>CM075069.1:54891090-64891090 GCA_037428765.1 Rubia yunnanensis | reverse complement strand
AGGTTTCACACGCCTGATCGATGGCGGAGAAGGCGACGACGATGGTGGAGAAGGCGAGGCTGAGACGGATGAGAAGGCGAGGAGGCAACGGCTGGCGAGGAGGCGACGACTGTGAGGCAAGGCGACAACGGAGAGGAGGCGGCGACGCGAAGGGGAAAGCCGAGAAGAAGAAGATGAGTACTCCAGTACGTTTCTGATACAATTGATTGTTTATTTACAGTTGGATCCCTCTATTTTTTGCAGTTTTCATTATGGACCCCAAGTCAAAATTGTTCTTAATTTTGCCTCCGAATTTAGTTTGTCTTTTTACTATTTTCTCCCTAGTCCCTAGTCTTACGGTAAGACGGTCTCGCAGGAGACAGACTCATATGTTAAAGGATGAATCCCAGTCTAATTCATAAGAGGTAGAATGTTTTCATATGAATGTGGATAAGAAAGCTTCAAATTAAGGCTTTATACAATATTTCCCGAAGAAAAAATTCCTTAAGAACAGTTACGGCACTGTCTGTACTTAAAATCTTAAGCTTGTATGTCTAAATAAAGTTTCTAGATAATTAAATCCTTAAGGCTAGAGAATGTTTTGCAGGTAAAGTAATTGGTAGCTTTGTGAGAATCAAATCCAACCTGTAGGATTATAAACACTCCCATAAACTTCTACAAGTAGTATGCCAATTTGTTTTTCTTCATATAATTCATGTTTTTCTTTCACAATTTACCATGCACAAATACCAAATATTAATATATTTTTTCTTTTTTAAAATTTTGATTTCATTATATTAAAGGAGATGGATTAAGTTGTCTTTTAATTAAATAAAAATATAGGAAACAAAATCATGCTAGAAGGCTCTAGATATTTGTTGTTTATGATTAATCCAAGTTGTTTGAGTTTATTGCAACTTATATTTTATTGAAACTAAAACAATTCTTATTTGAATTTATGTACTAATTGTAAGGATATTTTTATGACTACTTTTTTTTTCTAATAATTTAACTACCTTATTTGAACAATAATTGACTGTATTTGTGATTTGATCTATGCATTATTTTGAAACCATTTTCAATTGTACCATTCCACACCATTCTCTAGAATGGTTTTAGACCAAAGTCAATAATGTTCAACCAACATTAACTTCTAAAAGTTCTAGAGTGTAACATACCAACAAAGTCAGTCATCCATCGCAATTCATGTCTATGTAAAAGACATATAATGCAAAGTCAGTTGTCTTTATAAAACTTTATATGTGACATTGCACGCTATTCGATAACAATATTTACTTTCTTTTTTAAAACTTTACTTCGGGTAAAGCATAACCGAGGTAAAAAACATATTATTTACCTTAATTATTTTTCAAACAAGGAAAATAATATCATTTACTTCAAAAAATGAGGTAAAAGAACTTTTTACTTCGGTTATTTAACCTAAGCCAAAAAACCGAGGTAAAAAAGGTGAACTAAAATGTCCAGTTTCTTGTAGTGTAATAACGACTACGAGGATTGACCTTCATGCTAGACATTATTAGTGAACCACATTGATAATTTAGCAAACTCATTCAAATTCATCCTAAACCTAAGCAATTTCATCAATCAAAAATCATAATTAGTTGTCATCCATAGTTACAACCTAACATCAATCAACAATAATCACATCGACAAAAGACAGTTTTCTGGGTTTGACCAAAAACCTAGAAAGCAATCAAATTCACAATCATCAACTAATTGATCATACTAGTCTAAATCATGCATTAATCACACAACAAAGAACAAAACATACCTGATAATCAAAGCAAGAGATAGGATAAATCAAATATCACAAATTCCTACTAGAAATGCTTACCAATGGCTCCCAGGAGCATATATAGCCTGTATAACTAAAACCTATAACAATTGGATGAAATACTATGGTAAATAAACAATAAAAGAAGAGAAGTTAATGCAAACTAGGGCTTTTATAGAGGGAAAGTCAGGTATATGGATGAGGATAAGATAGGAGACTATTTATAATCTAAGTGGTCAAGAATTGGCCAAAATGTCAAACGTGTAGCAGGCAAGCGTCCACACACTCCAACGCGTGAGCCACGTAAATGCTATTTGTAGGCCATTTTATCCCTTTGTTTGGGCATGTGAGCCATGTGTGTGGGATGTTGGGCCGTGTGCCCTGTCGGTTACACCCGGTCGTACGCCCGATTGGTTGCACCTGGCTGGTCTTTGCATCGGTGGGCCGATCCTCGTTCTTCAAATTCGGATATTTTCTTCTACCAAATCACATATTTGCCTACACTTATAAGCTATCCTCATGAATCTCCATTATTGGATCTTTAATTCATGAGCATGATCATAAAGGACATTCAAAAAATCCCTTAAACTAAAGATTTAAGGTGGAAATAAAAAATCATCATTCTAACCTTCTTATCTATAAAACATCCACTAATCTTACATGAAACCCCCAATCTATTACATATATGAGTTTCTAATGTGATAAGAAGAGAGTATAAATTGAGCACCTCAAATCCCCCACACTTAAACCTTTACTCATCCTTGTGTGAACAATCAAGGTCTTAGGTGGTTTCTTAATATGCTATCCCCAAAGTACATTTGAATTCTCTTATTGAGAGATCATAAATCTAGAATACAAATTACTGCCCATCTCCTATATGTTGACCAAAACAAGTTCTATCCAAGCATAACCAAAAATAAGAGAGATGCAATAAACATTAAAAGTAAACAAAGGGAGACTTAATCTTGGCAAGAGTTCACCAAAGGGGAAAGAGAAACTTCCAGTTTCTCTCATTTTCTCTCACTTTACCTAGGAGCCCTCTTGGTTTTTCATCCTATCCTCTCGTTACTTTTGACCCCGCACCTCACATTTTACCTCAAGACTAGGCCTCTCATTTTTGCATAGGTCGCCCTTTCAGGTTTTCGATCTATTCGGGCACCCTATCTTTGCCTAAGTTTCCCTCTCAGTTTTTCATCTTAGTGGGATTATTTTTTTATTTTTTTATAAAAAGAAATTTTGATTAAAAATGCTCTCAAAAGAGCTGCTTGCTACAACTAAATCAAACTACTAATCATAAGTATCATCTTATTCCCCTCCCCCACACTTAAAGCTTGCATTGTCCTCAATGAAAATAAACATTCTAGAACACATGGTAAGTAGAGAAAATGACAGAATATTCATGATGATTAACAAACACCAAAAACACTCTTAGTAGCACAACTATAAGATCTATTGGCCAAACTACCACAACCACAATACACTATGCCCACAACCTTTATCATAAAAGTCCAATAACAACCACTATCATGCACAACAAATCGAATAGAGCATTGAAATCGCAATGGAGGGGATAGATACCTCTTTTTTTTCAAATTGTGTGCTTTAAGTGGGTCGCGGATAAACAGGTTCAGTATGTATTTAGGGGTGGTAGAGAAGGAATTTATAGATGGGGGAACGTATGAGCATCTCGGACCCTGTACGTCTACACAGTCTGTGGGTTGAACTTCTCCTGGCCCCAATTGCTACCTTTTTTCGCTCCTTTTTTCTCCAAAACCAAATGTTTCCAACAAATAAGTCATGCAATCCAAGTGTGATAATGCTCCAAGAAAAAACACACAATGAAAAGAAAAGTCAACCATATTTAAATCAAACAATAAAAGCTAACCATTCCTACGTAGTTCCTACCTAACAAAGAAAAGCTACAAATGTATTTTTGTTGTCGTCGCCACAACTTATTCTTACTTGACACAAGCTCAATTTAAAACGTCCCCTGGGTCTCTGGAATCACCATCCACGATTCCACTCATTCTTACATCCACATGTGTTGGCCTCCAACATTGTCGCACCTTAAACCTTATCTACGAAGCTAAATGAACATGCTCGCCTTGTTCCTTGTTGGCCAGTTTTGGGCAGTTTTTGGAGTGGAGAGAGATTAAAGGGGTCTTTGAATCCTTCAACCCATTCTTTACTCGGTGTAAGTTAGTACTAGAAACATTCTCATATGTAACATCGTTCTTGTTCAAAATACTAGAAACTTGCTTAGATTCCTAACTTATTCCCTTATCAACTTCAATTAAGTTAATAATGGGGCATAATTCAAGCTCATTGCAAGGCTCATGCATACTTTCAATTATGGTGACACCATGGCAAGATGATTTACCCTTAGGAGGCTAGTTATCCTTTTAGATCTCATAATCTACGTTTTCTCTGTCAAACTCTGATGTCAATGTGTCGCTATGCAAATCGATCTTAGTTCTCGCTGTTTTCAAAAATGGTCTTCCGAACAAGATTGGGGGTGAAATTCATCATGTAACATATCATGAACATATAAAATGGTAGGAGAAACTAGTTTATTTACTTTAACCAACGCATCTCGTACTAATCCCTTCGGAATAGCTTATGAATGATCAGCTAGTTGTATGATCACCCTAGCTTTATGTAAAGTCCCTAAGTTAAGAGTCTTTTATAGAGAGTATGTAATTACATTAATAGAGGCTCCAAGGTCATTCATTGCTTTTTTCAAAAAAATTTTGCCAGCTATGACACAAGGGATAGTAAACATGTCGGGATCATTGCATTTAGGAGGTAGCTTCTTTTGAAAAAGAGTCGACACTTGTCCACCAATTTTAAACTTTCCAACACTATTCAATGCTTTAGTTCTCTTACGTGTGCATAACTCTTTACGGAATTTAGTAAACCTAGGCACTTGAGATATATCATCGAAGGGGGGATGTTAGGGCCTTGTTTTCATCCTTGCAATTATTGTCCTTCTAATCCGCCGGAAAAGGTGGTGGTGGAAGGATTTTTTAAAAAATTTCTTGCTTCTCCAGTGTTTGAGTGATCACCTCATCTACCTCTTAATCTTTCACCATAAACTCCTCTTCGACCTCCTTCTCAACCTTAATAGCTTGCTCGAGCTCATTGATTTCTTTCCTACCCCTCAAGGTGATTGAGCTTACATTTTTCTCGGGTTCAATTCTGGTTGTGAGGGAATTTTTCTGGAATCCCTAGAAGACACGATTTGGCTAACTTGAGTTTCCAAGTTCTTGAATCTAGTGGAGGTGTGGTCTTTCAAGTTTTTTACCATGGTGGTTATGGCATGCATAAACTCCTCATGCTCTGACCTTGATCTCTCTTCTCGGGGCTCAGATGAACCCTCATCCTTTGGGTAGCCTTGTTGTTGCGCCTGATTATACCTTTTATTTCCTTGGTAATGGGCTTGTCCCCCTTGATAATTTGGTTGAAACCCACCTTGGCCACCACTTTGGGGATTTGATTGCCCGGCTTGCTCATCTCTCCACGTAAATTTTGGATGGTCTCTCCACCCGGGATTGTATGTTTGGAAGTATGGATCATACTTTTTCTCATGAGCTTGTCCTCTTTGGAAACCTTGTTTTCCTTGGCCTTATCTACCTTGGTATCCTCAATTTCCTTGGAAACCTTGGCCTTAACCATCTTGGTAGCCCATTGATTTAACTTCCTCAAGATATTCATTTTGGATTTAGGGGCATGCATCGGTGGGATGATCCAATGAACAAACCCCACAAGCCTTAACTTGATGCAATCTCCCCTACATTAGCTCCTTCATCATGGAAGCTAAGGCTTAAACTAGTTCCTTAAGCATGGGAGTTTCTGGATTTGAAGTTTCTTGCACCCTTGCCCTTTCTCTTGTACCAAATATTATAATGCCATTTTCCATGTATTCAAACAATGACATTCATCTTTAGGGATCTTAGAAATTAATCCATTACGAGCGGCATTGATAATCCTCATGTCTTCAATGAACAATCCATCAAAGAAATAGTATACAAGGTCTCTTTTCTTGTACGGGTGGTAGGGGAAACTAGCTAGAAACCTCTTGAACCTCTCCCAGTATTCATATAAAGATTCACCCTGCCATTGGGAGATGCTGCTTAGCTCTTTCTTCAAACCCACCGACTTGGATGCCGAGAAGAATTCCTCTAAAAATCTCCACTTCATGTCCATCCACAGTGTTATACTTCCCAGGGGGAGATAGTATAACCAATATAAGGCAGCTTACTTCAAAGAGAATGGGAACTCCTTTAGATTAAAATTATCCTCTGAAACTCCAGGTAGATTTATATTCATGGTGACGAGGTGGAACTCGGAAAAGTGCTTATTTGCACCCTCCACATTCATCCCGTGAAAATATGGTAGACAATGGATCATTCTGGACTTGAGCTCACAAGTGAAATTTTTTGGAAGAGAGGGAAAATGATGCAAATCGGTTGACTCTCTAGGTTAGGAGCCATGAGCTCCCTCAAGGTTCTAGTATCATTCACCATAGTTGGTATAACTATTTGGAGTGGTGGTTGAGTAACTTGGTTAGCAAAACAAGCTAGTCTCCTTGCTCTCGAAGTTCAGGATCTTAGTCAAGGGTTCTTGTCTACTAGTAAAAATGTCGACCATAAACCAAGAACCAAAGAATTACAACCTTATCCTAAGTAACAATCACGAAAGCAAGCAAATGTCAACAACACACAAGTAAAAATGCAAAACACAAAGAACTACACTAACACTTTAATAAAATACGCCTTCTCCCTGGCAATGTCGCCGACATTTGGGAGAATTCCATCGTGCCTCTCAGAGATAATATTTATATGCCCAAATTATGGCTAACTACAAGATAGTAGCTAGCGGTAAGTCAGGGTCGTCCACAGGGAAAAGGGGGTTTTATCAAACAATAAATGTAGTTAAAGAAAATGAAGAAGTCACTCTAAGTGTGTGGTAATAAAGTTGGGGGGTTTTGAAGTAAAAGATAACACTACAAATACTTTAAGTACTTAAATTAGAAAACGATTTGAACGATTGGTGTAAATACAATCACACTAGCATGAAAGATGTAAGTAAGATTATAACAAGTCTTGGGAGCAATCGGTTTACATTTTTAGTTATCCTTTGATCATTGACTAATAATCCCATTATTATGCATTGACCACGTATTATGGAGAACATGTCCACACCTTTTGAGAGGACATTTCTCACATGTCCTCGGTTATAGTTTGAATGGGCAATCGGTGCCACAAAATAGCCCTTACCCTTGGGTCACTCTAGACGATCGGCATCATAGAATGCCCCGAGGATAACAATAAACATGGAGACCTAACACAACTAACCAAATGTCCTACAAGCGAGAAACATATAGATAGAACAAGCATAAATACGAATAACAACTACGAGGATCGGCCTTTATGCTAGGCGTTATTAGTGAGCCACATTGATAATTAGGAAATCCCATTCAAATTCATTCTAAACCTAATAAAATTCATCAATCAACACTAATAATTAGTTGTCACCCTAATTACAACCTAACATCAATCAACAATAATCACATCCACAAAAAAGCAACATCTTCCAAGTATGGCAAAAAACCTAGCAAACAATCAATTCACAATCTTCAACTAATTGATCATCCAAGTCTAAATCATTCATTAATCACACAACAAAGCACAAAAAATATTTGATAATCAAAGCACAAGATAGGATAAACCAAATCTCACAAATTCGTACTATATATGCTTACCAATTCTTCCCAAGAGTATATTTAGCATGTGTAACTAAAGTCCATAAAAAAGGGATGAAATGCCGTGGTAAATAAACAATAAATGAAGAGAAGTTAATGCAAACTTGGGTTTTTGGAGGGGGAAAGTCGGGAATATGTTGGAGAATAAGATAGGAGACTATTTATAAGCTAAGTGGTCAAGAATTGGCAAAAAAGGTCAAAAGTGTAGCAGACGTTCGCGGGCCACATGCGAAATGCACAGGTTGCCCGCCCGATGAAGCACCCCTGGGAGCTGGCCGACGTGCAGTCGGGGCAATCTCGAGTAACCGTCACACAGCTGCATACTTCACCGTTCGGGCCACGTAAATTCTACATGTGGGATGTTTTCTCCCTTTGTTTTGGTGTGTGGACCACGTGTGTGGGCTGCTAGGTTGCGCGTCCGATTTGGTGCACCTGGCGGTCGGCTGGCCGATCTTCGCATCGATCATCTAATCTTTGTTCTTAAAATCCAGATCTTTTCTTCTACCAAATCACATATTGGCCTTCACTTATAATCTCTTCTCGTGAATCTCCATTATTGAATATTTAATTCATGAGAATGACCATAAAGGACATTCCTAAAACCCCTTAAGCTAAAGAGTTAAGATAGAAATCCTAAATAACCTTACACAAACCCCTAATCTATTATAAATATGAGTTTTAAGTGTGCTAAAAAGAGATTAAAAAGTGTGGACATCATGCACAATTTAAAGGCAGTTTCTGGAATTGCCTTTGATCGTGGCTAATCAAGGGCGGGACTAGAGAAGGCAATTTGAAAGGGCCTTCTCTATTCCGATGGAACTGCCTTTAATCCCCCATCCTCTTCCCACACTCGTGCACATACACCCATAAAAAATGGATAAACATCAAAGAATTCAAGAAATATATTTATTCATCATAACAGTATCAAACATCATTAACATTCGAACCAGCCATTCAAATAGGAAATAATAGTGTCAAAACCAACAAAGATAATAAATGCATAAACATCAACATAAACTGATAAACATCATCAATCCCCAAAAATTCCTGTTAAAAATAGCTACAAACACAATGAACAACATTGCAACATTATAAACGACAAAACTCAACTAGTAAATTTGTGAAACAACAAGAATCCGCAACATGTAACAACAAAAATTAAAAAAATCCAAACCAAAACCTAAATTAACCAACAAAAAAATTTGAAAATGTATAGTTAACATGGAAAAAAGCACAAGTGAAGGACAAAATATAACTTGCAATGAGTTTTACTACATACGAGGCTTCACGTTTTCCTTCTATGTCAAAATCTCCTATTGAGAGACAAAATCCACCTCACCAAGAACATTGTTGTGACCAGATTCTGAAGAAGTCATCTCTGAACACACAAAAAACACAAAAGCTAGTTTAAAATTGCAAGAAAACACAAATTGACAATGAAAAATTGATAACCTTACATTAATATTGAGCAATTGATGAGAAACAGAGTGTGATGCGGGGGATTCCTTTCGGACCACCATAATATCTAGAATCAATTCCATGTTCAATGCTAGCTTCATGAAACCTATAGAAAAAGGTCTCGGGGAGACCATGAGTTTTTCCTCGAACACCTAAGTTAGTGTATGATTAATGTATGAATTGTAACTAGGAATATACAATTACCTCTGTAATTGTTTGGATTATCTATTTATAGTTGGGATTACCATAACCTTTGCTAATTATGGACCATGTTCCTAGATCGTGGTCTTAGTGGCATGATCGTAGGTAAGAGTCATCTTTCCTTCTAGGTTTTCTTAAAGTGGTTTGCTAGAGGCGAGGTGTTATTCTAGCTTTGGGGTTAGTGGGGTTCTCTCTTCTCTTTGATGAACCATCATTTACCTAGTTCACTTGATCTGGTATATTACCTTTACTTTGGACTTCATATAGTAAGGGGAGGTGTATACCATAAGCCCTACCTAGCCAAGGAGTTAATGCGTGTGGAGTTGCTGCAATTAGTTTTGAAATATAGGTGTAAAATATAATTACGTGATTGTACCTATATATAGGGCAAATACAAATATCAAGGCCAACAGGAAAAGGTAAAAGCTAACTAACCAATCCTATGTGGAAAAGGAAAAGATATTTACTAGTCAAATAAGGAAAAGGATTCTAAACTAAGGGTTTTTTGCTAAACCTAATAGGAAAATAATATTAATTACAAAATATCCTCAATATTTCTGCTCAAGTTGGAGCGTGTATGACCAAAACGGCCAACTTGTGAATTAGTATCTAAAACTGATGACGTCCAAGTGCTTTAGTGAATATATCTGCTAGTTGACTGGAGATGTTGATATGATGAGTGACAACATCACAAGATTGAACATGATCTTAAACGAAATGACAATCAATTTTAATATGCTTCGTTCACTCATGAAAGACGTTATTAGAAGAAATATGAATGACAACCTGATTATCACAAAATAAGCTCATAAGAGAAGAATAATAAACACCAGGCGAGCTAAGAAGAGACTTAAGCTATATTAATTCACAACAAACTACAGTTATAGCACAATATTCTGCTTTTGCTGAGGAGCGAGAGGCCGTAGGATTTTTCTTAGTCTTCCAGAAGATTGGAGATTTGCCAAGCATCATAAAATATCCAGATAGAGATCTTTGAGTAATAGGACATGATGCCCAGTTCCGAATCATTACAAGCAGTCAAATGTGAAGAACTCTTAAAAGAAAGAAATAATCCCTGACCTAGATGATGCTTTAAGTAGTGAAGAAAACAAAATTTCATGCCAATTTTCCAAGCATGGTTCTTTCATAAACTAGGAAAGATTATGAATTGAATAACTTAACTCAGGTTGAGTGATAGTGAGATAAATTAGTCTCTCAATCAGAGGACGATAGCACACATGATCCTTATATCAAGGACCAGTTGCACGAGAGAGATCATGTCATTGCCCCAGGGGAAAGTCAATTAGCTAGGCTGCTAAACAAACCAGCATCAGATAAAATGTCAAGAGTGTATTTCCTTTGAGAAAGAAACATCCCATCTGGATTCTGAGCAATCTCAATTCTAAGAAAATATTTAGGAGGACCAAGATCCTTCATATGAAAGAAAGAACTCAGGTATATCTTGAATTCACTCATGAGAGAAGGTGATGCACCATCAATAATCAAATAATAAACGTAAATTAGAACGTGTAACTCCTAGGAAACACGAGTAAAAAAGAACAGCAAATAATTAGCTTTACTCTATACGAAACCAATTAACTCATGGGCCTCTGTCAATTTTGCAAACCAATTATGAGGAGCCTGACAAAGACCATATAAATATTTTGGAAGCTTCCAAACAATACTATAGGTAGGTAAAGTATAACCCGGAGGGGATGCATGAATACCTCCTCCTCAACATCACCGTGTAGAAAAGCATTATGAACATCAATTTGATGAATGTCCCACCCTTTAATCACCTCAACATAACTTAACTTTGCAATAGGAGAAAAATTTTCAGTAAAGTCAGTACCTTCAATAGACGATTACCCAAAACAACAAGCCGAGCTTTATAACACTCGATAGAACCATCAGAAATATATTTAGTGTGAAAAACCCACTTACAGCCAATAGCAAAGTTGCCAGTGGGGATAGGAGACATAACCCAAGTATGGTTGCATTCAAGCGCATTAATTTCTTCTGACATTACTGCTTGCTAGTGCGGGAAGCGTGAAGCTTCGCCATAAGAAAAAGGATATGTGCTAAAAGTCACTGCACCCAAAAATCTAGAATGCAAAACCCAAACCTTATCACAAGAAACGTAATCAGCAATAGGATAAGTAATTCCTAATGACATTGGTGAAGGCGTATAGGGCAAAGCAACAGTGAGGGGTTATTGGAGATGGCTGAGCAAACATAGTCTTAAAGACGAGCAGGTGGACAACGAACAAGTGAGCTCTGTCAAGTGGGATCGGGTGCTGGCTCTGACTCAGGTTCAAAAACCATCTCTTTAAAGTTAGCAGAGTCGGCAACAGAACCTCAATAGAGGTTGAACCTGAGTTCTCGATAGGCACCGCATAGGGGACGTCCGGTGAAGGAGGCGCAGTAGGAGTAGACGGTGGTGGCTCTGGTGGTGGAATCAGAGCAGCGGGCGGTGGCTACAAGAAATCAAAAGGTGGAAATAGGGCATCGTCTGGCATGGCTAGGGTGGGCGGCACAGCGATGATGGTAAATTAGTGGTGGGCGGCTCGGCAAGTGGCAGAGCGACGGCTTCAGGGTTTTTTGGTGGCGAAAAAATAGCATCATCGAATATTGTAATAGGAATGTCTGATATAGGTTTGGGATTTGAATCCGGAATTGTAGAGTACGAAAATTGATCTCCGTAAAAAAAGACGTCACGACTATCAAATAATGTTTGACGGCCAAGGTCAAAAGCACATCATGTCTTCTTTTCTGTGGAGTAACCCAGAAAAGTACAGCAGTAACCATGAGATACAAATTCATCATGGTAGCGAGGCACTTGAGAAGCAAAGCATAAGCATCCAAAAACTTTGAGAAGAGACAATTTTGGCTCTCATCGATGTAGTAATTGGTAAGGAGTCTTTCCTTCCAACAAAGGTGTAGGAGTACGATTAATCAGATAAGTAGTATTCAAGACGCATTCTCCCCAAAAATCAATATGAAGATTAGCCTGAAATTGAAAACCATGAGCAACATTGAGAAGATGTTGATGTTTTTGTTCAATATGACCATACTATTGAGGTGTATCAACAGATGTAGTCTCAAATAAAATATCCTGATTCAGCAAAGTAGGACAAAAGTGGTAAAAATTATGTGCAATTGTCCGCCCGAACCATGTATATGTGGCGCCTGAACTAACAAAAAATAAGAGCACAAAATTTCTTAAATCTAGCAGCAACCTCACACCTTAGTGTCAGAGATAAGGTGCCAATGACCACTTAACCTAATTGATTGGTGATTGGGAAGTATTGCATTCGTGGTGGAAGCCCAGGACATAATCCCACGGGAGAGAAACATACCTACAACAATGGTCAGACCTTGTTGTACTCCCCTAATTATGATGGTGGTTTTGATGGAGGGTTGGGAATGCACCCGACGTGATAGGTACGGGTAAGTGTATGACATCGGCCACACCATGTGTTATGAACACCCTATTAGGTTTGTCCAAATCTCTATATGAATGAATCGAAGATCGAAACATTAGATTAACCATGTTGCGCAATGACTCCCCAAGTGCTTAGCTTAGTTAGATTAGTTAGATTAATTGCTTTTTAATTTCACATTTTTTTAGTTGTTCATATTATATACCAAACCCCCCTCCCCCTGGTTGCATTTACTAGCTATTCCTATCATTTGTACAGATTGGCGACCCGTAAGAGGTTGTGTTTTCATTGGTACTTAGACCCTAGCATATCTGTGGACATACCCAGGGCTTACCACTAACTACCCTATCAGTGGCATAGTAGTAAGAACGGGTGTAGAATATAAATTTTATCTTTGACCTTCCCACTAAATCCTTGATCTGCTCAAATTAATTAGCTACAATTAACTACCCCGGGTGGGGGCGGGTCAAATTTTGGCTCCGCTTCCAAGGATGCTAGTCGGTATAAGTTTCAATTAGCATAGTGTGTTAGTAGAGTAGTTAGTAATTGCTTTTATTTTTGTTTTGATAGTTTGGTTGTTGAGATGTTGTGATAGTTATCTTGTTATCTTTTGATCTGTTTGCTAGTTTTGAATTCGGAAGGGTA
The DNA here is from genome assembly GCA_037428765.1 of Rubia yunnanensis. Classification (NCBI taxonomy): domain Eukaryota; kingdom Viridiplantae; phylum Streptophyta; class Magnoliopsida; order Gentianales; family Rubiaceae; genus Rubia; species Rubia yunnanensis. Next base: position 64,877,805 of record CM075069.1, on the reverse strand, counting down.
TTGTTAGCCCTGGTTTATGGTACACACCTGTACCACTAATCTAGGCATCTTACACTACCTGGCTGATAACACAGGTGTTTAGAGGAGAAGGAGGCAAAGAACTAGGGTAGAAGTTCAACCGAGGCAAGCAGTGTTGGTGGAAGAACTACTAAGAATGGCGAAAGACAATCATACCTTACGTGAGCTTATGGCACCCAACCTGGAGAATCAGCCACTATGTATTACCTTCCCGCCATTACCCGCCAATGTTAGTTATGAGATTAAAAGTGGCATGATCCATTGCCTACCGACATTCCATGGATTGGTGGGGGAGAATCCAAACAAGAATTTATCGGAGCTCCATTTGGTGTGTACTAACATGAAGCCACCGGGAGTTCTTGAAGATGACTAAAATTTGAGAGCCTTCCCATTTTCCCTTCAAGACGGAGCTAAAGACTAGCTCTACTACTTTCTACCTAGATGCATTGGTTCTTGGATGGACATGAAGTGGAGGTTCTTACAGAAGTATTTTTCGGCGTCTAAATCTGCGGGGCTAAATAAATAACTTTGAACAACACCCAAGGGACTACCGAGAGATTGCATGATTATTGGGAGCACTTCAAGCGATTGTTGGCGAGTTGCCCTTACCATCCCCTCAAGGAGGAGGATCTAGTATATTATTTCTTCAAGGGCCCTAAATATGCAACGGACCTCTTTGAATAAATGGCTAATGGTATGCAAAATTTGGTACAAGGTCAAGGGTTAGGGTCTTGGATGAACCTGTACAAATGCCTAAGTTGGAGGAGCAAGTCTAAGCTCTTACTTCTATGATGAAGGAGCTTTTGCAAGGAAATGTGCATCAAGTCAAAGAGTGTAGATTTTTTAACCTTGACCACAACTCGGAGGCGTGTCCCGAAGTCGTAGACAATTTGCAGGAAGTGAATGTTATTGAGTACAATAATTGAGAGAGGTGGTGTGGTTCATTTTGTGTGCGTTAACCATTTTTGGTATGTTTTGTATGGAAAGTTTTTGGAATATTTTTGGTATGTTTTGTATGGCGAATTGCTAGTTTTTGGTTTTTTTCCGGCATGGTTTTTGGTATGTTTTGTATGGCAAATTGCTAGTTTTTGGTTTTTTTCCGGCATGGTTTTTGGTATGTTTTGTATGGCAAATTGCTAGTATTAGTTGAGTTTAAGTGACAAGGGATTTAGACGGCCATGTTTGGTTTTATCATCTAAATCCTATATTTTGTAGACTTAATTAGTATGAATGGACATCTTGTATCTACGGGCTCCTAGATCTTCCATTTGATTTTCTTTAGTGGGTCACACGTGGGTACTTTTTGGTTACAATCTATGTGAAGGCTATTTGTAAAGGCAGTAGAAGATATTAAAGGCCATTCGCAGGGACGGTAGAAGAGATATAAGGCCCTTCAACTCTATAATGGTAGTAGACGAAGGCCACAAACATTAATGCATGGTAAAAGGAGATTGGAGTCAAAGATAGGCGGCAACGGAGATCAAAGTGGCCAATGAAGAAACGGGGAATCGTGGTCCGATGAGTTGTGCCAAAGTCTGAGAAATATCCAAGAATAATTGGCCCTCAAGGCTTATTCCTTTGGATTTTTATTCTTAAGAACTACAAAATCGACTATTAGAACTCAAAAATTGGACAGACGGTTCACCCGTAGCGAAGGAAACAAGTTCAACCAGCCAAGGTACCACGGGTCAGCGCAGACCGTTCATGGCCAAGCACCAACAGCCCGCGTGATGCCCCGCACCAATAGTTCTAGCACGAGCTAATGGCATGACCCGCACCACACCCCACAGCCCGCGCAGCTAGAGTTCAAGGATTTGCTCAAAATGGCTAAGTATGGACGCGGGCCGTCCCATTTACGACGGCCTGTGCCATTCCAAGATCAAGATGCCAAGACCAGCTGACAGCCTGCGCCAAAATTTACACCCCTCACCAAACTTCTGAGCAAACTGTGCTTCTTAACCATGGCCCACGCCATAGCCCACGGTCCGCGCTAAACTTCTGGGAAAACTGTGCTTCTGACCACAGCCTGTGCCATAGCACACGGTCCGTACTAGAGCCTCGCGCCACGGCCCCATGCTAGATCAAGTGCCCCACACCTATGAAGAACCATAGTCTGCAAGCAATCGTACATCCCATGACAATTACTTGGAGCGGACCACGCTATACGTGACAGCCCGTGCCAGGCATTGGCTGAACTATGGTTTTTGCATTTTTAGCCAATTTTGGGCCTATTTTTAGGCCCAATCCCCTTCTACTATATATATGACCTTATTCTACTAGGTTAAACATGTACAAATTAAATTGGTTCATTAGGAGAGTACTTTTAGAGAGAGAAACACTCTCTCCTTTTCCTTTCTTTTCTTTTAATTTCGTGTCCATCCTAGATGTTGAATTCCAATATATATTTGAATTCCATGTCTACAGAATATTTTTTCATAACTTGGGGATAATTGTAGCGCATGTTTTAATTTATATGTTTTTGTGAGATTCATTAGATTCATCCTATTATTTGTGTTCATCATATTATTAGGACTGTTCTTGAATATTCTAAATGCATGAATATTACACCACCTACCGACACACACTTTGGGTTGTATTCATGTATGGTGCACTTATTGATGCCCCCTTGGGAAAAGAAACCTGGATGTTAGAATGGGTAAGGGAGTACGTTGCGTCTGCGTGAGTGTGTGCACAGAAGACCCAAGTATTACTCTAACTTATTTAGTATCACACTAGTCTCAGCTAATTACGTAAAGTTTTCCTATAGGTTGTGGGTAGAGATAGTAAAAAATTAGCAAGTTAGGGTGTGAGAGGCCTTAGATCATAGATAAGGTGTCAACAGCACTTGGGCCTAGTTGATAGGACCCGGATGAAGTTGTGTATTCATGGTGGAAGCCCGAGTGGTAATTGTACGGGGGAAAAACAGACCTACAACAATGGTCGGACCTTGTTGTACTACCCTAGTTACGATGGAGGTGTTGATGGAGGGTTGTGATCGCACCCGGCGTGACAAGTACAGGGAAGTGTATGCCATTGCACACCACGTGTTGTGAACACAATATTAGGTTTCTTAGTAAATCTTGCATGTGAAGAATCGAGGATTGAAACATTAGGTTAATCATGTTGCGTAATGACTCCCACGTACTTAGCTCAATTAGATTACTTGTTTTTTACTTTTTTCTTTGTAGTTGTTAATTTGAAAATCCACCCCCCCCATGTTTGCATTTACTAGCTATTCCTTTCACTCGTACGGATTAACGACCTATACGAGGTTGTGTTTTCAGGTGATACTTGAGCCCTAGCATCTCTGTGGACAAACCCAGGGCTTTCTGGTAATAACCCTCTAGGTAGCGTAGCAGTGAGAATAGGTGCAGAATATAAATTTTATCTTTGACCTTCTCAGCCTCCGCTCAGGTTAATTAGCTACAATTAACAACCCCGGGTGGAGATGGGTCAAGTGGACACAATTTTTTATGGGTCAACTACAAAGGTTCCGGTGGAACTAAGGAGATGCAAAGTCAGATCCATATGCTAACTTGTTCAACCCAAGGTATCGATATCATCCAAATTTTTGATTAAGGGAGGATAACCAGCCTCAAGGATACAGGGGTGGACAAGCTCCTCCTTAACCGTTCCCTCGAGGTGAAGGCCCTTCAAACAACCATGCCTCAATCTACAAATCGGATCGAGAGGAGATCTTAGAAGCCATCGGTCAATTGGGGAAGAAACATGAAGTCTTTGCGGAGAGGACAATGTATGAGATTGAAGACCTTGGTAAAAGACCTTTCTTGAGTATCAAAAATCTTGAAGTTCAAGTTGGAAAACTTGCCACCTCGGTGAGCTGACTTGAAGCTAAGGAGTCCAGAAAAATTCCTTCCCAACTGGAATTTTTGAAACTAAGGAGTCCAGGAACGTGAGTGCTCTCAAAGTGAGAAGTGAGAAGGAAGTTCGTGAGTCTGAGAAGAGGGTGATGCAAGATGATGATAGGGTATTAGATGCTACTAAGGAAAACTTCTAAGAAAAGGAGATTGTATTCAAGGAGGCACCTTCCAAGGAGCTTCCACCGCCAGAGGCACAAGCTACCATTCCACCACCATTTCCAAATGCTTTGAGTGGAAAGCCAAAAATGGTGACCAATGATGCAAACATTCGAAAATTCTTCGAAAAGGTCAAGGTAACCATCCCTATCTTGGAATTAATTGAGAATGTTCCATCATATGCTAAACTAATTGAGAATGTTGCATGTACAAAGAAAATAAGTAGACCAACTAAGAGGTTAGGACATTTAAAAATTGGGGGAGTCACCATTTTTTAATCATAAAAATTTGCCTAAGAAATGCGACGACCCCATAATGTTCTCTATCCCTATCTTGTTAGGTGGTAAACTTGTTGCAAATGCCATGATATATTTAGGCGCATCCATCAATGTGGTCCCATTTAGTCTATATGAATGCCTATAAATAGGTGAGCTTAGGGATACTAGAGTGATTTTCCAACTTTCTGATCATTCCCAAGCTAGTCCTCGTGGACTAGTAAAGGATGTGATGGTGCGAGTTGGCAAGTTGATTTTTCTGGTGGACTTATCTCCTAGAAGTGGTGCACAATGGAAGTGCACCCCCAATACTTTTGAGGAGACTTTTTCTTAAAACGTCTAGGACTAAAACCGATGTCCATTTAGGAACCTTAACTCTAGAAGATGCATGGATAAAGTGGAGTTTGATATCTATAAATCTAGGAATTATTTGACAAAATCTTCTCTTATGTTCAAAGGTATGACCCTATGTGATGAGCATGAATTCTACGAAACCTCTTTTGTTACCAATGAGCATGAACAATTGGATGAGTCCCATGTTGATAATGTTGTTGATGAGTCCGATGAACAGCATGATGCTATCGATAGTATGTCAGTGCTAGATTGCTTTTCTAAGCTAACTAACTTGCAGCAAGAAAGGGAGAGTGTTGATAGTTAAAAACCTCCTCGGCCTCCCTCTAACCCCAAAGTGACATTCACAGACTCAATACTACCGAGATACGGGGATTCATTTCCTATGACGGACAAGAGGTCCGAAGGGGATGGCTCATTGTGGAAACCTCTCCACAGAATTATCATCATGGGTAGAGTTGCCGATGGTGATTCTGGAGATCCACCGGTAGGTGTTTCTAACTAGACTTGCATGAAAAGGAGATCCACCGATGGCTTTCGTGTTTTGAGTAGTGAGTAGATAGATTTTGCATGTTCTTGTTTGCAATGAGGATTTTTGGGATGAAACTCTTATTTGATTTAAAATTTTGAGTTTGAAACTCATGAGTGTGTTTGGATGGAAATAGATTTGATGGGCAATAAAGTTTTTCGGAAGAGAAAAAAACTAAGGATTATGTCAAAATTTTGGCAATCTTGTGCCAAGACCTGAAAAAGTCCGCACCAAGAGCCTGGATCTGTGCCAGTAGAGTTGGTGCTAGGGTATGCCTCGTGCCAAGGAGTTCGGCACAAGGGTTGATTTGTGCCAAAATGTTTAGCACGAGGCCTTGTTTCGTGCCTACAATTTGGCGAGGCCTGGATCGTGCCAAGCACATTTTGCACTAAAAATCAATTTTCCATTGCCAAATTGTTCCAAAAATGTAAATTTTCAAAAATTTTGAATTTCCAATTCAAAAGTGCATTTTTGGGTAAAGAATTTTGAAATTCCCTAATTCCTTGTGTGAATGCTTTGCAGTACTCTTGAAGCTTTCGTTTTACTGTTTCTGCGTGCGACTCTGAGTGCGAAACACACACTTCCGCTACTATTCACAAATTTCCGTTACTGTACTCCTTCCTCTTCCTATTTTCTCTGTTAACGGCTCTTTCCTCTGATTCTGGTTGACGGTCATGGCGTCTCCGACGCCTAACCAAACCTATGATCCCAACTCTTCCATAAACAAAATCTTCCTACAAGTTTTGAATACAAAACCTTCATCGCTTCTATCCTCCCTTCCAGACACGCCCAATTTGCACCCTATTACTGAATATAAGGGCAAATCGGCATTCATCCTCCCCCCTGAGGAAGGCGAGATTCTGGCTTCACATTACCAGAATGCTTTGGTTGGAAAATTCAATAGGGGGAAACCTCCTATGGAGAAGCTCGTTTCTGCTTTCAAATCAATTGGTTTTAAAGCTAAGTGCCAATTGGGATCTATTGACTATCGACATGTTCTTATTCGATTTCAGGACAGCGAGGATTATCAACGGTGCTGGATAAAGGGCCAACGGATGGTTCATGGATCGACAATGAAGGTCCATAAGTGGACTCCGGATTTCTCACCCACTGCTGAATCATCTGTTGTTCCAGCATGGGTAACCATTCACCAACTCCCTTTACATTTTTATAATACCACGGCTATTATAGGCATTAGCAGCCAGATAGGAAAATTTCTCAAAATGGATGCTGCAACTAATGCTCTAACTAGACCTTCTGCAATTAAAGTATGTGTTGAAGTGGATCTCTTGTCTCAACTCCCTAATTCAATAGTGGTAGGAATTGGCAATAAAGTAACAGATTACCCTATTGAATATGATCAGTTGCCTTTGTATTGTACTCACTGTAGGATTATTGGTCACAGTCAGGCTAACTGTAACTTCCTGCATCCAGAACTGATAAAAAACAGTAAAATCTTAGCTGTAACTAATGTGAACAAGGTTAGACAAGCTACAGTTCCAGATGATATTCAACCTGTTGTTATTCAGAAAAACCTAGGTAATGCCCCTAATGTATCATTGGATATGGAAGGCCCCTCTAACCTATCAGTTTCCCAAAAAGAAATTGATTTCCAGTTTCAAAACATGAAATCAGTTTCTCTAGTGGAAAGAAATATTCCTAGGAAAGAAATATCAGTTACTCATGTGAATAGAAATATTCTTTTCTATTCATTGGATGATATCTCAAAACCTATCACTAATTTTTTTGGAGAAAAAAGACTCAACAGCCTGAACTCCCTCCTATTCAGGAAGAGTCAGTTAGGAAGAATATGGTCTCTATATCAAATGCTTTCCACACCTTAACTGACTTACAGGATGATGGCCTTGTTTCCCAAGAGGATGAAGCTGTTGACATTTTCCATAAGTCATTGGAATCACAGGAAGCAGTGCCATCCCTGACTGTGCAGAACAGGTAGACAATATGGTGATATGTTTGTCCACTCCTGATGCAGTACTGAGTGTTTCAGAAGAGCAAGCTCCTGAAGCAGTACTGAGTATTCCTGCAGAGCAAGCTCCATGCCCTGTAATCCAAGATCCAATCATCTTCGAAGAACACAACAGAACTGCACAGTAAATTGCTCAACTGGAGGTAAGTATCTCTACATCAGATAATTTGAGGAAAAGTGAAGAAAAGAAGGGTAAAAATAGTAATGCCCCAGTAACTAAACTAAGGAAACTAAGATCATCACAAAAAGCAACCCCCCTAGTTTTAAATGATAAAATACACAAAAATAGGGAATATTTTAGTCTGGAATGTTAGGGGCTATGGTACTTCACTAGATAGATTAAAGGCTCTTAACTTGAAACACAAGATAGACATTCTATGTTTAATTGAACCATGGCATGATAAACAGAATTTAAACACTTTGATGCATGAACTTGGTTACAATAATGCCCTCCATGCCCAGAATGCTAAAATTTGGATCTTATGGAATCATGTTTTCAGTTTAGCCATATTAAATGAATCTGATCAGTATTTACAGGCAAGAGTAACAGACAATGCCTCCTCTGTCAATTGGAATGTTTTCTTCATTTATGCTAGTGTACATAGACAGTTGAGGGAAGTTTTATGGTCTAATTTAAAATCACCAACACCTGAACCATCCATATACATAGGGGATTTCAATACTGTAGCCTCGGTCTCTGAATATAAAGGTAGAAAGTCAACACCTAGGAAAAGCATGAATCAATTTAATGAATTCTTAAACACCATGGATTTGCATGATATCCCTACTATAGGCAAATCTTTCACTTGGAGTAACAATAGATTTAGGGATAAATGTAAGGATCTCCAGTTCCAAAGATTAGACAGGGGTGTGAGTAATTTAGAATGGTTGGATCTTTTTCTAAACAGTTCTATACAAGTTCTAAATAGAATGACTTCTGATCATTCCCCTCTATTACTATCTATCCAATCTGCAGTAGAACAGGCTCCAAGACCTTTTAGATATCAGGAAATGTGGACAAACAGACATGATTTTAGAGAATTAGTGGAATCAAATTGGAAATTAATATCCCCCCTAACTGGGATGCATAGGTTTGTTCAAAAACTAAAGAGACTTAAGATTGTAATTAAGGATTGGAACAAAAACATATTTGGCAATGTAAACAATAATCTCTTACAATCTGAATCAAAAGTCAATGAATTGGAAATCCTGTTTCAGCAGTCCCAAGATGAATCAGTTTTAATGGAACTCATGAAATCAAAAGCTACGCTTCTTAGAGTTCAGAGGGAACACAATATTTTCCTGAAGCAAAAGGCTAGGCTAAACTGGTTAAAACAGGGAGATGCAAACACTAACTACTTTCATCACACCATTAAGGAAAAGAAAGCCAGATCCAGAATAGGTAAAATTAAAGATGGAAAAGGAATTTGGATAACTGATCCAAACCTGATTAAAGAAGAGGGGGTTCGATTTTATCAGGAATTACTTAACGAGGATGTGTCACAAAAAAGGGGAACTTATTTTAATCATTTTCTGCAAGAAATTCCTAGAGTTTTATCTGATCAACAGAACATCCACTTGCTTAATCCTTTTAACATTCAGGAACTGAAATATGCAGTTTTTTACCTTAATAAAACAAGTGCACCGGGCTCAGATGGTTTCTCAGGTGACTTTTACACCTCATTCTGGGAAACCATTAAGGAAGATCTATTAGAAGCTGCAAATGATTTTTTAAAAAATGGTAGCATCCCTAAAGCCATTTCTAGCACCTGGCTCACTTTAATTCCAAAAAAATGTATTCTGAATACATTTGCAGATTTTAGACCAATTAGCTTATCAAACTTCGTTAATAAAGTTTTCTCAAAATTGTTAATGGAGAGGATCAAACCACTAATGCATTTACTGATTTCACCTGAACAAAGTGCATTCATCAAAGGAAGGGACATTTCAGATAATGTGATACTAATGCAAGAAATGACCAGATTATTGTCTAGGAAATCTAAGATTCCCAATCTCATTGTTAAACTTGATATGCAAAAGGCTTTTGATAGGGTTTCTTGGTCATTCCTAAACTCTATTCTCCTACGGTTTGGTTTTCATGGTAAATTTGTTAGACTCATTATGCATAACATTGCTTTAGCTAATTTTTCTGTTCTAATTAATGGGGTAATATCAGGCTTCTTTTCTTCCACTAGGGGGATCAAGCAAGGTGACCCTTTCTCCCCTTTTCTGTATAATATACTATCAGAGGCTTTTTCTAGAGGTCTAAAGAAAATGTTTACTACAGGATATTCAAGATATTTTAGCCTCCCCAATGCTTGCTCACCCCTTACTCATCTCATGTACGCTGATGACACTGCTGTTTTTCTGAATACTGAGACCAAAAATTTAAGGCGGTTTAAACAATTTCTGATTGCTTATGAAGAAACCTCAGGTCAAAAGGTAAACTTTGCAAAATCAGAATTTTTTGTCTCTCATAATACATCTCCACATCACATCCAGTCTGTTAGGAGATTACTGGGGATGGTGAAAGGTTCTTTTCCCTTCAAATACCTTGGTGTTCCTATTTTCACAGGTCGTAATTGAAAGAAGCATTATTTACTTGTCATAGAAAGAATGGAGAAATTGATAAATAATTGGAAGAACGGATGGTTGAGTTCAGCTGGTAAAATCATTTTGATTAATCACTGCTTTCTGTCAATTCCAATCCATATTTTTGGAGTTTTAAAACCCCCAAGGATAGTTTTAAAAACAATGGAAAAAATGACTTCGGACCTATTCTGGGGAAAAAGTGATTATTCTGAGAGGAAAAGGTGGAGGTCTTGGAAAAAAATGAGTTTACCTGTGGATGAAAATGGTATAGGTTTTAGGGACTTAAATGTTGTAGTAGATGCTTTCTCATGTAAATTATGGTGGAAGCTCCAAACTAACAACACCCAATGGTCAACTCTTTTATGGTCACTACCTGTCTCTTATAAAAAATCACACACTTGGGGTAGAATCACCAGAATAACAGCTATGGCAAACAGTTTATCTAGAGTTATTTTTGGTAATGGGGATTGTTCATTTTGGAATGCGAATTGGACAGGCAACGGTGCTCTTTATTATAAATGGCCAGAGAATATTGATATTCCTTTTGTGAATATCTCTCTCAGGGATTTCATTAGCAACAAAACTGCTCTCTTACCAAATCTGGAGCCACATTTGGCTACCAATATCATTCTTATTTTGCAGGAAGTGCAGTTGGAGTACACTCATGATGACAAGCTATTTTGGACTCCCACAATTGATGGGAACTTCTCAGTAAGCTCGGCCTATAATATTCTCAGACAAAAAGGACCTGAGATTCAACATTTTAAAAAGGTTTGGTCCCCTTTCATACCTAGAAAGATGTCTGTGCTTCTTTGGAGGGCCCTAAACAGTATAATTCCTTTTGATAACATTTTAAGTAGGATGGGTTTTTCTTTTGCTTCGATTTTCCCTCTATGCATGAACAGTTTAGATAATTTGGACCACTCCTTCAATTCTTGCACCTCTTCATGTGCTGTCTGGCAAAGTGTGCATTCCTTTTTACGGTTACAAGAAAAGGATTTAGGGACTTAAAACGTAGGGTGCAATTTTACTTATCATATAGGGCTGAATCTAAAATTCATGCCAACTTGATCACCGCTGCTCTACTGGTGACAATTTGGACCCTCTGGACCCATAGGAACAAAGTCATTTTTGACAATAGACCATTCTCACATGATGATTGTGTTTACGAAATTAAAGATACGATCTATCAAATATTCACAGCTCATAACTTGATAGGTAATAGAGAAAGGCATAAGCAATGGATTCATGATAAAATTATTCCACATATCTTACAGAAGAAGAAAAAAGTTATTACTTCAGTATATTGGAAAAAACCACTAAATGGCTACAAAATCAACACTGATGCATCATGGATCTCTAGTGGTCTTTCCTCAGCTGCTGTTATAGTGAGGGATTGGAATGGAAATGTTGTTAAAATGAGAGTCAAAATTTTCCAAGTCCATCCCCCTTATATGCCGAACTGTTTGCTATACAATGTGGATATGCCATCTGTTCAGAACTAGCTTTAGAAAACTGTGTAATTGAATCTGATTGCTTAAATGCTGTTAGGGGTATTCAGAACCCTTGCTCCTGCCCTTGGAGAGTTTTCTCCATTTGCAGTGCACTTCATTTAGAACAGTGCTCAACCCTAATTCAGCATATACCTAGAGAAGCTAATTTGGCTACTAATTTCTTGGCAAAATTTGTTAAGGAAAACCTCCTACAGGGTGATTTAGATTACAGTTCAATTCCACTCTTCCTTAGGGGATTACTGTCACTTGATTGCATAGGTTATCCAGCGATTCGTATCGGATCCCGTATGGATACCTGTATGACATAGAAATGGTCTATTCATTTAGCTACCAAGAGTATCTATTGTTGTTTTTCTCATTACTTTCGCAGTCTGTCTCTCTGTAATTATTCCAAATACTGCTAGTTTCTTTCTTCTTCTTTTCAGGTCTCACAGATATGTCTCCCTGATGCATGCATAGGGAGCAGGGAGCTACTTTTGGTCAGACTTTCACCCTCTTCTGCTATTTTTTCAAGAGGAATTTACAGCAATTTTCCCGACTCTCCGGAGGAAACGTCTAACTCCTCAACTGCTAACTGAAGACGCCATTCTGGAATGCAACATCAATCAGGAACAAAAATTTCCTTTCGGCTGGCACAACGTTGACAAATAGGGGTCTCGAATTCTCGATTCTCCGACCTGTTCGCGGTGTACTAGCCAGATGGTTTCTTAGACCGTACAATATGTTTTAGTTAGTCTTTTGTTTCTTTGCATGTCAAAGGTGGAAACACCGCTTTTGGAAGCAAATGTTGTCTTGCTTCAGGAGCTTATTTTAGCTCCGGGATCATCATAGGGATGATCTTTTTGTAAATTGTAACATACCAAGACTTTCAACGCCTAATTTGGCTCACTTACTTTGGCCCGGGGAGCCTAATATATTCCCCCCATCCTCGGATGGTCTTTAATTTAAAAAAAATTCCCTAATTCCTTAGAATTTTTTATGCAAATAGTACTTCCTATATTCCTATGAATTAATTGATTGGTACTATTGTCCCCTAATTTGCAATTTTAAAATTCCATTCTTATTCTAATTGTACCTCTCTCCCTATTTCACCTAGGCTGAAATTATAATCCCATGGTACATTTTGCCACCTAATTTCATAATTTAACACATTCTTCCTTCTCAAAAAACACTCTCTCCCACACACTCTTGGTGAAACTCAAAAAAATTGAAGCTTTTCTTCCAAAAATTAGCAATTCTTGCTTCTTCTTGTGTGGATCTTACAACTCTTCGCTTCGAATTCCGGGTAATCCATTTAGCTCTTTGTTTATATGCGTTATTGACATTGTGGTGGTGTTATGAAGCATGATTCTTGAATCAGTGTGTGTTTTTGAGATGAATGTTTGGGTTTGTATGCATAATCTTGTGTTGAAGAAAGTTGGGTGGTTTGATGTGCTATTATGCTTAAAGGATGTGATCTTCATGTGTTGGGTGATATAGGATAGGATGAATCTTGGTTGCATGATCTTATTGATGGGTTGGTGAGAATTCACATGGGTTTGTTATTTGATGAGGAATGTTCTTTTTTAAATAGCCTACATGCTTAGATTATCATGTTTTGAATAGTTGGGGTATTTGGGGAGAATGTTGTCTTATTGGATAACATTGTAGGTCATGCCTTGTTTATGACCATATCACCACTCTTGCCTTTATTTTGATAATATGCCACCGAAGAATAATGTTTCGAAGAAGGGCAAGTCTAATAGGGGTGAGAAGAGAAAGAAACCGGCGAAGGGTGCAAACCCTGAGCCGATGACTTCCATTCTTTGCAACCCCACGTTTGTGACCAAAGAGTTTATGGGGTTATCTAACATCTCCGAAACTGTAGTCCGGAGGTGAAGGAACTTGAGAGAGCCAAAGAGGAGTATCTTGGAGACTGGATTTGCATGCAAGGACACCTTGGTGGCTCTAGGGTTACTCGAGCCCGTCATTTACCTATTGGGATGAGTAGGTCTATATGGGTTTCTTGAGAGGCACTCAAAGACGTATGTTAGGTGGACCCTAGAGTTCATAGCTAGTCTATGGCCGGTTGTAGACGATGATGGACACAAGGCGATCAAATTCAACCTGGATGATAAGGAGTACAAGATAAACCACCGAGAGGTAGTGCGTGCCTTTGGGTGAAGGTATGGCAAGGAGATCCAAAAAACACACAGTTAAGGGATGCCTTGACTGTGTGTTTTCTGGATCTCCTTGCCATACCTCCACCCAAAAGAACCTATGCAAGAGTACTGCCCTTGCTCACCTAGCATTCCGTTATGTTCACCGACTATTGGCTATGGGATTTTTTTACCACAGTGAGCTGATGCAAGGCCCGGGTTCAAATACTCATGGCCTTTGGGAAATGACACCCGAGGGGAATATTTCCTTGAACCTGGTAGGGTATTTTGTGCAGGAATGTTTAGCGATGGGGACATAAAGATTGGCAAGATATCTATGGGTGGTATGGTAAGTCTATTGGCACAATAATTAGAGCATCCCATCACACAGAGAGCGTTGACTAAACTTGGGACAATCGAGTACAAAGTATAACATCCAGAAGTTAGCCAAATCATTCATGGTGGGACCTACGACATCTAAGGGTCGATATGTATGGCTTTATGGCAGAGCGAGCACTTGTAGTTTCATGGTACTTCCATAGCTGGAGTGCACCGCCATCAACCATGACACATGTTTGGATGACCTATTTTTAATCCCGACCCACGATTTGAGAGAGATTTCTACAGAGTTTTAGCCACCCCTGATATAGATGTTGAGGAAGCCCAGGGTGAGAGCTCATCAAGAGCACCTCCTATTTGTTCTCGTACATCAACGGACCTCATAGAGCAATTGCAATATCTTGAGGAAACTTTTCCGAGCTCTACTCAAGTTTTGTAAGAGGTTGTCCAAGCAATGGGAGGAATGTGATCAAAATTTGAGGAGATGATTGCAAGAATGGACGACATGGAGGCAACGCTTCAAGCAGCGGGATACATTGAGTGGAGTTTTACGAGCCACGAGGAGGAAGGCCCTTAGGGTCCGCAAGAGTAAGTGTCACTATTTCTCCCAGCCTCACTTATGTTTTGACATGATTTTTGTTGCATTGGAGACTATATATTGGTTAAATATGGGGAAGGGAGTAGTGAGCCCTTAGGGAGTTTCATTCTTGGATTTCCTCATGCATTTATGTTTTTTTTTTCATTGGTAGTTATTCTTGCTAGTTGATGGTTTTGGTTTTTGATGGTTGAGGGATGAATTTGGATGAACATTTGATGGTATGACATGCTATGCTACGCTTCCTAGTTTGCATGGGGGAGGTTCTTTTAGGATATTGGTGGTGTATTTTTTTTAGCTTATCTTTTGTAGTATGAAGACCGCTTTGGGGCAATTTTGTGTTACAACAAAAAATATTGAAAAGTGAAAAAAAACAAAAACCCGGGCAAGTTGAAAGCCTGAAAAGAGCGACTTGGGAAACATTAGGAAAAGCCTAGATAGGTCGAAAGACCTGGGTAAAAATGAGAGGCTAGGCCCGGCTAGGCTTATGAGGCTAGGCAAAAATGACAGGCTGTGTTGAAAAAGGTGATAAGTGAGTACCCTTTGTGTGTTAAAGTTAGGATAAAAACCCGAAAAGGCTCCTAGAGAAAATGAGAGAAATTGAGAGGAAAAAAAACTAGGTTAACGATACACTTGACTCCTTGATTGTAACTAGGTTGAGAATCACGAATTATCCCTATGTTACAACCAAGTCGATAGCTTTTGGATTTCCTTGGTGGTTTGTTTTTGGGACAAGACTCTTTGATTGCTTTGGGATCATTTTGGGATAAGTAAGGTAGCTTAACACTTATCCTTTTGGCTTACCTTTTTCCACATTTTACTTTTCGGTGGTTAGTTTTCTTATGTCCTTCGGGAAGTGTGAAAATTGTGAGATTCTTACTCTTTTAAGGGGAAATGGGGTAATCTAGGAATAAGTTGGAAGCCTCGGTTAACTTATGCTTGCACGTTACATTTTGCTTAATTATTTTCTTATCTTTGTTTACTCGAGGATGAGTAAAGGGTTATGTGTGGGGAGTCAGATGTGCTTCATTTTGTGTGTGTAAACCGTTACATTTGGCATAGTTTTTAGCTTGTTTTATTTAGTGGATTGCTAGTATTAGTTGAGTTTACATGAGAAGGGATTTAGACAGCCATATTATTGGTTTTCTTTCTAAATCCACGTTTTATAGACTTAATTAGTACTAATGGATATTTTGTATCCTTGGGCGCCAAGATCTTCCTTGTGATCATCTTTAGTAGGTGGTCCGTGGGTACTTTTTGGTTACATTCTATGTGAAGGCCGCTCGTAAGAGCGGTAGAAGATATTGAAGGTCGTTGGCAAGGATGATAGAAGAGATCGAAGGACATTTACCTCTAGAATGGTAGTAGATGAAGGCCATGAACATCACTGCGTGGTAGAAGATATTGGAGCCAAAAATATGCAGCATTGGAGTTTAAGGCAGCCAACGAAGAAATGGTAAATTGTGGTTCGATGAATTATGCTAAATTTTGAGAACAATCTGAGAATATTTAGCCTTCAAGGCTGATTCTATTGGAATTTTCTTCTCGAGCACTACAAAATTGACTCTCAAATCGGACTAACGATTCACCCATAGTGAAGGAAAGAAGTTCAGCCGGCCAAGGCACAAATGGGTCAGCACGAGCCGCTCATGCATGGCACCAAAGGGCTCGTCCTACACAAACAATGTTCAGCACAAGGCTATGACGTGGCCCGCGCCAAATGCCACGGGCCGCAAGCACAAGTCTCAACCCGCGTTCCAAATCGGCTAAGTATGGGTGTGGACCATCCCATTGACTTTGGCCCATGACGTTCCAAGTCCAAGATGCCAAGACCAGAGGATGAATTCTAGATTGGTAAATATATTATCGAAGCAGACTGATTATCTTAATGAGATCGCTCATCGTAAGGGAAAACTAGATGATGAATTCCACCGAATGAAAACTCAAGTGTAATTATGGAGGGTACCTTGAAGAATGTGATTTCTTGGTTCAACTTTTTAAAAAATATAAGAAACTAGAGAGCCAACTTGATGTTGGTGAAGTTTTCTATTTCCGGTTAAAGGGAAGGTGTCAAGAATTGAAGGGAATACTAAGGGATGAGTACGAAGTTAATACTAAACTTCATGTTGAGATTGGTGAGCTTCTTTGTAAGAATCTCCATGAGAGGTGTTTGAAAAACTGTGTTCGTTGTTTGGAACAGAAGCGACTGATTTCAAGCGGGACCTAGAGACTTATGCATATCTCGTATATCTAATGAGTATTCAACTAGGAAGAACATATTGTGGACCAATTATTAATCGTAAGTCTTATTATGTGAAGCACATGTGTCGTATAGAGCCGATGGTACCACACAAGATGAAGTTTACCTACACATGCGATGGAAACTAGAGGAAATCCTAAATGCAAAAGTTGGGATAGTGAAGGGAATGGGTCATTAGTTTTTGTAGTTTGTTTTGGTATGTAATGCTTTGTTATCTAAGTTGTAGTGATTTGAAGAAAAAAATTGATGCTTTGTGTGTTTATTTATTTTTTAGGATGTATTAAGGGTGGGTGTTTTATTGGCTACAAAATGGATCGGGGTCTGCTTGTGTCACGAGGATGGATGTTTTTCATGATTATGCGATGCCCTGGTCCCCTCTTTGTGGTAAAAAAATGTGTGTCGTGTCTAATGAGACAAATCAAATGTTTGCTAGTGTCATGTGATTGGTGATTTTCCAGACCTATGCAAAGCCGCAATATTCTATTTATCTTTTGGTTTGAATAAAGGAGGTGAATTTTCCGCTTGTGTCACGAGGATGGTGATTTTCCATGCATATGTGAAGCTGCGTTATCCTTGCCCCCTTTGTTGTTGGGTTATTTCTTTGCTTACCGAGCGAATCTGTGGGTGATTTTCCTACTTGTATTGCATCCAGAAGTTCAGAGTGCGTAATTGTATGGGCTAGTAGTGGCTTGTTTTTAGGAGATAATTATGTCATGTGGGCTTGTCGTTTTGACTTATCAGGATAATTATGTGTGACTTTTCTTTTTTCAAGGTTAGGGTAGTGGGTAAGTGGTTGTGTGTAGTCGCATAGTTGCGACTTTTTAGATGCATTATCTTAATGTTTTTTATTTATTTTTGTGCTCCTCTCTTTTTTATAAAAGGTGGCTATTCCAAAGGGTATCATCATCTATTTTTGTGTATAACTAGTTTGGTTTGGCTTTTAGCAGTGTTATTTGTTCTATGGATGTGCGTATGTTATAACATGCTAAGGGCTAACATGGTCTAGGACTCTAGGAATGTTTTTTTTGGACGGGAAACCCTACTGGTTTGGTAGTAATCTGTATTGGGTGTGTTATTCAGAGGGACCATTTCCGTTGCCGGTGACACGGATTGGAGTAATATCTCTTGCAAGATTTTCTGGGAAAGCTCGTGTAGGTCGTAGGTGTGTAGTGTATGTTTTTGTTATTAGGGTAATATGCAAATATAACCCTATATGTTGGAGAACGTGCAAATATAACCCTGAGTTGTTTTTTAGTGCAAATAAAACCCTAACTATTATACATATGTGGAAATATAACCCTAACTATTATACATATGTGCAAATATAACCCTAAAGCCATTATTCCGACATTGACTTACCAGGGTTATATTTGCACTTTCAATTATCACAGGGTTATATTTGCACTTTCATTATCGCTGGGTTATATCTGCACTTTCATCAATTATATAGGGTTATATATGCACTTTTCTCGTTATTTTCTATGCATTCTATATATGTTTATTGAGGATTTGGGTGTTTTATTATCTAGGATCAGCGAATGACAGGATGGAGAATGATGGTGAACCTCCATTAATCCGGCCATCTTTTACAGAGGTCAGGGGAAACTGATGGGAAGAGAAGGCTAAACTCGCGGCAAGTTGGCTTCTAGGTAACGATAGGTTGCACAGTCAACGAACACGTGTGATACTCCTCGGGTGTGAGATTGGCTATGCTAGGATGGGGTGGGGTATTGTTGGAGAACGATAATTGGCTGATAGAGATTCATCGTTCTCTATCATACTTGCCTACTTTCAGGTTAGTGCACCACAGAGTATGAGACTGGTGAGTGTCGTTTCACTCGCCAAATAACATGCAAACTCAGATTAATACCAATTAGTACACCGTAAGCATGGTCGATCCTACGAGGAGCAAAAACAATAATTATTCATTATTTTTCCTACTAATTTAGAAAACACATTTGGTGATGCCACCACGCCTTAATTTCAAGAGTGATTTCTAACCCTAAAATGCAAATACTGACTCTAAAAATGAGAAATAAATATATGGATATATGATATTGGCTAAGAATAACACATGCTAGTTATTATCGATCACAGGCGAAAGAATGGATTAATTACTACACATCTATCGGTTATATGAAAGTAGGTACGCTTAAACCCCCCACCCCCCAAAATTCTTTCTTACTTTATCGACAGAAAACTAATTGTGATTAATTAACCATTTCCCTTACCAAAATGTTCCCAGAAAGTATTTGTTAAACCAAAACACATTTTGATAGCATTAAGTACTAAAAGAACCCGATATAGCACACCAAAGTAAAAGCAAATAGCAATGCACACTCAATTATTCTCAATCTTGTTATTATAGTTTAGTTAGTTAGCTATTTTTCACAAGATTGTGTTACTTACTAATCTCATCCAACAACTACGGATTGGCAGAAATTAGATAGCAGTATTCTAAAAACATTCAAGTTGTTCAGCGTTAAACATCTTAGAAATAAAATTCAACTAAAAACAATCATGAACATGCCAGAATCAATTACTCCCTTTGTTTCACTATGAGCGGCACACTTGCCTTATTGGGATTTTTTTTAAATGGCACACTTTCCATTTTTGGCAAGATTTCTACAATCTCATCCACTCATTCTATTTTTCACTTTCTATACTCAATTTCAACCTCTCATTTTCTTCACATTAATCCAAGAGCATAAACTTAGTATGTCACTCTTTTTTTTTAATGAAATCACCCTTAGGTGGGGGAGTCATATATTGGGGTCCCCAAGCCCTAAAAAGATTAACCATTGTTACATGATGAGTATCTAGGTGCCGAGTTAATGAGACAACATTGTTGCCTCCAAAAGTCCTAATCTATGAATATAGACAGCTATACAGTAGAAGCTGTAGTGAAGTTACGATCCAAAGGGAGAATCTCCACCCCCTGTGTGAATTCTCACCTTTGGCCAGGTAACTTCAATATCATGAAACTACATAAGGTTTAAAATTAGTAATCCAGCAGTAGGAGAGTGGAGATTGTTCAGCACCACATGTGTTCCTTCATCGAGTTTAGTTGGATGCCAAGAGCTGCCACCTGCATGAGAGCAACTCGATTAGCAGTATCAATCCAAAGTAAAGTTATGCTAGTGTGCTCTGACATGAGGAAAATTCCTTTTGTCAAAAGCAATGAGGCCCTGAATATGCTGTGGAATGGAGCTGAGATGCAAGCATTGAAGGTGGCAGTTATGATGCTTAGCAATGGCATTTGCAACAAAGTTACTTTCCCTAAAAACATGATGAATTGGAGAATCACCTAATATAGCATTTACTTTATAGGCCAAATCAAAGAGGGACCAATTGGCAGAGTAAGGGTCATTAATCATGTTCACAGCCATCATGCAATCAGTTTCATGATAGTAAATGTGTCCTGTACCCTTATATTTTTCTGCAGCAAACAGGACGGCCTTCATTTCTGCCTCAATTGAGGAAGCAGCAGCAATAGGGGCCGAAGCTAAATCAATCAAATCACCTAAGCTATCTCTGACTACCATTCCTACTGCTGCCTTATCAGGATACCAAGAGGCATCAATGTTAATTTTGATTGACCCGAGAAGGGGTGTTTCCCACAAAACAGTAGTTATGTTAGGCTTCGGTGGAGGTCTAGTAAAAGGAGCCCAATGACTTAAAGATTAAACCATAACAGACTGTGCAAAGTAAGTCTTTGGTGTAGTTAGTAGTGCCAGTTTGATCAAATCATGAACTTCCTTAGAAATTAGTTCAGTGGAGAAAGGCTTGTTGTCATATAAGAAATTATTCCTAGCCTTCCAGAGAGACCAGCAGGTCAGTGATGGTATTATTTTACAGATAAAATGTTTCCAACTCATCAAATCATCAGTATTCCAGAAAATGAAGAATCTTTCTATTAGGGAATGCCTAGGGTTTAGGTGGAAATGGACTATTGAAGCAATGTTTTCCCAGACAGCCTTAGCAGTATTACATGAAATGAAGAAGTGTTGAATTGAGTCTGTATTAGAGCAGGCCGGGCACTTGGAGGCTAACTTAAACCCTAAAGTGATAAGCACTTCATCAAATGGAAGGAAGGATTGCAACAATTTCCATGTAAATATTGAGATCTTTTTTTGCAAGGCTTTATTCCAAATGAATTTAGAAACAGGGAAGTTACCTGATTCATAAGTGAGTTCCTTGTAGGTTGATTTCGATGTGAAGTTCCCTGATGTTTCCAGCTTCCAGACTAATCTGTCATCTCTTTCTGGAACCAGCTCAGCTCCCTGCAAAAAAGATAAAGTATCATTTTCTAACAAGAAGCAAATCTGAGGCAGTACAGTTGACTTGTTATGTATGAAATCTGCTACTGTCAGAAATGGATTTCCTTCAACAATATGGTCTGGGATGATATTGCACAGAGGACCCTGAGGACACCAATTAGCTAGCCAAAAATTGCAATAACCCTTCCCATGGATGATTACTAGTTTTGCTCTGCAAAATAGTTAATGTAGAGAATCCTCTTCCATGTTACTGATTTTCTGTGTGAAACTGGAAGGGCCCAGATCAGCTTTGACCAAAGAGTAGACCCTAATTGGCTTTTCCACCAAAGTTTAGCTGAACAAGTATCAATTATGGCCTTGACAAACCTAAAACCAAGCCCATTTAGATCAGTTGGAACAGCAATGGCAGACCATTTTTTCCAGATTTTATTCTTTTTTCCATCTGATTCCCCCCAAAAGAATCTTGCTAATCTTTTCTCAATTGTGCTGATTACTATTTTAGGAGGATAGGTTACAGCCCATAAATGCTGTGGCAGGGAGTAAAGGCAATGTTTAATTAGAACCAACTTTCCCCCAGCACTTAGCCACTTATTCTTCCAGCTTTGGAGCTTAGAGTCTAAGTTAGCCATTAAAGGTTGAAAATACCTTTTAAGGGTTCTTCCCCGAAATATGGGGCATCCTAGGTACTTGAATGGGAATGAACCTGTTTTCATTTTCAGAATAGATTTAACCTGAGTGTTCTTAAAACTTGATGCCCTTTTACTAAGATAGAATTCTGATTTATCAAAGTTAAATTTCTGTCCTGAGGTCACCTCAAATACATCTAAAAAGGCTTTTATTCTTATGAGATTAGATTTAGATGCTTGCATAAAGATGATGGTGTCATCTGCATACATTAAATGTGACACAGCAGGTATTGAGGCAGGTAAACTGAAACATGATAGTCTACTGGTAGAAAAAATGTATGCTAAACTCCTTGAGAAAGCTTCAGTAAAAATATTAAACAAAAAAGGAGAGAGTGGATCACCTTGTTTAATCCCTCTAGAAGCTTTAAAGAAACCAACTGGAGTCCCATTAACAAGAACTGAAAAATGTACCTGTGATAAATTACTCATAACTGCCTTTAAAAAGTTCCCATTAAAGCCAAATTTAATCAAAATCATTCTAAGAAACTACCATTTTACTCTATCGAAGGCCTTCATTAAGTCCAATTTTAAGATACAGTTAGGAATCCTGTTCTTCTTATCTAGAAATCTGACCATTTCCTGTAGATATAATATGTTGTCAGAAATGTCCCTCCTTTTTAAAAAGGATGACTGGTTAGGAGATATCAGCTTGTCCATAAAAGGTTTTAGCCTTTCCATCAGAACTTTAGAACATATTTTATTAAGTACATTAGATAGGGAGATTGGTCTAAAATCACCAAAAGTACTAGGTGTTGCCTTCTTGGGAATGAGTGTAATCCATGTACTAGATATCCCTTTCGGAATGGTAGACCCTAAGATAAATTCATTGACTGCCTCCATAAGGTCATATTTAATAAAGGACCAGCATTTTTTATAAAACTTAGTGGTGAAACCATCTGGCCCTGGGCAGCTGTTGTTGTTTAAATTTTTAATTACAAGTTCCAGTTCAGATTCCAATACTGGAGCAGATAAAGTTTGGTTATCTGAGTCATTTAACAGTTTGGGAATTTGACTTAGAAAGTGGGAGGAGAAGGTATCATCAATGTTTTGGTCAGGTTCAGTTAGAAGATCAGAATAAAAGGCAATTGCTTCCTTTTGGATATCATTTTGTGTAATTAACCATTGACCAGCAGCATTTTTGATTTTATTTATTTGCATCTTACAGTTCTTCTCCTGGACCACCTTATGGAAGAATTGAGTATTATTATCCCCTAGTTTATGCCATTTAAGTCTTGCTTTCTGTTTCCAAAACTTTTCTTTCTCCTTAAGAGCCCTAAGTAAAACAGCTTTTTTCTGATTTAGTTTAACCAGTTCAGGGAGGCTAGGGTTTAAATCAAATGTAGATTCCTGAATTCTTAAAGCCTCCTCAGCTAGAGTGACATTGGAGTCAATATTACCAAATGACTCTCTGTTCCATATTTTAATCAACTTTTTAAGTCTGATCAATTTTAGATAGAATCTCATCATACCATAATCCTGGGCAGGTTTTTCCCAATTATCCTGAATTAAGCCAATAAACTCTGTCCTTTGGAACCAAGCATTAATAAATCTAAAAGGTTTAGGAAATGAGGGGATTAGGTTTTATAGCTGGAGAATGAGGGGTGAGTGGTCTGAGGTATTCCTATTAAGAATCTGTATGGAAGATGAGGGAAATTTGGAACTCCATGCTAGGGTACAAAGTCCTCTATCTAATCTTTTTGAGGTTGGATTTCTAAGACTAGAGTTGCTCCAAGTAAACAGGTTCCCAACCGTGTTTATTTCCTGAATACCATTGGAGTTTATCCATGTGTTGAAGTCTCTAATACTACCAAGAGCCGGATTAGACGGACCTCTATATCCAGCCACATTGGTTATGGTATTAAAATCCCCTATGAAAATTGTTTCTCCTTTAGAAATTGGTTCTAAATCTTTCCATAGTTCTTTCCTACCATCTCTGTTTCTCAAGGCATAAATGAAAACAGCTTCCATACAAAGATTGAAAGAGTGATGAGATATGTCAACATGCATGAATTGTTCATGAAAATTTTTCAGTTTAACTGTAAGGATCTGAGACCACATTAACCAGATTTTCCCATTAGGAAGGGCCATGCTGTTAGAAAATTGAAGAGCAGTCATGTAGTAGTTAATTTTTGAGTTGTCATGAAAAGGCTCAATTAGGCATAGCAGCTGAATCTTCTTAGTTTTTATCATATTTGTTAATCTTAGCATAGAAGTTTCCATACCTCGGAGATTCCATATCAAAAAACTGGTGTTAACTGTATCTATCATATTTCACCAGATTTATTACCTCTTGTAGCTGATCTTAATAGCATCTTATTCAGTTGGCTAAGATATGTGGGTTTTTATTTTTGGACTTACCTCGGGAATCTACCTTACCTGAGTATTCTTGATTAGGAGAAGAATCTGGAATTTGGTGCTCATCATGATCAAGATCAATGTTAGTACCCAGGTCTTTATTTACTCCATCCTGATCCTGGGATTGAGGACCTTCATCCTGCAAAACATAAAATATGTTTGACATCTTTCCATATTGGGAAAGTGTAGGGTTAGGAACAGAATCCTTCATAGAAAATTTAAGTGAACCAATTTGAAGATCATCTTTAGCATAAGATTTTAGAACTGGTTTTGAGTATGCAGTAGCCTTTAGTAACCTAGTTGTAGAATTGTCAGGACTCAGAATAGGTGCTGTGACCTGAGTTCTAGCATTAGCAGGAGTAATAGGAGATTGTAATATTATATTAGGCTGAGAGTATGGTTCAAGGCTTCTATCATCCATTACAGAATTGTGGTTGAGGGGATTCTTAGCAGAGTCAGATATCAGGGGTGGTAGATCAAATTTTTTCCCGGTTGCCTGCCACTGAGGATTAGGTTGAACCTGAGTTCTGTTATTATCATCTATCCTGTCATTCATATTTTGGGTAATAGCTCTGCATTGACCTAGTGAATGACCTAATTTAGCACAATGATTACAATAGAGGGGGATATCTTCAAACTCAATTGGATACTTCCTATTGTTAGATATTGAACCAAGTCTAATAAAGTGAGCCAGAGGTTTCATAAGATCAATTTCGACGCAGAATTTAATGCTAGAGGGTCTGGTAAGCATCTCAGTTGCAAAATCATTTTTTATGAAGTTGCCTATACTGCTCCCAATAGATTCAATAGATGCAGAATTATAGTAATAGAGAGGTACCTCCCTGATCGTACACCAAATTGGGACGATTGGAGATTCTTTTTGAGTGGAGAATTCCGGAGTCCATTTGAGCATCTTTAGCAAAACTCCGTTGAAATTCCATATACCTTTCATCCAACACCGTTGGTAATCGTTGACCTGCTCGAATCGAATTAGAATGTGTTTGAAATCAAGAGATCCTAACTGGTACTTACCTTCGAAACCAATGGTTTTGAGAGCCACTTCCATCTGATCCATGGTACATCTGTCCTTTGTAAACTTACCGACCAAGGCATTGGAGTAGTGAGCCGATAAGGTGGCAATTTGTTCATCTGAATACAGACAGGCCGGGTCACTAAGATGGGTAGATTTGGGGACCAGTTCAGGGTTGTTTGGGAGTTGAGATGAGAGTGGTGGGGATTTAGTTTGAAGAGCCGCAGCGAAGGTTTTGGGCGGTGGAGGGTGATTGGAGGTGGAGGCTGCCATATCAGCCGGCGAGGAAGCCCCGCCCGGAGGCAAAGCAGCCAGAGGTGCCCGGTTGTGAGACCGTTGGCGGAGTAACGGTCTGAAACGAAGGAGATGAGAGAGGGGAAAGTGAAAATGAACACAAAGTGAAATCTCACACACAATCGCACATACAATCGCACACAGTGAATAAGTATGTCACTCTTAGTGAAACAGAGGGAGTATAATGCAATTAGGCCTTACAATTTATAAACTAATATTTTTTATATTCTGCTGATATATGAGTCAGCTACTTATGATGATTAAATTAAACAAACAAATAATATAATATATAAACATGATTAACGAAATTAAATAATTAACAGACTAAACAATTAGGCAAGCCAGGTGTGGATGCTTGACTCGGAAATCAAGAAGCAAATAATCCGGTGATGAACAAGCACGGAAACCAAAGCCAATGTTGAATCCAGCGCAAGAAACCAATGCAAAACAAACAACGCAAACCCAGAAATTATCTCAACCTATGCACGGAAATCAATGGAAACTAGTGTATGCAATAGTTACTGGTGAATCGCTTTCTTCCTGGAATCGAGAGCTCTCCAAAAGCAAACTACTACATCAACAGGTGTACCCCAGCGGTTGGGACATGGGTGAGATTGCCAATGTTTCCAGGTTCGATCCTCGACAGCGGCAGTGTGGGGAGTGCTTGCTTTGCAAGTGCTCCCTTGTGCGCACCGAGGCAATGCCGAGCCCATGGGTCCTGGTGCTGGGCTAGCGTGATTTACATCTCATACGATGGCCTGGGTGTGGACTGGTATGGGCCGCTGAGGGCGAGCGGTGATCGCCTTTAGCCAAAAGCAAACTACTGTCTCCTAATTAATCAAATACTGATGTCCAAAAATAACGGGGTTCTATATCACGCCCTGTATTTTATTAGGTTACACTCTAATATGTATATATGTGTATAATATAAATTTTATTTTTTCAAAAAAAACCAAAAACAACGGTTCCGCCGGCGCCATCGTTCCCTGCCACCGCCGTCCCCGGCCTTCGTCCCCATACATCCGTCCCCAGCCACCTTCGTCCCCTGTTCCACCATAGGCCGTCATCCCTAGCAAAACCCTAGCCCGTTGTCCCAATCTCCAGCCACCCGCCGTCGATGCCCCGCCGATGCTTCACCTCCGTCCCCCGCCGAGCAAAACCCAGCTCGAGAAACCTCTGGTCCTACGAGAACGGGGGCAGGGAAACGAGAACGAGAACCGGAGAGGAGAAGGAGAACTAGGGCGGGTAGGGCGGAGAAGAACCGGTACGGGTAAGGTGAAGGAGAACCAGGGTGGGAGAACCGGGTGAGGAGTACCAAGCGACGAGAACCGGAGAGGAGAAGCAGAAGCAGAACCAAAGAAGGAGAGCGGGGAGAGGAGAAAGAGATCGGGACCGGAGAAGGAGAGTGGGGAGAGGAAATCAGGGCGACGAGAACCTGGTCGGGGCGAGGAAAAGAGAACGGGCCAGTCGTCAGAGTCGCCGGAGAAAACAAACCAGTCACCGGAGAAGACAAACAAGTCGCGATGCAGACCCCTACCGGGGGCCATCTCCGTCGCGGGCTAAGCACCGCAAGCCGCCGTCCTCCACCTCCGGCGAAATCATTGCCGGCCGTCGTGCACCACAGCCGGGAAACACCTCCAGTTGCGGTGATAATGTGTTTAAATAAAAAAATTATTTAATATTATTTTTAACTTATTTGAATTAAATTAAAAATACATATTATATATTCAATAGTATAAATACAGGTCATACTCAAGTAACATACATGGCGTGATATAGCGATTCACAAAAAAACTAAAGCTATCCAAGTCCAGCCCAATATGGACTCTTCCCAACAAAATATATCCTTTCCAAATTTAAAACCTAATTTGAAAAGATAAGATTTAAATCTCCAAAAATTATCTTCAAGGATATCTTTTCAAATCTCATCAGATCAGCCCATGATAATTATGCTCCACATTTTGCACTCTTTCTGCAACAATTTGACTGCTTCTTCTTGCCATAATTGTCATGCTTTTTTCCAACTTTCTCATAATTCCTCTTAAGCCCAAAAAATGTGATCTATGACAAATTAAACACTTAAAATGCACATTAATCCTGTAAAATCACAATTCACCCCAATAAAATAAGCAACATAATTAATACACATAAGAGACATGATCGTGAATTGGATGATGATCCAACACCTCGCTTGGAGTTCACGATAGTCTCTACAGACGTTGCTTTCACCACCCACCCACATAGGCTGGGTAGTTTGCAATTCAGAAGATAGTCATTTTGTATTGAATTTTGCAATAATTCTCAATGTAATCTGATAGATTAAAAGATTGTCTTATTGTTGTAATTTCTTTGTATTTAGTTTGCGTTTTGGGTTACTAGATCTCAAAACCAAATGTTATTTTACAAGTGTTTAGTAGTCGAGATATTGCTTTAATCTTTTTATTTATTTATTTTTGAAATAAAGCATGTTACCACGTATTTATCAATAATTCTGTATGTGCAAGGTTGGGCATATTGAAGCGTACCTGGATGTGAACGTACCTTAGTTATAACGATGTAATGTTGTGTGACTAAACCTGGTTTGCTTTGCCACTTTCGTCCAATCCCGCCTCTTCGAGACTTTCCAGTTTGTCATATGGCTAGCTTCGTCAACGTTATGTTTTGTTGATGGCCAATCTTATAGTTGGTTTTCTATGTCGTTTCCATCCAATCCAGCATGTTTGAGGCTTTCTAGTTTGTCCTTGTCGAGATTTTCAAGCTTGTACTGTAGCTAGCTCCACCGACCTTGTGGCTTATGGTTGCTAACTGTCATATGCTAATTGTAGTTGTTCATCATATTCTTTCTTTCTAACACTTTTAGTTGCTTCTTAACTTATTGTTTTTCCTCTTTTGGCATGAAACCTGGCCTCATCTGGGTACCATGAAGGCCTGGAAAGAAAAAACCAATCCCCACAAACAGCGTCACTGATGTGAGGGATTCCTTCTAAACCACCATAATATCTTGAATTGGCGTAATGCTCCATGCTAGATTTGTGGCACCTGCAGAACAAGGTCCTGGGAAGTCCCGGGATCTTCCTCTGATGGCTAAGTTAGTGTATGATCAATGCATGAATAGTATCCGGGGAAATACCATTACCTCTGTAATTGTTCGGATCATCCATTTATGGTTGGAGTTACCGTAATCTTTGTTGAATATAGACCATGTTCCTAGATCATGGTCTTAGTGGCATGATCGTGGGTAAGAGTCATCTTTCCTTCTAGGTTCGCTTAGAGCGGTTTGCCAAAGGCGAGATGCTATTCTAGGTTTAGGCTTAGCGGGGTTCTCTCTTCTCTTTGACGAACCATCCTTTACCTAGTTCAGTGGTTCGCTATATTACCTTTACTCTGGACTTCATATGGTTAAGGGAAGTGTATAGTAGAGTGAAATGAAGAATTTGTGCAGATTCGAGAAAATTTTTAAGCATGTAGAGCAGTTTAAAGCACTTGAAGTATTGGCGATTTTGAGCAGTTGAAAGAGAGAAGAAGACAAACCAACAAGAAAAAAGAAAAAAATGCAATTTTATATGTGAATCGCTATATCACGCCCTGTATTTTACTTGATTACGCTCTGTATTTATACTATTTAGTATACAATATGTATTTTTAATTTAATTTAAATATATTTTTAATTAATATTAAATAAAATTATCATTTACTACAGCTGCCACCGTCGCCGCCGCCGTCATGCACCACCACCATCGCCTCCCCTGCCGGTCTCCTCCTCTTCTCTTCTTCTTCTTCTCCGGCGGTCTCCTCCTTTTCTCTTCTTCTTCTCCTATTCTCTTTTTCTTCTTTTCTTCTTCTTCTCCTCCTCCTCCTCTTCTTCTTCTTCTCTGTTTCCCTTCTCTGCTCTCCGCCATCTGCAATGCTCCGGCGACTCCGTCTTCTCCGGTGACTCCTCTCAGGCGTGGTTTTGCTCAACGGGGACGAAGGAGAAGGAGGAACTGCGGGCTAGGGTTTTGCTCGATGGGGATGAAAGAGAAGGAGGGACGGTAGGCTAGGGTTTTGCTGAGGATGCGGACAGAGGAGAAGACGATCGGCGGGCTAGGGACGACGGCGGTGCGCTAGGGTTTTGCTGGGGATGGGGACGAGGGAGGAGACGAAGGACGGTGGCGGACTTTTAACGGTGGCAGCGGATGGCGGCGGTGGGCTACGGTGGAGCTGGAAACGGCGGTGGTGACGGTGGCAGAGGCTGTGGCAGCAGCAGTGGCAGATTGTTTTTTTGTTTTTTGTTTTATTTTGAAAAATTAAAAGTAGTATTATACAGGTATATACGTATTAGGGCATAAACTAGTAAAATACATGGCGTGTTATATAGCAACACCCTTTTATATTATCATCATATTTTTGATAATTTGCTAATTAAGTCCCTCAATTTATTTCTAGTTCTTAAAAGAAGCCCAACACAAATTGAAACTTTTAATAATTACAAATTGACCTCATCTAACTGTTAATCAATATAAAACAAAACTTTGTGAATAAATATATTTAGTAGTTATATATCGGCGTTTGACTTCGAAAGTCAACATAAAGAATCAATTATGGAACAAAGGAATGAGTCCGTCTCTTAAAAGACGGTCTTCTATAAGTCATGGAAAGACCAAGGTTTAAAGTGTAAATTAGAAGAAATTAAGATAAAACTTTTGGGCTGTATGAATTGGTTAATAAACTTTATAACTCTTACACATTGTATAATAATTTTTTAATATTGCAACTAATACATTTTACATTTTATTATTCTAATTAAACCCTGTATTTTCATAAGCCTATAAAAAGACTATTTTTCCCAATAATTTTCCCAAAGGAATTAGTGGAATAGATTCTTTCAATGTCATTAAGGTAGAAAGATCAGTTGTTGTTGCAGGAGCAGGGCATCAAACAGCAACAACTCATAACAGCAACTTTTTACTTTTCCTTTCTCCTTCAGTAATAACTAGTTTGGCTACACCGCGCGTTGTACGGTGAGCTTGATAACAAATTATAGAAATTTTATAGGGATGTTAAAAGAGATGTAATTTAAGCTACAAATGTACCAATTATACATGTAATTGAAGCGTGGAGATGGCGAGAGGTGAAGGTTCAGGGGGAGAGGGTTCAAGTTGAGGGGTTCGAGAGGTACGGATTCGAGATGTGAAGGTTGCAGTGGAAGTTCGAGAGGTAGTTGGTTGGAGCTGAAGGTTCCGGAGGTACGGGTTCGAGTGGTGAAAGTTAAATAGTAGGTTTGAGAAGTGGAATTCTTGATTTTGGGTGTTGGAATGTTATAGGTGGATGGAGCTCATACTTTGGGGCTAGTCAGGTTAAAGATGGATGTTAGGAGATGTTTTGCTATGTGTTGGTTGAATTGGGCCATTCGGCGGCCGACCATGGTGGATTATTTTTTATCGGAATCATCAATGATGGTATACCCAATGTGTTGTCCTTGTTTTTCAATTTCATGAGATTGCCCAGATCAAGACGAATGGAGGAGCATATTTTTTTCATAATTGGTGGATTCTTTGAATTTTGCCCAGTTTCCGGCAACCACTGGCGCTGGGAAAATGTGTTGTAGGTGAGGCCTCAAATCTAGGCACTCGGCCCATTTTAGGGTGTCGTTGGGCCATTCAACCCGAGAAAGAAGATACGGGGCAGAGGCTCCCTAGGGTTCCAACCCGGTTCAAGGCGGCCGGGTCAAATGACCCGTTAAAAGATAAGGCCAGGTCATGGATCTTAAACCCTAGCAGCTTGAAGCCTCGAATGGTAGTTTGAGTGGTGGAATAATGCCTCGAATGGTTTGGACACAAGGTACAATTGCTCTAGAATGAATGTACTCGCGAGGTGTGGATGCTCTCAAAGTGGAAACTGTACCCATGACAGGTGGAGTGATTCGTGTGTTGATGTGCTCTCGAGTGCTCTCGAATGCTGGATGTTCATCCTCTCGAGTGTTGGATGTCTATCCTCGAGGGGTGGTTGGTTAACCCCTCGAGTGCTGGATGTTTAACCCTCGAGGGGTAGCTGGTTAACCCTTCGAGTGCTAGATGTCTATCCTCTCAAGGGGTAGCCCTTCGAGTGCTGGAGGTATAACTTCTCGAGGGGTGGATGTTTAACTCCTCGAGTGGTGGTTCGAAGATGACGTGGATGTAACCTCGACTGCTGGATGTCTAGATTAGATCCTCGAAGGGTGGTTCACTAACCCCTCGAGGGGTGGTTGACTTACCCCTTCGACAGGCAGTATTAAAAACATGGAATGCTCTCGAGGGGTGGTAATTTAACCCTTCGAGGGATGGATGTGTAACCTCTCGAGGGGTGGATGTATAACTCCTCGAGTGGTGGTTCGTGGATGACGTGGATGTAACCTCAACTGCTGACCCCTCGAAGATGACATAACCTCGACTACTGGATGTATAACCCCTCGAGGGGTGGTTCGTGGATTGCCCTCAAGGGTACTGCAGGCTCGAGTTGGTGGCAATGATTCGAGAGGTAGAAGGCTCGAGGGGTACATGCGAGATCCTCGAGGGGTGGTTCCCTCGAGAATTGATTCGTGGGTACCTCTCGAGTGGGAACCTCTCGAATGGGTACCTCTCGATTGGGAACCTCTCGAATGGGTACCTCTCAAATGACCACCTATCGAATAGCCACCGAGGGCTTGACCCCCTTGAGGATAGAAAACTCCATCCCTTCGAGGGCCAAGAACTCTACCCCTTCGAGGACAGAAGACACCATCCCTTCGAGGGCCGAGATGCCGACCCCTTCGAGGACAGAAACCTCCATCCCTTCGAGGGCCTAGAACTCGACCCCTTCGAGGAAAGAAGACTCCATCCCTTCGAGGGCCGAGACCTCGACCCCTTCGAGGACAGAAGACTCCATCCCTTCGAGGCCCGGGAACTGAACTCCTTTGAGGATCCCCCATCTACCCCTCGAGTCTTCCACCTGTCGAGCCATTAGCACACACACGCTAAGTATCCATCACTCGAATCCTCAATGTCTCGAACCCCTCCACCTGAAACTTAACCTCTCGAGTAGGTACCTCTCGAACATGTCCAATGGAACCCCTCCACTTGGAACTTCACCTCTCGAATGGGTACCTCCCGAACCCATCCAATCGAACCCATCCACCTGAAACTTAACCTCTCGAATAGGTACCTCTCGAATCGGTATGTCTCGAATAGGTA
Organism: Rubia yunnanensis; assembly: GCA_037428765.1. Taxonomy (NCBI): domain Eukaryota; kingdom Viridiplantae; phylum Streptophyta; class Magnoliopsida; order Gentianales; family Rubiaceae; genus Rubia; species Rubia yunnanensis. The sequence goes on along the minus strand of CM075069.1, from coordinate 64,845,338 downwards.
CCTCTCGAATGGAACCCCTCCACCTCAAACATCACCTCTTGAATGGGTATGTCTCGAACATGTCCAATGGAACCCCTCCCTTCGAGGACAGAAGACTACATTCCTTCGAGGGCCGAGAACTCGACCCCCTCGAGGACAGAAGACTTCATCCCTTCGAGGGCCGAGAACTCAACCCCTTCGAGGATCCCCCATCTACCCCTCGAGTCTTCCACCTGTCGAGCCATTGGCACACGCACGCTAAGTATCCATCACTTGAATCCTCAATGTCTCGAACCCCTCCACCTGAAACTTAACCTCTCGAATAGGTACCTCTCGAACATGTCCAATGGAACCCCTCCACTTGGAACTTCACCTCTCAAATAGGTGCCTCTCAAACCCATCCAATCAAACCCCTCCACCTGAAACTTAACCTCTCGATTAGGTACCTCCCGAATTAGTACGTCTCGAATAGGTACCTCTCGAATGGAACCCCTACCTCAAACATCACCTCTCGAATGGGTATCTCGAACATGTCCAATGGAACCCCTCCCTTCGAGGACAGAAGACTCCATCCCTTTAAGGGCCGAGACCTCGACCCCTCCGAGGACAGAAGCCTCCATCCCTTCGAGGGCCTAGAACTCGACCCCTTTAAGGACAGAAGATTCCATTCCTTCGTGCCGAGAACCACCCCTTCGAGGTTCCCCCATCTACCCCTCGAGTTTTCCACCTGTCGAGCCATTGGCACACGCACGCGAAGTATCCATCATTCGAATCCTCAATGTCTCAAACCCCTCCACCTAAAACTTAACCTCTCGAATAGTTACCTCTCGAACATGTCCAATGGAACCCCTCCCTTCGAGGACAGAAGGCTCCATCCCTTCAAGGGTCGGAACCTCGACCCCTTTGAGGACAAAAGACTTCATCCCTTTGAGGGCCTAGAACTCAACCCCTTTGAGGACAGAAGACTCCATCCCTTCCCGACCCCTTCGAGGACAGAAGCCTCCATCCCTTCGAGGGCCTAGAACTCGACCCCTTCGAGGACAGAAGATTCCGTCCCTTCGAGGCCGAGAACCACCCCTTTGAGAATCCCCCATCTACCCCTTGAGTCTTCCATCTATCGAGCCATTGGCGCACACACACTAAGTATCCATCACTCGAATCCTCAATGTCTCGAACCCCTCCACCTGGAACTTAACCTCTCGAATAGGTACCTCTCGAACTCATCCAATCGAACCCCTCCACCTGAAAGTTCACATCTCGAATGGGTACATCTCGAACCCATCCTATCGAACCCCTCCACCAAGAAGCTTACATCTCGAATGGGCACCCCTCGAATTGGTGCCCAAAATGACGTCGTTTTGGGCAGCCACCTAATAGCACATGTAGACGCACGTGGCGGCGCCACAATGTTTGACCAAGAGCATGCACAAAATGACAAAATGGTGCCCAAAACGACGTCGTTTTGGGCGGCCACTTCAGAGCACCTGCAGGGGCACACGTTCGACTTGCCTGGGAAATGACCACTATGCCCCTGACGACAGTTGACACAAGCGTGCGGTTTCAAAGTATATCTTTTATATAGTAATCAGATAATATATCCAATATCAAAAAATATATAACTCATACGAGCAACTTTGTACTTTTCCTTTCTTTTTTAGTAATAATATACTCCCTCCGTCCCACCATATTCTGCACAGAATCTTTTTTTGGTAAAACATGCTAAATTTTGACCACATATTTGAATAGGTAAATGAACAATAATTTATCGTATGAGATATAGTTAGATTCATTAGATTCATCGTAACATGTAGTTTCTAAATATCAAAATTTTGTGTCATTATTGTTCGTAGCTACACATATTTTCAGTCAAAAAATGTTTATTTTGAAAACCGTAAAAAGATTTTATGCAGAATAGGCTCGAACAAAGGGAGTATCCAATATAAAAAAAATATTTACTCCGTCCAAGCCATTTCTTCACTTCTTTTCTTTTGTCAACCTTCTCAAGTCATGTTTTAGTGTTGTATATTATTGGTGTATCAAAATTTAATATTTAGAAAATTCATGATGCAGAAAATCTAACAATATGTTACACGATAACATTGGCATTGATATTCTAATTGAAAGTTATGGCTAAACATGCCTTGAGAAAGTTGACCAAAAAATGTTCAAATGGCTAGGAAGGAGGGAGTAGTCAAACTACACAAAAATGTAGTTGCAGTAGCGTAGATTTTACAGTATGGGAACCTCTGAAGTTAGCATAATTGTTGTAATGTTCATCTCCATATGCTATACAATAGGTGCGTCTATGTAGGTAGGAATTCTCTCAATAAGATATTTATACAGAGCTAATCCATATACCTATGCAACGGCTGAAAGCAGCCAGCGATATTAAATAGCCTCCCACAAAAACTTCAAGAATACTTGCTTTGCTTAATAGTTTGGGAAGGTGGCCAACTCCCGTTGCAGGTCCTAACAAAAAAATTGATTTCAGATTGGTCGAGCTCACCTTACTCGACTCGACCCGATATCCATCCTCCTTAGTGGTTAGAAAAAGCAGGTGCTCCCAGTAACTTGATGGTAAGACTTGAAACGTGATTTCAAGTATATCCACTCCACTCCATTGGCCTTTTGCAGGATCCTAGGAAGTTGAAGCTCATACTGATAGACATGGGCTGGCTGGCCAATATGCAAACTCGCAACTTGCATCTGCAAAACAGTTATGGGAATTAACTCCTCATATCAAATGAAGCAATGTGTACAGTGTTCCTCGAAACATTAGTTGATCAAAGATAAATCCAGCACACACAAGGAACCAATAAGAACACAATGAGAACTTTTATATCCAACATGTACAAGCAACTTGAATACTATTTTTGTTCTTATTTGGCTATGACTCTGTTTAGCAAAGCTTATAAGCTGCTTTGCTTATAAGCAAAGCACCTTTTAGTATTTGGTAAAGTGCTAAAAAACAGCTTATTTTGAAAGCAGAAGCTATTTTTGGAGGAAAAGCGGAAGTTGGTCTCCTGCTTTCAAAATAAGCCGCTTATAAGCACAGCACCATAAGTTTTAACCAAAAAAAAGAGCTCACCAACTGTTTAGGCAGTTCCAGTGATCAGCCTCTCCCTTTGATCGAATTTCCGAACTTTCACAATTCCCAGAAGCACTTGGAAGCCAAAATATGCACAGACAAAATATGCTATCCTTGCAGGAATCTGATAAAACAATTTGTATTCATGAGAATAAAACCTACATGATGAATAAAGAAGAATCATTTCAACCAAAGGATGCACAACTTACGAAGGAGGAGTTTAGATATAAAATAGTTGCAAGATTAACTAAGCTTCCAGCAGCAACAGCCTGTAGAATCAACCCAATTGAGAAAGAAAATGAGACTGAGTTAAGCAATTATGAAAAGTAAAATTGCATTAAAGATACTCCCGATTTCCAATTAGAAGGTCTGGTAATCTAACTTTCATTTAAAAGAATTAGGGTGTCAGAGTGGGAAATTCTAACAGCTTGTCAGCTGGTGTATCCAGAGATCATAAACATAAAATTAACTGGACAAGATTTGTAAATACCCATAGCCTTTTCCATTTTCTGTAGCAGAACACAGTCATTCTACAGCTTTAATTTGGAATAATTCAATTGCAGTGTCACGAAATACAAGAAATACAAATGAACAAACAAATTAGAACCAGAAGAAGAGACATTTCAGTTTAATTTTCTTGCTGAGACTAAGGTCTCCTAAGCCCAAAGTAAAAGAAAATGGAATGACAACTACTATCATTATTGGGATGTCTGCATTCAGCAGGCTTAATTGATGTATCCTCTATACTACATTATACATACAAAAATTGTTGCAGTAACTATGACTATCAATTATGCATGAAATTTGTTCCCGTAATAATCTAAAAAACATATTTACACTTGAATTTTCAGTTCTTTATTTGTCAAAGATCAGTAAAATTATGTGCTAAAAATAATTGTAAGTCAATTTTGAGGGTGAGAGATGCCATAATTAACTTTTTCATATTAAAAATTTTCAAAGCATCTGGGAGGTTTCACCTCTGCTATAATTGAAAACATATCAACAACATTTTATATCCCCATCGATGCAACTCAAATTTACTTCATATAACCAAAGGCTTGAATACGTATAGAGACTTCAATGAATCCATGAGAGCCTTAGAGCTTTTACTTGACAACAAATAAAGATTACTTGGTTTAAACAAGAAATGTAACACAACACTCACACTTCCTATTGTCTTTTGGACAGCTGCAACTCGTTGGAAGGCCCTCTCAGATTCCAAAGCTCGAACACGGAGCTTCAAATCACCTTGCTCCTGAAATTATATAAATTGGATGAGGTATATCAATTATAACATGTGTAAATAATTTAAGATATAAACATAAATAAAAAGTTTTAGATGACTGATGGTCTTTACCAGTCGCTGAATAATATCAGCCAGTTTTTCTATTCTATCAGCTTGCCTAAACAAGTTGTAAAATGCTTGTGATTGTCGATCCCATCTCTTCCGGATGTCCTGAACAATGGTGGTAAGAATGTCAATCAAGAGGTAAATGTACAACATTGAAAGAAAAGATATTTAAGAAATATGTGCCTTTAAGATAACTTCAGCACCAGCTTCACGGAATTTTAGCAACTCCAGAGCATAACTGCACATAATTTCCAAATTCTTTAGCAAGAAGAGACATTATTCCTTATTTAAAGAGTAGTATTATTTTAACTCACGGTTTTGCTATCTCAGTGATATCAAATCGGGGATCAAGGCCTTTTCCTATGCCATCCAGAACTGAAAAACATTTTTGGGTTAATGTTAAATACCTGTAAATGCTGCAGTAAATTGATGAGTTCAAAACAAAGTACCTGAAAAGGCTCTAACAACAAAAGTGAATGTAGCAGGAAATCTAAAAGGTTGATCAGCAGCAATGGATAATAAATCTTCCCCTGTTCAGAGATGGGAGGGTAGATTAAACTCATTTTCTCCTAAGAGAAGTGTAACCTCCAAATGGAAGTGTAGCAAAAATACATAACCGTGAATTATCAGATCCCAACAGGAACACTCTTGAAAGTTTGATTTAAAGGAAACCAAATCAATACTCAGGTGAAGTGCATCAAAGACACCCATGATTAAAAAAGGAGTAAAAATTGCAATGATATTTCAGCCAATCTTAAAGGCCAAGAGGATTTCACATTCTGCAGTCAATTAGATAAATGTCTACATTTCAAAGTGAAAATAAGATCCGAAGGACTCCCAGCATCTCCAAAATCTTAGAAGACCCTTACAAATTAATATTATAATCAGTCTGATGTGTACAAGGATCAGTATTTGAACTGGCACAGATAAATAAAGAAACTCATCAACATTTTGCCATGCCTATTACTCTTGCAAATAATTTTTCAATTACATATATCCTTCCAAAAAATGGTCACTAAACTAAATAAACCAAACCTTAGCTTCCAGAATCCAGTAGCACTATTTGGGTATTTTCCACTACTTTCTCTTACCTTTCCTCTTTAGCTTTGTTTTATTATATGCAGCATGACAAGGCACTCAATCCTCAAAACCTTAAGTACTTCGAAAACAAATTAAACATTTTTTAAAATCACAAACAAAAGAAGAGGAAGTAGATTACCAATTGCAGCTAGACGCTGCTTCTTCTTCTCTATCTTTTCCTCCTTGGTCAATGGCTGTTTAAATCCAAGTTCTTTTGTAGCCATTTCCCTCTCCTTCCTTTGTGCTGCAAGGCGCTCTTCAAAGCTACAGTGTCATTTCCTTATAGGTCAGTTCAAACAATATTTGTAGTCTACATGTTCACAGACATCCCCAAATATATTAACACATATCAAAGACAGCTGATTAAGTGAATTCAAAATCTGTGTTCTAGAAAAGGGAGGGAGAACAAAAATAAGAAAAAATCATGATAACCATATTCATCCCTTACTTCCCAAAGATCAAAATGCAAATCCCATGACAGACAAGAGGTAAGTCTGAAATAAATTATAAGGCAAAGGTACCAGTTTAAGTCTCTTCAACCAGTATCATAGTGTGGAAGAGCTTCTCTCTCCTCTAACAGGATCTAGTTCTCAATTGGTTCTTTTCCATTACTTTACTCTTTCATCAGTCCAAACAAATCACTCAATCTAGGATGAAGTATCACATACCTTTACAAAAGCATTGAAATCAAGCTTTCTATTACCAAATATTCATGAAAGACAAAGAACGCTACAGACTTTAAAAAACGCAGGCAGAAGTTTGAACAATATTGTCCTGTACACTTGCATCCAAATGAACATGAGCTTTGATTTGGCTCTCTAATCTATAAATCCTTGGTTATTGAATCACCTGACCCCCACCCCCCACCACCCCTACCCAATACACAGTATGAAGCCAACGCACATTCTATGTTTTAGTGTGTTATAGTATGCACCCTAAAACCTGTTACCTCTATGAGGTGTTAGCCATTCCTAGTAGTTACCAACTGGGTAAAACAAATTGACATCCCCAAAAGAGCATGTGATTTGACCTAATTTATGACACTCTCATAGATGCATTCTCAAACTTTTGTACGAAGATATCCAGAAGAAGTTAATCAGTACATAATTATGTACAAGCTTACTGTTATCATGTTAAAACGACGACGGAGGTTGACATTTGAAGAGTAACAAACTAAGTACCAACAGCAACATCGGCTATATGGATCATATATTGCCATTGTGTTTGATTAAGACACATAAACTCAATTATATTTAAATGCAGCATATTCTTTTTTATAGTCTCTTTAGGTCTTCCTCTTTCCTGTTCATTTTGTTTTAGTGGTTCTTTTTGTTCTTAACAGATTACTGGGGCCTCTATGGTTCTCCTATTGGCACCACTCCTACTTTGTTTATAATAGTTTCAATACATTTTCTATCCAACCAAATATGTCCATACATCCACCTTAACATTCTCATTTCTATTACTCTCATTGTTACATAATGTTCATATTTAATCACCCAACACTCTGAACCTTAAAGCACCACCAGCTATAGCTGTTTTATATTCATTTATTTATTTCAATTAGAGCAATACTTTACGATCACAAGGTATAGAGGATGCACTTATCTATTTGGGTTGATTTTTATGACATCTTTATCAATTTCTCAATTATCTTCTACTATAGACCCTAAATATTTAAATCTTTAGACTCTTTTACATCATGTTCGTCAATTTATGCTTGTGTTCTATTGTGACTTGCACTATTTTTTAAGTGAAAATGCATAAATTACGCTTTAGCTGTAAATAAGAATTGAATACCAAAATTCAATAAGTTAACAGTAAATAACCTGTTGAGAAAGAACTGAGCGGTTCTCCTGACAGCAGTCATATCTCCAGTAGGTACAAGAACACCCATTTGACACATTGCTTGAAGGACCTGCATCAGAAAACAAGCTTTTCCTTTCAAACAAAATTGGTTTGGAATCCATCTGCACCCTTGCTTCATGGTTAAGTGAAGTAAGACCAAATACAGTTGTGGGAAAAAAAATTTGAGAATCATATACCTTATCTGCATCCTTCTCGTAAACTCCATAAAAAACTTCAAGCAAGCCTCCCCTGATGTTTGGGCTTATGCTGCAAAAGGCCAAAAGAATCAAAAGTTGCAACAGGGATCATATTTCGTCTGAAAAGAACCTAGTCATGGACACACAACAAGATAAGAAGCTGTAAATATACCTTCCCATCATCCCAAAGTCATAAAAAATCAACCTTCCACCATTGGCGTCATCCACCGCAATATTGCCAGGATGCTGTAAGATAGATCAACATCTTCAAAAAAGAATAGGATAAGATAGGAACCATAAATTCCACGCGACCAGTAATAGAGGTCTCTACTGAGAGCAATCTGTTGGTGATTCAGTCTTATGACTTTCTACCCAACGGTTACTAAACTAAACTCCCGGCCCCTCTCATGAACAAGGAAAGTGAAAGAAAATCGTGCGATAAGGATACAAGACAAGACACATCACAAATGGGCTGGTCTCAAAATTCAGCTTTCTATCCAAAATAAGCAGAAAACTGAAAACTTAAAGAAGAAACTTTACAGTTTACTGTTAACACAATTGAATTTCAGTAGGTATAACGATTAAATCTGAATCCCAATTTCCAACGGTGTGATAATCTTCATTTATTTAGTCCATACTTCTTGAATGATTTGATTTACAAACACATGATAGACGAGTCTGACAACTAATAAAAATGCAGTTGTGAGCAAACCTAGATGACTTGCATGTGAACCATCCAACAATGTTTTCCATCTCTTTCATGATAACATTACTTATAAGTGGCACGCAGTTCTTTTAAGGTAAATCATGCAATACATATCTTCCTGATAACTAGTTTCTTCCTTAAGAAGCTATTTTACAGGTACACCTGTGCAGCTAATCTTGTTAACACATCTCAAGTTTAAGCAAAAGAGTTTTCTTCTAGCTAATGATTCCTTTCTAACTTTCTAAGTCATAGTGGGTGAGGTAAAGAATCGCGTCTCTTACATTATCTGTTAGCTAACTTAATAAAATATTCCAAAGGATTTGTACATTTAGATTTTTAACAAATATAAGTTGCAAAACCCAATTTGGAGACCAAAGGCTCATTTATTAACATTAATCAGTTTCTTAAAAGGAAACTAGTGAAATTTACACAGAGATGATAGATAGATAGAGATTTGTGCAATAGATCTAGAGTTGGATTCTTTTCCTCTGTCCATCTAAAGGAAATGATAGAGAATATATTATAAAGCAGTAGCAGATACAGCTATCCCCTTATAAAAAGATGAAAATGGCACAGTTACTTACAGGGTCAGCATGAAAAAATCCATGCGATAGAATCTGTTCAAGGTAGGACTCAACAGCATATCGAGCCAATCTGATGAAGAGGATTGCAACATTTTAGAATAAAACCAACTATTTATTCCATTTAATTTGATACAAGGTGCTTGCCTTTGGCGGTCAACTCCCAACTCGTCTAAAGCTTTTATTCTGTTTATTTTTATACCCGGGACATATTCCATGGTCAGAATCTGCAAGTTCAGAAAAGTCCTACCATGACAAAAGTGGTCATAGAAATCAGTATAGTTCATGAATTGACTTTATTCAGAAATTCCCAACCTGTGGTGTAGTGTATTCCCAGTATATCTTGGGAACTTTCACATAATCCATTTCTTTGAAGTTGCTTGCAAATAATTCAGCATTAGCAGCTTCCTTTGTATAGTCTATTTCCTGATAGTGGAAGTCATTCAAATTGTAAGTTTCTACAATGAATCAAGGATTATCATAAAGCAGAACTCTTTCTAAGAAGTTACACTTGTCTGAGATTTTCAAACTCTAACATAAAAAAGTCTTCAACCAAAGTAGTACAGTTTTAACAATTAGGCGAAGCCAATTGCCAAAATACTACAAGTACAGAAACTATATGATATGTAACATATAGTGCTTTAAAATTTTACTTTATATTTACACAAACACACACACATCATAATTATTCCTAATAAACAATTAGATATATGAGCTGTGTGCATGAAATAATTGGATCCAACCAATCTAACACCCATTACATCCTGCAAGTACATGTAAAACTAAGGAGAGTGATGACTACCTGATACAAAACACTCGCACATTCATCATAGATGGCAACCCAATCTCTTTTTGCCCCATCAGACTTAGGATCAACTTTTTGAAGATATTCCGCAATTACCTTTGAAAATAAAACAGAAAGGGTATGATACTCACATATTAAACTGCATCTTCTAAACATTATCTAGTGCCTTTCAAGTAAATGATGCCAGAGCATGTCCAGGATACAAAACTGTTTAAAGCATGAGAAACGATATCTTAATCATTTCTTACTAATGATGTTATGAAGTACATTACGTGGAACTAAACTCGTGGTGAAAAATAAAGCAATTATTATACATAGTAAGGAAGATCCAAGCATGATTATCACCCCATTTTGCTGTCAACGAATAAGTATGCATACTAAATTATGAAAATAACCCTCATATGCAAGAAAATATTAAACACCTACTAACCCTTAGATTTTTAAGATCAATGTCGAAAAGATCCTTAAGTCCAGGCCTTTGAACTTTAACAACAACTTCCATCCCATTCATTTTTGCCCTATGGACCTGACCTGTGGAAGAATACAGTACAGCAAGATAATATCCACGTTTAGAGGCACCAAAGGAGGCTGGAGATCATCATTTATCACTGATCATCAATTATTTAAATGTAGCAGTTGTACTTCAGTACAATAACAGAAGACAAAATTACCCAGACTGGCAGCAGCAATAGGGTCCGCATCAAATCGCTCAAAAACATTATCCACTGAACCTCCAAGTTCCTCCTCAACAATAGCTAGGGCGGTTTCTGATGGAAATGGGGGAACTTGATCCTGCAAAGCAATAAAAGATTGCATGACTAAATTGTTTACTATCTTGAATGCTCCCAGGGACTTAGCAGGAACAAGTCCAGTGATAAGAAGGTAACTAAGTCTCATGAAACATCTTGAAGTAATAGTAAATAACGCTATTTTTTCCATTATTACTTCTTCCTACAACTCAATCAAAAATGTATGTTTGATAATTGTGCTGCTAACTTGTTATCAAGCATCCTCTAGATCATCCTACGAAGAACCCTGGCAGAGTAGAAACAGTAATGACTGATAAATCAAGTTACAAGTTTATTTCAGGGATGAACTCATTTTCTATCCTCCGTACTCCAAAGAGCAAATAATTGACTGGAAGGGGGGTCGAGCAACAAACTCAAATACAAGCACATGAGACAAGATAGATGTCTTTTGGTACACCAAAAGTTAATCTGTGAGATACAAAACTAAATTGCAACTTGCATGATTGCTGACCTCTCCCAGACTGATAAAATGCTTTCTTCAGCTATAGGCAAAGTGATGCCAAGAAACATAAAAACATGTCAGTCAAGTAACCTGACCTGCAGCTCAGACAACTGATCAACATATTCTTGAGCAAGAATGTCCACCCTTGTTGAGAACTGCTGACCAATTTTAATGAATGTCGGTCCTAGTCTCAGAATGCTTTCCTTAAGCCACTTAGCAAGGATCTTTCGCCTTTGAACTTTCTTTGGCTCAGTCATACCACCTATGTATGATTATCAAGGGTAAATCAACCATCCAAAGTCAAACAAATTACTCCTTCTATCCCAAAAAAGAGTATCATTTTAAACTTGTTTTTTGTCCAGATAAAAGGATCTCATTTTAAGTGATTTCAATCAAAGTGTCAATTATATCCTAACAATAGATGTGCCTAAAAATTAGGTGAGTGGGCTTTTTACTTCAAGAAGAAAGTTAGTGAAGGATATTAATGTGAAAATGGGTGCAAAATTGATATTTCTGAAAAAAGATTAAATGTAGTTTTTGGCTCAAATGTGGCTCTCTTTTCTTCCTTTTTTCGGGGGTGGGGATGTGTGGATTCGTGGATGTACTAGAGTAGAAGCAATGCATACCACTATCTGGGGGTTTTCTTAGTTGCTAGACACTAATAGATATCAATGGTGTCCAAGTAGTAAAAGACTATGAAATACATTGCTGAAATGAAAAGAAGGAAAAGTGAAATTTTCAGTATTACTAGGTGGCAATCTCATGATTATTCTTAAAATCATCATGTATCACATTTTCGCGACAAGAAACTACTGGTTGACTTGAGGAAATCAAAATATATAGATGATATTATTATCCTAAGGCACACTATCCAATCACTAATTTGCCAGCCCAGACATTTGTGAAATCCTGAATATTCACGAGGAAGTTCCATACATTGTGGATGGCAGGGAAAAAGGTTAAACATTCAATCACCTTCACTGGAATCTTATGCTATCAATTAAAAATCTTATCCAATTCTCATCATCTCAATAACACCCAACTTCAGGTGCTAAAGTATTGGTGAAAAAATGTAGAAAAATGCACAATTACATGTAAATTGAGAATCCCGCATCTTTCATCCCTCTAACCTCCATTTCCTTGTAATTTTCTAATTGTGAAGCTAACTTCGGAAATATTTATGATAACCTAATTAGTTATAAGAGGGTATCAGGTAATAGACTGACCTCTGTAGGAAAACTTCTGGTTGTTTACCCATATCCGGAACAAAAATGTTATAACAAACCCCCAAATTTCCAAGGTTCTTTGGATTGTCGAGTATGTTTTAAATCTACTCCATCGACCTCCAGGAGCAACAGACACCTGCAAAAAAACATCACGAAATTCATTCTCCAAAGCACTGACAATTAATATAGCTGCAGAAACTTATCATAATCATAAGATGACGAATACATGAAGACATAATATATGTGTGTGCATTATTTCCTAGTGCCTCTGCCTCTAAATAAATTTCCAATCTTCGTAATCTCAATGAGAAGCATATGCGTACCTCAACTTGATCGCCCCCACTGCGCTTGAACCACGCATCTTCCTGCCCAATCTCCTCCACAGTTTTCTTCCCGCTCTTCTCGTTTTCCACCTTCAATTCAGCAACATCCACCACTCCTCCATTCCCATTCCCATTCCCATTCACATAATTCACCAGAGTCGTTCTCCCGTTCACACCGTAGCTCCCATTAGAGCTTCCATTCAAACTCCCATTTAGCTTAGTTAAATACTCGTCCTGCTGCTCCTCATCCGCCACCGCCGCCGCGCCTTCCACTCTCTTAGCCGCTGAAATTCTTCCACTCCTGCGGATCGAAAAGCGTCTGAACTCAAAATTAAGCCGTTTGTGAAGGAGCACTCGCAGACGCCGGGAGGAGGTATTCGGCGACAAGAAGTTAACTTCATTGACTAGAATTGAACTTGACAAAGCAGCTGAAAGAGTCGCCATGTCACGAAATCGAATCGAGTGATTCAATGCCGAAGCTCGCACGAACCTAATTTCATCACATGCAGAGAAGTGCTGACCGTGTGTTGGGTGCTGACGGTGGAGGTAGGAGTTTTTCTTCTTTTTTTCCCTCGGAACTTGTTTGCTGTCGTTTGTGGTCGTAATATAAAAAGTAGTGGGGGAAAAGAAATTGGGATGGGTGGTGAAAGATGTGCCACGTAGTGGAAAGGGGGGATTTTGAGGGGTTTTGATTGGTCAATAACAAAAACTTTCAGATTGCATGCCACAAGGAAACAAAGCTAGGTTAACCAGAAACTCTCAGACTCAGTTCATATTTGAAAACATCCGCGGGTGTGCCCCAGTGGTTGGAAGTTGGGTCACCTTTCATGATGTCAGTGGTTTAACGCTCGGCAGCCATCGTGTGGGAATGTCCTGAGTTAACTTGGCCTTTGGGCCAAGGGCTACTTGGGCTTCCTGGTGGGCACCGAGTATGACTGTCCCCAATGGTCCTGGTGTTGGGCTACCGTGACTTACCTCCCACATGATTGCTGTGGTGTCGGCTGGTGTGGGCCGCTGAGGGCGAGCGATGATCGCCAGTTCATATTTGAAAGGGTTGCATTTCTTGCCAGGCCTTCCTACCCACACCCCCAATTTAGATTTTCTTGGGCTCCGGGTTTTTTTGTTAAACTTTGCGTGTCACTTTCTTAACTTTAATTTTCCTTCCCACTCTAAACTCCTTATTTACTCTTTTTTTATTGTATTTAATTAACATACTTTACCATAAATATTTATAAGGGTAAAATACTGACATGATCCAATGTTTTGGAGGTTTGTGCTAAATGACCATGTGAAGTTGGAAAGTGTTATTGTAACCATGTGTTTTGCATCAGAAGTGCCGATATAACCTTTTTGCATTATTCTGACGTTGATCGAGTAATTTCCAGCATTGACCAAAATTAAAAAGATAAAAATGTCCATGACTTGAAATCTGAAATTTGCAGTGACCATTTTACCCCTAGTCCCTGAATTTAAATTGCTGAAATCCTGCCCGGCAGCTCCATCGACAACCTCCCCAAAAATCTCCACTAATTTCTCTTGCTCAAATTCCTTGAAGATGCTAACAACGTCATTCTCGGTGTGCAGAAGCCTCTAAATCTGCACATTATAATGAACAAGTAACTTCCAGCATGGCCTGTAACCAACCTTTAATACTCGGGACAAAAATATATAATTGTACAACAATTTAGAACCCAGCAGACAATTGTAGGGATTAAACCCCTTTTCAACTTTGCTACCATTTCTCAGGTTAAAACCCTCACAAAAATGGTCAGGAAAAACTTCCAATGCAACAATTCAACAGCTAAAAATGCGACATGATTAGATTAACTTAGCTTAGTTTCGTACAACCTTAGCAAAACAAAACAAAAAACATCACATACCTTAGCTCTAAATCCACACAGTGTGGCGGCGGTGCCATGGAAGGCGGTGAAACTGAGGTGTTCGGTGATGACGTACGATTAGGGTGCATTGGCCAGAATCTGGGTATTCTCCAGCGCGGCGGTAATCTCCTCGACAATGGCGGCAAAGAGCTTGGCTCTCCAAGAAGAAGAAGCAAACGATGGAAGCTCGAGAAGAAAAGGGGAAAATATATCTAACGAGAAGAGGAAGCAAACGATGGGAGCTCGAGAAGAAGAGGGAGAAACTAGATCTGACGAGAAGAAGGGGGAAAAAGAAAAGTTTTGTCCATTGAGGAACAAGGGTATAAACATCTTTCTATCTTTTCTAATTTTTTGTTTTTTAAATTACATAGGGTATAATAGTCATTTCATGTCTTTCCAGCCAAATTCAGGCCGGCAGGGTTATATTAGCACATTCTAACAAAACACAGGGCTACAATTGCACTTTCCAACTTCACAGGGTCATATTAGCACAAACCATCAAAACATAGGGCTATATGACCACTTAACTCTATCTCTAACTATCTATAATATTGTCACGTAAAAAGATGATATTTAGAAAATAGATGTTAAGACAAATCTAACAGTATCTCACATGATATTTTTATTATTTATGTATTAATTTATATTTAGGATCAAAGTTTACCAACTTTAACTCTCAAAATGTAAATAAGCAATTTAGAGTGGGACAGGGGGAGTATAGTCTAACCATTTAACTCTGATTAATATTACTTTATTATAATAAAATATTCATTTTTTTAAATAACTAATGTCCATTCGATCTTCTCCATCTGCTGCCACCATCAAATGCATTGATTGGAAGAATACACACATTGATTTTGGTCGGCTTATCCTCTTCATAGTATGGTTGCGGTGGCAACGACGTGCTCGGCTATTTCTGTAGTCGGTGAATCGTGAATCGATTAGATTTTTAAATAAGAATAGCATGCAAATGTCTCTCACTATTGTAGTGTACATAATTAGGACTATAGCTGAATATAAGAGATCAACAACTGTTGTGGTATTCTCCAATCCGGCTGGTTTATTGTGACTCACCAATGTGTTCCTGCAAAAGAGATTCCATAAGTGATTTCGGGTAAACAGCTCCAACGTTCAAGTCAGTAATCTCCTTTCTGGAATCAAGTTACTTTAGTTTAGTTACACTTACTTGGATTCATACCCTCTTTGTTCCTTTTATTATACATTACGAACGTGACTTTGTTTTATCCAGAATAGCCATCATGTGTCTGATTGTAGGTCCGAGAAATGCGGTTCGTGGCTGATCGTTGATCAAAGTCCCCGCTACTTTTGGCTCATGGGTTGACTCCACTTGCTCTGCGTCCTTCTGGCCCAAATCGCTTCGCTAGTTCGCTTCAAGCCCACTTGAGGTTTTGGGCTTACTACTTATTTGGGCTAGGTATACACCAAAACCCCCATCCCTCCCCTCATTTATGATTCTAAGCGGTATGGAGCATTTTCCTCAAAGTGATTGAATGCAAACTGAAGTTGTATATCAACAACCTAGTTGGCATTTGATTTTACCTTCGTGGAAATGGCGAAGTGTTAATAGCTTCATGGCTGAAATAATTCCTTCCACCAACACTTCAGCTTTTAAATTTCAAATTTTGAATTTCTTATCTTTGTTGAGGATTGGTCCATACCTAGTCCAAACAAGCAGTAAGCACAAAACACGAGCAGAGCCTGAACCGAAGTAGCAAAGTGAGTTTGGGTCAAACAAACGCAGAGGGAACGGTGCTAGCCCATGAGCCAAGAATAGTGGAAGCCTTAACCGATTATTCATCATGAATTGTGTTTCTCATCCCCACGATTACACACACGATGACAGTTCCGAAAAAAATGGTACCACGTTCATAACATATTATAAAAGGAAGAAGAAGGAGACAAATCCAGGTGAGTGCAACTAAACTGGAGAAGCCAGATTCTTGAAAGAAAGCTACTGACTTGAGCGTCAGAGTTATTTCACTGGACCCACCTCTGGGATCTCTTTTACAGGCACATCTTTGGTGAACCACGATTAACCAACTGGATAGGAGCACACTACAACATTTGGCACCGTCTGTGGGAACTAGAAATGTTTTCTAGTTATTCATTTCCAGGAGAGTTGATAATGGTATTCACAAAAATTGAAAGGAGTCAAAACCACCACACTCAAGAACAAACAACAGGGAGAAATAGGAATGCACATCTTAGCCAAGATCAAGAACACACCCCCAGTAGAGAAAAAGAACACGATGGAGATGACAAGGAAGATGAAGAAGAAGTAAAGTCTCCTAACCTGAATAAGGAAAAAGAAAAATGAGCATTCGCAGCATTCCTAGAAGCGAACAAAGAGCAATTGTACAATCAATTCCTTGCCACTCTTAAACAAAAGTCCCCAAAGGTAAGTAAGAAAGTGGTTCAAAACAATGGTGACCTTAAATATAGGGATGAATTGAGAGACATAGTTACAGAGGATGATACAGACAAGTCACCACTCGCACCGTATCTCCGCAACTTCAAGATGCCAAAGGACTTCAAATTACCATTGCATGTCAAAATCTATGATGGGACAACAGATCGAAGGGAGTTCCTGCACTCATATCGCAATAGCATAAGGTTTTACGATGCGGAAATAGAGTTAGTATGCAAGGCATTCCTCATATTCTTGTCAGGAACAACGATTACGTAGTATGAGGATTTACCATGCTGAAGCATCACATCTTGGTCACAGCTATCAGATTTTTTTGGGACAATTCTATCATAAGCCAAAGTTCACCAAAACAATTGCAGATTTGAACAACATAGCCCAACGAAGCGACGAAAGTTTGGAAGAATATCATAGCAGGTTCGTTACAGAAAGTCTACAAGTGTGGGATCTGTCATTCCAATATTCTTTAGATGCGTTCACGGGAGGCATACGATCAGGAGAGTTCTACAAGAAACTAACAAAAAACATTCCATAAAACCCAAGAGACTTGAAAAGGATGATAGAACACTATGTACGAACCGAGGAAGCCAATAACCGCAAAATAGAGCAGGAGCAAGGCGAGAAAAGAGCTATAGAGGACTTGCAGAGGAATTTGGAAAAGAAGGGGAAAGGAAAATTCACCTTCATATGAAGAGAAGTAGGGATACAAAGCATCATGTCCCAAGAGACACCGTTAACAAAATCACGAAGAGAGATCTAGCAGGCAAACAAAGAGCTATTCTGCAAGCCTGCACCAACGACAGCCCCCCCAGAGAAGATATCAAGGGAATACTATTGTGCTTTGCATTAGAACCATGGGCATGATATTGAGTATTGTGGAGATTTGGGAGGCATATAGAGGAAAATCTGAGAAATGGTTATCTGGGACAATACAGGAAGGAAGAAAGTAGTAACAGGCACAACAAGCCAAGCAAGGCAGGAAGCTCTGTACCCAAAACCCAGAAAACTGTGAACACGCAGAACAGGGCCCAAAAGATTACCACGGTGATAGGCTATGAGGAAGATCTTCCCAATGAGAGACTAGAAAAAGTGGTCTTCTCTATACATGGATCAACAAAATCCTTGTCAAACAATGCTTGGAAGGCTAAAGTTAGGTATTCGCCTCCACATGAGCTCGTGGATAAAAGATTGTGCATGGATGAAATGATCATGTTTAGCGAAGAGGACGTTGTTCCTAACGCTTCGCCACACAATGACCCCATGGTTATTATAGACAAAATTGGGAACGTAATTGTCCATAGAGTATTTGTGGATGATGGAAGTGCGGTAAAAATCATGTTTGTGGATTGCTTTGACAAGCTTGGATTCAAAAGAAGTGACTTGAAGAAGCCAACATCCGCGCTCGTTGGATTCACAGGAAAAGCGGAAACGCCGCTTGGCAACATCCAGTTACCCATGACAATTGGAGAAAATGAGAAATATTGCACTATAATATGTGGCTCTGTGGATGCTCCAAGTTCGACGCTATCATTGGCAGACCATGGATAAATAGAGCAAAAGCGATATGATCTCCATACCATTTGGTCATGAAATTTCCAACCCCAACAGGGGTCGCAACGGTGAGGGGAAATCAACAGACTGCCAGACAATGTATGGTCATCGCAATGAAAGCAGGATGAACCATGGAACAACCAAAGATGGTTAGTACTATCACCAATAGTGACCCACTCACCTAGGCTGATCGTTCAGTGGAAATTGGGGAAGAAATTGAAGATGTTATTCTAGATGACAACTATGCTTCTAAGTATGTCAAGATAGGGAAATTTCTTCCAAACCAAGAAAAACAGAGAATAATACAAATTCTAAGAGAGCACAAGGACACGTTCGCATGGAGCGTACTGAACATGGGGAGAGTTGACCCAAGCATGGCAACTCATTCTTTGAACATCGTTGATTCGATCAAGCCGGTCAAATAGAAACAACAAAGTTTTTCCAGTGATAGGAAAAAAGCAATTGAGGACAAAGTAAAGTCACTTCCAAGCTGGAATCATAAAAGATGTGATATACCCAACATGGGTAACGAACCCAGTAGTGGTAAAAAAGGCAGACTCGGGATGGAGAATGTGTATTGATTTTACCAATATGAACAAAGCATGCCCAAAATATTGTTACCCTCTGCCAATAATTGATCAGCTAGTGGAAGCAATCTCGGGATTCGAAGTCCTCGCTTTTTTAAATTCCTATAAAGGATATCCTAAAATATTGATGAATCCTAAAGATGCATAAAAAATGGCTTTCATAACAAGCTTTGGGATTTTCTGCTATGTGAAGATGTTGTTGGGACTGAAAAATGCAGGGGCAACATACCAAAGAGTGGTTGACAATGTGTTCCGTGGTTAAATTGAACAAATATGGAAGCATATGTAGATGATATGGTTATCAAGAGAAAGCGAATAATTGACTTCGCAGTGGATTTAAAAGAAACCCTGGATACATTGCGCACAATTGGAATGAAGCTCAATCCGAAGAAGTGCACAATCGAGGTTGGAGCAGGTAAATTTTTGGGGTATAAGGTATCCTCCAAATAGATTGAGGCCAATCTAGAGAAGATAAAAGCAATCGTGGAACTCCCACAACCGCGAACAGTGAAAGAAGTCCAAATCCTAATGGGATCAATCGATGCACTTAATAGGTTTGTCTCAAAAGCAGCAGAAAGACACTTCCCACTTTTCAAAGTCCTAAAAAAAACTAGGAAGTCATGTTGGAATCAAGAGTGACCATCAGCATATGAGTCACTAAAGGATCAACTCCAGACATTCCCAATGCTAAAAGCACCAGTCCAAGGAGAAGCGATATGCTTATATTTAGCGGTTTCAGCGAATGCAGTAAGCTCAGTCCTGGTCAGGCAAGAAGGCAAAAAATAGATACCAGTGTTTTACACCAGCAGAATTTTACAACAAGCCGAGAGGGCGTATCTTCCCATTAAAAATTTGACCCTAGCATTGATATATTTGACAAAAAGACTGCAAACTTATTTCTAGAGTTATACGATTGTTGTCTATACCGATTACCCAATCAAGAACATCTTAAACAAACCAAAATCATCTGGGAGAATGACTAAGTGGGCCTTTGAGTTGGGATAGTTTGAAATTTATTTCAAGCTGCGAACCTCCATTAAAGCACAAGCTTTAGTAGATTTCATTGTAGAAATGACAAGCATAGGGCGCAACAGGAAAAAACACAACAGTTCAAGGAATGGGACAAAGGAAAGGCTAAGTGGGAAGAT
Organism: Rubia yunnanensis; assembly: GCA_037428765.1. Classification (NCBI taxonomy): domain Eukaryota; kingdom Viridiplantae; phylum Streptophyta; class Magnoliopsida; order Gentianales; family Rubiaceae; genus Rubia; species Rubia yunnanensis. The sequence goes on along the minus strand of CM075069.1, from coordinate 64,825,291 downwards.
GTTGCATGGAAGTTTTTTGTTGATGGGGCATCTAGCAAGGAAGGATGCAGAGCAGGACTGTGGATGATTGATCCAAGCGGATGTGAATATAGATACTCACTTCGCTTTGATTTCTCACTCACCAACAACAAAGCAGAGTATGAAGTGTTAATATGAGGCTTACAACTCACAGTTGACATGAAGGCTAAGAGCGTTCAGGCATTTAGCGATACAAATAGTGATCTAATAAGTACGTGGAGATTATGAAGTTTGGGAAGATCAGTTGGTGAAATACTTAACCAAGGTTCTCCAACTCATTGCTAACCTTGAATACTTCAATATACAACATATCCCAAGGAGCGAAAATGCATAGGCGGATGCCTTAAGCAAAATGGCGACAGCAGGATTTCACCCATTAGCCGAATGTAAATATGTGAAAGTGGATTCGATCGGAAGCACGAAAAGGATGAATATTTCGGCTGTTCAAGAACTGGAGCTAAGCTGGATGACACCATTGATTGAGTACTTTGACAACGAGAAGTTGCCAACAGACAAATTACATGCTAGGAAGTTGCAAATGCAAGCACACAACTGTGCTTATTAAGACGGAACCTTATACAAGAAAGGTTATTTATCTCCTTGGATAAAATGCGTAGGATCGTCACAAGTAATTGAAATCTTGAAAGAAGTACACGAAGGCCTATGTGGATCACATCAAGGGTCTCGAACGATCGCAAAGAAGATCATTCGAGCAAGATATTACTAGCCAACCATGTTCAACGATGCATACAACTTTGTCCTAAAATGTAGAAATTTCCAGATGAATGCTCTAATATCACACAAGTCGCAGTCAACATTGACAGGAATATATGGAGCATGGCCTTTTGATAAGTGGGGGATTGATCTCGTTGGACCTTTCCCGAAGGTTGCTAGCAATTCAAAGTTTCTAATCATAGAGGATAACTACTTCAACAAGTGGGTGGAGGCGAAGCCCCTAGGGTGAGTATCAGTGGAAGCTGCAAGAAGTTTGTGTGGCAGAACATAGTTTGTCGCTTCGGGATACCGCACACCATTTTTACTTAAAATGGCACGCAATTTACAAGTGGGGTTTTTACGGAATGGTGTCTAAAGCTAGGAATCACTCAGAATTTCACTTCTGTAGCTCACCTTCAAGAAAAAGGAGAGGTGGAAGTAATAAATAGAACGATCATTCAAGGAATCCAGAAGAGATTAGAAGGAAAATGTGCAGGTTGGGTTGATGAGATACCCAACACTTTATGGTCGTATAGGACAACCAAGCGAGAATCAACATGAGGGACGTCGTATAGTCTAGTATATGGGCATGAAGTAGTAATCCCAGTTGAGATTAGATAATCCAGTCTTCGAGTGGAGCAATAGAAGGAGGACGTCAACCTAGAACAGGTTAAGTTGAACTTGGATGCACTCAAAGAAAAAAGAGAGAAGACGATAATCAAGGAGGCTAAGTACAAGGAAAAAATGGCAAGAGCATACAACAAAAAGGTCAAAGAAGTAGTTTCAAGTTGGCGATTTGGTGCTAAGGAAAAATGAAGCTAGCTTAGCCGAAGAAAGAGGAAAGTTATGCCCAAAGTGGGAAGGGTCGTACAAGATAACGAAGGCACACCGATCAAACTGCTATGAGCTAGAGAAGATGGAGGGTAGCAGTGTCCCTAACACTTGGCACATAGTTAACTTAAGGAATTTTATGTGTAGAATCAGCTAAATGGCAGGAAATGCTAGCTCACATGTATAGAAACTATGAAATGATCATTGTTGTTGTTTGATCCTTTAGTTTGTGTCAAAGGCAACATTACCGCAGTATGATTCTCCTGAAGTAAAATCATTCTTTTCCAAGCATCATTACTTCACATTCGCAAAACTAAGTTACACACTCTTAACAGACAATCATGAAAAAGTTAGTAGCATATGTGCTAATCACGAGCGCTACTCAACTCACTGCTTTTAAAAAAACACAAGCTACAACAAGTCATGCACTTGCCAATAGAGCAGATATGCCCACAAAGAAGCAAAAATGAGCAAGGGATATCGTAACTTTGAAAACCCAATAAACCGCAAGCTATAGATCTTGCTATTTGGAAAATCTGCCTCCAATACAGCAACAAAAGCAAGTAAAAGATCTTGCAACTTCACATATCACTCACCAAAGCAAGCTATAGAACTTGCTGCAAGGCAGATATGCCTACAAAATAGCGACTAAGGCAAGCTATAGATCTTGCGGCATCGCAATAAATGGATCTTTACTATTCAAAAAGTATTAGAAGCGAATATTATGAGTCAAACAAACTCACAAAGTCAAATGGCATCCAAAAGGAGGAAGACGAAAAAAATCATGACATCTAAAAGCGAAAAATATAGTAATAACGTTCAAAACAAAAACTACATACTATCTACGCCTGGATGCTTGCGACGATCCTGACGAGGACGAACCTCGACGACGAAAACTATGCTTAGCCTTTTGGGGAAAGCCTTCTGCCCTACGCCGATTCTCTTCAGCTTCATGCTCCTCGCTAATAAGATGGTCATATCGCTATTTCATGTGTAAATAAGCAGGGTAACGAACTATACCCCTTTGCTCCATATGACCAAGATACTTAGCATGATACACCCTGAAACCGGTGAAAAGCCCAAACTCTTTGCGGTCTAGATGCATACTCATAACGTTAACTGTTTCCTCATGTTGCGCTATCTCAGCCTTTAGATTTTGTATCGTATCTTCCAAGCTATGAATATGTGAACGTGCAACCTCTGCCCCGCCAACTCCAATAGTTAGATCCCCATGACTGGTACATTGGCGAGATGATGAAGGGAGAGTTTCAAGCCTATCTTTGTACTCAACACAAGCTTGCTCCAGTTGGTGGATAGAAAAATCTAGATAATTGCATTCAGTACGAAGTTCCTCATTTTCACTTCGCATTTGCATGTTTATGAAAAATTGCTAGTCGAACTTGCTCTGCCAATCAAGAGCAGAAGATGACAAATGGTCGCACTCATCCTATTTTTTCTTCAACATTTCCAGCAAATCATTAATACGAGCACATTACTCATCAACAATCAAAGTCTTCTGATGGGCCTCGCGGGTCTTGCTTGCGCCATAATCCCTAGCCTCTACCTATTGACGAAGCATCGTCACCATATTCAACAGTTGACGATGGATAAGACTATTCTGCTCGCTCAAAATTCTACGTGAATCGCACAAAGCATCTTGGGTACTCGTATCTCACTTCTTTTCAAGATCATTAATACCTAGAAGCATATATTTCAAAAGTATGCCCAAACATAATTCCCACTCTTCCACACGAACATGGAGATTAAGCGATCGTATATATTTGCCGGCAAAATTAAGATCAACTAAACCATGGATGGTATCTTTGCCAAGCGATTCAATATTATACCCATCAGGAATGAACTTAGTATAAGGACAACTTGTAGATGAAGAAGAAGGTTTAGATGGAATATGGAGTTGCCACCCAATGCATAAGGGAAGTGAGTCAACACGAGCAAAGCGGTCGGAGGAAACAATCCCCTTGCATTCTTTGGTGAAAGAGCAAGTGGCACTAAGAAAAATTAATAGGTTCAAAAAAAGAATCACTACACCTCATACAGTCTAGCCTTTTCAGGCATTTTTTATCAACAAAAATATTGAAGCCCTGCATGCAAGTAAAGGCAATGAGAAATTGCAAAAAAGGAAGAATGAACGAACATCCATGGCCAAAAGTACATTAATAATACAAGAATACAACAAAATATTGTCTTATGTTTACAATTTAAAATTCATAAAAACCCAACACACTAGAAATTAACTAACTTCAGGGTTAGGCTGGGGCTGAGCAATGAGGGCAGCGATATCCTGGCTTGGTTACTAAGGGGGATTTCCTCGCTCGACTGTTGGGCAGGAGCTTTAATGCTCCCATTAGCCTCACTGGGCACTTTAGCTTCGGGATTAGAAGTCAAAGCATCAGTGCTAGGACCAAAAGGAAGATCATTTAAGCAATCCACCTCTCATTTCTTTAGCTCTCCCAAAGAGGGAAGACTAGGAAGGCTGGAGAGATACGACAGTAAAGCAAAAGGATGTCCCACATCAGCAATCTTGGCAATAAAAGCTTTGTTCAGCTTCACCCTCTTCTTCTCCAAGGTCTCAATGCACTTTTTCATCACATGAAAACTCTTCAAATCAATCACGAGGTTCCACTTGCGTTGATCCTTAACAGCCCCACAGTAGCCAACGGTGCGAGTGTCCTTCGACACATCCTAAAAAATTTATAGAATGAATTGATTTTGAGGAGTTGATCTAATGGGAGTTGAGGGTATTTAGGGTTCACGGGCCCACTAGTACACATTTCCTCTAACTCAATGCAAAGCTTAGACCTTTGTGTCTCTGCAAGCCGGGCACGCTCCTCAGCTGCGATTTTCCTCTTGATTGAATTTTCAGCCCACATGTGGGGCGATGACCACCTGTCTCCCCTCCATCTTTTGCCTTGCCCTTACCGTCAGGGCCAGTTTTGTTAACACCCCCTGATAGAGTGTTACCAATAGCAGTATTATTTGGCTGAACAATGGCTTCGGCCATTTCCTCATCGTTGCCATCAAAGAATGGCCGAGGGAGATCGCCTTTGGATAGATCCATATCTGAAACATAAGAATCATCATAGATCAAACGAACATACAAAAACATAGTAATAGTTCATTATAATAAGAAAGGTTGCAGACCAAGCACATCAAAACAAGAACAAACAAAATACCTTTAGCATCAGAGTCAGCATGGCAGAGATGTTGTGTATGAGCATGAAGTGTGACCACAATCTCCGTCTCTTTGATAAAATAGACATTTCAACCAGGAAGCTTAGAGTTGGGAACCTTGTAGTTCCAAGATGGCACAGTAACCTCAGGGTTTTGTTTTAACTCTATAAAGATTTATTTGGTATGCCATAGACCAACATTACTAGGAAAGCCACTCACGAGCTCAATACCAGCAATTACAGGGTAAAAGGTAAACTTTTCTACAATATTTTTAACTTTTTGGAGATGATAGAAATTATGAAACAACTCAAGGGTAAAATGTACGTTCGTTTTCTTGCACACCTGAAGAAAACCCATTGTAATAGCAATGCCCTTGGGTTGAAATTGGGACAATGCTACTTTATACAAACACAGAATATTTACCACATGTTGAGGAAGAGGAAAATAAAAGCCAAAGTTCAGGTAGGCTAGGTAGCAAGATATATAACTAGGCAGTGGAGTGCGAACTCATTCAATGTTTGCAGGAGCACAGAGTTTAAAAGGAATTTAAAAGGGAAAGTAATTCTTTGATTCTTCTATATATGGCCTAGACAACATACTGTGCGTGTAAGAGGATCCGACAACTTTTCCAAAATCAACACTAGAATGACCATCTTCTAAGGGAAATTAAACATTGTTAGAGGTAGACATGGCGATAAATAGTGAGCCTATATTTGGAAATAGCAGAACCTAATCAGGGGAATTGAAAGCAGTTAAAAGTTCATTGGAACATGACCTATCTCGACTCGGGGTCATTAATCGTAGCTAATTAACCTGAGCCGAGGGTGGCAGTCAAAGATAGAAATTTATAGTTCTACACCCCGATCCCACTGCTACACTACCTAGAGGGTAGTTAGCGGCAAGACTTGGGTTTGTCTACAGAGATGCTAGGTCTAATGTATCTGCTCAAAACACAACCTCGTATGGGTCGTCAATCCGTACGAGTGAAAGAAATAGCTAGTAAAGAAAAAATGCAACGAGGGGGGGTTTGGATTTTCAGTCTAACAACTACAAAGCATGTAAAGTAAATAACACAATTACAATAGAAAGCTAGCACTTGGGGAAATCATTGAGTGACTTGGTAAATCTAATACTTCTATCCTCAATTCTTTCACATAGAGATCTAAGTAAACCCAATAATATGCCCATAACATGTGGTGTGGCAGATGGGATACACTTCCCTGTTCTTGTCATGGCAGGTGCTCTTGCAACCCTTCATTGACACCGCCATTGTAATTAGGGGAGTACAACAAGGTCCGACCATTGTTGTAGGTTTGATTCTCCCCCGTGCAATTACATCTCTGGCTTTCATCACGAATGCAACTACTCCTCTTGGGTCCTATCAATTAGGCCTAAGGATCGTAGCCACCTTATCTATAATACTAGGGTTTCTTGTAACCCTAGCTTTCTACGATCTAAGCTATCTCTACCCAAAACCCTTCAGACTTCTTTACGAAGTTGGTTAAGACTGGTGTGATGGTATTTGGATCAGGGTGACCTCGAATCTCTCGTGCATACACCCACACACACTCGTTCCCCTTCAGCCATACAAACATCTAGCCCTTCCCAGAGGGGCATCAATGTGCGCTTAGCATGAATACAGCTCAAAGTGTGTGCTTATATGTGGTGTGATATTCATTCATTGAAGCTCAAAAGCAAATCACGATAATATTATGAACAAAAAATTAGGAGGAACTATAAAATCTCAAAAAGCATATTGAAATAACCAAGTCACATCAATTTATCCCCATGCTATGGAAACTACTCCCTAGAGATCAATTCAAATAAAGTTTTGAATTCCACATCTTTGGGATCAAAGCAAAATAAAAGATGAAAATGACAAAGCTAACTAAGGAGAGAATCTCCTCTACTCTTCTACAAGATATGAAAAAGTCTCTAAGCTATTTAAAGTATGAAAACCTAGTAGACTAAGGTAAACATGTATAGTAGTAGGAGACTGGGCCTAAAAATAGGTCCAAAATAGGGTAAACCCTAGCTTAGCCGCCACTCGGCACGAGACGTTGAGGGTCACATGGCCCGTAGGTGTACTTGGCACAGGACGCTAGACCTATCACGGGTCACCCTCTTCGTGGCACGTGGCACGTGTTCTTAAGTGGGGCATATATCTGTAACCATGGTGTGAGTCACTGGGGTTGGCACGGGTTGCGTCTAGCACTGGCGTGGTCCGTGTTATCTTCTGCGGGGCGCCATCAGAGTGTTGATCTTTGAGGTCCTGATCCACGCTAGTGGCCGTTGGCATGGGCCTTAGTCAGGCTTAGTGCATCGCTTATAAAACATAGTGTGGGCCGTGTAAACCCTGCGTGCTTGTCTCAACATAAAGGACTTGGAATGACGCGAGACACCTAAAGTAGGGCATTCCACACCCATACTTAGCCATGTGGAGAGGTTCTCCCTTCATGCTTGGTGGCCCATCGTGTCTGGCATGGGTAGTGCCCATGGCTCACATTGATCTCTATAGCGCAGAACATCTTCTCTGGCATAGGCCGTTGGTTCTAAACCATGCACGGCCCGCACCATCCCGTGGGTGCTTCCGTCAGCTAAGCTAGTATCGTTTTCTACAGGAGAACAGTTAGTCCAACTTGAGAGTTCTAGTAGTCGATTTTATAGTCTTGAGAAAATGAATCCAATGGAACAAGCCTTCAAGGATAATTATTCATGGATCGCTCTTGGACTAAGGCATAACTCATCGGACCACAATTCCCCATTTCTCCGTTGGCCGCTATGAACTCCGTAGCCGCCTATCTTTGGCTCCAATCTCCTTTTACCAAGCATTGATGATTGTGGCCTTTGTCTACTACCATTCTAATGCGAATGGCCTTCGCCTCTACTACCGTTCTTGCGAACGGTCTTCAATATCTTCTACCGCCCTTACAAATGGCCTTCACATAGAATGTAAACAAAAAGTATCCATGGGCAACCTACTAAAGATGATCACAAGGAAGATCAAGGAGCACGTGGATACAAGATGTCCATTAGTACCAAATAAGTCTACAAAACGCAAGATTTAGACAAGAAAACTAAATATGGCTGTCTAAACCCATTGTCAGTTAAACTCAAGTAATACTACCAATCCACCAAGTAAAAGTGACTAAAATGTATGTCAAATGCATAGGTTAACTTAACTAAAATGAAGAAGATCAGACTCCCAACACTTAAACCTTTACTCGTCCTCGAGTAAATAGTAGACAAGAAAAAGAATCAAGCGAAATGCAGTGTGCAAGAGTAAGTTAACCAAAACATTCAACTTATTCCAAGATTACCCTATTTCCCCCAAAAAGAGTAAGAATCTCACAACTCTCACACTTCCCGAAAAACATAAGTAATCAAACCACCCAAAAGTAAAGTGTGGAAAAAGGTAAGCCAAAAAGATAAGTGTCAAGCTAGCTTACTTTTCCCAAAATGATCCCAAAAGCAATCAAAGAGTAATTTTCAAAAACAGTCCACCGCGGAAGTATGCATCCAACTTTAGTTTTTTTCCCCTCTAAATTTCTCTCATTTTGCCTAGGAGCCTTTTCAGCTTTTCATCCTAACTTTAACACACAAAGGATACTCACTTCTCACCTTTTTCCACACGACCTCTCATTTCTTCTTAGGCCAATAAGCCTAGCTGGGCATAGCCTCTCATTGTTACCTAGATCTTTCGACTTATCTGGGCTTTTTCTCATGTTACCCAAGTTGCCCTTTCGGGTTTTTGACTTGTCCAGGTTTTTGTATTTTTTTCATTTTTTCATTTTTTTTTCATTTTTCAAGTTTTTCAATTTTTTTGGTGTAGCATAAAAATGCCTCAAAAGTGGGCTCCATACTACAAAAGATAGTCATAAAAATACACCACCAATTTCCTAAAACATCATACCCCATGCAAACTAGAAATCCCTAGCAGAGCATGTCATGCCACTAAATGCCCATCCAAAATCATCCCTAAAAAAACCAACATCATAAACTAACCAGAAAAACTACCAAAGAAAATCATGAAATGCACCGAGGAAATCCAAAATGAAAACTCCCTAAGTGCTCACCACTCCCTCCTCACACTTTGCCCATGCAAAGTGTCCAATCATGTCAAAACATAGGCGAGGTAGGGAGAATAGTGATACTCCCTCTTGTGGCCCCAAAGGGCCTTCATCCTCGTGACTCATGAAGCTCATATCTATATAACCGGTTGCTTGACGTGTGGCCTCAATGCTATCAATCCTTGTGATAAGATCTTCCACTTGCGACTGCATTCCTCCTATCTCTTGGATTACCTCTTGCAACACTTGAGTAGAGCTCGCAAGCTTTTCCCCAAGTGAATGCAAGTGGTCAATGATGTCCCTAGACAAGCAAGAGCTACTAGGAGGTGATCTCATAGTGGACTCGCCCTCGGCCTTCTCAACATCTATCTCTGGGTTGGACATAACTCTATATAACTCCTTCTCAAACTTTTGATCTGGAAAAATGAATAGATCATCCAAGCTAGTATCGTGGCCAATGGCGGTGAGCTCCAGTTGTGGAAGAATCATTAAGCTACAAGTGCTCGCACCGTCATAAAGCCATACATATCTACCCTCTGATGTCGTAGGTCTCACCATAGATGCCTTAGCTAACTTCTCAATGTTGTACCGTGTGCCTAATCTCCCAAAGTTAGCTAGAGCTATTTGTGTTACCGAATGATCTAGATACTCCGCTAAAATACCAACCATGCCTCCCATGGAAAACTTTCCACTCTTCATGCCTCCCATCGCTAAGAATTCCTGCACAAAGTACCCACCAAGTTTGGGTAAAAGTTACCCTCAAAAGTGATTTCCCAAAGGCAATGAACATCCGAACCCGGGCATTGCGTTAGTTCACTATGGAAAAAGACTCTCATAGCCAACAAGCGGTGAACATAACGGATTTTTGGATGAACTATGGCGGTATTCTTGCACAGGTTCTTCCGATTTGTGCCCGCCAGTTGCACCCAAAAGCTCCCAAGAGACAAAGGTAATCCTTGTTGGTGTGTCTTTTGGATCTTCTTGCATTACCTACACCCAAAGGCTCACGCAACCTCCTGTTGGGTCATCTTATACTCCTTGTTGTCCAGGTTGAATTTGATCCCCTTGTGTGCATTATCATCTACGACTGGCCATAAAGTAGCTAGGAAATCTAGGGTCCACCTAATGTCTGTCTTGGAGTGTTTCTTGAGAAACCCTTCTAGACCTACTCGGCTAAACATGTAAGTGATCGGCTTGAGTAAACCTAGAACCGCCAAGGTGTCCTTGCAAGCAAACCCCATCTCCAAAATACTCTTCTCTGGCTCCTCAAGTTCTTCCACCTATGGGCTGCAATCCCAAAAATGTTAGATAAACCCATAAACTCCCCGGTCACAAATGCGGGGTTACGAAGAATAGAAGTTGTCGGTTCAGGGTTGGTAACCCTTCATCGACTTCTTCCTCTTCTCACCCCTAATGGACTTGCTCTTCTTCGAGGCATTCTTCTTAAGTGGCATCCTAACCAAATGAGGACAAGAGTGGTGATATGATCATAAACAAAGCATGGCTTGTAATTCAATGAGAAAAATTCCTCCCAAATAACTCCAACATTCATAACATGATATTCTAAGCATGTGAGCTACTCAAACAAGAACATTCCTCATCAAACACAAATCTTATGTAAGTTATCAACAACCCATTCAATTGAATCATGCAACCAAGATTCACTCACTCCCGAATCACCCAACACCAAAGATCATATCTTAAGCATAATGGTACATCAATCCTCCCAACATCCTCTTCAACACAAGATCATGAACACAAACTCAAACACATATTTCACAACAAAATCATTCAAGATTCATGCTTCAAATAACACCACCACAATGTCAAATAAAGCACATAAGCATAGATTTCAATGGGTGACCCAAAATTTGAAGCTAAGATTTGCAAGACCCATAAAAGAAGAAGAAAAAATTGCCAACTTTTGGAAGAAAACCTTCAATTTTTTGAGTTCACCAAGAGTGTGAGAATGAGTGTTTCTTGAGAAGAAAGAATGTGTCAAATGAGAAAATTAGGTGAGAAGTGTACTATGGAAATTGAATTTCAGCCTAGGTGACTAGGGTGATTGGTACAATTAGGATAAGAATGGAATTTTTAAAAGGCTCATTTTAGGGGATAATAGTACAAGCCAATTAATCACAAGAGATTTAGAAGTATTTTTAAAAAATTATAAGGAATTAGGAAATTCCAAAATTCTTGAACCAAAAATGCATTTTTGAATTTGAGAATCAGAAATTTTGAAAACTTTTCATTGTTGGAACAAAGAAAATTGCAAAGGGTGCCTGGTGCGAAGCATAGCCTCTCGCCAAACTACATGGCACGAGGCATAACCTTGCACCGTTCTAGTCCCGGCACAAAGGTTAGCCTCACACCGGCCTGCCTGGCACGAGGTATTCACCAACCTTTACCTAATCCTCGATTTTCACCTCTTTTTCAAAAGACTGTGTCACCTGTCCAATTTAATTCCATTCAAAACACAATCACGAGTCTCGAAGTCAAATTTCCAAACCATCAAGAGTTTCATTCCAAAAATCCACATAGCAAAATATATATTCATGCAAAAACTATCTACTTCTAATTGAAACATGAAAGCAAAACAAACACCATATATTTATCGTCATCCTCACGACTTATTTTCCTTCTATGCATTCTAGTTCAACACACTTAGTGGTAGGTCTCCGGAATCGCCATCGGCGACTCCACCCACGATGATGTCGTCATGGAGAGGTCTCCACAACAAGCCATCCATACCTTTAGACCTTTTGTTCGCCAATAGGAATTAATCTCCATGTCTTGCCATAATCGAATCCATGAATGTCATTTCAGGGATTGAGGGATGCCGAGGAGGTTTTGAACTCTTGACCATCTCTCTTTCCCGCTGCAACTTGGTTAGCATAGAAAAGCAATCTAGCACCTACATATTATCCATTGCATCATTCAATTCATCGGATTCATCATCATTATCATCAACATAGGACTCACTTAAACATTCATGCTCGTTTGTCATGCAAGAAGACTCATTATGCTCACCACATAAGGTTACACCTTTGCAGATTAAAGACAACTTTGTTGAATCATACCTAGATTTGTAGAAGTCAAATACCTCTTTATCCATGTCATCTTCTAGAGTTAAGGTTCTCAAGTGGACATCAATTTTAGTTTTAGACTTTTTAAGAAAAGTCACCCCCAAAAGTATTGGGGGTGCACTTCCATCGCGCGTTACGCCTAAGACATAAAAGTCTGCCGAAAAACAAACTTGCCACTTGCACCCTCACATCCTTTATTAGTCCACGAGGACTAGTTTGGGAGTGATTGGAAAGTTAAACAATCACTCTAGTATCCCTAAGCTCATCTATTTCTAAGCATTCATATAAACTATACGAGATGACATTAATAGATGCACCTAGATCTATCATGGCATGTTCCACAAGTCTACAACCTAAAGAGATAGGGATAACATTCTAGAATCATCGCATTTCTTGGGAAAGTTCCTATGATTGAAAATGGTGACTCCTCCCATTTTCAAATGTCTTAATCTCCTAATTGGCCTACGCTTTTTCTTTGTGCATACAACTCTAAGAAATTTAGCATAAGATGGCACATGTTCAATTAATTCCAAGATAGGGATGGTTACCTTGACCTTTTTGAAGACTTTTTGAATGTTTGCATCATCGGTCACCACCTTTGGCCATCCTCTCAAAGCATTTGGAAACGGAGGTAGAATAGTGACTTGTGCCTCAGGCGGTGGAAGTTTCTTGGATGGTGCTTCCTTGACCATAATTTCCTCCTCTTCAAATTTCCCTTTAGTAGCCTCCTCTAGCTTGTCATCTTCTTGCATGGTCTTTATCTCGGTCTCGCGGACTTCCTTCCCACTTCTCAATTTAAGTGCCCTCATATTCCTCAGATTCACCTCGGGTTGGGAAGGTAGCTTTCCAGACTCCTTGGCTTCAAGTCGGCTTACCAAGGTAGCAAATTGCCGGACTTGAAATTCAAGATTTTTTATACTTGAGAAAAATCTATTGACAAGGTCCTCAATTTCTTGCCTTGTCCGCTCCGCAAAAATCTCATGTTTCTTCCCCAATTGGCCAATGGCTTCAAAGATCTCATCCCTTTTTGACTTGTAAAGTGAAGCATGATTGTTGGAAGGGCCTTCATCCCTAGGATATGGTTGAGGTGGAGCTTGTCGTCCCTGGTGCACTTGAGGTTGGTTGTCCTACCTCCATTGGAAATTAGGATGATCTCTATACCTGGGGTTGAATAAATTTGCATAAGGTTCCGGCCTTGCATCTCCTTGGTTCCCTCGGACTTATGGTTGGCCCCTAGTAAATTGTGGTCTTTCCCGGTTGTTGTAGCCAATTGCCTTCACCTCTTGTAGATCATCTACGACTTCGGGGCACACTTCGGAATTTTGGTTGTGGTTGCAAACTCCACACACTTGGACTTGATGCACGTTTCCTCGCAAAAGCTCCTTCATCATGAAAGCAAGGGCTTAGACTTGCTCCTACAACTTAGGTGAGTGTGTGGGTTCATCCAAAGCCTTCACCTGCAACCTAGTGCCTAATTATCGGATACCATTCATCATTTCCTCAAAAATTTCCATTGCATCATTGGGGCTTTTGTTAGCTATTGAACCATTACATGTGGCATTTACCATCCGTATTTCTTTGTCGCATAATCCCTCAAAGAAGTAATACACTAAGTCTCCTTCTTTAAATGGGTGGTAAGGAAAGCTTGCTAAGAGGTGCTTGAATCGCTCCCAATAGTTGTACATACTCTCGGCGGTACCTTGCGTGATGTTCGACAACTGTTTCTTCAACCCGACCGACTTGGAATCCGGAAAGTATTTTTCATGGAATATCCTCTTCAAGTCCATCCACGATCCAATAAACCACTATGGTAGATAATAGAGCCAATCCTTGGCACTATCTTGAAGAGAAAATGGGAAATCTCTTAGGTTGTAGTCATCTTCGGACACTCCAGGGGGTTTCATGTTCATGCACACCAAATTGAACTCCAAAAGATGCTTGTTCGGATCCTCACCCGCCAATCCATGGAATATAGGACGATAATGGATCATGCCACTCTTAAGCTTACAGCTCACATTGACGAGTAATTGCGGGAAGATGATGCATAAAGGTTGATTCTCTAAGTTGGGTGCCATAAGCTTCGGTATGGTATGGTTGTCTTTTGTCATTGCTAACAGACCTTCTACTACTACATCTTGCCTTGGTTAAACTTGTTCCCTAGTTCTTCGCCTCCTTCTCCTCCGACCACTTGTGTTCTCAGACGGATAGTGTAAGACACCTAGATTAGTGGCACGGGTGTGTACAATAAACTAGGGCCAACCATACCCTTTCGAATACAACACTAGCAAACAGATTAAAAGATAACAAAATAACTAAAATAACAGCTCCAACCAAGAATCAACTACAGACAAATATAACCAACAAATAAACAAATAAAAACTACACTAACTACTCTACCTAGACTGATAGCATCCCTGGCAGCAGTGCCAAAATTTAACCTGCCTCGACCCGGGGTCATTAATCGCTAATTAACCTGAGCCGAGGGTGGTGGTCAAAGATATAAATTTATAGTTTTGAACCCCAATCTCACTTCTACGCTACCTAGAGGGTAGTTAGTGGCAAGCCCTGAGTTTGTCCACAGAGATGCTAGGTCTAATGTATCTACTCAAAACACAACCTCGTACGGGTTGTCAATTCGTACGAGTGAAAGGAATATTTAGTAAAGAAAACATGCAAAAATGCGGGGGGGGGGGGGGGAGGGGTTGGATTTCAATCCAATAACTACAAAACATGTAAAGTATATAACACAAATACAATATAAAGCTAGCACTTGGGGTAATCATTGAGTGACTTGGTAAATATAATGCTTCTATCCTTGATTCATTTACACAGAGATCTAAGTTAACCTAATAGTGTGTCCATAACATGTGGTGTGGCCGATGACATACACTTTCCTATCCCTGTCATGGAAGGTGCTCTCACAACCCTCCATCGACACCGTCATCGTAATTATGGTAGTACAACAAAGTTTGACCATTTTTGTAGGTCTAATTCTCTCCCGTTCAATTATGTCCCCGGCTTCCACCACAAATGCAGCTACTCCTCTCGGGTCCTATCATTTAGGCCCAAGGATCGTAGTCACCTTATCTCTAATACTTGGGTTTCTTGTAACCCTTGCTTCCTACTATCTAAGTTTTCTCTACTCGGAACCCTTCAGACTTCTTTTCAAAGTTGGCTAAGATGGGTGTGATGGTATGTGGATCAGGGTGATCTCAAATATCTCATGCACACACCCACGCAGACTCATTCCCCTTCACCCATACAGACATCCAGGTTTCCCTTCCCAGAGGGGCATCGATATGTGCACCTAGCATGAGCACAACCCAAAGTGTGTGCTTATATGTGGTGTGATATTCATGCAAATAAACTTAAAAGCAAATCATAATAATATTATGAACACAAAATTAGGAGGAACTATAAAATCTCAAAAAATATATAGAAATAACCAAGTCACATCAATTTATCCCCAAGCTATGGAAACTACTCCCTAGACATGAATTCAAATAAAGATTTGAATTCCACATCTTTAGGATCAAAGCAAAATAAAAGACGAAAAAGATAAAGCTAACTAAGGAGAGAATCTCCTTTACTATTTTACAACATATGAAAAAGTCTATAAGCTATCTAAAGTATGAAAACCTAGTAGACTAGGGTTCTACATATAGTTGTAAGAGATTGGGCCTAAAAATAGCCCAAAATAGGCCAAAATTAGCTCAGCCACCACCCGGCGCAGGGCATCGCGGATGACGCAGCCTATGGGTGTACTTGGCACGGGATGCGAGGCGTGGATCTTTAACCAAGGCGCAGGCTACTGGGATTGGCACAGGTCACGTCTGGCTTTGGCACGAGTCGCATCGTCTCCTACGGGGCATCATCAGAGTGTTGATTTTTTAGGTCCTGATCCTCGCCCGTGGCCGTTGGCACGGGCCGTGGTCAGGCTTGGTACATCCCCAGACAATATGGCACGAGCCATGTGAACTCCCTCATCTTGTGTGATGGACTCGGCATAAAGGACTTAGAACAGTGCAGGACGCCTAAAATGGGGCATCCCACGCTCATACTTAGCCGCGTGGAGGGGTTCTTCCTTCGTACTTGGCGTCCTATCATGTCTATTGCGGGTTGCACCACTACCTCATGCTAGTTTCCATGATGGGCATCTCCTCTGGCGCAGGACATTGGTGCTAAACCATGCACGGCCCGTGCCGTCACATGGGTGCTTCGGGCGGCTTAACTGGTTTCCTTTGCTAAGGGAGAACCATTAGTCCAATTTGAGAGTTCTAATAGTCAATTTTATAGTACTCGAGAAGAAGAATCCAATGGAATCAGTCTTGAAGACTAATTCCTTTTTAATCGTTCTAGGACTAAGGCATAATTCATCGAACCACGATTCCCCATTTCTCCGCTGGCCGTTATGAACTCCGTAGCCGCTTATATTTGGCTTCGATCTCCTTATACCACACATTGATGATTGTGGCCTTCAGCGACTACCATTCTTAATCAGAATATCCTTTGTCTCTACTACTATTCTTGCGAACAACCTTCAATATCTTCTACTGCCCTTACGAACGGCCTTCACATTGAATGTAAACAAAAAGTATCCACATCGACCTACTTAAGATGATCACAAGGAAGATCAAGGAGCCCGTGGATACAAGATGTCCATTAGTACCAATTAATCCTACAAAATGCAGGATTTATACAAGAAAACCAAACATGGCCGTCTAAACCCTTTGTCATGTAAAATCAACTAATACTAGAAATCCACCAAATAAAAGTAACTAAAAAGTATGTCAATGCATCAATTAACACACGTGAAATGAAGCAGATCAAAACAAATCTTAGGGGAAATTCGCCAAAGAAGATGACCAGTTAATAGAACGATTACAGAACAACTATGTCGAGAAGCTGAAGAATAAAGATATGTCACCAAGTTTAGAGCATAAAATAAATAGGGAGGAAATTGAAACAAACATTACTCTTCAAAAATACGACGAAAAGTGATGCGCAGAAACCTAGATTTGGTCGGAGAAGACAGAGATTTTACCAGAGGGAAAAGGTAAAACTGAGAAAATAAAAGAGTCTCGGTATTTATATTAAAGGAAAAAAGCAACAAAATCAAGGTAGAGGAACAGTTCAGGAAGCGCAATGATGAAACTCTAACACAAAAGTGAATTACCTTTCACAAATATCGAAGAGACGACAGAAGGTGAGTAGGCAACACACTAAATGGTAAAACCCGTTTGAAATCCCCATTTATGAGGTAGGGTAAAAAATGCTAGAGAAATGTGGAAACGATAAGCGTGAAAGGTGGAAAAAATCATGGCTCTTTCAAACATAATTGACATTATTATCCTTATCAGTAAAAATATGAATTTCAAATTTTGAAAGCAGAAAAGTTAGTAGACAGGGGGTTAATAAAGTCATGAATTTATTAGCACTTCATAATTTCTATGAAGGTAAAGTTGAATGTCGAACGAGTTTTTTTAAGAACTCGGTTCACATCCAATCGCTTCGATGAATTTTCTTCATGCCCCTCTGTCTTCATGGCTGGGGGGGGGGCTTATAGTCCATACCTTGTCCAAACAAGCAGTAAGAACAAACCATGAGCAGAGCCTGAACTGAAGGAGCGAAGCGATTTGGGCCAAACGAACGCAGAGGGAACAATGCTAGCCACGAGCCAAGAATAGCGGAAGCCTTGACCAGTCGTTAGCCATGAACTGCGTTTCTCGGCCCCAAGATTACACATATAATGATAGTTCTGGACAAAGCGGAACCATGTTCATAATAAAAGGAAGTAGAAGGAGACAAATCCATGTAAGTGCAAGTAAACTGGAGAAGCCATATTCTCGAAAGAAAGCTACTGACTTGAGCGTCAGAGTTGTTTCCCCGGAGCCACTTCCGGGTTCTGTTTTTCAAGCACATTTTTGGTGAACCACGATCAACCAACTGGATAGGAGCACACCACAACGAGGATAGTAGCAAAAATTATGTTTGAAAGAGCCGCAATTTTATCCGCCTTTTTTTGTTGTTTGTTTTTGGATTTTCCTGGTGTTTGATATTATTGTATCCTTCAAATTGGGGATGTCAAACAAGTAGCTTCTTTTAGTGTGCTATCTCTTCACCCTCTCCCGCCTCCTCGGTATGTGTAAAAAATAACCCCATTTTGTGTCAGAACTTCATCATTGTGTTTTTGGACTATCTGTCATTCTTGGTTTTGCTATTTCTCTTCCTTGTATTATATATTGAAACTCTCTCTTTGTTTTAGTTTTATCACCTCTTTTTGCCAAAGTCTTCATCATTTTCGGCCAAATCTAGGTTTTCTGCACATCACCTTTCCTCGCATTTTTGAAGAGTAAGGTTTGTCTTCAATTTCCAATATATTTACTGTATGCTCTGAATTCAATAACATATATCTTTTTTCTATTTTCTGGAAATCTACTAGTTTTTCTATTATCTTATATTACTTTGATCATCTTCTCCAGCGTGTGTTCTGTTAAGCTTTGTTCCAACAGACTTTAATTTGTAGTCATGTCCCCTAATTAACTCTGTTATTTCCAAATCTAGGATTTTCATTTATCCTCATGACTTCCACAAACCGCATCGAGTCCCCTGTAGAAGATGCTCATTTTGATAAGGATTCCGATCATGTCACCGGCTCCTCTACCATACGCAGTATGCTGACTGGAACATATTTAGAAGAATTAAAAAACTACTTCCCATTTTTAGCCCCTTTTAAACTTTGCGCTCCCACAAACTGGGAATGTGTTCGCACTCCATCATCTGGCTATATATCATGCTACTAGCCTATTTGAACTTTGCCTTTTATTTTCCTCTCCCTCAACATGTGGTTGATATTCTCTATTCGTATAAAGTCGCATTGTCAAAATTTTACCCTAAGGTATTGCTATCATAATGGGGTTTCTTCAGGTGTGCGAGGAAATGAATGTTCTTTTCAGTCTTGAGTTGTTTCACAACTTTTATTATCTTTGAAAGGTGAAAAAATAGTAGACAAATTTACCTTTCAACCCATGATTGCTGGGGTTGAGCTTGTGAGTGGTTTCCCTAGTAATGTTGGCCTCTAGCATACAAAATATTTCTTCATAAAATTAAAACAAAACCCCAAAGTTGCTATGCCTTCTTGGAACTATGAGGTTCCCAAGTTTAAGCTT
This sequence comes from Rubia yunnanensis, assembly GCA_037428765.1. Classification (NCBI taxonomy): domain Eukaryota; kingdom Viridiplantae; phylum Streptophyta; class Magnoliopsida; order Gentianales; family Rubiaceae; genus Rubia; species Rubia yunnanensis. The sequence goes on along the minus strand of CM075069.1, from coordinate 64,806,211 downwards.
CCTGGTTTGAATGTTTGTTTTACCGAAGGGACAGAGATCGTGGTCACGCTTCGTGCTCATACACAACATCTCTGCCATGCTGACTCTGATGCTGAAGGTGTTTTGATTATTATTTTTTGATGTGTTTGATATGCAATCTTTCTTGTTTTGATGAATTGTTATTCATTTAATTTATTCTTTATGTGTTCGTTTGATCTAGGATAATTTTGTTTCAGATATGGATCTAGCTAAAGGTGAAATTGACAGATTGCTCTTTGATGACGGCGATGAGGAGGTGGCTGAGGCTATTGTTATGCCTGTTAATGCTGGTGGGAGTAACACCCTCCAGCAAGATGTTAATAAGACAGGCCCTGGGGATAAGGGTAAGACTACTGAGAAAGGGGGGGGACAAGTGGTCGTCGCCCTGTTATTGTGGCGAAGGAGAAAAAGTAGAAGAGGGATACCTGCGGTGAATCTTCAGGACATTCACTTCCCCCCTTCAAAAGGGTGCATGTTCACTAATCTAGTTCACAAACTCTAGTGTGAACTGAGAATCCATAGGCAGAAGGGATGATATCTGATATCTTGTCTAACCTCTCTTTACCAGATACACTGGTCGCGGTAAGTCTCCAGCTGAACTTTAGTGACCTTTTTATATCCTGATCTTGTTTGTAAAATGCTGACTAACTTCATCAGGTGTGTTTTTGTCTTATAAGGTCGGCGAAAGCCTTCAACTTGCGAGTGAGTGGCTTTCTAAGTTTTCTCATATTGATGAGTCATTGTTACAGAAGTATGAGGCATATGAAGCTAAATGTGCAACTCTAGAATGTTTGCTTAAAGCTTTCGAGGAAAGGGCAAACACTACTGAGAAGTGTGCCAGGCTCGCTAAGATAGAGGTGACTCAGCTTCGTGCTAAGTTAATGGAGATACGTACCAATGGACCTTCTTCTCCTCAATACCCTTAAATTCTGGTTGATCGACTCTACAAGACTAAGTAGTCCTATATGTTTTTTGAGGATGACTCCAGCGATGCACGTACCATTGGCTACTACAAAGCTACAAAGAATTAACGCGAGTGGAACCCCACTTGCTCGCTAAAAAGTTTACCTACTCTGAAGAAGTGTGTTGAGACCTTGGAGAAGAAGAAGGCAAAGCTGAAAAAGATTTTCTCAAAAAAATTGCTGATGTGGGACATTCCTATGCTTTAAAAATATTTTCTTGAAAAGATTGCTGAGAAGAAGAAGGCAAAGATTTTCTTGAAAAGATCGCATCTTGCTAGTCTTCTTAGTCTTCCCTCTGCGGCTGAGCTAAAGGAGTGCGAGGTGAATTACCTGGACGTTCTTCCGTTTGAACCTAACACTGAAATTCCAACTCTTGATCCTGATGCCAGTGTAGCCAGTGAGGTTAATGGGAGCATGGAAACCCCTGATCAGCAGCCAAGCGAGGAGGATCCCACTCAACAACCAAGCCAGGAAGCAGTTGCTATCGTTGTTCAGCCTCCGCCAACCTCCGAAGTTAGTTGATCTCCAGTGTATTGGATTTTTTGGATTATTAATTGTAAACATAAGACAATATTTTGATGTATGTATGTACCATTTATGTAACTTTTGTTATGAATATTGATTTCCTCTTCTCGTTTTACGTTTTATTATCACCCTTACTTGAGTGCATGGCTTAAATATTTTAGTTGATCATAAACACTTGAAAATACTTGAATTTATTGGATGTGGTGATTTTTTTTCTGAACCTATTAGCCTATTTCATGCCACTCTATCTTTCACCCAAAAGTGTGAGGAGGTTGTTTCTTCTGATCGCGTTTTGTACATGGAGTTGCTTCCCTTGTGTATTGGGTGGTAACTTCGTATTCTGTCTTCATCTCCCCTCTTTGTCTACAAGTTGTCCTTGCAGTAAGTTCATTCCTGATGGGTATAATGTTGAATCACTTGTCAAGGACATCATCCATGGTTTAGTTGATCTTGAATCTGCTGGCAAGTATATACAATCACTTAGCCTCCCTGTTCCTGTCGAACAATGGGCATTATGGTTAGGCATTTGCTTGAAGTATATGCTTCTAGATATTAATGATCTTGAAAATAAGTGGAATGCAACTATAAAGAACACTTATGATTCTTTGCGTGATTTACACAAGATTTTAAGCGAGCAGAATGGTCTTATTCATCGTCAACAATTGAACATGGTGAAAATGCTCCAGCAACAAGTAGAGGCTAGGGATTATAGTGTGAGCAAGACTCGTGAGGCCCATCATAATGCATTGATCATTGATAAACAATGTGCCCATATTGGTGATTTAGTGGAAATGTTGAAGAAAAAGCAGGATGAGTGTGATCATTTTTCATCTTCAGCTCTTGGTTGGCAAAGTAAGTTTGACGAGCAGTTTTCCATAAACACACAAATGCAAAGTCAAAATGAGGAACTTCATTCTGAATGTAAACATCTAGATTTTTTAGTTCATCAATTGGAGCAAGCTTGTGTTGAGTACAAAGATAGGCTTCAAGCTCTCCCTTTGTCATCTCGCAGATCTACTAGCCATGAGGATCTAACTGTAGGAGTTGGCAGGCAGAGGATTAACTTGTCTGAAGCTGCCCGCTTGCATATCTATGGCCTAGAAGATGAAGTATAGAATTTAAAGGCTAAAATAAAGTGGTATTAAGAAACTATTAATGTTTTGAGTATGCAGTTGGACCAAGAGGAGTTCAGTTATATAATCGACTTTAAGGAGTATTATGCTAGGTATCTTGGTCATATGGAGTGAAGGGGTCTAATACGACATCCTGCTTATTTACACATGAAATGGCGATATGACAATATAATTAGCGAGGAGCGTGAGGCTGAGGAAAACTAGCGTAGGGTTGAGCGTCTATCTCGCGAGGCTGAGCACAGTCGCCATTGTGGTGGTTCATTATTATCTGGATCATCACGAGCCTCCAGGCGTAAATAGTATGCAATGATTTTCTTTTCTTGAACGATGATGTTTTTTTCGTTACTGCTTTTTGTTGATATGGTTGTTCCTTTTTTGTCTTTATGCTTTTGGATGCTCTTTGATTTTGTGGCTCTCTTTTACTCATAAGGTCTATCTCTTATGTTTCTATTCTTGTGGTTTTGAATATTGTAAATCTCTATATCATGAAGCTACAAGATCTGCCATGTAGCAAGATCTATTGCTTTCTTTATTGGGAATATTTATTGTGTGAACCCGCATGATCTGTTACTTGCTTTTGTCATTGTATTAGAGGTGGGTCTATAGCTTGCATTTTATTGAGAGTGCAAAGTCGCAATATCTATTGCCCGCTCTTGCTTTGCAGTGGGCATATCTGCTCTATAGTTAAGTTCATGAAATGCTTTCTTGTACATTTTTCAAAAAAGGGGTTGAGTGGCATTCATAATTAATACTTATGCCACTAACTCCATGTGTTTATGATTTGTAACTTAGTGAAGTGAATGCAAAGTATAAGTGTTTGAAAATGAAAGATTGTATTTCAAAAATATTCATACTGCGATAATATCGCCTTCAACACAAACGTAGGGAATAAACACGACCAATGATTATATCATGGCTTCTATACATGAAAGCTAGATTTTATAGCCACCTCACAAATTCTACACAGAGAACTTTCTTAAGTTAACTATGTGCCAAGTGTTAGGAACTCTGCTACCATCCATTCTTTCTAGCTCGTACCAGTTTGATCAGTGCACCTTCGTTATCTTATACGACCCTTCTCACTTCGGGCATAATTTTCCTTTTTCTTCAGCAAGGCTAGCTTCATTTTTTCTTAGCACCAAATTTCCAATTTGGAATTGTGTTTCCTTCACTTTCTAGTTGTAACCTCTAGCCATCGTTTCCTTGTATTTGGCTTCCTTGATTGTCACATTCTCTCTCTTTTCTTTGAGTTCATCTGAATTCAACCTCACCTTCTCTGGGTTAATGGCTTCCTGATATTTCTCAATCCAAAGGCTTGATTGTCCGATTTCAACTGGAATTACCGCTTCATGCCCATATACCAAACTATACACCGTTTCTCCTCTTGGCTTTCGCACTGTTATCCTGTATGACCATAAAGTATTGGGTATCTCATCAACCCACCCCACTCACTTTCCTTCCAATATTTTCAGATACCTTGAATGATTGTTCTGTTTGTTACTTCTAACTAGTCGTTCACTTGAGAGAGAGCTACAGAAGTAATTTCTGTGTGATTCCCAATTTTAGATACCATTATGTAAAAATCCCGCTTGTAAAATATGTTCCATTGTCGGTGATGATGGTCTGTGGTACTCCGAAGTGATAAACTATGCTCTGCCTTACAAATTTCTTTTCTTTTCTGCCATTACTCGCCTTAGGGGCTTCACCTCTACCCACTCCGTGAAGTAGTCGACCGTCATAATCAGAAACTTGGAACTGCCAACACCTCTCGGAAAAGGTCCAACGAGATCAATTCCCAAATTATCATAAGGCCAAGCTCTGTATATTCCTGTAAACACCGACTACAGCTTGTGCGATATTTGAGCATTCATCTGGCAGGTTCTACATTTGAGGACGAAGTTGTATGAATCATTGAACATGGTCGGCCAGTAATATCCAGCTTGAATGACCTTCTTTGCAATCGCTCAAGATCCCTGGTGTGAACCACACAGTCCTTCGTGTACCTCTTTCAAGATTGTTCTTGCTTGGGATAGACCAACGCCCTTTATCCATGGAGATAAATAACCTTTCTTGTACAAGGTTCCATCTTCATAGATATAATTGTGAGATCATATTTATAGCTTGCTTCCTTACTTGCACCTTATCCGTCGTTAGCTTCCCCTTGTCAAAGTATTCAATCAGTGGTGTCATCCAGTTTGCTTCATGTTCTTGCACATCTAACACAATTGTCCTCGCTGTGCTTCTGACCGGAATGACTTCCACTTTCACATCTTTGTCTTCGGCTAATGACTCAAACCCTGCTGTTGCTAGCTTGCTTAAGGCATCTGCCTTTGTATTTTTTACTTCTTGGGACATATTGGATGTAGAAGTATTGAAGGTTAGCAATGAGTTGACGAACCATGGTTAAGTATTTCATCAATTGCTCTTCCCGCACTTCGTAATCTCCATGTACTTGCTGGACCACTACTTGTGAATCGTTAAATGCCCGAATGCTCTTCACCTTCATGTTAACTGTGAGATCTAGGCCACATATTAACGCTTAATACCCAGCTTCGTTATTGGTGAGTGAGAAATCAAAGTGAAGAAAATATTTGTATTCCCCTCCGTTTGGGTTAACCAACAACAGTCCTGCTCTGCATCTTTCCTTGCTAGATGCCCCATCTACGAATAGCTTCCATGTGACATCCTCCCATTTAGCCTTTCATTTGTCGTCATCAAAAAACTATTGTGTTTTTGCCTAATGCACATCCACGCTTGTCAGTTCAGAGATGAAATCTGCTAACACTTGTATTTTTATTAAGGTTCGTGGTTGAAAATGAATTTTGAACTATCCAAATTCAAGAGCCCACTTAGTGATTATCCCAAGTGACTCTGGCTTGTTCAAGATTCTCTTGATTGGGTAGTCTGTATAAACAACAATTGTATGACTCTGGATATAGGTTCGCGGTCTTTTTTTCGAATATATCAAGGCTAGGGTCAACTTTTCAATTGAAAGATATGCCATTTTGGCCTGTTGTAGTATTTTTCCGGTGGTATTTGTTTCTAGACTTCTTACCTTACTAGGACTAAGCTTAGCACATTTACTGAAACTTCCAATTACAAATATTGTGTTTCTCCCCGAATCGGTGATTTTAATGTTAGGAGTGTCTGAAGTTGATCCTTTAGTAACTCGTATGCAGATTGGCACTTTTCATTCCAGTTAAAATTCCTAGCCTTTTTAGGATTTAAAAAATTGGGAAGTGTCTCTCTGCTACTTTTGAGACAAACCTATTAAGCGCGGCGAGTGATCCCATTAAGCTTTGGACTTTTTTCACTGTTCGTGGTTAGGGGAGTTTAACGATTGCCCATATCTTATTTAGATTGGCCTCGATCCATTTTGAGGATACCTCATACCCCATAAATTTACCTGCCCCAACCCTGATTATGCATTTCTTAGGATTTAGATTCATTTTAATTGCACTCAATGTGTCCAGGGTTTCTTTTAACTCGTCAGGAAGGTCACATGCGTGTCTACTTTTGATGACCATATCATCTACATATGCCTCTAGATTGCGTCCAATATAGCTGTGGAATGTGCTATCAACCACTCTCTGATACACTGCCCCTTCATTTTCAAACCGAACGACATCTTCTCGTAGCAGAATATCCCAATACTTGTTGTGAAAGCTATTTTTCATGCATCTGCAGGGTTCATCAATATTTGTATCCCAAGATTTATGAATATTTATAGGCATCCAAGAATGCGAGAATTTCGTATCCCGAGATTGCTTCTACTAGCTTATCGATCTTTGGTAGGGGGTAACAATCCTTTGGGCACACTTTGTTTAGATTAGCGAAATCTATGCACATTCTCCATCCCGAGTCTGCCTTTTTTTACCATCATTGGGTTTGCTAGGCATATTGGGTATATCACCTCCTTTATGATCCCACCCTGCAATAGTGCCTTCACTCCATCCTCAATTGCCTTTTATCTATCACTGGCAAAACTTCTATGTTTCTGTTTGACTAGCTTGATCAAATCAGCGATATTCAAAGAATGAGTTGCTATACTTGGGTCAACTCCTCACATGTTTCGTACACTCCATACGAACGCGTCCTTATGATCTCTCAGAATTTTTATTACTCTCTGTTTCTCTTTCTCTGGAAGACACTTCCCTATCTTGATACACTTGGACTCATCGCTGTCATCTAAAATGACATCTTCAAGTTCTTCTCCAATTTCTATTGGATAATCCACCTGATTGAGTGAGTCGCTGTTGGTAATAGTACTAACTATCTTTGGTTGTTCCACAGTTCTTCCTGCTTTCATTGCGATGACCATACATTGCCCGGTGGTCAGTTGGTTTCCCCTTACTATTGCGACCCATGTTGGGGTTGGGAATTTCATTACTAAATGCTACGAAGACCATATTGCTTTCGCTCTATTTATCCATGGTCTGCCAATAATAGCGTTGAATGAACTTAGAGCATCTTTAACTACGAAGTCACAGATTATAATGCAATTCCTTTCACTCTCCCCAATTTTTATAGAAAACTGAATGTTTCCAAGCGATGATTCTGCTCTTCCTGTGAACCCCACAAGCGCATATGTGGATTTTTCAAGTCAGCCCTCTTAAACCCAAGTTTATCGAAGCAATCTATGAAAAAGGATTTCCACCACACTTCCATCATCCATGAACACTCTATAAACAATTGTGTTCCCAATTTTAGCAATAATAACCATGGGATCATTGTGTGGCGAGGCATTAGGAACAACGTCCTCTTTGCTAAACGTGATTGTTTCATCAATATGCAATATCTTATATAGGGGATGTTGCAGAGGTGAATACCTGGCCTTAGCTTTCCAAGCATTATTTGATAAGGATTCTGTTGATCCATGTATGGAGAAGACAATTTTTTCTAGAGCTTCATTAGGCATATCTTCTTCATAATCTACTGCATCTATCATTTTTTAAATTTCTACTCTGAGTGTTCATTGTGGCCTGTGTTTTTTCCACGGAGCTTCCTGCCGTGTTTGCTTCATTGTATCTGCTACCACCTTCTTCCTATATTGTCCAAGATAACCATTTCTCAGCTTTTCTTCTATTTGCCTCTATAAATCTCTGCAATACTCGATATCATGACCATGATTCTTATGGAAAGCACAATAGTATTCTCTTGATCTCTTCTCTGGTGGCGCTACCATTGGCATTGGTTCACAGAAAAGATCTTTGTTCACTTCCAGATCTCTCTTCGTAATATTGTTAGCGGTGTTTCTTAGGACAAAATTCTTTGTGCTCCTGCTTCTCTTCCTTTGAAAGGAAAGATTCCTTTCTCTTTCTTTTCCATATTTCTTTGCGAGTCCTCTACGGCTCTCTTCTTGCCTCGTTCTCACTCTATTATGCTGTTATTGGCTTCCTCGGTTTGCACATACTGTTCTATCATTTTTTGTAGGTCTCTTAGGTTCTCTGGAATGTTCATTGTTAGTTCTTTTTATAACTCTCCTGATCACATTCCCCTCGTGAACGCACCTAAAGAAAATTGGAATGATAAATTCTGAACCTACAGACATTTTATAATGAACCCGCTGTGATATTTTGCCAAGCTTTCATTGCTTTGTTGAGCAATATTATTTAGATATGCAATTGTCTTGGTGAACTTTGACTTCTGGTAGAAATGACCCAAAAACAAGTCTGATAGTTATGCCTAAGATGTGATGCTTCCGTTTGGTAAATCTTCATACCATGTGATCAATGTTCCCGATAAAAATATGGTGAACGCTTACCAACTTAATTTTGGCAATCGTGGAACCTCATGCTATTGTGATAGGAATGCAAGAATTCCTTTCGGTTGGTTGTCCCATCATGGATTTTGAAATGTAATGGTAATTTGAAGTTCATTGGCATTTTGAAGTTGCAAAGATGTGATGTGAGCGGCGACTTGTCTGCATAATCTTTTGCAACTATGTCTCTCAATTTGTCCCCATATTTAAGGCCACCACTGTTTTGAACAACCATTTGACATACCTTTGGAGACTTTGGTTTAAGAGTACTTAGGAACTGATTATACTGTTGTTCCCTATTCGCTTCCAAAAATGATGCGAACGCTCTTTTTTCTTTTTTCTCGTTCATGTTAGGAGATTCTGCTTCTTCTTTATCTTTTGTATCATCTTTGACGTGTTCTTGCTATCTACTAAGGATGTGTTCCTGATCTTTGTTAGGATGTAAATTCATATTTCTCCCAGTTGTTTGCTCCTGAGTGTGGTGGTTTTGACTCCTTTCACTTCTGGTGAACACCATTATCAACTTTGTTGGGAAATGACTTGAAAAAATTTCTGTCCCCACAAACAACGCCAAATGTTATGGTATTCTCCAATCTGACTGGTTGATCGTGGCTCTCCATTATGTTCCTGCAAAAGAGATCCTCGAAGTGATTCCGGAGAAACAACTCCGACATTCAAGTCAATAATCTCCTTTCTGGAATCAAGTTACTTTAGTTTAGTTGCACTTACTTGGATTCGTAGCCTCATTCTTCCTTTTTATAGTACATTGTGAATGTGGCTTTGTTTTATCTGGAATGGCCATCGTGTGTCTGGTCGTGGGTCTGAGAAATGCAGTTCATGGTTGATTGTTAATCAAAGTCTCCGCTACTATTGGTTCTTGGGTTGACTCCACTTGCTCTGCGTCTGTCTGGCCTAGATCGCTTCGTTAGTTCACTTCAAGCCCACTTGAGGTTTTGGGCTTACTACTTATTTGGGCTAGGTATGCACTAGCAACCCCTAATCAAAAAATTACCCTTGATTTTGATACATACCTAAACTACAATGCAATACTGGATATACCCATAATTAGGTAACCATTTTACCCATAAATTGTTTTATGTGGGGAGGTGAGGGCCATATGGAAAGTTGACATGTGTTAGATTCAAATTAATATTAAAATAGAAAAACTAGGATGAATTTAATTGTAACTTGAATCTTACACATGTCAAATTTTCATTTGGCCCTCACCTCCCCACATATAAATTCCCCACATAAAAAATTCCCTGCCAGTATACATGGTCAAATGGAAGAAAACATAATTGCAGAGATAGTAAAAGGCTGGATATGATTATAGCTAACCTAGTATGGAATACTAAATATCCTAACTCAACAGTATGTTCTAAATAGATCCCCCTGAAATCACTCTCCACTAATTCTAGATGCCCAAGTACAGGAAATAACCAATCCTAAATATTTTAGGTTCTAGATTACATGGATTGAAAGCGAAGAACTTCAAGAGGTCATCAAAAGTAGGGAACTGGAGTCTCATAAGCAAGCATTGTTAGGTTCACAACCAAACTTAAATGGCTGATAAAGACATTAAAGGCATGGAACACAACAACATTTGGGGATATTTTCTCAAATATCTTAAATGATGAAGCCTATGACCAAAAATGAAATATGACCAGACCTTAAATGATCAGGATCTCACTAATCTAATTGAGGTATGGATTTTGGGGAAAAAAATCTAGGGCACAATGGTTAAAAGGTCCAGACCTTAACACTATGTACTTTCACAATTCAGTGAAATATAAGCATGATAGGCTTAGAATTAACAAAGTTACGACTGAAGATAATAATTGGCAGGCGAATAAGGAGGCACTAGTCAATATGCAGCTAAGTTTCTTAAAGATCTGCCAACAGATGATACTAAGGACATCACAGGAGAGGCAATGGCAGAGAGTTTGAATTTTATTCCTAAACTGATTGATGATAATGATAATGTCTTTTTTTAAAAAAAAATTGGGGGATATTTATTAGGTTCCCCAAACCTATTTAGAACTAAAAGATGTACAATGTTGTTTTGGAAATATTACATTGATAAGGCAACTTCGTTGCCCTCAAAAGAAAGGTATAATACTGGTGGACTAATGGTTACGGAGGAGAGGAAGTAGTACTTGGTGGCTCGAGGTCTCGAGGGCTTGCGGCTCGATGGTTTGAGGTTCGAGTGCCTGAGTGCTCCTTGGTTCGAGTGCCTGATGGCTCGAAAGGCGGCATGGCTCAAGAGTTTGGGTGTTTGAGGGATCCAGGGCTCGATGCCTCCTATGCTCGAGGGCTCGAGATCATGAGTGTTCGAGGTATCCCGTGATCGAGGGCTCTACATCTCGATGGTATAAGGGCTCGAGGGCTTGGGTGCTCGAGGGCTCGAGTGAGAAACTCCAGTGCTCGAGTGCTCCAGTGGTCGAGGGCTCCAGTCCTCGAAGGCTCCCATGGTCGAGGGTTCCAGTGATCGAGGACTCCAGTGGTCAAGGGTTCTAGTGCTCGAGGGCTCCAGTGCTCGAGGGCTCCAGTGCTCGAGGGCTCCAGTGCTCGAGGGCTCCAGTGCTCGAGGCTCCAGTGATCCAGGGCTCTAGTGCTCGAGGGCTCCAGTGCTTGGGAGCTCCAGGGGTCGAGGCCTCCAGTGCTCGAGGGCTCTAGTGCTCGAGGCCTCCAGTGCTCGAGGCCTCCAGTGTTCGATGGCTTCAATGCTCTAGTGCTCAAGGGCTCTTGTGCTCGAGGGCTCTTGTGCTCGAGGGCTCTGTGCTTGAGGGCTCTAGGGCTCCGGGGCTCCAGGGCTCCAGGGCTTCGGGGCTTGAGGGCTCTAGTGCTCGAGGGCTCCATTGCTTGAGGGCTCCATTGCTTGAGGGCTCCAGTGCACGAGGGCTCCAGTGCTCGAAGGCTCCAGTGCTCGAGGGCTCCAATGCTCGATGGCTCCAGTGTTCGAGGACTCGAATGTTCGAGGGCTTGAGGTATCCAGTGTCCGCGGCCTCGACGATTTGAGGGCTCGAGTGCTTGAGTGGTTGATGGGGGGATCGAGTACATGAGTGCTCAAAGGTTCGAGTGCCTGATGGCTCGAGGCCGGCAGGGCTCGAGAGCTTGAGTGGTCGAGGGATCAAAGGCTCGAGGCCTCCTAGTCTCGAGGGGTCAAGAGCTTGACTATTCGAGGTATCCAGTGCTAGAGGGCTCCATAGCTCGATGGTTCAAAGGCTCGAGTGCTTGAGTGCTCGAGGTCTCAGGTACTCGAGGGCTCCAAGAGTGGTAGGGATCGAGAGCATGAGTGCTCGAGGAATCCAAGGCTCAAGGCCTCCTAGGCTCGAGGGCTCGAGAGCTTGAGTGTTCCAGGTATTTTGTGCTCGAGGCCTCCTAGGCTCGAGGACTCAAAGCTTTAGTGTTTGAAGTATCCAGTGCTCGAGGGCTCCAAGGCTTGAGTGCAGGCTCGAGTGCTTGGTTGCCATCGCGAAAGAGCAGAGCTCAGTTCAATGTCCATGCTATGTTCCTGCAAAAGAAATAAAAAAACTCCAGCAGTATCTATCCTCTGGTAACATGCTTCTATGTTCGGATGTAAGGGAAATTATTAATGTCCAGGTGAATAAGGCCTCTGATGATTGGTGGGATGTTAGAGATGCTGATGCTTGGTTGTGAAGGTTTATGCTTTGAGATTGCATCAGCCACTGCATTACATTCTCTAAAGGCATGCCTGAGTGTAGCCTTCTTAAGTTCAGTGTGGATTTCGAAAGCTAAAACATATAGAGACCATTTGGCATTTTGGGGATTGTTTATCATGTTCACCGCAAGCATGGCATCTGATTCCACTATGTAAGAACATCCGGGGTCCAAACTAGTGAAGCTCTTAGCTGCAGCTTGGATAGCTTTCATTTCAGCCTCTAATGGTGTACTAGCAGTGATAGTTAAAGATTGAATTAGGCAAGGTTTACCAGTCCAATCTCTAGCTATAAGGCCAATTGTCTACGTGTTGGAAGACCCGGATGTATCTACATTCACAGTTATGGTGTTCTGTGGTGGCGTCTTCCAGAAAATAGTGGATATAGAAGGCTTGGGGGGGTCTCAGGGGTGGGATTAGAGAGGAAATAGGATAACTTCTATTTAGATACATATTGGAGTGACTAGGCTTGGCTGAGAAAGAGAGGAAGATAAGATCTCTCACTTCCTTACTGATTAGAGCTTGTGAAATTTTTTTGTTGTCATAATAAAATGCATTCCTAGCTTTCCATAATGACCAACATATCAGAGATGGAAACATCCTACATATATCCTTATGAACCGAGAACAGTTCAGTATTATTCCAAAATGTAAAAAACCTTAGGGTCAGGCTGTCTAAAGCCTGTAGTTTAATCCCCAGAATATCTGAGAAAATGTCCCAAACATTCTGAGCCAGATGGCATGAAGTGAAAAAAATGCTCTATTGAGTCCGGTTGATTGCATGCAGGACATTTCGAAGCTAAACTAAAACCACATTGGACTAAGACATCATCAAAAGGTAGGAGACAATTCAGCAATTTCCATGTGAAAATCGATATTTTTTTGGCAGTCTGGGGTTCCAGATGTGTCTAGTGGCTGGGAAGTTACCTGGTTGCTGAGTAAGGGCCCTATAGGTTGATCTGAAGGAGAAAATGCATGTGTCTTCCATTTTCCATATAAGTCTATCCTCCCTTTTAGTGTTAACCCGTGTAACCTGCAAAAAACTCAAAGTATCATGTTCTAGATAGGGGGAGATATGTTGCATCATCTGACTTTTTTCTCTGATGAAGTCAGCAATAGTGTAGTAGTAAAAAGGTGAGATGACTAGAGGTGGAACACAATTAGAAAGGGGACCATTTGGACACCAATTTGCATTCCAACAATTACTCGTTCCTTTGCCATGTATAATGAGAGAGTTTTCTTCTGCAAAGGGGTTAATATCACATGTCCTTTTCCAAGTATGGGACTTCTTATGGGACTGTGGTAAATCCCATAACAGTTTGGACCACATAGTTATTCCCAATTGGCTTTTCCACCACAGTTTGGCAGAACATGCATCTATTATTGCTCTTACATATCTAAATCCTAGACCATTCTGGTATCTATGTGTACTCAGGTCAACCCATTTTCTCCATATTTTGTGTGATTTACCCTCTGTTTCTCCCTAGAAGAATCTTGTCATTTTCTTTTCCAATGTCTTTATTATCTGTTTGGGGGGCTTTAGGACAGACCAGATATGTTGTGGGAGAGAGTATAAACAAGATTGAATAAGCACCATTTTGCCTCCCAGGCTTAACCGTCTGTTTTTCCAGTTCAGGAGCTTTCTATCTACAGCTTCCAACAAAGGTTCAAAATAGAGTTTTAAGGTCCTACCTTTGAATATTGGACAGCCCAGGTATTTAAATGGAAAGACTCCTTTCTTCATCCCTAGAATTAATTTTATCTGATTTAGTTTAACAGTTGTTGCTTTTGAACTAGCATAGAAGTCAGATTTGTCAAAGTTTATCTTTTGTCCAGAGGTTAGTTCAAAAGTTTCTAAGAAAGCTTTGATTCTGATTAGATTAGATTTAGAGGCTTGCAAGAAGATAATAGTATCATCAGCATAGCTCAAGTGGGATGCAGGTGTAATGCCTGAGGGAAGTTGATAGTAACTGAGTCTTTTATTCATGAAAATAAACGATAAGCTTTTGGAGAAAGCTTCAGAGAAAATATTTAAAAGAAAAAGGGAAAGAGGATCACCTTGTTTGATGCCCCTTGTGGCTCTGAAAAATCCAACAGGGTTCCCATTAATGAGAACTGAAAAATAAGCCTGAGAGAGGTTGTTCATTACAGCATTTAAAAAACTCCCTGTGAAACCAAACTTACTAAGAACCTTTTCCAAGAAAAGACAATTTACTCTATCAAATGCCTTTCTAAGGTCTAGCTTTAAAATACATTTTGGAACCCTATTTTTTCTGTCTAAAAACTTAATCATTTCATGTAGGTATAGTACATTATCTGAAATGTCTCTATTTTTCATAAAAGATGTCTGATTTGGGGAGATTAAGTTTTTCATATAGGGTTTCAATCTTTCCATTAGCACCTTAGAGCAGATTTTATTTGCTACATTTGAGAGACTAATAGGCATATAGTCATCAAAAGAGGAGGGTGCCTGCTTTTTTGGGATTAATGCTATCCATGTACTACTTATTCCTCTTGGTATTTCTGAGCCTAACAAGAAGTCATTTAGTGCATCTATTAGGTCCTGTTTGATTATATCCCAGCATTTAGCATAGAATTTTGTAGTGAAGCCATCAGGACCTGGACTACTATTTCTATTCAGACTCATTACCACTATTTTTAATTCCTCTTCTGAAACTGGTCTAGACAGGGACTGGTTGTCTTGTGGAGATATTACTGTTGGGATTTGGCTGAGAAAGTGGGAGTAATATGTGGAAGGATTTGGCTGGTTTGGCTCAGAGAGCATATCAGAGTAAAAAGATACAGCCTCTTCCTGTATGTCAGTAAGATTATCTAACCAAAGTCCTTGTCTATTTTTAATTTTTGAAATGTGTAGCTTGCAGTTTTTTTCCTGAACAGATTTATGGAAAAATTGAGTGTTATTATCTCCAAGTTTGGTCCAGTTAATTCTTAATTTCTGCTTCCAGTATTTTTCTTTTTCTTTTAGAGCTCTTATTAGCAGTGCCTTTTTTTCATTTAGCTTAATTAGATCTATTTCTGAATGGGTGGAATCATAGCTTATCTTCTGCAGTCTTAGATTTTCCTCAGCAATTAGTACATTGGAATCAATGTTTCCAAAGGATTCCTTGTTCCAGATTTTAATTATCTTCTTAAGTCTAATTAGTTTAAGATAGAGTCTGAGCATACCTTGATGAGGGATCAGTTTGGCCCAATTATTTTTAACTAATTCAGTAAATTCTGGTCTGTTGAACCATGTATTTAGGAATCTAAAGGGTTTAGGGTGGGTGGGAATTGTGGATGAGATTTGAAGAAGAATGGGGGAGTGGTATGAGGATTGTCTATTTAGTATTTGAATGGAAAAGGATGGGAATTTGGCATTCCATTGCATAGTACTCAGACCTCTATCTAATCTTTTGAAAGTGGGATTTCTTTGCCTAGAATTAGTCCATGTGTATAGATTCCCTATAGTATTGATTTCCTGGATTCCCTTAGAGGTTATCCAGCCATTGAAATCTCTTATACTGCCTAGATTGGGGGTGGAAGGTCCTCTATATTCTGTAAGTGAAGAAATTGTGTTAAAGTCCCCTATAAAGACAGTTTCAGAAATAGGAAGGTGACTCAGATCTTGCCATAAAACCTGCCTACCTTCCCTATTCCTAAGGCCATAAACAAAAACAACATCCATTTCAATTTTTGTTGCTACATGTGTGACTTTTACATGTAAGAATTACTCATGTTGTGAAAGTAAAGAAACATTTAAAGAAGCATTCCAGAAAAGCCAAATTTTTCCATTTTCAAGGGGCAGGAAATGAGAGTATCTGAGTTTCTCCATATAGGAGTGACATTTATTATTATCATGCATAGGCTCTATTACACACAGCAGCTCAATATTTTTTTGTTTAATGAGGTGTTTCAACCTAAGAATTGAAGTCTCTAAATCCCTAAGGTTCCAGACTATAAAATTAATGGTAGTGGTGTATGTCATTGTTCACCTGATTTATGGCTTTTAGTATTTGATCTCAACATCATCTTGTTTAACTGATTCAGGTAAGTGTTTTTTCTAGATTTATACTTACCTGTAGAGTTCACATTACATGTTGTTTGGGATTGAACAAATATCGTCCCAGGCTTTGGGATTGTGTCATCCAGGAGAGGTTCTTCTTCCTCCATCTCTTTTAGCAATGTTTGGTGTGGAGGGTGTTCCAGTTCTTCCTCTACTTCTGGGGGTTTCTCTGTGACCTGCAGAACAGAGAATCCATTTGCCATCTTTATTTGTTGAGAAAGTGGGGAATTAGTGTAAGAGAATTTGTGAAAATTAAGCTTTTGGGACCCTATCTGTATATCATCTTTAGAATAAATTATTGGGGTCTTTTTTTGGCTTGGTTGTGCTGTTGCATTAATCAAATCTGTAGTAGGTGAATCTGAACAGCATGGGGAGAGTCTGTGAGGTCAAGAGCTGGGGAGGGATGGGGTGAAGGTGTTATATTCCTTGCAGGACTAATTTCTTGTTGTGTTCTGTTTCTAGCAGGGCTAATTTCCATGGACTTGGGCTTGTAAGAGGATGGTTGCAGTGTAGGGTTTGTAGTGGCTTTTTGATGCACTAACTGCTCTTTGAGTTGGTAGCTGTTTGTAGGTTGTAGTTCATTGGCCATGTTAGGTATCTTTTCAAATCTGTTCCTTGTGGGTTTCCAATGTGGAGCTCTATTATTTTGGCCTAGAGCTCTACACTGGTTCAATGAGTGTCCCAATTTAGCACAATTTTCACAATATAGGGGTATGTCCTTATACTCAATGGTATATTTCCTATTGTTAGAGATAGAACCTAACCTAATGAACTAATTTAGGGGTTTCTGGAGGTCTATCTCCACACAGAGCTTGATAGCTGATGGCCTAGTTAGCATCTCAGTAGCTAAATATTTTTTGATGAAATTGCCTATACTATTTCCAATAGCCTCTATAGATGAAGTATTGTAATAGTAAAGGGGAACTTCCCTGATTGTGCACCATATTGGGACGATCGGCGATTCCTTTTGTGTGGAGAAGTCCGGCGACCATTTTGAGTATCTTCATGTGAACTTTGTTGAAACTCCACATTCCTTTGATCCAGCAGCGTTGATAGTTATTTGGGAGTTCGAAGCGGATTAGTATATGCTTGTAGTCAAGCGACCCCAATTGGTATTTCCCGGAGAAACCTACTGTCTTGAAGGCTCCTTCTAGCTGGTCCATAGATAATCTTCCCTTGGTAAATTTACCAACAAGGGTGTTTGTATATTGAGTCGAAAGTGTGGAAATATCATCATCCGAGTATAGACAGGCGGGTTCACCGAGGTGTTCGGATTTTGGGGTGATCTCTGGATTGTTTGGTAGGGCTGATGGGAGTGGAGGAGCTTTTGATTGAAGGGATGTGATGAATGATTTGGCATTAGAGGTTGTTGTTTGATCCGCCATGGATTCCAATCAACGGAGCAACTCTCTTGACAGGCGAGAGAGAGCCGTTAGCAGTGGTAATGAGACTGTTTTCGGTCGCTATTGTAGAAAGCAAATTGCAGAAAGGGAAATGAGGATGAGAGAGAAGAGAGCGATTGATTAGTAAAGATATACTAGCTGTCATGATAATGATAATGTCAAACTCATTAAGTTAATAGGCATGGATGAACTAAAATAAATAGTGTTTGGACTGAATCCTAACAAGGCAGTAGGGCCAGATGGCTATTCAAGTATATTTTATACATGTGATCATGATATTATCAAAGATGACTTGTTGAAATGTGCTCTGGAGTTTTGTGTGTCATTCCTGTACATCCAGTTATATCCAGCTCTCTTATATGCTTAATTCCTAAAAATCATATACCTAACTCCCTAACAGACTATAGACCTATTTCTTTATCCAATTTCTTCAACAAAATTTATTCCAAAATACTTTTTTTATGATGGATACATTTAATGAAAATTAAACAAAAGTCATCTTTAGGCCATCACTCTAAGCCCATACAACACCCGCGGGTGTACCCCAGTGGTTGGGAGTTGGGTCTTCTTTGGAGGAATCCCTGGTTCGAAGCTCGGCCGCCACCGTGTGGGAATGTCCTGAGTCAACTTGGCCTTTGGGCCAAGGGCTGCTTGGGCTTCCTGGTGGCCACCAAGTGGGGCCGGCCCAATGGTCCTGGTGCTGGGCTACCGTGACTTACCTCTCACATGATGGCTGTGGTGCCGGCTGGTGTGGGCTGCTGAGGGCGAGCAGTGATCGCCTCTAAGCCCATACAAATCAATCTCCAATCAACACTTTCACACACTACTACCTAACACCTACAGCCCAATACCTTGATCCCTATTTTAAACAATCAAAACACTAATAACTGAACAAAAGACTTGCGGAAAGCAGCAAAGAAGTATTTCATTAGAAAAAAACTGCAGCACAGCCAATTGCTCAAATTCTATCCTCCAAGATCTGTTTTTCAGTTATCTTCAGCTTGTTCTTTATGACCTTTCTTTCCCTCCATTCACATTCATTAGATGTCTTAAAAACAGTGGTTTCCACTTTCAACTCTTGCTCTATAAAAACTCTTTGATTCCTTTCTAGCTAAACATTATACAAAGCTGTTGTTAAAACCCCAATCTTTCTCCCATATTTTTTACTTGCTAACAGAAAGCAACATTTCATCATTTCCCTTACTGATTTATATAGATTCACATCCAATCCCTTCAACACCTCCTATATGTAATAACACTCAACAAACAAATGAAAAGAAGACTCCTGCACTAAGCCACAAAAACAACAATTATCATGTGCACTAATAACACCAAACCTCTCAATTTATCACACGTTTCTAGTTTTCCATTGATAATCATCCACATGAACAACTTTTGTTTAGGATACACTTTTTGTTGCAAACAATTGATGTTACGGATTTTGCAGAACTTTCACTCTTCATTAAGGCATAAACATCCATGATCTTCAACTTTCCTTTACTATCCACACAAACCTCAAGTTCATCATACATTTTGTCTCTCAAACTCAGCAACACCTTCCAAGGCCAACTCTGTGATTCATTTATCTTACAATCTTTCATGTTTTTCCCCTTCATATAATAAGCATTCAACCATTTAACCCACAAAATGTCTTTCTTTTTTTCAATATCCCGTAAGTGCTAACATAGAGTAGAAAAATTCCAAGTACCTGGATCTCTTATTCCTATTCCTCCTTGCTTCTTTCCTTTACATATTGCATCCCAAGAAATAACAGAAAATCCCTTCTAGTCTTATTCTCTCCCTCATAGATAACTCACACATATTTTCACAATTTTGCTATTAACTCCTTCTAGAATTTTCATTACATTACCCCAGTATCCAGTTATGCTCAAAGGAACTGAATTGATTAGTTACAGCTTGACACCATGAGATAAGTTTCTTGAACCACAACTTTTGACCTTCTATCTGACCTTCTCAATAAGATTTCACAGTCCTCCTTATCCCATTAACTGTAGACAAAGGAAGCCCTAAGTATTTCATTGGGAACTCACCCCTTATAACATGTGATGCAGCAGCTAATACAATTTGATCACCCTCTTCCATTCTGAAAAAAAAAATCATCTTTGATTTATCATTGTTTACCCCTAATCCAGAAACCTCCTAAAAGTCCTCCAGTACCATCCTTATACCTCTCATGTATTTTTTGTTAGCACCACAGAATACTAATAAATCATCACCAAACAGCAAAGAATGAACACCAACCATACTACATCTCTAATGATAATCAATTTGTTTACAAGCAAAAGCTCTATTTAGCAACCTAGTTATGTAATCTATACAGATAACAAACAATAATGGAGATATAGGATCACCCTTCTTAACACCTTTTTTAGCCTCAAATCCCACAATATATTTCTAATTAAAAGACAGACAGAATCCAGACCCCCTTATGCATCTCATAACCCAATCAACTTTTTTTCCTGGAAACTTTAAACCTAATAGCCAATAATTCAAGAAATTCTAACTAATATTATCAAAAGCCTTACTAATCCAACTGCAACACACAACTAGGTTTCATTTTTTTCATTTTTATATCTATGAAAAAGCTCTCGTGCAAGCAATATATTATGTGTAATGTACCTACCTTCTATAAAAGCACTTTAATTTGTACTTATAATATCAGGTATAACATCCCTCATCCACACACATATAACCTTTGTGATCATCTTATAAACAACAAAACAACATGATATTGGTCTGTAATCATTAGCTACCTGGGGTAGTGTCACTTTTGGCAGTAATGCAATTACAGTGTTGTTGAAGCTCTCATGTGTCTCCTCTTCATTAAAAAAGCTAGTCAATGCCTTGACCAAATCTCCACCTATGGTATTTCACATTCCTTTGAAAAATTGATTGGTGAACCCATCTTTCCTAGTTCTCTTGGAGGAATGAATACCTTCAAAGCTTTTTTTATCTCCTCGGAACTTACTGGAAAAATATTTTTTGCTTACTACTCTACACTTAGAACTCGACCAAAATCTGCTACATTTCTATTGAATTTCTTGGTCTGAATTTCACTCCCTACCTACAGTTTAAAGTGACTAATTAATTTCATTTCAATGCCTTCCTGATCAGTAACCTGTACTTCCCCTACATTCTGTGCCACAATACTATTTTTATACTGTCTATGTTTTACAACATCATAAAATAGTTTTGTAGGTCTGTCACCATCACACAGCCACTACAGTTTTGCCTTTTGTTGCAAATATCTATACTCTACCTATTGCAATATCACCAACTCCTTTCTAGTCACACTTTCAGTCTCCTGCTTGCTTAAAGAAAATGGCTCAACATTGAACTCATATTGAGCCAATCTTCATTCTTTCATTTTCTCCTCCACCCTCCCACCAATGGAACCAAACTCTCTCCAGTTAGTTTTCCCAATGGCTTCTCCAGTGCCTTCAACGTCATAGCTAAATAATCCAAATTATACACTCTTCTACTTATCCATATATGTTGTATTGTGCCCTCAAATAGAGGAGACAATGAAAGCATATTATAGTATTTAAATGAACTTCTTCGTATTTGCATCAAACCTAACAAGTAGAGGCATATGATTTGACATTGATTCACTCCTTATTTCACAAAACACATCACTCATTTCCCTCCACCAGATTCTGTTTATCAAGCCTCTATATAGCCTGCTCATTACTCTTTCCAAACCCTCCCTCCTATTGCACCAAGTGTAACAATTTCTAGGAGTTTTAATTTCCAGCAACTCCAGCTCCTCCATAACACCCTGAAAAGTTTTCACCTCTTTTTCTTCCACTGGGACTCCACCAATTTTGTCCTGAAATAAATTGGGAGAATTAAAATTCCCAACTATTAGCCAAAGCTCACTCCTATCCCCACAACTTTTTAAATACTGCCACAATCCTTCCCTCTTAAAAACAATATTGTATCCATATACTATTATGCAACAAGAAGTCTTCCTTGATTTCCTTATACTGATCAACAATTCCATCCATTGTTCCCCCATTGATACTATGCTAACCCCCAGCAAATCACTTCTCCATATCACCCAGATTCTTCCACCATTCGCTGCATCTATATTAGTAACTATTTCCCATCCCAAACCAATACTCTTCCACACATCCCTTTCTTTTTCTTTTTAAAATTTTTGTTTCCACAAGCACAGTAAACCAACATTGTTCTGCTTGTAGACCTTCCTGATTATATTGTGCTTGCTAGTTTTATTCAGACCACAAACATTCCATATAAGCGAGCTACAATCCATCAGGAGTGGTCTCCTTTATATTCACAACTTTCAAGTTTCTCACCTCAGCCACCCTATTCTCTCCTCCATTAGTTTTCTGAATTCCCCTCTCAGAAACCCCTTTATTCCCTGATTGGTCAGCATCTTTTCTAGCATCATCTCTCCCCTTTTCCTTCCTCATTTCACTAATTTGATTCAAGATCACGCCATTCCGTGCCCTTCCTTCTAATCCCTTATACTGCTCAACTTCATTTTTTCTGAGTTTCAGATGCTTAACCAACCTCCATCACCCCCCCTGCCGGTCCTCCATTACCATTATCATCACTCATATTCCCCTACCGTATTACTCCCCTCTGATTCACAGGGATTTAAGCTTTCCACCCCTGTTTTCCAGCATCATTTTTTGCCTCAGATTTCCTCCTACATTCTTCCAGGTTATGTCCTAGCAAATTAAACCCACTACATTTAACAGACTTCCAATCAAACTAGATTCTCTGCTGCATGATTACTGTATTCTCATTCAAACACAACATCTTATCTGGCACCTTTTTACCAATTTCTATTCCCACCTTAACTCTAGCATATCCAATTCTCTTTCTATTGCGTAGCTTTACCCAAAAAATAGAAATACCGATGTGGTGTCCCTGACCAGGAAGTACAAATGTTTTTCATTGTATGTCACATTTTCTTACAAGATAAATCCCAAAAGTGATTCTGAGGAAAATGCTCCAACGATCAAGTCAGTACTCTCTTTTCGAGAATTAGAATTTTTCAGTTTAGTTTCACTTACCTCATTCAGTGTTGTTGTCCTTGTATTTATAGATGTCTACAATCGTGGTTCCGCATTGTCAGCATATGAGATTGTGGGTTACATCACGGTTCCTACGATATCGATTCGAGGCTAAACCTTTAAACGTGGTTCCGCCTTTATCAGTTCGGGGCCAAATCTTTCATACAAGGCTCCACCTTTTTTTGGTTCGTTTGCCCCGTTCATGTTTCGTTCATGGGCTGGGCCTAAAGGCCTGCAACCTCTAATTTGTGGGTCAGTGATATAGTCTATGGGCTAGGCATACACCATAAATCTCCCCTAGCCATGAAGTCTAGGACCCACAAAATGATGACTTCATTTGTGGAATGTATGCGAGCTGTTGTTTCGTGAGTTTCTTAAGCTATAATGACATATTCGTCATTAATGTAACCAAGAATGTCTTTGCGAAGTGTTGCTTGCTTCTTGGCTATACTTGCGATTTTGTTAGGGTTTCTAATTTTGAATTTGAGTCTTCACTATAGATGTCATACTTCCAATGAACCGAGATTCTCTTCTTATTCTTTGCTATAATGTTCTGATTTTTCTTGGATTCCATTATCATTTCTCTACTTAAAAAAGGAATTTAAATCGATTGACTTAATACCTCATTATTCAGTGTATTGTCTACTCAAATTCCATCGTCGTCTCAATTTTTGTAAAAGGTAATTTTCTTTTGTGTCAGGCTGTAATCATTATGCTTTTTGATTGATACACCTTCTCGTTCCAGATATTTCAACACATGCTTTCCAATAATGAAATTTATTGCTTTCCTTTTCCATTACTCAGCCATTGAATCTTTCATCTTCCTCAACTCTTCCTAATCCTTCTGGGAATAATTGTTCTTCCTCTCCTTTAAGAGTAATCTTTTCTGGCTCGTTCTTTTGTCTCTTTCTTTGTTGTATTCATTTTTCTGAGTCTATAAAGTATCTTTCTTCCGCCCTTTTGTTGTTTGCACCTAAAATATATATTTTTTTGTCATCTTCTCTAGCATACTACCTTTTTCTTTTGTTTAAAACTTCTCTAGAATATCCATGACAAAGTTTTGTTACCCTAATCAAAGTTATTATTTCAAAATATAGGACTCCTATTTATCCAAATGTCTTTTTTCAATCATACTGATAATCCCATTGAAGATGTCCTAGTTGATAATACCCAGTCCTAGGAGGAGTTTGATCATGCTTCCAGTTCTTCCACCATTAACAACATTTCATCTAACCACTATTTGAAGGATTTAAAAACTTATTTCCCTTTTCTGTCTTCATTTGAGCTCTGTGCTCCTGCTAACTCTGAGAGTGTTCACACTCCTCATGTTGGGTATATGTCTTGTTATTTAGCTTATCTTAACTTTGGGATTTCCTTTCCTCTTTATCAACATGTCCTAGATCTTCTTTCATCCAACCAAATGGCTTTGCCTCAGTTGCATCCCAAAGGTATCACGATCATTGTTGGCTTCCACCATGTAGAACTAAAGCAGGTGTCCCTTTTACCATCAACTTGAAGAGAAGAGGAGGATATGAACATGAACATTATGTGTGCCTAGGAGACTGTCTTCAAACAAATTACCTTGTCACACAAAATTCTCTAGAAAAGTAATAAAAGCATAAAAGTCACTTTTAACCCTCCTTAGAGAACTTCAAGGAAAAATGTCACATTTAGAGCACAAAAGTGTATAAAAGCGAATCCTAAAAGTCATAATATAACCGTATAAAATGGGCACATCAAACCTCCCCGCACTTACCTTACTCTTCCTCGAGTAAGAAAAGATTTAAGCACACGAAGGAATTCATATGTCCATATCCTAAGCTAATATTCCCCCAATCAAAACCTCACAAAAACTCTCAATATCTTAAATCCCAAAATCAAAGCTCAAATGAGAATTTTTTCATACACACAACCCTGATTCCTAAATCTAACCAAACCTACAACTTATCAATTCACTACCCATAAAAATGCTTCAAAGTCCCGAATTGATAATCCCAAAGTCCAATGATATAAATTGAAGTTAAAACCATAGGAAAGGTTCAAGCACATTCTTCACTTCATACCAATATATTAACAAAAATCCAATGACACAAAATGAAGTCAAACCCATAGAGGAAGTTTAAGCACATACTTCACCCAATGCCAATATATCGACCAAAATGAAGTATAAAATAACCCATACTTCATTTTTCATCCCACTAAGTTACCTAATCCCAAGAGGTCTAAAGATGTTGAGCTACCCGATTCATCTTTAGACCTCTCTCTCTTTCTCTCATTTTGCCTAGGAGCCCTTTCGGGTTTTCATCCTAGCCACATATCATGTTTCGTTGGCTCACATCTCACATTTTTTTGCACATTTTGACCTCTCATTTTTGCCTAGATCGCCCTCTCAGGTTTTTGACATATCCGGGCCCCCAATATTGACTAAGTTTCCCTCTCGGGTTTTCAAATTAGCAGGTTTTCTTTTCTTTGTATTTTTTTCTTTTTTCATTTTCTATTTTCATTTTCTATTTTTTTCAAAATTTTCAATTTTTTAATTTTTCAATTTTTTTCTTTCTTTTTCTCATGTTTTTCCAATCAGAAGTAGCAAAAAGCATTCCAAATGAAGCTAGCATACATGTGAGTCCTCTAACCCCTCCCCGCACTCAAAACATTACATTTCCCTCAATGTAAACGTGTAATTCAAGAATAATAAAAATCAAGGTAAGAGGTAGAGTGACGCCCATTTCTCGGCATAGTCTTCGGTGATATGGCGCAATCCAATGTAATTGTATAGAATTGGTCCCAAAGTTGGTTTCAGAGTCGGAAGGGGGAGCAAAAGTGTCGTACAAGAACTCGCCCCTTGAGCAAAAGGTTGTGTCCTTGGTTCCATTTGATCAAGACTAACACCACAAAGAACAACATCAAACTCACAAGTACATAAGGATTTATAATACTATGTTTAGCATCAAGAGTTAAAAACCATAGTATTATCAAAGAACAACCAATCTATCATGCAATCACCACTATAAGATTGTCCAATAAAAATATCCTATATATATCGACATGTATCCAAGCATCATTATAGAATATAGGGAATAAAGACTCAATGATGTAGTCGGCATACTACAATCAACAAAGATACTATAAAGATGCAAGAATTTTCATATGTCAATATATGTGAGATGGTGGAGGAATGAGTGGATGTGTGGTAGTTCTTGGGAGTATTTGGTGGAGAAGAAGGAAGGATTATGCATTGTTTAAGCTCAGCTAAAAAATTGAATTTTTTTCATCGCGACTCGCGACAGCATTGGCTGTGACTCGCAATGCATCATCTCGAGTCAAGGTATTTTGATCTCAAGCACTCGAGATCTTGCGGGACCTGAGGTCCCAAGGGATTCAGCTTGAGTTGAGGGATTACAGCCTCGAGGACCCGAGGATTCGAGGGTATGATGCACTTTTAGGTTCAGCTCAAATCGAGGGCTTGTGGCCTCGAGGACCCGAGGTCTCGAGGATTTCAGCTTAAGTCGAGGGTTGCAGCCTTAAGGACCCGAGGTCTTGAGGAGTTTAGCTCAAATCGAGGGCTTGTGGCCTTGAGAACACGAGGTTTTTAGGGCTTGCACTGTTGGGTTCAGCTCAAATCGAGGGCTTGTGGCCTCGAGGACCCGAGCTCTCGAGGGCTTGCAGCCTTGAGAACACAAGGTTTTGAGGGCTTGCACTGTTGGGTTCAGCTCCAATCGAGGGCTTGTGGCCTCGAGGACCCAAGCTCTAGAGCGCTTGTGGCCTCGAGAACACGAGGCTTCGAGGGCTTGCACTGTTGGGCTTCGCTTGAATCGGGGCTTATGGCCTCGAGGGCCTGAGGTCTCGAGGACTTCAACTCGAGTTGGGGCTTTCATCCTCGAGAACCTGAGGTCTTGAGAAAATTTGCTCGAATTACAGGCTTGTGGCCTTGAGAACCTGAGGTCTCTAGAGCTGATGCATCGAGGGCTTCAGCTCGACTCAATGAGTGATGGTCTCGAGGGATGATGGTCTTTCAGGTTCTACCCGAGCCAAGGACTTTGCGGCCTCGAGGTCTCAAGGGAATGATGTCTCACGAACTGGCCTCGAGAGAATAATGGACTATCAAGTTCTACTCGAGCCGAGGGCTTGCTACCTCGAGGTCTTGAGGGGATAATGTCTCGAGAACTGGCCTCGAGAATTGGCCTTGAGAGGGTGATGGACTATCAAGTTATACTCGAGTCGAGGATTTGCTGCCTCGAGGTCTCGAGGGGATGATGTCTTGAGAACTGGCCTCGAGAGGGTGATAGACTATCAAGTTCTGCTCGAGTCGAGGGCTTGCTTCCTCGAGGTCTCAAGGGGATGATGTCTCGAGGGTTAGTCTCGATGCCCTGAGGTTTCAATGGCTGGTGGACTTTCAAGTTCTGCTCGAGTTGAGGGCTTGCTACCTCGAGGTCTTGAGGGGATGATGTCTCAAAGGTTTCAGCTCTATTCGAGGGCATGCTGCCTTGAGAACTGGTGGCTTTTTGGGTTCGGGTCGACTCGAGGTCTCGAGGGGATGCTATTTTGAGAACCTATTGGTCGCGACTCACGACGGCTTATCGCGACTTATGGAAAGTGGTGGCTGGGAGGTTAATTTTAGTACAAATCCTCTAATCACATCGCAACTCGCGATGGTCTTTCTCAAGGTCATCGTGAGGTAGTCGCGACTCGCGATCACAAGACCTCCCAACACTTAGAAATAATTCGATCTTTTCTCACCAACATTCCAAGATTTCTTCCTTTTCTCATGGATTTCATTCCTTCATCTCCTCCAATGCAATGCACTTCACTTTGCTACAAAGTCGCAGAAATCACGAGCTTCCATTCGGGCCAACGCTTCTAATATACTCCTCGCATGCCCATCAATAGCCTCAACACTAGAACGTGTCAAACTTGAACGTATTGTTGGGCTTGGTTTTGGGGTATGGTATAAGGTGGTGATGGCCAACTATTTTGTTTGTATTGTTAGTTTTTCGGCTCATTCTCATACCACCAATCTGGATTACCACTCCATTCCGGATTGTAAGAATTGTGGTATGGATACCATTCATGAGCTTCTTTCCCTTGAAAACCAACATCTCCTACCTCTTGGTAGCACTCTTCATAACACCCTTGGTTTTGGAAACCGAGGGTTCTTTCCCTTTTATAGTGCTTTTCCCACAACAAATAGCAAGACTCGGTAGGATGGTCGTAATGACACATCCTACAAAACCTTGCTTGTTGAGCCTCTCTTCTCATCATGAGTTCCCTCAAGGTCAGACGCTCCATTATTTTATTATTATTTTATTCTTTTTTTTTCAAAAGTTCAAATCATATTGCAAGGATTCTAGATAAAAGTTTACCAAGAACTCAAGCAATACCTACTCCGAACAAAAACAACCACCAAGGAGTGGAAAATAAAAATAACTAGCTAATATGCAACCAAATACACCTCAACACTTAAAAATAAACGCCTCTTCCCCGGCAGCAGCACCAAAATTTGGGAGGACTTCGCCGCTTTGGATAGTCTTTTGGCTCCTCACTCATCTCCCTCAAAACTTCCTAAGATGGTGGAGTTGGTTCACTAGGTAGAGGTAGGGGTGATGATGTAAAGAATAATGAATGTAGCACAATCACCTCTTCCTCCACTTTGTTGTCTTCTACAACCGACTCCTCATCCCCTTTGAACTCGAACTCATTTCTCATGGTGACCTCACTCACTGAATCTTGGACTTCGACTTGGGATGGTGTAGCTTCGGAATAATGAGCTTCCATTCGGGTCACCACATTCAATAAATTTCTCACATACCTCTCCAAAGCCTGAAGACTAGAGGAGATTTGGGTTTCCAATTCTTTATTAGTCTTGGCTCGGATGATTAAGTTTGCTATTGCATTTATGATCTCCTTATTTGTCAAACTTAAACCTTCGTCTAGGGCTTGGTCTTAGGGTATGGTGTATGGTGGTGGGGGATAACTATTTTGCAGGTATTGTTAGTTCTCTAGCTCATTCTCATACCACCAACCCAGATTATCACTCCACTCTGGATTGTAAGAGTCGTGGTGTTGATACCACTCTTGAGCTTCTTGCCATTGAAAACAAACATCTCCAACATCTAGGTAGCACTCTTCATAATACCCTTGATTTTTTAAACCAAGGGTTCTTTCATCGCCATAGTTCTCCTCTCTCAACAAATAGCAAGACTTGGTAGGATGGTCGGAATGACACATCCTACAAAACGTTGCTTGTTGAGCTTCTCTTCTTGTTATGGGTTCCCTCAAGGTGAGACGTTACATTTTTTTCTTTTTCAAAAGTTTGGAATCATATTGCAAGGATTCTCGATAAAAATTCACCAAGAACTCAAGCAATACCTACTCCGAACAAAAACAAACACCAAGAAGTGGAAAATACAAATAACTAGCTAATATGCAACCAAATATACCCAAATACTTAAAAATAAACGTCTCTTCACCGGTAACGACACCAAAATTTGGGAGGTCATTGTCATACCTCTCAAGTTAAATTCATAAGCCCTAAATGTTTCCTATCTACAAATAAGTAGGTAATGGCAAGTCGGGTCGTCCACGAAGAAGAGGGATTTTCTCAAGTGTTTAAACATATAAGGTTGATATTAGACTAGAGGTATATGTATATATATATATATAGAAAGCAAGTAAATGAGGGGGGGGGGGTTGGTTTAAGTCCTAAGTTATGAAATTATAAGACAAGCTAACTAGAAAAGTCAAGTAACTATGCTAATCATGCAACAACTTAGACAAAGGGGTAAAAACTACAAGAGACAAAGCCTTGGGGAAATTTCCACTTCCAAACCTAATGTAGATCATTGAACCATTCACCCATTCTATAACATTTGTTACCTATGTGGAATGTTATCACTTCCCAATTGAAGATCAACATTCATTCCTTCTTAATAATAATTTGCAAACGCAAACAACGACATTTTGCAAACATCATTGATAATCACTTTAGGAAAACCACACGAAGGACCATAGATTTGATAACAACAAGCCTTCTACCAAAGACATAGCCATTTAACCAAAGCTAAACATAGAACAAACCGGATTCAAGATTCAATCTTTTATTGCATCTATAGGATAAATATGAGGAAAATCCACATTAACATACTTATCAAGCAAGAATCACAACACATTATGCATGACATATTCTGAGTCCATGTTCTTGGATTTTCATGCTAAGAAACTAAGAAATTTGCAACTTTCCTAACACCCTAAACAGCTAAAAATATCCCATTAATGGCGTTGAGCATGAAGAATCAACAATTTTGGTAATACTTATAAACACTACACCGTGTCTAAGAATTGAACAAATTCATGCATTTACACAAGATTAGTCAAGAACGTTCGTCAAGAACGTTCAACGTTCATAGTCCTCTCCTATTTTCTACAATAAACAAACATGACAAAGAGTTTAATATTATCACATTCATCTAGAAATTATCAACACACCAACACCATTAAAAGCTCTAACTCAAGCTCTTGGATTCCATATCAAAAGAGGGGAAACTTAGCTACTTTTTCCCGACCTTAACAAGCAATCATACAAGCAATTCATATACTCAAACTTCCAACAACATTAATTCCATTTACAATCCACATTCAAAGCTCAATAAATGCATAATAGGGAAAGCAATAGATAGATAGAAATTATTCTTAAGACATTCGCAAGGAATTTCAATCAATTTCTCCCAAGTACAAAACTAAGCTAGATAATCAAAACCCATAACATAGAACAATAATCTACAAAGAAAGAAGATGAAAAGAGGAAGAAAGGGTGAAAAACTAGGTTTTGGGAGCCTCAAGTCGGGCTTGTGTAAATGGGGAAGAAAAGGGGTTATTTATAACCCAAGTTGGTCAAAAAAGGGTAAACAAACAGCAGACCACGCGGGGCATGCATCAGACGCTCGAGGCGCGAGGGTGCTTGGCTATTTGGGTGAGGGTGCTTCTTGTGTGGGAACGCTGGATCAGGCGCTGGGCGCACATTTTTGGACCGAGGATGTGTGCCACAGTTTAATTCTCTTGAGCAGGTGCATGATTAATGGTGCAGCTCATGTGCCACGGTTTTCTTCACCCGGCCAGTCGGCTTGCCGGTCTTTGCATCATTTTGGGTGAACTGTTGCTCCGATTTTGAAGTTCTTGTAGTTGATTTTATAGTGCTCCAGAAGACAAATCCAATGGTGCCACCCTTGTAGGCTGATTCTTCTCAAATCATTTTAAGAACTTTTTCCAAACTTCAGGGTGAGAATTCATTTGCTTCTTCGCCTTCCTTCTTCTACCCTTCTATCTTCTACCACGTTTTGGCATGTGGCCTTCACTAAACCACTCCAAAGGGAAAACGAGAAATCTACAAATTAAGCTCACAAAATGGAATTTAGATGCTTTTAAGGACAAAAAATCCATTAGAATAAACATAGGTTACAAATGAAGGATTTAGATATGAAAACCGAAAAGGGTCATCTAAACTCCTTATGGTGCCAACCTAGCTAAATTTATAAATCTTACAACAAAAAGATGACAAAAGAGATGTTAAATGCTCTGAAAAATATATGCATTTGACGTCTCATCAAATCTCCCCACACTGAAAACTTTACTCGTCCTTGAGTAAACAAGAACAAGAAAATATCAAAGCGTAAACTAGCATGCAAAAGTTTTTCCAAAACATCCAACATTGTATTCCTAGACCACCCTAACCCCAAGACATAAGAATCTCTCACACTCTCACATCCCAAACCCTAAAATAATCTAAACAACCAACAAATCATAACAAAAGTCTGGTATACATATAATGCCAAACTAACTTACTAAACCAAAAAAGTCACCCATTAGACAAATCAAGAGAAGCATAAAATTTTCAAATTATCTCATTTTCTTTCATTTTGCCTAGGAACCCTCTCAGGTTTTCATCATAGCTTCACACATTTTTTATTTTTCAATGCTCACCCTCACCTTTTTCCACACCATTTGGCCTCTCATTTTTGCATAGGTCGCCCTTTTGGGTTTTCAACCTATCCGGGCCTCCCACTTTTTTCTTTATCTTTTTTTTTCATTTTTTTAAAACAAAAAACATCTAAGTAGAGCATATGCACACTAAAATACAATACAATGAGATATATTCCTCTTTACCTCCCCACATTTGATACACGCATTGTCCTCAACGTGAAAAGGACAAGATAAAGAATTAAGGGTGAAAGAAAAAAAAATACTCACAACTAGGACCTTGAAGGTCCTCCCCAGTGATGGCAATACTCACTCCTCAATGAATGTTCTCTCCTCCATATTCTCGAACTCCGCCCAATATGCAACTTTGATCCATCTACTAAATGCAAATCCCGATCAACACTCACAAAAGACAACAAATAGTAGTACTCCTAGATGGTGGTTTTTGTAGTGGTTTTTGGTGGTGGATTGTGGTGGTATTCTTGTGGTTTTGGGTAAGGATTTGAGGACATGTTTGAGGATTTTTTGTTCAAGAAAATAAAAACACTAACCTAACTTAAAAGCTTGGGTTGCCTCCCGAGAAGCTCCGTATTTTTAAGGTCATTGACATGACCCTAATGTTATCCATATGGTGAAGGTTTGAACCCCTTCACCATGAGCATCCAAAAGTAGAGAGGTGGGGTACACAAATTTCAAGAGGAAATTTTTGTGGAGGTGGAGATGGTTTAAAAGGAGTAGGGTGGTTAGCAGGCTTTGGATAGTCTTTTGGCTCCTCTCTTATCTCCCTTAAAACTTCTGAAAATGGTGGATTTGGTTCACTAGTTGGGGGTAGGGGTGATGATGTAAAGAATAACGAATGTAGCACATTCACCTCTTTCTCCACTTTGTTGTCTTCCACAACCGACTCCTCATCCCCTTCGAACTCAAACTCATTTCTCATGGTGAACTCACTCACCGAGTCTTCAACTTTGACTTAGGATGGTCTATCTTTGGAATAACGAGCTTCCATTCTGGTCACCACTTCCAATAAATTGTTCACATTCCCCTCTAAAGCCTCAAGACTATAGGAGATATAGGTTTCCAATTCTTCATCAGTCTTGGCTAGGATGGCCAAGTTTTCTATTGCATTCATAATCTCCTTATTTGTCAAACTTAAACCTTCTTCTAAGGCTTTGTCTTGGGGTATGATGTATGGTGGTGGGGGATAACTATTTTGCAGGTATTGTTAGTTCTCCGGCTCATTCTCATACCACCAACCTAGATTACTACTCCACTCCGGATTGTAAGAGCCATGGTATTGATACCACTCTTGAGCTTCTTGCCATTGAAAACAAACATCTCCAACCTCTAGGTATCACTCTTCATAATACCCTTGGTTTTTGAAACCAAAGGTTCTTTCATCCTTATAGTGCTCCTCTTTTAAAAAATAGCAAGACTTGTTAGGATGGTCGGAATGGCACATCCTACAAAACCTTTCTTGTTGGGCCTTTCTTCTCATCAGGAGTTCCCTGAAGGTGAGACGTTCCATTTTTTTTCTTTTTCAAAAGTCTGGAATCATATTGCAAGAATCCTCGATAAAAATTCACCAAAAACTCAAGCAATACCTACTCCAAACAAAAACAACCACCAATATTCACCAAAATGACATTTTGCAAACTTATTGATAATCACTTTAGGCACACCATGCCATAAAGGTATTTCATCAATGGCATTATACACTAAAGACCATAGATTTGATATCAACAAGCCTTCTACCAAAGACATAGCTATTCAACCAATCATAGCATTCATTAGGATAAACATAGAACAATGCACATTCAATATTCAACCTTTCATTACATCTATAGGATAAATATGAGAACAATCCACATTAACATACTTATATAGCAAGAATCACAACACATTATACACGAGAAATTCTAAGTCCACGTTCTTGGATTTTCATGCCAAAGAGCTAAGAAATTTACAAATTTCCGAACACCCTAACACTTCAATCATACAAACACTTTCTATTCTCAAACAAACCATGGCATAAATGAAGTAAAACATAGCATTAAGAACACATGAATACTAAATAAAAAAAGTTTAAAGAACGAGTGAAAGAACCTATTCATTACTTTAACTACTTGTTGAGAAGATAAATCTTCTATCCTTCTTAGATAGTAGTTTGCAAGAGTGAATTCAGCATCTCTTGTAAAACCTCACTAATGACTCCTTTAGTTGATAAACGGCTAAAAGTATCCCATTAATGGCATTGAGCACGGAGAATCAACAAGCTTGGTAACACTTATAAACACTACACCGTATCTAAGCATTGAACCAATTCATGCATTTACACAAGATTAGTCAAGAATGTTCAACGTTCATAGACCTCTCCTATTTGCTACAATAAACAAACATGACAAAGAGTTCAACATTATCACATTCATCTAGCAATTATCAACACACCAACACAATTAGAAGCTCTAACTCATGCTCTTGGATTCCATTTATGGGGAAACTTAGCCACTTTTTCCCAACATTAACAAGAAATCATACAAGAAATTCATATACTCAAACTTCTAAAAACATTGATGACATTTACAATCCACATTTTCAAAGCACAATAAATGCACAGTAGAGAAAGCAATAGATAAATAGAAATGATTTTCAAGACATTAGCAAGGAAGTCTCAATAAATTGCTCACAAGTGCAAAACTAAGCTAGATAATAAAAACCCGTAACATAGAACAAAAATCTACAAAGAAAGAAGAAGAAAATAGGAAGAAAGGGTGAAAACTAGGGTTTTGGGAGCCCTTGGTCGGGCTTTAGAAAATTTGAAAGAAAATAGGCTACTTATAGCCCAGGTTGGTAAAAAAGAAGGTAAAAAAGTAGCAGACTGTGTGGGGCACGCGTTGGGCGCGCGGGGCACGAAGGTACTTGGCTGCTGGGGCGAGGGTTCTTATTGTGCGGGTGCGCATGATCAAGTGTCAGGCGTGCATCTATGGACCGAGGACATACGCCATGGTTTAATTCACTCAAGCAGGTGCGCGGTTAAGAGCGCAGTACAAGCACCATGGTTTTCTTCACCCTGCCACTCGGCAAGCCGTTTGGCTGGCCCGTCTATGCGTCATTCCGGGTGAACTGTTGCTCCAATTTTGGAGTTCTTGTAGACAATTTTATAGTTCTCAAGAAGATGAATACAATGGTGCCACCCACCCTTGTATTATGATTCTTCTTGGATTATTTTAAGAGCTTTGTCCAAACTTCTGAGTGACAATTCATCCGCTTCTTTGCCTTCCTTCTTTGACCCTTCTATCTTCTACCACATTTTGGCATGTGGCCTTCACTAAACCGCTCCAAAGGGCTCATGAGCAATCTACAAATCAAGATTATAAAATGGAATCTAGATGCTCGTAAGGGCCAAAAAATCATTCGACTAAACATATTTTACAAAATGAAGGATTTAGATATGAAAACCAAAAATGGTGATCTACACCCCCTATGATGTAAACCTAGATAAATCCTGCAATCTCACAACAAAAAGATGACAAAAGATATGTTAAATGCTCTGAAAAATACATAAATTTGACGTCTCATAAGTCACTAGGCCTCCACCTAAAATATATGCTTCTCGGTGTGAACGATCTAGAGCTTGGATGGAAGAAGGCCCTTAATGAGACACAAGAACATATTAACGAATTAAAAGATTCTTTGCTGAACAAAATGACCTTATTCATCGTTAACAACTAAGTTTGGTTGAGATGATTCATTAGAAAGAAGAAGCGAAGAATTTTTCTGCATGTAAAGAGCGAGAGGCTTATCAAAATACCGGGATCATAGATATGCACATACTGATGAACTACTAGAATGTTTGAAAAATAAGCAGGTTGAATGTGACCTTCTTTCCACCCATTCAGCATAGTGGAAAATTAAGTTTGACCAACAGTTAGCTCTTAATACCCAATTGCGTAGTGATAATGATTACATTCGCGATGATCCATGTGTTCATCAAGTTGAGTAAGCTTGCATTGATTATAAAGATAGATTGAAGGTTATTTCTGTTGGGCCTCGCAGTTCTACTAGTCGTGGTGATTTGACCATGCATATTGGCTATTAGGGGGTTAATTTGTCTGATGTTGTTCGGTCTCATATTCGTTAATTGCAGGAGGAAATATGCAATTTGTAGGAGGCAAACAAAAGCTATCAAGATACTGTTGACCATATGAGTATTTAGCTTAATCGCGAAGACTTTGGTCCTATAACTGATTTTAAGGCTTAGTATGCTAAGTATCTTGATCGTATGGAATGAAGTGATCGAACTCGCCATCATGCCTACTTGCATATGAAATGGCATTATGATCATAATATATCCAAGATACATCCAACTGTGCAATCTCATCACTGTGGTGGCTCATTATCTTCTGGATCTTCTAGTGCATTTAAGTGTAGAAGATTTACTTTTTCTATATGATGTAACTCTTATTTGTTCTGAATGCTTCAAGTACTCATTCCTATTTTGTTTCAATCTTTGGAAGTCTATGTTTTTGCAATAAAACACTATGCTTTTGCACTTTTCTGATCATGTAGTCGCTTGCAAAAAAATCTATTGTTTTGTAATCATCGATGTCTCTGTGGACATATTTGACATTTTACAAGATCTATAGCTTGAAATTTTAGAATTTGTATTGTGCAAAGTTGAAAGGTCTATAGCTTGCTTCTATCACTATTGTTTTAGGCATATCTGCCCTATTGCAAAATCTATAGCTTGTAAAATTGAAAACTTGTATTGTGCGAAGCTGCAAGATCTATCGCTTACTTTTGTCGCTATTTGTGTAGGCACATTTACCTTTTTGCAAGATCTATAGCTTGCAAAATCAAAAGGCTGTATTTTGTGAACCTCAAGATCTATTGCTTGCTTTTGTTGGTTTTTCCGACTTTGTTAATCGCTTTCTGCCAACTTCGTAGCTTGTTGTATCATGATTAGTTAGACTCAATTGTTTACGACTACAAGACTTAATATTTAGTTTGTGATGTGCCATAGCTGGCTATTATTCATAAGATATAAGTAAAAAACATCGAAAGGGATTTTCCTCAAAAGACGCTTTTTGATATTTATAATATACGGATGTGATAATATTCCCTTTAAACAAAGATGTGAGCATCACCAATGATAATCTCATGGCTCCTATACAACTGAATTTTCCCTATCCTCTACTTTGGATCTACACATAGAATCTTCTTAGGTTGATGACATGCCAAGTGTTGGGGATGCTACTACCATCCAATCTTTCTAACTTGTAATAGTTGGACCAATGCACTTTTGTTATCTTGTACGGGTTTTCCCACTTTGGGCTAGTTTTCCTTTTTTCCGCCAGGCTTGCTTCATTTCTCCATACCACGAGATTACTAATTCAAAATTGCATCTCCTTGAATTTTTTATTATATGCTCTGGCCATTTTTTCTTCGTACTTTGCCTCTTTGATCGTTACCCATTGTCTCTTCTGTTCGAATTCGTCTAAATCCAACCTCAACATTTTGGGATTATCATCCTTCTTGTATTGTTCAACTCGAAGGCTTAAGTTCCCAATTTCCACAAGTATTACTACTTCATGACCATAAACTATGTTGTATGGTGTTTCCCCATTTAGTTGTTGAGCAGTTGTCCAGTATGACCATAGGGTGTTAGGTATCTCGTCCACCTAACCAGTTCGCTTTCCTTCTAATATTTTTTGAATTCCTTGAACTATGGTCCTATTTGTTACCTTCACCTAACCATTTTCTTGAGGGTGAGCTACAGACGTGAACTTTTGTGAAATCCCTAAGTTCGAGCACCATTCAGCAAAGGTCTCACTTGTTAATTGTGTGCCATTGTATGTGACGATAGTTTGTGACACCCCAAACCGACAAACTATATTCTGCCAAACAAACTTTCTCGTACTTCTATCGTGAATATTCTGAATGGCTTTGCATCTACCCATTTTGAGAAGTTGTCAATTACCATAATGAGAAATTTTGCATTTCCAGCTCCCTTTTGAAAATGCCCAACTAGGTCGATTCCCCATTTTTCGAATGGCTAAGCTCCATATATTCCTGGTAAAGCAGCCTGTGATTTATGCAATGTCGGGGGATTAATCTAGCAAATTTTGCACTTTAGCACGAAGTTATGCGCACCGTTGAACATAGTTGGCCAATAGTAACCTACCCGAATTATCTTCTTAGCGACTGTTTGAGACCCTTGATACATTCCACATATTCCTTCATGTACTTCTTTCATGATTTTTCCTACTTGCAATGGTCCTACACACTTTATCCATGGAGATAAGAAGCCTTTTTTTGTATAAGATCCCCCCTTCATAAACATAGTTGTGAGATTGCAATTCTAACTTTCTAGCTTGTATCTTGTTTGTTGGCAACTTCCCTTTGCAAAGTAATTTTTTAACGTTGTCATCCAGTTTACTTCTTCTGTCTGGACCATTGACACGGTTATTATTACCATACTTCTGACTGGAATAATCTTCACTTTCACATCCTTGTCTCCTATTAATGAATCAAACCTAGCTATCGCCAATTTTCTCAAGGTGTCTGCCTTTGTGTTTTCACTTCTTGGTACATGTTGAACATCAAAGTATTCGAGTTGGGAAATGAGCCAAAAACATCTTCTTAAATATTTTATCAATTACTTTTCTCGCACTTCGTAGTCTCCCATTCTTGCTGGACTACTATCTGTGAATTAAAGAGAGAGAGAAGGGGGGCAGTTCGAGGGCTAGGGTGGTCCGAGGGATCGGGTGGTGGTTCGAGGAATTTGGTGGTTCGAGGGTTATGGAGGCTTCGAGTGCTCGAGGAGGCATCCGAGTACTGGAGGCTTTCGAGTCCTGGAGGCATTCGAGGGGTATGGTGGTCCTAAGAGGCATTCAACTCTTGGAGGACATTCGCGAGATAGAGATGCTTGTGTGTGCTAGACGTGTTCGAGTTCTCGGGAGGGGTTTTCGTGTACTGGAGGTCTGCGAGCGCTCCAGGGGGCATTTCGAGTGATGGAGGTGTTCATGTGCTGGAGGTGCTCGTGTGCTGGAGGTGTTCAAATGCTCGAGGGATCTTTCGAGTACTGGAAGTCCTCGAGTGCTCGAGGTGGCATTCAAGTGCTGGAGGCGTTTTGTGTACTCGAGGGGGCATTCGAGTGATGGAGGTGAGAAAATGGGACATTTCACATATGGATAATTGGCGAGTATGGTGGTTCAAGGACATTTTGAGTTTGGACCTTGAAGGGATTACACCCTCGAAGGGGCTATGCCCTCGAAGGGGCTCTGCGCTCGAAGGGGCTATAACCTCGAAGCAGCTCTGCCCTAGAGAGGGTTATAACCTCAAAGGGTCTCTACCTTTGGGGGGTTAATCCCTTGAAGGGGCTCTGATCTCGAAGGGGGTAATCTCTCGAAGGGACCCATCCCTCGAAGGGGCTCCGCTCTTGAAGTGGTATACCCTCGAAAGGGTTATACCCTCGAGGGGGCTCTGCCCTCGAAGGAGTTTTACCCTTGAAGGGGCCCTGCCCTCCAAGGGGCTCTGCCCTCCAAGGGGTTATACCCTCGAAGGGGCTCTTCCCTCGAAGAAGTTATACTCTCAAAGGGGCCTTGCCCTCGAAGGAGTTATACCCTCGAAGGGGTTTCTCCCTCGAAGGGGCCATACCCTCGAAGGGGCTCGAAGAAAACAGATTAAAAAAAAGCCTCTCTTCATCCACAAGGATTCCCACTGCTACTTGCAGGGCCATTCGGCCAGGAAGGGCAAGTTCACTCTCGGTTTGGAAGGCCGTCGCCGCACCTTAGCGACAGTTGGGCTCACACCCATGGGGAACAAACCACGGTTCCAGAACTGGTTCACACGTCCGGTTGCATGGAAGATGTACTGTTTGGTTGCGCTATTTGCCAGGGTCACAATGCCCAAGTTTGCGCTATTTGCCTGCGCTGCACTAAAAAGTGAAAAATAGCATCAGGCTGTCCATTTGCCTAAAATGGAATGAACGGTTACAAAACCGTTATGCGGGGCATGCGCGGTAGAAGTCATGCCCGGTCTCTTCATCATTAGGAGGTCTACCAGCGGGGAACACTAGGGAACAACACACACTACGGTCAAACTGCTCCCAACCCTATCGAGAAAACCTCTGCACTCATCCAGAGATCGTTATCGAAGGCCAATAACACCTCTTTATCTTCATCTTAGAGGTGTATATGGTAGAAGCGGTGTACCAGCTCTTCCTGGAGAAGACGACATACTGCTTCACTTGAAGGCCGAGACCATTCTTGGCTTGGTAGACACCCGTGGGGAACAAACCACGGCTGAAGAGACAGTTCACACAACTGGTTGTATGGAAGTTGCATTGACTGAGGGGCCACTAAGTTCATTCTCATGCCCCTCGGTAGTTTCACAGAAGATTTCTATAGACCCCTATCATCACGAAGGGGTAGCATCTTTTTGGGCCACCTGGTTACATCTAGACCAGGGGTAGCTTCGTAGGTATCCTGTATTTACGGAGTGGGACAAGGTCCCCACCATCGCAGACCTTTTCGGCTATATTTTATTTGAGCCACATGATTGTACCATCTAGATCAGGGGTAGTTTAGTAGGTTTCATTGTGTCACGGGAGTGGGATAATGTTCCCACTCCCGTAGACTCTCACGGTTTCTTTTTATCTACTATTACCTTCTACTACTATCTGTGAATTGATAAATCACTTAAAGTTTTTAACTTTCATCATGATTGTAAGGTCTAAGCCACATATTAGTGACTCATATTCAACTTCATTATTGGTGAGTGGAAAGTAGAAACAAAGTGAATATCTTTACTCCCATCCTTCTGGATTAACCAGTAGCAGCCCTACGCAGCAACCTTCTTTGCTAGATGCTCTATCAATGAATGGTTTCCATGCTATGTCTACCCACTTGGATTTCCCTTTGTCTATTCTAGGATTTTGTTGCATTTTTGCCTCTTGTGCATCTGCATTTTTCATCTCTGCAATGAAATCTGCTAAGCTTTTGCCTTTATCGCAGTTCGTGGTTGGAACTGGGTCTTGTACTGCCCCAATTCAAGAGCCCACTTGGCCATTCTACCAGATGATTCGGGTTTTCTTAAAATATTCTTGATTGAGTAGTCAGTATAGAAGACAATATCAGGACTATGGAAATAAGTTCGCAATCTCCTTGCTAAATATACCAAAGCTAACGTTAACTTTCAACCGAGAAGTACTCCCTCTCTGCACTTTGTAGTATTCTGCTGATGTAGTATACTGGTACTTGTTTGGCCTTCTTGACAAACCAAATATTCGCTTGATGTATTTGTTGAGTGTACCAAGTACAGATATAGGGTTTCTCTAGGGATTGGTGATTTCAGTGTTGGCAATGCTTGAAGTTGTTCCTTCAATGATTCATACGCTTTCTGACTTCATCACTCTAGCTTAACCTTTTGACCTTCTTAAGGACTTAAAAAAGAGGTAAATGCTTATCAGCTGCCTTTCAAACAAATCTACTAAGTGATGCCAATTATCCAATTAATATCTACACTTCCTTAACTGTTCCTGGTTGGGGAAGATCAACTATCGCTTGTATTTTTTCTTTGTTAGCCTCAATCCCCTTGGAGGATACCTTGTATCCTAAAAATTTTCTTGCTCTCACTTTGATCATGCATTTCTTGGGATTAAGCTTCATACCAATCACACTTAGTGTATCTAAAGTTTCTTTCAATTCTTGCGCGAAGTTGCATATCCTTTTGCTTTTGATAAACATGTTATCAACATATCCTTCCTCATGTCATACTATCTGATTGCAAAATGCATTCTCGACTACTCCTGATACATTGCTCCTGCATGTTTTAGACCAAACTGCATCTTCACATAGCAAAATTTTCCAAAGCTTATTATGAAGGCCATTTTTTCTGCGTCCTTTGGGTTCATTAGTATTTGGTGATACCCCTTATACACATCCAAGAAATATAGGACTTTGTAACCTTATATTAGTTCTACTAGTTGATCAACTTTAGGCAAGGGATAACAGTCTTTTAGGAAAGCCTTATTTAGATTAATGAAGTTTATACACATTCTCCATCTTGCGTCTGCCTTCTTTACCATCACTGGGTTTGCTAACCATTTTTGGTAGATTACCTCCTGTAGAATACCTGCCTGAAGCAAAGCTATTACTTCCTCTTCGATTGCTTTTTATCTGTCACTAGCAAAGCTTTGTTTCTTTTGCTTGACTGGTTTGATCGAATCGCTAATATTCAAAGAATAGGTAGCAATTCCTAGGCGACTCCCCACATGTTGTGCACATTCCATACAAACGTATCTTTGTGACTTCGCAATATTTCTATAACATTTTCTTTCTCCGCGTTTGGAAGATGCTTTCCTCTTCTGACACACTTAGAGGTGTCTTTGTCATCTAAAGTAATAGCCTTAGTTTCTTCTCCTAGATCTATTGGAGATTCCGATTGCTTGAGCAAACCACTATCTGAGATAGTGGCAACCATTTTTGTTTGCTCCACATTTCTTCCTGCTTTCATCGCAATAACTATGCATTGTCTGGCTGTTTGATGGTTTCCTCTTATTTTTTCGATTCCTGCTGGAGTCGGGAAATTCATTACTAAGTGGTATGGGGACCATATCGCCTTGTTTGAATTCATCCAAGGCCTACCAAGGATGGCATTAAATAGACTTGGTGCACCCATGATCATAAAATTACACATGATAGTACAAATCTATCATTTTCGCCGATGATAACAAGCAGTTGTATGTTACCCAAAGGTGTCTCCGCTCATCTTATAAATCCTACAAGAGCGGATGTAGACTTCTTTAGATCATTCCGCTTGAATCCAAACTTATCAAAGCAACCAACAAACAGGATTTCGACTGCACTTCCATCACCCAAGAAAACTCTATGAACCGTTGCATTTCAATCTCAGCGATAATGGCCATCGGGTCATTAAAATGTGAAGCGTTAGGAACTGCATCCTCTTTGCTAAATGTGATTGTCTCGTCTTAACGATATCTATTGTCAGTAGGATCTTGTGGTGAAGAATATCTAGCCTTGGATTTCTAGCCATTATTAGATAAAGACTCAGTTGATCCATGTATCGATAGGATTACTCTTATGGAGACCTCACTCGCTATGCCTTCTTTGTAATTCACCGCCACTGTCATCTTCTGATTTTTTTTCTTTGTGGGTTCACTATGCCTTAGTTCTTTATCATGAAGCTCTATGCTTTGTTGGGTTCATTGTATCGATTTCCTCCCTCCTCTTTCTTGTACTGGCTCAGATAGTCATTCCTCAAATTCTCTTCTATTTGTCTTCTCAAGTTTCTGCAATATTCGATGGCATGCCCATGGTCCTTATGGAAAGCACAATAGTATTATCAGGATCTCTTGTCTAAAGGTGCTATCATTGGTACCAGTTCACGAAATAACTCTCTGTTTGCTTGCCAAATTTCTTTTCATGACTTTGTCAAAGGATTTTCTTAGAATGGTGTGACCTGCATTCTTGATTCTTTTCCCTTGAAAGGGATATTCCCTTTACCTTTCTTTACAAAGCCTCTTTGTGGATCTTCCATTATTCTTTCTTTCCTCAATCCCTCTCTATCTTGCGGTTATTTGCCTTTTCAGTTTGCACATACTTTTCAATGTTTTTTTACAATTCCCTTGGATTTTCAGGCATTTTCTTTGTGTGCCCCTTGTAAAATTCTCTTGATCGCATGCCCTTTGTAAATGCACTTAACGAAGATTAGAGCGATAGATCGCGAACCTGCAGACTTTCAGTGACGAAGCTATTGTTGTACTGTGCGAGACTTTCGTCAATTCGCTGAGAAATGTTGTTTAGGTCGGCTATTGTTTTGGTAAACTTTTGCTTCTGATAGAAGCCCCCCCTCCC
Organism: Rubia yunnanensis; assembly: GCA_037428765.1. Taxonomy (NCBI): domain Eukaryota; kingdom Viridiplantae; phylum Streptophyta; class Magnoliopsida; order Gentianales; family Rubiaceae; genus Rubia; species Rubia yunnanensis. The sequence goes on along the minus strand of CM075069.1, from coordinate 64,762,753 downwards.
CCACAAAAAAAATCTAACAACTGTGTCCAAGAATTAATACTTCTTTTTGGTAAGTCTTCGTACCATGTAATTGTTGTTCCCGATAAGAAGATAGAGAAAGCCTTGCACAGTAGCTCAATTTCCGCATCACAAAATCTCATGCTATTGTAATAGGAATGTAAGAATTCCTCGGGATCTATTGTCCCATCAAAAATATTAACATGCAAAGGTAGCTTCAAGTCCTCTAGCATCTTGAAATTGTGAAGATGCAGTGCTAAAAATGACCTAGATGCATCATCATCTGCCACTATATCCCTTAAAGCATCCTCGTAATTAAGGTTCTCATGCTTTTGAATGGTTTTTTACTTATTTTTGGGGATTTCGGCTTGATAGTGGCTTGTACCGATGCTCTCTATTTACTTCTAAGATTGTTATGGACGCTCTCTTCTCTTTTTCTTGATATGCGTTAGGATATTCTGCTTTCTCTTCGTCATCCTCCGTATCTTCCATACTATGCTCATGCTCTTTATTCGGAAAAAAATGCTTTATCTTGGCTAGGATGCATGCTTTTTATTGCGTCAAGTTGTTTAATCTTGTATATGGTGATTCTGGCTTTTTTCACTTCTACTGAACACCATTTTTATCTTAAAGGGAATGAAGGATCGGAAAAAAAATTGTCCCCGCAGACGACGTAAATGATGTGGTGTTCCTAACCAAGCAGCACAACTGTTGTTCACCGTATGTCACATTTCCCTACAAAACAAATCCCGGAAGTGATTCCGGGGAAAATGCTCCGACGATCAAGTCAGAAATCTCATTTCAAAAATTATAATTTCACAGTTTAGTTTCACTTACCTCATATAGTGTTGTTGTCCTTGTATTTATAGATGTCTGACAATCGTGGTTCCACATTGTCAGCATCTAAGCTCGTGGATTACATCATGGCTAAACCTTTAAACGTTGTTCCGCATTTATCGATTTGAGGCCAATTCTTAGTCAAGGCTCCACCTTTTTCGATTTGTTCATCCCGTTCATGTTTAGTTCTTAGGCTGGGCCTAAAGGCCAGCAGCTTCTAATTTGTGGGTTAGTGTTGTAGTCCATGGGCTAGCTATACACCAAATACCAATTGGGCTTCTGATTTTATTGATCAATTTTGGATTCTAGTAAGCACTAGGGAGCTTTTGCATTTGAATCCACACTCAAATATTACTTGGTTCAGAATAATCAAAATTCTCAAACCAAGGTTTAACCACAATAGGTTTACCATAAAAAAGCAGTGTCATTCTCAACAATCCATCTCTTAAATCAACAGACAGCAATTTAACCATAAATAACTCTTTGTTCACCATCCATACCTTGTCGATCTTTTTTCCCCAGATTCTGTGAAAAAATCCCTCAATCACCTTGAATGGTGGATTACAGTCGAGCGTCTTACACACCACTGTAGTACTCCATTTTTTGCACTCTCTTCCACTTCCTCCATCACAATTTCTCCTATAGCCAAACCTTCCACCACTATTGAATTATGGAATTTGACCTCATCTTCCTCCTCTTTGAATAGCTTGCTTCAATTCTTCTCCTCTTTCATATCCACTTTGTAGCCCCACAATAACCTTTTCCCTTCTTTATTTGATCTCAAACTTTCCCCCAATTTGATCTTAACTAGATTGTTTTTTACCAGAGGAAAAATCCCAATTGATTCTATATCATCCACCGCTCTACTCATCATTCCATCCAACAATAACATAGAATTTGGAGTAGCACTGTTATCACCCTCTTAAATGCTCAATCTCAACTTTAGCTTCAGCTATGAATTTCTCACTTGCTTCAGTGTTAACCAATCTAACCATGTTTTTCTTTAAAAATTTCTTCCCCGCTAACCTAACCACGTTTTTCTTTAATAATTTCTTCCCCGCTAACCTACCCATGGTGGCGATGATCTTGGAACACGCCTGATCACAACGTAAATAATTGGTATCAGAAAGAAAGTGCATTTGCCACCACATTCAGAGTACTACATCTTCCAAAATACTTGTTGATAGGATCTCAGTGGTGATACAAAAATGTATATCTCAAGAACAAAGTACCTTCATCAAAGGTAGGGAAATATCAGATAATATACTTGTCATGCAAGAGATGGTCAGGATGCTCTATAAGAGAAACCAATCCCTAAACCTAATTGCAAAAATTAACATGTCTAAGGCCTTCGATCGAGTCTTTTGGCCAATGTTAAACTCATTACTTTTAAATTTTGGTTTCCATGACCACTTTGTAAACTAATTTTAAGTAACATAGCTCCAACTAGATTTTTAGTGCTCATAAATGGTAAACCAAATAACTTTTTTAAGGCCAATAGAGAGTTGAAGAAAAGGGACCCTTTGTCCCTTGTTCTTTTTAACCTGATTGTTGAGGTGCTAGAAAGAGGGATTAAACATATGTTTAATGAACACTTAGGCCTTGTCCAGTTCATCTGAAACAGAGCTGAGTTGAGCTGAACTGAATTTATTAGAGTTGAGAAAAGCTAAGAAGAGCTTCGTTGAGTTGAGCTGATTGGATTGGAGCTAAACTGATTGTAGCATAACTAAACTGAATTAATTGCCAATGAAATAAATTGAATTAATTGTTGATGAAATGAAATGAACCAAAACAAACTAAACTAAATCAAAATGAAATGAATCAATTCTAATTGAACTTAACTGAGCCAAAATGAATGGAATCAAATTGACTGAATTAAACTAACTGAACTGAAACAACTGAACCAGGCCGAATCAAACTAAACTAAATTGAATCAAAATGAACTGAACTGCATCAAAATGGAGCCAACTGAACAAAGCTGAAGTGAAATGAATCACACTAAACTGAACTGAATCAAATTGAACTAAATTGGACTTGGTCTAACATGATGGAACTGAATTAAAATGAACCGAACTGAATCAACCTGAAATGAACTGAATAAAACTTAACCAAACAAAAAATAACTAAAAGAATATAACATTTAACTTATATTACATATTAATCATTAATAACTAATAATTATTTATGATATAAATAATAGTGCAAGTGAATTAAATTATTTATTTTAAAATTTAATATATGATATAAATTTTATGATGTAATTATAGAATTCGAACCCTTACGTTAATTTAAGATAAACTCCCTCCGTCCCAGGTTAAACTGCACACTTTCCATATTTCGGTGTCACAGCCTTAATTGCACAACATCATTACTTTCCTTATTCAACCTATTTGACCAAACTGAAATCCCAAAAATACCCTAGGGACCATAACATATTTACAGCCTTAATGGTTAATTAATTAAGCAGTGAATCTTGGACTTTACACATGTCCGTGTTTTATTCGACTAGTTTGGGATTATATTTTAATTTCCCATTTGCCCTAACACATATCACATGCATTTTTTTCTGGTTCCAATGCTCCATTATTGCTCTTCAACGCTCTACTTACCCATCCAGAATCCTCTTTAATGCTCCATTTTTCATTGCTCTCATCTCTATCTTCAACGCTCAAAAATCACCTCCTCTCTCTTTATTAATCTCTGAAAACCCTAACCCCTTTTGTATTCATCTGCTCTAAATTTGTTATTTTTTTACTTGTTTTGTGTTTATCATTCTTGAAAAGTTTGTTTTCTCTCAGCTGAGGTACGAAAATACATTTCGATTAGGGTTTGGCTCTTATGTTTGGGGATTTTTCTGAGATTGTGTTGCATCTGTTGTTCTTGTGCGTATGTTATTGTTGTACTTCTTTGATTCTCACATTTGATTAGGGTTTTGTTCTTAAATTTGGGGATTATAGAAATTGAAACTCAGGTAAGCTTTGTTCTTCATTTCTGGGTAAGCCTATATTGTGTAATCTGAAGTTGTATGTGAGGTTATAATCTGCATTCTTTCCTTCCATGTTCGATTCTCTTATAGATCTAAAATTTTTGGCCTATTAATTACTGTCTAAGTTTTTTTTTGTTTGTGATTTTAATGATCTATAAATTTCAGGTTCATACTGGTATGAAATTTGTAATGTCTCTGATGTTATTGTTTTTCTGGCTATGAATGTTCTAACCTGATACTGTGTTGCAATTTTTTTGTGGTTTTACCTGATACTGTATTCCATTTTTTTTTGTCTTGAGTACCCTAGCACCCGTTTTTGGAGTGATAATGTTCTAACCTGATATTGTCTTTCTCTATGGAGTGAGTTTGTCTCTATGGAAGTGATTTTGCCTCTGTTTTGTTGAAAACCTAGCCTTGTATCCCATTCATTATGTTCACTCATGGCACATAGGGATGGGGTTTTAGATGGCCAAGAACCCTTATCCCCTAGCCAACCCGTGAATGTGGCTAACTCAGAATCCAGTCCTCCTCTAAGCCCTAGTGGTTTAAACTCACAGCCCTCCCTGGATTATGTTCAAGGACACAGTCATTTGCCTTGGACAGATTCAGAGACCTGTTCCGACGACAGGATAATAGTTATGCATTTAAGTCCGGTCAATATGGCATACTTGAACTGTACTGACTCACAACCTCTATTTGTTACTGAGTTTGATTTCGTAGAAATTAATTATCATTCACAGCCCCAAACAGATCCAAAACCTAATCCTGTCATGTTAAATATGCAGTCACAGCCACATTTGAATCCTAGTTCAGAATCTGGCCATCCTGACCCTGAGTTAAACGCCCTGTCATGTAAAGATTCAGATTCTGAATTTGACCCACATCCCCCAGTTTACTTCAAAGGAAACAAGTTCCCCAAGTATGGGGAACCTGACTTCTTTGAACTGGTGCTTGCTTATACCCAGGTAATCGGCCAAAATATGTACCACTTGAAGATACTGAGTTTGATTTCGTAGAAATCAACGATTAGTCACAGCCCCAAACAAATCCAGAACAGAATTCTGTCATGTTAAATATGCAATCACAGCCATGTTTGAATCCTAGTTCAGAATCTGGGCATCCAAACTCTGATGATTCGCCCAAATATGTACCACCCGAGGATACTACACCATGGATTGTGCGAGACATTGCAATGTCTGACGTTCAACGTGAAATGTATGCTATGGTCGAAGGGCCAAGAAATATTTGGCAGAACCAGTGTCTGAGTCATCAAATACGAAAAAGACCCACCAATCTCAGGTAGTATTCTTCCAATTATATTCTTGTTTATCTTTTATAATTTTGTGCAACATTAAGAACTGATTCATTAGCTTGTTTTTTGCAGGGTTGTGAAGATTGAGAACCTGAGTGTTATGGTGGAATTAGAACATCTCACTGATATCAGGTTGTCTCAATCCTACAATACTTGACTTTTTATGGTTTTGTTACTGATTATGAACTTATTCCTTCACTTGTTCTATGCGGGGTTGTAAAGATTGAGAACCTGAGTATCATGGTGGAATTAATACATCTCACTGATATTAGGTTGTCTCAATCCTACACTGTTTGGTACTTAAAAGATAAATGTGTAGCCATGGCTATATGTGTTCTATTTGCACTATACTTGGCATGACATATTATTGATCTGGGGAAAAATAGAGCAATAAAGCATGTGATTATGTGTGATATGTGATGTGTCATGGGTGACATGTTAAATATGTGATGTGTATGTGTATGTGATGTCTTGACCTATATTGATGATGAAGTTGTGATGCATGATTATAAAATGCAGTGATGTGCCCATTTTATATGGTTATATTAGGACTTTTAGGATTCACTTTTGTACACTTTTGTGCTCTAAATGCGACATTTTGCCTTGAAGTTCTCTAAAGAGGGCTAAAAGCAACTTTTATGCTTTTATTACTTTTCTAGAGAATTTTGTGTGACAAGGTAATTTGTTTGAAGACTTTGAAGAATACCTTTTAAGATTTGAAGATTTGAAGACTTGTATTTGAGCTTTTGAATATTTGAAGACTTGAAGATTTGAAGACTTGTATTTGAGCTTTTGAAGATTCGAAGATTTTGAAGATTCGAAGATTTTGAAGATTTGAAGAAGTGAAGAGAAGAGGAGGATATTAAACAAAAAGAGGAAAGACATCAAGCTGCTAGACACGGAGTCCGTCGCGACTCGCCACGGACGTATGGCCTGAAATCCCTCTTTCTTTTTGTACTATAAATACTCACCTTATCCTCTCCTCTTGACATTCCTTCTTCTTCCTGCGTTTTTGTAGGTTCAAACCCTAGTTGTTCTTTCTTTCTTTTCTTAGTTTTTGTAGGTTAATCATGTTTTTTAATTGTCTAGCTTAGTTTTATCTTAGGAGCAATGGATTGAAGCTTCCATGTCTATGTAGTAAGAACCATATCTATCTATTTTTTGATTTTGCTATTGTGCATTTATTGACCGTTGAATGTGAATTGTTAATGGCATTGATATTGTTGGAAGCTTGAGTATATGAATTGCTTGTATGATTACTTGTTATGGTTGGGAGAAAGTTGCTAATTCTCCCCTCTTTTAATGTGGAATCCAAGAGCATGGGTTAGAGCTTCTTAATGATGTTGGTGTGTTGATAATTGCTAGATGAATATGATGATGTCAAACTCGTTGTCATGTTTGTTTTAGGTAGCAAATGAGAGAAGTCTATGAATGTCGATCGTTCTTGACTAATCTTGTGTAAATGTATGAATTGGTTAAATACTTAGACACGGTGTAGTGTTTATAAGTGTTGCCAAGCTTGTTGGTTCTTCGTGCTCAATGTCATCAATGAGATACTTTTAGTCGTGTTTTGGCTAAGGAATTCATTGGTGAGTTTTGACAAGAGATGTCGAATTCACTCTTGCAAACTACAATCTAAGAAGAATGGAAGATTTATCTTCACAACAAGTAGTCGGAGTAGTGAATAGATTGTTTCACTCGTTCTTGAAGCCTTTGTTATTTAGCACTCATGTGTTCTTAATTATATGTTTTACTTCGTTTATGTCATGAGTTGTTAGAATAGGAAGTGTTTGTATGAATTAAGTGTTAGGGAGTTAGGAAAGTGACGAATTTCTTAGTTCCTTTGCACGAAAAATCTAAGAATATGAACTTAGAACTTCTTGTGCATAATGTGTTGTGATTCTTACTAGATAAGTATGTTAATGTGGATCGTTCTCATATTTATCCTATATATGCAATGAAAGGTTGAACCTTGAATGTTGTTTTTTCTTGGTTTTGCCTAATGAATGCTATGTTTGATTAAATAGCTATGCCTTTGGTAGAAGGTTTGTTGTTGCCAAATATATGGTCCTTCATCCATAGTTAACAATTATGATAGGATGATTGAATGGTTCAATGATCAACATTTGATTTGGATGTGGATGTTAATTGCCCCTAAGGGAACTCTTGATGAGAAGAGAGGCTCAACAAGCAAGATTTTGTAGGATGTGTCATTCTGACCATCCTACCGAGTCTTGCTATTTGTTGTGGGAAGAGCACTATGAAGGGGAAAGAACTCTTGGTTTCCAAAACCAAGGGTATAATAAAGAGTGCTACCAAGAGGTAAGAGATGTTGGTTTTTAAGGGCAAGAAGCTCAAGAATGTTATCCATACCACAATTCTTACAATCTGGAATGGAGTGGTAATTCGGATTGGTGGTACTAGAATGAGCCGGAAAACTAACAATACGAGCAAAATAGTTGGCCATCACCACCTTATACCACACCCCAAAACCAAGTCCAAGAAGGAAGTTCAAGTTTAACATGTGAGGAAGTCATGAATACAATAGCAAACTTGAACAACTTTACAAGTGATGAGTCAGACACTTGGTTCTCCTCTAGTGTTGAGGCTATTGAGGGGCATGTGAGGAATCTATTAGAAGTGTTGGCCCGAATGGAAGCTTGTAATTTCAAAAATACTCCATCCCAAATCAAACTCGAGGATTCGGTGAGTGATGTCACCATGGGAAATAATCTTGAGTTCGAAGGGGATGAGGAGTTGGTTGTTGAGGATGATAAAAAGGAGGAAGAGGTGATTGTGCTACATTCATTAGTATCGTCACCCCTTCCCCTACCTATTGAGCCAACTCCACCATTTTCGGAAGTTTTGAGGGAGATAAGAGAGGAGCCAAAAAACTAACCCCAAGCTTCCAAACCACTGAACTCCCTTTAAACCATCTCCACCTTAACAAGACTTTCCTCTTGAAAGTTTTGTACCCCCACCTCTCTATTTTTGGATACTCATGGTGAAGGGGTTAAAGCCTTCACCATGTGGATAACATTAGAGTCATGACGATGACCTTAAATATACGGAGCTTTTTCATGTCGATGAAGTAAATAAACTCAGCCTTTATTTTTGTTTTTGTTGTTTAGTTTTTGTTATTTTGTCTTGTTCTTTTTACGGTATGTTTTTCCTGTGATTTTGTAGCAAAGTGAAGTGCATTACATTGGAGGAGATGAAGGAATGAGATCCATGAGAAAAGGAAGAAAGATTGGAATGTTGGTAAGAAAAGATTGAATTCTTTCCAAGTGCTGGGAGGTCTTGTAATCGCGAGTCGCGATGACCTCGCGATTAACTTGCGACAGAACATCGTGAGTCACAATGTATTCAGAATTTTTGTGCTAAAAATTCAGCTCCCAGCACCATTTTCCAAGAGTTTCAAAGAGCCATCGTGAGTCGGGCTTAATGGGTTCTCGAGACAGCATCCCCTCGAGACCTCGAGTCGTGCCAGACCCAAAAAGCCATCAGCCCCCGAGGCCGCAGGCCCTCAAATCAAGCTGAAACCTTTGAGACATCATTCCCTCAAGACCTCAAGTCATCGAGACTGCAATCCTTTGACTCGAGTTGAAGCCCTCAAGACCTCGGGTCTTCGAGGCTGCAATATCAGCCCTTCAAAAAGCCATGAGTCTCAAGACCATCATCCCTCGAGATCAGTCCTTCGAGACCAGTCATCCCTCGAGACCTCAGGTCCTCGAGGCCACAAGCCCTTGGCTCGAGCAAAACTTGAAAGTCCATCACCCTCTCGAAGCCAGTTCTCGAGACCAACCCTCGAGATATCATCCCCTCGAGACCTCAAGGCAGTAAGCTCCTGATTCGAGCTAAGCCCAAAAGTGCATCATACCATCTAGACCTCGTGTTCTTGAGGCAACAAGCCCTTGATTCAAGTAGAAGTCCTTGAGACCTCGGGCCCTCAAAGCTACAATCTTTTGACTCGTGCTAAAGCATGGAGTCGACTCGGGTCCTCGAGGCCACAAGCCCTCGATTTGAGTTGAAGCCCTCGAGACCTCAGGTCCCTTGAGATCTCGAGTGCTCGAGACAAGAAGCCCTCGAGACCAGTGAAGCCTTTTTAGCCTCTCAAGACCAACGCCCCTTGAGATGTCATCTTTTATCCTCGAGCCCAGCCAGACCCAAGCCTTCCCTACCTGTCTCGACTCGCGATGATGCATTGCAAGTCGCAACCAGTGCGGTCGCAAGTCGCGATGAAAAATCCAACTTTTTTAGCTGAGCTTAAACACTGCATAATCCTTCCTTCTTCTCTAAATACTCTCAAGAACCACCACACATCCACTCATTCCTCCACTATCTCACATATATTGACATGAGAAATTTCTTGCATCTTTATAGTATCTTTGTTGATTGTAGTATGCCGACTACATCATTGAGTCTTTAATCACTATATTCTATAATGATGCTTGGATATGTGTCGATATATGTTAGATATTTTTATTGGACAATATTATAGTGGTGATTGCATTATGGATTGGTTGTTCTTTGATAATACTATAGTTATTAACTCTTGATGCTAAACCTAGTATTACAAATCCTTATGTACTTGTGAGTTTGATGTTGTTCTTTGTGGTGTTAGTCTTGATCAAACGGCGCTAAGGAGACAATGTTTTGCTCGAGGGGTGAGTTCTTTTACGGCACTTTTGCTCCCCCTTCGGGCTCCGAAACCAATTTCGGGACCGATTCTATACAAATACATTGGATTGCGCCATATCACCGGTGACTACGCGGAGAAACGGGTGTCACTCTACCTCTTACCTTGAGTTTTATTATTCTTTCCTTACATGTTTACATTGAGGGAAATGTAATGGTTTAAGTGCGGGGAGGGGTTAGAGGACTCACATGCATGCTAGCTTCATTTGGAATGCTTTTTGCTACTTTTGATTGGAAAAACATGAGAAAAAAATTGAAAAATTGAAAATTTTGAAAAAAAAAATAGAAAGAAAAGAAAACCCACTAAGTTGAAAATACGAGAGGGCAACTTAGGCAACATTGGGGGCCCGGATATGTCAAAAACCCAAAAGGGTGACCTAGGAAAAAATGAGAGGCCAAAATGTGCGAAAAAAGGTGAGTTGTGAGCCAAAGAAACATGATGTGTGGCTAGGATGAAAACCCGAAAAGGCTCTTAGGCAAAATGAGAGAAAGAGAGAAAAAAAGAAGGGATAAGTGCCAATATAACCCTATCTACTTGAGTAAGTGCCAATATAACCCTATGATAATTTTTAGTGCAAATATAACCCTAACTAGTTAATGAAAGTGCCAACATAACCCTCAGACCCCATTTCCGATAATTACCTCAATTTTTTGGCATTGACTCTATGCAAATTAACCAAAATACCCTTTGGGCTAACTCTGAAATTAGGTGGACAATTTTACCCTCATAGTTCGCCGGACCGCCGTCGGAACATGTAGGGTTATATCAGCACATTATGCAATCTTATTGGGTTGTATCAACACATTCCTAATGTTTGTAGGGTTATATCAGCACATTTCTAGTGTTTATAGGGTTATATCAGCACATCCTTAAAACTTATAGGGTTATATTGGCGCTTTCACTAACTAGATAGTGTTATATTGGCACTTTCGAATATTGAAAGGTTATATTGGCACTTATGTCAACTAGGTAGGGTTATAAAACCACTTTTTTCAAAAAAAAGAAAAGAATGCTATGATTTCACTCATTTGCCGGCGTTGGAGTCATAAGGTTGCGGTTGTCATACGGATGGATCAGGTAGCTCAATGTCTTTAGACCTCTTGGGATTGGGTAACTTAGTGGGTTGAAAAACGAAGTATGGGTATAAATTCTTGATTATTTTATACTTCGTTTTGGTTGATATATTAGCATTGGGTGAAGTATGTGTTTAAACCTCCTCTATGGTTTTTACTTCATTTTGTGTCATTGGATTTTGGTTGATATATTAGTATTAAGTGAAGTATGTGCTTGAACCTCCTATATGGTTTTACCTTCATTTTTTGTCATTGGACTTTATGGGTAGTGAATTGATAAGTGGTAGGTTTGGTTAGATTTAGGAATTGGGGTTGTGTTTGAAAATTCTCATTTGAGCTTTGATTTTGAGATTTATGATATTGAGAGTTTTTGTGAGGTTTTGATTGGGAGAATATTAGTTCAGGATATGGACATATGAATTCCTTCGTGTGCTTGAATCTTTTCTTACTCAAGGGCGAGTAAGGTTTAAGTGCGGGGAGGTTTGATGTGCCCATTTTATACGGTTATATTAGGACTTTTAGGATTCACTTTTGTACACTTTTGTGCTCTAAATGTGACATTTTGCCTTGAAGTTCTCTAAGGAGGATTAAAAGCAACTTTTATGCTTTTATTACTTTTCTAGAGAATTTTGTGTGACAATGTAATTTTTTGAAAACTTTGAAGAATACCTGTAAATATTTGAAGATTTGAAGACTTGTATTTGAGCTTTTGAAGATTTGAAGAATTGAAGAAGTGAAGAGAATAGGAGGATATGAAACAAAAAGAGGAAAGACATCAAGCTGCTGGAAATGGAGTCTGTCGCAAGCTCGTTGCAAGCCCATCCCGACTCGCGATGGAAGTATGACCTGAAATCCCTCTTGCTTTTTGTACTATAAATATTCACCTTATCCTTTCCTCTTGACATCCCTTCTTCTTCCTGCATTTTTGTGGGTTCAAACCCTAGTTTTTCTTTCTTTCTTTTCTTAGGTTTGTGTAGGTTAATCATGTCTTTTAATTATCTAGCTTAGTTTTATCTTAGGAGTAATAGATTGAAGCTTCCATAGCTATGTAGTAAGAACCATATCTATCTATTTGGTGCTTTTGTTATTGCGCATTTATTGAGCTTTGAATGTAAATTGTTAATGGCATTGATGTTGTTGAAAGCTTGATTATATGAATTGCTTGTATGATTACTTGTTAGGGTTGGGAGAAGTAGCTAATTCTCCCCTCTTTTAATGTGGAATCCAAGAGCATGAGTTAAAGCTTCTTAATGATTTTGGTGTGTTGATAATTTCTAGATGAATGTGATGATGTCGAACTCGTTGTCATGTTTGTTTTAGGTAGCAAATGAGAGAAGTCTATGAATGTTGATCGTTCTTGACTAATCTTGTGTAAATGTATGAATTGGTTAAATGCTTAGACATGGTATAGTGTTTATAAGTTTTGCCAAGCTTGTTGGTTCTTCGTGCTCAATGCCATCAATGGGATACTTTTAGTCGTGTTTCGGCTAAGGGAGTCATTGGTGAGATTTGACAAGAGATGTCGAATTCACTCTTGCAAACTACTATCTAAGAAGGATGGAAGATTTATCTTCACAACAAGTAGTCGAAGTAGTAAATAGATTGTTTCACTCGTTCTTGAAGCCTTTGTTATTTAGCATTCATGTGTTCTTAATGCTATGTTTTACTTCATTTATGTCATGGGTTGTTTGAGAATAGGAAGTGTTTGTATGAATTAAGTGTTAGGGAGTTAGGAAAGTGCGAATTCCTTAGTTCCTTTGCATGAAAATCTAAGAACATGAACTTAGAACTTCTTATGCATAATGTGTTATGATTCTTGCTAGATAAGTATGTTAATGTGGATCGTTCTCATATTTATCCTATAGATGCATTGAAAGGTTGAACCTTGAATGTGGTTTGTTCTAGGTTTTTTCCTAATGAATGCTATGTTTGGTTAAATGGCTATGTCTTTGGTAGAAGGCTTGTTGTTGCCAAATTTATGGTCCTTCGTCCATAGGTAACAATTGTGATAGGATGAGTGAATGGTTCAATGATCTACATTTGGTTTGGAAATGGATGTTAATTGCCCCCAAGACTTTGTTTTTGTAGTTTTAAAACCCCTTGTTCTTAGTTTGTTTGATGATTAGCATAGTTACTTGACTTTGCTAGTTATCTTGTCTTTTAACTTTCATAGCTTAGGACCACCAAACAACCAAGCCCCCCCCCATTTATTCACTTTCATATGTATATATATATATATATATATATCTACTCCTAGCCTAATAGCAACCTTTTGTGCTTAAACGCTTAAGAAAATCCCCCTTCTTCGTGGATGACCCTGACTTGCTGCTATCTACTTAGTTGTAGATAGTAAGCATTTAGGGCTTATAAATATTAACTTTGAGAGGTACGGTGACAAACTCCCATGCAGCCATGTAGATTTGTCTTTGAATTGATCTGAACTTGGTGGGGGCATTAATTGATTAAAAATAGCTCTGAAATTATTTATGTAACTGATCCTATGTAGTAGCTCCCACCTATGATGAAAACTAAAAATTTAAAACACTTAGGCAGCAACCATGTTTGTAAATACATTGGATGACAGCATGGAAGTGTGTCCCTTCGTTGTTCTTGTTTATAGTGTATGCATGACCAACCATTTCAGTTGTTAACATTTTGGAATTTGGGGAATTTTGCCTCCTTGCATTGCTGATTTTTAAACGTTTTCAAAAGGGAATTAACTGATCCCAAGTTTTACAAGGTTGCCCTATAAATATACTTGAATAAAAGATATTGTATGTCTACCCTAGAAATAATTCTAGAAGCACAACCCTAGAAAAATATGTGTTCCTAGTCCTTCAGTTCGCCATTTTCATGCATAAGAGGAGATCCTGAACCTTCTCTGTCCTTCCTCTAGCCACCAAGAACTCCAAACAGCTCCTCACCAGCTCTGAATCAACAATAAGATTTTGTGGCATCATACCCAAGCTCCTCAACCTATCTTTACCCATGTGTGGCATTTTAAACTCATTCCCACCCATGCACTTCATGATTTCTACCATAGCATTTGAAAACTTAGAAAAATCTTGTCAATAACTTTGGGATCTTCTATTTCAAAAGCATCATAAATAGTATCTAGCAATCCATCCAGGGTAGTACTAGGGTTTTGGTATTGAAACTTTGTATGAAAGCCAAAAAACCTAGGTTCGGTATGTTAAGGTCGGGGGATTTGGATGGTTGGCATACTAACTTAATGTTGAACCCATCTGAGGTGGAAGCTACTATAAATTCTGGGTCATTTTCATAAATATGGCTTGGGGCATTATCCTACTGTATGAAAATTTCTTTGCTTGCCCAACTTGGCCATTTTCTCTTAATTGCTGGCATGAGTTCGAAAATGAGTTTGTGCCTAATGAACTCTCTTGTGATGGACTGAATGGGTGTTAACATCATTGTTCCCCTAGGTCGGTTAATAGTTTTGTACTTGGTTGCTATGTACTCTATGTAAAGAAACACCCCTATCTTGCCATCAAACATAACAGTACCATCTACATGAAAAATAGGTCTATACACAGCACATAAAAACATAAGCTTGGGAATATAGTGCTTACTATGTACAATCCTATATGGTTATAGTTCCTTAGGTGCTAGAATGAACCTAGATGATGCCTCTGTTAGATAGAACTATTTCTCGTCGATGTGAATGACATTGTACATATCCTTGAACATCATGTTGCATTCCAGTTTTTCTTAAACATCACTCAATCTTTGATTCTTTGCATGCCACTGTTAAACTTTGATGCACAACATTTGTGTGACTCCTCACCTCCTTGTCTGTTATTCCTCTTTGTACAGTGCTTTTACCAATATGAAGGCCAGCTGTTGTGCTTCTGCAAGTACGCATGTCCCTTAGAGGCAGCGCCATTAAAGCCTCCAAGTCGATGGGCTTTTTATTAGGCTCGCACCTCCTGTATCTCCTTGAATGGGCATTCACAGCTTCGCCGTTGCATATTTGCAACCTGACCCATGCCTAAATGGTGCTGACTGTGCGAATTGAAACACCCCACCTTTCTGCTACTTCAACATGACGTTGGTGTTTGATTTGATCATTCACTATGTTTTGAAGCAAGAAGTGGGCGACTTCCTGCTTATGTTCATCCGTCAAGCACCTACAAACCATTACAGTCCAGCTCAGTGATGAAAATGAAGAGAAGAAGAAGGTTTGAAATCTGGCCAGTTCCCGCTGAACTGGCCACAAATTTTTCCAAGAGAAACTTTTTTGGGTTTTGTAAGGTTCGGTGTTGTTGAGTAATAAATGCCCTTTTTATAGTAGTAGACAAAGGTTTTGAACACGTTTGTACAGTAGCTGAAAAGGTGTCATTTTGGCTCCAACTCTGTATTTTTGGCTCCAAAAATAAAATTTTGGAGCCAAAGATTAGTTGTGGAGGGAATATTTAGGAATCAGATTTTTGTAAAGTACAATATTACCCATTTCTTGCGTTACTATTTATGTTGTACCTTTTTCAAAATTTTCAACTTTTTGGCCTTCTTTTTTATGTCAAATATGTACTTTTTTTACTGTAGAATTTTGCCTCTACTCTTTCTCTTTATGCAAATTAACTTAGGATGGAGGGAGTATGATAATTATCTTCTTTTTCTCATTATTTACATGGTAATTTTTACCGTATTCAATCTTTGCAAAATTCATAAATAAAATTTTAACACACAAGTGAAACTTAATTAAATCATTTTAAAATTAATATTTTAAAATTTCATGATATTTAACATTTTTTAATAATTAATAATATAATATTATGTTAATTGTAAATATGTTAAATACAATCAATAATGTTATTTAATTATATTACATATTAATATATTAATTAAATTAATAATTTATAATATATAATAAATCATGATATAAATATTAGCATGTGAATTAAATATTTTATTTGAAATTTTAATACATAATATAAATTTTATGATGTAATTATAGAATTCGAACCCTAACGTTATCAAGTTTGAAATGAAATGAAATATATTTTATAAATTACAAACATTTCACAAACCCTATAATAAATTTAATTATTAATAATATTATGTTTACTTCTCTGAATAGGGTTGAGACATTTACCAATGCATTTAATGGAGACATTTCACCAACACATTTACGAATTACGAATTACAGGAGACATTTACTTCTCTATATAAGGTGGTTGCTAGGGGTGTTCATGAACCGGTCCAAACCGATAAAATGGACCGAAGTGAACCCAAAGCGGATATATAAAATTTTGGTCTGGTCTTCGATCCAACCTATTATAAAATCCGGGTTCTTATCCGGTCCGGTCCAAAATCAGATTTTTCCGGTCCGGACCGGATGGATCAATATTAAATTAATGTATATTAAATATTATATGTTAAATATATATTATATTTAATATGTAACTTAATAGTAAGTAGTACTCGTAAGTCGTAACAGTATAATACATTACATAATATTAGCATACTACTATTATGTCTACACGTATTTGTTAAATAGTTATCTTGAGTAGTACTATTTGTTAAATAGTTGTCTTGAGTAGTACTATACTGGTACTAGTATCCTACTGTGTAATGTATTTACTTATATTTAATATATATGTATATATGCATATGGAAGGTAAGTTCAAATAATGAAATGTGAAGTTAGATTTATAATAATTTCAACCAAATAGCAAATGGCTAGTTAACTACCAAGTACCAACAACAATAAGGGAATAATATCAAGTTTCAAAACTCTCAAGACTCAACAAAAAACAAACAAAAAAACCAAAACGACACAAACACAACATAGTTCCTAAAAATTAAAAGTTTTGACTTCAAAGTTTCAAAACAATTTAAGTTTAAAGATCATCAAGGAAGTCATCATGATATGCATATGCAAGACAAGTTTAAATAATAAAATGTGATGTTAGATTCATAATAACTTCAACCAAATAGAAAATAGCGAGTTAACTACCAATTACCAATAACAATAGGGGAATAAAATCAAATTTTTAGACTCTCAAGTCTCAACAAACAAAATAACCAAAATGACACAACACAACACAATTCCTAAAAACTATAAGTTTTGACTTCAAAGTTTCAAAACACGGACGGGAGAGGAGGATGTGAACGGAAGAGATGGATGTGAAGGGTTTCCTTTATTAATATTTTAGTTTGGGTCAACCAAAATAGAATGAGCTTTCTATTTTGACCATAGACAAGCAGCCTAGAATTGCATTAAGCATGAATGTGACCGATGTTCTCCGATGCGGAATCATCGGATGTGCTCCGTATCCTGGCACTCTTGGGGCATCATACCCACTGATGTGGCTAGCAACCGAAATCAGATGCATCCGCATTATGTGGTCTAATGCTCGTAAGATATGTTTGTGATCTTTTATATTTGAAAGAATTTTATAATCGTTGATTGGCTACAGAAAATTTGATTTTGAAGTGTTATTGTATATAGATTAGGAAGAACTCGTCTAGTATCCCAAAAACTTTGGAGTTAGTTATTAATGGGCCAAAAATAGGAAGACTGACACATCATAAATTAAATTTTGAACATTGTAATCATTACGAAGCGAGTTTCTCTATATCAACGTGTGACAATTCTGATTGCAACCAACACATGTTTTGCATCGAGAAGGTACATGCTTCTAAAAAGTTACCTTTTATTTCATATTCCACGATAACACTATAAAAGCTTGTGGTAATCCAAAAGATATTGACAGATTTTTGGTATTCTTGTTTTTGTTAGTAGACTTTCTTTTGTTCACTAAGAAGCAAGCTAAACACTTTCATGGAAATCAAATGTACAGAGCTATCAGAGGTTAAACACCTGGTTATCTAGTTATTTTTATCATGAGAAGCCAGCAAGGAAAACTAACTTTATGTACTAACACCAACAACATAATGCAATAAAGAAATATTTGAATGCTGATAATAGTCAACCCCAATGAGCCCACTAGTGTTGGGCTCTAGACTTAAACCAATGGTCGGCAAATAGTTATATGGATTATTGGGCCTACTTGGTCCAATAGGTTCAAGAGAATTATCATCTAGCTCTAGCCATATTACTTATTGTGGAAGGAAGTAGTGTTTTAGACAATCACTACTAGGGTTACTAGGGTATAAATACCCGGTTTTGTCCATTATTATTATTCTATTCACTATTTTACATACACTATTCATTCCAGCGGTTGACTAAAGCTTCAGAGAGTTTTCCCCTCAGAACATTCTTGGGGCTTTCTCTTGTAGATTCCAACCAAGAAGCAGGTGGCGCAGCTTGTTCATATTTCAGACGCATCAAATGTCATATACAGGTGTGCTTAACAAAGAACACCTAGAATAATATCAAAAGGCATACATCTATCAAGTAACGGAAAGAAGTTTTCCCCAATGTAGTACCAAAGAAGCCAGACAATTACTTTCTCATGCCACCTTGTTTCGTGTTAATGAATAATAGTCTTTGAGCTAGTCTGTTGCCACTGGTACATATGTAAACCTGAAAACCAAGTCATCATTGAGCTTAATAATAAAATCAACCAACTTATATTCAAATTCTTCTAAAAATTGCATGGAAAGATCATACGTAGTGGTGTATACCTAGCCCACAAACTAAAGGTTGTTGGCTGTTAGGCCCAACCTAAGACTAATCCACAAATAGAGCTAAGCGGAGCCATGACCAGGAGGCTCAATCATGAACCAAGAAAGGCGGAGCCATGTCTGAGAAACTCATCCACAAACCAAGAAAGGCGGAGCCATGTCTGAGAAACTCATCCACAAACCAAGAAAGGCGGAACCACGTTCAAGACTTAGCATTGAACTGAGATTATAGCAACCATGATGAAACCCACGATCTCAAATGCTAGCAATGCGGAGCCATGATTGCAGCTTACTATAAATACAAGGAGAGCAACACTGGCTCAGGTAAGCGACACTAAACGGAGAAATACCAATTCTCTAAGATAAAGAACTGACTTGATCGTCGGAGCCCTTTCCCAGAATCACTTCCGAGACCTTTCTTGAGGGTTCACATTTACCAGTGGTGATCATCAACCATTTTCCTGATCGGGAATACCACATCACTAGCACCGTCTGTGGGGTGGAGAATTTTTTTAAGTTTATTCCCTTCAAGATAATCATGGTTTTCACTAGAAGTGAGAACAACAAAGAAGATACCGACATTGAAAAAGGGGAAGTTGAATCTCCCAACGTAAATCAAGAAAATGAGAGGAGAGCTTTCGCATCTTTCTTAGAAGCGAATAGAGAGCATCTGTATAACTTGTTCCTAGCCACTATCAATCCAAAATCCTTAAAAATAAATTTAAAAATAATTCATAGGCACGGGAGCCTTAATTATAAAGAAGAGTTAAATGGTATAGTGGCAGAGGATGATACAGATCAATCATCGTTAGCACCATATCTTCGCAATTTTGAAATGCCAAAAGAATTCAAACTATCGTTGCATGTAAAATATATGATGGGAATTATTACATTCCTATCGCAACAGTATGCGATTTCGCAATGCAGAAATTGAACTGGTATGCAAAGCTTTCCCCCTTTTCTTATCGGGGTGAGCAAATACATAGTATGATGACCTACCAAGTGGAAGTATTTGGTCTTGGGCATAGCTATCAGACCTATTTTTAGGGCATTTCTATCAAAATCATAAATCTAGCAAAACGATAGTTGACTTAAACAACATAGCCCAGTGAAGTGATGAAAGCCTCACAGAATATCACAGTAGGTTCTTTGCCAAAAGTGTGCAAGTACAAGATCTATTGTTTCAATCGTCACTAAGCACATTCACGGGAGTTATGCGATCAGGAGAGTTTTACAAGGAACTCACTAACAACATGCTTGAGAACCTAAGAGAATTGCAGAAGATTATTGAAAAGCATGTGCAGACTGAAGAAGCAAACAACTGCAAGATAGAGCGCGAATGAGGTGAAAAAAGAATAACGGAAGATCCACTGAGAGGTTTTGTTAAAAAAGAAAAATGGAATATCAAAGGAAAATAATCATGAGCGAAAATGACACCATTTCCATAAACTTCTTTGACGAACAGGGAGTTGTTTTACGAATCTACGCCAATGATAGCACCACCAGACAAGCGGTCTAGGGAATACTATTTTGCCTTCCACAAGGACCATGGACATGAAATCGAATACTACAGAGACTTAAAAAGGTAAATAGAGGAGAATTTTCAAAATGGTTATTTGAGCCAATACAGAAAGAAATATGGAGGAAACGGTTACAGCGAATCCAACAAGGCAAGAAACCTTATGGGAAAAAACCAAGGTACAGTGAACATGCAAAGCAAGAATCAGAAAATGAAAGCAACGGTGGATTATGAAGAGGACTTGGAGAACGATTCCCCGTAGAAAGTAATCATATCGATCCATAGATCGACTCAAGCTCTATATAACAAAGCCTGGAAAGTTAGGGCTACATACTCCCCACCATAGGATACAACAGACAAAAAAGTTTTTTGTGATGAAACAATAACATTTAGCAAGAAAGACGTGGTTACCAATGCTTTGCCTCATAATGACCCAGTGGTCATTATTGCTAAGATTGGAAATGCCACAGTCACAGAGTATTTGTTGTTAATAGGAGTGTGGTTGAGATTTTATTCGTTGATTGCTTCGACAAACTTGGTTTCAAGCAAACTGATTTGAAGAAGTATGCATCCCCTCGTGTAGGCTTTGCAGGACAAGCAGAGACACCTTTAGAGAGCATACAATTGTCGGTTACCATACGTGAGAATGATAAAAATTTCACTATCATGTTCAGCTTAATTTTCATTGATGCATAAAGCTCATTCAACGCCATCATTGGTAGGCCATGGATGAACACATCGAAAGCGATATGGTCCCCATGGGAGGAGTCAATCAATACATAGCTACACACTCCCTAAATATTGATGAGTCGATCAAGCCAACTAAGAAAAAACAATGAAACTTCGCTATTGATAGACAGAAAGGGATCGAAGAGGAGGTTAGAGTGTTGCTTCATGTTGGTATCCTTAAGAAAGTAATTTGTCTGAAGTGGTTGGAAAATCTAGTGATAATAAATAAAGTAGACGCGTGATAGAGGATGTACATAGACTTCATTGATCTAAACAAAGCATGTTCAAAATACTGTTATCCGTTACCTAAAATTGATCAGTTGGTAGAAGAAATATCATATTACAAAGTCCTAGCGCTCCTAGATGCATAAAAAGGATACCACCAGATATTGATGAATTCAGAAGATGAGGAAAAAACAGCTTTCATAACAAGCTTTGGAGTGTTTTGCTATGTGAAGACACCATTCGGCCTAAAGAATGTTGGCGCAACATATCAAAGAGTAGTCAAGACTGCATTTTGCAATCAAATATGACAAAATGTTGAAGCACATGTTGACGACATGGTAACAAAAAGCAAAAAAGTGTGCCAGATTGCGTACGATTTAAAATAAACCCTGGATACACTAAGTGCGATTGGTATGAAATTCAACCCTAAGAAGTGCATAATTGGAGTTGGCACAAGAATGTTCTTGGGGTATAAAGTATCCTCCAAAGGGATTCAAGCTCCAGAAAAGATACAGGTAATAGTCGACCTGCCACAGCCACGAACAGTCAAAGAAGTGCAGATGTTGATGGGATCCCTAGCAGCGGCTAGCATATTCATCTCCAAATTTGCAGAAAATCATTTCCCACTGTTTGACATCCTTAAAAAAACTAAGAAATTCAGCTGGAATAAGGAAAGTCAGAAAGCGTATGAGTTATTGAAAGAACAGCTCCAAGCGTTGCAAACGCTGAAGCCACCAATACCAGGGAAGACTCTATGCATGTACCTGGAAATTTCAAGAAAAGTAGTGAGTTCGGTCTTGGTTCTTCAAGAAGGGCATGGAAAAGTGATACTACATTAGTAGAATAGTGCAAAGCGCAGAAATGACGTACTTGTCGATCGAAAGATTAACATCTGCACTAGTCTACTCAGCAAGGATGCTGTGAAGCCACTTTCAAAGTCACGATGTAGTTGTGTATACTGACTACCAAAACAAAAATATGTTGAGCAAGCCATAATTGTTCGGAAGAATGACAAAATGGGCTCTCGAATTGGGACAGTATGAGATCCAGTTTCAGTCGCTAACTGCAATCAAGGCACAAGCCTTAGCAGATTTCATAGAAAAAATGACAAACGCAGACACACAAGAGGCAGGTACACCAATAACCTTGGAATAGACAAAGGGAAATCAAAATGGACAGACATGGCATGGAAAATGTTCATTGACGGAGCATCCAGCAAAGAAGGTTGTGGTGTGGGATTGCTATTAGTAAATCTAGATAGTTGAGAACATAGATATTTACTTCATTTTGACTTCCCACTTACAAACAACGAAGCTGAATACGAAGCACTAATACGTGGTTTGAACCTTACAATCATGATGAAGGTTAAGATTGTTAAGTGCTTTAGTGAATCACAGATAGTGGTCCAACAAGTTTATGGAGATTATGAGGTGCGGGAAGAGCAATTGATAAAGTATTTAAGGGAGGTTTTCTAACTTATGGGCCAACTTGAATACTTTGACATTCAACATGTACCACCGATAGAAAATACCAAGGCAGATACCTTAAGTAATATGGCGATGGCTGGTTTCGATTCATTTCTAGGAGAAAGCGATGTCAATATAAAGATCATACCAGTTAGAAGTACGGTCACAACAATTGTGTCATCAGTACAGACATAAGAAATAAACTGGATGACACCGTTAAGGGACTACTTCGAAATAGGAAATCTGCCAGAAGATAGAGTCTAGGCTAGAAAGCTGGAATTAAGGTCGCGCAATTACGTTTATGAAGGAGGAATCTTATATAAAAAAGGTTTTCGATCTTCATGGATAAATTTTGTGTGGGGTCATCCCAAGCAGGTGAAATCATGAAAGAAGTTCATGAGAGACTAAGTGGGATACATCAAGGATATCGAACAATCGCGAAAAATATAATTTAAGCAGGGTATTATTGGTCAGCAATGTTTAATAATGCATACAACTTCATGCTAAAGTGAAAAAGCTGCCAAATTAATGTGTCGGTATCTCATAAGCCACAAGCTACTCTAACAGGTATGTATGGAGCCTATCCATTTGATAAATGGGGAATTGATTTAGTTGGACCTTTCCCTAAAGGAGCTAGTAATATGAAGTTTCTAGTCATGGCAATGACTACTTCACATAGTGGGTGGAAGTGAAACCATTGGGAAGAGTCACGGAAGAAGCAACAAGAAAGTTTGTTTGGCAAAACATAGTTTGTCGGTTCAGTGTTCCTCAAACTATCGTGACTGATGATGGTACGCAGTTCACAAGTGGAACTTTCACTGAGTGGTGCTTGAAGTTGAAGATTGTGCAGAAATTCACCTTTGTAGCTTATCCCCAAGCAAATGGCCAAGTGGAGGTAACCAATAGAAGGTTAGTCTAAGGAATTCAAAAACAATTAGAGGGAAAGCGAAATGGATGGGAAGATGAGATACCCAATGCATTATGGTCATACAAAACAACAGTGTGAACACTTACTGGAGAATCACCGTACAACCTGGTTTACGGTCATGAGGCAGTAATGCCAATTGAAATTGGGAACTCAAGTCTTAGAGTGGAAAAATACAATGAAGGAAGTAATCCCGAAATGATGAGATTGGATTTGGATAAACTTGGAGAAAAAAAGAAGCATGCAATTATCACAGAGGCAAAGTACAGGGAGAAGGTGGCCAGAGCATATAATGAGAATATCAAGAAGACAGAATTTCAAGTTGGTGATCTCGTGTTACGAAAGAATGAGACAAGTCTGGCAGAGGAAAAAGGAAAATTGTGCCCAAAGTGGGAAGGCCCGTACAAGGTAACAAAAGCGCACCGATCTAATTGCTATGAGCTAGAAATATTGGATGGCAATAGCATCCTGAACACTTAGCATGTGATCAACATAAGTAAGTTATATCCTTAGTAGTCGCTAGGAAGAGCTTAGTTGTACAGGAGCCATGATATGAACATTGGCAGCCTTTTTTCAATTAGCATTATTGTTTTGTTTCAAGTGCAATATCATTGCCACCGAACATAATCAATATCATAAAACATCTTCTGAAGTAACTCACCTATAGTATTGTTCACTTATATTTTATGCAAAGTTCACAGAAACACATCGCAAAGAATAAAACATCAGATCTTGTAACCGCGAACGAGTACATTTGTACAATCGCGACTAGGCAAACTACAGATCTTGTCAAAATACAAATAAATAAATCAAAGAAGCAACAAAAGTAAGCAATAGATCTTGCGGCTTCGTATAATATAGGTTTACAACCTCAATTCTACAGGTTATAGATCTTGCAAAAAGGTGCATGTGCCTACAAAAACAGTGACTAAAGCAAGCAATAGATCTTGCGGCTTCGCACCATATGGGTTTACAACCTCAATCTCACAAGCTATAGATCTTGCAAAAAGAAACTTAAAGACACATATTCCAATGAATACAACGAAAAAAGAAAGTAATGAATCTTGCGGCTTTGTACAACATAGACTTACAACGTCAAATTTGCAAGCTATAGATCATGCAAAAAGAAACACAAAGGCTTACGTGCCTATGAAATCAGTGACAAAAGCAAAGAATAGATCTTGCGGCTTCACAAAATATAAGTTAACAACCTCAATCTCGCAAGCTATAGATCTTGCAGTAACAGATGCAAATGCATTGAAAATATAAATGTGACATTTTATTGAAAATAAAAAGGTAGCACAAAATAGAAGTACATAGATAGTGCTCGAAACGTTTGGAGAAGTAAATTGTCACATTGAACAAAATCAATTTATCTATGTCTCGGTGCGCGAGATGGCCCAGTAGAAGACAAACTACCAGAGCGGCGAGATTGCTCAGCTTCATATCCTTCATATAAAATATGATCATATTGCCATTTCATATATAATTTAGCAGGATGGAGGGTTCAACCACTTCGCTGCATACGACTAAGATGCTTCACATAGTACGCTTTGAAGTCAAATATTCATAGTTAAATTCTCACAGCTAGTAGAACCATGAGGCTCTGCAGAAACACCCTTCAGATTATCTTTATAATCAACACGAGCTTGTTCAAGCTGATGTACACATGAGTCAAGGCATTTGCACTCAGCACGAAGGTGATCATTATAACTACACAACTAGGTATTGACAATGAGTTTTTCATTAAACCTTCTCTGCCACCCTGCAGAACATGTAGAAAGATGGTTGCATTCATCCCGCTTCTTCTTCAAACGATCCAATAGTTGGTCAATATGAAAAAATTGCTTATCTATTATGCCAGTTTTCCGATAAGCCTCGTGTGCTTTTTTCGTGGAAAAACTCTTCACTTCTTCTTGTTGACCAATCATTTTAACTAAGCTCGGCTACTGTCGCTGAATAAGGTCATTATGTTCAGTGCAAAATATTTTCAGGTCACGGATATAATCATATGACTCATTCATGGTCTTCTTCTATCCAAGCTCCAGATCATTAACACTAAGAAGCATATATTTGAGACAAATGCCTAGCGACATTGCCCATTCCTGAACACGACTAGGAAGCTTGAGCGAACGAAAATACACACCATCAGTTTCAAGATCAACTAAGATGCGAACGATATCTTTGTCAAGTGATTCAATATTTTAACCGTCTTGAACAAACTTACTACAAGGGCAATTCATAGGAGGGGGTGGAGAAGATGAAGAAGTAGAATTGTTCCATCTGAGACATAATGGAATATATTTTAAATCAAAACTCCCAACATTTGAAAAACGATCACTGAAAAACAACTCAAGATATTCCTTGGATAGGGAACTAGTAGCCTCAACTAGCCTACTAGTGCAGCAATAATTGGAGGATATAAACTCCAGATGATGTTTAAAGCGAACACTAGATCCCAACGAGTCATGAAAGTATAAAAACTTATGGTCGATCAAAATATCAAAATCCTACATGCAAAAAAATACGAAGGAAAAATATAAAATTAGAGTAGGTACACTAAATTCACATTAAAGACAATACTCATGGTGCGAACATACACAAAAGTACCATTATATATTACAAACATATATTCAGATATTCTTAAATCAAGTCATATCTCTAAAAATTAACTAGCATCGCTACGAGAAGCAGATGCATTCTGGGCAACGAGAGCAGAAACTTCCTTGTCCGCATTTTGGGCAGAATTTTCCACATGAGCACTAACCTCTAGGTTAGGAGATAGCTTAGGATTAGAATAAGCGAACGAGAGGCTGTCAAGGTAGTCAACTTTGCACTCTCGGAGCTCAAAAATAGAAGGTGGGGAAGACAGATCAGAGAGATGCGTTAACAACGCATAAAGATGCCCGCCATCAAAAATTTTATTAGTAAATTCAGAGTTAATCATATATTTCTGCTACTCCAATATCTCCTCGCATTTAACTAGCGAGGTCAATTTCTTCACCTTCAAATCAGTCTTCTATCGTAGGTCTATCTGAGTCTCGCACCAACCAACATTGCGAGCGTAACTAGAAATTTCCTCAAAAAGGTTGAAGAAAGACTTTGTCTTGAATAATTGATCAGCAAGAACTTGAGGGTAGCCGCATCTTTTCCAACTCAGCATGGAGCTTCCTGACTTTTTCCCCAATGGCCTTCACACGGTGCTCAGCAGCCTTAAGTGACACCTTCATAACCTCACTCTGCTTCTCGCTAACCTTGTACTTCTCCAAGAGAAAACCATCTTTCTTGGAGAATTTGGCAACCCTTTCACTAACAAGTTTGAGACTCTCACCTATCTTATATGATCCGCCAAAAAATAGACAGATGGACAGAAAAATAAGATATCATAGTAAAAACATATAAAATTATTTTAAAAAGAACAATCGATCATACTGCAACCATCCACTTATGTAAAGGGAGCTTGAAAAGAGTGGCAGAAATAGTCCCTTCTACCAAAGAACTACCGCTTTGCAACGGAGGCTTAGACTGGGATTAACTAGTGCACCCTTTTTTTCTCAGGGAACTCTGAGGTACCTGATCAACCATCACTCTGATATCTTATTCTTTTTTTTTTGCTCCATGAGCATCAACTACATGCACCTCTTCCCCTTCCGGTGCCTGGCCTTCAACATTTTCTAATAGAGGGTTCGCCAGAGCAAGTTTCCCCTGGGAGACACCTTCAACATCAGTACTATATTGTTGGACAAACGCGTTGTCCATTTCCTTATCCTCCTCATTAGGAATAAATGACCTATTAATCTAACACCCAACTAGATCCATATCTAGTATTCAACACACAACTTGAGTCAAGATAACATACAAACACAGATGAGCAACACGAAAACAACAAGGGATAGAAATAACACATGAAAATCAAAGAAATCACAAGATGGCATAAAAAAAACAACTTCAACATCAGATTCAGCATAGCGTAGACTTATTGAGTGTTCGTTGATTTCAACACACCCTCGGAATTAGTGGTGAGACAAGCCCCTGGCCTAGGAAGCTTAGGCTGAGGAACATTATAGCTCCAAGATAGAAGGATCTCTTTGCATTCTTTATCTTGTTTTACATTAAAAAAATTGTGCCATACACTGCAATTATTAGGGAACCCACTGGCGAACTCAACACCAAGAATAACGAGATAAAAAGTGAATTCGTCCAAGGAGTTTTCACCTTACGAAGCTAATCCAAGCTACAAAATAAGTCAATAGAAAAAGGGACATTCGCTTGGGTACACACATAGTGGAAACCCACGATGATCGCGATGCCTTTAGGATAAAATTGGGACAATGCGATTTGGTATGATAAAGGAATATCTATAACACGCTGAGTGGTGTATATAAGGCCCAACAATAGGCTAATGGCCACTAGGCCCATCCCAACGTCATCCCACAACGAAACGAACATGTTTTAGCCTAAGATAAGGATTAATTGATTGTAGAGCTTCGGTTTGTGAGCCGAAATATACAGAACAAGCATAAAGCGTGAAGGCCACGACCGTAGAATGTGGTGATCATGGTATGCCTACAATCTCAATCCCTAAAAGCAAGGAACTGTAACCACATTTGCCTATAAATACAATAGGTTGTGGAAGATCTAGGGTAAGTGATACTATATCCAAAAATTCCAATGCTGAAAGAGAAAACTAACTTGATCTTTGGAGTTTTTCTCCCCGAATCACTTTGGGGACTAACCTTTCAAGTAGAGGAATTCGTGAAGAGAACAATAAACTTGCTTGAGCGGTCTACCACATCATTTGGTGCCGTTTGTGGGGACGGAAAAAATTCGTTGCAAGATTATTCAAGTAATCAATGGTGTTTGTCAGGAATGAGTGGAGCCACAACCATCAATTACGTGAGCAAGTACCAGGACGCAATAAGGAGGTACATCATAATCAAGAACACACTTCGAATAGGGAAAAAGAACACAGCAAATAGGAGACTGAGGGGGAAGCAGAATCTCCAAAATATAACCATGACAAGGAAAAAAAGGCATTGCGGGATTCTTGGAAGTGAACAGAGAAAGCCTTTCTGACCAACTTCTGGAGATGCTCAAGAAACAATCCCCAAAACCAGAGAAAAGGGTAAATTAATAGCGTGAAAACATTAACTATGAAGAAGAATTGCGTGATATTGTCGCAGAAGACGACGTAGATAAATCGCTTCTAGCTCCATATTTGCGTGATTTTAAAATGCCGAAGGACTTCAAGCTTCCTTTGTAAGTTAAAATCAATGACGGGACCATAGATCCAAAGGAATTTCTGCACCCATATAGAAATAGCATGAGATTTTGCGATGCAAGCATCAAGTTAGTTTGCAAGGAATTTCCCATCTTTTTTACAGGGACAACAATCACTTAGTATGAAGACCTCCCAAATGAGAGTATCAAATCTTGGGAACAGTTGTATGATTTATTCTTGGGTCGCTTCTACCAAAAATAAAAGTTCACTATAATGATTGAGGACCTCAAAAACATAGCCCAGCGAAGCGACTAAAGCCTAGCATATTATCACAGTCGGTTTGTCACGAAAAACCTACAACTTGGCGACTTGTCATTCCAATCATCGTTAGGAGCATTCACATGAGACATGCAATCAGGAGAATTCTACAAAGAATTGATGAATAATGTGCCTAAAAACCCAAGGGAACTACAGAAGATAATCAATCAGCATGTACGATAAGAGGAAGCAAACAACCGTAAAATAGAGCGGGAAAGAGGCGAAAAGTGAACAAGGCAAGATTCGCAGAAGGGACTTGTGAAAAAAGGAAAGGGAAGTATCCTTTTCAAGGGAAGAGAAATAGGTTCGCAGGTTGCAACATTTTAGGATACACCTTTGACAAGGCGAAGGAAAGAAATATGGCAAGCACACAAAAATCTACTCTGAGAACCAGCACCCATGCTAGCACCACCAGAAAAGAGATCTAGGGAATAATATTGAGCTTTCCACAAAGACTATGGCCATAACATCGAGTACTGCAGAGACCTAAGAAGACAAAATGAAGAGAATTGAAGGAATGACTTCGTAGGTAAATATAGAAATGAAGGGGAAAGCCAACATGGTGAACATAACAAGACAGCTAACACCCTACCAAGGAATCAGGGGACAACGTCTACAATGCCAAAGAATTAAAAGATGACTGTGGTAATTGACTGCAAGGAGGATGAGAGCGATGAAATCCCAGGGACAGTCATCTTGTCTATACATGGATCCACGGAGTCATTGTCGAACAATGCTTGGAAAGCTAGAGCACGATACTCTCTCCCGCAAGAACCTGTTGACAAAAGACTCCGCTCGGATGAGACTATCACCTTCAGCGAAGAGGATGCAGTACCAAACGCGTTGCCTCACAATGATCATATGGTAATTATAGTAAAAATTAGAAATGCTACTGAGCACAGAGTGTTCGTAGATGATGGAAGTGTAGTTAAAATACTCTTCATCGACTGCTTTGATAGGCTAGGGTTCAAGCGAACGGATCTCAAAAAATCCACCTCCTCGCTAGTTAGATTCACGGGGCAATCAAAAATGCCCTTGGGCAATATAAAACTACCTGTTACCATTGGGGAAAGCGGAAGAAGTTACACCATCATGTGTGACTTTGTAGTCATGGATGCTCAAAGTACATTTAATGTTATTATAGGAAGACCATGGAGGAACAGAGCAAAAGCCATATGGTCTCCCTACCACCTAGTCATGAAATTTCCAACTCCAGCCGGAATTGCAGCTATACGAGGAAACTAGCAAACAGCGAGGCAATTCATGGTCATCACAATAAAGGCGGGAATATCGAGAGAAAAAGCAAAGATGGTTAGCACAATTTCAAATATTGAATCACCAAATCAGCTAGAATAAACATTGGACTTAGGGGAAGAGACGGAGCTAGTTAGCCTGGAAAACAAAGATAGCTCAAAGTGTGTGAGGATTGGAAAATACCTTCACAGTGAAGAAAATAAGCGAATCATACAAACCCTGTGAAGCCACAAAGAAACTTTTGCATGGAGTTTTCATAAAATGGGAGGAGTAGACCTACACATTGCTACAAACTCTTTGAACATCAGTGATGCGGTAAAACCGGTCAAACCGAAGTATCGCTGCTTCACCTGTGATAGGCAGAAAGTGATTAAAGAAGAGGTCATAGCGTTGCTTCAAGATGGCATAGTAAAGGAGATTGTACACCCAAAATGACTTGCAAACCAGTTATGTAGAGAAAGCCTGATGCAGAATGGAGGATGTGCACTGATTTTATGGACCTGAATAAAGCATGCCCCAAGGACTGTTATCCATTACCAAAAATTAATCAACTGGTTTGGGTGATTTTAGGGTATTAGGTGCTAGAATTTATGGACACGTACAAAGGATACCATCAAACATTAATGAACCAGAAAGACGCAGAAAAAATAGCTTTTATAATGAGCTTTGGGATGTTTTGTTACATAAATATGTCATTTGGGCTTAAAAATTCAGGGGCAACATGCCAGTGATCAGTGGATAATACTTTTCGTAGTCAAATCGAAAGGAATGTCGGAGTATACGTCAATGATATGGTCATCAAAAGCAGAAAGATAGATAGCTTCGATGCAGACCTACAAGAGACTTTGGACACGTTAAGTTCATAGGGATAAAGCTCAACCCTAAGAAGTGTGTATTCAGAGTAGGCATGGGAAAATTCATAGGATACAAGGTGTCTTCAAGGGGAATTGAGGCCAAGCAGAGAAAGTCCAAGCTATTGTCAACCTCCTTCAGTCGCGAACTGTCAAACAAGTAAAAGTTCTAATGGGGTTACTGGCAGCACTTAGCAGATTCATCTCAAAAGTGTAAGATAAACACTTTCCTCCATTTGAGGTTCTAAGAAAGGCCAAGAAGTTCAATTGGAGTCAAGAATGCCAAACAACGTATCATGGTTTAAAAGAACAGCTTCTGGCACTGCCAACGCTGAAACCACCCGCCCTTGGAGAAACGTTATATTTATATTTGATGATCTCGCAGAATGCGGCCAGCTCTGGTTTGATTCGCCTTGAAGATCAAAAACAAGTACTAGTTTATTATATTAGCAGAATATTACAAAGTGTGGAGAAATCTCATATGCCAATGGAAAAGATAACCCTGGCCTTGGTATACTCAGCACGAAGACTATGAATGTATTCCACGCTCATCACAACATGGTTTACACTGGTTTCCCAATTAAAACCGTATTCAACAAGCTCGAGTCATCAACAAGACTAACGAAGTATGCTTTGGAACTGGGGTAGTTTGAAATACAATTCCAACCTAGAACAACAATCAAAGCTCAGGCGTTAGCAGCCTTCATTGCATAAATGAGGAGTGAAGAAACACAGAGAGTGAACATGCATCAGAGCTTAAGGATTGACAAAGGTAAGACAAAATGGGAGAAATTTTCATGGATACTGTTCATAAATGGCACATCTAGCGAAGAGGGATGCGAAGCAGGATTGTTGTTTGTAGACCCTAATGGAGGTGAACATGGGTAATCATTACGGTTCGATTCCAGGCTCACAAACAATGAAGAAGAATATGAAGCTTTGATATGCGGACTGGACCTCACCATAAGAATGAAATTCAAGAGCATACACGTATCCAGCGATTTGCTAATTGTTGTCCAATAAGTGCGAGGAGATTATGAAGTGTGAGAAGAACAACTGGCAAAGTATTTAAGGAAGGTGCAACAACTCATTGCTCAACTTGAATATTTCAACATACAACATGTGCCACAAAGTGAGAACACAAAGACGGATGCACTAAGCAACCTAGAAATAGAAGGGTTTGATTCTCTTACCAACCAGGGAGACGTCGTTGTGGATGGCATCCCTGTTAGAAGCACGATGTCAACCATTGTGTCAGCAATCCAAACGGACGAGGTAAACTCGATGTCTCCACTAATAGATTTTATAGCTAAGAGAGCCCTGTCAAAAGATAAGATACATGCCAGGAAGTTGGAATTACGTTATGCTAATTACGCTTACGAATATTGGACCTTATACAAAAAGGGTTTCCTATCTCCATGGATAAAATGTGTCAAACCAACGCAAGCATCAGAGATTTTAAAAGAAGTTCATGAAGGTCTGTGTGAAATGCATCAGGTAGCCAGAACGATAGCAAAGAAGGTCATCTGAGCTGGATATTACTAGCCTACTATGTTTAGCAATGCACAAAACTTCTTCCTTAAATGTAGAAGTTTCTAAATCAATGCTTTGTTATTGCATAAGCCTTGAGAGAAATCTATAGAGCCTGGCCATTTGACAAATAGGGATTGACTTAGTCGGACTGTTCTCAAGGGGTGAAAGCAATGCCAAGTTCCTGGTTGTAGCAATTGACTACTTCACAAAGTAGGTGGAAGCGAATCCATTGGGAAAGGTCACAGCTGAAGCCATTAGGAGATTTGTATGGCAGAACATAGTTTATCGTTTTAGGGTGCAACATACCATTGCCATGGACAATGGTACGCAGTTCACAAGTGGTGTATTCACTGATTGGTGTTCAAAGTTAGGGATCCTCCATAAATTTACCTATGTAGCACACCCTCAAGCAAATGGCCAAGTCGAGGTGACGAACAAGACTATCGTTCAAGGAATACATCAGTGACTGGAAGGAAGGTGGGCTGGATGGGTAGATAAGTTACCAAACACGATATAGTTGTATAGAACGACTATTTGGGAACCAACAGGAATGACACCATATAGTTTGGTTTATAGTCATGAAGCTGTTATACCAATAGAAATTGGTAATCCCAGTCTTCGAGTAGGCGATTACTGGGACAATGACAACCCATATGTGATGAGACTCGAGCTGGATGAAATAAAGGAGAATGAGGATTTGGAAATGATCACGGAAGCCAAGTACAAGGAAATAATGGCTAGAGTTCACAATCAGAGGGTGAAAGAAACACAGTTCCAGATTGGTGACCTAGTGCTAAGAAAGAATGAAGCTAATCTAGCAAAGGAGCGAGGGAAGCTATGCCCGAAGTGGGAAGGACCCTACAAAGTCACAAAAACTCATAAGTCCAACAACTATGAGTTAGAAAGGCTGGATGGTACTAGTATTCCAAACATGTGGCATGTGACCAACTTTAGGAAGTTTTACGTTTAGATTTGAAGAAAGTAGCAAACATTCACATGTATAGACACCAGGATATTATCCTTAGTTGCTTTTCTCCCATTTTTTTAACGCAACATTATTGCGGAAGTATACTATTAATGCAACAAAATCACCTTGCTAGACCACGATCGCATTTTCTCGCCCTTTAATTTTGTACGGTTGAGAATGTCTCTTCACAACATATTACGATTAAAACACCTAGATTTTTCGACTCAACTAGTTCAGTATACATCAAGTTGTAGATTTTATACCATTGACGATGCTTGCAAACTTTGGATCTTGAGACTTTGTAAGTCAAACAATTTCAAGCCATAGATCTTGCACAACTGCAGATTCTTGCAAACTTTGGATCTTACAAATTCGTAAATCAAACAATTGCAAGCCATAGATCTTGCACAGCTACCGATTCTAGCAAGCTTTGGGTCTTGCAACTTCGTGAATCAAACAAATTGCAAGCTATAGATCTTGCACAACTCGCGATCCTTGCAAGCTTTTTATCTTTTAGTTTCACCATATATAATTGCAAGTTGTACATCTTGGGAAGGTCATCTCCATACCTCTCAAAGTTAATACTTTTAAGCCCTGATGCTTCCTATCTACAATTAAATAGATAATGGCAAGTCGGGGTCGTCCACGAGAAGAGGGATATATTCAAGTGTTTAAACATATATAGGAGAAAACATACTAGGCATATACATATATAGATACATATTAAAACATGTAGAAAAAAGGGAGGTTTGGTTGGTTTTTTATCCTAAGTTATCAAATTGAAAGACAACAATTAGCAAAGCAAGAGAACTATGCTAATAATGCAAGGCTACTAAAGACTAGATTAAAACAATAATTGATGGAACCTTGGGCGCAATTGACTTCCACTTCCAAGCCACTTATCCATCATTGAACATGCAACCTATTTACTACTTTCACTACTTGTTGTGAAGACTAAACTTCTATCCTTCTTAGATAGTAGTTTTCAAGAGTGAATTCGATATCTCTTGTCAAACCTCACCAATGACTCCCGTAGTCAAAACACAACTAAAAGTATCCCATTCATGGAATTTAGCACAAAGAATCAACAAGCTTGACAACACTTATAAACACTACACCGTGTCTAAGCATTTAACCAATTAATGCATTTACACAAGATTAGTCAAGAACGATCAACATTCATAGCCTTCTCTCATTTTCTACAAGAAAAAAAATGACAAAGAGTTCAACATTATCATATTCATCTAGTAATTATCAATCCATCAACACAATCAAAAGGTCTAAATCTTACTCTTCGATTCCTATCAAGAAAAGGGGAAATCAACCCATTTCCCCAAACTCTAACAAGTATATCATACAAGTACTTCATATACTCAAACTTTCAATAACATTAATGACATTAACAAACACATTCAATGCTCCATAAATGCATAAAAGTAAGAGTATCAAATAGGCTACAAATTGTTCTTAAGACATGGGATTTGAAGCCTTAGTCAATTGCTCCCGAGAACTAGATTTAGCTACAAGAGTTCATGCTAATTAATGATAACAAACCAAACATAATACAAGAGAATTCAAAGATGAAAAATGGTAGAAACTAGGGTTAGAAAATAGTACCAAACGCAGAAAAGAAGAAGTTATGAATGAGAGGAAAGAGAGTGCTATTTATAGTACAAAAAGGATAAGGTTAGGTTCTGGCCACCCGTTGATCGTGACTCGCGACGGGTTTATTGCAACCCGAAAGGGGCTCGTCATGACTCGCGACGGGAACCAGAATTTAAGCTTGTTTTCTTTTTTTTTTCTTGTGGTAAAAACTTATCTTCACAATGATTCTTCCTATTTTTCAAGTCTTCAACTCTTTGAAGAAAGTCTTCAAAGTCTTCAAAAATGGTCTTCGACGGCCTCCGGTCTTCAAGTCTTCATGTCTTCGAAGCAAGTCTTCAAAGTATTCAAAAAAGTGATCTTTAATGGCCTCCGGTCTTCAAGCCTCCATGTTCTTCATTTTTCAAGCAAAATCCACTTATAAGAGATAAAAATAGCGTAAAGTTTCTCTTACCCCTCCTAAGAGAATTTCAAGGTAAAACACAAGCTCTTGATAATAAAATAGCACAAAAGTGACCCCAAAAAGTACTAAATTATGCACTTAAAATGGACGTATCAAACCTTCCCACACTTAAACCTTACTCGCCCTCGAGTAAGAAAAGATCCAAGCATACAAAGGAAATGACGTATTCATCCTAATTACTATTCCCCCAAGTCAATACCTCACAAAACTCTCAATATCACACATTCCAATGTTAAGGTTAAATGATAAGTTTCCCACAGCCCCCATTCCTAAATATACCCAAACCATATCAACCCCTCAATTCATTGCTATCTTCTAAAACATTTCCAAATCTCAAATTGACAATCCCAAATCCGATGGTACAAGGTGAAGCTAAAGACATGTATAAAGTTCAAATCACATGCTCCACTCTATACCAATATGTCAACCTAAAAATTATGTATATTAACCATCAAGAGTTTCTTAACTTACTTCGTCTCCCCCCGCTAAATTTCCCTTCCCAAGAGGTCCTCGAAATTTCAAGCTACCCGATCCATCCGTATGGACACCACAACCTTATAACTTTAACGCCGGCAAATGAGTGAACACCTAAAATTTTTAATTTTCTCTCATTTTGCCTAGGGACCATTTTGGGTTTTCATCCTAGCCGCACGTCATGTTTCTTCGGCTTACATCTCACCTTTTTCCACACATTTAGCCTCTCATTTTTTCCTAGGTCGCCCTCTCAGGTTTTCGACCTATCTGGGCCCCCATTGTTGCCTAAGAGGGCCTCTCGGGATTTCAACTTAGTGGGATTCTTTTTATTTAGATTTTTTCATTTTCTATTTTTTTTCAAATTTTTCAAAAATAATTTCATGTTCTCCAATCCAAAAAGTAGCAAAGTGTTTTCCAAATGTTAAGGCTAAGAAAAATATCAAAGCCAGCATTATCTAAGTACATCAAAAGAAAAGTATCCCAAAACAAAAGGGAAAAATAATCCAAAACAAAACAAAAGAATTATCCAAAAGTAGTAAGTTTAAACAAATATCTCCAACCCCAACGTGAAATCAGTAGATACCCCTCCCCCCCACACACACTTAGAACACTACACTACCCTCAATGTAGACAAAGAGGGCAAAAACGTACAAAGCAAAGTATGGAAAGGGCAAGGATATGATGCTCACAAATCACTGATGTGAGGAGGAAGTGCCACCACCAAAATAGCGATGTTGATAACGAGCAAGCCAATCTGTGCTCCTCTGCCTCCTAGCTCTCCACTTCTCTGCTCTCATATCAGGGCCTGAGACACCGCCTGCATGGGACTGCATTTCATTGATGTGAATTAATAGGTGATCAATCTCCTCATCCATGTCAATCAAGCTCTGGGAGACAAACATGTTGTGCTCCAGTATCATGTTGTCCTAGTGGCAGAATCCATCATGCATGGTCTGCATCATCCACTCATAGAAATCTGGTAGAGGCTGCGGGGAATAATAAGGTGGCACATCATCTTCCTCATCGGCTCAGTCTCTGGTGGAGGCTGCAGGAACTGCTACTGTTGTTGCTTGGAGAAGGGTAGACTTCCATCATTGTGCTAGATAGGGGATGGACCAAGGTCGTGGAGCTTGCGCTAGAAGTCCTCTCTGCATGAGGAGTTGGGTGAAATTGCCAAGTCTTCTAGAGGTATATCAAACTCCAACTTCATCTTATTGGGCTGAGGAAGTGCCATGAATGTGATCTTCTTAGCACTATATAACCAATGGAATACCCATGTGGCCCATGTAGTGATGAACATCTCGAATCTGACCAACCTCTCTGCAGTGATGAGGTAGGAAGTGCGCCTCCCTAAGGGCAGAAAGTTAGCCGGTGGAACTAATCCTAGGTACTCAGCCAAGAGGCCTATCATACCTCCAACCATAATCTTCCCCTTTGGCTTCCCATCCACCTTTACAATCCTCTTCATCCATAGCTTAGACCATAACCTATATCCCAGTCCCTCACTTATCAAGTTTCATAGAAAGTGAATGTCATTGTCTGGCACATTCGTCGGCTCTGCCGAGCAAAGTACTGTGCCAACCAACAGTCGGTGCACATAACGGAGTGCAAGGTGGATGATGACACTGCTCTTGTCGTGGGAGTTCTTCAGCCTGATATTGATGACACTCCAAAATTGCATGTCCTCCTCGATCGATCATTCTTGGGCCTATGAGTCCAACCTTACCCGTATCTCCGTAGTGTCCCGTCTGAAATCTTCCTCAACATGCGAGACATTCATCTCCCAAGATATATCATCGAGGTGAAAGGTGATGTACCTCTCACACGGTTGGTCATTCCTTATGCTACATACCCTAACCATGGATAGAAACTTCAGTGTATATCACTGATAAGAGGGGCACTCTTGCTCATAAAACCCTTCATCCCCCCTTTAGCGAGGAGCCATCGGACTGGCTGGGTGAGCCCAAGAGTGTTCAATGTGGGCAGGCCTACGAAACTCGTCTCCTTAAGCTGACGGTTGGCCAGGGCGTCCCATCTCTCTGCATAGGACCCGATGATCCGGGTCAAACCCATGTACCTATTAGGAGGAGAAGGTACAAGTCTTGACTCTAGAGCCGGTGGTAGAGGCGGAGGTGGGGCAGCAGTGCGCCCACCTCGTGAAGGAGCCCTAGGTCTCTTGGTAGGGGCCATATCTAACAACCACAACAAACAAGTCAAATGCACAGGAACATGTATAGATGCAATATTCCAAAATCATACTCAACCTTAAACTAGTTTTTGTCAATCATTACAAGCCAAATCAAGTCCAAGCCAACTAGTTCAATTCCTAATCACAATTGCACATACAGTCCATATTATATTCAACATGCCCATATTATCAAGTCCATGAAGTTCTCACATAGTTGAAATCTAATATGTTATATCTCAAAAATCACAGTCATGCCTAACTAGTTTAGCCACCATTAGTACATTCATAATGTCAACATTCAAGTCACATGGCTAAACTACCCTAAGCAAACAAAATTGCAAAGCACAATAACATTTTATCCAAATAACAACTATGTCTAATCAAGGGCCAACATGACTCATATCTAGTATAAGCCACAATCCATTCTCAACCAAAACAACACTAATAGAACAATGCGAGCACAAGACTATATGAGCAGCTCAACACACTCAAAGTGACTATGATGTTATCCTACATCCAACCAAACTGTAAACACACTATTTTCACACAATCCCCATCAAATAAAATTGCAAGCACAATATATTCAAAATAATCTACAATGTTCCAATCAATCAAAATTCCTAAGGCATCACACAAAATTCACACAATATCCCACAAAATAATTGATTCAATCATAACCACAAGTGAAGCTTAAGAGAGTAAAGAATTGTACCACTTGGATTCCTAGGATGAGAAAGGAACTAAGCCCACAAGTAATTTGAAGTTGAATTTCCAAAAATCACAAAACCCCCAAATTCTAGGGTTTTGTGTTCTTCAACAAATTAGGTTGATTTGTGGGTAGAGCTTGGGAAGATGGAATGGGGGGTATTGAGTGGTGGCGCTGAGCGGCGCTGAGGTTG
Source organism: Rubia yunnanensis (assembly GCA_037428765.1). Taxonomy (NCBI): domain Eukaryota; kingdom Viridiplantae; phylum Streptophyta; class Magnoliopsida; order Gentianales; family Rubiaceae; genus Rubia; species Rubia yunnanensis. The sequence goes on along the minus strand of CM075069.1, from coordinate 64,723,604 downwards.
AGCGGCGCTGAGGTTGAGCGGCGCTGAGGTGGTGGCCGGAGAAGGTGAAGGGAATGGACGACAAGGTGAAGGGAATGTGTGGTTTGAGGGACTGGAGAGATTCTGCCCATTTTTAAAACAGGTCTGCACGACTGTCGCGAATCATGACATGTTAGTCGTGACTTGCGATGAGTTGATCAAAGGGTGCCTTAAGTCAATGTTTACGTCATGACTCACGACCAATTCGTCGTAACTCGCAATGGTCCATCTCAACTCACGACGAGGTCATCTTGACTCGAGAAAAGTGGAGGCCGGGAGCTCTACTTTCACCCAAAATTCCTAATCTGGTCTCGAATCACGACCACTTCGTCGCGACTCACGATGGTCTATCACAACTCACAACGAGGCTATTGCAACTCACAAAAAGTGGAGGCTGAAACCCAAAATGGGCACAAAAATTTCTGAGCTCGCCGCAACTCACGACTGGCTACCCACCTATGTTTTACAATCATATTCAGTATTAAATTCTCTCTCTTCATCAACGGTTAGAACAACGGTTACATTTTACATCTTTTCCGGAGAACAACAATGTCCCCGTCCGCCGCATGGCGGCGTTGCCGCCCCCTGGTGGTGGTAATTCACTCCAACCACCACTGCAAACACCCCTCAATCCCAATCGATCATACAGAGAAGCTCTTAAACCCCACCACCAACAACCATCAAAGTCGAGGAATCTCATCCTCAACCCGATTACTGAATACAAAGGTGAAATAGCGGTTCTCCTTGATGATTCTGACATAGACATCTTATCTGAGCCGTGGAGCAAGCACCTGGTCAGAAAGTTTCAAGGAGGACGATCGGAGCTCAACTTCATCAGGCACCAGTTCAAGCGTATCGGCTTCATCGGAGAAGCCACAATCACAGCTCTGGACAGAAATCATATCTTCATCAAATTCGAGCATGATGAGGATATACAGAGATGCTGGATCAAAGGAAACTGGAACATAGGAGGTTCGACAATGAAGGTACTTAAATGGACGAAATCATTTGATGTGAATGAAGAACCTCCTTTTGTTCCTATCTGGTTAACTGTAGAATCCCCCCTGCCTACTGTTTGGATTATGATTACATCCCTTTGATAGCAAGTAGGCTAGGAAACTTGATCTTTGCTAATCCTCCTACATTGAACCATACTAGACCATCAACAATTCGGATTTGTGTAGAAATGGATCTCACAGGACATTTTCCTGATAGAATCAGGTTGGGTTCAAAAACTGAGAATAAATGGTACACTTTGTCTTATGAGAATCATCCCTCTTATTGTACCAAATGCTCCAAAATAGGACACAAATATGGTGACTGTGACAAGCCTAAAGCCCCTAAACCATCAGCTCAGTTCCATCCAAAACAGGCATCAGCTCAACCATTAGCTCCTGCTCAGAAACAAGCATCTTCCAGTGGTAACCTTCAACCACAAAATGTCAAAGAGGTTCCCAAATCCTATACTCAGGCACCTAAGACCACTCAGAATTACTCAAAAAATGGTGAAGGTCCATCAGCCACTCCAACTCCTGTCTTTCTCACTGAAAAACAGCTTGGCAAACTGCCAATGAATCAGGCTAAAGCTGACAGTTCTAAAGAAGTTCAAGAAGTGATAGAAGTAATTGAAGTGGTGGACTCTCTAAAGGAAGATCAGCATAATGTCACATATGGCAAGAAGATCCCAGATCTGGTCACTCCTTACAATATCCCAACATCAATGCAGTGGATGCCAGTGAAAAACAAGACCAGCAAAAATCATTCTAACTGGCAATCTACTGATGATCTTATGCACTCATTCTCACAGACTAAGACTCCTGAACCCTTTGACTTTAATAGAACCATTGTTTCTCAACAGTTCAAAGATTTCCAATTGACTTTGTCCTCTAAATTCTCAAAACTGCAGGAAACGCAAGTTTTGCAAGAAATACAAGAAGAGCAGGAAATACAAGAAGCTCAGGAGGTTTCCACTGATGACTTTCAGAAAGTTTCAGAGGCTTCCGTGCAGCAACAAGAATCAGAAGCTCCTGTGCCTCAGCAAGACTCAGCAACTCCTCAGCAGCAACAAGACACTCAAAAAAATCAAGAGCAAGACAAAGACATACCAACCACAACCACTGACCCCCCCCCCCCCCCTTCACAAACGCAGGATAAGCAAGGAGATCCTGCTCCCAATTCCCAACAGAACCAGAAAATATTAGAGGGAGAGGAGGGTAACTCAGACAATCCTGATCCCATATCCCATGATACCTCATCAGGTACACCTCCAACTTCTACTGCTCCAATTTCCGCTGATCAGTTGACATCACAGGCTCTTAGTCATGACCCTGGGAATTTAGCATCCTTGCATGACAATATTAGGACTTTCTTTCAAGAACCTAATATTATATCAACCTCAAAATCTTCTCGTGCTAAAACCATGTCCCAAGTTAAAAATGAATATAAAACTCTTAACACAGAATGCTAGGGGAATACAGAAATCATTATTGAGACTTAAAACAATTGTCAAAATTCATAAAATCTCAATATTGGTTATTGTAGAAACCAAACAGCAAATTGGGAAACTGGATCACTTTAAAAATGAGCTAGGTTTTCATTTTGCATTCTCTTCTTTTGATTCTAGGACCTGGATAATGTTGAAAGATGTTTTTACTGCCTCTATGATCCAAGTCCATGAACAATTTTCCTTGCTATCTGTCTCAAATGCTATCCATGATATTGATTTTTATCTGTATGCTATTTATGGATTCCATGATAGATCAGAGAGGTCTAAAATGTTCAATGATATTGAAAATAGTTTAAAAATGACCTCTCTTCCCTGTCTACTTACTAGGGATTTTAATGTCATCAGGTTTATCAGTGAATATAGAGGTAAGTCATCACCTGATATAAACAGCATAAATGATTTTGATGCATTTATTAACTCTAATAACCTAAATGACATTACAACAGTAGGTAATCTCTTTACTTGGACAAATGGAAGGAAATTGGAGCATAAGGTAGCAAAACGTTTAGATAGAACTATTGCTAATACTGCCTGGTTTCAAAAATATCCCAACTCCTCCATTCAGATTTTAGGCAGGCTTCCATCTGACCATTCTCCATTAGTTTTAGATGCCCAAAGTTCTAAGCAATCCTATCCAAAAGCTTTTAAATTTCAAAATATGTGGACACTTGACCCACAGTTTTTATCTGAGGTTGAAAATAACTGGAAAATCCCCATAGGGCCTCAGGGTATGGTTGGATTCTCACTTAAACTGAGTAGATTAAAGGGGCATCTTAGGACCTGGAATAAACTACATTTTGGCAATATTTTTGATAAAATAAAAATCATGGAATCAGATATAATGGAATTGGAAAGGAAATATGACATATCTGCTGATCCATCTGATTTACTATTATTATCAAAAAATAATGCTGAATTGACAAAAGTTTTGCACCAGGAGCAGTCTTTTTGGAAACAAAAAGCTAGGAATAATTGGCTAGAAAATGGTGACAAAAATACTAAATTTTTCCATCAGTCAGTTAGGGATAAATATGCTAGACTTGGGATAAATAAAATCAATTTAGGTAACAATCAGTGGTGTAGTGATCAGGATAGTATTGGTGAGGCTGTAGTTTCCTTCTACAAACTCCTCCTATCTGATGAGAACAATGATCCCTCTGGTCAAGATCTCCTCCATTCTCTAAGATATATCCCATCTCCCATTACAGAGGAGGATAATATTTCATTACTCAAACTGGTGGAAATGGATGAGTTAAAGAAGGTTGTTTTTTATTTAAGTGAAAATAGTGCCCCTGGTCCAGATGGATTTAATGGTAGATTTTATAGGTTTTGCTGGGACATTATAAACCATGATTTACTGACTGCTGTGAGGGAATTTCAGTGTGGTGTTCCAGTGCCAAAATTTTTTTCTAGCACTCTAATAACTTTGATTCCCAAAGTTCAGACCCCTACATCCTTCTCTGAATATAGGCCCATCAGCCTCTCTAACTTCTCTAACAAAATCTTATCTAAGATTCTGAGTGAGAGGTTAAAGCTGTTAAGCCATAAATGTATTTCAGAGGAGCAATCTGCATTCATAGAGGGTAGAGAAATTTTTGATAATATACTGATTATGCAGGAGCTGGTTAGGCTGTTAGATAAGCAGGGACAGAGTCTAAATGCTATTTTTAAACTTGATATGTCTAAAGCATTTGATAGAGTGTCATGGCCTATGCTAAATTCCCTGTTTTGAGATATGGTTTTCATGGACACATAGTCTCTCTGATACTCAGTAACATTCAAGCTGCCTGGTTCTCAGTGTTAATTAATGGGGTTACATATGGATTTTTTAAGGCTTCTAGAGGTCTCAAACAAGGAGATCCTTTGTCCCCTACTTTGTTTAATTTTATCACTGAGCTTTTAAATAGGGGCCTAAAGTGCATGTTTCAGTTAGGATTTATTGATAGATTTGCAGTCCCACTGGGTTCAATGGAGATCTCTCATTTGTCTTATGCGGATGACATTGTCATCTTCATTAAGGTAACTAAGAAATCTCTAAAAAAAACCTAGTTTTATTTCTAAAACATTATCAAAAAGCTTCTGGACAGTTGGTGAATTTCACAAAGAGTGCTTTTTATGTAGGAAATAAAACTAGTTCTTTAAGAACTGGGATGATCAGAAACATAACACTCATGTCAGAAAGTTTTTTTCCATTCACTTATTTAGGGGGTACCTATTTATAAAGGTAGGAAGTAAAATGTATATTTTCAGCCTCTTATTGAAAATCTGAATGGAAAGATTCTGAAATGGAACAATAGGTGGTTGAATATGGCTGGTAGAATAATTCTGGTGAAACATGTTCTTGCTTCCATCCCACAACATGTTTGGTGTGTCATGTCCCCAACCAAACATACGATTGAAATGATGGAAAAAATGTGCAGTAATTTTATTTGGGGGAAATCAGACCAAGGGGAAAAGAGACACTGGAAAGCATGGATTGATCTGTGCTATCCTAAGTCTCAGAATGGCTTTGGATTCAGATGCTTCCAGACAGTAATTGATAGCTTCTCACTCAAGCTTTATTGGAAATTACAGATCGGATCCACCTTATGGTCTAGATTCATCTGGTCATTACCCCCCTCTGCTAGATCATCAGACTCATGGAAAAGAGTCAAAGCTATAACTCATATAGCTGAGACCTTTGCTAAAGTACAGGTTGGAAGAGGAACTTCAAATTTTTGGAACAGTAACTGGAGGGGCTCAGGATTCCTCTCAGATCATTGGGAAGCAAATTCTGAATTCCCTTTCCCAGACCTTACAATAGCTCAGTTCCAGGAAAACAAAAATCTTTTTCTACCCCAGCTCTCGGATGGTTTTAACTTGGACTTGATAAACTCCTTGTCTTCACCCTTTTCACTATTTGACATGGATGATCATATGATTTGGACACCATCTTCTACCGGTCATTTCACGGTATCATCAGCTTTCAAAACCATTTCCAGCAAAAGGTAAGATATTAGGTCAATGAAACAGATTTGGAATCCTTTGGTTCCTCCTAAAATATCTGTGTTTGCCTGGAAAATGGTTAACTACTTTTTACCTTTCGATGAAAAACTAAGGAAGATGGGTATTCAAGTTGTTTCTAAGTGCATCTGCTGTCAAAATGAAGACTCACTCACTCACTTTTTCTTACACTGTCATCTAGCCTCTAAGCTTTGGAAATGGTTGTTCAATATTCTGGAAATTCCATACAGACAATTTGGGCATATTTTTCATGCATTGTCATGGTACTGGTCGATCTCACATTTCTCAAAATCAAAAAACAGTGCATGTCATATTTTTCTAAATTTATTGATCTAGTTCCTTTGGAAGGATAGATGCAGCTTCCTGTATGATTCTAAAAATATTGTGGAAAAGTCAATTATCATACAGATTCAGAAAATGGCTGTATCTATTTTCTCATTGCAACCTATCATTCAGTACCCTAACTGTAATCATTTGATAGCCATAGGAATGTTTACAAGTTTCAAAACTCCAAAACCTCGGATGATCAAGTCTTACAAATAGAATCCCCCAGATCTTGGTTATAAATTAAACTCTGATGCACATTGTCCTCAGCTAAACTATGTTGCAGGAGGTACTGTTATCAGAAACAATTCAGGCATGATTCTTTTTATGGGAATGGAAAAAATGGACTCCATATCTGATCCCCTCACTGCAGAATTAATGGCTTCCTTTACAGAGATCCAAATATGTTGTGCACTTAACTTGTTCCCCTTGACTGTAGAAATGGACTCTTTGCAGGGTGTGCAGCTCTTAAATGGTGCTAAACATATGCCTTGGAATATTCAGAGACTCATTTGGCAGATAAAAGAACTCACAGCAGATAAACACATCTCCTTTGTTCATGCCTACAGGGAGCAAAATCAGGTGGCTCATCAGTTAGCTTCTTTAGCTAGGAGTTTATTGCAACAAGATGAAAACAGGGGTCAGATCTCTGCACAGGAGGCTCCTCTTCAATTAAAACAAGCAATAGCTGGGGATGCTCTGAATCTTCCCACAATCAGAATCCATCAGCCTCCTTGATCAGTAATCTTTCTGAGCAGCACCCGCACGGATTGCTTTCTATTGGTGCTCAATCCTTCATCACTTTTGATCATTATAGAGGACTATTACATCTCACCATTCTTTTGTTAATATGGTTAGTGGTATTTGAGTTCCTGTTTAAGGCTGATATAGATCGGATGCTAATTTGAGTTTCGTATCTACGATTCGCTAAACTGCGTTTGGTTCTTATATTGCCTTGAAACGGGAACCGACATCCTAACTACTAATTTGCGATTGGAGCCGTGTGGCATCCAACACTATCGCTTTTGGAAGCAAGTTAATTTGCTTCGTCATTTTGTAACGAACTGAGCTTAAGCTCCTCTTTCTTTTTCAGTTTTTTTAAAGGGTTTAGGGTAGCCCATATACAACCATCTCTCCTTATTACAAGGGGTGTTTTAATTTAAAAAAAAAAAACTGGCTACCCACCTGGTACTTAGAAAAATTTTCTGAATTCACCTCTTGTCCAAGTCTTTCCTTCTTGACTCCAAGAATTTCTCCCTTCAAAATTCCAATGCCTTGGTTTCAAATCGCTACAAAATCATTGAAAAACAACCCGTGAAAAGCACAAAGCAAAACAATGAAACTAATGACAAAATCCAAAACCAAGCAACATTAACGGAAAGTCACGAATGACGATCTGGATGATCAAAACCAAGAATTTTTAACGTCATCAGCATGACTCACTCCTTTTTGTTAGAGTTTACTCACAAAATGAATCGAGATGATCGGTCACCTTTTCCTGATCCGGGTCAAAACAATCGGGATTCACATCATCCCCCAACAAAACCTTCTTCAAATAGCTTAGGGTTTCTTCATGTTCCCTCAGCATTTCCAACAACTTGCCTTTTTGTTCCATGGTAATCTCAAGCACGTGAGCATTTGGGGGTTTCTCTCCTTCTCCAAGGGGTAAACATTTAAGAGCTTTCGGTGGTGGTTTGCACTCTTACACCAAAGTCTTCTCAAGAGAAGGAGGGAAAACCACCCTTATTTGCTTACCCATGGACGCATGAAAAGTGTTGGATGTTGCTTTGCCATGAGTGTATTCGCCATTTTTTTTACTTCAAGTTAGTTATAACAACATTTGAAATCAAAGCATCACTCAAAATATCATCTATGGCAACATTTAAGGAACTACTATCTTTGGGCTCATTTAAATCTTGCTCTTTATCATCAATAACATGAATAGGTTGGCAAAAATGGTATCTACTAGGATGATCAATAGAATTATTAATGTTAAATTCTACCGTTTGCCCATTAAATTCCATGGTCAATGTTCCTTCATGCAGGTCAATTATGGTCCTTGAAGTCCTTAGAAATGGCCTTCCTTAAAGAATAGGTTTAGAAATATTGTCACCTCCCATTTCAAGAATAAAAAAAGTCCGAGAGGAATGTCAAATAGTCCACTTTCACCAACACATCCTTCACAATACCTTTCAGGTATGTGCTAGAGTGATCGTCTAGTTGAATAACAACCCTGTTTTTGTGCAAAGTGCCTAGATTTAGATGTTCATACAAGGAATATGGGATCACATTGATTGAAGCACCTAAGTCTAACATGGCCTTGTTAACACATTTGCCTTCTATCTCACAAGGTATTGTAAACATTTCCGGATCATCACATTTAGGTGGCATCTCATCATCAAACACGGCGGAGACATATTCACTCTTCACACTCTTTTTCTTACTTTTAAATTGTTATTTCTTGTTGATGGTACACAATTCTTTAAGAAATTTAGCACACCTAGGAACTTGATTTAGAGCATTTAAGAGTGTGAAAGACTTCGTAGATGTCGTTAGTGTTCTCCTTTATCCTCCTATCCTTTAATTCCTCCGAAAATGGTGGTTCCAGCGTATAGATAGGGATCTCCGCCCCTCTTGACTTCTTATGTGGTGGGGATGAGGTTTTGGGATTTGATCCCGGTCTTGGCTCAAAAGTTTCCACCTCAATTTCTTCTTTTTTTTCTCTCTTTGGCAAACTCATCGGCCTTCTTTTCAAGGTCTTCTTCTTTCTCAACCATCTGCTCAACAATAACCCTTGCTTGGGGCTCCTTTACTTCCCTTCCACTTCTCAATGAGATTGCACTCACATTTTGTCAAGGGTTGACCTCCGGTTGGGAGGGAAGTTTGCCATTTTCTTGGGCCTCTATTCGATTCACCACTTGAGCTATTTGGCTCACTTAAGTTTCCAAGTTCTTGATGCTTGCATTGGCTTCATCTTGGAATTTTTTGCCTTTTTCATGTACATGCTCAACCGGTGAATAGCTTGCATCACCTCATCTTTTGTTAACCCCGAGCTCTCCCTGTGGTCTCGGGGCTTGTCTTGGAGCCTTTGAAATTGTTGTTGAGGTGGCCTATATTATTGTTGAGGAAGCCGATACGGTTGAGGGCTTTGACTTCCTTGAGGGTTTCCATATCGGAGGTTCGGGTTATCACGATTGCTAAAATTGTACGGCTGGTTTTGGTACCCTTGATAACCTTGGTAGCCTTGGTTACCTTGATAGCCTTGCCCACCTTAATAGCCTTGGTTCTTGTGGTAGCCTTGATTGCCTTGATACCCCATGGCACTTACCTCATTGACATAGTCCTCTTGCGAAGTAGGGCAAGTGCCCGTAGGATGCACCAAGTAGCAAATTTCACACGATTTAACATGTGGCGTATTTTCGGGCTTCGTCATCAACGATTTCACCATAAATGCAAGGGCCAAGACTTGGTCCTCAAGCTTTCCACTATTAGAACAGTCACTTGTGGGCATTGGATTTCTCCTCCTCAAACCGGCCCTTGAGCTAAAATTTCTTGATTCTTCCGCTAGCTCCTCATTCAATTGCATAGCCTCGGATAATGTCTTGTTCCCAAGGGTACCACCACAAGAACTCCTCACCAACCTTTGATCCTTATCAAGAAGACCATTGTAGAAGTAATAGACCAAATCCCCATCCAAATAACCATGGTAAGGACAACTTACGAGAAGCTACTTGAACCTCTCCCAATAGTCAAAGAGAGATTCTTCATGCCATTGGAGGATGTTACTTATGTCCTTCTTCAAGGCAGCAGATCTCGAGGCCGGGAAGTATTTGGCTAGAAACTTCATTTTCATATCAAGCCAACTCTTGATGCTCTTGGGTGGTAGGTAGTGAAGCCAATCTCTTGCACCATCCCTTAGTGTGAATGGAAATGCCTTCAACTTATAGAAGTCTTTATTCACTCCATGGGTGACCGTACCACCACACAAAAAGTGAAATTCGGTGAGGTGTTTGTTGGCATTCTCCCCTTGCCTACCAAGGAAGATGGGTAGCATGTTTACGAACCCAGTCTTTAGCTCGAAGTGCCCATTTGGTCTAACCGAGGGATTCTCTATGCACATTGGTTATTGATCGAGGTTGGGGGCCATGGCATCTCTTAACAATGCTTTCCCCAAAGAAATCTCCCTTCCTTGGAGAGGAGGAGATCTCCCTTGAAGAACAGGATGTTGATGTCCTCCTCCTGGATGCTCATCTTCGTGCTCATGTTGATGCTCCATAGAATTGGAATTATCCACAAAATGGTCACTAGGAGGGGTGTTATTCACACTTCCCAAAGAAAGCCTCATAGCCCATTTCAAATTCAACTCTAACTCGGGGTCGTAGTGTAGAGGTTCTTATGAAGAGGATCATGTACGAACCACACACCAAGAACTCGAACAACACGTCTCCAAGCCAAGTGAAAATGGCAAGTCAACTAAGAAATCAAAATAAAAGAAAACTAACAAATATTTACAACTACCACAAAATCACACATAATATGCCTAAACACTTAAAAATAAACATCTCTTCCTCAGCAGTGGCCCCAAAATTTGGGAGGTCGTCGTCTTACCTCTCAAAGTTAGTACTTTTAAGCCCTAATGCTTCCTATTTACAATTAAGTAGATAATGGCAAGTCAGGGTCATCCACAAGAATAGGTATCTTTTCAAGTGTTTAAACATATAAAGAAGAAAACATACTAGGCATATACATATATAGATACATATAAAAGCATGTAGAAAAAATGGGGGTTTGGTTGGTTTTTTATCCTAAGTTATCAAATTGAAAGACAATAATTAGCAAAGCAAGAGAGCTATGCTAATCATGCAAGACAACTGAAGACTAGATTAAAACAACAATTGACGGAATCTTGGGCGCAATTGACTTCCACTTCCAAGCCTATTATACATCATTGAACATGCAACCTATATACTACTTTCACTACTTGTTGTGAAGACTAAACTTCTATCCTTCTTAGTAGTTTGCAAGAGTGAATTCGATATCTCTTGTCAAACCTCCCCAATGACTCCCGTAGTTGAAACATGACTAAAAGTATCCCATTGATGGCATTTAGCACAAAGAATCAACAAGCTTGGCAACACTTATAAACACTACACCGTGTCTAATCATTTAACCAATTAATGCATTTACACAAGATTAGTCAAGAACGATCGACATTCATAGACTTCTCTCATTTGCTACAAGCAACAAACATGACAAAGAGTTCAACATTATCATATTCATCTAGCAATTATCAATCCATCAACACAATCAAAAGGTCTAAATCTTACTTTTGGATTCCTATCAAGAAAAGGGGAAATCAACCCATTTCCCCAAACCCTAACAAGTATATCATACAAGTACTTCATATACTCAAGCTTTCAATAACATTAATGACATGAACAAACACATTCAATGCTCCATAAATGCATAATTGTAAGAGTATCAAATAGGCTACAAATTTTTCTTAAGACATGGGCTTAGAAGACTTAGTCAATTGCTCCCAAGAACAAGATTTAGCTACAAGATTTCATGCTAATTAATGATAACAAACCAAACATAATACAAGAGAACTCAAAGATGAAAAATGGTAGAAACTAGGGTTAGAAAATAGTACCAAATGCAGAAAAGAAGAAGTTATGAATGAGAGGAATGATAGTGCTACTTATAGTACAAAAATGATAAGGTTAGATCCTGGGCACCCGTTGGTCGCGACTCGCGAGGGGTTCGTCGCAACTTGCGATGGGCCCCAGAACTTAACCTTGTTTTCTTTTCTTCTTCTTGTGGTAAACACTTGTCTTCACAATGATTCCTCCAATTTTTCAAGTCTTCAATGTCTTCAAAAATGGTCTTCGACGGCCTCCGGTCTTCAAGTCTTCATGTCTTTGAAACAAGTCTTCAAAGTCTTCGAAAAGTGATCTTTAATGGCCTCTGGTCTTCAAGCCTCCATGTTTATCCTTTGTCATGCAAAATCCACTTAGAAGAGGTAAAAGAGCATAAAGTTGCTCTTATCCTTCCTAAGAGAATTTCAAGGAAAAATGCAAACTCTTGATAATAAAAAAGCACAAAAGTGACCCCAAAAAGTACTAAATTATGCACATATAATGGACATATCAATCTTGCTGTTAGGCAAACATGCCTCTAAAATAGCAACAAAACAAGCAATAGATCATGCGGTTTCACACTTTACAAAGCAAGCAATAAGCCTTGCTACACAAATATATATATATATATATAATATTATTATATGCCTACAAGGATGTGGTTGAAGCAAGCCATAAATTTGGCCGCTTCACAACTTCTGACTTTTCCAACAAAATTACACATAATTAAAAAGGATGGATGATAGATAATCCTACGACAATGAAAATTCAGAATTTACGAGGTCATAACCATGTTTATTTCAAGGAAGAGTAAGTGCTTCAAAGAAACCTATCTATGCCTTAAGGCTCGTGAAGACCCAGAAGATGACGACCCATCACAGTGGCAACCATGCTTGATTTCGCGATGTGAATGCTTGACCCTACAACATTTCTCCTGAGTGGCATTTTCCTCATTAACCAAGTTCTCGTAACACCATTTCACATGAAAATAGGCAGGATGGCGTATGAAACCACTTCGTTCCATATACTCGAGATGTTTACCATAGTACACCTTAAAGTCAGTGATGGGGCCAAACTCCTCGCGGTCTAATTGCATACTCATACATTGACGGTATCTTCATACCTTTTCATCTCAGCTCCCAAGTCTTGTATTTCCATTTTCTAATGACCAGATGTGCAACCGAACATACTCAGACAAGTTAATCCTCTGCCCACCAACTTCCATGGTTACATCTCTATGACCAGTAGCCCTTCGGGAGGACGAAGAGAAAGCTTGAAGTTTGTCTTTGTATTCAACATAAGTCTGCTCAAGCTGATGCACATATTTATCAATTTGGGTGCACTCAGTGCAAAGCTCCTCACTGTCACTTCGCAGTTGCGTGTTTATAGCAACCTGCTCATCAAAATTAACCTGTCATCCAAGATCAAAAGTTGATAAATGATCACACTCATTCTGCTTTGTCTCCAACTTAACCAGCAAATCATCAATACGGGCACATTTTTTTATCAATAATCAACGTCTTGTGATGGGCCTTGCAAGTCTTACTCGTGCCATAGTCTCTAGCTTCTACTTATTGATGGAGCATCTTCACCAGGTTCAACTGTTGTCGATGAATAGGGCTGCTATACTCGCATAAAATTATACACAAATTGTGCAGAGCATCCTGGCTATTTTTCACAGTTGCGTTCTGCTTCTTCTTAAGATCGCTTATACCTAGCAGTATATACTTCAACTGTATACCTAAACATAAGGCCCACTCTTGAACACCGACAGGGATATTAAGCGTCTATAGGCACTTACCAGCAAATTCAGGATCAACTAAACTGTGAACAATGTCTTTGCCAAGCGATTCAACATTATATCTATCGGGAATGAGTATTCTACAAGGACAACTTGTAGAAGAAGATGGAGGTGAAGATGAAACATGAAGTTGCCACTCAATGCATAAGGGAAGGTATTCCATATGCAAAATTAATTCTGACAAAACAATCTCTGCACACTCTTCAGTGAAGGATTGGGTGGCATGAATCAAGCTAATGGGTTCACAAAGAGGATCATTATGTCCCATAAAGTCAAGGCTTTTAAGAAATTGTGATCAACCAAAATATTGAATCCCTACACATAAGTAAGAGCAGTGAGAAAGTATGGAATAAGACGAACAGATTAACCTTCATCTTTAAAGTCGCAAAAATAGTACATACACACATCAATATAATGTTTTAGGTTTACAATCCAAGATTCAAAAATAAAAGTTCTCTAAAGATCAACTAACTTCGGAGTTTGAGTTAGGCGTAGGCTGAATGATGACTGCGGCTGCATCTTGTCTCGGTGACTCAGTGGAATTCTTCTCGTTGGGCTACTGGATGGAAGTTTCAGTAATCACACTAACCTCACCAGCCACATTGGCATCAGGGTTAGGAGTTAGATTAGCAGTTTTAGGCTTGAATGAAAGATCTTTGAAGTAATCCACCTCGCACTCTTTCAGCTCAGCCATAGAAGGAAGGCTTGGAAGGCTAGCAAGATGTGAAATCAAGGCGTAAGGATGTCCCCCATCAGCAATCTTATGCATAAAGGCTTTATTGAGATCCGTTTTCTTCTTTTCCAGGGTGCTAGTAGTGCACTTCTTCAGAGGAGGCAAGCTTTTAAGATCGACAATGGGATTCCATTCGCGTTGATTCTTCACAGCCTTGTAATACCTAAAAGTGTGAGCATCTTTGGAAATATCCTCAAAAAAATTATAAACGACTTGGTCTTGCAAAGTCGATCTACTAGCGCTTAGGGGGTATTGAGGTGATGCATGTCTATTGGTGCACATTTCCTTTAACTCAGTACAAAACTGAGTTACCTCCACCCCTGCGAGCTTAGCGGACTCCTTAGCGGTGCTTTCCCTCTCCTCAACAGCCTTCATCCTCTCCTCTGTGGCTTTAAGAAAACTCTCTAGTGTTGCATATTTGATTTCATGTGCTTTATACTTATCCAATAGTGACTCATCAACAGGAAAATGCTTGGACAGCAGCTCACTTGCAATCTGAAGGCCTTTACTAACCTTATAAGATAGAAGCACATAAGACGAAGTCATTCACCATTTTACAAACAAAAAATCAAGATACCATGAAGACTATTAATGATCGGGTGCAGACTTACCACAGCCAGATGGTAAAGAAAGATTAGAAAGGATATCAGCGATTATCACCCCTCCTCCAATAGATTCTCAGTTTACAGTACAATCTGCAAACTGGTTTGGTTAACACGCCCCCTCTTAAAGGGGGGAACAGAGGGTCCAGTGGGGTCACCGCCCCTACCCCTCTTATTCTTCTTCTCCTTCTGCACGATAATTGGGTGACGGTTACTCGTCTCCCCTCCCTAATTAATTTTAACCTTATCACTAGGGTTCGCAGTGTTCACTCCCTGAGTCACAGTGTTACCACCAACAACATTATTGGTCTGTGTGACAGCCCTGTCTATCCCTTCATCTTTGCCTTCAAAGAGTGATGGGTCAACTTCACCTCTAGATAGGTCCATATCTGAAATAGAAAAAACACTATAAATCAAAACATATACATGTAACATATGAAGAAGTTACAAGTTCAGAAAAATATGAAAGACAACTGATCAAACGCATCAAACAAAAGTAAACAAAACACCTTCAGCATCAGAGTCAGTCTGGCAAAGATGTTGGGTATGTACACGAAGTGTGGCCACAATCTCTGTCTCTTTAGTATAACGAACACTCAAACCATGAAGTTTAGACTTAGGAACCTTGTAGTTCCAAGAAGAAACAGTAGCTTCAAGAGCTTGCTTTTCTTTTATAGAAAAGTATCTAGTATGCCAATCACCAACATTACTAGGGAAACCGCTCACAAGCTCAACCCCGGGAATCACAGGATAAAAAGTAAACTCGTCTATAGTGTTTTTCACTTTTCGGAGGTGATAGAAGTTTTGAAACAAATTGAGAGTGAAGGGAACGTTCACTTTTTCACACACCCTAAGAAACCCCATTATAATAGTGATGCCCTTGGGATGAAATTGGGACAACACAACCTTATACGAATAGAGGAGTTCAACCACATGAGCGGGAAGAAGGAAGTATAGGCCAAAGTTCAAGTAGGCTAAATAACAGGAGATATAGCCAGGTAGAGAAATGTGAACGCATTCAGATTTTACAGGCGAGCAAAGTTTAAAAGAGGAAAGGAAAGGTAAATAGTTCTTTAAGTCATTTACATATGAACCAGTCAGAAGACTTTGAACCGTGGAAGATCCGGTGGCATGCCCAGAATCCGCGTCGGAGGGAGCATCTTCTACGGGAAACTTATCACGGTTACAGGAAGACATATGGTCCTAGAGTTGGAAGTAAAATCTATAATTAGGGTCAAAATACCGCGGACACAAAAATGGTAGAACAAATTTTCACTATACACTAGCCGAAAAAGATGACCGGAAAGTAGTTAGGCACAACCATCAAAGTTAATAGAAAATCAAGCACAACTCCAATATATAAAATTCAGAATATGCTGCAAAGAAATTGGAGATTGAGTTAAGAATGAAACTTACTCATGAAGATGATGAAGGTGAGTAACGCAGAAAACCTAAGAATGCTCAAAGAGGAGGAATTGTTGGGCAACAGAGGCGATGAATTGAAACCAAAGTGAGAAAAGATACTTAAGTATCAACAATAAATGGCAAGATTGAGGAAGACAGCCAATTAGAAGAAATGTAATGATGGAAATTCGACACTAAAAGCAAAGTACTTTTGCTTATATCAAGACGGGGGTGGTATATGCAAAAGACAACACACTGATTGAGGGTAACTTTTAATTATCCATTTTGAACTCCTCATTTAAGAGGTAAAACGAAAATAAATGTCAGGAGAATACACAAATGGTACTTCAAACATGGAATGAGCATGAAGAAACTAATGATCTTTCTTTATCTTTTGAATTGTACAGAAGAATGCGGACGAATCTCAGGATTTTGAAACAAAGCCATCGCAAAAATAGCTTTACCATGAGGAGTTCAAAATTCAAACATTCAAATTTGAGGAAAAAATGAAGATAACAATATAGCCATAAAGCTAACATCACTTCGCAAGGCAGGAGAACGCAATAACGAATAGCATGTGCACGTATAACATTTGTTCGCATTTAAACCACAAGGCCACGCCATCACTTAGTTTCTTTTAGCCTTCAAGGCTAGGGGGGCTTATACTGTATCTATGGCTTAACGATCAAGTTGATGGCCACTAGGCCCAGCCCAATGTCATCCCACAATGAAACGACTATGTTTCAGTCCAAGACAAGGATCAGTTGATTGTAGAGCTTCGGTTCATGAGCCGAAATATATGGAACGAGCAGAGAGCATGAAGGCCACAACCACATAATGTGGTGATCGTTGTATGCACACGATCTCAATCCCTAAACCAAGGAACCACAACCACATTAGCCTATAAATACAACAGGCTGTGGAAGAGCTAAGGTGAGCGCTACTATCTCCAGAAATTTCAAATTTGAAAGGGAAAACGGACTTGATCATCGGAGTTTTTCTCCCAGAATCACTTCCGGGATTAACCTTACAAGTAGAGGAATTCATGAAGAGTACAATCAACTTGCCTGTACAGTCTACCACATCACTGAGGAAGGGGAAAAGAAAGACCAAATTTAAGATAATCAAGCTAACAAGATGTATAACCAACTCAGAAATAAGGGCTTTAAGTTCAAACGAAGACATGAAAGGAAAATTGGTTTTTAAATTCTCCAAGCAATCATTGAAAAAAATGTTATTAATGTCAGAAGAACCGGTGAGATGATCGGAATCCGCCTTAGAGTTAACATTGTCAAGCCGGACATCCTTAATGGGATAATCAGTAAGATTAGAGGTAGACATTCAGGCAGGTAGGAGTCCTAAAATTCGAGACAAGAACCCCATTAATTAGGGCTACAAAACACAGATAGAGTATTCCAGCAAAAGTCTAAAAGTAAAACAGGTAGTACGCCGGAGAAGACAACCGGAAAAGATCTGATTCAAGTGTAAATAACAAATTGGAAGAGTGGAGACACCTTACAGATTCACAATTGAGAGAAATGAGTACAACACAGAAAAAGGGAGAAAAGAAAAGGGAAGAAAAACTTACAATTTGAGAGGAAGAAGAACGATGATCCGCATGGAAAATAAGAAGAGGCAGGGAAGGCGAAGAACTGAGTTGTTTTGAAGAAGCAATAAAGTACAATATTTAAGTTCAGACACTAAAATGTCAAGAACGGGGAGTTAAATCAATCAAAGACATCATGATTAAATCCTGACACAAAAGCAAGTTACCTTTTACAGAAATCGAGGCGGTGACGGTATATGAATAGGCGATACAATGAACAATGATGGAATTGAGTCAATATATTCGAAGCATTTTATAAGGGAACAAAAGATAACAGAAGGTGAGAAAAATTGGAACATAGTGAATAATGAGGAGAGAATCTCGGCTTAGATCGCAGCAGCTAAGCCTATCAAAAGTCATAAACTTGAAGTATGAATTCATATTCAAATTCAAAAAGTAGGGATCCCAACAAAATCTCAAGTGTAGCCAAGAAGCAATTAACATAACCTGCATAAAAAGATTATATTTGCACATAACCTGAATAGATAGGGTTATATTTGCACTTTCAATTAGTGTAGGGTTATATCTGAATTTTCGTCAATTATATAGAGTCATGTCTACACTTTTCTATTGTATCTTCAAAGCCCTACATAGCAGTTGATGGGTGTTATCAGCTTTCATCAATTTAAACAAGGTCTCAACATGAAGATTAGCTACAACAAGTTTCAGAAAAGAAAACATTTGCTGTTCAACAATAAGTACTAAAACACGCGATGCCGAGAAATTAAGGACAAAACATCATCAAGAATTTACCCTTATGGAATAAAGAGATTATGAAGCCATCATTGCGTGTCTCATTTGGCCGATCCAAGCTTTGCATAGCTCCTTGTAGCCGCTTCGGTAATGCTCCAGTGACAAGCATAGCTGTCGAATGGCCTGCCTCTCTCGTCTCCTCAGCTCTATCTTTGATCAGGGCTGCCTGCAACTAATATATTGTATACAACATCATCAACCATTGAATACCTTTCCTTCCACACATCCAAATATTGACATAATTATAGTTTTCTATCTGCTACATTCTGTAGAGTATATGTTTCACACTAGCAAAGCACATACATGACATAACATTTCATCAAGAACTAACAAAATACACATTTCATCAAGCATAGACATGAAAGAAATGCAGACATGAACATACACATTTAAGCCTTCAATGACTTTCCAAGCTCACCACAAATGCTTTGAGTAAAGTCAAGTGGTGTTCGTTGAATATTTTAATTGGCAATTTGTGAACTTATTTGGAAACAAAAAACTTTCTATGTTGGAACATACGGATGAGCTGTAAATACGCCAAGCAAATCTTACGAGAAAAAGGACAAAATATTATGGTATTTGTGATTTATGGAAATCTGAATATTATGCTATATGATAGGCATTGGAAGAAGCATAGTTGGTTTATGGAAAATCCCTACAAATATGGTATTGAGATTATCGTATATATGGGAGATATTGTGATAAGGAAAATCCCTTTTCTTTATGGGATTTGGATATGCTTCAAGAAGCAGATAAGGAATAGGAATATTATAGAGATACTCATGGAGAGTTCTGATCTTCTCATGGCTTTAAAAGGGGACACCACGGCTGCATTCAATACACGGATTTAACAGAGACAATCTGCACACAGCTTTTCATTCTTTCGAGAGAATTGCAAAGAGCCAGAATTCTATGTTCCAACATACGTGACCTGTTGTTCAAAGTTCAGAATCGTATACCTTAATTCCTCGGGAGGAGGAGATCCAGCATCGATGAGTTTCGAGGTCAGAGGGAGTCTGATCAAGGCGGATCGGTAGATAGGGGAGCTAGCAGAATTCACATGTTTAATAGTAAAGATAAGTATTTTGTATGGTGTACTTTGTACTGTATCTTTCTGATTAGTGGATTCATTCTGAACTGGGTCAGGCCCCGCAGATGTAGGTGGATTTCATCGAACTGCGTAACCAAGTATCGTGTCTTTAATGCTTTACTTTATTGCATACTTGGTTACATAAGTTATGTTGGAACATACTAGTAATAATTAAGAGAATTCGGTAAAACCAAATTTCATTTGGTATCAGAACTTGGTCACTTATTTTTTCTCTTGGTTGTGGCAAGGAAAGTGTGATCCAGTTTTACCATGGAAACCAAAGAAGGAGCTTCGGTGTCTCGGCCACCTCTGCTGGAAGGCAACAACTACAATTATTGGAAGGCACGCATGAGATTTTTCATCAACTCAATGGATGAACTTGTGTGGTACTATGTTGAAAATGAGTGGAATCGCCCTACTAAAGATGTTGATACAAGCTCTAAGGCGAAAGAAGGAGTCGAGTCAAAAGGAGCAAAAACTCAAAGGCAAATCTACTTGGAATCCTGAAGACCTCAAGGCGTCTCTGGTAAATTCAAGAGCACTAAATGCTATCTTCATTATTGTTGATGAAAACCAATTCAAACTCATCTCTACATGTCATCAAGCCAAGAAAGCATGTGATATTCTGCAAACTATTCATGAAGGAACTAATCGAGTTCGAGAATCTAAACTACAGGTGTTGGCTACTAAAATTGAGGAACTCAAGATGGAAGAAGATTTTTTAAAAAAATTTTAAGCCATCCGTGGATGGGGGGAATATATTTGGCTCCCCAAACCATAAGAGTGTTTGCCATAATTGGCGCGATATGAAGATTAAACATTACAAAAAGTCATCTATAAGATGATCCAAGAGCCCAAAAAACTCTTGAAGCAATTAGACTCTTGCTACCAAAAGCGGAGAATACACCTATTCTAAGCTAATATGAAAGATTAGTATCAACCATATTCTAAAAAGGGGAATTCCCCTGGTTCCTATAGACCGGTATATCACGAACAGGTCGGGGAGTCGGGAATCGAAACCCCAGTTTGTCAATGATAATCAGTCAGGAAGGAAAAGAAGGAGTAATCCGTGAGTGGGACAGAAAGAAAGAGATTTCGGTGGGGGAGGTGAAGCAGTAGGCCGGTCTTTAGAAATCCAGCTGTTGATGCGCATCCACAGCAAAAACTGAAAGTATTATCTTCGCCTGGTAACGACTTCAAACCTGCAGTTGGGAGAAAAACAAAAACAGCAGTATCTTTTCTAAAGGAATTGGAAGATAGTGATATGAGTGAGTATGTAGAAATTTCATGGCAAAGATAGAAAGCAGCTGGAAGAGAGAGCTAAGGGTATAACCAATGTATAAATCTAATTACTCTCCTAGAAGAGAACTAATTCTGACTGCAGGGAAATTTTTTTTGTCCAAGTGAATAAGACCCCTGAGAAAATTAGGAGCATTTTCTATATATAGATCTCCCTGAAAGTTCATGTCCAAAGCATACTTCGCCAAATAATGAGCTGAAGTGTTAGCTTCCCGGGGAGTGTGTTGGATCGGATGAGCTAAATGTTTAGCAAAAAGATTGCAGCAAATAGAGAAGACTCTCCACAGGCATGTCATAGGATTCTGAATTCCCTTAACTGCCAGTAAACAGTCAGACTCAATAACACAACAATTTAGTTCCAATTCAGAGCATAAATCATATCCACATTGAATGGAAAATAGTTCTGCATGTAATGAGGAAGGAGAATGAAAGATGTGAACTCTCATTTTAATCACATCCCCCTTCCAATCCCTTACTATGACTGCGGAAGAAGATTGACCACTAGGCTGCCATGTAGCATCTGTGTTTATCTTGTAACCTATTAGTGGTTTACACCAGTTAATCACAGTGATCCGCTTTTTCTATTTTGGAAGGATTTTGGGGATGATTCTATGTTGAACCAGATGCTTATGTTTATCTATATTACCTTTCAACTTGTGAGCTGAAAAGATAAGGTAAATCAATTGTTTAACCTCCTGGAAACATGCATCCTCTGAAAAAGATATATTTTAAAAAATGATTTTGTTTCTGATGATCCACAGAGTCCATGTAGTGCTTAAAAGTGCAGCAGTAATCAAATTTGATTGGATCTTAGAATCAGGCTTAAATGAGAGGTAGAAGTCTACTCTACTCTTCAGATTACCAAAACTTGCGTGTGGGAAGTGTATGAGCCTATTCACTCTATACCATATTGCCACAGATAAAGGACAGGAATTAAAAAAGTGATCCAAAGAGTCCGAGTGATTTTTGCAAAGAGGGCATATGGATGCTATTGAAAAGCCTATCTTGCACAGAATATTGTCAAAAGGAAGGATGCTATTTAATGCTCTCCACATTAGGACTGACATCTTTTTTGGGATAAAAGGAGACCATACCTTGATCATGTGTCTGATGGTAACCTTTTTTTGTCTAAAACATTGGTATGCAGAACTGATAGTGAAATTACTTGTGGATGAAGGAATCCAGATTAGCCTATCAGCATGGGAGTAGACCAGTTGTACATCCTGCAAAAAATTAAAAGTGTTGGTAGCCAAATGAGGCTCCAGGATTGGAAGGAGAGAAGCTCTGTTAGATATGAAAGATCTTAGGGAAATATCCTCAAAAGGAATATCCAGCTCCTGGGGCCATTCATAGCCCAAAGCACCTTCACCATTCCAATTAGCATTCCAAAAAGAACATTCTCCAATACCAAAAATGACTCTAGTAAAGGAATTGGCCTTGGGTGTAATCTTACAGATTCTATTCCAGACATGGGATTTCTTGTAAGTAACAGGGAGTGACCATAAATGAGCAGACCACTGAGTGTTATTTATTTGCAGTTTCCACCATAATTTGCAGGAAAAGGAGTCAACTATAGCATTAAGATCTCTAAAACCAACTCCATTTTCATCTACGGGTAGGCTCATATTTTTCCAGGATCTCCATTTTTTCCCAAATATGTTATCACAGTCCCCCCAAAAAAGACCTGAAGCCAGTTTTTCCATTTTTTTTAAACTATCTTCGGGGGACTTAAAACTGCAAACATATGAGTGGGGATTGAAAGAAAACTGTGGTTTATCAAGATGATTTTGCCTGCAGAACTTAGCCATCTGTTCTTCCAATTGTTAAAGCACTTTTCCATTCTTTCCAAAATAGGGTAATAATGAATTTGTTTATTTCGACCTGGAAAAATAGGAATACCTAGGTACTTGAAGGGAAAGGAGCCTTTCACCATACCTAAGATTCTACCAACAGATTGAGCAGTAGCAGCACTTGTCTTTAAAGCAACAAAAAATTCAGATTTAGCAAAGTTAACTTTTTGACCTGATGTTTGCTCATAAGCTTTCAAAAAAATTTTAAATCTTTTCAGATTGATTGGCTTTGTGTTCAGAAAGACAGTTGTGTCATCAGCATACATCAGGTGTGACACAGCTGGACATGATCTTGGTAGTGAAAAATATTGCAGGTATCCAACACTGAAAAGTTTTTTTAAGCCTCTAGAAAAAGCTTCAGACAAAATATTATACAAAAAAGGAGAAAGTGGATCTCCCTGTTTAATACCCCTAGAGGAAGCAAAAAAACCTGCAGTTATACCATTTATTAAAACTGAAAAATGAGCTGCAGCAATATTATGCATGATACGATGCACAAATTTACCATGAAAACCAAATTGGAGTAATATTGAATTTAGAAAAGACCATGAGACCCTATCAAAGGCCTTTTGCATGTCTAATTTAATTATGAGATTAGAAACCTGTGATTTCCTAGACAGAATTTTGGTCATTTCTTGCATCTGTATAACATTATCAGATATATCCCTACCTTTTATGAAGGCACTCTATTCTGGTGATATTAGTAATGTCATGAGGGGTCTAATCCTTTCCATTAACATTTTGGAAAAAACTTTATTAACAAAATTGGATAGACTAATGGGCCTAAAGTCAGAGAAGGTAATTGGTATTTGTTTTTTGGGTATTAAGGTCAGCCAGGTGCTAGAGATAGCCTTAGGGATATTACCATTAGTTAAGAAGTCATTTGTTGCATCAAGAAGATCAACTTTAATTGTGTCCCAAAAAGAAATGTAAAAAGCACCAGAATATCCATCCGGGCCAGGGGCACTGGATTTATTAAGATCAAATGCTGCAAATTTAAGTTCCTGAATATTAAAAGGTGTCAGTAAGTTGAGATTATGTTGATCAGTGATAACTCTGGGGATTTCTTTTAAAAAGTGTTGTAGGTAAGTTCCCATTTTTTGAGGAGTCTCTTCATTAAGTAATTCCTTATAAAATCTCACTCCTTCTTCTTTAATAAGATGTGGATCTGTTATCCAATTCCCCCTACCATCCTTAATTTTACTAATTCTTGATTTAAATCTCTTTTCCCTAATGGAGTGGTGAAAGTAGCTAGTGTTTGAGTCTCCATGTTTTAACCAATTTAATCTAGCCTTTTGGTGTAAGTAAATATTTTTTTCCTTTTGGGCTCTAATAAGTATTTCTTGTGCCTTAAGTAAATCAGCTAGAACGGTGTCATCCTGTGTTTGCTGGAATGAGATTTCCAGATCATTTACAGTGTTTTCAGATTGCACCAAATTATTGTTAACATTACCAAAATGAGATTTGTTCCACTGTTTAATTTCCATCTTTAGCCTCTTTAACTTAAAAACTAAATTATACATTCCAAAGAATGGAGAGACTAGATTCCAGTTAGAGATTACTAGGGCCTTAAATTCCTCTCTATTTGACCACATTTCTTGATACCTAAAAGGCCTAGGAACTTGTTCTTCAGCTGATTGAACTGATAATAATAGGGGGTAATGGTCAGATGTCATTCTGTTTAAAACCTGAATGGAACTATTAGGAAAGAGTTCTAACCAGTCTAAGGTGGCAATGCCCCTATCTAATCTCTGAAAGGTTAAGTCTTTACATTTGTCTCTGAATCTATTATTGCTCCAAGTGAAGGAATTCCCTACAGTAGGAATTTCATGAAGATCCATATTGTTTATAAAACCATTGAACTGTTTCATGCTCTTTTTAGGAGTGGATTTCCTACCTTTATACTCAGATACAGATGACACTGTGTTAAAATCACCAATAAAAATGGAGGGAGCATGTGATGGGGTCTGTAAATCATTCCATAATGCCTCCCTAGTTTGTCTATTTACACTAGCATAAATGAAGAAACAGTTCCAGCTAACAGAGGTGGCAATATCAGAAATTTTAACTTGTAAAAATTGATCAGATTCCCGTATATTAGTTATACTGAAATTATGATTCCATAAAATCCAGATCTTAGCATTCTGAGCAGGAAGGGAATCTTTAAAACCTAGGACATGCATCAGGGTTATCAAATTTTGTTTATCATGCCAAGGTTCTATTAAGCATAATAAGTCTATGTTGTGTTTGGATTTCAAAACCTTTAATCTATCTATTGAAGTTCCATAACCTCGCACATTCCAGAGTAATATGTTTCCTATTATGGAGTATTTAATCATTTTAAAATAGTGGGGGTAGCTTTTTGAGATAATCTTAGGTTTCTAATTGTTGTGGCAGGGTTTTTACTTTTGTTACCTGATTTGACCATGTTTTTTTCAATATTATTCATGTTATCCAGGTTAGATATCTCATCAGCGTTACAAGACCTTACCTGTGGAAAATATTCTACATTTGCATTCAAATCTGATATTTCACTGACCTGAACACAAACCTGATCTCTGGATTGATCATCATTACTGATCGCACTGCAGTTGACTGAAAGCTTTGTATCTGGGGGTATTTCCAGCTTGGTGAAACCAGGTTGTGTGTTCAGAGGAACAGGCTCCCTTACTATAGATGGAGTTAAAATCTCCTCGGAAGTGGTATGCACATTAGCTTCCTGCGATTCCAGAGATTCGTGGAAGAGCTCAACAACTTCATCTACCTGATCATCCTGTAGGTTATCCAAAGATTGAAAGGCATTTGATATTGTAATCATGTTCTTTTTTATTAAGTCTTCCCTGATAGGATTTAGGTCAATTTGTTGACTCTTTTTTCTCCAGAAACATGTGGTAATTGGTTTGGATATGTCATCCAGAGAGTAGAAAGGAACATTTCTCATCTTATGATTCACAGTAGAAATGTTAAAGTTTTTATCTTGTATAGAACCTGGAGTCTTCCTTTGATTTTGGAAATCCTTTTCTTTTTGTGAAACAGATAGAGTTGAGGATCCCTCTACATGAAGTGTATCTTTTGGGAGAGGTTCTATGGCTTCCTGGGTGTGAACATGTACTGGCTTTTGTACACTAGCTTCAGGTTTACTTATTATCTTTTTCCTCAACTCTGGATGTAAAAAGTTACAATTGGTGCGGCTGTGTCCAATTATCTTGCAATGTGTGCAATAAGTTGGCAAATCTTCATATTCAATTGGATACTCTGCAACCTTATTTCCGATTCCTACCACAATAGAAGATGGAAGCTGGGATAGAAGGTCAACCTCTACACAAACCTTAATGGCAGAGGGTCTGGTTAAAGCACTGGTGGCTGCATCCATCTTAAGGTATCTACCTATTTGGCTACTAATTCCTATTATTGTAGAAATATTATAGAAATGAATAGGCAATTTATGTACTGTTACCCAGGCAGGAACAATGGAGGATTCCACAGTTGGTGAGAAATCTGGAGACCACTTTTAGACCTTCATTAATGCTCCTTGAATCATCCATTGGCCTTTCATCCAGCACCGTTGATAGTCCTCACTTTCCTGAAAATGGATAAGAACATGGCGATAGTCAATAGAGCCAAGTTGGAATTTGGATTTGAATCCAATTGATTTGAAAGCACAGAGTAAGGTTTCCATTGAAGGTTTTCCACGGCTAAATTTTCCAACAAGAGCATTCTGATAATGCGATGCTAGAATCTCTCCTTCCTCGGGGGGAAGAATGTAGGCGATCTTGCCCTTCAATTTCGTAATAGGGTGGAGATTTGGTGTATCAGGAAGAGAGGAGAAAAGCGGGGGAGGTTTGGAATTGAGAGCTTGCAGGAAGCTTTTGTTAGCAGGGATCTCAGGCGAGGGATTTGGCGTAGGAGCCGCCATGGATGGTGGTCGGAGTGATGGAGATGATCGTTATCGGAGAAGAAGAGAAAGGATAAGCAGAAAATTTTCTCAGTGTGTGTTTCACACTTTCAATCGTACATAGGAACAGTTTCGGATACGTACTTGAATAGCTCCCTTGATTGCTACATAGCAAGATAGAAGAAGATGACACTATAGCTATATTCAACGAAAAACTTAGGGACGTCTCCAATATGGCGTATCAACTTGGAAAGGTCTACAAAGAGGCTAAATTGGTGAAAAGACCTTGAGATCACTCCCTAAAAGGTTTTCAATGAAGGTCACAACAATAGAATAAGCAAGAGATGTAGCCACTATGAGCCTAGATGAATTAATAGGATCATTACAGACGTATGAAATGACATTCCAGCAGGCTACAAAAAGGGTTCAAAAGGAGTTGGCATTCAAAACATCCTCATCAAAGGATAATCACGAATTCGACAGTGATGATAAGCTTGACAACTTGCACTTATCACGAAAAACTTCTCAAGAATGCTGAAGAAAGTAGCAAACAAGAAATCTCAGGAAAGGTATGGTGAAAATAGACTAAGGCCACAAGAATTTGGAGGTAATCAGGGTACGAGATTTGAACAAGGAAATCAGCAGTTATCTAGAAATCAAAGTGGTGAACCAAACAGCCTTGGCAAATTCAATGCAGAGAATGAGAAGGATGTGGTCATATACAGGCTGAATGTACAAATACCTGAAAAGGGCAAGGAAAATCATATGTTACCTCATGGAGTAAAGATGAAGAGGACGACAAAGACGAAGAGGAACTCACAAGTAACTATGTGGCATTTCGAGCAAAAATTCATAATGCATCAGATGATGGATGTTCCAACACATCAGACAAAAATGAAGCCTTATGTTCCAACATAGACTCGTATGAAGTATCCAGTGATGAAGATGATGGACTTTCAATAATTGATGAAGACATCTACAACACTTATGAAAAGATGTATACTATGTGGCTCCAAGTAGTTGATACAAACAAAGTGCTGAAGGAAGAAAAAATGCATTTGATAGAGATAGAAAAAAAATTGCGTGTGGAAGTTGCCAAATTTAAAAAGGATAATGAAGATTTGAATGAAAAGCTAATGTTAGCAACTAAGAGAGCTGAGACTTCTGAAGCATTAATTTCTAAGCTGAACTCTGGAAAATCAAAACTCGACGATATTCTGGACATGGGAAAGAACTTTGGAGATTGACATAGAATTGGGTATTACAACCCACTCAAAAACACAGTCACACTCAAGCCTGAGACACAAGAGATACTTAAGAGTCTAGTAACTCTCAAGACAAAGATTCGAGAGGTAAAGAGAAAGACTGGCAAGCCTCATCAAAGAAAACCCCTCATCTGCAGCTACTGTTCATATCAAGGTCACTAAAAGGAACAATACCAAAAACTGCTCAGAGACCTAATGGCAGGACGTAAACTCTTGGCATGTTCCAACATAGGCAAAGTCCAGAAAACAAAAAATGGTCAGAAAGGTATGGGTTTTCAAACAATCTGGTACAGGCTTTTTGTTGCACATACTTCGCTTATATCATATTCCAGAGATTTGTGGTACTTTGATAGCGGCTGCTCTTGCCACATAACTGGCACTCAATAATTCCTCACAAATATCACACCATACGATGGCGGTTATGTTACTTTTGGTGGTGGAAAGAAGAGTAGAGTGGTTGGAAAAGGTGAACTACGGATTGAAGGATTTCCAGCATTCACTAGTGTGCTGCTTGTTGAAGACTTGAAGGCCAATCTGCTGAGCATAAGTAAATTGTGTGATGACAATATGACTGTGGAATTTCAGAAAGACAAATGCATGATGAAACACGGAGAAGCCAAGGTTCTTTCAGGCATACGATCATCAGATAATTGCTCTTTTCTGGAATAGGAAGTACGGTGTATGATCTCAAAACAGGATGAAGGTTTTCTGTGGCACGGGAAGCTCAGTCACATCAATTACAAAACCTTAGTGAAAATTGCAAATGCAAAGGTAGTACGAGGTATTCCTACCTTAACAAGCAAGGGGAAAATTGTGTGCGAACCATGTCAACAAGATTTACATGGGTAGCTTTTTTGAAAGAAAATTCTGATACTATATAAGTGTTTAAAAGTCTGGTGATAAAGTTACAGACTGAAAAAGGAAGTCCAATTGGGAAGATTGTTCAAATTTTTAGTGATCATGATAGAGAGTCTGAAAATTCTCAATTCAATTACTTCTGTGATGAGCTCGGGATTCAACACAAGTTTTCTGTACCAATCACTCCTCAGTAGAATGGTTTTGTAGAATGGAAAAACAAAACCTTGCAGGAGATGGCTCGAGTTATGTTGGCCGAGAAAGAAATTCACAAAAAATGGTGGGCAGAAGCTATTAACACAGCTTGCTATACAACTAATCGAGTATATTTGCGTCAATTCACCAACAAAACATCCTATGAGATTTGGAAGGGTAGGAAACCAAATGTCTCATACTTTCATGTGTTTGGAAGCAAGTGCTACATCCTAAGAGATAGAGAACAATAGGCAAAATTCGATTATCGGAGTGATACTAGAATCTTTCTTGGTTATTCTGTAAACAGCCAGGCTTATTGTGTTTATAACCATCGGACAAACACACTCATGGAATCTATAAATGTTATTGTGGATGATTCTGAAGAAGGAAAAAAGTCAGATGTTGTAGAAGATGAACCTAGTGATACTCATGTTCCAACACAGCCTCGTCAATCGAACAAGGCAGATCCATTTCATGTTGGAACATCTGAACAAATTGATGTTGACTAGTTGAAACTGTGCATGTTGGAACATCATCCACCACTTCCATATCCTATGGTCCAACACAGGATCCATCTGAATCAATGGCACGGAGTACTCGATCAGTTCCTCGGGTGGATTACAGGAAGTTGGCAGGATTACAATGCTTCATCTCTCTCATTGAACCAAAGAATTACAAGGAGGCATTACTGGATGAATACTGGATTTCTGCAATGCAAGAAGAACTAGGTCAGTTTGCAAGAAATGATGTATGGTATCTCACTCCTCATCCCAAAGGTGTAAATGTCATCGGCACAAAGTGGGTCTTCAAGAATAAATCTGATGCTGACGGACATATTACTCGAAACAAAGCCAGACTGGCAGCTCAAGGATATACGCAAGTTAAGGGAGTTGACTTTGATGAGACATTTGCACCAGTTGCCAGGTTAGAGTCAATTCAAATTTTACTTGCTATTGCCTGCTCTATGAACTTTACTCTGTATCAAATGGATGTCAAGAGTGCGTTTCTAAATGGTGTGGTAAATGAAGAATTATATGTGGAACAACCTACAGGATTTGAGGATCCTCATTACCCTCATCATGTGTATCGCCTCAAGAAGGCTTTATATAGCTTAAAACAAACACCCATGGTATGGTATGAACGACTTACTAACTTTCTTCTTAACAAATGTTATCGTCGAGGGGGAGTAGATTGCACTTTATTTGTGTTTGAACAATCATCAAAAATTCTGATTGCTCAAATTTATGTTGATGATATAGTATTCGGCTCTACTTCACCATCTACGGTACATGATTTTATCACGGTTATGCAGGCTGAATTTGAAATGAGCATGGTTGGAAAGCTCACATACTTTCTAGGACTGCAAGTTAAGCAAAGAAAACTTGGCTTGTTCATAAATCAGAGTAAGTATGCCCTGAATTTAGTAAAGATATTTGGTTTAAGCAATGCCTAGTTAGTTCGAACACCTATGGGGGTTTATGACAAACTATTCAAGAATGAGGAAGGAGTCGCAGTTGATCAAAAGTTATACATGGGAATGAATGGGAGTCTATTGTATTTAACAGTAAGTAGACCAAATAAATGTCTCAGCGTAGGGATATGTGCAAGATTTCAGGCTGATATAAAGAAGTCTCATCTCACTGCAGTCAAAAGAGTTATTCGATATGTAAGTGGGACTTCTGAGTATGGTGTCTGGTATTCTAAGAATCAAGATTCTGATTTAATTGGGTACAATGAAATCGATTGGAATGGTAATGTTGATGATCGAAAGAGCACTACAGCTGGATGTTTCTTTATTGGTACGAACCTAGTGTCTTGGTATAGTAAGAAACAAAATTTGATCTCTTTGTCTACTGTGGAAGCTGAATATCTTGCTGCTAGAAGTTTTTGTGCACAATTTTTATGGATGAAGCAAATGATGAATGACTATGGAATTCATCAAGGTCCTTTGAAGATTTTATGTGACAACACAAGTGCTATTGATATTTCAAAAAATCCTGTCCAGCACTCTCGAACTAAGCATATTGACATAAGGCATCATTTTATTAGAAATCTTGTTGAAAGGAAGGAAGTTGTGGTAGTCTATGTTCCAACATCTGAGCAATTTGCTGATATTTTTACAAAGTCATTGGACACCGCCACTTTTGAAAGTCTCATAAAACACCTAGGTGTTTGTCAAATTTGAGGTAATTCTTGCCTTTATTTAGTTGTAAATATTTTTTTTATTTCTGTTCAGAAAAACAAAAAAAGAAAAAATAGAAAAAAGAAAATTTTCTACAAATATAGAAGCTGCATAATTATGGTATGTTGGAAGTTGGTATGTCTTGAGTTGATGTCTTGAGTTGACAAGAGAGAAAAGAAGAATCATTGCACATCTTGAAAAAAGAAAACATTTTTGCGGCAAACGAGGAAGTGAAGTGAAGAGTTTGTGTTGGTTTCAAAGTTATCTCAATCTCTCCAAATCCCTCTCTTTTCGGCCACTCTCCCACTTCTCTTGGTTTCTTTCGGATTCTTGTTGCTAAATTCTTCCAAGATTTTCTCCTTCACAACAAATTTCTACCAAAAAATGTCTTCAAGCCCCAATTCTCCCACGGTCAAAATAGAAACTCAAGAAACTCCTCAATCTCCGGAGGATGAAAATGTTGAGCAAAGGGAAGAGAATGTAAAGGCTAGTGGTGATGGACAGAATGAACATCCCAGAGGCAAAGGGAAGGTTCCCTATCAGGAGGTAACGAGTCCTAATCCTCCTACTCTCAAAGTTCTTGGAATGGAATTTAATACTATAGATGATATTTTTGAATGGCATGAAACCAATAGAAGTACTGTGGATTTGCGTAAACTTAAGAGTATAGAGGGAGATTTTTTGAATGTGAATGTCAAGGAACTAGTATCTAGTGATATTGGTAACCTTTGGGATATTGAAAATTATGAAGTTAAATTTCTGAGGGAGAGATATGAAGTTTATGGAGGGAAGGATAGATTTCATGTTTATTCATCTATTCCTTGTTTGAGCTATGTTAGAATTAAGGAGATAAGTGATAATGAGGCAGCAGGACTGGAAGTGGTTAAGTCTACGGACAGGATGTCGGTAGGATTCTATGATTCTAAGGCTGCTTAGAGAATAAAGAAACTGAGAAAATCAGTAATAATAGAAGTTTCTGACAGTGAAGAAGAAGACAATGTTGGCTATGTTCAAACACAGAATGCAGATTCTGAAAATATTGAGGAGATGAAGATTAATGATGAAGACATGGGAGGTGAAGACCAGATTGATGTAACTGGTGATGTTGATATTGATGTGGATGGAGATCATATTGGAGGTTCCAATTCGAGACAAGGTGAACCAGATAAGGACCAGTATGTTGGAACACAGGACAGGACAGAGACTGCTGAAGAAGAAGGAGCTGGAGATACTAAGTATGTTCCAACACAGGAGCAACCTGAGTTGAACTACTCCAGTGATGAGTTATTAGATGAGTTCTTACAAACTTCTAAGGGTAAGAGAAAGATGGTTGCTAGTGTGGATTCCCCACCAACCAAAAATGCCAAGAAAGCTAAAGTTGCTCCCAAGAAGAAAGTGGTGCCACCTCTGTCTGTAAGTGAAGCACTGTCATTTTCTTACTTCGATATAAACTGTGAAGAAATGGGAGAAGTGTTTGCAGAGAGGAAGGTGATCTCTGAGAGACCCGTAGACCTAGATGCATATAGGGCTAGTGGGTTTTCTGATTTTTTGGAATTAATTGGAATGAAAAGGGTTGCCACTGTACAACTTCAGTACAATAGACAGGTGGTCATTGAAGTGTATTCCAATTTGATGGCTAGAAATTTGGAGGTTGATTCCCCTTGGTTTGAGTGGGTTTACGTAAGGGGGGAGATTATTGACTTTTCAACTGTCAGGATAAATAGATTTTAGGGCTGCAAACTCCAAAATTTGAGGGAGTGTTTCCAGATGATCTAGGAGTGTTGGATGAACGGATTCTGGAGGCAATCTCAGGAGGGTACAAGACCAAATGGCCTGAGACTGGATATTCACAAGCTTCCTGCTTGTCTTCTAGATTCTTTGGTGTATATCAGTAGCGGTGAACTGCTGGATGCCATCCTCCAACACTACTTCCTTGACTAGAGAAATGTCTAAGCTGTTGTACTGTGTTGGAACACAGAAATCAGTCAACCTGGGGTCGTTCATACAGCAGAGTCTAGTTAGGCAAGCTACTGCCCCAAAGGCGAAACATGCTATTGTGTATCCCTGCTTAATTTGTGCATTGGCTAAAAGTGCCAAGGTGAAGGGGAAGGCGAAAGATGTGATCATCGATACGGAGTTCCTACGGCCTAACAAGTAGACCTTTGGCATGAGGCACGTATATGATTTTCCTTGGAACCATGAAGGCTCTACTTCTGCAGCTGCTCAAAAGAAGGCAAAATTAGTGGCATTGAATGCAAGGTTGGGGGCGATAGCCATCCAAATGGTGCCACTAGAAGTAGAGAAGGCCAAACTTAAGGGGGAGAAAGCTCAGCTGGAGACCTGGACCGCTGCTCCTGAACGGGGTTGATTTTCTGATGTAAATCATGTTCAAACATAGATCTAGTGTCATATTCAGGGGGAGCCTGTTTTCTGGTTCTTTCAAAATTTTTGGTTTATTTTCCTTTGGCATATTCATAGCCCCGGGGGGTGATTTGAATGACTGTAATCTTTTGGTATTCGGTATTCGGAATGTAATCTGTTGGTATTCGGAATTCTGGTATTCGGTTGGTATTCTTTTACATCAGGTTCAGTAGTGTGCATATGTTCCAACATAGGTGGAGTTTGGGAATACTTATATGTTTAATTAAAAGTTTTTCAAATGTGATCTTAATGTCCAAAATGGTTGGGTTCACAAAATGCCAAAGGGGGAGATTGTAAAGTCAAGTGGTGCTCATTGGATATTTTAATTGGCAATTTGTGAACTTATTTGGAAATGAAAAACTTTCTATGTTGGAACATGCGGATGAGTTGTAAATACGCCAAGCAAATCTTACGAGAAAAAGGACAGAATATTATGGTATTTGTGATTTATGGAAATCTGAATATTCTGCTATATGATAGGCATTGGAAGAAGCATAGTTGGTTTATGGAAAATCCCGACAAATATGGTATTGAGATTATCGAATATATGAGAGATATTGTGATAAGGAAAATTCCTTTATTTATGGGATTTGGATATGCTTCAAGAAGCAGATTAGGAATAGGTATATCATGAAGATAATCATTGAGATTTCCGATCTGCTCATTGCTTTAAAAGGGGACACCACGACTGCATTCAATACACGGATTTTACAGAGAAAATCTGCACACGAATTTTCGTTCTTTCGAGAGAATTGCAAAGAGCCAGAATTCTATGTTCCAACATACGTGACCTGCTGTTCAAAGTTCAGAATCGTATACCTTAATTCCTCCGGAGGAGAAGATCTAGAGTCAACGAGTTTTGAGGTCAGAGAGAGTCTGATCAAGCCGGATTGGTAGCTAGGGGAGCTAGCATATTTCACACGTTTAATTTGTAAAGATAAGTATTTTGTATGGTGTACTTTGTAATGTATCTTTCTGATTAGTGGATTCATTCTGAACTGGGCTAGGCCCCACAGATGTAGGTGGATTTCACCAAACTGCGTAACCAAGTGTCGTGTCTTTAATGCTTTACTTTATTGCATACTTTTGGTTAGATAAGTTATGTTGGAACATACTAGTAATAATTAAGAGAATTCGATAAAACCAAATTTTGGAAAAGCATTACCTAGAAAATAATTACAGGTCCAAACCTAGTTCAAAGTAGAAGAAGGCTTAAACATTAACCATCCAAGCCTAGCCAAAACCTTTGTCATGAGAATCAATTTCAGCTTTTCAGGTTAAAATAGTGAATAACAAATTACAACATCACAAGCTAAATAGTTTTGGCAAAAAATGAAATTCAAACGCAACAGAAGAAGTTTGAGAACAGTATCAGCAGCAGCATCACCAAATTTCCAACAAAAATTAAAACAAATTACAAACACTAGCTTCAAACCGAAATTTATAAGCTTTTGTGACTCCTTTCCCTAATAGCTCATTAAGTTCAGCCTTGTCCAGCAAGTTGAACCGGATGGCATCCAGAGGCTCAGCATCTCCACCCATGATAGCATTATCAAGAAAAAGGATTACTCCTTGGATTCTCATTCAAAACATAAGCACGTCGATCATTATATAGCGGAGAGCTGGGTAATTTGTTATTCAACCTTGATTATATCACAGTTATAATTTTAACTTGATTCTCAATGTTGCTAAAGCTGGGAAATTTGTTTCGACTGCTTCATTGATGAAGGGATAGATGTACAGGTAGTCATAGATCAGGACTCAATCTGTAGGCCTTCTCAGTGAAGCTCATAATCCTCGAACTCCTTAAAAAAGTAAATTCGAATAGAATCGGTGGAAAAAAAACCTTAATTGAGAGGAACACCGAAAAACAAACTACAAACCTATAGTTTCGAAACAAACCTGATTGAAATCGTGATAGAAATTAGCCGGAATAATCGAATATGTAGTTCGTTTCCATCATGAAGAACGGCATGGCAGAATCTCGGAGAACAGTTTGAATCTGGAATAATCCCGAACAACGAGATGGAAAGGGCAATCCAACAGAAGGCAAATTTTGAACCAGGATTCGAATGAGCAGCTTTTTGACCCGAAGAGGATCCGCGAATTTACCATATTTTCTCCTTAAATCTGAATGGTCTTAAGGAGGTGAGAACACTCAATGGTCTAAATTTGATGATAAAGTATAGGGATATCTGCCAATATAATCATATCTATTTGAGTAAGTGTCAATATAACTCTGTGATAATTTTTAGTACAAATATAACCCTATCTAGTTAATGAAAGTGCCAATATAACCCCCAGACCTCATTTCCGGCATTGATCTCAGTTTTTCGGCGTTGACTCAATGTAAATTGACCAAAATACCCTTTGGACTAACTCTAAAATTATGTGGATAATTTTACCCTCATAGTTCGCCAGACCGGCGCCGGACCACCGCCTGACCGTCGCCTGACCACCGACGGACTGCCACCAGATTAGGAAGGGTTATATCAGCACATTATGAAAACCGGTAGGGTTAAATCAGCAAATTCCTAAAATTTATAGGGTTATATTAGCACATTAGTAAAAAAATATAGGGTTATATCAGCGCATACTATAGAATATAGGGTTTAATGATATTTTATTTATTTTGTTGTGTTTAGTCCGGATTGATGATTCGATAACCTTTGGTGTTGTGTGTGATTGTTATTTTGCTGTGTTCTTCAACCTAGGGTTTTTAATGTTGATAAGTTTTGAAATGAGGCTATGATATGTGATAATGGTGTTTAATATTAATGATGGTGTCATGATGTCAAATTTTATGTTGTATATGATATTGTTATGATGTTATAATGGTGTATATGATATTATTATGATGTTATAATGGTGTATATGATGATGTGGTCGCCCGTTAAGGCTAGCCGAGTACCACACACTTAATATGTATAATATGTGCTCATATAACCCTATAAGTTTTAAGAATTTGCTGATATAACCCTACAAACATTAGAAATATGTTGATATAACCCTACAAACATTAGGAATGTTCTGATATAACCCAATAAGATTTCATAATGTGCTGATATATCCCTACCTATTCCGGTGGCGGTCCGGCGGGTATTAAATTCATTTCCTATTTTTTGTATTTTAATTTTTTTTCAGAAGGGCAAACATGTAATTTTAATAAATTCCAGCTAAAAGTTGCCGGAGAGGGTTATATTGGCACTTTCACTAACTAGATAGGGTTATATTGGTACTTTCAAATACTGAAAGGTTATATTGGTACTTTCAAATACTGAAAGGTTATATTGGCACTTATGTCAACTAGGTAAGGTTAAAAGCCTTTTTTTCTAAAAAAAATATTCCAGCCTTTAAAATGAGCGGATCCTACCCAGGTCAAACGCAACTGGATCAAATCGTCTCTACTTTGCCATTGTATTGTTTGCCGGGTTTATTAAAATCGTCGACTCATCAACTCTGATTTCATCACCACCGGCCTTACCTCTACGAATTCACCTTCCCTTTCTTCATATTCAGTTATTCCACAGTCAATTCTAATGGCAAAGCTATTGTAAGATGTTGCTGGAGTCTTGGTGGTACAGTAGCTGTGACGGCAGAATGTCAATCACAGCTCAGGTGTGGCGACGATAATGGATTTTGCTGCTGGGGCAGAAGCTCCACTGAGAGAAACATATCAAAGGGATTTTATAGAGGGCGGATCGATAGTGTATTCAAGGGAGATTTCCATAACTAAACAAGTGGATGGTGTGTACGACATTAGATTGAAGAAAAATGCAGAAGACCCCCACGATGTTTGAAGAAACCTTCGTTCTTTAACCTCTCGCACCAATTGAATGATGGATTCCAATTGACAAGGAGTATAAGTGCTCTTCAAAAGCTGGTTTAAAGTGGCCATCAACGAGTTTGGGAGTGATTGAATGAACTTTGTAAAGTCCACATTTGGTTAATTGGCAATTTGTGGTAATTATGCAAATATGGTATTATTGAGTTGCAACATCAAATAAAGAATTTTGGTGAAATAAGGAAATGTTGAAAATTAAATCCGAGAAGTATACATCTCGTCCAAGTTGTATTTGAGTTGGAGAATATATCAGTTCTGGATTGGATTAATGTTATGAAATTGGAATATTCAGTTATGGTTAGGATAGGGATGAGATATTCTGGTTATTCTAATTCCTTAATTAAAGGGATTAGATTTGGTAATTCTTTGTAATCAGAATATTATGTGGAGAATGAATTATATTTGCACAAGACTTCATGTGTAAGAAGACTTTCCATGTTGAAACAAATGGAAAGGTGAAGCCTAAAAGGATTTAATAAATTGAAGATATTGCATAAATATTGAGTTATGGAATATTGAAGATTTCGCAATATATTATTTTAGGCGTGTGATTGAAGCATATTGGATTTATGAAAAATCCCTATAATTATGGATTTGGATTTATGTAATATTATGAGATAATTGAGATAAGAAAAATCCCTTTATTTATGAGATTTAGATATACTTCAGAAGTAGATTTGAAAATGTAATCTTTTGAATACAAATGTGGAGAATTCCATTTTGCGGATATACATATATATATTGATGGACATCACGATTGTGCCACTTACAAATTAATTGAAGAAAAATCTGCATCCAGATTTATATCTTTCGAGAGGTACTACAGAGCCATTCGTTTATGTTCCAACATGAACTTAAATTATTGATCAAGTTTATAATCGTATACCTTAATTCCTCGGGGGAAGGAGATCCGGCGTTGACAAGTTTTGAGGTTAGAAGGAGTCTGATCAAGGTGGACCGGTAGCAAGGGGAGCTTGCAGAATTCACATATTATAATTAGTTAAGACAAGTATATTGTATGGTGTACTTTGTACAGTATCTTTCTGATTAGTGGATTCATTATGAACTTGGCATGGCCTCGCAGATGTAGGTGGATTTCACCGAACTACGTAACCAAGTCTCGTGTGTTCATGTTTTACTTTATTGCATACTTGGTTAGATTAGCTATGTTGGAACACAGTAGTAATTATTGAATTAACTAGGTAAATCAAATTTCAACCTTCAATGAATAAGAAGCTCTACAGATTCTCCAACTCTGAAGTTTCTTCTTTGCCATTATTTGCCATTGTTACTGCTGACCATGAATTATTCATTGACATTATAGTTTTGTTTGAGTTATGCATAACTTTCATAAGCATGTGCCAAAAATTGTATGTAGTGCAGAGAGGATTTGATTTTCTTTTTTGATAATGTAATGCAATGATCTCAGATTATTCAGAATATTTCATTGGTAATATTAAGAAGACATGGAGCTTCATTGGTAATGTCTTGTCTTTTACCTCTGATTTCTACATCTTTTTATTGAAGTTTTTCTTCAAACATATTAGTTCATCTGAGTTCCCGTGAGATAAAAGCTCTTCGCCTACTTCAACAACATCGAAATAAGTATGCTCAGTGAGGTAAACCTTATTCTTACACTCCACGACTCAAGCACCTATAAGAAATACTTAAAGCACCTTCAAGCTATACACGAAGCACCTTCAATGTATAGTTGAGCACCTACCGTATATACTTGAAGCACCTACATCATTAACTAAAAGAACCTACAAGTATAATTTAAAGCACCAACAAACTTACCTTAAATAACCTAAGAGCATAACTTGAAACATCTTAAATTAAAGAACCTACGAGCATTTACAAGCATAACTTGAAGAACCTACGAGCATGTACAAGCATAACTTGAAGAACCTACAAGCACTTACAAGCATAACTTGAAGAACCTACAAGTTAAACTTGAATCACCCTCGAGTTATACCTCGAAGCACCTACAACTAACTTGAAAAACCTACAAGTTAAAATTAAATCACCTTCGAGTTATAACTTGAAGCACCTATGAGGATATGTTCAAACACCAACAAGCATAAACTGAAGACCTATGAGCATAAATTGAAGCACCTATGAGCATAACTTAAAGTACCTACAAACATAACTTGGAGACACTTTAAATTTGAATAACCTTTTAGCTATAAACTGAAGCACCTATGAGCGTAAGTTGAAGCACCTACAAACATAACTTTAAGCAACTATGAGCTTAAATTTAAGCACCTACAAGCATAAATTAAAGCACATACTAGCATAACTTGAAGCACTTCTGAGTTATAGCTTTAAACAACAGAAGTTAAACTTGAAGGACCTCTGAATCATAACATGAAACACCTACAAGCATGAGTTGAAGCACATTTAAATATAACTTGAAGAACCTACAAGTTTAACTTAAAGTACCTTCATGTTAAATGTGAAACCTCTATAAGAATAGTTTGGAGATCCAACAAATTAAACTTAAAATACCTCTGACACTTGAATCACCTACAACCATAGCTTGTAGCTTCATATATGCTACGAGCTTAACTTGAAGAAAGTATAAGATTAACTTGATGTACCTACAAGTTAAACACGGAGCACCTTCAAGTTATAATAAAACCAAAATGCAACCTGGATAGAATAGGTGTTGCCAGTTCCCACTTTCTATAAACTTTGTAAGCAATAAGTGATGCATTTCCACCATTAAGAATGTATGATATGAAAGGAATTATCTGTTTGGAAACAATGGTACTGGTGTCCTCATCTTCTTCATAGAAGTAATAAAGTCTATACACTCATCTTGTTCATAATACATCAAATTATAATAATCGATCAAGAAAACCCACAAAGATATTGAAGAAACACTAGTGTACTATGTACAAATCCATTAAAAAAACACATTGAGTTCAGTATCACTACTACACAAGTGCATTAGCATATTCTAACTTCACTACCATCCCTTGAACCTCTTTCCCTAATCGTGAGCTGAAAGCAGACAAGATCCTTTGATCACGAAAGAGTATATGAACTTATTTTGAGAGTTGTAAACCATCATAAAGAATTCAAACAAACTTTAATATCCCTTCAAATGGCTCTTCACTAGAAGAGTAAGACCGAATAGAAACCTTCCAGAAGTCAATATTTGGGTGAGGAATTTTATCAAACATATTCCAGGTTGAATTTATTAGAATATTTTGCTGGCTCAAGGGCGGGTAGGAGTTGGCCATAATTTGGATCTCTAATGTCACAAACAGAGAATTTGATATGGCATCAGGGTTAGTATATATGGAAAGTGGGACCGACGTGATGACATTTTATTTGCTCTATTTAATTAAAATATTTGCTTCCCATAATTTGGTCATCTAATTTGCTTTCTTTAATTAAGGAATTTTCCTTTTCCTTAGGATATCTAATTTTCTTTTCCATTTCTTTTAGAAGATTTAGTTTTCTTTTCCCCTTTCCCTTAGGAGATTTAGTTTCCTTTTCCCTTTCTCACTATGAGATTTAGCATCCTATAAATATAGGAGACATTCTTACGTAATTTTAATTCTTGTTTTGATTATGATTAATAAAAGTTGAAATTTATGTTGCAAACCCTAGCATTTCATATTTCTTATATTACGTGCTACATCAATTGGTATCAGAGTCATTCTGATCCTCATCATGGCGCGTCATTGACCCCGTGGAGGCATCCCCAAGTGTGATACTGATCTAGAATACGTTTATAGATGTGAAGAAATTGCACGAATACGTCAAAAAGTGGAGGTTGTTGAGCAGCTCCTTGCCGTGTTTTTCCAGCAACACCAGGACAAAGCCATCCCTCTTAATGAATTCGACACTGAAAATGACCGCCACAACCTTTTCACCCAAAATTTTGGTAGACACATCTACGCAATGCACTTGCGCCATGCAACTCTGGAAAATTGGCGTGGGGAGTCAGCGTTCCAGGTGGTTATCTCAGAGTACGACCATACGATGTACAACGAGGTGGAGCAAGGCGAGGTTGTGTACGATGAGTCTGAGTACGGAGACACAGAGTACGATGCGCCCTTGCATGACAACACTGTGCGATGAAGCGGAGTCCAACAAGATAGTATACGATAACTCCATATACGACAAGGAGGAGATTGAGAAAGTCGAGCAAAACTTCTTTGGTGAACAAATTTATGATATATATGATAATGACATGGAAACCGAGGAGGAGATTGAGGAAGTCGAGCAAGACTTCTTTGGCGAACCAATTTATGATGATGACGTGGAGGTCGAGGAAGAGATCGAGGAATTCACGGGAGACATGGGCATGCACTTATAGTCCGGTTAAATTTTCTTACCTCTCCAAACCGCAAGGATGGGGGGGCTAAGCCACAACATCTTCCAATCTTCATGCACCATTGGCAATAAAGTTTGCAACTTTGTCATCGGGAAGTTGTGAGCACGTCATAATCGTGAGCGTCGTCACCAAACTCGGCCTCAAAACAGAAAATCACATGAAACCCTACAAACTTGCATGGCTTCAAACCGGCGCTGACGACACCATTTCTAACCCAACCTTGGGGGAAGAAGTGCTCGACTTCAACGAAGTCCCGGAAACTAGACGTGTCCCCTTCATCGCTTTTACACGGGTGACAATTTGGACGATTATGCACTGGAAAATTCTAGGACGAATTTTTCCGACCCCCGGAGTATGATGTGGCATAAGGGTTGGTATATATGGACAAGTGGGATAGGCGTGATGACATTTTATTTGCTCGATTTAATTAGAATATTTGCTTCCCTTAATTTGGTCGTCTAGTTTGCTTTCTTTAATTAAGGCATTTTCTTTTTCCTTAGGATATTTAATTTCCTTTTCCCTTTCTCTTGGAAGATTTAGTTTCCTTTTCCCTTTTCCCTTACGAGATTTAGTTTCTATTTCCCTTTCTCATCAGGATATTTATCATCCTATAAATGTAGGAGGCATTCTTATGTAATTTTCATGCTTGTTTTAATTACGATTAATAATTGTCGACATTTATGTTGCAAACCCTAGTGTTTCATCTTTCCTATATTACGTGCTACATTAGAATTCTTGCACAAGTCTTTCATCTTCCAATTTTGACAAAAATGTCTTTGCAACTCCAATGGAAAACATACCAGTGAAAATGGATCCTAAAAAGTCATTTCCAGAGAAGGGCAAGTGCTTGCAAGAGTTGATGAAATCTAGGCCGCTCCCACATATGCTTCTTCTAGCGGGGTCAATGCTCTAGTGACAGATCTCACTGTCGGCATTCTATGCGATTGACATCCTTCACTGTGAAGAGTTATCTTGTTTTATGACCCAAGTTCACACATATGACCCGAAATAAGGACCCGCGAGCTTTATTAGTTGGGTAATATGCAAATATAACTCTATATGTTGGAGAAAGTGCAGATATAACCCTAAGTTATTTTATAGTGCAAATATAACCCTAACTATTATACATAAGTGCAAATATGACCCTAAACTTATTATTCCGACATTGACTCGACATTTCCTGCTATTGACCGACTGGAAATAACCAGAATACCCTCCTAACCTAATACAAAATTTTAAAAGATGAAAATGCCCCCACCGCCCAACTCTGCCAGCAGCCCCATGGGAGGTCGTCGTCGTACCTCTCAAAGTTAAATTTGTAATCCCTAAATGCTTCCTATCTACAACTAAGTAGATAATGGCAAGTCAGGGTCGTCCACAAAGAAAATGGATCTTCTAAGGGTTTAAACATATAATGTTGATATTAGGCTAGAAGTAGTTATATATATATATATATAGATATAAAAGCAAGTAAAATGGGGGGGGGGGTTGGTTGGTTTTTGTCCTACGTTATGAAATTAAAAGACAAGATAACTAGCAAAGTCAAACTATGCTAATCATCAAACAAACTAAGAAAATGGGTTTAAAACTACAAAAGACAAAGCCTTGGGGGCAATTGATATCCACTTCCAAACCTCATGTATATCATTGAACCATTCACTCATTATATTACATTCATTACCTATGAGGATGCCAAAGCTTCCCAATTGAAGATCAACACTCATTTCTTCTTAATAGTAATTTGCAAAGACACACAACGACCACTTGTAAACCTCATTGATAATCACCT
The DNA here is from genome assembly GCA_037428765.1 of Rubia yunnanensis. Taxonomy (NCBI): domain Eukaryota; kingdom Viridiplantae; phylum Streptophyta; class Magnoliopsida; order Gentianales; family Rubiaceae; genus Rubia; species Rubia yunnanensis. The sequence continues at coordinate 64,680,179 of CM075069.1, read as the reverse complement.
TAGGCAAACCACACCATAGAGGTATTTTATCAATGGCATTATACACGAAGAACCATAAATTTGATAACAACAAGCATTCGACCAAATGCATAGCAATTTCTGATATTGGCTTGCTCATCCAGCTGAGCGGATGATGTCTGCATGGGCGAGCTGCAGTTCACGGCTTCTTCTTTTCCTTCCCACGGGTGAACTGTTGATCCGTTTTAGGAGTTCTTGCAGTCATTTTTATAGTATTTGAGAAGATGAATCCAATGGTACCATCCTTGGAGACTGGTTCTTCTCGGATCAATCTCCAAAATATACTTCAAAACATAGATCATTCGTCACACTCTACTTTGCTCTCCTTCTTCACTTTATCTTCTACCACTCTGTGAGTGGCCTTCCATCTTCTACCATTCTTGTGAATGGCCTTCACTAAACTACTCCAAAGTGTATACAGTAAATCTACAAATTAAGCTCAAAATTGGAATCCAGATGCTTGTAAGGACCAAAAATCCATTAGACTAAACATAGGTTACAAAATGAAGGATTCGTATATGAAAACCAAAAAAGGTCATCTAAACCCCTTATGTAGCTATCTTAGAGCATCTCCAATGCATGGAGGGTTTTCCTTATTTAACGGGGTCAAATGGTAGAATCTGATTGGAACATCGATTCACCTTCAGTCTGACGTAATATTAAATGTTTTGACCATTAGTCTCGTTTGAAATCATTCTCCAATCCAAACTTCAAATTAATAATTATTATGCAACGTGGATATGCTACAAACTCCCAATTATTATGTGACATGTATATATATAATATTGAAATTATATTTTAATATTATATTTGATCTCAACAAATATTATATTCATACAATTAATTATATTTTAGATGCATCTAATTATTTGACAAGAGTAATGATGGTGAATAAATAATTATATTGGTTCAATAAAATAATTTTTATGAACTCGAGTATAACATTAATTGGCACTAACTTATTTTTAGTTCATGTTTAAAATAAAATTGATTCTATTCTAGAAATTAATTTGTTATTCTAATTAAATGAACTAATTATTAAATAGGCAATGAGTTAAGAAACTTTCTAATTTATGTATCAATTTTACTTTTATGGAGAAAGAGTAAAAAACAAAAATTAATTGAAATTAATTTTTATTTTTGCCAATCTATAATATATGCATCATTATTATTTATATATTATTAAATATAAATGAATATAACATGTTGATTTTTCATTATTATTAAAATACATCATTCAATTATTTTATAACCTATAAATTCATAGTTACTTTTTAGAATTTGAAAAAAAAAATACTAATGTTAATAGACTAATACTTATAATTTTTTGAGTATAAATTTATATATATATATATATATATATATATATTACCACATATGTTGAAAATATTTTTAAATCTCTTTAAATTATTATTTTATTTTATATATAAAAATAAATCAACGTTTAAAATTAATTTTGCCATTTCATTTTCCAATGTAGTTTGGTTTATTTTTAGTGGTGTACAAAATTATGGTAAACGTGAATTTGGGAATTTTACCAAACAAAACTACATTAAAACACCAAAGTATCTACCCCAATAAAAAAATTAAATAAGGCGCTTTTATTTTTTTGTGTGGCTGATTTGGCAAAGCGCGGCCTTCGATATCATCGTTGGAGAATAGAAGTCCATTTTGACGGGGTCACTTATATTTTTAGCCACGTAATATCTACGTTCACCTCCGACTCCTGGATTGAAGATTAAATTTAATAATAGGCGTTAGTAAATCTTACGTGGCAATTAAAGTTTACTCTAACGAAACCCGTATTGGAGATGCTCTTACAACAAAAATATGACAAAAGAGATGTTAAATGCTTTGAAAAATACATGCATTTGACGTCTCATTAAATCTCCCCACATTTACCCCTTTACTCGTCCTCGAGTAAACAAGAAAAAGCAAAGATCAAAGCGTAAACTAGCTTGCAAAAGTTTTCCCAAAGCATCCAACATCGTATTCCTAGATTACCCAAGCCCGAGACATAAGAATCTCGCACACTCTCACATCCCAAAGCCTAAGAAAATCTGAACAACCAACAAACCATAACAAAAGTAATGTATACTTATAATGCCAAGCTAATTTACTCTATTCAAAAAGCCACCCAATAGACAAATCAAGAGAAACAAAAATTTTTTTTAATTCTTCTCATTTTGCCTAGGAGCCTTCTCAGGTTTTCATCCTAGCTTCATACTTTTTTTCAATGCTCACCCTCACCTTTTTCCACACCATTTGGCCTCTCATTTTTGCATAGGTTGACCTTTTGGATTTTCAACCTATTCGGGCCTCCCACTTTTGCCTAAGTTGCCCTCTCGGGTTTTCAACTTAGCGGAAAAAATTTTCTATTGTTTTTTTTCTATTATTTTTTCATTTTTTTAAAATAAAACACCTCAAAGTGGAGCATATGCACACTACAATACAATATAATGAGGCATATTCCTCTTTACCTGCCCACACTTGAAAGACACATTGTCCTCAATGTGAAAAGGATAAGATAAAGAAATAAGGAAGAAAAGAAAATACTCACAACTAGGACCTTGGAGGTCCTCCTCGGGGATGGCAATGTTCACGACCCTAATGTTATCCATATGGTGAATGTTTGAACCCCTTCACCATGAGCATCCAAAAGTAGAGAGGTGGGGGTACAAAATTTTCAAGAGGAAAGTTTTGTGGAGGTGGAGATGGTTTAAAAGGAGTTGGATGGTTAGGAGGCTTGGGATAGTCTTTTTGGCTCCTCTCTTATCTCCCTCAAAACTTTCGAAGATGGTGGAGTTGGTTCACTAGGTGGGGGTAGGGGTGATGATGTAAAGAATAATGAATGTAGCACAATCGCCTCTTCCTACACTTTGTTGTCTTCCGCAATCGACTCCTCATCACCTTCGAACTTGAACTCATTTCTCATGGTGACCCCACTCACCAAATCTTCAGGTTTGACTTGGGATGATATATCTTCGAAATTGCGAGCTTCCATTTGGACCACCGCTTCCAATATCTTCCGCACATGCCCCTCAATAGTCTCAACACTAGAGGAGATCCAACTGTCCGGTTCCTCACTAGTTTTGGCCTAGTTGTTCAAGTTCTCGCTATTGCATTCATGACTTCCTCATGTGTCAACCTTGAACTTTCTTGGTGGGCTTGGTTTTGGGGTATGGTATAAGATGTTGAAGGCTAACTATTTTGCTCATATTGCTGGTTTTTTGGCTCATTCTCATACCACCAATCCGGATTACCACTCCACTTTGGATTGTAAGAATTGTGGTATAGATACCATTCTTGGGCTTTTTGCTCTTCAAAACCAACATCTCCTACCTCTTGGTGGCACGCTTCATAATACCCTTAGTTTTGGAAACCAAAGGTTATTCCCCCTTATAGTGCTCCTCTCTCAACATATAGCAAGACTCGGTAGGATGGTCGGAATGACACATCCTACAAAACCTTGCTTGTTGAGACTATCTTCTCATTGTAAGTTCCCTCAAGGTAAGACGATCAATTTTTTTCTTTTATAAAAGTCCAGAATCATATTGCAAGAATTCTCGATAAAAATTCACCAAGAACTCAAGCAATACCTACTCCAAACAAAAACAACCACCAAGAAGTGGAAAATAAAAACAACTAGCTAATATGCAACAAAATATGCCCAAACACTTAAAAATAAACGCCCCTTCCTTGGCAGCGGCGCCAAAATTTGGGAGGTCATCGTTGTACCTCTCAAAGTTAAATTTATATAAGCCCTAAAAGCTTCCTATCTACAACTAAGTAGATAATGGTAAGTCGGGGTCGTCCACAAAGAAGATGGATCTTTCTAAGGGTTTAAACATATAAGGTTAATATTAGGCTAGAAGTAGATATATATATATATAAGCAAATAAAGGGGGGTGGTTGGTTTTGGTCCTAAGTTATGAAATTAAAGACAAGATAACTAGCAAAGTCGAGTAACTATGCTAATCATCAAACAAACTAAGAAAAGAGGTTTAAAACTACAAAAGACAAAGCCTTGGGGGCAATTGATATCCACTTCCAAATCTCATGTATATCATTGAACCATTCACTCATTCTATTACATTTGTTACCTATGGGGAATGCCAAAGCTTCCCAATTGAAGACAACACTCATTTCTTCTTAATAGTGATTTGCAAAGACACACAACAACCTCATTGATAATCACTTTAGGAAAACCACACCATAAAGGTATTTTATTAATGGCATTATACACGAAGAACCATAAATTTGATAACAAGCATTCGACCAAATGCATAGCCATTTAACCAAACATAGCATTCATTAGGCTAAACCTAGAACAAACCACATTCAAGATTCAACCTTTCAATTGCGTCTATAGGATAAATGTGAGAACAATCCATATCAACATACTTATCTAACAAGAATCACAACACATTATGCACAAGAAGTTCTAATTCCATGTTCTTGGATTTTCATGTCAAAGAGCTAGGAAATTGTACACTTTCCTAACACCCTAACACTTCAATCATACAAACACTTCCTATTTTCAAACAACACATGGCATAAATGAAGTAAAACATAACATTAAGAACACATGAATGCTAAATAACAAAAGATTCAAGAACGAGTGAAGCAACCTATCATTACTTTAACTACTTGTTGTGAAGATAAATCTTCTACCATTCTTAGGTAGTAATTTGCAAGAGTGAATTCGACATCTCTTGCCAAACCTCACCAATGACTCCTTTAATCGATAAACAAATAAAAGTATCCCATTAATGGCATTGAGCACGAATAATCAACAAGCTTGGTAACACAAACTACACCGTGTCAAAGCATTGAACCAATTCATGCATTTACACAAGATTAGTCAAGAACGTTCAACGTTGATAGACATCTCATATTTTCTCCAATAAAGAAACATGACAAAGAGTTCAACATTATCACATTCATCTAGAAATTATCAACACACCAACATCATTAGAAGCTCTAACTCATGCTCTTGGATGCCATATCAAAAGAGGGGAAACTTAGCTACTTTTTCCCAACCTTAACAAGCAATCATACAAGCAGTTCATATAATCAAACATCCAATAACATTGATGCCATTAAAAATCCACATTCAAAGCTCAATAAATTCACAATAGAAAAGCAATAAATAGATAGAAAGAATTCTCAAGACATGGCTTAGAAGCCTCAATCAATTGTTCCCAAGTACAAAACTAAGCTAGATAATCAAAACCCATAACATAGAACAAAAATCTACAAAGAAAGAAGAAGAAAATAGGAAGAAAGAGTGAAAACTAGGATTTCAGGAGCCCCAAGTCGAGCTTAGAGAGTTGGGGAAGAAGGGGGCTATTTATAGCCCAAGTGGGTTAAGAAAAATCAAAAAGTCTAGCAGGTGTCGCCCAGGCGGAAATGGCATCCCCGGGCGGAAATGGCATCGCCCGGGGAAAATGGCCTCGCTCGGGTGGTGGAGACTTCAGCAAATCTTTTTGATTTTGGCTTGCCCATCCGCACGGGTGAGCTGCAGTTCGTGGCTTTTTGTTTTGCTTCCCACGGGTAAGCTGTTGATCCATTTTGGGAATTCTTACAGTCGTTTTTATAGTACTCGAGAAGACGAATCCAATAGTACCACCCTTGGAGGCTGGTTATCTCGGATAATTCTCAAAATCTGCTTCAAAACATAGATCATTCTTCACCCTCAACTTTGCTCTCCTTCTTCACTTTATCTTCTACCACTTTGTGTGTGGCTTTCCATCTTCTACCATAATTGTGAATGGCCTTCACTAAACCACTCCAAAGTGCATACGGGAAATATACAAATTAAGCTAACAAAATCTAGATGCTCGTAAGGACCAAAAATCCATTAGACTAAACATATGTTACAAAATGAAAGATTTAGATATGAAAACCAAAACGGTCATCTAAATTCCTTATGATGTAAACCTACCTAAATCTAGCTATCTTACAGCAAAAAAATTACAAAAGAGATGTTAATTTTTTTGGAAAATACATGCATTTGATGTCTCATCACCTCACCATCCCACCACCAATCCTCCACCACCCAGCACTGCCACCAGCCAATCCACCACCCGACTTACACCCGACCCACACCCACTGCTCACCAACTCCCGAAAATCTGTCCCATTCCATCACCCAATCTGCCATGGCTTTAGAGCACACAAGAATCCAAAAATTTTACTCACACCAGAATCCCAAACCTGACTCAATCCGCCATGGCTTCAGCTCACACCAAAATCCGAAATCCGAAACCTCTCCCATTTCATCACCCAATCCGCCATGACTTCAGCTCACACCAGAATCCAAAACTTTTACTCACACCAGAATCCAAAAACCTTTACTCACACCAGAATTCAAAACCCGACTAAGACCCAAATCCAAAAACTGAACTCACACCAGACGCTCAAACTCGACTCACACCTCCGGTACCCAACTCACATCCAACCCACACATCCGCTCACACCTGACTCACACCTACACCACCCGATTCACACCCGCCGCTCACACACTCACCTCCGCCGCCCGGCTTACCCCACCTCCGGCACCTTCAGCCTCCTGTTTATGTCCTCCGTCGCCGGCGATAGTGATGTCACTCCACTTTTCTCATACTACCACAAGTTTTTCATCATCAAAATTAATAAACATATCTACCATTTACCTTCTTATGATGATCAATGGAGGCGAAAGATAAAGAAGAAAAAAAGAAATCTGTGGTTCATAGAGGTCGAAGCTAGCAACAGAGGTGAATCAAGTTAAATATTTAAACTTAATAGAGGTGAATCAAATTGGAGAATATGGATTTTGGGTGGGACGAAGGCGAAAGAGGAAGAGAAAGTGATAACTTTTAGGGCTTTAAGGGCATACAAGTAATTTCAATGTTTTTTATATTTTTATTTTTTTACAGAGGGGTAAAATAGTATTTTCACTAAATTCCAGACTTCAACTGCCGGAAAAGGTTATATTTGCACTTTCAATTATCGCAGGGTTATACCTGCACTTTCATCAATTATATAGGTTTACATATGCACTTTGCTCTTATTAGTTTAGGATTATATTAGAACCATTAGATTGAGTGATTGAATGGTTCAGACTTGTTCTCACATAAATGAGTGTTCTCACATTAAAGAGTGTTCTCACATTAAAGAGTGTTCTCACATGATCCCTCCCCTATATATATCACTGACGAAAATCCAAAGATTTATGTAATCTGAAATAACAAAGTTTGGATTTTTTGTATACAATGAGTACTTTTGATATAAATATGTATACATATTATTTATTTATTTATAAATGACAAAATCTTGTTTTAGACCAAATAACTGTTAAATGGGGACATTTTGTGATTAGTGAGACAAATAAGGTCATTCGATATTAACTTTTATTTATTGTGAGATACATATAATTATGATAATATTTTAAAATGAATCTCAACATATAAATAATTAATTTTTAAATAATTTGAATGAAATATTATAAATATAATAAAAAAAATTTGTATTTAATATTTAATGGTTCAAACTAAATTAGTTATTTCACTACATAACTCATATAGTTTTCTTCATGACTAAACTTTAAAACTTTAAATAATTATTTATTTTAAATTTAAATGTAAGACACAAAATGTACATGAAACTTAATGTTAATATTTTAATTAATAATATAGCGCAACACGATGGTACTCCACTAGTTAGCAAATGTGAAAATTAGGATTATATTTATTGCCGTGTTTTGTTGTCAAAAAATTATGAGGTAGTTTGTAAAGTTCATCGAGATTATAAGGGAATATTTTAAGAATTAAAATTTTGGTTTAGTACTCCCTCCAGTCCACTATTTATGTCCCCCTTTGACCATACTTTTTTCAAGGCATGTTTGACAATCGATAACTTTTGTTGTATACAGTAATGAACATTATGTGAGATGTCTTTGGAACATGTGGATTTTAAAAAGTAAAATTTTATAATATGTTATCGTACATAACAAAAGTTATAGTCAAACTTGCTTTGAAAAAATCTCAAAAAAAATGGGGACATAAATAGAAGACCATAGGTAGTCCTAAAATTATACACTTAGAATCAATTCCTAAATGCAAGTAAGAAACTCCTAAATTTAGGTCATATGGATAATATAGTAAATAATTCGTTAAAGGGAAAAGTGCAAAAACAGCCCTATTAAACTGAGAAAATGCATATATGACCTTGTATAATCTAAAAGTGCAGAACTAACCCTATCTTTTGGTCAAATTGTGCAGTTTTACCCAAATTACACTATTCCGACATTGACTGAACAAATTCAGGCGTTGACCATTTATGAAAAGATAAAAATACACCTATTGTTAATACAAAAAAATGAATGACAAAAATGCCCCCCTAAAGCTCTTGTTCTTCATCTTCAAACCTGCTGCCACCAGCTCCACCCCCACCACCACCATTTTTGGCACTGCGCCACCAGCTCTGCCGCCGCCTCTGCCACCTGCTCCTACTACTACCACCTCCGCTCCATCACCGGGACTCTGTTGCTGCTCTGACCCTTACCCAGAACCTCCGCCACCCAAATCCACCCACCACCGGATCTAGCTGCTCATCCCCTTACACTACCCCTCACATCTGCGCAACCACTGAGCACCGCCGCCCCAGCCACACGTCAATAAAACTCAAGATAGATATAGCCTTACCTTAATATTAGGATCAATCGAATCATCGAGGATTTGAATAAGGATATGATCAGACGACCATGAAAGACGACAAGTGGCTCCAATCGAAAGCGGCCGAGGGTAAACAATTGAAGATCAAATTTGATAACCCTAAACAATTGAACAAATGCAAACTTTTTCTCACTGAAAATGCCTTCAAAATCAAAGCGTCAACGTCGTGGTGGCGAGCACTGGGAGGTCGTCGCCATACCTCTCAAAGTTAATACTTTTAAGCCCTAATGCTTCCTATCTACAATTAAGTAGATAATGGCAAGTCGAGGTCATCCATGAGAAGAGGGATCTTTTCAAGTGTTTAAACATATATAGGAGAAAACATACTAGGCTTATACATACATAGATACATATAAAAACATGTAAACAAGGGGGGTTGTTTTATTTTTTTATCCTAAGTTATCAAATTGAAAGACAACAATTAGCAAAGCAAGAGAACTATGCTAATCATGCAAGACAACTAAAGATAAGATGAAGACAACAATTAACGGAAACTTGGGCGCAATTGACTTCCACTTCCAAGCCTCTCATCCATCATTTAACATGCAACCTATTTATTACTTTCACTACTTGTTGTGAAGACTAAACTTCTATCTTTCTTATATAGTAGTTTACAAGAGTGAATTTGACATCTCTTGTCAAACCTCACCAATGACTCCCGTATTCGAAACACGACTAAAAGTATCCCATTGATTGCATTTAGCATAAAGAATCAACAAACTTGGAAACACTTATAAACACTACACCGTGTCTAAGCATTTAACCAATTCATACATTTACACAAGATTAGTCAAGAACGATCGACATTCATAGACTTCTCTCATTTGCTACAAGCAACAAATATGACAAAGAGTTCAACATTATCAAATTCATCTAGCAATTATCAATCCACCAACACAATCAAAAGCTCTAAATCATACTCTTGGATTCATATCAAGAAAAGGGGAAATTAACCCATTTCCCCAAACCCTAAAAAGCATATCATACAAGTACTTCATATACTCAAGTTTTCAGTAACATTAACAAACACATTCAATGCTCTATAAATGCATAATATCAAGAGTATTAAATAGACTACAAATTGTTCTTAAGACATGGGCTTGGAAGCTTTAGTCAATTGCTCTCAAGAACTAGATTTAGCTAATACAAATCATACTAACATCCATAAACAAATGCATAGAGAAATGAAGAGAGAAAAGATGGAAAAGATGAAGAACCTGGGGTTGGGAGAAGAGAAATTTCGGCCAAGAAGGATAAGATATGAAGTAGGTGGCCAAAAATTCCTTTTATAGTACAAGAGGGAGGAAAAGAAAAGCAAAAGTGTATAGGCTCCCGCCCTGGCGGGATGACCATTCTCACCCTTGTGTCACCTTGCCTTCAAATCCTCGATTCTTTTTTTCTTCAATCTTCAAAGCTAGTTTTCAAATCTTCAAAGTCTTCAAAATGTGATCTTCAATAGCCTCCGATCTTCAAGTCTCGATGTTCTTCCTTTGTCACACAAAATACACTTAGAAAAAGGTAAAAGAGCGTAAAGTTACTCTTACCTCTCCTAAGAGAATTTAAAGGTAAAACACAAGCTCTTGATAACAAAAGAGCACAAAAGTGATCCCAAAAAGTACTAAAATATGCACATAAAATGGACACATCAAGCACAATGGTGTTGTAGTTGTAAGCACGGTGGCTTCGTGGTGGTGAGTACGGTGGCATCGTGGTGGCGAGTACGACATCGTCGTGGTGTCCAACACTTGGATCCATGGAATCAAGGGTTACCCGGCTCACAAAATAGCCCAGGAATCCTCATTCACCTCCGCCACCGTTTCTGGTGCCGCTCAGCCAAGCGCTAGAAAATCGGTGAGAAGGAAGAGAAATCGAGCCAAATCCCAAAACCCTAAAACCGATACCCACCATTTCCAGTCCGCCGCTTCAGCCAAATCGAGCCAAATCCTGGAACCCTAGCAATTTCTTCGCTATCAGCGTCGATCCGACTCAGAATCTTACTCCACCGAGCTCCGCCGTCTCGGCAGCCTCCAGTTTGATTCCTTTGCCATCACCTGAATTTGTTCATCTCTAGTTCGACTCCCCAACATTTCTGACTTAGGCACATAGAATCCGACTCTGCAACTCCGTCCACCGCTCCAACCACCATCCTCCGGTGTCCGCGTGGAAAATAAAAGAAAATGAAAATGGAGAGGGTGAAAACTAAAAACGAAGAGAAAATGGAAAACAAAAGAAAAGAAAGAAAATAAAAGAAAGAATGGTTTTATTTAAAAATCAAGGATATTATTGTCTTTCACCATTTTTCAAAATTTTAATTTTTTTAATAGAAGAGTAAAATGGTCATTTCAATGATTCCCGGCCATTTTTGCAATTGAAATTTCAATCAACGAATTGCACGATTAATTTTGCACATTCTAATTTCACAAGTTCATTTATACATTTTCAACTAAAATATAGGGATAAAAACGCATGTCACTTTTCATTAAATTTAACCTGATTTAGAATTTGTGAACGGTATTTAGATTTGCCCTAAGAATTGTAGTTCAACCATTCGCACATCCTCGAACCGTCTAGCTTAGCTTCGCAAGTACGCGCGTTAATCTCACGCACATGTGTATCCCTATTTAATAACAAGTCTATCGCCCAATTTTTCTCCCTCCTATATCAGAATTTCTCTCTCTAAAATTCAAAATTTTGAACTCCATCAAACCCTAGCCCGCTCTCTCTCTCACATACTGGAGAATGAGAAAAGGTGCTAAGAGAAAGGCTAGCCGCAAAGGCGGAGTCGCCAGTTCCAAAGAGGAGGCTGAGGCAGAGGCCGGATCGAGCCAAATCGTAGAAGAGAATAACCAGGATGCACCCCAACAGATTAACAATGACAAGCCGGCGGCTAAGGGGAGGAGAAAGAAAGCCGAGACCGATTCTCAGCCGGCTCAGAAAGAAGTTGAGAAGAAGGATGAACCCAAGGCACGAGCTAAGCAAGCCAGAGTAGCCAAGCCGCAGGGGGAGCCTGAATACTTTGAGGAGAAGCGTAATTTGGTAATTTATTTTCTTTTATCAATTTCGGTTTTAACCTAAAGTTGCATTGGCCTTCTCAAAATATGCAATGTCGTTGTACGTTTTAATGTTAATCATTCACTCGCATTTTAACCTAAAGCTTAATGGTACCCGTTTGGTGAATGTTTGGCAGGAAGATCTATGGCGGCAGATGGTTCCCATTGGTACAGAGGTAGATGCCTACATTTTGTGATTTAGTTAGTTGCCGTCAACTCTCGATAATTGGAGTTTCACGAATTCGCCCTCTTCTCTTCTTTTTTTTGTTGATGACAGTGGGAGCAGGTGGACCTGGTTTACCGGTATAATTGGAGCTTCAAGAACCTGGAAGTGAGTAACTTTTTTTTTCCAGTTTTTCTTCTCCTACTCATTTTTGTGGCCTCCTGTTCCTTACCTATATTTCTTTTTCAGCGAAAAAATAGTATACTAAAATTTCAGTTTGTCTTGCTGCAGGATGCTTTTGAAGAAGGTGGAAAGCTGTATGAGAAGAAAGTGTATCTTTTCCAATGTACCGAACGTAAGTCGGCTAGTAGAGCTTGAACATGTATAGTTTACCTTTTGGGTGTGGGTTTTAAATGTGTCTAAGAAGTCATTCTTCTATCCATGTGTATCAGTCTGGTTATTCTTTTGAATGTTAAAATTATGATTGTATTTGTGCATGACTTGTGGCCTACTACCTATCAATTTTGCCCTAAGGTTGCAATGCCCCCCAATGCATACCTTCTCATGTCAAATGAACTAGGACAAAGGAAGAGGTTGACGGGTATAGCCACTGAAGAAATGTGCTATGTAAATGATTTATTGGTCTGGTTTTGAGTTTTGTGTTTCTTGTAATCAAGTTTGTTCTTGCAGCCCAATATGTACCTGTCCAGGATGAGCGCAGATTGGTCATCATACCTGTCGTGGTTGCTGTAAGTGAATTGAACCTATGCGCCCTCCAGCAACTCAGTTTTACATTTTAATAATTTTAACTGTTAGTACATGTGGTTATTCATAAGCTACTGCAAGTCAGAGTTTTGCACCCTGTTGCCCAAGGCTGCTTTTCCTTTTTTCCTTTTACCTGTTCCTACGCTACCTGTTAAGTACTGGGAATTTACTTTGTTGGTGCAAACAGCTTGATATCTCAGGGATAGTTAAGTATGTGACTCGGCACGTTACTAGTTCAAGTTCCATCTTCACTCACAAGAATCGTTCATGCTTTTGATTACTGCAATTGAAAATATGCAGCTATAAAATTTAAGAGAATACTTCGTGCTGTTTTGATGTGAAACAAATGTAGTAATTTTGTCCAGTCTAGTTACGTTCTTTAGTATGTGATTTATCTTAAGCTTGTTTATTGGAGTCATGAAGTATTTATGAAGAACAATTCTTTTTTTGAACAGGTGGCTTCTCCCTTTCCCCCTTCTGACAAAATTGGAATTGCCTCGGTTCAGAGAGAGTCTAAAGAGATTGTGCCGATGAAACAGATGAAAATGGACTGGGTTCCATATATCCCGCTGGAAAATCGGTACTTGTCATTTGTTCATATTTTTCTAAATTTTGGAGGATGTCTAGGCAATCCTTTAAAATTTGCTCCTTCTGCTATCGCACTGTTTTACAGGGATCATCAAGTTGAGAGGCTAAAGTCCCAAATTTTTATTCTGGGCTGCACCCAGAGAAGGTAGTTCTACATTCATTCTTTTGTTTCGTTGTGCCACTGCTTGGGACCTTCGTTTTTTAGCCTGTCTTTTGATGTAAAAATTTACAGATCTTCTTATTTATGCTCCACCGTGCAATAATGGCTTTGCAACGTTTATAACTAGTATTTTATTTATAAATATGGTTTGGATATACTCCTGGGAAACCTCAGATGCCCCAAATAGAGGTTTGAAAGTAGTCCATTAATTAAATTGAATGTGGAAAGGGAGGCCAAAAATAAAAAACACTTCAAGTAAGACCACAAAGAATGTTGCATGCAATGAATATATAGCAGATGCAAGCTTGCTTGACTGAATATATGTATCATGTAGCCAACCTCAGATAGTAGAGTTAGGCTTAGTTGTCTTTATATTCCTATGTGCCATAGTATTTGTTGAGAGCTGCTGCTGACTTGGTAAAGAATGAGCAAATTTATTGAAGCTCTGGGGCTCTCAAGTCTCAACTTTCTTATTGCACTTTGTTGGTTTTTTTTCCTGATGTTCTAGTTATGATTGCTTGTTGTCGCACTCCTGTGTGGATCATTTTTGTTACTCTACCTATACTACAATTTTCATCCTGCGCGCGAGTTTATTAACTTCTATTATGTTTATTGTTGTCACATTTGCAACTTCTGAAATATCCACTTCTCTCATGCAAAAATTTCGTACATGAAGAAACTGGTTCTGGTGACTTTTGTGACTAACGATCTTCAATAATCTGGACAGGGCTGGATTGAAACACCTGAATGAAGATCGTGTGATGAAATTTCAATACTGTTTACCATGTGAGTTGCTCTGCTTTCTTGACCTTAGCTCTGCTTAACTTTTGAGTAGCCTACTTTCTTAACCTTTGAGTATCTCTGCCTTTTTAACTTAGTAGCTCTGCTTTCTTAACCTTTGAGTAGCCTGCTTTCTTAACCTTTGAGTATCTCTGCTTTTTTAACTAAGTAGCTCTGCTTTCTTAACCTTTGAGTAGCTCTTTCAGTGCTGCAATGAGGTTACTGGTATTGATTAAGATACAGGTTCTCAACATTGCTGTATATTTGTGTTCTATACTTATATTTTTTAAGCTTTAAATCAGTATATTGGCTACCAAATTTATTGGTATCTGGTAATTGATGTGAGACAAGCACATTTTTGTAGTTACTATTGTAATATGTGAAATAGTTAGTCTCTACATGGATTGATCATACCTCAAAAGTTACTTAATGGGTGAGGAGAATTGACGTGCTAATGCAAACCTCTAGAATGGCTTTAATTATCACCTTCCTCACACTGCTTTCAGAATCTTGGAGTTTGCTAATTCAGTATCATGCCTCTGTAATTGATATCATGTAGATGTAGTTATTACTCTGTGCACTAATTTTGCCATAAGAGGTTAGTTAGTGGGTGATATCTATCATCTTGGAGGTTTGCGCACACCATGCAAACCTCTTGGTATCTGTAACTTTTATTACCTTTTCCCTAGCATATTTTTGATGTGTTAAAATATGCTCTGATCTGACATCTGGGTTATCCTGTCTATGTTGGTACCTCTTGAGATACATATTGATTACTGCCAATGCATTTGGTTGGTAACCTCAAAATTTGGAGCTGGAGCTAACCTTTTGCACTAAAACACCAGTAAAGAACATACATAGGATTGTATTTGTGGATATATATATATATATATATGTATGTATATGTATGTATGTATGTATATGTATGTATGTATGTGTAGCTGGAGCTAACCTTTTGCTCTAAAACACCAGTAAAGAACATACATAGGATTGTATTTGTGAATGTATATATATATATATATATATATATATGTATGTATATATGTGTAGGAAAGCACCTGAGTAGTATAGAGTTTACTTCTGGTTAATTTCTTCCCAAGATTTGGCTTCAAAGCTTGGGAAGGTTGTTCATATAACATTCTTTAAGATGTATTGGATCCGGTCGAGTAGAAATGAAAGGGTGTTTAAAGGAGAATTTGTTGCACTGACTTGAGCTGATATGTATGATCTGATTTAGTACTTTCCTTCACTATGTAAACTTAATGTGCGTCTAGACCAAATAAATGATGTTAAGATGTTTGAATTTGTTTTTCTTGGCAGATTTCTATCAGCCCTATAAGGAAGATGAAGATGATGATAAAACAGACGTGGATATTCTTTTCCCCATTGAACCGCCGGTATGATTTTCTCGGTTATAAATAATGGGCAGATTGTTGATTTTCATACACGTATGAATTTTGTTGCACTTGGATGTTGTAGATCTCATTTCTGTGGCATTGACTTTCTTAATATGGATAGGGTTATGTGATCTTGAATCTGGTTCTTGTCTAAATTAAGCTTTCATCTTTGCATTGCAGGTAGTCTGTGAATTTGATTGGGAATTAGATGAACTTGAGGTATGCCATGATTTGTCTCTCTGATTGCTTTGGGCATTACTTTTTTACTGCATCGCGTGTGAATACTTATCTGCATGATTGTTTTTTTGAAAAGGTGTTCAATCTGCTTAGGCCTTTTTAAAGACAGTTGTTCTATTGAAATTGTAATTTCAAAGCAGAATGAATGATAATATATTTAGTCCGTTGACCATGTATAGGCTATGCCTTCTTTTACTCAAGCGTAAAATGAAGAGACTAGGTATCATGTTCACTAATTCTGTTCACTTATTCTTTTCATCTGCTCTTACTGCTGCATCGGATCCTCTACTACTTGGGCACTTCTGCCCCCTACTAATTGTCCTTGCTATCTTTCAGTTGTTACTTCTCAGTTCCATTTGATCTGATAAAGTTCTTGTTGTGCATTTGGGTGGATATCCTGTTCTGATCTGATGTACACTCAGAAATTTGCCTTCTAAAAGAAAACTTAAATTCTTTCAGGAGTTCACAGACAAGCTGATAGAAGAAGAACAGTTGTCCGCTGATCAAAAGGAGGCCTTCAAGGTATTTGGTGGTGGCATACCTTGCTCTTCTAGGTCTACTACTGCTATACTGACAGCACTAGTGTTTTAATTCAGGAATTTGTGAAGGAGAAAGTTAGAGAGGCTAAAAAGGCCAAGCGTGAGGTATGCCAAGCACTTCTATGTTTCTGGCTTTTATTGCTTGGGCTCTCAGATAATCCACTTTGGCTAATTTCACCTTGTAGGCAAAGGAAGCCAGGAAAAAAGCATTGGAAGAAATGAGTGCAGAAACAAAGGCCGCACTTGAAAATATTGAGTTTTACAAATTCTATCCAGTCCCTACTCCTGACACGCCTGATGTATCTGAGGTCAAGGTAAACTTGTTAAACAGTGGTGATGAGTCACTTTATAGATCTAAAGATTTTAGACAGTAGAACTCATTGGAGCAAACAGCCATCATGGTACTCGCTTTTATCTGAAAATCGTGGTTTGGTATGGTACCCAGTTTTTAGAATTCTTTCAAAGGCACCCACTTGTGCATTAGTGTCAAGAAAATGTGTCTTTCAGCAAAAAACTGGGTACCATTTTCAATTACAATGGTATCCAATTTCAATTGAATAATACCTTTTCGGGAAATAAATGGAAGAGATGGTACCTTGAAGGACAGATTCAGAAATAGGGCTCTAAACTGTGAATTCCAATTAAAAGCAGGTACCAGCTGGGACATTTGCTTGATTTTATTGAACTATCAAATGGATACTGTTCAAGATTTGCTCTATAGTTGTAGTGATTAATTGGATATACTGATGCTGTTTCTGAAACCCTGCATGGAACAAATGTGGCTTGTCTCTCCAGTTGGTTTAGCTGCTGCAATGCAGTTGGTCTTAACTTGTCTACAGTTTTGAAATCTTCATACAGGTTAAAACACCCCAGACTGGTTTGTTATATCAAAGACCTTTGTTAAACAATCATCTGTGAAGTGCCGTTCATGTTATATTTTCTTATTCTAAATAGAATTATAAGTTGAGCACTTCTACTGGGTGGGCACACATATCTGACATTGGTATAGATACTTTATGCACTAATCACTAAAGCAATACCGGTTGGTCTATTGTAGAATTTTATTACCTTTCATAATATGCTAGCCAGATTTAGGGTGCTTGTTGATAGAACCACTGTTATGTGCAACTTCTAAGTACATACATGCAATCTTATGAATATTTGTGCAGAGGCTATTCTGTGTAGGAAAGAATCTAATCTCATCTCTTGTTGCAGTCTCCATTTATAAACAGGTATTATAGGAATGCACATCATGTTCTGTGAGTTGGTGATGGGGAAAGTGTTGAAAATGATATGCTTCGGTATGTCTTCCAACCACCTCAAACTGCCAAGCACGTGATGGCGGGCTTGATTTGTTGCCTGTTGGATGTATACTACCCTGGAGTTTTTTTTTGGCTCATTCCATAACCAGAGAGAACTCACTTTAGTCGAAGAAAAGGATGTTATTTCGTTCCGTGTCCTGTCAAATGTAGTATATGGAGGTCCTCGAATTTTGCAAAGATTGTTACAATTTGACCATGTGGTGCAATGCATTACTACGTCCTGATTTTTTCTCCTTTGATTGGCCCTCCTTAGATTCTATAATCTAGCAGTTATGCACCTGTTCCAATATCCATGAGTTCCATCCACTTCTGACGCGATCTTTTTACAGTTTATTAAAATTGTCTTTTAGACAATAAAATTATTGTTACGAATAATGAAATGCTCATTAGCAATAAGTTAGTTTTGTGATAATGAATTATATAACTCCCTCTGTCTCGCCGAATCTGCACACTTTTTGGTCAACTTTTTCAATCACGTTTGATCATAAATTTCAACTAGTATATAGATACCAATATTATCATGTGAGATATTGTTGGATTCTCTGCATGTTGTATTTTCTAAATATCAAATTTTAATACACCGTTAATATACGTAATTAAAATTATCGTTGGTCAAACATGACCTGAGAAAGTTGACCAAAAAGTGTGCACATTCGGCTGGGATGGAGTAATACTATGTATTTACTATAGGGGAATACTATGCTACTGCCCAAAGTTCTATAAATACCCCCTAGGAGGATGAAGAAAAATGCATCTTTTATTCTCTCATTTCTCCTTCTCATCTTATCTTCTTTTCCACTCTTCTTACTTCCCATATCAAGTCTTTTGTTAATTTTTCAATAAATTAGTACAAAGTTGGTAAAATCACCCCACGTTATCAATACGATCACGCTCCATCTTCATTAAGTAAGTTATTTTCTAAAAGTGGTGAGAATTTTGTGATATGAATCAAAGTGTTTGGACTTTACCTTGTCTCTTGCAACAGAATATGGTTAAGCTTTGAGTTTTTATTCATTTGGTTTCAACTTGAACATCTATGAATGGTTAGTGTAATTGACTAAAGATTCATTAGTATATCATAATGACGAGTAATGAACTTAAGGATGTGAGCTATGCCACTGACTTGAATGTTTGAAGATGTTAAAACATATAAAACTAGAAACAAACAAACAAGTCACTTTTCTCTGTTAAAAATAGTAGTGTTGTGCTATTGCACCTGAGATTCCTTATAATTAATCACAAAATTCTGGACCAAAAAGTATCTCCATCTCAATGTACTCCAGAATGTGATTTATAATAATTAACTTTCTAAATTCATAACATCATTAACCTTCTAATTACATAACACCATATTACTATACAAAGGAGGTTTTACCGTCTTATGGTAATGTGATGTGATTTATAATAATTAACTTTCTAACTACATAACTCCATATTACTATACAAAGGAGGTTTTGCCGCCTTATGGTAATGTGATGTGATTTATTAACTTCTAAATGCATAACACCATATTTCTATGTACAGGAGGCCTTGCCACCTTATAGTAAAATAGTGATCTACCTCTAACTAATCTTTAGCTGCTTCATTTTAATATTTCTATGATTAATTATGTCACTAACATATTTGTCTATTTATTTGATGACGTTACATTGCTAATCTACTCTTAACATTTTAATTAGAATTAACTAATATAACGGTTATAAATGGCTATATTTTCAGCGGTAATATAACAACTATATTTTACACTATAAATACGAAAACATCAAGTGATACAAAACCTCATCCTCTCTTCTACCTCATATCTTCACTAAATTTGCCAATAAACGTCTAGACTAATATTTATTTTTGTTCCTGTAATTATTTTTGTATTACATGTTACTATTCTCACCGTAGATGTTTCACCGGAAGATTTTCATTCTTCTTCATTAATGATCCGAATCATGTATTACTTTTTATATTTTGCAAACATTGTAGACTTCCGTATTTTGAATTAAATCTAATGAATAATTTTACTTTCCCTATTAGTTATCATCATGTCAAACCTTGTGAAGATTGAATTCAGTCCACTCGACATCAGTGGAAACAACTATATGCCGTGGACGATAGACGTTGAGATACACTTGGAACCAATGAACCTCCTTGAGACAATCCAAGAGGGGGAATAACTCATCAAGGATGGACAAGGCAAGATCTTTAATCTTCCTTCGTAGACACCTTGATGGGAGTCTCAAAAATGAATATCTCACTATGAAAGATCCACATGAGATGTGGAAAAATTTGTAAGAAAAATACAATCACACAAGAGATGTAATGCTCCCCATATACCACGATGACTGGAACAATCTACAGTTCCAAGACTATAAGAAAATCTGCGACTATAATTCTGCAATGTACACAACAGTAATCCACTTCACATACTGTGGGGGTTACAATAACTGACAATGAAATGCTGGAAAAGATGTTATACTTTCCACGCATCAAATGTGACCTTGCAACAACAATATCATGCGTGGACTTTTAAAAGATATTTTGAACTAATTGCATGTCTCCTCATTGCGGAAAATAATAATGAGTTGTTGAACGCAAGAATTATTTCCAGGGTCGAGACAGAGGTCGATGTCGTGGATGAGGTCGAGGTCGTAGTCGTGGATGAGGTCGAGGTCGTAGTCGTGGTTACGGACGCAGCCGAGGTGGTTACAATTTTTCCTGTAAGTATGGTAACTAGTACCACAAGAAGCATTAATATGAGAGGAACTATGAAAGTATCCATAAAAGGGGAAAAATTCCAGTTCATCAAAGGGATATGGAACCTCTTGTTTCAGATGTGGTGGAAAAGGCCATTGGTCAAGAGTCTGCAGAGTCCCGAAGCACTTATGCAAACTCTACCAAGAGTCCATAAAAGAAAAGGGAAATGAGGTCAACTTCAATGAATCCACTCATCTCGAAGCATCTAATTTCAATGATGATTTCATAAACATAGTTGGTGATTTCGTTGAACCAACAAATGGTGGAAACTAAAAGGAGAATTGTATAACTATTACTGGGAATGAAGCTAGATGATCCAATGTCTGTTTGTATCTATGATATATAAATGATTTTATTTAAAAGTCTGCTACTTTCAAATTTATTATCTTTCTTATCAAAATTTATTTGTTTTTAGTTAAAGTGGTTAAATGGATGCGGCTAATCCTGAAGCCAACCAAAGGATTAAAAATGAAGAAATTTGCATTCTCGATTGTGGAACAACGCACACTATATTAAAGGATAAAAGGTTTTTCTCAAAGACAAAACCAACACAAACCATTGTGAATACAATTTCAGGTCCTGTAGATCTGATTGAAGAAGTTGGCAAGGCAAACTTTACATTGCCGAATGACACAATTTTTACAATAATTAATGCCTTATTTTTGCCAAAATCCAAGAGGAATTTATTGAGTTTAAATGATATATATTCTCATGGGTTGGATACTCAGTCTGTAACTGAAGGTACCATGAAATATATGCTTCTCATTGCGTATAAATATGAAAGAAAATACATACTTCAAAAACTACCAGTGCTCTATACTGGATTGCATTACACACATATAAATGCAATCGAATCAAATACGGTAGTGATCAAACCTTTAATATTTACCATATGGCATGATCGGCTGGGCCATCCTAGTTCAACTATGATGCGAAGAATGATTGAAAATACACATGGGTATCCATTGAAAGACCAAAAGATCCCTCATGGAAAATTCTTTCAATGTAAGGTCTGTTCCCTTGGAAAACTAATCACAAGGCCTTCATCCGGAAAGGTTGAAATAGAATCACCCGCGTTTCTTGAACGTATTCAAGGTGATATATGTGGACCTATCCATCCACCAGGTGGACCATTTCAATACTTCATGGTATTGATAGATGCTTCTAGCAAATGGTCACAAGTATGCATGTCAACTCGAAATGTGGCATCTGCTAAATTACTCGTTGAGATAATCAAATTTTGAGCTCAATTTCCTGATCATACGATCAAGAAAATCAGACTTGATAATGTTGGTGAATTTACATCCCAGACTTTCAATGATTATTGTATGTCAGTTGGGATTGTTGTTGAGCATCATGTTGCTCATGTGCACACATAAAATGGTCTGGCTGAATCACTGATCAAATGTGTCCAACTCATTGCTAGACCATTAATAATGAGAACAATGCACCCTACTTCAGTATGGGGTTATGCAATATTACATGATGCAACATTGATTCGCATCAGGCCAAGTGTATATTATAAATACTCCCCACTACAATTTGCATCAGGCCAAGAACCAAATATATCTCATCTAGTGATTTTTGGTTGATTTGTTTATGTGCCTATTGCACCACCTCAAAGAACAAAGATGAGACCACAGAGAAGTCTTGGCATTTATGTAGGCTTTGAAAACTCATATATTGTTAGATACCTTGAACCCCTAACTGGGAATAGTTGTACAACTTGTTTTACTGATTGTCATTTTGATGAAGAAAAATTTCCAGCATTAGGGGGAGAAAGAAAACAGCTGGAAAGGAATATTACCTGGTCTGTACCAACATTATTGCATCTTGATCCTTGTACAAAAGAATGTGATGGAAAAGTCCAAAGGATTTTGCATATACAAGATATAGAAAATCAACTTCCTGATGCATTTACAGACACAAAGAGAGTGACTAAATCTCACATCCTAGCTGAGAATGCTCCTTGCTTAAATTGAAATCCCGAAAGGAAAAATTGAAAACAAAGTCACTCATGAAATCACGATACGCCTGAATGTGGAAGACCACTCGGTTCCAAAGATAAAAATCCTAATAAAATAAAAGGATCAGAGAAACAAGATGACCCTAAAATGGAGGAACGTATTCCAGTAGAAATACAAAATGAGGAAAATCAAGAAATTTTTATTAATTATGCCAATACAGGTATAAGGTGGAACCGGAATGAGGAAATCGACGATGCATTCTCTTACAATTTGGCATGCGATGTTATGAATAAAAATAATGGAGATCTCGAACCACGGTTTGTTACCGAGTGTAAAAATAGAAATGATTGAACTGAATGGAAAAGGGTCATTGAAGCTGAATTAGACTCGCTTAACCAGCGCAATTTTTTTGGGCCTATAGTACTCTGCTTTGAAGATGTGAGACCCGTTAGATACAAATGGGTATTTGTGCTAAAAAATAAAAAAAAAATGAAATTGTGAGATATGAGGCTAGACTCGTGTATTTGCAATCTATCATTCAAATACTTTGGTCTACCTATCTACCAAAGAAAATAAGTTTAATAAATTGGAGATTTTTGAACAAATTAATAGCAGTGCCTTGTATGTTAGAAGATTTTTCTTTCAACTTGCCATCAATATGTTACTTTTGCAAAGTAAATACTGACATCCATCACTGCTTTAATAACTCCAGAGTGGTCAGGTTAATTTGAGATGCTAGGGACAGGGTGTTTAACATTGAGCCTCATAACTTCCCATAATTATATGTGATAGCTGCAACTATTATTGGCATATGAAATTGATTAACACACTTTACATCTAATCATAATCCTACCTTGCATTGTTAGCTAGCACATATGGTTGTTAGAATAAAACAACTTGATAATTAGATAATATTTTATTCTTGATAGCTAGACTAGAGTTATATTTACACTAGTCTACTTTGTACTCTATTTATACTTTTCTTCATTAATCAGAATCATTACGGGAAATCCCTCTTTCATGGTATCAGAGCAAGTCTGATCTTGGCCTTAATTTTTCTTCCCCCTCTTTCTTCTTTTTCCTTTTTTTTTCTTTCTGAAAATACTTCCTTCCGTCCAAAATCCGGTGAACTTCAGGCTTCGGCACCATGTCGTTGTTGGTAATGGCTCTCAAATCCCTATTACTCATAATGGTGGTTCTGGCGCTACAATACACATGGCATCGTCTCCCGCTGCTATTGATCTTATGACACCTTATGTTGGTTCTCATCATGTCGTTGTTGGTAATGGTTCTCAACTCCCTATTACTCATATTCGTGATTCTTGAATTTCTAAGTTTCCTTCTCTTTATGATGTGCTTATGGTGCCTGATATCACTAAAAAATTACTTTCGATTAGCAAATTAACTCAAGATTTAAACTCTGTTGTCTGCTTTGATGATCGCTCATTTATTATTTGGCATAAAGTTACTGGTGAAACCTTGGGTCGCGGTCATAGTGAAAATAGGCTTTATGTTTTAGACTATGATGCATCTGTTTTACTGTCTATTGTGGAGTCAAATAAGTCACGTGCGTCCTGTGAAATTTGGCATGCTAGACTTGGTTATGTTCCCCATTCTGTTAATTTTAGTTTGCGTGCTTCTGGATCTTTATCTGTCTCATCGGTTTTAACGAAACCTACCCTTTGTGATGCATGTGAAAAGGCTAAAGGGAAACGTTTATCTTTTCAGTCAAATGATAAACGTGCTGCTAGGGTACTTGATCTACTTCGCTGTGATTTATAGGGGCCGTCTCCTATTATATCTGCTGATAGTTTCTCCTACTATGCCATTTTCCTTGGTGATCGTTCTCGACTCTTGTGGATTTACCCACTTCGTCGTAATTATGATTTTTGGGATGTCTATCGCCAATTTGAGGTTTTGTGGAGAACTAGTTTTCTTCCACCATTAAAGTGTTTCAGAGTGATGGGGGGGACTGAGCTCATAAATGGTCGCTTACGCTCTCACTTTCAGACAAAAGACATTCATCGTCAGATTTCTTGCCCATATACTCCTGAGCAGAATGGTCGGACTGAGCTCAAGCACCACCACATTACTGAGATGGGCTTGTCTATGTTGTACCACTCTTATGTTCTTCTCTCCCACTGGCCTCATGCCTTTGTTGCTGCTGCTTATACCATAAATCGACTACCCACTTCGGTTCTTGGCGGACGATCACCATTTGAAGTTGTTAATGATCGGGTTCCCATATACACGAACTTTCATGTATTTGGTTGTCGTGTGTACCCATTATCTTCGTCCATATGCAGCTCACAAACTCGCTCCTCGCAGTTTGCCCTGTATCTTTCTTGGGTATGACTCCCAGTACAAGGGTTATTGATGTTTGGATCCTACGTCTGGAAAGATATTATGTCACCAGACATGCTCAGTTTGATGATACTTTCTTCCCTTATGCTGATGGTTCTACTTCAGTACTTCTATTCTCTCTGGATGTCTCTACATATTTGGATCCCGTTGATACATCAGCCGATATTCCTACTTCTTCCACGGTGGCATCTCCTCCTGCTCGGCTTATCTCTTCGGTTGCCAGCCCTCCCGGCTCATCGATGTTGTCGTCCTTACTGACTACGACACCATGTTCTATCTTCTCTGACAATTCAGACCATCCAGTGGCTGCTCGGACTTATCCTGCTCTGCCCATCCCGCCGTTGACCAGCTCACTTGGTCCACCGACCAGCCCATCCAATTCTCCGACCACCTCACCGGCCCCTTCGTTGGCCACCTCACCGGCTCCTTCACCGGTCACCTCACCAAACCCTTTTCCTGTTGCGACTGCTCCTCCGGTCTCTCCACCTCGGCCTCTCACTCATTGTATGGCTACTCGATCGGCGACTGAAGTTATTCAACACAGAGATTATTATAATATCGTTGCTCATGGTCTTATTTCCGCCTTACTTGCTCAGTCAGAGCCCACTGATTACCACACTGCTCTTCAAGATCCGGCTTGGGTTTCTGCCATGAATGATGAGATGGAAGCTCTTCGTGGACATTGCACTTGGGATTTGGTGCCTCGCCCATCGAACGTTAATATTGTTGGCTTCACAGCTTGGTTTTCAGTGCAACTCAGCCGATACTTCTTTATTTGTTCTCTCGAAAGGGTCGTCGTTACTGTATCTACTTGTGTATGTGGATGATATCATTCTGACAAGCAACGACTAGACTTTTCTTCGTCAGTTCATTGATCAGACACACAGAGAATTTACGATTAAGGATCTTGGTGCTCTACATTACTTTCCTGGTCTTGACGTTTCACCTACCTCCCTAGGGTTACTTCTTGGCAAAGAAAAGTATGCTCGGGATATTTTGACTCGGGCTAGTATGTCTGATGTGACACCTGTTTCTACACCATTTGTCGCTAGTTCTCAGCTTCAAAGCTCTACCAGTCCTCCGTTCTGGGATCCTATACTCTATCGTTCCCTTGTTGGTGTAATATCTCACCATCACTCGTCTGAATTTGGCCTTTTCGGTCAACACGGGGAGCCATTATCTTCAGGATCCCAAAGATGACCATTTTGCTGCAGTGACACAGATTTTGCAGTATGTTCGTGACACCCTTTATTTTGGTCTTAACTTTCGTTATGCTAGTACTCCTGAGGTGTTAGGGTACTCTGATGTTAACCGGGGCCCCTGTCTGGAGACTCGAAAGTCCACTTATGGTTATGCAGTTTATCTTGGTGGGAATCTAGTTTCTTGGAGTGCCAAGAAACAACCCATTGTTTCTCGCTCTAGCATTGATTCGAAATACCTGCTCTAGCCAACACTGCTTCAGAGGTGGTTTGGCTCACTCATTCGCTTCGCGATCTTAGGGTTCCGCTTTCTGGTGCTCCATTGCTGTTATGCGACAACAACAGTGCTATCTTACTGGCTCAGAATCTGGTGGCGCATAAGCGGGCGAAGCACATCGACATTGACTATCATTTTGTTCATGAGTTGGTGACATCTAGCAAGCTGCGCGTTGCTCATGTCCCGACTTCTCTTAAGCTTGCAGACATCTTCACCAAGGGGCTTTCTAGTCCGCTGTTTGATTTCTTCAGGTCCAAGCAGTGCGTCAGCGAGCATCTGACGCTTCGCTTGGGGGGTGTTAGAATAAAGCAAGTTGATGGGATAAGATTTTATTCTTGATGACTAGACTAAAGTTATATTTAGACTAGTCTACTTTGTACTCTATTTATCCTCTTCTTCATTAATCAGAATCATTACAGGAAATCACTCTTTCAATGGTGCTCTAGAAACAAAATTTTATAGAAAATGTAAAATCAAATCATACAATGATTATAAGAAGGATTCTGAATTGTACAAATAATATATTAATTGGCAGAAACCAGGGCCGGTCCAAAGGGGGTGCAGCCCGTACGCCTGCACCGAGCCCAATATTTGAATGGGCCCAAAAATGTTATAATTGTCTATTATATAGTGGGTTATTTTTTAAAATATTTTTTTTGTTCTTATAAATACAGAAATGAATTAAAGAGCTAAACAAGAGTGAGTTGGGCTTATTTTAATTCATTATGGGCCATTTTCAAATTTTAACAATACAGT
This sequence comes from Rubia yunnanensis, assembly GCA_037428765.1. Classification (NCBI taxonomy): domain Eukaryota; kingdom Viridiplantae; phylum Streptophyta; class Magnoliopsida; order Gentianales; family Rubiaceae; genus Rubia; species Rubia yunnanensis. The sequence goes on along the minus strand of CM075069.1, from coordinate 64,653,133 downwards.
CAATTATTTTTTCTTTAAAAAAATTTAGAAAAATACTATCAATTTCTTTTTAATTAAATTGGGCTTTTTCTTTGGGTTGTTTTAAAATCAACATGTGGAGAATGTCTCACTTTAAAATATTACCCTCGCTTTTCCTTTTTTTTTTAAAGAAGCCCTAGCCATTTTTAATCACACATTTTTGCCTTTTTAAATCAATATTTCAGCTTCCTTTTCAAACTTCTTTGACACATGGTGATAATTGTGATATTGATGCAAAACATTTGTTAGAATTGTAAATATTGCAAGTAGCACTACTTGAATAAGCATATAAATTTTGAAAACCATGTAATACTTATAAAATTTTAGATATTGTAAAAATGATGGATATGTTTCCAAAAATGATGGATATGTTTTCAAAACTAAAGTTAATAAAATCTTATTTACGAACTACTGTGACTCAGAATAGGTTAAATGCTTAAGCAATGTTGAGCATAGAAAAAAACATTTTGCAAACTATTGACATTGGTGATATAATTGATATTTTGCCTCTAAAAGTATAAGGAGGAGTCATATAAGAATAAGTGCAGATACAACAATTTTGTGAAGGAACCTCCAGACTTTGTCCCCAATTTTGCAAGTATTTTGTATACATGTGTTACTTCTTTGAATCTGTCTCCGATGAGACCGTCTCATGCTGAAACCATGGACTAAAGGAAAATAGCGAAAGGGCAAACTAAATTCGGGGGCAGAATATGGAATACTTTGGACTCGGGGTTATAAACGTAGAGTACAAAAATATGAGAGACAAAATTGCAAATAAACAAAAAAATCACAGGATGGGATCATCACCTTCTTCACGCTTGGTCCACCATCGATGCCTCGTCTGCTCCGCCATCGCCGCCGCCGCGTCTGCTTCGGCATCGCTGCCGCATCTACTCCGTCGCCTCGTCTGCTCCGCCGCCGCGTCTGCTTCGGCATCGCTGCCGCATCTACTCCGTCGCCTCGTCTGCTCCGCCGCCGCGTCTGCTCCACCATCGCAACCTCGCCTCTTTATAGATGCAGCCTCGCCTCTCTGCCAATGACTATTTTGCTTCGACCGTCGTTCAGAATCACTCCGTTCTTCTTCTTGTTCTTGGCCTCTATATATCTAAACTCGATCAAGATATCACCGTTTTCGTTAATTGCCACTAATTCACGAGCGCCTCCACCGAGAGTGAGATGCTTAATTGCTAGGGTTCATCATCGCCGGCGTCGTCCTCAATCATTGGCATAAAGTAGCGACCAACGTCTTCCGCCATTGCAATCGAGTGGGTCAAACTCAAAGTCGAATTTGGTGATTGAATCGGAGAAGATAGGCATAGATGGAGGGTGCAAGATGCTGGTGAGAACAATCGAGAAGATTCCAGTGAGGATGGGGAGGTTTGAGGAGGAGGCGGGTGATTCCGGAGGGAAGATTCTGATCATTAAGGTTGCAGCAGGAGGAGAACCCGTATTCAGGTGAACGGGTCGGTTCAAATTTAGGCTGAAAACATGAGTTTTGATTGGGCCGATATATATTTTGACTTAAAAGTAACTTTGGGCTGAAATCACATCCAACTAGTAAAATATCAAATTAAAAGTAAATAATATCAATTAAAAGTTCTAAATCATCAAATTAAATAATTTTATAGCAAATAAAACAATAAAAAATATATGTTAAATTACAATAGTAAAATATGCAATAAAAAACCCTACACATACTAAATAAAAATATCCAAACATCAAATAGAATTACTAAACAAATTTAAACATCAATATTAAAATAGTTGAACATCAATATAAAAATAAAAAGATCGATTCACACAATTCAAACATCAATAGTACATCAAATAAAACTCTAATATTTATATATAATAAACATCAATATCAATTTGTAACATGACATGCATAAAAGCTAACACATCAATAAAAAAGAAAATATCTCCAACTGGTGTTGAAAATATACATTCCACTGTTGTTGTATTTGAAAAAACTATTTTGACGTTCTACTTCTATCCACTGATGTTATTAATTTTTTACATAATAATTTACAGATGTAAAATGATATGTATCACTTAATGTATATTACAAATGAACAAGTCATAAAACATAATATACTAATTACTCAAAATCAAAGGTATTCTCTGAATCATCACTGACACAACAAAAACATATAAAATTAGCATATAAAAGTGGAAAATTTTAATTTGAAGTTTTACGTTAGCATGTGAAAATGTCAATCGTCATAACTATTGAACCATCAAACACAATTCATTACAAAAGGGTTCAAATGCCCTAAAAATTTGCTAACATAAAAACTGGAAAATTTCAAATAAAACTAAAACACTAATAACTATCAAGCGCCTCAACACTAACAATCAACAATCATAACTGAAAAATCAATGTCAAACAATACATCCTAGACAATCAAATTCTATTTTTTCCCCGACTTGTTTCCCTTTGCCGCCGACTTTTTCAAAAAATTGCCTTCTCCTGTCGGATTTGAAGAGGATGACTCTTATGCTCCATCAATGCACAGATCAAAGGTCGACTACGGTTCTCCGTTCAAGGGAACACCTTTAGAGCATGGTTCCTCATACCATTTTTTATTAACTCATCAATAACATCGTATAGCTCTAACATGGAAAGTATTCCTCTGAAATAATATAAAATATCACATACAGTAAGAAAAACATCAACATTTGAAATTAAAACATCACAATAGCACACATAACATCACTGATAACTATATTGAGAAACACCAAATACAATATTTAAAACATCAATATCAAAATTTAAAAATATTAACAACACACACTAAAAAAAATCAAAAGAGCAAAACAGAACATCAGTTGCATACTTAAATATGAAAACACCACAAGCATCAAACACTGAAATTACAACACTATACCAACACACATAAAAAAAACTTAGAGCTTAAGCATGAAAGATCAAAGATAGAACCAGGAACATCAACAATAATATCTAAAACATCAAAGCTAAAAAAAGAAGAAAACTTACAGTTCCTACTTCATTCTCGAATGCATCAATAGTTGGCAAGTACTCTTAGACATCTAAGAAACAACAAGACATCTAAGAAACTATGAAACTAACACAAAAATTAGCACAAATAGTAACAAAATCCTAAGATATCACACACACAATCAAAACAACAAAAATGAAAATCAATTGCATACTTAAAACACTACAAGCATCAAATATTGAAATTGAAACATCACACCAACACATATAGCAGTACTTAAAACCTAAACATGAAACATCACATTGAAAATTAGAAACATCAACAACAGTAAGTAAAACATCATATATGAAAAATAACAAAATTTACTGATCATTCTTCCTTATCGATTGCATCAACAGTGGGTAAGCGTTCTTAGACATCTAAGGAACATGAACAACAAAAACAAAATTTGCACAAATCGTAACAAAACCCTAAGATATCACACACAACCAAAACTGAACATCAATTGCACACTTAAAATACTACAAGTATCAAATACTAAAATTAAAACAGCACACCAACACTATTAACAATACTTAAAACCTAAACATGAAACATCACACAGAAAACCAGAAACATCAACAGTATGTAAAACACCACATTTGAAAAATAACAAAATTTACAATTCCTACTTCATTCTCGGGGGTAAAATGGTAAATAGAAAATGCGGTGGAACATCCAATGGGGCCCCATGGAAGTACAGTCGACCCTATCTAATACAAAATGTAATGCAAACCCTACATGCCGGGGGGGGTCCCCATATGGGAACAACCCCCCCCCCCTCATTCCCCCCAAAATGCTAACCCAAATCTAGATGGTGCTAAGCCTAGGAAATAAATGCAAGTCTAGATACAGGTGTGAATCTAGACCTATAGATAGCAACCAGAAATGTGTATTGGCTCTTCATATGATCTCTAAATCGAGACATGGGTCTCGGGTCTTGAATAGAAGTGAATGAAGAACCCGCCAGCTGTAGATATAAAGCGCAGCCGAGTGTGGTGTACGCGGGTATTCTATGGTCGCCATGGTGTGCTGGTGATACGCAATCCAAGTGAAGCCGAGACCGCCAATGGAGGAGCAGCTTCTACCATATACACCCCTAAGATGAAGAAAGATAGGTGTTGTTAGCCTTCAAGCGTTCTCGTGGTGTGAACCGAGGCTATTTTAGAGGGAAAGAGTATCCGTAGGCATTGCCAATAATTCTCGTGGACCCCTCCAAAAATAGCCCACCTAGTGATAAAGAGAACGGACACAACTTATACGGCGTGTGTCAAGCCTGACAATTCTGTAATCTCCCACTCCATTTTAAGCAAATGGACAACTATATGCTATTTAAAACAAAGTGTAGCGCAAGCATAGAGCGCGTGGTACCCGTCAAATCCAAGTAAGAAAACTAGCAATGGGTTAATTAATTTTGCGTACGCTAATTAATTAACCCACTACCCGATTCGAGTGGTTGTGCAACCAAATGAAGAAAGGTTGCTCACCCACCGTTGAAGGGAAACGTGAACTCCCTCATCCATCCATTACAATTTCAGCCCGAAGAGAAGGCCAAAACTCAATAAAAATCAACCAAATAGAGCCACAAAAGAAGCCCAATCTGCCTAGAAAATAAGGGAAAGTACCCATTTAATTCCTGGGCAGCAGGTCCTTTTCATCCCATTTAATCACCAGATTACTAGGTCAAATCTGGTTGGGAGAAGCTTTGGTCAAATCCGGGTCAAACAGGAAGGCCATGTAGGCTGGGGAATTCTGATTTTAATTAGGACCAACTCTCCTTGAATTCAGCCCTCCCGACTGTAGCCAACCCTTCACCTTACATTGTGTTAATACCGGGTAGAAACTGGGTTATAAGAGGACCCGGTTCCTCTTTCATCCATTAAGCCCAACATCGGCTTAGCAGAGAGGCCATCGAGATCTCGAGTCAGTCACCTCTCGAGCATCTAGCACACGAACCACCCCTCAAGAGTACACGAAATGGTACAACAATCACCAGTGGATAGGACAGTGAGCACCCCTCGAACCCCTATTACTCGCCTCTCCTCTCAAATCCATCTTACTCAAGAGGGTAGTATCACCCTTCAAGAGTGTACCCCTTCCACAGTACACAAATACCAACCATTGAACCCTCAAACCCTTATTAAGCATCCCTCATCTCGAGTCCCTATAACTCGAGAGCGCAGTATCACCATTCGAGAGTGTTGACCATCCACGGTACACGAATACCCCCTCCACCACTGGGATTGGTACATCTCGTCACTCGATCCCCCTGTGCAGAATCCACCCTTCGAGAGGTCGGCATCAACCTCTTGAACCCATATCGAACCCTTCGAATCACCAGTGGAGATGATAGTAAGTAACCCTCAAACCCCTCGAACCCTTATTCACGCATCCCTCATCTCAAATCCCTATGTCTCGAGAGTGTAATGTCTACCATTCGAGAGTGTACACCATCACATCTACCACTGGTCCACTCGAGAAGGTACATCTTCTGCTCGAACTGCCATTCTGCCCACCACTCGAACCCATTGTGCACTATCCGCCTGTCGAGAGGACAACTTCAACCTCTCGAACCCGTGTCACGCGAAGCACACCAAGCCACCACTTGAGAGGACAGTAAGCAACCCTCGAACCCCTATTATGCATCCCTCTTATCGAATCCCTATGACTCGAGAGAGTAGTATCCACCATTCGAGAGTGTACACCATCACATCTACCACTGGAGTTGGGACATCATCCACTCGATAAAGAACATTCATCCACTCGAACCACCCACCACTCGAACCACCAATCGACATAGTGGCTCGATGGTGTTGACCCAAGTCCAAACCCTAAAGAGCCTCCATCCCGTTTCCTCTTTCTCGGGTTTTGTGACCCAGCGACACCAAAAAATGGGTCCAGCACCCAGATCTGAGTCTTTGCCTGGGAAGCATTTTTTCGGCACCGATGAGTGGCTGAAATTTGTGAAAAAATCAAGCCTTCATCCTTCAAATAATCCGTCTATTATGAAAAATCTGCTCCTCCATTCATCTTGACCTGTGTATTATCATGAAATTGAAAGAGAAACGAGGACAACACATTGGGGAAATCATCGTTGATGATTCTGAATAAAACCAATTCACCATGGCCGGCCGTTGAACAGCTTTATTCAACCAACACATAGCAAATAATCTCCATACATCAATCTTGAACCCGACAATTCCCAAATCATAAACCCTATCCAACAATAACGTTCAAACACCTAAAATCAAGAATTCCATATGAGTGTTCATGAGACAAGAAAATAGATCAGAGTTTTGGCATAAAACATAGCATTCGATCGAAGGTTCAAATTAAAAACCACCAAACAAGGCCGAGGAATGACCGGGATCTGAACACAAGCAAGGCCGGTGGGTGACCGCCCGAGGGTGACTGGGATCTGAACACAAGCAAGGCCAGTGGGCTGACCGAGATCTGAACACAAGCAAGGTCGGAGGGTTCCCGGGGTCTGCACTCAAGTATTCCCTCTCATCGAATCCATTATGAACTCTCCCAAATGTTAACAATTTTTATGGCTCAAATTCATCTCTAATCCGAATCCAACTTGAACACCACACAAACAAAGATCTTCGATACATATCCACACAGATTCATCATAAATATCCATACAAATCCACACCAATCCACACTAATCTACATAAATCATAAATTTCATCCATCATCCGGACTAGATATATCAGCGATAGATGGAAACTTAATTGAAACAATGATAGATCCTCGTCAAATCCGCGCCATCATCAACCCAGAATGAAGACCAAAATCTTCAACCATACTTGGAGTCCGAATCCAGATCTGAAACTCGGTCCGAATCTGAATCCATCCCTCCCCCATGGTGCGCGCAATTCAACGACGATGCCCGAAAAGGAATCCGTTGTAAATTCAAGATCGAAAGGCAGATCTTCCTCCAAAAATCCGATAACAAAAGCGAGGTTCAAATTTTGAATCTTCAAATCTGAGAGCAAATCTTACATGGAAAGATGCCCGGCGGGGAATCCAACAAGAATGTTGGATTCCTCGCCTGAAACTCAAAGTCGTGAGAGAGAAACTGGGAGAAGAAGGCTCCGATGTTCAGGAGAAGGACTTCGTCCTTTCTTCTTTGCTGAGAGCATTTTTTAGAGAGAAAAAAAATGCATTCTCACTATTGAGAGCTCTTTTCCTACTTCATTCTCGAATGTAGCAACAGTGGGCAAGTGCTCTTAGATATCTAAGAAATAACGACAATAACACAAAAATGAGCACAAGTAGTAACAAAACTCTAAGATATCACACACACAATCAAAACAACAAATCTAAACATTGATTGCACACTTAAAACACTACAAGCATCAAATACTGAAATTAAGTCATCACACAAGCAAGATAGCCGTACTTTAAACCTAAACATGAAAGATCAAACATAAAACCTGAAACATCAATAATAGTATTTAAAACATCACATCTTCAAAATAATTTTTTTACAGATCTACTTTCCTTCTCGATTTCAGCAACACTGGGCAAGCATTCTTCGACATCTAAGAAACAGCAAAAACAACACAAAAATTAGCACAAATCATAACAAAACCCTAAGATATCTCACACAATCAAAACTGAACATCAATTGCACACTTAAGCATGAAAACACCACAAGTATCAAACACTGAAATTAAAACATCACAACAACACTGATAACAATACTTAAAGCCTAAAACCTGAAACATCACACTGAAAACAAGAAACATCATTAACTGCACATAAAACATCACAGCCAAAAATTAATAAAAATTACAAATCCCCCTTCCTTCTCGATTGCAGCAGTAGTGAGGCGAATCTTCTTAGATATCTAAGAAAAAACAACAACAACAACACAAATATTAGCACAAATACGTAAGAATAACTCACAAAACACAAAAGAACAGAGAAATCCCAAAATATTGACACAATGGACAACATAAACCCTAGAAAATCACGTGAAACAAAAAAAGCAAACAAAAATTGAAAAAACAACAAAATATGCATAAAAAAATGGAGCAAAGACATTACCTTCGAATATTGTGTTTGGCTGCCGGAAACCGAAGCTATACTGGAAAATTTGCTGGAAAACTTCAAAGATCTCAACGAACAACTACGCGCAAGAAATGAGGGAAAAAAATGGAGAGGATGTGCTACTAATTGGAAGAAAATGAGTTCAATTTGAAGGAAGAAATGAAGAGGAGAGACAAGAAGGTGGAAGAGAAATGGAGAGGAGAGAGAATGAGGAGGTAGGTCATGTAGGAGAGAGGAGAGAGAACGTTTCAAAAAAAAGAAGAAGAGAAGAATGAGGAAATGTTGATATTTATACCTGAACTCAAATGTAAATTAATAAAATTTCACATCCAGCTTCTGGACTTTTAAAACTTCAATTAGAAACCACATTTTCAATTAAATCCCTAGTCTCTCTATGAGACAGTTTTATACAAGACTTTGTCTACTTCCTTTTTTACGTCCACACTTTTTCATTCGACATATCAAAGCAAACGTGTAGATAATGAGCAAAATAAGTGAGAATTGGTGCACAGATTGTCTATCTAGATCATACAACTCGTGGTCGGTGTTTTTGCACAATTACATTAGAATATATTTCAAACAATGTAATAATTTTTAGGGTATTGATTTATGTCCCCTGATTTGTATCATTTGCTACCTTTTAATAAAAATAAAACAGGCATAGAGTGAGCCTCCTAGCATTACACTTGGCTAGGTTCCAATCCCCAATTTTTTGTATTATTTTATTTATAAAAGGGCCCATTTTTTTTTCACACGTGGCCTTAAAACACATTTGACCGGCCCTGACAGAAACTAAGAGTATTATGAGATTTAACATCAAGCTAGCGGGTACAAATTGCCAAGGAAAAGCCTGAGTACTGGTCAGTGGAAGCACCAATATGAACTTAAACTCAATACAAATGGATCATACTGCAGAATGGAGGACCAGAAGTAGGAATAATCATTAGAGATGAACAAGGCCAACACATTACTTCAACAGCAAAGTGCATACCCAGATGCGTGTCTTAAAGCAGAAACCACAACCCTTCAGTATGGCCAGGAAATTTCATTTCAACAAGGGATCAAAAGGTAGGAAGTAGAGTGTGATTCTCAGTTAATAGTGAAGATGATAAGAAGAGAGTACAAGGTGCCATGGAAATGCATCAACGAGCTGAGGAACATATAGAAGCTTCTCAACAAACTAGAATACAAAATCGATCATACCTACAAGGAGGCAGACAGTGTGCCTGATTCACTAGCCAAATTAGTTGGTACAAATCAGGTTAATAACTTGTTTTGATTTAACAGGTCTTCCAAAAGAAATCAGAGGCAAAGTGCAAATGGATGCTATCTCTTTCTAATGTGTTAGGTCTTTCTAGTATGTGATGTATTATCCTTAAGCTTATTTCCACCGTGGACCTTTGACTCTGTAGAATCGATAAGGCAATGTATAGTTATTGAGAAAAGGTTCTTTTATTTTTTCATGAGCTAAGGTACTCCTTATGTCCCAGGAGAATCTGCACGCTTTCCATTTAAGGAAAAAAACTAACTCAACCAAAGACTTTCTTACCCTTAAACAAATAAACATTTACACCAAAACCCTACCCACCCACCCCTGTTCCTCTTTCTTTTACCCAAACTTCTTCACTCCCACAACCCAAACCCTCCCGCAGCTCTGAAATTGCCGTCACTGTCACCGCGAGTTACCTAACTCTCCTTAATTGCTATGACACGAGCTCTGGCGCTGCCCTAATTGTATCCATCAATACCCTTCAAGAAAACTCTAGCTACAACATCCCCATTTGATCCTATGCCGGAGCTGATTGGCGAAGAGGCGGAGACGGTAGGGGGAGTTGAGGTGGCGGAAAATGGAGTTGAGGAAGCGAAGAAGGAGGCGCAACAGAGGGAGTTGAGGAAGCGGTAGAGGTCAGATATAGAGGTTGAAGGTAGGGGCAAAATTATCTTTTCACGTATTTCAAATCTGAAGAGAGATTTTCATTCTGCATGTTGCCTTAGGACAGAAGGAGTACTCCCTCCATCCCAGCCGATTTTGCACACTTCCCATTTTGGTCTGTCCCAGACAATGCTGCATGCTTTCCACTTTAAAAAAATTTTAAACTATCAAAAGACACACTTACCCTTAAACAATTAAAATTTTACAACCCTACCCCACCCCTACCAACTAATCCCATTCTCTTTTCCTCCCTCCTTTCATTCCCCCACCACCCATTTCCTCTCCTTCTCTCTTAATTCTGAACCTCAGCCGCCCACCTCTTTTCCTTCTTTCTCTCTTCTAAAATTTTCCTTCCTCTTCACTGAGTTTGCTCTTCTTCTCCACCGCGCACCGCTGCGAGCTTCGTCTTCGACGAGATCCCACTATGAGTTTCGTCTCCGGTGAGAGCCCACAACGAGCTTCGTCTCCGCCCCACGCCCATCTACAAGCTTTGCCGCGTGTCGCTTCGATCTTTTTCTCTGAAAAGAGCCCACTGCGAGCTGTCTCCGAACTGCGAGCTTCATCGCCGATGCGCCACTGCGAGCTTCATTGCTGGTGCACCCATATTGATGGGTATTAGTTTCAGCGACTCCTCCGGCATGGCTGTGTCACCGGTGGGCTGTCATTCGTTCCGTTTAGTGGTGGTGGGTTTCATTTGGTGAGTTTCATTTATTGTAGTCTGATCTCGAATTTCAGGTTCAGTTTTCATTGGATTTTGAGATTGTGTTGAATTTTTTGTGTTGTGGGTTGTTGAAGGGTTTGCTGAGATAGATGCGAATGAGATAAGAGGAGGAGGAGGAGGAGGAGGAGGAGGAGGAGGAGGAGGAGGAGGAGTGCTGGTTTCAGATGCTGAAGAACGACAGTGGAGGCAGAGAAAGATAAGGGCATTTTAGTCAATACACGTAATCAAAATTAAAAGGAGAATACGCTGCAGAATCCCTGGCATAGAGGGAGTATTAACTTTCCCCCTTTTACTTTTATTTTTTAATTAATAAAACGGTAAGGGTACACCAATTCCTTCACAGCTGGTGGTGTTCATTTTTTAAAAAGGGAAATATGTAAATACAATCTTATATTATTGAGATAGTGCAGATATAATCATGGGATAATTTTTAGTTCAATTATAACCTTAACTATTTAACGAAGTGCAAATATAACCTTCTGGTGACATTTTCAGTGTTGATCGCATTTTTCCAGCGTTGACAAAAATAGCCTCTGACTAAAATCTAAATTTGGATGGATAATTATACCCTTACACGTGCCGGACCACCATTGGACCGCCGTCGGACCGTCGGAACAGGTAGAGTTATATTAGCACATTGTGAAATTTGATAGGATTATATTTGCACATTCTTAAAACTTATAGAGTTATATCAACACATTCATAAAAAGTGTAGGGTTACATTAGCACATATTATAAAAGCAAAACCCATCAACATTAAAAATCCTAAGTCGAAAACACAACAAAATAATAACTACACACACAACACCAAAGGTTATCCAGTCATTAATCTGGACTAAATTCAACAAAATAAAAAAAATGTCATCAAAATTCTTATATTCAATACCATACATACCGCTAATCTTTATTCATGTGACAAGAAACAAAAGAATATTACATAATCAAACTCGATATTGCATTAATCTAGTGAATTAAGAGGAAATTCGGATGAAGATAACATTTTTGAAAGGTTTCCGCACTTTCACTTCAACGTCCGTTGCGTCGACCTCGTCAAATCAACATGCATATATAATCCTATATAATTGGCGAAAGTGCAGATAAAACCCTATAAGTTTTAGGAATGTGCAGATATAGCCCTATCAAATTTCATAATGTACTAATATAACCCTACCAAGTCTGGTGGTGGTTCTGTGACGGTCCGGCAGTGATCCGACGATAATATTTAGGTATAATGATGCTAAGGGCAATAACGCCGTTCCCTATTTTTAAATTTAAATTTTATTTTTTTTCAGTAAGGCATAACAAAATTTCTGCTAAAAGTTGTCTGAAAATGTTATATTTGCACATAAACTAAATATCTTGGGTTATATTTACACTTTCAATTATCGCAGGGTTATATCTCACTTTCGTCAATTATGTATATTATATATATATGTACTTTGCTCTTTAAAAAAAATTAATAACAGCAATAAACGATAATAGTCTGTAATCCGAGGCACTGATAATGAGCGCAGGCAACACGCCACGGATACACTGCTTTACAAAAACTTTAAAATAAACAGCTTATTTTAAACTACAGATTAATAACAAGATAACAAGCCAAGCATCTAATAGCTGGAAAATGGAAACTTATCAAGGGCTAGGATGCACATACAATAATCAGTTTGAGGAATGTGTGTTTCTTTCCAGTTTGGGGAATTGCAATAATCAGGTTCTACTACAGAAACCAGAAAGCCTCGATGAAACAGTAGTATACACCCAACTTGCATCATAATTATGCTCTATGGTTGGCTATTTTCCGGTATCAGCGACAAGAAGTGATCTTTCCAATCACCAAGACTTGCAAACGGCAAAAAACCGCATAGCAGTGGGAGAAAGAAACACACAGTACTAAAAAATACACATCTTCTCATCCAGTATGGAACGAGTGGACCGGTCTTCATTCCTTCTGATACTTTGAGGGAGCCGTGAAGAATTCTATATAATAGTGAGGTCCAGATGTTTGCGAATAAGTGCAAGCAGCATAAAATTTCCCAAAAGAAAAGCCAACAGCTTCCATCGCCTCCTAATGTGTCAATGCATAGACTTCCTACAAAACCGCAGCCAACTGCTAATAGCAAGCCTATGAAAGTAACTGGCATAGCTTGAGTTGATCCCGAGGACCGCTGAAGGAGCAGATAAGCAATTGTGATAATCATGAATCCGCCAGCAAACATCCGAATCCAAACTTGAAAATGACACTTCAAGGTCTGCCATCCTAAATTAAAAGATGCCATTGGGTTAGGTAGCCGCCAGTATCTTGACTCCTCCTGTAGAATAAATGGACCAAACAACAATAAGGAAAAGAGTTGTTCACAAATGCAAGAGCTAATGAGCCTCTAACTAGCCTATAATTCACCAGTATTATATAGTAGCACCTGGGTTTTAAAAAGCGCAAAGTGCAATGAAGCGCTAACGGTAAAAATTACCGAAGTGCGAAGCGCACACTTTTTGGATAAAGACACAACATAGAACTTAGAATAATGTCACAAAATCATAAAAGGCAGATAAAACTTTCACCACAATACCAAATTCAAAGTTTTAAAGGTAGAAAGAAGAATTGAACGACTAAGATTGAAGGATTCTTAAATTATTACAAAATCATTTAAGGCCCAAAACTCTAGTCATCAAAAAAATCATCATCTCCACCAAAAGTATCCCCATAGACCTCATCTCCATCTCTAAAGTCTGTTTAGTTAATATTCCTGAATTAGTTTACCCTAAAAACTAGTCCATTTCAACCCAAAATATTTAATTATAAAAAAGGAAACAAAATGTAGAAGCCCATTTCAGCCCAAAAGCGCGCCTTTTGGAGCGCTTGCGCTTCGACAAAAGCGCTAAAAAGCGCGCGGTTTTCATCCTGCTCAGAGCTTCGTGATACAAAGCGCTCAACCTAGCGCTCAGCGCTTTAAGCGCGCTTTTTAAAACCCAGAGTAGCACCAAGAGGATCAATACTAAAATCAACCAACATATATTCAGAAATTTAAACAGAAGTAAGGCCATCCATTACCTCTTTAGGAGTGCAAGACATTGTAGCTTCACTGATTCTTTGGTGAGAATAAATAAAAACTGCATATCCAACACAGGACAACATGACAAAGAGACCAGCAACAAGGCAGTCTATGCACTTCCTGAGCAGTTCTGCATATCTTGTCTCTTCCAACTGAGTTTTAAATTTTTCTACCTTAAAAGAGGCCTTAGAAAATCCAAATGACAGTTTCCATCTTTCCATAAAGTTTGCATTCTCACTCAGGGCCAACTGCCTTTCCTTAAGTTCCAACCTTTTCATTGTAAGCCCCATCTCAAATGTCTTAAGATCATTAGATCGAACTTGCTCTGTGACAGATTTCTCCAAGGTGCTTAGAATTGACTGATTATTGAATTCATTGGAATTTTTGCTTGGAAAGACTGAAACCACCTGCCGTGCTATTTCTGTATCATGCAGAATAAGCTGCTTATTTCTGAAGTTCATGGCCATGTTCTCTTCTATCTCTTCGCGATGTCTTAATTGTCCATTATTGCTGTTAGTCAGAAGCGGATCAGACCAGCATTCTTTCATACCAGAATCAGAAGCAGAATCTTCTAATCTATTGGTAGAAGAGGCTGTGGCTACTTCCGAAAAGCATTTCCTGATCTTTGGCTTTTCCTTTTCTCCTCCATTATCTTTTGCAGATTTGTTAAGTAAATGCAAAGTCATCAAGGTACTCCGAAATGATTTCTCAAAATTCGCTACAAAACCACCAAACCCATCTCGATCGACCTGCTTCGATTTAAGTAAGAGGGCAGAAATACATTACCAAGAGCCTCAAGTACACTTTCTCAAAATCTCAGATTCAACAAAACACATTGAAACCACTTACATTGAGTAAAGACTCTCTGATAGCTCCAGCACAAATCTACAAGAACAATATGAGTTTAAGAACATTAGGTCTCAGAAAACTAACACGTGGCTAATCAGAACACAAACTTTTATCCAGTCATTCATTTGTCTGACTTTGGCAGGACCACACATTACAATTTGAAAATCCTGTACTCCATTTTGTAATCCACTGGCTGATATGAAGCAACAAGATTCCACCTATACTACATGCAGAAATTTAACTAAAATATGTGATAGCTCAAAAGGGAAAAAAATCAAACGCAAAGCAATTTAAGACATCAACAATCATCATGATACCTCGTGAATTGTGATAAAACAAGAAGTGAAAAGGCTTTTTGTATAGGAAGTGACATTCTTCCTAGAGAAACAAATGCATTACCTGAGACAGGTGTTCCATGGATATACTCCTGTCAGATGCGCCTTTTCTTTTCAAAACCTGTTCAAAACTGAACACGGTTAATAAACCTGAAGTGATGCAAAGTTGCAAACTGCAGATATGAATGACTCAATGCCAAAAGAGAACAATTGTAAACATCCCCAACTGTATGATGGTGTATACTTAAGTTGGCTCAGGATCTTCTGTTACACTTTTGTATACCACCGTGTGTTACACCAATAAGATTCTACCATGTGTCTCTCCTCAATTAACTAAAATTAGTTTACTAATTTTTATCTAAGTATAATTTATTTAGGAAGGACACATGGCAGAATCTAATTGGTATAACACAGTGGTACAAAATAGTGTAACAGAAGATCCCGAGCCACTTAAGCTAGCAATTTCCAGCGACACCAGTTAGCAAAAGCTTTAGAAATCAGAAGTCAGAACACTGTCTTTAGCATCAATAACCATGAACAAATCATCTCCCCTCCATGTGAGAAGTGGTGTTTCTCAACCTATTGTTGTTCCACATAAATGTGGACATCTAATCGAAAATTAGATAAAACCTCCAAATAAATGTTGCATATTGATTAAAGGAAACTTAAAAAAACATGGGTGGATGGTTCAGAAGGAGTTGCACATTCACTAAAAAGAGTCAAATATAAAAGTTATAGAAGTTAGCACATTCGCTCTTCCATGAATAAAGCCGTGAACTTTCAATGAATGCAGATTCCTAAGTAACCACAATATTTGAAAAACTCTCCCCAGAAATTGAAAATACCACCACCAAGAAAGATAGTTCGATCAAACTTATTCCTTTTCTTTAATCAACTCAGACTGCAAACCATATATAGCAGTAAAAGTGTTGGAAGCAAACCTGAGCAACGACTGCAGCAATGGACATGCCGAGAGGTAAACCGAGCGCTCCTAAATCAACCTGCCTTGAGGGTCCTGGCCCGGCAAGGACTTTCCGGTCCCGGCGACTACGGAAGAGCCGAATCCCTCTCTTCCGACACGAAGATTGCGAGGACGATCCCGTAGAGCAGGAAGATTTTGAGCGCGGGTTCATAGCTACTTGCTTTTTCTTCGCTCCGTCGTATGTGATGGACATTGATGAAGCGGTGTGTAGTTCAGGAGAGGCAGTGACGCTGAGTTCTTCGGGGCAGGGTTGAATTTGGAGAGGCGGAAGTGGAGGGGTTTCCATCGGTCCGGATCCTCTGTGGCGGAATTTCACTGTGACCTTGTGGCTGAACCAGAAACGACGTCGTTTCGTTTTTATTCCCCTCTGTTTCGATCGGCTCAGCCAGGCCGAGCCTTTCCTTCTCGGCTCATTCTCTCCCACTCTTTTCCCTTCCAATCGGTCCACAGAAACGTCGCCCTCGATTCAACCTCGCCGTTGGTTATGGCCGCCATATTCTATGCGGGAGGAGCTGGCGTCGCTGGCGAGCTCCACCATCTTCAACAATTTAAATGTTGTAGCTCAAGCTCAAGGTTAGCGGGGGCGAACAAAAATCATCAAGCGCATAACGATTTGTGACGCCCCCAAATCTGACGCTCTGAAAACCCTATGCGGGAGGAGCTGGCAGAGGTATCACGCTGGGGACAACGAGCTTGAAGTTGGAACGCCTCCAAATTTGAAAACCGCGTCGGTGAGTAACCTTATTATTCTTTGGTCTGGTACTTGCTTTGTTACCTTTAAGTGGCTTAGAGTCGGTGAGTTAACCTTAATCGTACTACCTTGCATTGAGTAAAACAAGAAAAACCCTGTCGAATCGAAGTAATTCTTGAATTTGCTCTTTGTCTTTTCCGCTGTATTTATGATGTTGTGACAAGTGCAGAGGAACAAGAAGAATCATATAGCAGGTGTTATTAGTATGCTGGGGAGCTCTGTAATCACGAGCCAGTTTGTTCATCTTCTACCGATTTCTTCTCGCTCTGATCCGACATCCAAATGCAGCTGAGTTGAAACAGAAGAGCAAAAGGGTTTTTAACCCTTTTCCTAATGCCCATAGGGGAAGAACACTGGTAGCTCAACCCAAGGTGAGGAGTTTGATTGTTGTTTTGCTAAGTTGTGATTTGGGTTTTTGTTAATGTGTTAATCTTGCTTAGCTTGTGTTAATCTGGGTTTGAAAAAGATGCCCTTGTATGCAAGAAAGGGTTTTTCTAGTATAATGTTGAATCATTAATCGTAGTGAGAAAGCATTTGGCTTTTCGTTTTGAATTTTAACATTTGAAGGATTCTTTCAAATGCCCAGATTAACATTTGATGAATCTATATTCCTTAATAAATTTATAACATTTGAAGGATTCTTTCTTGAACTCTTTGTACTGATTTGTGTGTTGTTTCTGGAACCCTTAGATACATGCAACTGCTGCGGAAACATGTAAAAAATTTCTGTTGCAGTTTTTGCATATCTCTTGGATAATGCACTTGATGTATTCTCCTCAACTCCGTTTCTTGTTTGCTTATCAAAGCTGTCTTCTATTGTGAGTTTCTCAATGTCATTTGTTTTTTTGATTTGTCTTTCTGCTACAATGGCTTCAGCTCTAGTATATTATTTAGATTTGTAGACATTTTCCTAGTGATTGTTGAAACTATATACAGATATTCATGTCTCAGTCTAACCTAAGCATGCTATGCTAAACATCCTATGAGAAGGGAGAATGATTTCCCCATAGGTGAAGTTCAGTCCACAGAATGATTTCCCCATAGGTCAAGTTCAGTCCACAGAATGACTTTCTCTTGTTAGATGGAGGGGAGACAATGCTTTGGGATTCAATGGTTTGACTCAGATCAACGTTGGACGGAACTCAAAGGTCGCGGTTCGGGCAGAGGAATCCACAACAAGATGAGTGGCCAGATTTCGGTTAGGACAAGCAGTTCCGACCAGCTCTCACTCGCGCTGATGGGGAATATGATATGAGCTTTGAAATGCAGTTCTCTATAATAAATAAGGTTGTTATGTCAAAATTGTCATCTTTCCGTGATAAGAACACTATTAGATGAATGAATGAAGTTGAGGAATATGACATTTCAGTGGACCTTTATTTAGTGATTAGTGGTGCTGTTTATATTCCAGCGTTAGTTCTAAACTCTTCTGTGATTTTTTCTTCTAATCAAAGGACACCTACCATCTTAAAAACCCAGAGCCTACAAGGCAATTTAAATGATATTTACATTAAGTGGGGTGAACTTGGTTAGAAACTTTGCAAAAGATGACCATAAAATGAAGCAAAAATGTCTCTGCAATGGTAGCAATATCAGATCTCCACCTGAAATCTTTACCGTTTTTTATTTGACCAGAGAAGAAAAGCCCTTCAAATCTTTTAGTCATAAGGGACCTATGATACTGATGAGCAGGCGTAGTAATCATACTCAACAGATTATGCAGGCCTCGGCATTGAACAAAATTTGCCACATTAAATAGTGGTAAGAATCAAAACTCGCCCAAGGTTTGGCGCTAGACCATGCGACAAAGACATAAAACGATGCGGCGGACAATAGTTTATTGTATACTTGATTTTCATATAGTTCTAAAGATGTTATGCCTCCCACACTAGACTATTTTCTAATTCCAGATCTACATATCATGCCTCCTGGACATGGAAATGGACAATCACACATCTCGTTAATCACCTGTGTTTGTAGTACTTTATTGTGAGCCATTGACCATAATTCAACTAATACCTTGAAATAGCACCTATGATAGTTTAAAGAAATTATATCAGCAATACAAATTATCAAAATAATATTTTTTAAAATCATAAGAAAATGTACTTCAAAAAATAAAAGTACCAAATTAGAATCTCCCATGCTCATCAAATTAGGAGTACTCTGAATGAGGCTTCGTTCATTGAAATTGTCTAATACAACCTAAAATACAAATAATTAAAAATAAAATAAGTAATTTCATAATTGTGAAAGAGTACTAAAATATCTTGAAACTGAATAGTATAATGTAAAACGAACCTGACGATTGTTTGGATGAAAATAATATGGTGCTAACTATCAACCGAGTTAGTAGTTTGTCCTAACTGTTCGTATACTGAAAAGAAGAAACTATCGTCAACTTAATATAACAATTGTTAATGGTAGATAGTTTAAGTATTATGACAAACCTTAACCTGACTTGCTTCTTGATATGAATTTTGGAATAGAATAGATGGATCTTGAAATTGCTCCATCGTACCCTGTTTAATAAACAAAAATATATAACATGTGTTACATTACCTGATAAAACATTAGTTACATCTTAAAAGCATGAAAACTATATACAAATCATAGCATAGTTATAGTTCTCGGATGAACCGGGTACTTTTCTCCCTTTATATTCGAGTGTATAAGCAGGTATAAGACCCGAATTTTAACACAAATGTAATGTTATACTGAGCATACGATACAAGCTCGTTTATAACCGTAGTGTATGAAAATATAAAAATAGTTAGATAACGAAACCTCATGAAGTGGTGATAATGATGGAGAAGTGGGAGGTCGTCGTCGTACCTCTCAAAGTTAAATTTATGATCCCTAAATGCTTCCTATCTACAACTAAGTACATAATGGCAAGTCGAGGTTGTCCACAAATAAGAGAGATTATCTTAAGCGTTTAATAACATATAAGGTTGATATTATATGTCCATTAGTTATGCAACAAAAAACGTTTCTCAAATACTGTTTCTCTGAACTCTCTCTCTCCCTCAACAGTACTTCTTCTTCTTCATCTCGTTCCAACGGTAACATCTGAAACGTTTCTCCAGATTCCCTGGGGAAACCATGGCGTCTCCGACGCCTCATCCGCCGGTCCCCAATCCCCCAATCCCCCGAGGCCACAAAAGCTTCATCCAAGCTCTTAACACAAAACAAACTCCCTTACTCTCATCACTCCCAGACACTCCAAACCTACATCCGATCACTGAATTCAAAGGCAAAATTGCATATATTCTCCCACCCGATGAAGGAGAACTCCTTGCTTCCCACTACCAAAACGCCCTAGTTGGGAAATTCTCCCGGGGGAAACCTCCAATGGATTCTCTGCTACAAGCCTTCAAATCTATAGGTTTTAAATCCAAATTTCAGATTGGTTCAATAGATTACCGACATGTGCTAATTCGATTTCAGGATAGCGAGGACTACCAAAGGTGTTGGATGAAAGGGCTATGGACAATCCAAGGATACTCGATGAAAGTACAGAAGTGGTCGACTGATTTCTCACCCTCGGTGGAATCCTCCATTGTGCCGGTCTGGGTAACGTTTCATAATTTGCCCTTACATTTCTACAACAACTCTGCAATAGTAGGTATTAGCTCACAGGTTGGAAGATTTCTTAAGATGGATGCAGCTACCAAATCCCTAACTAGACCATCGGCTATAAAAGTTTGTGTAGAGATCGACTTGTTATCTCAACTCCCAAACTCAATTGTGGTAGGAATAGGAAACAAGGTGGCAGATTACCCAATAGAATATGAAGAGCTGCCTCAATACTGTTCTCATTGTAAAATGTTAGGTCATAACAACTTAAAATGTAACCAGCTGCACCCTGAGTTAAGGAAAATAACTATGAAAAAGACAGAAATTCCTCAGGCCAAACTTCATATGGAGAACAAAAGATCAGAAGTACAATTAATAGAACCTAATATGGAAGGATCCTCTGATCTAACTGTTCTTCAAAAGGAAAAGGAATTTCAAAATCAAAAATCCTTTTTATTGCAGCAAGAAATGTCCAACAACATGCTTAAGTTTAGTCACAAAAAGAGAAATGCAGCTTTTTACTCTCTTGATGATATATCTAAGCCAATAACTACTTCTATTTGGAGGAAAACGAGTCAATTAAATGAAACATCTCAACCCCAGACAAAAGCCTCACATGAACATGTAATTACTATCTCTAATGCTTTCCAATCACTAGATGACTTACAGGAAGAATTGGAAGATGAGGTAGTAGAAGCTCTTCATGAATCTGTGGAACCACAGGATGTAATTCCTCAAATTATCTCTGATAATATAGAGACCCCTGCTACTAATCATCTTTCTGTTGAGAAATCCCCTGCAGGAAACACAGAGCAGGTTATTTCAGAAGCAAACTCAGGAGCTAACAAAGGGGACTCACTCAGAAATGAATCTGAAAAGGAGGAAATTATGCAGAATAAGGTTAGCTCTCCTGATTTGGTTTCCACCCTGGATAACATAGAGACAAGTAATGATAAGTCTGGTGAGACAACAGCAAAGAAAGCTAGAAATTTAAGATCCTCACAGAAAGCCAGCCTCAAAATTTTTAAATGATTAGATACACCAAAATAGGAAATGTTTTAGTGTGGAATGTTAGGGGTATTGGGACTTCAGTAGAAAGATTAAAGGCCTTAAAACTTAAACATAGAATAGATATTCTGTGTTTAATAGAACCATGGCAAGATAAAAAAAGACTCTCAGTATTAAAACATGAGCTAGGATATCTTAATGCTTTAGCTGCACAAACTGCCAAAATCTGGATTTTATGGGAATCTTCATTCCAAATTACAGTTTTAAATGAGTCAGATCAATATGTTCATGCTAACATAACTGATTCAGCTTCATCTTTTACCTGGCATTGTTTCTTCATATATGCAAGTGTGCATAGAGAATTGAGAGAGGACTTATGGAAGGATCTAAATGACACAGCTCATGCCCCCTCTTTATACATAGGTGATTTTAACACAGTATTGTCAGTTTCTGATTATAAGGGAAGAAAGTCCACACCTAAAAAGAGCATGTGACAATTTAAAGACTTCGTAAACTTTAAGGATTTGCATGAAATACCCACTGTTGGGAATTCCTACACCTGGAGTAACAACAGATTTAAGGATAAATGTAAAGATTTGATGTTTCAAAGATTAGACAGGGGTTTAGCTACCATAGACTGGCTGGAGCTTTTCCCTAATAGCTCCATCCATGTATTAAATAGGATGACTTCGGATCACTCCCCCTTACTTTTATCTGTCCAATCATCTGAGGAACAAGCTCCTAGACCTTTTAGATACCAAGACATGTGGTCAAACAGACAGGAATTTCTTGAGCTGGTAGCTAAAAACTGGCAAACAGCATCCCCCTTTCAAGGAATGTTTAGGCTTGTATTTAAACTGAAAAGGTTAAAGATGGAAATTAAACAATGGAATAAAATGCATTTTGGTAATGTATCACAGAATCTGGAAAAATATGAAAAAGAGGTCAGAGATCTGGAAATTACTTTTCAGCAAACAAATGATGATTTAATCCTTAGTGAGTTAAATAACTCAAAACAGTTGCTTATGAGGGCTCAAAAAGAAAACTTTATATATCTTAAGCAAAAAGCTAGGATTAATTGGTTTAAATTTGGTGATGCCAACACTAGCTATTTCCACCATTCAGTTAGAGAAAAGAGAACCAAAACCAGAATAAGCAAGATTAAAGATGGAAATGGTATTTGGATCTCTGATCCTTCTCTAATTAAAGAGGAAGCAGTGAGATTTTATAAAGAACTTTTTCATGAGGAGGATAATCACATAGAGGGGACTTTTATCAATCACTTTCTCAAAGAAATACCTAGGATAGTTACTGATCAGCAAAATGATCAACTAATAACTCCCTTCCAGCTTCAGGAATTAAAAAATGCAGTTTTTGATCTAAATCCATCTAGCTCACCTGGACCTGATGGATACTCAGGAGCATTTTTTATCACTTTTTGGGAAGTAATCAGTACAGATCTTTTGGAGGCTGCTAATGACTTCTTAAAAACTGGAAATATTCCTAAAGCTATCTCTAGTACTTGGATAACATTGATTCCCAAAAAATCTGTTCCAGTAACCTTTTCTGACTTCAGGCCTATAAGTTTATCTAATTTTGTGAACAAGGTTTTCTCTAAGATGATTATGGAAAGGATAAAACCACTAATGAACTCTCTCATATCTCCTGAACAAAGTGCCTTCATAACAGGGAGAGACATATCAGATAACATAATTATGATGCAGGAAATGACCAAAATTTTAGTTAGGAAATCAAAAGCCCCAAACCTCATCCTTAAATTAGACATGCAAAAAGCTTTTGACAGGGTCTCATGGTCATTTCTTAACTCTATCCTGCTGCAATTTGGATTTCATGGATTATTTGTGCATAGAATAATGCAAAACATAGCCTCAGCTCATTTTTCAGTACTAATAAATGGTGTAACTGCTGGTTTCTTTGCTGCAAATAGGGGCATTAAACAAGGGGATCCTTTATCCCCTTTTCTGTATAACATAGTCTCTGAGGCCTTTTCAAGAAGCCTTAAAAAATTGTTTCATCTAGGCTATATTCAGAATTTCAGATTACCCAGGAGTTGTCCACATATTACTCATCTTATGTTTGCAGATGACACAGCTGTGTTTCTGAATGGTAATCAAAAGAATCTGAAAAGATTTAAAAAATTCTTGTATGCATATGAACAAACCTCGGGACAGAAGGTAAATTTTACCAAATCTAACTTCTTTGCTGATCCTAAAACACCAGTGGATAGACTGCAATTAATTTCCAGGACCTTAGGTATGACAAGAGGCACATTTCCCTTTAAATATCTAGGGGCTCCTATTTTTGTAGGAAGAAATAAACAAGTTCACTACATACCTGTCCTGGAAAGAATGGAAAACACCTTAAACAACTGGAAAAATAAGTGGTTAAGTTCTGCAGGAAAAATCGTTCTCATTAATCACTGCTTTCTATCCATTCCTATACATCTGTTTGCAGTACTAAGTCCACCTAAAGTAGTCATAAGAAAAATGGAAAAACTAGCATCAGGACTATTTTGGGGGCAAAATGAGATCACTGGTAATAGAAAGAAATGGAGATCATGGAAAAAAATGAGTTTCCCAATTCAAGAAAATGGAATAGGATTTAGAGATATTAATGCAACAGTAGATTCCTTCTCTTGTAAACTTTGGTGGAAACTACAGCTCAACAAGTCTCAATGGACTCAACATCTGTGGTCTCTCCCAAATTCTTATAAGAACTCTCACACTTGGCAGAGAATTTGTAAGGTAACAGAAATAGCTAACAGTTTTACTAGAATTCTCTATGGAAAAGGTTCATGTTCATTCTGGAATGCAAACTGGATAGGTAGTGGTGCTCTATTTTATGAATGGCCGGATGGAATGGAAGTTCCTTTCCCTCAGATAAGCTTGAGCTATTTT
This sequence comes from Rubia yunnanensis, assembly GCA_037428765.1. Lineage (NCBI taxonomy): Eukaryota > Viridiplantae > Streptophyta > Magnoliopsida > Gentianales > Rubiaceae > Rubia > Rubia yunnanensis. The sequence goes on along the minus strand of CM075069.1, from coordinate 64,628,927 downwards.
ATAGCTAACAAAAATCTCTACTTACCACAATTGGAGCCTCATTTGGCTACCACTACTATTCTAATTTTGCAGGAAGTGGCACTTCAACACAAGCATGAGGATAGACTGATTTGGACTCCTACAATGGATGGCAACTTCTCAACTAACTCAGCCTATAAGAATCTTAGACAAAAAGGTACACAAATCTTAAACCTTCATAACATCTGGGCACCTTTCATCCCTTCCAAAATGTCTGTGCTAATTTGGAGAGTGCTTAATGGAATCTTACCATTTGATAACATTTTATGCAAATTTGGTTTCTCCATAGCATCTACATGTCCTTTATGCAGAAATCATTCGGATACTATTGATCATTTCTTCAACTCATGCCCCTCCTCAATTGAAATTTGGAACAGATTTAACTCTATCATACATCTTCATCCCCCAATTTTTACTAGATTCAGAAACCGGGTTGAGTTTTACTTATCTAATAGAGCAGACTCGAAGTTAACATCCACAGTGATTAAGGCAATCTTAATAGTCACAACTTGGTCTCTCTGGACTCATAGGAACAAATGCTTACATGATAATCAGCTTTTTTCACTGGATGCATGTTTTCATAATGCTATGAATTTGATCAAGCTCATCTTTACTGCACATCCACTTAGGGGCAAAAAAGAGAAACATAAAGACTTAATAAAAGCAGGCCTCATACCTGATATAGTACACAAGAAGAAAAAAGATTTGGTAGCAGTAAGATGGGAAAAGCCACAAGCTGGATTTAAACTAAACACAGATGCTACATGGATATCCGGGGGCATTTCTTCATGTGCAGTAATTGTGAGGGATAACAATGGTCAGGTTTTCAAAATGAGAGTTAATGTCTTCCACTCTGAATCACCAATTCATGCTGAACTGATAGGAATTCAAATGGCATATAATTTATGCACGGAGCTTAACTTACATGGCTGTTTGATAGAGTCAGATTGTCAATCTGCAGTTAAAGGAATTCACACACCTTTGGCCTGCCCTTGGACAGTTTACTCTACCTGCATATCTTTACATGAGCTGCATAAAATTAACCCAATTACATTCATCCCAAGGGAGGCCAATACAGCTGCAGATTATTTAGCCAAATATGCTAAGGAAAACAACCTGCATGGAGATTTAAACATGGACAGCACCCCACCCTTTTTCAATGGTCTAATTCAGCTTGATAAAATTGGAATGCAAGCCATTCGTTTTGCCTCTTGAACACAGATACTAGTTGTTTCATTAGCTACTATGGATACTGCTGCTGTTTTTCTCTTGTTTGCAGGAAAGGAACAAATCAAAAATGGAGGAAGCAAATGCTAGCTCATACTGATGGTCTCACTGATGGTGGTACTGATGATCATACTGATGATCTCACTGAAGGGGTCATACTGATGGTTACTCTGATGGTCTCGCTGAAGGGGCGGTACTGATGGTACTGATGGTCATGCTAGCTCAACAAATGAAGGACACCTATTCAGCACATTTACTAAGGAATTTAGCTAATACTCTTTAATATTGATACACAATTTCATCTTAACGGTCGCTTCATTGACAAATAGAAGTCTCGTACCTACGATTCTTCGCCCTGTTCGTGAAGCGATCCGTTGATAATCCTTTCAGAATAGATCCACCCCTCTATCAAGGGGATCTCATGCTCTTTAAATTGTCCGACAGGGACAATATTAGCTCTAGGTTCATATTTTTGTATGACCTTTTGTAACTCTTACATACTTTCTGCTTATTCTGGCCTGGGGAGCCAATATATACCCCCCATCTAAGGATGGTTTTAAAATTAAAAAAAAATGCAACAAAAAAACCTTTCCCTTTCTTGAAAAAAAAAAAAATAAGGTTGATATTATGCTAGAAGTAAATATAAATAGATATAAAAGCAAGTAAATTGGGGGGGGGGGGGCGTTGGTTGGTTGGTTTTCCTAAGTTATGAATTTAAAAGACAAGATAACTAGCAAAGTCAAGTAACTATGCTAATCATTAAACAAACTAAGAAAAATGGGTAAAAACTACAAAAGATAAAGCCTTGGGGGCAACTGATATCTACTTCCAAACTTAATGTAGATCATTGAACCATTCACTCATTCTATCACATTCAATACCTATGGGGAATGCTATCACTTCCCGATTGAAGATCAACATTTATTTCTTCTTAAGAGTAATTCACAAAGACAAACAATGACCATTTGCAAACCTCATTGATAATCACTTTAGGCAAACCACACCACAAATGTATTTCATCAATGACATTATACACTAAGGACCACATATTTGATAACAACACGTCTTCTACCAAAGATATAGCCATTTAACCAAACATAACATTCATTAGGCTAAACCTAGAACAAACCACATTCAAGATTCAACCTTTTATTGCTTCTATAAGATAAGTATGAGAACAATCCACATTAACATACTTATCTAGCAAGAATTACAAAACATTATACACTAGAAGTTCTAAGTCCATGTTCTTGGATTTTCATGCCAAATGAGTTAAGAAATTTGCAACTTTCCTAACACCCAAACACTTCAATCATACAAACACTTCCTATTCTCAAACAACCCATGATATAAATGAAGTAAAAAATCACATTAAAACACATGAATACTAAATAACAAATGCTTCAAGAAAGAGTGAAATAAAGGTTCTTACTACATAGATATGGAAGCTTCAATCAATTGCTCACAAGTACCAACTAACCTAGATAATGAAAAGACATAATTAATCCTTCAAAAACTAAGAAAAGAAAGAAGAAAACTAGGATTTGAAACCCAAAAAATCGCAGGAAGAAGAAGAAGATAGGAAGAGAGAGAGGATAAGGTGAGTATTTATAGTACTAAAAAGTAAGAAAGGTTCTGGCCATCCATCCGTCTTGACTCGCGACCAATCCACTGCGAGTCGCGACTGAGCCAAGTTTCAGCATCTTGATTTCTTTCTTCTTTTTATTTCAAATCCTCCTCTTCACTTCACTTACCTTCAATTCTCTAAGTTTTCAAAAGCTCAAATGCAAGGCTTCAAGCTTTAAATCCTCAAAGATATTATTCAAAGTCTTCAAATAAATTGTCTTGTCACACAAAATCCTCTAGAAAGTAATAAAAGTAGAAAATGCCACATCTAGAACACAAAAGTGTGCAAAAGTGAATCCTAAAAGTCTTAATATAACCATATAAAATGGGCACATCAAACCTCCACGCACTTAAACCTTACTTGCCATTGAATAAGAAAAGATTCAAGCACACAAATGAATTCATATGTCCACATCCTAAACTAATATTTCCCCAATCAAAGCCTCACAAAAACTCTCAATATCATGAATCCCAAAATCAAAGCTCAAATGAGATTTTTTTCCCATACACAACCCCACTTCCTAAATCTAACAAAACCTATCACTTATCAATTCACTACCCATAAAACATTTCAAAGTTCCGAATTGATAATCTCAAAGTCCAATGGCACAAAATGAAGTTAAAACCATATGAAAGGTCCAATCACATACTTCATTTCATACTAATATATCAACCAAAGTCCAATGGCACAAAATGAAGTCAAAACCATACAGGAGGTTCAAACACATACTTCACTCTATACCAATATATCAACCCAAAAATAAAGTACACAAAGGATCAAGAATTTCTCAACTTACTTCGTTTTCCTCGCTAAATTACCTAATCCCAAGAGGTCTCAAGATGTTGAGCTACCCGATTCATTCATATGACAACCGCAACCTTATGACTCCAATGCTGGCAAATGAGTGAAATCATAGCATTTTCCTTTTTTGTCTTTCTCTCATTTTGCCTAGGAGCCCTTTCGGGTTTTCATCCTAGCCACACATCATGTTTCTTTGGTTCACATCTCACATTTTTCCGCACATTTAACCTTTCATTTTTCTTAGGTTGCCCTTTCAGGTTTTTAACCTATCCGAGCCCCCAATGTTCCCTAAGTTTCCCTCTCAGGTTTTCAACTTAGCGGGTTTTCTTTTTAATTTTTTTTAATTTTCTATTTTTCAATTTTTTCTCATGTTTTTCCAATCAAAAGTAGCAAAAAATATTCCAAATCAAACTAGCATGCATGTGAGCTCTCTAACCCCTTCCCACACTTAAAATATTACATTGCCCTCAATGTAAACATGTAAGGCAAGAAAAATAAAACTCAAGGTAGAGGTAGAGTGACGCCCGTTTCTCTGCATAGTCGCCAGTGATACGTCATAATCCCTTGTATTTGTATAGAATCGGTCCCGAAATTGGTTTTGGAGCCAGAGGGGGGAGCAAAGGTTCAGTAGAAGAACCCACCCCTCGAGGAAAAACGTTGTCTCCTTGGCACTGTTTGATCAAGACTAACACCACAGAGAACAAAATCAAACTCACAAGTACATAAGGATTTGTAATACTTGGCTTAGCATAAAAAATTAATAACCATATTATTCTCAAAGAACAACCCACCCATCATGCAATCACCACTATAAGATTGTCCAATAAAAATAACATATATCGACACATCCAAGCATCAATATAGAACATAGCAATTATAGTCACAATGATGTAGTCAGCATACTACAATCAACAAAGGTACTTTAAAGATGCAAGAATGTTCATATGTCAATATATGTAAGATGGTGGATGAATGGGTGGAAGTGTGGTGGTTCTTGGGAGTATTTGGTGGAGAAGAAGGAAGGATTATGCAGTATTTAAGCTCAGTTGAAAAGATGGTTTCTCCATCGCGACTTGCGACAGTCACGATTGCGACTCGCGATGCCTTGCCACGACTCGCAACAAAGCCACCGTGACTCGCGACATCTTGGGTCTACGAGCTCACTTCTTTCAGAAATTATTCTAAATCCATCGTGAGTCGCAATGCCCATATCACGAATCGCGACAAGCTGGTGCTGGGAATTCATTTTTGCTCCCCTGTTCATTGCGACTAGCGACATCTCTATCGCGACTCGTGACCAACAGGGTTTCCCAGCACTTAGAAAAATTTTCTTACCAACTTTCCAAGCTTTCTTCCTTTTCTCAAGGATATAATTCCTTCATCTCCTCCAATGCAATGCTCTTCAATTTGCTACAAAATCATAGAAAAACACACCGTGAAAAGAACAAGCAAAATAACAAAAATTAAACAACAAAAACCAAAATAAAGGCCGAATTTATTTATATCGTCGGCATGACATAGCTCCGTATATTTAAGGTCGTCGACACGACTCTAATGTTATCCATATGGTGAAAGCTTGAGCCCCTTCACCATGAGCATCCAAAAGTAGAGAGGTGGGGGTACAAAACTTTCAAGAGGAAAGTCTTGTGGAGGTGGAGATGGTTCAAAGGGAGTTGGGTGGTTAGGAGGCTTTGGATAGTTTTTTGGCTCCTCTCTTGTCTCCTTCTAAACTTCCAAAAATGGTGGAGTTGATTCACTAGGTGGGGGTAGGGGTGACAATGCTAATGAATGTAGCACAATCACCTCTTCCTCTATTTTTTCATCCTTAACAACCAACTCCGCATCCCCTTCAAACTCAAACTCATTTCTCATGGTGACCTCACTCACTGAATCTTCGAGTTCGACATGGGATAGTGTATTTTCGGAATTGCGATCTTCCATTCGGGCCACCGCTTCTAATATACTCCTCATATGCCTCTCAAGAGCCTCAACACTAGAGGAGATATGAGTGTCCGATTCTTCACTAGTCTTGGCCAAGTTGTTCAACTTTGCTATTGCATTCATGACTTCCTCACGTGTCAAACTTGAACTTTCTTGTTGGGCTTGGTTTTGGGGTATGGTATAAGATGGTGATGGTCAACTATTTTGCTTGTATTATTGGTTTTCAGATTCATTCTTATACCACCAATATGGATTATCACTCCACTTCGGATTGTAGCTTCTTGCCATTGAAAACCAATATCTCCTACCTCTTGGTAGCACTCTTCATAATACCATTAGTTTTGGAAACAAAGGGTTCTTTCCCCCTCATAGTGCTCATCTCTCAACATATAGCAAAACTCAGTAGGATGGTCAGAATGACACATCCTACAAAACCTTGATTGTTGAGCCTCTCTTCTCATCATAAGTTTCCTCAAGGTGAGACGCTCCATTTTTTTCTTTTTCAAAAGTCCGAAATCATATTGCAAGGATTCTCGATAAAAATTCACCAAGAACTCAAGCAATACCTACTCCAAATAAAAACAAACACCAAGGAGTGGAAAATAAAAACAACTAGCTAATATGCAACCAGATATGCCCAAACACTTAAAAATAAACACCTCTTCCCTGGCAGCGACGCTAAAATTTGGGAGATCATTGCCATACCTCTCAATGTTAAATTTATAAGCCCTAAATGCTTCCTATATACAATTAAGTAGATAGTGGCAAGTCAGGGTCGTCCATGGAGAAGAGGGATTTTCTTAAGCGTTTAAACATATAAGGTTGATATTATGCTAGAAGTAAATACAAATAAATATATAAGCAAGTAAATGGGGGGGGGGGGTGGGTTGGTTTTCCTAAGTTAGGAATTTAAAAGACAAGATAACCAGCAAAGTCAAGTAACTATGCTAATCATCAAATAGACTGAGAAAAATGGGTAAAAACTACAAAAGATAAAGCATTGGGGGCAATTGATATCCACTTCCAAACCTAATATAGATCATTGAACCATTCACTCATTCTATCACATTCATTACCTGTGGGGGATGCTATCACTTCCCGATTGAAGATTAAGATTCATTTCTTCTAAAGAGTAATTCACAAAGACAAACAATGACCATTTGCAAACCTCATTGATAATAACTTTAGGCAAACCACACCATAAAGGTATTTCATCAATGAAGAACCATAGATTTGATAATAATAAGTCTTCCACCAAAGACATAGCCATTTAACCAAACATAACATTCATTAGGCTAAACCTAGAACAAACCACATTCAAGATTCAACCTTTCATTGCTTCTATAGGATAAATATGAGAACAATCCATATTAACATACTTATCTAGCAAGAATTACAAAACATTATACACTAGAAGTTCTAAGTCCATGTTCTTGGATTTTCATGCCAAATGAGTTAAGAAATTTGCAACTTTCCTAACACCCAGACACTTCAATCATACAAACACTTCCTATTCTCAAACAACCCATGATATACATGAAGTAAAACATCACATTAAAACACATGAATACTAAATAACAAATGCTTCAAGAAAGAGTAAAATAAAGGTTATTACTACATAGATATGAAAGCTATAATCAATTGCCCCCAAGTAAAATCTAACCTAGAAAATGAAAAGACATAATTAATCCTACAAAAACTAAGAAAAGAAAGAAGAAAACTAATGTTTGAAACTAATTGCAGGAAGAAGAAGAAGATAGGAAGAGAGAGAGAGAGAGAGAGAGAGGATACGGTGAGTATTTATAGTACAAAAAAGTAAGAAAGGTTCTGGCCACCCATCCATCATGAATCGTGACCAATTTATCCCGAGATGCGACCGAGCCAAGTTTCAGCATCTTGATTTCTTTCTTCTTTTTGTTTCAAATCCTCCTATTCAATTCACTTATCTTCAATTATCCAAGTCTTCAAAAGCTTAAATGCAAGTCTTCAAATCCTCAAATCCTCAAAGGTATTCTTCAAAGTCTTCAAACAAATTACCTTGTCACATGAAATCCTCTGGAAAAGTAATAAAAACGTAAAAGTCGCTCTTAACTCTCCTTAGAGAATTTCAAGGCAAAATGCCACATCTAGAGCGCAAAAGTGTACAAAAGTGAATCCTAAAAGTCCTAATATAACAATATAAAATGGAAACATCAAGAAGCATTTGTGACTTTGTCTACTTTTGGCTAGTTTTGAATGAGTTCCTCTTCCCTTTTAAAGCTTTCTCCAATGCACCCTTGTATCTCTCACCTGAAACGGGCTTCTTCTTCGTTTTGATCCATTTGAATTTTAGAGTGATGTTGATACTATCCCAAATTTTTTTCAGTAACTCTTGAACGTTGGCCTACCTCTTTAGTTGGTGCTTCGATAGTCGTGGGGTGTCCTTTGATTTTGTTACCTTTCAATTTGACATCTATATCTGCTAGCATCTTCAAAGCACCATCCTTTGCAATTTTGAAAGAGTCTTCACTCTCTGCAACTTTTATAACCAACCTAATATAAAGCCCGCATAAGTCCTTATACTGCATATGCTGACAAACTTTGGGATTAAGATTCCTGTGCTGACTGCAGAAGTTTCACCACCTATAAATCCATGTTTCACTTCGCGTGTCCATCTTTTCAATATGTATTAGGCTGGAATCTCCATAACATTTTTCAATGAAATAGCTTTCAAAGCATGAGAACACACAATTCCAGCAAACTCATATTTTCTATAGCTACACTCAATATTTCCAAATGATAAATCATATGTTACTATGTGGTGAAAGCTTTTTCTGGGTAGAGTAATCTGATACTTAGTAAGTGAACCAATCTCCTCAATGATAATGTAACTAGAATTATGAGACTTACTCTACTATTTTTTAAAACACTCAAAAACCCTGGAGTATAAACACGAGATGCATGTTTTAGAATATCTATCGGAAAAGGTAGTGATGGAACACTTGTTTTCATCTTGAAATCAGCCTTTAACTCTTCATATCTTCGATATTCAAGTAATCCTTCAAAATGTTTTTAAAAAATCCAAAACATTGTGTTGATAAGTGACATACTTCTTTATGATAGTATTCATACTCTCATTTCTTTGAGTTGTCATATCTGCACAAAACATTTACCGACCATATACCAGAGTCCATTTTCCCCTTTTCTCAAACATGCGTCCCAACCAACCATTATCTTCAAGACCATAACTCTTCAACATTTTCCATGCATAAAAAAAATCCTCCTCTTCTTCAAAATCATTTATGCACGAGCTAAAATATTTGGCAAAATCTCTAACTCAGAGAAAACACTACTCAAATGTATGGCAGCATTTTGATAAATATGCCAAATACACAAGTGGTGATTTATTTCCAGCCATCTAAATGATAAAGCTTTTGCCATTGCTGCATCCTGATCTGTAAGAATAGTTGTAGATTTTTTTATCCAACATGACTCTAGCAAAAGTATCAAACAACCAGTCAAAAGTAAGAGATGTCTCATCATATAAAAGTGCCACACTAAAAACTGATGTCTGTTTGTAATGATTAATGCCAACAAATATCGTAATTGGTCTATCTCCATTATTTTTCAGGTATGTTGTGTCAAAACAAACAACATCACCAAAATTCACGTAATCTTCTCTCATCTTTGAATCCCCCCAAAATATATTTGTCATTAAATCATCTTCAACAACTTGGATTTCATAAAAAAAGTTAGGATCCTCAAATTGCATTTTATGCATATATTCCGAAACTCCACTTGTATCCCCAACTTGAGCGTCTCTTATTCTTTTAGACCGCAAATAATTTTTGTAGTCATCTGGAATAAAGCCTAAATTCTCTCTCCAGCCAACCTCTTTAGCCATGAGATCATAAGATGCCTTTGGTCGAACACCACTTGCCAATTCAATTTGCACTGCCGCAGCTGAGCTTATATTCTAGTGAGATATGAATAAATGTATTTTGTTTGGACTTGAAAGATAGTGGTTGTGACCCTCCACAAAATTAACCACACGAAACATTTCACCCCCTCAAGTACTGATTTTCATTTTCGCCGCACAAGCACATCTTGTTTCAGGTCGCGGTGCTTTCACATCTATATTTCGTTTGTCTTTCTCCTTCCGGCCTTCAACACTACAACAAAATATCCCATCTCTCAGCTTTCCCAATTTTTCCTTAGGGAAAAAACTCTTCCTTACGCCAAATCCCACATTTCTGGCATATGCTAAAATAATTCATAAGCAGCTTCTTCTGTCTCAAACTCCATCCCAAGTTTTGGAATAGACTCTTCAAATACCAATGACGAATCACCCTTCAAATTGTCAGCATTTTTTGAAACATCGACATTTGTCAGCTCGTTTCCATGACCCATATCCATGCAAACTTCACTAAAGTTTAATTGCCGATATAGAGTTGCACCCGTCATAACAGTGAGTTATAACCTTCATATGTAGTAAAAAAATATTCAAATACTATAACAACATTGTAATTGAAAAAAAAAGGAAACATGGAAAGAAGTGGTGCATTGTTCATAAGCATTTCGTGCCGCAAATAGCATGCAACATTAACACATGGTGCATTGTTCAGAAACTTTCATGCAACAACTACTCGCTGCACTAATTTTCAAGTCTACAAACCAAGCACCAAATCAAGCACCAAATGTAATCACTAATCACATATTACAACTTCTTTAAGCTATCAAGTTCATGGTAATAGAAATAAATTGTACAAAGAGAAACTAATCAACTCATATTGGATGCTACGAAACAATTCCCTCTGCTTTTTGCCATGCACGTAGCAGGAGTCAACAGATTCTTTATACACCTGGAACTCATCATCTATAATTTGAATTATATTTTGTCTCCTTCCTAAAATATTCAAATTTATTGAACTTTTACTGATGATCAGTACCATAAGACATTGAATTTTAGATGATTGAAAGAAAAAGAAGCCATCTCTTCAGTAACGACCAAAAAAGTCAACGCACTTTTTAGAAAAGAAAACGAATAGAAAAGACATGAAAAGAAATTGCTAAATTCCAAAGGAAGAACGAAATTTCAACACAAAAGCCTGCGCAAGGGGCATAAAAATTTTTGAAAGGCAAAAATCTGCACAGAGAATAGAAACCCAAAGAGATGAAGAGAATACTTTGTTAGAATCCTGTCGCTGACGACGTTGTTCACGGTGAATTTGAAATGTCCACACGGTTTGGCTTGCCACAGAAGCTTGAAGCCAGCGTAAATTGCTTCAAGGTGGCCTCATTTAGCGATGGCGGAAGCAGTGAAACAGAAAAAAAAACACAGAGAGGAATCGCACCACGAAAGCAATAGTATAGAAATGAAATGGAAGGAAAGGCTCGGCTTGGCTGAGCCGATAAGAATAGAGGGGGAGAATAAAAAATGAAATGATGTCGTTTCTGTTTCAGCCAGGGGCCACAGTGAAATTTTGCCACAAAGGACCCGGACGCTGTTTCCATACCCCTTCAAATTCGAAGAAACGTGAAATCGGGAACACTTTTCCAAATACCCAAAAGGAAATGCAAGAGCGGGATGGTTTTGGTTAGGCCCGTCAAATGGGTTAATTGGATAAATCCATTATCCAAACCCAATGGATCATTATCTAATGGGTCATTATCCAATTAACCCATTTATTAAATGAGTCATAATGTGTTTGGTCATTAAATGGATAACCCATTGGATAACCCATGAGATATTCATATGACCCAATGGGTTAAAATATATTATCCAATAAGTCATTATCCAATAAATCATTATATAATTAACCCAATAAGTTATCATTAAACATTTTCTATCTGTTTGGGTTACAAGTTGTCATTATCCAATGGGATCAGGTATTAAATGCCAATTATTTTTTAGGATCTGGGATGAGAATAATTATGTTAATGGAAAATTTTGATCTTAATGGGTCCCATATTATGTTAACTCAATGGGAACATAACATATACCCAATAAATATCGAAACTTACCCAATTAAATGCATGTGTAATATTTAACATAAATATTCACTATAATTCACAAATTATACAAATTATAATTCACAAATTATTCGAGTTCAATCTCGTACAATATTCGAGTTCATACAGTATTCGAGCTCGTACAGTATTCGAATTCAATCTCGTACAGTATTCGAGTTCGTACAAAATTCGCACTCAATCTCGTACAACATTTGAGTTCGTACAATATTCGAGTTCAATCTCGTACAGTATTCGAGTTCATACAATATTCGAGTTCAATCTCGTACAGTATTCGAGTCTGTACAATATTCAAGCTCAATCTCATACAGTATTTAAGTTCGTACAATATTTGAGCTCAATCTCGTACAACATTTGAGTTCGTACAATATTCGAGCTCAATCTCGTATAGTATTTGAGTTCGTACAGTATTCGAGTTCAATCTCGTACAGTATTCGAGTTCGTACAGTATTCGAGCTCAATCTCGTACAGTATTCAAGTTCGTACAATATTCGAGTTCAATCTTGTACAGTATTCGAGTTCGTACAATATTCAAGCTCAATCTCCTACCGTATTCAAGTTCGTACAATATTCGAGTTCAATTTCGTACAACATTCGAGTTTGTACAGCATTCGAGTTCAATCTCGTACAGTATTCGAGTTTGTATAGTATTTGAGCTCAATCTCGTACAGTATTCGAGTTCGTACAATATTCGAGTTCGTACAATATTCGAGTTCGTACAGTATTTGAGCTCGAGCTCGATCCCAAGTAATATTGTTCGCTAGTTTTGTCGAGTTTACAAAGCCAACATATTATATATTTTTTATTTTTATTTTTATTAAATATAATATAATGTACATAATATTATATTACATAATGTAATATTATGAACTCGAATATGAACAAAATGCAGACCGATTGATGAACAAAATGCAGATTGATGAAACAAAACGTAGACTGGGAAGTGAGAACTGAGAACTGAGAAAGAACACGGACTTGATGGGTAATTCACGTTTCACCCAAATAAATGACCTATACCCAATGAGTCATTTAGTTCAACCCAATGGATAATTAGTATAGATCCAATGGATAATTAGTATAGACCCAATGGATAATTAGTATATACCCAATGGATAATTCAGTATATACCTAATGGATAATTGGTGTTTTCAACCATTTAAACTTTAAATAGATAAGTCACGTAACATTTTACTTGGAGTGAAAAATTACGATTAACTCTAATCATTTTTTTATATAGGTTGAATCGTGTATATAACTACAAAAGAGGAAATATTTATTCGAGTGGCTAAATGTGGGGATTTCATTTATTATTTTCTTATGTTCAATAAAAGAAAATATTTTTAAAAATCTTCATATTTCATGGAGGAGATTTTTCAAATTTAGTAAAAGTTTCTTAAATACTACTTCTACTTCTTTTGTCAAGATCTTTTATCAAATTTTAATTGGTTCAAATTAAAATTGATTAAGACATGAACCGAAATCGATAAATACGATGAATCGAGAATTTGATCATTTCTAAAATGATTATATGTGTTAGGTAAAATTAAATTATTTGTAATTAAACTTGTGAAAATTTTGTTATCTTATGATATGAAATTATCCAAAGGTCACCCATTACCCAACCCAACTCGATCCACCCAAAATTATCCAACGGATAATCCATTATCCAACCTAACTAAACCCAATAACTACAACCCAATTATATCCATTAACCCGATGGGTCATTATCCAATAAGTCTTATCCAATAAGTGAAAATAGTATATGGATAACGGTTATCCAACGAGTCACTCGACCCATTTGACGGGCCTAGTTTTGGGAGGTGTTTCTTTCTCAAAAGATACTGCTACTTAAGGGTGTTAATGAACTGATCCGGGCCGGGTAAAATGGATCAAATTGGATTGGAATATAAAGATCGAAATTGGAAGTATAGAATTTCGGTACGGTCTTCAGTGTTAAAGAAATAGAAATAATTTTCTTATAGAAAATGTTATAAATGGTAGTTAACTTATCGACTTAGTTTCCTTTTATGTTAGATTGAATGGTAATTTTCTTATAGATTTTAGAATCTTATTACTATAGGACTTTAGTTTGTAACCCTCTATTTTAATCTTCATGATTATGAGGTGTGTCATTAGGGGTTAAGGTTTTAAATTTTAACATGATTGAACGGATCCATCGTACAACAGCGGTGGCGGTGGCGTGTATGGACAACGAAGAATGGATGAGGCGGCGCGTGGAGACAATGACAGTGCGTGTTAACTGGATGAAGCGGCGGCGATGCTAAGCTTCTCGGTGGCGGCAGTGTTGAGCACCACGACAATGATCAGAGAAGGCAGGTTGGCAACGTCAGCTTCGTGTATAATTGTGGAGAAAAATTTTGGGGTTCTCAGTATTTAGGCTGCAATAGCATGATAAAATATAAAATACTTTATTATAGTGCATTGATATCACATCAATGGCACACCTCATCAATCATGAGGATTGCAATATATATATATATATAGGGTTACAAACTAAAGTCCAACAGGAATAAGATTCTAAAGTCTATAAGGAAACTATCATCTAATCTAAACTCAAGAAAACTAATTCTATAAGGCAACTACTCCCTCCGTCCCGGAATAAATAACACCTTAAAACTTGGCTCGATATTTTATGCAAGATGAGGTGACAAACAATAATTGTAAAAAAGTAGGCATAATGTTGCTACAATATAGGAATGTGAAAAGAGCAGTAATTGAAGCTACAAATGTACCAATTTTACATGTATTTGAAACTCATAATTAACTCGAGCTATCAACTAAAGCAACGTACCATTCTTTCACATCTCGAACCGTCCACTCGAACTCTCACTTCTCGAACCCTCCACTGGACCCTTCACCTCTCGAACCATCCAATGGAACGTTCACCTCTCGAATCTGTACCTCTCGAACCGGTACCACTCGAACCTCCACTGGAACCTTCACCTTTCGAACCAATACCACTCGAACCCTCCACTGAAACCTTCACCTCTCGAACAATCCAATGGAACCTTCACTTCTCGAATACATACCTCTCGAACCAGTACCACTCGAAACCTCCACTTGAACTCTCACCTCACGAACCTCCACTGGAACTTCACCTCTCGAACCGTCCAATGTAACCTTCAACTCTCGAATACATACCTCTCGAACTAGTACCACTCGAACCCTCTACTCGAACTCTCACCTCACGAACCCTCCACTGGAACCTTCACCTCTTGAATCGTCCAATGGAACCTTCACCTCTCGAATCCGTATCTCTCGAACTATTACCACTCGAACCCACTACCTCTCGAACCCTCCACTGGAACCTTCACCTCTCGAACCTCCAATGGAACCCTCACCTCTCGAATCCGTACCTCTCGAACCAGTACCACTCGAGCTCTCACCTCTCGAACCTCCACTGAAACCTTCACCTCTCAAACCGTCCAATCAAACCTTCACCTCTTGAATCCATACCTCTCGAACCAATACCACTCGAACCCTCCACTGAACTCTCACCTCAAGAACCCTCCACTAGAACTTCACCTCTCGAACCTCCAATGAAACCTTCACCTCTCGAATTCGTACCACTCGAACCCTCCACTTGAACCCACTACCTCTCGAACCTCCAATGGAAACATCACTTCTCGAATCCGTACCTCACGAACTAGTACCACTCGAACTCTCACCTCTCAAATCCGTACCTCTTGAACCCTCCACTAGAACCTTCACCTCTCGAACTGTCCAATGGAACCTTCACCTCTTAAATCCATACCTCTCGAACTAGTACCAATCGAACCCCCCACTCGAATTCTCACCTCACGAACCCTCCACTAGAACCTTCACCTCTCGAACCTCCAATGGAACTTTCACCTATTAAATCCGTACCTGTCGAACCAGTACCACTCGAACCCTCCACTCGAACCCATTACCTCTCGAACCCTCCACTCGAACCTTCACCTCTCGAACCTCCAATGGAACCTTCACCTCTCGAATCCGTACATCTCGAACAGGTACAACTCGAACCCTCCACTAGAACTCTCACCTCTCGAACCCTTCACTGGAACCTTCACCTCTCGAACCGTCCAATGGAACTTTTCGAATCCGTACCACTCGAACTCACTACCTCTCGAACACTCCACTGGAACCTTCACCTCTCGACATCCAATGGAACCATCACCTCTAGAATCTGTACCTCTCGAACTAGTACCACTCGAACCCTCCACTTGAACTCTCACCTCTCGAACCCTCCACTCAAACCTTCACCTCTCAAATCCGTTCCTCTTGATACAGTATCACTCGAACCCTCACCACTCGAACCCTCCACTCGAACTCTCACCTCTCGAACCGTTACCAGGAACCTTCACCTCTCGAACCTCCAATGGAACCTTCACCTCTTGAATCCGTACCTCTCGAACCAGTACCACTCGACCCTCCACTTGAACTCTCACCTCTCGAACCCTCTACTTGAAATCTCTCCTCTCGAATCCTCCGCTCGAACTCTCACCTCTCAAACCCTTCACTTAAACTCTCACCACTCGAACCCTCCACTCGAACCCTCACCTCTCGAGTCCTCACCTGGAACCTTCACCTCTTGAACCGTTCAATGGAACCTTCATCTTTCGAATCTGTACCTCTCGAACCAGTACTACTCGAACTCTCCACTCGAACTCTCACCTCACGAACCCTCTACTGGAACCATCACTTTTCGAACTGTCCAATGGAACCTTCACCTCTCGAATCCGTCCCCCTTGAATCAGTACCACTTGAACCCTTACTTCTCGAACCCTTACCTCTCGAACCGTCACCTGGAACCTTCACCTCTCGAACACTCCACTTGAACCTCACCTCTCGAACCCTCCACTGGAACCTTCACCTCTCGAACCGTCCAATGGAACCTTCACCTCTCGAATCCATACCTCTCGAACCAGTACCACTCGAACCCTCCACTCAAACTCTCACCTCACGAACACTCCACTGGAACCTTCACCTCTCGAACCTCCAATGGAACCTTCACCTCTCGAATCCGTACCTCTCAAACCAGTACCACTTGAACCCTCCACTCGAAATCTCACCTCTCGAACCCGTACCTCTCGAACCCACTACCTCTCGAATCCTTTACTAGAACTCCACCTCTCGAACCTCTAATAAAACCTTCACCTCTCGAATCCGTGCCACTCAAACCCTCCACTCGAACCCACTACCTCTCGAACCCTCCATTGGAACCTTCACATCTCAAAGCCTCCAATGGAACTTTCACCTCTCGAATCTGTACCTCTTGAACTAGTACCACTCGAACCCTCTACTCGAACTCTCACCTCTCGAACCCTCCACTGGAACCTTCACCTCTCGAACCGTCCAATGGAACTTTTTGAATCCGTACCACTCGAACCCACTACCTCTTGAACCCTCCACTGGAACTTTCACCTCTCGAACCTCCAATGGAACCTTCACCTCTCGAATCTGTACCTCTCGAAATAGTACCACTCGAACCCTCCACTTGAACTCTCACCTCTCGAACCCTCCACTCGAACCTTCACCTCTCGAACCCTCCAATGGAACCGTCACCTCTCGAATCCATCCCTCTTGATACAGTACCACTCGAACCGTCACCTGGAACCTTCACTCTCGAACCTCTAATGGAACCTTCACCTCTCGAATCCGTACCTCTCAAACCAGTACCACTCGAACCCTCCACTTGAACTCTCACCTCTTGAACCCTCCACTTGAAATCTCTCCCCTCAAACCCCCCACTCGAGCTCTCACTTCTCGAACCCTCCACTTGAGCTCTCACCACTCGAACCCTCACCTCTCGAACCCTCACATCTCGAACCCTCACCTGGAACCTTCACCTCTCGAACCGTCCAATGGAACCTCACCTCTCGAATCTGTACCTCTCGAACCAATACCACTCGAACCCTCCACTCGAACTCTCACCTCACGAACCCTCCACTGGAACCTTTACCTCTCGAACTGTCCAATGGAACTTTATCTCTCGAATTCGTCCCTCTTGAACCAGTACCACTCGAACCCTCATTTCTCGAACCCTCACCTCTCGAACCCTCTACTCGAACCCTCACCTCTCGAACCCTCACCTCTCGAACCCTCACCTGGAACCTTCACCTCTCGAACCCTCCAATGGAACCTTCACCTCTCGATTCCGTACCTCTCAAACCAGTACCACTCGAACCCTCCACTCGAACTCTCACCTCATGAACCCTCCACTGGAACCTTTACCTCTCGAACCGTCCAATGGAACTTTCACCTCTCGAATTTGTATCTCTCGAACCAGTACCACTCGAACCCTCCACTCGAACTCACATCTCGAACCCGTACCTCTCGAACCAGTACCACTCGAACCCACTATCTCTCGAACCCTCCACTGGAACCTTCACCTCTCGAACCGTTCAATGGTATATTAATTTTTTAAAATGCCCAGAACGACGTTGTTTTGGGCAGCCACTTGACAGCACCTGTCGACGCACATGGTTAGGCAGCCATTTTTTTAAAAAAATGGCCAAAACGACATCGTTTTGGGCAGCGACTTTCCAGCACCTGTAGACGCACATGGTTAGGCAGCCATATGCATTTACAGGCGTCCATGAAATTACCCTTCTACCCCTGACGACCATTTGTGTCAACCATGGAGTTGGGAGAATTTCTTTTATATAATACCCTGAGATGAGTCTCTGTTGTTGAAGAAAAAATAGAGTATCACTTCAGTTTTTCAATGCTTTTGTAATGTTACGGATGAAATTTATGACATTTAAATTGATGTTTATTTACACGAGACAAATTTGTTGATGTTCATTTTTTCGTATTGATGTTGTCTAACAATTTGTTGAGATTTATTATTGACATTACATGAACCGTTAGCTAATATTTTGTATGTTATTGTTGGAACTGTTGAAGCTTATGCCACCTTAGTTGATATTTATGTATACAAGAATGGGTTCTTGCACTTTGTGCAATCTATACCCGGATCTAACACCATTCTAAAGTAATCCAAGCAGCAAGGGCATAAAAGAGCTAACATGGGAGATCCTCTCAGCAGAATGATCAGCCTGGGGCTGTGTTCGGTACACCTTCAAATTTGAGGCGTCGTGTGGCTATCAGAGCAACAGCCAATGAGTCGGTGGTTGGCCATGTTTCATTTCTTCCTTTGTTTGTGAAGTTCCGCATCTTTCCACCATTATGCCAAATAGTTGCTTCACGTTCTGTTCAGATAGAATAACCAGAAACACCATCAAACTTATGAGCAGAATCTGGCATCCTACAGTTTGCAAGTATCAACTCAGACTACGATGGAAAAATGCAGCAAGTTGAATTAGGTAAACATAACTACACACAACGTTGTGTGTACACAACATCTAGATTCCACATGTCTTATTCCCTTAACATATGCTATCCACTGATCCAGCCACTCGGAAATATTAAGGTTGATTACTCAGCCAAATGTACATGTTCAGAAAGCAGTAAATGACAATATATGTCACCGAAACCAATTCATCTAACCTTAAACATACTCAAATGAAAAAAATGTGGCAAGGTCAAAACACAATAATAGTACTTGCTGCCACTAAAACTGAATGCATCCCAACATAAGAATATACAATTAATTACTCATCACTTAGTAATTACAAACCAGGGGACAATAAACACGTCAACAAGGTAAGTAATTAATAAAACTCACAAATTATAATAGAGATTAAGGAATAGCTTGTGTTATATGGATTAAAGTAGTAATGTAGAAGATTTTGAGGTAAAATATGTACCATGAAGTAAAACAAGTAATGTAGAAGATTTCACATATACGTGTGTAAAGGCAGCATAATATCTCATTAACGATCCGAAACATGAAAAGTGCCATTTAAAACAAAACAAAACAAAACAAAAAATCAAAAGTTGCAAGTTTAGGATTAGAACAAATGCTTTGAAACACAAAATACTCAAGTGCTTGAACGAATCGGTGATTAAGAGAGTGTGTTGTTCTCCCATAAATTTCAAAAATATCCGCTAGGTTTAGCTGAGAAAGCATTTAAGCTTAATTTGTCTTCCAGTCGTCGAATACGTTCATGAGTGGCATAATATATCAGCAATAGGTAGAACAAGCTCCATTAAGGGTGTCATAAATGTTCAATGAAAAAGTAGAAGTACAGCTGAAATGCCAAAGGCAATTCAGAGAAGAAAACAAAACGACAAACAAACCTTGAGATCCATGAGCAATTGGTGACTGCAAGAAAGTGGATCATCACATGTGATATTGTGAAACTCAAGGTTAGCATGGCTAAGCCACGTATTAAGTTTCTCTTTTAAGTGAGAAAGAATCAAGTGCTCTAAAGGATGCAAAATCCTCAGCACTACAATTTAGAAGGAAGAAACATTAAGGTTTTACAGATATTAACAAATGATACATATCAGAATATAAAATTTAAGGCAATTGAATTTGAAACTCATTTTCATTCAAATGATCATTACTACTAAGATAAATGGGAATATTACCATCCTGCTAAAAGAATATAACCTTACTTTGTAATGATGCAAGGAAGCCCTAAATAACATCTTCTGTTAGTCCTTCAAGCTCCCAAAGTAGGAAATTAACTCGCATTTCGTTTTCCAGCTGCTTTCTAATGAATTTCTTTGTGTGCAGTGACTTTATCCACCTTGTTGCATAGGACAAGAACTGGAATCTCTTTCTTCACAACACTTGCAGTAGTTAGAATTTCATACAGGTACCTTTATACATAAAAGTAAGCAATCCTATTAATAGTACCATGAATCATATGGTTGTCTATATGAAAATCTGCAATCAAATCAATACATACTCTGCATCAGCATGGTAGCTGGATAGGAATTCCACTGCATCAACAACAAAAACAATTCCAGCTGCTGGAGGCAAGTACTCATCTAATTTCGTCCGTAGACGAGAATGCCCAGGAACATCAACATGATAGGCTTTATTCTCTTCTGCAACCACAAATAGAGCTCTGAGAATATATATGGTACAGCTCATAGTGGGAAAGGATGACAAAACAGCAGCACCCAGATTTTATTTGCGCCAGAAAACTGAAAAAGTGTGGCAAGCTTACAAAATTGTTCAACGTGCAACTCTGAAATTAAAAATAACATATCAAAATAACAAATAATTAACCCAAACCCTATAAGCATAAGGAGGAGGAGAAGTAAAAACAGGAAATTGCGCTACACAAAGGGGGCAAATCGATGGCAATGACGGGGAAGGGAAAAGACGATTTCAGTAACTTACCGTACGTGGACAGTTCATGGTTCGGTGAAGGAAATATTAAAAGTGAGGGAGGGCGACCGGCGTAGAAGGTGAGCGTGTGTGAAGTTGCAGGCGGATGAAGCAGGGAGGTGAAACCTTACAGAATCGAGGAGACAACCGGCTACCGCTGAATTGTTGTTTACCTGGAGCAGGCGGTAGAAAAGGCAGATGATTGGGGGAGAAACAAAGGCCACGAAGCAGGCAGGAGAAAGGATAAAGGTGTGCGGACCGGCTATTTGGCTACCGATAACCGGGTAGGGGTCGAAGGAGACACTGAGAGGAAGTAGAGAGGAGACCCAAGTTGAAGGTGCAAGCAACTAGTCACCGTAGCTTGGTATCTACAAGAACACATTTTAGATGGTGGGTAAAGAAGGTCCCCACCACCTGTGGGAAAATCATTGAAGGGTATGTGCAGTATTAGAACTAAAACCAGAGGTAGGGGAAATTGCATCAAAGCTACCACAAAACTGGATTTCGTTTTTCCCTTTCCGGTTAGCAGAAAAGATAACGAAAACCAGATTTCTGGTTACCAGCTAAGATGATGAAGATGGAATATAACCGGATTGAAAATGTTGGGGCAGATTCTGTAATATTGCATTCAAGTGGAATGTTGAAATTACGCGGTAAAATTTTTTTTTTGATATTGATGTGAGTTGCGTTATGTACGTTTTGCTTAAAGAGTAATTCGACCATATTACAGTCTTGGGTTACACGAATTCTCTTCGAGGATAAAACAATCGAGAATCCCTCCTGTTTTAAGCTTGAATCAGGAGAATACTTGTTGAGCACCCGTATTTTTGGTTGCTATGTATATCTGGAAAAATCTTGTCTTTTGTATTTTCTTCTTTGTCTATATCTCTACCATGCATACATACCACACATGTATATATAGATAATAAAGTGTCATTAAAGGATGTAACAGTTCATGCATAGTTATCAGAATTGTACCAATGTATCTTTCCACATCTCAGGATAATGTAGTAAACTTGTTTACTTGCAAGATGAGTTAGGCATGCTACCAACACTGTATCCTGTAGACAATCAATAATCCATTTTCATCCTTCAATTAGACACTACACACCACCATCGCTAGAATTATAAAAAAAATCTGAAGTGATACATCTTTCCACACTCCAGGACAAGCAATGTTAGTTATCACCAACACAATTAATCCTTATCCTTACAACTATAAACTCGTAGATAGTTTATACAAGTGTGCACTATACAAGTGTGCACTCCACACCACCAAACTTGTTTTAACGTTTCGAGTTTACAATTACTCGAATCCAATTATACCTAAATAACTTTGTGTTTCATAAAACACCAACAATCCTCCCCCATTTAAGTATTATCCTTGATTCAAAAAATCCAACAACCAAACCAAACAAATGCATAAATGAAAATGTCTTCAAGATTGAATTTTCACCTTAGTGAACTACACATTCCAAAATATTCGAGAATCGGGGTGTCTCTAAAGATTGAACCCCTCAACTCATTTGAACACTTGAAGATAATCCACACACAAGTTCAAATACAACTCAAAAGCTTAAACTTGACACTATATAAGCCATGTGTCCCTATCCATTCATGAGTGCATACAAAAGCCAAGCCTGGGCTTATTGAAGCGGCTGCACTTCGCACTTGATATAGGTGAATCTCTTTAATCGTACACCTGCAATTATACTTTGTCCAAGGATCCATTAAGAAGTTAAAACTTCAACCTAACTTCCATGCAGGTCCAAACAAATTACCTTTGGGATATGAAATCATATGTTTCAATCTCAAACAATAGGCCTTCCATATTGAATTTTACTCTAACGTTGTATCAGAGCAAAATTGGGTATCCCATTTCAAATATTTTAGTAGGCTTTAAATCCATCCCGATCACCGACTTGTTTATCAAGTCCCTAAATAGTCACTTCGTCAAGTGTTCCGCTAGATTACGTTGATATCTTACAAAATCAACTGAAATCACACAATGAGTAATTTAACTCACGATTTATGCTATGCCAATCAGCCAAGTGTCATAAATTTTCATTATACACTTCACTATAAACTTTAGCCATTTACCGGTTTAGGTCACAACAGAATTTCATGTACCAAATTCCGTAACTATTCTGCTTCTATACCAGCAGTTTACATAACCATTTCTTTCATCATACAATTTCAGATTTCTTGTTTCGTGCATTTACAAGAACTTTTAGCACTCACACATCAACGATGCATGAACAATATTTCTCGAAATTCCTTAATTCCATTTACAAGAATTTCACATTTCCTTAGAATCGTGGTTCTTTTCACGAACTAACACTGTCTCTTATCAGAGTTACACTAACTCGAGTTTTAAGATTTCATTAATCAAAAATCATTTTATATTTCTTCATGTTACCCAACAATATCCAGAAATATTTTTCATGCTGCTCTCATTTATGCAATAATTTACAAAAGTTATTACACATAAATAGCTAATTATTAATAAATATTTGTTTATTTTCTTAATTTTCAAAACACCATCCTTTAAAGTGAATGGTAGATCGAAACCACTTTCGGTGGGGATAAAATCCTTTCGGGAATTAGTCATCCTTTTTAATAAAAGTCTTGGCAAAATTTGGTTTCCATGCAAAATTTATCTATACTGTTATTAAAAATCTGTCACAGGCTTGGTTCTCTATTCTCATTAATGGTAAGCCAGTTGGATTTTTTCAATCCTCTAGAGGTATTAAACAGGGAGACCCCCTATCTCCTTTCTTGTTCAATATTTTCTCTGAATCTTTTTCAAGAAGTCTGACTTTCATCTTTGAAAATGGTAAGTTATCCTTCTTTGATCTCCCAGGTAATCCTCCAAGAATCTCTCACTTATCTTATGCTGATGATACTGTTATTTTTTGCAAAGCAACAAAACTAACCTTAATTAGATTGAAGGCTTTTTTGTCCATCTTTGAGGAAGTCACTGGCCAGTCTATCAATTATAATAAGTGTGACATCTTCATAGGTAAGCATGCAACAGAACAAAGAGTGACTCATATTAAAAGGACTTTAGGAATGAAACTTGGGTCTTTTCCTTTCTCCTACTTAGGAGTTCCAATCTTCACTGGAGTTCCAATCTTCACTGGAGTTCAAAAAAAAATTCATTTCCAGCCACTCTTTGAACTAATTGACAATAAGATTGGGAACTGGAAAAATAGATGGATATCTATGGGGGGTAAGATAACTCTGATTAATTCTTGTATATATGCTATCCCCCAACACATTTGGCAGGTGATCAAACCAAAAAAACTGATCATAATTACTATTGAAAAAAAACTGAGCAGATTTTTCTGGGGAGAGGATTTAAAGCCTAAGAGATCATGGAAAAAGTGGTCTGATCTGTGCCTCCCCACCGATCAAAATGGATTAGGTTTCAGATCTATACATACCATAATAAAAACATGCTCGGTTAAATTGTGGTGGAAATTCCAAATGGGTGATGCCCTCTGAACTCAGTTATTGGCAGCCTTACCTCCATCCCACAGAACCTCTCCAAACTGGAAGAGAATATGCTCAGTAACTCTGTGGGCTGAGAATAACTCTAAAGTAATTATAGGAAAGGGTGATTGTAATTTCTGGAATTCAAACTGGCTTGATGTAGGATTACTTACAGATGTATGTGATCAGAACAGTGTGGACATAGACAATGAATGTACTGTCTCTGAATTTATTGCTAACAAAGATCTTTACATCACCCAAATAGAACCATTCTTGCCAACTCACATTCTTACTTTATTGCAGGAATCCAAATTATTTCCTCACAGGCCTGACAGATTAATATGGAAACCAGGTATTTCTGGGAGCTTCTCTTTCAAACATACATATAATCTGCTCTGCACCCATTCAGGTACCATATCCTCTTCCAAACATCTTTGGAATTCCAGAATGGAAAAAAAGATATCTGTGTTCATGTGGAAAGTTACAAATTCTCTGTTGCCTTTTGATAACATCCTCAGGAAACTGAGGTTTTGTTTGGCCTCTAAATGTTGTATGTGCAACAAACATGATGATTCTTTAGAGCATTTCTTTAACTCATGTGATTTCTCATTATCTGTATGGAAAACAATCCACCAGTTCATGGGAATTACTGATAGGGCTTTCCCATCAGTTTGGGAGAGAATCTCATATTACTTAACTATGACAACTTTATCTGCTTTACATTCAGTCATGATCCGATCCTCTGCCATATTTACTTTCTGGAATCTTTGGAAGATGAGGAATAGATATTTATTTGATTCTATTAAGCCATCCTCTACTTCAGTGCTCCAATTGATTAGAGACCAGATCTTTACCTCCTTCAGTGCAAAACCGGTTTATATTGAATCTTCCCTGGATGTTAGCATATCGAATCACTCCTTTCTACCACTCCTGAAACGTCCACCAAAGCCTAAAATATGGAAGATTGCTTGGAATAGGCCTACATCTGGTCTCAAGCTTAATGTTGATGCATCATGGTCTGGAAATACTAATATGTGTGGCATTGGAGTGATCATTAGGGACAGTAGGGGCGCTTTCAGGGAAGCTTCCACTCTATTTACTAATGCATCCTCCCCTTTAGAAGCTGAACTAAGGGCTATAAAGTTTGCTATACAAATGTCATATGATTTGCCTTCACCACTGTACATTGAATCTGACTGCCTTTCAGCAGTCCTGTTTGCTAATGATCCACCTCGTTCTCATTGGAACTATTTCTGCTTAGCTGATGATATTTATCAATCTCTGGGTGAGATAAAACTTGGTCATGTATATAGACAGGCAAACCTTGTTGCTCATACGCTAGCTAGAAATTGTTTGCGACTTCAATGTGATTCATCCTTTCTTAACTTTTCTGAGCTTTCCAATAATGTACAAGGTCTAGTTAGACTTGATCAACTGGGAACTCCTTCTCTTCGGTTTACAAGCTAGTTCAGATGCTACTCATTTTACATTCTTGACTTCAGGTTTTGGCAACTTGGATTCATAAAGGGCACAACTGTAGGAGTTCAAGGAAGAAAAAGGCAGTCTCAAAGGATAGACATTGTTGTTGATCCTTTCATGCTGCCTTGGTCTTTCTTCTAGGCTTCTGCTGGCAATATGCATCAGGTTGCGATCATCCATATCTCCAGACAGTACATAATCCAACTTCCGACATAATCCTACTTCGGATGAAATGCAACATCTTTGGTGTCATCTCTTACTATTACTTGAGGAAGCGATTCTACCTAGATGGGAGGGCTGGAACTGCCTTGTGTTTCTGTGAGATTCACCAATAAGTTCTGACTTTCTCCCATCCAGACAAAGAGCTTTTGAAATCCTCTCAATAACTGTTGATAGTTTTTATCTTTCTTTTGGAAGCAATCGAGTGTTGCTTCAAGAGCCTAGTGCTCAACATTGTATAACGCTACCTCATTATGTTCCTTTTACTTTGTCTATTTTACGGCTTGGGAAGGCCTAATAAAATTTCCCCCATCTATGGATGGCTTCATTCAAAAAAAATAAAAATAAAAATAAATAAAATAAAAAATTGATCAAACATCACAAATTAACCAACCCATAGCTATTTATTCATTTTCTTTTATTCACAAAAGCAAGTGTTTTCTCACACCAAAAAATTAACACAATATATATGATCCATATATCATGCAACATCAACATGACTTTAGTACCTGAGTAATTAATTTCTTAGCATGACCGTTGATGAAATAATTCAATTCTTTTCAAATACACATTAGTGAAACATAGCAAAAATCATACATGTAGATTGCAATTTTACATGGCATTAATTAATCAAGAAATTAAGAACAAAGCACAACATAATTTCTCATCCAGATCTGGAATCAAATCTACAGTTTTACTACCATTATAGTTTTTCTTTTTATGCAAGCAATTTATAAAATTATTCATCATTATCCTTTATGCTTTACATTAATAAACAAGGACAAACATGCATTTGATTAAAAATTTCATCGTTGTCATGATATCTTTTAGGAATACACTGTCATGTATTTAATAAAAAAATTCCATCATCATCATGTTGCTTTTGAGGGATATACTGTCATGTATTTGATAAAAAAATCCATCATCGTCATGAACCTGATACATTTATTACAGGTTTTAAACTATTTTACACATGTAATTAATTTCATGTTTCACTACCTGCAGTATGACTCTATTACAAAGAAAACAAAGTACCATACCTTGTACTGGTATCTCCATTTCCATACTGCAGTCATCATTTTCCTGTATGTTCCATATGTTGCTACGATGTAGTTTCTCGCATCCTTTCAATTGCCGCACATTGTCACACGCATGCTGCACCACAACATCCCTCATCCAATATATAATCCATCCATGCACGACATGCATGCCCCACTGGACTCATCATCCAATATGTTCAAAATTACTTTTTAAGATTGTTGGGGGTAGATTCTGTAATATTACATTCCATTGGAATGGTGAAATCACACTTGGATGATGATGGTAAAACGTTTCTTGGATATCGATGTGAGTCGCGCTACGTACGCTTTCCTTTAAGAGTAATTCGTCCCTATTACAACCTTGGGTTACACGAATTCCCTTCGAGGATAAAACAATCGAGAATCCCTCCTGTTCTAGGCTTGAATAAGGAGAATACATTTTGAGTACCCGTGTTTTTGGTTGCTATGTATATCTGGGAAAATCTTATCTTTTTCCCTGGTCATGTTTTTATTTTCTTGTTTGTCTATATCTCTACCATGCATACGTACCACACATAAGTATCATTAAAGGATGCAACCATTCATACATAGTTATCAGAACTGTACCGATGTATCTTTCCACGTCCCAGGATAATGCAGTAAACTCATTTACTTGCAAAAGAAGTTAGGCATGCTACCAACATTGCATCCTGTAGACAATCCTTAATCCACCTTCATGCTTTCAGTCAAGGAATTAGACACTACACACCACCACCGTCAGAATTATAAAAAATCTGAAGTGATACATCTTTCCACACTCCAGGACAAGCTATGTTAGTTATCACCAACACAATTAATCCTTATCCTTTCAACTACAAACTCGTAGATAGTATATAGAAGTGTGCACTCCACACCACCAAACTTGTTTTAACATCCCGAGTTTACAATTTCTCGAATCCAATTATACTTAAATAACTTTGTGTTTCATAAAACACCAACATAAAACATACAGGTAAACTGGATTCCAGAGTTTTCTTCGGATAGAATGATTTTCTGTAAGGAATTGTATTATTGATGACTTAATATATAGAGAGTGCAATAGAGGTGTAATAAGGAAAGAACTCTAATCATAATAAATCATAATCTAATCAGGAATCTGATTTATTCTAACACATCCCTCAAGCAAAGTGTCGGATGCTCGCCGATGCACAACTTGGACCTGAAGAACTCGAACAGCGGACGAAAGAGCCCCTTGGTGAAGATGCCCACAATCTGAAGAGAAGTTGGAACATGAGCAACGAGCAGCTTTCCAGATGTCACCAACTCATGAACAAAATGGTAGTCAATGTTGATGTGCTTCGCCAGCTTGTGCGCCACTGGATTCTGAGCCTAAAAGATAGCACTGCTATTGTCGCATAATAGCAGTGGAGAACTAGAAAGCGGAACCCGAAGATCCCGAAGCAAATGAGTGAGCCATACCATTTCTGAAGCAGTGTTGGCAAGAACACGTTATTCAGACTCAGTGCTAGAGAGAAAAATAGTAGGCTATTTCTTGGCACTCCAAGAAACCAGAATTCCACGAAGATAAACCGCATAACCATAAGTGGACCGACGAATCTCCAGACAGCGGGCCCAGTCAGCATCAGAGTACCCTAACACCTCAGGAGTACTAGTAGAACGAAAGCTAAGACCAAAATTAAGAGTGCCACGAACATATCTCAAAATTTGTGTCACTGCAGCGAAATGGTCATTCCTGGGATTCTGAAGATATTGACTCACCATGTTGACCGAGAATGCCAAATTCGGGTAAGAGATGGTGAGATATTGGAGAGCACCAACAAGAGAGCGATAAAGTGTAGGATCCCGGAACGGAGGACTAGTAGAGCTATGAAGCTGAGAACCAGTGACAAATGGGGTAAAAACAGGTGCCACATCAGACATACCTGCCCGATTCAAAATATCATGAGCATACTTTGCTTGGCCAAGTAGTAACCCTGAGGGGGTAGGCGAAACTTAAAGACCATGAAAGTAATGAAGAGCACCAAGATCCTTGATCGCAAAACTCTCTGTGTGTTCGACCGATGAACTGGCGAAGAAGAGTCGAGTCATTGCCTGTAAGAATGATATCGTCCACATACACAAGTTGGTACAATAACGATGACCCTCTCGAGAGGACAAATAAAGAAGTATCGGCTGAGCTGCACTGAAAACCAAGTTGTGTCAGATAACTACTGAAAAGATGGAACCAAGCCCGGGGAGCCTGCTTAAGACCATAAATGGTCTTTTGCAAGTGACAAACATAGTCTAGATGAGCAGAATCCTGATAACCAATAGGTTGCTTCATGTAGACCGGAGCATTAAGAACACCATTAAGAAAAGCGTTCTTGACATCCAACTGATGAAGTGGCCAGGAATGCATGGTGGCTATGGCGAGGACCTTCCTAACAGTGGGGGCTTTGACCACATGACTGAAAGTGTGGTCAAAATTAAAACCCGGAATCTGCGAGAAACCCTGCGCCACAAGTTTAGCTTTAGGACGCTCAATAGTGATATCTGGGGGATACTTGAGCCTATAGACCCATTTGGAGCAAAAAATGTTTACATTTGAAGGTTGAGGCACCAAGTCCCAAGTGCGCTGACCACGAAGAGCGGTAATCTCATCATCTATGGCTGAAACCCAGGTTAGATCCTGAAGGGTAAAGCGATAATCAGTGAGCTCTATTTGAGAAAGGAGAGCAGCAGTGAGACTGTGAGCAATAATATCCGAATAATACTGGCGCTGAATGGCACCAGTAGAAGACCGAGTAGCCATCCGATGGGTACGAGGTTGTGGCGGCAAAGCTGGAGGAATCGAACCAGCTAACGACGCCGAAGAAGACTGAGCAGAGCTGACCGGAGAGTGGTCTTTGGAAGACGCCTGAGAAATGAGAAAGGATGGAGAAACTGGCTGAGGCATGAGAGCCGGCGGTTGAGGCGTGGTGGGCGGTGGTTGAGGTGTGATAACCGACGGCTGAGAAGTCGGGTTTAGGTCAGCCGGCCAGATGGAACATGGTGGTGAAGGAAGGGCAGTTGGAATGGGTACATGCGTGGTGGCCCCAATCGATGAAGTAACAGCTCCATCAAAAAATGACGAAATCTTCAGATCTGAAATAGAACGACTGCCCGTGGAAGATGAGACATAAGGGAATAAAGTTTCATCAAAATGAACGTGGCGAGAGACATAGATGCACCCAGAAGTTGGGTCGAGATACTGAAAGCCCTTGTGATGAGGGCTGTAGCCAATAAAAACACACGGAATGGATCGCGGTGCAAACTTATCAGTAGCAGTGGCACGTAGATATGGAAATGCACGACAGCCAAATGGGTGAAAGAGGTTATAGTCAGACACATGCCCAAAACCAACCTCAAAAGGTGATTTGCCACCAAGAACTAAACTAGGCAAACGATTAATGATGTAAACCGCGGAGGAGAAAGCTTCCACCCAATAACACTGTGGCACAGAAGAGTGAAAAACATGGCAAAACCAGTCTCTGTGATGTGACGATGCTTCCGCTCAGCTCGGCCATTCTGAGAAGGTGTATAGGGAGATGGCATCTGATGATGAATGCCACATGATATGAAGTGAGCCTGAAGTCGGTGATTAGTAAACTTTGTGCCACCATCGGTCTGAAAATTTTTAAACCTAACAGAAGACAGGGTCTCAACGAAATTCTGAAACTGGATAAATGTGTCATAGAAGTCTGACTTATACCTCATCGGGAGAAGCCATGTGAATCGCAAAAAATCATCGATGAAAATGGCATAATAAGAAACCACCTGCTGATAAAACATGGGCTGGTCCCCACAAATCACAATGCACCTTATCCAACAAACCAGTAGCGCGCTTATCACTAGTGGAAAAAGGTAAATGACTACTCTTGGCCATCTGACAAGGAGAGCAACTAACAGATGTCGACATAGCGGAAGTGACAATAATATGGTCCAGTCGACTTAACAACTGAACGGTATCATGAGACACATGGCCGAGGCGAGAGTGCCACTGCTCAAAAGAAACCTGAAGCTTTCTAGAGCGTAATTTGCCTAAAAAGCTGGAATCACCAGTCTCAAGAAAATAAAGACCTGAACTATGACGACCTTTACCAATTATCTTTCCTGTGTGCTTGTTCTCAATGGAAAATGCATTGGCATCAAATATAACACAGACAGGTAAATCACGAGTAAGCTTACTAATGGAAAATAAACTTCCAGTAATCTTAGGGACCACAAGGACATCATTAACAGAGAAACCAGAAAAATGACACTGACCGATGTGAGAAATAGATAATGATTCACCATTTCCAACAAGAATATTATAAGAACCACGATAGTGTTGTACCTTATCAAGATGACTAGTATAGGCAGTGATATGAGATGTAGCACCAGAATCAATGATCCACTGATTCGACGAATGATGACGGTTGGAACCATCCAAACTGGCCTGAAACAAAACTTTGTCCCCAATCCAATTAGTAGAACAATCTACCCGAGATAACAGCGCCAAATAAACTATAGTAAGAGCTGGAAGTGATATGAGATGTAAAAGAAATAGGATCGCTGGACAAAGAACTGCATGCAAGGCGCAAACCAAGCTGTCAGCGCATGTATAACACGCGCTGGAAAGCTGCGTGTGCCTAGCTAAAGGCGCGTGTCAGCACGCGCTATGAGGTTGCGTGAATCTAGGCCGGCGATGGATTGACCGTTGCGAGCTCTGCCCTGGTGATGTCGGAGAACACCGATAGGACGCGGCGGGGCAGCAACTATTGCCGGCGAACAACAAATCTGACGGTGGCTGCTGAACGGTGATGAAACTTCAGATTGGAGACGATGCCGCTGCTCTACTGAGAATGACGCTGTTGTGGTACTGAGACGGCCGAAGGAGCTTGGGGCAGGAGTTGAAGAGTTTGGAATGGATCTTACGCCGGCTAGGAAACTTTGGAAAGAGAGAGATGCCAACGAACGAAGAAGATTGCCTGAAGATGGCCGAAAGTTGCTGAAAGTTGACCGGTAATTTTCCAGAATCAGGTGCCTTGGTCGGCTGGAAAAATAAAAAATATATTTTTTTATAATTTATGATTTAGGATCAGAACATGCTCTGATACCATGAGAATGATTTGTCGTAAAGAATTGTATTATTGATGACTGAATATATATAGAGAGTAAAATAGAAGTGTAATAAGGCAAGAAATCTAATCATAATAAATCATAATCTAATCAGGAATCTTATTTATTCTAACATATTCGTACATACATAATTTCAGACTGCACAATGTCGGAAACTGACAATGTTCTTCACCTATATCATTCTAATCTCATAGATAATCCACCCAGAAACAAAGAAATCTACACACCAAGCACAATGCTCACCGTTTGTTTCAGGAAGCCAAGCTTTCCGCTCTTATAACACGGGGAGAGAACGCATATCACCGATGAGTGCTTGAAAAACTTTTTCGTCTCTTCATCACGAGTTCCCATCATCCTTGCTTAATCCATCAAGGAACCATATATTATTCCAAGGAAAGCAACCATCAAATGATCAAGGATTTGAATGCACCCAGTTCAAATATAATTTACACTCATGAGAAACACACAACACAACCAACATTCCTGTAACATGACACTTAATTTCTGTCAGTATCATTAGTTAGGCATATTCTTTTGTATTTAATTCCAATTTAGTTCAAGTAAGTTGAGATAGTAACAAATGGCATCAAGTTCAATTCATTTCAATTCAACGGGGCTTTAATTACATGTATATATTTACACAATCATCTCAAAACAATCTGAAATGTACACGTTTACCGTGTTAATGAAGAACTTGTCAGGCGAGGTCTTATCATCCAAAAACAGCAACAAAACCGGACACCATCTTGAGACTTGAGCAATTCTCCGAGCGTCAAATCACCGCCTCTATGCAGCGGCCGTGTGGGCTCTCTGATTAACTTAATCTTAGCAAACATGGACCAACTGACAATGTAGATCATATGATGAGCCTCCGAAATAGCATAACATATATCCTCCCAGATCAATACAGTAAAAAAGATCTATAAATAAGCATTATTTTGTAAGCATCATGAGCATAAGAAAAATGAAGATGAGACAATATCAGTGAGCAAAGTTTCTGAACAGGCTGCTAAAACCACCAAGCAGATATTTCGTAAACTACATTATCTAAACCTGCTTTCAAACTATTTGTAATACATCTTCCCCGCAAATATTATACTGCTCCACTTACTGTAATACATCTTCCCCGCGATCAAACTAACAAATCACATAGAAAATGATCTAAATAACTATGCTATTAATCGCAAGGATCATTGTAAATGGTGACAACCAACAAGACAGGTAAGTAGCTTAGACATACTTTGCTACTCTGAAGTCGGATTTCCTGCAGGACATAAATATATGATACAGTTGTAACACTATTGTTTCATCAAACGGCAAGTAATCCCTAATTTGAACAAGCTATTTGCAACAAAGATATCTTTCATACCTGACCATACCTCCACTACATTTTAGAACAATGAATAGAATTGGATGATGGAACAGGGACATGAATATTAGGAGCAGAAGGTATAATAAATTGAAACGGGAGAAATTATTTAAATGTTGAAGATTATATCAGGCAAATGCATGACAATAGAGCTGTGTCCGATTTCATACGAAGGCCAGCGAGGAACAAAAAGTTTAGAGATTAGGTCTGATTAAAGACGAATTAGTTTAGACATTAAATCGAACACCTATACAGCATAAATAAATTTAGTGTTCCAGTTTCAAAATCAACACAATGGCAAAAACATGATGACCCGTGTAATCGAAAAGAGAAAATCACAAATACTTTTTCCTAAAAGAGAAAATCATGAATACATTTTCTAGAGCAAGAGAGAGTAACCAGAGGTCCAGAATTCTTTTATGAAAAATCCTCGACCCACATCAAAAATTCATCTCCCAAAACAGCTTTCCAACAACACTTGAAACAAAACTCAATTCTGCCCACCCATCAAAAACACAAAAGGTCCCATCTTTCCCCAAATTTTACACAGGCATAAACAACTCCAGAGAAAAAAAAATCTTTCCCCAAATTCAACAAAAATCAAACACATACCAGGCTTTAGTGAAACGATAGTCATATGAAGTCAAACAAACTAAATGAAAGATGGGGATGCAAGGTGACGGGCACAAAAGGTTGGTGGCTTTGAAGTGGGGCTAGAGTAAGCAAGGAGGAGGCCTTGTCTTCGAAGGCAAAATTGACTGCTTACCAGGCTACCGTCTATGGGCAACCGCCGACCGGGTACGGGCTCGAACGAATCAACGAGAGGAAGAGTGTTGGACAATTTGAAAGCGAGGTAAACCTACATAAAAAATTCATCCCAAAACAGCTTTCCAATAACACTTGAAACAAAACTCAATTCTGTTCACCCATAAAAAACACAAAAGGTCCCATCTTTCCCCAAATTCAACACAACCATAAATAGCTCTAGCCTCCAGAGGGAAAAAAAACTAACTTTCCCCAAATTCAACAAAAATCAAACACATACTATGCTTCAGTGAAACGACAGTCATATGAAGTCAAACAAACTAAATGAAAGATGAGGATGCAAGGTGACTGGCACAAAAGGTGGGTGGCTTTGAAGGTGGGACCAGAGTAAGCAAGGAGGATACCTCATTTTCGAAGGCAAAATTGACTGCCTACCAGGCTACTACGGGCTCGAACGAATCAATGAGAGGAAGAGTGGTGGACAATTTCAAAGTGAGGTATTCCCATATCAAAAATCATCCCCAAAACAGCTTTCCAACAACACTTGAAACAAAACTCAATTCTGCTCACCCATAAAAAACACAAAAGGTCCTATCTTTCCCCAAATTCAACACAACCATAAACAGCTCTAGCCTCTAGATAAAAAAACAATCTTTCCCCAAATTCAACAAAAATCAAACACATACCATGCTTCAGTGAAACGACTGTCATATGAAGTCAAACAAAATAAATGAAAGATGAGGGTGCAAGGTGACTGGCACAAAAGATGGGTGCTTTGAAGGTGGGACTGGAGTAAGCAAGGAGGGGGCCTCATCTTCGAAGGAAAATTTGACAGCCTACTAGGCTACCATCTACGGGCAACTGCTAACCGGGTACGGGCTCGAACGTATCCATGAGAGGAAAAGTGGTGGAAAATTTGAAAGCGAGGGTGACCGGAGACCGTACCAAAATCGACGCACGAGAAAATTTAGCGCGCTTTTAGTATATAAATAGATGTGCCAAATTTGTTGATGTTTATTTTTTCATATTGATGATGTTTGATAATTTATTGAGGATTAATTTTCATATTACACGAACAGTTGAATGTAGTTTTGTATGTTATTGTTGGAATCCTTGAGGTTTATGTTGATGTTTATCCGTTTCATATTGATGATGGTATTAATGTTGTTGATATGTAATAGCATAGTCCAAGTGTTCGTATAAAGATTGTCCTCCAAATTTTTAATGTTATTTATGATAGTATTTGTGTTTCTTAGATGTATTAGCTTAGTCTGAATTGTTTTTGGAAAATGGGTTGGGTGACGTTATTGACTCAATTAGGGTCGTAGAATAATGGCCGAAGGTCATATCTTGAGTTTGTAGAAACTAGGCGTAGAATGCCACTGTAGTTATCATGAGTACTAATGTATTAGGTGGCACAAGATGGGTTTAGGATGTGTATTCGCATGTAGGTCCCGGTGACCCATGCTACTCTCAGGTTTAATTGACTGTGTGCGTTCACGAGTTTATAAATACCAGGAGTGAGGGCTAGAGGTGTTAGTGAAAGAGGTCCTCTAGCTATACATGGAGGAGTTAAGATTTTGAGGAGGGGGTAGAACCACAGTGTGACAGACCAAGGGAGTTCCCGGGGAATTATTCTCTTCGCATTGTGTGATAAAGCATTATACAGAAAACATGTCTTATATGTGAATATGAGTTGAGGATAAAATATTATAGGTAATAATATGATGAAAATGCCCCTAAGGCCTTCAATAATAACTTTATCTCGTGTTTGTAATTTATGTTTGTGGTTGATAGATTAATCTTTTCAAACCAAAAACCTCTCATGTTTTCTACTCCCGACACACATACAGGGTGACACCTCTGTGCGAACTTTGTGAATATGTTCCTTAAACCCCTAGATCTCTGTAGATGACACCCTAACTCACCTTTATCTACTTTTTAGTAGCTAGAAGTGCGTTAGGGAGCTACACTATAAATTTCTATCTTTGGTTGGCTAGCACTCTGGGTTATTAATTAATATGAAAACCCTAGGGCGCTCAACCAACACCTCCACAAAAGAATAAACGCACCCCCTCCTACCCACTACCCGCCCCTTTGGAAACGTTATTAGTCACCTCTATGCTATTTCAATTTGACTCGCTGGTATAACCAAACGTCCCAGAAGGCTGATTAAGCTATTGCAGGCGCTTAATATCTATATTAGTCTGACCATCCACTTCCCTAGCCACCTCCTCCTCATACTTATCTATCTCATACTTTGTAAGCTCGTCAATCAAGGCAGTGATGTCATATTTTCCAACTTTTCCACAAGAAGGAAATGATGCCCATTGTCAGCAACTTTCAGTGCAAAAACCTCATCCAACTCCTGCTTAGCATCCACCATAGACTCAGAAATCATGCCAAAATCTTTTAATCCCTTGATATGCAAAGTAAGGTTCTTGATACGTATATTCTCCCATGCACGCCCCCATTTCACGTCCACAATTTTGACATTCATTTTAGAAGAGAAATTATAAAAACCTCTCATTTTCATCAATTTGTTCACTAATACCCGAGGGTACCTTGGATCCGCAAGACCCCCACTCCACAACTCATATAGCTTCTCGATTAACACTATGTTCAATTGATCCTTCTGATCACTCAAATTTTGTGCTATAGCCACCTGCATCTCCAACCTAGTGTGTTCTTTAGATGAATTCAACTACCCTTTCCACTTAGCCACCTGCTCATGCAAGCCCATCATCACCTCAGCAAAACTAGATGCCCGCTAAGCCATGATCACCATAACACCACCAAAGTGAAACCAAACAACCCATTTCTTAACAAACATAACACCTATAGTATAATTTACTTTTAAAAACAAAAAAAATGATCATACCTGGGCCATTGAGCCAAACAAAGCGATGAGATCCTTCAAGTCCACTAGAGCCAATCCTTAGGAGCGGGCATTCCCGCGACCTTGTGATGAGACGTCAAATGCAAGTATTTTCAAAAGCATTTAACATCACTTTTGTATATTTTTTAGAATATTTCTAGATTTATAATTTTTTACATAATAAGGGGTTTAAATGTCCATTTTTGGTTTTCTTATCTAAAATTTTCATTTTGTAACCTATCTTTAGTCTAATGGGTTTTCGGTCCTTACGAGAATCTAGATTCCTTTTTGTGAGCTTAAATTGTAGATTTATTGTAAGCACTTTGGAGTAGTTTAGTGAAATCTATGAACCAAAATGTGGTAGAAGATAGAAGGGTCGAAGAAGGAAGACAAATAAGCAGATGAATTATGACCCAGAAGTTTGGACCAAGTTCTTAAAATGACCTGAGAAGAATCAGCTTACAAGGATGACACCATTGGATTTGTCTTCTTGAGCACTATAAAATCGACTACAAGAACTCTAAAATCGGAGTAACCGTTCACTCGTAACGATGCAAAGACCAATCGACCGATGAAGAAGACTGGGCGCAAGGGCTGCGCCCTTAACCACGTGCCCGGGTGCTTGAAAATAGCTGTGGTGCATGTCCTCGGTCCAAAAATGCACACCTGGCGCCTGATTTTACACGCCTTTGCAAGAAACACCTTGGCCCTAACAACCAAGTACCTTGGTTCCAGCAGCCAAGCACCCTCGCCCACGCGCCGACTGCACTCCTTTTGACTTTTCTTTTGACCTTGATCTATAAATTGTCCCTCTTCTTCCCCATTTCATTGAAGCCCAACTAGGGGGCCTCCAAAACCTACTTTTCTTCATTTCTTTTTAGTTTTTGCATCTTTTCCATGGATTCTTGTAGATTTGTTATGGGTTTTCATCTTCTAGGCTAGATTTCATCTTGGGAGCAATTGGTATGCATGTCTAATATGAATTTGTGAGATTTAATTTATCCTATTTTGTGCTTTGATTATTAAGTATGTTTGGTGCTTTCTTGTGTGATTAATGCATGATTTATACTAGGGTGATCAACAAGTTGATGATTATGGGTTTATTCTTTGCTAGGTTTTGGTTAAACCCGAAAGACTTTGACTTTTAGTCAACATTATTGTTGTTGGTCAATGCTAGGTTATAATTAGGAGTTACAACTAATTATGATTGTTGATTGATGGAATTGCTTAGACTTAGGATGAATTTGAATGGGTTCGACTAATTATCAATGTAGCCCACTAATAACGATTAGCAAGAAGGCCGATCCTCGTATTCACTATTAGTAAATATAATTGTGCTATCTATGTGTTTCTCACTTGTAGGACATTGTGTTAGTCGTGTTGGGTCTCTGTGTGTTTTTCTATCCTTGGGGAAGTCTATAACGCCGATCGTCCAGGTTGATCCAAGGATAAGGTTTATTGTGTGGCGCTGATTGCCAACTCTAACTATAACCAAAGATAGGTGAGAAATATCAACACTAGAAAGGTGTTGATAAGTTCTCCACAATATGTGATTAAGGCATAAAAATATGATAATTAGTCTATGATCAAATGATGACTAGAAATGTAAACCAATTGTGCCCAAGACTTGTTATAATCTTAGTTAAGTTATTTGTGGTAGTTGTAGTCGTAATTACTTTGCTTGCTCTAATTGTTGATTAATTTAGTAGTTTAAACTAGTTTAATTTTGTTTTCATAAACAAAATCCCCCACTTTGTTACCACACACTTAGAGTGATATCTTCATGTGCCTTTTAAATACATTTAGCACTCGATAAAACCCCTTTTTCCTCATGGATGACCCCGTCTTACCACTAGCTACTATTTAGTAATTAGCCACAATTTGGGCTTATAAATACTATCTTTGAGAGGCACGGCGACGACCTCTCAAATTTTGGCACCGTTGCTGGAGAAGAGGCATATTTTGTTGAGTGTTAGTGTAGTTCTTTGTGTTTTTTTGTTTTCTCATTGTGTGCTACTATTTGTTCATAGTTTAAGTTTGTTTTGTTTTTGTTGTGTTTTGGAAGGAAGTATTGCTTTTGTTCTTGGTTTAGGGTACGTGCTCGTTCCAAGAACCGAGAACCTTTGCACTACGACCCCGATTTTTTTGTGCTTCTTTCTTTTTATTTGTTTTTGTTTGGAATCTATACTGCTTGAGTTCTTGGTGTACTTCTACCATGAATCCT
Source organism: Rubia yunnanensis (assembly GCA_037428765.1). Lineage (NCBI taxonomy): Eukaryota > Viridiplantae > Streptophyta > Magnoliopsida > Gentianales > Rubiaceae > Rubia > Rubia yunnanensis. The sequence goes on along the minus strand of CM075069.1, from coordinate 64,589,443 downwards.
TGCACTACACTTTCCATTTTTTGAAAAAAAGAGAAAAAAAGGTAAGATCTCACCTTCAGGGAACTCATGATGAGAAGAGAGGCTCAAATAGCAAGTTTTTGTAGGATTTGTCGTTCCGATCATACTACAGAGTCTTTTTATTGGTTGAGAGAAGAGCATAATGAGGAGAATAGAACCCTTTGTTTTCAAAACCAAGGGTATCATGAGTAGTTCTATGAAGAGGTTGGATTTGTTAGTTTCCATGGTCAAGGAGCTCAAGAATGACATCCATACTATAACTCTTACAATTTGGATTGGAGTGGCAATTCAGATTCGTTGTATGGGAATGCATCGGAAAGCCAACACTACGAGCAATAGGATTGGCCTTCATCAACTTATGACATGCCCGGAAACCATGCTCAAGGAGAAGGTTCAAGCTCGTATGAGGAGCTCATGCATGCTATAACCAAATGGTCACTAACTTGGAAGACCGAACCGCAACTAGAATTGCAAACGTGGAGGACCGCTCTTCCACAAGATTCAAGAGTTTGGAGACCCAAATTAGCCAACTTGCATCTTCCGTGAGCCGTTTGGAAGCTCGATATTCCAAAGATAGACCATCCCAAGTTGAAATCGATGATACAGTGAGTGAGGTCACCTTGAGAAATGAATTTGAGTTCCAAGGGGAGGAGGAGTTGGTTGAGGAAGACAAAGAAGTTTAGGAAGAGGTGATTATCCTATATTCATTATCCTTGCCATCATCACCCCTTCCTCCACGAATTGAACCAACTACACCATTTTTGGAATTCTTGGAGGAGACAATAGGGGAGCCAAATGATTATGCCAAGCTTCCAAACTAGCCATATCTTCTTTGAAACCATCTCCACCTCCACAACACGTTCTTCTTGAAAGTTTTGTACCCCCACCTCTTTACTTTTGGATGCTCATTGTGAAGAGGTCCAAACCTTCACCATATGGATAACATTAGGGTTGTACAGATGACCTCAAAAAATATGGATCTTCTCTGGAGGCAACCCGAGCTTTTAATTTAAACTAGTAATTTTCTTTTCTTGAAAAAAAAATCCTTAACCATGTCCTCAAACTCTTACCCAAAACACCACAATCCACCACAAAAAATCACCACCGAAAACCACCACCAAAACCACCATCTAAGAGTACTACTAGTTGTTGCCTTTTGTGAGTGTTGATTGGGATTTGCATAGTTTTGGATTTGTAGTGGACGAGTTGAAGTTGCATATTTGTCGGAGTTTGAGATCATGGAGGAAAGAATATTCATTGAGAAGTGAGCATTGCTATCACTGGGAAGGACCTTCAAGGTCCTAGTTGTGAATATTTTTCTTTCTCCCTTATATCTTTATCTTGTCCTTTGGTTCACATTGAGGACAATGTGTGTTTAAAGTGTGGGGATGTTAAGAGAAATATATCTCATTGTATCGTATTGTAGTATGCATATGCTCTACTTATATTTGTTTTGTAACAAAAAAAGAATTCCCACTAAGTTGAAAACCTGAAAGGGAAACTTAGGCAAAAGTGAGAGGCCCGGATAGGTCGAAAACCCGAAAGGGTGACCTATGCAAAAGTGAGAGGCCAAATGGTGTGGAAAATGGTGAGGGTGAACATTGAAAAAAATATGTGTGAAACTAAGATGAAAACTCGAGAGGGCTCCTAGGAAAAATGAGAAATTGAAAAATTATATGCTTCTCTTGATTTGTCTATTTGGCGGCTTCTTTGGTAGAGTAAGCTAATTTTGCACTAGCATTGTATACCTCACCTTTGATTGGTACGATGGTTGTTTAGATTATGTTAAACTTTGGGATGCGAGAGTGTGAGAGATTCTTATGTCTTGGGGTTTAGGTTAGTCTAGGAATACGATGTTGGATGTTTTGGGAAAACTTTTTCATGCTAGCTTACGCTTAGATCTTTGCTTGTTCTTGCTTGCTCGAGGAAAGTAATGGTTTCAGTGCGGAGTGGTTTGATAAGACGTCAAATGCATGTATTTCCAAAGCATTTAACATCTGTTTTGTAGCTTTTTGTATGAATATTTCTAGATTTAGAAACATTTACATAATAAGGGGTTTAGATGACTGTTTTCGATTTTCTTATCTAAATCCTTCATTTTGGAACCTATCTTTAGTCTAATGGATTTTTGGTCTTTACGAGCATCTAGATATGTGAGCTTAATTGTAGATTTCTCGTGAGCACTTTGGAGTGGTTTAGTGAAGGCCACAAACCAAAATGTGGTAGAAGATAGAAGGGTCGAAGAAAGAAGACAAAGAAGCGGATAAATTGTTACCTGAAAGTTTGGGCCAAGTTCTTAAAATTATCTCAAAAGAATTAGCCTAAAAGAATGGAATCATTGGATTTTTCTTCTCGAGCACTATAAAATCAACTACAAGAACTCCAGAATCGGAGTAACGGTTCACTCGTAACGACGCGAAGACAAACCGGCCGGTGAAGAAGACCGGGCGATCGGGCTGCGCCCTATACCATGCGCTCGGGCACTGGAAAATAGCCATGGTGCACATCCTCGGTCCAGAAACACGTGCCAGGTGCCTAATTCCACGCGCCCGAGCGAGGAGCACCTTAGCCCCAGAAACCAAGCACCTTGGCTCCATCGGCCAAGCTCTCTCGCGTTCCTAGCATGCCCGGCGCGCCCACATGCCTGCTGCACTTTTTTGAATTTTCTTTTGACCTTGGGCTGTAAATAGCTTCCCTTCTTCCTCATTTAGTTGGAGCCTGACATAGGGGTCTCCAAACCCTATTTTTCTTCATTTCCTTTTAGTTTTTGCATCTTTTCCATGGATTCTTGTAGATTTTTTATGGGTTTTCATTTTTTAGGCTAGATTTCATCTTGGGAGCAATTGGTAAACATTTCTAATATGAATTTGTGAGATTCAATCTATCCTATTTTGTTCTTTGATTATCAAGTATGTTTGGTGCTTTCTTGAGTGATTAATGCATGATTTCTACTTGGGTGATCAACTAGTTGATAATTATGGGTTGATTCTTTGCTAGGTTTTTGGTTAAACCCGGAAGACTTTGACTTTTAGTCAACATGATTTTTGCTGGTCAATCTATGTTATAATTAGGAGTGACAACTAATCATGATTTTTGACTGATGGATTTTCTTAGACTTAGGATGAATTTGAATGGGTTCGACTAATTATCAATGTAGCCTACTAATAACGATTAACATGAAGGCCGATCCTCGTAGTCGTTATTAGTAAATATACTTGTGCTATCTATGTGTTTCTCACTTGTAATCATTGTGGTAGTCGTGTTGGGACTCTGTGTGTATTGCTATCCTCGGGGAAGTCTATGACGCCGATCGTCTAGGTTGACCCGAGGATAAGGGTTATTGTGTGGCGCCGATCGCCCACTCTAACTATAACCGAGGATAGGTGAGAAATATCAACACTCAAAAGATGTTGATAAGTTCGCCACAATATTTGATTAAGCATAAAAATAGGATAATTAATATATGATCAAATGATGACTAGAAATGTAAACCAATAGCTCCCAAGACTCGTTATAGTCTTAGTTAAGTTATTTGTGCTAGTTGTAATCGTAATTACTTTGCTTGCTCTAATTGTTGATTAATTTAGTAGTTTAAAGTAGTTTTAGTGTTTTTCAAAACCAAAACCCCCCACTTTGTTACCACACACATGATATCTTCATGTGCCTTTTAACTACATTTACACTTGATAAAACCCCTTTTCCTTGTGGACAAATCCATTTTACCACAGCTACTATTTAGTAGTTACCCGTAAACTGGTCTTATAAATACTATTTTTGACAGGCACGACGATTGCCTCCCACCTTGCCACCCTTCTCACTCTTCATATCTTTCCTAATGGTTGAAGAGAGAAAACAACGTCACCTTTATTGGCCATCCTACCACATTGTCTATAGCCCCCCGCGTGAGGAACCAGTCCTGTGGGTGACATTTACTTTGCTAGCAACAACGCCCAGACCCCTCACCAATCTTTGGCTTCCCCTTCGACCGAGCGTTTAATTGAGCTTTGATGCAATGACCATCAGCTTCCCTTCAGCCATTATTAGGCTCGGTGGGGTCAAAATTCTTAATAGCGTCATCACTACACAAAAACTGATACCCATTAATGAAATACACCTAGTAAACCTGACAAACAAGTAAAAGTAAATACACAAACTTCATTAACAATATTAAAAATGATATCCTTGCTTTATCCTATCCCTGATTATCTTCACAACCTTGCTCTCCTTCGTGAATATTTCTAACTTGTCAAATTACTAAGGGAAGGTTAGAGTTCCACAAAGGCATTGACTTATTTCCCATATCCTTAATATAAAAATACCTCTCATTCCACATCCCAAAATTGCCTGGAAAATCCTACACAAGTATAACCTTGGGATCATTGGGATACAACGTAAACACCCCTTCCCTCCCTGCATTTCAAAGATGCAAAAATTTGGTAAAGTCACTCACCCTCACAAGCTTATCGGCATGTTTACATACCTCTACATATCCACTCATCATGGCCACACCCCTCAGATGAAGCTGGGCAAGAGAAACCCCCGTAAGCCTCTAATACGCTCCTCCCAAAATCCAAGACGAGTATGATCAACTCATAGAGAAAAAAATTCTCATATACACTAAAAATAACCAGTGGGAGGGTTCCACACCCTTTTACCAGTGATTGGCATCCTAAACCACACTTTTCCAAAGACAAATGATTTTTCTTCAGAGCCGCTAAAGTGCTCCCCGTTGTTACATTTTATTTATCTTCCACATCTTGACCACCCCCTCGTCAACCACTTTGTCTTCCCCATCAAGGCCCTCATCCCCGGAAAGCACATCACTATGCACCACCCCACAAGCGCATCACTACGCACCACTCCACTATCACCCATGTTAAGTCGGATAGTGGAAGATAAGGATTCATAATGAAGAATCACCTTAGTTGCAGATAAAGAGTGATAAGATTAAACAAGTACCTTTAATCGATGATGACTCCAATGAACAACCACACAGAAATTCGATTATAACCCAACAGTCAAATGAAACAAGGTAAGTCTGGCCAACGCGTTCTTACCCCTGTTATATACAGATCACAGAGCCCAAGCATACCAAGTAACTTTTCAAAAATTCACCTTTTTGAGGATATAAGTAACTTGTGTCAGTTATGAATTGAAGCCATCACTTGATAACCATGCTCAAAATTATAAAAGGATACTAATTGACATGCAAAAAATATAACATCAAAATTAATTAAACAACCTTTTTTCTTCTTCTTACCCACAAACTCATAAATAACTTTGTGCTAGCATCATTATTTTTAATCAAACATAAAAAAGATATATTTTGCCTCTAACCTTGGGAAAATTACATTTTTTAATTGGACCAGTAAAAAACCTTTACACACTACGCATTTCATATCTTCGTGGCTATATACCTAGCCTGTGAAACTCTAAGCATAAGGCCCAACTCGTTGCAACCATCTCGCTCACCACTCGGAAGAAAACCAAGTCCAGCTCAATGAAAAATAACCAACCTTGGAGAAAATGAAGGAACTATCAGTCGTCATGACACGCTTTACTAGACTATGATATGAATTTGTTAAAACACATTACATGATCCATGATCACACGAACATGAGGCCTATAAGTAAAGACATAGATCACTGGTCAATGTAAGCAACTCGACACATACTATATCCCTTTTAAGATTTCCCAGACCAACTTGGGCATATAAGCTTCTCCCTGGAGGCACCTCTCGGGGACTCTCTTGCAAGAATCAAGAAAAGTGGAACTCGCCAGACTGATCCAAAAGTTTATCATCATCTGGAAGGATTCCCCTACATCAAGGGAAAATCTATTAGTCATTATTAATTTTTGATATTTTCCACACACATATGAAAATCTTATCATCTGTTTTACCCACGAATTCATTCTCCACTTCACGCGCATAACTTTGTTCTTATCAAACGGAGATGATGTTTATCTTTCTCTCATCCTATATCTACTTTTCTTAGAAACAAAACATCACTCACTTTGCTAATCATGATTCTGTGGTCGTTGGCTTATGGTATATATATGCCCCATCAAGTCCCATTCAAGAAAACCAAACCGAAAGTCAACTGCCTTGCACAGATGGATCGGTTCGCTGAAACACACGTAACCCATGCCACTTCACAAAATGAGACCAATCCCAAAAAAAGGTGGAGAAGCACCTCCCACCACAAAATCCTCTGGTAGGCCACGATAGGTTAGGATTATACTTGATCCACGGTCCACAACCAAAGCCTTATGAATAAAGTCAGAGAAGGACTGATAAAGGGGGGTGGGGGAGACCTTTTGACTCCCAAAAAATACATAAAAGAGTAACACTAACTTGAGCTTTGGAGCTTCCTCCCCGAGGACCACCTTGGGGACTTTTGTACGTACTGGAAGAGGCTGGGCTCACCACGACCTATCTTGAGATTATCACTACTAAAAACATTGCATCAATCCCCCACATCAACTGCCAATAAAAAAAAATTGCATCAATCAAACACAATATAAATAACTAATACATACTAGATACTAATATATGCAACATGTAAGTAAACATATGCAATTTCTTACTAAAGATAAAGAATCAGCAACAAATAAAAAGCCAGTAGTCAGACACGGTATACTATTTAACACACATTGAATACTAAACATATGCAACACATAAGTAAATATTTGTAGGGTGTAACTAATAAGTGAAGAACCATTGGACGAAGTAAATAGTTAGACATAGTATATTTATCAAGTAAACATTGAATATAAAAATATGTAACATGTTAGTAAACTAATGATGGTTCTAATTAAAAATGAACAATCAACAATTTTAAAAAGACAAAAGTTAGATATAGTATAGTTGATGACTACATCCTGAATACTAACATGAGCAACATGTAAGTAAATAAATGCAGTTCTTATTAAAAGTGAATCTAAATACATGCAGATTATAACAAACAAGTAAATCCTTAATAATAACATATAAGTATTTTAGAAAAGAATTACATATTATAAATAAAAACTTGGAGAGAATTTGAAAAAAACTTACATGTTGCTATCATCCTCAATACATTCCATAACTTTTTTCCGGACGATTTTGCTGTTGTTACAGAGGACTTTCCTCTCCCGCAACTAATTTTAGAAGATGAGGATCCATCAACCATGATGTCAAATTTCCTCTTCAAACCAGAACTTTTCAAAACTTCCTGATGCTGTCCATCAGAGGACTTCCCAACATATTTAATCATCTATTTCTTCTGTCCAAATAGGACTTAACAACAATTGATGTCTTCTTCTTTTTCTTCCATCCTTCATAAGACATTCCCAAATCACCTAAATCATCCAAATGAACCTGTTCATTTTCATTCTCGTTTTCATCATCCAAATCAATCTCATCAACACACAAATAAAATTAACCGTCATCCTCTTCTACCAATATTTTACCATTTGATATACTTCCATTATCATCACCATTTAAAGAGGCTTCACCCATGCTAGGACCACCTTCATTAGCAATTAAAACTTTTCCATCCACCCTAGCCCCCACAACATCACCAACCACTTCATTACCACCTCCATCAGCCCCTAAATCTTCCTCAACACCGGTACCTTCCCCATTAACCTTAGAAACTCCAGAATTAACAACTTCTTCACTGCCCACGCCATCCACAACTCTTTCACCAGTAGCTTCATTCAAATCCCCATCCTCCAAACCCTAAACCTCCTTCTATACCTCAGCCTCCTTCAAATCCCACCCACCTTCAATCTCTCAGCATTTTGCAAACCCCCTACCTTTATCAAACCTACAACCTTCTGTGAACCCCCATCCACATTTAATTACCCAGCCTCTATAGAACCGCCAACTTCCATATTCTTATCAACACAACCCATAATTTTACTAATACTTATAATATTGCTCCCCAATGCATCATAACTAAAACCTTATTGTTCTTGAGATTCTCCGCCATCACCACCGTTAAGCTTGTGTACCACAATTTTAAACTTCATATTTTTTGCTCCTTAGGAACAACTACATGAACCTATTGAGGTTAAACACCTTGTACTCTCGTCGGCCAACGAGCTAATTCAGCAACTATGCCGCACATAAAAAATGCAAATAATATAAGTAAGAAACAAGAAAAATCAGAAAGAAAAGAAAGAAAAAAAAACCACCTTCGGCAACATATGATTGCTGAACCTTCTTAATCCCACCCTCAAAAGAACCTTCTTCTTGCAAATCTTTAGTGCGCCATTTCCTTGTTAGAACCTAAATTCCAATTAACTAAATAATCAGTTATGAGAATAAATAACAGAACTAAGTAAATGAAAAGGGAGCTGAGAAATTATACCAACTGAGGTAAATGGTTAAAATTGGTGCAGAGGCGAGATTAAAATCTCCACCTTAATTATGAAAAATGCCCCGTAGTGTGTGACAGTTTTATGGCATTCCGAGTCCTGAATCTCAGGATACAACTGCTACACTTTCTACTCTACACAACTCAACAACAGAAATCGGTGAACTAATTCAGTGCTTTACTCTTAGACTCGAACACGAAGAACACAAAAAATAGAGGAAAGAGAGGAGAGGAGGATTGTGTAATTGGTGTGTCTTAGAATGAGGGTAAAGGCAGCCTTTTATAGGCAAAATAACCACTAACATCTAGAAGTTGTTTGTGGAGTAATCTATGCCCCTTCAATTCTGAAGGGAGGATTCCATGCCCCGTAGTGAAAAGAGAGGAAGACCAGGAGTGATTTATGCCTCTACAATTAGGAGGGTTGACCGGTTCAAAAATTAAAATCCAGAATGACCTAACAGAATCGAACATTCATGAGACCTGGGACCTGAGCCTAAGCCCAATCCCAAGCTCGAGTCCGGCCTATCCCATCCCGATCCAAACCGAACCAAACCTTGCGCGTGTGATCTTAATTCAAGGTCTCCTAAACTACTAGTTGATATTCCTAGTGTTTGCATACTAGCCTTTATACTGCACATATTTCCTTCCCATTTCCAATGTGGTATTTCTAATTTATCACAAACCCAAAATATTACTCTTTAAGTAATCAATTATGAGTATACTACGATATAGTACTCGCAAAGATGAAGACAACACTCACTTATTCCGATGCAAATGGTGGCCGAAGCCTACCAGAATCTTGCCTGGAAAATTTGGTTCCAACAATCCCCACATGAATAGAAATGACTCCTATTACACATGAGTGTTCTAGACAAACAGACTTTTGAGACTAAGGGCAAAGAATCATGTATTTGGAAAGGTAGTGTTTCTCAGCCTTGAACCACCTATAGTGAATAGTTATCAGATTTACTCGACTAGATAGTGAACATGATGTTTTGAACCACCCGAGCTTTTGTGTAAATCTAAATAATGACTATCACTCAATTTCACATTCTCACATAAATTGGTTCTCTAACTGTGTTCATTCTTGGCCTTGAACATCCATGGTTATTCATGAGTGAACTTGGAGAATTCGGCCTCTCTTAATTCTCCTAAGAACGGCCCCATTTCACACTTATAAAGTGATTGAGCATAAAAGGTAACCTGTTATACCCCATTTTATTTCAAAGCTATCATTAAAACCCAAGCTTAACCTTAACTTGCATAGGTAGCAGTTTTTTCTGTCATCATAGGAACTGGGAAGAGATTGAAATCTCAAAGTGCTTTCATTGATTAAACCTGATTTTTCTTTACCACTTGAACTTATTTCTCAGGATCTCCAATCGCTTAGGTAAGGTTACCATCAAGCATCCTCTGTAGTCGTAGGCTTTAAACCCATTCCTCTAGATGACTTAACAACTTGATCTCGTGACAGACCTTTAATAAATGGATCTACTAGGTTGTTAGCCAATTTAATGTAATCTATTGAGATCACACCTGTTGAGATAATTTTTCTTATGGTTTTGTGGCATCTTCTTATGTGATGAGATTTACCATTGTATATGGAACTCAGTGCCTGGAGTATAGCTGATTGACTATCACTTTGTACACTTAATGTTGGCACTGGTTTTTCCCATAGTGGAATATCTTCCATAATGTTCCAAAGTCATTCTGCTTCTTCAGCTGCTTTATCTAAAGCAATGAACTTAGATTCCATTTTTGGATCTGGTAAACAACATTTATTTCGAGGATTTCCATGATACAACTTCACCACCAAGCGTAAAAACATACCCATTTGTGGATTTTGACTTTTTTTTGAATATGATATCCACTTAGCATCGCTATAACCTTCTAGAACGGTTGGATATTGCCCACAGTGCATGCCATAAATTCTAGTATCTCAAATAGTTCAAAGCTCTAGTTTTCCCTTTCCAGTGACTATATCTTGGAATGCTTGTATATCAAAATGTTAACAGTGTGTGCTAAATTGGGTCTTGTACAATTTATAAAATACATAAGACCGCTGATCACTCGGGCATATTCCTATTGTAATATCCCATTACATGATTTTTTCATCATCTTGAGATGAGGGTCCTTTGGACTTTAACTATCCTACTTGAATAGTTCTTGATACTTTCCCAGCGTAATGTTCTTGTGACAAGACTATTCCTTCAGAGTGTCTAAAGATTTTATCCCTAAGACCACATGTGCTAGTCCCAAGTTTTTCATGTCCAACTTTTCTTTAAGAAAGTTCTTGGTTTGTTTGATCATGTCTTTATTTCTACCTATGATGAGCATGTCATACACATATAGGCACAACAAAATGTATCCATTTGGAGTATCTTTGACATATATGCACTTGTCACATTCATTTATTTTAGAACCATTTGACATTATTACATTATCAATTTTTTTGTGCCACCGTTTAGGTGCTTGTTTTAACCCATATAGGGATTTCAAAAGTCTACACACTTTGTGTTCTTGTTCAGTGATGACACAACCCTCAAGTTATTTTACATAAATTTCCTCTTCAAGCTCTCAATTTAGAAAAGCTGTTCTTACATCCATTTGATGTATTTTTAGATTACGTATAGCCGCGATTGCTATTATCATTCTAATTGAAGTTATTCTCGTAATTGGAGAATAAGTGTCAAAGAAATCTAAGCCTTCTTTTTGCCTAAATATTTGCACCACAAGCCTAGCCTTGTACTTCTCTATTGAGCTATTTGTTTTGTATTTTCTTTTGAAAATCAACTTTCTCCCCAGAGCTTTTGAACCTGATGGCAAATTCGTTAACCCCCATGCATGATTTTGCACAATGGAGTAAATTTCACTAGTCACCACTTCCTTCCATGAAGGTGCATTCGGTGTAGACATGACTTCCTTAAATGTTATTGGATAATTTTCTAATGGATAAGCAATTTCAAAATCAGGACCAAATAATTTCTCCTTTCTATCTCTCTTGCTACGTATAGGTTCATCACTGCTTCTTATTTTGTTTGTTGACCATAAGTACTTGCTTCTCCTTTTTCAAAAGTCCATTTATAACTTACTTTGTCCTTACACGGGACCATGTTTTTGAAGAAAGATGTATTTCTTGATTCCATTACTGTATTTGCATGTATATCAGGTACATCCGACTTGTACACTAAGAATTGATAAGCACAACTATTATGTGCATACCCGATGAAAATCCAGTCAATGGTTTTAGGTCTAATTGTGACCTTTTTAGGAGGTGGTACTGCCACTTTTGCTAGGCACCTTCACACTTTCAGGTACTTGTACGAAGATATATTACCTTTCCATAACTCATAAGTGGTATCTTATTGAGAATGTAGTTGGAGGTTAGTATATCCTCCTCCACATGTTCTAGGATAACCTAGATTATTGCAACATTACATTCATCATCTCTTTGAGATTTTTGTTCTTTTGTTTTGCAACTCCGTTAGATTCAGGTGAGTAGGGAGCGATAGTTTGATGAACAATACCATACTCTACAGAACGCATTAATAGGTTCATTATACTCACCTCCCTTTTCACTTCGGACACCTTTAATTGTTCTATTAAGTTGGTTCTCAACTTCTAACTTGTACTCTTTGAAGTTTTAAAAAGCTTCATCTTTGCTATGTAATAGATACATATAGAAATATCTTGTGCAATCATCTATGAAAGTCACAAAATGATTTTTGTCGCCTCTAGTTTGCACAAACTTTAAAACACATACATCTGTGTGAATTAAGCCTAGAGGTTCGGTTGTTTTCACCACATGCGGGAATGGTGTTTTTGTGAGTTTTTCCTGTACACAGACTGCATATTTGTTTTAACTTGTTTTGAATTTAGAAAACATGTTCATGATAATTAGTTTATTAATAGATTTATAATTCACTTGTCCCAATATTTCATGCCAAATGTGAAAAGCATCAACGACATAAGCAAAAGCATTATTCTTATTCATTGAAGACTCGAGTACATCTATTTTTGGGATGACTATCATTAAATTCATTTTGACCAGTCCATCCTTCACATACCCCTTTCCCAAATACACCTCATTATTAGACATGACTAACATGTAAGATGACCCACCTCCACTCGGGGTCGTTAATGCGATGATGTAGCTAATCCGAACGGAGGGTTCGAATCAAATAGGATGAAAGGGATCAAATTTATATTAATATTCTGCTCCCAAACTTATTACCAAGATACCTATAGGGTAGTTAGTGGCAAGACCGGGTTTGTCCACAGAGATGCTAGATGTCTAATAGTGAACTACACACAACCACGTGCGGGCCGTCAATCAATCTGTGTGTTAAGAATAGCTAAATATTGCAAAATAGGTTTTTGGGAGTTTTTCAACTAAAAACTAAAAGCATATAAGATCACATGAGATTAAACTATATAGACTAGCACTTGGGGATATTTGCGTAAGATGATTGGTAAAATGTTTTGATCCTCAATTCTATCACATATAAGATATTAAACCTATTCTAGTGTTCATAACACGTGGTGTGATCGATGGTCAACACTTCCCCATACCTATCATGTAGGGTGCTCTTGTAATCTTCCATTAGCACCACCTCCCTAATTAGGGGAGTGCAACAACGGCTCTGCCACTGTGCAAATCTGTTTCTCCCCCGTATGATTATGTTCTGGGGAGTAAACCACAAATGCTTTATTCTTAGGCCTACAGAGGCAAAGGAAAACATGCCATATTGATGGCACTAGGGTTGCTAAACCCTATTTTGCTACCAAATGATATCTCTACCCATAACTCTTCGGACCAACTCTCCAGCTAAGACTAGTGTGCTGTCATCGTAACGGTAAAACTTGGGTTCACACATCCACGTGGACCCGGACACCGCTACCCATATCACATCTGGGTTTCTCTTCCCCAGGGGGTATTAATATATGCACCAACACGAATATAAACTACGGTGTACGCCAATCTTAGTGTATCATTCATGCAGTTCATAAGAAAATGAAGAACAAGCCAACATAATATAATAAACACATAGAAATAGGCAGATCTAAGGAATCTCACAAAAAATAAACCAATTCATGAATACAAATATAATCCCTAAGAAAATAAAATACTCCCTAAGCATTGAACCCAAGTATTTCATTGGATTTAATGCCTTTGGGCAGTAAAAAAGAAAGAGAAGAAAGGAAAGATTCTAGAGAGAAGGCTCATCCTTTACACCTCATGGGCTGGTCTTCACATTTGGGACTTAAAATGGTGTAGACTGTGTGAAATGGCACAGTCTGTGCCCATACTTAGCCAATTTTGGAGTGAAGTCGGACCAAAGGGACATGGGCAACCGATATTGGCTTGGTTCGTGCTGAGGGCTGTGGCACGGTCCGTGTTTTTGGAATGATCCATGCTAAGAAACCCTGACACAGGCCATGCTAGGTTTGATCCATACCAGTGTGCTGGCCTCATGTTGGCCATGCTGTCTTCGTGCCTGTGGGTCGGCCAACCGGTTGGTTTGGCTGGTTGATGCCTTCCTCCGTTCTCGACCTCTGAATATCGATTCTGCCTTTCTCAACTCAATTATATTTACTACCACACATTAAGCCTGTGGCCTTCATATCTACCACCATTCTTGCGAATGACCTTTAATTATCTTTTACCATTCTTGCGAGTGGCCTTCTACAAAATGATGTCGAAATATCCACGAGCAACCTATTAATGAGATCATAAATGAAGACCGAGGTGCCTATGAATACAAAGTGTCCATTAGCTTCAATAAAGTCTACAAAACTCGGGATTTAGACAAGAAAACCAATAAGGGTCGTCTAAACCCTTTGTCGTGTAAGCCTAACTAAAACTAGCAATAAACCAAGTAAAACATTGTAAAAATAGTGTCAAATGCATTGGTTTACACATGCAATATGGTGAAAATAAATCCCCCCACAGTTAAACCTTTACTCATCCTCATATAAACAAAAACAAGAAAAGATCTAAGCGGAATGTAGCATGCAAAGATAAGTTAGCCAATGCATTCAACTTATTCCCAAGCTACCCTAGTTCCCCCAAAGAAGTAAGAATCTCACAACTCTCACACTCCTTGAAGATGCTAAAGTAACCTAACCACCCAAAATATTGTGAAGAAAAAGGTAAGAAAAAATTATAAGTGTTGAACTAGCTTACTCCACTGAATAGTCCGCCAAAAGCCATCCAAGAGTCGTTGCAAAAACAACACCAAGGATAATCCAAAAATATCCTCAACTTGGTTGTAACTAAGGATAACTTGAAATTCTTAAATTAGTTACAACCAAGGATAATGCCCAAGGATATTTAACTTAGTTTCCATTTTATCTCAATTTCTGTCATTTTGCCTAGGAGCCCTTTCGGGTTTTCATCCTATTTTCACACATGTTGAGCTCACTTCTCACTTTTTTCCACACAACCCCTCATTTTCCCCTAGGTTTTCTAACCTTGCATGGCCTAGCCTCTCATTTTTACCTAGGCCTTTCAAGCTATCCAGACTTTTTCCATTGTTGCCTAAGTTGCCCTTTCGGGTTTCCAACTTAGCCAGGTATATGTATTTTTTTCATTTTTATAAATTTTAAAATTTTTTTGGTGTATCAAAAAATTACCCAAAGATGGGCTTCATGCTACATGAAGATAAGAAGAACAAAAAAATCACACCACCAAAAATTTCCAAACACACTCCCCAAACTACCAAGAGTAGTACCAAACAAAGCACACCACCAAGATGTATCCAAAACATTCCCAAAATGAATCAACACCACAAAAATTTTCCACAAACATCCCCCAAACTACTAAGAGTACCAAAAAAATACACCACCAAGATGTATCCAAAACATTCCCAAAATGAATTAACGCTAAAAACACAAAAACACCAAGGAATCTCAAGTGAAAAACTCCTAAGTGTTTCACTACTCCCTCCCCCACACTTGAAAATTGTATTGTCCCCAATGCAATGAAACAATATTAATCATAGGTGAGAAAGAGAGAAGTAGTGGAACTTACTCACGTGACACCGAAGGTTCCTTCCTCAAGTGCCTTGTTTCGCGTCTCCTCCTCCTTTCTTCATATCGCATTTCTTGTCTCTTGATGGGAATAATGATGTGCTATATTATGCATGCATTAACCATTTCATTAGACATAGTTATTAGCTTGTTTTATGTGGTGGATTGCTAGTATTAGTTGAGTTTACGTGACAAGGGGTTTAGAAGGCCATGTTTTGTTTTCTTGTCTAAATCCCACATTTTTTAGACTTAATTGGTACCCATGGACATGTTGTATCCAAATGCTCCTATATCTTCCTTGTTATTATCCTTAGTAGGTCACCCGTGGGTACTTTTTTGTCACATTCTATGTGAAGGCCATTCGTAAGGGTGGTAGAAGATGTTGAAGGCCGTTTGTAAGGATGAAAGAAGAGATCAAAGGCCATTCACACTAGAATGATAGTAGATAAAGGCCAAAAAAATCAAAATGTGGTAGAAGGAGATTGAAGGCAAAGATAGGCGGCAATGGAGTTCAAAGCGGACAATGAAGAAACGGTGAATCGTGGTCCGATAAGTTATGCCAAAGTCTAAGAATGATCCGAGAAAAGTTATCCTTCAAGGTTGATTTAAGCGCTATAAAATTGACTACTAAAACTCTTAAATTAGACTAATGGTTTACCCGTAGCGAAGGAAAGAAGTTCAGCCGGCCAAGGTACCATGGGTCGGCGTAGACTGCTCATGTGTGGCCCCAATGGCCCATGCCAGAGGAGTTGGCCTACCCCAAATGATTCAGCAAGATGGCATAGCACTAACCGCTCCAAATGCCATGGGCTTTACTCTTATGTTTCAATCTTAACTCAAAATAGGCTAAGTATGGGCGCATACCGTACCATTTATGATGGCCTATACCTTTCCAAGTGTAAAATGTTGACACCAGCCGGTGGGGTATGGAGAATCGAACAGGTTGTGTTGAGTTATTGAGCAAAGAAAGCTTCCTGACGAAGGTCCACGCTAAGGGATGAGTCTCGCAGATCAGAAGCTCAAAACAAAGGCTGCTGATGACGACCCGTGTCAAAGGCTATAGTCCGCGCCAAAAGAGTTGATGCGGACCGCACCAAACACAGTGGCCCACACCAGCACGAAGTGGTAGCCTGCACCAGATGACTTAACGCAGCCTGCACCAAAACTTGTGGCCCACGCCAGTTAGGACAAAGTACATGGCACGGATCGCGCCATCCGCGGTGGTTAATGCCAAGCAGCGGTTGGCTTAGGGTTTTAGACAGTTTTGGCCCAATTTGGGCCTATTTTTAGGCCCAATCACATATTAATATAAATATAGCCTTAGTCTAGTAGGTTAAAGGGGGGAGATCATTTTTAGTAGTTTATATTGTAATTGGGAGAGCAACTTTAGAGAGAGAAACACTCTCTCCTCTTTCTTTTTTCTTTTTTTTTGGCTTAGATCATAGGATATGGAATTCAAATCTTCATTTTAATTCCATATCTATGGAGTAGTTTCTAAAGCTTGGGGAAAAATTGTAGGCGCATAGTTATTTGATGTTTTGTGAGATTTACTAGTTCATCCTAATATTTGTGTTCATAATATTTTTGTGACTTGTTCTTGAATGTTTGAATTTCATGAATAGTACACTCCATATAAGCACACACTCTAGTCTATATTCATGTTGGTGCAAATATTGATGCCCCCTTGGGAAGAGAAACCTCAGATATGTTAATGGGTAATGGAGTACGTGTCCACGTGGGTGTCTGCATGGAGGATCCGAGTAATACTCTGATTATTTTCCATCACATCAGCCTTAGATGATTATGTAAAGTAATCCAATAAGCTGTGGGTGGAGATAGTGAAAAGTAGCAAGCTAGGTTTGTAAGAGGTCCTAGTGTCACAGATAAGGTGCCTACGGCCCTTTTCCTAATTCATAGGCCTTCGGGAGTAGAGCATTCATGGTGGAATGCTTGAGACGTAATCGCACGGGAGAGAAATAGATCTACAACAATGGTCCTTGTTGTACTCCTCTAATTACGATGGCAGTGTCGATGAAGTGTTGTGAGTGCACCCGATATGACAGGTACGTGGAAGTGTGTTCCATCGACCACACCAAGTATTATGAGCTCTCTATTAGGTTTGTCTAAATCTTTATGTGAATGAATCAAGGATCGAAGCATTAAATTAACCATATTGGGAAATGACTACCCAAGTTTTTAGCTTTATAGATTTATTGCCTTTTACTTTCATGTCTTGTAGTTGTTAAATTGAAAAACCCAACACCCTTGTTTGCCAAAGTAGCTATTTCTATTACTCGTACAGATTGACAACTCGTATGAGGTTGTGTTTAATTGATTCTTAGGCCTTAGCATCTCTGTGGACAAACCCAGAGCTTACCACTAACTACCCTATCGGTAGTTTGTTAGGTGTATAATATTTTTTATCTTTGACCGTACTTCAGCCTCTGCTTGGGTTGATTAGCTACAAGTAATGACCCCAACTAGAGGTGGGTCAAATTATGTCCCGAAAGCCATCAAGCCTTGAGATGTGGAACCTCTTGATCAATTTCTCAATGGCATACTCTTAGGTATCTGCCCTCTCATCCACAATAGCAAACTCTTCCTTCACTTCCCGCTCCATGGAGTCCAATCTAGACCCCCAAACTTGCACAGTTCCCTCAATAGAATCCAACCCAGTACAAAACTCCTCCAATTGCAACTTCATCCCCCTTCCACAAGACTGACCTCTTGCACAATTTGGGTAGAACTCGCAAGTTGTTCCCCTAGAAAGTCCGCGGGTAGGTGAGTGTGACTAGGTGGTGCTCTAAATGGAGTCTCACCATCCTGCTCATCAATGTCTATCCCCGGGCTTGATAAGATCCTGTAGAAATCTTTCTCAAACCATGGATCAGATGGTAGAAATAAGTCCTCCAATAGATTTTCGTGGTTGATTGCAGTGCGCTCCGGCTGTGGAAGAACCATGAAGTTGCAAATTCTAGCTCCTCCATATAACCATACAAAACCGGTCGTCCAAAGTGGTAGTAGCAATCATCGAAGCCTGTGCCAGCTTCTCTATGGTGTATCGCGTCCCCTGAATGACCTAAGTTTGCTAATGAAAATAGAGTAGGAACTGAATTTCCCAAGTGTTGGGCCAAGAGTCCGACCATGCCTCCCATTGAGATCATTCCACCTTTATTGTCTCCCATGGCTAAAAATTACTGTACAAAAGCTCCCACCGTGTTGCGGTGGACGTTTCCCTTCAGAATTATTTCCTAAAGGACATGGACGTCAAAATTGGGGCACTGTGAAAGCTTCTCCTGGTAAAATACCCCCCTGGACATTAGTCCCTAAACATAACACAATGACGGGTTAACGATGGCAGTGCTCTTGCATAGATGCTTCCTCTTCGTGCCCAATAGGATTCTCCAAAAATTGCCAGGTGAAAATGGAAGCCCTTGCCAGTGTATCCTCGGAACATCTCTCCCATACTTCCACCCAAATGTTTGGGCAATATCCTGATGCGATATAGTGTACTCCTCATCATCCAAATGGAAGTGGATGGCTCTCCTTCCCCCCTTCTCCATTGCTTGCTCCAATGTTGCCAAGAATTCCAATACCCACCCAATGTAAGTCTTGGAATGCTTTTCCAAGAAACCCTCTAGGCCTATTTTGCTGAGTAGATAAGTGATCAGTTCGAGTAGACCTAGAGCTCCCAATGTTTCTTTGCAAGAAAACTTCATCTCTAGAAGGTCTCTCTTTGGACTATTGAGGTACCTCCATCTACTGGCCGCACTCCCGGAGATCTTGGTTAACCCCATGCATTCCTCAATAAAACGAATGCAGGATTAGGAAGGGTTGAAGTCTGGGTTATTTCCTTCCAACCTTGGCCAAATTCCTCCTTTTGTCACCATGGGGAGTTGTTACTTTCTCTGACCTTTTCCATTTTTAAGGCACCCTATCAAAAGAAGGAGAAAGTGGCAATGCAATAATACACAAAGGCATGCATCAAATATCATTCAAAATAAAAACTCTTCCAAAATAGCCTATACATTCCAAATTATGCTTTCTCAATATAAAGGCTATTCAATCAAGAATCATTCTCCTTAAACAATAAACTCATGGAAAATCATAGAAACCCATCAACAAAATCATGCAATCAAGAATCATTCCTTCTAAACCACCACAAAAATGAAGATCATATCATCAAAGCACAAGAGCACATACTCCCCCCACACTTATTTCAATTCAAGATCATTCACATAACCCAAACAATTCCCAAAAACATATCCACTTCCAAGATTCAAGCTTTACATCACATCACCATAATGCTAAATAAAGCAAGTAAGCATGAAGTTCAAAGGGTTACCTAGAATTTGAAGTTAAGAGTTGAAAGATTCACACAAGAAGAAGCAAAAATTCTAATATTTGATAGAAAAAGCTCCAACGTTTTGAGTTGCACCAAGAAAGAGTGAGATTGAGTGTTTTTGAAGAGCTTGAATGAGCTAAATGATTCACATATGCGAGGGAATGTACTATGAATATCTTTTTTTTTTCCAGAAAAGAAGGTGATTTAGAGGGGATGTACAAATGAGATAAGGATGACATTTTTAAAATTGCAAAATTTAGGGGGCAAAAGTACTATTCAACTTATGCACAAGGGAGGTTTTGAAGTATTATTTACATCAAGCAACCAAAGGAATAAGGTATTTGATGAATTTATGAGCTAAAAATGTATTTTTTAATTTAAAATTTTAATTTTTCAAAAATATGCATTATAGCCCAATTTACAGCTCCCAAAAGGTAGTGACGCATGTAGCCTCGTGCTGATAGATTTAGCACAGTCTGTGTTGATGGCATATTTTGTGCTAGTGACCCCTGGTACAAGATTGCCAGTTAAAAGTCCCCATTTTATTTAGTTCCTCCTTTTTCTCCCAAAAAACTTTATCACCCAACAAGCCCTATTTCCTTCCAATAAAAAAACACGAGACTCAAACTCAAATTCATCAATCAACAAGAGTTTCATCTCAAGATCCTTATCACGCACAAAAACATGCAAATTCTATCCACTAAACATCTTGAAAAACTAAACAAGAAAGGACACCGTATTTTTATTATTGTTCTCATGACTTATTCTTTTTCCTACATTTCAATTGAAAAAACCTACCGTTAGGTCTCCGGAGTCACCATCGATAACTCCACCCACGATGATATTATTGTGGAGAAATCTCCACAAAGTGTCATCCTTACCTTTAAGCGCTTTGTTTGCCATAGAGAGTGAATTTCCCTACCTAGCCAATGTTGAGTCCATAGCCATTTCCTTGGATTTAGGAGGCGGTCGGGGGATTTTTTCGTCCTCGCCAATCTCTCCTAATCCCTGCATATTATTGAGCATGAAAAACATTTCGAGACAGACATATCATCACTAAAATTATGCATTGCATATGACTCATCATCAATGTCACTACTATCAAGTTCATCTAGGTATTATTTTTCATTGACCATACAAGAGTTTTGAAATTGATCATGTTTATTAAACAAGGTAACACCTTTGCACACAAAATATGAGTTACGTGAATCATGCTTAGACCTGTAAATATTGACACGTTATCAGTGTCATCCTCAAGGGTTATCAGTGTCACAGATAAGGTGCCTACGACCCTTTTCCTAATTCACAGGCCTTGGGGAGTAGAGCATTCATGGTGGAATGCCTGAGACATAATTGCACGGGGGAGAAACATATCTACAACAGTGGTCCTTGTTGTACTCCCCTAATTACGATGGCAGTGTTGATGAAGGGTTGTGAGTGCACCCGATGTGACAGGTACGTGGAAGTGTGTGCCATCGACCACACCACGTGTTATGAGCATTCTATTAGGGTTGTGTAAATCTCTATGTGAATGAATCAAGGATCGA
Organism: Rubia yunnanensis; assembly: GCA_037428765.1. Lineage (NCBI taxonomy): Eukaryota > Viridiplantae > Streptophyta > Magnoliopsida > Gentianales > Rubiaceae > Rubia > Rubia yunnanensis. The sequence continues at coordinate 64,568,138 of CM075069.1, read as the reverse complement.
AACATTAAATTAACCATATTGGGCAATGACTACCCAAGTTTTTAGCTTTATAGATTTATTTCTTTTTTACTTTCATGTCTTGTAGTTGTTAAATTGAAAAACCCAACCCCTTTGTTTGCCAAAGTAGCTATTTCTATCACCCGTACAGATTAACGACTCGTACGAGGTTGTGTTTAATTGATTCTTAGGCCTTAGCATCTCTGTGGACAAACCCAGAGCTTACCGCTAACTACCCTATCGGTAGTTTGTGGGGTGCAAAATATCTTTTATCTTTGACCTTACGTCAACCTCTGCTTGGGTTGATTAGCTACAAGTAATGACCCCGAATGGAGGCAGGTCAAATAATGTCCCGAAAGCCATCAAGCCTTGAGATGTGGAATCTCTTTATCAATTGCTCAATGGCCTACTCTTGGGTATCCGCCCTCTCATCCATAATAGCAAACTCTTCCTTCACTTCCCGCTCTACGGAGTCCAATCTAGACCCCCAAACTTGAATAGCTCCCTCAATAGAATCCAACCTAGTACCAAAATCCTCCAATTGCAACTTTATCCCCCCTTCCACATGACCTACCTCTTGAACAATTTGGGTAGAACTCGCAAGTTGTTCTCCTAGAAAGTCCGCGGGTAGGTGAGTGTGACTAGGTGGCGCTCTAAATGGAATCTCACCATCCTACTCATCAATGTCTATCCCCGGGCTTGATAAGATCCTGTAGAAATCTTTCTCAAACCGTGGATCAAATGCTAGAAAAAAGTCCTCCAATTGATTTTCATGGTTGATTGCAGTGTGCTCTGACTGTGGAAGAACCTTGAAGTTGCAAATTGTAGTGCCTCCATATAACCATATAAACCGGTCATCCAAAGTGGTGGTAGCAATCATCGAAGCCTGTGCTAGCTTCTCTATGGTGTATCGCGTCCCCTGAACGACCTAAGTTCGCCAATGCGAATGGATTAGTAACTGGATTGCCCAAGTGTTGGGCCAAGAGTCCGACCATGCCTCCCATTGAGATCATTCCACCTTTATTGTCTCCCATGGCTAAAAATTACTGCACAAAATCCCCCACCATGTTGGGGTAGAAGTTTCCCTTCGGAGATATTTCTTAAAGGACATGGACGTCAAAATTGGGGCACTGTGAAAGCATCTCGTGGTAAAATATCCCCGGGACATTAGTCGCTGAACATAACACAATGCCGGGTTAAAGATGGCAGTGCTCTTGCATAGATGCTTCCTCTTCGTGCCCCATAGGATTCTCCAAAAGTTTCCAAGTGAAAATGGAAGCCCTTGCCAGTGTATCCTCGGAACATCTCTCCCATACTTCCACCCAAATGTTTGGGCAATATCCTGATGCGATATAGTGTACTCCTCATCATCCAAATGGAAGTGGATGGCTCTCCTTCCCCCCTTCTCCATTGCTTGCTCCAATGTTGCCAAGAATTCCAATACCCACCCAATGTAAGTCTTGGAATGCTTTTCCAAGAAACCCTCTAGGCCTATTTTGCTGAGTAGATAAGTGATCAGTTCGAGTAGACCTAGAGCTCCCAATGTTTCTTTGCAAGAAAACTTCATCTCTAGAAGGTCTCTCTTTGGACTATTGAGGTACCTCCATCTACTGGCCGCACTGCCGGAGATCTTGGTTAACCCCATGAATTCCTCAATAAAACGAATGCGGGATTATGAAGGGTTGAAGTCTGGGTTATTTTCTTTCAACCTTGGCCAAATTCCCCCCTTTGTCACCATGAGGAGTTGTTACTTTCTCTGACCTTTTCCATTTTTAAGGCACCCTATCAAAAGAAGGAGAAAGTGGCAATGCAATAATACACAAAGGCATGCATCAAATATCATTCAAAATAAACACTCTTCCAAAATAGCCTATACATTCCAAATCATGCTTTCTCAATATAAAGGCTATTCAATCAAGAATCATTCTCCTTAAACAATAAACTCATGGAAAATCATAGAAACCCATCAACAAAATCATGCAATCAAGAATCATTCCTCCTAAACCACCACAAAAAATGAAGATCATCTCATCAAAGCACAAGAGCACATACTCCCCCCCACACTTAGTTCAATTCAAGATCATTCACATAACCCAAACAATTCCCAAAAACATATCCACTTTCAATATTCAAGCTTTACATCACATCACCATAATGCTAATTAAAGCAAGTAAGCATGAAGTTCAAAGGATTACCTAGAATTTGAAGTTAAGAGTTGAAAGATCCACACAAGAAGAAGCAAAAATTCTAATTTTTGAGAGAAAAAGCTCCAACATTTTGAGTTGCACCAAGAAAGAGTTAGATTGAGTGTTTTTGAAGAACTTGAATGAGCTAAATGATTCACATACGAGAGGGAATGTACTATGAATCTCTTTTTTCCCAGAAAAGATGGTGATTTAGAGGGGATGTACAAATGAGATAAGGATGACATTTTTAAAATTGCAAAATTTAGGGGACAAAAACACTATTCAACTTATGCACAAGGGAGGTTTTGAAGTACTATTTACATCAAACAACCAAAGGAATAAGGGATTTGATGAATTTATGAGCTAACAATGCATTTTTTAATTTTAATTTTTCTTAAATCTGCATTTTAGCCCAATTTATAGCTCCCAAAAGGTACTGATGCATGTAACCTCGTGCTGAGAGATTTAGCACGGTCTGTGCTGCTGGCACGGTTTGTGCTAGTGGCCCCTGGCATAAGACTACCAGTTAAAAGGCCCCATTTTCTTTAGTTCCTCCTTTTTTTCCCAAAAAGGTTTATCACCCAACAAGTCCCATTTCCTTCCAATAAAAAACACGAGACTTAAACTCAAATTCATCAATCAACAATAGTTTCATCTCAAGATCCTTATCACGCACAGAAACATGCAAATTCTATCCACTAAACATATTGAAAAACTAAACAAGAAAGGGCACATTATTTTTATTGTTGTCCCCATGACTTATTCTTTTTCCTACATTTCAATTGAATGAACCTACCGTTGGGTCTCCAGAGTCACCATCGGTAACTCCACCCATGATGACATCATTGTGGAGACATCTTCACAAAGTGTCATCCTTACCTTTAAGCGTTTTGTTTTCCATAGAGAGTGAATTTCCCTACCTAGCCAATGTTCAGTCCTTAACCATTTCCTTGGATTTAGTAGGCGGTCGGGGGAATTTTACATCCTTGTCAATCTCTCCTAATCCCTGCATATTATTGAGCATGGAAAAACATTCTGAGACAGACATATCATCACTAAAATTATGCATTGCATATGACTCATCATCAATGTCATTACTATCAAGGAACTCATCTAGGCATTGTTTTTTCATTGATCATACAAGAGTTTTCTAATTGATCATGTTCATTAAAAAAGGTAACGCCTTTGCACACAAAATATGAGTTACGTGAATCATGCTTAGACTTGTAAATATTGAACCCCACCTTATCAGTGCATCCTCTAGGGTTAGCGTTTCCTGGTGGACTTCGATCTTCATCATTGACATTTTAAGAAATGGTCTCCACAATAGTATTGGGGGTGCACTTGTGTCATGCGCTACGCTAAGGATATAGAAGTCCGCTAGAAACACTAACTTGTCAACTCATACCATCATATCCTTCACTAACCCCCGAGAGCTAGCTTGGGAGTGATCGTCTAGTTGGAAAATCACCCTAGTGCCCTAAGTTCCCCTATATCTTGGCTTTCATAAATACTATATGGAATCACATTAATAGATGCTCCTAGTTCAATCATAGAATTTTCCAAATTCCCATCTAAGGAGACAGGAATCAAAAACATCCCGGGATCGTTGCATTTCTTAGGCATTTTTTATGAATTAAAATGATGAATCCACCTATTTTCAAGTGTCCTACCTTCTTAGTTGGTTTGTTTCTCTTTTTAGTGCATGTAACGTTCAAGAATTTAGCATAAGATGGCACGTGCTCAATCAACTCTAAAATAAGAATGGTTACCTCAACCTTTTAGAAGATTTTCTGGATGTTTGCATCATTTTTCTCCACCTTCGACTTCCCCCTAAGTGCACTTTGAAATGGTAGTGGAAGGGTCACTCTCACCTCGGTGGAAGCTCTTTGGAAGGATTCTTCTCGACAATGATCTCACATTCCTTGAAATTGGTCTTGTCGGCTTCCACAATCTGATCATCTTCTTTCAAGATTTCCTTCTCGGGCTCATGCACTTCCTTCCCACTCCTTAGATTTAGTGCACTCACATTTATCGAATTGACCTCCAGTTGGGAAGAGAGTTTACCAAACTCCTTGGCCACAAGTCGGCTCACCGAGGTGGCAAGTTTCACGACTTGGATTTAAAGATTTTTTATGCTCAAATGGTCCCTAGTTATAAGATCTTTAATCTCACACCTTGTTCAGCCCGCAAAACACATCATGCTTCTTTACCAATTGGCTAATAGCATTCAATTTTTCTTCCCAATCCGACTTGTAGAGTGAAGAGTGGTTGTTGGAAGACCCTTCACTTATTGGATAAGGTTGAGGTGGATCTTTTCCGCCTCAGTTGTACCCTTGAGTTTGATTCTCCTTGCGCCAACAAAAGTTGGGGTGATCGCGGTACCTAGGATTGAAGGTGTTCACGTAGGGGTCTTCCCTTGCATCTCCTTGGTTCTCCCGGATCCCTTGTTGTTATTTCCCTTACCGATTGTTTCCTATTCCCGGTGTTGAAATCCAATGCTTTCGCCTCTTCCAAGTTTCCACCATTTATGGACAAACATCGGTGTGATGGTTGAGATTACATATGCCACAAACCTTTACTTGGTAAGGTCTCCCTTACAAAAGCTCCTTCATCATCAAAGAAAGAGCTTGAACTTTTTCTTATAATTTGAGAGATTGAACTGGTTTATCCAATGTCTTCACCCTTGACCTAGTACCAAATTGTCTTGTCCCATTGTCCATCTCTTCAAAAAGTGCCATAACATCCTTCGGCTTTTGTTGGCAATCGAACCGTTGCATGTGGTACTTACCATTCTCATGTCATCATTTCACAACCCTTCGAAGAAATAATAGACCAAGTCACCTTCCTTGAACGGGTGATAAGGACAGCTAGCCAATAATCTTTTGAGTCTCCCCTAGTGCTCGTACAAGGACTCATTTGCATTCTGAGTGATGTTGAAAAACTGATTCTTCAGTCCTGCATACTTGGAGGCTAGGAAGTACTTCTCAAGGAAAATTCCTTTTCATGTCCATCAATGATGTGATACAACCCGGTGAGAGGTAATACAACCAGTCCTTCGTGGTGTCTTGAAGTGAAAGGAAACGCTCCCAAGTTATAATCATCCTCTGAGACCCCACATGGTTTCATATTTGTGCACATAAGATGAAATTCCAAATAGTCCTTGTTCGGATCCTTCCCGACCATCCCATGGAAAGTTAGGAGGTAATGAACTTCAACTTGAAATTGAAATTGGGTGGCAACGGGGAAAAAGTGATGCAAATGAGTTGATTCTCCAAATTTAGAGTCATCAACTCCCTCAAAGTGTGGTTGTCCTCTGCCATCTCAATTGGTTCTTCTACTACTAAGGCCAACTCTTGTGGAATCCCCACTCAAGTTCTCCTCCTTCTTCTTCTCTGACTACATGCATACTTTGTTAGATATTGTAAAGTCCTTAAGTTCGTGGCACGGGTGTGTACCATGAATTAGGAGCCAAACAATGTCCAACTAAAAGAAACACTAGCAAAATGATTAGAATTACACGGATCACTATCACAAAGGCTCAAAAATAAAAACCAACAAAGGAAAAAATAAAATAAAAAGAACACTAACTACTCAACTAACGTGCCATGCTAGTTAACCATTAAACTTTTAAACTTTTAGACCAGCTTCACTCGGGGTCATTAATGTGATGATGTAGCTAACCCGAGGGGAGGGCTCGAATCAAACAGGATGAAGGGATCAAATTTAAATTAATATTCTGCTCCCAAACTTACTACCAAGCTACCTGTAGGGTAGTTAGTTGCAAAACCAGATTTGTCCACAGAGATGCTAGATGTCTAATAGTCAACTACACATAACCACGTGCGGGTCATCAATCCGTCTATGTGTTAGGAATAGCTAAATTTTGCAAAACAGGTTTTCAGGAGTTTTTCAGCTAAATACTTCTAGCACTTGGGGAATATTTGTGTAACATGATTGGTAAAATATTCCGATCTTCGATTCCATTACATATAAGATATTAAACCTATCCCAGTGTTCATAAAACATAATGTGGTCAATGGTGAACACATCCCCATACCTATTATGTTGGATGCTCTTGTAATCTTTCATCGGCACCACCTCCGTAATTAGGGGAGTGCAACAACGACCCTGCTGCTATGCAGATCTGCTTCTCTCCCATACGATTACATCCTGAGAAATACACCACAAATTCTCTATTCCTAGACCTACAGATGCCAAGGAATATGTGCACCTTATCAATTGCACTAGGGTCAGTAAACCCTAGTTTTCTACCAAATGTTATCTCTGTCTGTAACCCTTTGGACTAACTCGCTAGCTAAGACTAATGTGCTATCATCGCAACAGTTAAACTTAAAAAGACCTACATGCACACATACACGTGGACTTGGACCTTGCTACCCATATTACATCTAGGTTTCTTTTCCTTGGGGGGTATCAATATGTGTACCAACATGAATGTAGACTACGGTGTATTCCAATCTTTGTGTATCATTCATGCAATTCATAATAAAAAGAAGAACAAGCATTGAACTCCATGCGTTTATTCATAATATCATAAACGCATAGAAATAAATATATTTAAGGAATCTCACAAAAAAAAACCATGAATACAAGTATAATCCCCATGCAAATAAACTACTCCCTAAGCATTGAACCCAAGTATTTCACTGGATTCAATGCCTTTGGGCAAATGAAAAATAAAGAGAAGAAAAGAAAATATTCTAGAGTGAAGGAAAAGATCCTTTATCTCTCTACCCTACTCTTGAAGTCTAAAATGAGCATAAACTTCAACCCTAGTAGACATAGGTTCATATATCTAGTAGTAGGGAATTGGGACTTGATATAGTCCTAAAATAGGCTTAAAAACCCTAGCAGCTACAACAGACATGACCAGTGGAAACTGGCACGGTCCATACCAGCTGGGTGGTCTTCGTGCTAGCATGGGGCCTGCCCGATCTAGCACGGGGCGTGTGCCTCGTGTTGGTGTGGACTGTGTCACCCAACACGGACTGCTAGCTGAACCTTAGTGTTGATGCCTCTAATTGCACGTCCCGTGTCTTTTGGCACGGGCCATTGGATAAAGCCTCATTTTCTTAGTAAAACGGAATGGGCCGTGTCATCATTCACACCTTGTGGGATGGTCTTCACATTTGGGACTTGAAACAACATGAACTGTGAAATGGCACGGTTTGTGACCATACTTAGCCAATTTTGGAGTGAACTAGGAGCAAAGGAACACATGCCATGTATTGGCACGGTCCATTCTGAGGGTTGTGGCATGGTCCGTGTTAAGCACTCATGGAACGGGTCGTGCTAGGTTGGATTCGTGTTGGCATGCTGGCCTCATACCGGCTGTGCTGGCTTCATGTCGGTCGGTCGGCTGGCTGGTTTAGTCGGTTGATGCATTCCTTCATTCTTGAGCTCTTTGAAATTCATTTTGCCTTTCTTGCTCAATTCTATCTACTACCATACTTTAAGTCCATGACCTTCATATCTACTACCATTCTTGCGAATGACCTTCAATTATCTTCTACCATTCTTGCAAATGTCCTTCTACAAAATATTATCAAAATATCCATGAGCAACCTACTAATGAGATCATAAATAAAGACCTAGGTGCCTGTGAATACAAAGTTTCCATTAGCTTTAATGAAGTCTACAAACTTGGAATTTAGACAAGAAAACTAATTACGGTCTTGTAAACCTAACTAAAACTAGTAATCAACCAAGTTAAACATAGTAAAAATAGTGTCGAATGCATTGGTTAACGTATGCAATACGGTGCACATCATCAGACACAAGCTTGATCATAAACCCGTTCTTGGAGAGGAGAGTGCCCGAGATCAGATTCTTGCGAATGTCTGGCACATGCATGACATTGTTGAGTGTCAACACCTTTTTGGAAGTTATCTTCAGCACAACCTTCCGTTGACCTTCAACCATTAAAGTGGCAGAGTTTTCCATGGAGATTTTCTCTTCAGTCTTGCTCTTCATATATGTTGTGAACATACCCCTATCAGAGAAAATGTATCTGGTGGCACCTGTATCATACCACCGCTCCTTTGGATTACTCTCAACCATGTTTACTTCAGTCACCACAATACACAAATCTGAATTCGAGAGCTATCCTTCAGTTAGGTTGCTACAACCTTTCCCTTTCTCAGATCGACCTTGCTGTGACATTCATCCGCCTTGTGCCCATTCTTGTGACACCTGTTGCATTTCTCGCAGAACATTTTGGAGGGTTGCTTCTTAAAGCTAATTGAGTTTTGGGGTTGAAAGTTTCTTTTCTTCCCCTTATACCTTGCCAAATTTACTTTCTACTCAGGCTGCACCCCATCGGTCTTTCAGTTGGTTGACTTAATTCGAAGCTTAACAATCAAGTCCTCAACTTTCATTGCCTTCTGTTTGTGCAACAAATAGTGCTTGAAGTTTCTAGAAGCTTCTCAATGAAGGCACCTACTTTAAAGGTTTCACAGATGCTCATGCCTTCGGCTATGACCTCATGGGTGTAAGTTTCAACTCTTCAATTTGCTCTATGATTCACCTTGAGCATACCATTTTGTAGTTTAGAAACTTTGATACTACATGCTTCTTTGTGGCCACATCTTCAGACTTATATTTCTTGTGCAAGACCAACAAAAAATGAATGCTCATTTTTTCAGTAATGTACACATTGTACAACAAGTCAATCATTCGTGTTGTTAGGTAGCCCTTTCTCATATAGTTCCCTTGAAACAAATTGTCAAGGTTTTATTGGAGTACATATCAATGTTATCCAGAGAGATGACCGGTTTGTCCTCCTTGAGGTACTTGTCCAGATTCAGCTTGGCTAAGAAGAAGTGCATCTTTTGACTCAGTGTCTTGAATCCTGTTCCAATAAACTTGCTGGGTAAAATTCACGCATGTCTGGCATTTATCATGTGCCGGATTTGATGAACATATTTCTCCACCATAGGTCTGACAACCTTGGGCTGAACTACGAGGGGTTGGCCCACTGGCAAATCCATTTGTGGTAGACCACTCCCAAACTGAATTTGGGGCTTCGACTCACTAAGCTTTCCAGTATTGACATTCTCACCTGCCATTTTTTACAAATATTTTTTTTCAAGCAATTAAACAAATTATTAATGGCTTTAGACATATTTAAAACACTTTTATGGAATTTCCTAAAAATTCACTGGAAAGGCTTGTGGAGGGACACAATGTCTCCTTAAAATCGCCAATCTCCCTACACAGAATTTTTGTTGGTTATTCTGTAAAAGCTGCTTTAAAATCTTATTGAATTTTTTTTCTCAATTTTGAAACTCAAATGTTAATATATCAATTTCCAATTTTAAAGATTTAAAATTTCAGTAATCTAGCAATAATTAATCGGGATTATTGTCTGTAATTTAAAAATCGTTACAAAATTTAGAATTAATTTTAATTCAACTTTCAAATTTCAACATTAAAACTTGTAATTAATTAGAACGTTGCGAATTTATTTGAATTATTACTCCCTTAATTAGAATCGTAATCAATCGGTTTATTTTGAAAAATTTGACCAAATTAATTGTCATTAAGTGAAAAAATGTTACGAAATTAAGAATTAATTACTATTAAAATTAATTCAGAATTAAATAATGCTATAATATTGGAACGTAAATTATTACTACGTTAAAATTTAAATTAAAGTAGGCCGATACCTGAATAGCTTTGCTGTGAAGTTTGTAAAACTACACACTACGTCATCAATAATGCTATATTGATGAATTTTAGCAACGTAAGGGTTTAAACAGTTTAGAACAACTTAGATAAATTTGTACTACTTATTCTATTATGAACTTCACAATACTAGATTGATTAGTTGTGAGGATTATAGTTGAAATTTATTTTTTAGAATTAAGATTGTTAGAACCTAAATTCCAATTAACTAAAAAATCAGTTATGAAAATAAATAAAAGAATTAAGTAAATGAAAATTGAGTGGAGAAATTATACCAACTGAGACAAATAATTGAAATCAATGCAGAGACGAGAATAAGATCTGTGTCCTTAATTATGAAAATGCTCCGTAGTGTGTGACGGTTCGATGGCGTTTCGAATCCCAGGATACAATTGCTACACTTTCTACTCTGCACAACTCAGCAGCAGAAACCGGTAGGCCAATTCAGGGCCTTACTCTCAGACTCGAACACAAAGAATGCAAAAAAAAATACGAAGAACAAAGGAAGGAAAGGAGAGGAGGATTGTGTTATTGGTGTGTCTTAGAATAAGTCTGAGGCATCCCTTTATAGGCAAAGGGGCACTAACGGCTAGGAGTCATTTGTGGAGTAATACACGCCTCTTCAATTCTAAAGGGGGGATTCCACTCCCCGTAATGAAAAGGGAGGAAGACCATGAGCGATTTAAACCTTTGCAATTAGGAGGGTTGACTGGTTCAAAAATCAAATTCCAAAATGACCTACCTGAACCGAATATTCCTGATACCCGACTTGACCCATCCTGTCCCGATCCAAAATGAACCGCGCACTTATGGTCTTGAGTCAATGTCTCCTAAACTACTAATTGATATTCTAAGTGTTTCATACTAGCTTTTATACTAGACATATTTCTTTCTCATTTCCAATGTGGTATTTCTAATATATCAAAAACCTAAAATATCATTATTTAAGTAATCAATTTTAAACCCTCATTTCTCATTCTAACGAAACCCAAATTTAATGTATGAGTATACTACGATATAGTACTCGTGGAGATGAAGCCAACGCTCTATTATTCAAGCGCAAACAATTGCCGGAGCCCACATGAATCTTGATTGGAAAACTTAGTTCCATCATTCTTTACTAGTGGATTTATGCCTATAAAACAATACACAGTCAATATTTTTTTTTAAATTTTAAACACCCTAAGGTGAGGGATATTATATAAAGGTTCCCCAAGCCTGTGTAGTAACCAAAACGTACAAAGATTTAGTACATATCTTTCCTTGCAGCAACATAGTTGCCCCCAAAATATTACCTAACATCTACTTCGGAGGTTTAGTTCTTTCGGGTCTAGTAGATGGAAGGAGAGATTTGAAGTGGTAGTTGCGATTCCAAAAGAAAGAATCTCCACCCCATGTGTTAATTCTTTCCTTTGGCCAGGCAGCTCCCTTCGTTACAATCAAGATGAGTAGCCAAATAGTGAGCAAATTGCTGCAGAGTTGCAATGAGTCCGAATGGTAGAGCACCTCGTTCCTAAAACGCGAGCAGCCTAAGGGAATGTGCATTGTAGCTGGTTTACTGGTGGTGGAGATCCGAGGGCTAGCCGAGGTCTTGGTTACAAGAGTTGCATGATTACCTGTAGTAAGCAACAAAAAATCAGCAGTATCTATCCTAATTAAATCATGCATATAAATCCCTTGTGATGAGTTCTCTAATATGTGTCTGAATATTGTAACATTGATAGCATATTGTCAACCACCAACTCTAATCATAGGGATACCACTTCTGTCTAGGATTAGAAGTCCCCTAAGAAAAGGGGGGGGGGGGGGGCTGCCTGCAGCTCGAGATCACCATGGAAGTTATTAGCTAAAGGAAATTTAGCAAGGAAATCAGCTGCATTGTTAGCCTCCCTAGGGGTGTGTTGAATTGGGTATATATGGTGTTTTAAATTTAGAGAGCTACAGAAGGAGAAGATTCTCCATGGGGAACTATTGGGGTTTTGAATACCCTGTACATCCATTAAGCAATCTGATTCCACCACACAAGTATTTAAAACCAGCTCTGAACAAATATCATAGCCACATTGGATGGATAAGAGTTCTGCATGTAAAGGAGATGGGGAATGGAAAGATTTTGCTCTCATTTTAACAACATTCCCATCCCAGTTCCTAACTATCACAGCCAAGGAAGAAAGACCCCCTCTGATCCATGTTGCATCTGTATTAATTTTATATCCGGAGTGGGGTTTCTGCCATTTCACAGCAGTTAAGGATTTTTGTTTCTTTTGAAAAATATGAGGAATAATATTTGCCTGTGTCCAGTATTTTATGCTTGTCTAAATTGCCTATCAAATGATGCACTGTGAAAATTTGATAGATCATGCCTTTTATTTCTTGAAAACAAACAGCTTGGGAGAAGGATTCATTTTCAAACAGAATTTTATTACTTTTAGTCCAAAGAAACCAAATTGTGACAAGAAGGGCAGCGATTGTAATGTCAGACTGAATTTTGGATTCTGCCTTAAATGAGAGGTAATATTCAACTCTACCCTGCAAGTTTGCAAAAACTATTTGTTGGAGCTTTAAAAAGTCATTGACACATTGCCATACATCAATAGAGGAAGGACAAGAGTTGAAAAAAATGATCTAGAGTATCACTGTGATTCAGACAAAGGGGACATCTAGAGGCTAGAGAAAATCCTAACCTACAAAATATGTTATCAAAAGGAAGTAATCCATTCAGAGCTCTCCACAAGAGAACATACATTTTTTTTGGAATAAAAGAGGACCAAACCTTATGAAAGTGCAGGATCTTTGCCTTTTTCTGTCTGAAGATATTGTATGCGGACCTTATGGATAAAATTCCGTTTGTGGCTGGCATCCAGATGAGCCTATCCTCATGAGAGTATTCCAGCTTAGCATCCTGCAAAAGGGCACACAGATTGGTCGCCAAAAATGGCTCCAGTTTTGGGATAAGAATGGCTTTGTTGTTAATAAAAGACCTAAGTGAAATATCCTCAAAGGGGATATTTCTTTCTTGAGGCCATTTATAAAACAAAGCTCCTTCTCCTGTCTAATTAGCGTTCCAAAAGGAGCAATCACCATTTCCGTAAATTACTCTAGAATAGCTGTTTGCTTTAGCTGTGATAGAACATATTCTGGACCATGTATGAGAGGTTTTATAAGACTTAGGAAGCGACCATAATAGAGAAGTCCATTGAGTAGAGTTGAGTTGCAATTTCCAACACAACTTACATGAAAAAGCATCAACAATGGCCTTTAAATCCCTAAAACCTATTCCATTTTCTTCGACAGGTACACTCATATTTTTCCAAGATCGCCATTTTTTCTTTTCAACATTTTCTGAACACCCCCAAAACAGACTAGAGGCCATTTTCTCCATTTTTTTCAAGACTATTTTTGGTGGACTCAAAAAAGCGAAAATATGAGTTGGAATTGTGATAAAACAGTGATTTATTAAGATAATCTTACCTGCAGTAGTAAGCCATCTGTTCTTCCAGTTATTGATTGATTTCTCCATTCTTTCCAATAAAGGTTGGTAGTGTACCTGTAGATTTCTGCCAGAAAAAATAGGAACTCCCAGATATTTAAATGGGAAGGATCCTTTTTCCATTCCCAGAATCCTCTTTACAGATTGAACTGTGGATAAAGAGGTTCCGTGTGACACAAAAAATTCAGATTTTGAAAAGTTGACCTTTTGTCCTGAAGTTGGTTCATATGCAAGCAGGAACTTTTTAAACCTCTTCATGTTTGTAGGTTTAGTATTAAGGAACACTGCTGTGTCATCAGCATACATTAAATAGGAAACCGGGGAACAAATACAAGGGAGACCAAAATTTTGAAGGTATCCTGTGGTAAAAAGTTTCTTTAAGCCTGATGTGTCCATTTTAGGCGCATTATTTAGTAGTATTTAGGATCACTTTTGTGCTCTTTTATTATCGAGAGCTTGTGTTTTACCTTGAAATTCACTTAGGAGAGGTAAAAGCAACTTTGTACTCTTTTACCTCTTTTAAGTGGATTTTGTGTGACAAGGGAAGAACACGGAAGCAACGAAGACCGGAAGACATTGAAGACTATACTTTCGAAGACTTTTGGATACTCACTTCGAAGACATGAAGACCGGAGGCCGTTGAAGACCATTTTGGAGTTGTTGAAGACTTGAAGATTGAGAGGGATGGCTATGAAGAAGACAAAGAAACAATGCAAGACTCTGGCTCCCGTAGCGACACCGTCGCGACGCCATCGCGAGTCGCGACCAACGGGCGGCCAGAAATCAACTTTATCTTCTTGGCACTATAAATACTACTCTCTTTCTTCTTCTTCTGGAGTTTTTGCTCAGCCCGCATTTTCTCTGGTTTTTGGGCGCAAACCGTAGGTTTTTCTTCTTCTTTCTTTTCTTAGTTTTCTCTTAGTTTGATTATGTCTTTTGTTGTTGTTCTAGAGTAGTTCTTGTTCTTGGGAGCAAAGGATTGAAGCTTCCATTATCTATGTAGCAAGAATTCATTTCTATCTATCTATTTGATGTTTTTGCTATTGTGCTCTTATTGTGCTTGAATGTTAATTGTTGATTCTATTAATGTTGTTGAAAGCTTGAGGATATGAATGCTTGTATGAATTGCTAGCTAGGGTTTGGGGGATTTGGGTTAATTTCCCCCCTGTTCTTGTTAGGAATGTATGAGTGTGAATTAGAGCTTTTGATTGTGTTAGTGTGTTGACAATGTGCTAGACGAATGTGATTGATGTCGAACTCTTCGTCATGTTCGTTTGTGTAGCAAACGAGAGAGTCATATGCTCGTGGATGAATGTGCGTTGCACGTTCATCCAATCTCGTGTAATTGCATGAATTGGTTTAATGCTTAATCACGGTGTAGTGGTCATGGGCATTGCCAAGCTTGTTGGTCCTTCGTGATTAAATGCCACCAATGACACCTTGAGTCGTGGTCGCGACTCGGGAGTCATTGGTGAGGTTTGACGAGAGATGTCGAACTCACTCTCGCAAACTACGAACTAAGAAGGATAAGAGTTTAGTCTCCACGACAAGTAGTTGAAGTATTGAATAGATGATTTAAACTCATTCTTGAAGCATTTGTTATTTGGCGTTTATGCATTCTTGACGGTGTGTTTCACTGCATGTGTGCCATGAGGTGTTTGAGCATAGGTAGTGCTTGTGTGGTTGAATTGCTTAGGTGTAGGAATGTGACGAATTCTGTAGCGCCTTTGCATGAAGATCTATGAGCATGAACTTAGAACTCCTTGTGATGTGTGTGTTGTGGTACTTGCTAGATGGGTGTGTGAGCGTTGTGTCATGAATGCTATATGATGGAATGTGTGAATGATTCGATAAACTACATTAGATGTGAAAGTGGATATCCGTTGCCCCCAAGGCATTTTATCTTTGTAGTTTAAAACCCCTTTTCTTTAGTTTCGTTTGATGATTAGCATAGTCACTTGACGTTGCTAGTTATCTTGTCTTTTTACTTTCGTAACTTAGGAACCAACCAACCAACCAACCCCCCATTTACTCGCTTTTAAGTGTGTGTATATATATTTACTCCTAGCCTAGTATCAACCATTGTGTGCTTAGACACTTAGGAAGATCCCTCTTCTCTTTGGACGACCCCGATTTGCCACTATCTACCTAGTTGTAGAAAGTAAGCAGAAAGGGCTTATAAATTATCTTTTGGCGCGCGGGCGCGACGACCGCCCGCGCCTGTCAAAATGGCGCCGCTGCCGGGGAAGAGGCGTTTATTCTTAAGTATTTAGGTGTATTTGGTTGTGTAGTAGCTAGTTGTTTTTATTTTCCACTACTTAGTGGTTGTTTTTTGTTCGGAGTAGGTATTGCTTGAGTTCTTGGTAATTTATTTTATCGAGAATCCTTGCACTATGATTCCGAACTTTTGAAAAATAAAAAATAAAATTTTTTTTTCTTAATGGAGCGTCTCACCTTGAGGGAACTCATGATGAGAAGAGAGGCTCAACAAGCAAGGTTTTGTAGGATGTGTCATTCCGACCATCCTACCGAATCTTGCCATTTGTTGTGGGAACAGCACGATGACCGAGAAAGAACCCTTGGTTTCCAAAACCGTGGGTACTATGAAGAGTGCTATCAAGAGGAAGGAGATATTGGTTTTCAAGGGCAAGATGCTCATGAATGCTATCCATACCACAACTCTTACAATCCGGAATGGAGTGATAGTCCGGATTTGTGGTATGAGAATGAGCTGGAAAACCAATATTACGAGCAACCTAGTTGGCCATCACCACCCTATACCATACCCCAAAACCAAGCCCAACAAGGAAGTTCAAGTTTGACACGTGAGGATGTCTTAAATACCATAGCAAACTTGAACTCCTTTACTAGTGAGGAGCCGGATACCCAGCTCTCCTCTAGTGTTGAGGCCATTGAGGGGCATGTGAGGAACATATTAGAGGTATTGGCCCGCATGGAAGCTCGTGATTCCGAAAACACACCATCCCAACTTGAACTCGATGATTCGGTGAGGGAAGTCACCAATAAAAATGATTTTGAGTTTGAAAGGGATGAGGAGTTGGTTGTAGAGGATAGAAAAATGGAGGAAGAGGTGATAGTGCTATATCATCCATTAGCATTGTCACCCCTTCTCCCACCTAGTGAACCAACTCTAATATTTTCGGAAGTTTTGAGGGAAACGAGAGAGGAGCCAAAAGACTATCCCAAGCTCCCTAACCACTTAATTCCCTTTGAACCATCTCCACCTCCACAAGACTTTCCTCTTGAAGGTTTTGTGCCCCCACTTCTCTTATTTTGGATGCTCATGGTGAAGAGCTTCAAGCCTTCACCATACGGATAACATTAGGGTCGTGCCGACGACCTTAAAAATACGGAGCTTCGTCGTGCCGACGACGTTAACCAAATTCGGCATTTCTTTTAGTTTTTGTTTCTTAGTTTGTGTTTCTTAGTTTGTTTTTGTTGTTGTTTTGTTTTGTTCTTTTTATGGCTTGTTTTTCTGTGATTTTGTAGCAAAGTAAAGTGCATTGCAATGAAGGAGATGAAGGAACGAGATCAATGAACGAGGGAAGAAAGCTTGGACAGTTGGTAAGCAAAAGAAAAAATTTTAAGCCTGGGATACCCTGCCGTCGCGAGTCGCGATGGGCTTCGTCGCGAGTCGCGACGAACAAGGGAGAAAAATCACTCCCAGCGCCAACTTTCCGTGAGTCGCGATGACTTCGCGAGGCTCGTCGCGAGTCGCGACCTACTTCGTCGCGAGTCGCGACGAGGTCAGAAAAATTTGAGCTCTCGGACTCACCTTTCCGCGAGTCGCGATAACTTCGCGAGGCTCGTCGCGAGTCACGACACACTTCGTCGCGAGTCGCGACGAGCTCAGAAAATTGTGAGCTCCCGGACTCCACTTTCCACGAGTCGCGATGACTTCGCGAGGCTCGTCGCGAGTCGCGACACCCTTCGTCGCGAGTCGCGACGAGCTCAGAACATTTTAAGCTCCCGGACTCTACTTTCCGCGCGTCGCGATGACGTCGCGAGGCTCGTCGCGAGTCGCGACGAACCTCGTCGCGAGTCATGACGTGCTCAGTAACTTTTGAAAATTTTTTTTTTGAGCCCGGATTTTAAGTTTCCAAGCTTCCAAATTTCCAAATGATTTTAAAAATTGCATAATCCTTCCTTCTTCTCCACCCAACACTCCCAAGAACATCACATACCTCTCATTTCTTCCACCATCCTACATATATTGGCATATGAACATTCTTGCATCTTTATAGTACATTTGTTGATTGTAGTATGCCGACTACATCATTGTGACCATAAGTTCTTATCCTATAATGATGCTTGTATACATGTCAGTATATGTTGGATATTTTTCATGCATAATCTTATAGTGGTGATTGAGGGTTGATTGGTTGTTCTTTGACAATACTATGGTTATTAACTCTTGATGCTAAACCTAGTATTACATATCCTTATGTACTTGTGAGTTTAATGTGTTCTTCGTGGTGTAGTCTTGATCAAACGGCGCCATGGAGACAATGCTTTTCTCGAGGGGTGAGTTCTTCTACGGCATTTTTGCTCACCCTTCCGGTTCTGAAACCTATCTCGAGACCATCCAAGTACTTGGATATCGCCATATCACCGGCGAATTTGCAGAGAAATGGGTGTCACTCTAACTCCCTTACCTTGATTTTTATTGTTCTTGCCTTACGTGTTTACATTGAGGGCAATGTAATGTTTTAAGTGTGGGGAGGGGTTAGAGGACTCATATGCATGCTAGATTGTTTTGGAATGCTTTTTGCTACTTTTCATTGGAAAAACATGAAAAAAAAGAAAAAATATAGAAAAACAAAAAGAAAAAAAAATTGAAAAAAAAAGGAAAGAAAACCCGCTAAGTTGAAAACCCGAGAGGGCAACTTAGGCAACATTGGGGGCCCGGATAGGTCGAAAACCCTTAAAGGGCAGCCTAGGCAAAAATGAGAGGCTAAAATGTGCGGAAAAAGGTGAGATGTGAGCTAAAGAAACATGATGTGTGGCTAGGATGAAAACTCGAAAGAGCTCCTAGGCAAAATGAGAGAAATTGAGAGAAATTGAAAAATGCTATGATTTCACTCACTTGCCGGTGTTGGAGTCATAAGGTTGCGGTTGTCACATGGATGGATCGGGTAGCTCAATATCTTTAGACCTCTTGGGATTGGGTAGCTTAGTGGGTTAGGAAACGAAGTGTGGTTATGTAATTCCTTATCTCTTTCTACTTCGTTTTTGGTTGATATATTGGCATTAGGTGAAGCATGTGTTTAAAACTTCCTCTATGGTTTTAGCTTCATTTTGTGTCATTGGATTCTGGGAATATCAATTCTGGGCTGTGAAATATTTTTATGGGTAGTGAATTGATAACTGGTAGGTTTGGTTAGATTTAGGATTGGGGATGTGTATGTGAAAAAATTCTCATGTGAGCTTTTATTTTGGGATTTATGATATTGAGAGTTTTTGTGAGGCTTTGATTGGGGGATTAGTTTAGGTTTTGGATATATCATTTACTCCGTATGCTTGAATCTTTTCTTACTCGAGGGCGAGTAAGGTTTAAGTGTGGGGAGGTTTGATATGTCCATTTTGTGTGGTTATTTTGGGGGTTTTAGGATGTGGATATGCCATTTCCTCCGTATGCTTAAATCTTTTCTTACTCGAGGGCGAGTAAGGTTTAAGTGTGGGGAGGTTTGATGTGTCCATTTTAGGCGCATTATTTAGTAGTATTTAGGATCACTTTTGTGCTCTTTTATTATCGAGAGCTTGTGTTTTACCTTGAAATTCACTTAGGAGAGGTAAAAGCAACTTTGTACTCTTTTACCTCTTTTAAGTGGATTTTGTGTGACAAGGGAAGAACACGGAAGCAACGAAGACCGGAAGACATTGAAGACTATACTTTCGAAGACTTTTGGATACTCACTTCGAAGACATGAAGACCGGAGGCCGTTGAAGACCATTTTGGAGTTGTTGAAGACTTGAAGATTGAGAGGGATGGCTATGAAGAAGACAAAGAAATAATGCAAGACTCTGGCTCCCGTAGCGACACCGTCGCGACGCCATCGCGAGTCGCGACCAACGGGCGGCCAGAAATCAACTTTATCTTCTTGGCACTATAAATACTACTCTCTTTCTTCTTCTTCTGGAGTTTTTGCTCAGCCCGCGTTTTCTCTGGTTTTTGGGCGCAAACCGTAGGTTTTTCTTCTTCTTTCTTTTCTTAGTTTTCTCTTAGTTTGATTATGTCTTTTGTTGTTGTTCTAGAGTAGTTCTTGTTCTTGGGAGCAAAGGATTGAAGCTTCCATTATCTATGTAGCAAGAATTCATTTCTATCTATCTATTTGATGTTTTTGCTATTGTGCTCTTATTGTGCTTGAATGTTAATCGTTGATTCTATTAATGTTGTTGAAAGCTTGAGGATATGAATGCTTGTATGAATTGCTAGCTAGGGTTTGGGGGATTTGGGTTAATTTCCCCCCTGTTCTTGTTAGGAATGTATGAGTGTGAATTAGAGCTTTTGATTGTGTTAGTGTGTTGACAATGTGCTAGACGAATGTGATTGATGTCGAACTCTTCGTCATGTTCGTTTGTGTAGCAAACGAGAGAGTCATATGCTCGTGGATGAATGTGCGTTGCACGTTCATCCAATCTCGTGTAATTGCATGAATTGGTTTAATGCTTAGTCACGGTGTAGTGGTCATAGGCATTGCCAAGCTTGTTGGTCCTTCGTGATTAAATGCCACCAATGACACCTTGAGTCGTGGTCGCGACTCGGGAGTCATTGGTGAGGTTTGACGAGAGATGTCGAACTCACTCTCGCAAACTACGAACTAAGAAGGATAGGAGTTTAGTCTCCAAGACAAGTAGTTGAAGTATTGAATAGATAATTTAAACTCATTCTTGAAGCATTTGTTATTTGGCGTTTATGCATTCTTGACGGTGTGTTTCACTGCATGTGTGCCATGAGGTGTTTGAGCATAGGTAGTGCTTGTGTGGTTGAATTGCTTAGGTGTAGGAACGTGACGAATTCTGTAGCGCCTTTGCATGAAGATCTATGAGCATGAACTTAGAACTCCTTGTGATGTGTGTGTTGTGGTACTTGCTAGATGGGTGTGTGAGCGTTGTGTCATGAATGCTATATGATGGAATGTGTGAATGATTCGATGAACTACATTAGATGTGGAAGTGGATATCCGTTGCCCCCAAGGCATTTTATCTTTGTAGTTTAAAACCCCTTTTCTTTAGTTTCATTTGATGATTAGCATAGTCACTTGACGTTGCTAGTTATCTTGTCTTTTTACTTTCGTAACTTAGGAACCAACCAACCAACCAACCCCCCATTTACTCGCTTTTAAGTGTGTGTATATATATTTACTCCTAGCCTAGTATCAACCATTGTGTGCTTAGACGCTTAGGAAGATCCCTCTTCTCTTTGGACGACCCAGATTTGCCACTATCTACCTAGTTGTAGAAAGTAAGCAGAAAGGGCTTATAAATTATCTTTTGGCGCGCGGGCGCGACGACCGCCCGCGCCTGTCAAAGCCTCTAGAAAAAGCTTCAGAAAGCAGGTTATAAAGGAAAGGTGAAAGAGGGTCGCCTTGTTTAATGCCCCTAGAAGATACAAAGAAACCTGAGGTTACTCCATTGATTAAAACAGAAAAATGGGCAGCAGCTATGTTATGCATGATGAGTTTAACAAAATTCCCGTGAAAACCAAATTGAAGAAGTATGGAATTCAGAAATGACCATGAGACTCTATCAAATGCCTTTTGCATATCAAGTTTAACTATCAAATTAGGAACTTTTGATTTTCTAGACAAAATTCTGGTCATCTCTTGCATTTGAATGACATTATCAGTGATATCCCTACCTTTGATAAATGCACTCTACTCAGGAGATATTAGATTGTGCATTAATGGCTTAATCCTTTCCATTAGCATTTTTGAGAATACTTTATTGACAAAATTGGATAAGCTAATAGGTCTGAAATCTGAGAAAGAGGTTGGGATTTGTTTTTTGGGGATTAGGGTGAGCCAGGTGCTTGAGATGGCCTTTGGAATATTACCACCGCTTATGAAATCATTTGCTGCCTCCAGCAGGTCTACTTTAATGGTTTCCCAGAAGGTGGTGAAGAATTCACCAGGGAAACCATCTGATCCAGGAGCACCAAATTTATTTAAATCGAAGACTGCATATTCGAGTTCCTGGACATTGAATGGTTGAAGCAGGAGATGGTTTTGCTGATCTGTAATCAAGTAAGGAATTTCCCCTAGAAAATAATTCAGATAAGTTCCTGTTTTTTGAGGGGCATCCTCATTAAGTAGTTCCTTAAAGAATCGAACTCCTTCTTCTTTAATCAGATGAGGTGCTGAAATCCAGTTCCCATTCCCATCTTTGATTTTGCTAATTTTAGACCTAGCTCTCCTTTCCCTAATGGTGTGGTGAAAATAGCTGGTATTTGCATCCCCGTGTTTAAGCCAATTTAACCTAGCCTTCTATTTCAAGAAAATGTTTTTTTCTTTCTGGGATCTAATAAGTAAAGCTTTTGACTTATTGAGTTCAGCTAAGTTTGATTCATCTTGGGATTGTTGAAATTTTATTTCAAGGTCATTGACTTTTGTCTCAGCTTCTAATAGGTTTTGATTTACATTTCCATAGGTGTTTTTGTTCCATTCTTTAATGTCAATCTTAAGTCTCTTAAGCTTATGCACTAACCTGTACATCCCTCTTAAGGGAGATGGCAAATTCCAGTTCTTCAACACTAAGTCCTGGAAGTCTTGTCTATTTGACCACATCTCTTGATATCTAAAAGGCCTAGGTACCATTTCTTCAGAAGATTGAATAGACAGAAATAAAGGTGAGTGATTAGATGTCAATCTATTTAGCACTTGAATTGAGCTGTTTGGAAAAAGTTCCAACCATTCTAAATTGCTTATGCCCCTGTCTAATCTTTGAAGCAAAAGGTCCTTGCATTTATTACTGAATATATTATTGCACCATGTGAACAATTTTCCTACCGTAGGGATTTCATGCAAATCCAGATTATAAATGAAGGCATTAAACTCATTCATACTTCTTATGGGGGGATTTTCTCCCTTTATATTCAGAGACTGAGACAACTGTATTAAAGTCCCCAATGTATGTGGAAGGTTCAAGAGGAGGGTTTTTTAAATCATTCCAAAGAGCTTCCCACGATTGTCGATTGACACTAGCATAGATAAAAAAGCAGTTCCAACTAACAGATGAGGAAATATCCAAAATTCTGGCCTGCAAGAATTGATCTGATTCCTTTAAACTGACTACATTGAAAGCATGGTTCCATAAGATCCAAATTTTAGCATTTTGAGCATGGAGGGCATTTTTGAAGCCTAAATCATGCATCAGAGTGTTTATTTTCTTTTTATCATGCCAAGGCTCAATCAAGCAAAGAATATCAATCTTGTGAGACAACATAAGAGCTTTTATTCTATCCATTGATGTTCCATAGCCTCTAACATTCCAAACTAAAATATTTCCTATTATGTTGTATTTTATCATTTAAAACAGGTGGGGGTTGCTTTGTGTGAGGATCTAAGTTTTCTAAGTTTCGTGGCAGAGACTTTACTATTATTTGTTTGCTTATCCTCACTCTTCTCAAGTTTACCAAAAAAGGAAGTAGGTGCTGGTTTGAGTGTGCTAACCTTAGTCTGTGTGCTTTGATCTACCTTTGTGTTCTGATCTGTTGAGGAGTGAGCACCCTTCTTTTCCCCTGCATGATCTGTTTTGGTTGCTGAGATAATGGCGAGCTCTGTGTGTCGAGCAGATAGTTTATTTTCAGGAGTGGACAGGCTTTCTGTTGTGGCTGTATTCCTGTCAGTTGTTATTGGGGGTGCCACTGCTTCTTGAGATTCCAGAGATTCATGGAAAATCTCTACTGCTTCTCCCTCCTCATCTCCCTCATTTAAAGCTTCTAATGTCTGAAAATCATTAGAGATCTTGACAGTGTTTTCTATTGTTAAACCTTCCTGGATGGGTAATAGGTTAACCTGTTGGTTCTTTTTTCTCCAGAAAGTGGCAGAGATTGGTTTAGAGATGTTATCCAAGGAGTAAAAAGAACCAGTTCTTTTCTTGTGACTAACAGTGAAAACACTAGCATTATTTTCCTGATGAAGGCCTGACTTATTTTTGTGTGTTTGAAAATCAAATTCCTTTTGAGAAACAGATAGAGCTGAGGATCCCTCAGCATCTAAGATCATTTTAGGATGAGAGTCTAAAGCTTTCAGGGGTTCCACATGGTCTGGGGCTTTACTTTCCTTTTTTTCATTTACTGTGGTTGTAACCAGGTGCCTTTTCCTCAGCTCTGGGTGCAGGAAGTTACAATTAGCATGACTATGACCAATTATCCTACAATGAGTACAGTATGAAGGCAGTTCCTCATATTCTATAGGATAATCTGCTACTTTGTCACCTATTCCAACCACTATGGTAGAAGGGAGCTGAGATAAGAGATCAACCTCTATACAAACTTTGTTGGCAGATGGCCTAGTCAGAGCACTTGTTGCTGCATCCATTTTTAGATATCTACCAATCTGACTACTCATACCAATGATTGCAGAGGTATTGTAAAAATGAACAGGGAGTTTGTGGATTGTTACCCAGGCTGGAACAACTGAAGATTCAGCTACTGGAGAGAAGTCCGGAGACCATTTCCGGACTTTCATGACGGAGCCTTGAATCATCCATTGTCCCTTCATCCAACATCTCTGATAATCTTCGCTATCCTGAAACCTGATTAGTACATGACGGTAATCAAGAGAAAATTGAAACTTTGATTTAAAACCGATTGACTTAAAGGCTGTTTGAAGAAACTCCATTGATGGATTTCCTCTGTTGAACTTCCCAACCAGGGCGTTCTGGTAGTGAGATGCCAGTAAATCACCTTCCTCCGGTGGGAGAATGAAGGCTATTTTGCCCTTGTATTCTGTGATGGGATGTAAATTGGGTGTGTCGGGTAGGGATGTGAAGAGCGGAGAGGGTTTAGCATTTAGAGCTTGGAGAAAGCTTTTACTATTGGCAAGGGGTGTTTCTGCATTAGGATTGGGCGGTGGCAATGCCATGGACGGCGGCCAGATCAACAACTTGTGACCGTTATCAGACAGGTAAGGAGAAAAAGACGACGATGAGGATAGGAGATGTGTGAATCGCCCCAATATCGCACACAGACACAGTAAAATTGCACTTTTGGAAAATCCGTCAATATACACATTCAATATAAAAAAATGCATCGCAAAAATAAGAAAACAAGGACAAAAAAAGAATAAAATTAGTAAAGAAAAATTAAAAACCACTTTCAACATTATTCAGTTCCTTCTTGACAATAACAGTTTCATCATCTTCAGGAACACCCAAAAAATAAATAACCTAAAAGTCAGGAACGATATAACTAACTAATATATACAGAAGACTTATATGTGCAACATTTAACTAAAGACTTACATATTAGAGCATAAAGAGTCACACAAAGAGTAATAACTTAGCACAATATAACTAACTTTTACATACATGATACTAACAAATGCAACATGTAAGAAACTTTATGCAGTGTGTAATGAAAAAATGAAGAATCAAAAATAAAAAATGGCAATAGTCTAGAAAAATATAACTGACTAATACATATAGTAAACTAACATATGCAACTTTTAAGTGAACAAATACTTCCTCCATTCCACTGAAAATTGCTTTTTTTTTTTTCCAAAGTCAAATTTTGTAAACTTTAATCCTAAATTTCAGCTAATATATACATAATAAAAATATCACGTGAGATCATGTTAGACCTATCTTAACATCCGTTTTCTAAATATTATTTTTTATTCTAAATTATTATATGTAGTTAGAGATATTGATAGTCAAACATGATTATTGAAGACTGTAAAAAAAAAGAAACAAGTTTTAGTGGGACAGAGGGAGTACATACTATTAAATCAAAAGCCATACAGAGTTTAATAACCGATTAATCTTTAAAAATAACATATAAGATACTTTACAAAAAAAATACACAATATAACTAATTAAAAATAACAGTCAACTACTAATAGAAGCGTGAAGTCAGACACAATATGACTAACTAGTACATACTGTTTACTAACATATGAAACATTTACGTGAACAACTACGCACTAAAAATAAAACTCAATGATGTGCAAAAGTTAATTATACACCATTCAAACTAACATAACATGATCTTACTAAGAAAATGTAGATTCGAATTAGAAGTAACAAAAAACAAGAAGTAAATGAAAAATCAACAGTAGTAAGACATAAAATAGCAACAGATACACAACAACTCAAGAAACATGCCAACACCAAAATTCATATAAAAATTGCTTAAAAAACACACTAAATTCAAAACACATAACAAATCTAGGACAATCGATATCATAGCAACAAAGAACAAACTAAAGAAAATGAAAACCATACCAGGTAAAGCCTACAATAATTCAAAATTTTTTGGAGGCAAAGTAGTTTTCTTTCACCAACTTTTATTTTCACCACCAGTTTGATCACCATCTTGGCAAGAAAATTGGTTCGTACGAGCCATAACCTACAACCAATAAAACCAGCACTCAAAGCAATCAAACAAAAAGCAAGTCGAACAAAAATGAGTAATAATATAGTCGGACCTTCAGTGGAAGACTTGATTGGCTGACATGTAGGTAGCAATTAGGTTATCATAAAGAAGAATGAGCGGTGGCAAAAGTGGAGCCTAAAGTTCTGACAACAATTGTCGTAACCAAATCAACCCAGTGGTTGCAAATGCTATAGCTCGGTATTCCACCTCAGAACTGGACTTATCCACAACATGTTACTTTTTGGAAGGCTAACTAATAAGATTACCACCATAGTAAATAGCAAAACTGTGTTGGGAATGACAATCATCACCATCAGATGCCCATTCATCATAAGAGAAGGCAACAAGACGATGGTCAATGCATGGTTGTATTATAAGTCCTGAATCAATAGTACCTTTCAAGTAGCAAAGGATGTACTTAACCGCAGACCAGTGCAGCTCCATAGGATTGTGCATAAATTGACAAACATGATTTACAGCATATGGAATTTTAGGATGAGTGATCATAACATACTGGAGATCTCCGAAAATGCTATGATAAAAGTGAGGATCAGGGAGAGGATCACAAGACTGGGTAAGCCGCGAGGTAGGATCTGCGGGACAGGCAATGTGTTTTGCATTAGTCATGTGGCTGTGATTCAATAGTTTGTGCAGATACTTCTGTTGAGAGAGGACAATGCTATAATTCTCATGAGTCAACTCAATGCCCAAAAATTAGTGCAAATGATCAAACCACATAGATAAAATGTAGCATTAAGTTTGCCATAGAACTAAGAGATAGCAGAAGAAGAGCTAGTGATGATAAGATCATCCACGTAAACTAAAATATACTTGGCAAGCTTCCCAGATTGTCGAATGAAGAGAGTAGTGTCAGACTTGCAAGGGACAAACCTATGATCATGAAGAAAAAGGCAAAGTTTGGTAAACCACGCTCGAGATGCCTGCTTAGGCCATAGAGAGCCTTTTGAAGAAGACACACATGACATGGACGAGCTTTGTTCAAGAAACCTTGAGGCTGAGACATGTACACCCTTTGAGTGAGATCGCCATTAACAAAGGAATTATTGATACCCACCTGATGCACATTGGAGAGTGAGAGCAATCACAAGAACAAGACTACTTGTAGTAGGTTTTACCACCGGGCTGAATGTATCATCATAATTAATGCTCTCCTCTTGATTAAAGCATTTTCCACCAAGACGTGCCTTATATCGCTCAATGGAACCATCACCCTTGCGCTTTATCCTGTACACCCACTTACAACCAAAAATGTTTGCATTATAGGGAGGCGAGACAAGTGTCCACATCTCATTATGCATAAGGGCATCATATTCGAGTTGCATAACATTTTTCCTTTCAGGTAATTTGAATACTTGTGAAAAAGGTTTTGAGCTAAGAATAAAGATTGATAGTGGGAGGTAGAGGACGTATGGTGGAAATTTTTTTTTGTTTTAAATTGTGAGTGTTAGAACGAGTAATTATGGAATGCTGGCTATTATCAACAAAAAAAAAGAGGGATATGAAGGAGAAGGTGTAGAAGAGGGAGAGGAAGTAGAGGAGTTCATACCTAAGTATGGCAGTGAAGGATCCGCGGTCGAGCCCTCCGACTGTGAGATAGGTGTGCTCGAATAAGAATAAGAATTAGCGCTTAGGTTTGAAGGTTGTGGTGTCATTAGCTCAGGTTTAGTGGATTGAGGAAGAGTGGTAGTGTCTTGAGGAATAATGGGTGGTGCAGACTGTTAGGGTGGAGCATTTGGTAACGAAGCAAGGGAAGGCATGCTTGAGGCCAACTGAAGCAAGGACATAGGTGTATTAGTAGGGATGGATTTAGGAGTGTAAGGCAAGGGCTGAGTATGATCAGGATATGGGTAATTGTGTTCATAAAAAATCACATGACTTGAAACATACACATGGTTAGATGGAACATGTAAGTATAGACAACCTTTTTGTTGAGAACTATAGCCCACAAAAATGCAAGGAGAAGATCGATACTCAAGTTTGTTAGACGTATATAGGGACGAAATAATGGATAACATAAATAACCAAACGTTTTAAGAAAATTATAATCTGGTGCCTTCTTGTAAAGAGACTCATATGGGGATTTGTTAGCAAGAGTGGTGGACAATGTACGATTATGAAAATATACAAATGTATGAAAAGCATGTTCCTAAAAAGAGGGTGAAAGGCGTGCCCGAGACAAAAGGGAGATGCCTTTCTCGACAATAATTCTATGATGCCTTTTTGTAGCACTATTCTGAGATTGAGTGTGAGAACATGACAGATGATAACAAATACCCTGAGTTTGAAGGTAGGAGAAGAACGGACGACATTTACCCCCACCCCCATCCCAAGTCTGATTGAAACTATTTAATTTTATTATCAAATTGTGTTTCAACCATCTTTTGAAAAAGCATAAAATGATGAAGAACCTGAGATTTTTTAGATAGAAATTATGTATAGACAAATTTAGTGCAATCATCCATAAAAATCAGAAAATAATTGTTGCCATTGAACGAAGAAATAGGGGAAGGACCCCAGACACCAGAGTTCACAATTCAAAAGGAGATTTGCTAGATTCATGAACATGAGAAATGGGTATGTAAAGTTCAAATGTGTTAGTTGACAATTTGTGTGACTATGCATATTTGGTAATATTATATTGCAGCATCAAAGATAGGATTTTGGTAACATACAGAAGGCATGAAGAAGTAATCCAAGAAGAAGTGATCTCATCCGATTGTGTTTGATTTACATAATATATCAATTCCTTTATTTGTGGGATTGGATTAAGATTTCAAGAGTTAGAATTGGTATGGGTTTTGGCTATGGTAAGGCTGAGGACGAGATAGTCTAATTCCTATCTATAAGGGATTAGATTTGGTAATTCTATTTACAATGGATTTGATCGTTATCAGAATATTTTATAGATATAGAATTCATGCCACAAAATGAAACTAAAGAAGTGCGATCAAGCTACATATTGCAGACAACACTGGTAAAGCTACTTACTATTTTTTGCTGAGAAAATCTGCAATCAGGTTTTCGTCATTCAAGGAGTAGTGCAGAGTTGTACTTTGTGTTCCAACATGATCAAACTCTTTTGATCCAAAAGTTCAGAACGTAAGCCTTAATTCCTTAAGAGGGGGAGATCCAACGTTGACTAGTTTCGAGGTCAGAGGGAGTCTGGTCAAGGCGGACCGGCAACTAGGGGAGCTAGTAGAATTCACATGTTGAATTAGAAAATATAAGTATATTGTATAGTGTGCCTTTTACTATCTTTCTGATTAGTGGATCCATTCTGAACCGAGCCAGGCCCCGCAAATGTAGGTGACATTCACTAAACTGTGTAACTGATTCATTTTCTTTAAGTTTTACGTTATTACAAATTTGGTTAATTAGTTGACGTTGGAACACAGTAATAACTATTGAAGTAATTAGGTAAAACCAACTTTCAATTGGTATCAGAGCGAGGTCACTTATTCTAACCTTGGTTATGTCAAGGAAATTACCGATCCAGTTTTTCTAAATGGCGACATAAGAAGGAGCTTTAGTGTCTCGGCCTCCATTGCTAGAAGGAACAAACTATAATTATTAGAAAGCACGAATGTGGGTGTTTATCAGCTCACTTGATGAACTTTCCTGGTATTTCATTCAAACTGAATTGAATCATCCTATGGAAGATGTTGAATCTAGCTTAAAAGAGAAGGAAGGTGAAATAAGTGCCAAGAAGCAAAGGCTGAAAGACAAGTCAACTTGGAGTCCTGATGAGCTGAAGGCCTCAATGGAAAACCCCAAAGCTCTAAATTCTATCTTCACAACAGTAGATGAAAATTAGTTCAAACTTATATCAAACTGTTATCAAGCAAAAAAGGCGTGGGACATATTGCAAATAGTGCACGAAGGAACAAGCCGAGTGTGTGAACAGAAGGTACATATGTTAGCCACCAAGTTTGAGGAGTTGAAGATGGAGGAGGATGAAATGGTAGCTATGTTAACAATAAATTAAGGGATATCTTAAATATGACATATCAACTTAGAAAAATCTACAAAAAAAATTGGTGAAAAAGACCTTGAGATCTCTCCCTAAACGGTTTTCTATGAAAGTTGCTGCCATTGAAGAAGCAAGAGACGTAGCAAGCATGACACTAGATGAACTGATAGGATATTTACAAACATATGAGATGACATTTGACCAACCATCAAAGGTGGTGAATAACCAAGAAGTTCTTCATTTGACCAACCATCAAATGAAGCCGAAGAACTTGCTCTTATAACCAAGAATTTCTCAAAAATAATAAAAAAATGTGGTGAATAGAAACAACAAATATGGTGGAAAAAAATCATCTGCAAGAGGTTGGAAACTCCCGAGGACTCCTAATGGAATGAAACAATTAGCAGTTTCTAAGAAATAAGAACAATGAATTAAAACAATTGGGAAGGATTCAATGCAGAGAATGTTAAGGTTTTGGTCACATCCAGGATGAATGTGCTAACACTCGAAAGAAGCAAGAGAGATCGTATGTCACTTCATGGAGTGAATATGAGCAAGAGGAGGGAGAAGAACTCACTAGCAACTATGTGGCCTTTGGAGCAAAGATGGTTGTTTCTCACGGTGCATGTTCCCACACCAAAAAACTGAAGAGTCTGTATGTTCCAGCACAGAGATGCTGAGTGGAAATTCCTCAAGCGATGATGATGGTCAAGAGAGTACTGAAAAGTATCAGCTTGTGGAAAGAAAGACCGAGTTATTAGATATGGTTGAAAAATTGGAGAATGGGGTTGAGTTGTTGAAACTGAGTCTGAAATCAGCAACCGAAAGAGCTAAGATGGATAAAGCTACAATCAAAAGACTGAATTCGGGAAAGGGAAAGCTTGATGACATACTGGAAATGGGAAAGAATACTGGAGATAGACAAGGAATTGGGTACAATACAGTTGAGAAAAGACCAACTAAATTATAAAGTAGATATGCAGGCTATGAAGAAAAAGATCATGAAGATACATTCCAGACGCAAGCCTACTTTATGCCACTACTACTCTTATCAAGGTAATGAAGAGGAACAATGACTAAGGCTACTCAGAGATATCATGAATGGGCGACAATTGTCAGCACGTTCCAACATGTGGGATACCAAAAAAGCCAAACTGGTCAGAAAGGTATGGATTCCTAAACTAAGTACTGTATTTCTTGTTGTTCATGCATCTCTTACTGCACATATTAGAGATTTGATGTGCCCATTCTATACGGTGATATTAGGGCTATTGGGATTAACTTTTGTACACTTTTGTGCTCTAAATGTGACATTTTACCTTGAAATTATCTAGGGAGGGTTAAAAATGACTTTTACGTTTTACCACCTTTTAGAGAATTTTGTGTGACAAGGTAATTTGTTTGAAGACTTTGAAACCTTTGAAGAATATCTTTGAAGATTTGAAGACTTGGATTTGAGCTTTTTGAAGATATGAAGAAGTGGAGAAGTGAAGAGAAGAGAAGGATATGAGATATAAAAGAGAAAGAAGAAACAATGCTGAAATTTGCATCTGTCGCGACACCGTCGAGACTCGCGATGGTTCGTCGCGAGGCCATCGCGACTCGCGATGGACGGGTGGTATGAATTTCTTCTTGATTTTTGTGCTATAAACACTCCCCTTATCTTCTCCTCTTCAGCAGCGTTTTGCCCCTTCTCCTTCCTGCATTTTTTTGGGCTAAAATCCTAGGTTTTTCTCTTCGTTCTTTTCTTAGTTTTTGTAGATTAATTATGTCTTTTAGTTTTCTAGCTTAGTTTTATCTTGGGAGCAAAGGATGGAAACTTCCATTTCTATGTATTAAGAACCATTATACCTATCTATTTGGTGCTTTTGCTATTGTGCATTTATTGAACTTTGAATGTTAATTGTTAATTGCATTGATGTTGTTGGGAGCTTGAGTATATGAATTGCTTGCATGATTGCTTGTTAGGGTTGGGAGAAAGTAGCTAATTCTCCCCTCTTTTAATGTGGATTCCAAGAGCATGAGTTAGAGCTTCTTAAATGATGTTGGTGTGTTGATAATTGCTAGTTGAATGTGATGATGTCGAATTCGTTGTCATGTTTGTTTTAGGTAGCAAATGAGAGAGGTCTATGAATGTCGATCGTTCTTGACTAATCTTGTGTAAATGCATGAATTGGTTAAATTCTTAGACACGGTGTAGTATTTATAAGTGTTGCTAAGCTTGTTGATTCTTCATGCTAAATGCCATAAATGGGATACTCTTAGTAATAAGGGAGTCATTGGTGAGGTTTGACAAGAGATGTCGAATTCACTCTTGCAAACTATTATCTAAGAAGGATACAAGATTTATCTTCACAACAAGTAGTTGAAGTAGTGAATAGATTGTTTCACTTGTTCTTGAATCCTTTGTTATTTAGCATTTTTGTATTCTTGATGCTATGTTTCACTTCACTTATGTCATATGTTGTTTGAGAATAGGAAGTGTTTTTTATGATTGAAGTGTTAGAGTGTTAGGAAAGTGACGAACTCCTTAGCTCCTTTGCATGAAAATCTATGAACATGAACTTAGAACTTCTTGTGCATAATGTTTTGTGATTCTTGCTAGATGGGTATGTTAATGTTAAGCCAAGTAACGAATGTGATAGAATGAGTGAATGGTTCAATGATCTACATTAGGTTTGGAAGTGAATATCCATTGCCCCTAAGGCTTTATCTTTGTAGTTTTAAAACCCATTTTTCCTTAGTTTTGTTTGATGATTAGCATAGTTACTTTACCTTGCTAGTTATCTTGTCCTTTTAATTTCATAACTTAGGACAACCAACCAACCAAACCCCCCCATTTATATGTTTTTATATGTATGTACATATGTCTACTACTAGCCTAATATCAACCTTTTGTGCCTAAACGCTTAGGAAGATCCCCCTTCTCCGTGAACGACCCCGACTTGCCACTATCTACTTAGTTGTAGATAGTAAGCATTTAGGGCTTATAAAACTTTAAGAGGTACGGCGATGACCTCCCAAGATTCTTGGCACTTCGATATTTGTTGTTCTAGACATATGAAAGGAACTCAAGAATATTTGAACAACATCAAACCATATCATGGTGGTTTTGTTACTTTTGGTGACAAAAAGAAGAGTTTTGTAGTTGGTAAAGGAGAACTACAGACAGAGGGATTCCCAAGCTTTACTAGTGTCCTATTGGTAGTGGATTTGAAGGAAAACTTCTTAAGCATTAGTCAACTGTGCGATGACAATATGATAGTTGTGTTCCAAATGGACAAGTGTATTGTGAAGCATGGAGAAAACAAAGTACTGTCAGGAGTACGTTCTTCGGACAATTGCTACCTACTGAAACAAGAAGTGAAGTGTTTGAGCTCTAAGGAGGATGAAGGAACCTTGTGGCACCGAAAGCTCAGTCACATCCACTACAAGACTCTAGTAAAGATTGCAAATGCCAAAGCAGTACGAGGCATGCCCACTCTTACTCACAAAAAGGTTATTATATGTGGACCATGTTAGCAAGGTAAACATATTCAATTCCCCCACTCTTCTGTTCAGTACATTACCACTTCACGAAATCTTGAATTACTTCACATGGATTTAATGGGTCCGGTTAACACTACTAGTATCACTGGGAAAAAGTATATCTTTGTATGTGTTGATTATTATTCCAGATACACTTGGGTAGCCTTTCTCAAGGAGAAATTAGATACAGTGGATGTCTTCAAGAGTTTGGTGATCAAATTATAGACAAAGAAATGAAGTCCTGTTGGAAAGATTGTGAGAATTCGTAGTGACCATGATAGAGAATTTGAAAATTCTCAGTTTAGTGATTTCTGTGATGAACTTGGCATACAACATGAATTTTCTGCCACCATTACTCCTCAGAAAAATGGGATTGTAGTTCATAAAAATAGAATCTTTGCAAGAGATGGCCTGAGTTATGTTAGGAGAGAAAGGAATTCATAAGAAATGGTGGGCAGAAGCAATTAACACAGCATGTTACACCATCAATAGGGTATATCTACGTCCATTCACGAGCAACACTTCTTATGAAATCTGGAAGGGGAGAAAGCCAAATGTTGCATATTGTCATGTGTATGGAAGCAAGTGCTACATACTCGGGGATATAGAGCAGTTGGGAAAGTTTAACAACTGCAGTGATGAGGGAATTTTTCTGGGCTGCTCAATAAACACTCGTGCATACAGAGTGTTTAATCTCCACACTTACACTCTCATGGAGTCAATCAATGTGATTGTTGATGATTTTGATGATAAGTAAGTATCAGGAAGAGATGATGAACCTGTTCCGTCTCATGTTCCAACACCAGAAACTTCTATCAGCCAGCACATTGATGTTGGAAGATCACAGCCTTCTGATAGTCCTGATGACCCTGATGAGATTGATGTTGGAAAATCAACCCCCGATACTCCACCTCATATTCCAACACAGGTTGAACCTGACCAAGTGTGAAACAAACTCGAACTCTACCATGAGTTAATTACAGGGAATTTGCAGGATTACAATGCTTAATTTCATTTTTTGAGCCAAAGAACTATAAAAAAGCTCTTCTGATGAGTATTGGACTGCAGTAATGCAGGATGAACTTGAATAGTTTACAAGGAATTATGCGTGATACCTTACTCCACATCCAAAGGGGGTGAACGTCATTGGTACTAAGTGGATCTTCAATAACAAGTCTGATGCTAATGACCAGATCATTTATAATAAAGCGAGATTGGTGGCACAAGGGTACACTCAAGTAGAAGAGTTGATTTTGATGAGACATTTGCACTAGTTGTCAGGTTAGAATCTATTCGAATCTTGCTTGCTATTGCATGTACTATAAGCTTTACATTGTACCAGATGAACGTGAAAAGTTCTCTCCTTAATGGAGTGGTGAATGAAGAAGTCTATGTTGAACAACCTAAAGGGTTTGTGGATCCATGCTATTCTCATCATGTGTTCGACTCAAAAAGACACTGCATGGGTTGAAACAGGCACCAAGGTCATGGTATGAATGACTGACTAACTTTCTAATTCAGAATGGTTATCTTTGTGGGGGAGTAGATCACACTTTATTTGTGCTTAACAGCATCAAAATTTTGATTGCTCAAATTTATGTAGATGAAATTGTTTTTGGCTCTATTTCACCTTCTATGGTGCATGATTTTGTGAATCTTATGCAGGATGAGTTCGAGATGAGTATGGTTGGTGAGCTTACTTTCTAGGACTTCAGGTCAAGCAACAAAAGAATGGTTTCTTTATAAATCAGAGTAAGTATACCTTAAATCTAGTGAAAAGTTTTGGTTTGAGTAATTCTCGATCAGTGAGAACCCCGATGGGTGCTACCGATAAATTGGTGAAGGATGAGAAAGGTGTTTCTGTGGATTAGATAGAACTATGACTGGGAGCCTCCTATATCTTACAACCAGTAGACCATATATATGTTTAAGTGTTGGAGTTTGTGTAAGATTTCAGGCAAATCCAAAGGAAACTCATTTGACTGAAGTAAAGAGGATTATTCGATATGTTAGTGGCACTTCTGAGTATGGTATCTGGCATTCTAAAAATCAAGATTCAGATCTATTCGGCCATAGTGATTGTGATTGGGCAGGTAATGCAAATAATCAAAAAAGTACTATTGTCGGGTTTTTCTTTATTGGCACGAATTTGGAGTCTTGGTACAACAAAAAGCAAAATTCTATTTCTTTATCATCTGCTGAAGCTAAATATCTTGCTACTGGAAGTTGTTGTGCACAATTATTATGGATGAAACAAATGCTAAAAGATTATGGAATTCATCAAGGGCCTCTGAAGATTTTATGTGGCAACAGGAGTGATATAGATATATCCAAGAATCTAGTCCAACATTAATGAACAAAGCACCTTGATATACGGCATCACTTTATTCGAGATCTTGTGGAAAGGAAGGAAGTCACGGTGGTCTAACGTTCTAACATCAGAGAAATTTGCTGATATTTTCACAAAACCATCAGATTTAGCTACTTTTGAGCATCTCAGACAACACTTAGGTGTGTGTCACATTTGAGGTTATTTTGCCAAATATTTCTGTCTGTAGCTGTAGATTTTGTCTCTTCTTATTTTCTTGTACAGAAAAATAGAAAAACACACAAAAAAATTGGATTGAAGAAAATATGGAAGAAGAGGCTGATACTAGAGATGATGTTCTAACATCAGTACAGCCGGAAGAAGTAGCTGAAGAACCTGGCCTTGATGATGTTCCAACCTTAGGACAGGAGAAGAGTGATGCTCCATCACAGGAAGTCACCGTTGAAGACCTAACTTTCTCCAATGAGAAAGTGATAGATGAGTTTGTTCAAAATCAGCCAAGAAGATCAAAGAAAAAGGCACCACTAAAAGAGAATGCACAATCTGAGAAGAAGAAGAAAAAAGGGTGCAACTGGACAGAGTTCAAGCCCTGTTATCTCTGCCAAGGAAGCTCTGAGCTTCAAATTGTTTGATGAAGGATGTCTGAAAATCAATAAAACTATATGTGAAAAAAGGTCTATAGTTGAAATGCCTGTTGATTTGGTGGCTTACAAATAGTGTGGATTCAGTGAATTCCTGGAGTAAATTGAGATGACAACAGCAGATTCAGTATACAAGGAATTCAACTAGAATCTAGTGCAGGGGTTTTACTCAAATATGATGAAAGGGAATCTGGATCCTAAATTGTCATGGTATAATAGTGTATATATCAAAAGGAAGGTAGTCAGATTTTCTGGAGAGAGGCTTAATAAGCTGTTGGGACTACCTACAACTTCATTTGGATTAATGTATTCTGAGGACTTTGAAGCTTCCTATTATTAGATCATGTCTGAGATTACTGGTGGATATTAGACTGAGTGGCCTACTCATGGTAATTCTGCATCATTGAGTCTGAGTACCAGGTATTTCGGCTTATTCCAGGTAGCAATTAGTTGTTGGATGCCATCTTCAAACACCACTGCTCTTACCCGAGATATGGCAAAGTTATAGTGCTGTATTGACACTAAAACTAACATGAATCTTGGTCTTCTCATCCAAGCTAATATTGTAGAGCATGCTAGTTCTTCAAGGGCTAAAAAATCTCTACCATATCCTTGTATTATCACTGGTGTTTTGAAAGGAGAAAAAGTGAAAGCAAAACAAGGTGATGTCTTATTTGTAGTTGTGCCTTTGAAGCCTAATAAGAAGACCTTCAAGTTGAGAAATATGAAAGATTTACTTTGGAAGTATCAGGAGATGGATGTTCAGTTCAGAAAGGGAAAGAGGCCAAGAAGATTACTGTGAGAGCTAAAACTACAGCCTTGCAAGTTCAGGTTGCTGCACTCGAAGATGAGCTAAAGAGGCTTGATTCAGAAGATGATGTCCATGGTGAGAATGTTAAAGAAGCTAAGCTTGCTAATTATATTTTTTTGTAGTTTGGTTGTCTTTTTGGATATTTGGCATGTTTTATAGTCACAAGGGGGAGTACTTTGGGTTTTCTGGATTTCTTTTAGGCCCAGCTGGAAGCTTGTCCGGCACCTACAGGAATCTTGCCTGGAAAATTTGGTTCCATCATTCCTTACTAGTAGTTTTATGCCTGTTAAATAATACATATTCTATATAAAAAATGCATCGTAAAAATAAGAACACAAGGACAAAAAAATGAATAAAATTTGTAAAGAAAAATTAAAAACCACTTTCAACATTATTCAGTTCCTTCTTGACAACAACATTTTCATCTTCTTCAGAAACACCTGAAAAATAAATAACCTAAAAGTCAGGAATGATATAACTAACTAATATATACAGAAGACTAACACGTGCAACATTTAACTAAAGATTTACATATTAGCGCATAAAGAGTCACACAAAGAGTAATAACTTAGCACAGTATAACTAACTTTTACATATATGATACTAACAAATGCAACATGTAGGAAAACATATGCAGTGTGTAACAAAAAATGAAGAATCGGAAATAAAAGATGGCAATAATCAAGGGCAATATAACTGACTAATACATATAGTAGACTAACATATGCAACTTTTTAGTAAACAAATACTCCCTCCATCCCACTAAAACTTGCTAATTTTATTTTCGAAGTCAAAATTTGTAAACTTTGACACTAAATTTCAGCTAATATATACATAATAAAAAAAATCATGTGAGATCTTGTAAGACTGATCTTAAAATCTATTTTCTAAATATTATTTTTTATTCTAAATTAGTATATGTACTTAGAGATATTGACAGTCAAACATGATTATTGAAGGCTGTAAAAAAGAAAATAAGCTAGTTTTAGTGGGACGGGGGGAGTACTTACTATTAAATCAAAAGCCATACAAAGTTTAATAACCTATTAATCTTTAAGAATAACATATACGATACTTTACAAAAAAATGCACAATATAACTAATTAAAAATAATAGTCAACAACTAATAGAATCGTGAAGTCAGACACAATATGACTAACTAGTACATACTTTTTATTAACATATGTAACATTTATGTGAACAACTACATACCAAAAATCAAACTCAATGATGTGCAAAAGTTACTTATACATTATTCAAACTAACATATACATAATCTTTCTAAGAAAATGCAAATTCGAATTGGAAATAACAAAAAACAACAAGTAAACGAAAAATCAACAGCAGCAAGACATAAAATAGCAACAGATACACAACAACTCAAGAAACACGCCAACACCAAAAATTCATAAAATGTTTCTTAAAAAACACACTAAATTCAAAACACAGAACAAATCTAGGACAATCGACATCAAAACAGCAAAGAACGAACTCAACAAAATGAAAACCACACCAGGTGAAGCCTACAATAATTTTACAATTTTCGGAAGCAAAGTAGTTTTTTTCACCAACTTTTATTTTCACCACCAGTTTGATCACCATCTCGGCAATAAAATTGGTTCGTTCGATCCATAACCTACTACTAATGAAACCAGTGCTCAAAGCAATCAAACAAAACACAAGTCAAACAAAAAATGAATAATAATATAGTCGGACCTTTAGTGGAAAACTTGATTGGCTGACATGTAGGTAGCACCTAGGTTATCATAAAGATGAATGAGCGGTGGCGAAAGTGGAGCTTGATGTTCTGGCAACAATTGTTGTAACCAAATAAACCCAGTGGTTGCAAATGCTATAGCTTGGTATTCAACCTCAGAACTGGACTTAGCCACAACATGTTGCTTTTTGGAAGGCCAACTAAAAAGATTACCACCATAGTAAATAGAAAAACCATGTTGGGAATGGCAATTATCACCATCAGATGCCCATCCAGCATCAGAGAAGGTAACAAAATGATGGTCAGTGCATGGTTGTATGATAAGTCCATAATCAATAGTACCTTTCAAGTAGCAAAGGATGCGCTTAACCGCAGACCAGTGCAGCTCCGTAGGATTGTGCATAAATTAACAAACATGGTTTACAACATATGGAATTTCAGGATGAGTGATCGTAACATACTGGAGATATCTGACATTGCTGCAATAAAAGTGAGGATCAGTGAGAGGATCACTAGACTGGCTAAGCTTAGAGGCAGGCTCTGCGGGACAGGCAATGGGTTTCGCATCAGTCATGCCGCTGCGATCCAATAGTTCATGCGGATACTTCTGTTGAGAGAGGACAATGTTGAACTTCTCTAGTGTCAACTCAATGCCCAAAAAGTAGTGCAACCCAGATCATGTAGAGAAAATGCAGCATTAAGTTTTCCAATGAACTCAGAGATAGCAGAAGAAGAAGAGCTAGTGATGATAAGATTATCCACGTACACTAAAATTCCACGTACACTAAAATATACAAGACAAGCTTCCCAGACGGCCGAATGAAGAGAGTAGTGTCAGGCTTGCAAGAGACAAACCAATGATCCTTAAGAAAAAGGTGAAGTTTGGTAAACCACGTCCGAGATTCATGTTTAGGCCATAGAGAGCCTTTTCGAAGAAGACACACATGTTAGGGATGAGCTCTGTCAAAGAAACCTTGAGGCTGAGACATGTACACCCTTTCAGAGAGATCGCCATTAACAAAGTAATTATTAATATCCACCCAATGCAAGGGCCATTAGAGAGTGAGAAAAATCACAAGAACAAGACGAATATAGGGATAGAGAAATGGATGACATAAAAAACCAAAAGTTTTAAGAAAATTATAATCGGGTACCTTCTTGTAAAGAGGCTCATATGGGGATTTGTTAGCAAGAGTGGTGGACAATGTATGATTATGCAAATAGACAGAGGTATGCAAGCATGTTCCCAAAAAGAGGGTGGAAGGCGTGCTCGAGACAAAATGGAGAGGCCTTTCTCGACAATAGTTCTATTACGCCTTTCTGCAGCACCATACTGAGATTAAGTGTGAGGACATGACAGACAATGACAGATACCCTGAGTTTGAAGGTAGGAAGAGATCGAACGATATTCACCCCTCAGTCTGATTGAAACTGTTTAATTTTAGTATCAAATTGTGTGTCAACTATCTTTTGAAAATGCATAAAATGATGAAGAACCTGGGATTTTTTGGATAGAAATTATATCCAGACAAATTTAGTGCAATCATCCATAAAAATAAGAAAAATAATGGTTGCCATTGAACGAAGAAACATGGGAAGGAACCCAGACATCAGAGTTCACCAATTAATGAGGAGATTTTCTAGATTCATGAACATGAGAAAGGGGTATGTAAAGTCCAAATGTGTTAGGTTGCAATTTGTGTTACTATGCAAATATGCTAATATTATGTTGCAACATCAAAGATGGGATTTTTGTAACATACAGAAGGCATCAAAAAGTAATCCGAGAAGAAGTGATCTTGTACGATTGTGATTGATTTATAGAATATGTCAATTCCTTTATTTGTGGGATTGGATTAAGATTTGAAGGGTTTCGGCTATGGTAAGGCCGAGGGCGAGATATTCTAATTCCTATCTCTAAGGGATTAGATTTGGTAATTCTATCTCTACCGGATTTGATTGTTATCATAATATTTTGTAGAGATATAATCATGTCGCACAAGGAAACTGAATTAGTGCGATCAAGCTATATATTGTGGACAACACTGGCTAAGCTACTTACAATTTTATACTGAGAAAATCTGCAATAAGGCTTTTGTCATTCAAGGAGTAGTACAGAGTTGTACTTTGTGTTCCAATATGATCAAACTCTATTGATCCAAAATTTCAGAATATTAGCCTTAATTCCTCGGGAGGAGGAGATACA
The DNA here is from genome assembly GCA_037428765.1 of Rubia yunnanensis. Lineage (NCBI taxonomy): Eukaryota > Viridiplantae > Streptophyta > Magnoliopsida > Gentianales > Rubiaceae > Rubia > Rubia yunnanensis. Next base: position 64,526,913 of record CM075069.1, on the reverse strand, counting down.
TCGTCGACTAGTTTTGAGGTTAGAGGGAGTCTGATCAAGGCGGATTGACGACTACGAGAGCTAGTAGAATTCACGTGTTGAATTATAAAAGATAAGTATATTGTATAGTGTACCTTGGACTATCTTTCTCATTAGTGGATTCATTCTAAACTGGGCTAGGCCCCGCAGATGTAGGTGACATTCACCAAACTGCGTAACCAATTCGTGTGTCTTTAAGTTTTACATTTTTACAATTTGGTTAATTAGTTGATGTTGGAACTGAGTAATAACTATTGAAGTAACGAGGAAGGGGGCCTGGGACTCTTCCTATGTGTAACCAAATTTAACCATCCAGATATAGCCGTAAAGGGCTTGTTCTCAGGATGTTAAGGGGACCTAGGCAAAAACCCAGTATTCTAACAAAAAAAGTTCTAACTTTATCACAGAAAAACCACCAACCCACAAATCAGACCACAGGAAACACCAAACAAACAGTAAAAAAATCAATCTTTCAACTTCAAACAGTTCCAAAACATGCATACTGAACCATCCGACAGTCACATGAAACAGGTTCTTGCTCTCTGATCAAACAAAAACCAAAACCCAGATAGAAATAATGGCAATGGCAGTGGAGGAGACAATGGTAGAGAGGTCGTCATTGGTTGTGGTGGACACAAGGGGAATAGTCGTAGAGGAAACAATGGAAGAGAAGTTGATGTTGGGTGTGGAGGACACAAGGGGAATAAACGATAAATGTAGATGTGACTGGGCCAAAGGGTACGGGCACGATGGATTGCGGTGGAGAGGTTGAAACGGTGAGGCGTGGTGGTGCTGAAGAAAACAATTGCGAAAGAAAATGAGGAAAGAATTACGATGAAGAAGATGAACAAAGATCAAACAGTAAATTAGAAGTTGGCAAGATGGTGTCATTTTTGCAAGGTTAGGAAGTGAAAAAATTACTTAAATACCCCCGATTGACAGATAGAAAGTAAACAATATCTATTATAGGGTGCTTTGAATTAGGTAAAACCAACTTTTAGGGTAATCTATAACTTTTACCAAGTTGAAATGACACACATATATTTTTCAAATTATTTAGTGACATAGGTTAACTAAAACAAGAAATAAGACGCTTGAGGGAAGACTAATGCAGATGATCAAGACGCTCATGCCAAGTTTGAAGATCAGTTTTGGAACCTAGAAAGACACATGAAAGGCGCTTATTTGGTGGTTTTAGACCATAGAAACCATTCTCAATGGTTCCAGTTCGGAGCGTAAGACTTTACAGATCCTTCACAAAATAATGAGAGGTTAAGAAAACCATGTAAGCATTATTGCCTAATGTAATTTGGGATACACTTAGGGGATTTTGCGAATATAAAGCACAAACAAAATATTGTGAATGTGAACAAATTTAAAAAATGACGGAAGAGAAGATGAGCCCAAATGCGTAATAGGTAGAGACATACTATTTCTAACCTGTAAGCCTTCATTACTAGTGTAATCAGATTGCACTGATTGATTTATGAGGCCGGAGGTTACATGATTAGTAGCTCCAGAATTGAAGAACCAAGCCGGATCATGAATGACATAAGATGGAGGGGCCACAGATGCAACATAGGCCTGGCGAGAACCACCAAAAGGCTGCTGGTTGCGGAACCTATTGTCACGGCGGCCAGAGTTACCACGAGATGAGAATGGCCGAGTTGTTAGAAACTCGCTCATATTCAAGCAGCGCCAACAATTGATAGCCTCGTGGCCAGGTCGGCGACATATTTGGCATTCTGGGAAAATGGTAGTGGGTCTTGACGAGCCATCCAGAGCATTAGCAGAAGGGCTGGGAACAATAGTATTGGCAGCAAACGAAGAAACTTGAGTGTGTTGCTCTTGTATACGGGCTTCCTCCTCCAAAAGTATGCCAAGGAACTGGTATGATGAGATTCCACCCGGGCGAAGGTTGAAAGCAGTACGAAATGCTGCATAGGGTAAACTCAAGGCCATGGACAATTAATACATTCCACAAATTCATCATCGGAAATAATGTGAGAGCCTTCTTCACCTGGAGGCTAAGTAACGCTAGCGAACCTATTATTTACTTGGAGGCTAAGTAAACTTGGATGCTAAGTAATTTGGTGTTTACTCTAATATAGTAATACACACACACATATATATATATATATATATATATGATAATATTGTTGACCATATATCTATTTAAAATTGCGGTCAAACTTTAATAGAAAATAATATCAAAAAGCATGACTGCAAATAGGTATTAGACAGAGAGCAGGGCCGGCCTTTACATGGCCCAACCGGTTCTTTTGATTTTAGGGTCCCAAATTTATTATTAGCTATTATATATATATATATATATATATATATATAATTTATTTATTTTTTTTAAAAAAATTAATCACGATCCTTCTGAAAGTCGTCTTCCTTTCTCGTTCCGACTTCTCAATTTAGCACCTTTGCACGTTTATTATTAAAATAATTTGACCAAATCATTCAATTTTTTCCAATTTCCAAGTGTACATTTAATTTATGTTTGTCTTTATATTTTGTTTTGAAAAACCGTTATATCCAAATAATATAAATTTTATTTGATAATTTCATTTTCATGTATTTAAGAGCTTCATTTTTATTTTGCAGAATGTCTCCAAATTGTCAGAGACGGCCCTGACAGATAGAGTAATATATTCCCATTTTTAAATCTCTTGTACCGCTACTATCAAACTGACTTGTATTTTGCCAGAATAACTTTCGATATAAAACTCCACCATCATCATTAAGATGATACTAGAGCCTCCCTCACCATAGTCTTCTGTATGATTTCCGTCCTTAATAGTCGTGGTCGTAAGCACTTCTGGGGATTGTTTAAAGAAAAGAAGAAGAAAGGGTTGAAGATAGTTGCAAATTAAGTAAGTTATTCACAAAAACATAATTAATTCAATCTGTAGAAAATTAGGATTTCAACGCTGCAGGCGACGTAGACGAAAAGTCAAACAAACACTAAGAATAGTACATTTGTATGCTCCAAATAAAGGGATCAAAATTTTATATATATAGGAAAAGGAAAACAGAAAGATAAGGATCAAACTTGCAATGAAATCCAAAACGTAAAAACACAAAACATGCAATCCCCCTTGAGAGAAATATAGGAAAAGTGGACATTGGCTCATTTCACATAACTACGCGCACACAAGTGCATTTCAATTTCACTTATGTCCGTAGTATACTTCTTCTTTTGTAACTATTTATGTGATGTTAAAAGTTTAATATTTTAAATTTGTATAAAAAAATTATAAAAAATAGACGGAGTCTGTGAAACACAATCTTTTCATAAATCATGAAAAAATCAAGATTTAAAGTGTAAAATAGAAAAAATTAAGATACAAATTTTGGGTTGCATGAATCGGGTTATAAACTTTATAGTCATTACACGTTGCGTAATAAATATTTAATATTGCAACTAACACCTTTTACCTTTTATTATTTTAATTAATCCTTATCTTTTCATAAGTCCATGAAAAAATCTATTTTTCCTAAAACTTTGCCAATAGATATTCTGAAAATATATAGTACAATGAAAATATATATTTCTACCTACTCCAACCGATTTTCTATGCATGACACATATGTTTCAGTGTCTGAATTTAGGTGAACAAAATGAGTGGATGAAATTGAATGTAGAAAGTAAAAAGTATAATCTGTGAATGAAATTTAAGGAATTTTGCTAAAAATGGAAAAAAAGTCAAATAAAAGTAAATATTCATTTATAACAAATCTGCCATAAATAACAAAACAGTGGGAGTATAAACTTTTACACTTTAAACAATAACAACTTCAATTATAAATAGTGAATTATAGGACACTTACACAAGGACTGAGGAGTACCAATTTAGCCTCTCTTTCTTTGAGAAAATTCTACGGTTGTGTGCTAGATACATGGGTGGAGAACATAGCGAATGCGTTCTCATGCATTTCACTCTATTTTTTCATGGCTTAATGAGTACGCATTTATCAAATGTGTCCGGACAAATTTACCATTTTTTTTCCAGAAATGTTGATGACGCATTCGGTGATGCGTCATCACGAATATTCCAATTTTCTTTTTAATTTTAAAAATATTTAATTACATATAACTTTTATATTTAAAATTTTAAATGGAAGAAATTAAACGTAGAGTTCGAGTGATATATGATTGAAGTTGAGTGTCTATTTCTATTTTTATATATGAATAATTTATAGAATAGTTTATACTATTTCATTTTTTTGAATTTTAAAAAAAATTATCACTATATTTTTAAGTATGACTTTTATGTTTAAATTTTTAAATGAAAGAAACTAAACGCAGAAATTGAGAGAGATATAAAATCGAAATCAAAAATCTATTCCATTTTTTTAATACTCCAAACATTTTTTTATTTATGGCACCTTGGATTTAGGTGAAGAAAATTGGTGGATGAAATTGAAGATAGAAAGTAAAATATAGAATGAGTAGATGAAATTGAAAAAATGTTGATAAAAATAGGAAGTGTGCCAAATAAATAAAGTATAATTTATCACAATTTAAAATAAGTAATCACATTTATTAATATTTTATTTTATTTACTACTAAAAATTTGAATATAATTTTAATTTACTATTTGTAGAAAAAATAATATAATTTTGAATTGATAATGTATTTATAAACAAACTTAACTAATTTAGATTAAATATAACTTAAAGTATTATTTTTCACAATTTTATATACTACTTATAAATATTTATTTTATAAAACTAGTTTATACCAATTTAAAATAAGTAATCACATTTGTTAATATTTTATTTTATTACTACTAAAAATTTATTTAACTAATTTAGATTAATTATAACTTAAAATATTATTTTTCACAATTTTATATACTACTTATATTTATTTATAAAACTAGTTTATACCCGTGCGATGCACAATTTCAAATAAGCAATCACATTTATTAATATTTTATTTTATTTTCTACTAAAAATTTGAATATAATTTAATTTACTATTTGTTATGAAAATAATATAATTTTGAATTGATAATGTATTTATAAGGATAAAAGATATGTTTGGAAATATTTTTTTATTATAAACTGTATATTGATAAAAGTATGAAATATATATTTATAATTAATTAATAATTACATTAAAAAGTTTAGTAAAATTGTATTTTTTAAAAATAAAATATTAAAAATATTCTTAGTTAGAAGTACTAAAAATATCTCTTTTATAAATAGAAAAAAATATATGTATTGAGGACGCATTCGGTGAATGCGTCCTCTAAATGAGCCGAGAAAAAAAATAAATAAATGGAAGAGAACACATTCGAAGAATGCGTTCTCCACAAACATGCCCAATTTACGGAGGCATCGCAATTACATCCAAGTTTGGTAGATAAGCATAAGAGACTATGCTTATGGTTGTTCTCTCTGACTGACCTGTGTCTCGACGTCGATTCACTAACAAGTTCGAGAGTACATCCTATAGCATCCAAATACTCTAGTTCATTCTTTTGGAAGCAACTTATGGTTGCTTCAGGAGCAATCCGCTCAGTCTGTACATTAACTTAGCCTTCTGGCTTCTTTATTTTGTTTTATTACGGCTCGGGAAGGCCAATATAATTTCCCCCATCTACGATGGTTTCATTAAAAAAAAAAAAAAAAAAAAAAAGTAGATGTTGCACATTGAAAGCACTCACGTTCTTTGTCTTGCTTTCCAAATCAGGGACCGCCTTTCCACTATGTTCTATTTGTTGCTTTATATATATACCCCTTTGTCTTGGGCTCAAAATATAACATCATCCCATACAAACTTTCATATCAAAGCCAAAACAACTGCAAGAAACATCTCCAGTTGATCAGCGGCGTGAACTTCCACCATCATGGCTGGAAAGAAAAGCCAAAAGCACCACAGCCCCATCGGCAGTCCAGTATTATCCGATGGTAACAAGGAGCAAGATCAGTTTCTACCGATAGCAAACGTTGGCAGAATCATGAAGAAATCCCTGCCTGCAAATGCAAAAATATCCAAAGAAGCCAAGGAGACGGTCCAAGAGTGCGTTTCCGAGTTCATCAGCTTCATCACAGGTGAAGCATCCGATAAATGCCACAGGGAGAAGAGGAAGACCGTCAATGGCGATGATCTTTTATGGGCCATGACAACGTTAGGGTTCGAGAATTATGTTAGCCCTCTGAAGCTCTACCTCAGTAAATTTAAGGAAAGTGATGATCATTCTTCCATGGACGTCATTAAAGAAGAAGACCATCACCAATTTATTCCACCTACCGTCCATCTTAATAGTCAACAGGGTCCTACAATCATGGCTGCCCAAAACTTTCACTCCACCAGCGATTGCTATACTTGGTGAGACTCCATTAATTCATTGGAATGTGGAAGGCAGTGCTAATATTACTACTGGTCTTTCTTATGGGGTCTTGCTTTGTAACTTTTGAACTAATTATTATATATCCGTATTATAATACATGGGACCATCATGCAGATGAGTTCTAATATTGAAGTTTGTTTTTATACTTTTGATATCTTTAATATATATAGTATTATATATGTATAAGGAAGGATTACGTTAACTCTATGGTGTTTACTCAATATCTAAACCCCAGTGTTATATAAACTTCAAGGTTACCAATTTAAATGGCTTAAACTAGTACAAGTGATTAAGGGTTGAAGTCAAATAACTTAAGCTCGGGCTTTACCTTGAGGCACATTGTTTTTTTTTTAAACTCAAAACACTCATCATTGATGAGTGGGGTTTTTTTATTAAGGGATCTCACACCCTATGAATCTGCCCAAAAGATAATTTTACAAGAGGTTGCAACATGTTTCTAAGACCAAACATGAAGGTCGTGGAACTTGAATGAATTCTCTTGAATGTGTTTCCTTCTATAAGCTCTCCACCCCTGTGTGAAGCTTATGAAGGCCAGACAATCAAGAGGATTCAGTCCAAGGAGTATACAAAAAGCACTTAACTAGTGTAGTATTTTTTCCATCTGAATTGGGGAAATAAAGTTTCCCCGCGATTGAGAAACGAGAACCTGAGCGACGTTTGGATGTCGGTGAACTGAGAGGAGTATCCTCTTCGAATAGCAAGTTTTGCTAAAAAGTCTGGTGTTTGGTTTCCTTCTCTGTGGATATGACTGAAGATGGTTGTTTGAAATTGTGAAGAAGCTGATTTAATCTTGTCCCGAAGCTTTAAGAGAGGCCACGGACAGTTCTGGTCGTGGAGGATTAGTATCGCCGCTGCACAATCCGATTCAATATGAACGTGCTGAGTCCTATCCTTTGCCGCATCAAGACCTGTAAGAATAGCCAACATTTCAGCTTACAGAACAACCAATTGAGGCATGAGATGGGTGTTATTAATTTCCATGTGGATTGAGGCACATTGTATCTAAAACGGATTAAGCTAACAGAAGAAATCAAAAGCACATATTATATCTTGAATGACTTAACCTAACAAAAAATGCAAAATGTATGCGAAACGATCGTCATGATTATAGCTACGTGAGGGATTCAAAGAGGAAGGATTAGAAATATAAGAAAGGATGTATGTACATCAAAACACTATGAGTCGTTTGACTAAGAAAAAATCTAAAACTAATTTGAGCGTCCACTACTAAAAATTTAAACTATCTTAACACTTTCTTACAACACTTATTAAAATGTTACAATAGCTTGTAAAATGTTATTTAAACATTTAAAAAGTGTTATCTAACCTTCAAAAGTGTTACCTAAAATTTTAAAAGTGTTACATGTTAGATCTAATGCAACCTAAGATAATACTTGTAAACGTGTTGCAATAGGCTCAACTTAGTATGTATTATTAGCACCTAAAACAACACTTTCAAAGTGTTACATCACTACTGCTTGATATGGGTATTTGCACCAGTAATGTAGGGTAATAGTACCGGTATTTTGGCCCTCCAAAATATTGGTGCGTATGTATAGGTGTGTAAAAACGCAACATATTTGCACAAGAAAATGAACCGGTGTAGGAAATTATTTGCACCGGCATCTTAGACCGGTGTATAAATTTTGAAAGCACAAAATATCTGCACTGGCATTATTTGGAACACCGATGTAGACATTTTGCACCGGTATTTAACATATGAACCAGTGTAAAACCGTGATTTGTACGTCTGTATTAAATATAACACCGGTCTTTCTTTTGTAGTAGGTATATTATTTTTTTTGCACCGGAATAGTTTGCATCGGTATTTTTTTTACACAGGTATTACTTTATGCACCGGTATTATTTAAATAATTTAATATAAATTATTAATAATGTGGAATATTTTACACCGTTACATTCATTTTATACCGGTGTTTTATTTTGTTAAATTTTGCAATGCCCAATTTGGTTTCCGATGATATCTCCCGGATCATTTCCGGGGCAACGACAGTCAGAGATACTTGTGAACTATTATAAATTGGAAACTTTTGAATCAGTAAGAAATTTGAAACATCCTATTACGAAAATATCGCTCGCAAAACACGCGAACATTATTCAAACTATGAAATAGAAGAACCATCTTAAGCATGGATTGAAACAAAGTAAAAAATCACACAAGTTTACTATCCAAACAAAATCCATAGAATTCTAATATCATCAACCATTCAAAATAAACCATCAACCTATTATGTCGTTCTTATCATCCAAAAGTTGCAACGTAGTGTTCGTTTGCTGCTGGTAGTCTTTGAGCCAAACCCCACACCATCTCTCTGCTACACCTTGAATTTCGTACACATGGTACGACCATTTGCCCTCTGGGAAGATCTGTTAATTTCAAAATTACACTGTTAGTCAATAATGTTGCGTTTACTATAAATTAATAATAACAAATTTTGAGAAGCAAGGTTTACCTCCAAGATATTGTTTGTATCCAGTTGATTAACAAATTCTTCCATGAAGAGCATGGTGGAGTACCCGCATTGCCATGAACTATTCTGGGTTCGGTACTGCACAAGAAAGGTATATGTATTACTAACCCCAAACATAATAAATTGAGGAATGAAATGACAGAATGACTTATGATGATGTTGTTGATTTTCCAGTGTAGTCAGGTTCTAGCTCCGTCTTTCTCTTCTCCCTTTGGTATACACATGCAAGCCTGTCAAGAAAGTAAATTAAAATGGTTACTTCTTCCCGTATACTACCAAACTAGGATTTTTGATTTGATTGATTGAAATACGAAGGAATGACCTAAGTTAGATAAAGTTTGTTGGTTTGATACCCCCTGACAATGTGTCTAGAGTGAAAACCTCCTCCGTTCTAGGACGGATAATGATGAGGCACCAATGATCACTGTCGGAAAATTATGTTAACAAATTAATAAAAATGAAAGTTGTTTGAAATGTGAATGTAATTTCCAGGAAGAAATACTTACATTCTTATGTAGGGGTCAATGTAGAACTCAGCATCCGCTGCCTTCATTGTTTCCCAAATTAGTTTGAAACAGATTTCGACCTCCCGCTTGAAGTTGTTAAAGTTGCCACAGTTGGATGGGCAGAATTGGACGTAGCCTAAACTAGTTTCCCATATTTCCTCCCACGGGTGCCTGTAACCTTAATGATATTGAAAATGAATTCCTAATTAATTTAAAAAACATTAAGGCTGTAAGTTTTGAAACTCACCTCATCCACATAGGTTGTAAGTTTTGTATAATATTTTAGTGAATAGATAAAATAGTTATGGAGATATTTCAGATGTATAATTCAATGTATCGTACATGCATAGATTAATGAAGTTGTACCTCTTCATCTACTTCTCCGTCGCTGGGCTCTTCACCAGACTTTATAGCAACTGCAGCAATGTCATCAATCGCCTTCTCTATAAACTTCTTGGGATAGTCAAGGCCTGGCGGAATTTGAACACCGCTTGCAGATGTTAAGCCTTTCACCAATTTCTCCAGGTACGATACCATGGCTTTCAGGACGGGTTGATTGTTAGATGGTCTCCTCTGGGCTGTCTCTTTGGTTGAGGAACTACTACCGCACTTGCTGCAGGAAAGATGAGGAACAACCACCACTGTGGGTAAACCCGTCTGAGTTCCCTTGTACCTGCCCGGGTGATCCTTTTTATTTATCACTTTTATGAGGATGTCTTCACCCAACTACAATTCCAATGCTCCTTTTTCCTTAAGCTCGTTCAATTTCAACTGAAAATCACATAGGAACACAATTGTTTATATGAATAATGGGAAATACATTAAAAATTAATTTAAATGGTCGATTTTGGCATAACTTACAACGTCTTGTGCGATCTTCTCAACCTTTTTCGATGTGTATAACCTTTTCTTATCTTTGTTTTCCTCAAGATAGACAAGAGATCTATCAGGAGTGAAATCCTTTTGACTGAGTTGTTGCTCAATCTCCTTGTCCGTGAATCCCTCGACGGTCAACCTAATTCTCTCCTACTCCTTCAGCTCCATAGTCAATTTGGCACGGATGTATCAATTACCCCTTTTGCCCATGTGGTGCGTTTAATCCCTGCCCTTGTTTCGTTCAATATTTGTCACCCTGAGCCTTTGATATCGTTATTATAAATAAAAATTTAGTTGAATAGAACTTATGGGCAACATAGCTCTTAACAAGTATTAATATTTTCATTATACATGAAAATATGGATGCCGATGCCTCTATTCAAACAAGTGCCATTCATCCTCATCAATCCACTTGTACTTCTTCCATGCTGGTATTCCAGTTTTATTGATACCTTTGTCCACTTCGTGAATAAACCTATTTGCCATCTTTGTCTTCCAATTCCTATGTTGGTTTTTTGCCCTCTCTGTAATCTCCTTTCTCAGTATTTCTAGTTTCTCGTCCATCACAGGTGTTTCAATTGTGAAGCTCTCCTAGAACAAATCATATGAAAAGGTATGTCATTAATCACATCTTCACTAAGACTTTACCATGAATAAAAATATTAAATTACAATTGTCAAGTCTTACCAGGGCATCCTTCCATGCCTCTTACTTAACATCTTCAGGGACATCGCTCCAGTGTTTGAATGCGCCAAATTTGATGTGGCACCAGAAAGCGTAATTGCCATAAGCGTGCCACGCTGACCAGTTCTTAATGCATACTGCTTGATTCTCATGGAACTGAAATGCAAAAGGAGTTGGAGTGTTATGCTTAGCCAACATCATAGATTGTCACGTGCTAGTTCCTCGCCTTCACAAATAACTTTTTATCTCAAACTTGTCCCATCCTTCTTCATTCCCCCCCCAACTTTTGTCAAGTCGTCATCCGCTTCATCAACAGGTGGCCTTCCTTTGATGGTGCTCTTTCCCTTTCCCTTGAAAATTGGTGTTTTGGCCAATTTTTTACCGGCGCCTTCTCCTTCAACATCCCTTACAATAACATCACCATGTTCCATGGTTTCTCCATTCTCTTCATTAGTCGGGTCATTTGTTTACGTTTCTTCTTCCTCAAATTGTATCTTCAACGGAATCCTTTTTGGCAGGGGTTCTTGGTCTGCCACATTAACCTCCCCATTGACCACATTCTTCACCTCCCCCTCCTTCTTCGTAACTGGTCGCTTCCTCTTCGTGTTTGATTTCCCCTTCTTTGCCGGCATAAAAAATAATAGAATAGAAAATTATCAATCCATACAATAACGGTACTTAAAGATCAACATTGATAGAACGTTGCGTAGAACTTGAACAACAACATCATAAATATGGCATAGAAGTTGAACAATTCATACGTAAAACTACATTATATAAGGCATAAAAGTTCATATATCATGGCATAGAAATTGAACGAACAAGGCATGGAACTTGATATAGAATGGAATGGAACCTTATAGAAGTTGATAGAAAACCATACCAATCTCTTTAGATTCATAAAATAGGCCTTTAACCGAGCAATTATCAGTTCCCCCTAACATGACTATCAACATTATCACCAACCAAAAAACTATATTACTACATTATCCATCCACAAAAAATGCAAAACTTTTTAACCCCACAATTGTATAACCATACCATTCAAGTTACCCTTTCAAAATTTTCTCAATTTACATTTTTTGTTCATAGAAGCATTTGGTCGAACATGTGTTGTGCGTGAGGGTTGGAATTATTTTTTTGACGAGAAGTTGATATAGTAACCCATGGTAACATAAACACCAAAACTTACCTTCACCAATGGAGCGTTTGTGTTGCTACTCCCTTTTGTAGAACTCGCCAAGAACGGAATGGGATGATGAACTCGCCAAGTACTTTTTTCTCTTGTGTTGTCAAGGGTTGACGAAGGGTTGCTTCTCTTGTGTTGCTCAACACTTTATAGGATAGGTGATGGAAGTTACAATGATTGATGAGGAGTTATGGTGGTTCAATTTAGTGTGAATTGAATGGTTGAAGTGGTAAAGGGCGATTTTCAAAGAGAATTTGAAAGAGTTTGATGAGAAGATGAGGAGTTGTGGGAGTTATGCCCGTTTGAAATGGTTGAAAAACATATGAAGACATTTTTTTACATCGGTAATATGTAGAGTACCGGTGTAATAATTATGAAAATGGGTTTGAAAATTGGCCAACTGTTCAGCACCGATACGTTTACCGGTGTAGAAAAGGATAAAAAGAAGCTGCGTGCAACTGCTTTAATGATTTTTTACTGACCCGAGATCAACACATGAAAATTTAGGCTAACTATTGTACACCGGTATCTCGTATTGGTGTAGAAAATGTTGATACTGGTGTAAAATTACACAAAAAGCAGCTGTGTGCGGCTGCTTTAAATATTTTTTGAAAAAAAGGTTGAACCTGAGAGGAACTTTAGAAATTTTAGACTAAGTGTTCAATATCGGTATGAGTGCAAAAATAACATGTACTGGTGTAAACAATTTTGCGCCTTATTAAAAATTAAAGAAATCAAAAATTTTGAAATGTGCGCCAAAAAATTGAACACATACACTGGTAATTGCTTAATATTACCGGTGTAAAAAAATGTAAATCATTTAAGCTCCCTCTTAATTCATTTACCTCTTGTGCATTTTTCAACAACCCCATTTATTCAAATTGACGTTTAATTATTGTGAATAGACATTGTACTAGTTGTTTTATGCAAATATCAACCACACATGGGCCCCATACATTGTCGTTACTAAGCATTATTTAATTTTAAAAAATTGGCATATTGACCCCAAACATTTTGTTTCACCCCGTGAAGCACTTTTCCACCGGCCCAAATGGAATTTTAGGATGCTCCATATTGAATAAGTAACGTTTCCGTACCTCAATGATACCGAGGAACCGGAAAAGTTGATTATATGCGTTTATTGCAATTAGGTCCCCCAAATTGTGACATGCGATTATGACTTGTTAGGAAACTACGTAAATTACCAAATTTAATATTCTGGGATTAAATTATAATTGTAACATATTTGTGCCCGGGTGGTGATTTGTCCTAAAGCACTAGTAGGTGTTGTAGAGTAAACGACAAGGGTTTACTTCATTGTTTCTATGTGTAATCCAAACATCTTCCAAACTAAATACAGAGACCGGACTCGTTCGTTTCCCCTCATGTGGAACTTGGAAATAAAAAAATGGTTGTTTTGTGGACCATCTGGCTCAATCGGATTGCGATTTTGATTTACGAGTAAACTTTTTACTTATTGCAATTTAGTCCCTCCAAGAATCTTGGAAGGGTCGAAATATAAAATTGGCTCCACATATATGCAATTCAATACATTACGATTGTGTTAATGCATTTGTAGACCTTACTGGTGGAAGGTAGGCCCTGTAAAACCAACAGTGAATGTTTGCACTGTACTTCCCAAAATTATACTTTTGCCCACAAATTTACTTGGGGAACCTCCATAGCTCCTAATGCTACAATTTTTTTAAGTCTAACCATTCTTGGAATATAATGCACCAAATTTGGCGGTCCTAATGTAACCACTTAGGCCAACTACGTTCGGCCTATCTTTTTTGTCTTCATGAGTGTATTTGTCCGATAAAATTTCAAATCATGCAGTGTACTATTGTTTTATTCGACCCATCATCGTGCATGTTTAACAAAAGTAAAAATTTCAGACTGTCTAAGTGCAACACTATCAATGTTTAGTACATAATCTACTCTTTGTAAGTGCTACTACAAGTTTTCTACGAATAATAACGAGAAAATAGTTCAACCTCGTCAGCAGGCTCTGTTGCATCACCATCACGGGTACTTGTGTCAACATCCATGTCCTCGACATTGCCTGTTGGATGGAAGGTTGGAAAATTTTTGACTGCTAACACGACGTTAGGAAATTGATACGTCATAACCTTGGCCACATGTTCGTGCCAGGATCTTTGATATTTGGATTCTTCAAGTAAGTTTGCTACACCGACCTCCAAGCCAGCAACTCTGGATTCAATAGTAGCAACAGGAATGTCAGGTGTCTAAATGTAGAAAGATTCCACACAAATCTTATCTGTTGGTTGTCCATAAATGTCATGTGCTCTTGAACAAAGCGCGGAGATGATACTGCAATAGGCATAAGATCACATCTGATCACGTTCCCTCTGCAGCAGAGGAAAAAGTTGACAACCAACATTCCATCGAAGCTCCTTCTTTATTAAATACAAAAAGTTGAGGAGAAGTTTATGGACTTCTGTGTTCACAGTTACTGGATAGATTCTAGATGCCAGTGGTACAACCCATTCATTTGCGGAGTTAGAGTTTTCATAGGTATTTTGCTCCAATTTGGTTTGGCCAACTCATATATGTCCGTACCTGCCCTAGTTACTATCCCAACGATCTCTTTCTCAATTGGTTATTGTAAAATATAACCGTCATCACCTAGAAAATAGAGCGCGAGAAACTCACCCTCGTCGTTTGGAACATTGGGCAACCCAAACAAGCCATTGATAGATTCTGGTGTGACAAGGACAATTTTAATGGTCATGTTGAATAGTTGCAGAATCTCGCAGAATTTTGATAGTTTGTTTGAATGGGGGAGATGCTTCAATTCCTCTCTCTATGTGATGACAGTGTCCTTTGTATGATTCATGGACCAATCTAGCCCTCTCGGACATGAAGGTACCATCCGGGTAAGTGTCCGATGATACTTTCGGCAATGATGGGAATGGTGAATGGCATATCCTTTTTGAATTGGATTTGGGAGGCATTTCCTAAAAAATACATTGAAGCATTTCATCAAACACCTTACATGCAAGTCAACCTATACATGATGTCACATTCTCAATGATTCTATTTCATATGAAATTGCTAAATAATCATACTGATAAGGTATGGAAGTGGTTTACCTGATTATATGACAACCTATGTAGGATTTCAACAAAGATGGGTAGTGATGGAGATGGTATTGAGTGAGAGATATAAATTTGGTACTGTGAAAATGGGGATCTGAGAGGGTTTTAAATAATGGAACATTTTATACACTAATATTCTACATATACCGGTGTAAAACGAGGCCTAAAATAGTTGCTTTAGGCTGCTTTAAATAATAATAAAAAATTCTAACTAATCCCACCCGAGAGTAAATTTCAAAACAAATTTGAAGTACCCAGCACCGCTATATATACTGGTGCAGATTTAACAAAAAGCAGCTGATTTAGGCTGCTTTAAATGCCAAAAAAAATTTGATGCTTCACACCAGATACGAATGCTCAAATATATTTCTAAGTATCCAGCACCGGTATACCTACCGATGGAATTTTTTAAAAAAATGGCTGCTTCAAGCTACTTTAAATGCAAAAACAATTAACATTGTCAGACCCGAGAGCGAAAACAAAAAAAATATTCTAAGTATTGTGCACCGGTAATAGTACCGGTGCGTAAGTACAAAACAGAGCACCTACACCGGTAATTTAATCTTTACCGTGTAAAAAAACCAGCACCTAGTAGAAATTTTAATTAAAATAAAAATACATTTTCACCGATTCAATTCATAAACACTCCATTGGAATTACAGATCATACCAACAAATTCATAAAAGAGTGTCAATTAAATACATTACACACTACTTCGCTTAAGGCCCATACGATTTTTCACAAAACATGGTCACAAAAACAACGACCAGGAATGACCAATCTATCGGTTCTGCTTCAAGATATTGTCCCCACTTACTATTTCACCTCTCTCATCAACCCACAACCCATCACCATGAAAATGCCTTCCAACAACGGGTCCCCCCAACATCTTCCAAACTAGGAAATACTGATGGAAACTCAGGACCATCAGTTATGGCGAGCTGATCAATCTTCTCATCAAAGTAAAACTTCTTCCCATGCAACACCACATGATACTTCTCATTCGAAGGGTCCTTGATGTAAAAAATATGACGTGCCTGTGTAGCTAGGATGAAATTGTCTTCTTCATATCCTACATGATTCAAGTCGACCTATGTGAACCCCATGGGCTTCTCAACTATAACACCGAAAATGTGTTCCACCCAACGACACTTGAAGACAACAGCCTTGAACTCTATATAATCCAACTTCCAAATTTCCTCAATCGCCCCATAGAAAGGCATCACAACAACAACCAGATGTTTATCTCTCTTGCTTGCATGCCACATGGATTCAAATTCAATATAAACACCACTATTTTGAGTGGTGCTCTTCTCATCCTTCTCCAATGTTGAGAACCTAAAGCCATTAATGTTATAACCAAGGTATCGTCTAACGGTGCAGTTTGAATTCCTTGCAAATGCCTGTAGGTTACTGGGCATCCCTTCGACATTACAACGATTGTAAAACCAATTAAAAAACCTTGAAGAATGCTCAACCTGAATTTTATTTGGGGGCCAATCTGGATGAATCTCTTCCAACAGCAAAACATGTTCCTCAACATATGTTACAGTCTCGCTACTATTACGTAATATATAAAGGTGAACAATCATCAATTCAACGTGGAAGGGTGTATGAAGCGTACCCTTGGAACGTGGAATCCTATTTTACCTTCCTCAATGGGGTCCACCTATAATACCAAGCGCTCTTTTTCCAACCAAGTTAGCTGTACAATAATCGATGATCTCCTCAGTGACGTACCTCTGAACAATTGAGGCATCAGGCCGACTACGATTATGAACATAACCCTTGAAAATAGCCATGTGACGCTCAAAGGGGTACATCCAATGCATTCCAACAGGCCCGCACATGCATATCTCCCTGACCAAGTGTACCACTAGGTGCACCATAATGCCAAAGAATGACATGGGAAAATAATTCTCCACATGGCATAGAACAACAACAGCCTCTCGATCCAGTTCATCTAGCTGTTGCCTGCTAATATTTTTCATGCATATTGAGTTGAGGAAAAAACACAAGCGCATAACTGAAAATCTAATTTCCTCTTCCAAATACCCACATATTGCTATGGGAAAAAGTTATTGCATAAGGACATGACAATCGTGTGATTTCAAAGCATTAAGACGCAACTCATCATTCACAAACCAACTAACATTAGAGGAGTAACCGGACGGTTCCTTCATTCCTTGGATGCTCTCACACACCGATCTCCTCTTAGCAACTGACAGATTGTAAGGAGCGGGGGGTAGGTACATTCGCTTCCCTCTTACCTCCGATGCCTGATCCAACCGTATACCAAGGTCCACTAAATCTTTCCTCACATTCAAGCTATCCTTAGTTTTTCTGGGAATTTTCAGAAGCGTTCCAATTAGACTCTCACAAACGTTCTTTTTGATATGCATGACATCCAAACAATGGGGAGCCTCCAAATTTTCCCAGTACGGAAAATTAAAGAAAATGGACCGTTTCTTCCTTAGTCCTTCTACAACCCCACTATCCTTTGATAACTTCTCACCAAGAAAAACATTCAATTTCTTCACCTTATTGTGAATAGCTACAACGGTAAAAGGTTTGGGTGCCTTTCTCCTCTCCTTCCCACCAACGAATGCAACCGCGTTATTCCACAACTTGTGACCTATCGGCAGGAATTTAAGGTGACCCAAATAAATAGCCTTTCATCCATTCCTCAACTGATGGTATTCTTTCTCATCCTCACAAACTGGGCAAGCCTTGTGACCACATACCCATAAAGGTTACCATATGTTGGATATCATTTATGGTACAAAAATGCATCGCCCTCAATGTAAACTCTTCACCACTACAACCATCAAACATTAAGGCGCCAACCAACCAAAGCACCTTTAAATATTCTATCAAAGGGGAAAGATAAGTGTCTATGTCATTTCCAGGTTATTTTGGGCCTGAAATTATGATGGGCATTAACACATATTTTATCTTCATGCACAAGTACAGGGGGAAGACTATAAATGTCAAGCATAACCGGCCACAAATTAGGTTTCGAGGACATATTTCCAAATGGGTTGATACCATCATTACACAAAGAAAATATCAAATTCCTAGGTTTGGATGCAAAGTGTTGATACATCTTATCAAATTTCTTCCACTGATCTTCGTCAGCCGGGTGTCGAATTATATCATCATCTTTACAACCTCCCATATCAACGCACCATGTCAAGCTATTTGCATCCTTTTCATTCTTAAACAACCTTATCAGTCTCAGAATAATTAGAAGATACCACATAAATTTGGTGGGCACCCGCCTCATCACCGGCACAACATGCTCTCCACCGACAGCCACATTTCTCTTCTTCTTATAACGTGACACGTTACATACTAGACAAACAATCTTATCCTTAAGGTCACCCCTATATAGTACATATTGTTCGGACAAGCATGTATCTTTTCATATTCCAATCCCATCTGACACAAAATTCTCTTAGCTTCATAAAGGTTATCAGGAACCCCGTTACCGGGCGGAAACTTTTCATTCAAAAACTTAAGAAATTTATTCATGCTAGTATCACTCAATGACCCTACACCTTTCAAATTAAACAACCCCATCAAACATGACATGACCGTGTCTTTCTTCTTGCAACCGGGATACAATGGTGTATCCTTCTCATCAAGGAAGTTAGCCAAAACCTCAGGCCTCCCTCTAAACTCATTAACAACCTCCTCACACATGTCATCCAACATAGAATCCCCAAAACACTCTCTTTCACTAACTCTCACATCCGGTGGTGATTTTCCCCATGAAAGGTCCACACAACATAATCTTTCACAAACCCCCGGCTATACAAATGGAGTTTCAGGATGTCCTTCTTATCAGTACGAATTCGATTTCCACAACCACGACAGGGACATAATATTCGCTTCTCTCGACTAAAAGCATGCTCCAAGAACTTATCCACGAAGATAATATATTTATCGCTCACATATCAATAAATGTCCAATGATCAAACTTCAACACATTTAATACAATAGAATTTTTCATGATGACTTCCTAATCATGCAACATCACCAATGCAAACTATACACCAACATTCCACATTACAATTACAACATTCTAAACATGTCCAACACTATATGAATCAAAAGCCATAGCCATATAACTACAACAGCCTTGAGAATAAACCATAAACTAATATCTACAATTTTAGCTCAATCACCATCAAATGATCAAACACGAAGTGTAAATATCTCTACTAACCAAACCATACATAAAATCCTTAATGTCCATAAATATAATTCAAAAAATGGTACCTTCAAGGGTCTTCATTGTGGAGAATTCAATGGCCTCATCAACCAAAAAACACCATTAATGAACCTCTTCTTCCAAAAATCTAATTTTTAAATCGCTAAAAAAGGTGGTAGGTGTGCATTTAATGCAATTTTCTACACATGTATTTAGACTTTACCGGTGCATTTGTAGTTTATTACATCGGTAAAACAGTTACCAGTGTAGATATTTAGCCAAACCCCACGTAGGTTCTTCTGCACCGGTACGATTACAGTATTAGAGCGAAAACAAATAGTTTTGGCACCAAATTTCTGAAATTTCGTTTGCACAGGTATAAAGGAATTACCGTTGCGTGTTCAATTCCAACACCGGTGTACAAATGCAAATTTTTCCTGCATTTTTTTCTACACCAGTAATTTCCCATTATCGGTTTAAAAAGTTGTGCTCTTGGTGCTAAATGAATAAAAAGGGAAATATGTACACACCGGTAATCGTTTACCGGTGCTCATGTAAGAAAATGCACCAGCCAAAACCACCTATACGGAAAATACCAGTGCAAAATATTTAAGTTTGTACACTGGTAGAACCAACATCGAAGCAAAAATAGGTGAACTGTACACCGGTTGACATGATGCCAGTGCGTATGTACTTATTTGCACCAATACTAATGTTAACATGATAAATACCCGTGTAATTGGTTACATACGCACCGGTATAATTGTACTCATGAATTTACACCGGTGCATATGTACCTATTTTCTAGTAATGCATTAGCCTTAGTTTGTTGTAGTGGTCAGAGCTGCTTCCCCCGAGCACCGTGAGAATTTCTCTTGGAAGTTATCAATTCATCAAATGGATATCCAAAGATAAAGCATTCACACAAAATAGCTTCATCAATTGGAACGTCTAATGGAACCCATTCACAAGTACTTTATTTTTCCTTTGATGGTTGATAACTCATACATACCACCACATACCAGTAAAATGATGGTTCCAGTAAGACGATCTTCAAGATTGAACTTCAGAATGACTAGATATGTAGTCACGCATTATGCAGAAGATAGTCTCTCTAGAGAGCCAAGAGAAGAGGAATCAATAACCTAAGACATCAGACAATTCAGACATTACAAAGCTATTGACACCACAAATACACATGTAGATCCAAATTGGGTGTCTACCCCAGTTATCCAAACGTAAATCCCTCAATGATGGATCAAAGGTAAGCGTCTATTTCTCAATGCCAAGCGGCTTCGCAACCCAGGATTCAAGAGAATTATGATGGAGAAACATCCGGTGTAACCACTTCATCTCACCCCCCTCCTCATACAGACTCATATAAAGTAGCTTTTATGGTTGTTTGAAGGGTAGATTTTGAAATGTTTTGAAGGAATTGCCTGGAGCAGCACCTCCACACCTCGGAAGTTGAACCTAATCGTGTTTAACACATACCACAGTGATAATTGACGTAATGAATAATACTTCCAAATGTAAAAAACTAGATCTGACAACTATCATACATTTTTTACCCATAAGTACTTGGGTGGACAAGTGTCTCTCATCCAGTCACCATGGAAATTATCTCCTTGGGAATTGCTATTCTGGGATACCTCTCATTTGGGGCCTCCACTCAACCAATCTACAATAATCTTGTGTATCCTCAAGGATTCAACCTTAACACGCACCCTTCCAAGTGCATATTTCCAGGGGTTTCACAAGGTTTTCAGCAGCATATGCGACCCAAAAATTATTCACCATTTGGAGGCTACTAGTAGCACGTCTAGTGCTTAGAAGGGACAATGGTTAGAACATTACCAACAATGGTTGGTGTGCTAAAACAACATCCAATGATGGCTTATCTAGGATGGATGCATCATGAATGATTGGGCCAACATACCCTCTAGCGCCACCCAACAGGGAACCATATGGCGCGAGGCCCCAACCTCTATCATACTTTGGTACTGTAGACTGAGATGTGGTGCAACACAATGCTACTAGATTAGATCAAGAACTAGAGTGGCTGATCGGTAGGGATCATGAAGCAGCATTTTTCCAATATGTACCTTACTAGCAGCTTATGACTGGACGCAATATTTCAAACCACTCAACGTTCTACCTACCTATAATGGGGAAATAAATATATGGGAATTTCTTTCTCATTCGGAAATTTGATGTCTACTCGAGACACTCTGATTGAGCTTATATGCAAGATGTGATCATACCTCAGGGGAAAGACTATAGCTTGGTATGAATCACTTCCAAGAGGCTGCATCTCATCCTACTTTGATTTTAGAAAGTTTTTATATGCCAGATTATACCAAAAGAAGTGGTTCACTAAAATGGGTCCTGAATTACTCAACCTTCAACAAAAGAAAAACAAATCTACTGGCCAATTCTACCAATGATATACTAATGAAAGTTTGAATGGGTTTCATGAATGTTTTGGTTCATGGCAAGCCATGTGATAATCTTGTGGAAAAAACACCGATGATTGTACATCAGTTACATAAGCTTGTTGAAAAACACACAAAGGTTGATGAGGCAGCCAAAAGAAAGAAGAAAATGACAAAGAAGAACGTTGTGGCCGAGTTGAAGGCGGAAAAGGTAAAAAAGCATTTGCCTTCATTTCTGAATCCAAAGTATAACACTTTTACTCCACTAAGTAGCCTCGATCAAAGATTTTGTCAATACACAAGTCCCTCCTATTCCCGCCTCAACCTTTCAAGTCGCCATCACATGAAAGATCACATGATCGTTGGTGTCATTACCATAATGACCATGGTTATGAAACAAACTACTGTTATGAAATTGAGAATATCATAAGCAAGGGACAACTTCAGAAGTATGTAGTTGGGAGCCAAAGAAAATATCATAAGCCACAGACATCAGTTTACAAGTCAAACAACTATATATTTCAAATTCAAAACTAGAATCGGAACCAAGGCCATGGAGGTTGAACATTGTCTTAGAACCAATCAACCCCAAACCAACAAAGAACACCTAAAATTAATGGGGCCATCAATGCTATTTTCAGTGTCTTAGTCGCTACCTACCCTCATGAGAGCCAAAGCAGAAATGACTACAACATGATGAAATTATTCATTTTCTTGATGATGATGCTACCCCTAACCAAATCCCACATTCAGATCCGATGGTGATTTCTGCAATCATAGGGAACATACAAGTGAAAAGGGTGTTCATAGATGATGCGAGTGGGGTAGAAGTAATCTGTGGGCATTTCTTTGATCAGATGGGAATAGGATGATTCAAGCTACAAAAGTGTAACCTCTATCGGGCTTCACAGGGCTTACGTAACATCTGATTGGAGTCATCACTCTACCCATCACCATATGAGCATATCCTTAATCCAAAACCATTATTTTCAATTTGGCAGTAATGGAAACACCAAGTCCATTTCATGTAATCATTGATTTACCATGGATAAGTCAAGATAAAGCTATACAGTCTCTATATCATCTGGTTATGAAGTTCTCAATAGATCAGGGAGCTGCTTCGGCTAGGGGCGATTAAGTTGTAGCCAAGATTTTTATGTTAGTGGCAATTAAGGAAGCAAGACATAAGTCCAAGGAAAGCACTAAAGTACATGCCATACATGGAAATCTTCCCGAGGATGAATCTACACAATTATTAACATGAAAAATGCATTGGTTTTAATAGACGATCTTGAGGCTATAAAGTTTGTTCAAATTGGCCAGGGCTTAAAGTTGATTGAAATATTGAAGCAATTCAATGATCTATTTGCATGGAGTACAAATGATATAACAATGGTGCCTCCTCAAATTATTGTCCATAGACTGAATATTGATCCTTCTATTAACCGATCAAGAAAAAATATCTATTATTTGCACCTAATCGCGAGAAAGCCATACAAATCTAGGTGCAGAAGTTGTTGGATGAAGACATCATTGATGAGATTATTTATTTAGAGTGCGTTAGAAATCCAATAATGGTAAAAAATTCAGATGAAGGGTGGTGAATATGCATCAACTATACATACCTGAATAAATGTTATCCGAAGTATAGTTTCTCCCCCCCCCCCCCCAACAATTGACATGTTGGTTGAAGCCATCATTGGGTATGAAATCCTAGAATATTTTGATACTCACAAAGGCTACCATAAAATAATGATAGAGGAAGAAGATAAAGGAAATACTTTCTTCATAACCCACCTCGGGACATACTGCTACAAGAAAATTCCTTTAGGCCTAAAATATTCTAAGGCCACGTACCAATGTTGAGTGGATGCTACATTCAAAATACAAATGGGCTGAAATATAGAGATACATGTAGATGATATGGTGATAAAAAATTTGAAGCTATGCCAACTTTATATTGGACCTTGAGGAAACATTTAAGAAATTATGGAATGAAAATGTTAAGTGTAAACCCTCCAAGTGTGTTATAGGAGTAGGGATGGGGAAGTTTCTAGGGTTCATGGTTTCTAACAGGCTAATAAACACTAGTGGAGAAGGCTTTATTAAAGGCAACGTTAGAAGGAGGTTTCATCAGAACAATTTTTAATTGAGGTCCAAAATAGGTTATGAGTTCAGAACTCCCTCCCAGGTCACCTTTTTCATTTTAAAGGCGGTCTAAATTAATTAAAGGCACTTCCACCTTTAATGAAAATCTATTAAAGACATTTCTACTTGTAGAATCGCCTTTAACTGGGGTCCAAAATAGGTTCTGAGTTTGGAAATGCTATCCTAAGGTACCTTTTATTTTAAAGGCGATTCTACAATTAGAAATGCCTTTAAAGGGAAGTCTTCTAGGCCCAATATAAAAACCCATTAACCATAGGGTTTCACTACATGTCTACACTCTCATTTTTTTATATGTTTTTCTTTTATCTCTATTGCTTGAGCCACATACTAGCTTCCCTTCACCTATCTCTCTCTCCTTCCAAGCAAATCCGACCACCATTTGCCTAAGCTCCACCATCGCCCACCCTTTAGCCTCACCTCCGCTGCTGCTACCTTCACCTAAGCTTCACCTTCTATGCTCCACCACTTCCACCCTTCGCTGCTCGCCTCCATATCGAAGACGAAGACCGTTGGACATTGAAGCTAATGGAGAGGGTAGAGGTTAACATCGCTGGAGATCGAAACAGCTGGTGAAGACTTT
This sequence comes from Rubia yunnanensis, assembly GCA_037428765.1. Lineage (NCBI taxonomy): Eukaryota > Viridiplantae > Streptophyta > Magnoliopsida > Gentianales > Rubiaceae > Rubia > Rubia yunnanensis. The sequence continues at coordinate 64,502,235 of CM075069.1, read as the reverse complement.
CGTTGTTGAAGATCAATGCCGCATTATCGCCGAAGGCCGCTGGAGATCGATCGAACGTGTAGCTATGTTCTTGTATTGTTGTTGTGTTGTTGTTGGTCTTTTGTTGCTAAAATCTCCAGATCTGGTTTTGCTTTGCTTTGCTGCCGGAAACCGATTCAGGTAGCATTTTTTTGGGACCTCAGAATTAGGTTTTGAATTTGTAACCTATTTTAGACCCTAATTAAATGCAGTTTTTGAACCACCTTTGATCGAGGGTTTTCCACAAGTGAAATGTGAATTCTGAAAAGGTAGAAGTCTTATAAAAAATGATGCCCCAAAAGACCATCAAAGAGGTTCAGAAGCTAACAGTATCCTTAGCAGCCTTGATATACACCTCTCTTCACCATGCGAATTCCGAAGCAAGGACAATACCATGAACCCTACAACCTACACCCGCTCATCCTTGATTTTTTTAAAGTAGTATAATCTATCTTAAACATTTATAAATTTAAATAATATAAAATAGACTATTACATATTTATTAAAAAGGTAGAGACCAATATTCTAAGCCAACCCAACTTGGCGCAGATTCCTACTGCCGCCAGATCTGCACCGTAGGGGAAGCTATGATGAAGATGACATCAACGTTGCTTACAAACCACCCCCACGAGGATGCTTGACCTAAAAATAAACATTTAGTGTGTAGAAACTCTTCACGGCGACAATATACTATACCCCATTGTCACATGATTGAACGAATATCGACAGCCATCCAAGTGAACCCATCGGCCATGTAGCCCAGTTATCCCTTAGAACCTAGCCAAGCAAGACCATTATTCTTCTCGCTTAGGTATTCCTTAATCCCATTTAAGTAGAGAGGAGCAAGGGAAATATCCAACCAGTCCCTCGCCCCCCAGTTTGCAAATTCCAATTGCCGATCATGAAATTATTAAATGATAGTATCAGTCACATACCCTAGAAGTTGAGAAAGTAATGAGTTTAAACAAAATGCCTACAGGCTCATAAGAGCCTCCTTAGGAAATCCCTTAAACAATATTACCTAGTCTAGGTCTATGGGAGCATAGATAATTCCTCCAAATAACCCATCCTAGATAGATTACTGGCAGACCAACATAGCCACCAGATTCCCAAATCATACTTTTTAGGAGAACCTTACAATATACATATCTACAACAACTTTAGTAACAACACAACCAACTTAGCAAAACAATGAGGAAAAATACATAGAATAACTCATCACAACATAAGAGCAAACAAACTACAGTTGAGTAGTCCAACTGATACCATTCCCTTTTTTATAGAGATAACACATGCATAAGAAAATGGAATATCATTATGATATTCCCTGGAAAGTTGCGACATCATACCTACCCTTGTCTATCCAACCCCTTACTTAAGCCTTGAAAACTGATAAAGTTAAGGAATAGTTAACCCACAGTTTAACTGTCAAACAATGATAATACACTGAGCAAACCATGGGGAAATGCACTCAACAGGTTCACCCAAATGTAACAAATTACACACACAAATATGATAGAAAGAACACTACGGATTTGCATAAGCCTAGAAAATTGCAAGCACATTAACACAAGAAAATATTCAAATCCACCCTCATTCAAGTACACATAAGTAGAAAGGATTTTGTGGCTTCGCATTCGCCAGGAAAATCACCAGCCTTGCGATACAAATAGCACTTCTCCTTTCTTCACATGCACAGAACACACATTACACATATAACACACAAAAAATAGAGAGGAAACAGTGGCTTCGCTTTTTCTTGGGAAACCACCAGCCTCGCGACAGAAGTAGTATTCCTCCTCTCTTTCCACACATAATGCATATACAATTACACATTACACAACACACAAACAGAGAAGAGATTGCGTCTTTGTATACATATGGAAAAGCACCAGCCTTACGACACAAGTAGTACTCATCATCATTTTCCACACATGATGCACGTACACATTAAACACCATGCAAGCAGGATGAGACTGCGGCTTCACATATGTTTGGAAAACCATCAGCCTCGCAACACAAGCAGTACTCCTCCCCTTTTCCCACACATAATACATATACACATTACACGCTACACACATAAAAAATCACATCCCAAAAGTAAGGAATGAATAACCAATAACCCCTCAAAGCTAACAAACTTACAACCCTTATACCCCTGCAGTATTACCAATTCCTTGATAATTAAGTATGCTAGCAAAACCAACATCTTCCCCACGGGACCTTGAAATACATTTACTGTCCAACACAATCACTTAACATAACACCCCGCCCATTCCTTAGAATTAGAAACAACACGAGAATAGCCAAACAAGGTTATATCTCATATACAAAAATTTAAGCCAACACTACACATTAACTAGAACACAACTCGTAGTCAGTGGAAAAGTTTTATGGAATACACTCACACCTCAACTTAGCATACCCCCCTAATGATAGCAAAGAATAAGAATTTCTAATAACTACCCTTGAATCACCAAGCTAAATGCATACTCAACTCCAAAATTATCCAATAGGAAAGTTAGAGGACACCTCGTAGGTACATGAGGTGTCATCCAGATCCCTAAGAATAAACAAGTAATGCTTTAAGAAGTTAGCATGTTCAGCATTCTACTCATTATATCTCAACTTATTCTAAATACCTCATTTAGTTAACAAGACCATACCTCATAAGGCCACGAGTTAGAAGACACCTCATAGGACCACGAGGTGTCATCTGGATCCCTAGGAATAATTAAGTAATGCTCTAAGAATTTAGCATATTCAAAAATTTTCTCATTATAGCTCAACTTATTCTAAATACCCCATTTAGCTGACAAGACCGTACCTCATAGGACCACGAGGAAGTCATAGACTATTATAATCCCATAAAAGGTTTTAGTATACTTAGCCAAAATCACATATATGCAAAGGAACTCATACTAACACAATAAAAATATGGCATGTTTTAGCTTAACAGAACTCAAACATTATATTCATTTAATACATAAAGGGCCATGAGTCCTAGCCCCAAAATTAGAATACAAAATACGAGGCCGGGTCACCCTAAAACCTACCCCTAGAATCAACTATCAGCCACATTCTTCTTCTCCATTAGCCTTACCCTCTTCCAATAATACTAACCTGGCAAAGAGGCAAAATGAGGGAATTCTTTCCTTGCATAGAGTGTGCAGCCTCTTACGCTTCATCTCCAGAGTAGAACCCCTAGGTATCTCACCACCATAAGAGCCATTACCCACCTAGTGATTTACATGAACACACATTCCGTGATCATGATGAAAACCATCCCCTAAACCTAAAAATATAACAAAAATAAGAGAGATAAATATTAAATAAATTACCAATTTTTCCTATTAAAATAGATAGTAAAAAAACCATACAACCCCAGCCAGTAGACCTCTCAACCACCACTGCATGCGCACGCATTTCAGTGGAACACCCAACCTAATTTTTCACATGAGTTCTCGACTTAACCTACATTAATGTTCCAAGATGGAAGCATATTGGACTCCCTACAAGGAAAAAAAATGATAACTAGCCTCATAGCCTTTGTACACATTGGACAAACATTTCATAACATCAGTCACCGAGCTTTTGGATTTAAAGGTCACCTAGGGCTTAGTTTTAGAGACCCTAACTAGTTGATATTTAGTTGAAAACACACCTAAGCTAAAAACAACACCTACCTCATGACATATATGCTAAAAACCAATTGGTATTGCCACACCATGAGGGTCCAATTAAGAAAGAGAAACCTTATACAGATCTAAAGCACAAAATATTTATTCAAAAATAAAAAAAGTCAAACCATATTGAAGCTGACACTCAAAAACACTAACCATGCCTGATGGCGGCTGCATCATTGTATCATGGATAGTAGGGATAGCAACCTCATAGGCAGACAAGAGAGGATAGAATTCTCTCAAAATAGAGACATCAGTTGAGGTAAAAAAAGCCGCAGTTTTCCATTATTATACTAGGAAAAGGTAGAAAACTATTACCTAATAACAAGGCCAAAGCTTAACTAGGAAACTCTTTAACAAAGGTACAAACAATCTAAGTTAAACTCTTTTTATATACAATTCTTATGGAAGTATAATCCCTGCAGATTCCTAATTATCTTTAACCAAAGAGCCAATAATAGCTCCATCATCAATTACAAACCCTATAATACACATTTAATGATTAAATGTCCTTAACCTCAACTTCGAATATGACCTCTGAGTTCACAATGAATCCTTGGTTGGGGGTGGGAGCTTATGATAAACAACTCCCTTAAATAAGTGAAGTCCGAAGCAAAGACAATAACTCGAGCCCCCTATGGACTAAGTAAATGATGATTTGCAAAGGAAGGGAGATAAATTTTCTAAATAGCAACTTGCTCAGAGCGAGCCATCCTAAGATAACCTAGAAGAAGAGAAAGTTCTAACTATAACCACACAACTAACACCATGATCGGAGAACATGTGAGACCCGAGAATTTTGCTTCATTAAAAATAAGGAACCTTTCATCAATAATTTATTTCTTGTTGGGTGTAAAATGATACATATTTTGAGGAAATCATAAATAAAGAATTTTGGTGAGAGAAAGAGTTATATTCCTACTAGTATTCTACCTAGGTATATAAAAATCAAAGAGCCTTTTTTCTGTACGAGAAACCTCTCTGCACCATAAACAACCACACAAAAAAATAAGGCTCCAATCAAGTGAAGAACATAGGAGCGTTGGAGGAAGCCTCTAGAGCGACTTGCTGCTTCTCTAAGAATGAGAAGGAGGCAAGGCAATTGTTGAAGCTTTCTGCGTTGGTTCTTGATCCATTGACAAATCGTAAGTTTATTCTTCATCTTTAAAGAGTCATGATTAGGTTACTAATGCGGGAAACTTCGCATGAAATTATGAGTGATGTGTGTGCAAGAGTATGTATGTTTTTCAGGTCTGATTTTAGTTCTACAGTCATATTGTACTAGATATTTGAACTGGAAATAAGTAATTAAAATTTATGAATAATATAAAAAATGAAAAATATTGAAATCTAGTTTTTAATGATATATGATTTGTATTTTTAACATGTCCGAGTAGAAAGTTATGGTCGATTTTGTAATGAGTAGTCAGCCAGTAATCTGTCTGATTGCAATGCTTATTTAATTCTGCAATCACTTTTTACTAGAGATTTGAATGGGAAATAGGTAATTCAAATTTATTTCTGATATACCCGAATGAAAGATCTTGAAATCTAGTTTCTAATGATATATGATTTGGATTTTTAAGATGTCCGAGTACTGAGTGGTCAAATTTATTGGAAGTAGTGACCTGAATGGAAGCTCGTTATTCTGAAGATACACCATCCCAAGTCGAACTCAAATAGTGAGGTAACCATAAAAAATTTGTTTGAGTTTGAAGGGGATGAGGAGTCAGTTGTGGAAGATAGCAAAGTGGAGGAAAATGTGATTGTGCTACATTCATTATTCTTTGCATCATCACTCCTACCCCCACCTAGTGAACCAACTCCACCATTTTTGGAGGATTTTAGGCAGATAAGAGAGGAGCCAAAAGACTATCGCAAGCATCCTAACCAACCAACTCTTTTTAAACTATCTCCACCTCCACAAGACTTTCCTCTTGAAAGTTTTGTACCTTTTTCAACTAGAGGAGATTTGGGTTTCTGATTCTTCATTAGTCTTGGCTCGGATGGTTAAGTTTGTTATTGCATTCATGTTCTTCTCATTTGTCAAACTTAAACCTTCTTCTAGGGCTTGGTCTTGGGGTATGGTGTATGGTGGTGGGGGTAACTATTTTTCCCGCATTGTTGGTTTTCCAGCTCATTCTCATACCACCAATCTATACTACCACTCAACTTTGGATTGTAAGAGTCGTGGTATGGAAACCACTCTTGAGCTATTTGCCCTTGAAACAAACATCTACAACATTCTTGGAAGCACTCTTCATAATACCCTTGATTTTGGAAACCAATGGTTCTTTCCTCCTCATAGTGATCCTCTCTTAACATATAGCAAGAATCGGTTGGATGGTCGGAATGACACATCCTGCAAAACCTTTCTTGTTAAGCCTTTCTTTTCATCATGAGTTCCCTCAAGGTAAGAAATCCATTCTGTTTTTTCTATTTCATAAGTCCGGAGTCATATTGCAAGGATTCTCGATAAAAAATCACCAAGAACTCAAGCAATACCTACTCCAAACAAAAACAACCACCAAGAAGTGGAAAGTAAAAAAAAACTAGCATATATGCAACCAAATATACCCAAAACTTAAAAATAAATGTCTCTTCCCCAGCAGCGATGCCAAAATTTGGGAGGTCATCATCGTACCTCTCAAAGTTAAATTTATAAGTCCTAAATGCTTCCTATCTACAAGTAGATAATGGAAAGTTGGGGTCGCCCACAAAGAAGATGGATCTTTCTAAGGATTTAAACATATGAGGTTGATATTAGGCTAGAAGTAGACATATATATATATATATATATATATATAAAAGCAAGTAAAAGTGGGGGGGGGGGGGTTGGTTGGTTTTAGTCCTAAGTTATGAATTTAAAGACAAGACAACTAGCAAATTTAAGTAACTATGCTAATCATGCAAATAAATTAAGAAAAGGGGTAAAAACTACAAAAGACAAAGCCTTGGGGGCAATTGATTTCCATTTCCAAACCTCGTATCTATACTTGAATCTACAACCTATTCAGTACTTTAACTACTTGTTGTGAAGATAAATCTTCTATCCTTCTTAGATAGTAGTGTGCAAGAGTGAATTCGACATCTCTTGTCAAACCTCACTAATGACTCCTTTAGTTGATAAACGGCTAAAAGTAGCCCATTAATGGCATCGAGCACAAAGAATCAACAAGCTTGGTAACACTTATAAACACTACACCATGTCTAAGCATTGAACCAATTCATAAATTTACACTAGATTGGTCAAGAATGTTCAACGCTCATAGACCTCTCCTACTTGCTACAATAAACAAACATGCAAAGAGTTCGACATTATCACATTCATCTAGCAATTGTTAACACACCAACATTATTAGAAGCTCTAACTCATACTCTTAGATTTCATATTAAAAGGGGGGGGGGAAACTTAGCTACTTTCTCCCAACTCTAACAAGAAATCATTCAAGCAATTCATATACTCAAACAACCAACAACATTGATGCCATTAACAATCCACATTCAAAGGTCAATAAATGCACAATAGCAAAAACAATAAATAGATAGAAAGAATTATCAAGACATGGCTTAGAAGCCTCAAACAATTGCTCTGAAGTACAAAACTAAGCTAGATAATGAAAACTCATAACATAGAAGAAATATCTACACATAAAGAAGAAGAAAATGGAAGAAATAGGTGAAAACTAGGGTTTTGGAGCCCAAGTCGGGCTTAGAGGGATAGGGAAGAAGGGAGGTAGTTATATTCTAGAAATGAAAGGAGAAAAGAAACAAAAAAAGGGCTGTTAGACCCTTCATCATGGACCGTGCCAATTTGACAGTGACCTGGACAAGCTCTCTGCCCAACTTATCTGACTCTTCAATTTGTACGCACTGCTACGGGTGAACCGCTGATCCAATTTAGGAGTACCTGTAGTCAATTTCATAGTACTCGAGAAGACTAATCCAAGGGTGCCACTCTTGTAGGTTGATTACTCTAGGATCATTTTAAGAACTTGGTACAAACTTCAGAGTGACAATTTATCCGCTTCTTTGCTTTCCTTCTTTGACCCTTCTATCTTATACCACATTTTGGCTTGTGGCCTTCACTAAACCACTCTAATGGGCTCACAAGCAATCTACAAATTATTCTCACAAAATGGAATCTAGATGCTCTTAAGGACCAAAAATCCATTAGACTAAATAAAGTTACAAAAGGAAGGACTTAGATATGAAAATTGAAAATGATCATCTAAACCCCTTATGGTGTAAACCTACCTAAATCTAGAAATCTTACAATAAAAAGATGACAAAATAGATGTTAAATACTTTGGAAAATACATGCATTTGACGTCACATCATATACTGATCGTTCACTTACCTAAGCATCAGAGAAGATCCGAGGAACCTTGATATGGAGGATTCATGAGGACGATAAATATTGCTACACCGAATATGGATATTATGTTGGTCTAGAAGGAATTCCCCGCATCAAGCCTTAGGTAGATTTTATCCAAAGCTCCTGAAAAACACTTTACCTTTCTGAACATATTGAAAAGGGCATAGGAGTTTAGATGGACTCAATAATGCATCTTTACTCTCAAATTTCTTGAGTCCATCTAAAATCCTATGCCATTTTCAGCATGTTCAAAAAGGGCAAAATGGTGATGCTTAAGAAACCTATTGCATAAATTTGAGAATTATATTATCACTCCAGTGCCCCATGAAGAGAATCAAAAGGGCGATGCATAAGAAAATTTTCTTCGGATGACTTAAGCACTCAATATAAACAACAGTTGTTGAAGGAAACACTCAAATGGGTAGAAGCTGGCAGTCTAGCTAAGAACAAAGGTCTAAATTTCATAGGCTTCATTTGGAAGAACATTTTTTTTGGCATCCCAAAGACAATCAAAGATAATGAAAAACAATTTGCCAATAATCCCTTCAAAGTAGTTCTACTAACAAGCGGTCTGTCTATAAGTTTATAGAAATGCCACTTATTTTTCACCTTATACACTGCATTTTTAAAATTACATACGAAATTTAGAATTTTTGAAAATAAGTTACATACTAAATTACTTATTTTTCTCAGGTTGGATATATGCCAAGTGCGAGGAATCAGATTGCCTACCATAGTTTCCAGCTTGTATGCTCCTTTCCTAATACCACTGACACTTTGTATGTGACCTCCCATATGGCGTTCAAATTCTTCTGCTCCTGGGATCTACTTGCCTCGTTCTTACACAAGACCAGATCATTATTTTTTAGCATTTTGTGTCTCACTCGGATGTTAGAGTGTAGCTCCATCCAGGATTTGTATGCCACCTCTTTTGGGGGACGTTCTCCCTTAATTCTTCCCGCATCTCCAGGCTTTCCCTGACCGCCTGGTCATTCTCCTTCTCTGCCAAGGGTTCTGCTACTCTCCTAGTGGGCACCGCCACTTCTAGTAGGATAATCACCTTGCTTTCAAAACACAACCTGTATGGTGACTCTCCAGTTGCCATTCCGGGCATTGTCATGTAAGCCCACGGGATGCTAGCCAACTCCTCTTCCCATTCAGTCTTCGCTAGTCTCAATCTCCGGTTTAGTCCCTGAAGGATGATCCTGTTAGTTAATTTCGTTTGGCCATTGGCCTGGGGATGTGCCACTGACGTGAACTGTTTGTTTATCTTCAGGTCCAAAAACCATGATCTGAAAGGCTCATTTGCATACTATTTTCTAATGTCGCTGACTATGATCTAGGGGATTATAAACCTGGACACAATGTTTCTTCCCGTGAAGTTTGTGGTCCTCTTTCTTGTTATTGACGCCACAACCTCTGCCTCAACCCACATGGTGAAATAATCCATAGCTACTACCAGAAACTTATTCTTTCCTGCTTCCTCAGGGAATAACCCCACAATGTCTATTCCCCACTTGGTGAATGGCCATGGTGACCTGATACTATACATTTTCTCTGCCGGTAGTTGCTGGACTTTGGCGTGTTCCTGGCACCTATGACATTCTCTGACTATCTTTTCTGCGTCTGCCGCCATTATTGTCCAACAGTAACCGGCCCAAACAGTACGCAGGGCCAACGCTCGGGGGCCCTTGTAACTACCACAACTTCCTTCGTGCATTTCTCTCAGGACTACAGCTGCCAAATTTGGGTCTACACATCTGAGCCAAGGCTCCAAGTGTCCGCACTTGTACAAGACGATATTTTTCACATCGTACTTAAGCGCATTTCTCTTGATCGCTCTTGCTTCTTTCTCATCTTCTGCAAGGGTTTCCCTTTTGAGATATTCCCTGATCGGAGTGGTCCAATCCAGCACTACATCTCCTATTGCTCCAACCATTCCGACTTCCGTTGACCTTCTCTTCAGCTCTTTTACTAACACTAACTTGGTTAAGTGTGCGTGCACTGAGAAGGCCAAATTGCATAGGGCATCAGCCCTCGTATTCTGCAATCTCGGTACTCGGGTGATGTTAAATTCCTAAACCCGGTTGCTAGGCTCCTGACCTTGTCCCTATATTTCATCATGGTTGGCTCTTTAGCCACATACTGTCCGTCGCATCAGTTGGCTACCAGCATAGAGTCTACATAGGCTTTCAACCTCTTAGCACCCAGCTTCTTTGCCATCTCCATTCCTGCTTCATCGTTTGAAGCTAGGAAATTAGAGCAAAGGGCATAGGTTACTTCCACCCCCTTATGGTCTGCAATCATCAGGCATGCACCTTGCACACCGGAGGCTCTATCCACGTGCAGGTTCTATACATCCGGCCTGTCAAGCTGAATTTTTCTATTGGCTCCATTGCTTGCTCTACTCTGGTTACCGTCACCTTCTCTCCAATTTCCCATTCATGCTCTGGACCTCATTGGCTGTGCCCGGGGGTTGAATTTCGAGGATTTCCTTGACCTTCTTTAAGTTTTCTCTCAGCCCCTCGTTCAACACCACGTGTCCCATAAACTTCCCGACTCCTACTCCAAACACTCAATTTTTCGAGTTCAGATTCATCCCCGTCTCTTTGAGGCGTGTTAAAGTTTCCTTGACATCAGCTATGAAACCCTCAAACAGAAAACTTTTGATAACCATTTCTCCAACATACATCTCCAGGTTCCTTCCTATCTGTTCCTTGAATATCTTGTCCACTACTCGATGGATAGTGACTCTGGCATTTCTCAGACCAAATGGCATCATTCGGTACCCGAACGCTCCTTTCTCCGTTATGAATGTCATTTTCTCTACATTCGACTCCACCATGGGAATTTGATGGTAGCCTTTATAAGCATCAAGAAAGCATTTAATCGGGTAAATGGTGAGAGCATCGACCTTTTAGTCTATGATAGGCAAGAGGTAGCAGTTTTTGGGGCAGGTCTTGTTCAGGTCTGTGTATTCCACGTACATCCTCCAGCTCCCATCTCCCTTTTTGACAAGGACTGGGTTGGCAACCAAGTTGGGTACGGGACCTCCCTGAGTACTCCCATTGCTACCAATTGTTCCACTTGTTTGTTCACCACCCCATTCCTTTCTTTGCACAGTGTGCTCCTCTTTTGTTTTATAGGCTTATGCGTGAGCTCACCTTTTATCTCATGGCATCCAATTTCTTAGGGTACTCTTGTCATGTCATTCGGCTTCATGGAAAAGGTAGTTCTATAGTCTTTCAGTACCTTTATCAAACTCAACTTCACTTCTGGGGAGAGGGACGTGCCAATTTTCACCTTTCATTCCTCTCCTACTATCGTTTCTTCTGTTTCTGCTCCTAGCTCCCTGGGATTTATTGAACTGGACACCATTCTCACCATTCGAGCTTCTTTGTCCTATCGGCTCGAGGGTGGTTCCTAAACCTCACTCTTTCTCTTCCTCAGAGCGAACATGTGGCATTCTCTTGCTTTCTGCTGGTCTTCTTAGACTGGCGCTATGCCTCCTGTCGTCGGGAATTTCAACATGTACAAAGTCAATACTACTCCTTTTAGCAAGGCCAGATCCGGCCTACCTAATATCAGGTTGTACGGACTGTTGACTTTCACTACAATAAACTCCATGCGTACTTTTTTGAACCTGCTTCCTTTCTCGATCGTTACCGGTAGCGTGATTATTCCTTCTGGCCATTTGGCTCTATATGCAAAGTCCGGGACATCTGTTGGTTCTAACTCCTTCGTGTTCTCGTTTAGTTTTTTGAAAAAGTGCTAGTACATCACCTCTGCTGAGCTTCCACCGTCCATGTATGCCCTGTGGATCCTCCATTCCATCACTTCCACCGTAATGATCATAGAGTCCCTACCAGCAAGCCAATCTGAGATTAGGTCATCTGGGCCGAAAGAGATCGTCTCATTGGGCCCTAGTCTCCTGTCTGTTGTGATCACCTGAGGGGTGCTCCTGCAGCGCACCTTTCTCTGAGACTCTATCCTGCCACCTTCATTTCCTCCAATTATGGCATCGATGTCTGTGACCACCAGCCCTGAGTCATTCTCTCTGTTTCTTTTGCTGCCTCATCTTGATTCTTCTTTCTCTTCTACCCTTGCCACTTGCTTTACCTTATTTGGGTCTTTTCTTCTCTCATGGGTTCTCTCCCTATCACGTCCTTCCTGTGCTATATCTCATCCTCCTGCCTGGTTGCCTCTCGATTTCCCCTTGCCATGGTACATTGCCTTGTTATAGACTCTTGTACTTTTGGCCAGGTGCGTGGGGGTCTCATTCCTAACGATTTTCTCAATGGTTTGCTTCACGTGTATTCAGTCATCTGTATCATGGAAAAGATCATCGTGGTAATCGCAGAAAAGCGACATGACACTTTTTTCAGGCAGTAACTTCATCTTACTGGGAAGCTCCTGGATCTCTTCCCCTGCTACCAGGGTGAATATCTCCGTAGATGTCTTAATCAGGGGGGTGAACTTCTTGGAAAACATCAATTTTGTAAGCTCCTAGGGCTCGACTTTCTTCTTGTTATTGTCTCCCTTATCTAACCTCTTCGACACCCTGATCACCCCAGGGCCTCTCTCCTTTGCTTGTCTGTGAAGTCAACCCTGCTGAAGTTTCCGACCCTCATCATTAGCTCTTTTATATGCCTGGGAGGGTCAAGGGTGCAATCCCTTAAGAGCAACTCATGTCCCAGGCCGTTTATGAAAGTGTCTACCAGGTATTGATTACTCCTTTCCTCTACCAAGTTTGTGATGTGTCCATTTTATGTGCATATTTATGTACTTTTTGGGATTACTTTTGTGCTCTTTTATTATCAAGAGCTTGTGTTTTAACTTGAAATCTCTTAGGAGAGGTAAAAGCGACTTTTTACTCTTTTACCTTTTTCTAAGTGTATTTTGTGTGACAAAGGAAGAACATCGAGACTTGAAGACCGGAGACCATTAAAGATCACCTTTTGAATACTTTGAATATTTGAAGACTAGATTTGAAGATTGAAGACAAAGAATCGAGGATTAAAAGGCAAGGCAACACAAGGGTGAAAACGGTCATTCCTGCCCTGGCGGGAGCCTGCTACACTTTTGCTTTTTGCTTTTCCTTTCCTCCCTCTTGTACTATAAAAGGAATTTTTGGCCACCCACTTCATACCTTATCCTTCTTGACCAAAATTCCATTTCTCCCAATCCAAGATTCTTCATTTTTCCATCTTTTCTCTCTTCATCTCTCTATGCATTTGTTTATAGATGTTAGTATGATTTGTATTAGCTAAATCTAGTTCTTGGGAGAAATTGACTAAGGCTTCCAAGCCCATGTCTTAAGAATAATTTTTAGCCTATTTGATACTCTTACTATTATGCATTTATGGAGCATTGAATTTGTTTCTTAATGTCATTAATGTTATTGAAAGCTTGAGTATATGAAGTACTTCTATGATATGCTTGTTTGGGGAAATGGGTTGCTTTCCCCTTTACTTGATAGGAATCCAAGAGTATGATTTAGAGCTTTTGATTGTGTTGCTAGATTGATAATTTCTAGATGAATATGATAATGTTGAACTCTTTGCCATGTTTATTGCTTGTAGCAAATGAGAGAAGTCTATGAATGTCGATCGTTCTTGACTAATCTTGTGTAAATGTATGAATTGGTTAAATGCTTAGACACAGTGTAGTGTTTATAAGTGTTGCTAAGCTTGTTGATTCTTCGTGCTAAATGCCATCAATGGGATACTTTTTGTCATGTTTCGACTACGGGAGCTATTGGTGAGGTTTGACAAGAGATGTCGAATTCACTCTTGTAAACTACTATCTAAGAAGGATAGAAGTTTAATCTTCACAACAAGTAGTGCAAGTAGTAAATAGGTTGCATGTTCAATGATGGATAAGAGGCTTGGAAGTGGAAGTCAATTGCACCCAAGGTTACGTCAATTGTTGTTTTCATCTTATCTTTAGTTGTCTTGCACGATTAGCATAGTTCTGTTGCTTTACTAATTATTGTCTTTCAATTTGATAACTTAGGATAAAAAACAAACCAAACCCCCCCCTTGTTTACATGCTTTTATATGTATCTATGTATGTATATGCCTAGTATGTTTTCTCTTATATATGTTTAAACACTTGAAAAGATCCCTCTTCTCGTGGATGACCCCGACTTGCCATTATCTACTTAATTGTAGATAGGAAACATTAGGACTTAAAAGTATTAACTTTGAGAGGTACGACGATGACCTCCCAGTCTGCTTCGTCATTGAATCTCAGACGACCTCTAGCATTTCCATCAACTTTTGCTTGACTGCTAGAAGCTCAGACCTATTCTTTGTAAACTTCCTCCTCTGCATGAATTGTGCTAAAAAATTCCTCTGCAGCTGCTTAAAGCTGTCTATGGTTTCATCCTCCAAAATTTTAAACCAGACTCTGGTTACGCTTGTGAGGGTGGTTGCAAACACTTTGCCCCAGACGCCCTCAGGTATCAGGAACATGGCCATGTTGGTGGAGAATGTGAGCAAGCTATTCTCTGGATCTTCTTCTCCTCCAAACACCCATAGGTTGGGGGGTGTTTTTAGTTTGGGATCTGCCGTATAAATCTAAATCCTTCTCGAGAATGGTAACCCTCTTCCTCCTCTCCTGGATGAATTCTCTTTTCTTTTAGGTTTTCACTGCTCCTGTTTACTCCTCTCCCCTCCTTTCAAGGGACGGTAAGAAGCGTGCCAGCTGTCTCTGGTGAAAGGTTAATGTGGCTCATTATTTCCAGGTACCGTCCTTCTTCCTGATGATAGTTGGTTATCCATATCCTTTCCCAGTACCATCCTTCTTCCTGATGGTAGTTGGTTATCCATATCCTTGGGGGGGTATTTTTAGTTTGGGATCTGCCGTGTAAATCTGAATCCTTCTCGAGAACGGTGACCCTCTTCCTTCTCTCCTGGATGAATTCTCTTTGCTTTTAGGTTTTCACTGCTCCTATTTACTCATCTCCCCTCCTTTCACGGGATGGTAAGAAGCATGCCAGCTGTCTCCTGTGAAAGCTTATTGTGGCTCATTGTTTCCAGGTACCATCATTCTTCCTGATGGTAGTTGGTTAGCCATATCCTTGGCAGCGGTATGACTGGTCTCTCTGTCTTTTTCCTTGTGTCGAGAGCATACCTCCCACTCTTCTTGCTCTTGGAATAGCTATGTGGGCTTCATGATGTTCCATGTTTTCTCTAGGCCACCCGCTTACCTGGCTTTCTCTCTTTCCTCCATCTCCTCAGTTTCCTCATCATTTTCTCCTGCAAGGTGACAAGGGTCTACAAGATGTCAGAGTTGCACACATGTTCCTCCATCGTCTGGAGCTTGTGTCACTCTCCCATCGGTGTTAGCGTAATCTCCTCGGTGTTAGCGTAATCTCCTCCTCTTTATGCATTACGACCTCCATGGGTACTTGGTTGAGTAAGGCTCCAACTGGTGGTGTTTCAATAGTGTGTGAGCTACGTAGATGCTGAAAATTGAGCGATCCCCATACACGGTGCCAATGTTAATGCAAAGGCCGAGATCAAATCCTAAAACCTTATCCCCACCACACAAGAAGTCAAGAGAGGAAGAGATCCCTATCTATGCGCTGGAATCACCATTTCTAGAGGCATTAAAGAATAGGAGGACCAAGGAGGACACCAAAGACATCTACGAAGTCTTTCGTAGATGCAAGGTAAATATTCCACTCTTAAATGCTCTAAATCAAGTTCCTAGGTATGCTAAATTTGTTAAAGAATTGTGTACCATCAATAGGAAAAACAATTGAAAATTAAGAAAAAGAGTATGAAGAGTGAATATGTCTACGCTGTGTTTGATGATTAAATGCCACCTAAATGTGATGATCCGGGAATGTTTACAATCCCTTGTGAGATAGGAGGAAAATGTGTTAACAAGGCCATGTTAGACTTGGGTGCTTCAATCAATGGAATCCCATATTCCTTGTGTGAAAGTCTAAATCTAGGCCTTTTGCACAAAACTGATGTTGATATCCAACTAGCCGATCACTCTAGCACATATCCGAAAGGTATTGTGAAGGATGTGTTGGTGAAAGTGGATTCTTTGACATTCACCGCAGGCCTTTATGTTCTTGAAATGGGAGGTGACAACAGTTCTAAACTTGTTCTTTTAGGAAGGTCATTTATAAAGATTTCAAGGACCATAATTGATGTGCATAAAGGAACATTGACCATAGAATTTAATTGGCGGAAGGTAGAATTTGACACTAATAATTCTATTGATCTTCCCAGTAGATACCATTCTTGCCAAGCTATTCATGTTATTGATGATAAAGAGCAAGATGTAATTGAGCCCAAAGATGGTAGTTCCTTAAATGTTGCCATAGATGATGTTTTGAGTGATGCCTTGATTTCAAATGTTGTTAGTACTAACTTGAAGGGAAACAACAATGGCGAATAAACTTTTGGTAAAATAACATCCAACACTTTTAGTGCGCCCACGGGTTAACCAATAAGGGTGGTTTTCCCTCCTTCTCTTGAGAAGACTTCAGTGGAAGAGTGCAAACCACCACCAAAAGATCTTAAATGTTCACCCCTTAGAGAAGGAGAAAAACCCCCGAATGCTCACGTGCTTGAGATCACCATGGAACAAAAAGGTGAGTTGTTGGAAATGTTGAGGAAACATGAAGAAACCCTTAGCTATTTGAAGAAGGTTTTGTTGGGGGGATGATGTGAATCCCGTTTGTTTTGACTCGGATCGCGGAAAGGAGATCGATCATCTCAGTTCATTTTGTGAGTAAGCTCCAAGAAGGGGAGTAAGTCGTGCCAACGACATTAAATAAACTTGGTTTTGATCATCCAAATCGTCATTCGTGACTTTTGATCGAGCTTATCTCAATTTAAATTTTTATTGTTATTTTCATTGTTTTAAATTATTTTATTTCTATCACGGTTGTTTTCCATGATTTTGTTGCAAAATAGGTCGAACATTGGAGAATCGACGACAATTTTGGAACGAAAAATTGGCCATGGAAGAGGAAGGAAAAAAAAACCTGATCAGGGGAGCTGGCCGTGGGAAGCTGGGAGCCCGCCCGCGCGACAGGTGCGGGCAAAAAAAACAAACCAGAGAATTAGGCTGGCTGGCCGCGGTTGCTGAGAGCCTTCTCGCTCGCGCGGGCACTATTCAAATAAATTTTATTTATTTATTTATTTCTTCTTCATTGCCTCTTTTCGCCAATTCAAGAACTCCCCCAAATAACAAATCTCCATCGTCCAAATTTCACCATTTTTTGTGGCGATGTGCTATATTGTCAATTGTTCGTTGGACTCTTGGAGCTTGGGGGAGTCGTTGCATCAATAGTTGTGAGTTGTTTTTCCTTTGTCCTTATACTTGGAACTTATTGCCTTAGGTGTTTTACATTGAGGGCAATGTATGATTTTAAGTGTGGGGATGGGGATTTAATGATTTACATTTACATAATTAGCTACTTTTGATTGGAAAAAAATGAAAAAAATTTTAATCCCGCTAAGTTGAAAACCCGAGAGGGAATCTTAGGCAACATTGGGGCCCTGGATAGGTCGAAAACCCGAGAGGGTGACCTAGGCAAAAATGAGAGGCTAAATGTGTGGAAAAAGGTGAGATATAAGCCAAAAACAAAAACATGACGTGTGGCTAAGATGAAAACCCAAAAGGGCTCCTAGGAAAAATGAGAGAAAATGAGAGAAATTGAAAAATGTTAAGTGTTCACTCATTTTCCGGCGTTGGAGTCATAAGGTTGTGGTGGCCATATGGATGGATCGGGTAGCTTGACATCTTGAAACCTCTTGGGATTGGGAAATTTAGCGGGGAAATGAAGTAAGTTATGAAATTCTTGATTGTTGATATACTTCATTTTTAGGATGATATATTGGTATAAAGTGGAGTATGTGTTTGAACTTTATGTATTCTTTTAGCTTCACCTTATACCATTGGATTTGGGATTGTCAATTCAGGATTTGGAGATGTTTTAGAGATATCAATGAATTGATAGGTTGATATGGTTTGGGTAGATTTAGGAATGGGGGTTGTGGGAAACTTCTCATTTGATCTTAACATTGGGATGTGTGATATGGAGAGTTTAGTGAGGTTTTCACTTGGGGGAATAGTAGTTAGGATGTGGATACATTAATTCCTTCGTGCACATGGATCTTTTCTTACTCGAGCGCGAGTAAGGTTTAAGTGCGGGGAGTTTTGATGTATCCATTTTATATGCATATTTTAGTACTTTTTGGGACCACTTTTGTGCTCTTTTATTATCAAGAGCTTGTGTTTTACTTTGAAATTCTCTTAGGAAAGGTAAGAGAGATTTTCCGCTCTTTTACCTTTTTCTAAGTGTATTTTGTGTGACAAAGGAAGATCACCGAGACTTGAAGACCGGAGACCACTGAAGATCACCTTTTGAATAATTTGAAGATTTGAAGACTATCTTTGAATATTGAAGACAAAAAAGAATCGAGGATTTGAAGGCAAGGCGACACAAGGGTGTAAATGGTCATTCCTGCTCGGGCGAGCCCAATCCCGCCCGGGCGGGAGCCCGCTACACTTTTGCTTTTTTCTTTTCCTTTCCTCCCTCTTGTACTATAAAAGGAATTTTTGGCCACCCACTTCAAACCTTATTCTTCATGGCCGAAATTCCTCTTCTCCCAACCCTGGGTTCTTTATTTTTTCCATCTTTTCTCTCTTCATTTCTCTATGCATTTATTTATAGATGTTAATATGATTTGTGTTAGCTAAATCTAGTTCTTAGGAGAAATTGACTAAGGCTTCCAAGCCCATGTCTTAAGAACAATTTGTAGCCTATTTCATACTCTTACTACTATGCATTTATGGAGCATTGAATATGTTTCTTAATGTCATTAATGTTATTGAAAGTACTTCTATGATATGCTTGTTAGGGTTTGGGGAAATGGGTTGATTTCCCCCTTTTCTTGATAGGAATCCAAGAGTATGATTTAGAGCTTTTGATTATGTTGATGGATTGATAATTTCTAGATGAATATGATAATGTTGAACTCTTTGTCATGTTTGTTGCTTGTAGCAAATGAGAGAGTTCTATGAATGTCGATCGTTCTTGACTAATCTTGTGTAAATGCATGAATTAGTTAAATGCTTAGACACGGTGTAGTGTTTATAAGTTTTGCCAAGCTTGTTAATTCTTCGTGCTAAATGCCATCAATGGGATACTTTTAATCGTGTTTCGACTACGGGAGTCATTGGTGAGGTTTGACAAGAGATGTCGAATTCACTCTTGCAAACTACTATCTAAGAAGGATACAAGTTTAGTCTTTAGAACAAGTAGTGAACGTAGTAAATAGGTCGCATGTTCAATGATGGATAAGAGGCTTGGAAGTGAAAGTCAATTGCGCCCAAGGTTCTGTCAATTGTTGTTTTCATCTTATCTTTAGTTGTCTTGCATAATTAGCATAGTTCTATTGCTTTGCTAATTGTTGTCTTTCAATTTAATAACTTAGGATAAAAACAAACCAAACCCCACCTTGTTTACATGATTTTATATGTATCTATGTATGTATATGCCTAGCATGTTTTCTCCTATATATGTTTAAACACTTGAAAAGATCCCTCTTCTCGTGGATGACCCCAACTTGCCATTATCTACTTAATTGTAGATATGAAGCATTGGGGCTTAAAAGTATTAACTTTGAGAGGTACTGCGATAACCTCCCAGTTTGCTTCGTCATTGAATCTTTCCCAGTACTCCTCTAGCATTTGCGTCGGCTTCTGCTTGACTGCTAGAAGCTTGGACCTATTCTTTGTAAACTTCCTCCTCTGCCTGAAGCGTGCCAAAAAATTCCTCTACAGCTGCTTAAGGATGTCTATGGTTTCATCCTCCAAATTCTTAAACCAGACTCTGGTTACGCTTTTTTGGGTGGTTGTAAACACTTTGCCCCATATGGCCTCAGGTATCATGAACGTGGCCACGTTGGTGGAGAATGTTAGAAAGTGGTCCTCTGGATCTGCTTCTCCTACAAACACCCCCAGGTTGGAGGGTATTTTCAGTTTCGGATCTGCCGTATAAATCTGAATCCTTCTCGAGAATGGTGACCCTCTTCCTCCTCTCCTGGATGAATTCTCTTTTCTTTTGGGTTTTCACTGATCCTATTTACTCCTCTCCCCTCCTTTCACGGGACGGTAAGAAGTGTGCCAGCTATCTCCGGTGAAAGCTTAGTGTGGCTTGTTGTTTCCAAGTGTCATCCTTCTTCCTGATGGTAGTTGGTTATCCATATCATTTCTAGGTACCATCTTTCTTACTGATTGTAGTTGGTTATCCATATCCTTGGGGGGGAGGTATTTTCAATTTGAGATCTATCGTGTAAATATGAATCCTTCTCGAGAACGGTGACCCTCTTCCTCCTCTCCTGGATGAATTCTCCTTGCTTTTGGGTTTTCACTGCTCCTGTTTACTCCTCTCCCCTCCTTTCATGGGACGGTAAGAAGCGTACCAGCTATCTCCAATGAAAGCTTAGTGTGGCTCGTTGTTTCCAGGTACCGTCATTCTTCCTGATGGTAGTTGGTTAGCCATATCCTTGGCAGCGGTATGGCTGGTCTCTCTGTCTCTTTCCTTGTGTCGAGATCATACCTCCTGCTTTTCTTGCTCTTGGAACAGCTCTGTGAGTTTCATGATGTTTCATTTTTTCTCTAGGCCGCCCACTTCCCTGGTTTTCTCTCTTTCCTCCATCACCCCAGTTTCCTCATCATTTTCTCCTGCAATGTGACAAGGGTCTACAAGATGTCAGAATTTCACACATGTTCCTCCATCGTCTAGAGCTTGTGTCACTCTCCCATCAGTGTTGGCATAATCTCCTCCTCTTTGTGTGTTACATCCTCCATGGGTACTTGGTTGAGTAAGGCTCCAACTGGTGGTGCCTTAATGGTGTGTGAGCTACGTAGATGCTGAAGATTGAGCGATCCCCATGGATGGTGCCAATGTTAATGCAAAATTTTATCGTGCTCAACGTCCCCTATATCGGCCTGAACCAACTCCAAAACCTACAAGAAGAACCCATGGGTCAGACAGGTCGGCGTTGGCCAGACCTGCTTCGACGATCAAGTTAGATTGGGAATTCTTATATGGTGTTGTAAAATGTGTTTGAAAGCTAGGTATTAGAGAACATACATCAATCTCACATTCTTTTCTTAGTTATATGGTGTGTTGGTGGCTGATGGGACAGGTCACGTCCCGTCAGTCATTTGATCGTTTCCCCTTGGAGCCTTCTTTGAGAAGAATGGGCTTTTGCTTGGTTCTGGGCCTCCTGGCATTGCTGGGCTTTAATCAGTAAAGCTTGGGCTGAATAGCCCAGACATTATCAAACACGATGAATGTTACAACATAGATGTAAGTGCGGTCAATTCAACATAAGCACGATGGACACCATTATCATGATGAAAGTTTGATGACCCTTATGAACATCAAAGTAAGGGTGACGACTTTGTTAACATCAAAACAATCTTGGTTGCTCTTCCAAAAAAGTTATTGTATATTTATAAATGATATGAACTTGAAAATTTTATATAATTTTTGTTAAACATCCACAAGCGTTGCAAGTGTCAAAGATCTGGGGATTGTCTAGATGGACAAGGAAAATAAGGCACAAGTCAATAATTTCAACACAGTCAACAACTTCTAGAAAGAGCAATTTAGTAGAATTTCTTAAAAGGGCCACAATCAAAGGCCAAATGTTATTGTTGCATAAAAAGACTAGTTCAAAGGTTTAACACAAAGAAACTTCAAAGGGAAAAAAAGAAGAAAAACCTCACAGAGAGATCAATAGTGTAAAATGAAAATGATGAAATAATTGCGATGAAAAGTTGTGGAACAAAGTCTGTCGTAAACAAGGAACACGTCCACTATCACAAGCTTCGATGTAGCTCTTCACACAATGTTTTGGAACTAATTAGTTTCTATACATTCTTTATAAAATAAAGTTACATCCCAAGCCTCACCGCTCGTTTCTCTCTCTATTAATTCTCCGTCTTCTCCTTACAACGGAATTATTCCCTTCTCTTCGATAATTTCCGCCTTACTCTGTACCTAACTCCACTGCTGCCGCTATGGCGACTTCAAATCCCCATCACCCCCAGACAAGATCCTTTGCACAAGAATTCCTCGCTAAAAATGAACCAATTTCAAACGCTCTACCATCGATACCCAACATAAACCCCATCACTCTACACAAAGGGTAACTAGCTTGCATTTATACAGCCGAACAAATCCAACAGCTCTCAACTCCATACTGCAATGCCATAATCAGAAACTATCCAAAAGGCAGACCTTCAATGGAGAACATTTAAGCCGATTTCAAAACGAATGGCTTCTGTGGTAAATATCAACTGGGTTTTATCGACTTCAAGAACATCTTGATCCGATTCCAAGCAAAAGAAGATATTCAGAGATGATGGATGAAGGCGGTCTGGTCCTTTAATAGTGTTAATATGAGAGTTCTCAAATGGACATTAGATTTCAAGCCAAATATGGAATCATCTATTGTACCAGATTGGATTACAATCAAGAATGTTCTGCTCTACTATTATAATCTAGAATCAATGGAGGCCATTGGGAATCAGATAGGCTCCTTCATCAAAATTGATATGGCTACTCAGAAATTATCAAGACCATCAACTATGAAACTTTCTGTTGAAGTAGACATCCAAACTCAGCTTCCCTCATCTACAAGGTTAGGTTCTCGTGTATACAATGAAAAGTATACAAATGATTATGATAACCTTCCTGTGCATTGTGCGCACTGTAGAAAGATTGGCCACGAGATTACAAAGCGTAGAATTTTGAATTGTTATGAAACACTGGAAAAGAGAAATAACGATTTGGCTTTTGGGAGAAGTAGAAGTAAATTTATAAAATTGTATTCTGGTAAAGGTCGGTGTAATGGAACTTGGATATCGATTTGAGTCGCGTTAACATATGCTTTCCTTAAAGAGTAATTCGACCCAGTTACTACCTTGGGTTACACGAATTCTCCTCGAGGATAAAACAATCAGAAATACCCTCTTGATCTAGGCATGAAACAAGAGAAAGGTTTTGAGTGCAGTATTTTGGTTATTGAATAAATCAGAAAATTCTAAAATTTTCATTTATCAATATGTGCATGCATACACATGTTTATATAGGAGATGTTCAGAAAAGACACTACCTATCGTGAATTTTGTAGGTTATAGGTCACCACGTTTTATGATGCACCACTCTGATACAATTGTAATACAATATATCTTTCCACAAATGATTATATTTTCCACATATGATGTATCCTAGTTGTCAAATATGAATTCTGAAACAACACATCTTTTCACGTAAATAATTACATTTTCCACATTCGGTGCACTGTAGTTATCAGAATTTTAATAAACTCTGAATTGTGCATTTTTCCACATGACAATGCAGTAAATTGAGTATGCTGCCAACACTGCATCCCGTACACAATCCTTAGTTAATCACCATCCTATCAATCAAGGAGTCAGATACTATTCACCACCACCATTATAATTATATATAAATACGGATGTAGTTAGAATGATGCATCTTTCCACAAAAGGATAATACATGTTAGTCTTGCCAACAAATTTTAACACTTATCCTAGAACTATAAGCTCGTAGATAGTTTATACAAGTGTGCACTCCGCACCACCAAACTTGTTTTAACATCCCGAGCTCACAACTACTCGAATCCAATCATACTTAAATAACTTGTGTTTCTTATAAAACCAACAATCCTCCCCCATTTATGCATTATCCTTGGTTCGGAAAATTCAACAACCAAACCAAACATGTGCACAGATGAAAATATCTTGAAGATTGAATTTTCATCTTAGTAAATTACACATTTCAAATATTCGAGAATCGAGGTGTCTTTAAAGATTGAACCCTTCAACCCATTTGAAAATTTGAAGATAATCCACACACAAGTTCAAGTACAAATCTCAAAAGCTAAAACTTGACACTATATAAGCCATTTGTCCCCATCCATTCATGAGTGCATAGAAAGCCAATCCCGAGCTTCTTGAAGCGGCTACACTTCACACTTCATATAGGTGAATCTCTTTAATCGTACTCCTGCAAAAGTACTTTGTCAAAAGATCCATTAAGAAGATAAACTTCAATCTAACTTACATGCAAGTCCAAACATATTACCTTCGGGATATGAAATCATATGTATCAATCTCAAATAATAGGCCTTCCACATTGAATTTTACTCTAATTTCATATCAGAGCAAAATTGGGTATCCCATAATCAAAGATTTAAATAGGCTTTAAATCCATCCCGATCACCGACTTGTTTACCAAGTCCCTAGCTAGTCCCTTCTTCAAGTGATCTACTAGATTGTGTTGAGATCTTACAAAATCAACTGAAATCACACCATGAGTTATTAACTCATGTATCACGCTATGCCTAACGCCCAAGTGTCTAGATTTAACATTGTACACTTCACTATAAGCCTTAGATAGACTATTTGTACTATCACAATGAATAGAGATAGGTGAAATCGGCTTAGGCCACAACAGAATTTCATATACCAGATTCTGTAACCATTCCACCTCTTTACCTACTACTGCAAGAGCTATAAATTCTGACTCCATAGTGGAGTTAGTTATGGAAGTTTTCTTTTTAGAAGTCCGTGAAATGACACCTCTACCAAGTAAGAATACCCAGCCAGTTGTAGAAGAATGATCTTCTGTATTTGTTATCCAACTAGCATCTGAATAACCTTCTAAAACCGAAGGAAATCCAACATAGCATAAACTATAATTCATGGTTTTCTTTAGATACTTCAGTACACGCCTAACTGCTTGCCAATGATGTGTGCTGGGGTTACTTGTGTACCTACTCAATTTGCCAACCGCAAAAGCGATGTCCGGCCTTGTGCTTGTCATGGCATACATCAAGCAACCAATTACTTATGAGTACTAAAGTTGTGATACCGTTTTACCCTTATTGGGCATAAGCTTCATACTTGAATCTATTGGAGTGCTGACCAGGGAACAATTCTCACAATTGAATTTCTTAAGTACTTTCTCAATGTAATGAGACTGTGTCAGAGAAATTCCTTTATTCTCTCGTTTGATCTTAATACCGAGAATCACATCTGTCTCCCACATGTCTTTCATGTCAAAACTTGATGACAATAATGCCTTCGTAAGATCAACTTGGATCTTATTTGTGCCAAAAATCATCATATCATCCACATATAGACAAATGATAACTCCATTTCCAGAACTATCAAATTTGCTATACAAACATTTGTCAGATTTGTTTAACTCATAGTCATTCGATAAAACTACCTCATCAAAATTATGATGCCATTGTTTAGGAGCTTATTTTATCCCATACAATGATTTGACAAGTTTACAAACCTTATGCTCATTTCCAGGCATAACAAACCCTTTAGGTTGTTTCCTGTAAACCTCCTCTTCTATATCTCTATTCAAAAATGCAGTTTTGACATCCATTTGATAGATCACTAGGTTGTTAATAGCCGCTAATGCAATCAACAACCTAATAGTGGAGATCCGAGCAACTGGGGCATATGTATCGAAATAATCAATACCTTTCCTTTGCCTAAAGCCTTGGATAACCAATCTAGCTTTATACTTGTTAATAGAGCCATCGACTTTCATCTACCTTTTGAAGATCCACTTGCAACCTAAAGGTTTACAACCACGCGGGAGATCATAAAGAACCCATGTATTATTACCCATGATGGAATCCATCTCATTATTTATCGCTTCTTTCCAGAAAGCAACATCTTGAGACATCATAGCCTCACTAAATGTCTTAGGATCCTCTTCAATATGATAATAATACGAAAATTGATAGCCTATCTCATCTCTTGATCCCTCAACCAAATAAATTTGGAAATCAGGACCGAAAGACTTCTCAATCCTACCTCTCTTGCTCCTTCAAAGCTCAGGTGACTTGACTTGATGAGACATTTCATCTTCCTCCATAGTTCTACTTGAAGTAGGAACTAAATCCCTTAGCCTTGGTACTGACGTGAATCGATTTTCATCAAAGATAGCATCTGTTGATTCAATTACGGTGTGAATCAAAATAAAATTATTAGGTTCTGTAATATAGAACCTATAAGCCTTGGAATGCATAGCATATCTAATAAAGATGCAATCAACACCTCGTTCCCCCAATGATTTTGTTTTGGGATTAGGAAGTCTAACAACTGCCCGACAACCCCAAACTCGAAGATAATTCAATTTTGGATTCTTTTTATACCAAACCTCATATGGAGTGATCTTGATCCGTTTGTTAGGAACCCTATTTAATAAGTAGTAAGTCGTTAACATGGCTTCACCCTAAAATCCGTCACTCAATCCAGAATAGGATAACATGGAATTAAACATTTCTTTAAGTACCCTATTTTTGTTTCTGCCACACCATTTTTTTGCGGTTTATATGGAGCAATAACCTCATGAATGATACCACAAGATTCAAAAAATGAAGGATCATAATATTCACCTCCTCTATCAGTACGTAACATTTTTATCAAAATTAATTTTTGCAATTCAACTTCAATTTTAAAAGTCTTAAATTTCTCAATTGCCTCGTCTTTGGAATGCAACAAATAAATGTAAAAAAATCTTGAATAAACATCAATTAATGTTATTAAGTACTTTTTACTCCCCAAAGAAGGTGTTGCATGCAAGTCACACAAGTCACTATGTATGAGTTCTAGCAATTTTGAAGTTCTTTCAACACTTTTAAATGGTTGCCTAACAATTTTATTCAACATGCAAATATTACATTTTTGCACATTTATATCAAAAGCGGGAATTAAACTATCTTTAGACATATCAAGCATACGTTTGTAATGAACATGTCCTAGTCTAGCATGCCATAAAGATGGTAAATCAACATTGGAGCAAATCGTGTAAATAGAACCACACATATTATTTATATTGAGCATAAACATTCCATTACAATAATATCTTAATCCTACAAACACACCAAACTTTGATAAGATAAATTTATCAGATTCATACACTTGCTTATAGCCACACTTAGACAATAAACTACCAGAAACTAAGTTCTTTCTAATTTCTGGTACATGTAGAACATCTTTTAGATGAAGATTTTTCCCAGAACAAAATTCCAACACAACATCTCCTCGACCAAGAATAGTGGTGGTAGATTCGTTTCCCATATGAAGAATGGAACCATCATTAGCAGGTTCATATGACTTGAACCACCTACGGTCCTTGCAAACATGTTTGGTTGCTCCAGAATCTATCCACCAAGAAATTTCATTATCCTGTGCATAAAATGCTTCAGAAATTAATGGTACATAATTCTCAACCAAATTTAAACCATAATTAACATTCTGACCTTGATGAGGAGTTTGGCCTTGGTCCTTAGACCCTTGCCCGTAATGATTTGGTGTCACTCCTTTCTTGATCTTCCTGACACGACAATCACGTTTGAAGTGTCCTGTCTTGTCACAAATCCAACATGCACCCTTAGGCTCCTTGTTGGACTATTTGCTTGTGTTGTTAAATGGGCGCTTCTTCCCCTTTTTCTTCTTAGAACTATCACCCTCTTCCATCATATTAACCGAAGAGAGTCCCACACTCTCTTTGTCTTTGGACTTGCCATTTTCTTGTGCCCTTAGAGTTTCCTCTATGCGCAAATGGCTTCCGAATTGAACAGGAGACAATTCTTCCTTTTTGTGCTTAAGCATGTGCATGAAATCCTTCCATGAAGGTGAAAGCTTGTCGATTATACTTGACACAGAAATAGATTCATCCATTCCCAGTTTGTGTTGTGCAAATTGTCTTAAAGTCCGAAGCAATTCATTGTACTGCTCCATAACGGGCCTAGAGTCTGACATCTTGTAATTCATAATATTACTGACAAGGAATTTCTTACTCGAAGCATCCCCATCCATGTATTTTGACTCTAAGGAATTCCAAAACTCTTTTGCATATTCAACATTTTGATAACATCAAAGAGTTAGTCAGACATACCATTCAAGATGTGACCACGACAAATGTAGTCATCATTTTCCCATTTGTTCCTCCGATGAGTTTCTTCCAATGGTTCATCATCTGCTGGTTCTGTCATTGGAGTAGACAAAACATATGCCACTTTCAGAGTTGTAAGGAGGAAATGCATCTTCTTCTGCCATCTACAGAAATCAACGCCTTCAAACTTCTCCAGTTTCCCAAACTTGGATGCCATATCACGTACAGTTGTCATGTTTTGTATGGGTCGAATTACTCTTTAAGAATGTTATGAAACACTGGAAAAGAGAAATGACGATTTGGCTTTTGGGAGAAGTAGAAGTAAATTTATAAAACTGTATTCTGGTAATGGAACTTGGATATCGATTTGAGTCGCGTTAACATACACTTTCCTTAAAGAGTAATTCGACCCACTTACTGCATTGGGTTACATGAATTCTCCTCGAGGATAAAACAATCAAAAATACCCTCTTGATCTAGGCTTGAAACAAGAGAAAGGCTTTGGGTGCAGTATTTTAGTTATTGAATAAATCTAAAAATTTTAAAATTTTCACTTATCAATCTGTGCATGCATACACATGTTTATATAGGAGATGTTCAGAAAAGACACTACCTTTCATGAATTTTGTAGGTTATATAGGTCACCACGTTTTATGATGCACCACTCTGATACAATTGTAATACAATATATCTTTCCACAAATGATTATATTTTCCACATACGATGTATCCTAGTTGCCAAAGATGAATTCTGAAACAACACATCTTTTCACGTAAATGATTACATTTTCCACATTTGGTGTACCGTAGTTATCAGAATTTTAATAAACTCTGAATTGTGCATTTTTCCACATAACAGTGCAGTAAGTTGAGTATGCTACCAACACTGCATCCCGTACACAATCCTTAGTTAATCATTATCCTTTCAATCAAGGAGTCAGATACTATTCACCACCACAATTATAATTATGTACAAATAGGGATGTAGTTAGAATGATGCATCATTCCACAAAAAGGATAATACATGTTAGTCGTGCCAACAAATTTTAATGCATGTCCTAGAACTGTGAGCTCGTAGATAGTTTATACAAGTGTGCACTCCGCACCATCAAACTTGTTTTAACATCCCGGGCTCACAACTACTTGAATCCAATCATACTTAAATAACTTGTGTTTCTTAAAACACCAACATTGAACCCAAGTCTAGCTCATAAGCCTATTCACAAACCAAAACCTGCTCGCTATAGCCCTCCAAAACCAGGAAATTGGAAACCCGTGGCAAATAAAAGCATAGTATCTGCCTCGTGTCTAACTGTATCTAAAAAACAAGGGGAATGGAAAAAGCAGACTCAGATTCACACACTTCCTTTGGAAGAAATCACTGCTGAGATACAAACTGAGAAGAATACCATAGCCTCCCACGATGTAAGACCCTCAGCTCAGGTACCAACCCAAGAACGTGATCCATCTCAAGAAAATGAAGCTACAATGTCTTAGACACAACCTCTTCTTCACTCAGAGAGCAACAAAGAACAAATAGTGGATCTTACACTTTCTCCAACTAAGCACACTCCTAACCAGACTCAACATACTCACCCTTGGAAGATCCTAAGCACAGAATCAATGTCTCTCCAATCACAATTTTCTAAGGATGATATGGTAGGTACTTCTCTATCCCTTTCCCCTTCAGAAAATGAAACTAATAGCCTTTGTTCAAAATCTCCCAGGAACATCCCTATCCACTACAGATTTCTGGTGCTAAGAGATTTAGAGGATCATAACTCAGATGATTTACAAGATAAGAGTTCTCAAGTGCTTCTGCAGGAGCAGGTAAGTGAAACAATATCTTCCAACATTTTGAACCAGAAACCTGCCATTACTAGGAAAATGAATTTGTTTAAGTGCTCAGATGATTCACTAGATAAGAGTTCTAAAGTGCTTCTGCAGGAGCAGGTAATATCTTCTAACATTTTGAACCCGAAACCTGCTATGACTAGGAAAAGGACTTTGTTTAATAAACTGAATCAAATAAACCTAAGATCCACAACAAAGAGCAAATCAAAACACATTTAATGATTTATAAAACCAATAATTTAAAAGGCATTAGTCTGGAATCTTAGAGGTTTAGACACATCAATGGATAGGCTGAAAAAGTTATTTAGGATTCACAACATTCAATTGTTATGTGTTATTGAACCAAAACACAATTCTAATCAGGGTGAAGACTACAAAATTAAATTAAATTTTAATCATTGTTTTTGCTATCATAATAGTGACATCTAGAGTTTTTGGAGTATGATTTTCAAATCCATACAATTAAAGACTTAGATCAATTTCTATCTGTTAGAGCTAGAATTATTTCTTTCCAATCTGAGATGTTGATTGATTATATTCATCCTTCTACTTCTCTTGCTACTAGAAGAGACTTATGGAAAGAATTGATTGATTATGCTGATACTATTTTTTTTTAATGGAAAACACCCTAAGGTGAGGGAGTTATGTATTAGGTTCCCCAGGCCCTATAGCAAAATTAAACTATTTGTACATCAGTATGTCTAGATCCATAGACATTGAGGCAACATTATTGCCTCCAAAAGTACTAGAACTATCAATATAGACAACTATACAAGATTAGTGTTTTCTGTAAAGAGGTTGCGATCCAAGGGATAGAATCTCCACCCCCTGTGTGAATTCTCTCCCTTGGCCAGGCAACCTCTTAGTGAAGTAATATAGTATTTGAAAGCTAATGTAATTCGGAGGTAATCAAAGATGATTGCAGCAGCACCAAGGAAAGGTTGCATCCAGTTTGTCAATGTGGTTGGATGGAGAACCGAGGAGCAGCAACAGCTTATCGGCATTCCCTCGTCATGTATAGTTTATCCGACCTGCATCAATACAACAAAACTCAGCAGTATCTATTCAAATACACTATCATTTCTGTGAACTCGAATGGAAGGCACAGAATCTTTGTCTAAAGTAATAAGCCCTCTAATATGTCTAGGAATGTTAGTAATAGAAAGGCTAGGATCCAAATCAGAGTGGCATTTAGCGAGGGCATCAGCAACCTTGTTGCCCTCTCTTAGAACATGCTAGAGATCAGCTCGACCAAGGGAGGCCTTCACCTTATAAACTTTGTCAAAAAGTTCCCAATGCGCAGCATAGGGGTCAGTTATCATAGAGACCGCAAGTTTTGAATCAGATTCGATTATAAAAGTTTGGTCGAGCTGAGGGAAAATGTGACAGGCATGCATAATGGCATCAATTTCAGCTAATAGAGGTGACACTGCAGAAGAGGCAGCAGAGCTTATGGTAATTGGACAGCCAGAGGAGTCTCTAGCAATAAGACCAACAGAGGCTTTGTTATGGGACCAGGAGGCATCAACATTAATTTTAATAAAACCAGACCTAGGCCTTTTCCAACAGATTTTTGATATATTTGGCTTAGGAGGTGGTCTAAGCATAGGTGCTAGATGCCTGAATGATGGTGGGATAGGACCAGGGGTGATTAGTTTCAAGGGGCAGACCTAAAATGTGAATGTGATGAGATCCTCCACCTCTTTACAGATAGAATGAACTCGTAGGGGCTTATTTTCAAATAGGAGGCCATTTCTAGCTTTCCAGAGGCCCCAACAAATCAGAGAGGGTAGGATTGTACAATAGGTGCGCTCAAACTTTGGTAAATCACTACAGTTCCAGAACACAAAAAACCTCTGTGGAATGGAATGAAGAGCATTTAGATTGAAGTGAAGCAAAGATGCAAAATTGGACCACACTGCCGGAGCTAGATGACAAGTTATAAAGAAATGCTGTATCGAGTCTGAATGACAACAGGCAGGCCATTTAGATGCTAAACTAAAACCACAAGAATTAAGCACATCATCAAAAGGGACGAAGGCATGCAGTAATTTCCATGTGAAAATAATGATCTTTTTCTGCAAGGGAGTGTTCCAAAGAGAAATATTTGCCAGAGAGATACCTGATTATGATGTTAAGGCCTTATAGCATGATTTGAAGGTAACATTTCCTGAGAACTCAGGTTTCCAAATCATTTTGTCATTCCTTTCCTCCGAGATTTGAGCTCCCTGCAAAAACATAAAAGTATCATGCCCCAGGAAGGGAGAAATCTGGTCCAAAACTGAGTTCCTATTCATAATGAAATCTGCCACTGAGATATTAAGCAAGTGTGATGAGATACTATCTGGAATATGGTTTATGATAGGGCCATTAGGGCACCAGTTGGCCAACCAGAAACTACAACTCCCTTTGCCATGAATTATAGTAGAGTTAGATTCAGCAAAGGTGTTCACCTGGCATATTCTTTTCCAAGTAACTGATTTTCTATGTGATGGTGGCAGTGCCCATAGCAATTTTGACCACAAAGAGGTACCTTGTTGACACTTCCACCATAGTTTAACAGAACAAGCCTCAACTATGGCTTTAAAATATCTAAAACCCAGGCCATTCAGTTTTGTTGGCTTAGCAAGGTCTGTCCATTTTTTCCAAACCCTATTGTTTTTATCCTCAAATTTACCCCAAAAGAAATGTGACAATTTTTTCTCAATAGATTTAATTATACCTTTCGGGGGATTTGTTACCGTCCAAATATGTTGAGGAATAGAATAGAGGCAAGATTTTATTAAGACCATTTTCCCTCCTCCACTCAGCCATTTATTTTTCCAATTTTGAAGCTTATGGTCAATGTTAGCCAACGTAGGATGATAATATCTCATTAAGGTTCTTCCTCTAAAAACCAGAAAGCCTAAATATTTGAAAGGAAAAGATCCTTTTTTCATTCTTAAAACCTTTTTGACCTGATTAAGCTTAGCTGAACTTGCTCTTTTGCTCAAATAAAACTCAGATTTGTCAAAGTTAAATTTTTGGCCCGAGGTATACTCAAATATTTCAAGGAATGCTTTGATCTTGATTAAATTAGACTTAGATGCTTGCATTAAAATGATCGTGTCATCCGCATACATAAGATGAGAAACAGAAGGAATAGAAGCAGAAGTCTGAAAACTAGCCATTCTCTTATTTTGAAATATGTAAGCTAAACTCCTAGAGAAAGCTTCAGAAAATAGATTAAATATAAAGGGTGAGAGAGGATCACCTTGTTTTATACCCCTTGATGCCTTGAAAAAACCTACAGGATTTCCATTTACCAATATGGAGAAATATGCTTGTGACAAATTATTCATAACTGCATTCAAGAACTTCCCATGGAAACCAAACTTATGCAAAATTTGTCTAAGAAAGTTCCAATTTATTCTGTCAAATGCCTTTCTTAAATCCAATTTTAAAATGCAGTTTGGAGTTTTGTATTTTTTATCAAGAAATCTGATCATTTCTTGTAAATACAAGATATTATCAGATATGTCCCTATTTTTCATAAATGCTGTTTGATTAGGAGAAATCAAGCTTTCCATATATGGTTTTAACCTTTCCATTAACACTTTAGAGCATATTTTATTCAACACATTGGAAAGGCTAATTGGCCTAAAATCATCAAATGAGCAAGGGGTAGATTCTTTTGGAATCAAGGTAATCCATGTGCTAGAAATTCCCTTAGGCATTACAGATCCAGCAATGAAATCATTAACAGCAGAAATCAAGTCTATTTTAATGATAGTCCAACACTTAGTGTAAAATTTGGGGGAAAATCCATCAGGTCCTGGGCTACTCCTCTTCTTTAACCCTTTAATGACTGTTTCCAGCTCAGATTCAGTGACTGGAGAGGCAAGTATTTGGTTATCTCTATCTGTAATGATGTTTGGGATCTGACTAAGGAAATGAGAGTAGTAGGTCTCATCAGGTTCCTCAGTAGGTTCAGTGAGCAAATCAGAGAAATAGTCAACAGTTGTACTTTGAATTCCTATCTGAGAGTTAATCCAGTGACCATCTCGATTTTTTATTTTAGTGATTTGTAACTTACAATTTCTTTCCTGCACTACCTTATGAAAGAAATTTGTATTGTTATCACCTAACCTATGCCATTTAAGCCTTGCTTTCTGCTTCCAATATTTTTCCTTTTCTTTTAAGACCTTGAGCAATAAAGCATTTTTCTCATTAAGTTTGACTCTTTCCAAAGTAGAGGGGTTCAGATCAAAATTAATTTCCTGTATTCTTAAAGCCTCCTTAGCCTGCTTAACATTGAGGTCAATATTACCAAAACTCTCTCTGTTCCAGTCCTTAAGAACTTTCTTTAGCCTAATCAACTTTAGGTAAAACCTAAGCATTCCTGTTTCCACTAAAGGTAAGTTCCAGCATTCTTTAATTAAACCAGTAAACTCCATTCTTTGAAACCAGGCATCAATAAATCTGAAAGGCCTTGGATTAGCAGTAGTCAGAGTAGAGATTTGGAGAAAAAGGGGTGAATGGTCCGAAGTCTGTTTATTCAGGATTTGGATGGAAGATGATGAGAATTTTGAGTTCCAAGAAATTGTACTCATACCTCCATCAAGCCTCTTAGAAGTTGGGTTCCTAAGCCTAGCATTACACTAAGTAAAAAGGTTTCCAACTGTGCTGATTTCTTGTATCCCATTCGAGTTGATCCAACAGTTAAAATCCCTAATACTGCCTAAGGCTGGAGAGCTAGGACCTCTATACTCAGTCAGAGAAGTAATTGTATTAAAATCACCAATGAAAATTGTATCTCCTTTGGAGATAGGCTGCAGATCTTTCCATAGGTTTTTCCTACCATCCCTATTCCTAAGAGCATAAACAAAAACTGCCTCCATATTCCAGTTAAAATAATGATGCTGAATTACAACATGCAAGAATTGTTCATGAGATGAGAGCAGAGAGACAGAAAGTGAATTAGTCCACATTAACCAAATTTTCCCATTATACAGTGTCAAATTATGATCAAAAGGGAGTTTCTGCATATATGTCTGACAAGAATTATTATCATGCATCGGTTCAATGATACACAACAGCTGAATTTTCTTGAGTTTACATAAATTTGTAAGCCTTAGCATTGATGTATCCATCCCCCTAAGATTCCACACTAAACAGTTAAATTGAGAGTTTACTATCATTGTTCACAAGTTTTATTACTTTTTGTTGCTGATCTGAGCATCATTCTGTTTAATTGGCTCAAATAATTGGTTTTCTTTGATTACCCAGTTACGTACCTGTAGAAGCAGTGGTGGTCAGATTTTGATTATGAGAATCAGCTTCCATAGATATAACTTCATAATTTCTAATATGGAGTGGTGCTGATACTAATAGAATCTTAATAGGTGATTATAACTTCATAATTTCTAATATAGAGTATAAAGGTCCTCATGACGCTAATGTTCAAAGCATTAGGGATTTATAAATACTAAACAACTCAGCCACATTTTTACATTCGGTAACATATGCACTTGGACAAAATGGAGGAATTAAACTTACCGTAGAAAGGTTAGATAGAGTTGTAGCAGACCACATCAATGGATACAAAATTACCTTAACAGCTCTATACAGGTTTTAAATAGGCATACCTCAGATCACTTACCTCTTCTTTTAACCATAGGGAGTAAACTAGAAACCCACCCCAAACCATTTATATTCTTAGATATGTGGCTTAATAGACCATAGCTTAGAAATCTCATTCAGACTAACTGGGACCTACCACTAAAGGAAAAAGGAATGATAGGGTTATTCCTTAAACTAAAGAGGCTTAAGCCTGAACTTAAGAATTGGAATAAAAATCATTTTGGAGACATTCATGCCAATAATAAAACAACAAGTAAGTCTCAGGAAAGACAGTCTATCTATAAGCTTATGGACATGCCAGAGACTGATATGCAAAATTGAGTTTATATTGTAATTATTTTTAAAATGGGGTACCCGGTAATTAATTAAAGGTGATTGTCTATTTTAAATTTTCATCTATGCCTAATTTTCCTTTTGCGTGCCCAACGGACCGTTAGAATTTTATAGAACTTTTTTTCTATTTTGAATTGATGCAATAACGGCTGTTTGCTTTGTGTAACTGAGCGTGGAAGAAGTAAAGGAAAGTTTCAAAGCCCTAATAAATGGTCTTTGTAGATCGATGAATTTATGTCTGCTCAGCAGCTTTAAGCAGTAAAAATTTTGGAAACTGCAATAATTTATCACGCGTGGTTGCCCTCTCTTCTCCTCTCTTCGTTCTTCAATTCTTTTGTTCTCCAATTTTTGTTTTTTCAATTTTGCTCTTCGTACTTCACAAAATATCATCGGAATCGTGCTGTTCAACTTTGCGCCGCAATCGCCTGAATTCGGTAAGATTGATATTCTAGGTTTTGAAATTTCGTTGCTGTTCTTTTCCATTTTTTATTTATAGTTGTTCGCAATTCTGATATAAGGTTTTTTGTGTATTTGACCTAGTCATGGGTAGGGCGAAGGGGAAAGCTATTCTTCCTAAAGCTGAGAATTGTCTCAGCCTTCTTCTTCTCCTGGTTCGTATTCTTCTTGTTTTTCATTTTGAATATTTGGAGTTTCCCGCTTTTTTTGTTATTGTTGTGTGTGTATGTGTTTTTTAAGTCTTGTTGATGTTGTCTCTTTTTAGAAACTTGATTTGTAAGTCAGATATGCATATGAGTTGTTGCTGTTGACTTTTTTGTTAGTCGGATATGTATGTTTTGAGTCATTTTTATAACATGCATTTTATTGTTTAGAAGTTACATTTGTTATTGTTAGATATGTATTAGTTAGATGCTCCATTTTTCCAATATGTTAGTAGTTCAGTTATAATGTGCTTTTGTTTTCTTAGGAGTTGCATATGTTAGGTTAACAACTATATTAGTTATTCATCATGTTTTTCCGATTTATATGTCAGATCCGTATGTCTTGACTCCATTTTATAATGTGCATTCGTTTTCTTATGATTTTTATGTGTTAGGCTAACATTTGTCTAAGTTAGTTACTCTATTTTTCTAGTTACTTATTTTGTTGTTGACTGATTGTTATATTATGTACTTATTTTCTTAGAATTTGCATATGTTAATAAAACTTATGTATTAGTTACTTAGTTTGTGTTATGAGTTTCACTGATTGTTAGTTAGTTTTTTTATTCTTTCTAATTTGCTAATATGTATTTTGTTTCATTACAAATTGCTTATGTTAGTTTACTATATGCATAAGTTAGTTATAATGTGTGTGTCATATTATGTTGCTTACTGACTGTCAGACTATGTATGCATTTGTTTCATTACAAGTTGCATATATTAGCATAGCCTATGTCTTAGTTAGTTATACTGTTGTTCTACCAGATTAGGTTGCTTATTGGTTGTCAGAGTATGCATGCATTTTTTTAATACAACTTGCATTTGTTTGTATACTTTGTGTATTAGTTTCTTATTGTGTGGTATATGATTATTTTTAGTTGTTCCTGAAGGAGGTGAAGATACTATTCAAAGTCAAGAACCTGAGATAGAAGAAGGTGATTGTAATTTTTCTTTATATTTATTTACTCATTTCCTTATACATTTACTCATTCAAATATGTTATGTTTTTTAGTTTCTAAAAAGGTGATTAGAAAATATAAAAAGAAGGATGAATCTTCTCTTCAAGATGAGCTGAAGAAGGATGAATCTTCTCTTTAAGATGAGCTGAAGAAGGTTCAGCAGTCTTTACATTTTTCATTTTATTTGTGTGATTATGTTTTTTTAATATGTGTTTATATAGTTTTTTTTTCATTTTTTTGTGTAGTAGTTGTATTGGCACGTAGGTCTGCCAGAATTGGTAGTGGTGCTACTCCATAGATTTCAGTTCATACCGTTCCTAAGCCGGGAAATAAGAAACGAATGAATGTGGGTGTTAATGAGCTGAAAGATGGTTAAGGTGTATCAGCTGTGGATGAAGGGTGTTGAAAGTGGATGTGTTAAGGGTGTTAAGGGTGTTGATGGTGTGGATGGTTCAGCACAAATTGATGGTGAAGTTGTTAGGTCTACTGAGGGGAAGAATGCTTCAGCAGATATTGATGCTGAAGTTGAGGCATATTTTAATAAGTATGATACTGATTTGAATAGAAAGAGACTGAATCTGTTAGTGAGGAAGCTATACCTTCCGGTGAAGGTTGTTCTAAGGATGTTCAGAATAATGGTGAAGGTGGGTCCAGTGATGATGGTGACAGTATGGGCAGTATGATTAAAGTACTGCTGGTGAAGGTTCAGGGTCAGGAAAAATGGTTACTGGTGAAGAAGGAGCTACGAAACAGCAGCACAACTGTTAGAAAAAGCAGGTGATCAAACGTACTGATGAGAAGGGTAACACGTAAGTGTTTTTCCCCCTATTTATAGTGTTAGTATAATATGTTATAAACTATACTTGTTTCATAAGATGCTACATTTGATAAGATTCCGTGTTTATTTGTTATTCACAGTCTCAAATAATCTTACACTTTTCAAGACATGTATTTTTACACTTTTCGTATTTTATTTTATTTTAGGTTTGCTAAGAAATTCTCAACGAGTTGGTGTCCTTCGAAGCTGAAATCTTTAATTGTCTCGCTCACTCCTGCCCAAAAGATTGATGCCAAAGATATAGGTTTTGGTAGACTTCTTGTGTTTGACATCTCATCTATTCCTTTTGGAATTGTGCCTTGGTTGGTTGACGGGTTTGATTATGTGGCCTGATTTCATATTGTTTTATGCTAACTACAAATTGTTCTATGCTGAAATCTTATTTTTTGTTCTAGGTTTGATCATGTTGGCTGTGTGCAAGAAATATCTAGCTCAATGTACATCATTACTCCTGATGATGTGTTTGATATATTTTGTATCCCTAGGATTCCAGGTTGTGCCGTTGGTTTGGTTAGGAACAATGGTAGGGATTTGTCAAGAGATGTGGACATCAGGAATAAATGGAGAGATGAGTTGGGTGCTGATAAATATTGTAATATTTCTCATGTTAATATTTTTGAGAAGCTGGGTAGACTAAGTGATGGTGGTGAGCGCTTTAAGAGATTTTTTTTTATGTATGTCATGTGTACTTTCTTGGCGCCAACTACCATAAACTTGGTTGATTTTAAGCTGGTTAGTGCTTTAGAAAATGTTGGGACCGTTAAGAGTCTTGATTGGTGTGGCTTAGTGCTTGATCATCTCTGTGAGGGTGTTAGGAGCTTCAAATCTGATTCAGGTAAAAAAAGACGTGTCTTGTGTTGGCGGTTATGTGTTTGTATTGCTGCTGGCTTATATTTATAGGTTTCCTTTTAGAGGTCAACCTGACCCTACTAGACTGCCCTTATGCATGCATTGGTCGAACAAATCTTTTCTCGACAGGGCTCACTATCTTGAAAAAATGGGTTATGATAAGGGGGTTATGGTAGAGGCTGGTTATCCTTTGACAAAGGATATGAGGGTTAAAGATAAAAGAAGTAGCCAGCAACAATCAGAGGGAACTTGTAATGAGAATATTGGCCACGAGGGGCTACATACACCTACTGCTGCATGTGATAGTATTGCTCAGGAGCCAGAATTTATTTTGTATCGAATACCTAATGTCGTGATGAGCAATGAAGACATTGACAAAGCTACCAGCAATGTAAGTATTTTTTTGTCTTTTTTTTTACATTTTATTAAAACTAGTGCATGTTGTTTTAAAACTAATGCAGATGTTAGTTAATCTATTACAGTTTGTAGTTCATATTTCCTTTTTAGACAGTTTTTGATTTTTTTTATTGGACTGATATTTGTTCTTATATGTCAGCCTCTGAATAGGGCTTGCCTCATTTTCAAATGAGACATGGAGGTCATTACACGCGTGTTGGTTCAAAACCTTGAGAGGGAAAATGCTAGTCCAATTGTGCGCCGCAACCACAACTTCAATCAAAACCACAGGAAGAAGGCACAGCCACATGAAATGAGGATCCTGTTCATGTCAAGACAACACAAGAAATTATAGAAGACCCAAGGACGCATGAGTGGGTTGATAAGATAGTTGAAGAATACATGAGGAAAAATCGTTCTATGAGTCCTTCAGTCTCCCTTGGGATTGAAGGACTTAAAGATTTGTAGTTTTAGTGTCTTTGAATTGTTTTTGGATGATTTGTAATCAACTTGTTTTGTGACTAATTAGTTTGTTGGTGGTATGTTAAGCGCCATTGAGACGCTGTTTTTGGATTGGTGTTTAAGGTTGAAGGTGTATTTGGATGATTTGTGACTGACTGTTTTGTGGGTGATTTGTGACTGACTGTTTTGTGGGTGATTTGTTAAGCGCATTTGAGACGTTGTTTTGGGATTTTTTTGTAATGTTGCAGGATTTATGAAACAAATGCATGTTTAGTTTGAAGAAGTACTATTTGTATGCTTTTAATTCCAAGTTGATTTTTGAATTATTTGATGTGGTTGATTATGTTGATTTTCTGAGCTTATAGGAAACAAATGCAATTGATAGGTTAATAAACTACATGTGTAAGCTAAGTAGTTATACATGTATTTAGTGATTTTCGTATTATTAAAATTGGGTGAAATATAATACAAGTCCCTTTTTAGGGAAACAAGTGCATGTTGAATGTTAAGAAGTAATATTTGTATGATTATTAATACCAAGTTACATTTTAGTTATGTTATGTGGTTTATTGTGTTGGGTTTCGTAGCTTATAGGAAACAAAATGCAATTCATAGGTTAAAAATTACAGCTGTAAGCTAAGTAATCACATATCAGTAAGTTTGTAGTCAGTGTTTCCATATCAATAACATTTTGTGAAACAAAGGTTGGTACTTAGGCAAGCAAAACAAATGCAAGTTATAATTTGATAATTTATAGTTGCAAGCTAAAAAATACAGTATGTTATTGAATGTATAAAAATCCTGGGTAAACAAAAATCTTAGGCATACAATATGATCCTGAAAAAAAAATACAATGTATAGGTAAAGAAATGCAACTTCTATCCTAAACAATGCTACTATTTATAGTGTCTTCACATCTGGTGTTTTTGTGCCGAATTCAGTAGTTTTCTTCCCTGGTTTTTTCTTTTCCATGCCTGATTTTAGCCTTTTTCCTCTTCCTTTGGTCTTCACTTGGGCTGGATCCAGTATCTTAGGTGCACTTGTTATGGTTGAGTTGCTTTGGCTACTTGTAGTTGATTGTTCAATGGCATTTGTTTTTTATGCCAATAAGTCTCCTATTCTTGCTGAGCAGGTGTCAAACATCTCTTGAAGAGCGCTTCTAGCTTATGAGTTTCCTTCGGTCTTTAAAACCAGATTGTAGAATCTGCTGGGCATATGGTTCCTCCATGAAACTACGTCGTTGATGCTTTTCGATTGTTGTTTTCCTTGGCCAAGAATCTTTTCCCATACTTCTGTTTTGGCCTTTTTTGTCCACCTTTTGAGGATGTACTTTGTAGGTATTTCAGTGATGGAATGAAGGTGCAATATTCTGAGAGTGTGAAAGCACAGCATACCTGACACCTCGAAGGACTTGCATGTGCACTGTACTTCAACTAGCCCATCTTCTTTTTTGTATTCGACCATCTTGTATTTGGATTCATCATGTTCTAGGCTGAGCTCATTTTTTTTTGTCGGTGGTTCTGAGAATAGTTCCTTGACCTTAGTTTCCATTGCTAGGGAAAATTCCTTTTTGAATCCTTTGTACAATGCAAGTGTGTAAACCTTAGCAGCATATTTAACCAAACATGTAGAAGCCCAGTAGTGGGAAATAAATGCAACTGTAAGTTAAAAACTCCGTGACATATTTTTAAATGTGAACATACCTGCTTTGTTTTGATAATTTGGCTTTTCTTTTGTACATGCATTTTCCTTCTCTGCTTCATCTCTCCTCTACTTTCTGATTGTTTGGTTGAAGAGCTCATAGAAGTGTGTCGGTGTTGTTTTGATTGCACTGAAGCATAGTGCGTGGTTGGTGCTTTCGCTTTGATGTGATAATAAGATGCCTGCTGAGAATATCCTTGCTGAATGATGTGCTCCATTTTTCACGGATGCCGTACAGGCGTTGAAACTATGTGCTAGTTTCCAGCTTGTATGTGGCAATCATTGAGGTCCATTTTTCTTCAAATTATGTTGGATTACGACATCTTTTAATACAGTAGTCTAGATCGCTTTTGAAGGATTCATCTTTCTTTAATCTCCTATAATGTTGTATTGCATTTTGTTTTATGTACCCCAAACACAGCCTGTGTTTTGTGTTTTGGAAGACCTGGAAGTTGCAACAAGAAATGGAAGTTGATTAGAATACATACTGTAAGCTGACAGGTGCAGAAGCTAACATTCCCTACTCAGTTTCAGGTCTAAGAAATGGAATTTTTGTTGCTACATCATTTTCAGGAAACATGATTTCTAAAGTAACAAGTGCAGCTTATAAGATATGTAATGCATACTGTAAGGTAAGAGGTGTAATGCTAACAGTGCATATTCAGTGCTCAGAACTGTATGCAACAAATTTCCACAACATACCTCATTTATTGCTTTTCCCATTGCAGGATCTTGATCTGCGAATATTGTGACAGGTTCCCTTCCTTCCATTGATTTCTTGAAAGTGTTGAGGAGCCACACAAAAGTATCAGCCAACTCATTTCACAAGC
This sequence comes from Rubia yunnanensis, assembly GCA_037428765.1. Taxonomy (NCBI): domain Eukaryota; kingdom Viridiplantae; phylum Streptophyta; class Magnoliopsida; order Gentianales; family Rubiaceae; genus Rubia; species Rubia yunnanensis. Next base: position 64,459,652 of record CM075069.1, on the reverse strand, counting down.
AAACATTGTTATCTTCCAGTGATTGTTGATTCCAACTATTGGAGCACAAATCAAGTTATACTTGTTTGTTATGTATGTAGTGTCAAATATGGTGACATCTCCATAGATTTTGTAGTCCTCCAGCATCATTGAATCCCTCCAAAACACTGTTGATAGTTTTGTTTCCTTGTCGAACTTGACTTTGAAGAAGAAATCTTTATCCTTATCATTGATTTCCATGAGTGTGTTAACAAGTTTCTGAGCATCTCCACTTTCTATTTCTTTCATCTGAAGTTGACACACAAAGTTGGGGTGGTATTTCATCGCATTCCCTAGATTTTCTTCTCCACCAGCTTCAAAAGCATGTATTCATATCCTACAATAGGTCTTAAACCTTCTTGTTCAATTGTTGTGATGGCATTTCCTTTATCTTCTGTAATCCTCCGTTCACTCCTACTGAGATACTGCCAGGCTGGTCTTGTTAACTCATGATTGTGTACAGTATTGTGGTGTACCACGATGCAATAATCCTGCACTAGCTTCACTCTAATTTCAGCTAGGCATTCTGATTTTGTAATAAGGTCCTTTCTCTTCCTCTTCCTCTTCTTTTCAGAATCATTTTCACTATCCATCCAGGGAGCAGGACTGGTAGTGCTGGTTTTAAATCTTTTCAATTGGCCTCCAGCAGAGCACTTGTAGTACTTTCATGAATTTGGCTTTTGCTGTTTCGACGTTAGCAGTCTTTCATGTAGCTGAAACCAATAGCATTTGCAAGCCTCTTGTACAGAGCATGAAGTGCTTCCAATGTTTTTGCTTTAACGTCGGTAAGATTTTCAGTGGCATCAATTTCATTTAAATTTGGAAATCTGTACCTGTAATAATAAAGAATACAATTTCTAATGTAAGCTCTATTCTGATAAGCATAAAAAATACTACTTGTAATGTTGACTATGCAAAGTGTAGTGTATTTTGTACATGTTATAATCTGAACAATGCAGAAGTTTGTCAAAAGTTGGAATTGACAAATGCATTTTCAGTGTTTTGTTCATTTTAATCTAATGCATGTTTATTTGTAACCAATATGTGATATAAGTGAACAAATGCATAAATTATATGAAATTTATGTGCAACATGTAGTTTATATTGCTAATGTTTCCACATGTTCATACATGTCCATAGCAGTCAAATTTCAGTGTCCAGAAGTTTCAAAAACAACTATATTCATATCGATTGCAATTGAACAATAGAATTTCAGTCTAATGAGAGAAAATCATACCTTCACAGGAATTGAGTAGTATTTCAGCTTCTTGCAATTGAATTTCATCTGCTTGAAGTTGAATCCTGGTGTTTAAAATCGTGTTTTAGAGCTATTTTTAGGGTTTAGAATCGTTTAGAACCGTGTTTTCTCTAGCAGATTCCGATTTGATAGTAGTAGTTTTCACGATCAAAGCAGCTAAAATCGCATCTGCTTCAATAGGATCTAGTGACATATTTGGTTGATCAATTCCGTCGGAATCACATCAATTGTTATTTTCGGAGGACATCGGAAAGGCGTCATGAACGGATTGGACGAGAGGAATTGGAAACACACCGGCGGACTGGTGAGGAAGAATTGATCGGCGTTCAAAGGATTCCATAGAAAAAAAGATTCGGAATCATGTTGGTTGTTATCGTCGGAGTACATCGGAAAGGCGTCGATGATGAGAAGATCGAAAATGCGCCGGTGAGAAGATTAGAAAGGTAAGGAAACCTTGATCGCTGTTGACAGCTTTTCGGAGAAGAAGAACGAGTACTGTGTGTTTGTGTGTGAAATTGTGTTTGTGCTCTTTGTGTGTGTTTTTGTTTAAGTTTGCATTATTTTCAAAGAGGCCCCTCCCTGTCCATAAGCTTATTGACAGGCCGTCTGTCAGGAGACCTACTCTAAAACAACAGAGGAGGAACTAAGAAAGCAAGAAAATTGCTATCAAATTTCTAATTCCATTGTTGATTTTATTGACCTGAAACATAAAAATGCCTTGTTGCTCAAAGCTTTAATAGAAGAAAATTTATTTTTGGAAACAAAAGGTAAAAAGGAAATGGATTAAAGAAGGAAAGAATGGAAAGAATGGTGGATCTTCTGCCTAAAATCATTTATACTGATTAGAAGGTTAGGGAAATGGCAGATAACATAATCTACCTACAAGAAGTGACAAGATTTTTAAATTTGAAACAACAAAACCCTAGTTGCATAATTAAGTTATATTTGGCAAAGGCTTTCGATAGGGTTGATTGGGATTTCCCATCTAAGATACTTTTAAGGTTTGGCTTTAATATAAGCTCTTCATAAAAAACATTATGAACAACCTATCTGATGTTTTTTCTCTATCATCATAAATGGAAAACTCTCTGGCTTTTTTAAACCAACAAGAGGCATTAAGCAATGAGATCCACTATCTCCTTGATTATTTAATATCTTTATTGAGACTTTCACTAGGAGTTTAGGTTTCATTTTTCAGAATGTAAAGCTGAGTTACTTCAAACTCCCCGCAGGTTCTATGAATATCTATCATTTAAGTTATGCAGACGATACAGTATTGTTTTGCAAGTTTCTAAAACTTTCATGACTAGATTAAAGACATTCCTATCTATTTTTGAAAGTGCCACAGGGCAGAAGATCAATTATGATAAAAGAAGTTTTTATCTCAGTAGACATGCATCCAGGTCACGAGTACAGCTGGTAAAAAACACATTAGGTACGAAAGAAGGAAATCTTCCTTTTATCTATTTAGGTTGTCCTATCTTCACTGGAATAATTACAGACTCTCATTTCCAACCCCTCCTTGAAACAGTGGATAAATTGCTTAATAATTGGAAAAACGGGGGGACTCTCTATGGCGGGGAAGCTGACCCTAATAAAATCTGTAATCTTCTCATTGCCTCAGCACCTTTGGGATTTTTCGAAACCCCCTAATTTTGTGACTAAATTGATAACCAAAAAACTAACAAGATTTTTCTGGGGTGAAAGGGAGCAAGGAGGTAAAAAAGTTTGGAAAAGTTGGAAAAATCTATGTTTTCCTATTGAACAAAATGGAATTGGAATTAGAAACTTAAATGATATCATTAGGCCATTTTCACTGAAACTTTGGTGGAAATTCCAAAGAGGAATCACCCCTGGTCACAACTCTTATGGTCTATACCCGTCGGCAGAAGAACTTTGCATAACAAGAAAAGGATCAAACGTGTTAACTATTTGGTTTAATTTAACTCTAGGATAGACAAGAAAACAAAAGGAATGCTATGTTTGGATAAAAATGATGTGCCAACAATCAGAATTTTTCAGAATGGATGCCACTGAAATTTGGCTTTTACTGCAGGTCCCATTTATATCAATGGATCAGAAACTTCTCAACCTTTTGCTGGAAGATTTTAAAAAAACAAGACATGAAATTGGATCCTTGTTGTACTCACCGAAGCAGACCGGAAGCTGGACCTCTTTCAACCAAAGAAGACAACTGGAGAAACTCATCTATGAATACAACTGGTTCATTAGGAATATAAGCTTTTGTAAAGTGTTCTTTTTTGCATAAGGTTGTAGGGAATTTTTGGAAGTCCGGCCACTTTGGAGATACTAACACAGGGGGTAGAGGTATCAAAAGCGGAAACACGACAAAAAATTCCTTATAACCTTGCCTTAGACGGCAACTGAGATGCTTTTTGTCCATTTACTTAGCCATGTATATGTTCATGTTCAGCTTGAACCTTAGATTCTATATACCCAAGTGTATCAAACTGAAATTCTTCATTTTCTTAGGCAGGAGGGGCCTAATATGACTCTCATCCCATACATATGGGACTATTTTTAAAAAAAACAAAGATGTAGCTCCTCACGAAGAAATTTTTGAGCTTTGACGCAGACTTTAAATGGTCCTGATGTTTTACTTCGTAACTTAGCTACGAGTACTCTGAGATAATTGGAATGTTCTCATCGGTGGAAGGTTAACTTCACCGAATTCCAGACCATATGTGATTTATATCAAGTGGGAGTAAGAGTCAGTTGCCTCAAATCGGTACAAAGACGATTAAACTCTCATTTCAAGTGACGAACATTGCATCTTTGTTAATTTAAGTTTAATTTCATGCAAAAAATATCTTCTTGTTGCTATGAGGTTACCCTAATCATAAGCTCCAAACTTCTAAATCAACGGATGACACTAATTATAACACGAAGAGTTGCTCTAGAATGATCTTTCAGAGAAAAATAACTTTGCTCTACGTCATTAACACACTAGCCCAACTAGTATTTTCTCTAGTGAAATGTCTTGTTCTAATCTACATTTAGCCTTTTGCTCCCAAGTTTGAGCTGCAAATAATAGTTTAGAATTTGGAGATACAAGTGCCAATCATACTTGTTAGTTTCATTGAACCATTTCTTCAAAGGCCACAAGAAAAGGTGTATGTAGAAATGCTTAGAGGAGGGGCGGCCAAAAGTAGAGACAATTTAACACTAAAAAGCAATACGAAATATACTATTAATTTCCCTTCAAGGAAGAAACTTTGAAGGTATCCAATAAAAGGGGAAATTAGATCAAACATTAGTAAACGGAATAATCCACAATAACAAGGGAGGCGTCAGAGCTAGCCTTCTCTATGTCTTCATTTTCGTCCAAAAAATGGGTCTTGAACCTCCAACGGGGAGTCTTGCAGACTCACATGATCATCTTTAAAATCATTATTTGCCTCGTTTGACTCATTTTCATGGCCTCCTTTCCAAGTAATACCTTCATCAAAAGTCAGTTTCTTTAAGTCCTTGACAGTCAATACGCTGGTACATAAGACTACATTGTTCATGAATAAAAGCTTGAGGCTATCATCTTGAATAGACTTGTACTAGATACGATCTACCTCTTTGGTAGCTTCATGATGCAAATGTCTTATAAGTAAGATGTGGTGTGTGCTTGCGGGTTGCTTGATCAAGCTCATGGCTAAATCATTCTCACATGTTTTCCATCCTAAAGTGACCTTCAAGATGAAAATTTATTCAAAAACCTTTGACTTGACCAACTTGTTCATTAATGAATTCACAGGATGGCTTTGACCCAGGGGAGTACACATTGAGTTTGTCGTCTTAAGTACGAGCATGAGCAAAAGTGAGTTCGTTGACCATGGAATCTTTTGAAAATGTTAGCAGCCTCGATTTGCAACATCTAGAAACCTGTAGGCCGACCTCACAAGGCTAAAATGAGCAACCTCGACTTAAAATAACCAGAAACCTGTAGGCCTTCTTAACATGCAGATAAAAGTGGGTTGACAGTAGTCTGGAGGCTGCATGCCAATCAATTCAAGTGAAATGAACATTCCTAAATAACCACAACTAGAGATTTATAGGCCATAAGAAGTTACAGATGAAACTCTTTTAGATTGGCACAAGAAAAAATATCCCTGACTCTGTGCAACCAATAGATATGTTACCCAACCTTACAAAGGGCTATGAAAAGCACCCTGGCCCCGCATAACCAGGGAGTTGTTACCCAAACTTTCAACAGGTTTGTGGGGGGGGGGGGGGGGGGGAGGTGGGGGGGGATGAGCTCATTAATGCAACCAAAATACCTTAATTGGGGTAATGGACACTTAGCTAAACAAAAGTCCTTATGTGGGATTCGAGCAACTACTTAGCCAAAATTACTTGAAGTGGGATAATGGACGGTTTTTAAACCAAAAATCCTAAAGAGGAAAATGAGAAATTCCTCAACCAAATCTCCTTAGTCCTCAACAATTCAAAGCAAAAAAGAAAGGAAAATATAATCTTGGCGGATAACTTCTTTACAAACACACACACAAAAAAAGTAAAAGAGATGGAAAAGGTGGAATGCATTCCACCCTGAATCATTAAAAAGTGTAGGTGATGGATAACCTCCAAACAATAGAAAAAACAAGAGGGAAACAAGGCACCCCAACAAAGAAATATTGAAATCCCCTTAGGGGGTCTTACACATCAAATTTAAAAAAAAATAAAAAGTTAACTGCAGCTTCATGGCTTCGAGCCTCCAACACCATCACCCTTATCACTCTACACAACCTTTCCCATGTCAACTCTAGTCTCTCGTTGAGAGCCATTTGTGGAAGAAGCACCAACCTCAGCAACCGGAGCATATGGCTGCCAGTCTTCCAGTTCAATAATAGTCACGAATGGGTGAAATCGAGTAATCGACCTCCTCTTCATCTTCACTTAAAGCAATCTCATTCCCCTTCTCTCGAAGGTAGGTTTCTTTCTTGATCTTCAATTCCTTTACCTCCGACTGTAGTGTTTCCATTTGTCTATTGAAACAAGAAAACATCATCTTCCACTTACACAAATATCCTTTCTCAATTCCTAAACAAACACGGTAGAATTCAACATTCTAAAGATAAAAATCACGGTTTATATGGAATGGTTTATTAATCAATACTTGCCCACTATAATGCCTATGTCTCCAAATCTTTGTCTTTTTTGGACCTCTAGCTGCTACCCTCACAACCAACTTCACCTTGCATTTGTTTTTATTTATATCTAATTCGATTAGCTTTAGGTCAAACCATTTCCAATAGTAGTATTATAGGCTCAATTGGAGGTCTACGGGTATAACACTATGCTCTTGGATAATCCTAGTAACCAAAAACTCGTAAGGTAATTCCTTCTTCACTGTGGCGGCAACTTTGTTCATGTAGGACAATATTATGAAGTCGAGATTCAACAATTTATTCTCCATAATGTAATAGAAGATCATAAGGCTTCCAATGGTGGGCTCGCACACATCCCCTTTTGATGGAAGAACGTTTATGGAAACCCACTCAAAAACCTAACGTTGAACCAAGATCAACACCGAAAAATCATAATTGTCCAGTTTCCAATCCCATCACCATGTATCCTAAAACACTTACTCCTCATTTCTACGGGTTATAGTGTAGGGTACAATGTAGAACTCAGCATCCGTTGCCTTTATTGTTTCCAAAATTTGTTTGAAATGGAGTTCGATCTCCTGCTCGAAGTTAGTTAGGTTGCCACAGCTGGATGGGTAGAATTGGACGTGGCCTGAATTAGTTTAATATATTTTCTCCCACAGGTGCCTGTAATATTAATCGAACATGAAAATGAATTCTTGATAAAATAAAAAAACATAAAGGATGTAAGTTCTGAAACTCACCCCATCCACACATCGACCTGCGCATTATCAATCCAGGTCATCGAACGCATGTTTCCCAGTTTCTTCACAAACTTGATCAGAACTTCTATTCCAGCACCGCAGGTGTAATGGCATGCGAATATTTATGGTCGAAATACTGGGAAGAATAGGTAGTCCTTATTCTTTATCATTTCCAAGATAACGGCATTTGCTTTCTTTATGAATTGCCCCATGATCGGCCAATCTGTCAACTATCGTTTGTTGACAATTTGCGAACGTGAAATGATATGAAATGATCACTTGGGCATGTAGTATTGAATTGTCGTTGTTAATGATTAATAATGGGAATTTTTTTAGTGCATTACCTGTTTTGGCAGCCTATTTAATCTTGGTCTTGCAGATGGGCCAACTGTTTACTGGCATCCAATCCTTCAACATCCCCTACATAGTGGTCACCCAATTCCGCGGTTTCTTCCTTCTCTTCACTAGACGGGTCATTCGTTTGAGTTGCTTTTTCCTCAAATTTTATCTTCAATAGGATCCTTTTTGGCCGTGATTCTTGGTCCGACACATCCACCTCCTCATCGACCACATCTTTCACCTCTTCCTCCTTCTTCGTAATCGGTCGCTTCCTCTTCATGTTGAATTTCCCCTTCTTCGGCGGCATCTATAACAGTAGAAGTGGAAATTCTCAATCCATGACGGTTTTAGAAATAACGGTACTTAAAGATCAACATTGATAGAACGTGGTGTAGAACTTGATCAACTAGTTTGTAAAACTTTGAGCAAAACATGGCATAGAAATTGAACAATTCATAGATGAAACTACATCATATGTGGCATAAACGTTTATATAACATGTCATAGAACTTGAAAAATTAAGGCATGGAAATTCATATTGAATGAAATGGAACCTTATAGAAGTTGATAGAATTCCATACCAATGTGTTTGGGTTCATAAATTAGGCATACAATTGAGCAATTTTCACTCCCCCCTAACGTGACTATCAACATTATCACCAACAAAAATACTATAGAACTACATCACCCATCCACAAAAAACGCAAAAAAAATTACTCCCCACAATTGTATAAACATACCATTTAAGAGTGCCATTCAACTTTTGGTCAATTTACATATTTTTGGTCATACAGGCAATTGATCAAACATGTATTGTGCCTGCGGGATGGAATGGTTTTTTGAAGAGAATTTGACTTGGTAACCCATGGTAATGTAAACCCCAATACTTACCTTAACAAATGGAGAATTTTTGTTGCTACTCCCTTTCGCCAAACTCGCCAAGAACAGATTGCCAAGTACTTTCTTCTCTCCCCAACTTCCTCTCTCATTTTTTTCTCTTGTGTTGAGGTCAACACTTTATAGGGATGGAATGGGAGATGAGGAGTTACAATGGTTGATGAGGAGTTGTTGTGGTTCAATTATGTGTGGATTGAATGGTTGGAGTGGTTGATGGCAATTTTGGAAGAGAAATCGAAGGATTTGAATATGAGAATATAATGAATTGCGGGAGTTATGGCCATTTCAAATGGTTTTGAAATCTGAATTTACGTTGTTTGCGCCGGTAATACATACAGTACAGGTGTAAGAAGAATGAAAATGGGCAAAATTTTCTGCCAACTGTTCAGCACCGGTACTAATACCAGTGTAATAATGAAGGAAAGCAGCTACATTGAGTTGCTTTAAATGATTTTTCCTTTCGCCCGAGAGGAACACACAAAAAATTGTACAAATACACCGGTACTTCAACTTTGTTACCGGTGTAAAAAAAGGTTTATCAGTTGTTAAATTTATCACTTATTGCATTTTCCCCTTGTGCATTTTTCGCACGACCCCAATCAATCAAATTGACGTTCAATTATTGTGAATAGACATTGTACCAATTATTTCTTGCAAATATCGACCACATATGGGCCCCGTACGGTGACGCTTCTAAGCATTGTTTAATTTCATAAAATTTGCAGATTAACCCCAAACATTTCGTTCGACCCCTTCAAGCACTTTTCCACCAGCCCAAATGGAATTTTCCAATGCTCCAGATTGAATAAGTAATGTTTTTGTACCTCCACGGTACCGAGGCACCCGCAAAGTTGATTGTATGCGTTTATTGCAATTAGGTCCCCCTAATTATCACATGCGGTTACAATGTGTTAGGAAAATACATAAATTATGAAATTGAATATTCCAGGATTAAATCATAATTGAAACATATTTGTGTCCGGGTAGTGGTTCGTCCTGAAGCGCTAGTAGGTGTTGTAGAGTAAACGGTAAGGGTTTAGTCCAATGTTTCTATATGTAATCCAAACATATTCGAAACTAAATACGGAGCCCGGACCCGTTCATTTACTCGCATGTTTTACTTTGAAATACAAAAGGGTTGTTTTCAGATTGCAATTTAGCTTTACGGGTAAACTTTTTACTTTTTGCAATTTAGTCCCTCCAAGAATCTTAGAATGGTCGTAATATAAAATTGGCTCCACATGTAGGAAATTCAATACACAATGATCGTGTTAATGCATTTAAAGATCCTACTGGTGGACGGAAGGCCCTGTAAAACCAACAATGAATGCTTGCACTATATTTTCCATAATTACAGTATTGCCCACAAATTTACTTGGGGAACCTCCATAGCTTGTTTTCATACAATATTTTTCAATTCTAACCATTCTAGGAATATAATGCAACATATTCGGAGGCCATTAAGTGAAAAAATAGGCCAACTACGTTTGGCCTATCTTTTTAGTCTTCATGAGTGTATATGACGGACAGAATTTCAATAGATGTGGCCCTCAAATTTTTATTCGATTCATCATCATGCATGTTTGTCAAAAGTAAGAATGTCAAACTGTCTAAGTGCAACACAGTCAAAGTTGAGTACAGAATATACTCTTCCTAACCTCTGATACAAGTTTTCTACGAATAATATTGAGAAAATGGTTCTACCCCGTCAACTGGTCCTATTGAATCACCATAATAGGTATTTGTACCAACGTCCATGTCCTCGACATCGCCTACGCAGATGGTTCAAAAATTTCCAACTACTTTCGTGGCATTAGAATATTGATACGTCATAACCTTGGCCATATGTTCCTGCCAGGATCTTTGGTATTTGGATTCTTCAAGTAAGTTTGCTACACCGACCTCCAATGGAAAAACTCTGGATTCAATAGTTGTGAAAGACGTGTCAGTTGTCTATGTGTAGAAAGAGTCCACGTAAATGTTACCCATTGGTTGGCCATAAACTTCATGTGCACGGGCACTGACTCCCGCTCTTGAACAAAGCACAGAGATGATAATGCAATAGGAATAAGACCCCATCTGATCATGTTCCCTCTGCAACATAGGATAAATTTAATTACCAACATTCTATCGAATCTCCCTCTTTATTTCATACAAAAAGGTGAGGCGAAGTTTGTGAACTTCTGTGTTAACAGTTAACGGATGGATTCAAGACGCCACGAAGTGGTACCACCCATTCATTTCCGGAGTTAGAGTTTTCTTAGGTATTTTGCTCCAACCTGGTCAGACCAACTCGTCTATGTCTATACCTACCCTAGTTACTGTCCCAACGATCTCCTTCTCAATTGGTTGTTGTAAAATATATCCATCATCACCTAGAAAATGCAGTGTGAGGAACTCGTCTTCGTCGTTTGGAACATTAGGCAACCCAAACAAGCCATTGATAGATTCTAGTGTCATGGGGACAGTTTTACCTCTACAATACAAGTAATCGTAGCTTGGTCCGCACTTCAAGTTTGCATAGAACTCACTTACAATGGTCAGGTTGAATGGTTGCGGAGTCTAGCGGAATTTTTCCCACCCAAGCTTCCGGATAGTATGTTCGAATAGGGGAGATGCTATTCCTCTCTCTATGTGATGACGCCGTCCTTTGTAAGATTCATGGACCAAACTAGCCTCCTCGGACACAAAGGTACCATCTGGGTAAGTTTGCAGTGATACTTTTGGCAATGATGGGAACGGTGACTGGCGTATCCTTTTCGAATTGGATTTTGGAGGCATTTCCTAAGAAACACATTGTGGCATTTCATCAAAAAACCTTACATGCAAATTAAGCTATTCATTATGTCACAATCTCAATGATTCTTTTTCAAATGCAAGTGCTAATTAATCATACAATCGAGGCATTGCAATAGTTTACCTGACTATATGCCAACCTACGTAGGATTTCACCAAAGATGGGTAGTGATGGAGATGGTAGGGTGTGAGATATATAAATTTGAAGTTCTGTGGAAATGGGGTGCTGATTGGGTTTTTTAAATTGGAACATTTTTTTACACCGTTATTATATATATATATACCGGCGTAAACATAGGCCTAAATTAGCTGCTTTAGGATGCTTTTAAATTTTTTTGTTAACTAATCCGACCTGAAACAAAATTTCAAAAAACATTTCTAAGTACCCAGCACCGTTACATTACCCGGTGCAAATTTACAAAAAGCAACTGCGTTACGCTGCTTTTAATGCCACAAAATTGACATTTTCGAACCCGAGAGCAAAAAGACCCACAAATATTCTAAGTACTGTGCACTGGTAGGTGTACCAGTGCGCATGTACAAAACAGAGTCCCTCCCCTGTTTTCCTACACCGGTAATTTTATTTTTACCGGTGTGAAAATTGAACACCTAGTGGAAAATTTAATCCCAATTTAAACACATTTTCACCAATATAATTCATAAACACTCCATTGAAATCACACATCATACCAACCAATTCATAAAGGAGTGTAAATAAATACATTACACGATAAATCAACAATGTATCATACGATTTTTCACAAAAAAGGTCACAAAAACAACGGTCGGGAACGATTGATCTATCGTTTCCACTTCAAGACATTGTCCCCACCTACTATTTCACCTCTCTCATCAACCCACGGCTCATCGCCGTGAGAACGCCTTCCAACAATGGGTCCCACAACATATTCCAAACCGTGAAATACCGATGGAAACTCAGGACTATCAATTATGGCAGGCTGATCAATCTCCTCATCAAATTAAAAATTATTCTCATGCAACACCACATGATACTTCTCATTCGAAGGGTCCTTGATGTAAAAACCTTTTGTGCTTTGGTAGCTAAGATGAACTTGTCATCTTCATATCCTACACGATTCAAGTCAACCAACGTGAACCCCATGAGCTTCTCAACAACACCGGAACCATGTTCCACCTAACGACACTTGAAGACAAAAACCTTGAAATCTACATAATCCAACTCCCAAATTTCCTCAATTGCCCCATACAAAGGCATCATGGAAACAACTGGATGTTTATCTCTCTTGCTTGCCTGCCACATGGATTCAGATTCAATATATACACCGCTATTTTGAGTGATGCTCTTCTCATCTTTCGCTAATGTTGAGAAACTGAAGACATTAATGTCATAACTAAGGTATCGTCTAACGGTGCAGTTCGGCTTCCTTGCCAACGCCAGTAGGTTACTGGGCATCCCATCGCCATTACAACGATTATAAAACTAGTTAACAAACCTTGAAGAATACTTGACCTGAATGTTTTTGGGGGGCCAGTCTGGATGAATCTCTTCCAACAGGGAAACATGCTCTTCAACATATGTTACAGTCTCGCTACTATTATGCAATACACACAGGTGAACACTCATCAACTCAGAATGATATGGTGTATGAAGCGTACCCTCAGAACGTGGAATCCCATTCTGCCTTCCACAATGGGGTCCACTAGGAACACCAACCGCTCTTCTTCCAACCAAGTTCGATGTACAATACTCGATAATCTTCTCAGTGACGTACCTCTGAACAATGGAGGCATTGGGCCGACTATGATTACGAACATAACCCTTGAAAATAGCTATGTGACACTCAAAGGGGTACATCCAATGCATTCCAACAGGCCCGCACATACGTATCTCCCTAACCAAGTGTACCACCAGGTGCACCATGATGTCAAAGAATGACGGGAGAAAATACTTCTCCAAATGGCATAGAACAACAACGGCCTCTCGATCCAGTTCATCAAGCTAGTGCCTGCTAATATTTTTCCTGCATATCGAGTTGAAGAAGAAACACAAGTGCATAACAGAAAATCTAACTTCCTCTTCCAAACACCCACGTATTGTTACGGGAAAAAGTTGTTGCATAAGGACATGACAATCGTGTGATTTCAAAGCATAAAGATGCAACTCATCATTCACAAACCGACTAACATTAAAGGAGTAACCGGAAGGTACCTTCATTCCTTGGATGCTCTCACACACCAATCTCCTCTCAGCAACTGACAGATTATGAGGAGCAGGGGGCAGGTACGTTCGCTTCCCTCTTACCTCTGGTGCCAGATCCAAACGTATACCATGGTCCACTAAATCTTTCTTCCCATTCAAGCTATCCTTAGTCTTCTCGGGAATGTTCAGAAGAATCCCAATTAGACTCTCACAAAATTTCTTTTTGATATACATGACATCCAAACAATGGCAAAAATCCAAGTCTTCCCAGTATGGAAAATCGAAGAAAATGAACCGTTTCTTCCACGGTCCGTCTACATCCCCACCACCCTTTGATAACTTCTTACCTACAACAACATTCAATTTCTTCACCTTGTTGTGAATAGCTACACCAGTCAAAGGTTTGGATGCCTCTCTCCTCCCCTTACCACCAACGAATGCAACAACGTTCTCTCGCAACTTATGACCTGCCTGCAGGAATTTACGATGACCCAAATAAACAGTCTTTCGCCCATTCCTCAACTAATGGCAATATGTCTCATCCTCACAAACTGGGAAAGCCTTGTGACCCTTAACCACATACCCGGAAAGGTTACCATATGCTGGGAAATAATTTATGGTACAAAAAAGCATCGCCCTCAATGTAAACTCTTCACCACTACAACCATCAAACATTAAGGCGCCTTTTGACTAAAGCACCTTCAAATCTTCTACCAAAGGGGCAAGATAAGTGTCTATGTCATTTCCAGGTTTTTTGGGCCTGAAATCATGATGGGCATTAACACATATTTTCTCTTCATGCACAAGTATGAGGGAAGATTGTAAATGTCAAGCATAACCAGTCACGAACTGTGTTTCAAGGACATATACCCAAATGGGTTCATACCATCAGTACACAAAGAAAATATCAAATTCCTATGTTTAGATGCAAAGTGTGATAACATCCTGTCAAATTTCTTCCACTGGTCAGCGTCTGCTGGGTGTCGAATTATATCGTCATCTTTACAACCTCCCCTATCAATGCACCACGTCAAGTTCTTTGCATCCTTTTCATTCTTAAACAACCTTCTCAGCCTCGGAATAATGAGAAGATACCACATACATTTGGCAGGCACCCGCATCCTTACCGGCACAACATGCTCTCCACCGTCTTATAACGTGACACATTACATATTGGACAAACAATCTTATCCTTAAGGTCACCCATATATAGGACACAATCGTTCGGACAAGAATGTATCCCTTCATACTCCAATCTCATCGGACACAAAATTCTCTTAGCTTCATAAAGGTTATCAGGAACCCCGTTACCGGGTGGAAGCTTTTCATTCAAAAACTTAAGCAATTTATTCATGCTAGTATCACTCCATGACCCTACACCTTTCAAATTAAACAACTCCATCAAACATGACATGACCGTGTCTTTCTTCTTGCAACTGGGATACAATGGTGTATCCTTCTCACCAAGGAAGTTAGCCAAAACCTCGGGCCTCCTTCTAAACTCATTCACAACCTCCTCACACATATCATCCAACTTAGCATCCCCAAAACACTCTCCCTCACTACTAATTCTCACTTCCGGTGGTGATTTTCCCCATAAAAGGTCCACACAACATAATTTTTCACAAACCCCCGGCTATACAAATGGAGTTTCACGATGTTTTTCTTATCAGTACAAATTTGATTTCCACAGTCACGACAGGGACAATATTCACTTCTCTTGACTAAAAGCATGCTTCAAGAACTCATCCACAAACATAATATATTCATTGCTCACCCTACTAACGTTTCCATACACATGCTTACGCCTCTCAATGACGAGATACAACTATACATATCAATAAATGTGCAACAATCAAACTTCAACACATTTAGTAAAATAGAATTTTTCATGTTGAATTCCTAATCATGCAACATAAAAAATGCACAATATACACCAACATTCCACATTATAATTACAAAATTCTTAACATGTCCAACACTATAGGAATAAAAAGCCATAGCCTTATAACTTCAACAACCTTGAGAACAAATCACAAACTAATATCTACAATTCTACCTCAATCACCATCAAATGATCAAACACAAAATGTAAATATCTCTACTAACTAAAACCATACATTAAATCCTTAATATCCATAAATGTAATTTAAAAAAAGTACCTTCAAGGGGCTCCACTGTGGAGAATTCAAGGCCTTAATCAACCAAAAATCACCATTAATGAACATTTTCTTCCAAAAATCCCATTTTTAACCGCTAAAAAAGGGGGTAGGTGAGCATTTAATGCTATTTTATACATCGGTATTTAGACTTTACCGGTGCATTTGAAACATTTTACACCAATAAAATCCGTTACCTGTGTACATTTACAGCAAAATTGAGCATATTTTCCTATCCGGCTACAATCACAATACCGGTGCAAAAACTAATAGTTTTGGTGCCATATTTCAGAATAAGAATTTATTTTTGCACCAGCATTAAGAAAATACCGGTACGTGATCAATTCCTACACCAATGCTAATTGTAACCGGTGTACTAATGTTAATTTTCCCCGCTATTTTTCATTTCTGCACCAGTAATTTCCCATTACCGGTTTAAAAGTTTTAACTATCTGCGCCAAATTAATAAAAAGGGTAAATAAGTACACACTAGTAATCATGTACCGGTGCACATGTTAGTAATTGCACCGGTAAAATTAACTATTCGAATAATACCGGTGCAATATTTCAAATTGGTACACCAGTAGTACCAAAACCGGTGCAAAAATAGGTGAACTTTACACCAGTTGACAGGATACCAGTGCGTATGTACTTATTTGTACCGGTACTGATGGTAACATGATAATTGCCATTGCAATTGGTTACATACGTACCGGTATACCTGTACTCATGAATTTATATCGGTGTGTATGTACCTGTTTTCCAATAGTGCATTATTCTTTGGTTACCCTATCATTGTCATGGAATTTCCCCAACTTTGCATAAAATTGTATTACTTTGCTTGGGTGGGTTAGGTTATCCGTCGTAATTAGGATATGCAAATAATTTGGTTGAAAATAATCCAATATGTGTCTGAAATGTAAATCAGTTACGGAATTGGGGTTTAACACCTTGGTTTCAGTGCATTTTTGGCATACCCATTGCACATAACACTCCTCTAATGCCTTGTTGAGGAATTACCAACTGGTTGTGGGCTCTGGAGAATGCTAGGGGCCCTTTTGTCTTCTGGTGTACCGCATAATATATTATCTCCCCATTTCCTCTAGTTTCTCCCATAGCAGATTGACCGTTATATTTAAACCACTGACTGTAAACGTTGAAGGACTCGTTGGCTTGATTTTTCCCTTTTTTACCCATAAATAATGAATATGAACTCATTCAAAGATGGAATTTGAATAAATAAAAGAATATTTGGAGTGACAGTATTTCATGGTTTGGTTACGGGATTTGGAGGTCAAACATTTTATACGGAAGAGTTCAGAAACTGAGAGTGTTATCAAGACATGGTGTGGAATCCGCCATTGCATATTCCAATTTCAAAACCTTGGTCAAAATCAAAACGAGGTTACTTTCACTGACCATTTTCAATTCTAACTCTCCAATCGGTATCGTAGCTTAGTCAAAAATAGAATCAAAAAATGTTTTTATTTTGGAACATTTATTAAGTGATGCATTAATTAACATTAGAAGGCGGTTTAATCTCCATCTTTCATAAAGTGATTTTTTTTAAAAAAACTGCCTCCCAACTTCTAAAAAAATCATAACATCTGCCCCATTCTCCAAACCCTTATTTTCTTGCATGATATCAATCTCCAAACAATCTTTGTATTTCCTCATCTATCCTCACAGGTTCATTATGAATATTCATCAGCAACAAAAGATGTTTTCATCAATCACCCACCCCTTGGTTTTCTTCTGCACAAATCCTTAACCAAAAACCACAAACAACATGAAACCCTTGCACCACCACATCTGCCTCATCTCCACCACACGTATCAATCCCATATCAGCCCTTGCCATAAAATCCGCCAGCATCCCATTCTCCAGCATATCCCTTTGTGATGGACACATTTCCTGAAGCGCAGGAGCTAGGTGTTTGAGCTACGGAAAGGGGCGTGATGTACCCATTTCATACGGTTATATTAGGACTTTTAGGATTCACTTTTATACACTTTTGTGCTCTAAATGTGACATTTTGCCTTGAAATTCTCTAAGGAGAGTTAAAAGCGAGTTTTACGCTTTTATTACTTTTCTAGAGAATTTTGTGTGACAAGGTAATTTGTTTGAAGACTATGAAGAATACCTTTGAAGATTTGAAGATTTGAAGATGTGAAGACTTGTATCTAAGATTTTGAAGACTCGAAGAATTGAAAAAAAAAAGTGAAGAGAAGAGGAGGACATGAAACAAGAAGAAGAAAGAAATAAAAATGCTGGAACTAGGCACCGTCGCGAGGTCATCGCGAGCCCGTCGCGACTCGCGACGGATGAATGGCTAGAAATTATTCTTGCTTTTTGTACTATAAATACTCACTTTATCCTCTCCTAACACGAATCCATACTCTTCTTCCTGCTTTTTTCTGGGTTCAAACCCTAGTTTTTCTTTCTTTTCTTAGTTTTTGTAGGTTAATCATGTCTTTTAATTATCTAGCTTAGTTTTATCTTGGGAGCAATGAATTGAAGCTTCCATAACTATGTAGTAAGAACCATATCCATCTATTTGGTACTTTTGCTATTGTTCATTTATTGAGATTTGAATGTGAATTGTTATTGGCATTGATGTTGTTGGTAGCTTGAATATATGAATTGCTTGTATGATTACTTGTTAGGGTTGGGAGAAAGTATCTAATTCTCCCCTCTTTTAATGTGGAATCCAAGAGCATGAGTTAGAGCTTCTTAAATGATGTTGGTGTGTTGATAATTGCTAGATAAATGTGATGATGTTGAACTCGTTGTCATGTTTGTTTTAGGTAGAAAATGAGACAAGTCTATGAATGTCGATCGTTCTTGAATAATCTTGTGTAAATGCATGAATTGGTTAAATGCTTAGACACGGTGTAGTGTTTATAAGTGTTGCCAAACTTGTTGGTTCTTCATGCTCAATGCCATCAATGGGATACTTTTAGTCGTGTTTCGGCTAAGGGAGTCATTGGTGAGGTTTGATAAGAGATGTCGAATTCACTCTTGCAAACTACTATCTAAGAAGGATGGAAGATTTATCTTCACAACAAGTAGAGGAAGTAGTGTATAGATTGTTTCACTCATTCTTGAAGCCTTTGTTATTTAGCATTCATGTGTTCTTAATGCTATGTTTTACATCATTTATGCCATGGGTTGTTTGAGAATAGTAAGTGTTTGTATGAATTAAGTGTTAGGGAGTTAGGAAAGTGATGAATTCCTTAGCTCCTTTGCATGAAAATCTAAGAACGTGAAATTAGAACTTCTTGTGCATAATGTGTTGTGAGTCTTGCTAGATAAGTATGGTAATATGGATTGTTCTCATATTTATCCTATAGATGAAATGAAAGGTTGAACCTTAAATGTAGTTTGTTCTAGGTTTTGCCTAATGAATGTTATGTTTGGTTAAATGGCTATGTCTTTGGTAGAAGGCTTGTTGTTGTCAAATCTATGGTCCTTCGTCCTGAGGTAACAATTGTGATAGAATGAGTGAATGGTTCAATTATCTACGTTTGGTTTGGAAGTGGATATCAATTTCCCCCAAGGCTTTGCTTTTGTAGTCTTAAAACCCCCTTTTTATTAGTTTGTTTGATGATTAGCATAGTTACTTGACTTTGCTAGTTAGTTTGTGTTTTATTTTCATAACTTAGGACAACCAACCAACCAATCCCCCCCCCCATTTACATGCTTTTATATGTATGTATATATATATAACTACTCCTAGCCTAATATCAACCTTTTGTGTTTAAACGCTTAAGAAAATCCCTCTTCTTCATGGACGACCCCGACTTGCTGCTGTTTACTTAGTTGTAGATAGTAAGCATTTAGGGCTTATAAATATTAACTTTGAGAGGTACGGAGATGGCTTCCCAGGGCGGTTGAAGGTTATCGAACGAGCATGGGCCAGGATCGACTTTATTGATATGCATGCAACCATGGAAATTCTTGGACTTGATAAGACAAAAGTAGTTTCAATTATTGTTTTTTGTTCATGCATGTTTCATGTTTGTTTTGGATTTTGTTATGTGTTGTTATGGATTGTTGAATACTAATAATGTGTATTATTTATTTCATTAAATATGACTTAAAACACAAAGATAAGTCATAATCACATATTGGTTGCTCAGGTTTCAGCTGCAGACATTTGGTTGGTTTCTAATCATCGTTGTTTGAAAACAGCTGTAAAGGTAGAAAACTCAACTATATGAATTCATCCATATGATGTGGTGATTGTGGAGACAACCTCAAACATGTAATCTCTTCATTTTGTTAATATGTTTTCTATCATTCACCATGTTGTGAGATGTTGTGGATAACTTTGTGGTTTTCTTTGTAGGCATGAAGTTGTTTAAGATGGCTTTCTCCTATGGTTCCTTTAATGTTTTACAATGTTCTTTGCCTAATGGTGGGGAGTACTGAAGGGGATATTGTTTTCATAAACAATAACCATCTATGGCTTTATGTAGACATACATTCCACTCATTAATACATTGGACGAGTAACTATTTACTAGTTTAGGTTCATGAAATTCAACTAAATCAAACCTTTCAAACTAGTTAAAGTTAAGGTACATCATAACAACCTTTAGTAACATTAGTGTATCCAAATGCCAAAAGTCCTTTCACATTTAGTTACAGTTTATTTGTCTACTTTAATACATTGAACCTTGTTAAGTATTCAAGTTCAGGTACATTTGCTTGGTCTATTTTAATACATTAAAACTTTGCTATGTATTTCTCATTTTGTCTTACAACAAACTTTGTCTTAAAATTTGTATATTGATTTATGAAACTACTTACATATGTTGGTCTACTGAATGCGAATATGAACAACATTTATGAAAAAAATTGAATTCCTGATAACTAGAGTTTCCAACAATGCTTCCAATTGTGGACGTTAACTGGAAATGGAATGTTAGTTGAGTCAACCATAATTTCAAATTTGTAACTAAAACATTATTCCATTTTATAAAGGAAAAAACTATTCTGAAACATCATCCACTCAAAAAACTCAAATAACACACATCAAAATCCATTCCTAATCTCCCAAACTTTCCAATTTCAAACCCAATTTCCAAAATCGTAACATATCCTATTGCAATAAGCAACATTATATACCAATATCAAAACTCGAACCGACCAATCTATATTCCGGTTACAAGACATTCCCTTTACATTTTGGTAATAAATTTCTGACTCTGGAAGCATGTTTGGTGCACGACCATTTCCGTTGTTTCCAAAATCGGAAACATTACAAGGAAATTTAATTAATAATAACAACGTTGTTCAGAAACGTCGTGCATATATATAACAACGGAAATATTGGAACCATCGTACAACGAGGGGCTATGATCTGCAAGGGTGCCAAGGACTACGGTTTGTAATCATTGTCCTAATACTCATTTCACCACCTTTAATAGCCCATTCCTTCTCTAGTTAGAATATGCACATATTAATAAATTTTAGGGTTAGCGACAATATTTCTGGCAACATTTGTGACGATGTTTCACGATACTAATTTATAAAATTGAGCAAGAAAATTAAATAATATTTCATTAATTTGTATTGATTAATAGTTGAAAACTATACTGCTATCCAATGTTCTCAAGATTCCACACATATAAAATTAAGTCATATCTTCAAATTGAAAAAAAGATAAGAATGAGTCTCTTGACAAGCGTTCTATCCATAAGCTTATGGACAGTCCACTGTGATTTTTTGAAATTAAATACCATCTATTATGGTTGGGGTGGGGGGGAGGGGGTTGGCGGACCCCTACCTGTTTATTTATTTGAAGAAAGTATAAAAATGAGGGGGACTTAATCCCTGACCTTAGAAATATTCGTGCAACTCATTGTAGAAATACATCTATCCTATGATATCATGATAAGTTGCAAGGATTCAAAAAACATGGAATACAAAAAAGTGTACATAGTAGTTCAATAATAATTCATTACAATCTAGAAGAGCTATCCTAAAATAATTTACATTGTAAACCTTCTAAGGTAAGGCATTGAGATGGCATCAAGCCGTATATTCCTACATATATCTCTTGGCAGACTTGCAAAAGAAAAAGATGAATTTACCTGACATGTGCTTGCAAGTTTCGCCAGTGAATCCACTACGGTGTTAGCCTCTCTTATATGTGAGTGATGGAGAAGCTTAATCATAGAAGAAGATGAATCGTAGAAGAAGCACCCATATTTTCCTAAATTCTTTGGTGGCTTGATCTTCATTGTAATTTCCTTGACGAGAATGTTAGAATCATTTTCTATCTGAATGTTATACCTGTTGGGTTCTTTTTCTTTCTCAAGTCCAAACAAAAGTGCCCTTGCTTTAGCTTGGAGTGCATTACAGTGCATCAGCGTTTTAGTGGCTGCTACTATGAGTTGACCTTGTTGATCTCTGATTATAATTCCTGCTCCTGTTTGACCATTCATTAAGAAAAATCCCTCTATTCAGTTTACATAACTCATTAGGTGGAGCTATCCAGTAGACTGGTCTGATGCTCTTTTGGACTTTATATCTGGCTGCTAAGAATTTTGGAAATATCTTGGATAAATCTCAGACAAAGTTCATCTTATAAGCCAACATTATATCATTAAATTGATATAAAATGTTCCTAATTAACATATTGACGTTTGGGTTTATTCCTTCATGATGAGCTTTATTCCTGAAGCACCATATAAACCAAGAAACAACACATAAAATGACTCTGATCAAGTCTTTGAACTCCGTGTGTTTGATATCTAAGTTCCAATAATAATAAAAATTTATCCTAAAGATATCTGAAATGCTTGGTTTCTAGCTGTGTCATCAGCAAAAGAAGATGGGAAATTTTTAACATTGGTTCAAGTAGTTTATAATGTCTTAAGTTAGAATACTGAAACAAGAAACTTAAATTTCTTGTAAATTTTTTTGCCATTAGAATGAATAAAAATGGGGATAACGGATCCCCTTATTTTAGTCCTCTTGTAGCTTTGAAAAATCCCTGAGAACCTCCATTTATAAGAATGGAGAAGAGAGCTGATTTTATGTTTCAAATTATTAGTGAGTTAAAATGGTAAGATAAACCAAGTTGTTTGAGAAGTTTTGTCAAGAAGGACCATGAAACCTATCAAAGGCTTTCATCATGTCCAATTTTATAATTATGTTATGTCCACCCGTTTTAGAGTGTAAAAAGGAAGTCATTTCCTGCATCATGAGCACATTATCAAAATGTTCTCAACCAGAAACAAAAGCATATTGCTCCTGGCTAATTTTTTTTATTCATGTAGGGTTTTAATCTTTCTGATGTAAGTTTAGATAGGACTTTGTTTGTGAAATTACACAAACTAATTGGCATGTAGTCTTTGAAATAAGAACATATTTCTTTTTGGGAATTGAGACTATCAAAGCTGAAGTGATAACTTTAGGAATTTCTGATAAGTTGAAGAAAT
Organism: Rubia yunnanensis; assembly: GCA_037428765.1. NCBI lineage: Eukaryota > Viridiplantae > Streptophyta > Magnoliopsida > Gentianales > Rubiaceae > Rubia > Rubia yunnanensis. Next base: position 64,436,687 of record CM075069.1, on the reverse strand, counting down.
CTTGTACTGCATTTAGGAAATCATGTTTGATAATATGCCAACACTTTTGGAAGAAAATTCCTGAGAAGCCATCAGGTCCAGGGGCTGACTGACTGTCCATTTTTTTTTTATTTCAGTTAGTTCTTCCATTGTAACAACTTTGGTTAATTCCTTATTCATTTCACTTGTTATTAGCCTGGGTATGTTTTCCAACATCCAGGCTGAATTAATACCCGTTGGATCAGAGTTTTCCTCTATTAAAAGAATTGTATAGAAATGGATTGCTTCTTTACTGATTTTAGATTGTTCTTGAATCCAATTTCCCAAATCATCTTTAATATAGGTGATTAAATATATTTTATGTTAAGTTTTAACTGTTTGGTGAAAGAATTGGATATTTGAGTCATCTTCTTTCAGCCATTTTATCCTTGATTTTTTATTCCAGAAAAATTTCTTGATCTTTGAGAGAATTTGTTAAGTTTGCTTTAGCCAAATTAAGATTTATTATGTTTTGTTCAGTTTCATTTTTCTATAGATAAAACTCTGCTTTCTAAAGTTGATCTTCACATGTTTTCACTTTATCAAATACATTGCCAAATATTTGTTTGTTCCATGTTTTTAATGCAAGTTTCACATTTTTACTTTTAAAGCTTAATCTTTGCATTCCTGTGAGATATGTTTGAATCTGCCATGCATCTTCCACAAGTTTCATGAATGTTGGAGTATTAATCTAGCATTCTTGAAATTTGAAAGATTTGGGTTGGATGTTAGTGAAGTTTTTGTTGTAGTGAAAATTAGAGGAATGTGATCATATTGTTCCCTTTTCAGGGTTTTAATCCGAGAAGATTGGAAAGAAGACCACCAAAGATTATTTGAAATTCCTTGTCTAGTCGAAACCTCACCTTTGGGTCTCATACCTGTCCAGGTATAGAGACTACCCGAGGTAGGCATATTAGACATATTGTTCTATGTTAGAAGTTTATTAAAGTTTATGATACTCTTTTTTATATGGAATTGAAGACTGTAAGTATTCCTTATCAGAGCTGATAACATTGAAGTCACCACTTACTGTTAATTGTCTGTTTTTTAATATTGGGACTGTGTCCTATAATTTTTCCCTTTCTTATATTGAATGTATTACATATATGAATCTAGCTAAGCATTCAGAGTTAATTGAAGGATGGGATCATTTGTGAGTATCAAATGTTTTTCCACTGATATTATATCAATTTAAATTGAAGGGATAAATACATTTATGGCCTAACTTTTGGTTGAAAGTGCCAATATAACCCTGCAATCTCAGAAAGTGTCAATCTAACCCTAAACAATTATTGAATGTGCCAATCTAACTCTAAAAAAAAATTGTGTTTTTATAGCCAAACTCCCTAATTCCAGCATCAACCCATGACATTCCAGCAATGACAAAAAGTGAAATGATAGAAATACCCTTGACTAAGAACCTGAAAAATTAATACCCATAATACCCTTATGACGTAGCAGCTGATGAGACGTCAAATGCATGTATTTTCCAAAGTATTTAACATCTCTTTTGTCATATTTTTGTTGTAATATTACTAGATTTAGGTAGGTTTACATCATAAGGGTTTTAGATGACCATTTTTGGATTTCATATCTAAATCCTTCATTTTGTAACCTATGTTTGGTCGAATGGATTTTTAGTTCTTATGAGCATCTAGATTCCTTTTTATAATATTTAATTTGTAGATTTCTAGTGAGAACTTAGGAGTGATTTAGTGAAGGCCATTCTAAAGGAAGGTAGAATATGGAAGGCCACTCATAAAGTGGTAAAAGATAAAGTGAAGAAAGGAGAGCAAAGCAAAGGGTGAAGAATGATCTATGTTTTGAAGCAGAGTTCTGAGAATTATCCAAGAAAAATAAACCTCCAAGGGTGTTACTATTGGATTCTTCTTCTCGATTACTATTAAAATAACTACAAAAAACACCCAAAATGGATCAACGGTTCACCCGAAGGAAGCAAAACAAAACTGGACTTTTTTATGTCGCGGCTTGCAAACAGTGTGACGCGACTCGCAAAATTTTTTGGCCTGGGAGCTTCAATTTTCCTGATCTAGTCACACGTAGCGAAGGAGGCATCACACGTCGTGAAAAATGCTCTGCAACTTGCATTTTACTCCCCTTTTTCTTGTACTATATATAGCATTTCATCCCCTTCTTTCCCAACTCTCTAAGCCCGACTTGGGGGCTCCAAAACCCTAGTTTTTCACCATTTTCTTCCATTTTTTCTTCTTTGTTTTTAGATCTTTGTTCTATATTATGGGTTTTTATTATCTAGCTTAGTTTTGTACTTGGGTGCAATTGATTGAGGCTTCTAACCCATGTCTTGAGAATCCTTTCTATATATTTATTGTTTTTTCTATTGTAAATTTATTGAGGTTTGGATGTGGATTGTTAATGGCATCAATGTTGTTGGTTGTTTGAGTATATGAATTGCTTGTATTATTGCTTGTTAGGGTTGGGAGAAAGTAGCTAAGTTTTCGCTCTTTTAATATGAAATCCAAGAGCATGAGTTAGAGCTTCTAATGATGTTGATGTGTTGATAATTGCTAGATGGATGTGATAATTTTGAACTCTTTATCATGTTTGTTTATTGTAGAAAATAGGAGAGGTCTATGAGCATTGAACGTTCTTGACTAATCTTGTGTAAATGCATGAATTGGTTCAATGCTTAGACACGGTGTAGTGTTTATAAGTGTTACCAAGCTTGTTGATTCTTCATGCTACATGTCATTCATGGGATACTTTTAGCCATTTATATACTAAAGGAGACATTAGTGAGGTTTGACAAGAGATGTCAAAATCACTCTTACAAACTACTATCTAAGAAGGATAGAAGATTTATATTCACAACAAGTAGTTAAAGTAATGAATAGGTTGTAGATTTAAGGATAGATAAGAGGTTTGGAAGTGGAAATCGATTTCCCCCATGGCTTTGTCTTTTGTAGTTTTAAACCCCTTTTCTTGATTTGTTTGCATGATTAGCATAGTTACTTAGCTTTGCTAGTTGTCTTATCTTTAATTTCATAACTTAGGACCAAAACCAACCAAAACCCCCATTTTTACTTGCTTTTATGTATCTATATATACTTACTTCTAGTCTAATATCAACCTCATATGTTTAAACCCTTAGAAAGATCCCTCTTCTTTGTGGATGGCCCCGACTTGTGATTATCTACTTAGTTGTCAATAGAAAGTATTTAAGGCTTATTAATTTAACTTTGAGAGGTACGGCAATGACCTCCCAAATTTTGGCGCTGTTGCCGAGGAAGAGGCATTTATTTTTAAGTGCCAGGCCATATTTGGTTGCATATTAGTTAGTTGTTTTTTCCACTTCTGGGTGGTTCTTCTTGTTTGGAGTAGGTATTGCTTGAGTTCTTGGTGAAATTTTATCGAGAATCCTTGCAATATGATTCAGGAATTTTGAAAAAAAAAGTTGGAACGTCTCACCTTGAGGGAACTCATGATCAGAAGAGAGGCTCAAGAAGCAAGGTTTTGTAGGATGTGTCAATCCGACCATCCTAACGAGTCTAACTACATGTTGAGATAGGAGCACTATGAGGAGGAAAGAACCTTTGGTTTCCAAAACCAAGGGTATTATGAAGAGGGCTACCAAGAGGTTGGAGATGCTGGTTTTGAAGGGCAAGAAGCCCAAGAATGGTATTGGTGGTATGAAAATGAGCCAGAAAACCAACAGTACAAGAAACATAGTTGGCCTTCACCATCTTATACCATACCCCAAAACCAAGCCCAACAAGAAGGTTCAAGGTTGACACGTGAGGAAGTCATGAATGCAATAGAAAATTTGAACAACTTGGCCAAAACTAGTGAAGAACCGGACACTCGGATCTCCTCTAGTGTTGAGGCTATTGAGGGGAATGTGAGGAATATATTGGAAGAGGTAGCCCGAATGGAAGCTCATGATGCCAAAAATACACCATCCCAAGTCAAACTCGAAGATTCGGTGAGTGAGGTCACCATTATGAATGAGTTCGAGTTCGAAAGGGATGAGGAGTTGGTTGTGGAAGACAACAAACTGGAGGAAGAGGTGATTGTGCTACATTCATTATTCTTTACATCATCACCAGTACCCCCACCTAGTGAACAACTCCACCATCTTTGGAAGTTTTGAGGGAGATAAGAGAGGAGCCAAAAGCCTATCCTAAGCCTCCTAACTAGGAATGGCAATGGGGCGGGGTGGGTACGGATTATGGTACCTCCATACCCATGCCCACCTAAAATTTTCATACCCATACCCACCCCATCACCCATGGCACCCATGGCGGGTACAATATGAAAATCCACCCGCCCCATCGGGTATTATCTAAAATCCATCCCTGTCTCATCATCGACATGGATCTTCATACCCACTTCAAATCTATATTACTCACCCCATTTATATCTCCAAAAAACACCTAAAATTTTCTTTATAATTAATAATTTTAATATTAAAAGTTTAATAATATTTACATGAAAATATTATTAGTAAAACATGTGCATTATAGATAAATAATACTTTATTACAAATAAATTAGTGTGTACATAACGAGTATAGTTGGGCGGGACGGGGTGGGGCAGGTATGAACTAATATCCATGCCCGACCCACTACTCATGATGGGTATCAATTTTTGTACCCATACCCGCCCCACCCCTACGAAAACTACACCCATACTCGCCCCATTGGAGAGGATGCAGGGCAGACCTCCACCAAAACCCGACCCACTGTCATCCCTACTCCTAACCACCCAACTCCCTTTAAACCGTCTCCACCTTTACAAGAATTTCCTCTTGAAAGTTTTGTACCCCCACCTCTCTACTTTTGAATACTCATGGTGAAGGGGTTCAAACCTTCACCATATAGATAACATTAGGGTCGTGCCGATGACCTTAAGTATACGGAGCTTCTTGGGAGGCAAACCAAGCTTTTACGTTTGGTTAGTGTTTTTTCTTTTCTTGAAAAAAAAACCTCAACCATGTCCTCAAACCCTTACCCAAAAAAACAAAAATACCACCACAATCCACCACCAAGAACCACTACCAAAACCACCATCTAGGAGTACTACTAGTTGTTGTCTTTTGTGAGTGTTGATCGGGATTTGCATAGTTGTTGCTTCATAGTGGATGGATCAAAGTTGTATATTGGGCGGAGTTTGAGAACATGGAGGAGATAACATTCATTGAGGAGTGAGCATTGTCATCACCGGGAAGGACCTTCAAGGTCCTAGTTGTGAGTATTTTTTTCTTTCTCCCTTATTTCTTTATCATGTCATTTTCACATTGAAGACAATGTGTGTTTCAAGTGTGCGGAGGTAAAGAGGAATATATCTCATTGTATTTTATTGTAGTGTGCATATGCTCCACTTTGATGTGTTTTTTTTGAAAAAAAAATGAAAAATGAAAAGAAAAAGAAAAAGTTTTCCCGCTAAGTGAAAAACCTGAGAGGGCAACTTAGGCAAAGGTGGGAGACCCGGATAGGTTGAAAACCCAAAAGGGTTACCTATGCAAAAATGAGAGGCCAAATGGTGTGGAAAAAAGATGAAGGTGAGCATTGAAAAATAAAAATGTGTGAAGCTAGGATGAAAACTCGAGAGGGCTTCTAGGCAAAATGAGAAACTGAAATATTTTATACTTCTCTTGATTTGTCTATTGGGTGGCTTTTTTGGTAGAGTAAGTTAGCATGGAATTATATGTATACCTCACTTTTGTTATGGTTTGTTGGATGTTTAGATTATCTTAGGCTTTGGGATGTGAGAGTGTGAAAAATTCTTATGTCTTGGGGGTTAGGGCAGTCTAGGAATATGATGTTGGATGTTTTGGGAAAACTTTGGCATGCTAGTTTACGCTTAGATCTTTGCTTGTTCTTGTTTGCTAGAGGACAAGTAAAGGTTTAAGCGCGGGGAGATTTGATGAGACGTCAAATGCATGTATTTTATGAATCATTTAACATCTCTTTTGTCATTTTTTTTGTTGTAAGATTGCTAGATTTAGGTAGGTTTACATCATAAGGGTTTTAGATTACTATTTTTGGTTTTCATATCTAAATCCTTCATTTTCTAACCTATGTTTAGTCTAATGAATTTTTGGTCCTTACGAGCATCTAGATTCCTTTTTGTATACTTAAATTGTAGATTGCTCGTGAGCACTTAGGAGTGGTTAAGTGAAGGTCATTCTAAAGGATGGTAAAGTGAAGAAAGTGGAGAGCAAAGCAAAGGGTGAAGAATGATCTATGTTTTGAAGCAGAGTTCTGAGAATTATCCAAGACAAATCAGCCTCCAAGGGTGGTACCATTGGATTCTTCTTCTTGATTACTATAAAAACGACTATAAGAACTCCTAAAATGGATCAACAGTTCACCCGGAGGAAAACAAAACAAAACAGGACTTTTTTGTGTCGCGACTCATGAAAAGTTTTGGCCTAGGAGCTTCAATTTTCTTGATCTGGTCGCATGTCGCAAAGGAGGTGTCACACGTCGCAAAAACTGCCCTGCAACTTTCTTTTTACTTCCCTTTTCTTGTACTATAAATAGCATTCCATCCCCTTCTTTTCCAACTCTCTAAGCCTGACTTGGGGGCTCTGAAACCCTAGTTTTTCACCATTTTCTTCCATTTCTTCTTCTTTGTTTGTATATCTTTCTTTTATGTTATGGGTTTTGATTATATAGCTTAGTTTTTTACTTAGGAGCAATTAATTGAGGCTTCTAACCCATGTCTTGAGAATCCTTTCTATCTATATATTGTTTTTGCTATTGTGCATTTATTTAGCTTTGGATGTGGATTGTTAATGGCATAAATGTTGTTGTTTGTTTGAGTATACGAATTTCTTGTATGATTTCTTGTTAGGATTGGGAGAAAGTAGCTATGTTTCCGCTCTTTTAATATGAAATCCAAAAGCATGAGTTAGAGCTTCTAATGATGATGATGTGTTGATAATTGCTAGATGAATGTGATAATGTCAAATTCTTTGTCATGTTTGTTTATTGTAGAAAATATGAGAGTTCTATGAGCGTTGAGCGTTATTGACTAATCTTGTGTAAATGCATGAATTGGTTTAATGCTTAGACACGGTGTAGTATTTATAAGTGTTACCAAGCTTGTTGATTCTTCGTGCTCGATGCCATTAATGGGATACTTTTAGCAGTTTATCGACTAAAGGAGTCATTAGTGAGGTTTGACAAGAGATGTCAAATTCACTCTTGCAAACTACTATCTAAGAAGGATGTAAGATATATCTTCACAACAAGTAATTTAAATAATGAATAGGTTATAGATTCAAGGATAGATAAGAGGTTTGGAAGTGGAAATCAATTGCCCCCGTGAATTTGTCTTTTGTAGTTTTAAACCCCTTTTCTTAATTTGTTTGCATGATTAGCATAGTTACTTAGCTTTGCTAGTTGTTTTGTCTTTAATTTCATATAGGACCAAAACCAACCAAAACCCCCATTTTTACTTGCTTTTATGTATCTATATATATTTACTTCTAGTCTAATATCAACCTCATATGTTTGAACCCTTAGAAAGATCTCTCTTCTTCGTGGACGACCCCGACTTGCCATTTTCTACTTAGTTGTAGATGGGAATCATTTGGGGCTTATAAATTTAACTTTGAGAGGTAAGGCAACGACCTCCCAGCAGCTTATTCACCATCTCTGCTCCTTTAGGACCGCCGTTACTCCGCGGGAACCTCTGCCGCTCCGCCAGGAACCGCCACCGCTCCACCCTTGCTGCTCAGCCAGAAACCGCCACTGCTCAGCCCTTGCCACTCCGCTTGAAACCACCATCGTCGCTCCGCTGGAAACACTACCGCTCCGTCATAAACCCTATAGCTTAACCTTCCCCACCAATACCATTGGAACCCTAACTGCCACTCACCCACTACCACAACCTATCTGTCACTAGCTAGCAAACCCTAAAAACTGCCACCACCCACCTTCTCACCCACCATCGTCACCCGCTAGCGCACCCACGACAGCCACCTACCCGCTATCAGCGCAAACCCTACCCATTCAGCCTCACCACCAGCTTCACCGACATCATAAACCCTACCTGCCGCCATTGCAAACCTCACCTACTCAGTCTCACCATCCGCTCTGCTGGTAACCACTCCCGCAAAGCCTACCCGGTGTTACTACAAACCCTACCCTCCACCCGCTCAACCTCACCACCAGCTAGCTTCAGCAATGACGCTGCCCCACCACCTATTCAGCCCATCACCGAAAACCCTGAACCGTCGGGAACTGAGGAAGAAAAATGGAAGCGGAGGAAAGAAATGGAGAAGTAGAGGAAAGAAAGATAGAAATAGAGGAGAAAGGTGGAAGCTGAGAAAAAAGGAGGGAGTGGAGGAGAAAGGGGAAAGTAGAGGAAAGAGGAGAAAGGTGGAAGCTGAGAAAAAAGGAGGGAGTGGAGGAGAAAGGGGAAAGTAGAGGAAAGAAAGGATGGCAGATTCGTCATTTCACATAATTTTTTTGACAAGGGTAAAATGGTCTTTTCAAAAAATCCGGCCATCAAATGGTTGACTAAAGAGTCAGCAAAGTCAAGGGTTATTTTTGGTACTTTCTGAGATTGTTGCGTTATATTGCCACTTTCAGCCTAAAGTCAGAGTCATTTTAGCAGTTAACTCTTAATTGAATTATCTCATATGATCCATGTTTTACAAATTGGTGAAAGAGAAGTAGTTTTGAAATGTAATTTTTCAGGAAATACTTTGAAGTGTATCATATTCTAACATTGGTGCAATTAAAACAAAAGCATTAATTTTATACCTTTTATTAGTGTCTTATGTTGCATTGTTACCAAAACCTCTTGCATTCCGGACACGAATGTTGATTCCTATCATAAGGTATTTTTGGAAGAGGTCAATGACGAATGAGTTGGCACCGTTTTAGGTGTATTTGTATAATCTTTCTTTGTATATTTCCTAGTTTTGTGATTAGTTTCAGCCTCATTAGATTCCAGGAATTCGGCATTTTAAACTAAATTATTGAATCATTTTTGGGATTCAGTCAGATTGGCTTTAATTTCTAAGAAATTCAGTTGTTTTTCAGGTACAAATAGTGTTTTCTTTTTGGTTGTTCATTGTTGAGCCAATTCAAAATTTTGTCTTTTTTTTACTGTTAAGAGGTTAATAGAGGAAGACTTCCCCCATTTATTTCAATGTACATGTTTTCCTGAACCTGCTCTTAGTTTGTTAATGATTGAGTAGTTTTGTTATTTTCATATGTTCTGAGTTTAGATTTGTTAGAATTGTTACCAATAGTTAGATCAACAAACAAATCCTAGGGTTCAATTATGTTAACCTTTTTTCCGTCACATCAAACATTTTGCACATCATTTGAAGAGAGAATCTGATTTCTCAACATCAACAGAAAGATTGTTCATTTGAGCATCACTCTCTGAATTCACCACATTTTGATTAAATGCATGCATATTACTCTCATTGGCAGTAGGCAATTTATTTAACATGACAAACTGTTCAGTGTTCAAAACATTTCGATTCATATCAGTTTCAGGCATGACATTCTCATCAGAAGCTTCATCACTGTGAACAACTAGCAGGGATTCATTGAGAGGAGTATTAGTGGGAACCTAAGAACCCTGAACAGGGGCCTGGTCTCTGGTACTTGAATCAAGCGATTTTTGAGCATCCTTTTGTTCCTGTGCTGCTTTTCCTTTTCCATTAGATTGCACTTGCTGTGATGTATTAGTTTTTATTGTTAATCACTGGAATCTAAGTATTTTCCTTTATGTTTGAACGAGAAGAATTGCCAACCCCTTTACAACTATGTCATCCCTGTTCTCCTTTGGGGCTGGACTTCTTGCCTGTGAAAACTTGATTGTGTTTTGGTTTCCAAGCTGTGAACTTTGCAACATTATTGTCAAACCTGCATTCAGAAGCTAAGTGGCCTAATTTAAGGCAGTTAGACCAATATTGAGGAACGTCTTCATATTCTAAGTACGGCCAAAAATCAATATCCCTAAAACATAACCAAACTCTTTCTAAAAGTGGCTTTGAAACATCAATCTCAACACAAACTCTGGCTATGTAAAGCCTTCTATAAATTGTTGACTTATTGACTCTATCTGGGCTTCCTAAAAGATTTCCAAAAGACATCATAGCTCAGTAATCGAAATGTTGTGGTAATACATAGAGTGATACCTAAACTGGAGCAATAGGAGAGTTGGCATTAGGATTAAAATTTGAAACCGATTTAGTTATACAAAAAGAATAAGCACCAAAATTCCGAATACTATGCAACCAACACCTATAATAATTATCTAGCAATGAAAAATTAATAAAAACCTGACGATTATCAAGAAGTGTGATATCATAGTGACCCTTGAATCCTGCAGGCTGAAAGTCCCTTCTCAATTTATCGAGTTGTGGTCGACTTCTCAAAAATTTCCCCACCAAAGTCCATCGAAGCGGGGCTTTCTATTTCTCACACTCTGAATCTGTAAAGTGAAGCCCCAGTTCACCTAAATGGTCTATTTTTAGTTTTGGATTGAAGGTGGCTCTTGTATTGATCGACTCAGGATTGGGATTCAATGCCTCATGAAGTTCGTTGTTTAAGGCTTGAACAAAAGAGAGTGTGAGCTTGTTAATCGTTGGCGGCTCTGCCATCTCGGCATTGCCGGAGCGGGAGATCAGTGGAGGTAACTAGGGTTTTTTCTAGATTGTCTCAGAGGAGAAGAAGAAGATCATTTGTTAGTTATACCAGAACAGTCCACTGTAATTTTTACCTTGTACACGTCATTTGTTAAATTACATATTAAGTTTAGAAATTTAATAATATTTTTTATACTATAATTTTTTATATTTTCACATTTGAATACACATTATTACTTATTTTAACTTCTTTTTTTTTTGGAATAAGTAGATTTCATTTCCTTTCATTCAACTTCAAACTTTACAATCTCTATATCTCCTTCTTCCCCTACACAATTGGTTCAACCATAAGCTTTGCACAATGTACTCTAAGCTTAGGTTTCATCCATACTCTATACACCACACTATCCAAAATTGTTTTTGTTACCTCTATATATTTTCAATCTCCCTACTCTGAAAAAAAAACTTCATTCCTTAACTTCCACACTTCATACACAGTTCCTGCAATTATAGCCTTCATCAAAGTAGCTCTCCAACCTTTTCCTTTGCATCTACAGATCACCCATTGCATCTGTTCCTCCCATTGTTGCAGTTACCTCCATATTTGCATCCACTTAAGTACTCCATCCTAGATCCTGTTTGTTTTTAATGCCGCCAAATATCAAGTGCCGAATACTTTCAGTATCTTCACATATTTCACATCTGTCATCTGCTATCATCCCAAATCTGTTCAGACTTTGTTTTGCAGCAAGCCTCCCATGACATGCCAACCATAAAGTAAAATGAGCCCTAGGTCTTGCAAGATTTCCACACAAAAAATATGTTCCATTCTACTCTCCTTTGTTTTCCTCTCAGTTCATTATACACTTCCCTTATGCTAAATTTCTTTCTGTCCAACTATTTTCTCCATGATTCCAGCATCTCCACTTTCTTCCTGCATTTGCACAAGTTTTTCAACGTCCATGAAATTGAAGCTGGGAAGTCCACCTACATCACATCCCTATTCTTCACATGAACCCATTTTATCCAAAGCCTATCAGATTTCTTGGATAAGTTCCAAAGATTCTTGCTCTGACTTGCAATGCTCCATTCCTCCAGTGATATCACATTCAAACCTCCAACAGCTCTTGAATCACAAACTTTCTCCCATGCCACAGGTGCCTTTTTTACTATAACTTCTCCTCCACTCCACATAAATGACCTGCAAATTGCATCAACATGTTTTAGCACTGTTTTTGGCAATGGAAAACATTGAAGCAAGTAATTGACCACGGCAAACAAGACACTTTTTACTAGCTATAATCTCCCTGCATGGCTCAACAACCTAAAATTCCAATGCTTCAGATTTTCAATCATTCTATCCACCAATGGTTGGCACATCTGAATTGTTAGCCTCTTACTAGCCAAAGGGACTCTAAGGTATTTGAAAGGTAACATACCCTCTTCAAAGTCTGTTAATGCTAGTATCTACTTCTTCTGATCTTCTTGAACAGTCCCAAAGAATACCTTGCCTTTAGCCTTATTAACCCTCAAACCAGTAGCATTTTCATAATTTTGGTAAGGTTGCATCAGCACTGCCAGTGATCTTGCTTCCCCCTTAGACAACAAAAGGATATCATCAGCAAAATCGAGGTTTACCAAATTAATTCTCTCACATTTTGGATGGTATTTGAACTCCTCACTTCCCTCCACTGCTTGAAGGCACATGCACATATACTTCATTACCAGAACAAATAGCAATGGAAATATTGGATCTCTTTGCCTCAGCCCCTTTTCAGTATTAACAAAGTTGGTCAGTTTCCCATTGATACCATATATGTAGCTTACAGTAGATACACACACCATCACCCTATCAACAAACTACTTAAGTATCCCCATTTCTGTCATTATCACCTGCAAAGCTTTCAACTCTACAGTCTCATAGGCCTTTTGTATATCCATCTGGATTAAACATTTAGCTCCACCTTATCAAAGCATGGCCAGACACATTAAGTTCTAGGTGTTCCACCACCATATCTAGATATTTTGTAAACCAGTCCCTATTTGCTACTGCTCTATCTATTCTTAAGTATATTAATCCTTTCAAGTGTCTATTGGTACATGTGCAATAATATCAATTACTCTTACATTCATATAAACCAATATTTTACATCATTTGCTCAAGGTCCCAGAATTCCTGAATTTGTACTTCACTAACCCTTATTTTATCTTTCAATGTTAAAACATTGTTGAAGTCTCAGTTTACCATTACTGGTCCCCAGACTTTTGAATTTGCTTGCTCTATCTCCTACCATAATCTCTTCCATATTTTCAGTGTATTCCCAGCATACACAACTATTAACCAGTAAAGCCTTCCATCATTTTTATTCTGTACCTCCAGCAACATCATTTGCTCAGACGTTTTGTGAGTTTTTGTGTCCAGCTCTACATAATCCCACAATACCCAAATCCTTCCATTCTAGTGACACCCATATTTATCAACAAATTTGTTTTAACTTCAAAAATACAATATTTAAATTTTATATTAAAAAAATTGCAACATTTAAGGTAAAAAGTACAGTGAACAGTCAATAAGCTTACTTTCCTGAGACTTTCTCTAAAGATAAAATTAATCAATTTATTGTAACATTAAGTACGGAAAAATAAGAAAACAGGAATCCGAGCTTCTCACGCCTGCTCAGCCTCTCGTGCCTACCTTGCTGGTTGCCCACTCACACAGAGCCCACGCGCCTACGCGCCCAATCGGCTCCGTGCCCGCAAGTGTCCAGTTTTATTATAATTGTGTTAAAAAAAATATTTTAAGGCCATATAATTAAAATTATATTTAAGATAATAATAAAATTTATAATTTAGTAAAATAATAAATTTAACACTCATCATTCTTATAAAAGGTTTACAATTTCATAGCCCAAGAATTTATGATGATGATCTTGAGAAATCTTGTTTTAAAGGAAATAGTTGTATGCGAATATTGTAAGAAAAGGTATGCATGATATTTCACCCACCCTAGGGTTGCGAACCCTAATATTCTTAATTTTAAGAGTCTGTCTTCTGGCACCTGCAAAACATCACGTGGTGAGACCAAGGGAAAATTACTATTGATACATATATGAAATACAATTTTAAAAAAATTCAGGGGTAAAAACATATTTATTTTAGTCTAGGAGTAACTTTTAAAAGGAAGGCTGAAATCCAGGGACTTATTTTCAATGAATCAAAACAAACTCCACTCATCTGAAACGTTCTCTCTTCTCCGCCACCCGCCATCGCCCGATTTAGGGTTCGCCTCTTTTCCGCCGCCCGTCATCACCACCATCAGATTCAGGGTTTCGCTCGGAGGTTTCAGCGTTCGCCTTCGGAGAGATGAATGATAGTCTTGAGTCGGAGTTGGTGTCAATTGATTTGTCATTGGTTAGAAGGGTTCGTCGGCCGGCCATCGTCTGTTAGGTATTGTTCTTGTGCTCATTTGTCTATTGCAGCTAAAAATACACCATGAAGTTGAGGAATATGAAGAGCCCTCAGTCTAAATAATTTTCCAATTCGAGTGTGGAAATGCAATGCGGCTTCTGTCTAGAATATCGCTGAAACATCGATCGAAGCTCGGTGCTTCTTGTTTGATGCTTCTATTAGGTTCTGATTGTGTTCACTTTGTCTAGGTTTCATTTGCGTCAGGTCGGATTTCGTTAACGGCCGACGGATTTTGTCGGAATAAGAAATTTCTGGTACGGTGGTTGGGGTCACAGCGGGCGGTTCGGGTTTCAGCAAAGGCAAATCACGAGGAAGGCTGAACCATGTTAAAATTGGGTCAAAATCAAAATTGGGTCTCAATGGATCAGTATTCGAGCCCATGTTTAAAAATCATATTTAAACATTAAAACGCCATATTAAAAAATAATGGCAAAATACTAATATGATCGTATGTTTTAGAGGTTTATGCTAATATGACCCTGTGAAGTTGAAAAGTGCTATTGTAGCCCTGTGTTTTGCACCAGAAGTGCCAATATAACCTTTTGGCACTATTCCGGTGTTGACTTTGTAATTTTTGGCATTGACCAAAAACAAAAAAACTAAAATACCCCTAGTTTTCAAATTACAAATCTAATGACTAAAATACCCTAGATTTCTTCCTCTTCACCACCATTATCACTGCCGCCGCCCACCACCAGGCACCGCTACCGTCACCAGCCATCGCTACCACCACCAGCCACAGCCACAACCACCACCACCAGCCTTAGCCACAACCACCAACCATTGCCATCACTCTTCCCAACCACCGCCACCACTCGTCCCAAACACCAACACCCACCCCAGCAGAACCTAAACCTAGCTCCGCCACCACCGCCAGCCACAGCCACAGCCATCACTCTCCCCAGCCACCGCCACCACTCGTCCCAACCACCACCCGCCCTAGCAGAACCTAAACCTAGCTCCGCCGCCACCACCAGCCACAGCCACAGCCACCACCACCAGCCACAGCCACCACCACCAACCACCACCACCACCACAAGCCACCACCACAAGCCACCACCATCACTCTCCTCAGCCACCGCCACCACTCGTCCCAACCACTACCACCACCCGCCCCAGCAGAACCTAAACCTAGCTCCGCTGCCACCACCAACAATCGCCACCACCACCACCAGCCACCGCCATCACTCTTCCCAGCCACCGCCACCACTCGTCCTTACCACCACCACCACCACCCGCCCAACAAAACCTAAACCTAGCTCTGCTACCACCACCAACAATCGCCACCGCCATCACTCTCCCCAGCCACCGCCACCACTAGTCCTAACCACCACCAACACTGCCCGCCCCAGCACTCATCCCAACCACCACCATCACCGCTCAACCCTAGTTCTGTCACCACTAGTCCCAACTACCACCACCCATGCTCAACCCTAGTCCTGCCACCGCTCGTCCCTAGCCCCGCCACCACTCATACCCACCACCACCACCACCATCACTCAACCCTAGCCCCCCCACCACTCGTTTTAACGACCGCCACCAACACCGCTCAACCCTAGCCCCGCCACCTCTTAACCCTAGCCCCACCCCACCACCACTCAACCCTAGCCTCGTCACCGCTATCGTTCAACCCTAACCTAGTTGCGCCACCGCGCTCCACCTCTCCCCCCTTGCCTAGCTCCGCCACCGCGCTCCACCTCTCCCTAGAACGCTGATTGGAAACCCGATTGGAATGCCACCTCCACCACCGCCTTCGACTCACCTCCGCCACCATTTTTGCCTCAATTTGCTCCATCGCTGCTTTGCATTTCCAGGTCCGCTGCAGATTTGCTTCATCGGTTGGGCAAAGTAAAAGGTCTGGAAAATGGGGAAAAAGGGAAAGGAAAGGAAAATGGAAAGGGAAAGGAAAATGGGGAAGAAAGAGAGGGAAAGGAAATCGAGTTGGTCTGGAAAATTGAAAGAGAAAGGAAAATGGGGAAGGAGGGAGCAAGTTGGGGAAGAAAGAGAGGGAAGGGCAAAAATGGTTTTTTCTATTTTTTATTTTTAAATTAGGGGTATATTGGTCATTTTACTAAATTCCATCCAAATTCAGGCCTCCGGGGTTATATTAGCATATTCTAGCAAAACACGGGGCTTTAATGGCACTTTTCAACCTCACAGGGTCATATTAGCACAAACCTTCAAAACATAGGGTTATATGAGCACTTAACTCTAAAAATAATTAACATCAAATAAAGATAGTAGAAAATCATATAAAAATAGTTAAAAATTAATTTTCAAATAATTTCAAATAAAAAACTAAAAATAAAATAGTACAATATAAAAAAACACTACTGTATATATTAAAACATCAAATAAACATCAAATAAGAATGGTTAAACATCAAATTAAACACTAAAAACACATATAAAAATAGTTAAAAATCAAATAGAATAATCAAATACGCATAAAATTGAAAAGTTAACAATAAAATAAATAATATTAGTTAAAATAGTTAAACATGAAATAAAAATACACGTTAATTATAAAAACATTAAAGTGTGCATCAAAATGTGACATTGATATCAGAAAAAATAAAACATCTGAATTAAAAATTTAAAAAAACTAATATGCATTGTTGAAACATAAAAGGAAACACTAAATAAAATATAATATCCATGGAAAAAGAAACATCAATATTAATTTTTAAAACGACACGTTGAAAAAATAACACATCAACCAATGTCAAAATTAAAATAAAAAATTAAGATGTAAAATATCACTAACTAATATCAAAATATATAAAGTGTCAAAAATATAACATAGAAACACAAGATTTACATTAAAATATCAATAAACACATAATTTTAGTGAAAAAAAAACTCTGAAAAAAAAAACATCATTGGGTTTGGTTGAAACATCTAGTACTGGAAATGAAACATCAAATATGGTGGTAAGAACTTGCACATTGCACAGAAATGAGGAAAACAAAATTGATTCGTGAATTTTTCCGACCTAGATTTTTGACCCGTGAGATTCTTATGACTCAGAATCATTAATTCCCACATTATTTATGCCCAACACCCTCCAAAAAAGTGATATTTGCACCCAGATTCCTCATTACTCTCCCAAATTTTCTTAAATTATGTTTAAAACCCCATCTCCAACTACACTTCATAATATAACACATTAATCTTTGGTGTCATTGTGAGACAGTCTCGCACAAAACTTTGTCAAGTTATAATTGGTTTGAAGGGCCATTTACATTCAACATTAAAAATCCGTCTAAATTGAAACACATTTGTCTAGGTGGTAACAGCTATTTTTGTTCAATTCTTAGGGGTCGTTTGGTTCATGTGGGAATTCAATTCTGCGGTAATTTGTATTTCATGGGAATTTGTTTCCGTGATCAAATTTCTAGGATATACACAAATCGTGTTTGGTTGCACATGCGGATTCTATATTTCCTATGAATTAATTTTCTGCATGTTGTTTGGTTGACTTCATTTGGGTATGCGAGAAGACGATGAAGTAGAAGGAAATGAAAAATTGCCGCGTGAAGGAGGGAAACCATAACGTTTTACGCGCCATAGTTAGGATAAAAGTGTAATATCACACAAAAGCATCGCAGAATTGCATTCGACCGAGGAGGTACTCGGTAACATATTTCCCACGTTATGTGGGAAATTTAATTTCCTCCGAATTACAACTTCCCATGTATTTACTACTTTCCGTCAACCAAACAGTTCTACCAATCCTAAAATACGCAAAATTTATAATCACCGTGTATGGTGCGCATACCAAACGACCTCTTAGCTTCTTTTAAAAAATTCCAGATCCCGTGAAGCATGACATTGCACAATAACAATTCTTTGGAAGTTACCATCCCAATATTATTAGGAAATACTATTGGAATACCATGGTGACTAGAGAAATATTATTAATTAAAATATTAAAATTAAGTTTTATATACCTCTATGACATATATTTAAATTGAAAATAAAGAATTTTATTTAAAATTTTTAAGTTTAGTTATCAAAGAAAAATTATATGAGTTATGAATTAAAATAATTATTATAATTAATTAGAAATCGTTAAATATTAAATACAATAAAAAATTGATTTTTTTAATATTTAATTCAAATTATTTCAAAATTAATTATTTATGCATTGAGATTCATTCTAAAAACTTATCATAATTATATGTATCTCGTTGCAATAAATAAAAGTAAATATCAAATGACCTTATTAGTCTCAGTAATTATAAAATGTTCTCCTTTAACAGTTAGTCGGTCTAAAACAAGACTTTGTCATATATAAATAAATAAATAATATTTACACTTAGTTCTATCAGTAGTACTCTATCATTATATGAAAAAATCCTAACATTTTGTTGTTTCAGATTATGCGTTTCTTCGAATTTTCTTCAGTGATATATACAGATATAGTACAATGAGATATTTATGGCTTTAAATATATCTTTAGAAGTTATGTGTTTTAACAAGTTATGATTGATTGTACATAGTAAATAATTAAAATTAGTAACGTATTATAATATGAGTCCGTCTCTTGAAAGACAGTCTTTTCATAAGTCATGGAAAAATCAAGGTTCAAAGTGTAAATTAGAAGAAATGAAGATAAAACTTTTGGTTGCATGAACCGGGTTATAAATTTTAAAACTACTACATGTTGCATACTAATTTTTTAATATTGCAACTAACACTTTTACCTTTATTATTCTAATTAAATCCCATATTTCCATAAGACTATGGAAAGACCGTCTTTCCATAAGTCTATGGAAAAACCGTCTTTCCATAAGTCTATGGAAAGACCGTCTTTCCCAAGACTTTGCCTTATAATATTGGGAAATATGAAAATATAACTCTATATAATTGAGAAAGTGCATACATAACCATGGGATAATTTTTAGTGCAAATATAACCCTAACTACTTAACAAAAGACCGTGCTTTTTGGGCATTGACACCCCCTCACCCTCCCCCAAATGAAAAAAATGTCCTCGCAACAAAAGCTAAATTTGGGTGGACAATTATACCCTTACTCGTGCCGGACCGCCGCCGGACCATATATATTAGCACATCATGAAATTTGATAGGGTTATATTAGCACATTCCTAAAACTTATAGGGTTATATCAGCGCATTCATAAAAAGTGCAGGGTTATATTTGCTCATATTATAAAAGCAAAATCCATCAACATTAAAAACCCTAGGTCAAAAAACACAACAAAATAACAACTACACACACAACACCAAAGGTTATCCAATCATTAATTTGGACTAAATTCAACAAAATAAAAAAAAGTGTTCTCAAAATCATTATATTCAATAGCATATATACCGCATAACTCTATTCATGTGACGAGAAGCAAAAGAAAATAACAAAACCAAACTCAATATTGCATTAATCTAGTGAATTAAGGGAAATTTCAGATGAAGATACCATTTTCGAATGGTTCCCGCACTTCCACTTCAACGTTTGTTGCATCGACCTTACCAAATCTTTTTCTTCAAACTAGAATCACACTCTGGAACATGGGAAATCGGTAGAAGAGGTTGAAATGGTGGTTGCATGTGGTTTGCGTTGATTTTGTACTAATATAACACTGTATTTTTATAGTATGTGTAGATATAACTCTGCATTTTTTTACGAATGTGTTGATATAACCATATAAGTTTTAGGAATGTGCTGATATAACCCTATCTGGTCCGGCGGCTGTCCGATAATGTCTAGCGGCGGCCTGATGATAATATTTAAGTATAATGAAGCTAAGGGCAATAAGGTCATTTTTTTTTCAAAAGGGCAAAAATATTTTAAAACAAAATTCCTGCTAAAAGTTGTGGAAAAAGGTTATTTTTGCACTTTCACTCATTACTAAGGTTATATTTGCACTTTTAATTATCACATGGTTATATGTGCACTTTCATGAATTATGTAGAATTATATATGCAGTTCGCCATATAATATTAGTATGTTATTTTTAGACAATTTGGGTTTAGGTTAGTCAAAATATCTTCAATATCCCTGCTTGACACCACCACCACACCTAACTAAAGAAAACAAATAATTTCTATTATATGGTGCTCGGGATGAGATTTCTTGACCTCCTTAATCTAAATAATAAATGCTTAAGGAATTCATTGCGACCTTGGTAATATTTCGAATCTCTCTTCCTTAGATCTAATTTCTATAACAGTTTGTTGTCATTTAGAAAAAGCAGTACATATTATTATAACACTTAGTTATTAAATTTTATACGTAAAAAGTCAAATAAAGTTTGACCGTTAATTAGTTAAAGTAACCTTACTTATTAGTGCTTATATATGGAAAGCTAAGCGTTGATCGTTGATTAGTTAAAGTCATTTTAGTTATTAGTGTTTATAAATAGAAAGTCGAGCAAGGATTAACTATTAATTAGTTAAAATCAACTTAATTGTTAGTGGTTATATATAGAAAGTCATGTAAGGGTTGAATGTTGATTAGTTAAAATCAAACATTTTTATTTGTACTTATATATATACTAAGTCAAAGTGTTGACATCTGATTAATTAAAATCAACTTAGTTGTTATTTATACATAGAAAGTTGAAGGATTTACCATTGATTAGTTAAAATCAACCTAGTTACTAGTGTTTATATATAGAAAGTCAAGTAAGGGTTGGCAGTTGATTAGTTAAAGTCAACATAGTTATTAGTGTTCATATATAGAATGTCAAGTAAGGGTTATCGTTGATTTGTTAAAGTCAACTTAGTTATTAGTGTTCAAATATAGAAAGTCAGGTAAGGATTGATCGTTGATCAGTTAAAATCAATTTAGTTATAAGTGTTTATATAGAGAAAGTTAAGTAATGTTGGGAATTAATTAAGTACAGGTTGAGAATTAGTTAGTTACAGTCAAAATTTTATATTAGTGTTTATATATAGAAAGAGAAGTAATGTTTGCCCGTTAATTAGTAAATTCAACTTAGTTATTAGTGTTTATAAATAGAAAATCAAGTAAGGGTTTACCATTGATGAGTTAAGTCAAACATTTTTTATTAATGTTTATATAAAGAAAGACAAGTAAGGGTTGAACGTTGATTAGTTAAACTCAAATATTTTTATTCGTATATATATATATATTAAGTATATTAAGGGTTGAAATTTTATGAGTTATAGTCAAACATTTTAATTTTTTAGCTCATCAAATATTGGCAGGCCTGTGCTCTACAACATCCCGCAAACGAAAATTCTAGCCGGAAAATTTCAACACTTTTGACGGGGGGATTAGCATTTTAAATTTTCACCAACAGTTTGGGCACCCATTTTTTGAAAACCGGTGCTTGGTTATCACTTGTGTTCAAAACACCGGTGCTAAAAAGAATTATACCAACGAAATATATTTTCAGCAACCGGTTTGGGTTTATCACCTATTTTCAAAACACCAGTGCTAAAAGGAATCAAACCAGTGTCATTCCCTTTCGGACATCGGTTTAAAAAATCGATTCCAATAAACCAGATTTGGAAGGGGATTCATGTGGTAGTATATCTACACTATCAAGTTTCCAACTGTGTATCAACTAGATATTTTCAAAGTAATTCAGAAATATCAATCAAGTTTAGTTTTCTTTTGTATAAAAATATTAATTTTGCTGCAAATCTAGGTCGTAAGGAAAACAAAAGCATTGTTTTGTTGTTTGGATTAAAAAGCTTAGTTCTTATTACCTCCTATCAAATCGTTCAAAGTTAAAGAAAGATATCAACAACATTATTAATTTTCCAATTTCCTGGCAGTACTAGAGAACTGGCCTTTAGTAACACATTTTTAAAGACACTTTTATGTTGGTGTGATAATAGAAGGATATTATGACACTATGTTTATTACTAAATTGAACCTTCAATATTGTGTGATATAGAATAGATATAAAAGTAATACAAAAATTTTGTCTTTAAATGGATATATTGAGATTTTTTTTTTTTAAAGAAATCCACCTGTGGTGGTGGGGGGTTTGGCAGACCCCTACCCGTTTATTAATTAAAATAAGTGATACATAAAAGAGGGGGACTTAATACCTTACCTCGAAAGTTCCTCTGTCGATCACCAAACTAAACATCGTGCTATCACTATCCTATTGATCGACAGAAACAGAAAGATAAATAACTAGAGAAGAGTTACATAGTCCTAAAGTAAGGGTAGCCTTTTGCATCCAGCTTTACCTGTCCTGCGACAATTGGGGGCAAATCCGTGGGACCATAGAGTGAATTTACCTGTTCGTAACTAGCCATTTTTGCTAAGGAGTCAGCCGCGCTATTCGCCTCTCTGAAAACGTGCTGAAGTGTGTAGTTCATGCCTTGGAGAAGTTCCCAGATTTTCCTCATCAGATTCAGTAGTCTCCATGGAATTTTGAGCTGTTGCTGGATCATGCCGAGCAGAATTTTGGAGTCAATCTCAATCTCAATTTTTTTGATGCATTTTGCCCGAGCTAGCAGCAGACCTTGTAGAAGTGCATTGGTTTCAGCCTGCAAAGCAGATTCAACAGTGATAGATTTTGAACAAGCTATAATTACGTGACCAGAATGGTCTCTAATCATACAACCTATTCCTGCAGCGCCGTTCTTAAAAGCACCATCAGTATTAAGTTTGAAATCCACAGGTGGTTTCCATTGCAGAATTCTGATTGTTCTTTTCCTAATTGGAACCTTGCTCAAAAGCCTTGGAGTTGGGGATAAAGACCATTCGAAATCCATTTTGAAAGCAAGCAAGGTGTCATTAAAATGAAGGAGAATTTGTCTGAAAATGGTTATGTGGTTAGGTTTTGTACCCTCAAAGAAATACAAACATCTGGCGCGCCACAGGTACCAGTGCACCACACTGGGAATTGTTCGGATTAAAAGTTTAGCAGAACTGTCAGCAGGGTTGTAATTCCAGTAGAAATAAAATCTATCCCACACTAGTTGAAAATGGTGATTTGGCAGCTCAAAAACTGAGTTAACCATCTTCCAAATCAAGCTGACCTTTGCACATGAGTTGAATGAGTGGTGTATTGTTTCAGAATGGAGAAAGCAGAAGCAGCATCTAGATGGGAGATGGAATTGGAAACCTTCGAGCACATCAGGCAGAGCTAGTAATCTGTTTAAAAGTTTCCAATTAAATAAAGACACTTTCTTAGGCAGAAGTTTTGACCAGAGGTGAGAATAGGAAGGGATTTCCAATTTTTTCTCCCTCAGAATTTCATATGCTGAACGCACAGTGAAATTACCTGCAGTAGTAGGCTTCCAAATGAGTGCATCATCATATTCAGGAAAAAGAGTGATTTCCAGATCCAGGGTTAGGGAAATGGAATCGGGGAGGATGTTTCTGATCTGTTATGAGTAGCAGTTTTTATATTTTATAAACTCTGCCACTGTTAAGTTAATGAAAGGGCAATCTGATGGGTTTTGGAGATGGTCAATCAGCGGGCCAAGAGAGGTCCAATTGGAGTTCCAAAAGGAGACTGAACCTGAACCAAGGATGACTTTGTAGTTCCTTAAGGCTATTTCGTCTGCCTCTTTGATACGTTTCCAGGTTCGGGAAGTTTTGTGTGTGTCTCTCATCGACCACATGACTTTTGCCCATAGTGACTTTCCTGTTTGGAGTTTCCACCATAATTTTAGGGAGAAAGATTTTGTTAAAATTGTCAGATTCTTAAAGTTCAGTCCATTTTCCGCTGTTGGGAAACATAAGTTCGGGTAAGATTTCCAGTTTCTGTGTTTTTGTCCATTGGTGGAGTTGCTGTTCCAGAAAAAACTTGCAAGAGTTTTATGTATTTGGTTTATGATGTGAGCAGTTGGCTTTAAAACCGTGATTAAGTGAATTTGCATTGATGAAAGGACATGTCTGATTAATGTTGCCCTACCAGCAGGAGATATAAGTTTATTTTGCCAGTTGTTGATTTTGTTTTGGATTGAAAGGAGAACGTCATGGAAAGTGAGTTTTTAACTCTACCTGTGTAAATAGGGCATCCTAGGTATTTGAAAGGGGTTGTCCCTTCTATCATGGAGGTCTGGCTTCAGAGGGATGATGTGATTCTGTTTGGAGTATGTTTTGATATGAAAAAAATTGATTTCTCGAAATTGACTTTCTGACCCGAAGCTAACTCATATGATACGAGGAAGTTCATTATGGTTTGCAGACCCTATTTTGAATATTTCAGGAAAATTGCTGTGTCATCAGCATAGGAGAGGTGAGATGAAGATATCATCCCTCGAGGGAGTTTGTAGGGCTGAATATTCCCGAACTGAAAAAGGAAGTTCAGATTGTGGGAGAATGCTGCGGCCATGAGAATGAAAAGCATCGGGGATAGAGGATCCCCTTGTTTTAAACCTCTGGAGGCAGGGAAAAAGCCAACAGGTTTGCCATTTAAAAGTAATGAGAAATGAGCAGATTGGATATTCCGTATTATTATCTCAACTATTGTTTTGGAAAAACCTTGTTTGAGTAATACATTCGTTAGGAAAGACCATGATACTCTGTCGAAGGCTTTCATCATATCCAATTTAATGATCATGTTACATCCTTTTGTCTTTGTGTGCAGATGATTAGTGAATTCCTGCATGAGCAGTACATTATCTGCGATTTCCCTTCCGGAGACAAAGGCCGATTGTTCAGGGCTAACTATGTCATCTAAAAAAGATTTCAGTCTTGAGGAGATTATCTTGGAGAAAATCTTGTTTGTGAAGTTGCTTAAGCTTATTGGTCTGTAATCCTTGAAAGAGGAGCATACATCTTTTTTAGGGATTAAAGTTATGTGAGTAGAGGAAATGGCCTTTGGGATTTCTGAGCCCCCCAAGAAATCATCTGCTGCCAGGAGCACATCATTTTTAATGATGTCCCAGCATTTATGGTAAAAGAAACCAGAAAAGCCATCAGGGCCTGGGGATGAATGACTATTCATGGAAAACACTATGTTAGTTAGTTCTTCCATGCTGATTTGTTTTAGAAGTGTAGAGTTCATATCATTGGTTATTACAACTGGTACATTCTCCAGGATCCAGGAGGAGTTAGCTCCTGTGGGATCTGATGGTTCAGCAGTCAGTAGTGTGGAGAAGAAACTTACTGCTTCCTTCTCAATATCCTCATTGTTATTAAGCCATGTGCCATTGGAGGATTTGATGAGCGAGATGGTTTGTCTCTTATGTTTATTTAGGATAGATTGGTGGAAAAACTTTGAATTTGCATCGCCCTCCTTAAGCCACTTGAGCCTAGATTTTTGTTTCAGGAAAACTTCATGATTACTTAAAGCTAATCTGAGCTTAGCTTTAGCAAGATTTAGAGCCTGTATGTTTTCAGGAGATTCGATTTGCTGAAGATCACTTTCAGCAATGATTAATAGTTCCTCACTTAGTTTAACCGCATCAAAAACATTACCGAACACTTCCTTGTTCCAGATTTTTAAAGATCTTTTTAAGTGTTTGAGTTCATGAATTAAACGTTTCATCCCTTGTAAGTTGGTGTGAACTGTCCAGACATCCTCCACAAGCTTGAGAAAGGTTGGATGGTTAGTCCAACATTCCTGGAATTTAAAAGGTTTAGGTGAGGTTGTTTTTGGTGAGCTGGACACAGAGAGGACTAAGGGGGTGTGATCCGAGCCCTCTCTTGCTAAGGTTTTAATGTTCGAGTTGTGGAATGTCGACCACCATAAGTTGTTAGAAATTCCCCTATCTAGGCGCTTCCAAACTCTCCCTTTGGGGCGCATACCAGTCCAGGTAAAGAGACTACCTGATGTAGGTATTTCTGTGAAATGGTGGTCATTCAGGAAAGAGTTGAAGTTCCGTATGCTGTTTTGATTAGGTATTGATTGTCCTAGGTATTCCTCATTTTTTGTTATGACATTGAAGTCACCAATTAGGCACAGGGGTTCCTTATTAAGGTTTGCTATGTCTAGCCACAGTTTATTCCGTTCATGAATAGTGTGCTTAGCATATACAAAGCCTATCTGACATTCTTGTGATAAAGTGGCAGATTTGATTTAATCATTTGTTCTTCCACTTTGACAATATTTACTGTAATGTTTTCATCCCATATTAGCCAGATTTTGTTTATTGGGTTGGCGTAGAAATGGTTGAATCCCAGCTGGCAGGATATATTTTGTATTTTGCCATGATCCAGGAAGGGTTCAATGAGGGCACAGATTTGGATTGAGTTGTTTCTTATTATATTTTTTAACCGGGTTTGAGTAGGACTGTTTCCTATTCCCCTTATATTCCATGCGCAGATATTGAGTTTATTCATGGATGTACTTTGGAGAGGGACAATGAGGAACGGGTGAAGACCGTTTTAGGAGTAGAGGTGTAGTTTCTTTTAGTATACTTCCTCTGTTTAGGCTTGGGGTCGAAACTGTTAGAGGTGAGGATATTGGTTAACTTCGAGTGATCTTTAATCAGAATAGCCTTAATTTGTTTGAAGCTAAAATTCTATTGCTCTAGCATTTGTTCTTGTTGCCTAAAGGAGGATTCTGTGTTTATCCACTCAAGGGGGTAAGATGGTTTCCATGTTTGAGGTGGAAGAGAAGAGTGTTTTAATAGGATCTCTGTGCATGGGATGGATTCTTCAGTAGTTAAGAATAATGGGATGTCTTTTTCATTTGCATTAGTGTTAAGATTGCTGAGATCTGTTGTCCGTGCAGTTGGAGAATAGTTTGAGATTAATTTAGAGAGCAGGGGATTACTGATATGGGGATGAAAGATGGGGTCATTATTATCAAGAGGTTCCAGGGGGTTCCCTGCATCAGAAATAAGCTTCCTTGAGGCTAACTCACTAAATATCTGTGTTTTTTCATTGTCAAAAATAACACCAGCATTTTCACAAGCTATCTGCTGTTGTCCAGAGTTATAATCAAGGCCAGCATTTTCACTGATTGATTGCTGTTTCCCATAGTCAACAACACAAGCATTTCCACAATCAGAACCAACATCAGCATTTTCACTAACTATCTGCTGTTTTCCACAATCAGAACCAACACAATCAGTTTCATTAACTATCTGTTGTTTTTCTAAGTTATAATCAACACCAGCATTTTTACTAACTAAAAGCTGTTTTCCAGAGTTAAAAGCAACACAAACATTATCAGGGGAAGTAGACGGAACCTAGGATCCTTGTTCAAGGATCAACACTTTAGTACTTGTATCTTTGGGTGAGTGCAAGATTCCATTTGTGGAAGTACCTTCCTGGGATTCCTTCTGAGCAAACTTTTCCTGAGAAAACTTCTTGGCATTGTTATCAGATTTGATCTTATATACAGGGTGAGTCTTAGGGGCATCATAAGTAGTGGCATTGAGACCATTTCCTTTACCTTTGTTCCTTCCCTGTTCATCAACAGAAATGGATTTATTACCATCTTTGAATGAGTTGCCTTGAGGTTTCCATGGGATGAATTTAGAACAGTTCTTATCTAACCTGCAAACAGTATATGAGTGTCCCAATTTGAGGCAATTTGAGCAGTATAAAGGGACCCCCTCATACTCTATATACTGCCAGAAGCCACAATCCCTAAAACTAAGCCAAATTCTGTCTAGCATAGGTTTAGTCACATCAAGCTCTACACAGATCCTGGCCACATGAGGCCTAGTTCTATTGAGGGAAGCTCTGTCTACCCTTATTGGAGTACCAATTATGTTACCCATTGACATAAGCACATTATAGTCGAAAAATTACTGAGGCAATCCATATAGGGAAATCCAGATTGGGACAATAGGGGAGTCAGCATTTGGGTTGAAATTAGGAACCCATTTTGTGATTCTAATCGAATACGAACCAAAATTCCAGATTTTATGTAACCAGCATCGGTAGTAATCATCAGGAATCGAAAAAGATATTAGAACCTGTTTGTTGTCCAGTAGGGTGATGTTACTGTGGCCCTTGAATCCGGCCGTGTGGAAGTCCTTCCGGAGCTTCTCCAGTTGAGGCCGACTGCGGGAGAACTTCCCTATTAGGGTCCATCTGAGTGGAGCTTCCAACTTAAGACATTCCTCCTCCGTGAAGTGTAGTCCCGGCTCACCCAGGTGCTCGATTCTTGCTTTAGGGACGAAGGGTGAGTTATGGACATCCTGAGCATTTGGGGCAGAGAGGTTGAGAGCTTCGCGAAGTTCCTGCCTTACGGCTTGGGCATAAGAGAAAGCGGGGTTATTGGCATTATGTAAACACTATGTCCCAACACTATTGAATGTGTATCAACATTAATGCTATAAAGATAATAGTTTATGTAGCACAATTAAGTCTCAATTAACATATATAGTGAGATTCAAATAAAAATGAAAATTTGGTAAAAATATTTATTACCACACTTTTAAAATTTACACATATTTATTTCTAGAAATATTAAAGTGTTTTTAAAATCAAATTTACCACAGACCACACATTTGCTTCATTCATTTCCTCACCGCTATTGCAAAGGTGCTTAGTTGGCAAAAGGCGATCACCGCTCGCCCTTAGCGGTCCATACCAGTCCACACCCAGGCCATCAAAGGTGATTAGTAATACTAGGAGAACTGTTAAACTTCACGATCCATCAGTTTAAAAAGTATTGCAGGACAAGAATGGTGGACACCAAGTTCTTGCCATGAAATAAGTAGTTTAACCTGTCGATACTCAACAGTTTGCCCTTGGCCTCTGATGTCCAAGAAGGTAATTAGTTCACGTTGAAGAAGGTTCTCAAATGCTCGGCGGCATATACCCCAGGCTTAATAGTCAGATGTTTGGAATGAATCAAGAATACTTTTGCAGTCTTTCATTTTAAAGTTGAAGTTTCAAACTTCTACGTATATTTTTATAACTGAAATTTAGTTTTACCAATTTTTCTAGTTCTTACTAGTGTGTTCCAACATGACTAATTTAACCAAGTGCATAATAACGTAACACATAAAAGACACATGACTTGGTTAAGCAGTTCAGTGTAATCCACCTACATCTGCGGGGCCTGACCCAGTTCAGAATGAATCCACTAATTAGAAAGATACAGTACAGAGTACAGTTTACAAAATACTTATCTTTACTAACTATAGCATGTGGACTCTGCTAGCTCCCCTACCCTAGCTACCGATCTGCCTTGATCAGACTCCCTCTGATCTCGAACTCCGTCGACGCAAGATCTCCTCCTCCCGAGGAATTAAGGTGTATGATTCTGAACTTAGTGCGGCAGGTCAGGTGTGTTGGAACACAGTGTTCTGACTCTTTGCAACTTCTTGAAAGTCTCAAAAATCTGTGTGCAGATTTTTGCTCTATTAAATCTGTGAGTATGCAGCCGTGTTTGTCCCCTATTTATATCCACGAATCAGATCTGAATTCTCCTTGATTATCTCCACAATATTCCTATTCCAAATCTGATTCTTGAAGCATATCCAAATCCCATAAATAAAGGGATTTACCTTATATCATTCTATCCCATATATTCGAATAAATCTTCTCCATGTAAGTATGGATTTTCCATAAACCAATTATGCTTCACACGCCTGATATATATAGTCAGATATACGAATTCCATTTATTCCAAACTACTGCAATATTCTGACTTTGATTTCCATAAAACCTTGGCGTAACTATTCTGCACCAGCATGTTCCAACATGGTCAGAATTTCTGTTCAAAATTAATTCACACAAAATTGCCAATAAAATATTTACTTGCAAATCCCTTGAATTTACAATCTCCCCATTTGGCATTTTTGTGGACCCATAATATTTTGGACATGTAACCGTCAGCATCAATATCATAAACTTGGAAACCAGCAATCAACAAGATATCAGAATTCCAGACTTCCCTTAGGCATGAAATCCGAAAACCAGAATTCCAAAACATAAAAATCATTACAGCCAAATTGAATCAAAGTCTAAATCATGCCATCCAAAAACACCAAAATTTCTCCCCCTGGGGCCACACATAGGCCAAATGCACTATCAAAAATAGCAAAACAATGCCCCCCCTGCATTCAACCTTCAAGTCATGCTTCCAACCTTGACTTCTCTGCCTCTAGGCTTGCTTTTTCTGCCTCTAGCGCAGCCATCTGTATGCCTAAAGCTCCAAGTCTTGCATTCAGAACTAGCAGCCGAGCCTCCTTTTCTGCTGCTGAAGACGAAGTCGACCCGGAAGGTTTCCATGGGAGATCATGAACATGTCTTAACCCAAATGTCTTCTTGTTTGGCCTCAAAAACTCCGTGTCAATCACTATATCTGAAGCCTTCCCTTTCACTTTTGCAGTCTTGGCTAGAGCAGAGATTAAAGCAGGGTAGATAATAGCATCATTTACTTTCGGAGCAGTAGCCTGTCTGACCAAATGCTGCTGAATGAGAAGTCCAAGATTAACTTCTTTCTGTGTTCCAACACAGTATAGCAGTTTAGCCATCTCCCTTGTCAGCGTTGTAGTATTACTCGAGGGCAACCAACAATGCACAGCTACCTGATATAAGCCAACAAATCTTGATGACAAGCAGGATGCTTGTGAATATCCCGTTGCTGGGCATTCAATCTTGTAACCCCCAGATATAACACCTAAAATTTCATTTTCAGACAATCCCAGATTTTCAGGAAATACTCCCCCTGTTTTAGGTGTGTTCAGACCCAGCAATGTGTTGATTCTAGAAGCAGAAACCTCTATTATCTTCCCCCGTACATATACTCTACCAAACCATGGGGAGCTAATCTCTAAATTACCAGGCATAAGATTGGAGTATACCTCAAGTACAACCTGCTTGTTGTACTGTAGCTGGATTGTTGCTGCTGTTGTCATGCCAGTTAGCTTCAGAAAATCTGTAAAGCCGCTCTCCTTATAGGCTTTTAAATCCAGAGGCCTTTCTGCTATGAACTTCTTTTCTGAGAAAAAATCTCCCATCTCTGCACCTTTTTCATCAAAATAAACCGCAGAGTAAGCCTTGCTGACAGATGGAGGAGGTAAAACCTTCTTTTCTTTGCTGTCGTGCCTTTTCTTGCTCCTCTTAGCTTTAGCAGAATCCTTGGCTTTGCCAGCCTTCCTCTTGCCTTTTGCCTTCTGATAGAACTCATCCAGTGCCTTATCACTGGAATATGCCAGATCAGGAATATCCAGTGTTGGAACACTCCCTGATGCTCTAGCTTTCTTTTCCTTCTCAGATTTTTCTCCTGACTGAGTATCTTCATCACTCTCAGAACCATCACTCTGAGCAGACAGGTTTTCATCAGGTGCTTCATCATCCTGATTATAAAAATCCTCATTATGCTCTCCTCCTAAATCAGCATCAGAGTCTAAGTCCATATGCTCAGGTTCATCCGTCTGTGTTGGAACACTCTCTTCACTATCAGACAGAATAATGAAGATATGCTTCCTCAATTCTTCCATTCTCTTTGCAGAATTCGTATCATAGAACCCCACCTGAAGTTTATCTCCATTCTTAATCACTTCTAATCCAGCCACTTCACTTTCCCTAAACTCCCTCAAAGAGACACAACTTGGTACAAGAATATAGCAATGCACGTAAAACTTATCTTTTTCCCTAAACTCGGCATATCTCCCCATAACAAATTTCACAGTATGATTCTCAAGCTTTATTCCTCCTAGATTCCCAGTTACTAACTCCTTCACTTTAACTGTCAAATATTCTCCTTCAATTTTCTTGATCTTCCTTAAGTCTACAGCTACTCTATTGGCCTTAAGCCACTCAAAGATTTCATCCATACACGAGCATTCAATACCCATAAATTTTAACGGACTAGGGTCAGGGCTAGTTACCGTAGGTTTCTTCTTGGTTCCTGAAGTTTCCTTTTCAGCATCTGGCTTAACTTTGGATTCCCCACTCAATTTACTGTTGCTGGAACCCTCTTTCTCTTCCTCTGGTTCTTTGGCTTCATCGGGTTCAACCTCAACTGTCACCTCATCCTCTGCATCTTCTATGCTTCCTCCGATCTGAGTTTGTTCATCATATTTTCTAGGCTCAGTAACCACCATCAATTCCAAATTCGATGAAACTTGAACCTCCTCCATAATTTCTAGTACCACAGATTCCACCATAGACGAGTTTGAGTTTGACATCCTTTCGCACAATGTCGAGATGAAGAAAGGTGTGGAGTATAACAATTTTTTCTTTCTTGCAGAGATTTGGAAGAGAAAATCTGGACCGAGAGTAGGGGAATGTGAAAAGATGTTTTGTGAATTTGAATCTCACTTTAACTCTTCAACTATCCACCTCTTTTCCCGCGAAGCCTCCTTTTAGATTTCCCAAACTTTGTAATGATGACCTTTTTCTTTTTGTCACATCAAGTTGTCATTCCTTAATTAACTTCCAACATACCAAACTAACATCTCCTATTTTTGTAAGCCTTTGCTTCCTTCCATATTTTTGTTCTTTTCCAATTTTTGTAAAATGAAAATTACCAAAAGAAATATTTACAAAAAAGAGTAATTATGGTACAAATTACCTCAGATTTAACAAACACCTAGATGTTGTCGAAGGCTCTCAAAAGTGGTGGCATCCAACGGCTTTGTAAATATATCTGCAAGTTGCTCGTGTGTTGGAACATAGACTACTTCCACTTCTTTTCTTTCAACCAGATCTCTAATAAAATGATGCCTTATGTCAATATGTTTGGTTCTAGAGTGCTGAACTGGATTCTTCGAAATATCAATAGCACTTGTGTTGTCACATAGAATCTTCAAAGGGCCTTGATAAACTCCATAATCTTTCAACATTTGTTTCATCCATAACAGTTGTGCACAACAACTCCCTGCTGCAAGATACTCCACTTCTGCAGTAGATAGAGAGATTGAATTCTGTTTCTTGCTATACTAAGACACCAAATTTATTCCAATAAAGAAACAGCCACATGTGGTACTTTTTTGATCATCAGCATTACCAGCCCAATCAGAATCACTATACCCAACCAACTCTGAGTCTTGACTCTTAGAATACCAAACACCATACTCAGAAGTCCCACTTACATATCGAATAACTCTTTTAACTGCAGTGAGATGAGATTCCTTAGGATCGGCTTGAAATCTTGCACATATTCCAACACTGAAACATATGTCTGGTCTACTGGCGGTGAGGTACAATAGACTTCCAATCATACCTCTATATAACTTCTGATTGACCGAAACTCCTTTTTCATCCTTTACCAGTTTATCAGAGACTCCCATAGGAGTTCGAACTGCTCGAGCACTACTTAGACCAAACTTTTTAACTAAATTCAAGGCATACTTACTTTGATTTATGAATAAGCCATTCTTTCCTTGCTTGACTTGCAATCCCAGAAAGTAAGTGAGCTCTCCTACCACGCTCATTTCGAATTCAGATTGCATTACGGTGACAAAATCATGTACCATAGATGGTGAAGCAGAACAAAAAACTATGTCATCAACATAGATTTGAGCAATCAGAAAAATTGAAGCCTTGTCAAGCACAAACAAAGTGCGATCTGCTCCCCCTCGATGATAACCTTTCTGAAGAAGAAAGGTAGTGAGTCGTTCATACCATACCCTGGGTGCTTGCTTTAGTCCGTATAAAGCCTTTTTGAGACGATATACATGATGTGGATAATGAGGATCTTCGAAGCCTTTAGGTTGTTCCACGTATACTTCTTCATTCACCACTCCATTTAAAAAAGCACTCTTGACATCCATTTGATACAAAGTAAAGTTCAAAGAGCAGGCAATAGTTAGTAAAAGTCGAATAGACTCTAACCTGGCAACTGGCGCAAAGGTTTCATCAAAATCAACACCTTCCACTTGTGTATAACCTTGAGCAACAAGTCTAGCTTTGTTTCGGGTGACTAAGCCATCTGTATCTGATTTGTTCTTGAAGATCCACTTCGTACCAATGATATTAATGCCTTTGGGACGATGAGTAAGATACCAGACATCATTCCTTGTAAACTGACCAAGTTCATCTTGCATTGCAGCAATCCAATATTCATCGAGTAAGGCTTCTTTATAGTTCTTGGGTTTAATTAGAGAAACAAAACAGTGTAGTCCAGCCAGTTGTCGGTAATCAACTCGAGGCACTGATCGAGTACTTCTCATGGTGGAACCAGGTTGGTCATGTGTTGGAACATGGTTGTCAGTAGCAGGGGACTATGTTCCAACATGGTCAGCTTCGGCAGAGTTAGGATCCTGTTGCTCATTTGGTCCAGCACGTTGGTGAAGGTCAACTGATGGCTTTTCTTTGTCTGAAGTTTGAGACTGTGTTGGAACATGAGTGTTGCTAGGTTCTTCCTCTACACCTTCTGATTGTTGTTCCTTCTATGAATCATCCACAATAACATTTATGGATTCCATGAGAGTGTTGGTTCGATGATTATAAACTCTGTAGGCACGGCTGTTGATGGAGTACCCTAGAAAGATTCCTGTATCACTTTGATTATCAAACTTTTCCAGCTGTTCTCTATCTTTGAGAATATAACATGTACTTCTAAACACGTGAAAATATGAAACATTTGGTTTTCTGCCCTTCCAAATCTCGTAGGCTGTTTTGCTGGTGAATGGTTGAAGATACACTCGATTGATTGTATAACATGCTGTATTGATTGCTTCTGCCCACCATTTCTTGTGAATATCTTTCTCTGCCAATATAACTCGGGCCATCTCTTGGAGAGTTCTATTCTTTCGTTCTACGATACCATTCTTTTGAGGAGTGATAGGAGCCGAGAACTCATGTTGAATTCCAAGCTCATCGCAGAAGGAACTGAACTGTTCATTTTCAAATTCTCTACCATGATCACTTCGAATTTGAATTATCTTTCCTACTGTGCTCCCCTTTTCAGTTTGTAATTTCACAACAAGACTTCTGAAAACTTCTATTGTATTGGATTTCTCTTTCAAGAAGGCTACCCATGTGAATCTAGAGAAGTCATCAACACAAACAAATATAAATTTCTTTCCACCTATACTAGGTGTATTAACCGGACCCATCAAATCCATATGCAATAGTTCCAAATTTCTCGATGTAGTAATATACTGGACTGAAGAGTGAGGAGAACGAATTTGTTTACCTTGTTGACATGGCCCACACACAATTCCATCCTTGCTGGTTAAGGTAGGCATTCCTCGTACAGCTTTCACATTTGCAATTTTCACCAGTGTTTTATAGTTGATGTGGCCGAGCTTTCCGTGCCAAAGAATTCCTTCATCCTGTTTTGAAAGCATGCATCAAACTCCTTGCTCCAGCAAATAGCAATTGTCTGATGATCTATTCCAGAAAGAACCTTGTTTTCTCCATGCTTTACTATACACTTGTCCTTATGAAATTCCACTACCATATTGTCGTCACACAACTGGCTTATACTTAGCAAGTTTACCTTTAGACCTTCAACAAATAATACACTTGTGAATACTGGAAAGCCTTCAATTTTCAATTCGCCCTTGCCAACTACTCTGCTTCTCATTCCATCACCAAAGGTTACATATCCGCCATCATACGGAGTAATGTTCGTGAGGTATTTTGGAGTGCCAGTCATGTGGCGAGAACAACCGCTATCAAAGTACCATGAATCACTGGAATAGGCTGTTAGAGAAGTGTGTGCCACTAGACACGTACTGGATTTTTTAACAACCCATATCTTTCTGATCATTTTTCTCGTATGAGTATCGCCTGTATTGGAACACAGCAGAAGTTATCTTCCTGTCATTTAATCTCTGATCAGTCTTCTTCACTGTTGTTCAGAATGTATTTGGTACGTACAGTATCTACAGATGAGTGGCTTTCTTTGATACGACATCCCATACTTCCGTTTTACTTCTCGGATCCTAGCTTTGAGAGTTACTGGTTTTTCATGCAATTCAGTCTTGGGTTCTTTCCCGTATCCAATCCCGTGTCTATCACCAAAGTTTCTTCCCATATCCAGAATATCATCAAGCTTTGCCTTTCCGGAATTCAATTTAAAGATAGTTGCTTCAGACATCTCGGCCCTCTTGACTGCTGCTATCAGTTCCTTGTTTAGTTCTTCATTATGTTTTCCAAGTTCTGCAACCTTGGATCGTAATTCTTTTTCACTTTCAATTAGCTTTCTTTTTTCTTCATTCAGCTCTTTGTTCGTGTCAGCTACTTGAACCCACATGACATACATTTGTTCATATGTGCTGTAGATTTCTTCATTACTTACAGACAGATCATCATCTTCATCGCTGTGTGCATCGTCGAGATCTATGTTGGAACATACAGCTTTACCTTTGTTCAGTGTGTTGGAACACTGATCCTCTGATGTATCATGAACCTTTGCTCCAAAGCTACATAATTACTAGTAAGTTCCTCTTCGTCTTTTTCATCATCTTCATCTTCACTCCAAGAGGTGACATATGATCTTCCTTGTTTCTTGCGAGTGTTAGCACATTCAGCCTGGATATGACCATATCCTTCACATTCTCTGCATTGAATTCATCCAGCCTGTTTTGGTTCGTTGTTCTGATTTCTCCCGAACTGCATATTCCCTTGTTCAAATCTCATTCGACGATTATTGCTCGAATCTTGTTGTTTTTGTCTGTTTCCGCCAAACCTTTCCCGAGATTTCTTGTTGACCACCTTCTTTAGCATTCTTGAGAAATTCTTTGTAATAAGTGCCAGTTTTTCAATCTCATCATCGCTGTCAGACTCGTGACTTTCCTTAGCTGGAGAAACTTTGAACGCCAAATCCTTGGAGACTCTTTTTGTGGGTTGCTGGAATGTCATCTCATAAGTTTGTAACGAACCCATTAGTTCATCTAGGCTCATGGTGGCTACGTCTCTTGCTTCCTCTATTGCTACTACTTTCATTGCAAATCGTTTGTGAAGAGATCGCAAGGTCTTTTTCACCAGCTTAGTTTCTTTGTACACCTTTCCAAGTTGATAAGCCATGTTGGAGATATCCCTGAGTTTTCCATTGAATATAGAAATGGTATCGTCCTCCTCCATTTTGAGTTCTTCGAACTTGGTAGCCAGCATCTGTAGTTTGGATTCACGCACTCGGCTGGTTCCTTCGTGAACAGTCTGTAGAATATCCCATGCTTTCTTTGCTTGATGACACGTAGATATAAGCTTGAACTGATTTTCATCAACAGCAGTGAAGATCACATTAAGTGCCTTCGAATTCGCCAGAGATTCTTTGAGGTCATCTGGAGTCCATTTAGCCTCGTCTTTGGATTTTTGACTTGACTCCCCTTCTACAGCCTTAGAACTTGTATCAGCATCTTCTGTAGGATGATTCCATTCATTCTCAACATAAAATCATGCCAGTTCATCCAGCGAATTGATGAAGACCCTCATGCGTGCCTTCCAATAGTTGTAGTTGTTGCCTTCTAGAAGTGGTGGTCGAGAGACTGAAGCTCCTTCTCTTGTCGTCATGGAAAAACTGGATCTCACTTTCCTTGAAACAACCAAGGGAACGATAAGTGACTCAGCTCTGATACCAAATTGAAATTTAGTTTTACCAATTTTTCTAGTCCTTACTAGTGTGTTCCAACATGACTAATTTAACCAAGTGCATAATAACGTAACACGTAAAAGACACATGACTTGGTTACGCAGTTCGGTGTAACCCACCTACATCTGCGGGGCCTGACCCAGTTCAGAATGAATCCACTAATTAGAAAGATACAGTACAAAGTACAGTTTACAAAATACTTATCTTTACTAACTATAGCGTGTGGACTCTGCTAGCTCCCCTAGCTACCGATCTTCCTTGATCAGACTCCCTCTGATCTCGAACTCCGTCGACGCAAGATCTCCTCCTCCCGAGGAATTAAGGTGTATGATTCTGAACTTAGTGCGGCAGGTCAGGTGTGTTGGAACAAAGTGTTCTGACTCTTTGCAACTTCTCGAAAGTCTCAAAAATCTGTGTGCAGATTTTTGCTCTATTAAATCCGTGAGTATGCAGCCGTGTTTGTCCCCTATTTATATCCACGAATCAGATCTGAATTTTCCTTGATTATCTCCACAATATTCCTATTCCAAATCTGATTCTTGAAGCATATCCAAATCCCATAAATAAAGGGATTTACCTTATATCATTCTATCCCATATATTCGAATAAATCTTCTCCATATAAGTAGGGATTTTCCATAAACCAATTATGCTTCACACGCCTGATATATATAGTCAGATATACGAATTCCATTTATTCCAAACTACTGCAATATTCTGACTTTGATTTCCATAAAACCTTGGCGTAACTATTCTGCACCAGCATGTTCCAACATGGTCAGAATTTCTGTTCAAAATTAATTCACACAAAATTGCCAATAAAATATTTACTTGCAAATCCCTTGACTTTACAATAACAATTTTATTTGTCAACAAATACTGTTTTTCTAGAAGTGTAGGATGGAAACCCATGTGCTACGATGTGATTTAAGTGGTAGAGTATATCTTAAAAGGCCACAGAACCAACTTTCATTTATACTGGACAACAAAAAAAAAAATTCTTTCAATTGTTCCATACGCATCAAAGCACAATTATTACAATCTCTTCATAGGAAAAATAGGTACCTGATGGTGGTTCATTTAGATATTTAGGGTACGGTAATTAATTGTTGAAAATATAATTAGATCTATAAAATTATAGTGTACCTTTCCGTTATTTGGTTATACGACAAACAACGTGTCCAATATTATTAGTTTTTTCATCAGATACAATGTTTTGTACTTTCGGTTTTTCACTGTTCTTGAATATGCACGAGTACATGTACCAATGCATATTTCACAATCTGTATGCAAGAAGCTCATGTGTATCCATATTTCTCAGAATACACATGTCATGTCATTACTTTTAAATATGCCTACACAATTGAGTTTTAGAATAGGTATCAGCCAGTACATTTGATTTTTTAAATATGTCTACACAATTGAGTTTTAGAATAGGTATCAGCCAGTACATTTATCAAACTCACTAAAAAATATCAGTTCATTTTAATGTGCTTTTAAGAAGATTAACTTTTGAAGTATGTCTAGGTGAAATGAATCACAAAAATAATAATTTGGTACCAGATTCTAGAAAGTTTGTTCTTACTACCAACTTTGAATGTTAAGATGAAACTCATCAGCATTACTAAGGTTTTCATTTACTAAGATGGAGGACCTTGTGCTACGACGTAGTTAAGGTGGTAGTAGAACCAACTTTCAACTAGAATTTAACTTCCCTAGTATTATCCCTACACACCAAAGCACAATTATTACATTAGGAAAAAATTGGTCCAGGTTCGGATTCATTAAGATCTCATTGTCTCGGTAACATATAGGTTAAAACCAAATAAAAATCTATAAATTAGAAATTACTACTCTGTCCCATAAGTGTCCCTATATAAGTCCTAATATATAATTATATTAGGATGCTTCTTTTAAAAGTGCCCCTATAAAAGTGTCTCAAGGTTCACAAAATAAATACCTTCTCAAAATTAGAGTTCTAAAAATGAGTGGATGAATGTAAGTTCATGAATGCGGTGAGAGAAAAATGTAAATGGGTGGAGGAGAGTGAATCTATATATATGAAGAGAAGAGTGAATCTATATAAAAGTGTAAACCTTGATTCGGTACAAACCAATAAGGAAAGTCCGCTTGAACTGGGACAGAGGGAGTACCTTACTAATATTTGGTTTTAACCTATATGCACAAACATTTTTGTAAATCTTTCTACACTATCATATATTAGATGTATGAACTACTGAGAAGTGATTGGTTATCAGAAGAACCCTTTATTAAGGCCGAGAACATGTTTGTCATGTACATGTTATGCCCTAGTAGGGATGTTGAGCATTTAATAGACATAAAAACTATGCTTTTGGCCCATTTATTTTTTGAAAATTTTTGTGGTATATTTGGACTGAAAGATATACCTATGCCAACGGGCTCTGCCGGCTTACTAGCATCGCCGACAACATCAATATCGTCATAATTTCCGGTGGGGGCAGGCTTGTCCATGGCCGCTCGAGCCTTGTCGAGCCATGGTATTAATGCTAACTCCACTGCATGCCACTCCAAAATCTAGGGCTGCGAGCACCTCTTTCGCCGTCTCCCCACCTTAACACTTTGAATGCAAACATCACTGATGTTGACTCGGGAGAGTGTACGATGTGTATATTGTGAGCATTAAAGTCTATTTTGAGGGTTATATACATACTTCTTTGGATACAGTGAATTTGCAATACTACATGTTGAAACTGGATAATCAGCTCTAACTTATGGGACAATAACCCTTATTAAGGCTGAGAACATGTTTGATATGTACATGTTTTTCTCTGGTAGGGATGTTGAGCATTTGATAGACTTAGAACTAAGTTTTTTGGACTATTTTTTTTATTTTGTGGCATATTTAGATTAAGAGATATCTCTTTCACAAGAATAAATGTAAGGAAGCCTGTGTTTAAACATAAGAAAATTGTAAAAATGAGAGAGATCTATTTCATAGGACTAAAGGTAGAGAACATTGTCTTTAAATTCAAGAAGATAGTAGAAAATAGTTGGGACGTTTTAAGAGTTTGGTTTAAGTACTTCAAACAATTCTCGCGGAGCAGTTGAAGTTTCATGTTTAACTAAGAAACCAAAGGAGGATGTTCAAGGGATTGGTGAGATCATGAAACCATTATTGAAATCAATCTTTGATCATGGCAACATCTCGTCACGGAAATTCGACATTGAATAGCTTAAGAAACCATGAAGTGGTTGGCACTGCAGTTGATAAGATCAGCGATTTATCTTAATCAGTATTGCTTCACATTCTACACTTGCACACACATGTCACATCATTTCCTTTTAATCTTTCTACAATTTCATATATTTTCCTTGCCTACTTGGATTCGTTTTGCTACAAATACATATAATATGCACGATAATATTATAAATTGTCTTGATCTAGATGGTGATGAAAATTTCTAATCATTTTCAGCAATAAAAACAGCTCAAAAAAACTTTGATGCTGTTATTGTGTGATTGTGTATAAAATTTTAACAACACCAAAAAGTGTGTAAAAATGGCACGCAAATGACACTCCATTCTCCCCCAATCTGCACAAACACGTACATTATTTCATTGTGAAAATATGTAATCAAATAATAATTTTGTGATCACCTTATATATTAAATGAATTAGACTTCATGGTCTACATATTACAAAAGATCGAATGATTTTTTTTTCAACTAAAAATCTACTAGATCGACAAATTTCAAATTTTAAGAATAGTATCTAACTAATTTCACTCAATGCATTTCTGCCACTATGATTAATGACCAGTATCTGACTAATGTTCTTCTCAAATTCAATGCTAAGGTTTGAAATTCTGTGGTCTGAAAAGATACTCCACACTATTTATTTTGAAAGTGCATATATTCATGGCGCAAATATTTTTTGTATACTACCTCATTATTTATTACTAACGGACAACTTGGTGGGTTAAATTCTATGCTGGGTGTTGAGCATTCTCCTTCACTCCCCCATGGTTTCTCAGACATAAACAAAAGTTTGCATAGGAATTTGGATGCCGTGTCATTGGAACCAAATATGTCAAAATTAAAGGCTAAATCTAATAAGCATGTGTTTGCTTATCAAATTTTAGCTTACGCTTGTTTTAATTTTAATTTCTTAAGATTTTAAATTCCTTTTGTTGAAAAGTTACATGATTATTGATGTGCACCATATTGCATGCGTTAACCAATGCATTCGGCATAATGATTGGCATGTTTTACTTGTTGGATTGCTAGTTTTAGTTAGGTTTACATGACAAAGGGTTTAGACGACCATGTTTGGTTTTCCTGTCTAAATCTTGAGTTTTATAGACTTAATTGAAGCTAATGGACAAGTTGTATTCATGGGCACCTAGATCTTCATTTCTGATCTCATTCATAGGTTGCTCGTTGATACTTTGACATCTTTGTATAGAAGGCCATTTGCAAGAACGGTAGAAGATACTTGAAGGCCATTCACAAAAATGATAGTAGATATGAAGGCTACAGAGTTAAAGTGTGGTAGTAGATGGAATTAAGCTAAGAAAGGCGAGTTTGAAGCTCAAAAAGGTAACAAATGGAGGAAGGTGCCAATCGAGTGAACTGGCCAACCGGCCGACACATGGCCAGACTCGCTGGTATAACCTCCGATGCGCCAACACAGATCTCAGCTGTGCTAGCCCAGAATAAGCTAGCACGGCATGTGCCAAGGCCTCAGCACGAGGGAGGTCCATTCCACAGTGCATAGCACGAACTGTGCCACAGCCCATGGCACAAGGGGGGGTTGCTTCATGCCTTGATGCATAGCACGGACCTTGGCCGTCTCAATTACCAACTTCTATTTTGCTCTATTTCACTCCAAGCTAGCTAAGAATGGGAATGAACCGTGCCGTTTCACATGGCCTGCGACGTTTCAAGTCCAAAATGTGAAGACCAGTTCACGGGGTGTGAGGA
Organism: Rubia yunnanensis; assembly: GCA_037428765.1. Lineage (NCBI taxonomy): Eukaryota > Viridiplantae > Streptophyta > Magnoliopsida > Gentianales > Rubiaceae > Rubia > Rubia yunnanensis. Next base: position 64,394,273 of record CM075069.1, on the reverse strand, counting down.
TGACATGACCCATGCCAAAATTCTAATCAGACCAAGCCTCCAGCCAATGTCCCGGTCAAACAACATGAGACGTGCAAATTAAAAGATAAAAACGGAGGTCTAGATGGTGGCTTGTACCCGACCAAGCAGTCTGCCCCAGTACAAAGGTCTCAGTCCGTGGAATACACGCCGTCTCGCACCAGCATAGACTAGCGGCCCGTGCCAGTTCTAGCAGGCCACGTCAATACGAGCCCATCCTAGCCGGCACATACCGTGCTAGTTTACATTGGTCATGTTTGTTATGGCCACTAGAGTTTTTGACCCCATTTAGGCCTATTTTGAGGCCCAATTCCTTAGTACTATATATATGGACCTATGTCTGCTAGAGTTTATGTTTATGATCATTTTAGACTTCAAGAGTAGGGTAGAGAGAGAAGGGAGCTCTTCCTTCTCTCTAGAATCTTTTCTTTTCATCTCTTTACTTTTCCTTTTCCCAAAGGCATTGAATCCAATGAAATACTTGAGCTCAATGCTTAGGGAGTAGTTTAATAGCTTAGGGATAATATTTGTATTCATGATTTGATGTATGTTTTGTGAGATTCCTTAGATCTTCCTATTTCTATGTGTTTATGATATTATGATCGCTTGTTCTTGAACTCTTATGAATTGCATGAATGATACACTTAATTAGCACACTTTATTCTACATTCATGTTGGTGCGCATATTGATACCCCTATGGGGAAGAGAAATCTGGATGTGATATGGGTAGCAGGGTCCGGGTCCACGTGGGAGGTCTTTTCTGAGTTATCCAGTACGATGACAACATACCAGTCTTAGCTGGCGCGTTGTTTCGAAGTGTTATGGGTAGAGATAGAATTTAGTAACAAAACTAGAGTTTAGTGGCCCTAGTGCCACTGATAAGGTGGCTATTCCCCTTTGGTGTAGGGATAGAGCATCCGTAGTGTAGTGCCTAGTACATAATCGTACCAGGGAGAAACAAATATGCACAATGGCAGGGCCTTTGTTGCACTCCCCTATTTACAGAGGCAGTATCGATGGAAGATTGCAAGAGCACCCTATGTTACAAGTATGGAGAAGTGTTGACCATCAACCACACCACGTGTTAAGAACACTAGAGTAGGCTTTGATGGTTTATATGTGATAGAATCGAGGATCGAAACATTTAATCAATCATGTTACACAAATATTCCCCAAGTGCTTGTCTATTTAGTTTTCTCTTGTGTTATTTCTTATGCTTGTAGTTAATTGAAAACCCCCAAAACCCCCATTTTGCAATATTAGCTATTCCTAGCACACAGAGGGATTGACGACCTGTACGTGGTTGTGTTTAGTTGGTTATTAGACCCTAGCATCTCTGTGAACAAACCCAGTCTTGCCACTATCACATAGGTAGCTTAGTAGTAAGTTTGGGAGCAAAATATAAATATAAATTTGATAATCTCTCATTCAACCTATTTGGTTTGTTTGTTTGACTTACACACAACACCTTCGCTCAGATTAGCTACACTCACTTAAGGACCCCGAGTAGAGGTGGGTCAATTATATTTACTCCTTGTAAAGAAGATATAAATTTGAAACCTTGTTAAATTGGTCTAATTTGATTTTTTTTTTGCAAGAGCGATACCTTTTAATTTTTAGGAAAATATTCTTTCATTGTCATCCAAGAATAAATTTAAAATGAGTAGGAACGAGACCTGCACTATGGAATCTTTGATTGTGATGAAAATACACCCCACAAAAAAAATTATGAAATTTGATCGGATTGGGAATTAATTGAATGAAAAATAATATGAAGAAGTAGAAGGGTCATAATGATGTGGGAAGCACAAGGGGAGAGATATGGGCATATATGAATAGTAATGATAACTTACAGCCCAATTAAGAATGATTAAAGGGTTTCGCAATTAGGCGAATTGTATTGATGTCACTGCTATCTTCTTTGGGATGTTATTCTTATTCTTGGGATGGATGTCTGGCATAGATCTCCTGGACTGTCATATATATCCCATCAATTGATGCGGTAACAATTCTGAAAGATTTCTGATTTTTCTCTCTTGAAAAACATATACACAAGCTTTGAATGCCTTAATCATTTCTTAAAAAGTGTGCACCTTGATCCGAGACAAACCAATACAGAAAGTTTGCATCTTGAGATGGGACAAAGGGAGTACCATTCTAATGATTGGTTCTATTATTATAATCAATATGCACATTCGTATTATAAGGTTAATTCATTCAACATTAAATCTGTTTGGCACTCATGTTTTTTCATGATAATTTTAAAATATACACGTGTATATATATGGGACATATAATGAATATTCCACCCAATTTGTGGGCAAGATGCACATGCCTATCCAGATTGCTCCACACTTGCACGCATGTGTCAAGTCATTATTTTTTAATCTTTCTACACTTTCATATATTAGATGAGTGAATTTTTTTTATTATAAGAAGAGCCCTTTATTAAGACGGAGAACATGTTTGACATGTAGATGTTTTTCTCAAGTAGCCATACTGAGCATTCGATAAAATAAGAACTATGTTTTTTGGCTTATATTTATCTTTGTGGAAAATTTGGATTGAGAGAGATCTCTATCATAGGACTCGAGGTGGAGAAACATGTCTTTAAACATAAGGAAATCTTGCCAATGAGAGATATTTCTTCATTATTAAAATCAGTGGATGATACAAGTTTAAGAACTAGATGAGAAAAAAAAATGAAAATGGGTGGAGGAGAGTGAATGTATATGAAGAGTAAATATTTGCCTAAAGAAAAATGTGCATTTGGGACAAACCAGGAAATTATGCTTGAACATGGGCAAAGTGAGTACCTTACTAATGTTTGATTATGTGGTTGTAATCAATATACATATTCAGATTATGAAGTTACTTCATTTGACATTAGCTATGTTTGGTACTCATGTTTTTCGTGGTTATTTCAATATATGCACATATATATGAGACAAAGAATGAATATTCCACCCAATTTGTGTACAATATGAACATGAGTATCCAAATTGCTCAACACTTGCACGCACATGTCAAGTCATTGTTTAATAACCTTTCTACACATACACATATTAGATGTGTGGAACTACTGTTAACTGTTTAGTTATAAGAAAAATCCTTTGTTAAGGTAATGAACGTGTTTGACATGTACATGTTCTTCTATTGTAGGGATCTTAAGCATCTGATTGACTTAAAAATATGTTTTTTAACCTACTTTTTTTTATATATGTTTTATCTTTGTTGCATATTTGGATTGATAGATATCTCTATCATAGGACTGAAGGTGGAGAATTCTATCTTTAATCATAAGAAAAATAAAAAAATGAGAGAGATCTCTTTCGTAGGACTAAAGATTGAGAAGGCTTCTTTAAATTCAAGAAAAAGTAAAATCTAGTTGCTATGGCTTAAGAGTTTGGTTAATTACTTCAGACAATTCTTGCAAAGCTGTTGAATTTGATGTTTAACTAAGAGCCCAGAGTAAGGCATTCGATCGGCTGGTGATATCATACAACCATTATTGAAATTAGTCTTTGATGATGGAAATCTCTGGTCATGGAAATTTGGCATATAAGATATCAAGAAACCAAGAAGTAGTTAGCATTGCAGTTGACAAGATCAATGATTACCCTAAGTCAGTTTTGCTTCACTTTCTTAGCATAGTCTATAGATTTTTGTTATCCAGTGTCATCTTCTCTTGGATTTTGTACAATCTGGACCGGTTTTACAAGGATAACGAGAATCCGATTTATAATGAAATAAATGGATTTTACCATCCGGTCCGATCTGAGTTCCAACTTAGGAACTAATTTCTTTCAATATTGTCACTTTTAGTATAGTCCCGATTACAAGTTCGTCACTTGGAACCAAAACATCATAAACAATTCCAGACTCGGAACTGATTATCCAAAAAATGAATTTATTTGAAGAAAATACCCATGCAGGTCCAGAATTGATCCTCAATTGAGGAACATATTATAAAGCACAAACAGGGTTCTGAGTTCGTAACCAAATTTCAGATGACCTTGTCTGACCAATGGTTCCACACTCAGAACTTAGTAACTAGTTCCTCACTCGGAACCATATAGGTAGTCCGAGACTTGAATTAAAAGTTCCGCATTCGGGACTGCTAGCAGTTTCATACTCGGGACTGCTAACAGTTCCACACTCAGGACTGCTAATGAAGTCCGACCATCGGATAACTTGTTCCGAGCTGGGAATTGATTAACGGCGTTTCCAGGGTGCGATCAAAGGTGTCTGATAACCGCCTTTTATTGGGCCATTTAATGGCGATTGAAGGAACCGCCTTTGATCCTCTGTGATCAAAGGTACATGCAGAAAAGTCACTCTTTTTTTTTACAAAAAAAATTACCAAAGAACTTTTCTTTTTTTTTTAATATAACCATCCTTAGATGGGGGGATATTTATGGGCTCCCCAAACCGTAAAAGAGCTAGCAATAACATCATGATTTTGTTCGTTACAAAAGGTCATCCGATTGATGATCAAGAGCCCTAAGAGCACTTGTAGTGGAAGCAAAATAAAACCTACATACAAGATGATCAGTAAAAAGTAAGTCTAAGTGCCAGACTGGATCAGAAACAGATTTTCTAAGCCCTGAGATATCACGAACGAGTCGGGGAGTCGACATTCGAAACCCCAGTTAGTCAATGATATTCAGACCGTAGGAAATATGTTTAAAAGCCTCATAAGGAGCAAGCATGGATCCGGATTTATCCTTCAGCTGAGAGAGGAGGTAGCAGCAGCTGAAGGACAAATCAGCAGCAGTGAGTGTCTTCATCCAATAGTCTGCAAAATGCAGCGGGAGGAGATGTCCGCAGTCAGCATCAGTTCCCGAAGGAGTCTTCTGGTACCTGAGATATGAAGAAGAAGACAGCAGTATCTATACTCGAAAACTAGCAGCTCAGGGATAGGCATAATCAGAGAAAATAACAGCTCAGAGAGGGTCATAACCATAAAATTTGTTAGTTAGTCCTGCAAGAAATGTTAGCCGCAGCAAAAAAAGGGGGGGGGGAACCTAATTTATTGCCACTCTAATCCCCGGGGTTCCAGAGATATCCAGGGCAAGGAGACCTTTAAGGAAAATTGGGACTGACATAATATCCACATCTCCTTGGAGATGGTTATCCATAGCCAATTTTGCCAAAAAATATGTAGGATGGTTAGCTTCCCGGGGGATATACTGGATAGGGATTGAGAGCTGTGCCCTGTGTAGTGTACTACAGATTGAGAAAAATTTCCAAGGACAAAGGGATGGATTAATAATCCCCTTGACTGCAGTTAGGCAGTCTGATTCAATAATACAGTTGTGCAAAGAGAGTTCTGAACAGATATTATAAGCACTTTGAATAGCTAGAAGCTCAGCATGTAAAGGATCAGAACTTTGAAAAGTATTAACTCTCATTTTGATCAAGAATCCCCTCCAATCCCTTACAATCACTGCAGTAGCAGATTGACCACCAATTTTCCAGGAAGCATCCGTATTTATTTTGTAGCCTCTATCTGGTTTTTGCCATTTTACAATCGATATCAGTTTTTTCTTCTTACTAGAAATTTTAGGAATGATATTAGCCAGAATCCATCTCTTGTTCTTTTCAATATTTCCATAAAATTGATGAGCAGTAAAGATTTGGTAAATCATCCCTTTGATTTCAAGGAAACATGCTTCAGAAGAGAAAGCTGTGTTTTCAAAGATTATTTTGTTCCTATAGATCCATAAGAACCAGACTGTAGCCACTAGGGAAACAGAAATCAGGTTTTCACGTATCTTGGAATCAGCTGGATATGCTAAAAGAAATTGTACTCTATTTTTAAAACTACTGAATCCAGGTGAAGGTAGCTGTAACAGGGAGAGGACCTTTTGCCATACAGCATTGGAAGATATGCATGAATTAAAATAGTGATCAATATTGTCAGAATGATTCATGCAAATAGGGCATCTAGAAGCAAAAGAGAAACCGAAACTGTTAAGTATGTTGTCAAAAGGTAATAGACCATTTAGGACTCTCCATAATAAGACAAACATTTTACCAGGAAGAAAAGAAGTCCAGACCTTAGAAAAATCTCTGATGCATGGTTTCCGTATTCTGAAAATTGAGTATGCTGACCTGATTGAGAAGTTTCCATCCAAATTAGGAGTCCAGACGAGCTTGTCTTTGTGTGTATAATCCAAAGTAGCCACCTGCAGGGAATAGGTAATGTTGGTAGCCAAGTGTGGCTCCAGAAGTGGTAGGAAAGATGATTTACCCTCAATGAAAGATCTGAGGGAGATATCTGTAAAAGGTAGATCAATGTGTTCTGGCCATTTGTAAATTAAAGCTCCATTACCTATCCAATTTGCATTCCAAAATGAACAATCTCCTACTCCATAGAGAACTCTGGAAGCACTGTTTGCAATAGCAGTAATTCTTGTAATCCTAGACCAGGTATGAGATTTTTTATATGAGTCAGGTAAGGACCATATAAGAGAAGCCCACTGAGTATTGTTATGTTGCAACTTCCACCACAGTTTACAAGAGAAAGTTTCTACTGTTGCATTTAGATCTCTAAATCCTAAGCCATTTTCCTGAACTGGCAAACACATTTTCTTCCAGGTTCTCCACTTTTTTTGTCTCCATGTTCACCCTTCCCCCAGAAAAGACTCGAAGCAGCTCTCTCCATTTTTTTAGGATTATCCTAAGGGGTCTTAAAACTGCAAAAATATGAATAGGGATGGAAAGGAGACAGTGATTAATCAAGGTGATCCTACCAGCTGAGGATAGCCATCTATTTTTCCAATTGTTAATCATTTTTTCCATTCTTTCTAAAACTGGAAGGTAATGAACCTTTAAGTTTCTACCAGAAAAAATAGGTACACCTAGATATTTAAAAGGAAAAGAACCTTTCTCCATTCCCAAAATCCTCTTGACTGTGAGAACAGTTTGAGGAGGAATGTTCTGAGCTAAGAAAAACTCAGATTTGGAGAAATTGACTTTTTGTCCGGATGTACTCTCATATGCTAACAAAAACAATTTAAAAAGTTTCAGATCATTTGACCTGGTGGTAAAAAATATGGCAGTGTCATCAGCATACGTGATATGTGTAAGGGGGGAGCATGTAGTGGGGAGACTGAAATATTGCAAATAACCATCTGAAAACATTTTCTTGAGACTTATAGAAAAAGCCTCAGACATAATGTTATACAGAAAAGGTGATAGAGGATCCCCTTGCTTGATGCCTCTGGAGGAAGAGAAAAAACCAGATGTCACACCATTCACTAGAACAGAGAAGTGTGCAGCAGCAATGTTGTGCATTATAAGTGCTACAAATTTTCCTTGGAAGCCAAATTTTAGTAGGATAGAATTTAGAAATGACCAGGAGACCCTGTCAAAAGCCTTTTGCATATCTAATTTAACTATCAGATTTTTGACCTTAGATTTCCTAGACAATAATCTGGTCATCTCTTTCATTAAAATGACATTATCAGAGATATCCCTCCCTTTGATGAATGCACTCTGCTCAGGAGAGATCAGAGTGTGCATTAAAGGTTTAATCCTCTCCAGAAGCAGTTTAGAAAAAACTTTATTAACAAAGTTAGATAAACTGATTGGCCTAAAGTCTGCAAAAGTTATGGGGATTTTCTTTTTTGGGATTAAAGTGAGCCATGTACTTGAAATGGCTTTTGGGATGTTACCATTTATTAAGAAGTCATTTGCAGCAAGCAAGAGATCTTCTTTGATGGTTTCCCAGAAATGAGTGTAGAATTCACCTGAAAATCCATCAGAGCCAGGAGCACTGGATTTGTTAAGATTAAAAACTGCAAAATGCAGTTCCTGTATGTTAAAGGGGTTGAGAAGTAACAGATTTTGTTCTTCCGTAATGAGTTTAGGAATCTCCTTAAGAGAGTGATTATGATAGGTTCCTTCTATTTGTGGTACATCCTGATTAAGTAATTCCTGGAAGAACCTAACTCCTTCCTCTTTGATCAGTTTAGGATCTGAGATCCAATTACCAAGTCCATCCTTAATTTTGCAAATTCTTGATCTTGCATTTTTTTCTTTAATGGAATGATAAAAGAAACTAGTGTTTGCATCCCCATGTTTAATCCAGTTAAGCCTAGCCTTTTGCTTAAGGAAAATGTTATGTTCTTTTTGAGCTCTGAGAAGGTTAGCTTTAGATTTTGTGAGTTCCATTAACATTGCATCATCAGGTGAAAGCTGGAAAAGTATCTCTAGTTCATTTACTCTATTCTCGGAAATGATAAGATTCTGATTCACATTGCCAAAGTTAGACCTATTCCAATCTTTTATAAAAGTCTTCAGTCTTTTAAGTTTATAAACCAGATTATGCATCCCTTGAAAATTAGATCCCAGATTCCAATTTGAAACTACCAGTTCCTGAAATTCAACTCGATTAGCCCACATTTCTTGGTATCTGAAAGGCCTAGGAACCTGCTCTAAAGCTGATTGAATTGAAAGCAGTAAGGGAGAATGGTCAGAGGTTAGTCTATTTAGGACTTGTATGGAGCTGTTGGGAAATTGTTCAAGCCATTCTAGGTTACTAAGTCCTCTATCAAGTCTCTGAAACTGTAAATCCCTACACTTATCATGATATCTATTATTGCTCCATGTGTACGAATTACCTACAGTTGGTATTTCATGCAAATCTTTACTGGATATGAAATCATTGAATTGTTTCATACTCTTCCTGGGGGTGGTCTTTCTACCCTTGTACTCTGTAACAGAAGTTACAGAGTTAAAATCACCTATGTAGACTGCTGGATCAGGCTCAGAAGATACAGACACAGGTATAGAAGACTGTAAATCAGACCATAATACTTCCCTTAAAGTTCTATGAACACTAGCATAGATGAAAAAACAAATCCAGGAAGAAGAGGTAGCTCTTTCCTCTATTTTGGTTTTAATGAACTGATCTGACTCCTGTAAACTTTGTATGTTGAAATTATGATTCCATAGGAGCCAAATTTTTGCATACTGAGCACATATTGCATTTTCAAACCCTAAAACATGCTTCAATTTTATCAAATCTTGATTATCATGCCATGGTTCAATTAAACACAGGATGTCTATCTTGTGTTTCATTTTGAGAGTCTTTAATCTATCAATTGAAGTACCATAACCCCTAACATTCCAAACTAAAATATTACCATGTTTGGTGTATTTACTAGCTGGGGTAGCTTTTTGTGATGATCTTAAAATCCTTTGTTTACTAACTTTAGCCTTGCTGTTTTGTGTCAGTGTAGCTTCACATTTCTCATTAGTTCCAGAGTTAGAGATACCTACCTCCTGAAGAGCATTGTCATGCCTATTACCTGGAATATCATGGTGATTTGTGGATTCTGTCACTAGATTTGCCGTATGAACTGAGGGATCCTCCTGCACCGCTACAGTTGGTGTCACTACCAGTTCCTCAATAGGCTGCACAGGTACCAGGGCAGAGGGATCACCTTGCACAGCATCTGATGTTATCACTACCTGTTCCTCAATGGCCTGCTCAGTAATATCCTGTGTTTCTAATGACTCATGGAAAATGTCAACAATATCATCTTCTTTAAAAACATTATCCATATCATTAAGATCATTTAAAGATTGGAAGGCATTTGAGATAGAGACCACATTTTTGTGACATGGAGTTTCTTCTATAGGGGGAAGTACTGATTGTTTTTTCTTTCTCCAAAAGAAGTTTGTGATTGGTTTTGAGATATCATCTAGAGAGTAAAAGGTGTTATTTCTCTTCAACTGATTAGCTTTATATGAATTTAGATTCTCCATTATTAAAACCGGATTTTTTTCCTGAGTGTGAACATCTTTTTCTTTTTGTGACACTGATAAGGTTGAAGTTCCTTCTACTTCCACTGTGGCTTGTGGAATAATGCCTACATCAGAACTAGATTGATTCTGTGCTGGGGGTTTCCTAACCTGAGATTCTTTGATTTCACCTTTTTTTGTTTTGTTGTTTCTCAGTTCAGGGTGCAAGAAATTACATGTTAGGTGACTATGTCCTATTATCTTACAATGGGAGCAATAAAGGGGCAATTGATCATATTCTATGGGGTAGTCTGCCACCTTATTTCCAATTCCTACGACAATAGTAGAAGGAAGCTGAGCCAACAGATCGATTTCTACACAGACCTTAATAGCAGAGGGTCTAGTTAGTGCCTTAGTGGCGGCATCCATTTTCAAAAACTTGCCAATTTGACTACTGATTCCTATAATAGCTGAAGTGTTGTAAAAATGGATTGGAAGTTGATGAATCGTTACCCAAGCCGGAATTACTGAAGACTCAGCTGTTGGAGAGAAATCTGGTGACCATTTCTGTACCTTCATCATCGATCCATGGATCATCCATTGTCCTTTCATCCAGCAACGCTGATAGTCGTCATTGTCCTGAAAATGAATCAAAACATGACGGTAGTCAATTGAACCTAATTGAAATTTAGCATTGAAACCTATTGACTTGAAAGCAGTAAGGAGAGTCTCCATAGGAGGTTTCCCTTTGTTGAATTTTCCAACCAATGCATTTTGATAATGCATTGCCAGGAGATCGCCTTCCTCTGGTGGGAGGATAAAGGCGATCTTACCCTTATACTCAGTAATGGGATGAAGGTTCGGAGTGTCAGGAAGGGATGCTAAGAGAGGGGATGGTTTCGAATGAAGAGCTTGAAGAAAGCTTTTATTAACTGGTAGGGGAGGAATTGGAGGGGGCGTAGGCGTCAGAGACGCCATAGTTTGTGACCAGAACCAGGAGGAGGCTCTGGAAAAAGACCGTTATCAGGCTAAGGTGAGAAAGAGAGGAAGAAGAAAAGGAACAGTGTGTGTGTGTTTCGCACGTTTTTCACCCACAGTAACATTAGTTCGAGAGCAAAGAGAGCGTTTTAGTAGTATACCAAGAAAAAAGTCACTCCCAAAGTGACTTCTCCGGTCCAAAGAAACCGCCTTTAATAGGTCCACTAGTGTGAAAAAACTAAATTACAATAGTAAAATATCAAATAAATCACTATATATTAAAATATCAAAGAAGAATGGTTAAACATCAAATTTTAAACACTAAAAACACATAAAAATAGTTAAACATCAAATAGAATACTCAAATACGCATCAAATTGGAATAGTTAAAAATCAAATAAATAATATTAGATAAAATAGGCAAACATCAAATAAAAACACTTGTGAATTATAAAATATCAAAGTGTGCACCAAAATGTGACACTGATATCAGAAAAAAATAAAATTATTAGAATTATTTAAAAAAGCTACTCCCTCCATCCCATTTTAAAGTTCTGAATTGATTTTTGAACAAATTTTAAGATAAGCCTACGTGGCATTTTTTAATGAGTGATGAGAGTATGCCTGCATAAATCCAATGAAAGGAAAAGTTATGACCACATATTTATGGCTAAATGTAGAAAGTTCAGAATTAAGAAGTTTATAATGGGACGTCCCAAAAAGGAAAGTAAGAAGTTTATAATGGGACGTCCCAAAAAGGAAAGTAGGAAGTTTATTGTGGGACGGAGAGAGTAATTCGCCTTGTTGAAATATCAAATGATACATTAAATATAATATAATATCCATGGAAAAAGAAACATCAATATTAATTTTTAAAACGACACAGTGAAAAACTAACACATCAACCGAAGATAAGATAAAATTTTAAAATTAAGAAGTAAAATATCACTAACTAGTATCAGAATATATAAAGTGTCAAAAATATAACATAGAAACACAAGATTTATATTAAAATACCAAAACTTAACTTCAAAACACATAATTTTAGTAAAGAAAAACTCCAAAGAAACAATCACAAGGTTTGGTTCACTCATCGAGTGCTGGAAGTAAAACAAGTCTGGCGGTAAAAACTTGCGCTTTGTGCGGAAATGAGGAAAACAATGGATTCTCAAATTTCTCCGACCTGGATTCTTGATCTACGAGATTCTTATGACCCGGAAAAATTAATTCTCTCATTATTTATGCCCAACACCCCCAAAAAATGGTATTTTAACCCAGATCCCTCCCTCTCCCAAACTTTCTTAAATTATGTTTGAAATCCTATTTTTAATTAAACTTCATAATATTACATATTAATCTTTGGTCAGAAAACTTTGTCTAGTTCTAATTGGTTTGAAGGGCCATTCACATTAAACACTAACAACCCGTCTAAATTGAAACACATTTGTCTAGGTGGTAACAACTAATTTTGTTCAATTCTTAGCTTCTTTTACAAAATGCAAGATCCCGTGAGGCATGACATTGCACAATAACAATTCTTTGGAAGTTATCATCCCATTATTATGAGGACAAACTATTGAAGTACGTGCAATATTATTAATTAAAATATTAATATTAAGTGTTATGTACATTTTATGTCTTAAATTTAAATTGAAAATAAAAAATTTTATTTAAAATTTTAAAGTCATCTAAGAAAAACTATATGAGTTATGAAGTGAAATAACTAATTTAGTTAGTTAGAAACCGTTTAATAACGAATACAATAAAAATTGAATATTTTTCAAACATAGGCTCTCTCTAATTGGACACGAGGCTCTGAAACTCTCCGCAAAAATCAGAAAACCTTCTAAACAAATAACACCACCATCTTCCGATCGGCGCCAGCGCTATGGCGGAGCCACCTACAACCACCATACCATTGACCTATGCTAACATAGTTAGCAACACATCACACCCTTCAACGATTACTATCAACCCGCATATTTTCCACAATCAATACCAATCCCAATCCCATCTTCCACAACGTGATCTCTCTAGAGCTCTCCTCAATCCGAAAAAGCGTATTGATCATCTGGGAGAACCCGTCTTACACTTCTCGTATGAGGATTGTGACCATATTGAAGCCCCTCTGAAATTAACGCTCTTCAGAAAATTCTTGCGAAACAGGTATGAATTTGCCAAACTTCACCGGGATTTTCAAATGGAAGGGTTTAAGGGCCACACGAACATCCATCTTCTGGATAATCGCTAGGTATTAATCAATTTTGATTTTTCCGATGATTATTATAGATGATGGATTCACAAAGTGTGGAACTTTGGCTCATACTTAATATGAATCACTAAATGGGAACCAACCTTTAACCCTAATGTTGGCTCCCTTATAGTTGCTAAGGGTTGCGCTTTATGTCTTGCAACAATAATTATTTTACTCACAAGTAATGATGTACATATGAATCATTATAGGTTTGCCTGTTAAAATTGATAAAGCTACCCTCAACAGGACTAGGCCACATGTAGCAAAAGTATGTGTTGCAATGAAAATTACCAAACCTAGATTGAAAAGAATTTGGCTAAGATTTAGGGGGATTGGTTTTTGGCAAAATGTGGAATATGAAGGTATGCTAGATTATTACTCAAAATGCTTGAAACTTGGTAATTTGTTTTCTGCTTGTAAGTCAGAGCAGGTTCAGCTCAATGTCACTCCTTGGAGACCTCAGGAAAATGAAGTACATGGAAGGAAACAAGGTAGAATGGATGCCCCTTCATCCTCAGGGGTTTCCACAAAAGATAAAAAGGCTATTCCAGTGCATAAGAATTTCACTAACCATGTAATGCAGGAAGTTTGGAGACAAAAACAACCTAGCAGTTGAAGTCTAGTGCTATTACCATGAGGTCATGGGTTCAATTCCCACCAGGGCAAGGGGAGGGGAGGGATTTTATTGGGGGCTCATTTGAGTTATTACCCAATTTAAAAAAAACCAAGTTCTCAAGGAAATACCTCTCAAGCAGAGGCTCAGGTTAGAGTGAATCCAAAATCATCTGATAGTGTTCCTTGCATAGTGTTTGACTCTGCTATTTTAAATGACTCCATTGAGCAAAACAAAAAAATTGAAACTAATCTTTCTGCTCACAAGTCTGTCATTTGAACCCATTCTGAATTAGAACCATTGATACTATCTGCATCTATTGCTATAACCAGTGAGCCTAATCCTCAAAATCCTTTAGCTCAGACTATTGCTGATTCTGCTAGAGTTTCTAATTCGCAAAATGTCTCTCTTATCAACTCTATCTCACTCCCTCAAACTTCAGTCCCCAGTGCTTTGATTAACCAACCTCAAAATGATTCTAATAACACCTCTGATCTAATATTAATAGAGGAAAGATTACAGAGCAATGAGAATGAAAATTAGGTTCTAGAACCTGAAATTCAGGTTTGAAAATCTCTAATAAAAAACCTGCAATAACTATTGGAATGAATGATGCTAATCCCTTTTTTGAAAACATAGTTGTTAGAGATAATCAAGAAGATAATTTCGTTAAAATAAATGATGGAATCTCTCCCCTCCTCTTCTCAGAAATAAAAAAATTAGTTTTTAATGATGAGTCTAATCTGACAATGGAAACCATTAACTCAGGCTATAAATCAGAGCCAAAAAATTTGAACATTCTGCACATGCATACACCTCAGGGTGTTTTCATAACTGAAATGGTAGGCTCATAGAATAGGTTTAATGTACTTCTAAAAGACACCAATAGCAAAGAGGAAGTTACTCAATCAAATGCTAAGCCTAGGAAGTACAATAAAAAGGATTACTCATCAACTCCTAAAACGGTTACAACCCATTCCACATTGTCTTCCAAACAATAGTTTAAATGGATCTAAATCTATGTTGTTGGAATGTAAGAGGAATAGGTAATTTATCCTCCCTGATTAGAGTTAGAGATATAAAACACAGAAACCATATATCTCTGATGTCTTTAATTGAACCAATCCTTGATAATAATCACATTGCTAAAACAACTTTTGAAATTGGTTTTCAGAACCATTTTGCTACTTCAGGATGTAAAATATGGTTATTCTTGGATAAGAATGTTAAAATAGACATTTTACACACTCATACTCAATATATCCTTGCCAGAATAAACCAACACTCCCTCACCAAGTCATACTATATTGTTTTTGTGTATGTGAAACATTCACAAAAAGGAAAAGCTAAGCTTTGGGAGAACATCTTGAAATTCATAAATGTGCCACTATTTCTGATAGGGGATTTCAATGTTATTGAAAACCAATCAGAGTACATTGGTCCCTCTATTCCTAACCTCAATGTGATAGTTGATTTTAAAAACTTTCTTCACTCAGGTGATTTCATAACCCTCCCAACCTCTAGCAATCTCTTCATCAGGACTGGTATGAGGCCTAAAGGGAGGGTATGGAGAAGACTAGACAAGGGTATGGCAAACTCCAGTTGGTTTACGTGATTTTCCTTCTTCACATATCAATGTGCTAGCAAGGAAACAATCTAATCATTCCCCACTCATTCTCCACATCAAATTTGCCAACAGTTTTTCAGGTCCAAAATCTTTTAAATTCTTAAACTGTTGGATCAATTATCCCTTCTTATCTAATTTAGTGAGCCAAGCCTAAGGCATCAAAACACATCTTAAAGGAATGGACAAATTCTCTTTTAAGTTAAAAAACCTTAAGACGGCTCTTAAAGTTTGGATCAAAAATACCTTTAGGAACATTTTTGACAAAATTAAAATATGTGAAGAGGGCTTTTTAAAATGTGAGATGGACTTACAAAATCAGGAAATTATTCTAACCTGATAGCCTATAATAAGTCTAAAGCAGAGTTAACCCTAGCTTTAGCACAACAAGAAAATTACTGGAGGCAAAAATCAATACTAAAGTGGCTAAAAGAGGGTGATGCCAACACAAAGTTCTATCATAGCACAGTAGAGGCTAAACACCATAGATAACACATTGCCTTAATAAAAGACTCAACTGGGAAATGGCTGGATGATCAAAAAGAGATTGGTTAGGAAGTTGTCCTTTTTTTTCTCAACCCTTCTCACAGATGAAAATACAGATCCCACTTGAATAAAAAAAGTTGTTCTATTAGAGAATGTCCCTCACTTGGTCACTGAAAACATGAACCAATCCCTAACCAAGCCAATTACCATGGATGAACTTTATAGTTTAATCTTTTCCATGGAAAGGGATTCGGCTCCTAGACCTGATGGATTTAATGGTACTTTCTTCAAAAAATTTTGGAATACCATTAAATCTGATCTACTGCAAGCAGTACAAGACTTTCTAGATGGTAAACAAATTCCAAAAGCAATCTCATCAACACTGATTGTCTTGATCCCTAAGAAAGAAGTTTGCTAATTTTTTAAAGACTTCAGGCCAATAAGTCTCTGTACCTTCATTAACAAGGTTTTCACTAAGCTGATTTCACATAGGCTAAAACCATTAATGCCTTATCTCATTTCCCATGAACAGTCTGCTTTTGTTCAAGGAAGGGAATTAGCTGATAATGTCCTGCTAATGCAGGAATTCACGAATTTCCTGAATACCAAATCAAGAGGTTATAACATCATATTCAAACTTGATATGATGAAGGAATTTGTTAGAGTTTCTTGGCAATTCTTAACCAAAATCCTATTAAAATTTTGTTTTTCAGAACAATTGGTTAAGATTATAATGGGAAATCTAATAGACTCCTATTTCTCAGTCCTTGTAAATGGAAGTCCAAATGGTTTTTTCCACCATCAAGAGGATTAAAACAAGGAGATCCACTTTCTCCATACTTTTCTATCCTCATGGCTGAGGCTTTTACTAGAAACTTAAATTTCGTATTCCAATATGCAAATTTGGAATATTATAATCTGCCTCAGTCAATGGTTAATGTCACACATTTATCATTTATAGATTACACTGCAATTTTCTTAAAGTACTCAAAGAGTGGCAATAAAAAATTGATTTGCTTTCTAAAAACCTATGAAAATGCTACAGGACAGAGGTCAACTTTGAAAAATCCTCCACTCCAAGGGTGAAAGGGATAATTCTCACTGAAACTGGCATGATTTAGGACTCTTTCCCCTTGAAGTATTTAGGGTGCCCAATATATCTAGGAAGAAGTAAAAAATATCTACTTTTAGAACCTCGTAGACACAGTATCCTCTAAACTCCAAATGTGGCAAAAAAAAATTTAAATCAGGCTGGGGGAATGATATTGATCAAACATGTCTAACCTGTTGTTCCTCTTCACCTTATCACGGTTCTCAATATCACAAAAGGCAGCATTGATAAAATCCATGACTTATATTGAATTATTTTTTGGAGTTTTATCAATAATGAACATGGCAGCAAGAAAGTTTGGATAGAGTAATATGTGCTTCCCCAAAGCAAAAAATGGATTAGATTTTAAAAATCTCTACACTATGATTTCTATATTTTCTCTTAAGTTGTGGTAGAAAATACAACTTGGACAATCTTTGTGGTCTCAAGTTATGTGGTCGATACCAGAAACCCAAAGAAAATAAAAAAACTTGGAAAAGAATCATACCAATTTCTGATCTTGCTATGAATAATTCTTATCTCCAAGCTGGTTCTGGTGGTGTCTCTTTCCGGTTCACTAACTGGACTAACCTAGACACTCTTGTATCTCTTTGGGATTCCCCATAACCTATTCCAAATGAGGAAGAATCAATAAAAGATTTTTTCTGTAATCAAGGTGATTTTCTGGAAAATATTGAACATGGCTTTCCTGCATTAGTAAAGCTAAACTTTTAATCAACCATTCAAATCACACTGAATATCTAGAGATACACTCATTTGGAAGCCGCAGAGAATGGCATGTTCTTAATCAAATCAGCTTATGAACTGACTAGAGAAAAAGAAATGAAATCCCCTCTTTCAAATACGCGTGGTCCAATTATTTGCCAAGGAAATTTAGTGTTTACAGTTGAAAATTGCTAAACAAACTTCTGGGAATGCCTAATGCATTGGAGGAATTTTTATTTAATATTCCGCCAAAGTGTTGTTTTTGTGATAGTGAGTCTGATTCCATTCACCATACTTTCAATTCTTGCAAAATAATCCAGAACATATGGCATAAGCTTCACACTTTCTTTAACCCACGGATCATTCCATTTAATACTTTATGGGACAGGTTCTTTTATTATTGGCATTTTAAACACTCAAATGTGAGGTTGGTCAGTCTAATTAGAATAATACCTAGTCTAGTGGTTTGGTTCATATGTTGACAGGAAACAAGTATTTGTATGAAGTAATCAAACCAACATCTGAACTTATCATCCAAAAAATTATTAATCAGTATAAAGATATCTTCGAAGCCCACAATTTGGATTTTAAGTTCACAATCACCGCTGGTAGCACTTCTCTTGTCTATAACCAATACAGGTTACCTAAAAGGAAAAATCAAAAAGTGTATTGTACTCGGGAAGTTTCCAAGACATCTGAAAATAAACACGGATGGTTCTACACTATAAAATGGTGAATCAGGGGTTGTGGTAATCATCACGAATGCTCATGGAGAGGTTCAGGTTGCAGCCACAAAGTACCTAGGACAGGGGACAAGCCTAATGGCTGAATCAAAGCCTTGCAGTATGGTTTGCAATTGGCACAACACCATGGATACTCAAACATTCAGCGGAATGTGATTCCCTTATGCTCGTGAAAATGATAAGAAGGGAATAAAAAATCCCATGAAGGTGTGCTCAGGAAATTTGGGATATTTGGAAGCTGATGGAACGGAGGTAAGCAACAATCTCTCATTCTTTTAGAGAGTCCAATAGTGTAGCGGGTGCCTTGGCTAAAATAGTAAGCTTTGAGTAGGTAAACACTTTATTCGATTTCACCAATTTACCAAGGAATATCAAAGGCCTTATTACTATAGATGAAATGCTTACTCCTTATATTATACAGGGTTAGTTTTCTTTGGAAAAAATATGGCTGTTTGTCTGCTTGTTATGACAGGTACGAGAGGATAATTGATGGGTAGCATTGGAGCATTTTGAGCAAGCAAGGACTGGACAACAACTTTAAAGGCACACCCAGTAGCAAAATGAGGCTAAAACTCAACATTGGAGCGACCTCCTATGCTTATGATAGCTGGTCTCTTCACAAGGACTGGCCATATTCTTATGTTTTTGTTTTTAGTGAACCACTTCAGGGGAAGTGCTTTGCAAGGGGCTATCATGGGAGACCATCCCTTTGTGTCGACACTGGATGTGGAGGCATAAACATGGTAGGCCATATTAGACTCTGAAATGGGTTCAATGTTCGGACTCTTGCTAACACAGAGGTGTTAACAAAGGGTTCAGAACTTACCTTGATGTACATAGCTTTCCACGAGTTTAACATTGATGTACACAAACAGATCATTCTTCATATTTTTTATGGCTTGGGGAGCCTAATATACACCCCCTCACTTTGGTGAGTTATAATTAAAAATTGAACTTTTTTATAATATTTAATTCAAATTATTTTAAAAGTAATTATTTATGTGTTAAGATTCATTTAAAAAGATTATCACAATTATATGTATCTCATTGCAATACATAAAAGTAAATATCAAATTAACTTTTAGTCTCACTAATTATAAATGTTCTCATTTAACAGTTAGTCGATCTAAAATAAGACTTTGTTAGATATAAATAAATAAATAATATATACACTTATTTCTATCAGAAGTACTCTATCATTGCATAAAAAAATCTGAGCATTTTGTTATTTCAGATTATGTGTTTCTTTGAATTTTCCTCAATGATACATACAGATATAGTACAATGAGATATTTATGGTTTTAAATATATCTTTAGAAGTTATGTATTTTAAAAAGTAATGATTGATTATATATAGTAAATAATTAAAATCAGTAACGTGTTATAATATTAGTATGTTATTTTTAGACAACTTGAGTTTAGGTTAGTCAAAATAACTTCAACATCCCTGATTGAAACCACCACCACACCAAACTATAGAAAACAAACGATTTCTATTATATGGTGCTCGGGGATGAGGTCTCTTGACCTCCTTAGTCTATATAATAAATGCTTAAGGAATTCATTGCGACCTTGGTATTCTTACAAATCTCTCTTCCTTAGATCTGAGTTCTATAACAGTTTGTTGTCATTTAGAAATAAAAAGTACTCATTCCGTCCTAGACTAAACTTCACAGAAGCTTTTTCACGGTTTTCAAGAACACATGTTTGACCATTAATATGTTTAACTACGCATAATAATGATAAATAAAAAGTTGATATTTAGAAACTACTTATTACGATGAATCCAACAATATCACATACAATGTTATTATTGTTTATATATCCATTCAAATATGTGGTCAAAGTTTGAAAGTAATGACTATCAAATAGTCAGTGTGCAGCATAGTCTGGGACAGGGGGAGTACATGCTATTATAGCAACTTAGTTATTAAATTTTATATGTAGAAAGTCAAGTAATGTTTGACTGCTAATTAGTTAAAGTAGCCTTATTTATTAGTTCTTATATATGGAAAGCAAAGGGTTGATCGTTGATTAGTTAAAGTCATTTTAGTTATTAGTATTTATATATAAAAAATTGAGTAAGGGGTTGGCCCTTAATTAGTTAAAATCAATCTAATTGTTAGTGGTTATATATAGAAAGTCAAGTAAGGATTGAATGTACATTAGTTTAAATCAAGCATTTTTATCTGTATTTATATATATATACTACATCAAGTAAGTGTTGACCATTTGATTAATTAAAATCAGCTTAGTTATTAGTGCGTGTGTGTGTATATATATATATATATATATATAAAGTTAGGGAAGGGTTTACCATTGATTAGTTAAAGTCAACCTAGTTACTAGTGTTTATATATAGAAAGTCAAGTAAGAGTTGGTTGTTGATCAGTTAAAGTCAACATAGTTATTAGTGTTTATATATAGAAGGCCAGGTAAGGGTTATCGTTAATTAGTTAAAGTCAACTTAGTTATTAGTGTTCAAAAACAGAAAGTCAAGTAAGGATTGATCGTTGATCAGTTAAAATCAAATTTGTTACAGTACAAGAAAATGAACCTATTACTTCACCATTTTTACCTCGGTTTTTTAAGTAAAAGATATTAATTACCTCGTTATAAAAAAACCAAGGTAAAAAATTGGTTTTTTTACCTCAGTCATATTTTAACTGAAGTAAAAGGTTTAAAATGAGGTAAATAATCTTACTGATGAGTGTGCAACATCGCATTCATATATTAAAATTTTTGCCGAACTCACGTGTTCTGTCGATGTCACCGACAGAGCGGGAGATGGAAGACTGATGTCGCATATAATTAAATGTAGAACATTTAGAAGTTAAGTTGAGAAGGAACAACAAGGAGTTTTGTTAAGTTTTGTTATTCAAAAATTTAATAAGATCTGTTTCGTCATGTTAGAATTGAAAATGGTTTTATTAAATAGGGAAAACCACAACCACCATGAAAATTGTTTTAAAGGTACGGTTGGAAATGTTTTTCAAAATCACGCGCAGATAATAACATATTGTTCAAAAAAGGTAGTAAAATTGTTAGAAGAATCTTGTTCACGATAACCTCCTTACAAATCAATTAGTACAAAATAATTTGAATATTAATAAAACATGTCTGAGTACCATTATTAGAACATAGATTATAAGAAAATTAAGCATCTCAAATTATGATAATCTTGAAAACAATCGCCCCCAAGATTCTAGGATCTTGAAGAACAAGGTGTCCCTAATGCGTAGGTTGTTGCCGGATAGGAAATCAAAAAAACCCTTAGGGGACAGGGCCTTGATCTTCCCCTGGTCCGAGGAGGTCATGTGCCACTCTTTTCTGCAGCACCTTATGAAAACGAGGGTCTTTGCTTTCAGAAGAAGTGGTATAATTTCAACCGGGATGTATTAATCAGAAAAAAAAATCATTATGAACAAATATATGCAATTATAAACAAATAGTATTCACCAAAAATAATATAATATAATGATTTTAATTATTAGCAAGTTTCAGTCCTTACCAAAGTTGGGGTTTTCCCAAAGTTTTGTTGCTTCAAGGTGCAATGGAAATGAGGTTTTTCGGAGCCATTGTATGGTCTTCAATGTTGAAGACAACCGGCTCAGGGTTTCTCCTTTTTACGGAAAACTGTATAACTAATACAATCTTAAATTAATTTAGATACAGTATTATGTATTAGTAAATATATGATGTGAAATTGTAAAATACCTCGAAAAATGGGCGCCTGGAAGATCCTACATCAGACATTATACCTTTATATGAAGTGAACAATATGTTTACGTTCCTTATAAGAAAAACGTGCGAAGTTGGTACTATGTCGTAGGAACATATCGGTTTCAACCAGTGATAGCATCGACATTTTTCTAGCGAGGTCGATGCTTACTTGGCAAGACCGATATCATTACTGACGTTAAACTGAGTTTGCAAAAATGGATAAACAGTTAAGTAAAAAGGCTACATGCGAAGTCGCTAAGACATTGGTAATATCGAAGTATAAATACGGACAATTGTGACAGCTAATGCAACAACTTGAGTTAAGAATGTGTGAACTTGCAATCATATATCGAATGATGTTCAACTGAAGACAGAGTTCACATGGGTCAAAGACAGAAAGATGTTAATTATAGAAAACCATCAACAAAACATGCATTAAGAAGACAAAATTACACGAAAATGTCCTAACACAAACAAGAACAACGTATCCTAGGTTCACATGTACCAAAACTTCTCACTCTAACAAATCTAAGTAAGAACTAGATAGCCAAAAATACAACTCGTACAAAAATAATAGGTTAATCAAACAAGGTGAGGTAAAAATTACAAAAACTTAGGCACTACATGAGTTGATTTTGTCAAAGGAGAAGAGGAAAGTGGTGGAGAGACTCTTAGTATTTTCGGGAAACCTAGAAATGAGGAGCTTAAACTAATTCTGGGGGACCATTTATTTATAGCCATTTGAAACGACGTCATTTTGGGACCTTGTGTTGTCTGCCGCGGTAAGTACGAATTCGTACCGTTATCGCTGAAGCCGATAGACAATCGACATCTCTGTGACATCGCAGTATTATAGATGGGTTTTGTATAATAGATGGGCTCCATACATGGGCTTTATGTATTAAAGATGGGCTGCATAAATAATGTATAACTTGTCCATTGCGAATTTGCTATAAAGTCACCTTATCTGACATTTTTACCGACATGTGACCTACATCGACACATGGGACTACGGCCCTCACCATTTCAGCCCACTTGCATTTCAGATGAGCCCGCATTTGACCAAAAACATATAATTGACCTTAACAAACGCTACGTAGTATATTGGAAATACTTATTGAATTTTATAATTTTCCATGAACTTGATGAATTCCGTTTCGATCGGTTCACAATTTTACCCCCACGTACGGGTCTAGTTCTTTATTTTTGAACTAATTAGGTCCCTCCACAAATGTGGGAGATGTGGAAATACAAATTTAGAGACACCCTAATCTAATTCATACTGTCATGACCAAGATGTTCCAATTTTGGAATGCCCGGATAAATGGAACAGGGTATTCGTCCATCATTTGTGTTAGTAATTCCATTTATACCCTTAGGATAAGCGTCATCCAAACGATTCTTCCACAAAATAGAATCAAATGAAATTCTTTATTCTAGGGTTTTTATGATAACAAAATATAATAAATTGCGTCAAGAAAATTTTAGAAAGCGCTTATACATGGTCTAGAGTAATTATAGATGGTTACTTATAAGTAGACAAAGGTTATTCAGTAGATGTTGACTGGGAGAAGTCTCAATGAGATCATGCCCATTATTTAATCATTCTCAATGATTATAAGTTTGACTGAGGATGGAAAATGAGGTCCCTTCCGGTACATTTCACTTCAATTTTACTGCCATGGTTCACGATTTTACCTCCACGTACGGGCTAAGTTTTCAATATTTGAACTAATTAGGCCCGTCTGCGAATGTGGGAGATGTGGAAATGCAAATTTAGAGACAACCTAATTTAATTCACACTGTCATGACCAAGGTGTTCCGATTTAGGAATGATCAGATAAATGGAACGGGGTTTTCGTCCGTTATTTGTATTAGTAATTCCATTTGTACCCTTAGGATAAACGTAATGAGAATGATGATTTCCACCGCATAAAATCAATTGAAATTCCTCATTTTAGGGGTTTTATGAAAATAAAAAATAAAATAAAATCGCGTCCATCAAGTTTTAGAAAGCGTTTGTACATGGTTTAGAGTAAATTATAGATGGTTACTTATAAGTAGACAAAGGTTGTTCGGAAGATGTTGACTGTGAGAAGTCTCCATGAGATCATGCTCGCTATGAAATCATTCTCGATGATTGTAAGTTTAACTGAGAATGGCATTATGTCCATCTGGTACGTTTCAATTTGATTTTACCTCCATGGTTCACGATTTTACCGTCACGTATGGGTCAAGTTCTTAATATTTGAACTAATTAAGTTTGTCCACGAATGTAGGAGATGTGGAAATACAAATTTAGAGACACCCTAATCTAATTCACACTGATCACCAAGATGTTCTGATTTAATAATGTCTGGATGAATGGAACGCGGTATTCGTCCATCATTTGTATTAGTAATTCCATTTATACCGTTAGGATAAGCTTCATTGGAACGATGATTTCTACCACATACAATCAAATAAAATTTCTTGTTCTAGGAATGAAAATAAAATATAATAAAATTGCATCCATCAAATTTTAGAAACCTCTTGTACATGGTCTAGAGTAAATTATAGATGATTACTGATATTTACACCGATGAACTTTT
The DNA here is from genome assembly GCA_037428765.1 of Rubia yunnanensis. NCBI lineage: Eukaryota > Viridiplantae > Streptophyta > Magnoliopsida > Gentianales > Rubiaceae > Rubia > Rubia yunnanensis. The sequence goes on along the minus strand of CM075069.1, from coordinate 64,369,670 downwards.
AAATATTTACACTGTAGGTAAAATAGTAGAAGTCCATATACAAATTTGTAGATAACATTTTTGTATTCATATTTTCACTGAAGGAACCCCTAAGCAAAAATTCCCCCCATCAATATTTCAAGTCATTAAAACTAGCACCATTACCCATTTTACATCTATAAAATACTTTCTCCAAACCCTAGCTACAACACACCATCTTCTCCATCCACACCTTTAACACAACAATTCAAGATTTGAATCAATTAGTTTTTCCCAAATATGAACAAATGCCCGATGATGGAGCACCTCCGGATTCAAAATATTTGAGTTAGTTTTCCATATTTTCAATGTTAGTTTAGCAATTAAATTACCATACATTCTACATGTCATTTTTCTCATAGATCAAAGTTTGTATATTTTCATAATGTACGATAATTGTGTTACATGTATAGTGTATATTGTTTTTGTTTCCACATATGATGCCAAGTTTTCATATAGTGTACAAAAATTAATTATTCATATGAACACTATATGAATGTGCGACGTTGGTATCAGTCTATCGGCCACTACGACATAACTTCGAATTCAAACCGACGTCGCATGTCAAGGAAAACCATGAAATTAGTTGAGTGTGTGAGTTCGCACTTAGGTCGGCCTAACCAATATCAATTATTAAAATATACGACATCGCTTTTACCCAAATCCATTCTTTCCAAGTTGACATTCACGTCGTCTAAGTCTGACTATATTATATGTGTTTTAATATAGTGTCTGCCCAAATGTAACATAAATTTTGTTAGTTGTGTTTCGGTGTAACCGGACAACGAGAGTTATGGATGGAGCATAGTTAGATGACTTGTCATTTCAATAGTCACCCCTGACGGTGTTTATGCCTCACCGTGATGCGCTGCTGAGAATTAATTACTTATAGTCAAATTTTTATATTAATGTTTATACAGAAAGACAAGTTGGGGTTTCCCGTTAATTAGTAAATTCAATTTAGTTATTGGTGTTTATATATAGAAAGTCAAATAAGAGTTGACCATTGATTAGTTAAAGTCAAACACTTTTTCATGAATGTTTATATAAAGATAGACTAGTAAGGGTTGACCATTAATTAGTAAAAGTCAGATATTTTTATTCGTTTATATATATATTCGTATATATATATGAATAGATTTTTTTGACTTTTACTAATTAATGGTCAATCTTTACTTGTCTATCTTTATATAAACATTCATGAAAAAGCGTTTGACTTTAACTCATCAAATATTTAACTTTAACATTGATGAGTTAAAGTCAAACCTTTTAAATTTTTTAGCTCATCAAATATTTGCACACCTGAGCTCAAAAACATCTAGCAAAACAAAAATTCTAGCGGGAAAATATAAAAACTTTTGACGGGAGGATTGGCTTTTTAAATTTTCACCAACAGCAAGTTAATGCATAACATTTGTCCATTTCTCTTGTGCGATTGTGTGCGATTTTCAAAATCTCATCTGTGAATCTCATTCTACTTCTTTCCTCCTTCATCACCACTCCTCTTCCCTCCGTATCCTATAGATTGTTGGGTTTAGGTTTACTCGCCGGAAACGGCTCTGTGCCGATAACGGCTAGTACGCCGTTGTCGACCATGGCGGTTCCCACACCAGAAATCCCTAACCCTATCTCAATTCAGCCATCACAACTAACCTTCGCTGCTGCTGTAAAAAATAAATCTCCTCCCTTAGCCAAAGTGCTACCAAATAATCCTGAGCTAGTACCTAAATCTCAACATCTGGGAGATGTAGCTTGTCTTTATTCTGACGAACAGATCGCAACTTTGTCTTCCCACTATGCTAATGCCTTGGTCGGCAAATTCACAAAGGGGAGATGCTCAATGGAGCAACTGGAGCACTTTTTCAAAACGGTAGGTTTTACGGGTAAGTATCAACTTGGTTCCCTTAATTATAAGCATATCCTCATTAGGTTCGAATTGCTTAACGATTATCAATGAGCATGGATGAAAGGAATCTGGAATTTTAATGGAATACTACTTAAAATGCTTAAATGGACTTCTGATTTCTCTATCCACAAAGAATCACCTATAGTCCCTGTTTGGTGTATAATTAGAGAAGTTCCATTGTATTACTATAACTCGGATGCAATTGAATCAATTGGAAATAGCATTGGTAGTTTCATAAAAACCGATCTTGCAACTGATATGCTTACAAGACCTTCAGCCAGCCATAAAGTTATGCATAGAAATTGACCTTCAAAAACCTATCAGCCACCACATCAGGCTAGGCTCTGTAACAAACAATAGAAAATACCAAGTAGAGTATGAGGATATACCCCTATACTGTGACCATTGCTCCAAATTAGGACACTCCAAATCTCAGTGTAGAGCCTTTCCACCAAATTCTAATTCCAATGAAAATGTTAATATGCCTGACCCTCCTCTGGGTCAGCCTCAATGGCAAGCCACCGGGAAAATATTTGACACCCCTCCACTACTGTCCTCTGAAGACCAAACTACCTTGGAAACTGCTGAGTTTACTAAGAAACTTCATCCTGAAACCATAAATACAGCTCACCCTAATCTGGAGACAAACTTACACTTACAGACTTCTGATTATCCTGTACTGGTTCAGGACAATGCATCTGTCAGTCTCTCAAATCCTACCTCTCAGATTCCATTAGATAACTCTGTATCTAAGCTGTTACATAGAACTGCCTTAATCAATTATACTCCAACTGCCTATGCCTCTGATGATATCCAAGTAGGGACCTCCCTTTCTAGTCTGAATAGGATGAATGGGGCATCTCCCTCTCTCCTAAACAGAATGGGAAACAGATTCTCTATTTTGCAGGTGGACTCTGATGACAATGTTCTAGATCAGGAGGATATTTTAAACCATCAAGCTAGTTCGAGCTCAACCCCATTACAGGACCAGCCCCTTCATTCAGGTAAGGCAAAAGGTAAAAAGACAAATTACTTCAGTCAAATAAATAAAATGATGCTTAGATCATCAACTAAAAGTCATAAGTCAAGTGAACAATGATAGGTTCTCTTTCAATAAATTTCTTGGTTTGGAATATCAGGGGCATGGAAACATCAATGCTGAGATTAATCAACTTAGTCAGGATTAAAAAGATTCAATTTCTATGTATCATAGAACCAATGCATGACAACTCTAAATTTACATCCTATATGGATAAACTTAAATTTGCTGATGGAATAACCCTATATAATGGAAAATTTTGGTTGATGTGGTCTATTCACCTTTCAGTAAATCTCCTCTCATTCCATGAACAATATCTGCATGTAAACATATCTCATAAATCTATAACCCTACAAATGGATGCTGTTTTTATTTATGCTCTTAGAGATAGGGAAGGTAGAAAGACATTATGGAGGGACTTAGAAACAATTAATCAGGGTGACACTATTTTCATTGGAGATTTTAATACCATTACTACCATCACTGAATATAGAGGTCCTAGTTCACCCTCTCTAGGGAGTATTAGTGATTTTAATACTTGGATAAGCACAGCTGCAATTCAGGAAATTACCACAGTAGGCAACCTATTCACTTGGTGTAACTCTAGACTTAGGAGCCCTACATCCAAAAGGTTAGACAGAGGATTAAGCACCATATAATGGAACCAGAAATTCCCCTCTTCCTCTATCCAAATTTTGAATAGACAGACTTCAGATCACTCTCCTATGTTATTGAATATTTATAATCTGTCTACTCTCAATCCGAGACCTTTCAGATTCCTTAATGTTTGGTTTAACCGTCCTGATTTCTACACTCTAATTCAGAATAGTTGGGATAAACAAATGGTTGAAAGAGGACTGGTAGGATTCTTCCTGAAATTGATTAGGTTGAAAAGGGAAATAAAATTTTGGAATAAGGAATGTTTTGGTCATATTGACACAAATTTAATCAATGCTGAAGAATCTCTTCGTATTCAGGAATTGGCCTATGATTTAAATCCTTCTCTAACTGAACTTGTTAATTTAAATAAGAAAAAAGCTCTATTGCTGAGAGCTCAGAAAGAGAAAGAGAAGTTTTGGAAACAAAAGGCAAGACTTAAATGGCATAAATTAGGGGACAATAATATACAGTTCTTTCATAAGGTTGTACAAGAAAAAAATTGAAGACTTCAGATCTCAAAAATTAAAGATAGAAATGGTCAGTGGCTAAATTCTCAACTTGATATATAGAAAGAGGCAATAGCATATTACTCGGACTTATTATCTGAACCAAATCAGGATCCTAATCATACTTACTATGTGCACTTTCTGAATCAAATTCCCACTTTGATTACTGCTCAAAATAACATTGAATTAGCTAAGCCTGCCTCTGAATCAGAGGTGGAGGCAGTAATAAAAGGAATGAGTAGCAACAATAGTCCTGGCCCTGATGGATTTACTTGTAAATTCTATTCTAAATGTTGGCACATTATTAAAAAGGACTTAGTTGATGCAGTGAATGATTTCATTAGGGGCTCTCCCATTCCAAGAGGAATAGCTAGCACATGGATCACATTGATACCTAAAAAAGCAACCCCTAGTTCATTTGACGACTTTAGACCTATAAGTCTTTCTAATACTATTAATAAAATCTGTTCTAAAGTATTAATGGAAAGGCTGAGACCTTACATGGATATCTTGATTTCACCAAATCAATCAGCATTTATGAAACATAGAGATATTGCTGATAATATCCTCTATCTTCAAGAATTGGTGAGATTTTTAGACAAAAAGGCTAGAACCCCTAATTGCATTATTAAACTGGATTTGCATAAGGCCTTTGATAGAGTTAATTGGGACTTCTTAAAATATGTACTCAGGAAATTTGGATTTGATGGTCCTTTTATTATCACAAGCATTTTTTTTTCAGTTTTAATAAATGGAAATCCAGTGGGTTTCTTCCAGGCAACTAGAGGAATTAAGCAAGGTGATCCACTCTCTCCCTTCCTCTTTAACATTTTTTCTGAAGCATTTTCTAGAAGTTTATCCTTTATTTTTCATAATGGGAAACTCTCATATTATCAGATGCCATCTTCAATTTCACCAACTTCTCATCTAATGTATGCCGATGATACTATTATCTTCATGCAAGCCTTTAAATCAAACTTAATCAAAATCAAGGCTTTCTTGGATATCTTTGAATTTACTTCAGGGCAGAAGTCCAATTTCCATAAATCAGACTTTTTCCTTAGCAGAAGAGCTTCAAATCTAAAGTTAATCCAAATGAGGTCCATTTTGAAAATGAAACAGGGATCCTTTCCTTTCCAATACCTCGGTTGCCCTATTTTTAAGGGTCATACTTTAAAGAGATACTTTCAACCCCTAATGGAAAGGTTAGATAATAAGTTGAAAAGCTGGAAAAACAAATGGTTGAGCTCTGGGGGGAAATTGGTATTAATTAACAGCTGTTTATAACCTCTACCTCAGCATCTATGGGCTGTGACAAACCCCCCAAAGTATATTATTAGAGCATTTGAGAAAAAATTGGCTAAATTTTTCTGGGGTGAAACTGATGGTAAAGGACATAAGATATGGAAAAAATGGTCAGGTCTGGCCAAACCAACATCCTTTGATGGACTGGGGTTTAGATCTATTAAAGGAATAATTGATGCATGTTCCCTTAAACTTTGGTGGAAAATCCAACTAGGCATAACTTTATGGTCTAAATTACTTTGGTCATTGCCTGTTTCTCATAGATCTTCAGTCACATGGAAAAGAATTTGCTCTATTAATTCCATAGCTGAGGATAATTCTCTGGTTATTCATGGGAAAGGTACTTGTAATGCTTGGACCTCTAATTGGTGTCCTCATGGTCTTTTGAGCAACAATGTCCCAAGTAATATCATGGACACTTTTCAACTGTATTCAGTATCAGACTTCATTAGAAATAAATCTGTGATTCTTTCTCAGATATCAGCTTATCTGGAAAATGATACTCAGGTTTTTCTACAGGAAGCAATACTGGTGGAAGATAGGGAGGATAGAATCATATGGAAGCCTAATATTTCGGGTAATTTCTCCTTTAAAACTGCATACCAGACCATCACAAACTTCACAGGTAATTTCCCTACCTCAAAATTTGTATGGAATGTACTGCTGCAGAAAAAGATTTCGATTTTTACTTGGAGAATGCTTCATTCATTTCTTCCCTTTGATGATGTCCTTATAACTTGTGGTTTTAGTTTGGCTTCTAAATGTCCTGTGTGCTGTTTCTCGGATTCAATAGATCATTTCTTTATAACTTGCTCACTGGCAAAATTGATATGGAGCAGAATGGCCTCTTTGATAGATTTCAATATAATTGAAGATCAATCCCTCTCCCATAGATTTTTCTCCTTCTGGAACTGTTCTGATCTAACCAAAAGTCTTCAGTTATTGTGCAAAATACTTCCACCTCTAATCTGTTGGAGTCTTTGGAAGACTCGAAATAGATATATCTATGACCAGGCTCCTTTCTCTTCTGAACTGATATGTAAAGAGATACTGGAGCTCATCAGATTAACTTTAAACTCCTGTCCTCCAAAGATGAGTCCTACCTCTGCATTACCTCTTTCTTTGAGGCACCTACACCCTTTTCTTAGGCCACCTCCTAAACCAATTTTTAGATCAGTCTGGTGGGAAAAACCAATCATGAACTCGATAAAAATCAAAACGGATGCTTCCTGGTTCCCTCATACAGCTACTGTTGGGGTTATTGTGAGGGATAGTTTAGGCATGCCACTTCACATTTCTTCAACCTCTATTGAGGCAATTTCTCCTCTCCATGCTGAAATTTTAGCTATACTTGCTGCTTGTCAGTCTTTCTCCCATGCAGACATCCCCTCAATCATTGAATCAGATTCTATCCTAGCCATTACTATGATTGAAAAACCATATTCTGCTCACTAGAATCTTTTCAATTTGGCCTATAGGGTGAAGAGTTTACTTGGTGAAGCTACTCTTAAGCATGTTTATAGAGAAAGTAACTCGGTGGCTAATGCAATTGCGAAACATCATGCTATTCATAACCAGCCTTTAAACTTGCATAATCTGCCTGATCATATTACAAGTCTCATTACCTTAGATAGGAATCATTTCCCTCATGTTCGAATTCACCAACATGGCCTCACCAGGGTGTGATACTGCTGATAGTAGATATTTTCTCTGTGCAGATCTTAGCAACTCATGGAATACTTGCACGCATACTGAGATCATAGGAGCTGCTGTCCCCTGGCTGCTCAGTCTTCTTTCCAGCATCCTGGAAATCCAACTGCTGCTTCCAAATCTTGGGCACCTCACACTTTCCACTCCTACTTCTGGATATTTTGATTATTGTGCTGATCATAGACCATCTGTTATTGAAGTTGCCTGGACAAAGGAGAGAATTAACACGAGGGGTGGAGATTCTCTCTTTGGATCGCAACTTCATTACAAATCAAGTCACTTTTGTATAAACTGTCTATATAGAGACTCATTATAGGTAGTGTTGGGACTTTTGGGAGGCAACCTTGTTGCCACAATGGTTTCAGGAAACCATAATACTCTGGATGTAAATTGTTTTGATCGGTTTACAGGGCCTGAGGAACCCAATACATATCCCTCACCTTCGGGTGTTCTTATTAAAAAAAAATAAAAATTTCACCAACAGTTCGGAAACCCATTTTTTAAAAGCCGGTGCTTGGTTATGATCGATGCTCAAAACACCGGTGCTATAGGGAATTATACCAGTGAGAGATATTTTCAACAACCGATTTGGGGTTATCCCCTATTTTCAAAACACCGGTACTAAAATGAATTTTTTTTGAATACCATCCGGAGATGGGGGAAATTAGATTAGGCCTTCCCTAGCCCGTAAATAAGAACAAAACATTGGAAAAGGAAGCCGAGGCTTAGATGTCTATACATGAATGAACATTCTGCTCTTGAAGCAATAATAATTGCTTCCAAAGGAATAATGAAATACGAGAGGGCTATAGAGGAGGAACATGGATTATTAGGCTATGAAGAGAATCATCGAACTTGTTAGTGAGTCGAATCAACGAAGCACAAGACAGTCAGAGACTTCCTCATAGCCTAAACCATTAAAATCCTCTTCTAAGTGAAGGATCAATAGACAATGGGTGAACAAAAAACTATGCTTTTCCAAGCTTGAAAATCCCATCTTGTTAACTTCATGTCATCATCTTGATCAGTCCATCCTGAGCAAAAGCTCAACCCTGGGAAGAGCTCTTGTTGTCACACTGTGGAACTCCAAAAGATGGAGACCCCAAAGAAATTAATTTGATGGCAGCATGTCCCCAACCTACAAATATGGAATATAAAATCAGTAGCATCCGACCTAATTAACTATCCGTATAGAAGGGGTCCCGATTTGATCTAGTCTAATCAAGCCTTGCACTGAGTTAGGTAGCACATAAATTGACTGAAAAGATTCATTACACTTAAGCTGTCGACATTTCTTTGCAAGAGTATGAGCCACCAAGTTAGCCTGTCTATAAATATGCACAAGTTTGATATCTTTCAAGGAGTGATTAATCTCATCAGCTAAGCAGAAACATTTCCAGTGAGATCTATGTGGATCATTAGCAAAAAGCACTGCACTGAGGCAGTCAGATTCAATGCACAGAGGTGAAGGCAAATCAGAGGAATGCTGTATTGCAAACCGAATAGCCTTCAATTCAGCTTCCAAAGAGGAATTAGCATTAGAGAATAATGTGTAAGCTCCTATAAAACCACCTCTACTATCCCTAATACTCATTCCAATCCCACACGTACTAGTGTTGCAACACCAAGAAGCATCTACGTTAATCTTAAGACCAGATTTTGGCCTATCCCAAGCAATTTTCCAGATTTGTGGCTTTGGTGGACGTTTGAGAAGGGGTAGGAAAGAGTGGTCTGCAATACCGAAATCAAAGGGGGAGGATATATAAACAGGTTTAGCACAGAAGGAGTAAAAAATCTGATCTCTAATCTGATGAAGCACTAAGGTAGATGAAGGCCTTAAGGAGTCAAATAAAGTTCTATTCCTCATCTTCCACAGATTCCAGAATGTAAAAATAGCTGCAGTGCGGACTATAAGAGAATGTAAAGAAGAAAGAGTTGGAAGGGTTAGGTAGCAGGATAATCTGTCCCAAACAGATGGAAAAGCCCTATCTCTAATCCCCATAAACTGATGAACAGTATACCATACAGTCAATGAGAATTCACATGAATTAAAAAGATGCTCTAAAGAGTCTTCCTGTTTATTGCACAAACAACATTTAGAGGCTAGACAAAATCTTAGTTTTCTAAGGATATGATCAAAAGGCAACAAAGAGTTAGTCACTTTCCACATAAAAACTGAGATTTTCTTTTCAAATCTAGAGTTCCAAAAATGGTGAGAGGAGGATATACTACCTGTGTAGTTACATAGAGAAATGTATGTTTCCTTGAAAGAGAAATTCCCATGGATACCTGGTTTCCATATTAGCCTATCAGCTCTATGAGGAGTGAGCTTTGAATCCTGCAAGAGGGAAATAATGTTAGCTGACAGGAATGGTTCAATTTTTGTGATGAGAATAGCTTTGTTGGATATAAAATGAGAAACTGTACAGTCCCCATCAATATCCACCCTATTCTGATCACACATATCAGTGAGGAGACCAGCATCAAGCCAATTTGCAGTCCAAAAGTTACAGTCCCCTCTCCCTATAATAACTCTGGAATTAGCTTCTGCCCAAAAACTGACTGAGCAAATCCTCTTCCAATTTGGGGATGTCCTATGTGAAGGAGGGAGGGCTGCTAGAAGATGAGTCCACAGAGCCTCAGCCATTTGAAACTTCCACCACAATTTAACCGAACATGTTTTAATTATGGCAGATATAGACCTAAAACCTAAGCCATTTTGCTCAGTAGGAAGACAGAGATCTTTCCATTTTCTCCATGATCTTTTAGATTTTAGATCAGTCTCACCCCAAAAGAACTTGCTAAGTTTTTTCTCAATGATGGAGATAATCAGTTTTTTTGGATTTAAAACCTGCCAAATATGCTGTGGGATGGCATAGATACAAGACTCAATCAGAGTAATTTTTCCACCCATGGATATCCATCTATTTTTCCTGTTACTAATCTTACTATCAATCAGCTCAAAAAGAGGTTGAAAATATATCTTTTTTGCAGCACCAGTGAAAATTGGAACTCCCAGGTATGAAAAAGGAAAAGATCCAATTTTCATTCTTAAGATCCTTTTAATGTGGTGAACCTTTTGAACCGAAGCATGCTTACCAATGTAGATATCACTCTTATTATAGTTAATAGATTGACCTGTGACTTCCTCAAAGGTGGACAAGAAAGCTTTTAATCTAACTAAAGTTAGCTTAGTTGCTTTAAAGAAAATAACAGTATCATCCGCATAAGATAAGTGAGAAATTCTTGGAGGATTACCTGGTAGATCGAAGTATGACAGCTTACCACTAGCAAATATGAAGGACAGACTCCTTGAAAAGGATTCAGAGAAGATACTAAACAAGAAAGGTGATAATGGATCCCCCTGCTTAATGCCCCTAGTGGATTGAAAAAATCCCACCGGTCTACCATTAATTAGAATAGAAAACCAAGCCTGGGATAGATTTTTCATGACTGAGAAAATAAATTTTGCATGGAAACCAAATTTAGCCAAGACTTTGTATAAGAAGGACCATCTAACTCTATCAAAAGCCTTTTTAAGATCTAGTTTAACTATACAATTAGGATCTCTCCTTTTCCTATTAAGCAACCTTACCATTTCCTGAAGATAAATTACATTATTTGAGATATCACGTCCATGAAGAAAAGCTGTATGATTAGGAGAAATTATCTTAGGCATAATAGACTTAAGCCTTTCCATAAGCACTTTGGAACAAATCTTATTAATCACATTGGAGAGGCTTATAGGTCTATAGTCATCAAAAGATATTGGGTTTTTTTTCTTTGGAATTATGGTGATCCATGTACTTCCAATACCCCTGGGCAAGTTAGAAGGAGACAAAAAATCCTGAACAGCAGAAAGAAGATCATTAGCTATAATGTCCCAGGATTTTATGTAAAACTTGGCTGAGAAGCCATCCGGACCTGGGCTGCTGGATTTATTAAGACTGAAGACTATCCCTTTAAGCTCATTAAATGTAACCGGTTGCAACAATTTTTCATTATCTTCCTGAGTAACCAGGTTCGGGATATGATTTAGAAAGTGAAACTGAAAAAGTGAGCTTTCAGGAGGGCAATCCTCCCTCAGAAGATTCTGAAAATAATTTATGGCTTCCATCTCAATATCCTGAGTATTTTCTAACCACTGTCCATTAATTCCTTTAATTTTTGTGATCTTTAATCTATTGTTCCTTTCTTTGACAGATCTATGGAAAAAAGATGTATTATTGTCCCCTTCTTGCAGCCATTTTACCTTTGCCTTGTGTTTCCAAAAATTTTTTTGCTCAGACATAGCCTTAACTAACCTAGCTTTAGCCTCCCTGAGCTTAACTAATTCAGCCACAGAATCAGTTTGATCACATAATGTCTCCTGATCCCTCACTGCCAATTTGGCTTGTAAGACATTGTCATTAATATTTCCGAAGTGGTCTTTGTTCCAAATTTTTAAAGCCTTCTTGAGTCTGACCAGTTTTAGATAGAAAGCTAGCATTACTGGATTATGCAAAGGAGCATCCCAATTATCTTTTATTACATCATTCAGCTCTTTTCTTTTATACCATGTATTTAGAAACCTAAAAGGCCTAGGATTGGAGGGATTATCACTACCTACAGTCAACAGCAAAGGATTATGATCAGAGCTAACCCTATTCAGAATCTGTATTGAAGATGAAGGAAAAGAAGTGGACCAAGCTGAAGTGCACAATCCTCTATCAAGTCTTTTAACAGTGGGAGATCTTAATCGGTTATTAGACCAAGTAAACAGGTTCCCAGCCGTATTAATTTCTTCTAAAGCCATACCATTAATAAAGTCATTAAAATCCCTCAAACTCCCAAGTTTTGGAGTAGATGGACCTTTATATTCATTTATTGATGTAATGGCATTAAAATCTCCAATAAAAAGGGATTCAGCATGATTATATAAACTGAGATCTGACCAAAGTGATTTTCTACCTGATCTAGTTCGAAGTCCATATATGAAAAAGACATCCATAGGTTTACTGAGATTAGAACTAGTTAGGTTAGCACCAAGAAATTGGAGATTATCACAATGAACTGACAGAGTAATGCTTGAAGACCAAAAAATCCATATCTGACCATTTGTTGCAGAGAAGCAGTTATCAAAATGAAGCCTTTGTCTACATAAATCACACTGAAGATTATCATGTTTTGGTTCAATTAAGCAAATGAGTTCAAATTTGTGCCTATGAATGAGATTAGAGAGCCTTAACATAGAAGTGTCCATACCCCTAATGTTCCAAACCAGCATTTTAATCTTTAGATTTGTGTTACTCATAGGGAAACATTAGAGGAGCTTTTTGATCTAGTCATAATAGTGTTTTTTTGTGCAAAAAAGGATTCATTGTTATTTTTTGCTACAGACTTACCTTTCTTTTGCTTAGTAAGAGCAGTAGGCGAAACACCACTACTAAGTACCTGGTCATCATCATCATCTTGGACTGATGTCAGCAAGGGAGAACCTACTTCATTAGTTGGATATTCAGAATTAGTGACCTCATCACATGATGTTTCATCTTCAGCCAGAGGAAGGAATCTATTAGCCCTGTGTTTCTGCTGAGAAAAGATAAAGTTTTTTGCAGCTATAATAGAACTTAAAGGAGAGAAAGATCTTCCCCTTGTACTAGGTAGATCATCCTTTGCAAAAACTGTTGTACGAGTAGTTGGAGCCGATCGTATATGCCTGGTCAGTTTTTCTGATGTACCGGGACTAGTGAAAGGCACTTGAGGGGAGGAAATAATCTTTTGAGCCTCAGATACAGGGGACTGTAGTTTGTGCTCATTCTCTATGTCAGAGATATCTCTGTGGATTTTACAGGAAATAGGTTCTACTTCATTATGTGACACCACTTGTTGTTGATCAGTACACTCCTCAGAAATCCTAGGGACCAACTCAGGAGAGTCAATGTCAATTTGGATAGGATTATCAGGTTCTAGTTCAGAAACTGGGATCGACTGTTTTTTTGGGACATAGATGAACTTCTGGGCTTGAAAGTTTTTCTGCTTTTCTATAATTGAGACCCCTGAGCTCCCAGCCCTTAAATTTCCAGCCTGATTCATATTTAAATTCTCATTTACCTGCCCAGCAGTGTTCTTTAGCTGAGGCTCAGTATGGTTATTAGGCTTACCAGTTTTCTGAGTCCAAGATCTTTTAAGCTCAGGATGTAGATATATGCAGTAGTTATCCTCATGCCCTATACACTTGCAATGGAAACAGTAGGGTGGGATATCCTCAAATTCTAGGGGGAGTTTAATTACATTAAATTCATTTCCATTCTCTTCAATTCCAACTCTAATAGAAGATGGGAGTTTTTTTTTCAAATCAATTTCCACACACATTTTAACACAAGAAGGCCTAGACAAGGCCTCTGTGGCAGCATCGAGTTTAATGAAATTGCCAATTTGATTTCCCATGATCTCTAGCATAGCAGAATTGTAGAAATAAACAGGAACATGTGGAATTGAGACCCATACCGGGACAATGGACGATTCTGCCTCCGGCGAGAAGTCAGAAGTCCATTTCAGTACCTTCATTTGGGCATTGTTGAAGCTCCATTGTCCCTTGAGCCAAAACCTCTGATAGTCTTCTTTCTCCTGGAAGCGTATGAGGACATGGCGGAAATCTATCGAACCAATCTGGAACTTGCCTTTGAAACCTACAGAATTGAAAGATTCATTTAGTTGGACCATGGATGGTTTACCCCTGGCAAACTTACCGATCAAAGCATTCCGATAATGAGAGGAGAGGATTTCCGCGTCTTTACGACTGACAAGGCAAGCGATTTCTCCTTTATACTGAGTCTTAGGAATGATCTCTGGATTCGACGGAAGGCAATCGTGAAGAGGTGGAGGGCGGTTGGCCAAAGCCTGAAGGAAAGATTTGGAACCCCCGTGGATACCAGACGGGAGAGCCGCCATCGCGGCGGTGGGAAGGTGACCGTTATCAGTTGGCGGAGATGAAAGAAGAAGAAAAGAAAGAGAAAACAGTATGAAAACGACAATGAAGGATGCGTTTTGGCGATTTCGCACCAAAATCGTCACGTAGCTACAGTGAGTGGGAAAGAATTGGTACTAAAATGAATAAAACTAGTGTCATTCCCTTTCGGGCATCAGTTTAAAAATCTTTGCCAATAAACTAGCTATGGAGGTGGTAGTATGCCTACACTATCAAGTTTCCAACTGTGTATCCACCAGATATTTTCAAACTCACTCAGAAATATCAATCAATTTTAATTTTATTTTGTAAACAAATATTAATTTTGCTGCAAATCTAAGTCAGAAGGAAAACAAAAGCAGTGTTTCGTTTTCTGGATTAAAAAACCTAGTTCTTACTACCTCCTATAAAATATTTCAGAGTTAACGAAAGATATCAACAACATTATTAATTTTCCAATTTCCTAGCACTACTAGAAAAATGGCATGTAGCAACACATTTTTAAAGTCACATTTATGTCAGAGGAAGGAATTTATTTTAATCGTTGTAAATATATTAGCACCGGGTAAAAAATCGATGCTACCGTTGCTAAAATTAGCACCGACTGAAAAAATGGTGCTAACGAAAAAACCGGTGCTAAAATTAGCACCGATTTGAAAATTGGTGCTATTGTAGCACATATTAGCACCAGTTTTAAAACCGGTGCTAACAAAAAAAACCGGAGCTAAAAGTTGGGATTTAGCACTGGGTTTCTTCCAACCGGTGAAACCGTTTCATCGGTTACTTAGGCATCGGTTTTTTTATGAAACAACTGGTGCTAGAACAAAAAAAACTGTGCTAAAGGGGGGTTCCTGTGATAGTGTTTGGGGATTAAGACAATCCAGGTACTAGAGATACAATGTATTAATTTTCCCTTCATAAAGTCAAAGACAACATCTAATAAATTAAGTCCAATAATAGACTAGTTTTTTCTAAAATAATCAGCCGTATACCCATCTGGTCTTGGAGCTCCAATTTTGGTTTAATGAGAGAACAATGTTTTTTATTTCATCCAAATTAGGTGTTTGCAGTAGCATTTGATTATCCTCATCTATTATCACCTTTGAAATGTGGTTTAAAAAATTATTTTAAAAAAGCAACGAAGAAGAGTCTGGATCATCCCTTTATAGGTTAGAAAAAAAAACCAACAACTTCATTTTCAATGTCATTAGGGTTATCAAGCCAAATTACATTCAAAGACTTAATCTTCGTAGTGTTTTGCTTTGCTCTCTTTTCTCTAACAAAGGCATGGAAGAATTTCGTGTTTTCATAACCATTTTTTAGCCATTTCAAATTTGCTTTTTTACTTTCAATACATATTTTCCTCATAAAGGGCTTTAGCAAGCAAGGCTATCCTTTTATTTAGTTCATTTAATATGTGAAGGAGTTGGATGTATCATAAGTCAATTCCCGAGTCCTTACATCCTCCTCAACCCTTTTTATATTACCATTTATGTCTTTCAACACCTGTCTATTCCATGTTTTGAGAGCTGATTGCAGTCTCTTTAACTTAAGGAATAATCTAATCATGTCTGTTTCATATAGTGATGTTTCCCAGTTATGTTTAATTACCTTGGTTAATTCGGGTCTTGTTAGCTAGACATTAAGAAACCTAAAAGGTTTGGGGTAAGATTTTATATGGTGGCTTCCTATGGTGAGTAATAAGGGGTTATGGTCTGAGGTGTGCTTGTTAAGGGTGAGGATAGAACATTTTGGGAAATTTGTAAACCAATTGTTACAGCAGAGACCCCTATCTAATTCTTCTAAGGCAGGTTTCCTCCTATGGTTTGTCCATGTGAAAGTGTTCCCTACAGTAAAAATTTCATTAAGTTTGTTCCCGTTGATGAAGTTAGAAAAATGTTTAATACTATTACTGTTAGGAGAGTGAGGTCCTTTATATTCAGTAACTGAAGCCATAACATTAAAATCTCATATATACATATTACTATCATTTACACCAGGAGACAAATTTTTTCACAGCTGTTTCCTTTAAGCTATAGAAGTTGATGCATGTAAAAAGATTGCTTGCCTTTCCTTTTGAAAACATGAGATCTTAATTTTTCTGTTAATTAGGTGCTCAAATTCATGTGTAATGCCCAGATCTATGTTAGAATTCCAAAAAAAATCCAAATGTTAGTGACTAAAGAGCATTGACATAATTGGAATTTTAGTTTCAACCTATTATCATCACCTTGTCCAGCATCATGTTTAGGCTCAATTATGCAAAGAACTGATATGGCATGCAGTTTGATTAATTTTTGAAGTCTAAGCATTGATGTGTCAAGAACCATTACATTCCAAATAAGCCACTTTAGATTTTGGGTCTTATTAGACATCATAAATATTGTTTTTGCTTTTTCGTGATGATATTATATTCATGGAGTTCACTTTATTAAAAAGTGTTCTCTTCCTAGACTGTACTGAGTTAATATTTTTTTCCGAGGTTTTAAAACACTTACCTGATCGGAACTTAGCTGAGGTTGTAGCATACAAGTGTCCTCCTCCGAATTATTTTCAATCTCAAGTTCAGACAGAGTTGCGAATCTGTTTTCAGCAATAAGGCTGCTCCAGAAGGATAGATTCTGTGGATTATCTATTTCATTAGTGTCTGCATGGATGTCCATGGTTCTAGTCAGTTCATCTTTGGATTGACCAATTGTTTGCCCGACATCAGTGATTAAGTAAATTAGGATTTTTCATGCATTACTATTTCCAAAGTAATGGAATCTGTCTTGTGAGAATCCCTTATAGCATCCAAAGCATCATGCATAATAATCAAGTTATCAAAAACAATATTATCAGAAACAGAAATAGAAAAAAATGTTATTAGAAGTAGATATTGCCTAGGAGGTATCCTCAGGAAGATCATTCTGATTTCAAGCCAGATTGGTTAGAGGAGTTTTATTAGACATTTCATTTATTTTGAGGCAAGCTTGTTGTTTATGATATATGAAAATCCCAGCAGAGGAATTTGTTGTTTTCCATGCAGTGGACATAGTTTTGGCATTAGACAGGATGGAGTGATTAGAGGTCTTAGCTAGGTATTTGGGTGCATTAGGGGCCTTAACTCTAGGTTTGGGGATAGTAGTCGTCTTAGCTAAAGGCTTGCTCAGAGGCTTGGGATGAAGGATTCTACAAGTGTCATGGGCATAGCCAATTTTCTTGTAGTGTTTACAGTATGAAGGAAGGTTATCAAATTCCAAAGATTATTTATCATTATCCTATAATGAGCTCAGTCTAATGGATGATGGAATAGTTGTTAGAAGGTAAAGTTCTACACATATTTTCAGGGCTGAGGGTTTGGTCAGTTTTTTAGTAGCAAGATCCATTTTCATGAAAACTCCAACCTGTTTACCAATAGCCTGAATAGATTTAGTATTATAGTAATACATGGATACATTCCCAATGGTGACCCAAACAGGTATTATAGGTGATTCAAAATTAGGTTTAAAATTTGGAGTCCATCTCAGAATTCTCATAGTGTTTCCATTTAAAGACCAAACTCCTTTAATCCAACATCTTTGGAAATCTTCAATATTTTGAAAATGAATTAAGATATTCTTGAAATCAAGAGCCCCTACCTGAAACTTACCTGAGAAGCTGATAGTTTTGAAATCGGCTTCGATCTTTTCCATGTTCGGTCTGCCTCTGGGGATATTTCCAATCAGAGCATTCTTATATGGATTTGAGAGCTTTTCAATCTGTTCATCAGAATAAAGATATGATATTTCACCCTTATGATTCGTAATAGGACTAATATTAGGAATTGATGGAAGTGAGGAAGCGATTGGTAGAGATATGAGGGAAATGGTTTGGGCAAAAGTGCGAGGAGTGGGTGTGTTCATGTGCAGAGTGGATATTGTGTTTGTGTGCAGATTTGTGGTGGGCTTAGTGGCCGCCATCATGGCTGCCTTGACTCTGTCACCAGTAGTGGTGGATTGATTGTGATTGATCAGAAAATCTTGGTAATTAGCCATTATCAGAATACAGATGATGTCAGAGTAGGTAGAGAGAAGGCGGAGAGAAGGTGGTAGAAATATTTATAATTTATTATACATATTTATTTTTAGAAATATTAAAGTGTTTTTAGGATCAAATTTACCATAGACCACACATTTGTTTCTTTCATTTCCTCACCACTAATGAAAAGGTGATTAGTAATAACATGAAAACTTTAAACTTCACGATCCATCATTTTAAAAAGTATTGCAGGACGAGAATGGTAGGATTTGAGTCCTTGGTGAAGTTCTTGCCATGAAATGAGTAGTTTAACCTGTCGATACTCAACAGTTTGCTCAAGGTCTCTGGTGTCCAAGAAGGTAATTAATTCACGTTGAAGAGGGTGCTCAAATGCTTGGCAACATACACTGCCGACATAATAGGCAGATGTTTGGAATGAATCCTGAATACTTTTGCAGTATTTCATTATAAAGTTGAAGTTGCAAATATAGTTTTACAACAATTTTACGTGTCCACAAAGATCATTTTCTAAGTAGTGTAGGATGGAAGCCCATGTGCTACGACCGGATTTAGGTGGTAGAATATATCGTAAAAGACCACAGAACCGACTTTCATTTACACCAGACAACTACAAAAAAATTCCTTCAATTGTTCCATAGGCATCAAAGCGCAATCATTGCAATCTCTTCATAAGAAAAATAGGTACTGGATGGGGATTCCCTTAGGAATTCAGGGCAAGGTAAGGATTACTTAAAACTATAATTAAAATCTATAAAATTATAGTGTACCTTTCCATTATTTGGTTATATGGCAGTCAACATGTCCAATATTATTAGTTTTTTCATTTGATACTCATAAAGTTTTGTAACTTTAGTTTTTCATTTTTTTTGAATGTGCAATTGTCACTATAAGAAATAGGCTCTTTTACCTCGTTTCCCCAGGACTTTTACCTCAGTTTTTAGTCCTGGAAGAACCGAGGTAAATACAACCGGAGTAAAAGGTTCATTTTTTTTACCTCAGTTCAGATACAAGGTAAAAAGTACCTTTTACTTCAGTTTTTAACCGACATCGATAGGTTTGTTGATCGATATCGGTTCAAGCATTTAGGCTGCCCGGAGGAGATCATAGCTGCGACATCGTAGAGAATGACGTCTACATCCACATGCATACGGCGTCAGTCAGGTACCGATTGGGCACCGGTTTATGCAACATCGCGGATGAATTGGTTAGACATGGTTTCTTGTACAATTCACATAATGTAGTGAAACGTAGATGACATTAATCCGAATTTGAATAACGTATCTGATCAGTTTCCTAGCAACATCGAACGAAAGAAAAAACGATGTCGTGAACTCCGATTCAAATGCAATGTCGGTCTGATACTCATAGAAATGTCAACAAGTCCTCTATATATGCAACGTCGGCCCTTGTTTGGTACCATTTCGCATGGCCCGGTGCAATGTGACCGAAGTCTCACATTCATACTATAGTCATACAAATCTTAGCATTAAGTCTCACTCTTTACAAACAAGGCATTATCTTCGAAACAAAAACAACATACAATATATAACATGTAAAACATCATCATATACTCATGAAATTTCATAATCATTGATCAATGAAGAGAAAAAAATGTAGTAGGATTATCACCAAATTTGTAAATGAACATGGAATGGATGGAAAACTACCTCAAGGGATTTGAACCCTTAGATGCTCCATCCTTGGATCTTGTTGATGTTTGAGAGATGCAATTTTATTGAGATCTTTAATTATTGTAAGGTACAAATGGAATGGATGGTGTGTTAGTTTGGGTTATAGGATTTGTGTTATTGATGGGAAATGAGTGTAAGCGCTAAGCTTTATTGACTTGAAATGGGGTGGAAGGAAATTTTGGTTCAAACTTTTGGCTGAAAATTTTAGATTAACCTATGTCGGCCCATGTTCAGCTTGTTTTTCATTCTATGCGAGAGAACTGTGATGTCGCAAGTATTGTCCATAGTCTAATTTATGAAAAGTGCCGTAAAATGCTCGCTTTAAAAATTGTGGCCCTTTCGTCAAACGATTTATGCCCAAAGCGAAATAATAGTGTCGTCAAAATTAAAATAAGCAATCGAACCATTGATTTCTCCCACTTCGTAAGTGTAAAATTATAAAAGTACATGGTTAGTCCCAAACCCAATTACGATCGGTCCAAAAAGAAAGTTTGACATCCGAAGTTGAACTTATACTATCCAAGTGTAATGAAGAAACTGGTCTTAATCCATGTATACTTCCACAAGTTCTTCTGAATGATGCCTTGTATACTTGTAAGTAATCTGCTTCAATTTACTCTAGGCCATGTGCTATCGCTCAAAAAATTTTGATGGACAGAATTCTATTATCTTTTATTTCCTCAAAAACCAAGAATATGTAATTTCATACGATTCTATGATGTGAAAATTATTGTTCTCATAACACTTGTCGTAAGGGTATTAGTGGAATGCAAAACAAAATGATGGACGATTACCCTGGTATATTCGTTCATGACCAAATTGGAACATTGTGGTCGTGAATTGATGAATCGGTTGAGTGTATCTCCAGTTTCACATTTCAAGTCCTCCCACTTTCTAGGAGGGACCTAAGTGCAAAATTATAAAAGTACATTGTCAGTCCCAAACCCGATTACGGTCGGTCCAAAAAGAAACTTTGACATCTGAAGTTCAACTTATACTATCTGATTGTAATAAAGAAACTGGTCTTAATCCACATATACTTCTACAAGTTCTTATGAATGACGCCTTGTATACTTGTAAGTAATCTGCTACAATCTACTTTAGGCCATGTGATATCGCTTTAAAAATTCTCATGGATGGAATTCTATTATCTTTTTATTTCCTTAAAAACCAAAGAATATGAAATTTCATGCGATTATATGTAGTGGGAATTATCGTTCTCATAACACTTATCGTAAGGGTATTACTGAAATACTAACAAAAATGACAAACGATTACCTCGATATATCTGTCCATGACCAAATCGGAACATTGTGGTCGTGAATTGATGAATTGGTTGAGTTAATCTCCAGTTTACATTTCAAGTTCTCCCACTTTCTAGGAGGGATCTAAGTGCAATTTTTTTAAAGTACATTGTCAGTCCCAAAACCGATTACGGTCGGTCCGAAAAGAAGGTTTGACATCTGAAGCTGAACTTATACAATCCGAGTTTAAACAAGAAACTGGTCTTAATCCCATATATTTCCACAAGTTCTTCTTAATGATGCCTTGTATACTTGTAAGTAATCTGCTACAATTTAGTCTAGGCCATGATTTATTGCTTTAAAAATTTCATGGACGGAATTCTATAATCTTTTCATTTCCTAAAAAACTGAAGAATATGAAATTTCATGCGATTCTATGTAGTGGTTCCCAACAAAATAGACGTCAATAAATTTCACCGGTTGTGTTAAAATTGATTCCCATCAAATTAGACGTGTATAAAGTTCATGGAAATTTATAAACTTTAATTTGTAGTATTTAACATACCATTAACCGTTTTTAAGGTCAATTAGGTTGTTTTGGTCAAACGTGAGGCTAGTCGTTGTGCTAGTGTGCAAAAATGGTGAGGTGGGGGTTATCAACGTACCTCTCAAATATACAATTTATAACCCTAAATGCTTCCTCAGGTCGGTTGCAGCTCGCTGTTAGGAGGAGAGGACTAGATGCAAGGCACTATCTTGGTATGATCTATATTATTCCACTGGATTTCTTAATTACTATCAAGTATCTGTTTGTGAATGGAATACCTTTTGCCATGTTTCTGTGTATGTTTGGTTTGGTTTTCCCTTCAAAGTTCCCTTTTCATTTAGTTTCTGCACCATTTTTATTTAGGATATCGTAAAGCTCAATCCTCACATATCTATGCAATTCGCTCCTAGGTAACAAGATGGATTCTTCTCGCATTATTGCTTCAATTTCTACTGCCTTAGATCGTCTCCAGTTGTGGATGAACGCGATGAATCTTACTCAAAGCACTAAAAATATCATTTTTAAGCACCCACACATTTAACTTGAAGCACCTATGAACATAAATTGAAACACCTACACTTTATACTTAATAAAATTTAAACAAATAATCAAACTTTCATGAAATTCTTAAAGAATCAAAACTACAATTTTCAAAGCGGAGTGCATATCATTTTTGCTTTTTTGCATAATACAGTTCCCCGTTAACGTTCAAATTCCACCGGAAACGGTTATAATACAGTTCCCCCATAGTGCTGCCACCGCCGATGGCAGAGGCGCCACCCCCTGAGGGGGTGAAATCCTTCCTCTCCGCCCTCACAGCCCGATCCCCTCCCCTAAACCCCACCCTACCATACATCCCTAACCTCACCCCGATCAAGGAATTCAAAGGAGAGCTTGCCTACACGTATACTTCAGATCAGATCGCACAACTATCAATTCACTATCAAAATGCTCTAATCGGCAAGTTCAACAATGGCCGACCTTCAATGGAGGTTCTGGAAGCGGCATTCAAAACTGTGGGATTCCAATCAAGATACCAACTTGGAGCAATAGACTACAAGCACCTGCTAATTCGCTTCCAATCGAAGGAGGATTACCAACGTTGCTGGCTTAAAGCAAACTGGGTATTCGGTGGTCATCAGATGAGGGTTTTCAAGTGGACTTCTAATTTCTCCACATCAACGGAATCTCCTATTGCTCCGGTGTGGGTTACAATCAAGAATGTTCCGATTCTCTACTATAATCAGGCAGCAATTGAAGATGTCGGCAACCAGATCGGAAAATATATGAAGATGGATGCAGCTACCCTTGTTCTCACAAGACCATCAGCTGTAAAAATCTGCGTTGAGGTAGATGTCAGCTCCCCTCTTCCTACTTATTTAAGGCTAGGATGTCCTGAAGATAGTGAAAGGTGTGAAATTGAATATGAATATGTTCCTTTGTACTGTAATCACTGCAAAAAGTTGGGGCACTGTGTTTCAAACTGTAAAATCCTGTACCCAAACACGCCTCAACCTAGGCCCTTACAGGAAATTAGGAAACCTCCAAATGCAGCACAGATAGAGGATAAGGGTAGGCAGCAAAATCATAGGAATAGACACCTAGCTGGTAACCCGAGATATCCTTGTTCACAGTCAGGAAATGCCACTGATAACAACCCTCCAACCTCATGGAAAGCCACTGGAAGGACTATACAAACTGAGGCTATGGACACTCTCAGTCAGGAAGTACCATTACAGATGGAGAAAAATCAAAGCCAGGAAATGGTATTACAGAACCAAGGTGCTGCTCCTTCTTCCTTCCAAAATAATACAAATACCCTTTGCCCTCCCTCTATCTCTACTCAAGGAAGACTGCAATTTCTTCCCAGTCAAATTCAGGCTCATTCAGCTCTTCAAACCTCATCTAATAGCTTGCTGAGTCACAAGGAAGATATACAAGATCTCGAGCCTGAGATAGTCCCTTATGATATACCTATACAGAGTACTCAGGAGGTTTCAGAAGGTTTTGTGGAAGAAGAAATGCAGGAAGTTATTGCTCCATCTGAAAATCAAACACAGGGGGTTTTTACACAAGGACCAGTTATTAATGGTTGTTACTTCTCAAAATTTCACAGAAATAGAGAGACAACTGTGTGATGGCATCGATCTATTTCCACATCCTAAGCTGCATTTTAGCCATGATGACCTCACAGGTAAGTCCACCAATCCCTCTCATTCTGATTTAGCATCTAATGTTTCTTCACCTCCACAGTCCCCAAAGGAGCAAATCCTGTCTCCGAATCGATTTGAGATACTGGGACAAATGATGGATAACGAAGATGATGAGAGCAGTGAAGTACATATATCAGAGGGGGACAGGTGCAACCATCCAGCATCTTCGGAACCCTCCAACTCAAAGAAGGCTCAATTGACACTATACAAGGACTTGGAACTCAAGCTCAGTAGAGTGTTATCATCTTCTAGTTCTGATCCACCAAGATATGTTATAAATGATTGATAAAATAATCATGCAGAAAATCTTGATTTGGAATGTTAGAGGCATGAACCCTGCAATGCTAAGACTAGAGAGACTCTTGAAAATACATCATATTGACTTTCTATGCATTATTGAACCTAAGCATGATAATATAGAGTGTACCAATTATATGCATGAACTTCATTTTGATAACCGCATGACATCGAGTTCAGGGAAAATCTGGTTAATGTGGAATCATAAAGTGAATGTATCTCTAGTAATTGACCATCCCCAACACCTATCTGTTCATATTGAATGTTGCACACTAGATAGAAAAATGGAAGCATATTTTATTATGGTCTTCATAGTAGATCAGAAAGAGCTGCATTATGGACTGACCTTGGAAATATTTGTAACTCAGAGAGACTGATCGTTGGTGATTTCAACACAATCTCTTATGTTAATGAATATAAGGGACCCAGTACACCAAAGATAGGTAGCATAAATGATTTTTCTGAGTTTATCACACACAATAATTTACATCAAATCAACACGGTGGGAAACTTTTTCACCTGGACAAATGGTAGAAAAGTCCCAACTTTCAAAAAACTTGACAGGGGTCTGTGTACATCATCCTGGAGTCAAACCTTCCCAAACAGTTCTATTCACATCCTGAGTAGACATCCATCAGATCACAGCCCCATGTTATTAACCATAGGATCAGATATCCCTTCACTCCCTAAACCTTTTCGATTTATGGAGATATAGCTTAACAGACCTAATTTTCTCCAGGTACTGGCAGAAAATTGGAACCTCCCTCTACATGAGGGAGGAATGTTAGGTTTCTCCATAAAATTAATATTATTAAAGACAGTCTTAAAACAATGGAATAAAAATAACTTTGGCAATGTTCATGACAACCTCATCAAAGCTGAGGAAAATCTCAAGCAACAGGAATTAATTTACCAAGCAAATACCACAGAAACTGAACTCACTAACTTCAATAAAAAAAGAGCTCTGCTGCCTAGAGCTCTTAAAGAAGAGGAAGGTTTCTGGAAACAAAAGGCAAGACTAAAATGGCTCAAGGATGGTGATAATAACACTTCTTATTTCCATAAGGTGGTTCAGGAAAAAAGATCAAAAAGATTAATCACAAAGATAAAAGATCTTCAAGGTGACTGGAAGAGTTTACCAGCTGACATTGAGGAGGCTGCTGTAAATTTCTACAAAAACCTACTAACTGAACCATATGATCAAGAGGATGGCCTATATTTCCCACACTTCCTCAGCCAAATTCCAAGACTGATCAGTGATGCAGATAATATAAAA
This sequence comes from Rubia yunnanensis, assembly GCA_037428765.1. Lineage (NCBI taxonomy): Eukaryota > Viridiplantae > Streptophyta > Magnoliopsida > Gentianales > Rubiaceae > Rubia > Rubia yunnanensis. The sequence continues at coordinate 64,344,289 of CM075069.1, read as the reverse complement.
CTGGCTGAAATTGCCTCCATGGAGGAACTCAAAAAAGCAGTTTTTGGTCTCAGTAAGACCAGTTCTACTGGATCAGATGGGTAGTGGGGCATTTTATTGTGGAGCCTGGAATATTATCTCCCATGATCTTCTTCAGGCCACAAACGAATTCCTCTGTGGAGTTCATATCCCCAGAGCAATCTCTAGCACATGGATCACACTTATTCCCAAATCCAACTCCCCATCAAGTTTTTCATAATCAGACCCATCTCTCTCTCAAATTTCATCAATAAGATTTTTTTCTAAAATTCTTGTTGACAGAATTGAGCCTCTTATGCATAAGATTATTTCTCCTCAGCAAACTTCCTTTCTAAAAGGAAGGGATATAGCGGACAATGTGATATACCTACAGGAGATGTTAACATTTCTGAACAGAAAGTCAAGAGGCCAAAACTGCATTATCAAATTGGATCTTATAAAGGCTTTCGACAGAGTAAACTGGGGGTTTTTAAACAGCATTCTCTTAAAGTTTGGATTCCATGGTCATCTGGTAAAAAACATTTTAAATAACATTTCGGATGCATGGTTTTCAATACTTATAAATGGTAAACCAAATGGTTTTTTCAAAGTTTCCCGAGGCATTAAACAAGGAGATCCACTATCTCCATTTCTGTTTAATATTGTCTCCGAATCCTTCTCTAGGAGTTTGTCCTTTATCTTTCAGACAGGAAAGATTGATTATTATGAATTACCAAGGCATGCTATTCCTATATCTCATCTCAGCTACGCTGATGATACAATCATCTTTCTAAAAGCCACCAAGCTCAATCTTGTCAGAATAAAGGCATTCCTAGAAAAATTTGAGCTAACTACTGGCCAAAAAATAAATTACTCAAAAAGTGAATACTTTGTGAGTGATTCTGCTACTGTTCAGAGAAATAGAATCATCAAAATGACTCTTGCATGAAAAAAGGAGTGTTTCCTTTTAGATATCTTGGATGCCCTATTTATGTAGGAAAAATTAAAAATTCCTACTTCCAACCCTTACTGGAAATAGTGGCCTCTAAGCTATGTAACTGGAAAAACAAATGGCTATCAATCGGTGGAAAATTGACTCTGATTCAAACATGCTTGTACTCTATTCCCCAACATATATGGGCCACCATAAAACCCCCAAAAAAATGTGATTACAGACTTGGAGAAGCACTTCTAAATTTTTTTCTGGGGGGAAAAGGAAGGAAAAAGGAAGAAAGTTTGGAGAACATGGAGGAAACTGTGTTTTCCTGCAAATGAGAATGGTTTTGGTCTCAGAAATATTAACTCTATCATCAAAGCTTTCTCCATCAAGCTCTGGTGGAAATTTCAACAAGGGGATGCCCCTTGGACCAAATTCCTCTGGTCTCTTCCACCAGCAACAAGGAAATCTAGAAATTAGGGAAGGATTATGTAAGGTTAACCATCTTGCAAAATCCTTTTCTAAAACCATCATTGGTGAAGGAAGCTGTAATATATGGACTGCAAATTGGTCACATTTTGGACCTTTAGAGGATCTCCTACCACAAGATTTTCCACAGGAAATCATGGAATTGTCTGTCTCTCAATTTGTGGAGAAAAAACTTTCCCTACTGCCAACACTCGGAACAATATTGCCTCCATCCATTCTCCACTTGCTGGAAAATCTCACAATCACACCCATAAGGGCTGATAGGATGATTTGGCGACCTTCATGGAGCGGAATTTTCACTTTCAAGAGTGCATATAACCTCATCAAGGAATCCAGGCAAAGAGTTCTGTCATTCAGCAAAATATGGCACTCCAGAATTCCAAAAAAGCTAAGTATCTTCTTCTGGAGACTTCCAAATAGCTTACTCCCTTTCGATAATGTTCTGCAATTCATGGGCTTCCAAATTGTATCTAAATGTTGCTGCTGTCATTATTCTGATTCCTTGTCACATTATTTTAATGATTTCCCTTTTACATTGCATGTGTGAGATGAGATTAATAGATGGCTCTCATTACCTGTGCTTCGTTTCAACACATTGTGGAATAGATTGTCCTATTACTGGTCATCTGCAGGTTTCACTACTACACACTCCACACTTATTAACCTACTACCATTACTTGTTTGCTGGCATCTGTGGAAGGCACGGAATAAATTTTTATTTGAAGAAATTAAACCAAACTATGTTATTATCCTCTCTGAGATTAGGAAATCACTGCATGACATTGCCCTCATTCACCCTCTATACCACAGTGGTGAGTTTGACAAAATATGGATTTCATCTAATCTAGTACCTTTTCTGAAAACACGGAAAAAGAGAATAATAACAAAAGTAATATGGTATCCTCCAGTTAATTTCTTCAAAGTCAATATAGATGCCTCCTGGGACTCAATATCCAATAAATGTGGTATTGTTTTAATTGTTAGAAACTCAGGTGGAGATTGTTTATTTGCCAAAGCTGTCAGCCAAAATGCATCTTCAGCCTTGCAGGCGGAACTGACAGCTATTTTGTATGCTTTAAACCTGATGCATGAAAAGCACTTTACAATTTTTGGGCTTGAAACGGACTGTCTTAATGCAATATCATGTGTGAACTATCCCTTAACTGCTCCCTGGAACCTATATGTCCTATCTGATGATATTCATAGACTTTTGGGTGCTACAAAACTTGCTCATGTTTTTAGGGAGGGTAACATGCCTGCTGATTGTTTAGCAAAGAGGGCCAGGAATGAAAATATCAATTCTCTTTTCCTGTTTGCTGAGCTTGATAATAAAACAAGAGGATTAATTGCTTTGGACAAAAGGGGTGTCCCTTCTATTAGAATTTCAAATGATTTTAATGATTAGAAACTACACAATGATTCTGCTATTTTTTATTTACAGGTTAGCTAACTTAACCAGGAGATTTTTCTGGAGGCCGAGGACAGAGAAGGCCACCTTTCATAACTGCATGCAGCAAGTAATTCATCCAGCATTTCAAACTGCCTCTCAACAGCACCAGGATGACATACTGAACAATGGATTTTGGAGCTTTACTTGTTCTTTGGGACTTACCATCAAATACCATCCGGTTAACATACCATTGACAAACAGGGGTTTTGTTTTTTCGATTTGCCGATCTGTTCGGGGTATTACAGCCAGATGGTATATAAACAAAGTCCCCTACTGGATCATCGATGTACATTAATATGGTTTAGTCTTGTTTAGGTGGAAACACCAGTTTTGGAAGCAAGTGCTATTTTGCTTCAAGAGCTTATTAAGGTTCTTGGATCATCAATTTGAATGATCTTTTGTGTATCGAACTATGCCTTCGAGGCCAGTTAATTTTTATTTTCTTTCGGTTCGGGGAGACTAATATATTCCCTCCATACTCGGATGGTTTTAATTTTTTTTTTAAAAACTACAATTTTCAAGCACTCACACCTTTTAACTTGAAACACCCAAACTTTTAACTTGAAGCACCTACCCATTATGCTCAATATAATTTTTTTTTAAAAATTACATGAAATTTTTAAAGCACCAAAAATACCATTTTCAAGCATCAACACCTTTTAACTTGGAGCACCAACACTTTATGCTCAAAGCACTTATAAGAAATAAATAAACTTGCATGAAAATTTTAAAACACTTATTTTCCAGTAGCCACCCACTTAACATGAAGCACCTACGAACATAACTTGATGCACCTACACTTTATGCTTAGTAAACTTTAAGCAAACAATCAAACTTGCACGAAATTCTTGAAGAACCGAAAATACAATTTTTAGGCACCCACACCTTTAACATGAAGCACCACACCTTTAACTTGAAACACCTACTCAATAAGCTCAATATAATTTAAACACAAAATTTCACGAAATTCTTAAAGCACCAAAAAATATTTTTCAGGCACCCACACATTTAACTTGATGCGCCACACTTTGTGCTTAATACAATTTAAACAAATAATCAAACTTGCACGAAATTCTTGAAGAACCAAAAATACCAATTTCAAGCACCCACACCTTTAACATGAAGCACATACTCAATAAACAAAAAATTGCATGGAATTCTTAAAGCACCAAAAATATAATTTTCAAGCACCCACACCTTTAACTTGAAGCACCCACGAACATAACTTGAAGCACCCACGAACATAACTTGAAGCACCTACGTTTATGCTTAATAAAATAATTAAACGTGCACGAAATTCTTGAAGAACCAAAAATACCATTTTCAAGAACCCACACCATTAACTTAAATCACCCACACCTTTAACTTGAAGCACCTACTCATTACGCTCAATATAGTTTAAACAAAAAATTGCACAAAATTCTTAAAACACCAAAAAAACAATTTTCAAGCACCCACAACTTTAACTTGAAGCACCTACAAACATAATTTGAAGCACCTACGAACATAATTTGAAGCACCTACACTCTATACTTAATAAAATAATTAAACTAGCACGAAATGCTAATCATGCAACAAACAACTAAAAATATGATAAAATCAACAATTGACAAAGCCTTTGGGGTAATTGATCCTCACTTCCAAATCTCTTATAGATCCTAGATTCATCCACTCATTCATTCACATTTAATGCCTACGGTGAATGCTATCACTTCCATTTTGAAGATCAACATTCATTTCTTTTAAATAGTAATTCACAAAAATGTTCAACGACCATTTGCAAATCTCATTGATGATCACTTTAGGCGTTCAACGACCATTAAAGATATTTCATCAATGACATTATACACGAAAAACCATAGATTTGATAACAACAAACATTCTACCAAATGCATAGCCATTTAACCAAACAAAGCATTTATTAGGTCAAACCTAGAACAATCAACATTCAAGATTCAACCTTTCATTGCCGCCCTAGGACAAATATGGTAACAATCCACATTAACATACTCATCTAGCAAGATGCACATCACATTAAACAACAATAAGTTTTAATTCCATGTTCTTGGATTTTCATGCCAAAAGCTAAGAAATTTTACACTTTCCTAACACCCTAACACTTCAATCATACAAACATTTTCTATTCTCATACAACTCATAGCATAAATGAAGTAAAACTCAACATTAATGGCACAATGAATGCTAAACAATAAATGATCATTAAAGAGTAAAATAAAATCTCACTACATGGGTTTGGAAGCTTCAATCAGTTGCTCCCAAATGATTATTTAGGTACTAGAAGTCATGCTAACAATCAGCAAAAAACCAAACATAATCTAAGATAAAAATAAGATAAAAAGTAAAGAAACCTAGGGTTTTTGCTTGCAGAAATTGGGAAGAAGAAGAGTTCAAAAGAAAGAGGATAAAGTGGGCTATTTATAGTACAAGAAAATGAACAAATGATTCTGGCCATCTGTCATTCGCGACTCACAACAAGATCACCGTGAGTCGTGATGAATGCCAAAAATAACATTTTGATTTTCTTTCTTCTTCTTGACTTCTAGCTTCCTCTCCACTTCACTTCTCTTATAATCTTCAAGTCCTCATGTCTTCAAAAGATGAGCTTCATGGTCTTCAATGGTCTTCGATTTTCAAGTCTCAATGTTATTTCCATGTCACACAAAATCCACTTATAAAAATCACAAGAACGTAAAAGTGGCTCTTAGCTCTCCTAAGAGAATTTTGAGATAAAACACAAGCTCTAGATTACAAAAGAGACCAAAAGTGATTCCAAAAAGTCCCAAAATATGCACATAAAATGGACACATCAAACCTCCCCACACTTGAACCTTACTCATCCTCGAGTAAGAAAAGATTCAAGAATACAAAGATATCCACATATCCAAATCCTAAACTAGTATTCCCCAAAATCAATACCTCACAAAACTCTCTATCACAAATCCCAAAATTAAGCTCCAATGAGAAATTTTCCACACACAACCCCAATTCCTAAATCTACCCAACCATACCAACCTATCAATTCACTAATACCTATAAAAACATGTCTAAATCCCGAACTGATAATCGCAAAGTACAATGGAATCAAGTGAAGTCAAAACTATATCAAATGTTCAAGCATATACTTCACTTAATATCAATAAATCAACCCGAAAATGAAGCATATCAAGAATCAAGAATTTCATACCTTTGTTTCCCCCTGATAAGTTACCCAATCCCAAGGAGTCCTATGATGTTAGGCTACCTGATACATCCATATATCAACTGCAACCTCATGACTCTAATGCCGGCAAATGAGTAATGTAGCACACATTTTTCTTCTTTTTTTCTTCTGATTCTCTCATTTTGCCTAGGAGCCCTTTTGGATTTTCATCATAGCCACATCATGTTTCTTTGGCTCACATTTCACCAACACATTTATCCTCTCATTTTTGCCTAGGCTACCCTTTTGGGTTTTTGGCCTCTCTGGGCCCCCATTGTTTCATAAATTTCCCTCTCGGGTTTTCAACTTAACGGGTTGCTTTTTTTGTTTCTTTTTTCATTTTCTATTTTTTTTTCAAAATGTTCAATTTTCCATTTTTTTCCATTTTTCAATGTTTTTCCAATCAAAAGTAGCAAAAAATTTTCCACATGTCAAAACTACTAAAACTTTCCAATCAAAGGTTTGAGACATACTATATTTTGAGGTAGTAATTGGTGTTGGTCCCGTAGTTTTTCATGTCATCATTCTTCCCCGCAGATTTGACTGATTACTGACTTCTAAACATTTGTTTAAAATAAAATAATTCAAATTTGGAACAATGTTTCTTGAATTTTATTATAGTTCTTGAATTTTAATTCAAGAATTTTATGTATTGAATTTTATTTCATTGTTATTGAATCCTTCATGAGTAACCAAAAAATTCTCCATCTCCCTCCTAGAAAATCATTGTTGCGAAACAATATTGTAAATAAACTTGAATTGTTGACCACATGCTTGATGGGCTGCGATTGTTTGGCTCATGTATGGTTGCGACGTCGGTAAGTGGTTGACATGTCACTTAGTCCGACTATGGTGCGACGTCGAACTATTTGATGGATGACACAGTGGTTAAAAACAACATTGGTAGATGGTCGACACCATGTCACCTAATCTGACTATTATGCTACGTCCTAGCCTTCGAGGCGGACACCACAATGGTTCAAAAAGACGTTGTTCCAAACATGTATAAATAGGGGAACCCTGGCAATCAATTTAAGCATCTGTCCACAAATTTCCCGCAAATTCCAATGGTCTCAAGCTTCCTCCTCTCCCTTCTCTCCTCCTTTGGAAAAAAAGTAGTGATTTTCTAATCTCCTAACACCTATGTTTTATCTTACTTTTCAATGTTCGATCTATGGTCTATGAATGTGTTTTGTAATTCTTATTTTTGCAATGTTTGATCTGTTGTCCTATGAATATGTTGTGTAATTCTTACTCTACAAATCGGTTACACAATGTTTTGGTATGCTTCCAAAGGGTTTAACTTCATTTTGATGTTGATAAAGCTTCATTTTTCCAGTTCTATGGGTTTCTGTCCGTTGTTTTTGCTGAAATATGCAACATCGATATCATGTTGGTCAATACTTGGTTCATGCAATAATAATGCGACGTCGCATATTCTTATTTCTAGTAGCTTATTTTTCGGTTTCTGACGTCATATCTATACTGGTGTGACCTAAATATTACCGACGTTGAATTTTGGCTCTAAGTTTAATTTGTATTTACATATGCGACTTTGGTTATGTGTCAGTCTTATGTTCAATTTGACCGACTAGTTCGTGAAGTCAAATGTATATGTCGACTAACCCACTGCTTTGGACGGACATACACTTGCGACAGTTTTGGCGACATCGCACCTTGCATTCCATAGGGTAATTTCACACATCATATTTTCACTGTTGATGCAGGACTAATGGCTGGCAAAATATCGTCTAATCGGCTCTTTTTTCAGGTATTTCACCTATATACATATATATTTCCTAACACAACTTCACACTTCATAAAAATGAATATGTTTTGGTTTTCATACAGTTCACCGCACAATGGGGCACCCCAGAGCCTTTTTTCCTTTGACATTGAACATCATTCGATGGTTATTGATAGCCCACGTTTCGACTGCACTTTGATGCAGCTAAACTTTGGGAAATTACCAACTATGGTAAAGCGCTTAAATAAATTTTATTTGTTGACAATTACATATATATATATATTTTTTTTTCTTATCAATATTTTTTTAATTGTAATATGGTACATCCCGTGGGAGATTGTACCACTCCTTCCAACTAAGAAGACCCCTATAGTGCTGAGGTTCTACGAGATAGAGTGGCATGTGTACTACTCAGGGGGTGGGTAGATCTAGGCCCTTTCCCCAAAGGGTTTTGGCGAGTTCCTTAGGGGAAACAACCTCACATCGGGGACACCCTGTTCTTTGAATGATAAAAGCTGGGGGACCAATCATCTTCAAGGTCTTCATTATCCCTGATGGTTGAGTTTATTGTAATTTCTGTTATGTTGGATCTAAGACAATTTTTATTCAAATTTATGTACTATTTGCAAGGATATTTTTATGACTACTATTTTTCTAACTAATTAACTATCTTATTTGAATATTATACAATTGATTGTACGTGTTTATATGTGTGATTTCATCTGTGCACAATTTTATAAATCATTTTATAATCCTATGATTTAAAAACATTAAACAAAAGGGGTACTGGTCGTGTACGAATGAGGGGAGGATTTCTAGGGTGTTTGTATAACATAATGATTGCTAGCAACTTTAGTGCCTAATTTTCCTTTTACATTCCCCAAATCAATCATGATGATGGAGATATTAGGAGGAAAGAGATGCCAAAATGGGGAAAGCCGCATGACCTCCATTTCTTTTTTTATTCTTTGCCATCACTGTCAAATTCTTTACTTTAACTTATCTTTTACATATATGCGACTTCGCTACTCATTCGCAAAACGTATCGGTAACAACAATGTGCAAATAGATTTTGGTTTAGCTTTTGAAACAACATTTGCGACGTCGCACACTATTCGGTAACATTATTTACCTCTTTTTTTAACCTTTTACTCCGGTTCATATAATAACCAAGGTAAAAACCCGATTATTTAGCTCAGTTTTGAATAACTGAAGTAAATAAATTTTTTTACTTTGAAAAAAATGAGGTAAAAGAACTTTTTACCTCGGTTATTTTGAGTTAATAAAAATTAACAGAGGTAAAGGTGGCAAAATAAAAGGTCATTTTTCTTGTAGTGGTACACGTATCAATGCATATTTCACAAAATTTGTATGCAAGAGCTCATGTCTATCCATATTTCTCAGACCATGCACACACAAGTCATGTTATTACTTTAAATATGTCGGCACAATTGAGCTGCAAAAAAGGTATGAACAAGTACATTTATCAAACTCACTCAAAAGTATAAGTTCATTTTAATGTGCTTTTAAGAGGATTAACTTTTGAAGCATGTTTGGGTGAAATGAATCACAAAAGCAATGATTTGGTACCACATTCTAGGATGTTTGTTCTTACTACCTCGTGAATCTTTCAATGTTAAGATGAAAATCATCAACGTTACTAAGGTTTTCATTTCCTAATATGGGGGACCTTGTGCTACGACCTAGTTAAGGTGGTAGTAGAACTAAGCCCGGCAAATGGATCGGGTCACCCGTTTGATAACCGTTATGCATATACTATTTTCACTTATTGGATAATGACCCATTGGGTTAATGGATATAATTGGGTTGTAGTTATTGAGTTTAGTTGGGTTGGATAATGGATTACCCGTTGGATAATTTTGGGTGGGTTGAGTTGGGTTGGGTAATGGGTGACCCGTGGATAATTTCATATCACAAGATAACCAAATTTTCACAAGTTTGATTACGAATGATTTAATTTTCCCCTAATATATAATCATTTATTATATTATGTAATATAATATTATGTAAATTATATTATATTATATTCAATGAAAATAAAAAATATATATAATTTGTTGGCATTGTAAACTCGACGAAATTAACGAACAATATTAGTTGGGATCGAGCTCGAGCTCAAATACTGTACGAACTCGAATATTGTACGAACTCGAATACTGTACGAGATTGAGCTCGAATACTGTACGAATTCGAATATTGTACGAGATTGAACTCGAATATTGTACGAACTCGAATATTGTACGAGAATGAGCTCGAATACTGCACGAACTCGAATACTGTACGAGATTGAGCTTGAATACTGTACGAACTCGAATATTGTACGAGATTGAACTCGAATACTGTATGAACTCGAATACTATACGAGATTGAACTCGAATAGTGTACAAACTCGAATACTGTACGAGATTGAACTCGAATACTGTATGAACTCAAATACTGTACGAGATTGAACTCGAATATTGTACGAACTCGAAACCTGTACGAAATTGAGTGCAAATTTTGTACGAACTCGAATACTGTACGAGATTGAGTTCGAATACTGTACGAGATCGAATACTGTACGAACTCGAATATTATATGAGATTAAACTCGAATAATTTGTGAATTATAATTTGTATAATTTGTGAATTATAGTGAATATTTATGTTAAATATTACACATGCATTTAATTGGGTAATTTTGGATATTTATTGGGTATTTGTTAGGTTCTCATTGAGTTAACATGATATGGGACCCATGGAGATCAAAATTTCTCATTAACACAATATTCTCTTCCCGCCCAATCCCAAAAACTAATAAGTATTTAATACCCGATCACATTGGATAATGACAACTTGTAACCCAAATCAGAAGAAAATATTGAATGATAACTTATTGAGTTAATTATATAATGACTTATTGGATAATGACTTATTGGATAATATATTTTAACCCATTGGGTCATATGAATATCTCATGGGTTATTCATTTGATGACCCAACTCATTTATGACCCAACCCATTATGACCCATTAATAAATGAAATAATTGGATAATGATACATTAAATAATGACCCATTGAATTTGAATAATGAATTTATCCAATTAACCCAACTAACTTTCAACTAGGGAATCGAACTTCCCTAGGATCATTCCCTACGCACCAAAGCTCAATCATTACATTAGAAAAAATGGGTCCAGGTTCGGATTCATTAAGACCTCATTTTCTCGGCAACGTATAGGTTAAAACCAAATAAAAATCTATAAATTAGAAATTACTACTCTATCCCATAAGTGTCCCTATATAAGTCCAAATGTATAATTTATTAGGATGTTTATTTTAAAAGTGCCCCTATAAAAGTGTCTCAAGGTTCACAAAAATAAATAACTTCTCAAAATTAGAATTGTAAAAATGAGTAGATGATTGTAAGTTCAAGAATGAGGTGAGAGAGAAAAATATAAATGGGTGGAAGAGAGTGTATATATATGAAAAATAAATCTTTGCATATATAAAAGTGTACACCTTGATTTTGGACAAACCAATAAGGAAAGTCTTCTTGAATTCGAGCGGATGGAGTACCTTACTAATGTTTGGTTCTATAACTGTAATCAATCTGGATATTCATGTTCTGAAGTTATTTTATTCATGTTTTTCATGATTATTTCAATTTATTAATGTGTACACGGGACATGGAATGAATATTCCACCCAATTTGCGTGCAATGCAAACGTGCCTATCCATATTGCTCTAGACTTGGCACATTCCATGTCATTGATGTTTTTAATCTTTCAACACTATCATATATTAGATGTGTAGAACTACTGAGAACTGTTTGGTTATCAGAAGAAACCTTTATTAAGTCTGAAAACGTGTTTGTCATGTACATGTTATGCCCTAGTAGGGATTTTGAGCATTTGATAAACATAAAACTGTGTTTTTGGGCCATTTAGTTTTTTGAATATTTTTGTGGCATATTTGGATTGAAAGATATATCTATGCCAATGGGCTTTGCAGGCTTACTGGCATTGCCAATAACATCAATGTTGTCATAATCGTCGGTGGGGTCAGACTTGCCCATGGCCTCTTGAGCCTTGTCGAGCCATGGTATTAAGGCTAGCTCTATTGCAAGCCACTCCATAATCTAGGGTTATAAGCACCACTGCCGCCGTCTTCCCACCTTAACACTTTGACCTTAAACACCACTGATGTTGACTCGGAAGAGTGTAGGATGCGTATATTGCTAGCATTAAAGCCTCTATTTTTTAGGGTTGTATACATGCTTCTTTAGATACAGTGTATTTGCAATGCTACAGGTTGAAACTGGATCATCATCTCCAACTTATGGGACAAGAAACATTTATTAAAGCTGAGAACATGCTTGACATGTACATGTTTTTTTATAGTAGGGATCTTAAGCATCAGACGGACATAAAAACTATGTTTTTACCCTATGGTTATATTTGTTACATATTTGTATTGAAAGAGATCTCTATAATAGGGCTGAATGTGAAGAATTATGTCTTTAATCAAAAGATAAATAAAAAATTAGAGAGATCTCTTTCGTAGGACTAAAGGTTGAGAATGCTTCTTTAAAGTCAAGAAAAAGTAAAAACTAGTTGGTATGGCTCAAGAGTTTGGTTTAATTACTTCAGACAATTCTTGCAAGGCTATTGAAATTTGATGTTTAACTATGAGCTCGGAGTAGGACGTTCAATTGGCCGGTGAGATCAAACAACCAATATTGAAATTAGTCTTTGATCATGGAAACCTATGGTCATGTAAATTTGGCATATAGGATATCAATAAACCAAGAAGTAGTTAGCACTTTAGTTGACAAGATCAATGATCACCTTAAGTCAGTTTTTCTTGACATTCTAAACTTACTGTCATTACTTTCTAATATTTCTATACTTTTATAGATTTGCCTTGCCTATTTGGATTTGGAACCTACTTGCTTCAAAGAATCTGGACATGCGTTGAAATGCTTTGTAACTGGAGATAGCAAGAGAGAAGAACCTATGACAAGAAAGCCTCCCATAAGTTAAGAAGAAAGAATATAAATATCGTTATAGAAGAAAAGACTATAATCGGTCATTAAAGCATACATGGATATAAAAATATTAATATCAAAACACTACAAGAAACAACACCTATAAAAAATGAGGTAAAAATAGGGTTTTTAACCTCAGTTCTAAGGTAGCCGAGGTTAATATCATTCAAAAACGAAGTAAAAAGAATGATCGACGTTGGTGCGATATCGGCAACATGTGTCTTTCATGCAGCTTCATTCATTCATGATATTTTCGACATTACACTTATAATCGGTTTGACCAAATATGTATCAATGAGAAAGAGCGACATCGCATTTGTCGTGATTTGATCAGTATTAGTTGGTCCTTTGACCATTTTCAATCAAAATTCCCTAAGTTTTATTCCCCATTGAAGATGGTTCTACAAAATCCAATTCCTCATTGTGGAAGGAGGGCTATAGGGTTGTGGTTGTCATATAATTAACTCCCCACTCAAGTAGCATGTAAATATTCCATTCCTCAATTTGTATTTTCATCTTCAAATTTGGTTCTAGGGTATAGTTTAATTGATATGATGTGTTTAACTATAGGTTGATTGAATGTAGGCATTGCATAATATGGATATATATATATATATACACACATATATTTGTCTGTGTGTGTTTGTTAGCATGATAATGAAGGTTTTTCATAGACACACACATATACATATACATATATATACATACATACACACACACACATATATATATATATATATATATGTATATACACACACACACATATATATATGTATATGTATATGTATATGTATGTGTGTATATACATATATGCATGTATATGTGTATATGTATATGTGTGTGTGTGTCTATGAAAAACCTTCATTATATACATGTATATGTTGCACTAATCAAATAATCATATATGTTTATAGAATCCATGAATTGAATGAATGTAATTGTATGTATTAATTTGTTGCTAAGATATAGGATGTTAAACAATGTGTACTTATTGTTGTAATGTAGGAATGTCTATGGATAAAACCCATTGTTTTGATAAAGCTCGAACGAGTGTGTAGTATCAATCTTTTGTAGCTAATTTTATTAAATATGCATTCATGAATGCTGCCAAAGAGAATTTGTCGTATGTGTATTGTCTTTGCAAGAAGTGTCGGAACACTACTATTCATGAAGATGCGACTGGTCTGAAGGATGATTTATTTATACATGGTTTTGATCCAACATACAATATTTGGTTTTGGCATGGGGAGAACGTGGATGATCATACTGTAAATGAAGTAGAGGCCGAGAAGGATGATATAATGGATGAGTTGGTTGAGGAGATTTTCAAGAACTATAGTGGCAATCCTAAAAGACTTTCAAAATTGCAAGGACATACTAAAACACTTCTATGCGATGGATGCCCTGGAGGAATGACAGTACTTAAGGCTATGTTACAGTTGATGAATGTGAAAGCCAAGTATTCCTACGTTAATGTTGGGTTCTCCGGTTTGTTAAAACTGCTGAAAGAAATGCTTCAGGATAGAAATAGAATACCGAAAATGATATATGAGGTGAAGAAGGTACTATAACCAATGGGAATGGATTATGAAAAGATACATGCTTATTGGAATGATTGTATCTTGTATAGAGGAGATCACTTAAATGTGGTGGAATACCCGAAATGCAATGCTTCAAGGGTCGGTTATTGATGGAGAAAGTGGTAATCGTTTGACAAAGAAGGTTCTTGTTAAGGCTGTTTGGTATCTACCTATCATTCCTCAATTGAGAAGATTGTTGGATAGTAACGAGGATGCAAAGAATTTATCTTGGCGTGCAGATCAGACAGTTATCGATCCTGAAGTCATTAGTCATCCGGCCGATGGTGATCAGTTGAATAAGATAGATGAAACCTTTCCCAAAATTTGGAACGAGTCACATAACTTGAGGCTTGGTTTGTGCACGGATGGAATAAATCCATTCGGTAATATGACCAGCAATATAGTTTATGGTCGATGATGGTAATGATTTACATCTTTCCGCCATGGTTGTGCATGAAAAGGAAGTACATCATGTTTTCTCTGATGATCTCGGGTCCTAAGCAATTGGGGAATGATATCGATTTGTACCTATCCCAATTGGTGGATGTCCTAAAAAAGTTGTGGGATCTTGTAATGAGAATGTATGATGGGTTTCAGAAGGATTCATTTAATTATAGAACAATGTTGTTTTGCACCGTTAATGACTTCCCTGCATATGGAAACTTGTTTGGCTATTCAATTAAAGGTCACAAAGCCAGCCCTATTTGTTTGGAAGGAACATATTATTGTCTGTTGAGGCATGGAAGTAAGATAATGTATCTTGGGCACCAAAGATGGCTTCTAACAACTTATCAGTGGAGGACTCTTAGTGTTGAGTTTGATGGCAAGGTATAGTTGGCACCCCCTCCCCCTATTTTAGCAGGTGCGTTAATCTCAAACATGTTGCATAATATTTTAAATGACTTTGGAAACATGAAGAGGAAACCTAAGGTTTCCGGTAGTTGGATGAAGCGTTCCATTTTTTTGAACTACTGTATTGAGAGAGTCTTGATGTCTGACAGTGTTTGGACGTGGTGCATATTGAAAAGAATGTATGTGATAGTTTGGTTGGTACTTTGATGAATATCCCTGGTAAGACAAAGAATGGTTTGAAGTCAAGGAAAGATATGGTTGAAATGAGAATTAGACCTGGATTGGCCCCCGAGGCCCGGGGATCAAAGATTTACTTGCATGTTGCTTGTTACATGATTTCAAAGCTTGAGAATGAGTTTATATGTTCCAGCATGAAAGGTATGGTTGTCCTGATGGACTACTCTTCAAGGGTTAGAAATCTAGCATCTGATGAGGGATTGAGATTGGGAAATGTGAAATCGCATGATTCACATTGTTTGATTCAAGAATTTCTACCGGCTGCGATCATATCCATCTTGCCAACTTACGTCACAAAGTGCATTGCCCAGTTGTGTCTCTTCTTCAAGGCAATTTGTTGTAAAAAGATTAGGCGTCGAAAATTGGAGAAACTTCAAGAGGAAATAGTAATCGTGTTTTGCGAGTTAGATATGTATTTCCCTCCTTCTTTGACATCATGGTGTACTTGTTGGTTCATATTGTACGGGAGATATTGATATGTGGTCTTGTTTATCTTTGATAGATGTATTCTTCGAGAGGTATATGAACATATTCAAGGGTTATTTAAAATATCAATATCACCTGGATGCTAGTATTGTGCAGAGGTATGTGACTGAGGAGGCATTAGAATACTGTACTGAATTCATGAAGGATGAGGAGTTGGTTGGTGTACCAAAACCATGCCATGCAGATAGAGTGGGTGGCAAAGGTTTGCGAAAAGGAACTACTAGGTTATTAACCCCTCATGAGTTGATGAAATCACATTTATATGTCATATGAAACTCAGATGTTGTTTGCCCGTATGTGGATATGCACATGGCCGCTATTAAGAAGTGGCACCCTGGTTGGTCAAAGAAGAAAGTACTTGGTGAACACAATCACACTTTCATTGATTGGTTAAGCGATACAGTGGTCGAAGACAGTCATGGTGACACCTTGAATTGGTTAGCCTTCATGCCCTTTGCAACTCTAATTTCCTTCACAGGCTATGGCATGAATGGGTCTACCTTCTCAACCCTAGAATGGGACACACACACCGCTACACAAGATAGTGGTGTTAGTGCAGTTTTGGAAGCTTTACATGTAAGCAGTGCGAAGGATAATAATCCAATGTATGGGAACATGTCTTACTATGGCATGATTGATGAAATATGGGAACTGGTCTACACAAGTTTTAGGGTACCACTTTTCAAATGCAAATGGGTTGATAGCCTTGTAGGTGTATCACTGGATGACCTAGGCTTTACAGTCATCAATTTGAGCAGGACACGTTCTACTGGCGATTTGATCCCTGTGTATCTAGAAAGTCAGTGGTCATTCATGGGAAAAGTCAATTTGTGGGAGATTCTTGTCTATCCGCACTGTCCAAAATTAATCGACATAGTTCCTCAAGCACTAGCAGTGTTGGATAGGATGAAACATATAGGGTGGAGCTATCTTTGAGGAGAGACCACGAAGAAGGCGTGTGGATTGAAAGACACCCCAAATCGAAGAAGTGGAAAAAGAAGGCATAGATTGGGTTTACACATTTTTTTAGATAACCTAGATGGCAGTTTATGTGACTGTTCGTGTTTGAATGTAACTGAAAAATTAACTGTCTTTTCACTTTATCCCGACAGTGAAGCTATATGATGGTGTAAGGGAAGTTAAAAATCAACATCGCACACTAGTCTATTTAAAAATTAGGTAATGTGACACTATGTATGCAAAATTGCAATGTTCCTATACTGACTATGATATAATGCATACAAACTCACACTACTTATTGGTGAGTAATTAGGTAAGAGATAATTACTCATGGCAATGTCGCACTGACCCATCGGTCAGAATCAGTGCCTAAATTAGCTTATCTCACTTATTACATGCGAAGTCGCCCACTTATTAGTATCCCCTTGGCCTTACCGACCCTATGGTTTGCGAATATAGTGTGACATCGAAAGTGTTCAACTGACCTCCAAAATCATCACTCCTAAACCAATTAAGCCAGGACAGGGAATGTTTCAACTAAAGGAAGCATTCCAAGTTCACCACAGCCAACCACATATTGTGAAATCGAATACAAACCTTATATCAAGAAATCATAAAAGCCATTAAAATCGATGAAAACAAATACTAATATGCATGGAATCAGAATTCAACCATAAAACAAACTTTTTTTAAATCCTAGAAACATTATGAAATGTAACAAAACACATGAAGTTCACTAAATCCAAAATTAACCATGAAACACACTTTAATAAATCCAAGAAACATTCATCATTTTTTTATGGAGGTGGGAGAGGGATGAGATCTTCTTCGAACGTACTATTCCCATAGTTCTCTGGTTTTTTCACAAGACCAAACTCACTGCTTGAGGTCTTGGTCTCACTACCGCTGGAGTTTGATCCATCTTCATCAGCGGCCAGGACAACCTCCTTACCCTTTTATTCATTTGCCTCAGCCTCATGTGCAGCCTCCCCGACGTCATCCCCTCTGCCTCATTGCTATCCCCCCTTCGTCTCATTGTCATTACCCTCTGTGTCATAAACATTTTCCTGAGCTCCATGTGCAACCATATGGGGGACAAATGGTGCATTGATAGCACTAACTAACATCACCTTCACCTCTATCATGTCGATGGTTAACTGCTGGATAGAGCACATCATTTGCTGATTCGATGCCTTAGTCTCAGCCATATTCCTCATTAGCATGACCCAGGAATTCTTTTAAGTCCTTTTAGAGAAAAATAAATTGTTAATTTAATATAAAGTTCATAATTCTATTAAGAATGACATGGAATAAAATCTAATCCGTACCCAAGGTTGTGATAGGAGTGTTGGTTTGGGGTTGCGATGGTGCGGATGCCGATGGAATACCATCGGGTCTGGCATGTGGAGGAACTTCCTTGGGGAATTTGAGAGATATCCATGTCCATGCCTCCTAATGCTAGTGGTTATTGTTGAAGTAGCTCTTATCATAGTACTTTGGCTGAATCTTCACTTTTGATCTGGCCCTAACACCTTGCTTCTCCATTGGGGCAGTGATCATGTTTCCGTAGGGTAGGGTCCGGCTCTTCGGAGTGAGGGAGACCGTGTGCATCTCATTAATGATGGTAAAACCAGGGTTGATTACTTTCTTCTCTGCAATGTGGTAAAACAATACCCTCTTATTGATAGTGCACTTAGAAGGATGTCCGACAGGGATCAGGGTTTGTACAATCATATTGTACATCATCTTTTCAACCACATCTAGTACATCAATCTTGACCTACATCGGCCCTATGGTTCTATTGCCCATATTAATCTTGAATTACGTCTGAACTATACGGTTGGGGTCGAGGGCCCCCATCGGATCATCCTCATTTGCCCTAGGAGGATACACATCCCTACAATATATTTGCATTGGCACAACCTGCTGCTCTTGATAATCTCCTCCAAATGTAGCTCAAATCTCCTTGTTAATCACTACCGATGCTAGTACCATGGACACATCCATTGACTTTTGTGGAATAGTTGGTGTTGGTTAGACGAGTGAATTTATCGTAGAACTCCTTCACCTCCATTTCATAGGTTGGCTTGTCGAGACAAATTAACCCCACAATTCCCAAAGGTTTGAACTTCTCCAAGAAAACGTCCAAGTGGATTCTCTCTACATCCTCATCCTACATGACCCTAACCATTTTTTCCTTCTTCTCCATCAACCTTTCGAAATGCTTCTCATTTTCCTCTTTGAATAAGCATTTTTTCCCAACATTAGCGACAGAGGGGCATCAATGGTCCTCGCCTTTTTGGAGCGGGATGAAATTTCTTCATCACTCTTGCTCTTGCCCCTTTTTGCAGTTTGCTTCATTGAACACATCTATTGAATAAAAAAATTGCAAATCTCAGTAAAACAGAGTAGAAAATGCACTGGAATGTAATTGAAGCCTGATTTCTAACAAAATTTGCAGACACTTCGACATGGTCGATAGGTCATATGCAAAGTTGTGGATTCATAAGTATGAATGTGAGAAATCTCAATAACCGTTTACCCATTTGATATGTGTTTGACTGGTACATAACATACCAAAAACCCTCATGAAATTAATCATCATAGACACTAAAACCCATATGAAATCAATAAAAAATGAGATGCACGTGATGTACACAGACATAGCATGAATACAAAAATTCACAACCCATAAAAGAGATGCACCAATTCCTAACCGATTCATAGAAACCAAAAACAACATTGAATCAATGTGAATTGAAGTACATATAACATATTTCGAACATAATAACTAAATTAGAGCATGCAAACAAGTGAAAAAATGAGTAAAACAATTGTTAAGTTTGCTAGGGTTTGAATGCTCGTGAGCGTAATTGATTGTGGCTACGATTTCTTGAATGGGACTAATTTAGCTCTTTGTTGACAATTTGCATGTCAATCTCGATGGTTAGGAATAGTTTTTTTCCAATGGTGAAAGTTTTTTTGTGATGTCAAGGTTAAGAATGAGACTGGGTTAAGGGTGAGCAGCTTATGTACCACGCCGTGAATGGTGTCATTTTTAAGATACCCACGACATTGCGGATTACTTTGTATTGGCTGACATGTATGACGAATACATTGCGACACCGCACATTGCACTTACAGGGCTAGGTGCTTCATCTGGGCCTAAACAATTTTTGGCAGGCTAGGAAGTGGGGGAATTGAATCATCCTGTAGTGATGTCCCTGGTAAATTAGCCAAGCCCAAAAGGTGACCGATATGTAAGCAAGGTCATAAAGACATGAAATTGGGCTGAGTTGTACAACCGGCCCAGACGTTTAAACTTGTGGGCTTTGCCAGTGGTGGTTACAGACCACATGACTTGATTTCGCACAAAAAATGTCGACATAACCGAATGTAGTCCGACATATCTACGATGTCACACTCAAAGGATGGGCCTTTCAGCCCATCCTCAATATATGATAGCCCATTTGGTAGATCCAACACAAAGGTATGGAAATAGTATTAGCTAGTACCATTATTAGTAAAAGTATCACTGCAACGGAAAATTTTAATATAGCTATGTCCCAGCCTCTAAATTCTTCATAATCGAAAACCCTACAAATTATATAAGTAAAAATATTATTTTGATCATTGATAGAAATCCTATTTGAACACTCATTCGTGTGATAGGGTTGACTTATCGGTCTCCGGAAATGATAATTTTAAGTAGTTAATTGAAATGAAAATATTCTATGGTCCTCCCTTGAAATCTCCTAGAACCGTCTAACCATTAATTCCAATATCCTCACCCATTTGATAGGGTTCATAGTCTGTGTGGTTTAAATTAAAACACTATATAATAATTAACTAAGGTGGTACATATAAGCTACTCCTATGTGAATGGCTATGTCTTTCTTTAAACCATTTTGTATCAAGAATAAGACATTGTGAAAGCATTGGTCATGTAATATGGTTGAATATCTTGTGCTTAAACAGAATACCTATTTGTAATTGAAAGATGCAATAACCTTTGGCCCAGAACAAGATCAAATATGTGGTTGACTAACGTATGTAGTAGACTTCTACGATCATTTAGGGTTAAAATAGTTATTAGTGTCAAACTCAAAACTATTTTGACGACTCACGTAATGAGTTTGATGTTCATGGGCTTCTATTGAAATCCCTATGTAATTTACACATCATGAAACCATAGACTCAAATGACATGGGTAAGGAATATAAAGGTCTTTAAGAACAATAATCGTCGAACGAGTAATTTTAATAGCCTCACCCGTCTAATGCGGTTATTAATCCATGGGTTTAAATTAAAATACATGTAATCAACTAATTAAGCTGGTAATTATAAGCTATTCCTACGCGAATTGCTATGTCATACTTTAAACCATCTTGCATAAAGAACGTGATATTGTGAAAGCCTTAGTAGTGAAATATGGTTAAATATCTTAAGCGTAAACATAATAGCTTTTTCTAATTGAAATAGGTGATAACTATGCAGTTGATGGAGACATACGTAATAGCCTTGTACGATGGGTAAGGAATGTACAGGTCTTTAAGAACATTGACGCTCTCACAGGTAACTTCCAAACCCATAAATGTCACGTAGATTTCCAAAAAAACTTTTCATACAATGGGAACACTTTGTAAGTAATTTGTTTTCCCTTCATATAAATTTCAAAATTTTGTTCAAAACCTAACATGCAAAGTTGCTCATCTGTTGTAGCCATTGTAGGACAAACGGAGAATGACATCGAGAATTCCTGGGGAATGGGCCAATTGGTCCATCCCGCGGCCCAAGACTTGGCATTAAATCGTATGTATTATCGAGATCACAAATTCCATCTTAGGTGCCGATGTTTGGCAAATATATCTGCAAAGTCGGATATTCAACATGGATGGGCCTATTGGGCCAATTTTGACCCAAATAGATATGTAAAGTGATATCGATCAACATGTCACAAAATACGTGCGACAACGCATGAATGGGGGGAGGGTACTTTTATGTGCCATACTTGTTTTAAAAAAACCCCCAAAACTCTATGAAAAAACATTTATTGCCAAAATTGGCGCCCTCCCCCAAAGCCCCCAACATCCATCATCTACATATCCTTCCACCACCAACTTAATAACCACCAAACACACCCAAATCCACCACAGCCATCATTCCCAAATGGAGAAACAATGGGAAAAGGATAAGGTCATCATTGTGGGGGATTCCATGGAGAAAAAAAGTGGTAAGTTTCTACCTTTATTGTTACTTGATCAAATTGTTCATGCCCACATTCCCTGGGATTGTTTATTGAAAGGATGTTTAAGATTGCTATGTTTCATTCTTCTTCATTTCATTAACTTTTAGATTGTTGACAATACACATGTAGGCTTATTATGTTTTCATTAAAGATTTTATTTTTTCAAGTGAATAAGGTGTACAAACATGTGGAAGCATGCTAATAAATGTTATTTGATATGGAGATAACATCAAATCTTTCACTTACATCATTTTGTTATGGTGAGGAAACACTACATGAAGTGTGTATTTTGTGTGTCATGTGAGGGATTGACATGTATGTTTAAGATTGCTATGTTTCCTTTTTCATCCATAGTAAAGGTTCCATATGAAATATTATATTGCATTCATCAGTTATGTTTGTGTTTAATGAACTCTACATTTAGGTCTTCTAGTCATTAACCAGGATAAGAGGAAATGATCCCAAGAAGGGGGAGATATGAATCGATTGAAGAGACATAGGCAAGGTTGGGTGATGTGCCCATTTTATATGGTTATATTAGGACTTTTAGGATTCACTTTTGTACACTTTTGTGATCTAGATGTGTCATTTTCCCTTGAAATTCTCTAAGAAGGGTTAAAAGTGACTTTTACGCTTTTATTACTTTTCTAGAGGATTTTGTGTGACAAGAAAATTTGTTTGAAGACTTTCAAGACTTTAAAGACTTTGAAGATTTTAAAGAATAACTTTGAAGATTTAAAGACTTGTATTTTAGTTTTTCAAGACTTGAAGAATTGAAGATAAGTGAATGAAGATGAGGACTTGAAACAAAAAGAAGAAATAAATCAAGATGTTGAAACTGGGCTCGGTCGCAACTCGCAACAGATTGGTCGCGAATCGCGGCGGACGGGTGGCCAGAAACTTTCTTACTTTTTTGTACTATAAATACTGAATCCTATCCTCTCCTCTTCAGCCCTCTTCTTCCTGCAATTTTTCTGGGTTCAAAACCCTAGTTTTTCTTTCTTTATTTTCTTAATTTTTTAGGTTAATCATATCTTTTCATTATCTAGGTTAGTTTATTCTTGGGAGCAATTGATTGAGATCTCCTTGCTAATGTCTTGAGAATCATATCTATCTATTTATTGCTTTTGTTATTGTGCATTTATTGAGCTTTGAATGTGAATTGCTAATGGTATTAATTTTGTTGGAAGTTTGAGTATATGAATTGCTTGTATGATTTCTTGTTAGGGTTGGGAGAAAGTAGCTAATTATCCCCTCTTTTAATATGGAATCCAAGAGCATGAGTTAGGGCTTCTTAATGATGTTGATGTGTTGAAAATTTCTAGATGAATGTGATGATGTTGAATTCGTTGTCATGTTTGTTGCTTGTAGAAAATGAGATACGTCTATGCATGTCGATCGTTCTTGACTAATCTTGTATAAATGCATGAATTGGTTAAATGCCACTGTGTAGTGTTTATAAGTGTTACCAAGCTTGTTGATTCTTCGTGTTCAATGCCATCAATGGGATACTTTTAGTCGTGTTTCGACTAAGGGAGTCTTTGGTGAGGTTTTGACAAGAGATGTCGAATTCACTCTTACAAACTACTATCTAAGAAGGATGGAAGATTTATCTTTACAACAAGTAGTGAAAATAGTGAATAGATTATTTCACTCGTTCTTGAAGCCTTTGTTATTTAGTATTCATGTGTTCTTAATGCTATGTTTTGTATAATTTATGCCATGGGTTGTTTGAGAATAGGAAGTGTTTGTATGATTGAAGTGTTAGGGCGTTAGGAAAGTTATGAATTCCTTAACTCTTTGGCATGAAAATCCAAGAACATGAACTTAGAACTTCTTGTGCATAATGTTTTGTGATTCTTTCTAGATAAGTATTTTAATGTGGATTATTCTCATATTTATCCTATAGGTGCAATGAAAGGTTGAACCTTGATTGTGGTTTGTTCTAGGTTTAGCCTAATGAATGCTATGTTTGGTTAAATGACTATGTCTTTGGTAGAAGGCTTGTTGTTATCAAATCTATGGTCCTTCATGTGAAATACCGTTGATGAAATACCTCTATGGTGTGGTTTGACTCGAGTGATTGTCAACGAGGTTTGAAAATGGTCGTTGTTTGCCTTTGCAAATTACTATTAAGAAGGAATGAATGTTGATCTTCGGATGAGAAGTGATAACATTCCCCATGGGTAACAAATGTGAAAGCATGAGTGAATGGTTCAATGATCTACATTTGGTTTGGAAGTACATATCAATTGCCCCAAGGCTTTGTCTTTTGTAGTTTTTACCGCTTTTTCTTAGTTTTTTTGACATAATTACTTAACTTTGATAGTTATCTTGTATTTTATTTTCATAACTTAGGAAAACCAACCAACCAAACCCCCTTTTTACTTGCTTTTATATATAGGAATATATTTACTTCTATAATAATATCAACCTTATATGTTTAAACGCTTAAGAAAATTCCTCTTCTTCGTGGACGACCCCGATTTGCCACTATCTACTTAATTGTATTTAGCAAGCATAAAGGGCTTATAAATTATAACTTTGAGAGGTACGGTGATGACCTCCCAAATTTTGGCGCCACTGCCAGGGAAGAGGCGTTTATTTTTAAGTGTTTAGGTCTATTTGGTTGCATATTAGCTAGTTGTTTTTATTTTCCACTCCTTAGTGGTTGTTTTTATTTGGAGTAGGTATTGCTTGAGTTCTTGGTGACTTTTTATCGAGAATCCTTGCAATATGATTTTGGACTTTTCAAAAAAATAATTTAAAAAATGGAGCGTCTCACCTTGATGGAACTCATGATGAGAAGAGAGACCCAACAAGCAAGGTTTTGTAGGATGTGTCATTCTGACCATTCTACAGAGTCTTGCTATTTGTTGAGGGAGGAGCACTATGAGGGAGAAAGAACCCTTGGTTTCCAAAATCAAGGGTATTATGAAGAGTGCTACCAAGAGGTAGGAGATGTTGATTTTCAAGGGCAAGAAGCTCAAGAATGGTATCCATACCACAATTCTTATAATTCGGAGTGGAGTGGTAATCCGGATTGGTGGTATGAGAATGAGCCAGAAAACCAACAATAAGAGCAAAATAGTTGGCCATCGCCACCTTATACCATACTCCACAACAAAGTCCAACAAGAAAGTTCAAGTTTGACACGTGAGGAAGTCATGAATGCAATAGCAAACTTAAACAACTTTACTAGTGAGTATTCGGGCACTCGGATCTCCTCTAGTGTTGAGGCCATTGAGAGGCATGCGAGGAGTATATTAGAAGCGTTGGTCCAAATGGAAGCTCGTGATTCCAAAAGTACACCATCCCAAGTAGAACTCGAGGATTCGATGTGTGAGGTCACAATGGGAAATGAGCTTAAGTTCAAAGGGGATGAGGAGTTGGTTGTTGAGGATGAAGAAAAGGAGGAAGAGGTGATTGTGCTACATTCATTAGCATCGTCACCTCTACCCATACCTAGTGAACCAACTTCACCATTTTTGGAAGTTTTGAGGGAGACAAGAGAGGAGCCAAAAGACTACCCCAAGCTTCCTGTCCACTCAACTCTCTTTAAACCATCTCCACCTCAACAAGACTTTCCTCTTGAAAGTTTTTTACCGCTAGCTCTCTACTTTTGGATGTTCATGGTGAAGGAGTTCAAGCCTTCACCATATGGATAACATTAGGGTCGTACCGACGACCTTAAATATACAGAGCTTTGTCGTGTCGACGACGTAAATAAATTTGGCCTTTATTTTGTTTTTTGTTGTTTGGTTTTTGTTATTTTGTCTTGTTCTTTTTACACTGTGTTTTTCTGTGATTTTGTAGCAAAGTGAAGTGCATTGCATTGGAGGAGATGAAGGAATGAAGTCAATGAGAAAGGGAATAAATCTTGGAAAGTTGGTAAGAAAAAAAATAAATTCTTTCTAAGTGATGGGAAACCCCGTCGTCCATCGCGAGTCGCGATAGATACGTCGCAAGTCTCGATGGATAGGGGAGCGAAAATGAACTCCCAGCACAAGCTTTTTGCAAGTCGTGACATGGCCATCACTAGTCGCGACAGAGCCGTCGCGAGTCGCGACTAAATCAGAAATGTTTTGGAAGAATTGAGCTCACAGACCCAATATATCACGATTCGTGATGGTTTGGTCGTGATTTGCGATAGTTTTGTCACGAGTCACGACAATGCATCGCGAGTCACGACCAATACTGTCGCGAGTCGTGACCAATACTGTCACGAGTCGCGATGGAGAAACCAACTTTTCAACTATGTTTAAACACTGCAAAAATAATTCTTCTTCTCCACCAAATACTCCCAAGAACCACCACACCTCCACCCATTCCTCCACCCTCATACATATATTGACATATGAATATTCTTGCATCTTTCTAGTACCTTTGTTGATTGTAGTATGCCAACTACATCATTGTGACTGTAATTGCCATATTCTATAATGATGTTTGGATATGTTTTGATATGTTGGATAGTTCTATTGGACAATCTTATAGTGGTGATTTCATGATGGATTGGTTGTTCTTTGAGAATACTATGGTTATTAACTTTTGATTCTAAATATAGTATTACAAATCCTTATGTACTTGTGAGTTTGATATTGTTCTCTGTGGTGCTAATCTTTATCAAACGGCGCCAAGGGGACAACGTTTTGCTCGAGGGGTGAGTTCTTCTATGGCACTTTTACTTCCCCTTTCGACTTTGAAATCAATTTCGGGACCGATTCTATACAAATACATGGGATTGCGCCGTATCACCGGTGACTATGCAGAGAAACGGGTGTCACTTTACCTCTTACCTTGAGTTTTATTGTTCTTGCCTCACATGTTTACATTGAGAGCAGTGTAATGTTTTAAGAGTGGGGAGGGGTTAGAGGACTCAATGCATGCTAGCTTGATTTGGAATGCTTTTTGCTACTTTTGATTGGAAAAACATGAGAAAAAGGAAGAAAAAAATTGATTTTTTTAAAAATATAGTAAATGAAAAAGAAAAAAATATTATTTAAAACGAAAACCCGCTAAGTTGAAAACCTAAGAGGGCAACTTAGGCAACATTGGGGGGCCCGATAAGTCGAAAACCCCAAAGGGCGACCTAGGAAAAAAATGAGAGGCTAAATATGTGGGAAAAGGTGAGATGTGAGCCAAAGAAACATAATGTGTGGCTAGGATAAAAACCCGAAAGGGCTCCTTGGAAAAATGAGAAAAAGGGAAAATGCTATGATTTCATTCATTTGCCGGTGTTGGAGTCATAAGGTTGCGGTTGTCATATGGATGGATCGGGTAGCTCAACATCTTGAGACCTCTTGGGATTAGGTAACTTAGCAGGTTGAAAAATGAAGTATGGTTATGAAATTCTTGATTCTTTTATACTTCATTTTGGTTGATATATTGGCATTAGGTGAAGTAAATAAATCTTATTAAAAAATACCATTGTAATAAGATTTTAATAAATCTTATTAATGGAACGCTTATTATTATTATTATTATTGTAAATCTTACTGGAACGCTTCGTCTAAATAAATCTCTAGCTAGCTATAGAGTATCAATGGTATAGTTCATTTTGAATTTTTTTTTGATAACATACTATGTGTATGGATGGTGTAGTGCTTCTCGTTCTTGTCTTTATGCTTTGTGCATGGTGTAGTAACATTCCATCTGAAAGGGCGTTCGGCGCCAAGTATTCTATTTATGAAAATTTCTATTTATGTTATTTATATGAGAACCGACGTCGCACACTTTAATAGTCAATTTGATACATCAGATCTAAACAAAGCGACGTCACATATAGTTATCATTGGCTTACCGATGGTACATTCAAGCGAGTGACATTGCACAATGAACCACTATGCAGTCTCCGACATCATAGACACATTGACCATGTAATCGTTCTCTGCAACGTCAATGACCCTTCGTTCATCCCATCTTGAACTATTGTGGACATTGTTCCCAAAAAGCCGAAGCAAAAAAAATAATTCACGGTGGTTCATGACCGCAGTTAAAAATCATAGTCTACGAAGTCGATTACTAAAATCTACAGTTTTGGCCAGGGTCAACAATGACGTCGCAAATTATAAACAAACGACATCGGCGTCTGCGACTTCGCACAGTGGTCGATCATCAGTTCAACAATTTCAAATTAACTATGGTCATTCTGCAAAAAAAAGGAGTAAAAAATGTTATTTACCGCGGTTCAAAACTGCAGTTAAAAATCTTGGTCTACGAACTTGGAAAAACCTTATGCAATATCAAATATGATTAATAACGATGTTGAAAATAATATATACGATGTTGTGTACTGTGACTTCGTTGTTAGGTGGGATGTCGACAACCCTCACATGTGAAGCATCGTTAGTTGTGGATTATTTACCACGGTTAATTTTATGAAAAATTAAGGTAAATAACTTTTTATCTCAGTTTTGAACAGAGGTAAAAATTAATCTTTTTTCTTCACCCACATTTATCTCGATTTTTTAGGGGGGGAAATCGAGGTAAGAAGGCCTGAAAAATCGAGGTAATAGGTGTTGTATGTAGTAGTGAAAATTTAAAAATATTACTATGTTTTTTATACTAATATGGCCCACAAAATGCCACATAAATGACACTTCATTCTCCCCCAACCTACACAAACACACACATTAATTCATAGATAAAAATATGGAATAAAATAATAACACATTAATTCATAGATAAAAATATGGAATAAAATAATAACTTTTGATCACCTTATATATATATATTAAATGAATTAGACTTTATTGTCTATGTAGTAAAAAAGATCAAACGATTTAATCAGTTTAAAATATACTAGATCGAAGGGATATCAAATTATAGGAAAGTATTTGACTAATTTACTCAATGCATTGCCCCTAGGAGAGTTAATGACCAGTATATCTGACTAATGTTCTTCTCAAGTTCAATGCGAAGGTATGAAATTATATGGTCTGAGAAGATATTGCACACTATTTATTTCCGTATGTACTGTACTCCCTCTGTTTTTTTTCATTCGCACCTCTCTTTTGGTGTTAGAATTGAGGAGATGCTAAATGAGTGGATGAAATTGAATTGAAAGAAGAGAAAGTAAAATGAGTGGATGTAAAAACCTTAAACTTGTCCAAAATAGCAAGTGCCAATTAAAAAAATACCACTTTTAGTAAGTGTGCCAATAAAAAAAAAACGGAGGGAGTACATAAGTGCATGGCTCCAATTATTGTTATCTATATTCTCATTATTATATCACTAACGAACAACTTGGTGGGTTAAATTTTATGTTTTGTGTTGAGCGTTCTCCTTCGTTCCCCATGTTTCCTAAGAAAAAAAAATAGCATAGTAATTGGGATGCCATGTCCCTGGAATTGAATCTGTTCAAAGTAAAAGCTACGTGAACATGTCACGTCATTTTTTAAATATATCTCCACTTTCCTAGCATCACCTCGCCTACTTTGATTCGTCTCATACTTGCTACAAAGAATTAGGACATGTGTTGCAATGCCAATCATAATCCTCAAACAACAAAATACTCTTTAAGACATGTCACAAAGAGAAACCATGTATGCGAAGACTATAAAGAACTGTTGACAGGAAGATACATTTATTAAAAATAATCAGGGGTTTCACAAGTGGTGTTTTTTTATAAATGGACCTGGTTCGAATTGGAGGAAGTTTTCCTCCATGTTATCACTAATTTAATGTATAAAAATCATATTACCACACCGATCAATAACACTACTTTAACTAAATCAAGTCACCACATTCTTTTCCTGACACCAATTGCAAAGATTCACATGAATTTAAGATTAAAAGTTAAATATAATTTTCACTTGACGAATATAGCTTGAAAAGTGAATCATAGTAATTTTAAAATGCTTAAAGATACAAATGCACGGAATATGCACGACAATTGTATGCCTACCATTATATGAGTCAATGAGGCATTCACTTTCATAAAAAAAATTATAAATTTATAGATAAAATAAAAATAAAATTGTAACAAAAACACACTCACATAGTCAAAATCAACATTAAAAAAGTTATTTTTCTAATTGTATTGATCATAGTGATGAGGAAAATTTGTGATCTTGTTCAGTAGTAAAAACACCTCAAAAAAACTTTGATATT
This sequence comes from Rubia yunnanensis, assembly GCA_037428765.1. Taxonomy (NCBI): domain Eukaryota; kingdom Viridiplantae; phylum Streptophyta; class Magnoliopsida; order Gentianales; family Rubiaceae; genus Rubia; species Rubia yunnanensis. The sequence continues at coordinate 64,313,921 of CM075069.1, read as the reverse complement.
GTTGATATGTGATTGTGAGTGAAATTTTACAGCGCCAACTGTGAGTAAAAGTGGCACGTAAATGATACTTCATTCTCCCACCATCTGCATGAACACGCACATTAATTCATAGTGAAAATTTGAAGTCATATAATAATTTTGTGATCACATTATATATTATATGAATTAAATTTTATTTTCAGTAAAGTAAATGAATCAGACATCATGGTTTACATAGTACAAAAGATATAATGATTTATTCAAAATCTACTAGATTGAAGGATTTCAAAATATAAAAAAAGTATCTGACTAATTTCAGTGAATAATGAATTGATTGCTTCTACTAGAGTTAATGATTAGTATTTGAATAATGCTCTGCTCAAGGTCAATGTTAAGGTTAGAAATTCTATGGTCTGATAAGATGATGCACACGATTTAATTTTTGAGGTACATACATGTGTGGCTCCAGTTATTATTCTCATCATTTTATCACAAATGGACTATCCCATCAATTGGTATTGTAACAAATCTGAAAGTTTTCCGATTTTTTTTATAAAGAACAAGTCCATGTTTGGTTAATGGCGAAGTTTTTTCAAAATTTTCCTGTTGATTGTCTATTTTTCCTACACACTTTTCCCTATTCCTTGGTCTCAAAATTTTAATTTGGCGTGGAAAGGGAGACCCTTGTGACTTACTTGTGTATTCAAAGTCACTTACAATTGTAGGTTGTCATCAACTCAAGATAGTAAACATCTGATAAACTACATTTGACTGTACAAACACGAGACATACTATATAAATATTAGTTGCATTCATCATTTATAATTAACACATTAAATGTAATTATATAACTTTATTTTAATTTGAAGTATTGATATTATTACTTATTTAGGTTTGCATGATATGCTTTCTATTCCAATGATCATTTTTCCTCCCTGACTTGGTTTTCTTAACCTATAAATTGATATTACCGACTTAAAATAATATCTTATTCTTTGTTCTTCATTTTAATGTACGCTAATTGTTGACTTAGGTCTATTAAATTATAATTTTAAATTTTCATATTGATGTATTTTTTTTGTTTGAGGTTGATGTTTATATATATATTCTCGTGTCTAACATCTGTTGTGGACATGTTAATCATATGCTTTAGTTTTACGAAGTTAACCTATGTAATGTATGTTTGGAATTCAACATTTTACTGATTTTATTTCACACTTACTATTGATATGATTTTCTTTTCTTGATGTTTCATTTTTGAGATTTTTCCCAAAATATATTGCTTTTCCCAAAATATATTACTCTTCCCAAAACTATACGAACATGCACATTTATTTTCAGTGAAAACTATATATATCTTAGTACATATAATTTAGTTAAACTATAAGAGTATTGTTTAGTTGTATATGTTAAACAACTTGTGTACTTAAACTAACACTTTTGAAAGATAAAAACAAAAACTAAGAAAGATAAAAACAAAAACTAAAATGGACGGGAGATTTTTAATATATTTTTTTAGTGTCAACAATTTCTCCATTTTAAATATCTTTATCACTACATTCTTCTATTCCCTAAACTAGACCTCCGCCAGTTCTATGGCAACATCTCTAGCCTCCCAAATGATCCACCCTTTCCTTGAGTACTACTAGGGGTTCCATTTGATTGCCAAAGTCTCCAGTTGCAACTTGCAAGTGGAGGTCCAACAACAGGTGCTGCAACATTCATTCCAAAAATCTCTATTTTAATCGGTTTGCGATCAAGCTAAGCATTCTTGTATCTCTTGACATGTTGAATAGCATCGAGTAGTGCTTCAGACATCTTATATTAGAATTAGAGAGAAACAGAGCTAGGGTTCAGAGAGGGAGGGAAGATGTGATTTTGAGTATCCAAATTGACAAACTTTTAACTCATAATATGAGATTAAAACTAAAAGTATGAAACGTGTTCAATGCATGGGCCAAAGAAACATTATGAATGATAATTTAAAATAGTTGTTAAGGTCAATAAAGTCGCACCAAATGCTAATTCATTTCGGGATTCTCTACCATTTTAATTTTCCAAGTCATTCACAACCTTACACCATTTGATTCAATTGTCGACCAAATACTGCACGCCCTCATCCAAAACCACACACACTTCAGGCGAACCCTTCAAACCCACAACTCGTGTCACTATGCACTTATAAAAACTTGCACTAATTAAACTAACTACATTCATCCAAAAGTATTTTAAACATTTCATTGCATAATTTCCTACTCTCACATATATGCACTTAATTTTCCTCCAATTTACGCAAGCACGCAATCAATTTGTAGTGAAAATATTTAATCAAATGATAGTTTTGTGATAGGTATGATCTGTATAAATTTATTCATTTTAATTTTCCACTGTCATTTACAACCTCCTGTATTACTTCCATGTTTTTATTTTAGTCAAATTAATTGGATCTTGATAGCAACTTTAGCTAATCACCTGAACGGAATTCTTTTAATTTTAATTTTTGTTTTTTTATCAATGGAAAAATAATCAGGATCTAATGTATAAACTAATAGGTATGCACTAAACATAATTTAATTAGCTTATGTATCACTACACACTTTCCAACATGCACACACTATTTTCACCTAATCCCGTCAAACAGATCGAGTCATCCGTTGGATAACCGTTATCCATATACTATTTTCACTTATTAGATAAGACTTATTGGATAATGACCCATTGGGTTAATGGATATAATTGAGTTGTAGTTATTGAGTTTAGTTGGATTGGATAATAGTTTACCCGTTTGATAATTTTGGGTGGGTTGAGTTGGGTTGGGTAATGGGTGACCCATGGATAATTTCATATCACAAGATAACTAAATTTTCACAAGTTTGATTACGAATGATTTAATTTTTCTCTAATATATAATCATTATTATATTATGTAATATAATATTATGTACATTATATTATATTTAATAAAAATAAAAAATATATAATATGTTGGCTTTGTAAACTCGACAAAATTAACGAACAATATTAGTTGGGTTTGAGCTCGAACTCAAATATTGTATGAGCTCGAATATTGTACGAGCTCGAATATTGTACGAGATTGAGCTCGAATACTGTACGAACTCGAATACTGTACGAGATTGAACTCGAACACTGTACGAACTCGAATACTGTACGAGATTTAGCTCGAATATTGTACGAACTCGAATATTGTACGAACTCGAATACTGTACGGGATTGAACTCAAATATTGTACAAACTTGAATATTGTATGAGATTGAGCTCGAATGATGTACGAGAATGAACTCGAATATTGTACGAACTCAAATACTGTACGAGATTGAGTGCAAATTTTGTACGAACTCGAATACTGTACGAGATTGAATTCGAATACTGTACGAACTCGAATATTGTACGAGATTGAACTCAGATAATTTGTGAATTATAATTTGTATAATTTGTGAATTATAGTGAATATTTATGCTAAATATTACACATGCATTTAATTGGGTAATTTTAAATATTTATTGGGTATTTGTTAGGTTCTCATTGAGTTAACATAATATGACATCCATTGAGATCAAAATTTTCTATTAACATAATTATTCTCATCCCAAATCCTAAAAAATAATGAGCATTTAATACATGATCCCATTGGATAATGACAACTTGTAACCCAAATCGATAGAAAATAATTAATGATAACATATTGTGTTAATTATATAATGACTTATTGGATAATATATTTTAACCCATTGGTTCATATGAATATCTCATTGGTTATCAATTTAATGACCCAACCCATTTATAACCCAACCCATTATGATCCATTAATAACTGAGTTAATTGGATAATGATCCATTGAATAATGACCCATTGAGTTTGGATAATGGGTTTATCCAATTAACCCATTTGACGGTCTAATCCTAATTTGCATGGCACTGCAAAACATTGCTATTAAGTGCCAAGACATGTTTACGTATGAGTATTTACTCGAGCGATGTAATATTTTGTTTTATAAATAAAAAAAGAGTGTAGAAAGACTTCGTAAATTAGATTTCCGCCAACTCGACATAATGCTCGTTGATTTTTTTTGAGACCTGCAATCTTTATAACACATGGGTTGTAAATTGTGGCATGATGTCAGGGTACCGCATATGAACGTAATGGTTGTTTGGTTCTTGTATTTTTTATGTATATATGCTGATATGCATAGTGTTTAATATTTGTTAATCTTCGTTTTTGATTTTTGTTAATCATATTTTTTAACTGTCATTTGGTCTTCTCATTTTCAAATTGATGACTTAGTATATTAGATTTTTGGCCAACTCAATGTAGCACCAATGGAATTTATAATTGAGCCCCGCATTCATTAAACATGTGGGTTGTGGAGTGATGTCAAACCCAATAAAATATATCAATTCATTTTAATGAGCTTTTAAAAACATTAGCATTTTCAGCATGTCCGGATGAAAAATGAAAAACAAAAACAATTATTTGTTACAAGATTCAAAAATTTTTTGCTCTTACTACTTCCTACAGAATCCCTCAAAGTTAAGATAGAAACCAAAATAATTAATAATTAATAATTAAGGTTCCCATTTCATAATATAGAGTCCCTTGTGCTACAATGTGATTCAAGTTGTAGAGTGCATTGTTTAGGATCTTAAAATCAACCTATGATTAATCAGATAACTACAATCGAACTTCCTTCCAATTGTTCCCTGTGAATAAAAAAAAAATCATTAAAATCTCTTCATCAAGAAAGCAGAGTCCTAGTTTGGATTAATTCTGGCCTTTTGGGTGTGGCAGTGTATATTTGAAATCAAAACCAAGACCTACAAATTAGAAAATACAGTTCCAATGGTTGGTTCTATGACCCTCATCAATATGCATGTTCACATTATTAAGTTACTTCGTTCAGCCTCAACTCTATCCATTGGCGGAACCAATGTACGCTAGGTAAGGCTGGAGACCTGCCTAGATCGGCGGCCGGAGCTAGGAGGAGGCGGGAGCGCGTCTCCGGCGCGGCTGTGCGCTTCTCCGGCGCGGCGGCAGCAAGGGCCAAGCCCTGCTCGCCAGAGAAGAAGGCCGCGTGCGGCCTTCTTTTTTTTTAACTCATACGTACTAAAACGACGTCGTTTCACTAAGTAATACGAAAAAAAAAAGAAATTAGAAATGGATTGGGCCAAAAACTGAGCCCAATCCAAAAGCCTAACATTAATCCATTCTATAAGCTTGGAGGCGAGAAGGACAACAAGTCAGCTCCTTCCTCTGCCTCAGCTCATAGCTTCGCTGTCTCAGGCCTCAGCCCCGTCGCTGTCACTCCGCCCGCCGCCGTGCCGCCGCCGTCCGCCACAGGCTGCTGCCTGCCTGCCTCATCCCGCCGCCTCTCCAAACCACGGTAAGTCTTCTCTTTATGCTAATATTTATTAATTTTAGTGTTTATAATTTATTGTCTTTTTAATTTATTTCTTCAAAAATTAAATATATATATAATGTGAACATGATTTTTAGATTGGATGTTGAATTGAATTTATATGGTTGTGTTATATATGATTGTTGAAGTTTAGTTGAATTGCATAAATTGATTTAGTTGAATTGCATATTTAGTTGGAATTTAGTTGAAACTTAGTTGAAATTATAATTGTTTGATTTATTTTGTATAATTGTATGTGACAATGAAATTGTCAATTTGTCATAATCGGTTTATGGAATTATCAATTAGGGATATTTGTTAAATTGAATTTAGATGAATATGATTTTATAAATTTTTTGTTATCTCAATTTGTTATTGTTTCGTAACTCTTTTAGATTTTTTAAAAATAAATCAATTTGTTATTGTTATCTCAATTTTTTTGTTATTGTTATTGTTTCCCAGGGGCGAAACTAGAAAAATTTTCACAGGGGCAAAAATTTTTCAGCCTCCCCTGAAAAAAATTTCTGGTTCCGCCCCTGACTCTATCTGATACTTGTGTTTTGATTCTTGTAACATATGCACGTGTATATGTAATAAAGAATTAATATTAAACCATATTCACATGCATGACGCACATTTCTGTTCATCTGGCCTCACACTTGCACACACATGTCACATCAATTTGTTTTTGAAATTTTTACCCTATTATGTTTCAATACCACGTTACATACAAAATTAGAGCTACGTGATTTTTATTAAAAAGAAGGGAATTCTTTTTTTTTCATCTTCAAAAAACTGAATAAAAAGGAATATAATTTGTTAACTTGAATAAGAATTTAGACATACACAATGCATGCACAATGTATAATACAATTCCATGTCACAAACGTCCATTGATAGGAGGCATTGGACATACCACAAAGCTGGGTGGACAATTGAGGTATTCCCCCACCCCTATGGTTCCTATCCACTCCCGTTATATGTCTCCAAAATCTACCCTATGCGAATGGGAGACCTCGCCTATGCGTCCTCATAATCTCCATCTCATATTTCCACCAAAGTTCCCTTGAAACTTCCCGATAGGTCATCGTGTAATCATTTTGATTAAGGTAGAATGAAATCGTCCTCCTCCCTTCATCGTCAGTTTTTTGCTCAACGGTAGCTAGAAACTACGAGGTCCATCAAATTTATGTTTCCAAGTGCATCTCTAAGAACCCCTCTAGGCCTACCCGACCTAACAAGCAGGTCCAAGGTTGAAGTAGGTCAAGTTTTTCCAAAGTCTCTTTGCAAGCGAACTTTGTCTCCAACACCACCCTCCTTTTCCTTTGCAAGTTTCTCTCTTTCCAAGTAGCACTCCCCAAAATTCTCTCCAATCCCATCAAGTCGTCGACAACCAAGGCAGTGGGCACACCGGTTTGGCTCAGCCCTTGTCTCCCAACATGACCAACTTGTTCATGAATGCCTTCACAAAATAGCTTTGACCCAGGGGTGTACACATTGAGCTTGCCGTCTTAAAACTTTCTATACGAGCACGAGCAAAAGTGGGCTTGTAGACCACAACATCTTTTGAAGTTGTTCACTCACCAAGTTACTTTTGTAGATTTTTTATTTTTATATTAGCTTTGGATTTAACTTTCTTTGTCTAAACAAGAGAGGAAGAAGTCTTCTCCATCAAAGTAGACACTTTAGAAGACCATGACTTACAAATCTTAGACATGGCGGCATCTATGGCTTTAGGAATCTACACAAAAATTTTTTTTCCATTACAACACATTTGAAATAAATAATTATTATTATAAAAATTGGAGCTAGACCTTACCACAGTCAGGCAGTAGATGACAGTGAGCTTTAAAGGAGTGACATGCAAATGCTTGAGGGACTCAAGGGGAGCCATAACACTAATACTACCATGTGGAGTAAATGTTTCAGAAGGGGGAATTCTCGACTTTAATTTCTTAGCAGTCAATTGTTGCTCAGTTGAAATTTTATCTACGGCATGCTTAGAAGACGTGTACCCAAATTTTGTGCTCATTATATACTTTATTTTTTGCACATTTAATGCTTATATTTGTAATAGATTAAATGTTTTCTTGTAGAGAATTGGATACTTTACCAATTCGAGGGCTAGGATCATATTTCATCATTTTGCATCCAAATGTTGGGTTTCTCTTTAAAATCTTATAAATCCAATTAAGAAGAATCTTTTGGTTTAATGTATGTGCATATCTTGGGATGGTTCATCATTGGGAATCCCAAGAGCTAGATACATGAATAGGAATACTCTAGATATACACTTGAACGATTATAAATAAAGGGAGAGTTAGAGTGTTAGGGTGTGAGTTTTGTAGACATTTATTTTTGTTTAAAAATCTCCCCTCTGAGCCTGTATTGTTTTTAATCCATCGTGATAATAAAGTACGAGTCTTTTCGTTGATGTAGTCAATATGTTTGGTGAACCACGTTAAATCTGTGTTTATCCTTTTCTTGCTTTCTTTTTATATCGTGATTCTGCGCAAAGGGGATTAATTTTCCCAACAAGTGGTATCAGAGTTGTGGTTGTTTGAGCTTCTGTTCAAGCTAATAAAAAGAAATTCTTTTGTTGCTTTGTTGTTTCTGTTAGAGTGGGAGGCGGTCTTAAACATCATTCTACATGCTGGGTTGAGGTTTGGTTTCGTTTGCTAAGATACAAAATCTTTATCTTTGATTCTAGCACTCGATGGTTGAACTCCGTGAAAAATAATGACCCCGCGGGTGCAGGTCACATTTCTATGAATATTTATTGGTCTTCTCGATTGGGGTCATAGGTTAATACCCGAAGGGTGCATTCTTAGTTTTTGGTGACTAAGTGTTGAGCCAACCTTAGAGTTATCATGAGGTACTAATGTCCTAAGTGGCAGAAGATGGACTTCAGATGGGTATTCATAGTAGAGGTCCCGATGGTCCATGCTACTACCAGTTTTAATTCGATTCATTATAGCTACGAGCCTATTAACCTCGGTAGTAAGAGCTATAGTTGTTGCCTGTAAGTGCTCCTCTATACTATATGTGGAGGAGGTAATATGTTAAGGAGGGGGCGGAGCTGATGGTGTTACAGACCAAGGGAGTTCTCAGGGAATTAACATCTCCACATCATGTGATATAGCATACACATAGAAATATAGTTCTTGATTGTGAATAGAAGTCTAGGATCAAATATTTTATGTTATTAATGTGATGAAAATGCCTCCAAGACTCGTTATAACTATCTTAACTCGATATCTTATTTTATGACTGTAGTTGTTGGATTAACACTTTACAAACAAAACCCCCCATGTTTTCTACTCCTAACACACACTTGGGGTGATGCCCGATTAAAAACTTTGCAACACTATCTTTTAAATTTCTAGATCTTTGTGGTACAAGTATTTAAATTTCAAAACCCCCATGTTTTAGGTACATGTATTGATATTTCCGGTTTTCAGTGTGATGTTTCAGATTTTAGGCTTCAAGTATTGTAATATGTGTTGGTGTGATGTTTTAATTTTAGCATTTGATACTTGTGGTGTTTTGATGCTTAAGTGTGCAATTGATGTTCATTTTTGATTGTGTGTGAAATCATAGGGTTATGTTACAATTTGTACTAATTTTGTGTTGTTGTTATTGTTGTTTCTTAGATGTGTAAGAATGCTTGCCCACTGTTGCAGCAGTCGAGAAGGAAAGAGAATTTGTAAATTTTGTATTTTGCAGATGTGATGTTTTAAATACTGTTGTTGATGTTTCATGTTTTATGTTTGATCTTTCATGTTTATGTTTTATGTTTGATCTTTCATGTTTATGTTTTAAGTATTATTATTTGTGTTGGTGTGATAATTTAATATTAGTATTTGATGCTTGTAGATTTTTAAATGCACATCTGATGTTCAGTTTTGTTTTTTTGAATGTGTGTGATATCTTAGGGTTTTGTTATGATTTGTGCTAATTTTTGTTTTGTTGTTGCTGTTTGTTAGATGTGTAAGATTTCTTGCCCACTGTTGCTGCAATTGAGAAAGAAAGAGGATCTGTAAATTTTGTTATTTTGCAGATGTGATGTTTTAAATACTGTTGTTGATGTTTTAGGTTTTATGTTTGATCTTTCATGTTTAGGTTTTAGGTATAGTTATCCGTGTTGGTGTGATGATTTAATTTCAGTATTTAATGCATGTAGTGTTTAAAGTGTGCAATTTACGTTCAGTTTTGTTGTTTTGATTGTTTTGATTATTAGTGTGATACCTTAAAGTTTTATTACTATTTGTGCTAATTTTTGTGTTGCTGTCACCGTTCCTTAGATGTCTAAGAACACTTGCTCACTATTGCTGCATTCCAGAATGAAGTAGGAACTGTAAGTTTTCCTTTTTTTTAGCTGTGATGTTTGAGATATTGTTGTTGATATTTCTGGTTTTATCTTTGAGCTTTCATGTTTAAGCTCTACTTATTGTTATGTGTGTTGGTGAAATATTTTTAATTTCAATGTTTGATTTTTGTGGTATTTTCATATTTAAGTATGCAACCGATGTTCAATTTTGTTCTTTTGATATTTTAGTGTGTATTGTTTGATGTTTTTAAATTTTGAGATTAATGTTTTAAATACTGTATTTAATTTTTCACAAGGTAGTTTTCATTGATGTTATTTGTGCTATTGTGATGTTTTAATTACAAATATTGATGTTTTGATTACTGTATGTGATGTTTTATATTATTTCACAAGCTTACTTTCCATGTCAGAGAGCTCTACGATGCCATTGATGAGTTAATAGAAAAACAGTATGAGGAACCATGCTCTAAAGGTTCTCCCTTGAACAGAGAACCTTAGTCAACCTTTGATCTTTGCATTGATGGAGTATGAGAGTCGTCCTCTTCAAAATCAGCAGGAGAAAGCAAGTCTGTGAAAAAGCTAGCAGCGAAGGGACACAAGTCGAGGAAAAATAGAATTTGATTGTTTAGGATGTATTGTTTGACATTGATTTTTTAGTTATGATGGCTGATTGTTAGTGTTAGTTTTGAGGCGCTTGATTGTAATTGATGTTTTACCTTGATTTGAAACTTTCTAGTTTTTATGTTAGCAGATTTTTAGGGCATTTAAACCCTTTTGTAATGAATTAAGTTTGATTGTTCAATACTTATGGTGATTGATATTTTCACATGTTAACGTAAAATTAAAATTAAAGTTTGCCACTTTTATATTCTATTTTTGTATGTATTTGTTGTGCCTTTGATGATTCAGTGAATACCTTCGATTTTGAGTTGTCAGTGTATGATGATTTATGTCTTGTTCATCTGTAATCTACATAAAGTGATACGTATCATTTTACATATGTAAATTATCATGTAAAAAGATAATAACATCAGCGAATAGAAGTGGAATGTCAAAATAGTTTTTTTCAAATGAAACAATAATGGAATGTATATTTTTAACTTATTTTAATAAAATATTTTACGATGTTAGTTTGATATTTTAATTTTCTAATTTTATATTTTCTAATTTTTATATAATGTGTATTTTTAAGGTGTATATTTTCATCTTATTGAGTGTATGCGTCAAAATTATTGTTTCTAATATATTAGGCCCCACTAAAATGGCCAAAAATAATGAACAACTGCTCAATTCATATCACAATTGTGGATCTAAACCACGCTTGAAGACCTGGAACATCGCCAAAAGTTTGCAACTTTGCAACCGAATCTCTTCCCCATTCGACGGAAGCCCTGAACGAATCTGGTTCCCTGTCCCTAGCGGTTAATGATCAGTATTTGAATAATGCTCTGCTTAAGGTCATTGTTAATCATGTGATACAAATACCTATAAGACTCGTTATAACTATCTTTATTCGCTATTTTATTTTATAAACGTAATTGTTAGATTAACTCTTTACAAACAAAACCCTCCATGTTTTCTACTCCTAACACACACTTGGGGTGATACCCGATTGTGAACTTTGCAACAGTATCATTTAAATTTCTAGATCTTTGTGGACGATATCCCAACTTACTTCTATCTACTTTTTTGTAGTTATTAGGAAGTAAGGGAGAAATAATATTAATATTTATCTTTGATTGCAAGGATTCGATTTTTTAATAACACTTGGTTCCTTACCAGGTGCGTCGAGCCTAGATTGGCAGACAAATTCAAGGGGAAATTCTCGAAGATAGATGTGGCAGTCACTAGACATTGGCGCTTTGAGCAGTCAGCGCAGTATACTATTGGTCGGGAATGAAAGAATAGATGGTAGAAGAATGCAATAGATGCCAGGATCAAGCCAGAATACAGAGGCTCCTAGATAAAGCAATTACTAGTATTAGGTATCCATGGCCTTTTCCTAAATGGGGGATACATTTTACATGGTTCTTTCTTGAGGCAGCCAGCAGGAAAAAATTCCTAGTGGTGGTCATAGACGACTTCACCAAGTGGGTTAAGGCAGAGGCACATACAACCATAACAGGAAGTAAAATCATGAATTTTGCTTGGAGGAACATTGTATGTGGGTTCGAGATACCACATACCATAGTCAAGGACAATGAGAAGACATTCACCAATGGACCATTTTGGTCTTGGTGTACGTAGCTCGACATGAGACAATAGTTCACCTAAGTAGCCCATCCCCAAGCCAATAGGCAAATAAAGATGACGAAGAAAACAATACGCCAAGGCTTAAAGAGGATATTGGGACATGCAAAGACAGAATTGGAAGAAGACCTAATGAGTGTTCTATGGTCATACTGCACTACACCAAGGTTAACAACATGGGAACCACCCTATAGACTATTCTTTGGAAATGAGGCAATCATTCCACCGGAATTGGTAGTGCGAGAAGGGTAGCTGATCCATTGCCCTAGGAAGATAATAGCCAATCAATTAGTGGTGTGTCCATTTTATTTGGTTATTTTGGGACATTTTGGACTCACTTTTGTACTATTTTGTTAATAAGACCTTGTGTTTTACCTCAAAATTGTCTTAGGAGAGTTAAGAGTGACTTTTGAACTCTTATGACTTTTCTAGTGGATTTAGATTGACGGGGCAATAACATCGTGACATGAAGACCGAAGACCGTTGAAGACCGTTGAAGACCATGAAGTTCACCTTTTGAAGACTTGAATACTTTAAGATTTAAAGAGAAGTAAAGTGGAGAGGAAGCTAGGAGGCAAGAAATAGAAAGAAATTGCAATGTTGTTTCTGGGCTCCGTCACGACTCACGAAAAATTGGGTGCGAGTCGCGAACGACATGTGGCAAGAATACTTTGTTCTTTTTCTTGTACTATAAATGGCACACTTTATCCTCTCTCTTCACCAACTCTTTCTTCCCGACTTTCTACAACAAAACCCCTAGTTTTCTCTAGTTTATCATCTTATTTTCATCTCAGATTATGTTTGGTTTATTGTTGATTATTAGTATGGATTGTAGTAGCTAAGTTAATCACTTGTGAGCAATTGATTGAAGCTTCCAAACCCATGTAGTGATATTATATTTACTCTTTCATGAACATTTATTGTTTAGCATTTATTGTGCCATTAATATTGATGTTTACTTCATTTATGCTATAGGTTGTTTGAAAACATGAAGTGTTTGTATGATTGAGTGTTAGGGTGTTAGAAATATGTACAATTTCTTAGCTCTTTGACATGAAAATCCAAGAACGTGGTTTAGAACTTCTTGTTGTGCAATGTGATGTTAATCTTGCTAGATGAGTATGTTAATGTGAATTGTTATCATATTAGTCCTAAGGTAAGCAATTAAAGGCTGAGTCTTGAATGTTGATTGTTTGAGGTTTAATCTAATAAATGCTTTGTTTGGTTAAATGGCTAGGGATAATTGGTAGTATGCTTGTAGTTGTTATCAAACTTATGATCTTTCGTGTATAATGTCATTGATGAAATACCTTTATGGCTTGGATCACCTGAAATGATCATTAATGAGGTTTGCAAATGGTCGTTGATCGTCTTTGTGAAGTACTATTAAGAAAGAAACATTGAAGGCCCTAAGTATTCCTCATTAGAGCTGATAACATTGAAGTCACCAATTAGTATTAATGGTTTGTTTTTCAAATGTTAAGATTGTGTTCCATAATTTTTTCCTTTCTTATATTGAATGTTTTGCATATATGAATTTAGCTTAACATTCCAAGTTAATTGAAGGATGGGATAATTTTGTGAGTATCAATTGTTCTTCTACTGGTATTATCTCAATTTTAATTGAAGGGATAAATACATTTATAACCCTAACTTTTGGCTGAAAGTGCCAATATAACCCTACAATCTCAAAAAGTGTGAATCTAATCCTAACTAATTATTGAATGTGTCATTCTAACCCTACCTTTTGATTTATTTTTTTTACCGATACATCCAAACTCCCTAATTCCGGCGTTGACCCATTACATTCTGGAAATGAAAAAAGGTAAATGACGGAAATATCATTAACTAAGAAGCTAAAAAATATATTCCCATAATACCCCTGTGATGTGGCAACTTATTGATATTCTTCTTTTTCACCGTTGGTGCTCGCCGGGAACCACCGCCGCTCCATCCTAGCCACTCAGCCAAAAACCATCGTCGTTCAACCCTTGCCACTCTACCTGAAACCACCATTGCTGCTCCGCTGGAAATACCATTGCTTTACCGGAAAACACCGCAGCTTAGCCTTACCCCACCCATACAATCAGAACCCAAACTGTCGCTCCCCACTACCACCACCTATCCATCACCCGCTAGTGATCCCTAGCCACTGCCACTTGCTTGCTCAGACAGCGCCGCCACCCGCTAGCTCAGAAACCATCACCGCTCACCCACCACAGCTGCCTACCTACTATCACGGCAAACCCTACCCGCTCAGCCTCACTACCTGCTCTACCATCATCACAAACCCTACCCGTTAGCAAAACCTACATACCGCCATCACAAACTTCACTCGCTCAGCCTCACCATCCGCTCCGCCTACAACCAATGCCGCAAACCCTACATGCCACCACCGCAAACCCTACCCACTACCTATCACCCGCCCAGCCTCACCACCTGCTAGCTTCGGCAACCACGCCGCTCCGCCTCCCCGTTCAACTCACCTCCAAAAACCTAAAACTGTAGGGAACAGAGGTAGAAAAATGAAAGTGAATGAAAGAAAGGGGGAAGTAGAGGAAACAAAAATGGAAGCGGAGGAGAAAGGTGGAAGTGGAGACAAAAAGGGGAAGCATATGAGAAAGGTGGAAGAGGAGGAAAGATGAAGCAGAGGAGAAAGGGGAACAAGGATTGACTTCTTTTTGGTTGTTCATTGTTGAGTCAATCCAAACTTTTATCTTGTTTTACTGTTAGAGGGGACTAGAGGAAGACTTCCCATATATAGATCAATGTACATATTTTCCTAAACCTGCTCTTGGTTCGTTAATAATTGAGTAGTTTTGTTATTTTCAGATGTTTTAAACCTGCCCTAACACGGCTTGTCTGGGGTGGAATGGTCCGCGGCGAAAACCCTTGGCACGGACCCTCCCCCCTCGTGCCAAGCGCTCGTACTGACCTTCTTCGTGTTGGCCTTGACTAGCTCGGTTGGCTAAAATTCTTTCCTTTGCTACGAATGAACTGTTAGTCCGTTTTGAGAGTTCTTGTAGTTTATTTATGGTTCTCAAGGAGACGAATCAAACGAAACCAAACTTGAAGGCTGATTATTCTTTGATCATTCCCAGAAGTTTGCGCAACTCTCGGACCACGATTCTCCGTTTCTTCCTTGGCCGTTTTGAACTCCAATGCGGCCTATCTTTGGCTCTTTCCTTATACTACCACAATTTGATGTATGTGCCCTTCATCTACTATCATTCTAATGTGAATGGCCTTTTATCTCTTCTACCACCCTTGCGAGCGGCCTTCAATATCTGCTACCGTCCTTGAAGTAGGAACTGTACATTTTCCTTTTTTTAGCTGTGATGTTTAAGATACTGTTGTTGATATTTCTGGTTTTATCTTTGAGCTTTCATATTTAAGCTCTAAATATTGTTATGTGTGTTGGTGAAATGTTTTTAATTTCAATGTTTGATGCTTGTGGTGCTTTCATATTTAAGTATGCAACTGATGTTCAATTTCATTTTTTTTCATATTTTAGTGTGTATTGTTTGATGTTTTTAAATTTTGATATTGATGTTTTAAATACTGCATTTAATTTTTCTCAATGTAGTTGTCATTGATGTTATTTGTGCTATTGTGATGTTTTAATTACAGATATTGATGTTTTGATTACTGTATGTGATGTTTTATATTATATCACAGGAATACTTTCCATGTCAGAGAGTTCTACGATGCCATTGATGAATTAATAGAAAAACAGTATGAGGAACCATCCTCTAAAGGTTCTCCCTTGAACAGAGAACCTTAGTCAACCTTTGATCTTTGGATTGATGGAGTATGAGAATCGCCCTCTTCAAAACCAGCAAGAGAAAGCAAGTCTGTGAAATAGCTAGCGGCGAAGGGAAACAAGTCGAGGAAAAATATCATTTGATTGTTTAGGATGTATTGTTTGACATTGATTTTTTAGTTATGATGGTTGATTGTTAGTGTTAGTTTTGAGGCGCTTGATTGTAATTGATGTTTTACCTTTATTTGAAACTTTCTAGTTTTTATGTTAGCGGATTTTTAGGGCATTCAAACCCTTTTGTAATGAATTAAGTTTGATTGTTCAATACTTATGGTGATTGACATTTCCACATGTTAACGTAAAATTAAAATTAAAGTTTGCCACTTTTATATTCTACTTTTGTATGTATTTGTTGTGTCTTTGATGATTCAGTGAATACCTTCGATTTTGAGTTATCAGTGTGTGATTATTTATGTCTTGTTCATCTATAATATACATAAAATGATACGTACTGTAAATTATATTTTAAAAAGATAATAACATCAGTGGATAGAAGTTGAACGTCTAAATAATGTTTTCAAATGAAATAATAATGGAATGTATATTTTCAACTTATTTTAATAAGATGTTTTATTCGGTATTTGGAAGAATCGTTCCATTTTTTTTATCTACAGTATTGGGAGAGCCTTGATGTCCGAAACTAATTGGGTGTGATGCATATTGAAGTAAATGTATGTGATAGTCTGGTTGGTACTTTGATGAATATCCCCGGTAAGACAAATGATGGTTTAAAGTGAAGGAAAGATATGGTTGAAATGGGAATTAGACCTGAATTGGCCCTCAGGGATCAAAGACATACTTGTGTGTTGCTTGCTACACACTTTCAAAGCTTGAGAAGGAGTTGATATGTTCCAGCCTGAGAGGTATGGTTGTCCCGATGAACTACTCTTCGAGGGTTAGTAATCTAGTATCTGACGAGGGATTGAGATTGGGAAATATGAAATCACATGATTCACATTGTTTGATTCAAGAATTTCTACCGGCTGCAATCAGATCAATCTTGCCAACTCACGCCAAAAAGTGCATTACTCAGTTGTAAGGAGATTAGGCATCGGAAATTGGAATATCTTCAAGAGGAAATAGTAATCGTGTTGTACGAGTTAGAAATGTATTTCTCTTCTTCTTTCTTTGACATCATGTGCACTTATTGGTTCACGTTGTATGGGAGATATTGATATGAGGTCCTGTTTATCTTCGATGGATGTATCCATTCGAGATGTATATTAAGATATCTAAGGGTTATTTGAAAAATCAATATAACCCAGATGCTAGTATTGTGCAGAGGTATCTGACCGAAGAGGCTGTAGAATACTCTACGGAATTCATGAAGCATGAGGAGTCGGTTGGTGTACCAAAACCACGCATGCAGACAGAGTGGTGGAAAAAGTTTGCAAAAAGGAACTACTAGGTTATTAACCCCCGACGAGTTGATGAAAGCACATTTATATGTCCTGCAAAACTTAGATGTGGTTCACCCGTACATGGATATGCACATGGCAACTATCAAGGAGTGGCACCCTGGTTGGTTGGAGAAGCAAGTACTTGGTGAACACAATCACACTTTCATTGATTGGTTACGTGATACAGTGGTAGAAGAAAGTCATGGTGGCACTTTGAATTGGTTAGCCTTCATGCCCTCTGCAACTATGATTTCCTTCACGAGCTATGACTTGAATGGTTTTACCTTCGTAACCCTAGAATGGGACACACACACCGCTACACAAAATAGTGGTGTCAATGTAGTTGCGGAAACTTTACGTGTAAGTAGTGCGAATGATAAGAATCTTGCGTATGGGAGCATGTCTTACTATGGCGTGATTGAGGACATATGGGAACTGGTGTACACAAGTTTCAGGGTACCACTTTTCAAATGAAAATGGGTTGATAGCCCTACTGGTGTATCGATGAACGACCTAGGCTTTACAGTCATCGATTTGAGCAGGACACATTCTACTGGCGATCCTTACATTCTCGCTTCATAGGCTACACATGTGTTTTATGTTGCTGATTCCATTGATTCTAGCAAGTCAGTGGTCATTCATGGGAAAAGTCAATTTGTGGGAGATTGTTGTTCATCTACACTGTCCGAAATTATTCCACACAGCTCCTCAAGCATCAGCAACCTTGGGTAGGATGAAACATATGGGGTGGAGCTATCTTTGAGGAGAGACCATGAAGAAGGTGTGTGGATTGAAAGACACCCCAAATAAAAGTAGCGGAAGAAGAAGACAT
Organism: Rubia yunnanensis; assembly: GCA_037428765.1. NCBI lineage: Eukaryota > Viridiplantae > Streptophyta > Magnoliopsida > Gentianales > Rubiaceae > Rubia > Rubia yunnanensis. The sequence continues at coordinate 64,295,895 of CM075069.1, read as the reverse complement.
AGATTGGGTTTACACATGATTTTAGATAACCTAGATGGTTGTTTATGTAACTGTTCATGCTTAAATGTAAATGAAAAATCAATTGTCTTTCCATTGTATCCCTCGAAAATGAAGCTATATGATGGTGTACGGAAGTTAAAAATCGACATTACACGCTAGTCAGTTTAAAATTCAGTTAATGCACCACAATGCATGCAAAGTCGCAGTGTTCCTATACTGAGTGTGAAATAGGGCATAAAAACTTGCACTACTTATTGGTGAGTAATTAGGTAAGAGATAATTACTCATGGCAATCTCGTACCGACTCATCGATCGGAATCAGTGGCTAAATTAGATTATTTCACTTGTTACATGCTAAGTCGCCCACTTATTGGTATCCCCTTATCCTTACTGACCCTGTGGTGTGTGAATAAAGTGCGACGTTACACTCACCTCTAAAATCATCATTCCTAAACAAATTAAGCCAAAACAAGGAACGATTCAACTAAAGAACCATTCCAAGTTCACCACAGCCAACCACATGTTGTATAATCCAATACAAATCATATATCAAGAAATCATTAAAACCATTAAAATCGATGAAAAGAAATAATAATATGCATGGAATCCAAATGCAATTATAAAACACACTTTGTTTAAATCCTAGAAACATCATGAAATGTAACAAAACACATCAAATCCACTTAATCCAACAACAACCATGAAACACATTAATAAATCCAAGAAACATTCATCATTTTTTATGAAGAAAGTTGAGGGTTAAGATCTTCTTCAGACGTACTATTCCCATAGTCTCTGGTATTTTCACATGATCAGACTCATCTCTTAAGTTATTGGTCTCGCTACCACTGGAGTTTGATCCATCTTCATCAGCGGCTAGGACAACCTCTTTACCCTTCTTCTCATTTGCCTCAGTTTCATGCGCAGCCTCCTCAACATCATCCCCCTCTATCTCATCACTATCCCCTCCGTCTCATCGCTATCCCCCTCAGTCTCATTACCATTTGCCTGAGCTTCGTGTGCAGCCATGTTGGGGACACAAGGTGCATTGAAAGCACCAACCAACACCCCCTTCACCTCTATCATATCGACGGTCAACTGCTGGATAGAGCACATCATTTTCTAATTCGACGCCTTAGTCTTGGCCATATCCCTCATTAGCATCACCCAGGCATTACTTTTAAGTACTTTTAGAGAAAAATAAATTGTTAATTTAATATAAAGTTCATAATTTTATTACGAATGATTGGTAATAAAATTGAATTCATACCCAAGGCTATGATAGGGGTGTTAGTTTGGGATTGCGATGGTGCGGATGTGGATGGAGTACCATCGAGCCTGGCCTGTGTAGGAACTTCCTTGGGGAATTTGTAAGAAATCCACGTCCTCGGCTCTTCGGAGCGAAGGAGACCGTGTGCATCTCATTGATGATGGTAAAACCAGGTCAATAACTTTCTTCTCTGCAATTTGGTAAAATAATATCGCCCTGTTAATAGTGAACTCAGAAAGATGTTTGGAAGGGATCAGCGTTTGTACAATCTTATTATACATAATCTTTTCCATAACATCCACCTCATCAATCTTAACCTGCCTTGGCATCACGGTCCTATTACCCACATTAATATTGAAGTAATTATGCACCATACGGTTGGGGTTGATGACCCCCACCAGATCATCCCTGTTTGCCCTAGGAGGATACGCGTCTCTACAGTATATTTGCATTGACACAACTTGCTGCTCTTGATCATCTCCTCCAAATGTAGCTCCAATCGCCTTATTGATCACTACCAATGTTAGTACCATGGACACTCCATTGACTCCAGTGGAATAGTTTGTGGTGGTTAGATGAGTGAAGTTAGTGTAAAACTCCTTTTCGTAGCTCTTGATCATCTCTCCAAATGTAGCTCCATTTCGTAGTTTGGCTTGTCGAGACAAATCGACCCCACCATTCCAAAAGGTTTGAATGCATCCAAGAAAATGTTCAAGTGGAGTCTCTCTACATCCTTGGCCCGCATGACCCGAACCTTTTTTACCCTCCTCTCCATCAACATTTTGAAACACATTTGTTCTCCTCTTCGAAGAAGCATTTTTTGTCTAACGTTGGAGAGAGAGGGGCATCCATCGTCCTCACCTTTTTAGACCAGGATGAACCTGTTTCATTGCTCTTTCCCTTTCCCCTTTTTGCAGTTTGCTTCATTAGAGACTCTACTAAAAAAATTTTGCAAGTAAAACAGAGTCGATAATGCATTGGAATGTAATTGAAGCCCTAGTTAGAACATACTTTCCAGGCACTTTGGCACAATAGTACTCTGTGTGTGTTTGCTATGGCCTAGTTTTTGGCCTTGGAGTTTCCTGCTATTTTAGCTTCGTAGTGTTGGTTTCCTCCATCTTCTTTCTTGTACTGGCTCAATTAGCCATTCCTTAAATTCTCCCTTATTTTCCTTCTAAAATCTCTACAATATTCAATGCCATGCCCATGATCCATGTGGAAGGCACAATAGTACTCTTTGGATCTCTTGTCTGGAGGTGTTATCATCAGCGCCGATTTGCAAAATAGTCCTTTGTTCGCTTGCAAGATTTGTTTTTGTGACTTCGTTTGTGATGTTTGTTGGGACAGTGTGCTCTGCATCCCCAATTCTCTTCCTTTGAAAGGGAGACTTCCTTTTCCCTACTTTGCAAAACTTCTGTGTGAGTCTTCCATCATTCTCTTTTCGCCTCGCTCCCACTCTATTTTGCGATTATTTGCCTCTTCGGTTTGCACATATTTTCACTCATTTTTTCAATTCCCTTGGGTTTTTGGGTATGTTCTTTTGGAGTTCCTTGTATAATTCTCCCGATTGCATGCCTCCTATGAATGCACCCAAGAAATATTGGAACGAAAGATCGTAAACGTGCAAACTTTCCGTGATGGGCCTATTGTGGTATTCTGCGAGACTTTCGTCGCTTTGATGAGCTATGTTGTTTAGGCATACTATTGTCTTGGTGAATTTTTGCTTATGATAAAAGCTCCCCAAGAACAGATCCAACAACTATGCCCAAGACTTAATGCTTTTGTTTGGCAATTTTTCATACCATGTAACCATTTTTCCCAATAGAAAGATAGAGAAAGCCTTACACACCAACTCGATCTCCTCATTGTAAAATCTCATAATGTTAACATAGGAATGTAAGAATTCCTTTAGGTCAGTTTTCCCATCATAAATTTTGACGTGTAACGGTAGTTTGAAGTTCTTCATCTTGAAATTGTGAAGATGCGGTGCTAATGGTGATTTGTTTGCATCATCGCATGCCACCATAACACTTAACTCATCCCCATACTTGAGATCCTCATGCTTTTGACTTTTTTTTAAAATTTTATTTTGGGGATTTTGGTTTGAGAATGTCTAAGAATTGACTGTACAGTTGTTCTCTGTTCACTTCTAAAAATGATGCGAATGCTCTCCTTTCTTTTTCTTGATTTGCGTTAGGATACTCTGGTTCCTCTTTATCCTCTTCCGTATTGTCTTTACTGTGCTCCCCTTCTCTACTAGGGACATATTCTTAATCTTGGTTGGAATGCATGCTCTTGTTGTGTCCAACCTATTTTCTCTTATGTATGATGGTTTTAGCTTCTCTCACTTCAGGTGAACACCATTGTCTACTTTAAAGGGAATAAAGGACCAAAAAATATTCTCGTCCCCATAGACAACGCCAAATGTTGTGGTATTCTCGATTAACGAAAGTGACCAAAGTTCACAGTATATCCTCCTATAAAATGGATCCTGAAAGTGATTCCGGGGAAAATGCTCGACACTCAAGTCAGTCGTTTCCTTTAGAGAATTAGGATTTCTCAGTATAGTTGCATTTAACTTGACTGTCGTTCTTATTCTAGTATTTATAGCAGGTTATCACCGTGGCTCTATATTATTAGGATCCACGATCTTGGGTTATGTCGTGGTCCTATAAAACCGATTTGTGTTTATCTTTGTGGTTGGGACTTGATCGTGGTCTCCAATTGTTTTTGGATCGTGGCTTAGTCTCTTCTGACTTAATTCCACTTTTCTTGGTTCGCATCCAAGATTATTTTGGGACTAAGTTTTGAGTTGGGCCTCATGGGCTAGGTATTGATGTGCATCATGATACATGTGTCAACCAATGCATACGGTATAATAATTGGCTTGTTTTACTTATTGGACTGCTAGTATAAGTTAGGTTTACATGACAAATGGTTTAGATGACCGTGTTTGGTTTTCTTGTCTAGATCTCAAGTTTTGTAGACTTAATTGTTACTAATGGACACATTGTATCCATGGGCACCTAGATCTTCCTTTGTGATCATCATTAGTAGGTAGCTCGTGGGTACTTTTTGTCACATTTGTATAGAAGGCCATTCGCAGGGACGATAGAAGATGTCAAAGGCCATTCACATTAGAATTGTAGTTGATGAATGCCACTAACTCTAAATTGTGGTAGTAGAAGGATTGAGCTAAAGATAGGCGGATTTGAAGTTCCAAGAAGCCAAGGAAGAAATGGAGGATTGTTGTCCAAGAATTGTGCAAAGTTCTGGAAAAGATCCAAGAAGAATCAGCCCTTGAGGTTGGTTCCATTGGATTTATCTTCTCAAGTGCTATGAAATCGACTACAAGACCTCTCAAATTGGACCAACGGTTCATCCGTAAGGAGCAAACAAGTCAGCCAGACAAACCTGCAACAGATGGCACAGACCATTCATGGCTAGCATGAAGGCTAGCCACACACAACCCGTACCATGCAATAGGGCTCATGTCAAGGGCCTTTGGTATGAGATATGCCAAGCAGCACGAGTCCTGCCAAATCCTAGCACGGGTCGCGCTAAGCTCAGCTGGCCACATCCTCAATATCTCTTTTTCACTCCAAAATTAGCTAAGTATGGGTGTGGACCATTCCATTTCACATGGCTGGCACCTTTCCAAGTCCAAAATGTCAAGACAGCCCACAGGGGTGCAAAGAATGAAGTGGCTCGTGCCAAAATACTGAACAAAATGAGTATCTGGTTGACAGCTTGTGCCAGAGGACACAAGGTGTGGATCAGAAGTGCAAAAATCGAGCTCCAAATGATGGCCCGTGCCAGCATAACCTTTCCAAGACTGGCATTCCGCGCTAGCACGAACCACACGGCCCATGCCTGATCCGACAAGCCACGCTGGAACGAGGCCACATCAGTGGCACATCCAGTTCCATCTGTGGCGCCCCCTATCATGCAGTGGCTGCTAGGGTTTTGGCCTATTTTGGACCTATTTTTACTCCTAATCCCCTACTACTATTAATATAACCTTAGTCTAATAGGGTTAGAAACTTTTAGGGTTTTCCTTAGGGTTACTTCTAAAATTGGGCCTTTGGAAGCCTATTTATCCTCTCCTATATAAGGAACCTTTAGTCTCCTAGGATTAAACAAGTAGGCATTATGTAGATTTTAATTCTCTCTCTAGGCAGAAGAAAGATGAGAGTTCTCTCTCTCTAGAGTTCTTCTTCTCTTTTCTTTCTCTTTGTTTCTTCATCAATATTTTCCATGAATCTATTTTTTAAGAAGTAGTTCTATAGCTTGGGGGTAATATTTGTATTCATGTGTTGACATATGTTTTGTGACATTCATTAGATCTTCCTAATTGTATGTTCTTGTGATATTATTTTGGCTTGCTCTTGAATTGTTATAATGTCATGAATGATACAATCCATTAGCACACACTCTAGTCTACATTCATGTTGGTGCAAATATTGACATTCCCCCCAGGGGAAGAGAAACCTGGATGTGATATGGGTAGCGGGGTTCGAGTCCACGTGGGCGTGTGCACGTAGGTCTTTTTCAAGTTTTACCATTATGATGATAGCACACTAGTTTTAGCTGGCGAGTTGGTCCAAAGGGTCATGGGTAAGGACAACAATTAGTAGCAAGCTAGGGCTTTAAGCAGTCCTAGTGTCATCGATAAGGTGCCTATCTCTCTTTGCCTCTCTAGGCGTAGGGGTAGAGCATCTGTGGTGTAGTGCCCATGATGTAATCATACAGGGGAGAAACAGATCTGTGCAATGGCAGGGCCGTTGTCTCACTCCCCTAATTATGGAGGCGATGTCGATGGAAGATTCCAAGAGCACCCTACGTGACAGATATGGGGAAGTGCTGACCATCAACTACACCATGTGTTATGAGCACTAAATTATGTTGTTAATGTCTTATATGTGATGGAAATGAGGATCAGAACATTTAATCAACCATGTTATGCAAATATTCCCCAGGTCTCTATCTATATAGTTTTCTCTTGTTTTAGCTTTATGTTTGTAGTTGTTAGTTTTAAAGCCCAAAAACCCTCCATTTTACGATAGTAGCTATTCCCAGCACACAAACAGATTGACAACCTGTACGTGGTTGTGTCTAATTGGCTATTAGACCCTAGCATCTCTGTGAACAAACTAGAACTTGCCAGTAACTACCCCATAGGTAGCTTAGTAGTGAGTTGGGTGCAGAACTATAAATTTATCTTTGACCATTCATTTCATCCATATCGATTTTTTTGGAACACCATTTTAACGACGTCAAGTGAAGGCGGGTTAAATTTTGGCGTAGCTTTTGGAGATGATAGTTTAAAAGTTTAATTATCAATTTGCATAAAACGTTAGTAGAGTAGCTAGTGTTATTCTTTTTTTTGTTTTTTATTTTCCGTAGCAGGTATTGTTTGATCTCTTGGTGCAAACCAAGGACCCTTGCACTACGATTCCAAACTTGGTGTGCTTTCTTTGTTTGTGTTTTTAATTTAAAAAATGTGGGAAAACACTCAATGGATGAGACTTTGTAGGATGTGTTATTATGATTACCCTACAGAGTGTTTCCCAAGGCTGAGTGAGTATGGGAGAAGAATGGCTCAATGAGTGAGATTTTGTAGGATATGTCATTACAACCACCCTATAGAGTTTTGCTCTTGGATGAGCAAAAATGAGAGAGAGGTAGGAGTTTTTGGTTTGCAAGGCCGATGGGATCAAGGTTCGTACCCAAACGAATATTATCCAAATTCAAGGATTAGTGGTAACTAAAATTAGTGGTATGGAAATGCATCGGGAAACCAACACTTTGGATAGACAGTTGGCTCTCACCAAGTATATCCAATGCACTAAAACCAATCCATAGGATTGGTTCCCAAATTGGATTATGGAGAAATTTTGCAAGCTATAGCTAATGTGACCAAGAGTAGTGATTTACTCCAATCACAAATGCTTAGCGAGATTAGCGATTTGGGAACTCAACTATTCTCAAGCATTGGGACAGTTCAAGGGTAAGTGCTTGTGATCTCCTTCATTATGCGTGTGTTTAACCGTTGCATTTGGTTTAGCCATTTTTATTTGGTGGATTGCAAATATTAGTTGAGTTTACGTGGAAAGGGGTTTAGACGGCCATGTTTGGTTTTCTTGTCTAAATCTCGCATTTTGTAGACTTAATTGGTACTAATGGACATCTTGTATCCACAAACTCCCGATCTTCCTTGTGATCATCTTTAGTAGGTCGCCTGTGGTTACTTTTTGTTTACATTCTATGTGAAGGCCGTTCGTAAGGGAGGTAGAAGATATTGAATGCCGTTTGCAATAAAGGTAGTGAAGACAAAGGCTATTAACACTAGACTGGGAGTAGACAAAGGACACGAGCATCAATGCATGGTAGAAGGATATTGAAGCCAAAGATAGACGACAACGGAATTCAATGCAGCCAACGAAGAAACAGGGAATTATGGTAAGATTAGATGTGTTTAAGTCTGAGAACAATCCGGGAAGAATTAGCCTTCAAGGCTGGTTCCATTAGATTCGTCTTCCCGAGAACTACAAAACTGAATACTAAATACCTCAAATAAAACTAACGATTTACCCGTAACGATGGAAACTAGTTCAGCTAGCTGAGGAATAAATGGATCGGCGTAGGCCGTTCTTGGTTTGGCACCAATGGCCCGTGCCAAAGGAATAGCCCCATGCTAAGAAGACCGGCACAAGGATACATCATGACATGCGCCACATGCCACACGCCACCAGATGTCTCATTTTCAGCAACATGGCACGTTCCAAGCTCAATATGCTAAGACCAGCCGGTGGGGTGTGGGAAATCACATGGCCCACACTAAAGTTTATGAGCGAGCACCCTTCCTGACCACAGCCCGCGCCAACAGCCATGGGCACGGATCGTAACCTTCATTTTTAGCACCTTGATGACACCCTGCACCAGCAACATGGCCCACACCACAAGAATAGATACAGCCCGTACCAAACCTCATTGTCTATGCCAAGGACACTCTACAAGCCACACCATCCATGATGCCCCGCGCTGGGCAGTGGCTGAGCTAGGGTTTACTCTATTTTTTCCTATTTTGGGCCTATTTTTAGGTCCAATCTCCTAGTACTATAAATAGAAACTTTGTCTACTAGGTTTTCATATCTTATATCTTAGAGACTCTATCATATCATATTCTATCTTGGTAGGTAGAAGAGAACTCTCTGTTTTTTCTTTTCTTTCTTTTTCTTTGATCCTAAGATGTGAAATTCAAATCTTTATTTGAATTCCATGTCTAAGGAGTAGCTTCTATAGATTCGGGATATATTTTAGTAGTATGGTCTAATCTATTTGATTTTTGAGATTCTTTAGTTCTTCCTGATTTTGTGTCCATGATATTATTATGATTGTGCTTGATTATTTGAAATGCATGAGTACTACACAACATATGAACACACACTTGGGTTATATTCATGTATGAAGCAAATATCGATGCCCCCTTAGGAAGAGAAACCTGAATGTTAGAATGGGTAAGGAACGCGTCCGGGTGGGTGTGTACATGGGGGATTCAATTATGCTCTGACTTATTTGCCATCGCACTAGTCTTAGATGACTTCGTAAAGTTGTCCAAAAGGTTCTGGGTAAAGATAGAAAATAGTAGCAAACTAGGGTTGTGAGATACCTTAGGTCATAGATAAGGTGCCAACGACCCTTAGGCCTAATTGATAGGACCCGAGGGAAGTAGTACATTCGTGGTGGAAGCCCAAGACGTAATTGCACAGGGTAGAAATAGACCTACAACAATGGTCAGACCTTGTTGTACTTTCCTAATTACGATGGCAGTATCAATGGAGGGTTGAGAGAGCACCCGCCTTGACAAGGATGGGTAGTGTATGCCATCAACCACACCACATATTATAAACACTCTATTAGGTTTGCCTAAATATCTATGTGAATGAATCGAGGATAGAAGCATTAGATTGACCATGTTGCTCAATATTTTCCCAATTGCTTAGTTTGATAGTGTACTTTTCTTTTTTACTTTTATACTTAGTAGTTGCTGAGTAGAAAAACCAAACCCCCCCTTTGCATGTTTGATTTACTACCTATTCCTTTCACTTGTATGGATAGACGAACCATACAAGGTTATATTTTTATTGGTACATTAGACCTAGCATCTCTGTGGACAAACCCAGGGCTTACTGCTAACTGCTAACTGCTCTCTCTGTAGTGTAGTGGTGATAATTGGGTGTAGAATTACAAATTTTATCTTCTGACCTCCTAGCCTCTGCCTGGGTTAATTAGCTACGATTAACGACCCCGGGGGGAGGTAGGTTAAAAAGTCTTCGAAAAGTTTGAGTTAACCATCCCTATCTTAGAATTTTGAGAATGTGTCATCATATGCTAAATTTCTTAAAGTTGCATGCACAAAGAAAAGACACAGGCCAACTAAGAGGTTAGGACATTTGAAAATGGGAGGAGTCACCACTTTGAATACTAAGAACATACCTAAGAAATGTGATGACCCCGGAATGTTTTCTATCCCTATCTCTTTAGGTGGTAAACTTTTGGAACATGCCATGATAGATCTAGGTTCATCCATTAATGTTATCCCATTTAGTCTATATGAATGCCTAGAAATAGGTAAGATTAGGGATACTACAGTAATTGTCCAACTTGTCGATCATTCCCAAGCTAGTCCATGTGGACTAGTAAAGGATGTGATTGTGCGAGTAGGCAAATTGGTTTTTCTGGGGGACTTTTATGTCCTAGAAGTGGTGCACAACAGAAGTACACCCCCGATACTTTTGGGGAGACCTTTTCTTAAGACGTCTAGCACTAAAATCAATGTCCACTTGGGAACCTAAACTCTAGAAGATGACATGGAAAAAGTGGAATTTGATATTTATAAATCTAGGCATGATTCAACAAAGTCTTCTTTGATGTGAAAAGGTGTAACCCTATGTGATGAGCATGATGAATCTTCTTATGTAACCAATGTGCATGATTGTTTGATTGAATCCCATGTTGATGATAATGATGATGATTCCAATGAATTGAATGATGCAATGGATAAGATGTCTTTGCTAGATTGTTTTTCTATGCTAACTAACATGCAGCAGGAAAGGGAGATGGTCGAGACTTTAAAACCTTCTCGACCTCCCCCTCAACCCAAAGTGACATTCACGGACTCAATGTTAGCGAGATGCAAGGATTCATTTGTTATGATAAACAAGAGGTCCGAAGGTAGGGATGGTTCATTGTGGAAACCTCTCCACAATGATGTCCTCGTGGGTGGGGTAGCTGATGGTGATTCCGGAGACCCACATGTAGGTATTTCTAACTAGATTGCATGAAAAAGAAAATATGCCATGAAGACGACAATAAATATACGGTGTTTCTTTTGCTTTCGTGTTTTGATTAGTGATTAGATAGTTTTTGCATGAATCTTGTTTATTATGAGGATTTTTGAGATGAAACTCTTGTTTGGGTTGAAATTTTGAGCTCAAAACTTGTGTTTGTGTTTGGATGGAGTTGGATTTGAAGAGTGACGTAGTTTTTCAAAAAAAAAGAGGGAAAAACCAAGGATAAGGGAAACTTTTGGTGGATGCCTCGTGCAATATGCTCGGCATGAGGCTATGCTTCGTGCTGAGATGTTTGACGCTAGGCTCTGTCTTGTGCCAAAATTTTGGCGTGTTGCCTGTGCGTATGGCCGTCCCCCACTCCCGTCCCGAGCACAAAACCAAATTTTAAATTATTTTTTTGTTCCAACAATGCAAAATTTTGAAAATTTTGGTTCTCAAACTTAAAAATACATTTTTGGTTCAAGAATTTTGGAATTTCCTAATTCCTTATAAAGTAAGAATTTTGGGATTTTGGTTCAAGATTTTTCAAATTTTTTGGAATGTTTGGTTCAAGTATTTTTAAAATACTTCCAACATCCCTTGGAATTAATTGATTTGTACTATTGTCCCCTAAATTGAGCATTTTATAGAAAACACCCCGCTAATTTGAAAATCCGAGAGGGCACTTTAGGCAAAATTTGGGGGGCCGGATAGGTTGAAAACTTGAAAGGGCAAACTATGCAAAAATGAAAGGCCAAATGGTGCGGAAAAAGGTGAGGGTGAGCCTTGAAAAAGAAAATATGTGTGAAACTAGGATGAAAACCCAAGAAGTCTTCTAGGCAAAAGGAGAGAAAATGAGAGAAATTGACAAATTTTTTGCTTCTCTTGATTTGTCTATTTGGTGGCTTCTTTGGTAAAGTAAGCTAATTTTGCACTTTCATTGTATGTCTCACCTTTGATTGGTAGTTTACATTATCTTAGACTTTGGGATGTGAGAGTGTGAGATTCTTATGTCTTGGGGGTTTGGATTGTCTATGAATAAAATGTTGGATGTTTTGGGGAAACTTTTTCATGCAAGCTTACACTTAAGATCTTTGCTTGCTCTTGTTTACTCGAATACGAGTAAAGGTTTAAATGCGGGAGGTTTGATAAAGCGTCAAATACATGTATTTTCCAAAGCATTTAACATCTCTTTTGTCATCTTTTGGTTGGAATATTTCTATATTTATGTAGGTTTACATCATAAGGGGTTTAAATGACCGTTTTCAGTTTTCATATCTAAATCCTTCATTTCGTAACCTAATGGATTTGACGCTTTTTGGTCAGTGTCTAGATTCCTTTTTTTGTAAGCTTAATTTGTAGATTTCTCATAAGCAATTCAGATTGGTTTGGGGAAGGCCATTCGCAAGGATGGCAGAATATTGAAGGTCACGAGTCAAAACATGGTAGAAGATAGAAGGATAGAAGAAGGAAGGCAAAGAAGCGGATGAATTGTGACCCTAAGTTTTGGACCATGTTCTTTGAATGATCCGAGAAGAACCAGCCTCCAAGGTAGGTACCATTGGACGTCTTCTTGATCACTATAAAATCGATTATAAGAACTCCCAAAATGGATCAGTAGTTCACCCGTAGCGATAAAAATAATAAAAGGTAGAAGCACCATTATGGGGCACAGCCCTACATTTTGGCCCACATTCAAAATGGTTATTTTCACATAGAACCTTCATTACGGGCCGCAGCCTCTCATAGCGGCTCGCAGCAGCGAGTTTTGGACAGCTTTAAAAGCTGTTTTGAGCCCCAAAAATTCTCTCTATTCATTCACTTCTTCCCCAAATTGAAAAAGACTCTCCCAAACCCCTAGTTTGCATTTATTTTTCATCTTTAACTCTATGTTTGCCATGGATTCTTGCTATATTGTTACGGGTTTTAATAATCTAGGCTAAATATACTGTTAGGAGCAATTGGTAAGCATTTCTAGTATGAATTGGTGAGATTTGATTTATCCTATTTTGTGCTTTGATTATTAAGTATGTTTGGTGCTTTGTTGTGTGATTAATGCTTGATTTATGCTAGGATGATCTACTAGTTGATGATTATGGGTCGATTCTTTGCTAGGTTTTTGGTCAAACTCGAAAGACTTAGACCATTTGTCAATGTGATTGTTGTTGGTCAATGCTAGGTTATAATTAGGAGTGACAACTAATTATGATTGTTAATTAATGAATTCTTAGATTTAGTATGAATTTGAACGGGTTCAACTAATTATCAATGTAGCCCACTAATAACGATTAGCATGAATGTCGATCCTCGTAGTCATTATTGGTAGATATACTTCTGCTATCTATGTGTTTGTTGCTTTTAGGACATTGTGGTAGTTATGTTGGGTCTCTGTCTGTATTTCTATCCTTGGAGAAGTCTATAAAGCCGATCATCTAGAGTGACCCGAGGGTAAGGGTAATCATGTGGTGCTGATCACTCACTCTAACTATAAACGAGGAGAGATGAGAAATACCAGCACTCGAAAGGTGTGAATATGTTCTCCGCAATATGTGATTAATGCATAAACATAGGAAAATTAATCTATGATCAAAGGATGACTAGAAATGTAAAACAATTGCGCCCAATACTCGTTATAATCTTAGTTAAGTTATTTATGCCAGTTGTGATCGTATTTGCATCGTTCTTTTTAATAGTTTGTTAATTAAACATTAAAAGTAGCCATAGTGTCCGTCTTACCACTAGCTACCATTTAGTCGTCAGCCGTAATTTGGGCTTACAAATACTATTTTTGATAAACACGTTGAGGGCCTCCCAAATTTTGGCGCACTGCCGGGGAAAAGGCGTATTTTATTAAAGTGTTGTGTAGGTGTGTGTTTTTGTGTGTTTTTTTGTTTTTATTTGTTTGTTGTTGTTGTTTTGCTTTCTCTTGTGATTGTTAATTGGGATAAGGTTGTATTTCTTTGGTTCTTGGTTTATGGTCGATACTCGTACCAATAGATAAGAAATCCTGCACTACGATCCCAATCTCTTAGGTACGCTCCGGTGAGCAAGGAAAATAGACTATATTGCTAACCAAGCCACCCAATCATCACCTAAAGTAGTTACACCAACTATGGCGGATGATAATGGAACCTTAATGGAGCTCATGGCTCCTAACCTAGAAAACCAACTTATTTGCATCACATTCCCTCCTTTTCTGGAAAATGTACCTTGTGATTTTAGGTCCGGAATTATCCATTATCTACCAACTTTCCATGGGATGAGCGGGGAGGATGCAAACAAACATTTTTCCGAGTTCCACTATGTGAGCATGAACATGAAGCCATCTAGAGTTTCGGAGGGCAATTTCAATATAAGGGTGTTCCCTTTCTCTTTGAAGGATCCGGCCAAATATTGGTTATATTACCTTCCCCCGGGAAGTATAACATCAAGGAAGGAGATGGAGGGAAATTTTTTTTGATAAGTTCTTTCTAGAAACCAAGTCGACAAGGCTAAAGAATGAGTTAAGCAACATCTCCCAATATTTGGGTGATCTTTATACAAATATTGGGAGAGGTCAAGAGGTTGCTAGCGAGTTGCACCTACCACCCATACAAGGAAGGAGATCTTGAATACTATTTCTTCGATGGTTTATCCGTTGACGATATTAGGATGGTCAATGCCCTTTGTAATGGGTCAATTGCCAACAAGAGCTTGAAAGACGTCACGGCATTGTTTGAAGAAATGACTAATGAACCAAGACAATTTGGGTGAGAGAAAGTGCAAGGGTTCAAGAAGCTCCACATCTGGAAAATCCCAATCTTGAGGAGCAATTTCAAGCTTGAGCCTCCATGATGAAGGAGCTAATGAAGGGGATGATGATTCAATCCAAATTTTGTGGGGTTTATTCATTGGATCACCACACTGATGTATGCCCTTAACTTCGAGATAGAGGGTTTGAAGAAGTAAAGGTAATGGGCTACCAAAGTGATCAAGCACAAGGTTTCCAAGGAAATTAGGGATACCAAGGTGGACAAGGGCAAGGGGGACAAGGTCTCCAAAGGGGATAATCTCATGAGAAGAAGTATGATCCGTACTCCCAAACTTACAACCTCGGGTGGAAAGACCATCCAAAATTTTGATGGAGAGATGAGCAAGCCGGTCAATTAAATTCTCAAGGTGGTTTTCAAGGTAAGAAAGGTGGGTTTCAACCAAATAATCAAGGGGTATAAGCCCATTACCAAAGAAAACCAAGGGTATAATCAGGCACCACAACAAGGCTACCCGAAGGATGAAGGCTCATCTAACCACCGGAAGGGGAGATCAAGGTCGGAGCATGAGGAGCTTATGCCTGCCATAACCACCATGGTAAAAACTTTAAAGGATCACGCCTCAGCTAGATTCAAGAACTTGGAAACTCAAGTTAGCCAAATTGCATCCTCCCTAACACGATTGGAGTCTAGGGATTCCGGGAAACTTCCCTCACACCCAGAATTGAACCCAAGGCAAAATGTGAGATCAATCACCTTGAGGAGTGGGAAAGAAACCAAGGAGCCCGACCAAGTTGTTAAGTTTGGAGTCGAGGTTGAAGAAGAGCTTATGGTGAAAGACCAAGAGGTGGTGGAGGTGATCACTGAACCACTGAAGAAGCGGGAAATTGAAAAATCCTTCCACCGCCACTTTTTCCGGCAGCTCTGTAGGACAAGAATTACAAGGGTGAGAATAAAGCCTTTTTTGAGGTCTTTCGCAAATGTGAGGTAAACATTCCTCTTTTTGATGCTATCAACCAAGTACCTAGGTTTTCTAAATTCCTTAAAGAGTAATGAACCCATAAGAGAACTAAAGCACTGAGAAATGTTAGAAAAAATAAATCAGTGGACAAGTGTTGGCTCTCTTTCAAAAGAAACTGCCTCCTAAATGCAATGATCTGTCATGTTCATTATCCCTTGTGTCATAGGTGACAAAATTTTTGAAAAGGAAACGATAGACCTAGGAGCCTATATTAATGTAATTCCATAATCTCTATACAAGACTCTTAACTTAGGGACTTTGCATGAAACTAGGGTGATCATACAACTAGCCAACAATTCCCAAGTTATTCCGAAAGAACTAGTGCGAGATGTGTTTGTTAAAGTGGATAGAATAGTTTTCCCCGCCAATTTTTATGTTCTTGATATGTCGCATGATGATAGTATGCCCCCTATCTTGTTAGGGAGACCATTTTAGAAAATGGCAAGAACTAAAATCGACATGCATAGTGGTTCTTTGACCTTAGAGTTTGATGGAGAAAAAGTAGGTTATGAGATGTACATGGATAAAGAGATTCCAAAGGATGAAATTTCTTGCCATGGTGTCACTATACTTGAAAGTTTGCATGAGCCTCATGATGAACTTGAAACATTGCGACATGATTGACTTAGTTGAAGTTGATAATGGAATGAGTAAGGCGTCTAAGCAAGTTTCTAGTATTTTGAGCAAGGTCAATGTTGCATATTCTAATATCTCTAGTACTAACTTGCAGTGAGTGAAGAAGGGGTTAAAGAAACATCATCTAAACCCCCTTCACTCCAAAGAGTCCCCAAAACCGACTGAAAAGGCATGAGGTGCACAAGTCCATTTGGCTCCGAAGGTGAGGTTTAAGGCTAGACAATGTTGGAGACCAATACATGTGGAGACAATAATGGGTGGAATTGCGGATGGTGATTCTGGAGACCCAAGGAATGTTTTGAGAAGAGCTTGAAAGAAAAGGGAGTATGTCATGCCGACGAAGTTAAATAAACTTGGTCTTGATCATCCAAATAGTCATTTGTGACATTCCGTCGATGTAATTGTGATCTCTTTTTTGTTAAGAATTGTAGATATTTGTTGTTTTAATTGGAATTCATAATATATTTTTCATCTTTTTATTTTGAAATATTTTTTTGGAACACTATTACGCTTGGTTTGAATGATTGTTTTGCAGAGAACATTTGGTTTTGAAGAAAAAGGAGCGAGAAAAATGTTGAGCAACCGGGGCTAGGAGAAGTTCAACTCACGAACCGTATAGAAGTGCAAGGTCCGCGATGCTCACACACTCCCACATCTCCAAAGTACCAAACTCCCTCCCTACCACAACTAAATACACCATGAAACTATTTATCCGCGACCCACTTAGAACACACAATTTGAAACCAAAGAGGTACTCTCTCCTCCATTGCTATTTCAATGCTCTATTCAATTTTTTGTGCATGGCAGTAGTTGTTATATGATGGAGGTTGTGGGGAGAGTATATTTTGGTTGTGGTAGTTTATCCATTAGATCTTATAGTTGTGCTACTAAGCGTGCTTTGGTGCTTGTTACACATCATGAAATTATCTCATTTTCCATCCTTTGCATATGCTCTAGAATGTTTATTTGCATTGAGGACAATGCAACATTTAAGTGGGGGAGGGGAACAAGATGATACTTGTGATTAGTAGTTAGTTTTGATTTAGCAAGTAGCTCTTTTGAGAGCATTTGTAATGAAAAAAATTTTGAAAAAAAAATAAAATAGAAAATACCCTGCTAAGTTGAAAACCCGAGAGGGCAACTTAGGAAAAATTGGGGGGCCCAGATAGGTTGAAAACCCAAAAGGGTAACCTATGCAAAAATGAGAGACCAAATGGTGCGGAAAAAGGTGAGGGTGAGCCTTGAAAAAGAATATATGTGTGGAGCTAGGATGAAAATCCGAGAGGGCTCCTAGGAAAAATGAGAAAAAATGGGAGAAATTGAAAAATTTTATGCTTCTCTTGATTTGTCTATTTGGTGGCTTCTTTGGTAGAGTAAGCTAAGTTTTCACTTTCATTGTATGCCTCACATTTGATTAGTATAATGGTTGTAGATTATCTTAGACTTTGGGATGTGAGAGTGTGAGAGATTCTTATGTTTTGGGGGTTTGCGTAGTCTATGAATATAATGTTGGATTTTTTGTGGAAAATTTTTCATGCTAGCTTACGCTTAAGATCTTTGCTTGTTCTTGTTTACTCGAGGACGAGTAAAGTTTTAAGTGCGGGGAAGTTTAATAAGATGTCAAATGCATGTATTTTCCAAAGCATTTAACATCTCTTTTGTCATCTTTTGGTTGGAATATTGCTAGATTTAGGTAGGTTTACATCATAAGGGGTTTAAATGACCGTTTTTCAGTTTTCCTATCTAAATCCTTCATTTTGTAACCTATTTATAATCCAATGGATTTTTGGTCCTTAGGAGTGTCTAGATTCCTTTTTGTAAGCTTAATTTGTAGATTGCTCATAAGCACTTTGGATTTCTTAGTGAAGTCCATTTGCAAGGATAGTATAAGATTGAAGGCCACGAGTCAAAACATGGTAGAAGACAGAAGGGTCGAAGACAAAGAAGCGGATGAATTGTGACCCTGATGTTTGGACCAAGTTCTTATAATGATATGAGAAGAACCAGCCTCCAAGGATTGTACCATTTTATTTTTCTTCTTGATCACTATAAAATCAATTATAAGAACTCCCGAAACGGATCAATGGTTCACACATGGCGATGAAAATAAGAAGAGGACAGCAGCACCATTGTGGGCCAAATGCTCATTTTTCACAGCATTAAAAGGTGTTTTCAGCTCCAAATACTCTCTCTATTCATCCACTTCTTCCTCAAACTCAAAAATACTCTCCCAAAACCCTAGTTTTCATTTTTTTTTCATCTTTAATTCTATGTTTACCATGGATTCTTGCTATTTTGTTGTGGGTTTTCATAATCTAAGCTAAATATACTCTTGGGAGTAATTGGTAAGTATTTCTAGTATGAATTTGTGAGATTTTATTTATCCTATTTTTTGTTTTGATTATCAAGTATGTTTGGTTCTTTCTTGTGTAATTAATGCATGATTTATGCTAGGATGATCAACTAGTTAATGATTATGGGTTGGTTATTTTCTAGGTTTTTGGTTAAACCCAAAAGACTTTGACTTTTTATCAATGTGATTGTTGTTAATTAATGCTAGGTTATAATTAGGAGTGACAACTAATTGTGATTGTTGATTGATGAAATTTCTAAGACTTAGGATGAATTTGAATGGGTTCGACTAATATCAATGTAGCCCACTAATAACAATTAGCATGAATGTCGATCCTTATAGTCGTTATTAGTAGATATACTTATGATATCTATGTGTTTCTCTCTTGTAGGACATTGTGGTAGTCATGTTGGGTCTCCGTGTGTATTTCTATCCTAGGAAAACTCTTTGACGCAGATCGTCTAGAGTGACCTGAGGGTAAGGGTTGTTGTGTGGTAACGATCACTCACTCTAACTATAACCAAGGAGAGGTGAAAAATATCAACACTTGAAAGGTGTGGATAAGTTCTCCACAATATTTGATTAATGCATGAATATTTGATAATTAATCTATGATCAAAAGATGACTAGAAATGTAAACCAATTTCGCCCAAGACTCATTACAATCTTAGTTGAGTTATTTGTGCTACTTGTGATCATATTCACATAGTTCTATTTAATAGTTTGTTAATTAGTTGTTCAAAGTAATCGTAGTGTTTCCAAAACAAACCCCTCCAGACTTGGTTACCACACAGGAAGAGTGACTCCTTCGTGTGGTTTTTAACTATACTTTAACACTTGATAAAACCCTCTTTTCCTCGTGGACAACCCCATCTTACCACTAGCTACAATTTAGTAGTTTGTCGTAGTTTGTCGTAATTTGGTCTTATAAATATTATCTTTGAAAGGCACGGCAACGGCCTCCCACTTGGTGTGCATGTTTGTTTTGTAGGAAGCATAGGGTTCTTGGAGGAAGGTGAGAAAATGGGGAGTCCAACTCATGGACCATGTAGACATACATGGTTCGTGATGCTCAAAATGATGGACAAGAAGGAGAACCAAACCCCGAATTCATAGGCCATGTAAATGTGCACGGTCCATGAAGCTTACATACTTTCCTACATCCAAATCACCATTTTCCCTCAACCACCCCCAAAAATACCACCAAGACCCATTTTCCCTCTAACCCTTGAAACATACAACTCGAAACCTAAGAGGTAACTCTCCATTGTGATTAAATTCTTTATTTCTATTTGCATGATAGTGGTTAGATTGAACTTTCTTGACTAGAGTTTGGGGGTTGTATATTGGGGTGATGGTAGTTTATTCGATACATTCCATGATTGTGCCATCAAGGGTAGATTTTAGTATCCATTTTTCATTATAAGTGCTCTCCTATTTCCTTCCCTTGACATGTGTTCTATGATTTTGTATATGCATTAAGGACAATGCAAGCTTTAAGTGTGGGGGAGGGTATTAGATAACACTTATAATTCTTAGTTGTTTCTATGTAGCTAATAGCTCATCTAAGAGCATTTTAGAGCATTCTGAAGAAAACAAATGAAAAAATATATACCCAGCTAAGTTGGAAGCCCGAAAGGGAAACTTAGGAAACAATGGGAAAAACCTGGATGTCAAAAGACCTAAGTAAAATTAGAGGCTAGGCCAAGCTAGGTTTCCGAACCTAGACAAATTTTTTTGACAGACGCTTGGGGAATATTTATGTAACATGGTTGATTAAATTTTTTTGATCCTCAATTCAATCACATGTAAGACTTCAACAACCTAATTTAGTGCTCATAACATGTGGTGTGGTTGATAGTCAGCACTTTCCCATACCTGTCACGTAGGGTGCTCTAGAAATCTTCCATCAGCCCCACCTCTATAATTAGGGGAGTGCAACAATGGTCTAATCATTACGCAGATATGTTTCTCCCCTGTACGATTACATCTTGGGCACTACACCACGTATGCACTACCCCCTAGGCATATAAAGAGGCAAAGGGACGTAGGCACCTTATCGATGACACTAGGACCACTTACAACCCTAGATTTCTACTATTTTCTATCTCTACCCATAACCCTTCAGAAAAACTCACTGGCTAAGACTAGTGTGCTTTCATTGTTATAGTAAAATTCAAAAAAGACCTACGTGCACACACCCACGTGAACCCGGACCCTGCTACCGATATCACATCCAGGTTTCTCTTCCCGGGGGGTATTAATATTTGAACCAATATAAATGTAGACTAGAGTGCGTGCTAATGGATTGTATCATTCTTGCAATTATAACATTAGAGAATAAGCTATCATAATGTCACAAGCACATAAATTAAGAAGATCTAATGAATCTCAAAAAAACATAATCAACAAATGAATAAAAATTATCCCCAAGCTATAAAAGTACTCCCTAGACATGGAATTCAAGTATTTCATTGAATTCCACATCTTAGGGCTAAAGTAAAATAAAAAGGAAAAAGGAAAAGAACCTAGAGAGAAGAAAGAGCGTTTCTCTCTCTAAGTTGCTCTTCAAAATACAAGAAAATGATATAAGATGTGAAAAGTCACCAACTCTTGTACACTAAGGCTCTATATATAGTAGTAGTGTATTTGGGCCTAAAAATAGGTCCAAAATAGGCCAAAACCCTAATCAACCGCAGCCGGCACAGACCGTTGCTAATGGTGCGGGCTACCGCTGACGTGGCCTCGTGCTGGCGCGGTTCATTGGATTTAGAGCGGTACACTTGCCTCATGTTTACATGGGGTGCCATTCTTGGTGCAACCGTGCTGGGCGTGGTCTGCGTCTTCTGGCACAGACCATCGTTAGGAATGTTATTTTTGCACTTCTTATCCGCGGTCCGTGTCGTTTAGCATGGGTCGTTATCAAAATCCTCATTTTTCTCAGCCTTTTGGCATGAGCTACTTCATTCTTCACATCTTGGTGGCTGGTCTTGACATTTTGGACTTGAAATGGTGTGGGCTGTGTAAAATGGGACGGTCTGCGCCCATAATTAGCCATTTTTGGAGTGAAAAAGGCATCTTGAGCATGCATCCTGCAGTGGATGGCACAGCCCGTGCAGGGTTTTGGCATGGCTCATGCTACTTGGAAAGGATTGTGCTAGAGATCCTTGGCGCAGGCCACTAGTGCCTTGTCTCGTGCCAACCATGAGCGGTATGTGCCGCTCTGTTGCTGCTTTGGTCGGCTGACTTCTTTGCTCCATTACGGATGAACCGTTAGTCTGATTTGAGAGTTCTTGTAGTCAATTTCATAGCGCTCAAGAAGAAAAAAACCTATGGAACCAACTCCATGGGCTGATTCTTCTCAGATCATTCTCATAACTTGGTGCAACTCTCAGACAACAATTCTCTATTTCTTCGTTGGCCTCTTTTAACTTCAATGCCACCAATCTTTAGCTCAATCCTTCTACTACCACGATGTAATGTCCATGTCCTTCATCTACTACCACTCTAATATGAATGGCCTTCGCCATCTTCTACCATCCTTGTGAATGGACTTCAACAAAGAATCTGACAAAAAGTACACACAAGCGACCTACTAAGGATGATCACAAAGAAAGATCTAGGTTCTAGTAGATAAAAGGTGTCTATTAGTGTCAATTAAGTATTAAAATATAGGATTTAGACAAGAAAACCAAACATATATGTCTAAACCCCTTGTCACGTAAACTCAACTAATACTAGCAATCCAACATATAAAACAAGCCAACTATTATGCCGAATGCAATGGTTAACACATGCATACTGAAGCACATGAATAACCAAGTTAAGGATCTCTTAGATTTCATTGGTGGATTGTTTTTGGCAACAACTCTTGGATTGCTTTTGGGGAACTTTTTGGGAAAGTAAGCTATCTTAACATTTCTCTTTCTTTCTTACATTTTTCTTCACTTTATTTTGGGTGGTTAGGTTACTTTAGGTTTTTTACGAGTGTCAGAGTTGTGAGATTCTTGTTTCTTTGGGGGAAATAGGGTAATCGAGGAATAAGTCGAATGCATCAGCAAACTTATACTCACATGCTACACTTCGCTTAGGCTTTTTCTTGTTTTCATTTACTCGAGGATGAGAAAAGGGTTAAGTGTGTGTGTGTGTGGGGGGGGGGGGGGGGGGTTAATGTGCATCATTATGCATGCGTTAACCAATGAAATTGACATAATAATTGTCTTATTTTACTTGTTGGATTGCTAGTATTAGTTAGGTTTACATGACAAAGGGTTTAGATGGCCATGTTTAGTTTTCTTGTCTAAATACCGAGTTTTGTAGACTTAATTGATACTAATGGACACATTGTATCACCAGGATCTTCCTTTGTGATCATCATTAGTAGGTGGCTCGTGGGTACTTTTCATCACAATTGTATAGAAGGTCATTCGTAGGGACAGTAGAAGACATTCAAGGCCATTCACATTAGATTTTTAGTAGATTAAGTCCACTGACTCTAAATTGTGGTAGTAGAAGGATTGAGCTAAAGATAGGCGGGCTAGAAGTTCAAAGAGGCTAAGGAAGAAACAGAGGAATGTTATCCGAGAATTGTGCAAATTCTGGGAAGGATCCTAGTTCCATTGGATTTTTCTTCTTGAGTGCTATGAAATTGACTGCAAGAACTCTCAAATCAGACCAATGATTTATTCGTAGCGGAGCAAACAAGTCATCCAGAAAAACCAGTAGTTTGTGGAATGAACCATTCATGGCCAGCACGAGGGCAAGCCACACATGGCTCGTACCACATCACACAGCCAGTGTCAAGGGCCTTTGGCAAAAGCTGTGCCAAGCAGCATGAGCCCTGCCAAATCCCAGCAAAGGTCGTGCCAAGCTCGGTTGGTTGTGTCCTCAAGATCTCCTTTCACTCAAAAATTGGCTAAGTATGGGTGCCGACCGTTTTGTTTCACACAACCCATGTTGTTCCAAGTCCAAAATGTCAACAACCTATGGGGTGTGAAGAATGAACCGGCCTATGCCAAAATACTGAGAAAACCCAGGATTCGGTTGAAGGCCCGCAATAAAGGACATGGGGTGCAGATCAAAAGTGTAAAAATAGAGCTCCAGACGATGGCCGATGCCAGATGACAGGGACCACACCAGCACGGCCTTGATAAGACCGGTGTTCTGCACCAGTATGAGCCACACGGCCAATGCCAAATTCGATGGGTCGTGTCGGCATAAGGCCACGTCATCGGCATGAGCCTTGTCATCTGCGCCGCCCAGTGTCAGGTGGCAGCTTCTAGGGTTTTTGCCTGTTTTGGGCATATTTTTAGGCCTAATGTCCTACTACTATAAACACAGCCTTAGTTATGCAATGCTTCATTTAGGTAGATCAGTGGTTGTCCTCTTCTTGATCTTCTTTGCCTGCACAGTTAGTCCTGGAAGTGATTCCGGGAAAACAACTCCGACGATCAAGTTAGTTTTTTTTTCTGCTGAGAATTAGAATTTCTCTAGATAGTTGCACGCACCTTAGCCTCTTCTCCATTTGTTGTATTTATACACTAAATCGAACGTGTTTCCCTATTTTCAGGAGCAAGGATTGTGTGGTGCATCATGATCCCCAGTTTCTGAGTACGTGGTCCTTCGTGCTTGTCATTCGCTCCTTGTTCATCCACCCACGTTCTCTATGGTGAGGATGTCGATTTTTCAATGGTTTGGGCTGAAAATGTTTGACTTCTTTACTGACTATTGTTGGGATGGGCGTCTGGGCCTAGCGGCCATTAGCCTCGCTTGCTGGGCCACATATACACAATAAGCCTCCCAGCCAACAAAATTGTTATCTCGCTTTCTATTTATGCATTGTAACATGTTCGCTTGTGCTGTGATGCGAATCATCTTTGCGGAGTGTTGTAACCATCTTGGTTGTATACCGTACTTTCCAAAATCCAGGCTAACATTTGAAATTTAAAGTCTGCAAGTATCTTTTATCCTCATAACACCTAGCCGCTATAATCTCGCAATCGAGATTTGCTCCTTCGTATTCGTTATTCATTCCGTAAATCACTCTGTTGCAGTTACATGTACCTTTTCTTATAATTACTTTGATTTCAGCGCTTGGAAAACTGCCTCAATTTAGAGTACTCCTACTGATGCCGTCTCGAGAATCCAAAAAGGTAACCCACTTTATGTCAAGTCTTCATGATTGTGCACTATTCTCTATTTCCCCTTTTTGTCTCCTTTCTCTTCTCCTTCTTTACTTAGAGCCTGGTGCAAATTCAGACCCATTCAACTTCTTTCATCTCTTATATTGCTCCTAATCTTCTCTCACTTTCTGCGCTAAAAATCAGTAAGTTTTCTTGTGTCTTCTTCAGCTTTACTATATTTTTGTCATTTTTTTTCTTGAGAAATTTGTGTATCCGTTCTTCTTTTAGTGTATCTTGCTTCCATTGTAATTGATGAACCTTTGTTATTCTTTCTCCATTGCTCTGTTCTAGATTCTAGCCAGAGTAGCCTTTTCTAGATTTTGTTGTTTAATTGACGTCACCATTCATCAGGATTTTAGGGATCTTGAATTCATTGATGTCTGCCTCTAAAAACCTTGGAGTTCCTGCTCCAAATGACCGTGAAATCCCTGTTGATTCTGGGAAGGATTCCAACCGTTATACTGGATCTTCCATCATTAGTAGCCTCCTCACAAAATCCTATGTTGAGGATTTGAAAAATACTTTCCCTTTTTTGTGTTCGTATGAGCTTAAGGCACCTGAGGCCTCTGAGGGTGTTCGTACTCCTCACCCTGTTTATTTTTCCTGTTATTTAGATAACCTAAAGTTTGGACTATCTTTTATCCTACCCCCAACATGTGTTGAATCTCCTCGCTTACTATAAAGTGGGTTTATGTCAGTTGCACCCCAAAGCAGTCTCCATTTTTGTATTTTTCTGTTATGTGGGAGAAGCTGCTGGTGTTGATTTTTCTATTGATTTATTCCACAACCTTTTTCATCTTTGCAAAGTAAAAAATTGCTCCGATGAATTCACTTTTTACCTTGTGATCCTTACCATTGATTTCGTTAGCGGGTTACCCAATAATTATGGGGTGTGGCATAAAAACTTATTCTATATAAAACTTGATCCCAACAGTAGTTCAGCCTTTTCAATTTGGAACTATAGCATTCCCAAAGTGAAACTCCCTAAGGTTGGGGTTTGTCTGAATGCTGAGTCTGTGGTTGTAATATCACTTAGCCAGCATTCCATTGCACTTTTCCATGCCATTACTTTAAGTAAATGCGTTGAACTCATTGATCCTATTTTTTGATGGTCTGCCCAGCTTGATTTAATTTATATGTATATCTATTATGCTTCTTATATTTTTGTGTACGCTTATCCAACTATGCTTGCTTTATTGTAGATACGGATCTGACTCGATGCATTACTGAGAGGAACTTTACTTCTGCGGATAAGGATGAAGAGATAGAGACGTTGGCCAATGAGGTTAACAAAAACAATGAGGTTTTTCTCCCCCAAGTGGTTCCTACTGGCACTAGTAATTAGCAGATTGCATCTGGCTCGCATACTAAAGAAGCCAAGAGGGATGGTAAGCAGAAACCTAAAGAAAGAAACAACCTGAGGAGGCGCAAGGAGCGGAATGAAAATACTTGCACCGATTTGGAGCCTATCAAGAAGAAGGGGCGCATTACCAACTTCCTCCACACTCTTTTATGCTAAGTCGTGACTTGTTCGTAGAAGGGACTGTTCCAACTACGATCGCTAAGCTTTCCCTCTCAAAAACCATGGTTGTGGTGTGTTTTTTTTTGTCTTGAGGTATTACAATAAATCAAATGCTTTTCCTTATCGTACAACCGTTCTTACTTTTGGTGTGCTTTAAAATCAAGGTTGGTGAGAGCTTGCAACTTGTCAGTCAACGGGTGGACAGCTTTGATAAAGAGGAATGAGCAATACTGGTGGAGCTGCAGGTCAGTAAGGCTGAGTGTGGTGCATTGAAGACCGCTGGTGAGGATGCTGAGGAGCGAGAATGGACGTGGGCTGTAGAGGAGCGTGTTGTGGTCGTTGAAAGAGAAATGGAAAAAATAAGCTTTCAGCTGGAGGAGATGCGAACAAATGGTCCCGCTTCAGCAGGATATCCCCAGCTATTGGTTGACCGACTCCTGAAGACTAACTCCTTCTATGCCTTGTTCAAGGAAGTTTCAGCTAATGCTTGTGATATTGGCTATTGTGAGACTTTAGTTGAGTTGTGAAAACTGAATCTAACCGTGAAGCTTGAGAAGCTGACGAAATTGACCAAGTCCAAAAAGATTTTGGTAGAGCAGACAAAAATTCTTAATGATGGTTTTGTGAAGAGTGTCTCTGACGGTATGCATTCCTTCGCACTGCTGTCGTACCTTGCTGATCTATCCACTCTTCCTTCTGTGGCTGAGCTGAACAAATGTATGGTTGAATACTATGAGGAATTTCCTTCAGCTCTTCCCACTCTGAGAATTGACATCCTAGACTAGAGAATATTGTTAATAATGCTTCAAACCCTGGGGCTGAATTGAACGTCGAAGTTCCCATGCATCCTGCAAGCATGGAGGATACTGTTGTCGTGGTCCGCTCTTCGCTCTCCTCTCCGACCAAAGTTAGTCAAGCGCCATAGTCCTCGAGCCTATTCTGTTTGTTTTATGTAATTTTATGACAATACTTTGGAGTATGTTTGTATAATTTTTGTATCATTGACAACTGATTCGATCATTATGCTCACTTTTTATTCTTTGACCGATGCTTTTAGATTTATTTACTTGCAGGGCTTTGATATTATGATTGACAGAATTGTTTTGAAAAGTGTAGAAAATCTGGGCTGTTATGCTCGTTTTCCTTAGGACAATTCTTTTACTCCATCTTCTGGATGCTGCCCTATCAATCTGATTGAGGCAACTAAGTGGGAAAAAAATATTCTTAGCCCATGTCTTCTGATCGCATGCCTCTGGTAGACTCTATTCCTTTGTACATTGGGTGAAAGATTCTGACATTCTCGTCAACCTCATCTTGTTCCTCTTCATGTCCTTTTAGTAAGCTTATACATAATGGTTATGATACTAATTCTCTTGGAAAAGATATTATTTGTGGTTTAGTTAACCTTGAATCAGCTGTAGTGAACTTGCGTTTGCTTAACCTTCCTGTCCGTGTCCAAGAATGGGCGTTAAATTTTGGCATTCGTCTGAAGTACACGTTGCTAGGTGTTCAGGACATTGAAGCGAAGTGGGATAATTCAGTGAAAGAGACTGAGGATACCGTCCATGATCTATGAATATTTTGTAACAAGAAGAATGATCTTGTATATTAGCAGCAATTGAACATGGTTAAGATGCTTAGGCAATATGAGCAAATTAGACACTATGTCGCAGATAAGACATGCGAAGTCCATTAAAAATGGCGATCATAGGCAAGCAGTGTACCCGTATTGACAATTTGTATAATTGACTGAAGAAAAAGCAAGAGGAATGTGATCATTATTCAACCACTGATGTTGGTTGGCAGAAAAAGTCCGATGAGCAGTTTTCTGTTAATGCATAGCTATGAAGTGATAATAATATGCTTTGCGTTGAGGTCAATCAACTTGATAGTTATGTGCATGAACTTGATCAGGCTTGTGTAGAATATAAAAACAAGCTTCAGGCTCTCCCCTCGTCATCTCGTAGGGCTAATGGTCACGGAGACCTTACAATGGAACTTGGTGGTCAAAGAATTAACTTGTCAGAGTCTGTTCGGTAACACATTCAGTCTCTAAAGAAAGAAGTACATGACTTAAGAGCTGAGATGAAAAGATATGAGGAAACTGTCAATGTTATGAGTATGCAATTGGATCGTGAGAAGTTTAGCCCCATTACTGACTTTAAGGAATACTATGCTAAACATCTTGGACATATAGAACGAAGAGACTTTATACGTCATCCTACATATTTGTATATGAAGTGGCGATATGAGCATTTGGTTGGCAAACAAGAGGCTGCCAAAGAGACTCGCCATAGAGCTGAACATTTGCATCGCAAATTCGAGTGTGGCTGCCACTGCGGTGAATTGTCATCGTTTGGGTCTTCACGAGCCTCAAGGCATTGATAAATGTGCTATTTTGATCAACTTATCGTGTAATAAATTTTCTAATGACTTGGTGAAGTGTGCATCATCACCTTCGCTATGCAAACTTTATTTTCCATGTTTTGTCTCTTGAATGTTATAAATTGCAAAGCTCCAAAATTTATGGTTAGCTTTTATCTCCTTGTTTTGATTAGCTAAATTTCAAGTTGTTTGTAAGGTTCTTAGCTTGCCTTTTACTCATAGAAAATCATTATGGATCATGGTACGCAATTCCAATCTTTGTATGTTATATTTATGAGCAATTTTGTTCTCAAACGAGATCTATATTTTGCATGTATGGTCAAGCTAGCAAGATCTAAAGCTTGAAGCGGTAGGTGATTTCACAAGATCTGTAGCTTGCAGTTGTTTTGTATGCAAAGTTGCAAGATCTAAAGCTTGCAAGCATAAATAATTATGCAAGATATATGGTTTGCAGGTACTTGATTTTCGAAGTTGCAAGATCCAAAGCTTGCAAGCATCGGTAACTGCGCAAGATCTATAGCTTGTGATTGTTTGGTTTGCAAAGTTACAAGATCCAAAGCTTCAAAGAATCAATGATTGTGCAAGATCTATAGCTTGCGGTTGTTTGCTTTGCGGTGTTTGAAAGATCTAAAGCTTGCAATCGTCGATCAATGTGTAGGGTCTATAGCCTGATGTTAAGTTGTATTTTTGAAGTCTTAGTAACTTGATCGTAGTATGTTACGAACCAAATATCTTTTAATATGTGCAAGTAAATAATAAGAAGCGTAATTATGGTCCAGCAAAGTAGGTTCTTATATTAAATATGTACTATCGTGATCATATCACATCTGAACAATGGGGTAAAAGGAACTAAGGGTAATGTCCTGGTTTCTATACAGGTGGAAGTTCACTATTCTTCCTCTAGACATAAAATTTTCTTACGTTGACCACATACCGCTTGTTCGGGACTACGGTATCGTCCATCCTCTCCAATTCATAGATGTTGGACTTATGAGCCTTTGTGACCTTGTAGGCCCCTTCCCATTTTGGGTACAGCTTTCCTCTTTCTTCTGTCAGGCTAGCTTAACTCTTCCTCAACACTAAGTCACTAATGTGAAACCGAGTTTCTTTCACCTTCTGATTGTACACTCTGGCTATCCTGCCTTTGTATTTAGCTTTTGTGATCGCTGCAAGGTCTCTTTTCTCTTCCAATTTGTCTAATTCAAGTCTCAACTTATTCGGGTTGTCTATCTTCTTGTAATCACTTACACAAAAGCTTGAGTTGCCAATATTTATGGGTATGAAATCTTCTTGACCGTAAACTAGACTGTATGGCATCTTCTCCGTTGGCTCTAGGATAGTCTTTCTGTATGACCATAGCATATTTGGTAGCTCGTCCACCCAGCCAATTCGCTTTCCTTCCAATATCTTCGGTATTCCTTGAACTATAGTCATGTTTGTTACCTCCACTTGGACCTTATCTTGAGGGTATGCTACAAAGGTAAACTTTTGGAGAATCCCGAGTTTCAAACACCAATCGGTGAATATCCCACTTGTGAACTATGTACCGTTGTCCATGAATATGATATGTGGCACACCGAAGTGGTATACTATATTTTGCCATAAATATTTCCTGGTGGCTTTGGCTGTGACACGTCCTAATTGTTTTGCTTCCACCCACTTTGTAAAGTAGTTGATTGCTATGACTAAGAACTTGGCATTGCTTTCGCCCTTTGGGAATGCTCCGACTAGGTCGATCCCCCATATGGAAAATGGCCAGGCTCCATAGACTCCTCTCAAAGGTGATTGTGGTTTATGAAATAACGAGGCATTGATTTGGCAACTCCAGTATTTAAGGACAGAGTTGTGTTCATCATTGAGCATAGTCGGCCAGTAGTATCAAACTCAAATAATCTTTTTTTCTATTGTTCTACCACCTTGACGTGTTCCACAAAGACGTTCATGAACCTCTTTCAAAATCTCTATTTCCTTCATTGGTCCTACACATTTTATCCATGGAGACAAAAAAGCATTTTTTGTATCAAGTCCCATCTTTGTAAACATAATTGGTAGGACGTAACTCTAACTTCCTAGCTTCCATCTTATCCTCTAGCAGCGTCCCCTTCACAAAGAAATCTATTAGTGGAGACATCTAGCTTACTTCATCTTATTGGATCGTTGACTCGATAGTTGACATTATGCTTCTGACTGGAATGACTTCTATGATGTCGTCTACCTGTTCACTTAGAGAATCAAATATTGTTGTTGCTAGCTTACTTAGTGTGTCCGCCTTTGTGTTTTAGCCTCTCAGTACGTGTTGTATGTTGAAGTACTCTAGTTGGGCTATGAGTTGTTGCACTTTTCCTAAATACTTCACCAAATGCTCTTCTCGCACCTCGTAGCCTCCTCATACTTTCTGGACAAAAATTAGCAAGTCGCTGGATATGCGAACACTTCTGAATTTCATTCTGACAGTAAGATCTAGTTTGCAAATCAAAGCCTCGTATTTTGCTTCATTATTGGTGAGCGGGAAATCAAAATGCAATGAGTATCTGTGATCGCCCCCATCTGGGTCTAGCAATAGCAATCCTGCTTAGCAACCTTCCTTACTAAATGTGCCATCAACTAACAATGTCCAAGCAATTGCTTCCCATTTCATCTTGCCTTTATCAATTCTCAAGCTTTGATGCATTCTTTCCCTATGTACTTCTTCGCTTGTCATTTTCGCAATGAAGTCTTCTTATGCCTGAGCTTTGATCATTATTCAAGGCTGGAATTGTATTTCTAATTGACCTAATTCTAGGGGAGTAAATTCTTATAATGTGGCTACAGTAGCCGACACTGAATGCAAATATGGAGAACGCATCTCTATATTTTTTTTAAAAAAAAATTCAAAAAAATATGAGGACCCATTTGGCAAATGCATCCCCTATATTTTAGGTATTTTTTTATGTCTCAACTGAGGAGGATGCATTTACTAAATGCGTCCTTGAATTTCAATTTCTTTTAGCACTGAACGCGAGGAGGACGCATTTGCTAAATGCGTCCTCAAATTTTGATTTTCTTTTTAAGCACTAAACATGAGGATGCATTTAGTGAATGCGTCCTCTAACCCCTTATAACCCAGGTACAGGAAACAATTTCAGAGAAAATGGAAATGCATTGTTTTCTTTGCCCGCCGGATTCTTCCATCCTCGTCGTCGTGCTCATGCCACATTCATTGTCTCCTGCGTGCGCACGCCGTGTGTCTCCCTCCTAGCCCTCATTTTTCTCCATTGTCTTCACCGAGAACATATAATTCCAAATCTTCTTTGGTATTTGTTTTTGCTCTTTTGTTAGATCTGATCGTTTTCTTCCATTCTTTTTGTTTAAATTGTTGTTTGGTTTGTTGCTGAAGACACCGGCCGGTCAGGACTGGTCAATTTTCTTTTGCCGGACTCGAGCATGCAATACACAAGCCACTGCAAGCTCTACGTGTGGACTCATGCGCCGCCAGCCTACCCGCACGTGGTAGTCACGCGCCGCCAAAAATTCTGGGAGCCCTGAAAAAAATCTTGATCATATGAATGTGTTGAATGATTATGTGTGGTTTGAATGATTAGGTGTGGTTGGAATGGTTTTGTGTGGTTTGATTATATGAATGTGTTGAATGGGAATGTGTGAGTATGGTTAAATTGATTATGTGATATTTGTTGACAAATTTTTTTCCGTCGGACTAACAATTTAAGTTGAAATGTTGTATGTCAATTAGTTATAAAATTTATAATAGTGTATGATTTTGTTGCCCGATGATAATGGAACAGTGTATGGTTTAGGGTTTGAGGAGTTGAATATGAGTTGCTGAATAATACCTTCTTCCGAATATCAAATTATATGTTCTATTTTGTATAATTCAGTTGTATGATATTTTTGACGGTGTACTTGTATAAAAGGGGCCCGATTAAGTTTGATTTGACTGTGGGTGTGTATTATGATCCTCCCATACCTGAGAAAAATATTACTCTCAAATGAAGGTTAAGCCACTCTGAGTTAGTTGATTTAATTTTCAGAAGGCTTGGCATTAGAAGTGAGAGGTTTCTGTTAAAAATATATTATCGTTATCTTGAGTTGATTGATTCGTCTATATACTATCGATGTTATAATGTGGAAGATGACGAGTCTACCACGACCTTCTTCAACATTGTTGATCAAATTTCCTTAACCTCGGCTAATATATACATTAATATCAGGAAGATGTCAAACACCATTGACCGTGTGGGTAGTGTTAGTTCGGTGACGTTCATGTTGTTGAGCAATATTCAGAACTATACACCTTTGCTAACCCTACCACCCCTTGTACATTGCCAAGGTTTTGGAGATCCTTTTGTCATTGGTGAGTTGAGCCAACCCAGTGCGTATGTTCACGTCGATTGCACTCAGACGTCCACAAGTGCTGGTATATATGGTGTGTATCATGAGGAGCTGAATGTCTTCAATGATGATTATGTGGGTGAAATTGGCAAGCATGTTGTGTGTCATGGTGACATGTTTGTAGTGCTGATGAAGGTGAGGAAGAAGAAAGTGAAGATGATCTTTCCTCATCAATGGATTAGAATCCAGGGGACGATGATAAACAAGTGGTGTGCACGAACAATGTAGCCATGTGGTTCCATCTTATGGCGAATCCTAATACGGATGCCTACTTTTGGGATTATGGTGGGCCCTTATGAGGATGGCTATGACCCAACTAATTGTGGTGAAAGACTTCCTAGTTATGTTCAAGTGACTGGTGAAGTTGCCTTGGGTATGCGATTCCAGAGAAAGCCAGAATTAGTATAAGCTATTTCCAGGTGGAGTTCGATGATGAACATGGAACACTGGGTCGTGGATAGCAGGTCATATACATGCTATGAAAAATGTAAGGACACTGTTGAAGGAAGTGATAATTGTCATTGGATTGTTCAAGCCAGCAAGAAGGATTCCCATGGGATGTGGAGATCACCAAATGGGCAAGTAGTCATGGTTTTATTGGTGTTGGTCGATCAAATGGTAACACTAACCTGACATCATTGATGATTGCCCATTCCATTCACAACCATATTGACGTTTCTTACACGGTGAAGGATGTCCAAGTGCATGTGAAAAAAGGAGTTAAATGTGACTCTTTCCCACAAGAAGGTGTGGTATGCTCGCCAGAAGGCTATTGATTTGGTATTCGGAACTTGGGAGAAATCCTTTGAAATGTTTCCAACATTTATGAATGAGCTAATCAAGGCCAATCCAAGCACTATTGTTGATTGGGCAGACTACCTGATAGAATACTCGGTCATGGGTGTAGGAAATTTAAGTTTGTGTTCTGGGCATGTGGTCAGGCTATCAATGCATTTCACCACTGCAGGCCAGTGATTAGTGTGGATGGGACTCATTTGAGAGGCGCATACAAGGCCACAATACTAGATGCGATGACACACGATGCGAATGATTACATATTGCCCATTGCTTATGAAATAGTTGACGCTGATACTAATGAGAGTTGGAAATGGTTCATGCTAAAACTGTGACTCCGTGTGGTAGGTGGTGATAGTAGGCCAATCTGTATTATATCGGATCATCATGATGGGTTTTTGAATGCAATGATACATATGGATGAATGGATAGAGCCAGCAGGATACCATCAGTTTTGCTTGAGGCATTTTCAGTCCAACTTCCTTAGTGCATAGCGTGGGAAGTTCAAAAATGCGCATCTGAAGACTTTGGTTTGGCAGCTTGGTTTTTCCAGGCAAGAAAGTAAGTGGAGGGAGTACAAGGAGGAGTTGGAGAGTCTCGAACCATCTGCTTGGGATTAGCTGAGACAACATGATAGCAGTACGTGGTGCCTTACCTTTGATGAGGGTGATCTTCATTGGGAGTTCTTAGAACTAATTTGTCTGCATGATGACGTACACGATATGGAGGAGGATTTACAGAGGGAGTTCTGCATGACAACGTATATGTTTCTACTTAGATGGTTGTTCCACGACGCACATCACGTACCATACATCCTCCCCCATGTAGATCGGGTGGAAAGCTTTGCAGAAGGCATCATTAGTACAATACATGGCATTGGGCATTCATTTCATTACATTTGTACCTATCTGTTTGACACGTGTTTTTTGAATATTGTATCTCTGAATCAATTCATGTTTATTTGGTTTTCATTATCATCTCTAATTTCATAAAAAGTAAATGCATCTACTCTTATATTTTTGTTTATTATATTAGTTAATAGTGGAAAAAGTGTAAAATTTAAACAAAAAAAGGGAATTTTTGTTTATTTACATGTCTAATTCATTTAAACTACAAAACAAAGTTGAATTTTCCAAATTACAATTCAAATATTGTACTGACTTCCAAATTTTTAATAATTTATTCCTACTCCATATTCAGGATTATTTTAAAAAATTCAATACCCACGTTCAAAATTTTCCATTATCTTTAATCAGGTAAGTAGGATGTTGAAGTTTTATTATCATAAATTTCAAAGTGGACTTCCAAATTCTTCCGATGTATTTATCATTGCCAAAAAAAAATTTAAAACATAAAATAATTTCATGTTAACTAATGTGCTATTGGAGACAACGAAAATATAAAAAACAAAAATTGGACAATCAGTTAGAAGACTGATTAAAAAATTAATTTTAAATTGAGGACGCATTCAGAGAATGTGTCCTCTGCTATAGATTAAAAAAATTACATATATTGAGGACGCATTCTATGAATCCAGATTTTAAAAAAACAGAGAATGTGTCCTCCACAAAAGTGGCCATTTTTCAAAACCAACATAGTTGCATCCGAATTTAACTAATCTAGCACAATCAAAGAAAGAACTCAATTCCAAGGCCCACTTCGTTAATCTTCCTGAAGACTCGAGCTTGGTAAGGTTATTCTTGATTGGAAACCTCGTGTAAACCACTATGTGATGACTATGGAAATACATTCGCAACCTTCGTGCCGAATATATTAAAGCTAGGGTTAACTTTTCCGTCGGCATGTAAGATTTTTCTGCATTTTGCAAGATTATGCTGATGTAGTAGACTGGTACCTACTTATGTCCTTCTTAGCAAACCAACACTGAGCTGACAACATTTTGTGATATCGCTAAGTACAAGTACAGCGTCTCTCCAGGGGTGGGTGACTTCAATGTTGGTAGTGCTTGAAGCTGCTCATTTAGCCCATCATATGCTTTTTGACAATCCCCACTCCAGCTGATTTTTTTGCCTTTCCTGGTACTTCAAAGAGTGGAAAGTGCTTCTCTACCGCCTTTGAGATGAAGCGGCTAAGTGTTGTCAGTGATCCCATTAAGATTTGCTCTTCTTTAACCGTTCGTGGCTGAGGGAGGTTTACTATGGCTTGAATCTTATATGGGTTAGCTTTGATACCCTTTGAGGAAACCTTGTATCCTAAGAACTTCCCAGCGCCTACTCCAATTACACACTTATTTGGATTGAGCTTCATCCCTATAGCCTTCAATGTATCCAAAGTTTCTCTTAGATCCACAGCGAAGCTGTCCACCCTCCTACTTTTGATTACCATGTCGTCGACGTATGCTACAACGTTTCTCCCTATTTGGCTGCAAAATGCATGATCGACTACCCTTTGATAAGTTGCACCAGCATTTTTTAGGCAGACAGAATCTTTACATAATAAAATGTTCCAAAGCTTGTTATAAAGGTCATTTTCTCTGCATCATCTGGGTTCATCAATATTTGGTGGTATCCTTTGTACACGTCCAAAAATACCAAGGCTTCATATACTGAAATTGCCTCAACCAATTTATTGATTTTTGGCAGAGGATAGCAGTCTTTTGGGCATACCTTATTCAAATCCGTGAAGTCAATGCTCATTCTCCAATGACAGGCGCGAGCGGTCGTCGCGCCCGCGCGCCAAAAGATAATTTATAAGCCCTCAGTGCTTACTTTCTACAACTAGGTAGATAGTGGCAAATCGGGGTCGTCCAATGAGAAGAGGGATCTTCCTAAGCGTCTAAGCACACAAATGGTTGATATACTAGGCTAGGAGTAAATATATATACACACATAAAAGCGACTAAAGGGGGGGGGGGTTGGTTGGTTGGTTGGTTCCTAAGTTAACAAAGATAAAAAGACGAGATAACTAGCAACGTCAAGTGACTATGCTAATCATCAAACGAAACTAAGAAAAAGGGTTTTAAATTACAAAGATAAAATGCCTTGGGGGCAACGGATATCCACTTCCACATCTAATGTAGTTCATCGAATCATTCACACATTCCATCATATAGCATTCATGACCCAACGCTCACACACCCCATCTAGCAAGTACCGCAACACACACACCACAAGGAGTTCTAAGTTCATGCTCGTAGATCTTCATGCAAAGGTGCTACGGAAGTCGTCACGTTCCTACACCTAAGCAATTCAACCACACAAGCACTCCCTATGCTCAAACCACTCATGGCACACATGCAGTGAAACACACCGTCAAGAGTACATAAACGCCAAATAACAAATGCTTCAGGAATGAGTTTAAATCACCTATTCAATACTTCAACTACTTGTCGTGGAGACTGAACTCCTATCCTTCTTAGTTCGTAGTTTGCGAGAGTGAGTTCGACATCTCTCGTCAAACCTCACCAATGGCTCCCGAGTCGCGACCACGACTCAAGGCGTCATTGGTGGCATTTAGCACGAAGGACCAACAAGCTTGGCAATGCCTATGACCACTATACCGTGACTAGGCATTGAACCAATTCATGCAATTACATGAGATTGGATGAACGTGCAACGCACATTCATCCGCGAGCATATGACTCTCTCGTTTGCTACACAAACGAACATGACGAAGAGTTCGACATCAATCACATTCGCCTAGCACATTGTCAACACACTAACACAATCGAAAGCTCTAATTCATACTCTCACATTGCTAACAAGAACAGGGGGGAAATTAACCCAAATCCCCCAAACCCTAGCTAGCAATTAATCCAAGCATTTCATATCATCAAGCTCTCAACAACATCAATGCAATCAACAATTAACATTCAAAGCACAATAATTGCACAATAGCAAAAATACCAAATAGATAGATATAAATGAGTTCTTGCTACATAGATAGTGGAAGCTTCAATCCTTTGCTCCCAAGAACAAGAACTACTCTAGAACAACAACAAAAGACATAATCAAACTAAGAGAAAGCTAAGAAAAGAAAGAAGAAGAAAAACCTAAAAATGGCGCCCAAAACCAGAGAAAACGCGCCTGGAAAGCTTGGAGAAGAAGAGGGAAAAGAGATGGTATTTATAGTGCAAAGAAAATAAAATTGATTTCTGGCCGCCCGATGGTCGCGACTCGCGACGGTGTTCGTCGCGACTCGCGACGGTGCCCCGGCTCGCGATGGTGTCGCGACGGTGTCGCGACGGGGTCGCGACGGCAGCCACAGTTTTGCATTGTTTCTTTGTCTTCTTCATAGCCATCCCTCTCACTCTTCAAGTCTTCAACAGCTCCAAAATGGTCTTCAACGGCCTCCGGTCTTCATGTCTTCGAAGTGAGTATCCAAAAGTCTTCGAAAGTATAGTCTTCAATGTCTTCCGGTCTTCGTTGGTTCCGTGTTCTTCCCTTGTCACACAAAATCCACTTAAAAGAGGTAAAAGAGTACAAAGTTGCTTTTACCTCTCCTAAGTGAATTTCAAGGTAAAACACAAGCTCTCGATAATAAAAGAGCACAAAAGTGATCCTAAATACTACTAAATAATGCGCCTAAAATGGACACATCAAACCTCCCCACACTTAAACCTTACTCGTCCTCGAGTAAGAAAAGATTTAAGCATACGGAGGAAATGGCATATCCACATCCTAAAACCCCCAAAATAACCACACAAAATGGACACATCAAACCTCCCCACACTTAAACCTTACTCGTCCTCGAGTAAGAAAAGATTCAAGCATGCGGAGTAAATGATATATCCCAAAACCTAAACTAATCCCCCAATCAAAGCCTCACAAAAACTCTCAATCTCAAAAATCCCAAAATAAAAGCTCACATGAGAATTT
The DNA here is from genome assembly GCA_037428765.1 of Rubia yunnanensis. NCBI lineage: Eukaryota > Viridiplantae > Streptophyta > Magnoliopsida > Gentianales > Rubiaceae > Rubia > Rubia yunnanensis. Next base: position 64,257,420 of record CM075069.1, on the reverse strand, counting down.
TGCACACACACATCCCCAATCCTAAATCTAACCAAACCTACCACTTATCAATTCACTACCCATAAAAATATTTCACAGCCCAGAATTGATATTCCCAGAATCCAATGACACAAAATGAACCTAAAACCATAGAGGAAGTTTTAAACACATGCTTCACCTAATGCCAATATATCAACCAAAAACGAAGTAGAAAGAGATCAAGAATTTCATAACCATACTCCGTTTCCTAACCCACTAAGCTACCCAATCCCAAGAGGTCTATAGATAATGAGCTACCCGATTCATCCGTGTGACAACCGCAACCTTATGACTCCAACGCCGGCAAGTGAGTGAAATCATAGCATTTTTCAATTTCTCTCAATTTCTCTCATTTTGCCTAGGAGCTCTTTCGAGTTTTCATCCTAGCCACACATCATGTTTCTTTAGCTCACATCTCACCTTTTTCCGCACATTTAAGCCTCTCATTTTTGCCTAGGCCGCCCTTTAAGGGTTTTCGACCTATCCGGGCCCCCAATGTTGCCTAAGTTGCCCTCTCGGGTTTTCAACTTAGCGGGTTTTCGTTTTCTTTTTTTTTTCATTTTTTTTTTCTTTTTTTTTCTATTATTTTTTTTTCTTTTTCTCATGTTTTTCCAATGAAAAGTAGCAAAAAGCATTCCAAAACAATCTAGCATGCATTGAATCCTCTAACCCCTCCCCACACTTAAAACATTACATTGCCCTCAATGTAAACACGTAAGGCAAGAAGAATAAAAATCAAGGTAAGGGAGTTAGAGTGACACCCGTGTCTCCGCAATTCGCCGGTGATATGGCGATATCCAAGTACTTGGATGGTCCCGAGATGGGTTTCGGAACCGGAAGGGTGAGCAAAAATGCCGTAGAAGAACTCACCCCTCGAGAAAAACATTTTCTCCATGGCGCCGTTTGATCAAGACTACACCACGAAGAACACATTAAACTCACAAGTACATAAGGATATGTAATACTAGGTTTAGCATCAAGAGTTAATAACCATAGTATTGTCAAAGAACAACCAATCAACCCTCAATCACCACTATAAGATTATGCATGAAAAATATCCAACATATATTGACATGTATGCAGGCATCATTATAGGCTAAGAACTTACGGTCACAATGATGTAGTCGGCATACTACAATCAAAAAAATGTACTATAAAGATGCAAGAATGTTCATATGCCAATATATGTATGATGGTGGAAGAAATGAGAGGTATGTGATGTTCTTGGGAGTGTTGGGTGGAGAAGAAGGAAGGATTATGCAATGTTTAAAATCATTTGGAAACTTGGAAGCTTGGAAACTTGAAATCCGGGCTCAAAAAAATTTTCAAAAGTTACTGAGCACGTCGCGACTCGCGACGAGGTTCGTCGCGACTCGCGACGAGCCTCGCGACGTCATCGCGACGCGCGGAAAGTAGAGCCTGGGAGCTCAAAATGTTCTGAGCTCGTCGCGACTCGCGACGTGGTTGGTCGCGACTCGCGACGGGCCTCGCGACGTCAGGGCGACTCGCGGAAAGTGGAGTCCGGGAGCTCCAAATTTTCTGAGCTCGTCGCGACTCGCGACGAAGGGTGTCGCGACTCGCGACGAGCCTCGCGACGTCAGGGCGACTCGCGGAAAGTTGGCGCTGGGAGTGGATTTTGCTCCCCTGTTCGTCGCGACTCGCGACGAAGCCCATCGCGACTCGCGACGGCAGGGTATCCCAGGCTTAAAATTTTTTTCTGTTTTCTTACCAACTGTCCAAGCTTGCTTCCCTCGTTCATTGATCTCGTTCCTTCATCTCCTTCATTGCAATGCACTTCATGTTGCTACAAAATCATAGAAAAACATGCCATAAAAAGAACAAAACAAAACAACAACAAAAACAAACTAAGAAACACAAACTAAGAAACAAAAACTAAAAGAAATGCCGAATTTATTTAACGTCGTCGGTACGACGAAGCTCCGTATTTTTAAGGTCGTCGGCACGACCCTAACGTTATCCGTATGGTGAAGGCTTGAAGCTCTTCACCATGAGCATCCAAAATAAGAGAGGTGGGGGCACAAAACTTCCAAGAGGAAAGTCTTGTGGAGGTGGAGATGGTTCAAAGGGAATTAAGTGGTTAGGGAGCTTAGGATAATCTTTTGGCTCCTCTCTCGTTTCCCTCAAAACTTCCGAAAATATTAGAGTTGGTTCACTAGGTGGGAGAAGGGGTGACAATGCTAATGGATAATGTAGCACTATCACCTCTTCCTCCATTTTTCTATCCTCTATAACCAACTCCTCATCCCTTTCAAGCTCACAATCATATTTATTGTGGCAAAGCGTTGGGTACTGCATCTTTCTCACTAAAAGTGATCGCTACATTTAACGTAAACCTTTTATCAACTGGCTCTTGTGGGGGAGAATATCTTATTTTAGCCTTCTGAGCAATATTGTACAATGACTCTGTGGATCCATGTTTCGAGAAGATGACTGACTTTGGCACTTCATTATCCACATTTTCGTTCTAATCTACAGCCGCAATTATGTTTTGATTTTTAGCCGTTGTGATCACGGTGCCTTGGCTTCTTGGAGATGGGTTTACTGTCTTACTTGTGTCCCCATACTGGCTCACTCCCTCTTTCTTGTACTGGCCAAAATTGTCATTTCTCAGATTTTCTTCAGTTTGTCTTCTTAAGTCTCTGTAATACTCTATATCATAGCCATGATCCCTGTGGGAGGTGCAATAAAACTCCCTAGATCTCTTTTCTGGTGGCGCAATCATTGATGCTGGCTCCCAAAATAGATCCTTATTTTCCAGCCATATGTCCTTCCTTGTTCTTGTCAAATGCATGTATGGGAATAACGAGCTGTGTGCTCCTTGTTCCGCTCTTCTGAAGGCAATGCTCCCTATTTTTTTAGGGAAATTCTTTTGCGAATCCTCCATTGTTTTCTTTTCACCTAACTCCTTCTCTATTTATAAATGGTTTGCTTCCTATGTTTGTACGTGTTGTTCAATCATATTTTGTAATTCCCTTGGGGTTTTAGGTATGTTCTTCGTCAGCTCTTTGTAAAATTCTCTGGATCTCATGCCTCTTGTGAAAGCCCCTAGTGATGGCTGAAATAACAAGTCGCGAACCTGTAAACTCTCCGTGACAAATCAGTTATTATACTCTGCCAGCCTTTCATCACTTTGTTGTGCTATGTTATTAAGATCAGCGATCGTCTTAGCGAACTTCTGCTTTTGGTAGAACCTGCCCAAGAATAGGTCTGACAATTATGCCCAAGACTTGATGCTTCCATTTGGAAGGTCTTCATACCAAGTGATCATTGTGCCTGACAAAAAGATGGGAAACGCCTTGCAAACTAATTCTATGCTCGCATCACAAAATTTCATGTTGTTTCTATACGAATGCAAGAATTCTTTTGGGTTTGTGGTTTCATCTTAGACTTTAACGTGCGGAGGAAGCTTGAAATCTTTTGGCATCTTGAAGTCTTGTGGATGCAGTGCAAGAGGTAATTTATCTGCATTGTCCTTCGCGACAATGTCATGCAGCTCTTCTTCATAATTGAGATGCCCGTGTTCCTAGTTTACTCTGTTATCTTGCTTTGAAGGTTTTTACCCTAGCATCTTTAAAAATTGATCGTACAGATCTTCTCTGTTCACTTCCAAGAATCCTGCGAACACCATCTTTTCCTTGTTATAATCCTTATTTGGGGATTCTGCTTCTTATTCCTTTGTTTCCTCTTTACTTTGCTTTTTTTCTCTACTCAGGGTATGATGTTGTTGATGGTGTACTCCCCTATTACGTCCAAGTGTTTGCTCTTGTGACTGAGGGTTATGGTTTTTTTCACTCTAGGTGAACACCATTGCTTACTTGAGTGACCTTGAACCAAAAAGTAAATTATGTCCCCACTGTCGGTTCCAAATAATGCGGTGGTTCGTTCAAGTAGATCACTGGTTGTCCTCTTCTTGATCTTCTTTGCCTACACAGTTAGTCCCAGAAGTGATTGCGAGAAAACAACTCCAATGATCAAGTCAGTCATTTCCATAGAGAATTAGAATTTCTTTAGATAGTTGCGCGTATCTTAGCCTCTTCTCCATTTGTTGTATTTATAGACTAACTCGAACATGTTTCCCTAATTCAGGAACAGAGATAGTAGGGTGCATCATAATCCCCACTTTCTAAGTTTGTGGTCCTTCGTGGTCGTCGTTCGCTCCTTGTTTATCGGCCCACATTCTCTGTAGTGTGCACATTGGTTTTTCAATGGTTTGGGCTGAAAAGGTTTGACTTCGTAATTGACTATTGTTGGGCTGGGCCCAGCGGCCATTAGCCTCGCTTGATAGGCCACATATACACCAGTTAGTCTACTAGGGTTAGAAGCTTTTAGGGTTTTCCTTAGGGTTTCTTCCAAACATAGGCCTTTAGAAGTTCATTTATCCTCTCCTACATAAGGAGCCTTTAGTCTCCTAGGATTAAAAAAAAGTAAGCATAATGTATATTTTATTTCTCTCTCTAGGTAGAAGGAAGGTGAGAGTTCTCTCTCTCACTAGAGTTCTTCTTCTCTTTTCCTTCTCTTTTTTCTCTTCTTTTCTTCATTTTATTTTCTTAGACCCATGGCATCTAACACAATATTTTCCATGGATCTATTTTTTAGGGAGTAGTTATATAGCTTGGGGATAATATTTGTATTCATGTGTTGATTTATGTTTTGTGAGATCATTAGATCTTCCATATTTTATGTTCGTGTGATACTATGTTGGCTTGTTCTTGAATTGTTATAATTGCATGAATGATACACTCCATTAGCGCACACTCTAATGATACACTCCATTAGCGTGCACTCTAGTTTACATTCATGTCGATGCAAATATTGATAACCCCCGGGGAAAAGAAACCTGAATGTGATATGGGTAGCGGGTCCATGTGGGTGTGTACATGTAGGTCTTTTTTTAGTTTTACTATTACGATGACAGCACACCAGTCTTAGTTAGCAAGTTGGTCCAAAGGGTCAAGAGTAGAGATAGCAATTAGTAGCAAGCAGGGGTTTTAAGCGATCCTAGTGCTATCGATATGGTGCCTATCTCCCTTGGCCTCTCTAAGCATAGGGGTAGAGCAGCTGTGGTATAATGCCTGGGACTTAATCGTACGAGGGAGAAACATATTTGCGCAACGCCAGGGACATTGTTGCACTCCCCTAATTACGGAGGCGGTGTCGGTGGAAGATTACAAGATCACCTTGCGTGATAGGAATGGGGAAGTGCTGACCATCGACCACACCATGTGTTATGAACACTAGATTAGGTTGTTAATGTCTTATGTGTGATGGAATCGAGGATCGGAATATTTAATTAACCATGTTACGCAAATGTTCCCCAAGTGCCTATCTATATAGTTTTCTTGTGCTTTAGTTTTATGTTTGCAGTTGTTAATTGAAAAACCCAAAAACCCCCCCATTTTATGATAGTAGCTATTCCTAGCACATAGATGGATTGACAACCCATGCATGGTTGTGTCTAATTGGCTATTAGACCCTAGCATTTCTGTGGACAAACTCGGACTTGCCACTAACCACCTCATAGGTATTTTAGTAGTGAGTTCGATGCAGACTATATATTTTATCTTTGACCACCCCTTTCATCCATCTCGGTTTTTCTGGAATGCTTTTGATCGATTTAGCTACGACACCATTTTAACCACCTCGAGTGGAGGTGGGTCGGGTATACACCACATACCTCATTCTTATTATTGGCATGATTTGGTTGGTTTAGGACAACTTAGTTTGGTATATAAGGGTTCTTGTTAACTTTTTTGTTTTGGGTTAGGGTAGTGTTTGGAATAAAGTGTTGGGTGTTGTTTGGGAAACATTGGCTTAGCTACACCCTTAGATCTTTTCTTGTTCTTGTTTACACGAGTACGAGCAAAGGTTTAAGTGTGAGGGATTTGATGAGACGTAAAATTCATGTTTTCTTAGAGCCTTTAACACCTCTTTTATTGTGATTTTTATTGGTGGATGATTAGGTTTATAAAGGCTTTGAATAATAGGGAGTTGAAAGCATCTTTTTTGGTATGTTAACTTCCCTATTTTGTGAACTATTTGAAGTCTGGTGGGAATTTCCCTCCTTGAGTCTCTAGATGTACTTTTTTTTAGCTTATTTGTAGATCAATTATAAGAAAAGGCCATTCTAGATTAAGGCCAATCGCGAGATTGGTAGAAGGATGAAGGGCATTGAACATGATGGTAGAAGATTGAAGAAAGTGGAAGAAGAAAGAATGCAAAAGGAGCAAAAAGTTCAAGGTATTCATAAATGTTCTACGGGCACACACTGTGCCATATTACACAGCCTGTGCCACAAGAAACTACCCAGAAGTTGAAGGTCCAATGGACGGACTGTGCAAACGTGCACAGTCCATACTGCTCATATGCTGGAAAACAAGGCCTGAAAAATAGACCGTGCAACTATGCACGGGCCATCACTGGCATGGTCTGTGTTTCCCTATTGACTAGGTTTCTTACTGTGGGTTTTTAGCTCTCTCTCTCTCTCTCTCTCTCTCTCTTTCCGCTATATAAAGTGACATGCATCCATTAGACAATAGAGGGAGGTGGGTCTGCATAGTACAATCTCCATTTTTTGCTCTTTTTTCATTCATATCACTTCATCCATGACATTTAAGCTCATTAATGCCATAGGTTGGATTCTTGTAGCTTAAACTTATACTTGAGAGCATTTGTAAGTGTTTATTGATTTTTGACATGTGAGACTTTTAGATTCATCTATGTATGCTCTTTATTATTATTACTTTGGATTTGATGTTTATGATTATGCTTACGTGATATTATGATGTAAAATTGATAGATTTCAGTATAATCTTGTGTTAGACATGGGAATGAACCCGAGAGTTTTTGTCTTTTGTCGGGTTTGACTAAAGGTTAATGTGAAGATTGTGTTTAGAAGTGACAAGTAAGCATGATTGTTGATTGTTTGGTTGGATTATGCTAGAGAACTTATTAAATTAGGCTATGAAAAATATAGGAGTAACCAAACAACATACTATCGGGCATCGATTAATATCCAGTTGAGGTTGTAGTGTAGTTCCAAAATTCATATCACATGTTTGTAACAAACTAATCCGGATAAAATTCTAGGGGGTAATAATAAGACACTAATGCTCTTAATCGTAAAAGCATACACAGTTGTAGTGGGTGTTCCCGATGGAGGTCCCGGCGAGTCATGCTACTACCATGTTTAGTTTACAGCGTGATCTCGTGTTTATTAACCACGGTTGTGAGGGCTAGATGGGGTTAGTGATTTATCGCTCCTCCAGCTATAACACGTGGAGGCTAGAGTTTTATGAGGGGGTAGAATCGGGATATCAATCATTGTGGGAGTTTCCGGTGAGTCAATCTCTCCATGTCGGGTGATAAGACATGTAATAGTTTATTGTTAAATGTGAATAGAAGTCGAGGATCACTGTCTGTAAATTGATAGTGTGATGCAAATGTCCCCAAAGCCTTTAGTAATATCTTTATCTCGTGTTTTTAGTTTATGCTCGTAATTTGTTAGTTTAACTCTTTGAAAAACAAAATCTTCCAAATCGTTCCTACTCCCAACACACAAACGGGGTGATTCCTGTGTGTGAACCTTTGTGAAGCTATCTCGTAAACCCCTAAGTCTTCATGGAAAATACCCTAACTTACTTCTATCTAATTTTTATTAATTATAAATGAGTAGGGGAGCAAAACCCTAAAATTTCCTTTATCTTTTGATCCTTTATCTTTTGATCCTTTATCTTTGATCGTTGACCCGTGGGGATTTAATAATGCATGCGCGTCGCATTACAAGTCTGCCTATAACTTTACTTCTGTTTATCTCATTCCAACATTTGTGTTTAGAGTTCCACACAAAATGGCCAGGATTATTATTTTTACAATAATTTCATACCCTGAACCCTTTTGTCGATATATTGCAAGCAACTTTGTAAGCATTGTTTTGGTGAAATTTACTGCTCAAATCAAATTTCTAAGGTCAGTTTTCTCACTAAGAGAAATTATTTGTTGACCATGAAATGTACCCGGAGAGTAAACAAAAGGGTTCATCTTATTCAACTAGAATCCATAAATCCTTTACTCTGCGGCAATGATGATTAGATGTTTGATGTGTCCATTTTATATGGTTATTTTGGAATCTTTTGGGCTGATTTTGGTATGCTTTTGTGCTCCTGACCCTCTATTTTGCCTTGAAATTCTTTTAGGAGAGTTAGGGGCGACTTTTGCGCTCTTGTCACTTTTCTAAGGAATTTTCTGTGACAAGCCAATCGATTGAAGATTTGAAGACCATGAATAATGCTTTTGAAGACCATGAAGACTTGAAGAAGAGATGGTGATGACTTAGACAACAAGAAGAAGGCAATGAAGAGCAGCCACCCCTGTCTTTCGCAAGTCGCAATAGCCGACTGTCTAGGATTACCTTTTTGAATTTTTGTATTATAAATAGCATCTTATCCTCTCTCCTTCACACACTTTTCTCTCCCCTATTTCTGCAACTTTAAACCCCTAGTTTCTCTAATTTTTCATCTTATTTTCATCTTAGATTATGTTTGAATTGTTGTTGATGTTTATTATAAATTCTAGTAGCTAATCTTAGTCTTTGGAGCAATTGATTAAGTATTCCAATCCCATGTCTTGATAACTCTTTCTACCTATTTAATTTGTTTGCTATTGTGCATTTATGAGCTTTTAATGTTGGTATTTGATATCATTAATGTTGTTGGAAGTTTGAGAATATGAAATGCTTGTATGATTAATTGTTAGAATTGGAAAAAAGTAGCTAAGTTTCCCCTCTTTTGATATGGAATCCAAGAGTATGAGTTAGAGCTTCTAATTGGGTTGATGATTTGATAATTTTTAGATGAATGTGATGATGTTGAACTCTTTGTCATGTTTGTTTAAGGTAGCAAATAGAAGAGGTCTATGAACGTTGAACGTTCTTGACTAATCTTAGTAAATGCGTGACTTGGTTCAATACTTAGACATTTGGATTAGTGTTTATACGCATTACCAAACTTGTTGATTCTTCTTACTCAATATCATTAATGGGGTATCTTTAGTCGTTTCTCGACTAAAGGGATCATTAGTGAGGTTTAACAAGAGATGTCAAATTTACTCTTGTAAAGTACTATTAAAGAAGGATAAAAGATTTATTTTCACAGTAAGTAGTTGAAGTAGTGAATAGGTCGTGAATTCAAGGATAGACAAGAGACCTGGAAGTGGAAATCAATTGCGCTCAAGGTCCCGTAATTTGTGTTTTATTCTCATTCTAGTAGCTTGTTGCATATTTAGTAGATTTACATTACTTTGCTAGTTGTTGTGCCTTTAAATTCATAACTTAGAAAAACCAACAAAAAAATCCCCTCTTTACCTTCTTATATATATATATATATGTATATGTATGTATATGTGTGTATATATATATATATGTGTGTATATATGTATATGTATATATGTATATATGTATATATGTATGTGTATACATGTATGTGTGTATGTGTGTATGTGTGTATATGTGTATGTGTGTATGTGTGTATGTGTGTATGTGTGTATGTGTGTATGTGTGTATGTGTGTATGTGTGTATGTGTGTATGTGTGTATGTGTGTATGTGTGTATGTGTGTATGTGTGTATGTGTGTATGTGTGTATGTGTGTATGTGTGTATGTGTGTATGTGTGTATGTGTGTATGTGTGTATGTGTGTATGTGTGTATGTGTGTATGTGTGTATGTGTGTATGTGTGTATGTGTGTATATGTGTATGTATATGTATATATGTATATGTATCTATATATATATATATTTCTTCATGAATTTTGATTGAATATGCTTTACTAAATTCTAGTATGCCATGATGATAAATTGAATCAATATTTTGACTTGGTAAAACTTGTTGAATTTCATGACTCTATAATATGCTAGATGATGCTGATGATGTCATTGCTGAATTTGAAATACTAGACTCTCCGAACAAGAATCGTTTAACTCTTTCTACCATATTAACTTCTCTTTAATTATTCAATTTATTGTACCATCTAGACTTGTTTACACTTATCGGGACCACATCTATACCTTGCGTGGACCGCCTCTTCCTCGGGCTAACCAACCGTCTTACAGGCTCCAGATGCTGACCAAACGCTAAATGTAAATAATCTAAATGAACTCTAAATTTAACAATTGCTGATAAGTTAATACTTTTGAAATTTTAAAACCAATTTGTCCAGATAATCATAATCTTATGCAAACTTGGCTCTGATACCATTTTTCCATATTAATTTTATTAATTATATCTCAAGATACTCCAACAGATACACAATTTTTTAATATAATTAATAAAAATTAATATGGAAAAATGGTATCAGAGCCAAGTTTGCATAAGATTATGATTATCTAGACAAATTGGTTTTATAATTTCAAAAGTATTAACTTATCAGCAATTGTTATATTTAGAGTTCATTTAGATTATTTACATTTAGCGTTTGGTCAACATCCGGAGCCTGTAAGACGGTTGGTTAGTCCGAAGAAGAGGCGGTCCACGCAAGGTATAGATGTGGTCCCGATAAGTGTAAACAAGTCTAGATGGTACAATAAATTGAACAATTAAAGAGAAGTTAATATGACAGAAAAGTTAAACGATTCTTGCTTGGAGAGTCTAGTCTTTCAAATTCAGCAATGGCATCATCAGCATCATCTAGCATATTACAGAGTCATGAAATTCAATATGTTTTACCAAGTAAAAATATTGATTCAATTTATCATCATGACATACTAGAATTTAGTAAAGCATATTCAATCAAAATTCATGAAGAAATACTTCCAATGAATCAAGAATTTCAATCTATAAAATTACTTTCACAAAATGCTATTAATAAATATAAAAAACAAAATTATAGGTTTTTGCATTTTGGTCTAATTCAAATAGCTTTGCATCTATTAGTAAGATTAGGAATTGATACTCCAATATTTATGGCATTAAGAGATGATAGAATAATTGAATATAAAGACTCAATATTAGCTATGATTCAAACTAATATTTGTAATGGTACAATAAGATTCGATTGTATTCCAAACTATTCGGTCAGCCTAACAGACCCAAATATTATGAATTCATTAAAACTAGATATCCAATTAAAACAAGACAAAATAGTAAATGAAACAGAACATTTTGTATTAATTTATAGAGTATATTTGAAACTGATGAAATCTATGATTCCAACAGCATTAAGATTAAATCCTTCAGAAAAAGATGAATCAGTATATGTAACTACAAATTAAGATAACACAAAAATAGAAACTCCAAAATTATTAAGATGGAATGAAATAACTATTTCAGAAGAAATAATAGCCGAAAGGCCATTAAGTATACAAAGAAATTTAAAATTAATAGAACCTTCAATAATTGAAGAACAAAAGAATGGAAAAGTATTAATAAAATTTAATAGATCTATGGCTAATAGATATATAGAAAATCATAATCAAACATATAAATATTCAAGCATAGATAGTTGTCTATCACATAGACATTCGACATCTGATATCCCCTCAAATTTTCAAGATTCTAAAATAAGATACTTAACTCTATTACCTGAAATAATTCAAGAATCTAATTCTTCAATAGGATCACCACATATAGTCAAATGAGAAATTCATAATTAAATATGATGACTAGTATTAAAGAATTTTCAATATATAAAGAATATTTAAATAAATATTATTACAGTATAGAAAATATTCAAAATAGATCATGGTTTGAAAATTTTGATAATGAAATTGAAGAAAAATTAAAGCAAGAATTTTTGCTGAATTAAATTCAAAAAAGATAAGAAAAATGAAATTTTTGATGTGGTTAGAATACTATTTAAAGAAAGAAAATATAATAAATGAGGATATATTAGAAAATACTCCAATTATTAATGTTCAATCTAACTTATATAAGAAATGGTTCATGCTCTAATACCATTTTAGGCAGGATCACAGGATCAATAGCAGTATTTATTCAGAGTATGAATAATAAATCAAATCAATATAAATTGAACAAGTAATCAAAACAATAACTTACAACGTATCTTGAATGAATTATATAATTGAATGAGATTTCTGAATCTTGAAATACATATGGTTTTGGGATATACAAGTAGTTTAAGTTCAGTTAAGAACTTAGAGGGAGGACATTATAGAATGAGAAGGGGAAGGGGGCTGAAATCCAGCGTGCCTAATTATGAACTGATGCCTCTCTATTTATAGAGGCAAATGACTAATCTATTACATGGAATTGAATTCTGAATTTGAAGTCTAGAGTGGGATGTGAGCTGGATCACATTATTTCTTGCCTCTGGACATGGAGTTTGGGGCCCTCCATTATTGAATGCTTTATTGACTTCTTTTACTGAGTGGATGTCAGAGTGGAGTTTGGGCCCTCCATTACTGACTGTCTGATTGAATGCTGATGTTGAATGCGTCATTGCCTACGTTTTAGAAATCAAATGGGTCTTGACCTATCGAACCTCCAAACGGGTCTTCTTAATTTCTTCCTTCTTTATTTCTTTGGTTTGTTGGCTTTTGAATTGTTTGTAGAATGCTAACATCTTCTTGAATTCTTCATCTGCTCAACTTTTTGAATTTGTTGTGCTAATGGTTGTTGAATACTCAGGGCCTGCTGAATTGGACTCCGAGTTGCTTGAATTCCGAGGGCATGTTGAATTGGACTTTTGCCTTTAATATTATCTTCTTTATTGAATGTAATTCTCAATTTCTCTCCTGTTTGTAAGTAATGAGTTACTGCTTTGGTGGAGCAGAACTCTGTTTTGTAATTGTACCACCATTTAATTTTGAATTGTCCGACTAAAGAAAAAGGCATATTTGAATGAATTGGTTTAATCTGAAAGCTCCAAGCAAAAATCCACGGAACTCTGAAAATTGAATGAAACAATAGGGACTTCTCAAATGGCTTACACTTGCTAAGTTTATGGAATGTTTCTAATCCCTCTAATACTGGAGTAGGGAATATATCTTTTGATGGGCCTATTTTCAACCACCAATCATAGAACCATATCGGAACATCTCCATTGAATTGTTGGTGGAAGTTAATAAACCATGAATGATCAAAAGACCTAATATAGAAAGTTCTATACCAGGCTTGCATGTAATCGGCATAATTGAATCCTGTGGGAATATAATTGACTGAAAAGCTTCTATTGGAATGGATGTATTGAAAATGGCTAGGGAGAAGTATTTGTTTAATGTATATTTTGGAATAATCAATCCTACTGGGATCATGCTTGTTCTGTATATGTTGAATTCCTGTGGAATTGGTGTCTACTAGAATGAGTTCATAATGATTCTGGGTTTTTTTAATGCCATCTGCCAACCATTGGCATGCTAGCATGAATATACTGGACACAAAGGTTTTCAGTTGAGGTATGTCTGGGTCTGTTTGGAATTGGGTTATCAGAATGTGTTCTGGGTTTTGGATTATCAAAATATGAATGGGTAGGCCTTGATGTTGATGGAATATTTTTTGGAGTGGGTGTTTGAGTGGCCGGTCATTGTGGAGTAAGTACTGTATAATTTAAGGATAAGATTGGAGTGTGAATCAGTCTGGAATATGGGGTTTGAGTTGTTGTTGAATAGGTGAAGGGAGGAAAGTCTGGAGTAGGTGTTTATCTATATATTGAGTTGTTGAATAGGTGAGGGGAGGAAAGTCTGGAGTAGGTGTTTATCTATATATTGAGCTGCTGTTGAATAGGTGGGGGGAGGAAAGTCTAGAGTAGGTATTTATCCATATGTATGTATATATAGATATATATATATATATATATGTATGTATATATATGCATGTATGTATATATATATATGTATGTATGTATGTATATATATGCATGTATGTATGTATATATATGTATGTATATATATATATGCATGTATGTATGTATATATATGCATGTATGTATATGCATGTATGTATGTATATGTATGTATGTATGTAAATATATATGTGTATGTATGTATGTATAGATATGTATGTATATATATATATGTGTGTGTGTATGTATATATATGTATGTATATGTAAGTCGTAAAATAAATTCAATTTATCATCATGGCATATTAGAATTTGGTAAATCATATTTGATTAAAATTCATGAAGAAATACTTCCAATGAATCAAGAATTTCAATCTATAAAACTACTTTCACAAAAGGCTATTAATAAATACAAAGAACAAGATTATAGGTTCTTACATTTTGGCCTAATTCAAGTAGTTTTGCACTCATTAGTGAGATTGAGGAATTGATACCCCAATATTCATGGCATAAAGAGATGATATATTAGTTGCATATAAGGATTCAACATTAGCTATGATTCAAACTAATATCTGTAATGGAAAAATAAGATTTGATTGCATTCCAAATTATTCGGTCAGTTTAACGGAGCATATATGATGTATCATTGGAGTACCATTTGCTGCTGATAATTTTTCATTAGTTTTGACTAAATATTTACTAGGAATTATCCATGCTCTAATGCATGACTGATATGCATTTCTATAGTAAATTCTATCTTTTTTTAATGGGGGATAAATTGAACTTACCACTAGATGTACTAGATGATTCTGATGATGTCATTGCTGAGTTTGAAAGACTAGACTCTCCGAACAAAAATCTTTTGACTCTTTCTGTCTTATTAACTTTTCTTTAATAGCTCAATTTATTGTATGAACTAGGGTTACTTATGTTTACAGGGACTCCATCTATACCTTGCGTGGACCACCTCATCATCAGGCTGACCAACCGTCTTGCAGGCAGAGGATGCGGACCAAACCGCCTAACATAAGTAATCTAACACATACTCTAAACTTTGCAATTTCTGATAAGTTAATACCTATGAAAGAGTTGTTGAGACTTGTTGAACTAAGAGTTACCTCAAACTTGGCTCTGATACCATTTCGACGGGATCTAGTATAAACAGAGTATAAACCAGAGTAAGTAAACAAATTAAATAAAAGAGTAATCAAGTACTTAAACACAAAATAACTTTAAAATGTCTTGAATGAATTTATGATATTGAATGAATTGAGGGATGTTGGAAACACATATGGTCTGGGATACAAGTAGGGAAGTTCAAGTATGTACGTTGAACTTAGATGGAGAAGATTGAAGAAAAATCATAAGGGGTTGTACTCAACGTACCTAATAATGAACTAAGACTCCCTTATTCATAGGAGCATTTACTAGTCTATTACATTGTTTTGGAATCCAAATTTGAAATCCGTAATGGAATCACATGCTTTATGATCAATAATGGAGCTGGGGACCCTCCATTATCTTCTGTCTATTGAGTAATTGCAGTTGGTGGAGTCCGGGACCCTCCATTACTGACTGTCTGTTGAGTGATTGTAGTTGGTGGAGTCTTGAAGCCTCCACTATTGACCGCTTACCTTGAATGATTACTGGTTGTTAGTTGAGTCTGGGACCCTCTATTACCATCTGTCTCTGGAATGCGTCATTGTTGACGATTTAGAAATCGAATGGGTCCTGACCCATAGGACCTCCAAACGGGTCTTCATCTTGAATGGCTTCTATCTTGATTTCTTTCAGCTCTTGTTTTTTGAATTGTTTGTAAATGGCTAACATCTTTTTGAAGTCGTCATCATCTTCATCCTTTTGAATCGGTGTAAGTGCAGGTTGAATCCTCTGGATGGGCTGGATTGGACTCCGAGCTGGTTGAATTTCAAGGGCATGTTGAATCGGATTTTTGAGTGTTAATGGGCTAACATTTTATTGAATACAATTCTAAATTTTTCTCCAGTTTCTAAGTAGTGTGTTACTGCTTTGGTCGAGCAGAACTCAGTTTTGTAATTGCTCCACCACTTGATCTTGAATTGTCTAATTAAGGAAAGATGCATATTTGGGTAAATTGGTTTAATTTGAAAGCTCCATGCAAAAATCCATGGAACTCTGAAAATTGAATGAAAAAATAGAGATTTCTCATGAGATTTGAATTTACGGAGTCTATTGAATGTTTCTAGTCCATCTAATACTGGAATGGGAAATATCTCTTTTGATGGTCCTATTTTTAACCACCAGTCATACCATACTGGAATATCGCCATTGAATTGTTGGTGAAAATTAATAAACCAGAAATGATCAAAGGACCTAATATAGAAAGTTCTATACCACGCCTGAATATAGTCTGCATAGTTGAATCCACTAGGAATATAGTTGACAGAAAAGGGCCGAGTGGAATGAATATTTTGGAAATCTCTGGGACGAAGGACCTGTTTAATATATATTTTTGAATAGTCTATTCTAGTGGGGTCATGTTTATTTTTAATATTTTGTATTTCTGTGGATTGAGTATCCACTAATATAAGTTCTATTAAGTTTGGGTTTTTTTGAAAATCTTCAGCCAACCAAGGGCAGGCTGGCATGAATAAATTGTACACGGAGCTTTTGGGTTGAGGGACTTCAGGTTCTGTATAGTATTGGGTTAAAAGGATATGTTCTGGGTTCAGTTTGTCAAAGTATGACTGACTAGGTGGTGAGGATGATGAAGTGGATGTTGGGCTGGATATTTGACTAGCTAGTTTTTGTATAATTTGAGGAAATGATTGGAGTATGGATTAATCTTGAATATGGGGCTTGAACTGCTGTGAAGTAAGTGAGTGGAGGGAAATCTACAGTAGGTACCTTGGGTCTCAAGGGTTTTGGAATTTCATAGTCCTTTGAAGATTTTGAATGCGAAGAACTTGATGAACTTGAATGTTTACTCATGCTTTCCAGTAAGGAATTCATGAGTCAGAAAATCTGGGAGGGAGTTATCCTTCCCTTTAATAAATTGAATATCAAAATCAAATACCGATAAAATGGCTTGCCATCTGGCAAAGATTTGTTTTGAAACCAAAATTTTAACATCTTTCTGTAAAATCTCTTTTGCTGATTTGCAATCTATCTTTAATAAAAACTTCTTATTGTATAAATCATCTTGGAATTTTGAAATACATAAAACAATTGATAAAACTTCTTTTTTAACTGTTGAATAATTTACTTGTGCTCATATCCATAAACCTGAATGATATTTAATTATTGACTCTTTTCATGTATGTAGTTGTTTTAATATACCTCCATAACCTAATTCTGATGCATCTGTTTCTACTATCATGAATGCTAATGAATGTGGAATACCTAGGCATGGCAGTGACTTAGCTTTTTAATTTTATGGTTTTTACTAGTTGAGTATGTTCTTTTGTCCACATAGGTGGATTAGTTTTTAATCTGTCATATAATATTTTACAAGTTATTCTCAGTTTAGGGAAAAAATGAAATATAATTTAAGTATCCCAAAAATATTTGTAACTGGTTTTTGTCTTTAATTTCATCTGGAAATTTGTCAGCAAACTAAATTGCTATTTGAATTGGTTTAATTTTTCCTAAGTGAATATTATAACCTAAAAATCTTATTTTTATTTGGAATAATTTCATTTTTTGTTCAGATATTACTAAACCATTTTTCTTAATGATCTTTAGGAGTATATTCAAATGTTTGAAATGGCTATCTATTGATTCAGAATAAACTAATATATCATCAATATAAACTATGACGTATTTTGAATTAGGATTAAATATATCATTCATAATTTTTTTGAAATTCTGAAGGTGCATTTTTTTTAATTCAAATGGAATTACATTCCATTCATACTATCTGAATGGAACCACAAATGCTGTTTTATATTTATCTTTTTCATTTGTTTGAATTTGCCAATATCCTGATTTTAATCGAATTTTGGAAATACTTTTGCATTAGTTAATCTATTTATTAAGTCTTTTTTGTTTGGAATATTTATTTCAAAAATCTGGTCTTATGTCAGTATTTAATTTACGACTTGGCCAATCTTTGTTATTATTTATTCCTATAAGTTGTAATTCTAGTTCCAGATCCTTTTCTTTTAATGAATTTAATTCATTTTTATTAAGCTAATTTTTGCTTTTAATTTATTAATTTCTGTTCTTAAATCATCAGATTTTGCGGGTTTTTTCTTTTCTATTTCTGAATATTTTTTTAATTGTTTTGGTTAAACTAAATGCTTCCTCTATCCTTGGTTTTTCTTCTTCTTTTATTAATTCTTTTAATTGGCGTAAATATTCTGCCTTATTTTCTGAATCTTCTAATTTATCAATCATATCTGATAATATTTGCTTTTTATCTTTTGAACTGCTTAACATATATTAATTATTGAAATCTTACACTGACATGTTTCTGAATTACTAGAGTTATCTGAGCTGGATTCATAATCTGTTTGTTCATGACCTATTTGTTCATTTTCTCAATTGTCTATTAATAATGATAATAATTTATTTTTTAATTCCTTTTTCTCTGAAAATAATGAATTAATCTATTTTTCAGTCTTACAGTGTAAGGCTGTATGACCGAACCTCTTACATTTATAACATTACATGTTTTTATAGTTATTGCTCTTTTTGTAAAAGTTTTAATTTTTATCTTTACTATAATTTTTATATGTATCCTTACTGTAATACCTATTATTTTTGTTTTTCCTGAATATCTTTTTGCGTTCATAGGATGGTGGCTTAATACCCATTATGCAAAATTGTGGGCAAAATGTTTCCATCTCTTTTCGTTCTGAACCATATTTGTGTTGAATTTTTAGGTCTTGACATAATGTGAGAGCTTCTTTTTTAATGAAGGCAAATATTTGACCGAATGTTAAAGAGTTGTAATCTATTTTCTCAGTTCCTAATGTTTATTGTAAGTTAGTAACTATTCTTTGTGAAAATAGGTTAGGTAATCCTTTAATAAATTTTTCTTTCAAAAATGAAGAGTTTGAATAAGTTCTTCTTAATACTTGAATTAGGAATATATCTTTATACCATTTGAAATCAGTTAAAGACGGACGTCTTAGATTTGTTAGACATATTTTTGAGCTTGTTAATTCCTCTTCTGGGTTTCCTATGAAATACATTAATATTACATAAATTAGATATGTTGATCCATCCTGGACCATTACAAATTCGTCACCTTGAAAGTCTTCTGTTTCATGATTTACAATTGATTGTTTATCCTCTAAAGTGAGATGATTATCCCACCATCCTTTTAATTGACATGTAAATCTAGTTAGTAATAACATTACGATATTTGGTTCAGTTATATTAATTTTTGCTTTATATGCCATTCTGGCCATACTCATTTCTTGCAATATATTTAATATTTGATATTCGGATCTTCCATCAATATTCCATTGATATAAGGATGATCCATCATAACTATTTGATGAAGTATTTTGTTCTTCATATTGAATATTGGGTGGAGTATGCCTAGGATAATAATTTTTTATTTTATCGTTCCTCTCATTTTTTCTAAATCTATTTGTTTTCATTCTATTTATTTGTAATTGTGGCTTGTCATTTGATTCTTGGCTTTTTCTATGTGGTGAAAAAGGCGATTTCCGGCGATAACCCTATCTTTCTTCAATTAACGGTCAATTTCCACCGGTAACGGCCATAATAAAGTCAATCCATAGTGTCGCCACCGCCGATGGCGGAGGCACCACCCCCTGTGGGGGTTAAATCCTTCCTCTCTGCCCTCACAGTCCGATCCCCTCCCCTAAACCCCACCCTTCCATATACCCCCAACCTCACGCCAATCAAGGAATACAAAGGTGAGCTTGCCTGCATGTATACCTCGGAGCAGATTGAGCAGTTATCAACTCACTATCAAAATGCTCTAATCGGCAAGTTCAACAATGGTCGACCTTCTATGGAGGCGCTGGAAACGGCTTTCAAAACTGTTGGATTCCAATCAAGATACCAACTTGGAGCAATAGACTACAAGCATATGCTAATCCGTTTCCAATCGAAGGAGGACTACCAACGTTGCTGGCTAAAAGCAAACTGGATTCTTGGTGGTCAACAGATAAGGGTTTTCAAGTGGACTTCCAATTTCTCCACATCAACGGAATCTTCTATTGCTCCGGTGTGGCTCACAATTAAGAATGTCCCAATTTTCTACTACAATCTGGCAGTAATCGAAGATGTCGGTAACCAGCTCGGGAAATACATGAAGATGGATGCTGCTACCCTTGCTCTCACAAGACCATCAGCTGTCAAAATCTGTGTGGAGGTAGATATCAGTTCCCCCCTTCCTACTTATTTAAGGCTAGGAAGTCCTAAACATAGTGAAAGGTGTGAAATTGATTATGAAAATGTTCCGTTATACTGCAATCACTGTAGAAAGTTGGGCCATTGTGTTTCAAACTGCAAAATCCTGAACCCAAACAAGACTCAACCTAGGCTTTTACAGGACACTAACAAACCTCCAAATGTAGCACAGTTAGGGGAAAATGGTATGCAACAAAATCATAGGAATAGACATCCAGCTGGTAACCTGAGATATCCCCCTTCCCAGTCACAAAATGCCACTAATAATAACCATCAAACCTCATGGAAAGCCACTGGAAGAACTATACAACTTGAGACTCTAGACACTATCAGCCATGAAGTTCCACTACAGATGGAAAAAACCAAACACAAGAAATGGTATTACAGAACCAAGGGGCTACTTCTTCTTCTTTCCAAAATAATACCAACCCCCTTTGCCCTCCCTCTTCCTCTACTCAAAAAGGACTGCAACCTCTCCCTGTTCAAAATTCAGACTCATCCACATATTCAGACCTCATTGCTGAATCACAATGATGATATACAAGATCTTGAACCTGAATTGGCTCCTTCAGATATAACTATTCAGAGTACTCAGGAATTTTCAGAAAATTTAGTGGAAGGAAAGATACAGGAAGAGTTTGCTCCACCTGAAAACCAAACACAGGGGTATTTACAGAAGGACCAGTTACTGATGATGACTTCTCAAAATTTCACAGAAACAGAAAGACAATTGTGTGATGGCATAGATTTATTTCCACATCCTAAGCTACATTTCAGTCATGATGACCTCACAGGTAAGTCAACAAACCCATTTCAGTCTGAATTAGCTTCTAATGTTTCTTCACCTCCTCAGTCTCCAAAGGAGCAAATCCTGTCTCCGAATCGATTTGAGATTCTGGGATAAATGATGGATACAGAAGACAAGGAGGGCAGTGAAATACATATTTCAGAAGAGGACAGGAGAAAACTTCAAACACCTTTGGTATCCTCCATCTCAAAGAAGGCTCAATTAACTCTAGGGAAGGATTTAGAACACAAGCTAAGTAGTGTCTTGTCATCTTCTAGTTCTGAGCCACCAAAATAGGTACTCTCAACTTTTTTCAATCAGGTAAATTTGAGGAACTTAAGATCCTAGACAAAAAGCTCCAATATAAGTTATAAATGATAGATAAAATAATCATGCAGAAATTCTTCATTTGGAATGTTAGAGGCATGAACCCTGCAATGCTAAGATTAGAGAGACTGTTGAAAATACATCACATTGATTTTCTATGCATTATTGAACCTAAGCATGCTAACATAGAGTGTTCCAATTATATGCATGAACTTCATTTTGATAATTACATGAAATCAAATTCAGGAAAAATCTGGTTAATGTGGAACCATAATGTTAATGTATCTCTAGAAATAGATCATCCACAACACCTATCTGTTCATATTGAATGCTGCACACTTGATAGGAAAATGAAAGCATCTTTTATATATGGCCTTCATAGTAGAGCAGAAAGAGATGCATTGTGGACTGACCTGGCACATATTTGTAACACAGAGAGATTGATTGTTGGTGATTTCAATGCAATCTCCTCAGTTAATGAATATAAGGGTCCCAGTACACCAAAGATTGGTAGCATAAATGATTTTTCTGAATTCATCGCACACAATAACCTTCACCAAATTAACACGGTTGGGAATGTTTTCACCTGGACAAATGGCAGAAAAATCCCAACTTTCAAAAAACTGGATAGGGGTCTATGTACTTCATCCTGGAGCCAAAACTTTCCAAACAGCTCTGTTCACATCCTGAATAGACACCCATCAGATCACAGCCCCATGTTATTGACCATAGGATCTGATATCCCTTCAGCCCCCAAACCTTTTCGCTTTATGGAAATATGGCTTAATAGACCTGATTTTCACCAGATTATGGCAGAAAATTGGAGCCTCCCTCTACATGAGGGGGGAATGTTAGGATTCTCCATAAAATTAAGAAGACTAAAGACAGTCATAAAACAATGGAATAAAGAAAACTTTGGTAATGTTTATGATAACCTCATCAAAGCTGAGGAAAATCTGAAGCAACAAGAGTTAAATTACCAATCAAATACCACAGAAACTGAACTTATCAATCTTAACCAAAAAAGAGCTCTGCTGATCAGAGCTCTTAAAGATGAAGATGGTTTCTGGAAACAAAAGGCTAGACTAAAGTGGCTAAAGGATGGAGATAATAACACTTCTTATTTCCATAAGGTGGTTCAGGAAAAAAGATCAAAAACTTTAATCACAAAGATAAAAGATCTTCAAGGTGACTGGAAGAGTTTACCAGCTGACATTGAGGAGGCTGCTGTAAATTTCTACAAAAACCTGCCAACTGAACCATATGAACAAGAGGCTGGTCTTTATTTTGCTCACTTCCTCAGCCAAATTCCAAGACTGATCAGTGACGATGATAATATAAAACTGGTTCAACTTTCCTCTATGGAGGAACTTAAAAAAGCATTTTTTGGTCTCAGTAAGACCAGTGCTGCTAGATAAGATGGGTACTGTGGTGCTTTTTATTGTGGAGCCTGGGATATTATATGCCATGATCTTCTTCAGGCCACAAATGAATTCCTCTACAGAGTACATATCCCCAGAGCAATTTCTAGCACATGGATCACACTTATTCCAAAATCTAACTCTCCATCAAGTTTTTCAGAGTTCAAACCCATCTCTCTCTCAAATTTCACCAATAAGATTTTTTCTAAAATCCTTGCTGACAGAATTGAGCCATTAATGCATAAAATCATCTCTCCTCAGCAAACTTCTTTCCTAAAAGGTAGGGATATAGCAGATAATGTGATATACCTACAGGAGATGTTAAAATTTCTGAACATAAAGTTAAGAGGTCAAAACTGCATTATCAAACTGGATCTTATGAAGGCCTTTGACAGGGTTAACTGGGGATTTTTAAATAGCATTCTTTTAAAGTTTGGATTCCATGGTCATTTGGTAAAGAACATTTTAAATAACATTTCGGACGCATGGTTCTCAATACTTATAAATGGAAAACCAAACGGTTTCTTCAAGGCATCCCGAGGCATTAAACAAGGAGATCCACTATCTCTATTCCTGTTTAACATTGTCTCTGAATCCTTCTCTAGGAGTTTGTCTTTCATTTTTCATACTGGAAAGATTGATTATTATGATTTACCAAGGAATGCCATTCCTATATCTCATCTCAGCTATGCGGATGATAC
Organism: Rubia yunnanensis; assembly: GCA_037428765.1. Taxonomy (NCBI): domain Eukaryota; kingdom Viridiplantae; phylum Streptophyta; class Magnoliopsida; order Gentianales; family Rubiaceae; genus Rubia; species Rubia yunnanensis. Next base: position 64,233,986 of record CM075069.1, on the reverse strand, counting down.
AATCATCTTCCTAAAAGCTACCAAGCTCAATCTTGTCAGAATAAAAGCATTCCTAGAGAAATTCGAGCTAACTACTGGTCAAAAAATTAATTACTCAAAAAGTGAATACTTCGTCAGTAACTCAGCCACTGTTCACAGAGATAGAACCATCAAAATGACTCTTGGCATGAAAAAAGGAATGTTTCCTTTCAGGTATCTCGGATGCCCTATGTATGTAGGAAGAATTAAGAAAATCTATTTCCAACCCTTACTGGAAACAGTGGCCTCTAAGCTATTTAACTGGAAAAACAAATGGCTATCAATGGGTGGAAAACTGACTCTGATCCAAACATGTCTGTACTCTATTCCACAGCATATATGGGCCACCATAAATCCCCCAAAGAATGTGATTAATGCCTTGGAGAAGCAATTCTCTATTTTTTTCTAGGGGGGAAAGGATGGTAAAAGGAAAAAAGTTTGGAGAACATGGAGGAAGCTATGCTTTCCTGCAGATGAAAATGGTCTCGGTCTAAGAGATATTAACTCTATCATCAGAGCTTTCTCTATCAAGCTCTGGTGGAAATTTCAACAAGGGGAGGCACCCTGGTCCAAGTTCCTCTGGTCTCTACCACTAGAAACAAGAAAATCTAGGAATTGGGGAAGGATATGTAAGATTAACCATCTTGCAGAATCTTTTTCTAAAACCATCATTGGTGTAGGAAGCTGTAATATATGGACTGCTAATTGGTCACATTTAGGTCCCTTAGAGGACCTCCTACCTCAGGATTTTCCACAGGAAATCAAGGAACTATCTGTCACTCAATTTGTGGTGAATAAATTTTCCATTCTTACAACACTTGAAACAGTATTGCCTCCATCCATTCTCCACTTGCTGGAAAATCTCACAATAACAACGGAAAGGGCTGATAGGATGATTTGGCAACCTTCATGGAGTGGAATTTTCACCTTCAAGAGTGCATATAACCTGATCAGGGAATCCAGGCAAAGAGTTCGGTCACTCAGCAAAATATGGCACTCCAGAATACCAAAAAAGCTAAGTATTTTCTTCTGGAGACTCCTAAATAGCTTACTTCCTTTTGATATTGTTCTGCAGTTCATGGGTTTCCAACTTGTATCTAAATGTTGCCGCTGTTTACAATCTGACTCCCTGTCACATTTTTTTAATGACTGCTCTTTCTCATTACATGTGTGGGATGAGATTTATAGATGGCTTTCATCACCTGTGCTTCGTTTCAACACATTGTGGAATAGATTGTCCTATTACTGGTCGTCTGCTGGTTTCACTAATACACACTCAGCACTTATTAATCTTCTACCACTACTTGTTTGCTGGCATCTATGGAAAGCACGAAATAAATTGCTATTTGATGAAATTAAACCAAACTATGTTATTATTCTCTCAGAGATTAGAAAGTCACTGCATGACATTTCCTTCAATCATCCTCTCCATCTCTATGGTGAGTTTGACAAAATATGGACATCATCTAATCTGGTGCCTTTTCTGAAAACACGGGAAAAGAGAAAAATAACAAAAGTAATATGGTATCCTCCAGTAAATTTCATCAAAGTTAATATAGATGCCTCCTGGGACTCAAAATCCAATAAATGTGGTATTGGTTTAATTGTTAGGAATGCATGTGGAGACTGTTTATTGGCCAAAGCTATCAGCCAAAGTGCATTTTCAGCCTTGAATGCAGAACTGTTAGCTATACTGTGTGCTTTAAACCTAATGCATGAAAAGCACTTTTCAGAATTTGAGCTTGAAACTAACTGCCTCAATGCTATATCATGTGTAAACAATCCTTTAACTGCTCCTTGGAACCTATATGTCCTATCTGGTGATATTCATAATCTTTTGGGTGCTACAAAACTGGCTCATGTACTTAGAGAAGGTAATATGCCTGCTGAATGTTTAGCAAAGAGAGCCAGAAATGAGAACATAAATTCTATCCTCATGTTTGATGAACTAGATAACAAAACTAGAGGACTAATTACTTTGGACAAAAGGGGTGTCCCCTCTATCAGAATTTCTAATGATGTTTATGATTAAAAACTACACAATGATTCTGCTATGTTGTCTTCACAGGTCAGCTATCTTTGCATGGAGTTTTTCCAGGTGGCCATGGACAATGAAGGCCACCTCTCAAAACAATGAGCAGCAAGGATCTCAACTAGCAGCTAATACTTTCTCCGAACCTCACCAACATGTCACCCTAAACTTTGCTTCATGGAATCTCACTAGTGTTCTGGGACTTAGATTTACAAACCACTCGGTTGACATACCATTGACAAACAGGGGTTTCGACTTTTCGATTCGCCGATCTGTTCATGGTATAACAGCTAGATGGAATATGAAGAAAGTCCCCTGCTGGATCATCGATGTACATTAGCTTGTTTTAGTTTTTGATTAGGTGGAAACACCGCTTTTGGAAGCAAGTGCTATATTGCTTCAAGAGCTTATTATGGCTCTTGGATCATCAATTGGATGATCTTTTTGTATCGAACTATGCCTTTTCTGGCCTGTTTCAATTTTTAAATTTTATCGGTTCGGGGAGCCTAATATATTCCCCCCATCCTCGGATGGTTTAAAGTTAAAAAAAATCATTTGATTGTTCTGGGTAATCTTGAAATTGTTGTTCTATTAAATCTATCTAATTTTCCAATTTATTTTCTGATTCTTCTTCTGATTCAGAAGAAGATGCGTTTGATGTACTGGAATCTTGTGGATTTACTTGAGATATAACTCCTATGCTTCTTGACGTACTAGCTTTATCCTTTTTTTATTAATGATACCGAGTTTTCCATGTTTTTTGGAAATGAAGATACTTGAAAATGGGGTTTTGAAATATCATTTGGAAATCTTTCTTGTTTATTATCTATTTTAGTTGATATTAAATCTACTTGGTTTGCTATAGTGTGTAATATTTGATTTGAATAGTAATTTTGTTGATAAACATTATTAATATCATCTGAATTAACTATTTCTGTCCCAATTTTTCCTAGTTTGAATGGTGATGCTATTACTGTTTGGTTTTCTATAGTAAATTCTATCTCTTTTAATGGGGGAATGGATCGAACTTACCACTGAATTGTTTTGTAATTTCCATTTTTTATATAAATTAGATTGAACATTAATAATTGGAATTTCTTCTATCTTCTCATAATTCATGATGTTCTCTTTCTTGAAATAACATTCTAACCACATAAAATTTTTCATTTTCCTAATTTCCCTTGTATGTAATTCTGTATAAAATTCTTGTTTTATTTTTTCTTTAACTTCATTATCTAATTTTCCAAACCATAACCTAAACCTAGTATTTTCTAGACTGTAATAATCATTATTTAAATATTGTTTGTCTATTGAAAATTCTTTAATTCTAGTCATCATATTTAATTCTGAACTTCTCATTTGACTATATGTTAGCGATCCTATTGAGAAACTATAATCTTGAATTATTTCTGGTAATGGAGTTGAGTATCTAATTTTAGAATCTTGAAAAGTTGAAGGTATATCAGATGTTGAAAACCTATGTGATTGGAAGTTATCTGAATTTAAATATCTAGATGTTTGACCAGAATTATATCTACTAGATATAGATTTATAAAATTTTATTAATATTTTCCCATTATTTTGTTCTTCAATTATTGAAGGTTCTATTAATTTTCTTTTTCATTGTATGCTTAATTGTCTTTCAGCTATTATTTCTTCTGAAATAGTTATTTCATTCCATCTTACTAATTTTGGAGTTTCTATCTTTGTGTTATCCGAATTAGTAGTAACATATACTGACTCATCCTTTTTCTGAAGGATTTAATCTTAATGCCGTTGGAATCATAGATTTCATTAATTTAAAATATATTCTATAGATTAATACAAAGTGTTCATTTTCGTTTACTATTTTATCTTGTTTTTATTGGATATCTAGTTTTAATGAATCCATTATATGTGGATCTGTTAAACTGACCGAATAATTTGGAATGCAATCAAATCTTATTGTTCCATTAAAAATATTAGTTTGAATCATAGCTAATGTTGAATCCTTATATGCAACTAATCTATCATCTCTTAATGCCATGAATATTGAGGTATCAATTCCTAATCTTACTAATGGGTACAAAGCTACTTGAATTAGGCCAAAATGCAAGAACCTATAATCTTGTTCTTTGTATTTATTAATAGCCATTTGTGAAAGTGGTTTTATAGATTGAAATTCTTGATTCATTGGAAGTATTTCTTCATGAATTTTAATCGAATATGATTTACCAAATTCTAATATGCCATGATGATAAATCGAATTTATTTTACGACTTGGTAAAACTTGTTTGATTTCATGACTCTGTAATGTACTAGATGATTTTGATGATGTGATTGATGAGTTTGAAAGACTAGACTCTCCAAACAAAAATCTCTTGACTCTTTCTGTCATATTAACTTTTCTTTAGTTGCTCAATTTATTTTATGAACTAGGGTTACTTATGTCTACAGGGACTCCATCTATACCTTGCGTGGACCACCTCATCATCGGGCTGATCAACCGTCTGATAGGCAGAGAATGTTGACCAAACCGCCTAACATAAGTAGTCTAACACATACTCTAAACTTTGCAACTTCCGATAAGTTAATACTTATGAATTAGTTGTTGAGACTTGTTGAACTAAGAGTTAACCTCAAACTTGGCTCTGATACCATTTCGACAGGATCTAGTATAAACAGAGTATAAACCAGAGTAAGTAAACAAATTAAATAAAAGAGTAATCAAGTACTTAAACACGAAATAACTTACAAAATGTCTTGAATGAATTTCGGCAGGATCTAGTATAAACCGGACTAAGTAAACAAATTAAATAAAAGATTAATCAAGTACTTAAACACAAATTAAGTACTTAAACACAAAACAAAAAAAGAGTAAACACAAAATAACTCACAAAATAACTTACATAATGTCTTGAATGAATTTATGTTGTTGAATGAATTGAGGGAAGTTGGAAACACATATGGTCTGGGATAAAAGTATGGAAGTTCAAGTATGTACTTTGAACTTAGATGGAGGAGATTGAAGGAAAATCAGAAGGGGATGTACTCATCGTGCCTTGAAATGAACTGAGGTCTCTCTATTTATAGAGGTAATCTGCTAGTCTATTACATTGAATTGAATTCCGAATTTGAAATCTGGAGTGGAATACTGACGTGGATCACATTATTGCATCTGTTTTGAGCTATAGTGGAATCTGGGACCCTCTACTATTGGTTGTTTGTTGAGTGGGTGGAGTTTGGGACCCTCCACTATCTCTTGTCTTCTTCTTTGTTTACCTCTTTTTTCTTGAGTGGGTGGCGGAGTAGAGTGTTGGGGCCCTCCATTACCGACTGTTTGTCTTGAATTGTTATTGCTTACATCATTCAGAAATCAAACGGGTCTTGACCCATTGGACCTCCAAACGAATCTTCTTCTTGAATGTCTTCTGTTTAGATTTCTTTCTTTCCTTGCTTCTTGAATTGCCCATAGAATTCTATCATCTTCTTGATTTCTTCTTCTTCATCATCCTTTTGAGTGTATGCCAATGATTGATTTTGTGTTGATGTCTGTTGAATGCTCAAGGCTATCTGAATTGGGCTCCGTGGTACTTGAATTGCCAGAGAATGCTGAATTGGACTTTTGACTTTAATACTATCATCTTGAATTCTTAATTTATTTCCCGTTTGTAAGTAATGAGTTACTGGTTTGGTAGAGCAGAACTCTATTTTGTAATTATTCCACCATTCAATTTTGAATTTTCTAATTAGAGAAAAGGGCATGTTTGGATGAAATGGTCTAATCTGGAAGCTCCATGCAAAGATCCATGGAACTCTTAAAGTTGAATGAAACAATAGGGTTTTCTCGAACAATCTACACTTGCTGAGCTTTTGGAATGTTTCTTATCCTTCTAATACTGGAATAGGGAGTATTTCTTTTGATGGTCCTATCTTTAACCACCAATCGTAAAACCACATTGGAATGTCACTATTGAAATGTTGGCGAAAATTAATAAACCAGGAATGATAGAATGACCTAATATAGAAAATCACATACCAGGCCTGCATGTAGTCTGCATAATTAAATCCTATGGGAACATAGTTAACTGAGAAGTGTCTGGTGGAATGAAAATTTTGGAATTGGCTTGGATGAAGGACTTGTTTTATATGTATCTTTGAATAACCAATCCTATTGGGATCATTTCTATTTTGAATATGCGGAATTTCTATGGATTGAGTGTCCACCAGAATAAGTTCATAACAATTTTGTGTTTTTGGAGTATCTTCTGCCAACCAGGGACATGCTGGGAGGAATATATTGGAAACAAAGGTTTTGAGTTGGGGTATGTTTGGCTCTGTCTGGAATTGGGTTATCATAATATGTTCTGGATTAGGTTTATCGAAGTATGAATCAATAGGGGTTGAGGTGGATTGTATATTTTTTTGAATGGGAGTTTGAGTGGTTTGTCTCTGTGAGGTAAGTATTGTGTAATTCGAGGATAAGATTGGGGTATGAATTAATTTTGAATATGGTGCTTGAACGGCTGTGGAGTAAGTAAGCGGAGGGTAATCTGGAGTAGGTACTTTGGGTCTCAGGGGTTTTGGAATTTCATAATCTTTTGATGATTTTGAATGTGAAGAATTTGCAGAACTTGAATGCTTACTCATGATTTCCTGTAAGGAATTCTCGAGTCAGAAAATCTGGAAGGGAGTCATCCTTCCCTTTAATAAATTGAATATCAAAATCAAATACCGACAAAATGGCTTGCCATCTGGCAAAGATTTGGTTTGAAACCAAATTTTTAACATCTTTCTGTAAAATCTCTTTTGCTGATTTGCAATCTATTTTTAATAAAAACTTCTTATTGTATAAATTATCTTGGAATTTTGAAATACATAAAACAATTGATAAAACTTCTTTTTAAATTGTTGAATAATTTACTTGTGCTCCTATCCAAACACCTGAATGATATCTAACTATTGACTCTTTTCGTAAATGTAGTTGTTTTAATATACCTCCATAACTTAATTCTGATGCATCTGTTTCTACTATCATGAATGCTAATGGATGTGGAATGCCTAGGCATGGTAGTGACTTGGCTTTTAATTTTATAGTCTTTACTAGTTGAGATGTTCTTCTGTCCGTATAGGTGGATCTGTCCATATAGGTGGATTAGTTTTTAATTTGTCATATAATATTTTACAAGTTATTCTCAGTTTAGGGGAAAATATGAAATATAATTTAAGCATCCCAAAAATCTTTGTAACTGGTTTTTGTCTTTCATTTCATCAGAAAATTTGTCAGCAAACTCAATTGCTCTTTGAATTGGTTTAATTTTTCCTAAGTGAATATCATAACCTAAAAATCTTATTTTTGTTTGGAATAATTTCATTTTTTTCAGATATTATTAAACCATTTTTCTTAATGATCTTTAGGAGTAATATCAAATGTTTGAAATGGCTATCTATTGATTCAGAATAAACTAATATATCATCAATATACACTATGACGTATTTTGAATAATTATTAAATATATCATTCATAATTTTTTAAAATTCTGAAGGTGCATTTTTTAATCCAAATGGCATTACATTCCATTCATACTGTCCGAATGGAACCACAAATGCTGTTTTATATTTATCTTTTTCATTTCATTTATTTGAATTTGCCAATATCCTGATTTTAAATCAAATTTTGAAAATACTTTTGCATTAGTTAATATATTTATTAAGTCTTTTTTGTTTGGAATAGGGTATCTAACCCATTGTGATGCTTTGTTTAATGGTTTGTAATTTATAACTAGTCTAGGAATTCCTCTTTCTTTTTTGGCTTGTTTATTAACATAGAATGCTGAGCAACTCTATGGGGATTTTCTTTTCCTAATAAATTTTCTTTCTAAGTGACTTTGAATTTCTTTTTTACATAATTCTATTAGTTCTGCATTCATTTGAATAGGTCTAGCTTTAGTTTGAATATTTTGTTCATTAAAATATTTTTCATATGGTAATGAAACTATATGTTTCTTTCTATCCCAAAAATCATTGGGATGACTTGAACAAACTTGAATTTTAAATTCGTATTCCAATTCTGTTATTTTCTCTTGGATTAGTTTATTACTTTGTTTTTTAAAAACAAATACACCCTTAGGAGGGGGATTGTATATAATGTTCCCCAAACCTTTGAAAAAAACAAGATAATTACAGAGAGTAGTTTTGCGAATTTTCTATTGAGGCAACCTCGTTGCCTCCAAAAGAATAGCTAACTTCTATAGCCTATTGTTTGTACTACGAACTATCTGTGCAAGAAATAGAAGTGATGAAAGTTGTGTTTCCAAAGTAGGTAATCTCCACCCCATGTGTTAATTACTTAATTTGGCCAGGCAACTATCAATCCAACATATTTAAGTAGTCTCAAAATGTAGGAGAAGTAGGAGCAAGTTTGATAGATAAAAACTGAGTGAGGATTTTGTTGTCTTATTCCAGTTGTGAAGCAGAGTGAGGCAGGTTGGAGCACTGGAGTATTAAACTGGAACTTCAGTTGTGGAGCATCAGGTTGAGCTTCGAACTTATGCATTGGAGCACTGGACTTGGAGTATTGGGTCTGGAGCAGCACAAAGTTTAGCATGCCATATGTCTTCTTAGTGGTAAGGATCCACAGAAGTTCCTGAGACAAAATAGAAACGACATTAGCAGTATCAATTGTCCTTAGTTGCATATCTATGAGTTCTAATGTAGGGTATATGATCCCTATCTAAATTAATGAGGCCTCTGATGTTTGTTGGGATGTTAGAAAGGTTCAAATTAGAATCATCAAGGTGAGTGGATCTGTGTTTAGCAATTGCATCAGCAACTGAGTTGCACTCTCTGATAACATGTCTAAGGGTGGCATCTTTTAGTTTGCAGTGAACTTGAAAAGCTAGTGCATAGAGGGACCATTTATCTCTTTTTGGATTGTTAATCATGTTTACTGAAAGCATAGAATCTGATTCAATTATAAAATTGCAGCTGCAATCCAGAGATGGGAAAACCTGAGCTGCAAATTGGATGGCTTTTATTTTAGCTTCTAGTGGTGATTTAGCAGAGGTGATTGTGGATTGGATTAGGCATGGATTACCAGCACTGTCTCTGGCTATAAGGCCAAGTGCTGAGTTCGTGGAAGACTAAGAAGCTTCCACATTGATTATTATGGTGTTAGGTGCTGGCCTATTCCAGTAGACAATGGATATGGAAGGCTTTGGAGGTGGTCTGAGGGGTGGGATCAGTGAGGAAATGGGATAGCTCATATTCAAAAGATTGTTAGAGAAGCAGGGCTTAGCTGAGAATGATAGAAAGATAAGGTCTCTTACTTCTTTACAGATATGAGTAGGTGAGAAATTCTTGTTATCAAAATAGAAAGCATTTCTGGCTTTCCATAGAGACCAACAAATCAGAGATGGTAGAAATCTGCAGATATCTTTATGAACTCTAGACAGATCATTGTTGTTCCAGTAAGCAAAGAATCTATCAGTTAGATTGTGTAGAGTGTGTAGGTTATGTCCCATTATAGCAGAAGTATCAGTCCATATAGTTTGGGCTAGGTGACAAGAGATGAAAAAATGTTCAAGGGAATCAGCTAGGTTACATGCTGGGCATTTAGAGGCTAGGCTAAATCCACATTTGATTAGAACATCATCAAAAGGCAAAAAGGAGTTTAGCATTTTCCATGTGAAAATTGATATTTTTTTCTGCAATCTAGGGTTCCATGTCAGTTTAGTAGCTGGAAAGTTACCTGGTAACTGTGTGAGAGCCTTGTATGCTGATATGAAAGAAAAAACTCCTGTTTCTTCCAGTTTCCAGATCATTCTGTCTTCTCTTTCCATGTTTATATTTGCCCCCTGTAAGAAATTCAGAGTATCATATTCTAAATAAGGAGAGATCTGAGTTAGAATATGATTTTTATCCTTGATGAAATCAGCTATTCTGCAATAATATAGTGAAGAAAGATCAGACAGAGGGACATAGCAGATCAGTGGTCCATTAGGGCACCAATTTGCAGTCCAGAAGCTGCAGTTACCTTGGCCATGTATAATCAAAGAGTTGTTTTCTGCAAAGGAGTTAACAGTACATATCATCTTCCAAGTTTGGGATTTTCTGTTTGTTTGATGTAATGACCATATCAATTTAGCCCACATGGTGGTGCCCTGTTGGCTTTTCCACCATAGTTTGAGAGAGCATGAGTCAATTATTGCATGTATAGATCTGAAACCTAAACCATTCTGGAGTCTATGTGCACTTAGGTCAGACCATTTTCTCCAAACTTCATTCATTTCCCCTTCCCTTTCTCCCCAAAAGAATCTGGCCATTTTTCTTTCCAGTGATTTAATTATCTACTTAGGGGGATTTAGGACTGGCCATATATGCTATAGAAGGGAGTATATGCAGGATTGAATGAGAACCATTTTACCTCCTAAACTTAACGATTTGTTTTTCCATTTCAAAAGCTTCTTATCTACAAGTTCCAGCAATGGTTGAAAATATGTGTTAAGTGTTCTTCCTTTAAAGATTGGACAGCCAAGGTATTTAAATGGAAAAGCCCCTTTTTTATTCCTAAAATTGACCTAATCTGATTGATCCTAGCAGGAGTAGCTCTTTTACTAATATAGAAATCAGATTTTTTATAATTTATTTTTTGGCCAGAGGTGAATTCAAAAGTTTCTAAAAAGGCTTTGATTCTTATTAGGTTAGATTTTGAGGCTTGCATAAAAATGATGGTGTCATCAGTATAACTCAAGTGTGAGGCAGGTGTAATAGTAGAGGGAAGCTGATAGTATTTAAGTCTATTGTTCATGAAGATGAAAGACAGACTTCTAGAGAAAGCTTCAGAAAAAATGTTAAAGGGAAAGGGGGATAAGGGATCACCTAGTTTAATGCCTAGGGTAGCTTTAAAAAAGTCAACCAGATTACCATTCATAAGCACAGGGAAATGTGCCTAAGAGAGATTATTCATCATAGTATTCAAAAAGTTGCCTGTAAAACCAAATGTACACAGTATACTTTTTAAAAAGTTCCAATTGACTCTATCAAAAGCTTTCCTAAGGTCCAGTTTCAGTATGCAGTTAGGAACACTGTTTTTTTATCTAAAAACCTAATCATTTCCTGAAGATAGAGTATATTGTCAGAAATGTCCTTGTATTTCATGAAAGCTATCTGATTTGGTGAAATTAGTTTTTCCATATTGGGTTTCAGCCTTTCCATTAGCACCTTGGAGCAAATCTTATTTGCTACATTTGAAAGACTGATTGGCCTATAATCATCAAATGAGGAGGGGGTTTGCTTTTTTGGAATTAAAGTTATCCAAGTGCTGGTTATTCTTCTTGGCATTTCTGAGCCTGAGAGGAAATCATTAACTGCAGCTTTTAGATCCTCTTTAATGAAATCCCATCATTTGGTATATAATTTAGATGAGAAACCATCAGGACCTGGGCTACTATTTTTGTTCAAGCTCATAACCACTAGTCTAAGCTCATCTTCTGAGACTGGTTTAGACAAGGATAGGTTATCTTGAGCAGAGATTATTGTGGGAATTTGGTTGAGAAAATGAGGGTAGTAGGTATTAGAATCTGGTAGGTTAGAATCAGATAGGAGGTCAGAAAAATATGAAATGGCTTCTTTCTGGATTTATGTTAGTTATCTAACCATTGTCCCAGCCTGTTTTTTTTTTGAGATATGAAGCTTACAGTTCTTTTCCTTTACAGTTTTGTGAAAAAAAAGAGTGTTATTATCTCCAAGTTTAATCCAGTTAGTCCTTGATTTTTGTTTCCATAATTTTTCTTTTTCCTTTAAAGCTCTAATTAATAGTGCCTTTTTCTCATTAAGTTTGATTAGATCTGATTCTGAGTGAGTGGAATCATAGTTAATTTCCTGTAATCTCAGATTTTCTTCTCCAATGAGTACATTAGATTCAATATTTCCAAAACATTCCTTATTCCAAATCTTAATTGTTTTCTTAAGTCTAATCAGTTTCAGATAAAGTCTTAGCATTCCTGGGTGGGAAATAGGTTTGGACCAGCTGTCTTTTATTAGGTCTATGAACTCTGGTATGTTAAACCAGGTGTTAATAAACCTGAAAGGCTTAGGGTGGGAGGGAACTGAGGTTGAAACCTGTAAGAAGAGAGGGCAGTGATAAGAAGAGAGGGCAGTGATCCGAAAATTGCCTGTTAAGGATTTGGATAGAGGAAGCTGGGAATTTTGTGCTCCACTGTATGTTACATAGTCCTCTATCTAGTCTCTTAGAGGTGGGTTTTCTTAGCCTAGAATTTGTCCATGTGAATAAGTTCCCAACTGTATTAATTTTCTGAATTCCTTTAGAGTTAATCCAGTTGTTGAAATCCCTAATACTAGCTAAATTAGGGGAGGTAGGACCTTTATATTCTGTAAGTGAGATGATTGTGTTAAAATATCCTATATACATAGTATCATTATTTGGTAGGAGGCTAAGATCATTCCACAATGCTTTCCTTCCTTCCCTAGTTCTAAGGCCATAGACAAAAACAGCATCCATATCAATATTTGAACAGGGTTAAAATACTTTAACATATAGAAACTGTTCATGGTGGGAAATCAGAGAAACAGATAGGGAGTCATTCCACATAAGCCAAATTTTGCCATTATGAAGAGGGAGAAAATGTGAGTAATTAAGCTTTTCCATATAGGTATGCCATTGACTATTATCATGCATTGGTTCAATAATACATAAGAGTTGAATTTTCTTCTATTTGATAAGATGTTTCAATCTAAGCATTGAAGATTCTAAGCCTCTAAGGTTCCAGACTAAAAAATTAATAGTAATGGTGTGTATCATTGTCCACATAATTTATGGCTTTTAGTAGCTGACCTTAACATCATCTTGTTCAGCTGGCTTAGATAATTGTTCTTTTTAAGTTTAGACTTACCTTGGAAGTCTTTGTTACCTGATAATTGTGATTGGTGAGATACTAGTCCTGGTTTGGGGTGTGAATTATCTGAGTATGATCCCTTTTCCTCTTCCTTATCCTGCAGTATCTGATCCAGGTTATCCCCTGTTTGTGGTGGGGATTCTGTATCCTGCAAAACAGAGAATCTATTTTCCATCTTTCTTTGCTGAAAGTGAGAGGTTAGTGGATGAAAACTGATGAAGAGTAAGCTTATGGGAACCTATCTGCATATCATCCTTTGCATAGATCAGTGGAGCCTTGTTTGGGTAGTTAGAGTTGTTGCATTTAGCATTTTTGTGATTGGTGATTGTGGGTCAGCAGGGGGTGAATTTTTTAGGTCCAATGTTGGAGGAGATTGGGATGGTTGTGGGGTATTTTTATCAGATTCTACTTCTAAATCTTGGGTAGATAGGAGGATGGATTTAGGGTAGGGTTTGTTGTGGCTAGCTGATGATCTAGTTGGCCTTTATTCTGGGGATTGTTGTGGGATTGAAAATCTGTAGTCATATTTGATATCTTATTGAACTTGTTCCTAGTGGCTTGCCACTGTAGCAGTGCATGGTTCTGGGAAATAGCTCTACACTGGCTGAGTGAGTGACCTAGCTTAGCACAACTGTCACAGTACAGAGGGATATCTTCATATTCAATGGTGTATTTCCTGTTGTTAGAAACAGAACCTAATCTAATGGAGTTTTTTAGTGGTTTCTGAAGGTCAATTTGCACACATAGTTTGATGGCAGAGGGTCTAGTTAACATTTTAGTGGCTAAATATTTCTTAATGAAGTTTCCTATACTATTGCCAATAGCCTCAATTGACATTGTAATAGTAAAGTGGGACTTCCCTGATTGTGCACCAGATTGAGACGATTGACGATTCCCTATGTGTGGAGAAGTCGGGTGACCACTTGAGCACCTTCATGTGGATGCCATTAAAGCTCCATAGGCCCTTGATCCAGCATCGTTGATAGTCATTGATCTGGTCGAATCTTATCAGCATATGTTTGTAGTCCAGGGAGCCCAGCTTATATTTCCCAGAAAACCCTACAGTTTTGAAAGCCGCCTCCAATTGGTCCATGGTGAGCCATCCTTTGGTGAATTTACCTACTAGGGCGTTGGCATAATGAGCGGAGAGCTTAGTGATTTCATCATCTGAGTAGAGGCATGCAAGTTCCCCTAGGTGTTCGGATTTTAGGGTAAGTTCTGGATTATTTGGTAGTGTTGAACAGAGCGGAGGGGCTTCCGATTGAAGGGCTGCAAGGAAGGATTTGGGGTTACTCAGTGGATTGTTGTCCGCCATAGTTTCTGGCAGAGAGTGAGTCTTTCTCGACGGAAGGGCAGCCGTTACCGGCGAGAGAGGAGCCATTATCGGCAGAAATAGGCCGTTTCCGGCAGATATCGAGTAGAAGAGTACAGAATTCAGGAGAGAGAGTAGAAAAATTGAACTTATGTAGTTTATTACTTAGTTGTTCTTCTATTTTCGAATAACTTAATTCTGTTTTTAGGAATACCATGTCTTTTTGTTTTGTATTTAATAACCATAATTTTTTTTATATAGAGTTTGTTTGTAATAGATGCAATTCTATTTGGCTTGGTGGATTAATGAATTTGAATAATAATTGTCTGCCTAATATTTTAGTGTTAATTCATTCTTGGGTTTTCTTAAAAGGGGTAATTTGATATAAAAATGGATTTCCTAATATTGCATCATGTGACATAGTTTCTAATATAAGGAATAACTCATTATTACATACAAAACCGTTTGGTAATTTTTTATTAATTATCATTGGAGTACCATTTGCTGCTGATAATTTTTCATTAGTTTTGACTAAATATTGACTAGGAATTATTCCTGATCTAATGCATGACTGATCTGCTCTACTATCAATCAATGCTAATATTGAAGTACTAAAGTCCTCTACTCCTACAGTTACTAAAGAATACCATTTTTCCATATTAATTGTATTAATAACATTGAATAATTGTGTGTCCATTGGAGCGTCTGGACTTATGTCAATTTTTAATTTACTACTTGGCCAATCTTTGTTATTATTTATTCCTATAAGTTGTAATTCTAGTTCTAGATCCTTTTCTTTTAATGAATTTAATTCATTTTTTACCAAGCTAATTTCTATTTTTAATTTATTAATTTATGTTCTTAAATCATCAGATTTTACTGGTTTTTTCTTTTCTATTTCTGAATATTTTTTTAATTGTTTTGGTTAAACTAAATGCTTCCTCTATCCTTGGTTTTTCTTCTTCTTTTATTAATTCCTTTAATTGGCGTAAATATTCTGCCATATTTCCTGAATCTTCTAATTTATCAATCATATCTAATAATATTTGTTTCTTATCTTTTGAACTGCTTAAAATATTAATTGCTGAAATCTTACACTGACAAGTTTCTGAATTACTAGAGTTATCTGAGCTGGATTTATAATCTTCATCATCTGTTTGTTCATTTTCTTAATTGTCTATTAACAATGATAATAATTTATTTTTTAATTCATTTTCCTCTGAAAATAATGAATTAATCTTTTTTTTCAGTCTTACAGTGTGAGGCTGTATGACCGAACCTTTTACATTTATAACATTGAATGTTTTTATAGTTATTGCTCTATTTGTAAAAGTTTTTATTTTATCTTTACTATAATTTTATATTTATCCTTACTGTAATACCTATTATTTTTGTTTTTCCTGAATATTTTTTTGCCTTTAGTAGATGGTGGTTTAATACCCATTATGCCAAATTGTTGGTAAAATGTTCCCATCTCTTTTCGTTTTGAACCATATTTTGGGTTGAATATTTAGGTCTTGACATAATGTGAGAGCTTCTTTTTTTAATGAAGGCAAATATTTGACCGAATGTTCTAGAGTTGTAATCTATTTTCTCTGTTCCTAATATTTTTCGTAAGTTAGTAACTATTCTTTGTGAAAATAAGTTAGGTAATCCTGTAATAAATTTTCATATTGAATATCGGGTGGAGTAGGCCTACGATGATAATTTTTTGTTTTATCGTACCTCCAGTTTTTTTAAATCTATTTGTTTTCATTCTATTTATTTGTAATTGTGGCTTGTCATTTGATTGTTCTGGGTAATCTTGAAATTGTTGTTCTATTAAAACAATCTGATTTTCTAATTTATTTTATAATTCTTCTTCTGATTCAGAAGAAGATGGGTTTGATGTACTGAAATCTTGTGGATTTACTTGAGATAAAATGCCTATGCTTCTTGACGTACTAGCTTTATCCTTTTTTATTAATGATATCGAGTTTTTCATATTTTTTGGAAATGAAGATACTTGAAAATGGGGTTTTGAAATATCATTTGGAAATATTTCTTTCTATTATCTAATTTAGTTGATATTAAATCTACTTCGTTTGCTATAGTGTGTAATATTTAATTTGAATAGTTATTTTGTTGATACACTTTGTGAGTATCATCTGAACTAACTATTTCTGTCCCAATTTTTCCTAGTTTGAATGGTAATGCTATTAATGTTTGGTTTTCTACAGTAAATTCTATCTCTTTTGATGGGGTATGGATTGAACTTACCACTGTATTGTTTTGTAATTTTCATTTTCTATATAAATTAGATTGAACATTAATAATTGGAATTTCTTCTATCTTATCATAATTTATTATTTTTTCTTTCTTGAAATAATATTCTAACCACATAAAAATTTTCATTTTCCTAATTTGCCTTGTATGTAATTCTGTATAAAATTCTTGTTTTATTTTTTCTTTAACTTCATTATCTAATTTTTCAAACCATAACCTAAACCTAGTATTTTCTAGACTGTAATAATTATTATTTAAATAATGTTTATCTATTGAGAATTCTTTAATGCTGGTCATCATATTTAATTCTGAACTTCTCATTTGACTATATGTTAGTGATCCTATTGAGAAACTATAATCTTGAATTATTTCTGGTAATGGAGTTGAGTATCTAATTTTAGAATCTTGAAAAGTTGAAGGTATATCAGATGTTGAATACATATGTGATTGGAAGTTATCTGAATTTAATCATCTAGATGTTTGACCAGAATTATATCTACTAGACATAGATTTATTGAATTTTATTAATATTTTTCCATTACTTTGTTCCTCAATTATTCAAGGTTCTGTTAGTTTTATATTTCTTTGTATGCTTAATGGTCTTTCAGCTATTATTTCTTCTGGAATAGTTATTTCATTCCATTTTAATAATTTTGGAGTTTCTATCTTTGTATTATCCGAAATAGTAGTAACATATACTGACTCATCATTTTCTGTAGGATTTAATCTTAATGTCGTTGGAATCATAGATTTCATTAATTTAAAATATATTCTATATATTAATACAAAGTGTTCAGTTTCATTAACTATTTTATCTTGTTTTAATTGGATATCTAGTTTTAATGAATCCATTATACGTGGATCTGTTAAACTGACCGAATAATTTGGAATGCAATCAAATCTTATTGTTCCATTACAAATATTAGTTTGAATCATAGCTAATGTTGAATCCTTATATGCAACTAATCTATCATCTCTTAATGTCATGAATATTGGGGTATCAATTCCTAATCTTACTAATGGGTGCAAAGCTACTTGAATTAGGCCAAAATGTAAGAACCTATAATCTTGTTCTTTGTATTTATTAATAGCCTTTTTGTGAAAGTAGTTTTATAGATTGAAATTCTTGATCCATTGTAATATTTCTTCATGAATTGTAATCGAATATGATTTACCAAATTCTAATATGCCATGATGATAAATCAAATTTATCGTACGACTTGGTAAAACTTGTTGGATTTCTTGACTCTGTAATGTACTAGATGATTCTGATGATGTCATTGCTGAGTTTGAAAGACTAGACTCTCCAAACAAAAATCTCTTGATTCTGTTTGTCATATTAACTTTTCTTTAATTGCTCAATTTATTGTATGAACTAGGGTTACTTATGTTTACAGGGGCTCCATCTTTACCTTGCGTGGACCACCTCATCATCGGACTGCCCAACCGTCTTACAGGCAGAGGATGCTGACCAAACCGCCTAACATAAGTAATCTAACACATACTCTAAACTCTGCAATTTCTAATAAATTAATACTTATGAATGAGTTGTTGAGACTTGTTGAACTAAGAGTTAACGTCAAACTTGGCTCTGATACCATTTCGACAGGATCTAGTATAAACCACAGTAAGTAAACAAATTAAATAAAAGAGTAATCAAGTACTTAAACACAAAATAACTTACAGATGATATTCACAAAGTCTATCAACAAAATAACTATTCAAATAAAATAACCTATTTTAAAGTATTGACATAATGTGAGAGCTTCTTTTTTAATGAAGGCAAATATTTGGCCAAATGTTAAAGAGTTGTAATCTATTTTCTCTATTCCTAATGTTTTTTGTAAGTTAGTAATTATTCTTTGTGAAAATAGGTTTGGTAATCCTGTAATAAATTTTTCTTTCCAAAATGAAGAGTTTGAATCAGTCCCTCTTAATACTTGAGTTAGGAATATATCTTTATACCATTTGAAATCAGTTAAAGGCGGACATCTTAGATTTGTTAGACATATTTTTGAGCTAGTTAATTCCTCTTCCGGGTTTCCTATGAAATACATTGATATTACATAAATTAGATATGTCGGTCCATCCTGGACCATTACAAATTCTTCACCTTGAAATTCTTCTGTTTCATGATTTACAATTGATTGTTTATCTTCTAATGTGAGATGATTATCCCAACAATCTTTTATTTGTCCTGTAAATCCCGTTACTAATAACATTACTATATTTGGTTCAGTTACATTAATCTTTGCTTTGTATGTCATTCTGGCCATACCCATTTCTTGCAATATATTTAATATTTGATATTCGGATTTTCAATCTATATTCCATTGGTACATGGATGATCCATCATAACTGTTTAATAAATCATTTGTTCTACATATTGAATATTAGGTGGAGTAGGTCTAGGATAATAATTTTTTGTCCTGTCGTTTCTCCAATTTTTTCTAAACCTATTTGTTTTCATTCTATTTATTTGTAATTGTGGTCTATTATTTGATTGTTCCGGGTAATCTTGAAATTGTTGTTCTATTAAATCTATCTGATTTTCCTATTGGTTTTCTGATTCTTCTTCTTCTGATTCAGAAGAAGATGAATTTGATGTATTGGAATCTTGTGGATTTATTTGAGATATAACTCCTATGCTTTTTGAAGTGCTAGCTTTATCCATTTTTATTAATGATACCGAGTTTTCCATATTTTTTTAGAAATGAAGATATTTGAAAATACGGTTTTGAAATGTCATTTGGAAATCTTGCTTGCTTATTATGTAATTTAGTTGATATTAAATCTACTTGGTTTGCTATAGTGTGTAATATTTGATTTGAATAGTTATTTTGTTGATACACTTTGTGAATATCATCTGAATTAACTATTTCTGTCCTAATTTTTCCTAGTTTGAATGGTGATGCTATTACTGTTTGGTTTTCTATAGTAAATTGTACCTCTTGTAATGGGAGAGGGATTGAACTTACCACTGTATTATTTTGTAATTTCCATTTTTTATATAAATTAGATTGAACATTAATAATTGGAAGTTCTTCTATCTTATCATAATTTATTATTTTTCTTTCTTGAAATAATATTCTAACCACATAAAAATTTTCATTTTCCTAATTTGCCTTGTATGTAATTCTGTATAAAATTCTTGTTTTATTTTTTCTTTAACTTCATTATCTAATTTTTCAAACCATAACCTAAACCTAGTATTTTCTAGACTGTAATAATCATTATTTAAATAATGTTTATCTATTGAGAATTCTTTAATGCTGGTCATCATATTTAATTCTGAACTTCTCATTTGACTATATGTTAGTGATCCTATTGAGAAACTATAATCTTGAATTATTTCTGGTAATGGAGTTGAGTATCTAATTTTAGAATCTTGAAAATTGAAGGTATATCAGATGTTTAATACATATGTGATTGGAAGTTATCTGAATTTAATTATCTAGATGTTTGACCAGAATTATATCTACTAGACATAGATTTATTGAATTTTATTAATATTTTTCCATTACTTTGTTCTTCAATTATTCAAGGTTCTGTTAGTTTTATATTTCTTTGTATGCTTAATGGTCTTTCAGCTATTATTTCTTCTGGAATAGTTATTTCATTCCATTTTAATAATTTTGGAGTTTCTATCTTTGTATTATCCGAAATAGTAGTAACATATACTGACTCATCATTTTCTGTAGGATTTAATCTTAATGTCGTTGGAATCATAGATTTCATTAATTTAAAATATATTCTATATATTAATACAAAGTGTTCAGTTTCATTAACTATTTTATCTTGTTTTAATTGGATATCTAGTTTTAATGAATCCATTATACGTGGATCTGTTAAACTGGCCGAATAATTTGGAATGCAATCAAATCTTATTATTCCATTACAAATATTAGTTTGAATCATAGCTAATGTTGAATCCTTATATGCAACTAATCTATCATCTCTTAATGTCATGAATATTGGGGTATCAATTCCTAATCTTACTAATGGGTGCAAAGCTACTTGAATTAGGCCAAAATGTAAGAACCTATAATCTTGTTCTTTGTATTTATTAATAGCCTTTTTGTGAAAGTAGTTTTATAGATTGAAATTCTTGATCCATTGTAATATTTCTTCATGAATTGTAATCGAATATGATTTACCAAATTCTAATATGCCATGATGATAAATCAAATTTATCGTACGACTTGGTAAAACTTGTTGGATTTCATGACTCTATAATGTACTAGATGATTCTGATGATGTCATTGCTGAGTTTGAAAGACTAGACTCTCCAAACAAAAATCTCTTGATTCTTTTTGTCATATTAACTTTTCTTTAATTGCTCAATTTATTGTATGAACTAGGGTTACTTATGTTTACAGGGGCTCCATCTTTACCTTGCGTGGACCACCTCATCATCGGACTGACCAACCGTCTTACAGGCAGAGGATGCTAACCAAACCGCCTAACATAAGTAATCTAACACATACTCTAAACTCTGCAATTTCTGATAAATTAATACTTATGAATGAGTTGTTGAGACTTGTTGAACTAAGAGTTAACGTCAAATTTGGCTCTGATACCATTTCGACAGGATCTAGTATAAACCAGAGTAAGTAAACAAATTAAATAAAAGAGTAATCAAGTACTTAAACACAAAATAACTTACAGATGATATTCACAAAGTCTATCAACAAAATAACTATTCAAATAAAATAACCTATTTTAAAGTATTGACATAATGTGAGAGCTTCTTTTTTAATGAAGGAAAATATTTGGCCAAATGTTAAAGAGTTGTAATCTATTTTCTCTGTTCCTAATGTTTTTTGTAAGTTAGTAATTATTCTTTGTGAAAATAGGTTTGGTAATCCTGTACTAAATTTTTCTTTCTAAAATGAAGAGTTTGAATCAGTCCTTCTTAATACTTGAGTTAGGAATATATCTTTATACCATTTGAAATCAGTTAAAGGCGGACATCTTAGATTTGTTAGACATATTTTTGAGCTAGTTAATTCCTCTTTCGGGTTTCCTATGAAATACATTGATATTACATAAATTAGATATGTCGGTCCATCCTGGACCATTACAAATTCTTCACCTTGAAATTCTTCTGTTTCATGATTTTCAATTGATTGTTTATCTTCTAATGTGAGATGATTATTCCACCAACCTTTTAATTGTCCTGTAAATCCTGTTACTAATAACATTACTATATTTGGTTTAGTTATATTAATCTTTGCTTTTTATGCCATTCTGGCATACCCATTTCTTGCAATATATTTAATATTTGATATTCAGATTTTCCATCTATATTTCATTGGTACAGGGATGATCTATCATAACTGTTTAATGAAGTATTTTGTTCTTCATATTGAATATCATGTGGAGTAGGTCTAGGATAATAATTTTTTGTCCTATCGTTTCTTCAATTTTTTTAAACCAATTTGTTTTCATTCTATTTATTTGTAATTGTGGTCTATCATTTGATTGTTCTGGATAATCTTGAAATTGTTGTTCTATTTAACCTATCTGATTTTTCAATTGGTTTTCTGATTCTTCTTCTTCTGATTCAGAAGAAGATGAATTTGATGTACTGTAATCTTGTGGATTTATTTGAAATATAACTCCTATGCTTTTTGAAGTGCTATCTTTATCCTTTTTTGTTAATGATACCGAGTTTTCCATATTTTTTGGAAATGAAGATACTTGACAATGCGGTTTTGAAATGTCATTTGGAAATCTTTCTTGCTTATTATCTAATTTAGTTGATATTAAATCTACTTTGTTTGCTATACTGTGTAATATTTGATTTGAATAGTTATTTTGTTGATAGACTTTGTGAATATTATCTGAATTAACTATTTCTACCCCAATTTTTCCTAGTTTGAATGGTGATGCTATTACTGTTTTGTTTTCTATAGTAAATTCTATCTCTTTTAATGGAGGATGGATTGAACTTACCACTGTATTGTTTTGTAAATTCCATTTTTTATATAAATTAGATTGAACATTAATAATTGGAATTTCTTCTATCTTATCATAATTTATTATTTTTTCTTTCTTGAAATAATATTCTAACCACACAAAAATTTTCATTTTCCTAATTTTCCTTGTATGTAATTTTGTATAAAATTATTGTTTTATTTTTTGTTTAACTTCGTTATCTAATTTTTCAAACCATAACCTAAACCTAGTATTTTCTAGACTGTAATAATCATTATTTAAATATTTTTTATCAATTGAGAATTCTTTAATGCTAGTCATCATATTTAATTCTTAATTTCTCATTTGACTATATGTTGGTGATCCTATTGAGGAACTAGAATCTTGATTTATTTCTGGTAATGGAGTTGAGTATCTAATTTTAGAATCTTGAAAAGGTGAAGGTATATCAAATGTTGAATACCTATGTGATTGGAAGTTATCTGAATTTAAATATCTAGATGTTTGACCAGAATGATATCTACTAGACATAGATTTATTGAACTTTATTAATATTTTTCCATTACTTTGTTCTTCAATTATTCAAGGTTCTGTTAGTTTTATATTTCTTTGTATGCTTAATGGTCTTTCAGCTATTATTTCTTCTGGAATAGTTATTTCATTCCATTTTAATAATTTTTGTGTTTCTATCTTTGTAAAATCCGAATTAGTAAAACATATACTGACTCATCCTTTTCTGTTGGATTTAATCTTAATTTCGTTGGAATCATGGATTTCATTAATTTAAAGTTTAGAGTATATACTAGGAATTATAGATTTACCTAGTCGAATTAGTATTTACTATAAACAATAGATTTTCTCTAGTATAAACTGAGTATAAACCATAGTAAGTAAACAAATTAAATAAAAGAGTGACCAAGTACTTAAACACAATATAACTTACAAAATGTCTTGAATGAATTTATGATATTTAATGAATTGAGGGAAGTTGGAAACACATATGGTCTGGGATCCAAGTAGGAAAGTTCAAGTATGTACGTTAAACTTAGATGGAGGAGATTGAAGGAAAATCAGAAGGGGATGTACTCAGCGTACCTAATAATGAACTAAGACTCCCTTACTTATAGAAGCATTTACTAATCTATTACATTGTTTTGGAATCCAAATTTGAAATCCGTATTGGAATCACATGCTTTCTGATCAATAATGGAGCTGGGGACCCTCCATTATTTTCTGTCTATTAAGTAATTGCAGTTGGTGGAGTCTGGGACCCTCCCTTACTGACTGTCTGTTGAGTGATTACAGTAGGTGGAGTCTGAGACCCTCCACTATTGACCGCTTATCTTGACTGATTGCTAGTTGTTGGTGGAATCTAGGACCCTCCATTACTGCTTGTCTCTAGAATGCGTCATTGCTGACGATTTAGAAATTGAATGGGTCCTGAACCATGGGACCTCCAAATGGGTCTTCATCTTGAATGGCTTCTGTCTTGATTTCTTTCTGCTCTTATTTTTTGACTTGTTTGTAAATGGCTAACATATTTTCGAAGTCGTCATCATCTTCATCCTTTTGAATCGGTGTAGGTGCAGGTTGAATCCTCTGGATGGACTGGATTGGACTCCGAGCTGGTTGAATTTCAAGGGCATGTTGAATCGGACTTTTGAGTGTTATAAGAACACAATAAGATTCAACATTAACTATGATTCAAACTAATAATTGTAATGGAACAATAATATTTGATTGCATTCCAAATTATTCGGTCAGTTTAACAGATCCATACTTAACAATTTAAATATCTATTTAAATGAGGTGGATTATAAGTCCTCTTGTTTTGACTCATTTGACTAAGTTCTCTTGTTCTACAATGTGAAACAAGAGTCTTTGGAGTTTCTGTCTTTGTATTATCCGAATGAGTAGTAACATATACTGACTCATTCTTTTCTTTAGGATTTAGATAGACCACAATTAAATGATACTTAATTGTTATCAAGTATTAACAATCAAAAATTATAAATGAATAATGAACTTAATTGTTATCAAGTAGGGATATTAATGAATAATGAACTTAATTGTTATCAAGTAGGGATATTAATGAATAATGAACTCACAGTCTTAGTTCATTAGTAGAATAATTTAGCTCCTATATTGTGTGGATATTAACAATATCATAAGTTGATTGCATTCCGAATAATTTGGGATGGATCCTCTTGGCTCTTCCGATGGAGGGTCCGATACCCATTGTATAAGAACTGCAATTACTCAATAGACAGAAGATAATGGAGGGTCCCCAGCTCCATTGTTGAACTGCGAATAGAGGGTTCCCTTAGTAAGGGAGTCAAATGTTAATATCCCAGATTCCCAGACCCATTACTTAGTAAGGGAGTCAAATAATTATTTTCTGAATTGTCTATTAATAATTATTCAGTCTTTACCGAAATAATGGGTTAAAAACCTATTATTTGACTCCCTTACTGAGTAATGGGTCTATTTTCTTAGAAAGAAAATAGAAGGTCCCCAACTCCCTTAGTAAGGAAAAATAGGGTTCCCTTAGTAAGGGAGTCAAATGTTAATATCCCAGACTCCCAGACCCATTACTTAGTAAGGGAGTCAAATAATAGGTTTTTAACCCATTATTTCGTTGAAGTCTGAATAAAGTCTGAATAATTATTAATAGACAATTCAGAAAATGAACAAACATGTGGATATTATTATTCATTATTCATTAAATTGGCCAAATTATTCTAATAATTAAATGAATAATGGAGGGTTTCCAGCTCCATAGACAGAAGAGCCAAAAAAATATACAATCTACCTTAACCCCTATTCATTCATACTCATCAATTGTCTATTACTGACGTAGATGTAATTACTTAGAACTTCTTCCTTTGCAATGTGGATTTTACTCAACAAGAGGATTTAGATCCACCTCTTGTTCTGCAATGTGAAAGTCTTGACATAATGTGAATTGTGTCAGTTTAACAGATCCACATATAATGGATATTGTGTGGATATTAACAATATCCACACATAATGGATATTAACAATCAATTATTGTGTATGGATACAAAGGGATATTGTTAAAAACCTATTTGATTATTTATCAAATGATAACAACTATTATTTCGGTTCCCTTATTGGAAGCCATTCAAGATGAAGACCCATTATTCGGACAATTCATTATTTAGCAAATAATGAATAATGAACTATAACTAATTCGGATAAATAATGAATAATGAATAATGAATAATGATCTATCTAAATCAAAAATTAAATTGTGGTCTATCTGAATTGTCCACCTGTTTGTTCATTTTCTGTAGGATTTAGATAGACCACAATTAAATGATACTTAATTGAACAAACATGTGGACTATTTGTTATCATTTGATAGTTAAAATTCATAAGTAAAGGAACAATAGGACAGTCAATCAATAATTTGGAAGTCATTCAAGATGAAGACCTGTTTGGAGGTCCTATGGGTCAAGACCCATTTGATTTCTAAATTGTCAACAATGACGCATTCCAGAGACAGACGGTAATGGAGGATCTAGTATAAACAGAGTATAAACAGAGTATAAACCAGAGTAAGTAAACAATTAAATAAAAGAGTAAGTAAACAAATTAAATAAAAGAGTAATCAAGTACTTTAACACAAAATAACTTACAAAATGTCTTGAATGAATTTATGATATTGAATGAATTGAGGGAAGTTGGAAACACACATGGTCTGGGATACAAGTAGGGAAGTTCAAGTATGTAAGTTGAACTTAGATGGAGGTGATTGAAGGAAAATCAGAAGGGGTTGTACTTAGCGTAATCAAGTACTTTAACACAAAATAACTTATAAAATGTCTTCAATGAATTTATGATATTGAATGAATTGAGGAAAGTTGGAAATTAACAATAAAAAATTATAGTAAAGATAAATAATTATTATCATTTGATTGTTTCTAATCTTCTTTTGTTTTTCCTAATATCCATTCTAATGTAATCAATTATTCTGATAAACATGTCGGAACATGGCTTTAAGAGATGATATATTAGTTGCATATAAGGATTCAACATTAGCTATGATTCAAACTAATATTTGTAATGGAACAATAAGATTTGATTGCATTCCAAATTATTCGGTCAGTTTAACAGATCCATACTCGGCAATTTAAATATCTATTTAAATGAGGTGGATTATAAGTCCTCTTGTTTTGACTCATTTGACTAAGTTCTCTTGTTCTACAATGTGAAACAAGAGTCTTTGGAGTTTCTATCTTTCTGTTATCCGAATTAGAAGTAACATATACTAACTCATCCTTTTCTGTAGGATTCAGATATGTCAATCCATTAAAAAATAATTACAAAAAATAATTACAACTTACAAAAGGAAGTCCTCTTGTTTCACAGGGAAGAAGTTCTAAATCCACTTGTTCACATTATGTCAAGACTTTAAAATTGTTTCAAAATAAGAGGTGGATCCAACTTCCCTATTAATAGACAATTCACATTGTAAAACAAGATGAGGACTTCCTCTTGTTTAAATGATCCACCTCTTGCAGAACTTCTCTTGTTTAAGAACCTCTAAATCCATTATAATCGCCTCTTAATAGAAAATTCACATTATGTCAAGACTTTCACATTGCAGAACAAGAGGTGGATCTAAATCCTCTTGTTGAGTCAAATTCACATGGCAGAAGAAGAAGTTCTAAATAATTACATTTAAGTCAGTAATAGACAATTGCTGAGTATGAATAAATAGGGGTTGAGGTTGATTGTATATTTTTTTGAATGGGAGTTTGAGTGGTTTGTCTCTGTGAGGTAAGTATTGTGTAATTTGAGGATAAGATTGGGGTATGAATTAATTTTGAATATGGTGCTTGAACGGCTGTGGACTAAGTAAGCGGAGGGTATTCTTGAGTAGGTACTTTGGGTCTCAGGGGTTTTGGAATTTCATAATCTTTTGATGATTTTGAATGTGAAGAACTTGCTGAACTTGAATGCTTACTCATGATTTCCTGTAAGTTTGTAATTATCCTACGTAGAGGACTTTAGTACTACCATATTAGCATTGATTGATAGTGGAGCAGATCAGTCATGCATTAGAGCAGGAATAATTCCTAGTAAATATTTAGTCAAAACTAATGAAAAATTATCAGCAGCAAATGATACTCCAATGATAATTAATAAAAAAAATTACCAAACGGTTTGTATGTAATAATGATTATTGTATTAAACACTCATTCCTTATATTAGAAACTGTGTCATATGATGCAATATTAGGAAATCCATTTTTATATCAAATTACCCCTTTTAAGAAAAACCCAATAAGGAATTAGCACTAAAATATTAGGCAGACAATTATTATTCAAATTCATTAATCCACCAAACCAAATAGAATTGCATCTATTACAAACAAAATCTATATAAAAAAATTTATGGTTATTAAATACAAAACAAAAAAACATGGTATTCCTAAAAACAGAATTAAGTTATTCAAAAATAGAAGAACAACTAAGTAATAAACTAATCCAAGAGAAAATAACAGCATTGGAATACAAATTTAAAATTCAAGTTTGTTCAAGTCATTCCAATGATTTTTGGGATAGAAAGAAATATATAGTTTCATTACCATATGAAAAAACATTTAATGAACAAAATATTCCAACTAAAGCTAGACCTATTCAAATGAATGCAGAACTAACAGAATTATGTAAAAAAGAAATTCAAAATCACTTAGAAAGAAAATTGATTAGGAAAAGCAAATTCCCATGGAGTTGCTCGGCATTCTATGTTAATAAAC
Organism: Rubia yunnanensis; assembly: GCA_037428765.1. Taxonomy (NCBI): domain Eukaryota; kingdom Viridiplantae; phylum Streptophyta; class Magnoliopsida; order Gentianales; family Rubiaceae; genus Rubia; species Rubia yunnanensis. The sequence goes on along the minus strand of CM075069.1, from coordinate 64,205,736 downwards.
AAACCAAAAAAGAAAGAGGAATTCCTAAACTAGTTATAAATTACAAACCATTAAACAACGCATTACAATAGGTTAGATACCTTATTCCAAACAAAAAAGACTTAATAAATATATTAACTAATGCAAAAGTATTTTCAAAATTCAATTTAAAATCAGGATATTGGCAAATTCAAATAAATGAAAAAGATAAATATAAAACATCATTTGTGGTTCCATTATGATAGTATGAATGGAATGTAATGCCATTTGGATTAAAAAATGCACCTTCAGAATTTTAAAAAATTATGAATGATATATTTAATCCTTATTCAAAATATGCCATAGTTTATATTAATGATATATTAATTTATTCTGAATCAATAGATAGCCATTTCAAACATTTGAATATACTCCTAAAGATCATTAAGAAAAATGGTTTAGTAATATCTGAACAAAAAATGAAATTATTCCAAACAAAAGTAAGATTTTTAGGTTATGATATTCACTTTGGAAAAATTAAACCAATTCAAAGAGCAATTGAGTTTGCTAACAAATTTCCAGAAGAAATGAAAGGCAAAAACCAGTTACAAAGATTTTTGGGATACTTAAATTATATTTAATATTTTTTCCCTAAACTAAGAATAACTTGTAAAATATTATATGACAGATTAAAAACTAATCCACCTATATGGACAGAAGAACATACCCAACTAGTAAAGACCATAAATATTAATAATTGGAATTTCTTCTATCTTATCATAATTTATTATGTTCTCTTTCTTGAAATAATATTCTAACCACATAAAAATTTTTATTTTCCTAATTTGCCTTGTATTTAATTCTGTATAAAATTCTTTTTTATTTTTTCTTTAACTTCAGTATCCAATTTTTCAAACCATAATCTAAACCTAGTATTTTCTAGACTGTAATAATCATTATTTAAATATTGTTTGTCTATTGAAAATTCTTTAATGCTATTCATCATATTTAATTATGAATTTCTAATTTAACTATATGTTGGTGATCCTATTGAGGAATTGAAATCTTGAATTATTTCTGGTAATGGAGTTGAGTATCGAATTTTAGAATCTTGAAATGTTGAAGGTATACCAGATGTTGAATACCTATGTGATTGAAAGTTATCTGAATTTAAATATCTAGATGTTTGACCATTGCTGAGTAATAGACAATTGCTGAGTATGAATGAATTTACAATTTAAATAAACAATTGCTGAGTCAAATGAGTCAATCCACCTTTTGTTCTAAGGATGTGAATTTGACTCATAATCCAAGAGGACTCTGGAATTACAATTCTTCCTTCTTGTTGGAACAAGATGAGGTGGATTTTAAATCATAATGTGGATCCCCTCCAACAGATGAGGTGGATCCACCTCCAACAAATCATTTAACAGATCCACCTCTTGTTTAGAATGGGGTGGATTAGTAGATAATTTAAAATCCTCTCTTGTTTCACATTGCAGATGGGGTGGATCATTTAAAATCCACCTCTTGTTTCAGATATTTAAAATTGTTTATATTATCCAATAAACAAGATGAACAATTTAAAATATACAATCCACCTCTTGTTCACAGAGGAAGAATTGACTTAGATATTTAAATCCACTTCAACCCTTATCCAATTGTCTATCATTTGACTCATCCTTTTGTGAAGAAGAAGAGCTTCCTATGAAATACATTGATATTACATAAATTAGATATGTCGATCCATCCTGGACCATTACAAATTCTTCACCTTGAAATTCTTCTGTTTCATGATGTACAATTGATCGTTTATCTTCTAATGTGAGATGATTATCCCACTAACCTTTTAATTGTCCTGTAAATCATGTTACTAATAACATTACTATATTTGGTTCAGTTTTATTAATCTTTGCTTTGTATGTCATTCTGGCCATACCCATTTCTTGCAATATATTTAATATTTGATATTCAGATTTTCCATCTATATTCCATTGGTACATGGATGATCCATCATAACTATTTAATGAAGCATTTTATTCTTCATATTGAATATCAGGTGGAGTAGGTCTAGAATAATAATTTTTTGTCCTATCGTTTCTCCAATTTTTTCTAAACCTATTTGTTTTCATTCTATTTATTTATAATTGTGGTCTACCATTTGATTGTTCTGGGTAATCTTGAAATTGTTGTTCTATTAAATCTGGAATGAATTATGATATTAAATTTAGAGTTATCTGACATGTTCTGCAATGTGATCCACCCCATTCTAGAGGTGGATCATTTAAACAAGAGGTGGAACAAGAGGATTTAGAGGACTCTGGGATTACAATTCACATTATAATTTAAAATCCACCCCTATTAGACTCCACCAATATCTAAGTTTATTGGATAGGGGTTGAGGTGGATTTGACTCAAATTCCTTATTCATTCATAATTACAATTTAAATATCTAAGTTCTAAGTTTCACAGAAGAATCTCCTCCATCTTCTTCTGAATCAGAAGAAGAAGAATCAAAAAACCAACTGAAAAATCAGATAGATTTAATAGAACAATAATTTTAAGATTACCCAGAACAATCAAATGATAGACCACAATTACAAATAAATAAAATGAAAACATATAGATTTAGAACAAATTGGAGAAACGTTAGGGGAAAAAATTATTATCCTAGACCTACTGATATTGTGTCGATAGGACAATATCAGAATAATGAAAAACAAAGAGCTAGGACTCCTGATGTGTCCATTTTAGGCGCATTATTTAGTAGTATTTAGGATCACTTTTGTGCTCTTTTATTATCAAGAGCTTGTGTTTTACCTTGAAATTCACTTAGGAGAGGTAAAAGCAACTTTGTACTCTTTTACCTCTTTTAAGTGGATTTTGTGTGACAAGGGAAGAACACGGAAGCAACGAAGACCGGAAAACATTGAAGATTATACTTTTGAAGACTTTTGGATACTCACTTCGAAGACATGAAGACCGGAGGCCGTTGAAGACCATTTTGGAGCTGTTGAAGACTTGAAGATTGAGAGGGATGGCTATGAAGAAGACAAAGAAACAATGCAAAACTGTGGCTGCCGTCGCGACACCATCGCGAGTCGCGACCTCGCAACCAACACCGTCGCGAGTCGCGACGAAACCCGTCGCGAGTCGCGACCAACGGGCGGCCAGAAATCATTCTTATTTTCTTTGCACTATAAATACCATCTCTTTCCCTCTTCTTCTGCAGCCTTTTCCAGCCCGTTTTCTCTGCATTTTTAGGGCTTCCATTCTAGGTTTTTCTCTTCTTTCTTTTCTTAGCTTTCTCTTAGTTTAATTATGTCTTTTGTTGTTCTAGAGTAGTTCTTGTTCTTGGGAGCAAAGGATTGAAGCTTCCATTATCTATGTAGCAAGAATTCATTTCCATCTATCTATTTGATGTTTTTGCTATTGTGCTTTTATTGTGCTTTGAATGTTAATTGTTGATTCTATTAATGTTGTTGAGAGCTTGATGATATGAATGCTTGGATCAATTGCTAGCTAGGGTTTGGGGGATTTGGGTTAATTTCCCCCCTGTTCTTGTTAGTAATGTTAGAGTGTGAATTAGAGCTTTTGATTGTGTTAGTGTGTTGACAATGTGCTAGGCGAATGTGATTGATGTCGAACTCTTCGTCATGTTCGTTTGTGTAGCAAACGAGAGAGTCATATGCTCGCGGATGAATGTGCGTTGCACGTTCATCCAATCTCGTGTAATTGCATGAATTGGTTTAATGCTTAGTCACGGTGTAGTGGTCATAGGCATTGCCAAGCTTGTTGGTCCTTCGTGATTAAATGCCACCAATGACACCTTGAGTCGTGGTCGCGACTCGGGAGTCATTGGTGAGGTTTGACGAGAGATGTCGAACTCACTCTCGCAAACTACGAACTAAGAAGGATAGGAGTTTAGTCTCCACGACAAGTAGTTGAAGTATTGGATAGATGATTTAAACTCATTCTTGAAGCATTTGTTATTTGGCGTTTATGTATTCTTGACAGTGTGTTTCACTGCATGTGTGCCATGAGTGGTTTGAGCATAGGTAGTGCTTGTGTGGTTGAATTGCTTAGGTGTAGGAAAGTGACGAATTCCGTAGCGCCTTTGCATGAAGATCTGTGAGCATGAACTTAGAACTCCTTGTGATGTGTGTGTTGTGGTACTTGCTAGATGGGTGTGTGAGCGTTGGGTCATGAATGCTATATGATGGAATGTGTGAATGATTCGATGAACTACATTAGATGTGGAAGTGGATATCCGTTGCCCCCAAGGCATTTTATCTTTGTAGTTTAAAACCCTTTTTCTTAGTTTTGTTTGATGATTAGCATAGTCACTTGACGTTGCTAGTTATCTTGTCTTTTTACTTTCGTAACTTAGGAACCAACCAACCAACCAAACCCCCCTTTACTTGCTTTTAAGTGTGTGTAAATATAGTTACTCCTAGCCTAGTATATCAACCATTTGTGTGCTTAGACGCTTAGGAAGATCCCTCTTCTCATTGGACGACCCCGATTTGCCACTATCTACCTAGTTGTAGAAAGTAAGCATTTAGGGCTTATAAATTATCTTTTGGCGCGCGGGCGCGACGACCGCCCACGCCCGTCAAAATGGCGCCGTTGCCGGGGAAGAGGCGTTTATTCTTAAGTATTTAGGTGTATTTGGTTGTGTATTAGCTAGTTGTTTTTATTTTCCACTACTTGGTGGTTGTTTTTTGTTCGGAGTAGGTATTGCTTGAGTTCTTGGTAATTTATTTTATTGAGAATCCTTGCACTATGATTCCGAACTTTTGAAAAATAAAAAAAAATAAAAATTTAATGGAGCGTCTCACCTTGAGGGAACTCATGATGAGAAGAGAGGCTCAACAAGCAAGGTTTTGTAGGATGTGTCATTCCGATCATCCTACCGAATCTTGCCCTTTGTTGTGGGAAGAGCACTATGACCGAGAAAGAACCCTTGGTTTCCAAAACCATGGGTACTATGATGAGTGCTATCAAGAGGTAGGAGATATTGGTTTTCAAGGGCAAGAAGCTCAGGAATGCTATCCATACCACGACTCTTACAATCCGGAATGGAGTGGTAGTCCGGATTTGTGGTATGAGAATGAACCGGAAAACCAATATTACGAGCAACCTAGTTGGCCATCACCACCCTATACCATACCCCAAAACCGAGCCCACCAAGGAAGTTCAAGTTTGACACGTGAGGATGTCTTAAATACCATAGCAAACTTGAACTCCTTTACTAGGGAGGAGCCGGATACCCAGCTCTCCTCTAGTGTTGAGGCCATTGAGGGGCATGTGAGGAACATATTAGAGGTATTGGCCCGCATGGAAGCTCGTGATTCCGAAAATACACCATCCCAACTTGAACTCGATGATTCGGTGAGTGAAGTCACCAATAAAAATGATTTTGAGTTTGAAAGGGATGAGGAGTTGGTTGTAGAGGATAGAAAAATGGAGGAAGAGGTGATAGTGCTACATCATCCATTAGCATTGTCACCCCTTCTCCCACCTAGTGAACCAACTCTAATATTTCCGGAAGTTTTGAGGGAAACGAGAGAGGAGCCAAAAGACTATCCCAAGCTCCCTAACCACTTAATTCCCTTTGAACCATCTCCACCTCCACAAGACTTTCCTCTTGAAAGTTTTATGCCCCCACCTCTCTTATTTTGGATGCTCATGGTGAAGAGCTTCAAGCCTTCACCATACGGATAACATTAGGGTCGTGCCGACGACCTTAAAAATACGGAGCTTCGTCGTGCCAACGACGTAAAATAAATTCGGCATTTCTTTTAGTTTTTGTTTCTTAGTTTGTGTTTCTTAGTTTGTTTTTGTTGTTGTTTTGTTTTGTTCTTTTTATGGCTTGTTTTTCTATGATTTTGTAGCAACATGAAGTGCATTGCAATGAAGGAGATGAAGGAACGGGATCAATGAACGAGGGAAGCAAGCTTGGACAGTTGGTAAGAAAACGAAAAACATTTTAAGCCTGGGATACCCTGCCGTCGCGAGTCGCGATGGGCTTCGTCGCGAGTCGCGACGAACAGGGGAGAAAAATCACTCCCAGCGCCAACTTTCCGCGAGTCGCGATGACCTCGCGAGGCTCGTCGCGAGTCGCGACACACTTCGTCGCGAGTCGCGACGAGCTCAGAAAATTTTGAGCTCCCGGACTCACCTTTCCGCGAGTCGCGATGACTTCGCGAGGCTCGTCGCGAGTCGCGACGAGCTCAGAAAATTTTCAGCTTCCGGACTCCACTTTCCGCGAGTCGCGATGACTTTGCGAGGCTCGTCGCGAGTCGCGACGAGCTCAGAAAATTTTGAGCTTCCGGGCTCTACTTTCCGCGAGTCGCGATGACGTCGCGAGGCTCGTCGCGAGTCGCGACGAACCTCGTCGCGAGTCGCGACGTGCTCAGTAACTTTTGAAAATTTTTTGAGCCCGGATTTCAAGTTTCCAAGCTTCCAAGTTTCCAAGTGATTTTAAACATTGCATGATCCTTCCTTCTTCTCCACCCAACACTCCCAAGAACATCACATACCTCTCATTTCTTCCACCATCCTACATATATTGGCATATGAACATTCTTGCATCTTTATAGTACATTTGTTGATTGTAGTATGCCGACTACATCATTGTGACCGTAAGTTCTTATCCTATAATGATGCTTGTATACATGTCAATATATGTTGGATATTTTTCATGCATAATCTTATAGTGGTGATTGAGGGTTAATTGGTTGTTCTTTGAAAATACTATGGTTATTAACTCTTAATGCTAAACCTAGTATTATATATCCTTATGTACTTGTGAGTTTAATGTGTTCTTCGTGGTGTAGTCTTGATCAAACGGCGCCATGGAAACAATGCTTTTCTCGAGGGGTGAGTTCATCTACGGCATCTTTGCTCACCCTTCCGGTTCCGAAACCTATCTCGGGACCATCCAAGTACTTGGATATCGCCATATCACCGGCGAATTTGCGGAGACACGGGTGTCACTCTAACTCCCTTACCTTGATTTTTATTGTTCTTGCCTTACGTGTTTACATTTCGGGCAATGTAATGTTTTAAGTGTGGGGAGGGGTTAGAGGATTCACATGCATGCTACATTGTTTTGGAATGCTTTTTGCTACTTTTCATTGGAAAAACATGAGAAAAAGAAAAAAAAATAGAAAAAAAAAAAAGAAAAAAAATTGAAAAAAAAGAAGAAAACCCACTAAGTTGAAAACCCGAGAGGGCAACTTAGGCAACATTGGGGGCCCGGATAGGTCGAAAACCCTTAAAGGGCGGCCTAGGCAAAAATGAGAGGCTAAAATATGCGGAAAAAGGTGAGATGTGAGCTAAAGAAACATGATGTGTGGCTAGGATGAAAACTCGAAAGAGCTCCTAGGCAAAATGAGAGAAAGCGAGAGAAATTGAAAAATGCTATGATTTCACTCATTTGCCGGCGTTGGAGTCATAAGGTTGCGGTTGTCACACGAATGGATCGGGTAGCTCAATATCTTTAGACCTCTTGGGATTGGGTAGCTTAGTGGGTTAGGAAACGAAGTGTGGTTATGAAATTCCTCATCTCTTTCTACTTCGTTTTTGGTTGATATATTGGCATTAAGTGAAGCATGTGTTTAAAACTTCCTCTATGGTTTTAGCTTCATTTTGTGTCATTGGATTCTGGGAATATCAATTCTGGGCTGTTAAATATGTTTTATGGGTAGTGAATTGATAAGTGGTAGGTTTGGTTAGATTTAGGATTGGGGATGTGTGTGTGAAAAAATTCTCATGTGAGCTTTTATTTTGGGATTTTTGATATTGAGAGTTTTTGTGAGGCTTTGATTGGGGGATTAGTTTAGGTTTTGGGATATATCATTTACTCCGTGTGCTTAGATCTTTTCTTACTCGAGGGCGAGTAAGGTTTAAGTGTGGGGGAGGTTTGATATGTCCATTTTGTGTGGTTATTTTGGGGGTTTTAGGATGTGGATATGCCATTTCCTCCGTGTGCTTAGATCTTTTCTTACTCGAGGGCGAGTAAGGTTTAAGTGTGGGGAGGTTTGATGTGTCCATTTTAGGCGCATTATTTAGTAGTATTTAGGATCACTTTTGTGCTCTTTTATTATCAAGAGCTTGTGTTTTACCTTGAAATTCACTTAGGAGAGGTAAAAGCAACTTTGTACTCTTTTACCTCTTTTAAGTGGATTTTGTGTGACAAGGGAAGAACACGGAAGCAACGAAGACCGGAAGACATTGAAGATTATACTTTCGAAGACTTTTGGATACTCACTTCGAAGACATGAAGACCGGAGGCCGTTGAAGACCATTTTGGAGCTGTTGAAGACTTGAAGATTGAGAGGGATGGCTATGAAGAAGACAAAGAAACAATGCAAAACTGTGGCTGCCGTCGCGACACCATCGCGAGTCGCGACCTCGCGACCAACACCGTCGCGAGTCGCGACGAAACCCGTCACGAGTCGCGACCAACGGGCGGCCAGAAATCATTCTTATTTTCTTTGCACTATAAATACCATCTCTTTCCCTCTTCTTCTGCAGCCTTTTCCAGCCCGTTTTCTCTGCATTTTTAGGGCTTCCATTCTAGGTTTTTCTCTTCTTTCTTTTCTTAGTTTTCTCTTAGTTTAATTATGTCTTTTGTTGTTCTAGAGTAGTTCTTGTTCTTGGGAGCAAAGGATTGAAGCTTCCATTATCTATGTAGCAAGAATTCATTTCTATCTATCTATTTGATGTTTTTGCTATTGTGCTTTTATTGTGCTTTGAATGTTAATTGTTGATTCTATTAATGTTGTTGAGAGCTTGATGATATGAATGCTTGGATCAATTGCTAGCTAGGGTTTGAGGGATTTGGGTTAATTTCCCCCCTGTTCTTGTTAGTAATGTGAGAGTGTGAATTAGGGCTTTTGATTGTGTTAGTGTGTTGACAATGTGCTAGGCGAATGTGATTGATGTCGAACTCTTCGTCATGTTCGTTTGTGTAGCAAACGAGAGAGTCATATGCTCGCGGATGAATGTGCGTTGCACGTTCATCCAATCTCGTGTAATTGCATGAATTGGTTTAATGCTTAGTCACGGTGTAGTGGTCATAGGCATTGCCAAGCTTGTTGGTCCTTCGTGATTAAATGCCACCAATGACACCTTGAGTCGTGGTCGCGACTCGGGAGTCATTGGTGAGGTTTGACGAGAGATGTCGAACTCACTCTCGCAAACTACGAACTAAGAAGGATAGGAGTTTAGTCTCCACGACAAGTAGTTGAAGTATTGGATAGATGATTTAAACTCATTCTTGAAGCATTTGTTATTTGGCGTTTATGTATTCTTGACAGTGTGTTTCACTGCATGTGTGCCATGAGTGGTTTGAGCATAGGTAGTGCTTGTGTGGTTGAATTGCTTAGGTGTAGGAAAGTGACGAATTCCGTAGCGCCTTTGCATGAAGATCTGTGAGCATGAACTTAGAACTCCTTGTGATGTGTGTGTTGTGGTACTTGCTAGATGGGTGTGTGAGCGTTGGGTCATGAATGCTATATGATGGAATGTGTGAATGATTCGATGAACTACATTAGATGTGGAAGTGGATATCCGTTGCCCCCAAGGCATTTTATCTTTGTAGTTTAAAACCCTTTTTCTTAGTTTTGTTTGATGATTAGCATAGTCACTTGACGTTGCTAGTTATCTTGTCTTTTTACTTTCGTAACTTAGGAACCAACCAACCAACCAAACCCCCCTTTACTTGCTTTTAAGTGTGTGTAAATATAGTTACTCCTAGCCTAGTATATCAACCATTTGTGTGCTTAGACGCTTAGGAAGATCCCTCTTCTCATTGGACGACCCCGATTTGCCACTATCTACCTAGTTGTAGAAAGTAAGCATTTAGGGCTTATAAATTATCTTTTGGCGCGCGGGCGCGACGACCGCCCGCGCCCGTCAACTCCCTTTGTATTAGGAAAAACAAAAGAAGATTAGAAACGATAGGACAAAATATCTAAATCGAATGGGACAAAATATCTAAATCGAATGGAGCCAAGAGGATATTAACAATATCATAAGTTGATTGCATTCCAAATTATTCGGTCAGTTTAACAGATCCACATATAATGGATTCATTAAAACTAGATATTCAATTAAAACAAGATAAAATAGTAAATGAAACAGAACACTTTGTATTAATTTATAGAATATTTTTTAAATTAATGAAATCTATAATTCCAACGACATTACAAACTTACAGGGAAGGATGAGAATTTATGATATTGTTTTAAATATCTAAGTTCTTCCCTGTGAAACAAGAGGACTTACAATCCCCTATAATTTAAAATCCACCTCTTGTTCTACTAATTCACATTATGATTTAATTCCGTTTATTGGAATCCACCTCATCTTGTTCTAAATCCACCTCATCTTGTTCTAAATCCACCTCATCTTGCAGAACTTCTTCCAGAACTTCTTGTTCTGGAGTGTGATCCAGAACTCATCTTGTTCTCATCTGTTCTATTAATAGGGGATTATAATTTAAAATCCACCTCTTGATCTCTTGATGAGGTGGATCCACCTCTCTGGAAGAAGTTCTGTAGAGGATGAGTCAATCCACCTCTAAATCCTTAGATATTGGTGGACTCTAGAATTACAATCCACCTGAGTAATTGTTCTACTATAAAAAATAATTAAAAATGAGGTGGATTATAAGTCCTCTTGTTCTACTAATCCACCACTTGTTCTAAGAAGTTCTGCAATGTGGATTTGATAATTCATAAATTACAATTGTTTAAATATCTGAATTTAAATATCTAAGTTGGTGGAGTCTGGGACCCTCCATTACCGTCTGTCTCTAGAATGCGTCATTGCTGACAATTTAGAAATCGAATGGGTCCTGACCCATAGGACCTCCAAACGGGTAATCATCTTGAATGGCTTCTGTCCATAGGACCTTATGAATGAGTTGTTGAGACTTGTGTTACTAAGAGTTAACACATACTCCCTTATTTATAGGAGCATTTACTAATCTATTACATTGTTTTGGAATCCAAATTTGAAATCCGTAATGGAATCACATGCTTTCTGATCAGTAATGGAGCTGGGGACCCTCCATTATCTTTTGTCTATTGAGTGATTACAGTTGGTGGAGTCTGGGACCCTCCATTACTGACTGTCTATTGAGTGATTGCAGTTGGTGGAGTCTGGGACCCTCCACTATTGACCGCTTATCTTGAATGATTGCTGGTTGTTGGTGGAGTCTGGGACCCTTCATTACCGTCTGTCTCTGGAATGCGTCATTGTTGACGATTTAGAAATCGAATGGGTCCTGACCCATAGGACCTCCAAACGGGTCTTCATCTTGAATGGCTTTTGTCTTGATTTCTTTATGCTCTTGTTTTTTGAATTGTTTGTAAATGGCTAACATCTTTTTGAAGTCATCATCGTCTTCATCCTTTTGAATCGGTGTAGGTGAAGGTTGAATCCTCTGGATGGGCTGGATTGGACTCCTAGCTGGTTGAATTTCAAGGGCAAGTTGAATCGGACTTTTGAGTGTTAATGGGCTAACATTTTTATTGAATATTTATCCAGTTTCTAAGTAGTGGGTTACTGCTTTGGTAGAGCAAAACTCAGTTTTGTAATTGCTCCACCATTTGATCTTGAATTGTCTAATTAAGGAAAGAGGCATATTTGGGTAAATTGGTTTAATTTGAAAGCTCCATGCAAAAATCCATGGAACTTTGAAAATTGAATGAAAAAATAGAGATTTCTCATGAGGTTTGAATTTACTGAGTCTACTGAATGTTTCTAGTCCATCTAATACTGGAATGGGAAGTATCTCTTTTTGATGGTCCTATTTTTAACCACCAGTCATAAAACCATACTGGAATATCACCATTTAATTGTTGGTGAAAATTAATAAACCAGAAATGATCAAAGGACCTAATATAGAAAGTTCTATAACAGGCCTGAATATAGTCTGCATAGTTGAATCCACTAGGAATATAGTTGACTAAAAAGAGCCGAGTGGAATGGATATTTTGGAAATCTCCGAGACGAAGGACCTGTTTAATATATATTTTTGAATAGTCTATTCTAGTGGGGTCATGTTTATTTTGAATATGATGTATTTCTATGGATTGAGTATCCACTAAGATAAGTTCATAATAAGTTTGGGTTTTTTGAATATCTTCAGCCAACCAAGGGCAGGCTGGCATGAATAAACTGGACATGAAGCTTTTGAGTTAAGGGACTTCAGGTTCTGTATAGTATTGGGTTAAAAGGATATGTTCTAGGTTTAGTTTGTCAAAGTATGACTGACTAGGTGGTGAGGATGATGAAGTGGATGTTGGGTTGGATATCTGACTAGCTGGTTTTTGTATAATTTGAGGAAATGATTGGAGTATGGATTAATCTTGAATATGGGGCTTGAACTGCTGGGGAGTAAGTGAGTGGAGGGAAATCTGGAGTAGGTACCTTGGGTCTTAAGGGTTTTGGAATTTCATAGTCCTTTGAAGATTTTGAATGCGAAGAACTTGATGAACTTGAATGTTTACTCATGCTTTCCTGTAAGAAATTCACGAGTCAGAAAATCTGTGAGAGAGTTATTCTTCCCTTTAACAAAATGAATATCAAAATCAAATACCGATAAAATGGCTTGCCATCTGGCAAATATTTGTTTTGAAACCAAAATTTTAACATCTTTCTGTAAAGTCTCTTTTGCTGATTTGCAATCTATCTTTAATAAAAACTTCTTATTGTATAAATCATCTTGGAATTTTAAAATACATAAAATAATTGATAAAACTTCTTTTTTAACTGTTGAATAATTTACTTGTGCTCCTATCCATAAACCTGAATGATATCTAATTATTGACTCTTTTCCTAGATGTAGTTGTTTTAATATACCTCCATAACCTAATTCTGATGCATCTGTTTCTACTATCATGAATGCTAATGGATATGGAATGCCTAGGCATGGTAGTGACTTAGCTTTTAATTTTATGGTTTTTACTAGTTAAGTATGTTCTTCTATCCACATAGGTGGATTAGTTTTTAATTTGTCATATAATATTTTACAAGTTATTCTCAGTTTAGGAAAAAAAATCTGAAATATAATTTAAGCATCCCAAAAATCTTTGTTATTGGTTTTTGTCTTTTATTTCATCTGAAAATTTGTCAGCAAACTCAATTGCTCTTTGAATTGGTTTAATTTTTCCTAAGTGAATATTATAACCTAAAAATCTTATTTTTGTTTGGAATAATTTCATTTTTTGTTCAGATATTACTAAACCATTTTTCTTAATGATCTTTAGGAGTATATTCAAATGTTTGAAATGGCTATCTATTGATTCAGAATAAACTAATATATCATCAATATAAACTATGGCATATTTTGAATAAGGATTAAATATATCATTCATAATTTTTTGAAATTCTGAAGGTGCATTTTTTTTAATCCAAATGGCATTACATTCCATTCATACTGCCCGAATGGAATCACAAATGGTGTTTTATATTTATCTTTTTCATTTCATTTATTTGAATTTGCCAATATCCTGATTTTAAATCGAATTTTGAAAATACTTTTGCATTAGTTAATATATTTATTAACTCTTTTTTGTTTGGAATAGGGTATCTATCCCATTGTAATGCTTTGTTTAATGGTTTGTAATTTATAACTAGTCTAGGAATTCCTCTTTCTTTTTCGGCCTGTATATTAACATAAAAGGCTGAGCAACGTTATTGGAATTTTCTTTTCCTAATCAATTTTCTTTCTAAGTGACTTTGAATTTCTTTTTTACATAATTCTGTTAGTTCTGCATTCATTTGAATAGGTCTAGCTTTAGTTGGAATATTTTGTTCATTAAATTTTTTTGCATATGGTAATGAAACTATATGTTTCTTTCTATCCCACAAATTATTGGGATGACTTGAAAAAACTTGAATTTTAAATTCGTATTCCAATGTTGTTATTTTCTCTTGGATTAGTTTATTACTTAGTTGTTCTTCTATTTTCGAATAACTTAATTCTGTTTTTAGGAATACCATGTCTTTTTGTTTTGTATTTAATAACCATAATTTTCTATATGTAGAGTTTGTTTGTAATAGATGCAATTCTATTTGGCTTAGTGGATTAATGAATTTGAATAATAATTGCCTGCCTAATATTTTAGTGCTATTTCCTTCTTGGGTTTTCTTAAAAAGGGTAATTTGATATAAAATGGATTTCCTAGTATTGTATCATGTGACACAGTTTCTAATATAAGGAATGACTGTTTAATACGATAATCATTATTACATACAAAACCGTTTGGTAATGTTTTTATTAATTATCATTGGAATACCATTTGCTGCTGATAATTTTTCATTAGTTTTGACTAAATATTTACTAGGAATTATTCCTGCTCTTTTTTTAAAAAAATTTAAACCATCCGAAGATGGGGGGAATATATTAGGCTCCCCAAGCCAAAAAAGAATAAGCCAAATAGGTGCTTCATGATTTAGATCATTACAAAAGATCCTCCAATTGATGATCCAAGAGCCAAAATAAGCTCTTGAAGCAATAAAGCCCTTGCTTCCAAAAGCGGTGTTTCCACCTATTCCAAACTATAAACTAAACGATCTTCGATGTGGTAGCAAAAGGTCAATCCTAGTTTTCCATCTAACTGATATACCATGAACAGGTCGGCGAATCGAAAACTCGAAACCCCTATTTGTCAAAGGTATACAGCCAAATGGAAAGTAGGAGTAGAACCACTAAAACCAGTATTACACTAAAGCGTCAGTTTGACGTTGGGAACCAGCGTTCTGCAGCATTTCAAATAACATCCAGTAGCATGATTTCCCAGCCAGCATCAGAGTGTGAAGTAGAGGTATTAGCATCTGCCATCGGGCATCCTCAGACCTGCAATCATAGAAAAACTAGCAGTAGTTTGTGGTCTAATGTGGAGTGAAGTAATTCTATGATTGAGAAGTGTATCTCCCTTAACTGAATGCAAGAGCAGCAAAAAATCATGCTCAGAATCACCAAAGAAATGAAACACGGAGCCTAATTCCTATTACTCTCCAATGGAGTTCCAATTCTAATCCCAGGATATCCTATGTTGTCAAGGAGTAAGAGTCCCCTAAGAAATAGAGGAGCTGTCTGAAACTGTAGTTCACCCTGTATATTATGTTCCATGGCAAATTTTGCCAAATAATCAGCCACAGAATTTGCTTCCCTAGGGATGTGTTGAATTGGATGGTCTAGGTGTTTTAAATTAAGACTACTGCAAATAGAGAAAACCCTCCACGGACAAGTCATTGGTTTTTGAATACCATTAACCGCCACTAGGCAATCCGATTCAAGCACACAACAGTTAAGATCCATTTCTGAGCATAAATCAGAGTCACTTTGAATAGCACATAGTTCAACATGCAAAGGAGAAGGGGATTGAAAAATATTAACTCTCATTGTAATCACAACCCCATTCCATTTCCTAACTATAACTGCAGTTGAAGAAAGACCACCAGGTTTCCATGTAGCATCCGTATTTATTTTGTATCCCTGTACTGGTTTATTCCAAACAACCGCAGTAGAAGATTTTTTCTTTTTTGGAATGATATTAGGAATGATCTTAGCTTGGATCCAATGCTTATGCTTATCAATATTACCTTTCAATTTGGGCTAAGAAAATTAGGTAAATCATATCTTTAATATCCTTAAAACATGCATCTTGTGAGAAGGGTTTATTTTCGAAGATGATTTTATTCCTGCTGATCCAAAGAAACCATGTTGTGACTAAAAGAGCAGTAGTAATCAGGTATGAGTGTATCTTAGAGTCTGCCTTATAAGAAAGATAAAATTCTACCCTACTCTTGAGATTAGCACACACTGATTGTTGGAGTTGTAAGAGGCTATTAACTCTTTGCCATATAGCATTAGAAAAGGGGAAAGAGTTGAAGAAGTGATCCAAAGAGTCAGAAAGGTTCATGCATAGAAGACATTTAGAAGCTAGGGAAAAACCAGACCTACAAAGAACATTATCAAATGGCAACCATTTAGTGCTCTCCACATAACAACTGACATCTTTTTAGGTATGAAGGGGTACCAAACCTTGTGAAAATGTCTGATGGTTGATCTTTTTTGTCTGAATATTCTGTAGGCAGAGCTAATTGAGAAGTTCCCATCTGTGGTTGGAGTCCAGACAAGCTTATCTTCATGAGAGTTAACCAATTCGACTTCCTGCAAAAAATGAATAGTATTGGTAGCCAAGTGTGGCTCCAGATTTGGAAGGATAGAAGCTTTGTTGATTATGAATGACCTTAGGGAAATATCCAAAAAAGGGATATCCATCTCTTGAGGCTATTCATAACACAAAGCTCCACTACCTATCCAATTAGCATTCCAGAATGGACACTCCCCAATACCATAGATTACTCTAGAGAAGCTATTGGCCTTTTCAGTGATTTTGCAATTTCTGTTCCATATGTGTGATTTTTTGTAAGAAGCAGGGAGTGACCATAGATGAGAAGACCATTGAGTACTGTTTTTTTGCAATTTCCATCATAGTTTACAAGAAAAAGCATCAACTATAGCATGTAGATCTCTAAATCCTACTCCATTTTCCTCAAAAGGGAAGCTCATTTTTTTCCAAGATCTCCATTTTTTCCTTTCTGTATTATCACCATTCCCCCAAAAAAAACCATAAGCCATTTTTTCCATTTTAAAAAAAACTGTTTTTGGAGGGCTTAAAACTGCAAACATGTGTGTGGGAATTGAAAGGAAACAATGGTTAATCAGTATAATCTTACCTGCAGTGCTTAACCATCGATTCTTCCAGTTATTAATAGCTTTCTCCAATCTTTCCAAGATAGGATGATAATAAATCTGTAAATTACGTCCTGGAAAGATAGGGACTCCTAGATACTTAAAAGGAAAAGAGCCTTTCACCATACCTAGAATCCTACTCACAGATTGAACTACTGATGCAGAGGTGTTGGGTGCAACAAAAAATTCTGATTTTGCAAAATTAACCTTTTGACCTGAAGTTTGCTCATATGCTTGCAGGAATTTTTTAAACCTTTTCAAATTATTGAGTTTAGTATTCAAAAAAATAGTTGTATCATCAGCATACAGGTGAGAAATGGGGGAGCATGATCTTGGCAGACTGAAATATTGTAAATATCCTATGCTAAATAGTTTTTTTAATCCTCTGGAGAAAGCTTCAGACAGTATGTTGTACAGAAAAGGAGAGAGTGGGTCTCCTTGTTTAATACCCCTAGAAGATGCAAAGAAACCTGAAGTTACTCCATTAATTAAAACTGAAAAGTGAGCTGCAGCAATGTTATGCATGATGTATTTCACAAATTTTCCATGAAAACCAAATTTGAGGAGGATTGAGTTCAGGAATGACCATGAGACCCTATCAAAAGCCTTTTGCATGTCTAATTTAACTATCAAATTTGAAGCCTTAGATTTCCTAGACAGAATTCTGGTCATCTCTTGCATTTGGATAACATTATCTGATATATCCCTCTCTTTTATAAAAGCACTCTGCTCAGGGGATATCAGTAATGGCATAAGGGGTTTAATCCTTTCCATTATCATTTTAGAGAAAACTTTATTCACAAAATTAGATAAGCTGATGGGTCTAAAATCAGAGAAGGTGATAGGAATTGGTTTTTTAGGGATTAAAGTAAGCCAGGTACTAGAGATGGCCTTAGGGATATTGCCATTAGTTAGGAAGTCATTAGCAGCATCTATGAGATCCTCCTTAAGATGTCCCAGAATGAAGTGCAAAAAGCTCCAGAAAAACCATCAGAACATGGAGCACTGGATTTATTTAGATAAAAAACCGCAAATTTAAGTTCCTGGATATTAAAGGGTTGGAGGAGAAGGAGGTTTTGTTGATCAGTGATCACTGTATGGATTTCTTTTAGGAAGTGATGAATGTAAGTTCCCATTATTTGAGGGGCATCCTCATTTAGTAATTCCTTAAAAAATCTCACTCCTTCTTATTTAATCAATTGTGGTTCTGTTATCCACTTCCCACTACCATCCTTTATTTTGCTAATTCTAGATCTCGCTGTCCTTTCCCTAATGGAGTGGTGAAAGTAGCTAGTGTTTGCATCCCCATATTTAATCCAGTTTAACCTAGCCTTTTGCTTCAAGAAAATATTTTTTTCCTTCTGAGCTCTCATTAGCAAGTCCTTTGATTTAATAAGTTCAGCTAAGACCGATTCTTCTTGTGTTTGCTGGAAAGAAATTTCCAGGTCATTAACTAGGGACTCAGACTGAATCAGATTTTGATTGACATTACCAAAGTGTGATTTGTTCCATTCTTTTATTTCAATCTTGAGCCTCTTCAGTTTAAAAACTAATCTATGCATCCCACAGAAAGAGGAACCTAAATTCCAGTTGGAGGCTACTAAAGTTAGAAAATCTTGTCTATTAGACCACATCTCTTGGTATCTAAAAGGCCTAGGTACTTGTTCTTCAGCAGATTGAACAGATAGAAATAATGGAGAATAATCCGAAGTAATTCTGTTTAGCACATGTATAGAGCTATTAGGAAAAAGTTCTAACCAGTCTAAGTTAGCAATGCCCCTGTCTAGTCTTTGAAACATTAAATCCCTACATTTATCCCGAAATCTATTATTACTCCAAGTGAAAGAGTTTCCTACTGTGGGGATATCATGCAGGTCCATGTTATTTATAAAATCATTAAACTGTTTCATGCTTTTTTTTGGAGTAGATTTCCTTCCTTTATATTCAGATACTGAAGCAACAGTATTAAAATCCCCAATATACATGGAAGGGTCAGTTGTTGGAGTTTGTAAATCATTCCATAATGCCTCCCTAGTTTGTCTACTTACACTAGCATATACGAAAAAATAGTTCCAGCTAAGAGAGGAAGCATTATCAACAATTTTGACCTGTAAAAATTGATCTGATTCCCTTAACATGATTATACTGAAAACATGGTTCCATAATATCCATATTTTGGCATTCTGAGCTGGGAGGGCAAATTTATATCCAAGTCCATGCTTCAAAATGTCTAGAATGCATGACTAATGCATGACTGATCTGCTCTAATGCATGACTGATCTGCTCCACTATCAATCAATGCTAATATTGAAGTACTGAAGTCCTTTACTCCTATAGTTACTAAAGAATACCATTTTTCCATATTAATTATGTTAATAACATTGAAAAATTGTTTGTCCGTTGGAGTGTCTGGACTTATGTCAATATTTAATTTACAACTTGGCCAATCTTCCTATAAGTTGTAATTCTAGTTCTAGATCCTTTTCTTTTAATGAATTTAATTCATTTTTTATTAAGCTAATTTCTGTTTTTAATTTATTAATTTCCATTCTTAAATCATCAGATTTTACGGGTTTTTTCTTTTCTATTTCTGAATATTTTTTAATTGTTTTGGTTAAACTAAATGCTTCCTCAATCCTTGGTTTTTCTTCTTCTTTTATTAATTCCTTTAATTGGCGTAAATATTCTGCCTTATTTTCCGAATCTTCTACTTTATCAATCATATCTAATAATATTTTCATTTTACCTTTTGAATTGCTTAACATATTAATTGTTGAAATCTTACACTGACATGTTTATGAATTACTAGAGTTATCTGAGCTGGATTCATAATCTATTTGTTCATCATCTGTTTGT
Source organism: Rubia yunnanensis (assembly GCA_037428765.1). Lineage (NCBI taxonomy): Eukaryota > Viridiplantae > Streptophyta > Magnoliopsida > Gentianales > Rubiaceae > Rubia > Rubia yunnanensis. The sequence continues at coordinate 64,186,136 of CM075069.1, read as the reverse complement.
TCATTTTCTGAATTGTCTATTAATAATGATAATAATTTATTTATTAATTCCTTTTCCTATGAAAATAATGAATTAATCTGTTTTTCAATCTTACAGTGTGAGGCTGTATGACCTAACCTGTTACATTTATAACATTGAATGTTTTTATAGTTATTGCCCTTTTTGTAAAAGTTTTTATTTTTATCTTTACTATAATTTTTATATTTATCCTTACTGTAATACCTATTTTTTTGTTTTTCCTGAATATCTTTTTGCGTTCAGAGGATGGTGGTTTAATACCCATTATGCCAAATTTTTTGCAAAATGTTCCCATCTCTTTTCGTTCTGAATCATATTTGTGTTGAATTTTTAGGTCTTGACATAATGAGAGAGCTTCTTTTTTAATGAAGGCAAATATTTGACCGAATGTTAAAGAGTTATAATCTATTTTCTCTATTCCTAATGTTTTTTGTAAGTTAGTAACTATTCTTTGTGAAAATAGGTTAGGTAATCCCGTAATAAATTTTTCTTTCCAAAATGAAGAGTTTGAATCAGTTCTTCTTAATACTTGAGTTAAAAATATATCTTTATACCATTTGAAATCAGTTAAAGATGGACATCTTAGATTTGTTAGACATATTTTTGAGCTAGTTAATTCCTCTTCTGGGTTGTCCATGAAATACATTGATATTACATAAATTAGATATGTCGATCCATCTTGGACCATTACAAATTCGTCACCTTGAAATTCTTCTGTTTCATGATTTACAATTGATTGTTTATCCTCTAAAGTGAGATGATTATCCCACCATCCTTTTAATTGACATGTAAATCCTGCTACTAATAACATTACGATATTTGGTTCAGTTATATTAATTTTTTCTTTATATGTTATTCTGGCCATAGCCATTTCTTGCAATATATTTAATATTTGATATTCGAATCTTCCATCAATATTCCATTGATATAAGGATGATCCATCATAACTATTTAATGAAGTATTTTGTTCTTCATATTGAATATTGTGTGGAGTAGGCCTAGGATAATAATTTTTTGTTTTATCGTTCCTCCCATTTTTTCTAAATCTATTTGTTTTCATTCTATTTATTTGTAATTGTGGCTTGTCATTTGGTTGTTTTGGGTAATCTTGAAATTGTTGTTCTATTAAATCTATTTGATTTTCCAATTCATTTTCTGATACTTCTTCTGATTCAGAAGAAATAGGTTTGATGTACTGAATCTTGTGGATTTACTTGAGATATAACTCATATGCTTCTTGACGTACTAGCTTTATCCTTTTTTATTAATGATACCGGGTTTTCCATGTTTTTTGGAAATGAAGATACTTGAAAATGGGGTTTTGAAATATCATTTGGAAATCTTTCTTGTTTATTATCTATTTTAGTTGATATTAAATCTACTTGGTTTGCTATAGTGTGCAATATTTTATTTGAATAGTTATTTTGTTGATAAACCTTATTAATATCATCTGAATTAACTATTTCTGTCCCAATTTTTCCTAGTTTGAATGGTGATGCTATTACTGTTTGGTTTTCTATAGTACATTCTATCTCTTTTAATGGGGGATGGATCAAACTTACCATTGTATTGTTTTGTATATTCCATTTTTTATATAAATTAGATTGAACATTAATAATTGGAATTTCTTCTATCTTCTCATAATTTATTATGTTCTCTTTCTTGAAATAACATTCTAACCACATAAAATTTTTCATTTTCCTAATTTTCCTTGTATGTAATTCTGTATAAAATTCTTGTTTTATTTTTTCTTTAACTTTATTATCTAATTTTTCAAATCATAACCTAAACCTAGTATTTTCTAGACTGTAATAATCATTATTTAAATATTGTTTGTCTATTGAAAATTCTTTAATGCTAGTCATCATATTTAATTCTGAATTTCTCATTTGACTATATGTTGGTGATCCTATTGAGGAATTGGAATCTTGAATTATTTCTAGTAATGGAGTTGAGTATCTAATTTTAGAATCTTGAAAACTTGAAGGTATATTAGATGTTGAATACCTATGTGACTGGAAGTTATCTGAATTTGAATATCTAGATGTTTGGCCAGAATTATATCTACTAGATACAGATTTATTAAATTTTATTAATATTTTCCCATTATTTTCTTCTTTAATTATTGAAGGTTCTGTTAATTTTATATTTCTTTGTATGCTTAATGGTCTTTCAGCTACTAATTCTTCTGGAATAGTTATTTCATTCCATCTAAATAATTTTGGAGTTTCTATCTTTGTATTATCCGAATTAGTAGTAACATATACTGACTCCTCCTTTTCTGAGGGATTTAATCTTAATGTCGTTGGAATCATAGATTTCATTAATTTAAAATATATTCTATAGATTAATACAAAGTGTTCAGTTTCGTTTACTATTTTATCTTGTTTTAATTGGATATCTAGTTTTAATGAATCCATTATATGTGGATCTGTTAAACTGACAGAATAATTTGGAATGCAATCAAATCCTATTGTTCCATTACAAATATTAGTTTGAATCATAGCTAATGTTGAATCCTTATATGCAACTAATCTATAATCTCTTAATGCCATGAATATTGGGGTATCAATTTCTAATCTTACTAAATGGTATCAGAGCCAAGTTTGAGGTTAACTCTTAGTTCAACAAGTCTCAACAACTCATTCATAAGTATTAACTTATCAGAAATTGCAAAGTTTAGAGTATGTGTTAGATTACTTATGTTAGACAGTTTGGTCAGCATCCTCTGCCTGTAAGACGGTTGGTCAGCCCGATGATGAGGTGGTCCACGCAAGGTATAGATGGCGTACCTGTAAACATAAGTAACCCTAGTTCATACAATAAATTGATAAAAGTTAATATGACAGAAAGAGTCAAGAGAGTTTTGTTTGGAGTATAAACAGAGTATAAACCAGAGTATAAACAGAGTAAAAGTTAATATGACAGAAAGAGTCAAGAGATCCTGTCTAGTATAAACAGAGTATAAACCAGAGTAGGTAAACAAATTAAATAAAAGAGTAATCAAGTACTTTAACACAAAATAACTTACAAAATGTTTTGAATGAATTTATGATATTGAATGAATTGAGGGAAGTTGGAAACACATATGGTCTAGGATACAAGTAGGGAAGTTCAAGTATGTACATTGAACTTAGATGGAGGAGATTGAAGGAAAATTAGAAGGGGTTGTACTCAGAAGGGAGTAATCAAGAAAGTAAACAAAAAGAGTAATCAAGAGTAATCAAGTACTTTAACACAAAATAACTTACAAAATGTCTTGAATGAATTTATGATATTGAATGAATTGAGGGAAGTTTGAAACACATATGGTCTGGGATACAAGTACGGAAGTTCAAGTATGTATGTTGAACTTAGATGGAGGAGATTGAAGGAAAATCAGAAGGGGCTGTACATGAACACTTAGGAAAATCTGTCTTTCTTGTGGACGTTCCCGATTTGCCACTATCTACTTAATTGTATTTATGAAGCACTTAAGCACTTATAAATTGTACATTTGAGAGGTACGCCAACAACCTCCCAATGCTCTATTTCTAGTTTTCTGATGAAGATTTCATCACAAAGCACCATATAATAGGATTGTTTGCTATCGTCATCAACCGAGGGTATTTCCATCATTATTTTGATTTCCCTTCTCGCAAAGTACCATATAATAAGAAGAGTGCGTCTCTTGAAAGACGGTATTTCCATAAATCATGGAAAGACCAAGGTTTAAAGTGTAAATTAGATAAAATTAAGATAAAATTTTTGGGTTGCATGAACCGGGTTATAAATTTTATAACTACTACATGTTGCATACTAAATTTTTAATGTTGCAACTAAAACCTTTTACCTTTTATTATTCGAATTAAACCCGTCTTTCCATAAACTTATGGAAAGACCGTCTTTCCCAAGACTTTACCTAGTAAGAATTGTTTGTTATCGTTATCAACGGGGGTATTTTTGTCATTATTTTTTACTTCCAAAAAACGACCTTTTCCCCTGAATTTCCTGTGATTCTCTGTTCCTCTTCCTCATCACCGTTCAACCTGCACAAGCTCGTCCTTGCCGTTCAACAGGAGGCGGTTCCCGGCAATCCAAAGGTGGTTTACTTCGATCCAACGGCATCCGAGGGCTTTCAATTGCGTCAAAGGTGAAGCAGATCCAACAGCATCCGAGAGCTTTCTCTAACTGTGGTGAGCTTCCTAGTGATTTGTATAACAGTTTAAAATCTTCGAGGTCTTTAGAATTATCTAGATGCAGTTTACTGGAATTTCCAAGGGAGATTGATTCACTTGAGGTTCTTGAATGTGAGTTACAATGATTTTAGTGCATTTCTGTAAACGATATGCAATTTGCACTATCTTGGATCGTTGGACATTGCATTCAGTTTTGTATGTAGTCTAAGTCTGAGTGACTCCAGACTTTTTCTAAGGGAGATTTCAGTTGTATCGAATTGTGTTGTTGATGGTGTTCTGAAGAGAGTAGTGGTTCACTCTCAGAGTAGCCTTCAGTTTCTCCCCTGCTGCTTTGTTATAGAGTTATGCCAAATACGAATTCTTACTGGAGTGCTTGAATTTTTATTACTTTCATGATAACTCTTGTAAGAACTCGACTAATGAAAACCAGCATAAGTTCAATAGAACATGGTTGTTTGGAGTTGTTAAGGGGTTCCAGTACTTGATAAGCATGCATTTTTGTGATACTTCTAAGCCTGGCTCTGGAGGCTTTAGTTTTCGATAGCTACATAAACAATAGCTGGAACATTGTTTAGAGTTTCAGGCTTGGGTGTCAAACATTTAGGAGGCTAAGACATACCAAGAAAGAATGATCAAAGTATCGAATGCACGTTAAAAAATGTTGCTGTATTTATTTCTCCGGCATCATATGCACAACATCCTTAAAATCTCTTGATGGTTTTCCACTATCCTGAGCGACATTTTGTTTTCAGCAGTACATTAAGTATGGTAATTGCTACATTTTATCATTAAGCACGTGAAATTGTCTATATTGTGAGTGTTACTCATAACTCATAAGTCATATCATATGCAGGGTTTTAGGGTGATTAACTGCAAGTTGATCCTCATAATGAGTAGTTATGATTAGTTGGTCAAATGCTAATGTGTGGAGAAACATATATCATATGAAATCTCTTGTGAAAGTGACCTATTATCTGAAATGCCTGGATATTATTAACTTTATAAAAACATGTTACAAATTTACAATGATTCTTAGCCTGTCACATAGGTCACACTTGTGTTGTGCGCTATTATTACATGTGTATTGTTTGTGCATCTGAACTGAAATTGCTGGGTACAGAGGTAAGTAATGCGACATCTAACCAAATTCTGCAGTTTAGGAATTTCACATCAATGGAGTAATTGGGGTACTTCAAATGTTTTTAATCCTCTTGCAGTATTCCTTAAAATTATATAGTGACTATTGTTTTTCCTATGTTTGATTGTAATTGTAGACTTAGTTTGACATCATCTTGTTGATAGAAATGAGATAAAGGGAAAAATCTGCATGTGTTAAAGTTGCAAAATTGTGCAGTTTTTTATGTGGCATAGATAAAGTTGCAAAATTGTGCTCTGATGGATATTAACGAGATTTTCCGCCAGAATGCAGGAGAATCTGCATTCCAAGATCATGGAAGCAAGGGATTCGTGAGTCAAGGCTGTTATCGAGGCATTGAAGAGCATGAAAGTGTTGAAACTTCATTCTTGGGAATCCTGTTTCTTGAATAGGATTCAACAACTCAGAGAAACTGAGAAGAACTTGCTCAAGAACTATCTTACAGAATTACAACTTAATGTTTTAGGATCTAGCATTAGCTTTGTTGGTGATAATGTTCCTCCGAGTAATTATTGCTTGAATTGGACTACTGTTAAGTTTATAGAAGCGTAAAATGGGTAGTGTATGCAATTACTGTAGTAACTACTGTGTAGAACATCCAAGATGAGATTTTTATGTGGAGATATGGGTTGATACTATAATTGTTCCTCCTACATATTCTGAGGATAATTGGCTTTTCTGTTTATTGACTTTCTACTTAATGATGATTTTTCTCAAGGAGTCAGGCACTGGTTTGGTGCACCTAGCCAGTGGGATCTTGTTTCAAACAAGCAAATGATGCAGGAGGAGCACTGAATTTGGGAGTAGACAGCTTTAATATCCCAGTGGATAATTTCTTGATTGTGCTCTGATGGATATTAACGCTGATAACAGATTTAATCATTAGGACTGAACTTCAGAGTCCTATTTTTTGTAAATGCAATGGAGATTAGATTAAATTTACAAATAATAATCCTCCTTGATCCCAAATTCAGTGCTCCTCCTGCATCATTTGAACATGATTTAGTTATTTAGTACTCCCTCCGTTTTTTTTTCATTGGCACACTTACTAAAAGTGGTATTTTTTTTTTAATTGGCATTTGCTATTTTGGGCAAGTTTAAGGTTTTTACATCCACTCATTTTACTTTCTCTTCTTTCAATTCAATTTCATCCACTCATTTAGCATCTCCTAAATTCTAACACCAAAAGAGAGGTGCCAATGAAAAAAAAACGGAGGGAGTATTAAAATGCTTTTCCTTGACAACTTATCATCATTATTTTTGTTCTCTTAATGAACAGGTTGGTGCATGTTTGGAGAATTTTGGATGCAGGTGTGCATGTTCTGAAATTTGGACATCACGGTGGAGAACACATTCGCGTCCTCATGCTGAATTAAATTTTTTTTTTTTTACAGAATCGGCAGAGGACGTATTCTCATCGTAAATTTTTTTTCCGAAAATTTCAGAGGACGCATTATCTGAATGTGTTCTCACCTTGAATTCATTTCTTGTTTTGTAGAATAGGTAGAGGATGCATTCGTTGAATGCATCCTCACTTACATAATTATTTTTTACAAATATTTTTGAGGAATGCGTCCTCTTGTTGATTTTTTTTTTTTTGCAGAATTGTAATAATTTTTTGTTTCCAAAAAATTCAGCAATGCACCCTCACGTTGTTTTAAATTTATTTTTTGCAGAATCGGTAGAGGACGCATCTTGAATTTTCTAAAAACGTGTCCTGAATTCAACAAATGAGCTTTTATCAAAATGCGTCGTGAATTTAACAAATGAATTTTTTTCAATTCAGCAATGTATAAGTTATTGTTTTTCATTTATTTGTTTTTGGTGAAAATTGAGCATAAGTAGACTTGTGTTTGTTTGATGATATCTTTAAAAAATAGTAAAACGCTAATTTTGGATCATGTGATTTGCAATTTTTTATCTAGTCTTGAATATAGAGTAGGAATAAATTATTGCATAGAGTTGGAATGAATACAAATAAGCAGAAATGTACAATAGCCAAAGAAAAACGTAATGAAATGAGTGCTGAATGACATGTAATGTGCTAATGGCGGCCTCTACAAAGCTTTCAACCCGTTCCACAAGGGGGAAGACGTATGGTGCGGGATGTGCGTCGTGGAACAGTCATCTCAGTAGATACATTTATGTCCTCATGCGGAGCTCCCTCTGGTAAATCCTCTTCCATATCGTCTCCTGCGTCATTCGAATCATAATGGACATGTGGAACGCTACCTGTATCTAATGGAGTGGTAGGCGACATGTATGCATGACTAGCACTAGGAGTGACATATGCAGTGAAATCACTTGTAGTCATGTCATACTGGGAGGGTTCCCAATGTGATGGTCTGGCATGACTAGCAGTGGGAGTACAATATGCACTGAAATCCGGTGTAGTCGTGTCAAACTGTGAGGGTCCACCATGTGATGGTCCGGCAATCGCTGGACTCGCATGTGAGGGTCCGGCTTGTGATGAACCAATGTATTCTGTATGGCCCCGAGCATGCGGTCTCCGACCGCCCAACCAGGTGGAGCTGGACGCTGGCTTCTGATGTCATTATATCTCACACTAGGGGGAGGTTCTTCACAGTGCACATATGGCTGATAAAACTGCAGTCTGGATGGCTCATGCGCATATTGTAGAGTACGTGTGGCAACACCATACATTCCCCTGATAACGTTCACGAAACGTGGGGGACATTCGTCCAAATTAATATCTGACATGATGCGCAACTCGGTAATTTCCTGCAACTACATAAATTAGGTAAGTATGTTAGATATTTAATATTGAAGAAATCTAAAGTATTATTCGTTAACACTATTAGAAATTTAGGAAATACCATATACTCCATAGTAGCCCCGTCTCCATGGAAACCCTCCGTAATTGTTAGGGGTCGTCCTGACTGATCAATCAGGGTCACTGTCCTGCGAAAATATCACTCCATGTATTCTCGACTGGGTATGTATGGATCCGCACACCCAAGTGCGTTTACTTGTTGATCTGATCGACGTTCCCAAGCATTGAGATATCTTCTCAGTTCCACACGCCAATCCATGCCTGACCTTCCTCGATGGTCTCTAGTATGAAGCAATTTATGTTCATCCCTAGTGACTAACTGGGTGGGTATTGGTTGGGTAAGGCTGAACTTCCTGAGAACACAATGTGCATGATGGTACTCCACGACATACTAGCAAATGAGGTCAACGCAAAGTAGCCAATTGTTGCTACTGGCTATACAGTACCACGGTAGTTGTTCCACGACATCCTCAGTGTATGGCTGCCAAATAAACTGACATAACAGGCAGGTGTTGCGGTTAGGTAAGGAAAACTTTTTTTCCCACCAAGCCAATGAAAGGAAATCCAAATTGGCCTATACCTGACTGTCATTGAGAGATGTCAGTTGATCGCGATACACTTTTAACACATGCATTCTGATTGAGATAAATCGTACTGGGCTCTCCACCTATGAGGAACAGAATGAATTATATTAGCTATTTGTTGGAATTGCCAATGATTTCACAATTTTCTCTTGACTAATTTGATACGTACCTGGACCCAAGAGCACTCATCATGACGGTCACTGGTAGTTGTCCTGCTGGTCGGATGAATGGTATGCTCTCCCATGCCCACAATTGCCAATAACTAAATTAAAATGTAATATAATGTAATATTATGGACATTATGTACTACTAACTAGATTGACCAAAAATTTCACCTGTAGCAAGACAAGTGGCCCAGATATGGATTTAACTTGTGGGATTGCAGCGTCACATAAGCACCTGTACAAGTGTACCAGAATGGCACTCCCCCAACTGTACTGACATGTTGCACCTAGATTCATCAGTTTTGACAAGTAGAGAAAAGGGATAAGGTGGCCGGACGTGTCTGACATGAGCATTCCGCCAACCAGCAGTAGAATGAAACCCTAGCCTGTTGTTGACATTGTACCTCAGTAGGATCAATAGGGAACAAACTGTTCAATAAGTTTCCCAACCAGCTGGCCCTGATGCGACCCCCTCTAATAGTACTCAGGTCTGGTGTAGCACCCAAGTAGTCTGTGCACACTCTCTGCCAATCATCTATACGCCTGCTAGTGTCTACACCAATGATTGGGATGCCATCGATTGGAAGACCTCATAGGATGCCTACATCCTGCAAAGTGACCGTAGCCTCCCCCATTGGCAGGTGAAATATGTGCGTTTCCGGTCTCTAACGCTCCACTAAGGCAGTGATGAGGGAATGATCAATGTGTATTGGTGCGGAATCCAAGAGTCCTTGGAATTCAGCTTCACGCACATAATGCATAACTCTATCAGGCATCCGTTCAGTCCAGCAAACCCCATCGCACCGCCTCACCTGCAGTGCCTCATCCTCTAAATGACGGTTGTACAATGCATGAGCACGATGCTCCTGATGAAGGTACAACAAATCCTCATCAATGGGTCCTGGATAATACATAGTGTGTCCCTGTTGACAATCAGAATCACATGTCAAAATTAATCATTCAAGATAAATATTCCACAAATACACGTAATATTACAACATGTGATAAATATTCCACAATACACATTATACTGCAACTCCCCAAAAAAACCACTTTCATGTGATAAATATTTTAACCAAATCTTACAGTAGCTTCTATTTAAACAAATACATGTAATACGAATGTAGACAATCCATTGAACTCGAAAAACAAAAGAATTTACAAACACGACACTAAGCACGGCCTCACCTACAGACGCCTCTAGATTCAACCGGCACCCTCTCATCCATCTGATTCCTTATCCTTCTCTCTGCATACTGGCTACGCCTCCTACTGTGAAACTTTTCAATATCTGGAATCAACCTTCAACTGGCATATTGCCAAAGTGTGGATCTCGTACATGCATGAAATCCTGACTATATTGTTGCACACAGGTGGTCGTGTGATATACCTTGTCACATAAACTAGAAGCATTGTCACGCCTATGCCGACAGATGGCCAATGCATGGGAACAAGGGAAACAAAAAAATTTGCCATTCACGACAAGAACATTCCTTTCTCCGGTATTTGACTGTGTGCTGTCTTTCACTAATGCTCCGACCAATGGTCCTTGTCACAACCCTATAAGTCTGTGACGCATAACCAAACACGGTGACGATGTGTCCCTGTGCTCCCAGATCCCACTAGGGAACACGGATCTACACAAATCAACATCAATTTAGAATCAAGAAACTGGTATGTGAACACATAAAGAACTGTAATGAATAAGGAAAGTACCTCTAATTTGTGGCATCCATTACCCTTTGGGAAAACCTTTCAACTGTTTGCTCAAGCGTCGCTTTGACACACGCAGTTATCAGTGGATGATGTGCACGCCGTAAACAGTTGTAACTCATTGACAAATTGGTTGTGAGAATTCCTCAATGTTGATCACCCTCATCAAAGGCAAGGCACCACTTATTGTTATCATGTTGTATCAACCAATCCCAAGCAGATGGTTCGATACTCTCTAAGTCCTCCTTGTTCTCCCTCCACCTGCTCTCTCTTCTGGCACCACCAAGTTGCCAAACCAAAGTCTTCATAAGCGCATTCTTGAACCTCCCCCCCCTAAGCAGTGAGGAAGTTGGACTGAAAATGACGCAAGCAAATTTGGTGGTATCCAGCTGGCTCTATCCATTTCTCCATATGTCTCATTGCATTTAGAATTCCATCATGGTGATCTGATATAATATAGATTGGTCTGGTATCACCACCAACCATGTGGAGATGCATTCTCTGCATGAACTAGTTCTAACTCTTATTAGTTTCAGCGTCAACAATTGCATAAGCGATGGGGAGTATGTAGTCGTTCGCGTCGTGCGTCATGGCAACTAGCATTGTGACCTTGTATGCACCTCTCAAATGAGTGACATCCACACTAATCACCGTCCTGCAGTGGTGAAATGCATCAATTGCCTGACCAAATGCCCAAAAAACAAATTTAAATTTCCTACACCCATGCCCGTGTGTTCTATCAGGTACGTCTGCCCAATCAACAACGGTGCTCGGATTAGCCCTGACAAGCTCATCCATAAATGTTGGCAACTGTTTAAAGGATTCCTCCCAAGTTCCAAATACCATGTCAATAGCCTTCTGTCTAGCATACCATGCATTCTTATAGGAAAGGGTCACATTGAACTCCGTCTTCACATGTGCTTGTACATCTTTCACCGTGTATGAAGGGTTTATGTCAATGTGGTGGTGAATTGAATGGGCAATCATCACCGATGTCAGGTTAATGTTGCCCGTCGATCGACCAGCACCAACACATGCATGACTACTTGACCATTTAGTGATCTCCCACATGCTATGCGAAGCTTTTTTGCTAGCTCTAGCAACCCAGTGACAATTACCAGTTCCTTCAACAACGTCCTTGCATTTTGCATACCAAGTGCGTGACCTGCTCTCCACGACTCAGTGTTCCCTGTTCATCATGGAACTCCACCTAGAAATAGCTCTACCCATTCCGGCTTTGTCCGGAATCGTATGCCCAATGCCACTTCACCAGTCGCTTGAACATAACTAGAAAGTCCGACACCATAATTAGTTGGATCTTAGCCATCCTCACCAGGGCCCCCATAATCCCTAAAGTAGGCCTCCGTATCAGGATTCGCCAAAATATGGAACGACGTAGATACATCATTCGTGCACAGCACTTGTTCATCATCGTCCCCAGGATTCGAATCAGTTGATAAGGAACGATCATTTTCACTTTATTCATCAAGTTCAACTTCCTCACCATCGTCATCGCTACCAACATGACCAGCAACATGCTCGCCAATTTCACCCACATAACCATCATCGAAGACATTCGGCTCCTCATCAGGGGCGGAACCAGAAAATTTTTCCAGGGGAGTCTGAAAAATTTTTGGCGTCCGGCGTGCAGAGGCGGCGGGACGAGGCAGCTTCCAGCGGCGCCGTGGCGGAGACCTGGTGGCGGACGGCGGTGGCGGACGGCTCTCGACTGAGGACTGGTGGCGGACGGCTCTCGGCTGAGGGAAATGACGGAGAGAGAGGGAGAGCTTCTACTGCTCTCGCCTCCTGTGCAAATGTTTTGTAACTTTGTTTGTGTTTGGATTATTGGATTGGGCTCCGTTTTTGGCCCAATCCATTTCACATTCCATTTTTATTTTTTTCCATTTTACTAAATGAAACGACGTCATTTCACGTACTTAGGCATTAAAAAAAAGAAGGCCGCAACACGGCCTTTTTCTCCGAGCAAACCTCAGACGTTTTCGCCGGAGACGCGCTCGACTGGCCAGAAGATGCGCTCGGCGAACCGGACCGCCTCCTGCTACCTCCGGCCGGCGATCGAGGTAGGGCTGGAGCCCTACCTCGCATCCCATTGGTTCCGCCCCTGCTCCTCATGATGCCCACCATATGTACCACCACTTGTGGACGGTTGAGCGCAATCAATGTGAACATATGCACTGTGTTGGCTGGACTCACCAATGACAACCTCGACAATGAACAGGTGGTGGTAAACTTGGTTAAGGTGTATAGTTCTGGATGTTGCTCAACAACGACATGAACGTGCATGAACGTGCACAGTCAATGCTGCTTGATAACTTCTCAGTAATAATGTACAAATCCGCTGAGGACAATGACATTCGATCAACAATGTTGAAGAAGAACGCGGTAGACTCGTCATCTTCCACATTATAACACCGATAGTATACGACCGAACCAATCAGCTCATGACAATGGTAATATGTTTTCAACAGATACCCCTCACTTGCAATACCAAGCCTTGTGAAAATTAAATCAACTAACTCGGACTGGGTTAACCTCCTCTTGAGAGTCACGTTCCTCTTCTGCATGGGAGGATCATAATACACACTCACAGTCAAATCAAACTTAATCTAACCCCCTTTGTACAGATACACCGTCAAAAACATCGTACAAATGCATTATACAAATACATAACATTTAATTTGATATTCGGAAAGACGGTTTTATTCAGAAACTTATATTCAACTGCTCGAACCGTAAACCTTACAGCATTCCATTAAAGTCGATCAACCACCTCATACACTATTATCGACTTTCAAAAAATTACACTATCCTCAAATGTGTGCTCAATTCGGCCACACTAATAAAAATATTTCTAAAAACTTAATACAAAAATTTGTAAACAGTTTACATAATCAATTTTCATAGTCACGCATCCACATTCAACACGTTCATAGCATCAGACCAAACATAATTATTCAAACTACACACAATCATACAACACATTCATATTAACAAGATTTTTTCAGGTACTTTAGAAATTACATTGTTACACCAAATTCAATAATAAATATTATAGGACAACTCACACATAATCATTCGACACATTTGTAAAATCATATAAGGTTCAATTACCTTCAGGAAAGTAAAAAATTGACTAGGAGGGTGTCTGAAACTCACGGAGAAGGTGAGGTGTCTGAAACTCATAGAGAAGGTGATTGCAACGGTGGTCAACGTCAATCAACGAAAGTCAACTGCAATCAGCGGTGGTCAACACCGGTCTGTGGCGGTCAATGATGGTCAAATGTCAGTCAACGGCAGTGAAAACTCCAACTCAATACCGGTAGACGTGTTTGGCTGCAAGGTGAGAATCATTTTAGCAAAAATTAACCAAAAACTACCGAAGATAGAAAATGGGAGAGCAGAGGAAATTAACTACCAAATCTGGGACGAGAACCGGCGACGACAATGATGGAAATGGAGAGCGGGAAGGAGTCGGCCGTGGATTACGGCAGCGGCGAACTAGGTGAGATAATTCCGACATGAGCGGGGAGGAGGCGGAGAAGACCAAATGTGAAAATGAAGGGAAATTATGGAAATATGGGATATTACAGGAAGGATTAGAGGACGCATTCACTGGCGGCGGTCAACACCAGTTTGTGGCGGTCAACAAAGGTCAAACGTCACTTAACAGCGGTGAAAACTCCAACTCAATACCGGTAGATGTGTTTGGCTGCAAGGAGAGAATCATTTTCAGCAAAAATTAACCAAAAACGATCAAAGATAGAAAATAGGAGAGTATAGAAAATTAACTACCAAATATGGAATGAGAACATCCGACGACAATGCCAAAAACGGAGAGTGGGGAGGAGTTGGCTGTGGATTACGGCAGCGGAGAACTATGTGAGATGATTCCAACGTGAGCGGGGAGGAGGCGGAGAAGACCAAATGTGAAAACAAAGGGAAAATTATGGAAATCTGGGATATTACAGGAAGGATTGGAGAACGCATTCAGTGAATGTGTCCTCGTCGACGTGGCATCGAGGACTTCAGCAATGGATTGGAGGACACAATTAATGAATGCCTCCTCATTGACGTGGCGGTATGGAAGATTGTGCATGATTGGATGATGCATTCACTGAATGCTTTCTCATTAACAAGGAAATTTTTAAAAAATGGGAGTTTTGAGGACGCATTAGGAGAATGCGTCTTCTTGAATCAGGGAACAAAAAATTATTACAGAGGACGCATTTGCCAAATGCGTCCTCGAGAAATTTGTAAAAAATTTTTTCAAAACTGGGAGAATGCATTTGCAGAATGTGTTCTCCACATTTGAATCCATTGTGTGCTACTGTAGCCACAGTTCCAGAATTTTTCCTATGGCTGGGGAGAATTCGGACGATCATGTACTTGTAAATTTAAAGAATGCTCTTATTGACATGGGCAGTGGCGGAACCACGGGTGGGCGAGGGGGTGCTGGCGCCTGCCATAGGATCCGGCGGTGAGAAAATTTATGCTAGGGCACTGCCAGAAAACCTGCTTCCGCCCCCCTCAGAAGAGTTGCTCGGCCCCTGTTTTCTCTTAATTTTGGAGAAGATGACTGTTTTTCTCTTTTTTTTATTGAAACCAATTTTAAAATCACGTCATTTTTGATATAGTGGGACGTCGTCTTTTTAGTTTTAGAAGGCTTAAAAATGAAAACGGTGAAAAAGAATGGGAAAAACCTAGTAGCAAACAGATATTCGCGTTTTATTTCTTCAGTTTGCTCTTGCTTCTTGTTTTTTGAGAACATGCTCCTGCTTCTTATGCTTGAGGCCGGTGAAAAAGAATGGGAAATACCTGGTAGTAAACAGATTTTCAACTTCTTTAGTTTGCTCTTGCTTCTTGTTTTTTTAAAACTTGCTCCCTGCTTCTTATGCTTGAGGCGTGATACACTACTACACAGTAGGGTGGGTGTCGGGTCGGGTTATTCATTTTTGCCTCTAAAAAGCTCAAAATCGAATCATGCCCGAATAAATAGATTCAAATTCGAAATTCGGTATTGGTTAGAATTTGAATCTAATCTGAATAAACCGAATTCAGATCTAAAGTTGAAGAATTCCGTCGTTCCTTGAGCTGTGCTTCGCCAACTCACTCGGTCCTCGTCGTTCCTTGAGCTCTGCTTGAGCTCTGCTTGAGCTCTACCCTGTGGTGCGGCCAGCTATGGCATCGGAGTATGCAGGTCAATTTGAGCCCTGCTTGAGCTCTACCCCGCAGTGCGGCCAGCTATGGCATCAGAGTATGTAGGTCGCGACAACGGAGGTTAAATACGTGGAGCAGAAGGTGGTGCTATTGCTCGTGAAGAAGAAGAGAGCGGCAGAAGGAAAAGGTTCTCAATAATTTTAGTTAGGGTTTAAACTTACGGGCCAATAAACAATAATGAATGTCTCAATTTTCATTTTGGGCCACGTGAGTTTGGGCCGAATTTGGCATGTATTTATATATTTTTTATATCAAAGTTTTAGAGTTATATTATTTACTATATATATTATTTATTTATCTTTAATTGTAATTCGGTATTCAGGTCAGGTTTCGGGTTGAATTTTCATATCCAAAACCAAACCAAAATCATATTTAAAATTCGGTTTATTCAATTCGGTTATCCAAAAATTGTATTTTAAATATGGTTCGGATTATTCAAATTCGGATAATTCAGTTTTCGGTTTTTTTGCCCACCCCTAACTACACTAGTTATTATTGATTCCTAATAATTAAATCTCCATTCTTAATAAGGTATATATATATATATATATATATATATATATATATATATATTCATTTATTCAATTAATTTTAAGAAAATCTCCATTCCCATTAAGGTATATATATATATGTATATATATATATATATTTAAAATCTAAAGTTATTCAATTAAGTAGTTAGGTATTATTGATTTCAATTGATTTATTCAATTAAATTGATTATTATATATAAATAGTTTTTTATGACATATTCACTAATTTATTTTTATATTTTTAAAACTTTAATTTGATGTAAGCATTATTTATTTGAATAAAAATTATCAATATGATTCCGCCCCTCAGATATGGTCATGTTTCCACCACTGAACATGGGAATATACTTTCAAGTTCAACTAATCCTTTCACTCCCATAGTGAACAGGTTGTTACGTTTGCCCGGGAGATGTAAATTTCAGTGTCACTCCACAGCATGAAACGCCTGCCAAATAGATGATTTTTTTTAAAAAAAGAAACCAAATAGATAGATATTGCCCGGGAGATTGTAGTGAATACTGAATATTAACTATAATGTTTTTTTTTATTTACCAATGTTTTCTAATTTCGTTCGTTATTGCCTCCTCAATCCAAGTTTAAAAAAAAAGTGCGTCTCTTGAAAGACGGTCTTTCCATAAGTCATGGAAAGACCAAGGTTTAAAGTGTAAATTAGAAGAAATTAAGATAAAATTTTCGGGTTGCATGAGCCAGGTTATAAATTTTATAACTACTACATGTTGCATACTAAATTTTTAATGTTGCAACTAAGACCCTTTATCTTTTATTATTCGAAATAAACCCCGTCTTTCTATGAGCCTATGGAAAGACCGTCTTTCCCAAGACTTTGCCTTAAAAAAAAGGATATATATACTCCTAATATTCCAACCGCAAATAGTATAATATTATTTTGTATATTTAGAACATATTTCTATCTAGAATTAAAATTAAAAAATTATATATAATGATATTTTAACTTTGGCAAAGTGTTGGGAAAGACCGTCTTTCCATACATTTATGAAAAGACGTAGTTTAATAAGAATAACAAAAAGGTAAAAGGTTTGAGTTGGAATATTAAAAATTTATTATGCAACGTGTTGTAGTTATAAAGTTTAAAACTCGATTCATGCAACCCAAAATTTTTATCTTCATTTTTTTTAATTTACACTTTAAACTTTGGTCTTTCCATGGCTTATGGAAAGACCGTCTTTCAAGAGACAGACTCTTTAACTTTTTATAATTATAAAAGGTTTGATAAATTCAAGATATAATTTTGTACATTGCATGTGTAATATTTCTACATCTACTTACCAAATGTATCTACACTTTATATTTATTATATTATTATACTGAGGATCGCAATAATGAATCACAAGTAATGAATATATAGCTCAAGTTAATGTTACTATGAGAGAAGGTGAAATTGCAGCGAACTATTTCATCATATCTTTTGAAAAAAAGAGTGAAACTGAAGAAGAAGAGGACTTGTCGGATTTAGAAGATGGATTTCCAATTAATCAAGTTTATAATACAACGAAAGATTCAAAAGGTAAAATGTTAAACCAAGATATTAATACTATGAGAAAGTTTAGGAAAGGCGGCCTTTCCTTAAACTTAAGGACAGTCAACAGTGACTTTTACCTTAAATGTTGTAATTTTTTTATAAAATTTAAATATTGTATTTTTAAAGTTATATGTATTTGAATATGAAAATAAAAAAAATATATAAGATAAAAAAATATTTTCTAAATTTCTAAATTTAGTATGTAATTTAACAAATGCAGTGCATAAGGTAAAAAAGAAGTGGTCTATCCATAAGCTTATGGACATGCCGCCTGTCAGGAGACCCACTCTAATACTGTTATCTTTTTTCTAAACTAATAGTTTGGGTCTTTATTACAAAGTCAAAAACTCAAGAGGAAAAAATGAAGAGGTGTAACTTAATTTGATGTCAGGACTTGAAAGTGAAGAAAAAAAAGCAACCGAAATCGAAGACAAGAAGAATGGCATACACTTCATAATTTATTGATTATTGATTGGGTAATTTATAATCCATTTCATTTTTCTATTACCATAAACAATAGAGGGAGGAAAATTTATTACACGGGTTCATTTTGTTTTCTTTTTTTTTTAATGAGAACACCCTAGGGTGGGGGAGAATATATTAGAGGTTCCCCAAGCCTCCATCAAAATGAGTTAGATTTACAGATAGAGCAGATTAGCCATAGTTCGTGATGAGGCAACATGGTAGCCCCCCAAAAGTCCTACCAATTCTAGATCAAATACTTGTGTAACAACTATCCTAGGAAAAAAAAGTATAGATGATGAAGTTGCGATCCGAAGGAGAGAATCTCCACCCCTTGTGTTAATTCTCACCTCCGGCCAGGCAACTTCAATTACAAGAAGTGATGGCATAAGTTAAAAGTTTCTGAAACTGAAGTCCCCAACAACTGTATCAGTTACAGAGTAAATATGTGCAAAGCTTGAGTTGAGAGAGGCTAGAAGAATATAACTGAATGGAGTGAAAGATCAAAGACTTCATCAACACCGATGTAGCTATTTGCTGCCGAAGGTCGCTACCGGGTATACCACCATGAATACCAGCAGTAGATTTCCAGTTGATATGGGATCTGCACGATCGGAAGAATATGGAGTCCCCGAGGTTCGTAGAAACTCGCAGAAGATGATTGATAGCAAGCATCAAGCAGATCTTGAACCTGCATGAAAAAATCTTGATCAGCAGTATCAATCCTTAGGCAAAGCATGTTAATGCATTCTAACCTGCGGTGTATGTAACCCATCTAATGTAATCAGACCCTTAATGTGCTGGGGGATGTTATTAAGATTAAGACATTGAAAATGGCTAGTGTGATGCTTCGCAATTGCATTTGCTACAGAATTACCCTCTCTGTAAACATGATTAAGATGAGCAGAACCTAATAGAGCTTTAACTCTGTAAGACAAATCAAAAAGATTCCAGTTTGTAGAGTAAGGGTCATTTATCATGTTAATAGCCAACCTGCAGTCAGTTTCAAAAATGCAATTTTGCCCTATATCGTGCAAATTTTTGCATGCGAATAGCAGTGCCTTAATTTCAGCTTCCAAAGGTGAAGTAGCAGAGATAGAGGCAGAAGCTATATTAATCAAAGCACCCGAGTTATCTCGAACAATCAAACCAGCAGCTGCCTTATTAGGAAACCATGAGGCATCTATGTTAATTTTTATTGACCCCCATGGAGGTCTCTCCCAATAAACCGTGGATATGTTAGGCTTCGGAGGAGGTCTAATGAAAGGAATCCAATGACTGAGAGGTGATGCAATAGCAGAATGTGAGAAATAAGTCTTTGGAGTGGTTAGAAAAGCCAGCTTAATTAGGTCATAGACTTCCTTGGAAATTTTCTCCGAAGAGAATGGCTTATTATCAAATATGAACCTATTCCTAGCTTTCCAAAGCGACCAGCAAGTAAGAGATGGCAGGATTTTACAGGCAAAGTGCTTCCAGCTAGGTAAATCATGGGTATTCCAGAAGATAAAAATTCTTTCAGTAAGGGAATGATTAGAGTTTAGATGAAAGTGAACTATAGATGCTATGTTACTCCAGACAGCCTAAGCAATAGGACATGAAATAAAGAAATGCTGAATTGAGTCTGAACTAGAACAAGCCGGGCACTTAGAAGCTAGACTGAAACCACAGGTAATAAGCACATCATCAAACAAAAGAAAGGATTGCAGCATTTTCCAGGTGAAAATTGAAATTTTTTTTTGTAGAGCATTATTCCAAATGAATTTGCAAGCAGGAAAGTTACCTGGTCCGTAAGTAAGAGCCCTATATGTTGACTTAGATGTGAAATTACCAGAGGCATCAGCCTTCCATATCAATCTATCTTCCCTCTCTATTGTCAGTTCTGAATCCTGAAGAAAAAACAAAGTATCATTTTCCAGAAAAGAACCAATCTGGGTTAAAATAATGGCCTTGTTACTAATGAAATCTGCCACAGACAAAAATGGCATTGCAACTACTATATGCTCAGGGATAAGGTTACACAGAGGACCCTGAGGACACCAATTAGCAGACCAGAAACTGCAGGTACCTTTGCCATGAATGATTACTGAGTTATGTTCTGCAAAAGAATTAATGGAAAGGATTTTTTTCCAAGTTACTGATTTCCTATAGGAAAAAGGAAGAGCCCAGAGCAACTTGGACCAAAGAGTGTTCCCTAATTGGCTCTTCCACCAAAGTTTAGCTGAACAGGTATCAATTATAGCCTTAATAGATCTAAAACCAAGCCCATTTAAATCAGTTGATATCGCAATGGCCGACCATCTTTTCCACATTTTATTATTTTTTCCCTCCGATTCCCCCCAAAAGAATCTTGCTAATCTTTTTTCAAATGTTCGAATTATTATTTTAGGGGGATTAGTAACTGCCCATAGGTGCTGTGGCAAAGAATATAGACAGTGTTTAATTAAAACCAACTTGCCCCCCGCACTTAGCCACCTATTCTTCCAACTTTGAAGCTTAGTGTCAAGGTTTGCCATTAATGGTTGGAAATATCTTTTAAGAGTTCTTCCCTGGAAAATGGGACAGCCAAGGTACTTAAATGGGAATGAGCCATTTTTCATTTTTAGGATTGACCTAACCTGATTATTATTTAAAATGGAGGCCCTTTTGCTAAGATAAAAATCGGATTTTTCAAAATTGAACTTCTGTCCCGAAGTAACCTCAAAGATATCTAGGACGGCTTTTATTTTTATGAGATTAGACTTAGATGCTTGCATAAAGATAATGGTGTCATCTGCATACATTAAGTGTGAAACAGCAGGGATTGAGGCAGGTAGTTGGAAACGAGTAAGACTATTATTAGAGAATATAAAGGATAGACTTCTAGAGAAAGCTTCAGTAAAAATATTAAAAAGAAAGGGAGAGAGTGGATCACCTTGTTTAATTCCTCTAGTAGCTTTGAAAAAGCCTACTGGGTTCCCATTTACAAGAACAGAGAAATAAGCCTGAGATAAATTACTCATAACAGCAGATAAAAAGGACCCATTAAAACCAAATTTAGATAGAATCTTCCTAAGAAACTGCCAGTTGACTCTATCAAAAGCTTTCATTAAATCTAATTTTAGCATACAATTAGGGGACCTGTTCTTTTTATCTAGAAACCTGACCATTTCCTGTAAATACAGGATGTTATCATAAATATCTCTCTTCTTTAAGAAGGAAGATTGGTTAGGAGAGATCAGGGTGTCCATGTAAGGCCTTAGCCTTTCCATTAAAACCTTAGAACAGATTTTATTTAGGACATTAGATAAGCTGATAGGTCTAAAGTCTCCAAAAGAGCAAGGTGTTGCTTTCTTGGGAATTAGTGTAATCCATGTACTAGATATTCCTTTCGGGATGTTAGAACCTAAGATGAAATCATTGACAGCCTCCATTAGATCTTGTTTAATAAAATACCAGCATTTGCTATAGAATTTAGGTGTGAAACCGTCCGGCCCTGGACTGCTGTTACTATTTAAACTTTTAATGACAGCTTCTAACTCAGATTCTAGCAC
The DNA here is from genome assembly GCA_037428765.1 of Rubia yunnanensis. Classification (NCBI taxonomy): domain Eukaryota; kingdom Viridiplantae; phylum Streptophyta; class Magnoliopsida; order Gentianales; family Rubiaceae; genus Rubia; species Rubia yunnanensis. Next base: position 64,164,205 of record CM075069.1, on the reverse strand, counting down.
AGGTGCAGCTAAAGTTAGATTATCCATGTCATTTATTATTTTGGGGATTTGACTAAGAAAGTGAGAGCAGTATGTATCAGCAGTATTTTGGTTAGGCTCAGTTAATAAATCAGAGAAAAAGCAATTGCTTCATTCTGAATATCAGTTTGTGTGTTTAACCATTGGCCTGCTTGATTTTATTGATCTGCATCTTACAATTCTTTTCCTGCACAACTTTATGAACAAATTGTGTATTATTATCCCCCAATTTATGCCATTTAAGTCTCGCTTTCTGCTTCCAAAAATTTTCTTTCTCCTTTAGAGCCTTAAGCAGAAATGCTTTTTTCTGGTTCAGCTTTACAAGTTCAGGCAAAGTTGGACTTAAATCAAAAGCGAGTTCCTGAATTCTTAGGGCTTTCTCAGCTAGTGTTACATTAGAATCAATATTGCCAAACGACTCTCTATTCCATGTTTTAATCATTTTTTTAAGCATAATCAATTTTAAATAGAACCTGATCATGCCTTTATCATGAATTGGCTTTTCCCAATTTTCCTGAATTAAACCAAGAAATTCTGTCCTCTGGAACCAGGCATTAATAAACCTAAAAGGCTTTGGATATGAGAGAACTAAGTTGGACAATTTAAGGAGGAGAGGTGAGTGGTCCGACGTATGCCTATTAAGAATCTGGATGGAGGAAGAAGGAAATTTAGAGCTCCATGATAGAGTACAAAGGCCTCTATCTAATCTTTTTGAGGTAGGGTTTCTCAGCCTAGAGTTGCACCAAGTAAAAAGATTACCCACAGTATTAATTTCCTGAATACCATTGGAATTAATCTAGGTATTAAAATCTCTAATACTTCCTAGGGCCGGGTTAGAAGGACCTCTATATTCTGACACAAAAGTAATTGTATTGAAATCCCCTATGAAAATAGTGTCACCCTTAGAAATCAGCTGTAAATCTTTCCATAGTGCTTTTCTACCTTCTCTATTTCTTAATGCATAAATGAAAACAGCCTCCATGCAGAGATTTAAAGATTGGTGAGATATGTCAACGTGCATAAATTGTTCATGAGAAGTCAGTAGTGAAACAGATAGGAGGTTGGACCACATAAGCCAGATTTTCCCATTTGGAAGGAACATAGAGTTGGAAAAATTAAGTGCAGTCATATAGGATTGAATTTTTGAATTGTCATGCATGGGTTCAATTATACATAACAACAGAATTTTCTTAAGTTTAAGTAGATTAGACAGTCTAAGCATTGAAGTTTCCATACCACGTAGATTCCAAACCAGGAAATTAACATTAACAGTAGATGTCATATTTCACCTAATTTATTACCTTTTGTAGCCGATCTTGAAAGCATCTTATTCAGTTGGCTAAGATAGGTGATTTTTTTTATTTTTAGCCTTACCATGGTGATCAAACTTACCCGGGGGCTCTAAAGCAAGAGAGGCATTTTGTTGATCAGTGGAGGCCAGTTCCAGGGAACTATCCAAATCCTCATATATTGTCTCACTGATTCCATCCTGATCCTGTGAACCGAAGCCTTCTTCCTGCAAAACAGAAAATCTGTTTGACATCTTTCCATCTAGGGAAAGTGTAGGGTTAACAATAGAGTCCTTCAAAGGAAACCGAAGTAAACCAATTTGCAGATCGTCTTTAGCATAAGATATCAGTGCTGGTTTAGTAATAGAATTATCAGGGCTCTCAGTGGTACAGTTTTCAGATGCCATTAATCTACCACTAACAGAAACTCTAGGAACAACAATTGGAGAATTAAATTGAGAATGAAAGTCAGGATTCCTACCAGCCTTATCAGAGGTAGAAGGATCATCAGAGATCAAAGGTGGTAGATTAAATTTTTTACCCGTTTCCTGCCACTGTGGATTAGGTTGTCTTTGAACTATGATGGTATCCTCAATTCTATCCTTAGTAGGTTGGGAGATAGCTCTACATTAGGCTAACGAATGACCTAGTTTAGCACAGTGGTCGCAATAGAGAGGAATATCTTCAAACTTAATTCGATACTTCCTATTATTCGAAATTGAACCAAGCCTAATAAAATGACACAGAGGCTTCAGTAAATCAATTTCGACACAGAATTTGATTGCAGAGGGCCTAGTAAGCATCTCAGTAGCAAAATCATTTTTAATAAAGTTGCCTATACTGTTGCCAATTGCCTAAATGGAAGCAAAATTATAATAATACAAAGGCACTTCCCTGATAGTGCACCAAATGGGAACAATAGGAGATTCTTTCTGTGTGGAAAACTCAGGAGTCCACTTTAGCATCTTAAGCAGTATGCCATTAAAGTTCCATATGCCCTTCATCCAACATCGTTGATAGTCGTTGACCTGCTCAAATCGGATTAGCACATGTTTATAATCCAGAGATCCTAATTGATACTTACCTTCGAACCCAATTGTTTTAAGGGCTACCTCCATCTGTTCCATAGAAAACCTACCCTTAGTAAACTTACCGACCAAAGCATTGGAATAATGTGCCGATAGCATTGCAATTTGCTCATCAGAATACAAGCAGGCAGGGTCTCCAAGATGAGTAGATTTTGGGATAAGCTCGGGGTTACTTGGGAGATGTGTTGAAAGAGGGGGAGATTTGGATTGAAGAGTTGCGGCAAAGGTTTTTGGAGGAGGAGGATGATTGGCAGTAGTGGCCGCCATATCAGCCGGCGAGAAGAAGCTCCGCCGGTCGGCGAAGCAGCCAGAAGAGTCGGCCTAGATCCGTTGCCGGCAAATAACGGTAAGAAAAAAGAGGTTAAGAGAGAAAAGGAGAAACGCACACACTTTCGCACCAAGAATCGCACCTATGAACAGTCCTTGAGCAAGAATAGTTGACCTTGTAAGTAAGTTTGGGTTCATTTTGTTTTCTATTAATTTTTTAGGTAATTGTGGAAACATGCTTTCCTAGCAGTGAAAATGTATATTTCTTTCTTTTTTTGCATTAGTTACTTGTATCTTCAAGGAAAAGTTCATTTTCTACAAGTTGAATGTTTGTTTTATACTTTACTTTATATCTTTCCATATATTAATTCTTCAAAGGTCACATGTATAAATATATCTCTTTTTTCATTATTTAATAAATTCGACTCTCTCCGTCCCATGAGTAATGACCGATTTGCTTTTGGCCCACTAGTGTAGGAGTGACCTATCTAAGGCGGTTCTATCGGTAATTTAAAGGCACCTTCTAAGTGTCTTTGTTGGTTCTGCCATAGATCACACCAAAAATAGGCGGTTCGCGGAACTGCCTTAAAAATGGCCTTTTAAGGCGGTTAAAAATTGCCTCAAAATTGTCGATGGTACTGCCTTAAAATATTTTCGGACTCAAAATATTTAGTCAAGTCATCGTATGTAGCACACTATTTCCTAACTCGGAAACATGCTTTTACGATACTGGAAACTTGGCTGAGGTGTCATGCATTGGAAAACTTTCGGAGCTCGGAAACTTCTGTCAGTTTGGCTCTTTCGCGATGTTGATTTCAAATTTTGAAATTTGGTGCCCTTTTTAATCCCTTACTGTAAAATGGAAGGTGCCTATTTTTTCTTTAACCAAACTGTTTCCAAGCTTGGAAAGATTTAAGGCAATTATAATTCCGAGTTCGAAAATGTATTCTGACCTATGATTTTGGATCCGAGATGATTTCAGGGTTCGGAAATTGGTTCTGGTCTTTTTGCAAAAACAAATGTTTCATTGACAGTTCCGGCTCCACAAAAGGCACGAATCACAGCCACAATGTTAAAACAATACACGATAGTATGTTCTACCTTGACAAAAATCTATAGATAAAGCTAACCAAGCAATAATCTATAGACGGGAATAGAAATGACCATAATCTATTCCGCCATTTCTAAGCTAAAATATTTATCTAAGTTTCACTACCCTACCAATACTAGGATTCCCCAGGGAATGGGATCGATGGAGAATTAGATGCTTTGCCAAACGATTCCGCGCATTGTTGATTTCAACTAGCGAGTAGGGTGTCAAATCCTTTTTGAAAATCTGTTAATAACAATATTGTACACCATTAATATTTAGGAAAGGTTATATAAAAAGATGACTACAAACAATTACACAATTACCTTGTCAAGTTCAAGTACATCTTCCTCGATTTTCTCTATGCACTCAGTTGCGTATAACATGACGTAGTACCCACACTCCCACGTTTGTACCTATTTTTGTACTAAAAGTGAAAAACATAAATTTTTAGCTACTTTGGACCAATAGTGTATATTAAAATAAAAATAAGGGTAATATGCAAATATAACCCTATATGTTGGAGAAAGTGCAAATATAACCCTGAGTTATTTTTTAGTGAAAATATAACCCTAACTATTATACATATGTGCAAGTATAACCCTGAGTTATTTTTTAGTGCAAATATAACCCGAACTATTATACATATGTGCAAGTATAACCCTAACTATTATACATATGTGCAAATATAACCCTAAAGCCATTATTTCCGGCATTGACTGACCAGGGTTATATTTGCACTTTCAATTATCGCAGGGTTATATTTGCACTTTCATTATTGCAAGGTTATATCTGCACTTTCATCAATTATATAGGGTTATATATGCACTTTTCTCCAAAAATAAAGTTAGTGGTGGACCACCTTGAGGTTGACCAACTTAAAAGAAGTTTTATTTTGGTTGCTTGGTTCCCTTATTGCGGATTCCAATATGAGAACAGATTCATCCGACAATGAAAAGTGCATAGGATCCATCCAATACACCCGCTTATTTTCGGGCACTATCAATAGAAATCTCCAATGGTAGCTAAAAACAAAATTTTCAACTATGATATAAATTACAATAAAAATATTTTGGAAAAGAAAATGAACGTAGTAGATAACCTCTCGATGTATGGTGCAACAAAAACATTCTTATCCTTCCGTTCAAGGCTTTTTCAAATGTAGTTGATCCTCTCTTGTTTCGTACAACCAAATTCTTGTATCATGACCGGGCACATGTATCCAATTCATCCCTTTTTTTTATTAGTGGTGAAAAACATGTACCTTGATAATTACAATTTAGTCATCATTAGAAATATTACTTAGTATATTAGAAATAGACTTTATAAATGAATTTTAGAAAATCACTCACAAGGTGTAGACGACATCATCTCTTGATTAACTTGGTCACATCTCCATAGGTCTTCCAAAATCACTCCATAATTTCATGATTTCACGTTTGCATCCAAATACACATTCATTTCCTAAAAATGCATATGTTGAGTTTTGATCATGGGGGTGTAGCAAATTATAAAGCACCCGTACAAAGTGAGGTGAGTCTCGTAGGGCTTGTGTCATTCCCAATGGAGCTCTAACCCTAGTTAGTGTTGTTGGGAGGGATTTGGGGGTTACTTTGACCGATGTAGTCACTGGTTTAGGTGATGTGGGCCTTGTTTCCTTCAAATGTCGATCCTTGATGGGATTGGCGCAAATAAGTCTTCTGGGCCAAGTAAGGAACATTCATCGGGAAGGGCCAAGTTTCTTGTATTCTCATTCCGGATTGGAAAAGGGACACCTATCACCAAAGGATTCTCCAATGAAACCCTCGAAAGACCCTTAGCAATAGGCACAGAGTGATGATGTCTCATTAACTCATGCAAAACTCCATCGGCAACATGGAGCAACCTACCTTTTATATCTTGATCAATGTACAGTTCACACAGACATGATTTCTACAGACACGAAGAAAATATATATTAAACTCGATAATTATTGATAGAGAGATTATTAAGAGAAGGAACTATGTACCTTTTTTATCATTTGCAATTATTGCATTGTCAAGGCTGTCTGGTTTGAACAATTGCCTTTTAATTCTTGGATTTTGAAGTATTGGTTCACAATTGACCTCTACATATATAGGAGAATGTCGTGAACCCCTCGAAGGTGGTGTCCAATCGGTCGTTAAGTCCTCTAAATTGTTGGGAAGAACGAGCCCGGTGTGTTGGACCAATCTCCGGATTAGGATGTCTTGTTGTTCTATTCATTTTTCCTGTTATTGGGATTTATTTTTAAAATTATGGATTCCCAAGGGTTCCGCTCCATTGTAGGATCGTACAATCCCAAAAACCTCTCATTGGGCCAGAAAACTACCAAGACCTCTTGCACGGCCTGCGTGGTTGGATTTTTCTGTGGCTTCACAAAGTATGTCGTGTTTGCCCATAGGAATTTTTTTTAAATGAAAACCACCATAAGGTGGAGGGTATTATATTAGGCACCCTAAACCCATAAATTGAAATGAAATTAACAAGAATAAGCCCCGAAGGGTCAGTCAGTATAGAATAACTACTAAGCTAAAACTAGACTACTAAGCAATAGCTATTGCTTCCAAAAACAATGTAGTTGATCTGTAGTGCAACAGTTCCTATCAGATCGGTGAGAACTAGGAGATGTGCCTTGCTTTCTAAACCCCGAAGTATAGGGAGCAGATCGGTGATCGACAAATCGAAGCACCACTTAGCCACCTATAACACTAGGAAATTAGAAGCACCGGGCAGCGTATTGCAAAATGTACAAGTATCACTGTGAAGCACCAATGCAGGAAGTTGGGGTGTTGCTCAGAATGGGGAAGGCCGATGAATTGCTGTACTGAAGAAGCAAGATGAGAACAGCTTGAAGTTTAGCTTGTGATTATTTGATCTGAAGCCTGAGTTCTGAGTAAGTCCTCTGTTTGAATGTTGCTGCAATGAAGCATCAGTTCCTGAAAAAGAGACATAAGGAAATAGTTAGTAGCATCAGTACACCAAATGAGGGAGTCTGACCGTAGGAACATCCAGGTTATCTAGACAGAGTAAGCCTTTTGTTCTTGCAGGCAGATTTGCCCAACTGAAAGTTTGGTGATTCTTAGTAAGTAGCATGTACTTAGCAAGATCATCAGCAGGTTGGTTTGCTTGTCTGAAGATGTGATTCAGTTCAGTAGTACCCAAAGAAATCTGAATGTCATCCATTAGATTGAAAAATTTCCAGTGTCTAACAGAAGGGTGTAGGATCATATTAATAGCTATCAGACAGTCAGATTCGATCACAACCTGTTGAGATCTATATGATAGTCCTATCTGTATCCCATATTTAATAGCTAGAGTTTCAGCATGTAGTGGTGAATCTGCAGCAACAAAGTAGCCACTGGCATGTAAAAAACCTTCATTGTTCCTTATGATAACTGAAATGCCTGCTTTTTTGGAGTTATGCCATGAGGCATCTACATTTATTTTAATGCCCAGAACAGGTTTCAGCCAGGTAACTGTAGAGATGTGTGGTTTTGGAGGTTTTAAAATCAGAGGAATAAAACCTTCTGAGACAAGATCATGGTCAATCTGTCTAGATATACCAATGGGAAAGGCAGCAAAAGATAAATAGATGTTGTCTTTGATCTCTTTAAGGATAAAATCAGGATGTGAAGAGAGGTTATCAAAGACTTTCCTATTTCTTGCCTTCCATAATGACCAGCAGGCAAGAATAGGTGCAGTATGGACCAATCTGGTGTGAAGTTTAGATAGTCCATTATATGCCCAGAAACTGGCCAATCTATCCCATAGGTTTACACATTCAAAATATGAGAGTCCACAGATTTTATGAACCTCCCTCCAAACCTCAGAGGAGATAGCACATTTATTGAACAAATGATGCAGTGAGTCTGGATTATTGCAAAAACAGCATTTAGAGGGAAGGTGGAAGCCAAATTGCATAAGAATATCATCAAATGGCAGTAATGCATTTAATAGCCTCCACATAAATACTGAGATTTTTTTTCTGAATATGGTTAGCCCATATATTCCTGAGAGCAGGGAAAGCATTAATGGGGGGTCTCAGTTTCTGATATGCTGACTTAAAAGTAAAATTCCCAATGAGGTCAGGCTTCCAAATTAGTTTATCAGGTCTATGTTCCTGGATGGAGGCAGAACTGATAGTATTTATGATGGGGGCAGGAAGCACTAGTTGGAGTAATGGGAGAAGAGAGTCCTTGTGTGCAATAAAATCAGCAACAGTGCACTGCATTTGTACCTCGTTTGGGTAGTAGAAATCTACTAGATGACCGAATTCAGTCCAATTGGAGGTCCAGAAATTACAAAGTCCTTCACCATGTATCACTCTGGAATTGGATTCAGCAAATTGGTTGATTTTGCAAATCCTTTTCCAGTTTTGAGATTTTTTGTGAGATTCAGGGAGAGAGCTAAGGAAGCCAGCCCAGGGAGCTTTGCCTAATTGATATTTCCACCAGAGTTTACAGGAAAAGGCTCTAATGATGTCTGCTAGAGATCTCAGTCCTAAACCATTTTGTTCAGTAGGGTAGCATAGAGACTTCCATTTTTTCCATGACTTTTTAGGTCCTGAATCTGTCTCACCCCAAAAGAAGATAGCAAATTTTCTTTCTATTTTCTTAATGATCTGTATGGGGGGTTTCATCACTGCCCAAATATGTTGTGGTAAGGAGTATAAGCATGATTTTATAAGGGTCAGCTTACCACCAGTAGATAGCCACACATTTTTCCAATTCTTCAATTTTTTATCTATCATTTCTAAAACAGGTTGGAAATGAAGATTGAGAATTTTACCACTGTGTATAGGAACACCCAAGTATTTAAAAGGTAGGCTACCTAATTTCATACCCAGTTTGTTCCTAATTTGTCTGAGTTTAGCTTGAGTGGCATTTCTACTGATAAAACAGTCACTCTTCTCATAATTTATTTTCTGCCCAGTTACTTCCTCAAATGTGGTCAGGAATGCTTTTATTCTGGTTAGGTTCTTTTTAGAAGCTTGAAGAAAGACAATAGTGTCATCAGCATAGCTTAAATGAGAAATAGGTAAAGCATTCCTTGGCAAAGAATAGTACTGCAATTTTCCAGTCTCAAAAACATAGGCTAGACTTCTAGTAAATGATTCCGAGAATATGTTAAACAGAAAGGGGGATAAAGGATCCCCTTGTTTTATGCCCCTGGTGGCAGAAAAGAAGCCCACAGGTTTGCCATTTATGAGAACTGAAAACCAAGCATTTGCAAGATTTTTCATGATGCAGTGAACAAATTTGCCATGAAAACCAAACTTGAGAAGTATACTGTTTAAAAAAGCCCAACTGACCCTATCAAATGCCTTCATTAAATCTAGTTTAAGGATGCAATTAGGGTCTCTGGATTTTTTGTGCAAGAATCTGATCATTTCCTTTAGGTAGATGACATTATCAGAAATGTCTCTATTTTGGAGGAAAGCAGATTGATGTGGACTGATTAATTTAGGCATCAGTGGCTTAAGTCTTTCCATTAATATTTTTGAAAAGATCTTGTTAGTCACATTAGAAAGACTAATAGGTCTATAGTCATTAAAACTAGTAGGAGTTTCTTTCTTTGGAATCATTGTGATCCAAGTACTAGAGATACCCCTAGGTATATTAGACCCTGACATAAAATCATTTGATGCCACTAGTAAATCTGAACAGATAATATCCCAGGCTTTAATAAAAAATTTTGCAGTATAGCCATCCGGGCCAGGACTACTACTTTTGTTCAGACTAAAAACAACCTGCTTTAATTCCTCTAATGTCACTGGACTATAAGAGTAGCATTTTCTTCATCAGTAATCAGTTTTGGAATTTGGGACAAAAAATGAGAGTAGTAAAGTCCCTGATCTGAGTGTGGCTGGTCAGTGAGAAGCTTATGGTAGAAGGAGATTGCTTCATTTTCTATATCAGAGTTATTGACTAACCAAGTGCCATCAGAACTTTTGATTTTAGTGATATTGAGCTTACATCTTTTTTCCATTACAGAACTGTGGAAAAATTTTGTGTTCTCATCACCCTCTTTAAGCCATCTCATTTTGGCCTTTTGTTTCCAGAAACTGTTTTGTTCTTTAAGAGCCCTAGTAAGCATGGCTTTTGCTTGTTTTAATTTTATTAGCTCACTAGGAGAGCTATTAAGATCAAATTCAATTTCTTGGAGTTTAAGTTTATCCTCTGCTTGTATGACATTTGTATTAACATCCCCAAAAATCTCCTTATTCCACTACTTAAGGTGTTTTTTAAGGTGATTCAGTTTGAGGAAGAAAGTTAGAATTCCTTGACCTTGCGAGGGGGAACTCCAATGGAATTTTATGAGATCCATGAAGTCCTTCCTCTTGAACCAGGTATTGATGAACCTGAAAGGTCTAGGGACAGAGGGACAGTTAGTACTGATTCTGAGTAGAAGTGGACAGTGGTCTGAGGTATCTCTGTTAAGAACCTGGATAGACGATTGGGGGAATTTGGAGAGCCACTGCGAGGAGCATAACCCCCTATCTAACCTCTCAACCGTATGTCTTATAGCACCATTTTTAGTCCTACCATTAGTCCAAGTAAAATAATTCCCAACAGTATTAACAGGGAGCAATGCCATAGATTCTATAAAATCACTAAAATCATTAATGCTACCAAGGTTGGGAGTAGAGTGTCCCTTGTACTCATTTATAGAAGCCATAGCATTAAAGTCCCCTATTAGGAGGGTCTCGGGCGGTATCATAGTCTTAAGATCAGACCATAAGTCTTTTCTTTCCTTCCTTGATCTCAAACCATATACAAAAAAAGCCTCAGTAGAGGAGTTAAGTGTATGGCTAGTGATTTGTACTGAAAAGAATTGATTATGATCAATCTTTGGAGAAATGTCAATCCTAGAGTTCCACATAAGCCAAATGTTGCAGTTAGCTGCATATAAGCTGTGTTCAAAATGGAGTTTTTGTCTATAGAGATCACATTCACTGTTGTTATGTTGAGGTTCAATTAGACAAATCATTTCCAGTTTATGTATTCTGATAAGTCTATTCAGTCTCAACAGTGAAGTATCCATACCCCTAATGTTCCAGACTAGGATATTAATTCCTAATGTTGTGTTAATCATTATTTTTTGGGTTTGATGCTTTTAGTGGCTGTTCTGGTAAGAATCCTATTGATCTGAGTGAAATAGGTGGGGACTTTCCCCTGAGCAGATTCAGTCATATTATTTCTAGGGGAGATATCCCGGGAAATGTTAGTCATAACAGTGGAGGGATTTGGAGAAGAACTGACCTTGGGTAGAAGGTTACTATTTACCTATGGTAGATCACATTGTATCTCTTCGTTAGAGATTGGTTGGTCCTCCGATTGCTTAGAAATCACATTCTCTTCCTGAATGAGTGGGAGAAACCTATTGCCTGAGGACCTGGGCTGAGAGTAAAAAGCAAACCTATTAGTGTTGAAAGGATTGTCTGGAGAGATAGGAAGTTTACCTGGATGTACTGAAATATCATCAGTAGCATAGTTGTGAGCTTTTGTAGGAGTTGAGATTGGAGAGTCTGAGATCCGAGGCTCTCCTTGGAGATTTAGCGCCAGCGCTGTCTGATCAGAGGTAGCTGGTGAAGCCATTGGGAGGGATCCGTCTTCTATCAGGATCACCTCTGAATCAGTTATGAGGACTGGTTCACTCCTTGGAAATTTAGAGGTGGCTTTGTCCTGAGAACTGTTGGAGCCAATCTGACCCAAATTGTCTATTTGCTTGCTTGAGTCAGATTGATCCTGTTTCTGATTTGTGGAAGTTGGAGTGAGGGGCTTGTCCTCATTCTGAGCCAATATTGTAGTGGCTTTCTCTGCAGGGGTAATACCAGAAGAGCTAGGTCTCATGTTAGAGGTAGGTTTCCAAATTGGGTTAACCTGAGGAGGTTTTTGGTTGGTGAAATTGGGACGTTTGGAGTTGTTGTTTCTGGTTGTGAGGGGCCTAAGTTCAGGATGGAGAATTCTACACTCAACAACTTCATGACCTAACCTCTTGCAATGCTTGCAATATAATGGTAGTTGATCATATTCTATTTGATAATCAGCAACTTCATGATCAATACCATTTGTCAGAGAGATAGAAGTGTGCAATTTGGACAGTAGGTCAACTTCTACACATATCTTAATAGCAGAGGGTCTTGTAACACCTAGGGTAGCTTGATCAATTTTGATGAATTTTCCTATTGTATTCCCAATGATTTCTAGCATTGCAGTATTATACCAGAAGAGGGGAATTTTGTGAAGAGTAATCCAAACGGGAACAATGGAGGTTTCAGACTCAGGAGTGAAATCAGGAGTCCATTTAAATACCTTCATATGTGCACCTTTGAAAGCCCACTGTGATTTCATCCAACATCGCTGAAAGTCTTCCGGATCTTCAAATCGGATAAGGACATGACGGTGGTCTATTGAGCCGAGTTGATATCTTCCCTTGAAGCCAACCGATTTGAAAGCCTCATTCAGGAAATCCATTGATGGCTTGAGTCTTGCAAATTTTCCGATCAAAGCGTTACTGTAGTGAGCAGACAGAATCGCGACCTCCTCTGGGGTAATTATGCAAGCAATCTTACCCTTGTATTCCGTAGTTGGTTTAATGGAAGGTGTGGAAGGGAGAGAGGAGAAGAGAGGAGCTGGTTTAGAGTTGAGGGCTTGGATGAAGGTACGATTCGGAGCCGTTCCACCGCGATCCGGCGGTGGCTCCGCCATGGGAGGAACGTTACCGGTATGAATAGTATTCTTGAGAGAAGGCGGAGGTAAGAGAGAAGGCGGAGGAAATATAAAATAAAAATAGTAATATATAAAATAGTAATATATTGCCCTATCGATTGATCTTTCTTCAATTTTTCCTAAGTAAAAAATAGTAATATATAAAATAAAGTTAGTTTGTCATACCTTAAACAGTCTGCAATCTTAATAACATATTAAGTTACACATTTTCATACCACTTTTTTCGCCAGTTCTTTCTCTTCTTCATGTTCATGTACACCATCCTTGTTTGTCCGGCCTCGGAGAAATAGATCCCACCTTTAAATTCCATCCACTTTAATCGGTTGCACCGAAGCTCTTGTCTCATCCTCTGTCATCCCGCCCTCCATTGCAATTTGCACTTCTTCTAGTCGTTCTTTGACTATCTCCAATGCCGCAAACACATAACTACCTCAACTCAATCGGTGATGAATCTTATTCTACTCAGCAACACGTTTTTCTTTCATAGTACCCTAATTTAAAGGTTAGGTTAGTGTTTTCACCAAAGACATTTTAATCTAATTAAACTTTAAAATATATTACTTTACCAACATTTTCATCATTCTCTAATACCCTTTTCTCGTGGATCTCCCAACTCTCCGGTTCAATGTGCGTGTATGTTAGCCATGGCCGATCACCTTTCTTGTTGCTAAATATGAAGTATTTGGACAATTGGCACTTATGTTCACACCAACTCTTGCACATCATTAACATAGCCTTCCTTCGCAAAGCACCCACATCAGGTGCTTTGATTTCAAAGGATCTCTAAGGGGATTATTATAATCACATGAACTAAATTATGGGGTTGACACTTGTAGGATAAAGTTCGTAAGAAAAAATATATGGAAATTGATTGACATGACACTATCTTGCATTCTAGCCACAATGTGTCCTTGTAATCTCGTGGCACTTCATGCCACTTATCGGAGCAGATATCTACCCTTGTTCTACCTACCTTCGCAACCTAACTAGACCATTTTGCACATTGCTCCGAGACACAATTTCCCAACTTGTCGAAACTCACCAACGTGGACTCTTTCCTAGCCATTCTACGTTCTAAGGCTCTACAATGAGTTCTTGGTATTCCCACATGCCCCCAATCCTTCATCCTCATCCCATTTCGTGCCCATCGATGGGGGATTAACATTCCCCGAAAGTGACCCATCGTCACGATTCCTTTTCTTAGATGTCATTATGTACTCTACAATTAAAAAAATATAATTTTACATTGTATCAACAAATTCACTATTTTATGGAATACCATAAATTCCCTAGACACACTTATACTTTTGCGACAAATGGATTTGAAAAAAAAATAGAGCTTGGTAATGCACAATCTTACATGAGAAGGCAGTGTAGAACGAATGGCAAACATTCAGTTCCCACATCAGGTTGTGACAATCATGTGACTCCAACCCACCCAACTTCAACTCCTCGACTGACACACACGTGTTGCTGTTGGACGAGTACACACCAGGTACTTTTACACTACTATGGGTCTCACAAAAGGATCTCTTCTCTGACTGTGACATAGATTAACAAGCAGGGGGCATCTAACATTCATCACCAGTAAATCGAGCCTAACCTTCAATCTATCATTGGTCTTACCAGGAGTATTTAACAACGTCCCAACCAAGGAATCACAAACGTTCTTCTCAATGTGCATAACGTCAAGGAAATTTCTAACATCCAAATGCTCCCAATATGGTAGCTTAAAGAAGATTGAACATTTCTTCCAACTTCCTTCAACAGAAGCTTTTCTTTTCTCCTCACCGAAGTCATTGGGAAAATTCACGCTTTCATGAATCTGTGTAGTTATGCATGGCAACGGTGCTCTTCTTTCCTCCACTTTCCCATTGAACCATTTTTTGGCCAATCTCCAGGGATGGCCATCAGGAAGAAACCGCCTCTGGCCCTGATAAACGGTCTTACAACCATGTTTCAACTGACAAAAACCAGTGTCTTTCTCATAGATGGGACAAACCAAGTGCCCTTTCACAGAATAGCCAGACAAATTCTCTTAAGCGGGAAAATCATTAATTGTGAAAAATAACAACACTTAATAGTAAAAAAATCTCTTTCATCCACCTATCATAAATTTTAACACCATCTTTAAACAAAGTTAACAAATCTTCAACTAGAGGAGAAAGATACACATAAATATCATTACCGGGTTGCTTTGGTCTATATATCATCAAAGATAACAAAACATACTTATGTTTCATCATCGACCACGGCAGAAGTTTGTAAATGACCAACATAACGGGCCAAGAGCTAAGTGTACTACTCATATTACCAAAAGGATTCATACTGTCTATACACAATCCTAACCTCAAATGCCAAGAGGCTTTCCCAAAATTGGGGTATAGAGCATTGATTTTCTTCCATTGCTCCCTTCTGAAGTATGTCTAATCACACCATCCACCGGTCGGTCCCTATCCACGTGCCAACACAAAAATTTTGCATCTTCTCTACACGCATACAAAATTTTCAAATGGGGAATGATCGGGAGGTACCATAACACTTTTTCCAGTGTCCTTTTACTTGATTTTAATAGAACTTCTGCACCCACTGCAATCCCCACCTCTCTTCAACATGTACACCGTGACTTGCTAGATACACGACAAGTTTCTCAATCTTTATCTACTTCCCCTTATACAACATAAAATAGTTTGGGCATGCATGGATTTTCTTCAACTCCAATCCTATTGTGGCAAAGTATTTTATTTCATGGCATACACCCTATCGAGCATTAAATTACCTTACGGAAGCAAATCCCTAAAAAACTCAAGAGCCTTCGTCATCGACTTATCTGTCCATCCAAATTTTGCCTTCAAGTTCATTATCTGCAGGGTCGCACTCAGAACCAAATATTTCAAACCTTTGTACAAAAGGGTGCCTTTGTTGTTCATCAAAGCTTGTAACAACTCTGGTTTACCTTTGAACTCCCTTGCACTATCTTCCACCATTTCATCAAACTCCATGTTCCCCTCTAATTCATCACCCACCAGCGACTCATCCAATTCGTTCATATTAGAGGCTTCCACAACTTCACCATGCCATATCCAACGAGTGTAGCTTGTTTGGAACCCCCTCATTATGAGATGTTCCCGCAACTTCTTATTTACTACATACACATCATTTTTACAATCCTTACATGAGCATCATGCTCGGGAATAACCTTTTTTAGAAGCACATTCAAATGCAAACGTGATAAATGATTCAACCAATGACATGCACTCGGGTGATTTCCTAAGATCATTACCAATGAGCTTATCTCAATTCATTATCCTAAATAATCAATTACAATGCAACACATGATGATGCATTCAACAATAATCATAATCCTATCTAATCTCAAACCCTAATTTCACTTTCTTAAATATAAAGCTTTAAATACAGATTCACATATTTCAAGATCTCCAAGAACATAATTTGGATAAATCTAACCTTCTCCAATGTAAAGTGATGACATCACAAGTAAAAAACCTTTTCTTCAGGGGAGGGGAAGAAAAAAAAGATTTTGATGCAATAAATGCAATTGGACACGTTTTATTTTTCCTTATTCATGGCACTTTCCAAACCCGAAAAGTGCATTCACCTATACGTATTTTCCAAGTTCGGAACCATTATTACAAACTCGGAATAATTGTATTCCATTTGTATTGTGTTGGCACGGTGCTTTTCAATCTCGGAAACCCATTCGTTCCCTTATCCCGAGTTTAGGAACTGCCATTTTTAAGGCGGTTGTGATTAACCGACTTTATTTTGGTTCATTTTAAGGCGGTTCTACCTTGAACCGCCTTAAATTGGTCCAATATTAAGGCAGTTTTTGAAGTATCACCTTAAATCAATCAAAAAATGCCTTAAATTGATCAAAAGGGCTATGACCGGCAGTTTTTGAGCTCGGAAACGTTATTTTAAGGCGGTTCCGGACTAAAATTTTGAAATCGCCATCCATTTCTATCTTTAATAGAAGGTTCTCCACCAGTGGTTCAAATTTTATGAAATTCATGTCATAGAGAATAATTGTGGAAAAGTAGGGATATTTTTGGAAAATCAATGAGTCGAGTCATAAAATTATTAAAGTTAAAGAGGACATTGTAGGAATTTAACAATAGACTCTTTGCCATTTTATGTAATTTATAAAGTATGTCACTACTTATGGACAAACTAAAATAGAAAGTATGGCAAAAATCGTGGGACAAAGTGAATAGCTAGAATGATCACTTTATAATTCATATGGTTATTCTCAAATGACAAAATATATAATTAAATTTTTATGTTCAATTTAAAATGAGAAGCAAATATTATATGCTAATTAAAATAAATTTTTCCTAAACACCCTATAATAGATATTGTTTATTTTTTGTCTGTCAACCGGGGGTATTTGAGTCATTTTGACTACCCTAATCCCAAAGCAATTTTCTAAAAATAAAATAAATACCAATATTATAATATGTTAATGGTTTTAATTCTCTACTATGTATCATCAATCATAACTTATTAACATGCAAATACTATAATATGTTACTGATTTTAATTCTTTACTATATATAATCAATCATAATTTGTTAAAATATATAACTTCTAAAGATATATTTAAAACCATAAATATCTCATTATAATATATATATATATATATATGTGGGATATATATATATATATATATATATATATATATATATATATATATATACTTTGAAGAAAAGAAACACATAATCTAAAATAACAAAATGTTCAGATTTTTTATACAATGATAGAGTACTTTTAATAGAAATATGTATACATATTTATTTATATGCAACAAAGTCTTATTTTAGACTGACTAACTGTTAAATGAGGATATTTTATAATTAGTGAGACTAATAAGGTCATCCCAAGCACCCTATAATAGATATTGTTTCTTTTATGTCTATCAACCAGGGGTATTTGAGTCATTTTGATTACCCTAAGCCCAAAAAATTGTTTGAAAATAACATATATACCACAAATATCTCATTATAATATATATGTGTATATATATTGAAGAATAATTAAGTTGTATGGTTAGTGTTCTAAGGAGACACCTATACTCAGCGAGAAATTACTCTCTTGCGATCCACTTTTCTTGGATCAACAACGACTAGCTTCATCTTCTCAACTCTCCGGCGCCGCCATGATGGCGGAGCCACTACCGATCTCACATCCCCTCTCCTATGCCAAAGCCCTAACCAATTCCCTTGAGAGCGATTATAAACAACCTGTTACACAATCAGATTGTACCAAGCCTAGATCTCCCTTCATTCCAAAACAGATCATAGAACATTTAGGAGAAATAGGTCTACACTTCTCGGACGATGAATGCAAGAAAATGGAAGCCCCCATAAAGTTAACTCTGATAGGAAAATTCTTGATGAGTGGGCCAGAATTGGCCAAGCTCCGTAGGGATTTTCAAACGGCAGGATTTAAAGGTCATGCCGACATTCATCTCCTTGACAATCGCCAGGTTTTAATTCATTTTTCTTTACCTGATGATTATCATATATGTTGGATTCATAAAGTGTGAAAGTTTGGTTCATATTAGATTAGAATCACTAAATGGGAACCCACTTTTAATCCAAACAATGATTCTCATATTGTTCCTGTCTGGTTAGCACTCTATAGACTACCACAGTAGTTTTTTTACTCTGATGTTATGATGTCAATTGGTAGCATAATTGGTATGTCTGTTAAAATTGACAAAGATACGATGAATAGAACCAGGCCACATGTTTATAAGGTGTGTGTTGAAATGAACATAACAAAAGCTAGAAGAAACTGGATTTGGCTAAGTTTTAGGGGTGTAGGTTTCTGGAAAAGTATTGAATACGAAGGCATCCCTGATTACTGCACTAAATTCTTTAAACTTGGACATATTAACTATATTTGCAATTCTGATCAGGTTCAGGTTCAGGTTCATGACCACCCATGGAAACTCAGGGAAGAAAATCAGGTAAAATGGATGAACCATCATCATCAGGGTGCTCTCAAAAGAAAATAATGCTACACATGTTCATAGTACTGTTTCTAACCAACCTATGCAGGAAATATGGAGGCCTAAAAAGACAATTTCACAAGGTTTAGCTTCTAATACAGAAGCTCAGGTTACTCTTAACTCTACTCTTAATGCTCATGTGATTGTTTTTGACATCCCTTAACCTGGTGTGCCTTTTACACTGAAAGATAATGTCAGCAACAATAATTCTGCCTCAAACTCTGTTGAACCTAATATCACCAATCAGGATATTGTATTTCCCCAGAATCTGTCTTCTTCAACTGCGGATTTTAATTCCCTTAATGTTTCTAATAATACTTAATATCAGGTTGTTGTGATATCTAATGAATATAATCAGATACCCCTTAACTATGCTGCTAATACAGATCCCCCGTCAGCCACTAAGTCTCCCCAATCTGAATCTGATTCCATGGATAATAATGTCACTGAAGCCTCAGCTTCAGCTTCCCAAAATGGGAACTATGACACTTTGACCAATCCTCAAAACTCTGATAACCTGATTATTACTGATAACCTGGAAGAGAATTTCATAGAAATTAATGCCGATGTCTCTCCACTTCTTTCTTCTGACAAAAAAAGAAGAAAAAAGTAACATTTAAGGAACATTTAAGCCTATCCAATAAGTCCATAAACACAGGTTACAATTCTGAACCTGATAATTTTGAGTCTTATTAGATAAACACTTCTCAAGATAGATTCATTTTAGAGATGGTTGCCTCCCAAAATAGGTCCAATGCTCTACTAAAGGATAACAAGGAGGAACTGATCAGTGAATCTAAAACTAAAGCAAGAAAATACACTAAAAA
Source organism: Rubia yunnanensis (assembly GCA_037428765.1). Classification (NCBI taxonomy): domain Eukaryota; kingdom Viridiplantae; phylum Streptophyta; class Magnoliopsida; order Gentianales; family Rubiaceae; genus Rubia; species Rubia yunnanensis. The sequence goes on along the minus strand of CM075069.1, from coordinate 64,144,839 downwards.
AATATTATAAATCTACTACCAAAACAGTTTCTATCAGATCCTCAATGTTTTCCAAAGACTAATTTTTTATGGATTTAAACCTCTGTTGCTGGATTATTCGTGGAATTGGTAACCAAGCTTCTCAAATAAAAGATAAAGATATTAAGTTCAGGAATCATATCTCCTTATTGGCTCTCATAGAGCCAATTTTGGACAATGATCAAATCTCACAGATTTCCTTTAATCTTGGTTTTCAAAATCAATTCTCTTTCCCTGGATGTAAAATCTGGTTACTTTTGAATGATAATATAAAACTACATATTTTAAACACTCATCCCAATATATCCTAACTAGAATCCAACATCCATCATTCAGTATTAATTGTGATATTGTCGTTGTGTATGCAAAAAACTCACAAAGGGAAAAATCTAGACTTTGGGAAAGCCTTCTTAACTTTAAAAATCAGTCCATCATGCTAATTGGGGACTTCATTGTCATAGAGGACAATTATGAATATTTAGGACCTTTTGTCCCTGACCCTAGCTTGATAGCTAATTTCAAGCAATTTTTGAACTCTGGAAATTTGTTTTCTCTTCCTCCCTCTGGCAGTCTCTACACTTGGACTGGTATGAGGCAAAGAGGAAGGGTATGGAAAAGGCTTGACAGAGGTGTTGCAAACACCTCATGGCTGAATGATTTTCCATCTTCTTACATCAATGTACTATCTAGAGTTCAATATGACCATTCTTTTTTGATATTACATATCATAAGTAGCTCTAGAAATCCAGGGCCTAAATCTGTTAAATTCTTAAACTTTTGGATAAATTAATAATCATTTTAAATATTATGGAGCAATCCTGGAACATAAACACACATCTCAAAGGAATGGAGAGATTCTCCTTTAAGCTAAAAAAACTTAAAACTAGAACTTAAGATATGGAATAAGAATACTTTTGGCAATATTTTTGACAAAGTCAAAAACTGTGAAGAAATTTTATTAAAGGCAGAACAAGATCTCTAGCTAATGGACATTGACTCAAACATTATAGCCTATGATAAAGCTAAAGCTGAGCTGACGCATGCTTTAGCTCAACAAGAAATTTTTTGGAGACAAAAATCTAGGGTCAAGTGGTTACAAGAAGGGGATGCTAATAACAAATTTTTTAATAACACAGTGAAGGCCAAACACCACGGGCAACACATAGCCTCTATAAAAAACTCTTAAGGCAGATGGCTAGAAGATGAATATGAAATAGGACAGGAAGCTGGGCATTTCTTTTCTAAGCTTCTAACTGTAGAAATCACTGATCCCACTGGCATAAACATTGTTGTGTTGATAGAAAACATCCCCCAATTGATTACTAATGAAATGAACAAATCTCTGACTGAACCAGTATCAATAGAAGAACTATTTCATATTGTTTCGTCTATGGATAGTGACTCAGCACCGGGACCTGATGGTTTCAATGGGAAATTCTTCAAAACTTCTTGGAGTATTGTTAAGGTTGATCTCTTAATAGTTGTTGAAGATTTTATGCTTGGAAAACAAATTACAAAAGCAATTGCATCAGCACTGATTGTTCTAATTCCCAAAAGAGAAGTGTCATCTTCTTTTAAGGATTTTAGACCAATAAGTCTATGCAATTTCATTAATAAAATCGTCTCTAAATTAATAACTCAAAGACTGAAATCAATAATTCCTTTTATTATCTCTCCGGGACAATAAGCTTTTGTTCATGATAGAGAATTAGTTGATAATGTGTTATTGATGCAAGAAATAACTAACTATTTGCATTCAAAAACCAATGGACACAACATCACATTCAAATTGGATATGATGAAAGACTTTGACAGAGTCTCTTGGTCCTTTTTAAAATCTATACTTCTCAAATTGGGTTTTTCTGAAATCTTTGTATCTTGTATAATGGACAACCTTATATTTGCCTATTTCTCAGTTCTAGTGAATGGAAAACAAATGGTTTTTTTCAACCATCAATAGAATTAAAGCAAGGGGATCCACTTTCCCCTTATTCATTCATTATAATGGCTGAAGCTGTCACTAGAAACTTAAACTTCCTGTTTCAATATGCTAACCTAGAATTCTTTAAGCTACCTAAACACACAAAACTAGTAACTCACATCTCTTTTGCAGATGATACTGCAATCTTTCTCAAATATTCAAAAGCAGGAATTAAAAATTCAATATCTTTCCTGCAAACTTAAGAGAGAGCTACAAGTAAGAAACTAAACTTTGAAAAATATTCATTCTACCTATTTAAACACACACCTCCAAGATTTAAGGGCATAATCCAAAACATTACATGCATGATTGAAGATTCTTTTCCCTTCAAATATTTAGGATCCCAATCTTGATAGGAAGAACCAAAAACATCTATTTTCAAGATTTAATAGATTCTGTCTCTTCCAAGTTAAACTCTTGGAAAAACAAGTCTTTAAACCAGGCAGGAAGGATGATATTAATAAAAAATATTTTATATGCCATCCCCTTGCACGTAATCACTGTCTTCAAACCCACAAAAAGCATCATATATAAATTACAAGTGATATTTGAAAAGTTCTTTGGGAGGGTCAGTAATAAGGAGAACAACAGTAAGAAAGTCTGGAAATCCTATTCAAACATGTGATATCCCTTCACTGAAAATGGATTAGGGTTTAAAAACCTTCACTCCATGGTTTCCAGCTTTTCATTGAAGCTATGGTGGAAATTTTAAAAAAAAGGTAATTCCCTGTGGACTCAAATTATGTGGACTATTCTAGAAAACTTAAGAGTCTCAAAAGTATGGAAGAGAATTTACCAAGTCACGGAAATGGAAATGTTCAATTCTCTCCTACAAGTTGGCAAAGGGAAAGTGTTTTTCTGGTTCACCAACTGGGCTGACTTAGGTCCTTTAGCTAGAATTCTGACTCCCTGCCTTCCATTGATGCTTCAATCAGTGATTTCTTCTCAAACCAGAAGGATTTCTTGGAACTACTAAAACATAGTTTTCCCCAATCTATGCTCTTAAAGATTTCAAACCTTAACTCACAAATGCTATATGGGTAGTACCATGACTCCCTGGTGTGGAAACCTGGTGATTCAGGACAATTATTCATAAAATCAGCTTATAATTTTATCAGAGACAAGAAATCTATAGTCCATTCCTTCGAACATTTATGGTCAAAGCTTTTACCAAAGAAAATAAGTGTTTTCAACTGGAAATAATTAACAAGTTACTAGCCATGCCTGATGTTTTGGAGGATTATAACTTTCATCTTCCTACCATTTGTATGTTCTATAATCAAGATTCTGATTCAATACATCATATTTTCAATTCTTGTATTGTTATTAACAATCTATGGAGGGATTTGAATCATATTTTTAGTTTACAGATGCACAATTTCCATATATTATGGGATATGTATTACTACTATTGATCTCTGGAGCATAAAAATCATAATTTGTTGCGTATAATACACGTCCTGCCTTGTCTAACTGTTTGGTTTGTGTGGTGCTCAAGAAATAGATACTTATATGATTCTGTCAAACCAAACAAGGAACACATTATAAGGAAAATTATCATGCAACTTCAAGATATCTTTACTGCTCATAAGCTGAAGTTTAAATTTGCTTTTGCTGCTGATAAACTCTCTCTCTCTTATACTCTCAACGTGGGCATGTTAAAAAGAAGAGTAATGGCATAAATGTCCACTTGAATCCCTCTCAATTTCTGAAGCTAAACTCAAATGGCTCTACCTTACAAAATGGGGAAACATGTGCTAGATTTATCATAAGAAATGCATATGGTGAAGTTCTTGTTGCAGGTGCTAAACATTTGGGGGCAATGCAACAGTTTGAAAGCTGAGATTCAGGCTCTGCAGTTTGGACTTGAAATAGCTTTAAACAATAACTGCATGAAACTGCAAGTTGAGTGTGATTCTTTGTTAGTGGTCAAGATGGTTAGAAAAGAGTTCAGAATCCCTTGGAAATACATAGGAGAACTGAGAGATTTGGAACTTAATGGAGCAGCTGCAAAGTTCTATCTCTCAGGCATTTTGTGAGGCAAACAGTGTTGCAGACTCCTTATCCAAGTTAGCCAGCACAAATCAGGTGAATGCCATCTATACATTTCAAGAGCTCCCTAAGAATATCAAAGGATTAACACATCTTGATGCTATGTGTTTTCCTTACATTAGAAATGTATAGTTTACTTCTGATATTTGTCTTGGAACAGTTATGATGCTGGTTTTGTTGGACTTTTTAATGCTGGTTTTCTCTCTATCTCATGTTCAAGGAGATGAAGAATGCATATCAGAAGGTTGCACTGGACTTGATGCTCAATAATGCAAGGATGCCTAATCAAATCACACAAACTGAGGAGAAGTCCATAGATGCTCAAAATACTGGCCCACCACTGGTCAAGACACATAAAATCAACTTTGATCCTCACTTCCTAGTGCATTATTTATGGGGAAATAATGTGCAAGTGACACGTACAGAAGGTCATCACTTTTTGTTCACATGGGGGTGGAGGCAAAAAAATGGAAGGTCGTACTAAATCCTGAAGTGGGGTTATGGCCATCTCTTTTGCTGAAAGAGGGGTTTAGGCAAAAGAAATGGGATTATATGAAGGTTTGCATGCCTTGATCTAGAAGTACTTGTACACTAGAAGCTTGTTGTATCTTCCTAAACTCATTGTAGCTTTTTGCTTATGCTTTATGGCTTGGGGAACCAATAAATATCCCCCCCCACCACACACACACACATAGAAGAAAATTCAAAGAAACACATAGTGTGAAATAACAAAATATTCAAATTTTTTATATGATATAGTACTTTTGATAGAAATGTGTATACATATTTATTTATTTATATACGACAAAGTCTATTTTAGACTGTCTAACTGTTAAATAAGGATATTTTTATAATTACTGAGACTAATAAGGTCATTTGAAATTTATTTTTATTCATCGTAATGAGATATATCCATATAATTATGATAACCTTTTTAAAATGAATGTCAACATATAAATAATTAATTTCTTAATAATTTGAATGAAATATTATAAATTAACCAATTTTTATTGTATTCAATATTTAACGTTTTCCAAATAAATTAATTATTTCATTTCATAACTCATATAATTTTCCTTAAATGACTAAACTTTAAAATTTTAAATAAAATTTAATTTCAATATTTTAATTAATAATATCGCACAACGCACGATGGTACTCTACTAGTAATAAAGAATACCGAGCACGGTGAAACTCCCACTAGTCCCAAGCACCATATAATAAAAATTGTTTGCTTTGGTGATGTCAACTGGGGATATTGAAGTCATTTTGACTAAGCTAAACTCAAGTTGTCTAATCCCAAGCACCATATAATAGAAATTGTTTGCTTTGGTGTTGTCAACCGGGGATATTGAAGTCATTTTGACTAAGCTAAACCCAAGTTGTCTAAAAATAACATGCTAATATTATTATATGTTACTGATTTTATTCTTTACTATATATAATTAATCATAACTTGTTAACATACTAATATTATAATTTGTTGCTGATTTTAATTCTTTACTATATAATGAATCATACCTCGTTAAAATATATAACTTCTAAATATATATTTAAAACCATAAATATCTCATTGTACCAGTTTCATTTTGGGACTCAAATTGGACAGGTTTAGGACTTCTATCCCTCAAATGGAATCATGAAAATGAAAATCCATATCCATTTCCACAACTAACAGTGACTGAATTTTTAAATCAACCAACAATGTATATGAACACTTTTCAGGATAATTTTGAAGTTGATATCCTCCACATTCTGAAAAAGATCATATATTATTCTCTGATTATAAAGATAAAATGATTTGGAAACCAAGTCCAAATGGTATCTTCACACTTAAATCTGCATATGAAGCTACCAGACCTAAAAGACAAAAAATAAACTCTTTCAATCATCTTTGGTCTAAGCTCTTGCCAAAAAAGATCAACATCTTGAACTGGAAGTTGCTAAATAGGCTGGTTCCCCTTCTAGATGTTCTTGAAGATTTACTTTTAACCTTTCATCTATATACTCATTCTGAAAACAAAATTCAGAGAGTATACGCCACTCATTCAATAGATGTACATTTACAGAAGAGATATGGAGGAAATTAGAACAAGTTTGCGACATCCCTTCCTTTTCTTTTAACTATTTGTGGGACATGCTTTTCTACTACTAGAGTTCAAAAGTGGTGATACCATAATTTAATGCTCTATTTAATATCAAACCTTCCATCTGTATTTGGTTCATTTGGAGCTCCAAAAATAAATATTATTTTGATCAAATAAGGCCTAATGCTGATACCATTTTCAAAAGGATCTTAATACAACCGAATGACATATTGATTGGATATAAGATTAAAAGTTATTGGAACTCTTGTACATGTCTAAAGGGAAGGAAAGAAAGAAGAATTATTCAGTGGACAGCTCCAATCTTATATAAACTTAACACTGATGGTTTTTATCTCAAAAATGGGAATGCATGTGTGGGTATCAGCATTCGAGATTTCCAGGGTCAGCTGGTTATATCTGCAGCAAAACAAATATATGCAGCAAATAACTTCCAAATTGAAGTCCAAGCATTGTTATTTGGGATTAAGGTGGCATCAGAATGTGGAATCAAGCAAATTCAAATAGAATGTGACTCCGAGCTTCTAGTACAAATCATCAGAAAAATCTACAAAATCCCTCGGCAATGCATCTCTGAAATCTGCAGATTTGGCTTCTAATCCAACACATGAACTGGAGTATCTCACATGTGTACAGAGAAGCAAATTGTGTCGTGGATGCTTTGGCAAGAATGGCTAGTTCTGATCAGGTAACCTCTTTCTTTAATCTTTCTAGACTACCAAGAGAAATCAAAGGAATGATTTATCTTGATTCGATTTCTTTTCCCTATGTAAGGAAATAGTTCATATGACTATACCTTTGAAATCATCATAATCGAATTCTTCTCTTGCTCTTAGCATGGCTCTTTGGTTTAAACCATTTCTTGGAACTTGGTACTGCTCCTTTTATTCTTGTTTGTCAAGGTTCATGGCTGCTACTGATTAGAGATTGAACCAATCATCCTAGAGTCTTACACAGGCCTCAAAGCTCAATTGTTTAATGCCTACACACTCATTGCTACACTGGATGGGCTGTGCACGAGTGACTCACTTCTGGGGAAGTGTTTCGCGAGGGATTATTATGGGAGGCCACATATTTTTGCCCACACTTGGAAGCGGAGGCAAAAAAATGGAAGGACATAGTACATCTCGAACCAGGGTTAGGGCTATAACTTTTGTCGACAGGGGGATTGGAGACAAAGGTTATGGAATTTTTTGCTTTGCGATTAGCTATTCCACGCTTAGCTTATTATACAGTCTTCCACGTTGAATTCATTACACTGTACTTTTATTGTTTCTTATGGCTTAGGGAGCCTAATATACAACCCTCGCCTTGGTGAGTTTTTAATTAAAATAAAATTTAAAAAATATCATTATACTAGATCTATTTATATATCACTGAAGAAAATCCAAAGAAACACATAATCTGGAATAACAAAATATTCGGATATTTTTATCCCAATCACCATATAATAGAAATTGTTTGCTTTGGTGCAGTCAACTAGGGATATTGAAGTCATTTTAACTAACCTAAACCCAAGTTGTCTAAAAATAACATACTAATATTATTATATGTTACTGATTTTATTCTTCACTATATATAATTAATCATAACTGGTTAACATACTAATATTATAATTTGTTACTGATTTTAATTCTTTACTATATAATGAATCATAACTCGTTAAAATATATAACTTCTAAATATATATTTAAAACCATAAATATCTCTATATTTACTTATATATCACTAAAGAAAATTCAAAGAAACAAATAATTTGAAATAACAAAATATTCAGATTTTTTTATACAATGATAGAAATATGTATACATATTATTTATTTATTTATATATGACAAATTCTTATTTTAAATCGACTAACTGTTATTTGAGGATATTTTATAATTAGTGAGACTAATAAGATCATTTGATATTTACTTTTATGGTAACCTTTTTAAAATGAATATTAATATATAAATAATTAATTTTTAAATAATTTGAATGAAATATTATAAAAATAATCAAATTTTATTGTATTCAGTATTTAAATATTTTTAACTAAATTAATTATTTCACTTCATAATTCTTATAACTTTTCTTAGATGACTAAACTTTAAAATTTTAAATAAAACTTAATCTCGATATTTTAATTAATGATATTGCGCAACGCGCGATGGTACTCCACTAGTCTCAAGCACAATATAATAGAAATTCTTTGATTTGGATGGTTCTTCTTTGATTCGGATGGCTTTTCAACTAGGGATGATTTTATCTTTTTGACATCATGTTTTTCTGAAACGTCGTCGTTTACCCTCTAACTTTACTCCTTCTGTTTTTTATCCTCTTCTCCTTCAATTTTCAATCATCTTCTTCTTCGATTCTGTGAATTTGTTTATGTGATTTTTGTGGTGATTGTAATACCCATAATGCCTGATCCTGAGGAACGCATCATCAGCGACACCACCCGTGAAGCCTCTGTTTCGCAGCTGAAGGCGCTCCGCGAGAGCATCATCTCCAACGAGGCTAAGTTTGAGGACGTCGCCGCTACTCTCTCCAGTACTTGGGGGTGGTAATGCCTATTTTTGTTCCATGCCTCAAATTTGTTCCCAATTCGTCCCCAATTGCTTATTATATTTGAAGGGTTATTCCGGTTGCATTTGAAACAAATCTAGAGCCGTCAAAAGGACATTCTTCTTTGGTTGTGAATGAAGACAGGATGCTAATCCTCAAAGGCGGTTCTGCCCAGGCTGACTGCTACTGGTTTTGATAGTGCATTTGTTATGTTTTTGTTTTAGTGGAAAGAAGATTAAAATCTTTGACTGGTGGCTCACGAATGTTAGGGCTATTATAGTGAAGCAACTGAGAATAGTAGCTCGTGAAATAATGATGTAAATATATCTACCTGATGATTGGGACAAGTCATCTTTATCTGGATCTTAAAATCGTGCGCATATATAGTTTTCTTTTCGAGGTCAGAGAAGAGAGACTAGGAACCGAGGTGGTTGCCTGGAGCAGAGGAGTTGTAGCAAGTACCAGGACATGGCCACTGATGCTCCCTTAAAATTAAGAGATTGTTTTAGATATCAAAAATTATTTAAGAGTCTTTTGTTAAGAGGCCATTTAAGAGGCTGCATGTGGGATCAAAAATATGACCAAACCACATGCAAGGAATAGCTGAATAGCGGCCCATTTTTCTCCCGTCATCCGAGACACGTTTTTGAAACGGCTTTTTTCAGAATGGATCTTAGAAATTTAAATCAGGGAACACGTGGACTAATAAGAAGGCACTACAACAGCTTTTTAATGGACAGTTTTTTAAATGGAACACGTGTCCCATTCTGGTGGTGACACGTGTCCCCATTGTAATTCTTTGAAATTTTTTTCATTTTTTTATTTTTTCAGAATGTCAATATTTTGTAATAATTGGTCATATTAGATCAAGATTTTGATTTTTAAATTGTAACAATTGGTCGGACCAGATGAATATTTTATTATTTCAGTTTTTTATGTAATTTTTATAGTTGTTATAATTAGTTTTTGCAATTTTAATTTTTTTAATATAATTTTAAAAAAATGAAATTCCCTTATTATTTATTTTTTTAGTTTCGTTTTAATAATTTCTTTAAAAAATGAAATTAATTTTATTTTTTACACTGAAGTATGATATTGACAAGTGCCATAAAAAAATTTTATTTAACATATTTTGAAAAAATGAAATTATATTTTAAATATTAAAACATATTATTAATTTAATATTCAACTTATTTTGGGTGGACAAATTTATTTAAAATAAAATTCAATGGTAAAATTAATGAGTAGGATTGAGAAAATCAAATGGGGTCCATCTTCTGTCACTGTGGAAAAAAAGAGTTATTTTTTAATGATCTCTTAAGGTGAGAGGAAAAATAGAAAAAAATAAAAATAATATATTTAATTAGTAAAACATCACTGTCTACCATTACCCCCATAGCCTTAGTTTTAACCTTTTTAGCTCGTGAGACCATCATGATATGATCACTTGTCCCAATCATCAGTCTTTGCATTTGGTTCCTCGAGTTTTCTTCATGATATGATATGTGATATTGCATTTGATTCCTCGAGTTTTCTTCATGATATGATATGATATTGCATTTGATTCCCCGAGTTTTCTTCTATTCATGAAAATCTCTGTGGACCAGTATAAACGACGTTGAGGTCGTTGCAGATGGTGAAAGCATGGGCCTATCATGGGGCGTTGTAGGGCTAGTGGTCAATTCCGCTTCCCGATGGGAGCTCGCTTCTCTGACAACGATTTTTGTTTTACCGGCGAGAAGCAATCAGAGAAGAAGGCCTTTGAAGTTCTTTTTTTTGCCCATAATTCATCAAAACGACGTCATTTTGGCTCAAGTCAAACGACGTCGTTTTGATTAGTACAGAAGGGAAAAAAATCAAAAATAAAAAATTGGGTATTTGTATTGGGCCAAAAACAGTCCAGCCTCAGCTCAAATTTTGCCAAAATGGTCCAGACCCAAATTAGCCAAAAACGGTCCAGACCTAAATTTTGCCAAAAATGCGTCTCCTCCACCTCTGCTCTGCTCCGCTCCAGCCTCCAGCTCTGGGCGCCGCCGCCGTCGTCCTACCACCGGCCAGAGACTCCGGACGTCGACCCACTACCGTCCTGTTCGTCCCTCCATCAGCCCCACCTGAAAAAAAATTCTAGTTCCGCCACTGCTGAAAAGGTTAAAAGAAAAATATAAACGTGCTTACCTAGAGTGTCATTTTATGTTTTTATGGTAGAACTGCTGGCATTGTTTTTACATGTCTTTCCTGCACGAAGCTTGAAATTTTGAGAAGAACAATGGAGACAATAAATGATAACATGGAACTCAAATGTGTTCTGTTAGATCATTTTTTGTTTTGAAAATATATGATCTCTATAGGGGTTTATATTTGTGCCATTGAACATGGTTGTTGCACTATTCTTTGTAGAGATGCATCCTCGACATTGATGTTCAAGGGGCAAGGTTTGTGAGGACTAGCTCTCTCGAAGCCATTTTCATCTTTATTTGTCCCCCTTCATTTGAGGAGATGACAAACAGTTTAATTTTACCTATTTTACATGGGCCCTGGCTTAAATTTGGTTGTTTTACTTTGATAGAGGAACTAAAATTGAAGTACATACAAAAGTGACACAGGAATGCAAGGGTGAAGCTTGAACAAGGGAAAACAACAGACCCTTTGATCATATTTTGGCTAATTATAATCTCAAGACTTGTTATGAAAGGCTTAAGGCGATTCTGGTTCCCTATTTTACTATGGACTCTTAATTAATTTGAATTAATATTAGATGCCCTTTAAGCTGAATACCATGTGAATTTCCATTTCAAACTGCAAAGTCTTTGCTCAATTTTTGTACGAAATGAAGTGGGTCCTTTGTTTTCTTTTAATTCGATGAAATATTTGGATCAGTTCATCAATCGATGTGGATGTTGAAGCCTCAAATAAAGTTACTGATGGAAAAGAAATTGCAAAACAAGTTTCTGAGAAGATGAGAAGTGCTTTAATAGCTGATGAGCTGAAAGTCGCAGTGACCAGTTCTGCAATCATGAGTAATCGGTATGTGTCATCGGGTGCCTCTTGGGTTTCGAATACATTTCAAAAAGTGGTCAAAGCAGTTGAAGGTGTTGCCCTGATGACCAGGGAGAAGGTTGAAAAGGCTGAAGAGGAAAAAAAGGAACATCATAAGGACAAGGAAGGGGCAGAGGTGGTGAATGAACATGCACAAACCCATCTTGACGAATCAGATGAGTTCCACCCAATCCTTCTAATACTGCCACTCAACGTAGCATTTCCGTTGCAGGTCAAGTTCCACACAATTCCTCCTTTGCCACTGATCAAAGTGTCCATTCTAATGCATCTCCTAAAGGCATTCCACCCAATCAACCAGTACTGACCATAACATCCATGTTGATGCACCCAATTCTTCTAATACATCCAGTGCCCATGTTGCCACACATGGCTTCAAGGAGTTCAAGCCAATCCTTCTTCTATCGACTCTGTTGTCCATTCTGGTGCATCCTCTCTAGGGAAAATTCCAGCCATTCCTTGTAAAACTTCCCCTTACCATATGACCTGCCCCAACCCGATTGTCGTTAAAACACGAGTCGAGGGCTTACAGGTTAAAGATAGAGATTTATAATTCTGCACTCGTTCTCACTGCTAAGCTACCAAGGGGTAGTAAGTGGCAAGCTCTGGGTTTGTCCACAAGGATTCTAGGGCTCAAGTACTAGTTAGAAACACAACCTCGTGCGGGTTGTCAATCCGCATGAGTGAAAGGAATAACTAGTAGTGTAAACATGCAACTGGGTGGGTTAGTATTTTCAACTATCAACTACAAAGCATAAAATGAACAAACGAGAAACTATTTATACTAAGCACTTGGGAATCATTTAGAAACATGGTAATTCTAATACTTCAATCCTCAATTCATTCACATATAGACATACAAAAGACCTATCAGTGTGTTCACAACGCGTGGTGTGGCCAATGACATACACTTCCCCAACCCTGTCACGACGGGTGCACTCGCAACCCTCCATTGGCACCGCCATCGTAATTAGGGGAGTATAACGAGGTCTGACCATCGTTGTAGGTATGTTTCTCCCCGTGATATTACGTCACGGGCTTCCACAACAAATACAACTACTCCTCCCAGGTCCTATATACGCTAGGCCTGAGGATCGTAGGCACCTTATATGTGGTACTAGGGTTTAAACACAACACCTAGCTTACTACTATTAGCTATCTCTACACGCAACCTCTCAAAAAACAGCTACAAACTTAGCTAAGACTGGTGCGATGACAAATAGGTCAAAGCATTCTCGAATCCCCCGTGCACACACCCACGCAGATGCATTCTCCCCTACCCATTCTAACATTAAGGTTTATCTTCCTAACGGGGCATCAATAATTGCACTACACATGAATATAGCCCAAAGTGTGTGCTTATAAGTGGTGTAGTATTCATGCATTTATCACCTTCAATTACAATCACAATAATATCATAAACACAATGATATGGTGAATGTAATGAATCTAATAAAGCAAATAGAACATACCAAGTGCCAAGATGAATCCCAAGCGAAAAATCTACTGTACAAAGGTTAGATCTATGGAAAATATCAGGTTAGATTCCATGGATCTAGAAAATAAGATGAAAGGAAAAAGAAAAAGAAAAGAAGAAGGATGGAGAAGAAGAACTCTCCTCATCATTCTCTCTAAACTAGAGAGAATATACTCTACATTATGCCTAGATTAGGGTTAAGTAGAAGAATAAGGCTCCTATATATAGTAGTAGGAGATTGGACCTAAAAAATGCCCAAATAGGCCAAAAATAGCAAAACCCTAGGTCAGCCGCCAAGGCTTCATGGACCGGCACAGATGTCACGGTTCGTGAAGCATGCAAGTCTGGGGTGTGGGATCTGGCATGGACCGTGAAGCATTCATAGCCGCGGTCTAAGGGATCTGGCACTGTCTATGAAGCTTCTCTCGTGCCACGGCTCGTGAAGGTTTTCACAGACTGCGAACTGTACACGGTTTTTTCTCAAAAGTTCTTACCGTCCATGAAGGTTTTCACGGACCACAAATAGTACATGGTCTTGCTCAGGAATTTCTTCACAATCCATGAAGGTTTTCACAGCCCGACAACATACTTATCCAAATCTTCAATCCTTCATCTCCAAGCTCCACGGTCCGGGGTGTTACAGCCCAACACCTTTACCTCATGAAGGTCTCGTGCAGGTCTTCACAGATCCTCTGGTGTCCCTCGTGTAGTGCGGGTCGTGTGCTTTGTCATGGGTCGCTGGTGCTTTACCATGTGCGGTCCGTGAAGTATCGTCGGTGCTTCATCTGCTGAATATCGTTTGCTTGCTATAGCTACATAAAAATAACTAAAAATTACAAGTGCTATCTAATCCCCTTCCCCACACTTAAAGCTTGCATTGTCCTCAATGCATATACAAAATCAAAGAACACATATCAGGGGAAAGAAATAGAAAAGTACTTATAATGAAAAATGAACACTAAAATATACCCTTGATGGCACAATCATGGAATGTTAAGAACAAACTACCATCACCCTCAATATACTACCCATACCCTCTAATCATGAAAGATCAATCTAACCACGGTGTCCATGTTGATGCATCTCCCTAGAGAAGATGTTTTAGCACACCCTCCTAATAATGCTGGCCAAAGTAAGAATGGTTAATAGGAACCTCCCGGACCAATAATAGCTTTGTTGTAGCTTCTCTTTTCTACTCGGGTTCTCTTTTGACCCGCCTCGACCCGGGGTCGTTAACACAGTTGCAGTAACGCAGTCAATTAACCCAGGTCGAGGCACTAGTCCCATGGGATGGTCAAAGATAAGATTTATATTCTACACCCATTTCTCAGCGCTACGCTACCAATGGATAGCAAGCGAAAAGCCCTGGGTTTGTCCACAGAGATGCTAGGGTTCAAGTAAAAGTCAAAACACAGCCTTGTGCGGTTCTTCAATCTGCACAAGTGAAAGGAATATCTACTAATGTAAACATGCAAACTGGGGGGTTGGTATTTTCAACTAACAACTACAAGCACAAAATAAACAAACAAGTAAAGTATTTATTCTATGCACTTGAGACTAATTTAGAAACATGGTAGTTCTAATGATTCAATCCTTGATTCATTCACATATAGACATACAAAAGACCTATCAGTGTGTTCACAACACGTGGTGTGGCTGATGGCTACACTTCCCCATCCATGTCACGGTGGGTGCACTCGCAATCCTCCATCAAAACCGCCATTATAATTAGGGGATCACAACAAGGTCCAGCCATTATTGTGATTTGGTTTCTATTGTATGCTATTATGTCCTGGGCTTCCACTACATATGCACTAATTCCCAATGGTTCTCTATGCGCGAGGCCTTAGGTTCATAGACACCTTATCTGTGATACTAGGGTTTCAACACAACACCTAGCTTGCTACTATCAACAATCTCTACCTGTAACCTATCAAAAGATGTCTAAGTAATGAGCTAAGACTAGTGCGATGGTATGCGGATTAGGGTTACATCGAATCTCATGTGCACACACTCACACAAAATTGTTCCCCTCCACCTATTCAAATATCTAGGTTTCTCTTCCCAACCGGGCATCAACAATTGCACCATACATGAACATTGCCCAGAGTGTGTGCTTATATGTGGTGTAGTGTTCATGTTTTTGTCACATTCAAGAACAATCACAATAATATCATAAACACAAATATAGATAGAATTTAAGGAGTCTCATAAAGCATCAAAAGATACACATGTGCCAAATATGTCCCAAGCTTAATCTAACAACTCCATAGATATGGAATTCAAATATATATTTTAATTCGACATCTTTGGGATGGAACAAGAAGAAAAGAAAAGGAAAAAGTACAAAACCTACTAAGGAACTCCTTCCTTCTCCCCAAATGCTCTCCAAGTTACAAGATATGAATTCTCACTCCTAAAGTATATGAAAATGAGTAGAATAGGGTCCTATATATAGTAGTAGGAGATTGGGCCTAAAAATAGGCTCAAAATAAGATAAAAGTACCAAAACCCTAGGTTAACCGCCTAGTTTTCATGAACCGGCTCAGATGCCACAGTCCGTGAATCCAAGCACGGACTGCCAGATCTGGCGCGATCCGTGAACATTTATAGAATTGGGAAACCATGATCTGTGAAGCTGGGCACGTGCCAGAGTCCATGAAGGTTTTCACGTACCGCGAGCAACACCACGGTTTCCACTCAGTAGTTTTCATAGCCCGGCCTCCTTTTCATGGACTGTGAGCTACATGGGTGTTTGCTCTAAACTCTTGTCACAGTCCATGAAGGTTTTCAAGGGTTGGCTCCATACTTAGCCAAATTTCTTCAACTCTTCCCTTCCATGCTTCACGGCCCGGCTCCATTGTCACAGACCGGCATTGTTTCTTGGTGTAGGATGGATTGTGGGCACCTTCAAGGGCCGCTAATGCTTCGTGTAGTGTGGGCTGTCACGGGTCACCTGTCCTTCATCGGCTGAATTTTGTTTGCTTGCCATGGGTGAACCGTTAGTTCGAATTGGGAGTTATAGTAGTCGATTTTGTAGTGCTCAAGAAGATGAATCCCATGGAACCAGCCTTGAAGGCTAATTATTCCTAGATTGTTCAAGGACTAAGGAAACACTTCTCGGACCACGATTTACCGTTTCCACATTTTTTCATCTTGAACTTCGAAGCCACCTATCATTGGCTTCAATCTCCTTCTACCATGCATTGATACTCGTGGCCTTCATCTACAACCATTCAATGTGAATGGTCTTCAAATCTTCTACCTTTAAAAGCAAACAGTCTTTGCAAGAATGTAATGTAACAAATAGCATTCACGGGCGACCTATTAAAGGTACTCATAATGAGGATCAAGGAGCCTGTGAATAGGATAAGTCAATAATCACTATTTATGTGTACAAAACGTGAGATTTAGAATAGAAAATTGAACATGGTTGTCTAAACCCATTGTAATGTAAA
Organism: Rubia yunnanensis; assembly: GCA_037428765.1. Taxonomy (NCBI): domain Eukaryota; kingdom Viridiplantae; phylum Streptophyta; class Magnoliopsida; order Gentianales; family Rubiaceae; genus Rubia; species Rubia yunnanensis. Next base: position 64,128,145 of record CM075069.1, on the reverse strand, counting down.
ATCAACTAATGTTACCACACCGCCAACCAAAAGTAAATAAAAACTACGTCAAATGCATTGGTTAAATTATTCATTATGGTGCAGATCAGACTCTCCGCACTTAAACCTTTACGCGTCTTCAAGTAAATAAAATCAAAGAAAAAGGTTCAAGCGACATGAAGCATGCAAATAACCAATGCATGCAACTTATTCCCAAGCTACCCTAGTTCCCCCAAGAAGATGAAAATCTCACAACTCTCACACTCCCAAAAGTACCTAAGGCAACCAAACCATCCAAAGCAAGTAAATGTGTATGGAAAAGGATAAGTGACAAAAGATCGGAATAAAGCCAAGCTTACTTTCCCCAAAAAAGTCCCAAAAGCAATCAAAGAGAAATCCTCAAGTAAAAAATATCCACCAAGGAAATCCAAAAGTCGTCGACTTGCTTGCAACATAGGGATAAATCTAGATTCTCGACCTAGTTGCAAACAAGGAGTCCAATGTATCGTCAACTTAGTTTCTTTTTTTTCTTTTTTTCTTTTTTCTCTCAATTTCTCTCATTTTGCCTAGGCACCTTTTTGGGTTTTTGCCTAGCGTTATCCCACAAAACATGCTCACCTCTCACCTTTTTTTCACACGGCCTCTCATTTTTTCCTAGACTCGTAAGTCTATCTGGGCCAAATCTCTCACTTTTACCTAGGTCTTTCAACGTATCCCAATTTTTCCTAATGTTACCTAAGTCGCCCTTTCAAGTTTTTTACCCGTCCATGTTTTCATCTTTTTTCATTTTTTTTTTGAAATTTTCAAAAAGTGCCCCAAAAATGGGCTCAATACTACAAAGATAGTCTGACACATAAAAATACTCCACCAATATCTAAAACATCCCACCTCATGCAAATGAGGAAACTTAGAATAACATGCCATTCCACCAAATGTTCATCCAAAATCATCCCCAGCAAACAAGAACTAAAACTACCAACAATCAAGACAAAATAAACAAAACATGCATGCACGGAGAAATCCAAGAATGAGAATTCCTAAGTGCTCACTACTCCCTCCCCACACATTGCGGATACAAAGTCTCCAATGCACAAAAATAATGTCAAAACATAAGTGAGGAAGAAAAATTAGTGAAACCTATGCTTCCGGCCTCGAACGACCTATCTATGAACTCTATCGCTTGGATTGTGGCATAAAGGAAATCCACCCTCGTGTTGAGCTCCTCCACTTATGCCTTCATTCTTCCAATCGCTTGAACTATCCCATGAATAACTTGGGAAGAACTCGAGAGTTGCTCCCCAAATAGGTGTAGTTGATCCATAATGGTCGTGGAAAGATGAGATCGGCTCACAAGTGCTCTCGAAAATGTCTCCCCTTCAGCCTCTTCTAGGTCTAACTCTTGGTTGGCCATAACGTTGTAGGCTTTTCTCTCAAACTTCTAGTCCGGTGAAATAAGTAGGTCATTCAAACATATGTTATGGTCAATGGTGGTGTGCTCCGGTTGTGGAAGAATCATGAAGCTACACGTGCTCGCGCCGCCATAGAGCTATACACATCTACCCTCCGATGTCGTCGGTCTCACCATAGATGCCTTATCTAACTTCTCAATATTGTACCTTGACCCAATCTTCCTAAGTTAGCTAGAGCCCTTTGTATGACTGGGTGACCTAGATAATCCGCCAAAAGACCAACCATGCCTCCCATGGAGATTTTCCCACTCTTTTGCTCTCCAATCGCTATGCATTCTTGAACAAAGACACTAATCATGTCCGGGTATATGTTCTCCTCCAGTTTCATCACCCAAAGAAGGTGTAGATCAAATCCCGGACAATACATCAATTCACCGTGGCATAGAATGCCCATAGAAAGGAGTCGATGAATATAACAGATCACCTAGTGGACTATAGTCGTGCTCTTGCTCAGATTCTTCCTATCAGTCCCGATTAGTTGCACCCAAAAGCGCCCAAGAGAGAATGGCATTTCTTGGTGATAAGTCTGTGGAATGTCCTAGCCAATTTTCCACCCAAAAGTTAGTGCCATCTCTCTATAGGTTATTTGGTACTCCTTGTCATCCAAGTTGAAGTTAATCGCCTTGCAACCCTTCTCGTCTGTGACCTTCCAAATGGTAGCTAGAAACTCTAAGGTCCTCCTTATGTAGGTTTTTAAGTGCACATCGAGAAAAACTTCTAGGCCTACCCGACCCAAAAGAAAGGTCATGGGTTCAAGTAAACCTAGAGCCATCAAGGTGCTCTTGCAAGCAAAATTGGTCTCCAAAATGCTCTTCTTTAGTTCCCTCAAGTTCCTCCATCTCTGAGCTACAGTCCCATGTTTTTTATTATGAAACCATAATGTCAATCAAGCATGTATACAAAGAGATCAAAGGATTACCCGAAATTTAAAGCCTAGAAGTGTAAAATCCACACAAGAAGTAAAAGTTACTAATTTTTGGAAGAACAAAGTTCAATTTTCATATTTACTCAAGAGTGTGTGTGTGTGTGTGTGTGTGAGTGTTTCTTGAGAGGAGAGAATGCGTAGATGATGAAATTAGGTGAAGAGTGGTACCATGAGAATAAAATTTCAGTATAGGTGAAAGAGAGAGAGAGAGAGAGAGAGAGAGAGAGAGAGAGGTACACTTTGGATAAAGATGGAATTTCATATAGGAGAGAGAGGGGTACTCCATTTTTCAAAGACTTTCCAAATGTTGGCCTCATTTGTCTCTGCCTTCGGCCTTCCCCTCAGAGCACTTGGAAATTAAGGTGGAATAGCAATTTCAACCTTGGGTGGTGGAAGCTCCTTGGAGGGTGCTTCCTTGAAAACCATCTCTTCTTCTTCGAACTTTGTTTTGGTAGTCTCCACTAACTCATCATCCTCTCCTGTCACTTTCTCCTTGGTTTTACGAACCTCATTCCCACTTCTCAACTTGAGTGCGCTAACATTTCTTAGATTCACCTCTGGTTGGGAAGGTAGCTTTCCGGACTCTTTCGCTTCAAGTCAGCTCATCGAGGTGGTGAGTTGTCCAACTTAAATCTCAAGGTTCTTGATAATTGAGAAGGCTCTAGTACCAAGGTCTTCAATTTCTCTCCTTGTCATTTCCGCAAAGATCTCATATTTCTTCCCTAATTGTTTGATGGCATCCAAGATCTCCTCCCTATTTGACTTGTAAAGTGTGTATGATTGTTGGATGACCCTTTACCTCTAGTATAGGGTTGAGATGGTTCTTATCCACCCATATATCCTTGATGGAGGGATAGAGATCATCCCAACTTCTGATAGACGGATGAAAATCCAGCCTTGCCTTGCCTTGGTTCTCCCCCAGAACCTTTGTTGTTGACCCCTAGCAAATTGAGGCCTCTCCCGATTTTGTAGTTCACGACATTCACCTCTTTCATATCATCAATGGCCTCAGGGCATTTCTCGGAGTGGTGATCAAGGTTACGAACCCCACACATCTGAACTTAGTGCACTTTTCCTCACAAAAGCTCTTTCATTATAGATGCTAGAGCTTGGACTTTCTCCTCCAACTTTGGTATGTGTGCGTTTTCACCCAAGACCTTAACCCTCGACCTTGTATCTAATTGCCCCATCCCATTGGCCATCTCGTCAAAAAGTTCCATAGCATCATTCAGGCTCTTGTTGGTGATAGAACTGTTGCACCCAGCTTTAACCATCCTCATGTCCTCATCACACAAGCCCTTGAAGAAGTAATAGACCAAGTCACCTTACTTGAAGGGATGATAGGGACAACTTGGGAGAAGCCTCTTGAATCTCTCCCAATACTCATATAAGCTTTTTATTTCTCCTTGAGTGTTGTTGGACAACTGTTTCTTCAAACCAGCAGACTTTGAGGCCGAAAAATATTTCTCCAAAAACTACCGCTTCATATCCATCCATGGCCCTATGCACCCTGGTGGCAAATAATATAACCAACCCTTTGATCCATCTTGTAGTGAAAAGGGGAAGGCTTTCAAGTTGTAGTCATCATATGACACTCTCGGTGGCTTCATGTCCATGCATACCAAATGGAATTCTGAAAAATGTTTATTTGGATTCCCTCCAACCAAACCGTGAAATGTAGGAAGGCAGTGCACCATCCCACTTTTTAGCTCACAAGTTACATTCGGAGGCAAAGGCGAGAATGTGATACATAGTGGTTGATTCTCCAAGTTAGGAGCCATAAACTCTCTCAAAGTGTGGTTGTCCTTCGCCATTTTGTGTGGTAACTCCTCAAAACTCAAACCTCTAAATTGAACCTCTGATCTTACTCTCTTCCTCCTTCTTCTTCGCTTACCTGTGGAATTAGTTAGGGAATGCAAAACACCTAGATTCGTGGTATGTGATGTACCATAAAATAGGGTTGCACTATCCTTCCAACAACACAATAGCAAACATAATCAAAGTAAAAAAGAAAACTATAACCAAAGCTCAACTCACAACAAACAAAAGACAAACAATAAAGACACTACTAACTACTCTACTAACACGATATGCTCAACAAATACTTGAACTGGAAACCATCCCCGACAATGGCGCCAAAATGTGACCCGCCTTGACCCGAGGTCGTTAACACAGTCGCAACAGCGCAATCAATTAACTCGGGCCGAGGCACTTGTCCCGTGGGATGGTCAAAGATAAGATTTATATTCTGCTCCTGTTTCTCGCTGCTAGTCTACCAAAGGGTTGTAAGCGGCAAGCCCTGGGTTTGTCCACATAGATGCTAGGGTTCAAGTAAAAGTTAAAACACAGCCTCGTGCGGGTAGCCAATCCGCACGGGTGAAAGGAATATCTACTAATGTAAACATGCAAACTTGGGGAGGTTTGGTTTTTTAACTAACAACTACAAGCATAAAATAAACAATCAAGTAAACTATTTATACTAGGAACTTGGGACTAATTTAGCAACATGGTAGTTCTAATGCTTCAATCCCCAATTCATTCACATATAGACATACAAAAGACCTATCAGTGTGTTCACAACATGTGGTGGGGCTGATGGCATACACTTCCCTATCCCTGTCATGGTGGGTGCGCTTGCAACCCTCCATCCACATCGTCATCGTAATTAGAGGAACACAACAAGGTCCGACCATTGTTGTGGTTCTGTTTCTCCCATGTGCTATTATGTCCTAGGCTTCCACCACGAATGCACTAATTCTCAGTGGTCCTCTATGCGTGAGGCTTTAGGTTCATAGGCACCATATCTATGATACTAGGTTTTCAACACAACACCTAGCTTGCTACTATCAACAATCTCTACATGTAACCTATCAAAAAATGGCTAAGTAATCAGCTAAGACTAGTGCGATGGTATGCGGATTAGGGTTACCTCGAATCTCTCGTGCAAACACTCACGCAGAATCGTTCCCCTCCACCCATTCAAACATCCGGGTTTCTCTTCCCAAGGGGCATCAATAATTGCACCATACATGAACATAGCCCAAAGTGTGTGCTCATATGTGGTGTAGTGTTCATGCATTTGTTACATTCAAGAACAATCATAATAATATCATAAACACAAAGATAGATGGAATTTAAGGAATCTCATAAAGCATCAAAAGCTACACATGTGTCCAATATGTCCCGAGCTTAATATAACTACTCTATAGACATGGAATTCAAATATAGATTTGAATTCCACATCTTTAGGATGGAACAGGAAGAAAAGAAAAGGAAAAAGTACAAAACCTACTAAGGAACTCCTTCCTTCTCCTAAAATGCTCTCCAATTTACAAGATATGAATTCACTCTCCTAATGTATATGAAAATGAGTAGGCTAGGGTCCTCTATATAGTAGTAGGAGATTGGGGTCTAAAAATAGTCCCAAAATAGGACAAAAGTGTCAAAACCCTAGGTTAGCCACCTAGTTTTCACGGACCAGCTCAGATGCCACGATTCGTGAAGCCTTCAAGCACAGACTACCAGATCTGGCGTGGTCCGTGAACATTCATAGCCGTGGGAAGCCACGGTTCGTGAAGCTGGGCTCGTGCCACAGTCTGTGAAGGTTTTCACGGACCGCGAGCAGCACCACGGTTTCCACTCAGTAGTTTTCACGGCCCGGCCTCCTTTTCACTGACCGTGAGCAGCATGCGTGTTTGCTCAGAACTCTTGTCACGGTCTGTGAAGTCTTCAAGCATAGACCGCTGGATTTGGCGCGGTCCATGAGCATTCATAGCCGTGGGAAGCCACAGTCCGTGAAGTTGGGCACGTGCCACAGTCTATGAAGGCTTTCACGGACCGCGAGCAACACCACAGTTTCCACTCTGTAGTTTTCATGGCCCGGCCTCCTTTTCACGGACCGTGAGCAGCATGGGTTTTTGCTCAGAACTCTTGTCACGGTTCGTGAAGGTTTTCACAGACCGGCTCCATACTTAGCCAAATTTCTTCAATTCTTCCCTTCCATGCTTCATGCCCCGACTCCATTGTAATGGACCGGTGATGTTTCTTCGTGTAGGGCGTGCCATGGGCATCGTTATGGGTTTTTGATACTTCGCATAGTGTGGGCTGTCATGGGCCGCTGGTTCTTCGTCGGCTAAACTTCGTTTGCTTACCACGAGTGAACCGTTAGTTTGAATTGGGAGTTCTAATAATCGATTTTGTAGTACTCGAGAAGACGAATCTAATGGAACTAGCCTTGAAGGCTAATTATTCCTAGATCATTCTTGTACTAAGGAAACACTTCTCGGACCACAATCCACCTTTTGCCGTCTTGAACTTTGAAGCCGCATATCTTTGGCTTCAATCTCCATCTACCACGCATTTATGCTCATGGTCTTCATCTACTACAATTCAATGGCCTTCAAATCTTCTACCGTTAAAAGCAAACGGCCTTCGCAAGAATGTAATGTAACAAATAGCATTCACGGGCAACCTACTAAAGTTACTTATAATGAGGACCAAGGAACTCGTGAACACGATATGTCAATAATCGCTAATTAAGTGTACAAAACGTGGGATTCAAAATAGAAACCCGATCATGATTGTCTAAACCACTTGTCATGTAAACTCAACTAATTTTACCAAACTGCCAACCAAAAGTGAATAAAAACTACATCAAATACATTGGTTAAAGCATGAATAATGGTGCAGATCATCCCTGGATCTATATGATTACATATTTTGAAAGATTTAGAGTATATTTGACTATCTATGCGCAATTTCTGAGTTAATATTATTGTTTTGGTGGCAAACTACTGTATTCTGTTTGACCTTTGCTGGTTGATTACTCGGTAGATCGTAAAGTTTTTTCATGTCATATGTGTCGTGTGTGATACAGTTTGCCTTTTGGTAATCCTTTTTCGTTAAGTATTGACATGGGCTTTGACAATCATATTTAAAACAATGAATTCCAAGATACCTCTTCAATAGGATCAGGTAGAGAATTTATAGGTACAATGAGGGACTATTCATATTCTAAGCTGGCTATTCATAACTATGCATTATGTGCAATAATAAGCTGACTATTAAGGAGGGACTAATAAGCTGACTATTAAGGAGGGACTATTCATATTCTAAGCTGACTATTCATAACTATACATTATGTGCAATAATAAGCTGACTATTTGTATTCTTCTATTGTCACACCCCCCCTCAAGCGAAGCGTCGGGTTGACCGAAACGCGAAGCTTGGATCGGAAAAACTCAAACAAGACCCGATTTAGCCCCTTGGTGAAAATATCCGCTACCTGTAATGACGTGGAGACATGACCAATACGAAGCTTACCAGCAGCCACCAGTTCTCGCACAAAGTGATAATCAACGTCGATGTGCTTAGCTCGCTTGTGAGCAACGGGGTTCTCAGCAAGAAAGATAGCACTGTTATTATCACATAAGAGCAACGGGAAACCCTGCAGTGGAAATTGTAGATCACGAAGAAGATGCGAGAGCCAAACAACTGCCGAAGCAGTGTTGGCAAGAGCACGATATTCAGATTCTGAGCTCGAGCGAGAGACCGTAGGCTACTTCTTCGCACTCGAAGAAACTAAATTCCCACCAAGGAAGAGCGCATACCCATAAGTAGAACGCTGTGTCTCCAAGCAACGGGCCCAATCAGCATCAGAATAGGCAAGGACCTCTGGGACGCCCTTATAGGAAAAGGTCAAACCACAATGCTGCATTCCACGAACATAGCGGAGAATCCGAGTGACAGCTGCAAAATGATCATCTCGTGGGTCCTGAAGAAACTGACTCACCGAATTGACCGCAAAGGACAAATCGGGACGAGTAATAGTGAGGTACTGAAGGGAACCAACGAGTGAACGGTACAGCTTGGGATTGTGAAACGGTCCACTCGTACTGCTGAAGCTGTGACAGCGGCAAAAATGGTGTAGATACAGGGGAAGCTTCCAACATCCCAGCACGCAGAAGAATATCTCTGGCATACTTAGCTTGTCCTAAAAACAGACCAGTATAGGTGGGGATAACCTCCAACCCAAGAAAGTAGCTAAGAGGACCAAGATCCTTGACCGAGAACTCACGATCAGCCCGAGCAATGAATTGGCGGATGGCTACAGTGTTATTCCCGGTAAGAATAATATCATCAACATAGACCAGAAGATAAAGAGTAATGGTCCCCCCGGAAAACACAAAGAGAGAAGGATCCGACAAACTGCCAACAAAACCGAGCAGCCGAACAAAGGCATTGAATCGATCAAACCATGCCCTGGGTGCCTGCTTAAGACCATAGATAGCCTTCTGCAAACGACAAACATGAGTAGGGCGAGCAGGAACCTGATAGCCAGCAGGCTGAGCCATGTAAACAGGAGTGTCAAGAACACCATTAAGAAAGGCATTTTTGACATCCAGCTGATGAAGCGGCCACTTCCTCATAGTGGCAATGGCGAGAACAGTGCGAACAGTTACAGACTTGATCACCGGACTGAAGGTGTGATCGAAATCAAAGCCTGGGATTTGGGAATACCCCTGAGCAACCAGACGAGCCTTAAAGCGATCAATAGACCCATCCTGTCGATACTTAAGCCGGTAGACCCACTTAGAACCAACCACATTGACATCCGGCGGACAAGGCACTAAATCCCAGGTGTGCTGAAGACGAAGAGCAGCCATTTCCTCATCCATGGCAGCGACCCATCTGGAATCCCTGACAGCAGCGCGGTAAGTACGAGGCTCCTGCTGATGAAGGAGTTCAACAACCAATCCGGTGGCTACAAAGTCAGGACCAAGATCTCGAGCCACACGTGTCCCATCCTGAAGGCGAGTAATCATCCGATGAGTGCGAGGCGCAGGAGACAACGAAGAATCTTGCGCTGAAGAGACAACAGACGAGGAGCCCGAGACCGACAAGGTACCATCAGAAGAGGCCGACGAGAAACTCAAAGACACAGGAGAACGTGCGGGAGTGATAATAGGATCGTCATCAACAAGTGTCGACGGTGCAGTCTTCGGCAACAAGTCAGGACACAGCGAGCAAGCGGAATCATTCACAGCAGGAGCATCAACATGAACAGTGAAGGATGGGTCAGGGTCAGTAGGGTCCAAAAAGGAGGAGACATCCAAGGATGTAAACTGGGCTGCCGAAGATGCCGTGGAAAAGGGAAAAAGCGACTCATCAAAACGAGCATGACGAGTCATGTAAGTACGTCCTGAGGCTGGATCCAAACACCTAAACCCTTTGTAGTGCGCACTGTATCCAAGAAAAACACATGGAAGACTACGAGGGGCAAGTTTGTGAGCCGCAGTGGGGCGAACATAGGGAAACACCCTGCACCCGAAGGGATGAAAGTTGGAGTACTCGGGTGAGCGGCCAAAAAGAACCTCAAAGGGAGACACATTGTCGAGAACCGGAGTAGGTAAGCGGTTAATGGTAAAGACCGCAGTAGCAAAGGCATCATCCCAATACGAGAGGGGCATGTGAGAATGAAACATCATGGAAAGAGCCATTTCTGCGATGTGGCGGTGCTTGCGTTCAGCCCTACCATTTTGCTCCGGAGTGTAGGGACAGGAAACCTGATGATGGATGCCGCGAGTGCCAAAGTGGGATTGGAGTCTGGTATTGAGAAACTCGGTACCACCATCGCTCTGAAAGATTTTGATGCGCGAAGAAAATTGATTCTCAACAAGTGCCTCAAATCGGAAGTAGACATCAACAAAGTCAGATTTCCGTTGTAAAGGATAAAACCATGAAAACCGTGAGTAATCATCCACAAAGACAGCATAATAAGAAAATCCATTTCTAGAAGTCACTGGAGAGGGTCCCCATAAATCACAATGCACTAAGTCAAGAACATGACTAGCGCGTTTAGAGTTCTCAACAAATGACAATTTCTGCCCTTTCGCCATAGCACAAGGCGCACAAACAGTAGGTTTAGGAAGTACTGAAGTAAGAGAAACAAAACCAGTCTTATGCAACAAAGAAATAATACTAGGGGACACATGCCCCAAACGAACATGCCAGGTCTCGAAAGATGCTCTTTTAATCTTCTCACGAACAAAGGAAACAAGCGCCTCTTCACCACGATCTAGCACATAAAGACCATTCTCACTGTGCCCCCGCCCCAGTACCGCCTTGGTGACCTTGTGCTGAATCACAAAAGACTGATCATCAAAGGAAATAACAGCACCAAGATCCCGAGTAAGCTTGCTTATGGATAACAAATTTTTAGTAATAGCAGGCACAAATAAAACATCAGATAAGTGTAATGTAGAACTAAGACGAGCATCACCCACAGCAGCAATAGAGAGGGAAGCATCATTACCAACAGAGACAAGAGTGTTACCCTGATAAGGAGTGACACTGGACAGATTCGATACGGAAGAGCTCATATGGTTGGTAGCTCCGGAGTCCACATACCAGTCTGGAATAGACGAAGATTCTGAAGTAGCAGATGACTGAACTGGCTGAGCATGATAAGGCAGTAAATGGGCAGCGGACTGAGGAGGCGGAGACAGGAACTGCTGTGCAAGATAAGCATGAGGAGCATGAGGAGCCTGAGGGGCCGGAAGCTGTGGAGGAGCATAGGGAAGAAAATGCTGAGCAACTGAAGCCTGTGGAGGCGGAGCATACGAAGCAGCAGGTGGCAAGTACTGTGGAGCACCATGAGCCGGAGGACGAGGAACGGACGAGGGACACTGACTCGATATGTGACCGAAGCCCGCACAGGTAAAGGACTGAACTTGACCACCATTAGCGGCCGATCTGGACCAGGGCTAACGACCAGAAGACCCCCAGGGACGACGACCACCACGCCGGCCGCTGGAGCGGCCAGAAAAAGCCGCGCATGGACGCCACGTGCCGCCATCACGCGCGGCTCCACCAGGCGCGTGAGCCCACGCGGCGTCAGAAGGAGGCTGCTGTTCGGCCGCCATGAAAGCGACAGGACCTGTACTCAAACCCTGTGCAGAAATACCCCTAGTTTTCTCCAAACTAAGCAAAAATGATTCATATCCCTTTGCTTCGTCAACCACATTAAGATAAGCAGGAAGGGGTTGACGATTAGCGATAGGTGCACTAAAATCCTTATAATCATGGCCTAGAGCAGTAAGAAACCATAACAATTTTTCCTCATTCTTTGCAGGATCACCCATAGCAAACAACTTATCAATAATAGCCAGTAAAGCAAGGTGAAGATCGTGAACCATACCCGTTTTTCGAAGGAGAGTAGCCTGTTGACGAAGGCTGAAGGCATTGACCAAACTTGCAGGCTGATAGACGGTGGCGAAGGTATCCCACATATCCTTCGCGGTTTCACACATCGAGATCTCATTCTTTGCCTCAGCGGAGAGAGAGGAATAAAGAAGACTACAGAGACGCTGATCATCAAGAACCCATGCATCATAGGCGCTCCGAGCAGCGAAGTAGACATCCTCGGTGGCCTTAACGGTGGCGGCATCTGGCGGCGTGGAGGAGGAGGAATCCAACGTCGGCATCACCGGAAAACTGGGGAGAGGAGAGGAGCCATCTAGATGGCCAAACAAACCCTGTGAACGAAGCACAAACTGAACCTGTTGCTTCCATTGCAGATACGTAGTAGCTTCAAGCTTGGTATTGAGAAGATGAATCAACGTGGTGAGGGGCAATTTATCCAAACTCTTATCATCGGCCATGATCAATTAATTAAGAAAATCACAAAAAAAAAGAAAAAAAATGTCGATGAAGAAAAAAAGAAGAGGAAAGCGGCAAAGAGGAGATGAGAAGAAGGGAAAGGCTCTGATACCATAAAACAGTGAATTCCAAGATACCTCTTCAATAGGATCAGGTAGAGAATTTATAGGTACAATGAGGGACTATTCATATTCTAAGCTGACTATTCATAACTATGCATTATGTGCAATAATAAGCTGACTATTAAGGAGGGACTAATAAGCTGACTATTAAGGAGGGACTATTCATATTCTAAGCTGACTATTCATAACTATACATTATGTGCAATAATAAGCTGACTATTTGTATTCTTCTATTGTCACAATATTTAGGGAGCAGAGAGGCTACTCTTTATTTTGTGATTAGACCAGCTGAATTGGTTACATGGAGGAGATATGATAATCGTTTCTTTTGCTGAAAATGTTATCACACCTCACGCCACAAAGAAGGATTAACATATGTACCAGGGATGGAGCTAGAGAACTTCATGGCGGGGACTAGTTAAAAATTTTTTAATATAAAATACAATACTGAAGAATTTTTTTTTGGAAGTGTAAAGTCAAGAGGTATTCATTGAATATTTTAATTGACAATTTTGTGAACATATTTGGAAATGAAAATATTTCCATGTTGGAACATGCAGATTAATATAAATACGCCAATCAGATCTTATGCAGAAAGTACAGAATATTATGTTATTTGTGATTTATGGAAATCAGAATATTCTGCTATATGATAGGTGATTGGAAGAAGCATAGTTGGTTTATAGAAAATCCCTACAAATATGGTATTGAGATTATCAAATATATGGGAGATACTGTGATATGGAAAATCTCTTTATTTATAGGATTTGGATATGTTTCAAGAAGAAAATAAGGAATAAGAATATTATAGAGATAATCATGAAAAGTTTCGATCTGCTCATGGCTTTAAAAGGGGACACCACGACTACATTCAATACACAGACTTAACAGAGAAAATCCGCACACGAATTTTCATTATTTCGAGAGAATTGCAAAGAGCCAGAATTCTATGTTCCAACATACGTCACCTGCCGTTCAAAGTTCAAAATCATATGCCTTAATTCCTCGAGAGGAGGAGATCCAGCGTCGACAAGTTTTGAGGTCAGAGAGAGTCTGATCAAGGCGGATCGGTAGCTAGGGGAGCTAGTAGAATTCACACGTTTGATTAGTAAAGATAAGTATTTTGTATGGTGTACTTTGTACTGTATCATTCTGATTAGAGGATTCATTCTGAACTGGGCCAAGCCCCGGAGATGTAGGTGGATTTCACTGAACTGCGTAACCAAGTGTTGTGTCTTTAATGCTTACTTTATTGCATACTTGGTTAGATATGTTATGTTGGAACATACTAGTAATAATTAAGAGAATTCGGTAAAACCAAATTTCATTTGGTATCAGAGCTTGGTCACTTATTTTTCCTTTGGTTGTGGCAAGGAAAGTGTGATCCAATTTTACCATGGCAACCAAAGAAGGAGTTTCAGTGTCTCGGCCACCTCTGCTAGAAGGCAACAACTACAATTATTGGAAGGCACAGATGAGAGTTTTCATCAATTCACTGGATGAACTTACGTGGTACTATGCTGAAAATGAGTGGAATCACCCTACTAAAGATGTTGATACAAGCTCTAAGGTGAAAGAAGGAGAGTCAAGTCAAAGGGAGCAAAAACTCAAAAACAAATCTACTTGGACTCCTGATGGCCTCAAGGCGTCTCTGGTGAATTCAAAGGAACTAAACGTTATCTTCACCGCGGTTGATGAAAACCAGTTCAAACCCATCTCTACATGTCATCAAGCCAAGAAAGCATGAGATATTCCGCAAACTGTTCATGAAGGAACTAGTCCAGTTCGAGAATCTAAACTACGGATGTTGGCTACTAAGTTTGAGGAACTCAAGATGGAGGAAGATGACACTATTTCTACATTCAACAGAAAACTCAGGGACATCTCCAAATATGGTGTATCAACTTGGAAAAGCCTACAAAGAGGCTAAATTGGTGAAAAAGGCCTTGAGATCACTTCCCAAAAGGTTTGTAATGAAGGTCGCAGCAATAGAAGAAGCAAGAGATGTAGCTACCATGAGTCTAGATGAATTAATGGAATCATTACAGACGTATGAAATGACACTCTAGCCGGCTACAAAAAGGGTTCAAAAGGATTTGGCATTCAAAACATCCCCATCAAAGGATAATCACAAATCTGACAGTGATAATGAGCTTGACAAACTTGCACTTATCACGAAAACTTCTCAAGAATGCTGAAGAAAGTAGTAAACAAGAAATCTCAGGAAAGGTATGGTGGAAATAGACCGAGGCCACAAGAATTTGAAGGCAATCGTGGGACGAGATTTGAACAAGGAAAGCAGTTCTCTAGAAATCAAAGTGGTGAACCAAAACAACCTGGACGAATTCAATGCAGAGAATGTGAAGGATATGGTCATATTCAGGCTGAATGTGCAAATACCCGGAAAAAGCAAGGAAAATCATATGTCACCTCATGGAGTGAAGATGAAGGGGACGACAAAGACGAAGAGGAACTCACAATTAACTATGTAGAGTTTGGAGCAAAATTCATGATGCATAAGATAATAGATGTTCCGACACATCAGACAGAAACGAAGTCTTATGTTCTAACATAGACTCGTATGAAGTATCCTGTGACGAAAATGATGGACTCGCTGTAAGTGATGAAGAGATCTACAGCACTTATGAAAAGATGTATGCTATGTGGCTCCAAGTAGTTGACACAAACAAAGAATTGAAGGAAGAAAAAATGCAGTTAATGGAAATAGAAAAAGTATTGTGTGTGGAAGTTGCTGAACTTAAAAAAGAGAATGAAGATTTGAATGAAAAGCTAATGTTAGCAACCAAGAGAGCTGAGACTTTTGAAGCAGTGATTTCTAAGCTGAACTCAGGAAAAGCAAAACTTGATGATATTCTGGACATGGGAAAGAACTTTGGAGATTTACATGGAATTGGGTATTGCAACACACTCAAAAATACAGTCACACTTAAGCTTGAGACGCAAGAGATACTTAAGAGTCCAGTAACTCTTAAGACAAAGATTCGAGAGGCAAAGAGAAAGTTTGGCAAGCCTCATCAAAGGAAACCTCTCATCTGCAGCTACTGTTCATATCAAGGTCACTCAGAGGAATAATTCCAGAAATTGATCAGAGACCTAATGGCAGAACATCAACTCTTGGTATATTCCAACATAGGGGAAGTCCAAAAAAATAAAAATGGTCCAAAGGGTATGGGTTGTCAAACATTCTTGTACATGCTTTGCTGCACATACTTCGCTTATATCATATTCCAGAGATTCATGGTACTTTGATAGCGGCTTCTCTCGCCACATGACTGGCACTCAAGAATTCCTCACAAATATCACACCATACAATGGTGGTTATATTACGTTTGGTGATGGAAAGAAGAGTAGAGTGGTTGGAAAAGGTGAACTACAGATTGAAGGATTTTCAGTATTCACTAGTGTGCTGTTTGTTGATGACTTGAAGGCCAATCTACTAAGCATAAGCCAATTGTGTGATGAGTGGAATTTCATAAAGACAATTGCATAGTGAAACACGGAGAAATCAAGGTTCTTTCAGGCATACGATAATCAGATAATTGCTATTTGTTGGAACAAGAAGTACGGTGTATGATCTTGAAACAGGATGAAGGATTTTTGTGGCACAGGAAGCTCGGTCACATCAATTACAAAACCTTGGTGAAAATTACAAATGCAAAAGTTGTACGAGGTATGCCTACCTTAACAAGCAAGGGCGGAATTGTGTGCGGACCATGTCAACAAGGTAAACAAATTTGATCTCCCCACTCTTCAGTTCAATATAGAACCACCATAAGAAATCTGGAATTATTGCATATGGTTTTGATGGGTCTGGTCAATACACCTAGTATAAGTGGAAAGAAGTATATCTTTGTATGTGTTGATGATTTTTCCAGATTTACATGGGTAGCTTTTCTAAAAGAAAAATCAGATACGATGGAAGTATTTAGAAGTCTGGTGATAAACTTACAGACTGAAAAAGGAATTCCAGTTGGGAAGATTGTTCGAATTCGTAGTGATCATAGTAGAGAATTTGAAAATTATCAATTCAGTGACTTCTGTGATGAGCTCAGGATTCAACACGAGTTTTCTGCACCAATCACTTCTCAGCAGAATGGTGTTGTAGAGCGGAAAAATAGAAACTTGCAAGAGATGGCTCGAGTTATGTTGGCCGAGAAAGAAATTTAAAAAAATGGCGGGCAGAAGCTATTAACACAGCTTGCTATACAATTAATCAAGTATATTTGCGACCATTCACCAGCAAAACATTCTACGAGATTTGGAAGGGTAATAAAACCAAATGTCTCATATTTTCATGTGTTTGGAAGCAAGTGATATATCCTCAGAGACAGAGAGCAATTGGCAAAATTCGATTATCGTAGTGATACTGGAATCTTTCTTGGTTATTCTGTGAACAGTTGGGCTTATCGTGTTTATAACCATCGGAAAAACACACTCGTGGAGTATATAAATGTTATTGTGGATGATTCTGAAGAATGACAAAAGTCAGATGTCGTAGAAGATGAACCTGGTAATAATCATGTTCCAACACAGCCTGGTCAACCCGAAAAGGCAGGTCTATGGCATGTTGGAACATATGAGCAGACAGATGCTAAACCAGTTGAAACTGAGCATGTTGGAACATCATCCCCCACTGTCATATCCTATGTTCCAACACAGGATCAACTTGAATCAATGGCACGGAGTACTCGATCAGTTCCTCAGGTAGAATACAGGAAGTTGGCAGGATTACAATGCTTCATCTATCTCATTGAACCAAATAATTACAAGGAGGCATTATTTGACGAATACTGGATTGCTGCAATGCGAGAAGAACTAGGTCAGTTTACAAGAAATGATGTATGGTATCTCACTCCTCATCCTAAAGTTGTAAATGTCATCGGTGCAAAGTGGATTTTCAAGAATAAATCTAATGCTGATGGACATATTACTTTAAACAAAGCCAGAATGGTAGCTCAAGGATATACACAAGTCGACGGTGTTAACTTTGATGAAACATTCGCACCAGTTGCCAGGTTAGAGTCAATTTAGATTTTACTTGCTATTGCCTGCTCTATGAACTTTACTCTGTATCAAATGGATGTCAAGAGTACATTTCTAAATGGTGTGGTAAATGAAGAAGTTTATGTGGAACAACCTAAAGGATTTGAGGATCCTCATCACCCTCATCATGTGTATCACCTCAAGAAGGCTTTATATGGCTTAAAGAAAGCACCACGGGCATGGTATGAAAGATTTACTAACTTTATTCTTAAGAAAGGTTATCATTGAGGAGGAGTAGATCGCACTTTATTCGTGCTTGAAAAGACATCAAAAATTTTGATTGCTCAAATTTATGTTGATGATATATATTCGGCTCTACTTCACCATCTATGGTACAGGATTTCGTCACGGTTATGCAAGCTGAATTTGAAATGAGCATGGTTGGAGAGCTCACATACTTTCTAGGACTGCAAGTTAAGCAAGGAAAACATGGCATGTTCATAAATCAGAGTAAGTATGCACTGAATCTAGAAAAGAGATTTGGTTTAAGCAATGCCCGAGTAGTTCAAACACCTATGGGGGTTTCTGACAAACTGGTCAAGGGTGAGAAAGAAGTTGTAGTTGATCGAAAGTTATATAGGGTAATGATTAGGAGTCTATTGTATTTAACAGCAAGTAGACCAGATATATGTCTCAGCGTAGGGATATGTGCAAGATTTCAAGCTAATCCAAAGGAGTCTCATCTCACTATAGTCAAAAGAGTTATTCGATTTGTAAGTGGGACTTCTGAGTATGGTATATGGTATTCTAAGAATCAAGATTTTAATTTAGTTGGATACAGTGATTCTGATTGGGCTGGTAATACTGATGATCGAAAGAGCACTAAAGGGATGTTTCTTTATTGGTACGAACTTAGTATCTTGGTATGGTAAGAAACAAAATTCGATCTCTGAAGCTAAATATCTTGCTGCTGGAAGCTGTTGTGCACAATTGTTATGGATGAAGCAAATGATGATCTACTATGGAATTCATTAAGGCACTTTGAATATTTTATGTGACAACATAAGTACTATTGATATTTCAAAAAAATCTAGTCCAGCACTCTTGAACTAAGCATATTGACATAAGGCATCATTTTATTAGAGATCTTGTTGAAAGGAAGGAAGTTGTGGTAGTCTATGTTCCAACACACGAGCAATTTACTGATATCTTTACAAAGTCATTGGACACTACCACTTTTGAAAGTCTCAGACAACACTTAGGTGTTTGTCAAATTTGAGGTAATTCTTGCATTTATTTAACTGTAAATATTTTATTTTATTTATGTTCAAAAAATCAGAAAAATAAAAAAAATAGAAAGAAAAAAATTTTCTACAAAAATAGAAGGTGCATATTAATGGCATTTTGGAAGCTGGTATGTCTTGAGTTGACAAGATAGAAAAGAAGCATCATTGATCATCTTGGAAAAAGAAAAAGTTTTTGCGGTAAACGATGAAGTGAAGTGAAGATTTTGTATTGGTTTTAAAGTTGTCTAAATCTCTCCAAATCTCTCTCTTTTTGGCCACTATCCTACTCCTCTTGGTTTCTTTCAGATTCTTGTTGCCAAACTCCTCCACGATTTTCTCCTATGCAACAAATCTTTACCGAAAGATGTTTTCAAACCCCAATTATCCCACGGTCGAAGAAGAAACTCAAGAAACTCCTCAATCTCCGGAGGATGATAATGTTGAGCAAAGGGAAGAGAATGTAGAGGCTGGTGGTGACAGACAGGATGAACATTCCAAAGGCAAAGGGAAGGGTCCCTATCAGAAGGTAATGGGTCCTGATCCTCCTACCCTCAAAATTCTTAGAATGGAATTTAATACTGTAGATGAGATTTTTGAATGGCTTGAAGCAAATAGAGGTACTGTGGATTTGCGTCAACTTAAGAGTATAGAAGGAGAGTTCTTGAATGTGAATGTCAAGGAATTAGTATATGGTGATATTGGTAACCTATGGGATATTGAAAATTAAATTTTTGAGGAAGTGCTATGAAGTTAATAGAGTGAATGATAGGTTTCATGTTTATTCATCTATTCCTTGCCCGAGTTGAGTTAGAATTAAGGAGATAAGTGATGATGAGGCAGCAGGTCTGGAAGTGGTTAAGTCTACAAACAGGATGCCTGTAGGATTTTTTTATTCTAATGTTGCTCAGAGAATGGAGGAACTGAGAAAACCAGTAATAATAGAAGTTTATAATAGTGAAGAAGAAGACAATGTTGGCTATGTTCCAACACAGAATTTAGATTATGAAAATATTGAGGAGATGGAGATTGATGATGAAGACATGGGAGGTGAATACTAGTTTGATAATGCTGATGTTGATGTGGATGGAGATCACACTGAAGAGTCTATCTCGAGATAAGGTGAACTAGATAGAGATCAATATGTTGAAAAGCGTTCTTGACATCCAACTGATGAAGTAGCCAGGAACACATGGTGGCTATGGCGAGGACCATCCTAACAGTGGAGGCTTTGACCACAGGACTGAAAGTGTGGTCAAAATCAAAACTCGTAATCTGTGAGAACTGCGCCACAAGTCTAGCTTTGTGATGCTCAATAGTGTCATCTGGTCTATACTTGAGCCTATAGACCCATTTGGAGCCAACAATATTAACATCTGAAGGTCGAGGCACCAAGCCCCAAGTGTGCTGACCACGAAGAGCAGCCATCTCATCATCCATAGCCGAAACCCAGGCTGGATCCTGAAGGGCAAAGTGATAATCAGTGGGCTCTGTCTGAGAAAGGAGTGCAGCAGTGAGACAGTGAGCAATAATATCCAAACAATCCCGGCAGTGAATGGCACCAGTAGAAGACAGAGTAGCTATCTGATGGGTACGAGGTTGTGGTGGTGAAGCTATAGGAATCGAACCAGCTGACGACGCAGAAGAACACTGAGCGGAGCTGACCGAAGAGTGGCCTTCGGAAGACGCCAAAGAAAGGACGGTCGAGCCTGGCTGAGGCGTGGGGGCCGATGGCTGAGGTATGGTGGCCGATGGTAGAGGCATGGTGGTCGGTGGCTGAGGTGTGATGACCTGCGGTGGAGGAGTCGGGTCCGAGTTGGCCATCCAGATGGAGCATACTGGTAAAAGAGCGGCGGCTGGAACGGGCACAGGCATGCTGGCCTCAATTGATGAAGTAACAGCTCCATAAAAAACGATGAAATCTCCAGGTCTGAAATAGAACGACTGGCTGCGTAAGATGAGCATAAGGGAATAAAGTTTTATCAAAACAAACGTGGCAAGAGACATAGATGCGCCTAGAAGTCGGGTCGAGACACTGGAAGCCCTTGTGACGAGGGATATAGCCAATAAAAACACACAGAATAGATCGTGGTGCAAACTTATCAGTAGCAGTGGCACGGAGACATGGAAATGCACGACAACCAAACGGGTGAAAGGAGGTATAGTCAGGCACATGACCAAAAATAACCTCAAAAGATGATTTGCCACCAAGAACTGAACTAGGCACACGGTTAATAATGTAAATCGCAGAGGAGAAAGCTTCCACCCAATAACAGTGCAGCACAGAAGAGTGAAAAAACATGGCAAGACCAGTCTCTGTGATGTGACAATGCTTTCGCTCAGCTCGGCCATTATGAGCAGGTGTATAGGGCGAGGACATCTGATGATGAATGTCACATGATATGAAGTGAGCCTAAAGTCGGTGATTAGTAAACTATGTGCCACCATCGGTCTGAAAAGTTTTAACCCTAGAAGAGAATTGGGTTTCAACGAATTTCTAAAACTGGATAAATGTGTCATAGAAATCCAACTTATGCCGCATCGGGAGAAACCATGTGAATCGAAAAAAATCATTGATGAAATCGGCATAATAAGAAAAACCACTGGCAGATAAAACAGGGACCAATCCTCACAAATCACAATGCCTTTATCCTACAAACCAGTAGTGCGCTTGTCACTAGTGAAAAAGGCAAATGGCTACTCTTGGCCATCTGACAAGGAGAGCAAATAACAGATGCAGGCATAGAAGAAGTGACAAAAATAAGGCCCCGTCGATTCAATAATTGAACAGAGTCATGAGACACATGACCGAGGTGAGAGTGCCATTGCTCAAAAGAAGTATGAAGCTTTCTAGAGCGCAATTCACCTAAAAAGTTGGAATTACCAGTCTCAAGAAAATAAAGACCTGAACTATGATGGTCTTTACCAATTATTGTCCATGTATGCTTGTGCTCAATGGAAAATGCGTCGGCATCAAATATAACACAGACAGGTAAATCACGAGTAAGCTTACCAATGGACAATAAGCTTCTAGTAATCTTAGGAACCATAAGAACATCATTAACAGAAAACCCAAAGAAATGACATTGACCGATGTGAGAAAAAAAGAACGATTCACCATTTCCAACAAGAATAGCATCAGAACCACGATAACATTGTACCTTGTCAAGATGACTGGTATGAGCAGTGATATGAGACGTAACACTGGAATCAACGATCCACTGATTCGATGAAGGATGAAGGTTGGAACCATTCAAACTGGCCTGAAACAAAACTTTGTCCGTAATCCAATTAGCAGAACAATCTTCCCAAGATAAAAGCGCCAAATAAACCATATGAGGAGCTCAAATAGTGCTAAGCCCCCAAAATTAAAACAAAACAAACTGGTGAGTAGAAAACCAGCTGGAAGGAGGACAAGCGACAAAGCTGGGCCAAAAAGCTGAAAAACAACAAAGCTGGAAGGAGGATGAGCGCGCAATGCGCGTTTGGGAAAGAACACAAGGTCAGCCAACCTGCGCGTGGAATTCACGCGTTGTCAGGGCGCTGTAGTTAGCACGAGTGTGAAACTCACGTGTCTTCTTCGACAACTGGCGCGTGTATAACACGCTTCGAACAAAAAAACCCTTTGTTCTCGCGACTGAGCCTGGAACTTGCTGCGTTCACGGGTCTTGTGGGACTTGCTGATGGAGACGACGCCAGAGAAGAACTTCTCTTTGATCTTTTGGGACTGAAGCGGACTGTACGGGGACGTACGATATGAACACCGCTGGGAATAAAACGCAGCTGAAATTGAACGGCGGAAGAACTCTTGAGAGCAGACCGTGTGAATGATCTGAGAGCTGGCAAAGAATGGAGAAACAACGCCGGACATTGCGCCTGTAATTACCACTTGCGACCGAGTGCCAAGAAGAAGGATGTTTACCACCGGAGAATGGAGAGGGAGAGGGAGAGGATGCTGGAGATCAAAATGGACGCCGGTGCCTTGAGATCGACGAAACGGATGACCGCCGCTACCGGAGAAGGAAACCGCAAGGAGAGAGTGGACTCTAACAGAGTCACCGGAGAAGACGGAAGTTTGCCAGAAACTGGTTGGAAATTAGTTGAGGTCAGATTTATGGTGAGAAAGAAGGGGAGGAAAAAAATTAGGACCAAGATCGGGATAGAATGATTTGCCGTGAGGAATTGTATTATTGATAACTAAATATATAGAGAGTACAATAGAGGTGTAATAAGGAAAGAATTCTAATCATTATAAATCATAATCTAATCAGTAATCTGATTTATTCTAACATTAGAAAATATTTGTATTTGTTTTTCTTTTCATGTTCAGGAGTATGATCTTTGCAATGGGTGACACTACAGAGGAAGTGACACTCAGACAATGAACTTAACTCGAGAGGTTCTCCATCAAAGATGGTTTTACGTGTAAAGATTTTTGGGAAGTTGGAACATGAGAAGAAACATGAATCAACATTGATATTAGAACCACTTAGCCGGAGTAAGCATTCATAGTTGAGTTCAGTTGTTTTGTCTAAAAGTCTGTGGGATCCAGTGGATGTGCCTCCAGAGGTAATGCAGAATTTGTGAAATTTTTTCGTTGGGTTTTCTTTCTCTTTCACTTGGACTTTTGAATTCTATACATCTATTGTACAACTATTGCATATTTATGTTCTTTGTACCTCATGTATGATGGTTATCTGTTTACTAATAATTTTACATTAGATGTACTCCCTCCGTCCCAACCGAATCTGCACACTTATTTGTCAACTTTCTCAAGACATGTTTGACCATAAATTCCAACTAGTATATAGATACAATATCATCATGTGAGATATTGTTGGATTCCCTGCATGATGTATTTTCAAAATATCAAATTTTAACACACCGCTAATGTACGTAACAAAAGTTATTGTTGGTCAAACATGACCTGAGAAAGTTGACCAAAAAGTGTGCACATTCGGCTGGGACGGAGGGAGTACATGATGGTTATCTATTTACTAATAATTATACATTAGATGTTTGGTATTGTACATGTATTATACAAACCTGAATCTGTGTTTGCATGAACTTCTCTTTACAAAGTAGAAATAAGGCAGCAATTCCTTGATGAATACTGCTCATTGTTTGTTTACATATCATAACTAGTTTGGTTACACCGCGCAACGCTTGATAACAAATTATTGAAATTTTACAGGAATGCTAAAAGAGCTGTAATTTAAGCTCTTTTAGCAATTACATGTACCAATTATACATGTAATTGAAGCGTGGAGACGGCGATAGGTGAAGGTTCAGGTGGAGAGGGTTCAAGTAGATGGGTTCGAGAGGTACGGATTTGAGATGTGAAGGTTTCAGTGGAAGTTCGAGAGGTAGTTGGTTGGAGTGGAGGTTCGAGAGGTAAGGATTCGGGTGGTGAAGGTTCCATAGTAGGTTCGAGAGGTGAAGGTTCCATTGGCCAATTTGAGAGGTGAAGGTTAGGGGTTCCATTGGAGGGGTTCGAGAGGTGTAGGTTCCATTGGAAGGGTTCGAGAGGTACTGTTTCGAGAGGTGAAGGTTAGGGTTCCATTGGAGGGGTTCGAGAGGTACCAATTTGAGAGGCGAAGGTTCCAGTGGAGGTTTGAGAGGTGAGAGTTCGAGTGCAGGTTTGAGAGGTGAAAGTTGAGGTGGAGGGATTCGAGAGGTACGAGTTTGAGAGGTGAAGGTTCTACTGGAGGTTTGAGAGGTGAAGGTTCCAATGGAGGTTCAAGAGGTAGTGGGTTCGAGAGGTAAAGGTTCCAGTGGAGGGGTTCGAGAGGTAGTGGATTTGAGAGGTGAAGGTTCCAGTGGACAGGTTCGAGAGGTAGTGGATTTGAGGGGTGAAGGTTCTGTTGGAGGTTCGAGAGGTGAAGGTTCCATTGTAGGGGTTCGAGAGGTGTATGTTCCATTGGAAGGGTTCGAGAGGCATCGATTCGAGAGTTGAAGTTTAGGGGTTCCATTAGAGGGGGTCGGGAGGTGAAGGTTCCAGTGGAGGTTCGAGAGGTAGTGAGTTCGAGAGGTATGGATTCGAGTGGTGAAGGTTCCAGTGCAGGGGTTCGAGAGGTAGTGGATTCGAGTGGTACAGGTTCACCTCTCGAATGGGTACCTCTCCAGCCCATCCAATTGAACCCCTCCACTTGAACCCTCTACAACTGAACCTTCACCTCTTGAAGGGTTACCTCTCGAACCTCTCCACATGGAGGGGTTCGAGTGGAGGGGTTTGATCCTCTCCACCTAACGGGAACTCTCAAACAATTACCTCTCGAACTCCCCAGTCGAACTCTCACCTCTCGAATCTCCACGGAACCTTCACCTCTCGAGCCCCTGAACCGTCACCTCTCGAATGGGTATATCTTGAGCCCCTCTAATGGAACCCCTCCACTTGAACCCTCACATCTCGAATCTCCACTGGAACCTTCACCTCTCGAGCCCCTCCAATGGAACGCCTCCACTTAAACTCTGACCTCTCGAAACTCCACTAGAACCTTGACCTCGTGAACCCCCCATTCAAACTTACACCTCTTGAACCATTACCTCTTGAATGGGTACCTCTCGAGTCCCTCTAATGGAACCCCTCCATTTAAACCCTCTACAACTGAACCTTCACCTCTCGAATAGTTACCTCTCGAGCATCTCCACCTGAACCTTCACCTATCGAATAGGTAACTTTTGAAGCAGTAACTCTTAAACCATTACCTCTCGAACCTCCTTACTCGAAGTCTCACCTCTCGAATCTCCACTAGGACCTTCACCTCTCGAACTCCAATGAAACCTTCACATCTCAAATCCTTACCTCTCGAACCCCTCCAATGGAACCCTTTCCACCTGAACCTTCACAGCTCGAATGGGCAACTCTCGAGCCCCTCCAATGGAACCCCTCTCTAGCTGAACCTTCACCTCTCGAATCGGTACCCTCCACCTAAACCTTCACCTATCGAATTGGTAACTCTCGAACCATTAACTCTCGAAACCCTCCACTCGAGCTTTCACCTCTCGAATGTCCACTGGAACCTTCACCTCTCGAACCCCCCATTCGAACTCTCACCTCTCGAACCATAACCTCTCGAATGGGTACCTCTCGATCCCATCTAATGGAACCCCTCCACTGGAACCCTCTGCAACTGAACCTTCACATCTTGAATGGTTAGCTCTCGAACCTCTCGACTTGAACCTTCACCTATCGAATCGGCAAGTCTCGAAGCAGCCACTCTCGAACCATTACTTCTCAAACCCCTCCTCGAACTCTGCCCTCTCGAATCTCCACTGGAACCTTCACCTCCAGAACTCCAATAGAGCCTTCACATCTCGAATCCTTACCTCTCAAACCCCTCCAGCGGAACCGTTCCCACCTGAACCTTCACCTCCCGAATGGGTACCTCTCGAGGGCCTCCAATGGAACCCCTCCACTTGAACCATCTAAAACTGAATCTTCACCTCTCGAAGGGTTACCTCTCAAACATCTCCACCTGAACCTGTACCTATCGAATCGGTAATTCTCGAAGTGGTAACTCTCGAACGATTACCTCTTGAACACCCCCACTCAAACTCTCACCTCTCGAATCTCCACTGGAACCTTCACCTCTCAAAGGATTACCTCTCGAGTCCCTCAAATGGAAGCCCCCACTTGAACCCTTTACAACTGAACCTTCACGTATCGAATCGGTAACTCTCCAAGCGATAACTCTCGAACCATTACCTCTTGAACCCCCCACTCAAACACTCACCTCTCGAATTTCCACTGGAACCCTCACCTCTTGAACCTCCAATGGAACCTTCACATCTCAAATCGTTACATCTCGAAACCTCAAATGGAACTCTCTCCACCTGAACCTTCACCTCTCGAATGGGTACCGCTCGACCCCCCACTCAAACTCTCACTCTCGAATCTCTACTGGAACCCTCACTTCTCGAACCTCCAATGGAAATCTCCCATCTAGAATCCTTACCTCTCGAACCCATCCAATGGAACTTCTCCACCTGAACCTTCACCTCTCGAATGGGTACCGCTCGAGCCCCTCGAATGGAACCCCTGACCTTCACCTCTCAATGGGTACCTCTGGAGCTCCTCAAATGGAACCCCTCCACTTGAACCCTCTACAACTGAACCTTCACCTCTCGAATTGGTACCTCTCGAGCCCCTCCAATGGAACGCCCCCACTTGAACCCTCTCCAGCTGAACCTTCACCTCTCGAACCCCTCCACCTGAACCTTCACCTATCGAATCGGTAACTCTCGAACCATTAACTCTCGAACCCCACCCCCCACTCGAACTCTCACCTCTCAAATCTCCCTAGAACCTTCACCTCTCGAACCTCCAATGGAACTCTCACATCTCGAATCCTTACCTCTCGAACCCATCCAATGGAACCCTCTCGACCAGAACCTTCACCACTCGAATGGGTACCTCACAAACCCCTCCAGTTGAACCCTCTCCACCTGAACCTTCACCTCTCGAATCGGTATCTCTCGAACCCCTCCACCTGAACCTTCACCTATTGAATCGGTAACTCTCAAACCATTAACTCTCGAACCCCCCACTCGAACTCTCACCTCTCGAATCTCCATTGGAACCTTCACCTCTCGAACCTCCAATGGAACTTTCACATATCAAATCATTACCTCTTGAACCCATCCAATGGAACCCTCTCGACCAGAACCTTCACCGCTCGAATGGATACCTCTCGAACCCCTCCAGTTGAACTCTCTCCACCTGAACCTTCACCTCTCGAATCGGTATCTCTCGAACCCCTTCACCTAAACCTTCACCCATCAAATCGGTAACTCTCGAACCATTAACTCCCAAAACTCTCCACTCGAACTCTCACTTCTCAAATCTCCACTGGAGCCTTCACCTCTCGAACCTCCAATGGAAATCTTACATCTCGAATCCTTACCTCTCGAACCCATCCAATGGAACCTTCTCCACCAGAAACTTCACCGGTCGAATGGGTATCTCTCGAACCCCTCCAATTGAACCCTCTCCACATGAACCTTCATCTGTCGAATCGGTATCTCTCAAACCCCTCCACCTGAACCTTCACCTATCGAATCAGTAACTCTCGAACCATTAATTCTCGAAACCCTCCACTCGAACTCTCACCTCTCGAATCTCCACTGGAGCCTTCATATCTCGAACTTCCAATGGAACTCTCACATCTCAAATCCTTACCTCTCGAACCCATCCAATGGAACCTTCTCCACCAGAACCTTCACCATTTAAATGGGTATCTCTCGAACCCCTCCAATTGAACCCTGTCCACCTGAACCTTCACCTATTGAATTGGTAACTCTCGAACCATTAACTCCAAAAAACCCTCCACTCGAACTATAACCTCATGAATCTCCATTGGAACCTTCATCTCTCAAACCTCTAATGGAACTCTCACATCTCGAATCCTTACCTCTCGAGCCATCCAATGGAACCCTCTCCACCAGAACCTTCACCTCTCGAATGAGTACCTCTCGATCCCCTCTGATGGAACCCCTAACCTTCACCTCTCGAATGGGTAGCTCTCGAGGCCATCAAATGGAACCCCTCCACTTAAACCCTCTACAACTGAACCTTCACCTCTTGAATGGTTACCTCTTGAATCTCTCCACCTGAACCTTCACATATCGAATCGGTAACTCTTGAAGCAGTAACTCTCGAACCATTACCTCTCGAACCCCCCACTTGAACTCTCACCTCTCGAACCTTTAATGGAACCTTCACCGCATTTTCTATTTACCATTTTACTACTCCAATGGAACCTTCACATCTTGAATGGGTGCATCTCGAATGTATCCAATGAAACCTCTCCACCTAAAACTTCACCTCTCGAATCGGTAGCTCTCGAAGCCGTATCTCTCGAATTAGTACATCTCGAACCCCTGTTGAAGTGGTACCCTAAATGCTTAACCTCTCGAACTTCCTCTCGAATATGTTTAACCCCTCTCCAATACGTATCGCTTGAACTTCCTCTCGAACTGTTACTTCTAAAACCCCTCCAAAACCTTCATCTCTCGAATACTTACCTTTCGAACCCCTAATGGAGCCTCTTCACCTGAGACTTCACCTTTCGAATCATTACCTCTCAAACGTTTAACCTCTCAAATGCTCACCTCTCAAACTCTCCACTGTGGCCTTTACTCCTCGAATATGTATCTATTAAACCTCCTCTTGATTCTTCTACTGAAACCTTCACTTCTCCAATCGTGCAAAGGAACCTTCACCTCTAGAATATGTGGGGCTCGAATATGTACATCTCGAACACTGACCCCTCGAACCTCCCTTGTAACCTTGATCTCTCGAATCATTCCAAGGAACCTTTAGTTCTCGAATTAGTACCTATCCAACTTATCCAATAGAACCCCTCCACCTGAAACAACACCTCTTGAATTGGTACATCTCGAATGGATACAACAGAACCCCTCCAGCTGAAACTTCACAACTCCAATGGGTACCTCTAAAGTGGGTATGTCTCGAATGGGTACCTATCGAGTGCAAACCTCTCGAGTGGACACCTCTCGAATGGGTACTTCTCGGAAGAGTGCCTCTCGGAAGAGTATCTCTCGAATCCATCCAATGGAACCTCTCTCGAATGGGTACATCTCGAATGAATCCAACGGGACCCCTCCATCTGAAACTTCACCTCTCCAATGGGTACGTCTCAAATGACACCTCTCAAATTGGTACCTCCAGAACCCATTCAATGGAACCCTTCCATCTGAAAGTTCACCTCTCGAATGGGTACCTCTCGGATATGTACGTTTCGAATGGGTATCTCTCGAACACATCCAATGGAACCCCTCCACCTGGAACTACACCTCTCGAATGGGTACATCTCGAATGGATCCAACGGAACTCCTCCACCTGAAACTTCACATCTCAAATAGGCACCTCTCCAATGGATCCAATGGAACCCCTCCACCTGAAACTTCACCTCTTGAATGGGTACCTCTCCAAAAGGGTACCTCTCGAATAGTACCGCTCGAACCCATCCAATGGAACCCCTCCACCTGATACTAGACCTCTCGAATGGGTACATCTTGAATAGATCCAATGGAACCCCTCCACCTGAAACTTTACCTCTCTAATCGGTACCTGTCAAATGGATCCAATGGAACCCCTCAACCTAAAACCTCACCCCTTGAATGGGTACCTCTTGACTAGGTATCTCTCAAATGGGTACCTCTGGAGTGGGTACCTCTCGAATGGGTACCTCTCGAATGGGCATCTCTCGAATGGATCCAATGGAACCTCTCCATCTGAACATTCACCTCTGGAATGGGTGCTGCCTGAAAGGGTACCTTCATCTGTCGAACTTCAACAGGGATTTGTTAAATTTAAATATGATTATTTAAAATTTTATATCTATTATTTCATGCTGGTTAAACTTTAAATGTGCAATATTTATTCCGGTTCAAATTTCAATGTATTATTTCATAGAGGTTAAATTTGAAACGTCGTTGTTGAAAAACTTGTAATTTTTTTGAAAAGTATACAACCGAGTAATGTGTAATTCTGACAGTGATATAGTATTAATTCTGACATCTCTTAGGCATGCAATGTGAACACATTCAAAAAACATTATACAACAGAGCTGATAACAAATGAATTGTTGTTGAATTGATCGCCACACAGTACTAAAACTTTAATTTATCAGCCTTAGAGGTCACTTGCACCAAAAGATATCTTAAAGATGCAACAAAAGGTAACACCACAAAACTAAAGGTCACTTGATTCGAGAAACAATGCGACAAAAGGTCTCTGTTGGAGTTAGCCTAATTTATGTTTCTTCCCTTCTGCCTTTGATAGTTAAAGGCCCTCACTTTCAAATTGGGGAAAAAGGTTCATTTTTGCCTTTGGTGAAAGTGTTTGACAATCTGCAGAGTCTGTGATTGAAGGAGCATGCATTATATTTTTATTAGGAAGTAAGCAACAGTAATGATAAGGTAGGAGTGTTATATCAGATTAAATGCAGTTGTACCTTGAATAGTAAGTTGTGTTGCAGCAGGTGAAGTTTTAATCTCCAAATGTGATTGATCATCACCTTTTTTGGGCAAATGAAGAGTTGAAACCTGGCCTTGCAAGCATTGCTTTTCAGCAAAATTAAACACAGTATATCTCGGGGTAAGCTGGCCACCCTTTAATTTGGAGATTTGAATTTGGACAACGTTGTCAACATTGTCAATGATGGAATGTTGATCTGCAATGTATTCCTACAATTTTATTAATATAAAAACTATGTTATGTTTAAACCCAATGCATGGGTTTTAATTTTCTGGATTTTTTTTAAAACAGATGGAGTAAGGCAGAATAATTATAGGAATGATAAATTAAAAGTCCTGATTCATATGTCAAAATAGAAGGCACTAACCTGCGTGACTCCATCAATAGTTTTCATTGCTGTCAACCCCAATAATCTCTCAGCAGGTTCACCGAAGAAGGTAGCAGTGATAATTTCACTATCATCGATAAGATATGCTTCGAAGCGATACCTACGCAAATAACACATTCAGAATAAGAATAGCATAACAGTAGTAACTATGTGATATTTAAACAAATATATATTCTTAAGAAATTAACAATATATAATGAAAGAAGTTGGTTGGTTTATAATCTTGGTTGAGCAAGTTGCTTCTCTTGGCATAAATTGCAGGTGAATTCATAATGTAAGGAGGCAATTGTTGAATGAAAACATTTTACGCAAGCCATATAGTAATAATTCTGAGAGATGTCTTTGAAAGATATCTTCACCTCTAAAGTCACCATCTATTTATCAAGAAAATTGTTCAGTCACAAGTAACAGCCAAAATAAAGAGCAAAGCATGCAACTGGGGAAAAATGGAACATTATTTTTACCTTTTGAGTTGGTAGAATATAACTAACTGAAGTGTAGACAGCATCCAAAGTTGTTGGTGGAATTTTCGGCAAGGATTGGTTGAAGCTAGTGATGGTATCTGTGATCTCCTTGTGGTGTTGTTTTACCCTGCAAAATTATTATCGTAATAAATGTAAGCATTGCTTTGAATATTCCCATCATCACCATCATATAAATGAAAAAAATAGTACCATTTTCTCAATTCCAAAGATTGACTGTCAGCGGCATTAATAAAAGGGATGATCTGTAATGTGTTGATACTTCTATCCCTAAATAAAGCAAAAGTGAGAATGTTAATAGAAGTTGTTTGATAATGAAATGAAGGTTAGACAGTGATGGCACATTGGTTTTACGAATATAATACCTTGAAAGGAATCAACCTTGAGTCGACGACAAATTAGTACTGGCAGGTCATCCCCAGTCTCTTGCAATTGTTTGCCTTTATTTTCAATAAATTCTTGCCACATAGTGAAATTCAAAGCATGTAATCTAAACATGGATGATAAACATTAAGGTAAATTGAAATGTAGAAGATTATATAATAATTTTGCAACAAAAATTTATTTTTCTTACTTTTCATCAATAAGAACAAACTTTTGAATTTTCTTATAGCTAGTTGTTGTTTTGATAGTGCGAATTGGGAGGCATTGAGAAACAACCCTTATAACATCTGTAATTTTATACCATTAGTAAAGACAAAAAATATGTTCAGGTTTAAGTTAAAGAGACGCATTGGGAAATGATTACCTATCCGTTCTTAAGGTTTATTGAGATGTTCATGGATTCTTTCAAATGGCATATAGGAATGTTGAGCTGAAATGAGATGGCCGGAATCAGGAATTTCTTCAATAACTGTAGTGGTGTCGATGATCCACTGCATTGGTATATCGCCTTTTTTTATATCTGGGATCAATTTCTATTATATTTTCATTTGATATCTTGTACTTGTTATAAACCTGAATTCTTTGGCTCATGGTTTCATATGCTTTGTTAAACATTATACCTTCCACTTTGGCTCCCTATATCATCAGTAAACTTTATCAGTATGAGAAATTATGGTATATAGGCTATTATATGAAAAAAAGAGTTGATTACCTTTTCATCAGAAAAATGAATTTTTGGACTTTGGTAAGACTCTTTTGGCTTTGAAGTACAGAGAATTTTTCGTCGACTGTAACGACTCTGATTCAAGGGCGATCAGTATTGCGTAGTTTATCAATGGGTTTTTCCGATGCCATAGATCCTACATCACATATAATGACATCTGTAACTGGTTCAATATCTCAGTAAAGGTTTGAAGTATGGAAATTCAAAGTATAATACATGTCTAGTTGTATTTACTTTTCATATTCGATACTTGTAGAGCATTTACGTTGCTGGTGTAATTATATGATATTAGAGATCAACAAAGGAGAACAGCATTAGTATAATGTTCTGAACTTGTGTAATAACATTAAAAAGGAGAAAACATATAAGGAAAGGGGATTAAAGGAAGTTACCAGGAGTGGAAGATCTTCCTTTAATCTTTTGAAGGACGTTATCTTTAGAGCAGCTGCAGGATGTTATCTTTAGACCAATTTTTTATTCTTCTTCTTGATCTTTTGTTGTTACCTAAGAAGATGATAATGGTGATGATGACGAAGGTAGGGAAGAAAGGTAAGTATATGTATGCAAATGTATTATAAATTAATATATAATAATATTTAATATATATATACATATTCTTATTATTATATTATTATAAAATATAATAAGAAAATAAAGAGATAAGAAGGAAGAGCATAGAAAATTGTGAAAATGATGAGTAGAAGGTGGAGCAGAACTATACAGTACCCGAGGAAACATTTTGGTGAATGAACAAACAGTTTTAAGAGAAAGTGGAACAGTAATAGACTGTACTTATATATATATATATATAATATAATAATAAGATAATGAGATAAGAAGGAAGAAGGAAGAGTATAGGAAATTGTGCAAATGATGAGGAGAAGGTGGAACAATACTACACTGTACCCGAGGAAAGATGGTTATAATAATAAGATAAGGAGATAAGAAGGAAGAGTATAGAAAATTGTGCAAATGATGAGGAGAAGGTGGAACAGTACTACACTGTACCCGAGGAAAGATGCTTATAATAATAAGATAAGGAGATAAGAAGGAAGAGTATAGGAAATTGTGCAAATGATGAGGAGAAGGTGGAACAGTACTACACTGTACCCGAGGAAAGATTCTGGTGAACAAACAGTTTTAAGACAAGGGGGAACAGTAATAGATTGTACTTATATATATATATATAATAAAAATATATAAAATAAGAAGATAAGAAGGAAGAGTATTGGAAACTGTGCAAATTATGAGGAGAAGCTGGAACAGGACTACACTGTACCCGATGAAACATTCTCATCAACAACCAGTTTTAAGAGATAGTGGAACAATAATACACTGTACCTGATTTAACTGATGTGTTCACTCAAGCGTACCTAACATGTTTGACCAACTCCAGTCAAACCCTCTCCCGAAGAGGTGAAGCTTCCATTGGAGGTTTGATAGGTGAGGTTAGAGAGGTGAAGGTTGCATTGGAGGTTAGAGAGGTGAAGGTTCCATTGGAGGTTCGAGTGGTGGTAATTAGAGTGGTACACCTAAAACATCAACTCTCGAATGAGTACCTCTCGAACCTCTCCATTGGAGAGAGAGAGAGAGTGCACCTGGAGTTAACTTCTCGAATAAGTACCTCTCGAACCTCTTTACTGGAACCCTTCCACTTAAATCCTCTCCTGCTAAATCTTCACCTCTCGAATCAGTACCTGGCAAAGCCCTCGAGTGGAACCCCTCGAATGTAACCTTCAGCACCTGAACGTTCAATTCTTGAACCAATACCCCTCCAAACTTTCCAATTCAATCTCTCCAGCTTATCCTTCACCTCTCGAATCAGTATCACTCGAACCCCTCCACTGGAAACTCATCACCTGAACATTCACCTCTCTAATGATTAGCTCTCGAACTCCTATAATGGAACCTCCCCACTTGAACCCTCTATATTTGAACCTTCACCTCTCGAATTAGTACCTCAGGAATGAATTCTCAGCTCTCGAATTTCCACTGGAACTTTGACCGCTTGAACTCTAATGAAATGTTTAACTCTCGAACCTTCTATTTGAACCCCCTCGAGTCGAACCATACACTCAAACCTTCCACTCAAACCATTTTTACTCAGACCTCTCCACCCCAATGGAACTTGATTTGACTGATGTGTTTACTTAAGTGTTCTTGACATGTTTGACCCACTCCAGTAGAACCCTGTCTGCTGGAGGTGAAAAAATTTGAATATTGTAATACTACAATTTATTATCTGAAGAACTATTAAACACATACCATTAATATAGGTCCAATGAGACATACATAACCACATCTTCATTGCATTATTTTGGACAATAGTTTCAGAAACTGAAATCTGCACATCATTATTAACCGCACAAAAGAAAAACTTTATTAAAAAAATACATGCCTTGTACATAGGCAGAAAATAATGAAAGCAGGATGTATAAATAATTTAGACCTGAAGAATGTTCTTAAAGGCATCTATAGAAATGTAATAAGGAAATACCTGCAAATTCAAAAATGAGGGAGCTCCAAAAAACCACCAAATCCAAAAGGAGAAGACAAAATCAACCTGTATATTGCAAAATATGCAACAAAAAAAGGCAAAATGTTGTAGATCCAAAACGGGGAGCACAAGATGAACAAAAATATAAGAACTACTACTTTTCAAAAATCTCCTTGTAAACTATATTTTTAGTTTTATTATTTATTCGTGCTCCCTCAAATGTTGGAGGTGTCAAAAGAACCTTCACAAATTCAAAGGTTTTTACTCGGGATAGAGCAATATACAACTAACCATGGGAAAACACGGGCTGTTCTAAATATGCTCCAACAAAATCTAATGTCTGGCCTTGGGACTTATTGATTGTCATAGAAAAACATAGTCTCACTGGGAAATGAAATCTTTTAAATGGGATGGAGGTCTTACTACTTTGGTCACAAATGATTGGTATTCTAGGAATAAAGATTTGTTTGCCCTTATAAAGCCCAAAAGCTATCTCAGCCCTAATGGTTGATTGACACAACTGACGACAAATTAATCGAGTTCTGTTACACCGTCCCTCGGGTGGATTTAAATTATGTATAAGCATGATAGGAAAATTTGGTTTCAACACTAATATATAGGGTGAGAGACCTTTTGGATTAAGTGTATTAAGAAAATCCTCATGATCACTCTGATTGTTTTCACCCAAAGTTCTATCTATACTAATATATAATCTCGGGGTGCCAGGAAAGGTATCAATCAAAAATCTATTTATGTTGTCAACAGCAGCATTTGTTGCAGCTAAAACACACCTTCCTATCATGTCAATTGGATTTACTACATATGCAGCTAAATCTGTGAACACACATTAAATCAACCTGTAAACAATTCAAATATTGCTAATGCCTCCATTAATAATCCATTCAGTATGTAGAAGACTTGTGCAAAAAGGATAAAAATGTCCTACTTTTGAATGGATGCTTCTTTTCCAATATATGGGATAACAATGTGAGCTGGAAATTTGATCTCCTCATTGCATTCAATATGCTCTGTCCCTTCACCTATACATAGTAAAAAAGAGCAAAAACATGAGAGCCTTAAATGATCCCTTCACCATTGTATATTCTCAATGGATGCTTGAACTGTTCCATCTCTTGATGCACCTGATATAACAGGTAAAGTCTGCCTAAAATCTCCTCCTAAAAGAACAACCTTACCACCAAATGGAGTATCGGTATCTGTGAGATATTTTAGTAACATATCCAAATCTTATAACGATTGACGTTTTTCCATTGTGGCCTCATCCCAAAAAATCAACTTAGCTTCTATTATTAACTTTGCTAAACCACACTGCTTGCTCAATTGACAAACTTTAGTGTCAGAACAATCAAATGGTACCTTGAAATGGGAATGTGCAGTTCTTCCTCCAGACAACACAGAGGCAGCTACTCCAGAAGATGAAATAGCCAGTGCAATATGACCCTCAGATAGCAATGTTGCAAGCAAAGCTCTGTACAAAAACGTGTTTCCTGTGCAACCAGGTCCGTCAATAAAGAAAGATTTTTCACTGTTGGCTATAACACTTTGCATGATCTGATCATATGCCAGCCTTTGCTCAACATTTAATAGATCGGGCAGTAGTAATTCTTCATCAGAAATTTGAATACTCCTCTCACTTAGTATTTCACATGTTAAGACCTCATCAGCTGATACACCAGCAATAACATCCATCAAACCATAATGTTCAATATCCTTACCCATTTCAAATAAAAATCCATTTATAATATTCAAAACCTTTGTATTTATAAAGGCTTCAGTGAGATAGGGCTGTGTTGTTAATTTTTTCAGAAAATGTGAACATAGTTCATCTTTGAACCTCATCCATAATTCCTTCGGATCATGTGGTGAGTAAAATACCAGCAAAACAACAAATAAAGATCTCAAAGTTGATGGCATCTGGAATGAACAAGCTTCCTGTAGGGTATCTTCAATATAAGTATCTGAAGTCAACAAACCATATGCAATTACGACTTCTCTATAAGTACTTTATTTACTCCCTTGCACAGTCTTCAAGTTTTCAAAGGACGTTGGTGACCTAACATGAGATATAAGAAGCCTTAAGTAATAGTGTTTACCTTCTGTGGGACTCACTACGACCAGCCCACCGATAACATTCCTGGATTTTCTCTTCGCCCAAGTCCTGTTCAATGTTGACCACACAAAGTGTTCCGGAAATTATTTATATAAGAGCTTCAGTTCTTTGGCATCGGGTTCACATGCATTCATTTTAAAGAAAGATGTGAGCGTAGTTCTACTAAGAAACTCATTTGCAGTAATTTACTCAAGAGCGGAATTCTTCTGAAATGTAATATATTGCTGACCTGGTAAGTGGACTTGAAGAGAGTAAACAGCAGGCTGCGTATAGTTTAACTTAAAACTATACATTCTCCAAGTTGCTTCAGATGGACCAATCCAACATCCATCTTGATACAATTTGATTTCATCAATAATTGTATCATGTCCACAACCCTATAATGCAAAGCCAACTCGGTTACTGCCCTTAAAGATATACTTGTGAACATACTTGATGAGCTGAATAGTTGAGCAAATATCCACATTTATATGACACTCATATGTCGCGGATAAGTATTTATTATAGCCAACAACCCAGTTATTTCCTAGAGCATGTTTTTTTATGGTAACTGTTTTACCATCGTCTCTCCTTCTATATAATGGATAACCAACCTCTGTATGACATGTTGACTGCCTAAATGGTTTAGGGAATCCAAATTTACACTTACCGTTCCTCATACAGGGGCTTTTAGGATTCAATCTACCACATGGTCCATGCATCATATTTTTGCTGACAATACCAAAATGATATGATTCCTTGTCTGGATCTAGCAGCTCGGAGCAAACAATTTTATTATAAGCATCCGGTCCTAAAGATTTACAACCAGGTTTTAGAATGATTAACATGTGGCAGTGAGGTAGACCTCTTTTTTTATACTCAATAATGTAGACCAAAGGTTGCATAGTACCAAAAATCTCCTTATGAATAATGTCATTCTTCAGCTCATAAACTTTAGCGCAGAAAACTCTTGCAAGTAAATTTGACCTATCATTTGAAGCTTCACCAAAATGAAGGTTTTCTTGAATCTCTGCCCAATAGAGATTGCAAGTCATGGTCAGAAATATATCAGGCTTACCAAATTTTTGAATGATGGCCATGGCATCAAGATACCTATGACACATATCTCTAGGACCGCCTAAAAATGAAGCTGGAAATACCACCCGACGACCAAGTGTGGATCCCTCCACTAAACCAGCATTCATACCATCCATAAGACCCTGTGCCATTTCCGTTCAGAACTGCCCCTGTTTATCCCTCAAATATTCCAACCACCTGGTTTCTATTTTAATGTAAGCATCAACAACAAACTGTTGTAAGAGGCGTCCAACATGTAGAAACATCGATTCATCATATGACCCAATTTGTAATTTATAGCAGTAGTATTCCATTGCAGTAACTGTATCCTTGTTTTTTTTCCATCCCAGACAACTGTAAGGAAAGTAAAACATAAATATGTAGTAGTGTAAATTGTCAAAAAATCAAAAACAACACAACTATTGAATTTAAAAGTTG
This sequence comes from Rubia yunnanensis, assembly GCA_037428765.1. Classification (NCBI taxonomy): domain Eukaryota; kingdom Viridiplantae; phylum Streptophyta; class Magnoliopsida; order Gentianales; family Rubiaceae; genus Rubia; species Rubia yunnanensis. The sequence goes on along the minus strand of CM075069.1, from coordinate 64,089,599 downwards.
ATTACAGACCTTTACTCTCAAAATCTATAAGTGATTGAGGACAATCAAAGACCATCATTTCACCTCCAGATTCTTCAAAGACCATATGCCTCTTCCTAATCCTTTTAATATTCAAATGCCAACCAGATTGGCCCCTCGGAAAAATTAAAGGATATTGCATTGGATCGTAGCATCCGTAATAAAGTTTGATGTTATAAGTTTTACCATCAGCGATGTAGACTTGAACAGGTACAGTCCTCACTGCATCTTCCTCGAACGGCTCAACAAATATACTACCAACTTGAAACACCGTTGGAATGTTGTATCGCCTCAGATCAAGTTTTGGGTCTGCACTTATGATAAGAATCTCCTTGCGAAGACTCACGATTTGCGGAATAATATCTTTGATCTAGTGAAGAGATCTGCAAACCCGTACTATCTCGCATGAAATTCAGGAGTCTAGCCCTCGGGGTATGCCTAACTTCGACTTGCTCTCTAACTAGCCCTCAAGATCAAACTACAAGGTTTATTGATGCTTAACTAGCCCTCGGGGTTAAGCAACAATGAAATAACTCGCAAGCAAAGAGTATGAACTCAAAAGGTTGTATTTTGATTGATAAAAATGGTGTCAAATTCGTCCATAAGGCCTCCTTATTTATAGGGTTACAATCTTGCCCCAAACCCTAATCACAACTGGAAACTGAATTGACTTATTGTAGCTTTAAGAAGCTAAAACCAAATCTCACTAAAATACCTAAAATAAATGGTAATCTAAGGTAATCTAGTTGAATTCTTCAAGAAGTAACCTTGAAGAATATTACCTTATCTAATCTTACCAAATCTAATTCTAATCAGAATAAAACTAAATATACTAAACTCTGATGGACTGTATTTTTGAAATTCAGCTCTTCAATGCCCACGTGGCCGAGCTATCAGTCCAATAAACTCAAAAATGAAATAATTTTACAATATTTTACATTGATCACACTACCTCATTAAAAAACCCAGTGGGAAAAAGAGTATAGCGTTCTTCATAATGTCTTCAATTCGTCGACAATCTTGAATAATGAATCCAAGATGTCGATGGTGACTCCTTCTTCAATTCTTCATCATAAAGGCGATCAATCAAAGAATTTAAAGCACATAAATTCATTTGATATTCATATCATTCCCTCCCAGATCGAAAAGTTTCATCTTCGAAATGGAAAGCATATAACCTATAAAGTCATCCTTGAATTCCTGTAACAACTGAACAAACCGTGAAAACATATCTACAAGAATATCTTCTTTGAAATAGTAACTTTCTTTAAATGACATTATAAGAACAAAAGAATTATTAGTCAAAGATCTATTCATATTTCTTATTGAAGCATAAAATAATTTACCAGAGTCAGTAGATAGTTCATACCTCATCATATAAATAGAAGGTAAAGGACTAAGATGTGAAGACAAGACTTTATACGACTTATCAGAATCATTTTGCAACTTACCTGTCTTACCTGCCGTAGGATTGACCTGGAACTTGTGTATGGCAACATTTACTGTCTTTTTGGAAAAATGAACACTATTTTGGTCAAAATTACTTTTTTCTTGTGGGGGATTAATTTTGAAAACATCTGTGGAATATGCGTAAAAAACATCTTGTGTGTCAGGACCTTGCTCACCTTTGTCAAAATGTCGAATTCATCATAAATTTGTTCTTCTTCGGTGTCATATCGTGCAGGCATATCATCATCTTCTTCCTCTTTCAATGTTGTTATATTTTGTTCATGGGGATAGTTATTGTGAACATGTCCTCGTTCATTACAATGAAAACATGTAGAAGTGTTAAAAGAAACTGTATTTGACAAAGTAGAAATTGATTTACATGTATATTGGCTAAGAGACTGGTTCGTTGCGATCATTCTTTTATCGATGGGTTCAAATGGTGGATTTGAGTAGGTTTTGGCCGAATTAAGGTTTCCTCGGCCACCCATGTTTGAATTACTACCACCCATGGTCAAATTTAGGCTTCTGAAATCAGAGACTTGCCTTTGACTGTCATAGCTGAAATTAGAGCTTCCTCTGGGCCTTCATGTCGACTCAACCAACCTAGCCTTGAACAATAAATCTTGCATGGAAACATAAAACTGGAGCTTAACCAGAACTTGGAGATTTTCTCTTAAACCTTCAATAAATCGATTCTTTATAAAGGCATCATTTTCTCTTATGCCAACTCTTCTCATAGCTAATTCAAGATCTTGCCAGTATTCATCTACACTGCGATTTCCTTGCTTCATATTACTGAGATATGAATGTTGCTCCATCAAATATGTTCATGGAACATGATGTAATCAAAGCTTGATTTTCAATCTCTCCTAGGTGGATATAGGCCTTTTACCAGCAAGTTGTCTTGATTCTTTCAAATCCTCCCACCATTCTATGGCATAATGGGTGACAGAATAACGTGCGATCTTGATATTCTCTTTCTCATGATAGTTGTAAAGATCAAATAGGTTCTCGATCTGCCTCTCCTAATCCAAGTATTTCATAGGATTGTGTCGACCATCAAATCTAGGAATATCATCCTTGAAAACATTGATGTCATGAGCAGATTCAACTTTTTTCTTGCAGAACAAGGTGTCGTAGGATTTTATAACTCATCCACCTTCCTATTCAATCTTTGAACCTCGCTCATTATAGCATTTATGACATTCATAGAATTTATTTTAGGTTTATTGTTGGAATTTCCAACAAATGGCGGGACGAATGAATTGCCCGCCATCACTGCTAAGAAGAAACAAACCGTCAGGAATAAATGTCCCCCTTCCCCGTTGTTTAGTAAGGTCACTCACCAAGTTTATAACACTTACAACTCACAAGGCAAAGGCTAATGTAAGAAAATTGATCAATTCACCGCAATTCAAAGCAAACTATGGAGATGAGTACTGCAGAACTTATTTCGAAATTTAAAAATATATAAACTCAAAATTTGGCTCTACGATCTAGAATTATAAATTATACAAAGAATCAGGAACAAAACGCAATTTGAATGGCATGAATCGGAGCTGTATTGAATGAATTATGACCAAAACAAGATTGCTTTATATAGGCGATAAATAGGTTCCGAAAATTCATAAACTTTTCCGAAAACAAATTGGAATAGGAACTCAAACCCAAATCCCTTATGGTTAAGGATTTTAATGACTTACTTGTCCCTCAAGTCGAAAATTCAGATCAAAACCCCTCTCTCAATTGGCTTTTATTTCCTTTTTCTCTTCCGATTAGGATTTTGACTTTTCTTTTCCTTTTTCAAACCGGATTCCTTTTTCTTTCCTTTTTTTCAGCCACAATTCATTTTATATTTTTTTTGTACTATAAAAATCACAACCAAAATATTATTCCCCAAGAAATAATTTTGGTAACAATTACCAAAATTTTTGGAAATTGCAAATCTGTCCCCAAACTTATGGAAATTGCAAAATTGTCCCCAAACTTATGAAAATTGCAAATTTGCCCCAAATTTAAGATTTCAAATCCTAAATTCCAATTTTGAAACCCAAAAATATGCTACATTTTTTTCATTTTTTAAAAGTTTTGGAACAAGAATCGCCTATACAAAACTTGGAAAAAGAAAACTGCGACAACTTCCTCTTGATTCAAACGAACTTCGAGGTATTCAAGATCGTAAGGATCAAGAATATGACACTATATATATGGAAAACGACACAAGACACTTTTTCTTTTATTTTTTAATTCTAGATCACAGAATCAAAGAACGATAAAGATAACAAATAGGATTATGAGCATGCAATAATTTTCAGAAGAATTGACAAAAAAATATCACAAGCACATAAACTGTTTAAGCTACCTAAAAACTATAAAATTGACCAGAAGATGAAGGCGGATAATACTTGTTAACTCTCAGACCCTTCGACGTCCTCCTGACTCAATTGATGAAGGTGAAGGCGGATAGTAATACTGAAGTATTCTAACTCTCGGACCCTTCGACGTCCTTCGACTCTAGATTCAATCATCTTGGTAAGAAAGATCAAACAAACACGGTTAAAACACGACACGAAAGAGTATATCTATATATTCAAAAATAAATTAATGCAAAACTCGAAACCCCTTTTTTTTTTCGACCTCAGTAGATCTTTTGCTTTGCTCTGATGCCAACTAATATGAATCTCCTTGTGAAGACTCATGATTTGCGGAATTAATATCTTGATCTAGTGAATGGATCTGCAAACCCACACTATCTCGCATAAAATTCAGGAGTCTAGCCCTCGGGGTACACCTAACTTCGACTTGCTCTCTAACTAGCCTTCAGGATCAGATTACATGGTTTATTGATACTTAACTAGCCCTTGGGGTTAAGCAACAATGGAATAGCTCACAAGCAAAGAGTATGAACTTAAAAGGTTGTATTTTGATTGATAAAAATGGTGTCAAATTCGTCCATAAGGCCTCCCTATTTATAGGGTTGCAATCTTGCCCCAAACCCTAATCACAACTGGAAACTGAATTGACTTATGACAGCTTTAAGAAGCTAAAACCAAATCTAACTAAAATACCTAAAACAAATGGTAATCTAAGGTAATCTAGTTGAATTCTTCAAGAAGTAACCTCGAAGAATTTTACCTTATCTAATCTTACCAAATTTTATTTTAATCAGAATAAAACTGAATATACTAAACTCTAACGGACAGTATTTTCAGAATTCAGCTCTTCAAAGCCCACATGGTCGAGCTATCAGTCCAATAAACCCAAAAATGAAATAATTTTACAATATTTTGCATTGATCACACTACCTTGTTAAAAAACCCAGTGGGAAAAAGAGTATAGTGTTCTTCGTGATGTCTTCAGTTCGTCGACACTTGAATAATGAATCCAAAATGTCGATGGTGACTCCTTCTTCAATTCTTCATCATAAAGGCGATCAATCAAAGCATTTAAAGCACATAAATGCATTTGATATTTGTATCAACTTAGAACAATAGTCTTCGTCTCGATACTGTCAATATTTTTCAAGTGCTTAAAGAATTGACAATACGGATTATCTCTCAATATATCCATCAACAATTTCATCGTTGCCTCATTGAATTTGTCAGCACAGTCAGACCTCATTCTCTTTTCCAACTCAAAGTCTGTGTCAAAAGAAATATAGCTAAACACCATCAGGTTCGGCTCCCTCAGGACCTTTCAAAGGTTTCAGGTAGTGATACATTTTACCATGAACTTTGAAGGTATAAATTCCACCGGCATTAGTAGTTAAGTTACGATCATAACCTGCACTCAAAGTTGTAAATGCTAGGTAATTGTTGTAGGTCCGAACATTCTTCCTAAAATAGATAGACTGCAGCATGATGCCAACAAAAAGAGCTCTTAATTGGTCTGGCATTGGCACAGATGGCAAGTAAATTTCCCCTCCAGAACAATAGAATAGATTTGACTCTCCCTTAAATCTCTTTGGCTTGCAATGAACACAATTGGTCATTACAGGTAATGTCGGTGCAGAGGTAGGAATATCATCTCCTAGAGCAATATTTTTATACTTTCTCTTTTTCAGTGGACCTGAACGGAAAAAAAATTAAATATACTACGAATAACCACCAGCCAGTTAAACCCTGACCTAATGTCATTGTTTCGCTACAATTGTTGATTCAATAAAGATTTATTTAATTTATTGATCACACATATAAATACCAGCTATTTCACTGAAGAGTATCACGTTTGGATATCAGCCATTTAAGCCAATAGCATTATACCTAGATATCATTGTTGATTAAGTATATCAATAAAATTTTTGAACACATTAAATAAAAAATTCCGAAAAAGAAGAGCTACAGTTTTTTATATAGAGCTAAAATAAATATCTGATAAAGATCAAAGTAGCACTGATGATAAACCACAAAAAAACAAACCTGCAGAGTTAGAAGGTAAATTTCCATCCCATGTACTATGAAGAATAGCAGAACTGATGATTGGCAAATGAGTATGAGAAGAGGAACACCCTGCTTGGCGAGCATAACCAGAAATATTAACTGGAGAATTTCCTTGCGAGAAAGCATTGCCAGGAGAAAAAGAATTATATGTTGCAGGTTGGAATACACAGTAAAGAAAATGCTACATATGTCAAGAAAGAACGATGAATGATACACAAATATATATAGACATGCAGAGCTGGTGTTGGAAAAATGAACATACGAAGAAGAGGATACTGCGTGGTGACCATGAGCATAAATATCAGCTGAAATATTTCTTCGCGAAGATGCAACCAAATTGGAAAATGAACCATATGCTACAGGCAAGAATGCATAGTAAGTATCTTCCAAGAAAACATAGAGAAGTGGATATACTAATCGCTATGAATCAATTTAACTATATATAAAAGTGAAGCAAGTTTGACATTGACTAAATAATGCCACAAATACAAATCAAAATCTCTGACAAAACATAATGCTGCAAAGGTAGGTACAAAGGAATACAATGAACATGTAAACAGGAACTGGCCCCTACAGCGAGCTCACAGATTCCAAATTTGCTGGACACTCAAATCATTTGACTCAATGATTAATAAATCATCATGAGAAGACGCTGATCCTGCTGGCTCTGCAGTGCCATAACTACTATTATCCATCAAATTCCTCGATGGTGCATTAGCTCGCAGATTCTGAATTTGCTGGACACTCAAATCATTTGACTCAATGCTTAATAAATCATCATGAGAAGACACCGATCCTACAGGCTCTGTATTGCCATAACTATTGTTATCCATCAAATTCCTCGATGGGAATGCACCATCAACAGATAAATGGGCAGAGAAAGATGTTTGTGGTTTCTTCTTTGAACCTGCATTTCATGAACTGAAACCAATAAATTCAAACAGCCGATTATATAAACAGAAGAAGATAAATAAATACAGTTTAAAATTGTACACACAAACCTGCCACCGGCTGTTGATGGGATGTTTGAGATGAACGTCTTAGTGCAGCTTGCTCTCTTTTTCATTAGAGCATTAGTAATTTTTTTCCGCTAGGGATCTGACCATAGGTCTTTCTTCTCTTAGAAATTTCATGGTTGATAGCTGATGGATCTCCTGTAACCTGTTCAATTTCAGCCCCTGTACAAATTTTTTAGTAAATTTGATTCTAATATGAATGTTCGTAATACCATTGCTGCATATAAGTGACAGTGGTAAACCAAAACACCCCATGTACGATGACCATTCGTTAAAATAACAGAAAATGGAGGTCACGAGGGAAGCAGGCGGTGGCGATAACAGCAGCAATTATGACACTGGTGTTCAAACTGGGGGAAAGAATTACGACGAAAAACACATACCAATATTATTTACCATTGAACCCTCCACTGACTTAAAAGAACGCTTTAAAGCATACTGCTCTCTTCTCCGCTGTAGCAATTCTCCCTTTGCCTCAGGTGATAATTCAGGATAAGCCTTCCTCCTCTTAGCATTTCTGTCTGATCGATCAACGGCCTCTATTGGTATGTTTCTAGGTTTTATAACCAAAAAAATCTTAATTTTATATAAACTTGGCCAAAGACCTGAAATTCAAAAACCCCACAAGCATTTAGAGGGAGAAGAACAAAGAACACATTTTTAGAATAGTACCATTCCAAATTCTGGGGAAAGAGTTTGGATTAGGGGAAAAATGGGGAACAATGTCATCGGGAAGTAATATTTGCTTTCTGCATAATTTATTTATTTTTTGAGGGGAACAATGTCATCGAGAATGCGTACCCCTCAAACACATCCAATAGAACTCCTCCACCTAAAAGTTTAAATCTCGAATGGGGACCTCTCGAGTAGGCACCTCTCGAATTGGTACCTCTAGAACCCATCCAATGGAACACCTCCACCTGAAACTACACCTCTCGAATGGGTACATATCAAATAGATCTAACAGAACCCCACCACCTGAAACTTCACCTCTTGAATGGGCACCTCTTAAATGGGTACCTCTTGGGTGGGAACCTCTCGAATGTGTACCTCTCAAATGGTACCTCTTGGCCTGAAACTACACCTCTCGAATGGGTACTTCTCGAATGGATCCAACGGAACCCCTCCACCTGATACTTCACCTCTCGAATGGATCCAATGGAACCCCTCCACCTGATACTTCACCTCTCGAATGGTTACCTCTCGAATGCTTACCTCTCGAACACATTCAATAAAACTCCTCCACCTGAAAGTTCACCTCTCGAATGGGTACCTCTTGAACCTATCCAATGGAACCCCTCCACCTGAGACTTCACCTCTCGAATGGGTACCTCTCGAATGGAACCTCTCGAATCGGTACCTCTAGAACCCATCTAATGGAACCCCTCCACCTAAAAGTTCACCTTTCGAAATGGAACCTCTCGAATGCGTACCTCTCGAAATTGGTACCTCTCGAACTCTAACCTCTCGAATCCCCCCGGGGTCCTTCACATCTCGAACCCCTACACCTGAACCCTCTGAACTTCAACCTTCACCTCTAAAATTGCTACCTCCCGAACCCCACCACTTGAACCCTCTCCACCTGAACCCTCACATCTCGAATGGGTACCTTTCGAGCCCCTCCAATGGAACCCCTCCAATGGAACCCCTCCACTTGAACCTCTTCAACTGAACCTTCACCTCTCAAACCTCTCCACCTGAACCTTCAGCTATCAAATCAGTAACTCTTGAACCATTACCTCTCGAACCCCCTCACTCGAATTCTCACCTCTCAAATCCCCACTGGAACCTTCACCTATCGAACCTCTAATGGCTACGTCTCAAATGGGTACCTCTCGAATAGGCACCCCTCCAATGGGTACCCAAAACGACATTGTTTTGGGCAGCCACCTGGCAGTACCTGCAGACGTACATGGTGGCACCGCAATGTTTGAAAAAGGGGATGCACCACTTGAGAGCACGTGTAGAGGCACACATTAGGCAGCCCTGCAAAATGACCATTATGCCCCTGACGACGGTTGTGTCAACCATCTAGTTTCGAAGTATTTCTTTTATATATAACCCGATAATAATATCAATGCATGAAAAAAAAAAGTCGACCCTTACACTGTAGCAAGTATAAACACTTGGTGGCTCAATTATACAATGTAATTGGTTGACACAAGAGGATGTGAGGTCTTTGGTGATGGTTACAGTTATAAATGACGGTCTCTAGGTTTGTTGATCATTTTTAGTTACTCGCTGCATTAGGTGAAAGTGAAACATAGATGTTGGTACCTTGCCTCCACTTCACGGAGGATCCAGTCATTCCTCATGTTAGTAATCATTTGAACTTTTCATAGGGTTAAGAATGCTTTAACCTGGGTATAGATTTTCATATTATGAGGAATTAAATTAGAAGTATCTCAAGGAAAGTTATATGGCTAGATGATGAATGATATAGAAAGCATAAGCTAGGCTTTGATGAAAGCTTTAAATTGTTAGAGATTTATAAAAACAAACAAAGAACGATGTGCTCAGTAGTCAGTAGAATATTGCTTTGTTTCGATCCTTCACTAGACTAAAGAACAGATTACTCTTGACTAAATAACTTATTTGAATGAATATGAATTCTGAAGCCTTCAATCACTTAAAGGTTATCTCAGAAGGTATTAGGAACGAATTATGGTTCTTGAAAAAAATTAATTTAGCGGTTGAATTGTTCTTTAGGATCAACACAATGTGAATTAGATTTAGCTTCTGCAATGTGAATGGTAGGTATCTTATTGTGGCTTTCGCAGCACCAACTTGAGTTCTTTCTTTGAGTGTGCTGGATTTCATGATTTCGGATGCAGTTATACTCGTTTCGAAAAATGGCCTCATTTGTGGAGGATGCATTCACTGATTTTTTTTTAAAATATGGATTTGGAGTCCTCAATTTGTGCCTTTTTTAAAATTATAACTTTTAAACTAAACTATACTTTGGTAGAATATTGCACATACTAACGTACATTTCATATGATTACATTAACATTTGTTAACGTCTTGACAAAAAAAATGATGGAAGCTAACAATACATATAATTTGTTTAAGTAAACATTAAATTAACATTAAATTTATAAGATATAGTTATCAAACAATTTTATTGTCGAGTGAAATTATTTTCGTCCATAAAATAATTACAAAACATTTAAAAAATTATATGTAAAATCTGACATTTTCAATACTTATTAACACTTTAATATATAAATGCTTATTAGTATTAGTAAAATCTTACAATAAAATTATAGATTTAAGAGTAAAAAAATTTTTTTTTTTGTTAAACTTATAAAATATGGCTATCAAACTATTTTATTTTTGGGTTATCACATTTTTTTATTGTCGAGTGAAACTACTTTCGTTCATAAAATATTACATAACATTTAAAAATTATACATAAAATATAATATTTTTGACATTTATTAATAATTTAATATAAATGTATACTAGTATTAGTAAAACCAAAGGTGAAAAGTTAATTTTTTTTTAAATGATATTGGGATAAATATTAGGACTAAAACCATAATTTTTGTGCAATAAATTCGATAAACAAAATTGAAACAAACTAAAAATCAAAATACTACATACACAAAATTTATATTCCAGAATACAATAAAACGATGTCGTAATATTTGTGGGCTAGAATAGCATAGAGGATCCGAAATTAAACAAAATTGAAACAAATTAAAAATCAAAATACTGCATACTATAGAATTTGGTAAAAACTGATTGTTGTATTCCATTGATAGAAACGTATCTATTTACACAAGTTGTACTTCAACTAATTGATCCTAACTCTCTGGGATCATGGATTGCGTATGACTAACTAATCCTATTGAATAGGTCTTATAGCTGACTAAGTTTACTAAATATACAAAACTAAAAATAGAAAACTAATATTTAAAACTAATATTTTTCTACACCCCCCCTCAAGTTGAAGTCGGGGGAAAAATGTCGAGCACGCCCAACTTGGAAATAATGTTTCGAAAGATATCTGCACCAAGAGGCTTGGTAAAGATATCAGCAAGTTGATCAGATGAACGTAAGTAGCTGGTGGAGATGAGGCTGGATATCATCTTTTCGCGGACGAAGTGACAATCAAGTTCAATATGCTTCGTACGTTTGTGGAAAACAGGGTTACTGGCAATGTGAAGAGCAGCTTGGTTGTCACAGTAAACTCGTATAGGTTGTCGAGGAGGAAATCCAAGGTTAGAGAGAAGATAATAAAGCCATTGTATTTCAGCAGTGAGAGTAGCAAGAGAGCGATATTCAGCTTCAGCGGAAGAGCGGGAAACTGTAGGTTGCTTCCTTGTTTTCCATGAAATAGGACTAGAACCAAGCATGGTGATGTATCCCGTGGTAGAGCGACGAGTAGTGGGGCAACCAGCCCAATCAAAATCAGCAAAACCAAGGAGAGAAAGAGAACTATTTGATGAAAGTAGTATTCCCTTACCAACAGACCCTTTAAGGTAGCGGAGAACACGATTTGCCGCATCAAGATGGGTAGAATGTGGATTTTGCATGAATTGACTTAGAGTATTAACGGCATATTGAATGTCAGGACGTGTGACCGTCAGATAGAGAAGACGACCCACGAGGCGTCGATAAATAGATGGATCAGGAAGGGGTGTACCTTCATTGGGAAGTAAATGAAGATTTTGTTCCATAGGAAAAGGAGAAGAGCGAGAATCCAGCTGTCCGGAATCAGAAAGAATATCGAGAGTGTATTTACGTTGACATAAAAAAATACCTTGTTTGGAACGTGAGACTTCAATACCAAGGAAGTAACGAAGAGTGCCAAGATCTTTAATAGAAAAAGAACTAGCAAGAAATTGTTTAGTCTCATTAATGATGGACAAATTATTACCAGTAATGATGATATCATCACCGTAAACAAGAATAAATACAGAGATATTATCTTTGATATGTGTGAATAGACTATAATCTGCAGTCGATTGATGGAAACCACGTGATTTAAGAGTAGAAGAAAATTTATAAAACCATTGTCGAGAGGCTTGTTTAAGGCCATAAATGGATTTATGTAATTTACAAACAAGATTACTATTCTTATGATGAAAATTGGGAGGGAGCTTCATATAGACTTCTTCATGAAGGTCACCTTGGAGCATTATTGACATCAAGTTGATGAAGGGTCCAACCGCGAATTGCAGCAATTGAGAGAAGAAGACGTACAGTGACGAGATTGGCAACAGGTGCAAACGTGTCGTGATAATCAATTCCTTCAATTTGATTATAACCCTTTGCAACAAGACGGGCTTTATAACACTCGATTGAGCCATCAGAATGGTATTTTATTTTGTAGACCCATTTACATCCAATGGATGATTTTCCAGGAGGTAAATGGCATAAAGACCAAGTACGATTAGTTTCGAGAGCATGAATTTCAGAGGACATAGCATCTCGCCAATGAGGAGATTTAACTGCCTGGGAATAAGTTTTTGGTTCTGTGTGATCAATTATTTTGGATATAAAATCACGATGAGTAGAACTTAAAGTGCTTAAAGAGAAGTGTTTGGCGAGAGGATGTGGAGTAGACAAAGAGACATTGGTGCAAATAAATCATTATAACGAGACGGACGACGACGATCTCGCACAGGACGGTCAGGCCTGGAAGGAGTAGAATCAGAAGTGATAGGCGCAGGAGAAGATGGTGGACTCGGAGCTGGAATGGAGTCAACATTAGTCGCAAGAGATGGCGACGGACTTGAAATAGGTTCCAAAATAGTATCAGTAAAATAATCATTTAAAGGGGTGATACTAATTGGAATAGGAGGTGAAGAACTAGATGAGGATGTATTAGAAACATTGCTATAAGGAAATATGGATTCATGAAAAATGACATCGCGAGAGACATAAATTCGACGAGTAGAAATATCATAAACTTTATATCCTTTTTTACCAAAAAGATAGCCAATGAATATACCAGGCTTAGCACGCTGGTCAAATTTATGTCATATATACATATTTTTGGCAAAACATAAACAACCGAATACTCGTAGTGATGAATACGATGGAGATGTGCCAAACAATACTTCATGAGGAGATTTAAAGTGAAGAATCTTAGTCGGTAATTTGTTAATCAAGAAGGCAGCAGTAAGGATGCATTCACCCCAAAATGAAAGAGGTAAATGACTTTGAAAACGTAAGGCTCGAGCAACATCCAGAAGATGACGATGCTTACGTTCAACGATCCCATTTTGTTGGGGTGTTCCAACACAACTACGTTGATGAATGATTCCATGAGTTTGACACCAAGTTTGAAATTTGGTGCAGAGAAATTCAGCTCCATTGTCTGAACGAATGACTTGGAGTTGAGGAAGAAAAATTCCACCACTTCCGGTGTTGATTTTGGAGATGTCGCCATTGAATTGACGATTAATATGAGAGAAAATTTGGGTTATCATATGAAAAAATTCAGACTTTGTTTTCATGAGATATATCCAAGTACAACGTGAATAATCATCTACAATAGTTAAAAAATAACGAGATCCATTTGTAGAAAGAACGGAAAAAGGCCCCCAAATGTCTACATGGATTAACTCAAAGCATTTTATAGAATGAGAAGTACTTGTTGGAAATAATTGACGAGATTGTTTGGCTTGAGGGAAAACATCACAAGTGAGGTTTTTATTCGAAACAATATCAGAAAATTTGCTTACAAGAAATTGAAAATGAGAATTGCCTGGATGACCAAGGCATGAATGCCATAAATCAAAACTATTACATTGATGGAAAAACAATGCTTTATTTGAATAAGCAGGAACATCATCTAGATAATAGAAGCCATTTCGCGTACTACCCCGACTAATCTTCATCTTCGAGGAAAGGTCCTGAAATAGACAATGATAATAAAAAAATGTGACTACACAACCAAGTTGTCGAGAAATTTGAGAGACAGATAGTAAATTAAATTTGAAAGATGGGATATGAAATACATCTTTCAAAATAAGATTTGTAGAGTGTTTGATTACACCAATATGAGTCACTGATGCTATTGATCCATCAGGCATTTGAACATGAATATGCTTCTTTAATGGATAATATGAAGAAAATAATGAAAGTGACGTGCAAATATGATTTGATGCACCAGAATCAATAATCCAAGAAGAAGATATATAATTTAGAGCTTTATCTGCTAAATGGGCATAATAGAAAATTTTATAAATAAATTTACCTGCTAAATGAGCCGAGTGAATTGACACTCGGCCATGATTGAGAATTGACATGAAATAGATTGAGTAGAATATTGTAGAGAGAATTAATCAAGCTCTGATACCATATAGAATTTGGTAAAAACTGATTGTTGTATTCCATTGATAGAAACGTATCTATTTATACAAGTTGTACTTCAACTAATTGATCCTAACTCTCTGGGATCATGGATTGCGTCTGACTAACTAATCCTATTGAATAGGTCTTATAGCTGACTAAGTTTACTAAATATACAAAACTAAAAATAGAAAACTAATATTTAAAACTAATATTTAAAACTAATATTTATTCTACACATACACTTAAAAAATTTATATTCCAAAATAAAATAAAACGATGTCGTAATATATGTGGCACACTGGCATAAGTAGAATAGCGTAGATAATCCGAAATTATCCTAACATACATGTTAGAAAATTCGAGTACTAAATAATACGAGTATAATTTACATTAGTCCTAGGAGATGTATTGGCAAGACACGTGCGCGATTTCTAGGAGATGTATTTGCAAGACACGTGCGCGATCGACACCACGTACACCATCTACGTGTTGGATGCAGAATGTTTACAGTACTATGTGTTTGCTTTTCAACTGTATACAAATATATTAGGAGGTGAGTGCTTTCTTTGATGGTGCTACATAAATTAAAGTTGGATGCAACTATGCGGGTTTTGAAAAATGGTCACCTTTATGGTGCGTCCTCTCAGGTTTTTTTTACCTGCAGTTAGAGGATGCAGGTTCTTTTAATCTATTTTGCTGGAATGTGTCCTCTGGGCTTTATATAAAAAAAAATTTCCTGCATTTTAGAGGACGCATTTAGCAAATGCTTCCTCATGTTTTCTGCCAAAAAAAAGATAAATTGAGAGGACGCATTTAGCAAATGCGTCCTCATGTTTTCTGCCAGGCTTAAATTCAAGAGTAAACGTGTCCTCAATTTTGCATGCAATAAAATAAAATAAAAATTACAAAGAACGCATTTAGCAAATGCGTTCTCCACCCTTACATGCAATGGCATGTATTGTAGCCACCATTATAGAGTTTTCTCTGTGATCAAGTAGTTCAGCTTGGGGTTTGTGAGAGAATGTGAAGTGGTTCAATCAAGAAAGACACTGAGCAGGTTTGCATTATGTGTGGTCAAAAGTGAAGTTTCAGGCACATTTCATAATAATGTCTGAAAAGTTGATACAAAGAATTAAAAAAACAAAGAATCGAATCAGTCACAAAGTTGATACTCATATATCCAGATTGGAATACTCACATACTTTTGTTGGAAGATAAACTGCATACCCAAATGCATAAGCAAGATTTTGCATGTTCATTTATTTTTTTATTAGTGAGTAATAAGTTTATAAGAAATTAGTGATGGTTATGGTTTGTACGTGCTCCTCCTACTGGATCCATCTTGAATGGAAATGATGGTTGTGATTTGTTACAAGACTTGCTATGCATATATATATATATATTTATATATATATATATATATATTTCTCTATGTTAGCAGATTTCATCTACCTGTTCTTATATCTTAGATGTGTCATATTGATCCACATGATTTACTCCATCGAAAGTTTGAAACAGAGGGATCACCATGGCCGAAATCAACCATCCTTGGTTCCAACTCTTCTTCATCATGTCCATCCTCGCCATCTCCCGGTCAACTGTAAGTATCCCATCTTTCTTATCGTACATCTTCTCCAACTATTAATGTTAATGAATATAAATATTACTTGTAATTGTAATTAGATTATATTTCCTTTTCCTATCTTGTATAGGTATATTGTACTACTATATAATGGACCTTGATGTCATAAATAAAAAGAGAGATTATTACCTTTATTTTCTACATGGTATCAGAGCCTCAAATTTTGAGCCTGAGAACCTAAATTTTCATCTTAAATTTCCTGTAAACACTGTCGCCATCGTCCGTGCATGACGCGCGGCCAATCTGAGTTGCTTCTCTCTTTTTAAAAAAATCTCTCTATTGCCGATCCGAGTTCTCACCGCTGCCTTCAATTTACGCCTTTGTCTCCAGTGGTGCCACCCTCTGTCTCCGCCGACGTCTTCGAAAAACCAAATTTGTCTCCGTCGTAGGTCTATGCCCGCCACTATCCTCGTCGCCTCTATCTGCATGTCGTCGATTTGTGCCAGGCTGATGAGCTATCCATCAACCGCTGTCCATCGATACCACTGTTTGTCGTTGCCATTTTGGAAGCCTCGTTCCAGATCGGTGGCCGTTGTCATTGCCATTTCAAGCCAAGAAGGAAGGCGGGTGTGAGATTCACATGCGCGACCATCACAGGCGCGTGAACTCATGTGTGGTTAAGCCACACATGGCCTACCCTACATCAATGCATGTTTCCATGCGCCAATACATGGATGCGTGCCGCCTTGGTTGTTTTTGCAGCTTGCTTGGCTGCTATATCCTCTTGACAGAATTTACTTGGACACTACTTATTTTATTTGTTTATTAAACAAAACAAATTGTGTTATGGCTATTTTTGCCAGTGTCGTGACGTTGCCGCAAGGGTTTGCGGCGGCCGCCTCCTCTAGCTCCCCTACCCAATCTGATTTTGATCCTGCTGTCTGACGACCAATGGAGTACGACCATACATTTATTTAATCAGTTTAATTTGTTATCTGCCCATAGGTCAGGTAAGTCTACTTTACCCTGGATTCTTGATTCGGGAGCCTCATATCACATGACTGGTAATAAGGGTTCTCTTACTGATATTATTACTGATACCAATTCTGTGAATGTCATACTACCTGATGGATCTGTGTCGTCTGCCACACAATATGGTTCTATTTGTTTTGGTGATGTCACACTCACTCATGTGCTCTGCATACCTACTTTGTGATGCAATTTATTTTCATGCTGTAGATTGTTATCTACTTTAAAATGTCTCGCCTTGTTTACTGAAAATTATTGCATTTTACAAAAAATCAGTACGAGGACTGTGATTTGCGTGGGTGAACAGCAAGGGGGATTTATTGGCTTCGTCTGTTGGATACTCGCATTCGTCTTCATATCTTGCAGTATATTCCGAAAGTTACTTCGGTATCTTTATCTAATTTATGGCATCAACGTTTTGGTTATTCCATCATTTACGGTGTTGTCTTCTATTCCTACTCTTCATTTTAGCACAAACAATACTACTATACCTTGCTCTATATGTTATAGAGATAACGGACTAGACATAGTTTTCCATTGAGTTCTACAAATGCTACTGCATTATTTGAATTAGTACATTGTGATGTTTGGGGTCCTTACAAAAAACCATCTTCTTGTGGTGCATTTTATTTTTTTACAATAGTTGATGATTATTCTCGAGTTGTTTAGGTTCATTTATTAGTGGCTAAGTCAGAAGTAGCTTCTATATTTTTGGAATTTTGTGCTCTGGTCAAGAATCAATGTGGCCGAACTATACTGAGTGTCTGCGCTGACAATGAGACTGAATTTTTACCTTTGAGATCTCATTTTGCTGCATCTAGAATCATTTTTGAGACATCTATGGTTGATACACCACAGCAAAATGGTAAAGTTGAACGAAAGCATCGTCATTTACTCAATGTGGCACGTGCCTTATGGTTTCAAGCCAGTCTTCCGATTGAGTTTTGGGGAGAATGTGTTCTTACTACTGCTTATCTGATTAACCGAGCAACGACGAAACATCTCAATGGTTGCACTCCCTTTTAGATGCTACATGGACACGCTCCAAATTACTCATCTTTAAAAGTATTCAGATGCTTGTGTTTTGCTGCTCACGTTCCCAGATACCGCGACAAGTTTGCACCAAGAAATTGGTGATGTTTGTTTATTGGTTATCCTGCTGAAAGAGAGGCTGTCGCTTTTTTGACCTGGAATCTCGCATCATCTTTAACAGTCGGGATGCTAATTTTTTTAAAGACCAGTTTCCGTAAGCAGTAACTCTGATATCAGCCACTTTCGTAGATCCCGGTGGCACCACCACTTCACCACCGGCATCACTTCCATCATCGCTGGAGTCACATGCCTAGATCGTTGTACCACCGATCCCGCCAACCGCCGCTGGTCGCCGCAGCTCCTGTCCCGCCGACCATTATCCTATCCTTACCTCCGGATGCCACCGCGCCTATACCACCGACTGCTTATCTGTTTCCGGCTACCGACCTAGATCACCGGTAACCCTTGACAGTCTGGCCTAACGATGCACTTCCCGGGACACCATCGGCGACCGGCGATCATGCGCCTCATGCGCTTCCAGCTTTGGTGACTCTTTTTGCTCCGCCACCCAGTGCGATGTCTCCAGCCCCGACTAATTCCGCTCGATATTTGCTTCTGTCAGCTATGCCGCCTATTTCGCCAGTTGTTCCGACGTCTCCTCCCGATGCTAAGTTTCCTCCTATCAGACAGAGTGTTCGCACTCACCGACATTCTCCTTATTTGGAAGATTATGATTGTGATGATTATGCATGCGCTCATACTACTAAAGACCCCCCTCCTACTGCTACGTTCACTCATCTTCCATCATGATCCTCAAGTGTTCTCTATCTTCTTACTGATTGTGTAAATTGTGATAATTTTTCTAGTATACATTCTAGATTTTTGGGTGCAGTAACGTCTAGTGCAGATCCCACCACTTATTCAGAGGCATCCCATCATGCTCATTGGCGAGATGCTATGATGAAGAGCTTACTGGGCTTGAGACTTGGACTTTGGCCCCTTTGTCTCTAGATAAGAAGGCGATTGGTTGCAAATGGGTTTACCGGACGAAGTTCAAGTCAGATGGTACTCTTGAATGACATAAGGCGCGCCTAGTGGTTCTCGGAAATCACCAAGTTGAGGGGATTGATTATACTGAGACATTTTCTCCGGTTCCAAAGATGAGTTATGTTCGCCTATTCTAAACTGTTGCGATCATTCGTGGTTAGAAACTACATCAGATGGATGTCCATAATGCTTTCCTGCATGGTGATTTGCATGAAGAGGTTTTTATGAGACCCCCACCAGGCGGCTATACCGCACCCCATGGTCAGGTATGTCGCCTTCAAAAATCTCTTTACAGTCTTCGCCAGGCTCCTAGAAATTGGTTTGCCAAATTGGCTCAAGCTTTACGAGCATTTGGTTTTGTTCAGAGTAAGGCAGATTACTCTTTGTTTTTCTTTTCCCGTGGATCGGTTTCTTTGCATGTTCTGGTTTATGTGGATGATTTGGTCATTGCCGAAAACTCTTCTGCACTCATCTCTGAGTTCAAGAAATACTTGAGTTCTTGTTTCCATATGAAAGATCTTGGTTTACTTAAGTATTTCTCGAGCATAAAGATTGCTAGAAGACCGGGGGGATGTTTCTTCTACAAAGGAAATATGCCTTAGACATTTTATCTAATACAGCTTTGTCTGCCTCTAAACTTACTGACTTTTCGATGGAGCAGCAACATGATCTGGCGCGTGTTGATGGCCCGCTTTACCATGATCCGGGGCAGTACAGACGGCTGGTTGGGTGCCTGATATACCTTACCGTAACACGTCCTGAGCTTAGTTATTAGGTTCACACACTGGCTTAATTCATGAAGTCTCCTTGTGGGTAAGCTGCAGTTCGTGTGTTGCACTACTTGAAGAGCTATCCTAGTCAGGGTTTATTTCTCTCTTCCTGTAGTGCATTTTAGTTGATTACTTACTATGATTCTGATTGGGCTGCTTGCCCTATTACCCGGCATTCTCTTTCCGGTTATTTTGTGATGATTGGTGATTCTCCAATTTCTTGGAAGACAAAGAAGCAGCCTGCAGTTTCTCGGTCTTCTGCTGAAGTGGAGTATCGTGATATGGTTGTTGCCTGTTGTAAGTTGTTATGGCATAGGTTACTTAAAGACTTAGGGTTTCCGCATACTGCTCCTATGCATTTGTTTTGTGACAGTCAATATGCTCTTCATATTGCAGCAAATCCAGTGTTCCATGAATGTATGAAGCATATTGAAGTTGATTGTCATTTTATCGGGGATCTTGTGTAGTCTAGTACTATAGTTACTCATCATATTCGCACTACAGATCAGCCTGCGGACTTGTTTACCAAAGCTCTCGGACGTAACTAGTTTCATTCATTACTTGGCAAGTTGGGCAATTCTGATCCCCATGCTCCAACTTAAGGGTGGGTGTTAAGGAATATAAATATTACTTGTAATTGTAATTAGATTATATTTCCTTTTCCTAGCTTGTATAGGTATTTTGTGCTACTATATAATGCACCTTGAGGTCATAAATAAAAAGACAAATCACCCTTATTTTCTACAATTAACATTCATTAACTCTAGATTTCCTCTTTTGGAATTTACAGGATCCAGAGAACTATGTACACACTATACATTAGAATGTTAACGGTGTCGAGAGCTGAATCAAACTCTAAAATAACCGCTACACAAATAGTTATGCACTGGAAATCGGGAACGTCATGTCTTGGGGTGGGGTGATGGGTGTCAATTAAAAGTACTTCCAGAGTGAAAGTTAGGACATATTTAGCAATAAAGATCCATGTTTGATAGCTCCCATTTGCGACATGAACTTGACTACGGATGGCTTGGGTGATAGCCATAGATAGTTTTATAACAATGTGGAGCTCAACACCACAGGTGTTGGCAAGACCTCTGCCGAGCAGATGTTCATAGTGGATCAATGGTTGGCCACCGATATGGTCCCGTTTGAGCTCTCCAAATTTCGTGAATATTGTGACTGGGAACAAGTATCATAGATCTGGTTCCATTGGAAAGGTCTAGACACTGTGTTGGGTACTGTTGAATTGCTCTTCTAAATATCTTGGGCTTTTAGATTATTCACCAGAGCGGAGTAGAATCGACTTAATAATCTCAAGTTTCTTGTGTTTTTAGATTATTCAATGTATAAGATCTTCCTCTGATCCTCCTTAGTTGAATAAAAATAATACAATGGTCAGCCACTGTTTCTTTATTTTTTTAAAAAAAACAATAAGTGCACATTTATTCATTTTTCTACTCACCGTGAGCCCTTTTGTCTTGAATATGTGTCACGTTGAGTTAGCCTTTAGATACGTTATGTCCCGCTCTTTATACTGGGCTCCATCTTTAAAGATCATAGAGGTTTTGCACTACTACCAGATTTACCATGTATAAATTCTACTCCCAGTTAGCAGAATCCATCTAAGGACTACTATATGCATAATCTTTGAACTATACTGCATATATTATGATAGATTAATATCATGGTGTACGTATCTTGATTCCATTTTGGTGCTAATTCTTCCTCTCTTTTTGGACGTGTTACTGCTGCCTTTTGCAATTCTATTTTATAATCCTATGGAGGCACACACGACACCACCAATGCAAGGATTCCATCCAAGCTACAACATTCAAAAAATGTTTTTAGACACAATTCTTCTTGGAGTATCATACATGCGAAATCTATTCAAAGCACCTAAGTCATATCATGTTGATAAATCTCTATTGTTGTGGCTACAGTAGCTTGTGGTAGATGCATGGGTGGAGAATGCATTTAGCGAATGCGTTCTCATGAATTTCCCCTTTTTTGCATGGCTGAAAGAAGACGCATTTACCAAATGGGTCCTCATGAATTTACTTTTTTTTGCAGAAATCCTGAAGAAGCATTTGGTGAATGCGTCCTCACGTAATTTCCAATTTTTTAATCAAAGTTTTAAGAGGAGGCATTTGGTGAATGCTTCCTCATCATCTTGGTCTGTTTAATCTGCCTTCTCTTCCTTTGTCTACCATTTTGTTCATCAAAACCAAGCACACACGCACGACTTCCTCCTTGCTTCCTCCACCATTTTCTTCAGGCCGCCACCGTAGCTTAGCTCACCGCTGTCTTCATCTCTCGGTTGGTTCCCCGTGAAGCTGTAGTTGTTTTTTTTGTTTTGTTCAGATCTGGTCTGTTGCTATTTCTTTTAGTGTTAATTGTTGCTCAATTTGTAGTTAAAACATCCGTCCGGATGTTCCCAATTCTCCAAAAGCCGCCTAAACGACGCACGTGCCACCCAAAAGACCGCCCGTGAGATCCACGTGTCACCACCTCCTCCACGAGTTTGAGACATGCGCCGAGGGAATTTTTTTAATATCTGAGAGGTATCTGAACAATTCATGATTATATGAATGTGTTGAATGATTATGTGTGATTTTTTCTCTAATATTTTTTATTCAAGTTGTAGTAATAGTGTAATTTGTGAAGTACTTGAAAAAAAATCTTGTTGATATGAATATGTTGAATGATTGTGTGTAGTTTGAATGATTATCGTTCGTCTGATTCTATGAAAGTTTTGAATGAGGATGCGTGACATGTGTGAATTAATTATGTGTGATTTGTTCACTAATTTTGTATTGAAGTTGTAGTAACGGTTTAATTAGTGTAGTGTACGTGAGCACACATTTTAGGATAGTGTAATAGTTTGAAAATCGATAATAAAGTATGATGTGGTTGTCCGACGATAATGGAACCCTGTATGGTTTAGGGTTTGAGGAATTGAATAAAAGTTGTTGAATAATACCATATTTTCGAATATCAGATTATATGTTATGTATTTGTATAATGCAGTTCATAATTTTTTTGGCGGTGTACCTTTGCAAAGGGGGTCAGATTAAGTTTGATTTTACCGTGGGTGTGTATTATAATCCTCCCATACTAGAGAGGAACATGAATCTCAAACGGAGGTTAAGCCACTCCAAGTTAGTTGATTTAATTTTCAGAAGGCTTGGCATTACAAGTGAGGGGTTTCTATTAAAAATATATTATCATTGTCCTGAGCTGATTGGTTTGGTCGTATATTATTAGTGTTATAATATGGAAGATGATGAGTCTAACGTGACCTTCTTCAACATTATGGATTGAATGTCATTGTCCTCAGCAGATCTGTACATTATTATGGAGAAGATGTCAAACATCATTAATCGTACGTGTGATGTTAGTTCGTGCACGTTCATATTGTTGTTGAGCAATATCCAAAACTATACACCTTTGCCAACCTTACCACCCCATGTTCATTACCAAGGTTTTGTCATTGGTGAGTCTAACCAACCAAGTGAGTATGTTCACATCGATTGTGCTCAGCCATCCACAAGTGGTGGTATATATGGTGTGCATTATGAGGAGCTGAATGTTTTCGATGATGATTATGTGGGTGAAATTGGCGAGCATGTTGTTGGTCATGTTGGTAGCGATGATGACGGTGAGGAAGGAGAACTTGATGAAGAAAGTGTAGATGATCGTTCCTTATCAACTGATTCGAAACTAGGGGATAATGATAAACAAGTGGTGTGTACGAACAATGTAGCCACGTTGTTCCATCTTTTGGCGAATCCTGATATAGAGGCCTACTTTAGGGATTATGGGGGCCTGATGAGGATGTCTATGGCCCAACTACTTGTGGTGACGGACTTCCTAGTTATGTTCAAGCGACTGGTGAAGTGGCATTGGGAATGCCACTCCGGAGGAAGCTAGATTTGGTAGAAGCTATTTCCAGGTGGAGTTCTATGATGAACAGGGAACACAGGGTCGTGGAGAGCAGGTCACGCACATGGTATGCGAAATGTAAGGACGTTGTTGAAGGAACTGGTAATTGTCATTGGGTTGCTAGAGCCAGCAAAAAGGATTCGCATGGGATATGGGAGATCACCAAATAGGAAAGTAGTCATGGTTATGTTGGTGCTGGTCGATCGACTGGTAACACTAACCTGGCATCGTTGATGATCGCCCGTTCCATTATGCACCAGATTGATGTGAACCCTTCTTACACGGTGAAAGATGTCCAAGCGCATGTGAAGATGGAGTTAAATGTGACCCTTTCCTACAAGAAGGTGTGGTATGCTCGCCAGAAGGCTATTGATTTGGTATTCAAAACTTGGGAGGAATCCTTTGAATAGTTGCCAACATATATGGATGAGTTAATCAGGGCCAATCCGAGAACTGTTGTTGATTGGGCAGACATACCTGATAGAATACACGGTCATAGGTGTAGGAAATTTAAGTTCATTTTTTGGGCATTTGGTCAGGCTATCGATGCATTTCGCCACCTGCAAGGCGGTGATTAGTGTGGATGAACCTTATTTGAGAGGAACATACAAGGCCACAATGCTAGTTTCCGTGACGCACGGCGCGAATGATTACATACTCATTATTGCTTATGCAATAGTTGATGCTGAGACTAATGAGAGTTGGAATTGGTTCATGCAAAGACTGTGACTCCACGTGGTAAGTGGTGATAGTAGGGCAATCTATATTATATCAGATCTCCATGATGGAATTTTAAATGCAATGAGATATATGGAGGAATGGATGGAGCCAACAGGATACCACCGATTTTGCTTGCATCATTTTCAGTCCAACTTCCTTAGTGTTGAAGGTGGGAAGTTCAAGAATGCATATTTGAAGACTCTGGTTTGGCAGCTTGGTGGTGCTAGACAAGAGAGTGGGTGGAGGGAATACAAGGAGGAGTTGGAGAGTATCGAACCATCTGCTTAGAATTAGTTGGGACAGCATAATAGCAGTAAGTGGGGCCTTTCCTTAGATGAGGGTGATCGTTGTTGGGGAATTCTTACAACTAATTTGTTCGAGAGTTACAACAATTGTTTAAGGCGCGCACGACATCTCCTGATAATTGTGTGTGTCAAAGCCACTTTTGAATGAACATTTGAAATGTTTGCACGAAGGGTAAATGACGCTACAAATTGGAGGTACTTTCATGATTCATTACAATTCATTTTGTATTCGCGGACTAGTTTATGTATTCTAAATTGATGTTGAATTGTGTAGGTCCGAGTTTCCTAGTAGGATTTGGAAAAAGTTTCAGAAGCAAGACACTTGGGGTTAGGGACATACTATCACCGTGTTTGGTCATGCGTCGCGGACTTATAGGGTTGTGACAAGGACCATTAATGGTAACATTGGAGGGAGGTAGTACACAGTGAAATACCGGAGGAAGGAGTGTAGCTGTCTCGAATGGAAAATTTTTCGCTTCCCTTGCTCCCATGCATTGATTGTCTGTAGGTATAGGTGTGACAATCCATCTACTCTATGGGACAGGTTATATCACACGACCAACTACATGAAACAATATAGTTAGTGTTTCATGCCTGTACGAGATCTATCACTATGGCAATATGCTAGTTGGAGGTTGATTCCCGATATTGAAAAAAGTTTTGCAATAGGAAGCGTGGTCAGTTTGCGGAGAGAAGGATAAGGAATCAAATGGATGAGAGGGTGCCAGTTGATTGAATAGGCATCCAAAGGCGAGGGCGTCCTTAGTGTCGTGTTTGTAATATGGAGTTCTATATTTGGACCAATATGTATAACATTATTTTATGTAGCCAGTATGCTAAATTCTTTTGTTTTTCAAGTGCAATTGATTGTGTGGATTTGTATTATGTGTATTTGTTTAAATTGAAGCTAATTTACGATTTGGTTAGAATATTTATCACATTTTATGGTTTTTTGTGGAAATCTGGACTGATTCATTTTGCCATGTGATTCTGATTGTCAACAGCGATACACTATGTGACTCTGCAATCCCACAAGTTAAATCCATATCTAGGCCACTTGTCTTACTACAGGTAACATTGTTGGTTAATCTTGTCAGTTGTACATACTGTCCATTATGAACTCTTATATTATATTAGATTTCATTTTATTCATTGTCACCTGTGGCCATGGGAGTGAATACCATCCATCCGTCCACGCAGACAACTACCAGTGACCGTCACGATGAGTGCTCTTGGGTCCAGGTACGTATTGAATTAGTCAGGAGACAATTTTAAACCCTTGAAAATTACTATAAATGGCTAATACTATTCATTTTGTTCCTCACAAGTGGAGAGCCCAGTACGATTTATCACAATCACCCATGCATGTATTGAAAGTGTACCGTGATTAGCTGACATCTCTCCATGACAGTCAGGTATATTGCAATTTGAATTTCCTTTCGTTGAACTAATGGAAAAAAGGTTTTTCTCTCCGAACCGCAACAGCCTGTAGTAACAACTGGCCACTGTGTGTTGACCTCATTTGCTGGCATGTCGTGAAGTATTATCATGTTCATCATGTTCTCAGGCAGTTTGGCCTTATCCGGCCAATACCCACCCAGTTGGTCACTAGGGATTAACATAAACTGCTTCATACTAGAGACCGTCGAGGGAGGTCAGGCATGGATTGGCGTGTTGAACTGAGAAGATATCTCAATGCTTGGGAACATCGAGCAGAGCAACAAGTTAATGTGCTTGGGTCAGCGGATCCATACACACCCAGTCGAGAATACATGGAGTGGTATTTTTGCAGGATAGTGACCCTAATTGATCACCCAGGACAACCTTAAACAATTACGGAGGGTTTTCATGGAGACGAGGCTACTATAGAGTATATGGTATTTCCTAAATTTCTAATAGTGTGATTGCAGATAATACTTTAGATTTCCTCTATTAAATATCCAACATATTTACCTCATTTATGTAGTTGCAGGCAATTACCGAAATGCACATCATGTCAGATATTAATTTGGACGAATGTCCCCCACGTTTCACGGACGTTATCAGGGGAATGCATGGTGTTTCCACACGTACTCTACAATATGCGCATGAGCCCTCCATACTGCAGTTTTATCAGCCATATGTGCAATGTGAGGAACCTTCCCCCGGTGTGAGATATAATGACATCAGAAGCCACCGTCCAGCTCCACCTGGTTGACAGGGCGATCGGCGACAGCGTGCTCGGGGCCATACAGACCACATTGGTTCATTACAAGCCGGACCCTCATATGCGAGTCCAACGAACCCCGAACCATCACATGGTGGACCCTCACACTATGACACTACTACAGTTGATTTCACTGCATATTATACTCCCACTGCTAGTCATGGCGGACCAACACATGGTGGACCCTCACAGTATGACACTACTACAGTTGATTTCACTGCATATATTACTCCCACTGCTAGTCATGCATACATGTTGCATACTGCTCCATTAGATATAGGCAGTGTTCCACATGTCCAGTATGATTCAAATGAGGACGCAGGAGACGATATGGAGGAGGATTTTACAGAGGGAGCTCCGCATGGGGACTCACATGTTTCTACTGAGATGGCTGTTCCACGACGCACATCCCGCACCATACGTCCTCCCCCACGTGGAACAGGTGGAAAGCTTTGCAGAGGCCATCATTAGTACATTACATGCCATTAAGCACTTATTTCATTACGTTTGTACCTATCTGTTTGACACGTCTTCTTCGAATATTGTACATTTCTATTTATTTATATTCTTTATCAGTGGAAAAAGTGCACACTTCAAACAAAAAATAAGAATCTCCCAATTTACAATTCTATTAATTCATTCCTACTCTATAAAATAATTCATTCACACTCTATAAAATAATTCATTCATACTCTATATTCAAGACTAGTTAAAATATTGCAAATCCCACAATTAAAATTTATCATTATTGAAATTTTTAAAAAAATCATAAAACAATCACAAGTCTACTTATGCGGTATTTTCACCCAAGACGAAAATATGAAAAACAATAATTGAAAAATTAAATAATAGACTGATTGAAATATTGATGTTAAATTGAGGATGCATTCAGAAAATGCTGGATTAAAAAAATTGTTAAATTCAGGACGTGTTTTTAATAACATGCAAATAAAAAAATCATTTAATGAATCAGCTGGAAAAAAAATTTAAGCCAATATTGAGGACGCATTACAAGAAATATTTTCTTAAAAAAAAAGACATGCAATGAGGACGCATTCAGTGAATGCCTCCTCCAAAATGAGCTCAGGAAAAAAAATAAAGGCAAAACATGGCGCGTCCTCCACAAAGGTAACCAATTTTCAGAAGAACCGCATTTGCATCCAAATTTTTGAGATAATGTACAGTTAAATAAAGCACTCATATCCTATTTGGAAGTTTTGAACTCTCTTATCAAACGGCATGCCTTTATTTTGAATTGTGGTTTTATTGATTGCCTCATCTAAAAAGCTATTAGTGTATGGACTAAAACAAAAAGTAAGAAGTTAAGTCATTTTAGTCACATTTTAGTTTTTAGACAAATTATTGTGAAGCGCTCACTGTTCAACTCTGGAAAATACTGCATGGTATTTTTGGTTTCATGCCTTTGTATACTAGGGATTGCAGCGTAGAGTGTGAATACACTCAAATATTAAATAATCTATTATAAAGAATAATACTGAAACTCCATTTTCATCTTTAATTTGAGTTGCATTTGGTTTCCAAGCAATTTCAGGTTGATATACTTCCTCTGATTGTGATCTGATGTGAGGTGTAAGAAAAAGGGTAAAATGGGGGATACGATTTGTGATTACTTTCGCACATTCTGTCATAAAGTTAGAATTATTTTTGAACTTTCTAATTTTACAGGATTATATTGGCACTTTTAGTGTTAGAAGTGCACTTAATATCATATCATATCATGCATTGATTTAGACATGCTGTAAGGTCACTATAAATATATTTTATTTATGATGCATATGGTCCAGGTGTTTTCTTATTGTATTTGAGTTAAAAGAAGAAAAAAATTTCATACCATGTATATTAACTGCATACACCGACTGTCATAATAAGTTAATTTTTTTATTTAGGTGTCGATTTCAAACTCACTTAATAGATGAGAGTGGAATGATCATCTTTTTTTATTTTTTTGTGAATGCGATGAAAAATTATTGGGACTCGCCGCTAGAAATGAACGAAATTAATAGTGTTTGATCTCATCACATAATTTGGTAAATTACATATGTAATATTTTTTTTGATCTACTTAACAACTGTATCTACACATTTTTTTAATTATATTTTAGGGATAAGTGCCCATATAATCCTAAATACTTGAGTAAGTGCCAATATAACCTTATGATAATTTTTAGTGCAAATATAACCCTAACTGATTAATGAAAGTGCCAATATAATCCTCGGACCCCATTTTTGGAATTGACCTCAATTTTCCAGCATTGACTCTATGTAAATTAACCAAAATACCCTTTGGGCTAACTTTGAAATTAGGTGGACAATTTTACCCTCATGGTTTGCCGGACCGCCGCCAGACCGCCACCAGAACAGGTAGGGTTATATCATCATATTATGAAATGTTATTGGGTTATATCAGCACATTCCTAATGTTTGTAGGGTTATATCAGCACATTTCTAATGTTTTTAGGGTTATATCAGCACATTCTTAAAACTTATAGGGTTATATCAGCACAAATTATAAATATTAAGTGTGTGGTACTCGTCTGGCCTTAACAGGCGACCACATCATCATATACATCGTTATAACATCATAACAATATCTTATACAACATAAAATTTGACATCATGACACCATTATTAATATTAAACACCATTATCACATATCATAGCCTCAGTTCAAAACTTATCAGCATTAAAAACCCTAGGTCGAAGAACACAGCAAAAATAACAATCACACACAAAACCAAAGATCATCCAATCATTAATCCGGACTAAACACAACAAAATAAACAGAATATCATTAAAACCCCTATATTCTATAGTATGTGTTGATATGACCCTACATTATTTTTACTAATGTGCTGATATAACCCTATAAATTTTAGGAATGTGTTGATATAACCCTATCAGTTTTTATAATGTGCTGATATAACCATATCTAATCCGACGGCGGAGTATTGATAGGTCTAAGGGTAATAACGTCATTTCCTTTTTTGTAATTTATTTTTTCCAGAAGGGCAAACATGTAATTTTATAAAAATTTTGGCTAAAATTTGCCGGAGAGGGTTATATTGGCACTTTCACTAACTAGATAGGGTTATATTGACACTTTCAAATATTGAAAGGTTATATTGGCACTTATGTCAACTAGGTAGGGTTATAAAAGCACATTTTTCTATATTTTAATAGGATTATATTGAGAATTGTAATACTCTCTCCGTCCCAGCCGAATGTGCACACTTTTTGGTCAACTTTCTTAGGTCATGTTTGACCATCAATAACTTTGATTACGTATACTGCTAGTGTATTAAAATTTGATATTTAGAAACTACACGATGCATGAAATCTAATAATATTTCATATGATGATATTGATGCCTATCTACTAACTCAAATTTATGGTCAAATGTGTTATGAGAAAATTGACCAAAAAGTGTGCAGATTCGCTTGAGACAGAGAAAGTAATGAAATTGCAAGTACTAAATATTTAGTTCAAGTAAAAGTTGCTATGAAAGAAGGTGAAATTGAACCAAAATACTCCATTATATCTTTCGGGGACAAGGCTTGAAGAAATAGCCGACATGCCGGATTTTGATGATGAAGTTTCGATTAATCAAGTTTATAAAGCAACGAAAGATTCAAAAGGGAAAATGTTGAAATAATATGCTAATACCAATTTTTTTATATATAAGCTAATAGTTTGTGTCTATTTTACAAAGTCAAAAATTCAAGAGGAATAAATAAAGATGTGCAACTTAATTTGATGTCAAGGCTTAAAATTGAAGACGAAGAACAGTCAAAATCAAATACGCGAGGAGGATAACATGGGCATCAAAATTTATTCATTGTCGAGGGAATGATCCATAACCGTTATATTTCTCTATTTATTATTTTAAACAATTTAGGGGAGCAAACTTATGATCCAATTATTTACTTTCACATCTATTGTTTTATCAAGGACAAGTTTACAACTTGAATGTTACTTTTATATTTCAATTCATATTCTTACTATAAATTATTCTAGAAAGGTTATAATATAATAAGTTTAATGTCATTCACTTTTTAATAAATTCTACCTCAATTGATTACTTTTAATTTATAATTCTTATAGTTACTATTACATAATATATATATATATATATTTTATTAAAATGTTAAATATGAAACGTAAATACTATATTTTAATTAAATAAATATTTTTAATCAAAATCACCGCGCAACGCGAGGTGGGACTCCAACTAGTACTATATAAAAGAATTTGAATATGCTAGAAAAGAAATTGACAATAATTTTTTATATAAGAAGACAACATCGCTCCACATCATTTTTTGTTGAGAAAAGAACATATATAACCCTATATAATTGACGAAAGTGCAGATATAACCCTGCGCTAATTGAAAGTGCAAATATAACCCTATCTATTCAGGTTATGTGCAAATGTAACCTTTCCAGGCAGTTAGAGGCCAGAATACACTGAAAAGACTATTTTGCCCTATGTAAAAAAGTAAAAAATATTTAAAAAATACTGAAATTACATTCCTATCCCTAAAACCCTAATTCATTCTCTTTCCCATTTTTCTCGATCTTATCTTCTTCATTTCTCTGATCTAACAAACAATAGCCATCATGCTTTCTCCTAATACTTTCACGTGTTTTTAGTCTCAATATATAATACTTTTTTTAAAAGAGCAATTATGGCGATCAGGTATGCTTAAGCTAATCAATCCACCAACAAAATTACCATGTTGATTTCATGTTTATGTTATTCTTGTTTTTGGTACTCCTATTATAGATTTGTGTGATTCTGCCGATGAAGAGTGCGACTATCTTTTCAAGGCGGTGCTAATTGGAGACTCTGCAGTTGGCAAGTCCAATCTACAGTTTTGCGAGAACAGGGGTTGGTGAATATGAGCCGGTGGAGAACTGGGGTTAGCTTCAATCTCCCTATCAATCTAAGGTTTTACAGAGGGCGCATTGGCGCTGCCTCTCGGGCTGCTGAGGCAGGAGGATATGATCTCAAATTTGGTCTTTTAACTCATAAATCTTCATCTGAAATTCTTCTTGCTGAGGCCTCTGCCTTCCTCACATTGCTATTTCACGGCTCTTGGCTGATGGTGACTGATGGGAGGGTTTGGTGGTGGTGGTCGGCAGAGCTGAGGGGGAGAGGGCTTGGTGGTCGTGGCGAGCATTGTTCCTTTGAGTGGGTGGCCTGATTATGCAAATCGGAACAGCGCCCTAATTTTGGTGGGTCTCTTCGTCGATGGCAGATTCGAGTCAGCTGTCAAGCAGGGCTTCATCGACGGCAGATTCGAGTCGGCGTGCGCTAGTGGTGGTGGCAGAAGAGTCGGACAGGGCTTCAGAGTCGGTGTCAGAGTCGAAAAAGATTGACGGCAGAGTCCGACGTCTTGACTCAGATAGGGTTCAATCAGAGTTCGGCGTCGAGGAATGCTGATGGTGGGGGTTGAAAGGTGGTGGTGGGGGTTGAAAGGGTAGTGGTGGTCTGGCGGTTGAAAGGTGGTGGCGGGGTTTGAAGGTGGTGAAGGTGGCAGTGGTGAAGGTGGCGGTAGTTGAAAGGTGGTGGTGGTTGAAAGGTGGTGGCGGGGGTTCGAAGGTGGTGGTGGTTGAAAGGTGATTGTGGTATGACGGGTGGTGGTGGTGGCCTAGTGGTGGAGATGGAGCCAGGCAAGTTGGGGGTGGTGTTGGTTAGCGGAGAGGGCAGAATTGTCCTTCTCAGTTAAGGCTTGGGGTAGAAGGGTATTTTAGTCTTTTCAGTGGCTCAGTGGCTGGAATTCGTTAGCCAAGGTCGAAATCATGGTCAGAGGGTTATATTGCACTTTCATTCAATAGTCAAGGTTATTTTTGCACTAAAAGACAACTGAGGGATGTATTTTCACTTTTTTCAACATATAAGGTACCTTTTTTTTTGTTCTAAATCATAGTTCCTTAACTTTAGAAAATATCCGATTGTTGCACTAAAGCCATAGTATCCAAATATTTACATCTCATGTTTTGCGGTCCTCTAACAAAAGTTGATATATTTCCCTCAAATTTTAGTTAACTGAATGGGATGGTCTCCTGTGAGACAGCCTAAGCTTTAGGCAGGGGTATATCTACAATTCTAACAATATTCTAGATCCAGGGACCTATCTCTAATAATTTTATGGGGACATATCTGTAATTATTTTATAGGGACATATTGCTAATAACTTTTGAGGGGCTTTTTTGTTCAATTTTTCTCATCATTTTCCCGTCACCTGCAACTGCAAAAAAAATTTTAAAAAAATTTATATAAATGCAAAAAATAATAAAAAAGTGCAGTAAAAAACTGCAACAACATCAGCATAAAATAGCAGAACATCAACAAAAAATCATTAAACATCAACGAAAAAATTTGCAGCAAAAAATATATTAAAAAAATCAAACAAAACAGCAAAAAAATTTAAAATCAACAAAAAATTGGAAAAAAAACGTCGACTATGACTAATAAAAAACTAACTGAAAATCATAAAAAAACTCAACAAAGCTAAATTATCATTTTTTTTAAAAACAAACTACAAACATCAACTATATCACCCAAACAACGTTTGAAGCACTTACAAGCAACAATTGAAGCACTTACAAGTTATACTCTAAGCACCAATTTGTTTTCATAACACACACAAGTTATAAAATAAGCACATACAACCTACATTTGAAGCACTAAAAAATGTCAATGTAAGGAAAAAACACTACAAAAGAATCAATCATATCATCAAAATAGCTACAAACATCAACTCCTAAGAAGCAACGATTGAAGCACTTACAATTTGCACTCTAAGCACCAATTTTTTTTCATAACACACAGAAGTTATAAAATAAGCACCTACAACCTACATTTGAAGCACTGACAAAAAATGAAAAATGTCAACATAAGGAAAAAAACACTACAAAAAATCAACTCCTAACACCTGAACATCATCCGGAAAATGGAAAAACATCAACATAAGAAAGAAGACACTACAAACATGAACTCCTATTACCAAAACCTCAGCTGGAAAATGAAAAAATAACATGAGAAAATATTTAAAAACTACAAATATCAATCCACATCACCCCAAAAAAAGAAAAAACATCAAATCATATCAATTAAACCTCACCCGAATAATGACTAACATCAACATAAGAGAAAAAAAAAGTTACGAACATCAACAAAAAGCTACCATACCTCAAGAATAAAAATTCTTCAGAAAAAATGACCTGAATTTTTTTTTCAAAATAAAGGTCATGCACAGATTCAAACTCATGACCTCTTAAACCTCATCAACAAGAGTACTAACCATTAGATCAAAGAACCTCTATTAATTAAAATACTCAATCAAATAATAATAAACCTTAGTATATAAGTCAACATGCTAAATTCATCAAAATAAAAGTATCTTATGAGACTCGAACTCAGGCCTCCAAGCTCAATGTCCAGCAAACTAACCACTGCACCAAACAACTATTGATGACCAATGTCTCAGTCAAACACAAATAAATTTCAGTATGTCTTTTTTAAAAAAACTAGTGAGATAATACCGCACGTTGCGCAGTGAGCTTGATAACAAATTATAGAAATACTATAGGAATGTTGCTACAATATAGGAATGTTAAAAGAGCTGTAATTAAAGGTACAAATGTACCAATTTTACATGTAATTGAAGCGTAGAGATGGTGACATGGTGCAACATTTAATTTGAGAAGAAGAAGATGAAGAAGAAGAAAATGAGAAGGAATGAAAGAGAAAAGAGAACCCCTTCACTGGAAGGATGATTCTAGAGGTACGGATTTGCGAGGTGAACGTTCAGGTGAAGAGGTCCAGGTGGAGGGGTTCGAGTGGAGGGGTTCGAGAGGTGATGTTTCAGGTGTAGAGGTTTCAAGTGGAGGGGTTCGAGAGGTACTGATTCGAGAGTTGAAGGTATGGCTTCGAGAGGTGAAGGTACGACTTCGAGGGGTGAAGGTTTAAGGGGTGAAGGTTCAACCTTCAATTCTCGAATCAGTACCTGTCGAACCCCTCCATTGGAACCTCTTCACCTTAGCCTTCACTTCTCGAATTAGTACCTCTCGAACCCATCTAATGGAACATCTTGACATGAGCATTCACCTCTCGAATCAGTACCTATCGAACGCTTCACCTCTCGAATACGTACTTCTTGAACCTCCTCGCACTGCCACCAGTCAAACGCTTCACCTCTCGAATTAGTACCCTCGAACCTCTACTGGAACCTTCACCTCTAGCATCGTTCAAAGGAACCTTCACTTCTCGAAGCCGTACCTTCACTTCTCAAATCGTTCAAAGGAACCTTCACCTGTCGAACTCCTCTACTGGAGTTTCTTTACCTCTCGAATACGTACCTCTCGAACAACCCACTCTAACGCTTCACCTCTTGAATACTTACCTCTCGAGCCTCCTCTCGAACTCTACAATAGAACATTCACCTCTCAAATTCGTACCTCTCGAACCAGTACCACATGAACCTTCACCTCTCGAATACAAACCTCTTGAACGCTTCACCTCTCGAACTCTCACCTCTCGAATCCTCTACTGGAACCTTCACCTCACCCATGGTTCAAAGGAACCTTCACCTCTCGAAGTCGTACCTCTCGAATTAGTACCTTTCGAACACGTACCTTTACCTCTCGAATCATTCAATTGAGCCTTCACCTCTCGAATACATACTTCTTCACCTCTCGAACCCCTCCTTAACCTTTAACTCTCGAATCAGTACCTATCGAACCCCTCCATTGGAACCTTTTCACCTTACCCATAACCTCTCGAATTAGTACCTCTCGAACCTCTAATGGAGCCTCTTCACCCGTGCCTTCACCTCTCGAATCAGTACCTCTCGAACGCTTTACCTCTCGAACCTCCTCGAACTCTCACTTCTCGAACTCTCCACTGAAACTTTCACCTCTCGAATACGCACTTCGCGAACCTCCTCACGAACTCTCACCTCTCGAATCCTCTACTGGAACCTTCACCTCTCGCATCATTCAAAGGAACCTTCACCTCTCAAAGCTGTATCTTCACCCGTCAAACCCGTACCTTCACCTCTCAAATCACTCAAAGGAACCTTCACCTCTTGAACCCCCTCCACTGGAGCCTCTTCACCTGAGTCTTCACCTCTAAAATATGTACCTCTCAAGCCCTTTCTCGAACTCTCCACTGGAACCTTCACCTCTCGAATCCGTATCTCTCGAACAAGTACCACTCGAACCTTCACCTCTAGAACGCTTCACCTCTCGAATATGTACCCCTTGAACTCTCACCTCTTGAATACGTACCCCTTGAATTATGACCTCTCGAATACGTACCCCTTAAACTCTCACCTCTCGAATACGTACCCCTCGAACCACCCACTCGAACGCTTCACCTCTCAAATATGTATTTCTCGAGCCTCCTCTTGAACTCTGACCACTCGAACTCTCCACTGGAACGTTCACCTCTCAAATTCGTACCTCTCAAACCAGTACCACTCGAACTTTCACCTCTCGAATACGTACCTCTCAAACTCTTACCTATCAAATCCTCTACTGGAACCTTCACCTCTCGCACGTTCAAAGGAACCTTCACCTCTCGAAGCCGTACCTCTCAAATTAGTACCTCTCGAACAGGTACATTCACCTCTTGAATCGTTCAAAGGAACCTTCACCTATTGAATCGTTCAATTGAGCCTTCACCACTTGAATATGTACCTCTAACCTCTCGAACCCCTCCTCAACCTTCAACGCTCGAATCAGTATCTCTCGAACCACTCCATTGGAACCTCTTCACCTTAGCTTTCACCTCTCGAATTAGTACCTCTCGAACCCCTCTAATGGAGCCTCTTCACCCGTGACTTCACATCTCGAATAAGTACCTCTAGAATGCTTCACCTCTCAAACCTCCTCGAACTCTCACCTCTCGAACTCTCCACTGGAACCTTCACCCCTCGAATCCTCTACTGGAACCTTAACCTCTCGCATCATTCAAAGGAACCTTCACCTCTCAAAGTCGTACCTCCATCTCTCGAATCTGTACCTTCACCTCTCGAACCCCTTTACTGGAGCCTCTTCACCTGAGCCTTCACCTCTCGAATACGTACCTCTCAAGCCTCCTCTAGAACTCTCACCACTTAAACTCTCCACTGGAACCTTCACCCCTCGAATCCGTACCTCTTGAACAAGTACCACTCGAACCTTCACCTCTCGAATACGTACCTCTCGAACTCTCACTTCTCGAACTCTCCACTAGAACCTTCACATCTTGAATACGTACCTCTTGAACCTCCTCTCGAACTCTCACCTCTCAAATTCTCTACTAGAACCTTCACATCTCGCATCGTTCAAAGGAACCTTCACCTTTCCAAGCCGTACCTTCACCTCTTGAAGTCGTACCTTCACCTCTCGAATCATTTAAAGGAACATTCACCTCTTGAACCTCTACTGGAGTCTCTTAACCTGAGCCTTCACCTCTCGAATACGTACTTGTCGAACCACCCACTCGAACAGTTCATCTCTCGAATACGTACCTCTCGAGCGTCCTCTCAAACTGTCACCACTCGAACTCTCCACTGGAACCTTCATCTCTCAAATTTGTACCTCTAAAACCAGTACCACTCGAACCTTCACCTCTCGAATACTTACCTCTCGAACGCTTCACCTCTCGAACTATCACCTCTTGAACCTTTACTGGAACCTTCACCTCTCACACGTACCTTCACCTCTCGAATCGTTCAATTGAGCCTTCACCTCTCAAATCGTTCAATTGAGCCTTCACCTCTCGAATAGTTCAATTGAGCTTTCACCTCTCGAATACGTACCTCTTCACCTCTCTAACCCCTCTTCAACCTTCAACTCTTGAATCAGTACCTCTCGAACCCCTCCATTGGAACCTCTTCATCTTAGCCTTCACCTCTCGAATTAGTACCTCTTGAACCCCTCTAATGGAGCCTCTTCACCTGTGCCTTCACCTCTCGAATTAGTACCTCTCGAACCCCTCTAATGGAGCCTCTTCACCTGTGCCTTCACCTCTCGAATACGTACCTCTT
This sequence comes from Rubia yunnanensis, assembly GCA_037428765.1. NCBI lineage: Eukaryota > Viridiplantae > Streptophyta > Magnoliopsida > Gentianales > Rubiaceae > Rubia > Rubia yunnanensis. The sequence goes on along the minus strand of CM075069.1, from coordinate 64,051,672 downwards.
GAACGCTTCACCTCTCGAACACGTATCTCTCGAGCCCACTCTCGAACTCTCACAACTCGAACTCTCCACCGAAACCTTCACCTCTCGAATACATACCTCTCAAACCTCTTCATGAACTCTCACCTCTCGAATCCTCTACTGGAACTTTCACCTCTCGCATCGTTCAAAGGAACCATCATATCTCAAAGATGTACATTCACCTCTCAAACTCGTACCTTCACCTCTCGAATCGCTTAAAGGAACCTTCACCTCCCGAACCCCTCTATTGGAGCCTCTTCACCTGAACCTTCACCTCTCGAATACGTACCTCACGAACCACCCACTCGAACACTTCACCTCTCGAGCCTCCTGTCGAACTCTCACCACTCGAACTATCTACTGGAACCTTCACCTCTTGAATCCGTACCTCTCAAACCAGTACCACTCAAACCTTCACCTCTCGAATACGTACCTCTCGAACCTCCTCGAATGGTATATTGTTAATGTTTTTTTTAAATAGACAAACCAACGTCATTTTGGGCAGTCACCTAGCAGCACCTATTGATGCACATGGTTATGCAGACGTTTTTTTGAAAAAAATGCACAAAATGACAAAAAAAAGCCTAAAATGACGTCGTTTTGGGTGGCCACTTGACAGCACCTGTAGAGGCACATGTTAGGTAGCCCTGCAAAATGACCATTATGCCCTTGATGATAGTTTGTGTCAACCATGCGGATGGCAGAATTTATTTTAATAAGTACCCTAAGATAAAACATTTATCACATAAACATCATCACATTACCCAAGAACACAACATTATCACATCACTGGTTAACATCATCACACATAATCATCACATCAGGAAAACAAAAAATAAATGAGTTTTACCTTTAGTTGTGCATCAATGGAGGATGGTCGGGAGACGACGGAGGAAGGCCGCATGACGATGGCGAAAGACAGCTCCTAATTCAATAGCGACAGAGACTGGATAATTGTGGCATCGACGGTGGTAGGTCAAAAATCTGAACATACATCTGCAATTATATGTTGACGACTCTGTAATCAACTGAAATGCAGCGGTGGTTGAACCCTAGCTTGCCAGCGGCGGTTGAATATTCACTGAAACCTAAGGTCGGCGGCGGCGGCGATACCTTGGGAAGCTCCTCACCGTCGATTGCATTCAAGTCGACCTCGGCGACGTCCGTCGCAAGAGCTTCGAGGCAACATTTTCGATTCGAATTGCGGTGATGTGGCATTTGTATTCGCCGTCGATCTCGCCGCTTCCGATGGAAGCTTGAGGCGCAGTGGTGAAGAATCAGTAAATCGGTGCCGAAGTGGTGGAGAATTACCGTTGGAGCAGTGGAGAATTGGTGACGAGGCGGTGGATATTCGGTGCCCTAGCTCCATCGCATCGCCAACGGAAGAAGGAGAAACGCGGTGGCAGTCGGGAATTTCAGACGTCGTAGAGGAGGAGAAATGAAAAAGAGAGAAAATTCTAATATATAATATATATATATATATATATATATAGTTTTTGATAATTGCACAACATGTCCCTAGATTTATTAGCAAATTTGGAAAAAAAACCCACCCCTAATTTCAGATTTATATTAATTACATAATATGGCTTGCCTGAACTTTATGTTGTCTGAAGCAAAACTTTGTAATTGAATTGAAATCAAACCTAAAAAGGAAAAAATAGAGAAAAGTGCTTATATAACCCTACCTAGTTAACATAAGTGTCAATATAACCTTCTGGTGTTCGAAAGTGCCAATATAGCCCTAGGTAGTGTAAGTGCCAATATAACCCTCTCCGGAAACTTTTAGCCAAAATTTTATAAAATACATATTTCCCTTCTGAAAAGAAATTAAAATACTAAAAAATAGGAAATGACATTATTGCCCTTAGAATCATTAATACTTCAATATAGCCAGACCACCGCCAGACCGCCACCGGAACATGTAGGGTTAAATTAGCACATTATGAAAACATATAGGGTTATATCAGCACATTCCTAAAACTTGTAAGGTTATATCAGCACATTCCAAAAATTTATAGGGTTATATCAACACATATTATAAAAGTTAAATATGTGGTATTCGACTGGGCTTAACAGGCGACCACATCATCATATACACCATTATCACATCATAACACTAACTTATACACCATAAAATTCGACATCATGACACCATCATTCATATTAAACACCATTATCACATATCATAGCCTCATTTCGAAACTTATTAACATTAAAACTCATAGGTTGAATAACAAGATAAAATAACTACCACACACAATACCAAAGGTCATCTAATAATCAATCCAGACTAAATACAACAAAATACACAAAATATCATTAATACCCCTATATTTTTTATTATGTACTAATATAACCCTACATTTTTTACGAATGTGCTGATATAACCTTATAAGTTTTAGGAATGTGCTGATATAACTCTACAAGTTTTAGGAATGTGCTAATATAACCCTATTAGTTTTCATAATGTGCTGATATAACCCTACATGTTTTGGCGGCAGTCTGGCGGTGGTCCGATGAACTATGATGGTAAAATTGTCCACCTAATTTCATATTTTGTCCAAAGGGTATTTTGGTCAATTTACATAGAGTCAATGTCGAAAAATCAAAGTCAATGCCATAAATGAGGTCTAAGGGTTATATTGACACTTGTATTAACTAGTTAGAATTATTTTTACACTAAAAATTATCTAAGAATTATATTTACACTTACTCAGATGTTTAGGATTATATTTACACTTATGCCAAAAAAGAAAAATAAATCGAACACAAAAGACCGTTGTGGTTCACGCTCAACGCATGAAAATTAAGCAGGGTGGAAATGGTGGCACTTCCAATCCCATATTAAATGGGTCAGAATTGAAGATGACCCACCCACAAAACATAACATATTCTGCCACTGCGCGAGTATCCGACTCTAAAATGCATTACAAACAAATACAGTACTCACTGTGTACCACATTAAATTATTTATTTATTTTACGATATTATTTATTATTAAAGTTAGATCATATATTTAAATAAATATTTAAAATATAATATTATTATACATAATATTGTTGAATTTATCACTATAATTATAGAATAATTTTTTATTTACTATTATTATACATAAATAAATATATTAACGATCAAATATTTTCATTGAACAAGATTTAATTTGTAATTTAAGATGAGCCCGTTGACCACTCAAATTTCCCAGGCTCACCGACAGTTCACCGCCACGTGGGACTTAGGGTTTCGTTCACTCACTGACATTCCCCTCTCCCGCCCGGGCTCCCGTTTCTTTGGCCAACAAACTCAAAAAAAACAAGAAAAAAAAACCCTATAAATCATTACACAGTAGTTCTTCCTTAGCCGCCTTCAATAAGTCATCGGACGTTCTTTACTGCATGTAAGTAGTTCGTATTATGATTGTTTGATACTGTTTTTTTATGGCTTTGAGATATGGAGGTGTGTTGATTTTAATGTGACCGAGCTCTGGCTTTGTATACGATTATCGGCAAGGGTAATTTTTGGGGAGCTGAGAAATCTCGTGATGGGTTTTCCCTTTATTTCAGTTTCAGGTACTTGAGGAGGTATGCTTGTGAAGCTTTAGATTTAGGAGGACGATCTTGTGTTTTTATTTTTGATGGTTTTTGCTCTTCAAGGAAGCGAGGGTGATTTTGAGGGGCATGGCTGAAGACATCCCAAGAAAATGTGGTGGGGGTTTGGCTGTGGTATTAAACGGTGATGACAGGAGAGAGCAAGAGGGTTCTAGCCGCCGTGTTTCATGCTGTGACGTTTTTGGTGAGCAGTCTGTGGAAAGCACTCTCGAGCACATCTTTGATCTTCCATATAAGACTATAAATTTGTTGACTTGCCCTGTTGACACTCCACTTGTTCGTTCTATATTAAAGAATCAGTTCAGTAAGTACCATGTAAATGTCGACCTTAGTAAGGATGGAGTTTCTACCACTGATGATGGTTATGGGTCATACGCTGCTGTCAGGATTGAAGAGTCAAGCATATGCGGTGACATTCGTATTACCAGACAGCCTTTGGTTTTGGTTTTGGAGGGCCATTCCATGTTCAGCAGTGTGAGGTCTGATGCCTGTGTGTGGAAGGGGAAATGGATGTACGAAGTGACTCTTGAAACTTCTGGTATCCAGCAGATCGGTTGGGCTACTCTTTCCTGTCCCTTCACTGATCACACAGGTGTAGGTGATGCTGACGATTCCTATGCATATGATGGGAAAAGGGTCTGCAAATGGAACAAGGAAGACGGGCAATATGGTCAGCCTTGGGTTGTTGGAGATGTTATCGGATGCTGCATAGATTTGGATCGTGATGAGATATCTTTCTACAGAAATGGCATGGCACTTGGTGTTGCATTCCGGGCTATTCGTAAGATGGTGCCTGGATTGGGATACTATCCTGCTATTTCGTTGTCTCAAGGAGAACGCTGTGAGTTAAATTTTGGAGCATACCCATTCAGATACCCCGTTCATACCTTTCTTCCAATTCAATCTCCTCCCCCAGTTTCTACCTTAGCTGCTAATTTACTCTCATGCTTCTCAAGGCTGTTAGAAATGCAACACGGAGAAAGGGTGGGATTGGGATCCGTTGACAAACTGAGAAGATTGAAAAGGTTTGTTTCCTTCAAAGAGCTTTTTCAGCCTGTTTCTCGAGGCATATGTGAGGAATTATTAAGTATCCTCAGTGCTCAAAATAGTGCTGCAGCTTATATATCAAGGGGTCTACTTTTATCATTTATTTTAGAAGTCTTTAAAGTGCAACCTCCGCATGATTATAGAAATTTGGATATGGTACTCGATTGCTTCTTAGGTATTCAAGAGTCAAGGTTGCTCTTTGAGCATTTGATATCGTCCCTGGCATCTGCGTGTAAAGCAGCTCCCTGGATCCTATCAGAGCTTCCCTGGTCAGGACCATACATTTATCTCTCATTGGCATGCCATATTCTTCAGAGGGAAGAATTAATGATACTCTGGTGGTTGTCTCCGGATTTTGAATATGTTTTTGAAGGGTTCTTCTCATGGAGGAGCCCCAACAAGCAGGACCTTCAAACTCTGATGCCTTCTGTATGGTGGCCGGGTTCATCTGAGGACATGTCCAGTGAAACTAGCATGCTCCTGACTACCTCAGCCCTCTCAGAAGCCATCAATATGGTATGCCCCTTGTTTCCTTAAGTTTTTCCTGCTTTGTTTTACTGTAGCCCATCTTATCATGCTGCTGATTAGTTTCTCCACCAAATCATTAAAGCAGTTGTTGATGCAATAAAAATGTAATGACTTAAAAGGGATCAGAATTTCTCAGAACAAGTAGTTCTATGGATCACTTATCGTCATCTGTTATCTAATGGCCTATTCAGAGATAAAAGTTGATATTCTCCCTTTGGCTAAGTTTAGCTTCTGATTTCCAAGCAATACGTGTTCAGATTTTTCAGGATTTGAGAACTATACCTTTTTAATTGGTGAAGCTACATTTTATCTAATACCTCATTGGTCACTGTAAGGAATGTAGCTTTTGGTCTTATTTTTTTAATATGCTGAAAGGAATAGGCTGTTGTCTGGATGAGATATTTAACAAATGATGCTAAGATTTCAGCTTATGATCATGTTGTGGCTTTGTAATATTTTCTCCGGTTATTAGAATAATGATATTCAAAACCTTTACAAGAATGACAAGAAAGAAGAGCCCAAGAAGGATGGGTCACAATTGATGAAAGAAATGCGACAACTAATCTTTCATGAATATTTAAATATCCATTTTGCATTTCCTTCATACAAGGCAGAGTTCTGTTGGTTTGTGCATCTTAACTAAAAAGTGTTCGTTTGCAAGTCTCTAAATTTTACCTTTTAGCCAATTAGGCCTAATATGGTTGCAAATCCAAGTCAGTTGCCCTTTTTGCGGGCTTGCTTAGATGTCCTTAACTGCCTGCCCTATTAAATTTGCCAGCCTTCTTCATGGGCTGCAGTCATAAAAAAAACTTATCAATAAGCAAAAAGAAAAGAAAGAAAATTCCATACTTTGTGATTGTAAAAGTCCCACTTAAGTTCTAGGGAATTTTTTTATAAACAATCACAAGGCTGGCTTTACAGTTTGAGAGTGTTAGTTGAGAAATTATAGAACATAACAAAAAATGAGAGTAGCAGAAGTAAGAGTGTTGAGTGGTGGTTGGTGGGGACATATTATGTTCGATATGATATGCTATTAGAATAAAACATACAAGCAGCGGCTAGATGAAAAATAAAAAATGAGAAACACGCCTAAGATGGTTTGATATTTTATATTTAAATGGTGGGCCTTCAGGCAGAATCACTAAAACAATGGAAGAGGAAGTCATAAAAAGACATAAAATTGTACCATGTGTCTTGACCAGACATGATAAGTAGATATGACCCCTATAGCTGATCCCATATAGAGGCTTTGTTGTTGTCTACTTTAAATTATTGTTTGAAGATGGTGCACCGGTGATAGACACAGACTCATGGAGTCGAATACAATTAAAAGACATTCCAAATGATCATCTCCTGTCCAACTTGAAGTAATACCTAACTCAAACATAGTCTTAGCCTCTTAGTATGTGTAAAGAAAAGAGCTGGTAACACTTGTCATTTTCTCCTATGTTAAGCAAGCATAATGATACAATTACTCATAAGCCATGGATGAGCAAGTCACACATAACATATGAATAGAAGAAGCAAGGAGTATCAGTTGCGTAAGAGTTAGTTTGTTGTTCTTTGAACTCCTATGTTAATTTTAGTTTCTTCTTTTAGCATAGTTGAGTCCAGTAGCTAGGGTCAAGTCTGTTCCTGGTTTTTAGCAGCACTAACTCCATAATCTCCATTGTCCTGTTAGAGCAAGTCCAACAGATTCTGCATAGTAGGATTAGTCATATTTGCAGATTTTAATCAATTTTGTAAGAGCAAGTCCAATAGATTCTCTAAAAATTTCTTCAAAATAGAGCATGAAGACTCATATATTTTTTAATTTTAGGCTCAAACTCCAACATATTCTCCACACCGAAAATGACATTTGATTTTGTATGTTAATTTGTTGGTACTTATTAAATATTTATTCTCTCAATTCAACTTTCTCTCAAATACAGATATTTGATTTTCCTCTCATCTAAATTTAATTTTGAAGAAAATGGCATTTAATTTTGTACATTAATTTGGTAGTGTATTAAATTTCCATTCTCTAAAGAATTTGGAAGGGAATTATGTCTTAATTAAAGGTGGATAATAATGTTAGCATTAAGTTTTAATTCTCCAAATTCTTGATTCTCTCTGCCGATATAGAGAATAAACTGTTCTCTTTCTTCAGACATGCAGACTCTATTGGAGCTAAAAAGTTGAATAAAATCTCTAAGTATAAATAAAAGTCCCTATCATGAAGCATTGGTTGGACTTGCTCTAACTCCAATAGAGTCTGCATCTCATTCTCCAAAGTAGAGAATGTGAAGAAAGAGAATATTTCATTTTTTATATCGGTAGAGAGAGAATGAATTATTTGGAGAATTAAAAATTTAATGCTAACATTATCAATCACCTTTAATTAAGACATAATTCCTTCTTTGGAGAATGAAAATTTATTGCACTACCAAATCAACACACAATTAAATGTCATTTTTTTCCCTTCAAATTGGAAATATTGATGAGAGAGACCAAATTTCTACATTTGCAAATGTTATTTTTTGTAAAATGGAGAAGCTGTTGGACTTTAAGCATAAAATTGTAAAGAATATGAATTTTTATTCTCCATTTTAAAGAAAATTTTGGTGAAGCTGTTGGACTTGCTCTTAGTGGTTAGTTTAGGAAGGTTCTCTGCTTATTTAAGTTCTGGTTAGCATCTGTATGCAATCATCTTCTTATAAAATCATAAATTGAAACCGTCAGTGGGAGAGTTTTTTGAAATTTTCTCTTTGCTAGATGCTGGCATAGAGCAGTACTTACCGCATAAACGGGCCAAGTGGCCATACCCAAAAGTATTAAGCATTGCCCCTGTCCACTAATTAAAGTTAAAGCCGCCGTCTGTTAAAATTGGTTGTCCAAGCCCACTTTTATAGCTGTCCTGGTTTAGTGGGCATTCCTGTCCAGGAATAGCTCTAACATGGAAGTGGCTATCTGTGAGGTTAACTGAATACATTTGATTTGGTTTTCTGTTATTCAGTTATTACTTCTGCAATCTAATTCTCTTACCTGTGTGCTTAGCAGTAGGATAAATGTTGCTTTTTTAATCTATTAAGTGATAATTCTGTTGGGGCATGCATGGTAGAATACTCGTAGTGTTAGTCTTGTTCCTGTTGAACATTATAAAACACGAGACTGCTGATGCGTACATTGGCGTATTGGGCAACTAAATCAAATGGAGCCAGAAATGTAGATACTGGAATACAGATTTAAAGAGGCATGCATGACAGCTAGATTAAATTTAACAAGTAATGAATGCTTCAGATATATTGCAGTTTAGCTCCAGTAGATGAAAGAATGAGACCAACTTTCTTGAGATGGTTTGGACAGGTAAATGGGATTCCTATGAATCACATGATGCAAGTAGAAATATTAAAGTATTTAGCCCTATTAGAAGGGGGTGGGGAAGTGGAGGACCTCATCAAAATTTGAAGGAAATTATAAAAAAGACCATAAGTCTAGATGGAACACGAGGGTGAAAAATAGTCCATGTGGGTTGAATAGGAATATAGATGTACTCGTTATCGTTACTCTATAAGTTCAACTTAGTCTAATACAAGTATCCTTTTTCAGGTTGAAGAGAAGCACAGGGAGCTCTGTTGTTTAGTCATGAAATTTATACCACCCTGCTCTCCTCCACAGCTGCCAGGGTCTGTGTTTAAGACGTTTGTCCAAAACCTTTTGCTAAAAAATAGGGGTGCTGACCGCAATTTGCCACCCCCGGGAGTTTCAAGCAACTCAGTTCTTGTTTCATTGTATACAGTTATACTCCATTTTTTATCAGAGAGGTCCACGCTGAGAAGTATCTGCGGGTGGATGAAAAACTGCAGGATTGATTCTGAACCCAATACAGGTTTCCTACATAGAGGTGGTGAGCAAAGCTTTCCTGTTGGCTTATTTTTAAATAATGACCCTTTACGAGTTGACTTTACTAGACTCGGAGGATCATATAGTCATCTAGTGAATTCTCATCCTACAAATCATGAGCAAGAAGAAGAAGTTATTCGATGGGAAGAAGGGTGTGTGGATGATGAGGAAACTAGAGCAACCCATCTTAGTCGGCAGCAACCATGTTGCTGCTATAGTGATGATTCTGATTTTGCAAAAATCTCAAAGCATCTTATTCGTTATGGAGACAAAGGCGCTCGTAGTCATTGCAGTTCGGTTCCAGAAAGATCTGCTCATGTGGCCGTTGAATGTACTGCTGAGAATCTGAATGATGAAATAGAGGATAAACCAGGTACAAGTGAACAATCAGAAACTCAGTTTGATTTTCGGCCATTGCAGCAAATGAGGATTGTGCACAGGAAAAATTATGTATCATCTGCAACTTTAAAAGAGGAAGAACTTTTAGATGCCATGCTCCTACTATATCATCTGGGTGTTGCACCAAATTTTAAACAGGTAAAATGAATAATTTTTTATTATTCATGAAAAAGTACAAAATAATGTTTATGCAGTGAATGGCTTTCAACCATAACTATTTTGTGTGTGTCAACCAGTCTTGTTGCCAACAATCTAAAGCTTCAGCACTACAAGTGTTTTCAATGCTTACAGAAATATATGCTGGAAAGGCTAACTTTAACTACTTCGTGTTGAATAATGTTGACTTGAAATTGAATGCACGTTCTCTCTCTCTCTCTACATGTATGTATATATTATTTAAAGATTTATGCTTGTATAATGCACACACACATATAGATGCATATATGTGTCAGGCGTAAGAACATTTGTGTCGAGTTATCATCTCTTATCACCTGAGAAAATGACAGATTTGATACCCACTTTTAGGCAAAATGACAGATTTGATACCCACTTTTAGGCAAAATTACAGATTTTGTTCCTCTTTTTGCAAATTGTTCCCAAAATGTTTCCACATTATTACAAAATGTTCTCAATTTATTCCCACATAATGTTATAGCCGGTTTAAGTGAGTCAACATTGAGTCGACCTTCTAATGATGATAGTGTCGCTATTGGGAAGCAAGGAACATGGAAAGTAAGGATGATAGAAGAGACAGTGAGTATAATTGGATTGGTGGTGTTCGGAACATGGTGGAGGAGGCAGTGGAGAAAAAACTAGAAAAGAGAAAATTGAAGAAAAAAAAATTTTAACCTCAAAAGCTGTTAAACTATAATTTTTTAAATCTCGGTTACTGTGACAGGTCCGTTAGTTTAATTAAAATTTGTTATGTCCAATAAAGGAACCCATTGAGGCATTATGCAATAATATGTGAACCTTTTAGGAACACGGTGCATGATGGGGAACGAAACCTGTAATTTCACCTTAAAGTGGGCACCTAAACTGTCATTTTCTCCTTATCAGCTTTCATTTTTCCTTTATGTTGTAGGGATTTAGTCACTGAAGATTGCGGTCTGCCTGTATTGTAATGTGGATTCATGTGCTGTCATATTTAGAGATTGAGTAAGTATTGTATTAAGGTCTAAAAGATTTCTTTTTGCTATAGGCATCATCTTATAATTCTCGACAGTCTTATTGGATCTCCCTCTTGGAAGAAACTGACAAACAAATTAGAGAGAATGCCCGTTGCGTACAAGTAAAGCGCCTAAAGGATAAGCGGAGGCATTATAGGGAAGAAATGATGGATTGTGTCCGGCAATGTGCCTGGTATGTGGTCTTTCATTTTGGCAAGTTGGAGAATGTTGACCTTATGTTCTGTTTGTTGCCGTTAAACTGAACCACCTAGTCAGCTTCCCTTATGAGACTGAAGGTCATTTAAGTCATATTCTTTTGGGCTGCTAGCTTTGCTTCTCTCCTTGTTTTTATCATATGTACCGTTTCATGCAGCTATTCGATCATATTTAGCTGTATAAGGGGGCCCACTTTCTTTAAAATTCATGCTTTCATATCTTAATTAATGAGCACTTCATGTAAATGAAACAACACCTTGTTTAGTGTTTAGAAGCTTACCATGTTTGATTTGTTCATGCATCTTTACCTCCTTGCTCATTATATGCCAAAGTATGGATTGTACATCTTTCTCCGGATTGAGCGGCGAAGACAACTTTCATAATATTATAGAGCCTTTTTGTTTTGCTGTATGGCTGAAAATTTAGCTCTCGCCATCTAGGGGTTGACCTTGAGACTTAGCTGAGGCACAGTGCAGCCTTTTGATTGATGCCTTACGTAATTGGTGTTTCTTTTTTGACGGTTGCAAAATTAATTCAGGTTATCACTTAGGTTTCCAACAGTTATGTTTCTAAATGCCTTTTTAACTTGAGAGAGTGTGGGCAATGATCAGTAAATCTGAAGCACTGTGACTTAAAATTTTCAAGTATATAAGATTTCTTGAAAGGTCTTTCTGTATAGCGTTTAATGGTTGTCATCCAATCAGCATGCTACGATATTCTATGAGATTACCTGATACTCCGTATCATGTTTGATGGAAAGGTTAAAGCATCGGTAAGCTAAATTAGTATATTAGCGTGTGTTTCTGAGTTGAACATGGTAGAATTGATCTTCTGATTTCTATTACTAGTTCTAATGCACCAGCTGGACATGTAGATTCTAGAATATAGAAAACTAACTAAATAAAGTAAAAAGGAGAAACCTACTTCCTCTACCCTGCTAATAATGTCACATTTGGCTTTTTAAATTTATTTATCAAAGTTTACAAACTTTGATCATGAAGTCCCATTGATATATAGCTTATCATATAATCGCGTGTGATCTTGTTGGATTTGTCGTATGACCTAGTTCTGAACTATCAACTTTTCATAATTTTTAGTTGCACGAAACTAAAGATATTGGTGCTTGAACACTCGTCTCAAAGACCGTGAACAAGCAAGTGTGTATAAGATTTGGATAGAAACTATAAGAAAGACATAATTCAATCAATGAATAGCTTCTTTGGGTAGAACACAATAGTGACATTATTTATATAGTTTGAGTCCACACTGTTCTAAGGGTTCACCTGTTATTGTTTATATTTAAGAGTAATAAGATAAGGGTAAAAACTCATTTTGTGTTACGGATGATTAGTTTTGAAATGCTCTTGTAATGTATATTTATTTTGTTGTTTTTTAAATAGGTATCGCGTCTCTCTTTTCTCTCGATGGAAGCAAAAGGGAATGTATGCTGCATGCATGTGGATAGTACAATTGCTTCTTATTCTTAGCAAGTTCGATTCAATCTTCATCTATGTTCCTGAGTATTACTTGGAAACTCTGGTACTCTGTTTTTTCAAGTCACTGTTTTAAATTCATTGTGTTTCCGGAGCTCTTATACTTTTTCTCCAATTGGCAGGTAGATTCTTTTCACGTGCTGCGTAAGAGTGATCCTCCTTTCGTCCCTCCTGCAATTTTCTTAAAGCAAGGACTTGCCTCTTTTGTACGTCTCTTATATCTCCGTGCAGTTAGCTAGTTACAGTCTTTAGATACCTGTGGAGTCCACATGGCTCCCTTGTTTGTGTAGGGAAGAAATTTCTGATGTTCTGTGGGGGTGTGGGGAATCAGAGATGTAATAAGTATCTGACCTTACACAATCTTCTACCATTCGTTTTGTTTCTCATATATTTTTTTCTTCTTTCTTTGAGGGCCTCTTATTATATACTAACTCCGTTCTGCTAAGTTATTCCTAGCACTAGTGGGCAGGGGGATTAAGAAGCAAGGGAATGTGTGGAAGCAAAATGAGGGAGAGAAGAAAAAGAAGTGATGAAAATAAATTAGTTTATATAAATGGGTAGAATGAATGTAATTTTTCCAACTAGGAATAAAGCAAAATAGGAACAAAATAGTTGGACGGAGGAAGTATAGTCTCATGTCAACATCTCTATCTTTCAAAAGCCTAGTTGTCTTGTATTCTCGAGTAAGTTGATTTCTGAACTGCTTTTACCCTCCATAGGTGGTGGTGTGAGTTGATTTGGTTTTATAAATTTGTTGCACTTCCGTTCTTTTTATGTCTTAGGGGCTAGTAATTAGTAACTTGTGATTTTATTTTTTGTCAGGTTACTTTTGTTGTTACTCACTTCAATGATCCAAGGATATCCAGCGCAGAGCTGAAAGATCTCCTTCTCCAGTCAATATCTGTCTTGGTTCAGTATAGAGAATTTGTAGCTGTTTTTGAGCACAATGAAGCAGCAACCCAGATTATGCCCAAAGCCCTTTTATCAGCCTTTGATATCAGATCCTGGGTTCCTGTTACAAATATTCTTGTACGTCTGTGCAAAGGCTCTGGTTTTGGTTCTTCCAAGCAAGGAGAGTCAACATCGTCGTCATCTCTTGTTTTTCCCGTAAGAATCATGCTTGTAATTTTTTTTAATGATTACTCACCCTAATCACCTGAGTAATAGCTAATCAAGTATTAGTTAAGATGTTAAACTACATTCTGTTTTGCTATGAAGAAATTGTTGCGGGACACTTGTGTGCGTGATGAAGAGCTCTTCTTGGCTTTTCTCAATCGGCTGTTTAACACACTGAGCTGGTCGGTGACTGAGTTCTCTGTTTCTGTACGAGAAATGCAGGAGTTTTATCAGGTAACTTTCTCTGGAGGCTGTGTTTGCTTAAATTCCTACTCCCTCTGTCCCAATTAAAGGTTCCACAAGCTTTTGGCCGTATAATTTAAGACATGCTTTGGTGGGCAATTTCCTTTTCTCTCTAAAAGGAAAAGAAAACCTTAAAATGGAACATCCATTTATGGTATAGAGGAACCTTAAAATGAGATGGATATTGGATACAGTAAATTTTGTTAATCATCAGTGCGATGGCATTCTTAACCAAACACGATGGTGGGATATGATCCTTATAGCTGATCCCACACAGTGGGATGAAGGCTTAGTTCTGTTGACTTATCTTTGACATTCTTGTAGCATTCTTTTGAGGTTGTGGAGTATCAGCAGAAGAAGTGCAGTATCATATTTGACCTATTGTGCAACCTTGCAAGGGTGGTAGAGTTTTGTACCCATGAGATACCTCAAGCATTTCTCCTGGGAGCAGATACTAACTTACGTAGGCTGGCAGAACTGATTGTATTTATAATAAACCAGTTGACTTCAGCAGCTAAACCAGAACTTCTTGACACGTAAGAATCTTCTCAGGAGTAATGCTCTTGTTTCTTTGCTTTATTATTTGTTAGCTCATTGAGTTGTTCTTTCTGTAAGAGGTGCTGTTTAATGAATTGCTATTTCTTAACACTTTCTCATTCTTGAATTTTTTAATTTGCACATAATAATGAAGGATCAAAAGTAGGATAATAAAATTAGCCATTGACACAATCGGCATACAAATTTTTTTCTGTAATTATAATGGAAAGTGTATGAACTTGTAACACAACATAAGTTGCCATGGACGGGAATCATATTTTTGTGTGCTCACAAACATTTTTTATTCTTTTCTTCACGTGTATTTCTTTTTAACTGGCTAATTGAACAGAAATGGGAAATCCCATTTCATTTTTCTTGATTTCTTTGGTTTTGTGAGTAATTCATGGCTTGACATTCTTAATTGATCATTCATAGGTTCATTAGGCGTCCTGGTCAGTCTCCAGAGAGAGTCAACAAAGGCACGATTTTAGCTCCACTAGCTGGCATTATTTTGAATCTCTTGGATGCTGAAAGAGCTGCAGACTCTGGAGATTGTAATGATATTATCAGTACTTTTGCTAGCATGGGCTGTACCAAGACAGTTCGTTGTGCATTCAACCTGCTGGGTGATAATTGGGTTAGTAATTAATTATCAACCTCTGGTACTAATTCTTTCCATGATTTCCTCGTGCTCTATAATTGATGATAAATATATCCAGGATGTATGTGGTGGTTGGTAGTGAGTATCTGCTGCATTTTCATTTGATAAGGATGGAAGGTGGTTAGCAACTTATATATTTTTTAATTTTATACAATCCATTAAATCTTGCCTTATAATGGCCAGGCCTGTTTTGTCAAGGGGGTAGATGAAATCAGGAAACTTGGGCAGCTGAAGGATATCTCAACCCTGCTGATTCGTCAAGCAGCGACCGAGGGAATTGAAGAAATGGCACACTGTCTGAAAACAGAACCTGAAGAAAACATATGCTGCATCTGTTATGGATGCGAAGCTGATACTGAATTCTTGCCTTGTTCACATATGTCTTGCCACGGCTGCATATCAAGGCACCTTCTCAACTGCCAGAGATGCTTCTTCTGTAATGCAATTGTCGTCGAAGTTGTGAGGAAAGAAGCAAAGCCAACATAAATTAAAGTCTCCTTTGCTTTGCATCACATTACAAACTTCTGTGTTTGGTATCCTATACCTCCGTGCTCTTGTGTGGAATCTCAGTATGTCAAGTTATTCATAAGAATAATAATCTGAAACTTGTATAAGAGAAAAACCTGAGCATACTACGGTTAGGATGTATCCTTATTCGCTCCGGGTATTTAAAACATTCTTTTAAAATTTGTGTAGATAGACTAGAAATGGTACCAAATAAGGATAGAATCGTAGTAGATAGGTCTAAAGTTTTGTAGGTGATGAGGGCATTATATTGTAAATACAAGAGGTGCAAGGGACTGAAATATTCTAGATTTGTCAATAGCTATTGACGTTTTTTTGGTTGGGTTCTAACTACAACTACTCTGGCATAAGTATAAAGCCAAAACTGTCTTTTTTAAAAATTTAATGGACTTCATTTGAAAGGGCATTCTTTTGTCTAGGGGTAAAAAACTTTGGCTACAAGGATTAAAATATGAGTCTCAAGAAAGGTAGTCTGTCCATAAATTTATGGACAGGCCATGACCTGCTTGCAATTATTACAAATATATCCAAATCCAAGGATCAACCAATTAATTCAGATATGAAAATTTGAAAGCATTGACATGTACATCAACTCCTCCTCGGCGTCATCGTCTTCCTTCTCTTCTACGACGTAACCTCTCTCTCTTCTCGGACGCCACCTCCTTCCTCCTCAATTCATAAGCTAACTTATGAACTACCTCCTGGCAAAATTTTGCCATTCATAAAAAGAACTGACATTTTAAAATCATATGTGTTTTTGTTTAAACGGTACATGTTGTAAAGTAATCAATGCTTAGTTAATATGACAATTTTAAATTGTCAAATTTTAACTTAACTTATACATGATCTCCTGGAAAAGTTGCATAATTCATATTCACAGTCTTTATAACAGGTGCATGTTTTCACACAATTGATATGTATGGTAAGGTAACTGGTGCATAGTATATACGAAAATTTTCTACATCGTTTATTTCATTCTTCAAATACTTGCCACATATTTTTTTACATGTTCATAGCAGTAGAATTCATGCATTCACAAGTTTCAACAACAATTTCATTCACATTGAAGGCAATTCAACAACATAAACTCACCTAGATGTGAAAATTTTATGTCTTTGACACTATTAGGCAAAATTTCATTCTTGAAACTAAATTTCATTCGTTGATGTAGATCTTGTTGCAGGGTGAAGAGCTCATCGCAAACTTTGTCAGACACTAACTGGTCGTTTAAGAGCTCATTGGGAAAAAAATGAATCGATCAGAGAAGGATTTGGTTGGTTGGAAGAAGTTAAATTTGCCGAGAATGGAGATTGGAGTTTGGGAATGAGAGAGATTGAAGTGTGGGAAGGAAGAAGAATGGAGAATGGAGAAATTTGCAGAGGGCAAGAGTTTGGGGAAGAAGCTTCGCACTTCAATTTGGAGAAGAAGGGTTTGCTTAATTTGCTGAAATTGCAAATTGGTCCTTGGCCTTTCCATAAGCTTATGGACAGTCCGCCTGTCAGGAGACTCACTCTTAAAATATTTGCCTAAAACAGATAATTGGTCTACTAAATTGCTTACATTGGAAAACCGACAAAGATGAAGCTAAATAGATTTCCCACACACACACGTAATGGAATCAAATGCAGAAGCACAAGTGAAGGGATCAACATGTATTCCTAAACCTCTAAACATGCAATGGTATTTTAGAATCACCATTTTAAAAGGTGACTCAGGCACAAGATAAACTTAGGCTTCGAATGAATAGTAAACTATTCAAGTCCATGTCAAAAGTAGCTAAAATAGCTTACTTTGGCGATTCCCGCTGAGGATAAAGAGTAGCTGTGTAGACCACAGCTAGTCTGGATAGGTTCAGGCCATGTTGAACTTTCATACTAGTTCGGGTTAGTGATTTCACAAATATAGAGAAAGGCCAAGTCTAATGTTTGTTATTGTGGTTGCTATGAGTTGGGACAATGACTCGAGTTGATCCGTCCGGTGGAGTTAGGTCGGCACTGTTGGACGTATTCATGATACTAGTGGGACTACACTCTATGCTACATCTTCAATCTAGCCACCAAGGCAACTAGGGCATTGTGTTTAACTGGCCAGGCGCAACTCGGGTCTTTCTCCCTAATAGATAATGGGCTTTAAGTCTCTGTAGGTCAGGTTGGTGTGGAGCAAGCTCTGATACACCATGTTGGTGTGAATCTCAAGTGAGCCGCCATGTGGGAGTTCATCCCACCTTATAATAGATATGATAATTTCAAAAAATGAGTTTTCTCTCTCTAGGGTTTTCCCAGTTTTTCATCAACAATCATTGGATTCTTCCAATTTAGAAGAGAATTGGATAGAAACAAAAGATCAGTAATTCAAGAGCTTCTGAATGGTGGTAGAATTAGGCGCATGCATGGAATTTCAGTAGGAAAGATGGAAAGATAGGTTTGTTCAACAAGGGAAAGGTGTGGATTGGGAATAGATGAAAAGGTTGTACAATTAGGTGTAGTATTAAGGAGAGTGTGGTATTGGGAAGGTGAATTAATTGATTAACCTAAGCAGAAGCTAAAAGGTTTTGGAAAGCCTGTTGGGTTAGCGCTTTAACCAAGGTAGAGTTTTAAGTAATCAAGGCTTTGCTTATAGAAACAAAATCACTTACTGGGCAAAAATTTTGGAAAATCGAAAGGCTGCAATCATGACAAGTCCAGAGAATTAAGAAAAACATTCGCATGCAGATTCGAAGTCTAAGAGGAGTAGAACAGACAGAGGTGCTAGAGTTCTATAAATATGGCTTCATTCAATGCCAATCTATTCACAACTAAACGTATGAAAATAAATACATTGTCTAAGAATATGAGTGATGCTTCTTTGCTACCACTCTCGTAAGATTTCTTTACTCCTCCAGGGTAAGATTTTTCTAAAGAGTACAAAGAACTTGTGGTCCCTTACACAAATTTAGCAACAATCAATCGAATGACAAGAAGATGAGGTGTAGTCAGGATTACTCAGGCTGATATTGAAGAGTTTGTGGACATGAATCATAATTGTCTGCTGGGATATTGGCTTGATGATAGAGACGTTAGTACGGAAAGGATGAATGATTACTTCAGCACTTACTAGAGCATAACAATATATGTGCAACATCGATACAAAAATTTCTATGTGGTAAAGTTTTTGACGAGAGAGGAAGCTTTAGTAGCTTTACGTAGACGCCTGTATTCAATGGCTGGAGGCTTGTTAGCATTCAGACGCTATGGAGCAGGAGTGGCAATGAGAAGGCTGAGGGTGGAGAAGATCAAGATACCTATCCGAATTCATGGTATTTTAGGTGAGTTTTTTCTCCAATGGCGGATATTAAAATAGCTAATCATGTTGGTGATGTAATAGATGTTGATATTAATCTGCGGCCTCATATATTTGCATATCAAAATGTGGATAGTCCCTGGCGCTTCTCTAATCTTTGGGTTTTTTGTTGACTTAGTAAATGGGGCCAGGATTTGGGTGACATTAGATATGAGAGGATGTATAAGTTCTGTCGCCGATGTGGAGTGATAGGATATCCCAGTAAACGATGTCCTATAACTAGTGATGAAGACTTGGAGCATTTCATTGACACTCATATTCGGGCACATAATATGTAACTAGGGGCTCTAACATTGTATATGATCCAAATAGAGAAATGTTTCCTTGCTCTCTTAGAGCACATTTTCTTAGTAAAACAAAAAGAAACACTATAATTGTCGATGGTTATGTGGATTTAAGATAGGAGAGGTATAGTCATTTACAGGATGATCAGGTGCAGGAAGGGTTTCTCATTTCTATGGAAAACTGAGAATCACTTTCCACAACAGAATTATGTTTGACCAGGAGGCTCTAGTGGTGGAAATAATGGTGGAGGCGGCGGTCCATCAAATGACAGTGGAGCAGGTCCATCTCATTTAAAATTTGATCCTACTTTGGTTCTAGGCAACAGCGACAACAACTACCTCCTCAACAACCACCAAAGCAACCACCTCAACAACCTGCCCTTCCTAATGGCCATTTACAAAACGGACATATGGACATTGGTGTGGAGGTTTACAATTTGGATACAGGAGTTGGAGATGTGGAGGTCAATAGTGAAGATCATTTCATGATGATAGATGTAGTAATGTAGGAACACACTATAATTGTAAACCACGTGGAAATGGTTCAACAAAATCCAGTTCAAATGAACGTTTACATAAATGACCAGGCGTAGGATTCCTTCAGCTCTACTGATAGCTCAAATAGTAGTTCTGCCATATCACATTTTGCAAGACAATTGTCCAGGAAGCTATTGCATGAGCGGGAAGATGAAGCCATGATCATTGCTGCAATTGAACTACTGGATTTAAGCAGAGTGAACATTGATGAAGAACTACAAAATCAGGAGGAACTTTCTAAGCAGATTCAAACAAAACAAATTTAGGAGGTACAGGAACCATCATTCAAGAGAAGCAGAAGATTGATAGAGAAGAGAGAAGCCCAACAAAAAACACAGTAAAAAAAGGTCAAGAAAAGAATGATGGCCATGAAGTATAAGAATCTTTTTAAAACTCAGAAGAATCTTGATGAAAGTAGCAGTAACGGGAAAGGTAAGGCAGTTCAGGTTGTATTTGAAGGTCAAAAATTGGATGATCAAGGAGAAGTCGTTGCTTAAGATTGGAAGAAGAATAATAAAAGCTTATCCGGCTCAGAACTTATCCCAATTTAGAAGGGAAAAGGTAAAATCAGGAAAATAGCACAATCTGAAAAGGGTGAGGATAATGAAGACCATGAATTGGGAAATCTGCCTCCTAAAAAGAGGTTCAGATTGTTGGTGAACAGATTTATACTGGAGACTGAAGTTTCAGGGAAGCAAAATGACAACTCTACAAGGTAAAAAATGAAAGCAAGGAAGAATATAGTATAACAGGAAGGGTTTTACCAAGAGAGATGCAGGAGAAAGAAGGGAGAGATGAAGCAGCCACTAGCAAGGAGAATGAAGGCAATCAGGATACTCATGTTGGTTCTCTAGAACTGTACCAAAACAGTTCCCAGAAGCACCATGAGGGTACTCTCATGGAATTGTAGAGGCTTCAACAATGCCTCTACAAAGAAGAAGGTCAATCAACTGGTAAAACAGAATATGTCGGGAATACTTTGTCTTCTGGAAACCATGACGCAACAACATACTATGGAATTCTAGAAGGATAATTCATTGTATGACAGGACCGAATATGTTGATCCAGTTGGGAGATCAGGGGGTGTGGTTGTCTTTTGGTGGTGTAGTTTAAATGTTAATCTTTTGTTTAAGTTGAAAAACTTTGTAGGCTTACAAATTTCAAACAACCAGCTAACTGGTGTTTAGGACTAGTTTATGGTCACCCAGAGTTTTCGGGTAGATCTTTTGTGTGGAATTGTTTGAAGTAATTCTGTTCTTATTCCCAGTTCCCAGTAATATTATTAGGAGATTTCAACCAAGTATTATCACAAAGAGACAAGACATGAGGGAATGCAATCATTAATCTCAAAATGGACTTCATGAATATTAGAAGGTTATGAACAGGAGGAAATACCAAATGAAAGACTATGGTATACATGGAAAAATAATAGTGATCATCCAGATTCTATTATTTAGAAATTAGGTAGGGCTTTTCAAAGTAAACAATGGAAAGCTATGTTTCCAGAGGTAATAGTCTTCAATCTGCCAACTATTGCTTCTGAACATGGCTCTATGATCCTAGATTTAAAGCCTAAAAATAAAACACAGAAGAAGACAATTAGATATGAGGCATTATGGGAAAAATCCCTAGCCTCAAATCAAATTGTTCAAAAGGCATGGACAAGAGGCATTTTAGAAGAACAACTCCGATATATGAGGTTGGAGGAAGTACTCAGCTCAAAACTCCAAATCACTATTAAACTCCTACAAAAATGGAGTCCTAGCTTGTATTGAAATCTAGACAGAAATATTAGAAGTTTGGAAATGAGACTGCTAAATCTATAGAAAGGTGTAGGCATGATCAATAATAAGGATGAGATACAACAAATATCTTTAAAGCTGGAGGATCTGCACCAAAAACAGTCAGATTATTGGCAGCAACGATCAAGACTATCATGGATCAATTTTGGAGAGAAAAATAATTCATTCTACCACAAATGAGCTACTAAGAGGAGGAATATTAATATAATTTAGGGAATCTATGATAGCCTTGGACAATTATTATCAGAAAAAACTCAAATCTTCCAAAATGTTACTGATAATGTCAAATCCATCTTCACAATACCAGAATGGTATGACTAGCCCATTTAGAAGAAATCAGTATAGACAATTATATGCAGAGTAATATTAGATGCTTATTAATCCGAAGGTAAACAAGTTATCAGAAAGGTTTACAGATAAGGAGGTATGGCAAGCTATTAAAGATATGAAATCATGGAAGTCTCCTGGAGAGGATGGAATTCCACTAGGGTTTTACATAAGATATTAGAACACAATAGGGGAAGATTTCACAAAGACAATCCCGAGTGTTTTAAATCAAAGTTCAGCCCTTGAATAGTGGAATAAAACACAAATTATCTTAATCCCAAAGAAAAAGATCCCATCAAGTGCAGATGACTACATACCAATATCATTATGTAATGTTAAATACAAGGTGGTAGCTAAAGTATTAGCCAATAGGATGAAGACTCATCTAGATGGTTTAATCACAGAAACACAAAATGGTTTTGTTCCAGGGAGATGTATCTCAGAATATGTGTTGCTTGCACATGAGGTTATAGGGTTTATGAAAAAGAAAAATAAGATGGTGAAATTATGGGTTTACCAATTATATAGTTTAATCCAATTGATTCCTTCCAACTAAACTAAGTACGTAAAAACATAAAAGTTGACACACAAGACTTAATTACGTAGTTCGGTGAAATCACATACATCTGTGAGGCCTTGCCCAGTTCATAATAAATCCAATAATCAGAAAGACATGACACAAAGTACACCATACAATTATACTTGGCTTTATTAATTGTAACTATGGATTTTGCAACCCCATTGCTACTGATCTACCTTGATTAGACTCCCCCTGACCTTAAAATTCGTCGACGCTGGATCTCCTCCTCCCGAGTAATTAAGGTATATGACTCTGAACTTGATCAACAATTTAAGAAGAATACAGAAGGATAGCTCTAGAGTACTCTCGATATATATATATATATATATATATATATATATATATGTAAAAGAAAACCTGAATGCAGCTTTTCTTCAATTGAATTCGTGAGGAGCACAACCGCGGTGTCCATCAATATATAGACCATGAGCAGATTGGAATTCTCCACCTTTGTCTTCAAAATATTCCATTTCTAACTCTGCTTCTAAAGCATATCAGAATTCCTTGAATATAGGTATTTTCTTATCAAACCAAATCTTTTAAGGACAATATTTTTCCATAAATCCAATTCCTAAATAATAGGAATTTCCCATGTATTCAATATGCTTCAATCTCATGTGGAATAAATATTTTGTTTTCTTGAATTTCCTTATTCCACCACACAAGCAATACTCTTCACACGCTGAATATTATGTTCCATCATGGAAAGTCATCATATGCATAAAGTCTTGTGCGGAAATTAATTCCCATTCCATTTCCAGTTCTGATTGCAATCAAATCCACGGAACTAGGAATTACCAAATTCAATTCCTTGAAATAAAAGAATAAAAATATATCCACCCAATCAAACTAAATCCCATACGGAAAGGGATATCATCATACCAATTCTAATTTCTTCCAATTCAACCAAATTGCATAAATATATGATTGATATATACTTCAATCTCAAACATGGATGGAATATTTTTACCACCTCATATTTTCTTTTGCCGCATATCTTTCCATATTGATGTTTTCAACTTATACTTTCCATATTTGCATAATTTCTACAAATTTCCAATTAACTAAATATGGACTTTACAATCTCCCCATTTGGTATTTTGTGGACCCAACAACCTTTTGGCATTTCATCACATGAACTTATGCAAATACGAAAATCAAACTTTGAAAATCATCCTGGATGTTGGAGCATAAAAACATAATATCTCCCCCTGAATTCTAGAACTCCCTCAACATCTAGAATAATAAGCATGTTGGACTATCAACCAAACGAAGCCAATAAAGTCATAAAAAATAAATCCAAAATATCCAAAATATCTCCCCCTTGGGACCATAAACATGTCAAACGCAATAGACACAGAAAACCAAATAAAAATATCCAATAAATGCAGCCCCCATCTGGCCTATGTTGAAACATAGCAAAACCTTGAATCCTCTTCAGGAGCAGCTATGTGTGCCTCCAACGGTTCCTTCTCCTCTAATCTGGCCTTTTCTGCCTCCAAAGCTGCCATTTGAATGTGTAGAGCTCCCTAACAGCCACAAGCTTGGTCTTCTTCTCATCAACATCAAAAGTTGTAGCCTCAGGATTCCAAGGCAGGTCTTGCACATGTCTTAAATCAAATATCTTTTTGTTTGGCCGTTTCTCGAGTAAGAGTTGTAGTATTTTAAGAGGGAATCCAGCAGTTTACAACAATTTATAATAGACAGAAATACCTGGTAGTCAAGCTAGATGCAGTAACGTTCTCTTGAGTGACCACTAAGGCTGAAATCCTCCAGTGACTTCTGACAGAGAATCTGATCATTTGTCACTACAAAGTTCTCATCATAAACAGTCTCTAAATCCTTAAGGGAAGGTAGTCCAAGTCATTGATTGATCAGTCTTTGGAAAATATCACTACCTTGCTTATGATGTAAACTCTGTTGTACCACTCTGAATATGGATCAATGTTTCCTCCCATTAATTTTGAATTAAATTCTTGTACAATCTCCCGATTGTACTCCTTGTAGACTGAGGGAGCAGCCTTGAAACCCAAATAGTCCAAGTAGGCTGTAAATCCACACTTTTTATATGCACCCATATTAGTTATCCTCTCAGCTAAAATCCTCCTCTGACACACAATATCATATCACTAGTGCAAAATGCTCGATTAAAGGCGGTTATATCGGACGATGAAAGGCACTTGAAAAGTGCCTTCTCTGGTCCTAACTTTAATCGAATCGATCAAAACTGCCTTTGATTAGGGTTTTAAATAGGTTCTGAACTTGGAACCTAATTCTGACCTTCCAATTGGAAACCATATCAGTTTCCAACAGCGAAGCAAGACCAGATTTGGAAATTATCGAGAACATAGCAACAACAATACGAAAACCAGTTAATCTCTAGCAATAGGGATACATCAATACAACAAAAAATGAAATGAATTGTACAAAATTCACCAAACGGTGGAACAGAGGCCTTCAACGGTGGGCTTGAATGGTGGTGGAATGGGCTTTGACGGTGGGCTCCAATTGGCGGTGGACTTCAACACAGGCTTCGACGTGGAGGATACTGATCGACGTAAAAGAGGTGGAGGCAACCAGGAAATGCAGTGGAGGCAAAGTTGGGGGTGACCTGGTGACGGCGGAGGCGAGCGACCAGGTTGAGGTGGAGGAGAGCGAGCGACGGTGTGGAGAGCGAGTGAGCGGAAAAATGGTGGGCGGTGGAGTATGGCATGATGGTGGGCGATGGCATCAGGGCGGGTGGCAGTAGAGAGGAGAAAGTTGAAGTCAGATATGGGTTTTGGTTTATGGGAGAAAATAGAGTATGCGGCTATAGGAGTTTGGGATTAGGGAAAATAACTATGTGTGGAGGAAACCCTAGCTATATATACCTGGGCCAAAAAGTCCAACAAAGACCCCCATTAAAGGTAATTATTCAATAGAACCACCTTTAATTGATGCCAATTAAAGGTGGTTCTTGAAAAATCACCTTTAATCAATTTAAAAGTGCCTTAAAAAAATTTTAGGGTGACTTGGGAGGGGTGAATCTGGAACATCCTTCGAATCCTAATAAGAGGCGGTTCTTCTTGGGAAGGGTGAATCTGGAACATCCTTTGAATCCTAATAAGAGGCAGTTCTTCAAGAACCGCCTTTGATTGCATGCCTTTAATCAATGATTTTCCACTAGTGTATCTCTCATGGCAGTCCACATCAAAGAATAAAGAACTGAGTGTATACCTGACTGAGGGAGATGCCCTTGAACGATGTCCTCCTTCTGCTTTGATCTTCTTCTTGGTGGCTATGCTTCTTCTTTTACCGATTCCACAGTCTAATCAGTGGCGCCTTCAATAATCTGCTCAACTTGTGTTGGAACATCAGTCCCTGATATTGGAACATAGTAGCTCTTAGCTTCACACGCTTTCTCTGATGTTGGAACATCAGATCCTTTCATTGCTCTAGAATCAACACCCTTAGTTTGTATCAGTGTTGGAACATTATCAAACACCACATTTCCTCTCAACCAGATATTGAATAAACTGATGTCTTATATCAATGAGCTTTGTCTGAGAATGTTGTGCTGGATTCTTGGAGATCTCAATAGCACTTTTGCTATCACATAAAACCGTTAGAAGCCCTTCTTTAATTCCATAATCACTTAAAATTTGCTTCATTCACAATAATTGTGCACAACAACTTCCATCTGCAAGATACTCTGCCTCACCAAGTTAATAAAGAAATAGAATTCGGTTTCTTGCTATACCACGACACCAGATTTGACCCAATAAAGAAACATCCACAAGTAGTGCTTTTACAATCATCCACATTTCCTACCCAATCAGAATAACTATACCCAACAAGATGAGAGTCATGATTCTTAAAATACCAGATTCCATACTCTGAAGTCCCACTCACATATGGAATTATTCTTTTGATAGTAGTCAAGTGAGATTCCTGAAATCTTGCACACACTGAAGCATATATCTGACCATCTTGCTGTAAGGTACAGTAGACTACCAATCATACTCCTGTACAAGGTGTGATCAACCCTTGTTCCATTCTCATCTTTTTCCAATTTGTCTGTAGTCACCATGGGCGTGCACATAGATCGGGAACTAGTGAGACCAACTGCTTTACCAAATTCAAGGAATAATTACTTTGATTTATGAATAGACCATTCTTCTCTTGTTTCACCTGAAGTCTTAGAAAATAAGTGAGTTTTCCCACCATACTCATCTCAAATTCGGCCTGCATCAAAGTCACAAAATCATGTACCAAGGATGGTGAAGTAGACCCAAAGATATATCATCAACATAGATTTGAGAAATCAGTATATTTGATGATTCACGAAAAACAAGCAAGGTGCAATCTACTCCCCCTGAACGATAGCCTTTCTAGATTAGAAAAGTAGTTAGTCGCTCATATCATGCCCTTGGTTCCTGTTTTAAACTGTATAATGCCTTCTTGAGACGATACACATGGTGTGATAATGAGGATCCTCAAATCCTTTGGGTTGTTCCACATATACCTCTTCAATGACTACTCCACTCGGGAAGTCACTTTTGACATCTATCTGGTATAAAGTGAAATCCAGACTGCAAGCAATAGCAATTAAAATCTGAATAGATGCTAACCTGGCAACTGTTACAAAAGTCTCATCAAAATTAACTCCTTCAACCTGAGTATATCCTTGAGGTACCAACATTGCCTTGTTCCGGGGAACATTTCCATCAACATCAATCCACTTCATTCCTATGACATTTACTCCTTTAGGACGAAGAGTAAGGTACCACACATCGTTGAATTCAAATTTCCCAAGTTTTTATAGCATTTTCGCAATTCAATACTCATCAAGGAGAACCTTATTATAATTCTTGGGTTCAAAGAGGTAGAGAAAACATTGTTGACCAACAATTAAGACCTTCTTCTGTTTGATTCAACATGCGCTGATATTGGAACATGGGAGGGTTATGGGGAGGAAGGTGTTCCAACATCGTTGAAGTAATAAGAGTTATCAGCTTCATCCATAGGATCTACCTCATTTGATGTTCCAACAGCATTACACCCTTAATCCGAGACATCATCCAATGTTGGAACAGGGTGAGAATTTGCCTTTTCTTCTTCAACTGTTGGAATTTTGAGCTCATCATATTAAATACTCAAGCAGTTCACTTCTTGTTCCAATAAGTAACATTTGTTTGATGACCGAATACCAGTAAGTAATTTGTTTTTGCCATGTTTTACTAAGCACTTTTCCTTATGGAATTCCACGTTCATATAATCATCACATAGTTGGCTGATACTTAGGGGATTAGCCTTTAGATCTCCACCAACACACTGGTTAAGGTTGGAAATCCCTTTATCGACAGCTCACCTTTTCCAACTACCCTGCTTTTCCTTCCATTACCAAAGGTAAAAAATTCACCATCATATGGTTTGATCATATTTAGGTACTCTTGAGATCTAGTCATATGTCGAGAACATCCGGTATCAAAGTACCACGGATCCCTAGAGTGTGCATAAGAGAAGTGTCAGCAACAAAGAACAAATTAGGGGTTTTAGGGATCCATGCCTTTCTAATCATCTTTGACTGTTGGACATCATCTATGTTGGAACATTCTAATAGTTGTCGTTCATTCATAATATCTCTGAGAATATTATAGCAATGATCTTTTGTATGACCTTGATAGGTACATTAACCACACATTAAAGCTTTTCATGGGTGTGTTTTGACCATTTTTCTCTTCAGAACTTGAACCTCTGTTTTGAATACCTCAGTGCTGGTTGATGGTTTTTCGTAGCATATCCCTTGTAATTTCCAGAACTCGAACTCTAAGCTATGGTGAGAATGTCTTTGCTTTTTCAGAATTCAATCTTTTAATGGTTGTCTCAGCAACTTCAACCCACTTTGTCGTCGAACTCAAATTTAATTTCAACAACTCAATTTCCCTTCGGATTCGTTCCACCAAGGATGCCATCTCTCGTCCTTCTTCAACTAAAAGGTTTTCCTTCTTTTTTAAGAGTTTGTTAGCATTAGCAACTTTCAGCCACATTTCATACGTATTTTCATATGCAGCATAGACATCCTCATCACTCACAATCTTGTCTTTGTCATCACTCGAGGAGTATTTTTCACATATCTTCCTTGTGTTGAAACATCGGACTTCAGCAGCCTGAACCATGTTAGAATGTCAATCAAATTCTTCTTGTCCGATGCTGGAAATTCTAGTAACAATTTTTGAATCTCCATGAAGTTTTGCTTTGAAAGCCACATAATTACTTATCAGTTACTCTTCATCATTTTCACTCCATGGAGAAACATATGATTTACCTTGCTTCTTTCGAGTGTTAGCCCATTCAGCCTGGATATGTTCATACCCTTCACATTATCTGCACTGAATCCTTCTTGACTGCCTTAATTTGTCAATTTGATTTCTTGATGATTGCTGAGTAGTTTGCTCCATCTCTAGTCTATGGTTGTTTCCAAAGTCTGGAAACCGTGATCTGCTCCCATTAAACCTTTCATGAGAATTATTATTTACCACTTTCTTCAGCATCCGTAAGAAATTCTTTGTGATAAAAGCAAGTTCTTCATTTAAGTCATCGATATCCTCTTCATGATTGTTTCTTGATGACAAAGTTTTGAAAGCCAACTCATTCATTGGATGTTCCAATGTTATTTCACAGGTTTGTAGTGATCCCATCAGCTCATCCAAAGTCATTGTGGCCACATCCCTTGCCTCTTCTATTGCAGCTACTTTAGTTTCAAATCGTTGGGGAAGTGATCTCAGCGTCTTGTTCACTAGCTTAGACTCTTTGTAAATTTTTCTCAATTGAAGAACCATAGTAGTGATTTCTCCGAGTCTTCCATTGAATGCTGCAATAGTCTCATATTCTTCCAATTTTAGCTCTTCAAATTTTGTGGCCAATATTTGTAGCTATGACTCACATACTGGATTTGTCCCCTCATGCACGGTTTGTAGGATATCTCATGCTTTCTTTACCCGATGACACGTAGAGATAAGTTTGAACTAATTTTCATCTACTACAGTAAATATGTAATTTAATGCTCTATATTTGGCCAATTCGGCCTTTTGTTCATCTGGTGTCCATGAATCTATAGGCTTAACTACTGGCTCTTTAGAACTACATTCTCTTCCTTCAGAACTTTCAACGAATTGAGGTTTCCATTCGGTTTCAACATAGTGTCAAGCCAATTCATCCAGTGAATTTATGAACATTTGGATGCGAACCTTCCAATAGTTGTAATTCGTTCCTTCCAGCAGTGGTAGCTGAGACACATAAGCTCCTTCTTTGGTCGCCATTGGTAAAATGGATCACACTTTTACTGTCAAAACCAAGGTTAAACAAGTGATTTAGCTCTGATACCAATTGTGATTTTGGTTTTACCTGATATCTAGTTTAATCCATTTGATTTCTTCCAACTAAACTAAGTACTTTAAAATATAAAATGTTATGCAGTTCGGTGAAATCACTTATATCTGTGAGGCCTTGCTCAATTCAGAATAAATACAATAATCAGAAAGGCATTGTACAAAGTACACAATACCATTTTATTTATCTTTACTAATTACAACCGTGGATTTTGCAAACTCCCCTTACTAATGATCCACCTTAATAAGACTCCCTCTGACCTCGAAATTTGTCGACGCTGGATCTCCTCCTCTCAGGAAATTAAGGTATATGACTCTGAACTTGATCAACCGTTTAAGATTACGTTGAGACACAGATGGATAACTCTAGAGTACTCTCAAAATATATGAAAACCTGAATGCAGATTTTCTTCAATTAAATCTGTGAGTAGCACAACTGTGATATCCATCAATATATTGACCATGAGCAGATTGGAATTCTCCACCGTTGTTTTCAAAATATTCCGTTTCCAAATCTATTTCTGAAGTATATCACAATCCCTTGAATATAGGGATATTCCTTATCAAACCAAATCCCTTAAGGACAGGGGCGGAACTAAAATTTTTTTTCAGGGGAGGCTGAAAAATTTTCGACGTCCTGTGTGCAGAGGCGGCGGGACGAGGCAGCTTCCGGTGGCGCCGCGGCTGGAAAAATATGATATTTTTCCTATTTGATATTTATCCATAACCTATTAAATATCAAATAGGAAAAATATGTAAATTGATTTATTTTTCATCAATTCAAATTCAATTTAATAAAATATCCCTAATTGATAATTAACAAATGAAAATAAAAAATTTATAAAATTATATTCATCTGAGTTCAATTTAACAAATATCCCTAATTGATAATTCCATAAACCGATTATGACAAATTGACAATTTCATTTTCACATACAATTATACAAAATAAATCAAACAATTATAATTTCAACTAAATTTCAACTAAATTCCAACTAAATATGCAATTCAACTAAATTCAGATATGCAATTCAACTAAATTAAGATATGCAATTCAACTAAATTTCAACAATCATATATAATACAACCATATAAATTCAATTCAACATCCAATCTAAAAATCATGTTCACATATATTTAAGTTTTGAAGAAATAAATAAAAAAGAGAATAAACCCTAAAATTAATAAATCTTAGCATAAAGAGAAGAAGTATACCGGCGGTGGTTACCGACTTACCGTGGTTTGGAGAGGCGGCGGGACGAGGCAGCTTCCGGCGGATGGCGGTGGTGCGGCGGCGGACGGCTCGGCTGAGGCTGTGAGGCAGAGGAGGGAACTGGAGGCTTGCTGTTGCTGCTCTCGAGTCTCGCCTCCAGCATATTTGTATTAAGGTTTGGTTATTGGATTGGGCTCAGTTTTGGCCCAATCCATTTCACATTTTGAATTTTTTTTTCATATTACTAAATGAAACGACATCGTTTTAGTACTTAGGCATTAAAAAAAGAAGGCCGAATGGAACGACATCGTTTCACTAACGTGAAACGATGTCGTTTTAGTACTTAGGAATTAAAAAAAAGAAGGCCGCAGCGCGGCCTTCTTCTCCGACGAGCAGGGCTTGGACATTGTTGCCGCCGCGCCGGAGATGCGCTCGACTCCGTCGGAAGACGCGCTCCCGCCTCCTGCTACCTCTGGCCGGCGATCTAGGTAGGGCTGGAGCCCTACCTCGCGTACCATTGGTTCCATAAATCAAATTCCTTAAAAAATAAAATAAGGATTTTCCACAAATTCAATATGCTTCAATCTCTTGCAAAATAAATATGTCATTTTCTCCGATTTCCTTATTCTACCACACAAAAAATATTCTTCACACGCTGAATTTATTGTTCCATCATGGAAAATCTTCATACACATGAAGTCTTGTGCGAAAAATAACTCACATTCCAATTCCAATTCTGATTGCTATCAAATCCCATGGAACTAAAAATTACCAAATCCAATTCCTTGAAATAAGGAATTAACATATATCTATCCAATCAAACTAAATCCCATACGGAAAGGGATATTATCATACCAATTCCAATTTCTTCCAATTCAATCAAATTGCATAAACATAGGAATTAATATATTCTACAATCTCAAACATGGACGGAATATTTCCACCACCTCAGATTTTATTTTGCCGCATATCTTTCCATATTGATGTTTCAACATATACTTTCGATATTTGCATAATTTCCACAAATTGCTAACTAAATATGGACTTTACATGTGGGATCAAAGAGTTACATGGTTATTAAGCTTGATATGAGTAAAGGTTATGATAGAATCTCCTGTGTTTCAATTGTATCCTACCAAGTGTTGCTAAATGTAGAAATATGCCTTCATTACACTAGATAAAGGCCTTAAAAAGTCTTCCCTCTATCAGCATACCTCTTCATTCTATGTCAGCAGTTTATGTCCTCTTGGCTAGAACAGAGGATATTAACAAACCAAAAATTAGGATTCAAAATTTCACAAAGAGGTCCGAGAATCAGTCATCTAATGTATGTGAATGATTGTATAGTTTTCTCAGAATGCAACACACTGTATGTGGATGAGATTGCAAAGACTATTGATTTGTGTACAAGATACTCAGGACAAAGATTGAATTTTGAGAAATGTGCTATAATGTTTAGCCCAAACACACCTGAAAGCCTGATGCAATATTCAAGATGTATGATGTGCCCTTTTGATATGGTTATTTTGGGACTTTTTAGATTCTTTTTTGTACACTTTTGTGCTCTATATGTTGCATTTTGCCTTGAAATTGTCTAAGGAGAATTAAGAGCAACTTTTACACTTTTATTACTTTTCTAGGGGATTTTTTATGACAAGGCAATTATTTTCAGACTAGCTTTGAAGATTGGGAGATTTAAAAACTTACATTTGAGCTTTTGAAGAATTGAGGAATTGAAGATAAGTGAAGTGAAGAGGAGGACTTGAGACTAAAAAGAAGAAAGAAATCAAGATGCTGAATTTTAGCTCGCTCGTGACTCGCAAAGAATTGGTCGCAAGTCGCGGGGGATGTATGGCCAGAAATCTTTCCTTCTTTTTTGTACTATAAATACTAAACCTTATCCTCTCTCTCCCTCTCTTCTTCTTCCCCTTAACTGGGGACTGAAAACCCTAGGTTTTCCCCTTTTTTTCTTAGTTTTTGATGGTTAATTATGTGTCTTCATTATCTAGGCTAGTTTTTTACTTGTGGGCAATTGATTGAAGCTTCCAAACCTATGTAGTAAGAACCTCAATTTCATTCATTCTTGAAACATTTTTTATTTAGCATTTATGCGCTCTTAATGTGTATGTTTACTTCATTTATGCTATGGGTTGTTTGAGTATATGAATTATTTGTGTAATTTATTCTTATGGTGTTAGAAAAGTGTACAATTTATTAGCTCTTTGGCATGGAAATCCAAGAACATGAAATTAAACTTCTTGTTGTGTAATGTGAGGTTAATGTTGCTAGATGAGTATATTAATGTGGTTTGTTATCATATTTATCATGAGGTAGAACTAAAAGGTTAAATCTTGAATGTTGATTGTTCTAGGTTTAGCCTAATAAATGTTTTGTTTGGTTAAATGGCTATGCATTTGGTAGAATGCTTGTTGTTATCAAATCTATGGTTCTTTGTGTACGATGACATTGATGAAATACCTTTAGGCATTGTTTGTCTAAAGTGATTGTCAATGAGGTTTGCAAATGGTCGTTGAACGTCTTTGTGAATTACTCTTAAGAAGAAAAGACCGTTGATCTTCAAAATGTAAGAGATAGCATTCCCCATAGGTAATGAATGTGATAGAATAAGTGAATGGTTCTATGATCTACATGAGGTTTGGAAGTGGAAATGAATTGCCCCCAAGGTTTCGTCTTTTTGTTGTTTTTATCCCCTTTTCTTAGTTTGTTACATGATTAGCATAGTTAATTAACTTTGCTAGTTGTTTTGTTTTTAAATTCATATCTTAGGAAAAACCAACCAACTCCCCCCCCCTTACTTGCTTATATATATGTGTGTGTGTGCGCGCACGTGTGTATCTAGTCTAGTATTCACCTTATTTGTTTAAACCCTTAGAAAAATCCCTCTTCTTCGTGTACAACCCCGACTTGTCATTATCTACTTAGTTGTAGATATGAAGTATTTAGGGCTTATAAATATTAACTTTAAGAGGTACGACGACGATCTCCCAACTTTAGGCACCGCTGCCAAGGAAGATGCATTTATTTTTAAGTGTTTGGGCATATTTAGTTGCTGAGGAAGAGGCATTTATTAGCTAGTTTTTTAAAAATATTTTTCATCTCTTTGTGGTTGTTTTTGTTCAGAGTAGGCCTTGCTTGAGTTCTTGGTAAATTTTTATCGAGAATCCTTGTAATATGATTATGAACTTCTGGGGAATAAAATGGAACACCTCACCTTGAAGGAACTCATGATGAGAAGAGGGGCTCACCAAGCAAGGTTTTGTAGGATGTGTCATTCCGACCATCCTACTAAGTCTTGCTATCGGTTGAGAAAGGAGCACTATGAGGAGGAAAGAACCATTGATTTCCAAAACCAAGGGTATTATGAAGAGTTCTACCAAGAGATTGGAGGTGTTAGTTTTCAAGGGAAAGAAGCTCAAGAATGGTATCCATACAATGACTCTTACAATCTAGAGTGGAGTAGTAATCCGAATTGGTGGTATGAGAATGAGCTGGAAAACCAACGATACAAGAAAAATAGTCGGCCTTCAACACCTTGTGACATACCCTAAAACCAAGTCCAACAAGAAGGTTCAAATTTGACACATGAGGAAATCATGAATGCAATTGCAAACTTAAGCAACTTGGCCAAGACTAATAAGGAATTGGAAACCTGAATCTCCTCTAGCCTTGAGGCTTTGTACTAGTATGTGAGCAATATGATGGAAATGATGACTCGAATGGAAGCTCATTATTCTGAAGATACACCATCCCAAGTCGAACTCAAGCATTCGGTGAGTGAGGTCACCTTGAGAAATGGGTTTGAGTTTGAAGAGGGTGAGGGGTCGGTTGTTGAGGATAAAAAAGTTGAGGAAAAGGTGATTGTGCTACATCAATTGCCATCATAACCCCTATCCCCACCAAATGAACCAACTCCACCTCTTTCACAATTCTTGAAGGAGAAAGTAGTGGAGCCAAATGACTATCCCAAGCCTCCTAACCATTCTACTACTTTAGAACCAACTCCACCTCCACAAAAATTTTCTCTTGAAAGTTTTGTACCCCCATCTCTATACTGTTGGATGCTCATGGTGAAGGGGTTCAAACCTTCACCATATGGATAATATTAGGGCCGTTCCAAAAAATTTAAACATACGGAGCTAAGTCGTGCCGACGGCGTAAATAAATTCAAAATTTATTTTGGTTTGCGTCATTATTTCTTGTTATTTTGTCTTGTTCCTTTCACGGTGTGTTTTTCCATGGGTTTTTTTAGCAAAGTGAAGTGCATTGCATTGGAAAAGATGAAGAAATGAGATCCATGAGAAAGGGAAGAGAGCTTGGGAAGTTGGTAAGAGAATTTTTTCTATGTGCTGGAAAACCCTGTCTGTCGTGAGTTGCGACGAACAAGGGAAGTAAGTTACTACCCAGTCCAAAATTTTGTGAGTTGCGACCATAGGTTCGCGAGTCGCGACTGAATCATAATTTTTTGAGCAAAATGTAAACTCCCAGTTGCATGATTTTGCGAGTCGCAAAGACAGTGGCGTGAGTCACGAAGGTACCTCGTGAGTCGCAGCATGTCTGTCGTGATCACGATGGGAATCGGAAACTTTTTCTAAAAATTGCAACTCTCATAACCAATTCTTTGCGAGTCACGATGGTCCTGTCGCAAGTCACGAATAAAAGGTAACTTTCCAACTGCTTTGACCTAGCTGTCGTAAGTCGTGATACTGAGCCGATAACTGCACAATCCTTTCTTCATCTCCACCAAATACTCCCAAGAACCACCACATCTCTACTCATTCCTCCACCATCTTACATACATAGACATGTGAACATTCTTGCATCTTAATAGTACCTTTGTTGATTGTAGTGTGCCAACTATATCCTTGTGACTATAATTGCTAAATTCTATAATGATGTTTGGATATTTGTCGATATATTTTAGATAATTTTATGGGATAGTTTCACAGTGGTGATTGCATGATGGGTTGTTTGTTCTTTGAGAATACTATGGTTATTAACACTTGATGGTGAACCTAGTATTACAAATTCCTACGTACTTGATGAGTTTGATGTTGTTCTCTGTGATGTTAGTTCTTGATCAGATGGAGCCAAAGAGACAACGTCTTGCTCGAGTGGTGAGTTCTTCTGCGACACCTCTACCTCCCCCTCCGGCTCCCAAACCAATTTCGGAATCAAATTCATAATGATACATGGGATTGTGCCGTACCACCAGTAACTGTGCAGAGAAATGGGAGTCACTTTACCACTTACATTGAGTTTTACCATTCTGGTCTTATATGTTTACATTGAGGACAATGTAATGTTTTAAGTGTGGCGAGGGGTTAAAGGACTCACATACATGTAAGCTTCATCTTGAATGCTTTTTGCTACTTTTGATTGGAAAAATATGGAAAAATTTATAAAAACTAAAAATTTTGAAAAAAAAACATAGAAAATGAAAAGAAAAAATATTAAAAAGAAAATCTGTAAAGTTGAAAACTCGAGAGGGCAACTTATGCAACATTGGGGGCCCGGATAGGTTGAAAACCCGAAAGGGCCCTAAATAAAAAATGAGAGGCTAAATGTGGACGAGATGTGAGCCAAAATAAATATGATGTGTGGCTAGGAAGAAAACCCGAAGGAGCTCCTAGGCAAAATGAGAGAGAGAAAATAAAAGAAAAGGAAAATTTTGTTATATTTCTACTCATTTGCTGACGTTGGAGTAATAAGGTTGCGGTGGACATATGGATGGATCAGGTCGCCTAACATCATAGGATTTCTTTGGGCTGGGTGACTAAGCGGGATAACGAAGTAGGATAGTCAATTCTTGATATATAGTGTACTTCATTTTGGTTGATATGTTGGTAGGAAGTGGAGTATGTTCTTGAACCTCTTATATGATTTTGACGTTATTTTGTATCATTAGACTTTGAGATTATCAATTCGGGACTTGGAAATATTTTTATGGGTATTAGTGAATTAATAGGTGGTGTTTGGTTAGATTTATGAATTTGGGTTATGTGTAAAAAACTCTCATTTGAGCTTCGATTTTGGGATTTATGATATTGAGAGTTTTTCCGAGGCTTTGATTGAGGGAATATTAGTGTTAGAATGTGGACATATGAAATTCTTTGTATTTTTGAATCTTTTCTTACTCGAGGACAAGTAAGGTTTAAGTGTGGGGAGGTTTGATGTGTCCATTTTATATGGTTATTTTGGGACTTTTCATATTCACTTTCTTCGGGACTTATATTTTTCCAGATAACCAAAAGACTTCTCTCTCTAAAAACCATGCTCTCACTTCTCTAACAAGGCCCAATAGGCCAAACCTATTATTACCGGAAACGTACACCTTACCACCCACAACGGCTATAACGACACCCAGAAATACATAGAACTGCCACAAGCTATGGTGGACCTTCCTCTCAGCGTGAATCTGCCACCGTCCTACAAAGAATCCCTAACCAATACACAACCTCCCCTATCTTGATCGAACAAAACCCTCAACCCAATCATTTAATTTAAAGGTGAAATTGATGTCCTCTTCAAGGATGAATTAATCGACCATCTTTCTGAACCCTTCAAAAGAAACCTAATCGAAAACTTCCCTTGAGGTAGCCCATCACTAGTATTCATACAGCACTAATTCAAGAAGATAAGCTTCAGAGAAGATGCAGTTATCACAGCTCTGGGCCGGAGGCACATATTCATTAGATTTTAACACGATGGAGATATACAACGATGCTGGAATAAGTGGAACTAGAATCTTAGTGGAACGATAATGAAAGTACTCAAGTGGACGAAACACTTTGATGTCCAGGAAGAGCCACCGCCGGTACCTATATGGCTCTCTGTTGAATTTTCGCCGACACCTACACAGAGACTGTATCCCACTGATTGCAAGTCATCTGGGAGAGTTGATTTTTGCTAATCAACTGACCATCAACCACACACGACCATAAACCATTAGGCTCTGCATCGAGATGGATCTAACATCAAGCTTCCCTGACAGAATCTGGCTAGGCTCTGAGAGAGAAAAAATGGTACAACATAAAGTATGAAGATCACCCAACGCATTCTATCAAGTGCTTAAAAATTGGGCATTCAATGGCGGAGTGCAGCCATAACAAGCTGAAGCAAACAAAGGAACCTCCAAAGTTGAAAGAATACTCAATCCCTGACTCGGGGTCTACCCCTAGGGAGCCAAATCTGCTACAACTTAATCCACAGTAAGATGAAGTTTTCCAAGATGCAGCTGAGTCAATCTATTTTGATGATCCAATCCCAGTAAGCAGCAAAAGGTGGGGGAGAGCCCGATTTGAGTGGAGAGTGGTCGAAAAAAGAAACTCAATCAGTCCCTCCAGAACAAAGCCATTAAACCATAATCTTGGAGCTTCATCTGCCACAAGAATAAATCACAATAATTGGAAATCGAATGATAATTTTCCAATCTTACATCATCAATCTATGCATGTTAATCATTCATTTTCGATAAATCACTACTATTACAGGAACTCAAATCTTTCAGAGAAAATTGATTAACAAATTTTCCTTGTAGGAACACATGAAACATACAGACTCGCGGAAGGAGGAAACTAACTTCAGCTCCACAAAAGGAACACAAGAAGCATGTAGTGTCCGTAACTCATCGGCAAGAGCAAAACCTTATACTCTGCAATAAAAAAAAGCCCAGACTCTCACAGAGGACACATGTACATTAGGTAAGCCACCTAACCCCCAAATTTTTTGTTAGTACTCTATACATCATAGTTAATCGCACGAAAGACAAATCAGAGTCAATTAATGAATGTTAAATTAATATCTTGGAATGTTAGAGGAATGCTATCTGCTAGCCTTAGAATGCATAGATTGGTACATTTACATAAGCTGTCTATTCTCATTATCATTGAGCCAAAACTGAAAACAGATGAATTAGAATGATTCAAGATATCATTAGGCTATAATAATGCTTTCTCATCATAGGATTCTATAGTATGGTTGATGTTTAGAAATGACTTTAACCCCACATTGACACATGAAGATTCAGAATTCCTTCACATCTCTATACAAGTGACAAAATCTCAGTTAAAGTTCCATATCTTTGCCATATATGCTAAAAACAACAGGGCAAAAAGGAATGAGATGTACAGAAATCTGGAAAATCAGTTTAACCAACTAATAGAGCCATGTATCTTAGCAGGGGATTTTAATGTGACTAGAACAGTAGCTGTATAAAGGTAGTTTAATCCCTTTAGGTAATAGGCATAATAGATTTTGACTCTTTCATAGAGTCAAACGGACTAGACGATTTACTAACAGTAGGCAATAGATACACTTGGACAAATGGTAGAAGAGGAACTCAGAGAGTGAGCAAAAAGGTAGACAGGATTTTGGGTAATGATAAATGGACTGATATGTTTCCTAATACCTTACATAAAACAACCTCAGATCACTCTCATATAGTACTAGATACCAGAATTCTGAAAACCTCTTTCCCAAAAAATTTTAAATTTCAAAATATGTGGTTGGAAAGGCCATAATTGACACATGTCATAAAAGATAGCTGGGATTAGGATTCTCCATATACAGGAATGAAAGGCTTTACATCTAAGCTCAAAAGATTTTAAAAACTCTAAAATTATGGAATAAAACCAATTTTGGAGACTTTTTTTGAAAACATTAGAAAAGTTGAGGCTCGGGTTCAGGAAATGGAAATAAAATATGAACTAAAACTAAATGATCAGACCTGAACCTTCTAGGAAAAGCAGTAGCAAATTTGAACCTGGGATTGAAAGAGGAAATCAATTTTGGAAGCAGGAGGCTAGGGATAAGTGACTCAAAGGAACTGATATGAACACTAAATATTTTCATAACTCACTTAAAAGCAAAAATCAAGACTCATAATTAATAATATTAAAAACAAACAAGGAGTCTGGCTAACTGAGCAAAAAGAAATTGGTGAACATGCAACTAAGTATTATAGAAAGCTACTTACATATGAGAACTTTGATATCACAGGTGTAGCTTTTACAAAATGCCTCACATTTATCCCCACCATAATAACAGATTAGGAAATTGCCAGCTCATTAAATTGATAGATATGGAGGAACTGAAAACAGTATTTTACAGGCTTAATCCAAATAATGCAGCAGGCCCTGATGGATTTCCAGGCACCTTTTATAGATTTGCATGGGATATAATTAAGAATGATTTGTTAAAATGCATTCAGGAGTTCATGTGCTCAGTCCCTCTGACACCAAGCATAACCAACACATTAATCTGCTTAATACCAAAAGTTAGCACACCAAATGCACTAATAGAATTCAGACCAATATCACTGTCTAACTTTAGCAACAAGATTTGTTCTAAGCTGCTAGTGGATATGATATGAATGGTTATAGACAAGTGCATCTCTGAAGAGCAAAGTGGCTTCATCAAAGGTAGGGAAATCCATGATAATATCTGTATTATGCAAGAAATGACTAGACTGTTGGACAAAGGGGCCAATCTTTAAACATGATAGCTAAAATTGATATGTTAAAAGCTTTTGACAAAGTATCATGGATGATGTTAAATTCTTTAATGCTGAAAATGGGCTTCCACGGCCATTTTGTTAAATTAATTCTCAGCAACATCAGATCTGTCATGTTTTCAGTTTTGGTTAATGGACAATCTTATGGTTTTTTAAGGCTTCAAGCGGTTTAAAACATGATGATCCATTGTCCCCTATTATCTTCAATATTATCACTCAGGTGCTAAATAGGGATCTAAAACTCATGTTCTGAAACAATTACATCTAGATTTTTAAAATTCCTGGTACCTCAAGGATCAGTCATTTATCTTATGCAGATGACACGGTCATATTTCTTAGAGCAACTAAGAAATCCCTTACCAATATGATGATTTCCCTTGCTGAATATGAAGCTGCTACATGTCAGGTTATCAATTATAAGAAATCAGCATTCTATGTGGGGAATGAGACCAGTCAGGCCACAAAGGTTAGAATTAAAAAACATTACACAGATGGTTCATGGTCAATTTCCCTTCACTTATTTAAGAGTTCAGGTGTATAAGGGAAGAAAGATTAATGCATATTTCCAGCCAATGATAGAAAAGGTTAACTTAAAAATCCAAAATTGGCATAACAAGGTGTTAAATCAGTCTGGAAGATTAGTCTTAATTAAACATGGCATACTTGCAATCCCACAACATGTCTGGTGTGTCATGGCCCCAACATCACACACATTAGATAAGATAGAAGTTATCTGTCAGGATTTCCTATGGGGATTAACTAAGGAAAATAAACCTAAAAGACACTGGAAGAGTTGGAATAAGTTAACCGTAAACTTTCAGGAAAATTGACTTAACATAAGAGACCTCGGATCAATAATAATTTCATTCTCCCTAAAGTTGTGGTGGAACTTACAACAGGGAAGAAACATGTGGTCTAAGCTAATATGGTCAATGCCTAACTTAGCTAGTACATCAGATGCATGGAAAAGGACAGTAAAAGTGACTAACTCAGTTGAATCAAACACATTCATTATGCTAGGATCAGGAAAATGTAACTTTTGGATAGCTAATTGGACAAAAATGGGATGTTTGATTGATAAATGGGATCCGAACTTGCTACTTCCTGAACCTCTTTTATGTGTTTAAGATTTCATTGCTCAAAAAGTTCATTATATACCACTGTTTAGCATAGGTTTGGGAGATGACATATTGCAGGTACTGCAAGAAGAACATACCTTTCTAGATAGAGAAGATCATATGATCTAGAATCCTACACCTTTAGGTATTTTCACACTCAGCTCAGCTTATGATAGGTAAAAATCCATGGTTATTAATCGCCATCACAAACAAAGGTATGGAATAAGCTTCTTCCCAGGAAAATAGCAATCTTTAGCTGGAAATTAGTTAATAAGATGCTACCTATGGATGATATTATATATGTCTTTGGCATCATCTCAGTGTCTAAATGTGTTGTGTTCCAGAATCATCATGAAACCTTTAATCATATCTTTCATGGCTGTCCTTTTGCACAAACAATTTGGTTAGAAACATCTCTTCTCCTAGGTAGAAGAGAAAAAGATTTTAGGCATATATTTGATAGAGTCTCGTGGTATTGGTCTTATAACAAGGACTCTAAAACAGTGAATAACCTTGCAAATATATTGCCTAATATGCTTTGCTGGTTGATATGGAAAGCAAGAAGGAAATGAGTATTTGAAGGTAAGAAACCTACTTTGAATCATATCAAAATTACCTTGCTCAAAATCCTGATAGATATATTTACAGTACACCCTCAAAAACAATACTCTATGGGGTATTAGTTTCTAAGGGACTACAGGTTAAGGGAAAAAAAGGGTTAAAACATATAAGTGGGAACCTCCAGATTCAGGTTATAAATTGAATACAGATGCTGTTTTCACCCATCTCTCCATTCCAAAAGCAAGTTCCTAGTTAGGAATGCAAATGCTGACATCTGTTGTGTGAAAGCTTTAACAATCACGAATGCAGAGCACCCGCTACAAGCTAAAATAGTGGGACTCATTGCAGGTATGGATATCTGTAAACAAAAGGGCTGATCCCGCTAATAGTGGAGTCTGATGATGATCAATGGAAGGAAGAGGTGGCCCTGGAAAATGAAGCAAGAACTCAACAAATGGAATCAGCTGAAGATTGTAACGAGGCATTAGTTAGCCACATCAGCAAGGAACATGACTTTCCATGGAATTAAGGAATGGAATCATCAAGGCTTGATCCGTCAAAAAGGAAATACAAGGAGACTTTTTGGGGCTTCCAAGTTTGAGGTTTCACACAACCTAAGGTTTCACACATAGTATACTATGAGAATAGGAATAGGTGTAACTTGGTTATAGTCCGGCTAACCTAATACTAACACAGGGGTGGAGGTATTAGAGTTAGATGCACTATCAACCAAAACACACCTTCACACATCACTTTTTTGTCTTAGAAGTGCGATGTTTTTGTCTTACAAACGTGGAGTTGCATTGTGGATTTTGAAGTTTTAAAAAAAGGTCAGGGGAGCCTTTAACAAATACCCCCCCACCAACTGGTGGCTTCTAATTGAAGAAAAGAT
Organism: Rubia yunnanensis; assembly: GCA_037428765.1. NCBI lineage: Eukaryota > Viridiplantae > Streptophyta > Magnoliopsida > Gentianales > Rubiaceae > Rubia > Rubia yunnanensis. The sequence goes on along the minus strand of CM075069.1, from coordinate 64,008,675 downwards.
TCACTTTTGTACACTTTTGTGCTCTAGATGTTGCATTTTGCCTTGAAATTCTTGTAGGAGAGTTAACAGCGACTTTTACGCTTTTATTGCTTTTCTAGGGGATTTTGTGTGACAATGCAATTGTTTGAAGACTAGTTTTGAAGATTTAAAAACTTTCATTTGAGCTTTTGAAAACTTGAGGAATTGAAGATAAGTGAAGTGAAGAGGAGGACCTTAGACAAAAAGAAGAAAGGTATCAAGATGTTGAATTTTGGCTGGCTCGCGACTCACGAAGAATTGATCGCGAGTTGTGGCAAAGGTATGGCCAGAAATCTTTCCTTCTTTTTTGTATTATAAATACCAAACCTTATCCTCTCTCTCTCTCTTCTTTTTCTTCTGTGCGATTGGGGATTGAAAACCCTAAGTTTTCCCCTTTCTTTTCTTAGTTTTTGTAGGTTAATTATGTGTCTTCATTATCTAGGTTAGTTTTGTACTTGGGAGCAATTGATTGAAGCTTCTAAACCTATGTAGTAAGAACCTCTATTTCATTCTTTCTTGAAGCATTTGTTATTTAGCATTTATGTGTTCTTAATTTGTACGTTTACTTCATTTATGCTATGGGCTGTTTGAGTATATGAAGTGTTTGTATAATTTATTCTTATGGTGTTAGGAAAGTGTACAATTTATTAGCTCTTTGGCATTAAAATCCAAGAACATGGAATTAGAACTTCTTGTTGTGTAATGTGAGGTTAATGTTGCTAGATGAGTATGTTAATGTGGTTTTTTTTTATCATATTTATCATGAGGTAGCACTAAAAGGTTGAATCTTGAATGTTGATTGTTCTAGGTTTAGCCTAATAAATGTTTTGTTTGGTTAAATGGCTATGCATTTGGTAGAATGCTTGTTGTTATCAAATCTATGGTTCTTTGTGTATGATGACATTGATGAAATACCTTTAGGCATTTTTTGTCTAAAGTGACTGTCAATGAGGTTTGCAAAATGTCATTGATTGCGTTTGCAAATTACTCTTAAGAAGAAATGAATGTTGATCTTCAAAATTGAAGTGATAGCATTCTCCATAGGTAATGAATATGATAGAATGAGTGAATGGTTCGATGATCTACGTGAGGTTTGAAAGTGGAAATCAATTACCCCAAAGGTTTTGTCTTTTGTTGTTTGTATCCCGTTTTCTTAGTTTGTTGCATGATTAGCATAGTTGCTTAACTTTGCTAGCTGTCTTGTTTTTAAATTCATAACTTAGGAAAAACCAACCACCCCTCTTTACTTTCTTATATGTATGTATATATATATATATGTATATCTAGTCTAGTATCCACCTTATATGTTTAAATACTTAGAAAGTCCCTATTCTTCGTGGACGGCCCCGACTTGCCATTATCTACTTAGTTGTAGATAGGAAGCATTTAGGGCTTATGCATATTACTTTGAGAGGTACGGTGATGACCTCCTAGCATACTTTGATTATACATGGTTGTGGCTTAGAAGGTAAAATTATGGGAATTGACATAACTTTTCAAGCTCCAAAGGTTCAGATATTCAGTTATCTTATTAACATATTCAATCAAAGATTTTCATCTTGGAAAACTAGGTTATCATCATTGCGAGGAAAAATTACCCTAGCCAAGCATATTCTATCTTCAGTGGCCATTTATCCGTTGGATATCTTTAGAATACCAAAAACAATTGCTACAAAGCTGGACAAAATGATAGCTCGGCTTATTTGGGGAGGAGAGCCTGGCAAGAAGAAAATACATTAGAAAACTTGAAAAAATATATGAGGCTTAGGATTACGATCCATGCAGGCCATGAATAAAGCTTTGCTTAGGATAACATGCATGATCTATTGTTTTGGATGGAAACTCTTTACTTGGAAAAGTATACAAAACTAAGTATGCCAAAAATAGGGACTTTCTTACAATGGTTCCAAAAGAGATTCATGGGGATGGAGATCGATTCTTTAGGCTAAAGGAGTGGTTGAAGAAAACCTTGCATGACAGGTTATGAATGGAGAAAAGATTAAAATTACTGATCAGTGGATACCAATCACTAAAATCCTTTATCAGAGGCTTCGACAATTGGTTTACATACTGGCCTAAAGGTGGTTGATCTTATAACTCAGCATAATCAGTGGAGATTGCCACTTCTAAGATTGGTTTTGCCTCATCATATTATCCCAAATATAGCTTCAATTCATACTGACAGGAACTCTTTGAAGCCAGATAAGCCGATCTGGAGACGTAATACAGATCCTACTTAGTGAAGAAAGATTATCACCTCATCTTGAGAGAAATTTGGCCTCAACAAACCAGGACATCAACATATGCAATCAAGTTTTGGAAACTATTCTGGAATCTCGAGATTCCTCATAAGCTACAAGTCTTCATATGGAGACTAATGAATTCAACACTTCCAACAATGAAGAATTTGTCATGAGGGATAGAACTCCATCAGAACTGTTCCAGATATCTAAGGCAACAAAATGATGAAACACATTTTTTGTAGGATGTGAGGATTCGAAGAGAATATGGAGACTATCATCTCTAGGCTTCAATTCCAATCTGGCTCCCCAACAGGATGTTAAATCTTGGTCTGTGCAATGGATGAAGCAAGCTCCAGATAAAGAGGCCATTATCCTATCTATCTGCTTACTTTAGGAAATTTGAAAGCAAAGAAATGCAAAATCAATGAGAAATGAGATTATAGAATTGGACTACTCACAGTTTGGGTGACCGCCAGAATTAACTTCATGGTTATAAGGAAAGCTAGGTTTGAAGTGAAGGATAAACGTGATCAAGATGATAATTATTTGTTTAACTTTCCACGGGGAACCACAGTAGCAACAACAAAAACAACAACAATCAACTTTTAGAAGCCAAACTCGAAGACCAAATCGAAGTCAAAACTTAAGCATGTACAATCAGGGAAGCCTGCACAAGAATCACATCAAGATGATCACAGTAGATGGATTATTTCAAAAATAAAGAGCATTAGGTACTACAACTTGGAGGATTTCCTTTTGCAACAACAATACAAGCAGGGAATGTGTGACATGTTCGGATTTCTTTGTAGTAGTTTTTCCACTACAAGCAGAAGCTGAGGCATGTTTAAGAGTCGTATCAGCAGCATTGAGAAATCCGGAATCAAATGGTACTTGCATCAGCGTTAGTTAATAATAAATCGTTACCTTGGGAGATTAAAGGGACGGTTCTTCTTATCTTAACCAAACTTGCTCAATTACGTAGCTTTACTTGTATTAAGGTTAATTGTGATTTAATTTCTAGCGAACATGCAGTTGCTTATAACTTAGGTAAATCTTTGTGTAATAACTCCTTTAACCGTTAATTTTATAATATGTGTGGTTTTCAAAAAAAATATAAATAGATATGTTTTCTCTCATTTTAATTATGGTGTTCTATGGCTTATCAGTTTATCAATTGTAATAAAAGATAGACTAGAAGTATTACTAATTTATTAGCTAAAAGTAGATAGACTAAATTATAACCCATTTAGATATCTTAACGAGAAGGAAACCGACTATTTGTTTTTTTAAAAAAGTAAACTATTAGCTTGGAATCTAAGAGCAATACAAATTAGAAATAAAATCTCAATACTTAATCAAATAGAACAAACGCATGACATCCTAAAACTGATTGACTTTCAAAAGATGTAAGATAGCATACAAATTATGTTCTGTAAGATAGCATACAAATTATGTTCTGTTTGATAGCATGTAATCACGTATCAGTGCGTTTTCTTATTTAGAAAAAGATTAAAATGTAAATTATTCTCCTTAGCATGTGAGAATAAAATGACGAGCACAACAGCGGGATGGCAAGTAAAGTTCGAAAGACCAGCTTGGTACCTAAAATCCAAGAGAATTTCTCCCTCGACTGATACGGTATTTGAAATTTCGACAGGTTTGCTCTTCTTTTCGATCAAAAAATAAACAAACTACTGCCCAGATCAGAAGATATACACAAATCCAACAATTTTGCTTTCCATGAAGACATTCCTACTCTTCCGGCATATTTTAAACGAGACGGCATCACCTGTCCACAAAATATTCTGTCCAATTTTCAAAAAGACGTTTTTGATTTTTGGCTTGCTGCCTCAAACTTAATTTCTTGATTTCTTCCTAGATGACTTGGATGACTTGGAAGAAGCCTTAGATTGCTCTGACTTGGTTGAAGCCTTAGATTGCTCTGGCTTAGAGCTCGAAGGTTGTTGGTTAGACTTGGACGCATTTGAGGCAGCCTCTTTAACCACTGCACCTTGAGAACCTCTAACTTGAGCAGCTCTCTTGTCCTTTCTTTTCGGCCTATAACTTGACCTTTCCTTTCTTGGTAGCCACCTTTCAGGATCCGGTGGAGGACCCGGGTTAGCAGGGTCGAAACCTTTAGGGTATTTTGGCTTTCTCTTTCTCTTTCTCTTTGGTTTTTCCTTGCTTTTGGGCTCATTTGGTTCGCTACCCAGATTGAGACCACTTCCAGCAGGCTTTGCTCCTGACGTTTTCTCTAAAGCATCCACATCAACTGCTTTCAAGTTCGATATTGGTTTCAGCTGCTTCTCATATGTTTCTGCCTTTTCAACATCTGTATGAGCAGCGGTTTGAATAAGCCCCACTAGAGCTCCCCTACTTCCACAGCTTTTAAACAAATTCTCATAGAGATGGGCTGCCTCTTCCTTCCTACCATGCTTCAGCTTAAAAGCAGCAGCCTCTTGTGTGATGATATCTAGCTTACTGTCTTCGGTCATGGCATTAGACCACCATTTTATTGCAGCATCAAACACAGCCTCAGCACCATCAATGTCTCCAACCCATTCTTTGAGAGACACAATAGTGGCAACTGTCGCAGGCATGTGCTGTATATCAGCTATTTTCGCCAAGGACTCGGCTGCAACCTGAGGGTGGCCTGCAGCTGCTGCAACCTGTGCCCTTGCAAGCAAGATGACTTTTGAGTTCTCAGGGAGCTTTTTTGCAGATTGCCCTAGTAACTCCTCAGCTTTTCCAGCCTTGTTTTCTCTCACATGTACTGCAGCTTGAAGAAGTACAGGCGTTGCACTAGAAGGAAACATGCCAGGCAATGCATCAACAAGCTCTCGAGCCTGCAATTTTGCATCCATATCATACCGATCCACAACAGGTACAGAAGTTACAAGATGAATTCAAATACCTGTATAATCAGGAAATGTAATAGTCTGGAATGATAAATGCCAATTTATAAAATCCTACCTGATCAAGTTTATTTGCATGAAGTAGTAACAGCATACGGTTGACATACACAGCTTCCTTCTGTTTTGTAGAAAGCTTTATATCAAGTGCTCGACTAATCTTAAAGCTTGGTAATCCATCACCTTTTTCACTTAGCTTATCGAGTTTCCTAATACCATCAGAAATATCTTTGGGACCCTTCAAGGCGATTAGATTGTTTATCGCCACAGCATTAGATAGTTCATCATCTGCCAGATTTTTCTTGATAATGTCTGCATAAGAAGCAAGAGCTTCTTCGTTGCTTCCAAGCATCTGTGTCACAACGAACAGTATAAATGTGATGAACACTATTTAAAATGAATCAAAACTAATTAAGACATTCTCTTACCTGCTTTACATAAGCTAATTGAACATATATAGGGACCAATTCAATTTCTATCTCATCATCAGCAAAGTTGTCCTCAATCAAAGTTTCCCGACCAATTCTGTAGAAGTCAATGGTTGAATTGAATGGATAGGTTGCTTAAAACATTCACAAGAGATAACAACATAAGCTATCACCACTACTAATGTCAGGGCACACGATACGAGTAAGAAAAGTTTCAGAGAACACTCAATGAGAATCAATAAATGCCAAACACTAGGATACACAAAAAGGCAGCAGAATATTGCATAAGGTTCAACAAAATATTGATCAATTTTTTGACTTGCATGTAAAGGACTACAACATGCCAGTGAAAATCTAATCGATCTGATTATAACCTTAAAATATTAGATAAAGACTGCCTTATCAACTCTAAATTGGCTTCTTTACAGAAAGTGATCAACGATATGAACATTCCATTTTGCTCCTCATTACAGTAACATTTAACAAATCATTACAGGTACAATGTTGATGGAGGATCTAAAATTCAACTACAAGCAAAAGGTATGAGAATATACAGCAGATAAACGTTATAACAGCCTAAAAAATACAAACAATTTTGGGTAGCAAGTGTTATTAAAAGTTATGGTTCTGATGGTATGTGTAAATAACACAAGTGCAAAGAACCTCAGAAAACCATCAAAAGCTAGTACATGGTAATTGATAGTCAAATAAAGCGCTTCAAGATGTGGCTAGAGATGGAAACCCTTTTTACTTAAAAGATAACAATAACAACATTGATACTTTAACTTAGTGAATATCATCTTCCAAAATGTCACAATAACCCTTTAAAGGTAAAACACACACACACGCACAGAGTAGCCGGAACAAAGAAAGGATGCAAATGCACCAAAGTGCATCTGAAGCCGTGAGAAAATCAAGTTCTTGGGATAAGTTGTAAAATTCTCTATTTTATCCTACCAATAAAAGATTCAAATAAAAAGTAGTATATTTAGATAGTATTCCACACTATTATCAGTATCCATGACATAGCAAGCATTCCTCATCAAAAGTAAAAAAGAAAATAATAACACTACATCGATCAGTTTAACTTGAGAGTTCCAGTGCTAAAAATGCATGTCACAAAATTTGAGCAGCACGTCACACTGTTTGAGCAAATTAAGTCACAACAGCATGCAAATTGCATGATACATATCATTTCCTAACATATATGATTTAACCAAAGTGTTTCACAAGTTAGAAGCTGCGTGTTAAAGAAAAGATTTACAGAAATAATAGAGATTAGCAAAAGCAAGTCATGGACAATTGCAAATGATACGAATTGCAGAGCAATAATGATCTTTCTATTTCGTCAGTAGTTAATAAACCACACACAAGCCAGCTATGAAGTAGATAAAATGAGAGAGAATCAAAACAAGTAACAGAAACAATGCACCTTAACCATCCCTAAATCCGTATCAGTCAAGGGATATCTGCATTAGTTTCTACACTATTTTAAACTCGTAAGTACTAGCTTTTAAGCTGTCCTACTAACTATTAAGTACTTCTGTGCCCACTTCTTCAAAAGATGAATCACAAGAGTTGGATTACCAATTCTCAAATGGAGTTCTATCACCTAATGCATTAAACTATAACAATTAGTTGTCCCTAAATTTTAAGTTTTAAAACAAAGGGGATTGCATGTAAATTGTAAAACCAGAATCAGCCAGGAAAGATTAGGTTTAGACTGGGGTATTATTCAGATTTGAAAAATCAAATTGAAAATTGCAGTTGAAGGAATATTGACACAAAATAACAGATTACAATAACTTAGAATAGATAATCATGAAACATCCCTTCATGGACTGGGCCATTACGAGGTGTTATAATCAACACATTCACAGCATTCACTCGGAGTTCAATATTATAAATATCATTACCATTACACAAGATATATAAAAGAAATGCACAGTTAACGAGAGAAAAGTAAATTTACCTTTGTGCTGATAGTAGGAGTTGCTCTGCATCTTCATACTGGCTCCTCTCAATCAAAGAGCAGGCGGTGTTATATGCCAACTCATAACTGCTGGTTGCTTTAACTCTTAGAGAGTCTAATACTCCCTGCACTTCAGAAGCTTTTCCGGCAGAAACCAAACCAGCAACCACATTAATTTCCAATGACTCGATCTTAGACTTAAGGAGTTCCGAATATATATCAACACAAGCATCAACTCTTCCAAGACGGTATAAAATCTGAGATTCTAACAGTGAAGATTCAGAGGTCTTTTCTTGTCCTTGCAGCAACTGCAGTGCTTCTTCCAATTTATTTTGCCTGTAGAAACAGTATGCCTTTGCAAAGAGCATAACAAACGAACACAAAGAAAATAAACTATCAATTCACCAACTCAACGAAGAAGCCAGTAGAACTAGACCTCAACGGAATCTCAACCAAAACAGAAAACCCACAATCAGTTTATTATCATCATAAGAAAAATAGAAGATTCAGAAACCACAGAGAAAATTTTCATTAATCCCTGGGAATAAAAAATTAAGAAAAATAATACTAAAAAAAGGAATTTGTCTCTAGCCAATAAGTCTTTATAGCAACTAAAATCATTATGTTTAATTCTGACACCATAGTAAAAAGGTACTAGCTGATATTAATACTATAAACCAGCATTAGAATTTTCAAAGAAACGCTGGGCCTTTTTTACAATATTCCAACAGCTTCACGAAACTTACAAGACAATAAATGATTTAAAATTCAAAAGACATCATCCCATCCGGGATAACAGGCCCAACAATATCTCGAAAAACAAAAAAATCGCATAGTGATGATTCAATAACTCAAAAAACTGCTGATTTCTTGGTTGTTTTCAGCTCAGTAACTAACTATTATACTCTTTGTTTCAAATAAATGACATGACCAAACATAATCAACAGCAAAAAAAGTTCAAGTGAATACCTTTAAGAAGCTGAAATCAATGGCAAACTTCTTCGATGATTCCTGAATGGCCCCAAGCGCTTCTTCAATCTTATCATTCCTAATCAAGGCCACAACTTTACAGCGAACAGCATCCTCATCACCCGGCGAGATCGAGAGCACTGTATTTTAACATCCACCAAATCAATTGACTTTCAAAATGCATGCAATTTATTCTAACTGAGATTGGGAAAGAAGAATAACAAACCTTGATCTGCAATTCTCACAGCTTGATCGTACTCGGCGCGCTCAATGTGGCGGCTGAGAGACGTGAACAAATCTTCGATTGGAACCGCTGGAGTTGCCGCCGTCGCCGGGGAAGGCTTGGGCTTGGCCTTCGGGGCCATTTTCGGGGATTCCAGAAACTTACTCTACCTTGTAGAGATTCCAAATATCTTCCGAAAATTGATGATCAGATGCTATTGTAACTGCTTCAGTCGTCAAATCAGAAAACGAGGAGACGAAGGGTTTGGGAGGGTGTGCAATATTGGGCTAAATTGAGCTTGCCTACCTTGGGCCTAAATAGGGACGGCCTAATGTCATGATCTTAAAGATTGATAAGGGTGAATCAGTCTTTCCATATTAAGAAAAAAAAGAAAGAACAAAAGCAGCTCCAGCGATTAGTTAATCATACCAAAAAAGTTAGTCGGTAAATAGGTAAATAGTATAAACGGTGGAACCCACGGTAGAGCCCTACCAAATACAAAATCAGTCCAACCCTAGGTTACTTGATGAACCTAGGGAGCAAAGTCCAAGGAGAGGGAGGGGGGGGGGGGGGGGGGGGAGGAGAAGAATGAAACTCTAAGATTTGTTTAGTATAATTATTATGAGTAGCTAATTTATATATTGGCATGGAATAACAAGCATTAGTTTATGAATCGTGAGGCCTAATTGTTTTATAATTGATTCTTATGTGTTCTTGATTGTTCTTGGTTAAATTTATTTCTGATGTGTTTAAGCCTGATCAACTTGAATATTATTGGGATAATGCTATCTAATTCTACCAATACGTAATCGTTGGAAAGGGTTAGTAAGTAGCGAGTTCTTGTGAAAAATAGCTAACTAGCTAAGACTGTAATAGCAAGATGGGGAACAATTAAGTGTGCGTTACCACTTGCGAATACTTGGGTAATTGCTATGTCGGGTTCTTTTCATTCTTAGTGCTATCGAGGTGTGTATCTGGTTCAGCGAATACTTTCCGGGAGCATCTTGGTAAGAGAAATAATTAATTAATTATTATTGGTTAATTGTCGATAAAGTACGAAAGAATTGGGGAGGTTAAGCGTACCTACTTTCCTATAACTGATAGATGCATATGAATTGATTTATCTTTGCGCCTATGATCGATGTTTAACTAATGTGAGTTATTCCGAGCCGATTACCTTATTCATATATTTTATAGACAATTATATATTTTAGTTTGCATTATTATTTCATATTTTATAGTTGCATTATTAGTTGTTAAATAAATCTGAAAATTAAGGCGTGGTGGCTACACCAAAAGTGTTCTATATTAGTAGGTATTTTATTATAGATTTTGCTCCGTTCCTCGTGGGATCGACTATGCTTGCTACTGTACTAATTTCATCATTAGAGTTTGCAGATTATTTTGGTGAGTGAAACGACGTTCACCAGAGACCGGGTACTGCGTGCACGTGCGTTGGGCACAGATGGCTCGGGCATTGTGCACATTGCATCATGGGTGCAGAGGGGGATATCATGAGCCGTGAGCGATTAGGCAGTTGGCACTGGATGACCCAGAGGCATGTGCGGTGTAGTCGAGGGAAACCAGTTTGCAGGCACACATTGAGCGTCATAGGATCGCATCACCATTTTGACGTGCATGCATGCATGGGGTTGCGTTGAGATTGGGTGATAAGCCCCACCCTATAACATTCTTCCCCACTCAATTTGGAAAATGTCCCCGGGGCCATCAATTCTCCAAGGTGCTTCGCTACCCATATTTTTCTCGTACACTTCTGCCTTAAGAAAGGGGTTGATCAATTGTTGGCGCTGGTGTACTCTGGTTTAGCTGTGGTTCTTGGATTCTCTTTAGTTCTGGTTTGAGTCGGCTTAATTTTATAACACCCACTCCTTGATCGATGACTGGAGGAATGTCCTACTCTGGATGTTGTCCGGTATGCATCGTCATCCGTTCACATTTCTGCCTCCTACCTTGTGGAACACAAGGGGTTGCTGATGTGAATGATAACTTGTCTTTCCCCGTCAAGGTTTAGCTTGCTTAAAAGACTCAAAACAGGAAGTTTAATGGGGTGCGCTAGCCGGCAGATACATCTTTGGAATCCAGATCTTCTTGATAACCGACAAACGCTTCTTACCCTTCTTGCTCAACAAATCTTCGTCTCTTACAGCTGGGGAGCAACCCACAATCTGCTCAGTCCTCAGACTTGCTTCACAAAGCTCCTCAGATCCATTGGGCAAACCCACTGCTGGTTTAGACCCTTCTGACCCTTCGTTTTTGTTCTCCCCACCGGGATCCACTGAATCACAGTCCTCATCTTGTCTTATGCACATGGAAAGCTGCAAAACCGAGAGTTTATCCCTGAGTGATCTCTTTGCAGTCATTTTGACTGTGCATGGATGAGTGTCTAAGATGTAAAGACGGTTGCCATATAGGTATATGACAATCCATGCATCTCTTAGAAAATCCATGCCGAGGACTAAACATAAGTCATCCATTTTAATGACATGGAAATCCACTGTGGCTTTCATGGTTCCAACCTGGGCCGAGCATCGCCTTGCAACACCTAGTACCAATTGAGCTATACTATTAACGACCTTCATTCTGCCCACAAATTTCTCCAACGTGAGCCTCAATCTTGATGTTTATTTTTTGGAGACATACACATGGCTAGCTCTCGTATCGACCATCGCTCGGATGGGTTTTCTATTCATGCGCAAGTCAATATGTATCAATGCTCCATTCGTCTATCGCACTAGTTTCACATGGACACTCTCAGGTTTGTCAAGCTTTAGTGTAGCCTTCCCCTCTTTGCTTGACCAATCCATGGATCTCTTTGATCGCAGTGCAGCAACCACCCAGTCGATCTCAGGCTCCGTTAACTGATTCAACCGCCTTGGCTCTCTTGATCCCACCATAGAATTAAATAGCAGATTCAATGCCCCCATGGAGCATGGTTCTTCCTCTTTGCACCTAGACTTCTCAGCCGATTACTCATCAACTACCTCGCTCAGTGCCTCCATGATTTGTCTCGAGTCCTCGAGCAATATAGCAGTGATCCTTTGCTCTGTTGGACAATCAACAAGGCATGATTCCCTTTGCACGTTTCACACACCAGTTGCGCCTTCCCAGTTTGCCCATCCCATCTTGGTGTGAACCCAAGTGAACTCGCCGCGCTTGCACTGGGGCTTCCCCCATTCCTTTTGACACCCGAATTGGGCATGTAACTACCTCCACCGCTTGAACTGGATCTAAAGTTACCCCCCACCTTTAGAGAACTTGCACCCACACCATTACCCACCTTGGCAACAGTAGAACCGTTCACCTCCCTATCAACCCTTTGAGATCCTCCACCATTACAGTCCTCCAGACTTTCGACGAATGCCACCCCTGAGTTATAGTCAGTGCAACGAGCTCTCTTTAGCTCGAGTCTAACCTACGACTTCAATCCTTGGATGAAGTTATAGATTTTATATTCCTCCGGATGGTCAGACAAGTTGAGCATACACGTCTGGAAAGCTGACACGTACCCCCATAATACTGCCGGTCTGCACCAAGGTTCTTAGTCTTAACAATGCCTATTCTTTCACGTTGGTGGGTATTAATTGTTGCCTCACCTTGAGCTTCAATTCATCCCATGTGTCGATGGCCAGGCATCATGTCCTTATCTCCGCATCTTGGGATTGCTACCACACCATAGTAGAGCCCTCTAGGTACATCGTAGCAACAGTGACTTTCTCAGCTTTCAAATCCATTCCGGTTGCCTTAAAGTATTGATCCAACTCATACAAGAATTTATCAAGCTCTCTCGCATCACGTGCCCCATCGTATTTCTTAGGTTCGGGGACTTTCTGTTTGTGCACAACATAGACACCACCGCCACCGCCCCCACCTTGGGACAGGTTGGCAACAGCCTGCATGAGAACGCACATGTCTCTACCAAGATTCTCAATGATGCCCCTCAACTCACCAACGTCCGACTTGCGAGATGCTAAAACTTCCCTTAGCTTAGCGATCTTCTCATCGTGACGTACAACCTTCGCATTGGCCACTTCGATGTCTCTACTGAGAATGTCAACACCCATTTTCGTCTGATCTACTCTATCAGCTAGGCTCTCGGACCCTAGTGTCTCACCAAAGAGAACCCTCTCAATGTTCTCCAACCGTTTCACCTTCTTAGACATAGAGACAACCTTTCACTATGCACTCAAGGACTGCTTGAGCTTAATACCAACTGTCAAGGGTCGCCCTCCGAGGGAGCTGACTGTGCAGCCTAGCTATGCTAGAGTGTCACGACTACAGCCTAATTTCCCATGTGCATCACACTCAGCTTGGTTGCTTGCAACACACCAAGCCTTTAGAAGGACGTGGTCGAGTGTGCAGGGGAAATACACACACAAGTTTAGATTATGAGTATGGCTTCACACACACAAGCCAAAAATGCAATACAAAGCCTGACAACTGGGGAGCGAACACTTGTTTTCAATATCTTGCAAAATGGTAACCAGATGTGGGTAGCTCAGTACTCCATATATATGTTGTACAAACGTTATCATGAGTGCCAGGTACATAGGCAAAAGAAGGTCAAAGGAGAAAATGACACGTAGGCCGGCACCTTAGTAAAGAAACTATGTTATACTACTAGCTAAGCTATTAAAAGAAAAAAGAGAAGACTTCTGGGACAAGGAGCTTGGGACATGTTTTCTCGGGCCGTGACTCAACACTTAGGTTGCTGGCCTGGTGGACGACTAGGCGCTGCGCACATGGGTGTTGGGCACACACGACTCGAGCGTTGTGTACAATGCATTGCGGGCGCAGAGGGGGACATCATGAGTTGTGAGCAGTTAGGCGGTCGACACTGGATGACCCAGAGGCATGTGCGGCACAGTCAAGGGAGACCGGTTCACAGGCACTCGTTGAGCAGCACGAGACTGCAGCACTGTTTTGGCATGTATGTAGGCATGTGGTTGCATTGAGGTTAGGTGATAAGCCCCATCATGTAACACCGAGTCAGCTAACACGACCGTGCCAGAGGGGCTCAACACGACCCATTTGGCATGTCCGTGCCATAAGGGCTTAGTACGACCATGCTAGAGGATCTTAGCATAAGGCATTGTAGCAGCATTGGCCCTTTTCTTTTACACGTCCTGAATGCCACAATATTGGAGATCCAAACCTCTGCGTGGCTAAGTATAGATACAGTCCATGATTTTTAACACGAATTGTGTCGTTTCAACTCTAACATTTGAAGACCGGACCATGAGGTGCAAAGATTGACATGGTAGCGCCATCGTTTTGCTCAAAATTTGACTCCCAGTCGGTGGCCCTTGAAGGTTTACACAGTCTGTGCCATTGAACTGATCAAGGAAGTACTCCCAGCCGATGGCCTACGCGAAATGATATGGTCGCACACTCAGATCAGCAGAAGATAAGCCCCCCATTGATGGCACATGGCAGACCCAGCCAACACGACTGTGCTAGACCTAGTTGACATGACCGTACTAGGCCGTGCTAGAGCCATCCGACACGACAGTGCTTAACGGCATTGCTCGCGCCAATTTCAACTACTAGCTTTTTTGGCCTCATTTTGGGCCTTTTTCAAGGCCTAATTCCCTAGTTCTATATATATGAGCCTTTAGTATCGTAGGGTTGAACCAAGTAGGCATAATGTAGATCTTATTTTCTTACTAGGTAGAAGGAGGAGAAGAATTCTCTCTCTAGAGTTCTTCTTCTCTTTTCCTTCTCTTTCCTTTTCTTTTTCTCTTAGTTCTTAGATCCATGGCATTTAATCTAATGAATTCCATGGATTTATTAGTAAAGTAGTTTCATTTGCTTGGGGTTTGTATTTGTATTCATGATTTGGTGTTTGTTTTGGGATTCTTTAGATCTATCTATTTCTATGTGCTTATGATTATTATGTTAGCTTGTTCTTATGATTCTTCCCAATTGCATGATTGTTACACCATCTTTGCATACACCTTAGTCTACTATCATGTTGATGCATCTATTGGTATTCCCCAATGAGTGAAACTTATATGTATGCGGGTAATGATAGTCCGGAACCATATGAGTGTGTGTATGTGGGTTACCGAGTCAATATTACGATCGACCATACACTAGTCTTAGCTGGCAAGTTGGCCCGATGGTGTTACAGATAGAGATTGTGTTTAGTAGCAAACTAGGGTTAGCGTAATTTGCAACCTTGGAGCCAACGATAAGTTGCCTATCTCTTCGCCTATGTATGCCTAAGGAGACACATTCTTGGTGGAGTGCCTAGGACTAATCGTATGGGGGAGAAATAGATCTACATAGTGGAAAGGCCGTTGTTGTACTCCCCTAGTTACAGAGGCGGTGCTGATGGAAGATTGCAAAAGCACCACACGTGACAGGTATGAGGAAGTGTTAACCATCGACCACACTACGTGTCATAATCACTAGAATAGGTTTACATGTCTTGAATATGATTGACTCGAGGATCAAAGCATATCACTGATCATGTTACACAAATATTCTCCAAGTGTTATTTATACATAGTTTTATTCTCTTATGATATCTCATATTTGTAGTTGTTTGTTGAAACCCTCTCCCCCTCCCAAAACCTATTTTGCAATAGTAGTTATTCCTAACATACAAATAGATTGACGACCTGGACGTGGCTGTGTGTAGTTGGTTTTTAGACACCTAGCATCTCTGTGGAGAAACCCGGTCTTGCCACTATCTACCCTCTAGGTAGCTTAGTCGTGGGAACGAGAGCAGAATATAAATCTCTTTATCTTTGATTCCAAGTCTTTGCCTCAAGTTAATCAGTTGATCTCTCATTGTTCATTTTATGACCTCGAGGTGGATGTGGATCATTTGCCAAGTTGGCTCATGCTCTACGTGCACTTGACTTTGTTTAGGGAAAGACTGATTACTCTTTTTTTCGTTTACTCCCGCGGTTCAGTTTCTTTGCACATGTTTTTTTATGTGGATGATTCGGTGATTGATGGTAGTTATTCGTCACTTATCTCTCAATTCAAGAAATAATTGAACTCTTGTTTTCACATGAAGGATCTTAGTGCACTTAAGTATTTCTTGGGTATAGAGATTTCTAGAAGACCGGATGTGATGTTTCTTTCATAAAGAAAATATACCCTTAACATTCTATCAATATTAGTTCGTTGGCTGCGAAGCCAACTGACTTTCCAATTGAGCAACAACATAACCTTACGCGTGTGGAAGGGCCACTTTATGATGATCTTGAGCAGTATCGGTACCTAGTTGGTCATCTTATATACCTTACTATTACACGTCTTGAGCTCAATTATTCGATTCATATGCTTGCTCAGTTTATGAAGTCACCTTGTGTTCCTCACTGGCAAGCTGCACTGCGGGTTCTACACTACTTGAAGGGTTATCATAGTTAAGGTGTATTCCTCTCTTCATGTAGTTCTTTACGGTTGACTGCTTTCTGTGATTATCAGTGGGCTGCTTTCTTCCATCAAACGATGTTCACTTTCTAGTTATTTTGTGATGATCGGTGATTCTCCAATTTCATGGAAGACCAAGAAGCAACCTACAGTTTCTCGTTATTCTTCTGAAGGGGAGTATCGTGCCATGGCAGTTGCCTTTTGTCAGTTATTATGGCTTAAGTCTTTTCTTTGGAACTTAGGTGTTGTGCATTATGCCCCCATGCGATTGTTTTGAGGCAATCAATCTGCTCTTCATATTGCTGTAAATCCTGTATTTCATGAGCATACGAAGCATATATAGGTTGATTTTCATTTCTTCAGAGATCTTGTACAGTATGGTACTATTGGTACTCATCATATTTGCATTTGTGATTAGACTACGGATTTGTTCACGAAAGCTCTTGGGCGTACTCAGTTTCAGCTACTACTTGGCAAATTAGGCATTCTTGATCTACATGCTCCAACTTGATGAGGAGTATTTATGAATATTAATATTATGTTTTTTTTTAAAATTAATCCATCCATGGATGGGGGAAATTATATTAGGCCTTCCCAAGCCATGAAAAGAACATAAAAACAGAAAGAAAGATGAAGCCGAAGCTTAGTTAAGATATACAATGATGAGCATTAGGCTCATGAAGCAATATTTGTTGCTTCCAAAAGAATGAAAGTAAAGTAGATGATAGTTAGAGGATTACAATAACTAGTAGACTAAGTAAGAGATCATCGAACTTGTTAGTGAATCGAGTTAACGAAACACAATGCAGTCAGAGTCACCTCACTTAGACTTAGGAGCTTATCCTCTACTAATAGTATAAGGCTATGAATTAACAATAAAAAGGATGCAGCTGTATCAGTGGGAAAGACCTCAAACCGTATGTGTCAATTGTATCAGTTTGGATCAGTTTGGTCAGTATGGATCAGTGTGGCTCAGCTGTAATCAGTGAAGCAGTGAAAGCCCTGAGGGAGAAAGTTGAACCCGGGTATGAGAAGCTTGCAGCATTCGTCCTGAGCATGGAAAGGATGCTACCACCCAATCTTGTCTTCCAAAGGGGATTTTGCCTTAGTAAACCTTTTTGCAATGATCCAGTGAGAGTAGCCAAGCCATTTGGAACCCTTCTCCTGCATGTTGTCCTCCAGTTGCTATTACCAGTACCTGCAAAAATATGCAGTAGAAAAACACTCAGCAGCATCTATTCAATGGGAAATTCTAAGAGAAGGATAACCTTCCTTATCTAGCTGAACAAGGCCTATAAAAATTGGAGGTAACATTTGTAAGCTACTAAAAAGAGAAGTAGTCCTAGCAGATAAACACTCCTTAGCCAACGCATCAGCAACCAAATTAGCCTCACGGTGGATGTGCAGTATACTGATTTCCCCCAAAGACTGATGAATCTCATCAGAAAGTTCAAACACTTTCCAATTATCTTTTAGAGGATATTGAGCACAGAGAGTAGCACTTAAGCAATCAGATTCAATAATAATAGGGGACAAAAATCCCTGACTAATCTGTACTGCAAAGCGAATTGCCTTTAGTTCAGCTTCTAAGGGAGAACTAGCATGAGTAAATTTAGTGTGAGCCGAGATGAAAATACCCCTGGAATCCCTAATGATCAGTCCTAGACCACACACATCCTCTTGAGTATTCCAAGCAGCATCTGCATTAAACTTATATCCCTCATCAGGTTTTTTCCATGCAATCTTGAAGATCTTTGGTTTTGGGCAGTTTTTATCAGTGGCAGAAAGGAATGGTTTGCAATGTCATAGTCAAAAGCAGAAGAAATGTATACTGGTTTGGAGATGAAGGAGTAGAAAATATGATCCCTAATCCGATTAAGGACTGTGACTGTACTAGGGACCACCACATCATACATACATGCATTTCTCATTTTCCATAGATTCCAGAGTGTAATTAGAGAAGCATTCCTAATCAGTGTAGTGTGCAAAGAGCTTAAACCTTGATAGGTTAGATAAAAAGATACTCTTTCCCAAATAGAAGGAAAAGGTTTGTCTGTGATACCCATATAAGAGTGAATGTTCTTCCAAACCAGAGTTGTGAAAGTGCATGAGTTAAAAAAATGGTCTAGAGAATCAACATGATTGCAGCACATACCACATTTAGAAGGCAAGCAAATAGTCAGTCTCTGTAAAACATTATCAAAAGGTAAATAAGAATTGATAAGTTTCCACATGAAAACTGATATTTTCTTTTCAATTCTATCACACCAGAAGAGTTTAATCGAAGCAATACTACCTGACCGTGGACTAAGAAGGAGGTATGTGGATTTGAAGGACAAATCTCCTCTAGGTCCAAGTTTCCATATTAGCCTGTCATTCCTGTGTGGTTGGAGTTTAGAGACCTGCAAAAGAGAGATGATTTCAGTTGGGAGTATGGGGTAAAGTTTCGTAATAAAATTTTGTTTGTTGTCAATGAACTCTGCCACTGTGCAATTCTCTGAAATATCCACCTGACCAGGGAGGCAGTAATCCATAATAGGCTTTAAACCTAGCCAATTGGAGGTCCAAAAATTACAGGAACCCTTCCCCAGAATCACCCTGGAATTGGACTCTGCCCAAGCATTAACACTACAAATTCTTTTCCAATTTGGGGATGTTTTGTATGAGGGGGGCAGGGATTCAATAAAAATAGTCCATGGAGCTTCTGCCTTTTGGTATTTCCACCATAACTTAACAGAGTATGTATCAATGATTGAATTAATAGATCTAAAACCTAGCCCATTCTGGCTATTGGAAAGCAAAGTGATTCCCATTTTTTCCAGGTTCTATTTGGCTTCTGATCAGTGAATATTACATGTAATATTCACATAATATTATGTGAATATTACATGTAATTGTATTTAGGTCATTTTTCCTCTATATAATGTACCCCAGATCATGAATACAATCACAACATTACATCCTTATTTTCTACATCTGTTTATGTGTTTTCAGAGGTTTTGGATGGCTTGGGATTGTGAAGAATCGACTCCAGATTAGTTGGAGAAACAAGGCGAGAAAGTTGATGAGGTTCGGCTGGAAATGAATGCAAAATTTTCACCGAGTTGCCTTTGTTTTGTGGACATAACCTCCTAGGGTGGATCAAGTCCGGTGAAATCATCTTCAAAAACTATAGGATAAAGGAAGAAAATAAGCCGAGTACAGTTAAACATCATTGTGTTGATTGGGCTAAAAATTTTATGGAATTTTTTCTTAAAATCTAGGGAGAGGTTTTGACAATTTTCTGAAATTGTGGTCAAAAGATTTGATAGTAATGAAGCCACTGATGAATCCAAAATAATTTCTGGGATGAGGAAATTTTCTGGGGAGTTACCAACAGATTATCAAGGTCAGGCGATGCGACATGTGGTTGGAATTCTCAAGATGAGGGTGTGTTTAAAGTTAAACTCCCAGTCTTGGAAGAGGAAATGGAGGAAATGTCCTTTCTTGTCGAAGGTTCTCCAGCACTGGATGACAGTGCTAAATTTCAGGAACTAATCCTTGTTGAAACTTTCCCGGTTGAAGATTCTCCGAAGATAGCTTCCGAAGAAATTTGCTCAAGCACAAATCCTAGATGACATTTTTGAGGTACGTCATCTCATTACTACTTCTAGTATTCAAAATTCCGATAAGTGTGCAATGGTCATTGATATGAATAATAATCTTGTTAAGTCTGGTGGTATAGAGGAATTTGAAAGCATAATGGGTGATGATTGTGAAAGCCTGATTTGCATCGACTCTGAATTTTTGGAATTAAATGATGATAGCAGTAAAATTTCTGGGCATATTATATGTTATGACCACGGTATTTTGGAGGATTACTATAGAAGCTCATGTAGTGTTGGCGGTTCAGATGATATTCTTAATGATAGCGTTGATGATAGTTGTTGGTTTAATGGACAAATAAAAAAGGTGAATGTGAATCTTGATTCTGAAATAGAAGGAAGAGTCTTTGTTTGTTTCATTATTCCACATATGCTCACAACTGAACTGGTAGTTGTGAGAAAAGAAAGTTATGAAATTGTACTAGCTAGGAATAGAGCTATACAAATTCTAAAAGTTCCAAAGTTGTGGGTTAAAAAGATAACAAGTTTAAAGGTGGGACTATGATATATTTTATGAAAATGCTTTTTGAAACAGATATGGAAAAGGATCAAAAGATTATTTCGTGTGGAAAGTACTTCAAAGGGTTGGTGCATATTGATATGATAGAGGCGAAAAGGAATGTTTGGGGTCTTGTACTGGACAATTTTAAGATTTCATGGTACCTGTTAAACAACTATCAAATGAAGCTGGGGACAATCTGTTTCAGGATGAAGAAATAGAGAATAATTCTTTATCATTTCCAGTAAGGAATATGAAGTAGAAAGAGAATAACAAATTGCAGCTATTTGAGTCTTACTCTTATTGTTTCATAATTAATAAGAAAATTCTTGATATTATTGTTCGGGAGTGGACTGAGGCCTTGAGAAATATACTAATCCTAGTCCTGAAGCTGCTAAGAAGGATGTGGGGCATTGTCAAAATTTTCTCTGACATAAACCTACAATGGTTGATGATCAACAAAAGTAAATTTATTATGTGAACATTGTTTTTCATGTGTAAAAACTAAAGGACTTTCTTCGAAATTATTGGCATATATGTGTAAAGGTATCAGGGAAAGTAATGTGTTTTTGTTATGCTATAATCTTGTTTGGAGTTTTAGATTTATGAGAGGAAAATCAAGATCTGACGCTTCAACTGAATTGATTGACTCCTGGGTTGTACTTTGCTAGTGAGTTTTGGTTATCAATGGAGGAGCTCCAATCATTTCACTATTTGGCCTCTGTGATAAGAGTTTGTGAAGCTGAAGATTTATGTGCTGCAGTATTTTTCAAGCTACGATTTAGCATTAAGGTTCTATTGTGTTTTGCTTGGGAGAAATGATAATTTCTTGTATTCAAACCAGGAGTGAGTTATTCATAGTTGAACAACCTACATTTGAGAAGCATCATGTTACTCAAAGGGAAGTTTTGTCTATGTTTACAAGAGTGAAAATCGGTTATAAAGGACTTGACCTCTTGTTCTTGGCAAAGAAAAGTCGGAAAGGAACTTCACGACAATGGTGTTGGAGAAAAAACTACAGTTTAGAGTTTGGAGGTCATATTTGAAAGGGGTAACAGTGAGCTTTGATTGTTTCTTGTTATTCTAGAAAATTTTAGAGATATGGTACATCAAATCTAAATGCATGAATACTTAAGAATTCATTTGATTCCGAGAGTGTTATTGAAGGAGTTTGTTAAGACTCATATAAATCTGTGGATTTGGAAGCTAAAAATTCTGAAGAGCTTAGCTAAGAAGACTCCAGTTTCCTCTTAACTATTTAGAGATTGAGCACGTTACCCAGATTATGTTAAGTCTTATGTTAAGGGGATGATATTATTATGAACTAGGGGTATTGACTACTCCCCCTCTAACTATTTAGAGATTGAGCACGTTACCTAGATTAATTTTTTGAAGTGTCAGTTTAAAGCACTGGTGTTGATAGCACCTAATGCGCCCCAAATTGTCACCGCCGCTGCACTGCTGTCAGTAGGTCGAAATTTGCAAGACAAAGCCCCTGAAGGTGTCCGGGGGGAAGAGGCTCTAACGACCAAGTAAGAAAACAGATTACAAAAGTGTAATTATGGATGAATAGTTGAGTTGTATATGGTTACCTTTAGCCTTTATATAGGTAGGCAAGTAGGGCAACTGTTTTGTTTTCTTGTGGAGCAAGTACTCTCACCTTGGGCCAGCCTAAAAGACTTTATCCAAAGGGCAAAGCTATGGATCTCAAGTTGGACACATAGCTATTTAGGCCCATACGATTTTACACATTATCAAGAATCCACTGGAAAGATGAGGGTTCGGCCTTCAAATTCATCCTGAGATTGCGGACTTGAATCCTTGCTTAAGTCCGCAGGTTCGTCGCTATTTCCTTTTGACGGAGATGCTTTGAACTGACAACTAAGAGAGGGTTTACCCTCCGAAATCCTTTAACACTTCCCGGAGCACAATATTGGTGCCCTTGTCGATGCATTGAAGGTTCGTCCTAGGTTAAGGCTTCAAACTTTCCATTCGAGCCGATTAATGTATAAAGGGTTTGACCCTTGGCTTTCTAGTTCGTGTTAGAGTTCAAGGGCCTAAATCCTACCTCATTTATCTCCCCAGGGGCCTTCGGGCTCCTGATAATTCTTCATGAGGGGTCTGGTCTTTAGTCTTCTAATCTGTGTTAGTAACCAACGGACCTTCAAAACCCAGGGAAAGAAACACGACATTTGGCTTCCTGCCTTCTAATATGGGTTAGAAGGCGAGGGCCCTCGAATTCCAACATGTATATATAAGAAAAGATAAGATGCCTCAGAATTCGGAGCTTCTAGAGCCCAAGATCATGCAAGTCTTAATTTTTTTCCCATAGGGGGTACGATCTTCAGGTTTCTAATTCTGTGTTAGAGTTCCTGGTCGCTCGAATTCCTAGAGTTTAGGATAGATTCAAATGTCGACCTTTCAATCTGCTCTAGAAGTTTGGTACGTCCGAATCTGAGCTTCTGGTCGTATAGTTCGAATACCCACCTCTTGAACTGTGCCAAAATCCAAGGAATCCACATCCTTGGTATAGTGTGTTCGTCCCTTGAGCATCTGGTCTGTGCTATAGTTTGAAGGGTCACATTTACTCATTTAAGCACAAATTCTTTGGGCTTCTGGGGTTCAAATCTGTGCTAGCATCCATGGAGCTCGAATCTATGTGTTTAAGCATTGAGGCTCAGGGATTCCTGGGTTCTAATCTGTGCTAGCATCCTTGGAGCTAGAATCTGCATATAAACCAGATGAGGGGTTCGATCTTCAGTCTTCTGATCTACATTGGAATTTCGAAGAGTTCGAATCTAAAGTGGGAAGAGGAAAAGATGCCTAGGGTTAATTTTGAAAATTTGACTTCAAGGCGGGAAGCGGGAGAGTCGCGAGCGTGGTGTTGACTTTCTCCTTCTGAGGCACGTGAAGCTCCTGCTAGGTTTAACGCGCACCGCTTTCCCCATAAATGCCTTGGGTTTCTCCCCCTACGCGGCTTACCCATGCACTCACTTTTTGCGTGGTGGCCCGAGGTAATGATTACCTTTTAACGGCCTCTATATATAATAGGGTTTTTCATCATTTCTTCTTCACTCTTTTCCCCAAATCAATCTCAACTTTCTAAAACCCTCTTCTTTGTCAGAGCGATTTTTTGGCGACCTTTTTCAGTGAGCTCAGGTCACTTTTTGGCCCGTTAACCAGTAAGTCTCCTCTCATTTGGTCTTTCATTTTTGTTTTTGAATGTTGCAAACATTGTCAATGGGGAAGAACTCCATTTCGGCCTATTTTTCGGCAGTGCCCTCCGGAGAAGGCATAGAAAGCTATCCCATTAGGGATTCCGATGTCATCCCTTCTTCAGCTGCTAGTTCTTCTTTTGAACATCTGGGGGCCGGAGGGAGTTCCACTTGTCCCGCGCTGCCCAAGGGTTTCCACAAAAAAAGGGTTACCTTCAGTTCTAGGATTTCGAAGGAGACCCAGGTTCAGGTAAATAAGGAGGGTCAGAAATTCTACTTTGAACAGATCTTGAATGTGGAGCTTGAAAAGCACCAGCCGATTGCTTCGAAGATCACTAACTTATTGTCTTCTCTGTCTGTCTGGGTTAAGCTTCCGGCAGATTTGTGATTGGAGGTCCTTCGAGAAAATGAAAATCTGAGGGACACTAGGCCTGGTCAGCGCACCGTCTACAAGCGGCACTTCCAATTTGGGCTCTTCTTTCCCTTACCCTCAATGCTCTCTTATCTTCTTAAGGAGCGTCAAATTAGTTTGCCATAGTTTCATTCAAACGTCATACTCTTACTTATGGAATTCATAAGTCGATGTCGTACCCTAGAGGTTACCCCTAGGTACAAACTTTTTAGAAGCCTATATTACATATCTGCCAGCAATCCCGTGGTATACTTAGCCGGTGGCCATGATACAAAACTTGAGGGGATCGTGACCCTCAGCAACAGGTTCTCGGAACACCCCATAAGGATCAGATCGAGTTGCAAGGGGTGGCACCGGTCCACCATATTCACCTTTGAAAAAGAGGCAGAGGAGTATTTCATTCCAGAGTGGAACCCGAGCACTAAGTATTAGAGCGCTTTGGGTTATGTCACTCTGGAGAGGGTAGTGAGGGACATGGATCAATTTTTTGGAGAGCTCTAGGATATTTCAAAGAATTTTGAATATGTTTGGCCGGAGGAGGTCTACGAGTGGATCTACGACCAACCGACAGTTTTGATAAGGCCAACTCCTCCGGCAAAATCTTCGAAGGCCCCTTTGGGAAAGAAGAAAGGAAAAAAAGGTTGTGAGGAGCGACAAGCCCAAAGGGATTAAGAAGAAAACTCCTTCGGATGCTATTAATGGGGCTTCGAAAGAATTGAAGGTTGACACTTCTAAGCCCGCCGAAGTGGCTTCGAGGCCTCTTGAGGCTGCCTTGGAGCCCCTGCAGGTGTGCCCTGCCAAAGGGGCCAGCGTAAGGAGTTCCTCCCCACTCCTTGAAGGTGTTTGCGACGTCCTTATTATTATTTGAAAAAAGTGCTTTTATAACCCTATGTAGTTGACATAAGTGCCAATATAACCTTTCAATATTCGAAAGTGCCAATATAACCCTATATAACTAGTGAAAGTGCCAATATAACACTATAAGTTTTAAGGATGTGCTGATATAACCCTACAAACATTAGAAATGTGCTGATATAACCCTACAAACATTAGGAATGTGCTGATATAACCCAATAGGATTGCATAATGTGCTGATATAACCCTACCTAATTTCAACGAACTATTGCGGTCTGGCGAATTATGAGGGTAAAATTGTCCACCAAATTTTAGAGTTAGCCCAAGGGGTATTCTGGTCAATTTACATAGAGTCAATTTACATCTTTATTTTACCACCCCCTTCTCATTGTTCCTTTTTTTCTGACATGCGTTTGTTTTTTACTCTTTTAGTGTGTCTCTGACATACTTGGTCTTGGGAGGGAGGAGGATGTTGAAGTTGTTTACGAGGAAAGCGCTTAGGGGGTTCATCCCGGAGCCGCTGTCAAAAAACTTTTTCGAATGGAGGATGTTTTGGATTCACAGGCAGAAACTTTTGAAGACTCTGCGAGAAACAAGCGGCATCGGGATGAGGCTTCTCCCCAGTGTCCTTTATCTCTAAGACACTGAACTGACAAGAATGGGCCTTCTTTGGACCCTCTCATCACTGCTCAAGCTGGTAGCTCTGAGAATGCTGACTCTGAGGTCAACCATATTTTGGGAAGGGGAATTTTCACCCCTCCGGGTTTAATGGACCTCTTGTCGGCATCTATCCCGAAGGTGCCCAACTTTTTTCCCACCCTGGATTCTGCCTTCCAGCTTTTCGTGGTCAAGGCCAAGGAGGTCCAGGCGGCTGTCGCCAAATTGAAAGAGCTAGAGGATAAAATGAACGCGACAACCTCCAAGTTTAAAGAAGACTTGGATATGGTGGCCTCTGATTACGGGGTCAAACGTACGAGGATAGCCCTCGAACACAAGAGGGAGATAGACTTGAAAGACCTCCGTATAAAAGAGTTAGAGTCGACCAATAAGATTCTGACCAGCGAAAATGCAAAAATGGCACAGATTTGCTCCCCTGTGCAACAGGCTTTGGCATTCGAAAGCTATACTACCAAGCTGGTGAAAATGAAGGGGTTCCAGGGTTTGTTTTCATCCATCTTCTCGATTTTGGTGGGACTCACCTGGAACAAAATGGCTCAAGCTGTTTGCAAGGACCTCCCCACCAAATATGCAACCATGCTGGAAGTTTATAAAAACAACACCGAACTACAGCAGCTGGACCACTTTTGGTGAAAATCCATCCAGGATGGAGGCACGACTTTTCCCTTGCTTGACCATTTGAAAGCCTCCGGGTAGTACTTTTCAGCGAAGGAAATCCGTTGCTTGGAGGTGGACAAATATAAGGCATAGAGTGAGCCGAACCCCTTTACTACTCCGAAGCAACGCCGCCGCCCTGTCCCTCGGGTTCTTCTCAAGCAACTCCTAGGGTAGGCAAAGTATGAAAATGTTTCCCCTTGGGAATCCATATGTCTTTTTTAATTTTAGCGTATCAATGAAAAAATTTTAATTTCTTATACTTATGTTTTTCTTACTTCTTTGGATCATTCATAGACCCTAGATATGGTATCCTACCGCCCCTCATCTACAAAGGGGCAATTTTTTCAAAATTTTCTTTCAAGTTATGAAAATGTGGTACTATCAGATCTAGGAATTGGCGTGGGAGCATCGAATTGAAGCCTCTTGATTCTGGTACAAATCTGCCCGGCTTGAAGAGAAGTTTCAAGCAGCACACAATGAACTTAGCTTGTGTGGGCTCCACGAAAGACAGAAAGAACTCCTCAACGCCTTAAGTCGTTCAAGGGAAGAAAGAGATTCCTAAGCTACAGTGAAACAATTTTTTTGGGTGATTACCATCCTCTCAAAGCTCGGCATAATGAAGTTCTTGAAGAGATCACTACCAAAGTCGGTTTCACTTTGATGCATGAATGCATCACCTCCACCAAGGCTTATAAAGCTACTGGGGGCATCATCCTCTCGACCCAACGAGACCATCAACCGGTGTAAGGCTCGAGTGGCTCAAGAAAATATGGAGGTGGCTCGAACGGTCTTGGTGACTGCCACAACTAAACTCGAGGAATGGAAAGAAGAGATCAGAAATTACCGACGGGATCTAGTTCCTGCCTTAGAGCAGACCATCAATGAAAATCATGCCATCATCGGGGTGGCCTATAGGGATAAGGAGAAAGTCGATAAAGAACTCACTGATGTATACAAGACATACGAAGCGACTGCCACCAACCTTCTGGCATACGACCTCCGACTTGGGACGAACAAAGCCCCATTGGTTGAGAATTTTGAAGTGTTCCTTTAAGACACCGTCAACATCATGGAGAAAAAACACATAACTAGATATTCCAAGTACCGTGATTCCTACGAGGAAATGTAAAGATGGTTAGATGGATTGAGAGGAAAGAACAGAGCTTCGAGTTCTCACACCGTTCCTGGGAGGAGTGTGGCTTTGGAGTCTACCGAGCCCCTCCTTTTGCAGCTTCGACCCCCAGGGTTAGCCCAACGGGCAACCTAGCTGGCACCTGTGGACGAGGGAGGGGGTCTTCGAACCGCAGGGGAAATTATACTATCAGTCCAGGCTGACCTCTCCCTTCTGAAGATGAAGGGGATCGCTTAGTGAGGAGGCCAGCGTTAGCTTTTCCTAGTTGTATGTAAATACTTTCTGTATGCATATCTATATGTCTGTAAGCCATGATGGCCTTGTATCATCGAAATAATACTTTTTTCTCTTTGTCATTTTCAGAGCAATTCTCTTTCTACGAAGGGCGATTGCCCTCAAGTTAAATTTCTTTAACTTGTTTCTCTTTCAACTAGTCATTCGTCAAAATGTACTGACTTTTTGAGCGACTTACAAGGCCTAAGCTTTGTACGCTTGCTGCGCATTCGTGGGGGCTTTGTTGTTCATTCGAATGATCGCAAAGGCTTGTGCCTTGGGTACTTGTTGTGTATTAGATGGGGGCTTTGTTGGCCATTCGAATGTTATACAAGGTATGTGCCTTAGGTTCTTGTTGCGCATTCGATGGGGCTTTGTTGGCCCTTCGAATATTTTACAAGGTCTGTGCCTTGGGCACTTGTTGCACATTCGTCAGGGCTTTGTTGGTCCTTCGAATAGTTTACAAGATCTGTGTCATGTGTGCTTGTTGGTCATTTGATGGGGATTTGTTGGCCTCTTGAATATTATACAAGATCTATGTCTTGAGCACTTGTTGCACATTCAATGGGGATTTGTTGGCCCTTTGAATAGTTTACAAGATCTGTGTCTTAAGCGCTTGTTACGCATTCGATGGGGCTTTTTTGGCCCTTCAAATTATTTACAAGATATGTGTCTTGTGTGCTTGTTGCGCGTTCGATGAGGCTTTGTTGTCCATTCAAATATTATACAAGATCTGTGTCTTAAGCACTTGTTGTGCATTCGATGGGGCTTTGTTGGCCCTTTGAATAATTTACAAGATCTGTGTCTTGAGCTCTTGTTGCGCATTCGATGAAGCTTTGCTGGCCCTTAAAATACTTTACAAGATCTGTGTCTTGTGCGCTTGTTGTGCGTTCGATGGGGCTTTGTTGGCCCTTCAAATATTATACAAGATCCATGTCTTGAGTGCTTGTTGCGCATTTGAATATCAGTTACTCCGATTTTAGGAGAGTGGGAATCAAGAACTTGTTTGAAGGTAACACATTCCAATACAAGATTGCCAAATCCAGAGGAGTTCTCTCAACTTACAATGCTATTGGGCCGAGGGTGTCCTCCGACCCAAAGATACCTCTAAGCAGGCTTTTTCTTGTCCTTCCCGAGTCTAATGGGATTTTGGAGAATAATACCTCCTAAGGTTGGAGACGTTCCATCTGTATGGAATTAATTCACCTTTGGGGTTTCTAACACATAACTGCCCCCTGGGCTGGCTTTAACAACTCGGTAGGGTCCCGTCC
Source organism: Rubia yunnanensis (assembly GCA_037428765.1). Lineage (NCBI taxonomy): Eukaryota > Viridiplantae > Streptophyta > Magnoliopsida > Gentianales > Rubiaceae > Rubia > Rubia yunnanensis. The sequence goes on along the minus strand of CM075069.1, from coordinate 63,979,868 downwards.
AGTTTGTTGATAGCTTTCCCTGTGGCTCTCTTTGAATTTTCTCATTTCTCCTCATTACGAGGTCTTATGGGGGAAAACTGGACCTTTCAACCCTCTGGTCGTGATACTCTTCACCCTTTCTTTGACCCTGGCTTCGTGGAGGTTTGCCATCTCTATTTTCTCTTTGAGAAGGTCTAGGTCCAAGCGGTGCTACTTGTGATTGTCTTTCTGTCATCTGTTTCTTATAGCAAACCATTGAAAGATAGGTAATCTTATCTCCGTTGGAATAACCCCCTCCAAACCGTAAACCATGCCTATGAGGTTTCTCCCATATCAGAAAATTTCATTGTTCAAATGACCAAAGTACTCTAGGTAATTTGTTGATCTAGATCTCGCATTCCTCTTCGAGCTTCAATCGAATGCCATTGACAATGGTTCTATTAGTGACCTCCACTTGCCCATTGGCTTGGGGGTGGTAAACGCTGGTGACCATTTGACAGATTTTGTACTCCTTGCACTAGCTTTTAAATGGGGTCATTTACGAACTGAGTGCCATTGTTACTTATAATCGTTCGAGGGATCCCGAATCTGTATATGATATTCTTCTAGCAAAACCCAATCATCGTCTTCCCTTTACACCCGTCAGGGCTTCGGCATCAACCCACTTTGTAAAGTAGTCTATGGTCATAATAAGGTACTGAAAGTGGTCATGGCCTCCAGGAAGGTCCCACCAAGTTGATTCCCCATTTGTCAAATGGCCATGAACTATTAATATTCATCATTTCTTCCTGGGGGACGTGGGTGATTGGTGCATGCCTTTGGCATTGGTGGCAAGCTTGGATGTGCCTTTTTACCTCTTCGAACATCTTTGGTCAATAATATCTAGCCAAGAGAAGCTTCTTAGCTACCGATAGATCCCCATGATGACTTCCAAAGGCCCTTAATAGTATTTGCGGATCAAGTAATCAGCTTCATGGGGAGCTACAAATTGAAGGAGTGGTTGGAAATGGCCTCGGCAATGTAAGACGTCTTCATGGGTGACATATTTAGGTGCCTTTAACCTAGCTTTCCTTGCTTTCATGGGACCCTCCAGGAGAGTCTCATCTTGAAGGTAGCTCATGATAGGCGTCATCCACAACTTTTGTTCTTCAACCATCATCACCATTGCTTCCTTCTCAAAGCTACACTTACTTAGTGTCTCAACCATTAAATGCCCATGAGATTGCAAGTCCAGGTTTGACGAGGCCAATTTGCTTAAGGCATCAGCCTTGTGATTCTTTTCTCGAGGGACTTCATTGAGGGTATAATGGTGGAAATGTTCGAGTAGGGGTTTTACCACTTCCAAATAGCATTGCAAACTTCTCTCCCTAGCCCCATATTCCCCATTGACTCAAAGGACCACGCTTTGGGAATCACTAAAGATGTCGAGTTTTTGAACTCTCAAATCTTTAGCAATTAGAAGCCCTATGATTAGTGCTTCATATTCTGCTTTATTATTCATGGCCTTGAAGTCAAAGTGTAAGGCATAGGGGTAATCTTTCTGATTGGGGCTCGTGAGCAGAAATCCAACCCCACTACCTCCGGAGTGAGAGGACCCATCAACGTACCACTGTCATGTCTTGTCTGGTTCATTGTCGTCTTCGATCACTATCGGTTCGATGGTTTCGACAATGAAGTCTGCTAATGCTTGGCCCTTGATAGATGTTCTTGGGTGGAACTAGATGTCGTGTTCACCCAGTTCGATTGCCCATTTCATCATTCTTCCTGAGGCTTCCGGCTTTAGAAGTACCTGCTTGATTGGATGGCTGGTGAGCAGGATTATCATGTGGCTTTGGAAGTATGGCCGGAGGCATCGTGCAACATGAACAAGGGCTAATATAAGCTTCTCGAGAGCAGTGTAGTGGGTCTCCGAGCCATGTAATTCCCTACTTATGAAGTATATTTAGAATTGGGATTTTTCCTTCTCTTTCACTAGGACAAAGCTTATTGCCAGGGGGGATGTGGAGATGTACAAATACAAATATTCCCCCTTTTGTGGTTTTATGAGGGTGGGAAAAATTCGTAAGTGCTCTTTCAGCTCCTAGAAGGCTTTATCCCAGTCGTTCGTCCATTCAAATTTCTTTGCTTTTCGAAGCACATCAAAGAATGACAGGTGTTTTTCATCCCCCTTTAAGAGGAATTGGCTGAGTGCCGCCAACGATCCAGTGAGCCTTTGGACGTCTTTGACTATTTGGGGGGGCTTCATGTTGACCAATGCTTCAACTTTCTTGGGATTGCATCGATTGCCCTCTTCGAGACCATAAATCCTAGGAGTTTACCTGCTTCGACTCTGATTATGCACTTGGAGATATTTAGCTTCAAATTAGCATCTCATACCTTTTGGAAGGCCTCTTCGAGTTCTAGAAGAAATTGGTCGAAGCCTCTACTTTTAACCACCATGTCATCAACATATATCTCAATGTTTTAGCCAATTTTCTTTTCGAAGAGTTTATCGACCAACCTTTGATAGGTGGCCCCTGCATTCTTCAAACCAGATGGAATTTTCTTGAAGCAGAATGTTTCCCCATCAGCTATGAAGGATGTTTTTTACTTATCCTATTCTGCCATGAGTATCTGGTGATAGCCCTTATGGGCATAAAAAAAAGCCAGGACCTCATATCCTGTTATGGCTTCGACTGGTACGTCAATAAAAGGAAGGGGATAGTTGTTCTTAGGGCAACACTTAATGAGATCCATGAAATTAATAAACATTCTCCAAGAACCATCGTGCTCGGGGACCATTACAGTATTCGCTACCCACTCGGGGTAAAATACCTCTTCGATAACTTCCGTTTTCAGCAATTTTTGGACTTCTTCCTTTATAGCCTCTACCCTTTTGGGGGAAAAAGAATTGCACTTCTATTTGATTGGCTTCTGGGAGGGTCCACATTTAGCACGTGGACCATCAACTGCTTAGGTACCCTGTGAGGTCGAAGGTGTCCCACGAAAACACATCGATAAAATCTTCTAAGAAGTCCTTCAACTGTTGCTTTATTGCGGATGGAATCATTTTTCCTATGGGCACCGTTCACTTATCTCGAACGGCCATTGGCTTTGTGTCCATGGGCTTAATCCTTCCCTCGATCGATGCTACCCTATTCTCCTTTCTAGCCTCTTTGAGGGCTAAAACCAAACAGCTTTTGTCCGTCGGTTGATCCCTCCTATTAATGGCTATCCCCCCTTTCATGGGAAACTTCATGGTCAAAAGATAGAGGGACCATATTGCTCGTGCCTAGCACATCCAAGGCCTTTCAAGGATCACATTGTATGGAGACACAACGTTAACTACTGTGAAGCTACAATTGATTGTGATTTCCTTGTTTCTCTCAGCTACTTTAACTGAGAGGGTAACCACCCCTAGGGGTAGCACCATTTTCTTGGTGAAGCTGGATAAGGGAGAGGTTGTACTCCTTAGGCTTTCACGTTGGAGCCCTAACTAGTCAAAAAGTTGGAGAACATTACTTAGGCCCCGCTGTCGTCTTCCATAAACACCCTTTTGAAATAAAAAAACTCCAATGGTTGCATGGATCACCAACGGGTTTATGTGAGGGGTTTGGCTGGGCACTGGTCAGCCTCTGAGAAGGTAATTACCTCTTTGGGTCGGAAACATTTTTGACAGGGTTCTCCGGGGGGCACATATCGGGACTGGGCTTTGTTATTGTATTCAAAGCTTGGTTGCTTACAACTCCGTTGATGAAGTTGATCACCCAATTTTCCCCATCTCTTCGGCTTCTGTTCGACCGAGCCTCGACTTCGACTTCTGTCCGGCTGAGCCTCGGCTTCGGCTTGGACCCCTGCTTGGTTTCTAGCTTGGTCTCCATCATTTGCCTACTGTTCTCTGCCACCTCGATTGGCTCTCTTTTTACCTTTCTAACGATGTTTCACTCGGCCCTTCAAAGAGGATTCTCCTCTCGGACCCTCGACATAGTCGGGGAGTAAACCTTCCCTTGCACATCTTTCCACTTCTTGTCTCAAATAGGTACACTTATTTGTGTCATGGCCCCATTCTTTGTGGTGGTTACAAAATTTGGGGGAATCTTTCTTCCCATGGTAGTCTTTTCCGGGAGGGGGGCTTCGAAGCATCCCTTTATGGATAAAGTGTATCTCTATCAGGGACTTGGTTAAGGGAATAAAGCTTCCGAACCCTTTTTTGGGTGGTCATGCCTTTCCAACCTAGGCTCAGAGTGTTTAGGTCCATTTTCGAGTCATCTATCCCTCTCCCATTTTCTCTTCGTGGCCTCTTCGATTTTCAAATAATGCTCCATGATTTCCTACAACTACTGTAGGGTTTCCAGTTTCTTCGAGACCAGCTTTTTGTACAGGTCGAGGTTTGGAATCCAATTTATATATCCAAGAATTACCCCATCCTCGGTCTGATTGATTACGTTGAGACTCTCATCCACATATCGATGGTAAAATTCCTCCATTGACTCACCTGGCCTCTGCTTGCTTTGGTACAGCTCTATCAAGGTTTTTGTGAACCTTTTCTTTGGAAAAATTGACTCAGAAGGGCCTTTCTAAAATATCTGTATGCGTGTAGCATTTTTTTGACCAACTTGTTGAACCATTCTTGGGCTTTCCCTAGAAAGTAGCTTCCAACCAACTTTCATTTTAGCTGTTCATTAAAGTTCCCCGAGTTTATCAAACTAAGGAATGTCTGCATGAACTCGCGAGGGTCCAAATCTCCACTGTATGTGGGGAGCCCTTTAGGTGGTTTCATTTCACTGGGTCATCGAGTGGACACTATTACTATACTGAAAGGAGATTTGCGACTTGGCTCAAAGGCCCGATCAGCATGTCGAGTTCTCTTGTCAAGGAGTCGCTTGATCTCTTTCCCATCTGTTGATCTCTGTATGGACTGGGCTAGACCAGGGCACCAAAGCTTGGGGGCATAGGGAGGAGCTGATTCGAAACCATGCACCCTGAGCACAACCCTCCTCCTGCCGAGTTGTAGTATAACTCTGGTCAATAAGGGTCGTAGGGGGACCTCGAGTCAGAATCCTGAATTCATTTGGCTTACGAAACCCGTTAAAATCCCATCGGCACTACCATCAAATGTGGAACAATATGACTCTGTGCCAAAGGCATTGAGATCGGTGTGAAGTATGCTATCATTTGCAGCATGCTCAGGAGTGTTGGTTGGGGCTGTGTAAGGGCACCAACGTTGGCTTGATAGGACACTCCCAGAGGGGTGTATGACTGGAATCTTGGCTGCACCACTAGGGGCATCGAAGGTAGGGGCCTCATCTACTATTGAACCACCCTATGGTAGAGCCTTGGATACTCCACTTGATAGCCAGCAAATCTAAGGCCTGAGCCCACGATGCTAGATATTGTTTTAACAGGGGGCCCACTTTATTCGTACCCCCTGATGCTGGAGCTAGCTCTCTCGAGATCTCTGTTTGCAAATGTGCATAGCCTCCATAAATTGTGGCTCTTTCACCGTTTGTCGATGCGCCTAGCATTGCGAGGTAGGAGCTTCAGCTCCACCTACCCAGGGTTTGACACTGACTTCCATGGTCTATGAGGGTGCGTCAGCTTCTACGCAAGAAGCTTCCGGACCCCTCATTTCAGGATCCTGGTCCTGGCCAACTTCTGAAGGCTTAATATCAGTGCTAGAGGGAGTGGGATCTGGCTACATATGAGATCTACGCCCTTTCTTTTTTTGGTATGGGGATTGTACTTCTTCGCTGGTGCCTAAAGCTTTGCCTTTTAATCGTTCACTCCTACGGGAGGCGCTTTCCGTAGATGTGAATATAAACAATAGGTACTTGAGCGTAGATCTGACTCATGGTCCCATTGGGTGTGCCAACTTGATGTGGCCCAATTTTTCGTCGCTGCTGTGCTGCCGTCCGTAGGTTGGAATCTACAAGATAAAGCCCCCGGAGGTGTCCGGTGGGAAGAGGCTTTGATGGCCAAGTAAGCAAACAGATTACAAGAGTGTAATTAGGGATGAATAGTTGAATTGTATAGGGTTACCTGTGCCCTTTATATAGATAGGCAAGTAGGGCAACTGTTTTGTTTGCTTGTGGAGCAAGTACTCTCACCTTGGATCAGCCCAAAAGGCTTTACCCAAAGGGAAAAACTATGGACCTCAAGTTAGACACAAGGCTATTTAGGTCCATACAGTTTTACACATTATTAGCACCCTTAGCATAGAATTAGTGAAGATGTAGGATTTTCAAGGATTACGCAAAGATATGTACGTGAAGATGGCTAAGGTTGGGAGGTGTGAGGCTATGGCTCACATTCACAAGCATAATTATGAACTGGATATAACTATTTTGGGTGAGGGGTATTTCTTAGAGGAGGCATTGGAAAACATAAAGTGTGTTGTAGATAATGGTCTGGTCGAGATGGTGAAGGGAGGGGTGCTGCCTTTTGATTGGTTAGGGAGCTAGCTAGGATGGGCTCATTGCTTTCTATTGAGGAGTTGGAGAGTTGCAAGGTTGACCATTGTGCTGCTATTATTGAGCCTGACAGGTTTAGTGGTGAATTGTGGGCTAGCACTGTGACTGCAGCTTGGTGCTAGTTTAATTGTAGTGGGTGAGGGATGGGGTTTTCCTGGTAGTCCTATCAATGAAGATGATGTGACTAGTCCTAAGGTAGGCTAGTTACATTGATGTACCAATAATCTCTTTAAATGTTATTCTGCAAAATGATAACTTCTTATCTTTTACGATCATGCAACTTACATTGTAATGTTATGTATACCTTCTTCTTTGTGTGTCTCTCTCTTTTTTTTAAAAAAAGGCATTTGTATGTTCTATAGGTATGGGATGCTTCTATAGGGGGTTCTTTGCCTGGTGGTTTTCCTCGAGATGTGCCGGGTGTAGGTGATATGGTTTTGGAATTTAGGTTTCCTTAAAAGGTTAGGGTTAAGGATGGCTATGGTTGGTTGGACCATGAAGATGGATATCCTAATGGTGCTTCATGCGGTGATGTAACTAAGGTTATGAAGGCTTGTATATTAAATCTGGATGAAGTTTATAAATATCTTAAGGATGTGGGGGTTTCATCGAAGGGTAAAGAATGGCTAATAAATGTTGGGGTTTGTATAACGGAGCTATTGTTAAGGTTTATTGAGTTTGATCTGGGCATGCTTAGAGCAGGATCTTGCGTTATTGGATGAGTATAATGCTTATTTTTTTAAAACAATATTTTAATATCCTAAGGTTAAAGAAGGAATTGATGGATTTTGTGGTGAGAATGGGAGTGGCCAAATTTTTTTGGCAGAAAAATCCCGAGAGGATGAATAGAAGGAGATTATAATTTCAAAATAGGCTGGCCAAATAGATCGTATGCAGGATGAGAGAGATAGATTGGAGGTTGAACATTGCCAATTAGAGGTAGGAATTAAATAATGGAGGGGATCGTACGACGAGGAACGTAATTTTTAGTTCAACTATTGACCAAGTATGAAAGGCTAGAGGGCAAGGTTGAGTATAGCATTGTTTCCAAGCAAAGGAAATGTGTCGGGAGCTCGAGGTTTTAATGAAGGAACAACATGAAGTAAATGGTAACCTCCATGCCAAAATCTCGAAGACTCTACGTACTAATCCTAGTAATATTTAGGAGGTTTGGAAAGCTTATGTTTGCTGTCTGGAGTAGCAAGTGGAGGCTTTAAAGAAAGACCTAGAGACGTATCTTACTTACTGTATGATGAGACGTCAAATGCATGTATTTCCTAAGGCATTTAACATCTCTTTTGTTATCTTTTATGTGGTAGATTGATAGATTTAGGTAAGTTTACATTACAAGGGGTTTAGATGACCATTTGTGGCTTTCATATCTAAATACTTCATTTTGTAACTTACTTTAGATCTAATGGATTCTATGTCCCTACAAGCGTCTAGATATGTTTTTGTGAGCTTTTATTTCTAAATTTCTCATAGGCACTTCATACAGTTTAGAAGGCCATTTGCAAGAATGGTAGTAGATTGCAGAAATCCATTTGCAAGAATGGTAGTAGATTGTAGAAGGCCATTCTCAAGAATGGTAGTAGACTAAAGGCCATGAGTTAAAAACATGTGGTAGTAGATGGATGCGCTAAAAAAAAGGAGTCAAGTCCGGAAGAAATGAAGACTGTTACAGCCCGTGTACATTTGCACAGCCTGTGAAAAACCAATTGCTGAGTAGACTAAGTCCATGCGTGGGCTACGTGCTTTTGTACGACACATTTGCTTAGATGTTGAAGATCCAGGACTCCAGTCCATAACTCGCGACCTATTGTGGCCGGTCGCTCAGAAGAAGAAGACAAAGAATCCAGGTTGCAACCCGTATACCTTTGCACCAGACGAACACTCAGAAGACAGAGATATTCTATCCAATCCGCAGCCCAGGCTCTTTTGCGTGGGCCGCACATTCAATTTACCTGCAGAACACCTCCAGTTCGCGGCATGCGTGCTTTTACACGGGCCGTGCATTGTGGACTATGCACGATTGTACGGCCCGTGCTGGCGTTGTTTCTAGGGTTTCTACTCCTTTTGGGATTTTCTACTCCTTTTGGGCTTTTCTAAGGCCCATGTACACCTACTATATAAGAAACCACTAGTCTACTAAGGTTTACATAGTTTGTTTTTGTCATTAATTCTAGATTTAAGAGTAGGTAGGAAGAGGGAGGCTCTTTCCTCTCTTCATTTACTTTTCCTAGTTTTTCCTATAGCATTGAATCCAATGATTGCTATGGATTCAATATCCCTAGAGTAGTTTAATTTCTTAGGGAAATATTTTTATTCATGACTAGATGTTGAGTTTGTGAGATTCTTATATTTCCCCATCTTTATGTCCTATGAATATTTGTGCTTGATTTATATTTTACATTCTTGTAAGATTTATGCTATGCCATGTTTTACAATGCATCCATATATTTGTGTGTAGTATAATATCGTGCTAGGCTTAAAATGCTATCTTGGGAGTGTTAGGTTAGGGCTTTTGCATGTTTGAGAGATTAGTGCATTCATGCTATTTTGAAAGTACCATCCTGATCGTTAGAGTTTAATTCTAATTGGCTAGTTGTGTAATAATAATTCATGTTAGGGGAGCAAATCCTTAACGAGGATAAACCCTTGGCTTATCCCGATAGACGAGCATAATAGTTTGTAGCATGTCAAAGAGCTAAGAAATTTGTAACTTTCTTAACACCTTATCACTTCAATCATACAAATACTTCATATACTCAAACAAACCATAGCATAAATGAAGTAAAATACAGTAATAAAACACATGAATGCTAAATAATAAATGCTTCAATATATAGTGAAATAGAGGTTCTTAATACATAGATATGGAAGCTTCAATTAATTTCTACCAAGAACAAACTAACCTAGTTAATGAAAATACATGAATAATCCAACAAAAACTTAGAAAAGAAAGAAGAAAAGCTAGGGTTTGAAACCCAGAAAATCCCATGAAGAAGTGAGAAAAGAAAGAGAGGATAAGGTGAGTATTTATAGTACAAAAAAGTAAGAAAGGTTATGATCACCCATCCATCGCAACTCGCAATCAATCCATCACAAGTCACGACCGAGCTAAGTTTCAGCATCTTGATTTCTTTCTTCTTTTTGTCTCAACTCCTCCTCTTCCCTTTACTTGTCTTCAATTCTTAAAGTATTCCAAAGCTCAAATGTAAGTCTTCAAATCTTAAAAGGTAATCTTCAAAGTCTTCAAAATCTTCAAACAAATTGCCTTGTCATACAAAATCCTCTAGAAAAGTAATAAAAACATAAAAGTCGCTTTTAACTCTCCTTAGAGAATTTCAAGGAAACTTGCCACATCCAAAGCACAAAAGTGTACAAAAGTGAATCCTAAAAGTCCCAAAATAACCATATAAAATGGGCAAATCAAACCTCCCCGCGCTTAAACCTTACTCGTCCTCGAGTAAGAAAAGATTCAAGCACACAAAGGAATTAATATGTCCACATCCTAAATTAATATTCCCCCAATCTAAGCCTCACAAAAACTCTCAATATCATGAATCCCAAAACCAAAGCTTAAATGAGAAATTTTCACACACACAACCCCAATTCCTAAATTTAACCAAATCTACCACTTATCAATTCACTACCCACAAAACTTTTCAAAGTCCCGAATTAATAATCCGTATGTCCAATGCACATACTTCACTTCATACCAATATATCAACCAAAATTCAATGGTACAAAATGAAGTCAAAACCATATTGGAGGTTCAAACACATACTTCATTCTATACCAATATATCAACCAAAAAATGAAGCATGCAAATAATCAAGAATTTCTCAACTTACTTGGTTTTCCTTGCTAAATTACCCAATCCCAAGAGGTCTCAAGATGTTGAGCTACCCGATCCATCCATATGACAACCGCAACCTTATGACTCCAACGCCGAAAAATGAGAGCATCTTCCTTTTTTCTCTCTTCCTCTCATTTTGCTTAGGATCCCTTTCGGGTTTTCATCCTAGCCACACATCATGTTTCTTTCGCTTACATCTCACATTTTTTTGCACATTTAGCCTCTCATATTTTTGTCTAGGTCGCCCTTTCGGGGCTTCGACCTATTCGGACCCCCAATATTGCTTAAGTTGCCCTATGGTTTTCAACTTAGCGGGTTTTCTTTTAAAAATGTTTTCCTTTTCATTTTCTACTTTATTTTTCAAAATTTTCAATTTTTTCTTCCCTTTTCTCATGTTTTCCCAATCAAAAGTAGCAAAAAGCATTCCAAATCAAGCTTGCATGCATGTGAGTCCTCTAACCCATCCCCGTACTTAAAACATTACATTGCCCTCACTGTAAACATGTAAGACAAGAAAAATAAGACTCAAGGTAAGAGATAGAGTGACTCCCGTCTCTCCTCATGGTCACTGGTGATACGGCGCAGTCCCATGTCTTTGCCTAGAATCGATCCCAAAATTGGTTTCGAAGCCAAAGGGAAGGGATCTTAAGTGCCATAGAAGAACTCACCCCTCGAGTAAAAAATTGTCTCCTTAGCATCATTTGATCAAGACTAACACCACAGAAAACAACATCAAACTCACAAGTACATAAGGATTTGTAATACTAGGTTTAGCATCAAAAGTTAATAACCATAGTATTATCAAAGAACGACCAATTCATCATGCAATCACCACTATGAAATCATCCAAAAAAAATATCTAACATATATTGACATATATTCAAACATCATTATAGAATATAGCAATCAAAAGCACAATGACGTAGTCGGCATACTACGATTAACGAAGTCATTATAAAGATGCAAGGATATTTATGTCTATATATGTAAGATGATGGAGAAAAGAGTGGAGGTGTGGTGGCTCCTGGGAGTATGTGATGGAGAAGAAGTAAGGATTGTGCCTTTTTTAAATTCAACTGAAAAGCCAGTCCCTCCATCGTGACTCGCGACAGTGCCTTGTCGCGACTCGCGATGCCTTGTCTCAACACGCAAAATATTTGGTCTGCGAGCTCACTTCTTTTAGAAATTGTTCTGAATCCATCGCAAATTGCAATGCCCATGTCGCAATTTGCGACAAGTTGGTGCTAGGAGTTCATTTTTGCTCCCCCGTTTGTCGTGACTCGCGACTGACAGGGTTTCCCAGCACTTAGAAAAAAATTTCTTACCAACTTTCCAAGCTTTCTTCCTTTTCTCATGGATCTCATTACTTTATCTTCTCCAATGCAATGCCCTTCACTTTGCTACAAGATCATAGAAAAACACACCGTGAAAAGAACAAGATGAAACAACAAATAATAATCAACAAAAACTAAAATAAAAGCCAAATTTATTTACGTCGTCAGCACAACATAGCTTCGTATGTTTAAGGTCTTTGGCACGACCCTAATGTTATCCATATGGTTAAGGCTTGAACCCCTTAACCGTGACCATTCAAAAGTAGAGAGGTGGTGGTACAGAACTTTCAAAAGAAAAGTTTTGTGGAGGTGGAGTTAGTTTTAAAGGAGTAGGGTGGTTAGGAGGCTTGGGATAGTCTTTTGGCTCCTCTCTTATCTCCTTTCAAACTTCCAAAAATGGTGGAGTTGGTTTAATAGATGGGGGTAGGGGTGATGATATAAAGAATAATGAATGTAGCACAATCACCTCTTCCTCCACTTCGTTGTCTTCCATATCCGACTCCTCATCCCCTTCGAACTCAAACTCATTCATAATGGTGACCTCACTCACTGAATCTTCAAGTTTGACTTGGGATGGTGTATTTTCGGAATCACGAGCTTCCATTTGGGTCATCGCTTCCAATATATTCCTCACATGCCCCTCAATAGCCTCATCACTGGAGGAAATATTAGTGTCTAGTTCCTTGCTAGTGTTGGCCAAGTTGTTCAAGTTTGTTATTGCACTCATGACTTTCTCATGTGTCAACCTTAAACTTTATGGGTTGGCTTTGTTTTGGGGTATGGTATAATATGGTGAAGGCCAACTATTTTGCTCGTATTGTTGGTTTCTGGCTCATTCTCATACCACCAATCCGGATTACCACTCCACTCTGGATTGTAAGAATTGTGGTACGGATACCATTCTTGGGCTTCTTGCCCTTGAAAACCAACATCTCCTACCTCTTGGTAGCACTCTTCATAATACCCTTGGTTTTGGAAACCAAAGGTTCTTTCCCCCTCATAGTGCTCCTCTCTCAACATATAGCAAGACTCGGTAGGATGGTCTGAATGACACATCCTACAAAACCTTGCTTGTTGAGCTTCTCTTCTTACCGTGAGTTCCCTCAAGGTAAGACGCTCCTTTTTTTCTATTTTTTTCAAAGGGCTTGAATCATATTGCAAGGATTCTTGATAAAAATCTACCAAGAACTCAAGAAATACCTACTCTGAACAAAAACAACCACTAAGAAGTGGAAAATAAAAACAACTAGCTTATATGCAACAAGATATGCCCAAATGCTTAAAAATAAATGCCTCTTCCTCGGAAGCGGCGCCAAAATTTGGGGGGGGGGGGTTCATTGTTGTACCCTCTGAAAGTTAAATTTATAAGCCATAAATGCTTCCTATCTACAACTAAGTAGATAATGGAAAGTCGGGGTCGTCCACGAAGAAGAGGGATTTTCTTAAGCATTTAAACATATAAGGTTGATATTATGATAGAAGCAAATATATATAGATATATAAAAGCAAGTCAGTGGGGGGGTTGGTTTTGGTCCTAAGTTATGAATTTAAAGACAAGATAATTAGCAAAGTTAAGAAACTAGGCTAATCATTAAACAAACTAAGAAAAATGGGTAATAACTACGAAAGATAAAGCCTTGGAGGCAATTGACATCCACTTCCAAACCTAATGTAGATCATTGAATCATTCACTCATTCCATCACATTCATTAACTATGGGGAAGGCTACCACTTCCATTTAAATAGATAGATATTCTTTTCTTCTTAAGAGTAATTCACAAAGATGTTCAATAACCATTTGCAAATCTCATTGATAATCACTTTACACGTTTAACAACCATACAGATATTTCATCAATGGCATTATACACGAAAGATCATAGATTTGATAACAACAAGTCTTCTACCAAAGACATAGCCATTCAACCAAACAAAGCATTCATGAGGTCAAACCTAGAATAATCAACATTCGAGATTCATTGCTTTGATAAAACCTAGAACAATCAAAATTTAAGATTCAACCTTTCATTGCTTCTATAGGATAAATATGAGAACAATCCACATTAACATACTCATCTAGCAAGAATAAAACACATTATGCACAAGAAGTTCTAATTTCATGTTCTTGGATATTCATGTAAAACAGCTAAGAAATTTGCAACTTTCCTAACACCCTAACACTTCAATCATATAAACACTCCATATACTCAAACAACCCATAGCATAAATGAATTAAAACACAACATGAAAACACATGAATGCTAAATAATAAATGTTTCAAGATAGAGTGAAATATAGGTTCTTACTACATAGATATGGGAGCTTCAATCAATTGCTCCCAAGAAAAAACTAACCTAGATAATGAAAATGAATGATTAATCCTACAAAAACTAAGAAAACAAAGAAGAAAAACTAGGGTTTGAAATGCAGAGAATCGTAGGAAGGTCTTAGTTTCTAGGCTACCTAGTGGTGTCTAGGAGTTGTATTTAGTATCTTTGGTCCAGCTAGAAGCATTAATATTTTATGGTATGTTGCACTAATAAGGTTTTTGTAATAAAAAATTTCTACATGGTATTTTCATTTACTTAGTTAGGACTGTTGTAACTAAACCTCGATACATGGTTTTAGTGTGGAATATCTAATATAGTATGTGGTTGTTACGTTCTATGCTTTTTACTTTTCCTAAGAAATTAATATTTCTATATATGGTGGTTTGTTGGGGCAATTATAACTAGACCAATTTAATGGGTATCGTAATAGGCACTAATGGGAAGGTTGTGTGAAGTCGATGTTTTGGGGTTGGGGTGTGTTTTGAGTGAGGGTTGTGGTTTCTTTTGTGGAGGTCCTCTCAAATTGTTGTCCGTGAGATGCATAGGGTTTTAGTGTAGATGGTGTGTCATGACGAGAAACATGGTGGGCATCCACTTGTGACACAGGGCTAGTGATTTACCAGGCGTATGCGAAGCGTGTGTACCTTACCGGTTCTGTCATGGGTGAGGGGGGATTCCATACCGAGGAAAAGTGCCGGTTATTTACCTACTTGTGTCACATCTAGTTAGGGAATGTATGAGTGTGGTTGTGTCGTTGTTGTAAAGTGGGGGTTGGTTGCGGGGACTGTTGATTGTTTTGATCGTGTATGATGTATGGGTTATATCGGCTTGGAGTTGGCCGCTTGTTGGTTTAATGGATAAATGTGCTACGTGGGCGAGGGGTTTTCCTTATTATCTAAGTTGGATCATTCTGCTTCCCTAGTCTAACTAAGTGCTAAGTCAGTTATCGATAGATGGGGGGATGCAACTTTTTAGATATTCTCATAATTATAGGTTACGTTTCCTATGCTAGTGTATCTCCTATATAAAGGCAAGGTTATTGGGGGAGTCGTTATTGTAGTTGTTTGTATTAGGACTATCTTTAGGTACTGACAGGATTATTTCTTGTGATTGTGTTGTGTGTGTATTGTGTTGTTGGTGAGATTGTAGGGGATGTGTGTAAGTTGTAAACTTCCCATGAGGAATATAATGTAGGATGTTGATGGTGTTCCAGGTACGGGTTAGGGTTTTACTGGTTTTGCGATAATCCTACTATGGTGGATTCTTTTAGGGAATTATATGTATTACTAGAGATGTAAGATGAGGTTATGTTCCTTATAGGTTGTTCTAGGAATACTCTCGCTTGCTGTAAGTATATGTCCTAAGCATCTTGAAATATTTTACGTGTGTATTTGTGCTAATGGTTTGATATGTTTTTTAATCCTTACTTATGATCGACGACTGTGATTAGCAAACATAGGGTTGGGGTAGAGGAGGATGAAGAAACTTCATCCGCTAGACTACTGAAGATGGGGCTGAGAGGAACCGTCACAAGGGAAAGCATAGACTCTTGATGACTTAGCTTTAGGGGAAATATGGGAGGAACAATTGACAATCTCATGGGACTGTACGAGATTCACGATATTTTTCAACTATCAATGGACCAGAAGAAGTATTCCGGGAGAACAATGATTGCATGATAGCAATGATTCTTATCATGGCATACTTGCCTACTTTTGGGTTGGTGCCCAACCCCAGTGGTGCACTACAGAGTACGAGATGGGGTCACGCGGGAGAGTTAGACAATGGTTCATCGACCTCCCCTTACTGTAACACCAATAGGCAGGCTAGCATATGGCAATAGGCTTATTGAGTGATTTTACGTATGTTATAGGTTCTACTATTTGATGCAGTGTAATCCTCTATGAGGAATCCTTATAGATTCAGAAAGAATATATGTGCTCTCTTTGGCTACTGCATGAATATTTGGTATTTTATACTAAAGATCAATTACTGTATTTTCAGTTGAACTTAGGTTGCTTTTCCTTTTTATTTTTACCTTCGGTTAGCTAATTGTTGTGTTTCTAATACTATGGTTTTCTTGTTATGGGTATAACACTTTTGGATGTCTTTCTATTATAGTGTTGAGCTTAATTTTCCCTACTAGACAAAAATTGTGACTACGTATTCTAGGATGAATGGGATGGGGGATTGAAAAATTGAAGTTCCTCAACTAAAGTTTTTGATTTATGTGTATACGTAGTATTCAAAATGTCATGGAGTACCATTCTGCTGGGGGTGTTTGAGAGTGGGGTAATTTTTCATGTTTTAGTACCTTTGATTGGTTGTTGTTTTTCATCTTCTTTAATGTGTGCATGCGTTGCTTTGCTGTGTACTAGCTTGCATCTCCGGGCCAGCTCTTGCATCATGCTTTATGTTGGGTTAGATTCTAGCCTTTTTTGGGGATAATAAAGACCTCAAAAGAAGAACTTGTCTGCACAGACGACACCATTGATGTAGGGAATACCTTCTGGGAAAACATAATATCCTAAATCGGCACGGATCAACTTAGTCATCCTAGACACCTGCAAACAAGATCTTGAGAAGTTACCAAAATTAAACTCTTACGCTCAAGTCATTCTTTTATTGTATCTATGTTTAAGCTAATATATCATTCCATCTTTCTTCATTGTTGGTCCTCATTTATAGTTGATGGATCAAGTGATCATGGTCCACATTGTGTGTTTCTTGTTGCTAGATCCTGGTCTCATTAGGATTCTCATGGGTGTTTATTGTCTTTTTTCTCGGGTTGAAGTGCGCCTTGCATCCAGCGGACTGTTCCTTGTGCTTGCTAGTCCAGTCCGCTCATGCAAGGTGTTAGCTTTGGTATTAAACTTCGCCTGGTTTGGGGAGGTGTATACCATTATAATAAGTATATTACTGATATGGATTTCTTTTAAATGATGATAGTGTTTAGATGTTATATGTGCCAGCTAAAACTACTTTAACTTTCCACAAGTCCATAGAGTAATTTCAAAGAAAAAATTATGTTGTCTAAGTTAGTACACCAGCATACAATATGATTATTCTAAGGTTTTGAGAACACACCTGGTAAATACATGTTCTGTATTATTTATAAACTTCACCCGATGTAGGATCATGGATCGACTATCTCAGCCTTGTCTCTAAATAGTGTTTTCACTATATCCAAAGTATGTCTGATCATGAAGCATCATGACCTTGACAAAAAATAGTTCTTTTTCTATATTCACGACATGTAGTACAATCGAGCGAGCCTCTTTCACATTACCTTATAGGTCAAAATTTCTTCAGTTAGGAGATTTGGTAAGGGTTAGTAATCCTTATGGAAATGTTTGTTGAGATTTGTGTAATTGATGCATATTCTCCACCCAGCGTCATCTTTCTTGACCATGAGTGGGTTCTCTAACCATGTTTGGTATATTACCTCTCAGATTATACCTTCTTGTATAAGCGTGTGAACCTCATTTTCAATTGTTGCTTGCTCGTCGTGGGTGAAGCTCCGTTGTTCCTGTCAGATCGGCTTGACAAATGGGTCTATATTCAGGAAATGTGTTGCAATAGCTGAGTTAAACCCTCATACGTTTTTACTGACCAGATGAATGAGTCCTTGTACTTTTTGAGCATAGTGATAACTTTAGTTTTGATTGGTTTGGGTAGCATTTTCCCAACTCACACCTCTTTAACATCATCACACTCGTGTAACGGCACTGTCTTGTTGTCTTCGCTTTAGTTGATTCTTCGATTCACCACTTATGTGGGTTCATATGGTTGATTTAATGCACTATTCGTTGACGTATGCTGGTATTTACGGGTTTCATTGCAATAGCCATGTAATGCCTTGCTAATTGTTGGTCACCTCTTAACACTGTGACTCCCGTTGGGGTAGGAAATTTCCTAAGTAGGTGGTAAGGGGACCATATAGCCTTAGCGATGTTCATCTACAACCTTCCTATGATAACATTGAAAGGTCTTGGGGTTTTCATTATGATGGAATCACACAAGACCATGCATGTTTTATCCTTCTGCCTGGTGGTCAATAGGAGTTGTAAGTTACCTAAAGGCAACTATGATTTTCCAACAAAGCCAACTATTGATGATGTTGCTTTCTTTAAGATTGTCTTCTTAAATACAAACTTGTTGAAGCAATCAACGACCAGTATTTCCACTGCACTTCCATTGTCTACGAAGACTCGGTGCACTTTCGAGTTTTCTATTTTTGCTGTTATGACTAGAGGATCATTGTGTGGTGATAAGTTTGGGATTGCGTCATGTTCGCTAAATGTGACTGTCTCGTCTACATCCATTCATTTATCCATTGGCTTATGTGATGGAAAATACCCTACCCTTGCCTTGTATACATTGTTGGAAGTGAGTTCGGTAGATCCATTAATAGAGAATATTACTTTGTCCTGGATGCTATCTTTGACGCCTCTCTTGGCTCGACTGCTGCTGTCATCTTCTTTTTGGCTTTGTTTGAGGTTAGGCTGTGCTCGTATTGTTTTCTATACCCTAATTACCCAATTTCACTCGTGAGAATTCCTCTTTTTTATACTGGGTGAGTCGACCTTGGCAAAACAATTCTTCCATTTTCCTTTAAAAAGCATTGAAATTTTTTGTATCATGGCAATGATCACCATAAAATTCACAATAAAAGTCCTTGGATCTTTTGTCTGTTGGGGCTCTCACCAGCGTTGGTTCCCGAAACAGCTCCTTATAACTGTGCCAGATTTCCCTTCTTAACTTAGTCAGGGGTGTTTTCGGGAAATGGTGAGTTGTTAATCATTGTTTATTTTTCTCTTATGAGCATGGTGCCTTTTCCCTTTTTGATTGCTTCCCTTCCTTGAGCGCTATCTCCGGACCTTTTCTCACCTCACTCATTCTCTAGATTTTTGTCGTTTGCTTCCTCCATGCAGATAAAATTCTCCCCCATTGTTTGGAGATCTCTTAATCTTTCTAGCATGTCTGTTATGAGTTTATTTTTGTAGAAATTTTCTAATCTCATACCGTTCATGAATGCCTGCAACGACATTTGTTACATAAGATCTTTAATCCAAACTTTTTGAAATGAAGTAATCATGATATTCTGCGATGCTCTCACCACTTCCCTGTGCAATTTTTATTAGGTCTGCAAATTACTTGGTGAACTTCTACTTTGATAGAATTTGCCCATGAACTGATCTGCAAGTTGGGTCTAGGCCTAAAACCTTTGCTTGGGCAGACTATTATACCAAACTATCCCAGTCCCAAAACCTCATGTGTCACAAAACCTCATGTAGGTTGGTGTATATCTAGCTCGTGAAACACTGAGCAACAAGCCCAATTCACTACAACCAGTTCATCCGGTATCAAGGAGTGAACCAAGCCTAGCCTGCCAACAAACAATTAGCCACAAAGAAAAATCACATGGCATTCTCCATGCCCCCTTAAAGCCACAATTTAGCCAATGGAAAACATGACGTAGACAATGATTGCACGATCAAGAAGTTATAAAGAGAGACAGGAAACGCTGAAAGGAGGTAAGTGATAACGAAAGAAAAAACACCCTAAAACATGTACCCTGAACTGACTTGGGTGTCATAGCTTCTCTCTGGGGACATCCCCATTGAATCCTTTGCAGGTACCCAAGCTAGCGGCGCTCCCTCCTTCCAACTTTGAGGTTTGTCTTCACCTAGAAGGAGTTCCCACATACGTGGCTCCATCTCTAGGAACATTTTTTTTTGTAGTTTTTGGATGATCCCAGGGATGGTTGGAAGCTGTTAAATTCATTAATACCTCTGTGGTATACACCTTTCCTAGTCATATAAAGTCTAAAGTAAAGATAGCATCTCAAGCTTAAGAACCAAGTAAGGGGATAACTTTCCTAATGAAGGAAGATCCTCGCGAAGTTTAAGACCAAGACAACACTTCCATACCTTGCATCTAGCGAAGCAGATAAGCAAACCATAGTGGGAGCATAAATGTCACCCACAAAACCATGACCAAGGAATACTGTGGACCACGATCCGCAAAGATCTCGATGATCATTAACTATAAATAGATGATTTGAATAAAAATACATGTAATGGCATTTTCCTAGATACTATTCATATATTAATCTTACACTAACTTAGGCATCAAAGAAAGATCCTGGAGACTTCCAGGAAACTTGTTCTGCCGGTGTCACGAAGCTAGCATGGAACACTGTGTCGATTCCAAATATTATGGTGGTCCAGAAGGAATTCCCCGCATCAGTGAGGCCATCTATGAGGACTGATATTTCCTTTTAAGGCTTTCATGGTATTTGGAGGAGGCCAAGTTTCATGTTAAAGGAGGAAAAATAATTAGCTTGAAAGCAGCTAAACGTGTTAGCAAGAAGGAATTGATGAACCAACATAGTTGATGGGGCTTCAAATGCATGTATTTTCCAAAGCATTTAACACATCTTTTGTCACATTTTTGTTGTAATATTGTTAGATTTAGGAAGGTTTACATGATAGTCATTTTCGGTTTTTATATCTAAATCCTTCATTTTGTAACCTATGTTTAGTCTAATGGACTTTTGGTCCTTATGAGCATCTAGATTCCTTTTTGTAAGATTAATTTGTAGATTGCTCATGATCACTTAGGAGTGGGTTAGTGAAGGACATTATAATGGATGGTATAATATGGAAGGCCAGTCACAAAGTGGTAGAAGATAAAGTGAAGAAATGAGAGCAAAGAAAGGGTGAAAAATGATCTATATTTTGAAGCAGAGTTTTGAGAATTTTCCGAGAGGAATCAGCCTTCAAAAGTGGTACCATTGGATTCCTCTTCTCGATTACTATAAAATCGACTACAAGAACTCCCAAAATGGATCAACGGTTCACCCGGAGGAAGCAAAACAAAACGGGACTTTTTTCCATCGTGACTCGCGACGAGTGTGTCGCGACTCGTGAAATGTTGACCTGAGAGCTCAAAATTTTACTGATCTTATCGCGACTCGCGACAGAGGCATCGCGACTCGCGATAATTGCCCTGCAACTTGCTTTTTACTCCTTTTTTTCTTGTACTATAAATAGCTTTTCGCCCCCCCCCCCTTCTTCCCCAACTCTCAAAGCCCGACATGGGGGCTCCAAAACCCTAGTTTTTCACCATTTTCTTCCATTTCTTCTTCTTTCTTTGTAGATTTTTATCCCATGTTATGGGTTTTGATTATCTAGCTTAGTTTTGTACTTGGGAGCAATTGATTGAAACGTCCTTGCTAATATCTTGAGAATTATTTTTAGGGGTGGGCAAAAAAACCGAAAACCAAAAACCGAACCAAAAATCGAATTATCCAAATTCGAATAATCCGAACCAAATTTAATATACGGTTTTTGGATATCCGAATTGAATAAACCAATTTATGAATACGGTTTTTGGTTTGGTTTTGGATATTAAAACTCAAACCGAAACCCAAACCGAATACCGAATTACAATTAATTAAATAAATAAAATATATATAATAATAAATAAATTTTAAAACTACAAAACTAAATTTATAAGTAAATAAAAGTGGGAGGACTTATCTATAAATTTTAAAAAATTACCCCAAACATCTTAACATTAAATGGATCAAATAGACAAAAGACTGATATTCTTTTTTTAAACCATCCAAGGATGGGGGGTGTTTATTAGGCTCCCCAGGCCATATAACTTGGCCATTGGCGCGAAAAGTTTGAATACTATTACAGGATGATCATCAAAAGGTGATCCGAGAAGTGGAATTTCTACTGCATAAAACCGAGGCACTATAACCTCCTATTCTGTACTTAGTCTATCCCTGTGCAAAAGTATGCATCCACTGGAGAGCCTGTAGCCAAATACCGCGAACAGGACGGGGAATCGAGAATTCAAGACCCCAATTTGTCAACGGAGTTTAAGCCATAAGGAGGCTCCAGTGATGTGTGCGTCATGAAGACAAAATGTACCTTTGTTGTTCAAAATTTGGTGAGGCCGCAGATAATAATCTGAAGCTTTTAATCCTTTCAGCAATTATGATCTGGTGAGTATCATCAGGTATGTAACATAGGAGATCAGTCATGAGAGAGATCATTCAGTTCACATAGTCAGTTTCCTTCTCTATCCGTACTTGCTGGCATAGTACCTGAAATTGCAGAGAAGCAAACAGCAGTATCCGTGCTAACAAGCAGTAACAAAAGAGGAAGTTAAAATCACAGAGACCGATTCTATATCCTGTTGATATCCAAGTGAGATCCAACTCTTATTGCCGGGAAACCAATTGAATCTAAAAATAACAATCCCCTAAGGAAAATAGGAATTGACCTGATGTCTATATCACCTTGTAAATTGTTTGCCCTTGCAAATTTTGCCAAGAAGTCCGCAGCCATGTTAGCTTGTCTAGGTATGTGTTGAATTGGATGAGAGGAATGTTGTACATGAAGTGCATTACAAATAGATAATACTCTCCAGGGACATCTCCTAAGGTTTTGTATACTACTGACCGCAGTTAAGCAATCCGATTCAAGAACACATATTCCTAAGGCTAGTTCTGAACAAATATCATATCCCATTTTGATAGCAAATAATTCAGCATGCAGAGGAGATGGACTATGAAAATTTTTAACTCTCAGTTTGACTACATCTCCTTTCCAGTCCCTTATAATTACTGCAGCAAAGGAAGATCCAGTAATGATCCATGAAGCATCTGTGTTAATTTTAAAGCCAATAAGTGGTTTTTCCCAGATAGCTACTGTAATTTTAGGTCTATGTTTTTGAAAAATTTGTGGAATGATGTTGGCCTGAATCCAATGTTTATGCCTATCCCTATTCCCATTCAATTTGTGAGCTGTGAAAATTGTGTATATATTCTGTTTAATGTCATGGACACAATTCTCACATGAGAGAGGTCTGTTCTCAAAAATATATTTGTTTCTACCAGTCCAAAGTGACCAAATTGTAGTTACAAAGGCAGCATTTATCAGGCTTGAGTGTATTTTTGAGTCAGCCTTGAAAGATAAATAATATTCAACCCTACTCTTTAGATTCGAAAAACTTATTTGTGGCAGCTTTAGTAGAGAGTGAATACTATTCCAAACTGAAAGGGAGCTAGGACATGAGTTGAAGAAATGATCAAGATTATCCTTATTGCACAAACAAAAGGGGCACCTCGAAGCTAAAGAAAAACCCATCCTGCTTAAAATATTATCAAAGGGGAGGATGCAGTTTAATGCTCTCCAAGTAAGTATTGACATTTTTCTAGGAATGTAAGAAGACCAGACCTTTTGAAAATGTTTGATTTCAGGATTCCTTTGTCTGAAAATGTTGTATGCAGACCTGATTGTGAATTTCCCATCTGTTGTTTGAGTCCATACTAGCTGATCCTCATGAGGGTGCTCCAGTTTTACCTCCTGCAATATATGTGTAATATTGGTAGCCAAATAAGGCTCCAGACTTGGTAAGAGAGCAGATTTGTTATTAATGAAAGAGCTCAGAGTTAGATCTTCAAAAGGGATGTCCCTATCCTCAGGCCAGATATAACATAGGGCACCATTTCCCATCCAATTTGCATTCCAAAAAGAGCAATCCCCCTTGCCAAAGATGATCCTGGTTAGACTGTTTGCCCTAGGAGTTACAACACTTATTCTACTCCAAATATGGGATTTTTTGTAAGTGACATGTAGTGTCCATAAAAGTGAGGACCATTGAGTCTCATTGATTTGTAGCTTCCACCATAATTTACATGAGAATGCATCCACTATGGCTTTCAAATCCCTTAACCCTAGACCATTTTCATTTACTGGATAACTCATTCTTTTCCATGATCTCCAACATTTCCTTTCTTCCATATCTGATTTTCCCCAAATTAGACTAGATGCCATCTTTTCCATTGTTTTAAGAACTATCCTAGGGGGTTTTAGGACTGCAAATATATGTGTTGGAATTGAGAGGAAACAATGATTGATCAAAATGATTTTACCAGCAGAGCTTAACCATTTATTCTTCCAATTGTTTATCATTCTTTCCATTCTCTCAATAACTGGCAAATAGTGCGCCTTTAAATTCCTACCAGAGAAAATAGGAACTCCAAGGTATTTAAAAGGAAATGATCCTTTCTCCATTCCTAATATCCTTTTAACAGTTTGGACTTGCTGAAGAGAAGTGTTATGTGAAACAAAAAATTCTGATTTAGCAAAGTGTACTTTTTGACCTTAAGTGATCTCGTAAGCCTTCAAAAAATGTTTAAAATGTCTCAAGTTATTGGGCTTAGTATTGAGAAAAACAGCCGTGTCATCTGCATACATAAGATGAGAAAGAGGAGAACATGATTTGGGAAGATCAAAGTACTGTAAATATCCATTAGAAAACAATTTCTTCAAACCCCTAGAAAAAGCCTCAGATAAAATATTGTACAAGAAAGGCGAGAGGGGATCTCCTTGTTTAATTCCCCTAGAGGAGGAGAAATAACCAGATATAACACCATTTATTAAAACTGAAAAGTTTGCAGAGGCAATGTTTTGCATGATAAGTCTAACAAATTTGCCATGGAATCCAAACTGGAGTAGAATGGAGTTAAGAAAAGACCAAGAGACCCTATCAAAGGCCTTTTGCATATCTAGTTTGATAATCAAATTTGATATCTTAGACTTTCTAGAAAGTAATCTAGTCATTTCATGCATAAGGATCACATTATCTGAAATATCCCTACCTTTAAAAAAAGCACTTTGCTCAGGGGAAATCATTAGGTGCATTAGCGGTTTAATCCTCATCATTAACAATTTAGAAAAGACTTTATTAACAAAGTTTGATAGACTTATTGGCCTAAAATCTGCAAATGTGTTTGGAATGGCTTTTTTGGGTATTAAGGTGAGCCAAGTACTAGAAATAGCTTTTGGAATGTCACCAGTATTTAAAAAATCATTAGCTGCTTCCAACAGATCATGATTAATAATATCCCAGAAAGTTATGTAAAAATCTCTAGAGAATCCATCAGAGCCAGGTGAACTAGATCTATTAAGGTCAAAGACAGCCGATTTCAGTTCTTGTGAGTCAATGGGGGTAAGCAAAATAGAATTCTGTTGGTCAGTTATTACCCTTGGGATCTCCTGCAGAAAGTGTTTTAGATATCTCCCTTCTTTTTGAGATGTCTCCTCATTCAGTAGATTCTGAAAAAATCTCACACCTTCTTCTTTTATCAAACTTGGGTCAGATATCCAGTTTCCATCACCATCTTTAATTTTAGCTATTCTAGATCTTATTTTCTTTTCCTTAATTGTGTGGTGAAAATATCTTGTGTTTGCATCACCTTGTTTAAACCAGTTTACCCTAGCTTTTTGCTGCAGAAAAATGTTGTATTCCTTCTGAGATCTCATGAGCAAGGCTTTAGATTTCAAAAGCTCATTTTAAACTGATTCATCCTGAAATTGCTGGTATTGAATTTCCAGTTCATTGACTCTTAACTCAGATTGTGACAGATTGTTATTTACATCCCCAAACACAGTTTTGTTCCAATCTTTTATTACTATCTTAAGCCTCTTTAACTTGTGAACAAATTTTTTCATCCCAAACAGAGAGGATGGTAAATTCCAATTAGATACAACTACATCATGAAATTCTTCTCTATTAGACCACATTTCCTGGTATCTGAAAGGTCTTGGAACTAGTTCTACAGCAGATTGAATAGATAAAAGAAGAGGAGAATGATCAGATGTCATTCTGTTTAGAACCTGTATAGAGCTATTAGGGAAAAGTTCTAACCATTCTAAGTTACATATTCCCCTATCTAGCCTTTGAAACTGTAGATCCTTTCCTTTGTCTTTATATCTATTGTTGCTCCAAGTGAAAGAGTTACCAACCGTAGGTATATCATGTAAGTCCATCTTAGTTAGGAAATCATTAAATTGTTTCATGCTTTTCCTTGGGGTGGATTTCCGACCTTTATATTCATTGACAGATGCTACAGTATTGAAATCACCAATAAAAATTGATGGATCAGGTGTTGAAGTTTGTAGATCTAACCACAATTTCTCTCAATTGTCTATGGACACTAGCATAAATGAAATTGACATTCCAATAGACTGAAGTGGCATTATCTGTTACTCTAGTTTGTATGAACTGATCAAGATTCACTTAAAATTGTCAAACTGAAAATCTGATTCCATAGAAGCCAAATCTTAGCAGTGTGAGCATAAAGAGCATTATTATAACCAAGATCATGTTTCAATAGATTTAAATTCTGATTTTCATACCATGGTTCAATTAGACATAGAATGTCAATCTTGTGTCTCCTGTTTAAAGATTTTAATCTATCCCGTGAAGTGCCATAACCCCTAACATTCCAAACAAGAATTTTCCCTATTTTGGTGTATTGTATAATTTAAAACTAGGGGGGAAGCTTTTTGAGAAGATCTTAGTTTCCTTAAATTATTTACTGAAACATTTTTATTTTTGCCCCATTTGTCTACACCTTTCTTCAAATTATCTGATGGAGATATACTAACCTGCAGTTGTGCAGTATGCTTTGCAGCAGAGCTGTGTTCACCTAATGTGTTTGGATCTTGAGTTAAAGTGCATTGGTCTTGCACTACAGGGATACTCTGCACTGCAACAGGAGCTTTGTCTTCTGATAAACTCTGCACTACACCTGGAGTTTGATTTTCTTGAAAACTCTGAACCGGTTGTAAAGTGGATAGAGCCACCATCTTGTCTTTTTCAGCATCTATCTGAGATATCTATACTTCATGTGTTTCCAAAGATTCGTGGAAAATGTCTACTGCATCTTCCTCTTGAGCATCAGTATCTTCATCCTGTAAGTCAGTTAAGGTATGGAAAGCATTTGATATGGAAACCATGTTCCTCTTAACTAACTCTTCCTGATTAGGAAGGAGTTCAGATTGTTGGGTCTTTTTTCTCCAAAAGAAGTTAGTGATAGGTTTGGAGATATCATCCAGTGAGTAAAAAGGTTTATTTCTTTTCACATGTGAATCATGATTTTCTTTCCTATAATTATTTCTTCCCAAATTATAGTCTGATTTCAGGTTCTGAATCTGGAATTCCAATTCCTTTTGGGAGACTGATAGGTTAGACGGTCCTTCCAGTTCCAATGGTACATTAGAGTCTTGGCCTAGGTTTTTCTGAACCATAGCAGGATGGTTATCCTCTTTACCAGTATCTAGTCTAACCTTTGTCAAATTTGCTTTAGCTAAGTTCATGTTATTTTTTCTCAATTCTGGATGCAAGAAATTACAGTTTACCTGACTGTGGTCAATGATCTTATAGTGATTGCAATACAGAGGTAACTGATCATATTCAATACGATAGTCTGCTACTTTATTGCCTATTCCTACAACTATTGAATTTGGGAGTTGAGCAATAAGATCCACTTCCACACAAACTTTAATTGCAGAAGGTCTAGTTAGAGCATGAGTTGCAGCATCCATTTTTAGAAATTTACCTATCTGACTACTAATGCCTATAATAGCCGAGGTATTGTAAAAGTGTAAAGGCAATTGGTGAATGGTTACCCATGCTGGAACTATTGAAGATTCTGCTGTAGGTGAGAAATCTGGAGTCCACTTTTGGACCTTCATTGGAGCTCCTTGAACCATCCATTGGCCCTTCATCCAGCACCGTTGATAATCCTCGCTATCCTAAAATCGAATGAGAATATGTCAATAATCAATTGATCCCAATTGGCACTTAGCCTTAAACCCAATTGATTTAAAAGCATAAACAAGTTTCTCCATAGACGGTTTCCCCCGATTGAATTTTCCGACCAAGGTGTTCTGATAATAAGATGCCAGAATGTCGCCTTCCTCCGGGGCAAGGATGAAAGCCAGTTTGCCCTTATATTCCGTAATTGGGTGTAGATTAGGCGTATCGGGAAGGGTGGTTGTAAGTGATGAAGGATTTGTATTCAAGGCTTGAAGGAAGCTTTTGCTTGTGGATGAGTTGTGATCAGGTGGTAGGTTTGGCGTCGGAGACGCCATGACCTTCAACCAGTAACGGCAGAAAGAGCCGTTAGGCAGAAAAAAGAGAGAAGAAGAAGAACGGTAACTGAAATTGTGAATAGTGAATTGAGTGTGTTTTTCGCACTTCAGTTCGCACACAGTTTTTCCGCTTGTATTGCTTTAAGTTTGTTAAAAGACTGATATTCAAGTATTTTATAATCCATATTCATTATAAACAAGTTTAATAAATTAGTTCGTTTAAATTTCTTATAAATTTTAAAAACAAGTATATATATTCTTATAAATTCTTATTGGCATGAACATAAATGGAAAGCATTAACTATAATCAATAAATATCCACATCTAAACTACAATGCTCTTAGTAATCACAGTGATATGGTGCACGAATAATTGATTCTTCAACAGTAAACTTTCACTACACTAAAGCATTCCTCAAACAATGGACATTTTCCTCTGCTCTAAAAAATTAACAAACTACAATGGACTCAGAAGAGATTACTTGGTGAAGAGATGAAGACGGTGAGATTACTTGGTGAAGAGATGAAGACGATGAGATTACTTGGTGAAGAGATGAAGACAGTAATATATAAATATCATAGTTAATTTAGGAGAACGTCTCCTATTAGACCATCTAAATGTTAGACTAATCATGAAAAATCTCGTTTCAATAACTATTAGGGTCAAATTATAATTATTTATACATTACCATACATTTTAAAAGTTATAAGAAATTTGTTGCAATAAATAAAAACAAATATCAAATCAACTTATTAGTTATGTCAATTATAACATAATATTGTATAATGATTTGTCAGTCTAAAACAAGACGTTGTGTTAATTTAATAGTGAATTTTTGTATCACCCTCTAAATGTATTTAAATTACTTATATAAATAGAAGAGAAAGAAATCATAGAAATATATGAGTCCGTCTCTTGAAAAATGGTCTTTCCATAAGTTATGGATAGACCAAGGTTTAAACTATAAATTAGAAAAAAATAAAGATAAAATTTGTGGGTTGCATGAACCGGGTTATAAATGTATAACTACTGTATGTTGCATACTAAAATTTTAATATTGCAACTAAGACCTTTTACCTTTTATTATTCTAATTAAATCCCGTCTTTCCATAAACCTATAGAAAGACCATCTTTCCCAAGACTTTGCCAAAATATATTATAAACACATTCATCATGTATGGAAAAGGTAAAAACATAAGTTAAATTAATAGGGTAATAATAATAAAAAGGATTTGAGATCAAACGGTATTAAATAATCCTCAATCACAAAATACTCCTCAAATTAAATAATGTAATAATAAATGAAAAAAATCTTGGAAAATACCGTGTTTCCATTATTCAGTAGGCTTATGGAAAGATAGAGTTTAATTATAATAATACAAAGTAAAAGGTCTTAGTTGCAATATTAAAATTTTATTATGCAGCGTGTAGTAGTTATAAAGTTTATAACCCGATTCATTCAACCCATAAATTTTATCTTCATTTCTTCTAATTTGCATTTTAAACCATAATATTTCCATGACTTATGGAAAGACCGTATTTCAAGAGACATACTCATAATAAATTCAATAAAAAAAATAATGGAAGAAAAGGTGGAAAATGGAACATGAAATTGAAGCCGCAAGATGAAGTCAAGAAGCAAGGCAGCAAAGACTTTAGACTTAGCCTTACTACATTAGTCCCACATCGGAAGTGGTGGAGACTTTGCCTTCAATTTTCAACTATAAATACTAGGGAACTCCTCCATTTTTTAAGGCAAAGCGATGCAAATGAGCCTTTAATGGCAAATTACTTGGCCTTAACTTTTGGGTTGTAATTATTTATTTGGAGTTAAAATTTTGGTATGTTTATGGGCTTTTTGGTATAGTCCAGAATCGATTTAATCGAATTCAATTTGATAAAGATTGGAATTAATTCGGTTTATTCGGTTGAATTCGGTTTCAACCCGAATTCAAATTTTAAACTCGGTTCGGGTAATTCGGATTATTTGAATGGTTTGGGTCGGATTCGGTTTTTGATTTTTTAGGGAAAAAACTGAATAATCCGAACCGAATAGACCAAAACCCGAATAAACCGAATCAACGCCCACCCATAATTATTTCTATCTATCTACTGCTTTCTCTATTGTGCATTTATTAAACTTTGAATGTGGATTGTTAATGGCATTAATGTTGTTGGAAGTTTGAGTATATGAATTTCTTGTATGATTACTTGTTAGGGTTGGGAGAAAGTAGCTAATTCTCCCCTCTTTTAATGTGGAATCGAAGAGCATGAGTTAGAGCTTCTTAATGATGTTGGTGTGTTGATAATTGCTAGATGAATGTGATGATGTCGAACTCGTTGTCATGTTTGTTTTATGTAGCAAATGAGAGAAGTCTATGAATGTCTATTGTTCTTGACTAATCTTGTGTAAATGCATGAATTGGTTAAATTCTTAGACACGGTGTAGTGTTTATAAGTGTTTCCAAGCTTGTTGGTTCTTCGTGCTCAATGTCATCAATGGGATACTTTTAGTCGTGTTTTGGCTAAGGGAGTCATTGGTGAGGTTTGACAAGAGATGTCGAATTCACTCTTGCAAACTACTATTTAAGAAGGATGGAAGATTTATCTTCACAATAAGTAGTCGAAGTAGTGAATAGATTGTTTCACTCGTTCTTGAAGCCTTTGTTTTGTAGCATTCATGTGTTCTTAATGCTATGTTTCACTTCATTTATGCCATGGGTTTTATGAGAATAGGAAGTGTTTGTATGACTTAAGTGTTAGGGAGTTAGGAAAGTGACGAATTCCTTAGCTCCTTTGCATGAAAATCTAAGAACATGAACTTAGAACTTCTTGTGCATAATGTGTTGTGATTCTTGCTAGATAAGTATGTTAATGTTGATTTTTCTCATATTTATCCTATAGATGCAATGAAAGGCTGAACCTTTAATGTGGTTTGTTCTAGGTTTAGCCGAATGAGTGTTATGTTTGGTTAAATGGCTATGTCTTTGGTAGAAGGCTAGTTGTTGTCAGATCTATGGTCTTTTGTCCATAGGTAACAATTGTGATAGGATGAGTGAATAGTTCAATGATCTACATTAGGTTTGGAAGTGGATATCAATTGCCCCCAAGGCTTTGTTTTTGTAGTTTTAAAACCCTTTTTCTTTGTTTAGTGATTAGCATAGTTACTTGACTTTTCTAGTTATCTTGTATTTTAATTTTCATAACTTAGGACAACCAACCAACCAACCCCCCCCCATTTACATGCTTTTATATGTATATATATATATATATCTACTTCTAGCATAATAGCAACCTTTTGTGTCTAAACGCTTAAGAAAATCCCCCTTCTTCGTGGACGATCCCAACTTGCTGCTATCTATTTAGTTGTAGATAGTAAGTATTTGGGGGTTATAAATATTAACTTTGAGAGGTACGGCGACGACCGCCCAAATTTTGGCGCCGTTGCAGGGGAAGAGGCATTTATTTTTAAGTGTTTGGGCATATTTGGTTGCATATTAGCTAGTTATTTTTTGTTTTCCACTTCTTGGTGGTTTTTGTTCGAAGTAGGTATTTCTTGAGTTCTTGGTGAATTTTTATCGAGAATACTTGCAATTTGATTCTGGACATTTGAAAAAAAAATAAAAATGGATGGAACGTCTCACCTTGAGGGAACTCATGATGACAAGATAGGCTCAACAAGCAAGGTTTTGTAAGATGTGTCCTTCTGACCATCCTACCAAGTCTTGCTATTTGTTGAGAGAGGAACACTATAATGGTGAAAGAACCTTTGGTTTCCAAAACCGAGGGCATTATGAAGAGTTCTACCAAGAGGTAGGAGATGTTGGTTTTCAAGGGCAAGAAGCTCAAGAATGGTATCCATACCACAACTCTTACAATCCGGAGTGGGGTGGTAATCCGGATTGGTGGTATGAGAATGAGCCAGAAAACCAACAATATGAGCAAAATAGTTAGCCGTCACCTTCTTATGCCTTACCCCAAAACCAAGCCAAACAAGGAAGTTCAAGTTTGACACGTGAGGAAGTCATGAATGCAATAGCAAACTTGAACAACTTGACTAGTGAGAAACTGGACACTCGGCTCTCCTCTAGTGTTGAGGCTATTGAAGGGCATTTGAGGAGTATATTGGAAGCATTGGCCCAAATGGAAGCTCGTGATTCCGAAAATACACCATCCCAAGTTGTACTCGAGGATTCGGTGAGTGAGGTCACCATGGGAAATGAGTTTGAGTTTGAAGGGGATGAGGGGTTGGTTGTTGAGGATGAAAAAATGGAGGAAGATGTGATTGTGCTGCATTCATTAGCATTGTCACCCCTTCCCCCACCTAGTGAACCAACTCCACCATTTTTGGAAGTTTTGAGAGAGATAAGAGAGGAGCCAAAAGACAATCCCAAGCCTCCAAACCACCCAACTCCCTTCAAACAATCTCCACCTCCACAAGACTTTCCTCTTGAAAGTTTTGTACCCCCACCTCTCTACTTTTGGATGCTTATGGTGAAGGGGTTCAAACCTTCACCATATGGATAACATTAGGTTCGTGCCAACGACCTTAAAAATACGGAGCTTCTCTAGAGGCAACCCGAGCTTTTAAGTTAGGTTAGTGTTTTTCTTTTCTTGAAAAAAGAAAATCCTCAACCATGGCCTCAAACCCTTACCCAAAACCACAAGAATACCACCACAACCCACCACCAAAAACCACTACCAAAACCACCATGTAGGAGTACTACTAGTTGTTGTCTTTTGTGAGTGTTGATCGGGATTTGCATAGTTGTGGCTTCGTAGTGGATGAATCAAAGTTTCGTGTTGGGCGGTGTTCAAGAACATGGAGGAGAGAACATTCATTGAGGAGTGAGCATTGCCATCACTGGGAAGGATCTTCAAGGTCCTAGTTGTGAGTATTTTTTATTCTTTCTCCCTTATTTCTTTATCTTGTCCTATTCACATTTAGGACAATATGTGTCTCAAGTGTGGGGAGGTAAAGAGGAATATATATCTCATTGCATTGTATTGTAGAGTGCATGTGCTCCACTTTGATGTGTTTTGTTTGAAAAAAAAGAATAAAAAAAGAAAAAGAAAAAAATTTCCCGCTAAGTTGAAAACCCGAGAGGGCAACTTAGGCAAAAGTGAGAGGCCCGGATAGGTCAAACACCCGAAAGGGCGACCTATGCAAAAATGAGAGGCAAAATGGTGTGGAAAAAGGTGAGGGTAAGTATTTAAAAAGAAAAATGTGTGAAGCTAGGATGAAAACCCGAGAGGGCTCCTAGGAAAAATGAGAGAAAATGAGAGAAATTGAACAATTTTAAGCTTCTCTTGATGTGTCTATTGGGTGGCTTTTTCGGTAGAGTAAGATAGCTTGGCATTATATGTAAACCTCACTTTTGTTATGGTTTGTTGGTTGTTTAGATTATCTTAGGCTTTGGGATGTGAGTGTGTGAGAGATTCTTATGTCTTGGGGGTTAGGGTAGTCTAGGAATATGATGTTGGATGTTTAGGGAAAATTTTTATATGCTAGTTTACACATTGATCTTTGCTTGTTCTTGTTTACTCAAGGACGAGTAAGGTTTCAGTGTGGGGAGATTTGACGAGGCTTCAAATGCATGTATTTTCCAAAGCATTTAACACATCTTTTGTCATATTTTTGTTGTAAGATTGTTAGATTTAGGTAGGTTTACATGATAAGGGGTTTAGATAGTCATTTTCGGTTTTTATATCTAAATCCTTCATTTTGTAACCTATGTTTAGTCTAATACTTTTGGTCCTTATGAGCATCTAGATTCCTTTTTGTAAGATTAATTTGTAGATTTCTCATGAGCACTTAGGAGTGGTTTAGTGAAGGCCATTTGAAAGGATGGTAGAAGATGGAAGGCCACTCACAAAGTGGTAGAAGATAAAGTGAAGAAAGGAGAGCAAAGCAAAGGGTGAAGAATGATCTATGTTTTGAAGCATAGTTTTGAGACTTTTCCGAAAATAATCAGCTTCTAATAGTGATACCATTGGATTGCTTTTCTCGAGTACTATAAAATCGACTACAAGAACTCCCAAAACGGATCAACGGTTCACCCGGAGGAAGCAAAACAAAATGGGACTTTTTTCCATCGCGACTCGCAACGAGTGTGTCGCGACTCACGAAATGTTGACCTGAGAGCTCTCGCGATGGAGGCATCGCGACTTGCGATAATTGCCCTGCAACTTGCTTTTTACTCCCTTTTTTCTTGTACTATAAATAGCTTTTCACCCCCCCCTTCTTCCCCAACTCTCAAAGCCCGACTTGGGGGCACCAAAACCCTATTTTTTCACCATTTTCTACCATTTCTTCTTTTTTCTTTGTAGATTTTTATCCTATGTTATGGGTTTTGATTATCTAGCTTAGTTTTGTACTTGGGAGCAATTGATTGAAACTTCCTTGCTAATGTCTTGAGAATTATTTCTATCTATCTATTGCTTTCTCTATTGTGCATTTATTAAGCTTTGAATGTGGATTTTTAATGGAATAAATGTTGTTGGAAGTTTGAGTATATGAATTGCTTGTATGATTACTTGTTAGGGTTGGGAGAAAGTAGCTAATTCTCCCCTCTTTTAATGTGGAATCGAAGAGCATGAGTTAGAGCTTCTTAATGATGTTGGTGTCTTGATAACTGCTAGATGAATGTGATGATGTCGAACTCGTTGTCATGTTTGTTTTATGTAGCAAATGAGAGAAGTCTATGAATGTCGATCATTCTTGACTAATCTTGTGTAAATGCATGAATTGGTTAAATTCTTAGACACGATGTAGTGTTTATAAGTGTTTCCAAGCTTGTTGGTTCTTCGTGCTCAATGTCATCAATGGGATACTTTTAGTCGTGTTTTGGCTAAGGGAGTCATTGATGAGGTTTGACAAGAGATGTCGAATTCACTCATGCAAACTACTATCTAAGAAGGATGGAAGATTTATCTTCACAATAAGTAGTCGAAGTAGTGAATGGATTGTTTCACTCGTTCTTAAAGCCTTTGTTATTTAGCATTCATGTATTCTTAATGCTATGTTTCACTTCATTTATGTCATGGGTTGTTTGAGAATATGAAGTGTTTGTATGACTTAAGTGTTAGAGAGTTAGGAAAGTGACGAATTCCGTAGCTCCTTTGCATGAAAATCTAAGAACATGAACTTAGAACTTCTTGTGCATAATGTGTTGTGTTTCTAGCTAGATAAGAATGTTAATGTGTATTGTTCTCATATTTATCCTACAGATGCAATGAAAGGTTGAACCTTTAATGTGGTTTGTTCTAGGTTTAGCCTAATGAGTGCTATGTTTGTTTAAATGGCTATGTCTTCGGTAGAAGGCTAGTTGTTGTCAGATCTATGGTCTTTTGTCCATAGGTAACAATTGTGAGGATAAGTGAATGGTTTAATGATCTACATTAGGTTTGAAAGTGGATATCAATTGCCCCCAATGCTTTGTTTTTGTAGTTTTAAAACCCTTTTTCTTAGTTTGTTTGGTGATTAGCATAGTTACTTGACTTTGCTAGTTATCTTTTCTTTTAATTTTCAT
Organism: Rubia yunnanensis; assembly: GCA_037428765.1. NCBI lineage: Eukaryota > Viridiplantae > Streptophyta > Magnoliopsida > Gentianales > Rubiaceae > Rubia > Rubia yunnanensis. Next base: position 63,944,416 of record CM075069.1, on the reverse strand, counting down.
AACTTAGGACAACCAACCAACCAAACCCCCCCCCCCATTTACATGATTTTATATGTATATATACATATATATATGTATGTATCTACTTCTAGCCTAATAGCAACCTTTTGTGTCTAAGCGCTTAAGAAAATCCCTCTTCTTCGTGGATGATCCCGACTTGCCGCTATCTACTTAGTTGTAGATAGTAAGCATTTAGGGGTTATAAATATTAACTTTGAGAGGCACGGCGATGACCTCCCAATAGTTAACAGATGATAGTTAGCCACTATGAGAGACAAGTTCAGTGGAGACAATTACAGTACAAGCTTGAAAGTATTGACGAAGGTAAACTGGAAAACCTAAAAAAAATGAGATTGGATGGAACAATAAAGCAAATCAGCTACAATAGTTCAAAACTTATAGATATCAGGTGAACAAATTAACATCTTGGGTAGATGAGACTCCAAGCCATCTTCAAGATCACCCGTCGATGTGGACTGGTTAAGACGAGGATGGTGGGTGGAAGCGAGATGGCATTTGTATGCTCGTTATCTTTTCTCAATTTTAAAAATCTTGGCCTTCATGGCGGCGAACTCCATGCGCACCCACTTTTGGCAATCTTTAACACCTTTGAAGTAGGCTTTCTCCGAATCTACAAATGTTAAACAAAAAGATATATATATATAGTAATATATTAATAATTAAAGAAATTGAAATGAAAAAAATAATTCACATACCCTCATCAACTCTAGGCCTCTTGCCCAACTCCCCATCTTTTAGTGTGTCATGGCTCCATTTATGATCGACCAACACCCATGGGAGGTTGTCGCCATACCTCTCAAAGTAATAATTTATATGCCCTTTATGCTTACTAAATACAATTAAGTAGATAGTGGCAAATCGGGGTCGTCCATGAAGAAGATGGATTTTCTTAAGCATTTAGACATATAAGGTTCATATTAGGCTAGAAGTAGATATATATAGATCTATAAAAGCAAGTAAAAAAGGGGGGGTTTTGGTTGGTTGTGGTCCTAAGTTATGAAATTAAAAGACAAGATAACTAGCAAAGTTAAGTAAATATGATAACCATCAAACAAACTAAGAAAAGGGGGTAAAAACTACAAAAGATAAAGCATTGGGGGCAATTAATATCCACTTCCAAACCTAATGTAGATCATTGAACCATTCACTCATTCTATCACATTCATTAACTATGGGGAATGCTAACACTTCTCAATTGAAGATCAACATTCATTTCTTTTTAAGAATAGTTTCCAAAGACAAACAACGACCATTTGCAAACCTCATTGATAATCACTTTAGGCAAACCACACCATAAAGATATTTCATCAATGACATTATACACGAAGAACCATAGATTTGATATCAACCAGCCTTCAACCAAAGACATAGCCATTTAACCAAACATAGCATTCATTAGGCTAAACCTAGAACAAACCACATTCAAGATTCAACTTTACATTGCATTTATAGGATAAATATGAGAACAATCCGCATTAACATACTTATCTAGCAAGAATTACAACACATTATACACTAGAAGTTCTAAGTCCATGTTCTTGGATTTTCATGCTAAATGAGTTAAGAAATTTGCAACTTTCCTAACACCCTAACATTTCAATCATACAAACACTTCCCATTCTCAAACAACCTATGATATAAATGAAGTAAAACATCACATTAAAACACATGAATGCTAAATAACAAATGCTTCAAGATAGAGTGAAATTGAGGTTCTTACTACATAGATATGGAAGCTTCCATCAACTGCTCCCAAGATTAAACTAACCTAGATAATGAAAATACATGATTAACCTACAAAAACTAAGAAAAGAAAGAAAGGAAAAACTAGGGTTTTGACCCAGAAAAATGCTGGAAGAAGGAGAGTGTGAAAAGGAGAGGATAAGGTTTAGTATTTATAGTACAAAAAAGTAAGAAAGTTTCTGGCCATCCGTCCGTCGCGAGTCGCGACCGCTTCGTCACGAGTCGCGACCGAGCCCATTTTCAGCTTCTTGATTTCTTTCTTCTTTTTTTTTCAAGGCCTCCTCTTCACTTCACTTATCTTCAATTCTTCAAAAGCTCAAATACAAATCTTCAAAGTCTTCAAAGTCTTCAAACAAATTGCCTTGTCACACAAAATTCTCTAGAAAAGTAATAAAAGCGTAAAAGTCGCTTTTAACTCTCCTTAGAGAATTTCAAGGCAAAATTCCACATCTAGAGCACAAAAGTGTACAAAAGTTTATCCTAAAAGTCCTAATATAACCGTATAAAATGGGCACATCAACCCACCTCTTATTTCCGAAGTAGGTCTTATCGAAGTACTTTTGCATATTCTCCTCATAGGTGATTTCCACCCCCTCTATCTTCCTCAATATTTTGGTGATCAAATTCCCATAAGGGGAGCTCTTCACTACCCAAGTCGATGTGGCAACCCATACCATGTGCCTAAATATCACCGCCCAGGGGTTTATTTTCCCACCCTCCATTATGAAATAATACAACATCAAGGCGTTGTAGGTGGGCTCGGTGATGTGTCCGGAGGTCGGAACTAAGCATCTAGCAATTATTTCATAGACAATGTGTTGATCTATTGTTAAAAGTTTGAGGTAAAATGTCTCTGGCTTACCCAAATCCCTTGCATCACATTGGAATTACCTAACGCTACATTGGATAGGGTCAACATATGGATAATCAACGAGTAGTGTCCACTTTTCCCTATGGTAACAATCATTTAAAGGACTATCTAGGTACTCCGGATATACACTTTTGGGGTTCCTATAAGGGCAATCTAGGGCTTCATTAAAAATCCATTTGTTAAGAGAAATATCAGTTCCCCATACCCGAGTTGAGTAATCACCATTTGCAACCTCTCTTAGATTGCTACATAATTGATAACACAAATCAAAATATGAAGAGTCATTGTACGACAACAAAGTTTCCACATGTTGGTCATTGAAATCAACAAGATAGAAATCAATTAACTTTCCCTTCTCACGTAATATATTCTACCTAGCATGTGCAGGAAACGACACAAATTTGATGGTGTCATACCTAGCATGTGCAGGAAACGACACAAATTTGATGCGACTTGAACCACCTCTTTCCATTGTTAATCACCCCCCCCCCCCTGTGGTTTCTTAATGTATTTTTTGGAGCCGATCTCCTTCCCAAGGTTGAAATATCTCTTTAGGGTTTCTGGAATAGTTGGGAATGAGAATAGGCTAATGACAATTTGGGGATTTTTTTATATGCAGAGTATGTTCCGAGTTTGGAACCTGTTTGGCCCTTGATATGTGAAGAGCCGATTTATTGTTTCCGAGTTCGTAAATGGTAATTTGGCTCTTCATGTTATATGGCTAAGGAGATTACGAGTTTGTAAAGAAATAATTCCATAAAAAATGTATGCATTCTTTTGACCCAAGAAGGGCCGGATTTGTCGCTCGAGCTCAGAACCGCCCTTTCCGAGTTTGGAAGCTGATTTAGCCCAATTGAGGTTTAAGGACCGATTCTCTTATGAGTTCAGAAAATAATCCGGTTTTTTTAAAGGGCGGACTGACTTTCGAGCTCGGTAACTTTTTGGCTGCAATGGAAAATTTTGCAATCAAATTGGTTAAATATAGTGCTTTGTACTAAACACTAGATCATTATAATTCTCAACTTGAGCATTGAAAAAATACACATAAAACAAGCTAATTTGGATAATTTAATGAAAGGTCCAACATATTGTCCATAATTCATGAAAATATCACATCATCCAAATCTTAACAAAATAAAATACTTGTAGCTAGAAGTTTTGATAAGTCTTAACACTAGTCATGCAAAAAATATTTCATTAAAAACTAATGTTAGATGATTGATTTCCTGGACATCCTTAAACATGTGGTCAATCGGAGGCTGTTCTCTTGGTTTCCACCATCAACCGCCCAAGCTCGGCCTCCTCATCATTGTTTGTCATAATCAGATCATAGTTTTGTGGCTCTTTGTCTTTGCTTGGTTCAAGGTGGAGTCCCTGAGCTTCCATGAATCGTTGGTGTTGGGTAACCGCTCTTACCAAAATTTATGAGGTCTCTTCAACATCGCCCTGAATACAGTTTAAGTACCGCCCTGTGGTAGTCTTCCAACTGCTCTGGGAACCTACTCAACAAAAACAAATTTCAACATACACAATTAGCAATAAGAGTGATAAGTGTATAAAAATTTTTTGTAAAGTATTGCAGAATGTTAAATACTTACTAGATCCTGATCCCTCGGCTCTATCAACTTCCGCCTCTCTAGCCCTTTTCGCATTCTTCATTTCATATCCCAAAATAACCTGCTTCTCCCTTTGATTGCCAGTGTCGAGCTTCAACTGCTTATGCTGAAACCAGTTTCAATGACGGGTAAGGCGGTCAAAGGTTTAGGGTGATCAAGCCACCATAAGGGTGGGCGGTCTTTAAGTTGGACGCCGACCTTCTTCAACATCAGTGTGATCAAGCCACCATAAGGGTGATCCTTTTTTTTGTATTTGCGGACTTGAGCATACTCATCAAGATGGTATAACTGGGGTTTATCTTCACACGCTCCATCATATAGTAGAAAAGAATAAGATTCCCAATGGTCGGCTCACACGTGTGCTCACCCATGGGCAAAATATTCAAACATACCCACTCATAAATGAGCCTCTGCTCTACTGCCAAAACACCTATATCATAGCTGTCCTTCGGGCCCACACTACTTCCAGTTCTATGGAAGTATTTCCTAGCCATGGCTACAGGGTCTATTGGAGTGGCTTACGTGACAGATGGCCAACTTTGTTGGTGATACATTTCTACAGGGCCTTGGCCATTGTCAAGGTTCAATTTCTTTGGGAACGTGTATGAGCTACCTAGGGCCTCATTTATTGTGAACTTAGTAACCGCAATAATTTTTTCATTCACCTTAGTACTATCACGATTGTTCATGCTTTGTCTCAAATTAGCATAAAATTCAATAACTTCATCTATATAAACGTTTTCCTCTAAACATAACAAATTCTCGAGATGTTAGTTTTTTAAATTATTTAACAAATATTGTAGACTCGAATCTCCAATAGATGATGCACAAATAACTTCTGAATGGATAACTTTATGCTTGGAGAATTCAACATACCTCTCCTTTGCTTTTTGGTTGAAGAATCATTCTAACGCCACGATCTCGGTGAATAATTTATAGCTACGGTAGCTCGCTGCCCCGGTGCTCTTCTTTGTGTATCTAGGCCTCGACATTGTGATTGGAATGATAATTTGGGGGAAGATTTTGGATGTTAGGGTTTGAGAGAGGATTTCAATTTGGGGGTTTTTGGCAATGTCGATTTGCAGAAACTGGGTGCGTTTTTATATATTAAAACAGGTTCCTAACTCGGAACCTGTTTGTGGGTATTTTTTTAAAGAGGTGATTATGTTACAAGTTCGGAAGGCAAATATGACAGGAAAAAATAGCATTAAAGGCTGGTTTTCAAAGGGTGTTAAATACCCAAAGAAAGCTCGCATCAACCATCCCCCCCCCCAAAAAAAAGAAAACCCCAACCATCTTCTTCATTTCTCTTCATCTCCAATCCCTCATTACTTCAAGTGATGATTAAAGGTAAGTTTTCATGCCTCCAACTCCCACATTCCTTTTCTATATGTGGTTTGTTCTCACTTTTTTTTCCACATTTTTATAGAGGATGATTAGCACATTTACTATTGAACTTGATGGTGATCAAGGTTTTATGAAATTGAAGTTCCCACTTGTTTGATGTAAAGGTTAGTGTTTTAAAACCCTATATTATTTGGTGCTCCACAATGGATTATTTAATGGTTGATCATTTTTAGGGGTATTAATTATACTGATTGTTTAATGTTGTTATTTAGTGATAACACAATGATTGTGAGTTGCGTCGTACCCTGAGTAGTGAAAACCTAATGAAGGTTTATTTCCATGTTAAAAAATTAGTAAATGTTTGAAGTCGATCTTAAAAGTAGTATTTTCTTCTTACACTTTCTTTTATGAAATTAATGTCATGATTGAGTGGAGAATGTTTTGATGTAGGTTCAATAATGTCTAGGAAAAGGATTCGTGACGATGCTTCACGTTCATAAAATATCCATCCCGCAATATTGGGATATGGTTGTGATGACGATGATGGATCAAAAAAATTGTAGAACATTGGAATGTAGAATAGCTATAAAAGATTCCACTGGTTTTCAATAAGCCGGCCAAGTGTTTGTTCAAAGAACATGCAAAGTGGTCTAGTTGGGTTGTGAAGGTCACTAGAACAAGGGTGGACATAAAGTATGATACTTGCCACCCAAAGACTTTAAGAACCCTATGGATGGAGTGCAAAGTACTGTTATTGACTATAATGATGTTCCCCTTCTAATTTCCCCCTACTCTTATTCTAAAAGTTAACTCTAACTTATTGTAACTCCCATCGTTATAAATCTTAATAGAGGCCCTTTGAAGTCGATGCACCAGATATGGTATTTCTAAGAAAGAAGGCAACAACCATGATGTGCAAGAGTTGGCAGAAACACAAATACACTTTGTCAAGGGACTTCATATTTTCTTCAGAGAAATGTGATCGCCTGTGAATAACATACACACAAATTCAACCAAAGAGTTGGGAGATCCACAAGAGAAGGGCGTTGGAGAATGATTCTAACGTTAGTAAAATTGAATTCAATTTTAAAATTATTTAGATTTACATGTCTTTAGTGAAGGCATGCCTCTAACAAGCTAACACAGGGTACGAGGAAAGCAAAACAAGCCATTGCTTTGAATTTAATTCCTCAGCGATTGAGCTATGGGGGGTATGGATTGGCGGCACTGAAGTTTGTGCAAGAATAGAAATAGATGTTCAAAATGCAATTGAGGCCAGGATGGCCAAAGAAGACGCAAGGGCTGTAGTAAAACCAATAAATGTGGATGAGATTGAGAGGTGTTATCTATTCCTCAAAGGCCGACAAAACAAGAAGGGCATATACGAGAAGGAAGGCAAAAAGTAATTGCGGAATGAGTGGTAAACCCTACAACTATGTTTTGTTTTCCTTCATTCACATATTTCCCATTTACGTGTTCTGAAATATTCCTATAATTTCTATACTTCGGAAAAATTAAAGAATGATGAATTGGAAGGGAAATTCATACCCACGTTTAAGCACGATATTCTGTGTTGTTACCAATAAACTCGACCACCTAAGGCGTGTTAGGGCCGTGGGTGAATTTTGAACCAATATGAGGTGTTTGGAATTTCTCGGTACTATGGTCGTGGACAACCATTATGGGTTCACACATTACAAAAACAAGTGCTTCAACAAGAGAAACTAATTGAGCAACAAGACATTCTCATTCGGAAGTTGATCTAACACACCGGCCTTGTGCTTCCCAAGAATTTAGATGATTTGACACCCAGTTGGACTCCCCCATCAAAATGATTGCACCATTCTCCAAAAAGATGTTGAGGTTAATCGGGAAGCAATCATACAAACTTCTGGAGACGAAGCCAACACTCTCGACAAGGCCATCTTCGCTAGTGATAAAAAGGTACACATTTAACATTGATCAAATCATTAATACAAACTTTGTGTCATATTTATCAAATGTAATTGGTGCGATGTAGGGTTCACATGTGTGTGAACTATACATTGATCAAGACATAAATGGTAGACCACTCCACATAGCCAATTGAGTTTGCATAAGTTAATGAAACATCATCACATTGTACCAATTGAAAAAGATGTCAAGAGTTTCTTTGGGGAAAGCATTGGTGAAGGGTGCTTTATTGCCAATTCTAGGCGGAGAATACAAAATGTTGGTCCCGTTCGTGGAATATGTTTTTTGTGGTTGCGTTGAATAATATATGCCGATCCTATAAACGATCGCCATTTGAAAGTCAAACGGCCAACAACACGTAAAGCGGTCCAAACTACACATAAACCGGTCCATAGGACACCTAAACTAGTCCAAAAAACACCATACAAGATTAGACAACTGGTTCCAAGAGCACAAGTCCCGAAAGACTTACCTCACTTCGTACAAGTGCTATACAATTAGCTTCAACCACATGAACGCAACCCAACTTACGCATTCTAGGGAAACGATTACTATTTGGTGGCAAGAGAGATAACATCGCGCTATGGAGTGATTTCGAGGACCTGTGGAAATGTGAGCAAGTTAATCAGACACTAATGTCTATATATATCATGTGAGTAAAATATAACATGAATTATATATATATATAATTCATGTTTATTATTCATTTCTTTCAAAAAAAATTTACAAATAATGCAAAACAATTCTTAATTTCAAGGTACATGTATTTAATGTATAATCAAAAGAACGGATGGGTCAAATACATGTGCACGGTGATGACTCAAGAGATTGGTTGTACAAACCAAGAGAGAATCAACTATATTCGTAAAAACCTTGGGAGAAAGGATAATAAATTATTCATTGCGCCCTATATTGAAAGGCTATAGTTACTATCTTCATTACGTTTATAAACATCATTTACTCATTTTAATAAACATTAAATTATTATTTTTTCATAGACCATTGGCGATTGATCATGATTGTTCTGGAATAGAAGTGGGTGTATTGGATGGATCCATTGCACTTCCAACCATTGGAAGCCTTTGTCAAGATTTTGGAGTCCGCTAAGAATGACACTAGCGAAGGTGTTGCAATTAAATTTGAAGTGGACGAAATCAAGGTATATTACAGTACAATTTCTTCTTTTCTTCCAACATGATTTATTATTATGTTTCTAGACATTTCTAATTTTATGTTGGTTTAAATAAGTACAAGAAACAAGTGCAAACATGAGAGTGAGGCTATTACGTAATGTTATACGCAATAGAGTGCATAGAAGGCATAAAATTGAATTACTTGATATTGACAAGATAATTATACATTTGCTTCTACTAAACATTAATAGTGTCTCAATCTCAACAATAATATTTGCTACTAAGTTGGCAACAAGGTCGTATTTGAAAGAAAACGTGAACAACGCAAGGAATTTTTTGGATCGGCATCTCATTCTCAACCGCTCAGTAACTCTTAGGAACCCTAAATTGGTAGAGTAAAACAATTTAGGTAAATTAGTGTGATGTGAAAGTTTGGAATAGAATTGAATTAATCTCTATTCCTATCTATAGATTATTGCTTAGTTAGCATTTTCTATAGAATTTTGTTAGCTTGTAGAATAATTTCATGTATTGGGTTACAATTGTGGTTGTTGAATGAGGCCTATTTTGAGCCGGAAAAATAAATGAAAATGGTAATTTGACCATTGTAGTCGTGTGCGGTTCCAAACTCATAAGACATTTTGGCCTTTTAAAAATATTCGAGCCAAAAAGCATTACGATTTGGCGTGAGCCAAATCTCACGCCCGTTTCCTCTTGGGAGGTCATCGCCGTACCTCTCAAAGTTAATATTTTTAAGCCCTAAATGCTTCATATCTATAACTAAGTAGACAATGGCAAGTCAGGGTAATCCACGAAGAAGGATTTTCTTAAGCGTTTAAACATATAAGGTGGATACTAGACTAGATATATATATATATATACAAGCAATTAAAGGGGGGGGGGGGGAGGGGTTGGTTTTTCCTAACTTATGAAATAGAAGACAAGCTAACAAATGTCAAGTAACTATATTAATCATGCAACAAACTAAGAAAATTGGGTAAAAACTACAAAAGACAAAGCCTTGGGGCAATTTATTTCCACTTCCAAACCTCTTATGTATCCTTGAATCTACAACCTATTCATTACTGTAACTACTTGTTGTGAAGATAAATCATCTATCCTTCTTAGATAGTAGTTTGCAAGAGTGAATTTGACATCTTTTGTCAAACATCACTAATGACTCCTTTAGTCGAGAAACGGATAAAAGTATCTCATTAATGGCATTGAGTACGAGGAATCAACAAGCTTGGTAACACTTATAAACACTACATTGTGTCCAAGCATTGAACCAATTCATGCATTTAGACAAGATTAGTCAAGAACGTTTAACGTTCATAGACATCTCCTATGTGCTACGTTAAACAAACATAACAAAGAGTTCAACATCATCACATTCATCTGGAAATTATCAACTCATGAACACCATTAGAAGCTCTAACTCATACTCTTGGATTTCATATCAAAAGAGGGGAAGCTTAGCTAGTTTTTCCCAACCCTAAAGTAATCATACAAGCAATTCATATACTCAAACTTACAACAACATTAATGTCATTAACAACCCACATTCAAAGCTTCGAAAATGCACAATAGCAAAAATATCAAATAAATAAATAGAGTTCTCAAGACATGGGCTTGGAAGCCTCAATCAATTGCTCCTAAGTACAAAACTAACCTAGATAATCAAAATTTATAACATAGAACAAAGATCTACAAAGAAAGAAGGAGAAAATGGAAGAGAAGGGTGAAAAACTAGGGTTTTGGAGCCCCAAGTCGAGCTTACAAAATGGGGAAGAAAGGGGGGCTATTTATAGCCCAAGTGGGTCAAGAAAAGTCAAAGGGTGTATCAGAGCGCGCAGGCCGCGCGTCGGGCTAATGCGAGCAGGGGCGCTAGCGCGGAGGCGCTTAGCGCTGGCGTGTATGGGCGCGCAAGACTATAAGCTGGACGCGCAAGACTATACGCTGGACGCATGATAGAGAACTGAAAGGCTGCACCACGGTTTGCTCCGAGGAGCGCAGGCGCGCTCGACTGGCATGCCCGGTTGGCGCTGACCGAGGCCCCAGTGTATGGACGCATGAGGCATTGCATTGGGCGTGCCTTCTTGAACCGAGGGGCATTTTCCTTCATTTTTTGGTGCACGGTGTAGCACCCGGTCTTTTTCACCGGCCGGTTGGTCTTTGCATAGCTACGAGTGAATTGTTGCTCCAATTTTGGAGTTCTTGTAGTCGATCTATAATGCTCGAGAAGACGAATCCAATGATGCCATTATTGTAGGCTGATTCTTCTCGGATCATTTTAAGAACTTGGTCCAAACTTCCAGGTCACAATTTATCCGCTTCTTTGTCTTCCGTCTTCGACCCTTCTATCTTCTACCACGTTTTGGCATGTGGCTTTCACTAAACCACTCCAGAGGTCTCACGAGCAATCTACAAATTAAGCTCACAAAACGGAATCTAGATGCTCGTAAGGACCAAAAATCCATTAGACTAAACATAAGTTACAAAATGAAGGATTTAGATATGAAACCGAAAATGGTCATCTAAACCCCTTATGATGTAAACATACCTAAATCTAGAAATCGTACAACAAAAAGATGACAAAAGAAATGTTAAATGCTTCAGAAAATACATGCATTTGACGTCTCATCACCTCTTCCCCTTTATTTTTCTTTTTCAGTGCCTTTTTTGGGGCCCCTCATCGGATTCTGGCGAAGTGTCCAATGGGATGCCAACTGCTAGAGCTTCTTAGACAGAGATCCGGTGCTATCTTCTAGAGTTCTACTTCGGTCTTTCACAATCGGAATGAAGAATCGGCATTTTAGATCTATGGGCATGGAGGTGAGAAGAGAGGGGTGAAGACTAAAGGTGAAGAACAGAGAGGTTGTGTAACAGACGGTGTAGTGATGGGTGAGGAAAATAATATAGTGTAGGGATTTAGAAATAAATTGGGTTTGGGAGTGGGTTGGGCCCAAATGTAAATTTTTAATGTTTCTAAGGGTAATTATATCCTATAACATGTTGAATATTTCTAAAAATTAAACATGTGTAGATTTTTCTAGGACTTGCAAAAAAGGAAAGAAATGGTTGGGATTGAGGGAGTGGGATGATTGTGATTTTTAATAGAAAGTTGATGAGTGATAAAATGAATGCACTTTCACATTAATTGTTTGGTTTTCTTGTATTAGTTTTTTTTATGGATATTTGTCATTTTCATTCATTCAATTCATTTTAATATGTACTTTAATCAACTAGTACAATAGCCGATGTACGTTAGATCACTATTCCCCGGATTGGGTCTGGGATGGGGCAAACATATTAAAATCGCGCTGGAAAATATGCAACGGTAATTTAAGTTCAGTCGGTGCCAGCTATTAACAACGGTATCTGCAAGTCAGTCAACCGGTGCTTGAATTTAACCTCCAACCAGTTCAGATTAACGACACTGATACGTAATATCGTATCAGTGCCAAATAATTAGCACCTGTTTGTATCAGAGTACTCCCCACATAAGCATCAGTTTTTCAAGGGGGTAAAAAACTGGTGACCGGGTAGCCTTTCCTGAATTAGTAATTTATTCAGTTTATATTGTCAAAATATTGGAAAGAAAGAAAAAAAGGTGAGATGGAATGGAGTGAAGATGAGTGGCCATTGTAGATGCTCTTGTACCTGCTGAGGCTAATCATCTGAAGGTCTAGAAGGAAATAATCAAGCAATAATACTACAAATCATGCCCTATTAGCTCTTACCAGTACCATCTTCCTCTAATGCCTAATATGTATATCTTTGTCTAGTTGAAGGATCACGTTTGTCACTATTCAGCTACTGCTTTGCCTGCAATAATAAACAGCCAAGATTCTGATAAATACTTCAATATTGTATAGATAGGCATGTTGAGGAGCAATCGGATTTATAATTATGCGACTGTTATCTAAAAGTCACCTGTGAGTAGATGAATGTTCCAAGAATTGCAATGGCAGCTCCAAGGGCATTGGTTGGTTGAACAGGAGTGCGGAAGATGATAGTGGAAGAGACTATAACTGAGATCCTCTTCATGGTGTTTCCAACACTAAATGTTAGTGGAGAAATTTCATTCAAGGACATGTAGGACACTTGATTGTAGAGGTGGTAGAACACACTTTGTGCTACAACCCACCTAAAACACATATTTCATGACTCAGAATCGACCCGTCTTATTTTGGAATCGTATTAGAAAGTGAACTCACCATACGAAGTTGGGACCAATCTGGGAGACTGCATTCTGCCATCCAACTGCCCACAGTCGAGGACCCTCCACAGCAATGGCAAAAGGGGTGAGAATCAGTAGAGATAACATTGAAAGGCACGCATAGTAGTTCATTCCTCCCACCGACTTTCCCTTCATTCCCTTCTTTGAAAGTATGTTCCTGAACACAAATGCCAGGTTTGATATCATGGCTCCCATAAAACCTGCAGAATTTCATCACCAACATCAATCCAAACTTATATATTCTGTGTCCAGTTCAAACCGCAAAAGAAACTTTTCAAGTTCTCCAATAAACATATGTGACTGTGAGTCTGTAAATATTTAAAAACTACTTGTTACGACGAATCCAATAATATCACAAATGATAACATTGTTGTTATATATCTATATGGCAAAATTTGGCTGAAAAAGGTTTCCTGGCAATTTGAACTGGGAGAGGGAGTAGTAACATTGAATGAATCTCGGTACCAATCATATTGAAGTTGAGCTCGGTGGCAGCAGAGAGTGCACATCCTCCAATGATTGGCAGAAGGGAGAGATAAACAGGCAGAGGAAAGGCCTCTCCGAGCAAGAATCTGGAGACCAAAACACTGAAAGCAGGCTCCCCACTCTTGATGATATGAGTGAAAGAAACTGTAACTTTTGACATGCTCACTGTTGCTGCTACATGACCAATTGTGTGAGCAATTGCTACCTGAACACATCAAACAAAATGAACAAAATTCTTGAAAAGGGTACGAGACTAAGGCAATAAATCTTTGGCTTACAGGCAGTAAATTTTTCCAAAACTCAAAATCAGTGTGGGGGGCTTCAGCAATCCTGGTTGCCCATGAAACCAGCATCAACAGAGAGCCAGCAGCCAAGGAGAGAGTAGAAGTAAGCCATGGAAATGGAAATGCATTCAGAACTTTCTTGTTGTAAATGTTGAAAACCACATTTAAACTCCACCAAGTCGCGAAATACAATCCGATCTTCAGCTTCTGAGCCGCTTCTTCCCCATCGAATTCGATACCAATTGGTGTAGGCTGCGATCCATGAGCTTCATAAGCATTGCATTGGACCAAGGACTCCCGGGGCTTGGGCAGCTCCTTGAATTCATCAACGTACCCGAAATTACTCACGGCTGAAATATACAAAGGCTTTGTGGTGGTGACCTTTCTGAAACAAATTTGGTTCAATGAAAATGTCGACAAATTACATTCTGAGCCCAAGAATTGGTTCTGGGAGTACAATGGCGCGTAGGATTGACCAAGAGATGCGGCCATGGCCTTCAGAGAATTGAAGGAAGGAAGAATAAGTGTTAATATAAAAGTTGATGGAAATGTTTTCTAGGATTTGGAGATGCCTAGGACTAGGACGAGGAGGGCAGTCTTCTATAAAACAGCTTCTGCAAAATTAGGCGAACCAAAAACAAACCATGTAATTCGATCGATGAAATGGGTGCTGAAATTTGGTTTTACCAACTTTTTCTAATTCTTATTAGTATGTTTTAACATGACCTATTTAATCAAGTGCGTAATAATTTAAAGCATAAATGACACACGATTTGGTTACGCAGTTCGATGAAATTCACCTACATCTGCGGGGCCTGGTCCAGTTCAGAATGAATCCACTAATTAGAAAGATACGAGTGCAGTTTACAAAATACTTATCTTTACTAACTATAACACGTGAATTCTGTTAGCTCCCCTAGCTACCAATCCGCCTTGATCAGACTCCCTCTGACCTCGAAACTCGTCGACGCTGGATCTCCTCCTCCCGAGGAATTAAGGTTTATGATTCTGAACTTTGTGCAGCAAGTCAAGTATGTTGGAACATATGAATTAGACTCTTAGCAATTCTCGAAAGTCTCAAAAATATGTATGTAGATTTTTGTTCTGTTAAAACCGTGAGTATGCAGCCGTGTTTGTCCCATTTTATATCCGTGAATCAGATCAGAATACTCCTTGATTATCTACACAATATTACTATTCCAATTCTGCTTCTTGAAGCATATCCAAATCACATAAATAAAGGGATTTTCCTTATCTCAATATATCTCATATATTCGCAAATATCAATTCCATATATTTATGGATTTTCCATAAATCAACTATGCTTGTACGCCTGATATATAACAGAATATAACAATTTCCATAACTCACAAATACCATAATATTCTATTTTCTTTTTCAAGAAAATCATTGGCGTAACTATGCTCCTGTCGAGTGTTCCAACATAGAAAGTTTTTCGTTTCCAAATATGTTCACAAACACTAACAACTAAATATTCAATGCAAATCTCTCTGACTTTACAATCTCCCCGTTTGGCATTTTGTGAACCCATACTATTTTGATCATGAATCTCGCAACGAAAAAACTTTGTCACACACATAGGTCTTCCAGAACTTCACCTATGTTGGAATCACACAACAATATAAACACTACCGAATCTGGAAACAAATTAATACCAGAAATCCCACAAAGCATGAATACCAGAGAACCAGAATACTAACAAAAGATAAAATCATTCAGAGTACAGAGCCATAACAAAATTAATATCCAAAATATCTCCCACTAGGATCACACTGATGCCAAAGACAACAAAAAAATCATATGCCAAAGGCAATAACCAAGTATTAGTAAACACCCCTTGAGTTCAAGCCTCCAATTTTGCTTTCTCTTTTGCCAGATTTTCCTTCTCTGCCTCCAGCGTTGCCATTTGAATAGCAATGGCTCCCAATCTTGCATTCAGAGATACTATCTTGGCTTTCTTTTCTGCTGCTGCTGATGTAGAGACTTCTGGTTTCCAAGGCAAATCATGAATGTGCCTCAACCCAAAAGTCTTCTTATTTGGTCTCAAGAATTCAGTGTCAATCACCACATCCTCTGCTTTTCCTTCACTTTGGCACTCTTGGCTAGTGCTGATATCAGTGCATGATAAATAATTGCATCATTGACCTTGGGGACAGTAGCTTGTCTGACCAGATTTTGCTGAATGAATAGCCCAAGGTTGACAGGCTTCTATGTTCCAACACAGTATAGCAATTTGTCCATTTCCCTTGTCAATGCAGTGGTATTTGTTGAAGGCATCTAACAATGAACAGCAATCTGATATAAACAAAAAAATCTCGAGGACAAGCAAGATGCTTGTGAATACCCCGTTACTGGCCACTCAACCTTATATCCTCCTGAGATAGTAGCTAGGATTTGATCATCAGAAACTTCCAAATCTTCAGGAAAAACTCCATCTATCTCTGGTGTTTTAAGACCAAAAATTTTGTTAATCCTGGTAGCAGACAAATCAATTATCTTTCCCCTCACGTACACCCTTCCATACCAAGGGGAATCAATCTCCAGATTTCCAATCATGAGGTTAGAGTATACCTCAATCACAACCTGCCTATTGTACTGCAGTTGTACAGTGGCTGCTTTTGTCATTCCAATTACTTTCAGAAATTCTGAGAATCTACTCTCCTTGTATGCTACTAAATCCACTGGTCTCTCAGGAACAACTTTCCTTTCAGAAAAGACCTCTCCCATTTCCTCTCCTTTTGAATCAAAATAAGAAAATGACAAAGTCTTACTTACAGAGAGGGGAGGAAGCATTTTCTTCTCCTTGCATTCCTACCTTTTCTTGCTCCTTTTTGCTTGAGATGAAACCTTAGCATCAACAGCCTTTCTCCTTCCTTTAGCTGTTTGATAAAATTAATCGAGCACTTCATCACTCGAGTATGCCAAATCAGGAATGTCCTGTGTTGGAACACTCTCTGAACCTCCAGCTTCATTCTCCTTCTCAGATTCTCTTTCAAACAGCTCATCTTGATCCAAGTCCTTCGGGTTAGTCATATCTTCTTCAGGTTTCTCATCACACTCATTATCATACATATCATTCTGGTCTTCACCTCCCAGATCAGCATCAGAATCCACATCCATAAAATTTTCATGTCCACACTGCTGGGTTGGAACACTATCCTCCTCATCACTGTCTGACAGTTCAATTATCACCGGCTTCCTTAGTTCTTCCATCCTTTTAGCAGCATTTGAATCATAGAAGCCAACCCGTAGTCTGTCTCCATACCTCACAACTTCCCTTCCAGCAGCTTCTCCCTCACAAATCTCTTTTAAAACTACACATCTTGGAAAGGGAATACGACAATACACATGAAATTTATCCTTTTCTCTGTACTCGGAATATTTTCCCAACAGAAATTGCACATCCCAATTCTCAATCCTCCTTATATCACCTATATTACCCATCACAAGCTCCTTGACCTGAACAGTCGGGTATTCACCTTCTATGCTTCTGATTTTTGTTAAATCTACAGCTACTCTGTTTGCCTCTAGCCATTCGAACATTTCATCTACATTCTTAAATTCCATGCCCATCAGTTTTAAAGGAGAAGGGTCAGGGCCAGTTACCTTTCCATACCGGTCCTTCCTCTTGGCACCAGTGAGCTTTTCTTGTTCATCGAGTTCAATTCCAGAGCTCCCATCCTTTTTACCCTCATCAGATGCCTCTTCCTCTACACCAAGCTCTTCAACTTGACCAAGATTTCCGTCAGAAAGTTCTTCGACCCCAACTTGATCCGAGTTTCCTCCACATTGATCTTAATTTTCTTCCAGTATCGGTTCAAACCCAGCTTGGTCTGCACATTGTCCATTCCCTTCGACCGATTCCGACTCCAAATTGATCGAACATTGTTCTTCCTCCATAACTTCTAATGGTAGAGACGATCCTTGAAGGTCTAATTCTTGTGTGGGGACGGTAGGGCTGGAAGCCATTCTTTTCAGCAGGGATTCGGAGAGTAAGGACTTTGAAGACGATTTCAGATAATTTTGAAACCAGCCGAAAAGCGAAAATATGGAAGGATTTTGGACAACTAGAAACACAAACCAACTTTTCAACTCACCTCCTTTTCTCCCGCGAAACTCCTTTTTTTTATTTCCAAGGCTGATAATGATGACCATTTTTCTTCTTGTCAACTCGAGATGTCCCATCAGAAATAACTTCCAACATACCAAGAAATCTATTTTTGTACATATTTCTTCTTTCTATTTTTTTGTTCTTTTTTTATTTTCTAAACAAAATAAACAGAATATTTACAATAAAATTTTAGGTAAGAATTACCTCAAATTTGACAAATACCTAAGTGTTGTCGAAGGCTTTCGAAGGTAGCGGAATCCAATGGTTTTGTAAAGATATCAGCGAATTGTTCATGTGTTGGAACATAGACTACCTCCACTTCCTTCCTTTCAACCATATCTCTAATAAAGTGATGCCTTATATCAATATGTTTAGTTCTCGAGTGCTGGACTGGATTTTTCGAGATGTCAATTGCACTTGTGTTGTCACACAAAATCTTCAAGGGGCCTTGATGAATTCCATAGTCTTTCAACATTTGTTTCATCCATAACAATTGTGCACAACAGCTCAGCTTCTGCAGTAGACAAGGAGATCGAATT
Organism: Rubia yunnanensis; assembly: GCA_037428765.1. Taxonomy (NCBI): domain Eukaryota; kingdom Viridiplantae; phylum Streptophyta; class Magnoliopsida; order Gentianales; family Rubiaceae; genus Rubia; species Rubia yunnanensis. The sequence goes on along the minus strand of CM075069.1, from coordinate 63,926,048 downwards.
CTGTTTCTTACTATACCACGACACCAAATTCGTACCAATAAAGAAACATCCGCATGTGGTATTTTTTTGATCATCAGTATTCCCGGCCCAATCAAAATCACTGTACCCAATCAATTCAGAATCTTGACTCTAAGAATACCAGACACCATACTCAAAAGTCCCACTTACATATCGAATAACTCGTTTAACTGCAGTGAGATACGACTCCTTTGGATCAGCATGAAATCTTGCACAAATCCCAACACTGAAACATATATCTGGTCTACTAGCTGTTAAATACAATAAACTTCCAAACATTCCTCTGTATAATTTCTGATCGACCGAAACTCCTTTTTCATCCTTTACCAGTTTGTCAGAAACGCCCATAGGAGTTCGAACTGCTCGAGCATTGCTCAGACCAAACCTCTTCGCTAAATTTAGAGCATACTTACTCTGATTTATGAACGACCATTCCTTCCTTGCTTGACTTGCAATCCCAGAAATTAAGTGAGTTCTCCAACCATGCTCATCTCAAATTCGAATTGCATGATGGTGACAAAATCCTGTACCATAGAAGACGAAGTAGAGCCAAATACTATATCATCAACATAAATTTGAGCAATCAAAAATTTTGAATACTTTTCAAGCGCAAATAAAGTGCGATCTACTCCCCCTCGACGATAGCCTTTCTGAAGAAGAAAGTTACTAAGTCGTTCATATCATGCCCTGGGTGCTTGCTTTAGACCGTATAGAGCCTTCTTGAGGCGATAAACATGGTGGGGATAATGAGGATCCTCAAAGCCTTTAGGTTGTTCAACATAAACCTCTTCATTCACCACTCCATTTAGAAACACACTCTTGACATCCATTTGATATAGCATAAAGTTCATAGAGCAAGCAATAGCAAGTAATATTCGAATTGACTCTAACCTGGCAACTGGTGCAAATGTTTCATCAAATTCGACCCCTTCCACTTGTGTATATCCTTGAGCTACTAGTCTAGCCTTATTTCGAGTAACTAGATCATCAGCATCAGACTTATTCTTAAAAATCCACTTCGTGCCAATGACATTAATGCCTTTGGGGCGAGGAGTAAGATACCGATGTCATTTAATGCAAATTGACTTAGTTCTTCTTGCATAGAAGCAATCCAATACTCATCTAGCAAGGCTTCTTTGTAGTTCTTAGGTTCAATGAGAGACACAAAACAGTGCAATCCAGCTAGCCTACGATAATCCACTCGAGAAACCGATCGAGTACTTCTCATGGTGGATTCAGGTTGGTCCTGTGTTGGAACATGGGGTTCAGTAGCGGGGGACAATGTTCCAATATGGTCAGCTTCGGCAAGGTAGGGACTACTCTGCTCAGTTGTTCCAACACGTTGGTGAAGTTCAGCTTCGACTGATGGATCTGCCTTGTCATATTTACGCGGCTGTGTTGGAACATAAGTGTTGTTGGGTTCTTCTTCAACACCATCTGGTTGTTGTTCCTTCTCTGAATCATCCACAATAACATTTATGGATTCCATGAGAGTGTTGGTTCGATGATTAAACACTCTATAGGCACGGCTGTTGATAGAATACCCGAGAAAAATTCATGTATCACTCCGATTGTCAAATTTTGCCAATTGCTCTCTGTCTCTGAGAATGTAGCACTTGCTTCCAAACACATGAAAATATGAAACATTTGCCTCCCTACCCTTCCAAATCTCGTAGGATTTTTTGCTGGTGAATGGTCGCAGATACACTCGATTAATTGTATACCACGTTGTATTGATCGCTTCTGCCCACTATTTCTTGTGAATTTCTTTCTCAGCTAACATAACTCGAGCCATCTCCTGCAAGGTTCTGTTCTTTCTTTCTACAATACCATTCTGCTGAGGGGTGATAGGTGCCGAAAATTCATGTTGAATTTCGAGTTCGTCACAAAAATTACTGAATTGAGAATTCTCAAACTCTCTACCATGATCACTACAAATTCGAACAATCTTCCCAACTGGACTTCCCTTTTCAGTTTGTAACTTTACTACTAGACTTCTGAATACTTCCAACGTATCAGATTTATCTTTCAAAAGAGCTACCCACGTAAATCTGGAGAAATCATCAACACATACAAATATATATTTCTTTCCACCTATACTAGGCGTATTGACTGGACCCATCAAATCCACATGCAATAATTCCAGATTTCTAGAGGTGGTAATATACTGAACTGAAGAGTGAGGAGATCTAATTTGTTTACCTTGTTGACATGGTCCACATACAATTCCATCATTGCTGGTTAAGGTAGGCATACCTCGTACAACTTTCACATTTGCAATTTTCACCAATGTTTTATAATTGATGTGAGTGGCTTCCTGTGCCACAAAACTCCTTCGTCTTGCTTCGAGATCATACACCATACTTCTTGCTCCAGCAGATAGCAATTATCAGATGATCGTATGCCTGAAAGAACCTTGGTTTCTCCATGTTTCACAACGCATTTATCCTTTTGAAATTCCATTGTCATATTGTCATCACATAACTGACTTATGCTCAACAAATTTTCCTTTAGATCTTCAAAAAACAGTACACTAGTGAATACTGGAAAACCTTCAATCCTCAATTCACCTTTTCCAATCACTCTGCTCTTTTTTCTATCACCGAAGATCACATATCTGCCATCGTATGGAGTGATATTCGTGAGAAATTCTTGAGTGCCAGTCATGTGGCGAGAACAACCACTATCAAAGTACCATGAATCTCTGGAATAAGATATGAGTGAAGTGTGTGCCACCAGGCATGTGCCATATTGTTTGACAACCCATATCTATCTGATCGATTTCATTTTCTAGACTTCGCCTATGTTGGAACATACCAAGAGTTGTCGTCCTGACATTTGGTCTCTGATCAGCTTCCTACATTGTTCTTCTGAATGACCTTGGTATGTGCAGTAGCTACAGATGAGAGGTTTTCTTTGATAAGGCATGCCAAACTTTTGTCTCACTTCTCAAATCTTGGTCTTGAAGGTTATTGGATTCTTGTGTACTTCAGTCTTGTGTGTGTTGTTGTACCCAATATCGTGTCGATCACCAAAGTTCCTTCCCATGTCCAGAATATCATCAAGCTTTGCTTTTCCAGTATTTAGTTTAGAGATTGTTGCTTCAGAAGTCTCAGCTCTCTTGATTGCTAGAATCAGTTTCCCATTTATTTCTTCATTCTTCTTTTCAGGTTCAACAACTTTTACTCGCAAATCTCTTTCTGTTTCCATCAAAGCATTTCTTTCTTCTTTCAGTTCTTTGTTTGTGTCAACTACTTGAACCCACATAACGTACATCTTTTCATAAGTGCTGTAGATTTCTTCATCACTTACATGAAGTCCATCGTTGTCATCACTGAGTGCTTCATACGGATCTATGTTGGAACATACATCGGTTTTGGCTTTGTTCAGTATGTTGGAACATCCATCCTCAGCTGTATCATGATTTTTTGCTCTGAATGCTACGTAGTTACTGGTAAGTTCCTCTTCGTCTTTGTCATTTTCTTCATCTTCACTCCATTAGGTGACATATGATTTTCCATGTTTCTTCCGGGTATTTGCACATTCAGCCTGAATATGTACGTATCCTTTGCATTCTCTGCATTGAATTCGTCCAGACTGTTTTGGTTCACTACTTTGATTTCTGAAGAACTGTTGATTTCCCTGCTCAAACCTCGTTCCATGATTATTTCCAGAATCCTGTGGCTTTGTTCTATTTCCACCAAACCTCTCCTGAGATTTCTTGTTGACTACCTTCTTCAGCATCCTTGAGAAATTCTGCGTGATAAGTGCAAGTTTTTCAAATTCATCATCACTGTCAGACTCGTGATTGTCCTTTGATGAAGATGTTTTGAAAGCCAATTCCTTAGGGGCTCTTTTAGTAGCTTGTTGGAACGTCATCTCATATGTCTGTAACGATCCCATTAGTTTATCTAGGCTCATGGTGGCTACGTCTCTCGCTTCTTCTATTGCCGCAACTTTCATTGCAAATCTCTTGGGAAGTAATCTCAAGACCTTTTTCACCAACTTCATCTCTTTGTACACCTTTCCAAGTTGATATGCCATGTTGGAGATGCCCCTGAGTTTTTCGTTGAATATAGCAATAGTGTCATCCTCCTCTATCTTGAGTTCCTCGAACTTAGTAGCCAACATCTGTAGTTTAGATTCACGAACTCGACTAGTTCCTTCATGAACAGTTTGTAGGATATCCCATGCTTTCTTGGCTTGATGGCATATAGAGATAAGTTTGATATGATTTTCATCAACTGCAGTGAAGATTGCATTCAGCTCCTTTGAATTCGCCAGAGATGCCTTGAGGTCATCTGGAGTCCACCTAGCTTTGTCTTTGAGTTTCTACTTCCTTTGACTTGACTCTCCTTCTATTGCCTTAGAACTTGTATCCGCATCTTCTGTAGGGTGAATACACTCATTCTCAACATAGAACCATGCAAGTTCATCCAGTGAGTTGATGAAAACTCTCATGCATGCCTTCCAATAGTTGTAGTTGCCTTCTAGCAGAGGTGGCCGAGAAACCGAAGCTCCTTCTTTTGTCGCCATGGTAAAACCGGAAGTCACTTTCCTTAACACAACCAAGGGAATAATAAGTGACCAAGCTCTGATACCAATTGAAATTTGGTTTTACCAACTTTTTCTAATCCTTATTAGTATGTTCCAACATGACCTATTTAACCAAGTGTGTAATAATTTAAAGCATAAATGACACACGACTTGGTTACGCAGTTCGGTGAAATCCACCTACATCTGCGGGGTCTGACCCAGTTCAGAATGAATCCACTAATTAGAAAGATACAGTACAGAGTGCAGTTTACAAAATACTTATCTTTACTAAATATAACGTGTGAATTGTGTTAGCTCCCCTAGCTACCAATCCGCCTTGATCAGACTCCCTCTGACCTCGAAACTCGTCGACGCTGGATCTCCTCCTCCCGAGGAATTAAGGTTTATGATTCTGAACTTTGTGCAGCAGGTCAAGTATGTTGGAACATATGAATCAGACTCTTAGCAATTCTCGAAAGTCTCAAAAATTTGTATGCAGATTTTTGCTCTCTTAAAACCGTGAGTATGCAGCCGTGTTTGTCCCATTTTATATCCGTGAATCAGATCGGAATACTCCTTGATTATCTCCACAATATTCCTATTCCAAATCTGCTTCTTGAAGCATATCCAAATCCCATAAATAAAGGGATTTTCCTTATCTCAATATATCTCATATATTCGCAAATATCAACTCCATATATTTAGGAATTTTCCATAAATCAACTATGATTTATACGCATGATATATAACAGAATATAACAATTTTCATAACTCGTAAATACTATAATATTCTGTCTTCTTTTTCAAGAAAATCATTGGCGTAACTATGCTCACGTCGAGTGTTCCAACATATAAAATTTTTTATTTTCAAATATATTCACAAACACCACCAACAATTAAATATTCAATGTAAATGTGTGTGACGTTACAGGTGCAAATAATTCGACTGCAATATTCGTCAGACATGGGATCAATTTTGGTGAATTATTTGTTGGTGAAAAGTTCAGCATACATTTAGTGGGCCGCGTAAAAACAAACCATGCATGCAAGTTTGGACTATTCATCAAGTGGGGTGCAATAGCCAATACTTTGTATCGTGTCCCATGCCCCGTACAGATGGTGTAAAATAGCTAAATCCACGGGCTGCATTACCCCAAATCCTCTCCGACAACATTTCCGCATTTCAATGCAAAAATGGTGTGGCAGAATTTCGTGTGATAAAAGTCCTTCAATGCCCAGTGCTGCAAGTGCTCTAACATTGCTGGCAATAAAGAAATATAAGACCATAACATGAAGTACTCCTTCGGTTCTCTAACTTTGGCTCCCTTTCCTGTTAGGGAAGGATTTTTAATATTGGCTCATTTTTATATATGGCAAATCCTAGATTGTTTCATCCACTCAATTTACTTTTTGTATTTTCAATGCAATCTTCACCATTCATTTCACTCTTTGTAAAAAACGTGCCAAAAAGTAGGAGCCAATGTTAGAGGACCAGAGGGAGTATAAGTTTTGTAAAGTCAAGAGACATTCATAAAGAGTTTAATTGGAAATTTTATGAACATATTTGGGAACGGAAAACTTTCCATGTTGAAACATCCAAGAGAGTTATGAAAACAACATAATCACACCAAGCAGATTTATGAAAAAAGAAGACAGAATATTATGGTATTTGTGAGTTATAGAAATTTGAATATTCTGCTATATGTTAAGCGTGTGGAAGCATAGTTGATTTATGAAAAATCCCTACAAATATGGAGTTGATATTATCGCATATATGGGATATATTGAAATAAGGAAAATCCTTTTAATTATAGGATTTGGATATGCTTCAAGAAGCAGATATGGAATAGGAATATTATGGAGATAATCAGGGAGTATTCCGATCCGCTTATGGCTATAAAAAGGGACAACCACGACTGCATTGATTACGGATTTAATAGAGAAAAATCTGCACACAGATTTTCCATTTTTTGAGAGAATTGCAAAAGAGGCAGAATTCTATGTTCCAACATACTTGACATGATGTTCAAAGTTCATAATCATATGCCTTAATTCCTCAGGAGGAAGAGATCCAGCGTCGACGAGTTTCAAGGTCAGAGGGAGTTTGATTAAGGCGGATCGGTAGCAAGGGGAGCTTGCAGAATTCACACATTATAGTTAGTAAAGATAAGTATTCTGTATGATGTACTTTGTACTGTATCTTTCTAATTAGTGGATTCATTCTGAACTAGGCCAGACCCCACAGATGTAGGTGGATTTCACCGAACTGCGTAACCAAGCCTTGTGTCGTTAATGCTTTAATTTATTACATACTTGGTTAAATAGGTCATGTTGGAACATACTAATAAGAATTAGAAATTTTTGGTAATACCAAATTTCATTTGGTATCAGAGCTTGGCCACTTATTATTCCCTTGGTTGTGTCAAGGAAAGTGTGATCCGGTTTTACCATGGCAACTAAAGAAGGAGTTTCGGTGTCTCGGCCACCTCTGCTAGAAGGCAACAACTACAACTATTGGAAGGCATGCATGAGAGTTTTCAGCAACTCACTGGATGAACTTGCGTGGTTCTATGTTGAGAATGAGTGGAATCACCCTACTGAAGATGCTGATACAAGCAGGCGATAGAAGGAGAGTCAATTCAAAGGGAGCATAAACTCAAAGACAAAGCTAGTTGGACTCCTGATGACCTCAAGGCATCTCTGGCGAATTCAAAGGCACTGAATGCAATTTTCACCGCGGTTGATGAAAACCAGTTCAAACTCATCTCTACATGTCATCAAGCCAAGAAAGCATGGGATATTCTACAAACTGTTCATGAAGGAACTAGTCGAGTTCGTGAGTCTAAACTACAGATGTTGGCTACAAAGTTCGAGGAACTCAAGATGGAGGAGGATGACACTGTTGCTATATTTAACGGAAAACTCAGGGACATCTCCAACATGACATATCAACTTGGAAAGATCTACCAAGAGACGAAGTTGGTGAAAAAGACCTTGAGATCACTTCCTAAGAGATTTGCAATGAAGGTTGCGGCAATAGAAGAAGCAAGAGACGTAGTCACCATGAGCCTAGATGAACTAATGGGATCATTACAGACATATGAGATGACGTTCCAACAAGCTACAAAAAGAGTCCCTAAGGAGTTGGCATTCAAAACATCTTCATCAAAGGATAATCACAAGTCTGACAGTGATGATGAATTTGAAAAACTTGCACTTATCACGAAGAATTTCTCAAGGATGCTGAAGAAAGTAGTTAACAAGAAATCTCAGGAGAGGTTTGGTGGAACTAGACCAAGGCCACAAGATTCTGGAAATAATCGTGGAACGAGGTTTGAGCAAGAAAATCAGAAGTTCTTCAGAAATCAAAGTAGTGCACCAAAACAGCCTGGACGAATTCAATGCAGAGAATGTGAAGGATATGGTCATATTCAGGCTGAATGTGCAAATACCTGGAAGAAACAGGGAAAAATCATATGTCACCTCATAGAGTGAAGATAAAGAAGATGAGAAAGACGAAGAGGAACTTACAAGCAACTATGTGGCGTTTGGAGCAAAAATTCATGATGCATCGGAGGACGGATGTTCCAGCACACTGGACAAAGTCAAAACCGTATGTTCCAACATAGATCCATATGAAGCACCCAATGATGAAGACGGTGGACTTTCTTTAAGTGATGAAGAAATCTACAACACTTATGAAAAGATGTACGCTATGTGGCTTCAAGTAGTTGACATAAACATAGAGCTGAAGGAAGAAAAAATGAAGTTGATGGAAATAGAAAGAGAATTGCGTGTGAAAGTTGCTGAACTTGGAAAGGAGAATGAAGAAATAAATGGGAAGCTAATATTAGCAATCAAGAGAGCTGAGGCTTCTGAAGCAGTAATTTCTAAGCTGAACTCTGGAAAAGCAAAGCTTGACGATATTCTGGACATGGGAAGGAACTTTGGTGATCGACACGGTATTGGTTATTACAACCCACTCAAGGCTGACGCACACGAGATACTTAAGAGTCCAGTAACTCTCAAGACCAAGATTCAAGAGGTAAAATGGAAGTTTGGCAAGCCTCACCAAAGGAAACCGCTCATCTGCAGCTATGGCTCATATCAAGGTCATTCAGAGGAACAATGCAGGAAACTGATCAGAGATCTAATGTCAGGACAACAACTCTTGGTATGTTCCAACATAGGTAAAGTCCAGAAAATAAAATTGGTCATAAAGGTATGGGTTGTCAAACGATCTTGCGCATGTCTGGTTGCACATACTTCACTTATATCATATTCCAGAGATTCGTGATACTTTGATAGTGGCTGTTCTCGCCACAAGACTGTCACTCAAAAATTTCCCACAAATATCACACCATACGATGACGGGTATGTGACTTTCAGTGATGGAAAGAAGAGTTGAGTGATTGGAAAAGGTGAATTAAAGATTGAAGGTTTTCCAGTATTCACTAGTGTGTTGTTTGTTGAAGATCTGAAGGTAAATCTGTTGAACATAAGTCAGTTGTGTGATGACAATATGACGGTGGAATTTCATAAAGATAAATGTGTTGTGAGACATGGAGAAACCAAGGTTCTTTCAGGCATAAGATCATCAGATAATTGTTATCTATTGGAACAAGAAGTATGATGTATGATCTCAAAGCAGGATGAATGAGTTCTGTGGCACAGGAAGCTCGGTCACATCAACTACAAAATATTGGTTAAAATTGCAAATGCAAAAGCTGTACGAGGTATGGCTATCTTAACCAGCAAGGACGGAATTGTGTGTGGACCATGTCAACAAGGTAAACAAATTTGATCTCCCCATTCTTCAGTTCAATATATAACCACCTCTAGAAATCTGGAATTATTGCATATGGATTTGATGGGTCCAGTCAATACACCTAGTATAGGTGGAAAGAAATATATATTTGCATGCTGTGATAATTTCTCCAGATTTATGTGGGTAGCCTTTTAAAAGATAAATATGATACGATGGAAGTATTTAGAAATCTGGTAATAAAGTTCCAAACTGAAAAGGGAAGTCCAGTTGGAAAGATTGTTCGAGTTCGTAGTGATCATGGTAGAGAGTTTGGGAATTCTCAATTCAGTGATTTTTGTGACGAGCTCGGGATTCAACATGAATTTTCTACACCTATCACCCCTCAGCAGAATGATATTGTAGAAACGGAAAAATAGAACCTTGCAGGAGATGGCTCGAGTTATGTTAGCTGAGACAGAAATTCACAAGAAATGGTGGGCAGAAGCTATTAATACAGCTTGTTACACAAATAATCGAGTATATCTCCGGCCATTCACCAGCAAATCATCCTACGAGATTTGGAAGGGCATGAAACCTAATGTCTCATACTTCCATGTGTTCGGAAGCAAGTGCTACATTCTCAGAGACAGAGAGCAGTTGGCAAAATTCGACAATCGCAGTGATACTGGAATTTTTCTTGGGTATTCTGTCAATAGTCGTGCTTATAGAGTTTATAATCATCGAACCAGCACTCTTATGGAGTCTATAAATATTATTGTGGACGATTCAGAAGAAGGAAAAAAGTCAGATGTTGTAGAAGAAGAACCTGGTAACACTCATGTTCCAACACAGCCTCGTCAACCTGACAAGGCAGATCCACTAGTTGAAGCTGAACCTTGTCAACATGCTGGAACATCTGAGCATATTGGTGCTGAAACTGTCAAAGCTAAGCATGTTGGAACATTATCCCTCACTACCGAACCCCTATGTTCCAACACAGGATCAACCTGAATCAATCATAAGGAGTACTCGATCGGTTCTTTGAGTGGATTACAGAAGGCTAGCTGGATTGCATTGTTTTGTGTCTCTCATTGAACCTAAGAGTTACAAAGAAGCCCTGTTGGATGAGTACTGGATTGCTGCTATGCAAGAAGAACTAGGTCAGTTTGCACGTAATGACGTCTGGTATCTTACTCCTCGCCCCAAAGGCATTAATGTCTTGGCACAAAGTGGATCTTCAAGAATAAGTCTGATGGTGATGGACAAGTTACTTGAAATAAGGCCAGACTAGTAGCTCAATGATATACACAAGTGGAAGAGGTCAACTTTGATGAGACATTCACACTAGTTGCCAGGTTAGAGTCAATTCGAATATTACTTGTTATTTCCGGCTCTATGAACTTTATGTTGTATCAAATGGATGTCAAGAGTGCATTTCTAAATGAAGTGGTGAATGAAGAGGTCTATGTGGAACAACCTAAAGGCTTTGAGGATCCTCATTATCCACATCATGTGTATCGTCTCAAGAAGGCTCTATACGGTCTAAAGCAAGTACCCAGGGCGTGGTATGAACGACTTACTAATTTTTTTCTTCAGAAAGGTTATCATTGAGGGGGAGTAGATCGCACTTTATTTGTGCTTGAAAAGGCATCAAATTTCTGATTTCTCAAATTTATGTTGATGATATAGTATTCGGCTCTACTTCATCTTCTATGGTACAGGATTTTGTCACCATCATGCAAGACAAATTTGAAATGAGCATGTTTGGAGAGCTCGCATACTTTCTGGGATTGTAAGTCAAGCAAGGAAGGAATGGTTTGTTCATAAATCAGAGTAAGTATACTCTAAATTTAGTTAAGAGGTTTGATTTGAGCACTGCTCGAGCAGTTTGAACTCCTATGGTTGTTTCTGACAAACTGGTAAAGGATGAGAAAGGAGTCGCAGGTGATCAAAAATTATACAGAGGCATGATTGAAAGTTTATTGTATTTAACAACTAGTAGACCAGATATATGTTTCAGCGTCGGGATATGTGCAAGATTTCAGGCTGATCCAAAGGAGTCTCATCTCACCGCAATTAAATGAGTTATTCGATATATAAGTGGGACTTATGAGTATGGTGTCTGGTATTCTAAGAATCAAGATTCTGAGTTGATTGGGTACAGTGATTCTAATTGGGCTGGTAATGCTAATGATCAAAAAAGCACTACAGGTGGATGCTTCTTTATTGGTACAAACTTAGTGTCGTGGTATAGTAAGAATCATAATTCGATCTCTTTGTCTACTGCAGAAGCTGAGTATCTTGCAGCAGGAAGCTGTTGTGCACAATTATTATGGATGAAATAAATGTTGAAAGACTATGGAATCCATCAAGGCCCTTTGAAGATCTTATGTGACAACACAAGTGCTATTGATATTTCAAAAAATCCATCCCAGCACTCTCGCACGAAGCATATTGACATAAGGCATCATTTTATTAGAGACCTGTTTGAAAGAAAGGAAGTTGTGGTAGTCTATGTTCCAACACATGAGCAATTTGCTGATATCTTCACAAAACCATTGGGCTCCACCACTTTTGAAAGCCTTCGACAACACTTAGGTGTATGTCAAATTTAAGGTAATTCTTGCCTTTATTTTGCTGTACATATTTTGTTTTATTCTTGTTTAGAAAATGAAAAAAAAACAAAAATAGAAAGAAGAAAAGTTTACAAAAATAGAAGTTGGATGTTATGGTATGTTGGAAGTTGGTAGTCTTGAGTTGACAAGAGAGAATCATTACAAATCTTGGAAAAGGAAAAAAGGTTTATGCAGCAAACGAGGAAGTAATGTGAAGAGTTGGTGTTGGTTTCTAAGCTGTCCAAATCCTTCCAAATCCCCCTCTTTTCGTCTATTGTCACATACATCCTGATTTCTCTTCTGAATCCTCTTGTCAAACTACTTCCCGATCTCTCTACTCATCAAATCCCTGTAGAACAATGTCTTCTAGCCCTAACTCTCCCACAATAGAAGAAGAAATTCCAGGAACTTCTCAACCTTTATAAATCATGGAGGATGAACAGATGACTAACAATATCGAGGCCGAAGTCTTTCCCGAAGAAAAGAACAGTCAGTGTGAAGAGAATGTCGAGGCTAGGGTAACAGATGGTGGTGAGGAAAATGAAGAGACCAATGGTTCAGACTGCAATGGCGACGGTCAGGAGGAACACACCGGCACCAAAAGAAAGAGTCCATATGGGAAGGTAACAGGTCCTGATCCCCATACTTTAAAATTTACAGGAATGGAGTTCAAAACTGTAGATGAAATATTTGAATGGTTGGAAGCCAATAGAGTTATAGTAGACCTAACCAAGATTAAGAGTGTAGAAGGGGAATTCTTGATGGTTAAGGTTAAATAATTAGTGACTGGTGATATTGGAGATATATGGGATGTTCAGAATTATGAAATCATTTTTCTGAGAGGGAGGTATGGTAAGTACAGAGGAAAGGAAAATTTTCATTTTTATTGTCGAATGCCCTGTCCAAGTTCCGTGTTTATAAGGGAGATTAGTGATCTAGAAGTAGCAGGAAGGGAGGTTATTAAGTGAAGAGACAGGTTACCTCTAGGATTCTTTGGTCCATATGCTGCACAGAAAATAGAAGAACTAAGGAAGCCAGTGATAATCGAGTTGTCTGATAGTGATGAAAAAGACAGGGCTACCTACGTTCCAACACAGCAGGTAAAATCTGAAAATACTAAAGAGATGGATGTCAATGATAAGGATATGGGGGGGAGAAGATCTTATGTCAAGTGATACTGAGCAACCTGGAGAGCCAATGTCTGGACAAAATGATCCAGATCAAGACCAGCATTGTGGGGCACAATCTGCTAAGGAAGAAGAAGTTGATAGTACTGAGTATGTTCCAACACAGTAACTTCCTGAGATGAACTACTCGAGTGATGAGGTGTTGGATGAGTTTTTCCAGCTGGCAAAGGGCAAGAGGAAGGTGACTGCTTCAGAGGTTTCCCCACCAGCTAAAAAGGCCAAGACGAATCAGAAAGTTCCCAAGAGAAAAGTGCTGCCACCTTTACCTGTAAGTGATGCTTTGTCATTCACATATTTTGATTTAAAATGTGAGGAGATGAGTGAAGTATTTTCCTGAGAGGAATTTTATCTCTGAGAGACCCATAGAACTAGAGGCCTATAGGGCAAGTGGTTTTTCTAATTATCTGGAGCTAATTGGAATGAAGAGAGCTGCAACCGTACAGCTTCAATATAACAGACAGGTGGTAGTTGAGGTGTATGCAAACCTGATGGCTGGAAATATAGAAGTGGAATCACCTTGGTTTGAAAGGGTATATTTGAGGGGAAAGATTGTGGACTTCTCGACTGCCAGAATAAACAAGATTTTGGGGTTGCAGACACTAGAGTTTGAGGTGGTGTTTCCTGAGGATTTAGGAGTAACAGGTGATCAAATCCTGGAAACCATCTATACAAAGCTAAGTGGCTGAGACAGGGTATTTACAAGCTTCATGCTTTTCTTCAAGATTCCTTGGCTTGTATCAGATTGTTAATTGCTGGATGCTATCTTCAAACATGACTGCTCTGACCAGAGAAATGGTGAAGCTACTGTTCTGTGTTGGAACACAGAAGCAAGTAAATCTTGGCCTATTTATTCAGCAAAACTTGGTGTGGCAAGCTACAACTCCCAAGGCTAAACATGCCATTGTGTACCCCTGTTTGATCTCAGTGATGGCTAAAAGTGCAAAAGTGAGGGGCAAGGCAAAAGACTTAATCATAGATACGGAATTTCTGAAGCCGAACAAGAAAATTTTGGGATGAGGCATGTCTATGACTTACCTTGGAAGCCTGAAGGCTCTACATCAGCAGTAACAGAAAATAAGGCTAAACTGGTGATTCTAAATGCGAGACTGGGGGCAATCACCATGGCAGCGCTTGAAGCGGAAAAGGTACAACTGGAGATTGAAAAAGCTCAACTGGAGGCATGTTCCAGAAAATTTTATGTTCACACATTGATGTCGCAGTCAGGGGGCGTGCTTTCTACTTATGTTTTTGTCTTTCTTTATTTTTCTTTGGCATGTTATGGCCTTGGGGGGAGAATTTTTGGATGTGGATGTTGGATTGAATTGTTTGTTTTTTGGTGGTATTCCTAGATTCCTAGATTTCTGATTTTCGGTAATCTTATTTTTGGAATTCTGGTATTCAAATTTTTAATCAGAATCAGTATGGGCTTATGTTCCAACATAAGTACGGTTGAGAATACCAATATGTGTGATGCCAAGTTTTTCGTTGAGAGATTAATGGCCAAATTGTTTTGGGTCCACAAAATGCCAAAAGGGGGATATTGTAAAGTCAAGAGACATTAGTAAAGAGTTTAGTTGGAAATTTTTTGAACATATTTGGAAACGGAAAACTTTCCATGTTGAAACATCCAAGAGAGTTACGGAAACAATATAATCACGCCAAGAAGATTTATGGAAAAAGAAGACAGAATATTATGGTATTTGTGAGTTATGAAAATTTGAATATTCTGCTATATGTTAGGCGTGTGGAAGCATAGTTGATTTATGGAAAATCCCTACAAATATGGAATTGATATTATTGCATATATGAGATATATTGAGATAAAGAAAATTCCTTTATTTATGGGATTTGGATATGCTTCAAGAAGCAGATATGAAATTGGAATATTATGGAAATAATCAGGTAGTATTCCGATCTGCTCATGGCTATAAGGAGACAACCACAACTGCATTGATTACAGATTTAACAGAGAAAAATCTGCACACAAATTTTCAATTTTTCGAGAGAATTGAAAAAGAGCCAGAATTCTATGTTCCAACATACTTGACCTGATGTTCAAAGTTTAGAATCATATGCCTTAATTCCTCGGGAGGAGGAGATCCGGCATCGACGAGTTTCGAGGTCAGAGGGAGTCTGATCAAGGCGGATCGGTAGCAAGGGGAGCTTGCAGAATTCACACGTTATAGTTAGTAAAGATAAGTATTATGTATGATGTACTTTGTACTGTATCTTTCTAATTAGTGGATTCATCCTGAACTGTGCCAGGCCCCGCAGATGTAGGTGGATTTCACCGAACTGCGTAGCCAAGTCTTGTGTCGTTAATGATTTAATTTATTGCATACTTGGTTGGATAGATCATGTTGGAACATACTAATAAGAATTAGAAAAATTCGATAAAACCAAATTTCAAGTTTCAAATAATCTCTCACATTTTGTTGGAGAAATTAGCATTTGAATTTCTTGTCATCAGTGAACAGAAAGTTGATGACATGTGGTGGAAAGCATCCACATCAAAGCTCAAAGTATTCAAAAACCACAATTAGAAGCAATTCTGTAGGAACCATAATATGGCACTAATTTAACCAACTTAACACTACTGCAGAGGGAGTACATAGACATCAAAATTTTGTAGATAGGAACTTTTGTTTAGAGCATAGGAGTATGAAGAAAATTTGTCATGATCTAATCTAATTAACTGTTAAACTTTCTTAACCTTTCTAATCATAATCCCTTCATTCTATTTGAAATGGTGAAATCACTTTTAACTCAATATTTTAGGCTAACTGAAGAGGCAGGATATAAGTGTTAGAAAGAAGGGATATTTTGGAAAAACATAGTCTAATATGAAAGTTCAACTAAAAGAGAACATTTTGGAAATTTAATAATATACTTATTTCTTTGTTATTTTAGATAATATAATATTCAAACTATACCAATTCTATTGGGTGGGATGAAAATAGAAATTAAGTCATTTCTAATGGAACTTATTATAAATGCTTTTGCAATAGCAACTCGGAGCCTCGATGCATCTTAAATTTCCTGGAGACCGCCACTACTACAATCTCGTCATTGTGCGTAGAGCCATGCCGTTGTGGCAGGTGAGTGGCCCATCTCTCAACCGTATAATATAGGTGAGAGAATGACTTTCCGTAAGGAATTGTATTATTGATTATTGAATATATAGAGAGTACAATAGATGTGTAATAAGGAAAGAAATCTAATCATAATATATCATAATTTAATCAGTTATCTGATTTATCGTAACACACCCCCCCCTCAAGTGAAGCGTCAGATTCTCAGAGATGCAAAGGTTGGACCTGAAGAGCTCAAACAAGGGATGAGAAAGACCCTTGGTAAAGATATCTGCAACCTGTAGAGATGTAAGAACATGAGCAAAATGAAGCTT
Organism: Rubia yunnanensis; assembly: GCA_037428765.1. Lineage (NCBI taxonomy): Eukaryota > Viridiplantae > Streptophyta > Magnoliopsida > Gentianales > Rubiaceae > Rubia > Rubia yunnanensis. Next base: position 63,909,539 of record CM075069.1, on the reverse strand, counting down.
GGCCGAAGAAACCAACTCGTGAACAAAATGATAATGAATGTCAATGTGCTTAGCCCGCTTATGCGCCACCGAGTTTTGAGCCAAGAATATGGCACTGTTGTTGTCACAAAGCAGAAGAGGTGCAACAGAATGAGGAACATGAAGATCACAAAGCAAATGAGTTATCCAAATTACCTCAGATGCACTGTTAGCCAACGCAAGATAATCTGACTCAGTGCTAGACCTAGACACAGTGGGTTGTTTCTTCACACTCCAAGAAACCAAGTTACCGCCTAAGAAGACAACATAACCATAAGTAGAATGATGGGTCTCCAAACACCTGGCCCAATCTGCATCAGAATAACCGAGCACCTCCGGAGAAGAAGCTGCACGAAAATTGAGACCAAAATGTAGGGTCTCCCGAACATAGCGGAGAATCTGAGTGACAACTAAAAAATGATCTTCCCGAGGGTCCTGAAGATACCGACTGACAGAATTAACTGCTAATGCTAAGTTCAGATGAGTAATGGTTAGATACTGGAGAGCACCAACCAAAGAACGATACAACGTCGGATTCTTGAACTTTGAACTTTTACTGCTATGAAGCTGAGAATTCGATAGAAATAATGTAGAGACTGGCAGTGCATCTAACATACCAGCCCAAGAAAAAAAGTCCCGAGCATACTTCCCCTGTCCCAGAAGAAGTCCTGAGGCAGTGGGCGTGACCTCGAAGCCAAGAAAGTAGTGTAAGGTACCCAAATCTTTGATGGCAAACACTTGATGGGTGCGATCAATAAAATGCCGAATAAGAGTGGAATCATTCCCGGTCAAAATGATATCATCAACATAGACCAAAAGATACAACAATGATGAGCCACGAGACACAAATAATGAAGTATCAGAAGAACTGCAACGAAACCAAGCTGCAAACGATACGCGCTGAAACGCGGAAACCATGCTTGAGGCGCCTGTTTCATACTATAAACGGCCTTTCGTAGACGACAAACATAGTCTGGATGAGTGGGATCCTTATAGCCAACGGGTTAAGCCATAAAAACCAGAGAATCAAGAACATCGTTAAGAAAGGCATTCTTGATGTCCAATTGATGTAGAGACCAAGCATGCACAGTAGCAATAGCAAGAACCGTCCGAACTGTAGATTCTTTAACCACATGGCTGAAAGTATGATCAAAGTCAAAATTGGGAATCTGAGAGAAACCCCGAGCCACCAAACGTGCCTTATGGCAATCAACCGAACCATTAGGTCTGTACTTCAGCTGATAAACCAATTTAGACCCAACAATGTTGACGGCCGAAGGGCGCGGAAAAAGATCCCGAGTATGCTTACCACGAAGAGTGGCCATCTACTTATCCATGGTAGAAACCCAAGAAGGATCTTGTTTTGTGGAACGATAATTAGTTGTTTATTTCCGAGCAAGAAAAGCTGCAAGAAGATCATGATATAAATATATGAATAATCTCGACATTAAATAACTCCGGTGGAAGAGCGCGTAACCATGCAAGAAGGTGTTAGACATGAAGAAACCAGGGACGTGGCTGAGACGGTGAAGCCGTAACCGTCCGTGGTCATGGTCAAGGCGGGAAGGAGACCGTCCGTGGCCGTGGAGCCACCCGTGGCCGTGACCGAGGTAGGTGGGAGGATGCCGTTTGTGGCAGGCCATGGTTGTGGCCATCAGACCATGGCAAGTCGTGGCCATCTGTGGTCGTGGCCGACCGGAGCGCCTGAGCCCGTGGCTGCTGAGCGTGGGCCATCACAATTGAGCGCAAGTGAGAGACTGTGGTGACCGGGAGCGGGCGAGAGATCACCACGGCTGGCAGCGGGCAAGGAGCCACCACGGTTGAGCGCAGGTGAGAGACCACCATAACCAAGAGCGGGCGAGAGACCACCGTGGCTGGCCGTGGGCAAGAAACCACCGTGGCTGGCCGTGGGCAAGAAGCCACCGCGGCCAGATGCGAGACGGGATGGCAGACACGGGTCAGCTTGTGGGGCATTTGGGTGAGACGGCCGATCATCGGAATTGAGGTGAGGATGGAGCCGAGAATGGTGACGGTGCCATCCCATTATCCGGATCAGTAAAGACCGAGACATCTAAACCTGACGAGGGAGACCCAGTTCCCGATGCCGGAGCAAGAGGAAAATAAGCCTCGTCAAACCAAGCATGACAGGTAACATGAACCCCTCCAGTGGAAGGGTCAAGGCACTGAAACCCCTTATACTTCGAGCTGTAACCGATAAATATACATGGAATACTATGGGGAGATAGCTTATGATCAGCAAAGGGATGAACAAAAGGAATACCCAACAACCAAAAGGATGAAAAATACCATAGATAGGATCTCGGCGCTAAAGAAGACCATAAGGTGTCGATCCCTGCAGAACTGGAGTAGGCAAACGATTGATAATGTAGACAGCAGTGGTGAACACATCATCCCAACGAGAAATCGGAAGATGTGAGTGAAAAAGCATCGTGAGACCCATTTCAACAACATGACGATGCTTGCGTTCAGTGCGCCCATTCTATTCTGGAGTGGCCGGACAAGAAACTGGATGATGAATACCGTTGGCCGCAAAATGTGATATGAGTTTGGTGTTCATAAATTCAGTGCCACCATCACTTTGAAAAACTTTAATTTTTGCTGAAAATTGATTCTCACAAGTGCCTCAAACTACAAATAAGTGTCAACGAAATCTGATTTGCGACGAAGGGGGTACATCCAAGTGAATCTTGAAAACTCATCCACAAATAATGCATAATACGAAAAACCGTTTGTAGATAAAACTAGGGAAGCCCCCACAAATCACAATGCACTAAATCAATAACATTATCAATGCGTTTAGAGTTCTCAACAAACGCCAACTATTGACCTTTCGCCATAACACAGGGGGCACAGGTATGCGATTTAGGCAAAAAAGAAGAAACATAAAGTAAACCAGACTTATGTAAAGTAGTAATCACCACACTAGGAACATGACCTAGGCGTGCATGCCACAACTCATATGAAGATCGACTCTTATTTTGTTGTAAAACTGAAACAAATGTTGCATCTCCCTGGTCCAAAACGTACAATCCATCCTCACTGTGCCCCCGGCCCACGATGGCCCTGGTTACTTTGTTCTGAATGACGAAATTCTAGCTATCAAATGTAATTAGGATACCCATATCTCTGGTTAACCGACTAATAGACAGTAAAATCTAAGTAATATCAGTTACAACCAAAACACCAGACAAATGCAAGGTCTCGGAAACTTTATAATCACTAATAGTAGATATCATAACTGGAGCATCATTACCAACAAGAACACGAGATTTACCAGTATAAGGAGTGAAACTGCCTAGGCCTGAGGTGGAAGTCGCCATATGACTGGTAGCGCCGGAATCAAGGTACCAATCTAACATACGAGAAGAAGTATTAGACTACTGAGAAAAGTGATGATTTTCTGCCAAATGAGTGCTTGGCGGACGACCAATCTGTGCATGTATATGGTAACACGTCACAGCATAGTGACCGAGGCGTCCACACCAGGAATAGTGAGGACGACCGCGACCAGGGACCGGACCAGTCACCTGAGAACCGAAAAAGGACTGCCAACCACCGCCGCGCTTGCCACTGAAGCGACCGTCGCGACCGTCGTGGGAAGGCCATGCGCGGCCACCTCGAGTCATCGTGTGATCCCACGCATGGCCAACTGGAGGTGTGTCGCTGGTCTGGAACGCAAACTGTCCTGTGGGTGGTCCTGAGTGTCCCTGTAAATTCATCGAAAAGGCCTCGTGGTTTTTGGCACTGGCAAGAACATCCACATAAAGCGGAGTTGGAACAACATTAATCAAAGGAGCAGGAAAATCTTTATACTCAGGACCAAGAGCAGTTAAGAACCAAACAATTTGATCAACATTTGAAACCGGATTACCCATGAAAAACAGTTGTTCAAAAATCTCCCTAAATTTGAGATGAAGTTCATGAACAATACCAAACTTACGAATACCATACGGATCTGCGTGAAGATGGAGAATGGTGGAGGCACTGCTATTCTGATAGATGAGAGCAAGATTATCCCAGATATTTTTGGAAGTGGCACAATCTGGGAGTTCCGCAAGAACTTCAGTGGTGAGAGAAGAAAATAGGAAAGTGTAGAGATGTTAATCTTCATCAACCCATTGATCATACTCTTCTTCTGCTTGCAAATAAGCCTCTTAGAGATCAACTTTGCTACCACCCGAGGGAGCTGAGACGGTGGCAGCAAAGGACAGGGTCTGTAGTGGTTGTAGTGGTTGTAGTGGTTATAGTGGTGGTGGGAGTGGGACGAGGTTTAATGTCATCAATGAAACCGTACAAACCTTGAGGACGAAGGACATAACATGCTTGACGCTTCTAGAGAAAATAATTTAATGGAGTGAGTTTGATCTGCATCATCTAGAGCAGAGTGTTGTAGGATAGTTTTTTGAGCTATAACTAAAGAGGAAAAGCAACGGAGCGGAGCGTCGAAGGGGAGCCGCGTGCGTCCTGGGGGGAGCCGCGTGGAGCCACAAGTGTCCGGAGGGGAGCTCCCTTCTGACGCACGCGACTGCGTTCGAAGGGGAGCTGCGTGGAGTCGCGCGTTGAAGGGGAGCAAGAAAAACGCGAAGGGGGAGCACGTGGAGCTGCTGGAAGAGGAGAGGAGCCGCTGGCAACTGATGGCGACGAGAATTTTAAGTGTTTAGGTTTTGGATAAGAAGAGAGTCTGATACCATGAGAGAATGATTTGCCGTAAGGAATTGTATTATTGATGACTGAATATATAGAGTACAATAGAGGTGTAATAAGGAAAAAACTCTAATCATAATAAATCATATTCTAATCAGTTATCTTATTTATCCCAACAATACGAGAAATGCTCACACAGAAGGTGGTCTAATTAACACACAAGGTCAGGATTTCTGTCTATCTCAACCGCCCATATGTTGAAATCATTCCTCTGAGTCTCTCTGCCTCCGCACTTAAGCTGTCGAAACTAACGGAACTAGGTAAACGCCAACTCCAGTTTCCAAACTGCATTAAAAGAGACACTATTAGAAACCAAAGCCATATGCCATAACAGAGATTCAATACCACAATCCGTTCAATCTTCTAATGTACCCAATATCCTTTCCCAAACAACCATATGGTTCCTTACTCAAAGGGGAATATATAATCAGAGCTTTATATGGAATTTATTATAGTAGCTTGTTTACTCATGTATTCCTCACCTGTTACTACCATCTTTCAACATGTAGAAAGTACCTCCAAGCAATATCAAAATGGCATTAAAAATTTACAAAGAAACCTTATTACTCTAAATAACAACGGTTTAGTACTTCACCTGAGTTGCCGGAGTGTTCATCCTACTAGAACTCCCCAACCCAAGGATGTCCTGCATGGGTATTATGGCAGTTTGGGGTATTGAGGAAAGTGCAACTCGGATAAGTGCCCACGAAATCTCACTTTCTTCAAACTTTCCAAGATAATTTAACACCTGGTGATTGAGATTATAATTTGCTGTAACAATAAAAAAAACAACAGGCTAAATAGCAATATGGTACTCATCCATTACAAGACCAAAAAGTCACCCCGGTTACAGATTATACATCCACTGTCAAAATTAACTTTAGAAAATTTCATCACTTACACTCTGCTTCTCGACCTGTGGTAGTGCAGTCCACCAGCCCTGAATCTGAAATGCAGAATGAGACAATTTTGGAATAAGAAGCTGAACAATTAAGAATGATCAGTTGTCTTAATTACCACACACCAACTATATAAAGAAGAATCAAAATCACTCGAATTCAGTCTGATAGAGGAGGTGTGTAAAAGACCAACCAAATACAGGCCCATATAGCACACATTTAGGTTAGAATTCTCACTTCGGCCCTATTTGGCAAATGGCTATTAGTTGTTAGCAGCTGGCTGTTCGCTTTGATTGATTGGTTAATCAGTAGTAGTTGTTTATGTTAATTGTTTGACCTTGTAAATTCTGTTTGATAAATGGCTGTTAGTTGTCAGTTGCTTAAAAGCCAAAAGCCAATCCAAAAAGCTGCTCCATTAGTCTTTTCATTTTGACAGAAAAGCTGGCTTGTCAGTTAACCAAAAAGCTGATTACCGAACACATTTTTCAGCTTGTTTGACTGAAATGAATATCAAAAAGCCGGCTAAAAAGATGATTACCAAACACCCTCTTAGAATAATAATAATAATATATGCATAATCAAATTGCTTTAGTGTGGTTCAAAGATCCAGGATAGAAACTAACAGTGTCATTGTCATGGGTTCCAGTATACACAACTTCGTTGTATTCATGCTTGTGTGGCAGGTGAGGGTTCTCTGCATCACTTCCGAATCCTGGACAAAGAGCACACTGATAATGCTAAGCTTGCTTTTCCACTTCATAATATGGTTAGTAATATAATTGAGCCAGAACAGTGAGATGAATAAAGCTACATACCAAACTGGAGAACAGCCATTCCAGGGGCACCTATGGATTTCCTGAGCTGAACCACATCCTCAGTTATCACTCCCTATCAAAAGTGACAATTACAAACTACATACGCTTCTGGAATATAGACCTTTTCAATTCATGATACGAACAACAAACCAAAAAGCAAAGACAGTACATAATTTGTTAGCAATCAATTTAAGCCACGGCAACAAGCACTAAATGAGTCGAGATAAGGTTCTATGTACAGGTGTAATCATATTACTTATGCGCTTAAACTAAATAAAGGAGGTATCTAGAATACAATATAAACATGTTAACAACCGTCAAAAACAAAAAGTCCTAATTAATATGCCCCAGGTCTTCCTCTCTGTAGAAAAGAACGCTTAACCTATTTGGTCATACAAAAGCTTAACTTCAAAGGAAAAATTAAAATCAATTATCTCTTACTATAAGTAATCATACCAAGTCTTCTGCTGTGATATTGATCTTTCCAACTGCTCGGAATATGGCATCAAACACAGACCTCCCAGGTCCTGCCTAAAGACAAAACAAGATCTCATACAAATTGACGATTTAAGGAATTAAAGAATCTATCATGAAACTAATGCTATCAAAATTGAACCTTCCATCTCCCGCCAGTCGCAATCTTTGCCTCTGCACGATGGCATGAGAAAGTTAATCTTATTCAGTATTTTTTCACACATACATATAACTCAATAACCAAAAATGATCTCACCAGAAGGAACTGCCCAAAAGCCAGCAAAACCTCTGAAGTGATCAATCCTGAATTCATCAAATAGATCTTGAGCACGTCGCATGCGACAAATCCACCAAGAATATCCATCATCTTCCATGGCTTTCCAATCATACAGAGGGCTGTCAAAAACAGGTCAAAGTTCATAATCAAAAGAAATACATGCAATTGAGAGTATTTATCCCATCAAATTTCCTACGTAGTTTGAAGTATGACATAAAGAGGATAACTGATAGTCTGACAAATATTATAAAATGTGACAAAAGGAAAGTTCTGAACAATGGTACATTCACTAGAGTACATCAATTGAATCTTTACAGCACTCCATGGTGAAGATATTTTCTCATCAGTTCTATGTTCCACCTAAATTTCAAATAGTAAAAGATACAATAAGACCGAAAAAGATTACGATTGGAAAAGAGAAGTGCAGTGAATAAAAAATTAAAAGAATTTGGGATCAATCTAGCTATTAAACATGAGTTAGCATTGAACTGGATCCCCAAAAAATGCAACAGAGGATACATAATTTCATGTCTGGAAAAAATAAATTTCCCTCTATTACTCTGATTTTTAAGAGTTTAATATACCTGCCCCAAAGCTGACCAGTTTCACTGAAAGCATCAGGTGGAACACCACTAACTAGAATAGGGTAACCACTCCTGTTCTGTCAAAGCAATGGTGTTAAGTTAAAAATCCATGGCAGAGGCTTCAGAACTTTGCTAAAAAAATTGTATATTCAAGCCTAAATGTACAGGACCGACCAGGAAAAACTGTTTCCTATTTGCCCAAACATCTGCACTGTGGTAACCAACATAGATGGGCATATCTCCCATGATACAGATGCCTTTCTTCTGAGCATAACTACGGACTTTTTTCCATTGTTTCTGGAACAAAAATTGCTGTGCGATGAACATGTCAATCTGTGCAAGACATAATTGTAGTATTAGTGATAACCTAATCCAAAAATCACATCCGGACAACTATAAGGAGGGTGAGGAAGTTAAGATGGATCATACAAAGTCCTTCCTAGTTTGATAAATATCTTCTAATGCGGCAAGATGGCGATTTTTCAGTGGCTCGGGCCAATCGTACCAGTAAAAAGTATTCAATGTATCATCAATAGCAGCAAAAAGTGCAGCATCTTCAAGCCAACCTGCAAAGATGTAAAATTCATTCGACTGTGACTCGTAATAAAATGAGCAAAGATGTGCCATTTCTTGTTCCCAAATGTACGAGAATGTCCAAGAAAAATGTAAAATGTTCCTAAAGGGTACAAAAAAGAAAAAAAAAAGTTAAAAGATCAATCCAATGCTCACATTCTTATGCCATCGAGTAATATTAGAATGTACAATTTGTACGCTTTTTATCAGAACAGAACAATTTATCTTTCTAGATATGTGATTACGAATCACAATGAAATAAGATGATTTCTTCAAATACCAGAACTAAAATCTGAAACAAGTATGTCAAATGTAAATAAGCCAACAGTTTGTCTTGTGCATGGAAAGGGAAGCAAGTAGATAGTTCACGCAGGACCTCTTATAATCTGAAGCTTGTTTCCTGAATAGCAAGTAAAACAAATCCTTACAAGCACAGAAGTTCCTTCAAAACCAGGTATTTGTACAATGACATTCTAGGTGAAATATAATTGACTACGTAAGTACGTATTAACTATTTAGAAAAAACTTCCGTCACCACCTCTTACTCTCATTTACAAAATAACTTCTACGGGATGTACCACTTACTTGCAATATTTTGATCCTTGCGAAATATTTCAAACTGATTTTTGAGATCACCGCTACTCAAAATGAGCCTGTTTGCAGCCTAGAAACATGTGTAGAAAGAACCAGGTTATTTTAAAAAGGAATTGCATGATGTTTATTGTAGTACAATAGAAGTGGTTCTGTACTTTAAACTCTGATGTTCTGGTTGATGAATGAATAGAGGAGTGTTCATCCAAAAAAAATAAAAAATCAGGTCCTTGTCTTTTCTCAGAATGAGAAGTTAACAGGCAAATTGGTATACAACACCGCACCCCTAGAACCAAAAGAAGTGAACAACAGAAATCATTGTAAAAAGTTTCCACAGAGCTAGGGGTCACTTTAGTAATTAATATGGCATTAACATGTCATAATATGCCTTTTATTAAACATTTTATAGTTGTATTCTGTTACTAACATCCCTTATCTAGAGCTCCTTTGCTCTGAAATTAGTTCAAATGGTCATTATAGATAGTGATGCATATAAAAAGGAAAACAACGTATAAGAGGGTATGTTCATTTTAAAATGAAGCGTGCTACCGTACCGCACACGGTTAATTCAAAGTGGTTTTCTGAAAAAAATAATCAAAAGGGGGAAAAAATAAATTTCTCAAAACATGTCCTAGCACAGTCACACCTTTATCTTGCTACAGGCATCTTTGACACAAGGTAGACATGGTAAGCCACAAAGAAACTCCTCTATGAATTAATACCTCAATATTTAGGTTCATAAACATCATGTAAAATGCTTATGGGCCACAATATCCTAAAGAGGCTCGCAGTCGCAAAAACAAGGAATTGCTTTCAAACTTACCTTTGATATCAATGGGTCTTTTATCTCAGCAACAGTTTGGAAATGCACACGATCCATATCCCTACAAGAACAAAAGCAGAAACAATGTCAGAGCAGTAGACTAGAACAATAACAGCATAGTGAGTAAGTCATAGTTCTCACAGTGGCTCGGGAAGCTCTTCCTTCATCAAAAGACCATCTTCCACAAGTCCCTCAAGCGAAATCAAAAGGGTGTTACCACAATTTGCATCCTAAAAACAGTATTTGAACTAACATTATACAATTCGGACAACTAAGATAAGAAAAGGGAATGTTGAATAAGTGACCTGGCCGGAATAAGGTGAACCATCTTCATTAGCCCTCCTGCCAGGTGGAACCAGAGGAAGAACCTGCATTCATGCAATCAAACTCAAGTGAGTATGCTAAAATAGGAAAGAAACGCGAATCGCGTTAGCAGTTGCTAAAAGAGGATAGTTTCTAGTAGAGCTATGAAGCGGCACCTGCCAAAGAGAGCAGCCGGCAAGGTGAAGCCAGTCGAGGAAGCGGAAAGCCTGAGGACCGAGATCACCAATGCCGTAGGGGCCAGGAAACGACGTCGGATGGAGGAGAATGCCAGCTCTCCTTCGGAAACTGGGATCTGGCTGCTCCGGTAGCCAGTTCGCGTAGTCAGGCGGCAAGTCCTCGCCGACGGCACACACTTGGCCGCGTTTTCGACAATGCAGCAGAGAAGTTGGGGAGGAATGCCTGAATTTGGGAGTGGCGGTGGCGGTGGCGGTGGCGGGCGGTGAAAGCTTGTTGAGGAGAGGAGGAAATGGCAGGGGTACAAGGGAAGACATTATTCTACTCTTAACTGTGACTGTGGGGACAGAGAGCAGGAAACCCGGAGAAGCTGAAAATGGGAAGTCATGAGATGTGAGATTGAGTGCATATTTGGTACCCCACCGTACGTTCCCTCACTCCCCTCCCCCCTGATTTTGTTTCTATATCACGCTATCTTGTATTTTAGTAGTTTACGCTCTAATACTTATATACACGTATAATATTAATATTAAAATTTTAAAATAAAACAAAAATAAAAAAATAAATAACCACCGCCACCACTGACGCCGTGCACCACCACCGCCGCCGCCGGTCTCCGCCACCGTCGTGCGCCACCACCTTCTTCTCTTCTTCTTCGTCTTCTCCGGCGGTCTCCGCCGTGCGCCACCGCCACTACCGGGCATCCTTCTTCCTAAGCCTTATCCGCCGTCCTCATCTTCCCTAGCTCCTCCCACCGCCGTCCCTCATCCCCAGCAAAACCCTAGCCCCGCTGTCCCCCCTCCTTCGTCCCCATCGAGCGAAACCCTAGCCCCGCCGTCCTCTTTCTCCTTCGTCCCCATCGAGCGAAACCCTAGCCCCGCCGTCTTCCTTCTCCTTCGTCCCCGTCGAGCGAAACCCTAGCCCCGCCGAGAGGAGAACGACGGAGAAGCGGGAGAGAAGAAAGGCTCTTGAAGTTGTGGAGAAGCGGCGGTAGAGAAACGGGAAGTGACGGAGCGCGGACCGGGTCAGGAGGAGAACCGGGTGAGTGAATTGGGGCAGAGAACCGGATGAGGAGAACGGGAGGAGAAGGAGGATGAGAGCGGGAGGAGAAGGAGAAGGAGAGCGGGAGGAGAAGGAGAAGGAGAGCGGGAGGAGAATAGGAGGAGAAGGAGAAGGAGTCGCCGGAGAAGAAGATGAAGAAGATGGAAACGGAGAAGAAGAAGAAGAAGAGAAGGGGAGGAGTTGGTGGTGCACGGCCAGAGAAGACGAAGAAGAAGGTGGCGCACGGAGGAGGAGGTGGCGCACGGAGGCGAAGGCGGAGGTGCGGAGCACGGCGGCAGTATTAATTAAATAAATAATAAATTTTATTTAATATTAATTAATTTAAATTAAAAATACATATTGTATATTAAATAGTATAAATGCATTGCATAATCAAGTAAAATACACGGCGTGATATAGCAATTCACTTTTTTTTTGCCTTACCATTTTCACTCTCACGTGTCTCCTGACATGTCAGCTTCTTTTTCCAATAGAATTAATTCGAAAAAGTAAGTACTTCCTCTTCTGCACAATTTCATTTTTAGTTTCTCTATAAAAAAACTGGAGGGTACATGCACATTAAAAATTGATGGTGAAAATGTAGAGTAAATGATGAGGGATTAAAGAAAATACTAATATATACATGGTTAGTTGCACCTTTCAAGTAAGGTGATTAGTGATTTAGTATTCTCATTACACAGATTTTGGAAAAGACCGTATTTCCATAGGTATATGAAAAAACTGGGGTTTAATTAGAATAAGAGTTATGTGCTAAAATGATCCTATGTTTTGGCTGAAAGTGTCAATATAACCCTGTAAATTTTAAAAGTGCAATTCTAACCCTATTATTTGGACGAAAGTGTCAATCTAACCTTGACAACTTGAAATTGACCGAAATTCAATACACTGACCATTATACCCCTGATTTTAAAAAATAAAAAATAAATAAGTGAAAAGGTCTATTTTGTCCTCCCCTCCTCTTCTTCTTCCTTATTTTCAACCCAAACCCATTTTCTTCTAAAGCCCAAACCCTAGGGATGAGTGGTGCAGCGGCGGCTTAACTCTTATTATTACTACGTTCCGCCATCGCCATTTCCATTCCGTCGAATTGGGAAGAACTATGATCCTAGACGAGGAATACTTGATCCCCATACTGCCACCTAAGCTCTATGTAATGCCCGGGGAAACGCCAAATCCACCACCTGAGCCGGTTGCTGCCTTGCTTTCTCCACTTCTATGGCAAGTGTCTAACCATTTTCTATGTTTTTCTGGTGTCAAATGTTTGAAACTCGTCAAACCTATTTCCCCTCCTGAGTTGCTTCATCGGGATGAGTGGAGCTAGAGTGTCATCGCCGGAAAGAGCGACGTGGCTGGGGTGGTGAGCGTCCTTGAGTTCTCTTGATCTGCTCCTCTACGGTGATGTTGTCCGGTGGCTGGTAGCGGGCAGGGTTAGGGTTGAGGACGGAGGTGTAAATGTGGGCGGGGGTGGTGGTTTAGGATGGGTTAGGCAAATTCTGGTGGTTCTGGGCGGTGGGCGCCGGAGCGGTGGCATCAGAGATGCGGGAATGGAAGAGAAAGGGGTTGCTTTGGGGCGACGCCAGAGATGCCGGAATACGTGGTGGTGGTACTTAGGTTTACAGGGGAGATGGTGGCGGTGGTGGTACTTGGGTTTACTGAGGAGATGGTGGCGGTGCTAGGTGGGCGGCGGCAGGTAATGGCGGAGCATGTTTTAAAGAGGGTAATATGCAGATATAACCCTATATGTTGAGGAAAGTGAAAATATAACCCTCGGTTGTTTTTTAGTGCAGATATAACCCTGACTGTTGAATGAAAGTGCAAATATAACCCTACAGCCATGATTATGGCATTGACCATTAGAATCCGGCCGTTGACCGACTTGCAATGACTAAATACCCTTATAGCTGAACCCTTGACCTGGAAGGACAATTTTTCCCTTATTATCACTGGGCCCACAAAAAACATATGTTAAATTCCTTTGTTTTTAAAAAAACTGGCCATTCCTTCTCCCATTAGTGCGGAGAAGCCGAGGTGGCCACACTACCGCGTTCATTTGCCAGGTCTTGTTCCCCTATCCTTTCCCCATAAAACTCGTGTCAATAGCAACCTCGCATCCCTTTCGGAAGATTCAGATCGTCCTTTCTCTGCTGAAGGTAACTAATTTTTAGTGTTGAACCCTAGATTTGAATTTGGGGAAAATTGATCCAACCACCGTAGATTAAACTGTGGTGGATGTGATGATTAGAGTGTTGTGTTAATGAAGTTGTTGTTTCTATGTTCTTGGCAAGGGATTAGAATGGCTTCGTCAAGTTACAATATGAATAGTGTGCATTGCGAAGGATTCGAATGCCGGGTTTGTAAGAAGGGTACGATTGTTTGCGTGTCTCGGTCGGCCAAGAATCCAGGGAGACCTTATTATCGATGCCCTCGCAATCATGGATTTTAGGGCTGGGTTGTGTCCGATATGTTTGATTCGAGAAGAAGAAGTATGGTAAGTTCGTTGTCGTAGCACTAGTTTCGTAGTCGAGGTCCAAGAGGCAATACTGCTGGCCATGTTGAGGTCGAAGAAGTGGTGGTTGTGCCAGATGAAGGTTATGTTGCACCGCAAAATGGTTGCAACTGCTCATTCATTCTTAAGGCTTTGATCGTAATAAATTTGGTTTTGCTTGGTACGAACATGACCATATTCTTGTTGGGGTTGCTTGGAAAGTGAATGTTTGGGGTTTCAATAGTTCTTGACTTTGCTCAAACATTTTGTAGTTGTTGTTTTGGTTTGCATTCTGTTACTACTTTGACTGGGTTTAGACTTGTCGAATGTTTGTCTTCAATTTATTCGAGGTGCACAAGCACTTGAACTTGTTGGCTGATTCCTAATATAACTCTCGGTTCAGGTATTTTGTTTATACGAACAAAACTGACCCGTCCACTTTCAATAATTATCAACACGTGTTTAGTAGATTATTTGAAAAACATTCCGAACAACAAACATCACACTACATTAATATAGATTCAAATGTATGACAAGGGAAGTGGACCACACCCAATGTATAGTGTGCCATATAGTTCCTATAAACGCCTGTTGAAGGCAGCAAAGCTTGCAAAACAGTCAAAAGAATGTGCCCTACCACAGTCGTAGTGCTACAAGTAAGTGCACAAATGAAACAGTACATTGTCAAGTGCGTTCAAAAGGTCAAGCGCGTTCATCTGGTGGTGGTTATGATGCACCTCTTCTTGGATTTCTTCTTCCGCTGTTTAGGTTGAGTGGGACAGGAAGAGGTGGTTGTGAGCTAGAATGTGGGACATTAGCACTGGGGGTGGTATTCACCGATCGAGCCAAAGTTGTGCTGAGCATCCTCGCTGTCCTCGGACTATATGGAAAAGTCCTTCCCCAAATTATGTTGCGGGTAGCCGCCACTTTTGTACCAAATATAGGGAACTCTGTTGGTGGTGGGGGCCCAAATAGCTGAAAATAGAAGGCGATGCCGATATCAGTTGTATAAATTATTGATGTAACCCTACACGATATCAACATGTGCAGATATAACCCTACATTATATCAATATGTGCAGATATAACCCTACATAATATAAATATGTGCATATGTAACCCTATCTTATCGCATGTTAGTGTAATTATGGCCGTGTATACTAAAATTACCTGCGGGTTAGATGGATCCAGATGGTTGATAGGTTCGATCACAGTGTTACCCGGTATTGTGTGAAATACGACTGGTCCTACGCATCCGATGGGCGAGGGGAAATCCTGAGCATAGTAAAATTGATGGAATGAATTTTAATGCTCCAACTATGAACTGTAAACATTGTTTGATGAAGAAATATAAACATGGAAAATCATAATACCTCGACACTGAACTGGCGCGGTAAACGTGCCCGAGTCCCAACACTTGGTGTTGGACCCTCATTCTTGCAAGTGTCTGCATCCACTAATACATGGTCCCCTGGTTATTGGATCCTTGACCAAGTGCGAATATTGGTCCACTTCTGTTGGAAGCTCCTCCACAACAATCTCCCCCGCAACCTGGTCCTCCTACAAAGGCTGTCATTCCAAAGCACTGTTTCCCATAACCTGGATCGAAACCTCGAGCGGGGGTTGTTCCATCACCACTGGTGTCTCCTCCACAAGAATTTGCACTGGAATCCCCTTCCTGTCATAGACATTGGATATAGTAGTCACTTCTTGGATGCTGAACTCCTGCTCCATAACATCTAGTGTTTCTAGCATAATCATTTCACCCCCATCCTTACCCTGAAACTCATCTTGCTCCTGACGATGGGTGGCAGTTAGGATTTCAGCCCATTGATCAGAATTGCTTGATTTTGATTTAGAAAATATTGTCTCACCTTATTGTCAGTAGCATCCTCTGCTATGTTACACTTAACCTCCTGCTTAGTCCTCCTGTATTTCTGCACATTCTTTGGTCCTGGCTCCGGTAGAGCGATTTCATTCTCCACTTGTTGAATGATTGGCATCACATCCATTATCTGCAAAAGAATATAGCCATATTAGTAAGGCGACATTGATTTAAAATGCAAAAAAAAGTTCATCGAAGTTTACTTCTGTTTTGTTCAAACATGGTGGCGGGAATTGCATCCCGTATCAAATTGCAACCCCGTATCATCAACAGTCTGGTGATGTGTCCATTTTATGTGTATAATTTAGTACTATTTTGGGTCACTTTTGTGCTCTTTTATTATCAAGAGCTTGTGTTTTACCATGAAATTCTCTTAGGAGGGGTACGAGAAACTTTACGCTCTTTTACCTCTTCTAAGGGGTACGAGAAACTTTACGCTCTTTTACCTCTTCTAAGGGGTACGAGCAACTTTATGAAGATCGGAGGCCATTGAAGATCACATTTTCAAAGACTTTTGAAGACTTGCTTCGAAGACATGAAGATCGGAGGCCATAAAGACAAAACCCCTACACTACGACCCTGAGTTGGAGTTGGAGTTGAATTTGAGATGGGCTAGGAGGATTTCTTTGGAAAGTGTGAATAACACCCCTCCTAGTGACCATTTTTTAGATACATCTTCCTCAATGGAACATCGAATCGAGCACGAAGATGAGCATCCAAGAGGGGAACCTCACAATCCTCCTCTCCAAGGGCGAGCCCCTCCTCTCCACCAAAGAGAAATCCCTTTAGGGAAACCCTTGTTGAGAGACATCATAGCCCCCAACCTCGATCAACAACTGATGTGCATCGAGTATCCCGTGGTTGGACCGAACGAGCACTTTGAGCTAAAGACCGGGTTCATCAACATGCTACCCATCTTTCTTGGTAGGCAAGGGGAGAATGCCAACAACACCTCACCGAGTTTCACTTCTTGTGTGGTGGTACAGTCTCCCATGGAGTGGATGAAGATTTCTATGAGTTGAAGGCATTCCCGTTCACAGTGAGGGATGGTGCAAGAAATTGGCTCCACTACCTACCGCCCAAAAGCATCAAGAGATGGCTTGATATGAAAACGAAGTTTCTAGCCAAATACTTCCCAGCCTCTAGATCCACCGCCTTGAAGAAGGATATAAGTAACATCCTCCAATGGCACGAAGAATCCCTCTTCGACTATTGGGAGAGGTTTAAGACGCTTCTTGCAAGTTGCCCTTATCATGGTTATTCGGAGGGAGATTTGGTTTATTACTTCTACAAAGGCCTCCTTGATGAAGATTAATGGTCGGTGAGAAGTTCTTGTGGTGGTACCATTGGGAACAAAACATCCTCCGAGGCCATGCAATTATATGAAGAGCTAGCGGAAGAATCAAGAAACTTTAGCTCAAGGGCTGATTTGAGAAGGAGGAATCCAATGCCCACAAGTGACTCTTCAAATAGTGGAAAGCTTGAGGATCAAGTCTCGGCCCTTGCATCCATGGTGAAATATTTGATGACAAAGCCCGAAAATGCGCCACATGTTAAATCAAGTGAAATTTGTTACTTGGCGCATCCTACATACACTTGCCCCACTTTGCAAGAGGATTATGTTGAAGAGGAAAGTGCTATGGACTATCAAGGGAATCAAGGTTACCAAGGCAACCAAGGATATCAAGGTAGGCAAGGCTACCAAGGCTACCAAGGTTATTAAGGGTACCAAAACCGGCCGTACAATTCGTGATAACCCGAACCTCCGGTATGGAAACCCTTAAGGAAGCCAAAACCCTCACCCATATCGGCCTCCTCAACAACAATATAGGCCACCTCAACAACAATTTCAAAGGCTCTAAGATAAACCGCGAGACTAAGGGGAGAGCTCGGGGCTATCAAAAGACGAGGTGATGCAAGTCATTCATCGGTTAGGTATGTGTGTGGAGAAAAGCAAGAAATTCCAAAATGAAGCCAACGCAAGTATTAAGAACTTGGAAACACAAGTGATCTAAATAGCTCAAGTGGTGAATCGGATGGAGTCCCGAGAAAAAGGCAAGATACCCTCCCAACCGGAGATCAACCCTCAAAAAAATACGAGTGTTATCGCTTTGAGAAGTGGTATAGAGGTTGGTACTTCACTGGATAATGAAATTGTTGAAGAGAAGCCTGAGAGGATTGAGGTGTTTGAAAAAGGAGTTGAGAAGGAAGAAGCCTGTGAAGGGATTGCCGAAGAGTTAGCCAAAAAGAGCAACGAAGAAGAAATTGAGGTGGACAAATTGACGCCAAGGTTGAAGTCAACCTCCATCCCGGAACCTTTATCTCCCCCTCATAAAAGAGCAAAGATGGTGGAGATCCCTCCATACGTACCGGAACCTCCATTTCTGGAAGCCTTGAAAGTCAAAAGAAGGAAGGAGGACAGCAAGGACATCTACGAAGTCGTTCGTAGATGTGAGGTAAATATCCCACTCTTGAATGCCATTGAGCAAATTCCTAGATATGCTAAATTTCTTAAGGAATTATGTGTTGTGAATAGGAAACAAAGGGCCAAAAATAAATTGAAAAATGGAAAAAGTGAGCATGTTTCCGCCTTGTGTCAAAAAGAGCTACCCCCTTAATGTAGCAATCCCGACATGTTCACAATCCCATGAATAATAGGAAATACACATTTTGAAAAAGCTATGATTGATTTGGGTGCATCAATAAATGTGATTCCTTAATCTTTTTATGAAAACCTCAACTTGGGTACATTGCACAAAATCGGGGTGGTAATCCAATTGGCCGATCGTTCTAGTGCTACCCTAAAGGTATTTTCGAGTACGTGTTGGTTAAGGTGGATTCCTTAGTTTTCCCCACGGATTTTTATGTCCTTGACATGGAGCATGATAAACATGCATCCCCGATTTTGTTGGGGAGGCCATTTTTGAAAACCTCTAGGACAATGATTGATGTGTATAAAGGTACCCTCACCATGGAATTTGATGGAATAAAAGTAGAGTTTAACACAAATGACTCTATGAAGTATCCTAGTGAAGAACATGCTTGCCATGCCCTAGATGCTGTTGAAGAAGTTGTGCAAGATGTTTTTGAACTAAGTGGTGGTGATTCTTTGTTAGTTGCTTTGTAATGTGATAGTAATGATGCCCACAATGTATACTCTATGAGCACTAACTTGAAGGAAAGCTTTGAGGATTTGAACCTGCTTGAAGAAATGAAATCGAGTCTCTCAAAACCATCCCCCCACTCTTAGATGAGCCCGAGGAACCGGGATTCCTTTCGTCACTTATGAAAGTGCCAGTGATTGAACTTAAACCAGTGCCAAGTGACCTCAAGTATGCTTTTCTTGGGGAAGGGGAGACACTTCCGGTTATCATTTCAAGCAAGCTCACCAAAAAGTAAGAAGTAAGTTGATGGTGGTGTTACGGGAAAACAAGGAAGCAATTGGATGGACTATTTCCGACATCAAAGGCATAAGTCCATCCACTTGTATGCATAGAATCTTGTTGGAAGATGCGAGACCCGTCCGGAAACCCCAACGCCATTTGAACCCACCTATGATGGATGTGGTGAAGGCGGAAATCCTCAAGTTACTCCAAGTAGGCATGATAAACCCAATCTCTGATAGAAAGTGGGTGAGTCCAACTCAGGTGGTACCCAAGAAGAGCGGGGTGACGGCGGTAAAAAATGAGAAGGGTGAAATGGTGCCCACCCGAGTTCAAAATGGGTGGCGCGCTTGCATTGACTACCGGAGGTTAAATGTGAAAACCCGGAAGGATCACTTCCCATTGCCATTTATTGATCAAATGCTTGAGAGGTTAGCAAGCCACCCCTTATATTGCTTTTTAGATGGGTACTCGGGGTACTTTCAAGTGGCTATCACCCCGGAGTACCAAGAAAAGACCACCCTCACGTGCCCCTTCGGTACATTTGCTTACCGACGCATGCCTTTCGTTTTATGTAACGCCCTCACGACTTTCCAAAGGTGTATGGTAAGCATTTTCTTAGAATTTTTTGAAAATTTTGTTGAGGTATTCATGGATGATTTCACCATTCATGGTAATTCTTTTAACAATTGTTTAGCAAATTTGACACCAGTTCTTAAACATTGCATTGATACTAATCTTGTGTTAAATTCTGAGAAGTATCATTTTATGGTAGAGCAAGGCATTGTCTTAGGCCATGTTGTCTCCTCTAAGGGTATTGAGGCTGGCAAGGCAAAGATAGACACAATTCAAACTTTGCCTTATCCTACTAATGTGCACGAAGTGCGCTCTTTTCTTGGTCATGCAGGATTCTATCACTGATTCATCAAGGACTTCTCGAAGATAGCATCTCCGTTATGCAATTTGTTGCAAAAAGAGGTGGAATTTGTGATGGATGAGGGTTGTAAAGGGCCATTTGACACATTGAAAGGAAGGTTAGTTTCAACCCCTATAATACAACCCCCAGATTGGTCGATGCCTTTTGAGATTATGTGCGATGCGAGTGATTACGCCGTTGGAGCGGTGCTTGGTCAAATGTGGGGAGAGCACCTCACGCCATCTACTATGTATCCATGTCTCTAAATAAAGCCCAAAGAAACTATTCCACCACCGAAAAGGAGTTGCTAGCAGTGGTATTTTCTTTAGAGAAATTTTGATCTTACTTGCTTGGTACAAAAGTTATTGTGTACATTGACCATGCAGCACTTCATCATTTAATGACGAAGAAAGAAGCCAAGCCAAGATTGATTAGATGGATCCTGCTTTTGAGCGAATTTGAGTTGGAGGTGTGAGACAAGAAGGGTGCAGAAAATCTTGTGGCCGATCATTTGAGCTGGTTGACTCCATGCGAAGACATTGAGGTAAACCCCACAATGAAGGAACAATTGTGGGAGTAATTCCCTGATGAACAATTGCTCACCATTAGGGATCTCCAACCGTGGTATGCCGACATTTTTTTGTCGCTGGTAAATTCCCTCCTCATTTTTCTAAGGCCCAAAAGGATAAATTAAAGAGTGATGCTAAGTATTATGTGTGGGATGATCCCTTTTTGTGGCGATCATTTTGTAAATCTTTGATGTTTGGGGTATTGACTTTATGGGACCTTTCCCTAGTTTTATGGCTTTACATATATTCTTCTTGCTGTTGATTATGTGTCAAAGTGGGTTGAAGCAAAACCCACTAGGACTGGCGATTCTAAAGTGGTTGCAGAATTCCTGAAAGATAACATCTTTTCTAGGTTTGGGGTACCCCGAGCCTTTATTAGTGACCGTGGCACCCATTTTTACAATTGGACCATAGCGGCACTCTTGAAGAAGTATGCCGTCACTCACAAGACATCCACCACCTATCACTTGCAAACCAACAGGCAAGCCGAATTTTCCAATCAGGAAATCAAATCCATCCTTAAAAACCGGTTAACCCTAACCGAAAGGATTGGCGTTCTCGGTTGAATGATGCCTTGTGGGTGTATAAGATGGCTTACAAGACACCAATCAGTTTGTCACCATACCGGTTAGTGTTTGGTAAGCCCTGTCATCTACCGGTGGAAATTCAACATAAGGCTTACTGGGCGGTCAAAGAATTCAATCTTGATATAAATGAGGCCAGCTTGCATAGGAAGTTACAATTGGATGAACTGGATGAGATCCAGAGGGAGTCCTATGAGAACGCTAAAATCTATAAAGAGAAGACAAAGGTGTGGCACGGAAAGATGATCATCAGGAAGGACGTTGGCGTTGGTCAAAAGGCCCTTCTATTCCAATCTCGCCTTTGCCTATTTCCAGGAAAGTTGAGGTCCCAATGGATCGGTGTTTTTGAGGTGGTTAAGCTATTCGTACACGGTGCGGTGGAGATTCTAGATCGAGCTAAGTCCAATACTTTCAAGGTTAATGGACAATGTTTGAAACCTTACCACGAGGCCAGCTCTCTCTCAAGGCCAGCTCTCGAGACCTCAAAGCCTCGAGTTCTCGAGACTAGCCTCTTGAAACCTCAAAGCCTCGAGCTCTCGAGGTGTTATCTTTCATCCTCAAGCCTAGCTTCTCGAGACCTTGAAGACGCGAGCCCTCGAAGTGTCATCTTTCATCCTTGAGCCTAGCCAGACCTAATGCCCCTCGAGACCACCCGTCTTGAGTCGCGACGAACACGTCGCGAGTCACGATGGTCGTACGAACTGCTTTAAATGATGGGCTAAACCCATTTTACCACAAACATATCCAAAATATTTCATCCTCTCCTGCTACTCTTTCATCTCCTTCCTTCCTCTTCGTCATTTTCAACCTGTCCTCCACAAGCGCCGCCGCTCGCCACCACCGCTCGCCACCACCGCTCGCCACCCCTAACAACCGTCCTCCACCACTCACAACCACCACTCTATACCTTATCCTTTCTTCCTAACCTCCACCCACAAATCAAAAAAATAATTGAAGAACACAAACCCTAGAATTTGGGGGGTTTTGTCACTTTGAGCAATTCAATTTTGAATTGATTGTGGGCTTCCTATTTTCTTCTTCCTACGCATCTTGGTGGTACATTTCTTCAATTTATTGAGCTTGAATTGTGATGAAGAAATGTCTATTCTATTTTTTAATCGATATTGTGTAGATTATGTGTGATGCCTTAGGAAATTGAATAGTTGGATATTGGTTGATTTTGGTGAATAAATTATGCCTGCAATTCAATTTGATGGATATTGTGTGCATATTTTGTGGTTGCGGTTTAGATTGTATTATGCTTGTTTGAGTTGGGATTGTGTGCAATTGTGTTGTTGTGGCTAAGAACAGATTGTGACTTATGCTAGATAGGAGGCATGTTGGCCCTTGATTCAACATAGTTGTTATTTGGATGAAATGTTATTGTGCTTGGCAATGCTATTTTGCTTAGGGTAGTTTAGCCATGGGACATGAATGTTGACATTGTGAATATACTAATAGTGGCTAAGCTAGTTGAGCACAACTGTGGTTTTGAGATATAGCATATTGATTTCAACTATGCGAGAATGATGTGTCCATTTTAGACGCATTATTTAGTAGTATTTAGGGTCACTTTTGTGCTCTTTTATTATCGAGAGCTTGTGTTTTACCTTGAAATTCACTTAGGAGAGGCAAAAGCAACTTTGTACTCTTTTACCTCTTCTAAGTGGATTTTGTGTGACAAGGGAAGAACACGGAAGCAACGAAGACCGGAAGACATTGAAGACTATACTTTCGAAGACTTTTGGATACTCACTTCGAAGACATGAAGACCGGAGGCCGTTGAAGACCATTTTTGGAGCCGTTGAAGACTTGAAGATTGAGAGGGATGGCTATGAAGAAGACAAAGAAACAATGCAAGACTCTGGCTCCCGTCGCGACTCCGTCGCGACACCATCGTGAGTCGCGACCAACACCGTCGCGAGTCGCGACGAACTCGTCGCGAGTCGCGACCAACGGGCGGCCAGAAATCAACTTTATCTTCTTTGCACTATAAATACTACTCTCTTTCCTCCTCTTCTCCAGTTTTGCTCAGCCCATTTTCTCTGGGTTTTAGGGCTCCAAAGCCATAGATTTTCTTCTTCTTTCTTTGTAGCTTTTAGTTCTTTGTTATGGGTTTTGTTTATCTAGGTTAGTTTTGTTCTTGGGAGCAAAGGATTGAAGCTTCCATTATCTATGTAGCAAGAACTCATTTCTATCTATCTATTTGATGTTTTTGCTATTGTGCTTTTATTGTGCTTTGAATGTTAATTGTTGATTCTAATAATGTTGTTGAGAGCTTGATGATATGAAATGCTTGGATCAATTGCTAGCTAGGGTTTGGGGGATTTGGGTTAATTTCCCCCCTGTTCTTGTTAGTAATGTGAGAGTATGATTTAGAGCTTTTGATTGTGTTAATGGATTGACAATGTGCTAGACGAATGTGATTGATGTTGAACTCTTCGTCATGTTCGTTTGTGTAGCAAACGAGAGAGTCATATGCTCGTGGATGAATGTGCGTTGCACGTTCATCCAATCTCGTGTAATTGCATGAATTGGTTTAATGCTTAGTCACGGTGTAGTGGTCATAAGCATTGCCAAGCTTGTTGGTCCTTCGTGCTAAATGCCACCAATGACACCTTGAGTTGTGGTCGCGACTCGGGAGTCATTGGTGAGGTTTGACGAGAGATATCGAACTCACTCTCGCAAACTACGAACTAAGAAGGATAGGAGTTTAGTCTCCACGACAAGTAGTTGAAGTATTGAATAGATGATTTAAATTCATTCTTGAAGCATTTGTTATTTGGCGCTTATGTATTCTTGACGGTGTGTTTCACTGCATGTGTGCCATGAGTTGTTTGAGCATAGGTAGTGCTTGTGTGGTTGAATTGTTTAGGTGTAGGAACGTGACGAATTCCGTAGCGCCTTTGCATGAAGATCTATGAGCATTAACTTAGAACTCCTTGTGATGTGTGTATTGTGGTACTTGCTAGATGGGTGTGTGAGTGTTGGTTCCTGAATGCTATATGATGGAATGTGTGAATGATTCGATGAACTACATTAGATGTGGAAGTGGATATCCGTTGCCCCCAAGGCATTTTATCTTTGTAGTTTAAAACCCCTTTTCTTTAGTTTCGTTTGATGATTAGCATAGTCACTTGACCTTGCTAGTTATCTTGTCTTTTTATCTTTGTTAACTTAGGAACCAACCAACCAACCAACCCCCCCCCCCATTTACATGCTTTTATGTGTGTGTATATATATTTACTCATAGCCTAATATCAACCATTGTGTGCTTAGACGCTTAGGAAGATCCCTCTTCTCTTTGGACGACCCCGATTTGCCACTATCTACCTAGTTGTAGAAAGTAAGCATTTAGGGCTTATAAATTATCTTTTGCACGGCGGGCGCGACGACCGCCCGCCCGTCAAAATGGCGCCGTTGCCGGGGAAGAGGCGTTTATTCTTAAGTATTTAGGTGTATTTGGTTGTGTATTAGCTAGTTGTTTTTATTTTCCACTACTTGGTGGTTGTTTTTTTTGTTCGGAGTAGGTATTGCTTGAATTCTTGGTGATTTATTTTATCGAGAATCCTTGCACTATGATTCCGAACTTTTGAAAAGAAAAAAAAAAGAATTTTTTTTTAATGGAGCGTCTCACCTTGAGGGAACTCATGATGAGAAGAGAGGCTTAACAAGCAAGGTTTTGTAGGATGTGTCATTTCGACCATCCTACCGAATCTTGCCCTTTGTTGTGGGAATAGCACGATGACCGAGAAAGAACCCTTGGTTTCCAAAACCATGGGTACTATGAAGAGTGCTATCAAGAGGTAGGAGATATTGGTTTTCAAGGGCAAGAAGCTCATGAATGCTATCCATACCACAACTCTTACAATCCGGAATGGAGTGGTAGTCCGGATTTGTGGTATGAGAATGAGCCGGAAAACCAATATTACGAGCAACCTAGTTGGCCATCACCACCCTATACCATACCCCAAAACCAAGCCCAACAAGGAAGTTCAAGTTTGACACGTGAGGATGTCTTAAATACCATAGCAAACTTGAACTCCTTTACTAGTGAGGAGCCGGATACCCAGCTCTCCTCTAGTGTTGAGGCCATTGAGGGGCATGTGAGGAACATATTAGAGGTATTGGCCCGCATGGAAGCTCGTGATTCCGAAAACACACCATCCCAACTTGAACTCGATGATTCGGTGAGTGAGGTCACCAATAAAAATGATTTTGAGTTTGAAAAGGATGAGGAGTTGGTTGTAGAGGATAGAAAAATGGAGGAAGAGGTGATAGTGCTACATCCATTAGCATCGTCACCCCTTCTCCCACCTAGTGAACCAACTCTAATATTTTCGGAAGTTTTGAGGGAAACGAGAGAGGAGCCAAAAGACTATCCCAAGCTCCCTAACCACTTAATTCCCTTTGAACCATCTCCACCTCCACAAGACTTTCCTGTTGAAAGTTTTGTGCCCCCACCTCTCTTATTTTGGATGCTCATGGTGAAGAGCTTCAAGCCTTCACCATACGGATAACATTAGGGTCGTGCCGACGACCTTAAAAATACGGAGCTTTGTCGTGCCGACGACGTTAAATAAATTCGGCATTTCTTTTAGTTTTTGTTTCTTTTAGTTTTTGTTTCTTAGTTTTTTGTTGTTTTGTTTTGTTCTTTTTATGGCATGTTTTTCTATGATTTTGTAGCAACATGAAGTGCATTGCAATGGAGGAGATGAAGGAATGAGATCAACGAATGAGGGAAGAAATCTTGGACAGTTGGTAAGCAAAAGAAAAAAATTTTAAGCCTGGGATACCCTGCCGTCGCGAGTCGCGACGAACAGGGGAGAAAAATCACTCCCAGCGCCAACTTTCCGCGAGTCGCGATGACTTCGCGAGGCTCGTCGCGAGTCGCGACACACTTCTTCGCGAGTCGCGACGAGCTCAGAAATTCTTGAGCTTCCGGACTCAACTTTCCGCGAGCCGCGATGACATCGCGAGGCTCCGTCGCGAGTCGCGATGAACTTCGTCGCGAGTCACGACGTGATCAGAACTTGTCAAGCTTCCGGACTCAACTTTCCGCGAGTCGCGATGACTTCGCCAGGCTCGTCGCGAGTCGCGACACCCTTCGTCGCGAGTCGCGACGAGCTCAGAAAATTTTGAGCTCTCGGACTCACCTTTCCGCGAGTCGCGATGACTTCGCGAACCTCGTCGCGAGTCGCGATGAACCTCGTCGCGAGTCGCGACGTGCTCAGTAACTGTTGAAAATTTTTTGAGCCCGGATTTCAAATTTCCAAGCTTCCAAGTTTCCAAATGATTTTAAACATTGCATGATCCTACCTTCTTCTCCACCCAACACTCCCAAGAACCACCACATACCCACTCATTCCTCCACCATCCTACACATGTTGACATATGAACATCCTTGCATCTTTATAGTACATTTGTTGATTGTAGTATGCCGACTACATCATTGTGATCGTAAGTGCATATCATATAATGATCCTTGTATACATGTCAATATATGTTGGATATTTTTCATGATTATTCTTATAGTGTTGGTTGAGTGTGATTTGGTTGTTCTTTGAAAATACTATGGTTATTAACTCTTGATGCTAAACCTAGTATTCCATATCCTTATGTACTTGTGAGTTTAATGTGTTCTTCGTGGTGTTAGTTTTGATCAAACGGCGCCATGGAGACAATGTTTTTCTCGAGGGGTGAGTTCTTCTACGGCATTTTTGCTCCCCCTTCCGGTTTCGAAACCAATTTCGGGACCATACAAGTGCTTGGATTGCGCCATATCACCGGCGAATTGCGGAGACACGGGTGTCACTCTATCCCCTCACCTTGATTTTTATTGTTCTTGCCTTACATGTTTACATTGAGGGCAATCCAATGTTTTAAGTGTGGGGAGGGGTTAGAGGACTCATATGCATGCTAGATTGTTTTGGAATGCTTTTTGCTACTTTTCATTGGAAAAACATGAGAAAAAGAAAAAAAAATAGAAAAACAAAAAGAAAAAAGAAAATAGAAAAAGAAAAAAAAGAAAAAAAAAAGAAAAGAAAAAAAAGAAAAAGAAAACCCGCTAAGTTGAAAACCCGAGAGGGTAACTTAGGCAACATTGGGGGTCCGGATAGGTCGAAAACCCTTAAAGGGCGGCCTAGGCAAAAATGAGAGGCTAAAATGTGCGGAAAAAGGTGAGATGTGAGCTAAAGAAACATGATGTGTGGCTAGGATGAAAACTCGAAAGAGCTCCTAGGCAAAATGAGAGAAAGTGAGAGAAATTGAAAAATGCTATGATTTCACTCATTTGCCGGCGTTGGAGTCATAAGGTTGCGGTTGTCACACGGATGGATCGGGTAGCTCAATATCTATAGACCTCTTGGGATTGGGTAGCTTAGTGGGTTAGGAAACGAAGTGTGGTTATGAAATTCCTTATCTCTTTTTACTTCGTTTTTGGTTGATATATTGGCATTAGGTGAAGCATGTGTTTGAACCTCTTATATGGTTTTAACTTCATCTTGTGTCATTGGACTTTGGGAATATCAATTCTGGGCTTTGAAATCTTTTTATGGGTAGTGAATTGATAAGTGGTAGGTTTGGTTAGATTTAGGATTGGGGATGTGTGTGTGAAAAAATTCTCATGTGAGCTTTTATTTTGGGATTTTTGATATTGAGAGTTTTTGTGAGGCTTTGATTGGGGGATTAGTTTAGGTTTTGGATATATCATTTACTCCGTGTGCTTAATTCTTTTCTTACTCGAGGGCGAGTAAGGTTTAAGTGTGGGGAGGTTTGATATGTCCATTTTGTGTGGTTATTTTAGGGGTTTTAGGATGTGGATATGCCATTTCCTCCGTATGCTTGAATCTTTTCTTACTTGAGGGCGAGTAAGGTTTAAGTGTGGGGAGGTTTGATGTGTCCATTTTAGACGCATTATTTAGTAGTATTTAGGGTCATTTTTGTGCTCTTTTATTATCGAGAGCTTGTGTTTTACCTTGAAATTCACTTAGGAGAGGCAAAAGCAACTTTGTACTCTTTTACCTCTTCTAAGTGGATTTTGTGTGACAAGGGAAGAACACGGAAGCAACGAAGACCGGAAGACATTGAAGACTATACTTTCGAAGACTTTTGGATACTCACTTCGAAGACATGAAGACCGGAGGCCGTTGAAGACCATTTTTGAAGCCGTTGAAGACTTGAAGATTGAGAGGGATGGCTATGAAGAAGACAAAGAAACAATGCAAGACTCTGGCTCCCGTCGCGACTCCGTCGCGACACCATCGCGAGTCGCGACCAACGGGCGGCCAGAAATCAACTTTATCTTCTTTGCACTATAAATACTACTCTCTTTCCTCCTCTTCTCCAGTTTTGCTCAGCCCGTTTTCTCTGGGTTTTAAGGCTCCAAAGCCATAGATTTTCTTCTTCTTTCTTTGTAGCTTTTAGTTCTTTGTTATGGGTTTTGTTTATCTAGGTTAGTTTTGTTCTTGGGAGCAAAGGATTGAAGCTTCCATTATCTATGTAGCAAGAACTCATTTCTATCTATCTATTTGATGTTTTTGCTATTGTGCTTTTATTGTGCTTTGAATGTTAATTGTTGATTCTAATAATGTTGTTGAGAGCTTGATGATATGAAATGCTTGGATCAATTGCTAGCTAGGGTTTGGGGGATTTGGGTTAATTTCCCCCCTGTTCTTGTTAGTAATGTGAGAGTATGATTTAGAGCTTTTGATTGTGTTAATGGATTGACAATGTGCTAGACGAATGTGATTGATGTTGAACTCTTCGTCATGTTCGTTTGTGTAGCAAACGAGAGAGTCATATGCTCGTGGATGAATGTGCGTTGCACGTTCATCCAATCTCGTGTAATTGCATGAATTGGTTTAATGCTTAGTCACGGTGTAGTGGTCATAAGCATTGCCAAGCTTGTTGGTCCTTCGTGCTAAATGCCACCAATGACACCTTCAGTCGTGGTCGCGACTCGGGAGTCATTGGTGAATTTTGACGAAAGATGTCGAACTCACTCTCGCAAACTACGAACTAAGAAGGATAGGAGTTTAGTCTCCACGACAAGTAGTTGAAGTATTGAATAGATGATTTAAATTCATTCTTGAAGCATTTGTTATTTGGCGCTTATGTATTCTTGACGGTGTGTTTCACTGCATGTGTGCCATGAGTTGTTTGAGCATAGGTAGTGCTTGTGTGGTTGAATTGTTTAGGTGTAGGAACGTGACGAATTCCGTAGCGCCTTTGCATGAAGATCTATGGGCATGAACTTAGAACTCCTTGTGATGTGTGTGTTGTGGTACTTGCTAGATGGGTGTGTGAGTGTTGGGTCCTGAATGCTATATGATGGAATGTGTGAATGATTCGATGAACTACATTAGATGTGGAAGTGGATATCCGTTGCCCCCAAGGCATTTTATCTTTGTAGTTTAAAACCCCTTTTCTTTAGTTTCGTTTGATGATTAGCATAGTCACTTGACCTTGCTAGTTATCTTGTCTTTTTATCTTTGTTAACTTAGGAACCAACCAACAAACCAACCCCCCCCATTTACATGCTTTTATGTGTGTGTATATATATTTACTCCTAGCCTAATATCAACCATTGTGTTCTTAGACGCTTAGGAAGATCCCTCTTCTCTTTGGACGACCCCGATTTGCCACTATCTACCTAGTTGTAGAAAGTAAGCATTTAGGGCTTATAAATTATCTTTTGCACGGCGGGCGCGACGACCGCCCGCCCGTCAGAGAACTTCATGGATTTGAGAATACGGGCTTGTTGGACATAGTATGGATTGTATATGCAATTGTGATTAGGACTTGAACTAGTTGACTTGATTTTGATTCGGCTTGTGTGATCAACTAGTTTAAGATTGAGTATGAATTTGCAATATTGCATATACACATATTCATGTGCATTTGACTTGTTTGCTATGATTGTTAGATATGGCCCCCACGAAGAGACTTAGGGCTCCTCTCCAAGGTGGGCGCACTGCCGCTCCACTTCCACCGCCTCCACCGGTTCCGAAATTGAGCCCTGTACCTCCTCCTCCGGATAAGTACATGAGTTTGACCCGGATTACCGGGTCCTATGCGGAAAGGTGGGAGGCCCTGGAGAAGCGCCAACTCAAGGAGACAAGCTTTATCGATGTGCCCACATTAGATGTTCTCGGCCTCACTCAGCCTGTCAGATGCCTCCTCGCAAAAGGGGGAATGGAAGGGTTTATGAGTAGGAGCGCGCCCTCTTACCGGAGGTACAGACTGGAATTCTTGTCCACGGTCCGTATAAGCAGTATGAGAGGTGATCGACACTACGAGAGGTACATTGCTTTTCACTTAGATGATATATCTAGGCAAATAACCATCTCGCAGATTGAAGAGGCCTTTGGATTTGACACCGCGGAGATACGGGCCAGGCTGGACCCACAAGCCCAAGAGCGATCAATTGAGGATGATATGCACTTTTGGAATGTCATCAACATGAGGCCGAAGAATACCCATGATAAGAGTAGCGCCGTCATCCACCCTGCACTCCGTTACGTGCATCGTCTGTTGGCTGGCACAGTACTTTGCTCCACGGAGCCGACGAATATGCCAGACAATAACATTCACTTTTTGTGGCACTTAATGAGTGAGGGCCAGGATACGAGCTGTGGGCAAAATTGTGGATGAAGAGAATTATGGAGGTGGCAGGAAAACCCAAAGGGAAAATCATGGTCGGAGGCATGATAGGCCTTTTAGCAGAGTACTTGGCATTGGTTCCTCTAGCTGACTTTCCACGCTTAGGGAGGCGTACATCCTATCTTATCGCTGTTGAGAGGCTAGTTAGATTTGAGATGCTCAGTGCCACATGGACCACAAGGCTCTTCCATTGGTTTTATGGTGCGAGGAAGGTCACATTCATGGCACATCCTCAGCCAAGCAAGACGAAGCTGGAATTTGACACACCTCTGGGAGATTTGGCAATTTCACTGGACTCCTCATGTAGAGATGATTTCCAGTGCAAGCTCCGCGACTTTGGCCCAACTCCTGTCCAGCGTGATAATATCACTCTACCTCCCTCTGAGCGAGAGCAGCAGCAGCACTCCCAACAGCACTCCACGCAGCCTCTACCAGAGACAGAGCCCATGCAGGAGGACAATGTGCCACCTCACTATTCCTAGCCTCCACCGGACTTCTACGAGCGAATGATGCAGACTATGCAGTATGGATTTCACCGACAGGATAGCATGATATTGGAGCACAATGTATTTGTCTCCCAGACCTTGATTGACATGGACGAGGAGATTGACCACTTGTCAGCTCGCATCCATGAGATGCAGTCCCAGGCAGGCGGTATGGAGCGGAGAGGCGGAGAGTGAGGAGGCAAAGGAGCACGGAGTGGCTAGCACAGTATCAGCAGCGCTACTTTAGCGGTGGCCCTTTTTCATCACAACATTGATTTTGTGAGAACCACATATTTACCCTTTCCATACTTTGCTTTGTACATTTTTGCCCTGTTGTCTACATTGAGGGCAATGTAGTGTTCTAAGTATGGGGAGGGGTATTTACTACTTTGAGGTGATTGGGATTGGAGACACTTTTGCATAACTCTTTTGTTTTGTTTTGGATATTTTTTCTCCCTTTTGTTTTGGGATTTTTTTCTTTTGATGTACTTGGATAATGTTGGCTTTGATAATTTTCTTAGCCTTAACATTTGGAAAGCAATTCGCTACTTTTTTTTGGATTGGAGACACGTGAAAAATGCTGAAAAATTTAAAGAAAAAAGAAAAGAATCCCGCTAAGTTGAAAACCCGAGAGGGCAACTTAGGCAACATTGGGGCCTAGATAGGTCGAAAACCCGAAAGGGCAACCTAGGCAAAAATGAGAGGCTAAATGTGAGGAAAAAGGTGAGATGTGAGCCAAAGAAACATGATGTGTGACTAGGATGAAAACCCGAAAGAGCTCCTAGGCAAAATGAGAGAAAATAAAAGAAATTGAAAAACGTTAAGTGTTCACTCATTTGTCGGCATTGGAGTCATAAGGTTGCGGTGAACACACGGATGGATCGGGTAGCTTGACATCTTGAGGACCTTTTGGGAGTGGAAAATTGAGCGGGAGAAGATGAAGTAAGTTATGAATTTTGTGATCGTTAATATACTTCATTTTTAGGTTGATATATTGATATAAAGTGGAGCATGTGTTTTGAACCTTATACATGTCTTTAGCTTCACATTTTATCATTGGATTTGGGATTATTAATTCGGGATTTGGAGATGTTTT
The DNA here is from genome assembly GCA_037428765.1 of Rubia yunnanensis. Lineage (NCBI taxonomy): Eukaryota > Viridiplantae > Streptophyta > Magnoliopsida > Gentianales > Rubiaceae > Rubia > Rubia yunnanensis. The sequence goes on along the minus strand of CM075069.1, from coordinate 63,877,135 downwards.
AGGGATACCAATGAATTGATGTGTTGATGTGGTTTGGGTAGATTTAGGAATAAGGGTTGTGGGAAACTTCTCATTTGACCTTAACATTGGGATGTGTGATATTGAGAGTTTTGTGAGGTATTGATTTGGGGGGAACAGTAGTTAGGATGTGGATACATCATTTCCTTCGTATGCTTGGATATTTTATTACTTGAGGGCGAGTAAGGTTTACGTGTGGGGAGGTTTGATGTGTCCATTTTATGTGCATAATTTAGTACTATTTTGGGTCACTTTTGTGCTATTTTATTATCAAGATCTTGTGTTTTACCTTGAAATTCTCTTAGGAGGGGTAAGAGCAACTTTACGCTCTTTTACCTATTCCAAGTGGATTTTACATGACAAGGGAAGAACACAGAGGCAATGAAGACCGGAGGCCATTGAATATCACATTTTCGAAGAATTCTGAAGACTTGCTTCGAAGACATGAAGACTGGAGGCCATTGAAAACCATTTTTGGAGACATTGAAGACTTGAAAATTAAGGGGAACTGCTATGAAGATGATTGTATGCCACAAGAAGAAGGAAAGGAAACCAGGCAAGTCACGACGGGACCGTCACGAGACCGTCGTAACTCGCGACGGTTCGTTGCAACCAATGGGTGGCCATAATTTCACCTTATCCTTTTTGTACTATAAATAACACTCTCTTTCCTCTCATTCACACTCTTCTGAATCTGAATTTTTGGTACTGTTTAGAACCCCATTTCTTCCATTTTCATCTTTGAAATCTCTTGTTTTATGTTTGGTTGTTTAGCATTAATTAGTATGAACTCTTGTAGCTAAACCTAGTTCTTGGGAGCAATTGACTAAGGCTTCCAAGCCCATGTCTTGAGAATAATTTTTAGCCTATTTGATATTCTTACTATTGTGCATTTATGGAGCATTGAATGTTTTTGTTAATGTCATTAATGTTATTGAAAGCTTGAGTATATGAATTACTTGTATGATATGTTTGTTAGGGTTTTGGGGAAATGAGTTAATTTCCCCCTTTTCTTGATAGGAATCCAAGAGGATGATTTAGAGCTTTTGATTGTGTTGATGGATTGATAATTGCTAGATGAATATGATAATGTTGAACTCTTTGTCATGTTTGTTGCTTGTAGCAAATGAGAGAAGTCTATGAATGTCGATCGTTCTTGACTAATCTTGTGTAAATGCATGAATCGGTTAAATGCTTAGATACGGTGTAGTGTTTATAAGTGTTGTCAAGCTTGTTGATTCTTCGTGCTAAATGCCATCAATGGGATATCTTGAGTCGTGTTACGACCACGGGAGTTATTGGTGAGGTTTGATAAGAGATGTCGAATTCACTCTTGCAAACTACTATCTAAGAAGGATAGAAGTTTAGTCTTCACAACAAGTAGTGAAAGTAGTAATTAGGTTGCATGTTCGATGATGGATAAAAGGTTTGGAAGTGGAAGTCAATTGCACCCAAGGTTTCGTTAATTGTTGTTTTTATCGTATCTTTAGTTGTATTGCATGATTAGCATAGTTCTCTTGCTTTTCTAGTTGTTGTTTTTCAATTTGATAACTTAGGATCAAACCAACCAAATCCCCCCTTGTTTACATGCTTATATATATATATATATCTATATATGTACATGCCTAGTATATTTTCTCCTATATATGTTTAAACACTTGAAAAGATCCCTCTTCTCGTGGACGACACCGACTTGCCATTATCTACTTAATTGTAGATAGGAAGCATTAGGGCTTAAAAGTATTAACTTTGAGAGGTACGGCAACGACCTCCCATCTGGTTGCCATCCATTTGAGCCTGTCCATGTTCTGATTTTGAACTTCTGGATCACCACGTTCTTGGACCTTCACAACAAAATTTAGATGATGGACAACCACAAAATGAACATAAACTTACAAGATTGTGCCAAAAATGAACATAATTATACATTTCTTTGTTTTTCAAACTTGCAGTTGTTTTCCCTCGCTTTTATGCCTGGCTCAAATTTTGCAACTCTTGTCCGCTTAGGCGGTTGCATAGAGATCTACCTGGCCACTGGTCTACCTCTCTTGATTCCAGCACATTGTGTAACTTGTGAGTACCTTCTCTATTGGCATGCGGAGCCTGTGAAGTGCCTTCTCTATTGGCATGTGGAGCCTGTGAAGTGCCTTCTGTAGTGGCCTGTGAACTGACATCCACAACCTGCCTATGTAAAAGAGTTTTAAAGATTTTAAAAATGAACTTGTTATAAATACCAGGGATGCGGCAGTAGATTTAGCCTTCTCAGCCGCCTTTCTTTCTTTGGCCATCGGCCCACCTTGACATCCCCTTATATTGTGACCAAACTCTCCACATTTGCTACACTTCCTTTTCTTGATGCTTCCCTCTCCCTCCCAATCCTCTTTTATTCTCTTTGTCCTTGGTCTCCCAATCCGGCGATGTAATTCTAGAGGTTGTCACTGTTGGGCAGTTGAGCTTTTCTGCCAGAATGCCCTGTGAGGTAAGGGCTTGATCATATAGGAATAGCTTTCAAAAATTTGTTTTTAGATAGCATGGGACCACATGATTCGTGGAGGGGGTGTCTTTTGTGCAATAGTATCACCACCGCATGTCTACATGGTACCCCCCGTGTGATCCCAAACACCATAGTCGCATGACCGCTTATCAAGCCTCACCCTGAAATGAACATCACCATGCACTACTCCATAATTTGTATCTGAACAAGGAGTGAAGGTAACTCAGTGAGATTGTTTTGAAACAAGCTTCAACATTTCTTCAGTCGGTGGACATATTACACTATCCCAGGCTACACACTTCTTGTAACGCTCATCCAGCGTTGCCATTACCTTCTTCCGCAACCCCTCCATCAAAGTAAGTACAGGCTCATTTCTCAATCCTTCAACCCAATTGTTGAAAGACTCTGCTGGATTGTTAGTTACGTTGTCACACTTCAAGGCCGTCAAGAAAGTGTATCCAGCCCAAAAATCATCACCGATGTCATTCAAGTAAACGCAAGCCTCCTCATTCAGCTCCTTCATCTGCTCCATTGCTTTTGTGAAATCCACTTTATTATATGCCATGGCTGCTCTCCAGAACAACTTCTTGAAAATATCCGTAGGGTGCTTTTTACAAAAATTAGCATAGATGTGACGGCTGCATCTCCACTATGAGCGTGGGGCACAATCTCATCAATTGCCTTATCAAGACCCTAGTTTACATGAACAAACATTGAGGCTAAAATCAGAAATGGTAAAATTCATTAAGGCTTACATCTGCACATAACAAATTCAGTAAAGGTTAAATCTGTGCAACATTAAATTAGTCAGGGGTACATTTACACATAAGTCAATAAGTAAGGATTATATCTGCACATATGTTATCAGTCAGGGTTATATCTAAACACAAGTAATTTAGTCAGGGTTATATTTTCACATAAGTCAATCAGTCAGGGTTATAACTGCACATCAGCCAATCAGTCAGCAACAATACAATCTGCATGGTTTATCCAACCTAGACCTAAACTAAAAAGTCACACAGCTCATCCATAATCTAACAAATTGAAACACCAAAATGAAAAGGATAGCATGACTCACCTTCTGCCGGCCAGTCATGAATGTCCACAGTTTATTTTCTTCAAATCCTCCCTAGAAAAACTCCATTTGTTTGAAGAAAAACAACCAACTGTCTTTGGATTCAGACTCCACATAAGAAAAGGCGAGGGGGAAAATGCCATAATCTGGATCATTGGCAATTGCACTAAGTAGAACCCCACCGTACCGACCCTTAAGATGACATCCATCAAACCCTAGAAATGGCTTGCATCCAGCCAGAAATACCTTCTTCACAGGATCAAAACCAATAAACAACCTTTTCACAAATGGAAGTCTTTGGCCCGGGTCGTACTCCATCATCGCTTGACTGCCCGGGTTGCTCTTACGCAACTCTTCGCAATACTATGGTAGGGCTTTGAATGATTCGCCGTGGCTACCATCCAGCAATAATTCACCCAATTGCCTTGCTCTCATCAACTTGTACCGGCTAGGCTGAACACCAAAATATTTCAGGTGTTCCAACGACACCTCATTGGACACCTGCCGATTAGCCTGAAGCATTTTAACAAGCCTCTTTGATATCCATCCCTGCGGTGCCTTCACCTCTTTCCTACAGATGTGTTTCCCTTTCATTGTACAAATTCTAAATGTATGGCCATCGGGGAGTGTCGAGCATGGATCCTCCATCCACAATTATGTGCTGTACAAATCACGGGTACTCTACTCTTCTCGTTCTTCACATGTTTATACACAAATCCTTCCTGTACCGAGTAGTCGAGCAAAGCAGCCTTGAAATCTTTTTGGGTCTAAAAATCCATCCTGTCGACAGTTTAATTTTGTCCTCGTCTTTGATTTTAAACTTATCCTTGTTGGTACAGTTCTTCATGGGATCATCTTCCAAATCAGTGTCTTCGTCCAAATCCCGCCCTGTGTCACTGCCACCATCCCTATCCGACTAAATCTCAGAACCTGCCTCAGTGTACCAATGATACCAGTCTCGGTCTTATTGTTCGTGGCCTTCTTCAAGATTAGGTTGCACATAATCTTCATCTTCGGAGCTGTGTTCTTCCACCAAACCCCTGGCCACAGCTTTACCACATTCTTCACTATATTTCTTCCTTGATTTTTCCAAATTCCCCATTTTGCTGCTCTTACCCCAAGAACCACCTTCAGGAGTGTTAAAGACCTCACAATATACCTCCAAATTATTTCCTCCGCAGGATGAAAACATTTGGGTGACATCCTCTTCTAATTGCAAGATGGCCCGATCATCACCATAACTCAACGTTAACTCTACTGATTTCCACGCCTCAGCATCCCCGAAGAAATGCTTAGTGCAATCTAACTTCAAGACCACAAGAGAGTATCTGTTGGGATCAATACCGACAAGCCTCTTCCAACGGGTACCATTACGGAGGATAATTGTGTATACTTCATCCTACAACATTGAAAAAAAATCCAAAATTTAAAATACATTAATATAATCTAAGGGTTGTTTCTACACATATAAATATATTCAGGGTGATATGTGAACATATAAGATATACACATAGTAATATATGGACAACGAGGAAACAGTCAGGGTTATAACTGCATTTCATTTAATTTTCTAGGGTTATATATGCACATATAAGAAATAGACAGGGTCATATATGCACATATCTTGCATATACAGGGTTATATATGCACATATAAATAACAAACATGGTTATTTTTGCACTAACAAGAAAAAAATTACAAAGAGCAGATTCACCAAACTTGTTATCAATGTTTGGTTACCCAACAAGAAGGCCTAATGTCCAGGTTCAGTAACATCACAGAAACATTGAACATTCGTCATTTGGTTACACAACTTCACCAGGTTTTTCGTCTACAACAATCAATATATTATTAAATCTAGTACAAACTTGGACCAAACCACCCACTCCATATACAAAACACGATAATTAGCCAACAAGCATTCAAAATTATCACACACACCCAAAGAATAATCACAAAGAGTGATATATTACAAATATGTTCAACATCATCCAAATAATGCATTTCCACACATTCAACATACAATCTAGCACAATACAAAAAAAATTTATATCATGAAACCCACTACCAAGAGTATCATAATAGTCACAAAACAGGAAACATAGTTTCCCTTCAACAACTTAACCATCATCACCATTTTAAACCCTAGGTATATAAAACAGAGCATAACAACTGCCACACGCACACCACTAAACATATTCAGATGATACACAATAAAATCGAACAATAAGGGTTTAAAAACCCTGGTTTCATACAACTATGCGGTCTTTCTATATTCAAGGGCCCCAAAAGTTAAATAGACAAAAAACAGACTCTAGAACAATAATAATCTGTGCATTCCCACAGATTTTATAAAGGCTTACCATTTTTTAAGGGTTCTACTGTAGCAATTCTGGGTTTCCTTCACGTCGCGACATGCACATCCGGGCTCCCTACGTCGACCTCAGTGGGTGACCTACGTCGTCGCCGGACTGCAAATGAAGATCGGTCACGACCAAAGGGAATGAGTAGAATGGGTTAAGCGGGTCTTAGTTCGGGTTCTTTCATGCCGAGAAGAGTGGGAGAAGATGAGAAGTCAAGTTAGGGTGGGAATGGAAGACACAAAAGGGGTAATAATGCCAATGGGGGGGGGGGGTAATATTGTCATGTGAGAAATGAAGGTTTATTCAGGTTTTAATTTAAAAAAATGTCAGGGGAAAACTGGTCATTTCATCTAATTCCGACATAAAACAGGCTGAAAAGGTTATATTTGCACATAACCTTTATAGATAGGGTTATATTAGCACTTTTAAATAGCGCAGGGTTATATATGCACTTTCATCAATTACATAGGGTTATATTTGCAAGTGTCTAACCATTTTCTACGCTTTTCTAGTGTCAAATGTTTGAAACAAGTCGAACCTATTTCCTCTTCTGAGTTGCTTCACCGGGATGAGTGGAGCTCGAGTGTCATTGCCAGAAAGAGTGACGCGACTGGGGTGGTGAGTATCCTCGAGTTCTCTAGATATGCTCCTCTACGGTGTTGTTGAGGGGTGGATGAGGGTGGTGGTGGAGAGGTGGTGGTTGTGTGGTGGCTATGTAGTGGCTGGTAGCGGACAGGGTTAGGGTTGAGGGCGGAGGTGTTGATGTAGGCAGGGTAGTAGTTTATGATGGGTTAGGCAAATTCTGGTGGTTCTGGGCGGCAGGCGCCGGAGCGGTGGCATCAGAGATGTGGGAATGGAAGAGAAAGAGGTTGCTTTGGGGTGACGCTGGAGATGCCAGAATACGTGGTGGTGGTACTTGGGTTTACAGAGGAGATGATGGCAGTGGTGGTACTTGGGTTTACTGGGGAGATGGTGGCGGTGCTAGGTGGACGGCGGACTGCGGACGGCGGCAGGTGATAGCGGAGCAGGTTTTAAAGATGAAGATACTACCAGAGATTACACATTTTACCTCGGTTCTAGAAGTTCAAAAAAACTAGGGTAAATGGTACCGAAGTAAAAAGCAGATTTTTTACCTTCATTGAAAACTGAGGTAAAAAAGCATTATTTACCTCAATTTTGAACTGATGTTGGTAGGATTTGTCAGCGATGTTGGTTGTAGTAAGATGGTTGACGATTGAAGAACATATGTAAGACCTCGTTTAGAGCAACGTCGGATTCCACTTCCTCCGAGGGCATCGAATGCGTGAATATTGTGACATCACCCAGTGTGCCGATATAACCCTATGTAATTGATGGTTAGAATAACACATGTGTTAACTTTGGAAATGGTATATGCCGATATACTTTTGCATCAATTACACATGCCGATATACCATTTTCGCATCAATTCGCATCAATTACACATGTGTAATTGATGCCGATATACCATTTTCGCATGTGTTAACTTTTCGCATGTGTAATTGATGCCGATATACCATTTTCACATGTGTTAACTTTGCATATACCATTTTCATATTGTTCGCATATAACTACATAGGGTTAAATGCGTGAATATTTTAGACCGGCAATAGTTCACACAGTGTGCGATATCACATGATGTGGATCACCCACGTCGTGTGCATGCTGACATGGACCGTTACAAAAACAACATCGTTTTGATTGGCCGAGGTTGCAAAAAATAAACCACTGATAATTGCGACGTCGCATACCTGTTGGTCAGACTTGGTTTATCGTACAATATTATAATATTTAATATTTGATGGTTAAATGATTAAACGTTATACGACACTCAATTGTTTTCAATTAATGAGAGAAAGAAGGACATATTCAAATCAACATAATTATAACATATAATGCAAATACATGTCACATATTGAAATACATAAAGTTAATTTGAAATTAACTAATTATTTGAATTAAGACACCATTTTCTACGTTGCACGCCATTAAAACTGTTAGAACGACTAGTGAAATGACAAATCAATCCATCTACATGTTGAAGGTCTATCGATAACTCTCCTTGGGCCTATTAATATCATTACATTCAAAATAAAATTTATGTTAGAATTGGGTAGTTCTCTAATGAAATACACCTAATGTAGTAAAACATAGACCACAATAAAGCCGAAATGGTAAAAGTAGACTGGACTGGTTATATGCGACGTCGCGGATAAGGAATGCTGACATCGCAAGGATCAAATATTTAGCGATGTCGGGAATTAATTCACATGCAAACAATATGAAGTTGTATGCAAAGTTGTGATGGTTCAGTAACATTTCGCATGAAATGACGACATGTGACCGACGTCGCACATTCAATCTATGTTCATAGAAATCTCAGGATCTTTCTTCATAATCGAAACAAACATGGCACTATCTTGGAAAGAATAACAAAAAAGATATAACATGTAATTCATGCATCATACCTCATGTAATGTAAGAATCTTTGACTAATTATTGATTAAAAACACATATAGTAGGATCATCACATCATTGGTAATTGAACATGGAACAGATGGAAAAACTACCTCAATTAATTAGGAATCGGTGATGCTCCATCCTTGGACACTTGTTGATGTTTGAGAGAATCAAGTTGATTAGATCTTTAAATGCTGTAAGGTTGTGAATGAAATGGATGGTGGGAGTTTTTGGTTGTAAGATTGGTGTTGGAAATGGAAAATGGGAAATGGGTATTAGTGCTGAGATTTATTGGATTGAAATAGGGAGGGGGGAAATTTTGGGTTCAAAATTTTGGCTGAAAATTTGAATTCCCGCTAGAAATTTCAGAGTTACCGACATCGGTTTGTATTCGTATTGGTGTCGTGTAAATCGACACACGTGCAACCTTGCAGATAATATTAATTATGGTGGTAATATAAACCGTACTACACACCTTTTCAAAATTACAGCCCAACCATCGACCCATTCATGCCAAAAAAATGTTATCTCCAATTTTGCATTTTGGGAAGGAAAATAATGGAATACTAACACAAATGACGGGCGACCTTTTATAGTTTGATGGCCAATTTTTATTACCTATTAAATTCTATAAAAAATTAGAATATATAATTTCATGCGCTTCTATGCGGTGGAAATTATTGTGTTCATAATGCTTATTGTAGGGGTAATAATGGAATACTAACACAAATAACGGACGATAACCCCAAATCACGGACGGGACACTTGCAATCCTAAGTCAAACTCTTTACCAGTGTAACTGATAAAGAAACTCGCATAATCCCACATAGAGTTCGACAAGTTCCTTAGGAATGACCTTTGTATATTTATAAGTAATCATCTACAATTTACTCAATGATGAATGTACTTGTGCTTTTTAAAATTTGATGGCCGGACATTAATTACCTATTAATATCTTTAAAAACCTAGAATGTATAATTGCATGTGGTTCTATGCGGTGGAAGTTATTGTGTTCATAACACTTATTGTAAGGGTAATAATGGAATACAAACACAAATGGCGGATGGTAACCCCGATCGCGGACGGGAGACTTGCAATCACAAGTCAAACTATTTACCACCATACGTGATAAAGAAACTCGCATAATCCCGCAGAGTGTTCGACAATTTCCTTAGGAATGACCCTTGTATACTTATAAGCAATCATCTACAATTTACTCAGTGATCAATGTACTTGTACTTTTTAAAATTTGATGGTCGGACTTTAATTACCTATTAACTTCTTTAAAACCCTAGAATATATAATTTCATGCAATTATATGATGTGGAAATTATTTTGTTCATAACGCTTATTGTAAGGGTAATAATGTAATGCTAACACAAATGACAGACAGTAACCCTGGATTGCAGACGGGACACTTGCAATCCCAAGTTAAACGCTTTACCACCATAGTTGATAAAGCAACTCGCATAATCCCATAGAGAGTTCGACAAGTTCCTTCGAAATTAACTTTGTATACTTATTAGTAATCATCTACAGTTTACTCAGTGATCATACCGGAAGCTAATAAACTCTGGTAACAATTGCAAGGTTAAAATAGCAATGTCTAATATAAAATTGTCCGTTATTAAGGTCAATTGTTTCCGTCTTGGTCAAATGCGGACCTAGCTGATAAGCTATAGGGTTGAAATAGCAAGGCCCAATTCCATAAAACTGACTTCGGTCACCCGTCGTTAATATATTGTTGTACCAGAACAGGTATGTGACTCACACATACTTAGGTTCGATAGGGCCTTCCCTTGTTAGTGGGCTTAAATGGTGAGGCACACACTTGTACTAGCCAAAGTCGCACATACCTTAGGTGGAATCTTTAAGAATATTTAAATGGAGTCCACCTCTCATACATCACTTCAAAGTTTCACATTTCCCTCAAATTTTATCAATGCCCCTACCAATCTTGTCAAAGGTATGCTTTCCACATGTGGTTACATTAATTTTGTTATTCTATTCATCCTAGAATTTGTTATCAAATGGATTAGGGTTAGAATGTGTTAATTTTTTTAAATTTGTGATGTTTCTATGAATTGGGGTGGTAAGGGTTTAGGGTGTTAGTATTTGGTTTCTAAGTCTTCTAGTTATGGAGTGGTTCAATGGTTGATTAAGAGGCTAGAATTATTCCTAGTTTTATGCTCTTCTTTCTGTAATTGATCTGATGTCATGCGATGTCGCTAAAATGTCATTCACCCCTCTGGCATACCGATATATGTGCAACGTTGCTAGGTCAGAGTGACCTCACCCTTCTCTTAGTAAACCATTCGGTAGTTAGCGAGTTTGGATTGACTTGGTCAACTACCCAAAATTTTTGTGATCATTATTTCACTTATGTCTAATACAACATTTAACCCGTGACAATATGAATTACAACAATCATGTCTAACAATGCTGGTTCCAGCCGTGACCTGATCGATGTAACCGATTCTTGATTTTTTTAAATGTGTCTTCTAATATATTAATAATATTACAAATGAAATGTTAATAATTTCTTTGACCAATTTAGATCCGTATTGATTCAGATAATGACAGTTCGCGATGAATACTTTCAGGCAGATATCCGCATTTTTTTCCATATTTTGACCTAGACAAACTTTGGGTCAATTCCAATTATGGTAAGTCCTCCCTGTTTTAAACAATTTGAATTTCCAATTGACTTTTTCTATAGATTACTTTCATAAGTACCAAAAAAGGTTTTTTGTTTATAATTCAGTACATCCCTAACAAAATTGTGGAGCTCCTACCGCCGTACAAGGTGGATGTTGTGATCAGGTGCAAAGGGAGGGAGTATCACATGAAATATTTGGGGAGCGGGGTGCTCAAGACCCTTACCCCGAAGGGGTTTTTCTAGTTTCATGTTGCAGAGCAACTCGAGGTTGGAGACACCCTATCCTTCACGTTCCTAAATGGTGCCGGGCCAGTAACTTTCCATGTTCTCATTCTTCCCCACGAACATTAGATGATTTTCTTAGTATTAGCATGACAGTGTACTTTGAATACATTGATTCGTATTTGGAAGAATAAAGGACCTTGACGTATCCCCTGTCTGAAATTTTTATTGTTAAATCAATGTTAATGAATTTTAGCCATAAATTCAATGTTTTTTCAGTGAATATGGTAAATATATTAAGATCAAAACCTTCCCATTTTAGGCCTTAACTTGAGCCTTTACCAAAAAAAATCTCCTCAATTTAACTAAGTATTTATATCTGCTAAACTAACTTCATGCTCATTATCTCCTGTTCCAACCTTTCCTTCCAGTTTGCTTCATTCATCCATGTGCATTCAGTTTCAATCTGCAGTGCTACTACTTATGCCTTCACCGCTTTCTTCTTAAAAAATTGATGGGTTCTTTCCAAACATACCTTGTAGAAGGCTGTTATCTAGAGCATCAACTTCCAGTGTTGTCTTCTCCTCACCATGACTAGCAGCATCTTCTTCAGCTCTCTCATATTTGTGGCTTCTTTGATCTTCAAAATCCTCAGTACATTTCTCAGATATATACACTCTATAAATTAGTGTTTACCTGTTTCCTCCCGTTGAGCACATAGACAGCATTTCGGTTGATCACCAATTATCCCTAGGCCTTTCAGTTTGTCCACAGTAGGCAAGCAATGTTTCACTAGCATCCAGACAAAAAACTTGTGTTTTGGCTGAATTTTTACACATAGCTGCTTTGTTCCAAATAGATGGATCTCTTAGCCCCATGCCAGCTGAACTATTACTCCTGCACAATGTACTTCATGACACAGATGTGAAACCTCTCTGGCTTTCTTCTTTTCCCTAGAGAAAACTGCTGCATATTTTAACAATCTTTTCATGCACTCCTTCTGGGATACTCAGTATACTAGACTGGTAACCTGCAATGCTTAACAGTACAGTGTTGATGAGTTGGGCCTTTCTTGCGTAAGAGGACTCCCTGAGTTCCATGTCTTCAGTCTTCTTCTTTTTTTTCCCCAACAACTCCTCACAGTCTTCCTTTTTATATTTGGCATGAGACAATGGCATCCCTAGGTACTGAATTGGTAAATCTCCTTTCATCACATTCAGTATTTCAGCCAATACAATCTTCTCATTTTCCTCCATTTTAGAGAAGTATATACTAGATTTATGTCCACTTACTGCTAATCCTGATACCTCCATAAAGGTTTTTAAAATGTTTTTGCCTCCTTCTAGGGATCTTTGGTTTGCACCACAGAAAATCAAGAGGTCATCTACAAAGAGTAGAGAATGAATCCCTACTCTACTTCACCTTTGATGATAATCAATTTTCTTCATCTTGTACTCCTGTGTCATTGACCTTGTCAAATATTCCATAGTTATCACAAAGAGCAAAGGGGGCATGTGATCCCCTTGTTTCACCCCTCTTCTACCTTTAAAGGATCTGGTAAACTCTCCATTTACAGATAAGTAGAAAGAAGATTTCATGGCAGTTTTCTGAATCCGGTCAATCATCAATTCAGGAATTTTTTGCAATTTTAGCCATTTCAGCAGGAATTCCCAACTCAAATAGTCAAAGGCCTTACTTATGTCTACTTTCACAACACAGCTAGGCTTCATTCCAATCACATTATATTTACTCAATAATTCCTGAGTGGGTAGAATATTATGTGCAATGTTCCCCCCTTTGACAAAAACACTCTGGTTTGAACTTATCAGATTTGTAGTTTATCACTCAGCCTTGTGCACAAAAATTTTGTAATAGTTTTATACACTACTGAGTAACAAGTTACAGGTCTGAATTCAAAGGATACCTGAGGGTTATCCACCTTAGGTTTGAGAGAGATGACAACTTCATTGAGTATTTCTGGGATATCCTCACCTGCAAAAAAACTTAGCACAACCTGAACAAGTCATTTGCCCGTGTGTTTCCATGTACTCTTGAAGAACTGGCTAGTGAATCCATCCTTGCCAGGGCTCTTATATGCACTGATGCCTCATAAGGCCTTTTTAACCCCCTCTTCAGTAATTGGCTTGAAAAGCTCAGCTTGCTGTTGCACATTTAGACTTTCACCAAAGTCAACTAAGTCATCTTCAATTCTGCCAGTTTTCATTTGCTTGCCCAAGTGATCTTGAAAATTATTTACAAGGTGCTCCTCTATCTCCTGCTGTCCAGAAATTCTACTTCCATTAGCCATTAGACTTACAATGCTATTTATTTACATTCTTGTTTTTAGGGCAGCATAGAACAACTTAATGGGTCTATCTCCATCTTTCAGCCACTGTATTTTGATTTTTTTGTTGTAAAAAGCTATTCAGCATCTTCCAAAAACTCCAATTTCCTCATAGCTTCAGTTTCTTCATTCTGCCTTAATTTGCATCCTGGATCAACATTGATTTTCTCCTAAATCTCAGCCCATTCACTTTTAGCATCCAAGACCTTTTGCCCTATATTTGCAAACTCTCTGCTGTTGATCATTCCCAGTGGCTTTTCTAGAGTTTTCATTGTACTAGCAATGTCAGCCAACCTCTTCACCTTATCCTTGATCCAGATACTCTTCACTGTTTTATGGAATGTGGGGGACATTTTCCACATATTGAAGTATTTGCATGCTCTTTTTACTTTCCTCTCATGCCTTTGCCATTTCAGGAGCAAAGGAAAGTGATATGAAAGTACATCACATTTCACTTCACAATAACTCTTTCCCAGTTCATCAATCCACATTTGATTCATAATTTCTCTATCTATTATGCTTTGTATCCTTTCTCCTTCACTCCTTCTGTTACACCAAGTAAAGTGCTACCAAATTGTTTTCATTTCCACCAATAGATGCAGATCAACCAACTCCTGAAAATCCATGGTCTCTTTCTCTTCTACCAAACTGCCTCCAATCATGTCTGTCTGTTTGAGTGATGAGTTGAAATCTCCAAGAATGATCCATGGTTTATCATTCCTTGGACCCACTTTTTTTTTCAAAAAAATCCTTTGTATCCATAAAACTAGTGTCATGTACATGATTAAATTTCTCCCTTTTACCTCTAGTACAATATCAATCCATTGCTCTCCTAAGTTGATAGCTGTCACATCAAAATGATCTTTCCTCCATCCCAACCAAATTCTCCCACCTTTAACTATACCCCCATTTGTCCATCCAGGTCCTATTTATTCAAATGTTTTTCTGATTTTCTTCTTTAACTTTTGTTTCTAACAGCCTCAAGCAACCAATGTTGTTCACCCAAAAAAACCCCCAATCCTTCTGTGTTTACCACACTTATTCAGCCCCCTAACAGTCTAACAAGCAATTTTATATATCATCTGGAGGATCAGTTAATAGAGTAAAGGTATTACCTGAAATTTCTGCAACCTTTTTCCCTTTCAAGCTCAACAACCTGCTTCCTCTGGTCACCAGTCTTAATGGTTCCTCAGTTTCATTCATCTTTGCTAATTTGTGCCTTTCAAACACAGAATTAACCTCATCTGTCCTCCCCTGCACTGGAAGTTCATTCACTTATTTTCCAACTACAGAATTAGATTTCTCTGCTTTCTCATGTTCTGGTAGTTTCACTGGAGGATTAATTTTGAAAGAAAAATAAATTTTCTTCGGCTTCTTTATTATTCCCTCCTTTGTCTCCTTCTTTCTGCATATCTCCTTTTCACGCCCTACCATGACACATTTCAGACATCTTATAGGTTTTCATTCAAACCTTATCTCCTCGTTCACAATCACTTGACTTTCATTCAAATACTATAGCTTATGTGGCAGCTTTTCACAAACTTTAATCCCAACCTGAATTCTTGCGAAAGCCAGCCTTTCTCTTTCCAGAGTTAGCTTATCTAAGCAAATAGGTTTACCCAATGGGCTTAATATGTTACTGGTGATTCTTTGTTTCCAGTAAGCTAGTGGAAGCCCAAGGAGCTGCACCCATATAGGAATTAAGTCTAGTTCTTCAATCTCTCCACTTTTATCCCAAGGTCTTACAATTACTGGCTTACCATCAAAGAAAATTAACCTTCTTTCAATAGCTTCATTTCTATTCAATATGCTTTGGAATTTGACCATAAACAAGCCTGAGTTCAGTAACCATAAAAGAATCCTTCCATCACCTTTAAGGTGGGATTGCTTCCAATTAATCTGCACATCACTGTTGTCTCCCATTGTTTGATACTGTTTTCAACATCCTTAGTAGTTATCTCCCCCATTACCAGACCCTCCACTTCAATTTGTTTGAAGAATTTCACCTCATATTCTTCTCCTTTTAGGATTGTGTTCCAAGTTTTGTTGTCCTTGAGCTCCTCTGTTTCAACACTTTCTCCCCATGTAAGCATTCTTCCAATTCTCGCCCATTCGTCAAACTCTGATTTCACCTCAAAAACTCCTTTCATCTCCGTCTTTGGGGTTACTTCCAGTAAGTTTTCCTTCGTGTCGCCCTGAGTATTGTTCTCATTTTCAATCATTTCATTACCCAAAACTCCTTTCAAACCTAGATTTTCATCATCCTCCTCAGATACAACCTTTGTTTCCCCTCTCTTAACTAGCGTAACATCATCCATTTGCTTTGATGTTTGTGCTATAAGCACCTTCCATATATTCCTATTCCTCGATCTACCCATGGGGTGGCAAATCCGATGGATTACCATATCTGAAAGTAGAAATCCGATGAGAAAGTACACATAGTAACGATTTTCCCCCCTTAAACTCAATGTTATTGAATGTTCTCATGTTAATTCAATTAATGTTATTGAATGTTCACATATCAATTCAATGTTATGGAATATCCTCATATTAATTTAACATTATTGAATTAAGATTGACTGTTTATTACTAAATACAAAGTAACTCGTTGGTGGGTAGAATTTGTAAGGCCATGCACATATGCGGCATCGATTACTATACCGGCGTATCTTTGGACTTACCGACTTACGTGCGAAATTGCATGCTATCGGGCGGACAACACAATGTGGTCAAAACAACGTCATTTCAGAACCGTTATATATATGAGCACCCTGTCTGTGAGTTCAAGCTTCTCTTCATAAGTTTGCCGCGAATTCCAACGGTCTCTTACCTCCCTTCACTTCTCCACTGGAAGAAAGGTTGGGTTTTTCTAACCTTCTAACATGTAATTTTAGTAATTCCTACTTTGTATTGTCTGATCTGTGGTTTGTCAATGCTTTAGGTTTTCTTTGTGTTCTAGTTTTTACTCACATTTTTGACATGGTGAACTTTCGTTGGATGTAAACTTGGGTACTATGTTTTGGTATGCCTCCATAGAGTGTTTGTATAATTTTATGTTTTTAAATCTTAGTTTTTTCCGGTGTTAAGTATTTTTATCCGTAGCTTCCTTTGATATATGAAACCTCAGTCAGATGTCTGTTACTATTCAGAACTGCAATATCATATCGTAGTCGCATATTGTTATTTTAGTAGCATATTATTAGTATGTGACGTCGCATGTATGTCGTTCGTACCTTCGATAAAACCAATGAGCTCCTAACATTTTAGCGATGTCGCACGTTGAAATTCATGCTTATCCGTATTCACATTTTAATTTCTTATGTAGAACTAATGGCTAGCGAAGGATCTTTAAGCCATCCATTTTTCCGGGTCCTCAAACATTTCATAACATATAATTAGTAAAACACATCTTCACACTTTAACACAATATTTTGTTTTCATGCAATTCTCCGCACAACGGAGCAATCCCGAGCCTATTGTGTTCGACATTGAGGATCATACAATGGCTCCCAAAAGCCCACGCTTCCACCATACTCTGAAGCAGCAGAACTTTGAGAAGAGCCCAACTTTGGTGAGAAATTTAAAATTAATATTCAATTTCAAATATTTCCACATATATATAAATATATTTCTAATCATTATATATTTTTTCTGATTTAGTTCATTCCGTGGGAGATTGTACCACTAATGCTAAGTGCAAAGACCCCCTGTAGTACTGAGGTGCTACGGGACAGAATACTGTATGAACTACTTAGGGGTAGCAAGATCAAGGCCCTTTCCCCAAAGGGTTTTAGCGAGTTCCTTAAGGGAAACAACCTACGCATTGGGGACACCTTGTTCTTCGAGGTGATCGAAATTGGGGGGGGGGGGTCTTTCATCTTCAAGGTCATCATTATCACAGCTTCTTGAGTATATTGTAATCTCTATTATGTTTGAATTAAGACAAATCTTATTCAAACTATGTACTGATTTTGAGAATATTTTCATGATTACTAGTACTATTTTTCTAGTTATTTAACTATCTAATTTGAACATCATAAGATTGAATGTATGTGTTCATATGTGTGTTTTCATGTGATTTGATGTTAATATGATTGAAATCCTTATCTATCACCGTCAAATTCTTTACTTTTATAGGGTTAGATTAGCACTTTTGGAAAATAATAGGGTTATTTTGTATTTTTCCTTTGGCAAAGTGTTGGGAAAGACCGTCTATCCATAGGCTTATGGAAAGATGAGAAATAATTAGAATAATAAAAAGGTAAAAGGTTTTAGTTGCTATATCAAAAATTTATGATGCAACGTGTAGTAGTTATAAAGTTTATGACCCGATTAATGTAACCCAAAATTTTTACCTTATTTGTAGTTTAAACCTTGGTCTTTCCATAACTTATAGAAGGATTGTCTTTCAAGAGACAGATTGTTTTCCTTTAGAATAATTTGAAGTTAAACGTTTATATTCTACAGTAACTGCAAGTGAAACATTTGAATTTTGATTAGAAACATTGCATAAAACATATAAAATTATATGTTTTACTTTAAGAGGAAGTCTCGGGAAATGTGGGCTACCTATAAACTTATGGATAGACCAAGACTATTTATCAAAGTGGGGTTTATTTTATACTTAGTAAAAATTTAAGTTTTTAGTTGTGTTGTTACCCTAGTTCCTCTTTCTTTTCGAAGTTTCTCTTCTTCTCTCTCCAGCGGTTTCTCTTTTCTCTCTCCGACGATTTCTCAGCCTCTTCTTCGCCTCTTCTTTATTTCTCCGCCGCTGCTCATTTCTCCACCACTCCTCCGCATTTCTCTCCCTCTTCTCTGCATTTCTCTGCCTCTTCTTCACGATTCTCTGTTCTCTTGTTTCTATGATTCTTCTCCGACGTGGATGGTTTATTTCTTCATCGATTATTGCACCGTTCGTCGGATAATATATGTCGTATGTCTAGGATTTGTTTTCGATTGTATTATTTCTCAATTCTTGTTCTATTGATCAGATTTGGTATGTTCTTTGCTTTGTTTAGCGTTAGGCATTTTTTCTGTGTTTTGAGTTGATTTGTTTGTTTTTTCTGCAATATTTTGAATTGTTCTCTGGTAGTTACAACAAACATGTTGATTGTTCATTTTAAATTACGAGATACATATGTTTACTTATATGTTGCAGTTGTTAATATCCAACGTGCACCTGTTAGTTGTACTGTGAATAACCATTTATTTTTCTTTGTTGTTGATTGCTGGTTTTGGACAAGCTACATCTGTTTACTTATATGTTGCACATGTTAGTATTCTGTGTGTACTTGTTAGTTGTGTTGTGTATGACTTTTTATTTTTATTTATTGTTGATTGTTCGTCTTGAACTAAGAACTTCATCTATTTACTTATATATTTCATCTGTTAGTATCCATTGTGTGTTTGTTAGTTTTATTGTGCATGACTTCAAAATTCGTTGTTGATTATTGTTCATTTTAAATTAGGAATAGTACTTGTTATCTTATATACTGCAGCTGTTAGTATCCAATGTTTATGACTTTTTGCAGGAGTTGGATCTAAGCTTGAAGTGGTTATAACTTGTAAGGAATTAGACAATATTGCACATTAGACTCCACAAGACATTCCGGCGCAAGGAGGATTTAGATGAAGATGACAATGAACTTTAAGAATTCACAGATTAGCACCCTTCAAAGATTAATAATTGATTCAATGTATTAGATATTGTTAGTTAACGTGGATAGAAATATTGTTGCAATTGTAAGTTCCCTAATAGAAGATTTCTGTTATGAGTACTTGTAGGATTTATCCTGTATCCCCCTCTTTGTTCAAGTGTTGAGAGTCCCTCTTGTGTCTGAAACTGACAACATCACATGTTTTTTTAATACAAAGTATGCATTGCTTTTACACGTGTTGCTTTCATGCCAGTAAGACTTTCAATGGCATCTCTTTAATTGAAATCAGGAAAATCTTCTCCCATGTTTGGAAATAAATATAAATTTTAATATAATCAGTACACATGGTAAGGTATTAAATGTAGTTCATATGAAAATTTGTAAAAAAAATACAAAATTATGTAACGTCTATTCTGTATATTATAACAAATACTAGTTGTAGACTAACATATGCATGTTTTAACAAAATAGAAATGATTCATAAGGTAATTTATGCACCACTTCCTGGCAATATTTTTCTATTCATAAAAGGAATTGACAGTTTAAAATCATATGCGTGTTTTTGTTTAAACAGTACATGTTGTAAAGTGATCAATGCATAGTTTTTAAATTGTCAAATTTTAACTTAACTCATAAACTATCTCTTACAAAAGTTTCATAATTCATATTCACGATTGTAAAAATAGGTGCATGTTTTAATACAAACGATACATATTGTAAGGTATCATATGCATAGTATATATAAAATATTTCTATTGCATTTAGTTCATTTTTTGGATATTTGTCACACACTAGTGGGGGATGGCTCATTAAAGACACCACTTAGAAAGTGGTTCCGCTTGATTTCTGAGAATTTGCCTTTGCGAAGACGTTTCGAGCTCAGAGAAGTCTCCATTTGGATCCCCCTGACTTAGAAGGCGGTTCAACATTTGTTGAAGGCAATTTTTTTGAACCGCCTTTAAATGTCCCGATTAAAGTTGGTCCTTTTAATAACCACCTTGAATTGATAGGTTTCAAAGGCAATTATGCCTGGGTATCTTCGTTTGTCCAAAGTTTGAGATCGAAATGATAGATCCGATTTTAGTTCCAAATTCAGAAGGCTGGTTCAAACCATCAATGAAGG
The DNA here is from genome assembly GCA_037428765.1 of Rubia yunnanensis. Lineage (NCBI taxonomy): Eukaryota > Viridiplantae > Streptophyta > Magnoliopsida > Gentianales > Rubiaceae > Rubia > Rubia yunnanensis. Next base: position 63,856,702 of record CM075069.1, on the reverse strand, counting down.
AACGAATGAAGTTCCTTTAGCAGAACTCTATCTAGAGTTAGTTCCAAGTTTGGAATAGTGTCCTAACCTAAGATTGAACTACTGCTTCAGTTCCGAGCTCGGAACTATTGGGACTGGTTAACTTTCAACTTATTTTTAAATGGGTATTCATTTTGGAAAATTAAAGTATTGGAAACCTACCAAAAAATTGGGGCTTGATGAAGAACTAGTTGGGGAAGGTATGCATGACATTCATTAGTTCATTGCATGTATTAATTATAATATTAGAAGTGTGTCAAATTTACGGGTTAGGGTTTGTGGTATTTAGGGTAATGTGTTTTATGAAAGGGGAATGTTTAGGATGATTTGTGTTCATTTGGTGAATTCCGCTAATTTATGACATTTGTGTGTAGGGTGTTGCAATGGATTACATTGAACTCATCGGTAATAATCGTAGGAATTTGCCTGATTACATTCTTTCATTGAACATTTTATTGTCGTGGCGTTTGAACATGCATTTAAGAATGGTGTTGTGCATGCACGATGCCCATGTAGAGAATTTTAAAATGATGCATTTTTGGGGAGAAAGAAGTTACGTGAACATCTAATCACTTGTGGGTTTGATACTAGTTACAATAGTTGGGTGTGGCTCAGGGAGGTTAGGAGCTTTGAAGATGTGAATAGAAAGGGAGATGATGATTTACACGGTGATGATGTATTTGATGAGATGGTAGAGGATGTTTCTAGAGAATTTCATGGGAAACTAGAGGCTCTAGAAGCCTTACGTAATAACAAAAAGAAGTCATTGTATGATAGCTCCACACATTCAGTTTTGAGTGCGACTTTGAAAATAATGAAATTGAAGGCCAAATTTGGGTGGATGGATAAAGGGATGACAGAGACACTTGAATTAATTAGGGAATTGCTTCTCGAGGGTAATCATATGCTTGATTGATCGTATGCAATGAAAAGGATTCTCTGTCCAATGGGACTTGAATTGGAAAAAAAATTCATGCATTCCCAAATTATTGTATATTGTATAGGGGGACGGAGGATGAGTTACTAGAAATATTTTGGGCGTGTGGTTAGTTAAGACATAAGATGAAGTAGGGTGGCATTGATGTGGGTGCATAAGTGGGTCTGGATCGAAGAAGAAGACGCCAACTAAAGTTTTGTGGTATCTCCCAATCATACCACGGTTGAATAAATTGTTTGCATGCAAGGAAGATGCCAAGTTGTTGTGTTGGCATTTAGAAAGAGTTAAATTGGAAGTTGATATGATTAGTCATACGCCAGATGATGAGCATCTAGATGCCATATACCCAGAGTTTAGAGCAGATCCACGACATTTGAGGTTAGGCCTATCAACTGATGAAATGAATCCTTTTGTTAATATGAGTAGCACATACAATTCATGGACTGTTAAGTTAGTGATCTATAATATGCCGTCTTGGCTTATGATGAAACGTGAGTATGTGTTACTTTCGTTGATGATTTTTAGGCCTAAGCAACCCAGTAATGATATAGATATTTACCTTGCTCCTCTCATTCAAGATTTGCCGACTTTGTTCAAAGATGATGTCCGCACGTACGATGGTAGTGTGGATGATAATTTTACATTGAAGGCATTATTGTTCTACACCATAAATGATTTCCCTGCACATGGAAATCTTTCTGGATACTCAGTGAAGGGCACTATGCATGATCTATTTGTGAGAAGGAAACATGTTTTACTCAATTGAAGCATGCATGTAAAACTTGTTTATCAATGCCATATGTGGTTTCTTCCCGAGGATCGCCCATGGAGATCAGCGAGGTAGTGGTTTAACAGAGAAATGGAGCAAACAGGACAACCTATTCAATTATCGGGTGCCGAGATATTCAATAGGGTTAGGAATTTGCCAAATGATTTTGGGAAGGGGAAGAGAAAAGTGGCAGTTGAAGGTAGTTTGAAGAAATGTTCAATTTTTTCTAGACTGCCTTATTGGAAGGATTTGGAGGTCAAACACTGCCTTTATGTAATGCAATTGAGAACAATGTTTGTGACTCTTTTGTAGGAACACTTTTGAATACCCCTAGTAAGACCAAGGACGGTTTGAAGTCTCGACTTTATTTGGTCCAAACAGGTATTAAGGAAGAGTTTGAGTCTTGTGATGAATGGTGATGACTTTTACCTCCCCCCTGCTTGTTATTCAAGGTCTCAGTCAGAGATGAAAACACACTGTGAGACCATGAGTAGTGTTAAGGTTCGTGGTGCTTATTCGCCCAACATTAGTTCTTGTGTTTCTTTGAATGAGTTGAAGTTGGTCGGTATGAAATCCCATGATTGCCACAACCTGATGATTAAGTTTTTGGTGCTAAGCGAGATATCATCACCTTATGGATTAACTTCGAAGACCTTAGGAGGTGTGAGCAAGTTAACTAAACCATAATATGTCTCTACCTATTGTGGAATATTCTTTAATAATTGAAATTCAAATTTCAAGTAGTAATAAGTATTGTACGCAATTAATGATCTCAAAATTTCTTTGTAGGTACATGTATTACATTGCGTGTCAAAATGCCAAGGATTGGGTGGGATATTCGTGCCTCATGATGACTCAAGAAATTGGCTTCATGTTTGACAAAAAGGATCGACTACATCTGCAAGAGTCTAGGCTGGAAATGAAAAATTATTCATTACGCTATACAATGAGCGATGATGGTTATATACTCCTTTTAATTGACAAACTTATTTGAGTCAATTGTTTTTATATTGATTATTCTTGTAGGGGCGATTGGAGATTAATTTTTGTCTCCTGGAGAAGAAGCGTGTTTTTTTGCCTAGTCCTATTTTTTTGTCATTTATTAAATTATTTGTCATCCTAATTGTCATATGATCATACTCACAGATTTTTAAGTAAACAAAAAGCCGTATTTATAGGATGATATAAACGTCACAAGAAATTGCTTGGCTAGGTATTTAGTGAACGTTCGGTCGACATCTATTGGAAATCCAACCATGGTTTAGAATCATGTGGGATTCAAATTTTAGTGTATATATATAGATGTCGCATAATGTGTGGAATAGAATTTGATAGATATTTTTTCCTATCAATAGATTGTTGCTATGTTAGCGTAGTTTACAGACTTTTGGTAGTTAGCTAGAATTATGATGACATTGGTTTTGGGGAATAGAATTGGCTAGATTTCTATTCATATCTATTGAATGTTTCTCTGTTAACCTATTATGTATATGTTGGAGCTGTTATATGAGGCTTTTATTTTGGTCGGGTTTAATATATTGGTATCTTTGGTTTTTACATCTTTGCCCAAATGAGTTCCGAGTGCGGAACCATGTCCCAGCTTCATGTATATGGCATTCTAGAAGAGCTGATACATGAGTTCTGGACTCGGAACTTAAGATCCAAAATACCACCCAATTCAGGAACTTTAAATACATATTCATCGCTTTCAAGCGTCGAAATACAGTAGAAAAATGGAAAGTGCATATGATTCAGGAACTCATTGCAAAGGCCAAAAAATTGCATCCAATTGAGGAACCTAAATTTTGTTCTAGACTCGGAACCCTATTTAACCCCCGTCGATGCTCCAGAAGTTTCAAACTCGAGACTCTAGTTCCAATATTGTAACTTTTGAAAATTGGTTCCACCACCTCGTTCAAAGGCAGAAAATAACCGCCTTTGATGGCACTATTTTAAAGGCAGTTCCTCGAACCACCCTTGATCACTGACGATGACTTCCCTGGTATGATATAACCACCTTTAATAGGCCAACCTCCATTAGTGACATGTTTTTACATGTTTATAGCAACAAAATTCATACATTTAGAAGTTTCAACACATTTTCATTCACAACAATTCCATCTATGTGACTTGATCAAAATTCTACCCTCCATGTCCACCGATAATCTCAGAAAGGTAACTACCACCCATAAATTAAATCTGAAAGGATCTGGGTGCAAAGAAAAAGGGAAAGCTGATCAAATCCTTAAATATTAATCATTTCATATCCAACGCCGCCTTTAACAGCTCCACCAGCAGATAATTTTCCCAGTAGCTAACGACATCATCGACCAAATCCTTCTTCAACACTCCACTGATGAATTGCTCTTGTACCCTAAAAAAATTTGACTGGGTCATTCACATCGATGACTTTGTGTCCCTATAATTTTTCCACGAAAAGGCCTTCTACAGCAACGATGTTTGAAGAATAAGAAGAAAGGAAGTTTGCAGATCGAAGAAGAAGAAGAAGGAAGCTTGCAGATCGATCGAAGAAGAAGAAGAATGAGGGTTGAAGAAGAAGTGGATCTTAGAAGGAAGGCTATTCTTTGAAGAACAAGAAAAAGAAAGGTTGGGTTTATTTGTTATAACCCGTCCTATATATAATGACCCGGACCGTGAGTTATTGACATTTTTTGTTAATTACATATGGGTCATTGGTCTATCCATAAGCTGATGGATATGCCACATGTCAAGAGACTCCATCTTATTCTAAATATGTCATAATTCAAACCAAAACTCAAATAGACGTGTGAGTTTACCCAAATAGCTTATAACCTGAATTTGACCCGAACTTTAATTGCTTTAACCCATGGATTTTCATCTTTTTGTAGTAACATTTCATTCGAATCATTGGTCTTTCCATAGCTTATAAAAATACCATTTTTCAAGAGACATACTATTTTCATTAATGTCACATCATTCACTCTCTAATTTTACTGTGAATTTTCACTGTGAATATTATTACTACTCATATTGGTATACATTTTAATTTTGGGAAAGATCTTGCATCTTCATCCACTTATTCTAATTTTTTATTTCTAACTTCAATTACATCACTCATTTCATTCACCTAAATTCAAACATCTAAACTTATGATGCTCTATACAGAAGAACGTGGGAGTAAAAATATTTAACTATTTTAAACTAGTAAGCAAAAACTTTTTACAACTTGGTAACCATTAATTGGGATTTAAACTAATATTAATTTAATATTAATTAAATTCAAAAGAAAAAAACTTAACTGAACTGAATCATTAATTAGGTCTTGTTTGTTTCATTTTTTTTTATTAAATTGCAATGAACTGTGTTAAACTAAAATAAGTACCATAGTGAAAATAGTTATAGTACGACTAAACTAAGTTGAGTATAATCAAATTAAAATTTACTAAACTAGACTAGAGTGAAGTGCATACAAATTGAAAACAAGAAGATGATCATAATATAATAGTCCTAAAATTTAAAAAGAAAAACACATTAAACGAATTTGTGCAGCACTTTCATATTCTCTCTTATCACATTTAACTGCACCAACTTCACTCTCCAAATTACCTTCCATCGCATAAACACAGTCATTTCTCATTCAATACACAATGACAGACAAATATCATTCCATAACTAACATATAACTATCACAAAAAATGGCGACTCTGACCGCTAGCATGGGTTATAGAACATGCGCCAATGTGTTGGATAACTCTGATCCACAAACAAAATTTGTCATCCTACATATTTTACTAGATACAAAGGGAAAAATGTTGTGCTGTATATATTTTTTTAAAGATAGTTCCCTGGAAAAGTCATACCCTATGCCAAAGTTGTCACCCACATAGTAGATAAACAAAACCGACAACTCTTGTACTTTGGTGAGAGAATAAGGGAAGGACCAAGACAACCCTGCCAAGGAAACTTTCAATAAAGGTACGTTCACACAATCACAAATTACTCATGCTATGAACAAGCCACAATGAAGGTTTGTCCTCGTATTTCAATTTATTCTTGTTAAAGAATAAACGCATAATGCTAGATAACGTAGAAAACAAATGCATATAGAGGCCAATATTATACAAGTCGCTTCACTACAGAAATAGACATGGGAGACCAATACCGTGCCTCTCAAAGATAGTATTTATAAGCCCAACTTATGGCTAACTGCTAAAGAGTAACTAGTGGTAAGACGGGGTCGTCCACGGGAAAAATGGGGTTTTATCAAGTGTTGAAGAGTTGTTGAAAAGCACACGAAGGAGTCACTCTTTGTGTGTGGTAACAAGTTAGGGGGGTTTGAGTTGGAAAACCACTACGACTACTTTAAACTACTAATTAAAGTTAAGTAGAAAGAGCGATGCAAAAACGATCACATATAGCACAAATGATGTAACTAAGATTATAACGAGTCTTGGACGCAATTGGTTTACATTTCTAGTCATCCTTTGATCATACATTAATTATCCTATTTTTATGCATTAATCACATATTGTGGATAACTTATTAACACCTTTCGAGTGTTGACATTTTTCACCTCTCCTCGACCCTTATCTTTGGGTCAACCTAGACGATCAGCATCACAGACTTTCCCGAAGATAGCAATATACATGGAGACCCAACATGACTACCACAGTGTCCAACAAGCGAGAAACACATAGACAACACAAGTATATTTACTAATAACGACTACGAGGATCGGTCTTCATGCTAATCATTATTAGTGGGTTACATTGATAATTAGTCAAATCCACCTAAATTCAACCTAAGTCTAAGCAACCTCATCAATCAACAATCATAAGTAGTTGTTACTCCTGATTATAACCTAGCATTGATCAACAACAATTACATTGACTAAAAGTCAAAATCTTCCAGGTTTGACCAAAAACCTAGCACATAATCAATCAACAATCATCAACTAGTTGATCAACCTATTCAAAATCATGCATCAATCACACAAGAAAGCACCAAATACACTTGATAATCAAAGCACAAAATAGGATATATAGAATCTCACAAATTCATACTATAAATGCTTACCAACTTCTCCCAATAATATATTTAGCCTAGATTATGAAAACCCATAACAAAGTCGAAAGAATCCATGGAAGAAATGGGAAAAACTAAAAAAAGGTGATTGAAACCCAGGGTTTTTATGTCTAGGTTCAGCTAGGAAAGAATGAGGAAGAAGGAGATCAGATTTGGGGTATTTATAGTACAAAAATGGTCAAAAAGGAGTCAAGGCCCGCTGCAGGTGCTCGGGTGCGAGACGCGAAGGCCCAACACGAGGCTGTTGGAGACGCGCGTTCGCGAGGCTGTGAGGAGTTGACCACACGTGGGCGCAAGATGGAGCGCGCTAGGCGCACGTTTGAGGACTAAGGGGTTGCATCAGGTTTGCTTCGGGCACGTAGGCGTGGGCAGGGACTCAGTGGGAGTGCGGTTTCTGGGGCATGATCAGATTATCGTTCGCTGCCACTCGAACCCATGCTGGGGCCTTGCTCTACGGTCTCCTTTCCACCACGTGGGTGCGCAGCTAAGGGCGATGGCTGCATGCCTGGTCTTCTTCACCCGGCTGGTCGACCGACCGGTCTTTGCATCGGCCGGCTGGCCTTCGTTCTTCGCATCCGTACTTTCTTCTTCCATGCACCTTTACTCGCCTTCAATCTTCTACCATTCTTGTGAATGGCCTTCACCAATTCAATCCGAAGTGCATACGAGTCATCTACAAGTTAAGCTTACAAAAAGGAATCTAGGCGCTCGTAAGGACAAAAAATTCATTAGACTATAAATAGTGTTACAAAATGAAGGATATAGATATGAAAATTGAAAACGGTCATCTAAACCCCTTATTATGCAAACCTATCTAAAATCTAAGCAATCTTCCAACGAAAAGCTACAAAATAGATGTTAAAATCTTTGAAAAATATATGCATTTGACGTCCTATTAAAACAAATCAAATTAGGATTGAATCAGTTAAAACTGAAATAGCAAGCTTAAGGATAGTTCTCCCCAATCAAACGAAACCACATAATAACCGACTAAATGATTATGCAACAATAGATAGAGTAACTAAAGAAAAAATATATTTAGCAACACATAGATGACTAATAGGATATGTCCCAATAAGAAAAAACAACTCTTGATCATTCTAAAGGCCGCAACTCGTAATTTCTGTCATAAACCTCTCGGATCGGATCTACTCACCAATCTAGTTATTATAGGCGCCTTAAGAAGTATTAATCAGTAAGAAACATTGTAACTACAACTAGACTTACCACCCATTCCCTCCTAGAAAAGACAAATTACTAAAAGCGAATCAAATACAAGTTGTGCTTGAAAATAATGCACACAAGTTAAAGCTCATTGCATAATTTTAAGCACATCAAATATATTTTATTAAATCGAATCTTAGATTCATACAAAAACTAAAGATTACAACAAATTCCTTGCTCGAATATCTCTAAACAATGGATTAAAAATAGTCATTTGCGAACCTATTACATAACTAAGAATACGCAATTTCCCCCTTGCTATTATCAAGAAGGTCATAATGGTCCCTTGAAGCGGAATCCTTCTGAAGAGATTTCTCCACAAGAATCGCAAAGTCCCAAGGGATGAAGAAGCCCATGGAGACCACCATGCTTATTAAGAGAGGTAGGAGCAACACAGGTCTTGGGTCCAACATGGCTCCTATATGAGTCTGAACCAGGACCCAACTTGAACACGTAGGGTCTAAACTTTTAGACCCATACCCATACCCGATTGGTTTAACGTGTCTTGGATCCAACACAGGTCATAAATGAGTCTAACTATCTTTTTTTTCCTTTCTAATAAAACATATATTATCTTAAAACAAATAATTCAAATTCAATATGCATTGAGAAAAAAAATACAATCCATAATATTTATTGAATTGAAAAATAAAAATACAGAAAAAAATGAAAGTGATTTTGGAATTATGGTGAAATTATGTACTAGTTAGGTTATATGGGTCTCTGGGTCGGGTCTAGGTCTTAATATTCTAGTCACGGACCCAAACCCAGTGCTGGACTTGATGGGTCTAACTTTTTTAAACCCATACCTGACCCATCAAGTCAAAACTTTGTGGATCTGGGTTGAGTCTTAAACCCATGCTTATCCCTAGTGAAGGGGCACCATCTTCCTCATCAAGCAGAACAAGTGCACTGGCAATCAATGGTCTCTAGAGATGTCAATGGGGCAGGGTGGGTACAGATTATGGTCCCTCTATACTCATGCACACCTAAACTATTCATACTCATACCACCACACCACTCATGGCGGGTACAACATTAAAATCTACCCTGTCCCATCACCCACTTGGGTGTTCACACCCACATCAAATCCATTTTACTCACCCTATTCGTATCTCTAAAAAAACCTAAAATTTTACTTTAAAATAAAAATATTAATATAAAAAATTTGATAATTATTTACATGAAAATATTATAGGTAAGATATATGCATTATGGATAAATAATAGTTTATTACATATTAAATTAGTGTGTACATAGCGAGTCTAGAGGGGCGGGATGGGGCATGACGGGTATGAACTAACATCCACACCCGACCCACTACCCATGGCGAGGGTAATTTTCATATCCATACCCGCCCCACTGATGTGCCCATTTTATACGGTTATATTAGGACTTTTAGGATTCACTTTTGTATATTTTTTGGCTCTAAATGTGACATTTTGCCTTAAAGTTCTCTAAGGAGGGTTAAAAGCGACTTTTACGCTTTTGTTACTTTTCTAGAGAATTTTGTGTGACAAGGTAATTTATTTGAAGACTTTGTAAACTTTGAAGAATACCTTTGAATATTTGAAGATTTTAAGACGTGTATTTGAGCTATTGAAGATTTGAAGAATTGAAGAAGTGAAGAGAAGAGGAGGATATCAAACAAAAAGGAAAAAGAAGAAATGGTGCTGAAAGTGGAGTCCGTCGCAAGGCCATCGTGAGCCCATCGCGACTCGCGATGGATGAGTGGTCAGAAACTCTTCTTCAAAAACACGAATCCACCTTCTTCTTCCTGCGTTTTTGTGGGTTCGAACCATAGTTTTTCTTTCTTTCTTTTCTTAGTTTTTGTCGGTTAATCATGTCTTCTAATTGTCTAGCTTAGTTTTATCTTGTGAGCAATGGATTGAAGCTTCCATTTCTATGTAGTAAGAACCATATATATATATAAATATATATATATAAATAAAAAAAATATATTTATATATATAAATAAATAAATAAAAATATATATATATATATAAATAAATGAATAAAATATATATATATATATATATATATATATCTATTTGGTGATTTTGCTATTGTGCATTTATTGAGCTTTGAATGTGAATTGTTAATGGCATTGATGTTGTTGGAAGCTTGAGTATATGAATTGCTTGTATGATTACTTGTTAGGGTTGAGAGAAAGTAGCTAATTCTCTCCTCTTTTAATGTGGAATCCAAGAGCATGATTTAGAGCTTCTTAAATGATGTTGGTGTGTTGATAATTGCTAGATGAATGTGATGATGTCGAACTCATTGTCATGTTTATTTTAGGTAGAAAATGAGAGAAGTCTATGAATGTTGATCGTTCTTGACTAATCTTGTGTAAATGCATGAATTGGTTAAATACATAGACACATTGTAGTGTTTATAAGTGTTGCCAAGCTTGTTGATTCTTTGTGCTAAATGCCATCAATGGGATACTCTTAGTACTAAGGGAGTCATTGGTGAGGTTTGGCAAGAGATGTCGAATTCACTCTTGGAAACTACTAACTAAGAAGGATAGAAGATTTCTTCACAACAAGTAGTTGAAGTAGTGAATAGATTGTTTTGCTCATTCTTGAAGCCTTTGTTATTTAGCATTCATGTGTTCTTAATGCTATATTTCACTTCATTTATGTCATGGGTTGTTTGAGAATAAGAAGTGTTTGTATGAATTAAGTATTAGGGAGTTAGGAAAGTGACGAATTCCTTAGTTCCTTTGCATGAAAGTCTAAGAACATGAACTTAGAACTTCTTGTGCATAATGTGTTGTGATTCTTGCTAGATAAGTATTAATGTGGATTGTTCTCATATTTATCCTATAGAGGCAATGAAAGGTTGAACCTTGAATGTGGTTTGTTCTAGGTTTAGTCCAATGAATGCTATGTTTGGTTAAATGACTATGTCTTTGGTAGAATGCTTATTGTTGTCAAATCTATGGTCCTTCGTGTATAATGCCACTAATGAAATACCCCTATGGTCGTTGTTTGTCTAGTGTGATCTTCAATGAGATTTGCAAATGGTCGTTGTTTGTCTTTGCAAACTACTCTTAAGAAGGAATGAATGTTGATCTTCCATTGACATTCCCCATGGGTAACAAATGTGAAAGGATGAGTGAATGGTTCAATGATCTACATTAGGTTTGGAAGTGGATATCGATTGCCCCCAAGGCTTTATCATTTGTGGTTTTAAAACCCCCTTTTCTTAGTATTGTTTGATGATTTACCATAGTTTCTTGACTTTGCTAGTTGTCTTGTATTTTAGCTTTCATAACTTAGGACCACCAAACAACCAACCCCCCCCCGGCCCATTTACTTGCTTTTATATGTGTATATATATCTACTCCTAGCTAATAGCAACCTTTTATGCCTAAATGTTTAGGAAAATCCCCCTTCTTTGTGGACGACCCCGACTTGCCGCTATCTACTTATTTATAGATAGTAAGAATTTAGGGCTTATAAATATTAACTTTGAGAGGCACGGCGATGGCCTCCCAAATTTTGGCATCGCTGCTGAGGAATAGGCATTTATTTTTAAGTGTTTAGGTGTATTTGGTTGCATATTAGCTAGTTGTTTTTATTTTCCACTCCTTGGTGGTTTTTTTGTTAGGAGTAGGTATTTCTTGAGTTCTTGGTAAATCTTTATCGAGAATCCTTGCAATATGATTTCGGACTTTTGAAAGTTTAAAAAATAAAAAAATATATAATGGAGCATCTCACCTTGAGGGAACTCATGATGAGAAGAGATGCTTAGCTTAACAAGAAAGGTTTTGTAAGATGTGTCATTCTGACCATCCTACCGAGTCTTTCTATTTTTTGTCGGAAGAGGACTATGAGGGGGAAAGAACCCTTTGTTTCCAAAACCAAGGGTATTATAATTAGTGCTACCAAGAAATAGGAGATGTTGGTTTTCAAGGGCAAGAAGCTCAAGAATGGTATCCATACCACAATTCTTACAATCAGGAATGGAGTGGTAATCCGGATTGGTGGTATGAGAATGAGCCGGAAAACCAACAATACAAGGAAAATAGTTGGCCATCACCACCTTATACCATACCCCAAAACCAAGCCCAACAAGGAAGTTCAAGTTTGACACGTGAGGAAGTCATAAATACAATAGCAAACTTGAACAACTTTACTAGTGAAGAACCGGACACCCGGCTCTCCTCTAGTGTTAAGGCTATTGAGGGGTATGCGGGAAGTATATTAGAAGCGTTGGCCTGAATGGAAGCTCGTGATTTTGAAAAAACACCATCCCAAATCGAACTCAAGGATTCGGTGAGTGAGGTCACCATGGGAAATGATCTTGAGCTCGAAGGGGATGAAGAGTTGGTTGTTGAGAATGATAAAAAGGAGGAAGAGGTGATTGTGCTACATTCATTAGCAGCGTCACCCCTACCCCTACCTATTGAACCAACTCCACCATTTTCGGAAGTTTTGAGGGAGATCAGAGAGGAGCCAAAAGACTATCCCAAGCCTCCTAACCACCCAACTCCCTTTAAAACATCTTCACCTCAACAAGACTTTCCTCTTGAAAGTTTTGTACCCCCACCTCTCTACTTTTGGATACTTATGGTGAAGGGGTTCAAGCCTTCACCATATGGATAACATTAGGGTCGTGCCGACGACCTTAAATATACGGAGCTTTGTCGTGCCGATGACGTAAATAAACTCGGCCTTTTGTTTTTATTTTTGTTTGTTTAGTTATTATTATTTTGTCTTGTTATTTTTACAGTGTGTTTTTCTGTGATTTTGTAGAAAAGTGAAGTGTATTGCATTGGAGGAGATGGAGGAATGAGATCCATGAGAAGGGGAAGAAAGCTTGGAATGTTGGTAAGAAAAGATTGAATTCTTTCTAAGTGCTGGGAGGCCTTGGCATTGCGAGTCGCGATGACCTCGCTATGACCTCGCTATGACCTTGCGAAGGACCATTGCGAGTCACGATGTGATTAGAGGTTTTGTGCTAAATTAACCTCCCAGCAACCACTTTCCACAAGTTACAACGAGCCATTGTGAGGTACGACCATTGGGTCCTTGAGATAGCATCCCCTCAAGACCTCGAGTCGAGCCGAACCCAAAAAGCCATTAGTCCTCGAGGCCGCGAGCTCTCGAGTTGAGCTGAAACCTTCAAGACATCATTCCCTCGAGAGCTTGGGTCCTCAAGGCCAAAAGCCCTCGACTCGAGTTGAAGCCCTCGAGACCTCGGGTCCTCGAGGCCGCAAGACCAGCCCTTCGAAAAGTCAGGAGTCTCGAGACCATCATCCCTTAAGATCATCATTTCTCTCGAGACCAGTCAGCCCTTGAGACCTCAGGTCCTCAAGATCAACCCTTGAGACCTCAGGTCCTCGAGACCAACCCTCGAGACATCATCCCCTCGAGACCTCGAGGCAGCAAGCCCTCGACTTGAGCAGAACTTGAAAGTCCATCACCCTCTTGAGGCCAGTTCTCGAGACATCATCCCCTCGAGACCTCAAGGCAGCAAGCTGACTTGAGCAGAACTTGAAAGTCCATCAGCTCTCAAGGCCTCAGGTCCTTGAGACCATCCCTCAAGACATCATGCCCTCGAGACCTCAAGGCAGCAAGCCTCGAATCGAGCTGAGCTTGATAGTCCATCACCCTCTCGAGGCTAGTTCTCAAGATATCATCCCCTCGAGGCCTCGAGGCCGCAAATTCCTTGGCTCGAGCCAAACTTGAAAGACCATCATCCCTCGAGACCATCATTCCTTAAGTCAAGCTGAAGCCCTCAATGCATCAGCCCCTCGAGAACTCAGGTTCTCGAGGCCACAAGCCCTCGATTCAAGCAGAAGTCCTCAAGTCCTCGGGTCCTCGAGGCTAAAAGCACTCGACTCGAGTTGAAGCCCTTGGGACCTAAGGTCCTACGAGGCCTCGAGACCAAAATCCCTCGAAACTATCATTCCTTGAGTCGAGCTGAAGCCCTCGATGCATCAGCCCCTCGAGAACCTGAGTTCTCGAGGCCACAAGCCCTCGATTCTAGCAGAAGTCCTCGAGTCCTCGGGTCCTCGAGGCCAAAAGCACTCGACTCGAGTTGAAGCCCTTGGGATCTCAGGTCCCGCGAGGCCTCGAGTGCTCGAGACCAAAAGCCCTCGACTCGAGACGATGCATCGCGAGTCGCGACCAGTGCTGTTGCGATGAAAAATCCAACTTTTAAGCTGAGCTTATGCACTGCATAATCCTTCCTTCTTCTCCGCCAAATACTCCAACGAACCACCAAACATCCACTCATTCCTCCACCATCTCACATATATTGACATATGAAGATTCTTGCACCCTTATAGTATTTTTGTTGATTGTAGTATTCCGACTACATCATTGAGTCTTTAATCACTATATTCTATAATAATGCTTGGATATGTGTCAATATATGTTAGATTTTTATTGGATAGTCTTATAGTGGTGATTGCATGATGAATTGGTTGTTCTTTGATAATACTGTGATTATTAACTCTTGATGCTAAACCTAGTATTACAAATTCTTATGTACTTGTGAGTTTGATGTTGTTCTTTGTGGTGTTAGTCTTGATCAAACGACGCCAAGGAGACAATGTTTTGCTCGAGGGGTGAGTTCTTCTACTACACTTTGCTCCCCCTTCCGGCTCCAAAACCAATTTTGGGACCGGTTCTATACAAGTACATTGGATTGCGCAATTGTGCCATATCACAGGCGACTATGCAGAGAAATGGGTGCCACTCTACTTCTTACCTTAAGTTTTATTATTCTTGCCTTACTTGTTTACATTGAGGGCAATGTAATGTTTTAAGTGCGGGGAGAGGTTAGAGGACTCACATGCATGATAGTTTCATTTGGAATTCTTTTTGCTACTTTTGATTGGAAAAACATGAGAAAAAGAAAGAAAAAAATTGAAAATTTTGAAAAAAATAGAAAATGAAAAAAGAAAAAAAAAAGAAAAGAAAACCCGCTAAGTTGAAAAGCCGAGAGGGTAACTTAGGCAACATTGGGGGCCCGGATATGTCAAAAACCCGAGAGGGAGACCTAGGCAAAAATGATAGGCCAAAATGTACGGAAAAAGGTGAGATGTGAGCCAAAGAAACATGATGTATGGCTAGGATGAAAACCCAAAAGGGCTCCTATGAAAAATAAGAGAAAGAGAGAAAAAGAAAAAAATGCTATGATTTCACTCATTTGCCGGCGTTGGAGTCATAAGGTTGCAGTTGTCATATAGATGGATCGGGTAGCTCAACATCTTTAGATCTCTTGGGATTGGGTAAGTTAGTGGGCTGAAAAATGAAGTATGGGTATGAAATTCTTGATTATTTTATACGTTGTTTTGGTTGATATATT
The DNA here is from genome assembly GCA_037428765.1 of Rubia yunnanensis. Lineage (NCBI taxonomy): Eukaryota > Viridiplantae > Streptophyta > Magnoliopsida > Gentianales > Rubiaceae > Rubia > Rubia yunnanensis. The sequence goes on along the minus strand of CM075069.1, from coordinate 63,841,358 downwards.
GACATTGGGTGAAGTATGTGTTTAAACCTCCTCTATGGTTTGAATTCATTTTGTGTCATTGGATTTTGGTTGATATATTGATATGAAGTGAAGTATGTGCTTGAATCTCCTAATGGTTTTAACTTCATTTTGTGTCATTGGACTTTGGGATTATCAATTTGGGACTTTGAAACGTTTTTATGGGTAGTGAATTGATAAGTGGTAGGTTTTGTTAGATTTAGGAATTGGGGTTGTGTGTGTGAAACAATTCTCATTTGAGCTTTAATTTTGGGATTCATGATATTGAGAGTTTTTGTGAGGTTTTGATTGGGGGAATATTAGTTTAAGATATGGAAATATGAATTCCTTCGTGTGCTTGAATCTTTTCTTACTCGAGGGCGAGTAAGGTTTAAGTGCGGGAAGGTTTGATGTGCCCATTTTATACGGTTATATTAGGACTTTTAGGATTACTTTTGTATACTTTTGTGCTCTAAATGTGACATTTTGCCTTGAAGTTCTCTAAGGAGGGTTAAAAGTGACTTTTATGCTTTTGTTACCTTTCTAGAGAATTTTGTGTGACAAGGTAAATTGTTTGAAGACTTTGAAGACTTTGGAGAATACCTTTGAAGATTTGAAGATTTGAAGACTTGTATTTGAGCTTTTGAAGATTTGAAGAATTGAAGAAGTGAAGAGAAAAGGGGGATATGAAAAAAAAGGAGAAAGAAGAAATGGTGCTGGAAGTGGAGTTCGTCGAGAGGCCGTCACGACTCGCGACAGACGAGTGGTCAGAAACTCTTCTTGCTTTTTGTACTATAAATACTCACCTTATCCTCTCCATTTCAAGAGCACGAATCCACCTTCTTCTTCCTGCATTTTTGTGGGTTCAAACCCTAGTTTTTCTTTCTTTCTTTTCTTAGTTTTTGTCGGTTAATCATGTCTTCTAATTATCTAGCTTAGTTTTATCTTGGGAGCAATGGGTTGAAGCTTCCATTTCTATGTAGTAAGAGCCACACACACATATATATTTATATATATATATATATATATATATATATATATATCTATCTATTTGGTGCTTTTGCTATTGTGCATTTATTGAGCTTTGAATGTGAATTTTTAATGGCAATGCTGTTGTTGAAAGCTTGAGTATATGAATTGCTTGTATGATTCCTTGTTATGGTTGGGAGAAAGTAGCTAATTCTCCTCTCTTTTAATGTGGAATCCAAGAGCATGGGTTAGAGTTTCTTAAATGATGTTGGTGTGTTGATAATTGCTAGATGAATGTGATGATGTCGAACTCATTGCCATGTTTGTTTTAGGTCGATCATTCTTGACTAATCTTGTGTAAATGCATGAATTGGTTAAATACTTAGACACGGTGTAATATTTATAAGTGTTGCCAAGCTTGCTGATTCTTCGTGCCAAATGACATCAATGAGATACTCTTAGTACTAAGGGAGTCATTGGTGAGGTTTGGAAAGAGATGTCAAAATCACTCTTGCAAACTACTAACTAAGAAGGATAGAAGATTTATCTTCACAACAAGTAGTCGAAGTAGTGAATAGATTATTTTACTCATTCTTGAAGCCTTTGTTATTTAGTATTCATGTGTTCTTAATTCTTTGTTTCACTCTATTTATGTCATGGGTTGTTTGAGAATAGGAAGTGTTTGTATGACTTAAGTGTTAGGGAGTTAGGAAAGTGACGAATTCCTTAGTTCCTTTGCATGAAAGTCTAAGAACATGAACTTAGAACTTCTTGTGCATAATGTGTTGTGATTCTTGCTAGATAAGCATGTTAATGTGGATTGTTCTCATATTTATCCTATAGATGCAATGAAATGTTGAACCTTGAATGGGGTTTGTTCTACGTTTAGTCCAATGAATGCTATGTTTGGTTAAATGGCTATGTCTTTGGTAGAAGGCTTGTTGTTGTCAAATCTATGGTCCTTCGTGTATAATTCCATTGATGAAATACCCCTATGGTCGTTGTTTGTCTAGGGTGATCATCAATGAGGTTTGCAAATGGTCGTTCTTTGTCTTTGCAAACTACTCTTAAGAAGGAATGAATGTTGATCTTTCATTGGCATTCCCCATAGGTAACAAATGTGATAGGATGAGTGAATGGTCCAATGATCTACATTAGGTTTGGAAGTGGATATCGATTTCCCCCAAGGCTTTATCTTTTTTAGTTTTAAAACCCCTTTTTCTTAGTTTTGTTTGATGATTTAGCATAGTTTCTTGACTTTGCTAGTTGTCTTGTCTTTTAGCTTTCACATCTTAGGACCCCCAAACAACCAACCCCCCCCCATTTACTTGCTTTTATATGTGTATATATATCTATTCCTAGCCTAATAACAACGTTTTATGTCTAAATGCTTAGGAAAATTCTCCTTCTTTGAGGACGACCCCGACTTGCTGCTATCTACTTAGTTGTAGATAGTAAGCATTTAGGGCTTATAAATATTAACTTTGAGAGGCACGGTGACGGCCTCCCACCCACCTCCACAAAAACTACCTCCATACCCGCCCCACCCCTCACCAAAACTACCTCCATACCCACCCCAATGGGGCGGATGTGGGACGAACCTCCACCAAAATCCAACCCACTATCATCCCTAATGGTCGCCCATTCTCCCACCATATCTCTTCCACCCCATAACCCAATTAAACAAACTCATGAAGGAACTCCTTCTTCACGACTCAGTCAACTAAGTAGCCTATCTTATTCCCCTACTTTAACCACTACGAGTGGGAATGCCCCCCTCACCTTAGTTCCCTTTAGTGACTACAAACCTCACCTATGTGGAAGAATGATCTGTGTAATCCTTCAACTCAGTCCCTAGTTTGGAAATCTTGACTGAAGATACTGTGAAAAAACATAGTATAATGTAAACATTAGATAATGTTAGTGTTTGGAATGAAATTAATAATTCAAAAAATAAAAATACTCACAAGAAGCATGGAGATTTTAAAGACATCCTTGAAAAGATATAATCCAAAATTTCACCACCACCAACGGGAGAAATTCCTCCAACGTATCTACACATACAACCAGTGAGGCCCCTTACCCAAATTTAGGGATATCTCTGGCTAACCACCGCCACCAAAGGTACTATTTTCGGTTTCTTACCCTACACACACAGAGCTCCATATATTACTTCTCTGGTTGCTCATAACCCATACAACATAAAGAGAAAAACTTGAAGACTTAACATAGAAAAATCACAAGGAAAACAATAGATTTTATAAGTTTCTAAAGAGTCTCAACAAAAAAATACACCATCAATAACCCCCTCTGAAAGGAAGCGTCATTTGGAATATTCAAAAAACTAACCAACCACTAAATTAAACCTTAGAAAATGGAACACTGAAATACTCTATATGTTCCAAGTCAAAAAGAATATACCTACTTGGAATACTTATCCACTTAGAGGCTCACTTCCCAGGATATACGGGAAACTGTTTACCTTTGGGCTCACAAACCAAGCCAAATCCATTTCCCATGTCCAAAATATACACCTATCACACACTATGAAAAATCCTCTAAAATATTCAAAGCAACTACAAACTACCATAACGTCAATAATTACACACACCATGTGATCTAAACTTCACAGTTTCTAGACATAACTGCCTCTACTATCACTTCCTCTAAATATCACTCATAGCCTAATTGAATCTTGATAGCTCACCACATTCCCAAAAAGACACATCCACGATCTTGTTTCATTAAAATCACTCCTCACTCATGTGACATAAATAGTTAAATCACATACAACTTAACATATATAGTGCATGAAACAACCCCACCTAGAAGCAACAGTATGAAAATCATCTGCAGCTTTGCAAATGACTGAAAAATCACATGTCCAGTGATTCAAGTGGAAGAAAGTCTTGCAGTTTCACTGCATTACCCTAGTCTCACACCCAAAACGTATAAAGAACCTATTTACATCCACCCCACATATGCCAACCTTCTTACGAAGCTAGACAACTTATGCACTACAACACTTCCTTTTACGATAGTGACTAACACAAAAGATGTCCTAGGCCAATTTCAGCCTACCATCACCTTATCTACGTCCATTGGTTTGAAGCTCCCAATACACCACCCATATAAATTAACACTTTAAGTAACTACACATTTTACAGACTTACATGTAACAAGCATTATAACACCATAAAAAATTTAGAATTAGGTAAAATAAAATAACACATTTCAAGTACACAAAATTTGCAAAGATAACCCACCATTTTCCTACTAAAACACTAACCATCCACAAAGAGCATAGGAAAGGAAAGAACGAAACACAAGCTTGAAAAAGAAAACTTCTTACATTAATATACTAAAATTCTAAACTATGTTGCCATTCCAAAACCAAATCGATATGAAAGCTCGCATAATGAAGGCACGCCCAATTTCTCTTCGTCTTGTGAGATCACCTCCAACCTCCAACACAGGTGTAGGTATAACTCATTGCATGTATTCATAAGACTTCCGGTCAATAATAGGCCCACAGTCTATTCATTCAAGTTGCATGCTTATCAAATATACAGAGTATGTGTAAGTTTCCAGGCTACGTTCTAGTTCCTCAACATATTTCTCTAACAACTACAATGAGTTGTTAACACTTGGGTAATATCCCCGCGTCTCATGTCTAAAGCCTTGGAAATCACTTCTTGAAGTTTCACATTTAACTCATGATGTACCTTGAGTGACGCCTCAAGTGTAAAACATCATTCTTCCAGTGTGCTACAAAGGACTTCTTGAGTCTCCTCTCCATATATTCATACTTAGTCAACAATTGAACACTATACTCATGCTTTTTCACATATCGAGTTTGCCACTCCTATTCTTGCTACATTACACCCATTAACTCCCTCTTCAACTTTTGAATAACAAAATCTTGCTAAAAAAATATGTGCATCATACTGGTCCAACAAGGCCAAGCTTTGTTCTAGTTTTTTCTTCCACCCAAGCTCAAACTCTATAAACCTTAGTAGAATTGCTCTCATCCAACATCCGATATCCATAGCCCATACCTTTGCCTTCAACGAAATATTCATAGTTTTAAGATAACCATATACAACCTCCAAAACCATTATACACATTTTTCATAGCCTTCTCCATACCACCTTTGAACATAAGGTGAGGTGACTTGCCATCATGACCTACACCTTCGCATTGATCAAAGTCAGACAACCCACGATTGGTACTAAAAAATGTGGGATACTCCCCCCACGAACCCCTTATACTCAACATCACTCTCTTCTTTCAGCACCTTTTTTCAAACAATTTTGATCAAACCTAGACTCACCCACCAAACAAATAACACTCTACACATCTCCCTTCATGAACATTCATCCACGTATGCACCCACACACGACATAGACTAGAATTCGTTCCTGACTAAAACACAGAAAACCATAAACATGTCATTAACATCCTTTCCCAAAAGAAAGTTACTAAACATCTCACTTGACCCTTTACCAAAAATCTGTTACATAATAACTTATAGTTTAACAAGGTAACCCACCTTATCATTAGATGACCCACCAACGTCGCTAGAAAAACAGCCTGGTGAAACTTCCTTTCCCTTCTTCAACCCACTTAAACAACCATCATTTTGCTCAGTCCGAGTCAACCCAGCCTAAGAATATACCTCCATGGCTTCGCTGGTCATCGTGTCACTATCAGTAACCAGATAAAGATGTAGCTTACATTCTTCTAGCTCATTCTTTGATGACAACGATGCCATCTTACGCAGTTCTTTGTTCAAACAAAAAAAATAGCATTCTCCACTTTTTTTTTGCAAAACCTTCATCCACTTTCTAATCTACACATTCTAGAGAGGGTTGAAAGCTAATCTAAAATCTTCCTTACAGGTAAGGCTTCTTTGGACTTTTTCTAGATATTAGGATACTAAGAAGACATTCACACACACCCACCAGTCAAACATAGCAACTGAAGCATTATAAGCCACCCTTAACAGACTAGAACCACCAGATGACGATAACAACATAGCTAGGGACCATTTTTCAGTGGAAAAGGGAGAGTCGGGAAAGGGATGGTGCCATATAAGTAGCTGAAGAGATGTTGCGACTTCAGGACATTTTGAACCTAATTTTTCCAAACCATAAAGTTGGTGGATGAAAGATTAACAATTATCATATGAATGAGAGAACGGTAGGGGAGACGATTGTCAGCCATAATAGGAAAGGGGAGAGAGAGAGAAGATTTACTGATCGATGCATATGGAGAGTTATGTGTTTGCCGCAATATGGAAGGGATACTGATGCAATATTCAGGGGATACAAAATGCAATATTCAAGGTAAATGAATTGATTAGAAAAAAAGAGGGATATGCAGAATATTGCTATGAATATTTGATTAGAATAAAAGAGGGATATTAAAGGTATAATGGTTGCCGGTCTTACGAGCATAATTGCTCTATACCATGAAAGGGAAGTAACTTCACTGATGAGGAATTAGTTTATTATAGTATAAGTAGATGAATACAATACTTTATCTTTTTTAAGGTAAAACTGATTCATTAATTTTCAAAAAAGGTTTTACAAATTGGGGGATGTGATCCCAGCGAAAAACATGGCCTCCCATCTATTTGGCAGGGTTTGTCAATGTGTGAGCTAATACATTGTCCTGTTTATTGACTAGTGGAGAGGGGCCAATTAAAGGCGGTTATATTGGATCAGAGATGACACTTTCCCTGACTTTGATCGAAATCGATCAAAGGCAACTTTCAAAAACCTCCTTTAATTAAGGTCTGAAACCTGAGGTTTCCAGCAGCCTTGAAGCGAAGAACAATAGAACATCACAGAGCAAAGAATGATAACAATAATTCCACACAACAGATGAAACAATAGAAACACACCGTGGGAGAAACCCTAGATGAACGTCGGAAGATGAATGCTTCGGCGAAGAACAACACACAATGTGAGAATCCTAGATCCGGTGGAAGGAGATGAATGATCCGGTAGAAGACTAGATCTATAGGGCTTCATTTTGACGGAGGCGATAAGCTTCATTTTTGTCTTCTCCATCGATGCGACGACCTTCATTTCGATGGAGGCGGAGCTACAACAGTGGTTTTTTTCAACAGTGGAGGCGGGAGGCGGAGCGACATCAGGGAAGGAGACAAGCGGCACAGCGAGTAATGGTGAAGGAAGAGAGGCGTGGGAGAACTATGTAGTAAATTAAAACTAAGGGGTGGGAAGAGAGGTGTGAGGGGTAATGAAAAAAAACAAAGGTTGGGAAGGGTTCTACACACACACACAAATAGGGCTAAAAGGCCCAACAAAGGCACCCCATTAAATGTGGAACCATCTTTAATCTATTTAAAACTCCTTTAAAATGTTCGACATGACTTGGGAAGGAGTTCCAAATTTGAAACCTATTTCGTATCCTAATTAAAGGCGGTTCATCACGAATTGCATTTGATTGCATGCCTTTAATCACCCCGTCTCCACTTAGTGATTAATCCAAGCTACTTTTGGACAACGATAAGACTGTATGAGACCTAAGATATCACTCATGATTAGATCAAAATTGGATAGGTCACCATTTTGGTTGTTAGCGCATTGATGACTATTTGTGCACCTCCTCGAATTTGCTGAATTGATAGACCCTTATCCAATGATGATTGTACGACTGTTCTCAGATAGAGAGCCTCTATCGTGCTTAACGGTGTATGGAAAGAGTAGCATGTGCGCCCCTCCATTCAATACTATAGTTTAGTAGAGTCCTTCTATAACTCATCTACCTTAACAATCATTTTGAATGTATGGTCCTGCCCTCTATGGACATTAAGTTTTTGCTTAGTGAAGATATCAGTGCTATGAAGCCTAAGAATTGGTATAAGAGTGGTGTTTGCGGCAGTGATTAAAACCTATCAATAAATAAGTAGAGACCAGACCATGATAGAATGATTTACCATAATGAATTGTATTATTGATATCTGAATATATAGAGAGTACAATAGATGTGTAATAAGGAAAGAACTCTAATCATAATAAATTATAATCTAATCAGGGGTATAATTTATTCTAACACCCCCTCTCAAGCGAAGCGTCGGATGCTCACTGAAGCATAGCTTGGATCTGAAGAACTCGAACAGCGGACGAGAGAGCCCTTTGGTGAAAATGTCTGCAATCTGAAGAGAAGTTGAAACATAAGAAATGCGCAGCTTTCCGGATGTCACCAACTCACGAACAAAATGGTAGTCGATGTCGATGTGCTTCACCCGCTTGTGCGCCACCGAATTCTGAGCCAAGAAGATAGCACTACTATTGTTGCATAACAACAGTGGAGAACCAGAAAGCGGAACCCGAAGATCACGAAGCAAATGAGTGAGCCATACTACTTGTGAGGCAGTGTTGGCGAGAGCACGGTATTCAGACTCAGTGCTAGATCGAGAAATGGTGGGCTATTTCTTGGCACTCCAAGAAACCAGATTCCCACCAAGAAAAACTGCATAACCATAAGTGGACTGACGAGTCTCCAGACAGCGAGCCCAATCAGCATCAGAATACCCTAACACATCAGGAGTACTAGCAAAACAAAACCTGAGACCAAAATGAAGAGTACCATGAACATACCGCAAAATCCGAGTCACAACAGCAAAATGGTCATCTCTGGGATCCTGAAGATATTGACTCACTGTGTTGACCGAGAATTCCAAATCCGAGCGAGAGATGGTGAGATACTGAAGAGCACCAACAAGAGATCGATAAAGTGTAGGATCCCGAAAAGGAGGACTAGTAGAGCTGTGAAGCTGAGAACTAGCGACAAATGAAGAAAAATAGGTGCCGCGTCAGACATACCGGCCCGATTCAAAATATCACGAGCATACTTTGCTTGGCCAAACAGTAACCCTGAGGAGTTAGGCGAAACTTCAAGACCAAGAAAGTAATGAAGAGCAAAGATCCTTGATTGCAAACTCTCTATGTGTCTGATCAATGAACTGGCGAAGAAGAGTTGAGTCATTGCCTATAAGAATGTATCATCTACATACACAAGTAGGTACAGTACCGACGACCCTCTTGAAAGGACAAATAAAGAAGTATCAGCTGATCTGCATCGAAAACCAAGCTGTGTCAGATAACTGTTGAAACGTTGGAACCAAGCCCGAGGAGCCTACTTAAGACCATAAATGGCCTTTCGTAAGCGACAAACATAGTCTGGATGGACAGAATCCTGATAACCAATGGGCTGCTTCATGTAGACTGAAACATCAAGAACACCATTAAGGAAAGTTTTCTTGACATCCAACTGATGAAGTGGCCAGGAACGCATGGTGGTTATGGCAAGAACCGTCCTAATAGTGGAGGCTTTGACCACATGACTGAAAGTGTGGGCAAAATTTAAACCCGGAATCTGTGAGAAACCCTGCGCCACAAGTCTAGCTTTGTGATGCTCAATAGTGCCATCTGGTCGATACTTGAGCCTATAGACCCATTTGGAGCCAACAATGTTGACATTCGAAGGTCAAGGCACCAAATCCCAAATGTGGTGACCGCGAAGAGATGCCATCTCATCATCCATGGCTGAAACCCAGGCTTAATCCTGAAGGGTAGAGCGATAATCAGTGGGCTCTGTCTGATAGAGGAGTGCGGCTATGAGACCATGAGCAATAATATCCAAAAATCCCAGCGCTGAATGGCACCAGTAGAAGACCGAGCAGCCATCCGATGGGTATGAAGCTGGGGCAGCGAAGCTGGAGGAGTCGAACCAGCTGACGACACCAAGGAAGATCGAGCTGCACTGACTAGAGAGTGGCCGTCGGAAGTCGCCCAAGAAAGAATGGCCGATACTGGCTGAGACATAGTGACCAGTGGCTGAGACGGTGGCTGAGGAGTGATGGCCGGCGACTGAGGTGTGGTGGCCGTTGGCCGAGGAGCTGGATCTGGGTCGGCCATCCAGATGGAAGATGGTGGTGAAGGAGGGGCAGTTGGAAAAGGCACAGGCGTGGTGGCCCCAATCGATGAAGTAACAGCTCGATAAAAAAATGATGAAATCTCCAGATCTGAAATTGAACGACTGTCCGCGGAAGATGAGACATAAGGGAATAAGGTTTCATCAAAGAGAACGTGGTGAGAAACATAGATATGCCTAGAAGTGGGGTCGAGACATTGGAAGCCCTTGTAACGAGGGCTGTAGCCAATAAAAACACACGGAATGGATCGCGGTGCAAACTTATCAGTAGCAGTGGCACGCAGACATGGAAAAGCATGGCAGCCAAATGGGTGAAAGAGGGTATAGTCAGACACATGACCAAAAACAACCTCAAAAGGTAATTTTCCACCAAAATCTGAACTTGGCAGACGGTTAATGATGTAAACCGAAGAGGAGAAAGCTTCCACCCAACAACAATGTGGCATAGAAGAGTGAAAAAGCATGGCAAGACCAGTCTCTATGATGTGACGATGCTTCCGCTCAGCTCAGCCATTCTGAGCAGGTGTATAGGGTGATGACATCTGATGATGAATGCCACATGATATGAAGTGAGCCTAAAGTCGATGATTAGTAAACTCTATGCCACCATCGGTCTAAATTTTTTTAACCCTAGTAGAAAACTGGGTCTCAATGAATTTCTGAAACTGGATAAATGTGCCATAGAAGTCCAACTTATAACGCATTGGGAAAAACCATGTGAATCGCGAAAAATCATCGATGAAAATGGCATAATAAGAAAATCCACCTGCCGATAAAACAGGGGCCGGTCCCCACAAATCACAATGCACCTTATCCAACAAACCAGTTGTGCGCTTGTCACTAGTGGACAAAGGTAAACGACTACTCTTGGCCATCTGACAAGGAAAGCAACTAACAGATGGCGGCATAGCGGAAGTGACAGTAATATGGCCACATCGACTTAACAACTGAACAGTATCATGAGACACACGACCGAGGCGAGAGTGCCACTGCTCAAAAGAAGCCTGGAGCTTTCCATAACGTAATTCGCCTAAAAGCTGGAATCACCAGTCTTAAGAAAATAAAGACCTGAACTATGACGACCTTGACAAATTATCTTCCATGTATGCTTGTGCTCAATGGAAAATGCGTTGGCATCAAATATAACACGGACAGGTAAATCACGAGTAAGCTTACAAATGGACAATAAACTTCTAGTAATCTTAGGGACCACAAGGACATCATTAACAGAAAAATAAGAGAAATGACATTTGCCGATATGAGAAATAGATAATGATTCACCATTTCAACCAAGAATAGAATCAAAACCACGATAACATTATACCTTATCAAGGTGACTGGTGCGAGCAGTGATATGAGATGTAGCACCTGAATCAACGATCCACTGATTCGACGAAGAATGACGGTTGAGACCATTCAAACCGGCCTGAAACAACGCCTTGTCCGCAATCCAATTAATGGAGCAATCTTTTCGAGATGTAGGACACAAATAAACCATAGCAAAAGACCAAAAATTGCACAGAAATTGACCGGGTGCTGACGATAATTTGAGAAACTCGTGAGAAAGCACCTCAACTCGCGATAAACAGCTTCAACTCGCGAGAAACAGCTTCAACTCGCGATAAATTAGATGATGCGATAAATTGGAAAGATGCGCGAATCAACTCGCGCGTGACCTTCACGCATTGGAGAAAGATTGAAAACCTGCCGCCGTTCAATGTTCCGCAACCCACAAGATATTGAAAATATCACGATATAATGATCAGATCGCGAGAAGAAGAGATGGCTGGTTGTTTTGCGCGTGCAGGGACGCGCCTTCAATGGACGCGCGCGTGATCTTCACGCGTTCTTCTGTGAGTCTGTGCGTGTTAGACAGACGTTGTCTTCTTCTTGGATGGAAACCCTGTGCGTTGACTTCTCTTCGCCGGAGTTGTACGGATCGGCGAAGCTTACTGCTAGAGAAAGAAGAGGCCGTAAATCCGGAGATGACCAAGAGATCGCCGATGAGGTTCTGGGTGTTTGACGAGTTAGCGGCGACAAAATTTGGTCGGAGATTAACGGTGGATGAACGACAGCTAGCAGATCTGCAGCGATCAACGAGCAGACTGGGAGGAGATGGAGGTCGGTCGGAGACGATCGGCGTTGCAGCAGACAGAGAGAACTCACCGGAAAATAGAAACTTGAGTTCGCCGGTGACGAAGCGTATGAAAATTGAGAGGACGCCGGAGATGAATATCGCCGCTGGAACGCCGCTGATTGAAGAGGAGGTTGGACGAAGAAGGCTGGCCGGAAGTTGCCGAAATTTGACCAGAAATTCGCCGGAAACAGTTGCCTTGATCGGCCGGAAAAATAAATAAATTTATAATTAATGATTTAGGATCAGAACTTGCTCTGATACCATGATAGAATAATTTATCGTAATGAATTGTATTATTGATATCTGAATATATAGAGAATACAATAGATATAAGGAAAGAAGTCTAATCATAATAAATTATAATCTAATCAGGAGTATGATTTATTCTAACGGACCATGCCTCCAACTATAGCAAGCGATTTTTCTTTAATAAAAAAGAAGGAAAGATGGATAACAAAATATTCAGAAGAAATATAGAAGATATATGCGCTGAGATCAATGACATGTCCAGCATCGATATCAGAATCCACAAGCTCTAAGATCTATGATCCACACAATTACATTTGAAATATTACAACTATATCTATGTAAATACAGCACGTATATCCTTGTCTTTCACTTTCAATATTTGAATTGGTCTGTATACACAAGGACAGCGTGAGTATAAGTTTTGGTATCTGTAATTAAACAACGCGCGTGGATAGTAATTAAGAGTCACCCAGTTGATCATCATCATCGTCATAAAACAAGCCATCAACGATCTGATCAATGAAGGAATCGATGAAAGAGTTGCAGCCCAGAGTGAAGATCCGACCAACTCGGTTCCGATTACTGGAAAACCAAGCAAAAACGGCAGCACAAGTTACAGCTGCAAGGCATGCTCCCCCAGCCTCCTCGATCCCTGCCAAATCCAGCTTTCGAAACACTGAGTTCCCTGTCACTACCTCCAAACTAACTGTTGCTGCAAACACCACCTGAATCACGGCACATACTACTATCACTTCAGTTTCAAGATAAGTAATAAGAACAAGACGAAATATAGAAGTAGTCCAAATTAATTTTACCATGGCAAGACGGCCAGAGATGATCTCAAAGTCCTGACTCTTCCTTGAGCTCTCAATATAATCCGACAGCGCTGCGAAAAACCGGGAAACTTGATCCCCTTCGCCATCGACACCACCAGTAGTCTTTATGAATCCAGGTGGATCAGAGGTCGACCCGTAAGTCCTGAGAGTACACAGCCTCGGCTGCAGCACGATCTTGCTTTGATCCGAGAAAACTAGTTCAGGCAATCTCACCTTCTGAGATGGCAGATTTGGATTTGGAACCGCCACCGGGACCTCAGACTGTGACTTAAGCTCGCAAAAAACAGGCCTGACTAAGGCCATGATGAAGGGAGAGATTGAGAGAGTGGATTGTGGAATAATATGTGGAGTACTAGGAAATGTGAGTTAGTTTGTTAGGGTGGTGAAAATGAAGTCCACGTCTTATGCATGGCAGGTGGGGATTGGGGATTGGGGATTGGGGATTGGGGTCGTTTGCTGGAGAGACGTGGAAGAATATTTGGTCGATAGTGTAACTTTCATACCCCTCCACTATTCTCATAAGTCCTATGACCGTAACATACACCCACACTATCGTCCAATTGATTGGGACTCTGACTTATACTTTTGCCATTGTGAGTTCGATTCTCGGCAGCAGTATTGTGGAAATTTCTTCAGTGGAGAGGTCTCTTGTGCGCACCGAATACAGTCGAGGGTCAGGGGTTCAACTACGAAAGTGCTGTGATTTATCCCTCCAGTTATGACCGTGGTGCCGGTGCAGTCGGGGCAGCTGAGTTTTGCCTAAGACCGTAACATTTACATTTAAATCAATTGTTTGTACAAATAAAAAATGCATGGAGAGAAATTAGTAATAAAGATGTGCAAAAATTAATGAGTAAATTAAAATAATCTTTATTTTATATCATAAACAAAATGTTATAATATAGAAAATAATTTTTAAAAATAAAATAAAATAGAAGATCGCTTTTTAAATCGACTAACCAATCATAAAAAACTGTTTTAAGGTTAGATTATAATTATATATATGTTGAGATTCATTTTAAAAAGTTTTTTTTTTGTAATTATAGGCATTTCAATGCAGTAAATAAAATTAAATATCAAATTATTTATTATCGTATCAATTATAGAATAACCTGTATAACTTGAGTCTGTAGAGATAATCTTTTTATAAGATATGGGAAGACCGGGGTATTAGAAAAAATGGAGATAAAATTTTTAAATTGCATGAATTGAATTATAAACTTTATAAGTATTACACATTGTATAGAGATTTTACCTTTTATTATTTTAATTAAACTCAATCTTTTTATAATCATTTGAAAAAAATTTTACCGTGTAACATTTGATATAAAACGAAAATTTCTGAAAACAGAATGCATGGCATTCGTATAATAACACAATAATAAGAATAGAAAAGAGAAGAATACAGTCAAACTTGATGGCGTCAAGAACGGTGGCTCCATTGAATTGCACATAATCATCTCCATGTAAACTATAAAAGAAAATTTTCACAGTCAATGGGTTTACACAATGATCGTTAGGGGTATTTCTGGTATTTCTATTTCAAGTGTTAGTTTACATTGCTTCACTTTTCATCCTATGTGCCCTCACGATAATATGGTAAATAGTATAGATGGTGGAACATCCGACGAGGCCCCATGAGGGAACAAGAGACCCCGTTTAATACAAAAGTGAGTAATGCTAACCCTATGCTAGATGTGGAAAAGCCTAGGGAGTACTGAAATATGAAAAAATACTGCCAACCCTAAGCTAGATGGTGCAAAGCCTAGGGAGGTAAATGCAAGTCCCTAATGAAACTAGACCTCTACAATACAACTAGAGATGCAAACTGGTTCTTCAGGGCTCCTCATTGCAGCTGAGACATGGGTCTCAGGTCTTGAAGAGAAGGTGTGCTATAATGCAACCAGTAATGTGTACTGGCTCTTCAAATGGTGTCCTCCTCACAGCTGAGACATGGATATCGGGTCTTGAAGAGAAGGTGTGCTGGTGATGCGCAATCCGAGTGAAGCCAGGACCCCCGAAGGTGGAGCAGCTTCTACCATATACACCCCTAAGATGAAGAAAGAGGAGTGTTATTGGCCTTAAGCGTTCCCATGTTGTGGACCGGAGCTATTGTTGGAGAGAAAGGGTGTCCGTAGGCAGTGCCAATAACTCTTGTGATCCCCCCGACATAACCCACCGGGTGATGAAGAGAACGGACACAACTTGTACGTCGTGTGTCAGGCCTGGCGATTCTGTAATCGCCCCACTCCATTTTAAGCAAATGGACAACTCTATGTTGATTTAAACACAAAGTGTAGCGCTAGCATAGGGCGCGTGGTAATCGTCAAATCCAAGTCACAAACTAGCAATGGATTAATTAATTTCGCGTACGCTAGTTAATTAACCCACTACCCAATACACATGGGTGTGTGACCCAATGATGAAAGGTTGCACTCCCAGCAAGTGCAATTTCGGCTCCAAAGGGAAGCTGAAACTCTATGCACAGAACCGCATAAATCTTTTTTTCCCGAAGCATGACCACCTCGAGGGCTGACCTCTTTGAGGATTGGATCTCTTCGAGGCAGAACCCTTTCGAGGCTTGACCCCTTCGAGTAGTGATTCCCTTTGAGGCCTGACCCCTGCGAGGCCTAACCCCTTCGAGGACTGGAGTCCTTCGAGGCCTGACCCATTGGAGGACCCAGTCCCTTCGAGGCTTAACCCTTTCGAGGCTAAAACCCTGTCGAGGCTTAACCCTTTCGAGGACTGGGTCCCCTCGAGGCTTGACCCCTTCGAGGACTGGAAAACTTCGAGGCCTGACCCCTTCGAGGACTGGAAAACTTCGAGGCCTGACCCCTTCGAGGACTGGAAACCTTCGAGGCCTGACCCCTTCGAGGATGAATTCCCTTCGAGGCATGACCACTTGGAGGACTGGATCCCTTCGAGCCTTGACCCCTTTGAGTGCCAGGTCCCTTAGAGTCCTGACCCCATCGAGCTTGACCTTTTCGAGGTTTGAATCCCTTCGAGGTTTGACCAGTTCGAGCATCAGATCTTTTCGAGGCATAACTTCTTCGAGGACCGGTTCCCTTCGAGGCGTGACCCGTTCGAGGAGTGGCTCCCTTCGAGGACTGGAACTGTTTGGGGCCTGACCTCTTCGAGGAGTAGCTCTCTTCGAGGACTGGATCTCTTTGAGGGTAGACCTCTTCGAGGTCTGGCTCCCTTCAAGGTCGGGCTCCTTCGAGAACCGGATCCCTTCGAGGCATGACCCCTTTGAGGACCGGATCCCTTCGAGGCATCACCCCTTCGAGGTCCGAATCCCTTAGAGGCATGACCCCTTCGAGGACCGGGACCCTTCGAGGTATAACCCCTTCCGAGGCTTGTTCCCTTCGAGAAAAGATTTTTTTTGGTGCCATGCCCCTTCAGGATAAGAACCCTTTTAGGGCATAGCCCATTCGAGGACCGGGACCCTTCGGGGCATGATCCCTTTCGAGGCTTGTTCCCTTTGAGAAAAGATTTTTTTTTGTGCCATGCCCCTTCGGGGTAAGAACCCTTTTAGGGCATAGCCCCTTCGAGGTTAGCCTTTCGAGGATAGGAGCCCCTTCGAGGTTAGTACCCTTCGAGGGCAGAGCCACTTAGAGTGCAAAGCCCCTTCGAGGTTAGAACCGTTCAAGAGCAAAGCCCCGTCGAGGTTAGAACCCTTCAAGAGCAGTGTCCCTTCGTGGTTGATTCCCTTCGAGGGCCAGGCTTTTTTTCCCGTGCTAACTCCGTCCCAATTCTGTAAAAAATATGAAGTGGTTTGTGGGGAGGCCTTTTCATCCGGTTCTACCATATACACTTATGTTTGGTGTTGTTGGCCTTCAAAATAGTTGATCTCCGTCTCACCTCTGCAAAAATATGAGGTGGTTTGCTGTCTTGGAGTGTGGTTTTGTAAATAGGTTCTACCAAATATACCAGGTACAGTGGTGGAGGTGAGTTTGGCCTTCATAATTGTCCGGTCTCTGTGGGGGGAGAGATCGGGCATGACTTGATCGCACACGCCTCGCATGACGGTTATGTAACCGTCCGTTCCACTTGAAGCAAGTGGACAACTTAATGCCAGAATGCACTGTAAAGTGCAGCGCAGGCAAGTCGCACATCCGTCAAAATGTAGTAATAACTGGCAGAGGGCGTTTCCAGTTCACGTACGCTAATAGAATCACCCTGTACGCAATCTGTTGATGTACAATCATTTTTGCACTAGGTAGAAAATTATTGCCTGCAGTAAATCTGTTGGAATGTTACCTGGGTGTTGTCTCTTGAAATGCTGATATGCATGTTGGATGGTGTCAAGGTGCAGAGCCCGTACGTTGGAAAGGTACTGCTTTGTTCGGGGTTGTGTGGTTGTTGACGCATAACCTATCCGAGGTTAGAATAAAAGCTCTTCTGGGAATAGTCAGTTCAGTATCATGTAACAGTCTTTTCTGATAAGCTTGTATGCTCTGGCAGAACTTGGTTGGATCCCATCCTTTTCCACGCTATTCCGTTCCCATCAGATGTGGTAGATGGTGGTTGACAAGGCTAGGGGACCAAGTTTGTTCTTCAGTTTGGAGCCACGCACAAGTCTTTTGATCCAGGTTCCAGAGCTTTCTATTGTTTCTGTTCTCCTCCTTAGTCCTATCCAGTTTCTGACTTTACCCCATACTTCCTGCGAGAAATCGCACTTGAAGAATAGTTGATCTCTGGATTCCATCTCTAAATAACATAGGGAGCATAAGCTGGCTCTGCTTTCCTCCTCATCTTCATCATTCAGCTTGTATTTGTCCTTTGTATAGAGACGGCCTATGGTCGCCAGCCATGTAATGAACGAGAATTTTGGGGGGATGAAGTCGCGCCAGACCGTTTTGAGAATCCTCTATCGCGCATTGCTTTGTTCCACATATAAACTCGAATAGTTTTTTTTATGCATAAAATGGTAGGCTGAATTGGTAAACTTTCCTGACGTTGACCAAATGGCGAGTGTGTTCGTGACCCCTATCTGATTTCCCCCTTGTGAATGTAGTAATTCATCTCGAAGTGTGCAAAGGTCTCCGAAGTAGTTTGAGTATCTTTCTCCTAGCCTTCCATTTTGTATCCTTGGATTTATCACCTAGATGGCTATATCCTGTAAGTAAAAGGAGTGGATCCACTTGACCCACATGCTATCCTTCTTCACGTGGATGTCCCATAGCTTTTGCGTCATTAAGGCTTTATTCCAGGTGGAGAAGTCCCTGAGACCGAGTCCTCCCATGGCCTTTGGGGTGCATAGCTTCTTCCAGGAGACTTTATTCTTGTATTTCCCTCCCCATAGGAAGCATTTGCATTTCTGTTCAAGTGCATCCATTACAGCGGATTGAATGACAAAATTCCGTATCTAAAACCCCGTGATCCCTCCGACTATAGATTTGACCAGTTGCAATTTCCTAGCTAGGATAGGGTATGGCCCTTCCACTTTGCAATCTCAGAGTCTACCTTGCCGAGCAGCATGCCAAATTGTGTAACTTTGAGCTTGCTTGAGTCTAGTGGGACTCCTAGGTACCTGACCAGAAGTGTGGCCCACGGGATGCCTGTGAATCTTAGGTCTTCCTTTAGTCCCACTCCAAAAAATTTTGATTTCACCGCATTGATTACCAAGCCTGATGTGTATTCGAATTCATTTAAGGCAGTCATAAGGATGTGGACAGAGTTTTTGTCGCCTTTGGAGAAAAGCATCAGGTCGTCGGCGAATACCAGATGGGTGATTTTGAGTGCTTCGCACCGCAGATGGTGCGTGAAGTGTCTGGACTCTGCTTTCGTATTTAGTAGCCTGGAAAAATATTCTATGCAGATCACAAATAAGAGAGACGATAGTGGGTCGCCTTGTCTGATGCCCCGTCCGCCCTTGAAATGGTCACATAATTTCCATTGATTGCAACAGAGAAAGATGCAGTTGTGACGCACGTCATGATCATGTTTTTCATTCTATCAGGGAAACCCATGGTGGATAGCATCTCTTCCAAAAATTCCCAAGAGACTGTATCAAAAGCTTTTCGCAAGTCCACCATTATCATGCATCTCGGTGAATTCCTTGCTCTCCCGTATCCTATGAAAAAATCCTGTACCAGTATAATGTTGTCTGTTATGTTCCTTCCTTTTACA
Organism: Rubia yunnanensis; assembly: GCA_037428765.1. Classification (NCBI taxonomy): domain Eukaryota; kingdom Viridiplantae; phylum Streptophyta; class Magnoliopsida; order Gentianales; family Rubiaceae; genus Rubia; species Rubia yunnanensis. The sequence continues at coordinate 63,822,071 of CM075069.1, read as the reverse complement.
AAGGCCCCTTGGCAAGGATCGATTATGCCGGGTAGGATAGACTCCAGCCTGTTTGCGATAAACTTTGTGATGATTTTGTAAACGACGTTACAACACGCAATGGGCCTAAAGTCTTCAACCTTGAGGTTGTCCCTCTTCTTTGGTATAAGGGCCAGCGAGGTGTGATTAAGTTGTGCCAAGATATTGCCTATTTGGAAGAATTCCAAGACAGCCTGTGTTGTTTCCCTACCCACTGTTTCCCAATGTTTTTTGAAAAATCCTGTTGTGTATCCATCAGGTCCCGGCGCTTTATCTTCATTCATTGCAAAGAGAGCTAATTTTATTTCATGTGCAACCACATCCTGATCGAGGAAAGCCTTGTCCATGTCTGTCAGTGTATTTTCGGACAGGATTACTGTCTGGTCAATTCCTACCCTTTCCCTTGTGGTGCCAAATAGGGATTTGTAGAATTCTACAAATAATTCCCCCTTTCTGATGTTAGAAGTAACAATATGGTTCTGACCATCGAGGATTGCAGGAGTACCTCCTCCCTTCCTTTCCGATATCATCTGGTGGAAATACAAGGAGCCTTTATCCGCCATGGTGATATGGTTGATTTTCCCTTTTTGGGAGAGGAAGGATGACTCTGCCAGGTAGTAGAATAGTGCCCACTTTTTCAGTCTTCTAAGCTCCTCAATGTCCATGGCTGAGGCGTTGGGTGCGTCGAAATTGCTGAAGCCACTAATGTACTCCTTGTCCGCTTATTTTGCCTTTTCAGAGATGTGATTGTAGTCTGTGATCCCCAATGTTTCCAGAGGCTGCTTTAGTCTTGTGAGCTTTCAGTAAATGGCATACTATTTTTCTCCCTCGACATACGGGTTCCAATAGTCTTCTACGATTTGAGGGCAGGAAGGGTGGTTCATCCACATATTCTGCAGTCGGAACGGTCTCTTTCTGTCATCTATTTCTTGCGCCATGTTCACAATTACTGGGGAATGGTCTGATTGGGAAGAGATCGGTAGGAAATTGGTGCGGCATGCATCTCCATCCCATCCACGATTCAGTAATACCCTGTCTAATTTCCTCCAGATTTTCCAATCTGCATTGTGCAATGTGAAATGTTCCCCAATAGAAGGTGCATCTGAGAGGCCACATTTGACACATACATCTTGGAATTCTCTCATAGGGTAGAGACTAGGGACTGTGACCCCACGATGGTCATTGGAACTCAGGATTGCGTTAAAATCTCCCAGCAGCATCCATGGAATATTAACTTTCTGGCAGAACGTCTTTAGTTCTGCCCATAGTGGTTGGCGCGCTGCGTTGCTTTCACTATGCCCGTAGACAAATGTGCAAAGGAATTCCACGCCGGTGAGTTGATTTCGTGCCATTAGGTGTATACACTGTGGTGATTTTCCCAGCACCTGTATCGTGTAGCTTCTTGGATCCTAGATGATCAAGATTCTTGAGATATTCCATAACTCAAAGTTGTGCGTATGATTCCAACCTTTGAGACTTTTCAGAAAAATGCGTAAAGATTTTTCCTCCATCTTTGTTTTGAGCAGGCCACATAGGCCTACATTATTTTTGAAGATGATTATCTTCACCCATCTCCGCCTTAGTGGGGCCGACAAGCCCCCAACATTCATGGATGCTGTATTCATTGAGGGACGAAGGTCCCTTCTGGCTGCGGACCGTTGCCTACATCTGTTTTGCTGGTCGAAGCTTCTGAGTAACTCCTTGAGGCACGTAGTAATCTCATGTATGTCTTCTGTAACCCCATAGCTTGCACGCGTGCGTGTGATTTGCTCCGTGTTCTTGTGGTTGTTCCTGGGGTGGCCGACAGTTTGCTTTTGTTTCTGGGGACTCTTGGCAATTTTTTCCCTCGGATTTCTGGATGAATCATTTTTTTTTGAAGTGTTCCGGTGCCGGGAATAGGAGGATCATCATCAAAAAAGGCTGGATGTTCCCCTGGGAGTTCAGATTCCGTGGAGGTTGCCCTTCTTCGTGAGCCGCAACATGTTTTAGATCTGCGTGGTAGGTCGGGGTTTCGGGCACTTCGTGATGGGTCATGGTTTCTTCCCGTTCAATGGGTCGACTATACTGCTTGTCCCCTATCTGGCTGATCTGTGCTTGATTGTCGCTGGTATTCTCTTCTGCTGTTTTCCTAGCATGTTGGATTTGGACCTCTGGAAACTGTACTTGGACTCTAGAGATCACTTGTTCCAGTGCATTTTTCGGCCCTCCTTCAATATGGACTGAGTCTGAGCTTAGTGTGTCTTCTATTATATGATTTTGTAGTGCCGTGTCCTTACCCTGTGCCTTCTGTCCTCATTCCTCCTCAGCTCGTTTAGCCTTCAACTCTAGAATAGCTATCCTTTTCTCCTCCCTCCTTTTCCAGTGATCATCACATTGGTGAAAGGGATGTGTGTTTTCCCCACAGTTTGGGCACCATGGACGGAAGTGGTCAAAGACTATTGACTGGGTGTGTATCTCCTGTTGGTGCACAAAATGTGACCTTATGCTTCAGTTCTTTGGATGTGTCAACCCAGACTAGAAGTCGGGCATAGTACCCCCTTAATTCCACGGTGGTGCTGTCCATGAGAATTGGCTCTCCAACAGTTGATGCTATTTTCTGAAGGGTTTTTTTTGTGTCAGTATACATTGGTGAGGTGTTTCATCCGGATCCAGATAGGCTTGATGGCTTGAATACGCATGTCATACCTTCCATTCTCTGGGACTTGCACAATGAACAACTTCTTCCCATAGTGGTAATGATCAGGGCCATTCATGACGGAGTCTCTGTCTTCCGCGGATCTGAATTGAAACAGGACAAATCCATTTTACTTCAATTGTATGGTGCATGGCACACTCCACTTGGCTAACAGTAGTTTACGGATTGCATACACGCCTGGGAACTGCCCTGAGAAAACCCCCAAAACGCCATAGAAAGACTTGTACATATATTTGTTTATTTCATCTCCTGTGAGGACAAAGTCAATTACTCCCCCATTGTGCTCCTCGGCATGGATTTCTGATTTTTCCATCAGTATATCCGGATCATTCCACAACCTTTTTCTGTCTAGTTTCGAATCATTCCATGGTCTTGATTCAAATTTCTGACTCTGCTCCTATGTTCTCTGCTTTTGGCTGGCAGTTTGATCTGGTATTTTCTATTTCGTTGTCTCATTATTCCGTAAGACCTCGGCGTAGGAGGGGCCATTAACATTCATTTTTTCCTTTTTGATTTCTCCTGCAGGGTAGCAAAGTAAAATAGCAGGCAACAAACAGTCCGACTAGAGTATCAGAGCACACAGGGAGACTAAGAGTATCTCCCCACATCACCAAATTAAATCACTCTATAGAAAATTAATGCAGAACAGAAGGCACTGAGATAATTATCACGAAGTAGGGATAGCACAAGGAAAAAGTGGTAATTCCTTTGGAGCAGTAAATTCAACAACAAAAAGAGTTCGTAGAACCTGTTTGTGGTTCCATTGTATCTCCCAAGTCCGAACTTCCTTTTGCCCCAGCTGGTGAAGTAATCATTCGCCTTTTTGATGTTCCCAAGCTACTCCGCTACTGTTCCAATTGAGTAATCCGACGGGAAATCTTAGATTCAGCCATTGTTGGCAACAACCCTTTCTTCGCAATTTTATCTCTCAAGGAATCCGCACTTATTGGATAGATTTGTTCGGAATCACACAGAGATTCTGAATAATCATCTTTTGGGTTGGGATTCGATGGAAGATCGGGCGAGATTGCTCCCGATGTTTGATGGGAGAAGACAGTGCCCTTTTCACCCAAATCGCCTATTGAGAGCTCTTTCACGAGGTAAATACGGTAAATAGTATAAACGGTGGAACCCACGGTAGAGCCCTACCAAATACAACGTAATCCAACCCTAGGTTACGTGTGAACCTAAGGAGAAAAATCCGAGAAGGGGGGAGCAAAAACCCAAAGGGCAACACTCCCCCCTTATTCTAATTAAGGCTACCATCCCTAAGTAAGATAAGACAAGCTAAGGAGAAAACAAAACAAGTCCCAATGGAAATAGGACCTATAACTGCAACCTGAAAAGAAAAGCAGGCTAAGAAATACTAGGTAAGTGGGGTGAGGACAAACTCACTACCCATAAACAAGTGATCCGCTTCTACCCCTAACAGTCGGGCCTTCATCAATAACATTCCAGAGCGCAGCTGAGTGTTATGGAAACTCGGGTCTTGAGTAGGTTTTGTTGCCAAAGTCTTGAAGAGGGTAGAAGAAATCCAAAGACATTTGAATTAGAATTCCTAGTGCAGCCGAGGTGATCTCGGGTCTTGGATGTCACACAAGGAGTGAAGCTGATGCCCTTTGTTGAACCATAGTGGAACGAGTGTATATTTGCTTCTACCATTTACACCCCTAAGGTGGAGAAAAAGGGATATTTTTGGCCTTCAAACATTCTCTTAAAGAGAGCTGAGAGTAATATAGTAGGCAAAGGTGTGCTGAGGCCGTGCCCCATACCTTTGTGATTCCCAACTAAATTAATCTCCTAAGGATGAGAGAATGAATACACTTATACCGCGTGCATCAAGCATGTCGATTATGTAATTGCCCACTCCATTTTGAGCAAATGGACAACTTTATGCCAATTTAACACAGAGTGTAGCGCGGGCATAGAGCGCATAAATAACCGTTAAATCAAAGTTAAAATCTAGGCTTAGGTATAAAAGCATCGGACCAGAATCCTTACTTTAAAACCTATTGCCTCCTCCATAAATCCAAGTTGCATTAGCTAGAAAAAATCTGAGAATACCTTATGACACAATCGGGCTCTCAGCAACCATTTTTGCACTGAAAATAGCACCATCCAGCATGCCAAACCAAGATTCCAGTGCCCAGCATCACAAAAATCAGAAATACCAAAGCCAGCACCCAACGGCCAGATTCCAACACCAGGATGCCCAGCGCCAGCGCCAGTGCCCAGCAAGGCCTATCACAGCAGCCAGTGCCCATTGCACAGCGCCACGGTTAAAATCTCCAGCGCTAGGCAGCGCCCAGCGCCCTTGCCCAGCAACCATCCCTCCAACAATGATGCTACTAAAACATATGCTCTTCTGGAAAAAAAGCGATTCATCACCATGTAGCAATCCTTCATGATGATTTTTACCACCCGATCAGCACTTGGTTGGGCACCATTCATGACGACACTGTTCCCTTCCCTCCAAAGACGATAAACCGTGGTAATCAAAGCTAGAATTCCAAACTTCTTTCGAACTGTTGAACCCTTTATTTGCCTCTTAACCCAAGTCATGGAGCTTTCAATTGAGGTTGTTTGTCTCCTTAACCCAATCCAAGTCCTTATACGCCCCCATACAACTTTCGAGAATTCACACTTGAAAAACAAGTGGTAATTCGTCTCCTCTTCGAGATGACATAGGGAACATATTTTGTCCTTGCTTTCATCCTCTTCTGATTGATGCTTGTCTTTGGTATGTAGTTTCCGAATTTCCACCAACCATGTAGTAAAAGAGAATTTGGGCAGAATAAAACCATGCCAAATACTATTAAAAACCTTTTCTCCCGATCGTCCATTTTCATACAAATTTGGATACTTATGCCGATGCATAAAGACATAAGCCACACTTGTAAATTTCCTCGAGCTACACCAAGAACCAAGGTGATCCTTTAACTCTTGTATATCTCCATGAAACATGTCATGCAATTCATCTCTCAGTTTACAAAGATCACCAAAGTAGCTCGAAAATCTCTCCCCTAGTCGACCATTCAAAATCCTCGGATTTAAACTCCAAAAGTCATCGCCTTGAAGATAAAAAGAGTGAATCCACATGACCCACAAGCTGTCATTCTTCATGTAAATATCCCATAACCTCTGGGCCATCGTGCCAAATCCCTCAAACCAAGACCCCCAAAAGACTTAGGAGTGCATAGTTTTTTCCATGCTACTTTGCCCTTGTATTTTCCTCCCCATAAGAAGCGTTTGCATTTTTTATCAAGAGCATCCATAACTGTAGTCTGTATGATAAAATTCTGAATCCAGAATCCAGCAATACCTCCTACAATTGAACGAACAAGTTCCAACTTTCCAGCATAAGAAAGTGTATGACCTTTCCATTTAGCAATCTCTGAATCAACCTTTCCAAGTAGAGTTCCAAACTGAGTGACCTTCAACTTGCTAGAATCAAGTGGCACCCCTAGATACCTCACTGGAAATGTTGCCCATGGAATTCCTGTGAAGCTCAAATCCTCCTTCAAACCTACTCCAAAAAACTTGGACTTTGCCGAATTAATAGCTAGTCTTGAGGTACTTTCAAATTCATTGAGAGCACTCATAAGGATGTGGACCGAACCTGTATTCGCTTTGGAGAAGAGCATAAGATCATCAGCAAAAGCCAAATGAGTGATCTTAAGTGATTCACACCTTGGATAATAGGTAAAATGCCGTGATTCAGTCCTCCTTTTCAACAATCACGAAAAGTACTCCATGTAGATCACGAAAAGGAGAGGAGACAAAGGATCACCTTGCCGAATGCCTCTTTGACCTTAAAGTGATCGCACAATTTTCCATTAACTGCAATCGAGAATGAAGATGTTCTCACACACGTCATGATTCTGTCCTTCAGTCTTTCTGGAAAACCTAGTCCAAGTAAGACTTCTTCTAGGAAATCCCAGGAGACTGTATCAAACACCTTTTGCAAATCAACCATGATCATGCATCTAGGAGAATTTCTTGCCCTCCCATATCCTCGGACAATTTCTTGCGCTAACATAACATTGTCTGATATATTTTTGCCTTTTACAAATGCACCCTGGCATGGGTCAATAATCTCGGGCAATATTCCCTCCAGTCTATTGGCAATAATCTTAGTGATGATTTTGTAGAGCACATGCAGCATGCTATTGGTCTAAAATCACTCACCTTAAGATTGTCCGGCTTCTTCGGTATAAGAGCGACCGAGGTATGATTCAACTGAGCCAGTATATCACCTGTTTGAAAGAATTCCAAAACAGCACCTGTAATTTCCGCTCCTACAATATCTCACTGCTTTTTGAAGAATCCAACAGTGTATCCATTCGGACCTGAAGATTTATCATCCGCCATTGCAAATAATGCCAGTTTTACTTCATTACTGACAATATCTTGATTCAAGAATGCCCATGTCCGTCAGAATGTTTCCCAAAGTGATTATTCCATGATCGATGGAGACCCTATCCCTTGAAAGTTCCAAATAGGCTTTTGTAGAAATCTGCAAAGAGCTCACCCTTACGAATGTTAGAAGTCACAATACGATTGTATCCATCAATAATCGCCGGAATGCCTTCACCCTTTCTTTCCGAGACCATTGTATGAAAGTACTTTGATCCCTTATCTGCCAGTGTAACATGATTAATCCTACCTTTTTGCGAGAGGAAGGATGATTCTGCAAGATAATAGAGCATGTCCTTCTTTTTCAATGCTCTCAACGCCTCAATATCTTGATCTGAAGCAATCAAGGCATCAAAATTGTCAAAAGCCGCACTATAATCCTTTTCGACCTTCTTTGCCCTTTCCAAAATATGGCTAAGATCGAGAGAGCCCAACTCCTTCAATGGGCGTTTAAGCCTTGAAAGTTTTCTGCATACCGAATATTGAATAGAACCCTCAACCGATGGCCTTCAAAAATCTTCAACAATCTGCCTACAATTCGGATGATCTAGAAACATATTCTGAAATCGGAAAGGTCTTCTTTTTCCATCAATTTCCTGCGCCATATTAACAACCATGGGACTATGATCCGATTGTGCTGAAATGGGAAGAAAAGAGGTACGACAAGCATCCGAATCCCATCCATAATTCAAGAGCACACGATCCAATTTCCTCCATTTTTTCCAATCCGCACTATGCCACGTTAAGTGCTCCCCTATGGAAGGCGCATCTCTCAATCCACACTTAATACAAACATTTTGAAACTCCCTCATTGGATACAAACTTGGGACCGAAGCACCATAATGGTCATCCATACTAAGAATCACATTAACGTCCCTGAGAACCATCCAAGGAAAGTGTATATTTGCACCAAAAGATTTTAATTCAGCCCATAGAGGCAAACGAGCCGATCTGCCCTCACTATGGCCATATACATATGAACATAAGAATTCAACACCAGTAGAAAGATTACGCACCTTAAGATGAATACATTGCGGAGATTTCCCAAGAACATCCACCAAGAAACCTTTCGGATCCCATATGATGAGAATTCTCGAATTCTTCCACAACTCAAAATTATGCGTGAATTTCCACCCCTTAAAACACTTCAAAAAAATGCTAAAAGCCTTATCCTCCAATTTAGTTTCTAGCAAGCCACAAAGTCCTACCTTATGTGCAGAGATTATATTTTTTACCCATCTCCTCCGTACAGGGGCAGAGAGACCCCTAACATTTATGGATGCAGCATTCATTGGGAACCCAAGGTCCCTTTAGGCTTTGGGCCGCCGCCTTCAAAAGTTTTACTTCCAGAACTATCAGAATTGCTTCTTGTTGCAGATAACATATGCTGGAAGGGCTTCTGAATGGCCTTCCCATGTTCAGGATTACGAGGTCTACTCTTACTTCGAGCTCTAGTCATAGCCCCTGAGGCAGGGGGAGGTCTACTCTTTCTCTTGCTCCTATTCAGCCTCAGAATTTTAGAGCAACGAATTTCAGGATGGATCATTTGTTGAGGCAATTTTCCAGCTCCATCAATCAGATAATCATCATCACCAAAAGCTGGTTGCTGCTTATCGGGCACTTGTTCCAGCGCTGCATTGGTAGATTTTGCGCCACGGTTTTTCCTGGACTTCGAACGATTAACACTTCGTTCGCGATGCACATCCTGGGCATCTCTGGCGTCTTCTCCAGTGCCACAATTTTTAGCCTTTGGCGCTGCTGGCAGTGCCTTGTTTGCTGGCAGCGTGTTGCTTACAGGCAGCGTGACTACCATTTGCTTAACCTCATTATGTGCAACACCAATGGCTGTGCCAGGCCCTCGGCTTCCAACCCCAACCTTCACAATGTTCTTACTCTTGCCTACCTTTAATTTTCCTTTGCCTTTCCTCAACCTCTCCGAAGCTTCATTGTCTGAGGATACATCCTCAATGACCATATTTTCTTCCCCTTGGACCGAGCCTACACTTGGACTTTCACCAATGGTAGTAGCATGCATCTTTTTAACCCAGATTTGGTCCTTATCCCGAGCTCTCCAATTTTTCTTCCCCCTTACCATCTGAACATTATTTTCCTTCACTCCCGTGGGGTTATTCATCCTCTCTTCCTTAGCTTTCCAGTAATCTTCACACTCCTCCACTAAATGGGTGTTCTCTCCACAATTCGGACACCAAGGATGACAAAAATCATAGATTATTTTATGCGTGTGCACCTCACCACTTGGGACACGAAAAATCACCTTTTCTTTCAACTCCTTGGATGTGTCAATCCAAAGTGAAAGGCATGCATAGTAGCCTCTTAACTCGAGAGTGCCATTGTCCATGAGAATTGGCTCCCCTATAGAAGTAGCAATTTTTTCCAAAGCCTTCTTGTGCCAGTAGGTCTTTGGCAAGTGCTCCATCCTAATCCATACTGGCTTAGTGGCTTGAATCTTTGAATCATACTGCCCAGTTTCAGCTACCTTCATCATGAACAACTTTTTTCCATGGAGATAATGGTCAGGACCATTCATCACCAAGTCTCTATCTTCAGCACTATTGAACTTGAACATCACATATCCATTAAGTTTAGTATGAACAGTACAAGCTACATTCCACTTAGCTACCAGCAGGGTTCAGATTGCAAACATTCCAGGAAAAAATCCTGGGAAAACACCCATGAAACCGTAAAAGGGCTTGTAGAGATCTTTGTGAATCTCTTCCTCCGTAAGAACAAAGTCGAGCATATCTCCATTGTTTTCAACAATTTCAATATTCGACCTATTCAAGAGGATATCCCGATCATCCTGTAACCTTCTCCTCTCGAGTATTGGATCATTCCAATCTCTCGGATGAATCCTTTGATTTTGTCGCCCTTGATGGATACCCTCGGCATGCCCTTGCTTCTTGAGATTGTTCTTGTGTTTGTTACCCAAAGATGATTCCCCATTAACCACCATGATGATCGAACAAAATTAATCCAAAACAACATAATTAATCCAATAAACAGATTGGATTAACCAAAAACAAAGCACCAATACGATTATCACCAAATAGACAATATTCACACCGCAAAGCTTCAATCCAAAATTGAATCAAAACAAATTATCCGATGAGCAGATCAGATAGACACACCAAGAACACAATGCACCAAATCGGAAACCAAACAAGCAATAGAAACCGTACGGAATCAAAACAACAAAACCTGGAAACCGTGATCACCAAGTCCGATCGGAAGGGTTTAAATCCTACGATTGTTGTGCTTTAAAGCCGCAAATCCCTTCAAGTAGATCCAGTGTAGATGTGAAGAATTTGATTAAAAGTTGTGCTGGAACTTTAATCAAACACTTATAAACCCTTGCCGCAAACTAAAACCCAATGAAGATTGGATTTTTCTTTAAAATTCCCCAAATCGGCCAAGGAATCGATGTAAGAACCAAATCTGATTGCAAATCCAGGATTAGATCCAAATCTGCAACAAAGAAAACAACTCCACGAGCAAGATTCACAGAAGAACTCAAAATTTTGAATAAACCCTAACTCCAAGATTGAAATTAGATAAAAAACCCTTCATGAATTTCATATGATTTTGTGCGGAATTCAGAGGAGAATCCATTAAACTATAATTCATCGGTGAAAAGTGATTGAAATTGAAGAAATCAGCCTCCAAAATATGGAAGAAAGGCTGCGCCTTTTTTCTCCTTATTTTCGCCTCAGAGCTCTGAGAGCTCTTTCGAGATTTGAGAGCTCTTTTTTTAGAGCTATTTCACGTAAATAGGTAAATAGTATAGACGGTGGAATCTGCAGTGGAGCCCGAAAAGGGCCCCACCAAATACAAAAGAATCCAACCTTAGGCTACGTAGTAGACCTAAGGAGCAAAGTCCAAAAGAGGTAGGGAGGAATAGAAGAATGTAAATCCGGAGGGCAACACTCTCCTATCCCCCCCCCCTATGTCTAGTAAAATAACAACCAACCCAATGCAAGATAAACGAGCAGAGGGAGCACAATACAACCTGGAAAAACACAGGCTATAACACAAACGAAATAATGAGGTGAGAACAAACTCACTACCCATAAACAAAACAATCCGCTTCTACCCCGAACAAATGGGGCCTTCTTCATTCCAATTCCAGAATGCAGCCGAGAGATAGAGTCTCAGGTCTTGACTGGTGTAGTTGATGGAACGTTGATGAAGAAACTAAGATCCAAGGTCGGATGATAAGAATATCCTAATGCAGCCGAGGATGTCTCGGGTCTTGGATGTCGCAAGTAAGTTGAAGCCGATGACCCAAATGAACAACAACTTCTACCATTTACATCCCTAAGATGAAGAAAGAGGGATGTTATTGGCCTTCTGACATTCTCTGTTTGCACCGAAGTTGATCCAATGGGCAAAGATTAATGAGGCCGTGCCTCCAACCTTTGTGTTTCCCAATAAAAGCAACTTCCTGAGGATGTGAGAATGGATGCACTTGTACCGCGTGCACCAAGCGTGGCGAGTATGTACTCGCCCACTCCATTTTGAGCAAATGGACAGCTAAATGCTAGTTTAACACAAAGTGTAGCGCAAGCATAAAGCGCAAAAATAACCGTTAAATCCTTAGTAAAAACTAGGCTTAGGAGAAAGAGCATCGGAGTGTAAATCCTTACTCTAAAACCTATTGCCTCCTCCAGAAAAATGGGCTGGTGTTGCCACTAGAAATCCAATAAAAATCCGTAGCAAACCTGGACTCCATCGGGCGCAAAGCAGTATGCTCCCATCGCTGAAAACCGCTTCAATTGTCCCACAAAAATTCCAAGCACCCGCGCCAAGAGAAGCTAACCGTGGCGCGGGATCCAGCAGCCAAACTCACAAACCGTCGCCCTGCCTGGCGCCCTGCATCACATCAATCAGCCAACTCCAGCGCTGGTCCTGACGCCCAGTACCGCGCCTGAAATGAAGCACCGTGACCCGTGTTATGAAGCACCCGTGCGGTAAACACAAAGTCCCGCAATATGAAGCACCAAGCGCAAGGCAGCCAGCACCCATCAACCCTCCATGTGAAACAAGTGCTCATCCGAAAATAGCCTATTAATGAGGCCGTGCCTCCAACTTTCATAATGATTTTCACCACTCTTTCCGAACTTGGTTGAGCACCATCCATAACCACATTATTCCTTTCCCTCCAAAGGCGATAAACCGTGGTGATCAAGGCTAAAATACCAAACTTCTTTCTCATCTTTGAGCCTTTAATTTGCCTCTTCACCCAAGTCATGGAACTTGGGATTGAATTAGTTCGTCTCCTTAAACCAATCCAAGTTCTTATGCGCCCCCATACAACCTCAGAAAACTCACATTTGAAGAACAAATGTTCGTTCGTCTCCTCTTCCAGTTGGCATAAAGAGCATACCTTCTCCATACTGTCCCCTTCCTCCAATCGATGCTTGTCCTTGGTATGTAGTCTCTTTATTGCCGCCAACCAAGTGATGAATGAGAATTTAGGCGGAACAAAACCACGCCAAATACTGTTAAAGACCTTCTCACTTGATCGGCCAACATTATAAACACCCGGATATTTATGGCGATGCATATGGAGATAAGCCGCACTAGTGAACTTCCCCGAACTAGACCATAAGCCAAGATGGGTAACTACCTCTTGCGTATTACCTTGAAACATTACGCACAACTCATCCTTGAGCTTACAAATATCACCAAAGTAACTGGAGTATCTCTCTCCCAATCGACCATTTGCAATTCTCGGATTTAATCCCCAGAAATCCTGGTCATGAAGATAAAATGAGTGGATCCATTTAACCCACAAACAATCTTTCTTCAAGTGAATATCTCATAGCCGTTTAGCCATTGAAGCACGATTCCACGTGAAGAAGTCTCTCAAACCTAGGCCGCCAAAAGATTTGGGTGCGCAAAGCTTCTTCCACGCCACCTTAGCTTTATGCTTACCCCCCCATAGGAAGCGTTTACACTTCTGCTCGAGAGCATCCATGACTGTAGACTGTATTATAAAATTCTGAATCCAGAATCCCGCAATACCTCCCACAATTGATCTCACAAGTTCCAGCTTGCCTGCATACGAAAGAGTGTGGCCCTTCCATTTTGCGATCTCCGAATCAACCTTCCCCAGCAGAGTACCAAATTGTGTCACCTTCAACTTGCTGGAATCAAGTGGCACGCCTAGATACCGAACCGAGAATGTCGCCCAAGGAATACCCGTGAAACTCAAATCCTCTTTTATACCAACTCCAAAGAATTTCGACTTGGCAGCATTGATCCCTAAGCCTGAAGTGCGCTCAAACTCGTTCAAGGCGTCCATGAGTATATGTACTGAACTCGTGTTAGCCTTAGAAAAGAGCATGAGATCATCCGCAAAAGCCAAATGCGTGATCCGAAGTGTCTCACATCTCGGATGGAAAGTGAAATGCTTAGAGGCCGTTCTCCTTTTCAACAATCTCGAGAAATATTCCATGTAGATCACGAACAGATGAGGCGACAATGGGTCTCCCTGACGAATACCCCTTTGTCCCTAAAAGTGATCGCACAGCTTACCATTTACTGCTATCGAGAATGTAGAAGTGCGCACACACTGCATGATTCGATTAGTTAGTCGTTCAGGAAATCCCAGTCCAAGCAGAACTTCTTCCAGGAAGTCCCAAGAGACAGTATCAAAAGCTTTCTGCAAATCCACCATAATCATACATCGAGGTGAATTGCGCACCCTTCCATAACCCCTAACAAACTCCTGTGCCAACATTACATTGTCCGAGATACTTCTTCCTTTTACAAATGCACCCTGACAAGGGTCAATGATCCCTGGTAAAATACCCTCAAGCCTGTTTGCTATAACTTTCATGATGACTTTATAGACCACATTACAGCACGCTATTGGTCTAAAGTCACTGACTTTCAGATTATCAGGCTTCTTCGGTATCAATGCCACTGAAGTATGATTAAGCTGCGCTAAAATGTCACCTGTCCGAAAGAATTCCAGGACCGCAGCCGTCATTTCCTCGCCCACGATATTCCACTGTTTCTTAAAGAATCCGGCCGTGTAACCATCAGGTCCCGGGGACTTGTCATCCGCCATTGCAAACAGTGCCCGCTGTACCTCAATACCCTCAACTTCCTGATTTAGGTAAGCTCTATCCATGTCCGACAGCTTATGACCCGCACCAAGAACATTCGGATCCGTGGTCAGTCTATCTCTCCTTGTCCCAAATAAACCCTTGTAAAAATCTGCAAACAGTTCACCCTTGCGACTATTAGAAGTTACAATCCGATTTTCACCATCAGTAATCGCTGGGATACCTCCTCCTTTCCTTTCAGAGACCATAGTGTGAAAATACTGTGATCCCTTATCCGCCTGCGTGATATGATTTATCCTTCCCTTTTGAGCGAGGAAAGAAGACTCCGCCAGATAATACAGCATAGCTTGTTTCTTTAATTTTCGCAAAGCCAAAATCTCCTAAACCGAAGCAAGCCTAGCATCAAAATCATCAAAAGCCTTATTGTATTCCGCATCTGCACGCTTAGCCTTTTCAGAGATGTGGTCGAAATCAAGCTTAGCCAACTCCCTCAATGGGTTTTTATCCAAAATAGTTTCCTGGCCACCGAAAATTGTTTAGTCCCTTCAACCGACGGACTCCAATAATCCTCCACTAATTGCCCACAATTCGGGTGATTCAACCACATATTCTGAAAACGAAAAGGCCTACCCTTTCCAACAATTTCCTGCGACATATCTACCACCATAGGAGAGTGGTCTGATTGAGCCGAGATTGGAAGAAAAGTTGTGCGACATGCAGCAGCATCCCAACCGTGATTCAAAAGCACCCTATCTAGTTTCCTCCAAGTCTTCCAATCCGCACTATGCCAGGTTAAATGCTCACCCAGAGATGGCGCATCCCGTAGTTCACACTTTACACAACCATCCTGAAACTCCTTCATTGGGTACAAGCTAGGCACAGTAGTTCCATAATGATCGTCAACACTAAGTATAGCATTAAAATCACCAAGAACCATCCATGGAGCATTCAGATTGGCACCAAATTACTTCAATTCCGCCCAAAGTGGCAGACGCGCCAGACGTCCTTCACTATGGCCATATACAAATGTACAGAAAAACTGAATACCAGAAGCAAGATTACGTACATTCAGATGAATACATTGCGGAGACTTCCCAAGGACGTCAACCCAGAAGCCTTTCGGATCCCAGATAATAAGTATCCTCGAATTCTGCCACAGTTCAAAGTTGTGCGTAAACTTCCATCCCTTAAAACTTTTCAAAAAAATACGTAACGCCTTGTCCTCCATTTTTGTTTCCAACAATCCACACAATCCAACTCTATTTGTGGAGATGATATTTTTCACCCACCTCTTCCGTACAGGGGCCGAGAGACCCCTGACATTCATTGCGGATGTATTCATTGGGAAACAGAGGTCCCTTTTGGCTTCGGACCGCCGCCTTCAAGTGATTTACTTCCCGAGCTGTCTGAGTGACTACTTGTAGCAGATAACATACGTTGAAAGGGTTTTAGCACTCCCTTCCTTTGCTCATTTATACGATTCCTGCTCTTACTTCTGGACCTAGTCAAAGCCCCTGGCGTGGAGGGAGGTCTACTCTGACTCTTGCTCCTATGCACCCTTGGAATTTTTGAACCTCGAGCATCTGGATGAATCATCTGATTTGGCAATTTTCCAGCACCTTCAATCGGATTATCGTCATCTCCAAATGCTTGTTGCTTCGTATCGAGCTCCTTGGCAGCACGGGTGCTGGATTTCTGGCGCTCAGTGCTTCTGCCGCGCGCTATTTGTGCTTGATTTCCAGCGCCAGCAGCTTCAGCCGTTATTTGCGTCTTATTGCCAACGCCACGGTTTCCAGCGCTAGCAATTCCAGGCGCTGTTTGGACAGGTTTAGCGCCAAGACCACGGTCTCCAGCGCCAGCATCTCCCACTGCTTGGCCCGTGCTAGCACCATTGCCACGGTTTCCAGCACCTTTAACTCCAGGTTTTTGCGATGCAGGCAGCGCTACAATGGCCTCATCCCGTATTCCTCCAATGGTTATACCTGGCCCTCTTTTAGCACTTCCAACTTGCTCAATACTTTTAACCATGCATTCAACCAGTTTGCCCTTCCCTTTCCGCATCCTCTCAACTTCCTCATTGTCCGAAGAAGCATCCTCAATGATCACATGCTCATCACCTCTAACAGAATTTGAACTTAGAGTCTCACCAATGGTTTCGGCTTGCATTTTCCGAATCCAAATTTGATCATTAAAACGAGACTTCCAACTCTTCTTGCCTTTTGCCTTCGATACCTTGCCATCATCCTTAGGCTTCTTTTGCTCTATCTCCTTAGTTTTCCAATAGTCATCACACCCTTCCAAGAGATGATTATTTTCACCACAAGTCATACACCAAGATCTGCAGTAATCATAGATGATTTTTTGCACAAACACCTCACCATTTGGTGTACGAAAGCTCACCTCCTCCTTTAGCTTTTTAGATGTGTCAATCCAAACCAATAAGCGTGCATAATAGCCCCTTAGCTCTAGAGTACCATTGTCCATAAGGATAGGTTCTCCTAGTGAAGTAGCAATCTTTTCTAGTGCCTTCTTATGCCAATACGCCTTTGGCAAGTGTTCCATCCTTAGCCAAACTGGCTTGGTGGCTTGAATGGTAGCATCATATTGCCCAGATTCATCTATCATCATCATGAACAACTTCTTGCCATGGAGATAGTGGTCAGGACCATTCATCACCATATCCCTATCTTCAGCACTGTTAAACCTGAACATGACATAACCATTCTGCTTACTCTGAACATTACACTGAACATTCCACTTTGCGATCAACAGTGTTCGAATTGCAAACATTCCTGGAAAGAAGCCCGGAAACACACCCAAAAACCCGAAGAAAGGTTTATGAAGATCCTTGTGTATCTCTTCATCCGTGAGCACAAAATCAACACTTTCTCCATTGTTTTCAACCACTTCAATAGGCGATTTATTCATAAGGATATCTGGATCATCCCATCTCCTTCTTCTTTGTAGTTTCGGATCATTCCAATCTCTTGGTTGCACTTGTTGATTCGGCCTCATACTACCATTCCCCTCGGCCGTGGCTTGATTCCGAGGAGTATTCTTGTTCTTAGTACCCATAGGAGCCATAGATGAATCCGATAAAACAGATCGGATTCACCAATTAAACAAAAGCACACAAGAATAAACACTAATCCAATCGGAAACACACCGATCAGATATACAAATAAACACAAAGTCTCCAAAACGAGTTTCAACAAAACAAAAACAAATCGCAAATCTTGTTATCAAAACCGATAAAACCCTATGATCAATCGGAAATAACTACAAAATTTGCACTCAAAACCGAAATCCTCCAAACACCAAAACAAATTCAAGAACACATAAGATCATGCTTCAAATCAAAAAACAAGTAGGCCGCAAGTAGTTGAATCGAAAAACCTGGAAACCGTGGAATCCGTGAGCACCAAGCAATCCGATCTAGCACCTTTGCGTCCGATTTGTAGTCCGATCCGAGTTCTCCCAACCTTGTGCTAAATCCGGCCAAGATGGTAGGAATTTGATTAAAAAGTGTGCTGAAAATTTTAATCAAACCCTTTATACACCTTTGCGCAATCCAAATCCAAATCAAAACCCAAAAAAGATTGGATTTTTTCGTCCAAACTCCTTCACAAACAAGGAATCGAGTTGCGATCTCCCAACCAAATCCACATCCGAGTCCGAATCAATGATCCAAACCAAATTCACGATCAAGATCCACCAAGAACCCTCCTTTGCCGAATTCAAACCCTACTCCAAGACCGAATAAGATCAAAAACTCGCCACAAATTGCATATAGTTTTGTGTGGAATCAAGAGTAGAATCCGTTAAATCATAATTCATCGGTGGAAAGTTAATGAAATTGAAGAGATCGGCCTCCAAAGGAAGGAAGAAAGGCTACGCCTTTTTTCTTCTTTTTTCGCCCCAGAGCTAGAGAGAGAAATTTTATTTTGAGAGCTCTTTCTTTTAGAGCTATTTCACGATTCTATGGGTGGTGGTGCATGGTCGTTCATCCTATGTACCCTCATGGTAATATGGTAAATATTATAAACGATGGAACATCCGACGGGGTCCTATGAGGGAACAGGAGACCCCGTTTAACACAAAAGTTATACATGGGAAATACAAACCCTACGCTAGATAGTGAAAAGCCTAGGGGGAATTGGGATGGCCGGGGGAGGGGAATGAGGTGTCCAGTGGACACTCCCCCTAGATACATAATGCAAAATGCGAACCCTAAGCTACATGGAGCTAAGCCTAGGGAAAAATGTGCAAGTCCAGAAAACGGTGAAATCCGGGCCTATACAATAAAATACAACCAGAAATGTGTACTGGCTCTTCCAATGGCCTTCTCAAGTGCAGCCGAGTGTCCTACTAGGGTCTTGAATGTTCACCATGGTATGCTGGTGATGCGCAATCCGAGTGAAGCCAGGACCCCCGAAGGTGGAGTAGCTTCTACCATATACACCCCTAAGATGAAGAAAGAGGAGTGTTGTTGGCCTTCAGCGTTCCCGTGTTGTGGACCGGGGCTATTGTTGGAGAGGAAGGGTATCCGTAGGCAGTGCCAATAACCCTTGTGATCCCCTCAAAAATATCCCACCGAATGATGAAGAGAACGGACACAGCTTGTACGTCGTGTGTCAAACCTGGCAATTCTGTAATCGCCCACTCCATTTTAAGCAAACGGACAACTTTATGCCAATTTAACACTGAAAAGTGTAGCGCGAGTATAGGGTGCATGATAACCGTCAATCCAAGTAACAAACTAGCAATGGATTAATTAATTTCGCGTAGGCTAGTTAATTAACCCACTACCCAATACACATGGTTGTGAAACCCCATGGTGAAAGGTTGCACTCCCACCTAATAGAATTTCAGCCCATAGGGAAGGCTGAAAGTCACTGCACAGATCCACTGCAATCCTGGTCTTTATTTTTTTTTGTACCCGTTCAGCCCTCGGGAGCCCTCGAGGCAGTGCCCCTTGAGATCCCTGGAGGCAGTGCCCGTCGAGACCCCTCGAGGCAGTGCCCATCGAGACCCCTCAAGCCAGTGCCCATCGAGACCCCTCAAGCTAGTGCCCCTCGAGACCCCTCGAGGTAGTGCCCCTCGAGACCCCTCGAGGCAGTGCCCTTCAAGACCCCTCGAGGCAGTGCACCTCGAAACCCCTCGAGGCCGTGCCCGTCGGGACCCCTCGAGGCCGTGCCCGTCGGGACCCCTCGAGGCCGTGCCCGTCGGGACCCCTCGAGGCCGTGCCCGTCGGGACCCCTCGAGGCCGTGCCCGTCGGGACCCCTCGAGGCCGTGCCCGTCGGGACCCCTCGAGGCAGTGCCCGTCGGGACCCCTCGAGGCAGTGCCCGTCGGGACCCTTCCAGACCATGCCCCTCGAGACCCTTCCAGGCAGTGATCCTGGAGGAGTTCGAGGGTGGGGTTTCTTTCTAAGTGCCATGCCCCTTCGAGGTTAGGGCGGTTCGAGCCCCTTCAAGGTTGGAACCCTTCGAGGGCAGAGCCCCTTCGAGGTTGACCCTTCAAGGGCAGAGAGGCCCTTCGAGGGCTGAAACCCTCGAGGTGTGCCATGCCCCTTCGAGGTTAGAACCGTTTGAGGGAAGAGCCCCTTCAAGGTTAGAACCCTTCGAGGGCATAGCCCCTTCTAGGTTGACCCTTCGAGGGCAGAGAGACCCTTCGAGGGCTGAAACCCCTCGAGGTGTGCCATGCCCCTTCGAGGTTAGGACCGTTCGAGGGTCGAGCCCCTTCGAGGTTAGGACCGTTCGAGGGTCAGGCCCCTTCGACGTTAGAACCCTTTGAGGGCAGAGCCCCTTCGAGGGCAGAGCCCTTTCTAGGTTGACCCTTCGAGGGCAGAGAGGCCCTTCGAGGTTAGAGCCCTTCGAGGTTAGAACCCTTCGAGGGCAGAGCCCTTTCTAGGTTAGAACCCTTCGAGGGCAGAACCCTTTCTAGGTTGACCCTTCGAGGGAAGAGAGGCCCTTCGAGGGCTGAAACCCCTCGAGGTGTGCGATGCCCCTTCGAGGTTAGAAATATTCGAGGGTCGAGCCCTTTCGAGGTAAGAACCCTTCGAGGGCAGAGTGGCCCTTCGAGGGCTGAGTGGCCCTTCGAGGGCTGAAACCCCTCGAGGGCAATGCACCTTGGTTTTTTTTCCCACCTCCGTCCCACTTCTGCAAAAATATGAAGTGGTTTGCGGGGAGGCCTTGTCATCTGGTTTCACCATCTACACCTATGTTGTAGTATTGTTGGCCTTCAAAATTAGCTGCTCTCTGTACCACTTGTGCAAACATATGAGGTGGTTTGCTGATTTGGAGTGCGGCCCTGTACACTGGTTCTACCAAATATACCTATACAGTGGCGAAGGTTTGTTTAGCTTTCCAAGAATGTCCGGTCTCTGGATTAGAAGGAGAGCAGTTGCATCATAGGTGGCTGAACGAAACGACGTCGTTTTGCATGAGCATTTTTCAACTTTTCCCTATTTTTTGACTTTGCACTCGATCTCTCATTCTCTCTGCCTTGCCCATGTGAAGAGTCCTCAAAATTTGGATTGAATCCCCTAAAATCCGTATCCAAACTCAGCACGTTCATACTTCATTCTTTGCAATTGCCCCCTACCTAAATCCCTCATATTTGAGTTGATCTGTTTAACCTTGGGATATCGAATTGAAGATTTGGTGGGGTAGGATGGCGCTACAGTGTCTAGAGGTTTGGTGTTAGTACGGTGGTGATAGGTCGGTATTGGTGGTTCGGTGTTGATCCGTTGTGTTTTTTCTCCTTTTCCTTTCTTTCTTTATTTCCACCCAAAAATCTGCAAAACAACAACATTTTCCTTTTTCTTGCACGCCTCTTATATTTAGTTCTCTTCCACCACCCCTCTTCCTCATGCGCGAGTTCTGAAATCATGGTCGTTATTCTTCTCCCGGTAAATGCTTATGGATTTCTGAATTTCAGGTTTTTGCCTAGCTCCCAATTTCAGAGGCCGATTATTTTTTGGATCATTGTTCAATTTCTACCACGCAAATGCTTAGGGTTCTGAATTTTAGATGTTTGCCGACCTCCCAATTTCAAAGGCTGATTATTTTTTGGATCATTGTTCGAATTCTACTTTCCAACAAAGCTATCCAGGCTACTCTCGGTTAAATATTCTAGGAGGTATGGAAACAAAAATCCCCTACGTCAATTTCAACACTTCCCTATTTTTCCATAGCTTGGTGTTGATTTTTTTCCCTTCATTTGAATGCTCAATGTTCCATCTGCTGTAAGTTGAAACATTAACATTGTTTTTCTCATCTGTGCTATGTTGAGCTAGGATAATATTAAATATAGCACTTCTTTGTTTGATGTGCTTAGGTAGCTCTATGTATATGAGTTATGGTTAATAATATAACTCATTCTGGCATATGAGTTAGTGATAGATAACATAACTATTTTCTTGGATTTTTCTTCCTTTTTGGGTGGAATTGGAATTTTTTTTATTGGATGTTGAAATTTGTGCTTTGTGAATATGTGTTTAAACAAGATGATTGTGAAAGAAGTGGTACTAGTAGAACTGAAGAAAGAGCGCGACGAATCCTAACTATGTTGAGCTAGGATAATATTAAATATAGCACTGCTTTGTTTGATGTGCTTAGGCAGCTCTGTGTATATGGGTTATGTTAATAACATAACTCATTCTGGCTTATGAGTTAGTGATGTGTCCATTTTAGATGGTTATTTTAGGCTTTTTAGGATTAGGTTTTGTGCAATTTTGTGCTCTACATGTGGCATTTTGCCTTGAAATCATCTAAGGAGGGATAAAGGCGGCTTGACGTTTTTATCACTTTTTAGATGATTTTGTGTGACAAGGTGATTTGTTTGAAGACTTTGAAGATTTGAAGACTTTGAAGATTTATCTTTGAAGATTTGAAGATTTGAAGACCTTTACATTTGAGCTTTGTGAAGATTTGAAGAAGTGAAGAGATGAAGAAAGGAGAGCAAAGCAACGGATGAATGATGATCCGGGGTTCTCAGAATTTTCCGAGAAGAATCAGCCTTCAAGAGTGGCACCATTGGATTCCTCTTCTCGAGCACTATAAAATCGACTACAAGAACTCCCGAAACGGATCAACGGTTCACCCGGAGGAAGCAAAACAAAACAGGGCTGCAGTTTACTGATTTGGTCGCGACTCGCGACGAAGCTCGTCGCGACTCGCGACGACAGCTTAAAATCAGCCCTGCAGCAGCGTTTTCTCCCCTGTTTCTTCCCCCTATAAATACCTCTTCATCCCTTCTTCTCCACAGCTTTTGGCCCCTGTTTTGGGCCAAAACCCTAGCTTTTCTCTTCTTGTTTTCTTAGTTTCTATGTCTTTTGTTGTTCTAGAGTAGTTTTTGTACTTGGGAGCAAGGATTGAAGCTTCCATTTCTATGTAGTAAGGAGCATTTATATCTATCTATTTGGTGTTTTTGCTATTGTGCTTTTATTGTGCTTTGAATGTTAATTGTTGATGCCATTGATATTGTTGAAAGCTTGAATGAAATACTTGTATGAATTGCTAGCTAGGGTTTGGGGGATTTGGGTTAATTTCCCCCCTTTTTCTTGTTAGGAATGTATGAGTATGATTTAGGGCTTTTGATTGTGTTGATGGATTGATAATGTGCTAGACGAATGTGATTGATGTCGAACTCTTCGTCATGTTCGTTTGTGTAGCAAACGAGAGAGTTATATGCTCTTGGATGAATGTGCGTTGCACGTTCATCCAATCTCGTGTAATTGCATGAATTGGTTAAATGCTTAGTCACGGTGTAGTGGTCATAAGCATTGCCAAGCTTGTTGGTTCTTCGTGATTAAATGCCACCAATGATACCTCGAGTCGTGGTCGCGACAACGGGAGTCATTGGTGAGGTTTGACGAGAGATGTCGAACTCACTCTTGCAAACTACGAACTAAGAAGGATAGGAGTTTAGTCTCCACAACAAGTAGTTGAAGTATTGAATAGATGATTTTAACTCATCCTTGAAGCATTTGTTATTTAGCATTCGTGTACTCTTGATGGTGTGTTTCACTTCACTTGTGCCATGAGTTGTTTGAGCATAGGGAGTGCTTGTATGATTGAATTGGTTAGGTGTTAGGAACGTGACGAATTCCGTAGCTTCTTTGCATGAAAATCTATGAGCATGAACTTAGAACTTCTTGTGATTTATGTGTTGTGATTCTTGCTAGATGGGTATGTTGATGTTGAGTCATGTAATGCTATATGATAGAATGAGTGAATGATTCAATGACCTACATTAGATTTGGAAGTGGATATCCATTGCCCCCAAGGCTTTATCTTTGTAGTTTAAAACCCTTTTTCTTTAGTTTTGTTTGATGATTAGCATAGTCACTTGACCTTGCTAATTATCTTGTCTTTTTACTTTCGTAACTTAGGAACAACCAACCAACCCCCCCCCCCATTTACATGCTTTTATGTGTGTGTATATATATCTACTCCTAGCCTAATATCAACCATTGTGTGCTTAGACGCTTAGGAAGATCCCTCTTCTCCTTCGACGACCCCGATTTGCCTCTATCTACCTAGTTGTAGAAAGTAAGCAAAAAGGGCTTACAAATTATCTTTTGCACGGAGGGCACAACGACCGCCCGCCTGTCAAAATGCACTGCTTTGTTTGATGTGCTTAGGCAGCTCTGTGTATATGGGTTATGTTAATAACATAACTCATTCTGGCTTATGAGTTAGTGATAGATAACATAACTCTTTTCTTGGTTTTTCTTCCTTTTTGGGTGGAATTGGAATTTTTTTATTGAATGTTGAAATTTGTGATTTGTGAATATGTGTTTAAACAAGATGGTTGTGAAGGAAGTGATATTAGCAGAACTGAAGAAAGAGCGCGACGAATTAGTGTGAGTGGAGAGGAATGGGGAGATTCATATTGGATTTTGTTGAGGGTGTTGGTGGTTAGGTGATGGTTCAACAAACAATTACTCGCGAACCCTGTGAAGTCTGTCGTGGACAAGTTCCAACATCTTCCCGAGTTCTTAAAGGTGTGGTTATATACTTTTTAAAAGCAAATAGTAGTTAATTTTGACTGTTTAGTTGTCTTCTTTGGTTAAATTATGTTATATAAACTTGAAAAATGAAAGAAACGACCGAAAAATTGGCACTTTTTGGAATACTACTATTGTTATTGCTATTATATGTTTCTTGGTGTTGCAGGTGAGAGGATTGGTGAACAAAGCTATGGAAAAGCATGTGGAGGCTGAGACCAGAGTAAAGCTGGACCCAAATATCTACTTGAGGTAATTCTATCACTAGGACTATTTCTTTTATATTTTTAATTTTCAGTTGAATTTTTCATAAAAAATTTGGTTCACTCTGCAGCTGTGTAATTTATATATGTCCCTGTTCTATGTATGATTTTTTTGTGGATGGTACAAATAAGTTTGCATTGTTTGATGGTGGTTTGGTCGTTTAGTGGTGAGGGGTACTGATGGTGGTTGTTCGATGGCAGGGTTAGTACGGTGGTGGGAACTGGGCCAAATAACATTACACCGGGAGCTCTGAGTTGATCGATTTTTCTCTACAAATTTGTATCTCAAAAGTTCTTTCATCGTGCAAGCAACCTATTTTGTTGTGTGGTATTAGAAGAAATGACAAGAGGTTTAACATGCTACTGGTACTTATTCGTTTTTACTAATGTGTGTTATTGGAAGTGGTATGTTAAAATTTCAACTGAATCTAAGTCACACTTTGAGTACAATCAAATTGTAGATTTCTATGGTGCAGAGTGGTGATGAGAGTAGTGATGGTGGCAGTGACAGTACGATGATGGGGTTTGGTGGTGACAGCTGTTTGGAACTTATCGCCGACTCCATCGACTTGCTCGATGTATGATTGACCTCTATTTTCCCCTCCACCGCTGGAGTGATTTATTGCAATATTATGTATCACTCCAGTGTAATTTTGTCCAGTGATGTTGTTGTCCTTATGTTCGTGTTTTTTTCAAATGTACAAATATAAGCGTTGCATTTCATTTCAGGTTCACATAACTCAAGGAGATCACAAAAGAAAAGAAGCTTCTTTCTATAAAGCGCTCTATGTGATTGAAAACTGGTAATGGATTTTTCATCATTGTGAACTATGTTGTCGTGTATGGTTGGAGGACATTTTTGTGTTGATTTACAAATGCTTAGAAAAATACCGATGAAGGTTGGTGATCGATCAGACAGAAATGCTAAGAGGAGGGGAGGGTTTGAGTGGAGAGGTTCGAGTGAAGAGGGTTCGAGTGGAGAGGTTTGAGTGGAGAGGGTTCGAGTGGAGAGGGTTCAAGTGGAGAGGTTCGAATGGAGAGGGTTCCAATAAAGGGTTCAAGTGGAGAGGGTTCGAGTGGTGATGGTTTGAGTGGGGAGGGTTCGAGTAGAGAGGGTTGAAGTGGAGAGGTTCGAGTGGAGAGAGTTGAAGTAGAGAGGTTCGAGTGGAGAGGGTTCGTGTACAGGGTTCAAGTGGAGAGGGTTCGAGTGGAGAGGTTCGATTAGAGAGGGTTCGAGTGAAGAGGGTTCGAGTGGAGAGGGTTCAAATGGAGAGGGTTTGCGTGCAGGGTTCGAGTGGAGATGGTTCAAGTGGAGAGGTTCGAAGGGAGAGGATTTGAGTGGAGGGGGTTCAAGTGGAGAGGTTCGAGTGGAGAGGTTCGAGTGGAGAGGGTTCAAGTGGAGAGGTTCGAGTGGAGAGGGTTCAAGTGGAGAGGTTCGAGTGAAGAGGTTCGAGTGGAGAGGGTTCGAGTAGAGAGGGTTCGAGTGGAGAGGTTGGAGTGGAGAGGTTCGAGCGGAGAGGGTTCAAGTGGAGAGGTTCGAGTGGAGAGAGTTTGAGTGCAGGGTTCGAGTGGAGACGGTTCCAGTGGAGATGGTTCGAGTACAGGGTTCGAGTGGAGAGGGTTCGAGTGGAGAGGGTTCAAGTGGAGAGGTTTGAGTAGAGATGGTTCGAGTGGAGATGGTTCAAGTAGAGAGGTTCGAGTACACGGTTCGAGTGGAGATGGTTCGAGTGGAGAGGGTTCAGGTGGAGAGGTTCAAGTGGAGAGGTTCAAGTGGAGAGGTTCGAGTGAAGAGGGTTCAAGTGGAGAGGTTCGAGTGGAGAGGGTTCGAGTGGAGAGGGTTCGAGTGGAGAGAGTTCGAGTGGAGAGGTTCGAGTGGAGAGGTTCGAGTGGAGAGGTTCGAGTGGAGAGGTTCGAGTGGAGAGGTTCGAGTGGAGAGGTTCGAGTGGAGAGGGTTTAAGTGGAGAGGTTCGAGTGGAAAGGGTTCAAGTAGAGAGGGTTCTAGTTGAGGGTTCGAGTGGAGTGGGTCAAACATGTCAGGAACACATTAATGAACACATCAGTGAAATCAGGTACAATGTAGTATTGTTCCACTTTTTCCTCAAATTGTTTGTTGACCATAATGTTTCATCATTTTCCCTACTCAAAATATAAACTGTGCACAAAGCACATGTCACTTCCCTCAGACATTGTTCTTTTTTCCATCCAAACCCTTTCCAAAAAATCTGGAAAATGTACTGTTCACTCTACAGTTAGCCTTACTTTATTGGGTTCCTTTTTTCTTTTCATCTCTTTTTGCATAGTTTCTTCTACTCTTTCTTCTTATCTTATTATATATATTATTATTACTATAATAAATTTGCGTAGACATACTTACCTTTCTTCCCTAACTTCATAATAATAAGACTAAGAAGATTCAGCAACTGCTCTGAAGATAATATCCTACAGCTCCTATGAAAATAACATCCTTAAAAAAGAAATTAAAGGAAGATCTTTCACTCTTGGTAACTTTCTTTAAACCCTTTCCTTATTTGTTCTCTCTTTTGTTCCTTTAACCACCTCGATCAAAGGCGAAAAAGAACATTCTTTCCCAATTTGAAAGTGAGGAACTTGAACTATCAAGGGCAGACGGGAAGAAACCAAAATTAGGCTAACTCCAACACAAGCCTACTTATATGTAAATAGTTTTTGTCGCATCTTTAAGATGTCTTTTGCTGCAAATGATCTCTAAGCGTAAGAAATTAAGGTTGTAGTAGTGTGTTAGGATAAATTCGGCAAGAATCCATTTCCTTGTAACATCTCTTTTGCAAACTTGGATCACTAAAAGCATGCAGGTAACATGCATTCGTTCAGTTTGGAATATTCTAATTATGTAATCAGATATGTAAACAATGCTTATTAAAATGTCATCAATAGCTTCAACTGTGAAATTTTTACCTATTCCTACATGAGAATGGTATGTTGCTTTAGTTGAAAGCCCGAGTTAATTATGAGCTTCAGTTATATGTAAACTTGGTACATTTGTAGTTTCAATTACAGCTCTTTTAACATTCCTATATTGTAGCAACATTCCTATAGTATTTATATAATTTGTAATCAAGCTCACCGCGCATCACGCGTTGTTACCTAACTAGTACATAAGAGAAGAGATTGCATACATGTCTTTTCTCTTAAGAAGAGAAAATTTTACTTCTGCTCTCCAGGACCACATCTTTCATGGCCGGTGTAGATCAATTTACAAAAAAAAAGTTCAATAGAAAAAGCCAGTTCTAAAAAATAGTCAACTGGCTTTATTTACTCCCTCCGCCCCAACTATATTATACATTTTTTTTGTAAGTTGATCAAAATTATTTTTGACCGTTAATATCTTTACTTGTGCACATTTAAAAGTAATAAAAAATTGATATTATGAAATTGACCGTCCAACATCTTGGAATGATTGATTTTTCAAAAATAAATTAACCAATTTTGACTAAATGAATAGTGCTTGTGCAAATTCAGTTGAGACATAGGGAGTACTTCTTCTCTTATTGGGTTGTACTATGCATGTGGAACATTAGAGCATATGCAATGGTAGAGACCACAAGAGACCACTCTTATGGTTTCTTTCAATTAAATATTCAATATCGCTCTTTCACCTCGCCATAACCATAAAAAGACCACTCCATTTTTACTCCTACAATAATAGAGACCACTAAGAGACCACTACATGAGCCCTACTTTATTTTCTCTATCATACTCATTAATTTTACCTGCAATACTTAATTTAAATAAATTTATTAACCCAAAATAAATTGAAATGTAAAATTTAATAATAAATTTTTAATTTTAAAATTAAATTAGAGATTAAGATTTTAGAATTTAAAATTATCATATTTTCAAATTTGAAAGATTTAGATACTTTAAAAAAATTATTGGGACACGTGGCTTAATCATAGGTTGCCACGTGTCTTATGCATGCAAAATAAGTTTTAAAAAATAGGGGAGGCTAAGTGGTACACGTTGGCCAATTCTCACTTACCACGTGTCCCATTATGGGAACAAAAATGGCTCACAT
The DNA here is from genome assembly GCA_037428765.1 of Rubia yunnanensis. Classification (NCBI taxonomy): domain Eukaryota; kingdom Viridiplantae; phylum Streptophyta; class Magnoliopsida; order Gentianales; family Rubiaceae; genus Rubia; species Rubia yunnanensis. Next base: position 63,793,517 of record CM075069.1, on the reverse strand, counting down.
GTTAGCGCGGACCCCATGCACTTGGGCAATATGAGACTTGGGATGGTCTTTTGTTTTGGAGACTAGAGACTGCTCTCTTTTTGTAGAGACCACAAAAGAGACCCCATCGTGGGTATTTGTGGTCTCTTTGGGATCTCTTTTAAATAAGAAACAGGAGAGTCACAAGTGGGAGACATGCGACTTTTAGGTATGCAGAAGATAGTCACAAGAACCAGGAGCATGAGGGATGGATGTGCATCAACACGGACGCAGCATTCTGGAAATAGGATGGCAAGACAGTTGCGGCATGTGCGCTGCATAAGGATCAACCACTGCAACCTGTCATGTATATCGCGTTATACAAGAGGCATCACCAACACAAGCGGAGCTCATAGCCATACATGAAGCAATGACACATACTAGTAATATGAGAGCTAATAACATCTGCATCTGCACATATTGCAAAATGGTACTCACCCATACCATCAACTTTCCATCTGTCCCACCTGGTCTAAATGGATTAGTTAGGAGCATCATAATGTTAGCAATGGTTTTCCACAACTTTCATGTCATGAAAGTGCATAGATCTGTAGTAATCAATGCCCATAATCTGACCCAAAATGTTATCAGGGATATAATGGTAATATAAGTGCAAGTTTTCGCTGTTTCAAAAAAAACAAAAACAACAAAATAGATCCAATTGTACATGCTCTTAGACCTTAATTTCATAATAGCTATTTCATTCATTCTACATATGGTATAAATACTCTCTTTGTCCCTTATAAATTGATACGAATGTTTTTGTCTATTCAAATAAAAATATCACATTTTAAAAACTACCTAAAATGCTAAAGAAAATGTTGTAAAATTGGTAATGAAGCCTTCTCTAGATGTGTTCAGTTTCTCTTCCAAACAGGAATACTTAGCTATGATGATGATACAGTGCTATTTATAAAGCGCACTAAATCTGGTTTGAAAAACCTGAAAGCTTTCCTCACCGTGTTTGAGTTAACAAGTGGACAACTAATCAATTATGCAAAAAGTAACTTGTTTCTCAATAAACATGCACCAGATCTCAAATTTAATTCATTAAATATGAACTGCAAATGTCACTTGGATCTTTACCTTTTACCTATCTAGGTTGCCCATTATAGGAAGAGTTCAAAACACATTTTTCCAGCCTTTGATAGAATCGTATGATAAAAAATTTAACAACTGGAAAAATAAATGAATTAATATGCCAGTAAAATTACCTTAATACAATCTGTAACATATGTCATTCCTCAACATTCTATTTTTAAAAATATTGAAAAAGAAATTGATAAATTCTTCTAGAGTGAAAATGAAAAAGGTGGGAAAAAGGTTTGGATGAAATTTGATAGACTCTGTAAACATACATCTCAAAATGGTTTAGGTCTTAGGAGTTTTAAACATATCATTAACACGTTCTCTTTAAAATTGTGGTGGAAGTTTCAAATGGGAATTGTCCTCTGGTCACAGTTCTTATGGTATGTGCCAATGGTAGTAGAAAACCAGAAACTTGGAATAGAATTAAGAAAACCGATCCTATTGCCTAATTTCATACCAAGGTAATTCATGGAAATGGTTTAGCGGATTTGCATTCCACCAATTGGACAGGTTATGGAAGTCTAGTAGACTTGCAAAGCCTAGGATTATCTGTTTTATCTGGGAGGGTGTCGTCGTGCCTCTCAAAAATAAATTTATAAGCCCAAATTATGGCTAGCTACTAGATAGTAGCTATTGGTAAGTCGGGGTCGTTCACGAGGAAAATGAGATTTTATCAAATGTCAAACGTAGTTAAAACACACGAAGAAATCAGTCTAAGTGTGTTGTAACAAAGTTTGAGGGTTTTGGGTTTAGAAAACATAGACTACTTTAAATAAATAAATTAACAAACAATTAGAACGAACAACGTAAATATGATCACAACTAGCACGAAAGATGTAACTAAGATTATAAAGAGTTTTTGGCGCAATTGGTTTACATTTCTAATTATCCTTCGATCATCGACTAATTATTCCTATTTTCATGCAATAACCACATATTGTGGAGAGCTTCTCAACACCTTTCGATTGAAGTCATTTCTCATCTCTCCGCGGTTATAGTTAGAATGAGTGATCGACGCTACACAATAACCCTTACGCTCAAGTCACTCTAGACGATCAATGTCATTGAATACTTCGGGGATATCAATAAACATGGAGACCCAATACAACTAACACAATGTCCTAAGAGCGAGAACACCGGGATAGCACAATTATATTTCCTAATGACAACTAGGGGGATTAGACTTCATGCTAGGCGTCATTAGTATGCTACTTCAATAATTAGACAAATCCATTTAAATATATCCTAAACCTAAGTAATATCATCAATCAATAATCATAATTAGTTGTCACCTTTAATTATAAACCAACATTAACCAACGAAAATCACATCGACAAAGAGATAAACTATCATAGGTTTGACAAAAAATCTAGCAAATAATCAGTTCACAAATCATCAACTAGTTGATCATCCTAGTCTAAATCATTCATTAATCACAAAAAAAATATAAAACATGATTGATAATCATGACACAAAATAGGATAAATCAAATCTCACAAATTCATATTAGAAATGCTTACCAATTGCTCCCAAGAATATTTATCCTAGATAACCAAAACCCAAAAAAATTGAGCTAAACTATATGGTAAACAAGTGAAAAATGAAAAGAAATAAATGCAAACTAGGGTTTGTAAAGAGAAAGTTTTGTGGGTTCTTAATGGGTGAGAGAGAGAGAGTTTTCCAAAAAGGAGAGGATAAAAGTAAATGGGTGGGGTGCTGGCCCATCTTTGTGAACCGATATATATGTCACAATCCGCAAAGCCCAATCTATCACGCTTCTACCAATTTTCAGAATAATTGGCCTTCTCTTAAGAATTCTGTCGCCTTTTCAATCTCAAACTCTTCGATAGCTTCAAAACACTTCATAAATTAAAGAATCGGGACATAAAATATGTGATATCATTCTAACTCTCTCATTGATAAAATGTTAATTTCCTTCCAATTAAATCCCTAATCTATTACAAAATTAGATTTCGAATGTGCTAAAAATGAGATATGAATTGAGCACATCAAACACCCCACAACTAAACCTTCACTCATCCTTGAGTAAAATTGATCAAGGCCTAAGGTGGTTCCTAAGGGTTCTACCCTATAACACATTCGAGAACTTTTCATTGAGAATTCCCCTAACTGTAAACATAAAAGACTATCCATAACCATAATTGACCCGCGCCCCGTGGGGTCATTATTTTTTGAGAGAACCTACCCGCAAAATGCAAAGTGTCAAAGATAACATTTATAAGTTGCTCATGTACTCACGGCTAACTACTATAAGGTATCTAGTGGCAAGTCCAGGGTCATCCACAGAGACAGTAGAATTTAAGAATTAGCTTGATAAAATCCACAATCAGGCGTCACCCCAATTGTGTGTCGGGAATAGCTAGTGCTTTAGACAGATATTGGGAGAGGGGTTGTGACTAACAAACTACTAAGCATGTAAACAACGGGACTTAAACTATCAACTAGTCTTGGGGGTATTTGCATAACATGGACGATTTAACGATTTTGATCATAGATTCTATCACATATAACCATATAAACCTATTCTCATGCCTATGTCACATAGTGTGAATGGCCGGGAATTCCTAGTGTCTTTCTGATGTGGTAGGTCGCTTAGGTGTACTGGTCATCCTCTCTAAGAGCTCTTTTACCTGCAAGACTTGTCCCAGAAGTGACTCCAGGGAAAAGACTCTGACGATTAAGTCATTACTCTTCCATTTAGAACTGGAATTTCTCGAGATAGTTACGCTTACCTTAGCTCCTTTAGAGTTTGATGTATTTATAGACTTACTTCCTTATTGGTTTCTTGATTTTCAGACGTTAGGATTGTGTGCATATCATGATTCCATGTTTTTCGTTTGTGGGCATCACATTCGTTGCATGTGATGTGTGTTATATTGTGATCATATTTTGTGGGATTATTATGATTTTTTGAGATATAATTTGTACTTTAAGGTGTTTTTGGTGCAGGAATTCATAGATTGTGAAGAATTGAGAGAGAGCTATACATTGTACTCTTTTTCCCTTAACCAATGATTTTTTTCCACTAGATTTTCTAGGGTAAAGTTTTTAACGAGGCGATATGCCCCAATCGAAAATGTTCTTATTTTATAAGCATTTTTCCAGGGATGAAGGAAGTGAGGCAAAAGCAGAATTGCTTAAGTTATGAGGTGAAAAGTAAATTATTGAGAGATGTGGATTTGGATAAAATAAAGATATTCACTTTCCATATTGATACGAATGGTATTATCTATTTCCATTTGAAATTCCTTAATTTTAGGAATTAGTTAATTAGAGTTAGAATAGATTTTGATACATTCTATTTCTTTTCTTCCGTCTAGAGAATCCGAATTAGACTTGCATTCGGTTTTGTTTTCTTGGATGACCATGCGGTATAAATACTTGTAAGAGTCCGTCTCTTGAAAGACGGTCTTTCCATAAGTTATGGAAAGACCAAGGTTTAAAGTGTAAATTAGAAGAAATTAAGATAAATTTTTTGGGTTGCATGAACCGGGTTATAAATTTTATAACTACTACATGTTTCATACTAAAACTTTAATATTGCAATTAAGACCTTTTACCTTTTATTATTCTAATCAACCCCCGTCTTTCCATAAGCCTATGGAAAGACCGTCTTTCCCAAGACTTTGCCTACTTGTAAACACATACAATTCGAATACACATACAATTCGAATACACATACATCTAGAGGAGTATTTTCAGTACTAGCTTGGTTTGTTTTATTCTCTGCGGCTTAATTATTTGGTTTCATCAGCAATATTGGTGCGCAGCAACAACATGCATGCAAGCCAATATCCTGGTTAATATTTTAGTTGATTTCGGTAGTTATTATTTTATTATTTTAATTATATTTTGTTTTATTTGTTTAGTTTAATTATTATGAGTAGCCAATTTATATATTGGCATGGAATAACAATTATTAATTTATGAATCACGAGATCTAATTGTTTTATAATTGATTCTTATGTGTTTTTTATTGTTCTTGGTTTAATTTATTGTTAATGTGTTTAAGTCTGACCAACTTGAATATTATTGGGATAATGCTATCTAATTCCACCAATACGTAATCGTTGGAGAGGGTTAGTAAGTAGCGAGTTCTTGTGAAAAATAACTCACTAGCTAAGACTGTAATAGCAAGATGGGGAACAATTAAGCGGGCGTTACTATTTACTTTTGCTTTGGTAATTTCTATATCAGGTTCTTTTCATGCTTAATGCTATTGAGGTGTGTATCTGGTTTAGCGAATACTTTCCGGGGCATCTTGGTAAGAGAAACGATTGGTTACTTTTAATTAGTCAATTGTCAATAAAGTAAGAAAGGATTGGGAGGGTGTAGCAAATACTTACTGTCCTATAACTGATAGATGCATATGAATTGATTTATCTTTGCGCCGATGATCGATATTTAACTAATGTGAGTTATTCCGAACCGATTACCTTGTTCATATATTTTTATAAATTTTTATATCTGTTAGTTTGCATTATTATTTCCTATTTTATATTAGTTAGTTGCATTGTTAGTTGTTAAATGAAATTTAAAATTAAGGCGTGGTGGCTACACCAAAAGTGTTATATATTAGTAGGTATTTTATTATAGCTTTTGCTCCATTCCTCGTGGGATCAACTCTGCTTGCTACTGTACTAATCTCATCTATAGAGTTTGCAGATTATCTTGGTGAGTGAAACGACGTTCACCAAACTGGCGCCGTTGCTGGGGAACGATAAGTCAATTTCTATAATTTTTCTTACTAATCCGTGTGTTACTGTGCTTGTTTTATGAACAAATCATCAAGACCAAATTTAATATTCGACCCGAAAGTTGAGAAGACAGCCAAGCAGAACGGGAAGAGAACAAAGGCGCGGAAAGCGGTTTCTGCCAAGACTCTTCGGTTTGACCAAACTGGACCCGTTACAGTTTCAACAACCACCTCTGATTTAGGAATTGATACCGAGATTGCAGAAGCTGGACGGAATCCAAATCCTGGGCAAAACCCAAACAATCCATACATGGGGTAACTTACTGGCTATGGTGAAGATGATCCCCTCACCCCCATTCAGCTTCCAGAGACCGTGAATCCGATTGAGATCAAGCTTGCGTTCTTGAACGTACTTCCAAAATTCCATGGGAGAAGCACTGAGGACCCCTACAACTTTCTAAGAAAATTTGTAAATATTTGTAAGGTTCAGAAAAGGACATCCACCATGATGGAAGATAAATTCAAATTGGTGGCATTCCCATTCAGTTTGACAGGAGCAGCAAATCAGTGGTTTTCGAGCTTGCCCCTAAATTCCATTGCGACATGGGCAGAATTGAAGAAATTTTTCTTGGAGTACTACTTTCTAGCTACAAGAACAGATGCCTTGAAAAAGGAGATCACAAGCATCAAGCAGGAGTATGATGAACCATTGAGTATGTATTGGTTGAGGTTCAGGAAGTTGGTAGATGGTTTCCCTAATCGCCGAATGACGGAAGGCCAGTTATTCCAATGCTTCTACAAAGGGATGAAATCCAGCAATAAGGACTTGGTGAACTCTTCCAGTAGTGGTGGATTTTCTCACCTTTGAGTGAATGAGACTAGAGAGATCATCAAGAGGTTGGTGGATTCTAAAAAGGAGTATGATCAACAGGAAGTCCGAATCTTGAAGAAAGTGGCAAATACTTCCACTCCTGAAGAAGATGATATCAAGGAAAGGATGGAAGGAGTGGAGAAAATTCTATCCAAGGTTGTTGACAAGGTTGCATCTGTACAAGAAGGGCCTTGCGATATGTGTGGAGCAGTTAACTATACGACATCACAATGTAATCTTACCATTGGAGAGATACTCATACAAGAAAATGCCACGGGAAATTTCAATGGGAGGAAGCAAAAAGGTTGACCATATCCCCAAAATTCCAATCCAAGGTATAGGGATCACCCTAACTTTCAGTGGAGAGAACAAGGTCTCCCTCCGCAGCAGCCTCAGCATTACCAACAACCTTATGTTCCAACAATGCAACGAGAAGCTCCGGTCTTTCCTCAGCCCCAACAATGTGGTTAAGAGAAATCTTTGAATGAGAAGATGGATATGTTGATGGACATGATGGTGAAGCAATCCAAGAAAACCGAATCAAAGTATGCACGACAAATTGCTCATTTGTCAAATTCTCTGAATGAACTTAAGATGAAGTAGCCTGAATTGCCTTCTTAGGTCCAATTGAACCCTCATGAGATGGTAAATTAGGTCACACTCAGAAGTGGAAAGGTAGTTGGTGTGTTACCATTGAAATCCGTAAGTAAAGAAGCGAATGAGTTCACTCACGGAGGGTCCGGTTTGCCCAAACTGAATCCTACACCAGGAATTTAGAATCAAGAAGCAGAGGAAAAAGGCAATGAAACCATAAAAAAATATGATAATCCTGAGCATACTGAGACCAGAGATAAAGATAAATCAAAGGTACCAGCCGAGGTAACTAAGAGGTTGAGTTTACATAATCCTTCACTTAAATTTTTTCCTCATTTTCCTCGCTGATTAGAAAAGAAAAAGGAAAAACCTATGGATTTTGTATCAATTTTTGGAAAAATGGAGATTAATCTTCTGTTCTTGCAGGCAATAAGGCTACCACCAATAAGCAAGTTCTTGAAAGATTTTATTGCAGGAAAACCGAAGGATTCAAGCACGAACATGATGAGTGAATCGGTGTCAGCTTTGATCCAAAAGAAAATGTCTCAAAAGTGCAAGGACCTAGGTATGTTTTAGGAGTTTCAATTAATGTTATGCCATTATCTATGTATCAAACTTTGAATGGAGCTGAAATGGTAGACACTACAGTGGTAATTCAATAGGCAGATAAATCTTATGTATGTCCTGAAGGGTTTTTGAAAAATGTGCTTGTGCGAGTCAATAACTTTGTGTACCCCACAGATTTTTATATGGTAAAATTGAATCAAACTAATGATAAGGGAACACAAGGGGTATTTTTGGGTCGTCCATTCTTGAAGACAACAAACACCATTATTAATGTTGGTGATGGAACTATTTCTCTTGATTATTTTGGTGAGAAGTACACACTCAACATTGATAAGCCATGAAGAAACCTATTGATGCATAGAATGTGTTTGCCATCAATCATACTGACCCTTTTGTCCAAGATTCTCTTGAGACTAAAGTTTTACAGGATAAGATGAGAATTCAAATTCCTACAAGTCCATAAGAGGTAAATGTTCAAGTCTCAAGTGATAAGGAAATATGAAAATTGATGTGTTCAGTGCACTCTCAGAAAGTGGTGCCCAGAACTGAAATAAATCAAGGAATGCCCAACTCAACTCAGTCTGAAGTCGATGTTTGGAAATTCTGAAGTACATACAGGGTTCGAGTTGCCCAAACAGGACCCGTCTGCCAGACTTGTCCCATCGGATGTGAAAACCTCAATTGAAGTTGACGTGTTACCACCCAATATGAAGCATGTTTATCAAGGAGATGATGATACTCTTCTAGTGAGCATGGAGTTGCTCAAGTGTGAGGAAGAAAGAAAGTTCCAACTCCAAGAATTGGGAGATCTATAATTCAAAGGGTTTGATCAAGCTATGCGGTACAAGAAACGCAATAAGATATGGCATGACAGAGATTTAAAGTCTAAGAAATTCGTGGTTGGGTAGAAATTTCTTATTTATGAGTCCAACTTTCGATATATGTCATGGAAATTAAAGTCTAAATGGACCAGACCATTTGAAGTGGCTTATGTTTGGCCTGATGGGATAGTAGAGATTATAAGCATGGACGCAAAAAGGGCATTACTCGTCGATAGTCATCGTCTTACGCCATATTATGATGCTTCTCAGGTGGCATTAATGGAAGAAATTCCATTGTGTCCAACAAATAATCATTAATGGCATCTGGAAGTCTAGCCAAAGACTATAACAAATGCGCTAATTGGGAGGCACCCCAATTTTATTAGTTTTTTAAAATTTCTAGGTATTGTAATTTCTCATCTGATCTCAGTGTTTGATCTATAGAGTTTAAGTACTTGAATTTTCATCATGGAGATTGCGCACCTTTGGAGAGCTGGACTCGCAGGGTTCTGTTTGGCCAAACATGAGGTCTGTGACAGAACCTAATCCAGGTCCAATGCTTAATTCTTGTTGGGAATTTCTCTGAAACCCACCACTATAAGTTCCATCTTTCCCTTTTATTTTATTTATCATGATGTTTGACTATGTGTGAAACTTGTTCTCATTAGGGATTTGCACTATTTGCTTGAGGGCAAGCAAAGTTTAAGTGTGAGGATGTTTCTTGTGTGTTTTGTTTTGTATTTTGGGAAAAAACAATTTTTTAAAGCTTCAATTTTTTGTCAAACATGTGTTTTTGTGTTGTTTTAATAATTTGGCATGAGGAAATTCTAGTGACTCTTGATAAAAGTACCATGTTGGTTGTAAACTTCATTGTAATAAGTTTGGTAAATCTTATATGCCTTGAGGTTTTTGAATGAAATTTTCTATGATTTGTGAAATTTGATTGAAAATGAATTTTGGGATGATGAAAAAGGACGAGTTTAATTGGATATTTTAGCCTACTAAAGAGCTAGAGTAGAGCACTCTTTATATCAATCTTTGTTCTGAGAGATCACATTGTTACAATTGGAGTTGTTATGTGATGGAAGGCACTAGGATGAAACCACACAGCTTAAATTGCCTACCAATTACATTAACCTCTAGTGAAACAATTTGAAGCTTTGACTATATTCTTTGATATGTGTTACTATATATTTAGCCAAAGCCTTATTCTATCCTTTCTCTTAGCCCTATTATGCATGTTCTTGGAGTTGATGTTGATGAATTCATCCATTGTGTTCTCTTGAGTTGATGACATTACTGAGCATGTGTCCAGTTTGCCCAGACTGAACGGTTTTGAAATTGAAGGTTGAATCTTATTATGAACAATGATGTTGTAGTTCAGTTTGACCAAACTGGAGGGGTAACAGTATAAGAAAAAGAAGAAAAAAGGAGAAAAATCTTTTTGTTATGTTGCAATTTTTTCTCAAAAGTACTGGTTTTGGACTGTATTGAAGAAGAATTGTGCTGGAAAAAAAGAAAAAGAAAAAAATGGCACCTACATTGATGTGATATTACTTGACTTTCTCATAATAGCCATGAGATGAGGATTGTTGGTGAATGTCTACTATACATAAATGATGTTGAAGAAAAATACATGAATAATATTTTTATCAATATTGTTTGAGCTTAGAACCCTTAGGATCTCAGGAATCTGAATGGTCCCTAGCCCCGTTACAACCCTTGAGAAAGACTTTCCTGATTTGCATATTACATTCTCTATGTTATAAATTGTGAATGATTTGAGTTATTGTCCTTCACATGTTGAGAGTGATTGAGTGAACCGTGAGAAAATAATTCTTGCTTGTATGATTTTGACTAAATTGATTATTAGATTTTCTGATCTTGAACATTTTCATTTCAATTACTACAAGGATTGAAGATTTTCAAGTGCGTTAGCGTGATCCTTTACGCCATGGCAGGGAAAAATTTATCGTTATAAGAGTAGAATCTAGAGTTTTTAAATGTTGAATTTTTTTCAGTCTCGTTGTGTGAATTGTGTTTTTATCTTCTATTTCTTTTTCTTTTTATATAGTCCTTTTAGATAGAGTCTTATGAGGGAATTGGTACTTATGAACACTGTGGATTATTGATTGATCTTATTTTTTTCACTTTATAATTGAGGGCGGGAATGATCAAAGTATGAGGATATTTGATGTGTGTTATATTGTGTTCATATTTTGTGGGATTATTATGATTTTATTGAGATATAATTGACACTTTAAGGTATTTTTGGTGCAGGAATTCATAAATTGTGAAGAATTGAGAGGGAGCTATACATTGTACTCTTTTTCCCTTAACCAATGATTTTTCCCTTAACCAATGATTTTTCCCATTGGGTTTTCAAGGTTAATATTTTTAATGAGGCGATGTGCTCCAATGAAAAATGTTGTTATTTTATAAGCATTTTTCCAGGGATGAAGGAAGTGAGGCAAAAGCAGAATTGTTGGAGTTGTGGGGTGAAAAGTGAATTATTGAGAGATGTGGATTTAAAGAAAATAAAGATATTCACTTCCCATATTGATAACGATTGTATTATCTATTTCCATTTGAAATAGATTTTGATATATTCTATTTCTTTTCTTTCGTCAAGAGAATCCGAATTAGACTTGCATTCGGTTTTTTTTCTTGTATGACCATGCAGTATAAATACTTGTAATCCGCAACGCAAGACACACACAATTCGAATACACATACATCCAGAGGAGTAATTTCAATATTCGAAATAGTAATTTCAATAAGGCCGAAATGTGAGATTGCGGTTGGAACTAAGAAGGCCTAGACGTAGAGTCCAGGCTGAAGCCAACAGGGCGAAAAACATGATCCTTTCAGTATTGAATAAGGCCCCAACGTGAGATTGTGGTCACAATTACAAAGGCCTGGATGCAGATTCTAGTCTGAAGCCAACAGGGAAAAGAGTACGACCCTACGAGTATTTAATAAGGCCACAACTTGAGATTTTGGTCGCAATTTAGAAGTTTGGACGTAGAGCCCAGGCCGAAACCAATATGACCGAAGAGCAGGGCTAAGACTTGGACCATGTAAAAGGTAATAAGACTGTAATAAAATATTGTGGCCCCGATTTAGTGGGCTTGGACGCAGAGTCCAGGCCGGAGAGCACAGGCCGGAGAGCACGACCCTATGAGTATTTTATAAGGCTGCAACGTGAGTTTACGGTCGTAATTTAGAAGGTCTAGATACAGAGTCAATGCCAAAACCAACAGGTTGAATAGCATGGCCCTGTGAGTATTTAATATGCAGCAATATAAGATTGAGGCAGCGATTAAGAAGATCTGGATGCAGAATCCAGGCTGAAGACAACATGGCCAAAGAGCATGACCATGTGAGTATTTAATATGGCTGCAACGTGAGTTTGTGGTCGCGAGATTGTGATCGCGATTTAGAAGGCCCGGGCAGAGTCCAAGCCGAAGCCAACAGGGCCGAAGAGCACGGTCCTGTGAGTATTTAATAAGGCCACAATGTTAGATTGCGACCGCGATTAAGAAGGTGTTGATGCAGAGTCCAGGGAGAAGCCAACAAGGCTGGAGAGCACGGACATGCGAGTATTTAATGAAGTTGCAACGTGAGATTGTCATCGCAATTAAGAAGGACAAAATGCAGAGCAAAAACTGAAGTCAACAAGGCCGAAGAGCACATCTCTTTGAGTTTTTATAAGGTTGCAATATGAGATTACTGTTGCGATTTAGAAGGCCTAGACACAGAGTCCAGGCTGAATCCAACTGGGCCAAAGAGCATGGTCGTGGGAGTATTTAATAAGGCCGCAATGTGAGATTGCGGTCGGAACTAAGAAGGCCTGGACATAAAGTCTAGGCTGAAGCCAACAGGGCTGAAGAGCATAGCCCTTTGAGTATATAATGAGGCCACAACATGAGATTGCGGTCTCTATTTAGCAAGCATTGGCGAAGAGTCTAGGCTGAAGCCAACAGGTCTGACGAGCATGGCTCTGTGAGTATTTAATAAGGTATCAATATGAGATTACACCCGTGATTTGGAAGGCCTAAACACAGAGTCAAGGCCGAAGCTAACAGGGCTAGAGAGCACAGTCATGTGAGCTTTTAATAAGGCTACAATTTAAGATTGCGGGCGCGATTAGGAAGGCCTGGACGCCGAGTCCAGGCTGAAGCCAACAAGGCCGAAAATCATAGCTCTGTGAGTATTTAATAAGGCTTTAATGTGAGATTGCAGTCGCGATTTAGAAGGCCTAGACGCGAAGTCAAGATAGAAGCCAATAGGGCCGGAGAGCACGACCCTTTGAGTTTTTAATAAGCCCACAACGTGAGATTGCGGTCGCTATTCAGAAGACCTTGATGCAGAGTCCAAGCTGAAGCCAACAGGTTTGCAGAACACGACCATGTGAGTATTTAATAAGGCTGGAATATGAGATTGCAGTTGCAATTTAGAAGGCCTAAACACAGAGTCAAGGCCAAAGGCAACAGAGTCAGAGAGCACGACCATGTGAGTTTTTAATCAGGCTGCAATATAAGATTGCGGCCGTGATTAAGAAGGCATGGATGCAGAGTCCAAGCCGAAGCCAATAGGGCCGAGGAGCACGATCCTGTGTGTATTTAATAAGGCTGCAATATAAGATTACGGCCGCGATTAAGAATTCCTGGTTGCAAAGTCTAAGCTGAAGCCAACAGGGATTGAGAGCATGGCCCTGTGAGTATTTAATAATGCTGCAACGTGAGATTGCGTTCGTGATTTAGAAGGCCCAGACGCAGAGTCCAGGCAGAAATCAAGAGGGCCAAAGAGCATGACCTGTGAGTATTTAATAAGGCTGCAATATGAGATTACGACCATGATTTAGAAGGCCTAGATACAGAGTCTAGGCCGAAGCTAACAGGGCCAAAGAGCACGACCCTGTGAGTATTTAATAAGGCTGCAACGTGAGATTCCGGTCGTAATTTAGAAGTCCTGGGCGCAGAGTCCAGGCTGAAGCCAACAGGGCCAAAGAGCACAAACCTGTGAGAATTTATAAAGGTCGTGATATCGACACAGTGTGCATGTCGGCATTAACAAGGCTGCAATGTAGGAACCTGGAAGAAAATTTACAAGGTCGTGATGCAGAGTCTAGGACGGCATCTACAGGGCCTCAATGTAGGACCTTGGAAGAAAAATTACAAGGCCGTGACACAGAACTCAGGTTGATATTGGCAGGGCAGCGACGCAGAGCCCATACCGACATCAGCAAGACCAAGAAGCGCGACCCCAGGAGAGAATTTACAAAGTCACAAAGCAGAATCCAATCTAACACCAGTAGGGCTACGACACAGATCGAAGACTAAGATAGACGAAATCAACATGTAAAGTCCAACCTTGATGAATAGGGACGTCCACTAACAACCGCATTCATACAAGCATCCAAGACTTTCAGACATGAATTACCCCAATGCCACGCACTTTTCAGCAACACGACATCGAGCTAGGGGGAATTGATAAAGTATGGCTTCGAACTATTTCAGCCCCAAAATCCCAAGGATTTAACCTAAAGAAGACACATGCCCTTAACCTATAAAGAGGACCAAAAGCCACCATGAAACTCATGTTCACTTCTAGACCCCCAAATACCGTAGTTCTTCTTCTCTATGACCCATTTTCCAGATCAGACTTTGGCATCGGAGCATGTGCAGTCACACACTGTCCCGTCCTGAGTGACCCGTGCTATTATATAGGTGTTCATTGGACCGGAATTAGCACCAGAAGAAGGGCCCAACAGAGGCTATACGGAGCCCCTCCAACACCCCAGTATGATCTTCTCGGAGCTAGCTCTTCGCCAAATTTTGCATTACCACTCACAATAACCTATGTTTTTCCCTAGGGTGGGAAATGTTCATCTATTACTAATTATTCTAGGTCTTTCACTTTTCCATGTGACAAAACTGTTTTCTTTGCACCTACACTTCTGATTACAAAGTTTGCAGTTTATATCTTAGACCCGGACGCTTACACACTTAAAAAGACAGATTGCTCAAGCTGCTTGTCTGTCAGAGTTCAACTTTTGGTTCATTTTCAAAGAATATACGCTGATGAACTATAGCCAAAATACAGCCAAGGTAATCTCTGGTCGGTTTTGGACTTCTTGTTTTCAATGGTGATTTTGCATTAGTATATGAACAATGACTAAATAGTTATCTTCTTTCCTTATGTATTTATTAAATTTTACTTGGGGTTTAGGGTGGGCTATTTTGGAATCTCATATTATATATGCACCCAGGAGGCTATAAGGAAACATTTGATATTTCCAGGTTTAAAAGTAATGCTGACCCTTAACTAACCCTCCGTTGTTTTAGTTCGTTATGCATTGTTCAAGTTTATTAGTCGATACAATTGCTAATAATAATGCTCAAAGACATCGAGTGATTTATTCGATTGTGTCTGTTGAGTAAGAACAGGTTGTAACTATGCAGATTTTGAAATTCGGGCGCATATATGAAGGATGTATATGTTTTTTTTTGGGACCGCTTGAAGAGGACACATTCATTAAATATATTTTGTTTAACCACATGAAGAGGATGCATTTAGATAATGCGTCCTCTATGTATTTTATTTTAACCACTTGAAGAGGACGCATTCAGAGCCATTAAATATATTCTTTTTTTTTTTGGAAAAGCACCCGAGGGTGGGGGTTGGTATATTGGTACCCCAACCCAGTAAAACCGAACCATAGTAAGTTGGCATTAGTTTTTACAAAAGGCAACATCATTGTCTGCAAAAGTGATAACTACTACCTAGGATGTAAACTATACAAGGTCGATCGGAGAACCAAAAAGAGTAAGTTGCGATTCCAAAGCAAACGAATCTCCACACCCCGTGTTAATTCGTACTTTGGCCAGGCAACTAACATTTAGACAGTCAGAAAGTTAGCATGGTAAAGGCAATTGGAGGGGAGCCCTCAATGATGATATTTGGGCAGTTGTCCCGAAATGTGCCTCACTGCATCATAGCTTCAGGGGTGTTGTTTTGATGAGTAATTTGCCATGTGAACCAAGTCAAGGTTGTACCTGCATAAGCAACATATACCATCAGCAGTATCCATCCTTCCCCTAGCAGTTAATATGCACTCTTATCTGAGGAATTTGTTCCTTATCTAAGGCTATAAGGCCCTTAATATGGCCTGGAACATTAATGAGATTAAGAGCCTGATTATGGGAAGAGTGATGTTTAGCGATTGCATTAGCCACCGAGTTACCTTCCCTAGGAACATGTATAAGCACAGCACCACATAGAAGGCATTTAACTTTATAAGCAGCATTGAAAAGTTTCCATTGAGCAGAATATGGATCATTTATCATGTTAACTGCTAATAAAGAATCAGATTCTATAATAAATGAATCATCCAACTGATGAAAGTTATGACAAGCAAATTGAATGGCAAGTAGTTCAGCATGAAGTGGAGATTCTGCAGAGATGGTTGCTGAATTAATCAGTAGGGGAGTACCAGAACTATCCCTTGCAACTATCCCTACTGCAGCCATATGGGAAAACCAGAAAGCATCTGTATTGATTTTGATGGAATTTAAACTAGGCCTTTCCCAGCAAACAGTCTGTATGATCGGCTTAGGAGGAGGCCTAAGATGAGGGATTAGATGCTTTATTGGATGTGGAATGGCAGTGTAGGTTTTCAGATGTGTAGGATTGGAATACAGAGATAGCTTGATGAGGTCCAGTACTTCCTTACAAATGAAATCAGTAGAGAATGGAATCTGATAAAAAAGGAATCTATTTCGGGCTTTCCATAGACACCAGCATATGATAGGAGGGAGTATGTTACATATCAGTTGATGGCATTTTGGGAGATCTAGAACGTTCCAGAAAATAAAAAATCTCTGAGACATGGAATGAGGTTTAGTTAGGTGCAATTGAACTAGAGATGCCATGTTACTCCATATAGATTTAGCCAAAGGACAGGAAATAAAAAAAATGTTCAATTGAATCTGAATGACAGCAAACCAGGCATTTCGAAGCTAGACTATATCCACAACTAATAAGCACATCATCCAATGGAAGAAATGAGTGTAACATTTTCCAAGTGAAAATGGAAATTTTTTTTTGAAGAAATTTGTTCCACATGAACTTATAAGCCGAGAAATTACCTGATGAACTTGTGATAGCCCGGTATGCTGATTTAAAGGAGAAATTACCTGCTGGATCCGGTTTCCATATAATCCTGTCTTCTCTTTCCTCTACTAGTTCTGCATTTTGCAAGAATAGAAGAGTATCATTTTCCAAGAATGGAGAAATCAGTGCTAATATATCGGCTTTGTTCCTAATAAATTCTGATACAGTACAGTGCTAGAATGCAGCAGTTATATGGTTAGGAACATAGTTAAGGAGGGGTCCATTCATGCACCAATTTGCAGTCCATATGTTACAGGTACCTTTACCATGAATGATGAAAGAGTTTTGTTCTGCAAAAATGTTTACTGAGAAAATTCTTTTCCAGGTTACAGATTTCCTATGAGATTCAGGTAGAGATCACAACAATTTAGCCCATAAGGTGGTACCTAACTGACTTTTCCACCACAATTTAAGGGAGCAAACATCCTGTGTAGCTCGGATTGATCTAAACCCCAAACCACTTTGTGAGATTGGTGTAGCTAGATAAGCCCATTTTTTCCATACTTTGTTTCTGTTCCCTTCTGACTCACCCCAGAAGAACCTAGCCAATCTTTTCTCAAAAGTTTTGATTATAGTTTGTGGGTTTAGCTACAAACCATAAGTGATGTGGCATTGAGTACAGACATGATTGAATTAGGGTAAGTTTCCCACCTGAGCTAAGCCACTAATTTTTCCAATTTTGCAGTTTCCTATCCAACTTTTCCATGAGAGGTTGATAATACCTATTCAATGTTCTACCTTTGAATATAGGACATCCAAGGTACTGGAAAGGGAAGGAGCCCTGTTTCATTTTTAGGACCATCCTAATCTGATTTAATTTGGTAATTGATGCCCTTTTACTAATGTAAAAATCATATTTATGGAAATTAAATTTTTGTCCCGAAGTGTATTCAAAGGTATCTAGGAAAGCCTTAATCCTAATAAGATTGGATTTGGAAGCTTGCATAAAAATGATAGTATCATCAGCGTACATAAGGTGAGTAGCTGCTGGGATTGGAGATGGTAGCTGGTAATACGAGAGCTTGTTGTTGTGGAAAATAAAAGATAGACTCCTAGAGAAAGCTTCCGAGAAAATGTTAAAGAGAAAGGGAGAGAGGGGGTCACCTTGCTTAATTCCTCTTGTGGCCTTGAAAAAGCCCACTGGATTGCCATTAATAAGTATTGAAAAATAAGCTTGGGAGAGATTAGACATAACAGTATTTAGAAATTTACCATCAAAACCAAACTTCATCAGAACGTTCCTAAGAAAATGCCAATTAACTCTATCAAATGCTTTCTGCAAATCTAATTTCAGAATGCAGTTAGGGACTCTAGCCTTCTTATCAAGAAATCTAATCATTTCCTGAAGGTAAATAATATTGTCCGAGATATCCCTATTTTTCATGAAAGCCGATTGATTTGTAGAGATCAATTTATCCATATGAGGTCTTAGTCTTTCCATTAAAACTTTGGAGCAGATCTTATTAAGGACATTCGATAAACTAATAGGCCTGAAATTCATTTTTTAACAATGCGTCCTCTAATTAATTTATTTTTTTTATTAGCGCACGAAGAAGAGGACTTTCGTTTATGTAGCGCATAAATAGATTTTTAAAATTTTCCATATTAATAAATGCATCAGAAGAATTTAAAAGTGCGCTTTGAAATTTATGATAATAAAATTTGAACATCCTATTTACTTGAATAAAGATAATGAAAAATTTTGATCGTCCTGTTTAAAATTTATGAGAATAAATTTTGAATGTCATATTTCCTCTAATTTTGAACGTTTTTATTTTATTTTTTAAAATATTCCAAAATACAGAAAATGATAGAATTATAAAAAACAATGTGAAGTAAGAAATGTATTGAGATTTTAATTTTAAAATTTCTGATTTTTTGTAATTTAAATATATTAGAGTTGTATGCGAAATTTTTAAATTTTCCTCTTTTTCCACTACTAAATAATATAAATAAACAAAAATATAAGAGTAGAAGCATTTAATGTTTATGAAATTAGAGGATGATAATGAAAACAAAATAAACATGAAATGGAGTAACAAAAATATAAATTGATTCAGTGATACAATATTCGAAGAGCACGTGCCAAATATATAGGTTGAAATGTAATGAAATGAATGCCCAACGACATGTAAGGTACTAATGACGCCCTCCACAAAGCTTTCCACCTATTCCACATGGGGGCGGACATATGGTGCGCGATGTTCGTCGAGAAACAGGCATATGAGTAGAAACATGTAGGTTGTCATGCTGAACTCCCTCTATAAAATCCTCCTAATGTCATCTCGTGCGTCCTCATTCAAATCATACTAGACATGGGGAACACTACCTGTATCAAATGGAGCAGTAGGTGACATATACGCATGACTAGTAGTGGGAGTACGGTATGCAGTAGAATCAACATGAGTAGTGTTGGAGTGTGAGGGTCCACCATCTGATGGTCCATCGTGGGTTGGACTCGTATGTGAAGGTCCGGCTTGAGATGAACCAATGTGTGTAGGTGGTCCGGGAGCACGTGGTCATCGACCACCCTGTCGACCAAGAGGAGTTGTACGGTGGCTTTTGATTTCATTGTATTTCACACCAGGGGGAGGTCTCTCGGTGTGCACAAGTGGCTGATAAAACTGCAGTCTGGAGGGCTCATGCACATATTCTAGAGTACGCGTGACAACACCATGTACCCCCATAATAACGCTCACAAAACGTGAAGGACATTTGTCCAAATTAATATCTAACATAAGACGCATCTCGGACATTGCCTGCAACTACATAAATGCGTTAAATATGTTAGATATTAAAAAAATGAGGGAATCTGAAGTATTATTTGTTGATACGATGAGAAATTTAGTAAATACCATATACTCCAAAGTCGCTCCATCTCTATGAAACCTCTTTGTAACCGTTTGGCGCCATCCTAGCTGATCAATCAGAGTCATTGTCCTACGAAAATACCACTCCATGTATTCTCGATCGGGTGTATATGGATCTGCTAACCCAAGAACATTAATTTGGTGTTTTTTTATGTTCCCACACATCAAGATATCTTCTCAGTTCAACACGCCAATCCATGCCTGACCGCCCCCAGCTCTCTAGTATGAAGCAGTTTGTGTTCATCCTTAGTAACCAACTATGTGGGCATTGTCCGGATACGGCCAAATTGCCTGAGAACGCGATGAACATGATGATACTCCATGACATGCCAACAAATGAGGTCAACACACAATAACCAGTTGTTGCTACTATCTGTATAGTATTGTGGGAGATGTTGCATTACATCTTCAGTGTATGACTGCCAAATAAACTGACATAACACACAATTTTTTAGGTTAGAAAAGAAACACATTTTTTCATTTAGTTAGGAAAAAGGAAATAAAAATTACATTTTACCTAACTGTTATGGAGAGATGGCAGTTGATCGCGGTACACTTTTAGTACATGTATGGGTGATTGTGATAAATTGTACCGGGCTCTCCACCTGTGAGGAACAGAATGAATAATATTAGCTATTCCTAGTAATTAAAAACGTGTAAAAATCGTGTCCTTGCTAATTGAATACGAACTTGGACCCAAGAGCACTCATGGTGACGGTCACTGGTAGTCGTCCCGCAGGACGGATGGTTGGTATTCGCTCTCACACCCACAATTGACAGTCAATATAAAAAAATATAATGTAAGAGGTCACTATGGACACGTGTCCAACTAACAAGTTTAACCAACAATGGTACCTGTAGTAGGACTAGTGGCCCAGATATGGATTTTACTTGTTCAATTGCAGCGTCACATAAGCTTTTGTACAAGGGTGCCAAAACTGCACTCCCCCAACTGTACTGATGCGTTGAATCTAACTCCATGAGTATCGACAAATAGAGCAGAGGGATCAGGTGCCCGGATGTGTCTGACATGAGCAATCCTCCAACCAACAGTAGAATGAAAACCTTTGCTCACTGCTGACAATCTACCTCTGTAGCATCAATAAGAAATGGATTGTGCAACAAGTTGCCCAACAAGCTGGCACTCATGCGACCCCCCTTGATGTCACTCATGTCTGGTGTAGCCCCCAGGTAGTCGGTGCATAATCTCTGCCAGTCATTCATGCGCCTACTTGTGTCAACACCAGTGATTGCCATGCCATTGATCGGTAGACCCCAAAGGGTGCCCACATCTTACAACGTGATGGTAGCCTCCTCCATTGGTAGGTGAAACATGTGCGTCTTTAGTCTCCAACGCTTGACTAACATAGTCATAAGCGAATGGTCAATGTGAATTGGTGTAGAATCTAATAGTCCTTGAAAGCCAGCCTGACACATATAGTGCATCACTCGATTAGGTATCTCACCAATCCAACAAGCCCCATCGTACCGTCTCACCTAAAATGCCTTATTCTCCAATTGACCATTGTATAGAGCATGTGCACGATGCTCCCGGTGAAGATAAAACAATTCCTCATCAATTGGTCCCAGATGATACATGGTGTATCCCTGGTGAAAATCAAAATCACTTGGAGAAATCACCAATCTATATTTCCACAAAAATCAATACTATTACATGTAATAAATATTCAAACCAAATCAAACATTAGCTTCAATTTAAAAAATACACATAATACAAATCCACACAATCAATTACACTCCTTTAACGAGTGAATCTAACATAACAAGCTTGATAACTACATAATATCATATAATACATAGTGGTCTAAACAAAACATAAGGATCAATAGAAACTACATATTACAAACATGACCCTAAACATGCCCTGACCCACGGGAGCCTCTGCAATCACCCGATAGTCTCTCATCCATTTGATTCCTTATCCTTCTCCCTGCAAACTGACCACACCTCCTGTACGAAACTTTTTAATATCGGGAATCAACCTCCAGTTGACGTGTTGCCATAGTGATGGATCTCAGAGAGGCACAAAACCCTGACTATATTGTTGCACATAGGTAGTCGTGTGATATAACTTGTCACAGAGAGTAGACGGATCATCACGCATACACCTACAAATAGCTAATGCATGGGAATAAGGGAAACAGAAAATTTTCCATTCGCGACAACTACACTCCTTTATCCGGTATTTCATAGTGTATTGGCTCTCACCCATGCTGCCATCAATGGTACTTGTCACAACCTTATAACTCTGTGATGCCTGACTATACACGGTCACACTATGTCCCATGTCCCTAACTTTCTTGCTTCTGAAACTTTTTCCAAATCCTGCTTGGGAACTCAGACCTACAAAATTGTACATCAATTTAGAATACTTCACCTTATCAAAGAACAAATAATGAAATATAATGTATCAAAAAATGAGCTCCAATTTGTGGCGTCCATTAGCCTTCGTGCAAACATTTCAACTATTCGTTCAAAAGTGGCTTTGACACATGCTGTTATCGGGAGATGCCGTGCGCACCTTAAACATTGTTGTAAATCTCTGAAAAATTAGTTGTAAGAATTCCCCAACAATGATCTCCCTCATCATAAGTAAGGCACCACTTACTGCTATCATAGCGTTTCAACCAAGCCCATACGATGGTTCGATACTCTCCAACTCCTCCTGTACTCCCTTCACCTACTTTTTTGTCTAGCACGACCAAGATGCCAAACCATAGTCTTCAAATGCGCTTTTTTTAAATTCCCAAGCTCCGCACTAAGGAAGTTGGACTGAAAATGCCTCAAGCAAAACCGATGGTATCCTGCTGGCTCCATCTATTTATCCAATATGTCTCATTGCATTCAAAATCCCATCATGATGATTCGTCATAATACAGATTGGCCTAGTATCACCACCTACCACATGGAGTCACAGTTTGAGCATGAACCAGTTCCAACTCTCAACAGTCTCAGCATCAACTATTGCATAAGCAATGGGCAGTATGTAATCATTTGCGTCATGTGTCACAACAACTAGCATTGTGTCCTTGTATGTGCCTCTCAAATGAGTCTCATCCACACTAATCACTGGTCTGCAGTGGTGAAAAGCTTCGATAGCCTGACAAAATGTCCAAAACATAAATTTGTTACACCTATGACCGTGTATTCTATTAGCTACGTCTGCCCAATCAAAAATGATGCTTAGATTGGCCCTTATTAGATCATCTATAAATTTTGGAAAGATTGCAAGGGATTCCTCCCAAGTTTCGAATACCAAATCAATTGCCTTTTGGGAAGCATACCATGTCTTCTTGTAGGAAAGGGTCACATTTAACTCCTTCTTCACATGCGCTTGGACATCCTTCACCGTGAAGGAAGGGTTAGCGTCAATCTGATGGCGAATGGAACGAGTGATCATCAACGATGTTAGGTTAGTGTTACCATTTGATCGACCATCACTAATACAACTATGACCACTTGCTCATTTGGTGATCTCCCACATCCCATGGGCAGCCTTCTTTCTGGCTCTAACAATCCAATGGCAATTTCCACTTCCTCCAACAACATCCTTACATTTTTCATACCATGTATGGGACCTGCACTCCACGACCTGGTGTTCCCTATTCATCATCGAACTCCACCAGGAAATAGCTTCTACCAATTCTGGCTTACTCCGGAATAGCATACCCAAGTCAACTTTATCGCTCACTTGAACATAACTAGGAAGTCTTTGGCCACAATCAGTTGGGTCATAACCATCCTCATCAGGTCCCCTCCCATAATTCCTAAAGTAGGCCTCTGTATTAGGATTCGCCATAAGGTGGAACATCGTGGCTACATTATTCGTGTACATCACTTGTTCATCATCATCACCTGGATTCGAATCAGTTGATAAGGATCAACCATATTCAATTTCTTCTTCAAGTACCCTTTCCTAACCTTCATTATCGCTAACAACATCCTCACCATCATCAACATGCTCTCTAATTTCACCTACATAATCATCATCGAAGATATTCATCTTTTCATGATCCACACCATATATACCAGAACTTGTAAACGGCTGAGTGCAATAGACATGGACATACACACTGGGTTGACTTGACTCACCAATGAAAGAAGGTTTTCCAAAACCTTAGCAATGTACAGGGGATGGGAAGGTTGGAAAAGTTGTATAGTTCTTAACATTGCTCATCAACGACATGAACGTGCCCGAGCTAACATCACCCTCACGGTCAATGGTGTTTGATATCTTCTCCATATTAATGTAAAGATCAGCTGAGGATAAGGACATTCGATAAAAATTGTTGAAGAAGGTCGCGGTGGAGTCTTCATCTTCCACATTATGACATCGATAGTATATAGACAAACCAATTAGCTCAGGACAACGATACTAGATTTTCAATAGAAACCCTCACTTACAATGCTAAGTCGCCTGAGAATTAATTCAACTAACTCGGAGTGGCTTAACCTCCGTTCGAGAGTCACATTTTTCTCAGGTATGAGAGGATCATAAGACACACCCATATTCAAATCAAACTTAATCTGACCTCTTTTGTACAAGTTGACCGTAAAAAACATCGTAGAAACTCATTATACAAATATGGAACATATAATTCCATATTTAGAGAGATGGTATTATTCAGCAACATATATTCAACTTCTCAAACAGTAAACCATACACTGTTCAATTGTCATCTAGCAACCAAATCTTACACTACAATCGATTATATTACTAATTCACATACAACATTTGAAATCAATTACAGCACACAAATTAAATTAGTCCTAGAACTTCAATAAACAAAATAATGAACAAATCACACATAATCAATTCACCCAAAATCAAACCACACATAATCATTCAAAACATTCATATAACCAAGATTTTTTTAAAGTACCTCTCATCTCGGCAGTATTTGGCGGCGCGTGGCTTCCACGCATAGATCTTTTGGCGGCGTAAATTGCGGTATCTTCTGGCCGGTGGTTCAACCTACAAACCCAGCAACCATTTAGTCCCAATCACTAGAGACAAATTGCAGATCTAACAAAACCAAAAAAATGGAGACAAATTACCCGGTGAGGAAGGAAGAAAATGGCGCTGATAATGGCTAGGAAAGAGAGCAATGGAGTGAGCCCGGTAAGGAAGGAAGAACATGACTTGAGCGCAATGAGGAACGAAGAATCCAGCGGCGGAGGAAATTTAGGACGCCGGCTAGAAAAGGAGCGAGTTAAGATGAGATTCTATTCCGTTCTGTGTTTAAAATGTTAACACCATGAGGACATGCATCCTCGCTTTTTCGTAATTAAAAAATTATAATAATGAGGACACATTTGGCAAATGTATCCTCGCTTTTTCAGAATTTTAAAAAAGGTAGAACTTTGAGGACGCATTCAGCAAATGCGTCCTCGTTGTTTCAGCTAATAAAAAAAATTTAATAAACATAGAGAACGCATTTGCTAAATGCGTTCTCTACATTTGCATCCGTCGCTATCTACTGTAGTCACAGTTAAAGAATTTTCTCCAAAGACATCTGAAATATGTTTAGGTATGGTGTTCTTGTTTTTGGTATATCAAAAATTACCTCATAGTTGGTGCGGGAAACTGTTTTTCAGTGGGTTGATAAAAGAAATAAAAGAAACTATTTCTTGACAAAAGAAATGGTATGCATAATAATAGAGTGAAAGTCCTTTTCCCTGGGTTGATAGGTATGTTGTAAAGACTATTATTTTGGCCTTTCGTATGTCTGGATATTGTAAAAGAAAATTATGTTTGCTCTTTCAAGTTATTAAAGATGAATGCAAATCCGATTCAAGAAATGTGTAAAGTTTGTAGGTACATGAACTCAATTTAAATGAATGATGTTAAAGTTACTCTCCAAAACTTTTATCTTGAAATAAAAATATTTCAACATTTTAGATCGTCATGACTTTAAAATTGGATTCTTATTATCTATTTATATGAGTTTGATGAATTATAATTATTGATATTTTTATGTTCATTTTATAAGGTTATAATATACACAAAGTCTTACTTTATATAGCCTAAACATTAGGCAGGCCCTATCATACAATTAATAGAAATATGAAATGTGGGGTGGGCTTTTTAAAAATAATGTGCCTATAAATTCAGGGACATGCTGTGCAATTATCAAATAACTATGGATATCACAAATTTTTTTATTTATTTTTCATTTCTTCACTGTTCCGATCGGTAACTGCTCTGATTCATTTTTGTGCCACCATTTCACCACCACAGAACCGCCGCTCTGCTGCTGCATTTCTACTTCTTTCATCGGCAAGGCGGCGGAGCTAGGGTACCGATTCTCCACCACCGATTCTCCGGCACCGATTCTCTATCCATCGCTCTGTGTTTCTGATCGATTCTCCGGCTCCAGATTTGATCTCTGATTTCTTCGAAGCTTTCCGACCGCGGAGCTTCAGTGACTTCTTCAGCTACTATGGCGAGGATGATGGCGGCACTTTTATGGCGAGGATGATGGCGGCACTTTTATGGCGAGGATGATGGCGGCGCTTTTATGGCGAGGATGATGGCAACGCTTTTATGGCGAGGATGATGGCGGCGCTTTTATGGCGAGGACGACAGCGGCTCTGCTATGACGTGGCTGATTCGAACGACGACAAGGCTAGGGTTTTCAAATTTGAACATCGACGACAATCGACGGTGAGCAACGATCTGGAACGACAAAGAGGATAAAAGATCGGTGGCATTTTTTGCAATTCCTGGTGCTGTGGATCTCGGTGGCATCAGACGATGTCGATGTGCCGTAATTTTTAGGCGACGACAATTGAGCAAAGACGAGGCGATTCATTTTCCTTCAGGCGGATGAGGTTCATGCGCCTCGGTGAAGAAGAAGGTTGCGCGTGCAACCACGCGCAGACGAAGGCGACGAACGGTGTTGAAGGATGGTGGTGACGACAGACGGACGACGGCTAAGCTTCGACGTCTGAGTGGTGAGGTTTAATATCGTGTTATACATTTTTTAAATACTTGTTAAGGTATAATATGTTGTTGACTGGTCTTATTTGATGAATGAATGTTTACTCTAGTGGTTAGTACTTTTGTTGTGAAGCTAAAGGTCAGTGGTTCGATTCCTCACAATTACCTTTTGTTTTGAATAATTTATGTTATTTACGTACATATTGAGGTTTAATATTATTTGGTTCAGTACAAGTTCAATAATAGCCTTTGGTGTATTGGTTATTGCTCTATGCTATGAGGTTATAGACCTGGGTTTGAATCTCACTAGGTTGTTTTTTTTAAAGAATTTTTATTCTTGAGGTACTGTAGCTTTTTGTTGATGTTTTTAGCTTTTTTTCCCTGTTATATTGATGGTTTTCATTATTCGGGTGAGATTTAATCAATATGAGTTGAGAATCCATAGTTTTTTTTCTCATATTGATGTTTTTCATTTTCCGGCTGAGGTTTTGGTTATAAGAGTTGATGTCTGCAGTATCTTTTTTCTTATGTTGATGTTTTTAATTTTCTGGATAAGGGTAAGGTGTTAGGAGTTGATGTTTGTACCCTTTTCAAAAAAAACAAATCGTTGATGTTTTATGATTTTCAGAATGAATAATTTATACTCTTAAGGTACTGTACTTTTTTTGTGGATGTTTTTAGTTTTTCTATTTTTAGATGAGTTTTAGGTGATAGAGGTTGATGTTTGTAACTTTTTTCGATGATATGGTTAATTTTTTGTAGTGTTTCTTCCTTATGATGATATAGATTGATGTTTGTAGTTTTTTTTAAAAATGATAATTTATCTTTGTTGATGTTTTCATGATTTTCAATTGATTTTTTATTAGTTGTAGTCGACGTTTTTTCAATATTTTATTTATTTTTATTTCATTTTAAAATATTTTTCTATTTTATTTGATTTTTTTATATTTGTTTGCTGCAGTTTTTAGTTGATGTTTTATGATTTTTCGTTTATAATCTGCTATATTTTGTTGAGGTTGTTGTAGTTTTTTGCTGCAATTGTTTTTTGATTTTTTGCATTTTTAAAAAAACATTTATCTGATTTTTTCATTTTTTTGTAGATTGTCGATCGCGGGAAAATGATGGTAAAAATGAATGAAAAAGCCCTTGGAAAGTTATTAGCATAAATTACTGTAAAATAATTAGAGATAGGCCCATGTAAAATTATTAGAGATAGGTCTTTGGAGCTAGAATATTGTTAGAATTGTAAAAAGGCCCTTGCATAAAGTTTAGGTTGTCTCACAGAAGACCATCCCTATAATATATTGCTCAATCTTCTTTACAATAACATAATTACATCAATTATGTAACAATACATAAATACAATAAATATAGTAGCAATATAATGAAAAATGTATATTTACGACGAGAAAAAATGTTATAATTTAAATGAACGTAACAACCAAACAAATCTTTGACAATGGGAAAAGTCATTGGAATAGATGATTTTTACAACCACTTCAAGGCCTTTTACAACAAAAATCCTCTCGATGTAGGGGGTAAATTTAGTAGTGGGTATTGAGCATTGGTTTTTGGGACAGCCACCGCCTGTTAAGCATAAGTTTTTGGGATAGCCATCTCCGCCTTTAGGCACTGTTCATATAGAGGATCTTGCATACCATTCTTCGGGACCGAGTTTTAGAGTTTCACATCGGACACAGCTGGTCATGCATAGCATCTCCTCCCACTTTAAATATTTCAGAGATCATGCCCGAGCCAGTATCAAGCCATGGAAGCACCTGTAGTATAGTCCACTATAGGAGTATGGTTCAATAAAATTCAGACAGCCTAGCTACTCATAGCCGCCACCTCAGGAGCCCCGAGTGGATACAGGAGTGAGGTGACTTCATCTTTGGGATCAGACAGGGTGCGAGTCACCTCGCTGACAAGTTTGATTAGCATAAGGCAGATGCAAGTAGCAAGTGTTACTGCTTGGATAGCCAGGTCTACGAGCTGAGATATGATGTGGCAAACCTTTATCATGGCAAAGCCGATATCATAGAGAGGATGAGAGCTACGGGCATTGGAGATGGGCAGTGTTAATGTTAGATCTTTCTATCCTCCTGTTGATCTCCTCTGTTCCATCTTGCGCTAGCACCTACAAAACAGACAGACTAAGGTTAGGTAGGCAGGCATTGGGTCGTGCCTGCTCCGATGCTCCGGTAAGCCATGTTTGCCGTGCAAGAGAATTATTAGGTTAATAGTATTTAGATAGTAAATCTTACCTCTGTTTCATGACTATTCCCCTTGATATATGCGTTTAATGGCTGATAGGATAGCCACCGTACTAACCTGATTATCAGCGCTCGTTATGCCCGTTGCTCTATTCCTGGACCAGAAACCTTTGATTGGGTTATGACACTTCGAATGCTGGGCCTTTGACCCATACGTTATCAAGTCCCCTTAGCCTGAGACCTTGTTGGTATAAAGACTCAAGGTCGTGGGCTGCACGGTTTATGCAACAACCTTGGTGAAAGGACGCAGACCGCATGCCTGAGGGCTGTAGCTTGAGTCTATGCTCCTTTTTTGGAGGAAAAACCCTTTGTCTCCCATGGTTCAAAAGTCTTATATATTTACGAAGTCGCTTTGGCATGATGTGTATCAGCGGTTATGCTACTTGCATTGATGCCCGCCATATAAACCTCATCCTGGCGGTTTCACGCACGTGGATATTTAATTTTGCATGTTTTCGGGGAGATTTCATTAGTCGCTGCCTTTTCATCTCTCGAGGGTAGCCTTGCCTATTGTGAGACCCTTTTTAAAAAAATTTGGTCCACTCTTTTTTCTCTGTTTCCTATTGTTTCTTTCTCTTACTTTCTCTTCTCATTTTCCGACAACCGCTTCCTCTCCAGGTACATTTCTCCTTCTTTTCTCCTTTTTCTTTTCTTCGTTCTCCTTCCTATTTTTGCTTGACATCATGGTTTCTATTGTTTGATCTCCCAAGAGGGATTCGTATTGTGACACCACTGCCAATGATTTCCACATCGCTTGTAGAATCATCAAATCTACGTTCTATGACGGCAGGGTTGAGTTTGTTGACATTAAGGATTATGTCTCGCAGCCTAAGGTTTCTCAGACTGTCTTAGACATGCTTGAGGGGATGACCTTTGTGTACTTAGAGACCTTAAAAAACTTTTGTCTGCAATTTACTGTGTCTACATTCTTCCAATCCACATTAGGCTTTTTCAAACTAGAGCTTACAGACCTCCCCCTAAATTCTATCCAGATCCTTTTAGGTTTTGAGGTGATGTGTCACCTTTTTGACATAGAGCCTTCAGTGACCCTATTTTGCATCTTCTATTACTCGTCCAGGATGCCCTCTGATTGAACTTTCTTGAAGTTTTGATAGGATGGGGTTAAGCTCCTGGTCGGGCTTCCTAGTTGAGTTGAGTGGAAGCGTAGATTTATTTTCGTAGATGATGAATTGGTGTTTGGCTTTGATGAGAGGAAGTGGGTCCAGACTATGTGCTGGGTGCTTGTCCTAGCGCAACAGAGATGGATGCCCTACGGCAGCTGATTTCTCCCCTTGAGAAAGTTAGCGTGGAAGATTGGATTATGCGGGATTCCGCCCTGGCGGCAGTTAGCATGCCCTTCCTTCCTGCAGGGCTTATTCCCTTGGGAAGCCCTAACTACTCGTGGGGTAAAAGATCGCCATTATCTGTGTGCTTTTCTTTTTTAGTCTTATCATATTTTCTTTCTTTTTGTCTGTAGGTTGTGCTTTTCCTTTTCTTTAACTTAATCATTTACTCTCTCTTTTTTTGTACAACCATGTCAGTTGCCAGTTCCATCGAGGACCTATCCAAAATTCTGCAGTGTGGTGCTAGCAATCGTTCGGTTAGACCTACAGAGAACAGGGAAGGTATCGTCGACCGCCCAGAGTGGACCATCAAATTGTCAACCACTGAGGGTGTGATGATAGGCCCTTGTTAAGAAAGCCCTGTCGCAGCCGGTGACCTGTTTCTGCAGCTGTCACTACCGTGGCGGGGAAAGAGGTTCCTGAGACTTTAGTCCTCCATCCTACTTCTCAACCAGATTCTCGGGTCCTTACTACCTAGCCGCTTCATTCTGTAGCATTCTCCCTACCGTTGCCTCAAGAATCCTTGTCTCAAAGCCGCGCAGACCATGCTCCCATGTGTAGAGCCACTACCCCTGCCGAGTTCATCTCCAAGTTGTTCATGCCCGTCATTTTAACGCTTGGCTTGAAGAACGCACTTTCAACGTAGCAGGGTCATTTACTTCTCCAGCCTTTAACCACTTCGTCTCTGCACCTCTGGAGGTAACTCGTTTCTTCTTTTCTTACTTTGTTTTTTCTCTTCCATCCTTTTTCCTTTCGGTTTATAAATTAGGTGTTTCTTCTTTCGTTCTTTCAGGTTCTTTGCTTTGCTAAAGTTTCTCAGATGGAGTTTGACAGCCTGCACCATGAGGTTAGGGAGCTTCAGTGCGGGATCGCATATTTGAAATTGGCTAACGCTGACGTGACTCGCAAGGCGCAACGGGTAGATGAGCTAGAGCAAGACCTGGAGCAAGAGAGAGGAGTCTCTGGCTCACTGCATGCCTCTTTGGCTAAGGAAAAACCAAAGATTGATAGGCTAAAAGCTTTTTGTGACTAGGCTTTTACCCGGGGCTTCCTGAGTCTATACTCCCATGTGGTGAAGAGCTAGAAAACCTCCAAGATTTTGGGTCAAGCTATGACTGATGGAATCAAGCTCTATTATGAGATTGAAGATAAAGAGCAGTTGTACTCTCATATCGACAGAGTCTTTGTTCCCTTCTGGGAGCACAGTTTTACCAGGTACTTTGCCAGCCTGCACTCTGACAAGATGGTTGATGAGCTTGACCGTTGGTACCTAGATGTTGAGCAACCAAAACCATGTTCTCTTTCTACCAATGAGCCTCATTAGGCTGCTGGTCACACTGGGCATGATAAGATGATGGCTCAGGCTTCTAGTGATGAGGGGACCCAAGTTGCTGACAAGGATGACCATGCCGATACTTCTAAGCCCTGATATTTTGCTCATTTAAATTATGTTGGTATGTATCTCCCCATAAGGGGTTCAAACAACATATCGTCTGCTCACTTTTTTGGTTCATGGTGTGTTTTCCCCCTAGTTAAACTGTGGTTTGGGGTGTTTTTTCCCCCGTTTAAAATTATAGATGCGGGGTGCTCTCCCCCCCCCCCCAATTTATTTTGCAAATTTGGCATACCTTTGCATTTGTTTGCTTCTATTTACTTTGTATGATTGTTTGTTGTGAATCTGTGTCTTATTCATTGGGTATCCCCTTTGATTTTTCCCTTCATTGCCTTTTTCCTTTTACCAGGCCTTTCATTTGATGGTTTGAAATTTCTCGCCTGATGATTTATTCATGTTAAAAGCTTACCTCAGTTTGTGTTTGAAACTTGAAAATTCACTTCCCTGATTCATTGTTGGAACTCGGGTTACATTTTTGGCCCATGACAGTTCGTCACTCTGCAGCGAATCTCATTCTTATCAGTTAGAGCCTGGCCTGCCTTTGTTGGCTATTTGGGCTGAGGTTGCGACTTTGTCCTGGGTCTGGCTTTTTTAAATTCCGGTCATGGTTGTGGTCATAGTTTCTTTTCTTTTGTATACATGGACTAGGCTTTCAATGTACATGCCGTTGGAGCCATGATTGCACTAATGGCTCAAGCCAGGCTTATCATTCCCTGGCTATGGCTATGGACACAATTCCTTTTCTTTTTCTTGTGTAGGCCTGGCCTACAATCTGCTGGTTGTTGGAGCCAGATTACAGTTTTGCCTAGGTTAGGCTTATCATTCCCCCGCTATGGTTGGGCCAAAATTCCTTTTTTTACCTGTGTAGGCCTGGACTGAAATCTGCTGGCTGTTGAAGCCAGGATTCCAGTTTTTCCTAGGTCATAGATTTTAATTCCCTAGGTATGGCTATGGCCGGGGTTCATTTTCTTTGCCTGCTCTGCTGGGTTTGGGCGCCAGCGGTTGCAGCTTCATCCTGGGCTAGTTAACATATTCTTTCTGCCATTTTCCTCCCTGCATTCCAAGTTCGTAAAACACCAAAAAGACCAAGATGCATATCAGGATCTCCTCGGGATTATGCCCCTTATGGGCTTACAAAATACTTGATCCTTTCATGAATCCCATCTCGCTTGTCTGCTGGTGTCGAATACATTTTCATATTAAAATGTTTTAAGCATAGTACCTTCTCAGGTAAGAAACATTCCACGTGCGAGATATTGGCATTCCATCCACCATCTCCAGCATGTAGGCTCCCTTCCTAAGCACTTCGATCACCTTGTACGACCCTTCCATTTTATCGTCTAGGTTTTTCTACCCTTAAGCCTTGTTGGGCTTGTTTCTTCTCAACGCGAGGTCTCCCACCTTCAAGGATCTGTGTCAAACCCTGCGGTTATAGTGTTGTTCCATCTCTGACTTGTACGCAGCTTAATTCAAGGCTTCTTTCTCTCGAAGTTCATCTAGCCCCTCCAAGTTTTCTCTAGCTACTCTGTCATTTTCATCTTGACTCATTGGCTCAACTACTCTCATGCTGGACACAACGATTTCCGGGGGAAGGATGGCTTCCATTCCAAAGCATAGCCTATAAGGGGATTCCCTTGTGTCCGTTCTGGGCTTGATCCTGTATGCCTATAGCACACTCACCAGCTCCTCCTCCCATTCTCTCTTTGCTTGCCCTAGTCTCCATTTTAGGCCTTGGATGATTTTTCTGTTTGTCACTTCTATCTGCCTATTTTCTTACGGATAAACCACAGAAGTGAACTGCTTCTTGAAAGGTTCACGGGCAAACTGTTTCCCATTGTTTCTCACTATCACTTGTGGGATTCTGCACACTATGCTTCTCTAGGCAAAGTTTGTGATTTTATTTCCTGTTATGCTCTCTACGCCTTCTGCTTCAACCCACCTAGTGAAGTATTCGATCGCGACTACCCAAAATTTCTTCCTCCCTGCTTCCTCAGGGAACAATCATGTAATATCGATCCCCCACTTGGCGAAGGACCAGGGTGACCTTATGTTGGTCATCTGTTCCGCAAGAAACATCTGCACCCTAGCGTGTTCTAGGCATCTGTGACATTCTTTTACCATTTTCTCTGCATCTTCTCTCATTGTGCGCTAGTAGTAACCATCTTGCAGAGCCCTCATTGCAACTGTTCTAGATCCCTGGTGGCTGCCACTTCCCTCATACATCTCTTTTTGGACTGTGTCTACCAGCTCAGGTTCTGCACATCTGATTTATGGCTCTGTGTAGCCTCTCTTGTACAACAACCCACATCTCATGGCGTACTGAAGTACTTTCCTTTTTGGCTATTCTTTCTTCTTCTCATCCATTGGCAGTCTATCATGTTCCATGTAGTTTCAGATGGGCATCGTGCAGTTGATTGCCGCATCATGTATCACTACTACCTGATGTCTGTCCATTGACCTATTTTCCAGCTCCTTCACTAGCATTGACTTGGTTAAGTGCGTGTATGCTGAGGATGCCAATTTACTGAGCACGTCCTCCCTTGTGTTCTTTGACCTCAGACTCTGGTGATATCAAACTCTTCAAACTCATACGCCAGGCTCCTGGCCTTATCCTTGTACTTCATCATTGTTGGCTCTTTGGCAGCGTACTGCCCCTTGTATTAGTTAGCCACCAATATTGAATCTCCGTTGGCCGGTAGTTTCTTTTCCCTCAACTTCTTGGCTATCTCCATGCCCACTATGAGCACCTTATTGGACGCGGGAAACTTGAAACGCAGGGTGTAGGTTGTGTCCACGCCTTCTAGGTATGAGATTACCAGGCATGTGCCAGCTCTTTCCACCGCCAATGCCCCGTCTACGTATAATTTCCAAATGCCCAACCCTATCGGCATCTTGGGCTGGGCTCCGTGCTTCTTCCACTACTTTCATCTTCTTCTCTTTGGCCATTTCTGTGAGAAATTCTTCCATGAACTGACCATTTATCGGTTTTTGAAATAGCCGGCTCTTCTAGCTCCACTGCCTACGATACCAATCTTCATGAGGTTTCTGGCGTGGCCAGTGTTGCATTTAGCAGCTGGTTGGTTGGTACTATCACATGGTGTGCCTGGAAGTATAGCCTTAGTTTCCTTGTTGCATGTACCAGAGCCAAGGCGAGCTTTTCCTGGCCTGAGTATCCCCGTTCAGGACCCTGCAGGGCTCGGCTCACAAAATACACCATCTGTTGTATCTTACTTTCCTCCATGACTAGCGCACCGCTGATTTCTTCCTCACTTGCCGCTATATACAGGTATATGGTATCTCTCTTCTTTGGGCTGGTCAGAGTCGGAAGGTCTTTCGGGTAGGCTTTCAGCTATTCAAACACTTTCTCTTCCTGTTCTCCCCATTGTATTGCCCCTTTCTTGTCCACACACCCTTTCAAAGTTTTGAAGAAAATGAGTGCTCATTCTGCTGCTTAGGACATGAAACTCTTCATGGTTGCCAGTGTCTTGTTAGGCTCTGGACCTCCTTCACCATGCTCGGCACTTTCATTTCTAAATTCGCCTTTATTTTCTTGGGGTTTGCTTTCAATCCTTCTTTCAACACCATGAGCCCTAGGGATTTTGCCACTCCTACCCCAAATTGGCACTAAGCTAAGTTCAGCTATCTCCTTAAACTACACCATAGTCTCTCTGGCATCCTCCACGAGGGTATCATATTGGTTGCTGTTTATGATTATGTCGTTCACATATACTTCTAGATTCCTTCTGATGTGTTATTTTCCGCCACTCTTTGGTACGTGGCTCAGGCATTTCTCAGGTCGAACGACATCATTCGGTAGCCAAAGGCTTCCTCTTTTGTTATAAAAGGCAGTTTTTCTACATCACTTTCTATCATGGGGATTTGATAATACCCCTTATATGCATCAAGGAAACATTTAATTGGATAGTTGGTAAGAGCATCTACCTTTGGTCAATGGCTGGCAGTGGGTAGCAATCCGTGGGGCAGGCTTTGTTCAGGTCCTTGTAGTCCACAAACATCCTCTAGCTATCGTTTGTTATCCTCACCACTAGTGGGTTAGCCAACCAAGCTGGATAGAGGACTTCTTGCAGAATCCCTGCCAAAACCAGTTGGCTGACCTCCTTGTTTTCTTCTTCATTTCATTCCTTACACAACACCTTTCTCTACTGCTTAACAGGCTTGTGAGTCAGATCCTCCCTCAGCTCATGGCAGCCAATTTCCTTGAGGACTTCGGTCATATCCTCTAATTCCAGGCGAAAGCCTGCTTGTTTTCCTTCAGCACCTTTACCGGTCTATCCTTCACCTCAGGGGGAGCGATGTTACCACCCGTACTGATTGGCCTCTGCTCAACTGTACTGCTTCCACCTCCGCTCCTAGCTCTAACGAGTTGCTTCTGCCTGTACCAATGACCACTCTGATAGGTTTGGGCTCACTGACCTATCTCTTCTGACTTCCACTTTTGTCTTCTTGCTTGCGTTTACTGAGAGAATTTCTATGACACTCTCCGGCCTTCTTCTAATCTGCCCTGGCCGTAGCTATTCTCTTCTAGTTAGGAATTTCAAGAGTAGATGCAAGGTCAACTCCTTTCAGCCGTGCCAATGCCAGCATCGCCAGTATCAGGTTATACGGGTTATTTGCCTTCACGATTATGAACTCCAAGTTCACGATCTTGCTCTTATAATCATCCCCCACCATCACCGGGGACACTATGGTTCCTTCGGGCCATACTGTTCGGTTTACAAATTCTACCAATGGGGCCTCCGTCGGCTCCAATTTCCTATTCGTTTTCTCATCCAGCTTCTTGAAGCATTGCTAGTTGGTGTATACCTAGCCCAAAAGTTAGGCCATAAGCCCAAAATCGCAAGCCCAGGGCAATCCTGCGATGCGAGCAATAAGAGAAGCAACAAACGATCCGTGGAAAGTTGAGATTATAGCCATACGTTAACCACAAATCATCTTTCTCAGACCCACAATCAAACACACGATAACAAGCCCGGGAAAATGGAGTTACGATCAGGGTAGGCTATAAAAAGAACAAAGAGATCACAGACACTGGTAAGTGTAACTATCCTAAGAAATTCCAATTCTGAAAAGATATAACTAACTTGATCGTCGGAGTTGCTCTCCAGGAATCACTTCCGAGAATAGTTTTGCATGTAAAGAAGGTTACGAGGTGAGAAACTAGTGATCCGCCTGGATAAACCACCACATCACCAGTACGTGTTGTTTTTGAGCTTCCGCTGTCTACATATGCCTACTGGATCCTCTTGTCCATTACTCTCATAGTTATTATAACCACGTCATTGCCTACCAATGTGGCGAGCACCAGATCATTGGCGTCAAACGTTATTCCATTGTTCGCGCCATACTTCCTGTCCACCGGTGTTGGTTGTGGTGTCTTCCTGCATCGTGCTTTTTGCTGGGATTCTGTCCTTCCTCCAGCACTTTTGCCTATGATAGCATATATTTCTATTACCGTTGGCAGCCTGCTATCTTTTGAAGGGGAAATTTCCCTCCGCCTTTTGCTTCTTTCTTCCCCTGTCTTAGCTCGGGCGACCTCTTTTCCTTTATCCCGCATTCGCTTCCTGTCATGGCTCCTTGTTCTACCCTACCCATCTTGATGCCTGCGGGAGTTTCCAGGCTTGTTCTTGTTCTGGTAAGTGGCTTTTTATGAGCCCTTGCACTTTTTGCCAAGTGTACCATCTCACCACTTTGCACGCAGTCCTCTATGTTGTGCTTCAGATGGATGGAGTCAATTGTTTCGTGGCCATGGTCATCGTGATAATCATAAAATATTTCATTCCCTCCGTACAGAGCAAAGATTTCCTTGGGCATCTTGATGAGTAGTGTGAAGACTCTCTCCGACTTATTGCACATGCTGGGCATCTGCTAGGCGCTTACTTTGGCGCCCTCATTCTTTCTCATTTTTCCATCCTCGTCTGCGTTAGCCCTCCAATGTTCGTGGCCACCCTCTATTTCCTTTCTCCTCTTTTCAGCCAAGTCTGCCATGTTGAAGTTCTCAACTCTTTTCATCAGCTCGTCGTCCTCGGTGGGTCCAAGGTGTAGTCCCTCAGCAATAGCTCATAACTTAAGCCATTTATGAATGTGTCGATAAGGAACTTGTTCCTCCACTCCTCCACCTGATTCATTTCATCATTGAAAAGATCCCAAATGTCGACAGTGTTTCTGCTAGTTTCTGCCCGATGGCCAGCAGCTCCAAACGTACCTTTTAAAATTTCCTTCTCTGCTTGAAGCGTGCCAAGAACTTATACTCCAACTAAATGAAGTTGTCAATCGTCTCATCCTCCAGTATCTTAAACCACACCATGGCTGCTGCCATTAGGGTGGTTGCAAATACCTTGCACCAAATGGCCCACAGTATTGTAAAGGTAGTGATATTGGTGCAAAATGTGTGTAGGTGGTTTTCCAAATTTGCCTCACTATTGTACTGCCCCAAGTTTACCGATATCTTCAACTTTGGGTCCACTGTGAACATCTGGATCTTCCTGGTTAAGAGCGAGCCCCTGCTCTCTTTCCTCACTCCCTGCTCCAGTCCCTTGATTGGAGCGTTGCCTCTGGCGTGCTCTTTCATCCTCGATGGTGACACGTAGCCTGCCCGCCACTTATGGTGTTACAGTTTCCTCCTCTCTGGCTTTTACCTTTCTTCCAGAGGTGGCCCTGCTGTGGGCAGTCTTCAAGCCCTTCCCCCTTCGATTGGGTGCCTCACTATCACCTTCCTACTTTGGGAATAGTTCAGTTGGCTGCAAGCCAAACCCTCTCTGCCTTGTATCTCCATTTTGGCAGTTCTCCATCTCTTTCAGCCTGCTCATCACCTTTTTCTTAGATACCATGAGTGCCTAAAATAACTCCGAGTTGTTTGCGAGCTCTGTTGAGGTGCAGAGGTGGTGTCTCTCTCTCGTCGATGTTAGCATCAGGGTAGGGTTTTCCTCCAAGTGCGTTATGTCCTCCATACTTGGTTGAATAGGTTTTCCACTGATTGTACCTCAATGTCATTTGATCTGCGTGAATGCCAAGAAAATCATGCAATCCCCACAGACGATGACAATGTTAATGCCATATTTTTCTATCCACTTGTTGATGATCCCATTCAGCCCAGCTTGCGTTAGCACCTAAAAGATTGACAGGATTCGACGCTCTGGTCAGCCATGTTTGTCATGTAGGAGTTCTTAAGTGAATAGTATTTATATTGTAAATCTTACCTCAGTTGCATGATTATTCCCCTTGATATATGTGTTTGGTGGATGATGGGACAACTACCGTATTAACCTTCCCATCAACGTACGTTATGCCGCTGCTCTATTCTTGGTCAGGACACTTTGGGTGTTGGGCCTTTGGCCCATATATTATCAGATAGCTATATTATGGTCCACGCGACCAAGGTCGTGGACTAGGACGCAACTGACACTACCGAGGAGGTTTATTGGTTCCGACCTCTTTCCTACCTAAGTTACATGCATTGGGAATAATACACCGAGTAAGTGTAGGGGAGGGAGCCGGAACACTCCCTGGTGGCATTTTCCTATTCCATTACTTATGTTGCTTATTGTTGATGACTATTTCCCTATTTCTTCTTTTCCTTCATTTATTTATGAAAAACTTGTTTTTGTTTCTTGTTTTGAAAACTTGTTTTACAGGTGTGAAAACACCTTTTGATTGTAGTTTGGGGTATGTTGGGACATTTGGTGGTGTTTTTTTTACCTTATTCTCCAAGTAGTGTAAAGCCTAATTTGAGGCATTTTGTGCTACACAAAAAATTGAAAAACAAAACCCCGCTAATTCAAAAACCCAAAAGGACGACTTAGAAAAAAAATGAAGGCTTGGATAGGTAAAAAACATGTGCAAAATTGAAAGGTCAAATGGTGTGGGAAAAGGTGAGGGTGAGCTTGAAAAAAAACAGAAGAAAAATGTGTGAAGTTAGGATAAAAACCCAAGAAGCCTCCAAGGCAAAATGAGAGGAAATGAGAGAAATTTGAATGATTCTATGCTTCTCTTGGTAGTTCTTTGGTAAAGTAAACTAATTTTACACATGTGATGAATATGTTAAACTTTGCCTTTGAATGGTATGCTGGTTGTTTAGACTGTCTTACATTTTTGGGATGTGAGAGCTGAGAGACTATTATGTCGTGTGGGCTAGGGTAATTAGAATAAAATTTTGGGTGTTTTAGAAAAACTTTTGCATGCTATTGTATGCTTAGGTCTTAGCTTGTTCTTGTCTACTCGAGGATGAGTAAAGGTTTAAGTTTGGGGGATTTGATGAGACATCAAATTCATGTATTTTCTGAAGCATTTAACATCTATTTTGTTGTCTTTTAGTTGCTAGATATAGTTAATTTTGCATCACAATGGGTTTAAATAACCATTTTTTTGTCTTTGTATCTAAATCTTGATTTTGTAGCCTATTTTAGGTCTAAAGGATTTTAGGTCCTTACAAGCATCTAGATTTATTTTGTGATCTTCATTTGTAGATCGCTTGTAAGCACTTTAGATAGCTTAGAGAAGGCCATTCGCAAGGATGGTAGAAGACTGAAGGCCACGATTCAAAACGTGGTAATTAATGGATTGCGCAAAGAAAAGAGCAAACTCCAAAAATATTTTTTAAAAATGGCATGAGTTATTTAACTTGGCACGGCTTATGCCATAGTTCCTACCAGAGGAACAATGCCAAGGATGAGGGCCAGGAAAAATAGCACAACCCTTGCTTAGGAATTGAAAAAAGCACAAGGTTAGACAATGGGTCATGCAATTTGGTAAGACCCGTGCTATGATAAGAAATTTAAAATGACCCCCAGACTACGAGTCGTGTAATCATGCATGACTAGGCACTCAAAAGAAAATGAATGAGCTCTAGGCGATGGGTCATGCAACATAGCACGACCTGTGCCATTAGAAGACCCAAGAACACCTAGCAGTCCGCGTCCCATGCTCTCTTACACAGGCCGTGCTGGCTGACACATGCATTATGACATGGGTCGTGCCAGTGGGGCTGTTAAGGTTTACTCCTTTTTTGGGCCTTTCAAGGCCCAATTCTAACTACTATATAAGCTAGCCTTAGTCTTCTAGGATTTAAGACATTGATTATTATCGTTTTCTATTCTAGTAGGTAGGAAGGGTGAAGACTTTCTCCTCTCTTCATTTATTTTCTCTAATTCTAGCCTTATGGCATAAATTTAATGCTTATTTTGGGTCTAATATCTCTGGAGTATTATTATCTCGGGGTAGTATCTGTATTCATGACATGATTTATTATTTTGTGAGATTTTAGATTACCCTATTTTCTATGTCTTCTGATGTATGTGTATTCGAAATGTGACATTCCAACCGCAATCTCACATTTCCAACGCAAGGCACACACAATTCGAATCAGTAATGTTCAATAAAACATAAGAATCAGTTGATTTCAACTGTTCTTGCAAGGTGTTTGAAGAAACAAGTATGTAGCTAATCAACAATTCTTCTTATAAAAAATTTTAATTTTAGTATAAACAATTACTGTTTTAACATAAATTTTATACCCTTCACTATTTGAAACGGGTATGTTGTGCTTTCATTGCATTAGACTTTTGCACCTCCGTCTCATCTCCAGAAAACCCCCACAGTATATTTCTACAAGATGCACAAAGAATGTGAAGAAACGGGTATGGGATAAATACCTCAAGCAAGACATAGACCCAACAACAAAGAGATTGAAGGACACCATTCCATGGTGTCATTAAATGGCAAGGAAATTCAATAACCTGATCTTGAAGAGTGAAGACAGTGTAAATGCTAGAGGACTTCTCGAAGATGAACTAGTTAAACAAAGAATCGAAATTTAGCAAATCTTGTCTACACAATCAAGCGCAACAGAAATAAAACGAGGCCATCAGCGTATCAAGTTCAGTCACAACAAACATACTCGATCCAAAGTACGCAAAGAAAAAAGGAAGGCGTGTGAGAATCAAGTCGACATTAGATAAAGGAAAGCGATCTATAAATGAGTTTGGTATCAAAACACCAAAACAACATATCATTCGAACCACGTCAACAACTTATTTCAAGTGTAATTCAAAAATCGGATGTTCCTTTTAAGTGACATTATAGACTACATTCATTACAATGTTTATTCTAAAGTATTAATATTTTTTTTATAAAGCCTTCATTACAATTGCAAAATTGACATTATAGACTGCATTCATTACAGGAAGTAATCTTTCAAAAATCATAGCTAAAATTATAAACTTATGGATTATGCATTTCATAATAAGCATCTATCACTATAAAGTCTTAATGTTTTAACCTAAATATCAAATCTGCCAAAATTAAAATCGGGTTGATAGCATGCTAAACCTTTGACTAATGCAACTTATAATTAAGATGTATCACTACAAACATGGAATGTTTTAACCTAAAATTTAACTTGGCAGAAAATAAGCAGGTAACTTTGAAATTTTAAGACAAATCACTAAACAAAAATAAACTTCTGAAATGAACATTTTAAAGTGAGCATGTACCACAATAAACCATCACTGTTGTAACATAAAACATCCACCATGTCAGGCTTTAAGTCAGGGAACCTGTCATAACTAAAGTTCAAAAAAAATTTCATCCAAAAGATTCAAATTCCGGGGACATCTAAATCAACCACATCTTATTACAAAATATTTTCAAAACAATGTGAAGGTCAATCATCAATGTGAAGGTCAAAACTAGGCATAGAATCAACTACTTTCTTCTTAAAACCATTGCACAAATCATCAATCTGCTTCCAGATTGCAGGATCTTCAAAAAAGTATTGAGAGCCAAGCTGCTGGTAAGAATCAGTATCAGGATCATCCCGAGGGCCACTGGTTGTGCTGCTTTCAACAAACGCTCTAATAATTTGGCACTAACCACTTCCATGTCCCTTCGAAACAAGGCAAATGCCTCACTAGCAGCCTATAAATAAACAAATAATTAAACTAAAATACAAATAAACTAACATAAAACAAAAAAACAAATGAAACACCATACTCACATTCATTTTAAGGGCTGGAATATCTAAATCTGTTAGAACCCCAGGAGGAATATCAAAATGTAGAACCCAACTATCAAATGCAGCAACTTTACGAGACCCACTTGTACTACCTTTCGACCCACCAGCTCTCAATCTACCTCAGTCAAAGGATACACTTCCTTCGGTAGCACAGCTCGCTCATACCCACATTTCTTCAGCCACTCACACCTTTTTTCATCTTTTCCTTAGTCCACTGCTGAAGAAGGGGTACAACCAAAGAATCCTTCATACCATGATAAGTTACACACTGCAAAAACTGAATTAAGAGAAAGTATACACAGCCACCATCGGCTTATAAGAAGGAACTTTCTTAAATCTCTCCACAC
Source organism: Rubia yunnanensis (assembly GCA_037428765.1). Taxonomy (NCBI): domain Eukaryota; kingdom Viridiplantae; phylum Streptophyta; class Magnoliopsida; order Gentianales; family Rubiaceae; genus Rubia; species Rubia yunnanensis. The sequence continues at coordinate 63,750,443 of CM075069.1, read as the reverse complement.
CTTCACACAATTTCTTAAGAACATATCCACACCAATTCAGCTTCTTAATTCTACTCACATCTTCAACAGCTCTTAAGAGCTTCATATCAATACCCTTTCTCCTTGTAGTAAGTGCCCAACATAATACAGGACAAAACAACGCTGAAAGTCCTTGCCTCCTTCCTTCAACTCAATCATATAATCAAAAACTAGCTCTAAAGGAATCTCATCTTTCTCTCCAATCTTAAACATTTCCTTCCATTTTCCCCTCAATTCTAAATCTCGCTTTTCACCCTTTCCCACAAGACTAATCTCAACAACTTCCTCATTAGAAATAGGCAATCCAAGCACATCAAAACATCGTCCGGACACAGGGTATACTTATCATCGCCAATATATTACACACAAAAACCCGGATCAAAAATTTAAACCAGAAAAGAAACAATTTTAGGGGAAACTTACGGATACCAATCTCCAACAAACTACCAAAACCAAGAGAGAGAATATCAGCCACTTTTGACACGCAGACCAAAAGCCATTCAGTCAAGTCAGGTCTGCAAGAAGACTTGAAAACCTTCTCACTACAATTTAAAATAACAACACATCAATAAAATGATATATTATAACTAAAAAGGGTACAATGCTTTATAGAATATTAACTTCACTCATAAAAGCAACAGAAAATCACACCGTGAATAAACAACAAGTATGATGTGTCCATTTTATGTGCATAATTTAGTACTATTTTGCCCACTTTTGTTCTCTTTTATTATCGAGAGCTTGTGTTTTATCTTAAAATTATCTTAGAAGGGGTAAGAGCAACTTTACGCTCTTTTATCTCCTCTAAGTGGATTTTGCGTGACAAAGGAAGAACACTGAGGCAATGAAGACCGAAGGCCATTGAAGATCACATTTTTGAAGAATTTTGAAGACTTTCTTCGAAGACATGAAGACCGGAGGCCATTGAAGACCATTTTTGGAGACATTGATGACTTGAAAAATGAGAGGAATTGCTATAAAGATGATTGTATACCACAAGAAGAAGAAAAGGAAACAAAGAAAAATTCTGGCACTCGTCGAAAGTCGCGATGGCCTCGTCGTGAGACCGTCGTGAGTCGCGACCAACGGTTGACCAGAATTACACCTTATCCTCTTTATACTATAAATAGCACTCTCTTTTCTCTCACTTTTCTACTTCATCATCTGCATTTTTTGGTACTGTTTAGAACCCTTTTCCTTCCATTTTTATCTTTGAATTCTCTTGTTTTTATAATTAGTTGTTTAGCATTGATTAGCATGAACTCTTATAGCTAATCTATTTCTTGGGAGCAATTGACTAAGGCTTCCAAGCCCATGTCTTAAGAAAAATCTGTAGCCTATTTAATACTCTCACTATTATGCATTTTTGGAGCATTGAATAAGTTTGTTAATGTCATTAGTGTTATTGAAAGCTTGAGTATATGAAGTACTTATATGATATGCTTGTTAGGGTTTGGGGATATGGGTTGATTTCCCCCTTTCTTGATAGGAATCCAAGAGTATGATTTAGAGCTTTTGATTGTGTTGATGGATTGATAATTGCTAGGTGAATACGATAATGTTGAACTCTTTGTCATGTTTGTTGCTTGTAGCAAATGAGAGAAGTCTATGAATGTCGATCGTTCTTGACTAATCTTGTGTAAATGCATAAATCGGTTAAATGCTTAGACATGATGTAGTGTTTATAAGTGTTGCCGAGCTTGTAGATTCTTTGTGCTAAAGGCCATCAATGGGATACCTTGAGTCGTGTTTAGACTATAGGAGTCATTGGTGAGGTTTGACAAGAGATGTCAAATTCACTCTTGCAAACTACTATCTAAGAAGGATAGAAGTTTAGCCTTCACAACAAGTAGTGAAATTAGTAAATAGGTTGCATGTTCAATGATGGATATGAGGTTTGGAAGTGGAAGTCAATTGCGCCCAAGGTTCCGTCAATTGTTATTTTCATCTTATCTTTAGTTGTATTGCATGATTAGCATCGTTATCGTGATTTGCTAGTTGTTATATTTCAATTTGATAACTTAGGAACAAACCAACCAAAAACCCCCCGTGTTTACATGCTTATATATATGTATGTATGTACATTTTAGTATGTCTTCTCCTATACATGTTTAAACACTTGAAAAGATCCCTCTTCTCGTGGACGACCCCGAATTGCCATCATCTACTTTATTGTAGATAGGAAGCAACAGGGCTTAAAAGTATTAACTTTGAGAGGTACAGCGACGGCCTCCCAAATTTTGGCGCTGCAGCCGTGGAAGAGGCGTTTATTTTTAAGTGTTTGGGCATATTGTGTGTGATTATATGCTATTTGTAAATATTTGTTAGTTTGGTTTTTATTTTTATTTTTTAGTTGATTTTCCATTTTCACTTGACTTAGAGACGTATTGTTCAAGTTCTTGGCATATGTATCGCACGTGATCCTCTTCACAAGAACCCCTACACTACGACCCTGAGTTGGAGTTGAATTTGATATGGGCTATGAGGCTTTCTTTGGAAAGTGTGAATAACACCCCTCCTAGTGACCATTTTGCGGATACATCTTCACCAGTGAAACATCGAATCGAGCCCAAAGATGAGCATTCGAGAGGGGAACCTCACCATCCCCCTCTCTACCAAAGAGAGATCCCTTTGGGGCAACCTTTGTTGAGAGACATCATGGCTCCCAACCTCGATCAACAATCAATGTGTATCGAGTATCCCGTGGTTGGACCAAATGGGCATTTTGAGCTAAAGACTGGGTTCATCAACATGCTACCCGTCTTCCTTGGTAGGCAAGGGGAGAATGCCAACAAACACCTCACCGAGTTTCACTTCTTGTGTGGTGGTACGGTCCCTTATGGAGTGGATGAAGATTTCTATAAATTGAAGGCATTCCCGTTCACACTGAGGGATGGTGCAAGATATTGGCTCCACTACCTACCGCCCAAGAGCATCAAGAGTTGGCTTGATATGAAAATGAAGTTTCTAGCCAAATACTTCCCAGCCTCTAGATCTGCTGCCTTGAAGAAGGATATAAGCATCCTCCAATGGCACGAAGAATCCCTCTTCGACTATTGGGAGAGGTTCAAGAAGCTTCTTTCAAGTTGCCCTTATCACGGTTATTCGGAGAGGGATTTTGTTTATTACTTCTACAACGGCCTTCTTGATGAAGATCAAAGGTTGGTGAGAAGTTCTTGTGGTGGCACCCTTGGGAACAAAACATCCTCTGAGGCTATGCAATTGTATGAAGAGCTAGCGGAAGAGTCGAGAAACTTTAGCTCAGGGCCGATTTAAGAAGGAGGAATCCAATGCCCGCAAGTCACTCTTCAAATAGTGGAAAGCTCAAGGATCAAGTATCAGCCCTAACATCCATGGTCAAATCATTGATGACAAAGCCCAAAAATGTGCCACATGTTAAATCATGTGAAATTTTTTACTCGTCGTATCCTACGGACACTTACCCTACTTTTCAAGAGGACTATGTTGAGGAGATAAGTGACATGGGATATCAGGGAAATCAAGGCTACCAAGGCAACCAAGGATATCAAGGTGGGAAAGGATACCAAGGTAACCAAGGCTACCAAGGTTATCAAGGGTACCAAAACCAACCATACAATTCAGGAAATCATGATAACCCGAACCTCCGGTATGGAAACCCTCAAGGAAGCCAAAAGCCTCAACCATATCGGCCTCCTCAACAACAATATAGGACACCTCAACAACAATTCCAAAGGCTCCAAGACAAACCCCGAGGCCAAGGGGAGAGCTCGGGGCTAACAAAGAATGAGGTGATGCAAGCCATTCACCGGTTAGGCATGTGTACAGAGAAAAGCGAGAAATTCCAAGATGAAGCCAAAGTAGGCATTAAGAACTCGGAAACCCAAGTGAGCCAAATAGCTCAAGTGGTGAATCAGATGGAGGCCCGAGAGAAAAGAAAACTTCCCTCCCAACCGGAAATTAATCCTCGATAAAATGTGAGTGCAATCTCATTGAGAAGTGGAAGGGAAGTGAATGAGCCCCAAGCAAGGGTTGTTGTTGAGCGGAAGGTTGAGAAAGAAGAAGATTATTAGAAGAAGGCAGAAGAGTTGGCCATGGAGAGCCAAGGAGAAGAAACAGAGGTGGAGACGTGCCAAGACCATGACAAACCCCGAAACCTCATCCCCACCTCACAAGAAATCAAGAGGGGCGGAGATCCCTATCTATGTGCCAGAACCACCGTTTTTGGAGGCACTAAAGGATAAGAGGACCAAGCAAGACACCAAGGACATCTACGAAGTCTTTCGTAGATGCGAGGTAAATATCCCACTCTTAACTGCTCTAAATCAAGTTCCTAGGTATGCTAAATTTCTTAAAGAATTGTGTACCGTCAATAGGAAACAACAATTGAAGAGTGTGCATAGTGAATATGTCTCCGCCATGTTTGATAATGAGATACCCCCTAAATGTGATGATCCGGGAATGTTTGCAATCCCTTGTAAGATAGAAGGCAAATGTGTTAACAAGGCCATATTAGACTTAGGTGCTTCAATCAATGTGATCCCATTTTCCTTGTATGAAAGTCTAAATCTAGGCACTTTGCACAAAACCGGGGTTGTTATCCAACTAGTCTATCACTCTAGCATATACCCAAAAGGTATTGTGAAGGATGTGTTGGTGAAAGTGGATTTTTTAACATTCCCCGCTGACTTTTATGTTCTTGAGATGGGAGGTGACAGTAGATCTAAACCTATCCTTTTACTAAGGACATTTCTAAAGACTTCAAGGACCATAATTGATGTGCATAAAGGAACATTGACCATGGAATTTAAGGGGCGGGGGGTAGAATTTGACACTAATAATTCTATTGATCACCCTAGTAGATATCATTCTTGCCAAACTGTTCATGTTATTGATGACGAAGGGCAAGATGAAATTGAGCCCATAAATGGTAGTTCCTTATATGTTTCCATAGATGATATTTTGAGTGATAATTTGATTTCAAATGTTGTTAGTACTAACTTGAAGGAAAGCAACAGCAAATGCACTCTTGGGGGCGCAACATTCAACCCTTTTCGTGTGTCCGCGGGTAAGCCAGTAAGGGTGTTTTTCCCTCCTTCTCTTGAGAAGGCTTCGGTGAAAGAGTGCAAACCACCACCGAAAGCTCTTAAATGGTCATCCCTTGGAGAAGGAGAGCTACCCCCAAATGCTTATGTGCTTGAGATCACCATGGAACAAAAAGGTAAGTTGTTGGGGATGTTAAGGGAACATGAAGAACCCCTAAGCTACTTGAAGGAGGTTTTCTTAGGGGACAATGTGAATCCCGATTGTTTTGACCCTGACCGAGGAAAAGGGACCGATCATCTCAATTTATTTTGTGAGTAAGCTCCAAAGAGGGGAGTAAGTCATGCCGACGACATTAAATAAACTTGGTTTTGATCATCCGGATCGCCATTCGTGACTTTCCGTTGATGTTGTTTGGTTTTGAATTTTATCATTAAGTTTCATTGTTTTTCTTTATGCTTTTCACGGGTTGTTTTCTCCATGATTTTTTAGCAATTTTGAAGCCAAGGCATTGGACTTTTGAAGGGAGAAATGCTTGGAGTCAAGAAGGAAAGACTCGGACAAGAGAAGGAATCAGAACAATTTTCTAAGTGCCAGGTTAGTAGCCCATTGCGAGTCGCGACCACATCGTCGCGAGTCACAACGGGCCCATTAAGTTTGGGTGAAATTTCATCCCTCGGATACCACTTTTCATGAGTTGCGATGACCTCGCGAGGCCTCATCGTGAGACACGACCACATCGTTACGAGTCGCGACGGGCTCAGTTTCAGCCCTTGAATGCCACTTTCCGTGAGTCACGATAAACTCACAAAGCCTCATCGCGAGTCACGACCACATCATTGCGAGTCACGATGGGCTTAGAAATCTTATATTGAAAGGGAGGTCTCGGCCTTCACTTTTCGCGAGCCGCAATGGTCTCGTAAGGTCCTCGTCGTGAGCCCTCAAAGTGTACCCCCTCGAGACCTTAAGGCAGCAAGCCCTCGACTCGAGCAGAACCATAAAGTCCATCACCTTCTCGAGGACACCCTTTCGAGACATCACCACCTCAAGACCACGAAGCCCTGAAACCTCGAACCGAACCTGAAGTCCATCATTCTCTTGAAGCAAGCTCTCGAGACTAGCCTCTTGAGACCTCGAAGCCTCGAGCCCTCGAGGTGTGCTTTTTCATCCTCGAAGCTGCCAGCCCCTCGAGACCTCAAAGCCTCGAGTTCTCGAGGTATGACCTTTAACCCTCGAGGCTAGCTTCTCGAGACCTCAAAGCCTCAAGCTCTCGAGGTGTGATCTTTCATCCTCAAGCCTATCCTCTCGATACCTCGAAGCCTCGAGACCTTGAGGTCTGATCTTTCACCCTTGAGCCTAGCTTCTCGAGACCTCAAAGCCACAAGCCCTTAAAGTATCATCTTTCATTCTCGAGCCAAGCTTCTCGAGGCCTCGAGGCCTCGATCTCTCAAAGTGTCATCTTTCATCCTCGAGCCCAGACAGATACGACGGTCATACGAATTGCTTTAAATGATGGGCTAAACCCATTTTTCCACAAACATATCCACAATCTTTCATCTTCTCCCGCTAGTCTTTCATCTTCTCCACAAGCGCCGCCGCTCGCCACCACCGCTCGCCGCTGCTGCTTGCCATCACTGCCGCCATTGCTGCTCCACCACTCACAACCATCACTCCATACCCCATCATTTCTTCCCAACCTCCACCCACAAATTGAAAAAAAAATTCATTGAAGAACACAAACCTTAAAATTTAGAGGTTTTGTCACTTTGAGCAATTCAATTTTGAATTGATTGAGGGTTTCCTCTTTTCTTCTTCCTACATATTTTGGTGGTACATTTCTTCACTTTATTGAGGTTGAATTTTGATGATGAATGTCTACTCTATTTTTTTTATGGATATTGTGTAGATTAAGTGTGATGCCTTAGGAAATTGAATTGTTAGATAGTGGTTGATTTTGGTGAATAAATTGTGCCTGCAATTCAATTTGATGGGTATTGTGTGCATATTTTTTTGCTGCAATTTGGATTGTATTGTGCTTGTTTGAGTTGGGATTGTGTGCATTTTTGTTGTTGTGGCTGAGAACAGATTGTGACTTATGCTAGATAGGAGGCATGTTGGCCTTTGATTCAACATGGTTGTTATTTGTTGTTGTGCTTTGCAATGTTATTTAGCTTAGGGTAGTTTAGCCATGGGACGTGAATCTTGACATTGTGAATATACTATTGGTGGCTAAGCTAGTTGAGTACTACTGTGGTTTTGAGATATAGCATATTGATTTCAACTATGTGAGAACTTCATAGATTTGAGAATATGGGCTTGTTGGACATAATATGAATTGTATAAGCAATTGTGTTTAGGACTTGAACAAGTTGACTTTATTTTGATTTGGCTTGTGATGATGAACTAGTTTAAAATTGAGTAAGAATTTGCAATATTACATATACACATATTCCTATGCGTTTGACTTGTTTGCTATGATTGTTAGATATGGCCCCCACAAAGAGACCTAGGGCTCCCCCACGAGGGGGGTGCACTGCCGCTCCACCTCCTCTACCCACTCCAAAATCAAGCCTTGTACCTCCCCCTACGGATAGGTACATGGGTTTGACCCGGATCACCGGGTCCTATGCGGAAAGGTGGGAGGCCCTGGAGAAGTGCCAACTAAAGAGGACAAGCTTTGTCGATGTGCCCACATTAAATGCCCTTGGCCTCACTCAGCCTGTGAGATACCGCCTCGCAAAAGGGGGAATGGAAGGGTTTATGAGTAAGAGTGTGCCCTTTTTACCAGAGGTACACACTGGAGTTCTTGTCCACGATCCGTATGAGCAGTATGGGGGGTGATCGACCCTGCGAGAGGTACATTGCTTTTCATTTAGATGATATATCTAGGCAATTGACCATCTCGCAGATTGAGGAGGCTTTTGGATTTGACACCACCGAGATACGGACCAGGCTAGACCCACAGGACTAGGAGCAATCAATTAAGGATAACATGCATTTTTGGAATTTCATCAATATGAGGCCGAAGAACTCTCACGATAAGAGTAGCGCCATTATCCACCCTGCACTCTGTTATGTGCACCGACTCTTGGCTGGCACAGTACTTTTCTCTGCAGAGCCGACGAATGTGCTAGACAATGGAATTCACTTTCTGTGGCACTTAACGAGTGAGGAGCCAGGATATGGACTGTGGGTAGAATTGTGGATGAACAGAATCGTGGAAGTGGCAGGAAAACCCAAGGGGAAGATCATGGTTGGAGGCATGATAGGCCTTTTAGCAGAGTACTTAGGATTGGTTCCTCCAGCTAACTTTCCTCGCTTAAGGAGGTGCACGTCCTATCTTATCACCATTGAGAGGCTAGTTAGATTTGAGATGCTCAGTGCCACACGGACCACGGGGCTCTTCCATTGGTTGTATGGTGCGAGGAAGGTCACGTTCATGGCACTTCCTCAGCAGAGCAAAACGAAGCTGGAATTTGACACACCTCTGGAAGATTTGGTGATTTCACTGGACTCCTCATGTAGAGATGATTTCCAGCGCGAGCTCCACGACCTTTTCCAGCGCGAGCTCCACGACCTTGGCCTAGCTCCTGTCCAACGTGATGATAGCACTCTACCCCCCTCTGAGCGACAGCAGCAGCAACACTCCACGCAGCCTCCACCAGAGACAGAGCCCATGCAGCAGGACGATGCTCCACCTCACTATTCCCAGGCTCCACCAAACTTCAATGAGCAGATGATACAGACTATGCATGATAGATTCCACCGACAGTACAGCATGATATTGGAGCACAATGTATTTGTCTCCCAGACTTTAATTGATATGGACGAGGAGATTGACCACTTGTCAGCTCGCATCCATGAGTTGCAGTCCCAGTCAGGCGGTGTTTCAGGCCCTAATCCAGGAGCGGAGAGGTGGAGAGTGAGGAGGCAGAGGAGCACAGAGTGGCTGGCACAGTGTCAGCAACACTACTTTGGCAGTGGCCCTTCTTCATCATAGCATTGATTTTGTGAGCACCACATCTTTACCCTTTCCATACTTTGCTTTGTACGTTTTTGCCCTATTATCTACATTGAGGGCAATGTAGTGTTCTAATTATGAGGAGGGGTATCTACTACTTTGAGGTGATTGGGTTTGGAGACACTTTTGTATAACTCTTTTGTTTTGTTTTGGATATTTTCTCCCTTTTGTTTTGGGATGTTTTTCTTTTGATGTACTTGGATAATGTTGGTTTTGATACTTTTCTTATCCTTAACATTTGGAAAGCAATTTTCTACTTTTTGGATTGGAGACACGTGAAAAATGCTGGAAAAAATGAAAAAAAATAAAATAAAAAAGAATCCCGCTAAGTTGAAAACCCGAGAGGGCAACTTAGGCAACATTGGGAGCCTGGATAGGTCAAAAAAATGAACGGGTGACCTAGGCAAAACTGAGAGGCTAAATGTGTGGAAAAAGGTGAGATGTGAGCGAAAGAAACATGATGTGTGGCTAGGATGAAAATCCGAAAGGGCTCCTTGGCAAAATGAGAGAAAACGAAAGAAATTCAAAAATGTTAAGTGTTTACTCATTTGTTGGCATTGGAGTCATAAGGTTGCGGTGACCACACGGATGGATCAGGTAGCTTGACATTTTGAGGACCTTTTGGGAGTGGAAAATTTAGCGGGAGAAGACGAAGTAAGTTATGAAATTCTTGATCATTAATATGCTTCGTTTTTAGGTTGATATATTGATATAAAGTGGAGCATGTGTTTTGAACCTTATACATACCTTTAGCTTCACCTTTTATCATTGGATTTGGGATTATCAATTCGGGATTTGGAGATGTTTTAGGGATATCAATGAATTGATGGGTTGATATGGTTTGGGTAGGTTAGGAATAGGGATTATGGGAAACTTCTCATTTGACCTTAACATTGGGATGTGTTATATTGAGAGTTTTGTGAGGTATTGATTTGGGGGAAGAATAGTTAGGATGTGGATACGTCATTTCCTTCGTATGCTTGGATCTTTCATTACTCGAGGGCGAGTAAGGTTTAAGTGTGGGGAGGCTTGATGTGTCCATTTTATGGGCAGAATTTAGTACTATTTTGGGTCACTTTTGTGCTCTTTTATTATCGAGAGCTTGTGTTTTACCTTAAAATTCTCTTAGGAGGGGTAAGAGCAACTTTACGCTCTTTTACCTCTTCTAAGTGGATTTTGCGTGACAAGGGAAGAACACGGAGGCAATGAAGACCGGAGGCCATTGAAGATCATATTTTCAAAGACTTTTGAAACCTTGCTTCAAAGACATGAAGATCGGAAGCCATTGAAGACCATTTTTGGAGACATTGAAAACTTGAAAAATAAGAGGAATTGCTATGAAGATGATTGTATACCACAAGAAGAAGAAAAGGAAACAAAGCAAAATTCGGGCACCCGTCGCAGTCGCGATGGCCTTGATGCGAGACCGTCACGAGTCATGACAAGCCCGTCGTGATGAGCCCACCGCGAGTCGCGACCAACAGGTGGCCAGAATTACACCTTATCCTCATTATACTATAAATAGCACTCTCTTTCTTCTCATTCTTCTACTTCATAATCTGTATTTTTTGGTACTGTTTAGAACCCTTTTCCTTCCATTTTCATCTTTGAATTCTCTTGTTTTATGATTAGTTGTTTAGCATTGATTAGCATGAACTCTTGTAGTTAATCTATTTCTTGGGAGCAACTGACTAAGGCTTCCAAGCCCATGTCTTAAGAACAATTTGTAGCCTATTTAATACTCTTACTATTATGCATTTATGAAGCATTGAATGTGTTTGTTAATGTCATTAATGTTATTGAAAGCCTGAGTATATGAAGTACTTGTATGATATGCTTGTTAGGGTTTGGGGAAATGTGTTATTTCCCCCTTTCTTGATAGGAATCCAAGAGTATGATTTAGAGCTTTTGATTGTGTTGATGGTTTGATAATTTCTAGGTGAATATGATAATGTTGAACTCTGTCATGTTTTTTTCTTGTAGCAAATGAGAGAAGTCTATGAATGTCGATCATTCTTGACTAATCTTGTGTAAATGCATAAATAGGTTAAATGCTTAGACACGGTGTAGTGCTTATAAGTTTTGCCGAGCTTTTGATTCTTCGTGCTAAATGCCATCAATGGGATACCTTGAGTCGTGTTTCGACTATGGGAGTCATTGTTGAGGTTTGACAAGAGATGTTAAATTCACTCTTGCAAACTACTTTTTAAGAAGGATAGAAGTTTAGCCTTCACAACAAGTAGTGAAAGTAGTAAATAGGTTGCATGTTTAATGATGGATAAGAGGTTTGGAAGTGGAAGTCAATTGCGCCCAAGGTTCCATCAATTGTTATTTTCATCTTATCTTTAGTTGTATTGCATGATTAGCATCGTTCTCTTGCTTTGCTAGTTGTTGTATTTCAGTTTGATAAATTAGGAACAAACCAACCAAAAACCCCTCGTGTTTACATGTTTTTATATATATATAGATATATCTATGTATGTACGTGCTTAGTATATTTTCTCCTATATATGTTTAAACACTTGAAAAGATCTCACTTCTCGTGGATGACCCGACTTGCCATTATCTACTTAATTGTAGATAGGAAGGAACATGGCTTAAAAGTATTAACTTTGAGAGGTACGGCGACGACCTCCCAAATTAATTTAATATAAATAGTAAACCCTTTAAACTAGACTATGACACGTATTTAGAAAACTAAAACACAAACTGTTCAAGACAAAATTCACATGTTTCACCATAAAAATCATCATGTTGAAAACTACATATAAGTTAGATTATTAAATGATCATTCAATGGAACTATTTCCAGTTCATCATTTTCAGCAATTTTTCAATCATACAGTTATCACTGCATCAGCAAGAAACAAAGTCCTTTCAATAATGCATCACAATCACATGAACGTCGACAAGGAAACAGTAAACCCTTTAAACTAAACTGTGAAATGTATTTCGAAAACTAAAATAGAAACTGTTCAAGACAAAAAATACATCATGTTTCACCATAAAAACATCATGTTTAAAAAATACATATAAGTTAGATTCTTAAATGATCATTCAATGGCACTATTTTTAGTTCATCATTTTTCAGCAATTTTTCAGTCATACAGTTACCACTGTATCAGCAAGAAATGAAGTCCTTTCAAAAATGCCTCACAATCACAGAATGTCAACAAGGAAACAATAAACCCTTTTAAACTACACCATAACACGTATTCAAAAAATTAAAACAGAAATTGTTCAAGAAAAAAATAACACGCTTCACCATAAAAACATCATGTTGGAAAATTCATATAAGTTAGATTCTTAAATAATCATTCAATGTCACTATCTTTAGTTCATCATTTTTCAGCAATTTTCAATCATACAGTTATTACTGCATCAGCAAGAAACAAATTTCTTTAAACAATTCGTCACAATCACAGAACGTCAACAAGGAAACATTAAACCCTTTTAAACTAAACTATGACATGTATTAGAAAACTAATACAGAAATTGTTTAAGACAAAAATCACGTGTTTCACCATAAAAACACCATGCTGAAAAATACATATAAGTTAGATTATTAAATAATCATTCAATGGCACTATTTTTAGTTCATCATTTTTGAGCAATTTTTCAATCATACAGTTATCATTGCATCAGCAAGAAACAAAGTCCTTTCAACAATGCATCACAATCACAGAACGTCAATAAGGAAACAATAAACCCTTTTAAAATAAACTATGACATGTATTTAGAAAACTAAAACAGAAAATGTTCAAGACAAAAATCACATGTTTCATCATAAAAACATCATATTGAAAAATACATATAAGTTAGATTATTAAATGATCATTCAATGGCACTATTTTCAGTTCATCATTTTAAGCAATTTTTCAATCATACAATTATCATTGCATCACAAGAAATGAAGTCCTTTCAACAATGCATCACAATCACGGAACGTCAACAAGGAAACAATAAACCCTTTAAACTAAACTATGACACCCATTTTGAAAACTAAACCAGAAACTGTTCAAGAAAAAAATCACATGTTTTACAAGAAAAATATCATGTTGAAAAATACATAAAAGATAGATTCTTAAATGATCATTCATTGACACCATTTCCAGTTCATCATTTTTCAGTAATTTTTAATTTATACAGTTATCACTGCATTAACAAGAAACGAAAGCCTTTCAACAGTGCATCACAATCACAGAACGTCAACAAGGAAACAATGAAATCTTTAAACTAAACTATGAAACATATTTATAAAACTAAAACTAAAACTATTCAAGAAAAAAATCCCATGTTTCACCATAAAAAAATCATGTTGAAAAATGAAAAACTTACTTTAATCCATCGCTGCCCACCAACGCCAGAACCTCCCGATTTCTCTTCTTGACTCATGCATCACCATCAGCCTTCTTTTTTGTTGTCTTCTCAACAACCGCCTTCTTCGCATCACCATCAACCCTTTTCTTTGTTGTCTTCTCAACAACGTTCTTCTTCGCATCACCATCATCCTTGTCTTTCTCAGCTTGAAGAGCCTTGTTCTTCTCAGTTGCAACCTTTTCAGCCACGTCAGACTTTCCATTACTAACTCTTTTCCTTACACCAAACTTGACCTTCTTAGGGTGCTCATTAAGGACAACATCCTCAACAAAAATAAGAATCATCAGCACCAGCAAAGTCAGCACCCCCAGCATCAACAACTTCAGTTCTAACCGTGCACCTTTTTGTAACCTTCTTAAAAGTGCAGTGAGGAGCAGTTTCTAGTTCCTCAATGAACATATTAATAGCATTCTTCCTCTTATTGGGAAGATCCAATGGAACAGTCGATAAATTCCTAATGCGCGATGATTTGTGCAATCCTATTTGTACAAAACCAAACTGATCAGTAAAAATAATAAAACAACATTACAGATATAATAACGAACCTTATAAGATAAACTAATAATGTAACATACTAATGTAACAACCTTTTAATATAAAAATGATCTAAGCCTTATATGAATTTAAACACAAAAAAGAAAATAGAAACGTAAGTAAGTTCTTAGACTCAAAAGCACAAAGATGCAAATCATGAATCAACTCCAGAAGATTCATATGAAAACCAGGGACAAATTGCATCAGCAGCCTTTACAAAAATAATGTAAACAAAAAAAACATCCAACATTAAAGGGAGACAGTGACATTCTTGAAAAGAGAAACAACAGAGAAGCCATGGGTACATTATACAAGCCAAATGACTGGAAAGACATGCAATGCAACCAACAAACAAGGACTTTAAATGTAAAACTATGTTCAATAAGAGAAAATAGTTTTAATACATTAAAACTTCACAGTTGAAAGTTGAAACATTCATTATGCATTTCTATACTTTCAGTCCTTATGTATATTTTGCACTATGACTGTGGAAGGAATTATTTAGTAGTAGAAAATCCATATTCTTAGAATTTACTTTTCACTCCTTAAGGGGGAAAAAGAAGGGAAAAGAAATAACAACAAGGTGTTCTGAAATCATGAAAATGGACTTCAATTATTTTTGAGGTGTTTCGGAGGAGGAAATCACAGAACATGAATCCCCTTACCCTAGTAAAAAAATTGGAAAATCAAATATAGAGAATGCTCTGGAAAAGCTGCCCAAGACCAAGAAGTTTGCACAAAGCAAGAAGACAAGCTCAAATGTATACAATGAAAATGTATACTAAACTAACTAAGCTAGCAACTAAACCAACTATACAGTGCAAATGCATACTCTGAGTATATACATGGATTGATCTAGTGACCGTTAGCTAGGTAACAAAACAAGTTTCCATTCTTCATAAGATCTAGTCAAAATTGCAAGATTCGGTTTCCGTTTAAAATAAGAATTTACTTGAATCACTTCCTTTGGAAGGCCAGAATATCGGGGAAGGCAATAATACGAGTAGCTAAGCCAGTGAGAATGGGAATAGTTATGCAAAGTATAGCATCATGCAGACTATGAAGGGATACTGTTCAACAAAATTATAGTAACATTTACAAATTCATGTAAACACCAAAGCTATAAACACAAAATCTTCATGTAAATACCAAAGCTCTTGTAATAGTAAAAACCAAAGCTATTAACAAGTTTTCTAAACCCTAAACCTAGTAAATTGGGGAAAACATAAAAAAAAATCATCTCACAAATATAATCAAAAACCCGTTAAAAGGAAAAATAAAGCAAAGCATTCAACATTTGACAACAAAAACATACAATAAGAGTAAAAATCGAGAAATAAACATCACTTTCTTCATTCTGAAGATGATTGATGGAAACTTCCTTCCTCTTCACCATTCTGCTGTAATAACACACAACAAATATCAGATCTGAAACAAAAACCCTAAAATACGAACTTTTTTTTTCAATGGAATGACACCCGGAGGTGGGGGTTGATATATATGGTACCCCAAGCCAAAAGAAACCATCGTAGCATAGTGTTAATTTACAGAAGGCAAACAGCGTTGCCCGCAAAATGAGATGTACATCTTAGGTTAAGAGCCATACAAGGCTGATAGTATTGGGTTAGTTGCGATCCCAAAGCTACGAATCTCCACAGCCCGTGTTAATTCATATTTTGGCCAGGCAACTAACCTAAAATATCCCATAATTAAGTTGATATTTGCAAAAGTGAGAGAGCCGATGAGGTGGTATCTGTGCCGATGAAGTCCGAGTGCTTCGCCAAAGGATGTGGCATCCAACGTTGTGAAATGGTTCAAATGTTAGTATTGTGTGAACAGTGATGACAATACCTGCACGAAATAGAAATCATTAGCAGTATCAATTCTATCCCAAGCCATTCGAGATAATTCTAATCTGGGGCAGTTGTTGTATATCTAAAGAAATAAGGCCCTTGATATGCACAGGGAGATTAAGAAGATTCAAGGTCAGATTATGTGCAGAGTGGTGCTTAGCGATTGCATTTGCCACCATATTCCCTTCCCGTGGCACATACAATAGCTTAGCACCACGTAGAAGAAGATTTACTTTGTAAGCCTCATTAAACACATACCAATGGGCAGAGTATGGATCATTAATCATTTTAACCGCTAATTGGGAGTCAGATTCAATAGTAAAAGTTTCATCCAAATGGAAATAATTTAGACATGCAAATTGCACTGCAAGAATTTCAGCAAGCAAAGAAGAGTCAGCCGAAATTGCTGCAGACTTAACAAGTAAGGGTGTGCCACTGTTGTTCCTTATGACTATCCCTACAGTAGCCTTGTTTGGAAACCATGATGCATCAGAATTGATCTTAATGCAGTTAGGTTTTGGTTTCTCCCAACAAACAGGCTTTATTATCGGTTTATGGGGGGTCTGAGTAGAGGAATTAGGCTTATAATTGGATGTGGGATGCCAATAGAGGATTTCAGGTATGTGGGATTGGAAAAAAGAGTTAACCTGATGAGATCAAGAACTTCCTTACAGATGTATTCAGTGGAAAAAGGAATCTGCTGAAAAAGGAATCGGTTCCTGGCTTTCCAAAGGGACCAGCAAATAATAGGAGGAAATATATTGCAAACCAGCTGGTGGCTTTTAGGGAGATCACCACAGTTCCAAAATATGAAAAAAGTTTGAGCTAGGGACTGAGGATCTGTTATGTGGAAATGTACTAGGGAAGCCATGTAATTCCATACAGATTTAGCCAGTGGGCAAGATATGAAAAAATGTTCAATAGAATCCATATGACAACAGACAGGGCATTTCGATGCCAGGGAAAAACCACACGAAATAAGTATCATCGAAAGGAAGCAAAGAATGTAACATCTTCCAAGTAAAGATTGATATCTTTTTCTGGAGCACCCTATTCCACAGAAAACTGGATATCAGAGAATTACCTGGAGCATCTGTCATTGCTCTATAGGCCAATTTTGAGGAAAAGTTACCTGTATGATCAGGTTTCCAGATGATCCTGTCTTCCCTAGACTGTACAAGCTCCGCGTCCTGTAAGAATGGCACAGTATCATTATCTAAGAAAGGAGAAACCAGAGCTAGAATCTCAGTTTTGTTCCTAATAAAATCTGCCACAGTACAGAATTTAAATGTTGCAGATATATGCTGAGGGACAGAATTTATTAAAGCTCCGGACATACACCAATTTGAAGTCCAAAAGTTACAGGAACCTTTCCCATGGATGATAAATGAATTTTGTTCAGCAAAAAGGTTCACTGAACAGATTCTTTTCTAGGTTACAGATTTTCTGTGAGTATCTGAAAAAGACCATAGCAATTTAGCCTACAGTGTATTTCCCAGTTGGCATTTCCACCACAGTTTAAGGGAGCAAACATCTAGAATAGCTTTGATAGATCTAAACCCTAAACCACACTGAGAGATTAGCTTAGCAAGGTTTGCCCATTTTTTCCATATTTTGTTACTTTTCCCTTCAGTCTCTCCCCAGAAAAACCAAGCCAGTCTTTTCTCTAGAGATTTGATTATTGCTTTTGGTGGTTTAGTTACAGACCATAAATGTTGAGGCATAGCATACAAACAGGATTGAATCAGAATAAGTTTGCCCCCTGAGCTCAGCCACTGATTTTTCCAGTTTTGCAGTTTTCTGTCCAATTTTTCCATTAGTGGCTGAAAATACCTATTAAGAGTTCTACCTTTAAAAATAGGACAGCCTAGGTATTGGAAAGGTAAAGAACCCTGCTTCATTTTAAGAATCATCCTGATCTGATTTAGTTTACCAATTGAAGCCCTTTTACTAGTATAGAAATCAGATTTATTAAAATTGAACTTTAGGCCCAAGGTATATTCAAAGAAATCCAGAAAGGCCTTAATCCTAATGAGATTTGATTTAGAAGCTTGCATGAAAATAATAGTATCGTTAGCATACATGAGATGGGAAGCTGGTGGGAATGATGATGGGATTTGATAATATGAAAGCTTATTATTTTGGAAAATGAAATAAAGGCTCCTAGAGAAAGCTTCTGAAAAAATATTAAAGAGAAAGGGAGAGAGTGGATCACCTTGTTTTATTCCTCTTGTGGCCTTGAAAAAGCCCACAGGATTACCATTGATAAGTATGGAAAAATATGCACGGGAAAGATTAAACATAACAGCATGCAGAAATTTTCCACTAAAACCGAATTTCATCATAACTTTCCTAAGAAAATGCCAGTTAACTCTATCAAAAGCTTTCTGTAAGTCAAGTTTCAGAATACAGTTAGGGATTCTAGCCTTCTTATCAAGAAACCTAATCATTTCCTGAAGGTAGATGATGTTATCCGAGATATCCCTATTTTGCATAAAAGCAGTCTGATTAGTGGAGATAAGTTTATCCATATGTGGTCTAAGTCTTTCCATTAGAACCTTGGAGCATATTTTGTTAAGGACATTGGATAAGCTTATTGGTCTAAAATCGTCAAAAGAGCTAGGGGTGGCTTTTTTGGGGATTAAGGTAATCCAAGTACTGGATATACCTCTAGGTAGCGCAGTGCCATCAATGAACTCATTTACTGCCTCTATAAGGTCAGTTTTTATAATAGACCAGCATTTAGAGTAAAATTTAGGGGTAAATCCGTCATGCCCCGAACTGTTGTTTTTACTTAGGCCCTTAACTACTGCCTCAACCTCGATTTCAGTGGCTGGTTTAGACAAATCACAGTTGTCACTATCAGAAATAACATTTGGTATTTGGCTCAGGAAATGTGAATAGTAAGAATCATTAGGCATCTGATTAGGTTCCTTCAGTAAGTCAGAGTAATAAGAAATAGCTTCATTATTAATGTCTACTTGAGAGCTAAGCCATTGACCATCTTTATTTTTAATCTTTGTGATTTGAAGTCTACTGTTTTTCTCTTGGACCACTTTGTGGAAGAACTGTGTGTTGTTATCCCCTAATCTATGCCATTTCAATTTAGCTTTCTGTTTCCAAAACTTTTCTTTTTTCCTTTTGTGCTCACAACAGCAAATCCCTTTTCTCATTTAATTTCATAAGTTCAACAGCTGAGGGGTTGAGGTCAAAAGCAGCTTCTTGAATTCTAAGGCTTTCCTCAGCATTTAAGATATTAGAGTCTATATTCCCAAAACAAACTCTATTCCAATTTTTTATCTCCTTTTTCAATCTGATTAGTTTCAAATAAAAGCCTAATAAGCCAGTTACAATCATATCTTTATCCCAGCATGTCTTAATTAAAGGGATGAAATCCTGCCGGTTAAACCATACGTTAAGGAACCTGAATGGTTTAGGGCAGTGAGTAATCAAGTTGGAAATCTGTAAGAGCAGGGGGGAGTGGTCAGAAGTTTGTCTATTCAAGATTTGGATGGAAGAGGAAGGGAACATATAGTTCCAGGAGATAGTACACAAACCTCTATCGAGCCTTTTAGATGTGGGGTTCCTAAGTCTGGAATTACACCATGTAAAAAGATTCCCAACTGTATTTATTTCCTGAACACCCGTACAATTAATCCAAAAATTAAAATCTCTAATGCTACCTAGGGAGGGGGAGATAGGACCCTTGTATTCTGTGAGAGATGTAATAGTGTTAAAGTCCCCTATAAAAATGGTATCACCTTTAGTGATAGGCTCCAGGTCATTCCATAGATTCTTCCTACCTTCCCTATTCCTAAGGGCATAAACAAAAAATGCATCCATTTCAAGATTAATGGTCTGGTGTTTTATGTGAACATATAGAAATTACTCATGTGTAGACAGTAGAGAAACTGCAATTAAATTGGTCCACATAAGCCAGATTTTGCTATTAAACAGTGACAGGCCATTGGGGTAGTGAAGTTTATCCATATAAGATTGTATTTTGGAGATATCATGCATAGGTTCAATTAGGCATAGCATTTGAATTTTTTAAAGTCTGACTAAATTAGTTAATCTCAGTATTGATGATTCCATTCCTCTAATGTTCCAAACTAAGAAATTGATTGAGGGAAAACCAGTCATTGTTCACCAGACTTATTACTTTTAGTTGATGACCTAAGCATCATTTTATTTATCTGACTGAAGTAATTTGTTTTTTTACCTTTAGCCTTACCTTGCAGGGGAACATCACCCAGACAAGTGGAAGACTGTGGGTCGGCCTGATGTGAGGAACTGAGCACTTGGTCAGGCCCTGGATCTTGATTAATTATTAGATCCTCCAGCTCGTCCTGCAATACTGAAAATCTACTTCCCATTCTTGGTTGAGAGGACAGATTAATATTTTTATGTCTATCCAAAGTTGATGGAAGTGTTCCAACATGAATATCATCTATAGCATATGTTCTAGGAGTAAAATTAGCAAGAGCGGAGTCATTTAAGAGCTTGGATATGGAGTTGTCAATACTATGAGTATGTTTGGACCAGGCAAGATTTACAGGTGTGGAGACTTTGTCAGTTCCTGAGGCATAAGTTATCTCTATTGGAGGACTGGATTGAAGGTTATGAGAGGTGGAAGGCTTATCCATTTGGCTAGCAACTTTCACATTATCCATACTGAAAGGTTCAGTCTGATCATCAGTTGAGATTAGGGGAGGAGTGTCAAACTTTTTCCCAGTTGCCTGCCACAGAGGCTGGTTAGGTATTTTGTTATCTTCCTGAGGTTTGGCATTTTGATGTGGAGGAAAGGCTCGACATTGGGCTTCAGAGTGGACTAATTTGGCACAGTGGTTACAGTATAGAGGGATGTCTTCATATTCAATTAAATATTTCTTGTTGTTTGTTACAGATCCCAAACGGATATGGTTGCACAAAGGTTTCTGTAGGTCAATTTCCACACAGAGTTTAATGGCTGAGGGTCTGGTAAGCATATCTGTGGCTAGGTCAGTTTTAATGAAAGTACCTATACTATTGCCAATTGACTCAATTGATGCAGGATTATAGTAATATAGTGGAAGTTCCCTAATAATACACCACACAGGGACTATAGGTGATTCTTTGTGAGTTGAAAACTCAGGTGTCCATTTCAGCATTTTGAGTAAAATTCCACTAAAATTCCACACACCCTTCATCCAACAACGTTGGTAGTCATTAAGTAGTTCAAATCGAATAAGCACATGCTTATAATCTAAAGAGCCAAGCTGGTATTTACCTGAGAAACCTACCGTTTTGAAGAACTGCTCCAACTGGTCCATTGAGCATCTCCCCTTAGTAAATTTGTCGACCAGAGCATTGGCGTAGTGGGATGACAGTTTTGCGATTTGGTCGTCCGAGTATAAGCAGGCCACGTCACCCAGGTGTTGGACTTTGGGGATTAACTCAGGGTTGTTAGGATGAACTTTGGCTAAAGGAGGAGATTTGCTTTGTAGGGCGGCAACGAAGGATAGAGGATGAGGAGGAGGAGGAGGATTAGGGTTGGGGGATTGGTTAGGGTTGGTGGTTTCCGGTATGGTTAGAGTTTGAGGGGTTGCCATTGGTGAGACCGTTAACGGCGAGGAAGCCGTTACCGACAGATAGCCGTTACCAGCGAAGAAACCGGTAACGATTATCAGTAGATCAGCAGGGAAGACGATGTAGGAATTGGGAGAGTAGGAGAAGAAATGTAAATCGCACCTATTATCGCACCTTAATCGCACGTACTAACAGTGTCTAGGTGTTGCCCTTCTCAACAGTAAGTGATAAAATACGAACTTAAAAACCTAAAACAAAACAATAAATACGCTCAAAAGTAGAATATAACCTATGACGAACACAAAAGAACACCCATTCGGCAAAACGCACGGTGAAATTCCGGTGGAAATTGCAATCGGAAAACCCTAACAGAGAAGAAGAATATGGACGGGGAAGTGCATATATAGTGCGTGGAGTGCAGTTTATTGAAATTTGCTACTTAATCCCTAACTTTCTATATTTCTAATTAGAACTCGTCTTTCCATAAGTCTATAGAAAGACGATTTTTTCCAAGACTTTGTCTAAATAACTTCAATTAGTATTTATTATATTTTATTTTTAATTATTTTACATTGATGTTTAAATATTTTTATTTGACTTTTAATGGTTTAATTTAATTTATTGAAAGCCTTAAAAATAAGTTGAATGGTGAGTTGGGCCGGGTAAAAGCCAAATCCAAGCCCAGATCCGGGTCGTCCTCAACCTTGTCCCCCAACCTCGCCGTCGACGAAAAACCGATAGGAAGCAGAAATCCGACGCAAACCAATGAAACTGACGCAAATCAGAAAATTAGTCGGGATGAAGGTTGGAGAAGTTGGAGGGGCGGCGAAACGGTCCAAATCGGAGAAGATAATGGTCGGAGTGAAGGTCACAGAAATTGGTGCGGCGAAAATCCAAGGCCGGAGAAGCGGAATCCGGTCGGAGAAGGAGGCGAAAACGCGATTCAGAGCAGGTATCCAAGGACGGTCGACGATGGCGTATCTGATTTCCTGGTGACTGACATTTTTGTGTAATTGCAACTTTAGTCCCTACATTTCAGTACGCTTTTAAATATAAACCCCGAAAATAAAATTATTATATTTTGACCTCAATATTTAACCAGATCCTATTTCATGATTCCACAGTATCTAATTAGTCTTTTGTCTCACAGTAAAACGGTCTCATAGGAGACAGACTCATTATGTTATTGTAAGAAAGATTGAACAATATATTATAACCTTATAAAATGAACATAAAAATATCAACAATTATAATTCATCAAACTCTTATAAATGCATAATAAGTATCCAATTTTAATGTCACAACGATTTAAAATGTTGAAAACCTTTGATTATAACTTTAACACTATTCATTTAAATCGAGTTCATGTACATAAAAACTCTACACATTTCTTGAATCGAACTTGCACTCGTCATTAATAACCTGAAAGAGCAAATATATATATAATTTTTTTTTACAATATATAGACATACGAAAGGCCAAAATAATAGTCTTTACAACATATCTATCAACCCAGGGAAAAGGACTTTCACTCTATTTTTTTTTGAGAACGACTTTCACTCTATTATTATGCAAACCGTTTCCTTTGTCAAGAAACAGAGAGTATATATATCAACCCAGTGAAAAACACTTTCATGCACCAACCAAGAGGTAATTTTTGAAATGGCAATATTAGCCATGCTGCAGCATATTAAGATAAATGCAGCTCCAAAAACCAGTTTACATGTGTCAAAACACTAGTAGAAAGCTTGTGATTAAAGACAACATTCAAAGGCGGTTATAAAATTTTGGGAAGGAACCGCATTTGTTGGCAACTTCCGACTTCGGAAGAAGTGGTATTCCGCCCCCTAGCTATACAAAGGTGGTTATTTTCATTTCCAAGGCGGTTATATTATAACCGCCTTTGATTGTAACCAAACAAAGGCGGTTTATGTAATAACCGCCTTTGTATCGTTCAATTCAAAGGCGGTTCTGCTAAACTGCCTTAAAACTTGTTTCTGAGTTCGGAACCAGGGCCCGAGCAGCTTCCGTTAGATGAACTGGTTAATTTTAGCATGGCTGAAGAGCTGACATCACTTGCGAAATCAGAAAAGAGATCATGTCCTGATTCCGAACTAGGAAGTTATTCAAAGGTTTATATATATTTTAGGCTCATAACTTCCGAACTCGGAAGTAGTCTTGCTCCTTAAGAAAATATGTTCTTCAATGAGGATGGGAATTCCTTTTTGGTGTGATAAGAGAGGGTGTTTGAACTTGAACAAGAAGTAATATTGTTTCCCATGAGCATTAGATAAGGTTTGTATAGTGTACAATTGAATTACTAGGTATTGAGTTAAATTCAAGTGTTGTATGATGTTGATTTTTGCATTGAAGCTTTGATGCTTTAGTCTAATTGCTAGTTGTGTTTTTGAGTTTTACGTCTTGATTGGATGTTAATTGCATTTCATTTTAGGTGATTGACTATAGATATAAATGAATTAATTGGTAGAGATTTGAGAGAATCACCCAATTACATCCCCTTGGTTGAATGTTTTATTGTGGTTGCATTTGAACATGCTTCGAAGAATGGTTTTGTGAGGGCACGTTGTCCATGTAAGGATTGTAAGAATGATGTATATTTGGGAAAGAAGAAGATACGGGAACATCTCATCATTCGAGGGTTTCAAACTAGCTATACCTCTTGGGTGTAGCACAGAGAGGTTGTTACGCCAAATGTTGAAAATGTTATCCGTAAAGAGGTTGATAATTTAGATGTGAACAATTCATTTCACGAGATGGTGGACGATAACGCTAGAGAATTCCACGGTAATCTAAAAGTTCTTGAAGCATTGCAAAATGACAAGAAGATGACCTTGTACACTGTTTCTAAGCATTCAATCTTGAGTGCCACCTTGCGAATGATGAATTTGAAAGAAAAATTTGGATGGACTGATAAAGGCATGACAGAAACGCTTAAACTAGTTAGGGAATTTCTACCTAAAGGCAATATACTTCTTGACAGATTGTACGCCACAAAAAGAGTTCTTTGTCCTCTGGGAATTGATTGAAAAAAATTCACGCTTACCCAAACGATTGTATGTTGTATAAAGGACCAGACGATGAGGTCCTAGATAGATGTCAGGTATGTGGTGGGTCTCGTTACTAGTTAAAGAAAGGAGGCATTGTGATTGAGGCTAATGCTAATTTGGTTTCGAAGAAAAAAACACCCGCTAAAATTTTATGGTATTTACTTATCATTCCCATGTTCAAGAAGTTGTTTGCTTGCCAAGAAGATGCAAAGTTGTTATGTTGGCATTCTGAGAGAGGCTGACCTACGGATGACGTGATTAGATATACGTCTGACGGTGACCAGTGGAAGAAGATTGATGCATTGTACCCTGATTTTTGTTCCAAGCCTCGTCATTTAAGACTTGGTTTTTCCACCGATGGTATGAATCCGTTTGGTACTATGAGCAGCACACATAGCTCATGCCCCGTTAGTTTAATCATATACAATCTCTCGTCATGGTTGACAATGAAACAAAAGTATGTCTTATTATCGATGATAATATTGGGCCTAGGCAACCTGGTAATGATATAGACGTGTACCTCGATCCTTTGGTGTAATATTTGATGATGTTGTTCAACGATGGGGTCCTCACTTACAATGCTTTTGAATGAGTGGATTCTACATTAAAGGTATTGTTATTTTGTACGATAAACGACTTTCCCACATATAGAAATTTGTCAGGGTAAATTTGCCTTATGATTTTGGGAAGAAAAAGCGTAAAGTCGGAAATGAAGAAAGTTGGAATAAATGCTCCATTTTTTTAGACTCCCTTATTGGAAGGATTTGGATGTATGACATTGTCTCGATGTAATGTACATTGAGAAGAATGTATGTGATTCATTAATTTGAACATTGTTGAATACCCCCGGTAAAACAAATGATGGTTTGAAGGCTCGGCTTGACTTGATTAAAATGGGAATCAAGAGCAGTTTGGCGGTCACGAGCAGAGATGATTCTTATATTCCAACCGCTTGATATTCAATGTCTCTTTCAGAGAAGATTTCATACTGTGAGACACTGAGTAGTGTGAAGGTGCCTAGTGCTTACTCGTCTAACCTAAGTTCGTGTGTGTCTGTGGATGAGTGTAAGTTGGTTGGACTTAAATCACATTATTGCCATAGCCTGAGCGAAGCTAAATGCAGTAGCCATTAGGGCAACCTTGCCTGCTCACGTGTAATTGTGCATTACAAAACATTATCTGTTCTTCAAGTCCATTTGTTCTAAAAGCATTAGGCATCGAAATCTTGACCATTTGCAATCGATGATAGTAGAAGTTCTTTGTCGGATACAGATGTACTTTCCCCTGCTAATTTGACATAATGGTCCATTTGATTGTACATTTGGTCCGTGAGATCAAGTTGTGTGGTTTGGTACTTCTGAGGTGGATGTCTCCTTTGGAGATATATATGAAAATCTTCAAACATTTTGTGAAGAACCGTTACAAACTCGATGCAAGCATTGTTAGTGTTACGTGGCGGAGGAGGTCATTGAGTTTTGTACATATTATATGAATGAAGTTGTATCTATTGGTCTCCCAAAAACAAGACATGGTGGCCGGTTGCAGGGTGTTGGTGTAAGGCAGGACAAACGAGTTAGCCCTAGTGCGGAAGATTTGTGTTCAACCCACCTGTATGTTCTTTGCAATTATGATGATGGTGTGCCCTATATGAGATTCACATGGACGAGATAAGGTGGTCAAACATCCTTCGTACAACGAAGTACATGTTCTCCAAAAACACACTAGTGATTTCTCTACATGGCTACAATCTCATATCACAAAGGATGATTATCAACGTTTGGTTAAATGGTTGCCACACCGTCCATTGGGTATAGTTACATCATATTTTGGTTATGACATTAATGGATTCACTTTTGGCACCAAATCAAGTGATGATAAAGGTGTATCACAGAATAGTGGTGTGACACTAGTGTCCTAGGCATTACATGTTAGGAGTGCAAGTGATGGAAATCCAATGTAGGCCCATACCTGGTACTTTGGCACTGTAATTGAGATATGGGAGCTCGATTATGTGACAATGAATATTCCTATATTTAAATTTCAATGGGTGGATGTGAACATTGGGCACACAATCGAAGAAATGGGATTCACCCTAGTTGATCGTAGTCGAGTTGGTTGGAGAGAAGATCCATTCATTTTGGCATCACAAGCTTATCAAGTCTTCTATATCAGAGATCTCATAGATCCATTATGGGAGGTTATTGTCAAATAGAAATGGGATTTTAGTGAGGAGAATGCGATAGAAGATATCATCGACTTTGGTCAAAATTCCCTGAATGAATCTAATTTGGATGACACTTTTCTATTGAATGATGCTGCAAGTTTATACGGTTTCTTAAGCCGAAGTGACCACGATGAGGGAGCGTGGATTGATGGACGATTAATAAAAGGAGAAGGAAACAAAAGAAGATTGGGAAGAGGAAGAGGAAGAAGAAGCTGAAGTAGATGTCAATTTATATTGTGGTCTAAGGTGATTTTCTTGTATTGGTCTAGACCACCCGATGTACTTCCGGTTCTGGAAGCTTAAGGGATGAATGGTAAAACTGTTATATTGCATCATTTCCCCCTACTTTGGGCCAGTAAACCAAACACAAATTAAATGCAAAATAAGAGAAAATGGAAGAGCTATTAATAATAAGTAATCCAGATCAAAATACCATAGCATACGTTCAAATATTTAAGCTACATAACGTCAAATTTGGGGAAATTTAGTGAAAGAAATGCATTACATGTCATACTAGGAACTCTCTATAAAAATATCAAATAGAATAGCTTGGCCTAGGACTTTCTATAGGCTTAGAGGTCAAGTGATGCTCGTAAGCGCGTTGACGTCGTTCCAACTTCCAGATACGCTGCCTCATCTGAGCCAGTTCACCACATACTCATTTGTAGCATGCCCTGAGCCCTTTCATGAAAGCCGGAGAAGATTCTTCTGCATAGTAAACATAAGTTGTTATTATAATTCACAACTTTTAAAAAACAAAGTTTAACTAAAAAACATGTGTTTTATACCTTGCTCAATTCTCGACCTCTTGTTCAGTTCTTCATCTGGCTTGTGAGCCCACTAGCGATTAACCAAGATCCACTTCTTCCTTGTGTAGTGTTGCTTGTCGAACCATTTTCATTACTTCTTGAACCACATGTATTGCTTCTTGAACCACATGTATTGCTTCTCCTCACCATGTATTGCCACCCCAGGTACGCTCTTCAGGATATATGTGATCATATTATCATATGGTAGGTTCTTGATATTTGTTTTGATGTTGCAACCCAAAACATGTGATTGAAGATCGCGGCACCTAGATTGATCTTCCTACCCTCAATGATGTAATAGAACATCATGAGAGTTTCTTAACAAGGCTTGATTAAGTGGTTTGTTATGGGTAAAATACATCTTGCTATCATTTCGTATACAATGAACTGGTCTATGATCAGCTTACTAGTGTCATAACTCTTCGGCTTCCCTAAATTGGCAGGGTTCCGACCAAAATACCTTTCACTACAGGCTATTGGGTCAACATAAGGCTCGTCAGTCTGTAGAGGAAAAGCCTGTCTATGGTATATATCATTCAAGAGTTCCATGACATCATCAGAAAACACATTTTCTGGACCTTTGTGTGGACACTCAATGAATTCATTAATTATCCAGGTACTTAGGTCAATAGTGTACTCGTTCACCTTAGTTGCATACTCACCATCCTCTTTATGATGAAAATTAATATAAAACTGACACACTTCATCAAAGTGAGAAGATTCATTCATAGTTATCAGTTTCTCTACATATTGCTCCAAAATTTTTTGAAGGGGACCAACTAGACCTATTCGATGTTACTCATCAAAGTCTAAAACGTAGTAATCTAGAAATTTACCATAGGTGCACAATTCGTTGTATCTCGATTCTGCCTCGGGTGATACACACTTAGCGCGTTGAGAAGCATTTACCCTACCCTTCTTGGAACTGCCTTTCCTTGTTCGAACCTTATCCCCCTTCTCTCCATGGTGCGATGAGGCCATGGTATGAGCTAGGAAATATGAATTTGCGAGTCTTTGGATGGGTTCTGGCACCGGAAGTAATATATTTTTTGAAGCTAGGGTTTGCAATTCCATGAATTAGGGGCTTTTGCTCTTTTTTTAATATACTAACCCTACTTCCGAATTCAGAAGCATTTTAGCTAGAAAATATAAAAAAACTAAAACCATGCTTCCGAACTAGGAGCACATAAAATACGCTTTTTAATTTTTGGAGTTCATGATCAGGTTTATACCTGAAATGATAGCTGATATCAGAAGTATGCTTCTGAATGAGGAAGCATTGTCATGTGATGGGTATACATAAAAGGATTTTTCGTATAGTTTTTTTTTACAATAGTTGAGTTGAAGAGTAGATTTGGAATAGAAATAACACCTGATCTCGAAAGGCTGCTTATGAGTTTGGAAGAAAAAATCATATGATCAAAATAATTACAGGACATTTTTTGTGAAAATTACTAAGTTTTAACGCCTATCCATCAAGTTCGTAACGGAAATGACACCTGAACTCGGAAGTAATATTTCCCATTCCGGATACTCATCGGCTCTATTTAATTCCATCCACTATATGCTATGCCATTGGGTCCGACCAACTTCTGATATAGTAAATATGTCAGGAGTGTCATTTACATTGGCATGAATACCTTCTGAATATGGAAGTACGTCGTGGCCTATGGTCATTCAGGTTTTTCATGTAGATTTTGTGGTCAATCGTGGGATGTCTTACATTAACTTAAACTAGCCAAAGTAAACATACATAATTAGAACATGTTTAATTCAAAATATTTGAAAATTAATCTCAAGTTTAAACATCCTTAATCAAAGCTACAATGTTATTCAAATAAGAATGTTTGAAATATCTAGGTTATAAGTCAAAGTTCATGAATGTTCATCTAATCGTCGCGAAACATTGCAAAAAACTCTGCATTAATCTCTTCATCATTGGAGGCTTCTTCGTTGGGGTTACTCTCAGAGATGTCTGGTGCAAAATTAGGCATTGGCTCATTGTCAGGTAGTTCCAACTGCACCCCAGCGGCCTGGATGAACTTGGCATGACGCTCTTCTACGCACCCCACTTCTTCATTTGCCTCGCTAAAATCACCTCAGATGCATGCTATATACTTTGACACGTGGCTCTTCTAGTTAACTCAGCCACCTATAATGACAACAGTTTGGGAAAAATGTGTCAATAAAGAGTGCAATTGCAAAAAATGTTGTATAGAAAATGAAATGAACTCATGTGATGATACGGCACACTCCATATCTGCATCTCTTACTCTCTTTGTGGCTTTAGCAACTGCCCCGAGTCTCTCCATAACCTTGTGACGCTACTTCAAATTGTCTCAAACTTCTAACTGCTTGTGTCTGAACCAGCTTTCATCATAAAAATCTAACCTAAGTGGCCTATCTATGGGTATGGCCCAAAACTTCTTCCGCAATGTAGTGATCAATCCCCTGTTCGAGAGATCTTTCTTTTTCATAGCTGCAACCTTTAAAATATAGTTAATGGTGACAAAGCCAGGATTAATTGGAATGCCCTCTATCACATAATAGAATAACATTAGATTACCTATAGTTGGCTCGCAAGTGTACCCTCGCGACGACAAAAGATTCAAGCAAATCCACTCAAATATTAGCCTCTCCTTGACTGTTAGTTGACCCACATTGAAGTATTAGCCCTACCCAGCATATCCTCTACCCTGTGAAAGTATTTCTTCTCCATTTCAACCGGGCATAACGGTGTCGAGTAACACCAGGCCACTGCTATGTATGGTAGATTTCTAAGGGACCATTGGGATTGTCAGGCCTAAGTTTAGAGAGGTTGGTATACTCATTGCCTAGAATAGTGTTGATGGTGTACTTGGTGACCGTAACATTAACTTTATTCACCATACTCAAGTCACTATTCAAAAATTTCTGACCTAAATTCCTGTAAAATTGGAAAACCTCGTCCGGGAGCACTCTATCCTCCAAAGTCATCAATTTTATCCATTCCTTGATTTTTAAAGTACCTCAAAATATACCCTAGTGACAAGTCTTCTATTATAGAGCTAAGCACAACCTTAGGATTACAAAATTTTCATCGTTTTAAGAAATCAACGTACCTATCCCCTGCCTCCTTGTTGAAAAATTTGTCACTATACCCAAGCTCGTCAAATGGATCGTGGCTCCAGCCTGAAGCATTGCCTTGGCTACTTTTTCTTCCCATTTCCCTCCCCCTCGACATGATTCCCCATACAAATTGTTGGTATCTTGAGTCCGAAATTGGAAGGGGATACTAGGTTTTGGGAATTGGGGAAATGAAGTTAGAACCCAATTGAATCAGATATTTTTATACTCAAAAGGACTTTTGAGTGAGGAAGGTTGTCAGCTCTTGATAAATTGAAATCCCGAGTTACTTTCGAATCAAGAAGTAAGTTTTGTACAAGAAAAAAAATCCATGACAAGCTTCCTGCCTTGGAAGTCATATTCACGGGAGAGCCCTAAATAGGATTAAAACCAATTCGAAGTGATATAATAATCACTATTGACCCATGTTTTTCCCATATTTTCTCTCAAAAACCCACCAATACTCAATTCTCTCATCTTCTTCCATGTTCTTCCATCAAATCTTTGCATACATCCTTCCTTGATGTTGATAAACAAAAACCCTACACTAGGTGCTCATTATTTAATAAATTTGGAGTGGTTAGAGGCAAGGAATGGAAATCTATGAGGGCTTTGAAGATTAAAAAATGATGTAAAAAAAATCATCTAAAACATAGACTATATGTGGGTTTTTCATGCTCTGAAACAAATGTGTCATCGTATACACCATTATTCAATATTGTGCCAATGTTCAAGTCTTATCCATATGGAGCTATTGTGTTGTAAAAAAACTTTGTGTTTTGTTGTTGGTATATTTGATATGAAGCACGATTAATTAATCATTTATTTATTGTGTGTTAAATTGTTAGGATTTGTCATGCTCGTTGAAGTGATCAATTAGTGGATTTTAGATTTTTGTAGTGCAATAAGGTCTAAGAAACAGAGTCGTGAGGAACATGATTTTTCTGGAGGTGGGTACACCAAAACAATGGGTAGATGATGATGAGGAAGACGAGAGACCCATAGTGGTAGGAATTGTAAAAACACACACTGTAGAACTCTAGAGCGGAGGATGGCAAGAAAGGAATTGACCCCCTTGGTTTTCAACACAAATGGTATTTGCTTGTCAGAAGAGCGTGAAAAGTTGTCTAGTTGGGTTGGGAAGGTGGGTCAGACTAGGATTGACATACGTTACAATAGTTGGCACATGTGCCGAAAATTACAAAGTCACCCTTTGAATGGAATTCAAGGTACATCTATGTACATGATTGCATTTCCTTTCTAATCCCTTGTTTTACTCTAACAAAATTCTATAAACCCATAGTGACTTATAAATTTCATGACACCATAGAGACCATTTGAAATCAAAGTGCCAGACATGGACGACTTAAGAAAGAGGACGATGAACAAGCTATCAAAAAGCTGGCGAGAACACAAGTACACAATATCAAGAGATTATGCCTACTCAATGGAAAAAGGTGGCCGTCCATGGATTACATACACACATTTTCAACAAGGAAGTTGGGAAATCCACAAAAGAAGAGAATTAGAAAATGGAAAAAATGTTAGTACAATAAAAATCACGTTATTGTATTATGGTTTTGTAGTGTAAATGTCACATGGCTTCCCACGTTTCTTGTAGGGTATGAGAGATGAGAAAATTTTTTTTTGGCAATGACATAACTCCCTATCAGAAGAGTCACAAAGGGGGGTGGACGATGAGGGGGGTGGACGAGGAGGGGGGGTGGACGAGGAGGAAGCTCGGCAATTGATTGTACCATTGGAAGTTGAACAAATAGATCAGGGTGATCTATTCCTAAGGCTTAAAGAAACAACAAGGGTGAATATGTGAATAAAGAGGCGATTCAAATCACAGAAAAAGTGGTAAGACTTTATTTAATTTGTTCTATTTTAAATTCGTTATTTATGTTAGAGGAAGAACATATAGTCACATTATTTACTACTGAATATATTTTTTGGAATTACACTACTCCCTCTGTCCTAGGTTAAATTGCACATAATCTTTTTCACTCTCATCAAGAAACTTGTCTAACCATTAATATGTTTAACTACGTGCGGTAAACAAAAAGTTACTTTTCAGAAACTACTTGTTACGACGAATCCAACCATATAACATATGATAGTATTATTGTTTATATATCTATTTAAATATGTGGTCAAAGTTGTACAGTGAATAGTGACATAAAGTGAAGTGTTCAGTTTAACCTAGGACGGAGGGAGTAGGCTAAATTGAAACAAGATGAAAAAATGGTAAATTCATTCCAATCGGAAAGCATGATATTTTGTGCGAGGAAATCGGAAAATCCAATCACATGGGACGCGCGCAAGGGTTTGGTGCTTTCGTGACTCAAAGAGAGGCTTTTGGCATTGTACGTTCATATCATAATGCAAAACCTTCGAGACTATACACTTTGCAGAAAGAGGCAATTATGAGGGGCAAGAAATTAGAACAAGAAGAAATTCTACTTCGCAAATTAGTGAAGCACACTGGACTACAATTGCGCGACAACCTAAATGATCTGAATAGCGATTAGGAACCGTCTTCCAGAGGATCTCACCACTCACTAGGTGAAATGGAGGTGAACCACAACGTATTGCAACAAATGCCAGGGTTTGAAGATTTTCAGAATCAAAACATCCTTTCCCCCCAAAAAATGTTAAATTGATTATTTTATTCATTTTATACTATTTTTTTGTGACGATGTTAATTTATTCATTAGCTAAATGATGTAGGGTTCCCAATTATGTGAGCATTTTATAGAGGTGGGTGAGAGTGCAAACCCCCTCCATATTGCGGATGATATTTTCTATGAGTTTATGAAAAATCACCACTCAATTCCAATCCCCGATGGAATGGCAAGGGTGATGGTGGACAAAGCCTATGTGAAAAATACAAGCTTACCAATGCTAGAAAAAGATTATCAGAAGGTAGGAACCGCTCAAGGAAGTTTCGTTCTATGGCCTCGACGTCTAGTATACGTCGATCCTACAAAAGACGGTCATTTGAAGGTTAGCTGACCACAGACAAACAAAACAATTCCAAAGACTTCGAATGTCAAGAGGCCCGCAATAAGAAAGCCATAAGTCCAGAAAGGTTCCCCGTCGTTCATCTAGATTTTGTGCAATTTGCTCAACGCATACCATAATACCTCTACCTACACATTTTTGATAAATGAAGGTATTTTTGGAAGGAATCGAGACATAATTGCGTTGAGGAGTGATCTTGAGGAATTATGCAAGTGAGACCAAGTGAACTAAACAATCATGTCCCTATTCCTATTGTAAGTGAGTTGATTAATTTTCGAAAATTTTCCAATCGTGTACTTTTTGCATTTCAATTTTATTCTTGTCTAATCTTCAACATGCTATGGCTAAGGTACATGTATTTCTTTGCTAATCAAAGAGGAAAGGGTTGGTTAGGATACTTGTGTCCATTGATGACACATGGATTGGGTGTTCTAAGCAAGGCCAGATTGGTTAAGTTTGAAAATGCATTGCACGCAAGGATAAAAAAATTATTCGTTGCACCTTACATTGGAGGTGATGTTTCCAATTTTATATTGTCCTAAATGCCTTTCTATGTTAGGGTTTGAGTAAAATTGTTATTAAAGTACATTTATGATTGTAGTGATCATTGGAGATTAATTTTGATTGTTTTGGAGAAGAAGCTTGTGTACTGGATGGATCAGTTACACTTTCAACCATCAAAATCTATTGTCGATATCTCAGAGAGTGCATTCGATAGGTTGAATGTGACAACGGCCTTATGTGTGATACAAATCAAGGTATGAAATTCAATGTACATTTACAGTTAAATTAAAGCTGCTTGTTATTTTATAGCAATAATTTCTCTAAATATTAGTGCAAGAAACAAGCACAGACCTAGGAGTGTGGATACTACATAATGTTATATGCAGCAGAGTGTGTCAAGGATATACGATTGGATTTCCATGAAATTGATAAAGTGAGTATTTTTTCAAGACTTATCTACTCTTCTTCATCTAAGAAGTACCACATAACAACTAATATTGTTTATTATTTCCACAGATGTTCCCAAAGGATTCTAAGACGTATTCACAAGATGACATCAATAATGCAAGAAATTGTTTGGCA
Organism: Rubia yunnanensis; assembly: GCA_037428765.1. NCBI lineage: Eukaryota > Viridiplantae > Streptophyta > Magnoliopsida > Gentianales > Rubiaceae > Rubia > Rubia yunnanensis. Next base: position 63,715,729 of record CM075069.1, on the reverse strand, counting down.
AAACATCTAGTTCATGTACGATCCGACTCTTGGTGCTCTGAATGTGGTACCTTAGCAAATTTTCCAATGCCCATGACATGTCTTTTGAGGAATAGAATTTGCATGTTTTCAATTCCTATCTATAGATAGTTTCTTGATTAGCCTTATCTATAGATTTTTGTTGAAACCACGATCATGTTGTTGAGTGTTGAGTAGCATTAGGCATTGACATGTCATTTGTGTAATAGAAATGTTGGTAAAATCTATTCCTACTTATAGATACTTGCTTGTTTAGTGTCAGCTATATGTTTTTGTAAGCCTATACAATGTGTATAATGATTAATCAAAATTGTATTGTGTTGGATTCATATTAATGGGGTTATAGCAATGAATGGAAGTTTTTACCATTGTAGCTGAGTTTACTTCTGGATTCGGAAGCTTTTCATGGGCTTTATAATTATGTTTCCGAAGACATGAAACTAGGTTCCAAATTTTGAAGGTTAAAAAAGACACAAGTTACGAACTCGGAAGGTTTTTTATTATAAAAAACATGTAATTTGACAACAATTCCAAGTTAGGACTGAAAGTGACATGTGATGTAGGAAATATATAGTACTTCCGGTACTAGAAGTGCCACACCATCCGACATGCTTTCGAAAGTTCTGAGTTCGTAAATATGAACCAATTTGTTACCCGATGCAGGAACACTGAAATAGTGCTCGAGCATCTTTCAGGTACTGGAATTAGCATACACTTCCGATACCTAACTCCGAACACGTAAATATGAACAAATTTGTTACCCAATGCAGGAACCCTGAAATAGTGCCCGAGCATCTTTCAGGTACTGGAATTAGCATACACTTCCGATACCGGAAATGTATCAAACACACGAGGGGCTTAGGTTACTTTTCATATTGAAAGTCGATTAAAGGCGGTTTAGTCAGCTTGACAAAGATGGAAATTAACCGCCTTTAATGGTGACCAACAAAGGCAGTTCTCTGTAAATGGTAGATTAAATCCGAGGATCGCAAATGGTAGATTGGGAGAGAGATATTCGAGCTACATTGGTGATCTCTGTAAACTCAGGGATGAATTGTGCGCAATGTTTAATGGCGATGTACAAGAGGTAATCGCCCATCTCGGCGAATGGGCTGGTTCTGGGAAGTTTACTAGCGCGGCTTATCTTTATATGCATCGCCATAAGTACCCGGGTGTTTATGATGTTGGTCGACCCAGTGAGAAGGTCTTTAATAGTATTTGGCGTGGGTTTGTTCCACCGAAATTCTCATTTATCACTTGGTTGGCGGCCATTCAGAGACTTCATACCAAAGATAAGCATCGAATGGAGGAAGGGGATAGCATGGAGAAGATATGTTCTTTATGCCATCTGGAAGAGGAGACAAACGAACATTTGTTTTTCAAGTGTGAGTTTTCTGAGGTTGTTTGGGGGCATATCTGGACTTGGATCGGTTTAAGGAGAAGAACGAATTCAATTTCAAGTTCCATGACCTGGGTTAAGAGGCAAATTAAGGGCTCCAAAATGCGTAAGAAGTTTGGTATTCTTGCCTTAATCACCACGGTCTATCGCCTTTGGAGGGAACGGAACAATGTGGTAATGGACGGAGATCAACCAAGTGCTGACAGGGTGGTTAAAATCATCAAGAAAGATTGCTACATGGTGATGAATAGACTTTTTCCGGACGAACACTTGTTCTAGATGGAGAGGCTGTTGGGAGACTGATGGGTGCTTGCAGTGTAGCACTGGGTGCTCATCATTGCGGTTAGCGCTGTGCTGGGCGTCAGGCTTGTGCTGGATTTCGCAATTTGCAGGGATGTTCTTCAGCCGATTGGATGCTGGACATTGGCACCACGGCTAGGTTCTCTTGGCGCTGGAATTGGACATTTGTAGGCCGGTTGGTGTGATTTCCAGCGCCAGGGGAGAGTTTCTTTGGGCTTGATGGAGTCAAGAATTCCTACGGTTTTCTTGGATTTCAACTTGCTATGGCAGCTCGACTTTTCGGAGTAGGCAATAGGTTTTAGAGTAAGGATTTACACTCCGATGCTCTTTCTCCTAAGCCTAATTTTTTACTATTGAATTAACGGTTATTTTTGCGCTTTATGCTCACGCTACACTCTGTGTTAAATTAGCATATAGCTGTCCATTTGCTCAAAATGGAGTGGGCGAGTACATACTCGCTACGCTTGGTGCACGCGGTACAAGTGCATCCATTCTCACATCCTCAGGAGGTTGATTTGACTGGGACTTACAAAGGTTGGAGGCACGGCCTCATTAACCTTTGCCCGTAGGATCAACTTCGGTGCCAAAAAGAGAATGCTAGAAGGCCAATAACATCCCTCTTTCTTCATCTTAGGGATGTAAATGGTAGAAGCTGATCCTCATTCGGGCCAGACCGGTGCCACTTGACGACAGCTTCAATTAAATGTGACATCCAAGACCCGAGACACTCTCGGCTGCACTAGGAGTTTCCATCTATACAGTCTTTGGATTATAGTATCTTCATTGCCGTTCCAGCTACGTTATCACTTCAAGACCCGAGTGACACAAACCTCGGCTGCATTATGGAATTCAAATGAAGACGGCCCTATTTGTTAGGGGTAGAAGCAGATTATCTGATCATGGGTAGTGAGTTTGTTCTCACCCCATTTTCCCGGGTTTTATAGCCTGTGTTTTTCCAGGTTGTTTTGTTTCTCCCTTTGCTTTATTTGCTTAGGGTAGGTAGTTCTTTACTTAGCAAATGGGGGGATGGGGGAATGCTAACCTTTGGGTTTTGCACTCTCCCATCCCCCCTATCTCTTTAGCGGATATACTCCTTAGGTTTACTTACGTAACCTAAGGTTGGACTCTTTTTGTATTTGGTGGGGTCCTTTTTATTTTTTTGGGCCTCACTGCAGGTTCCACCGTCTATACTATTTACCTATTTACGTCAACAAAGGCAGTTCTCGGAACCACTTTTGATTAGTGAGGATCAAAGATAGTACCAGAGAAGGCACAAAAAAAGTGGTTTCTCTGATCCAATAAAACTGCGTTTAATCCCCCCTTCCTACACTAGTGAAACCAAATATCCTGAGACAATATAGAAAGGCAAGAAGAATGTAGGAGATATACCAAAATAAGAAGAACACCATACCTAAACATATTTCAGATGTCTTTGAGCATTATTATTAGCAATGTTATGGACTAATAAACTTGAACAATGCATAACGAACTAAAACAACTGAGGGTTAGTTAAGGGTCAGAATTACTTTTAAACCTGGAAGTATTAGATGTTTCCTTATAGCCTCCTGGGTGTATATAGAATAGTATGAGATTCCAAACTAGCCCACCCTAAACCCCAAGTAAAATTTAATAAATACACGAGGAAAGAAGATAACTATTTAGTCATTGTTCATATATCAATGCAAAATCACCATTGAAAATAAGAAGTCCAAAATCGACAAGAGATTTCCTTGGCTGTATTTTGGCTACAGTTCATCAGTGTACATTCTTTGAAAATGAACCAAAAGTTGAGCACTGAAAGACAAGCAGCTTGAGCAATCTGTCTTTTAAATGTGTAAGCGTCCGGGTCTAAGATATAAACTGCAAACTTAGTAATCAGAAGTATAGGTGCAAAGAAAACAGGTGTCACATGGAAAAGTGAAAAACCTAGAATAATTAGTAATAGATGAACATTTCCCACCCTAGGGGAAAACATAGGTTATTGTGAGTGTCAATACAAAATTTGGCGAAAGGCTTGGCTCCGAGAAGACCTGGGGTGTTGGAGGGGCCCCCGTACAACCTCTGCTGGGCCCTTCTTCTGGTGCTAATTTTGGTCCAATGAACACCTATAAAATAGCACGAGTCACTAAGGACGGGGCGGTGTGTGACCGTACCCGCTCCAGTGTCCAAGTCAGATATGGAAAATGGGTCATGGAGAAGAAGAGCTATAGTATTTGGGGGTCTAGAAGTGAACCTGAGCCTCCTGGTGGCTTTTGACCATCCTTTATAGGTTGAGGGAATATGTATTCTTTAGGTTAACTCCTTGGGCCTTTGAGCCTGAAATAGAGATGTCGGTTTTTGAATTTATACTTTATTAGTGAGTAAAACCAATGTGCTATAACATAAGATGATAATATATGTTCTGGAGTCTAAGGAGAAGTCTTACTTTCTCATTAAAATGGCATCTCCCCATTGCTTATTTTACAAAAAATTTTTACTCAATTATAGAGAGCATGACAGTTTTATTGATTTGAATAAGCTCTAAAAAAAGTTATACTGATGAAATTGAAGACTGATGAAGCAGCTGCTATTACAAAGTGTGCGCAAAGGGTCATCTCTGTGGCGTGGCTGGAATACTAACTGCTCTGGCTGTGTGATCTACACCTAAAAACATGTGTTAACCAATACATTTAGCACATTTATTAGTCTATTTTTTTGGTTGATTTCTAGGTTTAGTCGGGTTTACATTACAAGGGGTTTGGATAGCCATTGTTGGTTTTCTTGTCTAAATCCTTAGTTTTGTAGATTTATTTAGACCTAATGGACATTATGTATTTACAAACATCTATATCTTGTTTTGTGAGCTTATTTCTAGATTTCTTGCAAGCACTCCGGCGTAGATTGTAGAAGGCCATTCGCAATGATAGTAGTACATAGTAGAAGACCATTTAGCAAGGATGGTAGTAGACAGAAGGGCACGAGTCAAAATGTGGTGGTAGATGGAATCACTCCAAGAGGAGAAAATGAGTCGAAGCTCAACAATTAAAGAACTGGTACAACCGTGTTATACTGAATGGGTCATGCCAGCCAAACTGGATGATGCCAAATGGTCATGGCACGGGCCGCAAGGAACTGATCGACCCATGCCATTCAAAGGAACTCGTGAGGCTAAGTATGAGCATGGGCCATGTCATTTTCATGGAACGTGCAACTTGAAGTTCAAGATCAGAAGACTAGGCCACGCCCCATGAAGATTTGCACGACCGCACCATCAATTTCTAGAAATTGACTCCCAGCTGGCGGCACACAAGATATTGCACGGGCCACGCCGCTCAGAAGGTGAAATCAAGCATCTAGCCGGTAGCCTGCGAGGAAGCACATGGCATGTGTCATTCAAACACTGAGAATATGCTTCCAGTCGGTGACCTACAAAGAAATGCATGACTGTGCACTCAGAAAGTCGGAGGACACATGGCCAGCCGACTGCCCGTGCGTGGCATCCAGCTTGGGTTTTTGTTACCTTTTTAGGCCTCTTTCAAGGGACAATTTCTATCTACTATATAATAGGACCTATGTCTACTTGGGATTAAATTTGGGCATTAGTTTAGTTCATTCTCCTAGTTTTTCTTGAGAGTAGGTAGAGAGAGAAAGAGGCTAACCCTTCTCTCTTAGTTTAATCTTCCTTGTTTTTCCTATGGGCATTGAATCCAATGGAAAGATTGGGTTCAATGCTTAGGGAGTAGTGATTTAACTTGTGGATTTATATTTGTATTCATGATTTGTTAGTTATTTTGTGAGATTCTAAGATCTATGAGTATTATGTTAACTTTTCCTTATATTCTTGTTAAATGCATGATTGATATACTATGTTGGCATACACCTTAGTCTAATTTCATGTATAGTGCACAATTGTTGTCCCCTTGGGAGTTTTGCTCGGGTAATAAGGAGAGTGAGAACTCTACGACCGTGTGGGTATATGCATGTGGGCCGTGAGCACCGCTCCGATGACCGTACACTAGTATGAACTGGAAAAGTAGTCTGATAGGAGGACAAGATAGTTAGTAACAACTAGGTTTGGCGTAATTTGACCTATGTCGTTGCAACCTTAGAGTCACTATAAGGTGTCAATCCCTTTGCCTCTATAGGCCTAGGGAGAAGCATTCATAGTGGAGTGTTGGGATGTAATTCTTTATAGAGAAGAGTAGATCTGCACAATAACGGGATCGTTGATGCATTCCTAGTTATGGAGGCGGTGTCGATAAAAGAAATTGAGAGCACCTTTGTGTGACAGACAAGGAGAAGTGTTGACTATTGACCACACTATGTGACATAAGTATTAGGATAGGTTTATACGTCTTGTATTTGATTGAATCTGGGATTAAAATATTCTACCGGTTTGTAACACAAATAACTCCAAGTGCTAGTTTTATATAGTTTACAATCTCGTTCTCGCATGCTTGCAGCTGATAGATAACCCCCCCAAACCTTATTCATGGCACGTGATCGGATTGACAACCCAATTGAAGCTTTGCGTAGTTAACCTTTAAATTCCTAGCATCTCGGTGGATGACCCTAGTCTTGCCACTGTCTAACTATTAGTAGTTTCAGCAAGAAAAAGAGCAATAATATACATCACTATCTTTGATCTCATAGCGCTCCGTGAGTGAAATTCTATCTCCTAAAAGGTTGACTAGTTTTAACGACCCCGCGGAGTGTAGATAAGTCATATGGGTTCTTCTTGTCTCCATTACTACCGCCGCCATTACCTTCATCCTGTTACCAGTCATGGCAAGTGCTGGCTATGTAAAAACAGGCTAGTGCAGAGGCTCTGTATTATGTTCATTGCCGGAAAAATTAGCCCTCATATTTTTTTGTATGATGGAAATCGGAGACCCTAAGAGTTCTTCTGGAGACTAAAGCCAATGTTTTCCCCATTAAACGGTACCAAAAGAAAGGAGGCTAACCTAACAAGATAGCCTGGCATTTTTCTTTTCAAAATGAACTTCAACGTTCCTTATTAAATGGATCTCGAATAAAGAGTATTAGTATTTTCACATACAAATTTATGAAGTATTTTGATTATGGTTAAATCCAAAAAGCCCAAAAACACTATTAGGCCTATATCAGCCCATCAACATGAAGAGAAACGGTCAAAGGAGAAACAGTCATAATTACTACCGTATTTATTAAAACTTAATGTGTTGTGGAGAAGTTAAGTCATATCCAAATACTACTAGGTTTACTCAAGTAGAAATACAAGGTATGTACACATTTTGGTATTCATTCTTTTTTCATAAAGTATTTAGCCTGTTAATTGACTTAAGCATCAAATTGTTTTCCCTTGGGACTTCTCGAGAACTTGTTTCTTTGTAGATCATGGCCAAGGCATTTGATGGTGCTGCTTGATTAGTTTTGTAATGCATTAATTGGCACGCCCGGTGGGACCGATTAGGTATGATTCAAGTCTCTTGGTTTATGTCCACTTCTACGACTACTCGAATGAGTGAGAGGTAGACGGTCAAGGGAAAAGGCACTGATGGCGAGGTGCAATCCCTATACAGGAAAAAGAATAAGATGGTTAATCCCCTAACTTCGCAAAATGTTCAACATGAGGCAGTGCAAGTCTCGACTGTTGAGCATGGGGTGGTGTGAATCTTGACCGTGCCTAGTTTGGTGCCTATTGAGGTACCTCAGACCGATGTCGTGGGTTTCTCAAGGCAAATGGAAGTTAGTTTGGAGCCTGGTGTAGGGGATGGGAATGCGGAACCTGTACAGAACCTGCCAATCAGCTCACTTAATGAGAGAGATAGATGCTTTACAGAGGTTTCTGGTGATTCTTATATCGAGGCTTATGAGAAGACTAATCAGGCGAATCGAGACACATGAATGATTGGTTTGCAGCCAAATTTAGCAAAAGTGGCAAAAATGCTGGTGGGAGAAGGATATCAGATCACTCCTTCCCCAATGTCGAGGAGTATGGCACCATTGACGGTTATCAAAATGCCAGTAAGGCCTGTGTCTCAGCCTATGTTAGCATTCCCTTATCCTAGATTTGTGGGAGATATGTCTCCACGACCTCAACCCTTATTTCTATATCTCTCCCAGTGGATGGTGTACCTAATGCCTTCTTTGATGGCTGTAATCCCAACAGTTGATTTCCCTAGAATGGAGGACGGATATGGAATGGTGTCTTCCATGGGAATCTAGGGATATCGAGGTGCCAAATTGCAGAATATTATGCAGGTCCAAGGACCATATGACTTTTTTGGGGCAACTTCCAATGAATTCGGAGGCTATAGGGCCCTGGATGCATCCTGGTCACATGTGTTCCCAGCTTATGTATCAGGCCCTATATGGATAAGTCCCTCGAGGATTGGATTCTCTTAGGAATCCACACTTTATAGGACTGACAGGAGATATTGAAGATTCATTGATGAGAAAATTAGATAGGTTGATTGGGCCAATAGTACAAGCAGCAGGTTCTCCATTAGACCATTGATAACTTCAGTTCGATAGCCAGTAGATATGTAGTCGCTGGAGGAGCTTCCTTTGCATAGTGTAGACTCGGATCCTCGAGAGTTTATTAAGACATTTCTGAGTCTTATGAATTTGCGATACTTCGAGGAAAGGTTAATGTGTAAGCTTATTGGGATCTATCTTCGAGGAAAGTCTCAAGAATGGTTAAACAAGTTACCCAAGGGTTTTTTGCACTCTTAACAAGATATGCTCAGAAGAAGAAGTTCACTAAGACTTTACCCAAATTTTACCAAACCAAACAAAAGCTAGGGGAGACTACATAATCCTTTTATCACAGATATGTGGATGAGAGTTTGGAAGTAGTAGAAAGTACAGAGAATGAGGTGATCCACGGGTATCTGGTTGGTATGCGGGATGTAAAGTTGTACAAGAAGCTAACCACCAATACTCCTCAAACCTTACAAAATCTTCATGAGGTCATTGAGCACTATTCAAAGGTAGAAGAAGCTACCAGGAGGTAAAAAGAAGGTTTAGTGGATAAACAGGGGAAGAAATATGACTTTCGTAGGAAGAAACCAGTGGCATTTCCCAGGCCTAACTTTGAGAGGTATACACCCTTGAATCAATCTCCGGCACATATTAAGTATACAAAGAGGTATGTTTCGACCACCTCTACCTTTGAGGGATACAGAGAATGCAATGGTGGTGAGAAGAGCTAAAAATCTATATTGTGATCACCACAAAGATTATGGTTATCATACGAATGATTGTAGCCATCTTAGAATAGAAATTGAAAGGTGTACAAGGGAAGGTCGATTTCAAGGCACAAGACCTTGATGGGGGGGGGAATTATGAGGAATCCCCGAGAGCAAGGAATGATCGTTGCAATTGGAAGCCATATAGGAAGAATTACCATAATAATAGAGGTGGAGTGGATAAAAGACCTTGAGATTAAGGGCCTTGACATCACAGTTAAGAAATATGGGAAGAAAGGCCTTGAGAGAAGCCAACTGGGAATCAAGAGAACAGAAACAGGGACAACTCGATGATCAATCTAGTGATTAATGTGATAGATGTAATCGTGGGGGAGAGGTATTCAAACATAGTTATGAAAGCTGAATTGTGCCACATTCCTATCGGGGAGCCATGACATAAGAGGTTCTGGCATGATGAGACAATAACATTTTTGGAGGCAGACGCAGTTCCAAATCAAATCCTACATGGTGACCCCATGATGGTCTCGGCCATAATTTGAAATTTGCTGATAAAGAGGGTGTTCATTGATGATGGACGTGGTATCGAGGTAATGTTTGTAAACATTTTTGACCAATTGGATATAGGTTGCATCAATTTGAAAAAATTCTGCCTCACCCTTGTCTTGTTTTATGGGTAAAATTGTATGGATAGGTGATGGAGATAAGCGGTCACACATCGCAGACAGATTGACTGTGTAATTGTTCTATGTGACATTGTTGGCACTTCGTTCGTCCTATCTTTTATTACTGCGGATGGAGATAAGGTGATGGAGATAAGGGTAACCGCATGCAATAGTAACTGCTTTCCCACAAGGCCATTTGTTTCTTATGCTAGTCGATCGGAAATATTGTTCACGAACACACTGATACCTATGGCAATAGTTATTCCATAATACAATGTCAAATTGAATTCTTACCTTTAGGGACTTCCATGTGAATTCTCTGTGCTTGTTAATTATGTGATCTGTCATCACCTTGGTAATGGAAAATGAAATTGTTTCTAACAGCATTTGATGGATCATACCAGAACACCCTTTTAGAACAAAGAATGACGATGGCAATCATCCAATGTTTTGTACAAAAATGAAATCCCCATTATCCTCTATACAATCAAATATTGATCAATAGAAACCAAACAATTGTATAAAAGTAATTATAGTTGATTCACCACTCATAATAAGGTGCGATATATATGACATAGTCCTTTTGCATCAACCAGGAGCTGGAGTAGGCTAAATGATCTTCCATCGCAACATGGTCATGCTGAATCTTTGTTGGGAAAAGAACCCCTATCTACCCTTTCATTTTGGAAATGGATTGTACATGTGGGAGCCTGTAAACATGGTTAGTCTTTCTTGCTCGAAGCCAAACGCAATAAGCATGCATCTAAATTAGGTTAGGGTGATACATTGATACTTTCATGCAATTTTGTTGCATCCCGAGAGGGGGTATATTATTAAAATGGAATAATGATACCAAATCTTCTTTACCAATAATTGCATCTACCTAGTACCCTAAAATACTCACTTCTTCCACTGGGATTTTGTACAAACATGAGATAGGGTGTGGTGTACCAATCGTGTGGATGTTCTTTAGGGAACCATCCTTTGTGGGATTGAATGGTGGTGGCCTGATTCTAGAGAAACGGGACTTTGTTAGCTTTGGATCCCCACATGTATTGGGAAATGTTTTTGGGCTACTAATAACCGTTGTCTCGATCTGCATGAAATCAACCGCAAATATTAATTCCTAGACATTTGTCTAAACTCATAAGAAATAGTATATAGATAATCGATATTATACCTTCTTAGTTGGAATGTTCTCCAAAATATCAACCAAACGAAGTGGCCATTCAACAAACATTCCTATCGCCACATGCACTGTCATGGCCTTGGGTTCTGGGATTGGAAGAGCAATACCATCTACAAGGCTCTTTGAGACACTTAAAACAATGTTATCATTCGCGACTGGCTTATGATGATGCACTCGTATTGGTGTGTACACTTTACCTCTCTCCACTAACACGTTCGACAAGTAGTATGAACAATTAATTATCCTGTAAATGAAGAGTCGGTAATTAGTGTAAAATAATTTGGAATATGATGAGTGTAATATATTTACTTATACCTTCATGTTGAGTTGAGCGGCCTCTACTAACTTTGTTCTTAATTGATCAAACGCTTGAGGTGTCGTAGAGGTGGGAGACAGTGGGATGAGCCTACTAAAAGGCCCCAAGATATCATGTGTTGATGTTGCTGGAGAAGAAAGGAGAGGTGGAGTTGAGGTTGTTGGTTTAGAACATGAAATAATTCTCTCTAAGTCTAGTGGCATTTTCCTCCCATTTGATTATGGCAAGACATAAGCCACTAGTTGACTCAATGTGGATTTCAAAGCATTAATCTCCTTTTGTTGACTAATTGACACAGTATAAACCTTATGCATTCGGGGTTTCACAAAGATGTCCCTAAGTACAGCGAGCATTTTGACACCTCGGACCCAACCTAGATGTTCTTTCTTAATAAACGCAACCCCCAGTATGTCCTTCTTTCAAACACCAATGAACTCGCCGGACTCTTGCTTCTCTTTTAAGTCATCTCCTACAAATTACCAATAATAAATCTCATATAAATTTTTCTTGAACAAATTCATTTCCATCATATCATCTAAAACATAAGCAAAACTTACAATTTGTTTGGAAACAACCTCTGTATCTTTGGTGTGGAACTTACCCTCTATATTTTTCCCATGCCCTTTTAGCCTTTTAGCCATTTCTCAAATCGGGGAACCTCATCGGGTGTGGGATACTCATCGGGCGTGGGATAATCTGTTGAAGTCCCTGCTTCTTCATTTAGTCATTTCTAGCACCACCTTGTTGAACACTCTAGCCTCAAACATTTCCTTCATGATTATTCTTGTTGCTAGTGTGAATCCTCCACGACTCATAGTGTGGTGCATCTTGTTCCTTCCCGCTAGTTCAATTTTCCCCCTTATACCCTATAAGATCATTAGAAAAAATAGTTTATAATACAAACAAACAATGTTAAAATTCTTGGTAACACAATGCCCCTGCTCTGACAAACATCGAATACCCTTTGATTAGTACATCACATGTAAAGGTAGGTAACTGTGCGGTTTCACACAAGTTGTTGGTCTAATCTAGTGTTCAAATTAAGTGTACTCACTATTTTGCAAAGGAGCCAACTTTATCGACCTATACCACGATTAGTAGTGTACAGTGTCGCATGTTAAGCAAATGCTACTATTTTCTTGGCAAAGGGCAGACCTTCAGCATTCTATAACCCTAGAAATCATGCACAACAAACACATTCTGAAGTTAACAAAAATCTATACTCAAGCATGATAAAGTTTATCCAATAATATAATGCATGTGCAAATTTATTAATATGTGCATATTATGTATATACTTGTAAGCATTTCAATGTAAATTCCTTACCAATTTTTCATTTGCTAGTTTTCTTGTAAAATAATCCTTCCAACTCGATTCACTTATGAATGGATTCTTAATTCTGGGGTTGAATTTCTTCTTCTTACCAAACACGTAATCCCCAACCAATTTGGTTTTGAAATCTCTCCATCTCTTACCAAAGGGCCATATAGTTCTATTCTTCAATTTTGGCATATTATCACACTCGATTTCAAAGGCATATTGCGTGGCCCTCCATAGTTTATCCTTGTAAGCATTATCAACATGAGGCCACGACTCGTACAAGAAGATGTATACCTTTGTCCTAGCAATCAAATTGATATAACTAGACCACCAATTACTTTCCTCCCCTATCGCATTCCCAATGTTATCAAATTTCACAGGACTTTTCGTAGCCTTCTCCACGTCTATCAATTTCTTGTAAATTTCCCTATCCCGACCTTGCCTATGTCTCTTTGATCGATTCATATCTCCCCCTTCTTCCAGTTGTTTCCTTTTATTGTAGTTTATGACTAGAAGACCTAAATTTAGAGTTCAATAAACATAAAATTAAATGATGAATGCAATATAATATTTCATATGAAACCTTTTCTATGGATGAAAAGGGAACATAGCAATATTAACCATACATTTCAATCCCTTGCATGGTACACAAAATACACACTTCCTGTAGTGTTTCCTTGCTATAACAAAATGATTTAAATGAAACATTTGATCTTAACTCCATATACAAATAACCTCTATTAGCATGCTTTCACATGTTTATACACCATATTAACTTGGAAAAAATAACATCTTCAATGAAAACAAAAACCCTACATGATTATTTTCCACAATCCTAGAGTTAAGGAAAGGAAGAAGAATGAAACATACCAACCTTAAACACCCTTTCCCTAAATGATCAAAAGGGATGTGGGTATAAACAATTTGATCAAGTAATGATAAACATGAAAACTTACTACTTTTTTTATTCATGGAATCCTCCCACCATGATGACCTCATCCTTCTCCATTTGTTTCTCCATTTGGGAATGATAGGGCTGTGGTGGATTTGGGTGTGTATGGTGGTGGAAGGAAATGGAGAAGATGAATGTTGGGGGTTTTGGGGGGTGCAGGGTGCCAACTTTGGCAATAAATGCCTTTTCAAAGGGATTTGGAGTTTTTTTACCAAGTATGGAGCATAAAAGTACTCTCTCACCAGTCAGGCGATGTCACATATATTTTATGACATGTTGATTGATATCACTTTACGTCTCCATTTGGGTCAAAATCGGCCCAATAGGCCGGTCCTTGTTGAACATCCAACTACGCATATATATCAACCCAACATCGGGATATCTGATGGAATTTATGATCTCGACAATACAAACAGTTTAATGCCCAGTCTTGGGCCTCATGATGGACCAGTTGGCCCATTCCCCAGGAATCCGTAAGGTCGCTCTCTGTTCCTATTATAGTCGTTACGAAAGAATGTCTAAGCGACTTTGCATGTTAGGTTTTGCTTTTTTTTTTGAAATTTATGTGAAGGGCAAAGTAATTCCTTACCCAGTGTTCCCATTGTAAGACAAGTTTTTTTTGGAAATATGCGTGGCAGTAATTGGTTTGGAAGTAATTACCTTGTGAGAACGTCATTGTCCTTAAAAACCTATACATTCCTTAACCAATGTATAAGAGGCCACTACGTATGTCTCCAACAACCGCATACTTAATCTCCAATGATTATTATTTATTTCAATTAAAAAAGGCTATTATGTTTAAGCTTAAGATATTTAACAATATTTCACAACTAATGCTTTCACAATATCCTGTTCTTCATACATGATGTTTTAAAGCATGACATGGCCATTGACATAGGAGTCGCTTATAACCACCCTAACTTGTTGATTAGATAGTCTTTCAATTAAAACCCACAGACTACAAACCCCATCCAATGAGTGAGACTATTAAAATTACTCGTTAGACGATTATTGTTCTTACAGACCTGTACATTCCTTACCCATGTCATTTGAGGCTATAGCTTCATGATGTGTATATTACATAGGGATTTTAGTAAAAGTCCACAAAAATCAAACTAATTACATGAGTCGTCAAGATATAAGTGTGGGTTTGAAATGAATAACTAGTTTAACCCTGAATGATCGTAGAAGTCTACTACGCACATTAATTAGTCAACCATATATTTGATCTTTTTCTAGGCCAATTATTATCATACCTTTCAATTACAAATAGGTATTCTGTTAAAGCACATGATCTTTAACCATATAACACGACTAATGCTTTCACAATAGATGGTTCTTGATATAGGATGGTTTAAGGCAAGACATTGCCATTCGCATATGACATGGCATATGTGTACCACGTTCATTGATTATATAGTGTCTTAATTTAAACCACAGAAAACAAGACACATCTAACATGTGAGACTATTATAATTCATGGTTTCACTGTTCTAGAATATTTCAAGGGAGGACCATGGGTGTTTTCATTCCAGGAAATTACGTTGGATTATATTTCAGGAGACCGATAACTCAACCCTATCACATGAATCAGTGTTTAAATAGAATTTCTATAAATAATGGAAAGGATAATTGTACTTGTATAATTAATTAGTAGGGTTTTTTATGATGAAGAATTCAGAGGCGGAGACATAGCCGTATTAAAATTTTCCTAATACTAGTACTATTTAACACCATTTCCATACCATTCGTGTTGGCCCTACCAAATAGGCTAACATACAGTGAAGATGGGATAAAAGACCCATCTTTTGAGTGTGGCATCGATGATATGTCGTAAAGGCATCGGTTATGACAAAATGTTTGTGCGAAATCGGACCAGGGGTGGTTTATCCCCACCACTGGCAAAGCCCACTAGTATTTACATCTAGGCCGGTTGTAAAAATTGGCCTAGTTTCATGCCATAACGATATTGCTGACATGTTGGTCTACCTTCTGGTTGGGCAAATTTATCCGCGAAAATGCTGAATGACAATCAATTCCTCCAACCAGTAGCCTGCCAAAAATGTTTGGGCCCCAGGTGAAGCACCAAGCCATCAAGTTCATTGTGTGGCATCGCTTCCTATTCGTCATTTTTTTCATCCTATTTGGCATCATCCACGACATTTTGGGTATCTTAAAAGCAACACCATTTGTATCGTAGTTTATAAACTGGTCTCCCCAACCTTAATCTCAGTCTTTTCATTGAACTCGTAAATAAACCTCCTCAATAGGAAAAAAAAAGCCAAAACTAGGCTGCTAGAATCCATCAAATCACCACCAATATTGACATATAAATTGTCATCAGAGAGTATAATAAGTTGCATTCAAGAAATCGTAGCCACATTCAGTTGAGGAATCATCGACAATCAAACCCTAGAAAAGGTAACAATTTGTTTTACACATTTGTTAGCTTGTTAGAATGCTTTCATTTGGTAATTCTATTCAAAATATGTTATATGTACTTCAATGTACAGTGATTCAAAGTTGTTTGGGTGTCCCAAAATTGGTTAGGAATTGGTGCATCACTTTTATTGGTTGTGCAAATATCATGTCATGCATGCTATTTATGTGTTTGTGTCTTGCATCTCGATGCTGGTTGCTTTCATATTCATTATAGAACACTCATTATGCTTTATTCCATGTTCATTTTATCGACTGGGTGGTCTGTAATTGCAATTTTGTACATTCATACTTATGAATCTGTGACTTTACATATGACCTATCAATCGTGGTGAAGTGCCTGTGATGTATGTTCGAACTCGGGATAAAATTGCATTCCAGTGCATTTTCTACACTGTTATACTGAGATTTGAAATTTTTTTTGATTAGCAGATGTCTCCAGTGAAGCAAACTACAAAAAGGGGCAAGGGCAAGAGTAGTGAAGAAGGTTCACCCTGCTCCAAAAAAGAAAGGACGATGGATGCCGTCTCTCACCAATGTTTGACAAGGAGAGCTTATTCAAAGTGGTGAATGGGAAGCATTTCCAAATGGCGAGAAAGAGGAGATTAAAAGAGGTTAGGGTCATATAGGCGGAGGATGTAGAAAGGCTCCACTTGGATGTTTTCTTAGAGGCATTCAAACCTTCGGGAATGGTGGGGTTGATTTGTCTCGACAAGCCAACTTATGAAATAGAGGCGAAGGAGTTCTACGCCAACTTCACGCATCTATCGACCACAAAATATTCCATAAAAGTGAATGGGACGTCTATATCGTAAGTGATTAGTAAGGCAATTGGAGCTACATTTGGAAGAGATGACCAAGAGCAATAGGTTATACCAATGCAAATATACTGTAGGGACGCTTATCCTCTAAGACTAGACAAGGATGATCAAGTAGGGGCCCTTGACCCCAACACGATGGTGCAAAAGTACTTCAACATTAATGCGGGTAGCGTGACACCAAAGTGGAGGCAAGTCAAGATTCATGTGTTAGATGTAGTGGAAAAGACAATGTACAATATGATTGTACAAACACTGATCCCTGCCAAACATCTTTCCGAGTGCACTATCAATGGAACAATACTATTTTACCATATTGTAGAGAGGAAAGCAATCGAACTTGGTTTTACCATCATCAATGAGATGCACATGGTCTCCCTCACTCCGAAGTGCTGAACCCTCCCCTACGGTAATGTGATCACTGCCCTGTTGGAGAAGTAGGGTGTTAGAATAAAATCAAAAGTGATGGTCAGCTAAAGTACTATGATAAGGGCTACTTCCACAAGAATCACTGGCATCGGGAGGTAGGCGTGTGTATTTCTTGCAAATTTCCCTAGGAAGTTCCTCCACATGCCAAGCCTGACGGTTCTCTATTGTCATCTGCACCATTGAAAGCCCAAACCAACACTCTTAACATAGCCTCGGGTATGAATTTAATTTTATTCCCAGTCATTCGTAATAAAACTATGAACTTTATATGAAATTAACAATTTATTTTTCTCTAAAGGACTTAAAAGTAACATATGGGTGATGCTTGCGAGGGATATGGCCGAGAGTAAGGTGTCAAATAAGGTAATGATGCACCTCATCCAGCAGTTGGTCGCCGATATGATAGAGGTGAAGGGGATGTTGGCTAGTGCTATCAATGCACCTCATGTCGCCAATATGTCTGCACATGGAGCTCAGGCAATTGAGGATGAGACAGAAGATGAGAAGAAGGAGGATGGCCATAAGACAGAGGGGGATGATGTCGGGGAGGCTGCACACGAGGCTCATGCAAATGAGAAGAAGGAGAATGGCAACAAGACAGAGGGGGATGACGTCGGGGAGGTTGCTTATGAGGCTCATGCAAATGAGAAGAAGGGTAAGGATGTTGTTGTGGCCAACAATGAAGATGGATCAAACTCTAGCAGTAGCGAGACCAATACCTCAAGCGATGAGTCTGGTCGTGTGAAAATACTTGAGGACTATGGGAATAATTCATCCAACGAAGATCTCAACCCTCATCTTTCTCTAGAAAAAACCATGATAAATGTTTTTTGGATTTATTAATGTGAGTTTGATGGTGGTTCTTGGATTAAGTTGGATTCGATGTGTTTTTAAGTTGTTGCATTCCACGAAGTTTTGAGGATTCAAACAACGTTTGTTTTATGATTGAATTTAGATTACATCCATATTAGTACTTCTTTTCATCCTTTTTAATGAATTTAATGATTTCTTAACATATGGTTTGTTTTGGATTATTCAATATGTGGTTGGCTGTGGTAAACTTGGAATAGTTCCTTTAGTTAAATCATCCCTTGTTCTGCTTAATTGGTTGAGTGATGATTTTATATGTTAGTTTCATCATTGCAACATCGCACTACATTCACAGACCACTGAATCAGTAAGGACAAGAGGATACTGATACGTAGGTGACGCCGCATGTAAATATTTAATTATGCTATTTTAGGCACTGGTTCTGACTGAGGAGTCGGTACGGATTAGCAAGAATAATTATCTCTAAAATTATTACTCACTGATAAGTAGTGCGAAATTGTATTCTCATCTTCACAGTCAATATAGGAACATTGCGAGTCCGCATGCATGGTATCGCATTCACCGAATTGTAAACCAACTTGCGTGCGATGTTAATTTTTAACTACCCCTACACCATCATATAGCTTCATTTTTGGAATAAAATGGATAGACAATTAATTTTTCGATTTCATATAAACATAAACAGTCACATAAACAGCCGTCTAGGTTATCTAAACTGATGTGCAAACCAAATCTATGTCTTCTTCTTCCGCTTCTTTGTTTTGGGATGTCTTTCAAGCTATACGCCTTCTTCATGGTCCCTCCTCAAAGATAGATCCACCTATATATTTCATCCTGCCCAATGCTACTGGTGCTTGAGGAAATGCATGGACTAATTTTGGACAGTGCTGATGGACAAGAATCTCCCACATATTGACTCTTCCCATGAATGACCACTAATTTTTTAGCATCAATGGGATCATCAATATAAAACACATGTGTAGCCTATGAAGCAAGAATGTAAGGATTGCCAGTAGATTGTGTCTTGCAAAAATCGACCACTGTAAATCCCAGGTCGTCCACCAATACACCAACAAGGCTACCAACCCATTTTCATTTGAAAAGTGGTACCCTGAAACTTGTGTAGAACAGTTCCCATATTTCCTCAATCACACCATAGTAAGATATGTTCCCATACATGTGATTCTTATCCTTCGCACTGCTTACATGTAAAGCTTCGACAACTACACTTACACCACTATTTTGTGTAGCAGTGTGTGTGTCCAATTCTAGGGTTAAGAAGGTAAACCCATTCATGTTATAGCTCGTGAAGGAAATCACAGTTGCATAGGGCATGAAGGCTAACCAATTAAGGGTGTCACTATGATTGTCTTCAACCACTGTAACACATAACCAATCAATGAAAGTGTGATTGTGTTCACAAAGTACTTGCTTCTCCGACCAACCAGGGTGCCACTCCTTGATAGTGGACATGTGCATATCCACATACAAGCAAACCACATCTGAGTTTTGTAGGACATATAAATGTGCTTTCATCAAATCTTCATGGGTTAATAACCTAGTAGTTCCTTTTTGCAAGCCTTTGCCTCCCACTCTATCTGCATGGCGGGACTTTGGTACACTATCCGACTCCTCAACCTTCATGAATTAAGTACAATATTCTATAGCCTCCTCGGTCACATACCTCTACACAATACTATCTTACGGGTGATATTTATCTTTCAAATAACCCTTGAATATATTCATATACCTCTCAGTAACTACATTAATTTACAGGACTATAAATCTGCTTTTTATCGAATCTTCATGGGTTAATAACCTAGTAGTTTCTTTTCAGAAACCTTTGCCTCTCACTCTATCTGCATGGCGTGACTTTGGTACACCATCCAACTCCTCAACATTCATGAATTCAGTACAATATTCTATAGCCTCCTCGGTCACATACCTCTACACAATACTATCATACGGGTGATATTGATTTTTCAAATAACCCTCGAATATATTCATATACCTCTCAAAGGGATACATCCATTAAAGATAAATAGGACCACATATCAATATCTCGCGTACAACGTGAACCAACAAGTGCACCATGGTGTCAAAGAAAGAAGGAGGGAAATACATCTCTAACTCGCACAACATGTTTACTAGTTCTTCTTTAAGTTCTTCCAATTTCCAACATAAAATATCCTTAAAACTAATTGCATTGAAGAAGCAACACAACCGGGTAATGCACTTTCGGACGTGTGTTGGCAAGATGGATCCGGTTGCAACCGGTAGAAATGGTTGAATCAAACAATGTGAATCGTGCGATTTCATATTTTCCAATCTCAGCCCCTCATCAGATACTAGATTGTTAACACTCGAAGAGTAGTCCATCAGGATAACCATACCTCTCAGGCTGGAATATATCAACTCCTTCTCAAGCTTTAAAAGCGTGTAGCAAGCAACGGGCAAGTAAGTCTTTGATCCACGATCCTCAGGTGCTAATGCATTCTAATTCCCATTTCAACCATATCTTTCCTAGACTTCAAACCATCTTTTGTCTTACTGGGGATATAAATCAAAGTACCAACCAAACTATTATTTTCAATATGTATCATGTCCAAACAATGTCGGGCGTCAAGACTCTCCCAATACGGTAGTTCAAAAAATGGAATGCTTCTTCCAACTACCGATAACTTAGGTTTCCTCTTCCCCTTTCCAAAGTCTTTTAAAAAATTATGCAACATATTCAAGATTGGTGCAGCTGTTAAAATGAGAGGAGGGGGCGCCAACTCTACCTTCCTATCAAACTCAACCATAAGTTTCCTCCACAGATGAGTTGTTGGATGCCATCTCCAGTGCCCAAGGTACACTGTCTTACTTCCCTGCCTCAACTGACAATAATCAGTTCATTCCAAACAAATAGGGTATGCTTTGTGACCTTAAACTGAATAGCCTGACAAGTTTCCATATGTGGGAAAGTTATTGACAGTGCAAAACAACATGGCTCTAAAGTCTAATTTCTCCTTCTGAAACCTGCCATACATCGTTAATCTAGGATCTCAAAACTTTTAGGTTATCCACCAATGGGGATAGGCACACATTGATATCATTTCCCAGTTGCTTAGGACCAGAGATCATTAGGGACAACATGATGCACTTCCTTTTCATGCACAACCATGATGGCAGGTTGTAAATCATCACCATCATCTACCACGAACTATGATTGCTGGTCATATTACTGAATGAGTTTATTCCACCCGTGCACAAACCAAGCTTCAAGTTACCTGGCTCATTCCAAAATTCGGGAAAGTCCACATCTATCTTCTTCCACTGATCACCATCGGCCGGATGACTAATAACTTCAAGATCAAACACTGTTTGATCTGCATGCCAAGTCAAATTCTTTGGGTCCTCGGGATTGTCAAACAATCTTCTCAATCGAGGAATAATAGGTAGATACCAAATAGCCTTAACAAGAACCTTTTTCGACCACCGATTACCACTATCTCCATCAACAACAATCTCTTTCAATTTGAACCTTGGGGCATTGCATTTTGGGCATTCAACTGCATTTAAGTGAGCACCCATATACATGATACAATCATTCTACAAGTATGTATCTTTTCATAATCCATGCCCTTTGGACATAGTACCTTGTTTGCCTCTTATACCATTTCTGGTATTCTATTCCCATCTGGAAGCATTTCTTTCAGCACTTTGAACAAAACCGAGAACCCAACATCACTATAGGAATACATGGCTCTCACATTCATCAACCGCAATGTAGCCTCCAGTACTGTGATTTCTTCAGGGCATCCATTGTATAGTACAACTTCATTATATCCTTGCAATTCTGAAAGTCTTTTAGGATTTCCACTGTAGTTCTTGACAATCTCCTCAACCAACTCATCCATCCTATCATTCTTCTCGGCCCCTACTTCATTTACAGTAGATCATCCACATTCTTCACATGGAAAAACAAAATTTTATATGTTGGATCAGAACCATATATAAATAAATCATCCTTCAAACCAAATGCATCTTCATTAATAGTAGTGTTCCAGAACTTCTTGCAAGGAAAATAAACATATGATAAATTCTCCTTGGAAGCATTCACGAATGCATATTTAATAAAGTTAGCTACAAAATATTGATACTCCACACTCGTTCGATCTTCATCAAAATAATGGGTTTTATCGATAGACATACCTACATATTACAACAATAAGTACAATATTGTTTAACATCCTAGATATCTATTAGCAACAAATTAATAAAAACACTAACATTCATTCAATTCATGGATTCCTTAAACATATACACATATTTGTGTCAATATGTAAACCTTCATATATCATGCTTCGAAACACATATAAATATGACATCAAACCAATATATATGCAATACCTACACGCAATCAACACATAGTTAAACACATCATATCAATTAAATTATGACCTAGAACTAAATTTGAAGATGAAAATACAAATTGAGGAATGGAATACTTACTTCTTGAATGTGGAGTTAATTAAATGACAACCACACCATACATCCCTCCTTCAACAATGAGGAATTGGATTATGTAGAACCATCTTCAATGGAGAAGAAAATTTTGGAAATTTTGATTCAAAATGGTCAAAGGACCAAAGTAATACTAACCAAATCCTAACAAATGCGACGTCGCTTTTTCTAGCGATACATAACCGGTCAAACCAATTATAAGTGCTATGCCGACATTATCATAAATGACTGAAACTGAATGAAAGACACCTGATGTCGACGCGCACCAACGTAGATCAACCTATTTACATAGTTTTTGCACGACATTTAGCTCAGCTACTTTACAATCAAGGTAAAAAACCTATTATTTACCTCATTTTTTATAACCGAGGTAATTATTATTTTTTACTTTAAAAAATGAGGTAAAAGAAATTTTTACCTCGATTTTTTGGGCTAAGGTAAAAAGGCCAAAGTAATAGGTGTTGTTTCCTGTAGTGATTGCCACCAATACATGCATATCACACCGCTTCTGTAGTTAGGGATGTGCTCCAATCCTTTTGAATCCACATTTAATCCATGTCATCTCACTCCCATTGCTAATGCACCCTTATTTAAAGGAATAATGCCTTGCGTTAGGTCACAACCGTTAGATATAAAAGTGAGGACAATGCATCTTGGGCACTCCACTATGGATACCAATACCTAGGCCTAGAGAGGCAAAGAACTTGGTATCTTGTAAAAACCCTAGCTAGAATTAACCCGAGCGAAGGTTGAGATCACAAGGGTCAAAGATAAAATTCATAGTTGTGCACCCAATATCACTACTATGCTACCAAAAGGGTAGTTAGCGGTAAGCCTTGAGTGTGTCCACAAAGATGCTTGGGCCTAAGAATAAATTAAACACAACCTCGTACGTGTCATCAATCCGCACGAGTGATAGGAATAACTAGTATAGTAAACAAATGGGGGGGGGTTTGTTTTTTAAATTAACAACTACAAAACATGAAAGTAAAAAGAAATTAATCTATATAGCTTAAAAATTGGGGAATGATTGTGTAATATGGTTGATTTAATGCTTTGATCCTCGACTCATTCACATATGAGATTTAGACAAACCCAATAGAGTGTTCATAACACGTAGTGTGGTTGATGGCATACACTTCCCCGTACCTGTTACATCAAGTGCGCTCGCAACCCTTCATCGACATCGCCTTCGTAATTAGGGGAGTACTATAAGGTCCAACCATTTTTGTAGATCTATTTCTCCTCCGTGCGAGTACGTCCTGGGAATTCCACCACAGATGCTCTACTTCCTAAGGCCTATGAATGAGGAAAAGGGTCACAGGCACCTTATCTATGACACTAGGGCCTCTTACAACCCTAGATTTCTATCTCTACTTTCAACCTATTGGATTGCTTTACGTAATCAGCTAAGACTAGTGTGGTGGCAAATAATCAGAGTATTACTCGCATCCCCTGTGCACACACCCACGCAGACACGTACCCCATTACCCATTAAAGCATCCGAGGTTTATCTTCCCAAGGGGTCATGAATATTTGCACCAACATGAGTATAGACTAGAGTGTGTGCTTATATAGAGTGCACTATCCATGCAATTCTAACATTCAAGAACAAGTCACAATAATATCATAAGCACAAATATAAGGATGAACTAAGAAATCTCAAAAAACATTAATCAACCATGAATACAACTTATCCCCAAGATATAGAAACTACTCCCTAGATATGGAATTCAAATGAAGATTTGAATTTCACATCTTAGGATCAAAGCAAAATAAAAAAAAAGAAAAGTAAATGGAGAGAGTGTTTCTCTCTCTAAAGTGCTCTCATAATTACAAAAGTAGAGTATGAAAAATACAATTGATCTTTTAGCCCTACTAGAATAAGGCTATATTTACAGTAGTAGGGGGTTGGGACTAAAAATAGGCCCAAAATAGACCCAAAATGTGTAAAACCCTAA
This sequence comes from Rubia yunnanensis, assembly GCA_037428765.1. NCBI lineage: Eukaryota > Viridiplantae > Streptophyta > Magnoliopsida > Gentianales > Rubiaceae > Rubia > Rubia yunnanensis. The sequence goes on along the minus strand of CM075069.1, from coordinate 63,691,414 downwards.
GTCAGCCGCCGCCTAACGCGGACGTAGTGGATGGTACAGTCCGCACCGTGTACTTTGACCTTGCTGGCATGGGCCACAGGATCTGGCATGGGACGTGACGTGTCATCTGGCACGGGACGCTGCATCTAGAATGGGCCACCTGGTTCGTACTTGCTTGGGTCGCTGCTTCTGGCACAGTTCGCTTTGACTTCTTTGGTGTGGACCATGGCCTTTGGTGCGGGCCATCTCCAACAGCCTTGGTCTCATGCGTCTGATCTGCGAGACGCGGCTCTTGGCACAGACCATCGTTAGGAAGTCTATTTTGCTCAGTAACTCAGCACGAATCGCTTGATTCTCGATACCTCACTGGCTGGTCTCAACATTTTGTACTTGGAATGGTGCGGGCCGTAAAAATGGGACGGTCCGCGCCCATACTTAGCCAATTTTGAGTGAAGATCAAAACATGTGTGCGCACCCCATGGTGTTTGCCTTGGTCCATGCTATGCCTTCCTGCCAAGTTATTTGGTGTGGGCGAATTCCTTTGGTGCAGGCCATTGGTGCCATCCATGACCGATCCGCTCCAACCCATTTATACCTTGGCTGACTAAACCTCTTTTCTTCTCTACGGATGAAAAGTCAGTCCGATTTGAGAGTTCTAGTAGTTGGTTTTATAGTGTTAGAGAAGAAGAATCCAATGAAATCAACCTTGAAGGCCAGTTCTTCTCTAATCATTCTCAGACTTCGGTGCAATTCATCGGACCACAATTCACCGTTTCTTCATTGGCCGCCTTGAACTCCAATGTCACCTATCTTTGGCTCCAATATCCTTCTACCATGCTTTGATGTTTGTGGCCTTCATCTACTACCATTCTAGTATGAATGAACTTCGATCTCCTCTACCGTCCTTGTGAATGACCTTAAATATCTTCTATCGCCATTGCAAATGGACTTCACGTAGAATGTAATAAAAAAGTACCTATGAGCGACCTACTAAGGATGATCACAAGGAAGATATAGGTGCCCGTGGATACAAGATGTCCATTAGTGCCAATTAAGTTTACAAAATGCGGGATTTAGACAAGAAAACCAAAATTTCCGTCTAAATCCGTTGTCACATAAACTCAATTAATACTAGCAATCCACTATATAAAACAAGCCAATAATTATGCTGAATGCAATCGTTAACGCACGCATAATGAAGCACATCATGTAATAACTCTAGAGTTGACACAACACTACACTACAAGGAAAATGACCTATTACTTTGCCCCTTTTACCTTTGTTGTTTTTTTGAAGTAAAAGGTATTATTTACCTCAGTTATAAAAAAATTGAGGTAAATAGTTGGTTTTTACCTCAGTTCTATTAAAACTGAGGTAATTAATTAAAAGTTTTGGAGTAAATACTATGCCCGACGTATGTGTGACGTCGGTAGTGTGGGCTAGATCAAGGAATATTAGTTATTCGTGATATAACCAACCTCACTCTCTTCATCGGTATGATCGATTTTCAGTTGAAGACATGGAGCAATGTCGCATCTATCGGGATTTAGTTAGTAAGTTTGGTTTCATGGACCAAATTCAATCATAATACACACACATTTTCTCCCCATTCTGAGATTCCTCTTCAAAAAACAAATCCACATTGTTGAAGGTGGGAAATAGGGTTGTTGATTTTGCGAACTCAATTACCAAGTAAGTTTTCCAATACCTAAAATTTGTAGTTTCATCTTCAATTTTCATTCTAGGTTAGTTCATTTCATATGAGAGAATGTGTTTAAGTATGGGTTTATTGAAATTAGGTATTGCATTATTGTATATGGTTGATGTTATACGTGTATCAAAATACAATGAATGTTTTCGTTGACATATATATATGATTTATATATGCATGGAATCCATGAAGTGAATGAATGTAAGTGGATGTATTTGTTACAAAGATAGGTCCTAAAGAGTGTGTACTTATTATTATGTTGTAGGAATGTCTATGGATAAAACTCATTGTTTTGATGCAGATCGAACAAGCGAGGGGTGTCAATATTTTGTAGCCAGCTCCACTAAATATGCATTTGCGAATTCCGCGAAGGAGAATTTTTTGTATGTATATTGTCTTTGCAAGAAGTGCTGGAACACCGCTATTCATGAAGAAGCAACTATTTTGAAGGAAGACCTATTTATATATGGTTTTAATCCAACATACAAGTTTTGGTTTTGGCATGGGGATAATGTGGATGAGCATATGAGAAATGAAGTAGAAGCCGAGTAAGATGATAGGATGGATGAGTTGGTTGGGGAGATTGTCAAGAACTACAGTGGAAATCCAAAAAAGACTTTTAGACCTCCATAGACATAATGGCACACTTCTATACAATAGATGCCCTGGGGGAATGGCAGTATTGAAGGCTATATTACAGTTGATGAATGTGAAAGCTAAGTATTCCTATAGTGATGTAGGTTTCTCCGGTTTTTTGAAAGTGTTGAAAGAAATACTTACAGTTGGCAATGGACTGCCTAAAATGGTATATGATTCAAAAAAAGGTTCTATATCCAATGGGAATAGATTATGAAAAGATACATTTTTTGTCAAAATGATTGTATCTTGTATATGGAAGATCACCTAAATGTGGAGGATTTCCCTAAATGCAATGCTCCAAGGTTCAAATTGAAGGAAGTTGATGGTGATAGAGAAATTGGAAATTGGAAAACGAAGAAGGTTCCTATCAAGGTTGTTTGGTATCTAGCTATTCCTCAATTTAGAATATTGTTTGACAATCCTAAGGATGCAAAGAATTTGAGTTGGCACGCAGATTAAACAGTGGTTGATCCTGAAGTGATAAGTCATCCGGCTGATGGTGATCAGTGGAAGAAAATAGATACAACCTTTTCGGTCTTTGGGAATGAGCCACGTAACTTGAGGCTTGGTTTGCACACCAATTAAATAAATCAGTTTGGTATTATGAGGAGTAATCACAGTTTGTGGTCGGTGATGGTAATGATTTACAAATTTTCCCCATGATTGTGAATGAAAAGGAAGTACATAATGTTATCTCTAATGATCTCCAGTCTGAAACAGTCAGGAAACGATATCAATGTGTACCTAGCCTCCTTAGTGGATGGCCTGAAATGTCTGTGGCATCCTGGAATGAGAATGTATGATGGGTTTCAAAAGGATTTGTTTCATTTTAGAGCAATGTTTCTTTCCACCGTTCATGACTTTCCCTCCTATGGAAAATTGTTGAGTTATTCTGTGAAAGGTCATAAGGTATGCCCCATTTGTTTAGATGAAACAAATTATTGTTATTTGAGGCATGGAAGCAAGACTGTGTACCTTGGGCACCGTAGATGGCTTCCAACAACTCATCGGTGGAGGAATCAACGTGATAAATTCAATGGCAAGGTAGAGTTGTCGCCCCCTCCTCTTTTATTAACATGTCCGTCAATCTTATACATGTTACGAGATTTACAAAATGACTTTGGCAAGAGAAAAATAAAATCCAAGGTTGACGGTAGTTGGAAGAAGTGTTCCATATTTTTTAACATCATACTGAGAGATACTTGACGTCTGACACTGTTTGGACGTGATGCATATTGAAAAGAATGTATGTGACAGTTAGGTTGGTACTTTGATGAATATCGCGGGTAAGAAAAAGGATGGTGTGAAGTCCAGGAAAGATATGGTTGAAATGGGAATTGGACTTGATTTGTCCCCAGAGGTCCAGGGGACAAAGACGTACTTGCCCGCAACTTGTTACACACTTTCAAAAGAAGAGAAAGAGTTGATATGTTCTAGCTTGAAAGGAATAGATGTCCCGATGGGCTACTCATCCCAGGTAAGCAATCTAGTGTTCAATGAGGGATTGAGATTGGGGAGTATGAAATTGCACTATTCACATTGTTTGATTTAGTAATTTCTCCCAGTTGCAATTAGATCCATCTTTCCAACTCACGTTAGAAAGTGCATTACCCAGTTGTGTCACTTCTTCAAGGAAATTTGTTGTAAAGAGATCATACGTTGAAAATTGGAGGATCTACAGGAGTAAATAATTATTGTGTTGTACAATTTGGAGATGTATTTCTCCCCTTCATTCTTTGACAGCATAGTGCACTTGTTGGCTAACGTTGTACGAGATATATTGTCTAGAGATATGTGACCGAGAAAGTGGTAGAATGCTGCATGGAATTCTTGAAGAATGAAGAGTCTATTGGTGTAACAAAATCGTGCCATGAAGATAGAGTGGGGGGAAAAGGGTTGCAAAAAGGAACACTCGGGTATTAACCCATGACGAGTTGATGAAATCACACTTATATGTCTTACGCAATTCAGAAGTGGTTCACCCCTATGTAGATATGCATGGTCTCTATCAAAGATCGGTATCTCGGTTGGTCAGAGAAGAAAATACTTTCAGAACACAATCACACATTCATTGATTGTCTACGAAAAATAGTAGTCGGAGAAAGTCATTGTGAAACCTTGAACTGGTTAGCCTTCATGCCTTCTGCTACTGTGATTTCTTTCAATGGCTATGACATGAATGGGTTTATCTTCTTAACCCTTAAATGGAACTCACACACCACAACACAAAATAGTGGCATTAGCATAGTTGCGGAAGTATTAGCAGCACAAAGGATAAAAATCCAGTCTACGGGAACATGTCGTACTATGGGGTGATTGAGGAAATTTGGGAACTCATCTACACAAGTTTTAGGGTCCCAATTTTCAAATGCAAATGGGTTCACAACAATTTGGGTGTATTGATCGATGATATAGATTTTACAGTTGTTGACTTGAGCAAGACACATTCTACTAGCAATCTATACATCCTTGCTTCATAGGCCACACAAGTGTTTTATGTTGATGATCCTTGAGATTCTAGTAAAACAGTGGCCATTCAAGGGAAAAGTTAGTTTGTAGGGGAGGTTAGTCCATCTTCAATGTATGAAAATATTCCACATACTTTACCTAGCTCCAGTAATGTCGGCCATGAAGAGATAATTGGAGTGGAGCTAGTGTTGAGAACAGACCACGAGGAAGGCATGTAGATTGAATGGCATCCCAAATTGTAGAAGAAGACATTGATTAGATGTAGAAATCCTTTTAACTAACCTTGTTGAATGTTTATTTTTCTCTTTGTGTTTTTATGTAATTATTAAATCATTTGGCATTCAAATTTTGAATCGAAGCACATAAGTAATGGATTAGGGGAGGGATTTACCAACATTGTACGATTTCCAAAATAATATTAACAATCTCCAGCTAGCGACATTGGATATGAGCCTCATGTTAATGAAAAGCAGAGGTGCCGACATCAAACACAGTATCAACAAGAACTCAGAATGAAAAACATACATGTTTTCATTCCAAGTTCACAAAAGCCGAGAACATGTAACAAACTATAGACATCATTAAGATTATTGTGCCATAAATAAATATCGAATTCTAGCGTACGATCGCTAACACAACAATTCTTAAAAATAGTACTGACCTACCTCCCCCTGGGTTCGTTAATTGTGGCTAATTAACCTAGGTGGAGGACGTGGTAAAAAGATAAGAATTTATAGTTCTGCACCCTGTTCTCACTACTACGCTACCTATGGGGTAGATAGTGGTAAGCCCTGGGTTTGTCCACAGAGATGCTAGGTCTAAATATGAATCAAAACACAACCTCGTATGGGTCATCAATCCGTACGAGTGAAAGGAATAGCTAGTAAAGAAAACATGCAAGGGAGGGAGGAGTTTGGTTTTTCAAGTTAATAACTACTAAACATAAAAGTAAAAAAGCAAAGAAAACTATTTAACTAAGCACTTGGGGAATTATTGAGCAACATGGTCAATCTAATGCTTCGATTCTCTATTCGTTCACATAGAAACCTAATAGAGTGTCCATAACATGTGGTGTGGCCAATGTCATACACTTCCTCGTCCCTGTCATGGTGGGTGTACTCGCAACCCTCTATTGACACTGCCATTGTAATTAGGGAAGTACAGCAAGATCTGACTGTTGTTGTAGGTCTGTTTCTCTCCTGTGCAACTACGTTCTGGGCTTCCACCACAAAAGCACTACTTCCCTCGGGTCATATCATATAGGCCCATGGGTAGTTGGCACCTTATCCATGATCTAAGGCATCATACAACCCTAGCTTGCTACAATTTTTCTATCTCTACCTGAAACTTGTCGGACAACTTTATGAAGTCAGCTAAGACTAGTGCGATGTCAAATAAGTTAGAGCATTCTCAAATCCCCCGTGCACACACCCACGTGGACGCATTCTCCCTTACCCATTCTAACATATAGGTTTCTCTTCCCAATGGTGCATTCATATTTGCACCATACGTGAATATAGCCCAAAGTGTGTTCTTATATGTGGTGTACTATTCATCTAATTCAAATAATTAAGAACAATCATATACTATCATGAACACAAAATTAGGATGAACTAAAGAATCTCACAAAGAAAATAGATTAAACCATGCTACTAAAATTTATTCCCAAGCTATAGAGACTACTCCATAGATATGGAATTCAAATAAAGATTTGAATTGCACATCTTAGGATCAAAGCAAAATAAAGAAAAGAAAAGGAGAGAGTTTTTCTCTCTCTAGAGTTGCTCTCCTAACTAGAAAACTAATGATATGTATTAAAACCTAGTATACTAAGGCTATATTTATAGTATTAGGATATTGGGCCCAAAAATAGGCCCAAAATAATAAAAATTGGGGTAAACCCTAGTTCAGCCGCTACTCGGCGCGAGCTGTCACGGATGGTGTGGCTCATGGCATGTTCTTAGTGTGAAGTGAAAGATCTAGAATGGGTTGTGCCTTTTAATGTGGCATGGTTTGCCCGTTCAGGTGCATGGCATAGATATTCAAGAGGTGCGGGGTATAGATCCTGGCACGGGTCGAGACATCCCACTAGCACGGGCTATGTCGTTTGGCACATGGCACCATCAGAGTACTTAATTTGAGGCTTTTGTTCCCAGCCCGTGGCCAGTTGAGTGGGTCGTGGTTAGGAAGGGTGCTCTGCTCAGAAACCTTAGCGTGGGCTGTGAGATTTCCCACACCCTACCGGCTGGTCTTGGCATCTTGAACATGGAATGGCACGTGGTATCAAAAATGGGACATCCCGCGCACAGACTTAGCCATGTGGAGTGGGACTTAGCCTTGTGCTTGCAGCCTTTGGCATTTGGCATGGTCCACGCCATAGCCTTGTGCAAGTCTTCTTGGCGCGAGACAACTCCTTTGGCACGGGTCGTTGGTGCCAGCCATGAATGGCCCGAGCTGACCCACTTGTGCCTCGGCCGAATGAACTAATTTCCTTCACTACAGGTGAACCGTTCATCCAATTTGAGAGTTTTATTAGTCAATTTCATAGTGCTCGCCCTATCCGAGTTTTTCCTAATGTTACCCAAATTGCCCTTTCGGGTTTTCAATTTGTCCAGGTTTTAAATTTTTTTTAAAAAAAATTCAAGTTTTCCAATTTTTTTGATATGAATCTCCTTGAGAAGACTCTATATTGTGGAATTAATATCTTTGACCAAAAAAGGGGAACTTGTAAACCCTTGTGTGCCACACGAAATACAGGAGTCTAGCCCTCGGGGTACGCCTATTTTTGACTTGCTCTCTAACTAGCCTCAAGATCAAATCACAAGGTTATTGGTTCTTAACTAGCCCTCAGGGTGAATAAACAATGGCAGAAACTCACAAGCAACAAGAGTATGAACTCAAAAAGGTTTGTATATTTGATTGATAAAAGTGTGATAAATAATCGTTGGACAAGCCCCCCCTTTTTACGGTAGATCTCGGCCCCAAAACCTAATCACAACTGAAAACTGAATAAACTTATGGCAGCATTAAGAAGATAAAACCATAACTATCCAAAACACTTAACATAGTCACAGATGGCCGTATAATAGACATAATTGGCTGAATCCTTCCAAGGCACACCTTAGATGAATATTTCTTTATCTAATCTTACTAAATCTAGTTCTAATAAGAATTAAACTCAATATTTTTGAAACCCTAATGGATTGGTTCAAAACTCATCTTTTCAAAGCCCACATGGCCGAGCGCTACGGTCTAAAATCCAAAATGGAATAATTTCACAATATTTTACATTGATCACACTATTTCATTAAAAACCCAATGGGAAAAAGAGTATAGTGTTCTTCATGATGTCTTTAGTTCTTCGACAGTCTTGAACAATAAATCCAAGATGTCGGTGATGACTCCTTATTCAATTCTTCAGCATAAAGTTGATCAATCAAAAATTTTAAAACAACATCAAAGCATTTAATATTCGTATTATTCCCTCCCGGATCGAAAAGTTTCTTCCTCGAAACAGGAATCATATATAACCTATAAAGACTTCCATGAATTCCTGTAACAACTTAATAAATTATGAAAGCAAATCTACAGGAATATCTTCTTTGGCATAGTAACTTTCTTTAAAGGACAATATAAGAGAAAAATTATGATTAGTCCAAGCTCGATTCACATCTCTTATTGAAGCATAAAATGATTTACCAGATTAAGTACATAGGTCATGCCTGATCATATAATAGAAAGTAAAGGACTAAGATGTGAAGACAATACTTTATGCAACTTTTCAAAATCATTCTGCAACTTACCTGTTTTACCTACCATAGGATCTACCTAGAACTTGTGTATGGCGACATTTATTGTATTTTTGGCGGAATTGAAAATACTTTTGTTGAAATTACTTGCTCTTTGTGGGGGAGTAATTCTGGAAACTTCTGTGGAATAAGCCTCAGTAAGAAATTGTTCTTTGTCATTTTTTGTATGCATTTGAGCCTAAAAAATTTCTTGTGTTTCTGGTGTTTGCTCTCCTCTATCATCAATGATGATATTATCATATACATGTTCTTATTCACAATTATACTGTGCAAGCATATCATCATCTTCTTCCTCCTTTATTGTTGTCATAATTCGTTCATGGGGACAGTTATTGTGAACAAGTTCTCCTTCATTACAATAAAAACATGTAGGAGTGTTAGAAGAAACTGTATTTGACGAAGTAGAAATTGATTTACCTGTATTTTGGCTAGGAGACTGGTTGGTTGCAATCATTCTTCAATCAGTGGATTCAAATGGTTTATTTGAGTAGGCTTTGGTCAAATTAGGGTTTCCTCGGACACCCATGTTTGAATTCCTACCACCAATGGTTGAATTTAGGCTTCTGAAATCAAAGACTTGCCTTTGACTATCATAGCTGAAATTAGAGCTTTCCCTGGGCCTTAATGTTAACTCTATGAACTTGGCCTTGAACAATAAATCTCGCATGGAAACATAATGCTGGAGTTTAACCGGAACTTGTAGGTTTTCTTTTAAACCTTCAATAAACCTATTCTTTATAAAGGCATATTTTTTCTCACATGTCAACTCTTTTTATTGCCAATTCAAGATCTTGCCATTATTCATCTACACGACAATTTCCTGGCTTCATATTGGTGAGATATGAATGTTTCTCCATCAAATATGTTTGTGGAACATGATGTAATCGAAGCTTGGTTTTCAATCTCTCTTAGGTGGAGATAGATCTTTTACTAGCAAGCTCTCTTGATTATTTCAAATCCTCCCACCATTCCGTGGCATAATGGGTGAAAGAGTACTTTGCAATCTTGATCTTATCTTTCTCATGGTAGTTGTAAAGATCTAATAGGTTCTCGATCTATCTCTCCCAATCCAAGTATTTCACAGGATTGTGTCGACCATCAAATCTAGGAATATCATACTTCAATCCTTAGATGCATTAAGCAGATTCAACTTACCTTGCAGAATGAGGTAGCATGGGATTTGACAAATCATCTAGCTTCCTAAAATGATCTGAACATCACTCATTACGGAATTCATGACATTCATTACAAGTCGTTTGTTGGGACTGCCAACACATGGCGGGACGAACGTATCTTCCGCCATCCCTACTAAGAAGAAACACCTGATTAGTAGTAAATGTCCCCCCTTCTCCATTGTTTAGTAAGATTACTCACCAAGTGTATAACACTCACAACTCACAGGGCGAAGGCTAATGCAAGGGCAATTGATCAATTCATCGCAATTCAAAGAAAAATATGGAGATGAGTACTGCAGAACTTATTTCAAAATTAAAAAATATACAAACTCAAAATTGGGCTCTACAATCAAGAATTCAAAATTCTACAAAGAATAAGGAACAAAATGAAATTTGAATGGCACGAATCGAAGCTTTAATGAAGAAGCTGTGATCAAAATAAGAAGGCTTTATATATGCGACAAATAAGTTCCGAATATTCAAGTAACTTTTCCCAAAACAATTTAGATTAGGAACTCAAACCCAAATCCCTTGTGGTAAAGGATTTTAATGACTTACTTGACCCCCCAAGTGGAAAAGTCAGATCACATCTCCTCTCAATTGGCTTTTTCTTCCTTTTCCTCTTGCTTTTCCGATTAGAATTTTGACTTTTCTTTTCCTTTTTCAAATCGGATTTCCTTTTCCTTTCTTTTTCAGCTACCTAATACAAAATGGGCCGGGCCTAGTGGGCATTAGCCCTTTGACCGTTGGGCCACACCGACACCACCAAGAAATTCAAAATCGTGTACATTTCCAAAATTTTCAAAAATTGCAAAATAGTCCCCAAACTTTCAAAAATTGCAAACTTGCCCCAAATTTCCAATTTCAAAACCCTAAATTCCAATTTTAAAACAAAAAATCTGCTGCTTTTTTTTATTGTTTTTGTTTAAAAAAAAATTTTGGAACAAATTTAGCCGATATAAAACTTGGAATAAGAAAACTGCAACAACTTCCTCTCGATTCAAATGAACTTTGAGGTATTCAAGATTATAAGGATCAAGAATATGAAACTATATCTAAAAAATGACATAAAAGACTCCTTTTTTTTAATATGGTGTAATCAAGAATCAAAGAACAATTCAAGATCACAGAATCATAGAGCGATAAAGAAAACCAATAGGATTATGAGCATGCAATAATTTTCCGAAGAGTAGACGAAAAATATCACATGCACATAAACTGTGTAAGCCACCTAAAAACTAGAAAACTAACTGGGAGGTGAAGGCGGATAACACTTGTTAACGCTTCGACCCTTCGACATCCTCCTGACTCGATTGATGAAGTTTAAGGCGGATAGTAATACTGTAGTATTCTAACTCTCAGACCCTTTGACGTCCTTCGACTCTAGATTCAATCCTCCTGATAAGAAAGATCAAACAAACATAATAAAAATATAACGTGAAAGAGTTTATAAACCTAAAAATTTCTAAAATAAATAAATGCAACCCAAAACCCCTGATGAAATTTTTGGACACCAGTTCTTTTGCTTTGCTTTGATACACACTGATATGAATATCCTTGCGAAAACTCTGGATTGCGGAATTAAAATCTTTTCTAAAATAAGGGAATTCGCAAAACCTGATGTGCCATTTGAAATTCAGGAGTCTAGCCCTCAGGGTATGCCTAATTTTTACTTGCTCTCTAACTAGTCCTTAGGATCAGATCACAAGGTTATTGGTACTTAACTAGCCCTCAGGGTTAAGCAACAATGGAAGAAGCTCACAAGAAACAAGAGTATGAACTCAAAGGTATGTATATTTGATTGATAAAAGTGTGATAAAAATTCATTGGACAAGTCCCCCTTTTTTAGGGTAGATCTCGGCCCCAAAACCTAATCACAACTAGAAACTGAATCAACTTATAGAAGCTTTAGGAAGATAAAACCATAACTAACTAAAATACTTAACATAGTCAGAGATGACCATATAATAGACATAGATGGTCGAATCCTTCCGAGGCACACCTTAGATGAATATAGCTTTATCTATTCTTACTAAATCTAGTTCTAATTAGAATTAAACTCAATATTTTTGAAACCCTAATGAACTGTTTTGAAAATTAGCTCTTCAAAGCCCGCATGGCTGAGCGCTACAGTGATCACACTAACTCATTAAAAACCCAATGGGAAAAAAAGTACAGTGTTCTTCATGATTTCTTCAGCTCTTCGACAGTCTTGAACAATAAATCCAAGATGTCGATGATGATTCCTTCTTCAATTCTTCATCATACAGGTGATCAATCAAAACATTTAAAGCAACATAAAAGCCTTTGATATTCGCATTATTTTTTGTGTAGCACTAAATTGTCCCAAAAGTGGGCTTCATGGTACAAAAGTTAAGATCAAACATAAAAAAAATACACCACCAACATTCTAAAACATCCTACCCTATGCAAACTAGAAACCCTAGCATAGCATGTCCTGCCACCAAATGTCATCCAAAATCATCCCTCTACAATCAAAAACTAAAATCATCACCAAACAAGAAAAACAACTACCAATGCAAACCATGAAATGCACCAGGGAAATCTAAGAATGAAGACTCCCTAAGTGCTTAGTACTCCCTCCCCACACTTAACCAATGCATAGTCTCCAATGCACAAAAAAATCATGTCAAAACGTATGTAAGGTAGGAAGAAATGGTGATACTCACTCTCATGGCCCTGACAGGCCTTCATCCTCGTGACTCATGAAGATCCTCTTGATGTATCTTGTTATTTAAAGTGTGGCCTTGATGCTATCAATTCTTGCTCATCTCCTTCAATTGTGATCGCATTCCTCCCACTATGTGGACGACCTATTGGAAAACTTGGGTAGATGTTTAAAACTTCTCCCCAAGAGATTGCAATTGGTCCATAATGTCTATGGATATGCGGGAACGACTAGGAGGTTACCCTTGGTCTCCTCAGCATCTATCTTTGGGTTGGCTAAAAATTTGTAGAAATCTCTTAAATTTCCGGTCTGGCAAAATAAATAGGTCATCCAAACATGTGTCTTGGTTTATGGCGGTGCACTTTGGCTATGGAAGTACCATGAAACTAAAAGTGTTCACTCTGCTATAAAGCCATACATATTTACCCTACGATATCGTAGGTCCCACCATAGATGCATTTGCTAACTTCTTGTTGTTATGCTTTGTGCTCGATCATCCCAAGTTAACCAACTCCCTTTGTGTGACTAGATTCCCTAAGTGTTGTGCCAGTGGACCAACCATGCCACCCATGGATATCTTGCCACTCTTCATGTCTCCCACTGCTAAACATTCCTTCACAAAAGACCCCACCAAGTTTGGGTAAAATTTACCCTCGGGTGTTATTTCCCAAAGGCAATGAACATCCGAACCCAGGCATTGCGTCAGTTCACCATGGTATAAAACACCCATAGACAACAGTTGGTGAACATAACGGAATGCCGGGTGAACCAGGGCGGTGCTCTTGCACGGGTTCTTCTGATCAGTGCATAACAGATGCACCTAAAAGCCTCCTTGAGAGAAGGGTAACCCCTGACGATGTGTTTTCTGGATCTCCTTGCCATACCTCCACCCAAAGGCATGCGCTACCTCCCGGTGGGTCATTTTGTACTCCTTATCATCCACGACCGGCCATAGAGTAGCTAGGAACTCTAGGTTCCACCTAATATACATCTTCGAGTGTCTCTCGAGAAACCCCTCTAGATCTACTCGTCCCAATAGGTAAGTAACAGGCTCGAGTAAGCCTAGAGCTGCCAAGGTGTCCTTGCATTCAAATCCAGTCTCCAAAAAACTTCTCTTTGGCTCTCTCAAGTTCTTCCACCTCTGAACTGTAGTTTCAGAGATGTTGGACAAACCCATAAACTCCTGGGTCACAAACGTGGGGTTGCGAAGAATGGAAGTAATTGGCTCATGGTTTGCACCCTTCGCCGGCTTCTTCCTCTTCTCACCCCGAGTGGACTTGCCATACTCCAAAACATTCTTCTTAGGTGGCATCCTAAAAAAATGAAGACAAGAGTGATGATAAGATCATAAACAAGGATTTGTTTACATTATCATCCAACAAGACAATATTCTCCCAAATAGCCTAACCATTAAAAACATGATGATCTAAGGATGAAGGTTATTTAAACAAGAACATTACTCATCAAACAACAAATCCATGTAAGTTCTCACCAACCCATCCATAAGATCATGCAATCAAGATTCAATCTCTCCCAAATCACCCAACACATGAAGATAACATCATTCAAGCATAATAGCACATCAATCCACCGAATACTTTCTTCAACACAAGATCATGCATACAAACCCAAACACATCTCTCAAAAACACACACTCATTCAAGATTCATGCTTTTCATAACATCACCACAATTTCTATAAAGCATATAAACAAAGAGTTCAATGGGTTACCCAAAATTTGAAGCTAGGATTTGTAAGACCTACATAAGAAGAAGCAAAAATTGCTAATTTTTGGAAGAAAGCTTCAATTTTTCGAGTTTCACCGAGAGTGTGTGAGAGGGAGTGTATCTTGAGAAGGAAGAATGTGTCAAATGATAGAACTAGGTGGAGAAATGTACCACGGGATTAGAATTTCAGCCTAGGTGACTAGGGAGGGAGGTACAATTAGGATAGAAATGGAATTTTAAAATGATCATTTTAGGGGACAATAGTACAAACCAATTAATTTCAAGGGATATGTGAAGTATTTTAAAAAATCCTAAGGGATTAGGGAATTCCAAATTCTTGAACCACAAATGCATTTTTGAGTTTGAAATTCAGAATTTTCGAAAATTTGCATTGTTGGACCAAATAAAAATTGTTAAATGGGTTTTACACGCAAAAGGTGCTTGGCACGAACCATAGGCTTGCGCTAAACATCCTGACAGGAAGCATAGCCTCCCGCCAAACTCCTTGGCACAAAGCATAGCCTCGCGCCAACCTCCCTGGCACGAGGTATCCCCTCACGCTAAGCATCCCGGCACGAGGCATCCACCCAAATTTCCCCTAATCTTTAGTTTTTCCCTCTTTTTCCAAAAAATAACCGCACCCATCAAATCTAATTTTATTCATGCACAATCATGAGTCTCAAACTCAAAATTTCAATCCAAACAAGAGTTTCATCTCAAAAATCCTTATAGCAAAACAAGAACATGCAAAAGCTATCCAATCATTACCAAAAACCACAAGAGCAAAAGAAACCCCGTATATTTATTGTCATCCTCACATCTTATTTCCTTTTTTATGCAATCTAGTTAGAACCACCTACTTTTGGGTCTCCGGAATTGCCATCGGCTACCCCACCCACAATGACATTGTTGTGGAGAGGTCTGCACAATGAGCCATCCTTACCTTTGGCCCTCTTATCATTCATAAGAAATGAATCCCCATTTCTCGCTATCGTTGAGTCCGTGAATTTCACTTTGGGGTTAGGGGGAGGTCAAGGAGGTTTTAAACTCTCGACCATTTCCCTTTCCCACTGCAAGTTGGTTAGCATGGAAAAATAATCTGGGACAAACATATTATCCATCACGTCATGCAATCCATCGGGTTCATCATTAATATCATCAACATGGGATTCATTCACACATTCATGCTCATTGGTAATACAAGAAGTTTCATCATGCTCATCACATAGGGTTACACCTTTGCTCATAAAAGAAGACTTTGTCAAATTATTCCTAGATTTATAGATATCAAATTCCACTTTATACATGTCATCTTCTAGAGTTAAGGTTCCCAAGTGAACATCGATTTTAGTCCTAGAAGTCTTAAGAAAAGGTCTCCCCAAAATTATTGGGGATGCATTTTCGCCGTGCCCCACGTCTAGGACATAAAAGTCCGCTGGAAAAACCAATTTTCCAACTTTCAACATCACATCCTTTACTAATCCATGAGGACTAGCTTTGAAATGATCGGCAAGTTGGGCAATTACTCTAGTATCCTTAAGCTTACCTATTTCTAGGCGTTCATATAGACTAAATGGGATAACAATAATGGATGTGCCTAAATCTATCATGGCATGTTCTATAAGTTTACCACCTAAAGAGATAGGGATAGAGAACATTATGAGGTCATTGCATTTTTTAGGTAAGTTTTTATGATTCAAAATGGAAACTCCTACCATTTTCAAATGTCCTAACCTCTTAGTTGGCCTACGTATTTTCTTTATACATGCAACTTTAAGAAATTTAGCATATGATGGCACATTATCAATTAGTTCCAAGATAGGGATGGTTACCTCAACCTTCTCGAAGACTTTTCGAATGTTTGCATCATCGATCACCACCTTTGTCCATCCCCACAAAGCATTTAGAAATGGAGGTAGAATAGTGACTTTTTCCTTGGAGGGTGCTTCCTTGACAACAATATTTTCCTCCTCGAAGTATGCTTTGGTAGCCCCCACTATCCTATCATTCTCTTGCATCATCTTCTTCTCAGCCTCACAAACTTCCTTCCCACTTCTCAACTTAAGAGCACTCACATTCCTTTGATTGATCTCTTGTTGGGATAGTAGTTTGCTAGACTCCTTGGCTTTAAGTTGGCTTACCGAGGTGGCAAGTTGCCCGACTTGAACTTCAATATTTTTGAAACTTGAGAAAGCTCTATTACCAAGGTCTTAAATCTCACGCCTTGTCCTCTCCACAAAGATTTCATGTTTCTTCCCTAATTGACCGATGGCCTCTAAGATCTCATCTCGTTCCGACTTGTAGAGTTAAGCATGATTGTTGGAAAGATATTCACCTCTAGGATATGCATGTGGTGGAGCTTTCCCACCCCATCATCCTTGAGGTTGGTTATCCTCTCTCTATCGGAAGTTAAGATGATTTCGATACCTTGGGTTGAATGAGTTTGCATAGGGGTCCAGCCTTTCATCTTCTTGGTTCCCTTGGAACCCTTGTGGTTGAACCCTAGCAAGTTTTGGTCTTTCACGATTGCTGTATTCAATTTCCTTCACCTCTGGTAAATCATCTATGACTTCGGGACACGATTCAGAGTTATGGTTAAGGTTGCAAACTACACACACTTGAACTTGATGCACGTTTCCTCGCAAAAGCTCCTTCATCATGGAAGCAAGAGCGTAGACTTGTTCCTCCAACTTAGATGAGTTTGTGGGTTCATCCAAGACCTTAACCCTTGACCTATTGCTAAATTTTTGCATGTCATTTTCCATTTCTTCAAAGAGAGCCACTGCATCCTTGGGGCTCTTGTTCACTATCAAACCATTGCAAGCGAAGTTCACCATCCGTATATCTTCATCACATAGCCCCTTGAAGAAATAATACACCAAATCCCCCTCCTTGAAGGGATGGTATGGAAAACTAGCTAGTAGTCTCTTAAGGAGTTCCCAATAATCATACATACTCTCGTCAACACCTTGGGTGATGTTTGACAATTGCTTCTTCAATCCCGCTTACTTGGACGCTGGAAAATAATTCTCTAAGAACCTACATTCATGTCCATCCAATACCCATTGCATCCCGGTGGAAAGTAGTAGAGCCAATCCTTAGCACGACTTTGAAGGGAAAACGGGAAGGCTCTTAGATTGTAGTTGTCTTTGGACACTCCCTGGGGCTTCATGTTTGTGACACTAAATGAAACTCGGATAGATGTTTGTTCGGGTTCTCCCCCACCAATCTATGGAATTTAGGTAGGCAATGGATCATGCCACTTTTAGCTCACAGCTCATATTGGCGGGTAATGGCAGAAAGGTAATACATAGTGGTTGATTCTCCAAGTTGGGTGCCATGAACTCCCATAGGGTACGATTGTCTTCCATCATTACTAGCGGTTCTTATACTCACACTTCTGGCCTCGGTTGAACTAAGGCATTAGTTCTTCACCTTCTTCTCCTCCGACCACCTGTGTTCTCAGTCGGGTAGTGTAAGATGCCTAGATGAGTGGTACGAGTGTGTACCATAAAGTAGGGCCAATAATACCCTTCTGAATACAACACTAGCAAATAGATCAAAAGGTAACAAAATAACTATAACAATAGCTCCAACCAAGAATAAAAACATAAGCAAACAAAAATAAAAGCTAACACTAACTACTCTACTAATACTTTATGCCTAATTGCCACTTAGACTGGTAGCATCCCCAGCAGTGGGGCCAAAAGTTTGACCTGCCACCCCTAAGATTACTAATTGTAGCTAATTAACCCAGGTGGAGAACATGGTTAAAAATTTATAGTTCGGTACTCTATTCTCCCTGCTACACTACCTATGGGGTAGTTAGCGGTAAGCCCTGGGTTTGTCCACAGAGATGCTAGGTCTAAATATCAATCAAAACACAACCTGGTATGGGTCATCAATCCGTACGAGTGAAAGGAATAGCTAGTAAAGTAAACATGCAGGGGGGTTGGTTTTTCAAACTAATAACTACTAAACATAAAAGTAAAAATAAAATCAATCTATTTAACTAAGCACTTGGGGAATCATTGAGCAACATGGTCAATCTAATGCTTTGATCCTTGATTCATTCACATAGAAACTTAGGCAAACCTAACAAAGTGTCCATAACACGTGGTGTGGCCGATGGTATACACTTCCCCATCCCTATCATGACAGGTGCACTCGCAACCCTCCGTCAACATTGCTATCATAATTAGGGGAGTACAACAAGGTCCGACCATTGTTCTAGGTCTGTTTCTCCCTTGTGCGATTACATACCAGGATTCCACCATGAATGCACTACTTCCCCCGGGTCCTATAAACTAGGCTCAAGGGTCATTGGCACCTTAACTACTATCTAAGGCATCTTACAACTCCTAGCTTGCTACTATTTTTCTATCTCTACTCGGAACCTCTCGGACAACTTTATGAAGTCACTAAGATTGGTGTGATAGCAAATAAGTCAGAGCATTCTTAACCTGTATTCCCCCGAGGACATTAATTGTAGCTAATAAACCCAGGCAGAGGCTAGGTGTTCAAGAGATAAATAGTTATAATTCTGCACCTTGTTCTCACTAGCACGCTACTTAGAGGTTAGTTAGAAGCAAGCCATGGATTTGTCCACAAAGATGCTAGGTCTAATGTACCAATCAAAACAAAACCTCATACGGGTCGTCAATCCATACAAGTGAAAGGAATAGCTAGTAAAGAAAACATGCAAAGAGAGGGGGGGTGGGGTTGGTCTTTCAATGTATAAACTACTAAGCATAAAAGTAAAAACACAAGTACACTTTCAAAATAAGCACTTGGGGAATCATTGAGAAACTTAGTGAATGTAATGCTTCTATCTTTGATTCATTCACATAGAAATTTAGGCCAACCTAATAGAGTGTCCATAATACATGGTGTGGTGATGACATACATTTTCTGGTCCTTCTCACGGTGGGTGCTCTCGTAACCCTCCATCGACACTACCATAGTAGTTAGGGGAGTACAACAAGGTTCGACCATTGTTGTAGGTCTGTTTCTCCCCCATGAAGTTACATCCCAGGCTTCCACCATTTTTTTTAATTTAAACCATCCGAGGATGGGGGGAAAGGTGTATTTGGCTCCCCAAACCATAGAGATGGAAAAATTCCTAAAGATTCATACATGTGTACAGAAGATCATCCTTATGATGATCAGAGAGCAATCAGTAGCTCCAGAAGCAAGAGTATTTGCTATCAAAAGAGATGTTACTATCTGAAATAGCTAATCGTGAAGCTAATCTATAGAAAGTACCCTTCTATAGATATCTTTCCGATGTTTTCCATAAACAGTTCGGCGAATTGAGAAATCGAAACCCCAGTATGTCCGTGGAAATCAACAGGAAAGAAACTATAGAAAGAAGATTAAGAACAGCCAGCAAAGTGTGTAAGGATCGTTGGTCCGATAGATGGCTTGAGTTTGTTTGTCCCGAGTAGTTTGTCCAGAGTAGTAAAGTCATGTCTGAGTCCAGTGATAGTAATCCGCATGATCCATCAGAGTCCGACAGAGGCCAATCCTGAAACGAAACAGAAGAGCAGCGTAGATTCCATTCCAGAGAAACAGGAACTGAGAGCAGAGTTGAATCCATAGAGTAGATTGCATAGAGTAGATTGAAAGCAGTTAGAGTAAATGAACATCTCAAAATCAAGAGCCTACTCGTATGGAAGGAAAACCAATTCTGTCTAGAGAAATAAGACCTCTGAGCACAGGAGGTGCCAACTGAATATCTATGTTACCTTGTAGATTATTCTGTAATGAGTATTTAGCCTCTCTGTGGATGTGTGTAATTGGGAATTTCATATGCATAAGGTTTAGTGCACTGCAAATAGAGAAGTTCCTCCAAGGGGCAGTCATCGGATTATGTATTCCTCTTACAGCAGTTAAGCAATCTGATTCCAATTCACAATTTTCAATATCTAATTCTACACATATTTCATATCCAAACTGAATAGCTATCAATTCAGCATGTAGTGGTGAAGGGGATTGGAAAGTTTTAGTTCGCATTGTAACCACATTCCCAAACATATTCCTAACTACTACAGGCAAAGAAGCCGAACCAAACGTTTTCCATGAGGCATCTGTATTGATCTTAAATCCTAAGGAAGGTTTCTTCCATGTTACAACAATTAAAGGTTTCCTTCTCTTGGAATAAATGTTAGGGATAATGTTGGACTCTATCCAATACCTGTTCCTATCTATTTTACCAAATAGGTGATGCACAGTGAATATATCATGGATGATGCACTTAATCTCATGTAAGCAGGCTGTAGGGGAGAATAATTCATTATCGTAAATGATTTTGTTCCTCTTTACCCACAAAATCCATATTGTAACCAGGAGTGAAGCAGTGATAATATTAGAATGGATCTTTGTATCAGCTTTGAAAGAGAGGAAGTAATCAACTCTGTGCTTCAATTTTTCAAACAAAGGTTGCTGCAGATGTATCAAATCACCCACTCTCTCCCAAACAGCAATAGAAAATGGACATGAGTTGAAAAAATGATCTAGGTTATCAGTGTGATTCATACACAAAGGACACATAGATGCAATTTGGAAACCTAGCCTGGCTAAGATATTGTCAAAAGGCAGAATGCCATTAATTGCACGCCACAGTAAAACTGACATTTTCCTAGGGATAAAACTACTCCATACCTTAGAAAGGTGTCTGATTCTGAATTTTCTTCGCCTGAAAGTGTGGTAAGCCGAGCTTACTGTGAACCTGCCATTGATGTTTGGAGTCCAAATCAACCTATCCTCATGTTGATAAACCAATTCTGCAACCTGCAATGTGGCAATTTTATTGGTAGCCAGATGTGGCTCCAGCTGTGGGAGGAGGTTAGCTTTATTTTGTATGAAAAACCTTAGGGAGATATCCTCGAAAGGGATATTATGCCCATCAGGCCATTCATAGAAAAGTTCCCCCTCACCAGTCCAATTCGAGTTCCAGAAAGAGCATTCTCCAAGTCCATATATCACTTTAGAGAATCTGTTGGCCTTAGCAGTGATATGACAAATTCTTTTCCAAGTATGAGATGTTTTATAAGAGTTGGGGAGTGACCATATTAAAGAGGTCCACTGATTTTTATTAGCCTGTAATTTCCACCACAATTTACATGAGAATGCATCCACTATTGCTCCTATATCTCTTAAGCCTAAACCATTTTCATCTATTGGTAAACTCATGTTTTTCCATGATCGCCATTTTTTCCTATCAGTATTATCCACTTTCTCCCAGAAGAATGTTGAAGCTATTTTTTCTATTTTCCTTAGGACTATCTTAGGAGGGCTCAAAACAGAAAAGATATGAGTAGGAATCGAAATTAGGCAATGGTTAATAAGTACTAACTTACCAGCACTAGAAAGCCACCTATTCTTCCAATTGTTAATTGTCTTCTCCATTCTTTCTAGCAGTGGCTTGTAGTATACCTGCAGATTACGACCATAGAAAACGGGAACTCCCAGATACTTGAAGGTAAAAGTTCCTTGTACCATTCCCAATATTCTCTTAACAGAAAGAATGATATGAGGAGGGGTTTTATGTGAAGCAAAGAATTCAGATTTCCCAAAATTAACTTTTTGACCAGTAGTCTGTTCATAAGCATGTAAAAACCTTTTAAACCTCTTCAAAGTTGTAGGATTATCTTTGAGAAATATTTCCGTGTCATCTGCATACATTAGGTGAGTAACAGTTGAGCAAGATTGAGGTAAACTAAAATGTTGGAGATAACCAGTGTTAAACATCCTTTTCAGAACTCTTGAGAAAGCCTCAGATACCAGATTATAAAGAAAAGGGGATAGGGGATCTCCCTGTTTTAGCCCTCTGGAAGATTTAAAAAATCCTGAGGTGGCTCCATTAATTAAGACAGAGAAGTGAGCGGAAGCTATATTACTCAATATTATTTTAACAAAGTTTCCATGAAAACCAAAATGAAGAAGTATAGATTTGAGAAAAGACTATGACACTCTATCAAAGGCCTTTTGCATGTCAAGTTTCACAATTATATTATGAGCCTTTGATTTTCTGTTTAAAATTCTGGTCATTTCCTGCATTTGGAGCACATTATCAGTAATATCTCTACCGTTGATGAAAGCACTTTGTTCAAGAGAAATTAATGAGTGCATTAAAGGTTTGATCCTTTCCATTAGCATTTTTGAAAACACTTTATTAATAAAGTTAGATAGACAAATTGGTCTAAAATCAGAGAAGGAGATTGGGATGGGTTTTTTGGGAATCAAGGCCAACCAGGTGTTGGATATGGCTGTTGGGATATTTCCTGAAAACAGGAAATCATTTGCAGCATCCAGCAAATCATTTTTGATGGTTTCCCAGAAGGTTGTATAAAAACTGCCTGAGAAACCATCAGAGCCAGGGGCACTACTTTTGTTCAAATCAAAGACAGCATGCCTAAGTTCCTGAATTGTAAACTGTTGAAGAAGAAGTTTGTTTTGTTCTTCAGAGATGACCACTGGTATTTCATGAAGAAAATAGTTAAAATAGGATCCTAATTTTTGAGGGGATTCCTCATTTAATAAGTCTTTGTAAAAATGGATGCCTTCCTCTTTAATCAGGTTAGGGTCAGAAATCCAGTTACCTAAACCATCTTTTATTTTGCTAATCCGGGACTTGGCTCTGTTTTTCTTAATGGCATGGTGAAAGTAACTTGTATTAGCATCTCCAAACTTAAGCCAATTTAGTCTAGCCTTTTGTTTTAAGAAAATGATCTTCTCTTTCTGAGCTCTAAGAAAAAAGGCTTTAGATTTATTCAGATCGGCTAAATCCTGTTCATTTTGAGTTTGTTGGAAAATTATTTCCAATTCACAAACTCTCTCCTCAGCTTGGATGAGGTTCTAATTAACATTCCCAAAACTGTTCCTGTTCCATTGTTTAATTTCCAGTTTAAGCCTCTTAAGTTTATGAACAAAACCAGTCATTCCTCTTAAAGGGGATATTAAATTCCAATTTCTGATCACAATATCCTGGAAATCTTGCCTATTAGACCACATATCCTGATATCTGAAAGGCCTAGGAATCATTTCAGAAGCAGATTGTATAGACAAAAGTAGTGGGGAGTGATCCGATGTAATTCTATTTAAAACTTGTATAGAGCTATTAGGGTATAGATCCAACCAGTCAAGATTACAGAGTCCCCTATCTAGTTTTTGAAAAATGAGGTCTTTACATCTGTCCTTAACACGATTATTACTCCAGGTAAAATAATTTCCTACAGTTGTAATATCATGCAAATCAGAGCAATTAATGAAGTCATTAAATTGTTTCATGCTTTTATGAGGAGTGGTTTTCCTTCCTTTGTATTCAGTAACTGAAGCCACCGTGTTAAAATCACCAATATATATGGAAGGTTCAGACTGTGGAGTACATAAATCTTTCCAGAGATTTTCCCTCATGTTCCTATGAACACTAGCATAGATGAAGAAGCAATTCCAACTAAATGAGGTAGCTACATCTGAGATTCTAGCTTGTAGAAATTGATCCGATTCTCTGATACAGGTTAAGTGAAAAGATTTATTCCATAGAATCCAGATTTTAGCAGTTTGAGCTGTAAGAGCACGAGTGAATCCCAGGTCATGCTTTAAAGTATGAATATGTTGATTATCATGACAAGGTTCAATCAGGCAAAGTATATCTATCTTATGGTTCAACTTTAGGGTTTTTAGTCTATCCATGGAAGATCCGTATCCTCTAACATTCCACACTAAAAAGTTTCCTATGATTGTGTATCTAATCATTTAAACACCATTGAGATAGCTTTGTGTGAGGATCGAAGCTTCCTAGTTTTGATAGTAGAGGCCTTACTAATAGTATCTAAAGACTCCTTTCCTTTTTCACTACTATCAGTTGATAATATCAGATTTGGAGTACCAACCTTAGTGTGTACCTTAGTGTGTTCCACATTTGTGTGTTGGTCAGCTTTGCTTGGTATATCAATTGATGTTTCCTTCTGTGCTTGGTCCTGCTCAAGATCTGCTGGTGATTTTGTTGCTGATGTGAAGATTTGATCTGGTCTATCATTTTGTTTATTGCCTGGAGTTAGATGTCCCTCTATCCTAGTTGCTGGTGAACCTGGTATACCTGGGTGGGCTACTTGCTCATGTGTTTCCAGAGATTCATGGAAGATTTCCACAACTTCTCCTTCCTGTTCTTCCTCAGTGAAGACATCTAAGGCATGAAAGGCATTAGAAATTGACACAGTATGTGTAAGCTCTAGATCTTCAACTAGGGATCTGTCAGACTGTTTACTCTTTTTTCTCCAAATAGTATTTGTAATAGGCTTTGAAATATCATCCAGAGAGTAGAAATCAGATCTTTTCTTATGAGTAGTGGTAAATAAGTTAGAACTGTTATCCTGGTGATGGACTAATTGATAACTTTGTTTTTGACACTCAAATTCTTTCTGAGATACAGTTAGAGCTGAAGAACCTACTGCATTTTCCTTTGCTATTTCCTCAGGATGTAATTGCTTCTCGGAGACTAAGATATCCTGAGTGTTACTGTCAACCTTCCCAGTTTTTGGTTTAGTATCTATGGCCTTCCTTTTTAACTCAGGGTGGAGGAAAGTACATTTATCCTGATTATGTCCAACAATCTTACAGTGAGTGCAATAATATGGCAGTTCCTCATATTCTATTGGATAATCTGCAACCTTATTCCCTATTCCTAAAACTATAGATGCTGGTAGTTGAGACTGAAGATCAATTTCGACACAGACTTTAATAGCCGAAGGTCTAGTTAGAGTGGCAGTTGCAGCATCCATTTTTAAAAACCTACCAATCTGACTACTCAATCCAATGATAGCAGAGGTATTGTAGAAGTGAAGAGGAAGTTTGTGAATCGTTACCCACGCTGGGACAATCGAAGATTCGGCTGATGGTGAGAATTCGAGTGACCATTTCTGAACTTTCATCACTGCCCCTTGGATCATCCATTGCCCTTTCATCCAGCATCGCTGATAGTCTTCAGGATCCTGAAACCTAATTAGCACATGACGATAGTCAATTGAACCTAGCTGAAATTTAAATTTAAATCCGATTGACTTGAAAGCAGTATGAAGAAGCTCCATCGAGGGCTTTCCCCGATTGAACTTTCCCACCAATGCGTTCTGGTAATGGGACGCCAGACGTTCTCCTTCCTCTTGAGGAAGGATGAACGCAATCTTCCCTTTGTATTCAGTTACTGGGTGTAGATTTGGTGTGTCAGGAAGAGAATTAAATAACGGCGGTGGCTTGGCAGTTAGAGCTTGGATGAAGCTCTTATTGGTAGCGGTACCCAACTCCACAGTGAGAGTGGGCATCGGCGACGCCATGGATGGCAAATATTACCGTTAATGTCAATAAACAGTGTCAGGAAATGGGAAGAAAGGGATGAAGAGGAACAGTGGTGTGTTTATCGCACGTTTTTTCGCCAAAATTCGCACCTAGTGTTTTTCGCCAAAATTCGTAAAAGTTTCAAACATGAAGGTCGTGGAACTTATCCCAGGCTTCCACCATGAATGCACTACTTCCCTCGGGTCCTATAAATTAGGCCCAAGGGTCGTACCTACCTTATATATGATCTAAGGTATCTCACAACCCTAGTTTGCTAATATTTTCTATCTCTACCCGAAACCTCTCGAACAACTTTATGAAATCAGCTAAGACTGGTGCAATGGAATGTAATTCAGAGCATTCTCAAATCCCCCGTGCACACACCCATGCAGACGCATTCTCCCTTACCCATTCTAACAACCAGGTTTCTATTCCCAAAGATGCATCGATATTTCCACCATACATGAATATAGGCCAAAGTTTCTGCTTATATGTGGTGTGCTATTAATGTATTTCAAATAATCAGGCTTAATTATAATAATATCATGAACAAAAAATATATAGATTTAGACCAATCTAGTACAATTTATCCCCAAGCTATAGAAACTACTCCCTAAACATGGAATTCAAATAATGATTTGAATTCCACATCTTAGGGTAAAATCAAAATAAAGAAAATAAATGGAGAGAGTTCTATCCTAACTGCAAAGATGAACTACTAAGGAAAAAGTCTCCAAGCTACTCTTGGATATGAAGTATGAGATATGAAAACCTAGTAAACTAAGGTTCAATTTATAGTAGTAGGAGATTGGGCCTAAAAATAGGCCTAAAATTGGCCAGCATAAGGTAAACCCTAGCTCAACCGCCGTTTGTCCTGAGTCATCATAGATGGTGCAGTGTGTTGAGTATTCTTGGCGCAAGGCATAGGGCCTGGCATGGGCCGTGTCTATTCATGTGGCCCTTGGTGCCGGATCTGGTGTGTGGCACGGATCTTCAAGAGGTGTAGGGCCGAGAGGCTTAGCATGGGATGTGTCGAACCCTTGACATGGGCCACGTCGTCTTGTACAGGGCGCCATTATATGCTAAAAATTAAGGTTCTGATCCGCGCCCATGGCCATTGGTGCGGGCCATGGTCCGGAAGGGTGCTTGCTCAGAAACTTTGGCATGGGCCATGTGATTTCCCACACCCTACCGGCTGGTCTTGGCATATTGAGCTTGGAATGGTGCCAGACGCCAAGCACGGGACATCCCACGCCCATACTTAGCTGCGTGGGGGAGTTTTCACTTTGTGGGTCTTCTTGGCACGGGGAAGCTCCTTTGGCATGGGCCGTTGGTGCCAAACCATGAATGGCCCACGCTAACGCATCTATGCCTTAGTCGACTGAACTAGTTTCCTTTGCTACGGGAGAATCGTTTCTCCCATTTGATAGTTTTAGTAGTCAATTTTATAGTGCTCGAGAAGATGAATCCAATGGAACTAGCCTTGAAGGCTAATTATTCTTGGACCGTTCTTAGACTTAAGCACAGCTCATCGGCCAACGATTCCCCATTTCTTCGTTTGCCGCTTTTAACTCCATTGCTGTCTGTCTTTGGCTTCAATCTCCTTCTACCACACATTGATAATTGTGGCCTTCATCTACTACCATTCTAGTGTGAATGACCTTCATCTATACTACCGTCCTTGTGAACGGCCTTCAATATCTTCTACCACCCTTAGGAACATCCTTTACGTAGAATGTATATAGAAAGTACCTACGACCGACCTACTAAAGATAATCGCAAGGAAGATCAAGGATCACGTGGATACAAGATGTCCATTAGTACCAATTAAGTCTACAAAATGCAGGATTTAGACAAGAAAGCCATACATGGCCATCTAAACTCCTTGTTACGTAAACTCAACTAATACTAGCAATTCACCAATTAAAACTAGCTAAGAACTATGCCAAATGCAATGGTTAATGCATGCATAATGAAGAAAATCTGACTTCCCATACTTAACCCTTTACTTGTCCTCAAGTAAATAAAAGATACGACAAAGATTCAAGCGAAATGTAGCGTGCAAGCATAAGTTAACCGAGGCATTCAACTTATTCCAAGATTACCCTATTTCCCCCAAGAAAGTAAGAATCTCACAACTCTCACACTCCCCAAACCACATACGTAAGCTTAGCCGGGCCTAGCCTCTTAAATTTACCTAGGTCTTTTGACCTATCCGGGCTTTTCCTAATGTTACCCAAGTCGCCCTTTCGAGTTTTTTATTTTTCTAGGTTTTTGTGTTTTTTTTTCATTTTTTTCAAGTTTTCCAATTATTTTGGTGTAGCACAAAACTGCCCAAAAAGTGGGTTTCATATTACAAAAGATAGTCAAACACAAAAATACACCACCAATTTCCTAAAAAATCCTACCCCATGCAAACCATAAATCCTAGCATAGCATGTCATGCCACTAAATATCCATCCAAAATCATCCCTCAACAAGAAAAAACCAACATCATCAACAAACAAGAAAAAAAAACTACCAATGAAAATCATGAAATTCACCGAGGAAATTCAAGAATCAAAAGTCCCTAAGTGCTCATCACTCCCTCCTTACACTTAATCAATGCATGGTCTCCAATGTACAAATATCATGTCAAAACATAAGTGAGGTAGGGTGAATGGTTATACTCACTCTCATGGCTTCGAAGGGCTTTCATCCTAGTGACTCGTTCAGCTCCTATCTATGTATCCTATTGCTTGAAGTGTGGACTCGATCTTATTCACCCTTGAACTATGATCTTCCACTTGCGAGCGCATTCCTCCTATCACTTGGACTACCTCTTGTAACACTTGAGTAGAGCTTGAAAGCTTGTTCCTAAGTGAATGTTAGTGTTCAATGATGTCTGTGGATTTGTGAGAGCGACTAGGAGGTGCTCTCGGAGAGGACTCGCCCTCGGCCTCTTCAACATCTATCTCTGGGTTGGCTAAAACTCTATAGAAATTTCTCTCAAATCTCTGGTCTGGAAAAATGAATAGGTTATCCAAGCTTGTGTCATGGTAAATGGCGGTACGCTCTGGCTATGGACGTTCTATGAAACTATAAGTGCTCGCTTCTCAATAAAGCCATACACATCTACCCTCCAATATCGTTGGCCCCACTATGGATGATTTCTCTAACTTCTCTCTGTTGTACCTTGTGCCTGATCTTCCTAAGTTAGCTGAAGCCCTTTGAGCGACCAGATGGCCTAAGTATTACACTAACAGACCAACCATACCTCTCATAGCTATCTTGTCACTTTTCCAATTTACTAACGCTAGACATTCCTGTACAAATGACCCCACCAAGTTTGGGTAAAAGTTACCCTCGGGTGTCGTTGCCCAAAGGTAATGAACATCTGAACCCAGGCATTGCTTTAGCTCACTGTGGAAAAAGACACCCATAGCCAACATACGGCGAACATAACGGAATGATGGGTGAACCAGGGCAATACTCTTACACAGGTTCTTCCAATCAATGCCTGTCAGTTGCACCCAAAAACATCCAAGAGAGAAAGGTAACCCTTGTTAGTGTGTCTTCTGGATCTCCTTGCCATACCTCCACCCAAAGGCACGCGCTACCTCCTGGTGGGTCATCCTGTACTCCTTATCGTCTATGTTGAATTAGATCACCTTATTTCAATCATCATCCACAACTGTCCACAGAGTGGCTAGGAAATCTAAGGCCCACCTTATGTACGTCTTGGAGTGTTTCTCGAGAAACCCCTCTAGACCTACTCGGTCCAATAGGTAAGTGATCGGCTAGAGTAAGCCTAGAGCTGTCAAGTTGTCCTTGCAAGTAAATCCCACCTCCAAAATAATCCTCGTTGGCTCTCTCAAGTTCCTCCATCTCTAGACTGTAGTTCCGGAGATATCGGATAAACCCATAAAATCTTTGGTCACAAACTGAGGTAAAAAGTTATTCTACCTCAGTATTTTTCAAAGAAAATGGTTTTTTCAAATTAAATAAAACCCAAGGTAAACAATAGGTTTTTTTACTGCGGTTCTATGAAAACTTGAGTAAATAATCTTGAAAATTGAAGTAAAAATTATTACCAACGTAAATGCGACATCGGCAATATGGGTACGACCTAGCAGTAGTAGTCTGTGATGAGAAGATTAACTTCACACCATCAGTCGATGTGACCAAGTTCTTCTTAATGCGACATAGGGAACGACGTTGAAATTTCCACAACACAAAGTTGCACATCCCTCTCGGCCTAAGCCCGTGCCTGAATCAAGTCAAATATATTAATTCATGCGATTTCACATCTCAATCTGTGACATATTGGTTAACTCGAAATCAAGTTGTACGAATGGAACACAACGTTGCACGTATCTATCAAACCTAACAAACTAATGATACTTAACCAATACAGTCAGAACTTGGAATGTACCATCTAAAGGTTCCATTTCAAGTTCACCACAACCAGTCTCAAATTTCATCAAGTTACATCGCTAGGTACTGAAGCTAGGTACGTACGTATATCCCAAATATATAATGCTATGTACCCTATAACATCCCAGGAAAATCAAAATTAAACAAAATACATCTTAATAAAATCCAAACAAACATTCTTCATCTTCTACGAAAAACTAACATATGATCCATGGCAATCAATGGGGTGGTGACTCTGGTGGGATAACATCATCTGGTGACAAACTACTTCCATTATCTTGACAATTAACCTTCGACTCTGATCTGCACCATTACACATGCTTTAACCAATGCATTTGATTTAGTTTTTAGTTACTTTTGGTTAGCGGTTTAGCGGTATTAGTTAAGTTTACACGACAAGGGGTTTCGACAACCATGTTTGGTTTTCTATTCTAAATACCGTATTTGTATACTTAATTAGTGATTCTTGACATATCGTGTTCATGGGCTCCTTGGTCTTCATTTTGAGTACCTTTAGTAGGTCACCCGTGAATGCTATTTGTCATATTACATTCTTGCGAAGGCCATTTTTTAGTAGAAGATTTGAAGGCCATTCATATTTTAATGATAGTAGATGAAGACCATGAACATCAATTCATGATAGAAGGAGATTGACGCCAAAGATAGGTGGATTCAGAATTCAAGGCGGCCGAAGGAGAAAACGGTGAATTATGGTCCAATGAGTGTTTCCTTAGCCCAAGAATGATCAAGAAATAATTAGCCTTCAAGGCTGGTTCCATTGGATTATGCTTCTCGAATACTATAAAATCGACTACTAAAACTCTTGATTCAGACTAACGGTTCACCTGTGGCAAGCAAACAAAGTTAAGCCGACGAAGCACCAGCGACCGATCACGAACTGCCCATGGTCAAGCACCAACGACCAATGACAAACCACATGGGCTTCACTACACAAGAGTTTCGGGAAGACCTACACGAGACCTTCACAAGACAAAGACCCCAGACCGTGGAGCTTGGAGATGAAGAGTTAAAGAATTTGGTTAAGTATGGAGTTGGTCCATAAGACCGTGAGAACAATGTTGAGCAAGACCATAAGCTTCCCGCGGACCGTGAAAACCTTCACAGTCCATGACGAAGGTTCTGAGCGGAGACCATGAGCTGCTCACGGTCCGTGAAAACCTTCACGGGCCAAGGGAAAACTCTGAGCAAAAATTGTAAGCTGCTCGCAGTCCATGAAAACTTTCACGGGCCATGGCATGAACCTAGCTCCTTGGACCGTGCCAAATCTCATGTCCCATGGCTATGAGCGTTCACAGACCGTGGCATCTGTGCTGGCCCATGAAACCTTCACGGCTGACCTAGGGTTTTGCTACTTTTGGCCTATTTTTAGACCCAATCTTCTACTAATATATATAGGACCCTAGTCTACTGATTCAAGAAAAGAGAAGAAGGAGGTTGGAACATATTTTTAGATCATATTTGGAGAGAAGGAAGGAGTTCTCTTTGTAGGTTTTGTGATCTTTTGTTTTGTTTTCTTTTTGCTTTGTCCCAAAGATGTGGAATTCAAATCCATATTTGAATTCCACGTCTAGGGAGTAGTTAAATTAGCTTGTGATTCATTTTAGCACTTAGTATGTTCCATTTTCTTTATGAGATTCATCATATCTTTGTGTTTATGATATAATTGTAATTGTTCTTGAATGTTATAAATTCATGAATAGTACTTCACATATAAGCACACACTTTGGGATATATTCATGTATGCTACAAATATTGATGCCCCCTTGGGAAGAGACCTGGATGTTCAAATGGGTAAGGGAGAACGATTCTGCGTAGGTGTGTGCACGGGGGATTCGAGAATGCTCTGACCTATTTTCCATTGCACCAGTCTTAGCTGACATCGTAACTATTGTTCAAGAAGTTATAACGTATAGATAGCTAATTGAAGCAAGCTAAGTGTTGTGTTTAAACCCTAGTATCACAGATAAGATACCTACGATCCTTGGGCCTAGCGTATATAGGACTAGGGAGAAGTAGTTGCATTTGTGGTGGAAGCCCAGGACGTAATAGCATGGGGGGGGAGGACAGACCTAAAATGATGGTTGGACCTCTTTTTACTCCCCTAATTATGATAGCGGGGCCAATGGAGGGTTACGAGTACACCCATGTGACAAGGATGAGGAAGTGTATGCCATCGGCTACACCACATGTTGTGAACACATTGATAGGTCTTTTGTAAGTCTTTATGTGAATGATGAGGCCATTTTATGCGGTTATATTAGGGTTTTAAGGATTGGATTTTGTATAATTTTGTGCTCTACATGTGGCATTCTGCCTTGAAATCATTTAAGGAGGGATAAAAGCGACTTTGACGTTTTTATCACTTTTTAGATGATTTTGTGTGACAAGGTGATTTGTTTGAAGACTTTGAAGATTTTAAGACTTTGAAAGATATCTTTTAAGATTTGAAGACTTACACTTGGGCTTTTTGAAGATTTTAAGAAGTGAAGAGGTGAAGAAAGGAGAGCAAAGCAACGGGTGAAGGATGGTCCAGGGTTTTCATAATTTTCCGAGAATAATCAGCCTTCAAGAGTGGTACCATTGGATTCCTCTTCTCGAGCACTATAAAATCGACTACAAGAACTCCCGAAACGGATCAACGGTTCACCCGGAGGAAGCAAAACAAAACAGGGCTGGAGTTTACTGATCTGGTCGTGACTCGCGATGGAACTGGTCGCGACTCGCGACGACAGCGTGAATTCAGCCCTGCAGCATTTTTCTCCCCTTTTTCTTCCCCTATAAATACCTCTTCACCCCTTCTTCTCCACAGCTTCCAAGCCCGCCTTTGGGGCTCCAAAACCCTACTTTTCACCATTTTCTTCCATTTCTTCTTCTTTCTTTGTAGATTGTTGTTCTATGTTATGGGTTTTATTTATCTAGGGTAGTTTTTATCTTGGGAGCAAAGGATTGAAGCTTCCACTTCTATGTAGTAAGAATCATTTTATCTATCTATTTGGTGTTTTTGCTATTATGCATTTATTATGCATTTATTATGCTTTGAATGTTAATTGTTGATTTCATTGATGTTGTTGAAAGTTTGAGCATATGAAATACTTTTATGAATTGCTAGCTAGGATTTGGGGGATTTGGGTTGATTTTACCCCTTTTCTTGTTAGGAATGTATGAGTATGATTTAGAGCTTTTGATTGTGTTGATGGATTGATAATGTGCTAGATGAATGTGAGTGATGTTGAACTCTTCGTCATGTTCGTTTGTGTAGCAAACGAGAGAGTTATATGCTCTTGGATGAATGTGCGTTGCACGTTCATCCAATCTCGTGTAATTGCATGAATTGGTTAAATGCTTAGTCACGGTGTAGTGGTCATAAGTATTGCCAAGCTTGTTGGTTCTTCGTGATTAAATGCCATCAATGGGATACTCCTAGCAATAGGGGAGTCATTGGTGAGGTTTGACAAGAGATGTCGAATTCACTCTTGCAAACTACGAACTAAGAAGGATGGAAGATTTATCTTCACAACAAGTAGTTGAAGTATTGAATAGATGATTTTAATTCATCCTTGAAGCATTTGTTATTTAGCATTTATGTATTCTTGATGGTGTGTTTCACTTCATTTGTGCCATGAGTTGTTTGAGCATAGGGAGTGCTTGTATGATTGAATTGTTTAGGTGTTAGGAACGTGACGAATTCCGTAGCTCCTTTGCATGAAAATCTACGAGCATGAACTTAGAACTTCTTGTGCATAATGTGTTGTGATTCTTGCTAGATGGGTATGTTTATGTTGAGTCATGTAATGCTATATGATAGAATGAGTGAATGGTTCAATGACCTACATTAGATTTGGAAGTGGATATCCCTTGCCCCCAAGGTTTTTTATCTTTGTAGTTTTAAAACCCCTTTTTCTTAGTTTTGTTTGATGATTAGCATAGTCACTTGACTTTGCTAGTTATCTCGTCTTTTTACTTTCGTAACTTAGGAAAACCAACCAACCAAACCCCCCCCCATTTACATGCTTTTATATGTATGTATATATGTCTACTCCTAGCCTAATATCAACCTTTTGTGCCTAAACGCTTAGGAAGATCCCTCTTCTTCGTGGACGACCCCGACTTGCTGCTATCTACCTAGTTGTAGAAAGTAAGCAAAAAGGGCTTATAAATTATCTTTGAATAGGGGTGCGACGACTGCCCGCTATCAGTGAATCAAACCGAGGATTGAAGCATTAGAACTACCATGTTTCTAAATGATTCCTAAGTGCCTAGTATAAATAGTTTACTCACTTTTGGACATTCCCTGGTCTTGCCTCTTACTACCCCTTGGTAGCTTAGTAGTGAGAACGGGTGCAGAATTATAAATTTTATCTTCTTGAGCCATATGTTATTCGAGTGTGTTTTAAAAACGGTCAGGTGGAGGTAGGTCAAGAATTTTAGTGCCGCTATCGGGGATGCTTTTTAGTTAAGTATTAGTTGGCCATAATATGTTAGTAAAGTAGTTAGTAGTGTCTTTTATTGTTTTTCTTTTGTTTGTTTTGTTTGCTACGAGTTGAGTTTTGGTCATAATTTTATTGTTTATTTGACTCTGTTTGCTATTGTGACATTGGAAGGATTCTGTGACCCTAGTTTATGGTACATACCTGTCCCACAAATCTAGGTGTTTTCATTCTGTAACTAATTCCATAGGTAATCAGGGAAAAGGAGAAAGAGAACTAGATTGGAGGCTCACCCTCGGGGGTTTAATTTTGAGGAAGCATCACACAAGTTGGCGGAAGATGACCACACTTTGAGAGAGCTCATAGCCCCAAACTTAGAGAACCAACCCTTATGTTCACATTTCCACCTTTGCTGCCGAATCTGACTTGTGTACTGAAAAATGGGATGATACACTGCCTCCCTGCTTTCCACGGTATGGAGGGAAAGGATCCAAACAAACATTTCTCAAAATTCCATTTGGTATGCACCAATATGAAGCCACTGGGAGTGTCAGGAGATGATTACAACTTGAGGGCATTCCCATTTTCACTTCAATATGGAGCAAATGATTGGTTGTATTATCTACCACTGAGTTGCATTGGTTCGTGGATGGATATGAAGAGGCTATTCTTGGAAAAATATTTTTCTGGCATCGAAGTCGGCCGGGTTGAAGATGCAATTGTCAAACATCACACAAGGAGCGACTGAAAGCTTATATGGTTATTGGGAGCTCTTCAAGAGACTCCTAGCTAGTTTCCCTTACCACCCCTTCAAGGAAGAAGATTTGGTCTATTATTTATTCGAAGGCCTTTGTTATGAAAAGATGAGGATGGTGAATGCCACTTGCAACAGTTCTATAGCCAATAAGAACCTGAAGGATACGATGGCACTTTTTGAAGACATGGCCAATGGGATGAGGTAGTTTGGTACAAGGTCTAGGGTTAATGTCTTTGATGAACTCACACACACACCAAAGTTGGAGGAATAAGTCCAAGCTCTAACATCTATGATGAAAGAGCTTTTGCGAGGAAAGGTGCACCAAGTCAAGATGTGTGGGGTTTGCAACCTTGACCACCACTCCAAAAAATGCCCCAAAGTCGTTGGTGATGTACAAGAAGTGAACGTTGTGGATTATAACAATAGGGAGAGACCTCAATTTCCTAGGGGTCAACAACAAGGGTTCCGGGGGAACCAAGCCGATGCAAGACCGGACCCCTATGCAAATACATTAAATCTGAGGTATAGAGATCACCCTAATTTCTGATAGAGGGATGATAATCAACCTCAAGGATATAGGGGTGGAACAGCACCACCTCAACCCTATCTTAGGTGTGAGGGTCCATCTAACAATCATACCACAATTTACAAGTTGGATATGGAGGAGATCTTGGATGCCATTGGGAAATTGGGGAAGAAACATAAAATCTTCACATAAAGGACGGGGGGAGGAATTGAAGACCTTGGTACTAGACACTTCTAAAGTATCAAGAACCTTGAGATTCAAGTTGGACAAATTGCCACCTCGGTGAGCCAACTTGAAGTGAAAGAATCCAGCAAAATACCTTCCCAACCGGAGGTGAATCCAAGGAATGTGAGTGCACTCAAGCTAAGGAGTGGGAAAGAGGTTCGCAAAATTGAGAGGAAGGTGACACAAGAGGATGAAAAGTTAGTGGAGCCCACCAAAACACATTTCAAAGAAGAAGAGATGGTTGTCAAGGAAGCACCCTCCAAGGAGCTTCCACCACCCAAGGCACAAGTTGCTATACCTCCAACATTTCCAAGTGCTTTAAGGGGAAAGCTGAAGGTGGAGACAAATGAGGCCAACATTCGGAATGTCTTCTAAAAAGTGGAGGTATCTATCCCTATCTTGGAATTTATTGAAAATGTTACTTCATATGCTAAGGTTTTTCAGGTTTCATGTACTAAGAAAAGGCATAGACCTCTTAAGAATTTAGGGAAGCTAAAAATTGGGGAAGTCGCCATTTTAAATTATAAAAATTTACCTAAGAAATGTGATGTCCCCGGAATGTTTTCTATTCCGATTTCTTTAGGTGGAACACTTGTTGAACATGCCATGATAGATTTAGGAGCTTTTATCAATGTGATTCCATTTAGTCTATTTTAATGTCTTGAAATTGGTGAACTTAAAGAGACTAGAGTGATTGTTCAACTCACGACCACTCCTAAGCTAGCCTTTGTAGGCCGGTGAAGGATGTGATGGTACGAGTAGGCAAGGTTGTTTTTCCGGCAGACTTTTATGTCCTAGATGTAGCGCACGATGGAAGTGAACCTCCAATCCTTTTGGGGAGACCTTTTCTAAAAATGTCTAGGACTAAAATTGATGTCCACTCGGGAATATTGACTCCAGAGGATGACATAGACAAACAAAGTGGAATTCAACATTAATAAATCTAGGCATGATTCAACAAAACCTTCTCTCATGTGCAAGGTGTGACACTTTTTGATGAGCATGATATTCTTGAACCTTCTTGTTTTGCCAATGAGCATGAATCTCTTGTTGATAAGTTTTTGGAGAACCCCGATGAATTCCATGATTTGGTCAATGACATGTTCGCACTAGATTGTTTTGCTATGCTAACTAAATTTCAGCGGGAAAAGGAAAGCATCGAGGACTTAATACCTCCTCGTCATCCTCTTAACCCCAAAGTGACATTCAAGGAGTCAATGTTAGTAAAGCAAGGAGAGACATTTCTAGGTACCGAAAAGGGCTACAAAGGTAAGGATGGCTTGTTGTGGAGATCTCTCCACAGCGATGTTATTGTGGGCGGAGTCACCGATGGCAATTCCGAGGACCCACCGGTAAGTGCTTCAAATTAGAATGCGTGAAGAGGAAATAATTTGTGATGACGACAATAAATATACGTGATTCTTTCTTTTTCTTGTTTTAAGTAGTGACTTGGTAGATTTTGCATGTCTTTCCTGGAAAAAAAATAATCCCTTAAATGAAATTCTTGCTTGATTTGAAAGTCTGGATGTGAAAATGTGTGATTATGTGTAGATGGAATGGATTTTGATGGGCAGCATAGTTTTCTTACAAAAGTTGAGAAAAACTAAGGAAGAGTGAAAAATATGGGATTTTTTTGTGACAATGCTTGTCAAGAAGGCAGGTCTCGTGCCACGATGATGGTTATAAGACTCTATCTTGTGAAGATGGAAAAATGGGTAGAAAATTCTTTTTGTCAAATTTTAATTTTCCATCCCCCAACTTGTTTAAAAAATGCAATTTTTCAAAAAGGTTTTTTGGATTTTAGATTACATGTGCATTTTTTATTCAAGAAATGAAATTTCCTATTTCCTTAGGATTTTTTTTGCAAATAGTGCTTCCCACATTAATTGACTGTACTACTTGTCCCCTAATTTGAAATTCCATATTTATCTAAATTGTACCTCTCTTTTTCACCTATGCTGAAATTTTATTCTCATGGTACAATTCTCCACCGAATTTCATCATCTACACATTTTTTCTTCTCAAGAAACACTCACTCACACACACACTCTTTGATGAGCTCGAGAAAAGTGAAGCTTTTCTTCCAAACATTAGCAATTTTTGCTTCTTCTTGTGTGGATCCTACACTTCTTGGATTCAAATTTCAAGTAACCCTTTGATCTCTTTGTATATATGCTTGATTGACTTTGTGATCTTATGAAAAGCATTCTTTTTTAAATGAGCATGTGATGTTGTTTGGGTTTCTGTGTCCAATCTTGCGATGATGAAATTATAGGAGTCTTGAATGTACTATTGATCTTGAAAGATGTGACATTCATTTGTTGGGTGATTAGGGAGAATATGAATCTAATTTGCATGAATCTATTGATGGGTTGGTGAAAGGCATAGATCATGTTGTTGGTTGATGAGGAATATTCTTGTTTTAAATGGCCTTTATGATTATACCATCATACTTTGAATGTTTGGTCTTTTTTGGAGAATGTTCTTTATTGGATGATATCATGGACCATACATTATTTATTATCACATTACCATTCTTCTCCTTCATTGTGTTAGGATGCCTCCGAAAAATGGTACTTTGGAGAAAGAGAAGTATTTGCAGGGTGATAAACGAAAGAAGCTGGTAAAAGGTGCAAATATTAAACCCCCAAGTCTGTGACCAATGAGTTTATGGGTTAGACTAACATTACCGGGACTTCATCCCAAAGATGGGGGAATTTGAGGGAACCAAAGAGGAGCATTTTGGAAACCGGTTTTGCTTGCAAGAGCTTCTTGATGGCTCTAGGCTTACATGAACCCATGACCTATCTTTTGGGTTGGGTAGGCCTAGAAGGTTTTCTTGACATGCACTCGAAAACCTACATAGGGTGTACCTTAGAGTTTGAAGGGACTCTTTGGAAGGTCACGGACGAGGAGGGTCGCAAGGAGATTAAGTTTAACTTGGATGATAAGAAGTACCAAATGACCTATATAGAGGTGGCACTAGCTTTTGGGTGGAAGACCGGTCGGGACATTCCATGGACTCATTTCCAAGGAATGTCATTCTCCCTTGGGAATTTTTGGAGACAACTAACTGGGACAGACATAATGAATCTGAGCATGAGCATGGCTATAGTCCACCTAGAAATATGTTATGTTCATCGACTCCTTTCTATGGGCGTTCTATGCCACGGTGAATCGACACATTTTCCGAGCTCCAATGTACACCTTCTTTTGTCGATGACACCGGAGGGGAACATCTACCAGGACTTGGTTAGTGTTTTTTTTCAAGAATGTATAGTTATGGGAGAACAGAATAGTGGGGAGATTCTTATGGGAGGCATGGTTGACCTCTTGGTGGGACCTTTTGGACATCCTATCTCACATCGGGCGTTGTCTAATTTGGGTAGGTCGGGATTGACCTATACAATTGAGAAGTTATCTGGGGCATTCATGGTGGGAACCTCAACTTCGGAGGATAGATTTGTTTGGTTTTACGGTGGAGAATCTACTTGCAAATTCATGGTTCTTCCGCAGCCAAAGCGCGTCTCTATTAACCTTGATATGAGCCTAGATGACTTGTTAATTGAACCCAATCCACGATTCGATAAGGATTTCTATAGAGTATTGGCCAATCCGGAGATAGACCTAGAAGAGGTCAAATGAGAGACACCTTCGAGAGCACTTCCAAGCAGATCTCATCTTTCCCCGGGCATTATGGATCAACTACACCTACTTGGGGAGCAACTCTCAAGTTCTTCCCATGTTCTTCAAGGGATAGTTCAAGCTATTGCAGGAGTGAAGGCACAAGTTGAGGAGCTAAACATGAGGGTGGATTTCCTTGAGGCCACAATCTAAGCAACGGGATTCATTGAGAGGTGTTTTACTAGCCACGAGGAGGCCGGCCCTTTAGGGCCGGAAGCGTAAGTATCAGTAATCTCCCTACTTCACCTTTGATTTGACATGAGGATTCATAAAGGACTATGCATTGTTTAAGTGTGGGGAATGGATTAGTGACACTTAGGAATTCTCATTCATGGATTTCTTCGTGCACGCATGCTTTGTGTATTTTTATTTTTTGGTAGAATTTTGGTTACTTTTGATTGGGATGCTTTTGGAGGATTTTGGTGGTTTGCATGCTATGCTAGGATTCTAGGATTCTAGGATTCTAGTCTTCATGTGGAATGTGGCTTTAGGATTTGGTGGTGTATGGGTATGTTGCTTATCTTTTGTAGTATGAAGCTCAATTTCGGGGCAATTTTGTACTACAAAATAAATTTAAAAAATTAGAATAAAACTTAAAACCTGGACAAGTTGAAAACCCGAAAGGGCGACTTGGGTAACATTAGGAAAAGCTTGGATATGTCGAAAGATCTTGTTAAAAGTGAGAGGCTTGGCCCGACTAGACTTTACGAGTCTAGGTAAAAGTGAGAGGCCATGTGGAAAAAGGTGAGAGATGAGCACATTTTTTTGGGATAATGTTAGGATTAAAACACGAAAGGGCTCCTAGGAAAAATGAGAGAAATTAATAGAAAAAATAGAAGAAAAAAAATAAGAAACTAGGTTTACGATACATAGGACTCCTTGGTTGAAACTAGATCGAGAATCTTGAGTTATCCCTATGTTGCAACCAAGTCGATGGCGTTTGGATTTCCTTGGTGGATTTTTTGCTTGTTGATTACTCTTTGATTGCTTTGGGGGCTACTTTGGGGAAAGTAATCTTGGCTTTATTCCGATCTTTTGTCACTTATCTTTTTTCCATACACATTTACTTGCTTTGGGGAGTGTGAGAGTTGTGAGGATTTTCACCTTCTTGGGGGAACTCACTACCACAGAGACCCCCCTAAAAACCGGTGATAAAAATCTAATAGCACCTGTTTTTTAATTTTTAGCACCGGTTTTTAAAAACCGGTGCTAAAAATTTGAAAATTTTATTTTTCCCGTCAAAGAAATAGCCAAAAAATTTTAAATAGCACCGGTTTTGAAAATATTAGCACCTGTTTTTAAAAACCTGTGCTAAATATTTGTAAAATTCTATCTTCCCGCCAAAATATTCAAAATAGCACCGGTTTTCGTAAAAATAGCACCGGTTTTAAAAACCGGTGCTAAAAATTAAATAATAGCACCGGTTTTTAAAACCGGTGC
This sequence comes from Rubia yunnanensis, assembly GCA_037428765.1. Lineage (NCBI taxonomy): Eukaryota > Viridiplantae > Streptophyta > Magnoliopsida > Gentianales > Rubiaceae > Rubia > Rubia yunnanensis. Next base: position 63,650,386 of record CM075069.1, on the reverse strand, counting down.
TAAAAATTAAAATTTAGCACCTATTTTTGTAAAACATAGCACCAGTTTTTAAAAACCGGTGCTAAAAAATTTGAGACTCATGTTCCCGCCAAAGAAATAGCAAATGTTTTTTAAGTAGCATCGGTTTTGAAAATATTAGCACCGGTTTTTAAAAATCGGTGCTAAATATTTGTAAAATTCTATCTTCCCGCCAACAAATTCAAAATAGCACCGGTTTTAGTAAAAAATAGCAGCGGTTTTAAAAACCGGTGCTAAAAACTAAGGAATAGCACCGGTTTTTGCAAAAAATAGCACCGGTTTAAAAACAGGTGCTAAAAATTAAAACTCAGCACCGGTTTTTTGTAAAATTTAGCGCCGGTTTTAAAAACCGGTGCTAAAACTTAAATAATAGCACCGTTTTAAAAAAATAGCACCGGTTTTTAAAAACCGGTGCTAAAAATTTTCTATAATCGGTTTCCCGCCAATGAAATAGCCCAAAATTTTAAAATAGCACCGATTTTGGAAAAGTTAGCACCAGTTTTGGAAGAAAATAACACCGGTTTAAAATTTTCCCGCCAAAGAAATTGCCAAAAAAAAATTCCCGCCAAAGAAATTGCCAAATTGTTTTAAAATAGCATCAGTTTTGGAAGAAAATAGCACAGGTTTAAACCGGTGCTAAAAATTTTAAATTTTTCCTACCAAAAGAATCCCCCCCCCCCCACCCAAGAAATGCCAAAAACTTCTAAATAATTTTTGAAATTTTTGAAATTTCATTATTTCCGCCCAAAGAATTTAAAAAATTCGCTAAAAATTTCAAATAATCTTCCCAGAAATTTCATGAGCTGGGAGCAGCTGCGCAGCCACTCTAAGCTATTTTTTAAAACTTTCAAAATCGTTCACGTTTTTTGTTGACTTTAACTAATGACTAAGTTAAGTTAAATTAATCAACGATCAACCTTCACTGCCCTCATATATACAAATAAGAATAAAATTTGTTTACATTAACTAATTAACGTTCAACCATTAATTGATTTAGTATACTCCCTCCGTCTCGGATTAAATTGCACAAGATCAAAGATTCAGTCAAACTAAGAAAACTTTGACTACATATTTCAATAGATATATAAAAAATCGTGAAAACTTTACTTGACTTTCAATATATAAACACTAATAAGTTGGTCTCCTGACAGGCGGCCTGTCCATAAGCTTATGGACAGGCCACGTATTTCTTACCTTATACACTGCATTTCTTAAATTACATACAAAATTTAAAAATTTTGAAAATATTTTTTTATATTATATATTTTTATATTTTCACCTTCAAATACATATTATTACTTGTTTTAACTTATAAAATGTAATATTTAAATTTTATAAAAAAAAATACAACATTTTAGGCAAATACCCCTGAGGACTGTCCATAAGCTCATGGAAATGCAGTCTTTCCTGAGACTTTCCCAACACTTAATAACTAGGCTAACTTTGACTAATCAACGGTCAAACTATACTTGACTTTCAATATGTAAACACTAATAACTAGGTTAACTTTGACTAATCAACGGTCAAACTATACTTGACTTTCAATATATAAACACTAAACAAAGTTGACTTAAATTAATTAACGGTCAAACTTTTTTTGAATTAGTATATCATAAATACTAATAAAAATGTTTGACTTTGTCTAATCAACGGTCAAACTGTACTTGACTTTCAATATATAAACACTAATAACTAAGCTAACTTTGACTAATGAACGGTCAAACTATACTTGACTTTCAATATATAAACACTAATAACAAAGTTGACTTTAACTAATTAACGGTCAAATTTTATTTGAATTAGTATATAATAAATACTAATAAAAATGTTTGACTTTGTCTAACCAACGGTCAAACTATACTTGACTTTCAATATATAAACACTAATAACTAGGCTAACTTTGACTAATCAACGGTCAAACTATACTTGACTTTCAATGGTCAAACTATACTTGACTTTCAACGGTCAAACTTTATTTGAATTAGTATATAATAAATACCAATAAAAATGTTTGACTTTGTTTAACCAACGGTCAAACTATACTTGACTTTCAATATATAAATACTGATAACAAAGTTGACTTTAACTAGTTAACGGTCAAAATTTATTTCAATTGGTATATAATAAATACTAACAAAAAAGTTTGACTTTGTCTAATCAACGGTCAAACCTTACTTGACTTTCTATATATAAACACTAGTGACTAAGCTGACTTTAACTAATCAACGGTCAAACTTTACTTGACTTTCAATATATAAACACTAATAACAAAGTTGACTTTAACTAATTAACGGTCAAACTTTATTTGAATTAGTATATAATAAATACTAATAAAAATGTTTGACTTTGTCTAATCAACGGTCAAACCTTACTTGACTTTCTATATATAAACACTACTGACTAAGCTGACTTTAACTAATCAATCGTCAAATATTACTTGACTTTCAATATATAAACACTAATAACAAAGTTGACTTTAACTAATTAACGGTCAAACTCTATTTGAATTAGTATATAATAAATACTAATAAAAATGTTTGACTTTGTCTAATCAACGGTCAAACCTTACTTGATTTTCTATATATAAACACTAGCCCAATTTGGCCATTTATGAAGCAAAAATAATAGCCCAATTTGGCCATTTATAACGCAAGTCTGAATTTGGCCATTTATGAGCAAAAATAATAGCCCAATTGCAATGTAAGTGTGTAACCCGAATCATATAAGTGTTCGGGCGCCTCTTCTGCAATTTACTCCACCTCTGCCTACCATTCGGCACCACCATCTACCATACGCCAACACCACCTCCACCTTAACGTCTTCACCATCACCGCTTCAATCGCCACACAACTGCTCCATTCGCCTCATCACCGCCTCACCATATGCGCAACCACCGCATCACCATCTGTGCCACCACAGTCTCCATCACCGGTAGATCTATCATCGCGCCACACTGCTGGCTCCTCTTCGTGCTCCACCTCCTTCTCAATGCTCCACAAGCTCTCACTTCATGGCATTCACCCGCGTATTACGCCGCCACCACTTCTCAGCGCCACCACCACTTTGTGTTTTGCCGCCACCATAACTATGCGTTTGATCGCACCTCACCGACGTTGATTTGTCGATCTTCATTTCTAGATTTTATGGTATTCGTTTCTATCAAGAACTTATATTTTTTGGCTGAGTTTATGTGTAAGGAGATTTATCTTATAGTGTTCTACTTGTTTTGTTACTGTGTAGTTGAAGGTGTAGATCCCATTGGACGAGAGAATTTCCTCAAATTTCTGGATATTGATCTACTATGATGTGTACATACGGTTTGCACAGGTGAATCTTTGATGAAGTTCCATTCTAGTTCGTTTGAGCCGATGTCAATATACATATTGCTATGATAATTTTTTGAAGCACATGTTGTTAGGTTAGTTATTGATTATGCTTGGTTTTGGATCTGTTTTCTATTTTTCTTCCTTTTGGTTGTTAAAATTTTGTATCTTTAATTTTTTTTGCAAACTGGGATTGTGTGGTTTCATTATTTCGAGCTGGTTCTCCTTGTCTGCTGTTCTTTTTGTCTTTTGAGCTCAAGTCCTTTACATCAAAGAACCAATCAGGTTTTTTGGTAAACTATTAATGTGGTGAAGCTTTTATCATGCATATCTTTTGAATTTTGCAACCAAGATGTGGGTATATTCTATCTTTAGCAGCACACTTATGCATTAGTGTAGTACTATTAGTCCTATACTCCTATCCTTCATAGACTCTAAAGTGATATTGTCTGATCTGCGTGCCAAAAATATCCATGTAGTCTCATAAAATCAAATTCTTGCATGAATTTTAGTATTAAGAAAGACATGGGCAATGTTTTTTTCCAGCTATGCTTTCAAATGGTGTGCACGTCTTGTGTTGTTTGGAAGTTGAAGAGTTTATTTATACATTTTGTGTGAGCTTTTGTCTTGAAGATCTATTTTCAGTTCATTATATGCGTAATGTTTAAGTGGAACTTTTATTTGGTCTAAATTTCAGGATGGTTTTAAACTTATAAAGTTTTGAATGTGGACAAATAAAAACAAAGCTGAACTTTGTGATTTCTCCATATTAATGTTTGATTCTTTGTTTTACCCGTGCTTTGTTGTCACTGCTTCAAAGAATGGAGTTTGGCAACTAAAGATGGAAATTATTATGTTGCAAGTTTGCCATCTTTAGTTTGGTATTTTCTTGTTCATATGGTTATAAAGAGCCTTGGAGGTACTGTAGCATCACCTTAGCCTGAAACAAAATGAATCATATTTCTCGTACTATTACAGAAACAATACACCCTTTTTTTATAAGGATGGATGAAGTAAAATTTAATATAGTTAAGGGTGAATTAAACCATGAATATGCTAGGTTATCCATGGTGGAGACGTGCAGGTACATGCAACCCCGATGGATTGTTCAAGATTCTTTCATTCTCATTCCAAGGATTTTAGCCACTTCCTGGCAACAGTTATGCTTCAACGAATATCTCTTTAACCATAATTGTGCTGCAGTAGTTTTATTATTGTATAAGTAGGACTATTATTCTTGTCATATTCGTGTGAGACAAGGTTTTTGTATACATTAATGTGGAAATAGATTATTAATTTTGTGAATTTTATTTTATTATTAAATTAATGTGGAATGAAATTGTTAATTTTGAGTTTTTTTCCCTTTCTCTGAAAGCTGCAGCGCACTGCAGCTTTCAGAGGAAGGGATTTTTTTCGTCATCGTAAATAAATTAGCACCGGTTGAAAAACCGATGCTAACAAAAAAAACCGCTGCAGCTTTCAGAGAAAGGGATTTTTTCGTCATCGTAAATAAATTAGCACCGGTTGAAAAACCGGTGCTAATTTAGCACAAGTTGAAAAACCGGTGCTAATTTAGCACCGGTTACTTAGGCACCCATTTTTTTTACGAAAAAACCGGTGCTAGAGGTGGGTCTCTGTGGCAGTGACTAGGGTATCTTGGGAATAAGTTGAATGCATTGGGAATTTTTGCATGCTTCATTCCTCTTGAAACTTTTTCTTTGATTTTATTTACTCAAGAATGAGTAAAGGTTTAAGTGTGGGGAGTCTGATCTGCACCACTATGCATGCTTTAACCAATGTATTTGATATAGTTATTAGTTACTTTTGGTTGGAGGTTTGGCAATATTAGTTGAGTTTACATAACAAGGGGTCTAGACAGACATGTTTGGTTTTCTATTCTTAATTATGTGTTTTGTATACTGAATTAATGATTCTTGACATATAGTGTTCATGGGCTCCTTGGTCTTCATTTTGAGTACCTTCAGTAGGTCGCTCAGGAATGTTATTTGTTATTACATTCTTGAGAAGGCTGTTTTGTTTTTAACAGTAAAATATTTGAAGATTATTTGCATTTTAATGGTAGTAGATAAAGGCTACGAACATCAATGTGTGGTAGAAAGAGATTGAATCCAAAGATAGGTGGCTTTGGAGTTCAAGGCGGCCAAAGGAGAAAATGGTGAATAGTGGTCCGAGGAGTGTTTCCTTAGTGTGAGAACAATCCGGGAAGATAGCCTTCAAGGCTGGTTTCATTGGATTATTATTCTTGAGTACTATAAAATTGACTACTAAAAGTCCCGATTCGGACTAACGGTTCACCTGTGGCAATAAAATGAAGTTTAATCGACGAAACACCAGCGGCCGGTCACGGACCGTCCATTGTCAAGCACCAACAGCTAGTGATAAACCACACGAGCCACACTACACAAGAGTTCCAAGGGTTCCATGAAGAACTGCATGAGACCTTTACGAGACAAAGACCCCAGATGGTGGAGCTTGGAGATGAAGAGTTGAAGAATTTGGCTAAGTATGGAGTCAGTCCATGAAAACCTTCACGTACCATGAGAACAGTGCTGAGCAAGACCACATGCTTCTCGCGGTCCATGAAAACCTTCACAGTTCATGACAACAGTTCTGAGTAGAGACCATGAGCTGCTTGCGGTCCATGAAAACCTTCACAGACTGTGGGAAAACTTTGAGCAAAATCCGTAAGCTGCTCGTGGTCCGTGAAAACCTTCACAGACTGTGGCACGAACCCAGCTTATTTGACTGCACTAGATCTTACGTCCCATGGCTATGAACGTTCACATACTGTGGCATTCATGACGGTCCATGAAACCTTGGTGCCTGACCTAGGGTTTTGCTACTTTTGGCCTATTTTTAAGCCTGGTCTTCTACTTCTATATATAGGACCTTAGTCTACTCATTCAAGAAAATAGAAGAAAGAGGTTGTAACATATTTTTGGATCATATTTGGAGAGAAGGAAGGAGTTACCTTTGTAGGTTTTGTAATCTTTTCTTTTCTTTTTTCTTTGTCCCAAAGATGTAGAATTCAAATCCATATTTGAATTCTATGTCTGGGTAATAGTTAAATTAGCTTGGGATTCATTTTGACACTTGGTATATTCTATTTGCTTTATGAGATTCATTATATTCATCCTATCTTTGTGTTTATGATATTATTGTGATTGTTCTTGAATGTTATAAATACATAAATAGTACACAACATATAAGCACACACTTTGGGAATATTCATGTATAGTGCAAATATTAATGTATGAGATTCGAGAATGCTCTGACCTATTTGCCATCGCACCAGTCTTAGCTAACTTCGTAACTATTGTCCGAGAGATTACGGGTAGAGATAGGTAATAGTAGCAAGCCAGGTGTTATGTTGAAACCCTAGTATCATAGATAGTGAGTAGTTTCATTCGTGGTGGAAGCCTGAGACGTAATAGCACTGGGGAGAATCAGACCTACAACAATGGTCGGACCTCGTTGTACTCCCCTAATTACGATGGCAGTGCGGATGGAGGGTTGTGAGCACACCCAGTATGACAGGGATGGGGAAGTGTATACCATCTGCCATACCATGTGTTGTGAACACATTGATAGCTCTTTTGTAAGTCTTTATGTGAATGAATCGAGGATTGAAGCATTCGAACTTCCATGTTGCTAAATGATTCCCAAGTTCCTAGTATAAATAGTTTACTCGCTTGTTGTTAATTGCATGCTTTATAGTGGTTAGTTGCCCCCCCACACAAATTTCATGTTTACATTACTAGTGGTTCCTTTCACTCGTGGGGATTGACGACCCGCACGTGGTTGTGTTTTAACTAGTACTTGAGCCCTAGCATCATTGTGGACAAACCCAGGGTCTGCCACTTACGACGCCTTGGTAGCTTAGCAGTGAGAATGGGTGCAGAATTATGAATTTTATCTTCTTGATCCATAAGTCCTCCGAGCATGTTTTAACGATGGCGGGATGGAGGTAGGTCAGACTCTTCGGTGGAAGACTCACTTTTGCCGGTGCTACACCCTGTTTCATCATCTTTGGTATCCAGCCCATTCTCGTCAACCCTCAACCCCTCATCCCTAGGCCGCTCATCCCCCATAGCTTCATTGATCTCATCGGCAATCATAGACTTCAGCACTGCCAATTTGTTCTATAAGATTACGCATGGTGTGTTCCATGTGCAGTGTCATAGCCATGGTCTCGGCCATGTCCTTTTGGAGGATGCCCTAGACATTTTGTTTAAATCATGTGGGATAAGAAATTATTTACATTAAATGAAAATTCTAAAATTTTAATTAATGATAATTAAGAATAAATAAAAGACCTTAATATATATATATACTCGTTACGGGGGCAGGAAATTCTCTCTGTTCTCTCTCTTATTTTACCCATTCATTTGTCTACTACTGAAACCACCAACACGCCACCACCAACGGTATTATCACAACCACCACCATCACCGCCATCCCCACCTACTGATATAAACCAATCGCACCACCATGGTGGCTCCACCATCTGGTGCGAGCCACCCTACTTAAAAAGATACATTACTCAATCCTCCAACCAAAACCCTCAAAATCAACCGCAACAATCCTCTCTAATCCCTCAATTAAATCCCACCACAGAGCACGAAGGAGAGATTGTCGTGCTATTCAAGGAAGAGGAAATCGAGGTCCTATCAAAACCATTCAAACGTCACTTGGTAGGTAAAATCCCACGAGGTAGGCCAACTCTTGATTTCATACGCTCTCAGTGTTTTTAAAAATTGGTTTCAAAGGAAAAGCTCTCATTACTGCCCTAGATCGTAGGCATGTTTTCATAAAATTTGACCATGATGAAGATATTCAGAGATGCTGGATAAAAAGAAACTGGACATAGGGGTGCTTATATGAAGGTTATAAAATAGACTAGAAGCTTTGATGTTAATGAGGAACCCTCATTAGTTTCAATATGGTTAAATATCAGCTTTCCCCCAGCCTATTACCTACACAAACAAGTCATTCCCATCATAGCAGCTAGGCTTGGTGAATTCATCTTTCTAGATCCCCCAACCCTAAACCAGTCAAGACCCTCTACTATTAGGATTTGTGTTTAAATAGATCTAAGGGGCCCCTTTCCTGATAGAATAAGGTTAGGCTCAACTAAAAATAGTAAATGGTATCGTATCCACTATGAAGACAACCCTCACTACTGTACTAAGTGTTCAAAAATTGGCTATAAGGCTACAGAGTGTGGAATCCCAAAGGTTAAATATGTTCCCAAGCCTAAACAGTCTGAGAATATAATTGACAAAACTGATACAAAAGAAAAGGCCTTAGGACAAGGGATATGACAGCCAGTAACTAACAACAAAAAAACAATTGATAACTATTTAGATGTAGATAGGGAAAACACAAGTCTCGCAGGTACAAACACAGCTGCAAGAAAAGACTTCAGCCTCACAGACACAAGCTCAAGATCAAGAAGTCTTTGTTGATACTTTGGATACAGAAGAAGAAGTACTTAACACAATCAAGGGCAAAGGAAAATTAGCTACTCAACAACCAAGAGCTACTACAGCTAGATATCACAACAACTGGAAAGCAAAGGATGACACTGCAACCCAGGCCCTTTCTGAAACCGTATTGAAAATTAATAGAGATATGCACCTGCAAACATTTAAAGATTTTGGTACTAACTACCTCTCTAAAATCAAACTAAAATAGGTTCCCAACCCTCAACAAGAAATCTCATAGACAGAGGACAAGGAATCCACGGCAACACTAGTGAGAAGTTCAGGCATGCCCCTTGGAAACACAACGGAAAGACTGGAAGACCAACTGACTCAAAAAAAGCACCTGCTAGTAGATCATGTGACACCAGGTAATCCCAAGCCTCCAGATCATGTAAGAAACTTCTTCAAATCTCCAAATGTGATAATCACTCCAATGAAAGCTAAATCTAAAGTACCCAATGAGTATTAATCTCCTAACTTTTCATGTAAGAGGAATACAGGGATCTATAACTAGACTCCATAGATTGGTTAGGATTCATCATATCTCAATTCTTATAGTAATTGAAACTAAACAAAACCCTGAACAACTCGAATCATATGCTAAGAAATTAGGGTTCATCCAAGGAATACCATCACAGGATGGTAGAACTTGGACTTTCCTCAAGGATAGATTTTAGGGACTGTTTGTATCTCAACATGATCAATACACACACATGCTCATCACATATATATTCTTAAATGAGAAACTCAATCTTATCTCTATGTATGGTAAGCACCGCAGGGCAGATAGACAGAAGATGTTCAAAGATATAACCTATATTTCAACACTAACATGCATCCCAACTGTCATAACTGGTGACTTCAATGTCACCAGGACTGTTGATGAATATAAAGGGAGAACCCCTTAAAATCCTAGCAGTATGTTAGAGTTTGAAAATTTTATATCCTATAACAACCTGGCTGAAATTCCCATATGTGGTAATTTGTATATATGGAAAAATGATAGATATGGTAGAGATGGAGTCAGTAAAGGATTGGATAGAACCATTTTTAAACACTAATTTTTTTAGGAAATTCAGTAATGCCTCAGTTCAAGTCTTAAATAGATTTAGATCAGACCATGCACCCCTCTTCCTAACCTAAAAGAATGCTTAGCCAACTCATCCTAAAGCCTTGAGGTTCCAGTCAATGTGGGTTAGAAGACCAGAATTCATAGATTTAATTGCACAATCCTAGTCTAAACAGTTAGAAGAACAAGAAATGATTGGATTCAGTCTTAAACTGAAAAGGCTTAAACAAGATATAAAATTATGCAATAAGGACCACATTGGGAACCTATTTGACAATATCAAAAAATCTTAACTGAATGTTCAGGAAGCTGAATCCTAGTTTGATAACCTAGAATCCATAGAAAACCTTAACAAGCTGAATCAGGCAAGAATCCAACTCACAAATAGACTCACTGAGGAAAATGACTTTTGGAAACAGAAGTCAAGACAAAAATGGCTCAAAGAAGGTGATCTAAAATCAACCTTCTTTCATAAATCAGTAAGAGATAAGCATAATAGGCTAAATATTAATAAAATCAAACTTGACAATGTCATGATAACTGAGCAAGATCATAAAGGAAAGGTTGCAGCCTTATTTTTCCAAAACTAGCTCACTGAGGATACCAAAGATAACTTAGGAATCAGCCTAGCTTACTTCCTCAATTTCATCCAAGCCATAATTACCCAGCAAGACAATATATGTCTGCTAAAGCTAATCCAAATGGAAGAACTCCATAAAGTTATTTTCAACTTAAGTGAACTCAGTTGTGGAGGGCCAGATGGCTTCAATGGCAAGTTCTATAGATGAGATGAGATACTATCAAAGATTTACTAGCTTGTGTTAGATAATTTATGTGGAGTCCCAATGCCTAAATCTATCACCAGCTCTCTCATCACTCTGATTCCAAAAGTCCAAACTCTAGCCCAATTCTCTGAATTTTGACCAATCAACTTGGCAAATTTCAGTAACAATGTCATCTCTAAGATACTTGTTGGTAGAATTACCCCTTTGGTCAACAAATGTGTATCCATAGAGAAATTTTCCCTTATCCAAGGTAGAAGTATTTCTGAAAACATTCTTGTAATGTAAGAATCAGTCAGAATGTTAGACAAACCAGCCCAAGGACTCAATGACATAGCTAAATTGGAAATGTCCAAAGCATTTGACAGAGTTTCATGATCCATGCTCAATTCTTTATTGTTAAAATAAGGATTCCATGGCCATTTTGTGAAACTCATCATGTGTAACATAAAATCTTCCTACTTCTCAGTCTTAATCAATGGCTACCCTCATGGGTGCTTCACAACATCAAGGGGTCTCAAGCAAGTAGACCCCCTCTCTCCCACTCTCTTCAATTTCATTACTGAACATCTTAACAGAGGTCTCAAGGAAATGTTTAGAGAGAAATTATTAGACCCATTCTCAGTTCCTTGTAATGCATTCCCCATATCCCATCTCTCATATGCAGATGATACACTGGTATTTTTTCAAATCCACAAGGGAATCCTGCAATAATCTGATCAAATTCCTATGACACTATCAAATGGCCTCCGGCCAGAAAGTAAATTATGAAAAAAGTGCCTTCTATGTGGGTTCCAAAACCAGTTCAATGACAAGAAACAGAATCCACTCACTAACTGGCATGCAACAAGGTTTCTTTCCATTTCATTATTTAGGAGTTAACATTTTCAAGAGCAAAAAAATGAACATCCACTTCAATGAAATAGTTGAAAAAGTTAACTCCAGAATATCTAGTTAACTCCAGAATATCTCACTGGAATAATAAATGATTATCCTCAGCTGGAAGAAGAATCATCATCAAACATACTCTGACCACAATTCCTATCCACATATGGAGTGTAATGTTTCCCACTACTCACATTATAGGAAAAATTGAACACCTTTTAAATTCCTTTAGCTAGGGAGATCAACCAAAAGACAGCCACAAACATTGTAAATCCTTCACCAAAAAGAGTTATCCATTCGGAGAAAATGGTTTGGGATTCATACCACTGCAAGATTTCATCAAAACAAATTCATTAAAACTGTAGTGGAACTTCAACAAGGTACATCTATCTGGTCTTAACTCATCTGGACCATTCCAAAATCAGAACGTAGTTCAGATGCATGGAAACGAGTCTGTAGGATGTCATAGTTAGCCAACCAAAACACCCAAATCCTAGTTGGGATGGACAGGTAAACTTTTGGATTGTTGACTGGTCAGGTTCAGGTTGTATAATTGACCACTGGAACCAAGATTTGAACATCTACATGTCTAATCTCACACTTGCACAATTCCAGGAGAACCCTACACTTCACATTCAGCACCTATGTATATGTTTACCACTGTGGATTTTTAATAAATTGCAAGTGCCAATAGCTTTATATGCTCACAGAGATTAGATGGTATGGAAACCCTCTACATCTGGTATGTTTTCAAATAAAAGTGCTTTTCAGTTGGTTAGGCAAAGAAGAAATACAGTAGCAAGTATGGAACAGGTATGGTCACCAATTATCCCTCCAAAAATGTCCTTTTTTGTCTGGAAATTAGTGAATAATTGTTTACCATTCTCTGAAACTTTGAATCAGATGGACATTATATCAGTGCATAAGTGTCCAAATTGTCAATCCATGGACACCATGAATCATTGCTTCAATTCATGTTATGTTGCAAGATCTATGTGGGCTTATGTTTTAGGCATGTTAGAAATTAGACCAGGACATAAGGAACAAATCTTCGATCATCTGTCATACTTGTGGTCCTATCCTTGCAAAACCAAAACTGGAAAGAATATAATCTCTGTAGCTACCTCAGTTACTTGTTGGATTATTTAGAAGTCTAGGTGCAGCATCATTTATGATAACAAAACACTATATATACCTGGAATGAAAAAGGAAATAACTCTCCTATTAACTGATATTTTCAAAATCCATCCTCAAAAAATAACTGATGATTGCTATGAGCTTAGGCGAATAGGGTTATGACTTCTTCAGATCTAAAAAACCAAAACAGATTAAGGCCCACAAGTGGACACCACCAGTCTGTGGATTTAAGCTCAACACCGATGCATCTTTTTCCACTATCTCCCTATCTTTAGCTGGCATTATAGTTAGGAAAATATATGGTAACCCATTACTCACATCATGCAAAAGGTTAAACTGTACTGACTCATCTTTAGAAGCTGAAGTAAGGTCACTATTGGAAGGTGTCAATCTCTGTGTACATTACAATTTTTCCCTGATTGCTGAATCTGATTCTTTGCAGGTGATTAACATAACAAACTGCACAAAGGCTCCATGGAAATTACAAAGACTTATCTGGGAGATTCACAAGCTAATTGGAGACAAACATATCACATGGAGACACATTTATAGGTAGCAAAACAACTCTGCACACCACCTGACACGAAGTTATCAAGCAATCCCTTCTGCACCTGTTATTCTGGAAGCTCATGAACTCACAAATTTGACAAAATTGGCAAAATTGGCGATTGTAGTAGACAAGTAGGGACTACACTCAATCCGAATACATTAATAAACTGCGGCATAAAATAGTGTAACAAATTCCTAGAAGGAGATTACTCAAGCCGGGTACTTTTGAAGGCAAGTTTAAAGATGCACGCACTCTCAATATTCAAGAAAAAAACCAGGGCCATCAATGGAGAAAGGGCGGATCACAGATGGAGTACATAAGCTCTTCTAGGTAGTTTCAATGCACCTGGCCTACATCACGAATAACACAAGGGTGAAGTTCGTGTTGATATGAATCATGCATTGCAAAGCTATCTCAAAGAGATCACCTTTTCAACCAAAAAACCTTCTCTCAGACTAGCATGAACACGGCGATACCTTAGGAACATGTTTTGTATAACATCTAGTATAAGGACTAATTTTGTCAAGGTCAAGTTTACCACTTGAACCTTTTGTATATATCTATAGATTTACAAGGTTTAGGAAGCCTAATATATCTCCCCCACGTCATGTGGTTTTATTTAAAAAAGGGGGGTAGGAATAATGGTGGAGTGAACGTTCATAGTTATGGAGGCTAATAGAGTCGCCTCGGGCCCAGGTGTGGGGGACACATCTGTTTTACGGAATGGAGAAAGAACAGAAAATATGAACGAAAATAACAAGACACAAGATTTACGTGGTTCACCAAATTTTGGCTACATCCACGGGAGATGGATTCACTATATCAGAATTAATGTTTACAGAGAGAAGAGAGACACTTTATATGCTGTCTCCACTAAACCCTAACAAACTGGGCCAAAACATAATTCGGCCCAAATCAACAGCAGTCCAATAAAGAGACAAGCTACCAACAACAAAGAGACCAGCGAGACCAGCAGTCCAATAAAGAGACCAGCGAGACCCCCGTACCAACCTGTCGAAGCGGCTAATAAATATTCAAGGCATACCAATAACATCTATATCCCCTTTAGGGACATTGCAATCAGTTCACGTCCCTTCCTCCTAAACTCAATTCTTTAGTCCAAAGTAGTTTTCATCGTAGTTCTTAGGTTGGATCTTCGCTTTCGATTTGATGGGTAACTTCTTCTTCTCCAGAATGGCGGTGATGACGTTGTCGTAGAGATATGTCCAACTCTTTGTGAAGAGGGCCACTTAGTGCATCTCCTAGATGATGGTGTGCCCGGGGTTGACTACCTTCTTCTCCGCATGGTGGTACACGATGATCCCGTTAATCGTGCACTCCGTAGGATGTTCGGCCGGGATAAGTACTTGTACAACTATATTGAACATCATTCTCTTCTTAAGGTTGATAACACTAAGCTTGATCTATTTTATTGGGATTAGTCTATTCCCCACTTTAATTTTGAAGTACTTCTCTACCATTTGGTTAGGGTTAAGCACCCTGGATGGGTCATTCTAGTCGACCCATGAAGGTGAATTGTCCCAAAAATATAACTGTAGAGGCTCAACCCCCGGTCGATCCTTTCCACCGATTGTGCACCCAATCACCTAATTGATGAACTCTATCATCATCTCCAAGTCTATCCCATTCACTCTTATCTTGTAGATGGTGTTTGATTCCCAAGTTAAATTGGTGTAGAACTCTTTGACCTCCATATCATACGTCGGTTTATCCAAGCATATCAAACCCTCAATTTCTGATGGATTTAAGGGTTCGAGGAAAATATCAATGTGGAGTCATTCCACATCCTTGGGCTTCATCACCCTAACCTCTTTTATCCTTTGGCCCTAGATATTTTTGAAATGCTTCTCTTCCTCCTCCTTGACGAAGCGTATTTTGTCCCATGTTGATGATGGATAGGTGGTTGTTCTCTTTGCCTTCTTCGTGTGCGATGGACCAGCTACCGTGGTGTCATCCCTTTTCCTCCTAGATATCTACTTCATTCGAGCCATCTAAGAATCTAAGGGACGTAGAATAGTAAGTGCAACATTCAAGAACTTAATGATGTTAATGTGTTTCAGCCAACTTCGTATTAATGTTGCAAACACTTGGGCTAGACCGACTTAACCCATGCAAAGTCGCAGATTCATGTGTTTGAATGTACAACGTCGCATGCCAATCGACTAGGCCAAAAAAAGTATGCAACTAGAACACAAATGGTCGTAAAACATATATAATCTCAACTAAAAACAACATCACAAAGTAAATAACTAGCATGCCATGATTGAATAACCTAGCAATGGGAAACAAAAGAAGTATATGAAACCTAAAAAACCAACATCAAACTTGATCAGAAAATCCTTACCATGTTAGGGTTTCTTGCTTTTCCCCTTTGTCGAAATCCACCAATGTACTACGTCCAAAGTAATTGAATGTGTGTTTTAGGGAAATAGTAATATGTGGCCAAGGTTTTCCATTGAGATTTGAATTTTTCTGACAGTTTTTTTTTCAAGTAGGAGGTTTTGGTGCGACGTTGTCAGTTGGGAATCCGAAGGGGGGTGGTTGGGAATATTTATACCTGTAGTGAAATGCTGCCGTTTAATCATAGGTGCGACATCACAGGCATTGTCACAAAGGAAGACTAAGATAAAGAATATACTCTGATGTTGCAGGTGGTAGGTTGGGGCCCATGAATTGGCCCAAACATTATAAATTTAGGCCTGGACAAGAGGTAATCAAACTTATATACAACGATTTTGAGATACCAATCGATCTAGATGACATAAAACCGAAGCATGCCGGACATCACATGTAATAAACATTGGGATGATCAGATGAGTGGTCCAATCCAAAAATAACTATGGAACTGGTCAGTGGTGGACCGAAACCACAAATGCACAATGTCGCTTCAATGTCATCGTTACCGATTTTGGATCGACGCATGAGCGACGTCGTTGTAATGGATTGCTGGTTGAATGGCCCAAATTTCATAGTCCATGTTTCTTATGAAATATAAAAGTAATAAAGTTCTTTCCATCAAATTTCAACCACCATGTTTGAATTTGGCCATGAGCGCGTCACCAAAAGGGGCCCAAATTATTCACGGACAGTGCATTATGTCTTGGGAAACTATACTACAACCCAAACTTGCTTGCTTGTCACTACAGTTAAGAGACATTCACCCGAACAAAATGACAAATGTTTCATATGGAAATTATGCATACTATCTTATAGGCATGCAAACCTGGTTAATCTTTCGGGGTTTTTTTTATAGTATTCCATTAACGCTATTATGATAAGCATTGCTAGAACAAAATTTTCCGCCACATAGAATCACATGAAATTTTATTTCTAGGTTTTTCTATGATATATAAAAGTAATAAAATTCCGTCCTTCAAATTTTACAAAGTGCCAGTACGTGGACTAGAGTAAATTGTAGATGACTACTTAAAAGTATACGAGTGTCGGTCATATAATCTTGTGGAAGTCCATTTTGAAATGAGATCAGTTTCTTTATTACTCTCAGTTATTATAAGTTCGACTATATATGGATGACAAAGCTTCTTTTTGGGATGATCGGAACCGAGTTCGAGACAATGCATTCTATTTTTTATTTTTGCACTTTAGTCCCTCCAAGAAAGTGGGAGATGTCAAAATGTAAAATTGGATATACCCTTGTGTAATTAACAATTTCACGACCACCATGTTAAAATTTGGCCATGAACGCATCACTGGAATGGGTCCAAATTACTCACGGACATTGCATTACAAATCTCTGGGGAAACTACACTACAGCCCAAACTTCCTTGCTAGTCACTATGGTTAAGAGACATTCACTCGAACAAAATGACAAATGCTTCATATGCAAATTATGTGTACTACTGTCTTACAGGCACGCAAACCTGGGTAACCTTTCGGGTTTTTTTAATAGTATTCCATTAATACTATAACGATAACCGTTATGGGAACGGAAATTTCCGCCACATAGAATCACATAAAATTTCAAATTCTAGGTTTTTATGAAATATAGAAGTTATAAAATTCCGTCCTTCAAATTTTACAAAGTGGCAGTACATGGTATTGAGTAAATTGTAGATGATTGCTTAAAAGTATACAAGTGTCGTTCATATGATCATGTGGAAGTTTGTGTGGAAATAAGACCAGTTTCATTATTAATATAGGTTATTATAAGTTCAACTATATATAGATGACAAAGCTTCTGTTCAGGACGATTGGAATCAAGTTTGGGACAACATGTTCTGTTTTTTTATTTTTGCACTTAGGTCCCTCTAAGATACTAGGAGACAAAAAAATTGGAGATAACATTATTATATTCAAATTTTGATGATAGTGTTGTTTTGATTTGGGCATAAACGGGTCAACAAAAGGGTCCAGAACCTTTAAAGGGATATTTTTACGATAAATTTTGATAATTAGACTTTGGCCACATATTCAGCGCGCACGCATGTTTCATGTAACAAAACATATTACGAATAGCTAGCGATGTCGCTCATTCTAAAATTTCTAGTGGTCGGGAACCAAAAATTTCAGACAAAAATTTGAATAAAATTCCCCCCCAACCCTATTTTTCATGTCAATAACTATCAACACTAACACCCATTTCCATTTCCAATACATATCCCACAAACCCATCCTATCCATTCACACCATTACAACAATAAAAGGGCTCATTCAAATTGATTCCTTCAACCATCAACAAGTATCCAAGGATGGAGCATTTCTAGGTTCAAATTTATTGAGGTACTTTTCCATCATTTACATGTTCATTAGCAATTTTGTTACCATATATACCTTTCGTGTGTTTTTTTCCTCATTCATCAAAGATCAAAGAATTTCATAAAGGATGAATCATTGTGTCACATGTTATGTATTGTATGTTGTTTTTCTTACCAATATGATGACATTTTTGTAAAGAGTGCAAAAAAAAGGCTTAGATTTGAACGAACACAATATGCATGTGCAGCATCGGTCATAGTTAATCGCTCTGTACGATATGATACCCAATAAGAATTGACGTCGCATAGGACAAGGAATTATTGAGTTTAGCTTTAATATCTATGAATATCCAAATTCGCTTTTAAATCGGTCTCTACGATGGTTTTATAAAAGCGACGTTGCTTTCATACAGATCAGTTACTATTCCCATATTGGGAATAATGTCGTCTATGTATGACTATATTATGTGTATTTTTGGGTACTACCCAATTTTAACATAATTTTCGTTTCATGTGCATTGGTTGTAATAGGATCAAAGAGAGTTATCAGTGAACTTCTAGCATTCAGATGGACGTACTTGTTTTTTCACCGTTTTCGCTGAAAATATGAACGACATACAATGTAGAAAATGGAGGTTAAATACAATTATTGTTTCAATTTTATATCAACCTTGTGTATTTTAATATATTTTTGCATTTATTTGTAATATATTTCATAATTTTGTTGGTTTAAATGAACAACATCATCTTTTACAATGTCGACGCACTTCCTCTCCCATCGGCTTTTATATTAATTTGGTCGATGTCGTATGCTTTATAATGTCGACGTCATTTGTAACAATGTCACAGCTGGGGTATCACATTGTCGACCTTCTACCATAGGCAAAGTCGATCTCAATTCATGTTGATGTCGGTATAAAACCGAGGTAAAAGGGTCTATTTACCTCGGTTTTGACCTCAGTAACATTTACCTAGGTTTTTTTAGGGCTACAAATTGTGGTAAAAATCATTGAAAAACCGAGGTAACAAGGGTTGTCTTTTGTAGTGACAACATCTAAAACATCATAAAATTGATCATGGTTGAGAATCGGGTGTCTTGGTTTCCTAATAATCCTTCGTCGAACTACCCAAATAGTCTATCTCTTTCCCACGCATGGTAGACCCCGACTCGTAACTAGAATATGTTTCTTCTTCATCAGTTGCCAGTGCATCCTCATTTTTTCTCCTCGGACTCCTGTTCATCTTCATTTTGCACTTGCCCCAGTGCATCAGCTCCACTGCATATAAGGGCCCCCAGCCCCACCAACTCCACCAAGATCCTCTTTTGGTTTTGCTCCAAAAGTAGCATAAGTGCCTTAGTCTTCGCTATGTCCTTCAAGAGCATGTCTAGGCACTGCGTTTCAGTCTTGAGGCTATAAAAATTATGTCTGACACATTCTAATTAGGTTGATGAATAATATATAATTAAGCATGAACAAAAACATCAACAATTTTTATACCAGAACATAGGACAAGAGTGAATGGAACAGGATGCCCAGATATGGAGGTTGATGGAGTTGCCTTATACCCAGGGGTGGATGTCAGATCAAGATTAGCCTTCGGAACGTTGCAATCAATCTACACCTCTGCCTCCCAATGCCAATACTCTTGGCCAAAGTAGTTCTCATTATAGTACCTTGTTGCGGTCTTCTACATAGATCGGATGGGAACATTTTGCTTCTCCATCAAGGTAGTGACTATGTTGCCATATGGGAGGGTCCGAATCTTCTGGGCGACAACCACAGTGTGCATCACATGGATAATAGTTTAACCATGTTTAGCGACCTTGTTCTCTACAATATGCAGTAGAGGACAGCGCCATAGATCATGGGCTCTAAAGGATAGCCAGCTGGGATGAGGCATTGGTAAGTGACGTTGTAGATCATCCTTTCCTCGATCTCTAGAACATCAATCTTGATGTCCCTTGGCTTGAAAACGTCATTCCCCACTCTTATCATGAAGTATTTTTCCACCATACGATTGGGGTCAAGCATCCCTGATTCATTATCTTTGGCAACCCTATTAGGCCATGAATCCTGGCAGTATATTTGGTGTCTTTCAACCGAGTTCTTCTCCTCTAGACCTATTGTGCACCCGATTGCCTCGTTGACCAACTCACTTGTCAGGATCATATTCACTCCGTTCACTCGGGTTTTGTAATTTTTGATATTGCAACAAGTGAAATTTGAGTAGAACTTTTTGACCTAGTTGTCATGTGTAGTTGTCATATTCACTCCAACGGTTTGAAGGGCTCGAGGAATACGTCAAGGTGCAGTCGCTGCACATCTCGGCCTTCATTGCCCTCACCTCCTTAAGCCATATTATGCCGATCACTTAGTAATACTTCTCATGTTCCTCTGCATAAAACTGTTGTCGTTGAAAGTTGGTGGTAGAGGGGCGTCGTTGGCCTTCGCTTCATTTTCCTGAGAGGTGCCGATTCGCTGCCGTTGCCTTTATACCTTTTGGTTGACTGCTTCACTGGTATCTATGGGGCAAGTTTTTATATAGTGGTTAGTAATGTGTTCAAATAATTAGATGAAAGTTATGGTATGACTGAACTCGCTGCCATATCGCTAACATTTTGGCTAAACCGAGTAGCTTTTGCAAGGTCGTAAAGTCAAGTCAGTATGAATGTGGGACATTGCAAAGCATGTTGACTTGGCCGAATTGTTTGCGACATTCATCCTAATGGTCATAAAATAACCTAGAACTCCCTAGTTACAACACATATATGTAGAAAATAGTATTTACCCCATCACATCCACCCCATTTCATCCAATCACTAAAGAACATTGTGAAACACTAATAAAATAGTCCTAAAACCTAATCAATCCTCAAATAAAGCTTGCAAATTGGACTAAAGCACCACATTTTGACAAGCAAGAAATTTAAACAATAAACCTAAACAACTAAAGGAATAGAAGGAATTCAAAATTTTACCTTTTCTAGGGTTTGAAAAGAATGTGGTTGTGTCCTTCAGTGTTGATGGATACCGATAAACAAAAAATGAGGGAGGGCTTGGGTTTATGATAAGGTAGCGGTTAGGCAGTTGGATTGGGCAGTTTTGTGGTAGATTTTTGGCAATGTGGAGGTTTGAATGTGCGACGTCAAGTTTGGGATTGTTATGGATTGGAGCTTCGAATGTTTAAATACTCAGACCCATACGGTGTTGTTTAAACCATGAATGCAATGTTGCACTCATAGTCGATATTATCCCATGCTGACCAATTAATGATCTAGGTCGGACTGATGAGTTACTAAGCCAAATAGTACATCTGGCCCAATTGCCAATGCAATTTGGGCTTGCTCAATAGTGGGGTAAAAAACATTAAACGATGTCGTATTCATCATCGGCATTATCAATAGGATGTCGACAAGGCACCGACGTTGCATATTACAGTGAGCCTAATAAATGTTTTGGCCCAAATTCACTAACACACTAGCCAAAATACAAGGCTTGGAGTAATTCAGTTCGAAATATTTTTACGCAAAATATTAAATGATAAAATAAATGGAATCATGAAACTAATCTTGAACGGTGCTTCATTAACCCCGAACTCTTGTTGTCGGTGTTCATTATTGTAACTTGTAGCAAAAACATTGTGGAAGTTGTATAACTGATTACTTTATAGTCTCGAATGTGATCGTCTATGACCTCCTATCCACAATGTAAACCGTCAAACACGTCTTTCTCAAACTGTTACTCATGTAACATGATTAAATGTTAGTGGAATTAAAAGGAAAACCAAATGTAACACGAAGAACTGATATAGCTTACCCTTAAATGGGACTAGCTTTTATAGGCCCACAACAATCTTAACAATCGAATGAGTTATATCACTTGTTCAAACAATATATTTAGTAATACGGTAGGTTCTTTCTCCATGTGTAACAGGATTACCCTTTGTAATTGTTATAACTGGTCTCTACTTGTTTTGGATAACATCGGTTATAACAAGCTCTTAACAATCTTAATTATTTGAGGTAGACTAGTTCAAAACATAACTCGTGCAATAGGATTGATTGCTCTTGGGGATCATGGGAGAACCCTTCGAATTGTTGTAACTGATATCAAATAGTTTCTTATAACATCGACTATAATAGGCTCCTCACAATCTTGATGATTAAACCATTAATGTTAAAACATTACTCGTTTAAGAGGATTAACTGTTCTTTGGCTTAACGGGAATACCTTGTTCAATTGGTATAACTAGTATTATAGTCTCAAATAATATTAGCTTTAACAAGCCCTAAACATATATGATAATATTGAACAAGTAATGTTCATCCCATTACTAGCGTAATTGGATTGATGTTGTAACTGACGATCGGCTATAACTCACCATCTACATATACACCAAAATGGTTGTGAAAGGGTTGACATTACTTGTGGGTTAAAAATTAACAAAAACCCACTGTAATCCGTGAAACATATATCTTTACTCGTCGAATAACATTGGCTATGACTGGCGATGAACAACATTTAATTTCTATAATAGAACTGATTATGGAAAACCTAAAGACACCCTAGTTGTCAACATCGCACATTGATGTGCACCGTAGTGCATGTGTAAACCAATACATTAGGCATAATAATTAGCTTATTTTACTTGTTAGATTGCTAGTGTTAGTTAGGTTTACACAAAAAAGGGTTTAGATGGCCATGTTTCATTTTCTTTTCTAAATCCTGAGTTTTGTAGACATCATTGATACTAATGGACACCTTGTATAAATGGGCACCTAGATCTTCTATTGTGATCATTATAAGTAGGTAGCTTTGAGTAGTTTTCATCAACTTTGTATAGAAGGCCATTCACAAGGATGGTAGAAGATATTCAAGGCCATTTTTAAGAATAGTAGATGAAGGCCACATACTCGAAAGCTTAGTAGTAGAAGGATTGATCTAAAGAAAGGAGGATTTGAAGTTTAAAGAGGCCTGGGAAGATATAGAGGGTTATTGTCCTGGAGTCGGCCCAAATTTCAAGGAAAGATCCATGAAGAATCATCCCTTGAAGGTGGAACCATCCAATTTTTATTCTCAAGCGCTATAAAATCGACTACAAGAACTCTAAAATCTAACCAACGGTTTATCCATAGCGGAGCAAAGAAGTCAGCTGGACAAACCAGCCACAGGTTGCATAGACCATTCATGGCTAGCACAAGGCTCAACCATACATGGTCTGTACCATGAGACATGGCCCATAGCATGAGACACGGACCATGTCTGGGGCCTTTGGCATGATCCGTGCCAAGCCCCAGTATGGATCTTGCCGATCTCAGCAAGCCATGTCCTGAAGTCCCTTTTTCACTCCAATTTTGGCAAAGTATGGGCACGGACCATTCTATTTCACACGGCCCACACTATTCCAAGTCACAAATATCGAAACTAGACCATGGGGATTTATGAATGATATGGCATGTGCCAAGAAACTGAGCAAAATGAAGATCTGGTTGACGGCCCGCGCCAAACGACATTGGGCGCAGATTAGAAGTGCAAAAATACAGCTCTAGACGACGGCCTAAGTTGGTTGACACGGACCGCACCAACACGACCATATCAAGACTAGCGCCCCATGCCAGCACGAACCACATGACCCATGCCAAGATCGATGGGCCATGCCAGCATGAGGCCACGTAGACAGCACGGGTTGTGCCAATCGCTACGCCTTGTGTCAGCGGCTGCTACTAGGGTTTTTGGCCTAATTTGGGCCTATCTAGGCCCAATCTCCTACTACTATATATATATATATATTCGTTAGTCTATTAGGGTTTGGAGGCTAGATCATATTTAATAATTCAAGAGCAATTGAGAGAGAGAAAAACACTCTCCCTTTCCTCTAGGTTATTTTTATTCTTCTTTTTATTTTTCTTTTGCCCAAAAATGTGGAATTCAATTCAATACTTGAATTCCATGTTTAGGGAGTAGTTTAATAGTTTGGGTTTCTTTTTATTCATGATTTGAACTTGGATTTTTGAGATTAAGATTTTCCTATCTTATTGTCCTTTTTCTATTTATGCTTTAACTTGTGCTTTTTAATGCTTTGAAATATATGCTATGTTATTATGATGATTCACCCATGCATATGTGGTAGTATAAAATCGTGCTAGGCTTCATTGCTATCTTGGGAGAGTTATAATTTTGGAGTAGGCAAAGAACACTAGGGAGACGAGTGCATTCATTTCCTTTGAGAGAAAATCCGTGTATGTGTTATGCCCTGATTCTAATTGGCTAGTTGTGTGACAAATCAACATATTGGGCGGTCCATTCAGCGAATCCCAATGGTGATAATTCTCTGGCTTACCCTGATAGATTAGTGTGATTGCTTGTAGCGACTAGAGTTGTGTCAACTCTAGAGTCATCACAAGGTGTCTTTTCCTTTGCCTCTCTAGGCCTAGGGATTGAGATCCACAGTGGAGTGTCCAGTATGTAATGCACTCACTACATATCTAATGGTTGCGACCTACGCGAGGCATTGCCCTTTTAGGCGGGCTTTGTATTATTCTAAGCGGGGGCGCACTAGCATTGGGAGTGAAGTGAAAGGGAATTTTCTGCGGCATCAGTGGACTAGAGCGCATTCCCCAACTTACAGAGATGGTGAGGTACGGCATTTTTGTAAGTACCATGTGTGACATATGAGGGGAAATACCTAGCAATCTCCACATTGCGTAACATAGGCATAAATTAGGTTTATATGTCTACATGTCAATGAATCGAGGATAGAAGCCATTTATCAATCATGTTACGCAAATACCCCAAGTGCCTGTGTACATAGTTTATTCTCACGTTATCTCTTATGTTCGTAGTTGTTAATTGAAAACCAATTTTGTAATGTCAGCTATTCCTAATACACAAACGAATTGACATCCCATACATGTTTGTGTTTAATTGACTATTACACCTAAGCATCTCTGTGGGCAAACCCGATCTTGCCACTAACTACCCCATAGGTAGCTTAGTAGTGAATTTTATTTTTTATCATCCTGCGTGTCCTTGTGTTTGTTTGGCGAGTGCCTTTGCTCGGGTTAATTTATCTACAACTTGATCACCCTGGGTGGAGGCGGATCACACATAAACTTTCATTTACCGAGGAGGAGACAAAGACTTAGAGATGACATACATGAAAGTGAAACGGGCCATTTGGTCCATAAGCAGGCCCACTATATGAATTCCAATCCACGAAGTTGGCGATGTTGGCTTAAACTTCGTGTAACCCAATACTTTACCAACCATATTGCATTATCGTACATTCTTATGAAATGGGACTATTGGGCCAATTTTGACCCACGTGAAGACCTAAATTAAACATCACAGACATGTAGTATGAACCTTGCAACATTGCATCACTGGCACGAGAATACATTTATGCATCATACTTAGACAAAAGAATGCCCAAAAGCTTTGAAAAAACATTTATTGCCAAAAATGGCGCCCTTCATCCTTTAAGACCCAAATTTCATCATCCCCATTTCCTTTCTCCTCTAACCTATCAAGCAGAAAAAATCATCAAATCCATCTCCCACATAGATTCTTAATGGAGAAACAAAGGGAAAATTATGAGGTCACCATAGTGGGGATATCCATGAATCAAAATTGTGGTAAGGTTCCATCTTTCAAACAACACATACATGATCATATTGTCTATTTTACATTCCTTGGGATTGATTGTTGAATGAGGGTTTGATGTTGTTATGTGTCTTACTTTTCATCTATTTTGTTATGTGGCCAATACATTAAAGGTTGTGTGGATACCTTGATTTCATTTTTTTAATGTGTATTGTGTGTACCACTTTTTGGAGTTTTCAAATGGTGGTTATTTGATATGGAAATGACATAATTTTTTAAATTTTCATCATTTCTTTTCTTCATATGAAAATCATCTTCAATGGAGATGTATCTAGTGTGTCACCTAATGGATGATCGAGTGTTGTTGTGCCAAAATCCTTGATTGTTAGCATATTTGTAGCATTATTTTGTGTGCTTAATTAACTTCGTGTTGTGGATAATATAATTTTGTGTGATTAATTAACTTTATTTTTAGGTTGTGGAGTGGTGATCCACGATAAGAGGAAATTCCCCAAAAGATAGAGAGATGTAAATGTATTGAAAAGGTTGGGGTTGGGCTATTTGCAAGAAATTAATAGACATGGTGGACAAAGGTTTGAAATGTCCAATGAAATTTGACCACATCAGAAATGCAATATGCGAGGATAGAAATTTGTGGTCTAGTTACTTAGGATTGATTGTGATAAGACGTCAAAAAATGTATTAGCATTTAACATCTCTTTTGTCATCTTTTTGTTGTAAGATTGCTAGATTTAGATAGGTTTATATCATAAGGGGTTTAGATGACCATTTTCGGTTTTCATATCTAAATCCTTCATTTTGTAACCTATGTTTAGTTTAATGGATTTTGGGTCCTTACGAGCATCTAGATTCCATTTTGTGAGCTTAATTTGTAGATTGTGTGTGAGCCCTTTCTAGTGGTTTAGTGAAGGCCACAAGCCAAAACTTGGTAGAAGATAGAAGGATCGAGGAAGGAAGGCAAAGAAGCGGATGAATGTGATAATGTCGAACTCTTTATCATGCTTGTTTATTGTAGCAAATAGGAGAGGTCTATGAGCGTTGAACGTTCTTGACTAATCTTGTGTAAATGTATGAATTGGTTAAATTCTTAGACACGGTGTAGTGTTTATAGGTGTTACCAAGTTTGTTGATTCTTCATACTCAACGCCATTAATGGGATACTTTTAGTTGTGTTTTGACTAAGGGAATCATTGGTGAGGTTTGACAAGAGATGTTGAATTCACTCTTGCAAACTACTATCTAAGAAGGATAGAAGGTTTATCTTCACAACAAGTAGTTAAAGTAATGAATATGATGTAGATTCAAGGATAGATAAGAGGTTTGGAAGTGGAAATCAATTGCCCCCAAAGCTTTGTCTTTTGTAGTTTTTACCCTTTTTTCTTAGTTTGTTGCATGATTAGCATAATTACTTGACTTTGCTAATTATCTTGTCTTTAATTTCAAAACTTAGGACCAAAACCAACCCCCCCATTTACTTACTTTTCTCTCTCTCTCTCTCTATATATATATATATCTACTTCTAGTCTAATATCAAACTTATATGTTTAAACCCTTAGAAAGATCCATTTTTTGTGGATGTCCCCAACATTCCATTATCTACTTAGTTGTAGATAGGAAGCATTATGGCTTATAAATTTAACTTTGAGAGGTATGGCGAAGACTTCCCAAAGTTTGGTGTAGTTGCCAGGGAAGAGGGTTTTATTTTTAAGTGTTTGGGCATATTTGGTTTCATATTAGCTAGTTGTTTTTATTTTCCACTTCTTGGTGGTTGTTTTTGTTCGGAGTAGGTATTTCTTGAGTTCTTGGTGAATTTTTATCGAGAATCCTTGCAATATGATTCCTGATTTTTGAAAAAGGGAAATTGTTTTTGAAAAAATGGAACGTCTCACCTTGAGGGAACTCATGATGAGAAGAGAGGCTCAACTAGCAAGGTTTCCAAGGGCAAGAAACCCAAAAATGGTATCCATGCCACAATTCTTACAACCCGGAAGGGAGTGGTAATCCGGATTGGTGGTATGAGAATGAGCTAGAAACCCAACAATATGAGCAAAATAGTTGGCCATCACCACCTTATACCATACCCAAAAACCAAGCCAAATTAGGAAGTTCAAGTTTGACACGTGAGGAAGTCATGAATGCAATAGCAAACTTGAACAACTTTGCTAGTCTGAAATCGGACACTCAGCTCTCTTCTAGTGTTGAGGCTATTGAGGGGCATGCGAGGAGTATGTTGGAAGCATTGGCCCAAATGGAAGCTCATGATTCCAAAAATACACCATCCCAAGTCGAACTCAAAGATTCAGTGAGTGAGGTCACCATGGGAAATGACTTTGAGTTCGAGGGGGATGAGGAGTTAGTTGTTGAGGATTAAAAAATGGAGGAAGAGGTGATTGTGCTACATTCATTAGCATCGTCATCCCTACCCCCACCTAGTGAACTAACTCCACCATTTTCGAAAGTTTTGAGGGAGATAAGAGAGGAGCCAAAAGACAATCCCAAGGCTCCTAACCACCTAACTCCCTTTAAACCATCTCCACCTCCACAAAACATTCCTCTTGTAAGTTTTTGTACCCCCACCTCTCTATTTTTGGATGCTCATGATGAAGGGTTTCAAACCTTCACCATATGGATAACATTAGGGTCGTGCCAATGACCATAAAAATATGGAGCTTCTCAGTAGGCAACCCAAGCTTTTAAGTTTGGTTAGTGTTTTTCTTTTCTTGAAAAAAAAATCCTCAATCATGTCCTCAAACCCTTACCAAAAACAACAAGAATACAACCACAATCCACAACAAAAAACCACTACCAAAACCACCATCTAGAAGTACTACTAGTTGTTGTCTTTTGTAACTGTTGATCGGGATTTTATAGTTGTGGCTTCGAAGTGGATGGATCAAAGTTGCATGTTGGACGGAGTTCGAGAACATGGAGGAGAGAACATTTATTGAGGAGTGAGCATTGCCATCACCAGGAAGGACCTTCAAAGCCCTAGTTGTGAGTATTTTTTCTTTCTCCCTTATTTGTTTATCTTGTCATTTTCACATTGAGGACAACGTGTGTTTAAAGTGGGGGAAGGTAAATAGGAATATATCTCATTGTATTTTATTGTAGTGTGCATATACTCTGCTTTGATGTGTTTCGTTTGAAAAAAAATTGAAAAATGAAAAAGAAAGAAAAAAATTTGTGCTAAGTTGAAAACCCGAGAGGTTAACTTAAGCAAAAGTGGGAGGTCAGGATAGGTTGAAAACCAGGAATGGTGACCTATGCAAAAATGAGAGGCCAAATGGTGTGGAAAAAGATGAGGGTGAGCATTGAAAAAGAAAAATGTGTGAAGCCAGGATGAAAACCCAAGAGGGCTCCTAGGCAAAATGAGAGAAAATGAGAGAAATTGAAAAAAAAATTATATTTCTCTTGATTTGTCTATTGGGTGGCTTTTTTGGTAGAGTAAGTTAGCTTGGCATTATATGTATACCTCACTTTTGTTATGGTTTGTTGGTTGTTTAGATTATCGTAGACTTTGGGATGTGAGAGTGTGAGAGATTCTTATGTCTTGGGGGTTAGAGTAGTCAAGAAATATGATGCTGGATGTTTTGGGAAAACTTTGGCATGCTAGTTTACGTTTAGATCTTTTCTTGTTCTTATTTACATGGGGACGAGTAAAGGTTTAAGTACGGGGAGGTTTTATAAGATGTCAAAAGCATGTATTTTCCATAGCATTTAACATCTCTTTTGTCATCTTTTTGTTGTAAGATTGCTAGATTAGCTAGGTTTATATTATAAGGGATTTAGATGACCATTTTTGGTTTTCATATCTAAATCCTTCATTTTGTAACCTATGTTTAGTCTAATGGATTTTTGGTCCTTACGAGCATCTAGATATCGTTTTGTGAGCTTAATTTGTAGATTGCTCATGATCCTTTTGGAGTGTTTTAGTGAAGGCCACAAGCCAAAATGTGGTAGAAGATAGAAGGGTCGAAGAAGTAAGGCAAGTAAGCGGATGAATTATCACCCAGAAGTTTGGACAAAGTTCCTCAAATGATCCGAGAAGAATCAGTGTACAAGGGTGGCACCATTGGATTGGTATTCTTGAGCATTAAAATTGGAGCAACAGTTCACCGGAAATGACTCAAAGACCATCCTGCTGACCCGCAGGCCAACTGGCTGGGTGAAGAAAACCGTGGTGCCCGAGCAATGCCCTTAACCACGTGCCCGCTCAAGAGAAATAACCTGTGGCACAGCCCCTTCGATTACAGACGTGTATCCGCGCTTACTAGCACCCAGGAGTCCCACGCCGGTGCCTAGTTTCTCGCACCACTGACAGGGTTTCCCCGTACCAGCGCCTAGCTTCTTGCTCCACCGACTTAGCCGCATGCACCGTACATGCCCAACGATGTCTGCTGCATTGTTTTACTTTTTCTTGGTCCATTTGGGCTATAAATAGCCCCCCTTTCTTCCCCATTTTCTAAGCCTGACTTTGGGGGCTCCAAAACCCTAGTTTTCCCCCCTTTTCTTTCATTTTCGTCCATTTTCTTCTTCTTTTTTTTCTTTTTAGATTTATGTTCTATGTTATGGGTTTTGATTATCTAGCTTAGTTTTGTACTTGTTAGAAATTTATTGAGGCTTCTAAGCCATATCTTGATAACTTTATTTATCTATTTATTGCTTTTGCTATTGTGCATTTATGGAGCTTCGAATGTGGATTGTTAATGGCATCAATGTTGTTGGTTGTTTGAGTATATAAATTTCTTTTATGATTGCTTTTTAGGGTTAGGAGAAAGTAGATAAGTTTCCCCTCTTTTAATATGAAATCCAAGAGCATGAGTTAGAGCTTCTAATGATGTTGATGTGTTAATAATTGATAGATGAATGTGATAATGTCGAACTCTTTTTCATGTTTTTTTATTGTAGAAAATAGGAGAGGTCTATGAGCGTTAAACGTTCGTGACTAATCTTGTGTAAATGTATTAATTGGTTAAATGCTTAGACAGAGTGTAGTATTTATAAGTGTTACCAAGATTTTTTATTCTTCATGCTCAATGCCGTCAATAGGATACTTTTAGACAGAATGGCATTCGACACCGGAAACACATTTTTAATGAAATTGTATTATTGTTTACAGTACATCAACTGACGTCGTGCATGTATAATTTACCATTTGGTTAAACCAATTGCATTAATACGACGTTGCTAAATGTTCATTATACATTACCGACGGTACCATAAAATGAGCAACGTCTGTTAAAACGAGCTCGTAAGCACCTCGTACATCACAGAAATAGCACCCTGGTTGAATCATTACAAGGGATGTCAGTATGTTAAAATTACGTCGAGTTATCACTATGTCATGTCATCATCGCACGAGTGTCGCCTTAATCGACGATGGTTAACTAGACATTTCATAACAACATCCTAATCAACTGTGATGAATTCGTTCATGCTGATATCGAACTATGGTCGCTTAGGGGATTGTCACATTCATAATTACCACGGTATTTTTGCAAAATAAATAGAGTCAAACAAAATATTTACTGCAGTTTGAAACCATGGTCAAAATTTACAATCTGCGATGTTGATGACATAAATGTGCGAAATCGTATACAGGTACAAAAGACATCGCACCCAAAATTTGAGACATCGATCATGTCGATCTTGCAGCCTTCTTGGCATGTTGGCTGCCTACACATATAGACCGACGCCGCACCGTCATCAGTATCCTTATCGGCTATTGACTATTTACCTCGGTTATTTTTCCAAAAATCCAAGGTAAAAAATTCTTTTACCTCATTTTTGAACCGAGGTAAAAAATATATTTTTTACCTCGGCTAGATTTACCTTAGTTTTTTGGACTAAAAACCGTGGTAAAAACCCATGCAGAACCGAGGTAAAGGTGATGTTTCTTGTAGTACTAGTTGCTACAAACAATCATTCTCATCTATCGAGGTAAGCCAAGGATTTTCCCTAGTTGGGAATATTCTAACACCCCCAACATAAATTCCTCACACGACTATCCAATTAGAATTATAGTCTAAACAATCAAAATGGTACTCTTGAGGTAGTATGAATGAACTCATCTCTCAGTTGTTCTTGAATCTATGACCATAATCTAACACTCCCAAGATATGAATGAAGCCTAGCAAAATATTATATTATACATGGATGTATGGATGTGTCATAAAACATGGCATAGCATAAATCTCACTAGAATAGAAAACATAAATCAAGCACAAATATTCATATGACATAAAGATAGGAAAATCTAAGAATATCAAAAGGTTATTATCAAATCATGAATACAAATACAAACTCCAAGTTAATTAACAACTCCCTAAGCATTGAACCCAAGTATTTTATAAGATTCGATGCCCTTGGAAAAATCAAGAAGAAAATAAATAAATGTAGAGAAAAGGTTTATTCCCTTTCTCTCTCTAACTACTCTTGAAGATTAGAATAATGTGCCAGACTTCAACCCTAGTAGACATAGGCTTCTATATATATATGTATATATTAGTAGGGAAATGGGCCTTGAAAAAGTTACAAAATAGGCCAAAAAACCCTAGATGCCACAAACGGCACAAGATGTCATGTGTGGCACGATCGTGCGGGGTGGTGCTGGCACGGGCCGTGTGGCTAAGCATGGGTCGTGCTAGTCAACCTTGGCATGGGCCATGCTAGCCAACCTTGGCATGGACTATGTCGACTGACACGAATTGTCGGCTGGGGCTTGGTCCTAGGCCTTCTGATGATGCCCACTCACATCGTTTAGCACGGGCCGTCGGCTGGGAGTGATGTCTCAACCAGTTGAATGACACAAACTATGTGAATATTTGCAGATCGTCGACCGAGTGCTTGAATTTAACTTCTGAACAATGCTGGGTGTGTGGAACTTTGCGGGGCCTTGGCGGGGAGTCAGTTTTTGAGCAAAATGATGGCACGGGCATGTAGAACATCACACCCTGTCGGCTGGTCTTTAAATCTTGTGTTGAAATAACACGGGTCATTTTAAGGGAAATGGTATGCATCCATACTTAGCCAATTTGGGGTCTTGGCTGGAACAGGCCGGGCTAGGTCAGGCGGCTTGTGCTAAGGAAAGATGGCACGGGTCATACTGGACAGGAGCCTCATGTCAATGGGTTCTGGCACGGGCTGTGCTGGACGGGGCACCTCGTGCTGGTGCCTTCTGGCACGACCGTGTTAGCCATCGCAGACCATGTTTGCTAATGTGGCCGTTCCATGTCTCAAAAAAATGAACTTCGACTCCACTCTTTTTCTGGCTTTTTCCATCAACTACCACATTTTAGCTCGTGGCCTTCTATCTACTACAACCCTTGCGGATGACCTTCTAATATCTACTACCACTCTTGAGAGTGGCCTTCTACAAAATAACGACAAAATAATCATGGGCAACCTACTAGTAAGATCACAATGAAAGATCTAGGTGGTTATGAATATAAAGTATTCATTAGTTACAATTAAGTCTACGAAACTGGGGATTTAGATAAGAAAATCATCAATGGTCATCTAAACCCTATGTTGTGCGAGCCTAACTAAAAATATCCATTAACCAAACAAAACATAATAGCAAATCTGTTGAATGCATTAGTTAACATATGCATAAAGGTGCAGACCAGCTGCCATTTCAGGAGATCAGGTGGTAGCTAAAAAATGTATTTTGACAGAAGTAACAGAAGCAAGGAGAAAGAGAAATGTGAACTCAGTGCATGGAGAGATTATTCTGGTGGATACGGAACAGATGCCCATTCGAGATTTAGGCACAATGGTTGTAGTGAGATTAATGCCTGGGAATGTTAAGGAGAAATTGGGAATTTTGTTGGAAGAATATGGTGATGTGTTTTCTTGGAGCACTTCTGATCTTACTTGAGTACCTTTGAGATTGGCAATTCATAGGTTGAATATCGATTCTTCAATAAAGCCGGTCAAGTAGAAAATGAGGGCATTCGCCCCAGAGATGGCAAATTCTATCGAAGTGAAGGTTGAGAAATTACTTAAGGCAGAGGTTATCGAAGTGATGCTTTATCCAGAGTGGATAGTTCACCCAGTTTTGGTCCCAAAACACGATGAAGCTTGGCAAATACGCATTTATTTAACTAATCAGAATAAATTTTACCCTAAGGACCTGTTATCTGTTGCTGCCAATTGATAAGTTGGTGGAAGCTATAACTGGGTATCATGTTTTAGCTTTCTTTGATGCTCACAGAGGGTACCATCGGATATTAATGGCAAAAGAAGATAAGGAGAAAATCTCATTCATCACGGAAGTAGGTACGTTTTGTTATAAGAAGATGTTGTTTGGACTTAAGAATGCATGAGTAACTTACCAACGACTAGTGGACAAATTGTTTAAGAAACTATCAGACAGAAATATAGAGATATATGTGGATGATATGGTGGTGAAGAGTAGGAGTCATGATGATTTTTTGGCAGAGTTGAAAGAGACGTTTGAGAAGCTTCGAGGGGAAAATCTGAAACTGAACCTAGCTAAGTGTGCGATTGGAGTATGAGCTAGAAAGTTCCTTGGATTTATGGTATCTGAAAGGGGTATCAATGTTAATCCTGAGAAAGTCAAGGCATTAATCACAATTAAAAGCCTCCAGATGTTGAAGGATGTCTAAAAACTTACTGGGTCTTTAGCAGCTATGAGTTCGTTCCTCTCAAAGGGGGGAATAAGAGCACTTTACCTTTCTTTGATGTGCTGAGAAAAGCAAAGAGGTTCCAATGGATGGAGAATGCGAGGAAGCATTCATTCAGTTGAAATAACATCTTTGAGTCTTTCTAACACTTCAGAAGTCGAAGAGAGATGAGGTGTTGTTTTTGTACATTTTGGTTTCACCTCTGGCTATCAGCGCAGTACTAGTAAAGGAGAAGGAAAGAAAGCAGCATCACATATATTTTGTAAGTTGATCTTTGCAAGGGCCTAAGATGAGGTATAAATCTCTCGAGAAGTTGATCTTATCATTGGTACATGCAGCACGAAGGCTGCATCCCTACTTCCAGGGCTTACAATAGTGTTTCTTACCAATCATCCCATTAGGAAGATTCTTTTAAAGCCAGAGGCTTCGGGGAAAGTGATGAAATTTGTCAAGCCTTCAAAAATTTTATGGAGGACACAACAGAGTCCATCGGGTTAAAGAGAATATTGTATGGAAATTATATGTGGTTGTTCCTCACAATCGGGAGAAAGTGGAGCAGGAGTGTTGCTTACAAGTCCCGAGGGTAAGAATTACCCGTATGCATTCCACTTTATGTTTAAGGCCATGAACAATGAAGTTGAATATGAAGCCTTGATTATAGGATCACGCCTAGCTAAGGAGCTCAAGGCGAAGAGCTTAGAGATATTCAGTGACTTGCATATTGTGGTCCAGCAAGTCAAAGGAGAGTATGAGGCAAGGGAGTGCAATTTGAAACAATATTTGGAGGTATTAAAGCCTCCGTTGAATGGTTTTTGAACTTACACCCTGACACATGTGTTGAGGGAGGAAAACCACAAGGCGGATTCTTTAAGAAAGCTTGCTTCATCATTTTTGGGAACTCAATAACAAAAGCAATTACTTATGGAGACCTTGAATATGTGTAGTTTTGAGGAGCAGGAGGTAATGACCCTTGAAGAGGGAGAATCTTGGATGACGCCTATTGTCAATTACCTTCGAGATGGAGTAATTCCAGAGGATGTAGTTGAAACCAGAAAATAGGGCTGAAAGCTCCAAGGTATAAATTCTATGCATTTCAAGATGGAGTTCTGTATCGACGAGGGCATCTTCAGCCATTGCTTCTATGTGTCACTCCTAATAAAGTTAATTATTTGATTAAAGAGTTTCAAAAGCTATATGTGGTAGCCATCAGGGGGCTCGATCTGTGGCAAGAAGGATTATTCAAGCCGGATATTACTGGCATATGATGTTTGATGACGCCAATAAGTATATTCAAGCTTTCCATCAGAGCTAAAGGCATGCACCGATTATTCATATTCCTTAGGAAGAGATGATGAATATTCATATTTCGTGGTAATTTGATAAATGGGGGATCGATCTAGTGAGACCTTTTCCCAAGGCCCCAGACATTTTAGGTATCTTATCGTGATCATTGATTATTTCACGAAATAGGTTGAGGCGGAGCAATTGAAGAATATGAAAGGAAAGTGTGTAATTGCATTTTGTTTGAAGAATATCATTTGTCTTTTTGGAATTCCAAAAACTATAATAACTGATAATGGAATGTAGTTTGCTTATGATCCTTTTAAAAGGTGGTGTGAGGAATACAAGATTCACCAGAAGGTGACAATTGTATATCATCTTCAAGCAAACGACCAAGTTAAGGTAACCAATCAAACGATTGTGAATGGTATCAATGCAAGACTTGAGGGGCCTAGGGGAACTGGATATGTGAATTACCCAGTGTTTTTTGGGCTTATAGAACAGTTTAATCCTCTGCCACAGGAGAAACACCGTATATCTTGGTTTATGGTTTTTGAAGTTGTGATCCCTGTAGAGATTGGGGTACAGCTCAAGGGTGATAGCAGTTTCTAAAGGAAAGGTTAGTGAAGATCATTATCATATATACCTCGATCTAGTAGAAGAAAATTGGGAGCTGGTATTTGTACATGAAACCAAGGTAAAGGAGAAAGTCAAACATTACTATGATCAAAGGGACATGAAGTTTCAGTTCAACCCAGGAGATCTTGTTATGAGGAAAAATGAGAAGAGTTGGTGTGAGCCTGAAGGAAAGTTAGCCGCAAATTGGGAATGACCTTACAGGGTTATGGAAGTATATCCAGGAGGTAGTTACACTCTTTTTTTTAGGTAAATATGGTAAATAGAAAATGTGGTGAAACATCCACGGTAGGGCCCCATAAAGGTACCGGTGACCCTACCAAATACAAAGTAATGCACACCCTAGGCTAAATGTAAAACCTAGGGAAGAAATAAGACCGAGTGGGGGGCGATACCTTAATAGGCAGCCTCCCCCACCCTCCCAAATGCTTAAAAACTGCTAACCCTGAGCTAGAAAATACTAAGCTTAGGGAAAATAAATGCAAGTCCAGATGTAAGAATGAAAAAGGTTCTATAGATCGCAACCCGAAGTGAAAATGGGCAATGAAATACGAGACAACTGGGATGAGAACTAACTCACTACCCATGACCATGTGATCCGCTTCTACCCCTAACACACATGGCCTTCTTCATTGGGATTCCATAATGCAACTGAGTGTTGATATCTCGGGTCTTGAAGAGGTTTTCTCGTTGAAATCTTGATGAAGATTCAAAAATCCAATGTAATCGGTTTTGGAGTTCGTATCGCAGCCGAGAGTAGTCTCGGGTCTTGGATTTTGCGTAGATCTGTCTGAGTGAAGCTGATAACCGTCATTGCACCTTCCTTGGCATGAGTGGAAATCTGCTTCAACCATATACATCCCTAAGGTGAAGAAAGAGGGATTTTATTGGCCTTCAATCATTCTCTTGGGGAGGACCGAGAATAATCTAGTAGGCAAGAGTGTGTTGATGTTGTGTTTCCTACTCTTGTGATCCCAACTAGATTAGTTTCCTTAGGATGAGAGAACGGACACACTTATACCACGTGCATCAGGTGTGGAAATTATGTAATCGCCCACTCCATTTTGAGCAAATGGACACTTTATGCCAATTTAACACTAAGTGTAGTGCGAGCATAGAGCGTATAAAAACCGTCAATTCAAAGTAAAGAACTAAGCGTAGATGATGAAGTATAGGCCAAAGGCCCTTACTTTAAAACCTACAACCATTTTCGTGAATTCCAAGTTACCACTAGCCATAATGCCAACAGTTTCAAGCCTTATGATCCCATCGGAAATACTGAGCATGGTGCCCAGCAAATGGCTCCAACGCCTGATTCGATGCTTCCACGCCTGGCGCTCATTGAATGGCACCAACGCATCTGCCACAATCCTGCACCCTGCACCCACGCATGACGCCCAGAATCCAATTGCCAGCACCCAGCGTGCCTGCACCAAAATTCCTGGAAAAAAACCATGGCATCCTTCTCCTTTAACCAACGTGAATCAACCATTGGCCAGCTCCAAGTGCCAAGCGCCCATCGACCAACGGCCAGCGCATAATAAAACAGTGCCTAGCAACCAGAGGCTAGTGCCCAGCACTCAACGCCTATAAACCAGTGACTATCACCCAACGACCAACGGCCATCAACCAAAGGCCAGTGCATAGTGCCATCACATAGCGCCTAGAAACCAATGGCCAGCGCCCATCACCCATCAACCAAAGTCCAGCGCATAGTGCCCACCAATGACCAGCACCCAACGCCCAGCGCCCAAAACCAGTGGCCAACACCTAACAACCAAAGGCCAGTGCCTAGTGCCCGCATCCCGCCTCTAGCGACCAAACCTCCTAATAAAAATGTTCATTCGGGATAGGCGATTAAGGACCATGTAACAATCCTTCATGATGAGTTTAAGTACCTGATCTGAACTTGGCTGAACACCATCCATAACCACATTATTCCTTTCCCTCCAAATACGATAAACCGTAGTTATCAAAGCTAGAGGGCTAAATGTCTTACGAATTTTTTATCCCTTTACTTGCCTTTTCACCCAATTCATAGAACTTGCCATCGTACTTGTTCTTCATCTTAACCCTATCCAATTCCTTACTCATCCCCATACTACTTCCGAGAATTCGCACTTGAAGAACAAGTGGTCATTTGTTTCCTCTTCTAGATGGCATAGAGAACAATTTTTTTCCATATTTTCATCCTCTTCAACACGGTGCTTATCCTTGGTGTGCAGCCTCCCTATTGTTGCCAACCATGCGATAAAAGAGAACTTTGGAGGGATAAAGCTACGCCAAATGCCATTGAAAACTTTCTCATGTGGTCTACCATTCTCCTCATACAATCTCAAGTATTTGTGCTGATGCATAAAACCATATGCCTTGCTAGTGAATTTTCCTGAACTTGCCCAAGAACTAAGATGATATTTTACTTCCTGGACATCTCCATTAAACATAATTTGCAATTCATCCCTCAGCTTGCACAAATCACCAAAATAGCTCGAAAACCATTCACCCAATCGGCCATTTTGAATCCTCGGGTTTATACCCCAAAACACATTGTCTTGTAGATAAAACGAATGGATCCATTTAACCCAAAAATTATCCTTCTTCATGTCGATGTCCCATATCCTTTGAGCCATTGAAGCACGATTCCACCTTACAAAATCCCTTAAGTCGAGACCCCCAAATGACTTAGGAGTGCATAGTTTTTTCCACAACACTTTGCTCTTATACTTTCCTCCCCATAAGAAACGCTTACACTTTTGCTCAAGAGCATCCATAACCGTAGACTGTATAATAAATTTCTGAATCCAGAACCCTGCAATACCTCCTACAATGGATCTAACAAGCTTCAGTTTACGAGTATAAGAAAGTGTATGTCCTTTCCATTTGGCAATCTCCGAATCTACCTTTCCTAACATTGTTCCAAACTGGGTTACCTTCAACTTGCTGGAATCAAGTGGCACCCCTAGATACCTAACTGGGAACGTGGCCCATAGAATGCCAGTGAAGCTTAAATCCCCCTTCAGTCTAATGCCAAAAAACTTGGACTTTACCGCATTGATGGCTAGTCCAGAAGTGCGCTCGAATTCATTCAGGGCATTCATAAGTATATGGACCAAAACAGTGTTGGCCTTAGAGAAAAGCATAAGGTCATCCTCAAAATCCAAGTGAGTAATTTTAAGCAATTCACATCTCGGATGATAAGTAAAGTGCCTTGATTTGGCCCTCTTCTTCAACAGTCTCGAAAAGTACTCCATACATATCACGAAAATGAGGGGTGACAAGGGGTCTCCTTACCGTATGCCCCTCTGGCCCTTAAAGTGATTGCATAGCTTACTATTTACTGTAATCGAGAATAAGGAAGTTCTTACACAAGTTATGATTCTGGCCTTTAGTCTTTCTGGAAAACCCAGTCCAAGTAAAACTTCTTCTAAGAAATCCCAGGAGACTGTATCAAATGTTTTTTTCAAATCCACCATGATCATGCACCTAGGAGAATTTCTTGCTCTCTCATAACCACAAACAAATTCCTGCGCAAGCATGACATTGTTCGATAAATTCCTGCCCTTCACAAAAGCACCCTAACACAGGTCAATTATCCCAGGCAATATTCCATCCAGTCTATTGGCAATAATCTTTGTGATTATCTTGTAGACCACATTGCAGCGCACTATTGGTCTAAAGTCACTCACTCTAAGATTGTCTAGCTTCTTCGGTATAAGTGCAACCGAAGTGTGGTTCAATTATGCCAATATATTACCTGTTTGGAAGAACTCCAATACCGCTCCTGTTAATTCCACTCCCATAATATCCCACTGCTTCTTGAAGAATCCGGTAGTATAACCATCCGGTCCCAGTGCCTTGTCATCAGCCATTGCAAATAACGCCTATTTTACTTTATTACTTACAATATCCTGATTCAAATATTCCCTGTCCATAGCTGTCAGAATAGGTCCCAAACTGATTATTGCCTGATCAATAGAGACCATCTCCCTTGGTCTTCCAAAGAGGCCTTTATAAAAATCCGCAAAAAGTTTCCCCTTGTGAATATTAGAAGTTACTTTTTTTTTTAATGAAACCATCCGTAGATGGGGGAAATTATATTAGGCCTTCCCAAGCCGTAAAATAGACAAAATAAAAGGAACATAATACGAATCCGAAGATAAGTTGCGTTATACAATGTTGAGCACTAGGCTCTTGAAGCAACACTTGTTGCTTCCAAAAGAATGATGAAAACTACCGACAGTTCGTGAGAGGTTTCCAAAAGCTCTGTCTAAGTGGGAGAATGTCAGAACTTATTAGTGAATCTAAAAGAAACACAAGGCAGTTCCAGTCCTCCCACCTAGATAGTAAGCGTATCATCTACTAATAGTGAATGATGACACAATCCATCCTAGGTAGGATTATGTACATGTTAGAGGCTCGAAATAGAGTGAGACCTGGTGTAAAGA
Organism: Rubia yunnanensis; assembly: GCA_037428765.1. Taxonomy (NCBI): domain Eukaryota; kingdom Viridiplantae; phylum Streptophyta; class Magnoliopsida; order Gentianales; family Rubiaceae; genus Rubia; species Rubia yunnanensis. The sequence continues at coordinate 63,609,745 of CM075069.1, read as the reverse complement.
CCCTAATGCATCACCATGGCAAGCAGCAGTCTTTGTCTAAGATATCTTCGGTTGCACCCATTCCGAGCAAAGCAGCCTGAAAGGGTCAACAAAGCTTCTATGATTCAGCCTTTGAGTATGCCTTTTTCCTTCTTGTACTCTTACGGTAGTGCCAATTTTATACAGACTGATCCACGTCGCCATAACCTGTAGTCAAGAATGTAAAATGAGTAGCATCTGAACTAATTTGCAAACCGCAGAGAAGGAGTTCCCAACTGATCAAGTCTAACTAATCCCTGCACAGTATTGGGAAGCTCAGAAATGTTAAGAAAGGATGAATCACATTGAAGTTGCAAACAATTTCTAGCAAGCGTATGAGCAACAAGGTTTGCCTGTCTATATACATGACCGAGTTTTATATCACTCAATGATTGATGAATCTCATCAGCTAAGCAGAAACAGTTCCAATGATAACGAGGTGGATCATTAGCAGAAAGGACTGCTGAAAGGCAGTCAGATTCTATGTACAGGGGGGAAGGCAAATCATATGTTATCTGTATAGCAAACTTAATGGCCTTCAATTCAGCTTCTAGAGGGGAGGAAGCGTTAGAAAATAGAGTGGAAGCTCCCATGAAAGCACCCCTACTGTCCCTAATAATCACTCCAATCCCACACATATTAGTATTTCCTGACCATGATGCATCAACATTAAGCTTGAAACCCGATGTAGGCCTTTTCCAAGCAATCTTCCATATTTTAGGCTTTGGTGGAAGTTTCAGGAGGGGTAGAAAGGAGTGATTCGATATGCTAACATCCAGAGGAGATTCAATGTAAACCGGTTTTGCACTAAAGGAGGTAAAAATCTGGTCTCTAATCAATTGAAGCACTAGAGTAGAGGAAGGCTTAATAGAATCAAATAAATATCTATTCCTCATCTTCCAAAGATTCCAGAAAGTAAATATGGCAGCGGACCGGATCATGATTGAATGTAAAGCAGATAAAGTTGGCATAGTTAAGTAGTATGAGATTCTCTCCCAAACCGAGGGGAAAGCCCTATCACTAATACCCATGAACTGGTGGATAATTTTCCATACAGATATTGAGAAATCACATGAGTTAAAAAAATGCTCTAAGGAATCATCATGTTTGTTGCACATACAACATTTAGAGGCCAAACAAAACCTCAGTTTCCTGAGGATGTTATCAAAAGGCAACAGAGAGTTTGTCACTTTCCACATAAATACAGATATCTTTTTTTCCATTCTGGAATTCCAAAGATGTTTGGAAGAGGATATGGTACCTGAATGGTTGCAGAGCAAATTATATGTATCTTTAAAAGAGAAGCTCCCAGAGATACCTGGTTTCCAGATTAATCTGTCAGCTCTGTGTGTAAATAGTTTGGATTCCTGCAATAAAGTAAGAATATGAGTTGGCAAGAATGGTTCTATTTTTGTGATGTAAAGATCTTTGTTAGCAATAAAATCAGAGACAGTACATTCTTTGGCTATGTCCACACTATTCTGATCACATACATCTGTAAGTAAGCCTACATCAAGCCAGTTTGAAGTCCAGAAATTACAATCACCCCTCCCTATAATTACTTTAGAATTATTCTCAGCCCAAAGATTTACTGAGCATATTCTCTTCCAATTTGGAGAGGTCCTGTGAGATTGAGGTAAGGCTGCCATTAAATGAGTCCAGAGGGCCTCACCCACTTGATATTTCCACCACAATTTAACCGAGCATGTTTTGATTATGGTATGTATAGATCTAAAACCTAATCCATTTTGATCAGTGGGGAGGCACAGATCAGACCACTTTTTCCATGATCTTTTTGGTTTTAAATCCTCTCCCCAGAAAAACCTACTCAATTTTTTTTCAATGATAAGTATGATCAGTTTTTTTGGTTTGATAACCTGCCAAATGTGTTGTGGGATAGCATATATACAAGAATTAATCAGAGTAATTTTTCCCCCCATAGATATCCATCTATTTTTCCAATTCCCAATCTTATTGTCAATTAGTTCAAAGAGTGGCTGGAAATAAAATTTTTTTGCAGCACCAGTGAAGATTGGAACTCCTAAGTAGGAGAAAGGAAAGGAACCAAGTTTCATTCCTAAAATCCTTTTGATATGAATCACTCTTTGTTCTGTAGCATGCTTACCTATGAAGATGTCACACTTGTTATAATTAATAGACTGGCCAGTGACTTCCTCAAAGATGGACAAAAAAGCCTTTAATCTAATTAAGGTTAGTTTTTTTGCTTTGAAGAAAATAACAGTATCATCTGCATAAGATAAATGAGAAATTCTTGGAGGATTACCTGGGAGATCAAAGTAGGCTAACATACCATTGTCAAAGATAAAAGTCAGACTTCTTGAAAAAGATTCAGAGAAAATATTGAACAAGAATGGAGATAAGGGGTCACCCTGTTTAATGCCCCTAGAGGATTGGAAAAATCCCACTGGCTTACCATTAATGAGAATAGAGAACCAAGCCTGGGACAAGTTTTTCATAACAGTATAGATAAATTTAGCATGGAATCCAAATTTTGCTAAGACTTTGTATAGAAAAGACCATCTAACCCTATCAAAAGCTTTTTTGAGATCTAGTTTAACTATGCAATTTGGATCTCTTCTCTTCCTGTTAAGAAATCTAAACATTTCCTGTAGGTAAATAACATTATCAGAGATATCTCTACCATGTAGGAATGCAGTCTGGTTAGGAGAGATAATTTTAGGCATAATAGACTTAAGTCTTTCCATTAGTACTTTAGAACAGATCTTATTTATCACATTGGAGAGACTTATAGGCCTATAGTCATCAAATGAGGTTGGAGTTTTCTTCTTTGGAATTATGGTGATCCATGTACTACTAATACCCCTAGGCAGATTAGATGAAGATTGAAAATCATGAACAGCTAGAAGGAGATCATTTGCTATAATATCCCAGGATTTAATGTAAAATTTAGCAGTAAAACCATCTGGTCCTGGAGTGCTTGATTTATTAAGACTGTAGACTATCAACTTAAGCTCATCAAGTGTGACTGGTTTCAAAAGATTTTAATTATCTTCCTGAGTAACCAAATTTGGGATATGATTAAGAAAGTGAGATTGAAATGGAGAGCTATCAGTGGAAACATCCTCAGTTAGAAGATCCTGATAATATTGGATAGCTTCCATTTCCACCTCCTGAGTGTTTTCCAACCACTGTCCATTCCTGCCCTTAATTTTTGTGATCCTCAATCTATTATTCTTATCCTGAACAGATTTATGGAAGAAAGATGTGTTGTTATCACCATCTTGGATCCATTTTATCTTAGCTTTGTGTTTCCAGAAATTTTTTTGTTCAGACATGGCTCTTACTAACCTAGCTCTAGCCTCCCTAAGATTAACTTGATTAGTAACAGAGTCATTCTGATCTGTTATGGCTTCCTGAGCCTGCAGGGCTAATTCAGCTTGTGTGACATTATCATGGATGTTTCCAAATTGTTCTTTGTTCCAGATTTTTAAAGCTTTCTTAAGTCTAACCAGTTTTAAGTAAAAAGCCAGCATAGGGGTGTCCCAATCTTTCTTAATTACATCATTAAATCCTTTCTCTTGTACCATGTATTAAGGAACCTAAAAGGTCTAGGATTGGATGATATTTCACTACCTACAGTCAACAGCAAGGGGTTGTGATCTGAACTTACTCTATTCAGAATCTGAATTGAAGAAGAAGGGAAAGAAAGAGACCATGATGCAGTACATAGTCCTCTATCAAGTCTCTTAACTGTAGGAGATCTTAACCGATTATTAGTCCAAGTAAACAGGTTCCCAACAGTGTTAATTTCTTCCAGAGCCATTCCATTAATGAAGTCATTGAAATCCCTCATACTTCCTAAATTTGGAGTGGATGGTCCTCTATATTCAGTTAATGATGTAATGCAATTAAAATCTCCAATAAACAAAGAATCTGAATGGCTAAATGACCTGAGATCAGACCAGAGATCATTTCTCTCTAATCTGGTTCTTAGACCATAAATAAAAAAGGCATCCATAGGCTTGATTAAGACTGAGCTAATCAGGTGAACTCCAAGAAACTGAAGATTATCACTTTTAACTGTCAGAGTAATATGTGAAGACCAAAAAATCCAAATTTGACCATTAGTTGCAGAGAAACAATTATCAAACTTCAGCTTTTGTCTATATAAATCACATTGTAAATTGTCATGTTTAGGCTCAATTAAACAAATGAGTTCAAATCTATGCCTGTTGATGAGATTAGATAGTCTTAACAAAGATGTATCCATCCCTCTGATGTTCCAAACCAGCATTTTAATATTAACAGATGTATTATTCATAGTGAAACATTAGAGGAGCTTTTTGATCTAGTCATTATGGTGTTTTTTTTGTGAGAAGAAAGTATCATTAGGTGATTTGCTATTTTTAACAACAGACTTACCTGTCTTCAACTTACTAGGATCAGAAGATGAGATACTGTCTACCTGCACTTGGTCATTACCATCTTCAGTGAGGATGACACCTACTTCAGTAGCAGGATCTTCAATTTGAGTGACCTCATCACCAGATGTTTCTTCAATAGCAAGGGGTAAAAATCTGTTTGACCTATTTTTCTGCTGAGAAAAAATGAAATTTTTTGCAGCAATAATAGAACTTAAAGGAGAAAAAGACTTCCCTCGTTTACTGGGTAGGTCGTCTTTAGCCAAGATTGTCCTAAGGATTGGTGGGGCAGATTGAAATTGCCTATCCTGTGTTCCAGATGACCTAGGTGCTGGGGAAAACACTCGAGGGGAGGGAGTAAGATTTAGGCTTTCAGGTTCAGGTGACAGAGATATAAATTCCTTCTCTGTAACAACATCATCTTTACTCCTGACCTCAGTACTGGGCTCAACTACAATGCTAGGAGCAATTTGTTGAAACTCCTCAGGACTAGGATCAGCTACCAGGGGGACATTTTCAATTAAGGTGGACTTAGTAGGTTCCTGTGCTTGATCTTGTATCAGCTGTTTCTTAGGAACGTATATAAATTTCTGAGCCTGATAAGTTTTTTGTTTTTCTATAATTGATACCCCAGAGCTCTCAGCAACTAAGTTCCCATTCTTGTTTATGTTTGATTTGCCATTTACCTGTCCTAAAGAGTTTTCCAATTGAGAGTCAGTTTCAGTTTTCTTAGGCCAGGTTCTTTTAAGCTCCGGATGCAGGTAAATGCAGTAACTATCCTCATGCCCTATGCATTTGCAATGGAAACAGTATGGAGGAATGTCCTCAAATTCTAAGGGGAGTTTGACAACATTGAATTCGTTTCCATCCTCTTCGATTCCAACTCTAATGTAGGATGGTAGTTTCTTTTTTAAGTCGATTTCAACACACAATTTCACACAAGAAGGCCTAGACAGGGCCTCAGTAGCAGCATCAACTTTAATAAAATTTCCAATTTGGTTTCCCATGATTTCTAGCATTGCAGAGTTATAGAAATAGACTGGGACATGAGGAATTGATACCCATACCGGAACTATGGACGATTCTGCGTCTGGAGAAAAATCGGAAGTCCATTTCAGCAACTTCATTTGGGCGTTATTGAAACTCCAAGAACCTTTGAGCCAGAACCTCTAGTAGTCTTCCTTCTCTTGGAACCGTATGAGGACATGCCGGTAGTCTATCGATCCGATTTGAAATTTTCCCTTGAAGCCTACAGAATTAAAAGAATCATTTAGTTGAGCCATAGATAGCTTACCCCTTGCAAACTTACCAATCAGGGCATTCCGATAATGGGAGGATAGGGTTTCGGCATCTTTGTGACTAACAAGGCAGGCAATTTCCCCTTTGTACAGAGTTTTGGGTATGATCTCCGGGTTCGACGGAAGGGAATCTTGGAGAGGCGGAGGACGGTTTGCGAGAGCTTGGAGGAAGGATTTGGATCCCCCTTGGCTTCTGTTGGCCGGCGGAAGAGCCGCCATGGCGGCGGCGGGAGGTACAACGGTAAAATGAAAGACCGTTATCAGTTAGCAAGCTGAAGGAGGAAGAGGAGAAAGATAAAAACGACACGAAAATTCTCGTTTTGGCTAAATTGCACCAAAATCCCACGTGGCAACAGTGCCTTTTTGAAAAACTGAATATTAGAAGTTATGATACGATTGTTTCCATCAAGAATCGCTGGTATACCTCCACCTTTTCTTTCTGAGACCACCGTGGGAAAATATGATGATCCCTTGTCTGCCATGATAATATGATTAATCCTTCTTTTTTGAGAGAGAATGGATGATTCTGCCAGATAGTAGAGCATTACCTTTTTCTTCAACCTTCTCAACTCTTCTATATCTTGAGCTGAGGCATTCATCGCATTGAAATTACTAAAGGTTTCACTGTACTCACTATCCGCTCTCCATGCCTTTTTTGAGATGTGGTTAAAGTCAATCATGCCCAAATCCTTCGAGGGACGCTTCAGCCTTAATAGCTTTCTACACAGTGAATATTACATTGTACCCTCAACCGATGGCTGCCAAAAATATCCACTATTTGCTTTCAATTCGGGTGATTTAACCACATGTTTTGAGACCGAAAAGGCCTTTGCTTACCATCTATTTCCTGCGACATATTAACAACCATGGGACTGTGATCCGATTGGGCAGAAATCGGTAGGAAAGTAGTTTGGCAAGCATCATAATCTCATCCATGGTTCAATAGCACTCAGTCCAACTTCCTCCATAGAAGGCGCATCCCTCAGTCCGCACTTAGTACAAACATCCTGAAACTCCCTCATTGGAAAAAGACTTGGCACCGTCGAACCATGATGATCCCTTAGACTTAGAATAGCATTGAAGTCACCAAGGACCATCGAAGGAGTGTTCAAATTTCCACCAAAAGACTTTAGCTCCGCCAATAGTGGTTGGCTTGCCGCCCTAGCCTCACTATGACCATAGACATAAGTACATAAAAACTCAACACCAATAGATAGATTTCGCACCTTTAGATGAATACATTTTGGAGATTTTCCAAGGACATCCACCATATAGCCTTTTGGATTTTATATGATAAGTATTCTCAAATTCTACCACAGCTCAAAATTATGCATAAACTTCCAACCCTTAAAACACTTCAAGAAATATTCAAAATATTTTCCTCCATTTTTGTTTCTAGAAAACCACAAAGGCCTACCTGTGTGAAGATGATACCTTTAACCCACCTCCTCCGTACAGGGGCTGATAAGCCCTTAACATTTATCGATGCGGCATTCATTGGGAAACTAAGGTCCCTTTTGGCTTCGGACTGCCGCCCTCATCAAATTTACTGCCTGAAACATCTGAGCTACTTCTAATAGCAGTTAGCATACGCTGAAAGGGTTTCTATATAGCACTTCTAGGTTCAGGATTACGAGATTGACTCTTACTCTGAGCTCTAGTGGTAGCCTCTATACCAGGTAAAGGCCTACTCTTACTTTTACTCCTGTTCAGCCTCAAAATTTTAGAGCCTCTTACATCCGAATGTATCATTCGAGTGGGCAATTTTCCAGCTCCAGAGATTAGGTGATCATCATCTCCAAAAGCTGGCTCCTTTACACCATGTATTTGCGCATGCGCAGCTCCGGCAGATTTTGCGCTGCAGTTTTCCTTAACAATAGAACGCTCTGCGCTACGCCCACAGCGCGCATCCTGACTATCACGCTGCAGTTTTTTAAAGAACTGCCAACCCTAAGCTAGATAGTGCTAAGCCTAGGGGAAAATAAATGCAAGTCCAGATGTATGTGTGAATCTGGACCTATACATAGCAACCAGAAATGTGTACTGGCTCTTCATATGATATCCTCATCGCAGCCGAGACATGTGTCTCAAGTCTTGAAGAAAGGATGATGAAGAAAACACCAGTGGAAGATAAAAACCACAGCCGAGTGTGGTGTACTCAGGTCTTGAATGGTCGTCATGGTATGCTGGTAGTGCTGAATCCAAGTGAAGCTAGGACCGCCAATGGAGGAGTAGATTCTACCATATACACCTCTAAGGTGAAGAAAGAGGAGTGTTATTGGCCTTCAAATGTTCTCGTGGTATGAACCGAGGCTATTTTAGAGGGAAAGAGTGTTCGTAGGCAATGCCAATAATTCTTCTGGATCCCTGTAAAAATAGTCCCTCCTAATGGTGGAGAGAACGGACACAACTTATACGGCGTGCGTCAAGCCTGGCGATTATCTAATCGCCCACTCCATTTTAAGCAAATGGACAGCTGTATGCTAATTTAACACAAAGTGTAGCATGAGCATAAAGCGCGTAATGACCGTCAAGTCCAAGTAACGACTAGCAGTGGGTTAATTAATTATACGCTAATTAATTAACCCACTACCCAACTCCTATGGTCGTGTAACCAAATGTAGAAAGGCTGTTCTCCCACCCTCAACGGCCATAGTGCACAAGTATTTCCAAGGGGAAAATGTGCAATTAAAGCATGGAAAAACTCATACATCTGCCCAATACAATTTTAGCCTGAAGAGAAGGCCAAAACTCAACAAAAATCCATAAAATAGAGCCCAAAAATGAAGCAAATTTGGCCCAAGACTAATCCATGTAGGCTGAAAATTCTCTATTTAATTAGGTCCAAAACTCATTGATTCAGCCCACCTGCTTGGTTTCTTCATTTTCGGCCCAGGAGCTTATAAATATTTCTGCCCAGCAGCTATCCCTTTCGGCCCAGCATCTAGGCCCAGGACCCTAAACGCTAGGGTTTCACCTTGACCCAGCCGCCTCCTGCAGCGCCGCCATTGACCAGGTTAAAAACTGGGTTATAAACCTTGACCTATTTCTTCTTTTATTTATTCCACCCTCTATTTCCTTTTCAGCCCAGCAGCTCGGCCCAAGATCCTATCCTCTAGGGTTTAATATTTTGACCCGGCCACCTCCTTAGCGGGTCATATGACCCATGCCGCCATTGACTGGGTTGAAACCCTAGTTAGGCTATGACCCATTTTTCTGTTAGGGTACAGTGACCCGGCGGTGCCAAAAATGGATCCTCGTCGGACTCGCAGTTTACCGGGGTCGATGAACCACCAGAATCTGGAAATTTAAGCTGGAATCCACAAAAATTTTCCAAACAATTCCACCTAAATCTGGGCACTTTTACCTTGTGTAATTTCGACCGGATTTAGCACCTAAAACAAGGAAATTCCTTCCTCCAAATCCGAGCATGTGTGTTCCGGCTGAAAATTTATCATTCTCCTTGCCGGAATCGCGTTTTTCCGACGAGCAAAAACAACTATATCAGCACTCATTTATTCTCTTTTCTAGCCATAAGATGCATCTCAAGCATGAAGAAATATGAATTCGAGTCTAGGGACAAAGAATCGAGGCTATTTCATGCATTACCTGTGCCGCAATAGCATTTTTTCGATGACTTCCGATCGAAAAATCTGAAGCTTCAACCTCAAAATTAAACTTAAATCCAAAATTTCCCAATTTCTTTTCTGATCGGATAATGCATAACAAAACGAAATCCAAATCCTTCGAGGTATAATAAGCATTATAACTCATCGGAAAAATGTTTTCTCGGCGAACCCGATCAGAAAATTCTAACCATCATCATCCAAATAATCCATCCTTTATGAAAAATCTGCTCCTCCATTCATTTAGATCTGAACATTATCATGAGATTGAAACAACGAGGAAAATACCTTGGGCCAATCGTCGTTGATGATTCCAATTGAACCAATTATCTCCAAACATCTGTCTTGAATCCAGTTAATCCCAAAACATCAACCCCATCTAACAATAACATTCAAACACCCAAAATCTTGAATTCCTCATGAGTGTTCATCAGATAAGAAAATAAATTTTAATTCTTGGCATAAAGCATTGCAATCTGGTCGAAAATTCCAATTAAAACAAATAACCATAACCGAACTGGCACCGGAATCTGATCACATGATTGCCTTCTCATCGAATCCATCATGAACTCTTCCAAATACTAAATTTCTTTTATGCCTGAAATTCATCTCTACTCCCAATCCAACATAAACATCACATAAAATATCCCCCATAAACAAATAATCTTCCATACAAATCAACACAGATTCATCATAAATAAAACCCCTCATCTACCATGTAGATTAGATCTATCAACGAAAGATTAAAACTTACTTGGAACAATGATAGATCTTCATTTAATCAACTCCATCAACAAACAAGATTGAAAAACTGAAATCTTCAATCATATTTTGAGTCCGAACATGGATCCGGCCTCCTCCATGGTGTGCGCAAATCAAAGGTGATGCCTGACAAGATCAAAAAGGCAGATCTTCATCCAAAAAAACCAAGATCCAAAGATCAAATCTTCAAATTCAAGCACAAATCATACATCGAAAGATTCCCGACGATGTTGGATTCCTTGCCAGAAACTCATAATCGTAGAGGAGAAACTTGAACAAAAGGGACTATGATGGACTGTAGAAGGACAACGGCCTTTTTTTTCGAGAGAGAGTTTTTCCTATACGAGAGCTCTTTCGAGGTAAATATGGTAAACAGAAAATGTGGTGGAATGCCACGGTAAGGCCCCATAAAGGTACTGGCGACCCTACCAAATACAAAGTAGTGCAAACCCTAGGCTAAATGATGAAACCTATGGGAAAACTGAGATGCGGGGGAGGGGGGGAGGGATACCCTAATGGGTACCCCCTACCCCATTTTTTAAAGAACTGCTAACCCTAAGCTAGATAGTGCTAAGTCTAGGGGAAAATAAATGCAAGTCCAGATGTATGTGTGAATCTGGACCTAGACATAGCAACTAGAAATGTGTACTGGCTCTTCATATGATATCCTCATCGCAGTCGAGACTTGGATCTCGGGTCTTGAAGAAAGAATAATGAAGAAGCCACCAGTGGTAGACAAAAAGCACAGTCGAGTGTGGTGTACTCAGGTCTTGAATGGTCGCCATGGTGTGATGGTGGTACTGAATCTGAGTGAAGCTAGGACAGCCAATGGAGGAGCGGCTTCTACCATATACACCCCTAAGGTGAAGAAAGAGAGGTGTTATTGGCCTTCAAACGTTCTTGTGGTATGAACCAAGGCTATTTTAGAGGGCAAGAGTGTTCATAGGCAGTGCCAATAACTCTTGTGGATCCCTCTAAAAGTAGCCCCCTTAGTGATGAAGAGAACAGACACAACTTATACGGCGTGCGTCAAGCCTGGCGATTATGTAATCACCCACTCCATTTTAAGCAAATGGACAGCTGTATGCTAATTTAACACAAAAAAGTGTAGCACGAGCATAGAGTGCGTAATGACCGTTAAGTTCAAGTAATGACTAGCAGTGGGTTAATTAATTTCGTGTACGCTAATTAATTAATTCACTACCCAACTCCTATAGCTGTGCAACCAAATGAAGAAAGGATGCTCTCCCACCCTCATCGGCCATAGTGCACAGGTATTTCCAAGGGGAAAATGTGCAATTAAAGCATGGAAAAACTCATACATCCGCCCAATACAATTTTAGTCTGAAGAGAAGGCCAAAACTCAACAAAAATCTAAAAATTAGAGGCAAAAAATGAAGCAAATTCGGCCCAAGACTAATCCATGTAGGCTGAAAATTCTCTATTTAATTCGGCCCAAAACTCCTTGAATTCAGCCCACTTGAATGGTACAAAAATGGTTCCAAACTGGGTTGTAAACCAGGTTATAAGAATACCCGTTTCCTCCTTTATTCAATCCATCCGCTGTTTCCTTTTTGGCCTAGTAAATTTAAATCTTTCAGCCCAGCAGCTCTTTTGCTTTCGGGCCAGCAGCTCGGCCCAAGCTCCTTTCCGCTAGGGTTTAATTTTTTGACCTGGCTGCCTCCTTTAGCGGGTCATGTGACCTACGCCGCCATTAACTGGGTCGAAACCCTAGTTAAGCTTTTACCCATTTTTTCTGCTCGAGTATAGTGACCCGACGGCACACAAAATGGATCCTCGTCGGACTCGCAATTTTCCGGCATCGAAGAACCGCTGGAATGTGGGAAAAAACGTCGGAATCTGCAAAAATTTGCCAAACATTCCACCTAAATTTGGGCACTCTTTCCTTGTGCAATTTCGGCCAGATTTAGCACCTAAAACAAGGAAATTCCTTCCTCCAAATCTGAGCATGTGTGTTCCGGCCAAAAAATTACCATTCTCCTTGTCGGATTCGCATATTTTTTACTAGCAAAAACAACCATATCAACACTCCTTTATTCTCTTTTCCAACCGTGAGATGCATTTCAAGCATGAAGAAATATGAATTTGAGTCTAGGGACAGAGAATCAAGGCTATTTCATGCATTACCCATGCCGGAATAGCATTTTTTCGGCTACTTCCGATTGGAAAATCTTAAGCTCCAACCTCCAAATTAAACTTAAATCCAAAATTTCCCAATTTTTTTTTCAATTGGATAATGCATAACAAAACGAAATCCAAATCCTTCGAGGCATAATAAGCATTATAACTCGCCGGAAAAACGTTTTCTCGGCTAACCCGATCGGAAAATTCTAACCATCAACATCCAAATAATCCATCCTTTATGAAAAATCTGCTCCTCCATTCATCTAGATCTGAACATTATCATGAGATTGAAACAAGGAAAATACCTTGGGTCAATCGCCATTGATGATTCCAATTAAACCAATTATCTCCAAACATCTGTCTTGAATCCGGCTAATCCTGATCACATAATTGCCATCTCATCGAATCCATCATGAACTCTTCCAAATACTAAATTTCTTTTATGCCTGAAATTCATCTCCACTCCAAATCCAACATAAACATCACATAAACTATCCACCATAAAAAAATAATCTTCCATAAAAATCCACACAGATTCATCATAAATAAAACCCCTCATCCATCATGTAGATTAGATCTATCAATGAAAGATTAAAACTTACTTGGAACAATGATATATCTTCATTTAATCCACTCCACCAACAAATAAGATTGAAAAATCGAAATCTTCAATCATATTTTGAGTCCGAACATGGATCCAGCCTCCTCCATGGTGCGCGCAAATCAACGGTGATGCCCGACAAGATCGAAAAGGCAGATCGTCATCCAAAAAACCAAGATCTAAAGATCAAATCTTCAAATTCAAGCACAAATCATACATCGAAAGATGCCCGGCGAGGAATCCAAAGATCTAAAGATCAAATCTTCAAATTAATGTTGGATTCCTCGCCGAAAACTCAGAATCGTAGAGGAGAAACTTGAAGAAAAGGGACTACGATGGACTGTAGAAGGGCAGTGCCCTTTCTTTTCTCCAGAGAGCTTTTCCTGATTGATTAAGAGCCCTTTTACGAGAGCTCTTTCGATGAAGGTAAGGTAAATAAAAAAGGGAAATGTGGGGGTGTACGGGAGTGGGGACATTAACCCACTCCCTTAATACATGTTACCTAAAATACTACCCCTGATCTAGATGTTACAACCAGGTGGCCAAAAGATGCTAACCCCATCATGGTGACCGAGGCTTATGAAAACCATCCCTGAAAAAAATAGATGTTACAACCCGTCGTGGTGACCGAGCTCTGTAAAAACCATCCCTGAAAAAACCGAGAGGCATGAGAACAAACTCATTAGCCCCCTCGCTCCATAAAACACCCATGCAACCTGTGGTGTGAACCAGCTCTTGCGCTATGGTTTGCTCCCCACGGGTGTCTTCCAAACCGAGAGTGGTCTCGACCTTCCAATGAATGAAGTAGTATGTCATGTACTCCTGGAAGGGCTGGCACACCGCTTCTGCCCTGTACACCTCTAAGATGACGATAAAGAGGTGTTATTGGCCTTCGATAACGGTGTCTGGATGTGCTCCCAAGTGTTCCCCAAGGATAGACCTCCCAGTGGTAAGAGGTCGGGCATGACTTCTACTGTGCATGCCCCACGTAACGGTTTTGTAATCGTTCTTTCCATTTTATGCAAATGGACAGCCTGGTGCAATTTTACACTTTTTAGGGCAGCGCAGGCAAAAAGCACAACCGTTAAATCCAAGTGATACCTAGCAAGGGATTAATTAATTTGTGTACGCAGAATTAATTAACCCCCTACCCGACCTGCATGGCCATGCAACTAACTTAGGAAATCCTTGCAGCCAGATGGAGAGAGGTTGATGTGATTTTTTTTCGAACCCCTTCAAGGCCCGAGCCCCTTCGAGGGTATAACCCCTTCGAGGGCAGAGCCCCATCGAGGGTATAACCCCTTCGAGGGCAGAGCCTCTTCGAGGGTATAATCACTTCGAGGGCAGAGCCCCCTCGAGGGTATAACCCCTTCGAGGGCAGAGCCCATTCAAGGGTAGAGCCCCTTCAAGGGTATAACCCCCCTCGAGCACTCGAATGTCCCCCTTGAGCACTCAAACCCCTCCAGCACTCAACCGCCCCCTCAAGCACAAGAATATCTCTAGCACTCAAATGACCCCCTCGAGCACTCGAACACCTCCAGCACTAGACTGCCCCCCTAAACCACTCGAACACCTCGAGCACTTGAATGCCCCCCCTCGAGCACTCAAACACCTCCAGTACTCGAATACCCCCTCGCGCACTCAAACACCTCCAGCACTTAAATGCCCCCCTCGAGCGTCTCAAATGCATCCCTCGAATACCTCTACCACAAATTCCCATTCAAGTAGTCGAATATCTCCTGCTCTTAAGTGCTTACACATCAGCCCCTCGAGTACTCAAATACTTTCACCACTCGACCACTCAAACACCTCCATCTCTCGTACCTTCTTTCTAGCTGATAGGTTAGTCACTGAACCACGAATTTCTAGAGCCAAAAACTGGGCAAAATAGAGAAAACCACCAGTTGTGAGAATCAGCTCTTCCATTCTTCTTCTTCCGGGCATTCTCATGAAATTGAAGATAAGGACAACACATTGGTTATACCATATGTAATGATTCCGGTAAAAGCAATCCACCGTGATCAGCCGCCAGGGAGAAATGGCTAGATCCAACCAATGCACAATGAAACTTCTTAAATTCTGTCTTGAATCAGATTAGCCCCAAATTATGTGCCTCATCCAACAATGTTTCTGAGTGAATAAAATTAGGTCCGAGTTCTTGGCATAGAGCATAGCCCATCTGTCTAAGTTCCAGCTAAATCAGGTAAAACAAGGCCGGGAAGTGTCTGGGATCTGAGCACAAGCGAGGCTGGGAGTTTACCGGGATCTGAACACAGGCAAGGCCAGAATGGATGACCGGGATTTGATCACTTGCAATGCTGAAAGTTTCCTAGGTTTTGAACACACGCAAGGCCGGTCGAGTGTCCGGGATTTTAACACAAGTTCACCTGGGTTAGTTAAGAACTCATCCAAATACTAACACTCTACATGTTTGAAACCCGTATTTGGCAACATATTGGGTATACCATCTTTAATGATTCCGATAAAATCAATTATCTCTTAACATCCATCTTGAATCTGACTAGCCCTAGAATATGTGCCTCATTCACTAATAGCACTCCAATACACCCAAAATGAAGAAGTTCGTATGAGTGTTCATGAGTGAGTAGAAATTAAATCTGTGTTCTTGGCATAGAGCATAGGCTATTGGTCTAAATTCTAACTAAATCAGGTAAGATAAAGTTGGGTAATGTCCGGTTCAGAGCTGGGATTTTACCGGGATTTGTTCACTTGCAAGGCCGGAAGGCTAGCTGGGATTTGTTCACTTGTAAGGCTGGAAGTTTCCCACATTTTGGACACACGCAAGGCCGGAGGGTGACCGGGTTCTGGACACTAGCAAGGCTGGATGACCAGTCCGGGATTTGAACACGATATAGGCCAATCGGATGCCCGGGATTTGAACACAAGTTCACCTGAAGCAGTTGAGAACTCACCCAAATACTAACACTCTCTATGTCTGAAGCCCATCATTAATCCCTTTCCCCTATGAACTCCATAAAATCAATCCACTGTCAACATAATTTAGCTTTTAAAACTACACAGATTCTCCATAAAATCCCCATCTATCTATACCAATCCAACCCAGATTTTTCATAAAGAACTCCATAAATCCGCACATGGTTGTTCATGGGACAACAAAATAGATCTGAATTTTGGCATAAAAAAGCATAGCATTTGGTCCATAGCTGCAACCAAAACCAGCAAAACAGGTTTACCAAAATTGGAGCACCCATATGCTATAAATTTTTATGCCTAAAATTTGTCAATGTTCTGCGTTCAAAACGAACCATTCCTCATATATTTTCCAAACAAAATAGAGTTCCACAGCAGTCCACATCAATGCACCCATTCCGCACAGATTTAGCATACAAATCCACACCTTTCACAGCAATTCGTACAAAATAGAGTTCTATACTAATTACACCATAAGACAAGAAAACGGCGTTCATACTCTGTTTCATACAAACAGAGTTCCCTAGATTCCATGCCAAAATAGAAAATCCTAAATCTACACAAATTCACATAACTTCGCACATAAATCCACCCAAATTTTCACCTCAATCCGCACATCAATCCACACAAATTCATACAACAAATATGCACAAAATCTGTATGGGTAATTCTACATAGATTTATCATACAAATCCACACCATTTGTACCAATACACACAAATCCACATAAGTTCAAAGAGCAAAACTTACTTGGGACAATGGGCGGTTTTTTCAAAACTATCCTCATCAGTAACCCAGGTTGAAGCTCCAGTCTTCAACCCTAGTTTGCTTCAGATTCAAGTCTGGGTCGGGTTCCCATTCGGAAGTCTTCCTCCGTGTTCAAAGAAGCATGGCCTCCTCCATGGGTCACCGAATCCTTCACCGTCTTCCTCTGCGGTGCTCTTGAGTGTTCATCCAAAAAAAGTGGAAATCCCAATTTCAAGATCGAACAACAGACCTGTGAAATCGTCATCCTCTGAGGTGCGCCTTGTTATAGGTCTTCAAACTTCGAGATCAGAAGGCCGATCTTACTCCAAAATCCAAATAAAATTATAAAAGGAGAAATTTTGTGAGAAACCCAAATCCGGGTTTCATTCCTTCAAGAACAGTGTCGTACCATACATGAAAAGATTCCCGGCGAGGAAGCCAACATTATTGTCGGGTTCCTCGTCGGAGGAGAAGAGCCACAGAAGAGAAATCCGGTGAAAATCGACTACGATAAACAGTAGAAGGGATGTGCCCTTATTTTTTCCTCTTTGAGAGCTTTTTCGATGAATGTAAGGTGAAAAAATATGAGAGCTCTTTTGAGGGTAATATGGTAAATAGTATAGACGGTGGAACATCCGATAGAGACCCCTGAAGGAACAGGAGACCCCGTCTAATACAAGAGTAATGCTAACCCTACGCTAAGTGGTGAGAGGTGTAGGTAGCAAATACAGTACCCGGGTGAGGGGAGAGGGGTTGTCTAATGGAGAATCCCCGCCCCCCCTCGTGCTAACCCTAAGCTAGATGGAGCTAAGCCTAGGGAGGAAAATGCTAACCCTAAGCTAGTTGGTGCTAAGCCTAGGGAGGTAAATGCAAGTCCAGAACGAAACCGAAATTTGGACATATACGCATCAACCAGAAAAAATGTGTACTGGCTCTTGTAATGGTCTCTTCCTCGCAGCCGAGACGTGGGTCTCGGGTCTTGAAGAGGAGGTACTGGTGAAAGAGCAGCCAGTGCTGGACATGAAACGCTGTGGAGTCCCGTAGACTTGGGTCTTGAATGGTCACCATGATGTGATTGTGGTGCGTGATCCGGATTAAGCCAGGACCGCCAAAGGTGGAGCAGCTTCTACCATATACACCCCTAAAATGAAGAAAGAGGAGTGTTGTTGGCCTTCATCGTTCCTGTGTTGAGTGTTGGGGCAATTTTTTAGGGGAAGGGTGTCCGTAGGCGATGCCAATAACCCTTTTGAGTTCCTAAAAATAGCCCTCCTAATGGTAAAGAAAACGGACACAGCTTATACGGTGTTTGTCAAACCTGGCGGTTCTATAACCGCCCACTCCATTTTAAGCAAATGGATAGTTGTATGCTAATTTAACACAATGAAGTGTAGCGCGAGCATAGAGCGTGTGATCTGAAACCCAAGTGTGAAGACTAGCAATGAATTAATTAATTTTGCGTACGCTAATTAATTAATCCACTACCCAATGCACATGGTTGTGCAACCGGATGGTGAAAGGTTGCACTCCCACCGAATACAATTTCAGCCCAAAGGGAAGGTTAAAACTCGCTGCGAAATCCAGATAAGAATTTCTTTTTCAGGCAGAGCCCCCATGAGGGTATAACCCCTTTGAGGGAAGAGCCCCCTTGAGGGTATAACCTCTTCAAGGGCAGAGGCCCCTCGAGGGTATAACCCATTCGAGGTCAGATCCCCTTCGAAGGTGTAACCCCTTGAGGGCAGAGGCCCCTCCAGGGTATAACCCCTTCGAGGGTGTAACCCCTTCGAGGGAAGAGCCCTATTGAGGGTATAACCCCTTCGAGGGCAAAGCCCCCTCGAGGACCCGTTCAAGGAAGGAACCCCTTCGAGGCCTAACCCCTTCGAGGGAAAAGCCCCCTCGAGGGTATAACCATTTCGAGGGCAAAGCCCCCTTAAAGACCCGTTCGAGAAGGAAACCCCTTCGAGGTCTGTCCCCTTCGAGGGTGGAACCCCTTCGAGGGCATAACTTCTTTAAAGATCCCCTTGGCTTTTTTTCTGGTTTTTTTGGGTTTTTTTTCCGAATACCTCCGTCCCACCTCTGCAAAAATATGAGGGTGGTTCTACCATGTACACCTATTCAAATTTGAGGGTGTAGTTGGCCTTCAAAAAATAAACGATCTCCTTCCCATTTCTGCCAAAAATCTGAAGTGGTTTGTCATGTTGTAGACTGGTTCTACCATTTACACCTATATAGTTTTGAAGGTGTTATTGGCCTTCAAGAAGAGATGATCTCCGGGTAAAATGAGGAGATCCTACGTGACTCTATCGCGCACGCCTCGCATGACGGTTATGTAACCGTCCATTCCACTTCAAGCAAGTGGACAGCCTAATGCCAAATTTACACTGTGAAGTGCAGCGTAGGCAAATTGAACTTCTGTCAAAATGAAGTAACAACTGGAAGAGGGTGGATTAATTTCACGTACGCTAGTTAACCCACCTTCTACACATTTTGCTGTTGATGAACCACCTCGCTGTTGGTCAGCAAAGTATTACCTGCAAATATCGAACGTGAAACTGCTACCTGAGTGGGATTCTTTGACTGCCAAGATGCTACTTTCGTCAGGGGTCTGATGCATTGCCAGTGGTCAAAATTAGTATAGGTGTTCATTGGGGAAGAGGCGGTTTAGGAATATGTAGCAGTCCTTGGTGATGAGCTTGCAGAGTTTGGCCAAATTTGGTTGGATACCATCGAACACCACTCTGTTCCATTCTTTCCAAGCTGCCAATGCCATAGATCCCATTATTTTCCTGACTTTTGAACCCCTGACCTGTCTCTTCATCCACACTTCCTAGCTCGCTATTAATGTTGTTGCTAGCCTCATCCCTATCCAGTTTCTGATTCTTCCCCAGATTACTTTGGAGAATTCGCATGTGAAAAATAAGTGGTCATTGGTTTCCACCTCCAGATGACATAGGGAGCAAATCCTGCTTGTGATGTCATCTTCCTCATCCCGGTGTTTGTCTTTGGTGTGCAGTCTGCCTATCGTTGCAAGCCATGTGATAAATGCAAATTTCCGTGGAATGGTGCCCCTCCAGATGATGTTGAAAAGTAATCGCCTTGATCTGCCCTACTGTGGGTACAGTGCTGGATACCTTTGCTGGTGCAAGAAAAGGTAGGCCATCTTAGCGAACTTGCCAGATGCTGACCAAGAGGTCAGGCAGTTTCTCAGCTCATTATGGTTCCCTCTAAATGTGTTTAGTAACTCGTTCCATAGACTACACAAGTCTCTAAAGTAGCTAGAGTACCTCTCACCTAGCCTACCATTTTGAATTCTCGGGTTGATTTCCCAGAGTCCGGCCTCTTAGAGATAAAAGGAATGAACCCACATGACCCATAGGTTATCCTTTTTTGTATAGATGTCCCACAATTTGGATGTCATCAAAGCTTTGTTCCACGTGGAGAAGTCTTTGAGGCCTAGTCCTCCAATTGATTTTGGGGTGCAAAGTCTCTTCCAGGACACCTTACTTTTATGCTTCCCTCCCCATAAGAACCGTTTGCATTTTTGTTCCAGTGCATCCATGACAGCGGATTGTATGTTAAAGTTCTGTATCCGGAAGCCTGCTATTCCACTGATGATGGACTTGACGAGCTCCAGCTTACCAGTATAGGATAATGTGTGTCATTTCCACTTCGCAATTTCTGAGTCAACTTTTCCGAGGAGTGTTCCAAATTAGGTGACCTTAATTTTATTCGAATCGAGTGGGATTCCCAGGTATCTTATGGGGAATGATGCCCATGGGATGCCTGTGAAACTGAGATCCTCTTTTATACCCACGCCAAAGAATTTTGATTTGGCTACATTAATTGCAAGACCGAATGTCTACTCAAAGTCATTCAAGGAGTTTATAAGAATGTGGACTGAGTCCGTGTTAGCCTTTGCGAATAGCATAAGATCATCCGCGAATGCGAGGTGTGTGATTTTGAGTCCCTCGCATCTGGGGTGGTAAGGGAAGTGGGTAGAGCTGGATCTCCTTTTAAGCATCCTGGAGAAGTATTCCATAATGATTACGAATAATAGGGGGGATAAGGGATCACCTTGTCGGATGCCCCTCTGTCCTTTGAAATAGTTGCACAATTTTCCATTTACCGCAATCGAGTAGAAGGGAGTTGACATGCATGCCATGATTCTTTCTGTGAGTTTTTCTGAAAAACCTAGTCCTAGTAATACTTCTTCCAGGAATTCCCAAGATTCCGTGTCAAATGCCTTTTGCAGATCCACCATGATCATACAACGTGGGGAGATTCTGGCTCTCCCATACCCACGGACCAGCTCCTGTGCTAGCAAGATGTTATCTGTTATATTCCTGCCCTTGATAAAAGCTCCTGGACATGGGTCGATTATGGTGGGTAGTATGGTCTCCAGTCTATTTGAGTTAATTTTGGTGATAATATTGTAGATAACATTGCAGCAAGCAATGGGCCTGAAGTCTCCAACCTTGAGGTTATCCTCTTTTTTTGGGATAAGTGCGACTGAGGTGTGATTTAGTTGCATTAGCATATGACCTGTGTCGAAGAATTCCAATACGACAGTTGTAATTTCAGACCCAACCGTGTCCCATTGTTTTTTGTAAAATCCTACTGTATATCCATCTGGGGCCTGGTGCCTTGTCATCATTCATTGCAAAAGTGTCGTTTTGGCTTCATTGGACACATTTTCCTGATTAAGGTAGGCTCTGTCCATATCTGTGATGGTTGGGCCCGAATTGATCACCTCCTGATCGATATGAACTCTTGCTCGAGCCGTGCCAAATAGACCTCTGTAGAAGTTTGCAAAAAGGTCTCCTTTTCTGACATTGGAGGTTACAATGCGGTTCTCCTCGTCGAGGATGGCAGGGATGCCGCCCCCTTTCTTCTCTGAAATCATTTGGTGGAAGTAGGCTGAGCCCTTATCTGCCATTGTTATGTAATTAATTTTTCCTTTCTGGGTGAGGAATGCCGATTCTGCTAGGTAGTAGAAAATTGCCCTGTTCTTCAAGTTTCGCAACTCCTCTATGCATTGTACTGAGGTGTTGAGTGGATCTCGGTTTGATAAGTCCTGGCTGTACTCTTCATCCGCTTTCTTCACTTTTTCTGATATGTGGTTGAGGTCCCTGTTTCCTAGTTCCTTCAGTGGTTGTTTGAGCCTCAGAAGTTTCCTGCATACCGAATACTGCTTTGTGCCCGTAACATGCGGTTCCCAGAAGTCTTGTACAACCTGCTTGCAGTTCAGGTGGCTTAGCCACATATTTTGCACTCAGAAGGGTCTTTGCTTTCCTTCAATTTCCTGCGCCATGTTAATGATCATTGGGCAGTGGTCTGATTAGGCTGACATCGGCAGGAAGGTTGTGCTGCAAGCGCCTGCATCCCAGCCATGATTCAATAATACTCTGTCTAGCTTCCTCCAAGTTTTCCAGTCACCGCTGTGCCAGGTCAGTTGTTGCCCTATAGAGGGTGCATCTCTCAATCTGCATTTTATACAGACGTCTTGAAATTCTCTCATAGGGTACATGTTTGGTACTGTTTCTCCCTGGTGGTCGTTAGTACTTAGGATGGCATTGAAGTCTCCTAGTATCATCCATGGGGCATTCAAATTCTGACCAAAAGTCTTTAAGGTCGGCCCATAATGGTCGGCGCATTGCGCTGCTTTCACTATGGCCGTAAACGAATGTGCAGAGAAATTCCACACCTGTCAGTTGGCTGTGTGCCTTCAGGTGTATGCATTGAGGCGATTTACTAATGACCTGAATCATGTAGCTTCTAGGATCCCAGATGATCAAGATTCTCGAGTTCTTCCATAATTCAAAGTTGTGCATATGGTTCCAGCCTTAAAAACTTTTCAGAAAAATGCATAAAGCTTTATCCTCCATCTTAGTTTCCAGTAGGCCACAGAGGCCCACATTGTTGTTGGAGATGATTTCTTATTCATCTCCGCCGTAGTGGGACCGACAAGCCCCTGACATTGATGGAGGCTGTATTCATTGAGGGACAAAGGTCCCTTCTGGCTGCGGACCACTGCCTTCATCATTTTTGCTGCTTGATGCCTCAGAGTTAATCCTTGAGGCACGCAGTAGTCTCAGGTATATTTTTGTAATCTTATAGCTAGCAGGCACGTGCAGGACTTGCTCCATGCTCTTGTGGTGGCCCCTAAGATGGCTGGTGGTTTGCTCTGGCTTCTGTGGACTCTTGGTAATTTCTTTCACCTGATTTCTAGGTGAGTCATCTTTTTTGGCAGTTTTTTGGCGCCGAGGATAGGTCGATATCATCACCAAATGCTAGTTGACCCCCTGGGTGTTCAGATTCTGCCGCGGGGATCTTTCTTTGTGTGTCGCAACATGATTTAGATTGGCGAGGTGTCTCGGTGGAGGAGCTAGTGCCAGTTCTGCCACCACGTTGCACTTCCTGCATGTTTTCTTCCTGTGCAGTGGTTTGTTTTTGTTTCCTTACCCCTAGTTGGCTTACTTGTGCTTAGTTGTCACTCATACTCTCCTCTGCATTTTGTTTGTCATGCTGGATTTGGACCTCGGGAAACTGCACTTGTACACGGGATGTTTTCTCCGTCATATGCTCCGGCTCATTGTTCGGTCCCTCGTCATTTGTGGCGTTTCCATGGACTGATTCTGAGCTCAGTGTGTGTTCCATAATCTATGTTTGCAATGTTGTGACCTGCACTTTGGTCTTCTTCCCCATTTTTTTCCATTTCTTCCTCTGCTTGCTTGGCCTTCCAAACGAAATGTGCTTTCCTACGGACCACCCTCTATTTCCAGTGTTCCTCACATTGGTCAATGAGGTGGCTGTTCTCTCCACAGTTTGGGCACCAGGGTCAGCATTAGTCATAGGCTATTTTCTGAGTGTGTGTGTCTCTTGTTGGTGCCCGGAATGTGACCTTATGTTTTAGCTCTTTGGATGTGTCCACCCAGACTAGAAGGCGGGCGTAGTACCCCCTTAGTTCCCTGGTGGCATTGTCCATGAGAATTGGTTTGCCAACTGTGGTTGCTATTTTCTCCAGTGCCTTTTTGTGCCAGTATGCCTCAGGGAGATGTTCCATCCGGATCTAAATTGGTTTGACGGCTTGGATACGCATGCCATACCTTCTATTTTCAAGGACTTGTACAGTGAACATCTTCTTCCCATAGAGGTAGTGATCTGGGCCATTCATAACTAAGTTTTTGTCCTCTGCCGAGTTAAATTTGAACATGACAAAGCCATTTTGCTTCAGTTGTATTGTGCATGGTACACTCCATTTGGGTAAAAGGATTTTTTCGGATTGCATACACTCCTGGGAAATAACCTGGAAAGACCCCCAAGAAAACAAAGAACGGTTTGTACATGTGCTTGTTGATTTCATCATCTGTGAGGACAAAGTCAATAACTCCCCCACTGTGGTCCTCGACATGGATTTTCAATTTTTCCATTAGTATATCTGGATCATTCCACTGCCTCTTCCTCTCTAATCTCGAATCAGTCCACGGTCTTGCCTATAAGTTATGACTATGTGGCTCTGTTTGTTTTGGCCTTTCACCCTGATTTGGCATATCAATTTTCTCCTTCAGTTTGTCATTATTTGGACAGTCCGTTGGTATTCATTTTTGTTTCCCCTGCAGAGTAGCAGAACAAGGTAGAACAGGCAACAACAGTCCGACTAACGTATCGGAGCACACAGGGAGACTAAAGGTATCTCCCCACACCACTAAAATAAACCACTCTACAGGAATGTTTTAACACATAGAAAATCCATGCATGGTAAAGTTAGTTCAATAGCAAGGGTGAAATTCAAAGCATGAAAATTTTTGGCACATTAAATTCAACAAAAAAGTCCGTAGAACCAATTTGTGGTTGAATTTTATCCCTCAAATTTGTCCTCTTTTGTATCTGAATTGACTATTATTCTGCTTCAAGTAGACTTCGAAAGAAACCCACTTCCTGAGGAAGGAAGTCTTGGCAATTTGAGTGGAGAAGATGATTTCCAGTGAAATCTCCCGCCTTTTCATTGTTCCCAAGGTACTCCGCTACTACTCCGATCAAGAAATCCGACGGAAAATCTGAGAGTCCGTCATTTTTGCAAATCCCTAGTTTGACGACAACCTTTTCTTCGTGAATTATTCCTCCAAAGAATCCGCACTTATTGGATAGATTTCTTCGGAATCATAAGGAGATTCTGAATAATCATCTTTCCGGGTGGGATTCGATGGAAGATCGGGCAAAATTGCTCCCGATGTTTGGTGGGAGAAGGCAGCGCCTTTTTCACCCAAATCGCCTTTTTGGCGGGAGAGATTCTGAGAGCTCTTTTACGAGAGCTCTTTCGATGAAGGTAAGGTAAATAATAAGGAAATCGTGATAGTGTACAGGAGTGGGAACATTGGCCAACTCCCTTAATACATGATACCTAATATACTACCCCTGAACTAGATGTTACAACCAGGTGGCCAAAACATGCTAATCTCGTCATAGCGACCGGAGCCTGTGAAAACGATCCCTGAAAAGAGAGGGGCATGAGAACAAACTCACTAGCCCCATCACTCCCTGAAAATCAAAAAGGGCATGAGAACAAACTCACTAGCCCCCTAACTCCCATACAACATCCATCCAACCGGTAGTGTGTACCGGCTCTTGCGCTGTGGTTTGTCCCCACATATGTCTTCCAAACCGAGAGTGGTCTCGGCCTTCAAATGAAGTAGTATGTCCTCTCCTCCAGGAAGAGCTGGCACACCGCTTCTACCATGTACACCTCTAAGATGAAGATAAAGAGGTGTTATTGGCCTTCGATAATGGTCTCTGGATGCGGGCCGAGATTTTCCTTTGGGGTTGGGAGCAGATTGACCGTGGTCTGTTGTGCTCCCAAGTGTTCCCCGCAGATATCCTAGTGATAAGAGACCGGGCATGACTTCTACCGCGTACGCCCCGCGTAATAGTTTTGTAACCGTCCTTTCCATTTTAAGCAAATGGACACCCTGATGCCATTTTACACTTTTCAGTGCAGCGCAGGCAAATAGCGCAACCATTAATTCCAAGTGATACCTAGCAAGGGATTAATTATTTTGCAATGAATTAATCCCCTACCCAACTTGCATGGCCATGCCATTTACATAGGAGATCCTTGCGGGCAGATGAACCCCCCTCGAGGGAAAAAACTTCACCCCTCGAGGGCTGTTCTTGAGCCTCCCTTCGAGGATAAACGAAAACAACCCTCGAACCATCCCTCCAGCACTCGAATGCCCCCCTCGAGCACTCGAACGCCTCTAATACCTCGAATGTCCCCCTTGAGTACTCGAACACCTCGGACACTCAAATGCCCCCTCGAGCACCCGAACACCTGTAGCACTCGAATGCTCCTCTTGAGTACTTGAATGCCTTTAGTACTCGAATGCCTCATTCCCACTACCCCTCGAACCACCATTCTGACCACCTACCCTCGAGGCCCTTGAAACACCCTTCGAGAGTCATTCCAGCCACTCCTCGAACCATCCTTCAACCCTCGAACCATTCTTCAGCCCTCGAACCATCCCTCAACCCTCGAACCACCTACCCCTCCAACCACCCTTGAACCCTCTAGCCATCCTTTAGCCATCGAACCATCCCTCAACCCTCGAGCCACCTACCCTTCCAACCACCCTTCAGCCCTCGGGACTGACAGCTGCTAGATGAGTTGCTGGACCGCGTATTTCCAGCGCCGTTGAGTCGCCAAAATCTGGGCAAAATAGAAAAACCACCAATTACGAGAATCTGCTCTTCCAACCGTCTTCTTCCTGGGATTTTTATGAAATTGAAGAAAAGGGGCAACCTATTAAGTATGCTTTCTTTTATGATTTCGATGAAAACAAACCACCATGGCCGGCCACCGGGGACAAACGACTAGATCCAACCAACGCACAATGGAACTTCTCTTTACATCTGTCTTGAATCAGAGTAGCCCAAAGGTATGTGCCTCATCCAACAATAACATTCCAATATGCCAAAATGAAGAATTCCTTATGAATGTTCATGAGTGAATAGAGACAACTCTGTGTTCTTGGCATAGAGCATAGCTTGTTGGTCTAAAAGCCAACTAGACTAGGACTAGCACGGCCAGACATTGAGCACATGCGCGGCTGGGAGTTTACCGGGATCTGTACACTGGCAAGGCCGGAGGAGATGATCGGGGTTTGATCACTTGTAGGCCAGAAGTTTCCCAGGTTTTGGACACACGTAAAGCCAGAAGATGACCGGGTTCTGAGCACTAGCAAGGCCGGATGACCAGTCCGGGGTTTGTACACAAGCTAGGTCGGTCGGATGTCCGAGATTTGAACATAAAATTCACCTGCATCAGCTAAGAACTCTATGTCTGGAACCCAGCACTAATCTCATTCCCATATGAACCTCATTTTACCTATCCACAGTCCACCTAATGTATTTTTTTAGCATTGCACAAATTCTCCCTAACCATTAATCCAGCCCAAATTTGCTATAAAGAACTCCTTAGGAAACCATACATGGGTGTTCATGAACCAGCAAAATAGACAATAATTTTGGCATAAAAATGCATAGCATTTGATCAAAGGTTGCAATCATATCCAGCAAAACATGGCCGGTCAGGGCTTAACTGGGATTTGAACACATGTTTGCCGGAATGAGAGCACCCAAATGCTATTGATTTTTATGCCTAAGATTTGTCATTGTTTTGCGTTCAAAATGAACAATTCCACAGTGATTTTATCCTCACAAATCAGAGTTTCAATGCAGCCCACAGCAATTCTCACAAAACAGAAACCACGAAGAGACAGAGTACGCCAATTCAGCACTGCTTTCAACTTGAGCAATTCCACAAAAATAGAGTTCTATACATATCATACGATAAGACAAAAAAACAACATTCTCTCTATGTCTCATAAAAACAGAGTTCTCTGCATTCCGAACCAAAACAGCAAATCCGCACAAATTCACATAACTTCGTACATTAATCCACAAAAATTTGGGCCTGAATATACACATGAATCCACACATGACTCCACGAAAATTCATCATATGGGTATTCCCGTACCCAAAATTTCCAAATTTGAAGCTGAATCATCATGTACTTCTGTACCAAAACAGCATAAATCAGCACAATTTGTTCCACACAAACTCACAGAACAAATCCGTACAACAAAACAGAACGTATAATCCGCACAACAAACTCACAGAACGAATCCAAACTTTTCTGCACTAATCCTCACACATCCACATAAATTCAGAGAGGAACTTAATTGTGCCAGTGATAGGTGATGGCCAAGCTATCCTCATCTTCGTTTGCGTGGGATTTGGGTCTGGGTCGGGTTCCCGGTCGGGAGTAATCTTCCTCCATGCTCGAAGAAGCATGAATTCCTCCTCAGGTCGTCGAATCAGTCACCGTCTTCCTCCGTGATGCTCGCAAGTCTTCCTCCAAAGAGTTCCAATCTTCCAAGAAAACCCATACTCGAGGTAAGGGGCGTCAATCTCCAAGAACGAAAGTCAGTTCTTCATCCAAAATCCAAAAGCAAACTTTGAGAGAAACCCAGAGTCGGATTTCTCCGCTTCAACGAAATGCTTACAAGATCGGAAGACAAGTCATCTTCAAGGAAAACCCATAATCGGGATATGGGTTTCCAAAATCCAAGATCGAAAGTCAGATCTTTTGCCAAGATATGAACTTGAAGCGTCAAAAGAAAATTCAGATCTAGAATTGATATGTTCGAAAATGGCAGTAAACCATACATTAAAAGATTCCTAGCGAGGTGCCCAACAATAATGTCGGGTCCTCGCCGGAGGAGAAGAGCCGCAAAAGAGAAACTCGACGAAAATTGATCACGATGAACAGTGGAAGGGCTGCACCCTTATTTTTGCCCTTATTGTTGGGAGACGAGAGCTCTTTCGAGATAAATATAGTAAATAAGATAAGCGGTGGAACGTCGTGGAAGGGCCATAAAAGACCCTACCAAATACAAAGTATACAACCCTAGGCTAAATATGGGACCCAGGGAAAAACAAGTCTGAGGGGGAGTTACCTAAAAGGCCCCAACTTTAAAATTTCAAACCCTGAGCTAGATAAACTAAGCTAAGGGAAGAAAACAAAACAAGTCCCAATGGAAATAAGACCCATGGCTCGCAACCCGGGTTGAATCGGGCTATGAAATACAAGCTAAATGGGGTGAGAACATACTCACTACCCATTATCATGCAATCCGCTTCTACCCCTAACATATGGGGCCTTCTTCATTGAGATTCCATAATGCAACCGAATGTTGACAAACTCGGGTCTTGGTGAGGTTGACTCATAAGGATCTTGGTGAAGTAGCTAAAAAATCCAATGTCGCCAAATTTGAAATTCTGTCGTAGCCGAGAGTAAAATCGGGTCTTGGATGATGCATAGATGAGTAAAGCTGAAAACCCATGTTGCACCTTTGGTACGAGTGGAAATATACTTCTACCATATACATCCCTAAGGTGAAGAAAAAGGGATGTTATTGGCCTTCAATCATTCTCTTGATGAGGACCGAGATGAATCTAGTAGGCAAAAGTTTATTGAGGCCGTGCTTCATACTTTTGTGATTCCCAGCTAAATTTATCTCCTAAGGATGAGAGAATGGATACACTTATACCGCGTGCATCAAGCATGGCGATTATGTAATCGCCCACTCCATTTTGAGCAAATGGACAGCTTGATGCCAATTTAACACTAAGTGTAGCGCGGGCATAGTGCGCATAAAAACCGTTAAATCATAGTTAAAGCCTAGGTTTAGGTACCAAAGCATAGAACATAAGCCCTTACTTTAGAACCTATTACCTCATCCGTGAAATCCAAGTTTCTTGTAGCCATCGAGCTCCAAACAACCAGCTTGTCACCCCAAATCAGCGTCCTCCAGCGTGGTGCAAACAAACTCTCCAGCGCTGGGCAGTTCCGTTCCAGCGCTAATCAGCATCCAGTTCTAGCGCTGAATGGCCAGTTCCCAGTGCCCAACTCCCAGCACCCTTTGCACAGTGCCCAGCGCTAACACCAAGAGCCCAATGCTCAGCTCCCAGCGACAAGGGCAGATTGCCCAGTTCCAGCACACAGCGCCCAGCGCCTAGCGTCAAACAGCCAGTGCACATCCCATCTCCCAGTGCACAACTCCCAGCTCCCTGTGCCCAGCACCCAGCGCCCAAGGCAAGGCACCCAGTTATCAGCGCCCAGCGCCATCAACCAAGCACATCAATCAAGCTACCTAAAGCATATGCTCATCCGGAAACAGCCAATTTATAACCATGTAGCAATCCTTCATGATTATCTTCACAACCCGATCAGAACTAGGTTGAGCACCATCCATAACAACATTATTATGTTCCCTCCAAATACAATAAATTGTAGTTATCGAAGCTAGAGTACCAAATTTCTTACGAATTTTTGAACCCTTTATTTGCCTTTTCACCCAATTCATAGAGCTTGTTATCGTACTTGTTCTTCTCCTTAACCCAATCCAATTCCTTATTCGTCTCCAAACAACCTCCGAGAATTCTCACTCGAAAAACAAATGCTCATTTGTCTCCTCTTCTAGATGGCATAGAGAAAAAAAATTTCCATACTATCATCTTCCTCAGTAAGGTGCTTATCCTTAGTATGAAGCCTCCGGATTGCTGCAAACCATGCAATAAAAGAGAATTTTGGAGGGATAAAACCACACCAAATGCTATTAAAAACCTTCTCACATGTTCGACCACTCTCCTCATATAATCTCGGATACTTATGACGATGCATAAAGGCATACGCCGTACTTGTGAATTTCCTCGAACTCGCCCAAGAGCTAAGATGGTTTTGAACCTCTCGGACATCTCCATGAAACATAACACCCAATTCATCTCTCAACTTACATAAATCACCGAAATAGCTTGAAAATCTCTCGTCCAATCTTCCGTTTTGGATCCTTGGATTTATATTCCAAAACCCATCTTCTTGAAGATAAAACAAATGTATCCACTTGACCCACAAACTATCCTTCTTCATATGAATATCCCATAACCTCTGGGCCATTCCAACACGATTCCATGTAATAAAATCCCTTAAATCAAGACCCCCAAATAACTTGGGAGTGCATAGCTTCTTCTACACCACTTTGTTCTTATACTTTCCACCCCACAAGAAACGTTTACATTTTTGCTCTAGAGCATTCATAACCGAAGATTGTATAATAAAGTTATGAATCCAGAACCCTGCAATACCTCCTATAATTGATCGAACAAGCTCCAGTTTTCCAGCATAAGAAAGCGTGTGACCCTTCCATTTGGCGATCTCTAAATCGACCTTTCCAAGTTGAGTACCAAATTGGGTTACCTTCAACTTGCTGGAATCAAGTGGCACCCCTAGATACCTTACTGGAAACATTGCACACGAAATGCCTGTGAAACTTAAATCCTCCTTTATTCCGACCCCAAAAAACTTGGACTTAGCCGCATTGATGGCTAATCCAGAAGTACGCTCGAACTCATTCAGGGCATCCATAAGTATGTGAACCAAACCAGTGTTTGCCTTAGAGAAGAGCATAAGGTCATCCGCAAAAACCAAGTGAGTGATTCTTAGAAATTCACATCTCGGATGATAAGTGAAGTGTCGTGAATCAGTCCTCCTTTTCAACAATCTCAAAAAATACTCCATGCATAAAACAAAAAGGAGAGGCGACAAAGGATCCCCTTGTCGAATGCCTCTTTGCCCCTTAAAGTGATCACATAGTTTCCCATTCACTGCAATCGAGAATGAGGAAGTTCTAACACACATCATGATCCTATCCTTCAGTCTTTTGGAAAACCTAGTCCAAGTAAAACTTCTTCTAAGAAATCCCAGGAAACTGTATCAAAAGCTTTCTGCAAATCCTCCATGATCATGCATCTAGGGGAATTTCTTGCCCTCCCATAACCCCGAACAAACTCCTGCGCTAACATGACATTGTCCGAGATGTTTCTGCCTTTCACAAACGCACCCTGACATGGGTCAATGATCTCAGGCAAAATTCCCTCAAGTCTATTAGCGATAGTCTTAGTGATAGTCTTATAGACCACATTGCAGCACGTTATTGGTCTAAAGTCACTCACATTAAGATTATCAGGCTTCTTCAGTATAAGAGCAACCGATGTATGATTTAATTGCGCCAAAATATCACCAGCTGTGAAGAATTCCAATACTGCACCTGTTACTTCCGCTCCCACAATATCCCACTGCTTCTTGAAGAAAGCAGTAGTGTAACCATCCGGACCTGGAGATTTATCATCCACCATTGCAAATAATACCTGCTTTACTTTGATACTCGCAATATCCTGGTTCAAGAATGCCCTGTCCATGTCCGTGAGAGTAGTACCCGAGCTGATTATCTCATGAACGATAGAGACCCTGCCCTTGATGTACCGAATAGACCTTTATATAAATCCGTAAAAAGTTCACCCTTGCGAATATTAGAAGTCACAATACGATTGTCTCCATCAATAATCGCTGGTGTGCCTCCACCTTTTCTTTCCGAGACCATTGTACGAAAATACTTTTATCCCTTGTCCGCCAAAGTAATATGATTTATCCTACCCTTCTGAGAGAGAAAGGATGATTCCACAAGATAATAGAGCATAGCCTTCTTCTTTAAAACCCTCAACGCCTCTATATCTTGGTCTGAGGTAGTCATAGCATCAAATTTATCAAAAGCCTCACGATACTCACTATCCGCCTTCTTTTCCTTTTCCAAAACATGGTTAAAATCAATCGCACCCAACTCTTTCAAAGGGTGCTTCATCCTTAATAATTTTCTGCACACCGAATATTGCAATGTACCTTCAACAGATGGCTTCCAATAATCATCCACAATTTGCCTACAATTTGGATGATTTAACCACATTTTCTAAAACCAAAAAGGTCTTTGTTTTCCATCAATTTCCTGCGCCATGTTAACAACCATGGGACAATGATCCGATTGGGATGAAATGGGAGGAAAGGTGGTTCGGCAAGCATCAGGATCCCATCCATGATTCAAAAGGACACGATCCAACTTCCTCCATATTTTCCAGTCCGCACTATGCCACGTTAAGTGATCCCCAATAGAAGGCGCATCCCTCAATCCACACTTCATACAAACATCTGAAATTCTCTCATTGGATATAAAACTTGGGACCGTAGCTCCATAATGATCATCAACACTAAGAATCGCATTAAAGTCACCAAGAACAATCCAAGGAGAATTTAGATTAACACCAAAAGACTTTAACTCCGCCCATAGTGGCAAGCGCGCCGCTCTACCCTCATTATGACCATATACATAAGTACATAAAAACTCAATACCAGTAGAAAGATTACGCACCTTGAGATGAATAAATTATGGTGATTTTCTGAGAACATCCACCATGAAACCTTTCGGATCCCAAATAATGAGAATTCTCAAATTCTGCCACAACTCGAAATTATGCGTGAACTTCCACCCCTTAAAACTCTTCAAGAAACTACTTAAAACCTTTTCCTCCATTTTTGTTTCTTGCAAGCCACAAAGTCCTACCTTATTCGTGGAGATGATACCTTTAACCCATCTCCTCCTTACAGGGCCCGATAAGCCCCTAACATTCATTGATACGACATTCATTGGGAACCTAAGGTCCCTTGTGGCTTCGGACCGCCGCCTTCATCGGATTTACTACCCGAGACATCAGAATTGCTTCGCGTGGCAAATAACAAACGCTGAAAAGGCCTCTGAATGGCTCTCCCATGTTCAGCAACTCGAGGCCTACTCTTACTCCGAGCTCTAGTTGTAGCCCCTGAACCAAGTGGGGGTCTACTCTTACTCTTACTCCTATTCAGCCTCGGAATTCTAGAGCCTCTTACTTCAGGATGAATAATTTGGCGAGGCAATTTTCCAGTTCCAGAAATCAGATGATCACCATCTCCAAAAGCTGGTTGTTGCTTATCAGGTGCTTGCTTATGTGCGGCATCGGCGGACTTGGTGCTACGGGTTTTCTTGGCATTCAGACGAACCACACTACGCCCGCGGCGTACATCCTGATTATCACTGGCATGTACAACATTTTGTTCAGTGCTACGGTTCTCAACCTCAGGCGCATGACTTGCTGGCAGCGCCTTGTTTACTGGCAGCACCACAACCATTTGTTTAACTTCATTGCGTGCAGCACCAATAATGATTCCAGGCGCTCGGGTTCCAGCCCCAGCCTCAATATTGATCCTTCTCGTACCTTCATTGATTTTTCCCTTGCCTTTCCTTAACCTCTCTAAATCTTCATTATCCAAGGATACATCCTGAATTACTATATTTTCACTCCCCTTGGACCGAGCCTACACTTGGACTATCACCAATATTTGTAGCATGCATCTTTTTAACCCAAACTTGGTCTTTATCACGGGTTTTCCAATTTTTCTTCCCCTTTACCATATCACCATTATTCTCATTAATTCCCATGGGGTTATTCATCACCTCTTCTTTAGCTTTTCAGAAACCTTCACACTCCTCCATTAGATGGGTATTTTCACCACAATTCGGACACCAAGGGCGACAGTAATCATAAATTATCTTCTGAGTATGTACTTCACCACTTGGGACACGAAAACTCACCTTCTCCTTCAATTCCTTAGATGTGTCAACCGAAAGTAAGAGGCGTGCATACTAACCCCTTAATTCGAGAGTGCATTTGTCCATAAGAATTGGTTCTCCAATAGAATTAGCTATTTTTTCCAAAGCCTTCTTGTGCCAGTAGCTCTTAGGCAAATGCTCCATCCTTATCCATACTGGTTTAGTGGCTTGACTATTCAAATCATACTGCCCAGATTCAGCTATCTTCGTTATGAACAACTTATCCATGAGGATGTCCGGATCATCCCATAACCTTCTCCTTTTAAGCATTGGATCATTCCAATCTCTCGGATTGATCTTTTGATTTTACCGCGCCTGATGACCACCCTCGGCTGCCCTTGCTTCTTGAGATTATTCTTGAATTTGTTACCCGAAGATGATTCTCCATTGAGCACCATGGTGATCAAATAAAATCAAACCCAAGCAAAACAAATAATCCGATAAACAGATCAGATTCACCAAACAAACAATGCACCAAGACGATAATCACACTACAATGCTTCAAGATAAAACTAAAACAAAACAAATAGACTGATAAATAGTTCGGAAGAAACACACCATGCACACAATCAACAACCGAACTACAAAAACCGTACTGAAATTAATAAAAACCTGGAAACTGTGATCCGCCAAGAGTCTAGATCGCAAGGAATTAAATCCTACAATTTTTTATCTCCAATGCCGCAATCTCCCTTGAAGAAAAACCGATCCAGATGCTTAGAATTTGATTAAAAATTTTGGTAAAAATTTAATCAAACCCCTTTAAACCCTTGCCGCAACCTAAAACCCCATAAAGATTGGATTTTTTTATACAACTTCTCCAAATCGGCCAAGGATTTGTTGAATGAACCAAACCCAATTTGCAAATTCTGGATTGGATCCAAATCCACAACAAGAAATCCACCACTATGAACAAGATCCGTGAAAGAACTCCAACTTTCGAATAAAACCCTAACTCCAGTTCGAAATAAGATAAAAAAACTCTTCACAAATTTCATATGATTTTGTGCGAAAATCCAAGGAGAATCCGTTAAACCATAATTCATCAGTGAAAAATGATCAAAATTGAAGAAATCTACCTCCAAAAGATGAAGGAAAGGCTGAGCCTTTTTTCTCCTTTTTTTTCCTCAGAGCTTTTATTGAGAGCTCTTGGAGAGCTCTATACGAGAGATATTTTGAGGTAAATATGGTCAATAGGATTAGCGGTGGAACGCCACAGTAGGGCCCCATAAAAGTACTGGCCACCCTACCAAATACAAAATAGTGCAAAATCTAGGCTAAATGATGAAACCTGGGGAAAAACTGAGATGCGGGGGGGGGGGGGGATACCCTAATGGGTATCCCCCCCCCCCCAATATTTTTAAAGAACTGCTAACCCTAAGCTAGATAGTGCTAAACCTAGGGAAAAATAAATGCAAGTCTAGATGTATGTGGGAATCTGGACCTATACATAGCAACCAGAAATGTGTACTGGCTCTTCATATAAGAACCTCATTGCAGCCGAGACTTGGGTCTCGGGTCTTGAAGAAAGAATGATGAAGAAGCCGCCAGTGGTAGACAAAAAAGTGCAACCGAGTGTGGTGTACTCAGGTCTTTAATGGTCGCCATGGTGTGCTGGTGGTGCTGAATCCGAGTAAAGCTATGACTGCCAATAGAGGAGCAACTTCTACTATATACACCCCTAAGGTGAAGAAACAGGGGTGTTATTAGCCTTCAAACATTCTCGTGGTACGAACTGAGGCTATTTTAGAGGGCAAGAGTGTTTGTAGGCAGTGCCACTAACTCTTGTGGATCCCTCTAAAAATAGCCCCCCAGAGATGGAGAGAACGGACAAAACTTATACGGCGTGCGCCAAGCTTGGCGATTATGTAATCGCCCACTCCATTTTAAGCAAATGGACAGCTTTATGCTAATTTAACACAAAAAAGTGTAGCGCGAGCATAAAGCGCGTAATGATCGTCAAGTCCATGTAACGACTAGCAGTGGGTTAATTAATTTTGCGTACGCTAATTAATTAAACCACTACTCAACTCCTATGGCCATGCAATCAAATGTAGAAAGGCTGCTCTCCCACCCTCATCGACCATAGAGCACAAATATTTCCAAGGAGAAAATGTGCATTCAAATCATGGAAAAACCCGTACATCCGTCCAAAACAATTTCATCCCGAAGAGTTGGCCAGAACTCAATAAAAACCTGCCAAATTGGGCCAAAATGAAGCAAACTTGGCCCAAAATGAAGGGAAAATACCCCTTTAATTTATGTGGGCCAACAGCTCCTTTTAAGCCCATTTATTTATCAAAATCATGGGTCAAAGAGGGGAAAAGTTGGGTCAAATCTGGGTCAAACGAGCATTCAAGAATGCTGAATATTTTTAGGCCCAATGCTCCTTGTAATCAGCCCACCCATTTGGTAAAAATAAGCCTATTATGCCTTCAACCGGGTCTCAACCGGGTTATAAGAGAACCCGGTCCTCTTTTAATTCTCCGGCCCAGCAGTGAAAAGAAATGGCCCAGTGGCCTTGGCCCAGCAGCTAGGGTTTAAACCCTTGACCCGTTCGCCTTCATGAGTGGGTCATATGACCCGGCCGCCTGGAATCGTGCTAAAACCCTAATAAGCCTCTGCCCCATTTTTTCCAGCTCAGGTACACTGACCCGGTGGTGCACAAAAATGGGTCGAGCACCCAGATCCACTTTCTCGCTGGATTCGCAGTTTTCTGGCACCATTAAGACGCTGGAAACTGGGTAAGCAAGCTGGAATCTGCAAAACATATCACCAAAAAAATCTCTTGAATCTGGGCACTCTTCCAAAGCGCGATTTCGACCGGATTTAGCACCGAAAATATTGAATGTTATTCCCCCAAACCTTGGCATGTGTAACCCAGCCAAAAATTACAAAATTTCTTGCCGGATTCGCATTTTTCCGGTGAGAAAAAACAACGATATCAGCACTCCTTTATTCTCTTTTCCGGCCGTGAGAAGCATCTCAAGCATGAAGCAATAGGAATCCGAGTCTAGGGACAGTGAATCAAGGCTATTTCATGCATTACCCGTGCCGGAATAGCATTTTTCCGGTGACTTCCAGTCGGAAAACCTGAAACTTCAACCTTCAACTTCAACTTAAACTTGAATATGTAATTTCCCAACTGGGCCAATCATCGTTGATGATTCCAATTAAACCAATTATCTCCAAACATCTGTCTTGAATCCGACTAATTCCAAACCATCAACCCCATGTAACAATAACATTCAAACACCCAAAATCTTGAATTCCACATGAGTGTTCATCAATCAAGAAAATAAATTTGAATTCTTGGCATAAAACATAGCAATCTGGTCGAAAATTACAATTAAAACAAACAACCATGGCCGAAACAGGAACCGGGATCTGATCACATGATTGCCCTCTCATCGAATCCATCATGAACTCTTCCAAATACTAAAAAAATTATGCCTCAAATTCATCTCTACTCCCAATCCAACATAAACATCACATTAACTATCCACCATAAACAAATAATCTTGCATACAAATCCACACAGATTTATCATAAATAAACCCCTCATCATTCATCCAGATTAGATCTATGAACGCAAGATTAAAAATTACTTGGAACAATGATAGATCTTTATCTAATCCGCGCCATCAACAAATTCAAGATCTAAAAGGCTTATCTTCATCCAAAAATCCAAGATCCAAAGATCAAACTTCAAATTCGAGAACAAATCATACACCGAAAGATGCCCGGCGAGGAATCTGACATTAATGTTGTATTGCTCGCCGAAAACTCAGAATCGTAGGAGAGAAACTGGAAGAAAAATGGCTCCAATGTTCAAGAGAATGACTGCATCCTTTTTTTCTCCAGAGAGATTGAGATTTGGGTGACTTGCGAGAGCTCTTTCGAGGTAAATATGGTAAATAGAATAAGCGGTGGAACGCTGCGGCAGTGCCAAAATAGACCCTACCAAATACAAAGTAATCCAACCCTAGGCTAAATATGGAACCTAGGGAACAAAACAAGTCCGAGAGAGGGGTGGATTACCAAAAAGGCAGCCCCCCCATTTTTTTTAAGTCCGAACCCTGAACTAGATAAACTAAGCTAAGAAAAGAAAACAAAACAAGTCCCATTTGGAATAGGACCTATGAATCGCAACCCAAAATGAATCGGGCTAAGAAATACAAGATAAATGGGGTGAGAACAAACTCACTACCCATAATCATACAAACCGCTTCTACCCCTAACATACGGGGCATTCTTCGTTAGGATTCCATAGTGCAGCCGAGTGCTAACAAACTCAGGTCTTGAAGAGGTTGAGTCTTTGAAATCTTGGTGAAGTTGCTGAAAAATCCAATGTCTCCAAATATTGAATTCCTATTGCAGCCGAGATTAACTCGGGTCTTGGATGATGCATAGATGAGTGAAGCTGAAAAACCCGTGTTGCACCTTTGGTACTAGGGGAAATCTGCTACTACCATATACATCCCTAAGGTGAAGATAGAGGGATGTTCTTGGCCTTCAATTATTCTCTTAATGAGGACCGAGATGAATCTAGAGGGCAAAAGTGTATTGAGGCTGTGCTTCATACTTTTGTGAATCCCAGCTAAATTAATCTCCTAAGGATGAGAGAATGGAAACACTTATACCGCGTGCATCAGGCGTGGCGATTATGTAATCGCCCACTCCATTTTGAGCAAATGGACAGCTTTATGCCAATTTAACACAAAGTGTAGCGCGAGCATAATGCGCATAAAAACCGTTAAATCATAGTCAAAAACCAGGTTTAGGTACCAAAGTATAGAACTGAAGTCCTTACTTTAGAACCTATTACCTCATTCGTGAAATCCAATTTTCTTGCAGCTATTGAGCTCCAAACAACCATCTTGTCGCCCAGAAAACCGCATACTCCAGCATAGTGCAAACAAACTCCACAGCACTGGGCAGTTCCATTCCAGCGCTAATCAGCGTCCAATTCCAGCGCTAAATGGCAATTGCCCAGTGCCCCATTCTAGTACCCTGTCACAGTGTCCAGTGCTAACACCAGGAGCCCAGTGCCAAGCACCCAGCACCCAGGGCAGAATGTCCAGTTCCAGCACACAACGCCAGAGCAGTTGGTCTAGCGCCTAGTGTCAAGCAGCAAGTGCACATCCTATCTCCCAGTGCACAACTCCCAGCTCCTTGTGCCCAGCGCCCAATGCCCATGGCATCCAGTTTCCAGCACCCAGAGACCAGCGCCCAGCACCATCAACCAATTAAGTCAATTATGCTGCCTAAAACATATGCTCATCCGGAAACAGCCGATTGATAACCATGTAGCAATCTTTCATGATTATCTTGACAACCCGATCAGAATTAGGTTGGGCACCATCCATAACAACATTGTTCTGTTCCCTCCAAATACGATAAATTGTAGTAATCAAAGCTAGAGTACCAAATTTGTTGCGAACCTTGGAACCCTTTATTTTCCTTTTAACCCAATTCATAGAGCTTGCTATCGTACTTGTTCTTCTTGTTAACCCAGTCTAAGTCCTTATTCGCTTCCATACTACCTCCGAGAATTCACACTTGAAAAACAAATGCTCATTTGTCTCCTTCTCTAGGTGGCATAGAGAACAAATGTTTTCCATACTTTCATCTTCCTCAGTACGATGTTTGTCCTTAGTATGAAGCCTCCGGATTGCCGCCAACTATGCAATAAAAGAGAATTTTGGAGGGATAAATCCCCGTCAAATGCTATTAAAAACCTTCTCACATGTATGGCCACTCTCCTCATATAATCCTGGGTACTTATGACGATGCATAAAGGCATAAGCCATACCCGTAAATCTCCTCGAACTAGCCCAAGAATGAAGTTGGTGTTGGACTTCTTGGACATCTCCATGAAACATACCAACCAAATCATCTCTAAGCTTACATAGATCACCGAAGTAGCTTGAAAATCTCTCGCTCAATCTTCCATTTTGGATCCTCAGATTGATATCCCAGAACTCATCATCTTGAAGATAAAACGAGTGTATCCACTTTACCCACAAGCTATCCTTCTTCATATGAATATCCCATAACCTCTGGGCCATTGAAGCACGATTCCATGTAATAAAATCCCGTAAACCAAGACCCCCAAATGACTTGGGTGTGCATAGTTTCTTCCACACCACTTTATTCTTATACTTTCCTCCCCACAAGAAGCGTTTACATTTCTACTCTAGTGCATCAATAACCGAAGATTGTATAATAAACTTCTGAATCCAGAACCCTGCAATACCATCCACAATGGATCAAACAAGCTCCAATTTTCCAGCATAAGAAAGTGTGTGGCCCTTCCATTTGGCGATATCTAAATCAACTTTCCAAGTAGAGTACCAAATTGGGTCACCTTCAACTTGCTGGAATCAAGTGGCACCCCTAAATACCTTACTGGAAAAGTTGCCCATGGAATGCCTGTGAAACTCAAATCCTCCTTTATTCCAACCCCAAAAAACTTGGACTTAGCCGCATTGATAGCTAACCCAGAAGTACGCTCACACTCATTAAGGGCATCCATACGTATGTGAACTGAACCCATGTTTTTCTTAGAGAAGAGCATGAGATCATCCGCAAAAACCAAGTGGGTGATTCTTAAAAACTCGCATCTCGGATGATAAGTGAAGTGTCTTGTATCAGTTCTCCTTTTCAACAATCTCGAAAAATACTCCATGCATATCAAAAAAACAAGAGGCGACAAAGGATCCCCTTGGCGAATGCCTCTTTGCCCCTTAAAGTGATCACATAGTTTACCATTCACTGCAATCGAGAATGAAGAAGTTCGCATACATGTCATGATTCTGTCCTTCTATCTTTCTGGAAAACCAAGGCCAAGTAAAACTTCTTCTAAGAAATCCCAGGAGACTGTATCAAAAGCTTTCTGCAAATCCACTATGATCATGCATCTTGGGGAGTTCCTTGCCCTCCCATAACCCCGAACAAATTCCTGCGCTAACATGACATTGTCCGAGATGTTTTTGCCTTTCACAAATGCCCCCTGGTATTGGTCAATGATCCCATGAAAAATCCCCTCAAGCCTATTGGCGATAATCTTAGTGATAGTCTTGTAAACCACATTGCAGCACGCTATTGGTCTAAAGTCACTCACTTTCAGATTATCAGGCTTCTTCGGTATGAGAGCAACCAATGTATGATTTAGTTGTGCCAGAATATCACCTGTTCGGAAGAACTCCAATACCGCGCCTGTTACTTCCGCTCCCACAATATCCCACTACTTCTTGAAGAAACCAGCAGTGTAACCATCCGGACCTGGAGACTTATCATCCACCATTGCAAATAAAGCTTGCTTCACTTCGATACTCGCAATATCTTGGTTCAAGAATGCCCTGTTCATGTCCGTGAGGGTGGAACCCAAACTGATTACATCATGATCGATAGAGACCCTATCCCTTGGTGTACCGAATATGCCTTTGTAGAAATCCGCAAACAGTTCACCCTTGCGAATATTTGAAGTAACAATACGATTGTCTCCATCTATAATCACCGGTATACCTCCCCCTTTTCTTGCCGAGACCATAGTATGAAAATACTTCGATCCCTTGTCCGCCAAGGCAATATGGTTAATCCTACCCTTCTGAGAGAGGAAGGATGATTCCACCAGATAATAGAGCATAGCTTTCTTTTTCAAAATCCTTAACGCCTCTATATCCTGGGCTGAGGCAGTCATGGCATCAAAGTTGTCAAAGGCTGAGATATACTCACTATCTGCCTTCTTTGCCTTTTCGGAAACGTGGTTAAAATCAATCACACCCAACTCCTTCAATGGGCGCTTCATCCTTAGCAATTTTCTGCTCACCGAATATTGCAAAGTTCCCTCAACCGAAGGCTTCCAATAGTCTTCCACAAGTTGCCTACAATTTGAATGATTTAACCACATATTCTGAAACTTAAAGGGTCTTTGTTTTCCATCAATTTCTTGCGCCATGTTAACCACCATGGGAGAGTGATCCGATTGGGCTGAAATGGGGGAGAAACGTGGTTTGGCAAGCATCATAATCCCATCCATGATTTAGAAGCACACGATCCAATTTCCTCCAAATTTTCCAATCCGCACTATGCCATGTTAAGTTCTCCCCCATAGAAGGCGCATCCCTCAATCCACACTTCAAACAAACATCCTTAAATTCCTTCATTGGATATAGACTTGGTACCATAGCTCCATAATGATCATCAACACTAAGAATAGCATTAAAATCACCAAAGATCATCCATGGGAATTTAGATTAACTCCAAAAGACTTCAACTCCGCCCATACTGGCAAACATGCCACTCTGCCCTCACTGTGACCATATACAAAAGTACAGAAAAACTCAATTCCAGTAGAAAAATTATGCACCTTAAGATGAATACATTGTGGAGATTTTCTAAGAAAATCCACCAAGAAGCCTTTCGGATCCCATATAATGAGAATTCTCGAATTCTGCCACAGCTCGAAATTATGCGTGAACTTCCACCCCTTAAAACTCTTCAAGAAAATACTCAACACCTTCTCCTCCATTTTGGTTTCTAGCAAGCCACAAAGTCCTATCTTGTTCACAGAGATGATATTTTTTACCCATCTCCCCCGTACAGGGGCCGAGAGACCCCTAATGTTCATTGATGCAGCATTCATTGGGAACCCGAGGTCTCTTTTAGCTTCGGACTGCCACCTTCAAAAGATTTGCTAGAACTATCAGAATTGCTTCTCGTGGCAGTTAGCATACATTGAAAAGGCTTCTGAATAGTTCCCCTATGCTCAGTAACTCGAGTTCTACTCTTACTCTGAGCCCTA
Source organism: Rubia yunnanensis (assembly GCA_037428765.1). Taxonomy (NCBI): domain Eukaryota; kingdom Viridiplantae; phylum Streptophyta; class Magnoliopsida; order Gentianales; family Rubiaceae; genus Rubia; species Rubia yunnanensis. The sequence goes on along the minus strand of CM075069.1, from coordinate 63,566,796 downwards.
GTTATAGCCCCTAAACCTGGGTGGGTCTAATCTTACTCTTACTCCTATTCAGCCTCAGAATTCTAGGCCTCGGACTTCAAGGTGAATCATTTGTTGAGGCAATTTTCCAGCTCCAGCAATCGGATGATCATCATCACCAAAAGCTGGTTGTTGCTTATCGAGCGCTTGTTCATGCGCAGCATTGGCAGATTTGGCGCCACGACTTTCCTTACTTTCGAGCGATCACAACTTCTTCCGCGACGCACATCCTGAGTGTCCCTGGCCTGCTCAGCATTTTTTCCAGCACTAAGGTTCTCAACCTCAGGCGCATGGCTTGCTGGCAGCGCCACAAACATTTCCTTAACTTCATTATAGGCAGCACCAATAGTAATTCCAGGCGCTTAGTTTCCAGCCCCAGGCTTCACACTATTTTTACCCGTGCCTTCAATAATTTTTCCCTTGCCTTTCCTTAACCTCTCTGAATCTTCATTGTCCGAGGATACATCCTCAATGACTATATTTTCTCCCCCTTGGACCGAGTCTACACTTGAACTTTCACCAATGTTTGTAGCATACGTCTTTTTAACCCAAATTTGGTCCTTGTCACGAGTTCTCCGATTTTTCTTCCCCCTTACCATCTCAACATTGTTTTCATTCACATCTGTGGGGTTATTTATCCTCTCTTCCTTAGCTTTCCAGAAAATTACACACTCCTCCATTAAATGGGTATTTTCACCACAATTCGGACACCAAGGACGACAATAATCATAGATTATTTTCTGTGTATACACTGCACCACTTGGGACACGAAAAATCACCTTTTCCTTCAACTCCTTGGATGTGTCAATCCAAAGTAAAAGGCGTGCATAGTAGCCCCTTAACTCGAGAGTGCCATTGTCCATAAGAATTGGCTCTCCTATAGAAGTAGCAATTTTTTCCAAAGCCTTCTTGTGCCAGTAGGACTTTGGAAAATGCTCCATCCTAATCCAAACTGGCTTAGTGGCTTGAATCTTCGAATCATACTGCCCAGATTCAGCTACCTTCATCATGGACAACTTCTTTCCATGGAGATAATGGTCAGGACCATTCATCACCAAGTCTCTGTCTTCAGCACTGTTGAACTTGAACATCACATAACCATTGCTCTTTGTCTGAACAGTGCATGCTACATTCCACTTTGCCACCAGAAGTGTGCGAATGGCAAACATTCCAGGAAAAAATCCTAGAAAAACCCCCAAGAAACCGTAGAAGGGTTTGTAGAGATCTTTGTGAATCTCTTCATCCGTAAGAACAAAGTCGAGAGTATCTCCATTGTTTTCTACAATTTCAATATTCGACCTATTCATTAGGATATCCAGATCATCCCATAACCTTCTCCACTCAAGCATTGGGTCATTCCAATCCCTCGGATGAATCTTTTGAGATTGCCAGACATGATGATCACCCTCGGCATGACCTTGCTTCTTGGGGTTGTTCTTGTGCTTGTTCCCCGAAGATGATTCCCCATTGACCACCATGGCGATCAATTAAAATCAAACCAAAACACAACAAGTAATCCGATAAACAGATCAGATTCACCAAAACAATCAATGCACCAATACGATTCTCACCAAACAAATAATAATCACACCTTAATGCTTCAAGCCAGAACCGAATCAAAATAACAATCCAATGAACATGTCGGAATAAAACACCATGCACACAATGCACCAAATCAGAAAACAAATAAACAATGAAAACCTTGTTGAATTAAAACAACAAAACCTGGAAACCGTGATCACTAAGAATCCCTCTCGCAAGGATTTGAATCCTACAATTGTTGTGCTTCAAAGCCGCAAACTCCCTTCTAGTAGATCCGATGTAGATACTTATGATTTGATTAAAATTCGTGCCGAAAATTTTAATCAAACCCCTTATAAACCCTTGCCGCAAACCCTAAACCCAATAAAGATTGGATTTTTCTTCAATTTCTCCAAATCGGCCAAGGATTTGATGCATGTACCAAACTCGATTGCAAATTCTGGATTGGATCTGAATCCGCAACAAGAAATCCTCCACAACGAACAAGATCCTTGAAAAAAACTCCAACTTTCGAAAAAAAACCCTAACTCTAAGTTCGAAATAAGATAAAAAATTCTTCACGAATTGCATATGGTTTTTGTATAGAAATCCAAGGAGAATCTGTTAAACCATAATTCATCAGTGAAAAGTGATTGAAATTGAAGAAATCTGCCTCCAAAAGAAGAAGGAAAGGTTGCACCTTTTTTCTCCCCTTTTTCGCCTCAGAGCTATTTCGAATTATTTTTGCGAGAGCTCTTTCGAGGTAAATATGGTAAATAGTACAAATGGTGGAACCCACGGTAGCCCTAAAAGAGCCCTACCAAATACAAAGTAATCCAACCCTAGGCTGAAACCTAGGGAAAAAGATGCGGGGGCGGGGGGGGTACCCAAATGGGTACCCCCCCCCCCAAATTTTTTAATGAAATGCTAACTCTAAGCTAGCTAGTTCTAAGCCTAGGGAAAAATAATCCAAGTCCAGATGTATGTGTGAATCTGAACCTATACATAGCAACCTGAAATATGTACTGGCTCTTCATATGAAAACCTCATCGCAGCCGAGACTTGGGTCTCGGGTCTTGAAGAAAATAATGAAGAAGACGCCAGTGGTAGACAAAAAAGTGCAGCTGAGTGTGGTGTACTCAGGTCTTGAATGGTCACCATGGTGTGCTGGTGTTGCTGAATCCGAATGAAGCTAGGATCCCTCTAAAAATAGCCCCCTAATGATGGAGAGAACGGACACAACTTATACGGCGTGCATCAAGCCCGGTGATTATGTAATCGCCCACTCCATTTTAAACAAATGGACAGTTGTATGCTAATTTAACACAAAGTGTAGCGCGAGCATAGAGCACGTAATGACCGTTAAGTCTAAGTAACAACTAGCAATAAGTTAATTACATATGCGTACGCTAATTAATTAACCCACTACCCAACTCCTATGGTCGTGCAACCAAATGTAGAAAGGCTGCTCTCCCACCCTCCAAGGGGAAAATGTGCAATTATCCCCCCAATACAATTTTAGCCCAAAGAGAAGGCCAAAACTCAACAAAAACCTCAAATTGGAGCCCAAAATTGAAGCAATTCGACCCAAGAATAGGCTGAAAATTCCCAATTTAATTAGGCCCAGAACACCTTGAATTCAGCCCACTTGCTTGACTTTTTAACTCGGCCCAGCAGCCCACTTTTCGGCCCAGCTGCTCGGCCCAGTACCCTAAATGCTAGGGTTTCAACTTGACTCCAGCCGCCTCCTGTAGCGTAGCCATTGACCGGGTTAAAAACTGGGTTATAAGCCTTGACCCGTTTCTTCTTTCATTTAATTCGGCCTCCATTTCCATTTTCGGCCTAGCAGCTTATTTCAGCCCAGCAGCGCCATTTCTTTCAGCCCAGCTCGGCCTAGGTCCTTATTTACGTGACCCGACTGCTCCTTCAACCGGTTTTCAACCGGGTTATAAGAGGGACCCGGACCTCATACTTCTTTTGGCCCAACAGCTAAATGAAATGGCCCAACGGCCTTAGCCCAGCAGCTAGGGTTTAAACCCTTGATCTGATTTCTCCATGAGCGGGTCATATGACCTGGCCGCCACCAATCGGGCTGAAACCCTAACTATCCTCTGCCCGTTTTACCTTGCTCGGGTTTAATGACCCGACGGTGCGCACAACCCGGTCGAGCACCCAGATCCACAGCCTTGCCAGACTCGCAGTTTTCCGGCGTCGGAGAACTGCCGAAATCTGGAAAAATTTGCTGGAATCCATAAAAATTTGGCAAAAAATTCCATCCAAATCTGGGCATTCTTCCCCCGTGCAATTCCGACCGGATTTAGCACAAAAAACCAGGAAATTCCATCCTCCAAATCCGAGCATGTGCATTCCGGCCAAAAAAGTATCATTATCCATGCCAGAATCGCGCTTTTCCGACTGGCAAAAACAACCAAATTAACACTCCTTTATTCTCTTTTCCAGCCTTGAGATGCATCTCAAGCATGAAGAAATATAAATCCGAGTCTAGGGACAGAGAATCGAGGCTATTTCATGCTTTACCCTTGCCAAGATAGCGTTTTTCCGGCGACTTCCAATCGGAAAATCCGAAACTCCAACCTCCAAAATCCAAAAATTACCAGTTGCTTTTCCGATCGGATAATGCATAACAAGACAAAATCCAAATTTTTCAAGGCATAACAAGCATTATAACTCGCCGGAAAAGGTATTTTTTCGGTGAACCCGATCGGAAAATTCTAACAATCATCATCCAAATAATCCATCCTTTATGAAAAAATCTGCTCCTCCATTCATCTAGATCTGAACATTATCATGAGATTGAAACAAAGAGGAAGATACCATGGGCCTATTATCGTTGATAATTCTAATTCAACCAATTATCTCCAAACATCTGTCTTGAATCCGACTAATCCCAAACCATCAACCCCATCGAACAATAACATTCAAACACCCAAAATCTTGAATCCCACATGAGTGTTCATCAGCAAGAAAATAAATTTAAATTCTTGGCATAAAACATAGCAATCTGGTCGAAATTCCAATTAAAGCAAACAATCATGGACAGTGGCGCATCTGATCACATGAATGCCCTCTCATCAAATCCATCATGAACACTTCCAAATGCTAAAAAATTTATGCCTCAAATTCATCTCTACTTCTAATCCAACATAAACATCACATTAACTATCCACCATAAACAAATAACCTTCCATACAAATCCAAATAGATTCATTGTAAATAAACCCCTCATCAATCATCCAGATTAGATCTATCAACGAAAGATTAAAAATTACTTGGAACAATGGTAGATCTTCATCTAATCCACTCCATCAACAAATTCAAGATCGAAAAGTCTGATCTTCACCCAAAAACCCCAGATCCAAAGATCAAAGCTTCAAATTCAAGCACAAATCATACACCGAAAGATGCCCGGCGAGGAATCCAACATTAAAACTCATAATCATAGGAGAGAAACTGGAAGAAAATTGGCTCTGATTTTCAGGAGAAGGACTGCGTCCTTTTTTCTCTCCAGAGAGAATTTTCTCTCACTAGTATTATTGAGAGCTCTTTCTTGCGAGAGCTCTTTTGATTGTAATATGGTAAATAGTATAGACGGTGGAACCCATGGTAGAGCCCTAAAAAAGCCCTACCAAATACAAAATAATCCAACCCTAGGTTACGTGGTGAACCTAAGGAGAAAATCTGAGAGAGAGGGGGAACGAAAACCCAAAGGGCAACACTCCCCCCCCCCCCTTTTCTAATTAAACAAACTACTACCATCCCTAAGCAAGACAAATCGAGCTAAGGGAAAAACAAAACAAGTCCCAATGAAAATAGGACCTATAACTGCAACCTGATAAGAAAACAGGCTAGGAAAAACTAGGTAAATGGGGCGAGAACAAACTCACTACCCATAAACAAGTGATCCGCTTCTACCCCTAACAAACTTGGGGCCTTCTTCATTAACATTCCAGCGTTCAGCTGAGTGTGGCCTTGAGTTGTTGCCGGAGTCTTGGGGAAGGTAGAATAAATCCAAAGACATTGAATTAGAATTCCTAGTGCAGCCGAGGTGATCTCGGGTCTTGGATGCGACATAAAGAGTGAAGCTAATGCCCTTTGTTGAGTGGATATCTGCTTCTACCATTTACATCCCTAAGATGGAGAAAAAGGGATGTTTTTAGCCTTCAAACATTCTCTTGATGAGAGCCAAGAGTAATATAGAAGGCAAAGGTGTACTGAGGCCGTGCCCCAAATCGTTGTGATTCCCAACTAAATTAATCTCCTTAGGATGAGAGAATAAATGCACTTATACCGCGTGTATCAAGCGTGGCGATTATGTAATCGCCTACTCCATTTTGAGCAAATGGACAGCTTTATGCCAATTTAACACAGAGTGTAGCGTGGGCATAGAGCGTATAAATAACCGTTAAATCAATGTTAGAAACTAGGCTTAGTTAATAAAGCATCGGACCAAAATCCTTACTTTAAAACCTATTGCCTTCTCCATAAAACCGAGTTGCATTAGCCAAAAAATTTGAGATTACTCTGTGACTCTATCGAGCTCTCAGCAACCATCTTGGCATTGAAAATAGCACTGTCCAGCATGCCAAACCTAGACTCCAGTGCCCAGCATCACCAACCCATGTGGACCGGTTCCAGTGCCCAGCACCAGAATTTTACAGGCGGATTCCAGCGCCAGCGTTCTTCATCCAGTGCCCAGGCTCCAAGTTAATCTCTCCCCAGTTTTTAGTGCCAATCCAGCAGCACAGCCCAACGCCTGGCACCCAGTTTTTGATGCCCAACGTCCAGCGCCTGGCGCCCAGTTCCTGAAGTCCAGCGCCCAGTGCCCTTGTCCAGCAACCATCCAACAATCAACATCCCATGAACAAAAATGATGCTACTAAAACATGTGCTCTTTTGGAAACAAGCGATTAATCACCATGTAGCAATCCTTCATGATGATTTTTACCACCCGATCAGCACTTGGTTGAGCACCATTCATGACAACACTGTTCCTTTCCCTCCAAAGACGATAAACCATGGTAATCAAAGCTACAATTCCAAACTTCTTTCGAACTTTCGAACCTTTTATTTGCCTCTTAACCCAAGTCATGGAGCTTGAAATTGAGCTTGTTCGTCTCCTTAGCCCAATCCAATTCCTTATACGCCCCCATACAACTTCCGAGAACAGGGGCAGAACCAGAAATTTTTTTCAGGGGAGGCTGAAAAATTTTTGGGGTCGTCGGGACGAGGCAGCTTCCGGTGGCGTCGCGGCGGAGACCTGGTGGCGTAGGGCTCTCGGCCGAGGAGGGAATTGACGGAGGGAAGAAAGGGTGATAAATATTAATGACATATAAATTTTAAAAATTCAACTCAACAATAATGAAAAATACTACATAATATAATAAATCAAGTAGCATACAATAATATTTTTACAAGTTCACTAAACTACTAAAATAACTACTTTCTAACGCTCGAATTACTAGAAGTAGAACTAGAAAAAGGTGGGGGCAACAGATATCTACGAGACTCCATGGCTTGATAACGTTGCATAATCGGTTCATTCTCAATCTTAACAAAAATATCCTTTTCAATATATACCGTCATAACATCGTTCAACCATTCATCTCCCATTCTATTACGAAGATCGGTCTTGATATTCTTCATGGCAGAAAAAACTCGCTCAACTGAAGCAGTTGCAACTGGTAGAACTAATGCTAACTCAATCAGACGATATACCAATGGATAAAGTACCATGCTACGTGATCGAACCATATGCTGAGCAAGACTTCCAAGATCATTGATGGCCGAATAGGCATCATCATCTCTCACATCATGAATGAAGAAATCAAGTTGTTGCTCTAGTTCTAAACGCTCAACAAGGGAGAAGTCATCCGGATAAAGTTCAGCAAGGCGAAGCAACTTACCAACATCAAACATGGCAAATCTTTCTCTCGGATCAAGGCATGCCATACAAGTGAGTAATTCCGAGCTTGCTTCGCCAAATCGATGATTCATTTCCAGAATCATCTTGTCAACGGTCTAGTATTGAAACATTAAAAAATATAACAGTAAGATAAAAAATACATATAAAATATTATAAACAAAATAAATTAAACTATGTAAATATTAAAGTAGTACCTGAAGAAAAATATCAACACGGTAGAAATCATGATTGGTTGACATTTCTCCCCGTCGTCTAGAACGGTGACGAATTTTCCGTTGTGCTTCCATCACGTCTAATGTGATCTCATGCTTCACACAAAATGTGTTGACTCCATCCAATAATTTATCAAAACCACAATCTCTGAATTCTTGCAATTCAGTCTTCATTCTATTCATCATTCGTACAGCCATCGAAATATTTTGATCTCTTTGTTGCAAGGCAAGTGACAATTGATTTGTAGCTCCCAACAAATGCTTCATCAAAAACATACAAAACACAAATTCATAGCTCTCCATTCTATCAATCAAACCCTTTGCTGTAGAGGCATTTTCAACTATACTACCATGCTCACAGATATTAAGAAGCACTTGAATAATTGAAGACCACATAGCCTCAAAGCGAAGAATAGTACTGTAATGTGATCCCCAACGTGTATCACCAGGCCTTCTCAAACTCATTTCTTGATTTTTGCCTCTTCCACTAACCTTCTCCCCACTCTCCAATGCCTCTACAAGGCTAGCATGTTCTAATTGCACAAGCATCTCTTTTCTAACACATGAACCTCCAACCAGATTCACAGTTTGAACAAGATACCCAAACAATTCACCCACAGATAGAGTACAATATGCAACAGAAACAACAACCAATTGAAGTTGGTGAGAGAAGCAATGAATATACCTCGCAGAAGAGTTTTCTTTCAATATCAAAGCTTGCAATCCATTGAACTCCCCTCGCATATTTGAAGCCCCATCATATCCTTGGCCTCTCAACTTTGACAAGGACAATTTCTTATCTACAAACAGTTGCTTAAGAGCCTCCATCAAAGTAATAGCTTTAGTATTGGAAACATGCACAAGAGCAAGAAAACACTCAAGAATACATCCTTGTTTGTTAACATATCTCAAAAAAACCCCCATTTGCTCTTTTATTGATGCATCTTGAGCCTCATCAACAAGAATAGAAAATACACTATCTCCAATGTCATTAACAATAGCATCAGTTACCTCGCCAGCGCAAGCACTTGAGAGCTGTTTCTGAACTTTGGGGGATGTCAACTTGCAATTTCCGGGAGCATTTTCATTCATTACCTTAGCAACATCTTCACTTCGCTTGCAATACCATTCAACCAATTCAAGATAATTACCCTTGTTGAGCGAATCCCAACCTTCATCATGACCACGAAAAGCCAAACCTTGATTTAACAAGTATCTTGTCACATCCAAAACCGCATTCAAACGTGTGCGATATGCCTTTTTTGCTTCGGTGAAATGACCATCCAAACAATGTGAGATACTTTGCTTTTGAAGGCTAAAATTTCTCAATTTAATTGCTGCACCATGATGAATTCCATCCACATTCTTAGCATGTTTCCTAAATACTTTAAGGGCATTCTTCCAATTCATCACCCCATCCACAGTATATGCGGTCCCCTTTGCTGAATTCTTAAAAAGATAGCAAGGAAAACAAAATGCCGCATCCTTTGAAACACTATACTCCAACCAATTAAATTCATCAAACCAACCCTTTTGAAAACTTCTAAATTCATCATTGAACACTGTTTTTGGAAAAGTATGATTCTTAGGTTGGCAAGGACCTCTTAATATATATTCTCTTAGCACTTCATCTCTAATAGAAACATCAATCTCTTCAATAGGTTTACGTAGCCCGGGATCACTTATAATATCATTCTGATTGAATTCTACACGAGATTGTTTTGTACTACTACCCTCTTCATTGTGCCTTTGTTCATTAGACTCATTCGATCTCTTTACTCCGCTACTTCGAATTAAAATTTTATCCATAACCTATTAAATATCAAATAGGAAAAATATGTAAATTGATTTATTTTTCATCGATTCAAATTCAATTTAATAAAATATCCCTAATTGATAATTAACAAATGAAAATAAAAAGTTCATAAAATCATATTCATCTAAATTCAATTTAACAAATATCCCTAATTGATAATTCCATAAACCGATTATGACAAATTGACAATTTCATTGTCACATACAATTATACAAAATAAATCAAACAATTATAATTTCAACTAAATTCCAACTAAATTTCAACTAAATATGCAATTCAACTAAATCAATTTATGCAATTCAACTAAACTTCAACAATCATATATAATACAACCATATAAATTTTTATTTTTTTTTTTTAATTTTAAAACCATCCTGAGATGGAGGGTATATATTGGCTCCCCAGACCGTTAAATATGCCAATAGGCGCACAGTGTTCAAATACAAAATATCATCCTTAGAGTGTGAATATTAACAGTAAAGGTTGTAACCTAAGTAGCAAAGACAAATAGCCGAGACATCCTCTATGTAGTCTATAGTTTTGGCCGAGACATCACAAACAGGTCGAAGAGTCGTACATCACGAAACTTCTATTTGTCGATGATTTCTGACCAAAAAACCATGGAGCTTGAGCGACAGATTGGTACTGTAACAAGAACAGCAAAAAGTCTTCCAGGAACTTCCTTCATTTATTCCTTTAATTTGTATTATCCTCCTCTGCAGTATAAGCATCAGTGTCTTCCTCTGTTCAAGGAAGGATTAGTTAATCCTGTCTTTCCTCTGTTCAAAAAGTCTTCGTCCTGCAAATGCATAAAACAAAAGCTAGCAGTATCCAGAACTTCAACCAAAGAAATAGCTATGTTCCTCTGCAGTATAAGCATCAGTCTCTTCCCCTCCTGCAAAAACATGAAACCAAATCTAGCAGTATCCAGAACTTCAACCAAAGAAATAGCTATGTTCCTATGTTCCAATTCTGATTCCATGTATCCCTGCTCTATCCAAATATAGCAAACCTTTTAAAAAAGAGGGAATATCTTCTAGATTAACATCTCCAGTTATTTTCCTTTCCCTAGCATATTTAGCCATATAATCTGCAGCTACATTTGCCTCCCTAGGAATGTAATGAATCAAAGTTCCTTTATTCCATTTATTCAATGTACAGCATAATGAAAAGACAGACCAGTGACATTTTTTTGGGTTTTGGGATCCCATAACCGCATTAATGCAGTCTGTCTCTACTGTGAAGGTTAAAAGATCAAGTTCTAAACCTAGGAGATAAGCATAATGTATTCCAATAAGCTCTGCATGTAGAGGTGAATCAGCCTTAAAGTGATAAACTCTTAAATTAATCACCTCTCCCCTCCAGTCTCTAATTATAACAGCACTTGTAGATTCACAATCAGGTTTCCATGTTGCATCTGTGTTAAGCTTATAACCTACTGTTGGTTTTTCCCATCTTACTGCTGTAATTAAAGTCTTCTTTTTCTGATGTGGAGCAGGTATGATTTCCTTTTGTATTAAGTGCTTATGCTTCTCTAGGCTACCATATTGAGGATTAGCAACAAAAATCTGGTACACCTGTTCTTTAACATTCAGAAAGCATGAATCCACAGAGCATGATTGATCCTCAAACAAAATCTTATTCCTATATTTCCATATTGACCATGCTGTGACCATTGTAAAAGCTATTATCAAATTTGACCAGATCACAGAATCAGCTCTGATAGACAGATAAAAATCAATTCTATTCTTTAAATTACCAAAAACTGGCTGATTAATTTCCAAAACTTCATTGACCTTTTTCCAGATTGCAGTGGCAAAAGCACAAGAATTAAAACAGTGATTAAGAGAATCAGAGTGCACTCTACACATGGGACATATTGAAACTATAGAGAAACCAAACTTACAAATAATATTATCAAAAGGTAAAATTCCATTAAGGGCTCTCCAAACTAAAACTGACATTTTAGCAGGTATAAAGGATGACCATACCTTATTTAAGTGCCTAATAGTTACTCCTTTCTGTCTGCAGATGTTATAGGCTGAAGCTGTAGTAAAATCTCCATTTGCTGAAGCTGTCCATATTAACCTATCTTCATGTGAATGAGAAATTGTTACCACCTGCAAGAGTAGCATTGTACTGGTAGCCAAATGTGGCTCCAAAAAATGAAGATAAGAGTTTTTATTCATCACAAAAGTATTAAGTGGAATATCTGGGAAAGGTATTTCCTCATCTTGTGGCCATTCATATATTAAAGCACCTTTTCCTGTCCAGTTTGCATTCCAAAAAGAGCAATCTCCATTTCCATAAATTACTCTAGACACACCATTAGCTAGTTCAGTTATTTCACAGATTCTCTTCCAAACATTAGATTTCTTATATGAATCTGGTAGTGTCCATAAATAATTTGCCCAGAGAGTGTTATTTACTTGCAATTTCCACCAAAGCTTGCAAGAAAAGGCCTTAATAGTAGCATGTAAATCCCTGAAACCTGTACCATTTTCATGAGTAGGAAAACTCATTCTAAGCCAAGACCTCCATCTTTTCCTATGGACTAAGTTATCATCTCCCCAGAAAAAACCTGAGGCCATATTCTCCATTTTTCTTATAATTACCTTAGGTGGCTTTAGAACTGAAAACATATATGTAGGAATTGAGTGAAAACAGTGGTTTATAAGGATAATTTTGCCTGAAATACTTAACCACCTATTCTTCCAATTATTTAAAGCTTTTTCCATTCTCTCTATGATGGGATAATAATATATCTGTTTATTCCTACCCGGAAAAATGGGGATACCTAAGTAGGTGAAAGGAAAACTGCCTCTAGTCATACCTAAATTCCTGCTCAGTGCATTTATTCTATCAGTAGCAGTTTTTGGAGCAACAAAAAAGTTAGATTTTGAAAATTTTATTTTTTGTCCCGCTGTTTGTTCATAAGCTGTAAGAAACTTTTTAAACCTGTCCAGATTTTTTTTATTTCCATTCAGAAAAACAGCCGTATCATCCGCATACATTAAATGTGTAATCTGTGAACAGTTTTTAGGCAAACTAAAATACTTTAGATAACCTAAATTAAAAAGTTTTTTTAATCCTCGAGAGAAAGCTTCTGAAAGGATGTTATACAAAAAAGGAGAAAGGGGATCTCCTTGTTTGATACCTCTATTCGAAGCAAAAAAACCTGAAACAGATCCATTGATTAAAACTGAAAACCGTGCTGAGGATATGTTCTGCATTATCCTGTTGACAAAACTCCCATGAAATCCAAATTTCAGAAGAATTGAATTGAGAAAAGACCAAGAAACTCTATCAAAAGCCTTTTGCATATCTAATTTAACTATTATATTTGAGGCTTTAGATTTCCTAGAGAGTATTCTAGTCATTTCCTGCATCATTATGGTATTATCCGATATATCCCTCCCTTTCATAAATGCACTCTGTTCCAAAGATATTATTTGTGACATATAAGGTTTAATCCTATCCATTAGCAACTTAGAGAAAACCTTATTCACAAAATTTGAAAGGCTAATAGGCCTGAAATCAGAAAAGTTCACTGGGACAGGTTTTTTAGGAATTAAAAATAACCAGGTGCTAGAAATTGCACTAGGAATATTTCCAGTTTGTAAGAAATCATTTGCAGCATCTAAGAGATCCTCTTTAATTGTATCCCAAAATGTAATATAAAAAGAACTAGAGAATCCATCCGGTCCTGGTGAACTATTTCTATTTAGTTCAAAGACTACACTTTGTAATTCCTTTATTAAAAATGGAGACAGAAGAGAGAAATTATCCTGATCTGTAATCACTTCTGGTATCTCTTTCAGAAAATACTGAAAATAAGTTCCTTGTTTTTGAGCTGTATCCTCATTCAAAAGGTCAGTGTAAAATCTCACTGCCTCCTCTTTTATCAAGGTAGGATCAGTAATCCATATTCCATGTTTATCTCTTATTTTACAGATTCTAGCCTTTGCTCTCTTCTCTTTAATTGAATGATGAAAAAATTTATTATTTGCATCTCCATATTTTAACCAGTTTAACCTAGCTTTTTGCCTGAGGAAAATGTTTTTTTCTTTTTGAGCCCTCATCAGTGTTTGTTTAGATTTATTAAGTTCTGCTAGGATTAAATGATCATGATTTTGCTGAAAGGCTTTTTCCAAATCAGTAACTCTATTTTCCTGTTGGTCCAAATTTTGATCCACATTTCCAAATTGTGTTTTGTTCCAATTTTTAATTTCCAGCTTTAGCCTCTTAAGTTTGGCTACAAACCTAAACATACCCTTCAAAGGAGTATCTATGTTCCAGTTAAGCCTTACAACTTTCTGAAATTCCTCTCTATTCGACCACATTTCCTGATACCTAAAGGGTCTAGGTGTTAATTCTTCAGCAATTTGAACTGAAAGTAGAAGAGGAGCATGATCTGAAGACATTCTATTTAAAACCTGAATTGAACTATTAGGAAATAGATCAAACCAGTCTAAAGTTGCCACTCCCCTATCTAGTCTTTGAAATATTAAGTCTTTACATCTATCTTTAAACCTGTTATTACTCCATGTGAAAGAATTTCCAACAGTTTGAAGTTCATGCAAATCCATAGAACTAAGAAATCCATTAAACTGTTTCATACTTTTTTTTGGAGTGGATTTTCTGCCTTTGTATTCATTAACCGTTGTGACAGTGTTAAAATCCCCTATATATACAGTGTTAACCTCTTGCTTTCCTTTTAAATCAGACCATAAAAGCTCTCTTATTTGCCTATGAACACTTGCATAAATGAAAACACAGTTCCAAGTGCTAGAGGAGGCCACATCAGTAACTTTAACATTCACATACTGGTCAGTTTCATCAGCTATAGAGATATTAAAATTTTCATTCCAGAATAACCAAATTTTAGCATGCTGAGCAGGATAAGCATTTCTGAAACCAATATTATGTTTAAATTCTGAAATTTTGAGTTTATCTTGCCATGGTTCAATTAAACACAAAATGTCTAGTTTATGTTTGTTTTTTAGGATCTTAAGTCTATCCAAGGATGTACCTATTCCCCTAACATTCCAAACAAGTATATTTCCTATAATTGTGTGTTTAATCATTTAAAAATTTTTGGCATGGCTTTTTGTGTGGATCTAAGATTCCTACCAGTCTTAGCTGAATTTTTCCCTTTATTCCCTGATTTACCTGTTTCTTTTCCATTTTTTCCAACTACCGGGCTTAGCTCAGGCTCATTTAGCTTTAAGTTTTCCTCCTCTGAATTACTCTGATCATTTGACTTTAAGTTTTCCTCCTCTACAAAATTTAGCTGTAAATTAGTCTGATCAGTGTTTTGATTATTCAGTTCACCTACCATTAATGTGGAAATCTCCTGATTAAGTCCTTGTTTTTCTATCTCATCACCTGAACCTAAAGCTAAGTTCCTGTTTACTTGTTCTTCAGAAAGTATAATTACTGGATTATCATGGGTTTCCAAAGATTCATGAAAAATCTCTAGAGTTTCCCCTTCTTGGTCCTGATCCTCACTGAGATTATCCAATATATTGAAAGCATTTGAAATAGACACTGTGTTTGCTTTAAGAGTGTTTTCCTGAATTGGAATAACTTCAGAGTGTATTGTTTTTCTCCTCCAAACTGTTGTGGTTATTGGCTTAGATATATCATCAAGTGAGTAGAATGAAGGTGCTTTTTTCTTGATACTAATTGGGCCAAGATCAGTGTTCAGGCTTCTATTTCCCTCTGTATTAATTTTCTGTTCCTGGAACTCCTTTTCTTTTTGTGTTACTGTTAAATCAGAGGAGCCCTCTAGATTAACTAAGATTTTTTGTGCTATTGTTTGTTCTCCTTTAGCTCCCTTAGGTTGTTTATCTTCCCACTTTTTCTCCATCTTTTTCCTTAGTTCAGGATGTAAGAAGTTACATCTATTACTAGTATGACCAGTTATCTTACAATGTGAGCAATAAGTAGGCAAATCTTCATATTCTATCGGATATTCAGCCACCTTATTTCCAACTCCTACAACAATTGTACTAGGAAGTGTTGCTAACAGGTCTATCTCCACACAAACTTTAATGGCCGAGGGTCGGGTTAAAGCAATTGTTGCCGCATCCATCTTAAGAAAACGACCAATCTGACTACTAATTCCCATAATTGCTGAATTATTATAAAACATAATTGGGAGTTTGTGGAAGGTTACCCAAACCGGTGCTATTGGTGATTCCACTGACGGCGAAAAATCCTGTGTCCATTTTTGAACCTTCATGCTGAATCCATTGATCATCCATTGCCCTTTAATCCAGCACCGTTGGTAATCTTCTTGTTCCTGAAAACGAATAAGAATATGTCGGTAATCGATAGAACCCAATTGAAATTTAGACTTAAAACCTATCGATTTAAAAGCCATATGAATAGCCTCCATATTTGGTTTCCCACGAAGAAATTTCCCAACAAGCGCATTCTGATAATGCGCAGCTAGCAGTTCTCCTTCCTCTGGAGGAAGAATATACGCTACTTTCCCTTTAAATTCTGTAACGGGATGTAAATTGGGGGTATCAGGAAGTGACATCAGAAGTGGCGATGGTTTTGAATTTAGGGCTTGAGCAAAGCTTTTGGGGATTTGGGGGATAGGATGGATCGTAGTCATAGAAGGATTAGTGTCGAGATTCGGTATAGGCGCCGGTGACGCCATAACCGATCACTGGAGGTAGCAACGGCTTCCACCAGAGATAGCCGTTGTCTGTGAAGCAAAAGAAAATAAAGGAAAATAAAAGAGGATAATGAACAGTATAATTAGTGTGTTTATCGCACTGTAATTCGCACACAGTGAATAGTGTTTCTGAAGCAAGCCGACTCACTTGTTTGCTGTAATACAACCATATAAATTCAATTCAACATCCAATCTAAAAATCATGTTCACATTATACATATATTTAAGTTTTGAAGAAATAAATTAAAAAGACAAAAAAATTATAAACCCTAAAATTAATAAATATTAGCAATTTAGCATATAAAGAGAAGAGAACTAGAGTCTAGAGAAGACTTACCAGAGGCGGCGGGATGGCGGCGGCGGCGGCGGCGCGGCGGCGGCGGCGGCGGCGCGGCGGCGGCGGCGGCGGCGCGGCGGCGGCGGCGGCGGCGCGGCGGCGGCGGCGGCGGCGCGGCGGCGGCGGCGGCGGCGCGGCGGCGGCGCGGCGGCGGCGGCGGCGGCGCGGCGGCGGCGGCGGCGGCGCGGCGGCGCGGCGGCGGCGCGGCGGCGGCGGCGGCGGCGCGGCGGCGGCGGCGGCGGCGGCGGCGCGGCGGCGGCGGCGGCGGCGGCGGCGCGGCGGCGGCGGCGGCGGCGCGGCGCGGCGGCGGCGGCGGCGGCGCGGCGGCGGCGGCGGCGGCGCGGCGGCGGCGGCGGCGGCGGCGGCGGCGGCGGCGGCGGCGGCGGCGGCGGCGCGGCGGCGGCGGCGGCGGCGGCGGCGCGGCGGCGGCGGCGGCGGCGGCGGCGCGGCGGCGGCGGCGGCGGCGGCGGCGCGGCGGCGGCGGCGGCGGCGCGGCGGCGGCGGCGTGGCTGAGCGAGTGCCGAGTGAAGTGGCGCTGTGGTGGAATGAGGCAACGAGCTGTGGCTGTTCTTGTTCCCGCTCAAGCATTTATATAGGATGATGGATGCTATTGGATTGGGCCGCTCAGTTTTTGGCCCAATCCATTTCCGATCTCTTTTTTTTTTCTTAGTACTTAGTAAAATGACGTCGTTTCACTAACGTGAAACGACGTCGTTTTACTACTTAGGTTATAAAAAATTAAAGCCAAACGAAACGACGTCGTTTCACTAACGTGAAACGACGTCGTTTTAGTGCGTACGACTGCAAAAAAAAGAAGGCCGCAGCGCGGCCTTCTTCTCCGGCGAGCAGGCGCTGCGCTCAGCCGGAGACGCGCTCGGCCGCGCCGGAGACGCGCTCCCGCCTCCTCCTAGCTCCGGCCGGCGATCGAGGTAGGGCTGGAGCCCTACCTCGCGTATCAATAGATCCGCCCCTGTCCGAGAATTCACACTTGAAAAACAAGTGATCATTCGTCTCCTCCTCGAGATGACATGAGGAACATATTTTTCCATGCTTCCATCTTCTTCTGATCGATGCTTATCCTTGGTATGTAGCTTCCGAATTGCCTCTAACCATGCAATAAAAGAGAATTTGGGAAGAATAAAACAACGCCAAATACTATTAAAAACCTTTTCTCTCGATCTTCCATTTTCATACAAATTTGGATACTTGTGTCGATGCATAAAGACATAAGCCACACTTGTAAAATTCCTCGAGATAGACCAAAACCAAGGTGATCCTTTAACTCTTGTATATCTCCATGAAACATGTTACGCAATTCATCTCTCAATTTACAAACATCACCAAAGTAGCTCGAAAATCTCTCCCCCAGTCTACCATTCGAAATCCTCGGATTTAAAATCCAAAAGTCATCATCTTGAAGATAATAAGAGTGAATCCACTTGACCCACAAGCTGTCCTTCTTCATATGAATATCCCATAACCTCTTGACCATTGAGGCACAATTCCAAGTAACAAAATCCCTCAAACCAAGACCCCCAAAAGACTTAGGAGTGCATAGTTTTTCCCATGCTATCTTGCCCTTGTATTTTCCTCCCCATAAGAATCGTTTGCATTTTTGTTCAAGAGCATCCATAACTTTAGACTGTATGATAAAATTTTGAATCCAATTTCCAGCAATACCTCCTACAATTGAATGAACAAGCTCCAACTTTCCAGCATAAGAAAGTGTATGACCCTTCCATTTGGCAATCTCTTAATCAACCTTTCTAAGTAGAGTTCCAAACTGAGTAACCTTCAACTTGCTGGAATCGAGTAGCACCCCTAGATACCTCACTGGGAACATTGCCCATGGGATTCCTGTGAAGCTCAAATCCTCCTTCAAACCAACTCCAAAAAACTTGGACTTGGCCGAATTAATGGCTAATCCCGAGGTACACTCGAATTCATTGAGGGCACTCATAAGGATGTGGACCGAGCCTGTATTAGCTTTGGAGTAGAGCATAAGATCATCAGCAAAAGCCAAATGAGTGATCTTAAGCAATTCACACCTCGGATGATAGGTAAAGTGTCATGATTCGGTCCTCCTTTTCAACAATCTCGAAAAGTACTCCATGCAGATTACGAAAAGGAGAGGAGACAAAGGATCCCTTGTCGAATCCCTCTTTCACCCTTAAAGTGATCGCACAATTTCCCATTAACTGCAATCGAGAATGAAGATGGTCTCACACACGTCATGATTCTGTCCTTCAGTCTTTCAGGAAAATCTAGTCTAAGTAAAACTTCTTCTAGGAAATCCCAGGAGACTGTATCAAACGCCTTTTGCAAATCAACCATGATCATGCATCTAGGAGAATTTCTCGCCCTTCCATATCCTCGGACAATTTCCTGCGCTAACATAACCTTTGGCAATATTCCCTCCATTCTGTTGGAATTAATCTTAGTGATGATTTTGTAGACCACATTGCAGCACGCTATTGGTCTGAAATCACTCACTTTAAGATTGTCCGGCCTCTTCAGTATAAGAGCGACCGAGGTATGATTCAACTGAGCCAGTATATCACTTGTTCAAAAGAATTCTAAAACAGCACCTGTAATTTCCACTCCTACAATATCCCACTGCTTTTTGAAGTATCCAGCAGTGTATCCATCCGGACCTGGAGATTTACCATCCGCCATTGCAAATAATGCCAGTTTTACTTCATTACTGACAATATCTTGATTCAAGAATGCCATGTCCATGTCTGTCAGAATGGTTCCCGAGGTGATTATTTCATGATCGATGGAGACCCTATCCCTTGAAGTTCCGAATAGGTTTTTATAGAAATCCGCAAAGAGCTCACCCTTACGAATGTTAGAGGTCACAATACGATTGTCTCCATCAATAATCGCCGGAATGCCTCCTCCCTTTCTTTTTGAGACCATTGTATGAAAGGACTTTGATCCCTTATCCGCCAGTGTAATATGATTAATCCTACCTTTTTGCGAAGGAAGGATGATTTTGCAAGATAATAGAGCATGGCCTTCTTTTTCAATGCTCTCAATGCCTCAATATCCTGAACCGAAGCAAACAAGGTATCAAAATTGTCCAAAGCCGCACTATAATCCCTGTCCGTCTTCTTTGCCCTTTCCAAAATATGGCTAAGATTGAGAGAGCCCAACTCCTTCAATGGGCATTTAAGCCTTAAAAGTTTTTTTCATACCGAATATTGAATAGAACCCTCAACCGATGGCCTCCAAAAATCTTCAACAACCTGCCTACAATTTGGGTGATCTAGCAACATATTCTGAAATTGGAAGGGTCTTCTTTTTCCATTAATTTCCTGCGCCATATTAACAACCATGGGACTATGATCCGATTGTGCTGAAATGGGAAGAAAAGAGGTACGACACACATCCGAATCCCATCCATGATTAAGAGCACACGATCCAATTTTCTCCATGTTTTCCAATCCGCACTATGCCACGTTAAGTGCTCTCCTATGGAAGGCGCATCCCTCAATCCACACTTAATACAAACATCTTGAAACTCCCTCATTGGATTCAAACTTGGGACCGAAGCACCATAATGGTCATCCACACTAAGAATCGCATTAAAGTCCCCAAGAACCATCCCTGGAGAGTGTATATTTTCACCAAAAGATTTTAATTCCGCCCATAGAGGTAAACGAGCCGATCTGCCCTCACTATGGCCATATACATAAGAACACAAAAATTCAACTCCAGTAGAAAGATTACGCACCTTAAGATGAATACATTGCAAAGATTTTCCAAGGACATCCACCAGAAAACCTTTCGGATCCCATATGATGAGAATTCTCAAATTCTTCCACAACTCAAAATTGTGCGTGAACTTCCACCCCTTAAAACACTTCAAAAAAATGCTAAAAGCCTTATCCTCCAGTTTAGTTTCTAGCAAGCCACAAAGTCCTACCTTATGTGCAGAGATGATATTTTTTACCCATCTCCTTTGTACAGGGGCCGAGAGACCCCTAACATTGATAGATGCAGCATTCATTGGGAACCCAAGGTCCCTTTAGGCTTCGGACCGCTTCCTTCAAAAGATTTACTTCCAGAACTATCAGAATTGCTCCTTGTGGCCAATATCATGCGCTAAAAAGGCTTCTGGATGGACTTCCCATGTTCAAGATTGCGAGTTCTACTCTTGCTCCGAGCTCTAGTCAAGTCCCCTGAAATAGGGGGAGGTCTACTCTTGCCCTTACTCCTATTCAGCCTCAGAATTTTAGAGCCACGAACTTCAGGATGGATCATTTGTTGATGCATGTTCCATCGCTGCATTGGCCGATTTGGCGCCACGGTTTTTCCTGGACTTCGAGCGATCAACACTTCTACTGCGGCGCACTGCCTGGGCATCACTAGCGTCTTCAGCTTGTTCTCCAGCGTCACGGTTCTTATTTTCAGATGCTGGTGATGCCTTGTTTGCTGGCAGTGCCTTAGTTGGTGGCAGCGCTACAACTGCTTGATTAACCTCAATTCGTGAAACACCAATGACAATACCAGGGCCACGGTTTCTAGCTCCATCTTTCACGCTGCTCTTAGCCTTACCTTCAACAATTTTTCCTTTGCCTTTTCTTAGTCTCTCCAAGTCTTCATTATCTGATGATGCATCTTTGATAATGACATTATCCTCACCTCAGACAGAGTCTACACTTGGACTATCACTAATGTTTGTTGTGTGCATCTTCCTAACCCAAATTTTGTCCTTGTTTCGAGCTCCCCAACTTTTCTTCCCCTTTAAATTGTCACCATTATTTTCATTCATTCCCGTGGGATTATTCACCACCTCTTCCTTGGATTTTCAAAAATATTTGTATTCCTCCATTAAATGGGTGTTTTCTCCACAATTAGGACACTAAGGACGACAATAGTCATAGATAATTTTCTGCGTATGTACTTCACCACTTGGGACACGAAAACTCACCTTTTCCTTCAGCTCTTTCGATGTGTCAATCCATAACAAGAGATCCTTATGAATCTCTTCTTTCGTGAGAACAAATTCAATAATATCTCCATTGTTATCAACAATCTCGATATTCGACTTATTCATGAGGATGTCCGGATCATCCCACAACCTTCTCATCTCAAGCATCGGGTCGTTCCATTCCCTCGGATGAACTTAGCGCGACTGATTTACTCCCTCGGCTTGCCAATGATTCTTGGGGTTCTTCTTGTGCTTGTTACCCATAGAAGAATCACCATTAATTACCATGATGATAGAACAAAACTAGTCCGAAAACAACACAATTAATCTGATAAACAACAGATCGGATTAACCAAACAAAGTTCGATAAATCTGGCAAACAAATCTGATAGGAAAATCGAAATCACCACACCAAACAATGCACCAATAAAATAATCACCAAACAAAAATCACACCACAAAGCTTCCAACCAAACCGAATAACAAAAATCCGATTAACAGATCGGAAACAACTCAACATGCACACAATACACCAAAATAAAACCAAATAAACCGCCTTCGGACCGCCGATAACATGCGTCGGAAGGGTTTCTGGATGCCCTTCCCTTGCTCATTTATTCGAGTCCTGCTCTTACTCCGAGACCTAGTCAAAGCCCCTGGGGTAGGGGGAGGCCTACTCTTACTCTTGCTCCTATGCAATCTTGGAATTTTTGAGCCTCTAGCTTCCGGATGGATCATTTATTTAGGTAATTTTCCAGCACCTTCGATCGGATGGTTATCATCTCCAAAAGCTTGTTGCTGCCTATCGGCTTCTTTAGGCGCTGGATTTGCTGATTTGATAGCACGGGCGTTGCTGGATTTCAGGCGCTCGGCACTCCTTCCGTGCGCTGCTTGAGCAGTCCTGGAGCCTACGGCGAGGTCTCCAGCACCACGGTTTGCAGCTCCAGGCGCTGGCAATGTGGGCAGTCTTGCTGGCAGCACGACAACTGCCTGATTAACCTCATCTTGCATTACGCCAATAATTATACCAGGCCCGTTGCTAACACCTCCAGCTTTCTCGATGCCTTTTACTATGCCTTCAACAATTTTTCCCTTGCCTTTCCTTCTCCTCTCTACGTCCTCATTGTCCGAGGATGCATCCTCTACGATTTTATTTTCTCCAACTCCAACCGAGTTATCACTTAGACTATCTCCAATATTTCCCATATGCATCTTCTTTACCCAAACTTGGTCATTATTCCGAGATCTCCAATTTTTCTTACCCTTCTCCTTTGTAGCATTTTTACTCTTCAATTCCGTTGGATTTTCCAACTCGTCCTCCTTGGCTTTCCAGAAGTCATTACACATCTCTATAAGATGAGTATTTTCCCCACAATTCAGACACCAGGGGCGGCAATAATCATAGATGATTTTTTACTTAAGTACTTCCCCAGTTGGAACACGAAAGCTGACCTCCTCCTTGAGCTCTTTTGAAGTGTCAATCCATACCAAAAGACGTGCATAGTAGCCCCTCAGTTCGAGAGTACCATTATCCATGAGGATTGGATCTCCTAGCGAAGTGGAAATTTTCTCCAATGCCTTCTTATGCCAATAAGTCTTTAGCAAGTGCTTCATCCTTATCCAAACTGGTTTAGTAGCTTGGATGTTCGCATCATACTGCACAGATTCATCAACTAACAACATGAACAGTTTTTTTCCATTGGAGATAATGGTCAGGACCATTCATCACCAGATCTCTATCTTCAGCACAATTAAACGTGAACATGACATAGCCATTTTGCTTGCTCCGAACAGTACATGCCACCTTCCACTTTGCCACCAAAAGAGTTCAAATAGCATACACACCAGGAAAGAAACCCGGAAAGACACCCAAGAATCCGTAGAAGGGTTTGTATAGGTCGTTGTGTACCTCCTCCTCGGTGAGAACAAAGTCGACACTGTCTCCATTGTTTTCAACAATTTCAATAGTTGACCTGTTCATGAGGATGTCCGGATCATCCCATAACCTCCTTCTCTCAAGCTTCGGATCACTCCATTCTCTTGGATGAACTTGCTGATTTTGCTTCTTCTTGCCTTCACCGTCGGCCATACCTTGTTTCCGAGGATTGTTTTTATTTTTGTTACCAGCGGAAGATTCCCCAACAACTATTGTTCAAGGAATCGAACCCCAAAGGACAAACTCCGATAAAACAGATCGGAATTCACCCGCACAAATAAGCAAAAACTGATCGGAATCAACACAAACCGATCGGAATTCACCCACAAAAATAAGCACCAACCGATCGGAATTAACACAAACCGATCGGAATTCACCCACACAAATAAGTAATTAAAACACCAAGTCGTGATCACCAAGCAAGTAATAAACAAATCACAATGCTTGTAATCAAAACTGAAATCTTTCAATGCTCGGATCGGAATCAACAACACATAAACACAATGCACCAAATCAAAAAACAATCAAGGCCGAATAAGATAAAAAACTCTCCACAAATTTCATATGATTTTGTGCGAAATCAGAAGGAGAATCCGTTAAACCATAATTCATCGGTCGAAAGTGAATGAAATTTGAAGAAATCGGCCTCCAAAGGATGGAAGAAAGGCTGCGCCTTTTTTCTTCTTTTTTTGCCCCATAGCTAGAGAGAGAATTCCTATTGAGAGCTTGCGAGAGCTCTTTCGAGGTGAACTGGTAAATAGTATAAACGGTGGAACCCGCGGTAGGCCCCAAAGGAGCTCTACCAAATACAGTAACAATTCAACCCTAGGTTATTTAGTGAAACCTAAGGAGTAAGTGTAAGATAGAATGATTGGGAGGGGTGGGTGGATGTGGGAGCGGAAGCCCGAGGGATAACACTCCCCCACCCCCCCCCCCCCCACCATTATCCAACATAAGCTAACTACCAACCCTGAGCAAGATGATCGAGCAAAGGGAGTACAAAACAACCTGGGAAACACGGGCTATGGGATACTAAACCAATGGGGCGAGGACAAACTCACTACCCATAGTCTAAAAATTCGCTTCTACCCCTAACAGTTGGGGCCTTCTTCATTTGAATTCCATAATGCAGCCGAGAGTTGTGAGACTCGAGTCTTGAAGTGATGTCGTCGATGGAATGGTGATGAAGATGCAAAGAACCAAAATAATCCGAATGAAATCTGAAATTCCTAATGCAGCCGAGAGTTCTCGGGTCTTAAATATCACAAAGAGATTGAAGCTGATGTTCCAGGTTGCACCATGTTGGTATGGTGGGAAATCTGCTTCTACCATGTACATCTCTAAGTTGGGGATAGAGGGATGTTATTGGCCTTCTAACATTCTCTTGGTGGCGCCGAGGGTGATTAAATGGGCAAAGAAATGGTGAGGCCGTGCCTCTTGTCTTTGTGAATCCCAGTCGAATCAACCTCCTGAAGATGTGAGAATGGATGCACTTATACAGCGTGCATCAAGCGTGGCGATTATGTAATCGCCCACTCTATTTTAAGCAAATGGACAGCTTTATGCCAATTTAGCACAGAGTGCAGCGCGAGCATAGAGCGCATAAATAACCGTTAAATCATTAGTGAAAGCTATCATTAACGAAGTTTGTACTCTTAAACCTATTGCCTCACCGTGGAAACCGAGTTCCTGGACCGTGCCGAGGTTGGAGCACCTCCTCGAAGTCACTAGCACCTCCTCGATGTTACGACGGCCGCTTCGTGGTCATGATTACGTCCTCGTTGTCCCGGGGTCAACCTCGAGCAGTCGAACGCCTCATGCTCTCGAAGGTCCACTGGGGCACATGAGCAAATACCACCTCCTCGTCAAATGGCTCGATGCTCCCCGTGAGCACTCAAATCACACCTCGAGAACCCCAGCAAGTGCAACCACCTCGAGTGCCATAAATTTTCCCGATCACTCGAAGCTTCCCTCGAGCACTCGAGTCAAGTACCAGCCCTTGAGGACTCGAACAAGATCACCTCCTTCGATTACTCGAACAACTCCATCAATCGAAAAACCCCCTCGAGTGCTTGGATCCCTTCGAATACTCGAACATCCCATCGATCACTCGAACAAGTTTCACCTCCTCGAACTGGAGGACTGTCTTGAAGACCCCCCTGGGGCACCCGGCGAGCACCCACTCGATGCACCCCCCGAGCACCCGAGACAAGAACCGCCTCTCGAGCACTTGAACAAGTTCTCCACCTTTGAGTACTCGAACACCGTAAATACAACCACAACCTCTCGAGCACTCGAGCCAAGTACCTCCCCTCGAGCACTCGAATAAGATCAACTCCTTATATTACTCAAATAGCTTCCATGAATCGAATGCCCCCTCGAGTGCACCCCCATGGGGTACCCGATGATCACCCACTCGATGCTCCCCTCAAGCACTCAAGACAAGTACCGCCCCTGGAGCACTCGAATAAGATCACCTCCTTAGGTTACTCAAACAATTCCATGAATCGAATACCCCTTCGAGTACACCCCCTGGGTCACCCGATGATCACCCACTCGATGCTCCCCTCGAACACTCGAGACAAGTACTGCCCCTCGAGCACTCGAACAAGTTCATCACCTTCGAGTAGCCGAACAACTCCATGGGTCGGATACCTCCTCCAGTGCTTGGATCCCTTCGCGGCCCCCCATGCTTATACACTCCCTGGGTCAATCATCTGATACAAATGCTCTTCTGGGAACAGGCAATTAATCACTAGAAACAGTCCTTCATGACGATTCTTACCACTCGGTCAGCACTGGGTTGAGCACCATTCATAACAACACTATTTCTCTCCCTCCAAAGGCGATAGATCATGGTGGTCAAGGCTAGAATTCCAAGCTTCTTCCGGACCTTTGAGCCCTTTACTTGCCTCTTAACCCCGGACATGGAGCTTGCAATTGTGTGTGTTCGTCTCTCGAGCCCAATCCAAGTCCTGATACGCCCCCATACAACCTCCGAGAATTCACATTTGAAAAACAAGTGCTCATTAGTTTCCTCTTCTAGGTGGCATAATGAACATATTTTTTCCATATTATCCTCCTCCTCCGATCGGTATTTGTCCTTCGTATAGAGTCTCTGAATTGTGGCCAGCCATACAATAAAAGAGAACTTGGGTGGGATAAAACCGCGCCAGATGCTATTGAAGACTTCTCATCCGAGCGGCTTTGAACATACACGTTCGGATAACGATGCCGATGCATGAAGAAGCAAGCCTTACTTGTAAATTTCCCCGAGCCGGACCATAAACTCAAATGATCCTTTAGTTGTTACCTATCCCCATGAAACATTTGCATCATCTCATCCCTCAGTTTACACAAATCAGCAAAGTAGCTCGAAAATCTCTCCCTGAGCCTACCATTTGGTATCCTCGGATTTAAGTACTAGAAGTTCTCACCTAGGAGATAAAAGGAGTAAATACATTTGACCCATAGGATGTCCTTCTTAGCATGGATATCCCACGGCTTTGGGCCATCGAGGCTCGGTTCCAAGTAACAAAGTTCCTCAATCCGAGGCCCCCAAAAGATTTTGGGGCACATAATTTTTTCCATGCAACCTTCCCCTTGTGCTTACCTCCCCATAAGAAACGTTTGCACTTTTGTTCAAGAGCATCCATGACTGTAGTCTGTATAATGAAGTTCTGAATCTAGAATCCCGCAATACCTCCCACAATCGAGCGTACAAGTTCCAGCTTTCTGGCATAGGACAGGGTGTGACCCTTCCATTTGGTAATCTCCAAATCAACCTTCCCAAGCAAAGTTCCGAATTGAGTGACCTTCAACTTGCTGGAGTCTAGTGGCACCCCCAGGTACCGTACAGGGAAGCTAGCCCATGGAATCCCTGTGAAGCTTAGGTCCTCCTTCAAGCCGACTCCGAAAAACTTGGACTTTACTGCATTGATAGATAGCCCCGAGGTGCATTCATATTCATTCAGCGCACTCATGAGAATGTGGACCGATCCTGTATTAGCCTTGGAGAAAAGCATAAGATCGGCAGCAAAAGCTAAATGAGTGATCTTAAGTGCTTCGCACCTCGGGTGATAGGTGAAATGTTGTGACTCAGTCCTTTTCTTCAATAACCTCAAAAAGTACTCCATGCATATGACGAATAGAAGAGGCGACAATGGATCCCCTTGGCGAATCCCACGTTTCCCCTGGAAGTGATCGCAAAGTTTGCCATTGACCGCGATCGAGAATGAGGAGGTGCAGACACATGCCATGATTCGTTTTCTCAGTCTGTTTGGGAAGCCAAGACCAAGTAAAACTTCATCCAAGAAATCCCAAGAGACCGTATCGAAAGCTTTTTGTAGATCCACCATAATCATGCATCTTGGAGAAGTCCGAGCTCTTCCATAGCCCCTTACAAATTCTTGGGCTAACATCACATTGTCAGAAATGTTTCTACCTTTCACAAAGGCTCCCTGGGACAGTTCTATAATCTCTGGTAAGATTACTTCCAGCCTATTTGCGATAATCTTAGTGATGATCTTGTAAACCACATTACAGCATGCAATTGGTCTAAAATCACTCACTTTTAGATTATCAGGCTTCTTCAGTATCAGGGCAACCGAAGTATGGTTTAGCTGGGCTAGTATCTCACTTGTCCTGAAGAACTCTAATACTGCAACTGTCACCTCTTCTCCCACCGTATCCCATTGTTTTTCGAAGAAACCTACTGTATAACCATCCGGACCCAGCGACTTGTCATCCGCCATTGCAAATAAGGCCCTTTTAACTTCGATGCTCTCTACTTGCTAGTTCAAGAAGGCTCTGTCCATATCTGAGAGAGTGTTACCCGAACTGATAATATCGGGTTCGATGGGGACCCTGCTTCTCCTCGTACCAAATAGGTCTTTGTAAAAGTTTATGAATAGTTCCCCTTTGCGCTCATTAGATGTCACAATATGGTCTTGGCTGTCAATGAGTGCTGGTATGCCTCCGCCTTTCCTTACCGAAACCATAGTATGAAAATACTTAGACCCCTTATCCGCCAAAGTGATGTGGTTGATCCTGCCTTTCTGCGCAAGAAAAGTTGACTCCGCAATATAGTAAAGCATAGCTTTCTTCTTTAACATCCTCAGCGCGTCAATCTCCTCAGCCGAGGCATTTATGGTATCAAGATGATCAAATTCCATACTATACTCCATATCCGCACTCCGAGCCTTTTTCGAGATGTGATTGAAGTCAACATTGCCCAGGTCTTTCAATGGGCGCTTCTTCCTTCGCAACTTTCTGACCACCGAATACTGGTAGGAACCTTCCACCGATGGTGTCCAATAGTCCTCGACAACTTGTTTACAACTCGGGTGGTTTAACATGTTTTGGAATTGGAATGGTCTCTGCTTGCCGTCAATCTCTTGCGCTATATCAACCACCATGGGAGCGTGGTCAGATTTGGCTGAGATTGGGAGAAAGGTGGTACGGCATGCATCCCCATCCCATCCATGGTTCAAGAGAACTCTATCCAATTTCCTCCAAATCTTCCAATCGGCATTGTGCCACATGAGGTGTTCGCCAATGGAAGGTGCATCTTTCAAGCTGCACTTTAAACATACGTCTTGGAACTCCTTCATGGGATATAGGCTGGGGGTCGTGGCTCCATAGTGATCCTCCACAGTGAGTATTGCATTAAAATCCCCAAGAACCATCCATGGGGAATTCAGGTTGGCACCAAAAGTCTTCAACTCTGCCCAAAGCGGCAAACGTGCCACTCTACCTTCACTATGGCCATAAACAAATGTACAGAAAAACTCAATTCCCGAAGAAAGGTTACGTACCTTTAGATGCATGCATTGCGGGGACTTGCCAAGAACATCGACCAAGAATACCTTCGGGTCCCAGATGATAAGGATCCTTGAGTTCTTCCACAGATCAAAATTATGTGTATGCTTCCACCCTTTGAAACTTTCAAGAAAATATTTAACGCCTTATCCTCCAACTTCGTTTCCAGTAAACCACACAATCCTACCCTATTATTGGAGATGATTTTTTTCACCCATCTCCTCCTTACAGAGGCCGAGAGACCCCTTACATTCATTGATGCTGTATTCATTGGGGGCCGAAGGTCCCTCCAGGCTTCGGACTGCCGCCTTCCATATTTTTTTAACCATAGCTGTCTGAATTACCTCCTGAAGCATATAGCATACGTTGAAAGGTTTTCTGGATACCCTTCCCCTATTCCCGAGTACGTGGTTTGCTCTTGCTCCGCGCTCTGGTTAGTGCCCCTGAGGTGGAGGAGGGTATGTTCTTGCTTTTGCTTCTGCTCAGTCTTGGGATTTTGGAGCCTCGGATTTCGGGATGAATCATTTTTTTGGCAACTTCCCAGCTCCCCCAATTGGGTGATCATCAGTGTCGAACGGTGTTTGGCTGTCGGATGGAAGGTCCCGAGCTGCATTCGTAGATTTCTTGCCCCTGTTTTTGCTGGCCTTTCTGATATTTGCTCTTTCGGAACTCCTTCTGCGAGTCAAATCCTGAGCAGCATAGACTTCCTCTTCATTATCACCATTATCTCCATCCCTACAGTCCCCAGGAGAAGGCCCCTCCGGTGGAGTCTTTCTTGCTGGTGGTGCGGCGTTTGCTGGCAGAGCCATTATCAATTGGTTGGCCTCCTTCTGCCCAGCACCTATGACAATGCCATACCCTCAGTTTGCAGCCACAACTCTTGCATTATTCCTTGCTGCCATGTCATCTGCTTTGCCCTTTCCCTTTCTCAGTCTCTTCGAAGTTGCATTGTCGGAGGAGACATCTTCAATGACCACATTGTCTTTCCTTTGAGCTGAGCCAGCACTTGGAGTTTCCCCAATATTGTCGGCATGCATCTTCTTTACCCATGCTTGATCCCTGTTTCGGTTTGTCCAAGGTGTCTTTCTCCTTTACATTTGGACGCCATTCTCCTTCATTCCCATAGCATTCTCCCGCCCTTCCCCCATATTTTTCCAGAACTCTTCGCACGCTTCGTTGAAATGGTTATTGTGGCTGTAGTTTGGGCACCAAGAGCGGCAGTAGTCATAGATGATTCTCTGCATGTGTACCTCTCCATTTGGAATGCGAAAGGAGACCTTATCTTTTAGCTTTTTGGAAGTGTCGATCCAAATGAGAAGGCATGCATAAAATCCTCTAAGCTCAAGAGTAGCATTATCCATAAGGATCGGCTCTCCTATGGATGTAGCAATCTTTTCTAGGGCCTTCTTGTGCCAATATGACTTGGGTAGGTGCTCCATCCTGACCCATACTGGCTTGATGGCCTGGACCTCCGGGTCATACTGCCCAGATTCCTCAATCTTTAATATGAACAATTTTTTCCCATGAAGGTAGTGATCCGGTCCATTCATCATCGTATCCCTGTCCTCCGCACTATTGAATTTAAACATGACATATCCGTTCTGCTTGCCTTGTACAGTACATGCTACCTTCCATTTTGCAACCAAGAGAGTGCGGATGGCAAACATACCAGGGAAGAATCCGGGGAACACACCCATGAACCCGTAGAAGGGTTTATAAAGGTCCATGTGAATCTCATCTTCAGTAAGCACGAAGTCGATCGTATCTCCACTTTCATCAGGAATCTCTATAGATGTCTTGCTTATGAGGATGGGTGGATCATCCCAGAGCCTCCTCCTCTCAAGAATGGGGTCATTCCATTCTATTGGGTGGACTTGTTGAGATTGCTGAGTTTGCCGAGTTTGGTTAGCTCCGTTGGCATTACCCTGGCTCTTAGGGTCGGCCTTGCTGTTGATACCCAAAGGGGGAACTCCGTTCACCACCATTGTAATCACAGAATCAATCCAACACAATTACAAGCTTTGAAAAACAGTTCAGACTTACCAACGAAAGGAAACAGAGTGAACAGCGTACCAAACAGAGTGAACAGCG
This sequence comes from Rubia yunnanensis, assembly GCA_037428765.1. NCBI lineage: Eukaryota > Viridiplantae > Streptophyta > Magnoliopsida > Gentianales > Rubiaceae > Rubia > Rubia yunnanensis. Next base: position 63,535,472 of record CM075069.1, on the reverse strand, counting down.
TACCAAATCACAATCAATACACTAACAGTAAATTATCCAATAAGGGACAAGCAAGCTATGCATGCAGTACATCAACTCAAGAATAAATAACCCATATTCAGTTTGGATAGCATAACCTGGAGATTAGTGCGCCGCAAATTCCCACCGAAGGTAAGATCCTCCGAATGGGTTGCTTCAAATCCGCCAAATCCCTAAGCGCTTCTAATGTAGATACAAGTGGTCCGAGTTAAGGCTGAGGAAACCCACAATGAGACCCTTGAACTCCTCTCAGAAACACAAACCCACCAAAGATCAGACTTTTGAACAGAGTCTCTAACTTGGCCGTGAAACCAAAACAAGAACGGAGTCCAGTTTCGGAACCAAGTCAGAATCTGAATCCGAAATCCCAAGAAAAAGTGCCTCGATTAGTCCACAATAAAGCTCCAAATATCGGGAACGAAAACCCTAACTCCTCGGTCGAATGCGATCAGAAACCCTTCACAAATGTCCTATGGTTTTGCGCGGAATCCAGTGGGGAATCCGGTAGACCATATTTTATCGGTGAAAGATTAGTGAAAGTGAAGAAATTGGCCTCCAAAGAGCTGGAGGAAAGGCTTCGCCTTTTTTCTTCTTTTTTGCCTAGGAGCTTCTTTCGATATATTGCGAGAGCTCTTTCGACGTAAATAGGTAAATAGTATAGACGGTGGAACCTGTAGCAGGGCCCAAAAAGGACCCTACGGAATACAAAAGAGTCCAACCTTAGGTAACCTAAGGAGTAAATCCGCAAATGGGGGAATGAGAGAGTGCAAATCCGAAAGATAAACACTCCCCCACCCCCCCTTTTAACTATGTAAAATAACGACCCACCCTAAGCAAGATAAACGAGCAAAGGGAGAACAAAGCAACCTGGAAAAACACAGGCTATAGAACAACCAAGAGAATGGGGCGAGAACAAACTCACTACCCATCAACAAAAATCCGCTTCTACCCCTAACAAATGGGGCCATTTTCATGTTGGCTCCAAAAATGCAGCCGAGAGTTGTGTATCTCGGGTCTTGAAAGAATGCAGTTGCTGGAACGATGATGAAGTAACAAAAATCCAATGTCAAATGATTTGGAATCCTAGTGCAGCCGAGAGTCTATCTCGGGTCTTGGATGTCTCATAAAAGAGTTGAAGCCAGTGATCCAAATGGCACCTTTCTGGTACGAATGAACATCAGCTTCTACCATATACATCCCTAAGATGAAGAAAGAGGGATGTAATTGGCCTTCTAGCATTCTCCTTTGGCACCGATGTTGATCCTATGGGCAAAGGTTAATGAGGCCGTGCCTCCAACCTTTGTAACTCCCAATCAAATCAACCTCCTGAGGATGTGAGAATGGATGCACTTATACCGCGTGCACCAAGAATGGTGAGTATGTACTCGCCCACTCCATTTTGAGCAAATGGACAGCTATATGCTAGTTTAACATAGAGTGTAGCGCGAGCATAAAGCGCATAAATAACCGTTAAATCATTAGTAATAAACTAGGCTTAGGAGAAAGAGCATCGGAGTGTAAATACTTACTCTAAAACCTATTGCCTCCTCTAGAAAACCAAGCTGCTATTGCCACTAGAAATTCGAGAAAAAACCGTAGGCAAATCTGGACTCCATCGAGTACAAAGCAACTCACTCCCGGCGCTGAAAACTGCATCAATCGGCCCACAAAAACCCAACTCCTGCGCCAGGAGATCCTAACCGTGACGGCAAACCGTCTCCCTTCCTGGCGTCCTGCATCCCAGCAATTGGCAAAATCCAGCGCAACGCCTAACGCCCAGCACAGCGCCAGGACTGAAGCACCAAGACCCGCAACATGAAGCACCCAGTGCGAGGCAGCCAGCACCCATCAACCTCCAAGCAGCTTCCCCATCTAAAACAAGTGTTCATCCGGAAATAGCCTATTCATCACCATGTAGCAATCCTTCATGATGATTTTCACCACTCTTTCAGAACTTCGTTGAGCACCATCCATAACCACATTGTTCCTTTCCCTCCAAAGGCGATAGACCGTGGTAATTAAGGCTAAAATACCAAACTTCTTTTGCATTTTTGAACCTTTAATTTGCCTCTTAACCCAAGTCATGGAACTTGGAATTGAAGTCGTCCGTCTCCTTAATCCAATCCAAGTCATATACGCCCCCATACAACCTCAGAAAACTCACATTTGAAAAACAAATGCTCGATCGTCTCCTCTTCCAGATGGCATAAAGAACATACCTTCTCCATACTCTCCCCTCCCTCCAATCGATGCTTATCCTTGGTATGTAGTCTCTTTATTGCCGCCAACCAAGTGATGAATGAGAATTTTGGTGGAACAAAACCACACCAAATACTGTTAAAGACCTTTTCACTTGATCGGCCAACATCATAAACACTCGGATATTTATGGCGATGCATATGGAGATAAGCTGCACTAGTAAACTTCCCCGTACTAGACCATAGACCGAGATGGGTAATTACCTCTTGCGTATTACCCTGAAACATTGCGCACAATTCATCTCTGAGCTTACAAAGATCACCAAAGTAGCTCGAAAATCTCTCTCCCAATCTACCATTAGCAATCCTCGGATTTAATCTCCAAAAGTCTTCCCCCTGAAGGTAGAACGAGTGAATCCATTTGACCCATAGGCTATCTTTCTCCAAATGGATATCCCATAGCCTTTTAGCCATTGAAGCACTGTTCCACGTAATGAAGTCTCTTAAACCGAGGCCGCCAAAAGATTTAGGTGCACAGAGTTTCTTCCACGCAACCTTTGCCTTATGCTTACCTCCCCACAGCAATCATGATTCAAGAGCACCCTATCCAGCTTCCTCCAAATCTTCCAATCTGCACTATGCCAGGTTAAGTGCTCACCAAAAGCAGGCGCATCTCTTAGTCCACACTTTACACAAACATCCTGAAACTCCTTCATTGGATACAAGCTAGGAACAGTAGCTCCATAATGATCATCAACACTAAGAATAGCATTAAAGTCACCAAGAACCATCCAAGGAGAATTCAGGTTAGCGCCAAATGACTTCAATTCCTCCCATAGTGGTAAACGCGCCAGACGTCCCTCACTATGCCCATACACAAATGTACAGAAAAACTCAATACCAGAAGCAAGATTACGCACTTTCAGGTGAATACATTGCGGAGATTTCCCAAGGACATCAACCAAGAAGCCTTTCGGATCCCAGATAATGAGTATCCTCGAGTTCTGCCACAGTTCAAACTTGTGCGTAAATTCCATCCCTTAAAACCCTTTAAGAAAATTCGCAACACCTTATCCTCCATTTTCGTTTCCAACAACCCACACAGTCCAACCTTATTGGTGGAGATGATATTTTTCACCCACCTCCTCCTTACAGGGGCCGATAGACCCCTGACATTCATTGCTGATGTATTCATTGCGAAACAGAGGTTCCTTTTGGCTTTGGACCGCCGCCTTCCAGTGATTTACTTCCAGAACTATCTGAATGACTCATCGTAGCTGATAACATGCGCTGAAAAGGTTTCTGAACACCCTGCTCATTAATTCGAGTCTTGCTCTTACTTCTAGACCTAGTCAAAGCCCCTGGAGTGGGTGGAGGCCTACTCTTACTCTTGCTCCTATGCACCCTTGGAATTTTTGACCCTCGAGCTTCAGGATGGATCATCTGTTTAGGCAATTTTCCAGCACCCTCAATCGGATTATCATCATCCCCAAACGGTTGCTGCCGTTCAAAAACCGGTGGCACTGGAATGGTCGAATTTTTTGCACGGCCGTTGCTGAGTATCGCGCGTTCAACGCTCCTGCCGTGCACTGCCTGGACACTTTTGCTGCATGCTGCCTGGGCGCTACTGCCGCGCGCTAGTGCACGGCCTCCTGCACCGGTTCTTGCAATTCCAGCACCAATGCTTGTAACTCCAGCGCCAGTGCTTGCAATTCCAGGCGCTGGCGAGGAGCTCAGTTGTGCTGGCAGCGCAACAATAGGCCTATTAACCTCATCCTGCAAGACGCCAATGGTAATACCAGGTCCCTTTTTAGCACTTCCCGCTTTCTTAATACTATTGACTATACCTTCAACCAAATTTCCCTTCCCTTTCCTTCGTCTCTCTACTTCCTCATTGTCAGAAGAGGCATCCTGAATGTGCTCATGTTCTCTCCCTCCAACCGAATTTGAACTTAGAGTATCTCCTATGTTTTCTGTTTGCATCTTCCGAACCCATACTTGGTCATTATATCGAGATCTCCAATTTTTCTTTCCCTTCCCCATCCTAGTTTTGTTATCAACCAATTCCGTGGGGCCTTTGTACTCCATCTCCTTAGCTTTCCAGTAATCATCACACTCTTCCATGAGATGAGTATTTTCACCACAATTCGCACACCAAGGTCTACAATAATCGTAGATGATCTTTTGCACAAACACTTCACCATTTGGAACTCGAAAGCTCACCTCCTCCTTGAGCATTTTAGATGTGTCAACCCAGACCAATAGTCGTGCATAGTAGCCCCTTAACTCGAGAGTACCATTGTCCATAAGGATAGGGTCTCCTAGTGAAGTAGCAATTTTCTCTAATGCCTTCTTGTGCCAATACGCCTTTGGAAAGTGTTCCATCCTTAACCAAACTGGCTTAGTGGCTTGGATGGTCGCATCGTATTGCCCAGATTCATTAATTAACATCATGAACAACTTCTTTCCATGGAGATAATGATCAGGACCATTCATCACCATATCTCTATCTTCTGCACTGTTAAACCTGAACATGACATAACCATTCTGCTTACTCTGAACATTACACTGCACCTTCCACTTGGCCACCAACAGAGTTTGAATTGCATACATTCCCGGGAAGAAGCCCGGAAACACACCCAAGAATCCAAAAAAAGGTTTATGGAGATCCTTATGTATCTCTTCATCCGTGAGCACAAAATCGACACTATCTCCATTGTTTGCAACAACTTCAATAGTCGATTTATTCATGAGAATATCAGGGTCATCCCATCTCCTTCTTCTTTCAAGCTTCGAAGCATTCCAATCTCTTGGATGCACTTGATGATTCTGCCTCTTATTGCCATCACCCTCAGCCATGTCTTGCTTCCGAGGATTGTTATTACTCTTAGAACCCGTAGAGGCCATGGATGAAATCTGATAGACAGATCGGATTCACCAAACAACCGAGAGCACACCAAGCAAATATACACTAATCTGATCGGAATTAGCCCAAACCGATCGGAAACACACCAACAATACACAAAATCCGATCGGAATTAACCTAAACCGATCGGACTATACAATAAACACAAAATCACCAAAACCGAAACAACAAATAGACAAGAACAAATCGCAAATCTTGTAATCAAAACCGTACTAACCCTATGATCAATCAGAATTAACAACAAATTTGAACTCAAACCCGTAGTCCTCCAAACACCAAATCGGATTCAAAAACACATAACATCATGCTCCGAATCGAAAAACAAGCAAACCGCAAGTAGTTGAATCGAAAAAACCTGGAAACCGTGGAAACCGTGATCACCAAGCAATCCGATCAAAAACCTTGCGTCTGAATTGTGATCCGATCAAAATCTCCACAACCTTGTGCTAAATCCGATGAAGATGGTAGGAATTTGATTAAAAAGTGTGCTGAAAATTTTAATCAAACCCTTTATACACCTTTGCGCAACCAAGTCCAAACCAAAACCCAAAAAAAGATTGGATTTTTCAACCAAATCTCCAACTCGGACAAGGACTCCAAGCAAGAAACCGATCCGATCTCCTACCCAACTCCCGATCTGAATCAGTATCCAAGATCAACACCAAAATCACAAACAAGATCCACCAAGAACTCTCCTTTGCCGTATTCAAACCCTACTCCGAGGCCGATTAAGATCAAAAACTCGCCACAAATTGCATATGATTTTGTGCGGAATCAAGAGTAGAATCCGTTAAACCATAATTCATCGGTGGAAAGTTAAAGAAATTTGAAGAAATCGGCCTCTAAAGGATGGAAGAAAGGCTGCACCTTTTTTCTTCTTTTTTTGCCCCAGAGCTAGAGAGAGAATATTGAGATTGAGAGCATTGAGAGCTCTTTCGAGATGCGAGAGATCTTTCGAGTAAATAGGTAAATAGTATAGACGGTGGAACCTGCAGTAGGGCCCAAAAAGGACCCCACCAAATACAAAAAAGAATCCAACCTTAGGTTTCGTGGTGAAACCAAGGAGTAAATCCGCAAGAGAGATAGGGGGGATGGGAGAGTGCAAATCCAAAGGATAGCACTCCCCCATCCCCCCCTTTTAACTAATAAAGAAACTACCAACCCTAAGCAAGATAATCGAGCTAAGGGAGAGAACAACACAACCTGGAAAAACACAGGCTATAAAACCCAAGAAAAATTGGGTGAGAACAAACTCACTACCCATAGTCAAATAATCCACTTCTACCCCTAACAGATAGGGCCTTCTTCAATCGAATTCCATAAAGTAGCCGAGTGTTGTGAGACTCGGGTCTTGAGTTAACGTCAAAGCTGGAATGTTGATGAAGATAGCACGATCCAATGCAGCCGAGTAAGACTCGGGTCTTGAATATTAATCAGTTGTTGAAGTCGTTGATCCTCTGTTGAGTGAAGAAACCGCTTCTACCATGTACATCCCTAAGGTGAAGATAGAGGAATGTTATTGGCCTTCAGACATTCTCTTGTTGGCACCGAGAGTGATTTGGAGGGCAAGAGTAAAACGAGGCCGTGCCTACTACCCTTGCTAATTCCCGCTGAATCAACCTCCTGAAGATGAGAGAATGGATACACTTGTACCGCGTGCATCAAGCGTGGCGATTATGTAATCGCCCACTCCATTTTGAGCAAATGGACAGCTTTATGCTAATTTAACACAAAAGTGTAGCGCGAGCATAGAGCGCATAATGACCGTCAAATCCAAGTAACAACTAGCGGTGGAGTAATTAATTTCAAGTACGTTAATTAATTATCCAACTACCAAACTCCTATGATCGGGCAACCAAATGTAGAAAGGTTGCTCTCTCATCCTCCCAGGGGAAAATTTTCAATTATCCACCCAATACAATTTTAGCCCAAGGATATGACCAAAACTCAACAAAAATCCACAAATTAGAGGCCAAAAATGAAGCAAATTCAGCCCAAAAATAAGGCATAATAGCTGAAAATTTCTCTAATTAATTAGGCCCAAATTACCTTTAATTCAGCCCAGACGCTTAGTTTTTAACTTGGGCCAGCAGCTCCTCTTTTCGGCCCTGCAGCATGGCCCAGTTCCTCTAGGGTTTCATCTTAACACAGCCGCCACCTTAGCTTTGCCATTTTCGGGTTAAAACCGGGTTATATCCCGACCCGTTTCTTCATGATTTTTCAGCCCAGCTTGGCCCAGGAATTCAGCCCAGGAGCGACATTTATTCAGCCCAACTCGGCTTAATCTCTTACCGTGCGACTCGGCTCCTCAAACCGGGCGTCAATCGGGTTATAAGCTCGACCCGGACCTCAGATTATCTTTCAGCCCAACTTCTATTTCAAATCGGCCCAAGCACTCGGCCCAACAGCAGCAGCGTTAGGGTTTAGTAATCTGACCCAGATTCCCTCCCTGGCGGGTCACTTGACCCGCGCCGCCGGCCGACGGGTCAAAGCCCTACTTCTTGTTTCAGCCCGTCATCAGCTCCATCTGGCCCAGCTTCTAGGCCTAAATTCTAGGGCTTAAAACCCTAGATTGATTAAACCCATTTCTACCTAATTGGGTAATCTGACCCGGCGGCGCCCAGGCGGGTTCCTCGCCGGAATCACGGTTTTCCGGCGCTGGAAAACCGTCGAAAACTGGAAATTTTCGCCGGAATCTGCAAAATTTTGCACAAAAAAATTCTATCAAAATCTGGGCACCTTCCCTTATGAATTTCGCCGGAATTAGCAACAAAAACAAGGAGTTTCCACGTCCAAAACCGAGCATGAGCAATCCGGCCAAACAAACACCTTTCTCCTTGCCGGAAACGCTCTTTTCCGGCGAGCAAAAACAACACAATCAACACTCCTTAATTCTCTTTTCCAGCCCTAAAATACATCCCAAACAAGAACAAATACGAATTCGAATCTAAGGCTAGAGAACTAAGACAATTTCAGGCCTCCGATCGGAAAATCCGAAGAAACCAACCTCCAATTTTACTTCAACTCCGAAATTTCCAACAACTCTTCTGATCGGATAATGCATAACAAAACGAACCGAATCCTTCAAAGTATAACAAGCATTATAATTCACCGGAAAAAAGTGTTTTTTCCGGCGAACCCGATCGGAAAATTCAAACCATTATCATCGAAAAAATCCATCCTTTACAGAAAATCTGATCCTCCATTCATCTAGATCTGAATATTATCATGAGATTGAATCAACGGGGAAAATACCTTGGGTCTATGGTCGTTAATGATTCCAATTAAACCAATTATCTCCAAACATCCGTCTTGAATCCGACTAATCCCAAACCAACAACCCCATCGAACAATAACATTCAAACACCCAAAATCTTGAATTCCACATGAGTGTTCATCAGCAAGAAAATAAATTTAAATTCTTGGCATGCAACATAGCAATCTGGTTGAAGTACCAATTAAAACAAACAATCACGGACAGGGTGCCATCTGATCACATGAATGCCCTCTCAACAGATCCATCATGAACTCTTCCAAATACTATAAAAAATTCATGCTTCAAATTTATCTCTACTCCCAATCCAACATGAACATCACATTGACTATCCACTATAAACAAATAATCTTCCATACAAATCCACACAGATTCATCAAAAATAAACCTCTCATAAACCATCCAGATCAGATCTATCAACGAAAGATAAGAACTTACTTGGAACAATGATAGATCTTCATCAAATACGCTCCATCACCAACTTCAAGATCGAAAAGTCTGATCTTCACCCAAAACCTCCAGATCAAAAGATCAAATCTTCAAATTCAAGCGCAAATCATACCTCGAAAGATGTGCGGCGAGGAATCCAAGATTAATTTCGGATTCCTCGCTGGAAACTCTGAATCGTAGGAGAGAAACTGGAAGAAAATCGGCCCCGGGAAGTCCGGAGAAGGGCTGTGCCCTTTTTTCTCTCCAGAGAGAATTCTCCTTCAATTTTTTTTAAGGTGGAGCTAGAGGTGGTGTAGGAGGTGGTGCTGGTAGGAGCATAGGGGAAGGAACTAGTGGAGGTGTAGAAGGTGGCGGTGTTGAAGGTGGTGCTGGTGGTGGGCTAGGCGGGGTTGGTGGCCGCTGCGAGAGCTCTTTCGAGATTCAATGGGTGGTGGTGCATGGCCCTAGTTACACTCTTTTTGAGGTAAATAGTATAAACGGTGTGACCCACTGTAGAGCCCTAAAAGAGCCCAACCAAATACAAAAAAAAAGAATCCAACCCTAGGCTAAAACCTAGGGAAAAATGCGGGGGGGGGGGGGGGGGGATACCCATCTGGGTACCCCCCCCCCCCAATTTTTTTTTAAAGAAATGCTAACCCTAAGCTAGAGAGTGCTAAGCCTACGGAAAAATAAATGCAAGTCCAGATGTGTGAATCTAGACCTATACATAGCAACCAGAAATGTGTCCTAGCTCTTCATATGATGAGCTCATCGCAGCCGAGACTTGGGTCTCGGGTCTTGAAGAAAATAATGAAGAAGACGCCAGTGGTAGACAAAAAATCGCAGCCGAGTGTGGTGTACTCAGGTCTTGAATGGTTGCCATAGTGTGCTGGTGTTGCTGAATCCAAATGAAGCTAGGACCGTCAAAGGAGAAGCAGCTTCTACCATATACACCCCTAAGGTGAAGAAAGAGGGGTGTTATTGGCCTTCAAACGTTCTCGTGGTATGAACCGAGGCTATGTTAGAGGGCAAGAGTGTCATAGGCAGTGCCAATAGCTCTTGTGGATTCCTCTAAACAATAGCCCCCCTAATAATGGAGAAAATGAACACAACTTAAACGGCGTGCATCAAGCTCGGCGATTATGTAATCACCCACTCCATTTTGAGCAAATGGACAGTTGTATGCTAATTTAACACAAAGTGTAGTGCGAGCATAGAGCGCGTAATGACCGTCAAGTCCAAGTAACAACTAGCAGTGGATTAATTAATTTTGCGTACGCTAATTAATTATCCAACTAACCAACTCCTATGGTCGTGCAACCAAATGTAGAAAGGATGCTCTCCGACCCTCCGAGGGGAAAATGTGCAAATTAGAGCCCAAAAATGTGTCAAATTCGGCCCATGAATAATCCAAGTAGGCTGAAAATTCTCTAATTAATAAGAGAATTAATTTGGCCCAACCAAAAACCACAAGCTTGGTTTTTCACTCGGCCCAGCAGCTCCTCTTTTCGACCCAGCAGCTTGGCCCAGTACCGCTAGGGTTTCAACTTGACCACAGCCGCCACCTGTAGCTCTGCCATTGCCGGGTTAAAACCAGGTTATAAGCCTAACCCATTTCTTCATGAATTTAATCCGCCTTATATTTAATCAACTCTCCTTTTTGGCCCAGCATTGGCCCAGGATATTCAGCCCAGCAACGCCATTTCTTTTAGCCCAGCTCGGCCTAGGTCCCTTTCTGCATTACCCGGCCACTTCTTCAACCAGTTTTCAACCGGGTTATAAGAGGACCCGGACCTCAATTACTTCTTTGGCCCAGCAGCTAAATGAAATGGCCCAACGGTTGGCCCAGCATCTAGGGTTTAAACCCCTGATCTGATTTCTCCTTGATCAGGTCATATGACCCGGCCGCCACCAATCGGGTCGTAACCCTAACTAGCCTTGCCCCATTTTACCTTGCTCGGGTTTAATGACCCGATGGTGCACACAATCGGGTCAAGCATCCAGATCCACAGCCTCGCCGGACTCGCGGTTTTCCCTCATGCAATTCGTCGGAATCCGTGAAAATTTTGCAAAATAATTCATCCAAATCTGGGCATTCTTCCCTCGTGCAATTTCAACAGGATTTAGCACTTAAAACAAGAAAGTTCCATCCTCCAAACCCTAGTTACACTTTTTTGAGGTAAATAGTATAGACGGTGGAACCCACGGTAGAGCCCTAAAAGAGCCCTACCAAATACAAAAACAATCCAACCCTAGGTTACGTGATGAACCTAGGAGCAAAATCCGAGGGGGGAGCAAAACCCTAAGGGCACCACTCCCCCCCCCCCCCCATTTTCTAAATAAAAACTACCAACCCTTAGCAAGGTAAGTCTAGCAAAGGGAAAAGAGACAAGTCCCAAAGATAATGGAGCCGAAAACAACCTCCTGAAATGAAGACGGGCTAAGAAACGCTAGGTAAATGGGATGAGAACAAACGCACTGCCCATAAACAATTGTACCGCTTCTACCCCTAACAAACGGGGCCTTCTTCATTTTCATTCCATAGAGCAGCCGAGTATTAAGAGACTCGGGTCTTGAGCAAATTTTGTTGTCGGAAAGTCGATGAAGATACAAGAATCCAAGGTCCTAATGCAGCCGAGAATGTCTCGGGTCTTAGATGTCCCATAAAAAGTGAAGCTGATGCCCATAGTTGCACCAATCTGGCACGAGTGGATATCTGCTTCTACCATTTACACCCCTAAAATGGAGAAAGAGGGATGTTATTGGCCTTCAAACATTCTCTTGTGAGCGCTGAGAGTAATAAAGTGGGCAAGGATGTGTTGAGGTCGTGCCTCATATCCTTGAGAATCCCAGCTAAATCAATCTCCTGAAGATGAGAGAATTGATACACTTATACCGCGTGCATCGAGCGTGGCGATTATGTAATCGCCCACTCCATTTTGAGCAAATGGACAGCTTTATGCCAATTTAACACAGAGTGTAGCTCGGGCATAGAGCGCATAAATAACCGTTAAATCATAAGTAAAAACTAGGCTTAGGAGAAAGAGCATCGGAACAAAGTCCTTACTCTTAAATCTATTACCTCATCCTGAACCAAGTTGCAGAGGCTAGAAAAACTGAGAATATCCGGGAATAATCCACGACTCTATCAAGCTCCTGGAACCCCCTCTTGGCCTAGAAAATAGCACCATTCATCATGCAAAACAAATTCCATATATCGAATTTCCCATTCGAGCACTCGAACACCTTCATGACTTGAATGTCCCCTCGATCGAAAACCTCCTCGAGCGCTCGAACACATCCATCCCATTCGAGTACTCGGACATCTCCATGGCACGAATGCCCCCTCGAGCACTTGTACAACTCCGAAGCTCGAAAACCTCCTCGTGCTCTCGAAGACCTCCTTGGGCACTCGAAGACCTCCAACACTAGATGTACCCCTCAAGCATTCGAACAAATCCATGATTCGAATGCCACCTCAAGTACTCGAACTCCTCCTACACTTGAAAACCACCTCGAGCCCTCGAACGCCTCATACTCTCGAAAACCATCTTGAGCACTCAAAGAACTCCCACACTCGAATACCTCCTGGGGCACTCGAAAATCTCCAACGCTCGATGCTCCCCTCGAGCACTCGAACAACTACTCTCAAAAACCACCTCGAGCATTCGAAGACCTCCCACGCTCAAAGACCTCCTGGGGCACTCGATGATCCCCAACGCTCGATGCTCCCCTCGAGCACTCGAACAACTCCATGATTCGAATGCCCCCTCGAGTATTCAAACACCTTCATGTCTCAAACGCCCCCTCGAGCACTCTAACTCCTCGAGCGTACGAACACCTCCTTCTCTTGAATACCTCCTCAAGCACTCAAAAACCTCCTCGGGAACTCGGAAACCTCCTCAAGCACTCAAAGCACTCGAAGACCTCCTGAAGCACTCGAAGGCCTCCGACATTCAAAGTTTTCCTCTAACACTCGAACACCTCTATATGAGAAGTGTCCCATTCGAGCACTCAAACACCTCCATGACTCGACAGCCCCCTCAAGTACTCAAGCCCCTTCATGAATCGAACACCCCCTCAAGTTTTCAAAATAAATGCTCATCTGGGAATATCCGATTTATAACCATGTAGCAATCCTTCATGATTATCTTCACAACTCGCTCAGAACTAGGTAGGGCACCATCCATAACAACATTGTTTCGTTCTCTCCAAATACGATAAATTGTGGTAATCAAAGCTAGCATACCAAGTTTCTTGCGAATTTTTGAACCTTTGATTTTCCTTTTAAACCAATTCATGGAGCTTGCTATCGTATTTGTTCTTCTCCGTAATCCGATCCAATTCCGTATTTGACTCCAAACCACTTCTGAAAACTCACATCTGAAAAATAAATGCTCATTGGTCTCTTCTTCTAGATGACATAATGAATAAGTTTTATCCATACTATTAACTTCCTCTTGTGCTCGATGCTTATCCTTCGTGTATAGCCTTTTAATCACAGCTAACCATGCAATGAAAGAGAACTTTGGAGGTATGAAACCATGCCATATGGAATTAAATACCTTCTCACATGATTGGCCGCTTTCTTCATATAGTCTCAGATACTTATGGCGATGCATGAAAACATAAGCTGCACTTGTAAATCTACCCGAGCTTGCCCAAGTACCGAGATGGTCATGAACCACTCGGACATCTCCATGAAACATAGCATTTAATTCATCCTGAAGCTTACATAGATCACCAAAATAGCTTGAGTATCTTTCACCCAATCTGCCGCTTTGGATCCTAGGATTAATATCCCAGAAATCATCATCTTGAAGATAGAACGAGTGAATCCACTTTACCCACAAACTATCCTTCTTCATGTGGATATCCCATAGCCTTTGAGCCATTGAAGCACGATTCCAAGTAATAAATTCCCGCAAGCCGAGACCCACATACGATTTAGGAGCACATAACTTCTTCCACGCCACTTTATTCTTGTACTTTTCTCCCCACAAGAAGCGTTTACATTTTTGTTCCAGAGCATAAAAAACCGAGGATTGTATAATGAAGTTCTGGATCCAGAATCCTGCAATACCTCCTACAATTGATCGTACAAGCTCCAACTTACCAGCATAAGAGAGAGTATGCCTCTTCCATTTTGCAATTTCTGAGTCAACCTTGCCCAGTAGAGTACCAAATTGAGTCAACTTCAACTTGCTGGAATCAAGTGGCACACCTAGATACTGAATTGGAAAGGTTGCCCAAGGAATACCTGTGAAACTCAGATCCTCCTTTATGCCGACTCCAAAAGACTTGGACTTAGCCACGTTGATGCCTAATCCGGAAGTGCGCTCAAACTCATTCAAGGCTTCCATGAGTATGTGTACTGAACTCGTATTTTCCTTAGAGAAGAGAATAAGGTCATCCGCAAAAGCCAAGTGTGTGATTCTTAACAATTCACATCTCGGATGATAAGTGAAATGTCTTGAATCCATTCTCCTTTTCAACAGTCTCAAAAAATACTCCATTCATATGATGAACAGAAGAGGCGACAAGGGATCCCCTTGACGAATTCCACGCTGCCCCTGAAAGTGATCGCAAAGCTTACCATTAACCGCAATTGAGAATGAAGAAGTGCAAACACACTCCATGATTCGATCTTTAAGTCTTTCCTGGAAGCCAAGACCAAGTAGAACTTCATCCAAGAAATCCCAAGAGACCGTATCAAAGGCTTTCTGTAAGTCCACTATGATCATGCACCTAGGGGAGTTCCAAACCCTTCCATAACCCCGTACGAATTCTTGAGCTAACGTAACATTATCTGAAATATTTCTACCCTTCACAAACGCTCCCTGGCACGGGTCTATAATTTATGGCAAAATTCCTTCTAGCCTGTTTGCGATAATCTTAGTGATAGTCTTGTAAACCACATTGCAGCACGCTATTGGTCTAAAGTCACTCACTTTTAAATTATTAGGCTTCTTCGGTATTAGAGCAACCGATGTATGATTCAATTGGGCCAGAAGTTCACCTGTCCGGAAGAACTACAATACTGCCGTTGTCACTTCCACTCCCATCGTATCCCATTGCTTTTTAAAGAAACCAGCCGTATAACCATCCGGACCTGGAGACTTATCATCCGCCATTGCAAATAAGGCTTTTTTAACTTCGATACTCCCAACTTCCTAATTCAAGAAAGCCTTATCAATATCCAAGAGAGTGTTACCCGAACTGATAATATCAGGATCAAATGCCCTTGTCTGCCCGTACCAGGTTACCCGTACCAAATAAGCCCTTGTAGAAATTTGCAAACAGTTCCCCCTTGCGAATGTTAGATGTGACAATACGATTTTGACTATCAATGATCACTGGTATGCCTCCACCTTTTCTTGCCGAGACCATGGTATGAAAATACTTAGATCCCTTGTCTGCCAAAGTGATGTGATTGATCCTGCCCTTCTGCGCGAGAAAAGATGACTCAGCAATATAATAAAGCATAGCTTTCTTCTTTAACATCCTCAGTGCCTCAGTCTCCTCAGCCGAGGCATTCATGGCATCAAATTGATCAAATGCTTTACTATACTCCCTATTTGCAGTTCGTGCCTTTTCCGAAACATGATTAAAATCGATGTTGCCCAAATCTTTCAGTGGACGCTTCATCCTTAGCAACTTTCTAGCCACCGAATATTGATTGGAACCCCCTTCCACCGATGGGCTCCAGTAATCCTCCACAACTTGTTTACAATTCGGATGGTTTAACCATATGTTTTGGAATCGGAAAGGTCTCTGCTTACCATCAATTTCTTGCGCCATATCAGCCACCATGGGAGCATGATCAGATTGGGCTGAGATTGGGAGAAAAGTGGTTCGACAGGCATCACCATCCCATCCATGATTTAATAGAACTCGATCTAATTTCCTCCAAATCTTCCAATCAGCATTATGCCATGTTAGATGCTCTCCAATGGAAGGCGCATCCTTCAAACCGCACTTCAAACAAACATCCTGAAACTCCTTCATGGGATATAAACTAGGTACCGTGGCTCCATAGTGATCATCAACACTGAGTATAGCATTAAAATCATCGAGAACCATCCAAGGGGAATGCAGGTTAACACCAAAAGCCTTCAACTCCGCCCATAGTGGCAAACGCGCCACTTTACCCTCACTATGACCATACACAAATGTACAGAAAAACTCAATTCCTGAAGAAAGATTACGAACCTTAAGGTGGATGCATTGTGGAGACTTGTCAAGAACATCTACCAAGAATCCTTTCGGGTCCTAGATAATAAGAATCCTCGAATTCTGCCACAACTCAAAGTTATGCATGAATTTCCACCCCTTAAAACCCTTCAAGAAAATACTTAACACCTTATCCTCCATCTTCGTTTCCAACAAGCCACATAGTCCTACCCTATTAGTGGAGATGATATTTTTTACCCATATCCTCCGTACAGGGGCCGATAGACCCCTAACATTCATTGCTGCAGCATTCATTGGGAACTGGAGGTCCCTTTAGGCTTCGGACCGCCGCCTTCTGAAGTTTTACTACCAGAACTGTCAGAGTTGCTCCTTGAAGCATGTAACATACGTTGGAAAGGCTTCTGAATGGCCTTCCCATGTTCATGAATACGCGATTTACTCTTGCTCCGTGCTCTGGTTAATGCCCCTGAAGCAGAGGGAGGTCTACTCTTGTTCTTGCTTCTGTTCAGCCTTGGGATTTTTGAGCCCTGAATTTCAGGATGAATCATTTGTTGTGGCAGCTTTCCAGCTCCCACAATCGGATGATCATCAGTACCAAATGCTAGAAGCTGCCTTTCAAGTGGTAGTTCCAGCACTGAATTTGCAGATTTGGAGCCACGTTTTTTCTTGGACTTCGCTCGTTCAATGCTCATACCGCGACGCAAATCCTGAGTAGCACTGGCTTTTTCAGCATCAACTCTAGCGCTACGGTTCCCAGGAACTGGCGCTGCTGGTAGAGCCTTTTTCACTGGCAGCACGGAGCTTGCTGGCAGCGCCACTACCAATTGATTAGCCTCCTTTCGCCCAACACCAATAGCGATACCAGTCCCTTGGTTTGCAGCCACAGCTTTCACAATATTCTTTCCCGTGTGGTCCTCAGCTTTGCCCTTTCCTTTCCTCAGTCTCTCCGGAGCTTCATTATCCGAAGAGACATCTTCAATAATCTCATTTTTATCCCTTTGAACTGAGCCAACACTTGGACTTTCTCCAATGTTATTGGCATGCATCTTCTTGACCCATACTTGGTCCTTGTTCCGGGTTTTCCAATATGCGTTTCCCCTTGCCATTTGGACAATATTCTCCTCCATTCCTGTGGCATTATCCAGCCCCTCTTCCTTGGATTTCCAGAATTCTTCACAAACATCATTCAAGTAATTGTTTTGGCCACAATTTGAACACCAAGGGCAGCAATAATCATATATGGTTTTCTGCATATGTACCTCTCCACTTGGAACACGAAAAGACACCTTTCCCTTCAGTTCCTTGGAGGTGTCGATCCAAATTAGGAGGCGTGCATAGAATCCCCTTAGCTCAAGGGTGCCATTATCCATAAGAATTGGCTCTCCTATGGATGTAGCAATATTTTCTAAGGCTTTCTTATGCCAGTAGGACTTTGGTAGGTACTCCATCCTAATCCAAACTGGCTTGATGGCTTGGACCTTCGAGTCATACTGCCCAGATTCATTAATCTTCAACATAAACAATTTTTTACCATGGAGATAATGGTCAGGACCATTCATCACCAAGTCCCTATCCTCAGCACTGTTGAATTTGAACATGACATATCCATTCTGCTTGCTCTGAACAGTACATGCAACCTTCCACTTCGCTACTAGGAGAGAGCGAATGGCAAACATTCCGAAAGAATCCTGGAAAAACACCCAAAAACCCATAGAAGGGTTTATAGAAATCCTTATGAATCTCTTCTTCAGTGAGTACAAAGTCGATAATATCTCCATCAGCAATCTCGATAGTCGACTTGTTCATGAGGATTTCCGGATCATCCCACAACCTCCTCCTCTCAAGCATGGGATCATTCCATTCCCTTGGATGGACTCTTTGGGGTTGCCGAGTTTGATTAGCTCCCTCGGCGTGTCCCTGATTCTTAGGGTTATTCTTATTGTTGATACCCGAAGAGGAATCTCCCTTCGCCACCATTGTTACACTCTTCGACGTAAATAGGTAAATAGTATAGATGATGGAACTCACGGTAGAGCTCGGAAAGATCCCTACCAAATACAAAACATAATCCAACCTTAGTTTAAGTGATGAACCTAAGGAGCAAATCCGAGAGAGAGAGGGGGGATGTGAGAGCGTAAACCCAAAGGGTGACACTCCCCCACCCCCACCCCTTTTTCCTAAGTAAAATAACTACCAACCCTAAGCACGATGATCGAGCAAAGGGAGCGCAAAACAACCTGGAAAAACACAGGCTATAAAACACAAGAAAAATGGGGTGAGAACAAACTCACTACCCATAAACAAATAATCCGCTTCTACCCCTAACAAATGGGGCCATCTTCATTTGAATTCCATAATGCAGCCGAGAATTGTAAGCTCGGGTCTTGAACTAATGTCGTCTCTGGAATGTTGATGAAGTTGCAAAGATCCAAAACAAATGATTTGGATATCCTAATGCAGCCGAGAGTATCTCGGGTCTTGGATGTCGCATAAAAAATGAAGCCGATGATCTGAGTTGCACCTTATTGGCACGAATGAATATCTGCTTCTACCATGTACATCCCTAAGGTAGAGATAGAGGAATGTTATTGGCCTTCAAGCATTCTCTTGTTGGCGCCGAGAGTGATTTGGTGGGCAAAGATATGATGAGGTCGTGCCTCCTACCTTTGTTAATCCCAGTCGAATCAACCTCCTGAAGATGTGACAATGGATACACTTGTACCGCGTGCATCAAGCGTGGCGATTATGTAATCGCCCACTCCATTTTGAGCAAATGGACAGCTATATGCTAATTTAACACATAGTGTAGCGCGAGCATAAAGCGCATAAATAACCGTTAAATCATAAGTAAAAACTAAGTTTAGGAGAAAGAGCATCGGAGTGTGAATCCTTACTCTAAAACCTTTTACCTCATCCTGAAATCCGAGTTGCAGTGGCCAGAAAAATCCATGAAAGTCCTCAACTCCATAGAGCTCCAACAACTCCCTCTTAGCCCAGGATATAGCACCAATCGGCCTGTGAAATTTCAATTTCCAGCGCCAAGTAGCGCCTGATCCAGCACCCCATCCCCAGAAAAACCTCTCCATGCTAGTTGCCCAGTTACCGAGATCCATCTCTACGTATGCCACATCCAGTTCAGCGTCTGGCTTCCAGTTAGCACCAGGCACCCAGTCCCATCCGCAACAAGCAGTACCCAGTGCACAACAGCAAGCACCCAACACCCAATGCACAACAACCAGCACCCAGTGCACAACCAGCACCCAACACCCTTCCATTAGCACTCCTTCCGAAGTACTAAAATAAGTGCTCTTCCGGAAATAGTCTATTCATAACCATATAACAATCCTTCATAATTATTTTCACTACTGATCGGAACTGGGTAAGGCTCCACCCATAACAACATTGTTTCGCTCCCTCCAAATACGATAAATTATTAGTGCTAAAGTACCAAATTTCTTACGAGCTTTGGAACCCTTGATCTGCCTTTTCACCCAAATCATGGAACTTGCAATCGTATTTGTTCGTCTCCTAAGACCCATCCAATTCCGTATCCGACCCCATACTACTTCCGAGAACTCGCATCTGAAAAATAAATGCTCATTTGTTTCCTCCTCTAGATGACATAATGAACAAATTTTATCCGAGCCTTACTCTATTTCGTTTCGATACTTGTCCTTAGTATAGAGTCTTCCAATTGCTGCCAGCCATGTAATGAAAGAGAACTTTGGAGGTACAAAACCTCGCCAAATGCTATTAAATACCTTCTCACATGCGCGGCCGGTCTCTTCATACAACCACGGGTACTTGTGACGATGCATGAAGGCATAAGCTGTATTTGTGAATTTACCCGAATTCCCCCAAGAACAAAGATGATCTTGGACCGCCCTAACATCTCCATGAAACATACCAATTAGCTCATCCCGAAGTTTGCATAGATCACCGATATAACTTGAATACCTTTCGCCCAATCTTCCGTTTTGAATATGGGATTTAAAACCCAGAATTCATCCTCCTGAAGGTAATACGAATGTATCCACTTCACCCACAAACTGTCCTTCTTCATGTGTATATCCCACAACCTCTGGGCCATTGAAGCACGGTTCCAAGTAACAAAGTCTTGCAAGCCAAGTCCCCCAAACGATTTAGGGGTACACAACTTCTTCCACGCCACTTTATTCTTGTACTTTCCTCCCCACAAGAAGCGTTTGCATTTTTGCTCAAGAGCATCAAAGACCGCTGATTGAATAACAAAATTCTGTATCCAGAATCCTGCAATACCTCCCACAATTGATCTCACAAGCTCCAATTTACCAGCATAAGAAAGAGTATGGCCCTTTCATTTTGCTATTTCCAAATCAACTTTCCCAAGTAAAGTACTAAATTGAGTCACCTTCAACTTGCTGGAATCCAGTGGCACGCCTAGGTACCGAATAGGGAATGTCGACCAAGGAATACCCGTGAAACTCAAATCCTCCTTTATGCCTACTCCAAAGAACTTCGATTTTGCAGCATTGATGCCCAATCCAGAAGTGCGCTCGAACTCATTCAAGGCATCCATGAGTATGTGTACTGAACTCGTGTTTGCCTTAGAGAAGAGCATAAGGTTATCCGCAAAAGCCAAGTGTGTGATTCGTAATGACTCACATCTTGGATGAAAGGTGAAGTGCCTAGAATCCGTTCTCCTTTTCAACAATCTCGAGAAATACTCCATGCAAATCACAAACAGGAGAGGCGACAATGGATCTCCTTGCCGAATTCCTCTTTGCCCCTGAAAGTGATCACACAGAATACCATTAACTACAATCGAGAATGAAGAAGTGTGAACGCACGTCATGACTCTATCTGTCAGTCTTTCTGGAAATCCAAGTCCAAGCAAAACTTCTTCCAAGAAATCCCAAGAGACTGTGTCAAAAGCTTTCTGTAAATCCACCATAATCATACATCTTGGAGAATTCTGAACCCTTCCATATCCCCGAACAAACTCCTGCGCTAACATTACATTATCCGAGATATTTCTACCCTTCACAAATGCACCCTGACAGGGGTCAATGATCCTGGCAGAATTCCATCTAGCCTGTTCGCAATAATTTTGGTAATAACTTTATAAACCACATTGCAGCACGCTATTGGTCTAAAGTCACTTACTTTTAGATTATCAGGCTTCTTCGGTATCAGAGCAATCGAAGTATGATTAAGTTGGGCCAAGATGTCACCTGTCTGAAAGAATTCCAATACCGCAGCTGTCACTTCCTCTCCCTCAATGTCCCACTGCTTCTTAAAGAAACCAGCTGTATAACCATCTGGACCCAGGGACTTATCATCCGCCATTGCAAATAAAGCTTGTTTAACTTCAATGTTCGCAACATCTTGGTTTAAATAGGCCCTATCTACATCCGTGAGATTGTTGCCCGCACCAATAATACCCGGATCAATAGGTACTCTATCCCTCTTTGAGCCGAACAATCCTTTATAAAAATTTGCAAATAGCTCTCCCTTCCGACTATTCGAGTTACAATCCGATTGTCACTGTCAATAATCGCTGGAATACCTCCTCGTTTCCTTGCCGAGACCATAGTATGGAAATACTTAGATCCCTTATCCGCCAAAGTTATGTGATTGATTCTCCCCTTTTGAGCAAGAAAAGCCGATTCCGCAAGATAATACATCATAGCGGTATTTTTTTAAACCCCTCAATGCCGCAACATCGCTTTTCGTAGCATTCTGAGCATCAAATTCGTCAAAAGCTTTGTTGTATTCACCATCCGCAAGTTTGGCCTTCTCGAATATATGGTTTAAATCTAGTTTGCCCAATTCTTTCAATGGGCACTTCATCCTTAATAATTTTCTGGTCACCGAATATTGTTTAGTTCCCTCAACCGAAGGGCTCCAATAATCCTCCACAATATGCCCACAATTCGGATGACCTAACCACATATTTTGGAATCGAAAAGGCCTACCTATGATCTCTCAATAGGAGAAAATTCTCTCTGGAGAGAAAAAAAAGGGCACAGCCCTTCTCCGGACTTCCCGGGGCCGATTTTCTTCCAGTTTCTCTCCTACGATTCAGAGTTTCCGACGAGGAATCTGACATTAATGTTGGATTCCTCGCCGGGCATCTTTCGAGGTATGATTTGCCCTTGAATTTGAAGATTTGATCTTTGGATCTGGAGGTTTTGGGTGAAGATCAGACTATTCGATCTTAAAGTTGGTGATGAAGCGTATTTGATGAAGATTTATCATTGTTCCAAGTAAGTTTTAATCTTTTGTTGATAGATCTAATCTGGATGATTGATGAGGGGTTTATTTTTGATGAATCTGTGTGGATTTGTATGGAAGATTATTTGTTTATGGTGGATAGTCAATGTGATGTTCATGATGGATTGGGAGTAGAGATGAATTTGAAGCATGAATTTTTTATAGTATTTGGAAGAGTTCATGATGGATCTGTTGAGAGGGCATTCATGTGATCAGATGGCACACTATCCATGATTGTTTGCTTTAATTGGAACTTCGACCAGATTGCTATTGCATGCCAAGAATTTATATTTATTTTCTTGACTGATGAACACTCATGTGGGATTCAAGATTTTGGGTGTTTGAAAGTTATTGTTCGATGGGGTTGATGGCTTGGGATTAGTCGGATTCAAGACGGATGTTTGGAGATAATCGGTTTAATCGGAATTATTAACGATCATAGGCCCAAGGTATCTTCCCCGTTGCTTCAATCTCATGATAATATTCAGATCTAGATGAATGGAGGAGCAGATTTTCTGTAAAGGGTGGATTTTTTGGATGATGATGGTTTGAATTTTATGATCGGGTTCGCCGGAAAAAAACACTTCTTTCCGGTGAGTTATAATGCGTGTTATGCCTTGAAGGATTCGGTCCCTTTGGGAATGCATTACCCGATCGGAAAAGTTGTTGGAAATTTTGGATTTGAATTAAAATTGGAAGTTGGTTTTTTGGATTTTCCGATCGAGGGTCGCCGGAAAAACGATTTTCCGGCAATGGAAAAGCATGATATTGCCTCGGTTCTCTGGCCTTAGATTTGGATTCGTATTTGTTCATGTTTTGGATGCATCTTAGGGCTGGAAAAGAGAATTACAAAGTGTTGATTGTGTTGTTTTTGCTCGCCGGAAAAAAGCGTTTCCGGCAAGGAGAAAGGTGTTTGTTTGGCCAGATTGCACATGCTCGGTTTTGGACGTGGAAGCTCCTTGTTGTTGTTGCTAATTTCGGCCGAAATTGCACAAGGGAAGATGCCCAGATTTTGATAGAATATTTTTGCAAAATTGTTGCGGATTCTGGCGAAAATTTCCAGATTCCAGCGGTTCTCCGGCGCCAGAAAACTGCGAGTCCGGTGAGGCTTGGGATCTGGGAGCACGACCCGGATAGCGCGCCGTCGGATCAAAAAACCCGAGCAAGAAAAATGGGGCAGAAGCTCTCTTAGGATTTTGACCCGCTTTGGTGGCGGCCGGGTCATTTGACCCGCATATGGAGGCATCGGGTTCAGGGTTTAAACCCTAGATATTGGGCCATTGCTCGTGGGCCGTTTAAATCCACTGCTGGGCTGAATTCCAGAAGAGATCCGGATCTCCTTATAACCCGGTTGGAGACCCGGGTGCATGGGCGGGTCGCGCGGACTTTCGTTTCGACCGAGCTGGGCTGCTGGGCTGATAGTATTTATTCCCTTGGGCCAAAGCTGGGCCGAAAAGGAGCACTGCTGGGCGGATTCACTTCATGACGAAACGGGTCAAGCTTATGATCCGATTTCAACCCGGCAAAGGTGGCACAACATGAGGAGCTGCTGGGCTGAAAAACCGAAGCTTCTGGGCCAAAAAATGGGTGCTGCTGGGCCAAGTTAAAATAACTCATGTGGGCGGAAATAAGGTACTTGGGGCCTAATTAAAATAGTGAATTTTTCAGCTTACATGCATTATTCTTGGGCCAAATTTGCTTCATTTTTTGGGCTCGAATTTGTGGGTCTTTGTTGAGTTTTGGCCTTCTCTTTGGGTCAACATTGTTTTGGAGGGATATTTGCATATTTTCTCCTTGGAGAGTGGGAGAGCAGCCTTTCTACATTTGGTTGCCCGATCATAGGAGTTGGGTAGTGGGTTAATTAATTAGCATACGCGAAATTAATTAATCCACTGCTAGTTGATACTTGGACTTGACAGTATTTATGCGCTCTATGACCGCGCTGCACTCTGTGCTAAATTGGCATAAAGCTGTCCATTTGCTCAAAATGGAGTGGGTGATTACAGAATTGCCAGGCTTGACGCACGCCGTATAAGTTGTGTCCGTTCTCTCCATCCTTAGGAGGGCTACTTTTATAGGGATTCACAAGAGCTATTGGCACTGCCTGCGACACTCTTGCCCTCTAAATTAGCCTCGGTTCATACCACGAGAACGTTTGAAGGCCAATAACACTCCTCTATCTTCACCTTAGGGGTGTATATGGTAGAAGCTGCTCCTCCTTTGGCGGTCCTAGCTTCATTCGGATTCAGCACCACCATCACATCATAGCGACCATTCAAGACCCGAGTACACCACACTCGGCTGCGCTTTTTGTCTACCACTGGCGTCTTCTTCATCACTTTTCTTCAAAACCCGAGACCCGAGTCTCGGCTGCGGTGAGATTTTCATATGAAGAGCCAGTACAAATTTCTGGTTGCTATGTATAGGTTCAGATTCCCACACCTGGACTTGCAGTTATTTTTCCCTAGGCTTAGTACTTTCTAGCTTAGGGTTACCATTTTTTTAAAAATAATTGGGGGAATGAGTACCCACCTCCCCCCCCCCCCCCCGCATCTTTTTCCCTAGGTTTTTAGCCTAGGGTTGGATTATGTTTCGTATTTTGTATTTGGTAGGGCTCTTTTAGGGCTCTACCGTGGGTTCCACTGTCTATACTATTTACCTATTTACTCGAAAAGGCCTACCTATTCCATCAATTTCTTGCGACATATCGACCACTATAGGAGAGTGATCCGATTGTGCAGAAATTGGTAGAAAAGTAGTACGACATGCATCATCATCCCATCCGTGATTTAAGAGAACCCAATCTAGTTTTCTCCAAATTTTCCAATCAGCATTATGCCACGTTAAATGCTCACCTATGGAAGGAGCATCTCTTAAACCACACTTCAAACAAACATCCTGAAACTCCTTCATCGGATACAAGCTAGGGACAGTAGCTCCATAATGATCATCAACACTAAGAATAACATTAAAATCACCAAGAACCATCCAAGGAGAATTCATATTAACACCATAAGATTTCAATTCCTCCCATAGTGGTAAACACGCCAATCGTCCCTCACTATGCCCATACACAAATGTACAGAAAAACTCAATGCCAGAAGAAAGATTACGAACCTTGAGGTGAATACATTGTGGAGACTTCCCGAGAACATCTACCAAGAAGCCTTTAGGATCCCAGATAATGAGCATCCTCGAGTTCTGCCACAGCTCAAAATTATGCATAAACTTCCATCCCTTAAAACTTTTTAAGAAAATTTGCAACACCTTGTCCTCCATTTTCGTTTCCAACAAACCACACAGTCCAACCCTATTAGTGGAGATGATTTTTTTTACCCACCTCCTCCGTACAGGGGCCCAAAGACCCCTAACATTCATAGATGCAGCATTCATTGGGAAACCGAGGTCCCTTTTGGCTTCGGACCGCCGCCTTCAAGTGGTTTGCTTCCAGAACTGTCTGAATTACTCCTTGCAGCCGATAGCATTCGTTGGAAGGGTTTCTGGATGCCCTTCCCTTGCTCATTTATTCGAGCCTTGCTCTTACTCCGAGACCTAGTCAAAGCCCCTGGGGTAGGGGGAGGTCTACTCTTACTCTTGCTCCTATGCAATCTTGGAATTTTTGAGCCTCTAGCTTCCGGATGGATCATTTGTTTAGGTAATTTTTCAGCACCTTCGATCGGATGGTCATCGTCTCCAAAAGCTTGTTGCTGCCTATCGGCTTCCTTAGGCACTGGGTTTGCTGATATGATGGCACGGGCGTTGCTGGATTTCGAGCGCTCGGCACTCCTACGGCGCGCTGCTTGAGCAGTCCTGGAGCCTACGGCGAGGTCTCCAGCGCTACAGTTTGCAGCTCCAGGCGCTGGCGATGCGGGCAGTCTTGCTGGCAACGCGACAACTGCCTTATTAACCTCATCTTGCATTACGCCAATAATTACACCAGGCCCTTTGCTAACACCTCCAGCTTTCTGGATGCCTTTTACTATACCGTGGATGGTGGTAAGGTTCCAAGACGCTATAATATTGTCAACCTTTGAAACTATCTTAAGCTCTAAGTGAATAGGGTATGGGCTCGAGGGTTGGAAGATGTTAAGCCATGTATTCAATTCTTGTACGCCATGTGCTGCATTTCTCATGATTAATATCTCATTTTCATACGTCGTGTATTGCGACTGATTGAATGAAATAAGTTGTACGCCATGCGCTGCACTTTTTGTGTTGATATCTCATTTTTGTACGCAGGGCGATGTGACTGATTAAATGAAGTTTGTATGCCATGCGCTACACTTCTTGTAATAGATGACTCAGTTTTTTACGCCGTGCACTGTGACTGATCGAATGAAGTTTGTACGTCGTGCACTACCCTTCTTGTAATAGATGACTTAGTTTCGTATGTCGTGTGTTTTGAATGATTGAATGAAGTTTGTATGCCTTGTGTTGCACTTATTATAATAGACGACTTAGTTTCGTACGCCTCGTGTTGTGACTGATTGAATGAAGTTTGTACATCCTGCATTGTACTTCTTGTAAATGATATCTTAGTTTCATACTCCCAGCATTGCAGCTGATCAAATGAATTTTATACGTCGTGCGTTGCATCCAAATTATTATTGTTTCTATAGGGTACGCAAGACGCTGCCCGTTATCTCACATAATAAGAAAAATGCTAATGGTTATGTCTGATGGTTGAATAATAGAACTAAAGTAAAAAACCTCGATTGTCTTAAGACTCTGGGAGGAAAAAAAACTGAATAAAGAGGGGTAAAAATATTATAAATATCATACATTATTATATTGAAATGTACAACAATATTTTGAGGTCTAAAATTTCTAGGGTGCTAAATTTTCTAGCTTTTCTTCTAGTTTCTTAATTTCTTCAATTTTAATTCCAACTGCCCATTGAAAATCCCACTCTTGCTCTTCTTCCGGGTACTCAGAAGGATCTTTTATGGTCTTGGCACGAGGACATTTTGGTTTAAGGCTTGTTCGGTCATCATCTTCCATATTGCTCAATTGAAGATCTTTGGTCCCAGGAAAACTTCTTCTACATACAAAAGTCTTTTCTTTCCTATGTTTACATTAGACACCTGATTCCTCAAATACCTATGGCCATTGGTGCTCTTTTTAGCTTTTTAAGTGCTGGATAATGAAGTCCTTGACCCTTCTATACGAGGGTGTACCTAAGGACAATCCTTTAGCCACTCTAATATGGCCTCATATGCTGCTGTTTTTTACGAGGAGTCCCCTTGGCAAGTACCTTGCAATTAATAACCCAGTTAGAAACTCTGGAATATTGGTGATAGGCCTTGGGTGGAGAACACCATGGTACATTCTGTGGGCTCAAAGGCTCTCAACGTGGAATGTGAGAGTAGAGTGCAGCTCCTTGTTTTCTCCCTCGAGTCAAGAGTTTTCATCAACCAAGGACTTGACTAATGTGGAATTTCCATGCACGACTTCAATTTTTTTGGCTAAGGCCTCGTTCAGCATACTATTCTCATCGAGAACCATTTCGTAGAGCTGCGCTGACTTAAACTTATAAGCTTCAGTTCTGCTGAGGTCGATAGGAGCCTGAATTATTGGAAACTTGTTAGCATCTACAAGACATTGGGCAAGGGACCCAAACTGGAAGATTATATGGTGAATAGTAATTTGATAGCTTCTCTCACCAGGATCACAATTATCAACTACTTCGAGGGGCAGACCCCATTATACTTCCTTGCTTTGAGATCCCTTAAAAGACTATGAAATGCAGGATGCTTACCACTTTTCCATGAATTTAATTTTGCATTCTTTGAATTCAGTTCCACAGTCTTTTCATAGAGAGATTTTAATATACTTCACATCAAGGGATGACTATTACTGTACCAAGATTCCAGCTTCTTATTAGATTTTTCCAAGTCCAACATCATCTTCATCAGGTTCCCTCAAGTGTTGCTCAGCTCTGTTGTGGTTTTAGAAAGCTCTCCACAAGCATTTTGTAATTTTATCTTGAGTGTGTTGCACTACAAAGATAAGAAGATGGTAAAAATTAAAATAGAGGAAAAGGGAAAATTACTTCTTCATAAATAATAAGAGTACATGAGGAGGCCATGGGGGAAAATTTTACATTCTACCCTACCTTAGAATCATCTTCCTCAGCAGTGATCTGGTTCACCCCATCCTTAGCCGCTTCTTGCTCGTTCACCTCAACCGACTCTTTTAGAATTAAGGTTTCAAGGAATAGAGCACGAATTTCCTCAGTAGCATAAAAATGCATCGAAGATTTCAAGAAATCCAAAAAATCTACTCGAAGACCTTCATCCTTGGTAGCTTCTTCCCACTTCTTGTCAAGAGCATCACTAGTATTAGGCTTGAGGAAAGTCTTTAGATATTCCATTTTCTCAGCTGGGAGAAGATTTGAGAATGTAAAAATAAGGTTATCCTTGACCAAGGAATGACAGGCAGCCTCATGTTAGGTTTGAAGAAGATCCAAGAAGAAGTTCTAAAGTTCCCGAGTCTTTGTCAACTTACCTTGAAAGCATCTCCAAATCCGTTCCAAGTTTTACCTTCTCAGCCTCGAGAACTTCATTACTCTTCTTGGCCTCCTCCATCTCTTTCCTTAAACGGACAAGTTCTTCATCTTTCTTCTTCAGCTCCATATTCGCTTGAATCAATTTGTTGTTTTGTTATTAAACCTCCTTAAGAAGGTTTGAGCTTTCTTCATGCAGCCTATCATGTTTAGCGTCCAACACTACCAGAAAGGAAGAAAGAGACTGGGACACCTGATACACCAAATAAATAAGAAATGTTGGGTACATATATAAACATAAAGAAGAAGAGAAAAAGAGTACTCCCTCCGTCCCAGCTCAAACTGCACACTTTCTATTTTGGGCCGTCCCAGCTCAAATTGCATTTTCAGAATATGCCAAATATGTCAAGGTTGACTTCAGTTGTAATGACCAACATGCCCTCATTTTTTTCAGAAATTGCAAGTGTTAATGGGCTGATTTGAGAGATTGGTTTAGCCCTTAATGGAGTTGGGCTGATTTAATGAGGGTTTGGGATAATATTAAACTGAGTTGGGCTCGGTTTAATGGGAAGGGAATTTGAAACGGAAGGCATCGGTTTATGTGCTGGTTGTTTGCGTTTTAACGCATGCCTCAGAAGCACACTGCTCCATGCCTCAAAAGCACAACCTTATCATCACAGCCTTCGATGCCTAACCTTATCATCTCCCATCTGGTTCCTCACAAACCCTCACAAACCTTATCATCTCCACTGTGAAACGAGAGCCCCTGAGATCTTGAACTCAAAGATCCTCTCTGTTCTTCGAAAATCTTCATCACAGGTCCGAAATCCCATCCTATGTTAGCATATTACCCGATTATTTCTTCACAGCTCACTTCTCGTGCTCACTGATTCGCGAGATTTGGTGGATTCGTGAAACCCTTTGTTTCTCGAATCACCACCGGCGGTCGGATTGTGTATTTTATGGTTTGAAAAACTGAAAGTTGTCATTTTTTAAAAACTTTGTGTTCAACTCTTTACTGGTTTCGCGATTTTCGGATAAGGGTTTCCGTAGATCTGGGTGTTTAAACTGTTTTTTTATGAACAAACCGTACTCTTTTTTTCGATCCCATTTGTGTTCTGCATGTTTTCGTGGATGGGTTTTCCAACCCAAGGGTTTGCATACCCATGCCGAGCATCGGCTGCTCCGAGCGTGGGTGTGGTCTGTTGTACCCCATGACTGGTTGGATGTTTCGAGTATACGCTTCCCTTTTGAAACCCATTTTCTGTTTACTGGTCTCTTCAGATCTGGTGGTTTTTGGAAATGCTCTGTTTTCCCATGCTTATGAGCGGTCTTGAAATGCTCTGCTTTCCCATGCTTATGTGCGGTCTGAATGCTCTGTTTTCCCATGCTTATGTGCGGTCTGAATGCTCTGTTTTCCCATGCTTATGTGCGGTCTGAATGCTCTGTTTTCCCATGCTTGCCTTGGCCTTGTGACTATGCTGGTCTTCCTTACTGCTATGTGACTGTGCATGTGTCTGGAATGAGGTGAAGCCCCTGTTTGTTATGCATGCCTAATTTGTGTGTTGGTATTAACTGTATCAACTGATAGTGTGTGTTGCATGTTGTGATTAACTGTATCAACTGATAGTATCAACTGATAGTGTGTATGAACTGATAGTATCAACTGATAGTGTGTATCAACTGTATCAACTGATATCTATGTTGTGGCTGTCTGGTGCTTGCATGCGGTTCATTTCTGTGAAAGCTTTCCCTGGTCTGTGAAGGCTTTGTTCATGTTCGCATGACACTCGTTTCCCTATGCCTATCTGAGGTTCATGTGTACTGTTCGCATTACTGTGACATGAATGAAGTGAAGCCCCTGTTTCTTATGCATGCCTAACTGGTGTGTTGGTATTAACTGTATCAAATGATAGTGTGCATTGGTCTTCAACCATGATGTCTTGCTCCATAATGTCTTTGTTCGAGTTCGCATGTTATGATTTCTGATGCTTGTCTGGTGTTAATGTGTCTCATTCCTCCGGTCATTTGCTGATTCGCACTCGTGTTTTTTTGGCATGTTCTTGTTTACCATCACAGCTTCCACTCTTCCTAATGAGTACACCTAGTGATGAGCCCAATCACTTGTCCCTCTCATGTCCCGGAGCTTCAAGCTCCCAGGTGCTGATGGACATTGTACAGGGTGATGAATCACATTCTCTGTCAGGATCCATGTCTGATTCAGATGTTCCGTTGGCCACTCACTTCAGTCCAATCAACTTTTCTGAGTGGACTCCGTGGTCGGAGGATACCCCTGTTGATTGTTCTAAGGTCGAGCAGCCTCTGGAACCTGTCAACTCCCCTGACGATGGTTTCGTACTTGATAAGGAAAGTCGGGAAAATACAGATTGGTTTCCAAAACTGTATGGTGTTACTGATTATCACAGCATCAAGTTTGGTGAACCAGGATTCTATGAATATGGTTCATGCTATTTTCACGGGAATTGGCAGGAAAAGGGGGTTACGGAAGGCAAGAAAAAATGGTCCTTCCGTAATTTGCCCCAAGATGTTCTCGACGACATATCTTTTTGGGAGAAAATGCCAACCCCGGAGGGATATGTGCCATCCGAGCTGAAAAAGGGAAACCCTCCCAAAACCAGCTTGATGGCACTTTTTAAGGTTGCATCTTCCCTCTTTCTTTCATTTTTCCTTGTCGTCATTGTATTCTTCACTATCATTCTATTTTAATGTTTACTTTGTTTGTGCAGGTGGATGAGGACAGCACAAGCAAATCCAGTAACTGACCTTCGCGCCCATTCGGTTATAATGACAATGCTGCTGTACATTATCAGTAACTGTTCTTTGGCATGTGTCTTAGTTTTGAAATGCGTGTTATGTGCTACATGACATTCTTATCTGGTTTTCTGTTTCTGGACTGGTAACATATTTTGTGGGAAGTTCTTATGTGGGCTGGACTAACATTTTTCAACTGTGATACAGTCGTGTGTGACTGTCTGGACTAATAGTTTTCTATATGACTGTGAAACTGCATGCTCTGTATGATGATAAGGTTGTGCTAAGGTAAGGCTGTGACCGACACATTGCAGCCATGCGGTTGGGTCGACAGACTTGGCTGTTCTTGGCGGGGCAGTGTGACGGGATTGCGATTAAATTAATTGAGTCACAGTAGATATAGAGGGTCGTAATCGATGATGATGCTGTGATGTATGATTGTCAACAAATGCAGCCATGCCTCTCAGTTATAAAACTGATTTGATCTTGGCGGGGCATTCCTCTGATTTGAAAACAGCCTGAGATGTACTGTCTTAATGTTTACTTTGAGTTCTGGCAGCTTGTTTGTAATGATGTGAATGCTGTTTTGAAAATGACACTGAACGCAACCTGGTTTTGCTGATTCAAATCCAGATGGATGGCGTGATGATGTGTTCTGTTAGTACAGTTTTAATGTTGTGTGCCATCCAGTTTGTGCAACTTCAGTCCTGTGTTTGTTTGCATCCACTACTTGGGATTTTTGAAACTAGAAATGCATTCATTCATTCATATAAACCGTTTTTACAAACAAAATCAAACAGGGGTGATACGAACCCTATTTTACAAGGTTGCACCGTAAACATGACTATGAAAACCAAAATGCATGTTTATACAGATTTCCAAGTGCAACCCTACAAAATGTATTCCATGCCATTCTTTTTCAACCCATTTCCAAGCTCAGCATGAGATCTTGAACTTGTGCAGTCATTCCAACAGCAATTAGGTCCTCCAAACTTTTTCTAACAATTTCATGCTCCACAATCAAATTTGTTGGCAGAATCCCCTGCCTCATCAGTCTTTGCTTACCCATATGTGGCAATTTAAAATTATTTCCCCCCTTATCCTTCATGATTTCAATCATCACATTTTGCAACGACAGAAAAATATGGTTAATCTTTTTTGGGTCCTCTCTTTCAAAAGCATTGTTTACAGCCTCTAGGAGTCCCTCTAAGTCTGTGCTAGGTGTTTCATGCTGTAAGCTTTGGATGGATGCAAAAAACCCAAGGTCTAGGATGTTTAAATCGGGTGACCTAGCTGGTTGGCACACCATTTTAATTGTGAAACCATCTGAATTTGCAGCTGCTATGAACTCAGGGTCATTGGACAGTATATGGGATGGGGCATTATCTTGCTGTATGCTGATCTGTTTGCTTAACCAAGCTGGCCACTTAGCTTTAATTGCAGGGATGACATCGTAAATAAGTTTCTTCCTAGTGCATTCCCTATTAACCTTCTTAATTGGTGTTAAAACTAGGGTTCCCCTCGGCCTGTTGACACTATTTTTCTTGGCTGCAACATATTCAGTGTAAGGAAAGACACCTACTTTACCATCAAAGACACAATTTCCCTCATGGTCAAATATAGGCCTACATACTGCACATAAGAACATCAACTTGGGTATGTAGTGCTTGTTGTGTTGTGTTCTATACGGTTCAGGTTCTTCAGGGGCTAGTAAGTACCTTGTGGTAGATTCAGTGAGGTAGAACCACTTCTCATCAATGTGAATAATGTTATGCATGTCCTTGAATTGCATGTTGCATTCTACGCTTGATAAACACCATTCCATTCTCCTGAGCTTGGCTGTTGTTGATAAGAATGGATGAACTGCATTGGTATGGCTTCTGATTTCTTTGTTTGTCACAGCCCGGTGCACCGTACTCTTGCTCATTTGTAGAGCAGCTGCTGTTGACCGGCATGTTCTTCTCTTTGAAAGAGGTATGGCCATCAGTGCTGCTGTGTCGATTGGCTTCCTCGTTGGGCATGGTCGCCCATGCCGCAACGATCTTGCTGATATTGATTCCCCGCCAGCTATCTGTTGCTTTACTCTCGCCCAAATTGTGCTGATTTTTCGAACGGAACAGGCCCACTGATTTGCTGCCCGTAGTCGCTGCTCATGTTTGAGTTTTCCGTTGCTGATGTGTTGCAACAGAAAATGAGCTACTTGCTGCCTTTCCTCATCTGTAAGATTTCTTCCCACCATCACAGCCCACCAACATTAAGATCCCAGGGAGGATCTTTGAGGGACCAGAAGGAGTGTTGAATGTCTGAGGGGTCTTAATGTTGGAAAAGGGGGGATCTGGAAAAAAGTTTGGGAAAAGGTGAAAAGGATGTTGGAATGGTGGTATTAATGCTGTTGTTCAATGCTTTTATAGAGAATAATGGTAGGAATGGCAGAGAATGTTTTTGCTGCCTTTAAGTTTTTTTTTTGGGCCTTTTTTGGCTCCAGATTTTAGGTTCAACATTTTTTTGGAGCCAATTCGGTTTTTTTGGCTCCAAATCTGATTTTTTGGAGGCAAATGTTACATTCTGGAGGGAAATTTTAGTCTGTAATGAGTTGTAAATTAAACCAAAAACCAGATTTGAATTACACTGTTCAACTTTTTCGTTAACAGTGTTTTTTCCTTACATTTTCAGCTTTTCCAATACTGCATGGGTACTGTAGCTACTGTACAAAAATACCACTCCTCTTTCTCTCTCTGCAATATGAGCTGGGACAGAGGGAGTAGTTAGAATTTTGAGAATATCTTCAAACCTCGGGGTCTTTGGTTAAGCCTTTCAGAACTGACTTAGTAGAGACAAGAGCACTCGAGTAGGTATGGATTGATCGAGTTTGAAGGGTTCAATCATGCTTCCCTTTTTTACGCTGCTCATCGGTGAAAAGTCATTTCGGGCTTTTCCTTTTATTCCCGTCAGTTGTTTGTGCATCATTGCTCTGCACGAGAGCATCTGATGCAATGGGAGAAGGTTTAGGGCATGGACAGTGGTGATCTCTTAAAATTAAAAGATTGCTTAAGAGACTGAAAACCACCACAGTGGTGATCTCTTGAGTGGTCTCTTGTTAAGAGACCACTCACCGAGCTCTTACTAAGAGCCCGATCTCCAGCCCGAGTGGAGTCAACAATGTGCGGCGGCACATGGCTTTTAATGGGACACGGCTGGCACAATGTACGGCTGGCAAAAATTTTAATGAGACACGTGTCCCATTCTGGTGGCGACACGTGTCCCAAGCATATTTTTTATAAAAAAATACAATTTTTATTATTTTTTAAGAATTTCAATTTTAATATTATTTTGATTTTTAAATTGTAATATTAGGCTGGAGTAGATCAATATTTTATTTAGTATTTAAAGTTATTTTCATAGTTGTTACAATTAGTTTCGCGCACTTTTTATGTTTTCCATATTATTTTATAGAAAAGATGATAGTATTCATTTATTTAATTTCGTTTCGATAGCTTCTTCAAAAAAATTGAAATTCATTTTATTTTTTACACTGAAGCATCGTATTGACAAGAACGAGAAAAATAAATTATTTAACATATTTTTAAAAAATAAATTTAAATTTAAATATTTAAACATTATATTAAAATAATATGGAAACGAATTTAAATTTAAAAATGAATTTAAATTTAAAAACGAATTTAAATTTAAAAACGAATTTAAATTTAAATATTTAAACTTATTTTTGGTGGACAAATTTATTTAAAATAATATGTAATGGTCAAATTAATGAGTAAGATAGAGAAAATCAAGTGGGTTCCATGAATAGTGTACACTGGTCTCTTAACCATTGTGGAGAAAAAAAAGGGTTGTCTCTTAAGTGGTCTCTTAAGCTGAGGTGGAAGAGAGAGGGAGAAAAATAATATATTTAATTGGTAAGACACCGATAGTGGTCTCAACCACTGCCCATGACCTTACTCCTTGGAGGATTTCCTGAATTGCCATTTTGTTGTTGGCTGCCCTTTTTAAAATATTTCATGGCTCCACTAAAACCCACTGAGAAATGAAAGAATAAAGAGTTAGAAGCAGTGAAAGGAAAATCCCTCGTAGCAAAATAAATTATATTACTAAGACACCTTTCGAAGAATCAGACGTTTGAGGCATACTCTGAAGAGGGGGTTCTCGAGCGAGCTTCTTAGGTTTTGGCAGTGGAGGATTATCTCCTTGGACAGCCCTTTTCTGTTTCTTAGCAGTAATGCCCTTCTGCTTCTTGTGCTCAAGCTTATCATATACGTATGTTTGATAGGTCTCAAGTGCCCACCTAAAACCACCAGTACCTGTTGTAAACTTAAAATCTTTATAGTCAATGTGTGCAGCCAGAAGAAGGTTTCTGGCATCTTCAAGATCACTGGGAGGAGCACATTTTTCCCTTTTGAAGATTCAACGACTACATCTGGATTCCACAAAGGGACCTTATACCTTCGCCTACAATCAAAAGGGGTCAACTCGTGGTCGGGGGGAATAATTTTCCCAAAAGGAATGGTAAACAACAATTCTCAAATTGAATCCGACTCAACAGAAGCGCCTTCGAGGCCTTCATCCTCAGAAAATGTGTTTTCATCATCTTTATGGTTGTCCTCATCAATAGGGAGCTCGTTCTCTTAGTTTACAAACATTTCACTTCCTTCACTCAAAGTAATCCTATCTTCCTCATCCACAAGGGTAAACTTACCTTGAGGATGTCAGTTCTGGATTCCCATCTTCTTCTTTAATCAATCCTCGAAGAAGACTCATCCCTTTTTACCAAAAGTTTAAGCTTTGCATTCCCAATTAAAGGAGATTTCCTTAAAGGACCTTTTCCTTTCCCGGATGGCCAAAGAAGAGGAATTGCCTCAGGAGGCATGTCGGTAATTGCATAGCCATGAGGATTATAACCTATATGGCCAATTTCATCAATATCTTCATTAGAAATCCCATCTGAATCCATTGCTTCTTCTAAAATAAAGCTAGCCCCTTCTATTTCCGTTGCTTCAACTATGCTCGGAGAATAAACTGGCCCTTTTCTGGTTGAAACTCATCGGAAAACCCCCTCGTATCTGAATGGTTACCAGAAGTAGAAGATCTTAGTCGCCATGATAATAAACAATGAAGGAAATAAGTGTGGAGGAGAAGAAAAAATTGCTTGTTAAGAATGAGAAGAAGAATGATGGAAGTAGCTGAAAGATATTTGTGTGTTACAGATCTACTTCTCAAATAAACCAGCAGAAAAGTGAAGGGAAGTTTAGCAAGTGAGTGGTTATGAAGGCTGAAACGACGGATATACAATGATTATCTCGAAAAACTAAAAAGGTGAAAATGCGTGAGAATCTTTTCATATCCCCCATTAAAGAAAGTGGATCGTTATACCTCGCCCTGTATTTTACTATCCTTGCCCTAATACGTATACAGTATTTTTTTTTCCAGTAACTGAATTAAAATTAATTTAGATAAGCCGGACTGCCGCCTGCCGCCGCCGGACCGCCGCCTGCCGCCGCCGGACCGCCGCCCGCCGCCGGCGGCTCCGGTTCGCCACGGCCTGGGCGCGAGGCGCCGCCGGTCGGCTCGCCATGGCCTGGGCGCGAACTGTGGCGGGCTCCGCTCGCCACGGTCTGGGCCGTGGTCCGCTCGCCACCGCCCGGCCGCGAGCCGGCGCCGGTCCGCTCGCCGCCGCCGGTTCGGTCGCCACCGGCGGACCGCGAGCCGCCGCCGGTCCGGTCGCCGCGGCCTGGCCGCGAGCCGCCACCGGACCGCTCGCCACGGTCTGGGCGCGAGCCGGACCGGCGCCGCTCGCCGTGGCCTGGGCGCGAGCCACGGCTCGCCGTGTGTTCGGCGCGAGGAGGACGCGGTCCGGTCGCCAGGCCACGGGCGCGAGCCGGACGCACCTCGGCTCGCCGTGGCCTGGGCGCGAGCCGTGCCAGGCTGCATCCCAAAATTGAACTGCTATAAATGAGCTCGAATTCTACTGATTTTGAGGGCAACCCAAATTTTTTGCTATCCAAGACGAGCAAAAATTACTCCAAAAAGGGTGTTAGAAATTCCATGTCTTCGGAGGTAATTTTACTAATTAGTTTTCTGTCCATAAGTAGTTGTTAAATTTAATAATTTTTGCCGTAGAAATTTATGCTCGTCTTTGTGTTTTAATTTATTAACTGTTACGATGAAATTATTGCACATTTATCTTAGTATTTATGCTCATCTTAGTATTTTAATTTATTAAATGTAACGTAAAAATTATTGTAACGTTAATTTTAATTATTGTAACGTTAATTTTGTTGTTTTGTTAATTTAGTTATTTTGTTACTTACCGTAACGTTAATGTTGTTGTTTTGTTAATTTTGTTATTTTGTTAGTTATTGTAACGTTAATTTTGTTGATTTGTTAATGTTGTTATTTTGTTCATTACTGTAACGTTAATTTTGTTGTTCTGTTAATTTTGTTGTTTTGTTAATTATTGTAACGTTAATTTTGTTGTTTTGTTAGTTTTGTTATTTTGTTAATTATTGTAACGTTAATTTACTTTTTTTTACGCTATTTTGTTAGTTTAATTTGTTGAAATGTAATTACTTTGTTTCATTTTACATTATTCAAATGCAAGTATTAAAAGTTACTCTGAAACGACCCGGTTGCATTTTGGATTCCAAAAGTTCACTAGTAAACATTAAATTCGTTACGTTAATTAATTTTCAACCTTAATGTGGAATGTAAGAATGTAACATTAATTCTAGCCACAATGTTATTTCATTTTTTTTTCCATTACATGTATGTTTTAGCTGTTAATGAGAAATGGCGGAGTGCACCCTTAAGTCCATTAGGAGGACAGTTTGAAATGGATGAATGTAATTTTAGTTTAGGGAGTTAATTTGTGTACGTTAATTTTATAACTGTAATGGCATTTCATGTACTATAATTTTATCTTTATGTTCTCTTCTTTAAGTATATGTTTTAACGTTTTGGCTGTAATTTTATCTTTATTCGTTCATATGTAAACGTTAATTGACGACATCATTGTCGTTGGTATAGCAGTTGAGTGTAACTAATTGCTTGATATTTATTACTGTTTAAGGATGACAATCAGTCATGTGAAGCTGCTGCAGGGCGGAATGGATACTCTCCATTTGCCACCTCAGCTGTGTTCCCAGATGTTGCCGAGGCTTATTCCTACCTGCAACGGATTGCTCTGCAGGTGGGATTTGAACTTGTCACGGGGTCCTACAAACAGAATAGGAATGGTCCCCTGAGGTTATATTGCATTTGCAATCGGGGCCGAAAGGATAAGGATGTAGATACGAGCGAATCTGATGTAGTCCGACGGAGTAGCAACTCGACCAGAAGTTGTGACTGCCCATTCGCGATTGTCTTGAAACAGAGCATCACGGGGGATGGTTGGAATGTAGTGCCGTGCAAGGATCCTAGGCGAGGGATGCACAACCACTCTTTCTCAGTGTACCCCGAGGGTCATAGACAGAGCAGCAAGCTCCATGCGGACGCGAAGCAAATGATCAGAGATTTGACAGATTCAGAAACAGCCCCAAGGCATATCAATGCCAGCCTCAGTAATTCGTTTCCGGACCTGCATCAGAACATTAGGCAGGTGTACAATGAGAGGTCGGCATATGTAACAGAAAGGCGAGGCGGGCGCAACACAGCGGAGAATTGTTTGCATCTGGCCACCGCGAAAGGGTATGTCACTAGTCACCGCTCAGCAGGTGATGGTACTTTGACTCATTTATTCATGGCCAATCCCGATGCTGTTGTGGCATTTCGCACGTTTCCGTGGGTTGTGGCCATCGACTCAACGTACAAGACCAATCGCTACGGCATGCCATTCATTGAGATGGTGGGGATGTCCCCTTGCAACACAAACTTCCTGATTGCCTACGCAATTGTCGTTGATGAAACGGCAGATACCTATGAGTGGGTGCTGAACGCGCTGAAGGACTTGCTTGTGGATGGACCGTTCCCTGAGGTTGTGGTCACCGATCGGGAGATGGGACTGATTAGGCCACTTCGGACTGTGTTTCCAGAATCGAATCATTTGCTCTGCACCTGGCATATTAACAAGGATGTGGAGGCACGTGTTACTGTGCTGACAGGGAATAAGAGGAACGGGGCAGCGTTCAAGAATGGTGCATGGTTCCGGGTTTGCAATGCGTCCACCGTTGCAGAGTACGAAACCGCCTTGGTAGATATGAGGGCTGGATGGTCTTGGAGCGAGGCTATTATTAGTTACGCTGAGACGACGTGGCTCACCCCCCATAAGGAGAAATTTGTGAGGGCATGGACGAACAGATTGCTGCATTTCGGGAACACAACTACATGCAGGGTCGAAAGTGCACACTCGTCATTGAAAGGGTGGTTACAAACGTCGACTGGTTCACTGGACACGGTATGGAGGCGTGTCGACCTGCAGATAGCCCAGCATATTACTGTGATTAAGACCGGCCTGGAGAAATCAAGAACGTGCATTGGAAGATTGCACCGTAGGGCCATTTTCAGCAACTTGAACAACAATGTGTCCAAATACTGTCTGGATAAGTTGACGGTCGAGTCCGGGAGGATTGATGCACTCGGAGCACAGGTATATGCATACTGTGGCTGTGTGCTGCGCTCGACACACGGAATACCGTGCGCATGCGTCATGGCAGGGGCAGTTGCTGAAGGAATCCCCTTGTACTTGGACGACATTCATCTGCTGTTTAAGAGCCTGGCATTGGGTGATCACGTGCGAAGCACGGAAAACATTGCGAGGGCCGAACAAGATCAGTCGCGGTTCAACGCTCTGTTGGAGGAGCTGGAGCGCAGCGACCCTTCGGTCCGCCGACGAGTTTCATCCTACATAGATTCGCAGTTGCGTCCGGAGGAGAGCGGCATTGCCGAGCCGGACAATTGTACTAGTGCACGTGGGAGACCAAGCGAGCAGGTCCCCCGGTCAAGATCAACCCGACGTTCACCGAGCTACCACGAGCACGTGAACAGGCGATACGGGCGTAGTTCAAGATCCCCGGGGCGTGCTTCAGGGAGCGGTCGCCGGCACGGTAAGTACAAGCACCATTCTTCCTAATGAAGTCCGCCTGAACAAGATATTAATCTTAATGTTTTCTCCTGCAGCGACATTCCCGTTCCTCGAAAGTGTCCCCCACATTGTCGGGCGTTACATCGAAGGCTGGAACGATGTCGAGAGTGATGGAAACTGTGGCTTCAGATGCATTGCTGATGCGTTCCACGTAGACGGTGAAGGTGAATGGTCTACAGCGCGTCGGGCAGTATTTAACGAGATATCAACTCATTGGCCTGACTATGTTCCCATATACGGTTCGCAGAATGACGTTGAACTCGCCAGAGCCCGTATACACCACACCAGCGGCCCATGTGGTCCAGAGCATTGGTTTACGGTCATTGCAGACATTTTTCCTGTCGCCACCTACTACAACACGGTTGTAGTTTTATATTACATTTTAGAGAATGGGTCGGCGGACCATTGCTGCACAGTCCTTCCACTGAGGGCGGGTGGGGGCGAGGATGGAACAAGTAGGGAGCTACACATTGTATACGTTCGCAGTGCAAGCCATTTCGTCCGGGTACACGTGAAGGAAAACTGTCCCATGCCCCCCGTGGTTAATATGTGGACCACATTGAGGAAGCCTGATGTCGTAGGTTGGGAGTTACCCTTTCGCAGGAGGATAAGGGCTTGGAGAAGAGCATACTCAGAGAGTAATTAACTGTTGCAACCCAGCGAAACATTTCGGCATGTACGCAACCGTTACAGTTATTATCGAAGCATCGAGTAATTATTTTGAAAGCGTTACTGTTGCAAAAATCGATGACAAATAAATTTGATATGCACAAACAGTTACCGATTACATAAATGAGCAGAATATGGCAAAACTGTGGGGTCATACATAAGCAAA
The DNA here is from genome assembly GCA_037428765.1 of Rubia yunnanensis. Taxonomy (NCBI): domain Eukaryota; kingdom Viridiplantae; phylum Streptophyta; class Magnoliopsida; order Gentianales; family Rubiaceae; genus Rubia; species Rubia yunnanensis. The sequence continues at coordinate 63,493,975 of CM075069.1, read as the reverse complement.
CAGTCGACTAAGGAATGGGTCCATAACCGAGCCTGCGATACTCATCGCGATGACTGACAAGAGTCGTCATTAACTCCCTCATGCTGGGGTCGCCGAGTCCATCAACGGTCGCCGAGTCAAACGGATCCAGGGCGCTCATCACGTCACTCAGCATCTGTTGCACAGGAAACAGAGTTTACAATAACGAAACAGTAAAATGTAATATAATTACTCGAAGCAAACAGTTCGGGAAAACTTACCGATAACTGATGATGTGTCCTGTCCGGTCCACTCGCTGCAGCATGTTCAGGATTTGCGATCAATGGGTGCGAATGAGTCGCGTACCAGTCCTCGTAATCCATGGTACACTCTGATTGGCTCGTGGCTATCGGGAATGCCGCAAGCTGACCGTCGTGCCAAGTGTGTGCCATCTCCCATAGGGTCAACTGCAGCCTCCCTGGGTAGGTCACTGAATAGCCGGCTGGATCAGCCGGGCGGGAACAAGGCTCGGGTGCAATTGCAAGACCCCGCGGTATACCCTGTAGGAGACCGAACTGCCGCATAATGCGATCTGGCATGTACACCTCCATTGCGTCGAGGTATCGAATCACGCCGCGGTAGTGAGTCCTCCCCCTCGCAGCCCTAACCACGTCCACTCCATATGGCAACCAATCCACCTGCAAAAAGTTTCACAGACATGTTACGTTTCTATGGAATCCGATCTATCTACTACTGTCAGAATAAGAGTAAAAGCATGGAATTCATACCTGGTCGGGCTGTAAGGCATCCAACTGTCGCCTGATGGCACCGAGCCTCCCCGTACCCCTCCCCGTTTTATCCCCTGTGTGCCACCGACTGGCGCGGCCCGGAAGAGCTGGCAATGTACTCGGTCTCGGCCGAAACATCGGAAAGTACTCGTATATCCATGCTTGAAGCAGCGTGCAACATCCGCACAGGCCGCGCGCCTTGGACCGGGACGCAATTCCCAACTGCAGATACAAACTGGCCAACGTCGCCGAGCCCCACGACAACTGCGAATCAAGCAGGGGTAGAAGGTTGGCTCTAACCTTATTCCCAGTTTTATCCACAAAAAGCGTGGATGAAAACAGGGTCAGCATGTAGCACATAAATTGGAAGTTCTCGCTCTGCCCCGCCGCTACACACCTCGCCATCAACGATTGGGCATCTATGTTACCCCCGTTCCAGTCTTCCGCGACAAAGGACTCAACGTCTTTCCCAAACAGTTCAGCGCACGCTTCCTCAATAGTCTCCGCCGAAATGGTACTCGCAACAGCGCCACCATCGGTGGGAATGCCAAGAATTATCTCAACGTCGTGCATCAGGATGGTCATCTCCCCAAAAGGCATGTGAAACGTGTTCGTGTCCGGCTGCCACCTCTCGACAAAAGCGGATATCAGTGCCATGTCAAGGAACTGGAACATAATCGCAGGCAGGTGGGCCAACCCGGTCGCATGTATCCGGGCCTGTGCAACATCGCTCAGTTCGGGGAGCGTGGCGACTAGCTGCTTGCATAGCGGCGACCGAGCATGGCATCTCAGCACACCTCGCTCTATACCATTCCAAACGTCAACAGCGACGTGTCCTCCGAAGCTTGGTATGATGAGGTCATCCTGCGGGCCACCAGCCATCGGTCCCCGCACTAGCCACGTCCCATCGGCGGGTCGCTTCCTCCTATTCCTCGGTGCCCTTCCGGTGCTAGGCTCACCGGCATTGCACGATCCACCAGAAGACTATGCGAATTGACCAGCTCTATTCCTCACGGTGTGCCTGGCTCCGGCATCCAATGGCACACTCGTCCCAGGTTGGCCCATCAGGGGGACATCTGCCGGCAGGTCATAATTCAACTGCCAATCACTATCGTGACGGATTCCACCAGATGCGAGAATGTTAATCTCCGGACCGTCCCATGTTGGCATGGGATCGAATGCACGAACACTCGGTGGAGAAGGCCGCTCCGCTCCTACATCACACTCCTGCGGGCGAGGCGACGGTTCATCCTCGACCACGCGGCCTCTAGCCTGTCTCGCCGAGGCACTAACACCTCTTCGTCGTATGGAACGACCATGGCCGTCAGGTTGACCAGCAGTGCTCATCTACGACACAAGATATGTAATTAGTATAACAACAAGTGAATCAAACTGATATGATAAGATAAATTAACATACATTCCAACAACGTGTGAACTAATATTTTCGAACAGTGCATCATTTCAATTTACTAATGGAAACTACATATTCTATAATGCATAGGAAAAAGTGGATATAACATAAAAAAAACCCCTCCACAAACAGCAAATGTAATTCTCGTACAATCCCATACAACGAACTACACATTTTTTTAAGTTACAAATTGGAGATTACATTACTAAATAATCTTATTTTTTTTTACCACATCACACAATTAATAACATTCAAGGAAACAATAGTTAAAACATATCGTAATAATTTACTACACAATTGTTTACATCGGATTAATAAAGTTTATTTAAATAGAACTATATTCTATTATGTCACATAACTCAATAATTTCCAAAAAACACAATTTCTAAAGAATAATTTCTAGATAATTTCTATTATGTCACATAACTAAATAATTTCTAAAAAACACAGTTTCTAAAGAATACAATTTCTAAAATATTATGTCCAAATTTAAACTACATAATTTCTAAAAAACACAATTTCTTCGTTTTAATTCCAATTGTGTCACATAACTAAATAATTTCTAAATAACCCAATTTCTAAAAAATACAATTTCTAAAATATTATGTTCAAATTTAAACTAAATAATTTCTACAAAACACAATTTCTTCGTTTCAATTCCAATTACGTCACATAACTAAATAATTTCCAAAAAAGCACAATTTCTAGAAAATAATTTCTAAATAATTTCTACTATGTCACATAACTAAATAATTTCTAAAAAACACAATTTCTAAAAAATACAATTTCTAAAATATTATGTCCAAATTTAAACTAAGTAATTTCTAAAAAACACAATTTCTTCGTTTCAATTCCAATTACGTCATTATGTCCAAATTTAAACTAAATAATTTCTACAAAACACAATTTCTCCGTTTCAATTCCAATTATGTCACATAACTAAATAATTTCCAAAAAAGCACAATTTCTAAAAAATAATTTCTAAATAATTTCTATTATGTCACATAACTAAATAATTTCTAAAAAACACAATTTCTAAAAAATACAATTTCTAAAATATTATGTCCAAATTTAAACTAAGTAATTTCTAAAAAACACAATTTCTTCGTTTCAATTCCAATTATGTCAACTAACTAAATAATTTCCAAACAACACAATTTCTAGAAAATAATTTCTAAATAATTTCTACTATGTCACATAACTAAATAATTTCTAAAAAACACAATTCCTAAAAAATACAATTTCTACAATATTACGTCCAAAGTTAAACTAAATAATTTCTAAAAAACACAATTTCTTCGTTTTAATTCCAAAATTCATTAAATTCCTAATATTAGATTTCTCCAAATTATTATTCTACACCTTAATCTCCTATACTAACCACCGACCCAACATCTAACCACCAACCGAACATCCATTCTACATTTAACAAAATTGTAACAAACCCCAATTCTAACAATTCCGACAAGTTCAACAAAATTCGAATAGATCGGGCAACAATTCGCACGAAAAGTAAAAAAAAATTCCTCAAAAACTTACGTTTTCCGGTGGATTTCCGGCGGCGGCGGGCGGCGGCGGCGGGTTTCCGGCGGAAATGGAGAGAGGGAAGGGGGAGAGAAAGGGAGAGAAAGAAGAAGAAAAAATAAGAGGGGGAGAGAAATGGAGAGAAAGAAGAAGAGGGGGAGGGGTATTTATAAGGGTTTAATTCTTCCATTCTTTTTCTTTTTTTTTAATTTATAATACGTGTATTTATACGTATTAGGGCGAGGATAGTAAAATACAGGGCGGGATATAGCAACACCCTTAAAGAAATCGTTCAAAAGTTGTCAGCATGTGCACCCTTACAAATTCTAAGAAAATAATAGATGAGAAAACAAAAATATCACCTCAATGGTTAGAAATAGTTCTATGACCCAATAATCTTGATACATTGAGTCGAGGCTCAATCTCGTTGTTGATAAACCTCGAGGCGCTTCATCCATGTCCCATCCTTAACCATCTTAAATGTTTCTAAACCTCGATGATGGCTAAACCCAACAAGCCCAAATAAACTATTGAGTCTATATCAGCCCAACAATATTAAGAGAAATAGTCAGAGGAGAAATGGTCATAATTGTTACTGTATTTATTGGCACTTAATGTGTCGTGGAGAAGTTAAGTCATATACAAAAACTACTAGTGTTAATCAAGTATAAATACAAGGTATGTACACATTTTAGTATTCATTATGCTTTCCTATGGTGTTAAGGCGGTTGACTAACTTAAGCATTAGAGAGTTTTCCACTAGGGCTCTCAGGGGACTTGTTTCTTTGCAGATCACTGTCAAGGAATATGACGGCGTTGCTTGGTCGATTTCGTGACGCATCATATTTATTCTATATTTTTACTATCTTTATTTATATCTATGATTTTAGCAGAAGGCAATCTCACATAAAATGAAATCAATTCAAAATATTCAAATTTTACTCTTTTTTAATATAAATTGCACATCGATCTCTCGTTCATTCACCCTAAAAATGGTGAGATGACCTTCTCACCATCATCATACATTATACTCCCTCCGGTTTCTTAATATTGACACCCTTTCATTTTTAGTTTGATCTTTTAATATTGACACCTTCTATTTTAGATAAAATTAAGATTAATTTCATCAACTAAATTTACTTTCTACCCTTCATATACAATATACTCCACTCATTTTATTTTTTTAAAAAGAGTGGGCCAATAGCAAGAGTGCCGGTTATTCTACGGGGGAGGGAGTATCATAATTGTGGCATTATTGAAAAGCTGATTGTATCGGATAAAATAAAAAAGTGGATAGTACAGTTAGGGCCGCAATATCATATTGAATCTGCAAACATGCAAGAAAAAAAACAATAATATACAATCTTCCAAACAAGGCCCAGCCAAAGCATGCCCTGTCCGACCCGCACCTACCCCATTAGTCAACATCCACAGGATTGTCACACTTCCAATTCTTGAGTCTTGAAGAAATTATTCCCGACTCCCGCACGGAACCACTATTAATGTAGTGTAGTAAACCAGTAACCGCTGATCTCTCTGCGCAGGCGCATAAATCCCGTCTTCCATCTGGGTGCTTTTGTTCAGCCTTTTCACATGTTTGATTTTGGTGACGAGTTTGCAGTTGACAGCTTCGGAGGGCCATGGCTTCTGTGGGTCCAGTTAATTGTGATGCTTCTTCTTGTTGCTGTGCTGTTATGTGGGTTCAGCATATTTGCTCTGGATTGGTCCGGCGACATAACCTGCAACCAAGCTTCTTCTTCTTCGTCGTCTTCTTCTCAATCCAATAATAGCAAGGGCCAATTGCTCAACGATTCCATTTCCAAGGTCTTACCCTTGCCCCTTTTTGTTTTGTGTAGAATTTGCCTACCTTTTTTCTTCTTTTGTGGGTGGCGCTAGTTGTTTTCAGCCACCTGATCTTGGATACGCCAGTGTTTGTTTATGGTTTACTCTTTTGAGTGCGATTGAGAGATAAGCTAGAGTACGTTTACCCTTTCGGATCAAGGTTGAGATTTAAAAAAAAAAATCAAGTAAAACATAGTAAATACTACAGGTCTGTCCGAGTTAATAGTGCACACTTTCACAATTGACTTTAAAATGTTTAATTGCTAATACCTGCTGCTATGGGAAATTATGAAAAGTAGATATTTTGAAAGTATAATATGTGATGTATCTAACAAGATCTGCAATAGGTAATTTTGACGAAATGACCAGTGAAATTGCAGTTTCAACTGGAAATGAGTGAGTACAAGATAATGTATATGATGCATATAGCCTGTTCTTCACGTTGGGGGAAAATTCTTTTTTTTTACAAATTTCTGGACTTCATATCCGTAATTGAGACTTCGTATCCGTAATTGTCAAGATTAAAATTTGATAATGTCAAAAACAAAAGAATAGAAGGACGAAAAGACAGGATATGTTGTTCAGCTGGGAAAGCATATGCCTTGAGCGCTCTTTCAGTTTTTGCAAGGTGTTTTTTTCTTTTTGTAATGATAATAATACTTCGAGGACCTCGTTATCATTGAGCTGCAAAATAATTTATGACTAAACATGTGGTGGTAATCTTTTACTTTTCTTTTGCTATTTTTAGAATGATGGTTGTGTCATAGTCATTTAAGATTTTTGATTTATCATGCTCTTAGTCCGTTTTCTCCTTAGCTCTTGCTTTATTTTCATTTCGAACATCATACCTCATCAATTTTTCCTAACAGGGATTTTCCCCCCCTCAGAATATTATGAGTTTTAAAGTAATTCTTTCTAACCATGAACGGCTGAAGGGATATGGGTCCTAGATAAAGTCTCTGCATCCTACTTTATTCCATATTCTTTATGATGCTTGTGGCATTGCAGATTTTCTGGGAGAAACAATCATGACAAGTAATACCGGTGGAAAGAATTATAAATCTAATTCTAATTAAGTGGCTCTGTAATATATGGAGTTTTTGGTAATCAGCCAATCCGTTTGGGGACCAATTTTACAGAAATTACTTGCACTGGATGTAGTTTTATTTGCTAGGGGTATTAATCAGTGAGTCAATATTATTTTTATTACATAGTTTGAATAAAGATTACTTAAAAGACCTGCAATTGTAAAAAAAAATTGTTGATTGCAAAACATGTCTGTCTATCACTACTGTGTGCAAAATGTATTCCCTATTAAACTGGCACGATCTTTCTCTCTCCTTACCAAAGCGTTGAATGGGAAATGAGGTTAAGGAGCTAGCTGTGGGTTATTGTATCTTCATTGCTTTGACTAAGCAATGATTTTACTGACTATCCACTTTGGTACTGCCTCTTTTTTTATATAGAATTGGAATTGCCCAGTTTGGGCTCTCAGAAGTTTCTTTTCCTTCTGATAGTCTTGTAATCTTTATGAACTATGCATGGCAACTTTGAGTCTCCTAAAGTAAATTGAAAACACAAAAATGGCATAATAGATCTTCTGAAATTTTCTTCCTGTCATAGTTTGTGTTTTTCTTGTTAGGTCTCTAATTGCTGTGCTCTCATAGCCATCTTTGTAATAGTACTGTGAGATGAAAGGCTGATGAATTATCTGTTCGACCAGAACTTCGTAGTATGAAGAAATACGTGACAACATCTAATTCTTCTCCTATTTTCCCTGAGAAACTTTAGTTGCTAAGTTTCTCAAAGTTGGGTGGGGTGAGAAAAAAATTCAATTGCTCATTCTAACCTACTGAACAGGTGATAGCAATTCATCAATCATTATCTAGGGGGTGTGTACTAATTATTTGAGAGCATGTATACTCAATCTGATCCAGAGTTATGTTACTAGTTGGTATTAGAAACCCTAGATATATGCCTTAAAGAGTGATTGTCATTTCTACCTGGGTCTTTCTATAAATCTACAACCATGGCCTTTTACATTTGTGCTGACTCTCTTTCATCTCTGGTGGATTTCTTGACATCTTATGTATTGTGCCAACACATTACCAATGTTATGCTCGACTACCATCAGTCTAGCTAAGGAAATTAGTCGATGCTAACTTGTGGTTATGGACAAAAGCACTCACACACAGAAGATGTGTATTTCTTTATTGTTTGAAACTCTTTCTATGATCTTGGGTTTTGGAATTTAAAGTCCACAGCCATTGAATTAGAAAACCGAATAGAAGTTGATCTTAAGGAGGATGATATTTTGACTGAAAGTTTCTAGGATTATATTCTGTCATACTGTTTCGAAAAAAGAAAAATTTGAAGGGTAGAAGGGTAGAAGGTTTTTAATGCTTCTGTTGCTCATTCTTGTAGATTGTTTTCAATGTTCCAGTGCCAGAATGATGGATATTTCGAAAGATATTTTGATTATCACATAGAAGTCTTGTCCCCTAGTATGATCTATGATCTGGAATTGCTTGTTTCGCTTATTGGTCTTTTCCTTTAACAAAATGACTAACCTAGTTCTCTTTTTATGCGGTAATGGGATAAGTATCCATTTGAAACTATGACTGAAGTGAAAACATAAAATGTAATCTTTTTTATTCATGATCACTATCAAAAATGCCCTAGGTAGGATCATGTTACACTTGCACCCTTTTCTCTCTCATAGACTAATTGGAGTTAGATTAGCTTTGTTTGCTCAGAAGTCAATAGGAAGTTGTTCCTGATGTCAAGGGGAGAATTAATCTATAAATGTATGCTTCTAAGTATTCTTTCTCACTATATGGCTGCTAGATTTACCAGTTGCAGAATTTGCTCCTCCACCAATCTGTAAAATAACATCGCAATGTCACATGACCTAAATTCCAATCCGAGAATGTCAAACTATTCTGTCATTGTTCACAGGTAAGCTTAAAAATTAGCATCTTTGCAGGTTGAAAGTAATCAAAGAATTCTTGGAGAAGCAGAAGCAAGTGCAAGTAAAGGCATGATAGAAGATGAAATCCAAGGAGAAGATTCTTCAGAAAAGAATATAGCTCTTTTCAGGGTTTTGAGACCGGGAAGTCACCACCCATGTGACTATTTTAATTTTGCCAAACAGGCTGTTCTGAAGTGTTTTGGCCTGGGTTATACATCTGAAAGTCGTCGAAGCAGTGAACATAGAAAGGAAGATTGAGGTGTGCCAATTCTTTCTCCATCTTTTTTCTGTCTCTCAACAGTACCATGATCTGATATACTGCTTATAGGCAACATCAAGTAATTAACTATATGAGGCTGAAGAAATATGCATTACCGATTTGACATTGTATCCATGATTTTGAATTCAACAATCGTCTGTTATCTCTGTGAGCCACAAAAGATTAAAAAGTTAGATAGTAACCTCTATAGGTCTCCTGGATGATGTAATCAATGAATTTAGTATTGAATAACATAAAACTGCTGGAAATAGTAGTATTCTGAACATCTCTGCTGGAAGCGCAGCTTCTAGCAACAAAAGGAGTGGGAGATCTGCTGTGTAGAATTGCAATGCTACTATTGTAGGCAACTAGAAAACTTCTCGAGAACAACTATCGAATATACTGTTAGACTTGCACGAGCCATTCAAAACAAAACCAATTTGCAATAGTTTTCACGAAAGACAAAGTAGTATGCATCTAATGTATTTGTACCTGTAATGTTTCTTTTGACTCATAGCTACCATTCACTTTTAACGGTAACCCTGCTTTGGATCTTGACTGTTCTGTATTTTTCAGGGAAGTAGTTGCGACAAATGTCGGCAGGGCATGGATTTAACTCAGTTAGGATTTGCTTCCTCTTGTAAATTTTATGCTGTATGTGAACCATTTTATCGAGGTCAAGGTAATTGTTTCACTTAATCATGGCTAACCCAGGCCAGACATCAGTGTAAAAATTTAGGCAGCTGGTGCAAGATACGGTGTATTCTTTGTGTTTCATTTAACTCGCAGAATGGATGCTTTGGAAACATCAATAAAATCTAGGGATAAGTGTCAATATAACTCTATCTACTTCTCTATCTACTTGAGTAAGTGTCAATATAACCCTATCTACTTGAGTAAGTGCCAATATAGCCCTATGATAATTTTTAGTGCAAATATAATCCTAACTAGTTAATGAAAAGACCAATATGACCATCAAACTTCATTTTCGGCATTCACCTCAATTTTTTGGCATTGACTAAGTAAATTGACCAAAATACCCTTTGGGCTAATTCTGAAATTAGGTGGACAATTTTACCCTCATAGTTTGTCGGACCGCTGCTGGAACAGGTAGGGTTATATCAACACATTATGCAATCTTATTGGGTTATATCAGTACATTCCTAATGTTTGTAGGGTTATATCAGCATATTTCTAATGTTTGTATGGTTATATCAGCACATCCTTAAAATTTATAGGGTTATATTGGCACTTTCACTAACTAGATAGGATTATATTGGCACTTTCAAATATTGAAAGGTTATATAGGCACTTATATCAATTAGGTAGGGTTATAAAAGCATTTTTTTCTAAAATCTAAAGATGGTAAATGTCAGTACTTCGTAAATGAACCACTCTGTTTATTATGACATAGTGAGACCTTCCAAAAATTGGTGGTAGATAAATCATCTGTGAGGGGTCGGTTAAAATGTGGTTTGTCTAAAAGTTTTTGTACAGGTCAGAGACCTATTTACAATTAGCAAAAATAATTCTTGCTGGTCGGGTTATAGAGAACGAATCGGGTATAATGTTTCTTCCTCAACGTGTTGCATCTCTGTCATTACAAACACAACCTTTATCAATCCTTCCTTTCTTGAACCTTACTTGCTTATTCCTTCCAAAACATGGCCATTTCCTTCCATTCCTTCTCTTGAACTCTTCCTTCTCCAATGAATTCTCCAATCAACCGTCCGTTTTATGATGAACATACATACGTTCGTTCCTACCAATTTCAAACACCTTCTGCATTGAAGCGATTCTGATTGAAGCAAACATAATGAAGCCAATCTTATCGAAACAATTGAATTTCAATTGGAAGCAGATGAAGGTTTACGTGCACTGGGTTAAATTCTTCAAATTAATAGTGTACGAATTCTTCATAAACGATTGACCTTATGTTGTTGAATTCATTGTGAATGAAATTGTTGTTAAACTTTTGAAGCAGCAGATGCACTGGCAGGACATAGGAGGGATCAAGGGGTTCTGGTCCCGGCCAAAATTTTTTTACCATTAGTATTTTGTATTTTTCTTGTGTTTTATTGGTTTTTGTATGGTAAAAAAAGGTTGTGGTCCCCCCAAAATAATATTTACAACAAGATATACGTAAAATTGAAGAAATAAATGCAGTATTTTTTTGTTTTAATTTTTGAGTCCAACGAGAAATAGAATTCCCTCTAAGCTAATTTTACCTTTAATATATATCCAAATCATACTTGAAAAATGTTTTCAAATATTGTTTATCTTTAAAGGCAAAGTATTGAGAAATACCGTCTTTCCAAAGGTTTATAGAAAGATAGGGTTAAATTGAAATAATAAAAAGTAAAAGGTGTTAGTTGCAATATTTAAATTTTATTACACAACGTGTAGTAGTTATAAAGTTTATAACCCGATTCATGCAATCCAAAAATTTTATCTTCATTTCTTCTAATTTGCACTTTAACCTTGATCTTTCCATAACTGTTCATGCAACTCAAAATTTTATTTTCATTTATTCTAATTTGCACTTTAACCTTGATTTTTCTATAACTTATGGAAAGATCGTCAGACGGACTCATCGTTAAATGTCTACAATTAAGATTTGGTTTTATCCCATCATATGGAAGTTTTTGTTCTGTGCAAGTTATACGTGTTAATACTAAAGGTAAAAATTATCTGGATTCCAGTTAATATCAATCATATGTACTAGTGGGATTCCCACAGTGCGTTGTGCATTGTTTTGATTAAAAATATTTATTTAATTTAAATGTAATATTTATCTTTCATATTTAGGGTAAAGTTTTGGAAAAAATGGTCTTTTCATAGGATTATGGAAAGACATGGTTTAATTATAATAATAAAAGGTTAAAAGTCTTAGTTGCAACATTAAAATTTTAATATGCAACATGTAGTAGTTATAAAATTTATAACCTGGTTTATGCAACCCGAAAATTTTATCTTCATTTCTTCTAATTTACACTTTAAACCTTGGTCTTTCCATAACTTATGGAAAGACCGTCTTTCAAGAGACGGACTCCATATTTAAAATGTAAATTAAAATAAAATTATAAAGTTATTCCATTTAAAAGTAATTATAAGAATTATAAAATAAAAGTAGTCAATTTAGGTAGAATTTATTAAATAATGAATAAAATTAAAGTAATCGTAAAGTTTTATTTTAGACAGACTAATCGTTAGATCATGATATTTTATAACTGGTGTCAGAGGCGGAACCAATGGTACGCGAGGTAGGGCTCCAGCCCTACCTAGATCGCCGGCCGGAGGTAGCAGAGTTCTTGATTTTACTATGGTGAAAATTTGAATCTTGGCTGCGGATACAGTGGTTCTGAAAAATGGCCAACATGGTGGAGGACGCATTAGGGTAATGCGTCCTCAGGTTGCAAAAATATTTTTTTTTGGTCTAGAAAAATAGAGGACGCATTTTTTAAATGCGTCCTCAAGGATTTTTAATAATTTTGCGTCAAATTTTTTTAGCTGTAAAGTAGTAGAGGACGCATTTTAAAAATGCGTCCTCAAGGAATTTTCATTTTATTTTCAGTAATTTAATAATTTTTTTTAACTTTAAATAATGGAGGACGCATTTTTAAAATGCGTCCTCATGTTGATGTTAAATTTTTTTTTTGTTGAAAATACCTAAGTCAGCTTTGGCCCTGGTTAAATATATTTATGTATATATATATATATCTTTATATTTATGTTTATATTTATATCTTTATATTTATATTTATATCTTTATTTATATTTATATTTATATTTATATTTATATATATATATATGTATATATATATATTTATATATTGATTTATTTATATTTATATCTATCTTTATATTTATATTTATATATATGTATATATTTATATTTTTAAATTTTTAAATTTATATTTATGTATATATTTATATTTTTCGGGAAATAATTTAGCAAAATGAGTCCTCAAAGCCGAAGAAATTTTATTTTTTTCTGGAAATTATTTAGAGGACTCTATTTTGAAACATAAATATATACATATACATATATATAAATATAAATATAAATATAAATATAAATAAAAAATATATATAAAAATATATACATATACGGATAAATATATATAAAATATATATATATATATACGGATAAATATATATATAAATATATACATAAATATAAATATAAATATACATATATATATGAATAAATAAATATATATATAAACATGTACGTATATCCACACATTTACATGTATACAAACACAAACACAAACACAAACACAAACACAAACACAAACACAAACACAAACACAAACACAAACACAAACACAAACACAAACACAAACACAAACACAAACACAAACACAAACACAAACACAAACACAAACACAAACACAAACACAAACACAAACACAAACACAAACACAAACACAAACACAAACACAAACACAAACACAAACACAAACACAAACACAAACACAAACACAAACACAAACACAAACACAAACACAAACACAAACACAAACACAAACACAAACACAAACACAAACACAAACACAAACACAAACACAAACACAAACACAAACACAAACACAAACACAAACACAAACACAAACACAAACACAAACACAAACACAAACACAAACACAAACACAAACACAAACACAAACACAAACACAAACACAAACACAAACACAAACACAAACACAAACACAAACACAAACACAAACACAAACACAAACACAAACACAAACACAAACACAAACACAAACACAAACACAAACACAAACACAAACACAAACACAAACACAAACACAAACACAAACACAAACACAAACACAAACACAAACACAAACACAAACACAAACACAAACACAAACACAAACACAAACACAAACACAAACACAAACACAAACACAAACACAAACACAAACACAAACACAAACACAAACACAAACACAAACACAAACACAAACACAAACACAAACACAAACACAAACACAAACACAAACACAAACACAAACACAAACACAAACACAAACACAAACACAAACACAAACACAAACACAAACACAAACACAAACACAAACACAAACACAAACACAAACACAAACACAAACACAAACACAAACACAAACACAAACACAAACACAAACACAAACACAAACACAAACACAAACACAAACACATACATGTATATAAACATAAACATAAATATAAATATATACATATATAAAAATATAAATATATATAGATATAAATAAAAATATAAATAAAAATAAAAATATAAATATAAATATATACATATATAAAAATATAAATATATACATATATGAATATACACACATATATAAATATAAATATATATGAATATAAATATAAATCTAAATCTAAATAAAGATATATATATATATATCTAAATAAAGACATATATACATAAATATAATTATACATGTATATAAACATAAACATAAATATAAATATATACATATATAAAAATATAAATATAAATATAAATATATACATATATAAAAATATAAATATATATAGATATAAATAAAAATATAAATAAAAATAAAAATATAAATATAAATATATACATATATAAAAATATAAATATATACATATATGAATATACACATATATATAAATATAAATATATATGAATATAAATATAAATCTAAATCTAAATAAAGATATATATATATATATAAATAAATACATATATACATAAATATAATTATAAATATAAATATAAATATATACATATATATAGATATAAATATAGATATAAATATATACATAAATATAAATATAAATATATACATATATATGAATATAAATATAAATCTAAATCTAAATAAAGATATATATATATATATATATATATATATAAATACAATATATATATGTATAAATAAAATATATATATAAATATATACATATATATAAATATAAATATATATGAATATAAATATAAATCTAAATCTAAATAAAGATATATATATATATATATGTATAAATAAATACATATATATATATATATGTATAAATAAATACATATATATATATATATATAAATATTAATAAATATATATATATATATATAGAAATATATAGATATATAAATCTCGGGAAGGAAGATGGGAGGTGAAATGAAGAAAATTTTCGGACAAATGGATAACAAATGAAGGAAGAGAAGAGGTTGATAAATAGGAGGGGGAGTTGGGAGAGGGAATCGGAGGACCCATTTGCAATATGCGTCCTCTCCCTACTGCTGCCACCTGCCACCCTGCCACCTGCCACGGAGAGGACGCATCAACAAAATGCGTCCTCTTGCCACCTCAGCGTGGCATTATCCACGAAAAATAAAAAATGCGTGGCATTATTCACGAAAAATAAAAATAAAAAGTGGGAGGAGAGGACGCATTTTCTAAATGCGTCCTCCCTATTTTCTTCCGTTTGTGGCTACTGTAGCCACAAACATAGAATTTTCTCGAGGTAGCAGGAGTCGGTCCGGTCATCGAGCGCGTCTTCCGGCAGAGCTTGGCGCATCTTCCGGCAGAGCTTGGCGCATCTCTAGTGACTGGTACGCCTTTGCTCGAAGAAGAAGGCCGCGTCGCGGCCTTCTTTTTTTATGCCTAAGTAATAAAACGACGTCATTTCCACGTTAGTGAAACGACGTCGTTTCATTTGGTAATATGAAAAAAAATGAAATGGAGAAATGGATTGGGCCAAAACTGAGCCCAATCCAATAATCCAATCTTAGCAAAATATTGGAACGAGAGGCGAGAGCAGCAGAAGCAAAGCATCTCCCTCAGTCAGTCCCTCAGCCGAGAGCCCTCCGCCACCAGGTCTCTGCCGCGGCACCGCCGGAAGCTACCTCGTCCTGCTGCCTCTGCACGCCGGACGTCGCCTCTCCAAACCACCGGTAGACTTCTTCTCTTTATGCTAAGATTTATTAATTTTAGGGTTTATTCTCTTTTTTATTTTTTGCTTCAAAACTTAAATTTATGTGAACATGATTTTTAGATTGGATGTCGAATTGAAGTTATACGGTTGTATATGATTGTTGAAATTTAGTTGAATTGCATATTTGAATTTAGTTGAATTACATATTTAGTCGAATTTAGTTGGAATTTAGTTGAAATTTAGTTGAAATTATAATTGTTTGATTTATTTTGTATAATTGTATGTGTAAATGAATTGTCAATTTGTCATAATCGGTTTATGGAATTATCAATTAGGGATATTTGTTAAATTGAATTTAGATGAATATGATTTTATAAATTTTTTGATAGTGTCTTTCAAGAATCCATATTTTATAAATCCATATTTCAAGAACTCGCAAGGTAAATTGATCCTGACATAAACTAAATTAGTGCCCTGACCTGCTTGAATACAGACTATGACCTTGATTAAGGCAGTATCAGTAATTGATTCCAAAATTTTTTCTTTTTTCAACCATATGCAAAGGATAAAAATATGCCTCTGCACTCATCCTCTACTTGGTGATCTGTGTTTCTTTAAAAGAACATGCATCTCTTATTCTTGAACCTTCAAGACTATGCATTTATGAAAATTTCTTTCTTACAACCCCAATATCATCAATTAGCTCTTTTGCATCTATCATTTGTCTCTATATATAACGCCATCCCTTTAAGATTAGGACACAATCTTTTTGAATTGGTTAAAGTTTGATCTCCAGCTCCTTTGCCACTTTCATGGATAAGAAGCAAGCTTTAGTTTCCTTACTAGGGGAATTAAGGCCAAGAATTTGTTTTGCCCTGAACTTCCCTTCCATCATTGATATTTATCAGCCTCCCCTAAAATTTTTTTCTGGTTCCGCCACTGACTGGTGTGACTAATGAGATGATTTGTTATTTATCCTGCCGAGAGGCATCAAGATTTTTTTTAAAAAAAGAGATAATTTTAAATGCACAAACTCAAACTCAATACATTAAATCTTTTCCCTATCATCGCATCAGCCACAAAGAAACTTATCACCTTCACGTGAAGAAACATAAAAACTTTCTAACTTGGCTCTACAGTGCCATTAATCCAACACTAACCTAGTCATTTTTACACATTAGAAGTTTAGGATGTAAGGATTAAACCTGATATGGTTAATCCATGTTTCAACATGATGAATGCTAAATGGTTTCATAAGTTGTTCTTTACTTCAGTAAAATCAGTAGGTAAAAGAGGCTCTCTTCAGGCATGCTGAATAGAAGAATAGAATCTAGTGGCTTTAATGTAATATCCAGACAAGTAGCTCTCATTAATAGCTTTCATGTTGAATTGTTTTCATAATCCATTCGTAGCATATTACTGGAGAAGCTAATGCAACCAATTTCACAACTAATCTCCCAAGTATATCATATTTATAAAACTACTTAAAGCGTGTCTAGGCATAAACATGATCATAGTGCTTATGGTTCTTGTGGCACTAGATAAAAAACCAGCTACATTAATACAAGTAAATAATGTAAAATGATGGAAAAAAAAACAGGTTCACTATTACGGAAAGTATCCCACAATTACTTAATAAATTAATAGCTATGAAAATAAATAACTAAATCATAAGTTTACTCCCAAAAATGGTTTAAGATAATAAAGAGAGAAATATAACAAAATACAGATCATCCTCGACTAGTGGTGTCAATTCGGGTAATCGTGTCCGGTCGTGTCGAGTTGAAAATGGCTCGGATTAAAATAGATCGGGTTGAAAATGTGTCGATTTTTAGTTATCGGGTCGTGTCGGGCCGTGTTGAGTTAGTCGTGTCGGGTTGAAACGTGTTAGATTTTTTTCACGGGTCAGATTAGGTTGGGTCAGGTCACTATCGTGTCAATTTGAACTGGGTCGGTGTTTTTCTGTGGGTCGGATTGGGTCGTGTTGGGTTATTGTCGTGTAAATATTTTTCTCAAGTTAGGTCGGGTCGGGTTGGATTAGATCGGGTTATTTTCGGGTTGGGTTAATGTCAGTCAACCCTTACTTGACTTTGTATATATAAACATTAATAACTGAGCTAATTTTATTCAATCAAGGTCAACCCTTATTTGAACTAGTATATATAATTATATATATACTAGTTCAAATAAGGGGTTGACCTTGATTGAATAAAATTAGCTCAGTACACAAAAAATAGGTAATATTTTAGTGTGGAATGTAAGGGGTTATGGTTCTTCAATGGACAGGTTAAAGGCACTCAAACTGAAACATAAGATCGATTTGCTTTGTTTAATTGAGCCATGGCATGATAAGCATAATATAATCACTTTGATGCATAACCTTGGCTACAGTAATGCTATTCCTGCTCAACAGGCTAAAATCTGGATTCTTTGGAATCATGTTTTCAAATTAGATATTGTAAAGGAATCTGATCAGTACATTCAAACTAAAGTTACAGATATTGCATCTGCTGATACATGGAATATTTTCTTTATCTATGCAAGTGTACATAGGCAGATGAGGGAGTTTTTATGGTCTGACCTAAAAGCTGTAACATCTGATCCTTCTATTTACATTGGTGATTTTAATATTGTATCATCTACTTCTGAATATAAGGGTAGAAAGTCAACCCCTAGGAAAAGTATGAATCAGTTTAATGACTTTCTAAATTACATGGATTTGCATGATATCCCAACTGTTGGTAATACTTATACCTGGAGCAATAACAGATTTAGAGACAAATGTAAGGACTTGCAATTCCAAAGATTAGATAGAGGAGTTAGTAATCTAGAGTGGCTAGACAAATTCCCAAACAGTACTGTACAAGTCCTTAACAGGATGACCTCTGACCATTCTCCTCTATTGTTGTCTATCCAAAATGCAATAGAGATGGCTCCAAGACCTTTTAGATTTCAGGAAATGTGGATAAATAGGGATGAATTCAAAGAATTAGTGGAAACAAACTGGAACCTTGTCTCCCCATTCTCTGGAATGTCAAGGTTTGTGCACAAACTAAAAAGGCTAAAGGTAGTTATTAAGGAATGGAACAAACACACCTTTGGCAATGTTAAAAATAATTTGGATCAGTCTGAATTAAAAGTCAATGATTTGGAAATAAAGTTTCAGCAAACAAAAGATGAATCAGTGCTTTTGGAGCTGCTGCAAGCTAAAAACCTTTTACTTCGAGCACAAAAGGAACATAACATTTTTCTGAAACAAAAGGCTAAGTTAAACTGGATTAAGCATGGAGATGCAAACACTAAGTATTTTCATCACACAATTAGAGAAAAAAAGGCAAGGGCCAGAATAGGTAAAATAAAAGATGGTAATGGAATATGGATAACTGACCCTAATTTAATTAGAGAGGAGGGTGTTAGATTCTTTCAGGATTTATTAACAGAGGAAGCCTCAAATCAGAAAGGAATACATTTTAAAGATTTTTTGGCTGAAATTCCAAATGTCATATCTGAAGAGCAGAACATCTTTTTGCTATCTCCATTTACTTTTCAGGAGTTGCACAGTGCAGTATTTGACCTTAACAAATCAAGTGCTCCTGGTCCTGATGGATTCTCTGGTTGTTTTTATACACATTACTGGGAAACCATTAAAGCAGATTTACTAGAAGCTGCAAACCATTTTTTAAATAATGGTATAATCCCAAAAGCCATTTCTAGTACTTGGCTTACTCTGATCCCAAAGAAATCCATCCCGAACACATTTGCTGATTTTAGGCCAATAAGTTTATCAAACTTTGTAAACAAAGTTTTCTCAAAACTCCTAATGGAAAGAATTAAACCTTTAATGCAACTCTTGATATCTCCAGAACAAAGTGCTTTTATGAAAGGGAAGGATATCTCGGACAATGTCATTTTAATGCAGCAAATGACTAGATTACTGTCAAGAAAAACAAAGATCCCGAATCTAATAGTGAAACTTGACATGCAAAAGGCTTTTGATAGAGTTTCTTGGTCCTTCCTAAATTCATTACTTCTTTGTTTTGGGTTCCATGGTAAATTTGTTAGATTAATAATGCACAACATAATGATAGCAAATTTCTCTGTGATAATTAATGGGGTCACTGCAGGTTATTTTAGCTCCTCCAGGGGGATCAAGCAAGGAGATCCTTTATCTCCCTTTTTATATAACATCTTATCAGAGGCTTTCTCAAGGGGTTTAAAAAAACTTTTCTCCACAGGTTATTTAACTCATTTCAGCCTTCCTACAGGCTGTACACCCCTCACTCACTTGATGTATGCAGATGACACTGCAATTTTTTTGAACTCGGACATAAAAAATTTAAAGCGTTTCAAAAAGTTTCTTACTGCATATGAAGAGACTTCGGGACAAAAAGTCAACTTCTCAAAATCTGATTTTTATGTCTCACATAAGGCTCCTCCTCAGTGCTCTCTAACAGCAAAAAGAACATTAGGAATGAGAAAGGGATCTTTTCCTTTTAAATATCTTGGTGTTCCAATTTTTACTGGTCGAAATCTGAGTGTGTATTACTTACCAGTAATTGAAGGGATGGAGAAAAAGATAAATAACTGGAAAAATAGGTGGCTGAGCCCAGCAGGTAAAATCATCTTGATAAATTCAGTGATGTTTTCAATTCCAACACACATATTTGGGGTTTTACATCCCCCAAAATCAGTTCTAAAAAAAATAGGAAAGCTGGCTTCAAATTTTTTCTGGGGACATTCTGATTTAACTGAAAAAAGAAGGTGGAGATCCTGGAAAAGAATGTGCTATCCTTTGGAAGAAAATGGTTTAGGTTTTAGACAATTAAGTGATACCTTAGATGCCTATTCTTGTAAATTATGGTGGAAGTTACAAATCAATAATGCTCAGTGGGCAAACCTACTGTGGACACTGCCAGTTTCATATAAACATTCTCACATATGGGCAAGAATCACCAAGATCACACCTTTGGCAAACAGTTTCTCCAGAGTTCTCTTTGGTAAGGGCCATTGCTCCTTCTGGAGTGCCAATTGGAGTGGGGAAGGAGCACTGTGTTATATCTGGCCGGAAGATATTGAAATTCCCTTCGAGTGCATCTCCCTAAGTGATTTTCTATCTAACAAATCTGCTCTTATTCCAACCCTGGAGCCACACTTGGCTACCAACATTATTACAATTTTGCAGGAGACAAGTCTGGAGTACAGCCATGAAGATAAGCTGGTGTGGATACTCACTGTTGATGGAAATTTCTCAGTCAGCTCGGCTCACAATGCCCTGAGACAGAGGGGCTCTCAAATCCAATATTTCAAAAAGGTATGGTCCCCTTTCATCCCAAGAAAGATGTCTATCTTACTGTGGAGGGTGCTTAATAATTTACTGCCTTTTGATAACGTACTTACTAGAATTGGCTTCTCAGTTGTTTCAAAGTGTTCAATATGCAAGAATACTGGAGAAAGTCTGGATCATTTTTTCAATTCCTGCAAATTCTCAACTGATGTGTGGAAGAGTGTTTTTTCCATGTTAAGGTTACCTGTTCCTGATTTCAGAGATTTAAAAAGTAGAGTGCATTTTCTTTTATCATTCAGAGCTGATTCAAAAATTCATGAAAGCATTATCATTGCAGCCCTAGTGGTCACAATATGGACATTATGGATTCAAAGGAACAGATTCTTCTTTGAGAACAAACCATACTCTCATGAGGCTTGTTTTGCTGAAATAAAGAATACTATTTATCAAATTTTCCTGGCACATAGCCTAATAGGTAATAAGGAAAAGAATAGGTTATGGACACGGGATAACATTGTTCCACACATTATTCAAAAACAGAAAATTGCTATGTCTAAGGTTCAATGGGAGAAACCTATTGTAGGCTACAAAGTCAACACTGATGCATCTTGGATTTCAGGAGGTTTGTCATCCTTGGCTGTTATCGTAAGGGATAGATATGGGAATGTAGTTAAAATGGTTGTCAATACGTTTCATTGTCCATCTCCCTTACATGCAGAACTCATTGCTATTCGACGCGGCTTTGATGTCATCTCTGAACTCAATCTAGAACATGCTATCATTGAATCAGATCTCCCTGGACAGTTTTTTCTATGTGTGATGCTCTTAATATAGCATTAGGCACCACCACATTGCAGCACATACCACGTGAAGCTAACTCGGCCACTGATTTTCTGGCAAAATATGCTAAGGAAAACAACCTTGATGGGGTTATTGAGCTTGATTCTATTCCACTATTCCTTAGAGGATTACTAAAACTCGACCGCTTCAGTTTTCCAGCAATTCGAGTTGATTCAGCGAGGGAAACAAACTTCTGTAGACATTATGAAGATAGTTAACAAGTGCTGTGATTTTAATTTTCCATCTATACACATACTGCTGTTGCTACTTTTCTTCTTTCAGGGATTCAGGGGACAAGCAACATGAAGCTGCTGTAGGTTACAGACCGCAAGTACCCTTGCTGCTCCAGTTTTGCTGCAATGACGATTGCTCCACAGTTCAAGTGCTGATACTAATCAAGTGAGCTCCATTGTCCAAGTGATGCTCCACAGTTCAAGTGCTGCTGCAGTTTGCTTACTGCAACGCCACGCTAATCTTGCTACAATTATGCGCGCTACACAGTTCTAGTGTTGAATCTGATCTCGCCTAGCATAGTCAGCTTAGCTTTGATCTCTCTCCTCTTGTTCTGAATATCATTGACGAATGCGGGTTTCGACAGGCTCGATTCCCCGACCCGTTCGTGATATCACAGAACAATAGTTTTCCTTCCTTAGCCTTAGCATTAGTTTTTTTTTCAACTCGTATAGGAGTACAAATTGCTTTTTGTAAGCATCCTGCTGGCTATCCTTTCTGTATTGAACACACTAACAAGGTGCTATTCTGGTCTCTGATTATAAAGGTTAGGGGAGCCTATATATTTCCCCCCATCTTCGGATGGTCTTAAATTAAAAAAAAAAAGAACTAGTATATATAATTACGAATTAAAATGTTTGACTTTAATTAATAAACTTTCAACCTTAGTTGACTTTTTTTTATTAAAAACACTAATAACTAAGATGAATTTAACTAATCAACGGCCAATCCTTACTTGACTTACTATATATGAATACGAATGAAATATTTGACTTTAACTCACCAACATTCAGCGCTTGACTTTCTTTATATAAACACTAATAACCAAGGATTGACTTTAACCAATCAACGGTCAACCCAGACTTGACTTTCTATATGCAAACACTGGTAACTTATGATTGACTTTAACTAAACAACGGTCAACCCCTACTTGACTTTCTATATGTAAACACTAATAACTAATTTGAGGTTAAATAATCAATGGTTAGCCCTTACTTGACTTTCTATATATAAACACTAATAACTAAGTTAACTTTTACTAATCAACGGTTAATCCTTACTCAACTTTTTATATAAAAATACTAATAACTAAGATAAATTTAACTAATCAATGGTCAACCCTCATTTGTTTTGTATATATGAATACAAATGAAAATATTTGACTTTAACTTATCAACGGTAAGCCTTTACTTGACTTTTTATATCTAAACACTAATAACTAAGAATTGACTTTAACTAATCAACGATTTACCCTACTTGAATTTTTATATAAAAACACTAATAACTAAGATAAATTTAACTAATTAATGGCCAACCCTTACTTGACTTCGTATATATAAATACGAATGAAAATATTTGACTTTAACTTATCAACGGTCAACCTTTACTTGACTTTCTATATATAAACACTAATAACTAAGAATTGACTTTAACTAATCAACAGTCAACACTCACTTGACATTCTATATATAAATACTAATAACTACATATTGACTTTAACTGAGCATTAATCAACTCATACTTGACTTTTTATATGTGACACTAATAACTAAGTTGACTTTAACTAATCAACAGTCAATCCTTACTTGACTTAGTATATATAAACACTAATAAGTAAGTTGACTTTAGTTGTTAAACGACCAACTCTTACTTGACTTTCTATACATAAACACTAATAACTGAGTTAACTTTAACTAATCAACAGTCAACCCTTACTTGACATTATATATACAAACACTAATGAAAATATTTGACTTTAAGTTATTAAAGGTAAACTCTTACCTTACTTTCCGTATATAAACACTAATGAAATTTTTTGACTTTAACTAAAGAAAAGTCAACCTTTAATGTTTAGACTCCTTAACTCTTTAATGATCAACACTTACTTGACTTTCCATGCATAAATACCTAATAAAAATGTTAAGTTTTACTAATCATCGGTCAACCCTTACTTGACATTCTATGTATTACTACTAATGAAAATGTTTAGTCTAAGTTATCAAGGGTGAACCCCTACTTAACTTTCCTATATAACACTAATGAAATAGTTTGACTTTAACTAACCAAACATCAACCTTAATTGATTTTCTCTATAACTTTTGACAAAAATTAATTAAATTTTGATAAAAACTAATAATTTTAATCATCTACTAAATTTAGATACAAAATTTTGATTCAGGTTTCGGGTAGAGTTCGGTTGTGTCGGGTTTGGGTTTGGGCCGATATTTCTCGGGTCAGGATTGGATTTTGGGTTGAGTTCGGTCATGTCGGTCCGTGTCGGGTTCTCGATCCGGGTTAGAAATTGACAGCACTATCCTCGACAATGAATAAATTTTGAAGCCTGTATTATCCTCCTTGTCTTTGATTTGCAACTCTTTTTTTTACTCTGGACTTTTTGACTTTGTAATAATAAATTCACAAACTATTAGCTTATGAAAAAAATATCAGTATTAACATATTGGTTTAAGATTTTACCTTTTAAATCTTTCGTTGTATCATAACTTGGTTAATCGAAACCCCATCTTCTAATTTTGGCATGTCGTCTTCTTCTTCAATTTTAGCCTTGTTTCCAAAAGATATAATGGAGTATTTCGATTCAATTTCACCTTCTCTCATAGTAGCTTTTACTTGAACTATATATTCAATACTTGCAAATTCATTATTTCGTTTCTCAATATAATCGTATTAAAAAAGTGTAGATATAATTGGTAAGTAGATGTAAATATATAACATATATAATGTACCAAATTATGTGATGAATTTATCAACCCTCGGCAACTTTATCAATTGTTTTTTAGTGGTGAGACCCCAATAATATTTCAATATTTTCACCGAAAAAGGAAGTTGTGATCTTTCCACTCTCAATCGTTAGGTGAGCTTGAACCAACGCCTAAATAAGAAAAGTTAACTAGTTATGACAGTCGGTGTATGGAGTTAATATACATGGTACGAACAAAAAATATTCTATATCTGTTAATTGAAAGTATTTTCCATAATTTGATAGGTCGTGTACGTGGTATAAAAAGAAGAATACAACATTACCAAATAAAACTTTACAAGTGATAGCAAAAGTGAATTTGTTATTTAAAAAATAAAAATGATAAAAAAGAAAAGAATTTGTAATTCATGTAATTTGAAGAGAATTTGGAGCAAATTTTCTAGAAAGTAGAAACTTTACTTAATTTTTCAAACTTAAAATAGCTTAATATGAACATTAAATTCTACCACATGTTTACCACCAAAATGAAGAAGACAAACTTGATAAAAAAAAATTGATGCTGGATTCTAGTGGAATTGATAAACATCAGGCACTACAGCATCCAATATTTAATAAGTTCAAATTTAAGTTTCATCATCCTGTTACTATATAAAAGGAATACTTAGAAATTGCACGCTTGTGACAACCGTCATCATGGGCATTGTTGTCATTTCCCAGCAAGGCCGAACGTGTACCCTTCTATATGCGGCATCGTTTTGGCCACGACTTATGTCCTCTTGTGGATCCCATTTGTCAAAAGTTGCGGCGCCTCCATGTGGGCCAGCATGTGCTGCCAGGTGGTCGACGAAAATGATGTCGTTTTCGGCACCCCTCCAGTCCTTGAAGTGGTGGAGTCTTCAGTCCTCGAAGGGGTGGAGGCTTCAGCCCTCCATGTGAGCCATCATGTGCTGCCAAGTGGCCGACAAAAATGACGTCGTATTGGGCACCCCTTCAGCCCTCGAAGGGGTGGAGACTTCAGTTCTCGAAGGGGTAGAGACTTCAGCCCTCGAAGGGGTGCATCCTTCACCCCTCGAAGTGATGGAGTCTTCAGCACTCGAAGTGGTGGAGACTTCTCCCCTTGAAGGGGTGGAGACTTCATCCCTCGAAGGAGTGGAGACTTCAGCCCTCGATGTGGGCCAGCATGTGCTGCCAGGTGGCCGATGAAAATGACATCGTTTTGGGCACCCCTTCAGCCCTCGAATGGGTGGAGAATTAAGCCCTCAAAGGGGTGGAGACTTCAGCCCTCGAAGGGGTGACACTTCAGCCCTCGACGGGGTGTATCCTTCAGCCCTCGAAGTGGTGGAGTCTTCAGCCCTCGAAGTGGTGGAGATTTCTGCCCTCGAAGGGGTGGAGACTTCTACCCTCGAAGGGGTGGATCTTCTCCCCCCAAAGGGGTGGAGTCTTCATCCCTTGTAGGGGTGGAGACTTCATCCCTCAAAGAAGTGTATCCTTCAGCCCTCGAAGTGGTAGAGTCTTTAGCCCTCAAAGTGGTGGAGACTTCTGCCCTCAAAGGGGTGGAGTCTTCTGCCCTCAAAGGGGTGGATCTTCTTCCCTCGAAGGGGTGGATTCTTCAACCCTCAAAGGGGTGGAGTCTACAGCCCTCAAAGTGGTGGAAACTTCTGCCCTCGAAGGGGCGGAGGCTTCAGCCCTTGAAGGGGTGGAGTCTTCAGACCTCAAAGGGGTGGAGTCTTCAGCCCTCGAATGGGTGGAGGCTTCAGCCCTCGAAGGGGTGAAGGCTTCAGCCCTCGACGGGGTGGATACTTCAGCACGTTTGTGTCAACCATCCTTATGGGCATTCTTTTCATTTTCCAGCAAGGTCGAAAGTGTGCCCTTCTATATGCGGCATTATTTTGGCCACCACTTATGTCCTCCTGTGGATCCCATTTGTCAAAATTTGCGGCGCCTCCATGTGGACCAGCATGTGCTGCCAGGTGGCCGACGAAAATGACGTCGTTTTTGGCACCCCTCCAGCCCTCGAAGGGTGGAGTCTTCAGTCCTCGAAGGGGTGGAGACTTCAGCCCTCCATATGGGCCAGCATATGCTGCCAGGTGGCAATGAAAATGACGTCATATTGGGCACCCCTTCAGCACTCGAAGGGGTGGAGACTTCAGTCCTCGAAAGGGTGTATCCTTCAGCCCTCGAAGGGGTGTATCCTTCAGCCCTCGAAGTGGTGGAGTCTTCAGCACTCGAAGTGGTGGAGATTTTTTCCCTCAAAGGGGTGGAGTCTTCAGCCCACGAAGGGGGTGAAGACTTCAGCCCTCCATGTGGGCCAGCATGTGCTGCTAGGTGGCCGACGGAAATGATGTCGTTTTTGGCACCCCTTCAGCCCTCGAAGGGGTGGAGACTTCAGCCCTCAAAGGGGTGACACTTCAGCCCTCGAAGGGGTGTATCCTTCAGTCCTCAAAGTGGTGAAGTCTTCAGCCCTCGAAGTGGTGGTGGCTTCTGCCCTCAAAGGGGTGGACACTTCTGTCCTCGAAGGGGTGGATCTTCTGCCCCCGAAGGGATGGATTCTTCAGCCCTCGAAGGGGTGGATTCTTCAGCCCTCGGAGTGGGGTGGAGTCTTCAACTCTCGAAGTGGGGTGGAGTCTTCAGCCCTCGAAGGGGTGGAGACTTCAGCCCTCCATGTGGGCCAGCATGTGCGGCCAGGTGGCTGATGAAAATAACGACGTTTTGGGCACCCCTTCAGGCCTCGAAGGGGTGGAGACTTCAGCCCTCAAAGGGGTGTATCCGTCAGGCCTTGAAGTGATAGAGTCTTCAACCCTCGAAGTGGTGGGGACTTTTGCCCTTTGGGGGGTGGAGTCTTCAGCCCTCGAAGGGGTGGAGTCTTCAGCCCTCGTGGGGGTAGAGACTTCAGCCTCGAAGAGGTGACACTTCAGCCCTCGAAGGGGTGTATCCTTCATCCCTCAAAGTGGTGGATTCTTCAGCCCTCAAAGTGGTGGAGACTTCAGCCCTCGAAGGGGTGGAGTCTTCAGCCCTCGAAGGGGTGGATCTTCTACCCTCGAAGGGGTGGATTCTTAGCCCTCAAAGGGGTGGAGTCTTCAGCCTTCGAAGTGGCAGAGACTTCAGCCCTCGAAGGGGTAGAGGCTTCAGCCCTCGAAGGGGTGGAGGCTTCAGCACTCGAAGGGGTGGAGGCTTCAGCCCTCGAAGGGGTGGATCCTCTGCCCTTGAAGAGGTGGATCTTCTTCCCTCGAAGGGGTGGAGTATTCAGCCCTCAAAGGGGTGGAGGCTTCGGCCCTCGAAGGGATGGAGACTTTAGCCCTCGAAGGAGTGGATCTTTAGCCCACGAAGGCGTGGTCAGCCCCCGAAGGGGTGGAGGCTTCAGCCTTAGAAGGGGTGGATCTTCATCCCTCAAAGGGGTGGATCTTCAGCCCCCAAAGGGATGGAGACGTCAACCCTTGAAGGGGTGGAGACTTCAGCCCTCGAAGGGGTGAACCTTCAGCCCTTGAAGGGGTGGATCTTCAACCCCCAAAGGGATGGAAACATCAGCCCTCGAAGGGGTGGAGGCATCAGCCCTCAAAGGGGTGGAGTCTTCAGCCCTCGGAGGGGTGGAGTCTTCAGCCCTCGGAGGGGTGGAGTCTTCAGCCCTCGGAGGGGTGGAGTCTTCAGCCCTCGGAGGGGTAGATCTTCAACCCTCGAAGGGATGGATCTTCAGCCCTCAAAGGGGTGGGATCTTTAGCCCTCGAAGGGGTGAGAACTTCAGCCCTCAAAGGGATGGAGATTTCAGCCCTCCATGTGGGCCAGTATGTGCTGCTAGGTGGCCAACAGAAACGATGTCGTTTTGGCCACCCCTTTAGCCCTCGAAGGGGTGGGGACTTTAGCCCTGGAAGGGGTGGATCTACAGCCCTTGAAGGGGTGGATCTGCAGCCCTCGAAGGGGTGGATTCGTCAGCCCTCGAAGTGGTGGGGACTTTAGCCCTCGAAGGCTTCAACAGGTATACTGTCCAGACCTCAAAGGATCGAGTCTTCAGACCTCGAAGGGTTGACTCTTCAATCCTTGAAGGGTCTAGCTGTTAGTCCTCGAAGGGTCCAGCTGTTAGTCCTCGAAGGGTCCAACCTACGGTCCTCAAAGGGTTGGAGTCTCCCATTCTCGAAGGGTTGGGTCTTCAGTCGTCCAAGGCTTTAGTCTTCACGCTTCGAAAGGCCGACTCTTCAGGCCTTGAAGGGTTCACTCTACAGTCCTCGACGGTCCAACTGTCAGGCCTCGAAGGGTTGAGTCTTCAGTCCTCGAAGGGGTCACTTTTCATTCTTCGAAGGGTCCAGCTGTCAGCCGTCGAAGGGTTTAGTCTTCAGTTGTGGAAGGGTTGAGTCTTCAGCGCTCCAAGGGTCAACTGTTCAGCCTTCGAAGGGTTCACTCTTCAGTTCTCGAAGGGTCCAGCTATCAGTCCTCGAAGGGTTGAGTCTTCAGCTGTCTAAGGGTTGAGCCTGAGTTCTCGAACGGTTGAGTCTTTAGTTCTCAAAGGGTTCACTCTGCAGTCCTCAAATGCAGAGATCTGAACTCCTTCGAGGACTGCCATCTGGACCCCCTTAACAAAGACTGAGAGTTGGACCTCTTCCATTTGTCAAAATTTGCGGTGCCTCCGCATGTGCTGCCTGGTGGCCCACCAAAACGACGTTGTTCTGGACACCCATTCGAGGGGTTCGGTCTTCTGTCGTGGAAGGGGTGGATGAATAAATAAATCATGCAAAAAGAAAATATTATAAACATTGCTTAGTCAACATGACTTACCTAGAATCAATTATTATAATGTAATCAGAAATATGATTTACTCTAACTTTCCCTAATCCAAACTCTTTCCTCACAATTTGGAATCTCACTGTTCTGAAATCGTGTGCTTTGTTCTTCTCCCAGTAAATGCTTATGGGTTTTTGAATTTTGGGTCTTTGGCCAGGTTTATATAACATTCAGATTTCTTTTCTTACAAAACCTAGAAATATATCGATGGAGGCTGTTGATCGATTAAATAGAAATGCTAAAAGGAGGAAGGCTTATGTTGAATTATCACCTGAGGCAAAGGGACAATTGTTGCAGTGGAGAAGGGAACAGGATGCTTTAAAACGTTATTTTAAGTCAGCGGAGGGTTCAATGGTGAATGATGTTGGTATGTGTTTTTGGTCCTAACCCCCCACTATCAGCGCCAGTGTCATAATTACTGCTGATATCGTCAGTGCATGCTTTCTTTTCAGCTCTATTTTATGTTATTTTATTTTATCGATTGGTCATCGTGCATGGGGTGTTTTGGTTTACCACTGTCATATATATATGCTCCAACGGTAATCATGAACATTCATATCAGAATCAAATTTACCAAATTCTTTTCTACAGGGGTTGAAATTCAACAGGTTGCAGGAGATCCATCAGCTATCAACCATGAAATTTCTAAGAGAAGAAAGGATTATGGTGAGATCCCTACCTAAAAAAATTACTAATGCTCCAACGAAAAAGAGAGCAGGTCACACTAAGACATTCATCTCAAACATCCCATCAACAACCAGTGGCAGGTTTGTGTCTACAATTTTAAACTCTATCTATTTATCAATATTGTATAGGAATTTCATAATGCACTCCCATCAAGGAATTTGATGGATAATAGTAGTTATGGAAATGCAGAGCCAGTAGCATTAGTGGTTTCTCACGATGATTTATTAATCGTTGAGTCAAGTGATTTGAGTGTCCAGCAAATTCAAAATCCACGAGCTCGCTGCAGGGGTCAGTCCGTCATTACATGTTCATTGTATTTTTTGTACCTGGCTTTGAAGCATTATGTTTTGTAAGAGATTTTGGTTTGTGCCTTTGACATTATTTGGTCAAGATCAAACTTATTTGACTCTTATATATACGTAAATTCATTCGCAGTGATTGGTATAATCCATTTCTTTATGTTTTTCTCCCACATACTTACTCTGCATTTTTCTGTGCAGCATATGGTTCATTTTCAAACTCCGTTACATCTTCACGAGGAAATATTTCAGCTAATATTTATGGTGATGCTCACCGCACAGTATCCTCTTCTTCATCTGTTCATTTCGTCAGCACCAGCTTTGCAGGTATATATATATTTGTGTATCATTCATCGTTCTTTCTTTGCATATATAGCATTTTTTTACTGTATATTCCAACTTTCAACATATGATCTGGTTTTTTTTCGCGATGGTTTGTTACAAGCAAATTCTCCAGTTTATATTTCTGGCCATGTGCACCAAGCAGAGTGTTCCTCTTCTCATAGTCATTTGCCAATTATCAGTTATGCTATTCTTCATACTGCAAGGGATGGAAATTTACCTTCTACTTCTACAGGTTTGTTTTTCTTGGTTTATCATCAATGCTATTTTCATGTTTACATATATTTGTTTTAGTTGTATGTCGGAATTTACGTGTAATTAAATGGTTGATATTCAAATGTCATACTCTTCAGTAAAATAGTGGGTATTTGTATGTGTCATGAATAAATTAAATTATATCTTTATTCAATTCAAAATTGCAGCAAACCAGTCACATTGTGTTAAAAGTAAATCATATTTGTGATTAGATTATAATTGATTGTAAATAACTCATCATATTTGTGATTAGATTATAATTGATTCTAAATAACTCATGTTCATTAAGCTAGAGTTCTACTTGTATTCTATCACCTTATTGTACTCTATATATTCATGTGAGGAATATAATTTTTACCTATGTAAAATACATCTTTTCATACGTGAGGTTTAACTGGCTGATGGTTAATTGTGGTATATTTAATTTGTTTTCTCTTCAGGTCCACTGAAAAAGAGAAAGTATAAAAATATTACTCTTGGAGATAATATTCCCACCTCTGCACGGACATTACCTGTAATGACTGATTGCGTTCATTGCAAGGCAAAGAGATTTAAGGGAGAGTCAAATCTATTCTGTTGTTTTGGAGGGGAAATTTACTTGCCATCTGTGCCAATGCCAGACCAATTAAAAGCTCTTTTTCTTGGCATCACACCGCAGTCTATCCATTTTAGGAAGAATGTTCGGACCTACAACAATAACTTAGCATTTAAAACTTTAAGTGCAGGTTATGATCGCAACTTAACTGGTAATCCCGGTGGAATTTACACCTTCAAAGTCCATGGTAAAATGTATCACCATCTGAAACCTTTGAAAGGTTCTGAGGGAGTTGAACCTGCTGTTGTTTAGATGTATTTTTTTGACACAGACTTTGAGTTCGAAAAGAGAATCAGGTCTAGTTGTGCTGAAACATTTGATGAGCAGACGATGAAATTGTTGATGGATATATTGAGAGATAATCCGTATTGTCAATTCTTTAAGCAGTTGAAAAATATTGACAGCATCGAGACGAAGACTATTGTTCTAAATGCAGATCCAAAACTTGATCAGAGGTGATACAACATTCCAACAGTGTCACAGATTGGTAGTATATTTGTTGAATCATTTGAGGGAGATGCAGTAAGGACTGTACCTGTACAAGTCTACAACGCTGATGGTAAATCTTATAATATCAAACATTATTATGGATGTTATGATCCAATGCAATATCCTTTAATTTTTTGAAGGGCCAATCTGGTTGGCATTTGAATATTAAAAGGATTAGGAGGAGGCATATGGTCTGTGAAGAGTCTGGAGGTGAAATGATAATGTTTGATTATCCTGAATCACTGATAGATTCTGAGAGTAAAGGTCTGTAGTCAACTTTTAAATTCAGTAGTTGTGCTCTTTTGATTTTTTCACAATTCAGATTAGTACATGTTTATGTTTTACTTTCCTTACAGTTTCCAGGGATGGGAAGAAAACAAGGATGCAGTTACTGCAAGAGAGTACTACTGCTATAAATTACATATGAGGTCAGATGATGAATCGATGTTTCTACATGTTGGACGACTCTTACAACAGTTTATTGTTGATGCTTACATTAAAATAGAAACCAGCCGGCTGGAATTTCTTAGGGACAAGTAGGGGCATTTTTGAACTGAAATGGCGCAGGGTCTTATAGATGGTATGAATACTGGTTTAGCAGACAGATCTGCACTTGGTCGTCGGGTGGTACTTCCAGCTTCATTTTTAGGTGGTCCTAGAGATATGCACCGTAGGTATCTTGATGCCATGGCCATCGTTCAAAAATTTAGTAAGCCTGATGTATTTCTGACCATCACTTGTAATCCGCATTGGGCAGAGATTTAAGAAAACTTTCATTTTGGTGAGGCTGCAAATGATAGGCCAGATTTACTTGCAAGAATTTTCCGCGCTAAGGTTTATGAGTTAAAGGATGACATTATTCGGAAGGAAATTTTTGGTACTGTGCAATCTTTGTTGTACGTTATTGAGTATAAAAAAAATAGGCCTGTCTCATTGCCATATGTTAATTATTTAACAACCTGGTTGCAAACCTTTGGGGGTCGATGCTTATGATAAAATTGTTTGTGCTGAGCTGCTGGATGCAGAGAAAGAATCATATCTTTTTCGTATTGTTAGCAAAAATATGATGCATGAACCATGTGGTAGATTAAATCCTAAAAGCCCCTGCATGAGGAATGGTAAGTGTAAATTTTGATTCCCTAAGCCATTTACACAGTCAACATGTCATGCAGAGGATGGTTATCCATTATATAGAAGGAGATATAATGGTAGAACAGTTACCATAAAAAAACATGCTCTGGGAAATAACTGGGTTGTTGGCTATAATAAATACTTATCCGCAACATATGAGTGTCATATAAACGTGGATATTTTCTCAACTATTTGGCTCATCAAGTATATTCACAAGTATATTTTCAAGGGCAGTGACCAAATTGGCTTTGCATTGCAGAGTGGTGGAGAGGATACAATTATTGATGAAATCAAATTGTATCAAGATGGCCGTTGGATTGGCCCATCTGAAGAAACTTGGATAATATATGATTTTATGCTAAACCATATGCAGCCTGCTGTTTACTCTCTTCAAGTCCACTTACCAGGTCAGCAATATGTTACATTTCACAAGAATGCTGCTCTTGAGTCGATTGCTGCAAATGAGTTTCTTAGTAGAACTACACTTACATGCTTCTTTAAAATGAATGCATGTGACGCTCATGCAAAAGAAGTGAAGCTTTTATATAAAGAATTTCCATTGTGTGGTCAACACCAAATCGGAGTTGGAGGAAGAGAAAATCCAGGAATGTTATCAGTAGGCTGGTTGCAGTGAGTCCCACAGAGGGTGAGCGCTATTACTTAAGGCTTCTTCTATCTCATGTTGGATCACCAACATCCTTTGAAAACTTGAAGAGTGTGCAAGGAATTTCATACAATACCTATAGAGAGGCCACAATTGCATATAGTTTGTTGACTTCAGGTACTTATATTGAAGATGTCCTACATGAAGCTTTTTCATTCGAGATGCCATCAACTTTGAGATTTTATTTGCTGTTCTGCTAGTATTTTGCTTGCCACGTGATTCGAAAGAATTATGGCTCAAGTTTAGAGATAAACTATGTTCATATTTCCTCAAAAAATCATCAACACAACCCCATCTCACTGAAGCCTTTATAAATACAAAGGTTTTGAATATTATAAATGGATTTTTGTTTGGAATGGGCAGAGATATTAAACAGTATGGTTTGATAGATAGTATTGCTGATGTATCACCTCATGAGATTTTAACAGTGAAATAGTCTGTGAGAGGAGTATTCAAATTTTGGATGAAGAATTACTACTAGCCGATCTATTAAATGTTGAGCAAAGGCTGGTATATGATCGAATCATGCAAAGTGTTATGGCCAACAGTGGAAAATCTTTCTTTATTGACGGGCCTGATGGTACAGGGAAAACCTTTTTGTATAGAGCTTAGCTTGCAACGTTGCGGTCTGATGGTCATATTGCACTGGCTGTTGCATCCTCTGGAGTAGCTACTTCTGTGTTGCCCGGAGGAAAGACTGCACACTCCCGTTTCAAGTTGCCATTTGATTGTTCCGACACCGAAGTTTTTCACTTGAGCAAACAATGTGGTTTAGCAAAGTTAATAATAGAGGCTAAGTTGATTGTTTGGGATGAAGCCACAATGGCAAAACGACAATCATTAGAAGCTTTGGATATGTTACTAAAGGATATCAATGATACCGATATTCCATTTGGTGGTAAGGCTGTTCTCTTAGGAGGAGATTTTAGGCAAACTTTACCTGTTATACCAGGTGCATCAAGAGATGGAACAGTTCAAGCATCCATGGTATATTCTCATTTATGGCCAAAATTGGAAAAGTTCCACCTTCAACAAAATATGAGGGCCTTAAAGGATCCTCAATTTTTCTATTTTTTTATTACGTATAGGTGAAGGGACAGAGTATATTGATTACAATGAGGACATCGAATTGCCAGCTCACATTGTTATCCCGTATATTGGGAAAGAAGCATCCATCCAAAAGTAAGACATTTTTATCCTTTTTCCAAAGGTATTCTACATAATGAATCGATTATTAATGGAGACATTCACATAATTTGAATTGTTTACAGGTTAATTTAGTGTGTCTTTACAGATTTGGCTGCATATACAGTAAATCCAATTGATATGATAGGAAGGTGCGTTTTGGCTACAACAAATGCTGTTGTGTTAACAGCATAAATAACTTTTTGATTGATGGTTTTCCTGGCAGTCCGAGATTATATATTAGTGCAGATACAACTTTGGGTGAAAACAATCATAGTGATCATGAGGATTTTCTTAATACACTTCATCTGAAAGTCTTGCACCCCATAAATTACTGTTAAAACCAAATTGTCCTATCATGCTCATACGTAATTTAAATCCAACTGAGGGATTATGTAGTGGAATGCGATTAATTTTTCGTGAGTTGTGTCAATCAACCATTATGGCTGAGATAGCTTTTGGGCTTTATAAGGGAAAACATGTCTTCATTCCTAGAATACCAATCATTTGTGACCAAAGTAGTAAGACCTCCATACCATTTAAAATATTTCAATTCCCAGTGAGACTCTGTTTTGCTATGATAATCAATAAGTCCCAAGACCAGACATTAGATTTTATTGGACTATAATTAGCGCAGCCCGTCTTTTCCCATGGTCAGCTGTATGTTGCTTTATCCCGAGTAAAAACCTCTGAATCTGTCAAGGTTCTTTTGACACCTTCGATATTTGAAGGTAAACGAGTAAATAATAAAACTAAAAATATAGTTTACAAGGACATTTTTCAGGAGCAGTAGTTATTCTATTTTTCCTCATGTTGTGCTCCCCGTTTTGGATCTGCAACATTTTGGCTTTTTCTGTTGCATATTTTGGAGTTCCCTCATTTTTAAACTTGCAGGTACTTCCTTATTTCATTTTGTATAGATGCCTTTAGGAACATTCTAAAGGTTTAAATTATTTATACATTTTGCTTCTGTGTGGTTATTATTCATGTGCAGATTTCAGATTTAGAGACTATTGTCCAATATAAATGCAATAGAGATATGGTTATATACATCTCATTATACCTATATTAAAGGTATGTGTTTAATAGTTCTTCAGATAATCAATTGTAATAATACAATATTAAAATTATTTTACCTTTGCATGTGCTGCCAGGTGGCCGACCAAAGTGGAGATCCTGGAAAAAGTGGAGATCCTGGAAAAAAATGAGCCTTCCTGTAGATGAAAATGGAATAGGCTTTAGAGATCTAAATGCTATAGTTGATGCTTTTTCTTGTAAATTATGGTGGAAACTGCAATTAAACAACACTCAATGGTCTGCTCATTTATGGTCACTCCCTGCATCTTACAAAAAATCTCATACATGGAATAGAATATGTAAAATTACTGCCAAGGCTAACAGCCTCTCTAGAGTCATTTATGGTATTGGAGAATGTTCATTCTGGAATGCTAATTGGAAAGGTGACGGAGCTCTGTGTTATGAATGAACTCAAGAGTTGGATATTCCCTTCGAGGATATTTCACTTAGGTCATTCATAACTAACAAAGATTCAATCCTTCCTAACCTGGAGCCTCTACTGGCTACCAATACTCTTAATATTTTGCAGGAAGCAAAACTGGTCAACTCCCATGCAGATAGGCTAGTATGGACCCCAACATCTGATGGGAACTTCTCCATCAGCTATGCATACAAAATTTTCAGACAAAAAAATTCAACTATCAGACATATAATCAAGGTTTGGTCTCCTTTCATTCCTAAAAAGATGTCAGTCCTTATGTGGAGAGCACTCAATGGAATCCTTCCATTTGATAATATACTGTGTAGGTATGGTTTTTCTTTAGCATCCAAATGCCCTCTATGCAAGAACCACTCCGATTCTTTGGATCATTTTTTTAACTCTTGCCCTGCCTCCGTTGCTATATGGCAAAGAGTTAATAATCTCTTACATTTTCCACAAACAGTTTTTGGAAGCCTCAAGAGTAGAGTAGAATTCTATCTTTCTTTTAGGGCTGACTCTAAGATTCTGTCAAATCTGATTACTGCTGCTTTATTAGTCACAACATGGTCTCTTTGGATAAACAGAAACAAAATCATTTTCGACGAAACATCGTTCTCAGCTGATGCATGTTTTCAGGATATTAAAGATTTGATATACCTAATTTTCTCAGCTCATAATTTGAAAGGTAATATAGATAAACATAAGCATCTGATCCAACAAAGAATCATCCCCAAAATCCTACCAAAAAAGAAAAAATTGATTACTGCGGTTAATTGGAGTAAACCACTAAAAGGTTTCAAGATAAATACAGATGCTACATGGAAACTTGGTGGTCTATCATCATCTGCAATCATAGTTAGGGATTGGAGGGGGGCAGTTTTTAAAATGAGAGTTAACATTTTTCACTCTCCTTCCCCATTACATGCTGAACTTTCTGCCATTCAAAGTGGATATGAACTGTGCTCAGAATTGGATCTAAACTGTTGTGTGATTGAGTCTGACTGTTTAATGGCGGTTAAAGGAATACAGAATCCAATGACCTGCCATTGGAGAGTTTTCTCTATTTGCAGCAGTCTAAATGTAAAACAATTAGCGTATCCAATCCAACACACTCCCAGGGAAGCTAATAATGCTGCTGATTTCTTGGCAAAATTTGCCATGGAAAATAATTTACAAGGAGATTTACACATTGATAATGTTCCCCTATTTCTTAGAGGACTTTTACTCCTAGACAACAAAGGTCTCCCAGGGGTTAGAATTGACTCTCATTTGGATAGTATTAGGACTTAGGTTCTGTGGAAATGATTTGCTGCTTTCTCATTTTGCTGTGAGGCTTTCTATAGTTAATCATAGAATCATCTTATTCCCCATTAGAATAGATACTGCTGTTTCTTCTTTTTTTTTGCAGGTTCGATGCTGAGATGATGCTGAGATGATGCTGCAAAGGGAGCTTTTGGATTCCATGCAGGATGCGTGCACTGCCCTCCTTCCCCTTACTCCACTGTGTGCTACAAATTTTGCCACTCATATGGTCTGCTTCTCTTTATTCCTTTTCGACTGCATATCATTGACAAACAGGGGTTTTGAGCTTTCGATTCCCCGACCTGTTCGTGGTATACTAGTCTATTGGAATAATAAGAACCCCTTTCAACGCTCCAATGCCTTTTTAATTTCTTTAGCTTCGAATAGGTGTATACTCTGCTTTTGGAAGCAAGGCTTAATTGCTTCAAGAGCTTATCAGGGCTCTTGGATCATCAATTGGATGATCTTTTTGTAATGTCCATTTTCATGTTGCGCCTTTTGGCTTTCATTCATTTTGGCTTAGGGAGCCTAATATATTTCCCCCCATCCTCGGATGGTTAAAATAAAAAAAAAGGTGGCCGACCAAAAGGATGTCATTTTTGTCACCCATTCGAGGGGTTCAATTTTTTCTCTTCGAGGAGTTGGAGGCTCCTACCCTCGAAGGGGTCCAGTTGTTGACCCTCGGAGAGATGGAGTCTTCTGCCGTTGAAGGGGTTCAGCTCTTTGCCCTCGAAAGGGTCCAGTTGTTGACCCTCGAAGAGATGGAGTTTTCTGCTGTCGAAGGGGTTGAGCTCTTCGTCCTCGAAGGGATATGTCATTTTCTATCCTCGAAAGGGTCGACTTGTCGGCCGTCAAACAGATCAACTCTCCTAGCCTCGAAGAGATGGAGTTTTCTGCTATCGAAGGGATTGAGCTCTTCGTCCTCAAAGGGATATGTCATTTTTTGTCCTCAAAAGGATCGACTTGTCGGCCTTCAAACAGATCAACTCTCCTGGCCTCGAAGGAGTCTACGGTCGACCATCGAAGGGATGGAATTTTCTTCCCTCCAAGGGGTTGAGTATTATGCCCTCAAACCTCCAATGGAATTTTTACCTTCCCAACTTCCAATTCCAGCCTTCACTTCTAAAACGTCACCTATCAAACCTCCAATGGAAGCTTTCACCTCTTCCGGAGAGGATTTGGCTGGAATGTTGGCAACACTTGAGTCAACACATCAGTCAAATCAGGTACAATATATTACTCTTTCACCATCTCTTAAGACGAATTATTAACCAGAATGTTTCATCAGATACCGTGTTGTCATGTTCATGTTTCATCAGATACCGTGTTGTCGTGTTCATGTTTCATCAGATACCGTGTTGTCGTGTTCCCCTACTCTTCTCATCATTTGCACAATTTTCTACTCTTCCATCTTATCTTGTTATTTTATATATTTTTATTTTATATATATACATAAGTATAACCTAATTATGTTTCTCCTTATCTTAAAACTCTTTGTTCACCGAAATATTTTCTCGGCTCCAATGTTCTATTGTTCTTCCTTCTCCTCATCATTAGCAAAATTTTCTATATTTTTCCTTCCTATGTCCTTGTCTTATTATTATATAAGAATCTTTCTTGGAATACCGTTCCACCTTCTTCTCATCATTTGCACCTTCTTCCTTCTCCTCATCATTAGCACAATTCCCTATATTTTTCCTTCTTATGTCCTTGTCTTATTATTATATAAGAATCTTTCTTCGACTACTATTCCACCTTCTTCTCATCATTTACACATTCTGTAATCAGTATACTACATTCTTCTCATTATACCTCTGGTCCACTTTCTACTCATCATTTGGACAATTTCATATACTCTTCCTTCTAATCTTTTTATTTTCTTATCATATTTTATAATATAATAATTATATAAGAATCTATATATGTGTGTATATATATGTGTATTTCAAAATATTATTATATATTTATTTAAATACATTTGCGTACATATATTTACTTTTCTACTCTACCTATGTCATCATCATAATCATTCTTTTTTTAAAAATAAACCCATATTAATGGGAGGGATATATGTTAGGTTCCCAAAACCTAAAAATGGTAAAATGATTCTTTTACAAGACTTTGTTTCAAGTAATTTTGAAGATTTTGTACCAAAAGATAAAATGTATTTGTCAAAATTTATGACCGGAAGTGTACTTAGATAACAAAAAAAAGGAAGAAAAAGGCTGAGAATCTTTTCTGGAGTTCAGTGTACTATTATTCTGCCTTCTCCTCATCATTAACACAATTTCCTATACTTTCCCTTGTTATCTCGTTGTCTTATTATTATATAAGAATTTTTTTCCGAAAACTGTTCCACCTTCTTCTCATCATTTGTACATTCTGTAGTCAGTATGGTACCTTGTTGTCATTATACCTCTGTTCCACCTTCGACTCATGATTTGCAGAATTTGATATGCTCTTTCTTCTTATCTCTTTATTTTCTTAATTAATAATATTTTTTAAATATAATAATAATATAAGAATATATATATGTATATATATATTGGAAAATATTATTATTATATGTTTATTTATAATACATTTCTCTACAAATATTTACCTTGCTTCCCTTTGTTCGTCGTCATCATAATCATCATCTTCTCAGCTCATCTCAGGTAACAACAAAAGATGAATAAAACACCCAGAAGCTGCTCTAAACATAGCATCCTGGTAACTTCCTTCAATCTCTTTCCCTTATTTGTTTTTCCTTTTTTAATGTTATTACACAATTTCAAATTATTATGTTAAAATATTTCAAATCTTTACTAAAATATTGAATCACTTAGAGATGTCATTATATGTGATGCAGAAACTATGGCATCAGAAAAAGGCATTGATAAACTACGCAATACTGATCGTCCTTGGATCAGAGTCGTTACAGTAGATGAAAAATTCTCCGTACTTCAAAGCCAGAGGAGTCTTACAAAAGTCCAGAAATTTATTTTTCCTAACAAAAAGGTAATTAATTATTATTTTTATGTAACTTTCTATAATATCATCATTTCTTATACTGATAGATTTACTGATAATATAGGAAGCTAAAGTGGATGGGATAATGTTTAACAAAGCATGTAAAACCATGAGCCAAAGAATTCAGGTTTATAACAAGTACAAGATTTCGAATGCAAATATAAGAGAAATTGATCCCAGATATAAGAAGGGCGATATAGTAATGCAGTGGGTCATCGACACGAGTACGGTTATCGAAGAAGTTCCTAATTCTGCTGATTCAATTTCAGCTCAACATTCCTATGTACGATTTGAAAGAATCCATGAACATGTCAATCAACCTCATGAACTGATAGGTAATCATTTCTCAATACGTCTCTTCAATTTAAATCTGAACATATTTTCGTCTTTACTAATCGTATAAAATTATAGATGTTATAGGGATTGTTGCTCAGTCCCTCCCAATTCGCATTGTCAACACACCGAGTGGGTCTTAGAAAATTCAAAATTTTGTTCTTGTTAATGAGAAGTAAGAAAAAATAGTATCCGTTCGGAAATTATTATATGATTATCTTTTACATCCCAATTTGCCTTAATGATTCTCATCCATGTTTAGATTACTAGCTTTGAGTTTCACTATGTGGCAAGAATTTATTGAAAATGAAGGCAAACAATTACAAGCCACTGTGGATGACTTGCTCGTATTAATTTGTCGTCGACTCAAGGTTGACTCCTTTCAAGGTATTATATATTTATAAAACCAATGTCCCATCGATCTCTAACTTCCATTTCGTTATCAAACAACTTCTATTGATATTTTCCCTTATACTTTATTCAGAGATAGAGGTATCAACACATTACCGATTATCCCTTTTAATTAATGGTACTGATAGTCAATCTTTGGAATTGAGGAAATGGTACTATTTTTTCCCATTCATTTGTTTGATATGGTAATAGGAATATTTAAAGAAATGTTTACATTTATTACTATACTAATTTTCCAGGGAAAAATAGCACCGCAGGGAGATCACAAATACCATCACTAGCTTCAACCAATCCTTGGGGAAAATGCCACCACCAACTGTGGATACTGTCTACACTTTAGTTGGTTATATTCTACCAACTCAAAAGGTAAAAATAATGTCCCATTTTCCCCAATATTATGTTTTCCTCTTTGGTCTGAACATTATTTGTGACTGAACAGTTTTCTTCGTAAATAGATGGTGACTTAAGAGGTGAAAATATCTTTCAAGGACATCTCTCAGGATTTTTACTATATGGTCTGTGTCAAATGTTTTCGTTCAACGAGTGCCTCCTTGCATTATGAATTCACCTGTAATTTATGCCAAGAGAAACAGCTTGCTCAACCAAGATTGTAAACCAACCAACTTCTTTCATTATATATTTTTAATGTCTTGAAAATATGTATTTATTTAAATACCACATAGTTACTAGATTACACCTATTCTTATTTTAAATGTGTTATTTGTGTAGGTGTCACTTTGAAGCATATCTTATCGATAACAATGGTGTTATCACTGCTACCTTCTTCGGTGAACCTGCTGAGAAATTATTAGGGTTGACAGCAATGGAAGCTATTGATGGAGTTACTCAAGTTAGTACTCTCTATTTTGACATATCAATCGGGACATTGAATTTATCACATCAAAACCCATGCATTGAGTTTAAAAATAAGATAATTTTTTATCATAGGAATATATTGAGGCTCGCCATTCTATCGTTGACAATGTTGACTACGTTGTCCAAATTCAAATCTCCAAATTAATGGGTGGCCAGGTTACCCCAAGATATAATATGCTTAATGCTGAAAAACAATGCTTGCAAGACCAGGTTTCAGCTATTCAATTGCCCAAAAAAGGTGGTGACCAATCACATTTGAAGATTCAAACTCCATCTACTGCAACACAACTTACTATTCAAGGTATAGCTGCATTTAATCTGATATAATACTTCTAACTTATGATTACATTTCCTTACTTTCTAATAAAAATATAATCCATGCTTCTTCAATCACAGACTCTGCAGATTGTGGCCCACCTTCACCAAAGGCGAGAAAGAACCTTTTTCCCAAATCCGAAAGTGAGGCCTTTTAGCTATCAAAAACAGAAGGGAAGAAACCTAAATTAAGCTAACACCAACAAAAACCTTTTCTTGCATTGTTTCTCAAATCAAATGACCTTTTCTTTTCCAGATATCCCTTTTTGTGACATCTTTTGGATATCATGTGGTGCAAGTGACCTGTAAGGTTGATAAAAAAAAGTTGTAGCACTGTGTTGTGATGAATTCAGTAATAATTCATTTGTTATTAGCTGTGTTGTACAAATTGTTTTCAACATGTTACTATTGCATGCCTAAGAAATGTCATACTTATTAATATATCACTGTCAGAATTATACATTACTCGGTTATATATTTTTGAAATTTTTTTTACAAGTTTTTCGCCAATGGCATTTTAAATTTTACACTGAAAGTTGAACTGGCATAAATATTGTACATTTCAAGTTTAACTGGCATAAAATAATAGATATTAAATTTTAAACTAATCATATTTAAATTGAAGAAATCCCTCTGGAACATC
Organism: Rubia yunnanensis; assembly: GCA_037428765.1. Classification (NCBI taxonomy): domain Eukaryota; kingdom Viridiplantae; phylum Streptophyta; class Magnoliopsida; order Gentianales; family Rubiaceae; genus Rubia; species Rubia yunnanensis. The sequence goes on along the minus strand of CM075069.1, from coordinate 63,450,424 downwards.
AACAAATGAAGGTAATGTCGAAAAAGTGCCTAATCAGCCTTCGAAGGGATTATGTCTTCTGTCATCGAAGAGGTTAAGTTGTTGACCCTGAAAGGGATGGAGTCTTCTGTCCGGGAAAGGAAGAGTTCCACTGGACATGTTTGAAAAGTACCCATTCAAGAGGTGATATTTGAAGTGGAGGGATTCCATTCGATCCATTCGACAAGTACCTATTAGAGGCGTACCGAATGGAGAAGAACCCATTCACGAAGTTAAGTTTCAGATGCATGGGATCAATTGGTTGGATTGGAGAAGTACCCATTCGACCTTAAGAAATTGAATTCTTGGCTTTCAAAGGGATGAGGTCTTCATTCCTCGAAGGGGTCTACCTCCCAACCCTCGAAGAGATTAAGTCTTCTGTTCTCGAAGAGGTCGGACTGTCAGCCCTTGAAAGGTTGGAGTCTTTTATCCTTTGAGGGATGGCATCTTCTGTCCTCAAAGGGATGGAGTCTTTAATCATCGAGGAGATGGACTCTTCTGTCCTCGAGGAGATAGAATTTTTAGTCGTCCAAGGGGTCGACACCCCAGCCGTTCAAGGGCTGAAGTGTTCAATCCTTCAAAGGGTTAAGCTCCCAGCCCTCGAGGGCTCCAGCTCTCATTCTTCGAAGGGTTCCAGCTCTCAGGCATCTAAGAGGTCAACTCTCAGCCCTCGAGGGGATCTAACTCTAAGTCCTCGAGGGGGTCCAACTGTCAGCCCTCAAGGGGGATCCAGCTCTCAGCTCTCGAAGAGTTCAGCTTTCAGCCCTCGAGGGCTCCAACTCTCAGCCCTCGAAAGGAACCAACTCTCAGGGGTTCCTCAAAGGGATAAACTCTTAGTCCTCGAAGGGGTCTAGCTCCAATCTCTCGAGGGGTCCAGCTCTCAGCCCTCGAAGGAGTGGGCTCCCAGCCCTCGAGAGGTGGACTCTCAGCTCTCGAAGGGTGGATCTTCTGCCCATGAAGGGGTGATTCTTTAGCCCTCGAAGGGGTGGGATCTTCAGCCCTCGAAGGGGTGGATTCTTCAGCCCTCAAAGGGGTTGAGTCTGCAGCCCTCGAAAGGGTGGAGTCTCCAGCCCTCCAAGGGGTGGAGCTTCAGCCCTCGAAGGGGTAGACCTTTAGCCCTCGCTGGGGTAGACCTTTAGCCCTCGAAGGGGTGAGTCTTTAGCCCTCGAGAGGGTCAATCTTCAGCCCTCGAGAGGGTGGATCTTCAGCTCCCGAAGGGGTGAGTCTTCAGCCCTCGAGGGGGGTGAATTTTCAACCCTCGAAGGTGTGAGTCTCCATCCCTAAATGGGGTAAGTTTTCAGTCCTCGAAGGGGTGAGTCTTCGGCCCTCGATGGGATGAGTCTTCAGCCCTCAAAGGGATGCGTCTTCAATCCTCAAAGGGGTGAGACTTCAGCCCTCAAAGGGGTGAGTCTTCAGCCCTCGAAGGGGTGGAGTTTTATCCCCAGGAGGGGTAAGTTTTCAGGCCTTGAAAGGATAAGTCTTCAGCCCTCAAGAGGGCATGCCTTCAGCTCTCGAGGGGGTGGATCTTCAGCCCTCTAAGGTGTGAGTCTTCAGCTCTCGAGGGAGTCAGTTTTCAGCCTTCAAAGGGGTGAGTCTTCTACCCTCAAAGGGGTGAGTCTTCAGCCCTCAAAGGGGTGGCACCTTCAGCCCTCGAGGGGGGGTAAGTCTTCAGCCCTTGAGGGGGTAAGTCTTCAACCCTCGAAGGGGTGAGTCTTCAGCCCTCGAAGGGGTGAGTCTTCAGCCCTCGAAGGGTTGGAGCTTCAGCCCTCGATGGATTGGAGCTTCAGTTCTCAAAGGGGTGGAGCTTGAGCCCTCAAAGGGGTGACTCTTAAGCCCTCGGGGAGGTAAGTCTTCACCCCTCAAAGGGGTGAGTTTTCAGTCCTCAAAGGGGTGAGTTTTCTCCCCTCGAAGGGGTGAGTCTTTAGCCCTCAAAAGGGTGGAGCTTCAGCCCTTGAAGGGGTGACTCTTCAGCCCTTGAAGGGGTGCGTCTTCAGCCCTCGAAGGGGTGTATCCTTCAGATCTTGAAAGACCGAGGCTTCAGCCCTCGAAGGGGTAAGTCTTCAACCCTTGAAGGGGTGAGTCTTCATCCCTCGAAGGGGTAGATTTTTAGCCCCTGGAGGGGTGAGTCTTTAGGCCTCGAAAGGGTGAGTCTTCAGCCCTTAAGAGGGTGTGCCTTCAGCCCTTGAGAGGATGGATTTTCAGCCCTCAAAGGGGCGAGTCTTCAGCCCTTGAGGGAGTCAATCTTCAGACTTTGAAAGGGTAACTCTTTAACCCTTGAAGGGGTGAGTCTTCAGCCCTCGAAGGGGTGAGTCTGTAGCCCTCAAAGGGGTGGAGCTTCAGCCCTCGAAGGGGTAGAGCCTTCGGCCCTTGAGGGGGGGGGGGTGAGTCTTTAGGCCTCGAAGGGATGAGTCTTCAGCCCTCGAGGGGGTGAGTCTTTAGCCCTCGAATGGGTGAGTCTTCAGCCCTCGAAGGGGTGAGTCTTCAGCCCTTGAAGGGTTGGAGCTTCTTCAGCCCTCGAAGGGGTGAGTCTTCATCCCTCGAAGTGGTGACTCTTCATCCCTCGAAAGGGTGACTCTTAAGCCCTAGAGAGGGTGAGTCTTCAGCCCTCGAGGGGGTGAGTCTTCAGTCCTCGAAGGGGTCATTCTTCAGCCCTTGAAGGGGTGGAGCTTCAACCCTCTAAGGGGTGGAGCCTTCAGCTCTCCAAGGGGTGGAGCTTTCAGCCCTCCAAGGGTGGAGCTTTCAACCCTTGAAGGGGGTGAGTCTTCAGCCCTCGAGGGGGTGGATCTTAAGCCCTCGAAGGTGGTGGATCTTCAGCCCTCAAAGGTGGTGGATTTTCAGCCCTCGAAGGGGTGAGTTTTGAGCCCTCGAGGGGGTGAGTCTTCAGCCTTTAAAGGGGCCAGTCTTTAGATCTTGAAGGGGTGAGTCTTGAGCCCTCGACGGGGTGAGTCTTCATCCCTCGAAGGGGTAGAGCTTAGCCCTCGACGGGGTGAGTCTTCTGTCCTCGAAGGGGTGGAGCTTCATCCCTCAACGGGGTGAGTCTTCATCCCTCGAAGGGGTGAGTCTTCAGCCCTCAAAGGGTGTGAGTCTTCAGCCCTCAAAGGGTTGAGTCTTCAGCCCTCGAAGGGGTGAGTCTTCAGCCCTCGAAGGGTGTGAGTCTTCAGCCCTCGAAGGGGTGGAGCTTCAGCTCTGAACAGGGTGAGTCTTCAGCCCTCGAAGGGGTGGAGCTTCAACTCTCGACAGGGTGAGTCTTCATTCCTCGAAGGGGTGAGTCTTCAGCCCTAAAAGCCCTCCAAGGGATGGAGTCTTCAGTCATTGAAGAAACCAACATCTCAGCCCTCAAAGCAATGAAGTTTTTCGTCCTCGAGAAGGTTAAGCTTTAATCTCCCAAAAACATGGATTTTTCTACCCTTCACGAGGTCAAAATCTTTGCCCTTGAAAGGATGGAGTCTTTTTTCATCAAAGAGGTCAAGTTGTAGGCCCTCGAATGGATGTAAGCTACTATCCTCGAAGGAGTCAAGATCTCAGCCCTCAAAAGGATAGAGTATGTTCTCTACCAGGAGGACGAATTCTAGGACCTAAGATGGATGGAACTCCTGTCCTTGAAAAATTCAAACTCTCTGCCATCCAAGGGATGGATTCTTCTTCCGAAGGAATCTAGATCTCAGCCCATGAAGAGATGGAGTCTTCTATCGTCGAAGGACTCAAGTTGTAGGTCGTCCAACTCTCGAGAGTTTAAGATTTTGATGTGTCCTCAATTAAAAATTCCCAGTGTGTCATGGCGAAGTGAGAATATGGTTTTCTAATCAATTCATCATTTCAGATTCCAAAATAAAATGCGTGTGCTAATACAACCGCGCGTGTCACTGCCCCTCCAAGCCGCGCTTTCAGAAGATGAAGAGGTAATCACGTCTTCCCATAAGTTTTTATATTTCCAATGCAGAAATTATGAGCCATCACTTCAGTCACCATATTACCTCTCATCTACACCTCCATATTTCTTATTCTCCTTTGCAGACATCTTCCTACAAAATTTGGCTTCCAGATTTCTCTTACAACTTATCTCGACTTCCATCATTTTTTTCCAGTAATCAGTAAGTTCTTTCATCCATATTCTCCTTCTATTTCTTTTTTCCCATTTCCCCCGTGCTCCCTCGTCCCCCATTATCATGGCTCGCTCTGACGAGGGTTCCGCCTCCGAGAAAGTTTCCACTGGAATTAGTCTAAGCAAGTTGGGCGTTAGTACGCCAGCTAAAATTGCTACCGACCCGGAATATACCCATTCTGAAGTATTCCAGCCCGATCCAAGATGCTAGAAAGGGTATATCTCATCCTCAAGTTACTACTCCTGGGGAACAAGGGTTCATTCTTACAACCGATATACCATCTCCAAAAACTATGGAAATTGTCTTTCGAGCATGGACAAACCTTACATAACGAGGTTCTTTATAAGCGGAAAAATTGCCTTTTACCCTCCTCCAAGCCCAGAGGATAAAACGTTAAGGAACCCCACAAACCATCCTTGCCTCAAGATCCTCGTTAGTGAACCTGTTGTGTTGTTATTTTATCATTACTAGAGATCGTCATCAGTAAATCTGTTGTGTTATTAGATTTATCAGTATTACCTAACTCTTTTTCTTTTACCAATTTTAGTGGGTTTCACAAAGGACTTAAAGAAGCAAAGGCCGTGGAAGCAGAATCAAACTCGGTCTATGGGGGTACTTGATCCTTCACATCAGGCTTCCACCCACACAACTCCAGTGTTTCCCATCTTAAATCAGGGCTCCCTTCCTGGACCAGACAAAGAAATGCAACTTATGGGAATTGAAGCTGGTGAGGATGTTCAACCACAAACTCTTCCCTTTTCGAGTGATGCAGTGCTTACATTAGAATTCAAGCATCACCTTTCAAGAATTGCCTCAAATCCCAAGGTTGTTTTCCATTCTCCTATCTCTTTCTCTCTCTCCTATTTTTTTATTTTTACTCCAACTCAGCTGAATCGTTTGATCAAGGTTTCTAGAGTTTACCACAAAGTGACTACCAGTAGAGCATCCCTCCTTTCCATTGAAAACGAAAGCCTTCATGGGGATCTCAGCAAAAAAGATGCTGGAATTTTGCGCCTAAGGGAATGCCTTGAAAGAAAGCAGAAAATGCTCGAACAAAAACAAGAGCTATGGGACAGTGAGAAGCATGAATGGTTGATAGAAAGGAATACCCTTATTAAAAGGGTTCAGGCCGTGGAAGATAAAATTCAACCTGTAGAGAAGAACCTTACAGACATTGCAGGCACCCCTCCTCAACAAGATTCCCTAATCACTCACGTCAAACAAATGATTGCTTCCACATCAAAGGAGGATAATTCTAAGGTTGGTCCCTGATAGGAAAATTTTCAGCCTCTGTTTTACTTTCAATTTTTATTTTTTGGGAATGAATTGAAATATCCACTTATTAGATTTTACCTTTGTTTTATTTCAAAATATAATTCAATGAAAATAGTACTAAAAAATGCTTTCAAAGAGCTTTCAGATGCCCAAAAAGAACTAGATGAAACAAATAAATAGTTGCTGATTGCACTTCGAGATGTTTGCAAATGCAATCAAGAGAAAGATTCATTGAAGGATAAGCTCCACAACCTTGAGGCAGAGATGAAGCTGTGGCAATCTAGAGATCATCTTCCCTTCAAGGGATCATCCTACCTTCTGGAAAAGGGCAACCATTCTGATCATGCTGATAAAGAAGTAGAAGAAATGATGGGGAAATTTATTTGAAATTTGGTTCTTTGAAGTCATGCTTTGCTACTGCAACCAGGCTGTCATTAGTGGAAATGCGTTTGATCGGTTGCATGGGCGAAAATTGAAAACTGGTAGCCCAGAGAAATTCAGTTGTCGAACATCATCTATTAGCTCAAGAGAAAGTGGCTTGCCTTGAGGATGACTTACTGGCTTGGAAAATAGCAGCTACTGATGACTCCCCTTCAACAACTGAACCCCCTTTAGCCCCTCAAATCCCTTGAGAGAGCCCTCCAGCTGAACATACCTCTTTGGTGGAATCTTTTTTATCAGAAAACACAAAACTATCTGGGGAAATCGAAGCTTGGAAGGTGCAATCAATGGAATTGGAGCAGCATTTTGCTGAGTATGATGAAGAAATCGCCACACACAAAGTAAGCCTTCGTGCCCATATGCTTTCTCATGGAATTCCTTCCTTCTCATTGATTAGCAAATACCATCTTCCAAAATTTCTCTTAAAAGCTGCACACCACTGGATGGAGGAGGTCAACGTTAATGAGAATGGGACTCCCCAACAAAAAAGGCTTTCGATCTGATTCTCGATTGGCTAGCGGAATTAAAAGTAAAGGGATTTACCCCCTCGAGTGGTGGCTCTGCCACTCGATCACAAAATTCTGCCGCTAAAGAGGCCGAACAACACCTGGTCCCATTAAGCAAAAATAACCAAGGAACTTCCTCAAAATGCCACAGAAGCACTAGGTCATACTCAAAGGCCCCATTCTAACCATCAACGAAGAAACGGTGTCAGACCGACACTGTCATTCCTATAGAATACCCTATAGAGGAACAAATGAAGGATATTTGGAGGGCGTCTAGCATAAAGCTGGGAGAAGTAGAAGAGATAGAGACAAATCTTAACAATCTACGAACCTCTAAGTCCGCTGAAGGTTTGTTTCAAGCGGGACCCCCCTCTAGATGAGATTAACTTCAATAATTGTTAGTATCAAATATTTGAGACTTATTGTATTTGTTGAAAGAGTCCCAAAGTAATATTTATGGAACTGACCGACCATTTTCAACCATTGAGTCAGCGGAAATGACCAAAATTCCCTTTTAGCCTAAAATAAATAAACAACTTCAGGTCGATTAAAACTAAAAAGACTCCCCTCATCAGAAGGCCCTCCACCCTACATTTAATTTCCCAATTCAGCGGTTGTTTCTGCTTATCAAGCATTCTGACTTGATTCATGCATGGGCACAAGCAAAAACCAATTAAGTAATTTTCATTCTATGATTCATTCTCTAGATTTATTTTTTTTAACATGAACCCATATTAATGGGAGGGATATATATTAGGTTCCCCAAACCTAAAAACGGTAAAAAGATTCTCTTACAAGACTTTGCTTCAAGTAATTTTCAAGACTTTGTACGAAAAGATAAAATGTATTTGTCAACATTTCTGACTGGAAATCTACTTACGGAATTTTGTAGATGATTCCATTTTCCATGTCTCCACCCCTCGTGTTAACATGAATAAATGCCCAGGTCTCCAAAAAGGATCTAAGTAAAAACTGCTCGACTGCTGGAAATGTATTTGTATCTTGTGCCTCGTCATCTTCTTTACCGCATGGTTCGACCGCTCGAGGGTTGAGTGCTCAAGTCTGGTGGTTTGAGTACTCGACTGTCGAGTGTTTGTGTCTACTGGTTTGAATGCTCGAGTATGAAGGTTCGAATACTCGACAGTCTGGAGGCTCGAATACTCGAGTCTGGAGTTAGGCCTCGAAGGGGTGCAGTCTTCAGCCCTCGAAGGGGTACATCTTCAGTCCTCGAAGGGGTATATCTTCAGACCTCAAAAGGGTCCAGCTCTCATACCTCAAAGACATCGACTCTTATAGTCCTCGAAGGAGTCTATCTATCAGCCCTCGAGGGGTGCACAACTTTCACCCCTCGAAGGGGTGGACTGATAGCCCCCGAGGGACTCTTAGTCCTCGAAGAGTCCAACTCTCAGGCCTCTAAGGCTTTAAGATCTCTGACCTCAAAGAAGTGAACTCTCAACCCTCGATAGCCTCAGTTCTCAGATGTGGGGGGATGGAATTTTAGACCTCGAAGGGTCTAGCTCTAAACCCTCAACGGGTACCCAGCTTTCACCCCTCGAAGGGATGGACCTACAGCCTTCGAGGGGTTCTTAGTCTTCGAAGGGGTCTACCTGTGATCCCTCGAGGGGTCCAACTTTCAGCCCTTGAAGGGGTGAACTGTTAGGCCTCAAGGGATCCAACTATCAGGCCTCGAGGGGTCTAACTTTCAACCCCCAAAGGGGTCTACCTCCCACCCTTCGAAGGGGTCCAACACCTACCCCTCGAAGGGGTGAGTCTTCAGCCCTCGAAGGGTGTGAGTCTTCAGCTCTGGAAGGGGTGAGTCTTCAGCCCTCGAAAGGGATGAGCTCATAGCCTTCGAGGGATTCTTAGTCTTCAAAGGGGTCTACCTGTGAACCCTCAAGGGCCAACTTTCAGCCCTCGAAGGGGTGAACTGTCAGGCCTCGAGGGATCCAGCTATCAGGCCTCAAGGGGTCTAACTTTCAGCCCCTGAAAGGGTCCACCTCCCACCCCTCGAAGGGGTTCAACACCCACCCCTTAAAGGGGTGAGTCTTCAGCCCTTGATGGGGTGAGTCTTCAGCCCTCGAAGGGATGGAGTCTTAGTCCTAGAAGGGGTGCCCAGCTTTTACCCCTCAAAGGGGTAGGATCACAGCCCTCGAGGGACTCTTAGTCCACAAAAGGGTCTACCTACCAACCCTCGAAGGGGTGGACTCTCAGCCCTCAACCCTCAGCCCTTCGAAGAGGTCCACCCTTCAGCCCTCAAGGGTGTTTAGGTCTTAAGCCTCGAGAGGTCCAGCTCTCAGACCTCGAAGGGGTCCAGCTTCCTCTCCTCAAAGTGAAGGAATTTTCCATCCTCGAACGGGTCAATCTTTCAGCCCTCAAACCCCTAGACTCTTACTCCTCGAAGACACCTTTTAGCACAAGGGGTCCAGTCCAGGGATCAACTCTTATAGTCCTCAAAGGGGTCAAGCTCTCAGCCATCGAAGGGTGCACAACTTTCACCCCTCGAAGGGGTGGACTCACAGCCCTCGAGGGGTCCAACTATCATGCCTCGAAGCCTTCAAGTTCTCAAACATTGAAGGGGTGGACTCTCAGCCCTCGAGGGGCTTCATCTCTCAGACCTCGAAGGTATGGACTTTTAGGCCTCGAAGGGTCTAGCTCTCAGCCCTCAAGGGGTGCACAACTTTCACCCATCAGAAGGATAGACTCAAAGCCCTCGAGGGACTCTTAGTCCTTGAAGGGATCTAGCTGCCAAGCCTCGAGGGATCAAGTTTTTCACCTTTGAAGGGGTGGACTCTCAGTCTTCGAGGGGTCCAGGTCTCAGGCCTCGAAAGCTTCAAGTTCTCAGACCTCGAAGGGATGGACTGTCAGCCCTCGACGGCTTCAGTTCTCAGACGTCGAACGGATGGAATTAGATTTTCAGTCCTTCAAGAAATAGATCTTCAGCACTTGAAGGGGTGGGCCTATAGCCCTCGAAGGGGTGGAGACTTCAGCCCTCGAAGGGGTGAGTCTTCATCCCTCGAAGGGGTGAGTCTTTAGCCCTAGAGGGGGTGAGCCTTCAGCCCTCGAGGGGGTCGAGTTTCATCCCTCGAGGGGGCGGGTCTTCAGCCCTCGAGGGGATGGAGCTTCAGCTCTCGAAGGGGTGAGTCTTTAGCCCTTGACAGGGTGAGTCTTCAGCCCTCGAGGGGGTGAGTCTTCAACCCTCGAGGGAGTGGAGCTTCAACCCTCGAGGGGGTAAGTCTTCAGCCCTCGAGGGGGTAGAGTCTTCATCCCTCGAAGGGGTGAGTTTTAGCCATCAAAGGGGTGGAGTATTCAGCCCTCGAAGGGGTGGATCTTCCGCCCTCAAAGGGGTGGATCTTTCACCCTCAAAGGGGTGGATCGTTGAGCCCTCAGAGGGGTGGATCTTCACTCCCCAAAAGGGTACATCTTCAGCCCTCAAAGGGGTGCATCTTTAGCCTTCGAAGGGGTAAAGGCTTCAGCCCCAGAAGGGGTGGATTCTTCAGCCCTCGAGGAGTACAACACTCGAACCTCGAGGAGTCCAGAACTGGAACCCTCGAACAACTCCAGCTCCAGCTCTAGCTCTGAGCCCCCTAAGGGGGATGACTCGAAACCCTCGAGCAGTCCAGCTCTCAGACCTCTCAATAGTGAACTCTCAGCCCTCGAGAGGTCCAGCTCTTAGCCCTTGAGGAGGTCCCACTCTCAGACCTCGAGGAGGTCCCACTCTCAGACCTCTAAGGGGTGGACTCTCACTCCTTGAGAGTTCCAGCTCCCAACCCCCGAAGGCCTCAAGCTCTCAGACCTCAAAGGTGTGGACTCTTAGCGCTCGAGGGGCTTCACCTTTCAGCCCTCGAAGGGGTCAACCTCTCAGCCCTCGAATGGGTCCACCTCTCAATCCTTGAAGGGGCCTAGCATCTAGCCCTCGAAGAGATGGACTCTCAGCCTTGGAAGGGATAGACTCTTAGTCCTCGAAGACTCCAACTCTAAGCCCTCAAAGGAGTCCAGCTTTGAGCCCTCTAAGGAGCCCAGTTGTCACCCCTCAAAGGGAAGGACTTTTCTATTTCTTCGGGAGTCAGTCATCCTAAAATTTGGCATCATCTCCTGTCACAAATATTCACTTTTAGCATACTAGATTTCAATAAATTGACGTCATGCATATGCAAAGTGCTAGGACTAAAAATTTATGTTCTCTGATCAATCTCTTTACAAATTTTTATTTAATAAAATCCCTACTATTCAAAAAATAGCATGTTACAGTTTATTGTGTGTAGACATTAATAAGGTTGTTTTGGTTTGTTCGATGACCTAAGATCATATTTAATCATATGTTGGTGTTACTTTTATTGATTTAACTAGTTTTTTTTGTATTACAGTATTTCCAGTGGTTGGACTGTTATCTGCAAAAGTAAGATCCATTTGGTGGCGGAGAATCTCGAAAGAGCTCTTAGTGTATTGTCTCTGGTGAAAAAAGAGAAAAAAGGTGAAGCCTTTCCATCTTCACCTTTGAAGGCCGATTTCTCTAATTTCATCAATCTTCACCGATGGAGCGTGGTTATCTAGGATTCCCCACTGGATTCCACACATAGCCATGTCAAATTTGTGGAAATTGTTTATCTAATTTTTTGAAAGAGAGACTCGAGAGATTTTGAAATTTGAAATTACCAAGAACACGATCGGATACAGATTGAAGCAACGGATTACACTACGGATTAAGAACTCTTGAGGAGTTTCTTTTTGCTCAGATTTCACTGGGGAACTTTCCAATACAATCTTCGAGTGGAATTTTAGTAGTTTTTGGGGTTGGGGTGATCTTCTTCTTCCAGATTCTTCATCGGATTTCCACCATCTGCCACCCTTCTTGCTAGTTTGTGGTGCGTTGTTCATCCATCGCTAACCGACTTAGAGAGTATCCCATCGCTGGTGGAGAGGCACGAGTTTCTCGGATCAGACGCAAGGCGGGAATTGAGGATCCCGTCGTATGATTCAAGGAACGGAGTAATCACACATCGTCCAAGGCAAAATGGTGGTGCAGAGTGCCGAAAAAAAAATCAAGGCCACGGTCGCCCTCATATTAGCCTGTTGGTTGGACCATTGCTGTCACTGTATCCGGTTCTTACCTATCTCTAGCCTTAATCTTCTACATAATTTGCTGAAATATTATAGGTTGTAGTTTTGAATCAAACTATTGTGTGGGGATTGATATGTTAGTCTCCCCTTGTGAGCATTGATTCCGATAAGTTAGTCAGAATTGTACTATTATCTCTATTCTTTCTTGACAAAATGGCTATGAATGGTGCTTCTACTTCTGTCGCACCGAGTCATGGAAAGAAGAGGTATAGAAAAAAGAAGAATCCAAGAATCCAGGACCAAGCCGAGGGTATTGACAACCGTATGGTACAAGAAAATCCACATCTGTCGCCAAGGCTCTGGGATGACCATTTAGTTGAGAATAAAAGACAGTGGAATGACCCTGACATCTTAATGGAGAAATTTCCTCTTGAAACTGAGCTGAGCAGTGGAGATGGGGTAGATTTTGTTCTTAGTGAAGATGAAGTGATTAAGGAGCTAAAAAAGCCTTTTTATGGTTTTATGGGGGTATTCCCCGGCTTCTTCCCGGGCATGTATGCCATCCAAAATTTGTTGGTGTCCAAGTGGAAGGTCTCCTGTACGGTGCAATTAAGGGAGAATGGCTTTGTCAAGTTTAAATTTACAATGGCGGAGGATAGAGACTCAGTGCTTAATGGAATAGATCACTTTTTGAATGGGAAAAGCTCTTTATCCATGAAATTCTAGAGACGGGAAAATTTGACATGCAAATCCAAGCCCTAAAAACCATTTGGGTTAGAATGGAACACCTACCGAAATGTTTTTGGCACAACAAGGCACTACATAAATTGCTTCCTCTATAGGCGAGCCTATCCTCATGGACAATGGCACACTTGAGCTAAGAGGATATTATTCCTAACTCTTAGTCCAAGTTGATACATCAAAAAAGCTGAAGGAGAAGGTGGTTTTCCGGAAACCAAATGGTGATTTGCATGCTCAAAAAATATTATATGATTATTGCCCACCATGGTGCCCGAACTGTGGAGAAAACACTCACTTAATAGAGGTTTGTGATGATTTTTGGAATGCTAAGGAGGAGGCTACCTGAGTTGCTAAGGAGAGGAAACTCAAAGGCAAGGAAAATGTTGTTGGCCTGGAACCCCAGAAAGGGACTCGGGTGGACAAAAGCATTGTTGGAATGGCTATAAATTTGGACTATGCCCATGGGGAGATTAATGTCGGAAGCATCCATGCCAAGTCAAGCAAAAAAGGTAGTAAGGCAGGGTGCAGAGGTATTGGTATAGACCCACAAAGGATATCAGTAAGGGAAATTGGCAAAGGAACTAGGCAAGGGGAAATGAATCAAGCAAAAATAGTGGCAAAGGAGCAGGCCAAAGCCATGGACATTATCATTATACCGGTATTCAAAAGGTGATAACATATAGCTGCAAGGTTCTGGACAAATCCCCTTGTCTATGATTCATCCTACGACTAGAACTTCTAAAATCCCACGGGTTAGAAGAAGCAAAAGCAACCTCGCTATTGGAACGGGTGTGGTCACTAGAAGTAGAAGAAAGAGAAAAAACCCGTATCTCGGCACCCAGAGGTGTGCAAAAGCCCTATCAGCGTCTCATGAGTGCCTCTCTTAGCAACTCAAGTATCCCATGGTTGGACCAAATGGGCATTTTGAGCTAAAGACCAGGTTCATCAACATGCTACCCGCCTTCCTTAGTAGGCAAGGGGAGAATGCTAACAAACACCTCACCAAGTTTCACTTCTTGTGTGGTGGTACGGTCCCCCATGGAGTGGATGAAGATTTCTATAAATTGAAGGCATTCCCATTCACACTGAGGGATGGTGCAAGAGATTGGCTCCACTACCTACCGCCCAAGAGCATCAAGAGTTGGCTTGATATGAAAACAAAGTTTCTATCCAAGTACTTCCCGGCCTCGAGGTCCGCCGCCTTGAAGAAGGACATAAGAAACATCTTTCAGTGGCATGAAGAATATCTCTTCGACTATTGGGAGAGGTTCAAGAAGCTTCTTGCAAGTTTCCTTTACCATGGTTATTCAGAGGGGGATTTGGTGTAATACTTCAAGAATGGTGTTCTTGATGAGGATCAAAGGTTGGTGAGAAGGTCTTGTGGTGGTACCCTAGGGAACAAAACATCCGCTGAGGCCATGCAATTGTACGAGGAGCTAGCGGAAGAATCACGAAACTTTAGCTCAAGGGCCAATTTGAGAAGGAGAAATCCAATGCCCACGAGTGACTCTTCCAATAGTGGGAAGCTAGAGGATCAAGTCTTGGCCCTTGCATCCATGGTGAAATCTTTGATGACAACGCCCGGAAATGCGCCACATGTTAAATCATGTGAAATTTGTTACTCGGCGCATCCTACAAACACTTGCCCCACTTTGTAAGAAGACTACGTTGAAGAGGTGAGTCCCATGGGGTATCACGGGAATCAAGGATACCAAGGCAACCAAGGGTATCAAGGTGGTTAATGCTACCAAGGTCACCAAGGCTACTAAGGGTATCAAGGGTACCAAAACCGGCCATATAATTCGAGAAATCGTGATAACCCAAACCTTTGGTATGGAAACCCTCAAGGAAGCCAAAACTCTCAACCATGCCGGCCTCCTCAACAATAATATAGGCCACCTCAACAACAATTCCAAAGGCTCCAAGACAAACACCGAGACCAAGGGGAGAGCTCGGGGCTATCGAAGGATGAGGTGTTGCAAGCCATTCACCGGTTGGGCATGGGCGCGGAAAAAAGTGAGAAATTCCAAGATGAAGCCAAAGCAAGCATCAAGAACTTGGAAACCCAAGTGAGCCAAATATCTCAAATGGTGAATCGGATGGAAGCCTGGGAAAAGGGTAAACTACCCTCCTAACCGGAAATCAATCCTAGACAAAATGTAAGTGCTATCGCTTTGAGAAGTGGTAGAGAGGTCGGCACTTCACTGGATAGTGAAATTTTTGAAGAGGAGCCCAAGAGGAATGAGGTGTTTGAAAAAGGAGTTGGGAAGGAAGAAACCCATGAGAAGAAGACTGAAGAGTTAGCCAAAAAGAGCAAGGAAGAAGAAAGCGAGGTGGAGACATTGGTGCCAAGACCGAAGTCAACCTCCATTATAGAACCTTCATCCCCACCTCACAAAAGAGAAAAGATGGTGGAGATTCCTCTATATGTACTGGAATCCCCATTTTCGGAAGCCTTGAAAGACAAAAGGAGGAAGGAGGACAACAAGGACATATACGAAGTCTTTCATAGATGTGAGGAAAACATCCCACTCTTGAATGCCATTGAACAAATTCCTAGATATGCTAAATTTCTTAAGGAATTATGTGTTGTGAATAGAAAACAAAGGGCCAAGAATAAGTTGAAAAATGGAAAAAAGTGAGCATGTTTTCGCCTTGTGTCAAAAAGAGCTACCTCTTAAATGTAGCAATCCCTGCATGTTCACAATCCCGTGCATAATAGGAAATACACATTTTGAAAAAGCTATGATTGATTTAAGTGCATCAATAAATGTGATTCCTTACTCTTTGTATGAAAACCTCAACTTGGGTACATTGCACAAAACCGGGGTGGTAATCCAATTGGCCGATCGTTCTAGTGCATACCCTAAGGGTATTGTCGAGGATGTGTTGGTTAAGGTGGATTCCTTAATTTTCCCCACAGATTTTTATGTCCTTGACATGGAGCATGATAAACATACCGCCCCAATTTTGTTAGGGATGCCATTTTTGAAAACCTCTAGGACAATGATTGATGTGCATAAAGGTACCCTCACCATGGAATTTGATGGAATAAAAGTAGAGTTTAACATAAATGACTCTATGAAGTATCCTAGTGAAGAACATGCTTTCCATGCCCTAGATGTTGTTGAAGAAGTTGTGCAAGATGTTTTTGAACTAAGTGGTGAAGATTCTTTGTTAGTTGCTTTGCAATGTGATGTTAATGATGGCCACAATGTATACTCTATGAGCACTAACTTGAAGGAAAGATTTGAGGATTTGAACCTGCTTAAAGAAATGAGACCGAGTCTCTCAAAACCTCCTCCTCTACTCTTAGAGAAATCTGAGGAACCGGAATTCCTCCCCTCACTTGTGAAATCCCCGGTGCTTGACCTTAAACCTTTTCCAAATGACCTTAAGTATGCATTTCTTGGGGAAGGGGAGATGCTTCCGGTTATCATTTCAAGCAAGCTTACCAAGGAGCAAGAAGAAAAGTTGATGGTGGTGTCACAGGAGAATAAGGAAGCAATTGGATGGACTATTACCGACATCAAAGGCATAAGTCCATCCACTTATATGCACAGAATCTTGTTGGAAGAAGATGCGAGACAAGTCTGACAACCCCAACGCCGTTTGAACCCACCTATGATGGATGTGGTGAAGGTGGAAATCCACAAGTTACTTCAGGCGAGCATGATCTATCCAATCTTAGATAACAAGTGGGTGAGCCCAACTCAGGTGGTACCTAAGAAGAGTGGGATGATGGTGGTTGAAAAAGAGAAGGGTGAAATGCTGCCCACCCGAGTTCAAAACGGGTGACGCGTTTGCATTGACTACCGGAGGCTAAACGTGGAAACCCGGAAGGATCACTTCCCATTGCCATTCATTGATCAAATTCTTGAGAGGTTAGTAAGCCACCCCTTCTATTGCTTTTTGGATGGGTACTCGGGGTACTTTCAAGTGGCTATTGCCCCGGAAGACCAAGAAAAGACCACTTTCACGTGCCCCTTTAGTACGTTAGCTTACCCGCGTATGCCTTTCGGGTTATGTAATGCCCCCGCAACTTTCCAAAGGTGTATGGTAAGCATTTTCTTAGAATTTGTTGAAAATTTTGTCGAGGTATTCATGGATGATTTCACCATTCATGGTAATTCTTTTGACAACTGTTTAGCAAATTTGGCACAAGTTCTTAAACATTGCATTGATACTAATCTTGTGCTAAATTCTGAGAAGTGTCATTTTATGGTAGAGAAAGGCATTGTCTTAGGCCGTGTTGTCTCCTCTAAGGGTATTGAGGTTGACAAGGCAAATATAGACACAATTCAAACTTTGCCTTATCCTGCTAATGTGCGCGAAGTGCGCTCTTTTCTTGGCCATGCAGGATTCTATCGCCGGTTCATCAAGGACTTCTTGAAGATAGCATCTCCTCTATGCAAATTGTTGCAAAAGGAAGTGGAATTTGTGATAGATGAGGGGTGTAAAGGGGCCTTCGATACATTGAAAGGGAGATTAGTCTCGGCCCCTATCATACAACCCCCGGATTGGTTGTTGCCTTTTGAGATTATGTGTGATGCTAGTGATTACGCCGTTGGAGCGGTTCTTGGTCAAAGGGTGGGGAGATCGCCTCACGCCATCTAGTATGCATCAATGTCTCTCAATGAGGCCCAAAGAAATTATTCCACCACCGAAAAGGAGTTGCTTGCAGTGGTACTTTCTTTAGAAAGATTTCGATCTTACTTGCTTGGTACAAAAGTTATTGTGTATACTGACCATGCAGCGCTTCGTCATTTAATGACGAAGAAAGGTGCCAAGCTGAGATTGATTAGGTGGATCCTGCTTTTGAGCGAATTTGAGTTGGAGGTGCGAGACAAGAAGGGAGCGGAAAGCCTTGTGGCCGATCATTTGAGCCGGTTGACTCCATGCGAAGATAATGAGGTAAACCCCGATGTGAAGGAGCAACTACGGGAGGAATTCCCTGATGAACAATTGTTCGCCATTGGGGATCTCCAACCATGGTATGCCGACATTGTAAATTTTCTTGTCGCTGGTAAGTTCCCTCCTCATTTCTCTAAGGCCCAAAAGGATAAATTAAAGAGTGATGCTAAGTATTATGTGTGGGATGATCCCTTTTTGTGGAGATATTGTGCAGATCAAATTGTTAGGAGATGTGTCCCTGATAGTGAAGTACACTCAATTCTTGAATTTTTTCATTCTCATGCATGTGGCGGTCATTTTGGAGCAAAGAGGACCACTAGGAAAGTTTTAGAGAGTGGGTTTTATTGGCCTACATTGAATAAGCATGCATACACCTTTTTCAAATCTTGTGATGAATGCTAGAGAGTAGGAAATATCTTCACTGGGAATGAAATGCCCCAAAGGCCTATTTTATATTGTGAAATCTTTAATGTTTTGGGTATTGACTTTATGGGACCTTTTCCTAGTTCTTGTGGATTTACATATATTCTTCTTGCTGTTGATTATGTGTCAAAGTGGATTGAAGAAAAACCCACTAGGACTCATGATTCTAAAGTGGTTGCAGAATTCCTTAAAGATAACATCTTCTATAGGTTTGGGGTACCCCAAGCCTTGATTAGTGACCGTGGCACCCATTTTTGCAACCGGACCATAGAGGCACTCTTGAAGAAGTATGGCGTTACTCACAAGACATTCACCGCCTATTACCCGCAAACCAATGAGCAAGCCGAAGTTTCCAATCGGGAAATCAAGTTCATCCTTAAAAAATGGTTAAACCTAACCAGAAGGATTGGAGTTCTCGGTTGAATGATGCCTTGTAGGCATATAGGACGGCTTATAAGACACCAATCGGTATGTCACCATACCGGTTAGTGTTTGGTAAGCCCTGTCATCTACCGGTGGAAATTCAGCATAAGGCTTACTGGGCGGTCAAAGAATTTAATCTCGATGTAGATGAAGCTGCCTTGCATAGGAAGTTGCAATTGGAAGAACTGGATGAGATCCGGAGGGAGTCCTATGAGAACGCCAAAATCTATAAAGAGAAGACAAAGGTGTGGCACGACAAGATGATCATTAGGAAGGAATTTGGCATTGGTTAAAAGGTCCTCCTATTCCAATCCTGCCTTTGCCTAATCCTAGGTAAGTTAAGGTCCCGATGGATCGGTCCTTTTGAGGTGGTTAAGGTATTCCCGTATGGTGCAATGAAGATTCTAGATCGAGCTAAGTCCAATACTTTCAAGGTTAATGGATAACGTTTGAAACCTTACCATGAGACTTTTGTACCGGAAAAAGGAGAGGATGTTGATCTCCTCGATCCGGTTTGTGAGTAAGCTCCAAAAAGGGGAGTAAATCGTGCCGACGACGTTAAATAAACTTGGTTTTGATCATCCGGATCGTCATTCGTGACTTTCTGTTGATGTTGTTTAGTTTTGAATTTTTATCATTAAGCTTCATTGTTTTACTTTATGCTTTTCACAGGTTGCTTTCTCCATGATTTTGTAGTTTAAAGGGGAAATACTTGGAGTCAAGAAGGAAGGACTTGGACAAGAGAATGAAGCAGAAAAATTTTCTAAGTACTAGGTTAGTGGCCCGGTGCGAGTCACGACCATAACGTCGCGAGTCGCGAAAGGCTTAGAAACCTTTTGTCAAATTTTGGGTTTCAGCTCCCACTTTCCGCATGTCGCAATGACCTCACGAGGCCTCGTCGTAAGTCGTGACCACATCATCGTGAGTCGCGACGGGCTCAGAAATTTTGGGCAAAAGTACAGCCCTCGGATCCCACTTTTTGCGAGTCGCGATGACCTCGCGAGCCCTCATTGCGAGTTGCGAATACATCATCGCGATTCGCGATGAGCTTAAAAATTTTGGGTTAAAATACAGCCCTCTGATCCTACTATCCGTGAGTCGTGATGACCTCACGAGGAACCCATCGCTGGTCGCGACGAACCCATCAATGGTCGTACAAATCAGTTTTAAAAGGCGGGCTGAACCCATTTTTCCACACAAATCCACTTCCCTTTCATCTTTTCCGACTACTCTTTCGTCTCCCTCCACAAGCGCCACTGCTACTCGCCGTCGCCGTCACCGCCGCTCACTCGCCACCGCTAATAGCCACCATTCCATACCCTATCATTTCTTCCAAATCTCCACCCACAAATAGCCATAACTCCTTTGAAGAACACAAACCCTAGAATTTGGGGGTTTTGTGACTTTGGGTAATTCGAATTTGAATTGATTGTGGGTTTCCTTCCATCTTCTTCCTAAGCATCTTAGTGGTACACTTATTCACTCTATTGAGCTTCAATTGTGATTATGAATGTATACTCTATTTATTGGATATTGTGTAGATTGTGTGTTATGCCTTAGTAAATTAAATCGTTGGACATTGGTTGATTGTGGTGAATATGTTGTGCTTGCAATTTAATTTGATGGGTATTGCGTGCATATTTTGTAGTTGCGGTGTTAACTGTATATTTTCAAGTTGCTGTTTGGACCTTATTATGCCTGCTTGATTCTGGAATGTATGCATTTGTGTTGCTTTGGCTGAGAGTAGATGGTGACTTATGGTATATTTGAGGCATATTGGCCCTCGATTAAACATAGTTGTTATTGAGATAAAGTGTTATTGTGCTTTGCAATGTTATTTTGCTTAGAGCAGTTTGGCCATGGGACGTGGATGTTGACATTGTGAATGTGCTAATAATGGCTAAACTAGTTGAGCATAACTGTGATTGTTAAATATAGCATATTGATTTCAACTATGTGAGAACTTCATGGATTTGAGGATATGGGCTTGTTGGACACAATGTGGATTGTATATGCAATTGTGATTAGGACTTGAACTAGTTGATTTGATTTTGATTTGGCTTGTGATGATGAACTAGTTTAAGGTTGAGCATGGATTTGCAATACTGTATAGACACATATTCCTTTGCGTTTGACTTGTTTGCTGTGATTGATAGATATGCCCCCCACGAAGAGATCTGGGGCTCCCCTACGAGACGAGCGCACCACCGCTCCACCTTCACCTCCTCCACCAGCTCTGGAATCGAGCCCTGTACCTCCCCCTACGGATAGGTACATGGGTTTGACCCAGATCACCGGGTCTTATGCGGAGAGGTGGGAGGCCCTGGAGAAGTGCCAACTCAAGGAGACTAGATTTGTTGATGTGCCCACCTTAGATTCCCTCGGCCTCACTCAGCCTGTAAGATGCCTCCTCGCAAAAGGGGGAATGGAAGGGTTCATGAGTAGGAGCGCGCCCTCCTACCGGAGGTACACGTTGGAGTTCTTACCCACGGTCCATATAAGCAGCATGAGAGGTGACCAACCGTGCGAGAGCTATATTTATTTTCACTTAGATGATATATCTAGGAAAATGACCATCTCACAAATTGAGAAGGCCTTTGGATTTGATACTGCAGAGATACGGGCCAGGATGGACCCACAGGCCCAGGAGCGATCAGTTGAGGATGACATGCACTTTTGGAATGTCATCAACTCGAGGCCGAAGAACTCCCACGATAAGAGTAGCACCATTATCCACCCTGCACTTCGTTATGTGCACCAACTATTGGCGGGCACAGTACTTTGCTCCGCGGAGCCGACGAATGTGCCAGACAACGACATTCACTTCTTATGGCACTTGACGAGTGAGGGGCTGGGATACGGGCTGTGGGTAGAGTTATGGAAAAAGAGAGTCGTGGAGGTGGCAGGAAAGCCAAGGGGAAGATCATGGTCGGAGGCATGATAAGCCTTTTAGCAGAGCACTTAGGATTGGTTCCCTCGCCTGACTTTCCACGCTTAGGGAGGTGGACGTCCTATCTTATCACCGTTGAGAGGCTAGTTAGATTTGAGATGCTCAGTGTCACACGGACCACATGGCTCTTCCATTGGTTGTACGGTGCGAGGAAGGTCACATTCATGGCACTTCCTGAGCAGTGCAAGATGAAGCTGGAGTTCAACACACCTCTGGGAGATTTGGTGATCTCACCAGACTCCTCATGCATAGATGATTTCCAGCGCGAGCTCTGCGACCTCAGCCCAGCTCCTGTCTAGCATGACGATAGCGCTCTACCCCCCTCTGAGCGATGGCTATAGCACCACTCCGCGCAGCCTCCACCAGAGATGGAACCCATGCAGGAGGATGATGTTTCACCTCACTATTCCCAGCCTCCACCGGACTTCTATGAGCGGATGATGCAGACCATGCATGATGGTTTCCACCGATAGGATAGCATGATTTTAGAGCACAATGTATATGTATCCCAGGCTTTGATTGATATGGACGAGGAGATTGACCACTTGTCAGCTCACATCCATGAGTTGCAGTCCCAGTCAGGCGGTGTTTCAGGCCCCAATCCGAGAGTGGAGAGGCGGAGAGCGAGGAGGCAGAGGAGCACAGAGTGGTTGGCACAGTATCAGCAGCGCTACTTTGGCGGTGGCCCTTCTTCATCACAGCATTGATTTTGTGAGCACCACATCTTTACCCTTTCCATACTTCGTTTTGTACGGTTTTGCCCTATTGTCTACATTGAGGGCAATGTAGTGTTCTAAGTAAGGGGAGGGGTGTCTACTATTCTGAGGTGATTGTGGTTGGAGACACTTTTGCATAAACTCTTTTGTTTTGTTTTGGATATTTTCTCCCTTTTGTTTTGGGATGTTTTCCTTTTGATGTACTTGGATAATGTTGGTTTTGATACCTTTCTTAACCTTAACATTTGGAAAGCAATTTGCTACTTTTTGGATTGGAGACACGAAAAAAAAAGAAAAAATATATATATATTAAAAAAAATTAAAAAGAAAAAAAAAGAATCCCGCTAAGTTGAAAACCCGAGAGGGCAACTTAGGCAACATTGGGCACCCGGATAGGTTAAAAACCCGAAAGGGCGACCTAGGAAAAAATGAGAGGCTGAATGTGCGGAAAAAGGTGAGATGCGAGTCAAAGAAACATGATGTGTGGCTAGGATAAAAACCTGAAAGGGCTCCTAGGCAAAATGAGAGAAAATGAGAGAAATTGAAAAACGTTAAGTGTTTACTCATTTGCCGGCGTTGGAGTCATAAGGTTGCGGTGACCACATGGATGGATCAGGTAGCTTGACATTTTGAGGACCTTTTAGGATTGGAAAATTTAGCGGGAGAAGACGGAGTAAGTTATGAAATTCTTGATCATTAATATGCTTCGTTTTTAGTTGATATATTGATATAAAGTGGAGCATGTGTTTTGAACCTTATACATACCTTTAGCTTCACCTTTTATCATTGGATTTGGGATTATCAATTCGGGATTTGGAGATGTTTTAGGGACATCAATGAATTGATGGGTTGATATGGTTTGGGTAGATTTAGGAATAGGGGTTGTGGGAAACTTCTCATTTGACTTTAACATTGGGATGTGTGATATTGAGAGTTTTGTGAGGTATTAACTTGGGGGATTAGTAGTTAGGATGAGGATATGTCATTTCCTTCGTATGCTTGGGTTTTTTCTTACTCGAGGGCTAATAAGGTTCAAGTGTGGGGAGGCTTGATGTGTCCATTTTATATGCATAATTTAGTACTATTTTGGGTCACTTTTGTGCTCTTTTATTATCAAGAGCTTTTGTTTTACCTTGAAATTCTCTTTGGAGTGGTAAGAGAAACTTTACGCTCTTTTACCTCTTCTAAGTGAATTTTGTGTGACAAGGGAAGAACACGGAGGCAATGAAGACCGGAGGCCATTGAGGATCACACTTTCGAAGACTTTTAAAGACTTGCTTCGAAGACATGAAGACCGGAGGCCATTGAAGACAATTTTTGTAGCCATTGAAGACTTGAAAATTGATAGGAATTGCTATGAAGATGATTATATACCACAAGAAGAAGAAAAAGACACAATGCAAAATTCTGGCACCCGTCGCGAGTCGCGATGGCCTCGTCACGAGACCGTTGCGAGTCGCGATGAGCCGTCGTGAGTCGCGACCAACGGGTGGTCAGAATTTCATCTTATCTTCTTTGTACTATAAATAGCACTCTCTTTCCTCTCATTCCCATTCTTCTGCATCTGCGATTACAGTACTGTTTGAAACCCTTTTTCTTTCCTTTTTCATCTTTGAATTCTCTTGTTTTATGATTAGTTGTTTAGCATTGATTAGCATGAACTCTTGTAGCTAATCTATCTCTTGGTAGCAATTGACTAAGGCTTCGCCCATGTCTTAAGAACACTTTGTAGCCTATTTATTACTCTTACTATTATGCATTTATGGAGCATTGAATGTGTTTGTTGATATCATTAATGTTATTGAAAGCTTGAGTATATGAAATACTTGTATGAATTGCTTGTTAGGGTTTGGGGGAAATGGGTTGATTTCCCCCCTTTCTTGATAGGAATCCATGAGTATGATTTAGAGCTTTTGATTGTGTTGATGGATTGATAATTGCTAGGTGAATATGATAATGTTGAACTCTTTGTCATGTTTGTTGCTTGTACAAAATGAGAGAAGTCTATGAATTTTGATCGTTCTTGACTAATCTTGTGTAAATGCACAAATCGGTTAAATGCTTAGACTCGGTGTAGTGTTTTATAAGTGTTGCTGAGCTTGTTGATTCTTCGTGTTAAATGCCATCAATGGGATACCTTGAGTCGTGTTTCAACTACGGGAGTCATTGGTGAGGTTTGACAAGAGATGTCGAATTCACTCTTTCAAACTACTATCTAAGAAGGATAGAAGTTTAGCGTTCACAACAAGTAGTGAAAGTAGTAAATAGGTTGCATGTTCAATGATGGATAAGAGGTTTGGAAGTGGAAGTCAATTGCGCCCAAGGTTCCGTCAATTGTTATTTTCATCTTATCTTTAGTTGTATTGCATGATTAGCATCGTTCTCTTGCTTTTCTAGTTGTTGTACTTTAATTTGATAACTTAGGATCAAACCAACCAAAACCCCCCCTTGTTTACATGCTTTTATATGTATCTATGTCTATAAATGCTTATTATGTTTTCTCCTATATATGTTTAAAACACTTGAAAAGATCCCTCTTCTCATGGACGACCCTGACTTGCCATTATCTACTTAATTGTAGATAGGAAGCATTTAGGGCTTAAAAGTATTAACTTTGAGAGGTACGGTGACGACCTCCCAGCGGTCCGAAGCCAAAAGGGCCCTTGGTTCCTAAATGAATATGGCTTGCATGAACGTCAGGGGCTTAACGGCCCCTGCAAAATAGAGATGGGTCAAGGGGATCATTTCCGAGAACAATGTTGGGCTTTGCGGTTTGTTGGAGACAAAGTTGCGGGATAAGGCTTTGAATATTTTTCTTAAAATGTTCAAAGGCTAGAAACATACCCATAATTTCGATCAGTGTCCAAACTCGCGGATATTGGTCATTTGGGATCCGAGAACTTTTAGGGTTGAAGTTATTAGAAGAATGCCGTAATGTATTCACCTAAAGGTGCATTATCTCTCCTCGGGTGTGGAATTTTTGGGAACTTTTGTATATGGCCATAGTGAAAGAAGGAAGGCTGGGCAACCTTTGTGGAAGGAGCTAAAAGATTATGGGGCTAACTTTGAGTAGACCTTGGATGGTTTTGGGAGACTATAACGCAATCCTTAGCATTAATGACCATCTTGGAGCCACGGTTCCTAGCTTATACCCGATGTCGGAATTCCAAGATGCTTATATTAAATGCAGGCTGAGGGATGCACCATCAGATGGTGAACACTTCACATGGCATAGTGCGGATTGGACCCTGAGAAGAAAACTGGATCGTGTGCTACTCAACCACGGCTAGGATAATCAAGCTTGTAGAACAACTCTTTTGCCAATCTCTTCACAATCAGATCATTCTCCATTTGTGGTGTCCATGTCCCAAGAGATTGAAAACAAAAGAAAGCCATTCCGAGTACATAATATGTGGTTACTACACCCGAATTGTTCTCAAATGGTGGAGGACTATTGAAGACCTCATGTAGATGGGTTCAAACAATATTTGGTCTGTCGTAAACTCCCACGTTTAAAAGATTCACTTAAGGTGTTGGGAAAGAGAGACTTCAATCACATGTCGGAAAAGGCAAGATAGGCGGAAATAGAGTATAGTGATGCCTTTTTGAGATTGGATGTCCTAAATCCTATGCCACGTGAAATTGATGAACTTAGAAGGTTAAAGAAGCAAGCTCTCTTCTACTACCATGCCGAATCTTCTTTCCTTTCTCAAAAAGGTAAAATCAATCACATCACTATGGCGGATAAGGGCACTTCTTACTTCCATCAAATGGTGGCCAAAAGGAGAGGAGGCAGTATCCCTACAATTATAGATAGTGACAACCGTATTGTCACATCTAATGCGAGGAAGGGTGAACTATTTGCAGATTATTACAAGAGACTATTTGGAACGACTAGAAACAGGGTTTCTATTGAGGAAGATGTCATCCTATCGGGTCCAATCTTGAGTGATGAGGATAGAGCCTTTTTGGGGAAAGATATTACAAGGAATGAAGTAAAAGTTTCATTATTCTCCATGGATGAAAATAAAGCACCGGGACCCAATGGCTATACGACTGGATTCTTCAAAAAACAATGTGGCATAGTCGGAGGAGAAATTACGGAGGCAGTTTTGGAATTCTTTGCTTCGGGTATGCTGCTCCACAAATGAATCACACTTCCATTGCTCTTATACCAAAGAAGAATGACAATTTAAAAGTTGGGGATTTCCGGCCTATAGCTTGTTGCAAAGTATTTTACAAAATCATCACCAAGATCATTGCAAACATGTTTGAAAATATTTTACCCGTCCTCATTGATCCGTGCCAAGGGACTTTTGTGAAAGGGAGAAATTTGTCGGATAATGTTATGTTGGCTCAAGAGTTTGTTCGTGGATATGGAAAGGCAAGAACATTGCCTAGATGCATGATAATGGTGGATTTACAAAAGGCATTTGACACGGTTTCTTGGGATTTCTTAGAAGAAGTGCTCACTGGTCTCGGATTCCCGGTGGTATTGAAGGATATAATCATGGCTTGTGTGAACTCAGCCACTTTCTCAATTGCGGTCAATGGTAAGCTATGTGATCACTTCAAGGGGCAAATGGGAATAAGGCAAGGAGATCCCATATCTCATCCTCTTTTTGTGATCTGCATAGAGTACCTCTTGAGACTCTTAAAGAAGAGAGCTGAATCTAAGCACTTTACATATCATCCGAGGTGTGAAGTGCTCAAGATTACTCACCTAGCTTTTGCGGATGATCTTATGCTTTTTTCCAAAGCAAACATAGATTCAGTGCACATACTTATGAATGCGCTAAATGACTTTGAGAAGACTTCCGGGTTGTCCATTATGCGGCAAAATTAAAGTTTTTTGGAGTGGGAATAAAGGAAGATTTGAGTCTTACAGGCATTCCGTGGGTCACATTCCCGGTGAGATATCTCAGAGTTTCACTTGATGATAGCAAGTTTAAGGTCACCCAATTCGGTGTATTACTGGGAAAGGTTGATTCGAAAATTGCAAAGTGGAAAGTAAACACCCTTTCTTATGCGAGGAAGTTAGAATTGGTGAGGTCTATTGTAGGGGACACTGCTAGATTTTGGATCAATAACTTCATCATCCAAAAGGCAATCATGGATGCTATCGAGCAAAGGTTTTTGTGAGGAGGTAAACACGAAAGCAAGGTTGCATGAAAAAAAATATGCACGCCAAAATCGAATAGAGGTCTTGGCCTAAGGGATTTCTACACCTGGAATAGGGCAGTCATGTCGTAAAGATTATGGGACATCCACACAAAGAAGGATAACTTGGGTGAAATGGATTCATGCCTTTTACTTAAAAACCGTCGGACTTTGGTGGATCAATCCAAGAATTGCAAATGGTAGGCTCGGTGATAGGTTCTCAAGCTACTTTGGTGACATGTGTTGCTTAAGAGACGAACTTAAAACCATGTTTGGCGGAAACTTTGTGGAGTTGAGGACTACTCTAAGCGCTTGAGCTGGC
Organism: Rubia yunnanensis; assembly: GCA_037428765.1. Lineage (NCBI taxonomy): Eukaryota > Viridiplantae > Streptophyta > Magnoliopsida > Gentianales > Rubiaceae > Rubia > Rubia yunnanensis. The sequence goes on along the minus strand of CM075069.1, from coordinate 63,423,374 downwards.
TCGGGTAAGTTCTCCAAAATGGCCTACAATTTTATGCATCGCCAAAGGTTCCCAAAGGTCTATGCCCAAACAAACCAACCAAGAGAAAGGCTATTTAACACCATTTAGAGGGGATTCATTCCTCCAAAATTCTCATTCATCGCATGGTTAGCTGCCTTTGATAGATTTCACACCAAAAATAAGTATAGGGAGGGTGAGGATGACCACACCGACTGTATATGTACACTTTGTAATCTTGAAGTGGAATCAAACAACCACTTATTCTTTTGGTGTGATTTATCCCAAACCATGTGGAGTAAGGTGCAGCAATGGATTGGGCTAAGGAAAAAGACCTCATCAATTCCAAGTTCCAAAAAATGGATCAAAAGGCATGTGAAAGGATCAAAACTTAGAAAGAAGCTTGGTTCATTGGCACTAATCACAACAGTCTACCCTATTTGGAGTGAAAGATAGTGTGGTTCATGATATAGTGTGGTTCATGATGGAGTTCCACCAAGCTCGGAAAGGGTTATCAAAATCATAAAAACCGATTGTTATATGGTGCTAAACCGGATTTTTCTGGAATAACATATGTACTAATCTACTCGAGGCCAATTGTTGCCGCGGCAGATTGGAGCAAATTCAGGTTGGCATCATGGCTATTGACGGATATGCAGGCGGATAACTGGTGGGTTGAGTATTTGGTTTGAGTACTCCCTGTTCGTGTATCAACTCTAGTAGTGGTTTGAATGACGGGTTCAAGTTGCGGACCTAGTGGTGGTTGGTTCAAGTACTTTCGACTATCATCGCTAGCATTAGTCTGTGTGGCAGTGATAGTGGTGGATGGTTAGAGTACTCCAGAATAACATTTCTAGTACCCCCGAGTAGCGCCCCATTAGAGTGACGGGTTATAATGGTAGATGGTTGATAGTTTTAAGGGGTGAGGTTCGAGGGATGGTTGGGGGTTCAAGGAGTGTTGGATGGGGTGGTCGATTAAGGTTCGAGGGATGGTTAGGAGTTCGAGGAGTGCTGGATGGGGTGGTCGATGGTTAGATGGTTTCGAGAGGTGAGGATCGAGGAATGGTTGGGGTTCGACGATTGCTGGATGGGGGTCTCGAGGGTTTCATTGTTAGAGGGAGGAGTTCATGGTTAGAGGGAGGAGTTCATGCTTAGGGTTGATGGTTCAAGGTAGGACAGTTAGAGGTATGCAGGTTCGAGGGATGAGGGTTTGAGGAAAGATATGGTGAGATTGATGTTCGAGGGGAATGAGTCAGAGGGGTATGGTTCGAGGAGGTTGGTTGATGGTTCGAGGACCCGCGAGGTTATTGGTTCGAGGTGCGAGAATGGTGGATGGTTGTGGGGTATGGTATGAGGAGAATGGTTGATGTTCGAAGGGAAAAGGGTCATGGTTCAAGGACTCCTAATGGTTCGAGGGGCTAGAATGGTTGATGGTTCGACGACTCGGTTACTTGTTGGTTTCAGTGGTGGAGGCTCGTATAGAGCAAAGATCTACTGGGTGGCTCATGATTTGACTGGTAGATGGCCATAGTGTAGGATGGATGATGATTCGAGGAATGATGGTTCGAGAAGTATGGTTTAAGGCGAGAGTGGAAAATGGCGGATTGTAGAGTGTTTCGAGGGCTGACGATTCGAGGGATGGTTGATGCAGGATGGTGAGGTTGATGTTCGAGGGATGTTGGTCCGAGGGGTATGGTACAAGAAGGTAGGATGATGGTTCGAGGGGAAATGGATCATGGTTCGAGGACCAGTGAGGTTGATGGTCCGAGAAGTATGGTTCGAGGTGAGTGTGGAAATGGTGAATGGTAGAGGGTTTCGAGGGATGGTTCAGGGTTTGAGGGATACGGGATGGTGAGGTTGATGTTCGAGGGATGATGGTTCGAGAGGCGAGAATGGTGGTTGGTACAAGGTCTCGCCTGGTGGCTGGTTCGAGTCGTGGGAGTTCGAGTGAAGGAGTATAGATGCCCCGAGAGGGTTGAAAATGGCGGATTGTAAATGGTTTAGAGAGATGGTACTCAGGGTTCAAGGGGTTCTGGATGGTGTGGTTGATGGTTTGAGGGGTGCTGGATGGTGAGGTTGATCATTTTGATGGTTTGAGGGGAATGGTACGAGGAGGAGGGTTGAAGGTTAGAGTGGGAATGAAACATGATTCGAGGACTCGTGAAGTTGATGGTTAGACGGGTGACCGTTTTGAAGCTTCGAGGATTTGAGTGGTTTCGAGGACTTGATAGTTTGAGGGAGTATATTTCGAGGCGATAAATGATTCGAGGGTAGCTGGTTAATAAGGTTGATCATTTTGATGGTTTGAGATGAGTGGTACGAGGAGGAGGGTTGACGGTTCGAGTGGGAATGGAGCATGATTTGAGGACTCGAGGTGGCTCGAGGGCTGATTGCTCGAGGTGGCACAGTTCCAGGTATAAATGTTTGAGGGATGACGGCTCGAGGAGAGACAATTTGAGGGGAGATGGTATCGAGGGATGACGGTTGGAGGGATATAGTATACAGCTTTGAGGGGAGATGGTATGCAGGTTTGAGGGGAGACGGTTCGAGGGAGAGACAGTTCGAGGGGAGACGGTTGAAGGAATACTGGCGTGGCAATACTTGGGAGTTTGGCACGTGGTGACGACACACGGTTTAATCTACGCCATGATCTTTTGGTGTCACGGTTTTCTGGTGACATGGCTCTCTGGCGCCATGGTTTTCTAGATACAATATTGGTTGCCAATACGGTTTTACTACATCACGGGCTGTGCATTTCCTCTGCATGTGCACTCGTGTCTCGACATGTAGTATAACAAGAAGGCCTTGCCTTGGAGGACTTATTTGTAATCCTTAGGGATGGCTAGCATGTTACTTATTACTAAGGAATTAACAGATAGTGGCTTGACCGTTGCATTCAGGGCAAAAGAAAACATGGTTGGAATGTACGTTCCTACCATAATACCTTCCTAGCCTAGGTTGCTACTATGATATTGACGGATACATTCATGCGCTATATGCTAGTGCTACACTAGTGTCAAAAAGGCATAAAGCTGTCCAATAGCTTAAAATGGAATGGGTGGTTACATAACCTCCACGCTAGGCACACACGGTACAAGTTGTGTCAGTTCTCCAAATTTCTCCATGGTGTATTAGGCGTTCACAAGAGCACTTGGCATTGCCTCTTCTTTCTCTTGCCACCGATATATTCATTGAAAGAGAATGTTGGAAGGCCAATAACACTCCTTTTTCCCACCTTAGGAGTGTATATGATAGAAGTTGTCCATAATGCCGAACAATGGCACAAAGGTACCCCAGCTTCAATTTCTCGCATCACACAAGACACCCACATACAAGACCCAAGGCCTTTGTTCTCAGCTGCACTAGGACAGAGCAAATTGACACCACACTACAGTTTCCTGAAGGCGTGGTATAACTCTACCCGGTGACGACCACTTTCTCATGTTCTACAAGACCCGAGACCATTAACCTCGGCTACGTATAGGATGACAACATTTGGTGTAAGTAGAGCCAGTACCTGCTCTGGTCGGTATGTATCGGATTGGCATCTCAATCCTGACTCGTGATTATGCTGGACACATTTCTCAGCGGATAGAAGGCCTTGGATATATGAGGTAGAATCAGTTTCTTGGAATGGGGTAGTTAATTTGTTTTCACCCCTATTCAATACATCCTTCATCACCCTCTAGTTTTCCCATTCAGTACAAGGATATGCATGTAAGCTCATCATTAATTAGCTTGGCCCAGTAGGATCCACATTGTAGTACAAGAGGGTGCCTTTCATGTCACCCGCCCAAACATTCCACGTTTTTCTATTTACCATTTTATCGAAAGAGCCATTTAGCTGATTATCATAGGGTGTTATATTGTGACGTAGATATATAAGAGTATTAATGAAGTTTTGATCTACAATGCAAGCATTGTGAATCAAGTTGGATAGTGACGTGTCACAATATTTTATTATTTTTAACTATTAAAGTGTTACTCCCTCATTCCCAACAAAAGTTGCAATTGTACTATTCATTTAGTTAAATTGACTAATTTAAACTATAAAATTCGTAAGGATAATATCATGTGGCATAGCGTTAGATTCGCCTTAATATGTATTTTCAAAATATTAAATTTTTATAATTTTTAACTGTACATAATTAAAGATATTAATGGACGTCAAATATTTTTTGAGTCAACAGATGTCAAAGTAGGCTGGGATATAGGGAGTATTCCATTCACTATATATTAAATTCATATTTACCTAGAGGTCGTTAGACAGATCATGATAAATGTCATTTATATTAACTTTAATGTCGGATTATAACATTTAAGTTTAAATACATTTGAAAGATGTTTAAAATTATAGGAATCTCGTTGCAACTAATTATATTTCACTTATAAAATAGTCCCATCTAACAGTTAGAAAACAAAACTTTGAGATTTAATTAACAATCTCAAAAAAATATTGACTAGGCTTACTGATGGGCATCAATATGAGGTGGTTCAAAGGGGTCATATTATATTTAGCCACTTCAGACTAAGGTTCCAAGAGATCATTGCAGTGGACATACATTTTAACTTTTCAAACTTTCAATCCTATAGTCTATTGACATATTCTAATAAGAAGTTTGTATTGGAGATGCTTTTTATTGTTTGATTAACACGTGCTCAAGAAAATGTTTGGCAAAATTAATTACTACACGTTTGATAGAAAATTAGAAATTGACAAGGAGTTACAAAATTATTTGTTAATTATACGTTTCATACAAAATGACATTCATAGTAAACGAATGGTCTTTTTTAAAAAATTAAAAACAACCAGATGGTGGTGAGAATTTGATTAGGCATCCCAAACCTGAAGAAATGAAGTTACATAAGTAGTTTGCTTCCTATTGAAGTGTAAACTCTATCAAACAAAACATTGGACTTGTAGGGCAAAATCGATGATAGGGTAACATGTTTATTGTTTGACTGCGATCCTCATCCAAATACCTCACCCCATGTGTTAATATTTGGTAAGCCAGGCAGTCAACAATAAATATTACCGATGTACAAAAATTATTTGTTAACTTCTAACTATTGAATTCTTACGGTCGGAAAACCTACCGTATCAACAACTATTGCTCTTCTTGTGGTTGAATCAAGTCCTTGTCTAGACCATTCTGTTAGTTGCTGGATTTTCCTCTTGACAGGTAGTGAAACAAAATGGTGAGTTGAGAAGTTTTGTTCTCTGTAAACGTGTTTGATATGTGTGCTTCTCTACTGCAGTAATGTTTTCTCTTTCCACCAAGTAGTTCTTATTGTCCATGGCCATTTTATCTTCCCCTCTATCATTTGAACTACCTATAAAGAATCAGTTTCAACATTCAAAGGCCAGAAGTTATTTTCAATCCATATCTTTATGCCTGATTGGATTGCCATGAGTTCAGCTTCTAGCGCATTTGCTGCCACTGGTATATGATTAGCACCTGCATAAACAACCCATCCCATTGCATTTCTAACAATGATACCCACTTTAGGGCAAGCTAGTGAAGAGAAGGCAGCATCAGTATTCAGTTTGTATCCATTATCAGGTGGTTTCCACTTAAAGGCCTTGACAATTTTCTTCTTTCTTCTCTTATGTACTGGGAAGAAATCTTTAGAGGCTAGACTATGACAGTCAGGGTATATTTTTTGCAGATTTAATGTGAAGATATTCATGATGAGTCTAGTAAGAGTTGATATCATCTGATTCACATTAGGCCGTTTGTTGTCATATAATTGTGAACATCTAGCTTTCCATAGTAGCCAGCGGATTAAATTAGGCATGATGTTTATGCAGTTATTCATTGTTTCCGAAGCATTTGCATAAGACCAAAACTATGATAATCTATCAAAATGGTGCCTAAACTATGGGGTGTGAGTTCCCAACATTTGTATTGCATGATCCCATAGTTTCACAGATATTGAGCACATGTTAAAAATATGGGAGGAGGTTTTTGAATCAGATAAGCATAATGAGCATCTAGATGTAGTATGAATTCCAAACATTGCTAGCGTATCATCTAGTGGCAGAATGTTATTTGTAAGTTTCCAGGTATCATCTAGAGCTGTTGAGGAAGGTCTTCTCTTCCTCATTAGCTCATATGATGAATTAACTAAGAACATACCTGTAGTGCTTGGTCTCTAGATCATTATGTCCAGCTCTTCAGTGAGTGTATGATTCTGCTGGAGTAAATATAAAGTTGAAGAGGGGAAACCCACTAACAAGTCTTACATGTACTCTACTATTTTTAAGAATGGATGTGGAATTGTGAAATCTGAATCCCAAATGTCAATTAGGCACTCTAGTTTAGTCCTGTTAGCTATCCAGAAATTGCTTGTTTCTGAACCTGTCAGTGCAAATGTGTTTTGTAGCGCTATTTGTGAGACTCTAGTGCATCTTCTCCATGGATATGATGATTTTAAAGAAGGGGGCATTGCCCAGATGAGCTTAGTCTACAATGAATTTCCTTCCTGGAGCTTCCACCACTGCTTCAATGAGAAGACATCTACTGTTGAGTTAAAATTCTTTAAGTTAAGTCCATTTTCAATCAGTGGTACATCTATTCTACGCAGCCCCTCCAGTGCCTTTTGGGTTTATCCTTAACTCCTATCCCTCATATAAAGTCTAGAAATAAGCTCTTAATTCTCTTAATCACTGATTTTGTGGGAGACATAACATACCATATGTGCAAAGGGATAGCTGAGATTACATGTCTCACTAGTATTATCCTACCAACCATATTTAAAAGTTTTGAGTTCCAGTTTTGAAACCTAGAGTTGATCTTCTCTATCATTCCTTGGAAGTACATGTTCCACTTTCTTCCTTTAAACATTGGGACACCTACGTATGTAAATGGAAAGTTACCCTCTGTCATATTTGTAATACTCCGAATTCTATCCTTGGTTATCTGAGTGGTTTTATTTCCTACATATAGCACTTTTAGAGTAGTTAACAATCTAACCCGTGCCTCTCTCATAGATGTTAAGGAAAGCTACCATATTTGTGAGGGATTTCTTTGTTGCCTTTAAAAAGATGATAATGTTATCTGCATAGGATATGTGAGTTAGATTCATAGAACCTGGCATTTTGAAACTGTCTATCATGTTTTCCTAGAAAATGTACTTGAGACCTCTATTTAAAACTTTTGTAATCAACAGAATATGAGAGAGAGAGGATCTCCTTGTTTGAGGTCTCTTGATGCTTTAAAAAAGCCACTTGGCTTTCCATTGATTAGAACAGAGAAGTAAGCAGATGATATATTACTGAGTATTAATCTAGTAAAATGACCATGGAATCCCATTTTTAGCAAGAAAGAGTTCAGCATTATCCAGGAAACCCTATCAAATGCCATAGACAGATCAACTTCTGCTATTAATTTTAGACACTGATCCCTTTTATCTAGCAATTTGGTCATTTCCTGCATGACTAAGATGTTGTCAGCTATTTCTATTGTTTTGAAGAAATTGCTCTGTTCAGGTGAGATGCACTTGTTAATTACTAGTCATATCCTATCAACTAAACTTTGTTTATGAAGTTTGACAAGGAAATAGGTCTAAAATTAGAGAGGGTAGTAGGGGTATGGATTTTTGGGATAAAGCATATTAGTGTACTGGTTACACTTGGTGGAAGTGGAGCAACATACATGAATTCCTAAATACAGTTAAGTAAGTCATACTTAATTGTTTCCGAAGATAATCTGTAGAAAGTGCCATTGAATCCATCTGGCCCTGCAACCAGGGCCAGAACCAGGGGTGGGAAAGGGTGTGCAGGCGCCTCCCCTCAATGATGAGAGAATTAGTACTAGTAGTGCCATCGGATCGAGGGTTCCACCACCCCATTCCGCCATGTCCCGCCCCTGCTCCTGGAGAAGAAAACTCAATTTTTTTCGAAACCCAGTTATTTCAACGACGCCACTTGGTTTAAGTACTGGAATTTATTATTTCAAATCCAAAAACCAAAGTAATTGGGGAAAACCCCCAATTAACCTAATCGGGCAATTGAGAAACACAACAGATTGCAAGTGGCAGCAAAAGCCCAGACACTGCTTCACTCCCTACCGCCACGCTGCATCGCCGTCCGTCACTCCCTGCCACTGCACCAAGTAATGTTGTTTGGATCTGAGATCAATACGGTTTGGATATGAAATTTAGCCACAGAAAAGTTTGCTAGCGGCTCTGTGTTTGTATTTGTATTTCTGTTACTTTTTGTGTGTATTTTTCCGAGTTTAGGGGAAGGTTCATATATGATTTTGAAGACTGAAAGATGGAAGTCATTTGTGTTTGTTGATTTTTGTTAGTGAAGCTTTTCACTTCAAAAAAAAGTGAAGCTGTGCTTTTTTTCCCCTTTTAAACTTGGCAGTAGTTCGACTAGAATGAGGATTATTTACTTAACCTTTAAACAAGGAGAAGAATAAGAAAGGGATAACTAACACACACAAACCATTGGAGGCTGCAGGAGGAAAAAAAAAAAGGACTATTAGTTTTTTAACTTGGGATTATGATAGATTAATTAGTTGTGATGACAAATTTGAAAGTGATAGTTGGAAGCAGATGATAAGTACACTAAAAATGATAAGTGCAAAACCGCAATGATAAGTGCAAAATCGCAATTTGAAAGGTCTATCCTTATTTTCTTTGTAAATGATTCTATTTTCTTTTATTTGTGCGTTATCAGGACCATAAATTTTCATTCATTTATTTAAGTATTATTATATGTGCTCGAGTTAATTGTCCGATAAAATGTTTTTTTTGCAGTTCCACTTAGCCCAGCACTGTTTTGGCCCAAACTGAAAACATTGGTTTTCAGTTCTTCCATTCGAATCATCCTAACCAGCTCAATATTTTCAGTTTCAGATACAAGGCTAGGTACGAATGGTCTTTTGTTTTTAAGGGAGGGATAATGGAAGGAGACGAACGAAATAAGGCGAAAAAAAAATTTCCATTCAATTTGTGGGAATCTCAAATAATCATCCGGCTATATAGTCTACATCCCAAGCACATAGAAATAGAAGGGAAAATAAAATTATCAAGTGCAGTTGGGATTTCTGCCGGGTCCCCCGAAGAGAACGTAAGAGCCATGGTTATCATCATGGTCCAGTTTAATATTGTAGCAGCCGGGATGTTCAGCCGTGGTCCTGAGGTTACCCCCCGGCGCCACCAAATTTCCTGACGGATCCACCACCTGCAGATTACTAAAGTAACTGGCTCCCCCGAACCCCTCCTCCGCGAAATGGCCGCTCCCCATCGGCGTCGCCGTGTGTCGCCCCCCCGGTATCGAGTTCATCACCTCCCCGCCCCATTCCACAGCCGTCGCACCGTCTCCGAGGTGCGTAAACAGAGTCCCCGGCCAGTATCCAAGGGTCACACCATCAACGCTCAACCACCACGAATTCTGCGCTGCATCCTTCCATATGAACACAGTTATTTCCGCCTGGGAGCCGTGGTACGTGGAAACCGGGGAGACAACCCCGCCGATCAACGCTGAATTGGATGTCTGAACGAAACCGGGGCACTGCAAGTTGTAGCAGCCTTTAGAGCGGTAGCCGTCGGCGGTCCAGTAGATGAAGAACCTGGTGGCGTTATCTCCGTAGAGCGCCGGGTCGACGTGCCACCCGGCTTCCAAGGTGTTGACGTCGTCATAAGGACCTCCCAACACCCAAATTTGAGCCAGGCTGAACTCTACCGACAGGTCCTCCACTTGAGGCTGCCACACGTTTATGACTGCCTTGGCTCCGTGATATGTTCCGCCGTCCACCACCGCCACTGCGTGGTCGTGGTTGGGGTCTTCTGCTAACATTCTTCTGCTCTGCTTCTTCTTTTCTTCCTGTTTTGCTGTCCTTCTGATCATGGGAATGGTTCCATGGGGACAGCGCGTCCCTTTCTGGGTGGCTGGTGATGATGGGAAGGGATGAAAACTCGGGGTCATCGAAATGGTGTGGTTTTTGAGCATTGGATGATCAAATGCAGGTTGCTGATAAAAATGAACACAATCGATTGTGTCTCCATCTGGACTCCTCGTCCATGATTCATATGCGTAACAGGATAGAATCATGAAAAATGACAATAACAGGGTAGACAAGGGAGGAAACTTCATGACTTAGAAATCTATGAATATGTCTTAATCTCTCTAGCTTGTGTATAAACCCAAACTGTAATATTGCGTGGGCTTATAATCAAGATGGGGAGGGCAATGGTGTAGTAGTGTAGGATAACTGAGTTGTAAGTTGACAGGAAGATCACTTGATTTGGTGGCCCTAGCGGAATCAATTATAGATTGAAAATGAGATATATCGATAGGCCAGAAATTTTAGGTGTTGAAATCATATTGGGAAATTTTATAAGATTAAATGAGTGATTTGTGGTATATTTGGCGGAATTTGATTTACCCAACAACTAAGCATATTACATTTGCTAACCTATAAATTTATCGCCAGTGAGCAAACATTGTATTTTTGTGAAGGATATCAATAGAAGAGATTAATTAAACAATATTTGCCTGATTAGGTTCCATATTACACCCTCGTCCCATAATTATTGGTCTATTTATTTTTTCATGGTCTTCAATGATCAATTTTTAGCGTTAATATATCTACCTACGTATAATATTTTCGCATATAAAATTGATATTTAGAAAATAGATATTAAGATGAATCTAACAATATCTCACATGATATTTTTATTATACATATATTAATTTATATTTAAGTTCAAAGTTTACCAACTTTGAAAAAGTAAATAGACCAATAATCTTGGGACAGTATATAATAACAATATCATTTTGATGAAATTTTGTAACTAAAAACATCATGGATTCGCTTTTGATACTAATTTTGATCATTATGATGATGTAAGTCAATAAAAAGATAAGTACTACCATTTTCAAATAAGTTGATTTCAATTTTACCAATTAAATTCATATCATAGCTAAAAGTTGCACGGTTAGTAACATCTTATTTTAGATTCATATGTATTTTTTTTATGTATTTTTGGATGACCCAATATAAATAAAAGATTTCGTCTCTTGAAAGACGGTCTTTCCATAAATTATGGAAATACCAAGGTTTAAAGAGCAAATTAGAAGAAATGAAGATAAATTTTGGATGGCATGAATCGGGTTATAAACTTTATAACTACTACACATTGCATAATAAATTTTTAATATTGCATCTAAGATCTTTTACCTTTTATTATTCTATTTAAACCCCGTCCTTCCTATGACTTTGCCAAATTTTTATATACATCTCATTTTTTTTTTTGATGATTTAATTAAGTCACGCGTTTTAATATAGTAAGGCCAGTGTGATGAAAAAACAATTAACATTTTTTTTAGTGAAAACACCCAAAGGTGGAGGATTATATATAAGGTTCCCCAAGCCTTAATTAAAACAACTTAAGTATACAAAGTAATGGTTTATACATTAAGATCTCCGAGGCAACATAGTTGCCTCCAAAAGAATACCTATTTAGTAGTAGATTGGTGTAACTATCCAGAATAGAAGAGGATAGTTATTGAAGTTGCGATTCCAAAAGAAAGAATCTCCACCCCCTGTGTTAATTCATTCCTTTGGCCAGACAACTTCAATCTAAAAACTTCAGAGATTAATGTTAAAATCCGAAACCTAATGTTGGATTTCTGAGTAGTCAAAATTATGATAATGGAGCATTCCATTCTGTTAACCGCAGCAGGAAGGGGGAGATGACCAATTGAGATGGATCTCCATATAGGTGTAGCTGAGCTTCAGATGTTGGAATTCAAACCGTAGTACCTGCAAAAAATCAAGTGGCAAAATCTTAGCAGTATCAATTCTATCAGGAGCCATGCCTATAGATTCTGATATAGGGAGTATGCTCCCTATCCAAAGAAATGAGGCCTTTGATGTGGGTGGGTAAATTAGAAAGGTTTAGGCTCAGATTATGGACTGAGTGATATTTAGCAATTGCATCTGCCACAGAGTTACATTACCTAAAAACATGCTTAAGATCAGCATTCTTTAATAGGGACTTTACTTTAGAGGTTAGATCAAACAAAGGCCAGTGAGCAGTATAGGGATCCCTGATCATTTTCACAGCCAACAAAGAATCAGATTCAATAGTGAAAGTGTTATCTAGTTCTGGAAAGGATTGGCAGGTAAATAGGATAGCTAAAATCTCTGCTTGAAGTGAAGAAACAACAGTAATAGCAGTGGATTTAATAAGGCATGGGGTTCCATAACTGTTTCTTGCAATCAGGCCAATTGTTGCATTATTAGAGGACCGGGATGCATCTACATTAATCTTTATGCAATTTGGCTTTGGCCTTTCCCAGAGAACAATAGATATAGTAGACTTCGGAGGTGGTCTAAGGTGAGGGATGAGATGCAAAAAGCTGGGTGGAATAGTTAAGAGGGAACTGTGGTGGTATGGTTTAGCATAGAGAGTCAGATAAATTTGGTCACAAACTTTCTTGCATATGAGCTCTGATGAAAAACGTTTGTTATCAAAAAAGAAACTGTTCCTTGCCTTCCAGAGGCACCAACAGATTAAAGGTGGGAGAATTTTACATAACAGTTGGTGCCATTTGGGAAGATCATGACTATTCCAAAACAAGAAGAATCTTTCATTAATTGAATCCTGATCATTAAGGTGGAAATCCAACAAAGATACCATCTTATTCCATATAGATTGAGTAAGGGGGCAGGATATAAAAAATGTTGAATATAGTCTGAATGATAACATGTTGGGCATTTTGAAGCAAGACTAAAACCACATTTGATTAGCATATCATCAAAAGGTAGGAAAGGGTGCAACAGTTTCCATGTAAAAATAGAAACTTTTTTTTGTAGTTTTGGATTCCATATAAGTTTGGTAGCAGGGAAATTACCTGAAGAGAGAGTGAGTTCCTTGTATGCATATTTAAAAGAGAAAACACCTGTCACTTCTAGTTTCCAGATCAACCTATCTTCTCTATCTTGGGTAATTTCTGCAGACTGAAGAAAGGAGAGAGTATCATGTTCCAGGAAGGAGGAAGTCTGTGGTAGAATAGATGCTTTGTTACTGATAAACTCAGCCACAGAGAAGTATAATAATGGGAAAATGATGGAGCTAGAGATACAATTCATAAGTGGCCCATTAGGGCACCAGTTAACAGACCAGAAATTACAGCTACCTTTACCATGAATAATCAGGGTGTTATTTTCTGCAAAGGAGTTAACTGAACAGATTCTATTCCAGGTCATGGATTTTCTATGTGTATGAGGTAAGGACCAGATCATTTTAGCCCACATAGTAGTTCCCAACTGACTCTTCCACCAGAGTTTGAGAGAACATGAGTCAATTATAGCCTGAATTGATCTAAAACCTAGACCATTATGAGACCTTGGTGTAGCTAAATCAGACCACCTTTTCCAGACTTTATTATTTTTGCCATCTGACTCACCCCAGAAAAATCTAGACATTTTTTTCTCAAATGTCTTAACTATATGGTTAGGGGGTTTGGTAACAGTCCATAGATGCTGAGGTAAGGAGTATAAACATGATTGGATTAAGGTCAATTTTCCACCTGAACTCAGCCATTTGCTTTTCCAGGTCATCAGTTTTTTGTCCATATTTTCCATCAAAGGTTGGAAATATATATTCAGGGTTCTACCTTTAAAGATTGGGCAACCTAGGTATTTAAAAGGAAAAGAACCTTTTTTTTATTTTTAAGATCATCCTAACCTGATTTAATTTTGCAACTGTAGCCCTTTTGCTTATATAGAAATCAGATTTCTCAAAATTAAAATTTTGTCCCGAGGTAGATTCAAAGATCTCTAAAAAGGCTTTAATCTTAATCAGGTTGGATTTAGAGGCTTGCATGAAAATGATGGTATCATCAGCATACATTAAGTGAGATGCTGGTGTGATTGAGGCAGGCAACTGATAGTATGAGAGACTGTTATTCCAAAATATAAAAGAAAGGCTCCTAGAGAAAGCCTCTGAGAAAATATTAAAAAGAAAGGGAGAAAGGAGATCACCTTGTTTGATGCCTCTAGTGGCTTTAAAAAAGCCCACTGGATTGCCATTGATAAGAACTGAGAAATGAGCTTGGGATAAATTATTCATAACAGCATTTTAAAAATTCCCAGGAAAACCAAATCTACCTAGTATGGTCCTTAGAAAATCCCCATTAACCCTATCAAAAGCTTTTCTAAGGTCCAATTTGAGAATACAGTTAGGCACTCTACTCTTTTTATGTAAGAATCTTAACATTTCCTGCAGATAGAGTATGTCATCAGAAATGTCTCTATTCTTCATGAAGGCAGTTTAATTGGGATCGATTAGGTTTTCCATGTGAGGTTTCAATCTTTCCATTAAAACCTTAGAGCAGATTTTATTGATAACATTAGAGAGACTAATTGGTCTAAAGTCATCAAAAGAGAATGGTGTTGCTTTTTTTGGAATCAGAGTTATCCAGGTACTGGAAATACCCCTTGGCATATCTGAGCCTAAGATGAATTCATTAACAGCATCAGTTAAATCTTCCTTGATAATAGCCCAGCACTTAATATAGAATTTACTGGAAAAGCCATCTGGTCCTGGACTACTATTTTTGTTTAAGCAATTGATCACAGATTTAAGTTCCTCTTCTGAGATTGGTCTAGATAGAGCTTGGTTATCCTGTTCAGTGATGACAGTTGGAATTTGGCTAAGAAAATGAGGGTAATAGGTATTATTAGCCCTTTGGTTAGGTTCAGATAACAGTTCAGAAAAATAGGCTACAACTTCTTTTTGAATATCTAAGTGTGAGTTAAGCCACTGACCCTGCCTATTTTTGATTTTAGAGATCTGTAATTTACAGTTTTTTTCCTGTACTGTCTTATGAAAAAACTGGGTGTTATTATCTCCTAGGTTATGCCATGTTGATCTAGCTTTCTGCTTCCAGAACTTTTCCTTTTCCTTCAGGGCTCTAAGCAGTAGTGCCTTTTTTTTCATTTAATTTGATTAATTCAGAATCTGTGGGGGTAGAGTCGAAGACAAGTTCCTGTAATCTAAGAGCTTCTTCTACAGTGATTACATTAGCATCAATGTTTCCAAAGCAGTCTCTATTCCAAATTTTATCACTTTGTTCAGTCTAATCAATTTTAGGTAGAAACCTAACATTCCAGACTGAGGAAGAGGAATTGACCAATTTTCCCTAATTAGGTCTATAAATTCTGGTTTATTAAACAAAGTATTTATAAATCTAAAGGGTTTAGGGTGAGAAATAACTAGAGTTGACACCTGAAGGAGAAGAGGAGAGTGATATGAGGTTTGTCTATTCAAAATTTGGATAGAAGATGAAGGAAATTTTGAATTCCATTGAATAGTACAGAGTCCTCTATCTAATCTCTTTGAGGTAGGATTCCTAAGTCTTGAATTGGAGCAAGTAAATAGGTTCCCCACTGTATTAATCTCCTGAATTCTAGAGGAGCTAATCCAATTATTGAAGTCCCTAATACTTCCTAGAGAAGGGGAGCTAGGACCTCTATATTCTGAAAGTGAAGTTATGGTATTAAAATCTCCTATGAAAATAGTTTCACTTTTAGGTATGACACTCAGGTCATTCCATAAAGTTTTTCTACCATCTCTATTCCTAAGAGCATAAATGAAAACTGCTTCCATGTCTATGTCTAAAGTAAGGTGAGCTATTTTAACTTACAAAAACTGTTCATGATGAGAGATGAGTGAGACTGTTACAGGGTTGTTCCACATAAGCCATATTTTACCATTTTGGAGTGGCAGATTATGTGAAAATTTGAGCTTATCCATATAGGATTGACATTGATTGTTATCATGCATTGGTTCAATTATACAAAGGAGTTGAATTTTCTTCAGCTTAACTAATTGGATTAGTCTTAGCATAGAAGATTCCATACCTCTAAGATTCCACACTAAAAAATTAACAGTTAAAGTGTGTGTCATTGTTCACATGATTTATGACTTTTTGTAGCTGATCTAAGCATCATCTTATTTAGCTGACTAAGATAGTTATTTTTTTATTCTTAGACTTACCTTGCTGATCAGTGGAACCTTTGAGCTTCATAGATTGTGGTGGTGTAAGGACAAGATGACTGTTAACAGCCTCTTCTTATAAATCTTGCACTTCCAGTTCCATGAGATCTTATGTTTGGGGGACGGTGTCTAAATCCTGCAGAACAGAAAACCTATTTTCCATCTTTCCTTGTAGAGAAAGTGGGGGGTTAGTGGGGGAGGATTGATTCAGAGTTAACCTGAGTGAGCCAATTTGTATGTCAATTTTTTCATAGGAAATAGGAGTAGGTTTGGACAATGAAGTGGCATTTAATAGTTTGGAGAGGGAAGGTTGAGAGTTTTCTAGGGGTGGGATGCTGTGGTATTTTTGGTGATTGCAGGGTATCATTTTCAGGCTCTCCATTTACATCTGGAAGTGAGTAGGAGGAAGGGTTCAGGGAGGGGCTTGTTATAGCTCTCTGGCGAACTACTTTGCCATTATTGGGAGGGAGAGTAACAGTCTGATTTCCTAAGGAGATCTGAGGTGCCTTACTAAACTTATTCCCAGTAGCCTGCCACTGTGTATGATTTTGGCTTTGTGATGTGGGATTTTCCAGTGGCTTACCATTAAAGTTCAGTGGGATGGCTCTACATTGATTTAAAGAATGTCCTAACTTGGAACAATGATCACAATATAGTGGGACATCTTCAAACTCAATTTGATATTTTCTGTTATTAGTAACTGATCCCAATCTAATGAAATTACACAAAGGTTTCTGTAAATCAATTTCCACACACAATTTAATAGCAGAAGGCCTTGTGAGCATTTCAGTAGCTAGATCATTCTTAATAAAACTTCCTATGCTATTTCCAATGGCCTCAATAGATGCAGAATTATAGTAGTACAGAGGGACTTCCCTTATAGTACACTAGATGGGCACAATTGGGGATTCTCTGTGAGTAGAGAAATCCGGAGACCATCTGAGCATCTTTAGCTGGATTCCATTGAAGTTCTAAACTCCTTTGATCCAGAATCTTTGGTAGTCGTTGACTTGATCGAACCTAATCAACACATGTTTATAGTCCAACGAACCTAACTGATAGTTGCCGGCAAAACCTACTGTCTTGAAGGCTAGCTCCAGTTGCTCCATCGACAGTCTCCCCTTTGTGAATTTTCCGACCAAGGTATTAGAATAGTGTGCAGAGAGTTTGGCAATTTGATTGTCGGAGTATAGGCAAGCCGGGTCACCTAAGTGTTAGGATTTAGGGGTCAGCTCAGGGTTGTTAGGCAGGGATTTCATTGCGGGGGGCGATTTGGTCTGGAGAGCAGCCATGAAAGATTTTGGTGTGGCTTGCTTGGCGTTGCTGTCCACCATAGCAGCCGGCAAAGCAATGGCCGTGTCTCTCGTTGTACGTTATCGGCAGGATAATAACCGTTAACAGCGAGAAGAGCCGTTACCGGCGAGAAGGGAAAGGGATAGAAAGTTCGTTACTGTAGCAAGGATTCAGTTGAGAAAGAGAATTCAAAAAATAAAAAAAACAATTAATATTGTTTTGAGCAAAAATAAATCTAAAAAAATATGGCAAAATTTTGGGAAAAATAGTTTTTCCATATGTTTATGTAAATATGAAGTTTATTAAAATAATAAAAGGTAAAGAGTTTTAGTTGGAATATTAAAAATTTATTATATAATATGTAGTAGTTATAAAGTTTATAACCAAATTCAGGCAGTCCAAAATTTTTATCTTCATTTCTTCTAATCTTTATCCAAACCTTGATTTTTCATTGGGTTATGAAAATACTGTCAGGTCCATTGATGGAATACCAGGAATACATTTTATATAAATGAATGCTAATTTTCTGCAGGTTGGTTTCAAAAGCTTTTATCCAAAGAACATTCTAAGGATTATATGTTTTTACATCATCTTATTTTGCTATTGATTGGAATTAATCAAAGATATTGTTAATGATATATAAAACAGTGAGCGACTCTTGAAAGATGGTCTTTGCATAACTTATGAAAATATCAATGTTTAAAGTGTAAATTAGAATAAAAAAAGATAAAAATTTTGGGTTGCATAAATTGGATTATAAACTTTATAACTACTACATGTTGCATAATAAATTTTTAATATTACAACTAAGACCTTTTACCTTTTATTTTTTCTAAATGTAACCCATATTAATGGGATGGGTATGTATTAGGTTCCCCAAACCTGAAAAAAAAAATCTTTTACAAATTTGAGCTTCAAAAAATGATTTTGAAGACTTTGTACAAAAGGATAATACGAGGCAATCAAAATTGCCTGAGCAAAAGTCTACTTAGGGTGATTTTGGCGATGATTCCATTTCCCATGTCTCCACCCCTCTCGTTAACATGGGCAGATGGCCAGATCTCCAAAATGGCTCTAAGTATGAAAAAAGGAATGTCTCCTTTCTTCTAATGTTTGAAGACTTCAGTGTTCCTGAAGTTGTGGCTCGGTTTCCTCTGCTGCAGGTGAAATTCCTCCTGCCTAACTGTGTCTTGTCAAAATATGGTTTCCAGCTTGTTGAAATTTTGCCTCCGGCCTTTTCCCTGAGTTTAGTACCTGTTGGAAAGTTACAGATATCAGTAGCATCCATTCAAGCAAGTCTAATTGCTGGGAGTTGGATTTTATCCAAATGAATCAGACCCTTGGTTTTCCGGTCCAGCTGATGAAAACTGAGGTTCTTTGGTTGGGATTTAATGGCAAGTTTGCTCAATCTATCCGCCACTAAGTTGCCCTCTCTGAGTGTGTGTGTGTGTGTGTGTGACTGGTATATTTACTAAATCCAGAGCCAGATGAGAAGCAAGTTCAAAGGATTGCCATGGAGCTTTTAGGGGCTCATTTATAGCTTGAATGACATTAATTCAATCAGTTTCTATAGTAATGATTCCCAGATTTAAACCTGTTGCATAAATCAAGCCTTGTTGCATAGCTACCAATTCAGCATGGAAACTAGAGGTACATGAGTTAATTCTGAGAGCTGCAGCTACAAATTATCCTTCTGAGTTCCTAATTATAATACCAATGCCACATTTGTTGCTGTTTTTGTGCCAGGATGCATCTACATTAACTTTAAACCCATGAAACGTTTTAATCCAGAGAATGCATTATAGTGTTGATTAGACCCATGTTAACTCATTTTTGGCCTTCTAGGCTTTTAGAAAACACAGGTTTAGCAAGGAATATCAAGAAAATATCATTTTTGATGTCTGTAATGATTTATTAATGGAGTGGTTCAGTGTCATAAAAAATTATTCTATTTTTTTCTTTCCATATATTCCAACAGATGAAAGATGGTATTTCAGCTGTTATTATTCTAACAGATGACCTTTTACATTTTATTATTCTAATTAAACCCCGTCTTTTCATAAGCCCACGGAAAGACGGTATTTCCCAAGAATTTGCCTTATATATATTTAACGACTCCATTTTATAAAATGGAATCATTTATTTTATTTACATAAATAAAAAATATTTTGATTATGATTTGGGTGTTTTAAATAAATAAATAAATATATATGTGTGTGTATATATAAATATATAAATATATATATATATATGTGTGTGTATGTATATATATATATCACAATTTAGTTATCTACCATATAAATAGAGGAAAAGTTTTGGGAAAGACCGTATTTCCATAGGCTTATGGAAAGATGATGTTTAATTAAAATAATAAAAGGTAAAGGGTTTTGATTGCAATATTAAAATTTTATTATATAACGTGTAGTTGTTATAAAATTTATAACTTGTTTCATGCAACCAGAAAATTTTATTTTCATTTCTTCTAATTTGCTCTTTACACCTTTGTTTTTACATGGCTTATGGAAAGACCGTCTTTTAAGGGACGGACTCATAAATAGATCAATTGAATATTGGCAAAGTCTTGGGAAGGACGGTCGTTCTATAAGGTTATGGAATTATGAGGTTTAATTATAATAATAAAATGTAGAAGGTCTTAGTTGTAATATTAAAAATTTATTATACAATAGTTATAAAGTTTTAGCCCGATTTGTTAAGGAATATAAATATTACTTGAAATTGTACTTAGATTATATTTCCTTTTTCTAGTTTGTATAGGTATTTTGTACTACTATATAATGTATCATGAGGTCATGAATAAACAGATATCATTACCATTATTTTCTACATGGTATCAGAGCCTAAACCTAAAACCTTTCCGTCCTAAATTTTTTTCACCGTCGTCCGTGCGTGTTCTCCACGCGCCGCCAATCCGAACTACCTTTCTGCTGTAAAAAAACCTTAGCATCTGCCCGCCGCCTCCTCAACAGAGACTCGCCGCCGACCGCCTCTGCTTCTGCCCGCCACCGCCGCACCTTGCTTTAGTAGCTCACCGCCGGTCCATCTTTTTCTCGTTGCGCTAGTCTGATTTGTTGCAGCCAGTCCAATTTTGCTCGGCAATCAAAGCTTGCTCACCGGCCATCGGTCCACCTTTCTGCTCGCATGGTTGTACCACCACCGATGCTGGTCCAAGCTTGCTCTTCGTTCGGATGACAGCTCAGCTAACAGAGGTACACGTTAGATTTGCGCGCGTGCCATACTAGCAGTGCATGAATCTATGTGCGGTTGTCTCCAGATGTGCTCCTCCCCTTCAGCGCACGTGTCTCCATGGGCCAGTGTCTCTACGTGGATCAGTGCCTGTCTCGTTCATTTTGTTTTGGATTGCCTCTTTCTCAACCATCATTGGTTGCAAAGAATTTTTTTATTTTAATTATACATCTACCCTTGGTTTCCATTTGTGTTATGGCTCTTCTTGCCGGTGCAGTGACTTCGTCGTAAGGGTTTTGCGGCGGTCGCCTCCTCTAGCATCCTACACGAACTATTTTGGTCCTGCTCTGTCTGACGACCAATGGAGTACAACCATATATTTATTTAACCAATTTAATTCTTAATCTGACCATGGGTTCGGTAAGTCTACTTTACCTTGGATTCTTGATTCGGGGCCTCATATCACATGACTGTTGACAAGAGTTCTCTTACTAATATTACTACAGCTTCCAATTCTGTGAATGTTATACTGCCTGATGAATTTGTGTCTTCTGCTACACAATATGGTTCTATATGCTTTGGTGATATCACCCTTACTCATGTGCTCTACATACCTAATTTGCAATGCAATTTATTATCATGCTCTAGACTGTTATCTGCCCTAAAATGTCTAGCTTTGTTTACTAAAAATTATTACATTTTACAAAAACCATTACGAGGACTGTGATTGGCATGGGTGAACAACAGGAGGGAGGGGGGGGGGGGGGTTATTGGCTTCATCTGTTGGATTCTCGCGTTCGTTCTCATACCCTGCAGTCTATTCCAACAGTTGCTTCAATATCTTCATCCAATTTATGGCATCAACTTTTTGGTCATCCATCATCTACGATGTTGTCTTCTATTCCTACTCTTTATTTTAGCCCAAATAATATTACTATACCCTACTCTGTATGTTATAGAGCAAAATAGACTAAACATAGTTTTCCATTGAGTTCTACCAATGCTACTGGATTATTTGAGTTAATACAATGTGATGTTTGGGGTCCTTATAGAACACTATATTCTAGTGGTGCATTTTATTTTTTTTACAATAGTTGATGATTATTCCCAAGCTGTTTGGATTATTTATTAGTGGCTAAGTCAAAAGTAACTTCTAGATTTTTGGAATTTTGTGCTTTGGTCAAGAATCAATGGGGCCGAACTATACTGTGTGTCTGGGCTGACAACGAGACTGCATTTTTTCCTTTAAGATCTCATTTTACTGAATCTGGGATCATTTTTGAGACATCTATGGTTGATACACCATAGCAAAATGGTCGAGTTGAGCAAAAGTATCACCATATACTCAACGTGGCGCGTGCCTTACGGTTTCAAGCTAATCTCCCAATTGAGTTTTGGGGAGAATGTGTTCTCACTGCTTCTTATCTGATTAACCAGACAGCGATGAAACATCTCAATGGTCGCACTCCCTTTGAGATGCTATATGGACAAGATCCAAATTACTCATCTTTAAAGGTATTTGGATGCTTGTGTTTTGCTGCTCATGTTCCCAGATACCGAGTTAAGTTTTCACCAAGGAGTCGGTGATGTTTGTTTCTTGGTTATCCTACCAGAAAGAGAGGCAATTGCCTTTTTGACATGGAATCCCGCATCATCTTTAACTGTCGGGATGCATATTTTTTTGAAGACCAGTTCCCGTATGCAGCAACTTCAACATTGGCCTCTTTTGTAGATCCTGACGGCGCCACCACTTCACCACCGACATCACTTCCACCACTGTCGGAGTCATATGCCCAGACCGCGCACCACCGGTCCAGCCGACCGCCACCGACCCTATGCCATCGGTTGCCGCCGCTCCTATCCCACCGGCCATCGTCGTACCCTTACCGCCGGATGCCGCTGGGCATATAACGCCAGCCGCTTCTCCTGTTCCGGCGACCGCCCTAGATCACTAGCAACTCTTATCAGTCCATCCTGACGATGCACCGGCCGGGACGCCATCGCTTCACGTGCTTCACGCACCACCGGTGAATGGTGATCATGGGCCACCAGCTCCGGTTACTTCTTCTGCTTCGCCACCCAACGTAGTGTCTCCAGCCCCGACTATTTCCGCTGGCTATCTGCCTCTATCAGCTCCGCCGCCCATTTTATCGGTTATTCCAACGTCTCCTCCCGCCGCTGAGTTACCTCCTATCAGACAGAGTGTTCGTGCTCGCCGACCTCCTCATTATTTGGAAGATTATGATTGTGATGATTATGCATGTGCTCTTACTACTGAAGACCCCCCTACTGCTACGTTCACTCATGTGCCATCACTATCCTTAGGTGTTCTCTATCCTCTTACTGATTATGTAAATTGTGATAATTTTTCTAGTATACATTCTAGATTTTTGGGTGCATTAACATCTAGTGCAGATCCCCAACTTATTCTGAGGCATCACATTATGCTCATTGGCGAGATGCTATGACTGAAGAGCTTAGTGCGCTTGAGCGCAATTAGACTTGGACTTTGGCCCCTCTACCTCTGGATAAAAAGGCGATTGGTTGAATATGGGTTTACCGGACGAAGTTTAATTTAGATGGTACTATTGAATGTCATAATGTGTGCCTAGTGGTTCTCGAGAATCGCCAAGTTGAAGGGATTGATTATACTGAGACATTTGCTCCGGTTGCGAAGATGAGTTATGTTCGCCTATTCTTATCTCCTGCAGTTATTTGTGGTTGGGAACTGCATCAGATGGATGTCCATAATACTTTCCTGCACAGTGATTTTCCTGAAGAGGTTTTTATACAACCCCCACCGGGCTATACCGTGCCCCGTGGTCAGGTATGTCACCTTCATAAATCTCTTTATGGTCTTCGCCGGACTCCTAGAAACTGGTTTGCCAAATTGGCTCAGGCGTTACGAGCATTTGGTTTTGTTCAAAGTAAGGCAGATTACTCTTTGTTTGTCTTTTCCCGTGGATCGGTTTCTTTGCATGTTTTGGTATATGTGGATGATTTGGTCATTGCTGGTAGCTCTTCTGCTCATCTATGAGTTCAAGAAATACTTGAGTTCTTGTTTCCATATGAAAGATCTTGGTTTACTTAAGTATTTCTTTGACATAAAGATTGCTAGAAGACTGGAGAGGATGTTTCTTTCGCAAAGGAAATATGCTTTGGACATTTTATCTGATATAGGTTTATCTGCCTCTAAACTGATTGACATTCCAATGGAGCAGCAACACGATCTAGCGTGTGTTGATGGGCCGCTTTATCATGATCTTGAGCAGTACATGTGACTGGTTGGGCACTTGATATACCTTACCATCACACGTCCTGAGCTTAGTTATTCGGTTACACACTTGCTCAATTCATGAAGTATCCTTGTGTTCCTCACTGGCAAGCTGCAGTTTATGTGTTGCACTACTTAAAGAGTTATCCTGGTCAAGGTTTATTTCTCTCTTCCGGTAGTGCGTTACAGCTGACCGCTTACTGTGATTCTGATTGGACTGCTTGCCCTATTACCCGACGTTTTCTTTCTGGTTACTTTGTGATGATTGTTGAATCTCTGGTTTCTTGGAAGACCAAGAAACAACCTACGATTTCTTTGTCTTCTGTTGAAGCGGAGCATCGTGCTATGGCTGTTACCTGTTGTGAGTTGTTATGGCTTAGGTTGTTACTAAAAGACTTAGGGGTTACGCATACTGCTCCTATGTGTTTGTTTTGTGATAGTAAATCTGCTCTTCATATTGCAGAAAATCCAGTGTTCCATGAACGTACGAAACATATTGAAGTTGATTGTCATTTTGTCCGGGATCTTGTGCAGTCTGGTATTATAGTTACTCATCATATCCGCACTACAGATCAACCTGCGGACTTGTTTACAAAAGCCCTCAGACGTAACTAGTTTCATTCATTACTTAGCAAGTTGGGCATTTCTGATCCCCATGCTCTAACTTGAGGGAGGGTGTTAAGGAATATAAATATTACTCGTAATTAAAATTTGATTATATTTCCTTTTTCTAGCTTGTATATGTATTTTGTACCACTATATAATGTACCCCGAGGTCATGAATAAACAGAGATCATTACCATTATTTTCTACACGATTCATACAACTTAAAAATGTTACCTTTATTTATTCTAATTTGCACTTTAAACATTGGTCTTTTCATGGCTTATGGAAAGATCGTCTTTCAAGAGACAGACTCTTGAATATTTTAGTAATTTATTTTTCAGATAAACATACAGTTCTTAGTTAAGATTTGCATTAATAGTCAAAACACTCTCATATATACGTATTAGATTATATTCCTTCCCTCGAAAACAAGTTATTATAATATAAGATTCCGTTTGAAAGACGGTCTTTCCATAAGTTATGGAAAAACTAAGGTTTAAAGTGTTAATTAGAAGAAATGAAGATAAAATTTTTGAGTTGCATGAATCGGGTTATAAAATTTATAACTACTACACATTCCATAATAAATTATTAATATTGCAACTAAGACCTCTTGCATTTTAATATTCTAATTAAACCATGTCTTTCCATAAGTTTATGGAAAGACGATCTTTCCCAACACTTTGTCATATAATAATGTATCAAATTCTACAAATTTTAGATTAATTAATCGCTTTTATATATCAATATCCTTCACAATTTAAAAAAAATATTTTTCACTCCTATCAATGTCTCTCATTTTTAATCTGCTATTGATTCGAATATAAAATTATTAACACTTCGAGTAAAAATCAATTTGAAAACAAATGCAGGTTTTTTTTTGTCTATTGATGGATTATAGGAATACATTTATTTTATAAATGAGTACTAATTTTCCATAGACTGATTTCAAAGCTTTTATGCAAAGAACATTAAAAGGAAGATTATAGGCTTTTTATATCATTTTGTTATAGATGGAAGATGTTAATGATTTTATTATATATTTGATTACTCCACTTGATAAACAAAATCATTTTACTTTAATTATGTCAATAATATTATTTTGATTATGATTTGATTATGATTTTACTTTAATATTGCATTTAAGACATTTTACCTTTTACCTTTTATTATTTTATTTAAACCCTTTCTTTCCATAAATTATGGAAAGACGGTTTTCCTAAGACCTTGCCTAAAAATTTAGGTGCAAATACCACTTTTTGTGGATGTTGGGAAATTAATCATTTCAAGTCATAAGAATCTTGCTACTCAAGAATTGGGTGAAATATTTTTTTGCATGTAATTTAAATCTCATGTGTTTAAAGTTTTAATGTAGATCTGTGTTTATAGGTTTAATTTTCTACATACACGTATTTTAACACTAGTTTGGGATATTTTACTATATTAATTTTGAAATTTGAAATTATAATATATTTTTGATTGATGTATTAGCTTCTACATGTCATTTTACAAACTAATACTGATGATGCTTTTTTTTGGAAGATTGATTTTTTATTTAATGTGTTCTTGATATTTCAATGGAGTGAATTGATTTTTTAAATTGTAATATTGATGTTTTATTTTTCCAGATGTCAGTATTATATTTTGGTGCACACTTTGATAATTTAAGATTCATGTTTAACTACTAAATTTTATGCATTTTAAAATATTTTATTTGTTCAAATATTTTTATTTAATGTTTATTTTAGTATTTTATTTGAACTTTAACTAAATTTAGTATATTTCAATATTCTTATTTGGAGATGGTCTCCTGTGAGACAGTCTAAACTTTAGGCAGGGACCATGGCAAACCACATTCCTATAGATTTTGGGGCCCATATGTAGAAACTTTATTTTTGGTGCCATATTTAAAAACATTAAGAAAATCGAGGGACTGATGTGCAAAATAGAAACAAAATATCTAATTCAGCCAAAAATTGGTGTCTCTCTCTCTATCTTTCTCTCTCTAATCTCATCCTCCCAAAATTCCTTCTGAAAATCTCTGAATCTGAAGCTTATCTCATCCAAACCGCAAAGCAAGCTGGAAAAACTACGATGCAATCTTTACGATATCAGCTCCAATATCGACGGTTCAGCCCCAATCTCGACGAATTCAAACGATGAACACAGACCTGGTAAAAAAATTTCTTCTGAAATTCGATTCAATTTGTTCATGAATGTGATAAAAATGATGTTCTAATCGATCGAATTAGTAGGAAAAAAATCAGGAACTTACTCTCATATCCGATCAAAATCAAATACTTGAATCACGAACTTACTCTGAGCAAACTATGATTATGCAAATCACAGGTAATCTCGTGATGAACTGAGGCTTACTGTTAAAATTATATTGTCAATATACACAAAATGAGGTTTACTATTAATAAGGTGATGTATGTATAGCAACACTAGTACATTGTGCTGTAACTAAGAATCCTTGATCAGTATATTCATATCATTATATGAATTATGTTCTCTGTTTTTCTTTTAATGTGTAAAGAATATAACATGAGTTTCCTATATTTCTTACTGATGTTTATTTTTATGCTGATGACATGTGAAGTTTATAGCATGAGAATTCTGATACTTTTTAACTATTGTTGCTCGGTATATATGATGATGAGGTTTATATTTTCATTGTTAAGTTATTCATAATATATAATCAGGTTCCTGTTTTCTCTGCTGGGGTTTACATAAAGATGTTAAGGTTGACTGTTGCTCCTATTTAATGTTTAAAAAACATGAGCTGATAATGAAATATAAGAGGTAGATGTTTATCAAAACATAGAAGGGATGATAGCAAGAAAATGGGAAGAGTTAGAAGACATGTACCACCGCCACTCAAAGGCATTAGGTTTCAGAATATGAAAATCAACAACACGTAGGACAAATAACAAGAAGCTGAAGGGTAGATACTATACCTGTTCTTGTGAAGGCAAAACAAATAACAATTCCGTAACTCCAGCAACTGAGAATAACAATAGGAAGAGGAAGGAATTCTTTCTAACAAGAACATGATGCAGATCCAAGATGTTTATCAAAATGACTGAAGATGGAATGTACACAGTCCTTTAGCATGTTGTAATTCACAATCATGAACTGACCCTTTCTCTGTGGCAATATATGCACCAAAGTGAAAGGAAAATAGGCATTGAAAAGGGAAAAGCAATCGAAGCAATGAAACAAGCAGGACTGACACCAGCAGATAGATACAGGTACATGGTAAATGATGTTGGAGGTGAAGACTTAATTGGGCACACCGTGAGAGATCACATCAACTATGTAAGAAGACTCAGAATGAAACAAATAAAAGCTGGAGATTCTCAAAAGTTGATCGATCTGCTCAAAGTACAAAATGAAAAAAAGGTTCATTTTTTAGGGTTAAGCTCGACAATGAGGGAAGAATGCCAGCACTATTCTAGAGAGATTCAATGATAGCTGAAGATTTCAAGATATATGGTGCTTTGCTGGTTTTCGATACGACCTATCGAACCAACAAATATAACCTCATCTGCGCTCCTTTTGTTGGCCTCAACAATCACAGAATGAATGTCATGTTTGGATGTGCCTTCATCAACGATGAAACTGCTAAAAATTGTGTAGTTGTTGCAAACATTCAAGAAATCGATGGGAGAACTGGAACCTATCACTATTTTCACAGATCAAGACCAAGCCATAGCCAAAGCAACACAGGTGGTACAATACACATACATTTTCCTTCTAACTTATGTTTCAATAATATCTGATGAGGTTTCAATTTAAACTGATGACGTGTAACTAATATAAGTTGTTGATGTGCCCATTTTATGCAGTTATATTATGACTTTTAGGATTCACTTTTGTACACTTTTGTGCTCTAAATGTGGCATTTTGCGTTGAAATTCTCTAAGGAGAGTTAAAAGAGACTCTTAAGCTTTTATTACTTTTTTTAGATAATTTTATGTGACAAGGCAATTTGTTTGAAGAGTTTGAAGACTTTGAAAACTTTGAAGAATACCTTTGAATATTTGAAAATTTGAAGATTTGAAGACTTGTATTTGAGCTTTTGAAGACTTGAAGAATTGAAGAAAAGTGAAGTGAAGAGGAGGACATGAAACAAAAAGAAGAAAGAAATCAAGATGCTGGAACTGGGCACCGTCGCGACTCGCCATGGAAGTATGGCCAGAAATCTTTCTTGCTTTTTGTACTATAAATACTCACCTTATCTTCTCCTTTAGACATGCTCTTCTTCCTGCAATTTTTTTGGGTTCAAACCCTAGTTTTTCTCTTCTTTCTTTTCTTAGTTTTTGTAGGTTAATCATGTCTTTTAATTATCTAGCTTAGTTTTATCTAAGGAGCAATGGATTAAAGCTTCAATATCTATGTAGTAAGAACCATATCTATCTATTGAGTGCTTTTTCTATTATGCATTTATTGAGCTTTAAATGTAAATTTTTAATAGCATTGATGTTGTTGGAAGCTTGAGTATATGAATTGCCTGTATGATTACTTGTTTGAGTTGGGAGAAAGTAGCCAATTCTCCCCTCTTTTAATGTGGAATCCAAGAGCATGAGTTAGAGCTTCATAATGAGGTTGGTGTGCTGATAATTTCTAGATGAATGTGATGATGTTGAACTCGTTGTCATGTTTGTTTTAGGTAGCAAATAAGAGAGATCAATGAATGTCGAACGTTCTTGGCTAATCTTGTGTGAATGCATGAATTGGTTCAATGCTTAGACACTGTGTAGTGTTTATAAGTGCTGCCAAGCTTGTTGGTTCTTCATGCTCAATGCCACCAATGGGATACTCTTAGTCGTGTTTTAACTAAGGGAGTCATTGGTGAGGTTTGACAAGAGATGTTGAATTCACTCTTGCAAACTACTAACTAAGAAGGATAGGAAGTTTATTGTCACAACAAGTAGTAGAAGTAGTGAATAGATTGTTTCACTCGTTCTTGAAACCTTTGTTATTTAGAATTCATGTGTTCTTAATGCTATGTTTTACTTCATTTGTTCCATGTGTTGTTTGAGAATAGTAAGTGTTTGTATGATTGAATTGTTAGGGTGTTAGGAAAGTGACGAATTCCTTACCTCCTTTGCATGAAATCTTGGAACATGAACTTAGAACTTCTTGTGCATAATGTGTTGCGATTCTTGCTAGATAAGTATATTAATGTGGATTGTTCTCATATTTATCCTAAGATGCAATGAAAGGTTGAACCTTGAATGTGGTTTGTTCTAGGTTTAGCCTAATGAGTGCTATGTTTGGTTAAATGGCTATGTCTTAGGTAGAAAGCTTGTTTTCAAATCTATGGTCCTCCATTTATAATGCCACTGATGAAATACCCTTATGGTCATTGTTTGTCTAGGGTGATCATCAATGAGGTTTGCAAATGGTAATTATTTGTCTTTGCTAAATACTATTAAGAAGGAATGAATGTTAATCTTCCATTGGCATTCCCAAATGTAATATGATGAGTGAATGGTTCAATAATCTACATTAGGTTTGGAAGTGGATATTAATTTCCTAAAGGCTTTGTTTTTTTAGTTTTAAAACCCCTTTTTCTTAGTTTGTTTGATGATTAGCATAGTTACTTGACTTTGCTAGTTATCTTGTCTTTTAACTTTTATAGTGTAGGACCACCAACCAACCAAACCCCCCCATTTACTTGCTTATATAAGTGTGTATATATATATCTACTTCTAGCATAATATCAACCATTTATGTTTAAATGCTTGAGAAAATCCCTCTTCTTCGTGGATGACCCCGACTTGCCGCTATTTACTTAGTTGTAGATAGTAAGTATTTATGGCTTATAAATATTAACTTTTAGAGGTACGGCGATGACCTCACAAATTTTGGCACCGCTGCCGGGGAAGAGGCGTTTATTTTTAAGTGTTTGGGCATATTTTGTTGCATATTAGCTAGATGTTTTTATTTTCCACTCCTTGGTGGTTGTTTTTGTTCAGAGTAGGTATTGCTTGAGTTCTTGGTAAATTCTTATCGAGAATCCTTGGAATATGATTTCAGACTTTTGAAATTTCTTTTTTAAAAAATAATGGAGCGTCTCACCTTGAGGGAACTCATAATGAGAAGAGAGGCTCAACAAGCAAGGTTTTGTAGGATGTGTCATTCCGACCATCCTACCGAGTCTTGCTATTTGTTGTGGGAAGAGCACTATGAAAGGAAAAGGACCCTTGGTTTTCAAAACCAAGGGTATCATGAAGAGTGCTTAGGAGATGTTGGTTTTCAAGAGCAAGAAGCTCAAGAATGGTATCCCTACCACAATTCTTACAATCCGGAATGGAATGGTAGTCCAGATTGGTGGTATGAGAACGAGCAGGAAAACTAACAATACGAGCAAAATAGTTGACCATCACCACCTTATACCATACCCCAAAACCAATCCCAACAAGGAAGTTTAAGTTTGACATGTGAGGAAGTCATGAATATAATAGCAAACTTGAACAACTTTACTAGTGAAAAATTGGACACCCGGATCTCCTCTAGTGTTGAGGCTATTGAGGGGAATACGAGGAGTATATTAGAAGTGCTGGCCTGAATGGAAGCTCATGATTCCGAAAATACATCATCCCAAATCGAACTCGAGGATTCGGTGAGTGAGGTCACCATGGTAAATGATCTTGAGTTTGAAGGGGATGAGGAGTTGGTTGTTGAGGATGATAAAAAGGAGGAAGAGGTGATTGTGCTACATTCATTAGCATCGTCACCCCTAACCCTACCTATTGAACCAACTCTACCATTTTCGGAAGTTTTGAGGGAGACAAGAGAGGAGCCAAAAGACTACCCCAAGCCTCCTAACCACCCAACTCCCTTTAAACCATCTCCATCTCAACAAGACTTTCCTCTTGAAAGTTTTGTACCCCCACCTCTCTACTTTTGGATACTCATGGTGAAGGGGTTCAAGCCTTCACCATATGGATAACATTAGGTTCATGCCAATGACCTTAAATATACGAAGCTTTGTCGTGCTGATGACGTAAATAAGCTCGGCCTTTATTTTGGTTTTTGTTGTTTAGTTTTTGTTATTTTGTCTTGTTCTTTTTACGGTGTGTTTTTCTGTGATTTTGTAGAAAAATAAAGTGCATTGCATTGGAGGAGATGGAGGAATGAAATCCATGAGAAAGGGAAGAAAGCTTGGAATGTTGGTAAGAAAGGATTGAATTCTTTCTAAGTGCTGGGGAATCCTGTGGTCGCGAGTCGCAACGGGGTGGTCACGAGTTGTGATGAGCCCATCATGAGTCGTGACCAATGGGCCCTTGAGACATCATCGCCTTGAGACCTTGACTCGAGCCAAACTCGAGAAGTCATTAGTTCCTCGAGACCATCCTTTCGAGACATCATACCCTCAAGACCTCGAGTCCTTGAGGCCGCAAGCCCTTGACTGGAGCTGAAACCAAAAGTCCATCACCTTTTTGAGACCAGTTCTCGAGTTGAAGCCCTTGAGACATTATCCCCTCGAGACCTAGGGTCCTCGAGGCTACAAGCCCTCGACTCGAGCTGAAGCCCTCGAGACCTCAGATTCTCGATGCTGCAATCCCTTGACTCAAGCTGAAGCCCTCGAGACCTTGGGATCTCGAGGCCACAAGCTCTTGACTCAAGCTGAAGACCTCGAGACTCTCAGTCCTCGAGGTTGCAATCCCTCGACTTGAGCAGAAGCCCTCGAGACATCATCCCCTCAATACCTTGGGTCCTCGAGGCCAGAAGCCCTCGAGACCAGTAAAACCTTTTAGCCTCTTGAGACCAATGCCCCTTGAGACGTCATCTTTTATCCTCGAGCCCAGAAAAAACCGAGCCCCTCGAGACCAAATCTTTCATCCTCGAGACTAGCCAGACTCGAGCCCTCAATACTTGTCGCAAGTCACGATGATGCTTCGCGAGTCGCGACCAGTGTTGTCACTAGTTGTGATGGAAAAACCAACTTTTTAACTGTGCTTAAATACTGCATAATCCTCCCTTCTTCTCCACCAAATACTCCCACGAACCACCACACCTCCACTCATTTCTCCATCATCTTACATATATTGACACATGAAGATTCTTGCATCTTTATAGTATCTTTGTTGATTGCAGTATGCCGACTACATCATTGTGACTATAACTGCTATATTCTATAATGATGCTTGGATATGTGTCGATATATGTTGGATATTTTTATTGGACAATCTTATAGTGGTGATTGCATGATGGATTGGTTGTTCTTTAAGAATACTATGGTTATTAACTCCTGATGCTAAACCTAATATTACAAATCCTTATGTACTTGTGAGTTTGATGTTGTTCTCTATGGTGTTAGTCTTGATCAAACGACACCAAAGAGACAACATTTTCCTTCTAACTTATGTTTCAATAATATCTGATGAGGTTTCAATTTTTACTAATGATGTGTAACTAATATAAAATGAAGTTGTTGATGTGCACATTTTATACAGTTTTATTAGGAATTTTAGGTTTCACTTTTGTACACTTTTGTGCTCTAAATGTGGCATTTTGCCTTGAAATACTCTAAGGAGAGTTAAATGAGACTCTTACGCTTTTATTACTTTTTTCAGAGAATTTTTTGTGACAAGTCAATTTGTTTGAAAACATTGAAGACTTTGAAGAATACCTTTGAAGATTTGAAGACTTGTATTTGAGCTTTTAAAGACTTGAAGAATTGAAGAAAAGTGAAGTGAAGAGGAGGACATGAAACAAAAAGAAGAAAGAAATCAAGATGCTGGAACTGGGCACAGTCCCGACTCGCGACGAACCCGTCGCGACTTGCGATGGACGTATGGCCAAAAATCTTTCTTGCTTTTTGTACTATAAATACTCACCTTATCCTTTCCTCTAGACATGCTCTTCTTCCTGCGATTTTTTTGGGTTCAAACCCTAGTTTTTCTCTTCTTTCTTTTCTTAGTTTTTGTAGGTTAATCATGTCTTTTAATTGTCTAGCATAGTTTTACCTTGGGAGCAATGGATTGAAGCTTCCATATCTATCTATTAGTGCTTTTGCTATTGTGCATTTATTGAGCTTTAAATGTGAATTGTTAATAGCATTTATGTTGTTGAAAGCTTGAGTATATGAATTGCTCGTATGATTACTTGTTAGGGCTGGTAGAAAGTAGCTAATTCTCCCCTCTTTTAATGTGGAATCCAAGAGCATGAGTTAGAGCTTCTTAATGATGTTGGTGTGCTGATAATTTCTAGATGAATGTGATGACGTTGAACTCGTTTTCATGTTTGTTTTAGGTAGCAAATAAGAGAGATCAATGAATGTCGAACGTTCTTGGCTAATCTTGTGTGAATGCATGAATTGGTTCAATGCTTAGACACGATGTAGTGTTTATAAGTGTTGCTAAGCTTGTTGGTTCTTCGTGCTCAATGCCACCAATGGGATACTCTTAGTCGTGTTTCGACTAAGGGAGTCATTGGTGAGGTTTGAAAAGAGATGTCGAATTCACTCTTGCAAACTACTAACTAAGAAGAATAGAAAATTTTTATCTTCACAATAAGTAGTGGAAGTAGTGAATAGATTGTTTCACTCGTTTTTTAAGCCTTTTTTATTTAGCATTCATGTGTTCTTAATGCTATGTTTTAATTCATTTATTCCATGTGTTGTTTGAGAATAGGAAGTGCTTGTATGATTGAAGTGCTAGGGTGTTACGAAAGTGAGGAATTCCTTAGCTCCTTTGCATGAAAATCTAGGAACATGAACTTAGAACTTCTTGTGCATAATGTGTTGTGATTCTTTCTAGATAAGTATGTTAATGTGGAATTTTCTCATATTTATCATATAGATGCAATGAAAGGTTGAACCTTGAGTGTGGTTTGTTCTAGGTTTAGCCCAATGAGTGCTATGTTTGGTTAAATGGCTATGTCTTCGGTAGAAGGCTTATCGTTGTCAAATCTATGGTCCTTCGTTTATAATGCCATTGTTGAAATACCCCTATGGTCATTGTTTGTGTAGGGTGATTATCAATGAGGTTTGCAAATGATCGTTCTTTGTCTTTGCAAATTACTATTAAGAAGGAATGAATGTTGATCTTCCATTGGCATTCCCCGTAGGTAACAAATGTGATAGGATGAGTGAATGGTTCAATGATCTATATAAGGTTTGGAAGTTAATATCAATTGCCCCCAAGGCTTTGTTTTTATAGTTTTAAAACCCATTTTTCTTAGTTGGTTTGATGATTATCATAGTTACTTGACTTTGCTAGTTATCTTGTCTTTTAACTTTCATAGCTTAGGACCACCAACCAACCTAAAACCTCCATTTACTTTCTTTTATAGGTGTATATATATATCTACTTCTAGCATAATATCAACCATTTATGTTTAAACGCTTGAGAAAATCCCTCTTCTTCATGGACGACCCCGACTTGCCGCTATCTACTTAATTGTAGATAGTAAGCATTCAGGGCTTATAAATATTCACTTTGAGAGGTACAATGATGACCTCCCAGTTTTTCTTTTACCAACTAATGTTTTGTAAACCTGAAGTTGAGGTTGCTGTTGTTTTCTAACCATCTTCATCATATGAACTGTGGTTTATGTTTTTTTCCTGATATGTTAATAATATAGAAAGAGATTTCTTTTCCTGCTATTGCTCTATAAATCTGAAATTTGAATATTATCAACTGAAGTTTCTTTTTCCCCCTAATGATGTTTGACAAAATGTATGTGAGTTTGCTCTATTTTTTTTATTTACAGGTGTAACCCAACACAAGGCACACACTTTGTATTTGGCATCTGAAACAAAATGCCATTGGCCCCTACGACAATTTGAGTAGTGACTCTGAATTCAGCAAAGCCTTTGACAAGTGCTTGATGTTCTGCTCAAATGAGGATGAATTTGAGAAATAATGGGCAGAAATGATCAACAAATATGAACTAAAAAATCATACTTGGTTCAAGCGACTATACACGTTGCGAGAGAAATGATGCACTGCACTAAGCATTGACAACTTCTCAGCTAGGACACTGTCTTCATAAAGAAGTTAGAGTACAAATGCTATTGCTTGTTTCAAAGCAAGTTTCAAAGCAACGAAGGCTATAACACTCGTCAAATTTTATCATATTTATTGTGCCACAATCCATAACTGGAGAACCAAAGAAATAGAGAGAGATTTCTACTGTTCCAAAGCAAGACTAAGAGAAGAAGAAGAAGGTCCAACAACCCTCAAAAGTGCAGCAAGAATCTACACACACGGGATCTACAAAGATTTCAAGCTACAGTGGGATGTCGGAATAGAATCAAAAGCATATCTCGAACTGATTGGAGGAACCATTTGCATTTACGAAGTTTTGCATGAAAGCAGTAACTCAAAGCCATAATCAGTTCTATACACAAAGCGAACAGAAACTCAGCAAGTAAAAGTCAAATGCTCTTGCAAATATTTTGATGAAGTCTGGTTCCTCTGCTGCCATAGCCTACATGTATTGCACATGCTGAACAAAACAAGAATCCCAGACGATTACATAAGCTTGAGATTGACTAAGATGGCAAAAATGGAAAGACAAAGAGCACATGCACAAAACAGGTAATAAAAATTGTCAATATTGTTGATGTTCTGAATGACATTAATATTTACAGTAAGGATGACTGCATAATTAAATTCTGGCATGATAAAAATCTGAACTATTTGGGTACTTCTATTATTGTTTATATGATACTGAATGAGGTTTCCATAATTATCAGTAATGTTTCCTTTTTAAATGTTGACACTCTTCAACACTGCCTTGACCATATACTTATCTCTCCTTGATTACTACGCACCAGAACTGAGAGATTTGAATACCATGGCATCTACGAATGACAAGGATATTCTACAATTTAGTATTAAAGAGTGAGGAAAACATGGAAGCAAGAAAAATATTGGAAGAAACCTTTGATAGCCAATCAACCAGCATCAAAGCCCTAACCTCACACGTCGAAGACACTACAGTTTTAGAAACCAGCACAACAACACAAACAAAAAGCATGCTTGCACCAACTATCCTTAATTGAGAATATACAAAGACAAAGGGAAGGCGTAAAAGAGCAAAATCAGCGATCAAAAGGAACAAGCCAAGTGCCAATGAATTTGGATCCAAGACACCAAACACACACATGTTCTAATAAGTTTTAGAGTTTTTATATAATTGCATTTGAACTACTGTGATTTTCTCTATTCAGTTGAATTTATTATAGAAGAACCTCATTTTTATTATAGAAGAACCTCATTTCTTGTTGAGGAACATCAATAGCATTTGGCATAACAGTTTTTGAATGAAGTAAAGTCAGAATTATGATAAACATTCTTATTAATTCTACTAATGTTTCAATACTACAAGTTGAGATTACAGTTTTTGGAATTGATCTTTGTAATTTTTTGTCATGTTTCTATACTACTTGTATTTAAATTTATTTATAAAACAACTTTAGTTCCAAAAACTTACTATATAAAATACACAGATAAACATCAGTATGTGATAAATAAACCTCAATTCAGTACAAATAAAAATCAGTAATAAAAACTTAAATTTCTTCATTAAAGATCAATTTAAATAAAAACTTAAAACTTGAAAATACATCAATCTAAACTGATGAAATTACAATCCACAACGATCCAACTCTGGAAGAACCAGGACAACTAGCATCTAAAAACTCTAACGTAGATTCTTCCAACTCATAAATAGATGCATAGCGCTCTCCATCACCCTTGAAAAAACATCACACTACTTCACCAGTAAAGTAAATAGCATTCGGCTTCAAAGCACCCTCAGAAACCGAAGTCGAATCTACCATAAAAGATGCATTGTTACCTATAAACAATGCATCTTTTCCTAAACTAGTGATACATCTAAACTTTCCATTCATCACATCGATTTCATAAATATCAAACTCTGTCAAAAGTGAACAACGAACCCAAACTAAAAGCAGCCTTCCATTTCAGGATTCAGCCGGAAAATACTCCACAAAGAAAACATCATCATAATATGCAAGAATGTCAGAAAACAAAACGTTAACCTCTGCAAATTCTACTGCAAAGGGATCACAATACTAACCTCCTCCCACACCACCTTCTTCTTTACAAACAGCAAAAAACATCCCATCATATTAATTAAGATCATCATAATATAAACCATTATCAATCATCAGACGGATATATTCCCAAAATACCATTTACACAAAGATCCATATGATGAAACCTTGACGAAGAAGATGGATTAAGTGATAAAGCATCCCTTCTAGTGAAATGATCATTCTTATAAAATTATTTTCACAATTAGGAAGCTGAATACTAGTATTAGAGAATGGGTGAAATAGAAAACCATCACCTAACTTATCTAACACAAAAATCCACCCATAACGTACCTTAATGAACCTTCTTCCTTCAAGTTCAGCAAAAAGAGGCCCATTAGATTTCTCCTCATCATCAAACAAAAATAAATCTATTCATCCCCACCAACATCTGTCGAAGACATCAACAAAGGGGTACTACGCCCCTTGAATAATTTCTTGTCAACAACAGGCCGCCAAAACTTACACACTCCTCTCATGGATATGAAATTGCTGAGAACAAGCAGGTGAACAACAATTTTGAAAGTTTTTCAAGGTCAAGGTCGAGAGAAAAAATATGGGTGCACTGAGGTTTTATTTTGGCTGAGTTCAGTACGTAAAAGAAGAAGCTGGAATGCAAAGAGTTATACTTCTACCAAAAAAGTAATGATTCAACTTATACAGAAGAAGGAATACTAAAGGTTGCTTGTTGAGAAAACAAAAAATTGAATTAAAACAACTCTTTAGGGTAATGGAAGAAATTATTAAAGATTATGGAAACTGTAAAAGTACATTAAAGCCATTAAATTGAAAAAGACAAAAAGCTGAAAAGCAATAAGTGGGCATTAAATATATGAAATGTCAATCACATTTAACCGAACATCATTACCGTTATCATAAACGTTAATTATTCAAAAAAAAACTGAAAAAATAATAAAAAATTTCAGCAACAAAAAAAATAACCCCCTATTTTTTAGCATTACTAACACACCTCCTTCAATACTAAATAATATGGATTTTCCCATAATTTCCATTGCCACATTCTACACTCCTTCACTACTTTCACAACTTCTCTAAAACATTGGAAGTGGGTTCCTTTTTGTTACATTTTGCATTTATTTAATTTCATAAACATCAATAGAATTTGGCAAACCACTTTAAACAATTCTGCTGATATTTCAATACTACAATTTAAGGTTATAGTTTTTGAAATTTATGCTTTTAATTTTTTGTCATGTTTATATAGTACTTGTACGTAAATTCATTTTTTTAAAACTTCATTAAAAAAAGGTGTACAAAACTCAATAGAGGTACATCAATCGGTAATAAATGAAACTCAATACAGTACACATGAAACTCAATGTGTATAAAAAACAAAACGTCTTCATTAAACAAATATTCGAATTACAACATTAAAATTGAAAAAT
Source organism: Rubia yunnanensis (assembly GCA_037428765.1). NCBI lineage: Eukaryota > Viridiplantae > Streptophyta > Magnoliopsida > Gentianales > Rubiaceae > Rubia > Rubia yunnanensis. Next base: position 63,384,487 of record CM075069.1, on the reverse strand, counting down.
ACATAAAACTAAACAACTGAAATTACAATCCATAGCGACTGTTACAATCCATACAATTCATTACAATCCGAATCTTGAATGACCTGGATGACTAGGATGTAACACCTCTATCAAACTGCTTTTAAATTCATAAGTGGATGCAAACTGATCCTCATTATCACCCTGGAAATGAGTTACCATTTCTTCACCGGTTAAATAGATAGCATTTGGCTTCAAAACACCATCGGGAGTAAAAGGTTAATCAATCATAAAAGATGCATTGTTACCTACAAACAATATATCTCTTCCCAAACAAAGGATTGATCTAACAGCCCATTCTTAACATCTAATTCAAAAATATCAAAATTTGTATAGGCTGAAATAGGGACCCTAATTAAAAGAAACCTCCCATCAGATGACTCACCCAAATGACACTCGGCATAGAAAGACTCAAGGAAATAGCCAGGAATATCATCCACTAATACATAACCTCATTAAAATCTGCCCACTATGGATCAGAGTACCAAATAGTAGTAACACCCGTGTCATCTTCAGATACAGAATAAAATATACCATTGAAAAATTTCACATCTATAAATTTCACACCTTCAATACTAATTCTAGTTGATGCATCATTATCTGATTGATATAATCCTAAAATTCCATTTAGACAAATAACCAAAAGATTAAATCTAGAAATAGAATAAGGATTAGCAGATAACACACCCTTCTAAGTGTATCCACTATAGTTGAAAAAATTATCGGAAACATCAGGCAGCTTAATTCGGGTTGTATAGAATGGGTTAAAAAAAGGCGTCACCCTCCTGGTCACACACCAACAACCACTCACAATGTACCTCAATACACTTTCTACCTTCAAGATAATCAATCCTAAGCCTTATCAAATTTTTCCTCTTCATCAGACAAAAAAAATCCGCGTTCAACACTGTCTTGTTCCCTTAGATACATGAGCATGGGGGAGGGAACACCTATTAAACACAATCCTCTCAATAGCATTGCACCAAAATTGGCATACCCCTCTCATTGAAAAAAAATCACTTAAGAGGAGAACGTGCAATGAAATTTCAAAGAGTGCCGCAATAGTTAAATCAGAAGACATTTTCGGAGAAGTGAAGAACGTAAAAACTCACTCAGTAAAGAAAGTAAAAACTCGCTCAGTGAAGAAAGTTGAATGAAAAGTTAATATTTTTACAAAAAATTATAGAAGGAGGAATTTGAAGAAGTTGATTGTTGGAAAGAGGTAAAAAAACTTCTTAGGAAAACGGAAAATTTTAATGTTATGGAAACTGTAAAAATTCATTCAAAGCAATAAAAATTGAAAAAGTCAAAAAGTTGAAAAGCAAAAAGTGGACATTAAATACATGAAACTTCAATCATATTTTACCGAGCCTCATTACCGTTATCATAAACGTCAATTATTCAAAAAATGGAAAAAAATACAAAATTTCATCAACAAAAAAAAAACCCCTATTTTTTTAGCATCATTAATACACCTCCGTCACTACTAAATAATATGGATTGTCCCATGATTTTAATTGCTACATTCTACACTTCTCCACTACTTTCACAACTTCTATGAAAACATGAGAAGTGGATTCCTTTTTATTACATTTTGCATTTATTTTATTTTATAAATAGAAAATTCATCAAACTAATAATAAACTTTATTACAAAATACATCAACCTCTTACAATGTTAACTTCTTGTCTTAAATAAAATTTATTTATAAACAAGAGGGAATTTAAAGTGGTTGCTTATTGGAAAGAAGAAAAATAACTAGCTAGGTGAAATCATTACAACACCTGAAAATTTGCATAAAAAGAAACACTTGAACAGTAAACAAAAATGAACAATAAATGTACAGAGCATTAAAATAAGACAACCTCATCGTAAAATGAATTAACCTCATTACCTAGCACAAAAACGTAGCACCTAAAAAAGTCCATAAAAAGAAACAAAACTGAACACTAAAATCTACGGAGCATTAAAATCAAACAACGTCATCATGAAATTAATTAAACTCACTACCTGACACAAAAAACATCAATAATTCGCAGTAATCGTGCAATGGAAAAATCAAACTGAAAGCATCAATTATAAAACACACAACTTGGAAATCAAAATACATACTTCAGCTCATTATTCTTCAAATTCAATAACCAAGAGCGAATTCAACAAATAAAAATCTAAAAACTCCTATTCATCAATTATACATTACGAATCCCATATCAAATGATCATTTTAGCTATTATCTGATAAATCTAAAAAGGTCAAATGAAGGCATATCAGCATCCCCAACAATCCTAGCAGCCCTTGCCTTCTTCTCATATACTTCCTTGATCAATGCATCAATTTTAGCACATGCTGAAACAGACCTAAAATCTTCTGGGAGAACCTAAATGCTGGAGAAGCAACCTTCACAGGAACAACCGCACCTTCTATGGCTTTTTGGCTCCCTATTCAGTGGCCTTTTGGCTGCCAATGTCCGTATCTTTTTGGCTGCCTTTTTCACTGTTCTTACAAAAATATTCAACAAACTGATCACTTGCAATAGAAACATGCCTCTTGAACTTCATCATGGCAACTTCAATAGGCACCAAAAAAAGGGAAAAAAAGAACATCATAAAACATCAGATCACCTAATAGGACAATTAAAAAACTCAGATACATAAAAAAACCCACAACCATTAACAGAAACATATGAACATTGAATCTCAACATGGAAACATTAAACCTCATCACAAAAAAGCCTCAACAATGTGACTATTCACAACTTCTTCTATTTCATTGACACAACATAAAAAAATCTCATCACAAAATATCTAACTCAGCACCACCGGTAATTTAAACTGAACTTCAATGAAATTCGAAGCTCAACAAAAAAATATAGCATCAAGAATCATACAAGTTAAAACCTCAACATACAAAAATAAACCTCATCACCAAAAATATGTACATCAACACAAAAATAGAAAATCAGAAAACTTACACTTTTCAAAGTGCACTCAATTTCCTCATCATCTTCCACGCCAACATGCAACTCTTGCTCATAAAGTGGCGCTTTCTTCTCTTCGAAGACGATGCTCTAGCAATAGAAGAATGATTCTTTCTAATCTAAATACCACCAACCTACACTCCATTCTCACTCAATGGAAATTGACGACTGGTTCTAAGAAAACCAGTGTAACCCCCACGATGATATGTATGGCAGCGCTTCATAACATTTTCAGTATTCCAATGTTTGTGCAATGGAAGGGTGATGGGATTGGTAATTCCAAGAACAATATACCAGTAAGTAAGCCAGCAATGGGGTAATCAAACATACAATCACATAATTGAATTTCTGTGAATTCTTAACTCTATAAATACTCCCACAAAACCTCTTCCACACAAACCCACACTAGTCAAAGCTAGAAATCTTATCCACATCTTCTAAAGAGCTCACTATATGAAAATATACAGTGCTACGACAATAGGGGCTAAGAAACAGGCTAAGCAAACATCACAAACACACGTTTAAACTCAGTCATATCTTCTTCCCTCACCAATTCTGAAATAACACAATACAAGTCTCTAACAGTATTAATCCTATCCTTGATCGCATATTTTTCAATCCACCTAAGCCTAATGGAATTATCATAGTAGTAGCATCCTTACCTAAACCCTTATGACTCACCTCAATAACAACTACCAACCTCCTAGACTTGAGTAGTAGAATTTGAGTTCTGTATTAAGAATTTGAACCAGATCTTTAGGCACATGTATAATCCTAAACCTTAACAAACCACCAAACCCAATCTATTCAAAAAATCTAATCTGAGATGGTTTCAATAAATACAAAACCTCAACAAATTTCAAAACCATGCAGGTAGTCTTAAATTTCAAGCCGGAGAGAAAAGAATGAAAAAAAAAGAACCTCAGTCAGTTGAACTAAATATCACTAAACGTAAACCTCATTATACATAACCTAAACCTTATCTGGAAAGAAAAAAAAACTTCAACAAAATATAAAAAAAACCAGTGCACCTTCTTAAAAATTAATTCCCAAGTACTTTGTAAAACATTTTTGAAAACTCAGAAACATCGATAAACATGTTCAACATAGAAAATTAGCATCCAATCAATGAACATCATAATCAAACACATGAACCGCATCCCAAAAATAAAAGCTAAAATTAGATAATTGAATTAGAAAACTGAAAACTCACATATCATCAAGCCCTGCATCAACCACTCCAATTTTTGCTCTCTTTTTCTACTTGTTCTCCACTACTAGAGACTTCTCAGCTCTTTGCTTCCCACCGCCTTTCTTTACCACACCCTTCTTCAAAGTAGAACCGTTTTCCTCAGCAAATTTTCAAATGACTTTACCCAAAGAAGCATCAACACTTGCAGGGTCCAGGTTTTTGAAACTGAAGATCTCGTCCTCACCTTCACATTCATCGAAGCTGCATCATTCTTGGGAAGCTTACTCTTCAAAGAAAACTTCTCTTTTCCTTTCGCAGACGTAGCCTTTGACTCCTTTACTACTTCTTTAGCCTTCAATACCGAATCAAGTTTCTTCGTTTTACGATAAAGCTGAGAGGATTGAGACAAAGACTACTTCCAAATGTCAGAATCAGCTTCCTTTTAAGGAACATCTTCTACATCATCATTCCCAGTTTCTGGAAAGTGAATATCCTCTGAATGCACATCACTTCAAAAATTCATCACAGCTAAAAAACAAGCAACATGAAAAAAAAACATGATGTGTAAAGTATTAACAGAAAAAAAAATAGTTTAAAAAAAGGCAAAGCAATTGGAATAAAAAAGCGAAAACATTATAATTCCCCATCGACAGTAGCATTCAAAAAGTCATCTCCTAGCTTGGGATTCATTTATGCGATTTCCCAGCAGCCTCATTGGAATTCTTCACAACATCATTGCAATTGGATTCTACATTTGCAAAAATAGACTTCATTCCTGAACCAACATTTAACCTAGCATCACGTTCATGACCTATATTAAAAAACACCAAAAAGAAAATAACATGAAAAAAACATCATTAATAGAAAAATACCATATGACAGGTAAAACACTTGCTGGAAACAAAATTAGATTCATCTAGAACCCTATTGGATATCATCTTCTTATTGAACACATGAATAACTCTTTTAACTGTTCCACGCTAATGACAATTTTTTTGAGGAGCAGGAAAAACATGCTCCACTGAAATGAAAACAAATAAAATCAACAAAATAATAAATTAACCAAATAATAAAGCAAATAACAACAAAAAACAGTAGCCTTACCATCAGCACTTTGTGAGGTCATCGGCGTATCTCTCAAAGTTATATTTTTAAGCCCTGCTTCCTATCTACAATTAAGTAGATAATGGCAAGTTGGGGTCGTCCACGAGAAAATGGAACTTTTCAAGTGTTTAAACATATATAGGAGAAAACATAATAGGCATACACATATATAGGTACGTATAAAAGCATGTAAAAATGGGAGGGGGAGGGGTTGGTTGATTTTTCTAGTCCTAAATTATCAAATTGAAAGACAACAATTAGCAAAGTAAGAGAACTATGCTAATCATGCAACAATAACTAAATAGATGATTAAAACAACAATTAACGGAGCCTTGGGGGCTATCTACTTGCACTTCCAAACTTCCTATAGCTCATTGATTCATTCACTCATTTAATTACATTTATTGTCTATGGGGAATGCTATCACTTCTCATTCGAAGATCAACATTCATTACTTCTTAATAGTAGTTTTCAAAGACAAGCAACGGCCATTTTCAAACCTCATTGATGATCACCCTAGGAAAACAACACCACAGAGGTATTTCATCAATGGCATTTCACCCAAAGGACCATAGCTTTGATAACAACAAGACTTCTACCAAAGATAGTCATTTAACCAAACAAAGCATTTATTAGGTTAAACCTAGAACAAACCACATTCAAGGTTCAACCTTTCTTTGCATCTATGGGATAAGTATGAGAACAATCCAAATTAACATACTCATCTAGCAAGAACCACTACACATTATACACAAGAAGTTCTAAATCCATGCATTTGGATTTCATGTCAAATGAGCTAAGAAATTTGCAACATTCCTAACACCCTAACACTTCAATCATATAAACATTTCATATAATCAAACAACCCATGGTATAAATGAGGCAAAACAAAACATTATTGGCATGATAAATGCTCTCCAATGAATGTTCATAAATGAGCAAAAATAAAATCTTACTACATAAGTTTGGAAGCTTCAATCAATTGCTCCCAAGAAATAGATTTAGCTTCTATGTTCATACTAATTAATGCTAACAAACCAAATATAATACAAGAGAAATCAAAGATGAAAATGGTTGAAAACTAGGGTTAGAATAGTACCAAAATCACAGGAAGAGGACGTTCTGAATGAGGGGAAAGAGAATGCTATTTATAGTAAAAAAAGGATAAGGTTAGGTTCTAGCCACCTATGCATCGTGAATCGCGACGGGAGCCAGAACTTACCCTTATCTTCTTTTCCTTTTCTTGTGGCAAGCACTCTTCTTCACAATAATTCCTCTCATTTTTCAAGTCTTCAAATATTTGAAGCAAGTCTTCAAATTCTTCAAAAGATGATCTTTAATGGCCTCCGGTCTTCAAGTCTTTAAATCTTTGAAGCAAGTCTTCAAAGTCTTCAAAAGGTGATCTTCAATGGCCTTGGGTCTTCAAGCCTCCATGTTCTTCATTTGTCACACAAAATCCACTTATAAGAAGTAAAAGAGCGTAAAGTCACTCTTACCTCTCCTAAGATAATTTCATGGTAAAACACAAGCTCTTGATAATAAAAGAGCACAAAAGTAATACCAAAAGTACTAAATTATGCATATAAAATGGACACATTAAACCTCCCCACACTTAAACCTTATTCGCCCTCGAGTAAGAAAAGATCCAAGTATACGAAAGAAATGACGTATCCACATCCTAACTATTATTTTCCCAAGTCAATACCTCACAAAATTCTCAATATCACACATCCCAATTTTAAGGTAAAATGAGAAGTTTCCCACAACCCCCATTCCTAAATCTACCCAAACCATATTAACCTATCAATTCATTGATATCTCTAAAACATTCCAAATCTTGAATTGACGATCCCAAATCCAATGGTACAAGGTGAAGCTAAAAGCATATATAAGGTTCAAACACATGCTCCACTTAATACCAATATATCATCCTAAAAAAAAGTATATTAACGATCAAGATTTTCATAACTTACTTCGTTTTCCCAGCTAAATTATCCACTCCCAGGAGGTCCTCAAGATGTCAAGCTACCTGATCCATCCATATAGCCACCACAACCTTATGACTCCAATGCCTGAAAATGAGTGAACACATAACATTTTTATTTTTCTCTCTTTCTCTCCTTTTGCATAGGAGCCCTGTCGGGTTTTCATCCTAGCCACACATCATGTTTCTTTGGCTTACATCTCACCTTTTCCTCACATTTAGCCTCTCATTTTTTCCTTGGTTTCCCTTTCGGGTTTTTGACCTACCCAGACCCCTAATGTTGCCTAAGAGACCCTCTCGGGTTTTCAACTTAGCGGGATAACTTTTATTTACATTTTTTAATATTTGTTTTTCAAAATTTTAATGTTTCTCCAATCCAAAAAGTAGCAAAGTGCTTTCCAAATGTTAAGACTAAGAAAATATCAAAGCTAACATCATCCAAGTACATCAAATGGAAAGCATCCCCCAAAACAAAATGGGTAAAAAATATCCAAACAAAACGAAAAAATTATCCCAAAAGTAGCGAGTCTGAAAACAATATCTCTAAACCAAGTAGTGAAATCAGTAAATACCTCACCCACACTTAGAATGTGACATTGACCTCTATGTAGACAAATAGGGAAAAAGTGTACACGACGAAGTATGGAAATGGTAAGAATATAATGCTCACAAATCACTGTTGTGTGGAAGAAGGGCCACCACCGAAATAACATTGATGATAATAAGCCAGCTAATCTGTGCTCCTCTGTCTCCTAGCTCTATGCCTCTCTGCTCCAGGATCAGGGCCTAAGACACCACCTGCCTGGGACTGCATCTCATTGATGCGAGCCGATAGGTGGTATATCTTTTCATTCATGTCGATCAAGCTCTAGGAGACAAACACATTGTGCTCCAGTATCATGCTGTCCTGATAGCGAAATCCATCATGCATGGTCCACATCATACACTCATAGAAATTAGGTGGAGGCTGGGAGTAATGAGGTGGCACATAATCTTCCTGCATAGGCTCAGTCTGTGATGGAGGCTGTGGGGAGTTCTATTGCTGTCGCTCAGAGAAAGGCAGGTAGCTATCATCGTGCTAGACAGGGGCTGGACTAAGGTCATGGAGCTCGCACTGGAAGTTCTCTCCACACGAGGAGTCTGGTGAAATTTCCAAGTCTCCTAGGGGTGTATCAAACTCCAACTTCATCTTGTTGGGCTGAGGAAGTTCCATGAATGTGGCCTTCCTAGCGCTATATAACCAATGGAATACCCCCTTGGTCTGCGTGGTGCTAAGCATATCAAATGACACAAACCTCTCTGCAATGATGAGGTAGGAAGTGCGCCTTCCTAAGCACGGCAAGTCAGCCGGTGGAACCAATCCTAGGTACTCCGCCAAGAGGTCGATCCTGCCTGCAACCATAATCTTCCCCTTTTGCTTCCCCACCACCTCTACAATCATATTCATCAAAGTCTACTAGGGGTGTATCAAACACCAACTTCATCTTGTTTGGCTGAGGAAGTGCCATGAATGTGACCTTCCTGGTGCTATATAACCAATGAAACACCCCCGTGGTCCACGTGGTACTAAGCATATCGAATCGCACCAACCTCTCTACAGTGATGAGGTAGGAAGTGCGCCTCCCTAAGCATAGAAAATCAGTCGGTGGAACGAATCCTAGGTACTCCACCAAGAGGCCGATCATGCCTTCAACCATAATCTTCCCCTTTGGCTTCCCCGCTACCTCTACAATCCTCTTCATCCATAGCTCGGCTCATAACCTGTATCCCAATCCCCTACTCATCAAGTGCCATAAAAATGAATGTCATTGTCTGGCACATTTATCGGCTCCGCCGAGCAAAGTACTGAGCCAGCCAAAAGTTTGTGCACATAACGGAGTGCGGGATAGATGGTGACACTGCTCTTGTTGTGGGAGTTCTTTGCCCTCATGTTGATAACACTCCAGAATTGCATGTCATCATCAATTGATCGATCTTGGGCCTGTGGGTCCAGCCTCACCCATATCTCAACAGTTTCCCCTCCAAATGCTTCCTCAACATGCGAGACGGTTATCTCTCAAGATACATCATCTAGGTGGAAAGTGATGTACCTCTCACACAGTCGGTCATCCCTCATGTTGCATATCCTGAATGTGGATAAGAACTCTATTATGTATCATCGGTAGGATGGGGCACTCTTGCCTATGAAACCCTCCAATCCCCCTTTGGCGAGAAGGCATCGGACTGGCTGGGTGAGCCCAAGAGCGTCCAATGTGGGCATGTTAACAAAACTTATCTCCTTGAGCTGGTGGTTGACCAAGGCTTCCCACCTCTCCGTATAGGGCCCAGTGATTCGGGTCAAACCCATGTACCTATCAGGAGGATGAGGTACATGGCTCAACTCTGGAGTCGACGACGGAGGTAGAGGTGGAGGTGGAGCGACGGTGCGCTCACCTTGTGGAGGAGCCCTAGGTCTCTTGGTAGGGGTCATATCTAACCACAACAAACAAGTTAAACACACAGGAATATATATATATATATACAATATCACATAATCATACTCAACCTTAAACTAGTTTTGCCAACATCACAAACCAAATAAAATCCAAGCTAACTAGTTCAAGTCCTATCCATAATTGCATATACAATTCATGTCATATCCAACATGCCCATATTCTCAATTCCATTAGGTTCTCACATAGTCAAACATCGCATATGCTATGTCCTCTAATCATAGTTATGCCTAATTAGTTTGGAAACCATCACTACGTTTATTACGTTAACATTCTAGTGCCATGGCCAAACTATCCTAAGCACAATAAAATTGCATCCAAATATCAACTATGTTAAAAAAAGGTCCAACATGCCTAATATCCAGTATAAGGCATAGCCAATTCTCAACCAAAGCAACACTATAAATATAATGCAAGCATAATACTAACATGAGCAAATCAACACAATCAAAGTGAGCATAAAGCTATCTCACACTTGACCAAACTATAGGCACAATGTTTTCACACAATCCCCATCAAACCAAATCACAAGCATAATATATTCAAAAGAATCTACAATGTTCCAACAATCAAAATTCCTAAGGCATCACACAAAATTGACACAATCCCACAAAATAAATTATTCAACATGATCACAATTGAAGCTCAATAAAGTGAAGAAATGTACCACTTAGATGCTTAGGATGAAAAAGGAACTAAGCCCACAAGCAATTTGAATCCGAATTGCCAAAAATCACAAAACTACCAAATTCTAGGGTTTTTTGTTCTTTAAAAAATTAGGGTGATTTATGGGTAGGTATTGGGAAGATGGATTAGGGAGTTGTTGAGTGGTGGATGTAGGGTGGTTTTAGGGGTGAGCGCCAGTGAATGGTGGCTGGAAGGTGGTAGGGCGGCTGGAGTGGCGGAGAAAGTAAAGGGAAAGAAAAAAATGGAGATGGGATGTCCAAACTGTTTCTGCCCACATTTAAAAACTTCTTTGTACGCCCATCGCGACTCGTGATGGGTAGATCAAAATTCACCTCGGGTCAACGCCCTCATCTCGGCACACGACCACTTCATCGTACCTCGCAATGAGACTATCGCGAGTCGTGAAAAGTGGAGCCTGAGAGCTCAATTTTTCAGCAAAATCATTTGATTTGGTCGTGACTCGTGACTAAACTATCGCCACTCGCGATGGTCCATTGCAACTCACGACGAGGCCATTGCGGCTCATGAAAAATGGTGTCGGAGGGTTCAAAATTTTAGCAAAATTATCAGATTTGGTCGCAACTCTCGATGGTCCATTCCGACTCGTGACGAGGCTATTGCGAATCGTGAAAAGTGGTGTCTGAGGGTTCAAAATTCCCCAAAATTTTCTGAGCCTATCACGACTCGCGGCGGCAACCCACCTGGTACTTAGAAATGTTTTGATTTCATCCCTTGCCCAAGATTTTCCTTCTTGACTCCAAGCATTTCTCTCTTCATCCATCCAATACCTTGGGTTTAAAGTTCTACAAAATCATGGAAAAAAACTGTGAAAACCACAAAGCAAAACAATGAAACTAATGAGAAAAACTCAAAACCAAGCAACATCAATGGAAAATCATAAATGACGATCTAGATGATCAAAACCAAGTATATTTAACATCATCGGCATGACTCACTCCCTTTTATTGGAGCTTACTCACAAACCAAATTGAGGATATCAACATCCTCACCCTTCTCCGGCACAAAATTCTCATGGTAAGGCTTCAAACATTAACCATTGACTTTTAATGTATTGGACTTAGCTCGATCTAGGATCTCCCCCATACCACGTGGGAATACCTTCACCACCTTAAAAGGACCGATCCATTAGGACCTCAACTTATTAGGAAATAGGCAAAGGCGGGATTGTAATAGGAGGACCTTTTGACCCACATCAAACTCCTTCCTAATGATCATCTTGTTGTGCCACACCTTTGTATTTTCCTTATAGATTTCATCGTTCTCATAGGACTCCCTCCGGATCTCATCTAGTTCTTCCAATTGTAGCTTCCAATGCAAGCTGGCCATCTATATCAAGGTTGAATTCTTTTACTGCCCAATAAGCCTAAAGTTGAATTTCCACTGGTAGGTGACAAGGCTTACCAAACACTAACCAGTATGGTGAAATACCGATTGGTGTCTTGTAAGCCGTCCTATACACCCACAAGGCGTCGTTCAATTGAGAACTCCAATTCTTTCGGTTCGGGTTAACTGTTTTTTGAAGGATGAACCTGATTTCCCAATTTGAAACTTCAGCTTGCCCATTAGTTTATGGGTGATAGGCAGTGGATATCTTGTGAGTGACTCCGTATTTCTTCAAGAATGCCTCTATGGTCCAGTTGCAAAAATGGGTGCCATGGTCACTAATCAAGGCTCAGGGTACCCCAAACCTAGAGAAGATGTTATCTTTCAGGAATTTTACAACCACTTTAGAATCGTCAGTCCCGGTGGATTTTGCTTCAACCCACTTCGACACATAATCAATGGCAAGAAGAATATATGTAAAGCCATAAGAGTTAGGGAAAGGTCCTATAAAGTAAATACCCCAAACATCAAAGATTTCACAATATAGCATAGCTTTTTGGGGCATCTCATTTCTAGATGAGATATTTCCTACTCTTTGGCACTTGTCACAAGCCTTACAAAATATGTATGCATGCTTATTCAAATTAGGCCAATAAAAACCACTTTCTAAGACTTTCCTAGCGGTCCTTTCAGCTCCAAAGTGAGTGCCGCATACATAAGAATGGCAAAAAGTGAGAATCGAATGCACTTCATTATTATGGATGCATCTCCTAACAAATTGGTCTACAGAATATTTCCATAAAAAGGGATCATCCCACACATAATATTTAGCATTTCCTTTTAGCCTGTCTTTCAGGGCCATAGAAAAATGAGGAGGAAATTTATTGGAGACAAGAAATTTCACAATGTTAGTGTACCATGGTTGGAGTCCCTTGATTGCGAACAATTGTTCATCGAGGAACTCCTCCCGTAGCTGCTCTTTCATTGATACATTTACCTGACTATCATGGAAAGAGTATTCTTCAAGAGGATACTTATTAGAGTTAAACTCTACTTTGATCCCATCAAATTCCATTGTGAGGGTACCGTTATGCACATCAATGATTGTCCTAGAGGTCTTAAAAAATGGTGTTCCCAATAAGATTGGGATGGCATGTTTATCATGATCCATGTCTAGGACATAAAAATCCACATGGAATAATCAGGAATCCATCCTAACCAACACATTCTTGACGATACCCTTAGGGTATGTACTAGAACGATTGGCTAGTTGGATCACCACCCCAGTTTTGTGCAAAGTACCAAGATTGAATCTTTCATACAAAGAGTATGGAATAAAATTTATTGATTCACCTAATTCAAGCATTTCTTTTTCAAAATGTTTATTCCCTATCATGCTAGGGATTGTAAACATGTCGGGATCGCTACATTTAGGGGGTAACTCCCTTTGGCACAAAGTGGAGACATGTTAAAATTTTCCCATTTTAAAGCTTCTTCTTTGTTCTTTACTTCCTATTTACCACACATAATTCCTTCAAAAATTTAGCATAGCTAGGAATATGTTCAATAGCATTCAAAAGAGGGATATTTACCTCACACCTATGAAAGACTTCGTAGATGTCTTTGTTGGACTCCTTCCTCCGTTTGTCCCTCAGAGTTTCCAGGAACGGTGGTTCTGGAACATATGGGGGGATTTCCACCACTCTTTCCTTCTTGTGAGGAGGGGATGGAGGTTCAGGAATGGAGGTTGATTTCTCAACGATGATCTCCTCTTCCTGCTCCTTTCCCTTCCTTGCTTGCTCCTTGGCCACATTCTCGTTCTCTTCTTCAACTTCTTTATAAAACATTTCAAGCCTTCTAGGTTCACCTTCAACAAATTCATCAACCAGGGGAGAGATAACCTCTTTACCACTTCTCAAAGTGATAGCACTAGAATATTGGTGAGGATTGATCTCCGATTAGGAGGGAAGTTTGCCTTTTTATCGGGCCTCCATCCAATTCACCACTTGAGCTATTTGGCTCACTTGAGTTTCCATGTTCTTGATGCTTGCCTTGGCTTCATCTTGGAATTTTTTTCCTTTGTCCTCGTACATGCTTAACCGGTGAATGGCTTGCATCACCTCATCTTTTGTTAACCTCGAGCTCTCCTCTTGGTCTCGAGGCTTGTCTTGGAGCCTTTGAAATTGTTATTGAGGTGGCCTATATTGTTGTTGAGGAGGCCGATACGGTTGAGGGTTTTGGCTTTCTTGAGGGTTCCAATACCAAAGGTTTGGGTTATCACGATTACCCAAATAGTACAGTCGGTTTTGGTAGCCTTGGCCACCTTGGTACCCTTCATTTCTTTGATATCCTTGTGCACCTTTTTAGTTTTGGTTGCCTTGGTAGCCTTAGTTGCATTGATACCCCATGGAACTCACCACCTTGGTGTAATTCTCTTTAAAAGTAGGGAAAGTGTCCAGAGGATGAACCAAGTAACAAATTTTGCACGATTTAACATGCGGCGCATTTCCGGGCTTCGTCATCAACGACTTCACCATAGAAGCAAGGGGTGAGACTTGGTCCTCAAGCTTTCCACTATTAGAGGGTTCACTTGTGAGAATTGGATTTCTCCTCCTCAAATCGGCCCTTGAGCTAAAGTTTCTCGGCTCCTCCGCTAGCTCCTCATATAATTGCATAGCCTCCGATGAAGTCTTATTTCCAAGGGTACCACCACAAGAACTCCCCACTAATCTTTGGTTCTCATCAAGAAGACCATTGTAGAAGTAATATACCGAATCTCCCTCTGAATAACCGTGGAAAGGACAACTTTTGAGAAGCTTCTTGAACCTCTCCCAATAGTCAAAGAGATATTTCTTCATGCCATTGGAGGATGTTACTTATGTCATTCTTCAAGGTGGCGTATTTCGAGGCCGGGAAGTATTTGGATAGAAACTTTGTCCTAATGTCAAGCTAACTGTTGATGCTATTGGGTGGTAGTTAGAGGAGCTTATCCCTTGAATCATCCCTTAGTATGAATGAGAATGACTTCGAATTACAAAAGTATTCATCTACCCCATGGGGGACATACCACCACACAAAAAATGGAACTCGGTGAGGTGCTTGTTGGCATTTTCCCCTTGCCTACCAAGGAAGATAGGTAGCATCTTTATGAACCCGATATTTAGCTCGAAGTGCCCCTTTGGTCCAACCAAGGATACTTAATGCACATCGGTTGTTGATCGAGGTTGGGGGCCATAATATTTCTCAACAATGCTTGCCCCAAAGGAATCTCCCTTCTGTGGAGTGGAGGAGCTCTCCCTTGAAGAGGAGGATGTAAATACCGTCACCCCGGATGCTCATCTTCATGCTCATGTTGATGCTCCATAGAGTTAGAAGTATCCAAAAAATGGTCACTATGAGGGGTATTAATCACACTTTCCAAGGAAAGCCTCCTAGCCCATCTCAAATTCAACTCTAACTTGAGATCGTAGTGTAGGGATTCTTGTGAAGAGGATCGTGTACGAATCATACACCAAGAACACGAACATTATGTCTCCAAACCAAGCGAAAATGGCAAGTCAACTAAGAAATAAAAATAAAAGCAAACTAACAAATATTTACAACTAGCACATAATCACACATAATATGCCTAACACTTAAAAATAAAAGCCTATTCCCCGGCAGCGGCGCCAAAATTTGGGAGGTCATCGCCGTACCTCTCAAAGTTATATTTTTAAGTCATAATGCTTCCTATCTACAATTAAGTGGATGATGGCATGTCAGGGTTATCCACGAGAAGATGGATCTTTTCAAGTGTTTAAACATATATAGGAGAAAACATACTAGGCATACGCATATATAGGTACGTATAAAAGCATGTAAAAATGGGGGGGTTTGGTTGGGTTTTTTTTTGTCCTATGTTATCAAATTTAAATAAAAAAATTAGAAAAGCAAGAGAACTATGATAGTCATGCAACAACAGCTAAATAGATGATTAAAACAACAATTAATGGAGCCTTGAGGGCAATTGACTTCCACTTCCAAACTTCCTATAACTCATTGATTCATTCACTCATTCAATTACAGTTATTGTCTATGGGGAATGCTACCACTTCTCATTTGAAGATAAACATTCATTCCTTCTTAATAGTTGTTTGCAAAGATAAGCAACGACCATTTGCAAACCTCATTGATAAAATGGACACATCAAACCTCCCCACACTTAAACCTTACTCATCCTCGAGTATGAAAAGATCCAAGCATATGAAGGAAATTACGTATCCACATCCACTATTCCCCCAAGTCAATACCTCACAAAACTCTCAATATCACACATTCCAATGTTAAGTCAAATGAGAAGTTTCCCACAACCCCCATTCCTAAATCTACCCAAACCATATCAACCTATCAATTCATTGATATCTCTAAAACATTTCTAAACCTCAAATTTTTTTTAACACCAAATAACCGTGGTAAAAAGTTCTTTTACCTTGGTTATTGTTTTCCAAAGTAAATAATGTTGTTTACCTCGGTTATTATTTGAACCATAGTAAAAGGTTAAAAATTAAGTAAATAATGTACCGAATAACGTTCAAAATCGCAAATGTTCTTTGAAAAGGTTGCCCAACCTTACTTGTTATGTCCTTATTGCAAATAGGTATTACGAACGAATAGCAAAGTTGCATATATGCAGCAGTCAATGTGTTACAAACACCCTATAAATACTGCCCTAATTTAAACTCAAGCAGTACCCCATTTGTTCAATGTTCAAATGAGATAGACTAATAATTAGAAAAATAGTAGTCATGAAAATTAAATATCCTTACAATTATATAGTACATAATTTAATTTGTCTAAGAACTGTCTTAGCTCCAACATAACATAAATTACAATACACTTAATCAGCTTGGACAATGATAACCTTGAAGTTGGTTGGTTCCCTAACTTGTATCACCTCGAAGAATAAGGTGTACCCGATGCATATGTTGTTTACCCTAAGGAACTCTCCAAAACCCTTTGGGTAAATGGCCTTGACCCTCCCACCCTTGAGTAGTTCATATGCCACTCTGTCCCATAGCACCTCAGCACTACGGGGGTCTTCTCAGTCGAAAGAACTGGTACAATCTCCCATGGGATGTACTAATTAAGTCACTGTAACAAATAATGATTATACCTATATATATACATATATATATATGTATGTATATATATGTATATACATATGCAATTGTCAACAAATAAAATTTATTCAATTTTTTTTACCAAAGTTGATATTTTCCCAAATTTCAGCTGCTTCAAAGTGCAATCGAAACGTGGGCTATCAATAGCTATCAAATGATGTTCAATGTCGAAGAAAAAGGCTCTGGGTGCCTCCAGTGTGCAGTGAACGGAACGAAAACCAGAATGTATTAGTTGTTACAAAGTGTGGATTTTTTTGGTAATATATGTATATATATTTACATATGTAAATATATGAAATACCTGAAAAGTGGCTGATTAGATAATCCTTCGTCAGCCATTAGTCCTGCACTAGAAGCAAAAATGTAAAGTGATGAACCACACTATGGAATGCCTATTGGGATATTGCAGGTGCATTTCATTACGAAGCTGTGCTTTGGTTGACATGTAAATGCGATCTCGGTTTCGTGTCGAATAAATCAAATAATAAACCGACACAATACCGATGTCTCAGGGGGGATCTAAACTAAACTCAAAGGCCACAATGTGATGTCAGTAACATTTTGAGCTTACCGAATGTCATACTGAGATACATCCGATGTCTTAGGGGAAGAATTATCAACTTGAAAAAAAAATGCATGGTCGCAAAACTATCGGACGAACCAAACTATGTCAGATAGACTACTGACGTTGCACATTTCACAGGTTGGTACGGGAAGAAACATATCAAACTGGAAAAAAATGAAGTTTCATTAACATGAAATAGAACAAAAACCCCTTGGGAGACATAGAGAAACATAGTACCAACGGTCAAAGTGAAGGAAAGTTCTCACTCTCAAAACTTCAAAGCCAAAGCTAGAAAGAAAGGTAAACAAATCAAATTCACAGGCCATAGATATGACATTGAGTAAAAATTACAAAACTTATGTGTTAGGAGATTAGAAAAACCACACCTTTTTCCCAATACACAAGAGAAGGGTGGAAGGTGGAGACCATTTGAATTTGCGGGAAGCTTGTGTAGATAAGCTTGAATTGTCTGTTAGGGTTACCATATTTATACATGTTTTGGAATGACGTCGTTTTAATCAGGCTTTGAAGTTCGGTTCTTAAGTGCGATGTCACAGGTATGTCAGTACATGGGAAAACATACCGACCTGAGACCGAAGTCGCAACTATATGGGCCTACCAGCTGGTCAACAATTCCAATTTTTAAATACAATTCTAAATAACATTGATTAACATGTTATGTTAAGTTTTAAATTTTAAAAAATCTAATATAAAATAAGTTCCAATTCAAATTAGTCTAAATACGAGAAATTTAGTTTTTAATACACAGCCATGTGAAGTCTTAACATCCCTCTAATGTTCGTGGGGAAGAATGACGACACAAAAAACAATGGCCCCAACACCATTTATGAGCTCAAAGTCCAGTGTATCCCCAATCTCAAGTTCCACTTTGTCAAGAAACTTGCCAAACCCCTTTGGGGTCAGGGTCTTGAGCATCTTATTCCCCGAGTAGTGCATTTTGTACTCCCTTCCTTTGTACCTAAGCACAATATCCAACTTGTATGGTGGTAAGTACTCATCAATTTTGTCTGTGATGTACTGAATTATAAACAAAAAACCATTGTTAGTACTTATGATCTAATCAATGGAAAAGGTTAATTGAAAATTCATTTTGTTTGAAACAGGAAGGAATTAACATGATTGGGATTAACCTGAATTTTGTCTAGGTCAGAGTGTGTACAAAATGGGGATATCTGCCTGAGAATGTGCAACATGGACTGTCATCATCAGAATCTCTCACCTCAATTGGTTGACAGCTGGAACAAACATTGTTAGCCATGATTATTGTAATTCATATTTTCATGAAGGTGAAATTTTATGATAGTCAGACAATGGAAAATAAAGACATGAAATATGTTATATTGACCTACTCAAGGCGACGTCGCGAAAGAATTTGTATAACCGATTGGTCAGCCAATGAATGTGCGAGTTTGCATTGACTTGACCATCAATGAAAATCATAGACCACAATGTTGCAAACATATTGGTAAAATAGAAGCAATACCGACTTGTGAGCGACATCACATTACATCAAATTACGACATCAGCAAATAACAACAACAATCTTACAACATATTGTTGCACTCCAATTCATACTGCAGTACCCTAAGACCATATTATTACACCCTAAACCATATTCTAGCACCCCAAACCATAGAAACCTAAAAAATTAAAACAATTAACACATTCACGCCCTAATCCGAACAACAACTTCAAGGATAAATACAAACACAAAATTAAAGCAATATAAATACATGTGAAAACATACCTTATAGTAGATGGGTAGGGAGGAGTGTTGAAATTTGATAGAATACAGAGAGTTTGAAATAATGTATGAGAGGTGGGCTCCATTATACACTAGTTATAAAGCATTGTGACTTTTTCCTAGGGCAAACCAACTTTGCGTTTCTGTCGAACATACCAAACCCATAAAAAATGGAGGTCGACAAATGTGGGCCTCACCATTATAGCCCACTCACAAAGGAATGTGCCTGTGTTTGACCAATATTTCTGCGGGGTCGAACCTTTTATTTGTTTAGAGACAAGCATCCGTGATCCGCACCATTATGCATGGTTTAACCAATGCATTTGACGTAGTTTTTATTTACTTTTGGTTGGCAGTTTGGCAACATTAGTTAAGTTTACATGACAAGGGGTTTAGACAACCATGTTTGGTTTTCTATTCTAAATCCCACATTTTGTACACTTAATTAGTGATTATTGACATATCGTGTTCACGGGCTCCTTGGTTCTCATTATAAGTACCTTTAGTAGGTCTCCCGTGAATGCTATTTCTTACATTACATTCTTGTGGTGGCTGTTTGCTTTTGATGGTAGAATATTTGAAGGCATTCGCATTGAATGGTAGCAGATGAAGGCCACGAGCATCAATGCGTGGTAGAAGGAGATAGAAGGAGATTGAAGCAAAAGGTAGAAATGGTGAGTTGTGGTCCAAGGAGTGTTTCCTTATTCCGAGAACGATCCAGGAAGAACTAGCATTTGAAACTGGTTCCATTGGATTTGTCTTCTCGAGTACTACAAAATCAACTACTAGAACTCCCAATTTGGACTAACGGTTCACCCGTGGAAAGCAAACAAAGTTTAGCTGATGAAGGACCAGCGGCCTATGATAGTCTGCACTACACAAAGCATCAGTGGCCTATGAAGATGCCCATGGTCTACCCTACACAAAGAACCAATGCCGGCCCCTGACAATGGAGCCGAGCTGTGAAGCATTGAAGGGAAGAGTTGAAGAAATTTGGCTAAGTATGGAGCCGGTCTGTGAAAACCTTCACGGACCGTGATGAGAGTTCTGAGCAAACACCCATACTTCTTGTGGTCCGTGAAAAGGAGGTCGGGCCGTGAAAACTACTGAGTGGAAACCATAGTGCTGCTCGCGGTCCATGAACAACTTCACGGATCGTGGCACAAGCCCAACTTTATGAATCGTGGCTTCCCGTGGCTATGAATGTTCATAGACGTGCCAGATCTTACAGTCTATGCTTGAAGGCTTCATGGACCATGGCTTCTAAGCCGGTCCGTGAAAACTAGGCAGCTGACGTAGGGTTTTGGCACTTTTGACCTATTTTGGGCCTATTTTTTGGCCCAAACTCCTACTATATATAGGGCCCTAGTCTACTCATTTTACACACCTAGCATGATATTACAAGTTGTGTTTTGAGAATTATATCTTGGGAGAGCATTTGGAGAGTGGAGCTCTCTAAGTAGGTTTTGTACCTTTTCCTTTTCTTTTCTTCTTGTTTTTTCCCAAAGATGTGGAATTCAAATCCATATTTGAATTCCAGGTCTAGGGAGTAGTTATTTTAGCTTGGGACATACTTGACACTTGTGTAGTTTCTATTGCTTTATGAGATTCAAGTAGATTCATCCTATCTGTGTGTTTATGATAGTATTATGATTGTTCTTTAGTGTTTCTGAATGCATGAACACTACACCATATATAAGCACACACTTTGGGCTATGTTCATGTATGGTGCATTTATTGATACCCTCTTGGGAAGAGAAACCTGGATGTTTGAATAGGCAGGGGAGAATGCGTCCGCGTGAGTGTGTGCACGGGGGATTCGAGAATGCTCTGACATGTTTTCCATCGAACTAGTCTTAACTGGCTATGTAAAGTTGCCTGAGAAGTTACAAGTAGAGATAGTTGATAGTAGAAAGCTAGGAGTTGTGTTGAAACTCTAGTATCACAGATAAGGTGCCTATGAACCTAAGGCCTCGCATATAGAGGACCACTGGGAATTAGTGCATTCGTGGTGAAAGCCCGAGGCGTTATAGCATGGGGGTGAAACATAACCACAACAACGGCCAGACCTTGTTGCAATCCCCTAATTACGATGGTGGTGTCGATGGAGGGTTGCGAGCACACCCACCGTGACATTAAAGTGTATGCCATCAACCACACCACGTGTTATGAACACAATGATTGGTCTTTTGTATGTCTATATGTGAATGAATCCAGGATTGAAGTATTAGATCTACCATGTTGCTAAATTAGTCCCAAGTGGCTAGTATAAATAGTTTACTTGTTTGTTGATTTCATGTTTAGTAGTTGTTATTTGAAAATACCAAACCCACCAACTTACATGTTTACATTACTAGTTATTCCTTTCACTCATGTGGATTAACGACCCGTATGAGGCTGTGTTTTGACTTTTACTTGAACCCTACCATTTATGTGGACAAAACCATGGCTTTCCACTTTCTACCCTTTGGTAGCATTAGCAGCGAGAAATGGGTACATAATATAAATCTTATCTTTAACCATTCCACAGGACTAGTGCCTCAGCTCGGGTTAATAAACTGTGCTTGCTGCGATTGTGTTAATGACCCCGGATCGGGGCAGGTCAAGTTTTGGAGCCGTTGCTGGGTATGCTTTCCAGTTCAAGTATTAGTTGAGCATAGCGTGATAGTAGAGTAGTTAGTTGTGTCTTTTATTTTTTTTCTTTTGTTTGTTTTGTTTGTTGTGAGTTGAGCTTTGATTATAGTTTTCTTGTTACTTGATCCTGTTTTCTATTATATTGTTGGAAGGATAATGTGACCCTAGTTTATGGTACATAATCATACCAAAAATCTAGGTGTTTTGCATTCCCTAACTAATTCCATAGGTAAGTGGAGAAGAAGGAGAAATAGAGTTAGATTGGAGGTTCAATTTAGAGGTTTGAGGAATTACCACACGAAATGGCGGAGGACAACCGCACTTTGAGAGAGCTTATAACTCCTAACTTGGAGAATCAACCACTATGTATCACTCTCCCACCTTTGCCTCCGAATGTGCACTACCACGCGAAGACACCTCTGGCACCGGTTGTTTTGGTTCCTAGCACCGGTTTTTTAGTGGCTAAAAAACCGGTGCCTAAGTAAGCGATGCTACATTATCACCGGTTGAAGCAAAACCGGTGCTAAATTTCTTTCCGGTTATATTTTGCACCGGTTTAAGTTACCGGTGCTATAATGTACCATATTAGCACCAGTTTTTTGTAACCTGTGCTAGAAAAAACCGGTGTAAATTTTGTAATTCTAGCACCGGTTATAGCACCGGTGATAAATAAAATTTTGTTGCACCGGATTTGTTAGCACCGGCTATGGAACCGGTGTTAAATCTTTATATCTAACACCGGTTTGTAGGTAGCACCGGTTTTTAAACCGGTGACAGAAAAATAAATTGCACCGGTTATAGTTTAGCAACGGTTTGGGAACCGGTGTTAAATCTTTATATAATACACCGGTTTGTAGGTAGCACCGATTTTTAAACCGGTGACAGAAAAATAAATTGCACATGTTATAATTTAGCAATGGTTTGGGAACCGATGATAAAAAAATAGTTTTATTGCACCGGTTATATGTTAGCACCGTTAAAAAAACCGGTGCTAGAGTTGTTTATTTGTTGCACCGGTTAAATTTTGCACCCGTTTGAAAACCGGTGCAATGAAGTAAACATAGCACCGGTTATAATCGCACCTTTTTTTAGTAGCGGTTTTGAAAGCGGTGCTACAAGCGTTAATTTTGCACCGTTTAATATTAGCACCGGTTCTCTAATCGAAAGAAACCGGTGTTAAAAGCGTGAGTAATTATTGTGGTCACTGTAAGCTGTGGCGTGCTGCAGCGTTCATCTTCTCACAGCCAGTTCCTTTTTTTCCAGGCATGGTACCCAATATTTGTTGTGCGTAGTAACAGAATGGTGCACGAAGACAAATTGAACAAATTCTGAGCCACAGTGATGCATAGACAAGAAAGTAGGTTGAAGAAAGGATTGAATCCGATGAAGTATAATATATGACTATCAAAAGAAGAGCATGAAGTGTTTCATAGTGTCCTAAGATACTGAAACCCCCCACAGCATCGAATTTGACGAGCTTCAGAAGAGATGGTCAATTACCTTTCTTGTAACAGATAATACTAACCACTATCCGACGATTTGTGCAAGTCCTTGTATGATATTCAATTGAGCTATGCATTTTGGCAGAGTATTTTTTGCAAAAATACAAACCCATTTGACAACAATACTCTGCAGTTCATCGCTCCCTAGTGGAGTGTAATCTTCCGGGAATTGCTGAAACAATGCATTAAATGATATGTTAAGAGAAGGATGTAAATGTGAGGATAACGACTACATAGAAGAATTGTAGGAAAACGTACCGGAATAATGTCAATGTCATGTACGTGCCTGACAATTTTTTCCATGTAATACATGCAATGGTATCCGCACTCCCAAGTACTACTTTGTATCTTGTGCTGATAATGGAAAAGATAATTTGTTGAACCGATTACGAAGATGAAAATAACACGTGAAATATGAAGGTATGAGATGATACGTACACTGATGTTTATGACATCCCAAGTGTAGTTGGAAGGGTAGGACCTATTTTGTTTGGAATTGGACCGTCGATATTTTATTGCAATCCTACAATAGATGGAAACCTATTTTTGTCAACATGAGAAATATTATTTTCAGAAATTGGGGTTCACACAATATATGATAACATTCTGAGTAACAGTAATTGTAAATAATTGAGCCAAGAGAGTGCAAAACGTACAAGAACACAATTACGGGAACAACTATTTTTGAAAAACATCGAAGCTGAAGGAAAGAAATGAATGTGTTCCACTTACAAATGAATCATTTTAAGGCATGGTCTATTTCATTTGGAAATTCCCCCAGTCATTGAGCCGATGCAATATACTCGATCGATTTCTGGTACGAAGACAAGTAAAAACCAATGATCCCTATGGGAAAAAGGGAAAAACAAAAGTACTTAAGATTCTTAAAATAAAATCACAGCACACAATTGCTTTCGCTTCCATGTGGACGGGTCTAGCTACTTGGAAAATGAATGGAACTTACTCTCGATTGTATGGGAAGATGTATATCCTCGCTTCAGCGCGACACATGATAGCCGAAACCTCGTCCGCAGTCAATTCCACCCTTTGATTTACCTTCTGAGCCATTGAGTTCGAAGAGGCAGGAATAAACTAGACGTGGCCTCCACGTACCACCCCATCGCAGAGGTCTCTTGCAAATTAATATGGTTAGTGAAGCAAATATAATGATACTTGTATCTATGAATAATGAAAGCATGCACTTCTTACGATGCCCATATATCAAGTTGGCACCCACTGATCCACTCCATTTCATCATCTGCATCCAATATGTTCATGAACAGTCATATCTTGTCAGTGAATATGGCTGCGTAGACTTCTTCTGATCTGAACACCTTTGCACTGAATATGATGCGGAATATTTTCTCTGGTCCACATATTTGTGAAGATAGCCGTAAAGCATCATTAATCTGGTGAACAGCAGCGATGCATTCTTGGTTTTCCGTGGCTCCCTAATCATTACATTCAGAATCTAATAATGTTAGTTGAACAGTATTTTTATGTAATTCAGTAGTGGATGATAATGTAAAGGCTGAAATGAGTTCTCGACGAGGGAGGATTTCGTTGCCCATTCTCCGGTGATGTAGTTTTTTCTTTTGGTAGTTGCTAATGGGTAAAATGTTAGTGATGCGTAGATAGAAAATCAGTCGGAATGAAATAGTATGGGGGTATGTACCTCTCCTTTTACCGATCGAGCGGCCACCTCTCCCAAAGGAGTATCTTCCTTAGCCACTGGTGTGAGGTTTGTTTGAGGACTTCCAATTTCGTCGACCACCATTTCCTGCGGAGGCAGTTTCTACTCGTTCTCCTACATAAGAATATGAATAACATATAATGTCATTGTATTAGCAAGAAAGATATGTATGAGCACCGATGAGAAGAAGAATACAATTATCACACCTCATCATCCTGTTGCTCTATGACACTTATCAGCTTCCCCGGCCATAAAATGTTATATCCGATGACCTGAATGACAAAATCAAATTCTTCGTGTTTAATAGGCAAAGGTTCCTTTGGTATGATCACAGGTCCTTTTAGATTTACCCACTCCCACTTGATGGGTAAGTCAGTTTCTGCTTCCTTCGGAAAGAATATACCGAATGCAGCTACCTCCCTCTCTCCATGATGGTTCAAAACATATAGGCATCATTTTTTTCCTCTCTGAGTGATGAACTTATAGATTGGGTAAATACATGGGTCGGGCAATAACTAAGTATTCTCTACTGAAGGAAAATAGATAAAGTCGGAAGTGCAAGCGATAGATGATAAGAAGTAATGAATTGTACATGTAGCTGCTGAAGGCTGCAGCGCACTGCAGCTTTCAGTGCCCAGCTGAGACTGAGAGCTACAGCGCGCTGCAGCTTCTAGCGTTCATCAGCAACGAACTGTATCCCCACAACATCAATCCAAATCAGGAAATGGAAATCCATATACTACAAATCACATAGAAATAAAGGAACAAATACGATTGCAGGTCACGGTTTGGACTACCTTATCATCCGTTGCAGTTCCTTGTGGGTCACTACATCCAGATGCTGAAGGAATGAATACCTGGTTGTCCTTGTTCATGGGGGTGGAAGATGCAGCGAGGAAATTACGGGCATCCAAGTGTGGGGGAATATCTTTACCCAATTGCCCAGCTAGCCAATTTTTTTGGGCCTCAAGTAAAGAAACAAATGTTTCCCTGAGCTCGATGACATCTGTTGGTTGTTTGTTTGAATTTGAAATTTCCTCAGATGGTTTCGTGTTTGTGCTCCCACATCGACTAGATGCGTAACGGGTGACAGTCATATGTGGTAGGGCCTCGTTCACCTTAGAGGTTGCCGAGCAACCTCTCCAACGCCCCCCGTGATCCTTCTTACCCGTTGCTTGAACTATAATATCTTCTTTTCCATGTATAACCAAATCTCCCTTTTGCTTCTTATCCAAAAGGTTTTTCTAAGAAAAAAAGAAAATATAAGCCATTTGATTAGGATAACATCAAAGAATATCAATAGAGATAGATTCAATTATGAATTATGCTCACAATAGTGGGGGCTGCTCTTCGCACGGAGTCGTTGGTGTAGGTTGATAATTTCTTGTCCCAGTTTACTGCAAGGAACACTTCCGAGTGGTCCGATTTTAAATCCATGCTTTGAACTAAAGCCTCTGCTTCTTCTACACTCTGACCTTCATCTATAAGCGTCTCAATTTTAGCATTTCTTTTCCTCTTCTTGAGTTCTACTGCAACCCAACGGTTCCCTCCACTCCCCGTGTGATGGATGTAGTCCTTCTGTGAGGCGCTTAATTTTGCTGCATCACTTACCGCCTGTTTGGACATCAGTTTGTAAAATGCTTTCATGGTAGTGACTAGGGAAAAAATATTGAAGGAATTACCTTGAATTCAGGGGTTGACCTGTGTTTCACAAATAGTTCCCACTCATTTTTGTCGATTCACCAATAGTCTCTCCATGTACAAGAGCCCGGTTTTTTTTTGCACAATGTACTTGTTCACCACCTTAGTCTTCCAATTCCTCCACTTTTCTCCTGCATAAATTGTCCATTTATTTCGGAACTTATTCATCTCATTGAAAGTCATTTTCGTTTGTATATCCCAGCTAATCTGGAGGATAAGAAGACATGTTGTTAGTGCGACATGTAACGAAGTTGACATGAACAATGGAGGAATAGAACACACTTACAAGAATGTCTTCCCATGCATCCTTCTTCACATGGTCTGGAACTGATCTCCAATTATGCCACGTCCCGTAGCCGATTCTTCGCCGGAAGGCATAGCCAACATACATCGACCATCGACTGTGCATAACTAGGGGTTCGAAGTCATCATCGAAGAATATTTTAAGAGGCTTCTTTTGTTTCGCAAGGAACACGGACTTGCACGTGGTTGTACCTGTGTGCTTGCAATACTCTCCATGGAGAAATATCAAGCATCCTCTGCGATGGTTTCTCCTTTGCATATGACCCGCATTCCGGCACATAATAAAGGCTTAATCTATATGGATATTATTCATACACCTTATATTAGAATCCATAGGCAAGCCTTTAAATAAGATTGATATTGCTGATCTTTCCTCTATTTTTACTGATCTTTCGCGATGGCTACCATTTTTCACAGTCTCATTTGTGCTTTCACATAGCGGATTCCCAGTTTCTAGCATCGAGCACTCGAGCCTAGAGCCCTCGATCCCTGGAGTCCTCGAGCACTCAAGCCTTGGAGCCCTCGAGCATTGGATGCCTTCGAGCACTGGATGCCCTCGAGCCTGGATGCCCTCGAGCTTGGATGCCCTCGAGCCTGGATGCCCTCGAGCCTGGATGTTCTCGAGCCTGGATGCCCTCGAGCTTGGATGCCCTCGAGCCTGGATGCCCTCGAGCATGGATGCCCTCGAGCCTGGATGCCAGCGAGCACTGGATGCCCTTGAGCCTGGATGCCCTCGAGCCTGGATGCCCTCGAGCCTGGATGCTCTCGAGTACTGGATGCCCTCGAACCAGCAAGCACTTGACCATCAACCCCTCGAGTCTAAAACTTAATATTCTACTGGTTTAACATTCAGCCCAAAACAAATCTAAACTGCAGCCCAATCAGTATAAGGTGTTTGTGTATTAGTATTTCGCCCACAACCTCTCCTCTTCCATCACCTCCATCTGCTGTTCCCAAGGCCATTCCTCCGCCGTTCCCAAGCCCCATCCTCCGCCGTTCCCAAGCCCCATCCTACACCGTTCCCAAGCCCTTTCCTCCGCCATTCCCAAGCCCCTTCCTCTGCCGACCCCTGCTCCCTCCGCCATTCTCTACTCTCACGGTGCCGTTCCCTACCACCTCCGCCGCGCCCTGCTCCCTCCGCCTTGCCGGCTCCCTCCGCCATCCACTTATCCAGCCGCGCCCCTTCATCGGCCAAGCTGTGTCCGACTATCGTCGACTGTACACCAAACACCAATTGTCAACAACCCGTACTCCCAATTAGGTAAGGAGATTATTTTCCTAAGGTTTGTACCAAGAATTTTTTTCTTCCTCATGGGTTTATTTCATGATAATGCCTCATTGTGTCAATGCCCTCATTGTGCTCATGTTTTCGGCATTTGTAAAACAATAATTTTGTGCGAAACCTAATTGTTCATGATATGTGATTCTGGATGGCATAACCTTTGCTCCGATATGATATGATAATTTTGTGCATCACCTGATTGTTCATGATATTTTTTCTTGCTGAAGGGTTGATTTCATGATAATGCCTCATACCATCAATGCCCTCATTCTGCTCTTGTTTTCAGCATTGGTGAATACTTTTGAGCATACCCTGATTATTGTTCATGACATGTGATTCTGGATGGCCCATTGATTCATCCCAGGATTTATTGAATGTCCATCTAGTTCAATTATTTTGCTTCTGTTAATATTATCTGAAATTGGGATTAACTGTGAGTAAACATTATTCCATATTCAGCCTATGAGAAGGAATGCTTAATTTAGAATAAGTTGATTCTGTATTACTTACCTTTTTGACTGTGTATTATTTACCATTTTGCATTCTGGCTGCCGTTAACACATTTACTTTAACAGACATGGCCCCCAAAAAAGGTGCAACCAAGAAAAAAAACAACACCCAAAACCCCAGGAAAAAGCCTAGAGTGGTGGAGGGGGAGGACGTCGAGCACGGGACTCAGATTGTTCCGTCGACTGAGCCCATACCAGCCGCAGAGGTGGACTGCACTGAGCATACAACTGTCTACAAGGACTTCATCTCGAGGGGCCTCATCCTTGAGAGAGGGTTGAGGCTGGAAAAGCTCTTCAGGAACTATGTGAAGGAGCACAGCTGGGAAGGCCTCATCGCACAACCGTCGCGTGCAAACCAGACCATGGCGTGTGAATTCCTGTCGCTCATGAAGTACAAGAATTCAGCAACTATTTTCCTACGTGGTCATTTGGTCGAGTTGTCTTTGGATTTGATCAACACGTTCTACAGGATCCCACCAAAGCCCTCGAGCTTGTACGAAGCCGCTGACACCGCAGTTGAACAAGCTTCATGGGAAGACATCATCACAGCAATCTGTGATGACAGCGATGCAATAATTCAGAATCTACCACAAGAATGGTCCAGTATAGAGAAAAAGTACTTGACTGAGGACATGAACGCGTGGTACAGTTTCATAGCTGCCCGGCTACTCCCCGTGAAATTGAATAGTGAGGTTCATCGGTCCCGTATGCTGCTGCTCTAAAAGATAAAGAAGAACATGAGCCTGGATGTTGGGAGTAGAATAATGGCATACATCTGGGATTGTGCCAATGCCCATAACTGCATAGGCTTGTCCTCACTCATCAGTGCAATATGCGTGGAAGCAGGTTGCAGATACAAAGATGATGATGTCACACTGATGCCAAAGCTCCCCATAAACCCTCTCATATTCTCCAAGAAGAAGAACGTTGCTGAGTCATCTAGGGCGGCAATAAGTAAATCATCGAATGAGAACTCGGATGGGGACTTGGCAGCATTGCAAATGAAGGTGGATCATTTGGTGCACTGGACATCGTAGGTTGGAAAGATCCTCACAGCCATGTGTGGCGAGAGAATCAATGAATTGGGTCCAATACCTACCTTTGATTCGCCAAGGCCCAACACGGTGGAGAAGAGGGCGTACAGGAAATGACTGCCCACAGTGAGCTCACATCTTCGTATTATTAGGTTGTTTCATTTGCTAGTTTAATTTGGATGTGGGGATCATACATTTGTTGCTTTTAAAACATACATTGCTACTTTGTTGGTACTGTTTTTTGCTTTGGATTTTGGAATGTTAGACACATAACGTATTTGTGCTATTATCTTAAATGAACTGCATGAGCAATTCGTATCAGGTTCCTACCTGAGTAAAATTGCTGCAGCGCGCTGAACCAGTAGAGCTGCAGCGCACTGCAGCTGGCAGAACCTACCATAGGAATAATTGTCCACTTTTTTTACCAGCCTTTACCAAAACCGTTGGAGTACGCTACAGCGGACAGAACTACACCACATGGCAACAAATTGGAAGATAGCTGTACAATAGTTGCCAGGGGCAACAAAACCCAACAAAGTACAAGAAGTAAATAAATTTTAACTTCGACATCGATGTTCGTCACCCCAAGTCTACAACCAACTTCATCTTCTTGGATTGACTGTCTTGAAGTTCTCGGCCATCGTCATCTATCCAAATGCCATCTTTATATTTCCTCCGTATGGCTCCCGCCTTAATCCCGTTGTCACTAGGTAGAGGGGAAATAGAGGGGAACTCTAACCTTTCACTTGTAACCTCAAAATCAATTTCATCGCGGAAAGAGAATTTCCTACCTTGTACCACAACAGACCAACCTACATTGCACAGGTCATTTACGTAGAAAACTTGTCTTGCTTGTTCGGCCAAAATAAACTGATCATTTTCATATGCCACAAGAGTCGGGTCAACAAGGGTAAATCCCATTGGATCATCAGTTCAAACACCAGTTGTGTTATCAAACCATTGGCACTTGAATACCGGAATCTTGAATTCTCCATAGTCAACCTCCCAAATCTCATCAATAACACCATAGAACGACATCACAGCTAGGACTGGTTTTTTGTCTTTCTTACTTGCTTGCCACATAGTTTCCGAATCAATGTATACCCCACTATTTTGTGTCATACTCTTCAAATCTTGGTCCCTAGTAGCGAAAGAAAAACCGTTGATGTCATATTCGGAATACCTCAAAACCGTGCAGTTAGGCTTCCTCGCAAATGCCCTAATTTTTGGGTCGTAATCAGCAACATTGCATCGTTCATATACCAATTCACAAACTTGTCATTGTGCTCCAACTGGAATTTATTATAGGGCCACGTGGGATGACACTCTGTTATCAAATTAAGGTGCTCAGTCACATAAGCAGTAGTCTCCAAACAATTCCTCAACACATACAAATGAACTGACATCAGATCACTATTCAATGGAGTAAATAACGTTCCCCTCGACCTCGGCTTTCCCCCCTTCCTCCCAACATGTCGATTCAGGGGCACCCCAAATTTTCTGTGTCCCTGCAAATAGGAAGAGAAAAATTCAATCACTTCTTCGGTAACATACCTCTCAACAATACTAGCTTCCGGCCGACTCATACATTTCACGTACCCCTTAAAGACTTTCATGTGACGCTCGAATGGATACATCCAATGCATGCCAACTGGACCGTATATCTTTACCTACCGCACTAGATGGACGACCAAGTGAACCATTATATCAAAAAAGGATGGAGGGAAATACATTTCCAACTTGCAGAGCACAACAACAACATTTTTTTGTAGAACATCCAGATGGTCCCGGTCAATAGACTTCCAGCATATGGAGGCAAAAAATATACAAAGTCTAGTGATTGAGTGCCTTACGTAGGCCTCCATTACCCCACGAATAGCAATAGGTAAAAGTAGTTGCATCAAGACATGACAATCATGAGATTTCAACCCCGTCATCCGACAATCCTTCGTAACTACCCAACTCACGTTTAATGAATAACCAATGGGGACCTTCACTGATTTCAAACTATCACAAACTGAGATTCTCTCCTCCTTAGAAAAGGTAAAAGGTGCAGGGGGCAAGTACGTCCTCTTACCCTTCACTTATGGGGCGAGGTCATTTCTGATTCCCAAATCAACCAAGTCCAACCGGGCATTCAAACAATCTTTTGTCTTCCAAGGAATATTCAAGAGGGTGCCTATAAAACTTTCACAAACATTTTTCTCAATATGCATCACGTCTAGGCAATGCCTAACCTCAAGATGCTCCCAGTATGGTAGATAAAAAAATATTGACCTTTTCTTCCATGGCCCACCACAATTTCATTTGTCCTTACCTTTGTACTTTCCCAACACCACTCGTAATTTCTTAACCTTGCTGTGAATCTGCACAGCAGTTAGTGGTGTAGGGGATTTCCTTCGTTCATTCCCGCCAATAAAATTGACCGGTATTTATGGTTTCCGTTGAGCCATTTTCTATGGCCAAGATACACTGTCTTTCTTCCATGTCTTAGCTATTTGAATTCAGTCTTCCCCTCACAAATGGGACATGCATTATGCCCCTTCACAACGTACCCCGACAAATTTCCGTAGGCTGGAAATTCATTGATCGTTCAAAAAAGCACGGCATGCAGTTGAAACTCCTCATTCATATGGCCATCAAATACCAACACCCCTTTATCTTCCCACAATATCTTTAAATCTTCTATCAATGGTCTCAAATACACATCAACCTCATTCCCAGGTTGTCTAGGACTTGGGATTAACATAGGCATCATAATATATTTACGTTTCATGCACAAATATGGGGGCAAATTATATATAACCAACATCAAGGGCCACCAACTATGCTTCGATGACATATTACCAGCTGGATGCATCCCATCAGTACACAATGCAAGGCGGACATTTCTAACCTCCAAAGCAAAGGAAGGATATCGCTTGTCAAAATTTCTCCATTGTTCACCGTCTGCCAGATGTCTTATTTTGTCATCATGTAGTCTTTCCCGCTCTCCATGCCATCACAAGTTCTTCGCATCTTCTGAATTCGCGAATAACCTCTTCAACCTAGTAATTATAGGAAGATACCACATACACTTCAATGGGACCTTCTTCTTCTTCTTAGCCAAACACCCATCATCATCATTCATCACACCCTTATATCTTACATTTTTGCACACGAGACATTCAACCGCATCTATCAAATCACCGTCATACAAAACACAATCATTTGGACATGAGTGTATTTTCTTGTATTCCAAACCAAGTGGACACAATATTTTCTTGGCC
Source organism: Rubia yunnanensis (assembly GCA_037428765.1). Lineage (NCBI taxonomy): Eukaryota > Viridiplantae > Streptophyta > Magnoliopsida > Gentianales > Rubiaceae > Rubia > Rubia yunnanensis. The sequence continues at coordinate 63,351,273 of CM075069.1, read as the reverse complement.
TCATAATAGTTTTTCGGAATTCCATTCCCTTCTGGGAACTTATCCTTCAGAATCTTCAGTAGTGAATTCACACTTGCATCACTCCAAGAACTTGTAGCTTTCAAATTGAAAACCTCCATCAAAAAAGAGATTACGGTATCCTTACTTTTACATCCCGGATACAATGGCTTCTCTTTCTCCTCCAGCAAAGCACTCAACATTGTAGGCTTCCCCTCAAAATCTCTCACAATGTCATCGAACATACCATCAACTGTACATTTGTCTCCATCTACCTTGTCAAACCCACCGTCATGTCCTTTCTCAACCTCTCCATGAAATGTCCATACAATGTAACCTCCATAAATCTCTTCTTCAACAAGTTAAATCTAACAACCCCACGATCATCAAATCGTTCACGACACAAGCATTTTTTGCATGGATAAAGTATCTTCTCCTCCCGACCAAAGGCAAAATCTAGAAACAAATCAATAAATGCAATATGTTCACAACTCCCTCTAGCCACACTTGGACAGTTAACCATTTTTTCCATCCACGCAAACACTGATTCTCGGTCCGTTGTATCTAAACAAGACAAACACACCATTACACATATTTTCATTGGTAAAAAATACGAAAAATGAACACGATATTTTTGCTACACAATACTAAACGTGTCATGCATGTCCATGCATAAGTATGCGAATCGATCAACTGCATGTTCTCGGGAAACATATAAATATATATACCATCTTCCAAAAGAAACACAAAAATGTTCACATCAACACTCATTAATTTACACTCCCACAACATGATCGATACTCAACCAACATAAGCTAGGCATAGAGAAACCAATAATAAATATGAAAAAACTACCTCCAATCATGCATTTATGGTTCTAGTTGATTGAAATTCCCAAAAATTAATGAATACTTACTTCCATGAGTCTTCATTTGTATGAGTTATTGCACACCTTCCCAAGAAATCTACCATCTAATAATGGATGTTCAAGTTCAGAACTAATTTAAGAGGGTAAGTTCGGAGCATTAAATGCTCGATTTAGCTCCGGTTTTTGTCAATAGTACCCTTTTTCCACGAATGCATTCAGCACCGGTTTCTACATCCCAGAACACCGGTTCCTATAATCGGTGCCAAAAATATACATCACGCCGGTTTTCTAGAATTCTTTGCACCGGCCTTCAAACTGGTGCGAATATAACACCGGTTATCGTTGTTTTTAGTACCGGTTTCTTGACCGGTGCTAAACTCTTAACGGTTTCAACAAATTCTAGCAGCATTCCCGACCGGTGTAAAAATAACACCGGTTTTTATTTAAATAATCGGTGCAAAAATATTTTTAACCGGTGCAACAATAACACCAGTTTTACAACTGGTGCTAACACAAAAAAAAACCGTTGCAAAAACATGATTTGCACTGGTTTCCATAACCGGTGTTAAAAAACCGGTGCCAGAGGGGGGTCTCTGTGGTAGTGGTGACTTGTGAGTTAAAAAGTGGGATGATACATTGCCTTCCTACAATTTACGGTTTGGCTGGAAAGGATCTGAACAAAATTTTGTTGGAATTCCATTTGGTATGCATGAACATGAAGCTGCCGAGAGTGTTGAGAGTTTACTACAACTTGAGAGCATTCCCCTTTTCACTACAAGATGGAGCAAAAGATTGGTTGTATTATTTATCACCGGGATGTATAGGGTCATGGATGGATATGAAGTGGCAGTTTTTGGAGAAATATTTTCCAGCCTCAAAGTCTACCGGTTCGAAGAAACAGTTGTCCAAAATCACTCAAGGAGCGACCAAGAGCTTATATGAGTATTGGGAGAGATTCAACAGGTTTCTCGCAATTTGTCCCTATTATCCCTTCAAGGAATGCGACTTGGTCCATTACTTCTTTGAGGGCTTGTGTGATGAGGATATGAGGATGGTTAATGTTGTGTGTAATGGTTCTACCACCAACAAGAGCCCGAAGGATGCTATGGTACTTTTCGAGGAGATGGCCAACGAGATGAGGCAATTCGGTACAAGGTTAAGGGTTAAGGTCTTCGATGAACTCGCTCAGACACCAAAGTTGGAGGAGCTAGTCTAAGCTCTAGCATCTATGATGAAAGAGCTTTTGCGAAGAAAGGTGTACAGAGTTAAGATGTGTGGGGTTTGCAACCTCGATCACCACTCCAAGAAATGCCCTGAGATCGATGGTGATATGTAAGAGGTGAATGCCGTGGACTACAACAACCGGAAGAGACCTTAATTTGCTAGGGGTGAACAACAAGGGTTTTGGGGGAACCAAGGCAAGGCAAGACTGGGACCCTATGCAAACTCATTCAATTCGAGGTATAGGGATCATCCCAACTTCCATTGGAGGGATGGAAATCAACATCAAGGGTATAGGGGTGGACAAGAACCACCTCAACCCTATCCTAGAGGTGAAGGGCCATCCAACAATCATACCACACTTTACAAGTCGGATAGGGAGGAGATCTTCAATGCCATCGGACAATTGGGAAAGAAACATGAGATCTTCGCAGAAATGACTAGGAGAGAAATTGAAGACCTTGGTACTAAAGCCTTCTCAAGTATCAAGAACCTTGAGATTCAAGTTGGACAACTTACCACCTCGGTGAGCCAACTTGAAGCGAAAGAGTTTGACAAGCTACCTTCCCAACCAGAGGTGAATCCAAGAAATATTAGCGCAATCAAGTTGAGAAGTGGAAAGGAGGTTTGCAAAAAACTGAGGAAAAAGTGACACAAGAGGATGATGAGTTAGCAGAGGCAACCAAAGCGAAGTTCAAAGAAGAAGAGAGGGTTGTCAAGGAAGCACCCTTCAAGGAGCTTCCACCACCTGAAGCTCAATTCGCTATTCCACCCCCGTTTCCAAGTGCTTTGAGGGGAAGGCCAAAGGTGGAGACAAATGAGGCCAACATTCGAAAAGTTTTCAAAAGAGTGGAGGTATCTATCCCTATCTTAGAATTTATTGACAATGTGCCTTCATATGCTAAATTTCTTAAGGTTGCATGTACTAAGAAAAGGATTATACCACCTAAGAAGTTAGGGAATTTACAATTTTGAATCATAAGAATTTTCCTAAGAAATGTGATGACCCTGAAATGTTTTCTATCCCGATTTCTTTAGGTGGGACACTTGTTGAACATGCCATGATAGATTTAGGAGCTTCTATCAATGTGATTTCCTTTAGTCTATTTTAATGTCTTGAAATTGGTGAACTAAAGTCATTGTTCAACTCGCCGATCATTCCCAAGCTAGCCCTTGAGGGCTAGTGAAGGATGTGATGGTGCGAGTGGCCAAGTTGGATTTTTTTGGTGGACTTTTGTGTCCTAGATGTAGCGCACGATGGTAGTGCACCCCCAATCCTTTTGGGGAGACCTTTTCTAAAAACATCTAAGACTAAAATTGTTGTCCACTAGGGGATCTTGATTCTAGAAGATGACTTAGACAAGGTGGAATTTGACATCTATAAATCTAGGCATGATTAAAAAAAAACTTCTCTTATGTGCAAAGGTGTGACACTTTTTGATGAGCATGATAATATTGAACCTCCTTGTGTTGTAAATGAGAATGAATCTCTTGATGATGAATTTTTTGAGAACCTCAACGGATTGCATGATTTGATCGATGATATGTCCGTGCTAGATTTGTTTTTTCTATGCTAACAAATTTGCAGTGGGAAAAGGAAATTGTCGAGGAATTAAATCCTCCTTGACCCCCTCATAACCCCAAGGTGATGTTTGAGGAGTCGATGTTGGCAAGAAAAGGAGAAACATTTCTAGGTACCAAAAAGGGGTACAAAGGTAAGGATGACTTGTTGTGGAGACCTCTCCACATTGACGTCATCATTGGCGGAGTCCCCGATGGCAATTCCAGAGACCCACAGGTAAGTTCTTGAAAGTTGAATGCATGAAAGGGTAATAAGTTGTGAAGACGACAATAAACATACGTGGATCTTTTTGTTTGCTTGTTTTGAGTAGCTACTAGGTAGATTTTGCATGCCATGTTTGAAATAAATGATCCATTGAATGAAATTCTTGTTTGATTTGAAAATCCAAATGTGAAGATGTGATTACGTGTAGAGGGAATGAATTTTGATGGGCGACATAGTTTTCTTTCAAAAGTTGAGAAAACCCAAGGAATAGGGAAAATCTGGGGTTAGTCTCGTGACAATGGTTGTCACAAAGGACAAGTATTGTGCCGTGATGATGGGCACATGACTCTACCTCGTGAAGATGGAAAAACTGGGCAGAAATACCTTTTTGTCAAATTTTGATTTTTCATCCCCCAACTTGTTTCAAAAATGCAATTTTCAAAAAGGAAGTCTGAATTTCAAAGTTAAAAATGCATTTTTGGTTCAAGAAGTGAGATTTCCTATTTCCTTAGGATTTTTGATGCAAATAGTACCTCCCATGTTAATTGATTGTACTACTTGTCCCCTAATTTGAAATTCCATCTTTATCCAAAGTGCACCTCTCTCTCTTTTTCACCTATGCTGAAATTTTATCCTTGTGGTACCACTCTTCACCTAATTTCATCATCTACACTTTCTTTCCTCTCAAGAAACACTCACTCACACACATACTCTTGGGTGAACACAAAAATTGAAGCTTTTTCTTCCAAAAAATAGCAATTTTTGCTTCTTCTTGTGTGGATCTTACACTTCTAGGCTTCAAATTTTGGGTAATCCTTTGATCTCTTTGTCTACATACTTGATTGATATTGTGGTTTTGTTATGAAAATCATGTTTTATGAATGAGCATGAGTTGTTTTCATGTTGTTTGGGTTTGTGTGATCAATCTTGTGATGATGAAATTAGGGATGTTTTGAATGTGCCATTGATATTGAGTGATGTGTTCTTCATGTGTTGGGTGATTAAAGGGAGCATGAATCTTGTTGCATGAATCTATTGTTGGGTTGGTGAAAGCCATAAATGATTTTGTTGATTGATGCTCGAAAGAAAGGTACTTTGGAGAAAGAAAAGTCATCAAGGGTGAGAAATGGAAGAAACCGGTTAAAGGTTCAAAACCTTAACCAACGAATCCCGTTCCTCACAACCCCAAGCCTATGGCTGATGAGTTTTTATGATTAACCAACATCACCGGCACTGTAGCCTGGAGATGGAGGAACTTGAGGGAACCTAAGAGAAGCGTTTTGGGTACCAGCTTTGCTTGCAAGAGCACCTTGATGGCTCTAGGTTTACATGAACCTGTGACCTTTATTTTTGGTCAGGTAGACCTAGAAGATTTTCTTGATGTGCATTCAAAAACCTACATAAGGTAGACCTTAGAATTTCTAGCTACCATTTGGAAGGTCACAGATAAGGAGGGTCATAAGGCGATTAAGTTCAACTTGGATGATAAGGAGTACCAAATGACCTATAGAGAGGCGGCACTAGTTTTTGGGTGGAAGACTGGCTGGGACATTACATAGACTCATTGCCAAGGAATGCCATTCTCTCTCGGGCACTTTTGGGTGCAACTAACCGGGACTGATAGGAAGAATCTGAGCAAGAGCACATCTATAGTACACTTGGCGATTTGTTATGTTCATCGACTCCTTTGTATGGGTTGTCTATGCCACGGTGAATCAATGCATTGTCCAGGCTCCGATGTACACCTTCTTTGGGCAATGACACCGAAGGGGAACATCTACCCAGACTTGGTTAGTGTCTTTGTTCAAGAGTACATAGGGATGAGAGAGCATAAGAGTGGGAAAATCTCCATGGGAGGCATGGTTGGTCTTTTGGTGGATTATCTAGGCCACCCGGTCTCACAAAGGGCTCTAGCTAACTCAAAAAGATTGGGCACAAGGTACAATATTGAGAAGTTAACTAAGGCATCTATGGTGAGATCGATGACAACAGAGGGTAGATATGTATGGCTCTATGGTGGCGAGAGCAAGTGTAGCTTCATGATTCTTCCATAACTAGAGTGCACTGCCATTGACCATAACACATGTTTAGATGACCTACTTATTTCGCCAGACCAGAAGTTTAAGAGAGAAGCCTAAAACATTATGGCCAACCAAGAGTTAGACGTAGAAGAGGCCGAAGAGGAGACATCTTCGAGAGCACTTGTGAGTCGATCTCATTTTTCCATAGCCATTATGGATCAACTACACCTACTTAGGGAACAACTCTCAAGATCCTTTCCTCACTTATGTTAAGGAATTCTTTTTGTGCATTGGATACTTTGCATCTGCAAAGTGTGGGGAGGGAGTACTGAGCACTTAGGAATTCTTTTTATGCATTGGATACTTTGCATCCGCAAGAATTCTCATTCTTGGATTTCTTCTTCTTTTTTTTTCTTTTTTTTAGTGAAAACACCCAAGGGTAGGGGATTATATATAAGGTTCCCCAGGCCTTAATTAAAACAACTTAAGTATACAAAGTAATGGTTTATACATTAAGATCTCTGAGGCAACATAGTTGCCTCCAAAAGAATACCTATCTAGTAGTAGATTGGTGTAACTATCTAGAGTAGAAGAGGATAGTTATTGAAGTTGCGATTCCAAAAGAAAGAATCTCCACCCCCTGTGTTAATTCATTCCTTTGGCCAGGCAACTTCAATCCAAAAACTTCAGAGATTAATGTTAAAATCCAAAACCTAATGTTGGATTTCTGAGTAGTCAAAATTCTGATAATGGAGCATTCCATTCTCTTAACTACAGCAGGAAGGGGAATATGACCAATTGAGATGGATCTCCATATAGGTGTAGCTGAGCTTCAGATGTTGGAATTCAAACCGTAGTACCTGCAAAAAATCAAGTGGCAAAATCTTAGCAGTATCAATTCTATCAGGAGCCATTCTTATACATTCTGATATATGGAGTATGCTCCCTATCCAAAGAAATGAGGCCTTTGATGTGGGTGGGTAAATTAGAAAGGTTTAGGCTCAGATTATTGACTGAGTGATATTTAGCAATTGCATCTACCACAGAGTTACATTCCCTAAAAACATGCTTAAGATTAGCATTCTTTAATAGGGACTTTACTTAAGAGGTTAGATCAAACAAAGGCCAGTGAGCAGTATAGGGATCCCTGATCATTTTCACAGCCAACAAAGAATCAAATTCAATAGTGAAAGTGTTATCTAGTTCTAGAAAGGATTGGTAGGCAAATAGGATAGCTAAAATCTCTGCTTGAAGTGAAGAAACAACAGTAATAGCTGTGGATTTAATAAGGCATAGGGTTCCATAACTGTTTCTTGCAATCAGGCTAACTGTTGCATTATTAGAGGACCAGGATGCATCTACATTAATCTTTATGCAATTTGGCTTTGGCCTTTCCCATAAAACAATAGATATAGTAGGCTTCGAAGGTGGTCTAAGGTGAGGGATGAGATGCAAAAAGCTGGGTGGAATAGTTAAGGGGGAACTGTGGTGGTAAGGTTTAGCATAGAGAGTCAGATAAATTTGTTCAAAAAATTCCTTGCATATGAGCTCTGATGAAAATTGTTTGTTATCAAAAAAGAAACCATTCCTTGCCTTCCAGAGGCACCAACAGATCAAAGGTGGGATAATTTTACCTAACAGTTGCTGCCATTTGGGAAGATCATGACAATTCCAAAACAAGAAGAATCTTTCATTAATTGAATCCTGATCATTAAGGTGGAAATCCAACAAAGATGCCATCTTATTCCATATAGATTGAGCAAGGGGCAGGATATAAAAAAATGTTGAATAGAGTCTGAATGAAAACATGCTGGGCATTTTGAAGCAAGACTAAAACCACATTTGATTAGCACATCATCAAAAGGTAGGAAAGAGTGCAACAGTTTCCATGTAAAAATAGAAACTTTTTTTGTATTTTTGGATTCCATATAAGTTTGGTAGCAGGGAAATTACCTGAAGAGAGAGTGAGTTCCTTGTATGCAGATTTAAAAGAGAAAACACCTGTCACTTCTGGTTTCCAGATCAACCTATCTTCTCTATCTTGGGTAATTTCTGCAGACTGAAAAAAGGAGAGAGTATCATGTTCTAGGAAGGAGGAAATCTATGGTAGAATAGATGCTTTGTTACTGATAAACTCAGCCACAGAGCAGTATAATAATGGGGAAAGGATGGAGCTGGGGATACAATTCATAAGTGGCCCATTAGGGCACCAGTTAGCAGACCAGAAATTACAGCTACCTTTACCATGAATAATCAGGGTGTCATTTTCTGCAAAGGAGTTAACTGAACAGATTCTCTTCCAGGTCATGGATTTTCTATATGTATGAGGTAAGGACCAGATCATTTTAGCCCACATAGTAGTTCCCAACTGACTCTTCCACCAAAGTTTGAGAGAACATGAGTCAATTATAGCTTGAATTGATCTAAAACCTAGACCATTCTGAGACCTTGGTGTAGCTAAATCAGACCACCTTTTCCAAACTTTATTATTTTTGCCATCTGACTCACCCCAGAAAAATCTAGACATTTTTTTCTCAAATGTCTTAACTATATGGTTAGGGGGTTTGGTAACAGTCCATAGATGCTGAGGTAAGGAGTATAAACAGGATTGGATTAAGGTTAATTTTCCACCTGAACTCGGCCATTTGTTTTTCCAGTTCATCAGTTTTTTGTCCATATTTTCCATCAAAGGTTGGAAATATATATTTAGGGTTCTACCTTTAAAGATTGGGCAACCTAGGTATTTAAAAGGAAAAGAACCTTTTTTCACATTCTTGGATTTCTTCATGCATGCATGTTTTGTTTGTTTTTTCTTGATTGTTGGTAGTTTTAGTTCTTGTTTGTTGGGGATGATTTTGGATGAACATTTGGTGGAATGACATGCTATGCTAGGTTTCCTAGTTTGCATGAGGTAGGATGTTTTATCTATTGGTGGAGTATTTTTTTGTGTGTTTGACTATCTTTGTAGTAATGATCCCATTTTTGGGGCACTTTTTTAAAATTTGAAAAAAAAAAAAAAGATCAAAACCTGGACAAGTTGAAAACCCAAAAGGGTGACTTGGGTAACATTAAGAAAAGGCCAGATAGGTCAAAAGGCCTAGGTAAAAGTGAGAGGCTTGGCCTGGCCAGACTTACGAGTGTAGGCAAAAATGAGAGGCTGTGTGGAAACAGGTGAGAGGTGAGCACGTTTTGTGGGATAACGCTAGGTGAAAACCCAAAAGGTTGCCTAGGCTAAATGAGAGAATTTGAAAGAAAAAAAGAAAAAAGAAATAAGAAACTAGGTTGACAATACATTGGACTCCTTGATTGCAACTAGTTCGAGAATCTAGATTTATTCCTAATGTTGCAAGCAAGTCGACGGCTTTTGGATTTCCTTGGTGGATTTTTTTTACTTGAGGATTGTGGGAAGTTGTCGCCGTACCTCTCAAAGTTAATATTTATAAGCCCTTTTTGCTTACTATCTACAACTAAGTAGATAGTGGCAAGTCGGGGTCGTCCATGAAGAAGAGGGAGTTTCTCAAGCGTTTAAGCAAAAATAGGTGCTATTAGGAAGGGAGTAGATATATATAAATATATATACGTATAAAAAAATGTAAATGGGGGGGGGGTTTGGTTGTTTGGTGGTCCTAAGTTATGAAAGTTAAAAGGCAAGACAACTAACATAGTCAAGAAACTATTCTAAATCATCAAACAAAACTAAAAAGGGTTTTAAAACTACAAAAGATAAATCCTTGGAGGCAATCGATATCCACTTCCAAACCTAATGTAGATCATTCACTCATCCTATCACTCATCCTATCACAATTGTTATCTAAGGGGAATGCCAATGGAAGATCGACATTCATTCCTTCTTTAGAGTAGTTTGCAAAGACAAACAATGACCATTTGCAAACCTCATTGATGATCACCCTAGACAAACAATGACCATAGGGGTATTTCATCAATGGCATTATACACGAAGGGCCATAGATTTGACAACGGCAAGCCTTCTACCAAAGACATGGCCATTTAACCAAACATAGAATTCATTAGGCTAAACCTAGAACAAACCACATTCAAGGTTCAACCTTTCATTGCATCTATAGGATAAATATGATAACAATCCACATTAACATACTTATCTAGCCAGAATCACAACACATTATGCGCAAGAATTTCTAAGTTCATGTTCCTAGATTTTCATGCAAAGAAGCTAAGGAATTTGTCACTTTCCTAAACCCTAACACTTCAATCATACAAACACTTCCTATTCTCAAGCAACACATGGCCTAAATGGAGTGAAACATAGCATTAGGAACACATGAATGCTAAATAACAAAGGCTTCAAGAACGAATGATAAAATCTATTCACTACTTCCACTAATCATGCATTTACATGAGATTAGCCAAGAACAATCGACATTCATTGACTTCTCTCATTTAAAACCTAAAAGAACATGACAACGAATTCCACATCATCACATTCATCTAGCAATAATCAACACATCAACATAATTAAGAAGCTCCAACTCATGCTCTTGGATTCCACATTAAAAGAGGGGAGAATTAGTTACTTTCTCCCAACCCTAACAAGTAATCATACAAGTAATTCATATACTCAAGCTCCCAACAACATCAATGACATTAACATATCACATTCAAAGCTCAATAAATGCACAATAGCAAAAGCACCAAATAGATATAGATATATAGATATATATATATATATATATATATATGTGTGGTTCTTACTACATAGAAATGGAAGCTTCAATCCATTACTCCCAAGATAAAACTAAGGTAGACAATAAAAAGACATGATTAACCTACAAAAACTAAGAAAGGAAAGAAAGAAAACTAGGGTTTTAAACCCAGCAAAATGCAGGAAGAAGAGGGCGTCCAAAACTTTTTGAAGAGAAGAGGATAAGGTGAGTTTTTATAGTGCAAAAAGAAAGAAGGGTTTCTTACCCCTCGTCCATCATGATTCATAACGTGCTCGCGACGACCTCACAATGGACTCGATGTCCAGCACCATTTCTTCTTACTCCTTTTTGTTTCATATCCTCCTCTTCTCTTCACTTCTTCAATCCTTCAAATCTTCAAAAGCTCAATTACAAGTCTTCAAATCTTCAAAGGTATTCTTCAAAGTTTTCAAAGTCTTCAAAGTCTTCAAACAAATTACCTTGTCACACAAAATTCTCTAGATAAGTAATAAAAGTTTAAAAGTCGCTTTTAATCCTCCTTAGAGAACTTCAAGGAAAAATGTCCCATTTAGAGCACAAAAGTATAAAAAAAATGAATCCTAAATGTCCTAATATAACCGTATAAAATGGGCACATCAAACCTCCCTACACTTAAACCTTACTCGCTCTCGAGTAAGAAAAGATTTAAGCACACAAAGGAATTCATATGTCCACATCCTAACTAATATTCCCCCAATCAACACCTCACAAAAACTCTCAATATCATAAATCCCAAAATCAAAGATCAATTGAGAATTTTTCACACACTCAACCCCAATTCCTAAATCTAACCAAACCTACCACTTATCAATTCACTACCCATAAAAATGTTTCAAAGTCCCGAATTGATAATCCCAAAGTCCAATGGTATAAAATGAAGTTAAAACCATAAGGAAGGTTCAAGCACATACTTCACTTCATACCAATATATCAACCAAAATCCAATGACACAAAATGAAGTCAAAACCAAAGATGAGGTTTAAACACATACTTCATCCAATGCCAATATATCAACCAAAATGAAGTATAAAAGAATCAAGAATTTTATACCCATACTTCATTTTTCAACCCACTAAGTTGCCCAATCCCAAGAGGTCTCTAGATGTTAAGCTACCCGATCCATCCGTATGACAACTGCAACCTTATGATTCCAACGCTAGCAAATGAGTGAAATTATAGTATTTTTATTTTCTCTCTTTTTCTCTCATTTTGCCTAGGAGACCTTTTGGGTTTTCATCCTAGCCACATATCATGTTTTTTTGGCTCACATCTCACCTTTTTCTGCACATTTTGGCCTCTCATTTTTGCCTAGGTCGTCCTCTCGGGTTTTTGACATATTCAGGTTCCCAATGTTGCCTAAGTTGCCCTCTCAGGTTTTCAACTTTGTGAGTTTTCTTTTCTTTCTATTTCTTTCTATTTTTTCATTTTCTTTTTTTTCAAAATTTTCAATTTTTTCTTTCTTTTTCTCATGTTTTTCCAATCAAAAGTAGCAAAAAGCATTCCAAATGAAGTTATCATGCACGTGAGTCCTCTAACCCCTCCCCGCACTTAAACATTACATTGCCCTCAATGTAAACATGTAAGGCAAGAATAATAAAATTCAAGGTAAGAGCTAGAGTGACACCCGTTTCTCTGCATAGTCGCCGGTGATATGGCGCAATCCAATGTTCTTGTATAGAATCGGTCCCAAAATTAGTTTTGGAGCCGGAAGGGGGAGCAAAAGTGCCATAGAAGAACTCACCCCTCGAGCAAAATGTTGTCTCTTTGGCACCGTTTGATCAAGACTAACACCACAAAGAATAACATCAAACTTACATAAGGATTTGAAATACTAGGTTTAGCATCAAGAGTTAATAACCATAGTATTATCAAAGAACAACTAATCCATCATGCAATCACCACTATAAGATTGTCCAATAAAAATATGTAACATATATCGACACATATCCAAGCATCATTATAGAACATAGCAATTAAGGACTCAACGATGTAGTCGGCATACTACAATCAACAAAGATACTATAGATGCAAGAATTTTCATATGTCAATATATGTGAGATGGTGAAGGAATGAGTAGATGTGTGGGGGTTCTTGGGAGTATTTGGTGGAGAAGAAAGAAGGATTATGCAGTGTCTAAACTCAGCTAAAAAGTTGGATTTTTCTTCGCGACTCGCGACAACACTGGTTGCGACTCGCAATGCATAGTCTCGAGTCGAGGGCTTTTTGGCCTCAAGGATCTGAGGCTTCGAGTGCATGATGCACTTTTGGGTTATGCTCAAATTGAGTGCTTGTGGCCTCGAGGGCCTGAGGTCTCGAGGACTTAAGCTTGAGTCGAGGGCATGCAGCCTTAAGGACGTGAGGTATTGAGGGTTTCAGAACGAGTTGGATTGCAGCCTTGAGTACTCGAGGTCTCGAGGGATGATGTCTCTAGGGTTGCTCTTGAGAACTGGCCTCGAGTGGGTGATAGACATCCAGGTTCAGCTCGAGTTAAGACTTGCTATCTCGTGGTCTCAAGGGGATAATGTCTCAAGGGCTGGCCTCGAGAGGGTGATGGGCATTCAAGTTCAGCTTAAGTCGAGGCTTGCTGCCTCAAGGTCACGAGGGGATGAGGTCTCAAGGGATGATGGACTATTAAGTTCTGCTCGAATCGAGGGCTTGCAGCTTCGAGGTCTCGAAGGGATGATGTCTCGAGGGTTAGCCTCGAGAACTGGCATAAGATCTCGAGGGCTTAACTGGCCTCGAGGGATTCCACTATTAAGCTTAGCTCGACTCAAGGGCTTGTGACCACGAGGACCTGAGATCTCGAGGTGCTCTAATTCAATCGAGAGCTTGTGGCCTTGAGGACCCGAGGTCTCGAGGGCTGACTGGTCTTTCAAGTACTACTTGAGTTGAGGCCTTGCCGCCTCAAGATCTTGAGGGGATAATGTCTCGAGGATTGGTCTCGAGGACCTGAGGTCTTGAGAGCTTGCACTATTGAGCTCAGATCAAATTGAGGGTTTGTGGTCACAAGGACCCGAGGTCTTAAGGGCTTCAGTACGAATCGAGGGCTTGTAACCTCGAGGGACCGAGGTCTCGAGGGCTGGTGGTCTCAAAGGTTTCAGCTCGATTCGAGGACTTCTAGCCTTGAGGATTGATGGCTTTTTGGGTTCAGCTCTACTCGAGGTCTCGAGTGGATGCTGTCTCGAGGACCTGTTGATCGCGACTCGCGATGTTTCATCACAACTTGCAGAAAGTGGTGGCTGTGGGCTGATTATTTTTTTCAAAAAAATTCTGATCACATCGCGACTCGCAATGGTCCCTCGCGAGGTTATCGCAAGGCCATCGTGACTCATGATCACAGACCCTCCCAGCACTTGGAAAGAATTCGATCTTTTCTCACCAAGATTCCAAGATTTCATCCCTTTCTCATGGATTTCATTCATTCATCTCCTCCAATGCAATGCACTTCACTTTGCTACAAAATTGCATAAAAACACACCATAAAAAGAACAAGACAAAATAACAAAAACTAAACAACAAAAACCAAAATAAAGGCCGAATTTATTTACGTCGTCAGCATGAAAAAGCTCGGTATATTTAAGGTCATCGTCACGACCTTAATGTTATCCATATGGTGAAGGATTGAACCCCTTCACCGTGAGTATCCAAAAGTAGAGAGGTGGGGGTACAAAACTTTCAAGAGGAAAGTTTTGTTGAGGTGGAGATGGTTTAAAGGGAGTTGGGTGGTTAGAAGGCTTTGGATTGTCTTTTGGCTCCTCTCTTAACTCTCACAAAACTTTTGAAAATGGTGGAGTTGGTTCAATAGGTAGGGGTAAGGGCAACGATGCTAATGAATGTAGCACAATCACCTCTTCCTTCTTTTTATCATCCTCGACAACCAACTCCTCATCCCCTTCAAACTCAAGATAATTTCCCATGGTGACCTCACTCACCGAATCCTCGAGTTTGATTTGGGATAGTGTATTTTTGGAATCACGAGCTTCCATTCGGGCCAATGCTTGTAGTATACTCCTTGTATGCCCCTCAATAGCCTCAACACTAGAGGAGATTTGGGTGTCCAGTTCTTCACTAGCAAAGTAGTTATTGTATCCATGACTTCCTCACGTGTCAAACTTAAACTTCCTTGTTGGGATGGGTTTTGGGGTATGGTATAAGGTGGTGATGGCCAACTATTTTTCTCGTATTATTGGATTTCTGGCTCATTCTTATACCACCAATCCAGATTACCACTCCATTCTAGATTGTGAGAATTCTGGTATGGATACCATTCTTGAGCTTCTTTCCCTTGAAAACCAACATCTCCTACCTCTTGGTAGAACTCTTCATAATACCCTTGGTTTTGGAAACTAAGGGTTCTTTCCCTTTCATAGTGCTCTTCCACAACAAATAGCAAGACTCGGTAGGATGGTCTGAATGACACATCCTACAAAACCTTGCATGTTGAGCCTTTCTTCTCATCATGAGTTCCCTCAAGGTGAGACGCTCCATTATTTTATTATTTTTTTAAGTTTTCAAAAGTCCAAAATCATATTGCAAGGATTCTCGATAAAAATTTACCAAGAACTCAAGCAATACCTACTCTGAACAAAAATAACCACCAAGGAGTGGAAAATAAAAACAACTAGCTAATATGCAACCGAATACATCAAAAAACTTAAAAATAAATGCCTCTTCCCCGGCAGCGGCGCTAAAATTTAGGAGGCCTTCACCGTGCCTCTCAAAGTTAATATTTATAAGCCCTTTTTGCTTACTATCTACAACTAAGTAGATAGTGGCAAGTCGGGGTCGTCCATGAAGAAGAGGGATTTTCTCAAGCGTTTAAGCAAAAATAGGTGCTATTAGACTGGGAGTAGATATATATAAATATACATTTAAAAGCATGTAAATGGGGGGGGGTTTGTTTGGTGGTCCTAAGTTATGAAAGTTAAAAGACATGACAACTAACATTGTCAAGCAACTATGCTAGATCATCAAACAAAACTTAGAAAAAGGGTTTTAAAACTACAAAAGATAAAGCCTTGGGGGCAATCGATATCCACTTCCAAACCTAATGTAGATTATTCACTCATCCTATCACTAATCCTATCACAATTGTTATCTATGGGGAATGCCAATGGAAGATCGACATTCATTCCTTCTTTAGAGTAGTTTGCAAAGACAAACAACGACCATTTGCAAACCTCATTGATGATCACCCTAGACAAACAATGTCCATGGGGGTATTTCATCAATGTCATTATACACGAAGGACCACAAATTTGACAATGACAAGTCTTCTACCAAAGACATAGCCATTTAACCAAACATAGCATTCATTAGGCTAAACCTAGAACAAACCACATTCAAGGTTCAACCTTCCATTGCATCCATAGGATAAATATGAGAACAATCCACATTAACATACTTATCTAGCAAGAATCACAGCAAATTATGTGCAAGAATTTCTAAGTTCATGTTCCTAGATTTTCATGCAATGGAGCTAAGGAATTCGTCACTTTCCTAAACCCTAACACTTCAATCATACAAACACTTCCTATTCTCAAACAACACATGGCATAAATGAAGTGAAACATAGCATTAAGAACACATGAATGCTAAATAACAAAGGCTTCAAGAAGAAATGATAAAATCTATTCACTACTTCCACTAATCATGCATTTAGATGAGATTAGCCAAGAACAATCGACATTCATTAACTTCTCTCATTTGTTACCTAAAAAAACATGACAACGAATTCCACATCATCACATTCATCTAGCAATAATTAACACATCAACATCATTAAGAAGCTCCAACTCATGCTCTTGGATTCCACATTAAAAGAGGGGAGAATTAGCTACTTTCTCCCAACCCTAACAAGTAATCATACAAGCAATTCATATACTCAAGCTCCCAACAACATCAATGACATTAACATATCACATTCAAAGCTCAATAAATGCACAATAGCAAAAGCACCAAATAGATATATATATATATATATGGTTCTTATTAAATAGAAATGGAAGCTTCAATCTATTGCTTCCAAGATAAAACTAAGCTAGACGATAAAAAGACATGATTAACCTACAAAAACTAAAAAAGAAAGAAAAACTAGGGTTTTAAACCCAGAAAAATGCAGGAAGAAAAGGGTGTCCAAAGCTTTTTGAAAAGTAGAGGATAAGGTGAGTATTTATAATGCAAAAATAAAGAAGGGTTTCTGACCACTCGTCCATCGTGAGTCGTGGCGTGCTCACGACGGACTCCAAGTCTAGCCCCATTTATTCTTTCCCCTTTTTGTTTCATATCCTCATCTTCTCTTCACTTCTTCAATTCTTCAAAAGCTCAATTAAAAATCTTCAAATCTTCAAAGGTATTCTTCAAAGTCTTCAAACAAATTACCTTCTCACACAAAATTCTCTATAAAAGTAATAAAAGCGTAAAAGTTGCTTTTAATCCTCCTTAGAGAACTTTAAGGCAAAATGTCCCTTTTATAGCACAAAAGTATGAAAAAGTGAATCCTAAAAGTCCTAATAAAGCCGTACAAAATGGGCACATCTGATAGCTCTTTGATTGCTTTTAGGACTTCTTTTGGGAAAGTAAGCTTGGCTTTATTCCAATCTTTTGTGACTTATCTTTTTTCCATACACATTTTACTTGCTTTGGGTGGTTTGGTTGCCTTAGGTACTTTGGGGAGTGTGAGAGTTGTGATATTTTCATCTTCTAGGAGGAACTAGGGTAGCTTGGGAATAAGTTGGATGCATTGGCTATTTTCACATGCTTCATGTCACTTGAAACTTTTTCTTTGATTTTATTTACTCGAGGAAGAGTAAAGGTTTAAGTGTTGGGAGTTTGATCTACATCATTATGCATGCTTTAACCAATACATTTACCGTAGTATTTATTTTCTTTTGGTTGGCAGTTTGGCAACATTAGTTGAGTTTATATGATAAGGGGTTTAGAAAACCATGTTTGGTTTTCTATTCTAAATCCCACATTTTGTACACTTAATTAGTGATTATTGACATATCATATTCACGGGCTCCTTGGTCTTCATTATAAGAACCTTTAGTAGGTCGCTTGTGAATGCTATTTGCTACATTACATTCTTGAGAAGGCCATTTGCTTTTAATGGTAGAATATTTGAAGGCCATTCCCATTGAATGGTAGTAGATGAAGGCCACGAGCCTTATTATGTGGTAGGGGGATATTGAAGCCAACGATAAGCGGCTTCGAAGTACAAGATGCCAAAAGGAGGAAATGGTGAATCATGGTCCGAGGAGTGTTGCCTTAGTATGAGAAAAATCAATGATACATTATCCTTCAAGGCTAGTTTCATTGGATTCTTCATTTCGATTACTAAAATATTGCCTACTAGAAATCCTAATTCGGACTAACGGTTCACCCGTGGCAAGCAAAAAAAGTTCAGCCGATGATGACCATCGGCCCATGATAGCCCTCACTACACGAAGTATCACCAGTCCGTGAAGATGGATATGGTCTTCCCTACATAAAGAAACAATACTGGTTCATGAGAATAGAGCCGGGCCATGAAGCATGGAAGGGAAGAGTTGAAGAAATTTCGCTAAGTATGGAGCTGGTCTATGAAAACATTCATGGACCATGATGAGAGTTATGAGCAAACACCTATGCTACTCGCGGTCCGTGAAAAGGAAGCCTGGCCGTGAAAACTACTGAGTGGAAACCGTGGTGCTGCTCATGGTCTGTGAACACCTTCACAGACCGTGGCACGAGCCCAACTTCATGGACCGTGGCTTCCCACAACTATGAGTCTTCACGAACCATGCCAGATCTGGCTATCTATGCTTGAAGGCTTCACGGATTGTGGCATCCAAGACGGTCCATGAAAACTAGGCTGCTAACCTAGGGTTTTGGCACTTTTGGCCTATTTTGGGCCTATTTTTAGGCCTAATCCCCTTCTACTATATATAGGACCCTAGTCTACTCATTTTACATTCCTAGCATGATATCACAAGTTGTATTTAGAGAATCATATCTTGGGAGAGCATTTGAAGAGTGGATCTCTCTTAGTAGGTTTTGTACTTGTTCCTTTTCTTTTCTTCTTGTTTCTTCCCAAAGATATGGAATTCAAATCTATATTTGAATTCCATGTCTAGGGAGTAGTTAGTTTAGCTGGGGAAATATTTGGCACTTGTTTAGTTTTTATTACTTTATGAGATTCAAGTAGATTCGTCCTATCTTTGTGTTTAATTTATTATTGTGTTTGTTCTTGAATGTTTCTAAATGCATGAACACTACACAACCTTTAAGCACACACTTTGGGCTATGTTCATATATGGTGGATTTATTTATACCCCATTAGGAAGAGAAACCTAGATGTTTGAATGGGTAAGGGAGAACGCATCCGCGTGGGTGTGTGCATGAGGGATTCGAGAATGCTCTGGCCTAATTTTCGTCGCACCAGTCTTAGTTGGCTTTGTAAACTTGTTTGACAGGTTACATGTAGAGATAGTTGTAATGATGTTAAACTCCTGAAGCCGATCAGTAGTTGCCAACTTCAACTTTTAGAGCATCCAGATAATTCTTTTTGCTTTGGTAGCAGTTTAAACCTCCATAACACAGCTTTCATGGCAACCTTCTCCTCACCTCCTTTCAGTTTGTTCTAAGCTCTAGTTATGCTGAATCTTCCATTACTTAATACACAACTCTATAACTTCCCCTTCATCACTATTTTCAGCCTGCTCAAATATTTCCACATCCAACTGTGGGAAGGTTGTGGATGATGCTCTTCAAAGTACTTTGTTTTTTAGGTAATTGGCTTGCATCCACTTAACCAAAAGAATGTTTTCTTTCTATTGGATAGCCCATACATGTTTACATAGGGTAGCCTAGTTCCAAATTGAAAGGTCCCTGAATCCTAATCCACCTGATTGCTTGCTCCTACTTATAAAATCCCAGGATACGGGGGCAAAGTATCTGCCTTTCAGACTTTTATTCCATAAGAATGATCTACAAAGCTTGACTATGTCCTCATTGATGCTCTCAGGGATTTTGAGTATACTGGCTCACTACCCCATAATACTGATTAAAACAGTATTGATAAGTTGTGATCTACCTGCATAAGAGAAAGTTCTAGCATTCCAAGAAGTTAACTTCTTTGAAATTTTATCCACCAATGCTATACATGAGGTTATGTCCCATAAGAAAGATGACAAAGGCACTCCAAGATATCTCATTTGGAATTATCCTTTTTGAATCTGCAAAATCCCAGCTAATAGATCTTTCTCCTACTCATCAAAATTAGAAAAAAAATATTTGTGGATCTAAAACTGTTGATTTCCAGACCAGGCATTTTTTGAAACTCAGATAGATTTTGGTGTACTCCCTCCAATGATTTCTGATTAGCTTCACAAAAGATAAAAAGTTCATCAGCAAATAAAAGGCTATGCACTCCCACCTTCTTGCATCTTTGATGATATCCTATCTTCTTTTCCTTGAACTTATGGCTCAGCAATCAAGTCATGAACTCCATACAAAGAGCAAAGAGTAGAGGAAATAGAGGGTCACCCTGTTTAACACCCTTTTTACCTTTGAATGATTCTAAATAGTATCTATTTATAGACAAGCAAAAACTAGCTGAACACACACACACACACTTTTTTGTATCCAGGTCAAAAACAGCCCAGGGACTTTCAGCAATCTTAGCCAATCAAACAAAAACTCCCATCTGATGGTGTCAAATGTTTTTTTGATGTCTATTTTTATTACATGGCTTTCCTTCATGCCTTCAACTTTGTATTTGTGCACTAGTTCCCGAGCCAGAAGTATATTGCGGCCAATGCTCCTACCCCTAAAAAATAGCCATTGGTTTTTATTTAGAAAAGGCATTACTTCTCCCAATTTGTGGCATAAGATTTTGGTTATCACCTTGTAAGGAATTGAGAAACATGCTATTGGCCTCAAATCTATGGTATATTGAGGATGTGAAACCTTAGGGATCAATGCCAGCACTGCTATACTAAGTTCACTTGGTAAATCATTTCCTTTAAAGAACCCCTTGACAACTCCCAGGAAATCTCTCCCACTGTACTCCATGTTTTCTTGTAGAAATAACTATTGTATCCATCATAGCCTGGACTCTTGTTGGAGTTGAGGATTTATAAAGCCCTTATTATCTCTGCATCAATTACCTATTCAACCATTCTCAGTTGCTGCTCTTCATTAAGAATTTCTCCTCCCTATACACAGTCCCTTGTATATCTATCCTTTGAAATGGACTTAGTTCCCAGTTGGTTCTTTAAAAATATCATCAATTGATCATGCAGTTCTTGCCCTTCAATCTCCTTTGATCCCTCTTTCAGGCATACAATGTGATTTTTATACTGCCTCTCCCTCATTTTAGCATAGAAGAACCTTGTGGGCCAATCTCCCTCCTTTAACCATTTCAGTTTGATTCTGTGTTTCAAAATTTTATACTCAGCCTTCTCTAAGTCCAACACCTGGTGTATTTTATCTAATTCATCTTGTTGTAATCTTGCCTCCATTGGATTCTGATGTAACAACACACTGGCTATTTACCAGGCTTACCTTGCTACTATGGCTCTTTTCTCAACCTCAGAAGAATCTTTTTGTTCAGCTCAAATAAAGGACCCTTCAACCTTTCCAAGTTCCGATATAAATCCCTCAAACTACAGTTAGCCTTTTTTTCCTAGATAGCATCTACCAAAGTCAGATATTTTTGAGATGACGTCCACATATTGTAGAACTAGAAAGGTTTAGAAACTTTCTTCTCACTCCTGGTTATCTAGAAATGAAGGGGAAAATGATCAGATATATGGTTTATAGCCACTCTACACTTTGAATTCAAAAACATCTCAGTCCACTTCTGATTGACCAAGGCTCTATCAATCTTGGTTAGAATCCTCTTTCCAACTGCTCTCCTGTTATCCCAGGTGAATTTGGGACCAACAATTTTCAGTTCCAGTAACTTCAACTTGGCGATGATCTCATGAAAATCTTCCGTTTCTATTGGCGTGATGTTGTTTCCACCCAGTCTATTATCCAAATCCAATGGTGTGTTGAAGTCACCAATTATGATCCAATGGATGCTTGTTTCATGCTCTATCTCAAATTGCCTCCACAAATTCTTTCTCCCTTCTGCATTGTTTAATCCATAGGCTGCTATGAATTTGAACCTGGTTGCTGCTCCTTTATGTTTCACCACAACTGAGATGCATTGGCATCATCCATTTCATAAATATCATAATCCCAACCCATCCATACCCTACCTACTCTTATCAAGCTACCATTTGAGATAACATACACCCTCTACACATTGTTTCCCACACTTCTTTCTCTTTTTTCACTTGTACCTTAGTTTCAAATATCCCCATTAATCCATTCCTATTATGTAAAATAAAATCCCAACATTTTTCTTTTCTTTTCTTTACTATTTATACCACGAACATTCCAAGCCAGAATTGAACTATTCATCAGGGGGGAAGGGGTCTTAATGGCACCATTAGTTTTCCCCAGCTCAGGTTTAGCCATCTGCTTCTCATCTACAATCTGAGCTAAGATAGTTTTCTCAGCTGGTTTCCCAGGAACATATACCTTCTTGATGGTGAGCTACATAGTAGGTTTCTCATCTAATTTCCTGCAATCCTTAGTTTTATGACCCTACAAACCACATTTGGTACATTTAACGGGTAACCATTCATAAACAATGTTCTGGTGTTGGACCACATCCTGTTCATCTATATTATGGATTTTACTTGGAAATCTGCATCTACATTCATCTCAACATGTATCCTAGCATAGGCTAACCTATCTAGGTCTTTAGTAGGCCTATCTAGTTTTAGTGGTGTCCCAGTGGGCTCACAATTATGCCAATGCTGCTTGGTTTCTAGTAGGCCAGTGGTAATTGGATCCATACATGGATAGATTTGGGTTCGTTCAGTTCCATATTATGCCTCAACATAGAAACTATAACTGGCTTCCCATCGAAAAATATCATCCCTTTTCAATAACCTTGTCCCTAAATTGCTTTAAACATAAATAGATCATATACATTCCCTGTTTTACTTTACATATCTTTTGTATGTTTTTAAATCCCCAAATCCTACCAAAATATCCCTCAGCTACCATAAATGGTGGATAACTACCCATGAATCTACAAATCACAGCCGATCCCAAGTTTTAATGCTATCAACTACCTCTTCCATAGGAATTTTCCCCATTTTAAAACCATTGTACTTTTCAAGGTTAAAGAATTATACCTTAGTCTCGTTATCTGCTAAAAACATTGGCTCATGATTTGGCGTTCGGATCAGCCCTCCATCTGCTACCATTGCTGCTTAATTCTGCATCCCATTTCACAACGGATATTGGCGTATGTTTTGTTGAAGAGGATTCAACTTGGTGCTCCTCCAAAATCATCTGCTCCACACCATATCCTTTATCCACAGTCACCTTGATCAACTCTTCCTGAGTGAGATCCAGCAAAGCCTTATCTCCGTCCAGGATCTTCCCCTTCCCTTTCTTCTCTTTCTATATGATTCATTGTGATTGCCACCTTTTGCTTCCCGATCTCTCTATGGCAGAACATCGGGGCCAACGTTCAAAAAGGGTCACTAGTTACACACAATCAAAGTGTTTTCACCCATAGTTGAAGAGAGAGAAGAAAAATTAGGGAATCAATAGTTGATTATTTAAAATATTAACTTTGAAACTATCATGGCAAGAAAAAAGGCTAATGAATGGAAAGTAATAAATAGAAAGAAATTGTGTTCCGATGTAATCGTTCAACTTTATACCACAGATGAGTGTGCAAATGTGAAGACACAGTTAGTACCAGGATAAATGAGGATGAGGAACCAATGTGACATGCATTAGTACTTAAAAAATTAATCTCTCGGGTGAATTTAACTAAAATGATATTCATTTAAACATTATTGTATTGTGTCAGACCTCCTGACGCAGGGGAACAAAAAAATGTCGGTATGTCACTCTCATGAAGCAATTTGTCATTTCTTCCTGTGTTTGCAACATAAAATTGGATTCTCCCATTTTTCGTGATCTCCACTTTACTGTACAGGTGCATGTTAGTGTACAACTCAATTTATGACATTGATATCTTAAGGAACCATAAATTGAAATTGAACTGTTTCAAACTTTCCCTATCCACAAATCTAGATGTGCATTTGAGATCCATGTCATTCCATGATAATTCCCAAGCTTGCCTCCGAAGTCCAACAGTTGCTGGATGAAAATTGCAGTTTCGTATGGTTTAGCATATGTGGATACAGGAAACTAGTTGTAATACACAACCTTACTCGTATCATTAATTTCCTTTGCCTTCTCATTGTAAAGGTCGATGAACTTCCTCATCATTGGATAGTCATTTAAGTCGCGGTGGTTTACAATCTGCATGTTGTCAGTCAAAAAAGATGTGTTAAGTACATGTAAATTGTCCAAATAGAATATTGGATATAGTGACGAGCTATGATAGCATTACCAATTTCAGTGGCTTGATAGGTTTTGTGGCTTTTTCTCCCATGGTCTGTAACTTGTAGTTGAATCAGAAAGCTGCGTGGACAAAGTTGTAACAATGTAATTTGAAAAAACTTAAATTCAAACACTTAGAATATGTAACTATTAATATATATATATATATATATTAAGAATAATTTAATTCAGATACCTTGTCATCGGGGACCTCAAAGAATTCTCATTCTTTGTTCACCCACTCATTGACAAGAACATCTCATCTTTGTTTGGGGTATCCAAATCCTGGTAAATCAAAGTCATGGGCTAGTCAACCACATATCCAAGAGACTCTCTGACATCGATGAATCTGTGGTTGGTGGATTAAAATCCCCCTTTAGCATGGAATATCGGCTCAGATACTCGGACACGAGCAATTCCATTTGCTGATGTATGACCATGGCGCTTTCTTTGGTGAAATCC
Organism: Rubia yunnanensis; assembly: GCA_037428765.1. Lineage (NCBI taxonomy): Eukaryota > Viridiplantae > Streptophyta > Magnoliopsida > Gentianales > Rubiaceae > Rubia > Rubia yunnanensis. The sequence continues at coordinate 63,326,730 of CM075069.1, read as the reverse complement.
TTTCGCCACAATGGCCTTTGACCCATCTAATTTCTTCACGAACAAAGTCACTTTCTCTCATCTGTCATGCATCGTAGAACATTATTTGTTAGAAAATATATAAACTCGATACTTCTTCATGCAAATCATCATCCTCATTGATCAACGCCAACATCTCATCATCCTCTTATTCGACATTGGGCAATCCATACAGTTCATTGATAGATTCAGAAGTGAGAGGGATATATTTTCCACGGCATAAAACCTGGCCCGTGCTCAATCCACACCTCAAATTTGCATAGAACTTGACTACGATGGTCAAGTTGAAAGCGGGATGTGTAGTACAAAGATTTTTCCCATCCCAATTGCATAATAGTTTCTTGAAATGGTGGATTTTATTTGATTCCATGTTCCAGATAATGCTTACTCATTCTGTAACTCTGGGCCAATAACCTTGCCTCCTCATAAACAAATCTCTCCTCCGCAAGCCTCGAGTAAAAACCTTTTGATTGTAATGAACACCCCTCTTTCCAAGGCCTCTTGTTGGGGGTATTGGGGGCCAACTTATACATTCACATAGAGGCATTTTATCAAACACCTTGTTGGCAATGGGAATTTACCCAAAGTTCATCCAAATTCAAACAACATGATTGTACTGATGACTAGAACAAAAAGGATATATGTATATATATTTATATCTACTACCAAGGGATTTTAAAATGAAGTGCACATACACCAATTATAATCACAATTGAATGGGAAACTACGAATTTTGATGTGAACTTAGTAAATTAGGTTTTCATCACAAATATAAAACATGGCCAAATCATTTCAATCTTAAAGGGAGAAATAATAGTACCTTTGTTAAGCACAATCACCGTTTTAGGGAAAATAGGGTTTTCTCTTCGCTGATATGAACAAGAGGTTGCATTGCTTTGAACAAAAATTGATGGCTTTGATGTACTTAACTTCCATCCTAGAACCGGTACAAATAGTTAATACCAATGTCTATTGTGTAAAGCATCTTGATGCAGCTTCTTGAAATGAAATTTAATTATTTTGGAGGGGACCAGAGAACAAATCATCATTTTTTGTCGAAGTATCAAGCACCGGTACCCAAACCAATGCCCATAAACAGCACTTACCTGTGCCATATTTGAAAGGCAGCTTGATGCAGCTGCTTGTAAAGCATTTTAATTATTTTTTAGAGGACCAGAGAGAAACTCATCATTATTTTGTCAAAGTACCAATCCCCGGTAAGCAAATTGGTGCCCTTAACCAGTACTTACCGGTGCCATATTTGAAAGGTAGCCCGACGCAGCTGACTGCAATGCATTTTAATTATTCTCAAGGTGACCCGAGAGCAACTCAATATTTTATTGTCTAAGTACCAAGCACCGGTTTAATAACTGGTACGATTTTCCTTCTCAACTGCTCCCCAAAGTTCTAAGTAGCATGCCGCAACTGCTTTATTGGATTATAATTTTAGCACATGTATGTTACCAATTCTAATACTTTGTTCTTCGTGTACTCTCCTTAAGAATAGAGCAAGTAATCTGTTACGTTGCACCGGTATACAATGATTTTTCCGGGGCTACTAGTAATTTAATAAACCAAACGTAAAACCATATACTTTCGTTTTTAGGACTACATCACCACCCAAAATATTACCATTCTCATTCACCCAAAATCCATCCCCATGTGATCGTCTGCATACTGTTGGTCCACCGATGTCCTCCAAACTCGGGAATGCTGAGGGAAACTCGGGAATGCTGAGGGAAACTCTGAAATTTCATATTCGACAGGCATATCAATTTCATCTTCAAAAAAGTACTTCCCATGGAGTACAACATGCCACTTCTCATTGGTTGGGTCATAAAACACCTGGTGAGCTTGACCAGCTAAGATGAATTTGTCATTCTTATAATCGAGTAGCAGCTAAGATAAACTTGCCATTCTTATAACCTACTCGATTCAAGTCCACCAGTGTAAAACCCATAGGCATCTTGGAACAAACCCCGATACCATTATCAACCCATTTGCACTTGATTACAACCACTTTACACTCAACATAATCCAACTCCCCAATCTCCTCGATGACCCCATAAAATTCCATAACTGCAACGATAGGGCTTTTGTCTTTCTTGCTCGACAGCCACATGGATTCATATTCCACATAAACCCCGCTATTCTGAGTTGTGCTCTTGTTGTCCTTAGACACTATTGAAAAACTATATCCATTAATATCATAGCACTGGTATCTCTTCACGGTGAAACTGGGTATCCTTACAAACACCCGAAGTTTAGAGGGCATCCCGTCCTCATTGCAATGATTATAAAAACAATTGAAAAATGTTGTAGAATGCTCCAGTTGCAACTGGTTTAATGGCCATTCGGGATAGAGTTCTTCCAACATTAACAAGTGCTCCTCAACATACATTGCAATCTCCCTACTGTTACGCAAAACATAAAGATGAACTTTCATCAACTCAGCATTAAATGGGGTGCAAATGGTACCTTTCGTACATCGAATCCTATTCTTCCTACCACTTTGCACATGCTGGGGAACTCCAACTACTATCTTCCCAGTAAAATTCGAAGTGCAATACTCAATGATCTTCTCCGTGACATACCTCTACACAATTTTTACATCGGGTTGGCATCGATTGTGTACATAACCCTTAAAGACCCACATGTGCCACTCAAATGGGTTTATCCAATGCATCCAAGAGGACCGTATATTCTAATTTCCCTGACAACATGGACTACGAGATGGACCATAATGTTAAAGAATGTCGGGGGAAAGTACTTCTCAAATAAAAATGGCACAACTAACCCTTCATGCTCCAACTCATCAAACTGTTTCCTGCTAATATCTTACGCCAAATGGAGTTGAAGAAGAAACACATGTACATGATGCAGAATCTCACCTCCTCCTCCATGGCACCATGGATAGCCACGTGCAAGATTTGTTGCGTCAAGATGTGAAAATTATGGAATTTCAATGGATTAAGACGCAATTCATCATTCACAAACCGACTAACATTGGAAGAGTAGCCATATGGTACCTTGATTCCCTGGATACACTCACAAACCCACCTCCTCTCACTTATAAAAAGATTGTAAGAGGTTGGTGGTAGGTACGCCCTCTTACCTTCAACTCCGGAGCTAAATAAACTTGTATACCGAATTCAACCAAGTCATTCCATGCATTCAAGTTGTCCTTCTTCTTACCAAGAATGTTAAGTAGAGTACCCATTAAACTCTCACACACACTCTTATCTATATGCATCACATCCAAACAATGACGAACCTCCAAAGTCTCCCTATATGGCAAATCAAAGAATATCGATCTTTTTTTCCAAGGTCCATCATTTAAGGCAACCACTTTAGATATCTTTTTTCCAAGAACAACATTTAATTTCTTTTCCTTAGTGTGGATAGAAAACCCACTCAATATTCTTGGCACCTTCCTCTCCCTCCCCCCAACAAAATGAATGTTGTCGTCTCGTAACTTGTGCTTTTCCAGGAGAAATTTCCTATGACCAAGATATTAGAATAGTGGTTGGGAGGTCATTGTCGTACCTCTCAAAGTTATAATTTATAATCCCTTTATGCTTACTAAATAAAATTAAGTAGATAGTGGCAAATCAGAGTCGTCCACGAAGGAGAGGGATTTTTTAAAGCATTTAAACATATAAGGTTTATATTAGGCTAGAAGTAGATATATATATATATAGGAAAGTAAAAAGGGGGGGTTTTGTTGGTTGTGGTCCTAAGTCATGTAATTAAAAGACAAGATAACTAGCAAAGTTAAGTAACTATGCTAATCATCAAACAAACTAAGAAAAATGGGTAAAAACTACAAAAGACAAAGCCTTTGGGGCAATTAATATCCACTTCCAAACCTAATATAGATCATTGAACCATTCACTCATTCTATCACACTCGTTATCTATGGGGAATGCTAAAACTTCCCATTCGAAGATCAACAATTATTCCTTCTTAATAGTATTTTGCAAAGACAAACAACGACCATTTGCAAACCTCATTGATAATCACTCTAGGCAAACCACACCATAAAGGTATTTCATCAATGGCATCATACACGAAGGGCAATAGATTTGATAACAACAAGCCTTCTACCAAAGATATAGTCATTTAACCAAACATAGCATTCATTAGGATAAACCTAGAATAATCCACATTCAAGATTCAACCTTGCATTGCATCTATAGGATAAACATGAGAGCAATCCACATTAACATATTTATCTAGCAAGAATCACAACACATTATGCACGAGAAATTCTGATTCCATGTTCTTGGATTCTCATGTCAAAGAGCTAAGAAATTTGCAAATTTCCTAACACCCTAACACTTCAATCATACAAAACACTTCATATACTCAAACAACCCATATCATAAATGAAGTAAATCATCACATTTAAACACATGAATGCTAAATAACAAATGCTTCAAGAAAGAGTGAAATAGAGGTTCTTACTACATAGCTGTGGAAGCTTCAATCAATTTCTCCCAAGTACAAAACTAAGATTGATAATCAAAACTCAGAACATAGAACAAAGATCTACAAATAAAGAAGAATAAATGGAAGAAAATGGTGAAAAACTAGGGTTTTGGAGCCACCAAGTCGGGCTTAGAGAGTTGGGGAAGAAGGGGGTGAAAATCTATTTATAGAACAAGAAAAAAGGGAGTATAAAGTGTGAGCTCTCGGGTCAACATTTCGCTAGTCACAACACACTTGTCGCGAGTCTCGGTGAAAAAAAGTCCCATTTTGTTTTGCTTCCTCCGGGTGAACCGTTGATTCGGTTTGGGAATGTTTGTAGTTGATTTTATAGTACTCGAGAAGAGGAATCCAATGGTACCACCCTTGGAGGCTGATTGCTCTCGGAAAATTCTCAGAACTCTACTTCAAAACATAGATCATTCTTCACCCTTTGCTTTGATCTTCTTTACCACTTTGTGAGTGGACTTCCATCTTCTACCATCCTTTCGATTGGCCTTCACTAAACCACTCCTTAGGGCTAATGAGTAATCTACAAACTAAGCTTAAAAAAATAATCTAGATGCTCATAAGGACCAAAAGTCCATTAGACTAAACGTAGGTTACAAAATAAAGGATATAGATATAAAAGCCGAAAATGACTATATAAACCCCTTATCATGTAAACCTACCTAAATCTAGAAATCTTACAACAAAAATATGACAAAAGAGATGTTAAATACTTTGGAAAATACATGCATTTGGCATCTCATCACTGTCCTTCAGTCAATGTGCATTTTCCATAATATCGCAGATGATTAACTCAGTTATTTTGAGTAATCAGAATGTTTAGTTGGAAACTGATTTCGATCAGCTAGCGGAAATATATTGGGCTTGCAACTTAATATGACTGAACCTATAGGATCACACACATATCATGGAATTAGATAAAAGAGATAACTATTGAGCTTAGAGCCCATAGAGTAATATTATGAGGAATGAGTTTAGATTTCATTAAGTCCAATTGGGTTGGGGCCAATTTGAAAAAGGGTTAGGATTTACTGTTATGTTTATTCTGTATAAGTAGCTACGCTACAGAGGAATAAACCTTACGACAAACATTTAAACCTTGTCATTCCAGAAGGGAAAAACAAAATAACCCTACCATTCTCATAAAATCAACCTCGCCATAAAAGAGAAGATGGAAGACAGACGGGGCCGTCTTTGCTTGCTGATCTGTTCTAAGCTGACAACGGCATAAGCGGACTGATCGTGCTGTGTGGATACGCATAGAGGGATTGCATATGAGATTCTTTTCTCTGTAATTAAATGTTTCTCTGCACGCTACAAAGGCAATATAAACCCTTTGGTAGATTCAGATTGAATACATGCATGCTATCTTGAATATAGCTATTGATATTCGGCTAAATTAGATTTAATCAATTCCCAACAGTGGTATCAGATCCTCTTGCATGTTGTAGTTTGATCTAGACAATATGTGAATTAGATATACATAATATGCTGTTTAGATTCATGTTAATGTTTTAATCAAATTAATTATTGGATGATTTAAATTTACTTAAAACCCACTCAGAAAACTTTGTTATTAAAAAAAAGTACTATTCATCCATAGGAATTACATTTCACTGGTGGGTACCGTAGCGCTGCCCCCGGGTTGGTGGCGGCAAAGCAGTGACGGCGCTGGGCGCTTGATAGCGGGCGGTCGTCGCACCCGTATGCAAAAGATAATTTGTAAGCCCTTTTTGCTTACTTTCTACAACTAGGTAGATAGCGGAAAATCGGGGTCGTCTAAGGAGAAGAGGGATCTTCCTAAGCGTCTAAGCACACAATGGTTGATATTATGCTAGGATAAAATATATACACACACATAAAAGAAAGTAAAATGGGGGGGTTGGTTGGTTGGTTTTCCTAAGTTACGAAAGTAAAAAGACAAGATAACTAGCAAGGTCAAGTGACTATGCTAATCATCAAACAAAACTAAGAAAAAGGGTTTTAAAACTACAAAGATAAAAAGCCTTGGGGGCAAGGGATATCCACTTCCAAATCTAATGTAGGTCATTGAATCATTCACTCATTCTATCATATAGCATTACATGACCCAACATCAACATACCCATCTAGCAAGAATCACAACACGTTATGCACAAGAAGTTCTAAGTTCACGCTCATAGATTTTCATGCAAAGGAGCTACGGAATTCGTCACGTTCCTAACACCTAACCAATTCAATCATACAAGCACTCCCTATGCTCAAGCAACTCATGGCACAAGTGAAGTGAAACACACCATCAAGAATACACAAATGCTAAATAACAAATGCTTCAAGGATGAGTTAAAACCATCTATTCAATACTTCAACTACTTGTTGTGGAGACTAAACTCCTATCCTTCTTAGTTCGTAGTTTGCAAGAGTGAGTTCGACATCTCTCGTCAAACCTCACCAATGACTCCCGTTGTCGCGACCACGACTCAAGGTATCCCATTGGTGGCATTTAATCACGAAGAACCAACAAGCTTGGCAATGCTTATGACCACTACACCGTGACTAAGCATTTAACCAATTCATGCAATTACACGAGATTGGATGAACGTGCAACGCACATTCATCCAAGAGCATATAACTCTCTCGTTTGCTACACAAACGAACATGACGAAGAGTTCAACATCAATCACATTCATCTAGCACATTATCAATCCATCAACACAATCAAAAGCTCTAAATCATACTCATACATTCCTAACAAGAAAAGGGGGAAATCAACCCAAATCCCCCAAACCCTAGCTAGCAATTCATACAAGTATTTCATATCCTCAAGCTTCCAACAACATTAATGAAATCAACAATTAACATTCAAAGCACAATAAGAGCACAATAGCAAAAACACCAAATAGATAGATAAAAATGGTTCTTGCTACATAGATGTGGAAGCTTCAATCCTTTGCTCCCAAGTACAAAAACTACTCTAGAACAACAAAAGGCATAAAAACTAAGAAAACAAGAAGATAAAACCTAGGTTTTTGGCCCAAAACAGGGGCCAAAAGCTGTGGAGAAGAAGGGGTGAAGAGGTATTTATAGTGGAAGAAAAAAGGGGAGAAAAACTCTGCTGCAGAGCTGGATTCGCGTTGTTGTCGCGACTCGCGACCAGTTCCATCGCGAGTCGCGACCTGCAGTGAAATCCAGCCCTGTTTTGTTTTGCTTCCTCCGGGTGAACCGTTGATCCGTTTCGGGAGTTCTTGTAGTCGATTTTATTGTGGTCGAGAAGAGGAATCCAATGGTGCCACTCTTGAGGGCTGATTCTTCTCGGAAAATTCTGAGAACCCTGGATCATCATTCATCCGTTGCTTTGCTCTCCTTTCTTTATCTCTTCACTTCTTCAAATCTTCACAATGCTCAAATGTAAAGGTCTTCAAATCTTCAAATCTTCAAAGATAAATCTTCAAAGTCTTCAAATCTTCAAAGTCTTCAAACAAATCACCTTGTCACACAAAATCATCTAAAAAGTGATAAAAACGTCAAAGCCGCCTTTATCCCTCCTTAGATGATTTCAAGGCAAAATGCCACATGTAGAGCACAAAATTGCACAAAACCTAATCCTAAAAAGCCTAAAATAACCATCTAAAATGGACACATCAAACCTCCCCACACTTAAACCTTACTCGCCCTCGAGTAAGAAAAGATTCAAGCACACGGAGGAAATGACATATCCACATCCTAAAAACCCTAAAATAACTGCATAAAATGGCCTCATCAAACCTCCCCACACTTAAACCTTACTCGCCCTCGAGTAAGAAAAGATCCAAGCACACGGAGGAATTCATATGGCCATATCCTAAACTAATCCCCCAAACAAAGCCTCACAAAAACTCTCAATATCATAAATCCCAAAATAAAAGCTCACATGAGAATTTTTCACACACACATCCCCAATCCTAAATCTAACCAAACCTACCACTTATCAATTCACTACCCATAAAAATATTTCAAAGCCCAGAATTGATATTCCCAAAGTCCAATGACACAAGATGAAGTTAAAACCATTTAAGAGGTTTAAGCACATACTTCACCTAATGCCAATATATCCACCAAAATCCAATGACATAAAATGAAGCTAAAGCCATATAAGAGGTTCAAACACATGCTTCACTAAATGCCAATATATCAACCAAAAACGAAGTAGAAAGAGATAAGGAATTTCATAACCACACTTCGTTTCCTAACCCACTAAGCTACCCAATCCCAAGAGGTCTATAGATGTTGAGCTACCCGATCCATCCATGTGACAACAGCAACCTTATGACTCCAACGCCGACAAATGAGTGAAATCTTAGAATTTTTTTTCTCTCTTTTTCTCTCATTTTGCCTAGGAGCTCTTTCAAGTTTTCATCCTAGCCACACATCATGTTTCTTTAGCTCACATCTCACCTTTTTCCGCACATTTTAGCCTCTCATTTTTGCCTAGGCCGCCCTTTTGGGTTTTCGACCTATTCGGGCCCCCAATGTTGCCTAAGTTGCCCTCTCGGGTTTTCAACTTAGCGGGTTTTCTTTTTCTTTTTTTTTCTATATATATTTTTTTTTCTTTATTTTTTTTCTTTTTTTTTCTATTTTTTTCTCATGTTTTTCCAATGAAAATTAGCAAAAAGCATTCCAAAACAAGCTAGCATGCATATGATTCCTCTAACCCCTCCCCACACTTAAAACATTACATTGCCCTCAATGTAAACATATAAGGCAAGAATAATAAAAATCAAGGTAAGGGGGTAGAATGACACCCGTGTCTCCGCAATTCGCCGGTGATATGGTGCAATCCAAGCACTTGTATGGTCCCGAAATAGGTGTCGGAACCGGACGGGTGAGCAAAGATGCCGTAGAAGAACTCACCCCTCGAGAAAAGCATTGTCTCCATGGCGCCGTTTGATCAAGACTAACACCACGAAGAACACATTAAACTCACAAGTACATAAGGATATGTAATACTAGGTTTAGCATCAAGAGTTAATAACCATAGTATTTTCAAAGAACAACCAAATCACACTCAACCAACACTATAAGAATAATCATGAAAAATATCCAGCATATATTGACATGTATACAAGCATCATTATAGGATATGCACTTACGATCACAATGATGTAGTCGGCATACTACAATCAACAAATGTACTATAAAGATGCAAGAATGTTCATATGCCAATATATGTAGGATGGTTGAGAATGAGTGGAGATGTGGTGGTTCTTGGGAGTGTTGGGTGGAGAAGAAGGAAGAATCATGCAATGTTTAAGATCAAATGAAAACTTGGAATTTTCATCGCGACTCGCGACTGAAGTGGTCGCGACTCGCGATGGACTTCATCGCGACTCACGACGGGTTCGTCGCGACTCGCGAAAAGTAGAGGCCGGGAGCATAATTTTTGGAAAAATTTTCTGATCACGTCGCGACTCGTGACCTCTTAGTCGCGACTCGCGATGGCCCATCGCGAGTCTGTCGCGACTCGCGGAAAGTTGGTTCCGAGAGCTCATAAATTCTGAGCTCGTCGCGACTCGCGATGAAGCTCATCGCGACTCGCAACGAGCATCGCGAGGTTATCGCGACTCGCGGAAAGTTGGTGCTGGGAGTGGATTTTTCTCCCATGTTCATCGCGACTCGCGACGAAGCTCATCGCGACTCGCGACGACAGGGTATCCCAGGCTTAAAATTTTTTCGTTTTCTTACCAACTGTCCAAGCTTTCTTCCCTCGTTCATTGATTTCGTTCCTTCATCTCCTTCATTGCAATGCACTTCATGTTGCTACAAAATCACAGAAAAACATGCCATAAAAAGAACAAAACAAAACAATCAACAAAAACAAACTAAGAAACACAAACTAAGAAACAAAAACTAAAAGAAATGCCGAATTTATTTAACGTCGTCGGCACGACGAAGCTCCGTATTTTTAAGGTCATCGGCACGACCCTAATGTTATCCGTATGGTGAAGGCTTGAACCCCTTCACCATGAGCTTCCAAAAGTCGAGAGGTGGGGGTACAAAACTTTCAAGAGGAAAGTTTTGTGGAGGTGGAGATCGTTCAAAGGGAATTGAGTGGTTAGGGAGCTTGGGATAATCTTTCGGCTCCTCTCTCGTTTCCCTCAAAACTTCCAAAAATGGTGGAGTTGGTTCACTAGGTGGGAGAAGGGGTGACGATGCTAATGGATGTAGCACTATCACCTCTTCCTCCATTTTTCTATCCTCTACAACCAACTCCTCATCCCTTTCAAACTCAAAATCATTTTTATTGGTGACCTCACTCACCGAGTCATCGAGTTCAAGTTGGGATGGTGTATTTTCGGAATCACGAGCTTCCATGCGGGCCAATACCTCTAATATGTTCCTCGCATGCCCCTCAATGGCCTCAACACTAGAGGAGAGCTGGGTATCCGGCTCCTCACTAGTAAAGGAGTTCAAGTTTGCTATGGTATTTAAGACATCCTCACGTGTCAAACTTAAACTTCCTTGTTGGGCTTGGTTTTGGGGTACGGTATAGGGTGGTGATGGCCAACTAGGTTGCTCGTAATGTTGGTTTTCCGGCTCATTCTCATACCACCAATCCAGACTACCACTCCATTCCGGATTGTTAGAGTTGTGGTATGGAAAACACTCTTGAACATTTTGCCCTTGAAAACCAACATCTCCAACCTCTTGATAGCACTCTTCATAGTACCCATGGTTTTGAAAACCAAGGGTTCTTTCTCGGTCATCGTGCTTTTCCCACAACAAAGGGCAAGATTCAGTAGGATGGTCGGAACGACACATCCTACAAAACCTTGCTTGTTGAGCCTCTCTTCTCATCATGAGTTCCCTCAAGGTGAGACGCTCCATTAAATTTTTATTTTTTTTTCAAAATTTAGGAATCATAGTGCAAGGATTCTCGATAAAATAAATTACCAAGAACTCAAGCAATACCTACTCCGAGCAAAACAACCACCAAGTAGTGGAAAATAAAAACAACTAGCCAATACACAACCAAATACACCTAAATACTTAAAAATAAATACCTCTTCCCCGGCAACGGTGCCATTTTGATAGCGGGCGGTCGTCGCACCCGTATGCAAAAGATAATTTGTAAGCCCTTTTTGCTTACTTTCTACAACTAGGTAGATAGCGGAAAATCGGGGTCGTCCAAGAAGAAGAGGAATCTTCCTAAGCGTCTAAGCACACAATGGTTGATATTATGCTAGGATAAAATATATACACACACATAAAAGCAAGTAAAATGGGGGGTTGGTTGGTTGGTTTTCCTAAGTTACGAAAGTAAAAAGACAAGATAACTAGCAAGGTCAAGTGACTATGGTAATCATCAAACAAAACTAAGAAAAAGGGTTTTAAAACTACAAAGATAAAAAGCCTTGGGGGCAAGGGATATCCACTTCCAAATCTAATGTAGGTCATTGAATCATTCACTCATTCTATCATATAGCATTACATGACTCAACATCAACATACCCATCTAGCAAGAATCACAACACGTTATGCACAAGAAGTTCTAAGTTCACGCTCATAGATTTTCATGCAAAGGAGCTACGGAATTCGTCACGTTCCTAACACCTAACCAATTCAATCATACAAGCACTCCCTATGCTCAAGCAACTCATGGCACAAGTGAAGTGAAACACACCATCAAGAATACACAAATGCTAAATAACAAATGCTTCAAGGATGAGTTAAAACCATCTATTCAATACTTCAACTACTTGTTGTGGAGACTAAACTCCTATCCTTCTTAGTTCGTAGTTTGCAAGAGTGAGTTCGACATCTCTCGTCAAACCTCACCAACGACTCGCGACCACGACTCAAGGTATCACATTGGTGGCATTTAATCACGAAGAACCAAAAAGCTTGGCAATGCTTATGACCACTACACCGTGACTAAGCATTTAACCAATTCATGCAATTACACGAGATTGGATGAACGTGCAATGCACATTAATCCAAGAGCATATAACTCTCTCGTTTGCTACACAAACAAACATGACGAAGAGTTCAACATCAATCACATTCATCTAGCACATTATCAATCCATCAACACAATCAAAAGCTCTAAATCATACTCATACATTCCTAACAAGAAAAGGGGGAAATCAACCCAAATCCCCCAAACCCTAGCTAGCAATTCATACAAGTATTTCATATCCTCAAGCTTCTAACAACATCAATGAAATCAACAATTAACATTCAAAGCACAATAAGAGCACAATAGCAAAAACACCAAATAGATAGATAAAAATGGTTCTTGCTACATAGATGTGGAAGCTTCAATCCTTTGCTCCCAAGTACAAAAACTACTCTAGAACAACAAAAGGCATAAAAACTAAGAAAACAAGAAGATAAAACCTAGGGTTTTAGCCCAAAACAGGGGCCAAAAGCTGTGGAGAAGAAGGGGTGAAGAGGTATTTATAGTGGAAGAAAAAAGGGGAGAAAAACGCTGCTGCAGAGCTGGATTCGCGCTGTCATCGCGACTCGCGACCAGTTCCATCGCGAGTCGCGACCAGCAGTGAAATCCAGCCCTGTTTTGTTTTGCTTCCTCCGGGTGAACCGTTGATCCGTTTCGGGAGTTCTTGTAGTCGATTTTATAAGGCTCGAGAAGAGGAATCCAATGGTGCCACTCTTGAGGGCTGATTCTTCTCGGAAAAATCTGAGAACCCTGGATCATCATTCATCCGTTGCTTTGCTCTCCTTTCTTCATCTCTTCACTTCTTCAAATCTTCACAAAGCTCAAATGTAAAGGTCTTCAAATCTGCAAATCTTCAAAGATAAATCTTCAAAGTCTTCAAATCTTCAAAGTCTTCAAACAAATCACCTTGTCAAACAAAATCATCTAAAAAGTGATAAAAACGTCAAAGCCGCCTTTATCCCTCCTTAGATGATTTCAAGGCAAAATGTCACATGTAGAGCACAAAATTGCACAAAACCTAATCATAAAAAGCCTAAAATAACCATCTAAAATGGACACATCAGCGCTGACGCCTCCCGCCCTAGCAGTGAACCCTAGCTGAAGGCTTGGGTTAGCTGGGCCAGATATTTATATTTGTTGGGCCATAATTATGAGCTGATTTAATTAAATTGGTTGGGCCAATTTTAAAATCACTGCTGGTCGCTGGGCCAGTTAAGGCCCAGCTTGGTATTGTCCCAGTCGATTCTTACAAGGTTGGATTTTCGATTTTGTCTTGGTTGAACCAGGCCGGGTTAGTTGAAATATTATTTTTTAAATAAAAATAAATTTTAATTTTAATGAAATATTTTTCAATATGAAGTGGACTGGGCTAGGCTGGGCTCAGTAGGCCAGTTTCCTATTAATTTAATTTTTGAGTGGGAGAAATTTAATTTTAGAAATTAATATTAAATATGAATGAAACTTTTGTAATTTTAATTTTCTAAATTAGAATTAAATAAAAACTAATTTTTATTAATTAAGTTACTGGGTATACTCAATTATTATTTTTTTTATTATTTTATTGATTTAGAACAATTAAATATTAGGTAAACATAATTAAAGTTAATAATCATACAAGGATCACTTTGATTGCATTTGTTTTTTGTATTTATTTAACACAAACTCTTCTTTTTAGCAGCCTAAATTTAGGCTGGGGATTATTGTGTAATTATAAGAAGTTTCATTTATGATGAGGTTTTTTTAAAACATATTGATACATCCGGGGACCTATTGTGTAATTATCAAAATACTATATATCACCGAAATATCTAGAAATTTCATTTTCATTTTTTTTCAAATCCCGATCAGAAACCGCTCCTCCCACCAAAACTGCCTCCGACCAGCGGTTACCGCTGGATTCCACCGAAATCTCGCTAGAATTTCCTGCAGGTTCTTCTTCTCTGTGTCACTGGAATTTCCTCTCCGTTCTTCACCGTCAAGATCGTCGGCCAACCCTAGGGCACCGGCGGGGGAAGCTCTGAACTGCTCCGATCGATCGATATTTTAATCGCCAGTAATTCACCTTCTTCTTCTTCCGCTCCTGATGGTGCCACTTCTCTGAACGCGACAGTGATGGTGAGAAGCAATCGATGGCTTTTCTCTGCAACCTGATCGGAAAATACGCTCCTAATCGGCGAGATCAATGAGACACTTAGGATGTCGTAGCAATGCGGTGCATCCACTATGAGTCCTCGATGTAATGAGGCAACGACGATTGCGCTAGGGTTTGCGAGGCTCCTGCGACGGCGATGCACGTCGGAAATTGAAGCGAGGCAACGACGTTGCTTCATTTTTCTGTCAGGCACATCAGATACACGTGCTTCCATAATAAAGATGGCATGTGCGTGTAAACATGCATCGGTGACAGTGGCAGATGGAAATAGATGCAGCGGATGGCGGCGGATGATTGCTGCTCATGAGAGGTGAGGTTTAATAGTGTATTTTACTTTTTGTTTTTCAAAGATTTGCTGAGGTATAATAATTAATTGTCTGATTTTATTGTCAGTAAAGTTTGTTTGGTCTGGTGGTTAGTACTCTGGTTGCTGAGGTTGGAGGTTTAGAGTTTCAATCTGGCTCTGACCTTTATTTTGAATAATTTCTGTTCTTTATTTACATGCTGAGGTTTAATATTATTTGACTGAGTGTATGCTACTTGAGAATTATTAGTGTAGTGGTTTTTTCTATAGGCTTTGAGGTTAGAGACCTGGGTTCAAATCCCTCTAAGTCCATCTTTGTTTAAAGAATTTTTTTTCTTGAGGTACTGTAGCTTTTTGTTGATGTTTGTAGCTTTTATTATTTTATGTTGATGTTTTTCATTATTCTGGTGAGATGTAATTGATATGAGTTGAGGTTTTGTAGTTTTTTTGGGTGATATGGATTGATTTTTGTTTTTTTAAAATTTTCTCATGCTGATGTTTTTCATTTTTCGGCTAAGAATTTGGTAATATGAGTTGATGTTTGTAGTGTCTTATTTCTTATGTTGATTTTTTTTTCATTGTCCAGATGAGGTTCAGGTGTTATGAGTTGATATTTGTAGCTTTTTTTATAAAAAAAAATTTGTTGATGTTTTATGATTTTCAGAGTGAATAATTTATACTCTGGGAGTACCGCATTTTTTTTGTTGATGTTTTTAATTTTTTCTCTCTCGTGTTGTTGTTTTTCATTTTCTAGGTGAGTTTTAGGTGACAATGGTTGATGTTTGTAGCTTTTTTTGATGATATGGTTGAGTTTTTGTGGTGTTTTTTTCCTTATGTTGACGTTTTTCATTTTTTATTAGTGCTTAAAATGTAGGATGTAGGTGCTTATTTTATAACTTGTGTGTGTTATGAAAACAAATTGGTGCTAAGAGTACAACTTGTAAGTGCTTCAATTGTTGCTTGTTAGGAGTTGATGTTTATAGTTTTTTTGATGATATGATTGATTTTTTGTTGTATTTTTTCCTTACGTTGACGTTTTTAATTTTTTGCCTGTGCTTCAAATGTAGTTTATTGGTGGTTATTTTATAACTTGTGTGTATTATGAAATCAAATTGGTGCTTAGAGCACACCTTGTAAGTGCTTCAATCGTTGCTTAGGTGATATAGGTTGATGTTTGTAGTTTTTTTTAAAAAATTACAATTTAGCTTTGTTGATGTTTTTATGATTTCTAGTTGATTTTTTGTCAGTCGTAGTCGACATTTTTTTTCCAATTTTTTGTTGATTTTAATTTGAATTGTTATATATTCTTTGTTGTTTTATTTTATTTTGTAATATACGTTTTGCTGCAGTTTTTTAGTGGATGTTTTATGATTTTTCATTGATGTTCTGCTTTTTTTTGTTGATATTGTTGCCGGTTTTTATTGCAGTTTTTATTTGATTTTTTAAAATTTAAAAACATTTAAATTTTTTTTTTTTTGCATATTGCAGGTCGGGGGAAAATGATGGGAAAAAATGGATGAAAAAGCCCCTAGAGAGTTATTAGCGATTGGTCTCTGTAAAATAATTAAAGATAGGTCTCTGGAGCTAGAATATTATTAGAATTGTAGAAAGTCCCCTGCCTAAAGTTTAGGCTCCCTCACAGGAGATCATCTCATTATTTATTGCTTTATATAATGAATGTATGTGATTGGTCTATATGTGTTGAATGATTATAGAACTAGTTCACTAATAATCAAACAAACATAATGAACCTAGATCTCAAATGCAATAATGAGGAAAATTATGCCTTTCCAAAACAAGAACACTCATTAAGCCCTCGATCACTAGTGACAGACTTCGCCAAAGAGATAATGTCATATCTAATCTTGGGACAAATGTGGGTAGACCTAGTGAAAGGGGTTTACATGTTGGTTTTGGTTGCTCATCAATATCAGTAAGGGGTCCTCAGATGTTGAGGCAAAGCAGATAAGTAAAAATTGGATGTATCATGTTGATCAAGAGTAATATTGTATACTATTAGTAATGGGATTGCTTACCAAAAATCAAAGGAATTGAGACAAGCCAAAGCATGCTCAAAACCTTGTGATTTTGAGGGTTTTGGAATCATTTTATTCATGGGATCAACTTGGATTGAATGAAATGTTTAGATAACTTTAATTATTGCATGTATACTTTTTACTTGTTATTTATTTTAAATGGTTAATTGAATTTTTTCAATTGTATAACTATGGCAGGAAACAGTAAAAACAACACATTTAATAAGCGTTCAATCCTTGAGAAGGATAAGTTGAAAGGCAGTAACTTTCTTGACTAGCAGAGGAACTAGAGAATAGTTTTGATGTAATAAAATAAGGAGCATGTGATTGATGAACCAATCATTGAACTTGATGTTGGGGCAATAGAGACTGAGAGAAATGCACACATGCAGCTTATGTTAGCTAGCATGAGTCCATATTTACAAAAGCAGTTTATGAACTCTGATGCTTACAACATCAACCTAGAGCTCCAGAATATGTTTCAAGAGCATGCCACAGTTGAAAGTTTTGAGACCAATAAGACTATTCTCGATTGTAAGCATGAGAAAGGGAAACCAGTGAGACCTCATGTTTTGAAAATGGTTGGATTATTTGTTAACATGGAGAGACTTGGTTTCCCCTATGGCTGAGAATTGGCCATTGACATCATTCTCCATTCTCTTCCCGAGGTCTATGATGCATTCAAGTTGAAATATAATATGAATGGAATGGAGAAGACTTTGACTGGGCTTTCTAGGATGCTTAAAACTGCTGAGCCAAGTGCCAAGAATGAGATCAAGAAAGAGATTCTCATGGTGCAAAACAGAAATGGGTTCAAGATGTCATGGAAGAAGAAAGTAGTGGCAAAGAGTAAGGGCATGTGCAATGGAAAGAAAGCTGCCAATGCGCCTAAAGTGCAACCTGCTGCTAAGAAGCAGAAAGGTACAAGCTCTGATGAGTCCCAATGTTTCTACTACAATAACACTAGCCTTTGGAAAAATGACTACCCAAAGTTCATAGAGGACAAGAAAAAGGGAAAGGTCACTGGCAGTGCAGGTATTTTGGTTATAGAATGTCATTTTTCTAACTCTACTTCATGGGTATTGGGTACCGGATGTGGTTCTCACAGTTGTTCATATGTGCGGGGACTAACAAAAAGTAGCAGTTTGGAAAAAGGAGAAGTTGACCTACATGTGGGAAATGGAGCAAGGGTTGCTGCATTAGCCGTAGGAACGTATCACTTATCTTTGTCGTCTGGGCTTACACTGTATTTAAATAATTATATTTTGTTCCCTATGTTACCAAAAACATTATCTCTATTTCTATGTTGGACATAGAAGGTTTTCATTTTATAATAAAGGATAGTTGCTGTTCAATTTATTTGAAAGAGATGTGTTATGGTTCGGCAAGGTTGAGCAATGGCCTTTACCTACTTTATTTAGACATGTTTATAACAAAAATGTTAATAGGGATAAAACAAATAATTCGAATCCAATTTACTTTAATATTGTTGATTAGGCCACATCAACATAAAACGCATTCAGTGACTCCAAAAGGAGGGCATTCTGGAATCATTTGACTTGGAGTCGATTAATAAATGTGAATATTGTTTGATGGGGAAAATGACTAAATCACCCTTAAATGGGTTGCGTGAGAGAGCAAATGAGCTATTGGGTCTTATTCACACTGTCGCATGTGGAACTATGAGTTCAAATGCAAAAGGTGGATTCTTTTACTTCATTACATTTACCGATGATTTTAGTATATATGGTTATGTCTATTTAATGAGAAACAAGTTGGAATCCTTTGAAAAATTTATGGAGTTCCAAAATGAAGTTCAGAATCAACTTGGTAAGAAAATAAAAGCACTTCAATCGAATCGAGGTGGCGAATATTTGAGACAAGAATTTGCTGACCATCTAAAAGATTCTAGAATCATTTGATTTGGAGTCGATTGATAAGTGTGAATTTTTTTTATGGGAAAATTAATGAAATCACCCTTCAATGGGTTGGTTGAGAGAGCAAATAAGCTATTGGGTCTTATTCACACTGACATGTGTGGACCAATGAGTTCAAATGAAAGAGGTGGATTCAGTTACTTTATTACATTTACTGATGATTTGAGCATATATGGTTATGTTTATTTGATGAGAAACAAGTCAGAATCCTTTAAAAAAAATTAAGGAGTTCCAAAATGAAGTTAAGAATCAACTTGGCAAGAAAATCAAAGCACTTCGATCAGGTCAAGGTGGCGAATATTTGAGCCAGGAATTTGTTGACCATCTGAAAGATTATGGCATTCTTTCACAAATGACTCTTCCAGGAACACCACAATGGAATGGTGTGTTCAAACGGAGAAATAGAACCTTAGTGGATATGGTCGTTCAATGATGGGTCAAGTCGATCTTCCAGTTTCCTTTTGGGGACATGCTCTTCTGACAACAGCTTTCACACTGAATTGAGAGCTGTCTAAAGCTATAAAAAAGATTCCATATGAGTTATGGAAAGGAAGGTTTCCTCGTCTTTCTTTTCTCAAGATTTGGGGTTCGAATCATTTGTGAAAAGTTTATTTCCAATAAGCTTGCACCCAAGTGTGACAAATGTCTTTTTGTGGGATATCCAAAAGAGACAAAGGGGTATTACTTCTACAACCGTACTGAGAACAAAGTTTTTGTTGCTCGAGATGGTGTCTTTTTGGAGAAGGTTTATCTTTCCAAAATGAAAAGTGGGAGGAAAATAGACCTTGATGAGGTTTGAGGCGAGCAACAATTAGAGGCTGAAACATCTATCCCTTCAGAGACACTTGTTTCAAATGAAAGGGGCTACAATGAATTTGGAACAAGTCTTACAGACAACTGTTGTCGCTCACGGCCCACATAGGTTTGAAAGGTATAGGGTTTGAACAAAAAGGTATGCTGATGTCCTTTCGACTGAAAACCATGAAATTATGCTTTTAGAAAGTGATGAGCCTATGACTACGGTAAAGCTTTGACGAGTGCTGACTCCACAAAGTGGCTTGAAGCCATGAAATCTGAAATGGACTCTATGTATGAAAATCATGTTTGGAACTTGATTTAATTACCAAATGGGGTAAAACCCATAGGAAATAAATGGGTATTTAAGAAGAAGACTGACAAAGACGCAAATGTTTACATTTTCAAGGCTAGACTGGTAGCTAAAGGGTATGAAGAAGTTCCCGAGGTGGATTATAATGAAACCTTTTCACTAGTTGCAATGCTTAAGTCTGTTCGGATTCTCCTAGCAATTGCAGCTCATTATGATTAAGAGATTAAGCAAATGGATGTCAAAGTTGCCTTCCTTAATGGGATTTTGGAAGAAGGTGTGTATATGACACAACATGGGGGTTTTGTAGACATAGACAATGCTGGAGGGTATGCAAACTCTGAAGTCCATTTATGGATTGAAGTAGGCATCCAAAAGTTGGAATCTACGTTTTGATGAAGCAATTACGAAATTTGGCTTTCAAAGAAATGTTGAAGAATACTTTGTATACAAGAAGGTTAGTGGCAGTAAGATAGTGTTCCTTGTCATTTTATGTCAATGACATCTTGATTATTGGAAATGGCATTCCTATGCTGGAGTCTGTAAAGGCTTGGCTTGGAAAGTGTTTCAAAACAAAGGACTTGGAAGAAGCAGAGTACATACTGGGCATCAAGATCTATAGAGATAGATCAAAGAGGATGATTGGAATTAGTCAAAGCACTTATATTGATAAGGTGCTTGAAAGATTCAATATGAAAGATTGTACCCATGAATCATGGCATGACTCTTTGTAAGACTCAGTGTCCAAAAACACCTGATGAGCAAGAAAGAATGAGTATGATACCTTATGCATCGACAATAGGATCTCTCATGTGTGATATGATATGTACTCGACCTGATATCTCGTATGCTTTGAGTGCGATAAGTAGAAACCAATCAGACCCATGTGAGGTGCACTGGTGTGCAGCTAAGAATATTCTGAAGTACCTGAAAAGGACTAAAGATAAATTCCTGGTGTATGGTAGGAAGGACGTGTTGGTTGTTAAGGGGTTTATTGATGCGAGCTTTCAGACTGATAGAGATGATTTTAGATCTCAATCTGGTTACATCCTATATCTCAACGACGGAGTAGTGAGCTGGAAAAGTGCTAAGCAAAGCATTATAGCGGATTCTACAACTGAAGCTGAGTACATGGCCACTTCTGAGACTGCAAAGAAACCGTTTGGATTAGGAAGTTCATTGCAAAACTCGGTGTATTCCCTAGCATAGCTAACTCGAGGGTTCTGTATTGTGATAGTACCAGAGCCATTTCTCAAGAAAAGGAGCCAAGGGAACACCACAAGTTCAAACATGTACTCAGGAAATTTCACATTCTTCGAGAGTTTGTCGAGAGAGGTGAAGCTACGATATGCAAGGTGGGAACAAATGAGAGTGTGACTGATACTCTAACTAAACCTCTTCTGCAGACGAAGCACGAAACTCATATATCTGCGATGGGAATCCAGTGTAATGGAAATTGGGTGTGATTTATGTAATGTATTATATATCATGATTTTATACATTGAATATTAAACCATTTATCATTTCGATGGAATTATATTTTCATATTCATTTGATTGGGTTTACTATTAATAAAAGTCCAAAATCAATTTACATCTCCAAATAGGTTATCAAGAATATGTCTTGGCTAATGAAACCCTATTTAGTAAACTGGCGTGTAAGATTGATTGTGTCTCTAGTCCATGTCATTGAGAATGGACACTAATGTCTCATAAGACTAGTTTGCAAGTTGATTCACACTGCCGTTTCATGGACTGAAGGACATTGGATGTCATGAATCAATTGCATGGATGCAGGTTGGGAACTTGTATTGGACATACCCTTAATGAGGATACTTGGGTTTCCATGAATCGAGTGGAGAAAAATTAAATGTACAAGTGGGATTGTCCTCTCATTCACATGAGATTGTTTTTTTATAGGACTATCAGAGGTTAGGACTGTAAAAATTCTTGGTCGTGCTTAGATGGATTGTGGATTAATCATATGTTTTAATAGTTTGACTTGGGAATTCGAGAAATACATTTGAACTTCATTAATAATGATAACATGTTATCTTACCTTATGTTCAGGTGAAGACATTAAGTGACATAAGGAGTATGAATGCTCACTTGTCTAAAGGACAACTGGGAGATTGTTGGAATAGTGTCCCTCAGTCAATGTGCATTTTCCATAATATATTTTGAGGGTTAATTGCGGAGATAATTGATTCAGTTATTTTGAGTGATCGGAATATTTAGCTAGAAACCACTTTAGATCAGCTAGCGACAATTATATTGGCCTTTCAACTTATTATGATTGAATCTATAGGGTCACACACAAAGCATGAAATTAGATAAAAGAGTTAACAATTGGGCTTAGAGCCCATATAGTAATAATATGAGAATTGAGTTTAGAACTCATTAAGTCCAATTGGGCTAGGCCCATATTAACAAAGGGTTGGGATTTACTGTCATGTTTATTTTGTATAAGTAGATAAGCTACAAAGGAACAAACATTACGCCAAATATTTGAACCTAGCTATTCCAGACAGAAGAAATAGAATAACCTTACCATTCTCATTAAACCAACCTCTCCGTAAAAGAGAAGAAGGAAGACAAATGTGGCCATCTTTGCTTGTTGGTATGTTCTATGCTAACAAAGACGTAGGCGGTCTGATAGTGCTATGTGGATATGTGTAGAGGGATTGCATATGAGATTCTCTTCTCTGTAATTAAACATTTCTGTGCACGCTATAAAGGTAATCTAAACCCTTAGGTAGATTCAGATTGAATAAATGCATGAGATCTTGAATATGGTTATTAATATTTCACTAAATTAGATTTAATCATTTCCTAATAGTACATAGTTTTCCAGCCATTTTTCAACTGCATAAAATCAGTTGCTTCCTCGCACACAGGACATACCTTGTGACCCTTAACTACATAACCCATAAGATTACCATAAGTCGGAAAATCATTTATCGTGTAGAATGGCATGGTCAAATTGAACGTTGTCCCGCGATGACCATTGATCACATCAACACCGGCAGACCACAAAGGCTTCAAATCTTCAATGACTGGGGCTAGATAAGTATCGATGTCATTTCCTGGTTGTCTCGAACCTAAAATCATCAATGGTATCAAAACATATTTCCTCTTCATGCATATATAAGGAGTATATTGTAAATACAAAGCATAACAGACCATGAACTATTTTTTGATGACATGTTACTGAAGGGATTCATACCATCAGTACACAAAGGCATCCTCCAATTCCTGGGATCGGCTGCAAACTTAGGATACATCTTGTTAAAATTCTTCCACTGATCCGCATCTATTGGGTGACCAATGATATCATTATCAGGACAATCCCTATCATTTTACCATGTCATATTTTTTGCATCTTCGGCGTTCTTAAAAAACCTCTTCAGCTCAGGGACAATTGGAAGGTACCATTTTGCAAAGACCTATTTTCTTACCGTCACAGCAACCTCTTCATCCACAACCCCATTTCTCCTTTCCTTATAACGAGAAATGTTGCATACTGGGCAAGCCACTGATTTTTCCAAAGCATCCCTATACAAAACATAATCATTGGGCACAAAATATATTTGCATCGTACAGGTTGTCCGGTATACCATTGCTAGGGGAAGCTTCTCATTCAAAAACTTGAGCAACTTATCCATGCTAGTATCGCTCCATGAACCAATGCCTTTCAAGTTAAACAAATCCATCAAATATTTCATTACACTGTCTTTCTTCTTGCAACCGGGAAACAACAGTTTGTCCTTCTCATCTAAAAATCTTGACAGATGCTTGGGTCTCCTTCTGAATTCATCTACCACCTCCTCACACATGTCATCTAATTTCAAATCCCCAAAATATTTCCCCTTGCTACCTACAACCACCCCCGTCGGTGGTTTCTTTCCATGAAATGTCCAAACCAAATAATCCTTCAAAAACCCTCTCTTGTACAAATGGAGTCGCAACAAGTCATGATCATTAGTACACTTACGATTCTTATAATCATGACACGGACATAGGATGTGCTCTTCATGACTAAATGCATGCTCCATGAACTTCCCAACAAAAACAATAAATTCATTAGTCACCAAACTAACGGTGTGATACACATGCTTACGTCTCTCGATGGCACAGTAAATCTCTACAATTTAATCAATTTGCAATATTTAAATATCCAAAATAATATACACTTACACCATAAACATAAATTTTTTTCACACCATACCCTATGAACATGCAACGTGCAACATCACACACTACTACAATCCTACCACACCCTATATATCAAATCACAAGCATTCAAAAGCCATTCAATACATCAACAATACTAGCTAACAAACCCTATTCATCAAGAGTGTGAAGTAACATTACAATGTTCAAACTTACAAGATATTTATAGCAACAGATCATTCCACACATATTCCACCATAAATGATAAATGAGAAAAGTGTATTTTTAACCCTATATTTTGGTCAATAGTGCATAAATGACCTTTTAAAATCTAAAACTGCAAAAATAAGCCTAAATTTTGGTGACCGGAATGTCAACAGCCAAATTGTCCAGAAATGGCTAAAATGACTATTATACCCCTGAATTAAAAATTTTTAAAATAAAATAAAATAAAATAACAAAAAACAATCATATCCCCTTCTTCTACAACCCTCTTCTTCTTTCCATTTCTTCTCGCTTCATCTTGAGAATTCCCCCTTTTCTTCTCTCCACTTATTTTTCCCGTCAACCACCCATCACCCCCCTCCATCAACCACCCACCACCACTCGTGCCTGCCACCCCTTGTCCCCATCACCACCCACCCCAGTCACAATAATCCGCCCCAGCCTCATCTACGCAACAACCCTCGGTCCTTTCACCACCTATCTGTTGACAGCGATGTACTTCGCTAGCGAAGGAGTCTCTCGGCATTTTTGGTACCACCGCCAGTGACGATGAAACAAATGAGTGGTCGAGTGAAATCTGAACCTAGCGGTGGATTCTCTCTGCATTTTCAGCACCACCGCCAGTGGTGGTAGAGCAATTGGTATCTAGAGTGACTCGACTCATCCTCCATCGTGCTTAACCTAAACCGGAGCGATCCTAATTTTCCAACTAGGAGACTGACATCGACCAAGATCTTAACCTCCACCATCGTCAAAGAATGCAAACAATCATACGGCATTTGAGAGACTGCAACTCGTAGGATGGCGGCGGAGGCATGTCCAGGAAAGGAAAAAATGGGAGAGCTTTGATTGTTTGGAGGATTGCTTATTCTTGTTGTGTTGATCATTGGGTCTGTTTCTCAAAGTTAAAGTCGATTGATTGATGACTGGGGAATAGGTGGAGATCGGCGATTGATTGGGATGTTTATATTTGAACCGGTGCTCGGTGGTGGCGGTGGCGGTGGCAATTGAGATTTAGGGTGTTTGAAGAGGTTTCGGGTTTAAGTTGGAGAAGAAGAAGCTTAGGGGGTATAATGGTCATTAGATATTTAGTTAAAAGTTTAAGGGTTTTTTTGTCCTTTTACTTTAGGTCAATGTCTGAATAGTGTAAGTTGGGTAAAACTGCACATTTTAACAAAAAAAGATAGGGTTACTTCTGCACTTTCAGATTTTACAAGGTCATTCATGTACTTTCTGAATCTTTTAGGGTCATTTTTGCAGATTTCCCATGATAAATTCAAACAAAATATGAAGTATCTTCAAGGGAATTCATTGATGAGCATTCAATGTCTTCTTGATCCCCAAATTGCATTAATAAGCTCAAAAAGCATTTACCAATGTCTTTTTACTCGCTAGAAAATGTGGTAGGTGAGCTTTTAAAGCATTAATAGAACTGGTACGATCAACTAATACCGATGCAAAATATGTAACTAACAATCTAGCACCGGTAGGAGAACCAGTGCTAGTAAAAAGTTAGGGTAATATGCAAATATAACCCTATATGTTGGAGAAAGTGCAAATATAACCCTGAGTTATTTTTTAGTGCAAATATAACCCTAATTATTATACATATGTGAAAATATAACCCTAACTATTATACATATGTGCAAATACAACCCTAAAGCCATTATTCCGGCATTGACTGACCAGGGTTATATTTGCACTTTCAATTATCGCAGGGTTATATCTGCAATTTCATTATCGCAGGGTTATATCTGCACTTTCATCAATTATATAGGGTTATATATGCACTTTTCTCAAAAAATTATATACCGGTGCTTAATTTTCTCCCATTTCCCGCATTGTTTTGTTAATAACAATAACGCATCGGTACATATACCGGTGTTGTATGATTTCCTGCATTTTTTTCCTTCAGCACCAGTACAATTATGTAATATTTTCAACCGGTGCTTGTTTTCATTCGATTTCCCAGGTTTTTTGGATCTTAAGATTAATGCACCGGTACATATACCGATTTTTATAGGATTTCCCGCAATTTTTTCCTTCAGCACCAGTACAATTATGTAATATTTTCAACCAGTGCTTGTTTTCATTCGATTTCCCAGGTTTTTTGGATCTTAAGATTAGTGCACCGGTACATATACCGGTGTTGTAGAATTTACCGCAATTTTCCCCATCAGCACCGGTATCACCATGTATACCAGTGCATATTTTAACACTTCCCGCATAAATTTCTACACAAAGCCCCTCTCCTGCACCGGTATGAATCATACCGATGATCAAAACTTCCAAATTAGTTTTTTCCCTACTTAGGTACCGGGCTAACCCAATGTTAGGATATTTGGTATAATAATAGGGTAGATAAGTCAATGAGCTAAATGTTATCTGTTGGGAGAGATTATCCATGTTGTATTGTAGCTCAATTTTACAGCAGATCGACTAATTAGCTTAGGAAGATGGCTGCAAGTGGTTGGTTGTTGCAACAGATTATGTTGTTGCAATTTGGTTACAGAAGGGGTGCATAGAAGCTTCTACAATCAGTATAAAAACAGAGCTTGAGCATGGAAAGATCATCCATAAAATAATAAAGAATGTGTTACCTTTTGTACTCTTTTTTCCCCAGAAATCTCCCTCTGAATTTGTACTTCTCCCATTCATTTCTCTATTTTCTTCAGTCTTAATCCCAATTATTTCTATTTTACCCATTAAATCTACTTAAATCACGACATTTGGTATCAGAGCTCAGCTTTCCTTGGCAAAAAATGGTAGAAAATACCTAATTTAAAGCTTTCAAAGCTCAAATGGAGCTCAGGCTTGCAACACAAGATGAGAAGATTGAAATATTTTTTGCAGAACTCTCCCCGAAGCTGGGAAAAATGATGTACAACTCAGTGGAAGCCAAATTCAAAGCACTAACAATAGATATCGAGCATAGAACCGTTGCACTGATTGAGAAGGCAATGGAGATTCAGAATGCTCAAGTGAAGGAGATGAAGGCTATGATCTCTGCTCTAACAAGGGGTAGGGATCTACAACCCAGTGATCCTAGAGATAGAAAGGTGCTTAATGTTGATAGCTCTTCCATATCGATCAAAAAACAAGGGAGAAACAAAGAGATTGGTTGAACAAGTTCCATATGGCATGATGAAGAATCGATCTCCACTGGATAAATCAGATGAAAACATCCAAAATCCATGGAAGAAAAAGGCTAATAGAGCAAGCTACAGTCATCTGAGAGTGGATTTATCAAGTTTCACAGGACACTAGGCCACTGAATGGTTGTGAAAATGCCAAAAATACTTCAACTAATATCAGGTACCTAATGTTAGGAAGGTTGAAGCCATAGAAGTGTATCTCAAGGGAAGAGCTGAAGTCTGGTTCAATAGCAAGAAAGGATCCAAGGAATTCTGGAGCTGGCACTCAGAAGCTGAGCAATGGAGATTCACTAAATTGGGCAGCAGGTTTGAGATCGAAGTCTTTAAAAAACTGTACCAGAAAGGTACGATCAGAAATTACCAAGAGCATTATGAAGAATTGAAAACACTGGTACAGTAAGAATCCTACTCTACCTGAGTCATACTTTGTTTCAAGGTTCTTAAGTGGCCTAAAAGATGAATTGAAGCCTATAATCTAAATGTTTAAACCTGATTCTTTGCATGTTGCTATTGAATTGGATATATTACAAGAAAAAAACCTTGATTTACTAACAAAGAGGAAAAATCTTAGTTCTATTGGTCATAATACATCATAGCCTGGTTCTAATTAGCTTCATAATCCAAGTAGAGCTAATGGGGACAGGAGTGTTAATAGTGGTTTTAAAAGAATTTATCCACAACAAGTACAATATAGAAGGGCAGATAATCTGTGTTTCAAATGTGGTTATTAGTATGCTCTTGGTCATAACTGTAAATATTGTCAAATTAATTGCATTTCTAGTAAGGAGGAAGATGATACTAGAGAGATTATAGTTGTAGAAAAAGTGAGAAGGAGAAATTAATTTTTGATGAACCTGAGCATCTAATTTTGGAATATCAAAGACAACTACCAAGCACTCATGAATTACTCCCTCTGTCTCACTTCATATTGCTTGATTTAACTTTTTCAAGTGAAACTTATCCAAATTCGACCATAAAATTCTATTGTTGTATATATAAAACTATTATCATTTTATATGTTGTTGGAATCATCCAACATATATTTTTAAGTATTTTTTTTTGAATTTTTTTACAAGCATAAATAAAGATAATAATTTTTAAATGTTGATGCAGTTGACTCTCAAAAGTCAAATTAAGCAATATGAAGTGGGACAGAGGGAGTAGGTTTTTAAATCTCAGATCAGGAAGTTTGTGCTAGTGTTTTTTGATGACATACTAGTGTACAACAAATCATTGGCTGAGCATGAGCTTCATCTGGCTGAAGTGTTAGAAATAATGAAGCAGCACCAACTCTTTGCCATGAAATCCAATTGTGTGTTTGAAAACATTCAAGTGGAGTACCTAGCCTACTTGATCACAACACAAGGAGTACAGATGGATCATAGTAAGGTGGAGAGTGTACTTAACTAGCCTAAACCACAAACTTTGAAAGAACTGAGAGGTTTTTTGGGGCTAGCTGGTTATTGTAGAATATTCACAACTTCCTTTGGCATCATTTGCAGACCTCTTCATGAGTTGCTTAAAAATGATACCTTCAAATGGAATCCATCTGCAACTGATGATTTTGAGAACACGGAAAAAAAACTATTACTACTGCACCAGTTCTCAAGATGCCTGAATAAGGAATTTGAGATAGAAACTGAAGCCAATGACTTAGGAATTGGTGCAGTATTGATGCAATAATAACAGTCTATTGCTTATATGAGTAAAGCCTTCTGTCAATTGAACAAGGGCCTGTCAACTTATAAAAAAAAAGCTATTAGTCATTGTGATGGCAGTGGAAAAGTGGAAACACTACATTTTGGGTAGCCACTTTATAGTTAAAACAGACCATCAATCCCTTAAACATATGTTATATCAGAAGTTGAATCATGCATTGCAGCATAAATGGACAACAAAGTTGTTTGGTTAAATTTTGAAATTCAGTACAAGAAGGGGACTGAGAATAGGGCAGCAGATGCACTATCCAGACAACCTTTATTGCATAATACTGATGAAAATGGGATTGGGTTGAACACTATTTCATCTCAGCAACCTACTTGGATCTCATAGTTGGAGGATAGATTTGTAGATGATGAAAAAAGTCAAAAAATCATATCTTCTATTGTTTTAGATAAAACGAGATCTGGTGAGTACCAGTATATACATGGAATAGTGAAAAAAGGGAAGAGAATCGTGGTTGGAGCAAAAGGAAGTGTCAGGAAGAATAATATGTGTTCTATGCATGCATCATCATTGGGTGGACATTCAGGTCAATCAACTACAATCAAAAGGGTTATGGTTTTGTTTACTTGGCCAGGAATCAGGGATATATTACTGTTCATACAACATTGCCAAAATTGTCAGAAAAATAAGTGTGGGCATTGTCATTCTCCATATCTGCTCCAACCTTTGCCAATACCTTCTCCGGCCTGGAAACACATAACCACTTACTCTGTTTAAAAGTTATCTATGTCAATGGGCAAGGACACTCTATTGGTAGTGGTGGATAGACTCACTAAGTATAGTCACATCCTACCTTTGGCACACCCTTATACTACACAACAGGTGGCCAGTAAGTATTTTTATGAGATCTACAAACTATATGGCATTCTTGATTCTATTGTGAGTGATAGAGATAAAGTATTTCTGAGTTTTTTTCTACAAAGAACTCTTCACTAAAATGGGAGTGGCTTTACACTTCAGCTCAGCTTACCATCCTTAGAGTGATGGACAAGCTGAGAGAGTAAATCAAGTATGAGAAACATATTTGAGATGCTAATGTTGGCATAAGCTAGATTCTTTGGTGGATTGGATTGGAGCTGCGGAGAGATAGTATAACACCACTCACCATTCCAGTATTGGAATGTCTCCCTGTGAAGCTCTCTTTGGAGTTAAGCCTTTGGAGTTTCCATTTGGAATTCTGACAGACTCTTTATTTCCAACAGTACAATACTTAGGCCAACAAAGAGATCAGGTTAACAATTTGCTCCAGAAACACTTAAGGTTTGCACAAGAATAGAAGAAGCACTTATTAGACCTTAAGAGAGCTGATATAACTTTTGAAGTTAATGATTGGGTATACTTGAAGCTCCAAAAATAAAGACAGAGATCACTAAGTGGTCAGATCAACCTGAAATTAGCACCTAAATTCTACGGTCCATTTCAAGTTGTACGAAGAATTGGTTCAGTAACTTATAAGCTCAAAGTACCTGATCATGCTAAGGTTCACCCAGTTTTCCATGTTTCATTACTTAAGAAACATTCAGAACCACTTCCTTTAAGTGCTAAAGAACTACCATCGATAGAGTTTGAAGGAACACTTCTGATTAAGCCTAAGTCTATCATTCAAAGAAGATTGGTGTAGAACAATGGCCAAGCTATCACTTAGTGGTTAATAGAGTGAACTAATCTACCCACTGAAGAAGCATCTTGGGAAGATATCAACACAATCAAGGTGATATTTCCAGACTTTAAACACTGAAGCAAAGTCAATGTCAGAATTCAGTTCTGATTTCAACTAGCTTTAGGACAGGCTAATTCTTAAGAGGGAGGAAATGTTAGGATATTTGGTATAATAAAAGGGTAGATAAGTCATTTAGCTAATTTTTAGTCATTGGGAGAGATTATCCCAGTTGTATTGTAGCTCAATTTTACAGCAGATCGGCAAATTGGCTCAGGAAGAAGAATATAAGTGGTTGGTTGTTTCAACAGATTTTGATGTTGCAATTCGATTACAGAAGGGGTGCAGAGAAGCTTCTACAATCAGTGTAAAAAGGGAGCTTGAGCATGGAAAAGATCATCCTATAAATCATTGAAAATGTGTTAGATTTTGTACTCTTCTTTTTACCCAAAAATCTACCTCTGAATCTGTACTTCTCCCCTTCGTTGATGTATTTTCTCACTCTTAATCCCAATTCTTGCTATTTTACCCCTTAAATCTATTTAAATCACAGCACCCGTTGATATCCAATTCACTGTCGTCCTGTTACGGAATGGTATCAGAGCCTAAAATTCTGAAACTTGAAACAGAAAATTTTCCCCATGCACCGCTGCCAAGCCCATGCGCTACCGCTGCTGCACCAATGCCGCCGTTGTCTGCCAGTTTCAGACAACGGCGTTCGCTGAGTTCCGCCACAACCGGCCGAACTCCTTCATGCACCGCCTATCACCGCCGGTGTGTTCTGATTCGTACCTGATTTTACAATATGTCTGGTTCTGAAGAACAACCTCGTTTGAATGTTCCTGAGGGTTTAAAAATTTAGGATATGAGTGGTTATGACGTGATTACAGCTTTACTTCAGCCGCTGCAATTGCAATCTGGCCCTCGTCATGCTTTACCGATTGGTCGTGTGTCGACTGATCCTTACTTCATTGGTCTTGGGTATGGTCCAGGGTTACAACTTGTACCAATCATGCTGAAAGGTCAATAAAATTACAATGAATGGTCCGATGCAATTTGTCGTGCATTCTTGGACAAACACAAGATTGGGTTCATTACCGGATCCATCACCAAACCCCAGGATGATCATCCTGATGCTGCTGTTTGGCCTGGGGTTAATGCTACTCTTGTCTGCTGGATCTTGCAAACCCTAGATCCGGTGATAAGATCTTCTACAAGTTCTTTTTCCACAGTCAAGGATTTGTGGGATGATCTTAAGGCACGATTTATTT
Organism: Rubia yunnanensis; assembly: GCA_037428765.1. NCBI lineage: Eukaryota > Viridiplantae > Streptophyta > Magnoliopsida > Gentianales > Rubiaceae > Rubia > Rubia yunnanensis. The sequence goes on along the minus strand of CM075069.1, from coordinate 63,294,561 downwards.
TCGCCGATGGAATGAAGCTTTTGCAGACACAAGAAGCCATTCAAGGTTGCAGGCAGAACTGTCAGCCCATCGACATCTATTTTTCCACACTGAAGAAGTTGTTTGCAGATTATCACTGCATGTAACCTCCTATGGTTTGTATATGTGAAGATTGCAAGGCATTATGCCAGTGCAATTTTCAGGCAAAAATCCTCAAAGAGAGAGAGAAGGATTCGATCTACCAATTCATCTCTGGTCTCGATCCCACATCTTGAGCATTGAGCCACTACCATCTGTCATGAAAGTGTATGCCCTTGTTACTCAGGGGGAGAATCATAGAGCTATCATTCGAGCTCGTGAGTCTTCTTCTACCTCCATGGCGTATGCTGCACGACGTTCACCACCTGCAAGTTCTTCGCCAGTTGTTCTTTCTACGACCGACCGCAAGAATCTTGTTTGTACCCATTGTCGTCGCAAGGGTCATGATAAAGATACTTCTTTCAAGATACATGGTGTCCCAGAGTGGTTCAAGAAGGGCAAGAAATCGGCACCACCTGACCAGCCATTAGTCAACGCCGGTCAAACAAGTGGCGCCACCAATCTCTCGCTCCCGTCGCCGTTTGCCGATGCCGCCTTGTCGCCACCCAGCTTGGCTATGGCGGCCTCCTCTGCTGTACCTGCCCGTTTCGATTTTGGCCCTGCTTTGTCTGATGAACAATGGAGCACGACCATGAACCTGTTTAATCAGCTTCATTCTCTTCCTCATGATGTGTCCGGTAAGCATACTTTACCATGGATCCTTGAATCGGGAGCCTCTTATCATATGACCGGTGACAAAGGTTTTCTTTCTGATCTTACTACTACTATTGATGTTGTGAATATCTTTCTACCCGACGGCTCGATGTTCTCGGCTACTCAATTTGGATCTATTTGTTTTGATGGTTTTATACTGCCATAAGTGTTATATATCCCTACATTGCGCTACAACTTACTTTCATGTTCCAGATTGTTATCTACCCTAAACTGTCTAGCTTTGTTTACTAAAAATTATTGCATTTTACAGACTATCAGTACGAGAAGAGTGATTGGTGTGGGTGAACATAAAAGGGGGTGTTTTGGCTTCGTCTGCTGGATGCTCGTGTTACTAGTCCTGTCATGCAGTCTTTTCCTACAGTCGCTTCACTGTCCTCTTCTGATTTATGACATCAGCATTTTGGTCATCCATCTTCCATGGTGTTGTCTTCTATTTCTCCTAGCAATAATAAACATTTTGTACCTTGCTCTATATGTTATAGAGTGAAACAACCTAGACATAGTTTTCCTTTAAGTACTACTAATAATACTGCATTATTTCAATTAACTCATTGTGATGTTTGAGGACCTTATCATACTCCATCTTCTAGTGGTGCTTTTTATTTCTTGACAATAGTAGATGATTTTTCCCGAGCTGTTTGGGTTTATTTGTTAGTAGCTAAATCGAAAGTGGCTTCTAGATTTTTAGAATTTAGTGATTTAGTTAAGAACCAGTGGGGAAGAACAATTCAACGAGTTCGAGCTGATAACGGCACTGAATTTTTGCCTCTCCGATCTCCCTTTACTGCATCTGGGGTCGTTTTTGAGATGTCTATGGTTGATACTCCGCAACAGAATGGTCGAGTTGAAAGAAAGCATCGTCATTTACTCAATGTGGTGCGAGCTTTACAGTTTCAAGCCAATCTTCCTATTGACTTTTGGGGAGAATGTGTTCTTCTGCTGCCTACCTGATTAACCGAACACCGACTCAGCTTCTCAATGGTCATACTCCCTTTGAGTTACTCTATAGCCAGGCGCCAAATTACTCTTCCTTACGAGTATTTGGATGCTTGTGTTTTGTTTCTCGTGTTCCGAGATACCGTGACAAGTTTGCACCAAGAAGTCGTCGATGTTTATTCCTTGGTTATCCTGCCGGAAAGAAAGGTTATCGTCTTCTTGACTTGGATTCTCGAGTTATCTTTAATACTCGGGATGCTGATTTCTTCGAAGACCAATTCCCGTATTCTGCATCTCAGCAATCTGCTTCTTCTGATGAACCTGGCGGCACCACCACAACACCGCCGGTTTCCTCCTCCTACTCACCGGAACCATACGGTTTTTTCGATCAACCGTCGGCTGCCCCTCCACCATCCGATGGTGTCCCACTATCGCCGGCTGCCCTTTTTCCGGTCAATGCTGACCAGTCCCTACCGATCACTGCCGGGCGGTCAACGTCGGTCAATGCCGGCCGGTCAACTCCGACCGACGACGGTGAGTCAACGCCGGCCAACTCCGGTGAGTCAACGTTGGTCAACGCTAGCCGGTCAATGCCGGTAACGGTAGCCCATCATCATCGGTCAACGCTGGCATCCCACCTTCGATCGACAAACTCCCGTTGGTCATCTCCGGCGGAATACCGTCGACTACACTGCTTAACGCCAGTTTTTCTCCGCTAGTTACCATCAATCCGCCATCTACCAGACACAGTGATCATGCTCGACGTCCACCATTGTATTTGGCTGATTATGATTGTGATGATTCAGCTTGTGCTCTTATTACTAAAGATCCCCCCCTTCGACTACGTTACCTCATGCGTCATCACTGTCCTCAGGTGTTCTCTACCCTTTTACTGATTTTGTAAATTGTGATAATTTTTCTAGTATGCATTCTAGATTTTTGGGTGCTGTAAATTCTATAGCAGATCCCACTACTTACTCTGAGGCTTCCCATCATTCTCATTGGCGAGATGCTATGGTTGAGGAACTTACTGCCCTAGAGCGAAATCAGACTTGGACTTTGTCTCCTTTGCCTGTGCATAAAAAGGCCATTGGATGTAAATGGGTTTACCGAACGAAGTTTCGTTTTGATGGTACCATTGAACGTTACAAGGCTTGTCTCATGGTTCTTGGAAATCGCCAGGTTGAAGGAATTGATTACACAGAGACTTTTTCTCCAGTTGCGAAGATGAGTTCCGTTCAGTGTTCCTGTCTCTTGCTGTTATACGTGGTTGGGAATTGCATCAGATGGATGTTCATAATGCCTTCCTGCATGGTGATTTACATGAAGAAGTGTTCATGCGTCCTCCGCCTGGCTATGCAGTTCCGCATGGTCAGTTTTGTCGCCTTCAGAAATCCCTTTATGGACTTCGTCAAGCTCCTCAGAATTGGTTTGCTAAACTGGCTCAGGCTTTACAGACATTTGGTTTTGTTCAAAGTAAGGCAGATTACTCTTTATTTGTCTATTCTCGTGGTTCACGGTCTTTACATGTTCTGGTTTATGTGGATGATTTGGTCATTGCTGGTAGCTCTTCTTCGCTCATCTCTGAGTTCAAGAAATACTTGAGTTCTTGTTTTCACATGAAGGATCTTGGTTTGCTTAAGTATTTTTTAGGCATAGAGATTGCTAGAAGACCGGAGGGGATGTTTCTCTCGCAAAGGAAATATGCTTTGGACATCTTATCTGATACAGGCTTATCTGATTCTAAATCGAAACCTTCAATAAATACGTCGAACCTAAAGACACTCTTTCCGATTTCTGCCGATAGATCCTTCAATCATTTGCCCCTGGTTTCCGTAAAAAATCTCCACCTTCAATCATCTTCAACTCTAGTTTTCATCAAATTTGACTTCGTCGTCACTCCAACCTTTCTGTCGAAACACAATTCCGCCGTCGAATCACCGATTCACCATATCCGTCGTCTGTCCGGCCGCTCTCTTAGCATCGACAAAATACAACATCAACACTTACTCCGATTGTTTCGCAACCACTGCGATTTGAAAATGTGAGTTGCAGAGAAGGAGTTTCTCGCCGGAGAAGGAGATTGGCAAAAACTTTTCTATTTTCTTACCAAAATTTGCATATTTAACCATGAAGTTATACTTATCTTTAAATAAAACCCTTAAATCTAAAGTTATTACACATTGACCCCAAATTTAAAATGTCATTGTTCATATTTACCTTATTTAATAATTTGACCATGAGACGGTCTTGTAGGAGACGAACTCTAAATAAATTGGTTAAAAGATTATTTTAAGTACTATGAAACAAAATTTGGCATTAAAAAAATTGGTTAAAAGGTTATTTTGTGAACTAAAACATAATTTGGAAATTTCTTAGCAGGTTATCTTGTGTACTATGTTGCACGAACTCAAAACTGAAAGTAGAATTAAAGAGTAATTTCATATTGAAATGAAAGCAAAGATTTAGACGTAGACGAGAAAGTAGTACAGAATTGAGATGAGAAAGAAAGCCAATTTGATCCGAATTTTTCCACTATGATTTCAGGTACCTCTAATACAGCTTAATGTCGTATCTATACAAGGGATTGGTAACTATTTCCCCGACAAATGAACTAACATCTTCGGCCACTTTATCGATCACCTGAGCTCCTATATTAACTTCCAGCTGCTAACTCCTTCCGTCAGTTAGTTTGTTCCTAAACTAACTATTATAACATCCAAAAGACTTATTTGACCTCTTAGTTCTTTGGGGTCATGACAAACCCTCCATGTTAAGTTCAAGCTTGAATTCTAAAAATTGTTGGTACATAATCCCACCTTATTTCCACAACATTTTGAGCTGATGGAAGAAAGCTCAACATGTCCCAATCAATAAGGCATGAATATATATCATCCAAACTGCATCATATGAATAATTAATGTTACTATTCTTGGGCAGGTTCACTGTACCATGTTCCCAGATCTCCAAGCTCAGGAACCTTCTAATAGCAAAAGTTTTAAGGACATTGACATTATTCATGTTCATGTATTCATCTGCATCTTCCATATTCCACTCAGAGTTACTTTTTAACTGATCCTCTTGCAATTATCTAGCTTGTGGTTTTCTAACCATCTTTCTGACCTGATATGCCTCATTGATAGTCACTACCTTTTCCATTTCTTCGATCACACATATGCTCACATATATAAGTACATTGGATAAAAGCAAGAAAATCAAGGATGCATGCCCTCTACAATGATCCACAACTTTATCATTTATACCCCAGGCAGCACCTTCATTGGCACTCATTTTACCAAGAGAAGTCTCAAAAGAATGAAGCCATGCAATTGTTTGGATCTGCATCATCCAAAATGAAGCTATGTTCCTTACTAATAATGCAACATTGAATGTGAACAAAATAACCAAAGAAATAATGATCGATACTTCTTCATGGTATCCTAAACAAGGTGTCAGTCTCCAGCTGTGACACAGTAAAGAAGACGAGCCAAAAAGAAATCCAGTATTTGATTAATCACTGTAAACTCTTGCATAAGGTATTAAAATGCAAGGTGGAGAATCCAGAATGCTATAAAAATAGACCACTGATTGAACCGTAGACTGTGTTTCTTCATGTTCAACATAACAAGATTTCCATCCTCAAGAACCAGGTTGTATAATATTGCAGTCTTATTCCATTTCTCATATTTCAATAAGAGCATATGAGATTGTTTCTCTACCATTCCAACTATATTCAATTGTCTCCCCCCAACCTCAAATATCCAATCTCCGTAATCCAATATGGCACTGTAGATATCCATCATGCACTTAACTATCCCAATCCTACCAGCTAACTTTTCCACCTCGCCATTTAAAGAGCTGTATAAATTTCGTATATAGAGCTACAGAAATTATGCAAATACTCCTTGCTGTTGGGGAATATGCTGTAATAATGCATTCCAATGGAATGACAAAATCACACTTGGATGATTGTGGTGAAACTTTTCTTGGATATCGATGTGAGTCGCGTTACGTACGCTTTCCTTAAAAAGTAATTCGACTCTATTACAGTCCTGGGTTACACGAATTCCCTTCGAAGATAAAACAATCGAGAATCCCTCCTATTCTAGGCTTGAATCAGGATAATACTTTTGAGTACCCATGTTTTTGGTTGCTATGTATTTCTGGAAAAATCTTGTCTTTTTCCCTGGTCATGTGTGTGTTTCTTGTTTGTCTATTCTGTGTTCTTCCACATCTAACACCATGCATGTGTACGCATGTATATATAAGAAACAAATGTTGTGAAGAGACACAACACTTCATTGTTCTATACCAAACAATGTAGCTATCAGAAATGTTACGAACAAATTCTGAAATGACACAACTTTTCATCCTTCTAGGACAATGCAGTGAGTTAGGCATGATGCCAACACTACATCCTGTACACAATCTTTAATTCATCTCCATCCTTTCAGTCAAGGAATTAGACACTACACACCACCTCCATCAGATTTATAAATAAATACGGAGATATATAGAATGATGCATTTTTTCACAGTCAAGGAATTAGACACTACACACCACCTCCATCAGAATTATAAATAAATACGGAGATATATAGAATGATGCATTTTTTTCACATAAGGATAAGACAGGTTAGTCTAACCAACACAGTTTTAATACTTATCCCAAAAATGTAACCTCGTAGATAGTTTTTACAAGTGTGCACTTCGCACCACCAAACTTGTTTTAACATCCCCAGTTTACAATTACTCGAATCCAATTATACTTAAATAGCTTTGTGTTTCATAAAACACCAACAATCCTCCCCCATTTAAGTATTATCCTTGATTCAGAAAATTCAACAACCAATCCAAACATGTGCATAAATGAAAATGTCTTGAAGATTGAATTTTCACCTTAGTGAACTACACATTCCAAATATTCGAGAATCGGGGTGTCTCTAAAGATTGAACCCTTCAACCCATTTGAACACTTGAAGATAATCCACACACAATTTCAAATACAACTCAAAAGCTTAAACTTGACACTATATAAGCCATGTGTCCCTATCCATTCATGAGTGCATACAAAGCCAAGCCTGCGCTTATTGAAGCGGCTACACTTCACACATCATATAGGTGAATCTCTTTTATCGTACACCTGCAAATGTACTTTGTCAAAGGATTCATTAAGAAGTTAAACTTCAACCTAACATCCATGCAGGTCCAAACATAATACCTTCGGGATATGAAATCATATGTTTCAATCTCAAACAACAGGCCTTCCACATTGAATTTTACTCTAACGTCGTATCAGAGCAAAATTGGGTATCCCATTATCAAAGATTTAAATAGGCTTTAAACCCATCCCGATCACTGAATTGTTTATCAAGTTCTCAACTAGTCACTTCGTCTAGTGTTCTGCTAGATTGCGTTGATATCTCACAAAATCAACTAAAAGTAAATCATGAGTTATTAACTCATAAATCGGCGTTATGCCTAATTAGCTTTTGGGCACAACGGAATTTTATATACCAAATTTCGTAACCATCATGCCTCTATACCAGCTGTTCTTTTACCATTCTGCACTTTACCAGCAATTGAGGTTTCCACTAATTTCTGTTTCACCCCTTCCCTGCTAATTTTCATTTCACTTCTTCCATCCCGAGTAAGGAATGGTTACATGATCACTCTAGTTTCCTTTCATTTTTCTAGAGCCGACACAACTGTATTACATAATTCTTGAATACTGTGTTCTGATTCATTTTTCAAGAGTCAACACATCCATATTATAAAAAATATATAATGTGTTTTGAATCATTGACACAAATATAAAATTTAAAAATATATATTCTTGTCAGCTCATTTATTTGAAAATAAAATTTCCAGCATTTCAGTGAATACATAGAACACTCATCTTTATCCTTTAAGCTTTACAGTGATAAACAAAGACTGCATTTCATTAAAAATTCCATCATCATCCTTATGATGCCTTTTCAAGAATACACTGCCATGTATTTGATAAATATTTCATCATTAAAATTTTCATCATCGTCATCTTATGCATAGGCTGCGCCGCCCTATCTGTATTATGCATACATATATCTGTCTGTATTATGCATACATCTATCACAGGTTAAAAATAAACATACACGTGATTGAATATGTGCCTGTTTTATAGATACGTGTACAACTAATATGCATTACACATCACATGTGGTTGTATGTCAAAAAATAAATCTATTGCAACAATTATATAATATAAAACATGTTTACTCCACCCTTATCCTACCAGCCAAACATAGACCAAACATAGAAATGGTAGCGATGAAGTCAACAAATTTGAATGGCATAGGTCGTATTAGCAATTTACATGAATCCCTCATTTTCCAACCAAAATCATTTATAACATTTATTATTAATTTTCTCAATGTGTCTAATTGTTTTTGCATATGCAATTTATTCCCGTTTTATTGCATGTATACTACGATTGTAAACTCAGGAAAGTAGTATATACCGGTAATGTTTCTTCGCCTGTTTTTGACAAAAGTTAAATAATTACACCATTCAAAATTGTCAGCCAACAACATAGTTCAACTTGTAAATTCTCAAAGACTTACCGAGATTATTTTGAAAATTTAAAAACTAACCGAGATGATTCTGAAAGTTGACAGGAGGAGTTACGCGCGACATCCATCGCAGTCACATCATCTTTAATCAAATCCATCTACCTTAATCCTTAAGGAATTACACCACACGCTACAAGCAACATCCCTCGTCCAATATCCATCCATGTATGCGCCACATGCACTACCAAACTCATCCTCCAATACGTTAAAATAATAATAATTACTCTTTAAGATTGTTGGGGAATATGCTGTAATAATGCATTCCAATGGAATGACAAAATCACACTTGGATGATTGTGGTGAAACTTTTCTTGGATATCGATGTGAGTCGCGTTACGTACGCTTTCCTTAAAGAGTAATTCGACCCTATTACAGCCCTGAGTTACACGAATTCCCTTCGAGGATAAAACAATCGAGAATCCCTCCTGTTCTAGGCTTGAATCAGGAGAATACTTTTGAGAACCCGTGTTTTTTGTTGCTATGTATTTCTGGAAAAATCTTGTCTTTTTTCCTGGTCATGTGTGTGTTTCTTGTTTGTCTATTCTGTGTTCTTCCACATCTAACACCATGCATGTGTACGCATGTATATATAAGAAACAAATGTTGTGAAGAGACACAACACTTCATTGTTTTATACCAAATAATGTAGCTATCAGAAATGTTACGAACAAATTCTGAAATGACACAACTTTTCATCCTTCTAGGACAATGCAGTGAGATAGGCATGATGTCAACACTACATCCTGTACAGAATCCTTAATTCATCTCCATCCTTTCAGTCAAGGAATTAGACACTACACACCACCTCCATCAGAATTATAAATAAATACGGAGATATATAGAATGATGCATTTTTTCATAGTCAAGGAATTAGACACTACACACCACCTCAATCAGAATTATAAATAAATACGGAGATATATAGAATGATGCATTTTTTCACATAAGGATAAGACAGATTAGTCTAACCAACACAGTTTTAATACTTATCCCAAAAATGTAACCTCGTAAATAGTTTTTACAAGTGTGCAATCCGCACCACCAAACTTGTTTTAACATCCCCAATTTACAATTACTCGAATCCAATTATACTTGAATAGTTTTGTGTTTCATAAAACACCAATACTTGCTACCTCTGAATGCATTCACGAATTTTTCCCATGACTTAGAAATATCTTTCATTCCATCACCCAAGTCATTGATAACATACTCATCAAACGATCGCTTCACTTGTAGCACTTGTTCACTTGTCATTTTATTAGTTTAAATCCTGGCGCAATCCATATTCGCCAATATGTACAACCTGAGATTCTACTTCTACAACTTTGTCAGAGATTGTACCACTATCTGACAATGCTTCTTACCCATTGAGTTCTGTGAGTACCGATCCCTTTCTGAATGTTTATTCTCACATCAAAGACATTATAACTATGACATTGAAAAGTTAACTTTTCGTTCTTACGGACATTTATGAATTCCCAAACTTCTCAGAAATGTCGGGATTATAACACATAATGGGTTTGTCAGAATTGCTAACGACGTCAGTCATTTCTATACTTTTTTAGCAAAGGTAGATAAGTGTCTAATACATTACTTGATTTAGCCACTCCTTTCCAATCTATAGAAGTTACCATACAAACAGAAAATCTTCAACAATCTTTACTGGGAAACTACCACAAAACAAGCGCTTTTTGTTGTCAAATTCTACTATATCATCGTGATCAAAGATATATCTTTCATCTCAATATCTATCGCATACTTATCAAAATTATGAATATAACAAGAATGGATGAGATGATTTACCTCGAAAACTTCTTCTAGGATTAGTCCTTGAGCAACTTCACCAGAAAATTTATCCTCAGAATCCTCTATGAAATATGAAATTTTCACGCTTTCTTCTTCCAATAAACAGAAGTCCTGATCATGTTGGACATGTTTGTAATTCTCATCATGTATATTACTTTCTGGAATATTACCTAGCTCAGCAAGAGAATTTGAACTTTGTTTTGTCTCCATAATCTCCATCAAACACAAATTTTCAGATGTCTCAATATATGCATTTTACCCTGAAATTTAGTTTTACCAATTTTTCTAGTTCTTACTAGTGTGTTCCAACATGACTAATTTAACCAAGTGCATAATAACGTAACACGTAAAAGACACATGACTTAGTTACGCAGTTCGGTGTAATCCACCTACATCTGCGGGGCCTGGCCCAGTTCAGAATGAATCCACTAATTAGAAAGATACAGTACAGAGTATAGATTACAAAATACTTATCTTTACTAACTGTTGTGCGGAATGGAGAAAGAACAGAAAATATGAACGAAAATAACAAGACACGAGATTTACGTGGTTCACCAAATTTGGCTACATCCACGGGAGACGGGTTCACTATAATAGGTAGCAAGTTACAGACGCCAAGAAATTGGCCAGATTTCTACCTATCTAAGTGCAGAACAGAATTTAGTTTACAGAGAGGAGAGAGACCCCCGTTCAGCCGGGGGCATCTGCTACCCCCTGGGCCCCCAGGCCAGTGTCGCAGAAGTGGCTATTACAGTATTCAAGGCATACCAACTAATCTCCACCTTGACTTGAATCCTCAAAGTAGAAAACTCCAAATGCACCATTATAGTGCCAGATGAGTAGACTTCGCCCTCCACTCCCGGGACTGCCCATAGAGCACCTAATCAGCTCTAATGTTCAGCAAGTCCAAACAATGTTGAAACTTGCTATGTGGAACAGGTTTGGTGAACATATCAACGGGGTTATCAGCAGTTCCCACTTTCTTCACCCTGATTCTCCTCTCAGTTCTCAGGAAATGATATCTGACATCAATATGCTTGGTCCTCTCATGATGGACCTGATCCTTGGCTAGGCAGATTGCACTCAAGCTGTCACAGTACACAGTAGCCTGATCATGATGTAGACCAAGATCACTAACCAGCCCTTTCAGCCATATTCCCTCCTTTGCAGCCTCTGTCAGAGCCATGTACTCTGCTTCCGTAGTAGACAACGCCACTGTAGGTTGCAAAGTCGCCTTCCAGCTAACCACAGAACCTCCCAAAGTGAATACATAATCGATCTCCTCGTGTCAACATCACCAGCATAATCAGAATCAGAGTAGCCTGTAACTAAGCACTCGGTATCACCTCCATAAATGGGACCCACATCAGACGTACTTCTAAGATACCTGAAGATCCTCTTCACAGCTTGCCAATGTTCCTTTCCCGGTTGCCCCATGAACCTGCTCACAACACTGACTGCCTGTGCTAAATCTGGCCTCGTGCAAACCATAGCATACATCAAACTCCGCACCGCGCTGGCATAAGGAACCCGAGACATATACTCCTTCTCCTCGTCTGACTGAGGAGAAAACATGGTGGTGAGATGGAATTTGCAGCACTAGGAGTGTCTATAGGCTTCGCTGTAGACATGCCAAACCTAGCCAACACTTTCTGAATGTAGCCTTTCTGTGACAAGAAAAGCTTCCGCTGATTTCGATCCCTAAGAATCACCATTCCTAGTATCTTCCGAGCTGCACCCAGATCCTTCATCTCAAACTCAGCACTAAGAAGTCCTTTAAACTTTTGAACCTCATGCTTACTCTTTGCGGCTGTCAACATGTCATCTACATAAAGCACCAAATAGATGAATGACCCATCTCTCAACCTGCTGTAGTAGACACAACAGTCATAAGCACACCTCGTGTATCCCAACTGAAACATGTAACTGTCAAACTTCTTGTACCACTGCCTCGGAGACTGCTTAAGTCCATACAAATACTTCTTCAACTTGCAAACATACCTTTCCTTGCCAAGAACCTGGAAACCATCTGGCTGAGTCATGTACAACTCTTCCTCCAACTCTCCATGTAGAAAAGCGGTCTTCACATCAAGTTGCTTGAGCTCCAAATCCTGATGTGTCACCAAGGCTAGCAACACTCTGATGGAAGTGTTTCTGACCACTGGTGAGAAGATCTCATTATAGTCTACCCCCTCCCTTTGACTGAAACCTCTTGCAACAACTCTTGCCTTGTACTTGACTCCCTCTGCAGGTGATATTCCTTCCTTCTTCTTGAAAACCCATTTGCAACTGATTACCTTTCTCCCTTGAGGCTGTTTGACCAATTCCCATGTCTGACTCTTCTGAAGAGACTTCATCTCGTCTCCCATTGCAGCAAGCCATTTATCAGCATCAGTACATGAAGTAGCCTCTCTGAAGGTTGATGGCTCTTGAGTATCCACTTCCTCGGTAACTGACAGTGCATAACCTACCATATCATCAAACCCATATCTCTTAGGCGCCCCAACTCCAACCCTCCTGGGTCGGTCCCGAGCTAAACTGCGGATTGTAGCTCCTGATGATTGAGGCTCTGGTGGTGGAGATTCCGGTATCTCAGATTCTGTGTGTGGCTCTTGATCCACCTCAAATTGTTCCAATCTATTTTCACCTTGAGTGACTTCAAGCTCCACCTGTTTATCAACTCCACTAGTTTCTGGCACAACTGTGGGCTTCACCATAGATCTAAGCAAAGAAGTTTCATCAAAGACAACGTCCCTGCTCAAAATAACCCTCTTCTCAGATAGAGACCATATCCTGGAGCCTTTAACTCCATCTCCATAACCCACAAAGACACCCTTCTTAGCTTGGGGCTCTAACTTACCATCACTAACATGATAATAAGATGTACAACCAAAAAGTTTTAACTTGGAGTAATCAACAACTTTACCTGACCACAACTCCATAGGTATTTTGCACTCTATACCCGTGTGAGGCTCGCGGTTGATCAAGTAACAAGATGTACTCACCGCCTCTGCCCAGAATCTCCTTCCCAAACCAGCATTAGAGAGCATGCACCTCGCTCTCGCCAGCAATGTCTAATTCATCCGCTCAGCTGCACCATTCTGCTGTGGCGTATTCCTGACTGTATGATGACGAGCAATCCCTTCATCCCTACAAAACTGATCAAACTCAGACGAGCAGAATTCCAGCCCATTATCAGTTCGAAGCCTCTTGATCTTCTTCCCGGTCTGATTCTCCACCAAAGCTTTCCACTCCTTGAACTTCGAGAAAGCTTCACTCTTATGTTTCATCATGATAACCCAAGTCACCCTTAAGTAATCATCAATCAGAGAAAAAAAGTACCTGTGACCTCCCAGTAACTCAACTCGGGAAGGTCCCCAACAATCAGAATGGATGTAATCCAGTGTGCCCTTTGTTCTATGAATCGCCTTAGGAAACTTGCTGCGGTGATGCTTCCCAAAAACACAATGCTCACAGAAGTCCAAGCTCTTGACCTTGTGGCCACCAAGAAGATCATTCTTCGACAAAATCTGCATCCCTCTTTCACCCATGTGACCAAGCCTCATATGCCATAACTTAGTCATATCATCCTGGTGAACCTCCGAAGATGCAACATTAACAGAATCCATAACCGTGGAACCTTGTAGAAAATACAAAGTACCATGCAGAACACCTTTCAGAACCAGCCTAGAACCTTTGCAGACACACAGAACTCCATCACTCCCTGAGTAGACGAAACCCTTTCTATCCAACGTAGGAAGAGAAATCAGATTCTTTGTCATCGATGGAACATGCCTGACATCATTCAAAGTACAGAAACTACCATCATGCGTCCTGATCTTGATTGAACCAATCCCAACTACCTTGCACGCAACACCATTTTCCGTAGTAATGATGCCCTCAGCTTGCTCATAAGTTGAGAAATAATCTCTCCTTGGGCATATATGGTAAGATACCCCAGAATCAAGAAACCACGCATTAGGATGATTATTTTTCCTAGTAGCAGCTAGAGCAAAATCATCTTCAGAACTGAAATCCCCTTCAGCCATAGCAGCAGTACCAGATGTACTCTCAGATTGACTAGCCTTCTTTGGACACTCCTTTTTCCAATGCCCCTTCGCCTTACAGTAGTTACAAACATCATTGGCCATGGGACCCTTTGAAGATGACTTCTTGCCCTTCTTCTTATTGTTGGTTTCCTTGCCCTTTGTGTTTCCGCCACTAGCAAACAAGCCAGAGGCCTGACTTTCTATACATGTACTGTTTGCCTTATGTCGTAACTCTCTACTATGGAGAGAGGATCTAACTTCCTCCAGAGACACAGAATCTTTACCAACAATAAATGACTGAACAAAATTCTCATACGAAAGTGGTAAAGACACTAGAAAAATCAAAGCAGCATCTTCATCTTCAATTTTCACATCTATATTTCGTAATTCTAATAACAAAGTATTCAATTTCTCTAGATGGTCTCTGAGTTGCATACCTTCCTGCATTCAGAGACCGAAGAGGCATTGTTTCAGAAGCAGCTTGTTGGTTAGAGATTTCGTCATATACAAACTCTCCAACTTCAGCCACAGTTGTGCAGCAGTCTCCTGGTCTGAGACCTCAGTGATGATTTCATCGCGAGACACAGCATAATCGTCGAGTGTGCCTTTTCTTCCAGACCCGCCACGTCGCCAGAACTGCTCGTGAAATTCTTCATCGGTGGAGCCCACAAACCTTGCTGTTTTAGCAAAGCTCGCATCTTGATCTGCCATAAACTGAAATTTTTTCTCCCAGTAAACTTTTCGATTTTCATGTTTAACCCAGACATCTTTCTCCCCGATCAGCCCCGATCTGATGAGCCCGGAATCCGATACACCCACTACGGATCTCACCGGAAAAAGAAACCGCTCTGATACCAGTTTGTTGTGCGGAATGAAGAAAGAACAGAAAATATGAACGAAAATAACAAGACACAAGATTTACGTGGTTCACCAAATTTGGCTACATCCACGGGAGACGGATTCACTATAATAGGTAGCAAGTTACAGACACCAAGAAATTGGCCAGATTTCTACCTATCTAAGTGCAGAACAGAATTGAGTTTACAGAGAGGAGAGAGACCCCCGTTCAGCCGGGGGCGTCTGCCGCCCCCCGCACCCCCAGGCCAGGGTCGTAGAAGCGGCTACTACAGTATTCAAGGTATACCAACACTAACTATAGCGTGTGGACTCTGCTAGCTCCCCTAGCTACTGATCTGCCTTGATCAGACTCCCCCTGATCTCGAACTCCATCGATGCAAGATCGCCTCTTCCCGAGGAATTAAGGTTTATGATTCTAAACTTAGTGCGACAGGTCAGGAGTGTTGGAACACAGTGTTCTGACTCTTTGCAACTTCTTGAAAGTCTCAAAAATCTGTGTGCGGATTTTTGCTCTGTTAAATCCGTGAGTATGCAGTCGTGTTTGTCCCCAATTTATATCCACGAATCAGATCTGAATACTCCTTGATTATCTCCACAATATTCCAATTCCAAATCTGATTCATGAAGCATATCCAAATCCCATAAATAAAGGGATTTACCTTATATCATTCTATCTCATATATTTGAATAAATCTTCTCCATATAAGTAGGGATTTTCCATAAACCAATTATGCTTCACAGGCCTGATATATATATAGTCAGATATATGAATTCCTTTTATTCCAAACTACTGCAATATTCTGGCTTTGATTTCCATAAAACCTTGGAGTAAATATCCTGCACTAGCATGTTCCAACATGGTCAGAATTTCTGTTCAAAATTAATTCACACAAAATTTCCAATAAAATATTTACTTGCAAATCCCTTGACTTTACAATCTCCCGCTTTGGGATTTTTGTGGACCATAATATTTTGGACATGTAGTTCCCAAACCAGTAATCAACTTGTAAACCAGTAATCAACTTGTAAACCAGTAATCAACAAGATATCAGAAATCCAGAATTCCCTTAGGCATGAAATCCGAAAACCAGAAACCAGAAATCCAAAACATAAAATTTGTTACAACCAAATTGAATCAAAGTCTAAATCATGCCATCCAAAATTTCTCCCCCGGGGACCACACATAGGCCAAATGCACTATCAAAAACACAAAATAAACAGTGCTCCCCCTGCATCCAATCTTCAAGTCATGCTTCCAACCTTGACTTCTCTGCCTCTAGACTTGCTTTTTCTGCCTCTAGCGCAGCCATCTGTATGCCTAAAGCTCCAAGTCTTGCATTCAGAACCAGCAGCCGAGCCTCCTTTTCTGCTGTTGATGACGAAGTTGATCCAGAAGGTTTCCATGGGAGATCATGAACATGTCTCAGCCCAAATGTCTTCTTGTTTGGCCTCAAAAACTCCGTGTCGATCACAATATCTGAAGCCTTCCATTTCACTTTTGCAGTCTTGACTGGAGCAGAGATTAAAGCAGGGTAGATAATAGCATCATTTACTTTCGGAGCAGTAGCCTGTCTGACCAAATGCTGCTGAATGAGAAGTCCAAGATTAACTTCTTTCTGTGTTCCAACACAGTATAGCAGTTTAGCCATCTCCCTTGTCAGCGCTGTAGTATTACTCGAGGGCAACCAACAGTGCACAGCTACCTGATATAAGCCAAAAAATCTTGATGACAAGCAGGATGCTTGTGAATATCCCGTTGCTGGCCATTCAATCTTATAACCCCCAGATATAACACCTAATATTTCATTGTCAGACAATCCCAGATTTTCAGGAAATACTCCCCCTGTTTTAGGTGTGTTCAGACCCAGCAATATGTTGATTCTAGAAGCAGAAACCTCTATTATCTTCCCCCGTACATATACACTACCAAACCATGGGAAGCTAATCTCTAAATTACCAGGCATAAGATTGGAGTATACCTCAAGTACAACCTGCCTATTGTACTGTAGCTGGATTGTTGCTGTTGTTGTCATGCCAGTCATGTTTAGAAAATCTGTGAAGCCGCTCTCCTTATAGGATTTTAAATCCAGAGGCCTTTCTGCTATGAACTTCTTTTCTGAGAAAAATTCTCCCATTTCTGCACCTTTTTCATCAAAATAAACAGCAGAGTAAGCCTTGCTGACAGATGGAGGAGGTAAAACCATCTTTTCCTTGCTGTCGTGCCTTTTCTTGCTCCTCTTAGCTTGAGCAGAAACTTTGACTTTGTCAGCTTTCCTCTTGCCTTTTGCCTTCCGATAAAACTCATCCAGTACCTCATCACTGGAATATGCCAGATCAGGAATACCCTATGTTGGAACACTCCCTGATCCTTCAGCTTTCTTTTCCTTCTCAGATTTTTCTTCTAACTGAGTATCTCCATCACTCTGGTTAGACAGGCTTCCTTCAGGTACTTCATCCGTCTGCCCTTCATGAAAATCACCATCATCTGCACCTCCCAGATCATTATCAGAATCCAACTCAATATAGTCAGGTTCCTCTCTCTGTGTTGGAACACTGTCATCCGACAGAACAATGATGATAGGCTTCCTCAATTCTTCCATCCTCTTAGCTGAATTCGTATTATAGAACCCCACTTGAAGTTTATCTCCGTTCCTAACCACTTCTAATCCAGCCACTTCACATTCCCTAATTTCTCTCAAAGAAACACAACTTGGTACTGGAATATAGCGATGCACGTAAAATTTATCTTTTTCCCTAAACTCGGCATATCTCCCCATCACGAATTTCACCGTATAATTCTCAAGTCTCCTAACTTCACCTATGTTTCCAGTCACCAACTCCTTCACTTTAACTGTCAAATATTCTCCTTCAATTTTCTTGCTTAAGTCTACAGCTACTCTATTGGCCCCAAGCCACTCAAAGATTTCATCCATACACGAGCATTCAATACCCATAAATTTTAACGGACTAGGGTCAGGGCCAGTTACCGTGGATTTTCCCTTCTTCTTGATTCCAGAAGATCCTTTTTGTGTATCGGGTTCAATTTCTAGTTCCCCATTCTTTTTGCTTTTGACAGACGCCTCTTCCTCTTCCTTTTGTCCTTTGGCTTCAACAGACTCTATCCCAACTCTTTCCTCAACCTCTGCGTCTTCTATGCTTCCTTCAATCTGAGTTTGTTCATCATATTTTCTCGGCTCAATAACCACCATCAATTCAAAATTTGATGAAACTTGAGCTTCCTCCATGATTTCTGGTACCCAGCTTCCACCATAGGCGAGTTTGGGTTTGACATTCTTTGGCACAATGCCGAGATAGAGGGAAGTGTTACGTATAAGAGGTTTTTTCCGGCAAGGATTTTGGGGACAAAATAATTGGTCTAGTGAGCAGAGATGCGAAAGAATGCATACCAAATTTGAATCCTACTTTAACTCTTCATCTTATTCACCTCTTTTCCCGCGAAGCCCTTTTTAGATTTCTCAAACATGGTAATGATGACCCTTTCTCTTCTTGTCACATCAAGTTGTCATTCCTTACTTAACTTCCAACATACCAAACTAACATCTCCTATTTTTGTAAGCCTTTGCTTCCTTCCATAATTTTTTGTTCTTTTCCAATTTTTGTAAAATGAAAATTACCAAAAGAAATATTTACAAAAAAGAGTAATTCTAGTAAAAATTACCTCAGATTTGACAAACACCTAGGTGTTGTCGAAGGCTCTCAAAAGTGGTGGCATCCAATGGCTTTGTAAATATATCATCAAATTGCTCGTGTGTTGGAACATAGACTACTTCCACTTCTTTTCTTTCAACCAGATCTCTAATAAAATGATGCATTATATCAATATGTTTGGTTCTCGAATGCTGAACTGGATTCTTCAAAATATCAATAGCACTTGTGTTGTCACATAGAATCTTCAAAGGGCCTTGATGAATTCCATAATCTTTTAACATTTGTTTCATCCATAACAGTTGTGCACAACAACTCCCTGCTGCAAGATACTCCGCTTCTGCAGTAGATAGAGAGATCGAATTCTGTTTCTTACTATACCAAGACACCAAATTTGTTCCAATAAAGTAACAGCCACCTGTGGTACTTTTTCGATCATTAGCATTACCAGCCCAATCAGAATCACTATACCCAACCAACTCTGAGTCTTGACTCTTAGAATACCAAACACCATACTCAGAAGTTCCACTTACATATCGAATAACTCTTTTAACTGCAGTGAGATATAGATTCCTTAGGATCAGCTTGAAACCTCGCACATATTCCAACACTGAAACATATATCTGGTCTGCTTGCGGTTAAATACAATAAACTTCCAATCATGCCTCTGTATAATTTCTGATAGACTGCAACTCCTTTTTCATCCTTCACCAATTTATCAGAAACACCCATCGGAGTTCTAACTGCTCGAGCACTACTCAGACCGAACTTCTTAACTAAATTTAAGGCATTCTTACTTTGATTTATAAATAAGCCGTTCTTTCCTTGCTTGACTTGCAATCCCAGAAAGTAAGTGAGCTCTCCTACCATGCTCATTTCGAATTCAGATTGCATAATGGTGACAAAATCATGTACCATAGATGGTGAAGTAGAACCAAAAACTATGTCATCAACATAGATTTGAGCAATCAGAAAAATTGAAACCTTGTCAAGCACAAACAAAGTGCGATCTACTCCCCCTCGACGATAACCTTTCTGAAGAAGAAAGGTAGTAAGTCATTCATACCATGCCCTGGGTGCTTGCTTTAGTCCGTATAAAGCCTTTTTGAGACGATATACATAATGTGGATAATGAGGATCTTCGAAGCCTTTAGGTTGTTCCACGTATACTTCTTCATTCACCACTCCATTTAAAAAAGTACTATTGACATCCATTTGATACAAAGTAAAGTTCAAAGAGCAGGCAATAGCTAGTAGAATTCAAATAGACTCTAACCTGGCAACTGGCGCAAAGGTTTCATCAAAATCAACACCTTCCACTTGTGTATAACCTTGAGCAACAAGTCTAGCTTTGTTTGGGGTGACTAAGCCGTCTGCATCTGATTTTTTCTTAATGATCCACTTTGTACCAATGACATTAATGCCTTTGGGGCGAGGAGTAAGATACCAGACATCATTCCTTGTAAACTGACCAAGTTCATCTTGCATTGCAGCAATCCAATATTCATCGAGTAAGGCTTCTTTATACTTTTTGGGTTCAATTAAAGAAACAAAATAATGTAGTCCAGCCAGTCATCGGTAATCAACTCAAGGCACTGATCGAGTGCTTCTCATGGTGGAACCTGGTTGGTCATGTGTTGGAACATGGGTGTCAGTAACGGGGGACTGTGTTCCAACATGGTCAGCTTCGGCAGGGTTAGGATACTGTGGCTCAGTTGTTGTAGCACGTTGGTGATAGTTAGGGTCAACTGATGGATTTTCCTTGTCTGAGTTTTGAGACTGTGTTGGAACATGAGTGTTGCCAGGTTCTTCCTCTACACCTTCTGGTTTTCGTTCATTCTCTGAATCATCCACAATAACATTTATGGATTCCATGAGAGTGTTGGTTCGATGATTATAAACTCTGAAGGCACGGCTGTTGATGGAGTACCCTAGAAAGATTCCTATATCACTTCGATTATCAAACTTTGCCAACTGTTCTCTATCTTTGAGAATATAACATGTACTTCCGAACACGTGAAAATATGAAACATTTGGTTTCCCACCCTTTCAAATCTCATAGGCTGTCTTGCTGGTGAATGGTCAAAGATACACTCGATTGATTGTATAACATGTTGTATTGATTGCTTCTGCCCACCATTTCTTGTGAATATCTTTCTCTGCCAACATAACTCGAGCCATCTCTTGGAGAGTTCTGTTCTTTCTTTCTACGATACCATTCTGTTGAGGAGTGATAGGAGCCGAGAACTCATGTTGGATTCCAAGCTCATCGCAGAAGGAACTGAACTGTTCATTTTCAAATTCTCTACCATGATCACTTCGGATTCGAATTATCTTTCCTACTGTGCTCCCTTTTTCAGTTTGTAATTTCACTACAAGACTTCTGAAAACTTCTATTGTATTGGATTTGTCTTTCAAGAAAGCTACCCATGTGAATCTAGAGAAGTCATCAACACATACAAATATATATTTCTTTCCACCTATACTAGGTGTATTAACCGGACCCATCAAATCCATATGCAATAGTTCCAGATTTCTCAATGTAGTAATATACTGTACTGAAAATGAGGAGAACGAATTTGTTTACCTTGTTGACATGGTCCGAACACAATTCTATCCTTGCTGGTTAAGGTAGGCATTCCTCGTACAGCTTTCACATTTGCGATTTTCACCAGTGTTTTATAGTTGATGTGGGCGAGCTTCCTGTGCCAAAGAATTCCTTCATCCTATTTTGAAAGCATGCATCGAACTCCTTGTTCCAGCAAAAAGCAATTGTCTGATGATCTTATTCTAGAAAGAACCTTGTTTTCTCCATGCTTTACTATACACTTGTCCTTATGAAATTCCACTACCATATTGTCGTCACACAGCTGGCTTATACTTAGAAAGTATGCCTTTAGACCTTCAACAAATAATACACTTGTGAATACTGGAAAGCCTTCAATTTTCAATTCGCCCTTGCCAATTACTCTGCTTCTCTTTCCATCGCCAAAGGTTACATATCCGCCATCATACGAAGTAATGTTCGTGAGGTATTTTGGAGTGCCAGTCATGTGGCGAGAACAATCGCTATCAAAGTACCACGAATCACTGGAATAGGCTGTTAGAGAAGTGTGTGCCACCAGACATGTACTGGATTTTTTAACAACCCATATCTTTCTGGTCATTTTTCCCGTATGAGTATCGCCTGTATTGGAACACAGCAGAAGTTGTCTTCCTGTCATTTGATCTCTGATCAGTCTTCTACACTGTTGTTCAGCATGTCCTTAGTACGTACAGTATATGCAGATGAGTGCTTTCTTTGATACGGCATCCCATACTTCCATTTTACTTCTCGGATCCTAGCTTTGAGAGTTACTGGTTTTTCATGCAATTCAGTCTTGGGTTCTTTCCCGTATCCAATCCCGTGTCTATCACCAAAGTTTCTTCCCATATCTAGAATATCATCAAGATTTTCCTTTCCAGAATTCAATTTAAAGATAGTTGCTTCAGACATTTCGGCCCTCTTGACTGCTGCTATCAGTTTCTTGTTTAGTTCTTCATTATGTTTTCCAAGTTCTGCAACCGTGGATCGTAATTCTTTTTCACTTTCAATTAGCTTTCTTTTTTCTTCATTCAGCTCTTTGTTCGTGTCAGCTACTTGAACCCACATGGCATACATTTGTTCATATGTGCTATAGATTTCTTCATCACTTACAGACAGATCATCATCTTCATCGCTGTGTGCATCATCCAGATCTATGTTGGAACATACAGCTTTACCTTTGTTCAGTGTGTTGGAACACTGATCCTCTGATGTATCATGGACCTTTGCTCCAAAAGCTACATAAAAACTGGTAAGTTCCTCTTCGTCTTTTTCATCATCTTCATCTTCACTCCAAGAGGTGACATATGATCTTCCTTGTTTCTTGCGAGTGTTAGCACATTTAGCCTGAATATGACCATATCCTTCACATTCTCTACATTGAATTCATCCAACCTGTTTTGGTTCGTTGTTCTGATTTCTCCCGAACTACATATTCCTTTGTTCAAATCTCATTCCACGATTATTTCTCGAATCTTGTTGTTTTTGTCTGTTTCCGCCAAACCTTTCCTGAGATTTCTTGTTGACCAACTTCTTTAGCATTCTTGAGAAATTCTTGTGCCAGTTTTTCAATCTCATCATCGCTGTCAGACTCGTGACTTTCCTTGGCTGGAGAAACTTTGAACGCCAAATCCTTGGAGACTCTTTTTGTAGGTTGCTGGAATGTCATCTCATAAGTTTGTAACGAACCCATTAGTTCATCTAGGCTCATGGTGGCTACGTCTCTTGCTTGCTCTATTGTTGCTACTTTCATTGCAAACCATTTGGGAAGAGATCGCAAGGTCTTTTTCACCAGCTTAGTTTCTTTGTACAACTTTCCAAGTTGATAAGCCATGTTGGAGATATCCCTGAGTTTTCCATTGAATGTAGCAATGGTGTCGTCCTCCTCCATTTTGAGTTCTTCGAACTTGGTAGCCAGCATCTGTAGTTTGGATTTATGCACTAGACTAGTTCCTTCGTGAACAGTCTGTAGAATATCCCATACTTTCTTTGCTTGGTGACACGTAGATATAAGCTTGAACTGATTTTAATCAACAGCAGTGAAGATCGCATTAAGTGCCTTCGAATTCGCCAGAGATTCTTTAAGGTCATCTGGAGTCCATTTATCCTTGTCTTTGGGTTTTTGACTTGACTCCCCTTCTACAGCCTTAGAATTTGTATCAGCATCTTCTGTAGGATGATTCCATTCATTCTCAACATAAAAGCATGCCAGTTCATCCAGCAAATTGATGAAGACCCTCATGCGTACCTTCCAATAGTTGTAGTTGTTGTCATTTAGCAGTGGTGGTCGAGAGACTGAAGCTCATTCTCTTATCGTCATGGTAAAACTGGATCTCACTTTCCTTGAAACAACCAAGGGAACAATAAGTGACTCAGCTCTGATACCAATTGAAATTTAGTTTTACCAATTTTTCTAGTCCTTACTAGCGTGTTCCAACATGACTAATTTAACCAAGTGCATAATAACGTAACACGTAAAAGACACATGACTTGGTTACGCAGTTCGGTGTAATCCACCTACATCTACAGGGCCTGGCCCAGTTCAGAATGAATCCACTAATTAGAAAGATACAGTACAGAGTACAGTTTACAAAATACTTATCTTTACTAACTATAGCGTGTGGACTCTGCTAGCTCCCCTAGCTACCGATCTGCCTTGATCAGACTCCCTCTGATCTCAAACTCCATCGATGCAAGATCTCCTCCTCCCGAGGATTAAGGTTTATGATTATGAACTTAGTGCGGCAGGTCAGGTTTGTTGGAACACAGTGTTCTGACTCTTTGCAACTTCTCGAAAGTCTCAAAAATCTGTGTGTAGATTTTTGCTCTGTTAAATCCGTGAGTATGCAGTCGTGTTTATCCCCAATTTATATCCACGAATCAGATCTGGATACTCCTTGATTATCTCCATAATATTCCTATTCCAAATCTGATTCTTGAAGCATATCCAAATCTCATAAAGAAAGGGATTTACCTTATATCATTCTATCCCATATATTCAAATAAATCTTCTCCATATAAGTAGGGATTTTCCATAAACCAATTATGCTTCACACGCCTGATATATATATAGTCAGATATACAAATTCCTTTTATTCCAAACTATTGCAATATTCTGACTTTGATTTCCATAAAACCTTGGCGTAAATATTCTGAACCGGCATGTTCCAACATGGTCAGAATTTCTGTTCAAAATTAATTCACACAAAATTGCCAATAAAATATTTACTTGCAAATCCCTTGACTTTACATACCCCAACAATACAACTGACTTCATCAACCTTGGAATCTACTGACGACGTTCTTTTTACTTCCCATGTCTTGCTAAGAAGTTTAATTTTCTCAATGGTTTGATCAAAACTTGGAGGTTTCCATTCTTCGTCACTTTCATTGGTTTCAAAAGTTTCGACCAGTCGAGTTGAAAAATTTTCCATGAGATGTTTCCCCAATTGTCCCCACATATATGAAAGATACAATCCAATGTTCAGTTCCATTCACAAAAAGTGGCTTCACAATATCCAACTGCCCATCTTCTGAGAACTTAAATCGAAAATTTCTAAAGTGTTCATCAATTTCCTTGAGCCACTTCCTAGGATTTCACCACAAAAAACTGAAGGCAAAGTTACATTGTGAATGAATGATTTTCCATATTGATTCAGATTGATTAAGAAAAGTATAAATAGAGTACCAAGTAGACTAGTCTAAACATAACTCTAGCCTAGTCATCAAAAATAAAATCTTATGTAATCATCTACTTTCTTTATTCTAACACCCCCCTCAAGCGAAGCGTCAGATGCTCGCCGACGCACAGCTTGGACCTGAAGAACTCGAACAGTGGGCGAGAGAGTCCTTTGGTGAAGATGTCCACAATCTGAAGAGAAGTCGGGACATGAGCAACGCGCAACTTGCAAGATGTCACTAACTCACAAACAAAATAATAGTCAATGTTGATATGCTTCACCCGCTTGTGTGCCACTGGATTCTGAGCCAAGAAGATAGCACTACTGTTGTCGCATAACAGCAATGAAGCACCAGAAAATGGAACCCTAAGATCACGGAGCAAATGAGTGAGCCAAACCACCTCTGAAGCAGTGTTGGCGAGAGCTTGGTATTCAGACTTAGAGCTAGAGCGAGAAACAGTGGGTTGTTTCTTGGCACTCCAAGAAACCAGATTCCCACCAAGAAAAACTGCATAACCATAAGTGGACCATCGAGCCTCCACACAGCGGGCCCAGTCAGCATCAGAGTACCCTAACACCTTAGGAGTACTAGCAGAATGAAAACTAAGACCAAAATGAAGGGTGCCGTGAGCATACCGTAAAATCTGTGTCACTGCAACGAAATGGTCATCTCTATGATCCTGAAGATACTAGCACACCGTGTTGACCGAGAAAGCCAAATCCGAATGAGTGATGGTGAGATACTAGAGGGCACCAACAAGGGAATGATAAAGTGTAGGATCCCAGAATGGAGGACTGGTAGAGCTGTGAAGCTGAGAACCGGCAACAAAAGGCATAGAAACAGGGGCCGCGTCAGACATACCGGCCCGAGTCAAAATATCCTGAGCATACTTTTCTTGGCCAAGAAGTAACCCTGAGGAGGTAGGCAAAAATTCAAGACTAAGAAAGTAATGGAAATCACCAAGATCCTTGATCTCAAACTCTCTCTGTGTATGATCAATGAACTGACGAAGAAGAGTCGAGTCGTAGCCTTTAAGAATGATATCATCCACATACACAAGTAGATACCATAACGATGACCTTCTCGAGAGAACAAATAAAGAAGTATTGGCTGAGCTGCACTGAAAACCAAGCTGTGCCAGGACCTCTGAAGCGCTGGAACCAAGCCTGAGGAGCCTGCTTAAGACCATAAATAGCCTTCCGCAAGCAACAAACATAGTCTGGATGAGTAGAATCCTGATAAGCAGCAGGCTGCTTCATATAGACCGGAGCATCAAGAGAACCATTAAGAAAGGCGTTCTTGACGTCCAACTGATGAAGTGGCAAGGAACGCATGGTGGCTTTGGCGAGGACTGTCTGAACAGTGGAGGCTTTGACCACTGGACTGAAAGTGTGGTCAAAGTCAAAACTTGAATTTTTGAGACAAGCCTAGCTTTATGATGCTCAATAGTGCCATCTGGTCGAGACACTTCAGTCTGTAAACCCATTTGGAGCCAACAATATTGACGTCCAATGGGCGAGGCACTAAATCCCAAGTGTGTTGTCCACGAAGAGCTACCATCTCATCATCCATAGCAAAAACCCAAGCCAGATCTTGAAGATCAGTGGGGTATTATGTGGGCTCTGACTGAGCAAGTAAGGCGGAAGTAAGACCATGAGCAATGACATCTGAATAATCTCTGCGCTGAATAGCTCCAGTCGACGATTGAGTAACCATACGATCAGTGCAGTGCCAAGGTGGAGAAACTGGAGGAGCAGTCGCAACAGGAAAAAGGGCGGTGAGGTGCCTAGCGAAGGAGCCGGTGAGGTGGTCGGCAAAGGGGCTGGTGAAGTGTCTAGGGAAGCAGATAGGCTGGTCGATAGCGGGATGAACAGAGCAGGATGAGTCCGAACGGCCACTGGATGGTCCGAATCGTCATAGAAGACAAAACATAGTGTTGTAGTCGGTGAGGACGACAACACCGATGAATCAGGAAGGCTGACAACCAATGTGGCAGATCGGGCAGGAGTGGATGCCACTGTGGAAGAAGTAGGAGTATCAGGTGATGTGTCAGCATGATCAAAACAAGTAGAGATATGTAGAGAGAACGGAGATACTGAAGTAGAACCATCGGCATAAGGGAAGAAAGTATCATCAAATCGAGCATGTCTGGTGACATATATCTTTCCATGCGTAGGATCCAAACATCGATAACCCCTGTACTGGGAGTCGTACGAGGAGCAAGTTTGGGAGCTGCATATGGACGAAGATAAGGGTACACGCGACAACCAAATACGTGAAAGTTTATGTATATGGGAGCCCGACCATTAACAACCTCAAATGGTGATCGTCCGCCAAGAACCGGAGTGGGCAACAGATTTATGGTATAAGCAGCTGCAGCAAAGGCAGGTGGCCAGTGGGAGAGAGGAACATGAGAGTGGTACAACATAGACAAGCCCATCTCAGTACTGTGGCGATGCTTGCGCTCAGCCTGACCGTTCTGCTCAGGAGTATACAGACAAGAAATCTGATGGTGAATATCTTTTGTCTGAAAGTGAGAGCGTAAGCGACCATTTACGAACTGAGTCCCCTCATCACTCTGAAACACTTTAATGGTGGAAGAGAACTGGTTCTCCATAAAGGTCTGAAACGGGCGAAAGACATCCCAAAAATTAGATTTACGACAAAATGGGTAAAACCATGAGAGTCGGGAATGATCATTAAGGAAAATGGCATAGTAGGAGAAACCGTCATCAGATATAATAGCAGAGTGCCCCCATAAGTCACAATGAACTATATCAAGTACCCTAGCAACACGTTTATCATTTGTATGAAAAGATAAACGTTTCCCTTTAGCTTTTTCACACGCTTCACAAATGGTGGGTTTAGGCAAAACCGATGAGACAGCTAAGGATCTAGAAGCACACAAACCAGAAATAACAGAATGCCGAACATGACCAAGTCTAGCATGCCAGATTTCGATGGACGTCGCGACTTATTTGACTCTGCAGTAGACATTAAAGCAGACACACCATAGTCTAGAACATAAAGACTATCCTCAATATGACCGTAACCCAAGGTTTCCCTAGTGATTTTATGCCAAATAATAAAAGAACGATAATCAAGGCAGACAACAACATTTAAATCTCGAGTTAATTTTCTAATAGAAAGCAAATTGTTAGTGATATAAGGCACAATAAACACATCATAAATAGGCAAAGACTTAGAAATCCGAGATTCACCAACATGAGTAATAGGGAGTTGAGAACCATTACCAACATAGATGTGGTAAGAGCCATGGTAAGGTCTCACATAATCAACAGCACCAGGAGATGATGCCATGTGTTTTGTGGCGCCAGAATCTACGATCCACTTGGAACCACAATGCTTAAATCTTGAATTTCCATCAAAATGTGACATAATGCCTAGGGGCTGAGGTGATGCGATGAGCTAAGAAATCTACCACCGTGAATATGACATGCCAAAGGGCTGACACGCATAAATTAACGCGCTAAAGGATCTATTGTGCGTGGAGCAATGTGCCAAGGGGCCTGCCAGCATTTGGAGTGATGCACGCAAAAAAGGTAACACACACCTGAGATGCAAATGAATGCCTTCGTCTTTGCCGGAATCAAAATACGTCGTCGCTGTGGAACTTGAGGGCTCCAAAGATCAGAAGGAGAGTGCGTGCATGGGATGTTGATGAAGACTTCGTCGCCGCTGAAATTGGAGGCCGCCAAAGATGGACAAATGCCATCGAAGATATGAAATCACTGCTGGAGAACGCTGGAAATAGGAACCCATATCACAATTCACCGATGAAGACTGAGAAGCCATATAAATTGGATGCCCGAGAAGCCGAAAGAAAGAATGACTTTGAGAGAGCGGACATCGGATAAGCTATGAAGAAAATATTACCGGAGATGGAAGACCGCAAATTGATAACACTGGAGCAGACCGGAGAAACAAAAATTGGAGAGAGACTCCGGTAATGGAGAGAGACGTTGGACAAGTGGATTGAAAGGACTACCAGTGGTTGCCGGAACTTGGCCAGAATTTGATTGTTTAGCTGGCCGGAAAAATTAGGGTTTAGGAGGGAGGCTGAAAATTAAAAGAAATAATTAGGGTTTAGGATCAGAACTTGCTCTGATACCATGAAAGAATGATTTCCCATAATGATTCTGATTGATTAAGAAGATTATAAATAGAGTACCAAGTATACTAGTCTAAACATAACTCTAGCCTAGTCATCAAGAATAAAATCTTATCTAATCATCAACTTGCTTTATTCTAACACCTTGGATTGAGAATTTATAGTCGACGAGAGATTACCTTAGTCCCTTTGCATCTTTAGTTCATCAATCTCATCGGTCTGTTCATTCATAACATCCTCAAACTCCTCATATTCATTTGCGGTCCAAATTTCAGAAAAGGTATAATCCTCGGTCAACTCATATTTCATAGACGTGACTAAATTTCCCTTATCTTAAACCGCAGCCCAAATTTATGAAAATTCATAACCCGCAGCTCGTAATTGCCTTCTTTCTTTAATTTTATCAGCACCAAATCGAGAGATGAGAAGTTTCGTAAAATTTACCCAGGAAACTAGACCTTTTACAAGTTGAACGACTTCAAACCAAGTCACTGCTCGCTCCTTCAATTAGGGTTCCACCAGCTTAAATATTTGAGCCTCTGGGGTCGAATTCACTAAGAACAATTGATTGAATAGTTTCACCCAAACCCTTGGGTTCTTTCCATTGAGATATGGGAAATTCTTAACCAGTTCGGATTTGAAACACTCATAAGCCATTTCTTCAAGAACTAGAACAATCACATGCCAAGAATTGACCAACTCTCCTACCAATCGTCACAAACTCAAAACTGAAAGTAGAATAAAAGAGTAAGTTTGTACTTAAAAGGAAGAAAAGCTTTAGACTTAGACGAGAAAGCAGTACAAATAGAGATGAGAAAAAAAGCCAATTTGATATGAGTTTTTCCAATATAATTTCAGTTACCTCTAACACAACTCAATGTCGTATTAATATAAGAGATTGGTAGCTATTTCCCTGGCAATTCAACTAACATCTCCGGCCACTTTATTGATCACCTGAGCTCTTATATTAACTTGCACCTGCTACTCCTTCCATCAGTAAGTTTGTTATTGAACTAACTTTTTATAACATCCAAAAGATTTATGTGACCATCTTAGTTCTTTGGGATCATGGCATATGTAAGGCTATTAAACGAATGATTTGGATCAACCAATTATCCAACTTAATTAAATTATTCTTAATGAGTTATTATCCAACTAACTCATTTATTAATAGGTCATAATGTGTTGAACTACAAAAGGATTGGGTAATTAAATGGTAACCCATTGGCTTCCTATGGATTAATTCTAATCACGCTTACCTCCTTTAGTATTGCTTTTGTTGTATTATTTATATAAGAGTTCACCACCGTGGCTCTGTATCTCTCTCCTCTGAGAACGTGGGTTTTACCACAATCCCTATAACTCTTGTTGTGGCCCAACTCCCCGATCGTGGCTCAATCGTATTTTCACATTTATCAATTTTTGTTTGAATGTTTCAGACTAGGCTCTACTTTTATTATTTTGTCGCATTATCTGTGTTTGCTCTTTGGGCTGGGCTTCCAGCCCAATGATGCTGGCTTTAGGCTAGGTATACACCATATGGGAAGTCCTGTAAAAATTGATCATTCATTAGTTAGAGTTAACCATTCTATCAGTTTGTATACTCCCTCCGTCCTGCGAGTATTGGCATGTTTACTTTTTTACTGTCTTCAGTGATCATGTTTGACCGTTAATATCTCTAGCTACATATAATAGTTCCGTATAAAAAAATTGATATTTAGATAATAGATGCTAAGATGATTCTAACAATATCTTACATGATATTTTTATTAATATATTATAAATATATTAATTTATATTTAAGGTTAAAGTTTACCAAATTTGACTTGAAAAAGTAAATATGCCGAAACTCGTGGAATAGAGAGAATGTATTATTAGTCACATAAGGATTCTCTGTTCATTATTTGAAGTAAAACCTTATCAGCAGTATTTATATGTGGAAACTCAAGTAAAGTTTGTTTGTTCATTAGTTAAAGTCAAACATTTTCACTAGTATTTATATATGGAAAGTCAAATAAAAATTGTATGCTCATTAGTTAAAGTCAAACACTTTCATTAGTGTTCATATATGGAAATTCAAATAAACATTGGCCGTTCATTTGTTAAAGTCAACCATTTTCGTTAGGCCTTATATTTGGAAAGCTGGGTAAAGATTGACCGTTATTAACTAAAGTTAAACCTTGTAGTTAGTATTACATGGAGAAAGTCATGTGACCATTGATTATTTAAAGTCAATCATTTTCATTAGTGTTTATATATAGAAAGTCAAGTAAAGTTGACTGTTAGTTAAAGTCAAACATTTTCATTAGTGCTCATGCATAGAAAGTTAAGTAATGGATGTCTGTTTATTTGTTGAACTAGTGTTTAGATGTAGAAAGTGGATTAAGTATTGACCATTGATTAGTTAAGCACTAACAATTTTGTTAGTGTATATATATGGAAAGTCAAGTAAGAATTATTTGTTAATTAGCTAAGGTCCAATATTTTCGTTAGTGTATATGTATGAAAAATTAGGGGTTGACTGTTGATTAGTTAAGGTCAAACAATTTTATTAGTATTTATATATAGATACTCAAGTAAATGTTGATCGTAAATTAGTCAAGGTCAAACCTTTTCATTGGTGTTTATATATGGAAAGTCAAGTAATGATTGACCAATGATTAGTTAAGGATAACTCTTAGTTATTAGTATTTATGTATGGAAAATCAAGTAATGGTTGATCAAGGTAGGGTTGATCGTTGATTAATTAAAGTCAAACCTTAGTTGTTAGTGTTTATCTACAGAATGTCAAGTAAGGATAGATAGTTTATTAGTTAGAGTAAAAATTTTCGTTTCTGTTTATATATGGAAAATCAAACTTTATTAATGATTAATTTTTCAATAAAATAACAATATTAGTAATAAAATACAAAGGGTGAATGCAATTTTGTGAATATTATTGTACATTGCATATATATTAGTTTAGGACATGAAAGCCCAAAACTATTATTATTTTAGGAAATGGATCGAAAAGGGAATTCGGCCCAAATCTATAGCTACTGAAACCGCTACTGATGTTGCATGTTGTTGTGTGTTCTACCGAAAATGCTACTAAGAGCGGTGCGACTTCGGTCAATTATTTTTATAGTTTTAAAAAAAAGAATTCAGCATATTGCCAACGTCTGTCGACATTCAGTTGAGGTTTCAGTTTGACCGACATCGATCACCTATCAACCTCCCGTTGGTAATATTTTTTACTTCAATTTTTCAAATAGCCGAGGTAAAAGAACTTCTTACCTTGGTTATATTTTAGAAAACAAATAACCAAGGCCTAAAGTATCGAAGTGAAATGTGATTTTTCTTGCAGTGAGTTGGGTGAGGGTAAAAGTCAATAGGTTAATGAGGGCCCAACATAAATGTACTTTTGCATATACCGAGGAATATACTTATAAATGAATAAGGGTCATTCTATTTACACCCCCCCTTAATTCTATTTACACCCCTCTTTGACTACCTTGGATTTATAAAAATTTATTGGAAGGGTGTAGATAGAAAAAGATGAAATATATGGCTATTTACACCCCATAGTCAAACATAAAAGTTTGTGTAGTATATTCTTTATTTATTTTTACTCCAATATAGTATATTCTTTAGTACAATTAGAGCGAATAAGCTCATTGTAAGTATTAATCCGACTTTTATATGGAGTAATCCATGCATCTGCACAATTGTATCTGCGACACCTCCAATATTGAACATTAGGCATCAGGTACCCTTCGGCCAGTGCTACTCTAATATAATGGTTATTATTGACGTAACCAATAGCAATTGCAACACGCTCATACCAAGGCGGAGGGTTAGATCGGAGGGGAAGATATGTTATACTACCTGCAATATTCAGAACATGCAATATCACATTATATCTGGAAGCAATCAGTGTACCCATTTCAGGCATAGTTATCCAATGCTTAATTGGTGCACTTCGACCCGATTCAAAAAAGTTTAATGAATCATAGACGTTATACCATCCTTGAGAGCCAAACATTTCGGTATACTCCGTCTGGTAAAGCACAAGCTCTTCCATCGAATTAGATCGAATTGTGGGCCATTCACTCTCCTAGAAACCCAAGACACACAGCTATCGCTCGAAATCCACAATTTCCATCAGGTTCCACATCCTGAACTTGCATGATATAGGGATGGTAGATAGTCGGAATTTGATCAATATATGGATGGGATGAATGCCTGCCACCTGAGTAACAACTATTTCGAGCTGGTTCTTGAAATTGAGAAAATTTTGGCTCCACAAATCTTGATGCAGCTGAACAACTATTTCAAGCTGGGTCTGGAAATTGCGATACCTTTGGCACCACAAATCTCGGCACATCCGAATAGCTATGTCGACCGGGATCTTGAGAGGGCATAGTTGGATCCACTTGATTTTTCCTGAGCTTTTTATTTTTTGAAGTGGGACGCCCATGAATATTTATTTGCACAGCTGGTTCACGCATCAAAGTTGTTGATGGCGCAAAAATCTCTCTCAACTTCCTCAAAAAACTGAACTTACCACTCCTTGGTTGCTCCTTATACCGGTCATTAAACATTCTAAGTTCATCCTCACAGCCAAAATCCTCATCATTTAGGATGGTGAATGGTGATAAGTCAAGTTTTCTCCAAAATACATCAACCGAATTAGGTGGAATAGGACGGTCATTGCTAGAATATGTTACCTGTTCATGTGCACATGGAAGCCCACAACTTGAACGCAATTGACATCCACAATTTTCATAATCGAATCCATCAGCTTTAGACCGCTTAAACTCATTGAATATCAGATCGAGTGCATAACTTGAGACAAGTTCACGTAATTCTCGAAAATGTGAAGTGTTGAACCGATGTCGAATGACAGTTCTGCTTTCTTCAAGACTTGATTTGATGGACGTGTTTTGAGACTCAATGACTCTTTCAATAAAAAGCAATGATGTCTCCAAATCTGACTGTGAGGACTCCAAGTATCTCTTTAACTTGGCATGCTAGCTCTCAACTCTGTTCGTTGTGTAATTTCCGAAATTAAGAAAGCGTTCCGTCCAAACAGAGACAAACATTTCTTTATATGGTCTCAACCAATTATCATCAATATAACCCCAAACACCTGAAAATGTGAAAAAATTGCATTAGAATCTCAAATCATATTTTTATAAAATAAAATAAAACAATACACGTTCAATAGTTACCTGGAAAGTCAAGCAAAATTTCTTTTAGTTGAGCCAAATTGGACATGTATGCATTATAGGACTGTGACTCAACTAAAGCATTCCATGATTTGTAGAATTTTTCCCACTGGCGGCTTGACGGTATGGATGGCCTGCATTTTCTCAAAATACTTCTGTAGATATGCCATCTACAAAGCATTCCTTTAGCGTCTGGATACACATTCTTGCATGCTTTCATCAATGCCAACTCCCTATCTGTGACGATAACACGCGGAGTAATACATCCTTCAATTGTGTCTTTGAGACAGTTTAATACCCAAGTATAACTGGACTCATCCTCTTTGTTCATGAATGCGAATGCAATGCAAAATGTCATGTTGGTCGAAGTTACACCAACCATTTCGAGCAGTGGCATCGAATATCTATTTGTCTTATATGTTGCATCAATCAACAAGATGTGTGGAAATGCACTCCATTTTTCCAGTGATTTGGGATGGACAAAAAACAAATCTTCCAACTCATCCGCATCATTAGTACGCTTCTCGTGCACATAATCTTTGTCTTGTAAAAAAGACATAACAACTTGCATTTGAGTTTTACCTGCTTTGTCCGCCATCCAATTTTTTTGTCGAGCATTGTATATTATTTTTGGAATGGAAACATTATTCGAATTTTTCTTCTTCACCGATACCAAAATATCTCGTGGTTTCACATTCATAGTCACCAGATTTTCCACCAATTGAACTTCATTTCCTGACAATCTTCTTGCATAAGGGTGACCTTCGAGGTGCGAAGCGGGGTCAGGATTATGTGCCGCACACTTTACTCTGACCCTCCAACAACCGTCTCTGCGCATGTATTTTCCATTCAATTCGAATGGGCAATCAATTTTTCTGGTACCCGTATTCTTTGATGAGACTTTTTTTGGCTCGTATGTTCCACCACGATCACATTGGAATACAACTGCATATTTCCTTGACCTTTTGATCACAATAACATACCCGAGAGTAAGTCCAGTTGTTTGCACCCAGTCAATCAAATCATCCCGAGAATTGAAAGCCTAATAAAAAATAAAACATTTGATTAGAAATTAAAATCAACTAGTCTTTTATAAATAAATTATAATAACTAAAGCAAATATTATTCAATAACAAAGCAAATAACAACCCGTCCTTGAAAATACTATTCAATAACAAAGCAAATAATTTATGATAATATAGGTAAAAATTCACATGCACCCACAAGTGTAAACTATATTATTAAAATAAAATAATGAATTATTTTCTAATTATAAAGTCAATGGTAGAAAATTTTACCTCATCCGTAGAGAATTCACTTCCAATATTGAGATTTGGATAGGCTTCATCATCATCATCATTTTCATTTTCACTTCCGTTTTCAACCACATTCGCGTCTTCTCCCTCCTATACATACAAACAGTAATATAACACACATACGAGTATCATACTTGATGACAAAAAAACTTAAAAAAATATTAACAATAATTTGAAGTACCTCATAGTAATGTTGCTGATTGTAGTTTTGATGTTGATAACCCATAAAATTGTGGTTTTCTCCCTATAAATACAAATAAATAATATTTTAATAATAATACTTGATAAATTATAAACCAATACAAACAAATAAATTTCGAGTAGTGTTTGATACCTCGTAGTGATGTTGCTGATTGTAATTTTGATATTGATAACCCATAAAATTGTGATTTTCTCCCTGTCAATACAAACCAATCAATAATGAATTGGTAATAATACTTGATAAATACTATGTAAAACGAAAAGCTAATATGAATTACAGGTAAAACTAAACATTTACCTCGTAGGAACATCGGTGATCGTAGTCTTGAGGTTGAAAACTTATAAGATTTTCAATCCAGTCGTCCATATCGTCGCTCATACATAAATCGATCTTTCTGTGTATGGTTTGTTTGCTAAAATGTTGGATGGATTATTCTGTTTATCTCTCGTCCTTCTTATAGAAGTTAAATTTTTCGAATTTCTATATCACCTCTCTGGACAACCAATAGATGAATTGCACCGAATGTTGGTTTGACTGACCGTCCCATCGTGCCCAATATATGAATAACACCTATTTTGACTGACCGTCCATAGTACGAATGTATGACTGGCACAAAATACAGTATAGACTAAAATTTTTTTCACCACAGTAACACTAATTTTGATGACTATAATTTTTTCACCACAATAACACTAATTTTGACTGACCGTACCCATGTATGAATGGCACAAAATACAAATACAGTATTGACTAAAAATTTTTCACCACATCAGATCGGATTGACATCTCTAACCATAATTAAATAATTAAATACGAAACACATATTGAGGTGTACTAGAAAAATAAAATTATGGAGAAATAATACTTTATTAATTTAAACTACTAAATAGTAATAAACAAAGCCGTATGATAATTTTTTATAGTTTTTATTAGAATGTATAATTAAAATATTAAATATTAATAAACATAGCCGTATGATAATTTTTAAATTTTATTAGAATATTTAATTAAAATATATGGGTAAAAGCAATATACAATGCTCGAGCAATATACAATTATAAGTATATTCATGTTTGACTAAGAATTAATTAATGCAGAGATTGCACGAACTTTTGTGCTTGACTAGGGGTGTAAATAGCCATACACATCATTCTATTCTATTTACACCCTCTCAACTTGTATTTATAACTCCAAGCTTGTTTACACCCTTTAGGGGATGTAAATAGCAACACCCATGAATAATAGCAACACCCATGAATAATCATGCCACATAAGCATAGACTCTTTGGACGCCTTTCCTTGAGAAGTGAAAAATATGTAGGCGGTCGGTATTCTTAGACATTTAATAGGCGGTTGGTTAAAATCTTGAGAGCACGAAAATTCGCTTAGCTTCCGTGAAGACAAGGAAGTTATTATGGTTCTTATTCCTAGGGGGTCTTTCTACCTCTATAAAAGCCATTGTTGACTGAGTGTTTTCTTCTTTCGTTATTCTGCATGTTTTTCAATTTTCAGAGGTACTATACTGCCTTGTGGGTAAATTTTTATATGCTAAGTGTGTTTTGAGTATCCAGAAGATGATGGACCTTTTTTTAGGAAATATTTCTCTGGGGGATGATTAGTGATATCTCTGGGATATGTAAGTTTAATCATTATAGGGATATGTATTCCAAAGTTACCGAGGGGATGAGTTGGGAGAAGTACTGGAAAAGGAATAAACCACTGTATGTGGAAGAAATGGATGCTATGTTCTGGTTGGTGGTGGTGAAAGATAGGTTTACTTCCCCTGATGGATGTCATGAAAATCTCCGTGCTTACTAAAAGCATTTGTGGTTGAGCACCATCATGCAATTGTAGGTTTTCTCATTGATGTTATTATTATTAATCATGTAGCTTTATCTGCTTCGCATTGATCAGGGCAAAGCGTGGTAGGCTATGGGTCGTGGAAAAAAATTTTGAGCTCTTTGCCATGTACATGTGAAGCCGTTGGAAGCTGAAGGAATATATGCATGGAACAGTCCATGCTTGCAGAAATTGATGTGAGGGATGGAGATGTGTGCTATACTACCACAAAGAGCCCCCTCTAGCATCGATTTTTAAAATCATTGCTAAAAATCTAATAGCACCGGGTTTTCTAAATTTTAACACCACTTTTTAAAATTGGTGTTAATTTAACACCGATTTTTTAATTTTAACACTGATTTTTTAAAAATCGGTGCTAAACTTTACAATATCACCGATTTTGAAAAACATTAGCACCGATTTTTAAAAACCGGAGCTAAAAAATTGAAAATCTCATTTTCCCGCCAAAGAAATAGTAAAAAATTTTAAAATAGCACCGGTTTTAGTAAAATGTAGCACCGGTTTTTAAAACCGGTGCTAAAAATTAAAAAATAGCACCGGTTTTTGCAAAAAGTAGCATTTGTTTTAAAAACCGGTGCTCAAAATTATAACTTAGCACCGGCTTTTTGTAAAATATAGCATCGGTTTTTTAAAATATAGCACCGATTTTTAAAAATTGGTGCTAAAAATTTCCAATACTCATTTTTCCGCCAAAGAAATAGCCCAAAATTTTAAAATAGCACCGGTTTTGGAAAAATTAGCACCGGTTTTAAAAACCGGTGCTAAACTGGAAAAATAGAACCGGTTTTGGAAGAAAATAGCACCGGTGTAAACCGGTGCTAAAATGTTTTAAATTTTTTAAATTTTCCTGCCAAAAAATTGTCAAAAATAATTTCCCGCCAGAAAAATTTTAAAATAGCACCGGTTTTAGAAATGTTAGCACTGGTTGGTTCCAAAAATGAAAAAATAGCACCGGTTTTTAAAGAAAAGAGTATCGGTTTAAACCGGTGCTAAAATTTTTAAATTTTTTCCCGCCAAAAAACTTTTCCCCACAAAGAAATTGCCAAAAACTTCTAAATATTTGTTGAAAATTTTTAAAGTTCACTATTTCCGCCAAAGAATTAAAAAAATCACAAAAAATTTCACATAATCTTCGCAGAAATTTCATGAGCTAGAAGCAGCTGCGCAGCCGCTTTAAGCTATTTTTTTAACTTTCAAAATCGTCCACTTCTTTTGTTGACTTTATCTAATGACTAGGTTAAGTTAAATTAATCAACAGTCAACCTTTACTGACCTCATATGTACAAATAAGAATAAAATTTGTTTACATTAACTAATTAACGTTCAACCCTTAATTGATTTAGTATACTCCCTCCATCCTGGATTAAATTCCACAAGATCAAAGATTCAATCAAACTAATAAAACTTTGACTACATTTTTTTTAAATGAAACCATCCAAGGATGGAGGGAATATATTAGGCTCCCCGAACCGAAAGAACATAAAAAGAAGTGGTCTCGAAGGCATAGTTCAGTACACATAAGATCATCCGAATTGATGATTCAAGAACCCTAAGAAGCTCTTGAAGCAAAATAGCACTTGCTTCCAAAAGTGGTGTTTAATGTACATCGATGATCCGGCAGGGGACTTTGTTTATAAGTCCCAAAGAATGCTCCAAAATCCATTGTTCAGTGTGTCGTCCTGGTGATGTTTAGCGGCAGGTGGAGTCGACGCCCCATCGAGGACTGGAAGACGCCTCGAGGACTGGAAGCATCCTCAAGTAGTCGAAGCACCCTCCAGGACTCTATATGCTTCGTTGGTACCCGAACTCCCCTCGAGTACTCGTAGCCTTCTCGAGGACTCGGAGCCCCACCGAGGACTCGATGCCCCGTCGAGGACTCAAAGCCCCCTCGAGGACACGAAGCCCCCTCGAGGACTCTGAGCCCCGTCGAGGACTCGAAGCCCCCTCGAGGACTCAAAGCCCCCTCGAGAACTCACAGCCCCCTCGAGGACCGGAGCTCCCTCGAGGACTCGGAGCCCCTTCGGGGACTCGAAGCCCCGTCGAGGACTCGAAGCCCCGTCGAGGACTCGAAGCCCCATCGAGGACTCGAAGCCCCGTCGAGGACTCGAAGCCCCGTCGAGGACTCGAAGCCCCCTCAAGGACTCGAAGCCCCCTCGAGGACTCGAAGCCCCCTCGAGGACTCGAAGCCACCTCGAGGACCCGAGGCCCCCTCGAGGACTCGAAGCCACCTCGAGGACCCGAGGCCCCCTCGAGGACTCGAAGCCACCTCGAGGACTCAAAGCCCCTTGGAGGAGTCGAATCCCCCTCGAGAACTCGAAGCCCCCTTGGGGACACGAAGCCCCCTTGGGGACACGAAGCCCCTTCGAAGACTCGGAGCCCTCTCGCGGACTCGAATCCACCTCGAGGACTCGAAGCCCCCCAATGACTCAAAACCCCCTCTAGGACACGCTGCCTCATCGAGGACTCGAATCACCCTGGAGGATTCAGAGCCCCGTCGAGGACTGAAAGCCCCCTCGAGGAGTTGAAACCACCTCGAGGACTCAAAGCCCCCTCGAGATGAACGTAAATTGCTCCATATTACTTGACTGATACCATCGTGTGCCTGCCATAAGAGAAAAATAGCATCAGTTGTCTATTCCAATAGCTAACATAGGGAGAATATCAGGATCTAATGTAAGGAGAACTGCAAGCATCAAGATGAATGAAGCCCCTTATTTATTTAGGTAAATCAGTAACAACCGATTCTAGTCATTAATTCGTATACATGGTATCCCAGTTGCATCCAGTATAATCAGACCCCTTATTTCATTGGAAGCTGAATCCAATTGAAACTGACCATTTTGCCTATGAACAGCTGTTTTGGCCAAAGCATCTGCCACTGTATTACCTTGTCTAAGTGTATGCACAAGCTTGATATTTCCAAGGCTCAATTTAGTTTCATAACATAAATCAAACAAGGGCCATGGAGCTTTATATGGATCCATAATATGCAATATAGCTTGTGAACCATCAGATTCAATTACATTGTTATGAGAGGCTAGCTGTAAGAGATAGATTCCTTTTTGAATTGCCACAATCTCAGCCTCTACAGCACTGTGTGCCTCCGTCGAATAGGTAGCCATAGTAATTACCCCACCATTTTCATCTCTGAGAACAAGACCTAAACCAGTAGACTTATCAGTTTTCCAGGCTGCATCCACATTTAGTTTACATCCTACTTCCGGTTTGTTCCACTTAACAATAGCTAGATGAGGTGATGGTTTTGTTGGACATTTTGGTAATAAGCCTGACTGTGTCAACAGTCTAGTATCATCACAGTTAGTGAACAATGGCCTAGCATAAAAGATGTTGAAAATATACTCCCTAATCCTTGTTATCGTAAGTTGAATGTTAGGGTTTGTATTCTCGAACATTTTTTCACACCTATCTTTCCATAGGAACCAGCATACCACCACAGGTAAAAGTCTAAGTAGGCATGAATGCAAAGTAGTTTGAACTGGATTTGTGAGGTAATATGATAATCTATTCCAGAGAGTTGAAAAATACGGAGGAGTTATCCCTATAATGCGGTGAATTTCATTCCAGATAAGAGTAGCAAAAGAACAGTCATTAAAAAGTGTTGGATGCCATCAGTGTTGTTACAGAACAAGCATTTAGAAGGAAGCTGAAATCCAAAAACTCTGAGGACATCATCAAAAGGAAGAAATGCATTGAAAAGTTTCCACATAAAGATGGATATCTTTTTCTGAGCTCTTGGAAACCATAACTTACTAAGAGTAACAGAGGTACCTCTGTTGGATTGGAGTAGCTTATAAGCTGATTTGAAGGAGAACTTCCCTGCTATGTCAGGCATCCAAATGAGTCTATCCGCTCTCTCCTCCCAGATTTTGGTTTCCTGCATAACCTGACAAATTTCAGGACTTAGCAGTGGATAAATAGAGGCAGAAAAACTAGCCATGTTTATCAGGAAGTGGCTAACAGTGCAGTCAAAAGGAATGTTGGTAAGTTCATGAGCGCAATGATCCATCAATGGACCTTTGCCTGTCCAGTTTGATGTCTAGAAATTACATATCCCCTCACCAATAATAACCCTAGAATTTCTCTCAGCTAAAGAATTAACTGATTGAATCCTGTTCCATGTTTGGGATTTCCTAGCAGTAGGTGGTAAAGACCAGATAAATTGTGCCCATGGTGCCTGTCCAAGCTGAAATTTTCACCACAATTTAAGAGAACATGCTCTTATAATTGTGGGGATTGATCTGAATGCAAGACCATTCTGGTCCAATGGGTAGCACAAATTACTCCACCTCCTCCAAACTTTTTTTGGACCCAGATCAGTCTCACCCCAGAAGAACTTAGACATCATTTTTTCCAAACTTTTGACAACATGAACTATAGGCTTCATAACAGTCCAAATGTGCTGAGGGATAGAATAGATACAAGATTTAATTAAAATCATTTTACCCCCTGTACTTAGCCATCTATTTTTCCAGTTTTGCAACCTTCTGTCAACCATTTCTAAAAGGGGCTGAAAATGAGCATTAAGCACTCTACCTTTAAAAATGGGGCATCCCAAATATTTAAATGGAAAATTGCCCTGCTTCATTCCTAAAATCTCTTTTACCTGTCTCGTTTTAGCCACAGTTGCCCCCTTACCCAAGTAAAAGTCACTTTTTTTTTAAATTCACTTATTGCCCTGTGGTGTTTTCAAAAACCACAAGGAAAGCTTTCAACCTAATTAAGTTCAATTTACTAGCTTTCAAGAAGATTACAGTATCATCTGCATAACTAAGATGAGAAATTGGGATTGCCCCTTGAGGAAGATCAAAAAATTTGAGTTTACCTGAATTAAACACATAAGCTAAGCTTCTTGTGAAAGCCTCAGTAAAGATATTAAAAAGAAAAGGGGATAGAGGATCACCTTGTTTAATACCTCTAAAAGATTTGAAGAAACCTACCGGCTTACCATTAATCAGCACAGAAAACCAAGCCTGGGTGATGTTTTTCATGACATAGTAAAACAATTTACCATGCAATCCGAACTTTAACAGAATACTATTAAGAAAAGCCCAACGAACCCTATCAAATGCCTTTGTTAAATCTAATTTAATGACACAATTTGGATTGCTATTCTTCCTATCCAAGAATCTCAGCATCTCTTTGAGATAAATGACATTGTCAGAGATATCCATGTGGCTCATAAAAGCTGACTGATGTGGGGATATGAGTTTAGGCATAATCAGTTTTAACCTCTCCATTAACAGTTTTGAAAAAATCTTGTTAATGAAATTTGACAAACTAATAGGCCTGTAATCATCAAAAGCAGATGGAGATTCTTTTTTAGGAATTATAGTGATCCATGTTGCTGCAATTCCTCTAGGAATGGGAGAACCAGAAAGAAAATCATTAACAGCTATCAACAGATCCTAGC
The DNA here is from genome assembly GCA_037428765.1 of Rubia yunnanensis. Lineage (NCBI taxonomy): Eukaryota > Viridiplantae > Streptophyta > Magnoliopsida > Gentianales > Rubiaceae > Rubia > Rubia yunnanensis. The sequence continues at coordinate 63,251,428 of CM075069.1, read as the reverse complement.
ATATTTTTTCCCAACTTTTTGTGAAATATTTTGATGAGAAACCATCAGGCCCTGGACTACTATTTTTATTTAAACCAAAGACAACCAATCTAAGCTCCTCTAAGGTAGCAGGCCTAATCAGCAAAGCATTATCCTGATCAGTAACGATTTTAGGTTTTTGACTCAGAAAGTGAGAGAAGAATTCACCATTTGAATATGTTAACGGTTCAGAAAGAAGATCTGAATAATAATTAATAGCCTCAGTTTCAATTTCCTGAATATCCTCAATCCAGACTCCATGTGAGTTTTTTATCTTAGAAATACTGAGTCTTGACCTACTTTCTTTAACAGAGTTCTGGAAAAATTTAGTGTTCTCATCACCATCTTTGAGCCATTTAATTCTGGACTTTTGTTTCCAGAATTTTTCCTGTTCTTTTAGGGACCTTGGGAGTTGAGCCTGAGCCTTTTTAAGCTTAATCAATTCAGTTTCTGAACTATTTAAGTCATAAGTAATTTCCTGAATTCTCAACTCCTCCTCTGCCTTTGTAACATTATCCTGAATATTTCCAAAAACAGTTTTGTTCCAAACCTTAATTTTGTTTTTTAACCTCTGTAGTTTTAAGAAAAAACAAGCATTCCAGTTTCTGACAGAGGTGTTTCCCAATCATTCTTTATCAGTGATAAAAATCCAGGCCTGTTAAACCATGCATTGATAAATCTAAATGATTTAGGAGATGAGGGAATAGAGCTGCCAACAGTAAGAAGAAGAGGGGAGTGATCAAAGGCACCTTTATTAAGTACTTGGATAGAAGAAGAAGGAAATTTTGTACTCCATTGAAGGGTACTAAGTCCCCTATCTAACCTCTGAATGGTAGGGTTTTTAAGTCTACCATTTGACCAAGTAAAATTATTTCCAACAGTGTTGATATTATAGAGTGCATTATCATCAATGAACCTATTAAAATCATCCATGCTCAATTTGTTTTGGAAACGAGGGACCTTTATACTCATTGAACGAAGATATTGTGTTAAAATCCCCAATGAGTAGGGTATCATTCATATTTCTGTCACTCAAATGTTTCCACAGCATTTTTCTCCCAGCAACTGTTCTAAGTGCATAAACAAAAATTCCTTCCATTGAGGTATTTAGTTTATGACTGTGAATGTTAACTGACAGAAATTGCAAATGATCGACTAACAGAGTAACATTAATTTGATCATTCCGCATTAACCATATTTCACCATTTGAAGCCTGCATGCAGTTAGTGAAGTGTAGATCGTTCATGTATTTTCCACATTTATCATTATTATGCCATGGTTCGATAAGGCATAATAATTGAATTTTGTGTTTTTTTAACCAGATCTTGTAATCTACAGAGTGATTTTTTCATGCCTCTAATATTCCAGACCATGAAGTTGATTTTAATGGTTGTACTAATCATTTAAAACCTTTTTTAAATCCTTTTGAAGATCTAGTGATGATCTTGTTGGGACTAAATTTTTTACCAGGGGACATTATCTTATTGAGCTGAGTGAAAAAATTATTTTTCCTAGACTCATTAAGATCTTGCATATTGTGAGTATTTTTAGGACTACATACCTTTGCTGTGTCTACCTTTTCATCACTGTCAGTGTTTTGTTTATCAGTGGCTTGGGAGGATAAGAGCTCTTCAGTATGCTCCTCAATATCTGCAGCAGCACTTACTTCTGAAGACTCTGCATCCTGCTCCTCCTCATCTCCATCTATCCCTTGTTGTAGGTCATCAAGTTGAGGGAAGAATCTGTTATTTCTGTGACCTTCTTGGGAGTGGGAAATCATTTTTGGAGAAGATCTCCTGCCGATCTTCTTATTATCAGTCCAGAGGTCATCCTTGGAATAGTTCATCCTATAGACAGGGTTGGGTCTAAAGGAGATCATTTCAGGAGCATGAGAGGTAGCTCTATCCCTACTAACATTTTGGACCCCTGTATCATCATTATTCGAGGTCAAATGGAGAAATTCAGTTGAGTGTTTGGTGTTTGAAGTCATTAGGGGGAGCTCAATTGAGAATTGGGCATTTTTAAAGATGTTAGAATGGTCAACACCTGGGGAGGTTATATCTTTCACACTCTTACCCCTAGGAACATAGCAACTTTTCTTCTGCTGAGTTTTAAAAACCCTGGCCTTTTCCACTGTTGACAAACCAGATGCCCCTTCCTGAATAATCACTGGATCCCCAGAGCTTGTGCATTTCCCATCAGTTCTATTGCCAGTGTTTCCTATCACTTCATTAGTAGTACAACCAGCCATAATACTAGAATCCACAACAACTGCAGGGGTTGTACCACGATTGGTATCCTTAGCTTCCTGATTGAGTTTCTGACCAGCTGGTTTATATCTACTTCTTCTGAGTTCAGGATGCAGATAAATACAGGTAGAGTCATCATGTCCAATGGACTGACAATGATCGCAGTATAGTGGTAAGTCTTCAAACTCAATAGGGAGCTTTAGAACCTTGTTTTCAATTCCATCATCTTCAATACCTACCCTAATGAAACCGGGGAGTTTTTTCCTAAGGTCCACTTCTACACATAGTTTCACAGCAGATGGCCTAGTAACTCCTATAGTTGCAGCATCCATTTTAATGAATTGTCCTATCTGGTTGCCCATACTCTGGATCATGGTTTCGTTATAGAAGAAAATAGGCACTTTTTTAATGGTAATCCATACCGGGACAATAGATGACTCGATATCAGGGGAGAAATCTACAGACCACTTGAGTACCTTCATTGATGCCCCAAGAAAGCTCCATTGCCCCTTTAGCCACATCCTCTGATAATCCTCCTTTTCGTCAAACCTAATCAAAACATGACGATAGTCAATCGAACCCAGTTGAAATTTCCCTTTGAATCCAACTGACTTGAAAGCTTCATTAAGTTGCTCCATAGTCGGTTTTCCCCTTATGAATTTACCCACTAGTGCATTGCTGTAGTGGCCGGCGAGAATCTCAGCTTCCTTTCAAGTAACAATACATGCGATGTCACCCTTGTAAGTGGTCTTTGGTGTGATTTTTGGGTTTGATGGCAAAGAGGCTTAGAGAGGAGGAGGTCGATTAGTTAGAGCTTGAAGGAAACTCCTATCCGGATGGGTGCCACCGCATTTCAGCGGAGGCGCCGCCATGGCGCGGTGGAGAACAGTAGAATTTTGGAACCGTTACAATGACAGAATGGATATAAAGGAATAAAGCAACCGGAAAAAGTACAAAAATCGCATGAATAGTAATTAGTTTAGAGAGAAGGGAGAGAATGTTCTTAGAGAGAAGGGTGATGATGTTCTGATGTATCCTTGGACCCTTTGACTACATATTTGAATAGATATATAAACAATCGTTCAAACTATACTTGACTTTCAATATATAAACACTAATAACAAAGTTGACTTTAACTAATTAACAGTCAAACTTTATTTGAATTAGTATATAATAAATACTAATAAAAATGTTTGACTTTGTCTAATCAACGGTCAAAGCTTACTTGACTTTCTATATATAAATACTAGTGACTAAGTTGACTTTAACTAATCAACGGTAAAACTTTACTTGACTCTCTCTCTCTCTGTATAGAAACACTAGTGACTAAAGTGCTCCAGGGGGCATTCCGGTGATAAAGGTGTTCGCCCCCTCGGGGAGCTTTGAGTCCTCGAAGGGGTCCGCGAAAAAGAAAAAAAAGTCCACTTGACTGCGCAATTAAGGATCACCAGCCTTTCTTCAGTTGGCTGCACGGTCGAGTAAGGGGTCTATTAATTTTGCGTACTCTAATTAATTAACCCGTGCTAGGTTTTACTTGGAATTGATGGTTGCGCTATTTGCCTGCGCTCCACTGAAAAGTGTAAAATGGCATCAAGCTGTCAATTTGCCCAAAATGGAAATAACAGTTACAAAACCGTTACGCGGGGCATGCGCGGTAGAAGTCATGCCTGGTCTCTTCACCATTAAGAGGTCTTTCCGCGGAGAACACTTGGGAGCAACACAGACTACGGTCAATCTGCTCCTAACTCCAACGAGAAAACCTCGGCACTCATTCAGAGATCGTTATCGAAATCCAATAACACCTCTTTATCTTCATCTTAGAGGTGTACATGGTAGAAGCGGTATGCCACCTCTCCCCGGAGAAGACATCATACTACTTCACTTGAAGGCCCAGACCATTCTCGGTTCAGAAGACACCCGTGGGGAACAAACCACGGCTGAAGAGCCGGTTCACACTACCGGTTGTATGAAAGCTGCATGGAGTGAGGGGCTACTGAAGCTGTTCGCATGCCCCTCGGTATTTCATAGATGATTTCTACAGGCCCCTGTCATCACGAAGGGGTAGCATCTTTTTGGGCCACCTGGCTGTATCATCTAGTCCCGGGTTAGCTTAGTAGGTATCATGTATTCATGGAGTGGGACAAGGTTCCCATTCCCGTAGACTTTTCCGATTCTTTCTGGGCCACCTGATTGTATCATCTAGATCAGGGGTAGTTTAGTAGGTTTCTTTGTATCACGGGAGTGGGACAATGTTCCCACTCCCGTAGACTCTCATGGTTTCTTTCTATTTACCATTACATTCGACTAGTGACTAAGCTGAGTGGGACAAGGTTTCCCACTACCATTGACTCTCACGGTTTCTTTTTATTTACCATTACCTTCGACTAGTGACTAAGCTGAATTTAACTAATCAACGATAAAACTTTACTCGACTTTCAATATATAAACACTAATAACGAAGTTGACTTTGACTAATTAATGGTCAAACCTTACTTTAATTAGTATATAATAAATACAAATAAAAATGTTTGACTTTGTCTAATCAACGGTCAAACCTTACTTGACTTTCAATAAATAAACTTCAATAACAAATTTGACTTTAACTAATTAACGGTCAAACTTTATTTGAATTAGTATGTAATAAATACTAATAACTAGGTTGACTTTGACTAATCAACGGTCAATCCGTACTTGACTTTCAATATATAAACACTAATAACTAGGTTGACTTTAACTAATTAACAGTCAAACTTTATTTGAATGAGTATATAATAAATACTAATAACTAGGTTGACTTTGTCTAATCAACGGTCAAACCTTACTTGACTTTCAATAAATAAACACTAATAACAAATTTGACTTTAACTAATTAACGGTCAAACTTTATTTGAATTAGTATATAATAAATACTAATAACTAGGTTGACTTTGACTAATCAACGGTCAACCCTTACTCGACTTTCAATATATAAACACTAATAACTAGGTTGACTTTAACTAATTAACGGTCAAAATTTATTTGAATTAGTATATAATAAATACTAATAACTAGGTGACTTTGACTAATCAACGGTCAACCCTTACTTGACTTTCAATATATAAACACACTAATAACTAGGTTGACTTTAACTAATTAACGGTCAAACTTTATTTGAATTAGTATATAGTAAATACCAATAACTAGGTTGACTTTGTCTAATCAATGGTCAAACCTTACTTGACTTTTAATAAATAAACACTAATAACAAAGTTGACTTTAACTAAATAACGGTCAAACTTTATTTGAATTAGTATATAATAAACACTAATAACTAGGTTGACTTTAATTAATTAAAGGTCAAACTGTACTTGACTTTCAATATATAAACACTAATAACTAGGTTGACTTTCACTAATCAACAGTCAAACCTTACTTGACTTTCAATATATAAACACTTATAACTAGGTTGACTTTGGCTAATCAACGGTCAAACTTTACTCGACTTTCCATATATAAACACTCTAACTAGGTTAACTTTGTCTAATCAACGGTCAAACTTTACTTGACTTTCAATATATAAACACTAATAACAAAGTTGACTTTAACTAATCAACAGTCAAACTTTACTCGACTCATAATTTATAAACACTAATAATTATATTGACTTTGTCTAAACAACGGTCAAACTTTACTTGAGTTTCAATAAATAACACTAATAACAAAGTTGACTTTAACTAATTAACGGTAAGAATTTATTTGAATTAGTATATAATAAATACTAATAAAAAAGTTTAACTTTGACTAATCAACGGTCAACCTTTACTTGACTTTCAATATATAAACACTAATAACTAAGTTGACTTTAACTAATTAACGGTCAAACTTTATTTGATTTTAGCTAATGAAAACTATAATTGGCTCAAACCCATAATTTTGGCCCAAACCCCATGTCCCAATTTCATACACTTAGCCTTCCTTCTCCCTTGCCCCAATTTCATTCGAAAAAACCCTGGATGCAACTCTCCTACACCCACCGTCCATCTGCCTCCTCTAGTTTTCTCCGCCAATCAACCATCGGCCACGCATCATCTGAAGAAGTTGACGGAAGGGGAGATGGCACCGGCACCAGCACCGATGAGGGAGGCAATCTTCTCGTTCGCCTTCCCAGGGAGGGACCCCTTCGTCAATGCCTGGACTCCACCACTACCCGCGCTTGGAATCCTCCTTTCTCCACCACCATCTCCCCCGCTACAGAGACTCCACCACCGTGGTGGAGGGGCTCGCATAACCATTTTGGATTGTTCCTCGTTTCTTTGACTAAGGTATTCGATTATCCCCTCTCTTGTTGTCCTCAATTTTAGTTTTCTCATGCGAAAAGCCCAACCGAATGTAAGGAAAAAGTGACAATTTCTAACAAAAATGAAAAATGTAACCGTGGAATGAACACTGCGCCATATTTTATTTTTATTTGTTGTCCGCATTAGCTCTGTATTGTTTGTAGTTAATGAAATAGTCTCATTTCCTGAGAAATAAGTAATGCAGCTAGTGTTGTGCATAACTTTGCCGAGTGGGTTGCTTTTGTGAAAATGCTTTGATGGGATGTTTTTTTAATATGATGGTATTTTTGTGATGAAATTTAGTCATGCGATCATTTTGTGGAGCCAAAAACGAAGGCAGAGCTTGCATTTGTGGATCGCTGGAGCTGCTCGTGGTGGTGGCTCGCGTTTGTGGTTCACCGGAGCAACTTGCAATTTTGGGTCTCGCAGCTCTGGTTCTCCTCTAGTTTTGCGGAGGTGGGTCAAATTTTAATTAAATTCAATTAATTTGTAGTGATTAAATTCAAATAATTTTTGTGAGCACTAGCGGTTTTAAGGCATTATCTGACTGTTGAATTGTACTTGTAAATTTATTTTAGATATTAGATTATGATTCTTGATTCTGAGACATGCTCTTAACATTTTCTATTGTCCTATCTCGTTTAAATAATATTCCTGCTCGTCTTACAAATTAAACGTCTGTACCTTGTTTACTGGAAACTATGAAACTGTATTTGCTTAGTCTACAGGAGGAAATGGGTGTCTAGATGTGGAATACTTCACATTTTCATCGAGCATATATAGTCGATCACATGAGATCTGCATCTCCAGTTATAAGCCATGCAGGTTAGCTTCTGGTTAATTTGAATGACACCTTCTAATCATCTAGTATTAGTCTCAAGAGGGGTTTCTTTTCCTTGTTGAGGTATGATGCAATGGTTAGAGGTGATGGGGGAATGTTTTTGGCAACAAAACAAAGTTGACTAGCAAATAAATAGTTAGTTTAAGAAGCCTGATTGCGCATTGTACGTCATGATTGCGCATTGTGTTCTCCTCTGGTTTGCTGCTTTCCACAATTTTGTCTGATCTTCTCTTCAGGTATCCTAACTCCTAAGTGCGCACGCATGTTTTCTGTGTGTGTGTTGAAATTGTTATGCTAGTTTGTTGTTCTAATTACTTAGCTGGGAAGCTTTAGAATACTGTGGCATTTGCAACTGCTGTGTCTGGTGTAGTTTATCTGGAAGAATATGATTGTTTAAGTAGCTGCAGCATCGGATGATAATTCAAAATATCATTAGTTCGTATTTTTCAGTTGTGTGATTTGATCTTCTAATTTAGTTATTAGGAAAACTCCGTGTTACAAAATTATTGCATTGTTGCTCTTATTTGCGAAGGTAGATAAACAAGTCTTTCCATGGGTGTTTCCTTATACAATTGTCTTGAACGCTACTCTCCGACTTTCTCGAACGTTGCTTGCTACGAAGCAATTCACTTTTTGTAATCGATGTAGATACCTTGGTTATAAGCACTTTTTTTTTATATTTGTGTAGATTGATACGAATTATTTTTAGCTACCTTAGTTGAAGAGTAGTGTTTAGTAGATTGATGATTAAAAATTTCATGTTAGTTACCTGGACTCACTGTGTGCGAAAATTGGTGCGAAAAACGCACTGACTACTGTTCCCTCGTCTTTACTATTCTCCTCCTTCTTCTTTTAACCATTTGTCTCTTAACGGCTCTCTGTACTGGTTCTTTCTGCAAGCTGGTCCTCGACCATGGCGTCTCCGACGCCCAACCAACCTCTCGATTCCCACCCCTCCGCGCATATGAACTTCCTACAAGCCTTGAACACTAAACCTGGCCCTCTGTTATCATCCCTCCCAGACACGCCTGATCTTCATCCTATCACCGAATTTAAGGGCAAGCTCGCCTATATTCTTCCTCCAGAGGAAGGAGTGCTTTTGGCTTCACATTATCAAAAAGCTTTAGTTGGGAAATTTAACAGAGGCAAACCTTCCATGGAGAAACTGTTGTCAGCCTTCAAATCGATAGGCTTCAAGTCAAATTTTCAATTGGGATCCATTGATTACCGACATGTGCTAATTCGATTTCAGGACAATGAAGATTACCAAAGGTGCTGGATGAAAGGCCAATGGATGCTAAATGGAACAGCAATGAGGATCCAGAAGTGGACGCCCGACTTCTCGCCGACGGCCGAATCATCAGTGGTTCCAGTTTGGGTAACTCTACATCAATTGCCATTACATTTCTATAATACCTCTGCAATAATAGGCATCAGTAGCCAAATAGGAAAATTTCTTAAAATGGATGCGGCTACTAATGCGCTAACTAGGCCTTCGGCAATCAAGGTTTGTGTAGAAGTTGATCTGTTAGCTCAGCTTCCAAAGTCTATAGTAGTAGGCATTGGAAATAAGGTTTCGGATTACCCAATTGAATATGAACAGCTTCCTATGTACTGCACTCACTGTAGAATTATCGGACATAATCAGACAAATTGTAATTTTTTACATCCTGAACTTAGGAGAAATGGAAAAAATCAGGCTGAACATAAGGCTAACAGGGAAAGTCAATCTGAGGCTTTGGTAGAAAATCAAAGGGTAGATGAGCAAGAAAATAGACAGACTGTAGAAATGGAAGGGAAATCGAACTTATCAATATCACAGAAAGAAAAAGACTTCCTCAGTCAGAACCAGAAGTCATTTCCCATGCAGCAAAATAAATCTGTTTCTCTTACTCATAGTCAGTCTAAAAGAAGACCTTTCTATTCTCTGGATGATATATCTAAGCCTATCACCAACTTGTTCTGGAGGAAAAAAACCCAACTCAATGATTTGCACCCCATCCAGGAAGGGATAAAAAAAAGTAATATGGTTTCTATATCAAATGCTTTCCACTCTTTAATTGATCTTCAGGAAGAGAACATTGCTATCCAAGAGGATGATGTGGAAACCTATCATGAAGCTGTGGAATCACAAGACACTATGAACTCACAAAGTGACATAGAAAAGAATGCAACCAAAGAGACCATTTGCAGTCCTCAGGTTGAGCAGGGGATTTCAGAAGGCAATATGGAGCTAACCTTACACAATACAGAAGCTGAAAACCAGGTCTCAGATGATACTGTTAATGAGGCAGCAGAGAAATCAATTGAATCAACCGACCTTATTCCTCATAGCCAAGATCATCTTGGGGATAACATAGACATTGCAGAACAGGTAAATCCCACCAAGGTAAGTCCTCTCTTAACAGAATTGGCTAGGAAAAGTGAAGATAAAAGAGGAAAGAACAGTACTGCCGCCCTCTCAAAACAAAGGAAATTAAGGTCATCACAAAAAGTGACCCCCCCTAGTTTTAAATGATTCAGTACACAAAAATAGGTAATATTTTAGTGTGGAATGTTAGGGGTTATGGTTCTTCAATGGATAGGTTAAAGGCACTCAAACTGAAACATAAGATTGATTTGCTTTGTTTAATTGAGCCATGGCATGATAAGCATAATATAATCACTTTGATGCATAACCTTGGCTACAGTAATGCTATTCCTGCTCAACAGGCTAAAATCTGGATTCTTTGGAATCATGTTTTCAAATTAGATATTGTAAAGGAATCCGATCAGTACATTCAAACTAAAGTCACTGATATTGCATCTGCTGATACATGGAATATTTTCTTTATCTATGCAAGTGTACATAGGCAGATGAGGGAGTTTTTATGGTCTGACCTAAAAGCTGTAACACCTGATCCTTCTATTTACATTGGCGATTTCAATACTGTATCATCTATTTCTGAATATAAGGGTAGAAAGTCAACCCCTAGGAAAAGTATGAATCAGTTTAATGACTTTCTAAATTATATGGATTTCCATGATATCCCAACTGTTGGTAATACTTATACCTGGAGCAATAACAGATTTAGAGACAAATGTAAGGACTTGCAATTTCAAAGATTAGATAGAGGTGTTAGTAATCTAGAGTGGCTAGACAAATTCCCAAACAGTACAGTACATGTCCTTAACAGGATGACCTCTGACCATTCTCCTCTATTGCTGTCTATCCAAAATGCAATTGAGATGGCTCCAAGACCTTTTAGATTTCAGGAAATGTGGATAAACAGGAATGAATTCAAAGAATTAGTGGAAACAAACTGGAATCTTGTCTCCCCACTCTCTGGAATGTCAAGGTTTGTGCACAAACTAAAAAGGCTTAAGGTAGTTATTAAGGAATGGAACAAACACACCTTTGGCAATGTTAAGAATAATTTGGATCAGTCTGAATTAAAAGTCAATGATTTGGAAATAAAGTTTCAGCAAACACAAGATGAATCAGTGCTTTTGGAGCTGCTGCAAGCTAAAAACCTTTTACTTCGAGCACAAAAGGAACACAACATATTTCTGAAACAAAAGGCTAAGTTAAACTGGTTTAAGCATGGAGATGCAAACACTAAGTATTTTCATCACACAATTAGAGAAAAAAAGGCAAGGGCCAGAATAGGTAAAATAAAAGATGGTAATGGAATATGGTTAACTGACCCTAATTTAATTAGAGAGGAGGGTGTTAGATTCTTTCAGGATTTATTAACAGAGGAAGCCTCAAATCAGAAGGGAATTCATTTTAAAGATTTTTTGGCTGAAATTCCAAATGTCATATCTGATGAGCAGAACATCTTTCTGCTATCTCCATTTACTTTTCAGGAGTTGCACAGTGCAGTATTTGATCTTAACAAATCAAGTGCACCTGGTCCTGATGGATTCTCTGGTTGTTTTTTTACACATTTCTGGGAAATCATTAAAGCAGATTTACTAGAAGCTGCAAACCATTTTTTAAATAATGGTATAATCCCAAAAGCCATTTCTAGTACTTGGCTTACTCTGATCCCAAAGAAATCCATCCCGAACACATTTGCTGATTTTAGGCCAATAAGTTTATCTAACTTTGTAAACAAAGTTTTCTCTAAACTCCTAATGGAAAGAATTAAACCTTTAATGCAGCTCTTGATATCTCCAGAACAAAGTGCTTTTATGAAAGGGAAGGATATCTCGGACAATGTCATTTTAATGCAGCAAATGACTAGATTACTGTCAAGAAAAACAAAGGTCCCGAATCTAATAGTTAAACTTGACATGCAAAAGGCCTTTGATAGAGTTTCTTGGTCCTTCCTAAATTCATTACTTCTTTGTTTTGGGTTCCATGGTAAATTTGTTAGATTAATAATGCACAACATAATGACAGCAAATTTCTCTGTGATAATTAATGGGGTCACTGCAGGTTATTTTTGCTCCTCCAGGGGGATCAAGCAAGGAGATCCTTTATCTCCTTTCCTATATAACATCTTATCTGAGGCTTTCTCAAGGGGGTTAAAAAAACTTTTCTCCACAGGTTATTTAACATATTTCAGCCTTCCTACAGGCTGTACACCCCTCACTCACTTGATGTATGCAGATGACACTGCAATTTTCTTGAACTCGGACATAAAAAATTTAAAGCGTTTTAAACTGTTTCTTACTGCATATGAAGAGACTTCGGGACAAAAAGTTAACTTCTCAAAATCTGAATTTTATGTCTCACATAAGGCTCCTCCTCAGTGCTCTCTAATAGCTAGGAGAACATTAGGAATGAGAAAGGGATCTTTTCCTTTTAAATATCTTGGTGTTCCAATTTTTACTGGTCGAAATCTGAGTGTGTATTACTTACCAGTAATTGAAAGGATGGAGAAACAGATAAATAACTGGAAAAATAGGTGGCTGAGTCCAGCAGGTAAACTCATCTTGATAAATTCAGTGATGTTTTCAATTCCAACACACATATTTGGGGTTTTACACCCCCCAAAATCAGTTCTAAAAAAAATGGGAAAGCTGGCTTCAAATTTTTTCTGGGGACATTCTGATTTAAATGAAAAAAGAAGGTGGAGATCCTGGAAAAGAATGTGCTATCCTTTGGAAGAAAATGGTTTAGGTTTTAGAGAATTAAGTGATACCTTAGATGCCTATTCTTGTAAATTATGGTGGAAGTTACAAATCAATAATGCTCAGTGGGCAAACCTACTGTGGACACTGCCAGTTTCATATAAACATTCTCACATATGGGCAAGAATCACCAAGATTACAGCTTTGGCAAACAGTTTCTCCAGAGTTCTCTTTGGTAGGGGCCAATGCTCTTTCTGGAATGCCAATTGGAGTGGGGAGGGAGCACTGTGTTATATTTGGCCGGAAGATATTGAAATTCCCTTCGAGTGTATCTCCCTTAGTGATTTTCTATCTAACAAATCTGCACTTATTCCAATCCTGGAGCCACATTTGGCTACCAACATTATTACAATTTTGCAGGAGACAAGGTTGGAGTATAGACATGAAGATAAGTTGGTGTGGATACTCACTGTTGATGGAAATTTCTCAGTCAGCTCGGCTCACAATGCCCTGAGACAGAGGGGCTCTCAAATCCAATATTTCAAAAAGGTATGGTCCCCTTTCATCCCAAGAAAGATGTCTATCTTACTGTGGAGGGTTCTTAATAATATACTGCCTTTTGATAACATACTTACTAGAATTGGCTTCTCAGTTGTTTCAATGTGTTCAATATGCAAGAATACTGGAGAAAGTCTGGATCATTTTTTCAATTCCTGCAATTTCTCAACTGAAGTGTGGAATAGTGTTTTTTCCATGTTAAGGTTACCCGGTTCTGACTTCAGAGATTTAAAAAGTAGAGTGTATTTTCTTTTATCATTCAGAGCTGATTCAAAAATTCATGAAAGCATTATCAATGCAGCCCTAGTGGTCACAATATGGACATTATGGATTCAAAGGAACAGATTCTTTTTTGAGAACAAACCATACTCTCATGAGGCTTGTTTTGCTGAAATAAAGGATACTATTTATCAAATATTCATGGCACATAGCCTAATAGGTAATAAGGAAAAGAATAGGTTATGGACACAGGATAACATTGTTCCACACATTATTCAAAAACAGAAAATTGCTATTTCTAAGGCCCAATGGGAGAAACCTACTGTAGGCTACAAAGTCAACACTGACGCATCTTGGATTTCAGGAGGTTTGTCATCCTTGGCTGTTATTGTAAGGGATAGATATGGGAATGTAGTAAAAATGGTTGTCAATACGTTTCATTGTCCATCTCCCTTATATGCAGAACTCATTGCTATTCGAAGCGGCTTTGATGTCATTTCTGAACTCAATCTTGAATATGCTATCATTGAATCAGATTGCTTATCCGCTGTAAGGGGTATTCTAAACCCTCTGTCTTCTCCCTGGAGAGTCTTTTCTATGTGTGATGCTCTTAATTTAGCATTAGGTACCACCACTTTGCAGCACATACCACGTGAAGCTAACTCGGCCACTGATTTTCTGGCAAAATATGCTAAGGAAAACAACCTTAATGGGGTTATTAAGCTCGATTCTATTCCACTATTCCTTAAAGGATTACTAACACTCGACCGCATCAGTTTTCCTGCAATTCGAGTTGATTCAGCGAGGGAAACAAATTTCTGTAGCAATTATGAAGATAGATAACAAGCGCTGTGATTTTATTTTTCCATTTATACACATACTGCTGTTTTTGCTTTTTTTCTTTCAGGGATTCAGGGGGCAAGCAATATGAAGCTGCTGTAGAAAAGTTACAGATGCCGCGAGTACCCATGTTGCTGCAGTTTGCTGACTGCAACGCTACGCTAATCTTGCTACAATGATGCTTGCTCCACAGTTCAAGTGTTGATACTAATCTCGCCTAGCATATGGTCAGCTTAGCTATGATCTTTTTCTGAATATCATTGACGAATGGGGGTTTCGACAGGCTCGATTCCCCGACCCGTTCGTGATATTCCAGAATAATAGTTATTCTTAGCATTAGTTTTTCATCTCGTACAGGTGTACAAATCGCTTTTTGTAAGCATCCTGCTGGCTATCCTTTGTGTTATGAACAAACTAACAAGGTGCTTTTTTGGTCTCTGATTATAAAGGTTAGGGGAGCCTAATATACTTCCCCCCATCTTCGGATGGTCTTAAATCAAAAAAAAATAGTGTTTAGTAGATTGATACGAATTCAATTCACATTTTTAAAAATATATTTTAGTGCAATTTTTGTTTTCTAATAAACATTATGATTTCTAAATTTTGTTATTAAAAATGAGCACTGGTAAAACTGTTGCTCATTTTTTTATTGCTCATTTTCATTTTCTTTATTGATCACTAGGGGCAATTGCACCGTTTGTTATGAATGCTGCAAGTTAAATGATGACTTTTGAGGGAAAAGCAAACATATTTTGATGCTTGATGATATGTTTCACTTTGGCATTTTAATGTTGTATTTTACTTTAAACATTCTTTTGCTCTGTAGCATATGATTTATGTGAGTAAGATTGTTATAGTCATTTCATTAATGTTATGAATTAGCATAGGAAGAATATGATAGATATATGTTTATCTTGGTGGATTATTTTGTGCTTTATTTTACCGAATGTTGATGTGTGACTGAATCAAATTGAGTTATGTAGCCTCGTTAAGCACTCAAGGTTGATATACTGATATGAACGTCTTTATTCTGGTATAAACTTCTGGCATAAGCTTCTGGCATAAGCTTCTGGCATAAGCTCCTGGCATGGTATACAAAAGTGATCTATTGAATAAGCTTTTGGCATGGTGAGATTGATTCCTCTCCAAGGTCTCCGCCGCAATGTTTAGTCTCATTGATTATTAGTTTTGTATCATAATTTTTTTGGTTTTATTTCTATATTATCAATTTTGTGAAGTTAATTTTATTATTAAATTCAAGTCCTATTAAATTTTTAGTTTCAGGTCTTTTTCTCTTCCTCTAAAAGCTGAAGCGTGCTGCCGCTTCCTCTGTTTCAGGTTTTTTTCTCTTCTTCTGAAAGCTGCAGTGCGCTGCCGCTTTTAGAGGAAGGGATTTTTTTATTCGTCGTAAATATTTTAGCACCGGTTGGAAAACCGGTGCTAACAAAAAATGTCGGTGCTAAATTAGCATCGGTTTTTTTTTGTTAGCACCGGTTTTTCAACCGGTTCTAAAGAAAAAATCGGTGCTAAGTTTAAAAACTGGTGCTAACAAGAAAAACCGGTGCTATAGCGGTACATTTTAGCACCGGTTTTTACTAAAAAAATGGTGCTAAAAGTTGGGATTTACATCGGTTTTTTCCCCAACCGGTGCTAAAGTTTCATCGGTTACTTAGGCATTGGTTTTTTTCTGAAAAAACCGGCACTAGAACATAAAAAAACTGGTGCTAAAGGGGGGTTCTTGTGATAGTGCTACTTGGTTGAATGACTTGGAAGGAAAGTTCTCCTTCACGAGTTTATTCAACTGGGTTCGGGTGCAGGACGCAGGAGGTGCAGTGCAATCATTGACGATCATTGCCTGCCTTTGCATCTACTCTACTTAATGAAGATGATGGTGCCCCTTCACAGGCTTGCATGGCCGAGTTTAGGTGGGAAATGGAGGAAATTCAGTGGGAGATTGGACGACCATTGCGTTTCCTCTAAACTTTCTTGATGAAGAGCATGGTGCCCAGGGGACTATCCTCCCTCAGGTCTTTCAAGATTTTTGTGAAGAAATCCAGCCAGAAGAGTTCATCTCTAAGAGGACACCAAGACCGTCTTGGTGATAACTACTGGAGGGTAATGTAGAAATAGTGTTATGTTAGGTTAGCTGAAAGTTGACCGTGATTTTTTTTAAATCCTCTGATCTAATAAAGAGTCCATGAGTGTTTAGCAGATAATTTGTTACAATTCTTAGATTTTGTAATCCTCTAAGTTCCTAGTATAATAAAGTATTTATCAATGCTCGTAAAAATTATGTTATAGGCCATGCATTCATAAAAAAGATGTAATATGTTCGTGTTTTATGGTTGTGAAGTTACATTTGATGTTTTCTACATTCACTTTGTGTTCAATAAGGTTGGTTAGACTATTATTTTTCCGAGTTGTATCCTTTTTATAGTAGCGTGAGTAGTGAAATTTTACTGCTGGGTATGATAAAATTTCTCCTTTGCTTGGTGAAACTTTAGGGTTGATGGTATACTTTTGACTAATATGTTTAGCGGTTGCATCTGAGATTCAAAGCGAACACTCTTGACGTGTAGTTTGAACCGTGACCATGTTACTATCTTGGAGTCGTCATGTTGTTCTTAGAAGGGTGTTTCGTTGGCAATCTACTAGTTTATAATTAAGTATCGTGGTAAGTGTATCGCCCTTTCCATGGGTCTTTTATTGCTAGCTCTTCTTAATGTCGGTATCCGTACAAGAACACTATTTTCCATCGCACCCGAAAATTGCCTTCATTATTTGGGTTTCTTGTTCGTTGTGGTGTGTCTTTTATATGGTGTTTTGACACCTAGCGATCTACAAGGATTAGGGCGCTATGACATCATTTGGTAGGGACGAATCTATCCCAATGATTGGTGATTCCGGCCTTATTTATTGTTTTTAACCGTGCTGTATGTAGGGTTTGAGACTTTATACGCTTTTCCCTTTACAGTTGTCAGCACACCGTACCTATTTTTGTTGGGGAAACTATTTTATAACTTGTAGCATATATAACATACTCCCTCTGTCCCAGCTCTTTTTGCACTCTTTCCTTTTTTGGACGTCCCAGCTGTTTTTGCACTACCTTATTTTTTACCCAATTTTTGATTTTTTTTAACCCAATATTATTAGCCCACATTATCCCATAACCCTTCATAATCTCTATTTAACCAAATCTTGGGCTTAATCTGAACGAAAATAAAGGAAAAGAGTTAAGAATTTCAGGATATCCCACACAAAGCCTTCAAATAGTACTATTCTTAAAAATACTTCCAGATTCTCTCTCCGCAGAAAGAGCTGGGACGGAGGTAGTACCTTTGTTCAGTGCTTTTGGCAGTGTTCCAATGATCCCCCTCCTACATGAGCATGGATTTGAGGACTGTAGGTGTCTCCTTGGTATTTGCTTCCTAAACAACAGCTTCAGCATGAGGCTCCAACTTTTCTTAGATACTATCAAAGCTAAAAAAGAAAAGGTTCATTCCCACAAACGACGCCACTAGTGTGGTTGACTCCTTTCGAATAATGGTAGTACCAAAATGAGCTCATGACGAGTCCCACACTCTTTAAGTACCTGCAAATGTTCACGGGTTTCACCTTACTAAGAAACTTTGATGCTCGAGTGAGTACATTATCTTACTATGTCTCTCTTAGTAGTTTTCACTTACTTTCTATAGGCATTTCTTCTCTTTATTTATAGTTCTTACATGGTGTGATCGTGGCCTGATTATTATGCCCTCATCTCTGGATCTTGTTCCCTTTGTGTGTAACACGTCTGAATATGGAGCGTCGTGGCTTCTTGAATTGGTAGTGTTTTTCGCTCTATCCACGGTTTGCCAGTTAGTGGCATTGCTATGGTTGAATCTTTATGGGTTGGCCAAATGGCCTTACTTGCCACACGTTTATTGCTTTGGTATCTCGTCATACTTTGATTTCCAATTTAAACTGACCGGATCTTGTGAATTAGTTTACATGTTGTTTCAATGGTTAGACTGAAGTGAATGAATTAAACTTACCATATAAAGTGTGTTAGGCAAGGCTCATAAGGCTCTGTTTCCCCAAAAATAGCTTATGCTTTCAAAATAAGCTATTTTTTTTCACTTTACCAAACACTAAAATGTTCTTTGCTTATAAGAAAATCATCTTATAATATCTGTCAAACACAGCCTAAGTGCTTTGCTTATTAGCTCATCACCTTTTCAGTGTCTGGTAAACTGTTTAAAAAGTTTTTACTTAAGAAACATAAGCTAATTTGGGGGGAAAACAGTAACTGGTCTCCCCCTGCTTTCAAAATAAATCAAAATAAGTCAGTTTTGCTTACAAGCACAAGTCTGCCAAACACACCCATAGTAATCCATGGTAATATTTAACTTGGTGTCAATAGTTTAACACAAAATCTAAGTACAGATAGGAAAATTTGAATTGCAGATAATTTTAATAAAGAATTTACTATATTACCCTTAATTAATTTTAATACTAATAAAATTTAAATTATTTAAATTCAGTACTCATCAACAATTCTTATTCATGATTCATCCCCATCAAAGATTATAATTACACAAAGATGTTGGGGCAGTTAGGAAAGTGACGAAATGGCAGCCGCGAGAGTACATGAATCGTCGGGGTGGATTTAAATGCCCCTTGCCAGCTGAAGTCAATCATTGATTCGATTCTTAGGTCTTTGGCTCTTTAAAGAAAGCAAGTTGTGTCTCCTGTCAAGGTGATCAGAATGAGAGTCTGTTTTCTTACTGCCAAGTGGATTTTATAGTAGGAATTGATGTAAGCCATTTTTATGTGTCAACTGAGGATGCACTTGTATAATATTTTCTAGGGATAAGTGTCAATATAACCCTATCTACTTGAGTAAGTGCTAATATAATCTTATGATAATTTTTAGTGCAAATATAACCCTAACTAGTTAATGAAAGTGCCAATATAACCTTCAGACCCCATTTCCGGAATTAACCTCAATTTTCCGGCGTTGACTCTATGTAAATTAACCAAAATACCCTTTAGGCTAACTATGAAATTAGGTGGAAAATTTTACGCTCATAGTTCGTCGGACTGCCGCCGGAACATGTAGGGTTATATCAGCACATTATGCAATTTTATTGGGTTATATCAGCACATTCCTAATGTTTGTAGGGTTATATCAGCACATTTCTAATGTTTGTAGGGTTATATCAGCATATCCTTAAAACTTATAGAGTTATATTGACACTTTTACTAACTAGATAGGGTTATATTGGCACTTATGAATATTGAAAGGTTATATTGGCACTTATGTCATAGGGTTATAAAAACACTTTTTTCTATTTTCTAATGAAATACAGATGACAGAGATTGCTTCCTGATGTACTGTACTTCATCTTCTATGTTTTGTGACTTGTTTATCGAAAACACCTAAGTTTCTCTGGTTGGTGGATTGTTGGGTGAATGTTACAATTCTAATGTTTCAGGTATCCATTTTCACTACAAGAAAATGAACCTATTACTTTGCACTATTTACCTCGGTTTTTAGAAGTAAATAACATTATTGACATCGAATTTTAAAAAACCAAGGTAAATAATAGATTTTTTTTACCGCGGTTCTACAATAACCGTAGTAAATAGGACATGAAATCGAAGTAAAAGTTACTACCGATGTAAGTGCGACATCATCAGTAAGGGTATGACCTAGAAGTAAAAGTCATTGATGACAAGATCGACTTTGCACCTTCAGTCGATGTGACCAACTTTAATCCAATGTAAACAACGACGTCAATTTCTCACTCGGCGAAGTCACACATACTCGTCGGTCCAAACCCATGCCTAAAATCCTTTCAAATAAATTAATTTATGCGATGTTGCACTTGAATCGGTGTTATGTTGGTTAAGGTGAAACATTACTGTGCGAATAGAGTGCAATGTCGCACATGTATATCAGACCTAATAATTTAAGGATAGTTAATTAATACAGCAAGAACTTGGAATGTACCATCTAAAGGTTTCATTCCAGGTTCACCATGGATAGTCTCAAATTTCATCTAGTTACATGTGCAAGAGAAAAGCTAGGTACATACATACGCATATATATCCAAAACACATAATCCTACGTACCACATGTAACATTCCAACAAAATGAAGATAAAATAGAAGGCAGAGAATCCTAATAAAATCCAAACAAGCATTCTTTATGTTCTACAACAAACAAACATATGATCCATGGCAATCAATGAGGTGGTGACACGGGTGGGATAACATCACCTGTAGACCAACTACTTCCAGTTTCTTGAGAATTAGTCTTCAACTCTTCGGTGGAAGACTCGCTAGCGTCGGTGCTTGATACTCTTTCATTATCTGTGGTATCCAGCCAATCCTCGTCAACCCCAAGCGCCTCATCTCCGGCAAGTTCACTAATTGCATCGGTAATCATAGATTTCAGCATCCTCAATTCTTCCATAAGATTACGAACGACGTGTTCTATGTGCAGCGCCATGGCCTTGGTCTCGGCCATGTCCTTCAAAAGGATGGCCCAGGCCTTCTGTTTAGGTCTTGTGGGATAAGAAATTCGTTACATAATCTTAAATGAAAATGTTAAAATTCTAATTAATGCTAATTTGGAAAAACCAAAAAAACTCAAAATTTTGTTACTCGTCAGGGGGGCGGGAATAGTGGTGGGGTGAATGTCCATAGCTGGGGAAGCCGATGGAGTTGTCTCCGGTGCATGTGTGGGAGGCATATCTATATCCCCTATAGGGACACTGCGATCAATCCACGTTGCCAACCCCTAAACTCAATGCTTCAGCCCAAAGTAGTTTGCATCGAAGTACTTAGGCTAGAATTTTGTTTTCGATTTGATGGGAACCTTCTTCTTCTCTAGAATTTTGGTGATGGCATTGTCATAATACAATCTCCAATTCTTCATGGAGAGGGCCACTTGATTCATCTTCTGGATGATGGTGTTCCTGGGTTCGACTACCTTCTTCTCCGCGAGGTGGTAGAACATTACGGTCCCGTTAAGCGTGCACTCTCTAGGATGTCTGACCGGGATAAGTACTTGTACAATTATATTGAACATCATTCTCTCCTGAAGGTTTAGAACACCAAGCTTGATTTGATTTATTGGGATGAGTCTATTCCCCACTTTAATTTTTAAGTACTTCTCCACCATTCAGTTGGGTTCAAGCGCCCTGGATAAGTTATTCTCGTTAATCGGTTGAGGTCAATTGTCCCAGCAGTACAGCTGCAGAGGCTCAACCTCCGGCAGATCCTCCCCACTGATTGTGCACCCAATCACCTGATTGATGAACTCTGTCGTCATCTCCATGTCTATCCCGTTCACTCTTATCGTGTAGATGGTCTTTGATTCCCTAGGGAAATTGGCATAGAAATCTTTGACCTCCGTAGCGTACGTCGGTTTATCCAAGCATATAAAACCTTCCATTATTGACGGTTTGAAGGGTTTGAGGAAAACATCGAAGTGTAGTCGTTCCACATCCTTGGGCTTCATCACTCTGATCTTCTTTATCCTTCGGCCCAGGATCTTTTTGAAACGCTTCTCTGCCTCCTCCTTGACAAACATATTTTTTCCCATATTAGCAATGAGGGGTGGTCATTTTCTTTGCCTTCTTCGTGCGTGATGGACCTGCCCCGTGTTTTTTTTCCATTTTCCTCCTGGCTGTCTGCTTCATTTGAGCCATCTGATACTCAAAGAAACGTAGAACAGTTAGTACAACAATCAAGAACTCAATGATGTCAATGTGTTTGAGCTGAGTTTAGATACATGTCACTATCACTTCGTCTAGACTAACATGAAATATCTGAAGTCGAGGATTCATGTGTTTGAATGTGAGACATCACTGTTCAATTGACTAAGCCGAAACAGTTAGCGACTAAAACACGAATGGTCCTAAAACACCTATAATCTCAACTAAAACATCACAAAGTAAACAACTAACATGCCACAATTGAATAACAAAACAATGGGCAATAAAAGAAGTATATGAAACCCGAATGACCTTCATCAAACTTCATCCGAAAATCCTTACCTTGTTACGGTCTGGTTCTCTTCCTCTTTAGAGAAATCTGCTATTGCACTAAGTCCAAAGCAATTGAATGTTGGTTTTGGTGTTACTTTGATATGTGAACAACCAATTTCATTGAGATTTTAATGTTTTCTGATCATTTTTTTCAGGTGGGATGTTTTGGTGTGATGTCGTCGGTTGGGAATGCGAATGGGTAGGGTGGTTGGGTATTTATACACCTGTAGTGAAATGCTACCGTTTGGTGCAACTTTGCAGGATGTGTTGCATAGGAAGAATAAGGCAGAGACTGTAGTGCGAAGTCGTGGATCGTAGGTTTGGGCCCAACAGAAGGGTCAAACAAATTTTGGATTGGGCCTGGTCGTTCGTATATATCCAATTGATATTCAGCAATATCGCGATAACAATCGCTCCATACGAGATAGTACCGAGTCCAACCCAATATCACTCATAATAAACACTGGGCCATTTTACATGAGCGGCCAAATCCAAAAATAACTATGACCTTAGTCATTGGTGAACTAAAAGCACCAAAGCCTGATGTCGCTACAAGGTTTTCACCACTGAGTTCAAACCAATGCTATATCGACGTCGCATTAATAGATTGTGGGCCGAATAGCCCAAATTGCACACTATACATTTCTCATGAAATATAAAAGTAACAAAATTACGTCCATCAAATTTCGACCACCATGTTCGAATTTGGCCATGGCCGCGTCATCAGAGTGGGCCAAATTTATTCACGGCCACCACATTAAGAGACTCTGTGGAAATTACACTACAGCCCAAACTTCCGTGGTTGTTACCGTCTGTTAAAAGACATTTATCCGAACAAAGCGACAAATGGTTCATATGAAAATTATGCGTACTGTCTTACAGCAAACCTGGGTAATCTTTCGAGCTTTTTTTTATAGTATTCAATTAATACTGTAATAATAAGATTTATAGGAACGGGCATTTCCACCAAATATATAGAATCACATGAAATTTCATATTCTAGGTTTTATTGATATATAATGGTAATAAAATGTTGTCCTTCAATTTTTACAAAGCGCCAGTACTTGGTCTAGAGTAAATTGTAGGTGATTACTTAAAAGTACTGGATCTTGACGGTCATATGATCTTGTTCAAGTCCATGGAGAAAAATATATAAGAGATGTTTCTTTATTACTATCGGTTATTATAAGTTCGACTATATATATATATATATGGATGCCACTGCTTCTTTTCAGGATAATCAAGAATCGAGTTTGGGACCACACGTTTGTCCTTTTTATTTTTGCACTTA
Organism: Rubia yunnanensis; assembly: GCA_037428765.1. NCBI lineage: Eukaryota > Viridiplantae > Streptophyta > Magnoliopsida > Gentianales > Rubiaceae > Rubia > Rubia yunnanensis. The sequence continues at coordinate 63,227,996 of CM075069.1, read as the reverse complement.
GGTCCCTCCAAGAAACTGGGAGATGTCGAAATGAAAAATTGGATATACGTTTATGTATCACACTGCACGACCACCATTGTTCGAATTTGGCCATGAACTAGTCACCAGAACGGGCCCAAATTATTCACGGCCAAGGCATTACGAAAGGCTGGGGAAATTACACTATGGCCCAAACTTCTGTGGTTGTTACTGTGTTTTAAGAGACTTTCACCCGAACAAAACGAAAAATGGTTCATATGTAAATTATGTGTACTGTCTTACAAGCATGCGAACCTGGGTAATCTTTCGAGTTTTTTTAAAAGTATTCAATTAATATTGTAGCGATAAGCTTTATGGGAACGAACATTTCTGCCAAATACATACAATAACATGAAATTTCATATTTTAGGTTTTTTTGATATATAATGATAAAAAAATTCCTTCCTTCAATTTTTACAAAGCGTTAGTACGTGGTCTAGAGTAAATTGTAGATAATTACTTAAAAGTACTGGATCTTGACAGTCATATGATCTTGTGGAAGTCTATGGGAATATATATATATAAGACCAGTTTCTTTATTACTATCAGTTATTATAAGTTCGACTATATATTATGGATGACACTGCTTCTTTTTGGGATAATCAGGAATCGAGTTTGGGACCACCCTTTTTTTTATTTTGCACTTAGGCCCCTCCAAGAAATAGGGAGACATCAAAATGAAAAATTGGACATGTCATAATTTTATTCATATTTTGACAACAATGTTGTCCCGATTTGGGCATAAATGGGCCGACGGAAGGGCCCGGAACCTCTAAACGGATATTTTTATGACAAATTTCAATTATTACACTATGGCCACATATGATGTGTCATACACATGTCACAAGGAACGATACATATACCGAATAGCTAGCGACATTGTTCTTTCTCAAATTTTTAGCGGGAACCAAAAATTTCAGACAAAATTTTGAAATAAAATTTCTCCCCAAACCAATTTTTTCATTTCAATGACTATCACCACTAACACTCATTTCCATTTCCAATACATATCCCAAAAACTCACCTTATCCATTCACACTATAATGAAAGGGTTCATTCAAATGGATTCCTTCAATCATCAACATGTATCCAAGGAATAGTGATTTTCAAATTTATTGAGGTACTTTTCCATCTTTTACATGTTCCTTTAGCAAATTTATTACAATTTATACCTTCCATATGTTTTTTTCCTCATTAATGGAAGATCAAACAATTTCATGAAGAGTGAATCATTGTGTCACATGTTATAAACTGTATGTTGTGTTGGTTACCAATAAGATGAACTGTTTATAAATAGTGAGACAAATGGCTTAGCTTCGGATGAACACAATATGAATGTGCGACGTCGGTCATTAATTGCTCAGTACGATACAATACCGAGTTATAATCGACATTGCAGAGGTGAGGAATTTTTGAGTTTCACATTAATATCCTAGAATATCTGAATTTAGTTTTAAATCAGTCTCTGCGGCCTTGGTATTTATGAGTCCGACGTCGCTTGGATACTGATCACTTAATATTTCCATGCTGCAAATAATTTTGTCTACATATGAATATATTACGTGTATTTTTGGGTACGCGACAACTGTAACATAATTTGTGTTTCCTGTGAATTGGTTGTAATAAAATGGAGTTATCAGTGGATTCTACCGCATCAGATGGACATAGTTGGCTTCCCACCGGTCGCCCTAGAAATATGAATGCCGTACAACGTAGAAAATGGGGGTTAAATGCAATTATTGTTTCAATTTTATAACAACCTTATGTATTTTAATATATTGTACATTTATTTGTAATATACTAGTATGTCATAATGTTGTTGGTTTAAATGAACATTTCAGTTAATGATTCCAACCATAACTTAACAACAATTAAGTGTTGTATGATGTTTAACCATTACGCGGTTTATCAGATTATTTATAACATGTAATGGCTAACAAAGATCGATTGTTTGCATCATTGAATATTTTTTATTATCATTTTTTACCATAAATGAGAGTTGGCGGACAAAGCTGCGACGTCGCATTAACTACCTCTGAAACAACATATTAGCGACGTCGCATAGACTTACGTTCAATTTTTTTGCTACGTCGAACAAACAAAATGGCATAGTTTTTTCAGCGATCCACGTCACGAGGGACACAATGTGGGTCTCTCACTATTTGCGATATCGCTTCTCAGCGACTCCGACATCGCTTTTCTTATGAACGACTTCATCTAGTGCAAAGTCGATGCACTTCCTCTACCATCAGCTGCTATAATCCTTTCATCGACGTCGCAAGGTTCATGATGTCGATGTCGTAATCAACGAACTCCCAACCGGGGATTGATAACATCGGCCGTCTGCCAGGGTGGGACGTTGGTCTCAATTCATGCCGATGTCGGTCCTGAAACCGAGGTAAAAGGGACTATTTACCTCGGTTTTGAACCGAGGTAAAAAGTATGCATTTTACTATACCCACATTTACCTCGGTTCTTCAGGGGCTGAAAATCGAGGTAAAAAGCACTGAAAAACTGAGGTAATAGATGATGTCTCTTGTAGCATTTGGGCTGAAGAACCGGGGTTAAAAACACTGAAAAACCGAGGTAATAGGTGCTGTCGTATGTAGTGTTTACTGCAAAGTGCATCTCTTACAATATTACATTCGGCTTTTGGTGATCACCTGCAAACTTGTTTCTAAGTTAATGGTTTCCCTTCATTGATTATATGAGGTAAGTAGTAGCACTGTTACAATACTGCCCCAACAGTGAGTTACTAAAATCAAATAATATAGGATTCGTTTTACTGTTAACATATATCAGCAGCAACATTAGCTGGCCAGGCTTTGTTCAACATGAGTAGTAATCTCTTGAGTACAATAAAATTTCCGTGATTGGTGTTAAAAAATTATGAGGTAGTTGAAAAAATTTATCGAGATTATGGAAAAATATTTTAATAATTAGAATTTAGAGTTAAGAGCTCATATAACCCTGTGTTTTGGTGGTTTGTGCTAATATGACCGTGTGAAGTTGGAAAATGCTATTGTAACCCTGTGTTTTGCTTGAATGTGCTAATATGACCCCGGGGGTCTGAATTTGGCTGGAAATACATGAAATGACCATTATACCCCTGTATTAAAAAAACAAAAATTCAGAACAAGTGAAAGGATAATTATGTCCTCATTCATTTATTTCCTTATTAGTCTCACTTTCCGCCACTGTTGAAGAAGAAGCAAAACTAAGAAGCAAAACTATTCTTTCCATCTTCTTTCCTTACTCTCCGCCTAACCTCCGCTCCAACTCCGCTCCACCTCCGCTCCGCCGCCGCCACCTCCGCTCCACCTAGCTTCACACAACTCCACTCCACCTAACCTCTAACCTCCGCTCCACTCCACTTAGCTCCGCTCCACCTAACTTTACACACCTCCGCTCCACCTCAGCTCCACCTCCGCCTAACTTCACACAACTTTGCTCCATCTAACCACTGCTCTGCTCAACCTAACCTCTGCACCGCTCAACCTAACCTCTGCTCCGCTCCACCTAGCAATTCGACGGAAATGGCAGCGGCGAGTTCGATTCCGCCGGATGAGATCTCCCTACCGCCATACCAACGCAATAACAATCGAGTGGGCCATTGCGCGGAAGGATCTTTGGACCGACACCAATATGGGGTGATATCTCATCGCAGGATTTGGGATTTTTGGAGCATCAATCAGAGAAATTGAACCCTCGCTACTGAGCTCGACGATTTAAAAGGTTAGAGTGCTCTCTGATTTATCGTCAATTTCTGGGTTTGGATTATGTATGCTGGTGGTTGCAGATTCATTCCTATGGAATCCGAAGGGATGAGTTTTGATTTTTCTTGGCTGGAACTGGCCATTTTTCCAGATTGTGGTCTCCGCCGGTGGTGGACGTGGCGGAGCGGCGGTGGAGGTGTAGTCGTTGTTGGTTGTGGTCTAGTGGCTTGTTTCCAGATTTTGCCCGGCAGCGGCGCCGGAACTGGCAAAGGTGGCAATGGCTATGGTTACAGAGAGGAAGAAGAACTTAGGGTATTTTAGTCAATAGATTTGTAATTTGAAGGTTAGGGGGTATTTTAGTAATTTTGCATTTGGTCAATGCCGGAAATAACAAAGTCAACGACAAAATAGTTCCATAAGGTTACATCGGCACTTATGATGCAAAACACAGGGCTACAATAGCACTTTTCAACTTCACATGGTCATATTAGCACAAACCTCAAAAACATAGGGTCATATTAGTATTTTACCCTAGAATTTCTTTAGGAATAAAATTATATAACTAAAATTAATTTCTAAATGCAGTCTAAAATTCCTAAGTGCAGGTATTAAGGATAATATAGTAAATGCTTCATTAAAATTACCTACATTTAGGATTTCTCTACTTACACTTAGATTTGCCCTAGTTTAGAAAATGGTCAAAGAATGAGATATGTTTGCTTTACATAGCTTACATAGAAATAGTAATAACTGGCATACGATAAAGTAACTTGTGGGCAGTTACATGTGACCATTGAAATTGATAGAGGTTGGGCCCAAAAGGTATAATGGGTCGTATTGATAGCGGCCCAATTAAGGTATTTACATGTACCACAATATTCACCGCATTTATGGGAAATCAATGACTATAATTAAGGATATTGTTATTTAGAACACATAGTGTGAATACTAGGTGCATAATCATTTTAGCATTCATTCTGTCTTAAACCGTATACATACCCTTTGATTGAATTAAGCATCGGAGGACTGACATCTGGTATCTACATGGACGGTTTTATTTCAGGTCGGTTCGACACACCATGACTCGTGGACTGTTCGGTTGTACCAGAAGTATCGATTGGCATTTTTTTGGGGATCGACTAAGCCACATTAGGGTCTCTAAAGTTTATGTCTATGGTCACTAGAAGAAGCGAGAGTTTAAGGTTGAAAGGTACAGGAGCTGATAACGAAGCGCAATTGTTGAGAACATATATGGTTAACCCCCAGGAGATGTAGGGTATCGCGATATGGGATGTTCGAGTGTCAACGATTAAGTCAAGGGGAGAGCCCGTCCCAACTGGGGAACATGAAAGGGTACAAACCACAAGCGGACTTAGTCCAAATATAGTTGCGGCTACCCGAGAGAATGTTGCAGGGTCCTTGAGACCCCCAAAAATGACTGCAGGACAAGAGGTCAGAAACTGGGGGCCTGCTCAGAGTGGACTAGTTGGCTTGAGAGATGACATGGATGGAATGTTCACATAGGTTTCTAGTGATTCCAAAATGAAATCTTACGAGCGAACCATGCAAGGGAATCAGGATATAGGGCAGTGAGGCCAAATCAAGATCTAGAACAATCAGCCCAGGCGTAGCTACATCAGGGTATCGAGTTGCTCCCCCCCTCCTTTGAGGGATGCCAAGGCCCCATACAATGGTGTGCCACCTTAATAACTGTTGGGATGACATGTTAGCCGACGATAGCTTATCCTTACCCGGCATATGTGGGAGAAACAGTGCAAGCAAGGCCTTAACCTTCTATCCCAGAATACCCACAAGGGCTGGTTTATTCGATGCCTCAACTACCTCCGTTTACTTTAATTGTTACACTTCTAGGAATAGAAATGTATGGGATGATAACTTCTTCCAGTATCCTAGGATACGAAAATGTAGGGTTACACAGAATGATAGCTGGCCAGGGACCTTACAATCCTTACAGGCAATTGCCGGCTTATCCGGGGTTCGCGCAGCCTTATAGCAGTTCAGCCTAATCACCCATTACAAGTTGGGGGTAACGAACGGGGTCTAAATGTAACTGGAAGGAAGCAGGAGTCTGTTTTGGATACAGGTGATTCCCTTAAAAGGGAGTTAGATAGGTTGATTGGGATGTTAGGTTAGGCAGCAGGATCGCCTTTCAGCACGACAATAACCGGAGTTCATTGGGTGATGAATATAAAACCCCCCAAGGGAATCCCTACCTACAACGGAGAGACATATCGTCGAGAGTTCATTTAAACGTTTCCAAGTTTAATGAATTTGAGAGATTTTGACAAAAAATTGACATGTAAGTTGGTGGGGACTTATCTCCGATGGAAGGCTCAAGAATGGTTCAACAAGCTACCCAGAGGCTCGCTTCACTCCTATCGATGATTTAGCGAGGCTTTGTTGAGCCAGTATGCATAGAAGAAAAAGTTGACGAAAACCCTGTTAGAACTTTATCAAACAAAGCAAAATCCAGGGGAAAGCACAGAGGCCTTTTATCATATGTATGTGGATAAGAGTTTTGGAGTAATAGAGAGCACTAAGAATGAGGTGATTCAAGGGTATTTGCTGGGAATACAGGATATGGAGTTGTACCAGAAATTAAGTACAAACAGTCCGAAGACATTTGACCTCCCCGACCCGGGGTCGTTAATACAGTCGCAACAGTGCAATTTAATTAACCCGGACCAAGGCATTGGTCCCGTGGAATGGTCAAAGATAAGATTTATAGTTCTGCACCCGTTTCTCACTGCTAATGCTACCAAAGGGTGGTAAGCGGCAAGCCCCGGGTTTGTCTACAGAGATGATAGGGTTTAAGTAAAAGTCAAAACACAGTCTCGTGCGGGTTGTCAATCCTCACGAGTGAAAGGAACAACTAGTAATGTAACCATGCAAGTTGGGGGGTTGATATTTCCAACTAACAACTATAGGCGAAATAAACAAACAAGTAAATTATTCAAACTAGGCACTTGGGACAATTTAGCAACATGATAGTTCTAATGCTTCAATCCTCAATTCATTTACATATAGACATACAGAAGACCTATCAATGTGTTCACAACACGTGGTGTGGTCGATGGCACATCCCTGTCATGGTGGGTGCGCCCCGAACCCCCTATCAACACCGTCATCGTAATTAGGGGAGCAGAACAAGGTTCGACCGTTGTTGTGGTTCTATTTCTCCCCTGTGCTATTACGTATCGAGCTTCCACTACGAATGCACTAATTCCCAGTGGTCCTCTATATGTGAGGCCTTAGATTCATAGACACCTCATCTGTGATACTAGGGTTCCAACACATCACCTAGCTTGCTACTATCAACTATCTCTACCCGTAACCTCTTGGTTAACTTTACAAAGCCAGTTAATGAGACGAAAAATAGGTTAGAGCATTCTTGAATCATCCGTGCACACACCCACGTAGACACTTTCTCCCTTACCCATTCAATACAGGTTTCTCTTCCCAATGGGGTATCAATAAGTGCACCATACATGAATATAGCTCAAAGTGTGTTCTTATATGTGGTGTAGTGTTCATACATTTAGAATCATTCAAGAACAATCACAATAATATCATAAACAAAAAGACAGGATGAATCTACTTGAATCTCATAAAGAAATAGAAACTACACAAGTGCCAAATATGTCCCAAGCTAAGCTAACTACTCCCTAGACATGGAATTAAAATATATATTTGAATTCCACATCTTTGGGATGAAATAAGAAGAAAAGAAAAAGTTCAAAGCCTACTAAGGAACTCCTTCTTTCTCCCAGATGCTCTCCAAGTTACAAATACAATTTTTTATAACATGCTAGAATGTAAAATGAGTAAACTAGGGCCCTATATATAGTAGTAGGAGAATGAGCCTAAAAATAGGTCCAAAATAGGCCAAAAGTGCCAAAACCCTAGGTAAGCCGCCTAGTTTTCACAGACCGGCTCGGATGCCATGGTCTGTTAAGCCTTCAAGCACAAACTGCCAGATATGGCACAGTCTGTGAAAATTCATAGCCGTGGGAATCCACGGTTTATGATGTTGGGTCGTGCCACAGTCCGTGAAGGTGTTCACGGACCGCAAGCTGCACCATGGTTTCAACTCAGTAGTTTCAAAGCCTGACCTCCTTTTCACTGACCGCGAGCAGCATGGGTGTTTGCTCAGAACTCTCGTTATGGTCTGTGAAGGTTTTCACGGACCGACTCCATACTTAACCAAATTTCATCAACTCTTCACATCCATGCTTCACGGCTTGGATATATTGTTACGGAACGGCGTTGTTGCTTTATGTAGGGTAGACCATGGGCATCTTCACGGGCCGCTGATGCTTCTTGTAGTGAAGGCTGTCACGGGCCACTGGTCCTTTGTCGCTTGAACTTCATTTGCTTGTCACGGGTGAACCGTTAATTTGAATTGGGAGTACTAGTAGTCTATTTTTTAGTAGTTGAGAAGAAGAATCCAGTGGAGCTAGCCTTGAAGGATAATTATTCCTTGATCGTTCTCGGACTAAGGTAACACTCCTCGTACCACGATTCCCTGTTTCCACCTTTTGTTGTCTTGAACTTCGAAGCCGCCTATCCCTGGCTTCAATCTCCTTCTACCATGCATTGATGCTAGTGGCCTTCATCTACTACCATTCAATGCAAATGGCCTTCAAATCTTCTACCGTTAAAAGGAAATGGCCTTCGTAAGAATGTAGTGTAACAAATTGTATTCATAGGCAACCTGCTAAAGGTACTTATAATGAAGATTAAGGAGCCCGTGAACACGATATGTAAATAATCACTAATTAAGTGTACAAAACATGTGATTTAGAATAGAAAACCAAACATGGTTGTCTAAACCCCTTATCAAGTAAACTCAACTAATGTTTCCAAACCGCCAACCAAAAGTAAATAAAAACTACGTCAATTGCATTGGTTAAAGCATGCATAATGGTGCAGATCAGACTTCTCACACTCAAACCTTTACTCATCCTCAAGTAAATAAAATCAAAGAAAAAAGGTTCAAGTGACATGAAGCATGCGAAAGCAGCCAATGCATCCAACTTATTCCCAAGCTACCCTAGTTCCCCCAAGAAGATGAAAATCTCACATCTCTCACACTCCCCAAAGTTCCTAAGGCAACCAAACCACCCAAAGTAAGCAAATGTGTATGGAAAAGATAAGTCACAAAAGATTGGAATAAAGCCAAGCTTACTTTCCCCAAAGAAGTCCCAAAAGCAAGCAATGAGCAATCCTCAAGTAAAAATAATCCACCAAGGAAATCCAAGAGCTGTCGACTTGCTTGCAACATAGGAATAAATCTTGATTCTCGACCTAGTTGCAAACAAGGAGTCAAATGTATCGTCAACCTAATTTATTGTTTCTTTCTTCTTTTTTCTCTCAATTTCTATCATTTTTCCTAGGAACCCTTTCGGGTTTTCACCTAGTGTCATCCCACAAAATGTGCTCACCTCTCACCATTTTCCACACGTCCTATCATTTTTGCCTAGATTGTAAGTCTAGCCACGCCAGGCCTCTCACTTTTACCTAGGCCTTTCGACCTATCTGGGATTTTTCTAATGTTACCCAAGTCACCCTTTTGGGCTTTTGACTTGTCCAGGTTTTGATCTTTTTTCATTTTTCAAATTTTCAAAAAGCGCCCCAAAAGTGGGCTCAATACTATGAAGATAGTCAAACACACAAAAATACTCAACCAATAGCTAAAATATCCTACCCCATGCAAAATAGGAAACCTGGAATAGCATGTTATTCCACCAAACGTTCATCCAAAATTATCCCCAACAAACAAGAAAAAAAAACAAACAAAACATGCATCCACGAAGAAATCCAAGAATGAGAATTCCTAAGTGCTCACTACTCCCTCCCCGCACTTTGAGGATGCAAAGTCTCCAATGCATAAAAAGAATGTCAAAACATAAGTGAGGAAGTGAGATTAGTGATACCTATGCTTCTGGCCTCGAAGGGCCGGCCTCTTTGTGGCTAGTGAAACACCTCTCTATGAACCCTATCACTTGGATTGTCGCTTCAAGGAAATCTACCCTCGTGTTGAGCTCCTCCACTTGTGCCTTCACTCCTCCAATCACTTGAAATATCCCTTGAAGAACTTGGGAAGAACTCAAGAGTTTCTCCCCAAGTAGGTGTAGTTGACCCAAGTAGGAAAGATGAGATCGACTCACAAGTGATCTTGAAGATGTCTCCCCTTTAATCTCTTCTAGTTCAAACTCTTGGTTGGCCATAACGTTGTAGGCTTTTCTCTAAAAACTCCAGTCCGGTGAAATAAGCAGGTTATCAAAACATGAGTTAGGGTCAATGGTGGTGTGCTCCGGTTGTGGAAGTATCATGAAGCTACATGTGCTTGCACCTCTATAGAGCCATACATATCTACCCTCCGATGACGTCGATCTCACCATAGATGCCTTAGCTAACTTCTCAATATTGTTCCTTGTGTTCGATCTTCCTAAGTAAACTAGAGCCCTTTGTGTGTGATGTGTCCATTTTATGTGCATATTTTGGGACTTTTTTGGATCACTTTTGTGCTCTTTTTTCAACTAGAGCTTGTGTTTTACCTTGAAATTATCTTAGGAGAGTAAGAGATACGTTTGCGCTCTTTTACCTTTTCTTGGTGGATTTTGTGTGACGAGGAAATAACATCAAGACTTGAAGATCGGAGGCCATTGAATATCACCTTTTAAAGACTTTGAAGACTTTCTTTGAACATTTGAAGACTTGAAGAATGGAAGAAAATTGAAGTGAAGAGGAGAATTTGAACCAAGAAGGAAAAGAATTTAGGATTGCTGACTGCAGTCTTCGCGACGGGCGAAGATTAGTTCACATGTCGCAAACTTTGGGTGGACAGAAATCTTGTTTGCTTTTTTTTTTTACTATAAATACTAAATCCTACCCTCTCTCTCTTTTACCTTTTCTTCCTCTCCTGCAATTTTCTGGGTTTTAAACCCTAGTATTCTTCTTTCTTTCCTTGGTATTTGTAGGATTAATTATGTCTTTTCATTATCTAGGTTAGTTTTTACTTTGAAGAAATTGATTGAAGATTCCATATCTATGTAGTAAGAACCTCTATTTTACTCTTTCTTGAAGCATTTGTTATTTAGAATTCATGTGTTTTAATGTAATGTTTTACTTAATTTATATCATGGGTTGTTTGAGAATAGAAAGTGTTTGTATGATTGAAGTGTTAGGGTGTTAGGAAAGTTGCAAATTTCTTAACTCATTTGTCATGAAAATCCAAGAACATGGATTTAGAACATCTAGCGTATAATGTGTTATAATTATTGCTAGATAAGTATGTTAATGTGGATTGTTCTCATATTTATCCTATATAAGTGATGAAAGGTTGAATCTTGAATGTGGTTTGTTCTAGGTTTAGCCTAATGAATGCTATGTTTGGTTAAATGGCTATGTCTTTGGTAGAAGGCTTGTTGTTATCAAATCTATGGTTCTTTGTGTATAATATTGTTGATGAAATACCTTTATGGTGTGGTTTGCCTAAAGTGATTATGAATGAGTTTTGCAAATGGTCGTTGTTTGTCTTTGTGAATTACTATTAAGAAGAAATGAATGTTGATCTTCAATTGGGAAGTTTTGGCATTCCCCATAGGTTATGAATGTGATGGAATGAATGAATGGTTCTATGATCTACATTAGGTTTGGAAGTGGATATCAATTTCCCCCAAGGCTTTACTTTTTGTAGCTTTACCCCTTAGTTTCTTTGGTGATTAGCATAGTTACTTAACTTTGCTAGTTATCTTGTCTTTAAATTCGTAACTTAGGACCAAAAACAACCAACCACCCCCCATTTATTTGCTTATATATATATATTTACTTCTAACATAATATCAACCTTATATGTTTAAACGCTTAAGAAAATCCCTCTTCTTCATGGACGACCTCGGCGTGCCATTATCTATTTAGTTATAGATAGGAAGCATTTAAAGCTTATATATTTAACTTTGAGAGGTACGTCAAAGACCTCTCAGTGTGACCGGGTGACCTACATAATTTGCCAAAAGACCAACCATGCCTCCCATGGAGATTTTCCCACTCTTCTGCTCTCACACCGCTGTGTACTCTTAAACAAAGACACTAACCAAGTCCGGGTAGATGTTCCCCTCCGGTGTCATCGCCTAAAGAAGGTGTACATTGGAGCCCGGACAATGTGTCAATTCACCATGACATAAACATAGGCCTGAAATAGGCAAAAAGTGCCAAAAACCCTAGGTTAGCCACCTATTTTTCACAGATCGGCTCGGATGCCTTGGTATGTAAAGCCTTCAAGAATGGACTATCAGATCAGGTGTGGTTCGTGAACATTCATAGCCGCGGGGAGCCATGGTCCATGAAGCTGGGATTGTGCCACGGTCTGTGAAGGTGTTCATGGACCGCGAGTAGCACCACAGTTCCCACTCATTATTTTTCATGGCCTGGCCTCCTTTTCACCGACCATGAGTAGCATAGGTGTTTGCTCACAACTCTAGTCACAGTCTATGAAGGTTTCACAGACCGACTCCATACTTAGCCAAATTTCTTCAACTGTTCCCTTCCATGCTTCACGGCCCGAATCCATTGTCACAGACCGGAATTTTTGCTTTCTTTAGGGTGGACCACAGGCATCTTCACTGGACACTAATGCTTCTTGTAGTTTGGGTTGTCACGGGCCGCTGGTCCTTCGTCAGCTGAACTTCGTTTGCTTGCCACAGGTGAACCGTTAGTCCGAATTGGGAGTTCTAGTAGTTGATTTTGTAGTACTCGAGAAGATGAATCCAATGGAACTATTCTTGAAGGCTAATTATTCCTGGAATGTTCTCGAACTAAGGAAACACTCCTCGGACCATGATTCACCATCTCCACCTTTTTCCGTATTGAACTTCAAAGCCGCCTATCCTTGACTTCAATCTCCTTCTACCACACATTAATGCTCATGGCCTTCATCTACTACCATTGAATGCAAATGGCATTCAAATCTTCTACCGTTAAAAGCAAGCAGCTTTTGCAAGATTGTAATGTATTAAATAGTATTCACGGGCGACCTACTAAATGTGCTTATAATGAAGACCAAGGAGCCCTTGAACACAATATGTCAATAGTCACTAATTAAGTGTACAAAACGTGGGATTTAGAATAGATAAAAAATAGTCAAATGAATTTGTTATAGTCAACTAATGTTGCCATCTGCCAAACAAAGTAAATAAAAAATAAGTCAAATAAATTTGTTATAGCATGCATAATGGTGCAGATCAACGTTGAAAAACCTTCAGGAGATAGTAGAGCATCAAGCGAGATTAGAGAAAACCACTCGAAAGAAAAGACATTGCCTCAAAGATATAGTAGGAAGAAATGTGGATCCTCAAGGAAAAAGGCCAGTGGAACAGACTAGAACCCCCGTTGAGAGGTATGCTCCCATGTGGCCAACACTTGGAGGAAGAACTCCTACGCAGATTCTGAGTACAAATAGAAGACTGTTTCGACAACCCCCACCTTTGTAGAGCTCGCACAATGCAGTAATTTCTTGGAGGGAAACAAATTGATATTGTGATCACCACATAGATTATGGACATGACACAAATGATTGCATGCAGTTGAGAATGGAAATTGAGAGATTTAAGCAGGAAGGGAGCCTTTGAGGACCAGAGCCCCAAAATTAAGCTGGGCCTCCAAGGCCTCAAGGAAATCAGCCCTACAGAAGGAATAATTAGAATAATGGGGGAAGGGGAGAAAGAAGGCCACAAGAGAAGATGATTCGAGACAGAGGGCAGAATGGAAGGCAAGAAAGGCCGCATGAGCAACATGGGGGCAATCCGAATAACAAGAATGGAGAAAATCACTTGTTCGAAGAGTGATTAATGTTATCAATGGTATTGTAGGAGAAAGGTCCTCGAAAAAATGCACAAAAGGTCCCTTCAGGAGAACCCCACCATAAAAGATTTCGACCAGACAAGACGATAACGTTCCTAAGAGCATATGCGGTTCTAGACCAGACGCTCATGCTGACCCCATGGTGGTCTCAGCAATAATTGGAACGTCTTTGGTAAAAAAAGGTGTTTATTAATGATGGAAGTGGAATAGAGGTAATATTTGTTGATTTCTTTGACTAACTGGATATAGGGCACGGTAACTTGAAAAAGACAACCTCACATCTATCTGGTTCATGGGGAAACCAATATTTCCCTTAGGGGAGATATCCATGATGATTCGACTAACATATGTTGATCAAGGGGTTACTATAAGTTGTAATTTTGCTGTAATTGATTCCTCATCCCCTTATAACGTAATCATTGGGAGACTATGGATCTGCCACGTTTGAGCATTCTGGTCACCTTACCATCTAAAGTTCCCTACAAAGAGGGGAATAGCATCCATTCGAGGAGATCAAACCGTGGCTTGGAATTTTAATCTTACTGCGGTGAGAGAGGCAAGAAGACAGAGAAATGTGGCATCTGTACATGGAGAACTGGGACCCACAGATACAACACAAATGCCAATTCGAGATACTGGAAATGTAGCTATTGGGAAATCAATGCCCGAGGATGTTGAAATGAACTTGAGAGATTTGTTGGAGAAATTTGGGGATGTATTCTCACGGGATACTTATAACCTTATGGGAGTAACCCCAGACCTTACACTACATAGGTTGAATATAGACCCGTCAATAAAGCCAGTAAAGTAAAAAGGAGAGTATTTCCCCACGAGGAAGATGAGGCAATGAATAAGAAGTTGAATTTTTTTTGAAAGCGGACGTCATCAAAGATGTGTTCTACCCCGAGTGGATAGCCAACCCAGTTATGGTCCCAAAACATGATGAAGCTTGGTGAATGTGCATCGATTTCACTAACTTGAATAAATGTTTCCCCAAGGGCAGCTACCTGCTGCCACCAATTGACAAGTTAGTGGAAGCCATTATTAAATATCAAGTTCTAGCCTTTTTTTGATGTGCATAAAGGGTGTCATCAAATACTTATGGCAGAGGATGATAAGGAGAAGACATCATTCATTACGGATGTGGGTACTTATTGTTACAAAAAGATGCCATTTGGGCTAAAGAATGCTGGAGCTACTTATTAGATATTGGTGGATAAATTGTTCAAAATGTAAATTGGAAGGAATATGGAGATCTATGTAGATGATATGGTAGTAAAAAGCAGAATCCATGAGGAATTCCTAGTGGATTTAGAGGAAACCTTCAACAAGCTTCGAGGGGAAAACTTTAAGTTAAACCCGTCCAAGTGTGTTATTAGGGTAGGAGTAGGGAAATTTTTTGGATTCATGGAATCTGAGAGGGATATTGATGTGAATCCCAAAAAAGTGGAAGCTCTAATGAAAATGAGAACTCCGCAATCGTTAAAAGAAGTACAGAAGCTTACAGGGTCTTTAGCAGCATTGAGCAGATTCCTTTTGAGAGGGGCTAGGAAGCATCTCCCTTTCTTTGATGTCCTTAGAACATCAAAGTGATTCGAGGGGATGGAAAAATGTGATGAGGCATTCAAGCAGTTAAAGGAGCATTTAAGGGTGTTACTGACTCTCATGAATCCCAAAAAGAGGGAAACGTTGTACTTACACATCTTAGCCTCGCCCCTAGCAATTAGTGCTGTCTTAGTAAAAGAAAGAAAGAGAGAGAGAGAAGGCATCACCTAATTTATTTCGTTAGTCGTGCTTAGCAGGGCAAAAAATGAGGTACACTGCCCTCGAGAGGTTGATCTTAGCTCTGGTACATGCAAATAGGAGGTTGTGTCCCTACTTTCAAGGGCATACAATAATAGTGATCACGAACCATCTAATCTGGAAGATCTTGCTAAAACCAAAGGTTTCGGGAGAATGATGAAATGGGCAATGGAGTTATGAGAACACGATATCCAATACTAGCCAAGGGTTGCAATCAAAGGTCAAGCACTTAAAAATTTCATAGTAGATACTTCAGAACCCATTATGTTCCAAGACTCACCTCGAGGGGGATATGCAAGAAAAGGAAGTGTGGAAATTATGTGTAAATGGGTCGTCACATTCAGGTGGAAGCAAAGCTGGGGTATTGCTAACCAGTCATGATGACTACCCTTATGCACTGAACTTTGCATTTAAAGCTACAAACAACGAGGCCGGGTATGAAACCTTGACAACTGGTTTCCAACGATTGATCAAGGTTAGTAAGTTGTATTGTAATTCCACCAATACAACTGGTTTCCAACTTGAATATTACTACATAGATTGATCAAACCCTTTCAATCTTAGATCTCCCAATTCTCAGAGTTGGAACTTTCTTTCTTCCTCACACTTGAGTGACTCGATACTCACTGGAAGAGTATCATCATCTACTTTATAAACATGCTTCAGATCGGGTGGTAATGCCTTCAACTCCAAATTTAAGGTTTTCACATCCGATGGAACAAGTCTGGTGGGCGGGTTCCATTTGGGCAAACCGGACCCTGTACGCACTTCAGAATTTTTCGAACATTCTCTTTGGACTGAGTCGAGTTGGGCATTCCTTGATTTATTTCAGTTATGGGCACCACTTTCTGAGAGTACACTGAACAAAACAATTTGCGGATTTCCTTATCACTTGAGACTTGAACATTTACCTCTTCTGGACTTATAGGAATTTGAATTCTCATCTTATCCTGAAAAACTTTAGTCTCAAGAAAATCTTAGACAAAAGGGTCAGTGTGATCAATTTCATTCACATTCTCGGCATCTATAGATTTCTACATGGGTTTGTTAATGTTGAGTGTGTACTTATCACCAAAATAATCTAGATAAATAGTTCCATTCCCAACATTAATAATGGTGTTTTCCATTTTCAAGAATGGACGACCCAACAATACCCCTTATGTTCCCTTATCACTAGTATGATTCAGTTTTACCACATAAAAATCTGCTAGATAAATAAAGTCATTAACTCTCACAAGCACATTTTCCAACAACCCTTCAGGAAATACGCAAGATCTATCTGCCAATTGAATTATTACTCCAGTGTCTACCATTTCAGCTCCATTTAAAGTTTGATACACAGACAATGGCATAACATTAATTGAAGCTCCTAAATCACACATGGCAGCATCAATCTTCTTATCTCCTATATAACAAGGTAAGGAAAACATACCTGGGTCCTTGCACTTTTGAGGTAATTTATTTTGAATCACTGCCGACACAGATTCACCCATTATGATCTTGCTCGAATCTCTTGGCTTTCCTGCAATAAAATCTTTCAAGAACTTGCTTATTGGTGGTAACTTTATGGCCTGCAAGAATGGAAGATTAATCTCCATTTTCCCAAAAATTGATACAAAATCCATATGCTCCTCCCTTTTCTTTTCTAATCTACGAGGAAAATGAGGCAAAATATTAAGTGTAGGATCATGTAAACTCAACCTCTTACTTACCTCGACTGGTACCTTGTATTTACCTTTATCTCTGGTCTCAGTATGCTTAGGATTCTCATATTTTTTGGTGGTTTCATCACCTTTTTCCTCTGCTTCTTAATTCTGAATTCCTGCTGCTGGGTTCAGTTCTGTGAACTCCTTTGCTTCTTTGCTTGTGGATTTGAATGGTAATGCACCAACTTCTTCTTCACTTCTCAATGTGACCCGATTTACTATCTCATGTGAATTTAACTGAACTTGAGAGGGTAACCTTGGTTGTTTCATTCTGAGCTCGTTCATGGAATTCGATAAATGGGTGATTTGTCGCATATGCTCCTCTAAAGTTACTTCTATTTTCTCAAACCTTTGGTGTTGCTTTTGCATTATATCCATCAGTATGTCCAGCTTATCATGCATAGATTTTTCTTAACCACCTTGATGGGGCTGATGAAAGATCGGAGCTTCTCGCTGCATTTTTGGAACATAGGATCGTTGGTAATGATGAGGCTGCTGCCGAGGGGGGCCTTGTTCTCTCCACTGGAAGTTAGGGTGATCCCTATACCTTGGATTGAATTTTTGGGGATATGGTCCACCATTTTGCTGCCTCTCATTGAAATTTCCCATAGCATTTGCTTGGACATTTATCTCTCCCATGGTAAGAATGCATTGTGACGTCGTATGGTTCACTGCTCCACACGTATCGCAAGGCCTTTCTTATACAAACGCAACCTTGTCAACGACCTTGGATAGAATTTTCTCCATTCTTTCCATCCTTTCCTTGATCTCATCTTTTTTGGGATTAGATGTCTGTGCCACCTTCTTCAAGATTCGTACTTCCTGCTGATCATACTCCTTCTTAGAGTCCACCATCCGCTTGATGATCTCTCTAGCTTCATTCACTCGAAGGTCAGAAAATCCACCACTACAGGAAGAGTTCACCAAGTCCTTGTTGCTGGATGTCATCCCTTGGTAGAAACATTGAAACAACCAGCCTTCCGCCATTCGGTGATTAGGGAAACTATTCACCAATTTCCTGAACCTCAGCCAAAATATACTCAATGGCTCATCATACTCTTGCTTGATGTTTGTGATCTCCATCTTTAAGGCTAGAAAGTAGTACTCCAAGAAAATTATCTTCAATTATGCCCATGTCACAATGGAGTTGTAGGGCAAGCTCGAAAACCATTGATTTGCTGCTCCTGTAAAACTGAATGGGAAGGCCACCATTTTGAATTGATCTTCTGTCACGATGGATGGTCTCTTTTGAACCTTACAAATTTTGACAAATTTGCTCAAAAAATTTTAAGGGTCTTCAGTCCTTCTCCCGTGGAATTTGGGGAGTACGTTCAGGAATGCCAACTTGATTTCAATAGGATTTTCGGTCTCTGGCAGCTAAATAGGAGTGGTGGATCATCTTCACTATGAATAGTAAGTTTCCACATGTGTGGATTGTTTGAGTTCTGCCCAGGATTCAGATTTTGGTCAGCTCCGTCCATCTTGATGTCTGTTCCCGAATCAGAGGTAGTTGCTGAAATCGTGATGGGTTCGGTTTGACCAAACCGAACGGTCTCCGTAGAAACTGCTTTCTACGCCTTTGTTCACTTTCTGTTCTTCTTGGCTGTCTTCTCAACTTCTGGGTCGAATATTAAATTCGGCCTAGATGATTTGCTCACAAACCAAGCACACTAACACACGGATTAGTAGGAAAACAATTATAGAAATTGACTTACCGTTCCCCGGCAGCGGCGCCAATTTGGTGAACGTTGTTTCACTCACCAAAATAATCTGCAAATTCTATAGATGAGATTAGTACAGTAGCAAGCAGAGTCGATCCTAGAAGGAACAGAGCAAAAACTATAATAAAATTCCTACTAATATAGAACACTTTTGGTGTAGCCACCATGCCTTAATTTTAATATTTATATAACAACTAATAATGCAACTAACTAATATAAAATAATAATGCAACTAACATATATAAAAATCTATAAAATATATGAATAAGGTAATTGGCTCGGAATAACTCACATTAGTTAAACATCGATCATAGGCGCAAAGATAAATCAATTCATATGCATCTATCAGTTATAGGAAAGAAGGTACGCTTAACCTCCCAAATTCTTTCGTACTTTATCGACAATTAACTAATTATAATTAACTAATTGTTTCTCTTACCAAGATGTCCCGGAAAGTATTCGCTGAACCAGATACACACCTCGATATCATTAAGAATGAAAATGACCCGATATAGCAATTACTAAAGTAAAAGCAAATAGTAACACACACTTAATTATTCCCCATCTTGCTATTATAGTCTTAGCTAGTTAGCTGTTTTTCACAAGAACTCGCTACTTACTAACCCTTTCCAACGATTATGTATTGGTGGAATTAGATAGCATTATCCCAATAATATTCAAGTTGATCAGGCTTAAATATATCAAGAATAAAATAAATCAAAAATAATCAAGAACATAAGAATTAGTTATAAAACAATTAGGTCTAACGATTCATAAACTAAAACTAAAACTAAAACTAAAACTAAAACTAAAACTAAAACTAAAACTAAAACTAAAACTAAAACTAAAACTAAAACTAAAACTAAAACTAAAACTAAAACTAAAACTAAAACTAAAACTAAAACTAAAACTAAAACTAAAACTAAAACTAAAACTAAAACTAAAACTAAAACTAAAACTAAAACTAAAACTAAAACTAAAACTAAAACTAAAACTAAAACTAAAACTAAAACTAAAACTAAAACTAAAACTAAAACTAAAACTAAAACTAAAACTAAAACTAAAACTAAAACTAAAACTAAAACTAAAACTAAAACTAAAACTAAAACTAAAACTAAAACTAAAACTAAAACTAAAACTAAAACTAAAACTAAAACTAAAACTAAAACTAAAACTAAAACTAAAACTAAAACTAAAACTAAAACTAAAACTAAAACTAAAACTAAAACTAAAACTAAAACTAAAACTAAAACTAAAACTAAAACTAAAACTAAAACTAAAACTAAAACTAAAACTAAAACTAAAACTAAAACTAAAACTAAAACTAAAACTAAAACTAAAACTAAAACTAAAACTAAAACTAAAACTAAAACTAAAACTAAAACTAAAACTAAAACTAAAACTAAAACTAAAACTAAAACTAAAACTAAAACTAAAACTAAAACTAAAACTAAAACTAAAACTAAAACTAAAACTAAAACTAAAACTAAAACTAAAACTAAAACTAAAACTAAAACTAAAACTAAAACTAAAACTAAAACTAAAACTAAAACTAAAACTAAAACTAAAACTAAAACTAAAACTAAAACTAAAACTAAAACTAAAACTAAAACTAAAACTAAAACTAAAACTAAAACTAAAACTAAAACTAAAACTAAAACTAAAACTAAAACTAAAACTAAAACTAAAACTAAAACTAAAACTAAAACTAAAACTAAAACTAAAACTAAAACTAAAACTAAAACTAAAACTAAAACTAAAACTAAAACTAAAACTAAAACTAAAACTAAAACTAAAACTAAAACTAAAACTAAAACTAAAACTAAAACTAAAACTAAAACTAAAACTAAAACTAAAACTAAAACTAAAACTAAAACTAAAACTAAAACTAAAACTAAAACTAAAACTAAAACTAAAACTAAAACTAAAACTAAAACTAAAACTAAAACTAAAACTAAAACTAAAACTAAAACTAAAACTAAAACTAAAACTAAAACTAAAACTAAAACTAAAACTAAAACTAAAACTAAAACTAAAACTAAAACTAAAACTAAAACTAAAACTAAAACTAAAACTAAAACTAAAACTAAAACTAAAACTAAAACTAAAACTAAAACTAAAACTAAAACTAAAACTAAAACTAAAACTAAAACTAAAACTAAAACTAAAACTAAAACTAAAACTAAAACTAAAACTAAAACTAAAACTAAAACTAAAACTAAAACTAAAACTAAAACTAAAACTAAAACTAAAACTAAAACTAAAACTAAAACTAAAACTAAAACTAAAACTAAAACTAAAACTAAAACTAAAACTAAAACTAAAACTAAAACTAAAACTAAAACTAAAACTAAAACTAAAACTAAAACTAAAACTAAAACTAAAACTAAAACTAAAACTAAAACTAAAACTAAAACTAAAACTAAAACTAAAACTAAAACTAAAACTAAAACTAAAACTAAAACTAAAACTAAAACTAAAACTAAAACTAAAACTAAAACTAAAACTAAAACTAAAACTAAAACTAAAACTAAAACTAAAACTAAAACTAAAACTAAAACTAAAACTAAAACTAAAACTAAAACTAAAACTAAAACTAAAACTAAAACTAAAACTAAAACTAAAACTAAAACTAAAACTAAAACTAAAACTAAAACTAAAACTAAAACTAAAACTAAAACTAAAACTAAAACTAAAACTAAAACTAAAACTAAAACTAAAACTAAAACTAAAACTAAAACTAAAACTAAAACTAAAACTAAAACTAAAACTAAAACTAAAACTAAAACTAAAACTAAAACTAAAACTAAAACTAAAACTAAAACTAAAACTAAAACTAAAACTAAAACTAAAACTAAAACTAAAACTAAAACTAAAACTAAAACTAAAACTAAAACTAAAACTAAAACTAAAACTAAAACTAAAACTAAAACTAAAACTAAAACTAAAACTAAAACTAAAACTAAAACTAAAACTAAAACTAAAACTAAAACTAAAACTAAAACTAAAACTAAAACTAAAACTAAAACTAAAACTAAAACTAAAACTAAAACTAAAACTAAAACTAAAACTAAAACTAAAACTAAAACTAAAACTAAAACTAAAACTAAAACTAAAACTAAAACTAAAACTAAAACTAAAACTAAAACTAAAACTAAAACTAAAACTAAAACTAAAACTAAAACTAAAACTAAAACTAAAACTAAAACTAAACTAAAACTAAAACTAAAACTAAAACTAAAACTAAAACTAAAACTAAAACTAAAACTAAAACTAAAACTAAAACTAAAACTAAAACTAAAACTAAAACTAAAACTAAAACTAAAAACTAAAACTAAAACTAAAACTAAACTAAAACTAAAACTAAAACTAAAACTAAAACTAAAACTAAAACTAAAACTAAAACTAAAACTAAAACTAAAACTAAAACTAAAACTAAAACTAAAACTAAAACTAAAACTAAAACTAAAACTAAAACTAAAACTAAAACTAAAACTAAAACTAAAACTAAAACTAAAACTAAAAACTAAAACTAAAACTAAAACTAAAACTAAAACTAAACTAAAACTAAAACTAAAACTAAAACTAAAACTAAAACTAAAACTAAAACTAAAACTAAAACTAAAACTAAAACTAAAACTAAAACTAAAACTAAAACTAAAACTAAAACTAAACTAAAACTAAAACTAAAACTAAAACTATAACTAAAACTAAAACTAAAACTAAAACTAAAACTAAAACTAAAACTAAAACTAAAACTAAAACTAAAACTAAAACTAAAACTAAAACTAAAACTAAAACTAAAACTAAAACTAAAACTAAAACTAAAACTAAAACTAAAACTAAAACTAAAACTAAAACTAAAACTAAAACTAAAACTAAAACTAAAACTAAAACTAAAACTAAAACTAAAACTAAAACTAAAACTAAAACTAAAACTAAAACTAAAACTAAAACTAAAACTAAAACTAAAAGTATTTATATTGGGTTTCATACCATAATAAAATCATTTATCATAGGACGAGAATATAGGGATAAATTCCCCTTTCTTCCTTCTCTACATGTTTTTAGTAAGTATAAAAGGGGGTAGAATATGCTAAAAGTAATTTTCCCTCGGTCTCTTTCCCATTGAGGGTGGAATATTCTTTTCCCTTCTCCGTCATTACTTTTTTTTTTTTAATGAAAACACGCGAAGGTGGGGTTATATATATAAGTTTCTCCAAACCTTTTAAAAAACAAGAGAACATACAAAGGGTTCTAGTGATCACTAGGAGCACTGAGGCAACATAGTTGCCCCCAAAAGAGAAACCTATCTGTGAATACGACTAAATTAGTTGGCTAATCTAGAAACTAACCAAAGTGGCTGTGGTTAGTTGTTAAAGTTGCGATTCCAAAGAGAAGAATCTCCACCCCTTGTGTGAATTCTTCGTTTGGCCAGGCAACTTTAAACCAAAAAATATATATCTCAATGTTGCTTCTGAATTAAAAGATATGAATCACATTTCCAAAGAGAAGTGATGGATCGGACAATCACTGAAAAAAATAGAAGCAGTAAGAATCCATATGAAGCTGTGTTGGAGAGAACTTAGTTGCTTGGAAAGCCCTCTCCGGCATTACCAAACTTCCGTTTCCATTCCTTAAAATAACTAAAGATTTTATTGCAACAATAAACAGACCTGCTTGCTCCTCCTTTATTATATAAATTTTAATTTATTGTTTTCATAAGCCCTCTACACACATATTTGATTTTTAATTTTTTTTTAAATTTTTCATCAGGCTTCTATGCAGATTTAATTATTATCTCCTCATGATGTAGAGCTCTTTCCCTCCGCAGAAATTTTAATCTTTGTACATATACATATGTTTAGAAATTCGTATAATTTATAAAAGATACTCCCAATTTTTTTGTTCTTTTAAGAAAACATCGTCGAATTAATGGACTCCCAAATTATTATATAAATGTTTTTATTTTTTATTTCTAGTGAAAATCAAACCTTCTGTAGGAATCAAATTTTCGATTAACTAAACAATCGTTAACCACGTAAAGAGCATAATTAAGTAAGTCGAAAATGAAAAGAAATGGTATTCCGAATCCAGAAAGCGGCTGAATTGAAGCAAAGTCGAGATGTAGATCTCTGTCCTTAATCCTGAAAACTCCACGTAGTATGTGACAGTTTGATGGCATTACGAATCCCAAGATATAACTGCTAAACAATTATACACCGCACAACCCAAGAATAGAAAGCAACGAGCCAAAATTTTTGTGGCTTACTCTCAGACTCGAAGAACAAGGAAAAAAGCTATAAAACTATGAAACAATGGAAGAACAGAGAAGGACTGCAGAGAAGAGGGTGTTTGGTGTATAAGGGTAGAGACAGCCTTTTATAGGCCAAAGCCACTAATGAGAATGAGAAAATGGTGGAGCAATCCACGCCTCTTCAGTTCAGAAAGGGGAAGACCGGGAGTCATTCACGTCCTTTAATGAAAAAGGCTAGGTGTCATCACGTTCTTTAATGAAAAGGGGGGGGGGGGGGAGGAGGCCAGGAGCCTTTCAGGCCTTGCAACGAAAAGGGAGGAAGACCATGCGCCTTTCATGCCTCTACAATCAAGAGGGTTGACTATCCATTAGGAGGTTCAAAATTCAAAGTTGGGCCATGGTCCAAAAAGATAATGGGCCTTGCCAAAGCATTCCTGACCCAACCCGACATGAACCCCGCGCTTGTGGGCTTTAAGAGGTCTTCCACAACACTGGTTGATATCCGTAGTGCTTTCATCCTACCCTTTGTACTAGAAATATTGATCTCCTATTTTCAATGTGGTATTTCCAATATCCCACAAATCCAAAATGTTATTCTTCAAGTAATCACATTTGAGCCCACAATTCTAATTCAAACGTTTGCTCAATTTAACGTGTGAGTAGAGTATGATATAGTACTCATTGGGATGAAGCCAACAGTCCCTTCTTCTAGCACTAATTGTGGCCCAAGCTTATCGGAATACTGCACGAAAAATTTGGTTCCAACAATCCTCCACATGAATAGAAATAACTCATATTACACATGTGTGTTCTAGACAGTGAACTTTTGAGAGTAAGAGCGTACAATCACCGTATTTGGAATGGTAGCATTTCTTAGCCTTGAACCGCCCATAGTGAATATTTATCAGATTTACTAAACCAGGTAGTGAACATGATGTCTCTAACCACGTAGGCTTTTGTGTTAAATTAGACAATAACTATCACACAATTTCATCCTCTCTTCGCACTTGGTTCTCTGATTGTGTTCATTTTGGCCTTGAACATCCCTGGTTATTCATAAGTGAACTTAGACAATTCAGACTCTCTTTATTCTCCTAGAAACTACCCCATTTCACATTCATAACGTGATTGACCATAGAGGTTACCCTATCATACCCCACTTTTATTTCAAAGCTATGATATCATTAAAAGCCAAGTTTAACCTTAACGTGCACATGCAACACTTTTTTTGTCATCAAAGGAACTAGGAAGAGATTAAAATCTCAAGGTGCTTTAATTGATTCAACTTGATTTTAATTGCCTAGGTTACCATTAAGCATCCGTTGTAGTCATATGCTTTAAGCCCATTCCTGTAGATGACTTAACAACTTAATCTCGTGACAAAGCTTTAGTAGTTGGATCTGCTAGATTGTCATCCAATTTGATGTAATCTATAGATGTTGGAATAGTGTTCTTCAGCCAATGTGCATTTTCCATAATATAGTTTGAGGATTAATTACAGAGATAATTAATTCTTTTATTTTGAGTGATCAAAATGTTTAGCTGGAAACTGCTTTCGTTTAGCTAGCATCAATTATATTGGGCTTGCAGCTTATTATGATTGAACCTATAGGGTCACACACAAAGCATGGAACTGGATAAAAGAGATAACTGTTTGGCTAAGAACCCATATAGTAATTATATGACAAATGAGTTTAGAACTCATTAAGTCCAATTGGGCTAGTCCCATATTGACTTGGGATTAGGGTTTATTGTTATGTTTATACATAAAGTAGATACTTTACAGGAATAAACACTATGACAAACATTTTGAACCCTAGCTGCTCCAGATAGTAGAAACTAAATAACCCTATCATTCTAATAAAACCAACCTCGCCGTAAAGAAAAGAAGGAAGATAGATGTGGCTGGGAGACAGTATTTATATGCCCAAACTATGGCTACCTACTAAATAGTAGCTGAAGGTAAGCCGGGTCGTCCATGAGGAAAAAAAGGTTTTATCGAGTGTTAAAGCATAGTTTAAAGCACACGAAGAAGTCACTCTATGTGTGTGGTAACAAAGTTGGGGGGGGGTGTTCTATTTTTAGAAACACTACGACTACTTTCAACAACTAAATTAGCAAACTATTAAAGAGAACGAGGAAAATATGATCACAAATAGCACAAATAACTTAACTAAGATTATAACGAGTCTTGGGCATAATTGGTTTACATTTCTAGTCATCCTTTAATCATAGATTAATTATCCTATTTTATGCATTAATCACATATTGTGGAGAACTTATCAACACCTTTAGAGTGTTGATATTTCTCACCTCTCCTTGGTTATTGTTAGAGTGGGCGATTGGCATTACACAATAACCCTTATCCTTGGCATTACACAATAACCCTTATCCCTGGGTCACTCTAGACAATCGACGTCATAGGCTTCTCTGATGATAGCAATACACATGGAGACCCAACACAACTATCACAATGTCCTACACGCAAGAGACAAATAGATAGCACAAGTATATTTACTAATAACGACTACGAGGATCAACCTTCATGCTAATCATTTTTAGTGAACCACATTGATAATTAGTCAAATCCATTGAAATTCATCCCAAGTCTAAATAATTTCATCAATCAACAATCATAATTAGTTGTCTAACAATAATCACCTTGACAAAAAGTCAAAGTCTTCCGGGTTTGGCCAAAAACCTAGTACATAATCAACCCACAATCATCAACTAGTTGATTATCTAAGTCTAAATCATGCATCAATCTCACAAGAAAGCACAAAACATACTTGATAATCAAAGCACAAATTAGGATAAATCAAATCTCACAAATTCATACTAGAAATGCTTCCAATTACTCAAAGAGTATATTTAGCCTAGATTCATAAGAAATCTACAAGAATTCATGGAAGAATTTCAAAAACTATGAAAAGATGAAGAAAAACTAGGGTTTGGAGGCCCCCATATCGGGCTCAAGAAAATGGGGAAGAAGAGGGGCTATTTATAGCCTAAGTGGGTCAAGAAAAGTCAAAAGGATGCAACATGTGTGGTCGCATACGATCAGACTCAGTTTTTCATTGACCAAATTCAATTATTTAATACCCCAAAAATTTCTCCTCATTACAATTTCCCACTCTGAAATTCAAATATATGTTCTTGAAGGTGGCCAATAGGGTTGTTGATTGTCCTCAATTACCAAGTAAGTTTTCCAATATCACAAATCTGTAGTTTCATCTTCAAATTAGGTTATAGGTTACTTTATTTCATATTAGGGGATGTGATTAGGTATCGGTTGATTGAAATTAGATATTTTGTCATTGTATATATGGGTTTTGGTTAATATATATATATGTGTGTGTGTGTGTGTGTGTGTTTGTGTGTGTGTGTACGCTAATAATGAATGTTTTCGTTAACATTGATATATGTTATATATGATTTGTTTATGCACGTCATGAATTGAATGAATTTAAGTGAATGTATTTTTTGCCAAGATAGGTCAATAAAGAGTGTGTACTTATTATTGTATTTTAGGAACATCAATGGATAAAATGCATTATTTCGATGAAGATCGTACAAGCGATGGGTATCAATCTTTTGTAGTAACCTTCATTGAATATGCATTTGCGAATGCCGCGAAGGAAAATTTGTCTTGTGTATATTGTCATTGCAAGAAGTGTCGGAACACAGCGATTCATGAACAAGCAATTTCTTTGAAGGAAGGTTTATTTATATACGGTTTTGATCCGACATACAAAATTTGGTTTTGGCATGGGGAGAATGTGGATGAGCATACTAGAAATAAAGGAGAGGAGAATGTGGATGAGCATACTAGAAATAAAGGAGAGGCCGAGAAGGATGACATGATGGATGAGTTGGTTGAGGAGATCGTTAAGAATTATAATGGAAATCCAAAAAGAATTTTAGACCTCCATGGGCATAAAGACACAATTCTTTACCATGGATGCCCGAACGAATGACTTTTTTGAAGGCTACGTTACAGTTGATGAATGTGAAAGCTAATTATTCCTATAGTGATATCGGTTTCTCTGCTTTGTTGAAAGTGCTGAAAGAAATGCTTCTGGATGGTAATAGACAATTTGAAATGGTATATGATTCGAAGAAGGTACTATGTCCGATGGGCTTCGTTTATGAAAAGATACATGCTTATCTGAATGATTGTATCTTGTATAGGGGAGATCACTTGTATGTGGAGGCATGCCTTAAATGCAATGCTCTAAGGTTCAAATTCGATGTTGATGGAGAAATTGGAAATCAGTGGATGAACAAGGTTCCTATCAAGGCTGTTTGCTATCTACCTATTATTCCTTGTCTAAGAAGATTGTTTGAAAATGTTGAGGATTCTAAGAATTTGAGTAGGTATGGAGATAAGACAGTGGTTGATAATGAAGTGATTTGTCATCCAGCTGATTGTGATAAGTGGGTGAAAATAGATTAAGCCTTTTCGGACTCTGGGAATGAGATACGTAACTTGAGGCTTGATTTGTGCACCGATGGAATAAACCCATTTGGTAATATGAGCAACAATCATCGTTCTTGGCTGATGATGGTTATGATCTACAACTTGCTCCCTTGGTTGTGCATGAAAAGGATGTACATAATGTTATCTCTAATGATCTTCGGTTCGAGACAACCGAGCAACGATATCAATGTCTACTTAGCCTCATTGGTGGATGACTTGAAAAGATTGTGGCATCCTGGTATTAGGATGTATGATGGGTTTTGGAAGGAGAATTTTAATTTCATAGCAATGTTGTTTTGCACTATTAATGACTTTACCGCTTATGGGAACCTTTCTGGCTATTCCATAAAATGACACAAGGCATGCCCAATTTGTTTAGACGACACAGATCATTGTCAGTTGAGGCATGGAAGTAAGCATGTGTACCTTGGTCACTGGAGATGGCTTCCAACAACTCATCTATGAAAGAATAAACATGATTAATTCAATGGAAAGGTAGAGTTGTCACCCCCTCCTTCTGTATTAAGAGGTGCTTTAATCTTGTACAAGTTGCGAGATTTTTGTAATGACTTTGGATGAGGGAGAGGAAACCAAAGGTAGCTGGTAGTTGGAGAAATCATTCCATATTTTTCAAACTACCAAATTGGAGAAAATTGACGTCAGACACTGTTTGGACGTGATGTATATTGAATAGAATGTCCGTGACAGTTTCGTTGGTACTTTGATGAATATCCCGGGTAAGACAAAGGATGAAGTGAAGTCAAGGAAGGATATGGTTGATGTGGGAATTAGGCCTAATTTGGCCCCACAGGTGTGGGGGCGAAGACATAATTACCAGTAGCTTGTTACACACTTTCAAAAGCAGAGAAAGAGTTGATGTATTCTAGTCTTAAAGGAATGGATGTCACTACGGGCTACTCATCCTGGGTAAGCAGTTTAACGTTCGATGAGGGATCAAGATTTGAGAGTATGAAATCTAACGATTCACATTGTTTGATTCAAGAATTTCTCCTGGTGCTATTATATCTATCTTGCCAACTAACGTGAGGAAGTGCATTACCTGTTTGTGTTGCTTCTTTAAGGAAATTTGTTGTAAGGAGATCAAGCGTCGGAAACTGGAGGAACTACAAGAGGAAAATACTTATCGTGTTGTGCGAGTTAGAGATGTATCCCCCTCTTCATTCTTTAGCATATTGTTGCCCTTGTTGGTTCACGTTGTACGGGAAATTTTGATTTGCTGTCATGTTTACCTTTGATGGATGTATCATTTGAGAGATATATGAAGATATTCAAGGGTTATTTGAAAAATCATTTTCACTCGAATTCCAGTATATTCTAGAGGTATATAACCGAGGAGGAAATAGAATACTGCATGGAATTCTTGATGAATGAAGAGTTGGTTGGTGTACCAAAATTGCGCTATGGCGATAGAGTGGGGGGCAAAGGTTTGCAAAAAGGAACAACGCGGGTACAAACCCATGACGAGTTGGAGAAAGTACACTTATATGTCTTGTGCAAATCAGATGTGGTTCGCCCCTCGTGGATATGCACATGGTCTCCATCAAAGAGCGGCACCTTGGTTGGTCAGAGGAGCAAGTACTTTTGAAACACAATCACACCTTCATTGATTGGTTACAACAAACTTTATTTGGAGAAAGTCACAGTGAAATCTTGAATTGGTTAGCCTTCATGCCTTCCACTACTGCGATTTCTTTTACTGGCTATGACATGAATGGCTTTACCATCTCAACTATTGAATGTGACAAACACACATTACACAAAATAGTGGTGTTAGCATAGTTTTCGAAGCATTACATGTCAGTAGCTCAAAGGATAAGAATCCAATGAACGGGAACATGGAGTACTATGGTGTGATTGAAGAAAGTTGGGAGCTTGCCTATACAAGTTTCAGGAGCCTAATTTTCAAATACAGATGGGTTGACAACAATGCGGGTGCATCAATTGATGAGCTAGGTTACAGTCATCGACTTGAGCAAGATACGTTCTACTGGCGATCCATACATCCTTCCATCACAGGCTTCACAAGTGTTCTATGTAAAAAATCCGTGCGATCCTAGTCAATCGTTGTTCATTGAAGGGAAAAGGTAATTTATGGAGAAAGTTAGTCCATCCTCATTGTTAGAGATAATCCCACATATACAGCCAATTGGCAGTGATGTCAGCCAAGAAGAGATAATTGGTGTCGAACTAGCATTGATGAGAGACCATGAGGAGGGTGTATGGATTGAGCAACATTCAAAATCAAAGAAGAAGAGGCAAAAGAAGACATAAATTTGTACTCATTTTGTATGTTCTAATTAACTTTGCATTATTCCATTATCTATTGATTATTAATTCGTGAAGGATATAATAATGATGTATAATTGGTAACCATTTGGCATACACATTTTGAATCTAATCAAATTTGAGTTGGTTTTGAGGAATTAGTTGCCGACATTGCACTACTTGTCGTTAGACAAATCGGTATGGACGAACACTTTTGTGTGACCTCACATAAGGGCTACAATGGTTATGAAAAGTGGAGTTTGCGATGTCAGTTACATCATTGGTAAGGTAGACGATTGAACACAGTGCCTAAATCCACAAAACCCATTAATTCATTCAACCTCGAAGTCAAGTCTATAATACTTTGTGTTAACCGAGTAATGTTTTAAGGCATGTTTACGATGTCGCACGCTACAAAACTTTTATTCATAAATTGAGAACTAAAATATTCTATCCAAAACTTGGAATGTAAAACCTACAAGTAAAACACTTCGAGTTAGGTTTTACACTCCGAGTTAACAAAAGCCTAGTCCACAACAACATGTAGTGAAAATATAGATAAAAAACCAAACATGATACATTAATGTATTGTACCATACGCAAAATGATAACATAATAACAATCTAGCGTTCAATCGCTACCATAACGAATCTCCAAAATATTACACACCAATCACAAAATTCAATTCATTGTTCAAAAAACCATAAAATCACACCAAATCATGTGGATTACCGGGCATAATGGGTACCTGTTCATCACCAGTCTCAGTCTAACTACTTCCCTCAGTGCTCTCCAGCTCATTTTTGCCAGTCCCCGACCCAAAGCTGGAATCTGTTGCATCATAATCAGTGTCTAGTGCATCTGCACTCGGGCCTATAACCTCCAACATAACTTCTTTTTCAACTGGTCCCCTTCCAGCACTCCCCGGGTTAAGATGGGCCCTCACCCATGCCAACTCCTACATCATCCTCTGTTGGTTTCACTCTAAACACAGTGTATTAGCTTTTATCTCCTCAATCCCTTTCAAGAGCATGCTCCAGGCACTGCGTCTCAGCACTAATGCTACAAAAAGAAGGATAGGGCACATTATAGTTAATTACGAAGACACTACTATAATGACGAAAGAAAAATGCACCTCCCCAATTTCCTTACCGGAAGTTTCACAGCTTTGGCTGCTGATTGAGTTCCCTCTAGCCCAGGGGTGGCTGTCGGATCAAGATCACCCTTTGAGATTTTGCGATCAACCCACTCACCTCCCCTCCCAGTGCCAATGCTTTTGGCCAAAATAGTTCTCATCATAGTATCTTGGGGAGATCTTGCGAGTGGACCTAATCTGAACACTTTGTTTCTCCATGATGGCAGTTATCACATTGTCGTAAGGGAGGGTCATTCTCTTATTGAATTCAGCCACCGTGTGCAACTCCTGGATGGTGGTGTAACCGGGGTCAACTACTTTGTTCTCGCATATGTTCCAGTAGAGGACAAAGTTGTTGATTGTGGGCTCAGTATGATGGCCAGCCGGTATTAGGCAGTGGAAGATGAGGTAGTACTTCATCTTTTCCTTGAGATTGAGAACATCAATCTTGATTTCTCTCGGATTGAATGTTATGTTGCCCACTTTCAGATTGAATTACTTTTCATCCATTCGATTGGGATCGAAGGCCCTAGACTCATCATCCTCAGCTACCTAGTTAGGCCAATTGTCATGGAAGTAGACTTGGAGTCTTTGAACCGGGTTTTTGGGATCGTGACCAACTGTGCACCCAATAGCCTCATTGACCAACTCACTAGTCAATACCATGTCAATGCCATTAACTCAAGTTCTGTACCTCCCAGTACTGAGACAAGTGAAGTTTGATTAGAACTCAACGACCCTAGTAACATAAGTGGGCTTATCCAAGCAAATCAGCCCCTCCATCCCCGATGGTTTGAAGGCCTCGAGGAATACATTAAGGTGGAGCTACTGCACATCAGCAAGCTTCATGTACATCACCTCCTTCAGCCTCTTCTTACTGATAATGCCTATGTATCATTTGTTGTTTTCCTCCAAGAAAAAATGTTTCTTGTTGAAGGTTGGTGGGGGAGGGGCTACCTTTACCTTTTTTGCATGAGATTTTCCCACCTTGCTATCCTTTTCCGCGGTCCATTTCGTTGTGCACTTAACTGGCATATGAAGGACAACATTAGACACATAATCAGTGATGGAATGAAAGTAATTTGTTGTTGCTGCACACATCATGACTGAACTCGGTAACATGTCGATAACATTTTGACTGAAACCATTCACTCATGTAAGATCACACATTCAATAGCATTCAAATATTTGTGAATGTGCGACCTCGTAGAGTAGTTCAATTAAATCAAATATTTAGTGACATACAATTGAATAGTCAAAATACTCTAGAAAAAGTACGAAAAATGCTAAAAACACCCTCAAATCGGAGCTTATATGTAGAAAATCATCTATTCCCCAATATCAATCCCCCCATTTAATCCAGGCACCTAAACCCTTACCATACACTACTAAAGTAGCCCTAAAACATAACCATTCCCATACAAGGTAGATAAATATTTCACTTTTCACAAAATATACAAATTACAAAAACAAATAAACTCAAACAATTATCCTAATCCAAAAAAAAATTTAAAAATACTGACCTTATCTAGGGTTTGGAGGTAATGTGCATCTCTCCTGTGGTTTAAATGGATACTGACAAACAAGGATCGGTGGGAGGTCTTTGATTTTTATCTAAGAGGTGGTTGGACAGTTAAATTTAGCGGTTTTGTGGCAGTTTTGCGGAGAGGGGAGATTTAGGGTGTTCGACTTCGGCTGTTGATGGAATTCGATGAGATTCCCTCATTTAAGTACTCTGACATTACGCTATAGTTTAACGTCCTTTGCAACTTCAGGGTACTTCTTAACTTGGTCGTTTGCTTGATGAATAGTGGATGAGGTCAGTTAAAATGGTTTATGGGCCAAATAAAACCCCTGGCCCAAATGTCAGAACATTGTGGGCTTAGCAAAATGGATTTACACAGCCGCAAGCTTGCTTAACATTCAGTCAGAACGACATTTAGACAAGCCTTAAGCGACCTCGCATATTGCACTTGGCCAATTAAAGATTTTGGTCCAAATTATTTTACTCTTTAGCCCAAATGTAAGGCCTAGTGGGTTGCATTTTGGCCCAAATTCTTTTACTCTTAAGCGGCAGGGGCACTCTGAATATTCTTTCCAACTAAGGCTGATGATTAAGTGGATTTCTCTTAAGCGGCACTCTAGATAATATTTCCTGCTAAGGCTAATGATCAAGTGGATTGCTCCTAAACTGTACTCTAGAAAATATTTCCATCGAAGGCTGATGATCGAGTGGATTGCTCTTAAGCGGCACTCTAGATAATATTTCCTGCTAAGGCTAATGATCGAGTGGATTGTTCTTAAGCAGCACTCTAGATGTTGTTTCCATCTATGTCTGATGATCGAGTGGATTGCTCTTAAGTGGCACTCTAGATATTCTTTCCAGCTATGGATGATGATCTAGTAGATTGCTCTTAAGAGGCACTCTCAAAGTACCTCTGTAATCTTGAAATAGTTATCAATTGAAACAAAATTTACATGATGTAGGTTGAAACACCAAACATGGGTAAAATTACTTGTGTCCTTAAAACTTTCAATTTTATCACTTATTTTTGGTTGCAAAAGCTTTGTAAATCTGGGTGGTAAAATGGTACCCGTAACAGAACCTCAAAAACACATGCTTGAACATTTGATGCATGGATTATGCTACCAATGATTAAAGCCTCGTTCAGGATTGCTAAGTCCTCGATTACCAATATACTATACATTAACCGTCTGTTATGATTCGCAAATGAACGACAATCTTTGACATTTACAAAATTGACAAAAATGAGGGGAACATAATTGGTCTCAAAACTACTAGGAAGAATATATACACATTCATATACAAAGTATGTGATAATATTTTATAGTTAACATAGATCAGGGATTGCCATCAAAATGCTGTCTACTTAGATGGGCGACAAACCTGTCGAGAGGGGGATAACTCTTCCAACCTTACTTCTTCTAATTGATTAAGTTCTCCATTTTGATGCAGGCAGCCCTTTGGAAATTCTTTATCTGCTCCTTCTCAGGGTACTCGGAAGGATCCAGCGGGGCTGTTACTCTGCATTGCTTGGTTGTGAGATGGCTGCCCAAATCTCTCAAGATGGATCCTTTACCTTCCCATTGTCTCTTAGAATATTTCTTAGTAGACTTAGTTGAGGATAAAATATTTTCACCTATCTTCTTCGAGGTTGATTTCTTTCATTTGGAGAATCTGCAACTTCTTGGTAGTATTCTCAAGGGGGGAGCCTTTGACTGCAGTTCCTTCAACCATTCCAAGATAAGGTAGGAAGATGCCTTTTGCCGTTCAGTTTCATTCTCATATACATTGACCTCTTTAATCCAATAGCGAGAAACTTGAAGGAGAAATTTTGGCAAGTCTTTAACTTCTATAAGATATAGAGTGGGAATGCCACGAGAGAGCACGTGAGCTTGAAGGCTCACCTCATGAAAATTATTCTTGTTCTTGAATTCCCTAGCTTGTACCTTCCAAGCTTTGATTTAACCTATAAGTTGGGTATTCTCAGCAAGGAGTGATTCAACAAGGGAAGGATCTTCATTCGGGGTCCCCTTTGTTGGCAATCCTTCAGCTTTGGAAGGATCTTTGCTAGTAGGACCAATCATCAATAACTCTTCTTCTAGCCCAGCGATCTCACCCATGGCCATCATATAAAGTTCAGCAATCTTCTCTACTTTCGCCCTAAACTTATATATATATATATAGATTAAAGCCATCCGAAGATGGGGGAATATATTAGGCTCCCCAAACCAAAAGAAACAAAAATTAATTGGCCTCGAAGGCATTGTTTGATACAAAGGATGAACCCGAATGATGATCCAAGAAACCGTAATGAGCTCTTGAAGCAAAATAACACTTGCTTCCAAAAGTGATGTTTCCATCTAAAAAAAGACCAAAGAACAGATCGGCGAATCGAAAAAATGAAACTCCAGTTTGTCAATGGTATGTTTACCAGTTGGTATTTGATGGTAAGTCCCAAGTAAAGCTCCAAAATCCATTGTTCAGTATGTCATCCTAGTGCTTTTGAGAGGCAGTTTGAATTGCTCGAAGTCCTCTCGATGACCTGATGCCACCTCGAGGACTCGAAACCCCTTCGAGGACTTGAAGCCCCCTTGAGGATTGAAAGCCCCATCGAGGACTCGAGGCCTTCTGGTGGATTTGAAGCCCTCTCGAGGGCACGATGTCCCCTCGAGAACACGAAGGCCCCCTTGAGAATTTGTTTTGTTAACTCCTGGTCTGAATCTCATACCAGAGTTATTCATGGTGTTGGTAGCTGTAATTTTTGGACTTCAAATTGGTTGGATAAAGGCCCTATCATGGATCATTGTAACCCTGATTTAACTTTCATTCCTAAGGATTGTACAGTAGCCTCTTTCTTTCACAACAGGGGCAATTTCTTACCCCAACTTATACCTTTTCTTAATCCTGACATTATTATTCTTTTGCAGGATTTCAGTTTGTCTCCTCGCAGAGAAGATAGACTTATTTGGAAGCCTGACATTCACCGATCTTTCTCCTTTAAATCTGTCTACTGATTGCTCAGGGAACAAAGAGGTAGTATTTCCTCAATTAATCATATTTGGAATCCAAGACATGAGAAGAAGGTTTCAGTGTTTATGTGGCGAATGATTAATTCCCTCCTGTCTTTTGATAATATTATGAAATCTATGAAATTCAATCTTCCTTCCAAATGTTGTATGTGTGAGAATGAGGATTCCCTAAATCATTTTTTTTAACTCTTGCATCTTTGCTGTGAAAGTGTGGAAGGTCATACATAATTTTATGGGAATTGTTGATAGACTTTTTTCCTCACTTTGGGAAAGATTATCTTTCTACTTTACTGTTCCTGGCCTGTCTAGCTTCCATAACTTGCTCTTCCATTTGACTCCATCAATCACATGTTGGTTTCTCTGAAAAGTGAGGAATAGATGGTTGTATGATAACGTTAAACCTCACACATCATCAGTCCTTAAACAGATTAAGGAGTATCTTTTTTATCTCTTCTCCGCAAAGCCTTTTTTCATTTCAAATCAGATTGATGCTGAAATTGTAGACCACAGTTTTCTCCCCACTGCAAAAAAACCACCCAAACCCAGGTTTGTCAAAGTTGTTTGGTCTAAACCCTATTCTGTTCTAAAACTAAATGTTGATGCCTCTTGGTGTAAATTATCTCAGAAGGCAGGGATTAGTGTGGTAGTGAGAAATACCATGGGTGCTTTCATTTCAACTCAAGGTTCTTATATTCATGCCAATTCTCCTTTAGAAGCTAAGATGAAAGCTATCAAATTAGGACTCCAAGTTGCTTATTTTTACTCTGATCCTATCATTATAGAATCTGACTGTCTTAATGCTATCTCTCATGTCTTGAATCCTATAACAGCACACTGGAAACTTTTTCAGTTAGCTGATGAAATACATCACATGCTCAATACATGCTCTTTAGTCCATACATACAGAGAAGCAAATAAAACAGCGGATGCACTTGCTAAGTCTATTTTGTCATCAAAATCCTCAAGAATCTTTTCTTTTAAGTCTCTTCCCATACCTTTCCAGGGTATAATTAGACTAGATCAAATGATAACTCCCTCACTGAGAATAATTCAGAATGGATGCTACTGATTATACTTGTTTTAATAGGTGCTCATTCTATCTGAAGTTTCCATCAATGGTGAACTCTAAGCATATGAGTATAAACTCATCTGGAAGCCAAGCAACACAAGGATCTTCACAACGAGGAGTGCTTACCAAACACCCAAGAAAACAAAGACAAAGAAGGCCACCTTTCATAACTGAATGCAGGAACGTCATGCTTACCTGTCCGGCCAGCCGAGTAGGCAAGTCTGAGAATCTTCGAGGGGGATTCGAGTCTTCTTGGGGGCTTTGTGTCCTCGAATGGGCTTCGAGTCCTCGACGGAGATCAGGGTCCTCGACGGAGTTTCAAGTCCTAGAGGGGGCTTCGAGTCTTCCAGGGGGCCTCGTGTTTCTCGAGGGGATTTTGAGTCCCCGAGGGGGTTTCGAGTCCTCGAGGTGACTTCGAGTCCTCGACGAGGTCTTGAATCCTCGAGAGGGCCTCGTGTCCTCAAGGGGGTTTTGAGTCCTTGAAGGGGCTTCGAGTCCTTGAGGGAGCTTCGGCCCTAACCTTATATGAATTGCCTACACAAGCAATCAATTTCCCTTTGAGAATTGGCAGCCTATTTGCAGCTGTGTGGCATCTCTTCAATGATCCAAATTGTTTAGTTATTTTCCGTATCAAATCCTCATAACCTTTTTTTCTGCAGGATTACGATCTTCTACAACTTTTAGAGGAAAACCTCCATCAAATTTCTTGGTTAAGAATTTCTTTATAGATTTTTTGTAAGCTAAATGATCTTTAGATTGCCACAACTTCAGCTCCCCCTTGAGTTCATTATTCTTGCTCTGTAAAGATTTCTTAACTTCGGTACAAGTAGAAAGGTCATGCTTTGCCTTTATCAGATGCTCAAACGTTTCATTCAGTTCTATTCAAGTACTTGAAAACTCATTGTATGCGCATTCCAATTGTCTTTTTAAGGAATTAAACTACGAAGGAAAGAAAAGATAGTAAGAACATAGCTATTAAGCCAAGTGCATATTTTCCATTAAAGTGAAAAAGTGTTACACGAGATAGCCATATCTGGCAGAGGTTACAATTATACACAAATCCTAGAGTTATATTTCTTCGAGGAGGATGGATTATGCTCCCTCACAAACTTTCTCGGCTGAAGTTGTCTCATCGGGAGCCCCATCAGCGGCATCCTGAAGAGGAATTGCTCAAATGCCTTTAGCAGTAAAACATTGCCCACTGGACCTAATATGGTCCCACTGGACCTAACATGGTTCCTCAAGGAAAAGTGTAAACCACCCAGCTTAATTGACTCATCCCACTTTTCATCCCAGAGAGGTACGGGCTCAAGTTTGATAAGCTCGTGTAGTATCTTAGCATCATCCTCAGATAGACGAGAGGATAAACAAGGCTTCAGGGTCTTCTTAGCTAAACTGTTGCTGCCAAGTTCTTTGGCCACCTCGAGGAGATCCACAAGAAATTTGAACAACTCAGGACTGTTCAGTAGCTTTTCTTTGAATTCCTCGAGGAATGAACTTGGACAACAAGGTTCTCTGCTATTGTAACCGTCTTCTCAAGTGATTCTTTCTGAAGGATGAACTACCGCCTCTCAGCCTTGAATGATTAAGTCTTCTTCTTTTCAACCTCGTGAGACCTTTTAAGCTTAAGGATCTCAACATATTTTTTACTCAGCTGCTCTTACAGCTTACCGTGACCCGAGGTCACGGTCTGTACAAAAGAAGCCAAGCATTAGTTTAGCTGACCAAGGTGTTGGGGAGCCTAGAAAATAAAATAAAAAATAAAAACTAAGTTAGTTAGATACATATTGATAAATCATAACATGTATACAAGCTATGCATGAGCTATCTTGGGGATTCACAGTCATTGTCACCAAAACCTGCTCATTTACAGTCACAAGGCTAGGTGTGGCCACCACAGGGTTCGAGGAAGAGTGCTTTGAGCTTGGATGATGGGAGGTGGATGAAAGACGTTATGTATTCCCCTCAAGGAGCATGAACAGGACATTCCCCTGGCTTAGAGGATTCGACTAGCACCTTCGACTTGCATTGGGGAGCCCAATACCTTCTGTAGTTAAAGGAGATTCTTTTTTTCCAATTCTTCCAACTACCCAAATGGGAAGGAACAGTGAAGACTTTATGATGCGTCTCCCGATTAGTAAAGGTGATTGTCCAATCTAAGGAATTACCGTTATAAGATACGTAATACAGTGAACGAAGCAACTTGTACCTCAGTGTGATGCCAAACTCGTGACATCTTGATAAGAACATCATGATAATTACCAGGATGTTATGATGGGCTTGTGCGGGTCTCACTTGGAACTCTTTGAGAAGTTTAGAGAATAGGGGTGGAAAAGGGAAGCAAAGCCTGCAGCGTAAATGCCTAAGATAAATAGCCAATTTCCCCTCGGGGAGGTTGTCTGGAGTATCTCCCTCATGAAAGAACTAGAAATCTACGTCCAGAGATATCCGTTGACCAAGGGGAATTGAACCTAGGATCTTCGAGATGGCCTTTCTGGCCTTCAAGGGTGGGGGCTTGTTGATAAAGACTTAGCTTTTCCTCCTCTATATGCTAATTTTTTTTCTCTGAGACATTTTCTCTCGTGTGGAAATCTGTAAGACCTTTCGAGGTACCTTCTCTTTTTGGGGAGACATATCTTCTCCCCCTGCATCTCGAGGGTTGAATCTAGCGGGGGGTAAAGGCTGCCCTTACCATTAGTGGGAGATCGTTTAAAATAAGGCTTACCCTTTCCTGTAGTCCTCAATGTATTCGTGAAAAGACATGTCCGTGATATGCAAAATGTTAGGGTTAGGGCTAGAGTTTCCGAGAACATCTTCTTCTAAGTCGGGATCACATTGCGACCCATCAGAATGGATGAATTCTTATTTGATACCTACTCTCCAGGGTGGGTAAATGTGTTCCTCATTTACCTTGACCTCGTCGGAAAACCACCTCTCAGTGGAACCTTTGCCGGAGATGGTCATTACTTTGAAGAGAGGAAGAAAAAAACAGAGGAGGAGAAAGAAACACTTACTGGTCTTGGAGTAAAGAGGGTGAGGACGAAGCTGCTGAGGGTAAGGAATAAGAGGGAGTGGCTCCGAAATACGAATTTCCCTTGTAAAGCTTCCTGCAAATAAGTAAAAATGTAAGGAAAAGAAAGGGAGAATGGTTAATATACTTCAATCGGCGGCATAATGATAACTGCTCCAAAAAAACTAAAAGTTATGAAAAGACGCAATCGTCACTTCACCTTTTATCTGCAAGCTATTTTGGATGCAGTGACATGTGCGGTTGCCAGACACGCGAGCGACTTTCTAAATTCTAGGGGAAATTTGAAATTAAAAATAAGAAAACAGGATTCTCCCTTCTCAAGACCTGGAATACTAGGCAATCAAACTCACGTTAAACTCCTGTGACCTCAATACATTGAAAGAACGCAAGGTCACAAGCATGAGTGTGGTAGGCATCCTCGAACAGCTGAGGAAATACATTTATGTGGGAATTTTTGTGCCATCATCAGGAACATGATTCTCGAATCACTAATGTGTCATCCTAGGGTCTCGAAGAAAGAATCTAGTTTTCTGGGGACTCTTGGTAGAGGTTAATCCCGAAAGGTATATTGGGTCGTATTGATGTTGGCCAAATTAAGGTATTTATAGATACCGTAATATTCACCACATTTATGGGAAATCAATGGTTATAATTAAGTATATTGTTATTTAGAACATACTGTATAATACCAGGTACGTATTCATTTTAGCATTCATTCTATCATAAACCGTATTCATACCCTTTGACTAATTTAAGTATCAAAAGACTGACCCCTGGTAGCCCAGAGGTAGTTTTATTGCAGGTTGGTTCGAGACAACCAGGCTCATGGACTGTTCGATAGTACCAGACGCATCGGGAATGAAAATTGTGCGCGTCTTTCACTTGTTTATACTGTGAAATATTTCTGGAGAAAAAGAGCAAAATTATTAATATTGTGTTTCCTACCGTAATAAAATAATTTATCATAGGACGAGAATATACGACGATGGGATAAATTCCCCTTTCTTCTTTCTTTGCGTGTTTTTATTAAGTAAGTACTAATCAGGTAACACCGTGCGATATGCTGTGAGCTTGATAATAAATTATAGAAATACTGTAGGAATGTTGGTACAATATAGGAATGTGAAAAGAGCTGTAATTGAAGCTACAAATGGACCAATTTTACATGTAATTGAAGCTCATAATTAACTCGAGCTATCAACTAAAGCAACGTACAGTTCTCTCACCTATCGAACCCTCCACTCAAACTCTCACCTCCCGAACTCTCCACTGGAACCTTTGCCTCTTGAACCGTCCAATGGAACCTTCACCTCTCGATTCCGTACCTCTCGAACCAGTACCACTTGAACCTCCACTCAAACTCTCACCTTTCGAACCCTCCACTTTCACCTCTCACCTTTGAGTCTCCACTTGAAATCTCACCTCACGAACCTCCACTAGAACCTTCACCTCTCGAAACATCCAATGGAACCTTCACCTCTCTAATCTGTACCTCTAGAACCAGTACCATTGGAACCCTCCACTCGAACCCACTACCTCTCGAACTTGCACTGGAACTTTCACCTCTCGAACCTCCAATAGAACATTCACCTCTCAAATCCGTACCTCTCAAACCTCTAATGGAACCTTTACCTCTCGAACCGCCACTAGAACCTTCACCTCTCGAACCTCTAATGAAACCTTCACCTCTAGAATCCGTACCTCTCGAATCAGCACCACTCAACCCTCCACTCGAACATCACCTCTAAAACTCCAATAGAACCTTCACCTCTCGAATCCGTACCTCTCGAACCTCCACTTGAACTCTCAACTCAAGAACCCTCCGCTGGAACCTTCACCTCTCAAACCGTCTAATGGAACCTTCACCTCTCGAATCCGTACCTCTCGAACCAGTACCACTCGAACCTCCACTCAAACCCTCACCTCACGAACCCTCCACCGGAACCTTCACCTCTCGAATTCGTACCTCTTGAACCAGTACCACTTGAACCCTCTGATCGAATTCTCACCTCACGAACCCTCCACTAGAACTTTCACCTCTCGAACCTCCAATGGAACCTTCATCTCTCGAATCCGTACCACTCGAACCCTTTACTCAAACTCGCATCTCTTATAGCGTCCACTGAAACCTTCACCTCTCGAACCATCCAATGGAACCTTCACCTCTTGAACCCATACCTCTTGAACCTTCTCTCGAACCAGCTCTCAAAGCGTCCAATGAAAATTTCACCTCTTGAAGCGTCCAATGGAACCTTCACCTCTTAAACCAGTACCACTCAAACCCTCCACTCGAACTCTCACCTCTCAAACCCTCCACTGGAAACTTGACCTCTCGAACCGTCCAATGGAGCCTTCACCTCTCGAATCCGTACCTATCGAGCCCGTACCACTCGAACCCTCCACTCGAACTCTCACCGCTCGAAC
Organism: Rubia yunnanensis; assembly: GCA_037428765.1. NCBI lineage: Eukaryota > Viridiplantae > Streptophyta > Magnoliopsida > Gentianales > Rubiaceae > Rubia > Rubia yunnanensis. The sequence goes on along the minus strand of CM075069.1, from coordinate 63,184,911 downwards.
CTCCAATTGATCCTTCACCTATCGAATCCTTACCTGTCGAACAAGTACCACTCGAACCCTCCACTCAAACTCTCACCTCACGAACTCTTCACTTGAACCTTCACCTCTTGAACCGTCCAATTGAACCTTCACCTCTCGAACTAGTACCACTCGAACCTTCACTCGAACTCTCACCGCTCGAACCTCCAATGGAACCTTCACCTCTCGATTCTGTAACTCTCAAACAAATACCACTCGAACCCTTCACTGGAACCCTCACCTCTCGAACCGTTCAATGGAACCTTCACCTCTTGACCAATACCACTTGAACCCTCCACTCGAACTCTCACCTCTCGAACCTCCACTGAAACCTTCACCTCTCGAACCTCCACTTGAACTCTCATCTCACGATCCACTGAAACCTTCACCTCTCGAACCATCTAATGGAACCTTCACGTCTCGAATCCATACCTCTTGAACCAGTACCACTCGAACTCTCACCTCTCGAACCCTCCACTTGAACCTTCACCTCTTGAACCGTCCAATGGAACCTTCAGCTCTCGATTACGTAGCTCTCAAACAAATACCACTCGAACCCTCCACTCGAACTCTCACCTCTCGAACCCTCCACTCGAACCTTTACCTCTCGAACCTCTACTTGAAATCTCATCTCACGAACCCTCCACTAGAACCTTCACCTCCCGAACCATCCAATGGAACCTTCACCTCTCGAATCTGTACCTCTCGAACCAGTACCACTCGAACCTCTACTCGAATTCTCACCACTCAAATCTCTAATGGAACATCCACCTCTCGAACCGTCCAATGGAACCTTCACCTCTCGAACCCGTACCTCTCGAACCAGTACAACTCGAACCCTCCACTCGAACTCTCACCTCTCGAACATCCACTGGAACCTTCACCTCTCGAACCTCCAATGGAACCTTCACCTCTCGAATCCGTACCTCTCAAACCAGTACCACTCGAACCTCCACTCGAACTCTCACCCCTCGAACCTCCAATGGAACATTCACATCTCGAACCGTCCAATGGAACCTTCATTTCTCGAATCCGTACCTTTCGAACTAGTACCACTCGAATCCTCCACTTGAACTCTCACCTCCCAAACCCTCCACTGGAACCTTCACCTCTCGAACCCTCCAATAAAACCTTTACCTCTCGAGAGGTACCTCTCGTACCAATACCACTCGAACCTCCACTGGAACCTTCACATCTTGAACTGTCCGATAGTATATTATTATTGTTTTTTTAAATGCCCAAAACGATGTCGTTTTGGGCAGCCACTTGACAGAACATGTAGACACACATGGTTAGGCAGTCATTTCTTTTTTAAAATGGCCAAAACGACATCATTTTGGGCAACCACTTGATAGCACCTGTAGACGCACATGGTAAGGCAGCCACATGCATCTACATGCGTCTGCAAAATTACCCTTCTACCCCTGACGACCATTTGTGTCAACCATGGGGTTGGAAGGATTTATTTTAGGGAAAGTCTCAGGAAAGGCGGCCTTTTCATAAGCTTATGGACAGTCCTCAGGGGCATTTGCCTTAAATGTTGTGATTTTTTATAAAATTTAAATATTGCATTTTATAAGTTAAAACAAGTAATAATATGTATTTGGAGGTGAAAATATAAAAATATATGTTATAAAAAAATATTTTCAAAAATTTTAAATTTTGTATGTCATATAAGAAATGCAGTGTATAAGGTAAGAAATAAGTGGCCTGTCTATAAGCTTATGGACAGGCTGCCTGGAACCTGAGATAAAAGGTAGAATATGCTAAAAGTAATTTTCCCACGGTTTCTTTCCCATTGAGGCTGGAAAAATCTTTTCCCCTCTCCGTCATTACCAAACTTCCGTTTCGATTCCTTAAAATAACTAAAGATTTTTTTGCAACAATTAACAGACCTACTTGCTGCTCCTTTATTATATAAATTTTAATTTATTGTTTTCATAACCCCTCAACACACGTATTTAATTTTTTACATTTTTATTTATTTTTCATCAGGCTTCAATGCAGATTTAATTATTGTCTGCTCATGATGTAGAGCTCTTTCCCCTGGGTACAAATTTTAATCTTTGTACATATACATATGTTTAGAAATTCGTATAATTTCTTGGATGTCCCATTTTTAGGGGAAGAACACAAAAAAGATATTTCCAACCTTTAATGGCTAACCTGGACACTAAACTTCAAAGTTGGAAGAATAGATGGTTAAGTGTGGTGGGAAGCTGGTTTTAATTAAGCATTGCCTTTACTCCTTACCACAGCATCTATAGGCTGTCACTAAACCACCAAAGATAATAATTCGTACCTTTGAGAAAAGATTAGCCAGATTCTTCTGGGGTGAATCAAATGGAAAGAATAATAAAATCTGGAAGAAATGGTCAGACATTGCAGTTTCTACTGATTTGAATGGTCTTGGTTTTAGATCGGTCAAAGCCATAATTGATACCTGTTCAGTTAAACTTTGGTGGAAAAGCCAATTAGGTACCTCTCTTTGGTCAAAACTGATCTGGTCCCTTCCTATATCCCACTGAAAATCTGTAACATGGAAGAGAATTCTCTACATTAACTCATTCGCAGAGCAAAACTCAGAAATTATTCATGGGAAGGGTACCTGCAATTTCTGGGTAGCTAAATGGTGTCCTAGGGGCCCTCTAAGTACTATCATTCCTGATCATATAATAGATACCATGCCATATTTATCTGTGGCAAATTTCATTAATAACAAGTCCATCATACTACCTCAGATTGTTTCATTTTTGGACCATGATACTGTGTTTTTTCTTCAGGAGGCTGTACTGGTACCTGGAAGAGAGGACAGATTGATCTGGAAGCCTGAGGTCTCAGGTAACTTCACATCTAAATCAACCCATAGAGCGCTTACTCATGTGACAGGTAATTTTCCTGTATCTAAACTCATTTGGAATAATGCTTTGCAAAAAAAGATTTCCATATTTACATGGAAAATGCTGCAATCATTCCTTCCCTTTGATGAAGTGCTTATTACATGTGGATTCAGTTTAGCTTCTAAATGCCCTGCTTGTTCTAACTCAGACTCTATACAGCATTTCTTTATTTCATGTCATATTGCCCAGGCTGTTTGGGAAAACATAGCTTCAGTAATGAACTTTCATCTGCATGAAAATCATTCCCTTACTGATAGATTCTTAGCTTTCTGGAATACTAAAGATCTTGTTAGCTGGAAACATTTCATTTGTAAAATCATACCTTCCCTAACTTGTTGGTCACTATGGAAAGCTAGGAATAGATTCATTCATGATAATAAGCCATTCTCCTCGGAACTAATTTCCAAGGAGGTTCATGACTTAATTAAATTGACATTCCTAACTACTCCAAAGACATACTTCTCTCATTCCTCTATTTCTACACCTTTTAATCATTGGACACCTTTTATTAGACCTCCCCCTAAGCCTAACATAGCTATTGTTCTGTGGGAGAGACCTCCTGCTGGGTCAATCAAAATAAATATGGATGCCTCTTGGTACCCTGATAAGGCAGCAGTTGGGATGGTAGTCCGAGATTGTTCGGGTGATGTGATTAATATATCTTCAGTCTCCATCTCCGCGGCTTCTCCGTTTGAAGCTGAAATGAAGGCCATCCTGTTTGCAATTGAAACATTGTCTGATATTGATAATAACCGCATTTTTGAAACTGATTGTAAGCTAGCTGTTGATATGATAACCTACCCTTACTCAGCTAATTGGAACCTCTTTAATATGGCTTATAAAATTAATTCCTTACTATGTCATGCACAACTTAGTCATGCTTTTAGTGAGGGTAACTCTGTAGCAAATGCTATTGCGAAGCATCATATATGTCACCTCCAAAGTATTCAGCCTAATAACATTCCCCATCATATCAAAGTTCTCATTGCCTTAGATAAGGCACATATTCCCCATGTTAGAGTTCACTAGTTTTGTTTTAGGACGGATACTGCTAATCAAGACCCTTTTCCTGCAGGTGTTTGATCTGTTTCTCACGCTTGTCGCCTTCAACTTCTGCGGCCCATCCGGATACCTTTTTACCTCCGATGCACTGACCTTTTCTTTTGCTTGGAAGCCAAATGCTGGTTTTCCCTTTTGGAAGCCAAATGATGATCCTTTCTGCTGAAAGCCAAAAGATGGATATCAGTACTTGGAAGCTCTCCCATTTCCGGGGCGATGGGAGGTTGATTCATGTTTCTGCACTTACTTTTGCTTGATCTAGGACTTCTGTACATTGATATTAGTATCTTTAGTCTAATTTTGCTTGTATTTGAAGTTGCCTGGCTGGAGGTGGAAATTAACACGAGGGGTGGAGATCTCCACCTTTGGATCGCAACTTCATCATCTATCCTTTCCTTTTGCTAGGATAGTAGTTCATACAGAAACTAGTAGGACTTTTGGTGGGCAATTTTGTTGCCTTATCATGAACCTTCATTTACATGTCTGTAATTGTGCCTAATGGAGGCTTGGGGAACCTCTAATATAACTCCCCCACCTTCGGGTGTTTTCATTAAAAAAAAAATTCGTATAATTTATAAAAGATACTCCCAAATTTGTTGTTCTTTATAGAAAACGCCGTCGAATTAACGGACTCCCAAATTATTTTATAAAAGTTATTTTTTTTATTTCTAGTGATAATCAAACCTTCTGTAGGAATCAAATTTCCAATTAACTAAACATTCATTAACCATATAAAGAGCAGACTTAAGTACGTCAAAAATGAAAAGAAATAGTATACCGAATCCAGAAAGCGGCTAAAATGAAGCAAAGTTGAGATGTAGATCTTTGCCCTTAATCCTTAAAATGCCCCATAGTATGTGACAGTTTGATGGCATTCCGAATCCCAAGATACAACTGCTAAACAATTATACACTGCATAACCCAGAAATAGAAAGCAGCGAGCCAAAACTTTTGTGCCTTACTCTTAGGCTCGAAGAACAAGGAAAAAAACTATGGAGCTCTGGAAGAATAGAGAAGGACCGCGGAGAAGAGGGTGTTTGGTGTATAAGGGTAGAGGTAGCCTTTTATAGGCCAAAGCCACTAATGAGAATGAGAAAATGGCGGAGCAATCCACGCCTCTTCAATTCAGAAAGGGGAAGACCAGGAGTCATTCATGTCCTTTAATGAAAAGGGCTAGGAGTCATCCTGTCCTTTAATGAAAATTGGGGAAGGCCAGGAGCCTTTCACGTCTTGCAACGAAAAGGGAGGAAGACCATGAGCCTTTCATGCCTATAAAATCAAGAGGGTTGAGCCTTTCATGAGCATTTCATGCCTCTACAATCAAGAGGGTTGAGCATTTCATGCCTTTCATGCCTCTACAATTAAGAAAAGTTAAAATGATGCAGCATGCGTGCGTTCGGGCACCGACCGTGTTGGGCGCACGTGCGATGGCGCGTCTAATTGGGTGCTAATCGAGGGTACTGGGCGCTGGTGTGGAATGGCACAAGGAGCAGGGCGCTGGAACAAATGACTAAATTATGGGCGCGTTTTGGGTACGCTAGCACAGAACTAGAGTGGAGGTGTGGTGAGGATGTGCTGGCGGCGCAGACTCATCTTGAGTGATGTCTTTGTGCCTTCTCTTGGGCGTGTGGCTAAGGTTGCTGGCCACTGGCCCAATCTTTGCGATCCGGTCTCCACGCGCGGGTGTGGGCTTCTTTTCGCTGGCGGTGCGGATTGGTGCTGAGTTACTACGCCAAGGCTTCTTCTCTCGGGCGCGGCTAAGGGAATTAGCCACACGCCTGATATTTTTCACTCGGCCTGTCTGCTGGCCGGTCTTTGTGTCAGTCGACTGGCCTTCGTTCTTCAAAGTTGGACTTTATTTTAACATGTTTTCCTTATGGCTTCAATCATCTACCATTATTGCGAATGGCCTTTATAAAACCATCTGAAATGCTTACGAGAAATATACAAATTAAGCTTACAAAAAAGGATCTAGAAGCTTGTTAGAACTAAAATTCCATTAGACTAAACATAGGTTACAATATGAAGGATTTAGATATGAAAACCGAAAACGGTCATTTAAACCCCTTATGATGTAAACCTACCTAAATCTAGCAATCTACAATAAAAAGATAACAAAAGATATGTTAATTTTTTTTGGAAAATACATGCATTTGACGTCTTACACTATAAGAAACAACACCTATTACTTTGCCCCTTTTACCTCAATTTTTTACTTAACCCCAAAAAACTAAGGTAAAAAGTTCTTTTACCTCAGTTTTTTCAAAGTAAAAAATATTTTTAACCTCAGTTACAAAAATTGAGGTAAATAATTGATTTTTTACCTCGGTTGCATGGAAACTGAGGTAATAATGCCCAGAATTGAAGTAAAAAGAATAACCGACGTGTGTGCGATGTCAGTTGGCTTGGTCCGAACATGTAGTATTACTAGATCGTGACATGACCGACATTGCAAATTATATCGTTTTGAGCGACTTGTAGTCGAAGACCTACAACGAGGTCACATACGACCAGACTTAGTTAGTTTTCCATTGACCAAATTCAATTATTTAATACCCCAAAAATTTCTTCCCATTCTAATTTTCCACCGTGAAATTCAAATGGACGTTCTTGAAGGTGGCCAATATGGTTGTTGATTATGCTCAATTACCAAGTAAGTTTTCCAATATCACAAGTTTCATCTTCAAATTAGGTTATAGGTTAGTTTATTTCATATGAGAGGATGTGATTAGGTACCAGTTGGTTGAAATTAGGCATTTCGTCATTGTATATATGGGTTTTGGTTAATATGTGTGTGTATGCTAGTAAAATGAATGTTTTCGTTAACATTGATATATGTATATATGATTTGTGTATGCATGTTATGAATTGAATGAATTTAAGTGGATGTATTTTTTGCCAAGATAGGTCAATAAAGAGTGTGTACTTATTATTGTATTGTAGGAACATCAATGGATAAAACACACTGTTTTGATGAAGATCGAACAAGCGATGGGTATCAATATTTTGTAGTTAACATCATTGAATATGCATTGCGAATGTCGCAAAGGAAAATTTTTCTTATGTATATTTTCCTTGGAAGAAGTGTAAGAACACAGCTATTCATGAACAAGCAATTTCTTTGAAGGAAGGCTTATTTATACATGGTTTTGATCTGACATACAAAATTTGGTTTTGGCATGGGGAGAATGTGGATGAGCATACTAGAAATAAAGGAGAGGTCGAGAAGGATGATGTGATGGATGAGTTGGTTGAGGAGATTGTTAAGAATTACAGCGAAAATCCAAAAAGAATTTCAGACCTCCATGGGCATAAAGACATAATTCTATATGATGGATGCCGAAGGAATGACTGTATTGAATGCTACTTTACAACTGATGAATGTGAAAGCTAAGTATTCCTATAGTGATGTCGATTTCTCTGCTTTGTTGAAAGTGTTGAAGGAAATGCTTCCGGCTGGAAAGAGACTATCTGAAATGGTATATGAGTCAAAGAAGGTACTAAGTCTGATGGGCTTGGTTTATGAAAAGATACGTGCTTGTTGGAATGATTGTATCTTGTATATGGGAGATCACTTGTAATCGAAGGCATGCCCTAAATGCAATGCTCTAAGGTTCAAATTGAAGGAGGTCAATGTTGATGGAGAAATTGGAAATCAGTGAATGAAGAAGGTTCCTATCAAGGCAGTTTGCTATCTACCTATTATTCCTCGTATGAGAAGATTGTTTGAAAATGTTGAGGATGCTAAGAATTTGTGTTGGCATGCAGATAGGACAATGGTTGATAATGAAGTGATTTTTCATCCAGCTGATGGTGATCAGTGGAAGAAAATATATGTGGCCTTTCCGAACTTTGGGAATGAGCCATGTAACTTGAGGCTTGGTTTGTGCATCAATGGAATAAACCCATTTGGTAATATGAGCAGCAATCATGGTTCTTGTCTGGTGATGGTAATGATCTACAACTTTCCCCCTTGGTTTTGCATTAAAAGGAAGTACATAATGTTATCTCTAATGATCTTCGATCCAAGACAACCGGGCAATGATATCGATATCTACTTAGCCCCCAAGGTGGATGACTTTAAAAGGTTGGGGCATCCTGGTATCAGGATGTGTGATGGGTTTCAGAAGGAGAACTTTGATTTCAGGGCGATATTGTTTAGTACTATTAATGACTTTCCCGCCTATAGGAACCTTTCTGGCTATTACGCAAAAGAACACAAAGCATGCCCAATTTGTTTAGACGGCACAGATTATTTTTAGTTGAGGTATGGCAGCAAGACCGTGTACCTTGGTCACTGGAGATGGCTTCTAACAACTCATCGGTGAAGGAATAAACATGATAAATTCAATGGAAAGGTAGAGTTGTCGCCCTCTCCTCCTGTATTAAGAGGTGCTTCAATCTTGTACAAGTTGCAAGATTTTTGTAATGATTTTGGGAAGAGGGAGAGGAAACCAAAGGTAGTCATGGTGAACGCTTTGAGATAGGGTGTTGAGTAATTTGGTTGTTCCGATTTCCGTTGCCTCATCTCCAAACTGTGCATAAACTAGTGTAGAGGCTTGCTGAAGGTAGCAATGGATGGCGGTTTTAAAAATCTGCCCAAGATTACCTTCCATAGGGGTTTCTGAGCTCAGAAAGAGCATTTTGTACCCGGGGGAGAATTCTAAAGGCGGTTTTTTAAAATTTTAAGGCTTCTTTGTAAAAACCATCTTTAAATATAGCTAATGAAAGGCCATAGAGGTCACCGCCTTTAAATGACCAGTTTTAAAGGCGGTTAGTCATAACCGCCTTTAAAATTAGCCTTTTCCGAGATTGGAAGCTAGGAACGAATGGAATTCTAAACTCGTAAACCATAGGTTTTCTAATACTGAAGAGAAGATTACTATTCTGAACTCGTAAATATGTCTGACCTAAATTCTGATCTTGGAAACTAAGTAGTCGTTCCCTGCCATTCCTAATAATCTATTTCCAAGTTTGGAAACTACGGAAGTATATACAAAATTTACCCTTCTCATTAAATACCCACATTTCCAAAATTGTGTGAAGGGTTTGCTCCCATTTTCTTTTCCATTAATGAAGAAGTGATTTCATACTCCATCAGAAATGGTTAGTTTATTTCAGACTATTTACTTGTAGTCTTCCATATATTATCTAGGGTTGTGATAATTTCAATGATATGTCTGTGTGTTCAAATAAGGTTTGTGATATGGGATTGATAATTGTCAAATGAATGGTCATGGGTGGCATTGTAATTGACTTGTGGGAAAATGGACTCATTGGTAATTATCTTAGAAATTCGCCCAAGTACATGTCCTTGGTAGAACCATTTATTTCTTTAGCATTTGAAGATGCTTCTAAAAAAGGTGGGGTACCAACATGATGGCCATGTAAGGATTGTAGGAATGATGCCTATTTTGGGAGGAAGAAGATGCAGGAGCATCTCGTAAGGAGGGGTTTTCAAACTACCTACACTCGTTGAGTATGGCATGGGGAAGTAATTGAGGATCCCTCCAAAACTATTGAAATAGAGAACACGGAGGTGTGAGATGAATTAGATGGAAATGTTGAGTTTGATGAAATGGTGGAAGATATTGCTAGGGAGTTCAAAGGTAAACCCTAGTCGTTGCAGGAACTGATTAATGACAAAGAGATACCTTTGTACAACGGTTCCAAACACTCGGTTTTGAGTGAGATGTTTCACGTTATGAATTTGAAGGCAAAATTTGGTTGGACTGATAAGTCGTTGACTGAGGCTCTCGAGTTGTTTAAGGATTTTCTTTCGGAAGGCAATGTGTTGCCTGGTACGTCGCATGCTACAAAAATAATTCTATGCCCCATGGGATTGGAACTTCAAAATATTCATGTATGTCCAAACCAATGTATGTTGTATAGGTGGAATTAGACAAAGATTGAGAAGTTTGTCTGGTTTGCAGAAAGTCTCGGTACAAGTTGAAGAGCGGGGGAATTGCTGTGGGGGCAAAAGTTTTGTCTAAAATCAAAGAAAAAGACACCAAATTTTTTTATGGTATCTCCCTATCATTAATTCTTTGGAGAAGTTTTATTCTTGTAAGGAAGATGCAAAGTTGCTGCGTTGACATACGGATAAGGTCTGGCCCACTGATGGTGTGATTAGACATACTTCTGATGGTGAGCAATGGAAGAAAATTGATGCATTGTACCCGGAGTTTGGTAATGATTCCTTCCATTTGAGGTTAGGGTTGTGTATGGACGGTGTGAATCCATTTGGTGATGTGAGCAGTACACATAATAGTTGCCCTATTATGTTGGTAATTTATAACCTCCCGTCTTGGTTGACAATGAAGCACAAGTATGTTATGTAGTCTTTGATGATATCATGGCCTAAGAAGCTGGGTAATTATATTAATGTGTATCTTGAACCACTCATGGAGAATCAGTTCACTTTATTCAAAGATGGTGTTCGAATGTATGGTGGTCTGGTTGAATATTTCTTCACTTTGAACGTTGTTCTATTTTTTTCCATTAATGACTTCCCGGCATATGGAAATTTTTCTGGATATTCTTTAAAAGGGAACTTACCTTGTCCCATTTGTGTCAGGGATATTGACTTTTGTCAACTGAAACACGGTTGTGAAATAGTTTATCAGGGACATAGGAGGTTTCTTTCGAAGGGGCACCCCTGGCACTCGGCAAAGAAATAGTTCAATGGGAAAGTGGAGGATAGAGGACCTCCTCTGCCACTAATGTGAAGAACTTACCCAATGACTTTAGGAAGAAGAAAGGAAAAATGGTTGTTAATGGTCCTTGGAAGAAATGCTCAATTTTGTTTTTCAATCTCCCTTATAGGAAGTATTTGGATGTTAGACATTGTTTGGATATCATGCACATTGAGAAGAATGTCTGTGATTCCTTGATTGGGACTTTGTTGGATACCCCTGGGAAATTAAAGCATGGGTTGAAAGCTAGGCTTGACTTGATTGAGATGGGAATTCGGAAGAATCTAGGGCCAGTCAAGGAAGGGGAAAATTGTTATTTTCCTCCTTCATGCTATTCTATGTCACAGTCGAAGAAGAAATATTTTTGTAAAACATTGAGTAGTGTGAAGGTTCCAGGTGTATACTCATCCAACATTAGCACTTCTGTTTCAATTGAAGAGTTGAAGTTGGTAGGGTTGAAGTCACACGATTGTCATAACCTTATGTAGGGATTGAATGCCATTTCGATCTGAGCTTCACTCCCATCCCATGTAATATTGTGCATTACGAAGCGATGTTTATTTTTTAAATCGATTTTTAGCAATATTTTAAGTATTTCGAAGTTGGATAGGTTGAAAGTAATAATTGTTGAAGTTTTATATCGAATGGAAATGTTTTTCTTGCCCTCATTCTTTGCATTATGGTCCACCTGTGTGTTCATTTGGTTCAGGAGATAAAAATATGTGGTCCAGCTTTTTTGAGATGGATGTACCCCATTGAGAGATACAAGAAAATATTCAAGCATTTTGTGAAAAATTGGTACATGCTAGATGCTAGTATTTTGAAACGGTACGTGACAGAAGAGGTCATTGAGTTTTTCACTAACTATAAGAAGTAAGTTGAATATGTTGGTGTTCCATCGGGTAGACATGATATGAGGTTGGAAGGTGTAGGTTTGAGACAGGGAATCTGTTTAGTCCTTGTTATGAAGATTTAATTACTGCTCATTTTTATGTATTGCAGAACCATGAAGAATTGATCCCTTACATTGAGGTTCATACGGATTCCATACGAGTTTCGCACCCACATTTAAATAAGGCTCGGGTTCTCCAAATACATATTGGGACATTTACTTTATGGTTAAGGGACTACGTAGCTGTCGGGGACCATTCCTCAAAAGTTAAATGGTTGGCTTATATACCATTGGGAACCATTTTTTCCTACGTCGGTTACGACATCAATGGTTTCACTTTTGGTACTAAAGAAAATGATGAAAATAGTGTCTCTCAGAAAAGTGGCGTGTCACTCATCTCTGAAGCATTGCATGTAGGAGATGGAAGTGAAGAGAATCCAATGTACACTCAAAAGTGTTACTTTGGTACAATTTCTGAAATTTGGGAGCTCGACTATGTCACCATGAGGGTCCCGGTTTTTAAATGTCATTGGGTTGATATTAACAAGGGTAAGTGTGCCGACGATTTGGGTTTCACCTTTGTTGACAGAAGTAGGGTGTGCTGGAAGGATGATCCATTTATTCTGGCATCTCAAGCACATTGGGTTTTCTATGTTAGGGTTCCTATAGATCCGAGGTGGGATGTTGTTGTTGAAGGAAAACGATCTTTTTTGTAGAGAATGAATTAGATGAGACCATTGGTTTCGGGCAGTATACTGCGAGTACTGGATGGCAAGATGATATTTTCATTCAACAGGATGACACGAGTCTTCACGGTTTCCTTGGTCGCAATGACCATGAAGAGGGTATGTGGGTTGACGCTAGAGGGAAGGTTAATCGTAGAATAAAAAAATTGAAGAAGGTTGTGAGGAAGAGGAAGCATAAGTGATTAATGGTACATCCTTAAGGTTTGTTATCTAACTTGTTGAGTTCGGTATACTATTTGGGTTACTTGTAACAAAATATTATTGCTCAACCTTGAAGTCACTAGTTTCAATAATCACTTAATAGGAATAATCGTAGTTAAAACAATTCCGAAGTCAAAATATAACAATTCCTAAGTGAAAATAAAAGTTATAGTCAAAGCATATAAATAATCGTAGCAGAACATAGATCAATGCAACATAGTCAAATGTCTCCGTCGTTCACAAACATGTCATTCTTCTTCATCTTCAATAGCGTTCGTCGAAATCTCATGGCTGACTTGTGGGTGAGAGGTTGACGCAAGGTGCCACTAAGCTCTTTTTGATTTCTCCAAGAATTTAATCTTAGACTTCATTGCAAAAAGTTCTTTGCGCATCCACTAGTAGCAATCTTTGAAACCCTTTAGATAAGCTTTTACAGTACCTTCGTGGAAAAACAATTGTTATAAGTAAATGAATCAAACAATTTGGACAAAATATATTTTACACATAAAATTTCACTAACCTTCCTCATTTTAAGGCCTTTCCTCCACTTGTGGCCTTTTTGTTAGGCTCTAAAGCTTCCCCGGCCTTCAGAAATCACTTCTGATCAATCAAGACCCAATCCTTCTTCCTGAAGTAAGTTTTGTCAAATTACTTCAAACTCTTCTCCTCACCACAAATAACCAACCCCTCAACATTCTTCAAAATTAGTGTGATCAAATGGCTGAGAGGGAGGCCTTTGATCAGCTTCTTGGAAGTAGCAATATGAAACATATGCTTAAAAATTTCTGCCCTGGGAATTATTCTCCTACCCTCCATGATGTAATAAAATAGATTGAGCATGTGATTGTTAGGCTCGATTATGTGTCCACCGAGGGAAGGAGAGTTTTAGCAAAAATCTCATATGTGACACGATGATCAATTGGAAAGACTTCTAGATTAAAAATTTATGATCTACCTAAACCCATACTATCACATCCAAAATATCTAACGCTATATTCCACAAAGTCAACATATGGGGGCTCACTATTTAACAACCATTTCTCCTTATGGTAACAATATCAAAAGGGCCATCTTAAAAATAACTAGTCAGTGGTGTAGGTAAGGGAAATCCAACAACTTATTGATATGCCATTGGCTAATTGGAATGTCTATGCCCCCAACCCTAGTTCCAAAGTCCCCGTTTCCAACTCCACGTAAATTAGCGTAAAATTGACAAGTTAGGTCAAAGTAAGCACACTCATTACAAGATAAAAACTTCTCGACTTGTTGTTTTCTAAATTTACTAGAAAGGTCAGCCAAAACTATAGAAAGATATGTACTAAAATTAATCAAGTAGCAATCTAAAAGCCTAACATGTTCACATAATTCTTCATATCATTTTTGTGAAAAAGTAGACACAAACCTTGTCTCTGATGTGTTGGCGGTGGATCACAACCTAGGGTTTCTGCCCTTGGATTCTCCTTCTCTTGCCATTGAATTGAATTTGTTGGTACTAGGAAGGATTTGGGGGGATTTGAGTTTGCGAGTTCACAAAACCGACCTAGGGTTCAAGGATTTAGGGGTGAATTTTTGTGAATGAATAAATCGATCTGATTTTTTTATAGGGAAAGAATTTTTGAGTTTGGAAACTCTAAATTCGTACCTTTGAAATATTGGTCAGACGTGTTTCCGAGTCCGGAAATAATTTAATGTCTCTTTTTTTGCTCATAAGTCAATTCCAGTAGCGGTCCAGAAATTACACACGAGCTTGGAAACTAAGTTTCCGAGTTCGGAAAGTAAATCGGGCCTCATGGTATTCTTCAACCCCCAATATTTACGAGTTTGAAAATGCTTTTGTTCCACTGAGGTGAAGGGAAAAACTAATTTTGAGTTCGGAATCAGCTCCGCACCAATGGTCATGTTCAAAACGGTTGGCACTTCAGATCTATTTCAGCACAACTCAATCATATGTACATAATACTTGATCATAACACTATTAAAGTAAATAAATGGACAATGAAAATATTAATTATATAAAATAAGAGTTTAATCAAAACATTAAACACTATAACATTGAAAGCTAAAATCCAAATCTCTTTCAAAGGAAATCATTGTCCAACCATAACCTTCCTATTACACTTCTTCGAACATGTCTTCAATTTTTGGGTCCATCTCATCATTTGGGTCATTGCCGACTTCTTCTGGACCTCAATTCCCTGGGTTCCCGCTAGATTTTTTCCCACCTTTACCTCCATCCCCAGCCGTGTCTTATCCACGTTGACCTTCCTCCTAATCACATGTCTCCGAGAAAACATGCTCGAAGTTTGCACCCTCTTAATCTTTGCTCAACTCAAGGTGAAGTCATTGGGATTCAATGAACGCCACATGCTGCGAGTGTAACCAGCTCAATATGTCGTGTGTCTCATCACGTCGGCATGCAAGCAATTAAAAAACTTTCCCAGCCTAGCCTTCCAACCGGTCTGTGAACATGTCAATGTAAATGTACTATAAAACAAGATTACACAAACATTATCCTAAATTTCTTGTAAAATGAAATGTTACAATATAACTTACTGTAGCTCAATGCTTTGGTTCTATCTTGGTCTTCCTCGCAAGCTTTCTTTGCATTCTTTTCCTGTTGATCGGGAATTACCCTAGGCTCCCATTTACCACCAAAGTTAAGTCAGAATATTTTGTGTTGGAACCAAGCTTCATCGTAATAGTAAATGGTTGAGGGCATGTCGACTACTTGCACCCTCACATTCTTCAACATCGCGGAGATTAATCAACCATATGGTAGGTCCATTTTTTTGTGTCTCCTTAAGCACGAATGAGATTATATTGTACTCGAGGTTAATTTTTACCCTTTCCGTGACATAGTAAAACAACATCAAGTTACCAATCGTAGGCTTGCACGTGTGGCCACCTGTTGGCAAGACATTGAGGCAAATCCACTCGTACATGAGTCATTGCTTGAAGGTCAAAAAACTAATGTCATAGGACTCGGCCTTCCCCGCATCACTACCCGACCTCTTAAAATATTTATACACCATTTCCACAGGACATAGGGGGGTTGACTCAGTCACCCCGGGCCAACAATAAGTGTATAGATTTCTAGGGGACCATGGGGATCATCCGATCTCAATTTTTTGGGGGTTGTGTATGGGAATTTTAGGGATTCATTTATTTTTTACTTAGACACAATAACATCCTTCCTATTCACTTTGGTTAATTCACAATTATTGTGACTTTGACCAAAATTAGCTTAAAATTGGATCATCTTATCGACTTGAACGGGTTCACCAATGCAAAGCAACTTCTCTAGATGTTGAATTCTAAAATGGGCTAGCAAATAATCTACCCCTAAATCACCAATATTAGAGACATCAAAACCCTTTGAATTTATAACCTTTCTCTTGGAAAAAGCTACATACCTCGCCTTGGCCTCTTCATTGAAGAATTTTGGGATTGTCCGATCTCCCTCATCGGGTGTTGAATCATATCTCTCGCTTGTTACTTTCTAGCCTTAGTCCTACGACTCATTGTTGGAAATGTGGGGGTTTGGTTATTGTGGTAGGATGGATTTTGGGAATTTAGGGTTTGGGTAGAGGCTGATTTCAAATTAAAGATTTTGGGGGTTTGATCCTCTTGCCCATTTTTTTATATATTAAATCCATTTTCAAAATACAAAATGGCTCTGTACTCAAATTTGGAAGGACATACATGTTTACGAACTCAAAAATGACCCTAAAAGGGTTTCCAATTTTGGAAACCCTTTAGACGCTAAAAGAACGCCTCAAAGGGCATTTACCTCCCATTTGAAAACACCTGCCCTTTCTTACCATTTTTCCATTCCCAAAAGCTCTCTAGCCCCATACCTCAATTCTACCTCATCACCACTCCAAGATTTCATTTTCTTCAACTATAAGGTTGGTTTTCATCATGTTTTTCACCTATAGCCTCTAATGTTCAATTTTCTCTACTCAATGCTGCCATTTTGCTAGGGTTTGTCAAAGATTCCTTGCAAATGAAGCTACAAGGGATTCATCGTGACCATGTTTGATTGAGGAGAAGGTTAGTCATTGTTTAAAGTGAAATCTATGGTTCCCATTTGTGAGACCCAAAACCCTAAGGTTTCTATGGAGTTTATTTAGTTTGACTAAAAGGGTTAAGATTATTTAAGTTTTTTGTGTTGTATGGATTGTTGACTACAATTTCAAATATTAGTTACATATGTTAATCTCCTTCATTTGATTAGATTTTTAGTATTTATTATATGGCTTTTTGTGTATTAGCTTTGTGTTAAGTAATAAAAACATGGTGGGTTTAATTGTTGGAAATATAAATTAAGGCCTTTGAGATATGTACTATACATTTCATATTATTAGGGTAAATGTATTCTATATGTTATTTTAATCTAATTTTTTTAGTAATGTTTCGGGATATGTAGCTACTTCTTTAACGGTTTAATAAATTTATGGTACATTTTCAAATGTAGCGTACAAAATAGCGTCTAGAAAAAGGCCTCGTGACCAAGTTTCACTAACACGAAATGAAAATCCACCAACAACGAACGACGGTATAGATAAGGATGAGGATAACGGATCCGAGGATGTAGGAATACCCCAAACTCAATGTAAAACCTTAGAATGTAGAATGGCTAGGAAAGAGTTAACTTCATTGGTATTTAATAAGTCTAACATTTGTGTGTTTGTCCAACGTGCTAAATGGTCCTACTAGGTAGCAAAGGTGGGTAGAACGAGGGTGGACATCAAATACAATAGTTGGCATGAAGTCCCCAAAGATTACAAGACCACTTTATGGATGGAATGCAAGGTAGAATTAGTGAATTGTTATTTCCCTTAATTTATCTTTGATTGAAATTGTATCTCCATGATTGACCCTATGGAGTTAAAAATCCTCACAGAGGCCATTTGTCATCGAATCACCGGACATGGAAAATTTGAGAAGGAAGCTATGTTGATGATGTCCAAGAGTTGGCATCAACATAAGTACACTTTGTCAAGGGACTACATTTTTGGTGGGGAGATTGCCAGTGGCAAACATACACTCACATTTAACCCGATAGTTGGGAAATCCACGAAAGGAGAGCATTGCAGAATAATGATAATGTTAGTAAATCCTAATTTTTTATATTATTAATGAGTTTATATTAACACATGTCTATTATGATAAGTTAAGTCTAACATCCTAACTTAGGGCACGAGAAAAGAAAAAAAAATTAATGGAGGGGAAGAATAACATTCCTCACCGATTGAGCTGTTGGGGTTATGCTAAGCTGGTATTGGACATTATGAAACAATGTTTTGAAGAAGATGTCCAAATTGCAATAGAGGGTGGGACGACAGAAGATGAGGCTAGGAAACTATGCAACCAATCAATGCAGATGACATTAAGATGCACGATCTATTCCTCAGAGGCCGACAAAACAAAGATAGAGTGTTTGTCAAACCTAAAGAAAAATTGACTGTGGAAAGAATTGTAAGTACAAAATATAGTGAATATATTAGGTTGGATGTGTTTTTTTAAACATGGATTATTATTTACATTCTATTATATTTAGGAAAAGTTGAAGAATGGTTAATTACAAGGGAACTTCATTCCAACTGATAAGCACAACATCCTTTGTGAAGCAATCGAAAAACCTAACCACCCAGGGCGTGCTAGGGGAGTGGGAACTTTTGTGAGCCAACGGGAGGCTTTCGGCATTGTAAGGTCCAACGATAGTGCTGAACCCTCAAGAGTCCACATCCTAAAAAAAACCATTCTTTAAGACAGAGAAATTGAGCAGCAAGACATCCTCATTCGTAGGTTGATTAAACATACCCCTTTTTCTTCCAAAAAACTTAGATGATTTGAAACCCAATTGGAATCCACCATTTAGAGGATCACGTCACTCCATCGGAGATATTGAGGTGAATCAAGAAGCTATTGTGAGAACTCCAACAATCGAGCAGAAAATTTCAAACCAGACAATGTGGACACTGCATTATAACCAATTGAAAAAATAGGTATATGCTTATTGTATTCGTTCAATATTATGTTGATAATTAAAGTAATTTTTAAACTAACATATAGTTTTGTGGGAATATAGAAATCATGTTCTTGTGAGCTGTATATAGACCAAGGCATAGATGGTAAACCACTACACGTAGCCAATGGAGTTCTGAATGAATTGATGAAACATCATCACTCTGTGTCTATTGGTGAGGGTATTTCTAGGGTTTAATTGGAGGAACCGTTAGTGATGGGTGCCACGTTTCCAGTCGCCGATGGAGAATACAAGAAGGTTGGTCCTACACGGGGAATGTTCCTACTATGGCCATGTCGACTTATTTATTCTGGTCCTGTAATGGATGACATTCTATGGAAACACGACCTGTATTACCAAAACCAGTGAAAACAACACCACGGCCCATCAAACAAACACCTAAATTGGTCCAAACAACAACCATGAAGTTTAGAGCTCCAACTGAAAAAGCACAAGTCCTTCGACTATCACCACACTTCATAAGGGTCCTATTTAATTGGCTTCAACCGTATGATAGAAAATCAACTTACTCATTCTTAGTGAATGAATGTGTATTTGGATGGAAACAGGATATCATTTCATTGTGGAGTGATCCACCTTCACCTGGGGTCATTAATTGTATCTAATTAACCCAAGAGGAGGCTGATGATCAAAGGGGTTCAAAATTAATATTTATAGTTCCGCACCCGTTCTCACTATTACGCTACTGATAGCTTAGTTAGCAGTAAGCCCTGGGTTTGTCCATAGAGATGTTTGGGCCTAGGATTTAATGAGAATACAACCTCATACAGGTTATCAAGTTTTACGAGTGAAAGGAATATCTAGTAGATGCAAACAAATGGGGGGGTGGTTTTTCAAAACATGAAACTAAAAAACAAGTAATCTAACAAGCTAAGTCCCTGGGGAACCATTGTGAGACATGAATGATTTAATTCTTCAATCCTCGATTCATTCACATGTAAGATTTACTAAACAACCTTATAGAGTGTTCACAACACGTGGTGGGGCCGATGGCATACACTTCCCCGTACCTGTCACGTTGGTGTGGTTTCAACCCTCTATCAACACCGACATCGTAATTAGGGGAGTACAAAAAGGTCTGACCATTGTTGTAGGTTTCTTACTCCCCGTGCAATTACATCATGAGCTTCCACCACAAATGCACTACTTCCTAATCTCCTATCAATTAGGTCAAGGGGTCATTGTCACCATATCTATGACACTAGGGCCTCTTACAACCCTAGCTTGCTACTATTCATTATCTCTACCTATAACCTCTTGGACTACTTTACATAATCAGCTAAGGCTGGTGTGATGGCAAGTAAATCAGAGAAATACTCGGGTCTCCCATGCACACACTCATGTAGATGCAGCGTACTCCCTTACCCATTCTAACATCCAGGTTTCCCTTTCCAAGGGGGCATCAATATTTTCAGCATACATGAATATAGCCCAAAATGTGTGCTTAATGTGGTGTACTATTCATGCAATTGAAACATTCAAGAACACTCACAATAATATTATGAACACAAATACTAGGATGAATCTAATGAATCTCATATAAGCATTAATTAAACATGTCTACAATTTATCCCTAAGCTATGGAAACTACTCCATAGATATGGACTTCAAATATGAATTTGAATTCAACATCATAGGATCAAAACAAAAATCAAAGAAAAGAAAAGAAAATGAGAGATTGTTTCTCTCTCTAAAGTTTCTCTTCTAATGAACAAAAATGATCTAAAACTACCTACCCTCCTTAACCTAGTAGACTAAGGCTATATTTATAGGAGATGGGGATTGGGCCTAAAAATAGGCCCAAAATAGGGCAAAAAGGACAAAACCCTAGTTCAGCTACTCCCGATACGGATGGTACGGTACGCTCCGTGTACTTGTTACGGGGCACAGGATCTAGCGCGGGCCAGGCTGGGCCATCGCCCTAGCATAGGGTGCTACATCTGGCATTGGACATGGATACGTGTTACTGTAGCCTGCTGGATCTGGTGCGGTCCGCACCAGCACCTTTGGCACGGATCATGGCTTTTGGCATGGGTCATCATTTGGAAGGCGTGTCTTAAACTTCTGACCGTATAGGACTCAGCCCTTGGTGTAGGCCGTGGTCAGGAAGGCTAATCCACTCAAAAACTTGGCATAAGCTGTGTCATTCTCCACACCCCGCTGATTGGTCTCAATATCTTAGACTTGGAACGGCGCAGGCCATCGTAAATGAGACAGTCTGCATCCATACTTAGCCGGATTTGAGTGAATTTTTGAACTCGTAAGTTTGGCCCATGAGATTTAGCACACTTCGTGCCACAGCCTCGTGCTGAACACTGCTGGCATGGGCCAACTCCATTGGCACAGGCCATTGGTGCCAACCAAGAATGGCCTGCACTGACCCATTGTACCTTGGCCGGTTGAACTTGTTTCCTTTGCTACGGGTGAACTGTTAGTCCTATTTGAGAGTTTTAGTAATCAATTTTATAGCACTCAAGAAGAAAAATTCAATGGAATTAGCCTTGAAGGCTAATTCTTCTCAGATCATTCTCAGGTTTTTGTTCAACTCATCAGACCACGATTCCCAGTAGCTTCATTGGCCATTTTGATCTTCATTGCCAACTAACTCTGACTCCAATCTTCTTCTTCCACGCATTGATATTCGTGGTCTTTGTCTACTCCATTCTATAGGTGAATGGCCTTTGTTTTCTTTTACCGTCCTTGTTAACGACTTTTAATATCTTCTACCACCCTTACGAATGGTCTTCACATAGAATGTAACCAAAAAATGCCCACAGGCGACCTACTAAAGATGATCACGTGGAAGATCTAGGAGCCCGTGGATACAAGATGTTCATTAGTACTAATTAAGTCTACAAAAAGTTAGATTTAGACAAGGAAACCAAGCATGGCCGTTTAAACCCCTTGTCATGTAAAATCAACTAATACTAGCAATCCGCCAAACAAAACAAGCTAAAAACAATGCCAAATGTAACGGTTAACGCACGCAAAATGAAGCAATCAGACTCCCCACACTTAATCCTTTACTCGTCCTCGAGCAAATAAAGACAAGAAAAGAATTAAGCTAAATGTAGAAAGCACGCATAACTTAACCGAGGCATCCCACTTATTCCTATATTACCCTATTTCCCCCCAAAAAGAGTAAGAATCTCACAACTCTCACACTCCCCGGAGAACATAAGCAATCTAACCACCCAAAAGTAAAATGTGGAAAAAGGTAAGCCAAAAAGATAAGTGTAAAGCTAGCTTACTTCCCCCAAAATGATCCCTAAAAGCAATCCAAGAGTCGTCTCCCAAATAAATCCACCAAGGAAATCCAAAAGCCGTCGACTCGTTTGTAACATAGGGATAATTTGTAATTCTCAACCTAGTTACAACCAAGGAGTCAAATGTATCGTCAACCAAGTTTTTTTTGTTTTCTCTCAATTTCTCTCATTTTGCCTAGGAGCCCTTTTGGGTTATCATTCTAGCTTTAACACACAAAGGGTACTCACTTCCCACCTTTTTCCACACGGCCTCTCATTTTTGCCTAGGCTTGTAAGGCTAGCCGGGCCTAGCCTCTCATTTTTACCTAGGTCTTTCAACCTATCCAGGCTTTTCCCAATGTCACCCAAGTTTTCCTTTCAGGTTTTCAACATGTCCGGGTTTTTGTATTTTTTTTCATTTTTCAAAATTTTCAATTTTTTTGGTGTAGCACAAAATTACCCCAAAAGTGGGCGTCATACTACAAAAAGACAAGATCAAGCACAAAAAGTACACCACCAATAGTCTAAAACAACCTACCCCATACAAACTAGAAACCCTAGCATAATATGTCATCCCATCAAATATCCATCAAAAATCATCCCTCAACAATCAAAAACTAAAATCATCAACTAGTAAGAAAAACTATCAACAAAAGCATAAAAATTCATTGAGGAAGTCCAAGAATGATCCCTTCCCCACACTTAGCTGATGCATACTCAATAATGAAAGGAAAATCATGTCAAAACATAAGTGAGGTTGGGAGAAATAGTGGCACTTACTCTTGCGGCCCCAAAGGGCATTCCTCCTCCTTATGACTAGTGTTGCTCCTCTCAATGTATCTTGTTGCTTAAAGTGCAACCTCGATGCAATCCATCGTTAAACTAAGCTCATCTTGTTACATCCTCACTCCCTCATATCGCTTGGACTACCTCCTGTAACACTAGGGTAGAGCTTGAAAGCTGATTCCCTAGAGTTTGCAATCGGTTGATGATGTTTGTAGATAAGCAAGAGCGGCTATGGTGTGCTCTCGAAGAGGTATCACCTTTTTCCTCCTCAATGTCTATCTCCAGGGTGGCTAAGACTCTATATAAATCTCTCTTATAGCGTTGGTCCAGCTCAATAAATAGGTCATCCAAACATGTGTCATGGTTGATGGCGGTGTGCTCTAGCTGTGGAAGTACCATTAAACTACAAGTGCTCGCTCTACCATAAAGCCATACATATCTACCCTCCATTGTTGTGGGTCTCACCATACATGCCTTTGTTAACTTCTCAATCTTATACCTTGTACCCGATCGTCTCAAGTTAGCCAAAGCTCTCTGTGTGACCAGATACCCCAAGTATTGTGCTAGTAGACCTACCATGCCGCTTATAGATATCTTACCACTCTTTCTTTCCCCCATCAATGTGCACTCATGTACAAAGTACCCCACCGGGTTTGGGTAGAAGTTACCCTCAGGAATCACTACCCAAAGGCAATGAACATCTAAACCTAGACATTGTGTTAGCTCACCATGTGTCACGGGTCACCTGTTTAGGGTGCTAATCGTGCGGCCTAGCCGTGTACCACCGTGTTATAACTACCGCCTAATTTCCCATGTGCGTCGCACTCAGCTTGGTTGCTTGCAGCACACGAAGCCTTTAGAGGGATGTGGTCGAGTATGCAGTGGAAATACACACACGAGTTTAGAATAGGAGCATGGCTTCACACACACAAACCAAAGATGAAATACAAAGCCCAACACTATGGAGAAAACACTTATATTCAATATATTGTAAAACGGTTACCAGGTGTGGGTAGCTCAGTACTCCATATATATGTTGTGCACACATTATCACGAGTGCCAGGTACATAGAAAAAATAAGGTCAAAGGCTAAAACGGCGCCTAGACCATGATAAAGAAACTAAGCTACACTACCAGTTAAGTTATTTACAAGTAAAAGAGAAGACTTATAGGAAAAGGAGCTTGGAACGTGTCTTCTTGGGTCATGACTCAACACTTAGGGTGCTGGCCTGGCGGGCGACCGAACACTACGCTCACGGGCGTTGGGCATAGATAGCTCGGGTGTTGTACACAGCATGTTGTAGGCACAGAGGGGGATATCACGGGCCGTGAGCGGTTAGGCGGTCAGCACTGAATGACCCAAAGGCGTGTTTGGTACAGCCGTGGGAGACCGGTTCGTTAGCACGCATTGAGCGGCATGGGACCGTAGCACCGTTTCGGCGTACATGCGGGCATGGGGTTGCATTGAGGTTGGGTGATGAGCCCCACCCCGTAACATTCTCCCCCACTCAATTCAGCGAATGTCCTCAGAGCCATCAATTCTCCAAGGTGCTTTGCTACCCACATTTTTCTCATACACTTCTGCCTTAAGAAAGTGGTTAATTCAATTGCTGGCGCTAGTTTACTCTAGTTTAGCCGTGGTTCTCGGCTTCTCTTCAATTCTAGTTTGAGCTAGCTTGATTTTTATAGTACCCACTCCTTGATCAATAACTAAAGGAATGTCCAACTATGGATGGTGTCTGATGTGCATCATCATCCATTCACGTTTCTGTCTCCTGCCTTGTGCAACAAGGGGTTGCTGATATGAATGATGAATCATCTTTCCCCGTTGAGGTTTACAAGGTTTAGATTGCTTGAACAACTCAAAATGGGAATTTTGATGGGACGCTCCAGCCGGCAGATATATGGATGGTAACTTATAGATGGTTACTTAATAGTAGACTAAGGTTATTAGGTAGATGTTGACAAGCAAAAGTCTTCATTGGATCATGCCTCTTTATTTATCATTTTTGGAGATTATAAGTTTGACCGGGGATGGCAAAGGTCCCTTCCAAGGTGTTTCGAATCAATTTTTCCTCCAGGTTCATGACCTCCACGGGTCAAGTTTTTAATTATTTTTTTCACTTAGGTCCCTCCACGAATGTGGGAGAAGGGGAAATGAAAATTTGGAGATACCCTAATCTAATTTAAAATTTTGTGACCAAGATGTTTTTTATTTAGGCATGAACGGATGAGTGGAGCATGGTAATTGTCCGTCATTTGTATTAGTATTTCCATTTATACCCTTAGGATAAGCGTTATCGGAATTAACGATGATTTCTACCACACAGAATAAAATGAAATTCTTTATTCTTGGGCTTTTTCAAAATTAAAATAAAATTCCGTCCATCAAGTTTTAGTAAGAGCTAGTAAGTGGTCTAGAGTAAATTATAGATGATTACTTAATTGTAGGTAAAGGTTATTTGGTAGATGTTGGCAAGGAGAAAACTCCATGGGATCATGCCTCTTTAATTATCATTTTTGAGGGTTATAAGTTTGAGTGGGGATGGAAAAGGTCCCTTCCAAGACATTTCAAATCAATTTTACCTCCACGATTCACGATTTTACCTCCACGGGTCAAGTTTTAATTTTTGGACTGAGCTCCCTGTACGAATGTCTTGACCCTAATTTTTGGAGAAGTGGAAATGCAAATTTGAAGATACCCTAATCTAATTCACAATGTCCTGACCAATATGTAGGCGTGGCCGGATTAATGAAATGGGGTAATCATCCGTCATTTGTATTAGTATTTCCATTTATAAGCAGTATCGGAATTAACGAGAATTTCCACCTAATAGAATTAAATTAAATTCCTTATTCTTGGGTTTTTATAAAAATATAATATAATAAAATTGTGTCTATCCAACTTTAGAAAGCACTAGTACCTAGTCTAGAGTAAATTATAGATGGTTACTTAATAGAAGGGAAAGGTTATTTGGTAGATGTTAACTAGGAGAAGTCCCCATGTGATTATGGCTGGTTATTTATCATTTTTGAGGATTATAAGTTTGACTGAGGATTGCAAAGGTCCCTTACGGGACGTTTCAAATTGATTTTACCTCAACGATTCACGATTTTACCTCCACGGGTTAAGTTTTAATTTTTGCACTTAGGCCCCTTCACGAATGTGGGAGAAGTGAAAATGCAAATTTGGAGGTCACCTAATCTAATTCAAAACGTCATGACCAATAAGTTCCAATTTAGGCAAGACCGGATTAATGGAATGCAGTAATCGTCCGTCATTTGTATTAGTATTTCCATTTATACTCTTACGATAATTGTTATCGAAATTAACGATGATTTCCACCACATAGAATCAAAAGAAATTCCTTATTTTTGGGTTTTTTTTATGAAAATATAATATAATAAAATCGTATCCATCAAATTTTTGAAAGCACTAGTGCCCTTTCTATAGTAAATTATATATGGTTACTTAATAGTAGGCAAAGTTTATGTAGTAGATGTTGATTGAGAGAATTGTCCATGGGATTATGCCTGTGTATCTATCATTTTCAAGGATTATAAGTTTGACAGAGAATGGAAAAGGTCCCTTCCGGGAAGTTTCGAATTGATTTTACCTCTACGGGTCAAGTTTTTAATTTTTGCACTCTGGTCCGTCCATGAATGTGGAGGAAGTGGAAATAAAAATTTGGAGATTCCCTAATCTAATTCACCATTTCATGACCAAGATTTTCCAATTTAGGCATAACCTGATTAATGGAACGTGGTATTTGTCCATCATTTGTATTCGTTTTTCCATTTATTCCCTTACGATAAGCGTTATCGGAATTAACGATAATTTCCACCACATAGAATCACATGAAATTCCCTATTCTTGGGTTTTTTATGAAAATAAAATATTATAAAATTGCATCCATCAAATTTTAGAAAATGCTAGTACGTGGTCTAGAGTAAATTACAGAAGCTTACATAATAGTAGGCAAAGGTTATTTGGAAGATGTTGACTGGGAGAAGTATTCATGGGATCATGTCTGTTTATTTATACTCTTCGAGGATTATAATTTTTATTGAGGATGGAAAAGGTCCCTTCCAAGACGTTTCAAATCGATTTTACCTCCACGGTTCATGATTTTACTTCCACGGGTCAAGATTATATTTTTACATTGAGGTCCGTGCACGAATGTGGGAGAAGTGGAAATGCAAATTTTAAGATACCCTAATCTAATTCACAATGTCATGACCAAGATGTTCCGATTTAGGCATGACCAGATTAATGGAATGGGGTAATCAACCATCATTTGTATTAGTATTTCCATTTATACCCTTACGATAAGCGTTATTGGAATTAACTATGATTTCCACCTAATAGAATCAAATGAAACTCCTTATTCTAGGGTATTTTTGAAAACAAAATATAATAAAATTGTGTCCATCCAATTTTAGAAAGTACTAGTACCTAGTCCAGAGTAAATTATAGATGGTTACTTAACAGTAGGCAAGGATTATTTTGAAGATGTTGACTGGGAGAATTCTCCGTGGGATCATGCTTGTTTATCTATCATTTCCGAGGACTATAAATTTGACGGAGAATGGAAAAGGTCTCTTTCGGGAAGTTTTGAATTGATTTTAACTCAACGGGACAAGTTTTAAATTTTTGCACTTAGGCCCGTTCACGAATGTGGGGGAAGTGGAAATGAAAATTTTGAAATACACTAATCTAATTCACAATTTCATGACCAAGATGTTTTGATTTAGGCATGACCAGATGAATGGAACGGGCTAATCGTATGTCATTTGTATTAGTATTTCCATTTATATCCTTTTGATAAGCGTTATCGGAATTAATGATGATTTCCACCACATAGAATCAAATGAAATTCCTTATTCTTGGGTAATTTTGAAAATAAAATATAATAAAATTGTGTCCATCCAATTTTAGAAAGCACTAGTACCTAGTCTAGAATAAATTATAGATGGTTACTTCATAGTAGGCAAAGGTTATTTGGTAGATGTTGACTGGAAGAATTCTCCATGGGATCATGCCTGTTTATATATCATTTCCATGGATTATAAGTTTGACACAGAATGGAAAAGGTCTCTTCCGGGATGTTTCAAATTGATTTCACCTCCACGGGTCAAGTTTTAAATTTTGCACTTAGGTCTGTCCACGAAAGTGGGAGAAGTGGAAATGCAAATTTGGAGATTCCCTAATCTAATTCACCATGTTATGACCAAGATGTTCCCATTTAGGAATAACCAGATTAATTGAATGGGGTATTCGTTTGTCATTTGTATTAGTATTTCCATTTATTCCCTTACGATAAGCATTATCGGAATTAATGATAATTTCCACCACATAGAATCACATGAAATTCCTTATTCTTGGGTTTTTGTGAAAATAAAATATAGTAAAATTGTGTCCATCAAATTTTAGAATGCGCTAGTACGTGGTCTAGAGTAAATTATAGATGCTTACTTAATATAAGGCAAAGGTTATTTGGTAGACGTTGACTGGGAGAAGTATTCATGGGATCATGCCTGTTTATTTATACTATTCGAGGATTATAAGTTTGATTGAGGATGGAAAAGGTCCCTTCCGAGATGTATCAAATCAATTTTACCTCCACGATTCACAATTGTACCTCCACGATTCACGATTTTACCTCCACGGGCCATGTTTTAAATTTTGCACTGAGGTCCCTTCACGAACGTGGGAGAAGTGGAAATGAAAATTTGGAGATACCCTAATCGAATTCACAAAGTCATGACCAAGATGTTCCTATTTAGACATGACCAGATTGATGGAATGGGGTAATCAACCGTCATTTGTATTAGTATATCTATTTATACCCTTACCATAAGCGTTATCAGAAGTAACGATGATTTCCACCTAATAGAATCAAATGAAATTCCTTATTCTTGGGTATATTTGAAAATAAAATATAATAAAATCGTGTCCATCCAATTTTATAAAGCACTAGTACCTAGTCCAGAGTAAATTTTAAATGGTTACTCAATAGTAGGCAAAGGTTATTTGGTAGATGTTGACTTTGAGAAGTCTCCATATGATTTTCCTCCACGGTTCACAATTTTACCTCCATGGGTCATGTTTTGATTTTTTTCACTTAGGTCCCTCCACGAATGTGGGAGAAGTGGAAATGCAAATTTGGAGATACCCTAATCTAATTCACAATTTCATGACCAAGATTTTCCGATTTAGGCAGACCAGATTTATGGAATAAGGTAATCATCCGTCATTTGCATTAGTATTTCCAATTATACTTTTACCATAAGCATTATCGGAATTAGAGATGATTTCCAACACATTTAATTAAATGAAATTCCTTATTCTTGGGTTTTTAGGAAAATAAAATATAATAAAATCGTGTCCATCAAATTTTAGAAAGCACTAGTATCTAGTCTAGAGTAAATTATAAATGGTTACTTAATAGTAGGCAAAGGTTATTTGGTAGTTGTTGACTGGGAGAAGTCTCCATGTGATTATGCTTGTCAATTTATCATTTCCGAGGATTATTAGTTTGACTGAGGATGTCAAAGGTCCCTTCCACCACGGTTCACGATTTTACCTCCACGGGTCAAGTTTTAAAAATTTGCACTTAGGTCCCTCCACGACTGTGGGAGGGTGGAAATGCAAATTTGGAGTTACCCTAATCTAATTCACATAATGATAACAAAGAATTTCCAATTTAGGCATGATTAGATGAATGGAACAGGGTAACCGTCCTTCATTTGTAATAGTATTTCCATTTATTCCCTTAAGATAAGCATTATCGGAATTAGTGATAATTTTCATCACATAGAATCAAATAAAGTTCCTTATACTTGGTATTTTTATGAAAATAAAAGATAGTAAAATCATGTCCATTAATATTTAGAACACGCTAGTATGTGGTCTAGAGTAAATTGATGGTTACTTAATAGTAGGCAAAGGTTATTAGGTAGATGTTAACAAGGAGAAGTCTTCATGGGATCATGCCTCTTTATTTATCATTTTTTAGGATTATAAGTTTGACTAGGGATGGAAAAGGTCCCTTCCGAGGCGTTTCAAATCAATTTTTCCTCCCGGTTCACGACCTCCACGGGTCATGTTTTTAATTTTTTTCATTTAGGTCCCTCCACGAATGTGAGAGAAGTGGAAATGCAAATTTGGAGATAACCTAATCTAATTCTAACATTTATGACCAAGATGTTTTTAACGGATGAGGGGAACGAGGTAATCGTCCATCATTTGTATTAATATTTCCATTTATACCCTTAGGACAAGCATTATCGGAATTAACGATGGTTTCCACCACATAGAATACAATGAAATTCTTTATTATTGGGTTTTTTAAAAATAAAAATAAAATAAAATTGCATCCATCAAATTTTAGAAAGCACTAGAGTGTGGTCTAGAGTAAATTATTGATGATTACTTTATTATAGGTAAAGATTATTTGGTAGATGTTGACAAGGAGAAAACACCATTGGATCATGCTCTTTATTTATCATTTTTGAGGATTATAAATTTGACTGGGGATGGATAAGTTCCCTTCCGAGACATTTCAAATTGATTTTACCTCTACGGTTCACGATTTTACCTCCACGGATCAAGTTTTTAATTTTTGCACTTAGGTCCCTCCACAATTGTAGGAGAAGTGGAAATGAAAATTTGGAGTTATCCTAATCTAATTTACAATGTAATGACCAAGATGTTCTGATTTAGGAATGACCTGGTTAATGGAACGGGGTAATCGTTCGTCATTTGTATTTGTATTTCCATTTATAACCTTACGATAAACGTTATCATAATTAACGATGATTTCTACCACAGAAAATCAAATAAAATTCCTTATTCTTGATATCATGCCAATGTATATATCATTTCTAAGGATTATAAGTTTGACTAGGGATGGATAAGTTCCCTTCCGGGACATTTCAATTCCATTTTACCTCCACAATTCACAATTTTACCTCAAAGGGACAAGTTTTTATTTTTTGAACATAGGTCCCTCCAAAAATGTGGGAGAATTGGAAATGTAAATTTGGAGAAACCCTAATCTAATTCACAATGTCATGACCAAGATTTTCCGATTTAGGCATGACCGGATCAATGGAACGGGGCAATCGTTTGTCATTTTTATTATTATTTCCATTTATACCCTTATGATAAGCGTTATCGGAATTAATGATGATTTCCACCACATAGAATCAAATGAAATTCCTTATTCATGGGTTTTTATGAAAATAAAATATAATAAAATTTCATCCATCAAATTCTAGAAGGCGCTAGTACGTGGTCTAGAGTAAAATATAAATGCTTACTTAATAGTAGGCAAAGGTTATTTGGTAGATGTTGACTGGAAAAAGTATTCATGGGATCATGCCTATTTATTTATACTTTTCGAGGATTATAAGTTTGATTGAGGATGGAAAAGGTCCCTTCTGAGACGTTTCGAATCGATTTTAGCTCCACGGGTCAAGTTTTTATTTTTGCACTGAGTCCCTGCACGAATGTGGGAGAAGTGGAA
This sequence comes from Rubia yunnanensis, assembly GCA_037428765.1. Taxonomy (NCBI): domain Eukaryota; kingdom Viridiplantae; phylum Streptophyta; class Magnoliopsida; order Gentianales; family Rubiaceae; genus Rubia; species Rubia yunnanensis. The sequence continues at coordinate 63,153,786 of CM075069.1, read as the reverse complement.
ATTAAAATTTTGAGATACCCTAATCTAATTCACAAAGTCATGACCAAGATGTAGGCATGAACCGAATAATGGAATGGGGGTAATCATCCGTCATTTGTATTAATATTTCCATTTCTAAGCAGTATCGGAATTAACGATGATTTCAACCTAATGGAATTAAATAGAATTCCTTATTCTTGGGTTTTTATAAAAATAAAATATAATAAAATTGTGTCCATCCAACTTTAGAAAGCACTAGTTCCTAGTTTAGAGTAAATTATAGATGGTTACTTGATAGTAGGCAAAGGTTTTTTGGCATGTATTGACTGGGAAAAGTCCCCATGTGATTATGGCTGTTTATTTATCATTTCTGAGGATTATAAGTTTGACTGAGGATTGCAAAGGTCCCTTCCGGAACGTTTCGAATTGATTTTACCTACATAGTTCACGATTTTGCCTCCACTACCACAGAGACCCCCCTCTAGCACTAGTTTTTTAGCAACGGTTTTTAAAACTGGTGCTAAAAATCTCATAGCACCGGTTTTTTAAAATTTTAACACCGGTGTTAATTTAACACCGATTTTTAAATTTTACCTCAGGTTTTTAAAAAAATCGGTGCTAAATTTTACAATAGCACCGGTTTTGGAAACAATTAGCACCAGTTTTTAAAAACCGGTGCTAAAAATTAGAAAATTTCATTTTCCCGCCAAAGAAATAGCCAAAAATTTTTAAATAGCCCCGCTTTTAAAAATATTAGCACTGGTTTTAAAAACCGGTGCTAAAAATAAGAAAATAGCACCAATTTTTGTAAAAACATAGCACCGGTTTTTTAAAACCGGTGCTAAAAGTTTTCAAAATTCATTTTCCCGCAAAAGAAATAGCGAAAATAATTTAAATAGCACCAGTTTTGGAAAAATTAGCACCGGTTATTTTTCAACCGGTGCTAAAAATTAAATAATAGCACCAGTTTCAGAAGAAAATAGCACCGGTTTAAACCCGTGCTAAAAATAAAAAATAGCACCGTCTTTGGAAGAAAATAGCACCGGTTTAAACCGTGCTAAAAATTTAAAATTTTAAAATTATTCCCGGCAAGGAAATCGTCAAAAAATTTAAAATTGAGCACCGGTTTTTGTAAACAATAGCACCGATTTTATAAAACTGGTGCTAAAAATTTTCAAAATTCATTTTCCCGCCAAAGAAATAGTCAAAAAATTTTAAATAGCACCGGTTTTGGGAAAATTAGCACCGGTATTTTCCAACTGGTGCTAAAAATTTAATAAAATACCGGTTTTGGAAGAAAATAGCACCGGTGTAAACCGGTGCTAAATATTTTCAAAATTTTAAGTTATTCCCGCCAAAGAAATTGCCAAAAAAAATTTCCGCCAAAAAATTTAAAATTTTGTACCGGTTTTTGTAAACAATAGCACAGGTTTTGTAAAATCGGTGTTAAAAATTTTGAAATTAATTTTTCGGCCAAAGAAATTGCCAAAAATTTTAAATAGTACCAGTTTTGGAAAAATTAGCACCAGTTTTTAAAACCGGTGCTAAAAATTTAAAAATGGCACCGGTTTAAACCGGTGCTAAAGATTATTCCGCCAAAGATAGCGCCAAAAAATATTTCCCGCTGAAGAAATTGCCAAAAACATTTTCCCGCCAAAGGAATTGCCTAAATATTTTTAAAATTCTATCTTCCCGCCAAACATTTCTAAATATTCGTCGAAATTTTTCAAAGTTCAAATTTCCGCCAAAGAATTCAAAATATTCACCACAAATATCAAGTAATCTTCCCAGAAATTTCATGAGCTAGGAGTAGCTGCGCAGCCGCTCTAAGCTATTTGTTTTTTACTTTCAAAATCGTTCACTTCTTTTGTTGACTTTAACTAATAACTAAGTTAAGTTAAATTAATCAACGATCAACCTTTACTGACCTAATATATACAGATAAGAATAAAATTTAGTTGACATTAACTAATTAACGTTCAACCCTTAATTGTTTTAGTATACATAAATACAACTTTAACAAGTTACCGGTCAAACTTTACTTTACTTTCAATATATAAACACTAATAACTAGGCTGACTTTGACTAATCAACGGTCAAACTATACTTGACTTTCAATATATAAATACTAATAACAAAGTTGACTTTAACTAATTAACAGTCAAACTTTATTTGAATTAGTATATAATGAATACTAATAAACATGTTTGACTTTGTCTAATCAACGGTCAAACCTTAGTTGACTTTCTATATAAATACTAGTAACTAAGTTGACTTTAACTAATCTACGGTCAAACTTTACTTCACTCTCTCTATACAGAAACAGTGGAGACTAAGCTGACTTTAACAAGTTAACGGTCAAACTTTACTTTACTTTCAATATATAAACACTAATAACTAGGCTGACTTTGACTAATCAACGGTCAAACTATACTTGACTTTCAATATATAAACACTAATAACTAGGTTGACTTTCTCTAATCAACGGTCAAACTTTATTGGACTTTCAATAGATAAACACTAATAACTAGGTTGACTTTGTCTAGTCAACGATCAAACTTTACTAGACTTTCAATATATAAACACTAATAACTAAGTTGACTTTAACTAATCGACAGTCAACCCTTACTTGACTTTCAATATATAAACACTAATAACAAAGTTGAATTTAACTAATTAATGATCAAACTTTATTTGAATTAGTATATAATAAATACAAAGAAAAATGTTAAACTTTGACTAATCAATGGCCAACCCTTACTTGACTTTCAATATATAAACACTAATAACTAAGTTGACTTTAACTAATTAATGGTCAAACTTTATTTGATTTTAGCTAATGAAAACTTTAATGGTCTCAAACCCATAATTTTGGCCCAAACCTCATGTCTCAAATTTTCATATACTTAGCCTTCCTTCTCCCTTGCCCCAATTTGATTCGATCGAACCCACACCCCACTATCTATCCGCCCCCCTGGCTTTCTCCGTCGATTAGCCACCGGCCACGCATCACCTGAAGAGGTTAAAGGAATGAGAGATGGCACCGGCACTAGTGAGGGAGAGGATCTTCCCGCTTGTCTTCCCGCACAAAGCCTTGTCCATTTTCCTTCGACGCAAAGAACCTAAGGTTCCGCCACTGTGGGAGGGTTATGCCGTCACTGGAGGGTTCCACCACTGCTGGAAGAGCCCCGCTAGTAGAGGGTTTTTATTCCCTATTTTTGCTAGAAGGTTACGCCACTGTCGCTGGAGGGTTCTTCCATCGGAGAAGGAGCCCCACCATCGCTGGAGGGTTCCGCCACCTCTTCGTTTCCCACCACTGATGATGAAAATCTCCACCACCGATGCACCGCTCCCCTCTGCCTGAGCTCCCATCGCCGGTCGCGCTTACCAATGCACGGGTGAATTTTTTATGAAGTTCCATTCTAGTTCGTTTGAGCCGATGTCAATATACATATTGCTATGATAATTCTTTGAAGCATATATTGTTAGGTTAGTTATTGATTATGCTTGTTTTTGGATCTATTTTCTATTTTTTTTTCCTTCTGGTTGCTAAAAGTTTGTATCTTTTAATTTTTTTGCAAACTGGGATTGTGTGGTTTCATTATTTTGAGTTGGTTCCCTTGTCTGTTGTTCTTTGTCTTTTGAGCTCAAGTCTTTTACATCAAAGAACCAATCAGTATTTTTTGGTAATCTATTAATGTGGTGAAGCTTTTGTCATGCCTATCTTTTGAATTTTGCAACCAAGATATGGATATATTCTATCTTTAGCAGCAGACTTGTGCATTAGTGTAGTACTATTAGTCCTATACTCCTATCCTTCATAGACTCTAAAGTGATGTTGTCTGATCTACGTGCCAGAAATATCCATGTAGTCTCATAAAATCAAATTCTTGCATGAATTTCAGTATTAAGAAAGACATGGACAATATTTTTTTCCAGCTATGCTTTCAAATGGTGTGATCGTCTTGTGTTGTTTGGAAGTTGAAGAGTTTATTTATACATTTTGTGTGAGCTTTTGTCTTGAAGATCTCTTTTCAGTTCATTATATGTGTAATGTTTAAGTGGAACTTTTATTTGGTCTAAATTTGAGGATGGTTTTAAACTTATAAAGTTATGAATGTGAACAAATAAAAACAAAGCTGAACTTTGTGATTTCTCCATACTAATGTTTGATTCTTTGTTTTACCTGTGCTTTGTTGTCACTGCTTCAAATAATGGAGTTTGACAACTAAAGATGGAAATTATTATGTTGCAAGCTTTCCATCTTTAGTTTGGTTTTAAACATCTGGTGTTTTCTTGTTCATATGGTTATACATAGCCTTGATTTTGGGATAGGATGGTGGAGATTTGATTGCATTAACCATAATCAAGGTGGGGACGTTGCTGCACATAATCAAAAGTTCTCTTCTCTCTGTTTTATTTTGTTGTGTTTCCTGTTTTTGCTGTGTTTGCATTTTAAATCAATCGTGAAAAGTTAAATTGTGTAACTTAAGTTTGGATAGAGGGAGTAACACTTACATCAATTGACGAAACATCTTGCATCAATTTTACCCTAATACCTACATTTTTTATTGAAAATGTATGTGTTCTGATTAGTTCAATTTATTGTTCAAATTAGCCTGAGGTATATCTTCTTTTCCTGTTGGAGGCCTATAATGATGAGAACCCTGATGTTCGACAGGTTTGCATGTTTAATTTCTGTAATTTTGACGGAGTTTGCACAGGTGGGCACTTGAAGATCTTCAGAGACTTCATGTTGCTGAGGAGAATGCAGTTGAAGGGGGAGGTGGATTTGAAATGCATGTGCTGGAAGATGCTGGTCATTGGGTAAGCCAAAGAGAGCTTCTTCTATGAGAATCTTGTATGGGGTTCCAACACGTTCTTGGAGGTACTAGTAGTGTCACCTTAGCCTAAAACAAAATGAATCATATTTCTCGTACTATTGCATAAACAATACACCCTTTTTATAAGGATGGATGAAGTAATATTTTATATAGTTAAGGGTGAATTAAACCACGAATATGCTAGGTTATCCATGGTGGAGACGTTGAATACACTGATATTTTTGCAACGTGCAAGTACATGCAACCCCGATCGTGCAAGTCCACTTCCTGGCAACAGTTCTGCTTCAAACGAATATCTCTTTAACCACAATGAGTAATCATTCTTATTGTTCATCTTGTTCTTGTCGATCATTTTTCCATAATCATTAGATTGTTTCACTAACCACTTGTACCTTTCCTTACCTCCAATTCGGAATCTGGGAATTATAATTACTGCTGATAGGTTCGGTTCTCCCAACTATGTACTCATTTCATCTTTGTTTTTGCAAGAGTGGAGAAGAAACTGAGATTCTAGAGCTGTAAGTGAAGGCAGTGCACCATAAATTGTGCTGCAATAGTTTTATTATTGTATAATTAGGACAATTATTCTTGTCATAGTCGTGCGAGACAAGGTGTTTGTATACATTAATATGGAAATAAATTATTAATTTTGTGAAGTTGATTTTATTATTAAATTAATGTGGAATAAAATTGTTGATTTTGAGTCTTTTTCCCTTTCTCTGAAAGCGGCAACGCGCTGCAGCTTTCAGAGGAAGGGATTTTTTTTCATCGTCGTAAATAAATTAGCACCGGTTGAAAAACCAGTGCTAACAAAAACAACCGGTGCTAAATTCGCGCTGGCTAAAAAACCGGTGGTAACAAAAAAACCGGAGCTAATTTAGCACCGGTTGAAAAATTGGTGTTAACAAAAAAATGGTGCTAATTTAGCACCCGTTGAAAAACCGGTGCTAAATTTGAAAAAATACCGGTGCTAGAGGTGGGTCTCTGTGGTAGTACAAGTTTTATTTTTTGTACTTAGGTCCCCCCACGAATGTAGGAGAAGTGAAGATGAAAATTTGGAGATCGCCCAATCTAATTCAGAATGTCATGACCAAGAAGTTCCAATTCAGGCAAGACCGGATTAATGGAATAGGGTAATCGTCCGTCCACGAATGTGAGAGAAGTGGAAATGAAAATTTGGAGATTCCCTAATCTAATTCACCATGTCGTGACCAACATGTTCTGAATTAGGCTTGACCAGATTGATCGAACGGGGTATTCGTCCATCATTTGTGTTAGTATTTCCATTTATTCCCTTACGATAAGCGTTATAGGAATTAACGATAATTTCCACCACATAGAATCACATGAAATTCCTTATTCTTGGGTTTTTATGAAAATAAAGTATAATAAAATTTCGTCCATCAAATTTTAGAAAACGCTAGTACGTGGTCTAGAGTAAATTATAGATGCTTACTTAATAATAGGCAAAGGTTATTTGGAAGATGTTGACTGGGAGAAGTATTCATGGGATCATGTCTATTTATTTATACTCTTCAAGGATTATAAGTTTTATTGAGGATGGAAAAGGTCTCTTCCAAGATGTTTCAAATCAATTTTACTTCCACGGTTCACGATTTTACTTCCACGGGTCAAGTTTTTAGTTTTGCACTGAGGTCCATACATGAATATGAGAGAAGTGGAAATGCAAATTTGGAGATACCCTAATCTAATTCACAATGTCATGACCAAGATGTTCCGATTTAGGCATGACCAAATTAATGGAATGAGGTAATCAACCATCATCTGTATTAGTATTTCCATTTATACCTTCACGATAAACATTATGGGAATTAACAATGATTTCCACCTAATAGAATCACATGAAATTTCTTATTCTTAGATATTTTTGAAAGAAAATATAATAAAATCATGTCCATCCAATTTTAATTAGCACTAGCACCAAGTCCAAAGTAAATTATAGATGGTTACATAATTGTAGGCAGAGGTTATTTTGTAGATGTTGGATGGGAGAATTCTCTGTGGGATTATGCCTGTTTATCTATCATTTCCGAGGATTATAAGTTTGACAGAGAGTGGAAAAGGTCTCTTTGGGGAAGTTTCGAATTGATTTTACCTCCACGGGTCAAGTTTTTAATTTTTGCACTTAGGTTCGTCCACGAATGTGGGAGAAGTGGAAATGGAAATTTGGAGATCCCTAATCTAATTCACCATTTCATGACCAAGTTGATCCAATTTAGGAATGACCAGATTAATGGAACGGGGGCCCACCATTTGTATTAGTATTTCTATTTATTCCTTTACGATAAGCGTTATCGGAATTAAGAATAATTTCCACCACATAGAATCAAATGAAATTCCTTATACTAGAGTTTTTATGAAAATAAAATATAATAAAATTGCATCCATCAAATTTTAGAAAACCCTAGTATGTGGTCTAGAGTAAATTATAGAGGCTTACTTAATAGTAGGCAAAGGTTAATTAGTAGATGTTGACTAGGAGAAGTATTCATGGGATCGTGCTTGTTTATTTATACTCTTTGAGGATTATAAGTTTGATTGAGGATAGAAAATGTCCCTTCCGAGATGTTTCAAATTGATTTTACCTCCACAGTTCACGATTTTACCTCCGCGGGTCAAGTTTTTATTTTTGCACTGAGGTCCCTGAACAAATGTGGGAGAAGTGGAAATGAAAATTTGGAGATACCCTAATCTAATTCACAATGTCATGACCAAGATGTTCTGATATAGGCATGACCAGATTAACTGAATGTGGTAATCAACCATCATTTGTATTAGTATTTCCATTTATACCCTTACGATAAGCGTTATCAAAATTAAAGATGATTTCTACCTAATAAAATCAAACAAAATTCCTAATTCTTGGGTATATTTGTAAATAAAATATAATAAAATCACATCCATCCAATTTTAGAAAGCACTAGTACCTAGTCCATAGTAAATTATAGATGGTTATTTAATAGTAGGCAACGGTTATTTGGTAGATGTTGACTGGGAGAAGTCTCCATGTGATTATGCTTGTTTATTTATCATTTCTGAGGATTATTAGTTTGACTGAGGATGGAAGATCCCTTCCGGGACGTTTTGACTTTATTTTACCATCACGGTTCACAATTTTACCTCCACGGTTCAAGTTTTAAATTTTTGCACTTAGGTCCCTCCACGAATGTGGGAGAAGTGGAAATGAAAATTTAGAGATACCCTAATCTAATTCACAACGTGATGACAAAGATTTTCCAATTTAGGCATGGTCGGATGAAAGGAACAGGGTAACCGTCCGTCATTTGTAATTATATTTCCATTTATACCCTTAAGATAAGTGTTATCGGAATTAACAATGATTTCCACCACATAGAATCAAATAAAATTTCTTGGTATTTTTATGAAAATAAAAGATAATAAAATTGTGTCCATTAATATTTAGAACACCCTAGCACGTGGTCTACAGTAAATTTATATGGTTACTTAATAGTCAGCAAAGGTTATTAGGTATATGTTGACAAGGAGAAGTCTTCATGGGATCATGCCCATTTATTTATCATTTTTGAGGATTATAAGTTTGATTGGGGATGGAAAAGGTCCCTTCCAAGGCATTTCAAATCAATTTTTCCTCCACGGTTCACGACCTCCACTGGTCAAGTTTTAAATTTTTGCACTTAGGTCCCTCCACGAATGTGGGAGAAGTGGAAATGAAAATTTGGAGATACCCTAATCTAATTCACAATGTGAAGACAAAGATATTCCAATTTAGGCATGATCGGATGAAAGGAATAGGGTAACCATCCGTCATTTGTAATTATATTTCCATTTATACCCTTAAGATAAGTGTTATCAGAATTAACAAAGATTTCCACCACATAGAATCAAATAAATATTCTTGGTATTTTATGAAAATAAAAGATAAAAAAATTGTGTCCATTAATATTTAGAGCATGCTAGTACGTGGTCTAGAGTAAATTTAGATGGTTACTTAATAGTCAGCAAAGGTTATTAGGTAGATGTTGACAAGGAGAAGTCTTCATGGGATCATGCCCCTTTATTTATCATTTTTGAGGATTATAAGTTTGACTGGGGATGGAAAAGGTCCCTTCCGAGGCATTTCAAATCAATTTTTCCTCCACGGTTCACGACCTCCACTGGTCAAGTTTTAAATTTTTGCACTCAGGTCCCTCCACGAATGTGGGAGAAGTGGAAATGAAAATTTGGAGGTGCCCTAATCTAATTCACAATGTGATGACAAATATTTTCCAATTTAGGCATGATCGGATGAAAGGAACAGGGTAACCGTCCGTCATTTGTAATTGTATTTCCATTTATACCCTTAAGATAAGTGTTATCAAAATTAACAATGATTTCCACCACATAGAATCAAATAAAAATTCTTGGTATTTTATGAAAATAAAAGATTATAAAATTGTGTCCATTAATATTTAGAACATGCTAGTACGTGGTCTAGAGTAAATTTAGATGGTTACTTAATAGTCGGCAAAGGTTATTAGGTAGATGTTGATAAGGAGAAATCTTCATGGGATCTTGCCCCTTTATTTATCATTTTTGAGGATTATAAATTTGACTGGGGATGGAAAAGGTCCCTTCTGAGGTGTTTCAAATCAATTTTTCCTCCACGGTTCACAACCTCTACGGGTCAAGTTTTCAATTTTTTTCACTTAGGTCCCTCCACGAATGTCGGAGAAGGGGAAATGCAAATTTGGAGATACCCTTATCTAATTAAAAATTTTATGACCAAGATGTTGTGATTTAGGCATGAACGAATGAGTGGAACGGGGTAATCATTCGTCATTTGTATTTGTATTTCCATTTATACCCTTAGGATAAGCATTATCAGAATTAACGATGATTTCCAACACATAGAATACAATGAAATTCTTTATTCATGGGTTTTTCAAAAATTAAAATAAAATAAAATTGCGTCATTCAAATTTTAGAAAGCCCTAGTAAGTGGTCTAGAGTAAATTATAAATTATTACTTTATTTTAGGTAAAGGTTATTTGGTAGCTGTTGACAAGAAGCCTCCATGGGATCATGCCTCTTTATTTATCATTTTTGAGGACTATAAGTTGTGCTGGGGATGGAAAAGGTCCCTTCCGAGACGTTTCAAATCGATTTTACCTCCACGGTTCACAATTTTACCTCCACAGGTCAAGTTTTTAATTTTTACACTTAGGTCCCTCCACAATTGTGAGAGAAGTGGAAATGAAAATTTGGTGATACCCTAATCTAATTCACAATGTTATGAACAAGATGTAGGCATGACCAGATTAATGGAATGGGGTAATTTTACGTCATTTGTATTAGTATTTCCATTTATTAGCATTATCGGAATTCATGATGATTTCCACCTAAAATAATTAAATGAAATTCCTTATTCTTGGGTTTTTATAAAAATAAAATATAATAAAATTGTGTTGATCCAACTTGAGAAAGCACTAGTACCTAGTCCAGAGTAAATTATAGATGGTTACTTAATAGTAGACAGAGGTTATTTGGTTGATGTTGACAGGGAGAAGTCCCCATGTGATTATGCATGTTTATTTATCATTTCTGAGGATTATAAGTTTGACTGAGGATGGCAAATGTCCCTTCCGGGACGTTTCGAATTGATTTTACCTCCACGGTGCACGATTTTTCCTCCACGGGTCATGTTTTAATTTTTGCACTTAGGTCTCTCCACGAATGTGGGAGAAGTGAAAATGCAAATTTGGAAATCACCTAATATCTTTCACAATGTCATGACCAAGATATTCCAATTTAGGCAAGACCGGATTAATAGATAGGGGTAATCGTACGTCATTGGTATTAGTATTTCCATTTATTCTTTTACGACGAGTGTTATCGGAATTAACGATGATTTCCACCACATAGAATCAAAAGGAATTCCTTATTCTTGGGTTTTTATGAAAATAAAATATGATAAAATCGTGTCCATCAAATTTTAGAAAGCACTATTACCCCGTCTATAGTAAATTATAGATGGTTACTTAATAGTAGGCAAAGTTCATTTGGTAGATGTTGACTGGGAGAATTCTTTGTGGGATCATGCCTGTTTATCTATCATTTCCGAGGATTATAAGTTTGACAAAGAATGGAAAAGGTCCCTTCTGGGAAGTTTGGAATTGATTTTACCTCCACGGGTCAAGTTCTTAATTTTGTACTAAGGTCCGTCCACGAATGTGGGAGAAGTGGAAATGCAAATTTGGAGATTCCCTAATCTAATTCACCATGTAATGAAAAAGAGTTCCAATTTAGAAATGACCGGATTAATGGAACGGGGTATTCGTCAATCATTTGTATTAGTATTTCAATTTATTCCCTTACGATAAGCGTTGTCGAAATTAATGATAATTTCCACCACATATAATCACATGAAATTCTTTATTCTTGGGTTTTTATGAAAATAAAATATAATAAAATTGCATCCATCAAATTTTAGAAAGCGCTAGTACGTGGTCTGGAGTAAATTGTAGATGTTTACTTAATAGTAGGCAAAGGTTATTTGGTAGATTTTGATGGGGAGAAGTATTCATGGGATCTTGCCTGTTTATTTATATTGTTTGAGGATTCCAAGTTTAATTGAGAACTGAAAAGGTCCCTTCCGAGATGTTTCAAATCAATTTTACCTCCGCAATTCACGATTTTACATCCACGGGTCAAGTTTTTTTTGCACTGAGGTCCCTACATGAATGTGGGAGAAGTGAAAATGCTAATTTGGAGATACCCTAATCTAATTCAAAATGTCATAACCAAGATGTTCCGATTTAGGCATGGCCAGATTAACGGAATGAGGTAATCATCCGTCATTTGTATTAGTATTTCCATTCATACCCTTACGATAAGCATTATCGGAATTGATGATGATTTCCACCTTATAAAATCAAATGAAATTCCTTAATCTTGGGTATTTTTGAAAATAAAATATTATAAAATTGTGTCCATCCAATTTAGGAAAGCACTAGTACATAGTCCAGAATATATTATAGATGGTTACTTAATAGTAGGCAAAGGTTATTTGGTAAATGTTGACTGGAAGAAGTATCTATGTGATTATGCCTGTTTATTTATCATTTTCAAGGATTATAAAATTAACTAAGGATGGCAAAGGTCCCTTCCGGGACTTTTCAAATTGATTTTACCTCCACGGTTCATAATTTTACCTCCACGGGTCTAGTTTTTATTATTTGCACTTAGGCCTCCACGAATGTGTGAGAAATGGAAATGCAAATTTGGAGATACCCTAATCTAATTCACAATTTCATGACCTAGATGTTCCAATTTATGCATGAACGGATTAATGGAATTGGGTTATCAACCACCATTTGTATTAGTATTTCCATTTATACTTTTACGATAAGCGTTATTGGAATTAACGATGATTTCCACCACATGGAATCAAATGAAATTCCTTATTCTTGGGTTTTTAAGAAAATAAAATATAATAAAATTGTGTCCATCAAATTTTAGAAAGCACTAGTACCTAGTCCAAAGTAAATTATATATGGTTACTTAATAGTAGGCAAAGGTTATTTTGTAGATGTTGACTGGGAGAATTCTCCGTGGGATCATGCCAATTTATCTATCAGTTCTAAGGATTGTAGGTTTGATAGAGAATGGAAAAGGTCTCTTTAAGGATGTTTCGAATTGATTTTACCTCCACGGGTTAAGTTTTTAATTTTTTTCACTTTGGTCCATCCACGAATGTGGGAGAAGCTCAAATGCAAATTTGAAAATTCCCTAATCTAATTCACCATGTTATGGCAAAGATGTTCCGATTTAGGCATAACCAGATTAATGGAATGGGGTATTCATCTGTCATTTGTATTAGTATTTCCATTTATTCCCTTACGATCAGCATTATCAGAATTAACGATAATTTCCACCACATAGAATCACATGAAATTCCTTATTCTTGGGTTTTTATGAAAATAAAAAATCATAAAATTGTGTCCATCAAATTTTAGAAAGCGCTAGTACATGGTCTAGAGTAAATTATAGATGCTTACTTAATGGTAGGCAAATGTTATTTGGTAGATGTTGACTGGGAGAAGTATTCATGGGATCATGCCTGTTTATTTATACTATTCGAGGATTATAAGTTTGATTGAGGATGGAAAAGGTCCCTTCCGAGATGTATCAAATCGATTTTACCTCCACGATTCACGGTTTTACCTCCACGGGTCAAGTTTTAATTTTGCACTGAGGTCCCTTCACGAATGTGGGAGAAGTGGAAATGCAAATTTGGAGGTACCCTAATCTAATTCACAATGTCATGAAGAAGATGTTCCCATTTAGGCATGACCGGATTAATGGAATGGGGAAATTAACCGTCATTTGTATTAGTATTTTTATTTATACCCTTACGATAAGCGTTGTTGGAATTAACGATGATTTCCACCTAATAGAATCAAATGAAATTCCTTATTCTTGTGTATATTTGAAAAGAAATATAATAAAATTGTGTCCATCTAATTTTATAAAGCACTAGTACCTAATCCAGAGTAAATTATAGATGGTTACTTAATAGTAGGAAAAGGTTATTTGGTAGATGTTGACTCACAGAAGTCTCCATATGATTTTACCTCCACGGTTCACGATTTTACCTCCACGGGTCAAGTTTTGAATATTTACACCTAGGTCCCCCCGCGAATGTGGGAGAAGTGAAAATGCAAATTTGGAGATACCATAATCTAATTCTTGATTTCATGACCAAGATTTTCCGATTTAGGCATGACCGGATTTATTGAATAGGGTAATCATCCGTCATTTGTATTATTATTTCCATTTATACTTTTATGATAAGCATTATTCGAATTAATGATGATTTCCAACATATAGAATTAAATGAAATTCCTTATTCTTAGGTTTTTAAGAAAATAAAATATAATAAAATCGTGTTCATCAAATTGTAGAAAGTACTAGTATCTAATCTAGAGTAAATTATAAAATGGTTACTTATCAGTAGGCATAGATTATTTGGTAGTTTTTGACTGGGAGAAGTCTCCATGTGATTATGCCCGTTAATTTATATTTTTTGAGGATTATTATCTTGACTGAGGATGGCAAAGGTCCATTCCAAGACATTTTGAATTTATTTTACCAACACGGTTCACGATTTTACCTCAAAGGGTCAAGTTTTAAATTTTTGCACTTAGGTCCCTCCACGAATATGGGAGAAGTGGAAATGAAAATTTGGAGTTACCACTACCAGAGAGACCCCCCCTCGAACACCGGTTTTTTAGCACCGGTTTTTAAAACCGGTGCTAAAAATATAATAGCACCAGTTTTTTAATTTTTAACACCGGTTTTAAAAATCGGTGTTAATTTAACACCATTTTTTTAATTTTAACATTGGTTTTTTAAAAATCAGTGCTAAATTTTACAATAGCACCGATTTTGGAAACAATTCGCATCGATTTTTAAAAACCGGTGCTAAAAATTTGAAAATTTAATTTTTCCCTTTTTTTTTTAAATGTTGTCAACACTTTGGATGACCAAAATTTCACCAACTTCCAAGCTTTTCAGTCATAAATATTGCTGACAGTTCTATTGGAACCTAACTACACAGACCAGGAGTATGAAAGCTCAATGCAATATTGGTCAGCAAAAGTAAAGCTATTTCTTCCCTCTGAAGCTGTTTTATCTACGTAAAGGATATGCATATTTGTATATCATGGGGAATTCCCATGTGAGGTTTTACCACATGCATCTTTTCCCAAGCACCAGAGTCTGTTGTGACTTGGTGTTGATGTCAAAGAACTTGATTTGGAAACACCGAATGCGCCTTCCAAATCTGAAGCATGCATAGGATAACCATCCACTTTGTTCATCTGGTCGAGAAGTGAATGCCTCACTCGGTTCTCCATTGGACTGCTACACAAGACTCCTAGGATGCTTAGTCCAGGGAAGTCACCCTTTGCTGCAGGCGAATTTGGATTGCTCACACGATCTTCTTCAAGAATTTCTCCTATTCTTGAGAGTATGGAGAATGACAAGTTTCCCAGTACACGGGAGTATGCTTCGAGGATCGAGTGCCCCACATCCTTTCCATATTGGACTTTAATAACATCAATGAATGTCTGAGGAAGATGAGGGTATCTGGTCTTCAGCTGCAGACGCAGGAGTTCTGCCCGGTTCAGTAAGAACTCAACCATATCCAATTCAAGAACTGTGCCTTTAGTAGAGAATGACCACGAGCTACTACCCGGGGATGCCTCGCCACCAAATTGTTCGGAAATGGTCTTTTTCCAAACAAATATAGCAGCTTCCAACTTATTAATCATTAGAAGAGCACTGTGCTCAGATTCAATGTTAAGGGAGTTGATCATGTTCCCAGCTATGATCGATTCTGCAGCCAGGAGCTTATAGAGCTCTTCTCCGACACATGCTTTTCCATACTTGTTGAGTGCATCTCTAATGATGTCCGGGACGGGCATTTCATCCAGTACACTTTCATTAATGGCTTTCGCAGCCTTCATGACCTGTTGAACTTGTCCAGCCAATTTTAACAGTTTCTTGATTTCACTCTCAGAGAGACCAGATGCAGGTACACACGGTGAAGGCAGCCACCACCTTCTGCTCTCACCTGCACTCCTGCTTCTTCCTTCAGCTCTACTACCAACTTCCTCGTAATAAAACTCATTATTGACCATAGAGTCCAGTATTTCAATTAGCATGGAGTCTAGTTTCTCAAGTCCTGGAAGATTCATGTGTATGTCTGCACGAGCCTTTGCCGCCATGATCTCTACTATTTGACCATTAGTGCCATTCTTTTTGGTAGGAACCAACTCAACCATGTAGTTGGTTGGAGAAAGTAGCCAATCCATTTCTCTTCGCCATTTCCCCTTTGTTTCCTCTGCTAGTGGCTCTAATTTCCACAGCTCACCAAAAACAGATGCTGCAAGATTGTTGATGGCATTGGACAAGGCCAACGCCGTTGAAACCCCACGCTTTCCTCCTGTAAGATCCTCTCCCAGTAACAAATTGGCGAATTTTTCTTTCATTGCTTCCATGTCAGCTACATCAACTGCATAATCACGCTTGTCCCTGATGTCCCTGATTTCCCGCCAAAGGAATAGCCAAAAAACCCGTGCTATTTTTTATTAAAACCGGTGCTAAATATTTGTAAAATTTTATCTTCCCACCAAAAATTTAAAAATAGCACCGGTTTTAGTAAAAAAAGGCATCGGTTTTAAAAACCGGTAATAAAAATTTAATAACAGCACTGGTTTTTGAAAAACAATAGCACCGGTTTTTAAAACCGGTGCTAAAAATTAAAACTTAGCACCGGTTTTTAAAAACCGGTGCTACAAATTTTCGAGACTCATTTCCCGCAAAGAAATAGCAAATTTTTTTTAAATAGCACCGGTTTTGTAAATATTAGCACCGGATTTTAAAAATCGGTGCTAAATATTTGTAAACTTCTATCTTCCCGCCAACAAATTCAAAATAGCACCGGTTTTAGTAAAAAATAGCACCGGTTTTTGCAAAGAATATCACCTGTTTAAATACCGGTGCTAAAACTTAAAACTTAGCACCGGTTTTTTTTTTAAATTTAGCACCGGTTTTAAAAACCGGTACTAAAATTTAAAAAATAGCAAAAGTTTATTAAAAAATAGCACCAGTTTTTAAAAACCGGTGCTAAAAATTTTCTATACTCATTATCCCGCCAAAGAAATAGCCCAAAATTTCAAAATAGCACCGATTTTGGAAAAATTAGCACCGGTTTTGGAATAAAATAGCACCAGTTTAAAATTTCCCCCCCAAAGAAATTGCAAAATTTTTTTAAAATAGCATCGGTTTAGGAAGAAAATAGCACCAGTTTAAACCGGTGATAAAAAATTTTAAATTTTCCCGCCAAAAAAATTCCCCCCCCCCAAGAAATCGCCAAAAACTTCTAAATATTTTTCAAAATTTTTATATTTCATTATGTCCGCCAAAGAATTCAAAAAATTCACTAAAAATTTCAAATAATCTTCCCAAAAATTTCATGAGCTGGGAGCAGCTGCACAGCCGCTCTAAGCTATTTTTTTAACTTTCAAAATCGTTCACTTCTTTTGTTGACTTTAACTAATGACTAAGTTAAGTTAAATTAATCAACGATCAACCTTCACTGACCTCATATATACAAATAAGAATAAAATTTGTTTACATTAACTAATTAACGTTCAACCCTTAATTGATTTAGTATACATAAATACAACTTTAACAAGTTAACGGTGAAACTTTACTTTACTTTCAATATATAAACACTGATAACTAGGCCGGCTTTGACTAATCAACGGTCAGCCTATACTTGACTTTCAATATATAAACATTAAAAACAAAGTTGACTTTAACTAATTAACGATCAAACATTATTTGAATTAGTATATGATAAATACTAATAAAAAATGTTTGACTATCTAATCAACAATCAAACCTTAGTCGACTTTCTATATATAAATACTAATCAACGGTCAAACTTTACTCGACTTTCAATATATAAATACTAATAACTAGGTTGACTTTTTCCAATCAATGGTTAAAGTTTACTTAACCTTCAATAAATAAGCACTAATAACAAAGTTGACTTTAACTAATCAACGGTCAAATTTTATTTGAATTAGTATATAATAAATACTAATAACTAGGTTGGCTTTGTCTAATCAACGGTTAAACCTTACTTGACTTTCAATATATAAGCACTAATAACAAAGCTGAATTTAACTAATCAACGGTCAAATTTTACTTGACTTTCAATATATAAACACTAATAACTGGGTTGACTTTATCTAATCAACGGTCAAACTTTACCTGACTCCCTCTCTCTATATAGAAATACTAGTGACTAAACTTACTTTAACTAATCAACGGTCAAACTTTACTTTACTTTCAATTTATAAACACTAATAACTAGGCCGACTTTGTCTAAACAACAGTCAAACTTTACTTGACTTTCAATATATAAACACTAATAACAAAGTTGACTTTAACTAATCAACGGTCAAACTTTATTTGAACTAGTATTTAATAAATACTAATAAAAAATATTTGACTTTGTCTAATCAACAGACAAACCTTAGTTAACTTTCTATATATAAATACTAATCAACGGTCAAACTTTACTTGACTTTCCATATATAAACACTATAACTAGGTTGACTTTGTCTAATCAATGGTCAAACTTTACTTGACTTTCAATATATAAACTCTAATAACAAAGTTGATTTTAACTAATCAACAGTCAAACTTTATTTGAATTAGTATATGATAAATACTAATAAAAAATGTTTGACTTTGTCTAATCAATAGTTAAACCTTAGTTAACTTTCTATATATAAATACTAATCAACGGTCAAACTTTACTCGACTTTCCATATATAAACACTATAACTAGGTTGACTTTGTCTAATCAACGGTCAAACTTAACTTGACTTTCAATATATAAACACTAATAACAAAGTTGACTTTAACTAATCAACGGTCAAACTTTATTTGAATTAGTATATGATAAATACTAATAAAAAATGTTTGACTATGTTTAATCAACAGACAAACCTTAGTTAACCTTCTATATATAAATACTAATCAACGATCAAACTTTACTCTACTTTCTATAACTAAGTTGACTTTGTCTAATCAACGGTCAAACTTTACTTGACTTTCAATATATAAACACTAATAACAAAGTTGACTTTAACTAATCAACGGTCAAACTTTATTTGAATTAGTGTATGATAAATACTAATAAAAAATGTTTGACTTTGTCTAATCAACAGTCAAAACTTAGTTAACTTTCTATATATAAATACTAATCAACGGTCAAACTTTACTCGACTTTCAATATATAAACACTAATAACTATGTTGACTTTGTCTAATCAACGGTCAAACTTTACTTGACTTTCAATATATAAACACTAATAACAAAGTTGACTTTAACTAATCAACGGTCAAACTTTATTTGAATTAGTATATAATAAATACTAATAACTAGGTTGACTTTGTCTAATTAACGGTCAAACCTCACTTGACTTTCAATATATAAACACTAATAACAAAGCTGACTTTAACTAATCAACGGTCAAACTTTACTCGACTTTCAATATATATACACTAACAACTAGGTTGACTTTGTCTAATCAATGGTCAAACTTTACTTGACTCTCTCTCTATATAGAAATACTATGTTGACTTTAATGACAAAGCTGAAGGGCAAAAATAGGGCGCAGCCCTGCACTGTTCATCGTGCTAGGTTTTTGCCGGATCTCTCTTCCACAGCTCCCCTTCTCCACCGAGGATCCTGACATTAATGTTGGGCTCCTCGCTGGGAGTGTTTCCATGTATGGTTTTCCTTGGTTTAGGATGCTTCGAATTCGGGATTTGGGTCCCCGTTTTGCAAAACAAAGCTTGATTTTTGAAATTTTGGAGGAAGATCCGCAGTCCGAACGTGGATTTGGAAAACCATAACCTCTTTATAGGTTTTCTGGGATGAAGACTTGTTTTTTGGTCTTCAAGCTAGGAGCTTTTGGGTTCTTGAAGTTCGAATTTCGGACTTTTCGAACTGGAATTCGAAGACCCATGGATCCACGATGGGTTATAAGGGAAGAAAACCTGCTCACCGGTCCTGATGAGTGGAACTTTCAGGTGGAGGAGGAAGACCCGTACCCGATGCAAACACAGAGAGCTTGGCGAACACCCATGTAAGTCTTGCATTACATAAATTTTGTGTGGACTTTAATGGATGAATTTCTTGTGCGGATTCTCTGGGGATTTTGTTGTGCGAATATTTGGAGAAGAACTTGTCGTCTGGGAAGCTATTTTTTGAATTCATATTAGTGCTATTTGTATAGAAATTATTTTTGGTGAGGCCTCCTGTGCAAAGAAGGTACTCTGTTCTAAGTAGTTTTGCTGGGAACCAGAGAAGCTTTGCCTATTAAATTTTGTAGAATGTGTGGATTGCCGACACATGCTTGGAAGGTATGGTAGGAAGGGAAGGGCTGTTTATGAGAATCTGTGCGGGTTAATGCGCCACTCCTAATGTAAGTGGCCTGAAAATATGATGTTCATAGGAGATTAACATCAAGGACGGGTCTCAGGCATGGAAATTGTTAGCATTACAGTCAGCTCTAATCGATTCGGGTAAACTTGTGTTCAAATCTCGAGCCCGACTGGCCTAGCTTGTGTCCAAACCCCAGCCTTGTCCACCGGTCTTGCTAGTGCCCAGATCCCAGTCACCTTCCAGCCTTGCTTGTGTTCAAAACCTGGGCAAAACCCAGCCTTACAAGTGCTCAAAACCCGGAAAATGCTCGACCTCATTTACTCGAATTCAAATTGGAGCTTAGACCAATAGGCTACCCAAACTGATTCAGGGGACCTTGTGTTCAAACCCCGGGCAACCGACCGGCCTAGCTTGTGTTCAAAACCCAGACTGATCATCCGGCCTCGCTAGTGTTCAGAACCCAGCCATCTTCCGGCCAAGTGAGTGTTCAAATCCTGAGAAATCTCCGGTCTTGCAAGTGAATAGAACCCAGTTCCTGTCCCGGCCTTGCTTGTGCTCAGAACCCGGACAACCCCCAGCCTAGTGTTCCCTGACCTAGTATGCACTTAGATGCTCCATGCTGAAAACACAGATTTAAAATTATCTCTCCCTCTAGAAAATTCATAAGGTGATCATCTTTCTGGGTATAATTGAGGTAGCAATACTTTGGGGCTATTCGGATTCATCATAGATGTCACGAGATATTTCACTGTGTCTTGGTTGATCTACGGCCGGACATGGTGGATTGTTCTAATCGGAATCACAAAGAATAGCACTCCCAATTTGTTGGCCCTGTTTCTCAGTTTCATAAGAATTCCCGGAAGAAAAGGAACAGAAGAGAAGATTCTCGTAATTGGTAGTTTTCTATAGTTTTGCCTAGATTCTGGTGACTCAACCACGCCGTAAATCATGGTCCGACAACCACATCTATCAGTTGGCAGTGGCAACTCGAAGGGTATGCTAAACAGTAACTCTTCGAGAAATGGAGGTTTGAGTACTCGAAGGCAAGTTGAGGGATGGGTCGAGGATGGAAGATTGGTCCGAGGGCTGAAGGAGATTTTGAGTGATTCGAGTGCTGAAGGCATTCGAGTGCTCGAGATGGGCATTCGAGTGCTGGAAGTGCTCAAGCACTCGTGGGGCAGCGGAGTGATGGTCTGAGGTTGGAAGGATGGTCAGAGGGCTGAAGGATTCTAGGGCTCATTGGAGGCATTCGAGGGCTGAAACAGTTCTTGTGCTCTGTCTTCGAGGTGGTCCTGGTGGTGCTCGAGATCTCGAGGGGGCAATTCATGTACTGGAAGCTTTTGGATGCGCCGGGGTTGGCACTCGAGAGCTGAAGGTGTTCAAGTGCTTTGTCCTCGGGGTGGTGCAAGAGGTGCTCGAGTACTCGAGGTAGCCATTCGAGTGTCGTAAGCTCTCGAGTGCTTGTGGGGGGCATTCAAGGGCTGAAGGTGTTTGAGTGCTCTGTCCTCGAGGAGGGACTCGTGTAGAAACCTCGAGGGATGGCTACTGTGGAAAAAAAACAAAAAAACAAAAAAACAAAAACAAAACAGCAGCTTCTCTTTAGACTGTTGGGAGGATTTCCCATGGCAGCAGCATGGCCATGTAGGTTGGGTAGGGGGTAAATTAATTCTGCGTACACATTATTAATAAACCCCTTGCTAGGTCACTTGGAATTAACGGTTTGCACTATTTGCCTGCGCTGCACTGAAAAGTGCAAAATGGCATCAGGTTGTCCATTTGCCTAAAATGGAAAGAACAATTACAAAATCGTTACGCGGGGCATGCGCGGTAGAAGTCATGCCCGGTATCTTATGCTTAGGAAGTCTATCCGTGGGGAACACTTGGGAGCACAATGGACTACGGTCAAACTGCACCCAACCCCACAGAGAAAGCCTCGGCCCTCATCCAGAGACCGTTATCGAAGGCCAATAACACCTCTTTATCTTCATCTTAGAGGTGTACATGGTATAAGTGGTGTACAAAGCCCTTTTAGGAGGAAAGGTTATACTACTTCATTCATTGGAAGACCGAGTACCACTCTCGGATTAGAAGACCGAGTACCACTCTCGGATTTGAAGACACCTGTGGGGAGCAAACCACGGCACAAGAGCCGGTTCACACCACCGGTAGAAAGAGCCGGTTCACACCACCGGTAGCATGGATGTAACATGGAGAGAGGAGGCTAGTGAGTTTGTTCTCCTACCCCTCTGTTTTTTAACGGATGGCTTATACAGGCCCCGGTCACCACGATGGGACTCTGACGAAGGGATGGCTCATACAGGCCCCGGTCACCACGACGGGTTGTAATATTTTCCATGGATGGTCTCCACAGGCCCCGGTCTTCACGACGGGACTAGTTTCTTTTGGTCACCTGGTTGTCACATTTAGATCAGGGGTAGTATTCTAGGTGACTGTATTAAGGGAGCGGGCTAATATCCCCTCTCCCGTACACTCCCACGGCATTTCTTTGGGCCACCTGATTGTACCGTCTAGATCAGGGGTAGTTCAGTAGGTTTTACTGTATAACGGGAGTGGGACAATGTTCCCACTCCCATAGACTCTCACGGTTTCTTTTTATTTACCATTACTTTAGACTATGTTGACTTTAACTAATCAATGGTCAAACCTTAATTAACTTTTGAAATATAAATTCTAATAAGTAATTTAACTTTAACTAATAACTAAGTTTCCTTTATAGTAATATAATAAGAGTAGGTCTCCTAACAGACGGCCTGTCCATAAGGTTAAGGACGGGCCACTTATTTCTTACCTTATATACTGCATTTGTTAAATTGCACACAATATTTAAAATTTTGAAAATATTTTTTAAAATAATATATTTTTATATTTTCATCTTTAAATACATTTTATTACTTGTTTTAACTTATAAAATGCAATATTTAAATTTTATAAAAAAAATTACAACATTTAAGTTAAATGCCCCTGTGGACTGTCTATAAGCTTATGGAAAGGCCGTCTTTCCCGAGACTTTCCCATATAATAATTATTGAAAATTCTGCAATAAAAAATGAAATTTAAATCAATTTATTTTTGATAAATCTAATCCATTAGTATACTTAGATACATTGAATCTCAGCCTTCAAACTCGCATCATATATAAGGAAAAACTGTTATCTCCCTCGCTGAAACCCTTCTCACTTCCCTTCCTCGATGGTGGAACTACACCTCTTCCTTGATGGCTCACTCCCTCCACTCCACACCACCGCAAAGCCCCCACTGTCGAGAAGCCCCCCACCACCGCAAAGCGCCCCATCCATCAAGAAGCTCATTGCGCCGAGAAGTTCTCCACCGCCGAGAAGCCCTTCTGCGCCTCTACAAATCTATCCCACTGAAGTTGATGCCCTCCACCTCTATGGATCTGTTCGGCACCGGATCCTTTATCCTACATCCCCGCTTCCCCATCTCCAAGCCTCCACACTCCTTCCACCGTTCTCCGTTCATCCCTCCTCTACCGTTCACCGTGAGCCGTCCCTGAAGAGGGCTTGGGATGGATTCTCAAGTGTTGGTTCTCTTGGCCTTTCGCTTATAGGTAGCTTAAGTACTTCGATTGGTGAGTCATGTTTCTTAAATCAACTCTTTGAATTGGTTTTGTGTTTTTTAAGTCATTTGATTGATCATTTCTGAATATATATGAACATGGGGTTTTCCTTGATTATGTGTGTAAAGTATGGAGCATTTTGGTGCTTTTGTTCAATTGGAATGGCAACGTGTGAAACAAGGAGTATGTATAACATGTGTTCTAGGTTTTGAGTATTGGTGTTGCTTAGACATGTTTACATTTCTATTAGGTATGTAGAAAATGATATGATGAACTAGGTTGTTTGATATTCAGCTTGCCTTTTGTAAATTGTGGATGTTAGTCTAAAATGGCTCCTATCTCTAGTTCTGGTATTGTTTCCTTCAGTTTTTCCGAAGCATCGGCGTGACCTTGTACTCGGTTACACCAGAATCCCAGTATCTTTACATTCCTAAGGGTTTTTGAGTTGTATGGTAGTTTTTGAAGAGAAGTGTCTTTGGTGGTGTAAATTTCAAAAGAGAGTATTGGTTCGTCCATGACATGTCATGAATTAGGCTATTTTATTTTGTTACTATATTGGAAGTTGGACTTCTTTTTCTAGAGGACTTATTGTAAGAACAAACGCCCACTAAGTGTTAATGTGTGTGCAAACACCTCAGACTCGGTTGAGTTTTGAAGGTGACTTGTCATACTATAGATGATACATTACAATTTTGTTGCACATTAGTGGTTGCTGATACTCATCTTCCATATACAACTTAGGTTCATTGCTTTTGGTTCTTGATCAAGTTCTGGACATGAAGATGTTGGGTCTTCTACAGGTGATGCTTCTGGTCATACTGTTTAGTTTAAGTTTCTCAATTGGCTATGAATGTACTAATTTACTGTGGACACATTAAAATATCCCGGTTGCTAGATCTGTGACACCTACTTCTTCAAAGCATAATGTATTTCTAATTTTTCATTTGTGTACGCCTATCTTACATATCTTACATACTATGAACCTTCAAGGTTTTGAGTTTCCAAAAGGCTAATAGTGAAGAATTCTATAAACACACACCCAATAAAGTTGTAATCTTCATGCCAGAGGTATTTATTCATTACAACTTTGTTTTGTTTTTGGCAGTTCCAGAGCTGTTGGATTACTGATCCTTCTTTGCATTTCTATAGGACTCAACAACACATATGGGAAACACACAGAGACTTGGTAGCAAGAAAACATTGCTGCAGACACCTGATTGTGTCACTGCTTAACTGTATGAACTTTGTCATATTATGTGAAATGCATGGTTGTTGGCCCATTTGTTATGAATGCTACAAGTTAAATGATGACTTTTGAGGGAAAAGAAAACATACTATGAGTCCCACTCAAATGAAGTTTCTGTTGATGCTTGATGATATGTTTCACTTTGGCATTTTAATGTTGTATTTTACTTTAAACGTTTTTTTGCTCTGTAGCATATGATTTATATGAGTAATATTGTTACAGTCATTTCATTAATGTTATGAATCAGCATAGGAAGAATATGATAGATATGTGTTTATCTTGGTGGATTATTTTGTGCTTTACTTTACCGAATGTTGATGTGTGATTGAATCAAATTGAGTTATGTAGCCTCATTAAGTACTCAAGGTTGATATACTGATATGAACGTCTTTATTCTGGTATAAGCTTCTGGTATAAGCTTATGGCATGGTTTCTAGTGATCTATTGAATAAGCTTCTGGCATGGTGAGATTGATTCCTCTACAAGGTCTCCGCCGCAATGTTTAGTCACATAGATTATTAGTTTTGTATCATAATTTTTTTTGGTTTTATTTCTATACTATCAATTTTGTGAAGTTAATTTTATTATTAAATTGATGTCCTATTAAATTGTTAGTTTCAGGTCCTTTTCTCTTCCTCTGAAAGCTGCAGTGTGCTGCCGCTTCCTCTGTTTTAGGTCTTCTCTTCCTCTGAAAGCTGCAGTGCGCTGCCGATTTCAGAAGAACACTACCACAGAGACCTACCTCTAGCACCGGTTTTTTAGCACCGGTTTTTAAAACCGGTGCTAAAAATTTAATAGCACTGGTTTTTAAATTTTTAACACCGGTTTTAAAAACCGGTGTTAATTTAACACCAATTTTTAAATTTTAACACCGGTTTTTTAAAAATCGGTGCTAAATTTTACAATAGCACCGGTTTTGGAAACAATTAGCACCGGTTTTTTAAAACCGGTGCTAAAAATTAGAAAATTTTATTTTTCCTGCCAAAGAAATACCCAAAAAATTTAAATAGCACCGGTTTTGAAAATATTAGCACCAGTTTTTAAATATTTGAAAATTTCTATCTTCCAGCCAAAAAATTCAAAATAGCACCGGTTGTAGTAAAAACCGGTGCTAAAAATTAAATAATAGCACCGGTTTTTGCAAAACAATAGCATCGGTTTAAAAACCGGTGCTAAAAATTTAGGAATAACACCGGTTTTTGGAAAACAATAGCACCGGTTTAAAAACCGGTGCTAAAAATTAAAACTTAGCACCGGTTTTTTAAAAAATAGAACCGGTTTATAAAAACCGCTGCTAAAAATTTTCTATAATTGTTTTCCCGCCAATGAAATAGCCCAAAATTTTAAAATAGCACCGGTTTTGGAAGAAAATAACACCGGTTTAAAATTTTCCCGCCAAAGAAATCGCCAAAAAAAATTTCCTGCCAAAGAAATTGCCAAATATTTTTAAAATTGCATCGGTTTTGGAAGAAAATAGCACCGGTTTAAACCGGTGCTAAAAACTTTTAAATTTTTCCCGCCAAAAAAATTTCCCCCCAAAGAAATGCCAAAAACTTCTAAATATTTTTCAAATTTTTTTAAATTTCATTATTTCTGCCCAAAGAATTCAAAAAATTCGCTAAAAATTTCAAATAATCTTCCCAGAAATTTCATGAGCAGGGAGCAGCTGCGCAACCGCTCTAAGCTATTTTTTTCAACTTTCAAAATCGTTCACTTCTTTTGTTGACTTTAACTAATGACTAAGTTAAGTTAAATTAATCAACGATCAACCTTCACTGACCTCATATATACAAATAAGCATAAAATTTGTTTACATTATATAATTAACGTTTGACGGGCGGGCGGTCGTCGCGCCCGCCGTGCAAAAGATAATTTATAAGCCCTAAATGCTTACTTTCTACAACTAGGTAGATAGTGGCAAATCGCCCGCCCATCAAAATGGCGCCGTTGCCGGGGAAGAGGCATTTATTCTTAAGTATTTAGGTGTACTTGGTTGTGTATTAGCTAGTTGTTTTTATTTTCCACTACTTGGTGGTTGTTTTTGTTCGGAGTAGGTATTGCTCGAGTTCTTGGTAATTTATTTTATTGAGAATCCTTGCACTATGATTCCGAACTTTTGAAAAATAAAAAAAAAAAAAAATTTATGGAGCGTCTCACCTTGAGGGAACTCATGATGAGAAGAGAGGCTCAACAAGCAAGGTTTTGTAGGATGTGTCATTCCGATCATCCTACCGAATCTTGCCCTTTGTTGTGGGAAGAGCACTATGACCGAGAAAGAACCCTTGGTTTCCAAAACCATGGGTACTATGAAGAGTGCTATCAAGAGGTAGGAGATATTGGTTTTCAAGGGCAAGAAGCTCATGAATGCTATCCATACCACAACTCTTACAATCCGGAATGGAGTGGTAGTCCGGATTTGTGGTATGAGAATGAGCCAGAAAACCAATATTACGAGCAACCTAGTTGGCCATCACCACCCTATACCATACCCCAAAACCAAGCCCAACAAGGAAGTTCAAGTTTGACACGTGAGGATGTCTTAAATACCATAGCAAACTTGAACTCCTTTACTAGTGAGGAGCCGGATACCCAGCTCTCCTCTAGTGTTGAGGCCATTGAGGGGCATGTGAGGAACATATTAGAGGTATTGGCCCGCATGAAAGCTCGTGATTCCGAAAACACACCATCCCAACCTGAACTCGATGACTCGGTGAGTGAGGTCACCAATAAAAATGATTTTGAGTTTGAAAGGGATGAGGAGTTGGTTGTAGAGGATAGAAAAATGGAGGAAGAGGTGATAGTGCTACATCATCCATTAGCATTGTCACCCCTTCTCCCACCTAGTGAACCAACTCTAATATTTTCGGAAGTTTTGAGGGAAACGAGAGAGGAGCCAAAAGACTACCCCAAGCTCCCTAACCACTTAATTCCCTTTGAACCATCTCCACCTCCACAAGACTTTCCTCTTGGAAGTTTTGTGCCCTCACCTCTCTTATTTTGGATGCTCATGGTGAAGAGCTTCAAGCCTTCACCAAACGGATAACATTAGGGTCGTGCCGACGACCTTAAAAATACGGAATTTCGTCGTGCCGACGACGTTAACCAAATTCGGCATTTCTTTTAGTTTTTGTTTCTTAGTTTGTGTTTCTTAGTTTGTTTTTGTTGTTTTATTTTGTTCTTTTTATGGCTTGTTTTTCTGTGATTTTGTAGCAAAGTAAAGTGCATTGCAATGAAGGAGATGAAGGAACGAGATCAATGAACGAGGGAAGAAAGCTTGGACAGTTGGTAAGCAAAAGAAAAAATTTTAAGCCTGGGATACCCTGCCGTCGCGAGTCGCGATGGGCTTCGTCGCGAGTCGCGACGAACAGGGGAGAAAAATCACTCCCAGCGCCAACTTTCCACGAGTCGCGATGACCTCGCGACGCTCGTCGCGAGTCGCGATGAGCTTCGTCGCGAGTCGCGACGTGCTCAGAAAATTTTGAGCTTCCGGACTCCACTTTCCGCGAGTCGCGATGACTTCGCGAGGCTCGTCGCGAGTCGCAACACCCTTCGTCGCGAGTCGCGACGAGCTCAGAACATTTTGAGCTCCCGGACTCTACTTTCCGCAAGTCGCGATGACGTCGCGAGGCTCGTCGCGAGTCGCGACGTGCTCAGTAACTTTTGAAAATTTTTTGAGCCCGGATTTCAAGTTTCCAAGCTTCCAAGTTTCCAAATGATTTTAAACATTGCATGATCCTTCCTTCTTCTCCACCCAACACTCCCAAGAACATCACATACCTCTCATTTCTTCCACCATCCTACATATATTGGCATATGAACATTCTTGCATCTTTATAGTACATTTGTTGATTGTAGTATGCCGACTACATCATTGTGACCGTAAGTTCTTATCCTATAATGATGCTTGTATACATGTCAATATATGTTGGATATTTTTCATGCATAATCTTATAGTGGTGATTGAGGGTTGATTAGTTGTTCTTTGACAATACTATGGTTATTAACTCTTGATGCTAAACCTAGTATTACATATCCTTATGTACTTGTGAGTTTAATGTGTTCTTCGTGGTGTAGTCTTGATCAAACGGCGCCATGGAGACAATGCTTTTCTCGAGGGGTGAGTTCTTCTACGGCATTTTTGCTCACCCTTCCGGTTCCGAAACCTATCTCGGGACCATCCAAGTACTTGGATATCGCCATATCACCGGCGAATTTGCGGAGAAATGGGTGTCACTCTATCCCCTTACCTTGATTTTTATTGTTCTTGCCTTACGTGTTTACATTTCGGGCAATGTAATGTTTTAAGTGTGGGGAAGGGTTAGAGGATTCACATGCATGCTAGCTTGTTTTGGAATGCTTTTTGCTACTTTTCATTGGAAAAACATGAAAAAAAAAATGAAATGAAAACCCGCTAGGTTGAAAACCCGAGAGGGCAACTTAGGCAACATTGGGGGCCTGGATAGGTCGAAAACCCTTAAAGGGCGGCCTAGGCAAAAATGAGAGGCTAAAATGTGCGGAAAAAGGTGAGATGTGAGCTAAAGAAACATGATGTGTGGCTAGGATGAAAACTCGAAAGAGCTCCTAGGCAAAATGAGAGAAAGTGAGAGAAATTGAAAAATGCTAAGATTTCACTCAATTGCCGGCGTTGGAGTCATAAGGTTGCGGTTGTCACACGGATGGATCGAGTAGCTCAACATCTATAGACCTCTTGGGTTTGGGTAGCTTAGTGGGTTAGGAAACGAAGTATGGTTATGAAATTCTTGATCTCTTTATACTTCGTTTTTGGTTGATATATTGGCATTAGGTGAAGCATGTGTTTAAAACTTCCTCTATGGTTTTAGCTTCATTTTGTGTCATTGGATTCTGGGAATATCAATTCTGGGCTGTGAAATATTTTTATGGGTAGTGAATTGATAAGTGGTAGGTTTGGTTCGATTTAGGATTGGGGATGTGTGTGTGAAAAAAATTCTCATGTGAGCTTTTATTTTGGGATTTTTGATATTGAGAGTTTTTGTGAGGCTTTGATTGGGGGATTAGTTTAGGTTTTGGGATATATCATTTACTCCGTGTGCTTAGATCTTTTCTTACTCGAGGGCGAGTAAGGTTTAAGTGTGGGGAGGTTTGATATGTCCATTTTGTGTGGTTATTTTAGGGGTTTTAGAATGTGGATATGCCATTTCCTCCGTATGCTTAAATCTTTTCTTACTCGAGGGCGAGTAAGGTTTAAGTGTGGGGAGGTTTGATGTGTCCATTTTAAATGCATTATTTAGTAGTATTTAGGATCACTTTTGTGCTCTTTTATTATCGAGAGCTTGTGTTTTACCTTGAAATTCACTTAGGAGAGGCAAAAGCAACTTTGTACTCTTTTACCTCTTTTAAGTGGATTTTGTGTGACAAGGGAAGAACACAGAAGCAACGAAGACCGGAAGACATTGAAGACTATACTTTCGAAGACTTTTGGATACTCACTTCGAAGACATGAAGACCGGAGGCCGTTGAAGACCATTTTTGGAGCCGTTGAAGACTTGAAGATTGAGAGGGATGGCTATGAAGAAGATAAAGAAATAATGCAAGACTCTGGCTCCCGTCGCGACACCGTCGCGACGCCATCGCGAGTCGCAACCAACACCGTCGCGAGTCGCGACGAACTCGTCGCGAGTCGCGACCAACGGGCGGCCAGAAATCAACTTTATCTTCTTGGCACTATAAATACTACTCTCTTTCTTCTTCTTCTCCAGCTTTTCCAGCCCGCTTTTCTCTGCATTTTAGGGCTTCAATTCTAGGTTTTTCTCTTCTTTCTTTTCTTAGCTTTCTCTTAGTTTAATTATGTCTTTTGTTGTTCTAGAGTAGTTCTTGTACTTGGGAGCTATGGATTGAAGCTTCCACTTCTATGTATTGAGAACCATTTCTATCTATCTATTTGATGTTTTTGCTATTGTGCTTTTATTGTGCTTTGAATGTTAATTGTTGATTGCATTGATGTTGTTGAGAGCTTGATGATATGAAATGCTTGTATGAATTGCTAGCTAGGGTTTGGGGGATTTGGGTTAATTTCCCCCCTGTTCTTGTTAGTAATGTATGAGTGTGAATTAGAGCTTTTGATTGTGTTAGTGTGTTGACAATGTGCTAGACGAATGTGATTGATGTCGAACTCTTCGTCATGTTCGTTTGTGTAGCAAACGAGAGAGTCATATGCTCGTGGATGAATGTGCGTTGTACGTTCATCCAATCTCGTGTAATTGCATGAATTGGTTTAATGCTTAGTCACGGTGTAGTGGTCATAGGCATTGCCAAGCTTGTTGGTCCTTCGTGATTAAATGCCACCAATGACGCCTTGAGTCGTGGTCGCGACTCGGGAGTCATTGGTGAGGTTTGACGAGAGATGTCGAACTCACTCTCGCAAACTACGAACTAAGAAGGATAGGAGTTTAGTCTCCACGACAAGTAGTTGAAGTATTGAATAGATGATTTAAATTCATTCTTGAAGCATTTGTTATTTTGCGTTTATGTACTCTTGACGGTGTGTTTCACTGCATGTGTGCCATGAGTGGTTTGAGCATAGGGAGTGCTTGTGTGGTTGAATTGCTTAGGTGTAGGAACGTGACGAATTCCGTAGCGCCTTTGCATGAAGATCTATGAGCATGAACTTAGAACTCCTTGTGATGTGTGTGTTGTGGTACTTGCTAGATGGGGTGTGTGAGCGTTGGGTTATGAATGCTATATGATGGAATGTGTGAATGATTCGATGAACTACACAAAGGTAAAATGCCTTGGGGGCAACGGATATCCACTTCCACATCTAATGTAGTTCATCGAATCATTCACACATTCCATCATATAGCATTCATGACCCAACGCTCACACACCCATCTAGCAAGTACCACAACACACACATCACAAGGAGTTCTAAGTTCATGCTCATAGGTCTTCATGCAAAGGCGCTACGGAATTCGTCACGTTCCTACACCTAAGCAATTCAACCACACAAGCACTCCCTATGCTCAAACCACTCATAGCACACATGCAGTGAAACACACCGTCAAGAATACATAAACGCCAAATAACAAATGCTTCAAGAATGAATTTAAATCATCTATTCAGTACTTCAACTACTTGTCGTGGAGACTAAACTCCTATCCTTCTTAGTTCGTAGTTTGCGAGAGTGAGTTCGACATCTCTCGTCAAACCTCACCAATGACTCCCGAGTCGCGACCATGACTCAAGGTGTCATTGGTGGCATTTATCACGAAGGACCAACAAGCTTGGCAATGCCTATGACCACTACACCGTGACTAAGCATTAAACCAATTCATGCAATTACACGAGATTGGATGAACGTGCAACGCACATTCATCCACGAGTATATGACTCTCTCGTTTGCTACACAAACGAACATGACGAAGAGTTCGACATCAATCACATTCGTCTAGCACATTGTCAACACACTAACACAATCAAAAGCTCTAATTCACACTCATACATTCCTAACAAGAACAGGGGGGAAATTAACCCAAATCCCCCAAACCCTAGCTAGCAATTCATACAAGCATTTCATATCATCAAGCTCTCAACAACATCAATGCAATCAACAATTAACATTCAAAGCACGATAAAAGCACAATAGCAAAAACATCAAAATGGCACCGACCGCCCGCCCGTCAAAATGGCGCCGTTGCCGGGGAAGAGGCGTTTATTCTTAAGTATTTAGGTGTATTTGGTTGTGTATTAGCTAGTTGTTTTTATTTTCCACTACTTGGTGGTTGTTTTTGTTCGGAGTAGGTATTGCTTGAGTTCTTGGTAATTTATTTTATCGAGAATCCTTGCACTATGATTCCGAACTTTTGAAAAATAAAAAAATAAAAAAAATTTTAATGGAGCGTCTCACCTTGAGAGAACTCATGATGAGAAGAGAGGCTCAACAAGCAAGGTTTTGTAGGATGTGTCATTTCGACCATCCTACCGAATCTTGCCATTTGTTGTGGGAAGAGCACTATGACCGAGAAAGAACCCTTGGTTTCCGAAACCATGAGTACTATGAAGAGTGCTATCAAGAGGTAGGAGATATTGGTTTTCAAGGGCAAGAAGCTCATGAATGCTATCCATACCACAACTCTTACAATCCGGAATGGAGTGGTAGTCCGGATTTGTGGTATGAGAATGAGCCAGAAAACCAATATTACGAGCAACCTAGTTGGCCATCACCACCCTATACCATACCCCAAAACCAAGCCCAACAAGGAAGTTCAAGTTTGACACGTGAGGATGTCTTAAATACCATAGCAAACTTGAACTCCTTTACTAGTGAGGAGCTAGATACCCAGCTCTCCTCTAGTGTTGAGGCCATTGAGGGGCATGTGAGGAACATATTAGAGGTATTGGCCCGCATGGAAGCTCGTGATTCCGAAAACACACCATCCCAACTTGAACTCGATGATTCGGTGAGTGAAGTCACCAATAAAAATGATTTTGAGTTTGAAAGGGATGAGGAGTTGGTTGTAGAGGATAGAAAAATGGAGGAAGAGGTGATAGTGCTACATCATCCATTAGCATTGTCACCCTTTCTCCCACCTAGTGAACCAACTCTAATATTTTCGGAAGTTTTGAGAGAAACGAGAGAGGAGCCAAAAGACTATCCCAAGCTCCCTAACCACTTAATTCCCTTTGAACCATCTCCACCTCCACAAGACTTTCCTCTTGAACGTTTTGTGCCCCCACCTCTCTTATTTTGGATGCTCATGGTGAAGAGCTTCAAGCCTTCACCATACGGATAACATTAGGGTCGTGCCGACGACCTTAAAAATACGGAGCTTCGTCGTGCCGACGACGTTAAATAAATTCGGCATTTCTTTTAGTTTTTGTTTCTTAGTTTGTGTTTCTTAGTTTGTGTTTCTTAGTTTGTTTTTGTTGTTGTTTTGTTTTGTTCTTTTTATGGCATGTTTTTCTATGATTTTGTAGCAACTTGAAGTGCATTGCAATGAAGGAGATGAAGGAACGAGATCAATGAACGAGGGAAGCAAGCTTGGACAGTTGGTAAGAAAACGGAAAAAATTTTAAGCCTGGGATACCCTGCCGTCGCGAGTCGCGATGGGCTTCGTCGCGAGTCGCGACGAACAGGGGAGAAAAATCACTCCCAGCGCCAACTTTCCACGAGTCGCGATGAGCTTCGTTGCGAGTCGCGACGTGCTCAGAAAATTTTGAGCTTCCGGACTACACTTTCCGCGAGTCGCGATGACTTCGCGAGGCTCGTCGCGAGTCGCGACACCCTTCGTCGCGAGTCGCGACGAGCTCAGAACATTTTGAGCTCCCGGACTCTACTTTCCGCAAGTCGCGATGACGTCGCGAGGCTCGTCGCGAGTCGTGACGTGCTCAGTAACTTTTGAAAATTTTTTGAGCCCGGATTTCAAGTTTCCAAGCTTCCAAGTTTCCAAATGATTTTAAACATTGCATGATCCTTCCTTCTTCTCCACCCAACACTCCCAAGAACATCACATACCTCTCATTTCTTCCACCATCCTACATATATTGGCATATGAACATTCTTGCATCTTTATAGTACATTTGTTGATTGTAGTATGCCGACTACATCATTGTGACCGTAAGTTCTTATCCTATAATGATGCTTGTATACATGTCAATATATGTTGGATATTTTTCATGCATAATCTTATAGTGGTGATTGAGGGTTGATTAGTTGTTCTTTGACAATACTATGGTTATTAACTCTTGATGCTAAACCTAGTATTACATATCCTTATGTACTTGTGAGTTTAATGTGTTCTTCGTGGTGTAGTCTTGATCAAACGGCGCCATGGAGACAATGCTTTTCTCGAGGGGTGAGTTCTTCTATGGCATCTTTGCTCACCCCTCCGGTTCCGAAACCTATCTCGGGACCATCCAAGGACTTGGATATCGCCATATCACCGGCGAATTTGCGGAGAAATGGGTGTCACTCTAACTCCCTTACCTTGATTTTTATTGTTCTTGCCTTACGTGTTTACATTGAGGGCAATGTAATGTTTTAAGTGTGGGGAGGGGTTAGAGGACTCATATGCATGCTAGATTGTTTTGGAATGCTTTTTGCTACTTTTCATTGGAAAAACATGAGAAAAAGAAAAAAAATAGAAAAACAAAAAGAAAAACAAAATTTAAAAAAAAAAAAAGAGAAAACCCGCTAAGTTGAAAACCCGAGAGGGCAACTTAGGCAACATTGGGGGCCCGGATAGGTCGAAAACCCTTAAAGGGCGGCCTAGGAAAAAATGAGAGGCTAAAATATGCGGAAAAAGGTGAGATGTGAGCTAACGAAACATGATGTGTGGCTAGGATGAAAACTCGAAAAAGCTCCTAGGCAAAATGAGAGAAAGTGAGAGAAATTGAAAAATGCTATGATTTCACTCATTTGCCGGCATTGGAGTCATAAGGTTGCGGTTGTCACACGGATGGATCGGGTAGCTCATTATCTATAGACCTCTTAGGATTGGGTAGCTTAGTGGGTTAGGAAACGAAGTGTGGTTATGAAATTCCTTATCTCTTTTTACTTCGTTTTTGGTTGATATATTGGCATTAGGTGAAGCATGTGTTTGAACCTCTTATATGGTTTTAACTTCATCTTGTGTCATTGGACTTTGGGAATATCAATTCTGGGCTTTGAAATCTTTTTATGGGTAGTGAATTGATAAGTGGTAGGTTTGGTTAGATTTAGGATTGGGGATGTGTGTGTGAAAAAATTCTCATGTGAGCTTTTATTTTGGGATTTTTGATATTGAGAGTTTTTGTGAGGCTTTGATTGGGGGATTAGTTTAGGTTTTGGATATATCATTTACTCCGTATGCTTGAATCTTTTCTTACTCGAGGGCGAGTAAGGTTTAAGTGTGGGGAGGTTTGATATGTCCATTTTGTGTGGTTATTTTAGGGGTTTTAGGATGTGGATATGCCATTTCCTCCGTATGCTTAAATCTTTTCTTACTCGAGGGCGAGTAAGGTTTAAGTGTGGGGAGGTTTGATGTGTCCATTTTAGATGCATTATTTAGTAGTATTTAGGATCACTTTTGTGCTCTTTTATTATCGAGAGCTTGTGTTTTACCTTGAAATTCACTTAGGAGAGGCAAAAGCAACTTTGTACTCTTTTACCTCTTTTAAGTGGATTTTGTGTGACAAGGGAAGAACACGGAAGCAACGAAGATCGGAAGACATTGAAGACTATACTTTCGAAGACTTTTGGATACTCACTTCGAAAACATGAAGACCGGAGGCCGTTGAAGACCATTTTGGAGCTGTGAAGACTTGAAGATTGAGAGGGATGGCTATGAAGAAGACAAAGAAACAATGCAAAACTGTGGCTGCCGTCGCGACCCCGTCGCGACACCATCGCGAGTCGCGACGATCACCGTCGCGAGTCGCGACGAACACCGTCGCGAGTCGCGACCAACGGGCGGCCAGAAATCATTCTTATTTTCTTTGCACTATAAATACCATCTCTTTCCTCTTCTTCTCCAGCTTTTCCAGCCCGTTTTTCTCTCTGGTTTTTGGGCGAAAACCTAGCTTTTCTCTTCTTTCTTTTCTTAGCTTTTTCTTAGTTTAATTATGTCTTTTGTTGTTCTAGGTTAGTTTTGTACTTGGGAGCAAGGGATTGAAGCTTCCATTATCTATGTAGCAAGAACTCATTTTATCTATCTATTTGATGTTTTTGCTATTGTGCTTTTATTATGCTTTGAATGTTAATTGTTGATTGCATTGATGTTGTTGAGAGCTTGATGATATGAAATGCTTGTATGAATTGCTAGCTAGGGTTTGGGGGATTTGGGTTAATTTCCCCCCTGTTCTTGTTAGGAATGTATGAGTGTGAATTAGAGCTTTTGATTGTGTTAGTGTGTTGACAATGTGCTAGACGAATGTGATTGATGTCGAACTCTTCGTCATGTTCGTTTGTGTAGCAAACGAGAGAGTCATATGCTCGTGGATGAATGTGCGTTGCACGTTCATCCAATCTCATGTAATTGCATGAATTGGTTTAATGCTTAGTCACGGTGTAGTGGTCATAGGCATTGCCAAGCTTGTTGGTCCTTCGTGCTAAATGCCACCAATGACACCTTGAGTCATGGTCGCGACTCGGGAGTCATTGGTGAGGTTTGACGAGAGATGTCGAACTCACTCTCGCAAACTACGAACTAAGAAGGATAGGAGTTTAGTCTCCACGACAAGTAGTTGAAGTACTGAATAGATGATTTAAATTCATTCTTGAAGCATTTGTTATTTGGCGTTTATGTATTCTTGACGGTGTGTTTCACTGCATGTGTGCCATGAGTGGTTTGAGCATAGGGAGTGCTTGTGTGGTTGAATTGCTTAGGTGTAGGAACGTGACGAATTCCGTAGCGCCTTTGCATGAAGACCTATGAGCATGAACTTAGAACTCCTTGTGATGTGTGTGTTGTGGTACTTGCTAGATGGGTGTGTGAGCGTTGGGTCATGAATGCTATATGATGGAATGTGTGAATGATTCGATGAACTACATTAGATGTGGAAGTGGATATCCGTTGCCCCCAAGGCATTTTACCTTTGTAGTTTAAAAACCCCTTTTCTTTAGTTTCGTTTGATGATTAGCATAGTCACTTGACGTTGCTAGTTATCTCGTCTTTTTACTTTCGTAACTTAGGAACCAACCAACCAACCAACCCCCCCTTTACATGCTTTTATGTGTGTGTATATATATTTACTCCTAGCCTAGTATCAACCATTGTGTGCTTAGACGCTTAGGAAGATCCCTCTTCTCTTTGGACGACCCCGATTTGCCACTATCTACCTAGTTGTAGAAAGTAAGCATTTAGGGCTTATAAATTATCTTTTGCACAGGCGGGCGCGACGACCGCCCGCCCGTCAAAATGAGCTAGGTTTTCGCCCAAAAACCAGAGAGAAAAGCGAGCTGGAAAAGCTGGGGAAGAAGAAGAAAGAGAGTAGTATTTATAGTGCCAAGAAGATATAGTTGATTTCTGGCCGCCCGTTGGTCGCGACTCGCGACGAGTTCGTCGCGACTCGCGACAGTGTTGGTCGCGACTCGCGATGGCGTCGCGACGGGAGCCAGTGTCTTGCATTATTTCTTTGTCTTCTTCATAGCCATCCCTCTCAATCTTCAAGTCTTCAACGGCTCCAAAAATGGTCTTCAACGGCCTCCGGTCTTCATGTCTTCGAAGTGAGTATCCAAAAGTCTTCGAAAGTATAGTCTTCAATGTCTTCCGGTCTTCGTTGCTTCCGTGTTCTTCCCTTGTCACACAAAATCCACTTAAAAGAGGTAAAAGAGTACAAAGTTGCTTTTGCCTCTCCTAAGTGAATTTCAAGGTAAAACACAAGCTCTCGATAATAAAAGAGCACAAAAGTGATCCTAAATACTACTAAATAATGCATCTAAAATGGACACATCAATGTTCAACCCTTAATTGATTTAGTATACTCCCTCCGTCCCGGATTAAATTGCACAAGACCAAAGATTCAGTCAAATTAAGAAAACTTTGACTACATATTTGAATAAATATATGAACAATCGTGAAAACTTTACTTGACTTTCAATATATAAACACTAATAAGTGGGTCTCCTGACAGGCAGCCTGTCCATAAGCTTATGGACAGGTCACTTATTTCTTACCTTATACACTGCATTTCTTTAATTACATACAAAATTTAAAAATTTTGAAATTTTTTTAGATTATATTTTTATATTTTCACCTTCAAATACATATTATTACTTGTTTTAACTTATAAAATGTAATATTTAAATTTTATAAAAAAAATTACAACATTTTAGGCAAGTATCTCTGAGGACTGTCCATAAGCTCATGGAAAGGCCGCCTTTCCTGAGACTTTCCCAACACTAATAACTAGGCTAACTTTGACTAATCAACGGTCAAACTATACTTGACTTTCAATATATAAACACGAGTAACTAGGCTAACTTTGACTAATCAACAGTCAAACTATACTTGACTAATCAACGGTCAAACTATACTTGACTTTCAATATATAAACACTAATAACATAGTTGACTTTAACTAATTAACGGTCAAAATTTATTTGAATTAGTATATAATAAATACTAATAAAAATGTTTGACTTTGTCTAATCAACGGTCAAACCTTACTCGACTTTCTATATATAAACACTAGTGACTAAGCTGACTTTAACTAATCAACGGTCAAACTTTACTTGACTTTCAATATATAAACACTAATAACAAAGTTGACTTTAACTAATTAAGAGTCAAACTTTATTTGAATTAGTATATAATAAAAACTAATAAAAATGTTTGAATTTGTCTAATCAACGGTCAAACCTTACTTGACTTTCTATATATAAACACTAGGGCCTAAGCTGAATTTAACTAATCAACGGTTAAACTTTACTTTAATTTCAATATATAAACACTAATAACAAAGTTGACTTTAACTAATTAATGATCAAAATTTATTTGAATTAGTATATAATAAATACTAATAAAAATGTTTGACTTTGTCTAATCAACAGTCAAACCTTACTTGTCTTTCTATATATAAACACTAGTGACTAAGCTGACTTTAACTAATCAACGGTAAAACTATACTTGACTTTCAATATATAAACACTAATAACAAAGTTGACTTTAATTAATTAACGGTCAAAATTTATTTGAATTAGTATATAATAAATACTAATAAAAATGTTTGACTTTGTCTAATAAACGATCAAACCTTACTTGACTTTCTATATATAAACACTAGTGACTAAGCTGACTTTAACTAATCAACGGTCAAATTTTACTTGATTTTCAATATATAAACACTAATAACAAAGTTGACTTTAACTAATTAACAGTCAAACTTTATTTGAATTAGTATATAATAAATACTAATAAAAATGTTTGACTTTGTCTAATCAACGGTCAAACCTTACTTGACTTTCTATATATAAACACTAGGGACTAAGCTGAATTTAACTAATCAACGGTCAAACTTTACTTGACTTTCAATATATAAACACTAATAACAAAGTTGACTTTAACTAATTAACGGTCAAAATTTATTTGAATTAGTTTATAATAAATACTAATAAAAATGTTTGACTTTGTCTAATAAACGGTCAAACCTTACTTGACTTTCTATATATAAACACTAGTGACTAACCTGACTTTAACTAATCAATGGTCAAACTTTACTTGACTTTCAATATATAAACACTAATAACAAAGTTGACTTCAACTAATCAATGGTCAAACTTTATTTGAATTAGTATATAATAAATACTAATAAAAATTTTTGACTTTGTCTAATCAACGATTAAACCTTACTTGACTTTCTATATATAAAAACTAGTGACTAAGCTGACTTTAACTAATCAACGGTCAAACTTTACTTGACTTTCAATATATAAAAACTAATAATAAAGTTGACTTTAACTAATTAACGGTCAAACTTTATTTGAATTAGTATATAATAAATACTAATAAAAATGTTTGACTTTGTCTAATCAACGGTCAAACCTTACTTGACTTTCTATATATAAACACTAGTGACTAAGCTGACTTTAACTAATCAACAGTCAAACTTTACTTGACTTTCAATATATAAACACTAATAACAAAGTTGACTTTAACTAATCAATGGTCAAGCCTTACTTTAACTAGTATATAATAAATTACAAAGACTTGG
Source organism: Rubia yunnanensis (assembly GCA_037428765.1). Taxonomy (NCBI): domain Eukaryota; kingdom Viridiplantae; phylum Streptophyta; class Magnoliopsida; order Gentianales; family Rubiaceae; genus Rubia; species Rubia yunnanensis. The sequence goes on along the minus strand of CM075069.1, from coordinate 63,113,436 downwards.
GTGAAACGGTCTCACCCAAAATTATGGTGAGACTGAGGTCTATATTAAAATAGGAAAAGGGGTAGGGACTTCTATGTAATTATATAGAATAATAATACATCTTTCTTCCCCAATTCACTAACCGTTCTCTATTCGTCCTCTGCTCTTCCTCTATTTTTCCTCCGCCGCTTCTCCTTCGCAGCTCCGCTCCTCCTTCGTTTTCTCTTCTACGGTCCACCCCACTCTAATCTGCTCAGATATACTCTTCTGTGCTCCGATTTGCTCCATCTGTTGCTTCACTCTTCTATGAAACCCTAGGTTCATCTCTTTACTAGTTTTTTTCTCATTTTCTAATTTTAATCTTTGATTTGCGGTCTCAACGTGGTGATTCTGACATATTTTCACTGTTTAATTGATTTTTTATTGTTACTTGCAGGTCCTTGCTCATTCTCGAACTGAACGAGTTGAGATAGGCTCCGACCTGTTCCGATATGCTCCGCTATGTTGCTCCCCTCTGCTCCGATTTGCTACGCTCTGTTGCTTCACTATGCTATGAAATCCTAGGTTCGTCACTTTACTTGTTTTTTTTCTCATTTTAATCTTTGATTTGCGGTCTCGACGTGGTGATTCCATCATCTTTTCACTGTTTAATTGATTTTTTTTATTGTTATTAGCAGGTCCTTGTTCGTTGTCGAGCTGAACGGGTTGAGGAGGGTCCTCTACCACTGGCGCTGCCACCCTCTGCTGCCGGAGCCTTTAAATCTAGCATAGGTGAGTCTCTAAAGCTCACTGTAATTTACTTCTTCATTTCTCCATTTTCAGTTTGATGTCTGCCGATTTCAATTGCATTTGTGATGTTTAAGTGTTTGATGTTACTGAGCTAGAGTAGATAAATTCTATATATTTCCGTTAGTTTATTGTTTTAAGTACTCTTTTCTATTCTATAAGTACTATTTTTGCTGTGTTTGCATTTTAAATCAATCGTGAAAAGTTAAATTATGTAGCTTAAGTTCGGATAGAGGGAGTAGGATGATTAAAAAAATGGGAATAATCAGTGATTGAACTGATAAGTGTTTGAATGTAACTTCCGGCTGATTTTACTAAGTATATGCTCTTCTGTTGTTCTATTATAAAAAAGAGAAGTGAGTATTTGGTGCTATTACGCAAATATTTTCATCTCATTTGTTCCATTTGTTGATTTGTTGAAGATCTGTTAAGCTTAATTTGATATAATATTTACTCAAGAAATCTCAGCCATTGCTTATCTTTGATAATGTTTCAATAGTAGAATTAGTCACACATTATTACTAAATCACTATAAAACTTCTTTTTAGGCAAGACTCCATGTAGTGTTGAGAATGTATCGTGATACACTTATTGGTGATATGAAAGCTGCTTTCAAGGCAGCAGTTTCTGAGTGGCTTCCTGTTCTCGTTGCCTCAGATGTTCAAGGTGAAAGGATGGTTGATGATGATGGTAAGTCTCATAAGTTACTTTCCAGCATAATCCTTTTTCCCTTCAAGTCAGGTAGAAAGAAAATATTGTTGCATTATAATCTGCCACAAAATATGTCATAAAATTTTAATCTTTAGTTCCTTACTTTAAATTATAACTAGTTTGAGTATCTGGATGGGGAGGGTTTATTTATATCAGTTATTGATACATTTTCTAATAGGGGGAGGTTCCTCGCTTGGAGATAACCTTAGATGCCTGTCTCCCGACTGCTTTCTTCAACTTTTAAGCGCTATTTTTATTGTAGTGCAGGTAATGCTTATATGCCTATAACTCGGTTTGGCTCATGATGTGTATTTTCTTGACAATTGTCATCCTTCATGGAATGATCATGGTCAGCAATGATTGATCTTTTAGAAAGATTCATTCTTCTCTCAAGCTTTCTTATTCTTCAGAGTGTAGATAGAATCCTCCTGTCCACAATAACTTTTCTGGATTTGCACGTACCCTTGGGATATATGCTTGGTATATGCTTGGTATCTTCAATGATGTCTTCCATGACATAGAATATTCAATGAGATCAACTCTGCCTACGATATATGCTTGGTATCTTAGATGATGTCTTCTAGTGGAGAGTTCTATTTTGTATGCCAATTGTATAATTGACTCAAGCTGTGGTAATGGTGGTTGATTATCATGTTCTTTCTCTGAACAAAATGTCCAGAATCGAGAACTACATGCTTCCAGCAAACCTTTTTCTTTTAGGATATTAGTGAACGTTAGCCTATTCTCTCTTTATCGAATTCTTGCCCGTCTAGCTACATCCAGTTTCAAGGTTATGTTTTTTTTGTCAGAATAAATTTACTATCCATCACAAGTTCTTGCTTCCGTGTTGGATATAGTGAAAAGGGAATATATCCTTGCTTCATCATTTTGTTTTCATAGTAACATGGTTTCACATTTGAAGGTGATTGTTTCTTAGCGTAGTTTTCAGTATCCAGTGACAAAATGGTGTCTGGTAAAATATAGAGTGAGCGAGCATGTAACATTCACTGATATTTTTGCAACGTGCAGGTATTCAACCCCGATGGATTGTTCAAGATTCTTTCATTCTCATTCCAAGGATTTTAGCCACTTCCTGGCAACAATTCTTCTTCAAACGAATATCTATTTAACCACAATGAGTAATCATTCTTATTGTCCATCTTGTTCTTGTCGATCATTTTTCCAGAATCATTAGATGGTTTCACTAACCACTTGTACCTTTCTTTACTCCAATTCGGAATCTGGGAATTATAATTACTGCTGATAGGTTCGATCTCCCAACTATGTACTCATTTCATCTTTGTTTTTGCAAGAGTATAGAAGAAACTGAGATTCTAGAGCTGTAAGTGAAGGCATTGCACCATAAATTGTGCTGCGGTAGTTTTATTTTTGTATAATTAGAACTATTATTCTTGTCATAGTCGTGCAAGACAAGGTGTTTGTATACATTAATGTGGAAATAAATTATTAATTTTGTGAAGTTGATTTTATTATTAAATTAATGTGGAATAAAATTGTAAATTTTGAGTCTTTTTCCCTTTCTCTGAAAGCGGTAGCGCGCTGCAGCTTTCAGAGGAAGGGATTTTTTTTCAACGTCGTAAATAAATTAGCACCGGTTGAAAAACCGGTGCTAACAAAAACAATCCGGTTGAAAAACTGGGGCTAACAGAAAAAATGGGTGCTAACAAAAAAACCGGTGCTAATTTAGCACCTGTTGAAAACCGGTGCTAACAAAAGAAAAACCGGTGCTAATTTAGCACCGGTTGAAAACCGTGCTAACAAAAGAGAAACCGGTGCTAATTTAGCACCGGTTGAAAAACCGGTGCTAACAAAAAAACCTTGAAAAAAAACCGGTTACTTAGGCACCGATTTTTTTTTTACGAAAAAACAGGTGCTAGAACATAAAAAAAAAACTGGTGCTAGAGGTGGGTTACTGTGGTAGTGGAAGGGATTTTTTTTCTTCGTCGTAAATATTTTAGAACTGATTAAATCTAGTGCTAATTTAGCACCGGTTTTTTTGTTAACACCGGTTTTTCAACCGGTGCTAACGAAAAAACGGTGCTAAAATTAGCACAGGTTTAAAACCGGTGCTAACAAGAAAAACCGGTGCTATAGCGGTAACTAAAAAACCAATGCTAAAAGATGGTATTTAGCACCAGGTTTTTTCCAACCGGTGAAACCGTTTCATCGGTTACTTAGGCTCCGGTTTTTTTGCAAAAAAACCGGTGCTAGAACATAGAAAAACCCGGTGCTAAAGCTGGGTTTTTGTGATAGTGTACCCTAATCTAATTCACAGTGTGATGACAAAGATTTTCCGATTTAGGCATGATCGGATGAATGGAAAAGGGTAACCGTCCTTCATTTGTAATAGTATTTCCATTTATACCCTGAAGATAAGCGTTATCGAACTTAACGATGATTTCCACCACATAGAATCAAATAAAATTCCTTATTCTTAGTATTTTTATGAAAATAAAAGATAATAAAATTGTGTCCATTAATATTTAGAACACGCTAGTACGTGGTCTAGAGTAAATTTAGATGGTTACTTAATAGTAGGCAAAGGTTATTACGTAGATGTTGACAAGGAGAAGTCTTCATGGGATCATGTCTCTTTATTTATTATTTTTTAGGATTATAAGTTTGACTAGGGATGGCAAAGGTCCCTTCTGAGGCGTTTCAAATCAATTTTTCCTCTACGGTTCACGACCTCCACGGGTCAAGTTTTTAATTTTTTTCACTTAGGTCCCTCCACGTATGTGGGAGAAGTGGAAATGCAAATTTGGAGATACCTTAATCTAATTCTAAATTTTATGACCAAGATGTTTTTTATTTGGGCATGAACGGATGGGGGGAACGAGGTAATCGTCCATCATTTGTAATAGTATTTCCATTTATACCCTTAGGATAAGCGTTATCGGAATTAACGATGGTTTCCACCACATAAATTACAATGAAATTATTTATTCTTGGGTTTTTTATAATTAAAATAAAATAAAATTGCATCCATCAAATTTTACAAAGCGCTAGAAAGTGGTCTAGAGTAAATTATAGATGATTACTTTATTTTAGGTAAAGGTTATTTGGTAGATGTTGACTAGGAGAAAACTCCATGAGATCATGCCTCTTTATTTATCATTTTTATGGTTTATAAGTTGACTGAGCAATATTACAACTTCAGACTCTGCATTAAGATAAACCCCATGAAACGGTTTACTCGACAACCCATTCACTGACGACTGGGGATGGAAAAGTCCCTTCCGAGACGTTTCAAATCAAATTTACCTCTACAGTTCACGATTTCACCTCCACAGATCAAGTTTTTAATTTTTGCACTTAGGTCCCTCCACAATTGTGGAAGAAGTGGAAATGCAAATTTGGAGATACCCTACTCTAATTTACAATGTAATGACCAAGATGTTATGATTTGGGAATGACCAGGTTAATGGAATGGGGTAATCGTTTGTTACTTGTATTTTTATTTCCATTTATAACCTTACGATAGAAGTTATCAGAATTAACGATGATTCTACCACACATAATCAAATAAAAGTTTATTTATCATTTCTAAGGATTATAAGTTTCACTGGGGATGGATAAGGTCCCTTGCGGGACATTTCAATTCCATTTTACCTCCACGGTTCACAATTTTACCTCAAAGGGTCAAGTTTTTATTTTTTGCATTTAGGTCCCTCCACAAATGTTAGAGAATTGGAATGCAAATTTGGAGAAACCCTAATCTAATTCACAATGTCATGACCAATATGTTCAGATTTAGGCATGACCGGATGAATGGAACGGGGTAATCGTCTTTCATTTTTATTATTATTTCCATTTATACCCTTATGATAAGCGTTATCGGAATTAACGATGATTTCCACCACATAGAATCAAATGAAATTCCTTATTCATGGGTTTTTATGAAAATAAAATATAATAAAATTTCATCCATCATATTTTAGAAGGCGCTAGTGTGTGGTCTAGAGTAAATTATAAATGCTTACTTAATAGTTGGCAAAGGTTATTTGGTAGATGTTGACTGGGAGAAGTATTCATGGGATCATGCCTATTTATTTACAATTTTTGAGGATTATAAATTTGGTTGAGGATTGAAAAAGTCCCTTCTGAGACGTTTCAAATCGATTTTACCTCCACAGTTCACGATTTTACCTCCACGGGTCAAGTTTTTATTTTTGCACTAAGTCCCAGCACAAATGTGGGAGAAGTGGAAATGCAAATTTTGAGATACCCTAATCTAATTCACTAATTCATGACCAAGATGTAGGCATTAACGGATTAATAGAATGGGATAATCATCCGTCATTTGTATTAGTATTTCAATTTATAAGCAGTATCAGAATTAACGATGATTTCCACCAAATAGAATTAAACAAAATTCCTTATTCTTGTGTTTTTATAAAAAATAAAATATGGAAAAATTGTGTCCATCCAACTTTCGAAAGCACTAATACCTAGTCTAGAGTAAATTATAGATGGTTACTTAATAGTAGGCAAAGGTTATTTGGCAGGTGTTGACTGGGAGAAGTCCCCATGTGATTATGGCTATTTATTTATCATTTCTGAGGATTATAAGTTTGACTTAGGATTGCAAATGTCCCTTCTGGGATATTTCAAATTTATTTTACCTACACGGTCCATGATTTTACCTCCGCGGGTCAAGTTTTTTTTTCACTTAGGTCCCTCCACGAATGTGAGGGAAGTGAAAAAGAAAATTTGGATGTCACCTAATCGAATTCAAAATGTCATGACCAATAAGTTCCAATTTAGGCAAGACCGGATTAATGGAATGGGGTAATCGTCCGTCGACGAATGTGGGAGAAGTGGAAATGCAAATTTGGAGATTCCCTAATCTAATTCACCATGTCATACCAAAGATGTTCTCATTTAGGCATGACCAGATTAATGGAACAGGGTATTCGTCCATCATTTGTATTAGTATTTCTATTTATTCCCTTACGATAAGCGTTATTGGAATTGACGATAATTTCCACCACATAGAAACACATGAAATTCCTTATTCTTGGGTTTTTTAGGAAAATAAAAAATCATAAAATTGTGTCCATCAAATTTTAGAAAGCGCTAGTACGTGGTCTAGAGTAAATTATAGATGCTTTCTTAATGGTAGGCAAATATTATTTGGTAGATGTTGACTGGGATAAGTATTCATAGGATCATGTCTATTTATACTATTCAAGGATTATAAGTTTGATTGAGGATGGAAAAGGTCCCTTCCGAGATGTATCAAATCGATTTTACCTCCACGATTCACGATTTTACCTCCACGGGTCAAGTTTTAGATTTGTCACTGAGGTCCCTTCACGAATGTGGGAGAAGTGGAAATTAAAATTTGGAGGTACCCTAATCTAATTCACAATTTCATGACCAAGATGTTCCCATTTAGGCATGACTGGATTAATGGAACGGGAAATTAACCGTCATTTGTATTAGTATTTTTATTTATACCCTTACGATAAGCGTTGTTGGAATTAACGATGATTTCCACCTAATAGAATCAAATGAAATTCCTTTTTCTTGTGCATATTTCAAAATAAAATATAATAAAATTGTGTCTATCCAATTTTATAAAGCACTAGTACCTAATCCAGAGTAAATTATAGATGGTTACTTAATAGTAGGCAAAGGTTATTTGGTAGATGTTGACTCAGAGAAGTCTCCATATGATTTTACCTCCACGGTTCACGATTTTACCTCCACGGGTCAAGTGTTGAATTTTTACACTTAGGTCCCTCCACGAATGTGGGAGTAGTGAAAATGCAAATTTGGAGATACCATAATCTAATTCATAATTTCATGACCAAGATTTTCTGATTTAGGCATGACCAGATTTATGGAATAGGGTAATGATCCGTCATTTGTATTACTATTTCCATTTATACTTTTACAATAAGCATTATCGGAATTAACGATTATTTCCAACACAGAGAATTAAATGAAATTCCTTATTCTTGGGATTTTAAGAAAAATAAATATAATGAAATCGTGTCCATCAAATTTTAGAAAGTACTAGTATCTAGTCTAGAGTAAATTATAAATGGTTACTTATCAGTAGCCAAAGATTAATTGGTAGTTGTTGACTGGGAGAAGTCTCCATGTGAATATGCCTGTTAATTTATCATTTTTGAGGATTATTAGTTTGACCGAGGATGGCAAAGGTCCCTTCCAGGACATTTTGAATTTATTTTACCACCACGGTTCACGATTTTACCTCCAAGGGTCAAGTTTTAAAATTTTGCACTTAGGTCCCTCCACGAATGTGGGAGAAGTGGAAATGTATATTGGAGATACCCTAATCTAATTCACAGTGTGGTGACAAAGATTTTCTTATTTAGGCATAATTTGATGAATGGAATAGGGTAACCGTTCTTCATTTGTAATAGTATTTCCATTTATACCCTGAAGATAAGCGTTATCGGAATTAACAATGATTTCCACCACATTGAATCAAATAAAATTCCTTATTCTTGGTATTTTTATGAAAATAAAAGATAATAAAATTGTGTCCATTAATATTTAGAACACGCTAGTACGTGGTCTAGAGTAAATTTAGATGGTTACTTAATAGTAGGCAAAGGTTATTAGGTAGATGCTGACAAGGAGAAGTCTTCATGGGATCATGTCTCTTTATTTATTATTTTTGAGGATTATAAGTTTGACTAGGGATGGCAAAGGTCCCTTCCGAGGTGTTTCAAATCAATTTTTCCTCTACGGTTCACGACCTCCACGGGTCAAGTTTTTAATTTTTTTTTCACTTAGGTCCCTCCACGTATGTTGGAGACGTGGAAATGCAAATTCGGACCCTAATCTAATTCTAAATTTTATGACCAAGATGTTTTTTTATTTAGGCATGAACGGATGGGGGGAACGGGGTAATCATCCGTCATTTGTAATAGTATTTCCATTTTACCCTTAGGATAAGCGTTATTGGAATTAACAATGGTTTCCACCACATAGAATACAATGAAATTCTTTATTCTTGGGTTTTTTTAAAATAAAAATAAAATAAAATTGCATCCATCAAATTTTACAAAGCGCTAGTAAGTGGTCTAGAGTAAATTATAGATGATTACTTTATTTTAGGTAAAGGTTATTTGGTAGATGTTGACAAGGAGAAAACTCCATGGGATCATGCCTCTTTATTTATCATTTTTTAGTTTATAAGTTTGACTGGGGATAGAAAAGGTCCCTTCCGAGACGTTTCAAATCAAATTTACCTCTACGGTTCACGATTTTACCTCCACAGATAAAGTTTTTAATTTTTGCACTTCGGTCCCTCCACAATTGTGGAAGAAGTGGAAATGAAAATTTGGAGATACCCTAATCTAATTTACAATGTAATGACCAAGATGCTCTGATTTAGGAATAATCAGGTTAATGGAATGGGGTAATCATTCGTTATTTGTATTTGTATTTCCATTTATAACCTTACAATAGACGTTATCAGAATTAACGATGATTTCTACCACATAATCAAATAAAAGTTTATTTATCATTTCTAAGGATTATAAGTTTGACTGGGGATGGATAAGGTCCCTTCCGGGACATTTCAATTCCATTTTACCTCCACGGTTCACAATTTTACCTCAAAGGGTCAAGTTTTTCCTTTTTGCACTTAGGTCCCTCCACAAATGTGAGAGAATTGGAAATGAAAATTTGTAGAAACCCTAATCTAATTCACAATGTCATGACCAAGATGTTCATATTTAGGCATGACCGGATGAATGGAAAGGGGTAATCGTCTGTCATTTTTATTATTATTTCCATTTATACCCTTATAATAAGTGTTATCGGAATTAACGATGATTAGAAGGCGCTAGTACGTGGTGTAGAGTAAATTATAAATGCTTACTTAATAGTAGGCAAAGGTTATTTGGTAGATGTTGACTGGGAGAAGTATTCATGGGATCATGCCTATTTATTTATACTTTTTTAGGATTATAAGTTTGATTGAGGATAAAAGGTCCCTTCTGAGATGTTTCAAATCGATTTTACCTCCACAGTTCACGATTTTACCTCCACGGTTCAAGTTTTTATTTTCACACTAAGTCCCTGCACGAATGTGGGAGAAGTGGAAATGAAAATTTTGAGATACCCTAATCTAATTCACAAATTCATGACCAAGATGTAGGCATGAACATATTAATAGAATAGGGTAAGTATCCATCATTTGTATTAGTATTTCCATTTATAAGCAGTATCGGAATTAACGATGATTCCACCTAATAGAATTAAATAAAATTCCTTATTCCTGGGTTTTTATAAAAATAAAATATAAAAAAATTATGTCCATCCAACTTTAGAAAGCACTAGTACCTAGTCTAGAGTAAATTATAGATGGTTACTTAATAGTAGGCAAGGGTTATTTGGTAGGTGTTGACTGGGAGAAGTCCCCATGTGATTATGGCTATTTATTTATCATTTCTGAGGATTATAAGTTTGACTAAGGATTGCAAAGGTCCCTTCCGGGATGTTTCGAATTGATTTTACCTACACGGCTCACGATTTTACCTCCACGGGTCAAGTTTTATTTTATTTTTCACTTAGGTAACTCCACAAATGTGGGAGAAGTGAAAATGAAAATTTGGAGCTTACCTACTCTAATTCAAAATGTCATGATCAATAAGTTCCAATTTAGGCAAGTCCGGATTAGTGGAATGGGGTAATCGTCCGTCGACGAATGTGGGAGAAGTGGAAATGGAAATTTGGAGATTCCCTAATCTAATTCACCATGTCATAACAAAGACGTTCTTATTTAGTCATGACCAAATTAATGGAACGGGGTATTCGTCCATCATTTGTATTAGTATTTCCATTTTTCCCTTACGATAAGCGTTATTGGAATTAACGATGATTTCCACCACATAGAAACACATGAAATTACTTATTCTTGGGTTTTTATGAAAATAAAATATAATAAAATTGCATCCATCAAATTTTAGAGAATGCTAGTACGTGGTCTAAAGTAAATTATAGATGCTTACTTAATAGTAGGCAAAGGTTATTTGGAAGATGTTGACTGGGAGAAGTATTCATGGGATCATGTCTGTTTATTTATACCCTTCGAGGATTATAAGTATTATTGAGGGTGGAAAAGGTCTCTTCCAAGACGTTTCAAATCGATTTTACTTCCACAGTTTACGATTTTACTTCCACGGGTCAAGTTTTTATTTTTGCACTGAGATCCGTGCAAGAATGTAGGAGAAGTGGATATGCAAATTTAGAGATACCCTAATCTAATTCACAATGTCATGGCCCAGATGTTCCGATTTAGGTATGACCAGATTAATGGAATGGGGTAATCAACCATCATTTGCATTAGTATTTCCATTTATACCCTTACGATAAGCATTATCGGAATTAACGATGATTTCCACCAAATAGAATCACATGAAATTCCTTATTCTTAGATATTTTTGAAAAGAAAATATAATAAAATCGTGTCCATCAAATTTTAGATAGCACTAGCACCTAGTCTAGAGTAAATTATAGATGGTTACATAATAGTAGGCAGGGTTATTTTATATATGTTGACTGGGAGAATTCTCCATGGGATCATGCATGTTTATCTATCATTTCCGAGGATAATAAGTTTAGCAGAGAATGGAAAAGGTCTTTTTGGGGAAGTTTCGAATTAATTTTACCTTCACAGGTCAAGTTTTAAATTTTTGCCTTTAGGTCCGTCCACGAATTTGGGAGAAGTGGAAATGGAAATTTGGAGATTCCCTAATCTAATTCACCATTTCATGACCAAGATGATCCAATTTAGGCATGACAGAATTAATGGAACGAGGTATTCGTCCATCATTTGTATTAGTATTTCACTTTATTCTCTTACGATAAGCGTTATCGGAATTAATGATAATTTTCATCACATAGAATCACATGAAATTCATTATTCTTGGGTTTTTATGAAAATAAAATATAATAAAATTGAATCCATCAAATTTTAGAAAACGCTAGTATGTAGTCTAGAGTAAATTATAGATGCTTACTTAATAGTAGGCAAAGGTTATTTAGTAGATGTTGACTGGGAGAAGTATTCATGGGATTATGCCTATTTATTTAAACTCTTCAAGGATTATAAGTTTGATTGAGGATGGAAAATGTCCCTTACGAGATGTTTCAAATTGATTTTACCTCCACAGTTCACAATTTTACCTCTACGGGTCATGTTTTTATTTTTGCACTGAGGTCCCTGAACCAATGTGGGAGAAGTGGAAATGAAAATTTGGAGATACCCTAATCTAATTCACAATGTCATGACCAAGATGTTCTAATTTAAGCATGACCAGATTAATTGAATGTGGTAATCAACCGTCATTTGTATTGGTATTTCCATTTATACCCTTACGATAAGCATTATCGGAATTAGGGATGATTTCTACCTAATCAAATCAAACAAAATTCCTAATTCTTGGGTATATTTGAAAATAAAATATAATAAAACCGTGTCCATCCAATTTTAGAAACCACTAGTACCTTGTCCAGAGTAAATTATAGATGGTTACTTAATAGTAGGCAAAGGTTATTTGGTAGATGTTGATTAGGAGAAGTCTCCATGTGATTATGCTTGTTTATTTTTCATTTCCGAGGATTATTAGTTTGACTGAGGATGGAAAAAATCCCTTCGGGGACGTTTTGACTTTATTTTACCATCACGGTTTACAATTTTACCTCCACGGGTCAAGTTTTAAAATTTTGTACTTAGGTCCCTCTACGGATGTGGGAGAAGTGGAAATGAAAATTTGGAGATACCCTAATCTAATTCACAATGTGATGACAAATATTTTCCAATTTAGGCATGATCGGATGAATGGAACAGGGTAACCGTCCGTCATTTGTAATTGTATTTCCATTTATACCCTTAAGATAAGTGGGTCAAGTTTACCACCATGGGTCAAGTTTTTATTTTTTTGCACTTAGTCCCTACACGAATGTGGGAGAAGTGGAAATGGAAATTTGGAGATACCCTAATCTAATTAACAATGTCATAACCAAGATGTTCCGATTTAGGCATGACCAGGTGGATGGAACCGGGTAATCGTCTGTCATTTATATTAGTATTTCCATTTATACCCTTAAGCGTTATTGGAATTAACAATGATTTCCACCACATATAATCAAATGAAATTCCTTATTCATGGGTTTTTATGAAAATAAAATATAATAAATTGTCCATCAAATTTTAGAAGGCACTAGTACGTGATCTAGAGTAAATTAAAGATGCTTACTTAATAGTAGGCAAAGGTTATTTGGTAGATGTTGACTGGGAGAAGTATTCATAGGATCATGCCTGTTTATTATAAGTTTGATTGAGGATAGAAAAGGTCCCTTCCCAGTCATTTAAAATTGATTTTACCTCCACGGTTCACGATTTTACCTCCACGGATCATGTTTTTATTTTTCTACCGAGGTCCCTGCACGAATGTGGGAGAAGTGGAAATGAAAATTTGGAGTTACCCTAATCTAATTCACAATGTCATGAACAAAATGTAGGCATGACCGGATTAATGGAATGGGGTAATCATCCGTCATTTGTATTAGTATTTCCATTTATACCCTTACGATAAGCATTAACGGAATTAACGATGATTTCCACCTAATAGAATCAAATGAAATTCCTTATTTTGGGCATTTTTGAAAATAAAATATAATACAATCGTGTCCATCCAATTTTAGAAAGCACTAGTACCTAGTCCAGAGTAAATTATAGATGGTTACTTAATAGTAGACAGAGGTTATTTGGTAGATGTTAACTGAAAGAAGTCCCCATGTGATTATGCCCGTTTATTTATCATTTCTGAGGTCCCTCCACGAATGTCATGAACAAGATGTTCCGATTTAGGAGTTACCAGATTAATGGAATGGGGTAATCGCCCGTCATTTGTATTAGTATTTCCATTTATACTCTTACGATAAACGTTATCAGAATTAACGATGATTTCTACCATATAGAATCAAATGAAATTCCTTATTTTTGGGTTTTATGAAAATAAAATTTAATAAAATCGTGTCCATCATATTTTACAAAGCACAAGTACCTGGTCTGGAGTAAAGTATAGATTGTTACTTAATAGTAGGCAAAGGTTATTTGGTAGATGTTGATAGGGAGAAGTCTGCATGTGATTATGCTTATTTATTTATCATTTCCAAGAATTATAATTTTTACTGAGGATGGTAAAGGTCCCTTTTGGGATGTTTCGAATTGATTTTACCTCCACGGTTCACGATTTTACCTCAATGGGTCATGTTTTTTTATGTTTGCACTTACGTCTCTCCATGAATGTGGGAAAAGTGGAAAAGGAAATTTGGAGATTCCCTAATCTAATTCACCATATCCTGACCAAGATGTTCCAATTTAGGAATGACTGGATTAATGGAACATGGTAATTATCCGTCATTTGTACTAGGATTTCCATTTATACCCTTACGATAAGCGTTATCGGAATTAACTATGATTTCCACCACAAAGAATCAAATAAAATTCCTTATTCTTGGGTTTTTATAAATAAAATCTATAATAAAGTTGCTTCTATCAAATTTTAGGAAGCGCTAGTACGTGGTCTACAGCAAATTAAATATGGTTACTTAATAGTAGGCAAAGGTTATTTGGTAGATGTTGACTAGGAGAATTCTCCATGGGATCATGCTTGTTTATCTATCATTTCTGAGGATTATAAGTTTTACCGAGGTTGGAAAAGTCCCTTCCGGGACATTTGAAATTGATTTTACCTCCACGGTTCACGATTTTACCTCTACGGGTCAAGTTTTAATGTTTTGCACTTAGGTCCGTGCACAAATGTGGAAGAAGAGGAAATGCAAATATTCCGATTCCCTAATCTAATTCCCCATGTCATGACCAACATGTTCCGATTTAGGCATGACTGGATTAATGGAATGGGGTAATCGTCTGTTATTTGAATTAGTATTTCTATTTATACCCTTATGATAAGCATTATTAAAATTACTGATAATTTACACCAAACATAATCAAATGAAATTCCTTATTATTGGGTTTTTACATTAATAAATTATAATAAAATTGCGTCCATAAAATTTTAGAAAGTGCTAGTACGTGGACTAGAGTAAATTATAGATGCTTACTTAATAGTAGGCAAAGGTTATTTGTTAGATGTTGACTGGGAGAAGTATTCATGGAATCATGCATGTTTATTTATCCTTTTCAAGGATTATAAGTTCGATTGAGGATGGAAAAGGTCCCTTCCAACACGTTTCAAATCAATTTTACCTCCACGCTTCACGATTTTACCTCCACGGGGTCAAGTTTTTATTTTTGCAATGAGGTCTCTGCACGAATGTGGGAGAAGTGGTAATGAAAATTTGGAGATACCCTAATCTAATTCACAATGTCATGACAAATATGTTCCGATTTAGGCATGACTGGATTAATGGAATGGGGTAATCTTCTGTCATTTCCATTAGTATTTCAATTTATACCCTTACGATAAGTTTTATCGGAATTAACGTTGATTTCCACCACATAGAATCAAATGAAATTCCTTATTCTTGTGTAATTTTGAAAATAAAATATAATAAAATTGTGTCCATCCAATTTTAGAAAGCACTAGTACCTAGTCTAAAGTAAATTATAGATGGTTACTTCATAGTAGGCAAAGGTTATTTGGTAGATGTTGACAGGGAGAATTCTCCATAGGATCATGCATGTTTATCTATCATTTCTGAGGATTATAAGTTTCACAAAGGATAGATAAGGTTCCTCATGGGACGTTTTGAATTGATTTAACCTCCACGGTTCACGATTTTACCTCTACGGGTCATGTTTTTAATTTTTGCACTTAGGTCCCTCCACTTAGGATTTGCACTTAGCTTTCACTTTTTCCTCAGCAGCTTTGAACGAACTCTCTAATAACGAACACTCAGTCTCCAGAGATTTGTATTTCTCCACCTGTGCGGGAGAATGCTTGGACAATCGCTCGCTTGCAATCTTCAGGCCCTCACCAACCTTACAAGTAAGTAACATAGAGAATGAAGTTATTCACTATGCTACAAATGGCAGATTAATACATAAGAAAAGTTACTCAAGGAAATTTGAAGTCTTACCACAGCCAGTGTGTCAGGTAGTGAAAGGCTAAAAATAATAACAGAAACCATCCCCTCAGCCAAAAAGTTATCAGTTTTCTCTGTAATTGGCAAACCAATTTGGTTACCGCAACCCTTTTTAAGAGGAGAAATCGAATGTCCTGAATGACCGCTGCTCCAATCCCTCTTGTTTTTCTTCTCCTTCTGTGAGTTCAGGACTCGACGATGGCTAGTTTTCCCACCCTCAGCCTGTTTATCACTAGGGCCTGTAATGATCGGCAGCGGAGGCATGGTGTTATCACCACCAGCATGGTCAGTCTGAATGACAGCCATATTTACTTCTTCGCCATTGAAGATTGATGAATCAATGTCACCATTCATGAAATCCATATATGCCACAATAAGAAACAACATAGTTCAAAACAAACTCATGCAAGAAAGAAAAATAACAAACTACAAAAAAAGAGTACACAGTAAAATACAGTATAATATAGGCAAACAAGACACCTTTAGCATCAGAGTCAGCATGGCAAAGATTTTGGGTATGTACGCGAAGTGTGGCCACTATTGGCATCTCCTTAGTATAACGAACACTCAAGTTAGGAAGCTTAGAATTAGGAACTTTGTAGTTCCATGAAGGTACATCAGACTCAAGGCTTTTTTGACTTTGATAAAAAAAATATCTCCTATGCCAACCGCCAACGTTACTTGGGAAGCCACTCACAAGCTCAACCCCATAAATCATAGGATATTGGGTAAATCAATCCACATTATTTTTCACTTTCAAAGGTGGTAGAAATTGCCGAATAAGTCAATTGTGAAAGGTATGTTCGCATTTTCACACACACAAAGAAAACCACTATGATAGCGATGCCCTTAGGATGAAATTGGGACAACAAAATTTTATATGAATGATGCAATGCATTCAAATGTTCAAAAAGTGGAAAATAGAGGCCAAAGTTCATATATCCTAGATAACAAGAAATATAGCCTGGAGGAGGGTTACGAACGCATTCAGATTTGGAAGGCGAACGAAGCTTATAAGCAGACAGAAAAGGAAAGAAGTTCTTTAAGTCATTTACATAAGAGATGGTCAAGATACTGGGAATTGTGGAGGATCCGGTAACATGGGTGGAATCTCTTTCGGAAGCAGCATACTCTACGGGGGGACTTACCACGGTTAAAAGAAGACCTAGAGGTCCTAAAAAGAGGAGGTAATAATCTTAGTTAAAATTCAATGGAAACAAATCTAGTGGAAAAAGGATTTACAGAAAATAGACCATAGAAGATGATATGAAACAAGATATAGAGACAACTAGAATTAGAGAAAGTATTCCAATCCCAAAGAACACAACAGAGATATTATAAACAATTTAAACAAGGAAACTTACTCTTGAAGGAGCTGAAGGTGGATTACGCGCAGAAAATTTAGGAACTAGTAGAGGAAGAGAAACCTTGGATAATGGAGAGGAGAAGCTGAAACGAAAGTGAAAAAAGGGAACTTAAATTTAAACAATAAAAGAAGCAATTGAGGAGGAAAGCATAATGATGAGTATCTGACAAAACGCAAAGTACCTTTTCACTTATATCGAGACGGCAGAGGTATATGAAAAGGCAGCACACTGTTTAAGGGCTACATTAAATTATTCATTTCAAATTCCCCATTTAAGATATATAGTGATAACAAACGTTAGAGAATTGCAGACTAGAATACCAAACAACAGGGAGAAAATTGCAGATTTAAAAAACAAAGCCATCGCAAATGTTAACTTGTCATGCGGAGCTCACGATTCAAAATTTTAAAATTTGAAGAGCGATCGAAGATAGAAATACAGCCAACAAGACTACATCACTTCGCAAGAAACATAGCTCTTCATCACGAACATTATGTACAAGAGTAACATCAGTTCATACTCAAGCTACAAATAGCACCATCACTTCGTTTCTTATAATCTTCATGTCTAGGGGGGTTTTGGTGTATGTGTGGCCCAGCGATCAAAGGGCTGAGACTCGCTAGGCCCAGCCCAACATTATCCTGCCAAGCTTCGGTCCAAAACAAGGAATGGGTAGACGCATCGAATATAAGAATCACGAATCATGGAAGAGAACGTGGACCGTCAAAGACGGGACACGCGGAAACACAAATTCCACAGCTAAGGAACGTGGTAGGAGTGACGTGTCCACGATCTTAAATTCCTAAGAACAGTGAACTGCAAAAGGAATTAGCCTATAAATACAAGCTCTAGAGCTAAGGTAAGTGCTACGATATAGAGAAATTCCATTTCTTGAAGAGAGGACTGACTTAATCGTTGGAGATGCTCTCCCAAAATCACTTCCGGGGTTGGATTTGTAGGTAAAGGAATTCGAACAAGTGAACCAAGAAGAGGCTACCTGGACAGGCTACCACATCAGTTCTAATGAAATTTCTAGCTAGAAATGAAATTTTGAGGCAAATATTTGATGCTAAATACAATCCCCCCCCCCCCAAATAAAATTTCAAGTTATTAAAAACAGCACCATTACCCATTTTTCATCTATAACACCCTTTCTCCAAACCCTAGATACAACACACCATCCTCTTCATCCACACCTTTAATACAACACACCATCCTCTTCATCCACGCCTTTAATACAAAAATTCAAGAACTTGAACAATTTTTTTCCCACATATGAACAAGTGGCCGATAATGGATCACCTCCAGGTTCAAATTAGTTGAGTAGTTTTCTATACATTCAATGTTAGTTTAGAAATTTAATTACTATACCTTCTCATGTTATTTTTCTCATAGATAAAAGCTTGTATATTTTCATAATGTATGATGATTTTGTTACATGTTATATAGTGTATATTGTTTTTGTTTCCATAGATGATGCCATGCTTGTAGGCAATGACAAAAAATGCTTAGATTAGGGCTGATTGTGTACCATAATTATTTATTCGTATGAATACGATATGAATGTGCAACGTCGGTATCTGTTTGTCGGCCTTTATGATGTAAATCCAAATTCAGACCGATGATGCACATGTTAATGAAAACCATGAAATTAATTTAATGTGCAACTTCGCACTTATGTTGGCCTTAATGATATTAATTACTGTAATATACGACGTCGCTTCTACCCAAGTCCGTTCCTTTTCCAAGTTGACATTCACGTCATCTAAGTATGACTATATTATGTGTATTTTAAATTAGTTCCTGCCCAGTTCCAACTTAAATTTTGTTTGTATTTGGTGTAACAAGATAACGAGAATTGTGGATAGACTATAGATGGATGACTTGCCATTTCACTACTCGCCATGATAGTGTTTATGCCTTACAACATAGTCAATTTGGAGGTTCAATACATTTAATGTTTAAATTTATGAGCAACCATATGTATTATTATATATTGTAACATGTATTTTTAATATATGTTATAGCTAGGGTTTAGGGTATTTAACATGTCATTGTTAGTTTTCCCATATACTTTTAATGACAATTGCTTATTGTATGATGTTTAACCATTAATAGAGTAATACAAAACTAAATAACATGTAATGGATATCGACAAATACAGTTTTTTTTCATCAAATATTAAATATTATATTATTTAACTGAAACATCCTCACCACGACTGATCCATGACATCGCACTTACCGGTACTCATGCGACACAAATGTTTTGTCGCATAAAGAATCAGTGTGTAACTCTTTTTGCAACATTGTCGATTCAATACGACATCATATTGTTCACCATTCCACGTCAGTATACACACGTCAATGATGCGCTGCATTTCTCGATGTTGCAGTAATTTAGAACGACATCAGTTAGAACGATATCGCAGACATTCCTCTCCAATTGCGCGTCTTGTTGGTATGGCTGACATTGTTCATCTGATATCCCGACTTCAACCAAAATGATGTCACAAATATTGTATCATATCATCGATCTTAGTACTAAAATTGACATCACGCATACAATCTGCTGACACCGTTCTAAAACCGGGGTTAAAAGTACCTTTTCCCTCAGTTTCAAACCGAGGTAAAAGGTAACCTTTTTACTTCACCCACGTTTACTTCTACTTTTCAGGGGAAAAAATTGAGTCAAGAAGGCCTAAAAAATGGAGGTAATAGGCGCTCTCTATAGTAGTGTAACCTAAAGAAGTCCACGTCCTCCCTTGTAGGATTCATAGGATGAGCAGAAACACCTTTGGGGAGTATATAGCTGCATGTCACCATTAGAGAGAGTGAAAGAAATTGTACCATCATGTGTGACTTTGTGGTCATAATCGGAAGGCCTGGGATGAACATTACAAAAGAGATATGGTCCCCACACCACTTAGTAATGAAGTTCCCAATTCCAACTGGAATTGCGACAATAAGAGGAAACCAGCAAACAGTGAGGCAGTGCATGGTTTTTGCGATGAAGGCGGGGAGAAATATTAAAAAGACTAAGATGGTCAGCACTGTCTCAGATGGTAGACTACTCGAGCAATCAGAACCAGCAGTAGACCTGGGGGAAGAAACAGAGCTGGTTAGTTTGGATGATGAAGGTAATTCTAAGTATATAAAGATAGGGAAACATTTTCCATGCATGGGAAAGGATAGGGTCATACAAATCCTGTGAAGTCTCAGAGATACATCTGCATGGAGCGTACAGAATATGGGAGGAGTTTACCCAGGAATTGCTACCCATTCTTTGAATATAAGTGACTCAATCAAACCAGTAAAACAAAAATAGCATAGCTTCACTAGCGACATACAAAAAGCAACTGAAGAGGAAGTTACGACACTACTTCAAGCCGGTATATTGAAGGAGGTCATCTATCCAAAATGGTTAGAAAACCCGGTGATGGTGAAAAAAATCAAAACACATGGTGGAGAATGTGCATAGACTTTACTGATCTAAATAAGGCATATCCAAAGGATTGTTATCTTTTGCCGAAAATTGATGAAATAGTCAAAGTGATTTTTGGGTATGAAGTTATTGCCTTTTTGGATGCATATAAAGGTTACCACCAAATACTGATGAATCCAGGGAAAAGCGGAGAAGACGGCATTTTTAACAAGATTTGGAATGTTTTGTTATGTGAAAATGCCATTAGGATTTAAAAAAATGCAGGAGCAACATATCAGAGAGTGGTCTATAACGCATTTTGCAATCAAATAGGATGAAATGTTTGAGGCATACGTTGTTGACATGGTTATCAAGAGCATGAAGGTGGGTGACTTGGCTGCAGATTTAAAAGAGACCTTGGATACACTAAGTAGTATTAGGATGAAGCATAATCCTAAGAAATACATTATTGGAGTAGGTGCAAAAAATATTTGGGATACAAGGTATCCTCCGAAGGGATCGATGCCAACCTAGAGAAAATCCAGGCGACAATGGATCTTCCCCAGCCACAAACGGTCAAAGAGGAGTAAATATTGATGAGATCATTGGCAGCGCTTAGTAGGTTTGTTTCAAAGGCACCAGACAAAAATTTCCCACTCTTTGATGTCCTAAAGGTAAAAAAGTTTAGTTAGAGCGAAGAATGACATAAAGCTTACGAGTGTCTAAAGGAGCTGCTTCAAACATTGCCAACGTTGAAATCGCCAGTTTTTGGAGAAACCCTATATTTGTATTTGGCAGTCTCACAAAATGCGGTCAGTTCTATTTTTGTGCATCAAGAAGGCCAAAAACAAGTGCCAGTGTACTACATCAGCATAATATTGCAAAGTGCTTAGAGGGCATACATGTCAGCTGAGAAGCTAACCTTGGCTTTTATATACTCAGCAAGAAGATTGAGAACATATTTCCACAGTCATCGGATCATTGTCTATACTGGTTTCCCATTCAAGAATATCCTAAGCAAGCCTGAAGCGTCTGGTAGAATGACGAAGTGGGCTCTTGAAATAGGCCAATATATATGAGATCCAGTTCCAGCCAAGTATAGCGATCAAGACTCAGGCCTTAGCAGATTTCACCGCAGAGATAACAAGTGAAGATGCGCAAGACAAAAACACATCCCAGAATCCGGGGATGGACAAAGGAAAATTGAAGTGGGTAGATGTCACATGGAAATTTTTCGTTGATGGCACTTCTAGCAAAGAGGGTTGCAGTGAAAGATTACTATTAGTTAACCCGGAAGGAGGGGAACATAGATAATCACTTCATTTTGACTTCCTACTCACTAACAATGAAGCAGAATATGATACTTTGATATGTGGCCTAGAACTTATCATCAAAATTAAGGTCAAAAGCATTTGGAGATTCAACGATTCACATATCATAGTTCAATAAGTATGGGGAGGCTACAAGGTGTGAGAAGAATAGTTGGTGAAGTATTTAAGGAGGGTCTATCAGCTCATAGCCTATCTCAACTACTTTGACATCTAGCACGTACCAAGAACTGAAAATACAAAAGTAGACGCTCTAAGAAAGCTAGCAACTACTGGGTTTGAATCGTTGATTGAACATAAAGATGTGATAGTGGAGGTTATTCTGGTCAGAAAAACGATTGACAAGTGTGTCAACAATCTAGAGAGAAGGTGTAAACTGGATGACACCGCTAATAGATTACTTTGTGAAAGGAATATTGCCAGCAGATAAGGTACAAGCCCAAAAGTTGGAATTAAGATCTAACAACTACGTCTATGAAGGAGGAATATTATACAAGAAAGGTTTTTTTATCTCTGTGGATAAAATGTGTAGGACCATTGTAGGCAGGTGAAATTTTAAGAGAAGTGCATGAAGGGCTCTGTGGAACGCATCAAGGAGCTAGAATAGTTGCAAAAGAAATCATCCAAGCAGGATACTATTGGCTGACTATGTTTAATGATGCACATAACTTCTTGTTCAAATGCAAAACCTACCAGATTAATGCTTCGTTGTTGCATAAACCACATGGTGTTTTGAGAGGGGTATATGGAGCTTAACCATTTGATAAATGGAGTATCAACCTAGTTGAACCCTTCCTAAAGGGCTCAGGCAATGCCAAATTTCTAATTGTTGGAATTGATTACTTCATTAACTGGGTGGAAGCGAAGTCATTAGGACGAGTCACAGCTGAGGTAACAAGAAAAATTGTTTGGAAAAATATAGTGTGTCGCTTTGGGGCTCCACACACTATTGTCACAGATAATGGCACGCAGTTCATAAGTTGTACCTTCACTGAATGGTGTTTAAAGCTAGGGATCTTCAAAAGTTTACATTTGTATCTCACCCTCAAGCTAACGGCAAGTAACAAACAAGACCATAGTCCAGGGTATTCAAAAGTGGTTGGAGGGAAAGCGTAACGACTAGATGGATGAGATACCTAATACCCTATGGTCATACAGAACAACCATTCGAGAACCAATAGGGGAGACACCATATAGTCTGGTCGATGGTCATGAGGCAGTAATACTAGTGGAAATTGGTAATTCAAGTCTTCAAGTAGACAATAACAAGGAGAAAGTAGTCTAGACATGATGAGGCTAGATTTAGACGAACTGGAAGAAAAAAGAGAAATGTCAACGATCACAGATGGTAAGTACAAGGAAAGAATGGCTAGAGCCTACAATCAGAAAGTTAAAGAGACGCGATTTTAGATTGGCGGTCTTGTATTGAGAAAAAATTAGGCAAGCCTAGCAGAAGAAAGAGGAAAGCTATGCCCAAAGTGGGAAGAACCTTACAGGGTTACGAAGGCACACAGATTCAACTCGTACAAGCTAAAAAGGTTCATCAGCAGCAGTGTTCCCAATACTTGACACATGATCAACTTGAGAAAGTTCTATGTCTAGACCTAAGGAAAAAGATAGGAAGCATCTAGTTGTACAGAAACTATGAGATAATCATTGGCTACTTTCATTCCTTTGTTTCCAAGGCAATAATATCACAGTCGTAAATTATAAATATCAAAAACCATCTTTCCGGGCCAAGGTTACTTTTTTCGTTCTTTACTTGCACATTGTAGATGCTAGCGAACTTGTAGTACATTACAATCAAAGCACTTAGTCTTACGATCGTCAAAAATTGAATACAATCAAGCATACCGTAGCAAACATTAAGATTGTCTAAAGTCAATGAATAAGAGCAAACATTCGATCTTATAACTCAAACAAGACAATTACCTGATTTTACAAGCTATAAATCTTACAACTTCGCAAGTATTACTTTTACGGGCTACAGATCTTGCACAAGGGCAGATGTGTTAATAAAAATGACACCAACAAGCGATAGCTCAAAGCTCTTAAATTTTCAAGCAATAGATCTTGCAGCTTCACTATATTTACTATGCAAGCTATGGATCTTGAAAAAGGGAAGATATGCCTACAAAAATAAAATCAAAGCGACACGAGCAAGCAATAAATCTTGCAGTTTTGCTATATTCACTATGCAAGCTGTACATCTTGCAAAAAGGCAGATATGCCTACAAAAATAAAATAAAAGTGATACAAGAAAAATATAGATTTGGCAACTTCGTAAACTTAGTTATGCGACTCATACAACTTGCAAAAAAGGCATAATATCCTGCATAAACAACTGAGGAATACAACTTATTATTTTTGCATATCAAGTGATAACGAACAAGAAAGTTTCCAAAATCATAATAGGATTATTTAGAACATTACGAAAGATAAAAAGTAGAATAAAAATAGGAGAACTATCTATGCCTGGATGCTTGTGATAATACAGAAAATGAAGAACCACCACAATGACGAGTGTACTCAGTCTCGTGATGGGAGTGCCTAGCCATACGCCAGTTTTCCTCAACCACGTGCTCCTCACTTTCTATATGATTGCATCACTATTTCATGTGCAAGTAAACAGGATGACATGTTAGACCCATTCGTTCCATATGACCAAATAATATGCTTTAACTCCATATGACCAAATAATACTCCTTAAATACGTGGTTATAGAGCCAAACTCCTTGCGATCCAGCTGCACACTCATAACATCAACAGTTTCTTGATATTTCATATTCTCAGCCACCAAATTTTGCACTTCGTCCTCTAGACACCAAATGTGCGAGCGAATAGCCTCGGACAAGTTAATCCTCTACCCACCAATTTCTATAGTAAGATCTACATGACCAGTAGAGCTACGAGATGAGGATGGGAGGCCTGAAGCTTAGCTTTGTAATCAAAGCAAGCTTGCTCAAGTTGGTGCATAGACGAATCAAGATAATTTCTTTCAGTGCAAAGCTGATCATTTTCACTTTGCAACTACGTATTTATAGCAAACTGCTAGTTAAACTTACTTTGCCAACCGATTGTAGAAGAAGAAAGGTGATCACACTCATCTAGTTTTGTTTTCAACCGATCCAACAAGTCATCGATCTGAATACATTGCTTATCAATGATCAAGGTCTTTTGATAAGCTTCACGAGTCTTACTTTTGGAAAAATTCTTAGTTTCCTCCTGCTGTGGAATCATACTAACCATACTCAACAGTTGACGGTGAATAAGGCTTTTCTGCTCAGCACAAAACTCTGCTATTTCACGCACAGAATCTTGTGTGTCTTCTATAGTGTTCTTCCTCTTGCTTCAAGGCTACTAATACTCAGTAACATATACTCTAGGCGAATACCTAATGATAACGCCCATTCTTAGACATGGGCAAAAAGGTTAAGCAAACACATGTGCACACTAGTGGATTCAAAATCGACCAAACTACGAACGATATCCTTGTCAAGCGATTCGATATTAAAACCTTTAGGAATAAACTTGCTACAAGTGAATGTTGTTGAAGAAGATAAAGTTGATGAGAACGTGGGAGCTTCCCATCCAATATTTAAGGGAATAGATTCCACATGAGAAATGCGATCAGAAAAGATAAGTTGACGATATTCCTTGGATAAACACTTAGTAGCTTCAATCAGTTTAATAGGACAATATAAGAGAGGAGACAAAAACCCAGAGTGATGAGGAAAATGAACATAATATCCCAGATATTCAACACTTCTCAAAAATTTACGGTCAACTATAATATCAAAGCTCCGCATATAAATATATACGAGAAGAACGGTCAAAATTAGAATAATGATAAAAAAAAGATAGCATCCGTAATAATACAAAATAGTACAAACATACTTGAGAATATTGTCATCAATTACAAATAAGTTCTTAAATTCCATAGCACTAAGATTGACCAACTTAGAAGAAAAAGTAGATGGAGTCTGGACAACAACAACAGAATCCTCCCTGCTTGCATACTGAGCAGAGCCTTCAACAATCAGATCACCTTCGGGGTTCACATCGACATTAGGATTATAAATAGGCTCTGGAATGAAAAGCTCAGAAGCGATAGAGCTAAATGGAAGATCCTCAAAGTAATCAACCGTACACTCTTCAACTCAGCCGCAGAAGGCGGATTAGGAAGACTGTCGAGATGGGATAGCAATGCATAAGGATGACCACCATCGAAAATGCTGTAAATGAACCCTTAGTTAAGAATATCCTTCTGTTGTTCCAAAACTTTCTCAAACTTTGCCAGTCTGGGTAGCTTATCAGCATTCTCAGAGGATGTAACTTCCGCAGTTTGACCAGACCCTCTCAGTACCCAACGTTGTGAGCACAAGTTTTAACCTCTTCAAATAAAGAATAAAAATATTTTGTCTTCACAAGTTGATCAACTAGAACTTGAGGATACCCAGGTTAAGTTGGGCCAACATATCCTCTAATTGGGAACACAGCTTTTTCATTTCACCCTCAGCGGACAAAGCGCAATCTTTAGTAGCACGCACTCACTCTTCAGCAGCTTCAAGAGAAACATTCAGGGCAGTGCACTTTGCTTTGCTGGCATGCCACTTTTCCATAATCGTCCCATCTCCCTTAGTGAACTCGGCAACCCATTCACTGACGAGCTAAGAATCTCACCAACATTGTTTTCAAAATAAGAAAAATAGTGCAATCATTAGACATTAGGAAACACTAAAATAAATCACAACACTATTCTAAAAAAGAACATACCACCTCCATTGTCTCAGGAAGTGACAACTTGGAAAGGGTAGCAGGAATAGTTCCTTCCACCATCAAATCGTGGCTTCGAGACAGAAGTTTAGGAAGGGAATGGCTAACACGTATCTTCTTCTTAATAGGCTCCAGGTAGTTGTAGAGCTATCGATTCGATCCTTGTACCTTATTTTATGGGAGGTCTCATTAGAGTTGTGACCACCCCTTCCTTACATTCTTTAGTTATGGCCCTAGAAGTTGTCGACTGAGCAGTAGCTTTGATATTGATTTCCTAGGGGATGAAAACCTCAGTTTCGTCGTTGGTTTCATCAGCCAGTATCTTTAAATCTTCATTCTTGTCATCAGAATTAAAGTTTCTTGTAGTGGAGCTCTTGGTTAGATCTATATCTACAATTTAAGGCACAAAGAAAATTAGACGAACACAAAAATATACAAGATCAACAAGAACATCAACAGAGATGAACAAGTAGAACAAAGTGAAAGTGATAAGATAATGAAAAGTAAACACCTACGCTCAAAGAACTAGCAGGGCATAGACAGATTTAATGTTGACTGAGCAATATTACAACTTCAGACTCTGCATTAAGATAAACCCCCGCCTTAGGAAGTTTTGATTTAGGAACATTATAGTTCCAAATCTTAAAGGATTGTTGACTATCATTACCAAATTTAATAAAGAAAAACTTTTTACATCACACTCCACAATTATTTGGAAACCCACTAACAAACTCAACTGTTGGGAACACAGGGTAAAGGGTAAACTCATCATAAGAGTCTTTCAATTTTTGAAGATGATAAAGGTTACTGAATAAGTCAATGGAAAAAGGCACCTAAGCTGCCTTACACATGTGATAGAATACAACGAAAATTGAAACAGCTTTAGGATGTAGCTGACACAGTGCGACCTGAAAATGTGAAAGCAGGTCCAAGACATGCTGAGGCAAAGGGAACGAGGGTCCAAACTTGAGATAATTTTAAGAAGCAGGGGATAAAACCAAAAGGAGAAGTGTGAACGCTTTCAGAGGACTCTGGAGCCCTATGCTCGTACGAATAAAAGAAAGGGAAATTTTTATTTAAATCTTTAACATAGCTATCGGAGAGAATGTAGCTAATAGCAGAAG
This sequence comes from Rubia yunnanensis, assembly GCA_037428765.1. Classification (NCBI taxonomy): domain Eukaryota; kingdom Viridiplantae; phylum Streptophyta; class Magnoliopsida; order Gentianales; family Rubiaceae; genus Rubia; species Rubia yunnanensis. Next base: position 63,085,815 of record CM075069.1, on the reverse strand, counting down.
AATCGATAAATTGGTCAAAATCCTCCCCGGAATTGATACCATTATTGGGGACATTTAGTGTAGAAGTTACCACAATGTTAGAAGAAGACATTGGAATGGCAAAAATCCTTAACATTCAGATGGGGGTGCTATCAACTATTATCAAAAAATTCAAACAAAAATTTTGGCCAAATTTTAGAAGAAGAACAGAGAGAATATGCCAGAAAAATAAAGTGAGCCTCTGGATCAAGATGAAAAGAGAATTATATTGTGGAAGGAATACCTTACAAATACAAAACTACAGAAATTGCTTCAAAACAGGAACAAAAGACAGGGAGAAAAGAGAGACTTATGAGATTGATAGATTACGATGAAGAATCAAAGCAATAAAGAAGAAGATGGAGAATTCTGAACAGTTAGGGGAGTTAGTTAAAGAAAATGAAAATCCAAAAGCCAAAAGCCAAAAGGTGAATAGTACATAATTATGATAGTGGCGGTGTATGCCTGCACTGAATAGTGATAGACTTCAAATCACAAAAATCAAGGTAATAATAAAAGAAAAGAAAGTGTAACGGCAGAAGAGGAAATCTCGGAATGGATACCAAATACGATTGAGGGGATATCAGCTACAGGATTGCAACAACTATATGTTTACACTAAACGGGCTCATTCAAAATTCAAAGATTAGGCGATTCAGTGGAGTAATGAAACATAGCCAATAAGCATACAACACTTCACAAGAACAGTTCATAACCCTGTGGAAACAAACATGCTATCATGAATCAAATATGAATGAAATAATGGTTCGTGTGCAGCTCCCGACCACAGTCATAGTTTTGTGTTGTATTGACTTCATGGCCAGGGGGCTTATGGTGTATATCTAGCCCAGCAACTGAGAAATTTCTGGACTCTAGGCCCATCCCAACTTCACTTCGTAATAGATGAACCCATTTATCCCAAGACAGAAATCAACCATGAACCAATAAAAGAGAAACCTTGTAGTTGTGGGTTAGGTAGTGAACCGAGAAATGCAAAATGAAGACAGATATTTGTCTATAAAATAGAAATATAGTGATTGTTGAAACACCCCAAACCCACGAGCTACTTTCTCAGTGCAAGTATCGGGTCGGACCCGGGTGTGCTACCAAGAATCCAATGAGTTGGATGCAGTAACGAGCAATACAGATTATGCAGAAGCAATTTTAGAATTCAAAACCTAGCTTACTATTACAATGAAAGTATTAACACAAGTGTTAAACAAGAGTTTTAACTATAATTTACAGACAAAAGTTCTAAAGGATCCGGTAAAGATCAGTTCACGTTAATATTTTACAGTCTAACCAAAAGATTCTAAAGGTCCACCCAGGATCCCTCCTCAAAAGAAGTAAAGACACCAATGCACTTCTCTCTTACGGTTCATCTATACCTGAGAGGGTTGTTTAAAATAAAGGTAAGCTCCTTGCTTAGTGAGGTTCCATTGCCAATATTTACCAAGTTAAATTTAGTGGTCACATAAAAGAAGATAGCCACATAAACCTAGCACATAGTAAAAGGATACGGGTGGGCTATGCCAAGATGCATTCAAGTGCCTATGTGGCCACTGTGACTGACACCAGGGCATAACCCTCTCAATAATGGTCGAAGGCTATCACGATCTAGAAAATCATACTCTTCAACCATGCTCAATATATTCAATGATGAACTCGTACCAGAAGACCAGATGGTTATGCTAGCATACCATAAACTCCATGCGTAGCCGGTCTAATCAGATGGTCTGGTCTATACCATTTCCCGCCAACTTCGACTGAACTATAATCGCGTTGGGGACCCCAAAAAGCATAGACAAGCATTCAGGTAGCACATAAGTCAAGTTTGATGCGGCAAGACAAAGTATAAGCCGGTCATCCAGACAAAATATCAGAGCAGTTAATGCACTCAGTTTCACAATAATTGAGCATAGTGTGATAAAGTACACACTGTGTTAATTATTATAAAGCTAAACAATAGACAAGATTAGAACATGATATTTTAACCATTTTATATAACATATCAAATTCTAAAGTCTAAATTAACACATTTAAATTTAACAGGCATAATATATATATGTATATACTAACACATTTAAGTTTAGCAGGCATAATATATATGTATATACTAACATATTTAAGTTTAACAGGTATAACCCTCTCTAGTGGGGTTTAAGTACACATGGTTCGAGTAAAGAATTCAAGTAGAGAGGATTAGAGTATAGGGTTTGAGTGGTACTGGGTTCGAGTGGAGAGGGTTCAAGTGGTACTGGGTTCAAGTGGTACTGGTTCGAGTGGTGAGGGTTCGAGTGGAGAGGGTTCAAGTGGAGAGGGCTCAAGTAGGGGTTTGAGCGGTACTGGTTCGAGTGGTGAGGGTTCGAGTGGAGAGGGTTCAAGTAGGGGTTCGAGTGGCACTAGTTCGAGTGGAGAGGATTCAAGTGGTACTCTCTCTCGTGGCATAATGTACATATATGTATATATACATATATGTATATATATAATCATTTTAATTTAATTTATGTTAGGGTGATGCAAACACTCACCAGATTGTTGCCAACATGTTCCTCACCGGGAAACCTAAATTTTGCTCGTCGGGTTTGGTATTGCTTTTAGCTATTATGTTGATTTGGATGATGTTTAAATTTTGTTGGTGTGGCTGCTATTTATATTAGAAGTGGCATGAAGCTAATTTCTTTGAACTATTACCGATCCCACGTGAATTAATGACATGTGGCTTTATTGGTTTTGATGAAGATAATCTTCATCCTTGCCACTTGCTTCATTGAAGCAACTTATTTGACAAGAAACATAGCTCACCCTATCTTTCCCTAGATTTACATTCTATTGTTTCCGTTTCCAGATACAACACTAATCATGACTTCTATTCACCTATCAATCCCATTTGTTTCATTTTTATCCGTTTCTTTCTTTTAATTCTTTTTTTTCCTTTCTTTTTAGTCCATTGTAATTCTTTATTTATTGGTTTTTCTTCTTTTAATTTACAATACTTATAGTCAATTATATATATATATGTTAAATACAATTATATTCCTTGAAATCAAAACAATATTGGAAATGATAACTTATTTATTTTAACTAATTAATTTCTAGTATTTGAGTTCCATATTGTAATGCTCGACATCCATATAGGTATATAAAAAATTATTTTATTTATCTTATTTTAGGTTAAATTTTCTTGTAGGGTTTTGAGTTTAAGGTGGAAATGGTCGAAGAAAGTTAATAAGAGATTATGATTTTTGGTTAACATCTAGCTATTACATGCACACTAACTTCATTAAGGTTGGGGTTTCACAATCGTGGGATGACCCACGATCTCGAACCCTAATAACACGCAACCACGACTACATTAGGCTATAAATATAGGAAGAGCAGCATAAGCTAAGGTAAGCGCAACTTAACTGAGAAATTCCAATTCTTAAAAAGAGAGACGGACTTGATCGTTGGAGCCTTTTTTTCGAAATTACTTTCAGGATTTGTTTTGAAGGAGGAGAGATTTGAAGGTAAACAGCGATTGGATTACATGACTGGATTACCACATCAACGGGAATAAACATTAAGACAAATATTTTGAACTCTGGCCGTTCCAGACGATAGAAATAAAATAACCCTATCATTCTCAAAAAACTAAACTCATTGTAAAAGAGAAGAAGGAAGATGGACATGATCTTCTTTCCCTGCTTATTTGTTCTAAGCTGACAGCGACGCAGGTGGTCTATTCGTGTTGTGTGGATACATATAGAGAGATCGCATCTGAGATTTTCTTCTCAGTGATTGAACTTTTCTCTGAATGCTACAAAGGTAATATAAAACCCTTAGAAAGATTTAGATTAAATACATGCATGATACCTTGAATATGGTTATTGATATTCCTCTAAATTAAATTTAATCAATTCCAAAAAATATATATATTACACTTGTTAAGAAGGATAGTCTTATGGTTTTGTGTCGTCTTCTTATATGACAAGATTTATTATTTTATATGGACTCAGTGCCCGAAATTTAGCTGATTGAATATCAAGATGTACACCTGTGGTATCTTGTTAATAATGTAGTTGGAGGTTAGTCAAGCCTCCCCCACATGTTATAGGATAACCCGGATTTTTGCATCATTGCATTCATCATCTCTTTAAGAGGTCAGTTCTTTTGTTCTACAACTCTGTTAGATTCAAGTGACTAGGGAGCGGTAGTTTGATGAACAAACCCATGTTATCCCTAGACCGCATTGAACGATTAACTATACTCACCTCCCATGTCACTTCAGATACTTTTAATCATTCTACTAAGTTGGTTTTCAACTTCCAACTTGTACTTTTTGAAAATTTTGAAAGTTTTGTCTTTGCTACGTAATAGATACACATACAAATATCTTGTGCAACCATCTATGAAAGTCACAAAATACTCTTTACCGCATCTAGTTTGCACAAACATTAAATCACAAAGATATGTGTGAATTAAGCCTAGAGGTTTGGCTGTCCTTTTCACATTTGGGGATGGTGATTTTGTTAGTGTTTCCTATAGGCAAACTCACATTAGTCTTTACTTTTTTGCATTTTGGAATCATGTTCATACTTATTACTCAATTAATGAATTTATAATTCACATGTCCCAATATTTCATGCCAAATGTTAAAAGACTTAACGACATAAGCAAAAGCATTATTTTTATTCAATGAAAACTCGATCAGATACATAAGTTTTTTGGGATGACTGATATTAAATTCAATTTGATCAGTCTATCTTTCACATAACCCTCTCCTAAATACACCACATTCTTATCGATTACTAACTTGTTTGACACGGGATTGATCATAAACCTATTTTTTTGGAAATGAGGGTGCCCAAGATTATATTCTTGCAAAGGTCTAGCACATCTAGGACATTGTTGAGTGTCAGCTCCTTCTGGGAAGTCATCTTCAGCATGACATTCCCTTAACCTTCAATCTTTGAAGTAATGGAGTCTCTCATGAAGATTCGCTCTTCTGCCTTGCTCTTCTTATATGTTGTGAACATACCCTTATCTGATGAGATGTGTCTAGTGACACCTGTATCATACCATCACTCCCATGGATTGCTCTTAACCTTGTTTACTTCAGTCATCACAGCACACATATCTCAATTTGGGAGCTGGCCTTCAGCTAGGTTGGCTTGAGCCTTTCCCTTCCTTGTTTCGACCTTGCTACAACATTCATCTGCCTTGTGACCACTCTTTTAACACTTGTGGCATTTCCCGCTAAACTTCTTAGTTGATGGTTGCTTCTTGAACTTGTTCAAGTTCTGGGGTTGAAACTTTCTTTTCTTCCCATTATGCTATACTAGATTAACTTTCAACTCATATTGCACCATGCCGACCTTTCGTTTGGTTGACTCAATTTGAAGCTTGACAATCAAGTCCTTGACTTTCATTAACTTCTATTTGTGCAACATATAGTGCTTGGGTTTCTACCACTTTGGAGGAAATTTCTTAATGAAGGCACCTACTTGAAAGGTTTCCCCGATGTTCATACCTTCAACTATGACCTCATGAGTGATCAGTTGCAACTCTTCAACATGCTCCATTATTAGCCTTGAGTCTATCATTTTGTATTTTAGAAACCTTGCCACTACATGCTTCATTATGCCTAAATCTTCAGACTTGTGTTTCTTGTGCAGGGCCAGCCACAAATATTTGGTCGTTTTCTCAATACAATGCACATTGTACAACGAGTCAATTATTTGTAATGTAATGTATCCCTTGATCATATAGTCCCCTTGAATCCAATTGTCAAGGCTTTCAAGAGTGTTCACATCAGTGTTATCTTGAGAGATAATATATTTGTCCTCCTGTAGGTACTTGTCCAGATTCAGCGTGGTAAAAATTAAGTGCATATTTTGACTCCACGTAGTGAATCTCATGCCATTAAACTACTTGTTTAAAATTCCCACTTGTTGGCAGTTGGCAATGCTGTCATGACATGCCTGATTTGGTGAGCACCTCTTTCCATATTTGGATTCACCATAGGTCTACGACCTAGGGCTTAACTACCGGGGGTTGGCTCTCTAGGGATTGAATCACTAGAAAATCCACTAATGGTAGGCCACTCACAAACAAAATTTGTGGCATTGACTCACAAATGTTTCCAGCATTGACATTTTCATTTGCCATTTTAAAAAATATGTTTTCAGAGAATTCAAACAAACTATTAATTCGAAATAGTTCAAAAACACTTTTAGAATTTCCTCAAAATTCCCATGAAAGGCTTGTGGACGGGTCACAAATGTGCCTCTTAAAATCGACAGCCTCCTTAAATAGAATTGTTTTTAGTGATTCACTAAAAGTTGCTTTTAAATCTTATTCTCACACACACACACAAACACACACACACACACACATATATATATATGTGTGTGTGTGTGTGTGTATCTGTATGTACACACACATATATATATATATATATGTGTGTGTGTGTGTGTGTATCTGTATGTATATGTGTGTGTGTGTGTGTGTGTATATATATATATATATATAACAAAAATGACTTATGTGGCCCTTGAACTATTACCATCGTTTACCTTTGGCCCTCCAATTTTTTCCCACACTTTTGACCCCTGAACTTACAAAATTGGTGAATTGTACCCCTTCCGTCAAGTCAAACTGTTAAGGTATGGTCAAGGCATTGATTTTAGGGTAAATCTGACATTTTCCTTTTTCTTTTACCTTTTTTCTTTTTCTATTTCCCTTTCTTTTTCATTTGTTTTTCCTTTTTCTTTCTCCGTTCCCCTTCCCCTTCCCTCACTAGAACCTCCACCTAAAACCCTAGTTCCGCCGCCGCCGCCACCAATCAAAATTGCTTCCAACCACCTAAATTAAAATTCCAACCCTAATTTATGGCCATCAACTTTGTCTATAGCCTTTCTACCATCGTCCTCCTCCAAAGCTTCTCCACTACATCCATGGCACCACCACCTCTCCTCTAAAATTCATCACCACCGCCTCCTTCTAATTTTATTTGCTCTATAGTTGACTCAAACCCTACCAGGTAGGCTCCTAATCTGGTAGGCTCCTAACCCGATGGCGAACCTGCTTTGGAGAAGCTTTACCTGGTGTTAGCGTACAGACATCGTCGGGGACCCCAATTCCGGCTAGCTTGACCTAAAAGTGATTGGAAATCGCCCAAACTCTCATCCCTTGGCTCTTGTTCTTGGTTATTCCTAGAAACCTTTGCCCAGTACCCGAAAGTTAGCCAACACCAGTGTGACACCAGACCCAATCATCCGTTTGTGCCCGAGTGTACAAATTCCACAACATGACTGCCACAGTTCGAGCTCTGTTTCTTCCTAAGCTTCTACTCCGACGAAGAACCCACCAAAGGACATCCATTACTTCCACAACCACATTATGATTCGTTGAGCTCTTCCTCTTCTATTACTTCCCAAAGCCATCTCCGGTGAAGCATCAAACAAACCCGCCGCCATGAATTCTCTACCATTTCCTATGTCTCTTCTTAATCCTCCATGGAGCCACGACTTAATCGTCCAACAACAATGAAAACAGTGTGCCTTCCTACGCCAACTTCAGCCCCTCCATGGCCATCATCATCATCATCCTTGTGGTGGTGCTCTTCTTCATTGGTTATTCTCCATCTACATCTACCACGGCTCAATCCCCAACTCTAGCAATGCGGCAGCGGCGGTAGAACTAGGGTTTTAGGTGGAGGTTCTAGTGGGGGAAGGGGAAGGGAAAGAGGAAGGGGAAAAGGAAAAAGAAAAGGAAAATAAAAATAAATGAAAAGAAAATGAAAAATAAAAGAAAAGGAAAAGGAAAAAAGAAAAAAGAAAAAGAAAAATGGGAAAAAAAAGTCAATTTTGCCCTTGAAATTAACGTGCTGACCATAGCTTAACGGTTTGACCTGACGGAAGGGTTACAAGTTACCAATTTTGTTAGTTCAGGGGCTAAAAGTGTGGAAATAAATTGGAAGGCCAAAGGTGAACGATGGTGATAGTTCGAGGGCCACGGAAGTTGTTTGCTCATATATACATTCAACTTCAACTTTCAATTTTCAATTTTCGCTACCAAATTTCAAATTCAAATAAATATTAAATATTAAAATTTCAGTTTCAAATTAAAATTCAATCAATCAAATTTTGATTTTCAATTTTTAACTTTCAACTCAATAAACTGATCCGTACTAGTTTGTAATTATAGAAAATTAGATCCATTTTTGAAGAAATTTATCCAAATTTTAACAAACTTTAAATTTTCAACATTTTAGATTTAAGCAATCTAACAGTTTAAACAAATTTATAACATATCATATAAACTTTACTGCTAAATTTAGCATAAACTTCACAATAACAGATTGATATGTTTGTAGGGGTTATAGGAAGAAATTTCAGCATAAAGATTGTAGGAACCCAATTTCCAAAATACAAAACAATCCTTAACAATCTAAAGACCATAATTAAGTAACTCAAAAATGAAAAGAAATGGTATGTCCTTAAGCAGAGACGAAATGTAGATGTATGTCCTTAATTATGAAAATTCCACGTAGTATGTGATGTGGCATAAGAATTGGTATATATGAACAAGTGGGACCGACGTGATAACATTTTATTTACTCCATTTAATTAGAATATTTACTTCCCTTAATTTGGTCGTCCAGTTGCTTTCATTAATTAAGGCATTTTCTTTTTCCTTAGGATATTTAATTTCTTTTTCCCTTTATCATTAGGAGATTTAACATCCTATAAATATATGAGACATTCTTATGTAATTTTCATGTTCGTTTTGATTTTGATTAATGAAAGTTGACATTTATTTTGCAAACCCTAGCGTTTCATCTTTCCTATATTATGCCCTGCATTAGTTGGTATCAGAGCCATTTCGATCCTGGCCATAGTGCTTCATCAACCCTGTGGAGGCATCCCCGATCGTGATTATGATCTAGAATACATTTATAGATGTGAAGAAATTGCACAAAAACGTTAAAAAGTGGAGGTTCTTGAGCAGCTCGTTGCCGTGTTCTTCGCATAATAGCCAGCTGAAGCCATCCCTCTTAACAAATCCGACACCGAAAACGTCCATGACGACCACTCCAAGTAGCGAAGATGGGTGGCTTCACCAAAAAATCTTCCAATCTTCATGCACCATTGGTGATAAAGTTTTCCACTTTTTCATCGACCCCAGAAATTTTAAGAATGTCATAATCGTGGGCATCATCACTAAACTCGGCCTCGAAAAGGAAAAGCACATGAAACCCGTCAAACTTGCATGGCATTAAACCGGCGTAGACATCACAATTTCTAAACGAACCTAGGTGGAAGAAGTGCCCAACTTCAGAGCAGTCCTGGAAACTAGATGCGTCATCTTCGTCACTTTTACCCGGGTGATAATTCAGACGATTATGCACTAGAAAATTTGGGGAGAAATTCACTAATGGAGAGGCTTATACTGAAGGCAGCATTGGAAGGCGGTTCTGAAAAATCCGCCTAAAATAAACTTCCAAAGGAGTTTCCAAACTCGAAAACTTGCTGTCGTACCCCAGATAGTATTTTGAAGGCATTTTTTTTAATTTTAAGGTGGTTTTGTAATAACCGCCTTCAAATGTGGCCAATGGAAGGCGGTTGAGGTCAGAACTACCTTTAAATGGCTCAATTTAAAGGCGGTAAGTCATAACCGCCTTTAAGTATACACCTTTCCAAGTTCGGAAAGTATGAAAAACAGCAAATCCAAACTCGAAAACCATAGTTTCCCTATTAATAAAGAGAAGATGTTAATTCCGGACTCGTAATTTTGCCTGATCTTGTTTCCGAGTTTGGAAACCTAGTAATAGTAACTTGCCATTCCTGATCCTCGGTTTCTGAGTTCAGAAACTATTGTAATATAATTTTAAAAAATGTGCCCTTCTCATTTAATACCCACATTTCCAAAATTGTGAAGGGTTTGCTCCCATTTTCTTGTCCATTGAGGAAGAGGTGATTTCATACTCCATTGGAAGAGGTTAGTCATGTATTTCAAACTATTTTCTTAGTCTTGAAAATATTAGCCAGCGTTTTGATGATTTCAATGATATATGGGATTGATAATTGTTGAATAAATGGTCATGGGTTGCGTTGTAATTAACTTGTAGGCAAAATGGATTGAGATGAACTCATTGGTAATGATCTTATAAAATCGTTAGAGTACATGCCCTTGGTAGAATTATTTATTGCTTTAGTGTTTGAAGATGCTTCTAAAAAGGGTGAGGTACGAGCACGTTGCCCATGTAAGGATTTTAGAAAAGATGCTTATTTAGGGAGGAAGAAGATGCAGGAGCATCTCGTAAGGAGAGGTTTTCAAAATACCTATACTCATTGGGTATGGAATGGGGAATTAATTAAGGATCCCTCCGAAATGATTGAAGTGAAGATCATGAAGGTGGGAGATCAATTAGATGGCAATGTTGAGTTTGATGAAATGGTGGAAGATATTGCAAGGGAGTTCAAAGGGAAACCCAAGTCGTTGTAGGCACTGATTAATGACAAAGGGATGCCCTTGTACAAAGGTTCTAAACACTCGGTTTTGAGTGCGACGTTGCAAGTAATGAATTTGAAGGCAAATTTGGTTGGACTGATAAGTCGTTGACTGAGGCTCTTGAGTTTTTTAGGAATTTTCTTCCAAAAAGGCAATGTGTTTCCTAGTAGGTCATATGCCGCAAAAAAAGTTCTATGCCCCATGGGATTCAAACTACAAAAAATTCATGCATGTCCAAATGATTGTATGTTGTATAGGGGGGAATTAGACAAAGATCGAGAAAGTTATTGGGTTTGCGGTGAGTCTCGATACAAGTTGAAGAAGGGGGGATTATTATGGATGCTGAAGTTATGTCTCAATCAAAGAAAAGACAAGGGCAAAAGTGTTCTGGTATCTCCCTACCATTCCCCATTTGGAGAAGTTGTATGCTTGTAGGAAAGATGCAAAGTTTTTGTGTTGACATGCGGATAGGGTCCGGCCGGTGGATGATGTGATTTGACATACTTCAGATGGTGAGCAATGGAAGAAATTTGATGCCATGTACCCTGACTTTGTCAAAGATCCATGCCATTTGAGGTTATGGTTGTGTACGGACGGTATGAATCCATTTGGTGATATGAGCAGTACTCATAGCAGTTGGCCTATTATGTTGGTAATTTACAACCTTCTGTTTTGGTTGAACATGAAGTGCAAGTATGTTATGTTGTTTTGATTAATCAGGGCCGCAGCAGCTGGGTAATGATATTGATGTGTATCTTGCTCTTCTCGTGGAGGATCTTTTGACTTTGTTCAAAGATGGCGTTTGAATGTATGATGGTCTGGTAGAAGATTTCTTCGCTTTGAAGCTATGTTATTTTTCACTATTAATGACTTCCCGACATATGGAAATTTGTCTGGATATTCTGTGAAATTGCACTTAGCTTGTCCCATTTGTGACAGGGATAATGACTTTTGTCAACTAAAACATGGTTGTAAAACTGTTTATCAGGGACATCAGAGATTTCTTCCAGAAGGACACCCATAGCGCTCGACAAAGAGATGGTTCAATGGGAAAGTGGAGGATAGGGGATCTCCGGTGCCTCTAAATGGTACACGAGTTTTTGAAAATGTAAATAACTTACCCAATGGCTTTGGGAAGAACAAAAGAAAAGCAGTTGTTAATGGTCCTTGGAAGAAATGCAATATTTTTTTTCAATCTCCCATACTAGAAGGATTTGGATGTTAGACATTGTTTGGATGTATTGCGAATTAAGAAGAATGTTTGTGATTCATTGATTGGGTCGTTGTTATATACCCCTGGAAAAGCAAAGTATGGGTTGAAAGCTAGGCTTGACTTGGTTGAGATGGGAATTCGGAAGAATCTGCAGCCCTTCAAGGAAGAGGAAAATTGCTATTTCCCCCTGCATGCTATTCTATGTCACATTCGAAGAAGAAATATTTTTGTGAAACATTGAGTGGCATGAAGATTCCAGGTTCATACTCGTCCAACATTAGCACGTGTGTGTCAGTTGAAGAGCTAAAGTTGGTTAGGTTAAAGTCACACAATTGTCATAACCTTATGCAGGAATTGAATGACATTGCGATCCAAGCTTTACTCCCATCCCATGTGAGATTGTGCATTACAAAGCTATGTTTGTTTTTTAAATTGATTTGTTGCAAGAGTATAAGTATTTCAAAGTTGGATAGGTTGCAAGTAATGATTGTTGAAGTTTTATGTCGTATGGAAATGCATTTCCCATCCTCTTTCTTTGACATTATAGTACTCTTATATATTCATTTGGTTCGGGAGATAAAGCTTTGTGGTCCAGTTTTTTTGAGATGGATGTACCCCTTCAAGAGATACATGAAAATATTCAAGCATTTTGTGAAAAATAGGTACATGCCCAATGCTAGTATTATGCAGTGGTACGTGACAGAAGAGGCCATCGAGTTTTGCACTAACTATATGAAGCATGTTATATATGTCGGTGTTCCATCAGGTATACATGATGGGAGGTTGGAGGGTGTAGGGGTGAGACAAGGGAAACTGTTTAGTCCTAGTGCCGAAGATTTAGTTACTGCTCATCTTTATGTATTGCGGAACCATAAAGAATCGGTCCCTTACATTGAGGTTCATACGGATGCCATATGATTTGCGCACCCACATTTTAATGAGGCTCATGTCCTCGAAATGCATACTGGAACATTTGTGTTATGGTTGAGGGACCACGTGGCAAGTGGAGAATATTCTTCTAAAGTTAAGTGGTTGGCTCATAGACCATTGGGAACCGTTCTGTCCTATGTCGGTTATGACATTAACGGTTTCACTTTTGGTACTAAAGAAAATGATGAAAAGAGTGTGTCTCAGAACAGTGGTGTGTCACTCGTCTCTAAATCATTGCATGTAGGAGGTGCAAGTGTAGAGAATCTAATGTACGCTCAAAAGTGTTACTTTGGCACGATATCTGAGATTTGGGAGCTGGACAATGTCACCATGAGGGTTCCTGTATTTAAATGTGAGTGGGTGGATATTAAAAAGGGTCAGCGCACCGATGGTTTAGGTTTCACCCTTGTTGACAGAAGTAAGGTGGGTTGGAAAAATGATCCATTCATTCTGGTGTCTCGGGCGCATCAGAATTTCTATGTTAGAGATCATGTAGATTCTAGGTGGGGTGTTGTTGTTGAAGGAAAACGAGCTTTTGTAGAGAATGAATTAGAGGAGATCATTGGATTTGGTCAGCATACCCTGAGTGGTGGATGGCAAGATGATATTTTTCTTTAGGAGGATAACACTAGTCTTCACGGTTTTCTTGGCCGCTATGGCCATAACATGGGTATGTGGGTTGATGCTAGAAAGAAGTTTAACCGTAGAAGAAAAAAAATCAAAAAAGGTGGTGAGGAAAGGGAAGCATAAGTGACTAATGGTACATGGTTTGTTATCTAGCTTGTTGTGTTCGGTATCACTATTTGGGTTGTTTGTAATAGAATATTAATGCTCGATTTAAAGTCTGTAGTGTTCATATATCACTAGATGGTATGGTTTAATTAGTAGTCAAAACAAGATGATATCAAAATATAACAAATCCTAAATCAAAATAAAAGTTATAAAGATAACATTCAAATAATCCTAGCATAACTTAGATCAATGAAACTAGTCACTCTTTTTCATTTATAATGTTGGCCGTTGAAGCGTCACGGTTGACTCATGGGCGGGAGGTTAGCACAAGGTGTCACTTGTAAGCTCTTTGTGACTTCTCCAAGAATTTGATCTTCGACTTCATTGCACATAGTTATTTGCGTATCCACTTGTAACAATCTTTGAAACCCTTTAGATAAGCTTTTCTGGTACCTTCAACATAAAAAATAAAATTATAATCAAAAGAATAAATCAGTTTGGAAAAAAATATATTTCAGTTATCAAAATTCACTAACCTTCCTCATTTTGTGGCCATTCCTCCACTCGTGGCCTTTTGTTAGACTCTGAAGCTTCCCCTACCTTTTAAAACCAATTTTTGTCAGTCAAGACCCAATCCTTCTTCTTGAAGTATGCTTTCTCAAATTACTTCAGCCCCTTCTCCTCCCCTCAAATGACCAACCCCTTGATATTCTTCAAAATTAGTGTGATCAAATGGCCAAATGGGAGGCCTTTGATCAACTTCTTGGATGTACCAATATGCACCATATGCTTAAAAATTGCTGCCCCAGGATTAATTCTCCTACTCTCTATGATGTAATAAAATATATTGAGCGTTAGATAGTTAGGCTTGGTTATATGTCCACCCGAGGGAACGGGAGTTCTAGAAATAATCTCATAAGTGATACGATCATCAACTTGCTAGACTTCTAGATCAAAAGTTTCCAGTCAACCTAAACCCCTACTATCACGTCCAAAATATCTCACGCTATATTCCACAAAGTCAATATATTAGGGAGCACTATATAACGACCACTTCTCCCTATGGTAACAATCATCCAAAGGGTCATTTGTATCTTCCGGATAAACTAGTTCAGGCACGAGGTAAGGACAGTCCAACAACTTATTGATATCCCATTGACTAATTGGAATGTCAATCCCACCAACCCTAGTTCCATTGTCCCTATTATCAACTTCACGTAATTAGCGTAAAATTGACAAGTTAGGTCAAAATAAGTGCTCTCATTACAACATAGTAACCTCTCGACATGTTGTTCGCTAAATTTAGACAGAGGGTCGGCAAAACCAATAGTATGATATTGACTAAAATCAATCAAATAGAAATCTAAAAGCCTCACATGGTCAAGTAATTCTTCATATCGTTTTTTTGCAAAAGTGGAAATGAACTTTGAATCCGATGTGTTGATGGTGGATCGAGACCTAGGGTTTCCACTCTTGGATGCTCTTCCTCTATCAATTCAACCATTTTTTTGGTTGAATGATTGATTGCTGGTGTGGGTTGAGTTTGTGAGTCTGCAAAGGTGAACCAGGCTTGGAATTTGGGGGTGGGTTGTGAATAATGCAAGATCGATCTTTTTTTTTAATATGAGAAGGGTTTACGAGTTTGGAAACTCTTAATAGTCCCTTGTTAATATGGGTCAAAGTTTTTTCCGAGTTTGGAAACAATTTAATGTCCATTTTTTGGTTCGTCAGTCAATTCCAGTAGCGGTCTAGAAACTACACACGAGCTTGGAAACTTAGTTTTCGAAACCGGAAACTTGGTCATGCCTTAGGCTTTAATAGACCCCTAAACTTTACAATCTCAGAAAGTGTGCTAGGAATTATGGTCAACTGGACACCTAAACTTTACGAGCTCAGAATTGCGTCAGTCCTATGTCTGTGAAGGAAAGAGCTAATTCCAAGTTAGCTCCAGACTAATGGTAATCTTCCAAAATGTTTGAAAGTTATGTCCATTTCGATCAAACACAATCACATATGGATAATAATCGATCGTCATATTTTCACAGTACACAAGTGGAAAATTAAAATATTTGTGACATATCATTAGCGTTAAATCAAATAATAAAACACCAAGTCAAAATCCAATTCCAAATTAAAAAACCAATAAAAGCCAAAATTAAATCTACTCCCATAGACAATTATTGTCATCCATAGACCATCCTATTATACTTCTTTGAACATGTCTTCAATTTCATTCTAAGTCCGTCTCTTGATTTTTGTCATTGGTTACTGCTCCCGGACCTTGGATCCCTGGGTTCATGCTTGTTTGTTCCACGCCTTGACCTTCATCTCCCCCCATGTCTTGTCCACGTTGACCTTCCTCCTCAGCACTAGTCTCTGAGAAAACAAGCTTGAAGGTTATGCCATCTTCATCGTTGCTTAGTTCAAGGTGAATTCCTTGGGATTCAATGAAAGCCACGTGCTGCAAGTGAGCCCAGCTCAACATCTCGTGTGTCTTGGTGACGTTGGCTCGCAAGCAATCAAAATACTTCTTTAGCCTTGCCTTCCAACCAGTCTGTGAACCTGTCAATGTACATGTATTATAAAATAATAATATATTTACATTGTCCTAAATTTCTTGTAAAATGAAATGTTACACTATAACTTATTGGATCTAGATACCTCGGCTCTATCTAGTTTCGCCTCGGGAGCTTGCTTGGCATTCTTTGCTTGTTGATCGGGAAGTACTCTTAGCTTCTATTTACCTGCGAGCTTGTCAAAATGGAGTTGCTTGTGTAGGAACCAAACTTCATCATAGTAGTAAATGGTAGAGGACCTGTCGACTACTTGCACTCCCACCTTCTTCAACATTGCAGAGATTAATCCACCGTAGGGTAGGCCCTTTTACTTAGTGTGAGCTGCCTTAAGCATGAACTATATGATAGTGTAGCCAGGGTTGATTTGTAGCCCCTCCATGACATAGTAAAACAACATCAAATTACCAATGGTAGGCTAGCATTTGTGGACATCCGTTGGCAAGACATAGAGGCAAAAACACTCGTAGATGAGTCGTTCTGCAACGGTTTATACGCCAATGTCATAGGACTTGGCCTTCCCCGCATCACTACCCAACCTCTTAAGATATTTATTCACCATGTTCACAGGACAGGGGGGGTTTTCTCACTCACCCCCGACCAAAAATGAGTATGGTAGATCTCTAGGGGACCATGGAGGTCATCGGGTCTGAATTTTTCAAAGGTCGTGTATGGGTATTCTAGGGCTTCTTTCATGGTATAATTAGACACAAGAACATCCTTCATATTAACTCGAGTTAATTCACGATTGTTGTGACTTTGACAGAAATTTGCATAAAATAGGATCACCCCATCCACATAAACGGGTTCACCAAAGCAAAGCAACTTCTCTAGATGTTGAATTCCAAAACGATCTAGCAAATAGGCTACTCCTAATTCACCAATCTTAGAAGCATCAAAACCCTTTGAATTTATCACTTTTCTCTTCGAAAAAACTACATACCTTGCCTCGGCCTCTTCATTGAAGAATTTTGGGGTTTGACCCAACTCTCTCATTGGGCAATAACTCCTATCACTCACAAGTGACTTGTTCTTATTGCTCATTGTTTGAACTTTGGGAGTTTGGTGGTTGGGTTAAGGTTTTGATGGTTAGGTTAGGAAGGATATGTTGATGATGTCCAAGAGTTGCCGTCAACATAAATACACACTGCCTAGGGACTACATTTTTACTGATAAGAGAGAAGATCGTCTGTGGCAAACTTACACTCGCATTCAACCTGATAGTTGGGAGATCCACAAGAGGAGAGCATTGGAGAATAATAAAAATGTTAGTAAACCTCAATTTATTTGAAATTATTAAATAGTTTAGATTAACATGTGTCTATAGTGATAACTTAAGTCTACCATCCTAACTTAGGGCATGAGAGAAGAAAACTGACAAATGGCGGGGAAGAATAAAATTCCTCACCGATTAAGCCGCGGGGGTTATGCCAAGGCAGCATTGAACCTTGTGAAACAACGATTTGAAGAAGTTGTCCAAATTTCAATAGAGGGTGGGATGACGGAAGGTAAGGCCAGGACAACTGTGCACCCAATCAATGTGGATGACATTGAGAGGCACAATCTATTCCTCAGGGGCCGATAAAACAAAGATGGAGAGTATGTCAAACCTGAAGAAAAATTCATTGTCAAGAGAATTGGAAGTACACATTATATCGAATATATCATTTGACACATGTTTTTCGTAAACATGGATCGTTAATTACGTTATACTGTTTTCATGAAAAATTAGAGAATGATCAATTGCAAGGGAACTTTGTTCCAACTGATAAGCACGACATCCTTTGCGAAGCAACCGAAAATCCTGACCATCCAGTTGTGCTAGGGGAGTGGTATTGTTCGTGAGTCAACACAGGATTTCGGCATTGTAAGGTCTTACGATGGTGCTGAACCCTCAAGAGTCCACATCCTACAGAAAAAAAACCATTCTTCAAGACAAACAAATTGAGCAGCAAGACATCGTCATTCGTAGGTTGATCCAACATACTGGGCTTGTTCTTTCGGACAACTTAGATGACTTGATACCTGATTAGATGCACCATCTAGAGGATCACGTCACTCCTCCCATAGATATTGAGGTAATTCAAGAAGCCATTGTGAGAACTCCAATAATCGAGCGGCGATTGTTCAAACAGGACAACTTGGACACTGCATTACAACCAATTGAAAAAAAAAGGTATACACTTATTATATTCGTTAGATATTTTGTTAAAAATTAAAGTAATTTGTATATTAACATATAGTTTTGAAGGAATGTAGAAATCATGACAGTGTGAGCTGTATATAGACTAAGTTATAGATGGTATACCACGCCACGTAGCCAATGGAATTCTGCATGAATTGATGAAACACCATCACTCCATACCTATTGGTGAGGGTATTTATAGGGTTTTTTTGGAGAAAGCGTATGTGATGGGGGCCATGTTACCATGTGCCGGAGAGAATACAAACTGGTTAGCCCTGCACGAGGGGTGTTCCTACTATGGCCACGTCGACTTATTTATGTCCATCCTGTAACGGATCGACATTTGAAGGAAACATGGGAAGCATCACCAAAACCAGTGAAAACAACACCAAGACCAATCAAACCACCACCGAAATTGGTCCAAAAAACAACCATGAAGCTCAGGGGACCAATTGAAAGGGAAAAATTCTTTCAACAATCACCACACTTCGTTAAGATACTGTTTACTTGGCTTCAACCGTATGATAGAAACTCAACTTACTCATTCTTTGGGAATGAATGTGTCTTTTGATGGATATAATTGTGATATGGAGTGATTTTGACGATCTATGGATATGTGAGCAAGTCAATCAAACAATCATGTTCATCTAAGCCTTGTGAGTTATTTCTATAAATTCTAGTTTATTTTCATATGCTTAAATAAAACTTCATAGGTCCTAAATCAAAATGAAATGTCATAGGTACCTGTTCTTTACACATAATCAAAACAAGAAATGGATTGGATACATGTGACCGGTTTTGATTAAATAAATTGGTTGTACGAAACAAGAGAGGATCGACTATATCCGTAAGAGCGTGGGGCGGAAGGATAAGAAGCTATTCATTGCACCATACATAGAGGTTATATAAATACTACATTGTTTGTTTTACTAAATGTTTACAAAAATCACTCATTCTGTGCATAATTTAAATTTTTGTATTCAGGGACCATTGGAGATTGATTTTGATTATCCCCACCCAAAACCGGGTTTATTACATGAATCCCCTGCACTTCCAAACTCTGGATGTATTTGTTGAAATTTTGGAATTGGCAATGAATGACGATAGCGAGCACAATAGAAATCATTTTGAGGTGGTCGAATTCAAGGTGGGCTATGATCATTGTTTATTCAGTTTATAGTACTTAATTAAATATTATAAGAATGTAATTAAGCAATTTGTTTTTATTTTAAGCAGTACGAAAAACAAGCACAGACTTGGGAGTGCGGCTATTACGTCCTGTTGTGAGCATACAATTTATTTAGGGAACCAATTAATAGAACTACACTTTCTAGTATATTATACTAACTAGGTAATGACAGATTTTCATGAAGGAATCGAAGCTGGACACCACTGATGAAAGCAACAGTGCGAGGAAATATTTGGTGAGGCATCTAATACTAAATCGGTTTGGGACTCTTGGGAATTCGATTAATGCTCAAGTAGCATGATTAGACAAATAATGAAGTTTAGAAGTATTAGAATAGATTCCTACTATTTTCTATTCATATCTATAGATTGTTGCTAGGTTAGCACTATCTATAGATTTATGTCACCACACAACATACTATCATATATTACGTTATATTGGTTGTTGTGGATTGAGGCATTTTTTAGAGCCGGAGACATTTGGTAGAACAATTCAATTACCATAAGACCAGATCAGTTTCCAAACTTGGAAACTTTATTTCATTTTTACATAGTCATGATTATATTCTCCTATCTCGGAAAGGATAACCACGAATACATTTCCGAGTTCGTAAACAATATTTCATTAACACACATTGTAGCAATGGTTGAACATAATAGGGACGGAATGTACGCACGAGCTCGGAAATCTGCAAGTCAATGATAAAGAGTCGATCACATAGTTTCCGAGTTCGGAAAGTATGTATTTCCAAACTTAGAAAATAGTTCCACGGTACGAGGGTAGAACAAACTTTTCGATATCGAAAATATTTAAAGGCGGTTCCGGCTAGATTTGGAAGGCGGTTTTTTTTTTGCCTTCGTTAGCATTTTTAAAGGCATATTTGGAACCGCCTTCTAATGGCGTGCGATGGATGGCAGGGCCAGAGAAGTCACAATGAAAATGTCTTTGATGGTCCAATAGAACCGCCTTTGAAACCCCCCCCCCCCCCCCGTGATTTTTCCAACCCCCGAGAGAATGATGTGGCTTAAGGGCTGTATATATGGACAAGTGGGACCGACGTGATTACATTTTATTTGCTCCATCAAATTAGAATATTTGTTTCCCTTAATTTGGTCATACAGTTTGCTTTCTTTAATTAAGGCATTTTCCTTTTCCTTAGGATATTTAATTTCCTTTTCCATTTCTCTTAGAAGATTTAGTTTCCTTTCCCTTTTCCATTAGGAGATTTAGTTTCCTTTTCCCTTTCTCATTAGGAGATTTAGCATCCTATAAATAACTTAGGCATTCTTTTGTAATTTTCATATTTGTTTTGATTATGACTAATAATAGTCGACATTTATGTTGCAAACTCTAGCGTTTCATCTTTTCTATATTACACTCTACATCAGTATGTGACAGTTTGGTGGCGTTCCGAATCCCAGGATATAATTGCTAAACAATTTTTCCTTGCACAACCCAGAAACAGAAAGCAACGAACCAAAACTTTTGTGCCTTGCTCTCAGACTCGATGAAGAACAAGGAAGAAAGCTATAAAGTTATGAAACTATTTAAGAGTTTTTTCGGATGAACAAAAAATATTGTTTGAATTAGAAATTTTTTTTCTTTAGTTTCATGTGACTGCTGGTTTTCTTAATAGAACTCGTAGCGAATCTGTTCGAAAACTAGGATGAAACGTTTGTGATTAGCGAGACAAAGTTTACTTGGTATATGTCCTTCAAATATTAGCTAGTGAAAGGAAATTTGATTCCATGAAAAATCTGCTATATTAGGCACGAGGAACCACATGCCGAAAACGTTTACTCAATTAGAGATTCCATGCAGTTAACACACTACCTTTTTCATGCAGGGTATCGACTTTTTACAAAGAGACCCCTCCTATAAATAGAGCAGTTCAAGTTCCACTTTACTCAAAACCAATTCCCAGTGTTTCTCATTTGGAGCTCCCATTTCTCAGGTTATTATTTCAACCTCTAAGAAACTTTATATACATAGCCATTAATGTTTCTTACTATTTTTAAGATATAAATATGGAGCCATTGATGAGGTTGGGTAAGGGATATCCTGTGGTGATCTTTGGCAAGAGCAACTGTGGAATGTCGTATGCAATTCAGAAGTTAATATGTTGCTTTGGCGCGAACCCAATGGTGTATAATCTGGATCAGCTTCAACAGGGCAAAGAAATTGAGAATGCATTGCTTGGATTAGGGTGTAATCCAAGTGTACCTGCTGTGTTTATAGGACGGCTGTTTGTGGGCGGTTCAGATGAGGTTTTCGGCCTCAATGTTAAAGGGAAGTTGAAGCCATTGCTGCTCAACTCCGGGGCTATATGGATATAAACGTGTTGGGGTGAGGGTAAAATGTGTCGTCGATTTATTTCCTACTTAGAACCTGTCCCTTACGCTCTCGTGTGTTGCGTCTCTTTTATGATGTAACATAAATATATGAATTATGAATTAGTTGATTTTGTTTGGGATCCAAAAGAAAAAATCCCACCCTTCACGACAAAACAATCAACCATATATTCAAATATAACCACACATCAAACTAATAACAGAGATTAAAATCGTTTTCGCAATAGCTTAGTTAGCTGCACATAGTCGTTTCAACAGACACACTTATGTACTCATTTTGTGCTTTCATGGCGAGCCTAATATATACAGGTGAGTTTTAATTTTTTTTAAATGGAGATTAAAATCAGTTAACAAGAATATACAATCAATACAAAACGATTTTTACATAAAAACTTCTTCGTTGTGAAGATGAAAATCGGTGCTAAAGGAGATCTCTGTGATAGTGAGTGTCGGGTCTATATCCCTCCTTTTATCATAATAAGAAGTAATAGGGTGGAGTACTCTTGCAAGTCCCGATTTTTAAAAATTTGTGCTAATTTTTTTTTAAATAGCACCGATTTTTAAAAATTGGAGCAAAAAAATTTCAAAATTCATTTTTCCAGCCAAAGAAATAGCCAAACATTTTAAAATAGCACCAGTTTTGAAAAAATTAACACCAGTTTTTAAAAATCGACACTAAATATTTTAAATTTTCTATCTTCCCACCAAAAATTTGCCAAAAAATTCAAAATATCACCATATTGGAAAAAATAGAACCGGTTTTAAAAACAAATGCTAAAAATTTAAAAATAGTATCAATTTTGGAAATATTTTAAAATTTCTATCTTCCCGCCATAAAATTCAAAATAGCACCGGTTTTAAAAACTGGTGCTAAAAATTAAAAAAATTGCACCAATTATGGGAAAAAATAGCATTGGTTTTAAAAATTCATTTTTCCCGCCCCAAAAAAAAGTAAAAAATCAATTTTCCCGCCAAAAATTTCAAAATATTCGCCAAAATTTTTTTAAGTTCAATCTTTCTGCCAAAGAATTCAAAAAATTCAAATAATCTTGCCAGAAATTTCATAAGTTGGGAGCAGCTGCGCGCAGCCGCTTTAAGCTAATTTTTAAAAAACTTTCGAAATC
This sequence comes from Rubia yunnanensis, assembly GCA_037428765.1. NCBI lineage: Eukaryota > Viridiplantae > Streptophyta > Magnoliopsida > Gentianales > Rubiaceae > Rubia > Rubia yunnanensis. The sequence goes on along the minus strand of CM075069.1, from coordinate 63,063,004 downwards.
GTTCACTTCTTTTGTTGACTTTAACTAATTACTAAGTTATGTTAAATTAATCAACGATCAACATTTATTGACCTAATATATATAAATAACAATAAAATTTATTTACATTAACTAATTAACGTTCAACTCTTAATTGATTCAGTATACATAAATACAACTTTAACTAGTCAACGGTTAATCCTTATTTGACTTTCAATATATAAACACTAATAACTAGGCTGACTTTGACTAATCAATGGTCAAACTGTACTTGACTTTCAATAAATAAACACTAATAACTAAGTTGTCTTTAACTAATAAGCGGTCAACCCTTACTTTACTTTCTATACGTGAACACTAATAACTAGGTTGACTTTGACTAATCAACGGTTGAACTTTACTTGCCTTTCAATTAAACACGAATAACTGAGATGACTTTAGCTAATTAACGGTCAAATTGTACTTAACTTTCTATATGTAAACACTAGTGACTCAGTTGATTTTAATTAATCAACGATCAAACTTTACTCGACTTTCAATATATAAACACTAATAACTAGGTTGGCTTTGAATAATCAAAGGTCTAACCTTACTTGACTTTCTATATATAAATACTAGTAACTAAGTTGACTTTAAATAATCAACGGTCAAACTTTACTTGACTCTCTCTATCTAGAAACACCAGTGACTAAGTTGATTTTAACTAATCAACGGTTAAAGTTTACTCGATTTTCAATATATAAACACTAATAACTAGGTTGAATTTGTGTAATCAACAGTCAAACTTTACTTTACTTTCAATATATAAACACTAATAACTAAGTTAACTTTAAATAATCAACGATCAAACTTTACTTGAATTTCTATATGTAAACACTAGTGACTAAGTTGACTTTAACTAATCAACGGTCAAACTTTACTTGAATTTCTATATGTAAACATTAGTAACTAAGTTGACTTTAGCTAATCAACAATCAACCCTTACTTGACTTTCAATATATAAACACTAATAACAAAGTTGACTTTAACTAATTAGCGGTCAAACTTTATTTGAATTAGTAAATAATAAATACTAATAAAAATGACTAATCAACGGTCAAATCTTACTTGACTTTCTATATGTAAAAAGTAGTGACTAAGTTGACTTTAACTAATCAATGGTCAAACTTTACTTAACGCTCTCTATATAGAAACACTAGTGACTAAAGTGACTTTAACTAATCAACGATCAAACTTTACTCGACTTTCAATATATAAACACTAATAATTAGGTTGACTTTATCTAATCAACGATTAAACTTTACTTGACTTTCAATATATAAACACTAATAACTAGGTTGACTTTCTCTTATCAACGGTCAAACTTTAGTAGACTTTCAATATATAAACACTAATAACTAAGTTGACTTTAACTAATCCACGGTCAACCCTAACTTGGTTTTCTACATAAAAATACTAATAACAAAGTTGGTTTTAACTAATCTACGGTCAACCCTTACTTGGCTTTCTACATACAAATACAAATAACAAAGTTGACTTTAACTAATCGATGGTTAAACATTGCTTGACTTTCAATATATACACACTAGTAACTAAGTTGACTTTAACTAATCCACGATCAACCCTTACTTGACTTTCAATATATAAACACTAATAAAAAAGTGGACTTTAACTAATTACCGGTCAAACTTTATTTGAATTAGTATATATAAATACAAATAAAAATGTTTGACTTTGACTAATTAACGGTCAACCCTTACTTGACTTCAATATATAAACACTAATAACTAAGTTGACTTTAACTAATTAACGGTCAAACTTTATTTGATTTTAGCTAATGAAACCTTTAATGGGCTGAAACCCATAATTTTAGGCCAAACCCCATGTCCTATTTTCATATACTTAGCATTCTTCTCTCTTGCCCCATTTTCATTCGATCGAACCCTAGATGCAACTCTTTCACATCCCATCGTCCCCCCCACCTCCTCTGGTTCTCTCCACTGATCAGCCACCAGCCACGCATATCTGAACAAGTTTAAGGAAGGAGAGATGGCATCGGTGCCGGCGTAAGTGAGGGAAGCAATTTTCCCGCTCAAAGTCTTGTCCATTTTTCTGCGATACACAGAATCCAAGGTTTGCTATTATCTCAGCCGATCGTTGCCACCGCTTGTAGGTCTCCTCATCGTCTCCGTTATCCCCCTGTCTGAGATGAACGTCGTCGGCCAATTGCTGCGACAGGGATGCAGCGGTGCCGACTGCCCGAAAAATAGGGCTTCGCCACAAATGGTAAGAACTCAACATTTTTCCCTCGATCCCATCTCATTTTTGCTCTCTGATTGCGTGTATTTAGTTTCTCTTATTCCCTCTTTAAGATTTAGGTGTAAAATCTAGGTTTGGGGTGATTTTCCTAGGGTTTTATAGTTTTTTTAATTTTTCTCATTTTCTTGTGATTTCTGGGGTGTTGGAGATGCTAGGCTTTTTTTTTTACCTGTATAAAGGTTGTGTGTGGAGGGAGGCCCGTCATCGCTAGAGGGTTTCGCTGTCGGAGAAGGAGCCCCACCGCCACTGGAGGGTTCCGCCACCGCTGGAGGAGACCCGCCAGTAAAAGGTTCTTATGCCTTGTTTTTGCTCTGCTTTTGTTATGTCCTACTGGATGGTGAGTACTGAGTGCAATCACACACTAATCCGATGGATGCTTTTTTTTTGGTTTAATTATTTTAATTCATTTTGTATGTGCCTTCTCAATTGTTTTTTTTTAAATGATATGCAAATACATTATGTTGTTGCATCTTGCTCAAACTATTTCAGCTGCTATGTTCGGTTTAAAGAGTAGATTAGAATGTTTTTTAATGTTTGTTTTTATATCATTAAACAAGCTATGTAAAATTAATTCACCCTTTCTTTGTTGCAAGGTTCAAATTTGTGGTGTGTTGTCTAGTTTGCCTGCATATCCTGGTTATGAATATAAAAGGCAAATGAAAATTGGAGCATCCCTTAACTAAATCGACAGGATAGTTGTTCTATTAGGCTGTAGATTGTGCTTGATGTTTCTGTCTGTGTCTTTTGCATGTTTGCGAATAGGTATGATGCTATGACATTCCTGAAATATCTGGATTCTCTGAGAGCATCAGAGAGCTTTCAGTCAGTTTGGATATTTGCAGAGTCTAGCTACAAGATATTTGATTTGGCAAAGAAATGTGTTTTCCATTTTGGGAGGTCAGATGAGAAGAAAGTTTGGGACAAAATAAGACTATTGCAAACAGGAGAAGAAAACTAGAAAACAACAACGAGAAAGGTAGGATTTTCTTGATTCTTATATCTTTTATAATGTGACCTTCATTATAAGTTTTAATTTCTCCTTGTAATAATATTTGGGTAGCATATGAGCCACTAAGCGTCTTCTATTTTAAGATATACATGTTTCCACTAATGGTGCAGTTTTGGAGGAAGTCTTGGAGGAGCCACCTAAGTGGAAGGTGTTGTGTGTGAGTGAGTAGGTTTCAATTTTTTCACATTGTTCAAATGTAAATATAATAATTGTTGGTTGTTGGTTTCTTTACTGTTGACAATCTTGGTTAAATATTTTCAATTTTTGTATGATCAGTAAGATTCTCTGTTTTGTTTGTTGGTTTCAAGCATTCTTATGAAGAAACAGGTTGTTGTTCTTATCACTTTTAGTTGAAAAGAGAATCAATTATTTTTCTATTAGGATGATAATTAAAAGGATCATGCACTAATAAAATCTGGATTTGATCTTGAGATCCAATTTTTTGCCTATATTTATGACATGAGATGTGTTAACTGGATACTTTGCTTTGAACATTTTGCTACCCTAAGACATTGCTGATTTTTACCAGTTGCACCAGGTACTCATGCATAGCATTCACAAGCATTACTACATCTGTCAAGGTTTGTAATGGCATAGGAACATTTCTCAAAGTCACCTTGACTTCCTCCCACGAAAGGTAAATATCATCCGTTCTTGTTATTCTAAATATGAAAAGGAGGATTTAAGTTGGATTACCTAATGAACATTGTTCAAAATGTTATATTTGTAGTGTGGTAGTGTTGCACCTTTTTGGTGGTTGTGTTACCTCTAGGAAAGTAGCCAACAAGGATCAGCTTTTTGTTTGGCCCGATGTTGTGTTCAATGGCCAGAAGCCTTGTGTTGGTGCTGAGTGGAATTTTGATTACTCTTTTTTTTCTCCATGTTTATTTAGATCAAAACTACGCTAGCCCTTTCTGTGTATGCTTGATCTAAACTACATTAACCCTCACCTGGTTTTGGTCCTACCGATAATAGGTGTAACGTCACATGCGTTGTTAGCCCTCGTGTGTATGCACGAAAAAAATGAAGTAAAAAGTTAATGACCGACAGCATGTGTGACGTTGCACTTGTTATCGGTAAGACTGAAACCAGGTGAGATGGCGGTGCAATGTCGCACATACCATTTCAGAAAATTTTAAAAAAAATACTGAAAGTTGAATCGACATCGATTCCGCTTTCGGTAGTACAGATCTAATAATAATCGTCCGTTCAGTTATAGATTTTGAGCCAGCCCAATTCACATAATCAGATCCCAAATTTAATTTCATTCAACTCAAATAACTCATTCAATAAATTTAAAAACTCAAATAATGGAAAACAATACATCAGACAAATAATCAACTCAAAAGTTGGAATTTGGATGAATAGGTCATTTCAATCGTGGGTCAGAAACCCTAGTTGAGTCGATCCGGGTTCTTCGGCTGCGGGAAGATAAAAATTTAACGTCGGAGAAGATGGAAGAGTTGTTTCCACTACGGTAAGAAACCCTAGACCCGTCGACCCGGTTCCTCGATCGCGGGTCAGTGACCCAGCTGCACACCCGTTGGGTCAGAGGAATCTAGATGAATGGTGATGCGGAGGATGTGGACGAAATGCGAGGTGGGAGATGATGAACCAAAGACATGGAGGGCGAAGATGGAGTAGTGGAAAGCGACCAGTGGAGTAAACGTCAAGTGACCATTGAGCAGCAACGACTGTGAATGGTGAGCAACAACGGTGACCGATGGGTGGAGGAGCGGCGACCTATGGGTGGAGGAGCGGCGACTTATGGGTGGAGGAGCGGCGACCTATGGGTGGAGGAGCGGCGACCTATGGGTGGAGATTTAAAAGGTGCTTGTGTTTTGTTGTTAGAGAAGGAGAAGGAGAAGGCTTCTTGTGATTATATACTAGAGTTTAGGTTAGTAGTATTTGGGCTAAGGGCTTAGGTTTTTTGGGCTAAATTTTAGTTAGTTTATGATTAGAAAGAAATAAATTAATGTGGAAATTTGAAGGGATAAATTTTTTTTAAAATGATAAGGAAAAATTTTCATTCAATTATTTGTATATCAGACTAATTTAATATTGATCTATTTTAATATTAATTTTATGGATTTGAATAAAATAAATATTATTATCTTTATGATAAAATTACAAAAGATTTGATGTCTTAATGTTTTTTATATATCTACTATATGTGATAATGCTTTAAAACATTTATATAATAATTTTTAATGTTGATATTGTTACATTTTATTAGTGTTTATACATGAAAAGTCACGTAAGGGTTAACGGTGGATTACTTAAAGTCAAACAGTCTCATTAATGTTTATATATGGAAAGTCAAGTATTGGTTGACCAATGATTAGTAAAAGTCAAACTATTTTATTAGTTTTTATATATGAAAAGTCAAATTAGAATTAACCATTAATTAATTGAGGTCAAACCTTGTCATTAGTGTTTATGTATGGAAAGTCAAGTAGGGATTGAATATTGTATAGTTAAGGTAAACCCTTAGTTATTAATGTTTACATGTGGAAAGTCATATAAGGGTTGACCATTGATTAGTTAAGTTATAAATATTCCATTAGTGTTTGTTTATGTATGGAATGTCAAGTAAGGGTTAATCATTGATTAGTTAAGCTCTAACCATTTCATTAGTGTTTATGGATAGAAAGTCAAGTAAGGGTTGATCGTTAATTCCTCAAAGTCAAACCTATTCATTGTGTTTACGTATGGAAAGTCAAGTAATGGTTAATCGTTGATTGTTCAAGGTCAAACCTTTTCATTAGCGTTTTGTATGGAATGTTAAGTAAGGGTTGATTGTTGATTCCTCAAGATCAGATTTTTATGTATGGAAAGTCAAATAATGGTTGACCGGTGATTAGTTAAGTTCTAACCATTTCTTTAGTGTTTATGTATGGAAAGTCAAATGAGGGTAGATCATTGATTCCTCTAGGTCAAACCTCTTCATTAGTGTTTATGTGTGGAAAGTTAAATAAGAGTTGGCCATTAATTCGCTAAGGTCAGGCCTTAGTTATTAGTGTGCATGTATGAAAGGTCAAATAAGGATTGACCGTTGAATAGTTAAAGTCAAACAATTTCATTTATGTTTATATATGGAAAGTCAAATAATGGTTGACCGTTGATTAATTATTTTACATTATTATGAATAAGTAGTATATAAAATTTTATTCGGTGAAAAAATAAAGTTTATTCATTGATATTCGAATTCAATCATATACTACTTAAACTCTATGTTTAATATATTTCATTTGAAGATATAGATATAAAGTTATAGTTAAAAGTATAGTTATAAAATCTTTTAAAAATTCAAAAGAAATGGAGTAGCATAAAAATATTTACAAAATTGTATTTTAGTTTTGTTTAAAATTATATTATATTATTAATATATATTTGCTTATATTAAATCATGCATCACATGAGTGTTATCTAGTTATTCATATATTAATAAATAAAATAATAATATCAACGATAAAATACAAAGGGTGAATGTGAATTTGCGAATGTATAAGTTTTATTTTTTATTTAGAATATTGAATATTATTTTTACATTGCATATATATTATTTGAAAATGTGAAAGGCCTAGAATATTACTATTTTAGAAAATGGTCCTAAGTAGGAATATGGACCATGTCTACGAGAGGGACATCGGTCCCAAAGATAACTGACGTTGATAAACGAGAAACACGTGCAACGTTAGTAATTCATGTCTAAGAGAGGGACGTGTGACCGACGTCCCAAAGACAACCAATGTCGGTAAGCAAGAAAGGCGTTTGACTTCGGTCATTCATGTCTGCGAGAGAGGCGTGCAACATCAGTCACAAAAACAACCAATATTAGTAAGCGAGAAAGGTAAGCGAGGTCGATCATTCCATGCGACGCCGGTCACACAACAATCAATGTTGTTAAGCAAGAAAAGCGTGCAACGTTGGTAGTTCATGTCTGTGAGAGGGACATGCGACGTCGGTCCCTAAGAAAACTGACATCAGTAAGCGAGAAAGGCATGCGACGTCGGTGATTTCAGACTTTTTACCTCATTTTTTTTAAAACCGAGGTTTAAAAAGTACTTTTTACCTCATTTTTTAAACTGAAGTAAATAATCCTTTTTACTTCATATTTTAAATACCCAAGGTAAAAAAAAATTACTTTGGTTATTTGACCTAAGCCAAAAAACCGACTTAAAATGGGCGAAATAATAGGTCATTTTTCTTGTAGTGCCTTGTTTCACGCAGCTCTCTTGTTTTTTTTTTGTATGGTTCTTTTTCTTGTTATATATCCGAAATAATCTCTAAATTTGTTTTATAGATGCACATAGGGTACACTAAGTGATGTGCTCAATTTATATCGTATTTTAAGCCTATTTGAAATATAACTTTGTAATAGGTTAGAGAGTTATTTGGAAAGTAATTGACATTTTATCAATTAGAAGGTTAGATAGTATCACATATTTTTATATCCTTTTTTTTATAATTATGAAGTGTTTTGAAGATCATTTTGAAGACCTTCATGACTGAGTTGGTGTTGAAGTGTTCGATGTCAAAAGAAGACAATATTGTGTAGGGTATACCTTTAAAGGACATATTTAGGTATCAAGCTATGAATTTTGATTTAAAGTGGGTAGCATTTTATACAGTATCTCATTTTATTAATCTATGCTAAATATACTCTTGGGAGAAATTAGTAAGTATTTCTAGTATGAATTTGTGAGATTTGGTTTATCCTATTTTGTGCTATTGCTAATCAATTATATTCCGTGCTTTATTTTGTGATTAATGCATGACTTAGACTAGGATGTACAACTAGTTTATGATTGTGAGTTGATTACTTACTAGGTTTTTGGTCAAACACGGAAGACTTTGTCTCTTTGTCGATGTAATTATTATTAATTGATGTTATGTTGTAATTAGGGGTGACAATTAATTATAATTTTGGATTGATGAAATTTTTTAGGTTTAGGATGAATTCGAAAGGGTTTGGCTAATTATCGGTGTGGCTCATTAATGACAGCCGATTCCTCGTAGTCGTTATTAGAGATATAATTGTGATATCTCTATGCTTTCTCGCTTGTAGCACATTGTTTTAGTTGTGTTGGGTCTCCATATTTATTTCTATCCTTGGGGTATTCTATGATGCTGATATTCTAAAGTGACCCGAGGATAAAGGCTATTGGGTGGTACCGATCACCCATTCTAGTTATAACCAAGGAGAGGTGAGCGAGGCCTTCACGCGAAATGTGTTGAAAAGCTCTCCACAATATGTGGTCAATACATGATAATAGTATAGTTAGTCGATGATCAATGGATAACTAGAAATGTAAACCAATTGCACCCAAGACTCGTTATAATTTTATTTACATCATTTGTGCTATTTGTTTGTTAATAGGCAATCAAAGAAATTGAAGTGTTTTTTTCTTCCGAACTAACCCCCCCCCCCCCCCCCCCTAACTTTGTTACCACACACTTAGAGTGACATCTTTGTGTGTTTTTAACTATGTTCAACACTTAATAGAACTCTCTTTTCTTTGTGGGCGGCCCCAACTTGCCACTAGCCACTCTCTAGTAGTTAGCTGCATTTATTGCCCATAAATTGTATTTTTTTAGAGGTACGACAACAGCCTCTCACCAAGAGTCACCCTAAATACACCTCATAAAGGGCAATATATAAAAGAGGTCATCGAACTTACTAACAAGGCATGCCAAAGGACTACGCATATTATTGAGCTAGACAAACCTACACCTAACAATCTCTCCCCCCACCAGTCCATAAAAGGGAATATGCACATACCTTTATAATCACTTGAAACTCATTATGGAGAGCTTACCACAATGCTCAAACTTAACTCCAATAACTGCTTTCGTCAGCATATCAGCAGCATTCTTGTATGTATGAACTCTCTTCCATTTTATTAATTTCTCCTCAATCACATTTTGCAACCAGTGATATCTAACATGAATATTCTTGGTACGAGCATGAAACATAGAATTCTTACTCAATTCCATAGAACTTTAAGTGTTGAAAAGCACTACATTCTCATGTTGCTTCAAACCTAACTGTTGAAGAAATCTCTTCAACAAAAACATCTCCTTACCGGTTTCCACGGTTGCAATATACTACACCCCAGTGGTTGACAATGCCACACACTTCTGTAGTGTGTATGCTATGAGATGGTTCCACCCTGAAAATGTGAGAAAATAACTTGAGGTAAACCTTCTTCTATCAATGTACCCAATCATGTCAGTAGTATACCCTACAAGAATGGTCTTTCCACTTCTGAACACAAGCAAAATTGTGAAGTACCTCACAAATATTTACAAATCCACTTTATTGCACCTCGGTGAGTCTTACCCGGATTGGATAAGAACTTACTCACCACACAACAAAATGAGCAATATTTGGTCTAGTACACACCGTAACATACATCAAAGAACCAAATATGGAAGAATAAGGAATAGAAGACATACTTTCTTTGTCCTTTTGAGTTTTAGGAAAATATTTCTTGCACAACTTGAAATGAGATGCCAATGGTGTACTAATAGGCTTAACATTATTCATATTGAACCTTTCTAGCACTTGTTTAATATACTTCTCCTGTAACAACCACAACTTTCCTGCTTTTCTATCACGAGCAATCTCAATGCCTAAGATTCGCTTTGCTGGACCCAAGTCTTTCATGTCAAATGATTTGGACAATGCTTTCTTCAAATCACCAACTATCTTGGCATCCCAGCCAACAATCAACATGTTATTGACATATAAAATAAAAATAATGAAGTTATCTTCGAGGAACATTCGTACATAGACACAATGATCAACTAAAGTTCATTTATAATCATTGCCCGTCAGAAACAAATATAATTTTTTATACCACTGCCTTGGTTCTTGCTTCCACTCATAAGACTCATGTTCAACTTGAAAACATTATCCTTGTTTCCCTTAAATCCAAAACCTTCCAGATGCATTGTATAAATCTCCTCTTGCAAATTGCCACGCATGAAATCAGTTTTCACATCAAGCTACTCCAATTCCAAGTCAATACTTGCAACCAAACCAAGCACAATTATAATTGAAGTCTTTATAACCACCGGTAAGAATATTTCATCATAGTCAATGCCTTTCTTTTGGTTGCATCCCTTAACCACCAACTGGGATTTATGCTTCACTATCTTATCGCCAACCTTCTAGTGCTTGTAAACTCATCAGTTTCTCATAACTTTCTTTCCTTTGGGAGGTTTCACAAGACTGTGAGTATCATTATTTTTCAAAGAATTTGTTTCATCTTTCACTGTCTCAACCCCCAACTTCTTGTCTTTGTGAGACAACACCTCCTAATAGTTTTTGAACTCCTCATCACTCGTAAAAAGAATGTACTCTGAACTTGAATACTTCTTTGAATGTATACTCCCTAGATTAGACCTTCGTGGCTCAACTTCCTCAACATGAGGGGTAGGTTGCTCCCCCTGCTGAAAATCCCCTTTATCCTCATCACAAGGAACCTCACCATCTTCAAGTGTATTAGCATCAACTTTCACATCTCCAACCTCATAAAGTGTCACCTCAATGATTGATTAAGACAAGTAGAAGTAGATGAACACTAGTGAAATAAAAAGACAAATATGAGTTAGAATTGTACCTTGTACTCAGAAGATCAACACCCATCTCATGCTTAAAGAACACCAAATCTCTATTTCTCACCACTTTCTTCTTTTCAAGATCATGGAGCCTATAACTATACTCTTCATAACCATATCCAACAAATTAACACAAATAGATTAGTCTTCGAATCCAGCTTTGATCTTTGTTCTATAAGAACATGAGAAAATGTTTTACATCAAAACACTCTAAGACGTAAATATGAAAGATCACATCCCTTCCAATCTCTCTCGGGAATGTAATAAGCCAAAGGAATCGATAGAGAATAATCAATTAAATAAATAGCACATTGAACTGCTTTACCCCAAAATAACTTAGAAACATTAGACATTTTAAGCATGTATCTAACCTTCTTAACAATGGTCTTATTCATCCTCTCGGCCATACCATTGTGTTGGGGTTCTATCTATACCATTAATCCTCTCGGCCATACTTTTGGGGTTCCTGGAATCATTTTCTCGTTTATAATTCCATGTTGCAACTAATAGCTTCTAAACTCATTAGAAGTATAATTTTAACTACTAACAAAATGAAGACACTTCAACTTTCTCCTTATTTCCATTTTGACCATGGCATAAAATTTCCTGAACATTTCACACACATCACATTCGATCTTTACAATGTAAATGCAAATCATCCAAGTAGCATCATCAATTAAAGTGACAAAGTACTTGTTGCCACCAAGTGACTAAACCTCTATGGGACTACAAAAAGAATCTCTATGTTGCTTTCCTATTAAACAGTTATCATAGGGGACAAGAGAAACACTAGAATCAATAGGAATAAGGGATTTACCTACTAGAAGTTTCAGCCCCCTGTCACTCATGTGTCCCAACCTTCGATGCCACAAATTTGGAGAATTCTTTTCTTCAATAACATCCCTCCCATCATCACATACAATCAAGTATGTCTTGTACAAAGTACAACATAATTCACCACGAGCAACTATTTTGAGCCCTTAGAAAACTTCCACTTATTATCTCCAAAGAAGTGTTTGTGTCCCTCTTGATCAACAGTACTGGCAGACAATAAGTTAAGGCGCAAATTAGGCACATGGCACAAATTCTTCAAAATAATTCTGCATACAACACTTGTCTTCGTACAAATGTCACCCTGACCAACAACATCCACAGTGCTCTAATTATATCCCCTTCTGACTTTACCAAAATTCCCATCTTGGTAGTTCATGAAGTACTCCTCTTTGTGGACACAATGAAAAAGAAGCTCCCAAATCAATCAATAACTTTGTATCGGAACCATCTACATGATGAAAATCCTCAACAGCACAAACCAGAGTTATATCATCATCACCTTGAGAAGCATTTGTTGCAATTTCTTCATCAGCTCAACCCTCCCCCATTAGGTGAGCCATGGTTCTTTGCTTGACCTTTATGCCACCGATAATAATACTTCTTAATGTAACCATGTTGCAATAGTGGCACGTCCTTGTCTCTTTCCTATCTCTAGACTTGGACATGTTCTTCAACTTTCCACACTCTTTTGGACCTCGACTTTTGCTTCTTCCTCGAGTATGAATAACAAGAGCTTTTGAATAATCAAATCCCTTCTTACTTCTTCTTATCTCTTGATTGAACATGCTCTCTTTGATAACAATATAAGAACACACACCACCTGGAACAAGGTTTCTAATAGTCACCTATCGAGAAAAGAACTAAATAGGAACAAAGCTTGCAACACATTATCAAGAACAATCTTCAGTGTAGTCAACTTGGTTATAGTATCTTTAAAGTCACTAAGATACTCAAACACTTATTTTCCACTTCTCAACTTCAAATTAACAAGTTTCTTAGTTAGAGAAGCCTTGTTATGAGCATTCTTTCTATCATAAAAACATTCCAATTTCTTCAACAAATCATAAGGATCACGCTCTTGAGAAACATGGTTGAATATGCTTATATCAACCCACTTTATAATAGTCTCCAATGTTTTCCTCTTTAACTTAACCCATTCATTTTCTTCCATGTTCTTCGGTTCAGTTGACTTAGATGAAGTAATACTCATTGATTAATGAACATACCGAAAAAATGACAAAATATTACCTAGTTTAATCAAGAACCTAGTGCTAAATTTTAGCATAATCTGAATTAGTGGTCATCCTAACATCGATCATGTAATAATCATAAGATTAAACATGAGATACTATGAAAATCAATAGAAATGAATAGAAGGAACCATAATCTCACAATATTTTAGCTAAACATGCTTAAAAAATGTCCCAAAGCACTAATTTAGCCTCATCTAGCAAAACACATAACAAAATACGCATAAAACATGATTAATGAGAATAATATGATGAATGATAAATGTGAAAACTAGGGTTTAAACCCATAAGTTTGAATCTTTTTCCATTAGATAAAGGGAGACTTTTATAGGTGGGAAGAGAGGGAATTTTCAAAGTAGCAGTCAAACCATAGTCAAACAAGGTCATCGCGAACCATGCACACCTACACAGTCTGCGATCTAGTGTTTCCTTAGCATTCGCAGCTTCTTCTAAGTGTTGCGGACCATGCATATGTGTACGGTCCACGAGATTGACATCCTTTAAGAGGTCGACCATGGCCTGATGGTCGTGAACCGTGCTAATCTGCACGAAGTACAACTGAAGGTTTCTTTTCTTTGCTTCTTTTTATTCTTCTCTTCACGCCTACTCAAGCCATCATCTACCACTTTAGTGGTGGCCTTCATTCTTCTACCATTATTCTGAATTCCTTTATCCGATGATTTGATCTCTGATTTTCATCCAAAATTTTAATTCTAGACCTGATAATAGAAGGCATTACCTAAACAATCAAATACTTTGACAAAATAGAGAAATTAGAGTGTAAAATCATACAAGGTGATTCTTACCCCCTCATTGGTAAAGTATTAAATTTCCTAACTAAAAACCTACCAACCAGTAAAATAGCAAGTGTGAATTGTGCTAAAAAGATAGTATAATTTGGTCTCATCAAATACATCAAACTTGAGCTGGTGTGTGCGAAATCACTGTAGTCTGTGTGCGAAAACTGTGCGATAGTGTGTGCGAAATCACTTCTCCTCTTTCTTATCGTTAGAGTGTGCACCGGTTTTTTTTCCAATCAATCAATCTCTGGTTGCTCCGCCTTGGCGAGGCCTGTTCTCGCCGGCCGAATGGCGGCTTCCACGTCTACTCTCCCACCCCCTCCCAAAAATTTTGGTGCAGCTCTCCAATCTAAATCACCTTCTCTATCAACGCAGCTCCCAAATAACCCCGAATTAATCCCTAAATCTTCCCATCTTGGTGACCCAGCCTGTCTGTACTCCGATGAGCAAATTGCGACCTTATCGGCTCACTACTCGAATGCTTTGGTGGGTAAATTCACGAAAGGTAGACTCACTATGGATCAGATGGAAACAGCGCTCAGAACTATTGGTTTCGAAGGTAAGTACCAATTAGGGTCTCTTGATTATAAACATATCCTAATTAGATTTGAATTGGTCAATGACTTCCAGCGTTGCTGGATGAAAGGTATATGGAATTTCAATGGTGTTTTACTGAAAATTCTTAAATGGACACCTGAGTTCTCCACACAGAGAGAATCTCCGATTGTCCCGATTTGGTGTACTATTAGGGAAGTACCCCTGTACTATTATAATTCTGCCTCCATTGAATGCATTGGGAACAGTATAGGTAACTTCATAAAAAATGATTTTGCAACTGAGATGCTTACTAGACCCTCTGCTATTAAATTTTGTGTGGAAATAGATCTTATGAAGCCTATAGCTCATTTCATTAGACTTGGTTCAATCTCAAACAATCAGAAGTATCCAATTGAGTTTGAAGATGTCCCCCTCTACTGCAGTCATTGTGCTAAATTGGGTCATTCCTTAAACCAATGTAGAGTTAATTCCTATAATACAAATGATAGAATTGAGGAAACCATCAGAACACAAGCTCAACCCCATCATCAGTGGCAAGCAACTGGAAAAATATTTGAATTACCTCCTCTGATCACTGACTCTTTTAGTGATAATCAATCCCCTGTTACTAAGGATAGAAGTCATATCCTTCACTCCCAGTTTAATACTTTAGGGGTGAATCCTACAACGCCTGCTATTGATAAGACTCAAACAACACAGATTATCACTAATATGAGTCCTAATGATTCTACCACTAAGTTACTTCAGGCCACTGCTTTTTAAAAACCAGTTCTGAAATCTTATGCTACTGATGATTCTCAAATTGGACTGCATTGATCTGTCATGAAAGATTCTCTGTCTAACCCTACACTTTCCCAATATGGAAAGATGTCAAACAGATTCTCTGTTTTGCAGGAAGAAAGTCTACATATGCAGGATCTGAATGAAGTACAAATAACATCTAATGATGACCAGGATACTAACCTTGATCAGGAGATTGGAGAGCAACAAAACTCAGAAGCTATCTCCTCTCAGGAACTATCAGGTAAGTTCCTGAATCAAGGTAAGGCAAAAATCAAAAATACAACTTGTCTTAGCCAATTGAATAAGATGTTACTAAGATCGGCCACAAAAGGTAATAAATTAGGTGAAATATGATAGACACACCTAATATAAATTTTTTGGTGTGGAATCTTCGTGGTATGGAAACCTCAATTCTGAGATTATCTAATTTGATCCTAATTAAGAAGATACAGTTGCTTTGCATAATTGAGCCTCTACATGATAACTCTAAAATACAATCCTATATGTCTGCTCTTAAATTCTCCAATTGTCTGGCTCTGCCTAATGGAAAAATTTGGCTAATGTGGTCTCACTTAATCACTGTTACCTTGAAAAATTGCCATGATCAATTCCTACATGTAGATATATCTCATCAATCTTTTAATCTGAGTGTGGAGGCTGTTTTCATTTATGCCTTTAGGAACAGAGAGGGCAGGAAATTATTATGGAAAGAGTTAGAATCAATTTCTAATGGGGATAAAATTTATATAGGGGATTTTAATACAATAACAAATGTGTCTGAATATAGAGGGCCTTCCAATCCAGCTCCAGGAAGCATGAGTGATTTTAATAACTGGATAAATTCCAATGGGATTCAAGAAATAAACACTGTAGGAAACTTATTCACTTGGTGTAATTCTAGGCTTAGGAATCCAACTTCCAAAAGAATAGATAGAGGACTTTGTACCCTTTCATGGAGTTGCAAATTTCCATCATCTTCAATCCAGATTCTTAATAGACATACCTCAGATCATGCTCCTCTACTTCTGCAGATATCCAACCTAATTCCATCATTTCCTAAACCATTCAAATTCATTAATGCATGGTTTCATAGGACAGAATTTATTGACCTAATCCAGAAAAATTGGGAAAAGCCTATACATGAAACTGGTATGATGAGATTCTACTTAAAACTGATTAGGTTAAAAAGAGTGATCAAAACCTGGAACAGAGAATCATTTGGTAATATTGAGTCCAATGTCACTCTAGCTGAGGAATCCCTAAGGATACAGGAAACTGTTTTTGATCTAAATTCAAACAATTCTGAACTTACTAAACTAAACCAGAAAAAAGCTCTTCTTATAAGGGCTCTTAAGGAAAAGGAAAAGTTTTGGAAACAAAAGGCAAGACTTAAATGGCACAAAATGGGTGATAATAATACCCAATACTTCCATAAGGTAGTTAAAGAGAAGAATTGTAGGATGCAGATTAATAAAATCAAAAATTCAGCAGGTCAATGGTTAAATTCCCAAACTGATATTCAGAATGAAGCAATTGCTTATTATTCTGATCTTTTAACTGAACCTGACCTAAATACTGAAGACATTTACTCATCCCACTTTCTTAGTCAAATCCCAAAAATCTTGAATGATGAAAATAACCAATCTTTGGCAGCTCCTGTGTTGGAATCTGAATTGGAAAAGGTGATAAAAAAGCTTAAATAGTAATAGTAGTCCTGGGCCAGATGGATTTACCTCCAAATTTTATAAAAAATGCTGATCATCCATTAAACAGGATCTCATAGCTGCAGTTAATGACTTCATCTTAGGATCAGATATCCCAAAAGGGATATCCAGTACATGGATTTCACTCATCCCCAAGAAAGCAACACCAAGTAATTTTGGAGACTTTAGACCTATTAGTTTATCTAATGTGCTTAACAAAATATGCTCTAAGGTTCTCATGGAAAGGCTTAGACCTTATATGGACACCCTCATATCTCCTACTCAATCAGCATTTTTAAAAAAGAGGGACATTTCTGATAACATAATATATTTACAGGAAATGGTTAGATTTCTTGACAAAAAGAATAGGGTTCCAAATTGCATATTGAAATTGGATTTAATGAAAGCCTTTGATAGAGTAAACTGGCAGTTTCTTAGGAAAATATTAGTCAAATTTGGCTTTGATGGAAATTTTTTAACTGCTGTTATGAGTAACTTATCACAGGCACATTTTTCAGTATTGATTAATGGGAATCCAGTTGGATTCTTTAGAGCTTCTAGAGGTATCAAACAAGGTGATCCACTATCTCCTTTTCTCTTTAATATTTTCAGTGAAGCTTTTTCAAGAAGTTTAAATTACATTTATTCTAACAATAGGCTCACTCATTTTTATTTGCCTGCTTCTATCCCTGTTGTGTCCCATTTAATGTATGCAGATGATACTGTGATATTCATGCAAGCATCTAAATTAAACCTCATAAGATTGAAAGCTTTTTTAGATGTATTTGAGGTGACTTCAGGACAGAAATTCAATTTTGATAAGTCAGAAATCCACCTTAGTAACAGGGCTTCAGTTCTGAAAAACAACCAGGTAAAGTCCATTCTAAAGATGAAAAGAGGCTCCTTTCCATTTAAGTATCTTGGCTGTCCCATATTTAAGGGAAGAACCTTAAAGAGGTATTTCCAACCTTTAATGACTATCCTGGACTCTAAATTACAAAGTTGGAAAAATAAGTGGTTAAGTGCTGGGGGTAAGCTAATTCTAATTAAACACTGCCTATATTCCTTACCTCAACACTTATGGGCAGTTACAAACCCTCCTAAAATAATAATTAAATCCTTTGAGAAAAAATTAGCTAGATTCTTTTGGGGGGAATCAAATGGAAAGAATAATAAAATCTGGAAAAAATGGTCTGATCTCTCCATCCCTGTTGAATTTAATGGCCTTGGAGTTAGGTCTGTCAAAGCCATTATTGATACATGTTCAGCTAAGCTTTGGTGGAAAAGCCAACTAGGGAATACTCTGTGGTCAAAATTAATTTGGTCTCTGCCTCTGTCACATAGAAAATCTGTAACATGGAGAAGAATTTTTTCTATCAATTCTTTTGCAGAACACAATTCAGTTATCATCCATGGTAAGGGTACCTGCAATTTCTGGTTATCTAATTGGTGCCCTAGGGGACCCCTGTGCAATATCATTCCTCAACATATTGTTGATGATAAGCCAGATTTGACTGTTGCAGATTTCATTAATAACAAGTTCTTCATTCTACCTCAGCTTGACTCCTTTTTAGGAACTGATACTTTGTTATTTTTACAGGATTCTGTGCTGGTTCCGGACAGAGAGGATAGATTAATTTGGAAGGTCGAGACATTAGGTAATTTCACATCAAAATCAACATACAGGGCTCTCACTTCACAATCAGGTAATTTCCCGGCATGTAAGTTCATTTGGAACAAGGCTTTGCAAAAGAAGATTTCTATTTTCACATGGAAAATGTTACAATCTCTTCTTCCCTTTGATGAAGTTCTCATTACCATAGGATTCAGTTTAGCCTCTAAGTGCCCTGCCTGCTTTAACACTGACTCAATTCAACACTTCTTTACTACATGTGATATAGCTCAGGCTGTCTGGAGTAACATTGCTTCATTGGTACATTTTCATCTACAGCCTGATCAATCCCTTATACAAAGAATTTTTACTTTCTGGGATACTAAGGATTTGAGTGGTTGGAAACATTTTGTATGCAAAATCATTCCTTCTATTACATGCTGGTCACTTTGGAAAGCTAGAAATAGGTTTTTATACGATAATAAACCTTTCTCCTCTGTAACAATTTCTAATGAAATTCATGATTTGATCAAACTAGCTTTTCTGAATACACCAAGGCCTTACTTCTCACATTATGATATGGACTCTTCCTTAAGTAATTGGATACCCTTGTGTAGGCCTCCACCAAAGCCTAATATAATTCCTGTTTTTTGGGAAAAACCACCTTTGGGATATTTTAAAATTAATGTTGATGCCTCTTGGTATCCTGATAAAGCTGCAGTTGGTATGCTAGTTCGTGATAATTTGGGTAAAATGATTGATTTAGCATCTGTTTCCATTGTGGCTGGATCTCCCCTTGAGGCAGAAATGATGGCTATCCTATTAGCTATTGAAAAATTTCCTGATTTGAGCAATAGGTGTTATTATGAAACTGATTGCTGGTCGGCAGTGAACATGATAAACAATCCTTATACAACAAACTGGCACCTCTTTGATTTGGCATACAAAATTCATGAATTATTGGGTAGTGCTCAACTTCAGCATGTTTTTAGGGAAGGGAACTTGGTTGCTAATGCTGTGGCAAAGCATCACATCTGTCACTTAATATGTCTGCAGCCTGACTCAATTCCCCAGCATATTAAGGGACTGATTGCTCTAGATAGGGCACAAATACCTCAAGTTAGAGTACACTTATAACCTTGCTTAGGGTTGATACTGCTAATATGGTTCTCTACTATGCAGGTGTTTTTGGCATATGTTGGATGGTACTGTGATCAAATTTGTCTATAGCTGCGATATATGGAGGACACTCAGGATTTTGTGGCTCAGTTCAAGCACAAAGAAGGGCTTCAATGATGTCTCCTCAACTGATCTATGATTTTTCTATTCTCAACAATTACTGTCTAATTGTATAGTACTAATTTTAGTAAAGTGGCCTGGCTAAGGGAGGGAATTCACACAGGGGGTGGAGATTCTCTCCTTTAGATCGCAAGTTTACTTCACCTTTCATGCTACTCTCACATGGAGGTCAGCACTGATAGTTAGAAATCTCCTATAGTTTAGGACTTTTGGAGGCAACTACGTTGCCTTATGTTCCTCGATATGGACAAACTTCTTGTACAAACTGTAACCATTCCATAGGGCTTGGGGATCCCAATACATAACTCCCTCACCTATTAAGGTGTTTTCATCAAAAAAAATACATCAAACTTAGATTACTTCTTCGCTTGTAAGAACGGTAAAGACCTAAGTTATTTTTCTAACCTCCACCCCATAGAAAAACTGACTTCTCTTATTTGAGAACGCCCCAATATCCAACACAAAGGATCACCCATCCCCCATATTTTGACCTAAGAAGTTTTACCCATCAAGATAACCAAAAATCATATAAAAAATTAGGTATAAAGATCAAAAGTAAAGTGAGAGGGACTTAATATCCCTAAGAGGTCACTTCAAAAGTGTTTTTTAGGCTCTAAATATGTTAAGTTGGACCTATTACAACACTTCTACAAGTATTACCTTAGGTGATGTTGCATTAGATCTAATGCAACACTTTTCCATATTTAGGTAACATATTTCAAAGGTGTAAGTAACACTTTATAAACTATTGCAATATTTTACTAAGTATTGCTAAAAAGGTGTTACTTTACCTCTAATTTATAGTAGTTGAACATCACAATTATGTTCAGCTCCTTCATCTTAAACTCATATGCCAAATGTTGCCCCTCCTCATGAGCTAACTAAAGCTTCAGAGCTAGCACCGGGTTGTTTATACCTAAAATTCAGCGCAAAACAGACGTACAAATTCACCTTGCTCGATGTATACCACAACCCAAACTCCTTCCTGTTTCTCTGATTCTGAGTCAAAACTAGATATGCTTGTTTGATCAAAGGAACCGTAACATAAAATCATTACTGTAGGGGGGGCATTAAAGGCTGTTCTATCAGACTATTAAAGGCACTTTCATTATGCCTTCTCTGGCCTTGCCTTTCATTGTCCATCAATAGAAGGTGGTTCCAATAACCGCCTTTAAAAATGCCAACGAAGGTTGTTAAAATTTGCCTTTAAAAAGACACTAGAACCGCCTTTAAATATTTCTAAGTTCAAAAATTTCTAGCATCCCTCAGACCATGGATGTAGTTTCCGAGTTTAGATAGTCATAAAATTCTGAACTTGGAAACTTTACAATCTGCTCTTTGTAATTTCCTCTATAGTTTCCGAGCTCGTGTACCTTTTATGTTCCTATTTTGTCCAACATTTGCTCCAATTGGCATAAATATGAATTGTTTACGATCTCGGAAATGTTTTGGTGTATTGTATTTCCGAACTTGGGAAGTACTAATCATACCTATGTAAAAATGTAAAGCAATGTTTTCGAATTTGGAAACATGTTCTGATCTTATGGTAGATAAATATTTCTATTTTATGTCTCTAGCTCAAAAAAAAAGCCTCAATCCACAGCAACAAATATAACACAATAGATGATAGTATCTTGCATGTTGACAAAAATCTATCGATACCGCTAACCAAGGAATAATCTATAAATAGGAACGTGAAACACTAGGAATCTATTCCAATAGCTCTAAGATTCATTATTTATCTAATTGTGTTACTTTAGCAATATCCGAATTCCCTAGGATTGCTGACCGATTGAGTATTAGATGCCTAGCCGAAGAATTCCTCGCATTGTTGATATCATCTTGGGAGAAGGGCTTCGATTCCTTCATGAAAACCTATCAAGAACTAGTTATTAGAAAATAGAAGAAAGGTTAGTTATATCTATTCCTAGAAACAATTGTACACGTACCTTGTCAATTTGGAGTAAGTCATCTTTGACTTCATGAATGCACTCAACTGAGTAAAGCATGACATAATAGCTGCACTCCCAAGTATGCGCATGTTTCTTGTAGTGATTTAAATAAACATAAATTCCTTAATTAAATTCTTATACTTTTTAAACTAAAAACCCATATTAATGGGGGGATGTAAATAAGGTTCCCCAACCCTTAAGAAATTATGGACAACTTAACAAGATAGTTGTTAAAGTAGAAACTTGAACTTTTTACACAAAAGCTGAGAGCATCTACTAAAGAGAGCAGATTTTTAAGGCAAATGATTTACCTATATTTTGTTTTGGAAGTGTTTCCAATTGACACACCTCCACCCCCTGTGTTAATGTCAACTAATCGGCCAAACTTCCAACAAATCCCTAGGTAAATTAGGCAAAAATTGATACGAAAAAAGCTAAGAGTAGTGATGTGAGTTTCTTGGAATCCATTATCATTGTTTGATTGGTAATTTGTCTTTGTGCATCCGCTGATTAGTGATCCCATTATGCAATCAAATCCTAAAATCCATGCTTTGTTGAAAGCATGGCTTCAAGTATCCTTAGAAGCAGCTGGTTAAAATCATAATGAGCTCGGGTGAAGTAGTTTTGCATATGTACAAACCTCATCTTCACGTGGATAACCTGCAAAATGAAAACCTGACAGCAGCATCCATTTAGGCTATCTATTCTAATTGCAGGAGTTTGAGTCCTATCTAGTGAGATCAGGCCCTTAGCTTTGGTCAGTTTTAAGAGCCATCTTACTAAGATAGCCTCCCACTATATTAGCCTGTATGTATGTGTGTGTAATCAGGGGGCTTTCCATTATGTTGTTTAACTCTGCAGCTAAGGAGAAAGATTTCCATGGGGCTTGTTTGGATCAGAAATAGATTGGATGGCAAGCATGTTATTATATTCCAATATGTATGAGTTAAGGTTCTGTGATCTAGCAAAAATCATGCCTTCTTTCAAAGCCATTAGTTCTCCATGAAAAATGATGTATGTGAAAGGTGATTTTATGAGTGCCTTGATGAAAAAACCTTCCATGTCTCTAATTATTATGCCAATTCCACATTTTCCAGCAGAGCTCTACTAAGCAGCATCTACATTTACTTTAAAGTCCTTCGTAGGTTACTTTAAAGTCCTTCGTAGGTTTAGTCCAGTGAAAGCATCTAATCCTTGGTTTGTGTGGCATTTTTAGAGCATATATGAGACCACCACACCCAAACCATATCAGTTTGAGATTTGGAAACAGGGGGTTTTATGTAGAAAGCATTAAAAACCTCTTTTTTAATATTTTCAATAATGGTATGAGCATGAGGTTTAATGTTTTCATAGATAAAACCATTTCTTTCTTTCCAGACATTCCAACAAATGATAGAAGGCAGAATACTAATTAGATTGATGTGCACAGCAGAATCACCTCTTAAAGTCCAGTAAAAAGTTAGTCTCTCAAAAATGGTTTCAAATTGTGGTGTTCTGATTCCTATAATCTGATCAAAAGTATTCCATATGTTAACAGCCAGAACACACTTATTGAAACAGTGAGACATGGTATCCATGTTGGGGCACATTGGACATTTAGAGGCAAGTGATATATTTGAAAAAATGAGGACATCATCAAAAGGTATGATAGCATTTGCAAGCTTCCACATGAAAATAGATACTTTCTTTGAAATCAGTGGGTTCCAAACCTTTTTTAGGATTCTAATGTACCTTTTTTAGGATTATGATGTTTGGCCTTGCTTGGGTTATCATCTCATAGGCCGAATTAAAAGTGAACACTCCAGTGGTGGATGGCATCCAAATCATTTTCTTCCCTGTATGAGTATATCTCTAGATCCTGCAACATGGAAAATAAGTTGTCAGGAGCATTTTGAAAAAGTTGAATCCAAGCAGCTCTATTTTGTACAAACTGAGCAATGGTGTTTTTCAAAAATATTTCAGTTGAGATCATGTCCTCAATGGGACCTAATCCTGTCCAGTTAGAAGTGAAAAAGTTAACTAATCCCTTTCCATGCATGACACTGGTGTGGTTTTCAACTAGATTATGAACAACACTAATCCCTTTCCAGGTTTGTGAATTTCTATGCCTAGGATGAATTAACCATAGGAATTTTGCCCAAATAGTTTCTCCTTTCTGAAATTCCCACCAAAGTTTAATGGAAAAAGTCTTGACTATGTCATGTATGTTTCTAAAGCCTAATCCATTTTGGTTTATAGGAAAACTCATGGTTTTCAGGCTTCTCCATACTTTCTTGGACCCTGTCTCATTTCCCCCCTATAGAAACGTGTTAGTTTTCTTTTTAGATGGGTGATGACTATTTTGGATGGCACCATTACTGCCCAGTAATGTTGTGGGATGGAATACATGGCAGATTTCATTAGGGTTAGTTTTCCAACTTGACTCAACCACTTGTTTTTCCATGATTTTAATTTCGTATCATACAATTCCAGAATGGGTTGAAAGTGAATTGTTCTTGTCTGGCCAATGTCGATAGGAACCCTAGGTATTTAAAAGGAAAGATGTCTTTTGTCAAGCCTAATGAGTTATGGACTAGTCTTTGTTGTGCTAAGGAAGCATGTTTGTTGATGAAAAAGTTACTCTTGTTATAGTTAATTTTTTTACCACTAGTTTTTTCAAAGACCTGGAGGAAGGCTTTAATTCTCTTGGCAATTAATTTAGTGGCTTGAAGATTGAGTGTGGTGTCATCATCATAGCGAAGGTGAGAGATAACAATAGCATTTGCAGGCAGTTTAAAGCTCATTTTATTGTTAGAGGAACAATAAGATAAGCTCCTAGAGAAAGCTTATGAGAATAAATTAAAAAGTAGGGGAGAGAGTGAAGGTTTAGAGTTAATAATCACAGAAAATCAAGCACTAGAAAGATTAAATATTATGAGCTTAATGAAATAAGAGGCAAAACCGTACTTCCTTAGTATTGCGCTTAGAAAAGACTATTTGACTTTGTCAAAGGCCTTTCCTTTGACAAAGTTTCAGCATACAGTTAGGACCCACCCCCCTTTGTTATTTAAAAATCTTGCCATTTCTTTAAAATGGATGACATTATCCGAGATCTTTTTGCCTTTTAGAAAGACAGACTGATTTGTTGAATCAGTTTTGGCATCAAGGCTGTGATTCTTTGAACTAAGAGTTTAGAGAAAATTTTATTGGTGAAATTAGATAGGGATGTGGGTCTATAATCCGAGAAGAAAATTGGGATTTCCTTCTTTAGGATTAGACATATCCATGTATTGGAGATGCCAACTAGAATTTTAGTTCCAGACATGAAATCAAAAGTTGCATGGAGAAGATTAGGTCTAATGATGTCCCAAAAAGTAGTAAAAAATCATAAGTAAAGCCATCAGGCCCTTAGATCCACTTTGGTTTAAAGAAAGCGCTATTTCCTTTAACTCTGTAAGTGATGGCTTTTTCAGCAGCATTTGGTTATCCTCACTAGATAACTCTGCTGGGATTTGGCTTAGAAAATGGGATTGGAAATAGCTACCATCAGGTTGAAGTCATCAGTCAACAGGTTTGGAAGAAAGAAATGGCCTCTTGTTCAATTTCTATTAGCAATTTTGTCCAAGTACCCTAAGAGGTTTTTGTTTTTGAAATGTTCTGTTTCTGCCTTTTCTGTTTCACAGAGGCATGAAAATACTTGGTATTTTCATCAAATTTCTTTAGCCATTCTAGGTTTGACTTTTGTTTCCAAAAATGATTTTCTTACTTTAAGGCTCTAAGTAGCAAGGCATTTCTTTTTTTAAGCTCAATGAAATCATGTATTGTGTTACTACTCTCATATGCTATCTCTTGTAAATAGAGTTCCTCTTCTGATCTTTTAACATCCTCATTAATGTCCCCAAATTTCTCTTTGTTTCATCTCTTAATGTCTATCTTCAATCTTTTCAATTTCAGGAAAAAAAACTAGCATGCCAGATTCAGCTAAGGGTAGAGACCACTTCTGAAATATAACATTTCTTAAATCTTATCTTGCATCCACACATCCAAAAACCTAAAAGGTTTTGGTGTTGATGGGATTCTACTTCCAAATGTTAGAAGTAGATAGCAGCGGTAAGATGTATGCTTTTTTAAAGTATGCACAAAATTGTTAGGGAAATTTTCATTCCATTCATAGTCCAATAAGGCCCTATCAAATCTCTCTAGTGTTGGATTTCTCCTCATGCTAGACCAGGTAAGGATGTTTCCCACTGTGAATAGATATGCTAACTGATTCTGGGATATAAAACCTGAGAATTCTCTAATACTTTTCAGACTATGTTTTCCAGGCCCCTTATATTCTGAAATGGTATTCATGGCATTGAAATCCCCAATTAGCAATTTATTTACTTCCTGGTGTATGGAAATTTCATCCCATAGTTTTTTCCTATTTTTTCTGTTAGTCAATGCATGTATAAAGTATGTGTACATGGCAGTATTGCAAAGGGATGAGCTAATTGTAGCTTTGGTATACTTATCAGTTTCAGAACTGATATTTATAGTATAGTTTGAGTTCCACGTTAGCCAAATATTGTTAGTATTTGAGCTGTGGTGTGACTCAATGTTCAGCTTAGCCCCGTAACTATCACACAAAACATGGCTATGTTTAGGCTCTAGTATACATAGAACCTGAATTATGTGTGTTTTCACCAATCTTTTCAATATATCCATAGATGTATCTAGGCCCGTCAAACGGGTTGGGTCACCCGTTGGATAATCGTTACCCATATACTAATTTCACTTATTGGATAAGACTTATTGGATAATGACCCATTGGGTTAATGGATATAATTGGGTTGTAGTTATTGGGTTTAGTTGGGTTGGATAATTGGTTATCCGTTGGATAATTTTGGGTGGGTCGAGTTTGGTTGGATAACGGGTGACCCGTGGATAATTTCATATCATAAGATAACAAAATTTTCACAAATTTGATTACGAATAATTTAATTTTTCCGTAACACATACAATCAACTTAGAAACGATCAAATTCTCGATTCATCATATTTGTCGATTTCGGTTCATATTTTAATCAATTTTAATTTGAACCAATTAAAATTTGATAAATGATCTTGACGAAAGAAGTAGAAATAGTATTTAAGAAACTTTTACTAAATTTGAAAAATCTCGAAATATGACGATTTTTTAAAATATTTTCTTTTATTGAACATAAGAAAATAATAAATGAAATTCCCACATTTGGTCACTCGAATAAATATTTCTTTTTTTTGTAGTTGTGTACACGATTCACCCTACATCAAAGAATGATTACGGTAAATCGTAATTTTTCACTCCAAGTAAAATATTACGTGGCTTATCCATTTAAAGTTTAAATGGTTGAAAACACCAATTATCCATTGAGTATATAATGAATTATCCATTGAGTATATACTGAATTATCCATTGAGTATATACTGAATTATCCATTGGGTATATACTAATTATCCATTGGGTCTATACTAATTATCCATTGGGTCTATACTAATTATCCATTGGGTCGAACTAAATGACCAATTGGGTATATGTCATTTATTTGGGTGAAACGTGAATTACCCATTAAGTCCGCGTTCTTTCTCAGTTCTCACTTTCCAGACTGCGTTTTGTTTCATCAGTCCGCATTTTGTTCATCAATCAATCTGCGTTTTGTTCATCAATCGGTCTGCGTTTTGTTCATATTCGAGTTCATAATATTATATTATGTAATATAATATTATGTACGTTATAGTATATTATATTTAATAAAAATAAAAAATATATAACATGTTGGCTTTGTAAACTCGATGAAACTAACGAACAATATTACTTGGGATCGAGCTCGAGCTCAAATATTGTACGAACTCGAATATTGTACGAACTCAAATACTGTACGAGATTGAACTCGAATACTATACGAGATTGAACTCGAATACTGTACAAAATTGAATAGTGTACGAGATTGAGCTCGAATACTGTACAACTCGAATACTGTACGAGATTGAACTCGAATACTGTACGGGATTGAGCTTGAATACTGTATGAACTTGAATACTGTACGAGATTGAGCTCGAATACTGTACAAACTCGAATACTCTATGAACTCGAATACTGTACAAGATTAAGCTCGAATACAGTATAAACTCGAATACTGTACGAGATTGAGCTCGAAACTGTACGAACTCAAATACTGTACGAGATTGAACTCGAATACTGTATGAACTCGAATACTGTACGAGATTGAACTCGAATATTTTACGAACTCGAATACTGTACGAGATTGAGTGCAAATTTTGTACGAACTCGAATACTGTACGAGATTGAGTTCGAGAACTGTACGAGATCGAATACTTTACGAACTCGAATATTGTACGAGATTGGGCTTGAATAATTTGTGAATTATAATTTGTATAATTTGTGAATTATAGTGAATATTTATGTTAAATATTACACATGCATTTAATTGGGTAATTTTGGATATTTATTGGGTATTTGTTACATTCTTATTGAATTAACATAATATGAGACACATGGAGATCAAAATTTTCCATTAACACAATTACTGTACGAACTCGAATATTGTACGAACTCAAATACTGTACGAGATTGAACTCGAATACTGTACAAAATCGAATAGTGTACGAGATTGAGCTCGAATACTGTACGAGATTGAGCTCGAATACTGTACGAGATTGAGCTCGAATAGTGTACGAGATTGAGCTCGAATACTGTACGAGATTGAGCTCGAATACTGTACGAGATTGAGCTCGAATACTGTACGAGATTGAGCTCGAATACTGTACGAACTCGAATACTGTACGAACTCGAATACTGTACGAGATTGAGCTTGAATACTGTATGAACTTGAATATTGTACGAGATTGATCTTGAATACTGTATGAACTCGAATACTGTACGAGATTGAGCTCGAATACTGTACGAGATTGAGCTCGAATACTGTACGAACTCGAATACTCTATGAACTCGAATACTGTACAAGATTAAGCTCGAATACTGTATGAACTCGAATACTGTACGAGATTGAGCTCGAATACTGTACGAACTCGAATACTGTACGAGATTGAACTCGAATACTGTATGAACTCGATTACTGTACGAGATTGAACTCGAATATTGTACGAACTCGAATACTGTACGAGATTGAGTGCGAATTTTGTACGAACTCAAATGCTGTAAGAGATTGAGTTTGAATACTGTACGAGATCGAATACCGAACTCGAATATTGTATGAGATTGAGCTTGAATAATTTGTGAATTATAGTGAATATTTATGTTAAATATTACACATGCATTTAATTGGGTAATTTTGGATATTTATTGGGTATTTGTTACATTCTTATTGAATTAACATAATATGGGACACATGGAGATCAAAATTTTCCATTAACACAATCATTTTCATCCCGCTCAATCCCAAAAACTAATGAGCATTTAATACTTGATCTCATTGGATAATGACAACTTGTAACCCAAATCGATAGAAAATGTTTAATGATAACTTATTGGGTTAATTATATAATGATTTATTGGATAATGACTTATTGGATAATATATTTTAACCCATTGGGTCATATGAATATCTCATGGGTTATCCAATGGGTTATCCATTTAATGACTCAACCCATTTATGACCCAACCCATTATGACCCAACCCATTATGACCCATTTAATAAACGGGTTAATTGGATAATGACCCATTGAATAATGATTTATTGGGTTTGGATAACGAGTTTATCCAATTAACCCATTTGACGGGCCTAGATGTATCCAACCCTCTTAAGTTCCACACTAAAAATTTTGTATTCAATGTATCTATCATGGGATTAGGTTAGATTTTCTTTTTGAAAAGGATCTTAGATTCATTTTGTTGAGTTTGTTAAAAAGGAGTTCTTTTTCTGGTGGACTTTTTAGGTTCCTTATTGGTTGAGAGTTAGAAGTACTTACTTGTTCCAACTAAAGCTCTCTAGTACTTGAATAATAGTTATTCCCAGTATCAGAGTCCTTTTCAGTTCTTAGGATCATATACATGTTTGAGTTTTGTGGACTTGATCTGCAAGATGGAGAGTAGTATTGGTTAGCATTGTGTTCTAAGATTGGTGAGTTAGGATTAATACATGCAAGATCATCTTTAGCCATACATTTTTGGTCTATTTATGTCTTGTGAAGATATCAAAATTATTTGGATGTGTATTTGTAGAAGTTCATCCAAGCTGCTCGGCCTCCTAATTAGTTGCAAGATATTTATCAGCTAGTTAGTTCTTTCAGTCAGCTAGTTAGTTCTTTCAGTTAGATCCAAAGTTAGAAGTTAGATAACTCAATTTTCTATTGATCTTGTTGCAAACTGACTGCTTCAGTTTGTTAGGCAAGAGTAGCTGTAAATCAGTTAGTAATGTAGCTATAGATATTGATGTATATTAGAGATAGCTGAAGGGTCAAAGACCATAAATGGGTTTAACTTTAGTTCCTTGTATTTTGCCTATTTATTCTTCATAATACACCCTCATAAGACATGGAGGTTTCACTCTAACATGGTATCAGTCAGAATGTCTTAGACGTCCTTTCTTCTCCTTGGCAGCTGCGTCTGTCTTCTTCTCTTCCTTTCTGTTCAAATTCATACATTTCCTTCTTTGTTTATTTTTTTTGCTTCACTCTTGTTCTTTACAAGATGGCCACCGATGATAAACTCACCTACAGCAATATGATTCATCTTCTCACAATAAAATTGGATGCTTCAAACTATATGATGTGGAGGAAGCAAGTCCAACATCTTCTTCGTTCGCAGCGGCTTTTGGGACATATTGATGGTTCGAATCCTTGCCCTCAGGTTCCGTTGCCGCTCTCTTTTGCTCAGGCCGCTGGCTCGTCCTCCCCTTCTGGTTCCTCCAAGGCAGTCTATGAGGAACTCAAGGCGGCTTATGACCAGTGGATTATCGATGACGAGAAGCTTTGTTGTCTTCTTCTCTCTTCTGTCTCGGTTGAGGTAATGTCCGAGATTTCTTCCTGTGATACGGCTGCTCAGATATGGGATACTCTTGCTAGTGTTTTTCATAATCGTAGTAAGTCATCTGTGTTGAGCCTTCGTGTGCAAATCATGAATCTTCGTAAGACTGGGTCTGTTCATGAATTACACCTTCATTTTAAAGCTTTATTTGATAAACTTGCTGCCATGGATGCCCCTGCCACAAATGATGATATGGTTCTGTGGTTTTTACATGCTCTTGGTGCTGAATTTAGAGATTTTAGTGCCCCTTTGTTGTCTCGTTCTCCGACTCCTGCTTATGTCGATGTTGTGGCTGAGGCGGAGAATCAAGAGGCCTTTCTGAAAAATCTGCAGGTTTTTGGAGTTTCACAGGCCGCTCCTGTGGCCTTTCTGGCCCAGGGAAATTTTCCCGGCCATGGTGGTGGCGCGTGGGGGTGGCGCGTGGGGGTGGCGCGTGGGGCTCACGCGCCGGCAAGAATGGCCGTGGCGGCAGCCGCGGTCGTGCAGGTGGTCGTGGTAGTTCTTCTGGTGGTCAGGGTGGCGCTGGTTCGGGCAGAACTGTTGTAGAATGCCGGTATTACCATAAATTCGGTCACACCGCTCAAACGTGTTACAAATTGTTTCCGCCGCGACGTGGAGAAGCTGCTGTCCGTGATGATTCTGCCTTCTTGGCCCAGCAGTTCCGAAGTTCCTTGACCGTGGAACCTTCTCATACGGCGTCGGACTGGTACATTGATTCCGGAGCAACCAATCATCTCACCTCTTCCACCTTTGCTTTGGAGAGTGTGACTCCATACTCTGGTAATTCTCGAATTTCAGTTGGTAATGGTGATTCCATTGGTATTCATTCTGTTGGTGATTGTCAACTTACTTCTACTTTGCGGTTATCTGATGTTTTATATGCTCCGGATGTGTCTAAAAATCTATTATCTATAAGTCGTCTTACTCAGGACCTTGATGCATTTGTGATTTTTGATGACCGGGGTTTTGTTATTCAGCACAAAGTCACCAAGGCGATCATGGGCAGAGGTCGTAGTGTGCATGGTTTATATGTGCTGGATAGAGGAGAGGCTGCTCTATTATCTTTTATATCTCAGAATAATAATCGAGTATCGTTTGATTTATGGCATGCTCGCCTTGGCCATGTGGCCCCTACTGTTATTTCTCATTTGATTAAGACTGGAGTTTTGTGTGCTTCCTCTTTATTACCTAAGCCGGGACTGTGTGCCCCCTGTGTGATGGCTAAGGGTCAAAAACAATCTTTTTCTGTTAACCCTAAACGGACTTTGAAAGTTTTGGATTTGGTGCATTGTGATTTATGGGGACCAGCCCCTGTTTTGTCAGAAAGTGGTTTTGCTTATTATGCTCTTTTTGTGGACGATTATTCTCGTTTTACCTGGCTATATCCTCTTCGCAGAAAATCGGATTTTTTCGATGTTTTTTTGCAGTTTGAGGCTTTCGTACAGAACCAGTTCTCCTCCACCATCAAAACTTTTCAGAGTGATGGTGGGTCCGAATTTCTCAATAATCGTCTTCACTCGCATTTTGCTTCGAAAGGCATTCACCATCAAGTCTCTTGTCCATACACTCCGGAGCAGAACGGTCGTGCAGAACGAAAACACCGTCATGTAGCTGAAATGGGATTGTCTATGTTATTCCATTCTCACTTGCCTTTGTCTCACTGGGAAAATGCTTTTGCTGCTGCAGTATACACTATTAACAGGTTGCCTACTCCTGTTCTTGACGGTGCTTCTCCCTATAGTGTTCTATTTGGTCGGACTCCAGAATACTCGAATTTCAGACCCTTTGGCTGTAGGGTGTATCTTTTTGTTCGGCCATATGCTGATCACAAGCTGTCCCGTCGTAGTATCCCATGCCTTTTTGTGGGTTACAGCTCTCACTATAAGGGGTTTCGTTGTCTGGATACTATTACTGGCCGGATTTATATCACTCGCCATGCTCGCTTTGATGAGACATGTTTTCCTTTGGCCACTGGAAGCACTGCGCAGGTGTTTTCTTCTTTGGATGTTCTATCCTTTATGGATCCCGAGCCTTCTGTTTCTGAACCAGTCTCACCTTCTCCGACAGCCTCTTCTGGTCCTTGTACAGTCTGTGATGACTCACCATCTCCGGTTGCCCCATCTCGATCCCTGCCAAATCCTCCGGTTACTTCTCCTCCGGCTACTCCGCCGTCCTCTCCACCTCTGATTACTCCGCCATCTACTCCTTCGTTTGTTTCTCCATCTCCGAGAGTTCATCATATGGTTACCAGGAATCAGGATGGCACTCGTCGTATCAAATCCCATCCTGATTTTGTTCCCACTGGTCTTCTAGCTGCGGTTATGGATCATTCTGAGCCTCGCGACTATCGTGCAGCTCGTCGGGACTCGAAATGGGTAGGTGCCATGGATGAGGAGATGGATGCACTTAGAAGACAGCACACTTGGGAGTTGGTTCCTCGCCCTTCGAATGTCAATATTGTTGGGTCCAAATGGGTCTATCACTTGAAATACAGACCTGATGGCAGCATTGATCGTTACAAGGCTCGTCTGGTCGCTCAAGGTTACTCGCAAATTCCTGGCTTCGATTTCGATCACACGTTTAGTCCGGTAGTTAAAGCTGCCACAGTTCGGACTGTTCTTGCCATAGCTACTCTACGACGGTGGCCCTTGCATCAGCTTGATGTCAAGAATGTGTTTCTCAATGGCGTTCTTGACACACCGGTCTATATGGCTCAGCCTGTCGGTTATCAGGATCCTGCTTGTCCTACTCATGTCTGTCGACTTCGGAAGGCTATTTATGGCCTGAAACAGGCTCCTCGAGCCTGGTTTGATAGATTCAGCTCTTTTTTTGCGTCAGCTTGGTTTTGTTTGTAGCTCGTCAGATACATCTCTGTTTGTTTTCTCTCGGGGTTCTACACTACTGTATCTCATGGTCTATGTTGATGACATCATTCTCACTGGCAATGATGAGGGTGCCATTCGCCGGTTCATCTCTCGGACTGATAAAGAGTTTTCCATCAAGGACTTAGGGTCTCTGACTTACTTCCTTGGTCTTGAGGTATCCACTTCTCCTTCCGGTCTCTTTCTTGGGCAAGCCAAGTATGTTCGTGATATTCTTTCTCGAGCAGGCATGACTGCCACCTCTCCGGTTACCACTCCATTTGTTCCGCTCTCACAGCTTAACAGCAGCTCCAGTGCTCCTTTTGGTAATCCTACCTTTTATCGCTCTCTGGTGGGTGCCCTTCAGTATCTGACTATCACCCGTCCAGATTTGACTTTTGCTGTCAACTCTGTCAGTCAGTTCCTTCAGGATCCTCGGGAGGATCATTTTGCAGCTGTCACACGGATTCTTCGGTATGTGGCTGGGACGCCCCACCTTGGTCTCACTTTTCGCGCGGGAGGATCCTCTGATGTTTGTGCTTACTCCGATGCTGACTGGGCTCGCTGCTTGGAGACGCGTCGTTCGACCTATGGTTATGCTGTTTTCTTGGGAGACAACTTGGTGTCCTGGAGTGCCAAGAAGCAGCCCACTGTCTCGCGCTCGAGCTCGGAGTCTGAATACCGCACTCTTGCAAATACGGCTGCTGAAGTCATTTGGCTCTCTCATCTTCTGAAGGAGTTGCATTTTCCGCTGGATGGTTCGCCTCTTCTTTTGTGTGACAACAACAGCGCGATCTTCTTAGCTCAGAATCCCATTGCTCATAAGCGGGCGAAACACATCGACATCGACTACCATTTTGTTCGGGAGTTAGTTGCCTCTGGGAAGCTTCGAGTCCGTCATGTGCCTACTTCATTGCAGCTTGTGGATATTTTCACGAAAGGGCTTCCAAAGCTATTGTTTGAATTTTTTCGATCCAAGCTTTGCATTTTCGGTTAATCCGATGCTTCGCTTGAGGGGGGATATTAGAGATAGCTGAAGGGTCAAAGACCATAAATGGGTTTAACTTTAGTTCCTTGTATTTTGCCTATTTATTCTTCATAATACACCCTTATAAGACATGGAGGTTTCACTCTAACAATGTACTGATCATATTTTTGGTGTGAAAACAATCAGAGAAATTCTTTTACCTTTTTTTATCAACTTTCCTTCAATTTTCCATATTTTACTGAGTTGTGCTCAGTATTGTTCTTGGTTTTCTGAGCTTTGCTAAGTTTACAGATGGTAACTGAGCCATTTCATGCTTTTGATATTTTTTCTTACTTAAATCACTGCTTTTTGTTTGGAAATCAGAGGAATCAATATGCTGTTGATGACGAGGGATATGTGAGAATTAGGCCTAATGATCTTCTCTTCTTACCTACTACAGATCACGCTAGTTTGGTAGTTGGTATCTGAATTTTTGAATGAAAGGAACTACGTCACTTGGAGCCATGCAATGATGTCTGCCTTTTCAGCAAGAGGAAAGTTGGATCACAATTGGAGTGCCAAAACCACATGTTGAATCTTCTGTTTATGCTCAGTGGATGAAGGCCAACTCAACTTTGGTGTCATGGATTCATAGCTCGATCAACAAAGAGCTGGCTAGAATCTTTGTCATCAATACATATGTGAATAAACTTTGGTACAAGAACAAAGAAAGGTTTGCTGTGAGCTAAAGGCCTTTGTTCTACCAGCTTATGAGGAATCTGGGAGAACAAAAGCAAGGCTCAGATTCAATCACTTGGTACTTTTCAAACCTGAAGAGTATTTGGGATGAGATTGATATAATCAGGCTAAGGGTGAAGTGCACGTGTTGTTTCTGTGAGTACATATGTGTAATTGATGAGAAAATAGAAATGCATGCCAATCAGGGCAGACTGCAACAATTCATAGTTGGTCTCAATGATGAGAATGGTGCTTTGAGAATCCGGTGTTGGTGATGGATCCATTGCCACATGTAGGCAAGATGTACTTCTTGTTCTTGAAGCAAGAGCAAAAGGAAGGTTTATAAGACAGTTTCACATCTGGTGGATAGAATGCAACCATGATGGTTAGGCAGGAAACCGACATAATTCAATGTTGAAGGGTTCAATTAAAAGATGGGTTGATGGTAAAAAGTTTCTGAAATATGAGCATTGCAATAAGCAACGACATAGCATGGAACCATGATTTAAACTGAATGGCTACCCTGAGTGGTGTCCAGATGAAACCAAAGGGAAAGGTTCTGAAACCAATCACAAACACACTTCCCATTCTCTTAATTACTTGATCATTCTACCATATATGTTGAATCCATTGGTTCGGTTATGTTAAATCAACATATTACATTAACTGATTGCTTGTTTGTTAAGTTCTCTAGATTCAATCTACTTTCACTCAGTAAGTTGACCAAGAATTCATATATACATCTCATCTTTTACCCTGAAACATTGATAAAATATAAAATGACTTTATTAATGGTGCATTGATATTACATCAATGACATGTCTCATTCATAACGAGGATTACAATATATAGTATTACAATCTAAACTATATTATAAATAAGATATTAAACTAACATCTATAATCTATACTGCAAAGAAACTAATTCTATAAGGAAACTAATATCTATAATCTATACTGCAAAGAAACTAATTCTATAAGGAAACTAACACATATAACCATTCCATATTACTTTCTACTATACATAACTATTCCATAAACTATTTTATATTTCCTTAAAGGATGTTCATAGATAATAAGACATAATATTGCAGAAAGTACCACAAAATATCTCCTACACTCCTTCTCAAGTTGGAGGATAAAGATCTCGAATGCCCAACTTGCCAAGTAGACTTTGAAACCAATAGTTGTAGTAGCGGTAGTAGCGGTATAGCAGTATTTGTAGAAATCCTTGTGGGCGGCAGCGGCGGCGCGTGAGGACAATAACTGAAGGCGGCATTGGCGCGTATGGATAGCAAAGCGGAGCGGCGGTGGCGCTAGTTTCCTCTGGTGGCGGCGGTGTGAATCATGCAACGACAGAGAAGGTAAGGGTGACAGCGGCAACGCGGATACAACTAAAGATAATGGGGTCTAAGATCGAACTCGCTCTGGTACCATGATAAAATATAAATGGATTTATTAATGGTGCATTGATATCACGTCAATGACACATCTTATTCACAATGAGAATTACAATTTATAGTGTTACAATCTAAACTATAATATAAATAAAATATTAAATTATCATCTATAATCTATACTGCAAAGAAATTAATTCTATAAGGAAAGTAACACGTATAACCATTTCATATTATTTTCTACTATATATAAGTATTGAATAAACTATTTTATATTTCCTTAAAGGATGTTCACTAATGATAAGACATAATATTGCAGAAGATACCACAAAATATCTCCTACACTCCTCCTCAAGTTGGAGGATAAAGATCTCGAATGTCCAACTTTCCAAGTTGACTTTGAAACCAATATCGGTAGTAGAGGTAGAGCAGTATTTGTAGAAATCCTTGTGGGAGGCAGCGGCGGCGCGTGAGGACAATAATTGAACGTGGCAGTGGCATGTATGGATAACAAAGCGGAACGGCGGCAGCGCTAGGCTCCTCTGGTGGTGCTTGTGTGAATCACGGCAGCGACAGGGAAGGTAATGGTGGCGGCGGTAATGCGGGTAGGGTCCAAGATTGAACTCGCTTTGATACCATGATAAAATATAAATGAATTTATTAATGGTGCATTAATATCACGTCAATGACACATCTCATTCATAATGAGGATTATAATATATAGTGTTACAATCTCAACTATAATTGAAATAAGATATTAAACTACCATCTATAATCTTATACTGCAAAGAAACTAATTCTATAATTATTACATATTACTTTCTTCTATGCATAATTATTGCATAAACTATTTTATATTTCCTTTAAGGATGTTCACAGATGATAAAACATGATATTGTAGAAGATACCATAAAATATCTCTGACAAATATACATCTCAACTAAGTGTGAAGGGATTTACATTTTGAACAAGAGATCATTCCTTCCCAAAGTCATCAAAAAAATGCGTAGCATTCCACAAATTAAATAATATTTTCAGTCATTCAGCTTTTACTAGCAGAAAGTTCACAAATATTGATGTAAGTCATGCATCACCTTTGTGACACTGTAATGCAGCATATACATTTCCCTAAAGGCTATCACACCTAGCCTTAAGGTGCCCATGCCAGCCGACCAGCATATGCATTTCCCTACATTTAATAAATCATGTACTCCCTCCGTCCCAGCCGAATCTGCACACTTTTTGGTCAACTTTCTGAAGACATGTTTGACCATAAATTTCAACTAGTATATAGATACCAATATCATCATGTGAGATATTGTTGGATTCTCTGCATGCTGTATTTTCTAAATATCAAATTTTAACACACTGTTAATATACGTAACTAAAGTTATCGTTGGTCAAACATGACCTGAGAAAGTTGACCAAAAAGTGTGCACATTCGGCTGGGACGGAGTAATAATATTTTCCCTGTCCCTGTGGCAAAGCAAACCAGATTATCTTCTCTTGATTCTGTTATTCCAAGTTCTATTCCTTTTCAATTATTACATAAGGATTTATGGGGCATTTAGGCTTAAAACTATTCTTGACTATTTTGGATTATTACAGTACAGCAACCTGGACCTTTATAATCAGATCAAAAACTATAGTCTCTACTGTCATAAAAGAATTCATGTTAATGATCAAAAGTAAGTATAATGCAAGAGTAAAAAAATAAGAACTAATAATGGAACTGATTTCACTAATAATGTTTGCTCACAGTTCTTCACTTCATTGGGTATAATTAGAGCTGTCAATCTCTGATCTGAACCGACAATTCAACCTGAACCGACATGACTGAATCACCCCGAAAACCACTCTGAATAGAGAAATATTGACCCAAACACAACCCAACACGACCACACTCAACCCAAAACCCGATTTTAACTCGGGAAATATTGACCTGTACCCGAACCTGACACGATCGAATTCAACGCAAAACCCGAATATGACCCAATAATTTGGACTCAAACCCGACCTGTATACAAATCCGAGATCAATTCGAACTCGATCCAACCCGAACCCAATTTAACACAAACCTAATTCAACCCGATAAATTAACTTTATAACCCTACCTGTAATCAACCCAAAAACAGATATAGTTATAAAAAGTCAATTAACATTTAATTGGAACCAAGTCAACTTGGTTATGCGTCAAACTAATAACAATGGGGTTTTTAGCATATGATTACTAGTACGTAAAGTCAATTCATAACAAATGTGAATACACAAGGTTAAGTTAAAAATGCACACAACTAAATTTATAAATCTAATGAATAATAGTCAAATAAAGAGAGACGTCTCATTAAAATTATAGTTTTGATTTAGTAATTATAGTTTTGATTTAGTAATTATAGAGAGTCGACAAAATATTAATTTCAAAAATCAGTTTGAAAAGTATTGTAAAAATAATATTTAATAAATTATCACAAATTTATAGACTGAGTAACTATTCGATGAAGGTATTTTATAATTAATGTGACTAATAAGAATATTTGATATTTAATTTTATTCAATGAAATATATATGTTTATGATAACCTTTAAAATGAGCTCAACATATAAATAATTATTCTTTAAATAAGTTGAATGAAATATTATAATAATAATCATTTTTATTTTATTTAATATGTAACGATTTCTAACTAAACTAAATATTTCACTACATTATTCATACAGTTTTCCTTAGATAACTAAACTTCAAAATTGTAAATAAAATTATTTATTTTCAATTTAAATGTAAGACACAAAAATACATAAAAGTAATCCAAATTTTTAGTTAATAATACTGCGCAATGCGCTGTGGAACTTCACTAGTTTTTTATTTTAAAAAATTTAGAATCAGAATATTTATTACAACAGAAATTTGCACTAGAGTATTTTAAAAAGTGAATTGAATTCAATGAATACTCAACACTGCTATTCAACTAAGATAGTGGGTACAAAAGCGCCTCTAACATATTTATGGAAAATTATACTATGGCCCCAAAAAATGTTACGACATTATCCTTCTCTCCAAATTACACAATTTTTGTTATTCTTGCATAAATATAGAAATAGAAAACAAATGTTATTTTAGTGAAATGTTGGAAAACGCTACTACATGTTCTAAAGTAACTTAAAGTTGAGTACTTAGAAGTAAGAAAGAGAAATCGAAAAGGATTACGGATATGTTCTTGTCTCCAATTGTTGATAAATATTCCTTTACAGACTTGAAAAACACAATGGGGTGTACATGGTATCATCATGTTCGAGCGGATTTCAATTTGGAGTTACGAGTAAAGTTTTTGTTTTTTGCACTTAGGTTCCTCAAAAAAAGTTGGAATTGTCAAATTACGAAATTGACGACACCAAAAAGCAATTCAATAATGTACTATTGTGACTTTGCAATTTGGACATGTATGGGTGAACATAAGGGCATTGAAAGCCAATATTGAATACTTCTACATAGTCTTACAAAATTATATTGTGGCCCAAAATTGTGTTACCCCATAATCTGTTGCTCCAAAATACATTATTTTTTTATTCTTGCCTAAATATAGAAATATTAAATTAATTAATTTTTTGGTGAAATGTTGGAAACTGCAAATACATGTTCTAGAGTAATTTAAAGTTAATTACTTTAAAATAAGAAAGGGAAATCGAAAATGATTACTGATACATTTTTATACTCGATTGTTGATAAATATTTTGTTACGTACTTGGAAAATACAATGGGGTGTATATGGTAGCATCACTTTCGAGCGGATTTCAATTTGGAGTTACGGGTCAAGTTTTTTATATTTTGCAAGTTACAAGTTACAACGAACCAATAACTAATAATGGTACAGATGTAACAATAATATTATTGAAATATAACTTAAACCAACAAAAATTTAATCAGGTAGCATAATAACCCGATCTAAAATGAACCAATCCAAAATATATCTGAATTCAATATGAAACATTACAAAAAATAACTAACGTGATCAAACCCAAACAAAACTTCAGTACAAAAAATGACACGACAATAACCTGTTCCGATACAACCCGACAATATTCTGACCCGACTCGACCTAATTTGAGTATAAAAATTACGCGACAGTAACCCGACCCGATATTAACTCAACCCGACACGACCCAACCCAAGGAAAAAGACTGACACATTTTCAACCTGACACGATAGTAACTCGCACAATACGCCAAATTAAATAAACACGCTTCAACCCAACCTATTTCAACACGACATGTTTCCAATCCATTACGAACCTGATACGATAATCCGAATTGACACCTCTAGGTATAATTGATCGAAAGTCATGAACCTGCACACCAAAACAAAATAGGGTAGTTGAAAGAATACATAAGCATCTCCTGCAAGTAGCCAGGTCCCTTATGCATTAGCCCAGACTCACGGCTACCTACATCCATCTCCTATCCTAAATTGGAAATCACGATATGAAATACTGTCTAAGAAATTTCCTGATTTGTAATGTTACACATATTTGGTTCCCTATGCTATGCAACAAACCTCAATCAAGAAAAACACAAATTCAGTCCTAGAGCTTTTCTTATCTATTCTTAGGTTATCCTGCCAATCAAAAGGCCTATAAGGTCTATGATTTCAAGAATAAAAAAAATCATGTCATTTCATAGTACTTAGTTTCAATATTAGTCATCATCTGGTTTGAAAATAAACAAGTCTATAATCCCACTCATCAGGACTCAATATACCTACACTCATAAACTTCTGATTAGATTCTAGATGTGAATATTTGGAATCATTCCACTGATCCTTCCTCACCAAATAATGACTCAACTGGTCCTCATCCCTCTACTAATCCAGAGTCTGAACCACACTACTCTTCCTCACATTTTGAAACTACAAGCCTCGGTCCACAAAATCAAATAATGCTAAGACAAAGTACAAGGGTTAATACTGGGCATGTATGGATGCATGAACTGTCATTTAGTTTAGTCCTCCGATGTTTTCAACAACTTTTAGCCCTATGGATACTACTTTTATGTCACAATTGTCAAAATTCATGAGCTCATTCATATAAACATG
The DNA here is from genome assembly GCA_037428765.1 of Rubia yunnanensis. NCBI lineage: Eukaryota > Viridiplantae > Streptophyta > Magnoliopsida > Gentianales > Rubiaceae > Rubia > Rubia yunnanensis. The sequence continues at coordinate 63,021,223 of CM075069.1, read as the reverse complement.
GGCGGAACTACTAATACGCAAAGTATGGCTCCAGCTATACCTGAGTTGCCGGCGGGAAGGTAGTAGTAACGGAAGGCACGTCGTCGGATTAGGGTTTCGCTTCTCCCCATCTCTATACTTCCGTGTCGTAAGTCTGTCAGAGTATTAATGAACCTCCCCTAAAAAGGGTTTCTGGTTCCGCCACTGCATATAAACAAGCTTGCAATGACTAACGAAGTGGGTCAAAGTTATGCAAGCTAAACTTGATGCACTTGATAGCAATAATATTTGGGATCTAATGCCTATAACTGCATGGAAAAGGGAAATTGGTTCTAAGTGGATGCTTAAGGTTAAATTTCATGTAGATGTGACAATGGAAAGATACAAAGCAATGATTGTAGCAAAGGGATATTCATATATTGAAGGTATAGATTACTCTTACTCCTTTTCATATGTTGCTAAACAAGTTATAGTGAGGTTATTACTGGCTATCACAACTCTTAAAGGTTGGAATCTATGTAAAATAGATGTTAGCAAAGCCTTTTTGCATGTGTACATCAATGAAGACCAGTAAATGATGCCACCTGAGGGTTACAAAGGCTCAACCTGGCCAAGTGTGCAAATTAAGAAGATCACTCCATGGGCTTAAATATGCTTCTAGAGAATGGAATGCTGAGTTCATTAAGAACCTAATAATGTTTGGATTACAACAATCTAATCATTATCACTACTTGTTTGTTAAGAAGAACACTCGGTATGCACTTGCGTTACTAATCTATATTGTGATGTACTGATTGTTCGTGATTCAGAATAGGAAATTGAGGACTTGAAGTCTTATCTGCATACAATTTTTAGCATCAAGGATCTTGGACAGGCTAAATACTTCCTAGGCATTGAAAATGCTAGATCCAATGCAAGAAAATTTCTGAGCGAGAATATAAACAGTACAAACATTGTTGTTGATCTCAAACTAACTTATTACATTGTTTCATCTACACCTCTTCCACCATCTTGGCAAGTGCAAGATGGTTCGTCTTCACTACTACATGATCCTAGACCATTTAGAGGATTAATTGGCAGGCTATTGTATTTCTCATTCACTCGGCCATACATCATTTTCTCTGTGCATCAGTTAAGCCAGTTTGTTTAGAATCCTTCCCAGCATCACTTGAATGGTGCACTTCACATTGCTAAGTATCTTAAGGGATGTTCAGCTCATGGTCTTGTGGTCCATGTCTCTTCATCTACTTCCCTCCCAATATTTTGTGATGCAAAATGGAACACCTACAAAGTCACAAGGAGATTTGTGACTCAATTCATTATCTTTTTAGGGATTTCTTTGATCTCCTGGAAATCTAAGAGGTAGCCCGCAGTCAGCAAGTCTTCTGCAAAATCAGAGTGTTAAGCTATGTCAATAATTAATCTGAGCTCAAATGGATCACTTATTTGCTCACTGATATTCATCATCACTTCTCCTCACCCATTCCTCTCCAGTGAGACAATGTTCTTGCTTTGCATATTACCCAGAATCCAATCTTCCATGAGAGAACAAAGCACAAAAAAGTTGGTTGTCACTATGTCCGAGATGCTTGTAAGGACAGTTTCATTTATCCTTTTCATGTCTACTCCATACAGCAACTAGCAGGTGACTTTACAAAACTTCTAACACATGTGTAAAGTCAAGTGGTTTTCATTGAGTATTTAATTAGGAATTTGTGAAAAAAATTTGGAAATGAAAAACATTCCATGTTGGAACATGCGGATAGCAACCACATTAGTGTCTACAAGATTTTACCGAAGAAAACAAAATATTGTGATATTTGTTGATTTATGGAAATCTGAATATTCTGCAATACATTAGGCGGTGGTAGAAGCATATTAGGTTTATGGAAAATTCCTACAAATATGGTATTTGATTTATGGAGTATATGCGATATATTGTGATAAAGAAAATCTCCTTATTTATGAGATTTGGATATGTTTCAGAAAAAGATAAGGAATATGAATATTGTGGAAATAATCATGAAGAGTTTCGATCTGCTCATGGCTTTAAAAGGGGACATCACGACTGCATTAAACTCACAAACTTAATTGCAAAAATCTGCACACATATTTTTTTAATCTTTTCTGAGAGTCTTGCAAGAGTCAGATCTATATGTTCCAACATACGTGACATACCGTTCAAAATTCAGAACCATATGTCTTAATTCCTCGGGAGGAGAAGATCCAGCGTCGATGGGTTTCGAGGTTGGAGGGAGTGTGATTAAGACAGATCGGTAGCTAGGGGAGCTAGCAGAATTCACATGTTTAATTAGTAAAGATAAGTATTTTGTATGATGTACTATGTACGGTTTCTTTTTGATTAGTGGATTCATTCTGAAGTAGGTCAGACTCCGTAAATGTAGGTAAATTTCACCGACCTGCGTAACTAAGTCTCGCATCTTTATGCTTTACGTTATTACATACATAGTTAGATAGGTTATATTTAAACATAGCAGTATTAATTAAAATAATTCGGTAAAACCAAATTTAACTTCACTCCCTCTCTCCAAGACAGATTCCCAACCATACATTGGTCCTCTGTTTTTCTTGTTTGAAATGGATCATCTAAATCAATCTAATGCCTGCGATGTAAATCAATGAGGCTGTTATCCTTATCGTGCTGTTACCGATTCGTATGATGAAGACTCCACCAATGCTTCTCTAGCGGAGGATGCATACACCAGATTCGATTTTGACACCCTAATTCCAATGGTAGCTCTCTCGTGGACAAAAACCTAATCAGCGGTGATTTAGAGCTTCAATCCGGAATTCCTTGCGTCCTCTGTGGTTTCAAGCCCGCGGAGGAGCCAATTTCTGACACACCATGCTCGTAAGGCTCCTCCTCCACCGCCGTTGGTCGCCGGTCGAAGTTGATCTAGCGGGTATCTCAATCTCCAATGGATCATCTGCCCTTTTGTATGATAAGGACGATGTGAGATTCAGGGTCGCTGATATCTTCATTCCAGATCTCGGTGAGGCGTAGAATCGCGAACATAAGAACATTAAGCTCGATGAAGATTACTGAACATTGTGAGTTTGTTTTTTCTTCTTGTTGTGTTATTGTTACATCGTCTGACGTTTTATTCGTTTAAAATGTGTGTTCTGGGGCATGGTTTGATAAAGTTTCTTGATCTTCGCACAGGAATATGATCCGGTCTGCTGATGAAGTGATATTTTTTGACTCTGTGGTTTTTTAGATGTTTGAATGGATGAACATGGTTTCAATGTGCCTTTGTTCATGTTTAGTTTCTCTTTGTGTTTGTTAAAGAAGTTGTATGCTGATTATTGTGTTGTTAGTGTCTTACTCTGCTATGGTGATGTTTTTATGCCGTTAGGGTTATGTCATACTCTGCTCTGGTTGCTACGCTCAGTTTCCATGTTGTTCTGGTTGTACCTTATTAATGAAAATGATTACTAGTTTTTATACCCATATATATGTTGAGTTTGGTTATGGTTTACTGTATTGTTATGTGTATGGTTGATACGCGGAGTTTTCTTGTACTGATGCTGCTTTACCGAATAAGATGAGTCTGTGCTATGTTATGTCTCTGGTATGGTGATTCTGCTTATGCTTTTCTTTTTATGCTAAAGTATATGCTACGCTCAATCTGGTTATGCTTTACTGTATGGTTGTGTATGGTTGATATGCAATATTTTCTTGTGCTATTTATGTGTTACTGAATTAAATGAGTCTATGCTATGCTGAGTCTCCTTATACTTTTCTTGTTATTCTTAGTCTATGTTATGCTCAATCTGTTAATGCTTAGTCTTTGTTGTGATCTCAGTTGCCTTGGTTTGTCCATTTTTCATGTTTTGTGGAGTCTTTTTCTCATCTTTTTTGTTCTTGTCTTGGTCTGCTGCTGGTTATTCTTGCTGGTTTGTTGCTGACATGTTTAGTCATGCTAGTTATCTCTTTGTTTTTGCTGATTTTTGTTTTGAACTTGTTCTTGCTAGCTTCTTGATATACATGTTCAATAAACACACAACTTCGAGCAGGATTCGATTAGCCTTGACCTGCACATGAATGCGCTTAGATAAATGTGCATTCTTATTCCATTGATGATGGTTGTGATTGTGTTTGTTGAGTATGTTATGTTTCATATTTGTATTAGAAACCCTGTAGTTATTGGTGCAGCTGGAAGGTTGGTCACTGATTGCAAATGGAAACAATTTACTAAATCAGATAAATGGTTGCAAATATAACGTGTCTGGCACACCAAAAAGATAAGTTTCAAGGTTTTACAAAAAGGTAACCATTAGTCTAACCCATTCAAAAGATGATTGCTTTTTTTTTTGGCTTGAAGCTTTTACATTCCCAAAGCTTGCATCAGTACTTGCATGTGGGATGTATCTTGTATTGAAAGAAAATGTTGCATGCATTCGCGAACTACACTTTTATTACATGATAGCATTTTTGGTAGTTGGCATGTTCGGGTTAGGTGATCCTTTGACATATTCGACATTTTGTAGTTGTTGCATCCTTTCACCTTTATTATCTCTATCATTGATGCTTAGTGAGTCAAGAACACCTTATTTAGTGTTGCTGGATCTTTCCTATCATGTGCATTGTATACAACATTCAAAAGGCGCTCCATAGTCGTTATCTCATGTTGCATGGATTGAATGGAATTGAAAAATCCCAGATCTAATATATTCATATCAGGTGAATTTGATGGCTGGCTTACCAAATTGATGTTGAAACCATCTCTCAACTCTAAATTATATGTGTCTTGGAATCGTGTTGTATTTTGATTTGCTAGCTCATCCATGCTAGCCAGTGTGCCTTAATTATTGGAATAATCTTCCTTATAATCATGTCCCTTATAACATCCCTGTTTAGCTTTGGTATGGGCTTGGTTTCAATCGTTCATGCTGGATGATTCTTGCTTTTCCTTTGAGCTGGTACTATTATAATGAAGAGGAAAGCCCCAAACTTCCCATCAAATATAAGCAGGCCATTATTGTCATACAATGGCCAGTTAACAGCCCACATGAACATTAATTTCTCTATATGTGACTTGTGCTTGCAGGTTCTTAATGATCCAGGTTCATCCGGAGCCAATAGGTAACAAACAGTTGGCTTTGTCATATAGAACTACTTTTCATCCCAAGAAGGGTTAAGCAAGAAGTCGTCGTTTCATTAGCTGTCTCTCACCGCAAAGAGCTTAGTTTATAGGGAAACAATAGAGGCTACTGAAGGGTTGGAGCCATGATGCGTAGGGTTCACAAGACCAGCAGACATTAGAGGAGGGCCGTCGTTCCTGCAAGCTGCAATTATCAAGCAAAATAATATGATAATCCAGTTCCTAGCCAATATCTCGGAGCAGATTCAGAATTGACAAGAGAGGGTCTAGTCGTTGGAAAAAGGTATCCAGCAGCTGAGCCTGGGAAAACAGGCGGAGTCATGATTTGAGGAAGTAGTCTTTGACCTAACAGGAGGTTAGAGGGTGTAAAGCTCTCGAAATCTGAAATCCCCAAGAAGAAAATGGGGGCTAATATACGTTTTCAAGGATCCAAAATGGATATTCGAGGAGGAAAAAGCCAAGCTTGGAAAAGGAGGAGATCGACAGGTTCCAGATTAGAAACTCTACCGTCCATTCGGAATCAAACGGGGGTGGTAGACGGTCTATCTACTTCGGGTCCTTCAAGTCAAGAGGACCAGTTACGAGACTACCGGAGGTCCAGCCGAATTGGTATGAGATGGCTAGAAGAATCCCACGAAGCTTAAGAAGGGGGTTCCAAAGAAGCCTTGAAAGTCAAATAGACCCAGAGGATGAAATATAAATATCCCAACGTCGAAGAGCCAGTTTGGTGCCGGTGGAGGTATTATATGAAGATGGCTGGTTAATGCCTAATCACTGGGTATACCAACACTACATAGAGGAGAGAGTCCTTTGTGTGGAAGGACACCAGGTGGAGATGCCTCTAATTAACGAGGCAAGTTACGGAAGGTTGCGGCAAGGGGGGTTGCAGCACATTCACCTAGGGATGATAATGGTACAGGTCCAAGGACTTCACCAGTGGGAGGCCGAAGTAAATATTCTGGTAATCCTAAGGGACACCAGGTGGGCGATGATAGGGCTATAATGGGCTTAATGGAAATGGACATCACAGAGGGTACGGAGATGGAAATGGACATTCACCTAACATAATAATGTCTGTACAAGATTTCAGAAACTATGTCCAATTAACAATCCAAACGCATGGGTATGCGAACTGGAATGGGGGAGAAAGTAACTTGCTGATAACTAGGGCGTTGGTTGGCAGACTAACCAACACAAGTTATGCCAGTTTTCGGTATAATGTTCAGCACATTGCAGATTACCTAGCGAGCAGCGGTATTAGGGCCGTTGCTGGGCAACCACACTCAACAAAGGAGCTACAAGGTCAAAGGTGGTGGGTCAAACCACCGATAGCAGCAAGGAGGCCAAAGGCGCCACATGAGATGGAAATACGGAATCATTTGGATGGATCCCTATCAATGAGATTTGGATATTATAGAACCATTGAAGAACATAGGACTGCAGTAAAGGAAAATGATGAGCAGCTGGCAGATGATGGCGAGGAGTTCGCTCTCGTACTTGGTGGCGAAAGTAACGATAAGGCAGATGGTGATGGGGCCATCACTATAATAAGTTAGCAGTAGGATTTGCCAGAGGAAGAAAAAGAAGAGGACACCCAGAAGGGAATCCTCAAGATTTATGCATCTATGGCTCGGAAGAGCCAATGAAAAGTTTTGGGACTTATCCAGTTTATGATACGTCCAACGATGAAGCTGAAGGAAAATGGGTTAACCCATTCTTCTTAACAAGGGGTGGGGAGGATAACCCAAAAACAAGACACAAGGAGGAGATTACACTAGTGAAAGAGCTTGAAGAGATGTAGTACCAAAAGCTCCAAAAGCTGACCCAAAAGCTGGAGGAATATGCAAACTCAACTGGCAAGTCTTCCTATAGACCACAAACAGAATTAGTTATGGGTCCCACTTCATATCCACCGGCGAAAACAGCTCGGGGAAATGACCTAAGGGTTGCTCCGTTTGATGTAGGAGCAATTAGGAACAGAACAATCAGGCTGAAAGGAGGTCACAGTGATGGCAGTTGGAACTTACCATCGGCCCAGGCAGTGCAAGGGTCAACGCTTGTGCTACCGGACGACATCGGCTTGTATAGCGATGTGATTTCCAGGTGGGAGTCCATTACCTATAAATATGTTGAATGAGAAAAGCTGGATCGACAATAGGACCAAGCTTTTGTACGTGGAAAATCTGTTTGGAGAAGTTGAGAAGAAAACGTGGATTCAATGGAGGATGGCTTACCAGTTAGAGTACGAGGAGCTAATCAACATTGTCGATGACCCGCATAATATAACCTCGCAAATAAGGAGAATAATCCTATTAGAAGACTCGTTCCAGGGATTTACTGAGGAGTAGGAGAGAGCCTACCAGGACTTGGAGCGGCTGTCATGCGATAACATGAAAGACCTGATTAACTATGTGAATGATTTCAAAATCTTGGCGGCAAAGTTCGGTCGCATGTACATTCCCCCAGAGCTGCCGGAGAAATTCTTCAGAAAGATGCCACAGTTAATTGCCAAGGAATTGGAGAAGGAATTGGAGAAGGAATTCTTAAGGAAGTACCCTGGTAACACCGTTAGTGTGATTCCAAGGATTCACTTTTCTTACCAATACCTGGCCGAGATGTGCAAAAAGCGGCATTATAGAGGGGACTGAAAGACTTGTCCTTCTGTAGCAAAATACCAATCCCAGGGTATTATCGAACCCAAAAGAAGTATGGCTTAAGGAAGTCAAAGTCATACAAGGGCAAACCACATGACTCTCATGTGAGTGTCTTCAAGAAAAAGCACCCGGAGAGAGCAAAGAAGTGTAAATGTTACATCTGTGGCAATGAAGGCCACTTCGCTCGGGAATGTAGAAAGAGAACCGGCAATATTGCTAGAGCAGCGGTCGTGGATAATCTAGAATTGCCAAGCGACTGGGATGTAGTCTCGGTCGACCTCGATGATTCAGATAGTGATGCGATTTGCAGCGTATCGAAAGGAGAAACCGGTACGACCCTAATGAACATCAAAGCAGCCATGGAAGAATTCCCATTAGAAGAGAATGCCTTTGTTCCGGGAGAAGAAAATGGATGGAGGTGCCAGGTGAAACTCCCGACGGAACAGGAAGAATGTAGGCATCAATGGAGGAGGAATATCCAGGTGGAAGAAGTTAAAAGGATCAAGTGTGTTTTCTGTAAGCACCAAACCACAGAGAGGATGAGGATCCACTACACCACCTGTAAGTTAACGGCCCGTCCACTATGTTCAGGGCGCTACCTAAAGGAGAAAATCATACCGTTACCAGCACCTGCCAATCAGGAGTATGAGTCTAAAGATAAGTTAATTCATGAATTATTAGGGTACATCCAATTTCTCACAACGGAGAATGAAAGGCTAAGGAAAAGCCTGGAGGCTGAACTGGAGAAAGGCCTGAGGAGGGATCAGAAAGAGCTGGAGGCAAGAGATGCTGACACAGCAATGCAAGGAAAAGCAAGGAAGGTGAAGATATGGACGAGGTTTTCTTCGAAGAAGCAAAAGTCCTAATGGAAAGTAGAGTGGCATTGGCAGCAGCAAAGCAGGAATTGCCCAAACTTCCACCAAGTATCCAATATTCAAAAGAACAGTCAACCAGCTGTTTAAGATTCGTGTATCAATGGAAATTCCAGGATTAAAGCCTTTCGAAAAAAGGGCAATACTGGACACTAGAGCCACTACCTGCTGCATTGATAGCGGAGCAGTCCCTAAAGAAGCACTGGAGGAAAATAGTTATACTGTTTATTTCAACGGAATCAACTCCAAGCAGGCGGCAAAGCTTAAGCTAAAAAATAGGCAGATGATGATCGGAAAAAATAGGTTCAGAACCCCGTTCACTTACAGCTTCGACATGGGCATGAGGGACGAAATCCAAATGCTCATAGGATGCAATTTCATACGGTCGATGTATGGAGGAGTAAGAATGGAAGGTAACACTGTTACTTTCTACAAGAATTTGACCGTAATCAACACAAGTTCAGACACGGAGGTATGCAGAGCAGCAATACTCGAATCCACGGAAGATGAGTATATTGTAATCCAGGACTTGGTAATATAACTTGGGCAAAACCAGCTCAAGTTTTCAGAAAAGGTTTGGCCCAATCCTAGGAAGGCTGGAAGATGCAGGATTCATTGGTGAGGATCCATTGAAGCACCGGGCCCTAAACAAGGTGGTTTGTAAGCTAGATGTTATCAACCTAGATATAACGATCCAGGACAAGCCTCTGAAACATATGATGCCAGCGGCTGAGGACTCTCATAGGATGCATGTCAGGGCCTTGCTTATGCTTAGGGTGATCAGGCCCAGCAAAAGCAAGCACATGACGATGGCGTTATTGGTAAACTTCGGGACTCTTATTGATCCGGTCACCGGAGAGGAGAGGAAAGGGAAGGAAATGATGCTATTCAACTCCCGCTCCTTTAACGACAACACGCACAAGGATCAGTACATGTTACCCGGAATTAACACAATCATCAAGCGTGTGGGTAACAGTAATGTCTACTCTAAGTTTGACCTAATAAGTGGTTTTCACCAAGTGGCTATGGCGGAAGAAAGCATTCCATGGATGCCATTTAGATTAAAAAAATGCACCGGCAATATTTCAGAGGAAGATGGATGAGTGCTTCCGTGGAACCGAAGCCTTTATTGCGGTGTACATCGACGATATCTTGGTGTTCTCAAGGAATGAGGAGGAGCATGCTGATCAGCGACAGACCATGCTAGGTATTAGTGAGAAGAATTGATTGATCCTTTCTAAGCCAAAGATGAAGGTTGTTCGGGAAATTGAGTTCCTTGGGGCAATTATCGGCAACCAATTGATTAAACTACAATCCCATATCATCAAAAAGATCGTGGAATTCAAGGACGAATCCTTAAGAGAGAAAAAGGGATTGTGATCCTGGCTTGGCATACTCAATTATGCCAGGTCGTACATTCCCAATTTAGGTATCCTAGTTGGCCCACTGTACTCCAAGACTAATCCGAACGGAGACAAGAAGTTTAAACCCTAAGTCTGGGGTTTAGTCAAGAAGATCAAGGAATTAGTGCAACAGTTACCAGACATGGAGCTTCCACCACCCGGGAGTTATATTGTTCTGGAAACAGATGGCTGCATGGAAGGCTGGGGAGGCGTGTGCAAGTGGAAGCGCAAAAGGAATGACCCAAGATCATCGGAAAAATATGCGCTTATTCAAGCGGAAAGTTCCCAGTGGTAAAATCTACAATCGATGCGGAAATCCATGCTTGCATGGAGACATTGCAAGCCTTGAAAATCCATTACTTGGACAAAAGAGAGATTACCCTGAGAACTGATTGTCAGGCAATCATTAGCTTTTATAACAAGATGGCACAGAACAAGCCATCTCGCGTCCGATGGATCAATTTCACTGACTTTATTACAGGGACTGGGGTTAAAATTAACTTGAGCACATTGAAGTGAAAGAAAATGTGTTAGCCAATTCTTTATCAAGATTGGTTAATGCTCTTACTATTTCAGAATGTCTGGGTCAAACCCCAGAGGAGCAACTAGGAATAGTGGAGGAAGCCATACTGGAGGTAGCAGGCCAGGGTCATCATGCTATGATTTTGAGAACAAGCTTGGAAGAAATTGCACAGCAAATCGAGGGAATCTGCAAATCAAATATTACAATGTCCAGCAGGACCTCAACAAGTTCGGATCGCCTTGGATAAAGTATTCAAACTGCGGAATCAGGCCAATAAAATCCAGCAAGTAGCAGCCCATGGCACAGTGGATGCGCTCAATACCCTGCAAGAGATTCAGGAAATCAAGCTAGAGACATGTCGCAGGATGGAAACTGAGGATAATTATTGGGGGTACCAGCTTGCCTCAGTAATGGAGCACGCAGGACGTATAAACCAGCTGGAAACATTAGCCAGAAACCTAGCGGAGGATGTGGATCGTCACCAAATTTAGCTTTCGGTGAGATGTGACATCCCACTTATTTCTTTCTATTAACAATGTAGTTGCATGTGAATCCCAAACATCCCATTGGACTAGGGAAAGCAGTTGCATTTTGAAAATAATAATTGGGAGGTCATCGCCGTACCTCTCAAAGTTAATACTTTTAAGCCCTAAATGCTTTCTATCTACAATTAAGTAGATAATGGCAAGTTGGGGTCGTCCACGATAAGAGGGATCTTTTTAAGGGTTTTAAACATATAAAGGAGAAAACATACTAAGCACATACATACATAGATATATATAAAAACATGTAAACAAGGGGGGGGGGGGGTTTGGTTGAGAGTTGTTCCTAAGTTAACAAATTAAAGTACAACAATTAGCAAAGCAATAGAACAATGCTAATTATGCAATACAACTAATAGTCAGATGAAAATAACAATTTACGGAACCTTAGCGCAATTGACTTCCACTTCCAAACCTCTTATCCATCATTGAACATGCAACTTATTTACTACTTTCACTACTTGTTGTGAAGACTAAACTTCTATCCTTCTTAGATAGTAGTTTGCAAGAGTGAATTTGACATCTCTTGTCAAACCTCACCAATGGCTCCCGTAGTCGAAACACGACTCAAGGTATCCCATTGATGGCATTTAGCACAAAGAATCAACAAGCTCGGCAACACTTATAAACACTACACCGCGTCTAAGCATTTAACCGATTTATGCATTTACACGAGATTGGTCAAGAACGATCGACGTTCATAGATTCTCTCGTTTGCTACAAACGACAAACATGACAAAGAGTTCAACATTATCATACCCACCTAGCAATCATCAATCCAACACAATCAAAAGCTCTAAATCATACTCATATATTCCTAACAAGAAGATGGGGGAAATCAACCCACTTCCCCTAAACCCTAGCAAGCAATTCATACAAGTATTTCATATACTCAAGCTTTCAGCAACATTAATGATATCAACAAACACATTCAGTGCTCCATAAATGCACAATAGTAAGAGCAATAAATAAGCTACAAATAGTTCTTAGGACATGGGTTTGGAAGCCTTAGTCAATTGCTCCCAAGAGATAGATTAGCTACAAGGGTTTATGCTAATCAATGCTAAACAACTAATCATAAAAACAAGAGAAATCAAGGATGAAAAATGGAAGAAAAGGGTTTGAAATAGTACTAAAATCGCAGCTGGAAGGTAAGGTCTGAATGAGAGGAAAAAGAATGGTATTTATAGTACAAAGAAGATAAGGCAGAATTCTGGCCACCCGTTAGTCTCGACTCGCGACGGTCATCGCGACGAGACCATCGCGACTTGCGACGGGTGCCAGAATTTTGCATTGTGTCTTTTTCTTCTTGTTGTGGTATGCAGTCATCTTCATAGTCATCCCTCTCAATCTCCAAGTCTTCGGCGGCTCCAGAAATGGTCTTCAATGGCCTCCGATCTTCATGTCTTCGAAGCGAGTCTTCAAAAGTCTTCGAAAGTGTTGTCTTCAATGGCCTCCGGTCTTCATTGCTTCCGTGTTCTTCCCTTGTCACACAAAATTCACTTAGAAGAGGTAAAAGAGCATAAAGTTGCTCTTATCCCTCCTAAGAGAATTCCAAGGTAAAGCACAAGCTCTCGATAATAAAAGAGCACAAAAGTGACCATAAATAGTACTAAATAATGCATATAAAGTGGACACATCAAGCCTCCCCACACTTGAACCTTACTTGCCCTCGAGTAAAAAAAGATCCAAGAATACGAAGGAAATGATATATCCATATCCTAACTACTAATCCCTCAAATCAATACCTCACAAAACTCTCAATTTCACACATCCCAATGTTAAAGTCAAATGAGAAGTTTCCCACAACCCCTATTACTAAATCTACCCAAACCATATCATCCCATCAATTTATCGATTTCTCTAAGACATCTCCAAATCCCGAATTGATAACCCCAAATCCAATGATAAAAGATGAAGCGAAAAGTGTATATAAGGTTCAAAACACATGCTCCACTTTACATCAATATATCAACCTAAAAACGAAGCATCTTAATGATCAAGAATTTCATAACTTATTCCGTCTTTTCCCACTAAATTTTTCATTCCCAAAAGGTCCTCAAGATGTGAAGCTACCCGATCCATCCATGTGATTACCGCAACCATATGACTCCATCGCCGGCAAATGAGTTAACATTTGTTGTTTGTTTTTTTTTTCAATTTCTCTCGTTTTCTCTCATTTTGCCTATGAGCCCTTTCGGGTTTTCATCCTAGCCACACATCATGTTTCTTTGGCTCACATCTCACCTTTTTCCGCACATTTAGCCTCTCATTTTTGCCTAGGCCGCCCTTTCGGGTTTAAGACCTATCCGGGCCCCCAATGTTGCCTAAGTTGCCCTCTCGGGTTTTCAACTTAGCGGGATTCTCTTTTCTTCTCTCTCTCTCTCTCTCTTTTTTTTTCACGTGTTTCCAATCCAAAAAGTAGCATATTGCTTTCCAAATGTGAAGGTTAAGAAAAGTATCAAAACCAACATTATCCAAGTACAACAAAAGCAAAACACTATCCAAAACAAAAAGCAAAAGTATCTCCAACCCTAGCCGCCTAACAATAGTAGATACCCCTCCCCATACTTAGAACACTACATTGCCCTCAATGTAGACTAGGGCGAAACCGTACAAAGCGAAGTATGGAAAGGGGTAAAGTGTGATGCTCACTCAATCAATGCTGTGATGAGGACGGGCCACCGCTGGAGTAGCGCTGCTGGTACTGTGCTAGCCACTCCGTGCTCCTCTGCCTCCGTGCCCTCCGCCTCTCTGCTCTTGGATCAGGGCCTGATGCACCACCCGACTGGGACTGCAACTCATGGATGCGAGCTAACAGGTGGTCAATCTCCTCATCCATATCGATCAAAGCCTGGGAGACAAACACACTGTGCTCCAAAATCATGCTGTCCTGGCGGTGGAAACCATCGTGCATGGTCTGCATCATCCGCTCATAGAAATCTGGCGGAGGTTGGGAGTAGTGAGGTGCAGCATCATCCTCCTGCATAGGATCCGTCTGTGGTGGAGGCTATGGAGAGTAATACTGCTGCTGCTGCTCCAAGGAATGTAGGGTGCTATCGTCATGCTGGAGAGGGGCTGGCCCGAGGTCGCGGTGCTCACGCTGGAACTCAGCTGTACATGAGGAGTCTGGGGAGATCGCCAAATCTCCCAGCGGTGTGTCGAACTCCAGCTTCGTCTTGCTCTGCTGAGGAAGTGTCATGAATGTGACCTTCCTCGCACCGTATAACCAATGGAAGAGCCCAGTGGTCCGGGTGACACTGAGCATCTCAAATCGAACAAGTCGCTCGATGGTGATCAGATAAGACGTCCGCCTCCCCAAACGTGGGAAGTTGGCCGGAGGGACTAGTCCCAAGTACTCTGCCAGAAGGCCTATCATCCTTCCGACCGTGATCTTCTCCTTGGCCTTTCCTGCCAGTTCCACAATCTTTTCATCCACAGCTCTGCCCACAGCCCATATCCTGGCCCCTCGCTCGTTAAGTGCAATAGGAAGTGAATGTCGTTGTCTAGCACATTCGTCGGCTCCGCAGAGCAAAAGACTGTGCCAGCCAAGAGTCGGTGCACATAACGGAGTGCATGGTGAATGATGGCGCTGCTCTTGTCATGAGAGTTCTTTGGCCTCATATTGATGACATTCTAGAACTGCATGTCATCCTCAATTGACCGCTCTTGGGCCTCTGGGTCCAGTCTGTTCCGTATCTCGGCGGTGTCAAAACCAAAGGCCTCCTCAACCTGTGAGACGGTCATTTGCCAAGATAGGTCATCTTGGTGAAAGGCAATGTACCTCTCACAGGGTTGATCACCCCTCATGCTGCTTATATGGACAGTGGACAGGAACTCCAGCGTGTACCTCCGGTAAGTGGACGCACTCTTGCTCATGAATTTCTCCATTCCCCCTTTGGCGAGGAGGCATTTGGCAGGCTGCACGAGGCCGAGGGCATCCAGCGTGGGCACATCAACAAAACTGGTTTCCTTAAGCAGGCACCTCTCAAGGGCCTCCCATTTGTCCGCATAGGACCCGGTGATCCGGGTCAAGCCCATGTACCTATCCGAAGGGGAAGGTACAGGGCCCGATTTCAGAGCCGGTGACGGAGGTGGAGCTGGAGCGTCAGTGCGCTCGTCTTGCGGGGGAGCCCGAAATCTCCTCTTGGGGGCCATATCTGTCAATCACAGCAAACAGGTCAAACGCGAAGGAATATATGTATATGCAATATGGAAAATCTGTAACCAATCTTAAACTAGTTCATCATCACAGGTCGGATCAAAATCAACTCAGCTAGTTCAAGTTCTCATTGCAATTGCATATACAATCTACATTATGTCCAACAAGCTCATACCATCAAATCCACGAAGTTCTCACATAGTCTAAATCAATATGCTATATTTCAAAATCACAGTTATGCTCAACTAATTTAGCCATAATTAGTACAGTGACAATGTCAACCTCTACGTTCCATGGCCAAACTACTCTAAACAAAATAGCATTCCAAAGCACACTAACACTTTATTCCAATAACAACTATGTTTACTCCAGGGCTAACATGCTTTAAATACAGTACAAGTCATTATCTACTCTCCAGCCAAAACAACACGAATGCACACATTTCAAAACCAAGCAGGTATAATACAGTCAAAATCGCACTAAGAAAATATACGTACAGACTGCCATTACAAAATATGCACACAATACCCATCAAATAAAATTGGAAGCACAACTTATTCACCACAATCAACCAAGATCAATGATTTAAATTCCAAACACCTTAACACACAATCTACACAATATCCAATAAATAGCATATACGTTCGTACTCACAATTAGGGCCCAATAGAGTGAAGAAGTATACCAATAATACGCTTAGGAAGAAGAAAAATGGGAGCCCACGATCAATTCGGGTTTGAATTGCCTAAAGCGTCAAAACCCCAAAAATCTAGGGTTTCGGTTCTTCACAAAGGTGAGATGTGATTTGAGGTGTGGAGAGTGTGGGGGTTTGATAGGTGGTGGCGGCGGCGGCGCGGCGATGTGGGTTGAGAGGGTTGGAAGATGGGTGGGTGGATTGGAAGAGGAAGATAAAAACGAAGGGCGGAGATAATGTGGAGAAGAAACTGTTCAGCCCATTTTTAAATCTGATTTTGCACGACCGTCGCGACTCGCAATGTGTGGGTCGCGACTCGCGATGGAGCGCCGCGAGGTCATCGCGGCCCGCGACTGCTCGTCGTGACTTGCGATGGGTCATCGCGACTCGCGGAAAGTTGGATCCGAGGGTTGATTTTCACCCAAAATTCTCTGAGCCCGTCGCGACTCGCGACGTGTGCATCGCGACTCGCGACGAGGCCTCGCGATGTCGTCGCAACTCTCAGAAAGTGGGATCCGAGGGTTGATTTTTACCCAAATTTTTCTGAGCCCATCGCGACTCTCGACGTGTTCATCGCGACTCGCAATGAGGCCTCACAATGTCATCGCGACTCGCGGAAAGTGGGAGCTGAAACCCCAAAATTTCCCAAAAAGTTTCTGAGCCCGTCGCGACTCGCGATGTGTGCATCGCGACTCGCAACGAGGCCTCGCGATGTCGTTGCGACTCGCGACGTATTCATCGCGACTCGCGACGGGCCACTAACCCGGCACTTAGAAAATTTTTCTGCTTCTTTCTCTTGTCCAAGTTCTTCCTTCTCGAATTCAAGTATTCCCCCCTTCCAAAATCCAATGCCCTGGCTTCAAAATTGCTACAAAATCATGGAGAAAACCCGTGAAAAGCATAAAGCAAAACAATGAAGCTTAAGGATAAAAGCTCAAAACTAAACAACATCAACAGAAAGTCACGAGTGACGATCCGGATGATCAAAACCAAGTATATTTAACGTCGTCGGCACGACTCACTTCCCTCCTTGGAGCTTACTCACAAACCGGATTGAGGAGATCAACGTCCTCTCCTTTTTCCGGTACAAAAGTCTCGTGGTAAGGTTTCAAACGTTGTCCATTAACCTTGAAGGTATTGGACTTAGCTCGATCTAGAATCTCCACCGCACCCTGCGGGAATACCTTAACCACCTCAAAAGGACCAATCCATCGGGACCTTAACTTACCTGGGAATAGGCGGAGGCAAGATTGAAATAGGAGGACCTTTTGACCAACGTCAAAATCCTTCCTGATGATCATTTTGTCGTGCCACACCTTTGTCTTCTCTTTGTAGATCTCAGCGTTCTCATAGGACTCCCTCCGGATCTCATCCAGTTCATCCAATTGTAACTTCCTATGCAAGCCGGCTTCATCTACATCAAGATTAAACTCTTTGACCGCCCGGTAAGCCTTGTGCTGAATTTTCACCGGTAGATGACATGGCTTACCAAACACTAAACGGCATGGGGACATACCGATTGGTGTCTTGTAAGCCGTTCTATACACCCACAGGGCATCATTCAACCAAGAACTCCAATCCTTCCGGTTAGGGTTAACCGTTTTTGAAGGATGGACTTGATTTCCCGATTGGAAACTTCGGCTTGCCCGTTGGTTTGTGGGTGATAGGCGGTGGATGTCTTGTGAGTGACGCCATACTTTTTTAGGAGTGCCGCAATGGTCCGATTGCAAAAATGGGTGCCACAGTCACTAATCAAGGCTCGGGGTACCCCAAACCTAAAAAAGATGTTATCTTTCAAGAATTCTGCAACCACTTTAGAATCGTCAGTCCTAGTGGGTTTTGCTTCAACCCACTTCGACACATAATCAACAGCAAGAAGAATGTACGTAAAGCCACAAGAACTAGGGAAAGACCCCATAAAGTCAATACCCCAAACATCAAAGATTTCACAATACAAAATAGGTCTTTGGGGTATTTCATTCCTAGTGGAGATATTTCCTACTCTCTGGCATTCATCACAAGATTTGCAAAAGGTGTATGCATGCTTATTCAATGTAGGCCAATAAAACCCACTGTCTAAAACTTTCCTAGCGGTTCTCTTTGCTCCAAAATGACCGCCACATGCATGAGAATGACAAAATTCAAGAATTGAGTGTACTTCACTATCAGGGATACATCTCCTAACAACTTGATCCACACAATGTCTCCACAAAAAGGGATCATCCCACACATAATACTTAGCATCACTCTTTAATTTATCTTTTTGGGCCTTAGAAAAATGAGGAGGGAACTTACCGACAACAAGAAAATTTACAATGTCGGCATACCACGGTTGGAGATCCCTAATGGTGAACAATTGTTCATTAGGGAATTCCTCCCGTAGCTGCTCCTTCATTGCGGGGCTTACCTCACTGTCTTCCCCTGGAGTCAACCGGCTTAAATGATTGGCCACAAGATTTTCTGCACCCTTCTTGTCCCGCACCTCCAACTTAAATTCGCTCAAAAGCAGGATCCGCCTAATCAATCTTGGCTTGGCCTCTTTCTTCGTCATTAAATGACGAAGCGCTGCATGGTCAGTGTACACAATAACTTTTGTACCGAGCAAGTAAGATCAAAATTTTTCTAAAGAGAATACCACTGCTAGCAACTCCTTTTCAGTGGTGGAGTAGTTCCTTTGGGCTTCATTTAGGGACATGGATGCGTAGTAGATGACGTGAGGCGCTCTCCCCACCCTTTGACCAAGAACAGCTCCAACGGCGTAGTCACTCGCATCGCACATTATCTCAAAAGGCAACGACCAATCTAGGGGTTGTATGATAGGGGCCGAGACTAACCTTCCCTTCAATGTATCGAAGGCCCCTTTACACCCCTCATCCATCACAAATTCCACCTCCTTTTGCAACAACTTGCATAGAGGAGATGCTATCTTTGAGAAGTCCTTGATGAACCGGCGATAGAATCCTGCATGGCCAAGAAAAGAGCGCACTTCGCGCACATTAGTAGGATAAGGCAAAGTTTGAATCGTGTCTATCTTTGCCTTGTCAACCTCAATACCCTTAGAGGAGACAACATGGCCTAAGACAATACCTCTCTCTACCATAAAGTGACATTTCTCAGAATTTAGCACCAGATTAGTTTCAATGCAACGTTTAAGAACTTGCGCTAAATTTGCTAAACAATTGTCAAAGGAATTACCATGAATGGTGAAATCATCCATAAACACCTCAACGAAATTTTCAACAAATTCCGAGAAAATGCTTACCATACACCTTTGGAAAGTTGCGGGGGCGTTACATAACCCGAAAGGCATGCGTCGGTAAGTAAACGTACCAAAGGGGCACGTGAAGGTGGTCTTCTCTTGGTCTTCCGGGGCGATAGCCACTTGAAAATACCCCAAGTACCCATCCAAAAAGCAATAAAAGGGGTGGCTTGCTAACCTTAGCGATCCTTCCGGGTTTCCGCATTCAATCTCCGGTAGTCAATGCAAACTCGCCACCTGTTTTGAACTCGGGTGGGCACCATTTCACCCTTCTCATTTTTGACTACCGTCATTCCACTCTTCTTGGGTACCACCTGAGTTGGGCTCACCCATTTGCTATCCGAGATTGGATATATCATGCCCGCTTGAAGCAACATGAGGATTTCTGCCTTCACCACATCCATCATAGGCGGGTTCAAACGGCGTTGGGGTGTCGGATGGGTCTCGCATCTTCTTCCAACAGGATTCTGTGCATACAAGTGGATGGACTTATGCCTTTGATGTCGGCAATAGTCCATCCAATTGCTTCCCTATTCTCCCGCAACACCACCATCAACTTTTCTTCTTGCTCCTTGGTGAGCTTGCTCGAAATGATAACCGGAAGCGTCTCCCCTTCCCCAAGAAATGCATACTTGAGGTAATTTGGCAAAGGTTTAAGGACAAGCACCGAGGCTTTCACAAGTGAGGGGAGAAATTTCGGTTTCTCAGGTTTCTCTAAGAGTAGAGGAGGAGGTTTCGAGACACTCGGTCTCATTTCTTCAAGCAGGTTCAAATCCTCAAAGCTTTCCTTCAAGTTAGTGCTTATAGAGCATACATTGTGGGCATCATTAACATCACATTGCAAAGCAACTAACAAAGAATCTTCACCACTTAGTTCAAAAACATCTTGCACAACTTCTTCAACATCTAGGGCATGGCAAGCATGTTCTTCACTAGGATACTTCATAGAGTCATTTATGTTAAACTCTACTTTTATTCCATCAAACTCCATGGCGAGGGTACCATTATGCACATCAATCATTGTCCTAGATGTTTTCAAAAATGGCCGCCCAATAAAATCGGGGCGGCATGTTTATCATGTTCCATGTCAAGGACATAAAAATCCGCGGGGAAAACTAAGGAATCCACCTTAACCAACACATCCTCGACAATACCCTTAGGGTATGCACTAGAACGATCGGCTAATTGGATTACCACCCCGGTTTTGTGCAATGTACCCAAGTTGAGGTTTTCATACAAGGAGTAAGGAATCACATTTATGGATGCACCAAAATCAAGCATAGCTTTTTCAAAATGTGTATTTCCTATTATGCACGGGATCGTGAACATGTCGGGATCACTACATTTAGGAGGTAGCTCTTTTTGACACAAGGCGGAAACATGCTCACTTTTTCCATTTTTCAACTTATTCTTGGCCCTTTGTTTTCTATTCACAACACACAATTCCTTAAGAAATTTAGCATATCTAGGAATTTGTTCAATGGCATTCAAGAGTGGAATGTTTACCTTACATCTACGAAAGACTTCGTAGATGTCCTTGTTGTCCTCCTTCCTCCTTTGGTCTTTCAAGGCTTCCGGAAACGGGGGTTCCGGCACATATGGAGGGATCTTCACCATCTTTTCTCTTTTGTGTGAATGAGATGAAGGTTCCGGGACGGAGGTTAACTTCAGTCTCGGTGGCAATGTCTCCAACTCAATTTCTTCTTCCTTGCCCTTGTTGGCTAACTCTTTGGTATTCTTCTCACGAGCTTCTTCCTTCTCAACTTATTTTTCAAACACCTCAATCCTCTTGGGCTCCTCTTCAACAACTTCATAACCGGGTGGAGTACCGACCTCTCTACCACTTCTTAAAGCGATAGCACTTGCATTTTGCCTAGGATTGATTTTCAGTTGGGAGGGTAGTTTACCCTTTTCCCGAGCTTCCATCCGGTTCACCATTTGGGCAATTTGGCTCACTTGGGTTTCCAAGTTCTTGATGCTTGCTGTGGCCTCATCTTGGAATTTCTCGCTCTTTTCCGCGCTCATGCCCAATCGGTGAATAACTTGCAACACCTCATCCTTGGATAGCCCCGAGCCCTCCCCTTGGTCTCGGGGTTTGTCTTGGAGCCTTTGGAATTGTTGTTGAGGTGGCCTATATTGTTGTTGAGGAGGCCGGTATAGTTGAGATTTTTGGCTTCCTTGAGGGTTTCCATACCGGAGGTTTGGGTTATCCTGATCCCCGAATAGTATGGCCAGTTTTGGTACCCTTGAGACCCTTGGTAGTCTTGGTGACCTTGGTAGCCTTGACCACCTTGATACCCTTGGTTGCCTTGGTATCCTTGATTCCCGTGATACCCCATGACACTCACCTCTTCAACGTAGTCCTCTTGCAAAGTGGGGCAAGTGTCTGTAGGATGCGCCAAGTAGCAGATTTCACATGATTTAACATGTGGCGCATTTCCTCCGGGCACCATGGATGTGAGGGCCGAAACTTGATCCTCTAGCTTCCCAATATTGGAAAGGTCACTCGCAGGCATCGGGTTTCTTCTTCTCAAATCGGCCCTTGAGCTAAAGTTTCTCGACTCTTCCGCTAGCTCTTCATACAATTGCATAGCCCCAGAGGAAGTTTTGTTGCCGAGGGTGCCACTACAAGAACTTCTAACCAACCGTTGGTCCTCATCAAGAAGGCCGTTATAGAAGTAATACACCAAATCTCCCTCCGAATAACCATGGTAGGGGCAACTTGCAAGAAGCCTCTTGAACCTCTCCCAATAGTCGAAAAGAGACTCTTCATGCCACTGGAGGATGTTGCTTATGTCCTTCTTCAAGGCGGCGGACCTCGAGGCCGGGAAGTACTTGGCTAGAAATTTTGTTTTCATATCAAGCCAACTCTTGATGCTCTTGGGCGGTAGGTAGTGGAGCCAATATCTTGCACCATCCTTCAGTGTGAAAGGGAATGCCTTCAATTTATAAAAATCTTCATCCACTCCATGGGGGACCGTACCACCACACAAGAAGTGAAACTCGATGAGGTGCTTGTTAGCATTCTCCCCTTGCCTACCAAGGAAGGCGGGTAGCATGTTGATGAACCCGGTCTTTAGCTCAAAATGCCTATTTGGTCCAACCACAGGGTACTCGATACACATTGGTTGTTGATCAAGGTTGGGAGCCACGGCGTCTCTCAACAAGGGTTGTCCCAAGGGGATCTCTCTTTGGGGGAAAGGAGGATGGCGAGGTTCCCCTCTCGGATGATCATCTTCGTGCTCGATTTGATGTTCCATTGATGAAGATGTATCCGCAAAATGGTCACTAGGAGGGGTGTTATTCACACTTTCCAAAGAAAGCCTCCTAGCCCGTCTCAAATTCAACTCCAACTCGGGGTCGTAGTGTAAGGGTTCTTGTGAAGAGGATCGCGTGCGAACCATACACAAAGAACTCGAAAAATACGTCTCCAAGCCAAGCGAAAATGGCAAATAAAACCAAACTAACAAGTATTTACAATTAGCACATAATCACGCATAATATGCCTAAACACTTAAAAATAAACGCCTCTTCCCCGGCAGCGGCATCAAAATTTGGGAGGTCGTCGTCGTACCTCTCAAAGTAAATACTTTTAAGCCCTAAATGCTTCCTATCTACAATTAAGTAGATAATGACAAGTCGGGGTCGTCCACGAGAAGGGGGATTTTTTTTAAGGGTTTTAAACATATAAAGGAGAAAACATACTAAGCACATACATACATAGATATATATAAAAGCATGTAAACAAGGGGGGGTTTTGGTTGAGAGTTGTTCCTAAGTTAACAAATTAAAGTACAACAATTAGCAAAGCAATAGAACAATGCTAATCATGCAATAGAACTAATAGTAAGATGAAAATAACAATTTATGGAACCTTGGGCGCAATTGACTTCCACTTCCATACCTCTTATCCATCATTGAACATGCAACTTATTTACTACTTTCACTACTTGTTGTGAAGGCTAAACTTCTATCCTTCTTAGATAGTAGTTTGCAAGAGTGAATTCGACATCTCTTGTCAAACCTCACCAATGACTCCCGTAGTCGAAACACGACTCAAGGTATCCCATTGATAGCATTTAGCACGAAGAATCAACAAGCTCGACAACACTTATAAACACTACACCGCGTCTAAGCATTTAACCAATTTATGCATTTACACGAAATTGGTCAAGAACGATCGACGTTCATAGATTCTCTCGTTTGCTACAAACGACAAACATGAAAAAGAGTTCAACATTATCATACCCACCTAGCAATCATCAATCCATCAACACAATCAAAAGCTCTAAATCATACTCATACATTCCTAACAAGAAGATGGGGGAAATCAACCCACTTCCCTCAAACCCTAGCAAACAATTCATACAAGTAATTCATATACTCAAGCTTTCAACAACATTAATGATATCAACAAACACATTCAATGCTCCATAAATGCACAATAGTAAGAGCAATAAATAAGCTACAAATAGTTCTTAGGACATGGGTTTGGAAGCCTTAGTCAATTGCTCCAAAGAGATAGATTAGCTACAAGAGTTCATGCTAATCAATGCTAAACAACTAATCATAAAAACAAGAGAAATCAAGGATGAAAAATGGAAGAAAAGGGTTTGAAACAGTACTAAAATCGCAGCTGGAAGGTAAGGTCTGAATGAGAGGAAAAAGAATGGTATTTATAGTACAAAGAAGATAAGGCAGAATTCTGGCCACCCGTTGGTCGCGACTCGCGATGGCTCATCGCGACGGTCATCGCGACGAGACCATCGCGACTCGCGACGGGTACCAGAATTTTGCATTGTGTCTTTTTCTTCTTGTTGTGGCATGCAGTCATCTTCATAGTCATCCCTCTCAATCTCCAAGTGTTCAGCGGCTCCAAAAATGGTTTTCAATGGCCTCTGGTCTTCATGTCTTCGAAGCGAGTCTTCAAAAGTCTTCGAAAGTGTAGTCTTCAATGGCCTCCGGTCTTCATTGCTTCCGTGTTCTTCCCTTGTCACACAAAATCCACTTAGAAGAGGTAAAAGAGCATAAAGTTGCTCTTATCCCTCCTAAGAGAATTTCAAGGTAAAACACAGGCTCTCGATAATAAAAGAGCACAACAGTGACCCTAAATAGTACTAAATAATGCATATAAAATGGACACATCAATAATCCAACACCCTAGCAACGACTGATTAAACAAAGGGATGTCGAACAAAAAGCAGGAAATGCACAACAGACACAAACTAGATTGCTGGTAGCAATGGAGAATTGTCCACAATTACCTGGAGATGGACACGGGCTGAAAACTAGATTCAGCCCAACAAGGATGATGCTAAGTGAGCTGAAAAAATAAACATCCCAGGAGTTATGCTCCACATGAGTCGGCGCTAATCCACTCAGCATCAGCAAAGATTTTAGCTCTAGTATTCACGCTGGAAAAATCATTGGCGTCCATGGTAGCAACAGAACAATGTCTCCAGGAAAGCGACAGAACCCCAAGTACAAGCGGCGACAGTGCAGCAGCCAGGAAGCAATGGGCTGCGGAAAAAGGAAAGGCAAAAATTACACAAGAGTTAGAGCCGTTTATATTCAATGCAATTGCGCCAACTGTTTGGAAGGAAGGATTTTCAGGCGACATTAGTGCCAAGAACTGGCTTCTCAACGACAGCAATTCGGGTATTGAAAACTGGCAATAAATCCACTGGATCTAAAGCTTCAAATATAACACCCTCGAAATTCATCCTTTCTGCAAATAATATGACGGGTCTTACGTCGAGAAGAGAAATTAATCTTTCCGGCCTCTAAAATCCTTCAATGCTAATCTCTCCAGTGATTATGCTGATGCCAATTACTTTAGGGAATATGTTGAGCGGAGAAGAAGAGGCTGTATGGAAGCAGTTACTTGAATTCACTCTGACACCAAAAAACAAGGTCGGAAAACAAGAAGGAATTATTATTTCTTGGCTAATCATCCGATTTGCAACCTGCGTCACTCTCCGGGAAGGATTGTTTCAATTGGAAGTAGCTTAGCATCACCATTATTTGACCTTCGGTAAGGCTTTCTCCACTGAAGGGGTCAATTGCCGGGTTTCAATGGCCATGCTACACGGTTAATGTTTTTGGGTATTGCTATATCACGTCCTGTATTTTACTAGGTTACGCCCTAATACGTATATACGCGTATAATACAAATTTTATTTTTTCAAAAAACAAAAAACAAAAACAATGGTTTCACCGGCACCACCGCCACCGTACACTACCTTCTTCACCGCCGTTCGTCCCCAGCCTTCTTCGCAGCCGTCCCCAGCTTTGTCCGTCTTCTCCGCCGCCAGCCTTCTTCTCCATCTTCTCTGTCTTCTCTGCCGTTAGTCTTCTCCGCTGCTAGCCTTCTTCTCTGTCTTCTCCACCGCCGTCCCCAACCATCCGTCCCCAATCGTCGTTCGTCTTCTCCATCGTCCCCAACCGTCGTTCGTCTTCTCCGTCGTCCCCAACCGTCGTTCGTCTTCTCCGTCGTCCCCAACCGTCGTTCGTCTTCTCCGTCGTCCCCAACCATCCATCCTCATCCTTCTCCGCCGTCTTCTCTGGCAAGAATGAGGGCAAGGAGATCCAGGCGAAGACCGGGGCAGGAGATCTGGGCGAGAACCAGGGTGGGAGATGCGAAGGAGAACTCAGCGAAAGAGAACCGGGGTGGGAGAACCAGGTGAAGGTGAAATGGGCGAAGGAGAAGCCAAACCGGAGAAGGAGAGCGGGGAGATAAGAATCGAACCATGCCAGGAAAAGAGAACGGGCGACGGAGAAGGAGACCGGAGAAGAAGAAATTTCGCCGGAGAAGACGAAACGAGCGACGGAGAAGGATACCAGAGAAGCGGGGAGAGGAGAGCTAGGAGAGGAGAGCGAGAATGGCCGGCCGAGAAGGGAACCGGAGATGAGCGACGGAGAATGAGATAAGAGACGAGCGGCGGAAAGCGGGGGAGAAGAGAAATGAGCGCCAGTGGTTTGGCGGAGAAGGGAAACGAGCTGTGGCGGTGGTGCACGGTGGTGGCGATGCATGACGGACAATGGCGGTGCATGGCGGCGGTCGGCGGTCGGCGGGGAAGTCCACGGCGACAGTGGTGGTGGTAAATAATAAATTTTATTTATTATTGATTTAATATATTTAAATAATTTAAATTAAATTTAAAATACACATTGTATACTAAATAGTATAAATAGTAATCAAGTAAAATACATATCGTAATATAGCGATTCACATTTTTCTCTAAAAATTATGAACAATAATCATTCTTTTTGCATGAATAAGGGTACCATGGGCCATTAATTGAGGAAAACTTGGTCAAGCAGGGCCCAACTTTACCAAATGCCGCCCATTCTATTATCACAAAAGTCACCATTGTGACTGGGGTACACGTCACCATTGTGACTGGGGTACACGTCACCACTGAAACACATACTAGTACATGCCAGGGAAAGACTCCACTAGAGAGTCAACGAATAGGAGGGTAGAATTGATAGAAATAATTTATGATGCAAAAAAGAAGAAAGTGAAGACATTAGACAAGATTATAGTTCTGTTGGGATTGAATTTCAATGCAGGGACACCTGCAAAAGGACCAACGACGATTGGAAAACACCAGTCCCAGCGAGGAAAATGATAGGCCTTAGTTGGAGCTGTTAAGGATTATCCATTCCTTGTGCAGTATGACATTTCAAAAGTTTATTGTGCAAGTTTAGTCTGCCTTTTATTTTTCTTTCAGAAACAAAGTGGTCTTCATTTGAATTTAAAAGTTTATTGTGCAAGTTTAGTCCGCCTTTTATTTTTCTTTTAGAAACAAAGTGGTCTTCATTTGAATTTACAAGTGATAGACCATATAGATCTTCATAGAATTTTTGTAGATTCCAATGGAAACTTGAGAGGTCTTGCTTTATATTGGAATATAGATTTTTTTCTCTTTTAGTTTTATTAATTTCACAATGAAAGGTCCTATTACTCTAGCATTTTGGCATTGTACAAGTGGTGTTTATGGCGAACCGGATTCGAGCAAGTGAAAACGATTATGGGAAAACTTTCCAACATAAGTGCGAAGCCATAAATGCCCTGACTATCATTGGGGATTGTAATAAGATTTTACACCAAAATGAAATTGAAAGAGAAAATAGAAGGCCAAACTGGCAAATTGAAGCCTTCTGAAATGCGCTGAATGAATGTAACCTTAGTAACTTGGGATATACACAAAACAAGTTTACGTTGTGCCGAAATTGGAGAAGTCCACACACTGTTAGAGCAAGGCTAGATAGAGCATTGGCCTCGCCAAATTGGATAAGCCTATATCCCGCACCTGAAGTCAAGCATCTCTATAGTCACAGATCAGATCATGTTCCCATAATTTTGTAAATTTGAAAAAACAATACTTTCCTTAGAGGTTATAGGAGACAGTGGACATTTCATTTTGAAAATTATTGGATGCAACGACCAAATTGTGAGACAATTATTCAAATGAGTTGGAATGAAGGTGATGAAGAGCTTACAACCACAATTAAAATTATGCATGTGAGATTCAAAACTGGGCCAGAACGGAGTTTAAAAATCACGAGAAAAGGTCAGAAGCCTTGTTTACAGAAATCCAAATATTACAAGGAGGCATCATGATGAGGAGTTTCAATTGCAGATATCTTGTTTAAAGCGTGAGATTGAGTATCATCTAGATATAGAAGAAGCAAAATGGAAACAAAGAGCAAAGCAGCATTGGCTTCACCAGGGAGATAAGAATAAAAAAATCTTCCACTCTTATGCAAGCAAAAAGAAACGAGGGAATTCTATCCATGGCTTGAAAGATGTGTCAAGGAAATGGTGTGCGATAGTGGAGAAATTGAGAGTATTATCCTCCACTATTTTCAGAATTTATTTACTACGCATAATCTAGACCAAGATATCATACAACAAACACAATCGAGAGAACTACCCGGGGTCTCCATGCAGATGAACTTGGATTTATGCATGCCATATACGAGATACAAGATTAATGAAGCATTAAATCAAATGGCCCCGAACAGATCACCTGGTCTGGATGGTATGCCACAATCTTTCTTCCAAAGATACTGCAATATAGTTGGCTTTGTATCGTTAATTGTCTTCCAATTACTAAACCAGGAGATACCTATGGATTTGATAAATGAGACAGCGGTTGTCTTAATCCTAGAGGTGAAGAAACCGACTAAGGCTTCCCAACTCAGATAAATCAGCCTCTACAATGTCATATACCATATACTTGCAAAATGTGTGTCAAAGAGGCTGAGGCGAATCATAGGATAAATCATCTTGGAATCCCAGAGTGCTTTTGTGAAAAATAGACTGATTTTAGATAATATCCTCATGGTCGATGAAGCACACCATTATATCAAAGGAAAGAAATCTGGAAAGATAGGATATGTCTATCAAGATAGATATGAGTAAAGATTTTGACTGGGTCTAATGGCTTTTTTTGTTGGAGGTTTAAAGAATGATGGGCTTTCAGTCACAATTCATATCTCTCGTCGAAAGATGCATCTCTTTATTTGAATCCTCCTTCATGTTGAATAATAACATATTTAGGGAACTAATACCAACGAGAGGTATCCAAAAGGGTGATCCTTTATTGCCATATTTAGTCCTCTCAAGCATGCTTCAGGAAAAGCTACAAAATAAACAAATATCATGATTATAGATAGCAACAACTGCTCTGATCCTATCCCATCCACTCTTTGCTGATGATACTTTTTATTTTTGGAGAAGCCACCCAATTGAAATAGATTATACAAGAATACAAGGTGGTCTCAGGACAGAAAGTAAACTTTGATAAATCGTCCATATCATTCATCCCTAGCATTAATCAACAAACAATGACCACTATTCTGGAGGTTAGGAATGACAGAGTCTGAAGGCCCAGAAAAATAATTGGGTTTACCGACCACTTTTGGATGATCGAAATTTTCACCATTAGAAAACTTAAAGACAAAAATATGGACAAAACTTCAAGGTTGGGAACATAAGTAACTGTCAAAGAGAGGGAAAAAGATACATATCAAAGCAGTACTACAAGCTATACCCACATACACTATGTCTTGTTTCAAGCTTCCAGAGTTACTTTGATAGATTCCATTAATCTATCATACGTGTGCTACTGGTGGGGAAGCACAGATGAGAAGAAGAAAATTCACTGGTCAAAATGGCTTTCTATGTGTACGCCAAAAGCCATGGGAGGTTTGGGATTTAAAAACCTTAAACATTTTAATAAAGCAATGCTGAGAAAGCAAGATTGTAGATTTCTAACAAGCCCGTCATCTATAATAGCATTACTAATGAAGGCGAGATATCACCCACAATTCTCCATCCTTAAAGCACGTACTGGGGAAGAATAGAACTTGGAAATACTACAAAAGTCAAATATGTCTTGGCTACTAAGATAGGGGGTAGCGAAGCCAAATTCACTTCCACACAACTACCCAGAAGATGTCAAGATTGATCAATTATTAGGGGCAAATGGGACAAC
The DNA here is from genome assembly GCA_037428765.1 of Rubia yunnanensis. Lineage (NCBI taxonomy): Eukaryota > Viridiplantae > Streptophyta > Magnoliopsida > Gentianales > Rubiaceae > Rubia > Rubia yunnanensis. The sequence goes on along the minus strand of CM075069.1, from coordinate 62,991,501 downwards.
GTGGAACTCTACCATAATCAGAGATATTTTTCTATGAAGATGGGGCAACACTAATACTTGCAATGCCTAAGCCTCAAAGTCACTAGGAAGACACATGTAGCTATACTATAAGAGATAACACCAATTACCTTGATTTTCAGTGCTTTTTACCTCGATTTTCAGCTCGTGAAAAAATGAGATAAATGTGGGTGTAGTAAAAAGCATACATTTTTTACTTTGGTTCAAAACCGAGGTAAACAGTCTCTTTTACCTCAGTTTTGGGACCGATATTGGCATGAATTGAGACCGACGTCGCACTATGGTAGAAGACCGATGGTATGATACCCCAGCTGATACTTCGTTGACTACGACATCGATATCATTAAACTTGCAACGTCGATGAAAAGAATATAGCAATCGATGGTATAGGAAGTGCGCCGACTTCACACCAGATGATGTTGGTCATAATACGAGCGATGTCGGAGTCGCTGAGAAGTGATATCCCACATAGTGAGGGATCCACATCGTGTCCCTCGTGACGTGGATCGTTGAAAAAACAACATTATTTTGTTTGTCCAACTTCGCAAAAAAAAAATTAACGCTGATCTATGCGACGTCGCCATATGTCATTTTGGAGCAAGTTACGGTAATGCCGTGGTTCAGTCGGTCAATTCTCATTTCTCGTAAAATATTATAATACCAAATATCCGATGACGTAAACAATCGGTCTTCGATAGCCGTTACATGTTATAAATAATGTGATAAATCGAGTAACGGTTGAACATCATACAACACTCAATTGTTGTTCAATTATTGTGGGAATCATTAACTGAAATGTTCATTTAAACCAACAAATTATGACATACTATCATATTACAAATAAAACTAACAATATATTAAAATGCACAAGGTTACAAAATAGAAACAATAATTGCATTTAACCTCCATTTTCTACGTTGTACGCCATTCATATTTCTAGTGCGACTGGTGAGAAGCCAATTACCTCTATCTGATATTCTAGAACCCACTGATAACTCCATTTGATCCTATTACAATCAATATACTAGAAAACAAAAATTATGTTACAATCGGGTTGTGCCTAAAAATACACGTAATATATTCATATAAAGACGACGTTATTCGTAATATGGAAATAGTAACTTATCAGTATCAAAGCGACGCCGGACTCATAAATACCGAGGTTGCAGAGATCGATTTAAAACCGAATTTGGATATTCATGTTTATTAATGCTAAACTCAACAATTCCTCACCTTTGCGATGTCGCTTCTAACAAGGTACTGTATCGTATTGAGCGATTAATGACTGAAGTCGCACATTTATATTGTGTTCATCCGAAGCTTGGCCATTTCACTATCTACAAACATGTCAACTAATTAGTAACCAACACAACATACATTATATAACATGTGACACAATGATTCATCCTTCATGAAATTCTTTGATCTTCCATGAATGACAGAAAAACATATAGAAGGTATAGATGGTAACAAATTTTCTAAAACATGTAAAAGATGGAAAAGTATCTCAATAAATTTGAACCTAGCTGCTCCATTCCTTGGGTACTCGTTGATGATTGAATGAATCCATTGAAATGAGCCATTTAATCATAGTGTGAATGGATAAGGTGGGTTTGTGGGATTTGTATTGGAGATGGAAATGAGTGTTAGTGATGATAGTTATTCAAATGAAAAATAGGGTTGGGGGGAAATTTTATTTCAAATTTTCATCTGAATTTTTTGGTTCCCGCTAGAAATTTTAGAATGATCAATGCCGTTACTCGCTAGCTATTTGGTATATCTATCGTGTCGTGCGACATGTGTGCGACACCGCATATGTCGTGCGACATGTGTCCCCATAGACTTCCACAAGAACATACGACTGACAATCATATACTTTTAAGTAATCATCTACAATTTACTCTAGACAACTTAATGGCACTTTGTAAAAATTGAAGGACGAAATTTTATTACCATTATATTTTTAAAAAAACCCTAGAATTTGAAATTTCATGTGATTCAATATATTTGGCGGGAATGTTCATTCCCCTAATGCTTATCGCTACAGTTTTAATGGAATACTATGAAAAAAAACTTGGAAGATCACCCAGGTTTACGTGCCTGTGAGACAATACGCATAATTCCATATGAAATATTTGTCTTTTTGTTTGGGAGAATATCTCTTAACACATAGTAACAATTACAGAAGTTTCAGCCGTAGTGTAATCTTCCCAGAGTTTCGTAATGCCTTGCCCATGAATAATTTGGGCACGTTCCAATGACTTGTTCATGGGCAAATTCAAACATGGTGGTTGTGACAATGTGAATTACGTAAGAGTATATCCAATTTTGCATTTTGACATCTCCCAATTTCTTTGAGGGACCTAAGTGCAAAAATAAAGACAACACGTGGTCCCAAACTCGATTCCGTTTGTCACGGAAAGAACCAGTATCATCCATATATAGTCGAACTTACAATAACCCATAGTAATAAAGAAATTGGTCTTATATTTCCCCATAGACTTCCACAAGAACATACGGCCGAAAATTATATACTTTTAAGTAATCATCTACAATTTACTCTAGACCACGTACTGTCGCTTTGTAAAAATAAAAGGATGGAATTTTATTACCATTATATTTTTTAAAAAACCCTAGAATATGAAATTTCATGTGATTCAATATAGTTAGTGGAAATGTTCATTTCCATAATGATTATCACTAAAAAAATTGGAAGATTACCCAGGTTCATGTGTCTGTAAGAAAATACGCCTAATTTCCATATGAAACATTTGTCGTTTTGTTCGGGAGAATGTCTCTTAACACACAGTAACAACCACGGAAGTTTGGGCCATAGTGTAATTTCCCCAGAGTTTTGTAACGCCATGCTCGTGAATAATTTGGGCACCTTCTGGTGACTGATTCATGGAAAAATTTGAACATGGTGGTCGAAATGTGATGGACGTAATTTTATTACTTTTATATTTCATGAGAAATGTGTAGTATGCAATTTGGGCTATTCAGCCCGCAATCCATTAATGCAACGTCGATCTAGCATCGATTTGGACTCGGTGGCGAAGATATTGAAGCAACATCGGGCTTTTGTGCTTTTTGATCACCAATTACCAGGGCCGTAGTTATTTTTGGATTGGGCCGCTACACTAATATGACATTGTGGTGGTGTTATGAAAAGTATGAATATAGAATGTGTATGTGTGTTGTTGGGATATATGTTTGGGCTTGTATATATGATCATGTGCTGAAGAAAGTTGGGTTGTTCGACGTGCTATTGTGTTAAATGATATATTCTTCATGTATTGGGTGATTTGGGAGGATATCAATCTTGGTTGCATAGGCTTATTGATGGGTTGTTAATGTATTACATGATATTTTTTAAATAGCCTTCACGCTTGAATTATCATGATTTGAATGTCTAGGCCATTTGGGTAGGATCTACTTGTTGATAGATAACGTGAGCCATGCCTTGTTTTGAAGACCATATTACCATTTTTGCCTTATTTTGTTAGAATGCCACCCAAAAGGAATACTTCAGAAAAGGGCAAGTCAACTCGGGGTGAGAAAAAAAAGAAATCAGTAAATGGTGCAAACTATGAACCAGTGATTCCTACTCTTCAAAACCCCGCAATTGTGACCGATAAGTTTATGGGGCTATCCAATATTTCTGTGACTACAACATGGAGGTGGAGGAATTTAAGAGAACCAAAAAGAAGTATACTAGAGACCGACTTTGCATGAAAAGACACACAGTGGCGGCTCTAGGCTTACTTGAGCCCATGAATTATCTCTTGGGTCGGGTAGGTCTAGAAGAGTTATTAGAGAAACATTCTGAGACTTATATCAGGTTAACCTTAGATTTCCTAGCTACTCTTTGGTCGGTCACAGATAAGAATGGACACAAGGTGATCAAATTCAATCTTGACGACAAAGAGTATCAGATGGCACACCGGGAGATAGCCCGTGCCTTCAGATGGAGGTACGAGAAGAAGATCCCTAGGACACATCGTCAAGGGATGCCTTTTTCTCTCGGGAACTTTTAGAGGCAGCTTACAGGGACAGATCAAGAGAATTTGTGCAAGAGTACCGCCTTGGTTCATCCGGCATTTTTTTACGTTCACTGACCACTAATAATAGGGGTTTTCTGCCATGGTGTTATGGGGTGGGTGGGAGGTCGTCGTCGTACCTCTCAAAGTTAATACTTTTAAGCCCTAAATTCTTACTATCTACAACTAAGTAGATAGCGGCAAGTCGGGGTCGTCCACGAGAAGAGGAATCTTTTCAAGTGTTTAAACATATATAGGAGAAGAAATACTTGACATTTACATACATATATATATAAGCATGTAAACAAGGGGGGTTTTTGGTTGGTTTGTTCCTAAGCTATCAAATTGAGATACAACAACTAGAAAAGCAAGAGAACGATGTTAATCATGCAATACAACTAAAGATAAGATGAAAATAACAATTGATGGAACCTTGGGCGCAATTGACTTCCACTTCCAAACCTCTTATCCATCATTGAACATGCAACCTATTTACTACTTTCACTACTTGTTGTGAAGGCTAAAGTTCTATCCTTCTTAGATAGTAGTTTCAAAGAGTGAATTCAACATCTCTTGTCAAACCTCACCAATGACTCCCATAGTTGAAACACGACTCAAGGTATCCCATTGATGGCATTTAGCACGAAGAATAAACAAGCTCGGAAACACTTATAAACACTACACTGTGTCTAAGCATTTAACCGATTTATGCATTTACACAAGATTAGTCAAGAACGATCAACATTTATAAACTTCTCTCATTTTCTATAAGCAACAAACATGACAAAGAGTTAAAAATTATCATATTCACTTAGCAATTATCAATCCATCAACACAATCAAAAGCTCTAAATCATACTCTTGGATTCCTATCAAGAAAGGGGGGAAATCAGCCCATTTCCCCCAAACCCTAACAAGCATATCATACAAGTACTTCATATTCTCAAGATTTCAATAACATTAATGACATCAACAAATACATTCAATGCTCCATAAATGAATAATAGTAAGAGTAATAAATAGGCTACAAATTGTTCTTAAGACATGGGCTTGGAAGACTTAGTCAATTGCTCCCAAGAAATAGATTAGCTACATGAGTTCATGCTAATCAATGATAAATAACTAATCATAAAACAAGAGAATTCAAAGATGAAAATGGAAAGAAAAAGGGTTCTAGACAGTACTGGAAATTGCAGATGATGAAGAATGAGAATGAGAGGAAAGTGAGTGCTATTTATAGCACGAAGAAGACAGGTGAAATTCTGGCCACCCATTGGTCGCGACTCGCGACGGTCTCGCGACGAGGCCATCGCAACTCGCGACAGGTGCCAGAATTTTGCATTGTGTCATTTTCTTCTTCTTGCGGTATATAATCATATTCATAGCAATTCCTCTCAATTTTCAAGTCTTCAATGGCTACGAAAATGGTCTTCAATGGTCTCCGTTCTTCATGTCTTCGAAGCAAGTCTTCAAAAGTCTTTGAAAGTGTGATCTTCAATGGCCTCCGGTCTTCATTGCCTCCGTGTTCTTCCCTTGTCACGCAAAATCCACTTAGAAGAGGTAAAAGAGCGTAAAGTTGCTCTTACCCATCCTAAGAGAATTTCAAGGTAAAACACAAGCTCTCGATAATAAAAGAGAACAAAAGTAACCAAAAATAGTACTAAATTATGCATATAAAATGGACACATCAAGCCTCCCCACACTTGAACCTTACTCGCCCTCGAGTAAGAAAAGATCCAAGCATACGAAGGAAATGACATATCCTCATCCTAACTACTAATCCCCCAAGTCAATACCTCACAAAACTCTCAATATCACACATCCCAATGTTAAAGTCAAATGAGAAGTTTCCCACAACCCCTCTTCCTAAATCTATCCAAACCATATCAACCCATCATTTCATTGAAATCCCTAAAACATCTCCAAATCCCAAATTGATAATTCCAAATCCAATGATAAAAGGTGAAGCTAAAGGTATGTATAAGGTTCAAAACACATGCTCCACTTTATATCAAGGGAAAGTCTCAGGAAAGGCGGCCTTTCCATAAGCTTATGGACAGTCCTCAGGGGCATTTGCCTTAAATATTGTGATTTTTTATAAAATTTAAATATTGCATTTTATAAGTTAAAACAAGTAATAATATGTATTTGAAGGTGAAAATATAAAAATATATCATATAAAAAAATATTTTCAAAAATTTTAAAATTTATATGTAATTTAAGAAATGCAGTGTATAAGGTAAGAAATAAGTGGCCTGTCCATAAGCTTATGAACAGGCCGCCTGTCAGGAGACCCACTCTTATATCAATATATCAACCTAAAAACGAAGCATATTAATGATCAAGAATTTCATAACTTACTCCGTCTTCTCCCGCTAAATTTTCCACTCCCAAAAGGTCCTCAAAATGTCAAGCTACCCGATCAATCCGTGTGGTCACCGCAACCTTATGATTCCAACGCCAGCAAATGAGTAGACACTTAACATTTTTCAATTTCTCTCATTTTCTCTCCTTTTGCCTAGGAGCTCTTTCGAGTTTTCATCCTATCCAGAGATCATGTTTCTTTGGCTCACATCTCACCATTTTCCGAACATTTAGCCTCTCATTTTTGCCTAGGTCACCCTTTCGGGTTTTCGACCTATCCGGGCCCCAGTGATGCCTAAGTTGCCCTCTCGGATTTTCAACTTAGTGGGATTCTTCTTTTTATCATTTATTTTCTTTTTTTCACGTGTCTCCAATCCAAAAAGTATAAAATTTCTTTCCAAATGTTAAGGCTAAGAAAAGTATCAAAACTAACATTATCCAAGTACATCAAAAGAAAAACATCCCAAAATAAAAGGGAGAAAATATCCAAAACAAAACACAAGAGTTATGCAAAAGTGTCTCCAACCCTAATCACCTCAAAATAGTGAATACCCCTCTCCATACTTAGAACACTACATTGCCCTCAATGTAGACAATAGGGCAAAAATGTACAAAGCGAAGTATGGAAAAGGTAAAGATGTGGTGCTCACAAAATTAATGTTGTGATGAAGAAGGGCCACTGCCAAAGTAGCGCTGCTGATACTGTGCTAGCCACTCTGTGCTCCTCTGTCTCCTCGCTCTCCGCCTCTCCACTCCCAGATCGGGACCTGAAACACCGCCTGACTGGGACTGTAACTCATGGATGCGAGCTGACAAGTGGTCAATCTCCTCGTCCATATCAATCAAAGTCTGGGGGACAAATACATTGTGCTCCAATATCATGTTGTCCTGTCGATGGAATCCATTATGCATAGTCTGCATCATCCACTTGTAGAAGTTCGGTGGAGGCTGGGAATAGTGAGGTGGAGCATCGTGCTCCTGCATGGGCTCTGTCTCTGGTGGAGGCTGCGTGGAGTGGTGCTGCTGCTGCCATTTAGAGAGAGGTAGAGTGCTATCATCACGCTGGATAGGAGCTGGGACGAGGTTGCGGAGCTCGCACTGGAAATTATCTCTATATGAGGAGTCTAGTGAAATCGCCAAATCTCCCAGAGGTGTGTCAAAAAATCCAGCTTCGTCTTGCTCTGCTGAGGAAGTGCCATGAATGTGATTTTGCTCGCACCATACAACCAATGGAAGAGCCCCGTGGTCTATGTGACATTGAGCATCTCAAATCTAACTAGCCTCTCAATGGTGATAAGATAGGACGTCCGCCTCCCTAAGCGTGGAAAGTGAGCTGGAGGAACCCATCCCAAGTACTCTGCTAAAAGGCCTATCATGCCTCCAACCATGATCTTCCCCTTGGGTTTTCCTGCCACCTCCACGATTCTCTTCATTCATAATTCTTCCCACAACCCATATCCTGGCCCCTCACTCGTTAAGTGCCATAGAAAGTGAATGTCATTGTCTGGCACATTCGTCGGCTCCGCGGAGCAAAGTACTGTGCCAGCTAAGATTCGGTGCACATAATGGAGTGCAGGGTGGATAATGGTGCTACTCTTATCGTGGGAGTTCTTCAGCCTTATATTTATGACATTCCACATCATCCTCTATTGATTTCTCCTGGGCTTGTGGGTCTAGCCTGGTCCGTATCTCGGCGGTGTCAAATCCAAAGGCATCCTCAATCTGCAAGATGGTCAATTGCCTAGATATATCATCTAAGTGAAAATAAATGTACCTCTTGCAGGGTTGATCACCCCTCATACTGCTCATACGAATCGTAGACAAGAACTCTAATGTGTACCTCCGGTAAGAGGGCATGCTCCTACTCATAAACCCTTCCATTCCCCCTTTTGCGAGGAGGCATCTCACAGGCTGAGTGAGGCCGAGGGCATCTAATGTAGGCACATCGACAAAGCTAGTCTCCTTGAGTTGGCGCTTCTCCAGGGCCTCCCACCTCTCCGCATAGGACTTGGTGATCCGGGTCAAACCCATGTACCTATCCGTAGGGGGGAGGTACATGGCTCGATTCCGGAGCCGGTGGAAGAGGTGGAGGTGGAGCGGCAGTGCGCCTCGTGGGGGAGCCATAGGTCTCTTCGTGGGGGCCATATCTAACAATCACATCAAACAAGTCAAATGCACAGGAATATGTGTATATGCAATATTGCAAATTCAGACTCAATTTTAAACTAGTTCATCATCACAAGCCAAACCAAAATCAAGTCAATTAGTTTAAGTTCTAAACACAATTGCATATACAATCCATACTATGTCCAACAAGCCCATATTCTCAAGTCCATGAAGTTCTCACATAGTTGAAATCAATATGCTATATCTCAAAACCACAGTAGTACCCAACTAGCTTAGCCACCAATAGTATATTCACAATGTCAACATTCACGTATCATTGCTAAACTATCCTAAGAAAAATAACATCGCAAAGCACAACAACAGTTTATCCAAACAATAACCATGTTGAATCAAGGGCCAACATGCCTCCTATCTAGCATAAGTCAGAATATGTTCTCAACCACAGCAGCACAAATGCATACAATCCCAACTCAAACAAGCACAACACAATCCAAACCGCAACCACAAAATATGCACACAATACCCAACAAATTGAATTACATGCATAATTTATTCACCAAAATCAACCACTATCCAACAATTCAATTTCCTAAGGCATCACACATAATCTACACAATATCCATAAAAAATAGAGTAGACATTCGTCATCACAATTCAAGCTCAATAAAGTGAAGAAATGTACCACCAAGATGGGTAGGAAGAAGAAAACAGGAAGCCCACAATCAATTCGGAATTGAATTGCTCAAAGTGACAAAACCCCCCAAATTCTAGGGTTTGTGTTCTTCAATGAATATTTTTTTTTGTTTTTGATTTGTGGGTGGAGGTTGGGAAGAAAGGATGGGGTATGGAGTGGTGATTGTGAGTGGTGGAGCGGCGGAGCGGCGGAAGCGAGCGGCAGTGGCGAGCGGCGGTGCTTGTGGAGAAGATGAAAGAGTAGTGGGAGAAGATGAAAGATTGTGGATGTGTTAGTGGCAAAATGGGTTTAGCCCGTCTTTTTAATGCAGATTCGTACGACCGTCGCGACTCGCAACGTGTTCGTCGGGCTGTCTCTACTCTTATACATCAGACACCCTCTTCTCCGTAGTCCTTCTCTATTCTTCTAGAGTTTCATAGTTATATAGCTTTTTCCCTTGTTTTTTGAGTCTAAGAGTAAGGCACAAAAGTTTTGGCTCATTGCTTTCTATTTCTGGGTTGTGCGGTGTATAATTGTTTAGCAATTGTATCTTGGGATTCAGAATGCCATCAAACTGTCACATACTACAGGGCGTTTTCAGGATTAAAGACAGAGATCTACATCTCGACTTTGCTTCAATTCAACCGCTTTCTAGATTTGGTATACCATTTCTTTTCATTTTTGACTTACTTAATTCTGCTCTTTACACGGTTAACGATTGTTTAGTTAATTGGAAATTTGATTCCTACAGAAGGTTTGATTTTCACTAGAAATAAAAAATAAAAACATTTATTTAATAATTTGGGAGTCCAAACGGCATTTTCCTTGAAGAACAAAAATTTTGGGAGTATCTTTTATAAATTAAACGAATTTCTAAACATATGTATATGTACAAAGATTAAAATTTGTGCGGGGGGAAAGAGCTCTACATCATGAGCAGACAATAATTAAATCTGCATTGAAGCCTGATGAAAAATAAATAAAAATGTAAAAAATTAAATATGTGTGTTGAGGGCTTATGAAAACAATAAATTAAAAGTTATATAATAAAGGAGCAGCAATTAGGTCTGTTTATTGTTGCAATAAAATCTTAAGTTATTTCAAGGAATCGAAACGGAAGTTTGGTAGTGACGGAGAGGGGAAAAGAATTTTCCAGCCTCAATGGGAAAGAAACCGTGGGAAAATTACTTTTAGCATATTCTACCCTTTATACTTACAAAATAAAAACATGTAGAGAAGGAAGAAAGGGGAATTTATCCCACTGTCGTTTATTCTCGTCTTATGATAAATGATTTTATTACGGTAGGAAACACGATATTAATACTTTTGCTCGTTTTCTCCAGAAATAGTTCACAGTATAAACAAGTGGAAGACTCGCACATTTGTGCCATTTTCATTCCGGATGCGTCTGGTACGACCGAACAGTCCACGATGGATGTCTTGAACCAACCTGCAATAAAATTGTTTCTGGACTATCAGGAGTCAGTCCTCTGATGCTTAAGTCAGTCAAAGGGTATGCATACTGTTTAAGACAAAATGAATGCTAAAATGAATACATACATGGTATTTATACTTCATGTTCTAAATAACAATATTCTTAATTATAGCCATTGATTTCCCATAAATGCGGTGAATATTATGGTACTGTAAATACCTTAATTTGGCCGCTATCAATACGACTCAATATACCTTTCGGGTTCAACCCCTACCAAGAGTCTCCAGAAAACTAGATTATTTCTTCGAGACCCTGGGACGACACATTAGTGATTCGAGAATTATGTTCCTGATGATGGCACAAAAATTCCCACATAAATTTATTTCCTTGGAAGTTCGAGGATGCCTACCACACTCATGCTCGTGACCTTGCGTTCTTTCAGTGTATTGAGGTCGCAGGAGTTCAACGTGAGTCTAATTGCCTATGATTCTAGGTCTCAAGAAGGGAGATTCCTGCTTTCTTATTTTAAATTTCAATTTTCCCCTAGAATTTAGAAAGTCGTGCGCGTGTCTAGCAACCACGCATGTCACTGCATCCAAAATAGTGTGCAGAAAAAAGGTGAAGTGACGATTGCGTCTTTTCATAACTTTTAGTTTTTTTGAGTAGTTATCATTATGCCGCCGATTGAAGTATATTAACCGTTATCCCTTTCTTTGTCTTACATTTTTACTTATTTGCAGGAAGCTTTACAAGGGAAATTTGTATTTCGGAGCCACTCCCTCTTTATTCCTTACCCTCAGCAGCTTCGTCCTCACCCTCTTTCCTCCAAGACCAGTAAGTCTTTCCTTCTCCTCCTCTGTTGTTTTCTTCCTCTCTTCAAAGTAATGACCATCTCCGGCGAGGGTTCCCATGAGAGGGTGTTTTCCGGCGAGGTCAGAGTATATGAGGAACACATTTACCCACCAGAGAGAGTAGGTATCAATTCGGAATTTAGCCATTCCGATGGGTAGCAATGTGATCCCGACATAGAAGAAGATGGTCTCGGCCAATCCAGCCCTAACCCTAAGATTTTTCCTATCACGGACATGTCTCTTCACGAATACTCTAAGGAATGGGCCCCGAGAAAGGGTAAGCCCTATTTTAAACGATCTCCCACCTAGTGGTACCCTCCGCCAGATTCAACCCTCGACATCCGGGGGGAGAAGATGTGTCTTCCAAAAGAGAGAGGGTACCTTGAAAGGTCTTAGAGATGTCCGCACATAAGAAAATATCTCAGAGAAAAAATGTAGTATATAGAGGGGGAAAAGCTAAGTCTTTATTAATATGCCCCCACCCTCGAAGGCTGGAAAGGTCATCTCGAAGATCCTAGGTTCAATTCCCCTAGGTCAACGGATATCTCCGGACGTATATTTCCAGTTCTTCAATGAGGGAGATACTCCACACAACCTCCCAGCGTGGAAATTGGCTATTTTCCTTAGGCCTTTATGCTGCGGGCTTTGGTTCCTTTTTCTACCCTTGTTCTCTAAACTTCTCAAAGAGTTCCCAGTGAGTCCCGCACAAGCCCATCCTAACATCCTTGTAATTATCATGATGTTTCATGAGTTTGGCATCACACCGAGGTACAAGTTGCTTTGTTCACAATATTACGTATCTTATAATGGTAAGTCCTTAGATAGGATCATCATCTTTACTAATTGAAAGGCCCACCATAAAGTCTTCACTGTTCCTTCCCATTTGGGTGATTGGAAAAAAAATTAATCTCCTTTAACTGCAAAAGGTATCGGGCTCCCCAATAGAACTCGAATGTGCTATTCGAGTCCCCTAAGCCAGGGGAATATACCAGTCTCAAGCTCCTCGAGGGGGATAGACAACGCCTTTTGTCCACCTCCCTTGCTTATAGTGTTTACTCTAACCCCAACCAGAATATTGGTGGTTTTGTTTGGTCGCCTGTGATTTATGAGAAGTATGTGTATAAAAACCTTTTGAAAGATGGCAAGAAGCGGAAGAGAGGTTTTGAGTCTCCTCTTAAGACCCCCAATAGTGGTTTTAGGCCCTCGAAAGTCTCCGAAGGTGTTTTTAACAGAACTCTATTACTACTTTGTTCTTTTACCTTTCCTCTTCCTTTACTGATCTTCTCCCTGTATTTTTTTCAGTGGGTCTCGGTGCAGCTTTAGGTAAAGCCAAGAACGACTCTAAGTAGAATGACCCTAAGAGGAACCATGCCCTCAAATTAGACTTCCACCTCTATAGTAGGTGGTGGAAGGACTGTCCAACACAAAAGAGATGGTCCTCATTCTACCTCCCAGAATATTCGTCAAAGAATAGAAGTTGAAGGTGGGGGAACTTCCCACACTTCCCAGCATCCAAACTCACAGCTCTCTTCCTCGAACCCTGTGGTGGCCACGCCTATCCTCGTGACTGTAAATGAACAGGTTATGGAAACAGTGAATGTGAATCCCCATGATAGCTCATGCATAGCTTGTATACACTTTATTATTTGTTAATATGTATCTAACTAACTTAGTTATTATTTTTTAACAATTTTCTAGGCTCCCCAACACCTCGGTCAACTGACCCAAAGCTTGGCTACTTTTGTACAGGCCGTGACCTCGGGTCACGGTAAGCTGCAAGAGCAGCTGAGTCAAAAATATGTTGAGAGATCCTCGAGCTTAAAAGGTCTTTCAAGTTCGAAAAGAAGAAGACTGAATCATTCGAAGCCAAGATGCGGCAGTTTATCCTTGAGAAAGAATCAATCGAGAAGATGGTTACAGCAGCAGAGAACCTTGTTGGTCAAGTTCATTTCCTTGAGGCATTCAAAGAAAAGCTGCTGAACAGTCCCGAGTTGTTCAAATTTATTGTGGATCTCCTTGAGGTGGCCAAAAAACTTGGCTGCAGCAGTTTAGCTGAGGAGACCCTGAAGCCTCATTTATGCTCTTGCCTATCCAAGAATGATTCTAAAATGCTGGATGAGTTTATCAAACCTGAGCTTGTACCTCTTTGGGATGCAAAGTGGGATGAGTCAATTAAGCTGGGTGGTCGCACTTTTCCTTAAGGGACCATGTTAGATCTGGTGGTCATTTTTTTACTGCTGAAGGAATTCGAGCAATTCCCCTTATGGATTCCACTAATGGGGCTCCCGAGGAGAAAACTTCAACCGAGCAGGTTATGGGGGAGCATAATCCATCCTCCTCGAAGAAACATAACTCTAAGGTTTGTGCATAATTGTAACCTCTGCCAGATATCTCGTGTAGCACTTTTTCACTTTAATGACAAAGATGCACTTTGCTTCATAGCTATGTTCTTATTATCTTTTCTTTCCCTCGTAGTGTAATTCCTTAAAAAGACAACTAGAATGTGCATATAATGAGTTGTTGAGTACTCGAATAGAACTGAATGAAACATCTAAGCAACTAATTAGGACAACGTATGACCTTTCTGCTTATACCGAAGTTAAGAAATCTTTACGAAGCAAGAATAATGAACTCAAGGGGGAGCTGAAGTTGTGGCAATCTAAAGAACATCCAGCTTACAAAAAATCTATAAATAATTTCTTAACCAAGAAATTTGATGGAGTTTTTCCTCTAAAAGTGGTAGAAGATCGTGATCCTGCAGAAAAAAAGTTATGAGGATTTGATATGGAAAATAACTAAACAAATTGGATCTTTGAAGAGCTAAGGACACAAGTAATTTTACCCAGGTTCGGTGTTTCCACCTACATCCGGTATATTTTGTTTCAATTGATAACCATTTCAAGATTACAGAGGTACTTTGAGAGTGCCTCTTAAGAGCAATCCACTAGATCATCATCCGTAGCTGGAAATAATATCTAGAGTGCCGCTTAAGAGCAATCCACTTGATCATCAGCCTTAGCTGGAAACAACATCTAGAGTGCCACTTAAAAGAAATCCACTCGATCATCAGCCTTAGTTGGAAATATTATCTAGAGTGCCGCTTAAGAACAATCCACTCGATCATCAACCTTAGATGGAAATATTGTCTAGAGTACCGCTTAAGAGCAATCCACTTGATAATCAGCCTTAGCTGGAAATATTATCTAGAGTGTCGCTTAAGAGAAATCCACTCAATCATCAGCCTTAGCTGGAAAGAATATTCAGAGTGCCATTTCCGCTCAAGAGTAAAAGAATTTGGGCCAAAATGCAACCCACTGGGCCTTGCATTTGGGCTACTGAGTAAAAGAATTTGGGCCAAAATCCCTAATGGGCTCAGTGCAATATGCATGGTCGCTTAAGGCTCATCTTAATATCGTTCTGACTAAACGTTAAGCGAGCTTGCGGTTGTGTAAATCCATTTTTCCAAGCCCACAATGTTCTGACATTTGGGCCATGGGTTTTATTTGGCCCAGAAACCATTTTGACCGACCTTGTCCACTATTCGTGGAGCAAATGACTAATTCAAGAAGTACTCTAAACGACCGTGGAATGTTGGAGTACTTAAATGAGGGAATCTCCAACTCATCAAATTCCATCAACAGCTGAAATCATACACCCTAACCCCCCCCTCTCCGTAAAACTGCCACAAACCGTTAAATTCAACCACCCAACCGCCTCCTAGATAAAAATCAAAGCCTTCCCACTGCTCCTTGTTTGTCAGTATCCATTTAAACCACATGAGAGATGCATATTACCTCCAAACCCTAGATAAGGCCAGTATTTTAATTTTATGTATTTTTTTTTGTGGATTAGGATAATGGTTTGAGTTTATATGTTGTTGTAATTTGTAAATTTTGTGAAAAGTGAAAGCTTTATCTACCTTGTATGGGAATGGTTATGTTTTAGGGCTTCTTTAGTAGTGTATGATAAGGTTTTAGGTGCATGGATTAAATTGGGGGATTTAAATTGGGGAATAGATGATTTTTTACATATAAGCTCCAATTTGAGGGTGTTTTTAGCATTTTTCGTACTTGTTCTGGAAATTTTGACTATTCGATTGAATGTCACTAAATAATTGATTTAACTGAACTTCTCTATGAGGTCGCACATTCACAAATATTTGAATGCTGTTGAATGTGTGATCTTGCAAGTATTATAGACATGACTTCAAGGTCGCATGAATTAATGGGTTTTGTGGATTTAGGCCTTGTCTTCAATCGATTACCTTACCAACTATGTAACTGATGTCACAAACTCCAGTTTCATAACCACTGTGGCCCTTATGTGAGGTCGCACAAAAGTGTTCGTCCATAGCGATTTTTCTAACGACAAGTAGTGGGATGTCGGCAACTACTTCCTCAAAACCAACTCAAATGTGATTGGATTCAAAATGTGTATCCCAAATGGTTACCAATTATACATCATTTTTATATCCTTCACAAATTAAAATAATCAATAGATAGTGGAATAATGCAAAGTTAATTAGAACATACAAAATGGGTACAAATTTATGTCTTCTTTTTCCTCTTTTTCTTTGATTTTGAATGCCACTCAATCCATACACCCTTCTCATAGTCTCTCCTCAATGCTAGGTCGACACTAATTATCACATCCTGGTTGAAATCACTGCCAATTGGAAGTATATGTGGGATTATCTTTGACAATGAGGATGGAATAACTTCCTCCATAAATTGCCCTTTCCTTTCAATGAACACCCATTTGCTAGGATCGCACGTATCATCTACATAGAACACTTGCGAAGCCTATTATGCAAGTATGTATGGATTGCCAGTAGAATGTGCCTTGCTCAAGTCGACGACTCTAAAACCTAGCTCATAAATTGATACACCCACATTGTTGTCAACCCATATGCATTTGAAAATTAAGACCCTGAAACTTGTATAGACAAGCTCCCAAATTTCTTCAATCACACCATAGTACGCCATGTTCCTGCACACTGGTTTCTTATCCTTTGAGCTACTGACATGTAATGCTTCGAAAACTATTCTAATAGTACTATTTTGTGTTGATGCGTGTTTGTCACATTCAGTAGTTGAGAAGGTAAAGCCATTCATGTCATAGCCAATAAAACAAATTGTAGTAGTGGAAGGAATGAAGGCTAATCAATTCAAGATTTCGTCGTGACTTTCTCCAAATAAAGTTTTTCGTAAGCAATCAATGAAGGTGTGATTGTATTTGGAAAGTACTTGCTTCTCTGACCAACCGGGGTGCTGCACTTTGATGGAGACCATGTGCATATCCACGATGGGCGAACCGCATCTGAATTTCACAAGATATATAAGTGTACTTTCCCAAAATCGTCATGGGTTCGTACCTAGGTTGTTCCATTTTGCAATCCTTTGCCCCCTACTCTATCGCCATGGCACAATTTTGGTACACCAATCGACTCTTCATTCATCAAGAATTCCATGAAGTATTCTACCGCCTCCTCGGTCACATACCTCTGGATTATATTGGCATCTGGGTGAAATTGATTTTTCAAATAACCTGGGTGGTCGTCGCCGTACCTGTCAAAGTTAATACTTTTAAGCCCTAACGCTTCATATCTACAATTAAGTAGATGATTGCAATTTGGGGTCGTCCACGAGAAGAGGGATCTTTTCAAGTGTTTAAACATATATAGGAGAAAACATACTAAGCATATACATACATAGGTACATATAAAAGCATGTAAACAAAGGGGGGGGGTTGGTTTGTTTTTTATCCTAAGTAATCAAATTGAAATACAACAACTAGAAAAGCAAGAGAACTATGCTAATTATGCAATACAACTAAAGATACGATGTAAACGATAATTAACGGATCCTTGGGGGCAATCGAATTCCACTTCCAAACTTCATATAGCTCATTGATTCATTCACTCATTCTATTACATTTATTGTCTATGGGGAATGTTATCACTTCTCATTCAAAGATCAACATTCATTCCTCCATAAGAGTAGTTTGCAAAGATAAACAACGACCATTTGCAAACCTCATTGATTATCACCCTAGACAAACAACATCATAGGGGTATTTCATCAATGGCATATCACCCAAAGGACCATAAGTTTGATAACAACAAGTCTTCCACCAAAGACATAGTCATTTAACCAAACAAAGCATTTATTAGGTTAGACTTAGAACAAACAACATTCAAGGTTCAACCTTTCTTTGCATCTATGTGACAAATATGAAAACAAACCACATTAGCATACTCATATAGAAAGAATTACCACACATTATACACAAGAAATTCTAAATCCATGCTTTTGGATTTCTATATCAAATGAGTTAAGAAATTTGCAACTTTCCTAACACTCTAACATTTCAATCTTACAAAAATTTCATATACTCAAACAACCCATGATATAAATGAGGTAAAACACAACATTAATGGCATAATAAATGCTCTCCAATAAATGTTCATAAATGAGAAAACATAGAATCTTACTACATAAGTTTGGAAGTTTCAATCAATTGCTCCCAAGAACTAGATTTAGCTACAAGAGTTCATACTAATTAATGCTAAACAACCAAATATAATACAAGAGAATTCAAAGATGAAAATGGAAGAAAATAGGGTTAAGAACAGTACCAAAAATGCAGAAGAAGAAGATTTTGAATAAGAGGAAATAGAGTGCTATTTATAGTACAAAAAGGATAAGGTTAGATTCTGGCCACCCGTTGGTCGTGACTCGCGATGGGTTCGTCGCGACTCGCGAGGGTTCGTCGCGACTCGCGATGGGTTCGTCGCGACTCACGATGGGTTCATCGCGACTCGCGATGGGTTCATCTGATTCACGACGAGTGCTCAAATTTAACCCTGTTTTCTTTTCTTCTTCTTGTGGTAAACACTTATCTTCACAGTGATTCCTCTAATTTCTCAAGTATTCAAGGTCTTCAAAAGTGGTCTTCGATGGCCTCCGATCTTTATGTCTTCGAAGCAAGTCTTCAAAAGTCTTAGAAAATGTGATCTTTAATGGCCTCCAGTCTTCAAGCCTCCGTGTTCTTCCCTTGTCATGCAAAATCCACTTAGAAGAGGTAAAGGAGCGTAAAGTTGCTCTAGAATTTCAAGGTAAAACACAAGCTCTTGATAATAAAAGAGCACAAAAGTGGCCCAAAACAGTACTAAATTATGCACATAAAATAGACATATCAAACCTCCAAACACTTAAACCTTACTCGCCCTCAAGTAAGAAAAGATCCAAGCATACGAAGGAAATGATGTATCCACATCCTAACTACTATTCCCCTAAGTCAATACCTCACAAAACTTTCAATATCACACATCCCAATGTTAAGGTCAAATGAAAAGTTTCCCACAACCCCCATTCCTACATCTACCCAAACCATATCAACCCATCAATTCATTGATATCCCTAAAACATCTCCAAATTCCAAACTGACAATCCCAAATCCAATGGTATAAGGCGAAGCTAAAGACATGTATAAGGTTCAAAACACATGCTCCACTTTATATCAATTTATCAACCTAAAAAAAAGAAGTATATCAATGATCAATAGTTTCATAACTTACTTCGTCATCTCCCACTAAAGTTTCCACTCCCAAGAGGTCCTCAAGATGTCAAGCTACCCGATCCATCCGTATGGCCACCGCAACCTTATGACTCCAATGCCGGCAAATGAGTGAACACTTAACATTTTTCAATTTCTCTCATTTTCCCTCATTTTTCCTAGGAGCCCTTTCGGGTTTTCATCCTAGCCACACATCATGTTTTTTTTCGGGCTTACATCTCACTTTTTTCCACACATTTAGCCTCTCATTTTTTTAGGTCTCCCTCTCGGGTTTTCGACCTATCTGGGCCCCCAATGTTGCCTAAGATGCCCTCTCAGGTTTTCAACTTAGCGGGATTCTTTTTATTTATTCTTTTCATTTTCTATTTTTTTCTCAAATTTTTCACGTTTCTCTAATCCAAAAAGTAGCAAAGTGCTTTCCAAATGTTAAGGCTAAGAATCCAAAACAAAACAAAAGAGTTATCCAAAAGTAGCAAGTCTCCAAAGTATCTCCAACCCCAATCACCTCAAAGTAGATACCCCTCCCCACACTTAAAACACCACATTGCTCTCAATGTAGACAATAGGGCCAAAACATACAAAGTGAAGTATGGAAGGGGTAAGGATATGGTGCTTACAAATCACTGATGTGAGGAAGAAGGGCCACTGACAAAATAGCGTTGCTGATAATAAGCTTGCCAATCCATGCTCATCTGCCTCCAAGCTCTCTGCCTCTCTGCTCCCAGATTGGGGCCTGAGACACTGCCTGCCTGGGACTGCATCTTATGGATGCGAGCTGACAGGTGATCAATCTCCTTATCCATGTCGATCAAGGTCTGGGAGACAAACACGTTGTGCTCCAGTATCATACTGTCCTGGTGGTGGGATCTATCCTACATGGTCGGCATCATCCGCTCATAGAAATCCAATAAAGGTTGGGAGTAGTGAGGTGGCACATCGTCCTCCTACATAGGCTCGGTCTCTGGTGGAGGGAGTGCTGCTGCTATTGTCGCTTAGAGAAAGTTAGACTGCTATCATCGAACTGGACAGGGGCTAGACCAAGGTCGTGGAGCTCGCACTGGAAGTCATCTCTACATGAGGAGTAAGGTAAAATCGCCAAGTCTCCTAGAGGTGTATCAAATTCCAACTTCGTCTTGTTGGGCTGAGGAAGTGCCATGAATTTGACCTTACTGGCGCCATATAACCAGTGGAATAGCCCCGTGGTCTGGGTGGAACTGAGCATCTCAAATCTAACCAACCTCTCCGCATTGATGAGGTAGGAAGTGTGCCTCCCTAAGCGTGGAAAGTCAGCCAAAGGAACCAATCCTAAGTACTCCGCTAACAGGCCTATCATACCCCCTACCATGATCTTCCCCTTTGGCTTTCCTGCCACCTCCACGATCCTCTTCATCTATAACTCACCCACAACCCGTATCCTGGTCCCTCACACATCAAGTGCCACAGAAAGTGAATGTCATTTTCTGGCACATTTGTCGGCTCCACCGAGCAAAGTATTGTGCCAGCCAATAGTCAGTGCATATAACAAAGTGCAGGGTGGATGATAACACTGCTCTTGTCATGGGAGTTCTTTTGCCTCCTATTGATGACATTCCAAAATTGCATGTCATCCTCGATCGATTACTCCTGGGCCTGTCAGTCCAGCCTGGCCCGTATCTCTGCAGTGTCAAATCCAAACACCTCCTCAATCTACAAGATAGTAATTTACCGAGATATATTATCCAAGTGGAAAGAAATGTACCTCTCACATGGTTGACCGTCTCTCATGCTGTAGATTCTAACTTTGGACAGGAACTCTAACATGTATCTCCGGTAAGAGGGTGCGCTCCTGCTTATGAATCCTTCCATCCCCCCTTGGCATGGAGGCATCTGACAGGTTGGGTGAGCCCAAGAGCATCTAGTGTGGGTACATCTACAAAAATAGTCTCCTTGAGTTGACGATTCGCTAGGGCTTCCCACCCGCAGCATAAGACCCAGTGATCCGGGTCAAACCCATGTACCTATCCGGCGGGAGAGGTACAAGGCTCTATTCTGGAGCTGGTGGTGGAGACGGAGGTGGAGTTGCGGTGCGCCCACCTTGGGGAGGAGCCTTGAGCCTCTTTGTAGGGGTTATATCTAACAACCACATCAAACAAGTCAAATGCACATGAATATGTGTATATGCAATAATGAAAATTCATACTCAACCTTAAACTAGTTCATTATCACAAGCCAAATCAAGTTCAAGCCTACTAGTTCAAGTTCTACTCATAATTGCACATGCAATCCATATTATGTCCCACATGCCCATATTCTCAAGTCCATGAAGTCCTCACATAGTTGAAATCGAATATGCTATATCTCAAAATCACAGTCATGCCTAATTAGTTTAGCCACCATTAGTACATTCACAATGTCCACATTTAAGTCCCATGGCTAAACTACCCTAAGCCAAATACCATTTCAAAGCACAATAACATTTTATCCAAATAACAAATAAGTCTTATCAAGGGCCAACATGCCTCATATCTAGTATAAACCACAATACAGTCTCAACCAAAGCAACACTAATAGCGCAATGCAAGCATAAGACCAATACGAGGAACTCAACACACTCAAAGTGATTATAATGTTATCCTACATCCAACCAAGACATAAACACCAAATATTGATACAATCCTTCAAAATCAACTTGCAAGCACAATATATTCAACAGCATCTACAATGTTCCAATCAATCAACCTAACCTAAGGTATCACACAAAGTTCATACAATATCCCACAAAATAATTTATTCAATCATAATCACAAGTAAAGATTAAGAGATTAAAAAAGTGTACCACTTAGATGCCTAGGATGAGAAAGGAGTGAAACCCACAAACAATTTGAAGTTTAATTGCAAAAAATAAAAAACCCCCAAATTCTAGGGTATTGCGTTCTTCAAAAATTTTAGTTGGATTTGTGGATAGAGCTTGGTAAGAAGGAATGGAGGTATGGAGTGGTGGCTGTGAGTGGCGGTGAGCGGAAGTTGGAGAGAGATGGCTTGGTGGAGGAATGGCGGATAAGATGAATAACAACGGAGGGAGATGTGTGTTTGTGGCAAAAAACAAGAATCTGCCTATTTTTTAAAACAGGGTTGTACGCTCATCGCGACTCACGACAGGTTGGTCAAAGAATTCCAGAAGTCACTATTTATGTTGCGACTCGCGAACACTTCATTGCGACTCGCGACGAGGCCATCATGAATCGCAAAAAGTAGAGGTCGAGACCTCCATTTTCAGCCAAAATCCCTAATTTGGTCGCGACTCGTGACCACTTGGTCACGTCTCCCAATGGTCCATCACGACTCGTGGCGATATGGTCACGACTCGTGGCGATGTGGTCGCGACTCGCGACAGACTACTAACCGAGTACTTAGAAATTATTTTTGATTCCTCCTCTTGTCCAAGTCTTTCCTTCCTAACTCCAAGCTTTTCTTCCTTTAAAAGTCCAATGCCTTGGCTTCAAATTTCTACAAAATCATGGAAAAACAACCAGTGAAAAGCACAAAGCAAAACAATGAAACTAATGACAAAATCCAAAACCAAGAAACATCAAAGGAAAGTCACGAATGGCGATCCGGTTGATCAAAATTGAGTTTATTTAACGTCGTCGGCACGACTTACTCCCTTTTCTTGAAGTTTACTCACAAACTGGATAAAGGAGATCAGCGTCCTCTCCCTTTTCCGGCACAAAATTCTCGTGGTAAGGTTTCAAACGTTGTCCATTAGCCTTGAATGTATTGGACTTAGCTCGATCTAGAATCTCCACCGCTCCATGTGGGAATACCTTAACCACCTCAAAAGGACCGATCCATCGGGACCTCAACTTACCTGGGAATAGGCAAAGGCATGATTGGAATGGGAGGACCTTTTGACCAACGTCAAATTTCTTCCTAATAATCATCTTTTCGTGCCACACCTTTGTTTTCTCTTTATAGATTTCGGTGTTCTCATAGGACTCCCTCTAGATCTCATCTAGTTTATCTAATTATAACTTCTTGTGCAAGCCGACCTCATCTATATCAAGGTTGAATTATTTGACCGCCCAGTAAGACTTATGTTGAATTTCCCCCGGTAGGTGATAGGTCTTACCAAACACTAACCGGTACGGTGACATACCAATTGGTGTCTTATAAGACCCACAAAGAATCATTCAACCGATAAATCCAATCCTTCCAGTTAGGGTTAACCATTTTTGGAAGGATGGACTTAATTTTCCAATAAGAAACTTTGGCTTGCCCGTTGGTTTGCCTCTATGGTTCGATTGCAAAAATGGGTGCCACGGTCACTAATCAAGGCTCGGGGTACCCCAAACCTAGAGAAGATGTTATCTTTCAGGAATCTTGCAACCACTTTAGAATTGTCAGTCCTAGTGGGTTTTACTTCAACCCACTTTGACACATAATCAACGGCAAGAAGATTATATGTAAAGACATAAGAACTAGGGAAAGGTCTCATGAAGTCAATACCCCAAACATCAAAGATTTCACAATATAGCATAGCTTTTTAGGCCATCTCATTTTTAGATGAGATATTTCCTACTCTTTGGCACTTGTCACAAGCCTTACAAAATATCTATGCATGCTTATTCAAAGTAGGCCAATAAAAACCACTTTCTAAGACTTTCCTAGCAGTCATTTTAGCTCCAAAATGACCGCCACATTCATGAGAATGACAAAAAGTGAGAATTGAATGCACTTCATTATTGGGGATGCATCTCCTAACAACTTGGTTTACACAATGTTTCGACAAAAAAGGATCATCCCACACATAATATTTAGCATCGCTCTTTAGCTTATCTTTTTGTGCTTTAGAAAAATGAGGAGGAAATTTAGCAGAGACAAGAAAGTTCACAATGTCGGCATACCACAGTTGGAGGTCCCCGATAGCGAACAATTGTTCATCGGGGAACTCCTCCTGTGGTTGCTCCTTTATTAATGATTTACCTCACTATCTTGGCAGGGTGCTAATCGACTTAGGTGATTAGCCACGAGGTTCTCCGTGTCCTTCTTGTCTCGCACCTCTAACTCAAATTCACTCAGGAGCAGGATCCACCTAATCAATCTTGGCTTGGCCTCATTCTTCGTCATTAAATGACGAAGCGCTGCATGGTCAGTGTACACAATAACTTTTGTACCAAGCAAGTAAGATCGAAATTTTTCCAAAGAAAATACCACTGCTAGCAACTCTTTTTTGGTGGTGGAATAGTTTCTTTGGGCTTCATTGAGAGACATGAATGCAAAGTAGATGGTGTGAGACACTCTCCCCACCATTTGACCAAGAACCGCTCCAACGGCATAATCACTAGCATCGCACATAATCTTAAAAGGCAACGACCAATCCGAGGGTTGTATAATAGGGGCCAAAACTAACCTTCCTTTCAATGTATCGAAGGCCTCTTTACAACCATCATCCATCACAAATTCCACCTCTTTTTGCAACAACTTGCAGAAAGGAGATGCTATCTCGAGAAGTCCTTGATGAACTAGAGATAGAATCCTGCACGGACAAGAAAAGAGCGCACTTCACGTATATTAGTAGGATAAGGAAAAAATTGAATTGTGTCTATCTTTTCCTTGGCAACCTCAATACCCTTAGAGGAGAAAACATGGCCTAAGACAATGCCTTCCTCTACCATAAAATGATACTTCTCAGAATTTAACACAAGATTAGTATCAAAGCAACGTTTAAGAACTTGTGCCAAATTTGCTAAACAGTTGTCAAAAGAATTACCATGAATGGTGAAATCATCCATGAATACCTCGACAACATTTTCAAAAAATTCTGAGAAAATGCTTACCATACACCTTTGGAAAGTTGCGGGGGAGTTACATAACCCAAAAGGCATATGCCGGTAAGCAAACGTACCAAAGGGGCACGTGAAGGTGGTCTTTTCTTGGTCTTTCGGGGCAATAGCCACTTGAAAATACCCCGAGTACCCATCTAAAAATCAATAAAAAGGGTGGCTTGCGAACCTCTCGAGCATTTGATCAATGAATGGGAATGGGAAGTGGTCCTTCTGGGTCTCTGCATTTAGCCCCCGGTAGTCAATACAAATGCGCCACCTGTTTTGAACTCGAGTGGGTACCATTTCACCGTTCTCATTTTTGAATACCATCACCCCACTCTTCTTAGGTACCACTTGAGTTGGACTTACCCACTTGCTATCCGAGATTGGATAAATCATGCTCGCTTGGAGTAACTTGGGGATTACCACCTTTACCACCTCCATCATAGGCGGGTTTAAACGGCGTTGGGGTTGTTGCACATGTCTTGCATTTTCCTACAAAAAAATTCTAAGCATGCAAGTGGATGTACTTATGCCTTTGATGTTGGTAATAGTCTATCCAATTGCTTCCTTGTTCTCCCGTAACACCACCATCAACTTTTCTTCTTGCTCATTGGTGAGCTTGCTTGAAATGATGACCGGAAGCGTCTCCCCTTCCCCAAGAAATGCATACTTGAGGTCACTTAGAAATGGTTTAAGCTCAATCATCGGAGCTTTGACAAGTGATGGGAGGAATTCTGGTTCTTTGGGTTCCTCTAAGACTAGAGGGTCGGGACTTTGCACCACTTCCTCAAGAATGCTTAACTTCTCAATGCTTTCCTTCAAGTTAGTACTCATGGAATACACAAGAAATGCATTTAAAATATCATATTCCAAAGCAACTAACAAGGAATCATCACCACTCAATTCAAAAGCATCTTGCACAATATTGTCAACAAAATCAATAGCATGGTAAGAATACTCTTTAAGAGAATACTTCATAGAGTCATTTATGCTAAACTCTACTTTAATCCCATCAAATTCCATGGTGAGGGTACTGTTATGCACATCAATGATGGTCCTAGAGGTCTTCAAAAATGGCCTCCCCAAAAAGATTAGGGCGACATGTTTATCATGCTCCATATCTAGGACATAAAAATCTGCAGGGAATATTAAGGAATCCACCCTAACCAACACATCCTCGACAATACCCTTAGGGTACGCACTAGAACGATTGGCTAGTTGGATCACCACCCCGGTTTTGTGCAAAGTACCAAGATTGAGGCTTTCATACAAAGAATAAGGAATCACATTTATTGATGCACCTAAGTAAAGCATTGCTTTTTCAAAATGTGTATTTCCTATCATGCAAGGGATCATGAACATGTCGGGATCACTACATTTAGGGGGTAACTCCCTTTGGCACAAAGCGGAGACATGTTCACTTCTCCCATTTTTAAGCTTGTTCTTCATTCTTTGTTTCCTATTTACTACACATAATTCCTTCAAAAATTTTGCATACCTAAGAATTTGTTCAATCGCATTCAAAAGTGGGATATTTACCTCACACCTACGAAAGACTTCAAGGATGTCCTTGTTGGATTCCTTCCTCCGTTTGTCTTTTAGAGATTTCGGGAACGGTGGCTCCAGCACATATGGAGAAATCTTCACTACTCTTTTCTTCTTGTGAGTGGGGGATGAAGATTCAGAAATGGAGGTTGATTTTTCAACGGTGATCTCCTCTTCCTTCTTATTTCCCTTCCTTGCTTGCTCCTTGGCCTCCTCCTCGTTCTCTTCTTTCTCAAGCATTTCAAGCTTCCTAGGTTCGTCCTCAACAACTTCACCAACCGTGAGAAAGCCAACCTCTTTACCACTTCTCAAAGTGATAGCACTTGCATTTTGTCAAGGGTTGATCTCCGGTTGGAAGGGTAGCTTACCCTTTTCCCGGGCTTCCATCTGATTCACCACTTGAGCTATTTGGCTCACTTGAGTTTCCAAGTTCTTGATACTTGCCTTGGCTTCATCTTAGAATTTCTCACTTTTCTCCGTACACATGCCCAACCAGTGAATGGCTTACATCACCTCATCCTTTGTTAGCCCCGAGCTCTCCCCTTGGTCTTGAGGTTTGTCTTAGAGCCTTTGAAATTGTTGTTGAGGTGGCCTATATTTTTGTTGAGGAGGTCGATATGGTTGAGGGTTTTGGCTTCCTTGAGGGTTTCCATACCGGAGATTTGAGTTATCATGATTTCCCGAATTGTACGGCCGGTTTCGGTAGCCTTGGTGACCTTGGTAGCCTTTCCCACCTTGGTATCCTTGGTTACCTTGGTAGCCTTGATTTCCTTGATATACCATTGAACTTTCCTCCTCAACATAGTCCTCTTGCAAAGTAGGGCAAGTGTCCATAGGATGCGCCAAGTAACAAATTTTACATGATTTAACATGTGGTACATTTCCAGTCTTTGTCATCAAAGATTTCACCATGGATGCAAGGGCCGAGACTTGATCCTCGAGCTTCCCACTATTTGAAGAGTCACTTGTAGGCATTGGATTTCTCCTTCTCAAATCGGCCATTGAGCTAAAGTTTCTCGATTCTTCCGCTAGCTCCTCATACAATTGCATAGCCTCGGAGGATGTTTTGTTCCCAGGGATTCCACCACAAGAACTTCTTACCAACCTTTAATCTTCATCAAGAAGGCCATTGTAGATGTAATAAACCAAATCCCCTTCCAAATAACCATGGTAAAGGAAACTTGCAAGAATCTTCTTAAACCTCTCCCAATAGTTGAAGAGAGATTCTTCATGCCATTAGAGGATGTTGCTTATGTCCTTCTTCAAGGCGGCGGATCTAGAGGGTGGGAAGTATTTGGCTAGAAACTTCATTTTCATATCGAGCCAACTCTTGATACACTTGGGTGGTAAGTAGTGAAGCCAATCTCGTGCACCATCCCTTAGTGTGAACGGGAATGCCTTCAACTTATAGAAATATTCATCCACTCCATGGTGGACCGTACCACCAGAAAAGAAGTGAAATTTGGTGATGTGTCTGTTGGCATTCTCCCATTGCCTACCAAGGAAGGTGGGTAGCAGATTGATAAACCCGGTCTTTAGCTCAAAGTGCCTGTTTGGTCCAACCACAAAATACTCAATGCACATTAGTTGTTGATCATGGTTAGGGGCCATGATGTCTCTTAACAAAGCTTGTACCAAAGGAATCTCCCTTTGGCGGAAAGGAGGAGTTCGCCTATGGAGAGGAGGATGTTGAGGTCCCCCTCCCGGATGACCATCTTCATACTCAAGTTGATGTTCCATAGAGGAAGATGTATCCACAAAATGGTCATTAGGAGGGGTGTTATTCATACTTTCCAAAGAAAGCCTCATACCCCGTCTCTAATTCAACTCTAACTCTAGGTTATAGTGTAGGGGTTCTTGTGAAGAGGATCACGTATGAACCATACACCAAGAACTCGAACAATACGTTTCCATGCTAAGTGAAAATGGCAAATCAACTAAGAAGTCAAAATAAAAGCAAACTAACAAATATTTACAATTAGCATACAATCACACATAATATTCCCAAACACTTAAAAATAAATGCCTCTTCCCCAGCAGCGGCGCCAAAATTTGGGAGGTCATCACCGTACCTCTCAAAGTTAATACTTTTAAGCCCTAATGCTTCATATCTACAATTAAGTAGATGATGGCAAGTCAGGGTCATCCACGAGAAGAGGGATCTTTTCAAGTGTTTAAACATATATAGGAGAAAACATATTAAGCATATACATACATAGGTACATATAAAATGATGTAATCAAAGGGGTGGGGGGGTTGGTTGGTTTTTTATCCTAAGTTATCAAATTGAAATATAAAAACTAGCAAAGCAAGAGAACTATGCTAATCATGCAATACAACTAAAGATACAATGTAAATGATAATTAACGGAGCCTTGGGGGCAATCGACTTCAAATTCCAAACTTCATATAGCTCATTGATTCATTCACTCATTCAATTACATTTATTGTCTATGGGGAATGTTATCACTTCTAATTCAAAGATCAACATTCATTCCTCCTTAAGAGTAGTTTGCAAAGACAAACAACGACCATTTGCAAACCTAATTGATGATCACCCTAGACAAACAACATCATAGGTGTATTTCATCAATGTCATTTTACCCAAAGGACCATATGTTTGATAACAATAAGTCTTCTACCAAAGACATAGTCATTTAACCAAACAAAGCATTTATTAGGTTAGACAGAGAACAAACAACATTCAAGGTTCAACCTTTCTATGCATCTATGTAACAAATATGAAAACAAACCACATTAACATACTCATCTAGCAAGAATTACCACACATTATACACAAGAAATTCTAAATCCATGCTTTTGGATTTCCATATCAAAGGAGTTAAGAAATTTTCAACTTTCCTAACACTCTAACATTTCAATCTTACAAACATTTCATATACTCAAACAACCCATGGTATAAATGAGGTAAAACACAACATTAATGGCATAATAAATGCTCTCCAATAAATGTTCATAAATGAGAAAACATAAAATCTTACTACATAAGCTTGGAAGCTTCAATCAATTGCTCATAAGAACTAGATTTAGCTACAAGAGTTCATACTAATTAATGGTAAAGAACCAAACATAATACAAGAGAATTCAAATATGAAAATGGAAGAAAATAGAGTTAAGGATAGTACCAAAAATGCAGAAGAAGAAGATTGTGAATGAGAGTAAAGAGAGTGCTATTTATAGTACAAAAAGGATAATGTTAGATTCTGGCCACCCGTTGGTCGCAAGTCGCAACGGGTTCATCGGGACTCGTGAAGGGTTCACTGCGACTCGAGATGAGTGCCAGAATTTAACCCTATTTTCTTTTCTTCTCTTGTGGTGAACACTTATCTTCACAGTGATTACTCACATTTTTCAAGTCTTCATGGTCTTCCAAAATGGTCTTTGATGGCCTCCAGTCTTCATGTCTTCGAAGCAAGTCTTCAAAAATATGATCTTTAATGGCCTTCGGTCTTCAAGCCTCCGTGTTCTTCCCTTGTCACGCAAAATCCACTTAGAAGAGGTAAAAGAGCGTAAAGTTGCTCTTACCCCTCCTAAGAGAATTTCAAGGTAAAACACAAGCTTTTGATAATAAAAGAGCACAAAAGTGACCCAAAAAAGTACGAAATTATGCACATAAAATGGACATATCAAACTTCCCCACACTTAAACCTTACTGGCTCTCGAGTAAGAAAAGATCCAAGCATACGAAGGAAATGACGTATCCACATCATAACTACTATTCCCTTAAGTCAATACCTCACAAAAATCTCAATATCACACACCCCTATGTTAAGGTCAAATGAGAAGTTTCCCATAACCCCCATTCCTAAATCTACCCAAACCATATCAACCCATCAATTCATTGATATCCCTAAAACATCTCTAAATACCGAATTGACAATCCCAAATCCAATGGTATAAGGTGAAGCTAAAGACATGTATAAGGTTCAAAACACATGCTCCACTTTATATCAATGTATCAACCTAAAAAAATGAAGTATATTAACGATCAAGATTTTCATAATTTACGTCGTCTTCTCCCACTAAATTTTCCTCTCCCAAGAGGTCCTCAAGATGTCAAGCTACCTGATCCATCCATATGGCCACCGCAACCAGGAGAAATTCTTGAATCAAACAATGTGAATCTTGAGATTTTATACTCTCAAATCTCAATCCCTCATCGGACGCTAGATTGCTTACCTAGGATGCGTAGCCCGTCGTGACATCCATTCCTTTAAGTCTAGAACATATCAACTCTGTCTATGCTTTCGAAAGTGTGTGACAAGCTACTAGCAAGTATGTTTTTGTCCCCTGCACCTATGGGGCCAAATTAGGCCTAATTCCCATGTTGACCATATCCTTCCTTGACTTCACGTCATTCTTTATCTTACCCGAGATATTCATCAAAGTACCAACCAAACTATCACAAAAATTCTTTTCAGTATGCATCACGTCCAAACAGTGTCTGACATTAAGTTTCTCCAATATGGTAGTTTGAAAAATATGGAATTCTTTCAGATGTATCAACCTCATATTGTAAACCTCAGTTTCAAGTTTCTCCAATAAGTTTCTCCATCACAGTTTTTGTTTAATGGCATACAGATGTATCAACCTCATATTGTAAACCTCAGTGGTCACTGTGATGGGGTCAATTTTAGATGCTAGGAAGTGGTACCAGATATTCATCTCGGGCGTGAGGTGTTTCTTTGGAATCTTTGTCCAACCTGGTTTCACAAGAGAATCAACATCGGTTCCCACCCTAGTTATCGTCCTCACAATCTCTCATCCCATGGGATCATCAAAATCCCAACTCTCATAGGTCTTGTAGTGGAATATAAAAAATTCATCCTGCTCGGAGGGAATATTTGGAAACCCGTATAGTTCATTTATGCATACATCTGTTAATTTCACCATTTTGCTACGACAGAAGCCTCATCCCATCTTAGATGACACCCAAAATTAGCATAGAACTCACTCAGTATGCTGAGGTTAAACATTGGAGGCATGTCACACAATTTCTCCCATCCAAGTGCCCAGATAGATTTTTCAAAGGGGGGATGCTTATTCTTTTCCAGAAAATGTCACCTTGCTGTGTAAATTTTTTCAATTAACTTTGGCTGCTCTGAAATGAACCTCTTCTCTTATTGTTGAATATTGGATTGAATCTCCAGAGAGAAAGAGGATGCATTGCATGACCTCTTGAATGGAGTTTTCGGTTCCATATCCTAAAATGTCCACTTAAGCATAACAAACACCTTCCATGCATCATAAAAACCTATACAATACTCTTGTTGGTGAAAATCAACAAACGTTCAATGGAAATCAAGAAAAGCCTAGATATATATTTATGTAAGTATTAAACATTAACAATATGTACATGATTGCAACATCGAACAAAGTTCTTATTGTATGGCAAAGTGAAGCAACAATTTTCCAATAACACTGGGTTAATGATAAATAATCTTGTAGAATGATAAAAAATCTTTGAAAGAGAACTTACCTTATTCCTTTGCAGAGCTTGGGTTGATGAAACGATGACAAATCTAGGGTAGATTTCCTCTCCAAGTTTGAGAATTGGAAGACAAAGCCACTGCTGAATTGTCTATTTATGCAAGTATTAAAAATGTTAGCACTCGGTATGAAAGTCAGAAACTGGTGTCTGTAATGGAAAAAAACTGCCTAAAACTGCTTTGAATTAAATTTTTGGCTATTTTTTCCAACCCGAGAGCATACGTGGGGAAAATATTATAAGTATACAGCACCGGTAATAAAACTAGTGGTGGGAATTACAAAAATGGTGCCAAGATAGCATAAAGCATCTGTTTAAGGCGGCTTAATATTGACTTTTTCTGATTCAATTCGAACCTAAGAGCATAAGTGGGGAAAATATTCTAAGTACACGACACCAGTACAAATACTGGTGTTGTTATGAAAATACTGGTGTTGAACATATGATAAAGCTGCCTAAGGCTGCCTTGAATTACTTTTTCAGATATTTTTACTAGCCAAAAAAGCAAAGTGAAAGTATTTATTATAAGTACACATCACCGGTATTAAAAGCGATGCTGATATGAAAAATAACGGTGTCTATATATGAAAAAGCAGTTGCCTAAGGCTGCCTTGAATTATTTTTTCATATCTTTTTCCCAACCCGAGAGATAAGTGAAAATAATTTTTCTAAATACACAGCACCGATTTTAAAACCAGTGCTGTCTCGACAAAAACCAGTGCATTTGAAGAAGCAGAGCACATACTTTGTTTTACAACATTAGCTTTTTTTATAAAAAATGCCGGTGCTGGTTATCATTTCTGTTTTATCAACAAAAAGTTAAAACGAAGTAAAAAAAGGAAATGAGCAACACTACACTACAAAGAAGGTAAACCCAAATTCATATATTAATATCAATGTGCCGAATATATAGGACAATGGCGAGTACACAAAAGTAAAATGCTAATTACATTTACGGTCATAAGACACACCTATCTTTTCCCTTTCAATACAATATCACCCCACACAATTTGACCGCTCATATAAACCCACAATTCATCGCCATGAGACCATCTACCTACTAAAGCTCCACACACATCATCAAAACTTGGAAATACATATGGGAACTCAGGACATTCTGCTCGGACATGCCAATCAATCTTCTCTTCAAAGTAACTTCTTTCCATGTAGGATGACATGCCACTTCTATTGCTAGGATTCCGGACATAAAAAAATCTGGCGTGCCTGGGCAGTTACGATGAACTTGTCATCCTCGAATCCAACTTGGTTAAGGTCCACTAATGTGAAACCCATGGGTTTCTCCGTACGAAACCCCAGCTCTATTATCAACCCACCGGCACTTGAAAACCACAACTTTGAACCCAATATAGTCCAACTTCCAAATTTCCTCGATCACCCGATAAAAGACCATCAGTGCAACGATAAGGTTTCCATTTTTCTTGCTAGACTGCCACATCAATTCACATTCAATGTAAACTCCACTGCTCTGCGTCATGCTATTGCTATCTTTTTCAACCATTGCAAAATTAAAACCATTAATATCATACCCTAGGTATCTTCCAATAGAGCATTTTTTTGGCCTTCTTGCAAAGGAACATAGTTTACTAGGCATGTCATCCACTTTGCAACGATTATAAAACCAATTCATGAATGTGGAAGAATGCTCTAGCTATATTATGTTCGAAGTCCAATATGGATATAGTGCTTGTAAATACGACATGTGCTCTTGAACATAGATTGCAGTCTCTCTACTATTTTGTAAAATGTAAAGGTGAACTATCATCAACTCAGCATCGAAGGTTGTATGAAGTGTACCTTTAGAATGTGCAACCCCATTCTTCCTACCAAAGTGCGCTTGTTCAGATAATCCAACCAATTTCTTAGTACCTAAGTTTGAGGTACAGTATTACATAATCTCCTCGGTCACGTACCTTTGCATGATGTTTGCATCTAGTCGGCTACGATTGTGAACGTTACCTTTGAAAACACCCATGTGCCACTTGAAAGGGTACATCCAATGCATACCCACTGGACCGCATAGTCAAATTGCCCTAACCAAATTAATGACTAGATGAACAATGATGTCAAAGAAGGATGGAGGAAAGTACTTCTCCAACTGACATAACACTAACCCCCCCCCTCCCACTCCAACACATCAAGTGCTTGCCTGCTTACATTCTTCCAACAAATGGAGCTAAAGAAGAAATACAATCGCATAACGCTAAATCGCACATCCTCCTCCATAACACTGCGGATGGAAATATGCAACAATTGTTGCGTGAGAACGTGACAATCATGCGATTTCAAGGCCTTCATACGCAAATCATCATTCACAAAGCCACTAACATTAGAAGAGTATTCGGATAGTACCTTGATCCCTTGGTTACACTCGCAAACCAATCTTCTCTCATCCACTGACAAATTTTCCAAGGTAGGAGGGAGGGAAATTCGCTTCCCACTCACCTCTAAGGCTAGGTCCGATCAAATTCTAAGCTCCAACGAATCCTTTCGCACATTCAAGATGTCCTTTGTCTTCCCATGAATGTTAAGTAAGGTACCAATCAAACTCTCGCACACATTCTTCTAAATGTGCATTATATCAAAAAAGTGGCAAACCTTCAAATGCTCCTAGTAAGATAAATCAAAGAAAACCAATTTCTTCTTCCAAGGTCCATCAGGCATTGTACCAACCTTCTTCATATTCTTCCCAAGAACAACATTCAATTTCTTTAATTTTTTTGTGTTTGACAACACCCCCTCCCCCCTTCATTGGTGTTGGCGCCTTCCTCACCTCCTTCCTACCAACTAACTGAAATGCGTCGTCACACAACTTGTGCTTTATCGGGAGGAACTTTTGGTGACCCAAATACATTGTCTTGCGACCATTATTCAGGTGTTGGTAATCTGTGAACTCTTCGTACATAGGACACACCTTGTGCCCCTTCACCATATAACCCAAATGGTTTCTGTATGCTGGAAAATAATTTATGATACAGAAAAGTATTGCCTTCAAATTGAACTCCAATCCCCTAAAACCATCAAATGCATCGACACCATCGAACCATAGAACCTTCAAATCTTCTATCAGAGGTGCCAATCCTGTGTCAATGTCATTTCTTGGTTGTTTTGGTCCAGAAATCAACAAAGGCATCAACACATATTTCCTCTTCATACATGAATGCAGTGGAAGGTTGTATATGGCCAGCATTACCGACCATGAACTGTGCCTAAACGATATGTTGCAGAACGGGTTCATTCCATTGGTACATAAATCCATCCGCAAGTTCCTTGGCTCACTTACAAAGTCCAGGTACCTCTTATCAAATCTTTTCTATGGATCAGCATCGGTTGGATGACAAATCAAATCATCCTCAAGAGAACCCTGTCCCATGTACCACGTCATATTCTTTGCAACATTGGCATTCTTGAACAACCTCTTCAACCTCAGAATAATTAGAAGATACCACATGCATTTTGCAGTTACCCATTTCCTTAACTTTACAATAATATCTCTATCGAAAACCATATTTCTCCTTTTCTTGTAGCGTGACACATGACATACAGAGCATGCCACCTCCTTCTCCTAGTCACCCTTGTACAAAATACAATTGTTGGGACAAGCTTGTATTTTTTTTCATACTCCAATCCCATCGGACGTAAAATTCTCTTTGCTTCGTAAAGGTTGTCCGACATCCCATTACCGGCGGAAAGCTTCTTATTCAAGAACTTTAGCAACTTGTTCATGCTAGTGTCACCCCATGTACCAAGGCCTTCCATATTAAACAATTCCATCAAACACGATATAATTGTATGTTAAAACCGGAACTCTAACCTGGTTGGAGGTGGTGCGTTCCTACTGCTACGCTACCCATAAAGTAGTTAGCGGTAAGCCCCGAGTTTGTCCACAGGGATGCTAGGTCTAATGTACCAACTCAAAACACAACCTCTTACGGGTTTTCAATTCGTTCGAGTGAAAGGAATAGCTAGTAAAGAACACATACAAGTGGAGGGGTTTGGTTTTTCAAACTAACAACTAATACTTGGGGAAATAATTGAGTGACTTGGTCAATCTAATGCTTCCATCCTCAATTCTTTCACATAAAGATCTAAACAAACCTAATAGAGTGTCCATAACACATGGTGTGGCCAATGACATACACTTCACCGTCTCTGTCATGGTGGGTGATCTAGTAACCCTCCATCGACACCGCCATCGTAATTAGGGGAGTACAACAAGGTCCAATCATTGTTGTAGGTATGATTCTTCCTAGTGCAATTATGTCCTGGGCTTCCACCACGAATGCAACTACTTCCCTCGGGTTCTATCAATTAGGCCCAATGGTCGTAGGCACCTCATATATGATACTAGGGTTTCTTGTAACCCTAGCTTGGTACTATTAAACTATCTCTACCCAGAACCACTCGGTAGACTTTACGAAGTCAGCTAAGACTAGTGCCATGGTAAATGGACCAGAGTGACTCAAATCTCCCATGCACACACCCATTCAGACGCGTTCTCCTCCACCCACACAAACATCCAGGTTTCTCTCCCTATGGGGGCATCGATATTTGCAACTAGAATGAATACAACCCAAAGTGTGTGTTTATATGTGGTGTAATATTCATACATTCAAACTCAAAAGTAAATCACAATAATATTATGAACACAAAAATTAGGATGAACTATAGAATCTCAAAAAGAATATAGATAAAACCAAGTCACCACAATTATCCCCAAGCTATGGAAACTACTCCCTTGACAAGGAATTCAAATAAAGATTTGAATTCCTCATCTTAGGATCAAAGCAAAACAAAAGATGAAAAGATAAAGTTTCCTAGGGAGAGGATCTCCAAACTACTCTTCTAACTATGATATATGGTATGTAAGATATAACAACCTAGTAGATTAAGGTTCTATATATCGTAGTTGAAGATTGGGCTTAAAAATAGGCCAAAATGGGGTGACCTACCTCAGCTGCCGCCCAGCGCGAGGCGTCACGGATGACGCAGCCTGTGGCACGTACTTGGCATAGGGCGCAAGGCCTAGCGCAGACCACACCACTTCATGGGCATAAGGCTCCTGTTCTTGAGCATGGCGCAAATCTTCATTTTGGCATAGGGCATGAGGGATGGCGCAGGTCGCATCGTTTCCTGGCATGAGCCACGTCGCTTGCTGCAGGGCGCTGTCAGAGTGCTAAATCTTGAAGTCCTGATCCGCGCCCATGGCCATTAGCGTGGGCCATGGTTAGGCTAGGTGCTTTGCTAAGAAACTTGGTGCGGTCAAGGTAAATTCCCACACCCCTTCGGCTGGTCTTGGCAAAATGGATTTGGGACAACACATGATTCCTAAAATGGGATGTCTCGCACTCATACTTAGCCACGTGGAGGCCTTCATTTGTGCTTGCTGACCCATCGTGTCTGGCACGGGTTGCGCTATGGCCTCACATTGGTTTCCTTGGTGTGGGGCGTCTCCTCTGGCTTGGGCCGTTAGTGCCAAACCATGGCTGCGCCGACCGGTTGGTGCTTTGGCCCGCTGAACTAGTTTCCTTTGCTACGGAAGAATCGTTAGTCCGATTTGAGAGTGTTCTTAGTCAATTTTATAGTACTCGAGAAGAAGAATCCAATTAAACCAGCCTTGAAGGCTAATTATTATTGTATCTTTCTCAGACTGAAGCATAAATCATCGGACCACGATTCCTCATTTCTTCGTTGGCCGCTTTGAACTCCGTAGCCACTTATCTTTGGCTTCAATCTCCTTCAACCATGCATTGATGATCGGGAAACCTTATTTACTACCATTCTAATGTGAATGACCTTTATCTCTACTACCGTCCTTGTGAACGACATTCAATATCTTCTACCGCCCCTTACGAAAGGCCTTCACATAGAATGTAAACTAAAAGTACCCACAAGCGACCTACTAAAGATGATCACAAGGAAGATCAAGGAGTCCGCAGATACAAGATGTCCATTATTACTAATTAAGTCTACAAAATGCGGGATTTAGAAAAGAAAACCAAACATGGCCGCCTAAACCCCTCATCGCGTGAACTCAACTAATACTAGCAATCCACCAAGTAAAAGTAACTAAAAAGTATGTCAAATGCATCGGTTAACGTATGTAAAATGAAACAAATCAGTATCCATCTTATTGCAGTCGAGCTACAATGACCCGTCCTTCTCACCTAAGAAATTTGACAAAACCTTGGGCCTCCCCTTAAGTTCATCGACAACCTCCTCACACGTGTCATCTAAACTTAATTCTCCAAAACACTCTCCTCCACTGCCAACAACGACCTTTGGCGGCCTTCTCACCATGAAACGTCCAAACTAAATAATATTTTTCAAACCCTCTCCTAACCAAGTGAAGTTTCATGATGTCTCTATCACCACTGCGGTTACAATTCTTGCAATCACGACAAGAACATAACACTCGCTTCTCACGACCAAATCCGTGCTCTAAAATATCCACCACAAAATTAACATATTCTTTGCTCAACCAACTAACGTTGCAATACACATGTTTATGCTTTTCTATTGCATGTTCCATCTCTACAAATTAACGAATGTATACAATTATAGTTCCACACAATGACCATGGTTGCGCAAGATTCTAAACATTCAAAATCAGTTAAGCAAACCTTACGCACAACTCGCATCACAACATTTAAAACTTACCCAACATATTCACATTCCTAAACAACGTATTAATCACATCAAGAAATCTAGAAGACAATCACATTTCTTCCATGAATGCAAGTATCATGAACATGATCAAACACCCAAAATCATGATCAAACACACAAAATATATGCATACAAACTTTTTTGTAACATATTACATCATTAATAACATGCCAAACAATTTTAAACCTAATCTTTATAGGTCTTCATTGGAGCATTTGATGTCAAAATCATCCCAAAAATGCCATCAATAACCTTCTCTCCCCAAAATCCCCCTTTTTACCCGCCAGTGAATAGTGGTAGGTGAGCATTAAATGCTCTTCTAGCACTATTATAGTGCCTACATATTGGTGCTAGAAAATTTCCCACCAAATGGACTATTGCCCATTTCAGCACCGGTTGGGTCATTCTCCGGCTACCGGTGCTAAAAATAATAAAAATAGCATCCCCTTCTCAGATGGGCCCCATAATTCAGGCACCAATAAAATGCATTCCGGTGTTATACTTTTACATAGGCATCAGACACTAGCTTCATATCGGTACTATTATTTTCCCTCCATTTTTTACGCGCCAAAGATACTATTGCCCACATGGAAGCATTTTCCACCACCAGTCCCTTGAACGTTTTACGTTTGTACCGATGCTAGTTTCTACGTATGGCACCGCTTTCAGGCAGCGGTCAGAAAATTCCGGTGCTGAAAATGTGTGCTAGCACTGATTTTCTTGAATTTGGTCATAAAACCGGTGCCTTTCATCATTTCAGCACCAATTTTTTCTCCAAACAGGTAAGATTTCGGTGCCTATTTACCTATTTTTCAGTAGTGGGTGTAAGAAAGAAGGGCTATAATTTTTTGAATTTTTGTTACTGTTCATAGTTTGAAATTTCAGTTTATTTTTTTTGGTTTCCTCCAAAAATTTTCCCTCATTTTTTAAATGTATAACACGCCAGATTTTAGAGGTGGGACTGGGCTGTTAGAAGCTTAATTTGGCCTAGGAAAAAGAAAACAAAAACTGAAAACAAACCTAACTCCACGTGCCACCTCATCCACTAACCAATATATAGTCATCCTCTAAAGGCGATCAAACAGCTCGCACTTAGCTATCCCGGCCGCACCGACACCACGGTTATAATCGGAGAGGTAAATCACAGCACTCCCGTAGCTGAGATAAAAACTCATCCTCTAGAATACTCCCTCGTTGTCTCCGTGCAATTATTAATCCTCTATTAGTTCTTTCAGTTAGATCAGAAATTAGAAGTTAGAAGTGAGCTCAGTTTTCTGTTGATCTTGTTGCAGGCTTAATGTTTCAGTTTGTTAGGTAGGAGTAGCTGCAAATCAGTTGTGTAGCTATAAATACTGATGTACAGATCACATTTTTCGTGTGAATTCAATCATAGAAATTCTTTCCCTTTTCTCTCTGTTTTCCTTCAAAGTTTCCATAGTTTACTTGTTGTGCTCAGTTTTGTTCTTGAGTTTCTGAGCTTTGCTCAGTTTTTACAGTATTCCCTTAAAAGAGATCGTGCATTATTATAAAAGGAAGTTCGATACTTGGTGTGCGATCACTGTGTGTAGGTGCGATACGACGTGCGATTGTGTGTGCGATACAACGACTTTCCCAACTTTAACCAAATCTCTTCTTCTTCCCCAATTGAAAATTCACTTTACTCCTGGTCTGAGATGGAATTGCTGGCCGGTAACGGCTATTTCAGCCATTAATGGCTTTAGCTATGTTGGGAACTACTCTTCCGGCCGCTCAGGCCTCAAACCAAGATACCATACCGACTCCTCCCCCGATCTCTTTCGCTAATATCCTCAAAAACAAAGCTCCACCACTATCCAAGCTTTTACTGAGCAACCCTGAGCTAGTGCCCAAATCCCAACATCTAGGTGAGGTGGCTTGTCTATACTCAGAGGATCAAATTGCATAATTGTCTTCACACTATGCAAATGCCCTAGTCGGCAAATTCACCAAGGGCAGATGCTCGATGGAGCAATTGGAACAAGTTTTCAAGACCGTGGACTTCACAGGTAAGTATCAACTCGGTTCTCTTGATTACAAACATGTGCTCATTCGATTTGAACTGCTAAATGATTACCAACGAGCATGGATGAAAGGTGTCTGGAATTTTAATGGGATTCTTTTAAAAATGCTAAAATGGACTCCAGATTTTTCAATACATAAAGAGTCTCCGATTGTCCCTGTTTGGTGTACAATTAGAGAAGTCCCTTTGTACTACTATAACTCAGTTGCTATTGAATCCATTGGTAATAACATTAGAAACTTCATTAAAACTGATCTTGCTACCGATATGCTAACAAGACCATCAACCATTGAACTGTGTGTAGAAGTAGATCTCCTCAAACCTATTATTAACCACATCAGGCTGGGATCTGTGACTAATAACAGAAAATATCACATTGAATATGAAGACATTCCCCTTTACTGTGACCATTGTGCCAAATTAGGTCATTCCAAAACCCAATGCAGAGCCTTTCCTCCCAACCTCAATGTTAAAACTGGGGATCCCATTATAATTCAGAAACAACCAATGTGGCAGGCTACTGGCAAGAAATTTGACATTCCACCTTTGATCTCCACTGATGATCAGATAGATTTAGTAGAATCTGAAAGCACTATGGAACCTGTACCTAGATTCCTAGCTACTCCCCTTCTTAATCTGAAAACTAGCAATGACTTCATAACTACTAAAACCACTAAAACTGTCAAAATCAATCCACCAGTCATTTGTCCTAGTCCTACAACTCAGGTCTCACTGGATAACTCTATCTCTAATCTGCTAGATGAAACAGCCTTAAGTAAATTTACCCCAATGGCTTATGCTACAGATGATATCCAGATTGGGACTTCCCTTCCTGGAGTTAGTAGACAAAGCAAAATATCAACTTCTCTTCAACATAGATTGGGGAATAGGTTCTCTGTTTTGCAGGTGGACATGGAAGAACCGGCCCTAGACCAGGAGGCTACCTCCAATATGCCAGCCAGTTCGAGCTCTTCACCAACACTTGACCAGGGCCTCTTGCCAGGTAAGGCGAAAGGTAAAAAATCTAACTACTTTAGCCAAATTAATAGAATGATGCTTAGGTCATCTACGAAAAGTCATAAGTCAAGTGAGCAATGACAAGTCCTCTTTCAATTAATTTCTTGATATGGAACATCAGGGGTATGGAAACATCAATGTTGAGACTTATTAACTTAGTTAGACTGAAAAAAATTCAATTTTTATGCATAATTGAAACCATGCATGATAACTCTAAACTCCAGCCCTATATGGACATACTTAAATTCTCTAATGGCCTGACCTTGCATAATGGTAAAATATGGCTTATGTGGGCTAATTGTTTCTCAGTTAACCTTCTCTCATCTCATGAACAGTATCTACATGTACATATATCTCATGGATCTTTTAATTTACCTATGGATGTTGTTTTCATATATGCTCTTAGGGATAGGGAAGGTAGGAAAATCTTATGGAATGACCTATCTGCTATTACCCCTGGGGATACTATTTTCATAGGTGATTTTAACACTATCTCCTCCATTACAGAATATAGAGGCCCTAGCTCACCCTCCTTAGGTAGTATTAGAGATTTTAATACTTGGATAAACATCTCTGGTATTCAGGAAATTAGCACGGTTGGGAATCTCTTTACTTGGTGTAACTCAATACTAAGGAGCCCTACCTCAAAAAGGCTTGATAGAGGATTTAGTACTATTTCTTGGAACTATAGATATCCTTCCTCCTCCATTCAAATTTTGAATAGACAGACTTCAGATCACTCTCCTCTGCTTCTTAATATATCTGATTTATCCAGTCTAAATCCGAGACCATTCAGATTTCTTAACGTTTGGTTTAATCGTCCTGATTTCATCACTCTAATCCAACAAAACTGGGATAAAAGACTGAGAGAGACTAGTTTACTAGGCTTCTATCTAAAATTGGTTAGATTAAAGAAACAGATAAAAATTTGGAATAGGGAATCCTTTGGAAATATTGACACTAATCTAATCAGGGCTGAAGAATCGCTAAGAATTCAGGAATCTGTCTATGATTTAAACCCTACTGAACCTGAGCTCATTAAGTTAAATCAGAAGAAGGCATTATTACTGAGAGCTCAGAAAGAAAAGGAAAAATTCTGGAAACAAAAGGCAAGATTGAAATGGCATAGGATGGGAGATAATAATACACAGTTCTTTCATAAGGTAGTACAAGAGAAAATTTGTAGATTGCAGATCTCAAAAATAAAAAACAGAAATGGCAAATGGCTTAATACTCAATCAGATATTCAAAATGAGGCCATATCATATTACTCAGATCTGTTATCCGAACCTAATCAGGGACCTAATGGCACATACTATTCTCATTTTCTGAGTCAAATCCCTACTAAAATTACTGCTCAAGATAACTTAGATTTAGCAAAACCAGCCTCAGAATCTGAGGTTGAGGCAGTAATAAAGAGTTTAAGCAAGAATAGCAGTCCGGGTCCGGATGGATTCAGTAATAAATTCTATTCCAAGTGCTGGTCCATAATAAAAAATGATTTAGTCGAGGCAGTAAATGATTTCATTAGGGGCTCCACTTTACCAAAAGGCATATCTAGCACATGGATCACCCTAATACCTAAGAAAGCTACTCCATGTTCATTTGATGACTTCAGGCCTATTAGTCTTTCTAATGCTCTCAATAAGATTTGCTCTAAAGTTTTAATGGAAAGACTAAGGCCTTACATGGACAATCTGATCTCCCAAAACCAATCAGCTTTTATGAAAAACAGAAATATCACGGATAATATTCTCTACCTTCAGGAAATGGTCAGATTTTTAGATAGAAAGGCTACGGTTCCAAATTGCATTCTAAAACTAGACTTACAAAAGGCATTTGATAGAGTTAATTGGGACTTTTTAAAATGTGTCCTAATGAAATTTGGATTTGAAGGTTTATTTTTAAATGCTGTCATGTCTAACCTCTCACAAGCCAATTTCTCGGTTCTCATCAATGGTAACCCTGTTGGCTTTTTCAAAGCCACTCGAGGAATTAAACAAGGTGACCCTCTCTCCCCTTTTCTCTTCAACATTTTTTCTGAAGCCTTCTCAAGGAGTTTATCCTTCATTTTCCACAACAGTAAACTCTCATACTATCAAATCCTATCTTCAGTTTCAGTAATCTCTCATCTTATGTATGCTGATGATACTATTATATTGATGCAAGCCTCTAAATCTAATTTAATCAGAATTAAGGCTTTTCTGGACATATTTGAATTCACCTCGGGCCAAAAGTTTAATCTTCATAAATCTGAATTCTTCATTAGTAAAAGGGCTTCGAACATAAAACTTAACCAGATGAAGCTGATTTTGAAAATGAAACAAGGGTCTTTTCCTTTTCAATACCTCGGATGCCCTATTTTCAAGGGTCGAACTTTAAATAGATACTATCAACCACTTATGGAAAAACTGGATAAAAAGGTGCAAAATTGGAAAAATAAGTGGTTGAGTTCTGGGGGTAAATTAGTTCTAATTAATAGCTGCTTGTACTCTCTGCCACAACATTTATGGGCTGTAACAAAACCCCCTGAACACATTATCAAATCTTTTGAGAAAAAGCTGGCTTGGTTTTTTTGGGGAGAAACTGATGGAAAAA
Organism: Rubia yunnanensis; assembly: GCA_037428765.1. Lineage (NCBI taxonomy): Eukaryota > Viridiplantae > Streptophyta > Magnoliopsida > Gentianales > Rubiaceae > Rubia > Rubia yunnanensis. The sequence continues at coordinate 62,947,217 of CM075069.1, read as the reverse complement.
GGAATAAGGTTTGGAAAAAATGGTCAGAATTGGCTAAACCAAAATCCCAGAATGGCTTAGGTTTCAGATCCATTAAAGGAATAGTAGATGCATGCTCCCTCAATCTTTGGTGGAAGTGTCAGTTAGGAGTCACACTGTGGTCTAAACTTCTATGGTCTTTACCACACTCATACAGAAATTTTGTTACCTGGAAAAGGATTTTCATGGTAAATTCCTTAGCCGAAGAAAACTCCATTATTATCCATGGTAAGGGGACATGTAATGTTTGAACATCTACTTGGTGCCCTAATGGTCCACTGATTAATAAGATCCCAAGTAATATCTATGATACATTTCAGGGGTACTCCATATCTGATTTCATCAATAACAAACTGGACATTTTACCTAGGATTTCACCTTTCCTGGAAAATGATACTGTATTATTCTTACAGGATGCTGAAGTGGTGGAGAACAGAGAAGACAGACTCATATGGAAACCCGATACGTCGGGCAACTTTTCATTTAAGTCTGCATATCGTACTATCACATACTCTCCAGGTAACTTCCCGGCTGCCAAAAATGTTTGGAATGTCTTGTTGCAAAAAAAAAGATATCGGTTTTCACATGGAAATTGCTTCATGCTTTCCTTCCTTTTGATGATGTACTTACAAACTGTGGATATAGTCTGGCTTCCAAATGCCCTGTGTGCTGTCATTCCGATACAACTGACCACTTTTTCATATCATGTACATTGGCAAAATTGATTTGGAACAACCTGGCATCTCTGATTCACTTCAATCTTCCTGAACATCAAACCATCTCTCAGAGATTCTTTGCTCTCTGGAACTGCTTAGATTTACCCAAAGGTTACCAAATGATATGTAAACTACTTCCTTCGCTTACTTGCTGGTGTCTTTGGAAAGATAGAACTAGGCATATCTATGATCAGGTTCCCTTTTCCGCTGACCTAATCTGTAGGGAGATCCTTCACCTCATCAACCTTTCCTTATACTCATGCCCTGCATACTTGAAGTTTCACTCAGGTTTCCCAAACCCACTTAGGCATCTAATACCTCTTCTTAGGCCACCTCCGAAACCAATTATCAGGCCTGTCTGTTGGGAAAAGCCTGGCATAAACTCCATCAAAATCAACACTGACGCTTCATGGCTCTCACACACTGCTTCTGTTGGGATCATTGTGAGAGATAACGCTGGCTTTCCTCTATCCATAAACTCATCTACGATAGAAGCTCTATCTCCTTTGCATGCTGAAATATTAGCTATCCTTGCTGCATGTCAATCTTTTCAGGACCGTGATTACTCCGTTATCATTGAATCTGACTCTCTTCTAGCCATCAACATAATTCAGAACCCTTACTCTGCAAACTGGAATCTTTTCAACTTGGCATATAAGGTTAAAAGCCTATTAAATGGAGCTGTGCTTAAACATATCTATAGAGAATGCAACTCCGTAGCAAATGCAATTGCCAAATTTCATTCCTCTCATAACCAGCCACTTACCATGAATAATTTGCCGGTCCATATCAAAGGTCTCATCGCCTTGGATACGAAGCAGTTTCCCTATATTAGGACCTACAAACATGGTCATACTTGGAATAGATACTGCTGATGGAAACTGTTCTTATGCAGGTACAGGCAAGCAAGGTTTCAAGACCTATACGGCGATCCAGCACTCCTATTGGTTCAAGATCTTTATGAGGATCCTACGCTCTTCCAGACTTACTTCTTCCTAACTCCTCTACTTCTACCTTGCTCATCCAACCGGCAACGACTAGTACTATACATTGATGTACTTAGCTGCCTTTTAGCTAACAATATATCTACATGTTGGTAATATCCATAGAGTTGCCTGGCCAAAGTACGAATTAACGCGGGGTGTGGAGATTCGTCTACTTTGGAATCGCAACTCCTCTGGGATATTACCACAAACCTGTATAGACTAACTGATTTTGAGGCAAAGGTGTTGCCTTTTGTAAAATCTTCTGCCACATTAAATGGCTACTTTCATGGTTTGGGGCACCAATATATATACCCCCACCTTCGGGTGCTTCCATTTAAAAAAAAAGATCGTGCATTATTATAATTTAATTATAATTACTATATAAATACTGTAGTGTACAAATAATAGCATTGAAATGCATATTCTACAAATTTACTATGCACATTCATGGTACCCAAAGTACATTATAAGAACTGCATAAATAAAACTGGAAAAATAGTGAAATCAACGTCTCAAGTCTTCCTCACTTTTATTATAATACAATTACATTAGAATTCTGAAAAAACAAGCCTCCTGTTACAAGTACTCCATAAAAAGGAGACTCAAAACTGCATGTATCCTCAACCCCTCAAGGGGAAATATGACAAACATAATATTGGCTGATTAGTTTTACACCTGAGATGAGTTATTTAGATAAGGGTGTGTGATGCTCACAACAATTCACATCCATATAGCCCTAGCATTGATGAGCATTGGCTTCAACTTTCCTTGAACATTAAGGCTCATAACCTCATTGGATCCACCAACAAAAAGCTTCCCGATGAAAATTGCCGGAACTGCGGGATTGCAGCCTAGGCCAAGCAGTGCATTCTCAATCTCCCTTCCTTTCGGATGCTGATCCAGGTTGTAAATCACCGGATTTGCGCCGAAGCTAGATATCAACATGTAAATGGAATGGGAAATGCAGCAGTTGCTCTTCGCAAAGATCACCACCGGCTTCTCTGATCCCAATCTCATCAGTGCCTCCATTAGTAATACTATGTCTTTTCTCTTAACTGGAAAAAGTTGGGAACGTGAATCAGCTACTTGGAAGTGATGAGAAGAAGTTTAAGGTTTTTGTTGAGAAAAAAGCTTGTGTGCATGGAGGTATTTATAGGAAATGAAGGATTCTACGAACGTACGTTGTCCAGTACAATTTTTATTTGTTATTAGCACTTTTTGAGAGAATAATTGCTAAGATTTTGTTGTTGAAAATCTTTGCGCTGTGTATGCCTGAAGAGAAGAATATTTTTGATCCATCAAGTTGCTATTGCTGGCCCTTCGATTTTGAACATGTGATGATAGATTGATGGATGACGATCACACAGCTTTTTAATTCGTAATTAGATTCTCCGGCCCTAGGTGCATGCATGCGACCATGGTCTTTTACTTCTTTTTTAAATAGATAGACTTTTGATAATGATATGCGAAATCCATAAATTCTCTTACATTCGATTGTAGTGCCAAGACTTTACGAAGACTCAAGGAGCATTATTACAATTAAAATATGTGTTGGTTTATTTGAGGAAATTAACCGGTGAAATTTGGTCTAAACTAAAAGGGTTTAGGGGTCTAAAAGGGTTTGTGATTTTTTTGTTGTTGTTTAATCTTCATTATTATAATGGTGGTTGATCATTGCTTTTGTTCAGAATAACTTGTGCTATCACCTCAGATATAGACACACCTCAGATCACTCACCTCTCCTCCTTCAGTTATCTAACCTAACATCCTCATATCCCAAACCTTTTAGATTCATCAATGCCTGGTTCCAAAGATCAGAATTCATAGGTTTAATGCAGGAATCTTGGGAAAAGCCTATACAGGAAAATGGAATGATTAAATTTTATCTGAAACTCATTAGGCTTAAAAGAGTCATCAAAACTTGGAACAGAGAATCTTTTGGTAATATTGATGTCAATGTTACACAAGCTGAAGATGCCTTAAGAATACAAGAATCTGTCTTCGATCAGGATCCTAATGTAAATGAACTGGTTAAACTTAATCAGAAAAAAGCTAATTTGCAGAAGATTTTAAAGGAAAAAGAAAAATTTTGGAAACAAAAGGCAGGACTTAAATGGTATAAATTAGGAGACAACAATACTGAATTTTTTCATAAGACTGTCCAAGAAAAGAAATCTAGGATACAGATTAATAAAATAAAAAACTCAGATGGTCAATGGATAAATTCTGAACCTGATATCCAGAAAGAGGCAATCTCTTTTTACTCAGATCTACTAACTGAACCAGATCAAGGTACAGATGATACTTTCTCCTCTCATTTTCTGAGCCAAATTCCAGTGATTTTAACTGCTTCTGATAATCATATTTTGAATTCTCCTATTCTGGAACCTGAATTAAGATTAGTTGTTCAGAGTTTAAGTAGCAGCAGTAGCCCTGGCCCGGATGGCTTCACACCAAAGTTTTATAAGAAATGCTGGCCTTTTATTAAGGATGATCTTTTAGAGGCAGTTAATGATTTCATTGTAGGATCTAATATTCCTAATGGGATATCTAGCACATGGATTACACTGATTCCTAAGAAAACAACCCCATGTCAGTTTGGAGATTTTAGACCTATTAGTCTATCTAATGTCTCTAATAAAATCTGCTCTAAGGTCCTCATGGAAAGATTAAAACCTTATATGGACTCTTTGATATCTCCTAACCAATCTTCTTTTTTGAAGAAGAGAGATATCTCTGATAATATACTATATTTACAGGAAATGGTTAGATTCTTGGATAAGAAAAACAGAATTCCCAATTGCATAATGAAACTGGACCTAATGAAAGCTTTTGACAGGGTTAACTGGCTTTTTCTTAAGCAGATTTTACTTAAATTTGGTTTCCAAGGGAATTTTCTGAATGCAGTGATGAAAAATTTAGCACAAGCAAAATTTTCAATTCTAATTAATGGGAAACCAGTTGGTTTTTTCCAAGCTACTAGAGGTATTAAACAAGGTGATCCTCTCTCTCCTTTCCTCTTTAATATTTTTACTGAAGCTTTCTCAAGGAGTCTTTCACATGTTTTCTCTACTGGAAGGCTATCCCATTTCCATTTTCCTGCATCAATATCTGCCATATCTCATCTATTATATGCAGATGATACCATAATTTTCATGCAGGCATCAAAATTAAATCTCATAAGAATAAAGGCTTTTCTAGATGTCTTTGAGGTGACTTCAGGGCAGAAGTTTAATTTTGAAAAGTCAGAATTCTATTTGAGTAAAAGAGCCTCTAACATTAAGATCTCTCAGGTTAAGTCCATTCTAAAAATGAAAAAAGGTTCACTCCCATTTACATACCTTGGTTGTCCAATATTTAGTGGAAGAACACTAAAAAGGTACTTTCAACCTTTAATGGCTAACCTGGATTCTAAACTTCAAAGTTGGAAGAATAGATGGCTAAGTGCGGGGGGGAAGCTGGTCCTAATTAAACATTGTCTCTACTCTCTCCCACAGCACATTTGGACAGTTACAAAACCACCAAAAGGGATAATTTGTACCTTTGAAAAAAGATTAGCCAGATTTTTTTGGGGAGAATCTCAGGGAAGAAATAATAAAATCTGGAAAAAATGGAAAGATATTGCAGTTCCAACTGACCAAAATGGACTTGGTTTTAGATCTATCCAAGCTATAATTGACACATGTTCAACTAAACTTTGGTGGAAAAGTCAATTAGGCAACTCCCTTTGGTCAAAACTGATCTGGTCTCTTCCTATATCATACAGAAAATCTGTTACATGGAAGAGAATTGTCCACATTAATTCCTTTGCAGAGCAGCACTCAGTAATCATTCATGGGGAGGGTACCTGTAATTTTTGGGTAGCTAACTGGAGTTTTAAGGGGCCTTTAGGTACTATTATCCCTGAGCATATAGTTCAAGACATGCCATATTTAACTGTGGCAGATTTCATTCATAATAAGTCCATCATATTGCCTCAGATTATGTCTTTTTTGGACCTTGATACTGTGTCTTTTCTCCAGGAAGCAATTTTAGTCCCAGGTAGGAAGGATAGACTGGTATGGAAACCTGAAGCTTCAGGTAATTTCACTTCTAAATCTACCTACAAAATGCTCACTCAGATGCCAGGTAATTTCCCTGCCCCAAAACTCATTTGGAATAATGCATTGCAAAAAAAGATATCCATCTTTACTTGGAAAATGCTGCAATCATTCTTACCCTTTGATGAGGTGCTCATTAAATGTGGTTTCAGCCTAGCCTCAAAATGTCCTGCATGTTTAAATTCTGATTCAATACAACATTTTTTCATTTCATGTCATATTGCTAAAGCTGTTTGGGGCAGCATGGCTTCGTTAGTTAATTTTCATCTGCATGACACTCATTCTCTTCCTGAGAGATTTTTTATTTTTTGGAATACCAGAGATCTACCTCACTGGAAACACTTCATCTGCAAAATAACACCTTCTATAATTTGTTGGTCACTTTGGAAAGCCAGGAATAGATTCTTACATGATAATGTGCCACTTGACTCAGATCTGATAGTTAATGAGATTCTCAACCTATTAAAATTGGCTTTCCTTACTACTCCAAGGACATATTTCACTCACTCTTCTATCTCTTTACCTTTCCATCAGTGGATACCTTTCATTAGACCCCCACCTAAGCCTAATATATCAACTGTCATGTGGGAGAAACCTCCAGTTGGGTTTTTTAAAATAAACACTGATGCTTCTTGGTATTCTGATAAAGCTGCTGCTGGGATAGTAGCTAGGGACTACTGTGGTGATTTGATTAACTTATATTCAGTGTCCATCTCTGCTGATTCTCCCATTGAGGCTGAAATGAAAGCCATTTTACTGGCTATTCAAGCTTTGCCTGGAATTCATTCGAAATGCATTTTAGAAACTGATTGTAAGCAAGCAATAAACATGATTAATTGCCCCTATTCAGCCAATTGGAAACTCTTTAACTTAGCTTTCAAAATTAATGGCCTTATGTGTGGTGCAAAGTTGAATCATGTTTTTAGGGAAGGTAACTCGGTAGCAAATGCGACTGCAAGGTATCATACTTGTCATCTTCAAAGTATCCAGTCTCATAACATTCCTCAGTACATTAAGGGACTAATTGTGTTGGACAAAGATCATGTTCCTCATGTTAGGGCTCACTAGTTTCTCACTTAGACACGGATGCTACTGATATATATTTTTTTCTGTTATTTCCAGAACATGATCCAGTTCAATTGGCTTCCAACCGTTGCACCTCACACTTGCAAAGATCCATTGGCATTCATTGGAACAGTACTGCTGGGATACTGCCCTCCTGTTACTCCTTCATCTTCGGATCAGTTTCTGCATTTCTGATCCACTGCATCTCTAATCATTTTAGGGTATAGATGTTGCCTGGCCGGAGGTGTTAATTAACACGAGGGGTGGAGATTTTCACCTCTGGATCGCAACTTCACCAATATATTTTGTTAGGATAATCCTGTTCACAACATAAGATCTCGATATAGGATTAGTAGGACTTTTTGGAGGGCAATTCTGTTGCCTCAGCGCAAACTTTGATCTACATTTGTACTAATACTTCATTTGAGGAATGGGGAACCTCTAATATAGTACCCCCACCTTCGGGTGATTTCATTAAAAAAAAAAGAATAACTTGTGCTAGTATAAGCAGATGTTGAGAGTTTTGTAACACTCTTAATTAGCTTATTGATGAAGACACTAGTCATTAGAAGGCGTTTCAAAACCGCCTTTAAAAATGCCAACGAAGGCGGTAAAAAACCACCTTCAAAATCTTGCGGGAACCACTTTAAATGTTTCCGAGTTTGGAAAAATTCTTGCGACCGTCGTACCATGGAACTATTTTCAAATTTCGGAAAGTCAGAGTTTTTGAGTTCGGAAACTACGTAATCGGCTCTTTGTCAATGACTTGCATTTTTTCGAGCTCGTGTGTACATTTCGTCCCTATTAAGTCCAACTATTGCTACAACTTGTGTTAATGAAATATTTTTTATTAACTCGGAAATATATTTGTGGGTATTTTTCCAAAATCAGAATATATAATCGTGACTATGTAAAAATGAAATGAAGTTTCCGAGGTCGGAAACCTGATCTGGTCATATGATAAATGATTTTTTCTACCCAACGTCCCTGGCTCTAAAAAAAGGCATCAATCCACAGCAGCTAGTATAATGCAATACACGATAGTATCTTGTGTGATGACAAAAATCTATAGATAGCGCTAACCTAGAAATAATCTATAGATAGGAATAAAAAACAGTAGGAATTTATTCCAATACTTCTAAACTTCATTATTTATCTAATTATGTTACTTTTGCATTATTCGGGTTCCAAAGAGTCCCAAACTAATTTAGTATTAGATGCCTCGCGCATTGTTGATTTCATCATAGGAGTAGGGCTTCAATATCTTCATGAAAATCTGTCATTACGTAATTAGTAGAAAATACTAGAAAGTGTAGTTCTATTAATTGGTTGCTAGAAACAATTGTACGCACACCTTGTCAATTTGGATGTAGTCTTCTTTGACATCTTAAATGCACTCAGCCGTGTAGAGCATGACGTAATAGCCGCACTCCCAAGTCCACGCTTGTTTAAAAAAAATTCTTAATTACATTCTTATAATTATTAATTAAGTACTATAAACTAAATAAACAATGATCATAACCCACCTTGACTTCGACCACCTCAAAATGATTTTTATTGTGGTCGCTACCGACCTTCATTGCTAATTCTAAAATCTCAACAAATGCATCCAAAGGAACCGTTTGTGATGGGTTGAAGACACTATCAGGTTGTGTATCTCCTAACTATCAGGTTGAATGTGAGTGTAAGTTTGCCATGGGCAATCTCCCCTCTTATGACTAAAAATGTAGTCCCTAGATAGTGTGTATTTATGTTGACGCCAACTCTTGGACATCATCAACATAGCATTCCTTCTCAAATCCTCCATGTCCTGTGATTCGATGTTAAATGGCCACTCAGAAGATTTTGAACTCCATAGGGTCAATTACAGAGATATATTGTCAATCAAGGACAACTTTAGAGGAAATAAAAATTCACTGAATTCTACCTTGCATTCCATCCATAAAGTGGCCTTGTAGCCTTTGGGGACTTCATGCCAAGTATCGTATTTGATGTCCACCCTCGTTCTACCCACCTTTCCTACCTAACTAGACCATTTAGCGTGTTAGGCTGACACATAAATTTTAGACTTTTTGAATACCAACGAAGTTAACTCTTTACTAATCATTCTATGTTCTAAGGTTCTACAATGAATTTGGGGTATTCCTACATCCTCGGATCCGTTATCCTCATCCTCATCCATACTGTCATTTGTTGTTGGTGAATTTTCATTTCATGTTAGTGAAATTTGATCACGAGTCATTTTGCTAGACGTCATTTCATACGCTACATTAGAAAATGTACCATAAATTCACTTAGTCTTTAAATAAGTAGCTACATATCCCGAAACATTACTAAACACAATTTAGATCAAAATAAAATATTGAATACATTTACCCTAATAATATGAAATCTATAGTACATTTCCCAATTAAACCCGCCATGTTTTGATTACTTAACACAAAGCTAATACTTAAAAAGCCATACAATAAATACTAAAATTCTAATCAATTAAACGAGATTAACATATGTAACTAATATTTGAAATACTTCATAGAAACCTTTGTTTGTGGGTCTCTCTAATGTGAACCCTTGATTTTCACTTTAAACAATGACTAACCTTCTCCTCAATCAAAGATTATCATGGTGACTCCCTTGTAGCTTCATTTGCAAGCAATCTTTGAAAAGCCCTAGCAATATGACAACATTGAGTTTAGAAAATAGGACAATAGAGGGTCTAGGTGAAAAACATGATGAAACTCTACCTTGTAGTTGAAGAAGATAAAAATCTTGGAGTGATAATGAGGTAGAATTGAGATTTGGGGGTTGAGAGCTTGTGGGATGGGAAAATGGTGGGAAAGAGCGTGTTATTTTAAATGGGCAGTAAATGCCCTTTGGAAACCTTTTGATGCATTTTTTTGTGTCTAAAAGGGTTTTTGAACTTGGAAACCCTATCAGGGTCAGTTTCGAGTTCGGAAAGAGCTTTGTCCTTCATAATTAGAGAACAAAGCCATTTTTGAGTTCGGAAAAGGATTTATTATATTAAAAAAACAAATCTAAACCCTCAAAATCTACAATTCAAACTCCTCCTCTACCAGAACCCTAAATTCCCAATATCAATTCCCTAACCCAGCCACAAAACCCCCACATTTGTAACAATGACCAAGAAGAGCTAGGCTAGAAAGTCACTTGCAAGTGATAGGAGTCATCGCCCGATGAGGTAGTTTGGTCAAACCCCTAAATTCTTCAATTTGGAGGTCGAGGCGAGGTATGTAGCTTTTTCGAAGAGAAAAATCATAAATTCAAAGGGTTTTAATGCTTCTAATATTGGTGATTTAGGAGTAGATTATTTGCTAGCCCGTTTTAGAATTCAACATCTAGAGAAGTTGCTTTGCATTGGTGAACCCATTCATGTGGATGGGGTGATCCAATTTTATGCTAATTTTGGTCAAATTCACAACAATCGTGAATTAACTTAAGTGAATAGGAAGGATGTTATTGTGTCTAAGTAAACCATAAATGAAGCCCTAGAATGCCAATACACAACCCTTGAAAATTTTAGACCTGATGACCCCCATGGTCCCTCAGAGATCTACCATGCACATTGTTGGCTGGGGTGAGTGAGGCAACCCCCCTCTATCCTGTGGACATGACGTATACATATTTTAAGAGGTCGGGTAGTGATACAGGAAAGGTTGAGTCTTATGACATTAGCGTATTGAGCGTCGAGCAACGACTCATCTATGAGTGGATTTGCCTCAATGTCTTGCCAATAGATAGCCACACATGTGAGCCTACGATTGATAATGTGATGTTGTTTTACTATGTCATGGAGGGGGTAAAAATAAACCCCTACTACACTACCATGTCGTTCATGCTTAAGGCAGCTCACATGAAGAAAAGAGACCTACCATGTGGTGGATTAATCTCCGCGATGCTCAAGAAGGCGGGAGTACAAGTAATCGACATGCCCTCCACCATTTTTTACTACGATGAAGCTTTTTTCTTATACAAACAACTCCATCATAACTTTTACAGTGATAAATGGGAGCTGAAGATAATTCCTGGTCAACAGGCAAAGAGAGCCAAGCAAGTTCGCAAGGCAGAACTAGATAGAGCCGAGGCATCGAGCTCCAGTAAGTTATAGTATAACATTTAATTTTATAAGAAATTTAGGCCAATGTAAATATATTCTTGTTTTATAATACATGTACATTGAAAGGTTCACATACCGGTTGGATGGTGGGAATGAGGAAGTATTTTGATTGCTTGCCAACGTGACCAAGACACACAAGATGTTGAGTCGGGCCCACTTGCAGCATGTGGATTTCATGGAATCCCAATGATTCACCTTGAACTGAGCAAAGATGAAGATGGTGCAAACTTCGAGCCTATTTTTTGGAAGACTAGTGCTGAGGAGAAAGGTCAACGTGGACAAGACTCGGCGAGAGATAGAGATCAAAGCATGGAGGAAACAAGTATGAGCCCGGGCTCTCAAGGTCTGGGAGAAGTAAGCGGTGACCAAAATGATGAGATGAACCTAGAAATTGAAGACATGTTTGAAGAAGTGTAATAGAAAGGTTTATGATTGACAATGATTTTCTATTAATGGAGACTTGGATATTGGCTTTCATTGTTTGTTGGATGTGGATTTTGCCTTAGTGTTTAATTATTCAAGTTACGCTGATGATATTTAACTAATATTTTAATTATCCATTTATGTACCGTGAAAGTGTGACGAGCGATTATTATCCATATGTAATTGAGTTGCGTCGAAATAGATATGAAATCCAAACAATTTGGAAGATGACCATTGGTGCGAATCTAGTTCCGAACTCGTAATTAGCTCTTCCCTTCATATACGTAGGACAGACCAAATTCCAAACTCATAAATGTTAGGGGTCTAGAATACCATAGGGCCCGACCGACTCTCCGATCTCAGAAACTTAGTTTTTCCAAGCTCGTGTATAATATCTGGACCACTACTGGAATTGAATGACGAGCAAATAAACGGACATTAAATTGTTTTCGAACTCGGAAACAACTTTGACCCATAGTGCAAAGGGACGATTCATAGTTTTTGAACTCAGAAACTCTTACCATATATAAAAAAAGAGAAGATCGATTCTTTCATTCTCCACAATCCACCCCTAAATCCTTCAGCCCTAGCTCACGGCTGCGAACTCGCAAACTCAACCCACCCCCCAAATAAATCATCCAATCAACAAATTTGGTTCAAGGGAAAGATGAGGAGCATCCAAGGGCGGAAGCCCTAGGTCACGATCCACCATCAACACATCGGATTCAAGGTTCATTTCTACTTTTGCATGCAAATAGTGCGGCCGCCCTTGTCTCTTTAGGCCCGAGTTGGCTTCCTTTTGACGCAAAGCTGAGCACCCTAATTATGGCCGGAGTGATTCCTATGGCCTACACTTTGTCGATTATTGACGACGAGTAGCCGCCCATACTGACTGGCCTGAATATCCATATGGCCCACACTCAACGGGTATTGACGACGAGTTACCGCCCATACCGCCCTCGCTCACACCCCACCCCCCTGAGAAACCTAGACCTGGCGTGGGGGCTTCAGCCGCCCCGGACCGCCATCAAGGCTCTGATACCAGGTATATGTACCCAAGCTATAAAAGGCCGAATCAACAAAAGATAATCACGAAGAGGACTTTTATCGATTCAAGCAAAGCTAATGTACATATATTGATTCAAGAACTTGGAAGAAGAACTTGAAGAACAAATGATTACAAGGCTTTTCTCTCCTAAACACTCTCAGTTTTCGAGTTGTGGTTCGAATGCTGAGAACTAGGAATTCTATGCCTATTTATACACACGGAGCAATTATTGCTCTTATCAACTAGCTACTAGGTGTGCTTCTAAGTCAAAAAGCCTAAAATGTAGCCTTTAGGACTTTCCTTGCCTAGCTAGGTGCCTAGGTGTGCTAAAGAGTCAAAAAGGCTATGTAGCCTTTAAGACTTTCTTGCCCTACTCTAGGTGAATAGTTCGGCCGCCCTTGTCTCATTAGGCCCGAGTTGGCTTCCTTTTGACCCAAAGCTGAGCACCCTAATTATGGCCGGAGTGATTCCTATGGCCCACACTTTGTCGGGTATTGACGATGAGGAGCCGCCCATACTGACTGGCCGGAATATCCAGATGGCCCACACTCAACGGGTATTGACGACGAGTTGCCGCCCATACCACCTGTTTTATTTTGCTGGTGTCGACCCAAACCCTGTACGGTCTTCACCTGGTTGCCTCTACCGGAATGGCTTATCGGCTGACTCCATAATGTTTTGGTTGGTTGAGTCAGTATTCCACCTTTTGCCATTTATTGCCCGGCATGGCCCATTGTGCTGGCTAACCTTCGTATGGTGATGCCCATGCCACCAAGTATATTTTGCGTGGTTCTGACATCGGACAACCAGCTTGCCCTGATACAATCGCACAAACAGTCTGCCCTGTCGCAGTTGCACTTGAGGGTTGATAGGTGTTTTTCACACTTCTGTTTGTGGATTGCTTGTAAGCAGATGATTCCTTCTGCTGCTCTCCTGCATGCTTCGTCTTCAATGGTCCTGATGTGGTTGTTGATATAATGCATTTCTTCCGAAGCGCTGTTTCTTCTTGTGGTGAGGTCAAGGATGGACCTGTACTGATGTTGTAATTGGTTTGAATCCAGTCGCCTAAGATCGTTCTCCAAGACCCTGTTTGCCATGCTTCGTCCTGGAGTGTATGGGTTTGATTGCTTACTTTGTTTTTCACCACAGCTGCTTCGAGTCTGGATAGTGCACCTGTCAACTTATCCTGGACTTCTATTTGTTCGATCCCTATGGATATCTCTGCTTTGGTGATGAACGATATCCAAGCCACCAGGGAGAACTTCCAATTACTGGGCTTGCTGTCGAGACTGATGAATGCTTGGCAGTCTGCCTTTTCTACCATCCCCCCAGTCTCCTCATAGTAAGTTTTGGTGATGATCCACCCATGCTTTCCTGCGCAAATGCCCAGTATGGGCTTTGTTGGGCTAATCCTCCCATCTCTGTAGGCTTGTTTTCTCCCTTTTGAGCCTTCTTTCCATTTGCAGATCGTCCCCCACTTGTCTATGCAACCACTAACGAGATAGTGGTTTGAGGGGCCCAACTCTGGTGGCTTCAGTATTTCCCATTTGTTTGAGCCCTGCTCAGCTTTTGTTGGGCTTGGGCTTGTCTTGGCATCTACTGGCCCAAACAATTCTATTGAGCCCTGAACGAGGCTCCTGGTGAGGCCCAGCCATGTTGTTTGCTTTTCATGTTCCTGTGGCTGCTTTCCAACAGGGCTATTTTCATTGAGGCCTTCGATCTCCTGGCTATTGTGCTTCTGGATTTTCCCCTTTTGGACGTTTCTGGGCACCGCCTTTTGGGATTCCGTGCCTGCTATTCCCAAGTTGAGCTCCTCCTCCTTGCAGTTCGTCTGTTGCAGAGGCTTTCGATTGCCTTTGGGTTTTACTATGAATTCTTCTGCCTCTTTTAAGGGGTGATCTTTTCTTCCCTGTGCCACCTCTGGTGTTCCTCCTTCCTTGCTTTGAGGTACCTGCTGGTGTGGCTGATCTTTCTGGACTTCTTTCTCCCTTTGGGGCCTTCTATCCTCTTTTGCCAATGCTTGCTTTTCCTTTTGCTGGTTTATCTCTAACTTTAGGGTCAATTTCTGCCCTTCAAGTTTTGTGGCCTGTTGAGTCAGGACTTCAGCTGCTAGCTGTGCCTTCTCCCCCTTTGAGTGCTGAATCCAATCCCTTCCTTCTGTCTGCTGCTGTATGACAGCAACCAACTCCTTGAGTCGTTTGTTTTCCCCTTTCAGGTACTCAATGTACTCCTGTTGTAGCAGAGGTTTGACCGGGACTGGCTTCATACAGTAGTTAGGGCTACAGAGCCCACAAACTGTCATAGCACACTTAGGGCAGTGCGCTCTATGCTTCTTCAGGGTCTCCTTGCCACATCCTGTACAGTTCAACTGGCATTTGGCAAGGTCTCCATGTACAACCCAGTCATGCTCACAGTGATACTGGGCTTCTGTGACCTGGATCATAGTTTGCCAACCTTCATGCTCACCGACCTTGTAGGTTCTGTCCTCCTCCCTGAGCATGTAAATTTGTTCCTTTTGGACACTGTTGGCTGGGAAAGACTCGTCCTCTGTTTCTGCTGCATAGGGGTGAACCAACCCTCCTCTCATCCTGTTAGTGGCTGGGTATTCCAATTGTGCTTGTCCTTCATCCCCAGCAATTACCAAGATAACCTCTTCCGTTTGCCTCCCACCTTGTCTCCAAGGAATGGGTCTGGTTTGTAGGTTATGGTAAGCTTGCCATGGGTCGTCTCCTTCCGGATGCTCCAGGCTGGTGGCTTCTTTCTTTCTGTTGCCATTGGACTGCATTTCTTCCGCAGCTTCACTTCCTCTTGCCATGCGTGAGCACTCATCACCCATTGGTTTTGCCGGATAGAAGTACTTTCCCATTCTGATCGGGTAGAAGTACTCCAACTGTCATCTGAACCACGGTTGTAGCCATGGTGGGTAGTCTATTTCGGTATCCACCACTCCTTCATAGTCCCTTTCCCAGAGATTGAACAGGGACCCTCGCTTTGGTTGAGCCTGCCATTGGTATTCCTCTTCTGGGTTCTCATCCTTACGGGGTGGTGAGAATGGTACCCTATTGAGGTCATAGATAGTAGGAAACTCTTCCAGGTTCATTTCGTCTGGCATAGGGTATACTCCCTCTTCTGATAAGGGGTCACCTTCCATGTGATAGCCTGGTGAGGGACTGCCAGCAGGTCCAGTTGGACTATCAGGCCAGATGAAGTCTGCATTTAGGCTTTCCTAACATAAGAGATTGACGTCAAGGTCGACTTCTTCCTTCTCTGGCTTGTTTAACAAGGCTGGATTCCAGCTGGGATCCCAACACCGGTGATATCCTTCCTCATCTTGCTGGGTTTGTTCCTCCCTGGTCCAAGTCTGTCCTTCTGTGATGTCACCAATTTGGTGAAGACTAAAGCTCATGTTCCCCGGTGGTGTTGTGCTGTTGGCGCCCCCCATAGTTGGTGGCTGACCACTGTCATCCTCCTTCTTTGGCTTCTCCTTCTCTTCTTCCTCCAGTTCTAGGATGTCCCAGCCAGTGCAAGGGGCCGGCAAGGAAGGGTCATAAGAAGGGGTATAGTCATAGCGAACCAGGAAGTCATAACGACCAGATGGCTCGCCAAGGGTATCCCAAATGGGTTCCCTTTTCTTCTTGACACAGCTATCCTTTTGGAGATTGAGGTCCTCCTGTGCTTTATCGGCTGTCACCACAGCCTCCTCCGACCAGTGGGTATGGGCGTGAGGTTTTTCGTCAACCCTGCGAGGGTGGTGTCGTACCTCCTTTGGTACAAGGTGTGCCTGCTATTTGTCAGCAAACTTGACTTGTGGATTAGTCTGTTGCCCTTGGGTAAGGGTTTGCTCCTTTTTCACCAGTGGCCTCCACTGCATATTCAGGTTCCAGGTTGCCCCTCTGTCTGACCGGTACTGCCGGTTGTGAGTCGCCTGTCTACCTGACCGGTACTGCCGGATTTGATTTCCGCGTTGAGATAGAGCAGTAGCCCCTCTCCCCGTCATTTTGTCAGTCTGCATCATCTTAGGATAGTTGAAAATATAATTTTTTTACAAGAAACCTGGAAGTAAAGGGGTAATTTACTGGGTATTTGTGTACTGCTTCTTTGGTGGTTGAATCGACAGGTCTAGGTATACAAGGCTTAGCGGTATATGAGGTTGTGCACCACTCCTGGATGGCTCCTTCCCACCTTCTCGTTGTGAGGCTGTGTACCACCCTGGCTAGCTTCTCTCCGCCTCTCGTTATGGGGTAGTGATCCTCCCTTGGATAGCTCCTTCCCACCTTCTCCACATGAACTCCCTTCCCCCCTTTGACTACTCCCTTTTGCCTCCTTCACGAAATCAGAGTGAATCCGCCCTCCACTCACACGACGGACAACTACCTCTCCTGGGCTTTACGCGTACTGCGTTCTTTTGCTTTGGGTAACCCACCCAAACCCCGTGAAAGAAACTAAGGAAGGCCTCAAAGGATAAGGTTACTCACGCAGAGGGGTGGAGAAGAAAACCCCCCCAAGGTTGGAAACACTACACCCACTCAGAGAGTTGGAGAAGAAGGTTCCCCAAGGCTGGACACACAGCACTCATGCAAAGAGAGGCGAAGAAGAGGGCCGCCCCGGGAGCGGCGCCCTCGCTCACACCCACCCCCCTGAGAAACCTAGACCTGGCGTGGGGGCTTCAGCCGCCCCGGACCGCCATCAAGGCTCTGATACCAGGTATATATACCCAAGCTATAAAAGGCCAACGTGAGCATATGAGGCTTTTAGATTGCTATTTTATTGATTTTAGTCAATCTCTAGATATATTTTTTGCTGAACTCTTAATAAATTTAGTGAGCAACATGTCGAGAGGTTGCTATCTTGTAATGAGAGCACTTATTTTGACCTAACTTGTCAATTTTATGTTAATTTACGTGGAGTTGGTAACGGGAACTATGGAACTATGGTTGGTGGAATAGACATTCCACTTAGTCAATGGGATGTCAATAAGTTGTTGGATTTCCCTTTCCTTCACCCTGAACTAGTTTATCCATAAAATAAAGATGACCATTTGGGTGATTGTTACCATAGGGAGAAGTGGCCCTGAAATAGTGAACTCCCATATATTGACTTTGTGGAATGTAGCGTGAGATATTTTGGACGTGATAGAAAGGGTTAAGGTAGACCTGAAACTTTTGATCTAGAAGTCTTGCAAATTGATCATCGTATCACATATGAGATTATTGCTAGAACTCTCGTTCCCTCGGGTGGACATGTAACCGAGCCTAACTAACCCATGCTCAATCTATTTTATTACATCATGAAGGGTAGAAGAATTAATCGTGGGGCAAAATTTTTTAAGCATATGTTGCATATTTCTACATCCAAGAAGTTAATCAAAGGTCTCCCATTCAGCCATTTAATCACACTAATTTTGAAGAATGTCGAGGGGTTGGTTAATTATGGGGAGGAGAAAGGGCTGAATTATTTTGACAAAACATACTTTGAGAAGAGGGATTGGGTCTTGATTGGTTTCATAAGGTCAGGAAAGCTTCAAAGCCTAACAAAAGGCCACGAGTGGGGGAAATGTCACAAAATGAGGAAGGTTAATGTATTTTGATAACTGAAATATATTTTGTCCAAATTGATTGATTCTTTTGATTATAACTTTACTTTTGATATTGAAGGTACCGAAAAATCTTATCTAAAGGGTTTCAAAGATTGTTACAAGTGGATGCGTTATGAAGTCGAAGATCAAATTCTTGGAGAAATCACAGAGAGCTTATGAGCGGCACCTCACGTCAACCTCCTGCCCACGAATCAACCGTGACACTTCGATGACCACCATTGAAAATGAAGAGTGACCAATTTCATTGATCTAAGTTGTGTTAGGATTATTTATATGTTTTCATTATAACTTTTATTTTGACTAAGGATTTGCTATATTCTAATATAATCTTGTTTTGACTATGATTTAAACAATCAAGTGATAAATGAAACTAGTGACTTCAAGGACGAGCAATAATATGCTGTTACAAAAAACCCAAATAGTGATACCAAACCCAACAAATTAGATAACAAACATTAATGATGTACCATTAATCACTTATGCTTCCTTTTCCTCACCACCTTTTTTGATTTTTTTTCCTTCTACAGTTAACCTTCCCTCTAGCATCAACCCATATACCCTCGTCATGGTCATTGTGCCCAAGCAAACCATGAAGACTAGTGCCATCCTCTTGAAGGACAATATCATCTTGCCATCCACCACTCGGGGCATGCTGCCAGAGTCCAATGATCTTCTCTAATTCATTCTATAGAACAAAAGCTCATTTTCCTTCAACAAAAATATCCCACCTAGACTCTACAGGATCCCTAAAATAGAAAACCTGATGTGCCTGAGACGCCATAATGAATGGATCTTCCTTCCCACCCACCCTACTTCTGTCAACATGGGTGAAACCCAAACTTTCTGGGCCCTGACCTTGGTTAATATCCACCCAGTGACATTTAAATGCAGGGACCTTCATGGTGACATAGTCAAGTTCCCAAATCTCAGAGATCGTGCCAAAATAACACTTTTGAGCGTATATTGGATTCTCTATACTTGCACCTCTTACATGCAATGCTTCAGAGATGAGTGACACACCACTGTTTTGAGACACACTCTTTTCAAAAATTTCTTTAGTACCAAAAGTGAAACCATTAATGTCTTAACCGACGTAGGAAAAATGGTTTCTAATGGTCTATGAGCCAACCACTTAACTTTAGAGGAATGTTCCCCGCTGTCCACATGGTCCCTCAACCATGACGTAAATGTTCTGGAATGCATTTGGAGGATCGGAGCCTCATTGAAATATAGGTGTGCAACTCGTATGATATCTATATGAACCTCAATGTAAGGGACTGATTCTTTATGGTTCCGCAATACATAATTATGAGCAGTAACTAAATCTTCGGCACTAGGACTAAACAGGTTCCCTTGTCTCACCCCTACACCCTTCAACCTCCCATCATGTCTACCGGATGGAACACCAACATAGTCAACTTGCTTCATATAGTCAGTGCAAAACTTAATGACCTCTTTTGTCACGTACTGCTGCATAATACTAGCAAATTAAAAAAAATAGAGCATTTCTTCCAAGGACAATCAACAACCGCTTTTCTTTTGTTCTTCCCAAAGTCATTGGAAAGTTCTTCATATTATCAAAAACCTATGTACCATTTAGTGGCATGGGAGGTCCTCTATCCTCCACTTTCCTATTGAACCATTTCTTTGTTGAGTGCTATGGATGTCCGTCCAGAAGAAACCTCTGATATCCCTGATAAATTGTTATACAACCGTGTTCCAGTTCACAAAAATCAGTATCCCTTCCACAAACGGGACAAGCTAAGTGCCTTTTCACATAATAGTAAGATAAATTTCCATATGCCGAGAAGTCATTAATGGTGCAAAATAAAATAGCTTTCAAAGTGAAGAAATCTTCTACCAGACCATCATACATTTGAACACCATCTTTGAACAAAGTCAACAAACTCTCCACAAGAGGAGCAAGATACACATCAATATCATTACCCAGCTGCTTGGGCCTTGATATCATTAAAGATAGCATAACATACTTGCGCTTCATGGTCAACCAAGAGGGAAGGTTATAAATTTAAAACATAATAGGCCAACTGCTATGTGTACTACTCATATCACCAAATGGATTCACACCATTCGTACATAACCCTAACCTCAAATGGTGGGGATCGTTGCCAACGTCAGGGTACAAGGCATCAAATTTCTTCCATTGCTCACCATCTGAAGTATGTCTAATCACATCATCCAGCGGCCGGACCCTATCCATGTGCCAACGCAGCAACTTTGCATCTTTCCTACAAGTATACAACTTCTCCCAACGGGGAATGATAGGGAGATACCATAACACTTTTTCCGGTGTCTTTTTTCTTTGATTGAGATGCAACTTCAGGACCAACAGCAATCCTCCCTCTTCAACTTGTATCGAGACTCACCGCAAACCCGACAACTTTCTCAATTTTTTTCTAATTCCCCCTATACAACATACAATCGTTTGGACATGTATGATTTTTTTGTGGTTCCCATTGCATGGGACATAGAAATTTTTTCATGGCATACGACCTATGAGGCAACACATTTCCTTCTGGAAGC
Organism: Rubia yunnanensis; assembly: GCA_037428765.1. Classification (NCBI taxonomy): domain Eukaryota; kingdom Viridiplantae; phylum Streptophyta; class Magnoliopsida; order Gentianales; family Rubiaceae; genus Rubia; species Rubia yunnanensis. The sequence continues at coordinate 62,926,586 of CM075069.1, read as the reverse complement.
AAATCTCTAAATAACTCGAGAGCCTCAGTCAATGACTTATCAGTCCAACCAAATTTTGCCCTCAAATTTATTACTTGCAATGTCGCATTCAAAACTGAATGTTTAGATCCTTTGTACAAGGATGTCCCTTTGTCATTAATCAGTGCCTGCAACGACTGAGGTTTCCCTTTGAACTCCCTTGCAATATCGATCTTCCACCATTTCATCAAACTCAACATTGCCATCTAATTCATCTCACATCTTCGTGTTCTCCACTTCAATAGTTTCGGAGGGATCCTCAATTACTTCCCCATGTCATACCCAACGAGTGTAGGTAGTTTGAAAACCCCTCCTTACAAGATGCTCTCGCATCTTCTTCCTCCCTAAATAAGCATCATTTCTACAATCCTTACACGGGCATCGTGCTCGTACCCTACCTTTTTTAGAACATCTTCAAACGCTAAAGAAATAAATGATTCTACCAAGGGCATGCACTCTGGCAATTTTCTAAGACCATTACCAATGAGTTCATCTTGATCAATTTTCCTACAAGCCAATTACAATGCAACCCATGACAATTCATTCAACAATTATCAATCTCATATCACAACCATTATTTGAACATATATATATATATATATCATTGAAATCATCACAACCCTAGCAAATATTTGCAAGACTAAGTAAATAGTTTGAAATAGGCTAACCTCTTCCAATGGAGTATGAAATCACCTCTTCATCAATGGACAAGAAAATAGAAGCAAACCCTTCCCATAGTTTTGGAAATGTGGGTATTAAATGAGAAGGGCGCATATTTTAAATATACTCTCATAGTTTCTAAACTCGAAATCTGATGATTATGAATGGCAAGGCACAACTGGTTAGTTTCCGAACTCGGAAACAAGATGAGACCTAATTACGAGTCCGGAATATGCGTCTTCTCTTCAGTACCATGGAAACTATAGTTTATGAGTTCGAATTTTCCGTCGTTCATCCTTTCGAAACTCGGAAACATGTATATTTAAAGGTGGTTATGACTAACCACCTTTAAAACGAGCCATTTAAAGGCAGTTATGACCTCATCTGCTTTCAATGGCCACATTTAAAGGCGGCTATTACTAAAATGCCTTAAAATGTATAAAGAAAAAGCTTTAAAAATACAACCTAGGGTCCGACAACAAGTTTTTGAGCTCGGAAAACCCTTTGGAAGTCGGTTTTAGGAAGATTTTTCAAAACCGTCTTCCAATGTTGCCTTCGGTAGAAGCCTCTCCATTAGTCGGATGGTTGAGATTGGTCTATTGCCCGTGATTTTTACCCTTCGCAATGAAGAGATTTTCCACATAAATATTTGTGTTATATGCACGCTTGATTTATTTTTGTTACTCTCCTCATACTGCATTGTTGCTCGAACATCATAAATTTAACAAAACAGAGAACGATACTTTTTCTTATCTTTTAGTAACTTGATTGGCCAGTCCTCACTAGTGGAGAAAAGATGAATAAAGGCATGCAATCAAAGGCGGTTTATGAGAAACCACCTTTAATTAATTAGGACCCGTATTAGGTTCCGAATTAGGAACTCCCTTCCAGATCACCATTTTCATTCTTAAGGCGGTTTTAATTTGATTAAAGGTGGTTCCGCGTTTAATGAAAATTGATTAAAGGCGGTTCTGCAATGAGCTGCCTTGTTGGCCCAATATATAAACAAGTGTTTAGGTTTTCTCCTAAACCTTCCTTCTCCATTTTTAGAAAACCTATCGGCACCCAAACCTTCCTTCTTCATTTTAATTTCATAAAATGGCCGCTGCCCCTCCTTCTCCATCCCTCCTCCCTTCTCCCTAGCTCTGATCCCTCATCCCTCCTCCCTAGCTCCGATCGGTGCCTCCGCTACTGGAGAACGAAGCTCGTGCTACTGAAGAACGCCTTTGCTGCCACCACTACCTTCCTTCTTTGCCAGAGCGATACTCTCCACCGTTGCGCTGCTTTCGTCACTTGAAAACCCTCCAGATATGATTTCCACCTCCGCGAGGGTTTCTATTCTTTGCTTGATGTCGCTGTTAAATTGCTCTGTGAATAATAAATTAATAATAATACCCTCCATATGGTGTTACTCTGCTGTTTCTATTCTTTGCTTCAAGACTGCCAGGTTTTCAACATTTTTTTAGAACATCAAAAATTTTCAAACTTGAAAAATATTTCGGATCCGATATCACCGCGTTTAATGTGCCTTCCTCCACTAGTGCCTACAAGGACATGAAATATTACCGTAATGCAAACTTGATGGATGTAAATATTTGTACAGTAGTATTTTAACAAGGTACTGTTTTGAGTGTATTTTCAAAATTGCACAATAATCATACTCCCTCTGGTCCTCTTATATTGGCCTCAACTTTTGGGCGCAAATTTTTTCAAAAAGATAAATGAATGGTAGAGATTGTATTGGAAGTGTAAAAAGTAAAATGAGTGGATGAAAACATTCTAGAATTTACCAAAAGGGGAAGGAGACATAAATAAAAAACCATCCCAAAATAGAAAGTAGGCCAATATAAGAGGACCAGAGGGAGTATTTTATTTTGGTAGCATTTTACAATTTCATTAAGCAACTGGAATAATAAAAGGGGAATCTGCCAGCCCACAGTCTCACCGGCCACATTGGTTTCAGCTGAACTTTCCAGCCGGCCGGTGCGTCAGTTTCAATATTTGACTAATCATATAAAGTTTCCGTACCAAAGAGCTGAGAGAAGAAGGTACGTGCGTACCACAAGATGGGTACGTATTAATTCTCTTATCACAAGGTTCTCCATTTTCTTATCCAGTATATCTGCATTCCCTTTTCCAAAAGCAGATGCTTTCTCTAGATTTCCTTCGCTTCTTAGTTTTAATCACTTATATAAGTAAAGCAAAAAAAATCTCATCGAAAACAACTTTTCATGCCCACCTCATCGAATCTATATATTCTAGGAATGGAGAGAAATGCTTATCACGATAGTATATTGTATAAGGGTTTCACGCTTTCTCCCCTTAAACCATTTTGCCTTTTAGATTAGAAATACTCATATATATATATATATATATATATATATATATATATATATATATATATATATATAATGCTTATCAAAAGTTCCATTCTCAACTTTCAAATTTGATGAATCTCAAATGAAAATATCAAATTCATTAAAATACAAGTTTAAATAATGGAGTTTTTCTCTCTCTTACTAGGGGCGATTTACACACACTTAAATGTGTACTTTCCCGATGTCTCAGAATCTTTGATCAAGTGACCAACGTGGCCATAGGCACAACAGGAGGCAGGAAAATGGGAAAGAAAAAGGGAGGATAGAAGTGGAGGAGAAAAAGGGGAATGAAAAATTGGTACGGAATGGAGACTTTGGTAAGAATGAAGGTTTACTTAGCAACGAGATGAAGGAGATCATTGAGCTAACACCCAAATTGATTGCTGAAGAATCAAATCTAGGCAAAACACAGGAAGCAGTGACTCTGGGGTTTGATCCATCTATAAAGAGTAAAGTGCATAAAACAGAGAAATAAGGGAGTTCAAATGGCGAAGAGGTGAAAACTGAAGGCAAGAGGTTATCTTGGGGAGATAGAATGGAGGGTGAGGAAGGTAAATCTTGGACCTCCCCATTTACAGAAGAATTGAAAGAAGTGAAGTATTATAGTCCAATCATGGGTGAGGGAATGGAAATGGGGGAAATCACAGAAGAAGAGGTAAAAGAAAGTGCAAAACAGTGGGAGTCTGTTGGATTTTGGACTAATGCCAGTAGAATTTCTGCGTAAATATTTATTGCTAAATGTTAAGGAACCTGAAAGATCACACACAGTAGAATATGTTATTGGGGTTGATGGATTAATGAGATATTTAATCCATAAGGGGTAGTTGGCAATTATTTATTTGTTAATCAAGATAAATATGGATAGAGCATTATAAATGATAAAAGTTATTATTTCTCACAACCAATGGTGACTATATTATTCCATCAATCAGTATTAATACATGATTAATGTTGTATGAAGGAAATGTTAATATGATTAATGTAAATGGAATGTTATTACTAACAATTGTTACATATATTGATTTGAATAAGCTATTAACTTCTCCTTCTATTTGCCTCTATAAATAGGTCTGCAATCAGGTTCACAATATGATAACGAATACTCTAGAAATATATCCATGAGTGTTTTTAGGGGAATGTATATGGCACTTTAACTGACTGTCCAATAGTCATGTTCGTGTGGATATATTCAGAGGTCGGACCCATTGTGCGACTAAGATCAACATCACTAAGCCAAGTATCACATTGACAATAATCTGGAAATTATATTTATGCATTACATATATATATCATATGATTTTGGCTTTTATAGTATGAGGTGAATACTTACAGTGGTATTAGAGCGTATATGATATACATGCGTTTATATAATTTATTCATGATTATAACTTTAAATTAAAGTGATTATATTTATAAAATCCATGCTTGTGATTTGAATTGATTGGATTATAATTTTCATGAGATGAAATCTAATCTATAATCACCCCAATGCTTAGAGGAAATTTAAAGAAGTCGTGTTTTTTATATTTTAGAATATAAACTATTTATTTTTAATCAACAATCTGGTTGGTGGAAGATAACGATCTCGAAGATAAGCGTTAGTTGATGAGATTGATTTTTCCTTTATTATATCTGTACATATTTTTAATAATATATGATTTTCAAAAGATGTAAATTAATTCATTTAGTTTCTGAATTCTCGTTTTAAAAATCAGGATTTAATCAATTAGAATTATATTAAAAAAATTTATTTTCTCGAATTATATTCTAAAATATGATTATATGTATGTGTGTGTATATATATATATATGAACAAAAGTTGTTTAAAAATGTGATTATGCCTGGAGTGGTTTTAGTATTTGAAATTTTGAATAAAGAGAAAATTAGATTTGATTCAATTGTTATCCACTCTTTCATTGTTTAAAATAAATAAATAAATAAAATTCCGGAAAGTTATCATTAATTTCAAATTTTTGAAATCTTCAAGAATGGTCAGAAGTGTTCTGATGGAGAAGGGAGTATCAGAGAAGAAAACTGATGTATTTTTTTAATCACATTTGGACATTATTTAGTGAAATAATTTAATTGTTTGAATTAATTAAAATAATTTAAAGAGCTTAAATTTATTCAAATTATTTGTGATTTGAGATATTATAATAAGTTTATTATACGATATTTGAAATAGATAAATGATGATAAAATGTTTATCTACTTATTTATTTAAATAAAATTATGATACTCTTACAATTAATGTGATTAATTGAGTTTTAATACAATTTAATGTGATTAAATGTAATGTAATTAATATCATTAATGTTTAATATGAATAAAGTTTGTTCAAATTTATTTTTTCATAACATTTGTAATGTTAGGTCAATTAATGTGATTAATTGAGTTTTAGTTAATTTAATGTGATTAAATATAATTCATAAGATTATATGTTAAATATGATTTATTATGATTAATCTTATTTAATGTGATTAAATTTCATTTATATAATTAACATGATTAATTTGATTAAATATAATTTATCTAATTAGGCTAATTCGATGTGATTAAATGCTGTTATGTTTTTTTTTTTTAATAAAATCATCATGCGATGGGGGAAATTGTATTAGGCCTTCCCAAGCCATTAAATGTTGTTATGGTTAATATGATCAATATGATTAGTGTAATTTGATGTGATTAAATTTATGTTATGTATTTAATATGATTAATGTGAATGAAAGTAGCCAATTTGATTTACATGATTTAATGTGATTATACTTTGATTATATATTTAATATGATTAATGTTATTGAACATAATCAATTTGATTAACATGACTTAATTTGATTAAATTTTGGTTATTAATGTGATTGAAAGTAATCAATCTGATTAGCGTGATTTAATGTGATTAAATTTTGGTTATGTATTTAATATGAATAATGTGATTGAAATTAATCAATTTGATTAGTGTGATTTAGTGTGATTAAATTTTGGTTATGTATCTAATATGATTAATGTTATTGAACGTAATCAATTTGATTAGCATGATTTGATTTGATTTAATTTTGATTATGTATTTATTATGATTAATGTGATTGAAAGTAATCAATCTGATTAGCGTGATTTAATGTGATTAAATTTTGGTTATATATTTAATATTATTAATGTAACTAGAAGTAATCAATTTGATTAGCGTGATTTAATGTAATTAAAATTTGGTTATGTATTTAATATGATTAATGTGATTGAACGTAATCAATCTGATTAGTGTGATTTAATTTGATTAATTCGGTTATGTATTTAATATGATTAATGTTATTGAAAGTAATCATTCTGATTAGCATGATTTAATGGAATTGAATATCATTTATGTATTTAATAAGATTTTCAAATCAAGATCCCTTATAATATTAAATCGTGAAATTGTTGCCTTTCATTATTGGTGGCATAAATACATTTTCTGTTAGAATGATTTGTTGGGTATACCCAAGGTTGTTCTACCAAAATCAGAATTTGTGTCATTAAATTTGATTTGTAAATGATGGGTTTGATTTAACAAAAACTTTGAACTTGTTGGGCATACCCAAGGTCAAATGATTTTGAGGTAAGTATCTAGGAATTATAAGGATTTTATCATAATGGATAATGTGTCATTTTGAATACGATTTTTTTAAACTCAAATCCCTCATTATAATATTAAATCGTAAAATTGTTGTCTTCCACTATTGGTGGCATAAATACATTTTCTGTTAGAATGATTTGTTGGGCATACCAAAGATTATTCTACCAAAATTAGAATTTGTGTCATTAAATTTAATTTGTGAATAATGAGTTTGATTTAACAAAAACTTTTGACTTGTTGGGCATACCCAAGGTTGAAGGGTTTTGAGGCAAGTATCTAGAAATTATAAAAGAATTTGTCATAATAGATGAGCTGTCATTTTGAATAAGATTTAAGAGCTACTTTTAGTAATGACTAATAAAAATTCCGTCCAAGGAGGCTGGCGATTTTAAGTGGGACCGTTTGTGACCCCTCCACAAGCCTTTCCTGGAAATTTTGAGGAAATTATAAAAGTGTTTAAATTTATTATTCGTGATTATGACATTATAATTAGGATAAGGTGATGTCCAATTAGTTATGAATGGTAAAGAGTTATCTACCAATTAAGGTTATCTTGATTTGTTTGGCATACTTAAGGTCACGATAACTAAAATAGGATCCTAGCTTACTATGAATTCACATTAGAATTCTCGAAGTCAAAATTGAGGGATATTGACTTGGATAAAATAGTGGGAGCAAAACCAAAATTGAGTTATGTTATATACAATATATATTTTGGTTTTGTCAAGGTGCATGATAATTTATTTTTCATTCAAGTTTGTTATTATAGAATTGTCTGCCAATTTGAATATGTGTAAGGTACTTTTTGAGAGAATTTTCACTAGTCTAAATCTCATATAATAGATCCAAAGTTTAAAAATCTTTTTAAGGCACGAGAAAATCTCTTATGTCCTTGATAACACTATCTCGATGCTTTTACTGATGGGGTTGATCAATCAGTCAAAGATATTTTTTAGAAGCGTGTTGCTGACTTTGAGAATGCTTGTTGTTTTGTATTAGCCTCAATGGGATAGGAATGGGAGATATGATATCTCTCAGGATCCGTTTCGATCTAAGATGGTTGAATGATCACCTGTTTTCATCTCATGTGTTGAAGATGATAAGCCTCATGGAAAACTAGAAAAGTTTGAATTTTTGTTGCTACATCAGTTAAGTGTTAACTTGATTTTGCAATCTCTTTCTACTAGTTTCTCTAAGTGATGAACTTTAACATGAATGATGTTAAAGTTACCACTCTAACTCCATTGCTAAATAACAGATGAGTCTATTTAGAAGGACAAAGAAAATGTGTTATTGGTTGAACCTCCTTCCTATATGAAGGGAGCCAAGAAATTAAAGGACAAAAAGGCTAGGGGCACATGTTTCCACTGTGGTCAAGATGGACACGGGAAAAGGAACTGCAAGGAACATCTTGATATCGTGAAAGAGAAGAAGCTTATAGAAGTTTCTACTTTAGGTATATATGGGATTGAACAAATCTTTAAACTTCTATAAATTGGGTATATGATTCCCGTTCTCATATTTTTTGAAATATGTAGGACCTATGGAAGAGTAAGACATTGGGTGATGAATTAATAAACCTACAATGAAACTATTGTTACTGCTTAGACTATAAGAACATTTAGTATTTCTTCGCCGGATTGACTTTTATGAATTCAACATTTATTATTTTTTCACAACATTTCTTTTGAAGAATGTTTTTCCATTTCATGCAGATTTGGGTAAATTTCACAATAAGGAATAATTGTTGTTGTTCTTTGTCTTGTGTTATTATTTAACAATAAAATTTTCATTCTTGAGTTATATCTTATTTCAATATGAACACAAAGAGATCCAAAGATAATATATTGAGAAATTTTTCCTACGAAATAGTAGACTTATAAACTAGAATGTACGCATTAAAATGCATAAGATGCGTGTTTTAAGTTAGTTGACTATGAATCATTAACAGTGCATATATTGTTTATACAAGAGAAATGACCAAAACATCCTTCAAGTGGGAGGGTTTAAAGTCTACTAATTACTAGGTCTAATACATGTTGATGAACATATACCCATGTAAAGTTGGGATGATTTTTCTGTATTTAAAAGTGGTCTAATGTATTTATCGAAATACTTTTCCAAATTATTTGAGAATTTAGAAATATAATAATTATCTTAATGAGCCATATGTATATTTCTTATTGAAAAATTAGCCATGTGATTTTAATTTTAAAACCATTTTGTAAACATGTGTTGATACTTTAACACTTGTCAAGAAGAAAAACACAATCACAGGAACCCCCATGTAGCACTGATTTTTTCTTGTTCTGGCACCTTTTTTTTTGTAAAATCTGGTGTCTAAGTAGCTAGTGAAAAAGTAACACTAATTTTTTAAAAAAAACCGGTGTTAATTTAGCACCGATTTTTAACCGGTGTTAATTTAGCACCAGTTAAAAAACCGGTGCTAAATTTTTAAAACAATTTTAAGAAATCCCTTCCTCTGGAAGCGCCTGCACGCAGCTGCTTCCAGAGGAAGGGAAAAGACCCAAAATTAATAATTTAGTAGGCCATTAATTTAATAATCTAATTATCTTCACAAAATTGATAATATAGAAATAAAACAGAAAATGTATGATATAAAATTAATAATCTATGGGGCTAAACATAACTAACCCAAACATAACTATCTATAGGACTAAACATAACTTTAGCTTGAACTAGCAATTCAATGTGGCGTATACACATCAAATCAGAACATTAAACCACACAACTAATCTTGAATCTACGGTCCTTAGAAATGCTCAAATACACCCTACCATACCATATGGAAAATGTTTCTTGTTTTGATCCCTGACATCACCCCTCCAATCCTTGGACCTCGCTCCACTAGTTAAGAATTGTATTGGGCTGCATCAAAATGAAAAAATATTTAGTATTTTTCCTCATTATTTCCCTTACATGCAAGAAACTTGGAACCAAGTTTTGTTGCACATTTTATCATCACTTATGTGTTCTAGGCAATGTCATGCCCATTCATATAAAATAGCAGCACAGTGAGTGACAGCACAATAATAGGCAAACTTGGGAGCATGAGAAAATAGCAGCAAAATTTCTAAGAGACAAGTAGCAAGACGTTTCAAAGTTATGAAATGGGATATGAGAAAATTTAGTCGGACAATGTTTTCAAGTTATGTAGCTTCTGAAACCAAGACGTTTCTAGTCAAGCAATGCAATAGCTACCAACATGGCAAATGACAAGATAGGCATCATAAAAATAGAACAAGTGTAAAACTGATAGCTACATATTGTTATAATACTTAATCAGCATACCAAAATGAGATTAAGTAAGAATTTGTTTTTGACAGAGCCAGGAAAAATGGTACATAGTTATAAACATAGTGTCACCCCAAAATACCATCTCACGTGCAATGTCATTCAAAAGGAGACTAATGCTGAGTCGGAAGATGTTTACCTGCAAGAACTAATCAGGAATTATCATGTTAGTATGCACATATATTCACAATTTTTTCTGGTGTTTAGATGGACATCATAATACAAATATGTATTAAAGAACAAGTAAAATACCTTGTTGTCTTTGCTGCCAATGGATTGAACTGAGTTGGAATAGCATAATGAGAATCTAGTTTCTCTTTGGCAATGAAGGAATTTCTTGAAAGTGGGACAACACCATTATGCCCATGGAAAACTCTGAATGCCATATCAAAGTTAGGCTCATCTACAATTCAAGCTCATCTTTAATAACGTAAAAGGCCAAAAGGAAAATAAATGACAGTTCATATAATTACTAACTAATTTTCTATTATAAGACATGAATAATATCTACAGAATTGTAATAATGTACTGATACAGTGCGTGAAATTAACTCAGTACTAACTAGATGTAACCGAGCTATTTTAATGTGTCCATAGCAAATTAGTACATAAATAGCCATTTGAGACACTTAAACTAAACAGTATGAGCAGAAGCACCACCTGTAGAAGGCCCGTCATCTTCATGTCCAGAACCTGATTAAGAACTAAAAGCAACGCACCTAAGCAGTAAATGGAAGATGAGTATCAGCAACCATTAATGTGCAACAAAATTTTAATGTATCATCTCTAGAATGACAAATCAGGCATCTTCTTCAACCAAGTCTGAGGTGTTTGCAAACAGAGTAACACTTAGTGGGCATTTTTTCTTACAATAAGTCCTCTAGAAAAAGAAGTCCAACTTCCAATATAGTAACAAAATAAAAGAGCCTAATTCATGATATGTAATGGGCCAAACAATAATCTCTTTTGAAATTTAAACCACCAAAGACACTTCTCTGCAGAAACTACCATACAACTCAAAAACTCCGAGGAATGTAAAGACATTGGGATTCTGGTGTAACCGAGTACAAGGTCACGAAGATGCTTTAGAAAAACTGAAGGAAACAATACCAGAACTAGGGATAGGAGCCATTTTAGACTAGCATCCACACAATTCACAAAAGGCAAGCTGAATATCAAAAAACCTAGTTTATCATATCATTTTCTACATACTTAATAGAAATGTAAACATTTCTAAGCAACGCTAATACTCAAAACCCAAAACACATGTTATACATGCTCTTTGTTTCACAAGTTACCATGCCAATTAAACAGAAGCACCAAAATGCTCCATACTTTACACACATAATCAAGGAAAAACCCATGTTCATATATATCCAGAAATGATCATTCAGATGGCTTAAAAAACACAAACCAAATTCAAAGAGTTGATATAAGAAACATGACTCACTAATGGAAGTACTCAAGCCACCTATTAGCGAAAAGCCAAGAGCAACCAACACTTGAGAACCCATCCCAAGTCCTCTTCAGGGATAGCTCACGGTGAACTGTGGAGGAAGGATGAACGGAGAACGGTGGAGGAGTGGCGAACGGTGGAAGGAGTGTGGCGGCTGGGAGATAGGGAAGTGGGGCTGTAGGAGAACAGATCTGGCGGTGGATAGATCCGTAGAGATAGAGGGCGTCGACTTCAGCGGGATAGATCCGTAGAGGCACATAGGGGCTTCTCGGTGGTGGATAACTTCTCAATGGAGGGGACGCTTTGCGGTGGTGGAGGGGCTTTGCGGTGAGGACTTTGTGGTGGTGTGGTGCGGATGGTGTGAGCTATCAAGGAAGAAGGTGTAGTTCCCCCATCGTTGAAGGGAAGGGCAGAGGGTTTCAGCAAGGGAGATAATGGTTTTTCCTTATATATAATGCAATTTTAAAAGCTGAGATTCAGTGTATCGCAGTATACAACAGTTTAGATTTATAAAAAATAAATAGATTTAAATTTCATTTTTTATTGCAGAATTTTTAGCAATTATTATATTACTATAAAGGTAACTTAGTCATTAGTTAAAGTCGGTTTACTTATTAGCATTTATATATCAAAATTTAATTAAGGTTTCACCATTGATTAGTTAAAGTCAACTTAGTTATTAGTGTTTATATATCGAAAGTTAAGTAGAGGTTGACCGTTAATCAGTGTTTATATATTGAAAGTCAAGTAAAGTTTGACCGTTGATTAGTTAAAGTCAAATTAGTTATTAGTGCTTACATATTGAAAGTCAGGTAAGGTTTGACCATTGATTAGCCAATGTCAACCTAGTTATTAGTGTTTATATATTGAAAGTTGAGTAAAGTTTGACGGATGTTTAGTTAAAGTCAACTTAGTAGCTAGTGTTTATATATTGAGAGTCGAGTAAGGGTTTGACCATTGATTGGTTAGAGTAAACTTAGTTATTAGTGTTTATATATAGAAAGTCAAGTAAGGGTTGACCGTCGATTTGTTAAAGTCAACTTAGTTATTAGTATTTGTATGTAGAAAGTCAAGTAAGGGTTGACGATTGATTAGTTAAAGACAACTTAGTTATTAATGTTTGTATATAGAAAGACAAGTAAGGGTTGACCATGGATTATTTAAAGTCAACTTGGTTATTAGTGTTTGTATATAGAAAGAAAAGTAAGGGGTTGACCGTTGATTAGTTAAAGTCAACTTTGATATTAGTATTTGTATGTAGAAAGCCAAATAAGAGTTGACCGTGGATTAGTTAAAGTCAACTTTGTTATTAGTGTTTGTATATAGAAAGTCAAGTAAGGGTTGACCGTTGATAAGTCAAAGTGAAACATTTTTATTTGTATTTATATATACTAATTCAAATAAAGTTTGACCGTCAATTAGTTAAAGTCAACTTAGTGGGAGGTCGTCGCCGTACCTCTCAAAGTTAATATTTATAAGCCCTAAATGCTTACTATCTACAATTAAGAAGATAGCGGCAAGTCGGGGTTGTTCACAAAGAAGAGGGATTTTCTTAAGCGTTTAAACATAAAAGGTTGATATTATGCTAGAAGTAGATTTATATACATATATATATAAGCAAGTAAAAGGGGGGGTTTTGGTTGGCAATTGTTACCTATAGGGAATGCCAATGAAAGATCAACATTCATTCCTTCTTAATAGTAATTTGCAAAGACAAACAACGACCATTTGTAAACTTCGTTGACAATCACTCTAGGAAAACAACACCATAGAGGTATTTCATCAATGGCATTATACACGAAGGACCATGGATTTGATAACAACAAGCCTTCTACCAAAGACATAACCATTTAACTAAACATAACATTCATTAGGCTAAACCTAAAACAAACCACACTCAAGGTTCAACCTTTCATTGCATCTATAGGATAAATATGAGAACAATCCACATTAACATACTTATCTAGCAAGAATCACAACACATTATGCACAATAAGTTCTAAGTTCATGTTTCTAAATTCTCATGCAAAGGAGCTAAGGAATTTGTCACTTTCCTAACTCCCTAACACTTAAATCATACAAACACTTCCTATTCTCAAACAACACATGGCATAAATGAAGTAAAACATAGCATTAAGAACACATGAATGCTAAATGACAAAGGCTTCAAGAACTAGTGAAACAATCTATTCACTACTTCCACTACTTGTTGTGAAGATAAATCTTTCATTCTTCTTAGTTAGTAGTTTGCATGAGTGAATTCGACATCTTTTGTCAAACCTCATCAATGACTCCCTTAGCCGAAGCACGACTAAAAGTATCCTATTGATGGCATTGAGCACGAAGAATCAACAAGCTTGGCAACACTTATAAATACTACACCATGTCTAAGCATTTAACCAATTCATGCATTTACACAATATTAGTCAAGAATGATCGACATTCATAGACCTATCTCATTTGCTACCTAAAACAAACATGACAACGAATTCATCATCATCACATTCATCTAGCAATTATCAACACATCAACATCATTAAGAAGCTCTAGCTCATGCTCTTAGATTCCACATTAAAAGAGGGGAGAATCAGCTACTTTCTCCCAACTCTAGCAAGTAATCATACAAGCAATTCATATACTCAAGCTTCCAACAACATCAATGCCATTAACAATTCACATTCAAAGCTCAATAAATGCACAATAGAAAAAGCATTAAATAGATAGAAATGGTTATTACTACATATATATAGAAGTTTCAATCCATTGCTCCCAAGATAAAACTAAGCTAGATAATCAAAACTCATAACATAGAACAAAGATCTACAAAGAAAGAAGAATAAATGAAAGAAAATTGTGAAAAACTAGGGTTTTGGAGCCCCCAAGTTAGGCTTAGGCATATGGGGAAGAAACATGGCTATTTATAGCCCAAGTTGGTCAAAACGAAGGTCAAAATGCAGCAGGTGTCGCCCGGGCGGAAATGGCCTCGCTCGGGCGGCGGAGGTCTCAGCTCAAAATTTAGATCCATCCGCCCGCCATTTCCGCCTGGGCGAGCTACAATTCACGGCTTCTTGTTTTGCTTCCCATGATGAACCGTTGATCCATTTTGGGAGTTCTTGTAGTCAATTTTATAGTGCTCGAGAAGAAAATTCCAATGACGCTACCCTTGTAGGCTAATTCTTCTCGGATAGTTTTAAGAACTTTTTCTAAACTTCCGGGCGACAATTCATCCACTTCCTTGCCTTCCTTCTTCGACCCTTCTATCTTCTACCATGTTTTGGCATGTGGCCTTCACTTAACCACTCGAAAGGGCTCATGAGACATCTACAAATGAAGCTCATAAAATGGAATCTAGATGCTCGTAAGGACCAAAAATCCATTATACTAAACATAGGTTACAAAATGAAGGATTTAGATATAAAAACCCAAAATGGTCATCTAAACCCCTCATTATGTAAACCTATGTAAATCTAGCAATCTTACAACAAAAATATGACAAAAGTGATGTTAGATACTTTGGAAAATACATGCATTCGACGTCTCCTCACTTATTTATTAGTGTTTATATATTGAAAGACAAGTAAGGTTTGACAGTTGATTAGTCAAAGTCAACATAGTAATTAGTATTTATATATTGAAAGTCAAGTATGGTTTGACTGTTGATTAGTCAAAGTCAACCTAGTTATTGATGTTTATATATTAAAAGTCGAGTAAAATTTGGCCGTTGATTAGTTAAAGTCAAATTACTTATTAGTGTTTATATATTGAAAGTCAAGTAAGTTTTAACCATTGATTAGTCAAAGTCAACGTAGTTATTAATATTTATATATTAAAATTCGAGTAAAGTTTGGTCGTTGATTAGTTAAGGACAACTTAGTCACTAGTGCTTATATATAGAAAGTCAAGTAAAGTTTGACCATTGATTAGTTAAAGTTAATTTAATTACTAGTGTTTAAATATAGAAAGTCAAGTAAATTTTGATCGTGGATTAGTTAAAGTCAACTTAGTTATTAGTGTTAATATATTGAAAGTCAAGTAAATTTTGACTGTTTATTAGCCAAAGTCAACTTAGTTATTAGTGAATATATGTAGAAAGTAAAGTAAGGGGTTGAACGTTTATTAATTAAAGTTGACTTATTTATTAGTGTTTATTTATTGAAAGTCAAGTAAGGATTGACCGATGATTAGTCAAACTCAACCTAGTTATTAGTGTTTATATATAGAAAGTAAAGAAAGGGTTGAACGATTATTAGTCAAAGTCAACTTAGTTATTAGTGTTTATATATTGAAAGTCAAGTAAAGTTTGACCGTTGATTAGTCAAAGTCAACCTAGTTATTAGTGGTTATATATTGAAAGTCGAGTAAAGTTTGACCGTTGATTAGTTAAAGTCAACTTAGTTACTAGTTGAAGGTAATGGTAAATAAAAAGAAACCGTGAGAGTCTACGGGAGTGGGAACATTGTCCCACTCCCGTGATACAATGAAACCTACTAAACTACCCCTGATCTAGATGGTACAATCAGGTGGCCCAAAAAAATGCCGTGGGAATGTACGGGAGTGGGGACATTAGCCCACTCCCTTTATACATGTTACCTAAAATACTACCCTTGATCTAAATGTTACAACCAGGTGACCAAAAGAAGCTAGTCCCGTCGTGATGACCGGGGCCTGTGGAAACCATCCATGGAAAAATATTATAGCCCGTCGTGGTGACCGGGGCCTGTATAAGCCATCCCTGAAAAACTAAGGGCAGGAGAACAAACTCACTAGCCTCCTTGGTCCATGTTACATCCATGCTACCGGTGGTGTGAACCGGCTCTTTCACCGTGGCTTGCTCCCCACGGGTGTCTTCAAATCCGAGAGTGGTCTCGGTCTTCCAATGAATGAAGTAGTAAGACCTATCCTCCTAAAAGGGCTTGCACACCGCTTCTACCATGTACACCTCTAAGATGAAGATAAAGAGGTGTTATTAGCCTTCGATAACAGTCTCTGGATGAGGGTCGAGGCTTTCTCTTTGGGGTTGGGGGCAGTTTGACCGTAGTCCGTTGTTCTCCCAAGTGTTTCCCGCGGATAGACCTCCTTGGTTTAAGAGACCGGCCATGACTTCTACCGCACACGCCCCGCATAACGGTTTTGTAACCGTTCTTTCCATTTTAGGCAAATGGACAGCTTAATGCCATTTTACACTTTTCAGTACAGCGCAGGCAAATAGCGCAACCGTTAATTCCAAGTGATACCTAGCAAGGGGTTAATTAATTTACGTACGCAGAATTAATTTACCCCCTACCCGACCTACATGGCCATGCTACTACCATGGGAAATCCTTTCAGCCATATGGAGAAAAACTACTTCATTTTTTTTCGGACCCCTTCGAGGGTAATACCCCTTCGAGTGCAGAGCCCCTTCGAGGGCAGAGCCCCTTCGAGGGTATGACCCCTTCGAGGGCATAGCCCCTTCGAGGGTATGACCCCTTCGAGGGCAGAGCCCCTTCGAGGGTATGACCCCTTCGAGGGAAGAGCCCCTTCGAGGGTATGACCCCTTCGAGGGTATGACCCCTTTTAGGGCAGAGCCCCTTCGAGGGTATGACCCCTTCGAGGGCAGAGCCCCTTAGAGGGTATTACACCTTCTAGGGCAGAGCCCCTTAGAGGGTATTACACCTTCTAGGGCAGTGCCCCTTCGAGGGTATAGCCCCTTCGATACCTCCAGCACTCGAATGCCCTCCTGGAGCACTCGAACACCTCTAGTACTCGAATGCCTTCCTCGAGCACTCAAACACCTCAATCACTCGAATTCCTCCCTCGAGTACTCGAATACCTTGGACACTCGAATACCATTCGAGAGT
This sequence comes from Rubia yunnanensis, assembly GCA_037428765.1. Lineage (NCBI taxonomy): Eukaryota > Viridiplantae > Streptophyta > Magnoliopsida > Gentianales > Rubiaceae > Rubia > Rubia yunnanensis. The sequence continues at coordinate 62,909,311 of CM075069.1, read as the reverse complement.
CATTCTACCCTCGAGGCCCTTGAAAATCCGTTCGAGAGTCATTCTGACCACCTACCCTCGTGGCCCTTAAAATACCGTTCGAGAGTCATTCTGGTCTTTCCTCTAACCATCCTTGAACCCTCGAACCATCCTTCAGCCGTCGACCATCCCTCAACCCTCAAAACAACCGGTGAACCACCTGCCTCTCCAACCACCCTTGGACTCTCGAACCATCCTTCAGCCCTCGAACCATCCCTCAGCCCTCGAACCAATCCTCAACTCTCGAACCACCTACCCCTCCCCAACCACCCTTCAACCCTCGAGACTGCTAGCTGTTAGCTGACTTGCCGGACTGCGTATTTCGGGTGTCGTTGACTCACCGGAGTCACGAGCATTCGAACACTTCCAGCTCTCGAATGCCCCTGTTGAGCACTCGACTGCCTTCAGAACTCGAATACCTCAGTCCATCTATCCTCAAACCAGTCTTTAGCACTAGAATACCCTTTCGATCACTCGAATTCCTTGGACACTCGAATGGCCCCAGCACACGAACACTCCAACACTCAAATGCCTCCTTGGAGCACTCGAACACGTCCAGCTCTCGTATGCCCCCGTCGAGCACTCGAATGCGTTCAGCACTCGGAAGCCTTCAGCACTCGAATACCTCAGTCCATCTATCCTCGAACCCCAAACCCTCAAAGTATCTTTCAACCCTCGGAGCACCCTTCAACCCTCAAACCATCCTACCCCTATAACCATCCTAACCCTCAAACCACCCACCCCAAGCGACTTTTTTTTAGACTGGTCTGGCATTCCAAAATGAAGTTGTAAATGCTGGTTCTACCATATATACACCCATATTTAATATGGTGTTGTGGCCTTTAAAAAACGTTCTTCGGGCAGTCCAGGGGCCAAACGCATGACCCTTGACACCTCCATGTAGATGTCTGCATCTGTTCTTACCTGCAAAGAAATGTTTACCTGCCGGGTGTGGTTCCGATGCCCTCCACTAAGCTTACCTGTAAGAAACTCTTGGATCCACATTTGTGTTGACTGTTAGGGAAGGATCCCTGTCTAGAATAGCAGTTCATGAGGGAATAATCTGTTGAGGATGAGGTAGCAGTCCTTTTGGACAAGCTTGAAAGCCCTAGCCGAATTTGGGCGAAGTTATTTTTTGAGAACTCTGTTCCTTTCACTCCATATGTAGTACACTGTGGTTGTCAGCACCAGTGGACCCATCTTTCTTTTCAATTTCGATCCTCTTAGCTATCTTCTGATCCATTTGTCCAAGGCTGCAATGGAAGTAGTGGCTCGTCTCAATCCAATCCAGTTTCGCACTCTATCCCATACCAGTTTGATGAAATCACATTGGAAGAACAAGTGATCATGTGTCTCTACATCGGAGTGACATAGGCAGCACATGTAGTCTGTGGGTTCGTCATCTTCTCCGTGGTACCTGTCCTTGGTTTGAAGACGACCAAGCGAGGAAAGACATGTAATGAAGGAGAACCGGGGGGGTATCGATCCACGCCAAATTGATTTGAAGAATCTTGGACTTGGGAGGGTGGGTATATCATACAAGTGAGGGTAAGGAAACCCATGGAAATTATCATGAGCCATCGCCGTGAATTTACCAGATCCTGACCAAACTGCCAACAAGTCGATGAGTGTTTCACTTGAGCCACCACACATGATTGCTAGGTTGTCCCGGAGTTCACACAGATTCGTGAAGTCGAGTGAAAACTTCTCCTAGATTCTGCCGCAGGGAGCCCTTGGGTGTACACTCCATATATTGCTCGTGCTAGGAACTGTGAATGAACCTATTTGATCCAGAGTGATTCCTTTTGTGAGTGTATATCCCATAGCTGTTGTGTGAGGATGGCCATATTCTATATCTTGAAGTCACAAATTCCTAGACCCCCATTACTCCTCGGAGTACAAAGCCTTTTCTAGGAAACCTTTTTCTGTTTCTTGTCTCCCCACAGGAAATGTTTGCATTTTTGTTCTAGTGAATCCATGAAATTACCCTGGATGATGAAGTGCTGTATTCAGAATCCAACAATTCCCTGGACCATGGATTTTATGAGTTCTAGTTTCCCCGCATAAGATAATGTATGACCTTTGAATCTTGCGATTTCCTTGTCGACGCTGTCGAGAAACGTATAAAACTGAGAGACCTTCAGTTCACTGGAATCCAACAGGATGCCCAAGTACCTTATCAGAAAGGTAGCCCACGGGATACCTGTGAAGCTTAAGTCCACCTTTATACCCACTCCGAAGAATTGTAACTTTGCGGCGTTGATGGCTAGGCATGAGGTCTGTTGGAAATCATTTAGAACAGACATAATGGTATGAACAGAATTCTGGTCTGCCTTCGAAAAAAGCATCAAGTCATCCGCGAAAGCCAGATGGGTGATTTTTAGGTGTTCACATCTCGGATAGGAGAACGGAGTGGTTTCTGCCCTGTTTTTCAGTAGCCTGGAAAGATATTCCATACAAATGACAAATAGAAGGGGAGATAGGGGGTTACCTTGTCGAAGTCCCCTTTTGGCTTTGAAGAAGTCACATAATTTTCCATTTATCGAAATGGAGAAAGTCGATGTTGTTACACATTCCATAATTCTATCAACCCATGCTTGCGGGAAGCCTAGGCCATTTAGTACCTCCGGTATGAAATCCCAGGAAACCATGTCAAATGCCTTTGCGAGGTCTACCATAATCATACAGCGGGGAGAGGATCGTGAGAGTCCGTAGCCCCGCACCAGCTCTTGGGCCATCATGACATTATCAGAAAGTTTTCGTCCCTTTACAAACACTGCTTGGCAGGGGTCAATGAGGCCGGGGAGGAGAGGATCGATTCTGTTGGCGATGACTTTGGAGATAACCTTGAAAATAATATTGCAGCAGGAGATGGGTCTAAAGTCAGCCACCCTTAGGTTGTCTCCTTTCTTGGGTATAAGTGCAACAACGGTATGATTTAGCCTTTTCAGCAGTTCACCGGTGCGGAAGAATTCCAAGACTGATTCTGTGACATCCTGGCCCACAATCTCCCATTGACTCTTGAAAAAAGCTGCAGTGAAGCCATCAGAGACCGGTGCTTTGTCATCGGACATGGAGAAAAGGGCAGACTTTATTTCATGTCTTTCGATATCTTGGCTCAGTGTTGCTCTCTCCTTATCGGTAAGTAAGGGACCTGAACGGATTATATCTGGGTCGATTGGTGTACGTCGAACATTTGTACCGAATAAGCCCTTGTAAAACTCCGCAAGTAATGCCCTTTTTTTCTCGCTGGATGTGACTATCCTTTCATCAGCGTCCAGGATTGCCGGGACTCCGCCCCCTTTCCTGTTGGCCACCAAGCCGTGGAAAAAACTTGTGCCCTTATCCACCAAAGTGACAAAGTTTATTCTTCCCTTTTGGGATAGGAATTTCGACTCCGCCGTGAAGAAGAGCAAAGTAGTTTGCTTGAGAACAGTCAGTTGGTGTACCAGTTCATGTGATGCATTCTCCGGCGTTAAATTTTTCAAAGCGTTCGCGTACTCCATATCTGCTCTTTTTGCCTTTTTGGAAATGTGGTGGAAGTTAATTTTCCCCAGATCCTTAAGGGGTTTCTTCAATCTTTGCAGCTTACGGCATAAAACATATTGTCTGACCCCTTGTATCGCTGGTGACCAGTGATCATGCACTACCTGTTTGCACCTCGGATGCGCGTTCCACATATTTTAATTCCTGAAGGGTCTATTTAGCTGCTCTATATCTTGCGCTAAAGCTATTACAAAAGGTAGGTGATCCGAGAGGGCGGATCCAGAAAGAAAGGTGGTACGGAAGGAGTCTTCGTCCCATTTGTGATTCAGGAGGACATAGTCCAGTTTGCGCCTAATTGTGAAATCCGCATTGTGCCATGTTAAGTGATCCCCGATTGTTGGAGCGTCCCTCAGACCACAGGCAGTACAAGCTTCTTTAAATTCTCTCATTTGGTAGACCCAGGGGATGTGCTACCCATATGATCATTGACACTGAGGATGAAGTTGAAATCGCCAAGAACCATCCATGGTGAGTCAAGGTTTGCACCATATCGCTTCAACTCTGCCCAAAGGGGCAGTCTGTGTAATCTTCCCTCACTGTTTCCATACGTATAAGTGCAAAGAAATTGCATATTCAATGATAGGTTTCGTACTCTAAGGTGGATCAGCTGCGCCATTTCGCCCGTTATCTCAACAAAGTTACTAGTGTTTCTATGTAGAGAGAGTCAAGTAAAGTTTGACCGTTGATTAGTTAAAGTCAACTTAGTTACTAGTGTTTCTATATAGAGAGAGTCAAGTAAAGTTTAACCGTTGATTAGTTAAAGTCAACTTAGTTACTAGTCGAAGGTAATGGTAAATAAAAAGAAACCGTGAGAGTTTACGGGAGTGGGAACATTGTCCCACTCACGTGATACAATGAAACCTACAAAACTACCCCTGATCTAGATGGTACAATCAGGTGGCCCAGAAGGAACCGGGAAAGACTATGGGAATGAGAACCATGTCCCACTCTATGAATACATGATACCTACTAAGCTAACCCTAGACTAGATGATACCGCCAGGTGGCCCAAAAAGATGCTACCCCTTCGTGATGACTGGGGCCTGTAGAAATCATCTGTGAAAAAAAATACCGAGGGGCATGAGAACAGCCTCACTTAACCCTGTCTCCATGCTACTTCCATATAACCGGTTGTGTGAACCGGCTCTTCAGCCGTGGTTTGTTCCCCATGGGTGTCTTCCAAACCGAGAATGGTCTCGGCCTTCAAGTGAAGTAGTATGATGTCTTCTCCAGGAAGAGCTGGCACACTGCTTCTACCATGTACACCTCTAAGATGAAGATAAAGAGGTGTTATTGGCCTTCGATAACGATCTCTGGATAAGTGCCGAGGTTATCTCGGTTGGGTTGGGAGCAGATTGACCGTAGTCTGTGTTGCTCCGTAGTGTTACCCACCGATAGACCTCCTAGTGATGAAGAGATCGGGCATGACTTCTACTGTGCATGCCCCGCGTAATGGTTTTGTAACCGTCCTCTCCATTTTAGGTAAATGGACAGCCTGATGCCATTTTGCACTTTTCAGTGCAGCGGAAGCAAATAGTGTAACCAACCATACAGCTACCATATAACCGTGTGTGTGAGCTGGTTGTCAATCTATGGTATGTTCCCCACGGTTATGAAGCCAACCATTGCTGAAGTGCGGCGATGGCCTTCCGAACCCGAGCGTGTTGTCAGCCTTTGTAGACAAGTGGCCATGCAAAATAACAGTAGAAGAACTACGCAGCCTGATGAATTTTTTTTCCTCGCGGATCCCTTCGAGGACTTGATCACCTCGTGGGGGGAACACCTTTATCACCTGAATGCCCCCTCGAGCACTCGAACACCTCTAGGACTTGGAAGCCTCCTGGAGAACTCGAATCCCTCCTCGAGGACTCGGGCGCCTGCATGAGTCAATTGCCTCGAGGACTCGAATGCCTCGAGGACTTGAATGCCTCGAGGACTCGAACGCCTCGAGGACTTGAATGCCTCCTCGAGCACTCGGAGACCTCCAGCACTCGAAAGCTCCCCCTCGAACCACCATACCCCTCAAACCACCCCCCTCCCCGTCGAACCTCTACCATACCCCTCGAACTGCCATGGCCCTCGAGTCATTTTACCCCTCTTGCCACCACCCTAACCCCTCGAACACTCTAACCACCAAACCCCCTCGAGCACTCGAAAGGCTCCGGGAGTCGAAACCCACCTCGAACCACCATACCCCTCGATACCTCCAAGACTCGAATGCCTCCAGGACTCGAATGCCTCCAGGACTCGAACGCCTCGAGGACTCAACTGCCTCCTCTAGCACTCGAAGACCTCCAACACTCGAAAGCTCCCCTAGAACAACCATACCCCTCGAACCACCACCCTACCCCTTGAACCTCTACCATACCCCTCGAACTATCATGGACCTCGAGTCGAGTCGCTATACCCCTCTAATCACCACCCTAACCCCTCAAAAACTCTAACCCACATACCCCCTCGAGCACTCGAAAGGGTCCATGGTCGAATGCCTCCTCGAACCACCTTACCTCTCGATGCCTCCAGGACTCTAATGCCTCATCGAGCACTCGAAAGCCTCCAGCACCAACATACCCCTCGAACCAACATACCCTTGAAACCATCCTACCCATCAAACCACCACTTGAGCCCTCGAGCCCCCCTGTCCCTCGAACAACTACCATACCCCTCGAACCCCCATGGCCCATGAACCACCAGTCCCATCGAACCAGCATACCCCTCGAACCCCCATGCCCCCCGAACCTCCTTTTCCCTCAAACCCCCATGCCCCCCGAACCTCCTTTCCCTTCAAACCCCCACGCTCCTCGAATCCCCTGACCCTCGAACCACCTGACCCCTCGAACTCCTACCATGCCCCTCAAACCCCTACCATGCCCCTCGAAGGTTTGTTTTCCCAGTCCTGCAAAAAGATTGGATGGGATGACGCCTCCATGCCACTTCTAAAAAAAGATAATGTGGTGTAGACCGGTTCTACCATATACACCTAAATTGGTTGTGGTGTTGTTGGCCTTCCAAAAACAATCTTCAGGCAATTAGGAGGTCCAAATTGTAAGAAATATTTACCGCCCTTTTAATTACCTGCATAAAATCTTGACCTCCCGGATGGGCTTCTAAAGTCTGCCAATGAATTTACCTGCAAGAAAATTTTTGAGAAATTCTTCGACCAAGAATGGCCGCATTTGTGCTATTTGTTAGAACAGCAACTCATGGGGAAATAATCTGTTGAGGACAAGGTAGCAGTCTTTTTGAATAAGCTTGAATGCCCTTGATGAATCTGGTCGAAAACCTTTTTTGAAAACTTTATTCGTTTCACTCCATATGTAGTATACAGTAGTTTCTAATGCCAGCGGTCCCATTTTCCTTTTCAACTTCGATCCTCGAACATGTCTTCTGATCCATTTTTCAGAGGCTGCAATGGAATCTGCGGCTCTTCTCAAACCTATCCAGATTCGCACACTATCCCATACAGTTTGGGCGAAGTCACACTAGAAGAACAAGTGTTTGTGTGTCTCGACCTCCGAACGACATAGGGAGTAGATATGGTCTGTGTGTGCCTCTTCGCCTCCGTGGAACCTGTCTTTGGTTTGAAGTCGACCAAGAGAAGCAAGCTTGGTAATGAACGAGAACCAGGGGGGATAGATCCACGCCAAAGGGAATTGTAGAATCTGGCTCTTGGGAGGGTGGGTATAGCATATAGGTAAGGGTAGGTAGACCTGTGTATGTGATCATGGGCCATCGCCATGAATTTGCCAGATCTTGCCCAAACCGCCAACATGTCCTTGAGCGAGTCGACTGAGCCACCAAATATGATGATCCGTTTGTCCCAGAGTTCACACAAATTCATGAAAAAGAGTGAAAATTTTTCCGAGATGCTGCCACATGGAGCCCTTGGATGTGCAAGCCAAATACTGTTGGTGGCCAGGAATTGTGAATGAACTCATCGAATCCAGAGAGAATCCTTCTTTGAGTGTATATCCCATAACTGTTGTGCGATGATGGCCATATTCCATATCTTAAAGTCCCAAATTCCCAGACCCCCACTGCTTTTCGGAGTACATAGCCTCTTCCAGGATACCTTATTCTGTTTCTTTTCTCCCCACAGGAAGTGTTTACATTTTTTTTCAAGTGATTCCATGACATTACCCTGTATGATGAAGTGTTGTATCTAGAAACCAATGATGCCCTGGACAATGGATTTGATGAGTTCCAGTTTTCCCGCATATGATAACGCGTGCCCTTTGAATTTTGCAATTTCGTTGTCGACGCTATTGAGGAGCTTATAAAACTGCGAGACCTTCAATTTACTGGAGTCCAGAGGGATGCCTAAGTATCTGACTGGGAAGGTAGCCCAAGGTATACCTGTGAAGCTTAAGTCATCTTTAATACCCACCTCGAAGAATTGCAACTTTGCGGCGTTGATGGCCAAGCAGGAGGTCTGTTGAAAATCATTGAGAACAGACATGAGAATATGAACCGAGTCTTGACCCACCTTCGAGAAGAGCATCAAATCATCTGCAAAAGCTAGATGGGTGATTTTCAGTTTTTTGCATCTGGGGTGACAAAAATCGAGTGGATTCTGTCTTCCTTTTCAATAGCCTGGAGAGGTATTCTATGCAAATGACAAAAAGTAGGGGGGAGCGGGTCGCCCTGATGAACACCCCTTTTGCCTTTGAACAAGTCACATAATTTTCCGTTGATCGCAATGGAGAAAGTCACAGTTGTTACGCATTCCATGATTCTGTCGACCAAAAAGTGTGGGAAGCCCAGGCCGGTTAGTACCTCTTGTAGGAAGTCCCAACAAACCATGTCGAATGCCTTTGCGAGGTCGACCATAATCATACAACGAGGGGATGATCTTGACTTGCCGTATCCTCTTACCATCTCTTGGGCCAACATTACATTATCTGATAGCTTCCAACCTTTCACAAATGCAGCCTGACAGGGGTCAATAAGACCGGGGAGGAAAGGTTCGATTCTGTTGGCGATGATTTTGAAGATGACTTTATAAATGATGTTGCAGCAGGAGATGGGTCTGAAGTCGCCCACCCTTAAATTATCTTCATGCTCGGGTATGAGTGCAACGGCTGTATGGTTAAGTATTTTCAGTAAGTCTCCATTTTGGAAGAATTCCAAGATTGATTCCGTGACATCTTGACCCACGGTCTCCCAATGACTCTTGAAGAAGGCCGCTGTGAAACCATCGGGGCCTGGTACTTTGTCATCAGACATGGAGAAGAGAGCAGACTTTATTTCATGTCTTTCTATATCTTGATTCAATATTGCTCTCTCTATATCATTGAGTAAGGGACCTGAGCGGAGTGTATCTACCTCTATCGAAGTTCGTGGAACTTCTGTACTGAACAAGCCCCTGTAAAATTCAGCAAATAGTGTCCCTTTTCTTTCACTGGATGTGACTATCCTATTTTCATTATCTAGGATTGCCGGAATCCCGTCCCCTTTCCTGTTGGCCACCAAACCATGAAAAACTATTGTTCCCTTATCCACCGTTGTGACAAAGTTAATTCTTCCCTTTTGGGAAAGGAACTTTAACTCCGCCATGTAGAGGAGCAGTGCGTTTTACTTTAAGACAGTCAGCTGATGTACTAGCTCGGGTGATGCATTCATCGATGTAAGATTCTTCAATGCAACCGCATACTCCTTGTCTACTCTTTTTGCCTTTTCTGAAATGTGATTGAAATATTTTTTTCCCCAGTTCCTTTAAGGTTTTCTTCAACCTTTGTAGCTTGCAGCATAAAGCATATTGTTTGAATCCCTGTACCTCTAGTGACCAGTGATCATGTACCACCTGTTTGGACTTCGAATGTACATTCCATATGTTTTGGAACCTAAAAGGCCTGTTTAGCTTGTCTATATCTTGCGCCATGGATATTACAAATGGTAGATGATCAGAGAGTGCTGACCCAGGAAGGAAAGTGGTGCTGCACGATTCACCGTCGCATTTATGGTTCAGCAGGACACGGTCCAGTTTGTGCCTAATTGTGTAGTCTGTATTATGCCATGTGAAGTGATCGCCAAGTGCTGGAGAGTCTCTAAGACCACATGCGGTGCAAGCTTCTTGAAATTCCCTCATTTGGTAGATCCCGGGGGTGTGTGTTTCCCATGTGATCATTGACGCTGAGGATGGCATTAAAGTCGCCAAGTACCATCCATGGTGAGTCTAGGTTTGCGTTGTACCTCTTTAATTCATCCCAAAGGGGCAATCTGTGTACTCTTCATATACTATTACCACAGGTGCAAGTGCATATAAATTGCACATTCAACGTCAGTTTGCGTACTTTTAGGTGAATTAGCTGCGCCATTCGACCTGTTATCTCAACAAAAAAAAATTTGGGATCCCAAACTATGAGAATCCTAGAGTTGGGTTCCTTGTCAAAATTGTGGGTGTATCTCCATCCTTTGAGACTTTTCATGAAGATGTTCAGCATTCTTTCACTTTCCTTTGTTTCCAGAATACCCAATAGACCAATATTCTTTTCAGAGATGATGTTTTTACCCATCTCCTTTTTTCGGGGCGCCAAGGCCCCTGATATTGAGGTAGACCGCATTCATTGGGAACCGAAGGTCCCTTTAGGCCTCGGACCGCCGCCTTTGCTATTGTTAGTTGACGATGAGCTCTTCGCTACTTCAGCCACTTTTTGATAAGTCTTCTTCAACGGGTTGAGCAAGATGGAAGATAATCTGGTTCTGGAATTTCCTCTGGCCAGCTTTCTCCCACCCGTGATTTGTAATTTTGGCATTGGAGGTCTCCCTGCTCTTGGGGGGGTGCTCTGTCTTGCCTCCGGATGCAGCATGCTCTCCGGTATGTTTCATGCACCTTGCATTGGTCTTATTGCATCTCCATAAGTGGGGTGTCTATCCGGGCTGGTTTCTCCACTGAACTCCTTCTTGTTATGAGCTTGAGAATTTGGCTGTATAGTAGCATCTCCCTCGTTGTTCTGATCCATCTCCCTTTCCTTCCCCATCTAATCATCTTTCTCCTTTTCTGAGTTGAGGTCTTATCCTGTGCTTCTTGAACTCGTATTTTCTGTATTGTTACCCGAAGCTTTGTCTCCATGGGTATGCAAAGGCACCTCATTAGGAATGTTTCATTCTTCTTCCTCCGTCGGTGCTGAAAGAGCACATTTGTCACAGCCGGCACTTATTTTCCTCTTTGCCATGCGCTCCTGAATGGCCCTATCCCTGTTCTGGAAGAATTCATCACAAACCTCATAAAGATGGGTATTTTCTCTGCAATTAGGGCACCACGGTTTGCAGTAGTCGTAAAGGATCTGTTGCGAATGGGTGGCTCCATTAGGCATGCGGAATGTGACTATTTCCTTGAGTTTTTTTGAGGTGTCGACGAGGACAAGAATCCTAGCATAGTATCCAACGAGGTCTTGTGTTGCGTTGTCCATGAGAATGGGATCTCCTAATGTGGATGCTATATTCTCCACGGCCTTTTTGTGCCAGCAGGACTTGGGCAAGTGATTCATACGTATCCAAATCAGTTTTTTGCCATGATTCGCATGTCAAACTTCCCAGACTCAGGCAGAGGGATGATAAATAGCTTTTTACCATTGAGGTAATGACTGGACCCTGCAGCATTTGTCCCTATCCTCTGCTGTCTTGAAACCAAATTTGAGATAGCCATTAGTCACTGTTTGCACCCAGCACTAGACACCCCATTTTGCCATGAGCAAGTTCCTTACTGTATGTGTACCAGGGAAAGACCCTGGGAATATGCCAAGAAAGCCATAAAACAGCCTAATTTTTTCCTTGATAATTTCATCCTCGGAGAGAACGAAATCCACATCCCGTGCTGCGGAAATATCAACTTTGTCCATGATGAATTCGACATCGTTCCATGCCCTTTTCCTCTAGTAGTGGATTATACCATTCCCTCTGCTTGAAAGTCGTGGTTGATTTTGTTGCCTATCCCTGTGGAACGGCGGTTTTGGTGGAGGAGGCAGTATTTGGGTCTATATTTAACCATTAAGTTAATAAGATACGACAAGAGAGGGTTAGGCAAGCAATCCGACTAACTTATCGGATGCACAGGAGAAGACTAACGTATCTTCCCCCACAAAACTTCACACAGAATAGATAATACACACAATTTTAGTACCTATCCCAGCAACAGGGGATAAGTATTAGAGCAGCAGAATAGTGGACACAATCCACACAATCTACACACGGGGATAGAACAAGTCCTCACACAGGAAGTATGAATCCACACTTAGAAACTAAATCCGCGTAGAGAGCAGAAGTACGCACAGAGTTAGTACAGAAATCGACAGAGTCCACGCAGAATACAAATCCTCCCAGAGAATACAAGTACGCATAGAGTTTGAGCTTCACATAATGTGATCAGGGAACAAAATTCAAGAACAAAAAGTTTCAGCAGAACCTGTTTGTGGTTGAATTAAATTCCCACCATGAGTCTAAATCCACTGCTACCAAATCGTTGTAGGTGTTTAGAGGAACTGAATCGCCGACCAGAAACTGGAATTGTCAAGCCTTTCGAAAACCCTCGCTTCGCGGGCGGAAGCCATCAGAAATCCGCAACCCATAGATGATTATGATTGGAATCCCATGGGGATTCTGGATAATCAGGTAGAGGCCGAAGATTAGCTGATTAATCGGATGAAAATGCTCCTGTTGTTCTTGGGAGAAGGCTGCGCCTTTTTCGCCCAAATCACCAGCAACTTAGTTACTAGTGTTTCTATATAGAGAGAGAGTCAAGTAAAGTTTGACCGTTGATTAGTTAAAGTCAACTTAGCCACTAGTGTTTTTTTTATAGAAAGTCAAGAAGGTTTGACCGTTTATTAGACAAAGTCAACCTAGTTATAAGTGTTTATATATTGAAAGTCGATTAAAGTTTGACCGTTGATTAGTTAAAGTCAATTTAGTCACTAGTGTTTCTATATAGAGAGAGTTAAGTAAAGTTTCATCGTTGATTAGTTAAAGTCAACTTAGTCACTAGTTTTTATATATAGAAAGTCAAGTAAGGTTTAACCGTTGATTAGTCAAAGTCAACCTAGTTATTAGTGTTTATATATTAAAAGTTGAGTAAAGTTTGACCATTGATTAGTTAAAGTTAGCTTAGTCACTAGTGTTTACATATAGAAAGTAGAGTACAATTTGACCGTTAATTAGCTGAAGTCATCTTAGTTTTTAGTGTTTAATTGAAAGTCAAGTAATGTTTGGCCGTTGATTAGTCAAAGTCAACCAAGTTATTAGTTATACAGAAAGTAAAGTAAGGGTTTGGCGTTTATTAGTTAAAGTCAACAAACTTAGTGATTAGTGTTTTATATTGAAGGTCAATACAGTTTAACCGTTGATTAGTCAAAGTTGGCTTAGTTATTAGTGTTTATATATTGAAACTCAAATAAGGATTAACCGTTGCATAGTTAAAGTTGTATTTATATATACTAAATCAATTAAGGGTTGAACGTTAATTAGTTAATGTAAACAAATTTTATTCATATTTTTATATATTAGGTCAATAAAGGTTTATCGCTGATTAATTTAACTTAACTTAGTTATTAGTTAAACTCAACAAAAGAATTAAACAATTTTGAAAGTTTAAAAAAATATTAGCTTAGAGCGGCTGCGCGCAGCTGCTCCCGACCCATGAAATTTCTGGCAACATTATTTGATATTTTTGGCGGATTTTTTAAAAAGTTTTTGGTGAATTTTTTGAATTCTTTGGCGGGAAGATTGAACTTTAAAAAATTTTGACGAATATTTGAAATTTTTTTGGTGGGAAGACTGAATTTTTAAAAAAAATTGGCAATTCCTTTTGCGGGAAAATTGAATTTTAAAAATTTTTAGCACCAATTTTTAAAAACCGGTGTTATTTTTTCCTAAACCGGTGCCATTTAAATAATTTTGGCAATTTTTTGGCGGGGAGATAGAATTTTTAAAATTTTTAGCACCGGTTTTTAAAAATCGGTGCTATTGTTTTTCCAAAACCAGTGCTATTTTATAATCTAACACCATTTTTTAAAAATCCGGTGTTAAAATTCAAAATTAACACCGATTTTTTGAATACCGGTGTTAAAATAAAAAAAACGGGTGTTAAATTAACACCGATTTTAAAAACCATTGTTTAAATTAAAAAAACCGGTGCTATTACATTTTTGGCACCGATTTTCAAAATTGGTGCTAAAAAACCAGTGCTAGAGGGGGGGTCTCTGTGGTAGTGAAACAATATCTAGTTTGATATGAAATATTTGAACAATTTTTTTATTTCAGAAATATTTAGTGGGGGAAAATAGAACCTAGAGAAGTTCTTGAACGACAAACTAGTAGTCTAAATAGGATGGAATTGAATTTATGTGATAAGTTTTGCTTATACGATAAGAAATAATTAGTATACAAGTTTTACTTATATGTTTACAAGAATTAAGTAGGAGTGTCATAGTATTTTGCATGTGATGAATATAAGCCCAAGAAGGCCATTAGGCCGAAGGTGTGGCAGCCCAGTTAGGGGAATATTTAATACTCTAACTTAATTACCGCATTCATGGGTAATTAAAGGCAATAATTAAGGAGAACGTTATTTAGGACATGGAGTATAAATATAATTCATTTACTTATGATTCATTCTTTCTTAATCATATCAAACGTTTGGGCTAACTTAGGCATCAGAGTGCTTACCACTGGAACCCCAGGGATAGTTTTATTGCAGGTCCATTCAAGAAGAACTCAATCCCACGAATCGATTGGTTGTCGGAGATGCATCAAGTGGCACCGAATGTGGGGATGGCTAAGACGGATCAAGGGTTTTTAGAGTTTATATCCACAGTTGTTCAAATGAGTGAAAGGTTGAGGTCAATAGGTACGGGGGATGGATCTCCTCCAAGGTTAACGTCGAAATCCAGGAGAAGAAGATGATGCCCGTGTCGAGGACATCAAAATGGCTAATATTCAAACATCAGGAATAGAGTTGCGTGTGGGGCCTATTGCAGGCATGTGTCATGATAAGGGGAAAACCTCAGTGGCGTTCGGTGCAAATCCCATGGCGACAATCTAGAACAATGTGTCGAGGCCCTTGCTGGACATGACGGAAGAGCAAGAACAAGGAAACACTTATTCCCTGCTCGAAAGAGTAGCCAACCCAAGGGATGAAGGTTTACGGAGGTTTCGAGAGACTCATATATGGAAGCCTACGGTTAACACAAACAAGGAAATCAGAATACGGGGAGGGCGACCTCGAATCAAGATGTGGAATGAGCAGCTCAGGTCCTGGTTGCGACGGGCTATCGAATCACCCCTCTTCCGAGGGATGATAGGGTCATGCCAGGAGGGTTCATCTAGTGAATCATTAAGAAAGGAATTGGATAGGTTGATCGGCCCCTAGGGCCATACTGCGGGGTCTCATTTCAGCTCGGTGATTAGCGGGGTTTGATGGCCAAAATAACTAAAGCCCCTAGAATGACTTCCCACGTACAGTGGTGAAACTGACCCTCGAGAGTTCATCCAGGTATTTCTTGGCTTGATGAATTCAATGAATTTTGATGAGAAATTGACAAGCAAGCTGGTAGGTAGCTAGCTACCTGCGGGGAAAAGCACAAGAGTAGTTCAATAAGTTGCCAATAGGCTCACTTCGATCATATTGAGATTTCAGCGGAGCATTGTTGAGCCTGTACGCACAGAAGAAGAAGTTTACCAAAACTCTGTTGGAACTCTACCAGACAAAGCAAAAGGAATGGGAAAGCACGGAAGCCTTCCATCATCGGTATGTGGATGAGAGTTTGGGATTGATAGAAACAATGGAGAATGAGGTAATCCAGGGGTACCTGCTGGGGATGCAGGATTTAGAAATGTACAAGAAGTTGAGTACTAATACCCCCAAGACTTTTCAAAAACTCCAGGAGGTAGTAGAGCAGTATTAAAGGGTAGAGGAGGCAACTAGAAGGAAAAGAGGCAACTAGAAGGAAAAGAGATAACCTTGCAGAGAAAGCGGGAAGAAATGTACAGCATAGACGAAAAAGGCTGGTTGAACCCATAAGAACACCATTTGAAAGATATAATCCATTGCCACCAACGCTCGGAGGAAGAACCCATGCACAGATCTTAAGCATACATAGAGGGTTTTTCTGAGCACCCCCACCCTTGCAGAGTTCGTACAACTCGGTTATAGACCGTAGGGCAAAAAATCGGTATTGTGATCATCAAAGGGATTACGTCCATGACATAAGCAATTTCATGCAGTTAAGGATGGAGATCGATAGGTGTAAGCGAGAAGGACGGTTCTGAGGGTAAGGCAGGAACCAGGCTGTCCCCTCGAGGCCCCGAATGAACCAATGGCAGCCTTATAGAAGAAAAAATCAAAACAATGGGGGTAGAGAAGATAGAAGGCCCCGAGAATAGGTGGTTCGAGACAGGGGGTAGGAAGGAAGGCATGATAGACCCCAGGAGCAATAGGAGAGAAATCAAGGTAACCAAAATGGAGAAAACCCACCCGTGCGAAGGTTAATTCATGTCATCAATGGCATAGTGGGAGAGAGATCTTCAAACACTGTCATAAAAGCTGAGGCTTAAAGGGTTCCTGTGGAAGAGCCCAGTCACAAGAGGTTTTAACCGGACGAGACGGTCACTTTCTCATAAGCGGATGTTGTACCAGACCAAATGCCCCATGCGGATCCTATGGTGATTTCAGCCATTATTGGAGCATTCCTGATAAGAAGGGTGTTCTTTGATGACAGAAGCGGTGTAGAAGTGATATTTACTGAGTGTTTTGACCAGTTAGACATAGGGCGCGAAAACTTGAAAAAGTTAGCCTCCCCTTTATTCGGATTCACCGGAAACCCAATATTCCCCATAGGAGAGATAACATTGCCCGCTCGAGTAGCGGATGGCAACAAATGAGTGACCATCAGTTGTAATTTTGCTGCTGTGAATGTTCTTTCTCCTTATAATATGATTTTAGGAACGCCATAGATGTGCCAGGCTCAGGCAATCTGGTCACCTTATCACCTGATGATGAAGTTCCCAATTGAAAGGAGGGTGGCATCCATTCGAAGAAATTAAACTGTGACCCAAAAATGAAACCTCACGGTGGTACGTGAAGTGAGAAGGCGAAGGGATGTGGCGACGGTACACAGATTTGGGATTAGCTTATACAATACAAATGCATGTTCGGGATATAGGGTCAGTAGCTGTTAGAAAGCTAATTCCTGAAGAAGTTAAGGGAAAACTCAGGGACTTGTTGGGAGAATATGGAGACGTGTTCTCATGGGCTACCTCTGACCTTATGGGAGTACCTTCGAGTCTTGCACTGCATAGGCTGAATATTGACCCCTCGATTAAACCAGTGAAGCAGAATAGAATGGTGTTTTCTCCTAAAAGAGCTGAAGCAATTAAAGAGGATATGGAGAAGTTGTTGAGGGCAGATGTCATCGAGGAGGTGTTCTACCCCGATTGGATTGCTAACCCAGTAATGGTTCCAAAGCATGATGGAGCATGGAGAATGTGTATCGCTTTTACTGATTTAAACATATACTGCCCCAAAGATAGTTACCCATCACCGCCATTCGACAAGCTTGTGTAGGCCATAACTGGATATCACATTTTGGCATTCTTCGACGCGCATAAGGGGTATCACCAAACTCTCATGGTGGAGGAAGACAAAGAAAAAAACATCGTTTATTACCAATGTAGGCACATACTGCTATAAGAAGATGCCCTTTGGGATAAAAAACGTTGGGGTCACTTACCAGAGGCTGGTTGATAGACTGTTCAGAGGACAGATAGGGAAGAATATGGAAATATATGTGGATGATATGGTTGATAAAATCAAAAGTTATGAATAATTCTTAAGAGGCCTAGGGGAAACATTCAGAGGCTTCGAGGGGCTAATTTGAAGTTGAACCCGCCTAAGTGTGTTATTGGTGTGGGGCGGGGAAGTTTCTCAGATTCATGGTCTCATAGAGGGGGATTGATGTAAACCCAGAAAAGGTCAAAGCTTTTAGGACAATGAAAACCCCACAATCGATAAAGGATGTACAAAAGTTTACAGGATCTCTAGTAGCGTTGAGCAGGTTCCTATCAAAGAGGGCGGAGAAGCACTTACCCTTCTTCGATGTCCTTCGAAGGGCAAAGAAGTTTGAGTGGAATGGAAAGTGCGATGGGTCATTCAAACAGTTGAAGGAACACTTGGGGACATTGCATACCTTGATGAAACCAGAAAAGGATGAGACACTATTCTTGTATATTTTCGCATCACCGTTGGTAATCAACACGACCTTGATAAAAGAAAAAGGAAAGGTTCAGCATCCAATTTACTTTGTTAGTCGTGCTTTGCAGGGGCCAAAGACAATGTATACTGTTCTCAAGAGGTTGATTTTAGCCCTCGTACATACAGCCAGAAGATTGAGACTCTACTTCCAGGGACACAAAATAGTGGTGCTCACGAACCACCCTATTCGACAGATCCTGCTGAGGCCAGAGATTTCAGGAAGAATGATGAAGTGGGCGGTGGAATTGGGAGACCATGATATTAAATATTAACCTCGAGTTACGATTAAGGGTTAGGCACTGGCAGACTTCATAGTGGAAACTATAGAGCCTCTCGAAGTATGTTTGGATCTCGTTCGAGAGGTGGAAGTGAACCAAAGAAAGGTATGGGAGTTGTATGTGGATGGTTAATCACATTCAGGAAGAAGTGGAGCCGAGGTTATGTTAACTAGCCCCAATGGCAGAGATTACCCTTATGCATTGAACTTTGCATTCAAAGCAACCAATAATGAGGCTGAGTATGAGGCACTGATCACTGGATTGCACCTCGTAAGGGAGATGTAGGTGGAGGAGCTAGAGGTTTTCAGTGACTCTCAAATTGTGGTTCAGCAGGTGAATGGAGAATACAAGACCATAGAACATAATTTACAGAGATACCTCGAGGTTGTAAAGTACATATTAAAAAATTTGAAGCCATATATTTTAACGTAGGTTCTGAGGGAAAGCAATCATGAAAGCAGATGCTCTAAGTAAGCTCGCTTCTATGGATTTATGGACCTAATCCCAGAAGCAACTACTCATGGAAACTTTTAGCGGACGAAGTTTTTAAGAACACGTGGTTATGGCGGTAGAAGTGGAAGACTCATGGATGACACCATTTATGGCATATCTTCGAGAGGGTGTCCTGCCGGAAAATGAAATAGATGCCAGAAAGATAAGGTTGAAAGCTCCAATGTATGTGTTGTAGGAAGAAATATTGTACATGAGGGGGTCATTTGTAGCCATTTCTTCAATGTGTTAACCCTCGTGAGGTTGATTATCTCTTAAGAGAGGTACACGAATGGGTATGCAGTAGCCACCAAGGAGTCAGGTCAGTGGCAATGAGGCTTATTCTAGCGGGATTCTATTGGCTGACTATGTTCGAGGATGCAAATTGATATATTCAGGCTTGCCACCAGTGTCAAAGACATGCCCCTATAACACATGATCCTCAGGAAGAGATGAGAAGCATCTATAGTTCGTGGCCATTTGACAAGTGGGGGATCGATCTGGTGGGCCTTTTTCCAGAAGAGCCAGGAAAATTTAGATACTTAATAGTGGTTATTGATTATTTCATAAAATGGGTAGAGGCTGAGCCCTTAACGAACATAAGAGGAAAAATAGTCATCTCCTTTTGCTGGAAGAACATTGTGTGCCATTTTGGAATCCCAGGGATGATCATTACGGACAACAGAACACAGTTTTCTCAGGATCCCTTCAAGAAGTGGTGCGAGAAGTATCAGATTAAGCAAAAAGTGACATGAGTTTACCACCACCAAGCAAATGGACAACTGGAAGTAACCAACAGAACGATAGTAAATGGGATACAAGCACACCTCGAGGGGGCGAAAGGTAACTGGATATGGGAATTTCCCAATGTGTTGTGGGCGTATCGGACAGCTGAGTCTTCCACTATTAGGGAAACGCCTTATAGTCTAGTATATGGCTTGGTGGTAGTAATCCCCGCGAAAACAGGTGTTCCTAGCCTAAGGATGATAGTTGCTGCAGACGAGACAGTCAACCAGCAGAACCGATGTCTGGATCTGGACATGGTAGAAGAAAAGAGGGAGTTAGCTTCTCTACATGAGGCTAAATTCAAAGAATGGGTCAGAAGATACCATGACAGAAGGGTAAAGAAGGTGTTGTTTAATCTGGAGGACTTGCTAATGAGGAAAAACAAGAAAAATAGAAAGGAACCTGAAGGGAAGTTAGCTGCAAATTGAGAAGGACCTGATAAGGTGATCGAGTCGCACACGAGAGGAAGTTATGTTCTCAATCAGGTGAACGTGGTTCGAGTGACAAGGAGATGGAACATTACAAACCTGAGGAAATACTACTAACTATGATGTTCGAGTGGGTTACTTTAAAGCAGCACTCTAGGTGACATTTCCAGCTATGGCTGATGTTCGAGTGGTTTTCTCTAAAGCAGCACTCTAGTTGGTGTTCAAGCGGGTTGCTTTAAAGCGGCGCTCTAGGTGACATTTCCAGCCATGGCTGATGTTCGAGTGGTTTGCTCTAAAGCAGCACTCTAGTTGGTGTTCGAGCTGGTTGCTTTAAAGCGGCACTCTTGATGACATTTCCAGCCACGGCTAATGTTCTAATGGTTTTCTCTAAAGTGGCACTCTAGTTAGTGTTCGAGCGGGTTTCTTTAAAGCGGCACTCTAGATGACATTTCCAGCCACAACTGATGTTCGAGTGGTTTGCTCTAAAATGGCACTCTAGTTGGTGTTCGAGCGGGTTTCTTTAAAGCGATGCTCTAGATGACATTTCCAGCCACGAATGATGTTTGAGTGGTTTGCTCTAAAATGGCACTCTAGTTGGTTTGAGCGAGTTGCTTTAAAGCGGCGCTCTAGATGATAATTCCAGCAAAGGCTGATGTACGAGTGGTTTGCTCTAAAGTGGCACTCTAGCTTATATTCGAGCGGGTTACCTAAAAGTGGCGCTCTAGATGATATTTCTAGCCAAGCCTGATGTACAAGTGGTTTGCTCTAAACTGGGAATCTAGCTAATATTCGGCTGGAATGCTTTTAAACGGTACTCAAGGGCTAATTTTTTAATCTTCGAATGATGAACTAGTAGACACGATTGGCAGGATGTAGGTGGAAACACTGAACCTGGGTAAAATGCCTGTGTCTCTGAATTTTTTAATTTCTACTTACCAAACATGTTCGTACTTTGCTCTGCCTAAGGAAGTTGCCCATGGCGCTCATATTCGAGGGGTAAAATATTGGAGATAGAAAGAAAATAGGATATTTAGAGAAAACCGCTTATTTGTTCAAACTTCATCAAATATTAGAAGTACAATACTGATACTATCAACTACATAACCTTATCCGTCTAAATGTATCTATCTAGTGGGAGGAAATCCCGCCTGGAATAAATCTTCAGTGGAAATTGGTTTTCCTAGACCCTTTACTTTTACCTCTATCTCTTCAAGCACTTCAAGCTTTATACTAGCTGCCTTTCAAATGTCCTTCATTTGCTCCTCTACGGGATATTCAAAAGGATCAAGGGGAGCGACGGTCTTACACTACTTCTTCGTGGAAGGTTTGAATGGGCCCTTCGAGGAGGACCTAGCGCTCTTGCAACATTTTGAGGAAGATCCTTGGGTAACTTTGCTCAAAGGGACAAGATGCTTGTTAGCTCCTTTCGTGGAAGACTTTTGTGACTGGGGAGCATAACGAAAACTCGAGGGAGTGAATCATTTTACCTTCAGCTCTGCCAGCCAATTGAGAATAAGGTCAAAAGCCTTTTTCTCCCTAGGAGTTCCATTCTCATGAATGTTAACTTCATCCATCCAGTACCGAGCAACTTTGAGTAGAAACTTTGGAAGCTGATCATTGTTGATTAAGTATAAGGAAGGAATGTCATGAGAAATCATGTGAGCACGGATGCTTACTTCGTGTGCAGCAATTTTTTCTTCGAAATCAGCAATACACTGCTCTAGTTGTTTGGCATGTACCTTCTATTCCTCGATCTCCCCTACGAGTTGTGTGTTCTCGGACAAAAGAGGTTTTACCAAAGAGCTATCTTCAACCGAGGGGCTTCTTTGAGGGTACGAATGAGGTTCGCTTGAAGAATGGGGATCCTCGCCGAGCAAGTCCTCTTCCAGGCTAGCCACTTTACGCTGGGCTAACATATGTCATTCGGCAAGTAACTCCCTTTGGGCTACTAGTCTGCGATTTTTCCCAAACAACCAGTTAGGCACCCTCCCACTACTGGAGGTCTAGTCACAGTGGCAATGCATAACTTCAGAGAACCAAAGTTCAAATAGATTTGACGCATCAGCTCTTCTAGTTCTTCATCTGCGGAATTGCGACCCTTAACCACTTCTAAGGGATAGGTACCATTAAATTCTTTGCTCAGGAAACCTTAACAAACCCCTTAAAAGTGGGATGGTCTTTAGATTACCACAGCTTCATCTCAGCCTCGAGCTTGTGGAGCTTGTCTTTCAAGGGCTCTTTCTCTTGATTACAGTTAAATAGATCTCAGGAGACCTTGAGTAGCTTTTTGTGTATCTTATTCAACTCTTTTTGGGCACTCAAAAGATCCTCACAAGCACCTTCTAACTCCATTTTCAACGAATTATACTACGAAAAGAAAACAAAGGCAAAATCAATAGGTCATTGGCAAAAGACCTTTTTTTATTGATACTCAAAATAAAAAAAGGGGTTACAATTGGGAGGCCCTAAATGGAAAAGTTACAATCAGGGACGAACCCTAAATTTATCTTCTTTTGAGGTGAAAGCAATCATATATTCCAATCGAACGGCAGCTAAATTCTGCTCAGGAGAGGCGTCTGTAGCCTCTGGAAGGGGGATCGCTTGAATCATCTCAGCATTAAAGAGCTGCCCGTTGACTTAATGAAAGCCATCGTGGAAAAATGAAGGTCGTCGTTCTTGATAGCCTCATCCCATTTCACGTCCAGAGTGGTTTTGAGCTCCGGGTTGACTAAGTCGCCCACCTGTTTAGCTAGATCAGATAGAGAGGTGGACACTTGTGGTTTCAGAAATTCCTCGGTTAATTCACTACAGCCGATCTGCTTGGCCACCCCCAGAAGATCCAGAAATAGTTGAAGCAACTCAGGGCTGTTTAAGAGCTTGTGTTTGAAGGTTTTGAGAAGGTGAACCTGTGAGACTGGATCCTTAGCAGCATGAACCCTCTTTTCGAGGGCATCCTTCTCCAGTGTCCATTGACGCCTCTCGGTTTCAAACACCTTGCCTCTTCCCTTCCAAAATCCCTTGTCTGTCCTCGAGCACCATATCCTTCTCCTTGAGAGCATGTTGTTGTTCTTCGAGGGATTTCTTCAACTCCAAAATCTCATCATCCTTTTCGTTGAGCTTCTCCCGGAGGGAACTGCGGCTAGAGAAACAAGCGGAGGTGAAGGCCGCCATTCTCTCATCAACTTTGTGGAAAAATTGTGAGACCTAGAAAAACAGTTCAACTTAGATAGATGCTAGGAGGAAAATGCTATAAAAAATTAAAAATGGAGGAAAACCTCAGGGTCAGAGGCAATCTTCGATAAATCATGGTGAATCCTGGATACAGGCGCTGCATCATTTAAAGGGGGTGGAAATTGTTGATTCTCACCACCATGTGCTCCTATCAAGGGCCTTGGTGAGGTGCTACCGATATTGCTGCTATTCACCTTTGTCTTCTGGCGAACATTCCTGGTGTACGGAGGTTCCTCATCACCAATGGTCAAGGTAGGCCTTTTGCTGTCTACTGCAAGAGGGGAGGCCTAGTTTGAGATTGGAGATGCCTTATTCGGGGGAGTGGAGGCCTGGTTCGAGGAGGCAATGGTCCCTTTGGGAGAATCATGACCCTGCTTCATGGGCCTCTGCTTCTTTAAACCCTTAGCGAGACCCACTGGAAAAAAAGAAAAGAAAAAAAAAGAGTCAATCAGTAACAATAAACTCCACAACACAACAAACAGGAGAAGCAGATTTCTATTAAGGCACCTTTGGAGGCTCTTGAATGCCTAAAATCACTAACGATGGTCTCGAGGGGAGGGCCTTCTCTGGGGCCCTCAAGTTCTCTTCTTCGCTTCCTAATATCCTTCTGGAGTGTTTTATACACATACTCCTCGTAGATTGTGGGAGGTAATGCAAAGCCGCCAATTCGAGAATTGGGGTTGTTGAAGAGGCAGTAGTCGAAGGAGCTGGACAGTAGTTTTTCCTATCCCTCTCGAGGGTATCCGGGCAGATATATTCCCCAGGTTTGGGGGACTCGACTCGCACGCCCCAATTTCACAGAGGAACTCGATACCTCCTGCTATCAAACAAAACCCCTTTCTTCTAGCTTCTCCAGTCACCCGAATTGCCAAGAACGACAAAACCCTTATGATGTGCCTCTCGGCTGATAAGAGTGACAATCATGTCGGTAGATCGCCCACTATAGGAAACGAAGTATAGCGAGTGAAGCAGCTTATACCTGGGCTTGATACCAAACTCGTGACATCTAGTCAAGAACATCATGATGATCACCAAGACATTGGAATGGACTTGCGCATGGCTCACTTGGAATTGTCTAAGAAGGGAAAAGAGGCAAAAAGGGAAATGTGAGCTCGCAGCCAAGGTGTCTGAGAGAAATGGATGATCTTCCTTCGGGGAGGTTATGAGGGGTATCTCCCTCTCGAAAGGGTTGAAAATCGGCATCCAAGGCTATTTGTTGGCTAGAAGGGATCGAGTCCAAAATTTTGAAAATAGCGGTCCCCACTACTGGAATTGGGGGCTCCCTCCCTGAGTCCTTTTATCCTTAACCTTCGATAGGTCCCATTTTTCTTCGTTTGAGAGGGTTTAGCCAAAGAAGATATTTGAGGTGCTCTCGAGAGACCTTCCTCCCCCTCGAGGATTGTCCCCTCTCTCAAAGAAGACGCATTCTCTTCCTCCTCCATGGCTTCAAGAGACATCTCCCTGCAGACCAAAGATGTATTTGACCCCCTTTTCAATTCAAGCTTTAGATTCGAAGGAGGGTAGAAACCAATTTTTCCACTCATAGGGGACCTCCTTATGTAGGGCCTGCCCATGCCTAGTGGCCAGCTCTCAACGGTATCTCGAGGAGGTATATAAGTTATGGGAAAACCCTCTCTTCCCCAGGGCTGTTAGCGACCTGATTAGATATGCCTTCTCCAGCATCTGAATCGTACCAGAGTGCTTCGGAATGAGTGCATTCTGAGTCGCTAATGGTTCTCTCTGGCGTATTAACCCCTGTCCTGCCTACCCTAATCTCATCGGAATATTTCTCGGAAGTGGAACCCTCATCAGAGCGGGGCATGATTGTAAGGGGAGGAAACGAAAAGATTAGAATAGGAATAGGGATGAAGGAACTTATTGATTTTTTGGGAAAGATGATGAAATTAGATCACTTGAGAGAGAAGTATAGAAAGAATGCTTGTAAGAAGATGCCTGCGAAGAGAAAAGTGAATGAGGAAGAGCGGATAAGAGGTAATTATGGGAGCAGAAACGACGGATAATTATTACTGCCTTGGAAATATAAAAAGTTATAGATTTGTCTTCTGACAACGAGCTATTTAGGGAGCAGTGACACGCGCGGTTGTACAGCATGCGCGATCCTTTTGGAATCCTAAATGACGGAGTTTGTTAGAAAACCAGGTTCTCTCCCTCGAAGGCAAGAGCAACGAAGTGCAACGTTCATTTTGAGTCTTCAAAATCCTCAAACTGTTCCATGCATTCGAGCCTTCATGACGTTCCAGCCTTCAGAGGTCGATAACCTGCTTTTCTGGGGGCTCTTAATAGAGGTTAAGTCCAAGAAGGCTATTGGGCCGAAGGTGTGGCAGTCCAGTTAGGGGAATATTTAATACTCTAACTTAATTACCGCATTCGTGGATAATTAAGAGCGATAATTAAGGAGAACATTATTTAGGACATGGAATATAAATACAAGGTATGCATTTACTTATGATTCATTTTGTCTTAATCATATCAAACGCTTGGGTTAACTTAGGCATCGTAGTGCTGACCTCTGAAACCTCATTAACAGTTTTATTGCATTCGAGAAGAAGTCAAGCCCACAAACCAGTCGGTTGTCGGAGACGCATCACCGTCCTTATTATTGGTAAAAGATTTTTACTACTGTAATATTCGTTGTAAAAGATTTTTAGTTCTTCTCTTTTTAAGCGCTCGTTTTTTCCAATCCTTCCCACGTCCGGAAATTCCAAATTTTTAACCTCCAAAACTAAAAATCCAAAATTGTAGTAGTCTTTGAAATTAAAAAAAAATTAAAATTTAATTTTTAATTCAAGAAATTAATTTCCCCTGCCCTGCCCTGCGTGTTCTCCCCCATCTCGTGCGTGTGTTCCCCTGCTGCGTGATTTTAGGAAGCTCGAACGTGTTAATTGATCATCCGCTTGAAGCTATTCTTCTCTCCTCGATGAAACTTATTGTGGTATGATCTGATGAGATTTATTTGACTTCTATTGTTTCAAATCTGTTTTATTTTGGTGTTTTCAACCCCCTGCCCTCAGGCTTGTGTTATTGTTTTGATTCTGGTTAATACTGATTCTTGAAGTAATTTTTTAATCTGATTAAAATACTGATTCTTTGAGTAATTGTTTTTTGAGCTGATGATCTCAATTGGATTGATGAATTCAGCGATTTTTCAGTTATCTCCGTGACCCTTTCTTCTTGTGTTTTGGGCAACAACTTTCATGACTTAATATTAAGATTTTTGGAATTGAAGAAAGATGAAAGCCCTGTGGTGTTCGTTCAGTTTTGTTGATTCTTTTGCTGATGGATGAGAACTTCGAATATACCTTTCTGATGCAGTTTGCATAGAATCATGCTTTCTTTTGTTTCTTCCAGATTTAACCATCTTTTCTTAGCATCTTAGTTTTCTGTACAAGTACTAAACGACCCTCATATCTCAGGTAATGCTGATTTTCTTATATGGTTGTTTATGATGAGTGAACAAGTTAACTTGCCCAACATTTTCAATCCTTATGGTAGAAGCAAGATATATTTTGTTGCCATCAGGTCAATTAATGATACGGTGCAGCTAGGAGAGGAGTGATCTGAATTGGTTATGTTAATTACTTGGATTGAGGTTTTAGAAAGTAGGTTTTTAAAGCTTTAGTTCAAAAGTACACGCTCCAATTTTTTAGCCACCATAACCTTAGTTTTGACATGTTTCCCATTAATTCTAAATGTTTCTCATATGAATCTATTTCCTATAGGGTGCGGTTCTTCTAGATTCATTGCATAAATGAAGTACTCATTTTTTGTCTGGCTTAGTGAGAGAAACTATTTTTGGTGGTGAATTCTTTCCTAGCTTGCAATTTCTTCATGGAGCAATGCTTGATTGGAAAGTTTTTGGGATGAATCCTCCACTAAGGTAATGTCTAGTTCCTACCAATTCCTCTAAAATAATACTGATTTAATTGAATTTTATCTTACTATGACACGCATGTAGGTCTGTTAAATTTACAATCTTAAAATTTGCAATTTTGGAAATGTGCTTTCCTGACTCTCTCAGGTTCTAGGATCACTTATCTACTTCAAGGAGGTAACAAACCTAAAGCTGTGAGAAGCATCAAACTATGTGTATCGAACTCGATGCTCTGTCAGGCTGTGAGAAGCATGCTCTGAAATTTTAGCTCATTCGTTCAACTCCATTAATAGTTATTGTATGATGTGGACTTGTGATGTTGTCTATCTCATGTCTGTTTGCTGCAGGTCTGTCTTATAGCATTGATGAGCAAGTTTGCAATAGGCTTTTGCACAACATGGTGAAGTTTTTTAAGGTATTAAATCAAGTGTTTGTGTTCTACAGTCCTTAAATGTTTTAAAACATTACTTTGCCTGTGCGACACCATTTTGAGTTGTATGCTTTTTCACCTCCCTAAGGATCTTTTAGCAGTTCATAGCTCAAGATTTCTATATAAAAGATCGTATCTTTGTGTTTCCCCTAGTTTGGTACATTAACTTTAAAGCATATGAATATTAGAAGTCTTGGAATTCTTAACTACTTGTGTAAACATCAATTTTCAAAAACTAATACTCATCTTGTTTTTCTTTTCATTGAAGTTTCTCCTACATCATATTCCCACATCCCATGTAGTACAGAGCAATTTAACTGTAAGTGTTGCATATTTTCCCTTCCCACAACTAGAGCTATTAGTGGTTATGATAATGGAAGATCCAGGGGCTTTGGATTTGTTACTTTTGCATTAGAAGTGAATGATTATGGAGCAATATTGTCATTGAATAGTCATGTGCTCATATCTCATCACATGCATTTACTAATTTTTGACGAAAGCCATATATTTGACTCTTTTAATAAGGCATTTTAATGCTGTAATACAGGCTGCTTTTTTTTGTTTTACCTTGCATCATAGGCTGTTATGAACTTCCCTTAAGATATTCTGGACAGTAATATATGATCCTTCAGCACTGATGATTAATGCATGGTTGCATCTAGGCTGATTGTTGCCTAAATGTAAGGTATACAAGTAATTTGTTTTGCTTTCCGTTCTCAATCTTTATTCACACACTACATATGACTTCAACTAACTAACAGGAAATAGTTCTGTTGAAAAATGACTAGATTAGTTAAACCTAATTTGGGGTACTCAACTTGATGCTCACTATGTTAGATATTTTCAAGAATTGAAAGACATGTAATGCATTTGTTACTTGACATTAAACAAGTGGTAAATTCTTGTAATTGATACAAGTTTAAAGATCAAAGTAAGTGTTATCTTAACGTGTGTAAGTTATCCTATGAATTCATGAAACTTATGTTTTGAGTTTTTGGAAGAGTTTCAACTCATGAAATTAAAGAGAAGACATCAATGCCAAGCTCTCTTGGACAAGTACAAGAGGAGCTCTCCTTTGTCATTCTAGACACATTATACTACACTACACTACACTACAACAGAACATAAGAAAAGAAAGAAAAAGAAACATGTCTTCCATTCTCTAAAGCTCTTGCTCTTTATTATGTTGTTTTTGGTGTTGGGAAGTTAGTGAAAATTTTTCCAACTTTTACTTCATCTTATCCTAAGAGGATATTTGTTCTGTATTACTTGCACACAAAAGGGAGCCTTAAAGAAAGTGCTTTGTGTGCGATTTGAAGGTTCACTATCCTTTGTTATCTCCTCACTTTTCTTGTTGCCATTTTGATCGGTAAGAAACACACTTTGTAACCTACACACTATGGTGGCCAATTGTTCTATTCCTTGACATAGCTAATTCAGTGTTTGTCAATTAGTGACCAAGCATGGTTCTCTATTATGTGTTTTGGGAACTATAGTTTGTTGCTTTTCATTTCTCCAGAGGTTTTAGTTTTTAGGTGCTAAAGTTTACTGGTTTATGGATGATAGTCATGTCCAAATAGAATTTGCAAATTATGCAGCCCCATTTATTGATTATCGCATTTTAAATTTAGAGGTACTATAGTCTTGCTTTTACTTGTCCAGTTGCATGATCTCATTGGTTGACTTTTGGATAGCTTTAGTTAAACTGTTTAAATGTTTCTATATGCAAAATCTGATGGCTCAACATTGTTTTAACACCGCTGCTTGACAAAAGTGGAATCTGTCAAAATAGTATTTAGTTTTCTTTTCATCTGAATACAATAAGAAGTCAAACAACTTCTCAGTTTTATAAGTAGATTAGAATATACATGTGTAAAGTATTATACTTAACTATTTTTTTCTTTTCAATCTTTCAGGTTACCGAGGACCGGTTCAAATGCAATTCAAAAAATGTAATTGGAGCTCTTAGCTATAGGAAACTCTATTTAAGTAAATAAAGTTAAAATTACTTCCCTTTTAGATTTTATTGTGTCATGATCTTAAAAATTTTAGATGTCATGACTTTTAAATTGAATATCTATTATATAATTACTAACATAAAAAAAATTGATTTAAATAAAATTTGTTTTTACATTTCAGAGATTAAGTATAAACTAAAATTAAATTCTAAATATAATGAGTTCAAGAGACCGTCTTTTCATAAGGTATAGAAATACCAAGGTTTAAAGTGTAAATTAGAATGAATAAATATTGTTAGTCGGTCTAATATGAAATATTATCGTTTATTTTTATTATAATAACCCGTGTATGAATTTATCAAATAAATCAAGTAGTACTTAAGAATGATAAAAAAAAAGGTAAATATTATAGTAAGTAAGAGGAATTTTATTCTCTAACTAATGCAATCAATACATATCTCATTATTTTGTTAGGGAAAAAAATGTATATCATTATTCATAAAAAAAAGGAAACTTAAATTAAAAGGATAGAATGATTCAAATTAACTCAAAACAATAAGGCAAAGTCTTGGGAAAGATGGTCTTTCCATAGGCTTATGGAAAGACGAGGTTTAATTCAAATAATAAAAGGTAAAATGTTTTAGTTGCAACATTAAAATTTTAGTATGCAACATGTAGTAGTTATAAAATTTATAACCCGATTCATGCAACCCGAAAATTTTATCTTCATTTCTTCTAATTTACACTTTAAACCTTAGTCTTTCCATGACTTATGGAAAGACCGTCTTTCAAGAGACGCACTCAAACAATAAACTAAAATGGAATAGAGAAATAGAGAAATATAATAGAATAAGGATCATCCTCGATAATGGATAAATTTTGAAACCTATGTTATCCTTTTTGTCTTTGAGTTTAGTTGCTCTTCATCTTTACTTTTAAGTTCATCTTCACTTTCAAGGTTTGACATCAAATTAAGTTAGACCTTTTTATTTCTTCCTCTTGAGTTTTTGACTTTGTAACAATAAAGAAACAAACTATTAGCTTATTGAAAAGAAATTGGTATAGGATATTGGTTTAAGAATTTACCTTTATAATCTTTTTGTATATCATAAACTTTTTTAATTGGAACTCCATCTTCTAATTCCAGCATGTCATTTTCTTCTTCTTCAATTTCAGCCTTGTCTCCGAGAGATATAATGTTGTATCTTGGTTCAATTTCATCGTCTCTCATAGCAACTTTTACTTGAACTATGTATTCAGTATTTGCAATTTCATTGCGTTTCTCAATATAATCCTATTAAAAATGAATAATTGTAGATACAATTGGTAAGTAGATTTAAAAATATTACATAGGTAATGTATAAAATTATGAAAAATTTATCAAACCTTAGTAACATTGTTCATTGCTTGTTCAACGGTGAGATCCAATAATTTTTCTGCATTTTCACCAAAAAAGGAAGTTGTGATCTTTCCACTCTCGTCTATTAGGTGAGATTGAAATCGACACCTAAACAATAAAAGTTAACTTGTTATGATATCCATTGTACAGACCAATATACAAAAAATATTCAATATATGTTAATTTTGAAAATTCTTTATAATTAGATATGCCATGTACGTGATATAAAAATAAGAATAAAATGTAATGTTCATATTAAAGGCTTAATGGATATTTTAAGGACAGTCGTGAACATTGCAAGCAGAGACTTTATGGTTTGCTGATCAAATGATATTGTAGATATTGTTTTACAACTTAATAAGCTTGCAATATATAAATAATTTGTACAATGATATATTATCAATGGTACTGGTGGTTACAAATTTACAAAATTGTTTTCTTAAGTTGAAGTCGAAATAAAGGATAGTCTGGACAAAAACGTTTTCAGTCACACCCCAACAAAGAAAAATGTGAAGTTGAATATGGAACAATCTAATAATAAGTAAAGAATGCTTGTTTAGTTCGAAATGGAGAGAGTTTATGTTTTAGATTTTTTAAAAAAAATCTAACTATTAAACGTTTTTAAGAATTAAAACGATAAGATGATGAAATGCACAGTAACAGTAACATGCTACACTTTCTTTGCAAGATTATAAGTTCAAGGCGATTCAGAAATACTCATAGTTATCAAACAATTAATTAGGGAACTCTAATACTTACGGTTATCTTAGTGATATAATACCAAAAAGATTTTAATATTAAATGTGGAAGAATACCAAAAAGATACCTCGGTGCTGAAATTTGTTTTTCTTCACAAATATTGCACTTGAATTCAAAGTTGTAGGATGCAGTTGTAGCACTGTAACACTTCTAACAGGCCATGTAGTGATAGTTTTGTAGTATATCTTTAAAATCAATCGTCACTCTTGTTGTAACCACCTAAAAGATATACATCAAACTTTTTTCTTAAATGTATGTGAAGGAATAGTTATAGAATGAAGGTACAATAAAACTGTATTACCTTTTGATGAGCCTTAATATTTGCAACTTTAGTGTAAATTGTGTCTTCGTTGATCGGTATTGCAAATCTTTACCCTTGTTTAAATTCAGAAGGATTCTCAATTGCAATTGCAATTTCTTTTCTATTTTGTTGCACACTGAAATATTTAGGACATGTAAAAATAATGATAGATGTAAAAATGTAGTTGAAATATCTAAATCACAAAGGACCATATAAGATGTAGAATATGTAGGGCATGTGGTGTTACCATTTTTTTAATTGAATGGATTGTTTGTCCTGATCATCAATCATAAGTGATGTTCGATAGTTCGTTGTAACCTCTATATCTATAAAGATTCTATATATATAGAGGAGTTAATCGATACAATATTGTTTAAAAGAGAATACTAATAATATTAATGGAATAATAACAACTTAATTACCATTGAAGCAATCAATAGCAAGGCATCTACCAATTAAAATTGGCATTGATTTGATATTCTGAACCAGCAGCTTTCCTTCAACGGGTAGGAATTCTTCCCACATTGAAAACACAAGTGTTTGAAATCTGAAATGAAAAAGATATTTTATTAGTAATAATAATTTTAATTTGTCTTTAAAAAATTATACCAGATTTTGGGAAGTTTTACTTGTCGTTGATCAAAACAAACTTTTGCACATCTCTTTGTCCTTTTCTGGTTGTAGCCTTGCGAATGGGGGGATATTTTACCACCACTCCTATAACATCTGAATAAAAAAATGGAGATGTTTGCTACTCATATTATATCTTCCACATTAGAATAAGAATAAATTGATTAAAAAACCAAGTAAGTACAATTGAGTAACATTAAGAAAAGTTTTTAAAAATTCAATCATGTTATTTGAAGAGTAAAGAAATATTTACCTATTTTCTTATTAGGAGTGTCTAAATAGTCACCAGTTTTATCAAAAGGGACATACTCATGTTGAATTTGAGTAATTTGATTTTCATCTTGTAGTTCTTCAATGACAGTGCTTGTGTCAATTACCCATTGCATTTTGATACCATCACTTCTATATCTCTCATCTTTCTCTTTAATGTCTGCATTGGAAATCTTATACTTTTTGTCCAACTGTAATTTGCTACCCATAGTGGATAATGTTTTGTTGAACATTATCCCCTCAACCTTAGCACCCTACAAAAAGAAAAGTAAAAAACATTAACGTCTCAAAAGGTGAATATGAAGTATAAAACATACAGATTTTTACGGATATCACAGTTCAAATATTGTACCAAGTATGGCCAACAAAAAATCCCACACTGTTGCATAAATTTCAATTGCATGAAAAGTCCAATACAAATAATTAATGAGAACCTCAACAAAGGAACAAACCATACAATACCCACAGCAACAAAGCAAAATTCAAACAACATAATAAAACAGTATTAGATTTTGTGTTATCTAATTATTTTACTATCTAACTAAATAGCTTTTAAGGGCATAAGGGAAAAATAAAGCTAATAAGGTTTCAAACTTCAAAGTTTGAATTTTTGCATTAGTTTTTAGATGTATTGTTGTGGGGGAAAATGTACAGCATTTTTAGATTGATATTAGTTGTGAAGCATGAGAATGTTGGTCTTAAAAGAAGAC
The DNA here is from genome assembly GCA_037428765.1 of Rubia yunnanensis. Classification (NCBI taxonomy): domain Eukaryota; kingdom Viridiplantae; phylum Streptophyta; class Magnoliopsida; order Gentianales; family Rubiaceae; genus Rubia; species Rubia yunnanensis. Next base: position 62,875,945 of record CM075069.1, on the reverse strand, counting down.
TTGTGCAACAAAAAAATGCATGTTCCTTGAATGATCACTATTTATTCAAGTGGTTTCTATTGAGTTTCAGAGCTTGAGAGTAACCAAAGAAGGGATGCAAAATATGCTACTAAATGTTTTTACTGCCTTTATTTGTGTAAAGAGAGGTGTGGGAACAGAAGAATAGCTTTGGACAACATAACAGATGACGTGGACAAGAAAGAGCGACAACGTCAACGTATTGATCTTATTGGACAAACTGTGCGAAAGAATGGAGGAAACCCATATTTAATAAAAATAAAACTACAAACAACGAAGAACAGATTCAATAACTTATTCGGATCTAAGTTAAAAAGTCTAGTAAGTCATGACTATTATTTGAAAAATTCCATCGCACCTCTAACACCCAGTAATCTGAAGTCAAATCTTGATCTCAAACATAATTCGACAAACTCTCATCTTTCGAGACAACACAAAAAATTTAAAAAACATATCATAACCTAACACCCAAACTATTTGTATAGGAGGTTTAACCAAAGATATGTGGATATGGCTAATACTCTTATCAGACAAATATAATTATAACGTTAACATAATCCATTTCAGCTAAAATTTTTGCAAAAAGAAAGGCCTACTTCGTAATACCAAGAGAAAGAAGTTCACCTTATATTCTCTTCTTATGCGCTCTACATAAATGTCCAGATGCAGTTCTCCCATACCAGAAATGATAGTCTGATCATAAACCAAAAACAAGACTCAACATTAGGCCTTACACTCCCCACCCATCTGTTATTCTCCCTTTATTTCAAGTTCAAATCAATGTGACCATAAAAAATTCAAAAAGTGGGGGTGCCAAACCTTACCACTTTCAGGATCTAAACTGACACGGAAGGTGGGATCTTCTCTCTAAAATCGATTCAATGCTTTAGAGAAATGCTAGAGATCATGCATAGCTAAGAATAAAGAAGAGAAAAACGAAACCAAAACTTAGACTTAGACACGGTAACTTTCCTTTTATTCATTCAGAAACAAAACCATGCAAACATATATAAAATAAACCATTAGATAACTCCAGTATATTCTTGGGTGGTGTTCTCGTCTTATGAAAATCCCAGACCTTTAACTTACCAAACTAAAGTATAAATTTTAGGATCTAAACTGAAACGGAAGGTAGGGTATTTTCTCTGAAATCGATTTAGCGAATGAGTCCAAATGTGTTCAAGTAATACTCACCTGCCTAAAGGAGTGTAGGCAGAAATCATAACTTTGGCTGATTTTAAAGATTAAGCATAGCATCCTAGATAAAGCCTTTTATTTGTTCTTTATCATGTGTTCTCTGTTACAGTACAAGTACAAAACCATCTATACCTATGTCAATCCAAGCTCTCTAACATATTGCATTTCAATAAGCTCACAAGACGCTTCAAGGTACTACATCCTACAAACTATGATAAACTATGATCAATTTATGTATCATAGTTATATCGTTGTTAACTTCAGTATCAAATAAATAGAATACAAGTCTGAAAAGTTTAATGTGCTAAGTTATATATGGTTTGATACCATCAAACTACTAAACCAAAAAGAAACTACAAACTTTTTATCACTTTCATATTATCAGTACAATATATTGCAAAGATCAAATGCAAATGCAAATTCAAATTAAATTAAATTACATCATAAAAAGGACCAACAAAAATAGTTGAAAGAAGGTACTTAATATATAGCACATGGAAACCTTAGAAACCCAAGTTTTGATCAGCTGGAGTATATGTTGTAAAATAATATGAAGTGATCACTTGGAAGTTAAGGCTTCAAAATGATGCTGCTGAAAGTTCTAATAATTGAGCCCGACAATAGCAGGTAGTAAAAATTACATGTTCCACAAGATTATGAATTCCTAGGGTTAACATGTTAGCCACAATGGGGACCATCATGAATCAGAACAGATAGAAAAATTCAGCATCCAGAATGTTGCTTAGGCAAAAAATTGTTCCTCGGCTACTGCAGAACTATGCAAAAGCAGAGCTATAGTCTCTCGGCCAGTAAAACCTCCGAAGTGCTTAAGGGATTCATGCTTATGGTACATAGAAGCTTGTTTAATGTGCTTTATGGTAGCATATGTTTTTATAAATAAGCTATTTTGAACTGAAGATGCTTATGTATTTTCAGGTTTATAAATCATTTGCTGATGGTTGCTTAAAAAGCATGACTTTGCAAATTTAAGCAGATATTTCTGAACCATTTAAGACAGTCAATATAAAAGAATTACGTTGAAGTAATTCCAAGAAAAGTAGGAAATTTTCACAACATAATCAAATGTTAACATGAAAGTAAAAGTGAGAAAAGTAGGGCAAAAGAAGTATCATATCTTTCAAGAATCAGAGGATAACTCTTGTTCATCAATCATACTATATATTTCCATAAGAGTACATCTGTTTACATGATGAAAAACAACTATAGTCTATATTGGTGTATACAGACAATGGCTTCTGCACTTTTCAGAGACTATAAAAATCGACATGAAACGGAAATTCTACATCAGAATCAATCGATGAAGATAGAGCTGATCCAGAGCCATGAATAAGAGCAGATCAAAACTCTAAATCCTAAGACCTGTAGGGGAGCCTGATGGGATTAAAACTATAAAATAGAAACAACTTTTTGGAATTAGATGTAGGCAGACATGCAATGGCTGAGGAAAAAACTGGCGATGGTAGAGAAAAAGCCAAGGCGATAAACACAACTAAAAGTAAGAGTTTTTATCTAATGTCAATTATCAAAATTATAACAATTTTCAGCAAACTGAAGATGAGGGTAGCCAACTTCCCTTTAATCAACATCCATAAGAGAAACCTATGCTAGCAGAAGGAAAGACATGATCTATGATAAAGAACATAACTATTCAAAATTAATTAGCAAAAAGAAAAATGACCCGAACCGAGAATCCAAAATATCAGCTATAGAGCATGAGTAATACTTCTTTGCGAGGTGTATGATTTTTCCTATGACAGGTTCTTCATTTCCAACTCCCTTAATACCAGCCAACTCCTTATAATAACTAAGAGTAACACCAATAAGGCTTTGATAATTCTTCTGGCATAAACCTGCAAGTGAGTTTTTTCCATTAATCTTCCAATTCATCCACAACTTCATCTCAATAAGTCTAAACTGTAAACTCTAAATAACACAAGTGATTTTCCTTATCTAGACAATTCCATCTAATAAGCAGCTATGAAGTCCAACATTCTCATGCTCTCTATACGACCCAAATTAATCAGCAATATATCACCCAGGCACCTTTCATGTTAAAGAACAAACCAATATCATAGATATAAAGAAAAGGTTATTTGAGTGGGCTGTCATCATAGAATATCTACACATCTGCACTTAGATTTTGAACACATAACCTAAACTCATATACAAGTTTAACCCAAATTCAGATTGTTCTAAACTCTAAAAATAAAACCGTTGAATAAGATCTAATATCAACAATATTAACAATATCCACCAACAATAGGGAGAAAAGAAATGTATGTATTACCTGAATGTGAATAGGCAGAGCACTAACGTCGGAGGAAACAGAGAGCGACGAAAATGACGCTGGACAGAAATAGTGAGCGGCGATAAACAACGAAACATCTAAGATCATCATTAGATGCATTACCAATTTAAAAGATAATCAATCATTCACACAAGCGCATTTTCGAATGTTGTTCCATACTTTTAAATAGACACAAATTGGAAACCAAAATGGATCATCTAAACTGAATGCTAACTGCATTCCTGTGGGAATGACCTACTTGAGCAACAATTATTGACAAAAAATATTAAAGAACAAAAAATATATGGATCATCTAAGCTGAATGCTAACTGCATTCCTCTAGGAATGGCCTACTTGAGCAACAACTATTGACAAAAACTATTAAAGAACAAAAAAAAACTAATGCAATTGAATGGGTTTTAATGAAAATCTTTTTTTTTAATAGAAACACCCGAGGGTGAGGGAGTTATGTATTGGGTTCCCCAGGCCCTATAGCAAGATTAACATTTGGTACATAGAGTGCGTCTAGATCCCTAGACATTAAGGCAACATAGTTGCCTCCAAAAGTCCTAAACTATCAATATAAATAACTGTACAAGATTAACTGAATCTATATTGAAGTTGCGATCCAAAAGAGAGAATCTCCACCCCATGTGTTAATTCTCTCCCTTGGCCAGGCACTTTCAACATCAAAGGTAATATGAAGTTTCAAAAGTTTGTATCAGTGATGCGCAATAGAGCAGCATCGTCGAAGTCCCAGAATAGGGAAGGAGAGTTGCAAACCAGGTTGGCAGTGTTCCAATGCACAACAGTTTCATATTATCCCTATACCAGTTATCCAGAGTCCTGCATATCAGAAAGAATAAAATTTAGCAGTATCTATTCAATATCATATTTGTTTCCGGAAACTCGAATAGATGGGATAGACTCTTTGTCTAAGGTGATGAGACCTCTAATATGGTTAGGAATATTAGATATGGAGAGGCCGTGATCAGAATTAGAATTAGCAAGTGCATCAGCTACAGTATTACCCTCTCTAAAGACATGCTGAAGATGAGCTCTTCCTAGCAAAGATTTCACCTTATAGACTTTGTCAAAAAGTTCCCACGGCGCAACGTAGGGATCATTAATCATTTGAACAGCAAGTTTAGAATCAGATTCAATTATAAAAGTATGATCCATCAAAGGGAAAATATGACTAACATATGAAATGGCATCAATTTCTACTAATAACGGTGAAACTGCAGTAGAGGTAGCAGTATTGATCTTAATTGGACAACCATAAGAATTTCTAGCAATAAGACCAAAGGAAGCTTTGTTAACGCACCAAGAAGCATCCACATTAATTTTTATATACCCAGGCTTCGGCCTTTTCCATACAATCTTCAATATGTTAGGCTTGGGAGGAGGTCTCAGTAGGGGTGCTAGATGCCTAAAGGAGGCTGGGATGTGTCCAGAGGCAAGTAGTCTAGGGGGACACACATGTAATGTTAGTTTGATCAAGTTTTGCACCTCATTACAGATAGAGTTGACTAAAATGGGGTTGTTGTCAAATAAAAAACCATTCCTTCCCTTCCAGAGACCCCAACATACCAGGGAGGGCAGGATTTTACAATAAATACGCTCAAATTTAGGTAGATCACTACAGTTCCAGAATATGTAAAACCTTTGGGGAATGGAGTGAAGAGCATTAAGGTTAAAATTGATCAAAGATGCAAAGTGAGACCAGACAGCATGAGCCGTATGATAGGATATGAAGAAATGCTGAATAGAGTCCGAATCATAGCAAACAGGACATTAAGATGCTAGACTAAATCTACAGTTAATGAGCACTTCATCAAATGGGGGAAATGAATGTAATAGTTTCCATGTAAAAATACTAATCTTTTTCTGCAAAGGAATGCTCCAAAGAGAAGTATTTGCCATGGAAATACCTGATGATACAGTTATGGCCCTGTAAGCTGACTTAAAGGAGAAATTACCTGAGACCTCAGGTTTCCAAATTAATCTGTCATCCCTTCCCAATGTTATTTCTGCCCTCTGTAAAAACAAAAGCATATCATGCTCTAGGAAGGACGAAATCTGATCTAGGATGAAGTTCCTATTAGTAATAAAATCAGCAACTGTAATGTCAGGAAATTGAGAGATAATGATCTCTGGAATATGGTTTATGAGTGGGCCATTCAGACACCAGTTTGCTGACCAAAAATTACAGCTACCCTGGCCATGGATTATGGTAGAGTTGTGTTCAGAAAATGAGTTGACAGAAGAAATTATTTTCCATGTCACAGATTTTCTATGGGATGGAGGAAGTGCCCATAGAAATTTAGACCATAAGGAGGTACCAAGTTGACACTTCCACCATAATTTAATAGAACAAGACTCAATTATAGCTTTAACAGATCTAAAACCTAGTCCATCCAATTTAAAAGGCATGGCTAGATTTGCCCATTTTTTCCAAACCCTATTATTCTTATCCTCAGATTTTCCCCAAAAGAAATGAGACATTTTTTTCTCAAATAATTTAATGATACCTTTAGGGGGATTAGTAACAGTCCAAATATGTTGAGGAATTGAATAAAGGCATGATTTGATTAAGACCATTTTCCCTCCTCCACTCAGCCATTTGTTTTTCCAATTTAGAAGCTTATGATCAATGCTGGCCAACAGAGGATGGTAATATCTCATTAAAGTTCTTCCTCTAAAAACTGGACAACCTAAGTATTCAAAAGGAAAAGATCATTTTTTCATTCTTAGAATAGTTTTGACCTGGTTAAGCCTAGCTGGTGTTGCTCTGTTACTTAGATAAAAGTCTGATTTTTCAAAGTTAAACTTTTGGCCTGATGTACACTCAAATACCTCAAGGAAATATTTGATCTTAATTAGATTTGACTTTGATGCTTGCATGAAAATAATCGTGTCATCCGCATACATAAGGTGAGAAACTGCAGGAATAGAGGTTGGAATCTGAAAACTAGCCAATCTATTATTATGGAATATAAAAGCTAAACTCCTAGAGAAAGCTTCAGAGAATAGGTTGAATAGGAAGGGAGAAAGAGGGTCACCTTGTTTGATTCCTCTTGAGGGTTTGAAAAAACCTATAGGATTCCCATTTACAAGTATAGAGAAATATGTTTGTGACAAATTTTTCATAACAACATTAAGAAAATTCCCATTAAAACCAAACTTCTGTAATATTTGTCTAAGAAAGTTCCAATTAATTTGGTCAAATGCCTTTCTTAAATCCAATTTCAGAATACAGTTAGGTGTCCTCTATTTCTTATCAAGAAATCTGATCATTTCCTGTAGGTAAAGGATATTATCAGATATGTCCCTGTTTTTCATGAAAGCTGATTGATTAGGTGAAATTAAGCTTTCCATATAAGGTTTTAACCTTTCCATTAACACTTTAGAGCATATTTTATTTAGCACATTAGAAAGGCTAATTGGCCTGAAATCATCAAATGAACTTGGGGTGGGTTTTTTGGGTATCAAGGTAATCCAGGTACTTGAAATACCCCTGGGCAGAACAGTTCCAGCAATAAAATCATTAACAGCTGAAATCAAGTCAATTTTAATGATAGGCCAGCACTTAGTGTAAAATTTTGGAGAGAATCCATCTGGACCTGGGCTACTGATCTTGTTCAACCCCTTTATAACTTTTTCCAACTCTATTTCAGTAACCAGAGAGCCTAGAATTTGATTATCCCTGTTCTTAATAATATTTGGAATTTGACTCAGGAAATGGGGATAGTAGGTTTCATCAGATATCTGAGATGGCTCAGTGAGTAATTCAGAAAAATAATCTATAGCAGCATTTTGAATTCCCAACTGAGAGTTAATCCAATGGCCTGAACCATTCTTTATTTTAGTAATCTGTAATTTACAATTCCTTTCCTGAACAACCTTATGAAAGAAGGTTGTATTGTTATCACCTAACTTATGCCATTTAAGTCTTGTTTTTTGCTTCCAAAATTTTTCTTTTTCCTTTAAAGCTTTAAGCAATTGTGCATTTTTCTCATTAAGTTTTACCCTTTCCGAGGTAGAGGGTGTCAAGTCATAGATAATTTCCTGAGATCTTAATGCTTCCTCAGTCTATTTAACATTAAAGTCAATATTGCCAAAGCAATCCCTATTCCAAATCTTAAGAACTTTCTTAAGTCTAATCAGTTTTAAATAAAATCTGAGCATGCCTGTTTCAGCTAGTGGTAAATTCAAACAGTTATTAATTACTCCAGTAAACTCAGTCCTTTGAAACCATGCATCAATAAATCTGAAAGGCTTTGGATTGGAAGTGGTTGAAGAAGAGATCTGGAGAAGAAGGGGTGCATGATCAGAAAACTGCCTATTCAGAATTTGGATGGAAGAGGATGAGAATTTAGAGTTCCATGGGATAGTACTAAGCCCTCTATCTAGCCTCTTAGAAGTAGGGTTCCTTAGCCTAGCATTACACCAAGTAAAAAGGTTACCCACTGTATTAATTTCTTGTATCCCATTCAGATTTATCCAAGAGTTAAAGTCCCTAATGCTACCCAAGACAGGAGAACTAAGACCTCTGTACTCAGACAAAGAGGTAATAGAATTAAAGCCACCTATAAAAATTGTTTCTCCTTTAGAAATAGGCTGTAGCTCATTCCATAGCTTTTTCCTACCATCCTTATTCCTAAGAGCATAAATAAAGACAACATCCATATTCCAGTTTAGGTATTGGTGCAAAATAGTAACATGCATAAATTGTTCATGAGAGGATAACAGAGAGACAGTAAGTGAGTTAGTCCACATTAACCAAATTTTCCCATTATTCAGAGTCAAATTATGAGCAAAGGAAAGTTTCTGCATATATGCTTGACAAGAACTATTATCATGCATAGGTTCAATAATACAAAGTAGCTGTATTTTCTTTAGTTTGCATAGATTAGAAAGCCTAAGCATTGAAGTATCCATGCCTCTAAGATTCCACACTAAGCAATTTACATGTGAGTTGACTATCATTATTCAGATGATTTTGAACTTTTTGTGGCAGATCTAAGCATCATCTTGTTCAATTGACTCAAATAATTGTTTTTCTTTAATTTAGACTTACCTTGTTGCTTACCTATAGGGGGCGAAGTGGTAGAATTGTGATGATCAGAACTGGCCTTCATAGTTGACTCAGCTTCAGTTATTTCCTCTTGTTCCTTGGGGCAATCCTGGTGAGCCTGCAAAACAGATAATCTGTTTGCCATCTTTCCATACTGGGAAAGTGGGGTTTTGTGATTTGGACTATACATAGGTATTGAAAAAGATCCTATCTGAATATCATCTTTAGCATATGACAGAGTAACTGGTTTGGATAAAGCCGTTTCATTCAATAACCTAATAATAGAATTATCCGAGTTATCCTGAGTATGAGTATTAGGTTTAGGAGATCCCTCAGCATTAGTGATAACCAGAGAAGATGAGCTATGTGGTAAAATGTGATGAGAGCTGTTATGAATTTCTACATTACTATCACTCAGTGGGGATGAATGGTCTTCCTCAAAGTCTAGGAACAGAGGTGGCTTATCAAATTTCTTTCCAGTAGGCTGCCAAAATGTTTGGGGCACAGGCTGAATTGGATTTGTATCCTGAGTTGTTCCATTGGTAGGCAGAGAATTAGCTTTACATTGAGTCAGAGAATGGCCAAGTTTTAAACAGTGATCACAGTACAAAGGTACATCCTCATATTCAACTTGGTATTTTCTATTGTTAGTTATAGCTGACGGCCTTGTAAGCATATCAGTGGCAAGATCATTTTTGATAAAACTGCCTATGCTATTCCCTATTGTCTCAATGGAGGCTGAGTTATAGTAGTATAATGGAACTTCCCTTATAGTACACCAGATAGGAACTATTGGTGATTCTATATGTGTAGAGAATTCAGGGGTCCATTTTAAAATCTTCAGGGAAATACCATTGAAATTCCACACACATTTCATCCAGCATCTTTGATAATCATTTATCAATTCAAATCTAATTAGAACATGCTTATAGTCCAGGGAGCCAAGGTGATACTTACCTTCAAACCCCACTGTTTTGAACGCTTGCTCCAAAAGATCCATTGAGATTCTACCTTTTGTAAACTTGCCCACCAGAGCATTAGCATAACGGGTAGAAAGCGTGGCAATCTGATCATCTGAGTATAGACACGAAGGATCCCCTAGGTGGAGCATTTTAGGAACAATGTCTGGATTATTGGGAAGGGTTTTCGAGAGGGGCGGAAATTTGTTCTGTAACACGGCTGCGAAGGATTTAGGGGGGATTTGTTCGCTTGTGGTTGCCGCCATATTGGCTGGCAACGGGAGAGGAAGATCGGCCTCGCAGAAGATGGCTCGGGCTAGCTGTTTCCGGCAAGAAGCCTTTAGCGGCGAACGGAGGAGATGAAGGATGTTTCAAAAATCGTTATTCATTGGGAAATGTGCCTGAGAGAAAATGTTGATGAATCGAACTTTTTTCCACATAATGAAAATCTTAGAAAAGCTTATGAGTTGCTCAGATGGACATATGCAGATCCATCCTGGGCTCGAACACTTGAATATTTTTTATCATCTTATCGATAAGCAACCAATAACTCATAACAGTATGTGATACACTCGCAGAAAAACAAGTTTGTATTTAGGAGCAATTATGAGCACATAGCAGAGAGTCAAAATATACCTACTGTACTCTTCTTTGGAAGAGGAGGGATGAAAACCCCCTTGTACTTCTAAAATATTCGATCCCATAACCAGAGAAAATAACTGTATCTTCTGATAACAATCTTCTCCAGACCTTGATACTCAGGAAGATTAGTCTGCAAGACCAACTTCAAAATTATCACCCACCCAACCGATCCACTCATTGAGATAATTAATGTAAATTTGAGAAACAAAACATACAAAAAAACCAGTATTCAAACCAAAAAAATTCTGTATAAAAAAATGGCAATGGCGGTGGAGGAGACAATGGCAGAGAGGTCTAGGTTGGGAGAAGAGGAGACAATGGGAATAGCTGGGGAGGAAATAGAGGCCGGCCTTAGGTGTGGAGGAGATAAGGGGAATAGTCGATCGACGTAGATGTGATTGGGAAAAACAGTACGGCCACGCGATTGGGAAAATGGTACGGGCATGAGGGAATGCGGTGGAGAGGCTGAAACGGTGAGGTGCAAGAAGAGGAGGAAAGAATTGTGCGAAAGAAGAGGAAAGAATTGTGTGATGAAGAATATGAACAAACAGTAAGTTAGAAGTTGGAAAAACGGTGCCGTCTTTGTAAGGTAAGGAAGTGAAATAATTACACAAATACCCCCGGTTGACAGACAAAAAACAAATAATATCTATTATAGGGTGCTTGGGAAAAAGTAATCAATTGAGGTAGAATTAAAATTATTATTATTATAACCTTTCCAAAAATAATTTATAGTAAGAATATGAATTAAAATATAAAAGAACCATTCAAGCTGTAAACTTGTCCTTAATAAAATAATATATATGAAAGTAAATAACTGGATCATAAGTTTTCTCCCCTAAATTGTTTAGGATAATAAATAGAGAAATATAACGGTTATGGATCATCCCCTCGACAATGAATAAATTTTGATACCCATGTTATCCTCCTTGCGTGCCTTCACATAAAATTAAGTTGTACATCTTTATTTCTTCCTCTTGAATTTTTTACTTTGTAAAATAGACACAAAGTATTAGCTTATAAAAAAAATATTAGCATTAGTATATTATTTTAACATTTTCCCTTTGAATCTTTCGCTGCATTATAAACTTGATTAATCTAAACTTCATCATCTAAATCCGGCATGTCGGCTTTTTCTTCAAGCCTTGTACTGAAAGATATGAAGTATCTTTCATAACAACTTTTACTTGAACCAAATATTCTGTTCTTGCAATTTCATTATTACAATTATCAATATAATCCTATTAAAATATAATTTAAAGAATGTGTAGATACATTTGTTAAGTAGATAAAAAAATATCCCATATGTAATTTACCAAATTATGTGATGAATTCATCAAACCCTATTAATTTCGTTCATTTCTACGGGTGAGTCCCAATAATTTTTCATCTTTTCACCAAAAAGGAAAGCTAGGATCATTCCACTAGCATATATTAAGTGAGTTTTAAATCAACACATGTATGTAGTTAATATACATGGTATGAAAACAATATTCTCGAAACCCAAATACAATACGAACACAACACTCTGGATCATATGCATCATAAATAAAAATATATTTATAGTGACCTTACAACATCTCTAAAGTAATGCATGATATGTTATGGGAAATTTTTACGCTTTTAACACTAAAAGTGTTAATATAATCCTAGAAAATGGAAAATTTCAAAATAATTCTAACTTTATGGCAAAACGTGCCAAAGTAACCATGAATTTTATTTCCAGTTTTACCCATTTTCTTCTTCCTCACATTAGATCACAATCAGAGGAAGTGTATCAACCTGCAATTGCTTAGTAGAAATTCTTTACTTAAACCCAATGCAACTCAAATTAAAGATGAAAATAGAGTTTCAGTATTATTCTTTATAACAGTTTATGGAGATTATTTCATATTTGAGTGTATTTCACACTCTACGCTGCAATCCCTAGTATACAAAGGCATGAAATCAAAAATACCATGCAGTATTTTCCAGAGTTGAACAGTGAGCACTTCACAACAAGTTGTCTAAAAATTGAAATGTCACGGTAAATGACATAACTTCTTACTTTTCATTTTGGTCCATACACTAATAGCTTTTTAGATCAGTCATAGAATAAAACAACTATTCAAAATAAAGACATTACGTTTGTTAAGAGAGTTCAAAACTTCCCAACAGGATGTGGCTTAGGTGCTTTGAATAGATTTCGCATGTATGATACTCTAAGAAGAATTGTGTCTGAAAATATTTTCTGAATGTTACAGCTCAGATAGAATCCTTCCATTGGTGGTGTCGCATGTGCTTCCTTTTTCTCCATAGGATTCTGAAATAGAATGCAAAAGCCAGCAGTAACACGTCCAAAAATAGAGGAAGTGGAAATAGAATTATGCTAGCAACAAAATGAATTAGTACCAAAATGTTGCCATAGAATCAAGATACCACCATGATATTAATATATCATAATTCATGCAGTATAGTTCAATGATTATGCATATAGTAGTCCTTAGATGAATTTTGCTAACTGGAAGTAGAATTTATACATGGTAAATCTGGTAGTAGTGCAAAGCCACTATTATCTTTAAAGATGGATCCCGCTATAAAGAACAAGACATAAAGTATCGAAAGGCTAACTCAACGTGACACATTTTCAAGATAGATGGGCTCACAATGAGTAGAAAAATGAATCAATGTGACTCTTTAAAAAATAAAAATAAAGCAATAGTGGCCATTGTATTATATTTATTAAACAAAGGAAGATCAGAGGAAGATCTTATACATTGAATAATCTAAAAACGCAAGAAACTTCAGATTATTAAGTCGATTCTACTCCACTCCGGTGAATAATCTAAAAGCACAAGATATTTAGAAGAGCAATCCAACAGTTTCCAACAGAGCGCCTAGACCTTTACAATGGAACCAGATCCATGATACTTGCTCCTGGTCACACTGAAGTCACAATAGTCGTAAAATGCAGATAGCTCGAATGGAACCACATTGGTGGCCAACCACTACTCCACTATGAACATCTGCTCGGCAGAGGTCATGCCGGCGCCTGTGGTGCTGAGCTCCACATCGTTACAGAACCATCTATGGCTAGCACCTAAGCCTTCCGTAGTCAAGTTCATGGCACAAATGGGAGCTGTCAAATAGGGAGCATTGTTGTTAAATATGTCTAAACTTTCACTCTGGAAGTACTTGTAATTAGCACCCATCATCCCACCCCAAGACACGACGTTCTTGTTTTCTTGTGAACTATTTGTGTAGCGGTTATTTTAGAGTCTGATTTAGCTCTTGGCACCGTCGACATTCTAATGTATAGTGTGTACATAGTACCCCGGATCCTATAAATTCCAAAGAGGAAATCTATAGTTAATGAATGTTAATAGTTGGAGAAGATGTACGATAAGAAATATGGGGTACTTACAGTTGACCTGGAGATGGCGATGATGGATATGATGAAGAAGAGTTGGAACCAAAGATGGTTAATTCTGGCCATGGTGTTCCCTCTGTTTTGAAATTTCGATGGAGTAAATTATGTGGATCAGTGTGACACATCTAAGATATAAGAACATGTAGATGAAATCTGCTAACCTAGAGCAAAATATATGCATAACAAGTCTTGTAACAAATCACTACCGTTATTTCCATTCAAGATAGATCCAGTAAGAGGAGCACATAAACATCATAACCATTACTAATAACTTCTTATAAACTTATTACTCACCAATAAAAACATACAACATGCAAAATCTTGTTTATGCATTTGGGTATGCAGTTTATCTTCCAACAAAAGTATGTGAGTATTCTAGTCCAGAAATCCGAGTATCAACTTTGTGACTGATTCGATTCTTTGTTTTTTTAATTCTTCGTATCAACATTTTCAGACATTATTATGAAACCTTACTGCCATTCTCTCACAAAAGTGTCTTTCTTGATTGAACCACTTCACATTCTCTCTCAAACCACAAACTAAGGTACCGGATCACAAGTTGGTGCTGCGAAAGCCACCATTAAGAGACCTACAAGTCACATTGCAGAAGCTAAATCTAATTGCTGAGTTGAAGAAACCTTATTGCCATGTGATGCTTAACTTTACTGTATTGATCCTAAAGAACAATTCAACAACCAAATTAATTTTTTTTCAAGACCCATAATTCATTCCTGATGCATGTTGAGATAACCTTTAAGTGATTGAAGGCTTTAAAATTCATATTCATTCAAATAAGTTCTTTAGTCAAGAGTAATATGTTCTTTAGTCTAGTGAAGGATCGAAACTACGTAATATTCTATTGACTACTGAGCACATCGTTCTTTGATGGTTTTCATAATGCTCTAACCATTTAAAGCTTTCATCAAAGCCAAACTTATGCTTTCTATATCATTAATCATCTAGCCATAGAAATTTCCTTAAGATACTTCTAATTTTATTTCTCATAATATGAAAATATATACCCAGATTATAGCATTCCCAACCCTATGAAAAAGTTCAATGATTACTAACCTGAAGAATGACGAGATCCTTGTGTGAAGTGGAGGCAAGGTACCAATATCTATGTTTCACTTTCACCTAATGCCCCGAGCAACTAAAAATGATCATGCCATGGTTTTAAAGCAATCATTATCCTCATGATGCACATTCTTAAGACAATTCCTTTGTAATTATCATGGCTAACTAAACATAAGACATAATCTTTCCCAACCAATAAATGCAAAAAAAATATAAAGTTCCAAGGCAATAGGCCCAAAAGCAACAACACAAGGGACACCATATACAGTAAAACATGCCTAATAAGCTAATTAGATATGGTTCACAGAAATTGATTCAGTACCTGGATAAGTCTCCATAGTGAATTAGGCCAGCGGATGGGGTCAGCAAACTGAACTGCAATAATTGTTCCCATAAACCAACTAATTCTAGAGGAATCCTCAGTTTCGAATGGCATCTTGAACCTCATCCCAGGACACCACTGGACCCTCATAGCATAATTCACAGAGGGGGTCTGAACAAAAAAAACTCTGGAGTACTTGCGCAAGGGTAATATGTGGTCTCAAAAGGCTGCCCCTTAACAGCAAGGGAAGCAGCTTCAATCACTGATTCAACTCGCACTTTTCAATGGCTCATAAAACTCTAAACACCCCCAGCAGAAGGGTTCATGTTTCGATTGCTGCTACTTGTCATCATTTTGTAATTGAAAAACACCCAAGGGGGAAAGGAAGTGCACATTTTTTGCATATTAAACACAATAGGATTAGAAGAACAATGAAATTACACAATAATGATGAGAAACATACTCCTCTTCTTCTTTGAAGTTGGGGAGAAACAGAGATCGGCAAGAAATTGATAGGAACCTCGCCGATGGAGATTGCGCCAGTAAGAGGAAGGCAGAGTGCAGATGGAGATCGACATAGATGTAATTGGGGAAAACAACACCGTTTTGGTTATCCAGTGTAGTCAAAATGACTCAATATCCCCGGTTGACAGACAGAAAGCATACAATATCTATTCTAGGGTGCTTGGGATGAATATTTGATGGATTACAATTATTAATTTTATGTGTTCATTTTAGCAAGAATACTATTCAATCCTTTTCACAATCACAAAATTAAATGTAAAACTTAATAAATATGATGTAATTAGATATTGTAGCAATTTAGAAAAAATGTGTATTTACAACGAGATCTAATGTAGAAAATTAAATGAAGGTGACATCCAAACATTATTTAACAACAGTAAATGTCGTTGTAATAGAAGATTTTTTACAACCAAAATACATACTTGTACACATTTCTTTTACAACAAACATGCAAAAGTAGTTGTAATGTCAATAATAACCAAGCCTATAACAACCACACCCATATTTGTTGTAAATAATATATTACAACTATTTTGAGCATTTTTACAATGAAACTTCCTCTCGTTATAGGGGTAATTCTAGTAGTGGGGAGTTTTTCTTGTGAAATTTATATCGAAACTATGCAGAGATGAGATGATAGAATCTGACAACATTTACTTTGATGGAAAACCTGTGATTATGAAGCCCTGGTCCCTTTATATTGATTTTTTTGAGCTGAATACAGTTCCAGTTTTGGTGCAATTGCCATTGCTTCCCACAATTTATTGGGCCACCAAAACTTATTAGTAAAATCATAAGTCCCATTGGTAAGCCTATATGCATAGATAGAGTCACTCTAGATTAGGAAAGATTAACTTATTCCAGGGTGAAGATTGAGATGGAAATTGGGGATTATGTACCTGATAAAGTATTATATCTTAATGAGAGGAAAGTAATTGTGCAACAGAAGATAATCTTTGAGTAGATTCCTGTAAAATGTAAGAGCTTTGGATTGCTAGGGCGTGAAGGAACTGGATGTAGGAAGGAGGAAAGTCTGAAAACTGAAGAAAAAGCCAAGAGAATATATGTTCTAGTCAAATCTCAGGTGATGGAGAAGAAAACTAAAATTGAAATGGGAAGTAGCGGTAAAAGGTTAGTGAAGAGTAAAAATGATGAGAAGAAGATTAAAAAGGGGGAATGTTCTGTAGTTGAACTGGGGAGGAGCATTACAAAAAGGGGATAAGATGGAAAATAGATAGAACTCAGAACTGTGGCTGGAAAGCAGCACCTGGAATTTGGAGATCCTCATGATAATGAGTAACTGGTTGAGCTGGAACATAAGGGGATTGAATAAAGGTATAAAGCATGGCCTAGTGAGGAAGTTCTGCATGCAAAATGGAGTTGGTCTGCTAGGACTTTTGAAACAAAAATTAAAAATGAAAAACAGGATGAAGTTAGGAAAAGTATTGGCTTAAAGTGGAATTTGGAGACAACTTGAGAGGTGGTAGATGGAGGAAGGATATGGGTTGCCTGGAATTCAGATTTGTTTGAGGTTAAAGTGTTTAACAAAGAAGAGCAGTGGATGGATTTAGAGTGCTTAATCAAAGCCTCAAATTAGGAATGCTTTTGTTCACTTTTGTATGGGTACAATAACGTGCTAAAAAGGGAACCAATGTAAGATTATTTGAAAGGGTTGGGGAAAAGAAATAGGCCATGGATTATGATGGGAGATTTCAATTCACCTCTTGAATCAAAGGATAGAATGGGAGGATTGGCAGTGGATGAAAAGGAAACAATAGATTTCGAGGAGATGATGGAGGAGCTGGAGGCTATGGAAATCAAAAAAATTGGCAGCAATATACTTGGTGCAATAGAAGAATGAGGTCTGAAAGAATACTCAGCAAAATTTATAGGGGGATCATAAAATATGAATGGCTGGAAAGCATGAGAGGGACCTACTGTGAAGGAAAATCCATTATCATACCACTTTCCACTAATAATCATATTCAAAGGACACAATCAGAAATTTATAAGCCTTCATATATTATAACTTATGTGCTCTATTTGATGTATTTGCTGGTACTGTGAAGCAGATATGGAGAGTTGGGGATAATAAAACTTTGAATGACATTTTTGTGACTTTGAAGAACTTGGAGAAACCTTTATCAAGGTTAAATAGGAGAGAATTTGGTTCTATAGGGTAAAAGGTGAAGAAATGTATGAAAATATGGAATGAAGAACAAAAAAAACTCAATGAAGATCCATTAAGTGTAGAACTGCAGATGGAAGAATGCAGAATCAGAAAGCAGGCTGAAAATCTTCAAGAGGCAGAATTAAGTTTTTTGCACCAAAAAGAAAAAAAATATAATAATGGAATGAAGGAGACAGGCCCACTGAACTATTCTATGAAATCATGAAGTCCAAACAGTACAAAAACCCGATCATTTCCCTAAAAGAAGGAGAAAATTTGAAAACTAAGCATGAAGAGATTGAAGAGAAGTTAACTGCTCATTTTCCAAATTAGTTGGGAAGAAGGGCTAAAACTGAAACATTGGATGAATGAGTTGTGAAGTACAGAGAAACCTTGAATATACAACAGGCAAAACTAATCAGGCCAATTACTGATGAAGAGATAAAAAATACTCTTAAGGGAATACACTCTTGTAAGAGTCCTGGGAAAGATGGTTTTTCAAGCCACTTCTTCAAGGTAACACGGAATATAGTGGGAGATGATGTGATTATGGCAGTAAAAGGATTTTTTCAAGGAGATGAGATTCCAGAAAGATTAAGCTGTGTATCGATCACTTTAATTCCAAAGATCCCTCAGCCTCATGTAGTATCTGATTTCAAGCCTATTGCATGTTGTTAAGTCATTTATAAAATGATTACAAAAATCATTGTGCTAGATTAAGTGATATACTACCAACCATAATAAGTGCAAACCAAAGTGCATTTTTTAAAGGAAGGCATATAACACATAATCTTTTGTTAGCACGAGAATTGTTGCACATGTATTAGAGTGATAGCATGAGACCTAGTTGTGTGCTTCAGCTAGATGTAAATAAGGCCTTTGATAACATAAGCTGGAATTTTTTATGGAGATGGCTAAGTGTGTTAAAGTTCCCTGATCCTATGATAGAATGGATTAAAATAAAGTGCATTACTGCCTCTTCTTTTTGTCTATTTATCAATAGGAAATACTCAGGAACTCTTAAAGCACAGAAAGGTGTGAAGTAGGGAGATCCAATGCTAGCTCTTCTCTTTGTAGTCTGTATGGAGTACTTAACAAGATGTTGAACAAATTCTTTAAGAGGAGAGGGGATGAATATCACCAAAGATGTGGAAAAGTAGGAGTTCACTTTTTGCAGTTTTCGGATGATTTGCTCTTGTTTTGTGCAGCAAACAAGAAAATAGTAGAAAGTGTGAAAATGTGCTTGAAAAAATGTCAGAGGATAGCTGGTATGTGCATAAATGAAGCTAAGTCAAAAATCTATTTTTCAAAGATGGATGAAGTGGAAAAGGATATGCTGGCTGCAGTTTTAAAGGTGGTGAAAAGGGATCTTCCTATGAAGTATTTAGGACTGTCTCTGTCAACTGTAAAATGGGACAAAAATAATTGTGAAAACATGATTGAGAAGGTAAGGAGCATAATAAAGTGTTGGAGTTCAAAAGTAGTATCACATGCAGGAAAGCTGCAACTTATCAATTTTGTTCTATTGAGCCTTATTGGCTATTGGTGTAGCATTATGAAGTTGCCAGAAGGGGTTCATGGCAAGATAGTAAAAATCTGTACTAGCTACTTATGGGGAAGAGAAGAGGAACAAAGAAGCTTCACTATTGTTGCATGGAGCTCACTGAGCAAAGATAACAAAATAGGTGGCATGGGCATAGGAGATCCTACTTTATGGAATTATGCTGTACTATGTAAGCATTTATGGGATCTGAATAAAAAAGGATATTCTATGGATAGGGTATATGCTTATTATTTGAAAGGGTAATATTTCATTTACTATATATGTTACTGCTAATAGTTGGACATGGAAGGTTTTGTTTAAATTGATGGATTCAATATACACTGAGATGGGAGACTTTGTCTATAAAACCAAGAAAGTAAAGATGGGAAACTTACAACAGGATGAAAGGAGCGGAGGATACAAAAGTTAAAGCTCGACTGATCTAGCATAAGAAGATACACCCTAAACATATATTCTTTCTATGGTTGTTGATCAATGGGAAACTGGCAACAAAAGAGAGGCTTCAGGGATATGGGATTTTAGATGATCAAACTTATTGTAGTCTGTGTGGCAAGGTGAAGGAAACAACACAACACATTTTTGTCTGTTGTGATTATGTCAAGAAACTGTTTGAGACTCTAAAGATTGCAAGTTGCAGCAACATGAGGCACTTGAAGAGGAGGTTATATCAAATGGCACAGAGGAAGAAAATAAAAGAAGTTGATTCTATCTTGTATTGGGCTATATAACATACGAATGGAACGCAATAGAATGATCTTCAATCAGTAACAATTGAAGGTGGAGACACTGGCTTTTCAAACAACATCAGAGTGAGATTGGATGGAGCAAAAGACACGGAAGAAGAAACTTAGCAATATGCAGTACTCAGTTTTGATAGAAGAAGAGAATTTGATTTAAACACTACCACAGAGACCCCCCACCAGCACCACTTTTTTAGCACCAATTTTGAAAACCAGTGCCCAAATTGTAATAGCACAGTTTTTTAACACAAGTTTTAAAAAAATGGTGTTAATTTAACACTGGTTTATTAAAAATCGGTGTCAAAACTGGTGTTGGATTAAAATAACACCGATTTTCAAAAATCAGTGCTAATATTTGTGAAAATTATATCTTCCTTTTCAAAATATTCGGAAAATATTTTTAGAATTCAATCTTCCCACTTAAATTTTTTTAAAAAATCACAAAGAATTTCAAAAAATTTGCCAAAATTTAAAAAAATGTTGCCAGAAATTTCATGGGCTGGGAGCAGATGCGTGCAACCATTCTAAGCTAAATTATCTTTTTCTTAACTTTCAAAATCGTTCACTAAGTTTACTTTATCTAATAACTAAGTTGACTTAAATTAATCAACAATCAACCTTTATTAACCTAATATATAAAAATACGAATAAAAATGTTTGGCATTAACTAATTAAAGTTCATCCTTAATTAACTCATTTTATATAAATACAACTTTAACTAATCAACAAGTTAACCCTTATTTGACTTTCTATAAGTAAACACCAAAAACTAAGTTGACATTAACTAATCAACGGTAAACCCTTACTTGACTTTCTATATGTAAATACTAATGATTAAGTTGACTTTAACTAATCAAAGATCAACTCTTATTTGACCTAATTTATATATACTAGTAAAATGTTTGACTATAACTAATATACGTTCAAACTTTAGTTGAGTTTCTATACACAAACTAATAACTAAGTTGACTTTAACTAATCAACCATCAAACATTACTTGACTTCTATATATAAACACTAATAATTAAGTTGACTTTAACTAATCAATGGTCAAAGCTTACTTGACTTACAATATATAAACACTAAAAACTAGGTTGACTTTAACTAATTATGGTTAAACCTTACTTGACTTTCAATATATAAACACTAATAACTAAGTTGACTTTAACTAATTAACATCAAACTCTGCTTGACTTTCAATATATAAACACTAGGTTGACTTTGATTAATCAACGGTCAAACCTTACTTGACTTTCAATATATAAACACTAATAGCTAGGCTAACTTTCACTAATCAATGGTCAAATCTTACTTGACTTTCTATATATAAACACTAATAACTAGGTTGACTTTGACTAATCAGCAGTCAAACGTTACTTGACTTTCAATATATAAACACTAATAACTAGGTTGACTTTACTAATCAACGGTTAAACTTTACTTGACTTTCTGTATAAAAACATTAATAACTATGTTGACTTTCACTAATCAATGGTCATACCTTACTTGATTTTCTATATATAAACACTAATAACTAGGTTGACTTTGACTAATCAATGGTCAAACCTTACTTGACTTTCAATGTATAAACACTAATAACTAGGTTGACTTTAACTAATCAGCGGTCAAACTTTACTTTACTTTATGTATATAAACATTAATAAGTATGTTGACTTTGACTAATTAACGGCCAAATCTTACTTAACATTTTATATATAAACACTAATAACTAGGTTGACTTTGACTAATCAACGGTCAAATCTTACTTGACTTTCAATATATAAACACTAATAACCAGGCTGACTGTAACTAATCAATGGTTAAACTTTAATTAACTTTATGTATAAACACTAATAACTAAATTGACTTTAACTAATCAGCGGTCAAACCTTACTTGACTCTCTCTATATAAAAACATTAGTAATTAAGTTGACTTTAACTAATCAACGGTCAACCCTTACATGACTTTCTATCTTCTCTTCTATCTCCATGCTATGTTAGAAATGGTGGTTTGATTTTCTTTTCTTTTCCTTAGATCCATTGGAGACGAGAGCATTTGCAAGGGAACTTTGTGGAATATATTACCCTCTTGCAGGAGAAGACGAAGGAAAAGGAACACAATCGAGAAGAGGAAAAGGTGAATGAAATTTAGTGTTACTAGAGGTTCTTTCCATTCATTAGGGTTACTGTAAAATGAAGTCTCTTGTGTTTTTGCTACCTGAAGTGTAGGATTTTTTTTTGAATATGACAGTATAAAGACCGTGTTTTCTGTTGGGAGGCTTATTAATTTTGGGTGTTATTCCCTTCCTCTAGAAGCAGCTGTGCGCGGCTACTTTCAGAGGAAGGAAATTTTTTTTAATTGTTGTAATTGTGATTGTCCAACTGTTTTATCCATTGATCAATCCATTAATGACCCCTACAATTTTGTTTGACATAGTTATTTGTTTGATATAGTTAGTTGTTTTCCCCCCTGATTTTTTGTAACCCCACATTTTCTTTTTTCTTACTTGATATTTTCAGTTTCTTTTATCATGTCTCATCACTTTCAGTTGAAAAGAGAATCTAGTGCTGTTGTATTAGGCTGATAATTGAAGGGATCATGCAATATTAAAATTTGGATTTGATCTTGAGATCCTATCTTTTGCCTATAATTATGACATGAGATGTGTTAACTTGATAATTGGCTTTGCACATTTTGCTACCCTGAGACATTGTTGATTTTGACCACTTGCACCAGGTAGTCATGCATAGCATTCACTAGCATTACTACAATTGTCAAGGTTGGTGATGGCATAGGAGCATTTCTCAAAGTCACCTTGACTTCCTGCCACGAAAGGTAAATATTATCCATTCTTGTTATTCTGAATATGGAAAGGAGGATTTGAGTTGGACTACCTAATGCTCATTGTTAGTAATGTTATATTTGTAGTGTGGTAGTGTTGTACCTGTCTGGAGGTTGTGTTACCTCTAGGAAAGTAGCCAACAAGGATATGTTCTTTGCTCGGCCCGATGTTGTGTTCAATGGCCAAAAGCCTTGTGTTTGTGTTGAGTGAAATTTTGATTACTCATTTTTTTCTCCATGTTTATTTAGATCTAAACTATGTTGGCCTTTTGTGTGTATGTTTGACTTCTTTCTGTTTGAATATACATAGGATTTCAAGTTTGGCTTAAGTATGTTCCAAGCATTAGTTTCTGGACATACAATGAGCCTTCCAAGGTAAATTTACTGATTTAGTTACATTTACCTTTTTCCAAACCTTTTTCCAAACCCATTTTTGCAAAGTAAATTGAAGTTTAAAGTTGTATGGTATTGTTGATGCATATGGAGTGGTACATCTGAGCATTTTTAAGGACCATAGATTCAAGATTATTTGTGTGGCCACTAGTGGAAAGTTTGTGATTAAAGACACCATCAAAGGTGGTAAAAAAATTGGGAAGGAACCGTTTTTGATAGAGGAGCCGAAAGAGGTTTCAATACCAGAAGTGGTTTCGGGTCCAATTAAAGGCGGCTCAAAATTGATAACCATCTTTGATGGACATTAATTAAAGGCACTTCTATGATAAAACTGTCTTTGATAGAGAAACCAAAAGAGGTTCCGATACCGGAAGTGATTTTGGGTCCAATTAAAGGCGGTTCTACAATAAAACTACCTTTGATAGAGGAGCCGAAAGAGCTTCTGATGTCGAAAGTGGTTTTGGGTGGCCAAGTATAAAAATAGCAGCCATAGTTTAGTATTTAACTTTTTTTGTCCAAGGCAGCGCCTCCGCCTTGCTCCTTCTCTCTCTCTCTCACTTTGCATTTCATTTTTCTAAGGCAACACCTCTGATTCCTCTCCAATCATCTTCCTCCACCATCTACCCTTCATAGCTGGCGTACTCCCGCCTCCGATTTCATTCGCTTTTCCTTCACCACCCAGTGCCACTCCCTCTTCCCGACCGCATCTCCTCCACCTCCGCCTCTGCCAGACCGCGTCCCATCCACCTCTGCCCAGCCGCGTTCCCTCAGCCTTTGCCCAATCGTCCAATCTCCTCCGCCTTTGCCCGACTGTATTGTCTCATCGGTATCTGTGTAGCATTCTGGCCGCCGTGATTCTTGGTTAGATCGATAAGTGTTTAGTTCTCTTGGTTAGATATGTGTTTAGTTCTCATGGTTAGATCGTATAGGCCAATTTCTGGTTATGTTTTTCATGTTTAGATTTGTTGTGATTCTTGTATAATTAGTTCTCTTGATTAGATAAGTATAGCAAAAGATTTGTTTGCCTATTATAATTAGTTCTATGTTCAGATCTGTTTGTCTAAGATTGGGTTCAAGCTCTTTTGTTTCCTGCTTGAAACCTAGGTTTTCGCCAGCCTTTTTTTGTGACTTGAGTAGTAGGTTCCGAGTTCGAAAGTTAGGTTATGAATTTGGAACCTATTTCGAGTGCGATAGAAGGCGGTTCTCGGAACCGCCTTTGATCAGGGGGATCAAAAGCAAAAAAATTGTCCTCTCTGGTCCAATAAAACTGTCTTTAATCCCCCTTCCTACACTAGTGGGCTTAGCCTTGTGATTGGATGTGTATATGCCACATGATTCAATTACTAGTTCAAGCTAAAGTTATGTTTAGTCTCGTAGATAGTTATGTTTGGGATAGTTATGTTTAGTCCCATATATTATTAATTTTGTATCATACGTTCTTTTTGTTTTATTTCTATTTTATAAATTTTGTTAAGTTAATATTATTACTAAATTAATACCCTACTAAATTATTAATTTTGGGTCTTTTTCCCTTCCTCTAAAAGCAGCTGCGCGCAGCTGCATATAGAGAGGAAGGGGATTTTTTTGAATCCCCTTAAAAATTTTAGGGTGCCAAATAAAACCGGCGCTAGTCACACAATTAACACTGGTTTTTATAAACTAGTGTCAAATAAAATTGGTGCTAACGGGATACATATTAACACCGATTTTTTTAACCAAGAATAAGAAAAAACTGGTGTTAGAGGGGGGTTTCTGTGATAGTAAAAGGGAGAATGGATGGGTTGATTTTCTTGTAGTGGGCTTAGAGTGAGATTCCAAAAGAGATTGTTTTTTTTTCAATTAATGTACAACATTTTCATCAAAAAAAGTTAAAATAATGGATGATCAACTTAAAATAGTAAAAATAATAAAAATATATATGATGTTTGAGTTATTGTACCATGGTTTATTTTAGTAAAATTTAAAGTGCAAATTCTAAAATATCAATTCTCGTACTAGCGAATCTGCATGTGATTTTCCTATTTTTGTTGATTCGAGTAAGGGTATGGTAAGGTGTAGTTTTATCGCATTTGCAAAATGGGAGGTTGGAAGGCAAGGTTATGTTTGGTTGCTTGTGGTAAGGCGGGCACTACTGCAGAGGGGGTACATAGGCACTCGAATTCACCACATAGACACCAGTATTTTGACCCCTTAAAATAGGTGCCTAAGCAGGGCAGTGTTGGAACTTAGTTTCATAGGCCTTGGTAAGTGGTATAGGTGCTGAAACTACGTTCCAACACCGCCCTACTTAGACATCGGTATTTCAAGGTGTCAAAATAGCGGTGCTAATAAAAAATAAATCAAAATATTTATTAAAACATAAAAATGAACTAAAATACTTTTTAAAAAATATGAATTGAATTCAATGAACACTCAATAGTAATATTCAACTAAAATAGCTAAAACTAATTCTTATCAATCTATAATAATATTTTAAAATATATGTTTGTGTGTGAACTCTCAGTACCACCAACTTATTCGTGAAGTTCTCAGTTACTCAAGACCTCTGGTGGTAAACTCACTAAAGGTTTACATTCTTCTACACAATATTGTGGCCAGAAAGAAGGGCATCTGTTGCAGAGTCAAAATCTTGAGAGAGCAACCATTTACACCTTCCATAAAAGAATGACAAACGAAAGTCAAATAAAAATTTAAAACAAGACCGATTTAACATATACATCCAATTATCCACCAAATAAATGAGAACATGGTATTCGCCGATTCTAGATGCTTAGCAACACCACATCAAACAAAAACACAACAAACATCACAATGGTAACAAACAAAACACGACTACTCATGTGAAATCCTCAATTTATAAAAAGTTGATTAAAGATCCCTTTTCTTCTTTTTTTGATTCATGATAAAAGAGTGAAAATTTATAGTGAAGCCACACACAGACCGATGTGGCAATAATGAAAAAAAAAATGTATCCCTAATTAGTTGCAATTTTTTAGTAAGATGATTAATAATGTAGTCTTTTACTCCACATCATTCACTACGGGTTTCACTATGAATTTTCTCTCTCCCCATCAATTTTCGACTATCAATGCAACTTTGTTTGGCCATTTATCTTCTACTTCATAAAATCCAAAGTTAGATGAGAAGGGAAAGTTTCTTCACCTTATAACATACTTCCTCTGTCCAATGTGTTGTTTCTACCACTAATAGGCACGAGAACTAGAAAGAAGTAAATACACTGGTCCAAAATTCATAGATTGTTATTTTAAGCAGCTGAAATTCTATCACATAATTTCTTACAAATTTTGGTGAAAATGAGAATAAATTTTCTTCATCTACACACATCTTAAAACATCAGAATGAAAATGTAAAATCAAGAAGAATTCAATTCACAAAATGTAAGACGAGAGGCTGGAGTTCTACGGGGGCCTACCCATGACCGGCTATACGATCAAACTGTTATGGCAAAGAGGCAAGTCGTTGGCGACCATCGGAGCAGGCTAGGGTTCTGATTTTTGTTTCTGAAGGCCAATTGATAGAGGAAATAGAGCATGTAGAGACTAGGAATGGAGTGCTCTTGTAGCAGGTAGAGACTAGGAATGGAGTGCTCTTGTAGCAGGAGAGGCAGGGAGTACGCCAGACGCGTCATGACGGCAGCGTCGATGGGGATGATGATGGTGGCCGGGCGGCGCTGATGGGGACAAATACGGTGGTCAGGGGTTTATGGCAAATTGGATTCGTCAGTGCGGTGGCAGATTGGATTCGTCGATGGGGTAATTTGTCGGATTGGATTCATCGGGTGGTTATGGTGGATGGGTACGAAGACGACGTCGAGGGCCGAGGGGGCGGAGGTATTTTTGGGTGGGGATGAATAGGAAGGGAATAGAATTTGGGTTATATAATTTATTTATGGGAAAGTCTCAGGAAAGGCGGTCTTTTCATAAGCTCATGGACAGTCCACATGGGCATTTACCTTAAATGTTATAATTTTTTATAAAATTTAAATATTGCATTTTATAAGTTAAAACAAGTAATAATATGCATTTGAAGCTGAAAATATAAAAATATATAATATAAAAAATATTTTTAAAAGTTTTAAATTTTATATGTAATTTAACAAATGCAGTACATAAGGTAAGAAATAAGTGGCCTGTCCATAAGCTTATGAACAGACCGCCTGTCAGGAGACCTACTCTTTATTTATATAGCAGTAAGTTTAACGGTGAGATTAAATTAATAGAAGAAATTAATGGTTTAGATGAAACTAAGTTGGACTTTATTTTTCTAAGTATGGAGCACTGGTACCGGTGTTCAAATGGCTCATACCACTGGCTATGAATATGAAAAGTAGCTAGGCTGCTTTAAATGAGGTACATTTATTATTTTTTAAATCCGAGAGCAAATCAGGGAAAAAATTTCTAAATATGGAGCACCGGTATACATATAGTTGCCTAAGTAACTGGTACCGGTGCTGAGTCCAATATTTCAAAATTTTAGACGAATGCTCCCAAAATTTAAATGAAAATTTGGGAAATTTATTTTCCCGCCATAATGTAGCACTGGTATGAATGAAAAACAACTCCGGTGCTAGTATTATTTGTTCTTTAAATTAACTTTTAATTTTTTACAGTTCGGCCCATAGAAGAAATTTGGAGGCAGCGAGCCAAAAAATTGAAAACATAAAAACTTAATTAAATAAGAGACGATTGTTTGTCAAAAATTGGGCTTCAATGGGTGAATCACTACTGGAAAACAGGTATATAGGCACCGGTATGTCTGGGCTGGGAGAGTAATACTGGTGCTCGAAATATCATAGACACCGGTATTTGGGCAAATGAACCAAAATCCAGCACCGGTTCACTAGATACTGGTGCCTTTAAAGGAAAAATGTTTGAATTAATCTTTCCAGCTCCAGTTTTGTCTGAATAAAATATATTGGTGCTAATATCGGTGCCTATGAATAAATCCAACACCAGTTCACTAAATACAGGTGCTTTTGAAGAAAAAAATGTAAAATTGATATTTTCTAGCACCATTTTTCTCTAAATTATATATACAGGTGATAATACTGGTGTCTATGAATAAGTCCAGCACCGGTTCACTAAATACCGGTGCTAGATGCTGGTGCCTTTGAAAAAAAGTCTAAATTAGATTATTTTAGCACCTATTTTGTTTGAGGGACATATAGCGGTGCTAATACCGGTGCCTATGACCGAACTAGTAATTTTGGCGGGTAAAATTGTGGTGGAAAAATAGCTAGCACAAGTATAGGTTCTAATATGCCGGTGCTATGAGTGCATTTAATGCTCACCTACCCCTTTATTTTACGGGTAAAAAGTGAATTTTTGTGAGAGAAAGGTGTGTTTGTAATATTTGAGGGCCACACTGTACATTACAAAAAATGTGTAGAAGTACTCATTGTTTTTATTCGAGACCCCTTTGTTCCCCTGTTCAGACCCAAATCGGCAAGTCACGACCATTCCTTGGTGAATTGCACTTTGGTGTTGCCAATTTGATGATTCGACGCCTCCAACTTTCTTGGAGGGACCTAATTGCAAAAAGTAAAAAAGAAATTGCTCGTAACTCTAGATTGAAATTCGCTTGAACATGATCCTACCAAATACACCCCAATGTATTTTACATGTCTATAAGGGGAATATTCATAAAAAATTGGGCACAAGAACTTACCAATAATCCTATCCAATTTTACTCTGTAACTTCCAAGTAATCAACCATGCATTACTCTAGAACATGAACTAGTGCTTTTCAATATTTTACCAAAACATTATTCATTTAATACTTCTATATTTATGCAAGAATAACAAAAATCATGTATTTTGGAGCAATGGGTAATGGGTTAATACAATTTTGGGCCACTGTGTAATTTTCCAAAAATGTATAGAAATAATCAATGTTGACTTTCGAACTCCTTTCATTCATCCATACATGCCAAATTGCAAAGTTACGATCTTATATTATTGAATTGCATTTTGGTGCCGCCAATTTCGTGATTCGACGACTTCAACTTTCTTGGAGGAACCTAAGTGCAAAAAGTTAAAACTTTACTCATAACTCCAAATTGAAATCCGTCCGAACGTGATGCTACCCTATACACCCCCGTTGTATTTTCCAAGTCTGACACAAAATAGTTATCAACAATCGGGCACAAAAACATATCAATAATCCTTTCCAATTTTCCTTTCTTACTTCCAATTAATCAACTCTAAGTTACTCTAGAACATGTACTAGCATTTTTCAAAATTTTATCAAAAAAACCATTTATTTTCTATTTTTATATTTATGCAAGAATAACAAAAATCGTGTATATTGGAGAGAAGGATAATATTGTAACAAATTGTTGGGCCACAGCATAATTTTTCATTAATATGTTAGAGGCTTTTATGTTCACCCATTGTACCTCAAACTTCAAAGGCACAATCTTCTCTTATTTAATTGTGTTTTAGTGTCATCAATTTTGTGATTTGCAGCCTCCAAATTTCTCCTATGGACCTAATAGTAAAAATACTAATAATAATAACTTAGAGATCAAATAATACTAACACTGACATTACTTCCATTCATAAAGATGCTACATTAAGGAGGGAAAATAATTTTTCTGAATTTTCATTCATAATTTTGGAGGGATTGTTTAAAATTTTGAAATATTGGACTTGGCACCGATATCAGATACTTAGGCCCCGGTATGTATGCCGGTGCTCCATACTAAATGTACCATATTTAAAGCGACCATAAGCAGCTGTTTTTCATATACATAGGCACCAGTATGAGCCATTTGGCACCAATTTTTGTGTTTGTGCTCTATATTTTTTAAAAAAACTTATATTTTCTCTTGGGTTCAATTTTATTTAAAGTAGCCTTAAGCAGCTACTTTTAATATACATAGGCATCAGTATAAGCCATTTTGGCATTGGTATTTGTAAAGGTACTGGTGCTACATACTTGGTTTCATCTGAACCATATATCTAAAAGGTGGCGGAATGTGAAGAGACATCGCACTGAATGATGGTAGAGTTAAGTCACTTGTTTGAAATTTCTCATTTAAGAGATAGAGCGATAACAAACGTCGGGAAAATTTGGAAATGGGCAGCGAAAAAGTTGGATGATTCGATCCTTTTGAACACAACTTCACAACCACCCTTATCACAAATATAACAAAGATAAGGGATTCAAAATTCAAAATTTGAAATCTAAAGAGTTGGCGGAGACAGAAGTATAGCCATAAAGCTAACGTCACTTTGGAATGACTACGAAGGTAAAATCAAATGCTAAGCAGGCTGTTGATGTACAACATAAGTTTGCATTTAATTAATAAATCAACACCATTGCTCAATGCCTCTTAGTCATCATGGCTAGGGGGGCTTATGGTGTACACCTATCCCAAATACTAAGCAGAGAATCCAAACCACATAGGGCCTAATGCAAACTGGGCCAGACGGACTCAGGACAAGCTGGGTCAACCCACAAACTGCGAAAATTGAAGACCATGATTAGGTGTCATCCACGAACCACCTTTCTCGATTCCATGATCAGATACATGAAGGAAAGCTCAGATAAAGAGAAGCCACATTCGTGATACACTATAAAAGGAACAAGGAGGGTACGAATCCAGGTAAGTGCAACTAGATTGAAGAGGCTTGATTCTAAAGGGAAGTAACTGACTTGGGCGTCAGAGTCTTTTCCCCAAAACCACTTCCAAGATCTCTTTTGCAGGCACATCGTGGTGAACAGTGATCAACCAGTCGGATTGGGAATACCACAACTGAAAACTATTAAGTTTTGTCTGTAACATCTAATGACATTATCATTTATTTTTCAATTGTGCACTCTACTTAGCTTCTCTTAATTTTTCTATTATGATTTTATACCTTTGTTTCAACTTTGCTGGTATACAGGCTATCACTATATTTATCGACCAAAAGTTCTTGAATCTTTGTGGCTTGGGTCTAGTGATTGTTTTGGGCCTTCTCTTGGGTTTTTGTCTTCTGATACATGGCATTCTAGCATTCTTATTGAAGCTTCTAGGATTACCTCCTTAGAATATCTTGAGCTATTCTCTGGTAATCATGTTTCCAACCTTGGCAATTCAGATATAAACTCTATACCTTTATATCTTTGACCGAGAACGTCTGCTCCTTCAATGGCTACTTCATCTTCTAGGGATTGTCAGTTTAGTAAGTTTATTCCTAATGGTTATAGCTTATAGTCTCTTGGTAAAGATATTGCTCGTAGCTTAGTTGACTTGGAGTCTGTTGGGGCTTATGTTCATTCACTTAAAATTCCTTATTGCGTTGAAGAGTGGGCTATGTCCCCGGGTCTTCGTTTGAAGTACATGTTACTTGGTGTCAATGATTTAGAACTTGCATGGAAGAAGAATGTTAATGAGAACCAAGAGAATTTTCATGGGATGAAGCAGCTATGTTAGGAACAGAATAATCGTATCCATCATCAGCAGCTGAACTTGATCTAGATGCTCTGTCACCAAGAAGAAGCCAGGAACTTTACTGAGAGTAAAGCATGCAAAGCTTATCAGAAGACTGGCATAAGTGACAAACAGTGTTCCCATATACACGACTAATTCAACAGCTTGGAGAGTAAACAAGACGAATGTGATGATCTTTTCCCCGGTTCCATGGAGTGGCAAAGCAAGTATAACGAGCAAGTTGCATTAAATATCCAACTGCGTAATGACAATGACCACCTTTGCGCTGAGTGTACCCATCTAGATTCAAGCATTCATAAACTTGAGCAAGCGTGCTACAATTATAAGGATGAGGTGAAAGCTTTATCTGCTGGCCATCACGGTTTTACTAGTCGAGATAATTTTACAATAAGTATTAGCGGCCAGAGAGTTAATTTATCTGAGGTTGTTCAATCACATGTTTGCCAACTGCAAGAAACGATCGATAATTTGGAAGAAATAAATAAAAACTATGAAGTAATTATTAACGTTATGAGTATGCAGCTCGACTAGGAGGAGTTAAGTCTTATAACTGACTTTAGAGCATACTATGCCAGTTATCCTGATTGCATGGAGTGAAGTGGTCAAACTCGAAATCCTTCTTACTTGTACATGAAGTGATGGTATGATAATATGATCACCGAAGAACATCAGGCCTCACAGTTTTGTTGTTGTGGCTGTTCTTCTTCCTTTGAGTCTTCCTGTGCATCCCGACGTAGATAATATGTAATGAATTTTGTTTTGAACATTTATAACACGATGCTCTTTTTGTTGTAGCTTTTGGATGATGTGGTTGTATGTTTTCAATGAAACCTGACTTCGTACCTTAGATGTTTTTGCCTACCTAATTCTTTTTTCTTCACAATATATCTTTCTTATATGTCTATTTCTTCGCAAGCCGCAAGATCTATAGCTTGCTTTAGTTTCTATTTCATAGGCATGTCTTCCTTATAGCAAGATCTATGGCTTGCTCAATTTAGAGTAAGTAGTGTGCAAAGTCGCAATATCTATCGCTTGCTTTTGTCGTTGTATTAAAGCCAGGTTTTCCTGGTAGCAAAGTCTATAGCTTACTTTTTTGAGAGTACGAAACCGTAAGATCTAGTGCTTCCTTTTTTTGCTTTTTTGTAGGTATATTTGCTTTATTGCAAGAGATGTAACTTGCATACTTAGATTTATATCGTGCGAAGAGGCAAGATGAGTAGCTTTTGTAATCGAAAACTTGTACCGCTATCATCATGCATTCATCTTTTAAGATTTTTGTAACTTAAGAGATCTTGGTCCAAAATATTTATATTGCGATAATATAGGCTTCAATATACAGGAAGGGAACGAATGCCACCAATGATCATTTCTTGGTTTCTATATATTGAAACTAGATTTTCTTGCTTCTTTGCCGATTCTACATATAAAAATTTCTCAAGTTGATAGCCAAGTGTTGGGAACGCTGTTTCCATCCATTCTCTATAACCCGTAGCAGTTGGATTGGTGTGTCTTCGTGATCTTGTATGGTTATTCCCACTTTGGGAACCACTTTCCTTTTTCCTCAGCTTGCTAGCTTCATTCTTCCTTAGTACCTGATCGCCAATTTGAAATTTTGTTTCCTTGACTTTCTAGTTGTATGCTCTAACTATCATTTCTATGTACTTTGCTTCCTTGATCATCGCTATCTGTCTCTTTTCTTCGAGTTCGTCTGAATCCAATTTCATCATCTCTGGATTAATGTCTTCTTTATTTTCTTCGACTCGAAGGCTCGAGTTCCCAATTTCTACTGGTATCACCATTTTGTACCCATATACCAGACTTTACGACGTTTCTCCTATTGGTTCTCACACTGTTGTTCTGTATGACCGCAAGGTTTTGGGTATCTAATCAACCTAGCATGCTCTCCTTCCTTTCAATCTTTTCTGGATACCTTGAATGATTGTTGTGTTCTTTACTTCCACTTGACCGTACGCTTAAGGGTGAGCTACAGAAGTAATTTTTTGTGCAATTCCCAGTTTCAAACACCATTCCCTAAAGACTCCATATGTGAACTTTGTGTCATTATCGATGACGATGGTTTACGGTACTCTAAAGCGACAAACTATGTTTTGCCAGACAAATTTTCTTGTTACTTTTGCTGTAACTTTTCCTAATGTTTTTGCTTCTACCCACTTTGTGAAGTAATCAATTGCTACAATTAGAAACTTGGTATTGTCAGCACCTTTTGGAAAAGATCCAATTAGATCGATTCCCCACTTATCGAACGGCCAAGCTCTTCATAATCCGGTTAATGCTGACTGCAGCTTGTGAGATATTGGATCATTTATCTGGCAGCTTTTGCACTTAAGCACAAAGTTATATAAACATGGTTGGCCAATAGTATCCGGCTCGAATGATCTTTTTTGTGATTGTTTGAGACCCTTGTTGCGATCTGCATAATCCTTCATGTACTTCCTTCAAGATCTCATTTGCTTGTGATGACCCCCACACACTTTATCCATGGAGATAGGAATCCTTTCCTATATAAGGTCCCATCTTCGTAAACATAGTTGTAGGATCACATTTCTAACTTCCTGGCCTGTACTTTATCTTTCATTAGCTTTCCATTTTCAAAGTATTCAATTAATGGTGTTATCCCGATTACCTCCTGTGCCGAAACCGTTAACACGGTTATACTCATTGTGCTCCTAACTGGAATGACCTCTACTTTCACATCCTTGTGTTGGGCTAATGAATCAAACCCTACTGTTGCTAGCTTGCTTAGGGAGTCTGCTTTTGCATTTGAACTTCTTGGGACATGCTGTATGTTAAAGTACTCGAGATGAGTGATGAGTTGATGAACCCTGGTTAAGTATTTCATCAATTGCTCTTCTCGCACTTCGTGGTCTCCTCGTACTTGTTTGACCACTATCTGGGAATTGCTGAACACCCTAACGCTCTTCACCTTCATGTTAACTTTGAGATCCAAGCTGTATATTAATGCCTCGTACTCAGATTCGTTATTGGTAAGTGAAAACTCAAAACAAAGCAAGTATCTATATTCTCCTCCATCTGGGTTGATCAACAACAGTCCTGCTCCACATGCTTCCTTGCTAGAAGCCCCATCCATGAACAGTTTCCATGCGATGTCTTCCCATTTTAACTTTCCTTTGTCTGTGTTAAGATACTGTTTTGTTTTTAACTACTACACTCCCACACTTGTCATCTCCCCAATGAAATCTACTAAAGTCCGTGCTTTGATTGTGGTTCGCGTTTAAAACAGAATCTCGAATTGTCCCAATTTAAGAGCTCATTTGGTCATTCTCCCAGATGACTAGGGCTTGCTCAGGATGTTCTTGATTGGGTAGTCATTATAGATACAATCATATGACTGTGGAAATAGGTTTACAGTTTTCTTGCTGAATATATTAACGCTAGGGTTAACTTTTCAATTAATAGATATGCTCTTTCAGCCTGCCATAGTATTTTATTGGTATAGAACACTGGTATCTCCTTCTAGCCTTCTTGCTCACTAGAACTGAGCTCACTGCGTTCATTGAAATCGCCAAGTACAAGTATAATGTTTCTCCCTGAATTGGTGATTTCAGCATTGCCAGTGTTTGAATTTGGTCTTTTAATGACTCGTATACTGACTGGAACTCTTCGCTCCAGCTGAACATCTGATCCTTCTTAAGAATTTCAAAGAGTGGGAAGTGTCTTTCGACTGTCTTTGACACGAACCTACTAAGCGATGCTAGAAATCCCATTAAGATTTGGACTTCCTTAGCTGTTCGTGGTTAGAGGAGATTAACAATTGCTTGTATTTTCTTCGGATTAGCTTCAATCCACTTTGAGGATGCCTTGTATCCCAGGAATAATCCTGTGCTTACCCCAACTGTGCATTTTTTGGGATTTAGATTCATTCCACTTGCACTAAATGTAACCAGGGTTTCCCTTAAGTCCTTCACGAAGTCACATACTTGCCTGCTTTTTATGACCATATCATCCACATATGCTTCCATGTTGCGCCCAATCTGACTGCAGAACGCCTTATCAACCACTCTTTGATATGTTTCCCTTGAATTTTAAAACCCAAATGGCATCTTCACATAGCAAAATATCCCAAAAATTGTTATGAAGGTCATTTTCTCTGCATCTTAAGGGTTCATCAATATTTGATGATATCTTTTGTAGGCATCTAAGAATGCTAGGACCTCGTATCCTGAGATTTCTTCTACTAATTGATCGACATTTGGCAGGGGATAATAATCCTTTGGGCATGCTTTGTTTAAATCGATGAAATCTATGCAATTCTCCACCCAGAATATGCCCTTTCACCATCATATGGTTCGCTAGCCATTTCACTCATATCACCTCCTTTATGATCCCAGCTTGCAACAATGCATTTACCTCTTCCTCGATTACTTTCTGTCAATCACTGGTGGAGCTTCTTTGTTTCTGCTTAACCGGTTGATTGAATCACTAATACTCAAAGAATGTGTTGCAATACTCGGGTCGACTCCTCCCATGTTCTGTACATTCCATGCGAATGTGACTTTGTGATCTCGAATTTCTATCACCTTCTTTTTCTCCTGGTCTGGAAGACATTTTCCTATTTTGACATACTTAGATGCATAATTGTTATCCAAAATGACATCTTCAGTCTATTCTCCAAGATCTACTTGATGGTCCACCTGGTTAAGTGAGTCACTATTCGTGATAGTACTAACCATCTTTGATTGCTCCACGGTTTTCCTGCTTTCAATGCAATAACCATACACTGTCTGGTAGATTGTTGGTTTCCTCTGACCGTTGTGATCCCTGTTAGGGTAGGGAACTTTATGACTAAATGGTACGGAGACCGTATTGCTTTCGCTATATTCATCCATAGCCTACCGATGATAGCGTTAAATGAACTTAGATCATCCATGACAATGAAGTTACAAATTATGGTGCAGTTTTGCTCATTCTTGCCAATTGTTACAGTTGTATATTGCCTAACGATGTCTCTGCTCGCCCTATGAATCCTATGAGCACGGATGTGGATTTCTTCAAGTCGGTCCTCTTAAATCCTAATCTATCGAAGCAGTCTACGAAAAATGATCTCTACTGCATTTCCATTATCTACAAACACTCTACGAACCATCGTGTTTAATATTTTGGCAATAATGACCATCAGATTGTTGTGCGGTGAAGCATTAGGTACAACATCCTCTTTGCTAAACGTGATTGTTTCATCAAATTGCAATCTTTTATCCAGGGGCTCCAGTGGTGGTGAATACCTGGCCTTAGCCTTCCAAGAATTATTTGATAGGGACTATGTTGACCCATATATGAAGAATACTACTTTCTCTGGAGCCTTGTTGAACACATCCTCTTCATAGTCCACTGATGCCGTCATCTTTTGATTCTTGTTCTGAGTGTTCTTTGTGGCTTGAGTTTTTTCCATGGAGCTTCCTGCCTTGCTCGCTTCGTTGTATTTATTACCACTATCCTCCTTCCTGTATTGTCCAAGATAGCCATTTCTCAAGTTTTCATCTATTTACCTCCTCAGATCTCTACAACATTCGTTATCGTGATTGTGATCTTTATGGAGGCACAATAGTATTATCTAGATCTTTTCTCTGGAGGTGTAACCATCGGTGCCGGTTCACGGAATAGATCTCTGTTTGCTTGCCAGAT
Organism: Rubia yunnanensis; assembly: GCA_037428765.1. Classification (NCBI taxonomy): domain Eukaryota; kingdom Viridiplantae; phylum Streptophyta; class Magnoliopsida; order Gentianales; family Rubiaceae; genus Rubia; species Rubia yunnanensis. The sequence goes on along the minus strand of CM075069.1, from coordinate 62,838,577 downwards.
CTCCTTTTGCAATTTTGTTAGCGGTGTCTCTTGGGACAAGATGCTTTTTGTTCTCACTTCTCTTCCTTTGAAAGGGAGATTTTCTTTCCCCTTCTTTGCCAAATTCTTTTGTGAGTTCTCTATTACTCTTTTCTCTCCTTACCCCCACTTTATTTTGCGGTTGTTTGCTTCTTTGGTTCGGGCATACTGCTCTATCATTTTTTGTAGGTCCCTTGGGGTTTTTTGGCATATTCTTTATTAGTTCCTTATAGAACTCTCCCGATTACATTCCCCCATGAATGCATTCAAGGAAGATTGAAATGACAGGTCCCAAACTTGCAGACTCTCTGTGACAAACCTAATGTGATACTCTGCCAAACCTGCATCGCTTCGTTGACCTATATTGTTCAAGTCCACGATTGTCATGGTGAATTTCTTCTTCTAGTAGGATCGTCCCAAGATTAGATCCGACAGTTGTGCCCAATATGTGATACTTTGGTTTGGTAAATCTTTATACCATATAATCATTGTTCTCGACACAAATATAGGGAAAGCCTTACACACCAACTTGATCTCAGCATCGTGGAATCTCATGCTATTACAGTAGGAATGTAGGAATTCCTTTGGGTCAGTTGTTCCATCGTAAATTTTGATATGTAATGGTAATCTGAAGTCCTTGGGCATCTTAAAGTTGCGAAGATGTGGTGCTAGTAGCGACTCATCTGCATCATCATCTGCTACTATGTCTCTTAATTCACCCCATATTTAAGGCCATCATTTTTTTGACCAATTTTTTTACTTACCCTAGGGGACTTTGGTTTGAGAGTGGCTAGCAACTGATTATACAGTGGCTCTCTATTTTCTTATAGAAAAGACACGAATGCTCTCCTTTCCTTTTCTTTGTCCGTGTTAGGAGACTCTGTCTCTTCTTCATCTTCTATGTCATCCCTAACGTGTTCTTGCTCTCTGTTGGGAACGTGATCCTGATTTTGACAAGGATGTATGTTCCAGTTTCTTCTAGCTATTTTCTCTTGAGTGTGGTGGTTTTGACTTCTTTCACTTCTGGTGAACACCATTGTCAACCTTATCGGGAATGAATGACAGAAAAACATCTGACCCCACAGTCGGTAGAAAATGTTTTGGTATCCCCGATCTGACCAAGTGACCATTATTCACCGAGATATGACTGCAAAAGAGATCTCGGAAGTGGTTATAGTGAAAAGACTCTGAAGCCCAAGTCAGTCACTTATTTATTTAGAATCAAGTTTTTCCAGTCTAGTTGCACTTATCTGGATTAGTATCCTCTTACTTCCTTTTATGTGTATTACGAATGTGGCTCCGCTTTATCTGGGTTTGCCATCATGTGTTTAATCGTGATTCTGAGAAAGGCAGTTCGTGGCTGATGCATGATCATGGTCTCCACTTTTCTTAGTTCGTGGATTGACTTGACATGTCCTGAGCCCATCTATCTCAGTTTGTATCGCTGGTTAGCATAGAGCCCATTTATAGTTTGGGTCTGCTGCCTAGTATTTGGGCTAGGTATACACCAGATGTACACACCACTATTTTATGTAGTGCTTTTTTTATCCTTCTCCAATGTTGCAAAAGATAATTAGTTGATGGCATAACTATTGTATGTTCTAATGATGGAGTTTGGCATTAGAGCTATCAAAAGCTCAAAGTTTACCTGCATTCCGTTAACATTGAACCGATTACTTACCCATCTCCACCCGAGGTTGTTAATTATAACTAATTAAACCCGAGAGGAGGATGAGAATGTCAAAGATGAAATTTGTATTCTGCACCCATTCACACTGCTACGCTACCTAGAGGGTAGTCAGTGGCAAGCCCTAGGTTTGTCCACGGAGATGCTAGGGATCAAGTATCAACTAAAAATACAATCTTGTACGGGTTTTCAATTTTTACAAGTGAAAGGAATAACTAGTAAATGCAAACAAAGGGGTGGGGTTTGGATTTTCATATTATTAACTACAAAACATAAAGTTTAATAGCAAGTAATCTAGTTAAGCTAAGCACTTGGGGAGTCATTGTGCAATATGATTAACCTAATATTTCAATTCTCGATTCATTCACATTCAATATTTACTATGCAACCTAATATTGTGTTCACAATATATGGTGTGGCTGATGGTATACACTTCCCCGTACCTATCATGTCGGGTGCGCTCGCAACCCTCTATCGACGCCACCATCGTAATTAGAGGAGTACAAAAAGGTCTGTCCATTATTGTAGGTCTATTTCTCCCCAGTGCAATTACTTTCTGGGCTTGAACCACGAATGTACAACTTCCCCCGGGTCCTATCAACTAGGCCTAAGGGTCGTTGGCACCTTATCTATGATCCAAGGCCTCTCAAACCCTAACTCGCTACTTTTTCACTATCTCTACCCACAACCTATCAAAAAACTTTACGTAATCATCTAAGACTGGTGCGATGGCAAATAAGTTAGAGTAATACTCGGGTCTTCCATGCTCACACTCACGCAGACGCAACGTACTTCCTTACCCAATCTAACATCCAGGTTTCTCTTCCCAATGGGGCATCAATAAATGCACAAATAGTGTGCCGGTATGTGGTGTAATATTCATGCATTTAGAACATTCAAGAAAATTCATAATAATATCATGAACAAATAATAGGATGAATCTAATGAATCTCACAAAACATAAGTTAATTCATGCGCTACCAGGCTATGAAAACTACTCCATAGACATGGAATTTAACTATAGATTTGAATTTCACATCTAGGATGAATACAAAATTAAAAGAAAAGAAAGGAAAAGGAGAGAGTGTTTCTCTCTCTAAAAATGTTGTCCTAATGAACTAATCTACTTTGTACATATTTAACCTAGTAGACTAAGGTCATATACATAGGAGAAGGAAATTGGGCCTAAAAATAGGCCCAAAATAGGCCAAAATGCTAAAACCCTAGTTCAGCAGCCGCCAGACACGGGTCACCACGGATGGCGCTGTCCGCGCCTAGTACATGTCGCGGGATACACGATCGAGCATGGGCTGTGGTTCTTCATCGGCGTTGGGCGCTTGATCTGGCATAGGGCTATAGTGCAAGGCTCTGTCATGGACCGTGGGATATAATGCGGGTCATGGTCATAAAGCATGATTTGCTCAGAAGAGTGCCCCATGGCTCGTGCTTAGGCTCGGGCCATGGTCTGGAGGCTCTCTCTACTCAGAAGTTTAGCGTATGGCGCAGACTTTGGATCGGGTCATCGGCTGGTCTTGACATTTTGAACTTGGAATGACGCGGTCCGTTGTAAATGAGATGGTCCGCGCCCATACTTAGCCATTTTTAGCAAATCCTTGAACTTATGGTGCACTGGTCGTGGATACAATATGTCCATTAGTACTAATTAATTCTACAAAACACATGATTTAGACAGTAAAACCAAACATGGCCGTCTAAACCCCTTGTCATGTAAACTCACTAATACTAGCAATCCGCCATACAAAACATACTAAAAACTATACCGGATGCAACGGTTAATGCATGCAAAATAAAGCACATCAATTATAAAACCGATTCAGGGACGTGGAGAAACTCTCCACCTAGATTTTGTTCGACGCCCTTTGTGGATGTAGTCCCCCCATAAGAAACACGTGTTCCTAAACATAACCTGCTATCTCACTCTATTTCACAAAATATATAGGTGGAGTTTTATTAATTCAGCATTAAAAGGTGTATAATTTGTACCCTTAGAACGTGAAGTCTCCTTATTTCTCCCACAGTGTTGTGGTTCAGGGTCTCCAATTGCTCTCTTTCTAAACAAATTTGAAGTGCAGTACTCAATAATCTCCTCGGTCACATACCTTTGTACAATGCTAGCATCCGGCCTACAACAATTGTGAACATAACCCTTGAAAATTCCCATGTGCCGCTAGTAGTGGAACATCCTATGAATTCCAACAAGACCACATATTCAGATCTACATGGTTTGTGTCGGTCTGTTGACTAAGATTTTGACGACCGAATTAAAATTTTCTTTCTCCTCCCACTATACAAGAAACCCTTATCCATTGGACAAAGGGTGGAGAAGGATTTGAAATCTTTCCCATAGTTATTTTCTCCCCTTTTTCAATCATTCCTTAAAATTTATGTCTCTAAAACCCAAAATTGTTATGGGTATCATCATGGTAGCTAAGTTAATTACTTTGGGAGCATTTGTAAGCATGTTTTAACACTTGATTTGTGAGATTCTTAGATTCCTTCTATTGAATGCTTCCATTACCATTATTACTTTGTGCTTAAATTCTTATGCTTATGCTTATGATGAGATTGAGATTAGGATGTACACTTAATTAAGGTCTTTGTATAATTTAATGCTAGGCTTGGGAATGAAGCTAGAAGTATTTCATCTTTATGTCGGTTTGGTCAAAGGTTAAATACTAAGGTCCTGCATAATTGACACGTGTGTTCTTGGATTTAATTAGATGTAACAATAGGTTGGGTTATTCTACGGAAGGTATAAGAGTTACCCGGTGAATGGGTCAGTAATGTTATTGATCTTGTTGGGGTCGTAAGATAATGCCCGAAGGTCATGTCCCTTGTTTGCAGCAACTAGGTGGGTAATGCCCCTAAGTTAATGTGAGGTATTAATGTTCTAACTTGTAAAAGGTTATCTTAGGATAGGTATTCATGATTAAAGTATCGATGGCCCATGCTACTTGTGGAATTAATTAACCGTGCATGTCTGTGAGTTCACTAACCCTAAGAGTGAGGGATAGATATGGCAGCAATGCTCGAAGGAGGTGAGAGTTTTGGAAGGGGTGGAACCGAGGTGTGACAGACCAAGGGAGTTCCCAAAGAATAAAATCTCTCCACATCGTGCGACAGAGCATAAGATAGAAAAATTATCTTGCACGTGAATAAGAGTTGAGGACCAAATCTAAACGTAAAAAATGTGACACAAATTCCCCCTAAGGCTAGTTATGTAATGTTTATCTCATTATCTAGTTTGCTCAGAAGTTTTGTGTGAGGCGCGTACTTGCGGGCAAGCCGTGGTTTGGATAGTTGCTCTGCAGAAGTTTGGCTCGGGCCGTCGGTTGGTTTTGACATTTAGAACTTGGAATGGCAAGGGCTGTCATAAATGGGATGGTCTACGCCCATACTTAGCTTTTTTTGAGCAAATCTTGAGCTCGTGCTGCACAGGGCATGGATACAAGATGTTCATTACTACTAATTAATTATATAAAATGCAGGGTTTGGACAGTTTGATGAAACATGGCCATCTAAACCCCTTGTCAGATAAACTTAACTAATAATAACAGTCCGCCATACAAAATATACCAAAAACTATGCCGGATGCAACGGTTAACACATGCAAAATGAAGCACATCAATTATAAAACCAATTCACGGACGTGGAGGAACTCTCCATCTAGATATTGTTCGACGCCCTGTGTGGATGTGGCTCCCCATAAGAAGCACGTGTTCCTAAACATAAAGTGTTATCACACTCTGTTTCACAACATATACAGGTGGAGTTTTATTAACTCAGCATTAAAAGGTGTATAAATTGTACCCTTCAAACGTGGAGTCTCATTATTTCTCCCACAGTGTGGTGGTTCAGGGACTCAAGTTGCTCTCTTTCTAAACAAATTTTTAGTGCAATACTCAATAATCTCCTCGGTCACATACCTTTGTACAATGCTAGCATCCGGCCAACAACAATTGTGAACATAACCCTTGCAAACGCCCATGTGCCGCTAGAAGTGGTACCTCCAATGAATTCCAACAAGACCGTATGTTCAGATTTCCCTAACCAAATGACCACTAGGTGGACTATGATGTTGAAGAAAGATGGGGAGAAGTACTTCTCCAAGTAACATAGCACAATAGTGGCCTCTTAAAGAGAAAGTATTTTTTTTTATGTTTTTAGCACATTCAACACCACCTTTTTATGCTTATGTTGGTGGATAGTTAGATTATTGAAAATTTTGCATGATAGGGCATTAAAATCACTAAGTTTGATTATTTGTATTAACTTTCCTATTTTGTGAATCATTTGTAGTCTAATGGGTTTTTCCCCTATGAGTTGGTTAGTTTGGTTTTTTGTAAGCTTTATTGAAGCACATCATCAGTGAAGGCCATTCTCAAGAATGGTAGTGGATTGAAGGTCAATCGAAATGTTGGTAGTAGATTGAAGGCCATTTGATTGAATGGTAGAAAGATGGAGTGATCGGGAAAAGAAAGAAGCAAAGAAGGACAAGTTTCAATCAAAAGACTAGGAGCTGTTCATATGGGATGGACCGTGCTGCTTAGTTTTCCTAGAATCCATGTCCCAAGAAATAGACCATGTAAATTTACACGGTCTATGCCATCAGTTTGCTCGAAGAACAAGTCCCAGGAAATTAACCGTGTATATCTACACGGTTCGTGCTGCGGAGTTTGCTTGCAACCCAGTCCCAAAGACTGGACCGTATAGATCTATATGGTCTGTGCCGATTTTTTGACTAAGGTTTTGATCACTGAGTTAAAATTTTTTCTCTCTTCCCACTGTACAAGCAACCCTAATCCATTGGACAAAGGGAGGAGAAGGATTTGAGATCTTTCCCATAGTTATTTCCTCTCTTCTTTAATTTATTCACTAAAATTTATGTCTCTAAAACCGAAACTTGTTATGGGTTTCATTATGGTAGCTTAGTTAATTACTTTGGGAGCATTTGTAAGCATGTTTTAACACTTGATTTGTGAGATTCTTAGATTCCTTCTATTGAAATCTTACATTACCATTATTAATTTGTACTTATATTCTTATGCTTATGACTATGATGAGATTGAGATTAGGATGTACACTTAATTAAGGTCTTTGTATAATTTAGTGCTAGGCTTGGGAATGAACCTAGAAGTATTTCATCTTTATGTCGGTTTGGTCAAAGGTTAAATACTAAGGTCCTGTATGCTTGACACGTGTGTTCTTGGATTTAATTAGATGTTACAATATGTTGGGTTATTCTATAGAAGGTACAAGAGTTACCCAGTGAATGGGTCAGTAATGTTATTGATCTTGTTGGGGTCGTAAGATAATGCCCGAAGGTCATGTCCCTTCTTTGCAGCAACTAGGCGGGTAATGCCCCTAAGTTAATGTGAGGTATTAATGTTCTAACTTGTAAAAGGTTATCTTAGGATAGGTATTCATGATTAAGGTATCGATGGCCCATGCTACTTGTGGAATTAATTCACTGTGCATGTCTGTGAGTTCACTAACCCTAAGAGTGAGGGATAGATATAGCAGTGAAAGTGCACCTCTAGCTATGCCCGAAGGTGGTGAGAGTTTCGGAAGGGGTGGAACCGAGGTGTGGCAGACCAAGGGAGTTCCTAAAGAATAAAATCTCTCCACATCGTGCGATAGAGCATAAGATAGAAAAATTATCTTGTATGTGAATAAGAGTTGGGGGCCAAATCTAAACGTAAAAAATGTGACACAAATTCTCCCTAAGGCTAGTTATGTAATGTTTATCTCATTATCTAGTTTGCTCAGGATTTTTGTGTGAGACGCATACTTGGGGGCAGGTCGTGGTTTGGATGCTTGCTCTGCAGAAGTTTTGCTCGGGCCATCGGCTGGTCTTGACATTTAGAACTTGGAACGGCGAGGGCTGTCATAAATGGGAGGGTTTACGCACATACTTAGCTTTTTTTGAGCAAATCCTTGAGCTCGTGCTGCCCGGGGCGTGGATACAAGATGTCCATTAGTACTAATTAATTATATAAAATGCAGGGTTTGGACAGTTTAATGAAACATGGCCGTCTAAACCCCTTGTCACATAAACTTAACTAATAATAACAATCCGCTATACAAAATATACCAAAAACTATGCCGTATGCAACGGTTAACACATGCAAAATGAAGCACATCAATTATAAAACCAATTCACGGACGTGGAGGAACTCTCCATCTAGATATTATTCGACGCCCTGTGTAGATGTGGTTCCCCCATAAGGAGCACGTGTTCCTAAACATGAAGTGCTATCTCACTCTGTTTCACAACACATACATGTGGAGTTTTATTAACTCAGCATTTAAAGGTGTATAAATTGTACCCTTCAAACGTGGAGTCTCATTATTTCTCCCACAGTGTGGTGGTTCAGGGACTCAAATTGCTCTCTTTCTAACCAAATTTGAAGTGCAGTACTCAATAATCTCCTCGGTCACATACCTTTGTACAATGCTAGCATCCTACCTACAACAATTGTGAACATAACCCTTGCAAACGCCCATGTGCCGCTTGAAGTGGAACATCCAATGAATTCCAACAAGACCGTATATTCAGATTTCCCTAACCAAATGACCACTAGGTGGACTATGATGTCGAACAAATATGGGGAGAAGTACTTCTCCAAGTAACATAACACAATAGTGGCCTCTTAAAGAGAAAGTATTTTTTTTATGTTTTTAGCACAATTAGCACCACCTTTTTATGCTTATGTTGGTGGATAGTTAGATTATTGAAAATTTTGCATGATAGGGCATTAAAATCACTAAGTTTGATTATTTGTATTAACTTTCCTATTTTGTGAATCATTTGTAGTCTAATAGGTTTTTCCTCTATGAGTTGGTTAGCTTGGTTTTTTGTAAGCTTTATTGAAGCGCATCATCAGAGAAGGCCATTCTCAAGAATGGTAGTGGATTGAAGGTCAATCGAAATGTTGGTAGTAGATTGAAGGCCATTTGATTGAATGGTAGAAAGCTGGAGTGATCGGGAAAAGAAAGAAGCAAAGAAGGACAAGTTTCAATCAAAAGACTAGGAGCTGTTCATATGGGATGGACCGTGCCGCTATGTTTTCCTAGAATCCAAGTCCCAAGAAATGGACCATGTAAATTTACACGGTCTATGCCATCAGTTTGCTCGAAGAACAAGTCCCAGGAAATGGACCGTGTATATCTACACGGTTCATGCTGCTGAGTTTGCTTGCAACCCAGTCCCAAAGACTGGCCCGTATAGATCTATATGGTCTGTACCGATCTGTTGACTAAGGTTTTGACCACCGAGTTAAAATTTTCTCTCTATTCCCACTGTACAAGCAACCCTAATCCATTGGACAAAGGGAGGAGAAGGATTTGAGATCTTTCCCATAGTTATTTCCCGTCTTCTTTAATTTATTCACTAAAATTTATGTCTCTAAAACCCAAACTTGCTATGGGTTTCATTATGGTAGCTTAGTTAATTACTTTGGGAGCATTTGTAAGCATGTTTTAACACTTGATTTGTGAGATTCTTAGATTCTTCTATTGAATGCTTCCATTACCATTATTAATTTGTGCTTAAATTTTTATACTTATGATTATGATGAGATTGAGATTAGGATGTATACTTAATTAAGGTCTTTGTATAATTTATTGCTAGGCTTGGGAGTGAACCTAGAAGTATTTCATCTTTATGTCGGTTTGGTCAAAGGTTAAATACTGAGGTCCTGTATGCTTGACACGTGTGTTCTTGAATTTAATTAGATGTAAAAATACGTTGGTTTATTCTATGGAAGGTACAAGAGTTACCCGGTGAATGGGTCAGTAATGTTATTGATCTTGTTGGGGTCGTAAGATAATGCCCGAAGGTCATGTCCCTTGTTTGCAGCAACTAGGCGGGTAATGCCTCTAACTTAATGTGGGGTATTAATGTTCTAACTTGTAAAGGGTTATCTTAGGATAGGTATTAATGATTAAGGTATCGATGGCCCATGCTACTTGTGGAATTAATTAACTGCGCATGTCTGTGAGTTCATTAACCCTAAGAGTGAGGGATAGATATGGCAGTGAAAGTGCACCTCTAGCTATGCCCAAAGAAGGTGAGAGTTTTGGAAGGGTGGAACCGAGGTGTGACAGACCAAGGGAGTTCCCAAAGAATAAAATCTCTCCACATCGTACGATAGAGAATAAGGTAGAAAAATTATCTTGTATGTGAATAAGAGTTGATGACCAAATCTAAATGTTAAAAATGTGACACAAATTCCCCCTAAGGCTAGTTATGTAATGTTTATCTCATTATCTAGTTTGCTCAGAAGTTTTGAGTGAGGCATGTACTTGGGGGCAAGCCATGGTTTGGATGCTTGCTCTGCAGAAGTTTGGCTCGGGCCATCGGCTGGTCTTGACATTTAGAACTTGGAACGGCGAGGGCTATCATAAATGGGATGGTCTATACCCATACTTAGATTTTTTTGAGCAAATCCTTGAGCTCGTGCTGCACAGGGCATGGATACAAGATGTTCATTACTACTAATTAATTATATAAAATGCAGGGTTTGGACAGTTTGATGAAACATGGCCGTCTAAACCCCTTGTCAGATAAACTTAACTAATAATAACAGTCCGCCATACAAAATATACCAAAAACTATGCCGGATGCAACGGTTAACACATGCAAAATGAAGCACATCAATTATAAAACCAATTCACGGACGTGGAGTAACTCTCCATCTAGATATTGTTCGACGCCTTGTGTGGATGTGGTTCCCCCATAAGAAGCACGTGTTCCTAAACATAAAGTGTTATCACACTCTGTTTCACAACACATACAGGTGGAGTTTTATTAACTCAGCATTAAAAGGTGTATAAATTGTACCCTTCAAACGTGGAGTCTCATTATTTCTCCCACAGTGTGGTGGTTCAGGGACTCAAGTTGCTATCTTTCTAAACAAATTTGAAGTGAAATACTCAATAATCTCCTCGGTCACATACCTTTGTACAATGCTAGCATCCGGCCAACAACAATTGTGAACATAACCCTTGCAAACGCCCATGTGCCGCTAGAAGTGGTACCTCCAATGAATTCCAACAAGACCGTATATTCAGATTTCCCTATCCAAATGACCACTAGGTGGACTATGATTTTGAAGAAAGATGGGGAGAAGTACTTCTCCAAGTAACATAGCACAATAGTGGCCTCTTAAAGAGAAAGTATTTTTTTTTTAATGTTTTTAGCACATTCAGCACCACCTTTTTATGCTTATGTTGGTGGATAGTAAGATTATTGAAAATTTTGCATGATAGGGTATTAAAATCACTAAGTTTGATTATTTGTATTAACTTTCCTATTTTTTGAATCATTTGTAGTCTAATAGGTTTTCCCCTATGAGTTGGTTAGTTTGGTTTTTTGCAAGCTTTATTGAAGCGCATCATCAGAGAAGGCCATTCTCAAGAATGGTAGTGGATTGAAGGTCAATCGAAATGTTGGTAGTAGATTGAAGGCCATTTGATTGAATGGTAGAAAGCTGGAGTGATATAGAAAAGAAAGAAGCAAAGAATGAAAAGTTTCAATCAAAACACTAGGAACTGTTCATATGGGATGGACCGTGCTGCTCAGTTTTCCTAGAATCCAAGTCCCAAGAAATGGACCATGTAAATTTACACGGTCTATGCCATCAGTTTTCTCGAAGAACAAGTCCCAAGAAATGGACCGTGTATATCTACACGGTTCGTGCTGCTGAGTTTGCTTGCAACCCAGTCCCAAAGAATGGACCGTATAGATCTATATGGTCTGTGCCGATCCGTTGACTAAGGTTTTGACCACCGAGTTAAAAAAATTTTCTCTCTTCTCACTGTACAAGCAACCCTAATCCATTGGACAAAGGGAGGAGAAGGATTTGAGATCTTTCCCATAGTTATTTCCCGTCTTCTTTAATTTATTCACTAAAATTTATGTCTCTAAAATTTATGTCTCTAAAACCCAAACTTGTTATGGGTTTCATTATGGTAGCTTAGTTAATTACTTTGGGAGCATTTGTAAGCATGTTTTAACACTTGATTTGTGAGATTCTTAGATTCCTTCTATTGAATGCTACCATTACCATTATTAATTTGTGCTTAAATTCTTATGCTTATGATTATGATGAGATTGAGATTAGAATGTACACTTAATTAAGGTCTTTGTATAATTTAGTGCTAGGCTTGGGAATGAACCTAGAAGTATTTCATCTTTATGTCGGTTTTGTCAAAGGTTAAATACTAAGGTCATGTATGCTTGACACATGTGTTCTTGGATTTAATTAGATGTAACAATAGGTTGGGTTATTCTACGGAAGGTACAAGAGTTACCCGGTGATTGGGTCAGTAATGTTATTGATCTTGTTGGGGTCGTAAGATAATGCCCGAAGGTCATGTCCCTTGTTTGCAGCAACTGGGCGGGTAATGCTCTTAAGTTAATGTGAGGTATTAATATCCTAACTGGCAAAAGGTTATCTTAGAATAGGTATTCACAATTAAGGTTCTGATGGCCCATGCTACTTGTGGAATTAATTCACTGCACATGTCTGTGAGTTTATTAACCCTAAGAGTGAAGGCTGGATGTGGTAGTGATAGCGCACCTCTAGTTGTACCCAAAGGAGGTGAGAGTTTTGTAAGGGGTGGAACCGAGGTGTGACAGACCGAGGGAGTCCCCAACGAATAAAATATCTCCACATTGTGCGATAGAGCATAAAATTGAAAAAATATCTTGTACGTGAATGCGAGTCGAGGACCAAATTTTAACGTTAAAAATGTGACACAAATTCCTCTGAAGCTAGTTTATATCATATTTATCTCATTATCTAGTTTGCTCAGAAGTTTTGCGTAGGGCGCATGCTTAGGCTTGAGCCGTGGTCCGGATGCTAATTGCGCTGAGATGTTTGGCTCATGGCACAGACTTTAGCGCTGGCTATCGGTAAGTCTTGGCATTTTGAACTTGGAAATGGCCATCGTAAATAGAACAGTCTGTGCCCATACTTAGCCCTTTTTTAGCAAATACTTGAACTCGTGATGTGCGGGCCATGGGGTTTGGTGTGGGTTGCTTCATTGCCTCGCGCTGGAACTATTGGTATTGGTGCTTGGATAGAAATGGTCTGAGCTGACCCGTTGTACCTTGGCCAGCTGAACTTGTTTCCTTGGCTACGGGTGAACCGTTAGTCCACTTTTTGAGTTCTAGTAGTCTATTTTGTAGTACTCAAGAATACGAAACCAATGAAATCATCCTTGAGGTATATTTCTTCTCGGATCATTCTTAGAATTTTGTATAACTCATCGGACAATGATTCTCCATTTCCTCATCAGCCGCTTTGATCTCCGTTGTCGCTTATCTTTGACTCAAATCTCCTTCTACCACACATTGATTTTCTTAGCCTTCATCTACTACCATTCTAGAGGTGAATGGTCTTTGATCCCTTCTATTGTTCTTGCGAAAAACCTTCAATGTCTTCTACTGCCCTTACGAACGGCCTTCACATAGACTGTAACCAAAATGTACCCATAGGCTACCCACTAAAGATGATCAAATGGAAGATCTAGGAGCCCGTGGATACAAGATGTCTATTAGTACTAATTAAGTCTACAAAGCACAGGATTTGGACAGTAAAACCAAACATGGCCGTCTAAACCGTCACGTAAACTCAACTAATACTAGAAATCCTCCATACAAAACATACAAAAAACTATGACAGATGCAACGGTTAATGCACACAAAATGAAGCACATCAGACTCCCCACACTTAATCGTTTGCTCATCCTCAAGTAAACAAAGATAAGACAAAGAATTAAGTCAAATGTAGCATGCAAACATAAGTTAACCGAGGTATCCCCCCTATTCTTAGATTACCTTGTTTCCCCCAAAAAGAGTAAGAATCTCACAACTCTCACACTCCCCGAAAAACATAAGCAATCCAACCACCCAAAATAAAATGTGGAAAAAGGTAAGCCAAAAAGATAACTGTCAAGCTAGCTTACTTTTCCCAAAATGATCCCAACGCAATCCAAGAGTCGTCTTAAAAAAAATTCCCCCAAGGAATACCAAGAGCCGTCGACTTGGTTGTAACATAGGGATAATTCATGATTCTTGACCTAGTTACAACCAAGGAGTCAAATGTGTCGTCAACCTAGTTTTTTTTCTCTCTTAATTTCTCTCATTTTGGCTATGAGCCTTTTTGGGATTTCATCCTAGCTTTAACACACAAAGGGTACTCACTTGTCACCTTTTTCCACAAGGCCTCTCATTTTTTCCTAGGTTCGTAAGCCTAGTCATGCCTAGCCTCTCATTTTTACCTAGGTCTTTCGACCTATCTGAGTTTTTCCTAATGTTACCCAAGTCGCCCTTTTGGGTTTTCGACTTGTCCAGGTTTTTCATTTCTTTTTTCAATTTTTCCAATTTTTAGGTGTATCACAAAATTTCCCCAAAATTGGCCTTCATACTACAAAAGATAAGATAAAAACACAAAAAATACACCACCAATATCCTAAAACAGCTTACCCCATGGAAACTAGAAACTCTAGTAGAGCATGTCATGCCACCAAATATTCATCCAAAAGCATCCCTCAACCAGCAAAAACTAACATCATCAACATACAAGAAAAACAACTACCAATGCAAATCATGAAACGCATCGAGGAAATAGAAGAATGAAGGCTACCTAAGTGCTCACTTCTCCCTCCCCACACTTAACCAATGCATAGTCTCCAATGCACAAAAATCATGCCAAAACATTAGTGAGGTAGGGAGAATGGTGATTCTCACTCTCGTGGCCCCAAAAGGCCTTCATCCTCGTGACTCGTGAAGCTCCTCTCGACGTATCTTGTTCCTTGAAGTGTGGCATCAATGCTATCCATCTTCAAACTAAGATCATTCACTTGTGAGTGCACTTCTCTTATTACTCGGACCACCTTTTTCAAAACTTGGGTAGAGTTTGAAAACTTTTCCCCAAGAAATTGCAATTGGTCCATAATGTCCGTGGATATGTGAGAACGATTAGGAGGTGCTCACGGAGTGAACTCACCCTCGCCTCCTCAACATCTATCTCTGAGTTGGCTAAGACTCTGTAGAACTCTCTCTCAAATATCCGGTTTGGCAAAATAAATAGGTCCTCTAAGCATGTGTCATGGTTGATGGTTGTCGCTCGACTGTGGAAGTACCATGAAACTACAAGATCTCGCCCCTCTATAAAGGTATACATATCTACCCTCCAATGTCGTAGGTCCCACCATAGATGCTTTTGATAACTTCTCTATGTTGTACCTTGTATTGGTCATCCCAAGTTAGCTAAAGCCCCTTTATGTGACAGATACCCTAAGTGTTGCACCAGCAAACCAACCATGCCACCCATAGCTATCTTGCCGCTCTTCCTGTCCCCCATTGCTAAACATTCCTGCACAAAAGAATCCACCAAGTTTGGGTAAAAGTTACCCTCGGGTGTCATTACCCAAAGGCAATGAACATCCAAACCCAGGCATTGCATGAGTTCACCGTGGAAGAAAACATCTACAGCCAATAGTCGTAGAACATAACGGAATGTCGGGTGAGCCAGAGCGGTACTCTTACATAGGTTCTTCCAATCAATGCCTGTCAGTTGCACCCAAAAGTGTCCAAGAGAAAAAGGTAACCTTGTTGGTGTGTTTTTTGGATCTCCTTGCCATATCTCCACCCAAAACCATGTGCTACCTCCCGGTGGGTCATCCTGTAGTCCTTATCGTCCAGGTTGAATTTGATCTCCTTGTGTCTATCGTCGTCCACGACCAGCCATACAGTAGCTAGACCTACTTAGCTCAATAGGTAAGTAACTGGCTCGAGTAAGCCTAGAGCCACCAAGGTGTCCTTGCAAGCAAATCCAGTCTCCAAGATAATCCTCTTCAGCTCTCTCAAGTTCCTTCACCTTCGTACTGCTATTCTAGAGATGTTGGATAAACCCATAAACTCCTCTGTCACAAACGTGTGGTTGCGAAGAATGGAAGTCATCGGCTTAGGGTTTGCACCCTTCGCCAGCTTCTTCCTCTTCTCACCCCGAGTGGACTTTCCCTTCTCTGAAACATTCTTCTTAGGTGGTATCCTAACAATATGAAGGAAAAAGTGGTGATATGATCATAAACATGGCATGGTCTACAAGTGGTGATATGATCCAACAAGATAACAGTGTCCCAAATAGCCTAACCATAAGAAATATAATGATCTAAGCATGAAGGCTATTTGAACAAGAAAATTCCTCACCAAACAACAAAACTATGTAATTTTTCACCAACCCATCAATAAGATCATGCAATCAAGTTCACTCTCTTAAATAATCCAACACATGAAGATCATATCATTCAAGCATAATAGCACACCAATCCACCCAACACTTTCTTCAACACAATGTTATGCATACAAACCCAAACACATCTATCAAAAACACACACTCATTAAAGATTCATGCCTTTCATAACATTGCCACAATGTCAATAAAGCATATAAACAAAGAGTTCAACGGGTTACCTGAAATTTGAAGCTAGGATTTGTAAAACCCACACAAAAAGAAGCAAAAACTGCTAATTTTTGGAAGAAATCTTCAAATTTTTTTTCGAGTTTCACCAAAAGTGTGTGAGAGGGAGTGTTTCTTGGAGGAAAGAATGTGTCAAATGATGAAATTAGGTGAAGAAGTGTACCAAGGGAGTAGAGTTTTAGCCTAGGTGACAAGTGAGAGGGGTACAATTAGGATAAGAATGGAATTTTCAAAATTGCATACTAGGGGAGAATAGTACAATCAATTAATTCCCAGGAATATAGGAAGTACTATTTACATCAAACTTCCTATGGGGTTAGGGAATTTCAAAAATTTTGAACCAAAAATGCATTTTTGAGTTAGAAATTTTGAAAATTTGCATTTTTGGAACAATTTGGCAATGGAAAATAAAAAATTGGTGCAGAAAATGTTTGGCATGGACCAAAGCCTCGCGCCAAACCTTCTGGCACGAAACATCCCCTCGCGCCAAATGCAATGGCACAAGGCATCCCCTCGCGCCAATACTCCTAGCACGGACTTAAGCCCTTGGCGCAGTCCGTGTCTGGTCTTGGCTCGAGATTGCTAAACTTTGACCTAATCCTTTGTTTTTTCCCCTTTTTTAAAATACTATGTCACTCATCAAATTTAATTCCATCCAAACACAATCACAAGTCTCGAAGTCAAATTTCCAAACCAACAAGAGTTTCATCTCAAAAATCCTCATTGCAGAACATGCAAAATCTATCTAATTCCTACTCAAAAACACGAAAGAAAAAAGAAACACCGTATATTTATTATCGTCCACATGAATTATTTCCCTTTTCATGCTTTCTAGTTAAAACCACCTACTTGTGGGTCTCCGGAATTGCCATCGACAACCCCGCCCACGATGACATCGTTGTGGAGAGGTATCCACAACGAGCCATCCTTACCTTCATGGGAGGTTGAGGAGGCTTTAAACTCTCGACCATCTCCCTTTCGTGTTTCAAGTTAGTTAGCATGGAAAAATAATCTTGTACAAACATATTATCCACAGTATCGTGCAACTCATCATACTCATCATCAATATCATCAACATGGGTTCATTAAAACATTCATGCTCATTAGTAATACAATAAGATTCATCATGCTCATCAAATAGGGTTACACCTTTGCACAACAAAGAATACTTTATCAAATCATGCCTAGATTTATAGATATCAAATTCCACTTTATCCATGTCATCTTCTAGAGTTAAGGTTCCCAAGTCAACATTGATTTTAGTCCTAGACATCTCAAGAAAAGGCATCCCTAAAAGTATTAGGAGTGCACTTCCGTCGTGCGCCATGTCTAGGACAAAAAGTCCATCGGAAAGAAAAACTTGCCAACTCATACTATCACATCGTTTACTAGTCCACGTGGACTAGGTTGGGAATGATTGGTGAGTTGGACAATCACTATAGTTTCCCTAAGCTCACCTAGTTCTAAGCGTTCATATAGACTATGGGATCACATTGATGGATGTGCCTAAATCTATCATGGCATTTTCAACAAGTTTACCACCTAAAGAGATAGGGACAGAAAACATTCTAGGGTCATCGCATTTCTTAGGTAAATTTTTATGATTCAAAATGGCGACTCCCCAAATTTTTAAATGTCAGTTGGCTTACTCATTTTCTTTGTACATGCAACTTTAAAAAATTTAGCATACGATGGCACATGTTCAATCAATTTCAAGATAGGGATGGTTACCTCGACCTTTTTGAAGATTTTTTGAATGTTTGCATCATTGGTCACTACCTTTGGCTTTCCCCTCAACACATTTGGAAATGGAGGTGGAATGGTAGTTTGGGCCTCGAGTGGTGAAAGCTCCTTGGAGGGTGCCTCCTTGACCACAATCTCCTCTTCTTCGAAGTGTGCCTTAGTAGCCTCCAATACCTTGTCATCATCTTGCATAACCCTCTTCTCAGACTCACAAACTTCCTTCCCACTTCTAAATTTGAGCACACTCACATTCCTTGGATTGATCCTTGGTTGGGAAGGGAGTTTTCTAGACTCCTTGGCTTCAAGTCACCTTACCGAGGTGGCAAGTTTCCTAAAATGAACTTCAAGATTTTTTATACTCGAGAAGACTCTATTACCAAGGTCTTCAATCTCTCGCCTAGTCCTCTCCGCGAAGACTTCATGTTTCTTGCTTAATTGACCGGTGGCTTCTAAGATCTCTTCTCAATCCAATTTGTAGATCAATGCATAGTTGTTGGAAGGGCCTTCACCTCGAGAGTATGGTTGAGGAGAGGCTTTTCCGCCCTAGTATCCTTGAGGTTGGTTATCCTCCCTCCATCAGAAATTTGGATGATCTCACCTTGGGTTGAATGAGTTTGTAGGGATTATGCCTTGTGTCTCCTTGGTTTCCCCGGGAACCCTTGTGGTTGACCCCTAGAAAATTGTGGCCCCTCTCGATTGTTGTACTCAATGGCCTCCACTTCTTGTAAATCATCTACTACCTCGGAACATTCTTCGGAGTTGTGGTTAAGGTTGCAAACTCCACACACTTTGACTTGGTGCACTTTTCCTCGCAAAAGCTCTTTCATCATAGAAGCAAGATCTTAGACTTGCTCCTCCAACTTGGGTGATTGTGTGGGTTCATCCAAAACCTTAACCCTTGACCTTGTGCAGAATATTTGCATACCATTAGCCCTTTCTTCAAAGAGAGCCATTGCATCCTTAGGGCTCTTGTTCACTATCGAACCATTGCAAGTGACGTTCACCATTTGCATATCTTCCTCACACAACCCCTCAAAGAAATAATACACCAAATCCCTCTCCTTGAAGGGGTGGTAGGGACAACTCGCCAAAAGTCACTTGAAGCGTTCCCAATAATTATACAAGTTTTTGGTAGCCCCTTGGGTGATGTTTGACAATTGTTTCTTTAGCCCCGCTGACTTAGACACCAGAAAATACTTCTCTAAAAACCTCCACTTCATTTCCATCAAAGAAACAATGCATCCCAGTGGCAAGTAGTATAGCCATCCTTTAGCTCTATTTTGAAGGAAAAATAGGAAGGCTCTTAAGTTGTAATCATCTTCAGGAACTCCTAGTGGCTTCATGTTCGTTCACACCAAGTGATGAAACTCCAAAAGATGCTTGTTCGGGTCCTCTCCTGCCAATCCATGGAATGTAGGTAGGTAGTGGATTATGCCACTTTTAAGCTCACAACTAACATTGGCGGGTAATGGTGGAAAGGTGATGCATAATGGCTGATTCTCCAGATTGAGGGCCATAAGCTCTCGTAAGGTACGATTATCTTTTGTCATTGCTAGCGGATCTTTAACTAACACTGCTTGCCTTGGTTGAACTTCTTCTCTAGTTCTGCGCCTCTTTCCCCTCTGAACACTTGTGTTCTCAGTCGGGTAGTGTAAGATGCCTAGATTAGTGGTATGGGTGTGTACTATAAACTAGGGCTAGAAATACCCTTCTGAATACAACACTAGCAAACAGATCAAAAGGTAACAAAGAAACTATAACAACAGCTCAACAACCAAACTAACAACACAAAACAAAAACAAAAGTAAATGGCAACTACTAACTACTCAACTAACAAGTTGTGCTAATTAATACTTGAACTGGATAGCATCCCAGCAACGGCGCCAAAATTAAACCCACCTCCATCCGGGGTCATCAATTGTATCTAATTAACCCTAGAGGAGGGTGAGAAGGTTAAAGATAAATTTTGTATTCTACACCCGTTCTCACTGCTACGCTACCTAGAGGGTAGTTAGCGGAAAGCCCTAGGTTTGTCCACAGAGATGCTAGAGCTCCAGTATCAACTAAACATACAACCTCGTACGGGTCGTCAATCCGTACGAGTGAAAGGAATAGCTAGTAAATGCAAACAAGGGGGGTTTGGATTTTCAGATTATTAATTACAAAAATCCATAAGTAAAACAACAAGTAATCTAATTAATCTAAGCACTTAGGGAGTCATTACGCAACATGATTAACCTAATGTTTCGATCCTCGATTCATTAACATGCAATATTTACTAAGCAACATAATATTGTGTTCACAACACGTGGTGGCCGATGGCATACATTTTCCCGTATCTGTCACGTCGGGTGGGCTCGCAACCCTCCATCCACGCCGCCATCGTAATTAGGTGAGTACAACAAGGTTCTATCATTGTTGTAGGTATGTTTATCCCATGTGCGATTATGTCCCAGGCTTCCACCATGAATGAAAAACTTCCCCTAGGTTCTATCAACTAGGCCCAAGGGTCGTTGGCACCTTATATATGATCTATGGTCTCTCACACCCTAGCTTGATACTTTTTCACTGTCTCTACCCGCAACCTATTGAAAAAATTTACGTAATCAGCTAAGACTGGTGCGATGGCAAATAAGTCAAAGTAATATTCGGGTCTTCTGTGCACACACTCACACAGACGCAATGTACTCCCTTACCCATTATAACATCCATGTTTCTCTTCCCAAGAGGGCATAAATAAATGCACTATACATGAATACAGCCCAAAATGTGTGCTGATATGTGGTGTAATATTCATACATTTAGAACATTCAAGAACAATCATAATATCATCATGAAAAAAATAATAGGATGAATCTAATGAATCTCACAAAACATAAGTTAAACCATGCGCTACAATTAACCCTAAGCTATGGAAACTACTCCATAGACATGGAATTCAAATACATATTTGAATTCCACATCTAGGATGAACACAAAATTAAAAGAAAAGAATAGAAAAGAAAATGAGAGAGTATTTCTCTCTCTAAAAGTGCTTTCCTAATGAACTAATCAACTTTGTGCATGTTTGACCTAGTAGACTAAGCTCATATATATAGGAAAGGGGGATTGGGCCTAAAAATAGTCCTAAAATTCTAAAACCCTAGTTCAGTTGCCGCCTGGCGCTGGCAGTTGTGGATGGCGCTGTCTGTGCCAAGTACATGTCGCAGGACACATAATCGTAAGCAGGCTGTGGTTCTTCATCGGTGCGAGACACTTGATCTAGCACAGGGCTGTGGCACGAGGCTCTGGCATGGACCATGGGATATGGCGCGGGTCGTGGTAAGGAAGCACAGATTGCTCAGAAGTTTGGCGCGGGTTGTGTTTTGTATGCTCATTCCACTTAAATGTTTGGAGTGGGGCATGGAATTTGGCATGGACCATTGGCTGGTCTTGGAATTTTGAACTTGGAATGGTGCGGGCCATCGTAAATGGGACAGTCTGTGCCCATACTTAGCTATTTTTAAGCAAACCCTTAAACTCATATTGCGCTGGCCATGGGGTTTAATGTCAATCATGCCATTACATTGCACTGGAACTATTGGTACGAGGCATATCCTCTGGAACGAGCCATTGTTGCTTGGCCATGAACGGCCCATGCTGACCCATGGTACCTTGGCCGGCTGAACTTGTTTACTTTTCTACATGTGAACCGTTAGTCTGAATTTTGAGTTCTAGTAGTCGATTTTGTAGTGCTCAAGAAAACGAATCCAATGGAATCAGCCCTGAGGGATAGTTCCTCTTAGATAGTTCTCAAACATTGGAAAAACTTATCAGACCACGATTCCCCATTTCTTCATTGGCTGCTTTGATATTCGTTGCTGCCTATCTATGACTCCAATATCCTTCTACCGCTCATTAATGTTCATGGCTTTCATCTACTACCATTCTAGAGGTGAGTGGCCTTCGATCTTTTCTACAGTCCTTGTGAACGTCCTTCAATATCTTCTACCGCCTTTACGTATGGTCTTCACATAGAATATAACCAAAAAATACCCACGGGCAACCCACTAAAGTTGATTAAATGGAAGATCTAGGAGCCTAAGGATACAATTAGTTCTACAAAATGCAGGATTTAGACAGTAAAATGAAACATGGCCGTCTAAACCCCTTGTCGCGTAAACTCAACTAACTAGCAATTTTCCATACAAAATATACCAAACAATATGTCGGGTGCAAAGGCTAATGCACGAAAAATAGAGCACATCAATTCTAACCAATTCATGGACGTGGAGGAACTCTCCACCTAGATTTTGTTAGATGCCCAGTTTGGATGTAGCTTCCCCATAAGGAACATGTGTTCCTAAACGTAAACTACTATCTCGCTACTGTTTCACAACACATACATGTGAAGTTTTATTAACTCAGCATTAAAAGGTGTAAAAATTGTACCCTTAGAACGTGGAGCCTCATTATTTCTCTCACAGTGTGGTGGTTCAGGGACTCCAATTGCTCTCTTTCTAACCAATTTTGAAGTGCAGTACTCAATAATCTCCTCGGTCACATGCCTTTGTACAATACTTGCATCCAGCCTACAACAATTGTGAACATAACCCTTAAAAACCCCCATGTGCTGCTAGAAGTGGAACATCTAATTAGTTCCAACAAGATTGCATATTTAGATTGCCCTAACCAAATGACCACCAGGTGGACTATGATGTCGAAGAAAGATGGGGGGACGTACTTCTCCAACTAACATAGCATAATATTGACCTCTTAATGAGACTGTAGTTTTATGTATTCTTAGCACAATTAGCACCACTTTTTATGTACTTTTGTAAATGGATAGTTAGATTATTGAGCGTTTTGCATGATAGGGTGTTAAATCACTAAGTGTGGTTGTATGTATTAACTTTCTTATTTTATAGAACATTTGTAGCCTAATAGGTTTTTCCTCTATGAGTTGGTCAGTTTTGTTTTTTGTAATCTTTATCGAAGAGCATCATCAGAGAAGGTTATTTTCAAGAATGGTAGTGGATTGAAGGTCAATCAAAATGTTGGTAGTAGATTAAAGACCATTTGATTGAATGATAGAAGACTGAAATGATCGGGAAAAGAAAGAAGCAAAGAAGAACAAGTTTCAATCAAAGGACTAGGAACTATTCATATGGCATGGACTGTGCTGCTCAGTTTGCCTAGAATTTAAGTCCCAGGAAATAGACCATGTAAATTTACACGGTACATGCCATCAGTTTGCTCAAAGAACAAGTCTCGGGAAATGAACCGTGTATATCTACATGGTTCGATCCGCTCAGTTTTCTCGCAACCCAGTCCCAAAGAATGGATAGTATAGATCTACATGGTCCATGTCGGTCTGTTGACTAATGTTTTGACCACTAAGTTAAAAGCTTCTCCATTCTCCCACTATACAAGCTACCCTTGTCCATTGGACAACGGGAGGAAAAGGATTTGAAATCTTTCCCATAGTTATTTTCTCTCTTCTTTCATTTATTCCTTAAATTTATGTCTCTAAAACCCAAACTTGTTATGGGTTTCATTATGGTAGCTTAGTTAATTACTTTTGGAGCATTTGTAAGCATGTTTTAACACTTGATTTGTGAGATTCTTGGATTCCTTCTATTGAATGCTTCCATTAGCATTATTAATTTGTGTTTGAATTCTTATGCCTGTGATTATGATAAGATTGAGATTATGATGTATACTTAATTAAGGTCTTTGTATAATTTAGTGCTAGGCTTGAGAATGAACCTGGAAGTATTTCGTCTTTTTGTTGGTTTGGTCAAAGGTTAAATACTAAGGTCATGTATGCTTGACACAAGTGTTCTTGGGTTAAATTAGATGTAACTATAGGTTGGTTTATTTTACGGAAGGTACAAGAGTTACTCGGGGAATGGGTCAGTAATGTTATTGATCTTATTGGGGTAAGATAATGCCTAAAGGAAATGTCTCTTGTTTGCAACAACTAGGCGGGTAATGCCCCTAAGTTAATGTGAGGTATTAATGTCCTAACTGGCAAAAGGTTGTCTTAGGATAGGTATTCACGATGGAGGTTCTGATGGCTCATGCTACTTGTGGGTTTAATTCACTACACATGGTTGTGAGTTTATTAACCCTAAGATTGAGGGCTAGGGGTGGTAGTGAAAGTGTACCTCTAGTTATATCCGAAGGAGGGGAGAGTTTGGGAAAGAGTGGAACCGAGGTGTGACAGGCTGAGGAAGTTCCTGAGAATAAAATCTCTCCACATCGTGTGATAGAGCATAAGTTAGAAAAAATATCTTGTGTGTGAATAAGAGTCGAGGACCAAATATGAACGTTAAAAATGTGACACAAATACCCCTGAGGATAGTTTATACCATATTTATCTCATTATCTAGTTTTTCATGTTATTAGTTGTTAGGTTAATTACTTAAATAACCCCCCCCCCTTTTCTTTTCCCAACACACATGTGTATGACTGACGTGAAACTATATCTTAAACCCGTGGATCTCTATTGACAACACCCAATCCTACCACTAGATACTATTCTTAGTAATTAGGACTAAAGTATGAAGCAACATATAAATATTGTCTTTGACCATCTCACACTCCATGTATTAAACGATGTTCAGGGTGTCCGTCAAATTGTGGCACCATTGTGGGGTACTTAGGGTGTGTTTATTAGATAGCTAGATTATTGTATGTGCACCGTATTGCATGTGTTAACCAATGTAATTGACACTATTGTTATGATGTTTTACTTGGTTGATTGATAGTTTTAGTTAGGTTTACATGACAAAGGATTTAGACGACCATTATTGGTTTTCTTGTCTAAATCTTAAGTTTTGTAGACTTAATTGAAACTAATGGACATGTTGTATACACGAGAACCTAGATCTTTATTTATGATCTCATTAGTAGGTTGCTCGTGGATAGTTCAACATCCTTTTGAAGAAGGCCGTTCGCGATAAAAGTAGAAGATATTTGAAGGTCATTCGCAAGAATGGTAGTAGATATGAAGGCCATAGACTTAAAGTGTGATAGTAGATGGAATTAATTTGGGAAAGGCATTGAAGTTCAAAGAGGTCAAGAATGGAAGACGGTATCAACCGGCCTAATCAGACGTTCGGCCGAGCAGCACGAGCCACCCTAGCATGGCCCGTGCCAGGGGTGCTTAGCATAGCCCATGCTAGCAACATGGTATGTGCAAGAGGCCTCAGCACAGACCGTGCCATCCCTTGTTGCCCGTGTCCCTTTGATCTAAGTCCACTTATAAATTGTCTAAGTATTGGCACGGACCATACCGTTTCACATGGTCCCGTGCAGTTTCAAGTCCCAAATGCGAAGACCAGCCCATGAGGTGTAAAGGATAACATGGCCCGCATTATTTTACTAAGCTAAACGAGGCATCAGCTGACACCTCATGCCAAACGACACGGGACATGCGATCAGAAGCGTCAAAATGAGGTTCCAGCTGGCAGTCTTTGCCAGGTGACACGACCCATGCTAGCATGAGGCACGTGGCCCATGCCAAACCAGGCAGGCCATATCAGCATGAGACACACGGCCCATGCCCAACCGAGTGGGCTGCACCAATATTAAGGCAACCGGGGTGGCACGGACCATGTTATTTTCCACTGGCCTTGTCTATTGTGGCTATTAGGGGTTTTCAGCCTATTTTGGGCCTATATCAAGGCCTAATTACCTACTACTATATATATGGACCTATGACTACTAGGGTTTAAGCTTATACTCACTTTTTTAGACTTCAATAGTAAGGTAGAGAGAGAAAGGAACTCTTTCTTCTCTCTAGAATCTTTTCTTTTCTTCTCTTTATTTTCCCTTTGCCCAAAGGCATTAAATCCAATGAATACTAGGGTTCAATGCTCAGGGAGTAAATAATTGGCTTGGGGTAGTATTTGTATTCATGAATTGATTTTGGCCTTTTGAGATGTATAAATTCTCTTATCTTTATGTCCTATGAATATTTGTGCTTAATTTATGCTTTCCACTCTTGTGAGATTTATGCTATACCATTATTATGATGCATCCATACATGTATGGTAGTGTAATATCGTGCTAGGCTTCATTGCTATCTTGGGAGTGTTAGATTATAGTGTAGGTTCAAGAGAACACCGGAGAGGTGAGTGCATTCATGTTACCCTGTGAGAATATCTTTCTACATGTTAAACCATAATTCTAATTGGCTAGTTGAGTGAGAAATTACATGCCAGACGGTCGATTCGAAAAATCCTGACTAGGGGAATCCCTTGGCTTACCTCGATTGTTTAACATAACTGTTTGTAGCAACTAGAGTTGTGCCGACTCTAGAGTCATCACAAGGTGTTATTTCCTTTTCCTCTCTAGGCCTAGGGATTGAGATCCATAGTGGAGTGTCCGGGTTGTAATGCCCTCACTTTCATATCTAATGGTTACGACCTACAGAAGGCATTGCCCTTTTAGGTGGGCTTTGTTCCTCTAAGCGGGGGCGCATTACCATTGGGAGTGAGATAACGCGGATGATCTGTGGTATCAGTGGACTGGAGCGCATCCCTAATTACAGAGATGATGAGATATGCATGTATTGGTGGTAAGTACCTCGTGTGATAGATATAGGGAAACCTGGCTATCTCCACACTTTGTGACGTAGGCTTAAGATAGGTTTATATGTTTGTATATGAATGAATCGAGGATAAGAGCCTTTTATCAATCATTTTACGCAAATACCCCCAAGTTCTAGTCTATGTAGTTTAATCTCGTGTGATCTCATATTCTTGTAGTTGTTGAAAATCCCCCCAAAAACCTATTTTAAAACATTTAGCTATTCCTAACACACGAACGGATTAACGTCTCGTACGTGGCTGTGCGTAGTTGATTTTTAGACATCTAGCATCTCTGTGGAAAAACCTAGTATTGCCATTATCTACCTTACAGTTAGCTTAGTAGTAAGTTTGGGAGCAGAATATAAATTTTATATTTGATTGAACACCCTTTGCTCGGGTTAGCTACTCATTGTATTAACGACCCCGAATGGAGGCGAGTCAGCTTGGTATTGTTGGTTGTTTGCTTGTTACCATCATGTTTTTTATGTTTTTTTGCTTGTCTACATTATAGTATTTTCTTAGCCCTTGTTTAAGGTACATTCATGTACCATAAACTTAGGACCATTACACAGCTTGCTTAATACCACAGGTAACTGTCGGAGACGTAAAGCAACTGTGGAAGCTCCGCAAGAACCATTTGGGATAGAAGAGAGCATGATGACAGAGAACAACAGCACACCAAGGGACTTGATGACTTCATACTTGGAGAATGAACCCTTGTTTATTATCTTCCCTCCTTTGCATGTCACCTCCCTCTCAAACTAATCAAACTGTTGTCTACTAATGTTCTTCCAGCAAATCTAGTTGAAGAAAAAATACAACTGCATCACGCAAAATCTAACATCTTCCTCTATAACATCACAAATGGCAACAAGAAAAGTTTTAGTATGAGGAGGTGACACTCGTGTGGCTTCAAGGCAGCCACACACAATTCTTCGTTTACAGAAAGAATAAAATTCAAAGATTATTTTTTCAATACCTTCATTACTAGAATACATTCCCACACCAATCTCCGCTCAACAACTGACAGAGTGTCAGGGGTGGGAGACAGATATGTTAGCTTCCATCTCACCTCTGGGGTAAGATCCACTATAATACAAAGTTCAACCAAATCTATCCTCACATTCAAGTTGTCCTTTGTCTTACCATGAATTTAAATAGCATTCGATTGAACTCTCACACACATTTTTTTTCAATGTACATGGCATCCAAAAAATATTGCATTTCCAAATTCTCTCAGTAAGATAAATCAAATTAAATCAATCTTTTCTTCCATGGTCTCTCGATGGCAGGACCCATCTTCAGTTTCATTTCCCCAATTACAATATTGAATCTCTTAACCTTGGTGTGGTTGGTGACCCCAACCAACGTTTTTGGCACCTTCCTTATCTCATTCCCACCCATGAAATGAACTATGTCATCTAGGAGTTTGTGCTTCACTGGCATGAATTTGCGATAATCAAGATATACTGATTTTTTTCATTCTTCTATTTCTAATAACATATACCCTCCTCGCATATGAGACATGCCTAGTAATTCCTTACTACATAACCAGAAAGGTTACCGTAGGAAGGAAAATCATTGATGGTACTAAATAGCTTGGCCATTACGTTGAACGTGATTTTCCAGAAAAACCTTAAATACAACTACTACAGACTACAACTTTTGCAAATATTCTATTAGGGGGGGGGATACATATCGATGTTGTTTCCAGACTGTTTGGTCCCTGAAATTATTAAAGGCATCGTAACGTGTTTACTCTTCTTGTACAAAGAGGGGGAAAGATTGTATAAGGTGAGTATAATCAGCCATGAACTATTTTTGGAAGACATGTTACCAAACAAATTCACACCATTTGTACACAAGGCTAGCCTCAAGTTCCTTAGTTTATAGGCAAACTCTGGATATATGTTGTTAAAATTCTTCCATTAATCTACATCGGCCAAATGTTGAATGATATCATCATCCTATGACCGTCAATTCTTGTACCATGTTATATTCTTTACATCCATACAATTTTGAAACATATTAAGCCTAAAAAAATTGGAAGGTATCACATGCAACCTCTCCATCAACAAAACCCTTTTCCTTAACTTCACTAAAACCTCTCCATCAACAACTTGATTTCTTCTTTTCTTGTATGGGACACATGACATACGAGGAAAGCCACTTCATCCTTCGTATCATCCCTATGCAAAACACAATCATTTGGACAAACATGTATTTTTTTATACTCCATTCCCATGAGATAAAAAATTTCTCTTAGCAT
Source organism: Rubia yunnanensis (assembly GCA_037428765.1). Lineage (NCBI taxonomy): Eukaryota > Viridiplantae > Streptophyta > Magnoliopsida > Gentianales > Rubiaceae > Rubia > Rubia yunnanensis. The sequence goes on along the minus strand of CM075069.1, from coordinate 62,809,765 downwards.
CATAAAGGTTGTCTGGTAACGCATTATCAGTTAGAAGCTTCTCATTCAAAAACTTAAGCAACTTGTTCACGCTAGTGTCTCTCGACAAACCGACAACTTTCATGTTAAACAGATTCATCAAATAAGACATGACTATGTCTTTCTCTTTGCCATTGGGATACAACAGTTTATCCTTCTCCCCTGAAAAGTTTGCTAACACCTCCGGTCTCCTTTTGAATTCCTCTACTACCTCTTCACACATGTCGTCCAAATTGAAATCACTAATACTCTATTCATTACTACCAACTACTACTTTCGAAGGTACTTTTCACCATGAAAAAGCTACACCAAATAATTTTTTGAGAACCCTCTCCTGTACAATTGAAGTTTCAACAAGTCCTTATAACTAGTATGATTTTGATTTTTGCAATCATGACAAATGCATATGATTCATTTCTCACCACCAAAGGCATACTCAATAAACTCATCGATAACACCAAAAAATCAATCGATTGCTCACCTTACTAACCGGCGTACACGTGTTTACATCTCTATCTCTCGATGGCACGATACATCTCTACAAATTTATGGATATGTAAATATTAAAGTTCCAGACAATGTATACTTCTACATCATAACTCATTCTAATAACGAGTAAATAGATCAATACTACTTTAAAACCATGACCTACAATATCACAAGACTACTTAAAAACTATACCCTACAATATCATAATCATAAACACGACATTAATAACATCAACAATTCAACAAAAAAAATTAATTCCATGCATTTAATTCAATACACATTCTCATGACCATACAAAGAAATTATATACATCACCAAACTATATTAACCACGATCTATCACTGCCACAAATCTTAATAAAAATAGTGTTACTTTTTATGATCTTCATTGAAGTATATTCAATTCCTTCTTTCTCCAAAAAAATCCATTACCTTTCAACCAGTGCTAACAGGTATTTTAAATAGTTTACACTAGTTCATTGCACTGGTCTAGATCATTTTTTTTCTGTGCACTAATACTAGTGCACTGGGGCACATCTTTGGCAAATCCCAAATCTGTCACCAGTAACCATTATCGGTTGAGTACAATTACTCATCCAACCGGTGCTAATTTTCCTTCCTAACACCGATTTTTTGCTATTTTCATTTAGCCAGTGCTTATAGCATCATCAACACCAGTTTCCACCATCCAGTGCTACAGTAACAGTGCATGTGTGGGTCTTTCCAGTAGTGTGTTGTGGTGGTGTGGTGTTGGGTAATGGTCAGGTGGTGGTGTTGGGTGGTGGTTATGTGACGATGCAAGGGTAGTGGTGGTGGTTTGAAATTAACTAAAGTACATGAGGTATTTATATTATTTATTTGAAATTTTACGTCAAAATTTTAGTAGTCAACGCGGATCTCCAGCAACGAGGTTATAACATTTGAAGTCAATGCCGGTCTTGGGTGCATGTTTATCTGCATTTCAAAAAATTGAGGATCATATTAACACTTATAAGGGAACTAGGGATTATCTAAGCATTTTTTTTCCTTTTAAATATGACATTTGTTTCTTTTTCCTTTTCCTTTTATAATTTAGTTTTGTTAAATTTCAAGGTATCTTGGGCTTCCGTCTTAAAATCAATTGGTACTAAGTGGAGGTGACCCAAGACCTTATATATAAGTCATTAACTTTGTAAGAAACCCACACATCGGCCCAATAACCCAACCCGGGCTCTGATACCATGTTAAATTTCAAGGTATCTTGGGCTTCCATCTTAAAACTAATTGGTACTAAGTGGAGGTGACCCAAGACCTTATATATAAGTCATTAACTTTGTAAGAAACCGATGTGGGATATATCTTTCAACAAGTTTGTTTTTTACTAACAAAATTTGAACCTGCGATGATTTGTTAATATACGAAGATATTTTTTATTATTATATTTGTATTTGATTTTCCAAATAATCGCAAAGCACCATATAATAAGGATTGTTTGCTATTGGTATCAATCGGGGGTATTTCCATAATTATTTTGATTTCCTTAGCTACTTTGAGAAAACGCTACCGTTTTTCTCAAAATCACATGCATTTTTCTGTTCCTCTTCTTCATTTGTTCCTCTTCTTCATCACCATTCTCCCACCTTTGTTCTCCGATTGCCTCCGCCCAATTCCTACATTTCCGTTTGCCTCTTCTTCATTGGCTCATTGCCATTGTCATCAGCTCATCCCCGTTGCCATTAGATCATTGTCATTGTCACCGGTATTTTTATCCAGAGGCATTTTGTTTCACAGATTCAATTTATCGCAACGAAATTTTGTTTTGATCAATTACAAGAGAGGCACTTTATTTTTACCGATGACGTTAGATATCTATTTTACTTAGCTATATTGTTGAATCATATACTTATCACACATGCATTTGGATTGTTACTTGTTTGTATGATTACTCTGTGTATTGGACTTGGTAGGTTATCTGTGATTTGTTAGATCAGTATGCCTACAGATACTATGGGTGTGGATGATTTTGATGTTAGATGTCACTACATCTTTAGATCAGTATGCTTGCTTACTATGTCTTGAGATCATAGTACTTAATTGTTTAGATGAAGCGATAGATATACATTGCATTTGTTAACGTTTCACGTGTTGGGCATTTTATTGTTATGTGTTAGGGATTTCTTATTTGATGTTTAGAGTTTTTTAAAATTTCATAATCTAAGATCTTTGAACCATCAGACCAAAAACAACCTTTGTAGTCATCCAAATGGTACTCAAAAATGGTCTGCATCTCTGGGGAAAGCACAAGCAAGATATCGGAGAATAGCATGACTACAAGAACCCTTAAATGCATTAATGAGAAATCTGTTGAATCAAAAATAGATAAACAGACCTCGAAAAGTAAATACATTTTTATGAATGTATGTGGTCTTTATTGTAAATTATAAATCACCATCAAAACACGTTGTTCTTATAATATCTAATTACATCATGCAACGTGTTTATGTGGAAAAACATAGTATGTTGCTTTAGGGTGCCACATACCATTGTCACGGATAATGGAATGCAGTTCACAACCGGTGTATTCACAGATTGGTGTTCGACGCTCACAATTGTCCAGAAGTTTACCTCTGTAGCGCACCTTAAGCCAACGGTCAAGTGGAAGTAACAGACAGGACTATCGTTCAAGGAATCTAGAGGCGACTGGAGGGGAAAGCGATCTGGATGGGTAGAGAAGTTACCAAACACCCTTTGGTCGTATAGAATGATTGTTCGAGAACCAATGGGGAAGACAACATACTCTCTGGTTTACGATCACGAAGTAGTTATACCAGTGGAAATTGGTAATTCAAGCCTTCGAGTATGCGATTACAAGGAGAAGGACAACCCGAATACGATGAGGTTGGAGCTGGATGAGTTAGAAGAAAAAATAAACTTGGCAACAATCACTGAAGATAAGTATAAGGAAAGAATGGCTAGAGTTTATAATAAAAAAAGTAAAAGAAACACGGTTTCATTTTGGTGATCTAGTACTTAGGAAGAACGAAGCTAGCTTGGTAAAAGAGCGTGAAAAATTATTCCCCAAGTGAGGAGGGTTGTACAAGATAACGAAGGCGCACAGATCAAACTGCTACGAGCTAGAGAGAATGGATGGTAGCAGTGTTCCTAACACTTGTCACATAGTTAACTTAAGAAAGTTTTATATGTAGAACCAGTAAAGTGGCAGGAAAATCTAGCTCCCGTGTATAGAAACCATGAAATGATCATTGGTGGTATTCGCTCCCGTAGTTTATGTTGAAGGTGATATGATCGGAGTATGAATATTTTGGAATACAATATTTCCTTTTCAAGCATCTATACTTTTTGTTTGCAACACTAAGTTATGCATTCTTAATAGACCATCATGAGGAAGTTAACGACATAAGGGTTTATCATGAACACCGCTCAACTTACTTCTTAAAAAAAATAACAAGAAGTTATGAACTTGACAATAAGGCAGATATGCCCACATCGAAGCAAAAGCGAGCGATAGATCTCGCAACCGCACTCTTCTTAAACTGCAAGCTATGGATCTTGTGGCTTCACACATTACATACTCTCAACAAAGAAAGCGATAGATCTTGCTGCAAAGCAGATATGCCCACAAAACAACGACTAAAACAAACTATAGATCTTGCAGCTTTGCACAACAAAGCAAGCAATTGATCTTTCTACTTGGCAGATATACCTACAATACATCGACTAAAGCAAGCCATAGATCTTTCAGCTTTGCACAACAAAGAAAGCAATAGATTTTGCTACTTGGCATATATGATCATTTGCAACCAAGGGCAGAATAACTTAAGTGATCGCACTCACCCTACTTTTTCTTCAACTTATCAAATAGATCATGAATTTGAACATGTTTCTTATCAATGATCAATGACTTCTAATGGGCCCCATGAGCCTTACTAGCGGCATAATTCCTAGTCTCTTAAGATTGTTGATACCCAGAAGCATATAATTTAAACGAATCCCAAAACTTGTTGCCCACTCCTGAACACGAATAGAGAGGTTAAGCGACTGCAAGTATTCACCAGCAGATTCAAGATCAACTAAACCGCGGACAATGTCCTTGCCAAGAAATTCTACATTATACCCATCAGAAATGAACTGGCCGCAATAACATTTTGAACACGAAGAAAGGGATGAAGGGGGAACATAAAATTGCCACCCAAGATATAGGGGCAATGATTCCATGCGCGAAAAGAGATCAGAAGAAATAACCGCTTCATATTCTTTGGTGAAGGATAAAGGGGTACGAAGCAAGCTAATAGGTTCATAAAAAGGATCCCTACATCTCATAAAGACAAGCCATTTCAAGAATTTATGATCAACCAAATTATTGAAGCCCTGCATATAAGTAATGACGATGAGAAAAATAAAACATGAAGAGTAAACCAACATTCATATCGGAGGTCACATAAATTGTACAGACATACACCAAAATATTGCCTTAAGGTTACAATTCAAAAACCCTGAATAACCAGTACACTAGAAATTAACTAACTTCAGAGGTAGAGGTAGGCGTAGGGTGGACAACAATAGCAGCGGCTTCCTGGCTTGCCTGGTGAAAGGGATTTTCTTTGCTTGGCTGCTGGGTAGGAGTTTGAGTGCCTTGCATTAACCTCACTAGCCAGTGCTAGGTTAAAATGGTAGATCATTCAGATAATCCACCTCGCACTCTTTTAGCTCGGCCACAGGGGGAAGTTTGGCAAGATGCGATAACAAAGCATAAGGATGTCCCCCATCAGTAATTTTTCAATAAAGTCTTTGTTCAGCTTTACCCTCTTCTTCTCCAGGGTCTCAACACACTTCTTCTTAGAAGGCAAGCTATTCAAATCGATAATAGGATTCCACTCGCATTGGTCCTTTACAGCTTCGCAGTAACCAACGCTGTAGGCTTCCTTAGAAATATCCTAAAAACTTTTTATGAAATACTTGGTGTTATAGAATCAATCTACCATAATTTGAGGGTATTTGGGATAAGCAAGTCCATTAGTACAAATCTCTTTTAACTCAAGATGAAGCTGAGTTGCCTGCTCCTCCGCAAGCCTAGCGCGATCCTGAGCAGCACATATATTTTCCTTAGCAGTATTCGATATCTCCTCAAAAACTTTAAAGGAAGTTTCCAGAGTCGAACATTTGATTTCCTGGGCCTTATACTTCTCCGAGAGCGACTCATTAGCGAGAGAAAACTTGGAAAGGTGCTCGCGTGCAAGTTGAAGGCCTTCGCCAACCTTATAAATAATGACACACGAAACGAAGTCAGGCGGCATCCCACATACCAAATACTAAGATGCAACTAAGATTACTACAGTTCAGCCACAAACTTACCACAGCCAGTGTATCAAGCAAAGAGAGGTTGTACAGGATATCAGATATCAGTCCCTCCACTGGTAAGTTCTCTGTTCGCGCCAAAGTTTGAGAACCTGATTGGTTATTGTGCTCCTTTTTAAAAGGAGGAAGCAAATATTCTGAAGGCCCTTCACCCCCAACCCTTTTTTCCTTCTTCTCTCTTTGCTCACCAGTGGAGCGACGCCCAAATCTTTCCCTGCCCTCATGGGACATACCCTTATCAGTATGGCTCATTTCATTACCACCCTGTGGGTAGGTGGTACTTCCGGACACATTATCAGGCTGAACGTTATCCTTAGCCACCTCCTCATTATTGATCTCAATGACCAATTTGTCGATATCACCTTTACCCAGATCCATGTCTGAAATAAAATAAACATCATACATCAAACAAGCACATAAAAAGTGTCTGTTTGTCAAAATAAGAGATACTATATATGATGCCACCAAAGCAATAATGAACAAAACACCTTCAGCATCAGAATCATCATGATGCCTGACCACGATCTCCGACTCAGCAATAAATAAGACATTGAGTCCAGGAAGCTTAGACTTAGGAACCTTGTAGTTCCAAGAAGGTAGGGCAGCTTCAGGAGTTTGTTTTAATTTTATAAAAAAAAATACTTTGAACGCCAATTACCAACGTTACTAGGGAAACCACTCACAAGATCAACCCCAGAAACAATGGGATAAAAGGTGAACTCATCCATAGTGTTTTTCACTTTTCGAAGATGATGGAAGTGGCGAAATAATTCAAGAGTGAAAGGGGTATTCACTTTCTCGCAAACTTGAAGAAACCCCATTATGATAGCAATGCCCTTAGGGTGAAATTGGGACAACGCAAATTTGTACGAACAGAAAATATCAATTACATGTTGAGGAAGAGGGAAATAGAGACCAAAGTTCAAATAGGCTAAGTAACAAGATTTATAGCCCGACGGTGGAGTATGAGCACATTCATGGTTCACTTGAGCACAAAGTGTAAAAAAATTTAAAACGGGAAGTAACTTTTTAGTTCTTCTAAATACGACCCAGTCAGCATGCTGCCTATGGTAGAGGATCTGACGACATGACCAGAATTCCCACCAGAATGACCATTTTTTTCCGGAGACTCGATGCGGTTAGATAAAGTCATGAGGATAAGTGAGAAGCCTAGATTGTGAAATAGCAAAGTTAATTATAGGAAGGACTACAGATAGAATGATCGGAATTATATATGAAGAAAGAACAACTGGTATATTGCCGAAAAATCCAAGAAAAAGTATATATTATCAGTTTCAGAGCATAAAGTAAATAGATTGGAGAAAGTATGCTAGAGAAAATGATCGGAAATATATACGAAGAAAGAACAACCGGTATATTGCCAGAAAATCCAAGAAAAAGTATATATTATCGGTTTCAGAGCATAAAGTAAATAGATTGGAGAGTGAAAACAAACCTTACTCTTCAAATTGATGAGGAAAGATGAAGTGCAGAAAACCTAGATTTGGCCGGAGAAGATGAAGCTTTTGGTAAAAAAAAGGGTGATAAAACTGAAACAATCAGAGAGCTTCAATACTTAAACTACGAAAAAAAGGTAACGGCAAAATCGAGGAGGACATGAAGTTCAAACGCACAATGATGAAGTACTAACACAAAAGTGATTTAACTTTTACATATATTGATGAGGCAGCGGTAGTTGAATAGACAACACACTGAATGAAGCCACTCATTTGATATTCCCAATTTAAGAAATAGAAGTAATAACAAATGTCATGAAAACACGAAAAAAAACACTGAAAAATGCTGATAGAATCCTAGCTCTTTCAAACGTAATCCTCGATATCATCAGCATCAATAGTGATAAGGGGTTCGAAATTCACATTTGAAAGTTGAAGAGTTAGTCAAGGAGGAATTGTATCAGCCACGAAACTATTAACACTTCGTACTCTCTACGAAGGTAAGACCAAATGCCAACCAGGTGGTACAACTTCGGTTCGCATTCAATCACTTCGAAGATATTGCTCCATGTTGCTCAGTTTTCATGGCTGGGGGGCTTATGGTGTATATCTAGCCTATAGCTGATACCATTGGGCTGTAAGCCCAACCCAAAGAACAAACAAACAAACATAAAGTTGACAAACCAATAAAAGTGAATCCTGGTCGGAAGTAGGCGATCACGAACCAACAAAAGCAGAGGCACAATCAAAGACATGAAAGGAAAGTTTAACCACGAACCAAGAACGTGGTACAACCCAAAAGCGACCACACAGTTCCCTTTTGAAGCGGCCACACTTCTCGCTTACATAGGTGATTCTTAGCATAAGAGCAGTTCCGTAAAATATGCACTCTTTCAAGTATCAACACTCGATGCCGTGAATTATTAAAAGAAATTTAATGCTTAACCTCCACTCACTTCACTGTTTCTTCATCATAGGAAATAAGACAGGAGGTATGAACCCCCCACAGTGATCGCGATGGGTCTTTGCAGTTTAGTTTTCCCTTTGAACCTAGATCTTAGGATCTCCAGTCACATAGGTTGGGTGTCCATGTACGTAACCCATCATTTAATGGACTTCAGTCCCATTCCTCTCGATGATGTTTCAACTACCTCTCGATTTAACCCCTTAGTCAAGGGATCAGCTATGTTGTCCATAGACTTTACATAGTCAATTGTGATCACTCCAGTTGAGAGAAGGTGTCTTATGGAACTATGTCTCCGTCGAATATGATGGGACTTCCCATTATAGAGCATATTCTGAGCCTTTCCAATAGCAGATACACTATCACAATGTATACATATGGCTGGCACAGGCTTTGGCCATCTAGGAATCTCCTCTACGAATTGAAGGAGCCATTCGACCTCCTCACCCTCCTTGTCTAAGGCAACAAACTCGGATTCCATCGTGGATCGAGTAATAACCATTTGTTTAGAGGACTTCCACGAGACTGCTCCTCCACCTAGTGTAAAAACATACCCACTAGTGGATTTCAGATCCTTTATATCGTGTATCCAGTTTGCATCACTGTATCCTTCAACTACAGCTAGATAACTAGAATAATGTAGACCATAATCACGAGTGAAACGTAGATATCTCAATACTCTAGTTATTGCTTTCCAGTGAGTCATACTGGGATTACTCGTGTATCTACTCAACCTACTTACAGTGTAGGCAATGTCTGGTCTGGTACAACTCATCAAGTACATCAAACTCCTAATGACTCTCGAGTAATCCGCCTGATTAATAGCCTCCAAGTTGTTCTTTCGCAGATGCAAATTCGGATCTATTGGAGTCATCTCCACCTCTGAGTCATTCTTGTTGAATTTCTCAAGGATTTTATCTACATAATGAGACTTGGTTAAGGTGATACCATCAGAGCTTCGGATGATCTTTATTCCCAAGATCACATCCGTCAGTCCCATATCCTTTATGTCAAAACGAGAATTCAACATGTCCTTGGTAGATTTGATCATCTTTTCATTACTACCCACAATGAGCAAGTCATCTACATATAAACATAGGATTACATATCCATTTTCTGTGTCTTTCACGTAGACGCACTTATCAGACTCATTGATTTTGAAACCATTGGCAAGAAAGATATGGTTAAACTTCTCATGCCATTGCTTTGGTGCTTGTTTGAGACCATACAATGATTTCACCAACTTGCAGACTTTTCCTCCTTATCCGAGAGCTGTAAACCCCTCAGGTTGCTCCATGTAGATTTCTTCCTCTAATTCTCCACTCAAGAAGGCAGTCTTCACATCCATTTGATGAACCTCAAGCTTACGCAACGCGGCGATAGAAAGTATCATTCTAATGGAGCTTATTCTCGTGACTGGAGAATAAGTATCAGTCAAGACCTTCCTTTTGTCTATAACCTTTGATTACAAGTCTGGCTTTATACTTTTCAATCGAGCCATCTACTCTCATCTTCTTCTTGAAGATCCATTTGTAGCCCAGTGGTTTACACCTCGGAGGTAAGTTCACTAGCTCCCAAGTATGATTATGTAGAATCGAGTCGATTTTGCTTTTAATCGCTTCTTTCCACATAGGTCCCTCAGACGAATTCACAACTTCTTTATAACTTTGTGGCTCACTTTCAAGCATAAACGTTAGATAATCAGGACCAAATGATTTTTCGGTCCTAATCCGTTTACTTAGTCTAGGTTCATCCACTTCCTCCTCTTGATCCTCGAGATCGTCGGGAATTACTACACCTTCGTCCAGTGACTCAACAGTCCTCTTCGACGATTCAGACCTTTCCTTGGTAGGGAACACATCCTCAAAGAAATTTGCATTTCTTGATTCCATGATCGTGTTCTTGTGAATCTCTGGATGATGAGATTCATGTACAAGGAAGCGATAAGCACTACTCTCATGTGCATATCCTATAAAGATACAGCCAACCGTTTTAGGTCCAATCTTTAACTTCTTGGGGGTGGGATTAATACCTTTGCAAGGCACCCCCACATTCGCAAGTACGTAAAGGATGGCTTTGTGCCTTTCCACAACTCATGAGGAGTTGCTTTCTCATGCTTACAGGGTATCTTATTCAAAAGATAATTGACAATCAAAATAGCCTCCCCCCATATGCTCTATGGCAACCCATAACTTATCAACAGCGCATTCATCATCTCTTTAAGAGTGCAATTTTTACGTTCAGCCACACCATTAGATTGAGGCGAGTAGGGGGCAGTGACCTCGTGAATAATGTCATGTTCAGAACAATAGTCCCTAAATGGCTCTACATATTCACCTCCACAGTCACTTCTGATCACCTTCATCTTCTTATCAAGTTGATTTTCAACTTCCGTTTTGTAGAGAAAAAATTTCTCAATCGCCTCATCTTTGCTTTTCAGCAAGTACACATAACAGTATTTCGTACAATCATCCTCGAAAGTGATGAAATACTTGTTACCACCTCTTGTTTGCACGAACTTGAGATCACATATATCGGTATGTATCAACTCAAGAGGTTTCGTGTTTCGTTTAACTTGTTTGAAAGACGTTCGAGTCATCTTAGCTTCAACACAAGTTTCACACTTATGATTTGCATCAATTTCCATGTTAGGTATGTTTTCCATTTTAATTAATCTTCTTATCGAATCATAATTAACGTGTCCTAGTCTACCATGCCATAAATTGGAAGACTCAATCATGTAAGCAGATAAAGAAGCATTCATTTCATCTTTCTTAGGAGGTACAATCATGGTGTTCAACTTGAACATACCATCTAGCTCATAACCTTTGCCTACAAACATACCTTGCTTTGACAAGACTAACTTATCAGACTCAAACACTAGCTTAAAGCCATGCTTGATCAACATAGAACCGGACACAAGGTTCTTGCGAATGTCTGGCACATACAAAACATTCTTCAAAGTCAACTCCTTCCCAGACGTCATCTTCAGTACCACAGTGCCACGCCCTTTCACCATAGAAGTTACAGAGTTGCCCATGTAGATGGTCTCTCCATCTTCAATTGCCTTGAATTTTGAGAACACTTCCTTGACAGAGCAAATGTGCTTAGTAGCACCAGTATCAATCCACCATTCCTTTGGATTGGAGTCCACCATGTTGACTTCAGAAATCACAGCACACAGATTGATGTTATTCACATCTAGTGCAAGATTTTCAACCATATTAGCCTCGTTCTTGGCATTCCTTGGCTTCCTACATTCGGAGGACTTGTGGCCAACTAGGTTGCAATTGTAGCACTTGCCAGTGAACTTCGACTTCTTCGAAACTCCACCCTTAGCTCCCAACTTGGATCCCTTTTTTGCCTTGGCCTTCTTTGACTTGGAGCTCCCACCAACCTCCACGAGATTGGCCCTTGCCACAGGCACATATCCATTCATCCTCTTTTTAGAGATGCGGTTATCCTCCTCAACATGAAGCTTTTGCATTAGATCCCTCATGGTCATCACCTTTCGCTTGTGTTTCAGATAACTCTTGAAGTCCTTCCAACTTGGAGGTAGCTTCTCGATGATGCAATAGACTTGGAGAGTCTCACACATTGTCATCTTCACGGCTATCTGCTCATTGATCATCATTTGAAGCTCTTGAGCTTGACTGACCACAGATTTGGCATCAACCATCTTGTAGTCGAGGACATTGCCGACGACCCACTTCTTAGATCCAACTTTATCACCCATGTACTCTTGGTCAAGAGTTTCCCACAACACCTTAGAAGGCTCCTTCACCTGATACACATTCCAAATGACATCAAGAAGGCCATTCAAAATGACGTTGCGGCAGACATACTCCTTAGAGTTCCACTCCACCGCAGCATCTTGAACTTCCTTAGCACTTTTCTCATCCACAACGGGACGATCTTCGTGAACGTAACGTTCCAAACCCATAGTGGACAAGTAGAAGAGCATCTTCTGTTGCCACATTGTGAAGTTCATACCATTATTGAACTTCTCGGGTTTCTCAGCATGAGGAATAGCCACAAAAGGCATCGCCCCAGGGGTAGACTTCGCAGCATCATTGTTCGACATGGTTCTCGGAGTCACATCAATGTGTACATACAGAATTATTCACCATTAAATATAAGTACACATTATATATCGTAGTATAATATTTTAAATTATACATAACAAATTGCTCAATATATAAATTATCGAAACTCATTAGCATGCAATCAGATTCTCGGATTACAAATAAATATAGCAAGCAATCATAGCTTCGGATAAATATGGCATGAAGATTAATAACCAAGCATGCAAATTTCGTTTGTTAACATATAGCATACAGCATGTAAATTTCCATAATTTTACAAATAAATATGGTATGCACGGTACCATCCAAATCCGATCTGCAGCTAGTATGCAGATTTTCGAGACATAATATATTCCAATAAAGTATCATTCGTTTCAAGACTGTTTGGACATATATTGGAAAAATATGTGGAAATTAAATAATGAAATTACACGAGCTATTTAACATAAGTAACAATAATTAAATAGTACTAATTATTCACGCGTACAATTAATAAGCACGTTTCAAGCAATCACATATATCACATATTGATGGAATCACGAGTACACTCGCGTCCTTGAAATGAATAAGTCCCGTCGTGGACATCGTTCCCTAGGATAAAACCATCGAAGGTAATTTTAACAAGTAAAAATTACCTCGGAGTCACACAAAGCCCAAAAGACTATCACCACAAAGACAGAGAAAGAAGATAAGACTCAAGTTTAGAAGTAGGGAGGAACTTGAGAATAGTGCGAGGTTTCTGTCTGACATAGAGGCTCTATTTATAGATGTCTAAGAAACCCTATGGGAAGATACGTGGAAGATCTGATTCCTATAATCAGAGAAAATATTCTCTAACCACCAAATATATTACAAATATTTGAATAGATTCTGGAAAGATAAGAATATCATATTCCTTATCATGATTAACTGCGTATCAAATCTCAGATATTCCACACGTGATTCTTAGAATATTTGTTACGCGGTTTGGGTTTTCTAGAGACTTCCACACGATCCAAACGCATTTTAGACAGTCAAAAAATTACATAACACTTAGTACGTGCGAATGAATATCCGCCTAAATTTCCATTCTCAGAGTGACTCTTTGAGCATCCATATCTCATTCACCCTTTATCCGTTTCGAGAGTTTAAACAGTCGATTTTATAGTACTCGCAGAGGAGAATCTAAAAACGATGCCCACTGACTCTAATTAAGTTCGAGCCCAACTAAAAACGAAGCCCAAATGTTGACAAAATTCAACTTGTTTTACAATCATTTTCCAACACTTCTTCCCTCACAAACACAACGTCTAATCAAGCCCGGCAACCATGGCGGTACCTCAGAAGCAGTTGTCCACGAAGGAGCAAGACATCATGATGATGTTGGCTGCCGAGGTCTACCTCGGCTCCAAGAACTGCAATTTCCAGATGGAGCGATATGCCCACAAGCGCCGCAACGATGGTACGCCTCTTTCCAATCTCAACACTTGACTTTCTAGATTGATTCGATATAGGTCGTAATATTGGTATTTATTCGCCGTTGGAATGAATGTTATGTGTGGATATAGATTTCACAATTGACGACTTTCTGTGTTAGTAGGTTGTAGCTGATAGGATTTAAGTTTGTGAGTTGTAAATGATCATTTGTTCATGTTAGGATTGAGGATTTGGTTAGAAAATTGCTGTTTTTTCGATTAATGGTTAAATTTACTGTTAGGAATTCATATCCTTAGCCTTGATAAGACATTGGAGAAGCTCAGTTGTACAAAACCTCGCCAGCACTTGCTTACTACTAGCTGGAGTGCATTTGTCACTTCTAAGAGACTTGTAGCCTGGGTTTTAAAAAGCGCAAAGTACAGTGAAGCGCTAACAGTAAAATTAACCGAAGAGCTGAGCGCAAGCACTCGCTTTTCGAAAAAAAATGCTCCCAAATCATATACTAGGATTATTTCAATAAAGACACAACATAGAACTTAGAATAAACAATATCATAAAAGACAAATAAAACATTCAACACATTACTAACACAATAGCACAATCGCTTTTGTCCGATTTTTGTCTTTTTTTTTGGTTTAATCCCTAAATAAATGATATAACCCTAATACTATTTATTTCTGCCCAAAACTTCAGCCCAAACTCCTTTCATTTAAGAAAAAAAGACCCATTTCATCACAAAAATGAAAAGCGCGCTTTTTTAGCGCTTCGCCAAAAGCGCTCGGAAGCGCGCGCTTTTAGTTGGCGCTGGAGCTTGTCAATACAAAGCGCTCACTTGAGCGCTTAGAGCTTTTTTGTGCTTTAAGCGCGCTTCTTTAATCCCAGCTTGTAGCTAGAGATTCTTTTGTATTCTTGAGGTATATAACTAGATCTGGCAAAATATAATCGAACCCGAAAACCCGGTAATAAATAACCGAACCGAATCGAACCGACACCCAAATAGTGAGACCCAATCAATAACCAAAAACCGAAATCACCCGATTGAACCGTACCCGAACTTAAATTGCCAGACCTGATGGGACCCAAACTCGAATAACACCTGAACCCAAATCGAACCTGAACCGAAACCCGAAAAGGACCCGCACTTGGACCGAACCTGAATCTGAACCCGAAAAGGACCCGTACCTGAAAGAAACCTAATCATACCCGACTACTACGCGATTCGAAATGAACCGAATTGATGCTAACCCGAATTTGAAGACATCTGGATTAATGTTAACTCAAACCGAACAAGACCTGAATATGATTGAATAGTGTGTTACAATTGTTATTGTATAAAATTTTAACTTGATCATATTTAGTTGAAAATAACATTACGATTATAAACAGTGTTGATATGTTATTTAATATTAAAATATCATATAATAAATTAAATTTAAAATGTGTATTAATAGCACAGTTAGATGAAATTATTTTAAGAGTATATTTAAAATTTATGTATTAAATAAAAGAACATTGTAAATTATTAATTTAAAATTATTTTATAAACTAAAATTAATATTGATTAGTTCTTTTATTTATTATTAGAAAATTTTTCATACAATATTAACTTTTCGTTATTATTATTTTCTTTCGGAAAATTTATTTTCATTAAATTTTGCAAAATATTTTAAATTAATATTTTCAATCATCCAATTCTTTGTAAGTTTGTTGTCTTTAATCATCCACAGTCACTTAGTTGCTTCAGTTTCTGCATCTTCATTTCATTTATAGCATTAACGTTTTAGGCATCCATCCTCTACGGTGTTGTCTTCTGTTTCTACTCTTGATTTTAGAAATATTTTTAAATCAATATTTTCAATCAATAGATACTAGTAATATTTTGATTAGCAATATTTTTAAATTAATATTTTCAATCATCCAATTCTTTGTAAGTTTGTTGTAAAATATTAGCCTCAATTAGCTCTTTAATTACAAAGATAATTTGAATCATGGTTGATTAATGATTCACTTGATTGGTTTCTATCTTAGTTCTTAGATATATTTTAGTTTTACTTTTTAATTTTATTTTCATTAATAGATACTAGTAAATTGTAGAGTTTAAACTGCAAATTAGAAAAAATGAAGATAAAATTTTGGGTTGCATTAATTGGGTTATAAACTTTATAACTACAGTACGTTGTAGAATAAATTTGTAATATTGCAATCAAAACACTTCACCTTTTCATTATTTTAATTAAACTCGTCTTTCCATAGGCCTGTGGAAAGACGATCTTTCCCTATACGTTGCCTACATTTAAATTGAAGACAAAGAATTTTATTTAAAATTTTAAAGTTTAGTCATCTAAGGAAAACTATATGAGATCGTTAGAAATATTTAAATATTGAATACATTAAAATTTGATTATTTTTATAATATTTCATTCAAATTATTTAAAAAATAATTATCTATTTGTTGAGATTTATTTTAAAATTCACAACAAATAGATAATTAATATATATTAAATATATATTAATATATATTAATTCTCAACAAATATATATTAATTCTCAACAAATAGATAATTAATTTCAATTTGTAAAACAAATTGAAATTAATTTCAATTATTTGTAGTTAAAAAATTTCAATTTTTGGGTGTACAATATATCATATAGAATTAACTCAGTTAAGTCATAAGTGTAAAGTATACATAAAATATATAACTATTAATAAGTACTTATAGAGCTCAAATATGTATGTTAATCAAATTAGTTACGGTGGAATATAACTAAGTATAATAGTAGGACACAATTTATAAAAATAAATGAGAATTAATATATATTAAAAATCCACTTCGAGGGTTGATTATATAAGTCATCATAGTTATGAAAATAAATAACTAATTAGTATTAAGTCATGAGACTCATAATTTATAATTAGTAAATAGGGATATTTAATTTCTATATAAAGTCGATCAAGAGTCAAGGATTTTTATATAAAGTTAAATAGTTCTAAAGGGATTTATTGGTAATATACTAATATTTCACCTGATTAAGAAAAAATGAGCATGTCTTTCTATGAATGTTTTCTTATCTTAATTTAATATGCTATATTTTTAAAATGTATTGCAATCATGAATATATATATATATATATATATATATATCAAGAAAGACGGTCTTTCCATAAGCTTATGGACAGTTCACGGTGATTTTTACTTTAAATGTTGTAAGTTTTTTTTATAAATTTTAAATATTGTATTTTTAAAGTTAAAACAAGTAATAATATGTATTTGAATGTAAATGTATAATGTAAAAAATAAGTAGTATGTCCATAAACTTATGGACAGACCGCCTGTCAGGAGAACTACTATATATATATACATTATAACTTGCAAGTAAGGAGTTTTGTGAGTTATGAACTTATGATCGACAACATAAAATAGAGAAAAAATTAAATACAAACTATTCTATTTTGTTCTTACATACTATTATAATCTTTATGTGGTAACGTATACAGATCAATGTTTGCATAAATGTCATGTTCTTTACAAGAGAAATAATTTTTCAGTTCAAAAAATTGAAAGTATACATTAAAAAATGACTAAATAATTTTATTTATATACATATATATAATAGATTAGTTCAGCGAAAGTATTTTTACAAAATAAATGTATTAAAATTTTATGTTCATTATAATGACAATTTGCTATATTTATTTGAACAAGATCCGGATTGAATATATTAGAATCCAACCAAACCCGGCCCGAAAGAGAATGTACCCGAAAAGTACCAATACCAAACAGACTCAAACCAAATCCGATCCAAACTTGATTAAAAAAATGTAAAACCGAATTGTACCTGTAACCGAAACAGCCTGAACCAAATTTGATCCGAACTCGATTCAAAAAAATGATACCCGAATTGTATTGAAATTGAAACAACTATAACCAAACCCGACCCGTTCAGATATTTTTTAAAACTACCGAAAGACACCGAACCTGAACACACCCGATCAAGATCCGATACCCGAAGACAAAACAATCTACCGAATTATACCCGAACGTATCCGACCGAAGAGACCTGTTTGCCAAAGAAGGTGCTATTGTCCAAAGAAAAGGGCGGTTTAAAGTGACTTCAGCCGATGTGAGTCCCAAGATGCTATTTTTCTTTTCACGAGTATCATATTATAATTTGCGCCAGGGCTATTAATGAATGAAGATCTAGAAGCAACATAAAGTTGTAGTGTTTTTGTTCTGTTTTTTTGTTATCAGAATGCGGACGTTTGAAATCGACCCCCCTTCTCTTCATTATATTTAAGCGAGTTCACTCTATCTGCTGATCTTCTTCTAAGGTGTAGTCTTCTCCTGGGTTTTAAAAAGCGCGCTTTAGTGCTAAAAAGTGCGTTTAAAGCGTTGAGAGCAAGGTTGAGCGCTTTGTATCACACAGCACTGAGCAGGACGAAAAGCGCGCACTTTTTAGTGTTTTTGCCGAAGCGCAAAACGCTCCAAAAAGTGCGCTTTTGGCCTCTTGGGCTGAAATGAACTTCTGCATTTTGTTTCCTTTTTTATAATTATATATTTTGGACTGAAATGAAGTAGCTTTTAGGGTTAACGAATTAAGTAATATCAACAAAACAGAGTTTAGAGATGGAGATGAGGTCTAATGGGGATACTTTTGGTGGAGATGATGGTTTTTCTGATGACTAGAGTTTAGAGGCTTAATTGATTTCATAATAATTTAAGAATCCTTCATTCAGTTCTTCTTACTACCTAGAACTTTGAATTTGGTATTGTGTTGAAAGCTTAATTTGTCGTTTATAATTTTGTGATATTATTCTAAGTTTTATGTTGTGTCTTTAATGAAATAATCCTAGATCATGTTTTGCGTGCGCTTTTATCCGAAAAGCGCGCGCTTGCGCTCAGCGCTTCGCACTTCAGTAATTTTTACCGTTAGCGCTTCATTGCAATTTGCACCTTTTTGAACCCAGGTCCTCTCAAATAATCTAAAATGGTGTAGTTTTACTTAGCATGTTTTACATTCAGTTGGCGCTTTAAGGTCATTGTTGTATCGTCATTAGAAGAAATCTTTTAGGATTCTTGTTATTGCCAGCTATCTTAGTTGTAGTCTAGCAGTTATAGATTTAAGAATGAAATATGCGACAGGCATTGAATGGTACCTTCCTTTTTTGAAAGCAGAGTCCTATAAACTCTTTTCTTGGTGGTGTTCCTGGCGGATCATCCACTTCAACAGCCTCAAGCCTTACAGCTGCTTCCATGCTTCCATCTTTGCAGTATATCCTTCAACAGAAAAGCATGCAGAGGGTAAAATGGGTTTTCATCTTTGACTTCCCGTATCTCAATACTTTATTTTGCTCAATGCTTTCTTGATATTTTCAGGAGGAGCTTATTAAATTGATCAAATATGTGGACAATCCTCTGGTAAGCGGTCACTTGTGCTATGTAGTTTAGATAAAAATCTATATTAGTAAAACACGTGATGACTCTATCTCCTCTTTCATATCCTTTTATGTATGATTATGATTTGGTTTGTTGCATATAGGGTATTGGAGTCTGGTGAGACAAGTATATCAGTGATGTACTCTAGGTATCAGTCACCTTTTCATGAATCCTTAGTTCGATTAGCTTTCATTTTTTTAGTTTGGGTTTAGGTTTATGTTTAGCATGTTGAGTCCTCCTTTTGGTGTGCAGTTATTAATTTTATCCTTCCATTTGTCCTTGTTAGCAGAAACTAGCGGCAACTTCCAGGGAAAGAGAGCTTCAGTCTCAGGTGATTCAAGTGCAACAGAGGTAATGTTCTGCATCAAACTGACTTCACGCTATAGTATATTGTCTAAACTTATGTGCTGAGACCATGTTTGCAATTCTATCTAGTATTGGGAGTTTGGTGGAAGAGCTGCAGAGGCAAAAGCTGAAAAATGTTCAGGTTTGACTTTTTCAACTACTAGTTTGAAATACTTCCGATAAAAGGGGCTGATTCTGAATCTATTTTTTTTCCATTCCGAGTAAATAGGTAAATTGTATAGACGGTGGGACCCACGGTAGAGCCCTACCAAATACAAAAAGAATCCAACCCTAGGCTAGAAACCTAGGGAAAAAAGAGCGCGGGGGGGGGGGGGGGGGGGGGGGGGAGGAGGGTACCTGAATGAGTACCTCCCTCCCCCCCAATTATTCTTAAAGAAATGCTAACCCTAAGCTAGAAAGTACTAAGCCTAGGGAGAAAGAACTGCAAGTCCAAATGTGTGAATCTGGACCTATACATAGCAACCAGAAATGTGTACTGGCTCTTCATATGAAAACCTCATCGCAGCCGAGACTCGGATCTCAGGTCTTTAAGAGAAATAATGAAGAAGACGTCAGTGGTAGACAAAAAGCGCAGCCGAGTGTGGTGTACTCGGGTCTTGAATGATCGCCATGATGTGCTGGTGTTGCTGAATCCGAATGAAGCTAGGACCGCCAAAGGAGGAGCAGCTTCTACCATATACACCCCTAAGGTGAGGATAGAGGGGTGTTATTGGCCTTCAAACGTTCTCGTGATATGAACCGAGGCTAATTTAGGGGGCAAGAGTGTCGTAGGCAGTGCCAATAGCTCTTGTGAATCCCTCTAAAAGTAGTCCTCCTAAGGATGGAGAGAACGGACACAACTTATACGGCGTGCGTCAGGCCTGGCGATTGTGTAATCGCCCACTCCATTTTGAGCAAATGGACAACTTTATGCTAATTTAACACAAAAAGTGTAGCGCAAGCATAGGGCGCGTAATAACCGTCAAGTCCAAGTACCAACTAGTAGTGGATTAATTAATTTTGCGTACGCTAATTAATTAATCCACTACCCAACTCCTATGGTCAAGCAACCAAATGTAGAAAGGCCACTCTCCCACCCTCCAAGTGAAAAATATGCACTTATCCACCAAATACAATTTTAGCCCAAAGAGAAGGCCAAAACTCCATAATAATCCACAATTTAGGGCCCAAATATGAAGGAAATTCACCCCAAAAATAATGCATGTAATCTGAAAAATACTCAATTTAATTAGGCCCAAGAATCCTATCATTCAGCCCAGCCAATTTTCGCCCCACCATGTGAAGCCATTGACCGAATTTCTTATGTTTTAGCCCAGTGGCTCGGCCCAAATCCCAATCCGTATGACCCGCTCACCAAAAGCAACTCCTTTGCGGCGGTTTTTTGCCCAGAAGCGCCGGTTTTCAGCCCATGAGCTCGGCCCAGGTTACAAACCGCGTGACCCGGCCAGATGGTTCACCCGCGCGACAACCGGGTCCTTCAACCGGTTTTCAACCGGGTTATAAGAGACCCGGGCTTCATATTATTTTTCAGCCCAGCACTAAATGAAACGGCCCAATCAGCTCGGCCCAATAACACTTTCAGTAGGGTTTTGTGGCTCTGACCCGATTTCCTCTTAGCGGGTCATTTAACCCGCGCCGAGAATTAACCCTAAGCAACTGCCCTTGCCCATTTCCGCGGCCCAGCAGTGCTTTTATTCAGCCCAACCCATTTGCCTTGAAAACCCTAGTTTGCCTCCAACCCATTTCTACTTCCTCGGGTTTTCTGACCCGGCGGCGCCCGAAACGGGTCGTGCTCCCAGAACCGCAGCCTCGCCGGATTCGCGATTTTCCAGCGACGGAGGTCGCCGGAATCTGGAAATTTTGGCCGGAATTTTGCGTCAAATTTCGCCGAAATCTGGAAATTTTACATCAATTTTTCGAAAAAAATCTATCAAAATATGGGCATCTTCCCTTGTGAATTTCGGCCAGAATTAGCAACAAAACAAGGAGTTTCCACATCCAAAACCGAGCATTAGCAATCCGGCCAAACAAACACCTTTCTCCTTGCCGGAAACACTCTTTTACGGTGAGCAAAAACAACACAATCAACACTCCTTAATTCTCTTTTCCAGCCCTAGAATGCATCCCAAACATGAACAAATACAAATCCGAATCTAAGGCTAGAGAACCAAGGCAATTTCATGCTTTTCCATCGCCGGAAAAATGTTTTTCCGGCGACCTCCGATCGGAAAATCCGAAAAAAGCCAACCTCCAATTTTACTTCAACTCCGAAATTTCCAGCAACTGTTCCGATCGGATAATGCATAACAAAACGAACCGAATCCTTCAAAGCATAACAAGCATTATAATTCACCGGAAAGAAGTGTTTTTTCCGGCGAACCCGATCGAAAAATTCAAACCATTATCATCAAGAAAAAATCCATCCTTTACAGAAAATCTGATCCTCCATTCATCTATATCCGAATATTATCATGAGATTGAATCAACGGAGAAAATACATTGGGCCTATGGTCGTTAATGATTCCAATTAAACCAATTAACTCCAAACATCTGTCTTGAATCCGATTAATCCCAAACCATCAACCCCATCGAACAATAACATTCAAACACCCAAAATCTTGAATCCCACATGAGTGTTCATCAGTCAAGAAAATAAATTTAAATTCTTGGCATGCAAATAGCAATCTGGTCGAAGCTCCAATTAAAGCAACAATCATGGACAGTGTGCCATCTGATCACATGAATGCCCTCTCAACAGATCCATCATGAACTCTTCCAAATACTATAAAAAAATTCATGCTTCAAATTCATCTCTACTCTCAATCCAACATGAACATCACATTGACTATCCACCATAAACAAATAATCTTCCAAAAAAATCCACACAGATTCATCATAAATAAACCCCTCATCAATCATCCAGATTAGACATATCAACGAAAGATTAAAACTTACTTGGAACAATGATAGATCTTCATCAAATACACTCCATCACCAACTTCAAGATCGAAAAGTCTGATCTTCACCCAAAACCTCCAGATCCAAAGATCAAATCTTCAAATTCAAGCGCAAATCATACCTCGAAAGATGCCCGGCGAGGAATCCAACATTAATGTCGGATTCCTCGCCGGAAACTCTGAATCGTAGGAGAGAAACTGGAAGAAAATCGGCCCCGGGAAGTCCGGAGAAGGGCTGCGCCCTTTTTTCTCTCCAGAGAGAATTTTCTCTCACTACCATTTTTTTTCCATTCCGGACACCATAGGCGTAGGGCTATTGAATGCCCATTTTGGTCACTTGAATTTAAGTATAAGTAAAGGAAGGCCGCATTCAGGTTGCGTCTTTTTGCCGATAATAGAGTGACACTTTGTTTAACTGGTCATCGGTGACTCCATCTCCGCAAATTTGTAGCTTTAGTTGTCCCATTAGCGTATGCATATTGATGTTTTAATCTTCTTAATTCTTTGTATTTTCAGGATGAATGGGAAGTGCATGAAGTCTTAAAGAAATGTGAAGATTCTGAAGATAAATATTAAAACAAACCATTAATCCTTAATATTTAATGTAATCTTAAATTTGTTATGGTTGAATTTGTAACATATTTGTGGGATTTTAATTTTGAAGAATTGATTTTGATGATGTAAAATTTAAATTACATATTTTTCTTGAATTTTGAATTTTGTTATGTATTGTAAATATATTTTAAAAATGTTCCCCTGAAATTTGGTTTATTAGGATTGAATCTGAATTCAAATCAAAACAATCTGAATTCAAATTAAAACTGAATTCTGATTTCGGCGCAATTCATTCAGGTAATTTGGATCGATTTTGATTTTGGGTATTTTAGAGGCAAAACTGAATAACCTAAATTGAATAACCCAAAAATTGAATAATCTGATCAGACACCCACTTCTAGCAGCACAGCAAGAGAGGAGATGGGTTTTCAAGAGGAATTGGAACCTAGGAGGCACAATCATGAAGGTGGACAAAGAACTTCAATGTAAAGGAGGAACCACTGGTGGCACCAATCTGGCTAACAATTGAGTTCCCATCGGCATGCTATCTGCACAAAGATTGCATACCCCTCATATTTGCAGACCAGCCAACGATCAATCATACAAGACCTTCAACAATCCGCCTCTGTGTAGAGATGGATCTCACTGGCGACTTCCCAGAGAGAATAAGATTGGGCTCTACAAAAGATAGCAAGTGGTACGATATCTGATATGAAGACCATCTGATTGTGCACGTCTAAAGATTGGGCACAAAACAACTGATTGTTGGGTTAGAAAAGCCTCAAAAGAGGCGAAAGAACAATGACTCCCAATCCCTGACCTTGAACAGGGTTCAAGGGGACACACACAACAACAATGGAGAAAAATAAACAAAACACATAAGGAGGAGGATGAAGTATTTCAGGATGCTGTTGACAACATATTGCAGGGAACGGCAGAGAAGAAAGATGAAAACATGGAGGACATCCTGACTAAGCAAATGACAGAAAAAGCAAGCAAGCACAAGGATTTGTCATAGTGCCGAGCTAAAGGATACAACCAAAAGAAGTCACAACAACTGGCAACCCTTGATGACATTCAGATCAATGCCAAAAACCTTATCCTTCAAACCTCAGATAAATTGCTTATTTTTCAGGATCTTATAAACTCTCAGGCAAAACTGACTGAAAATTTTTCATCTCAGGTATAGGATGTTGAAGACAAGCAAGGAGAACATAAAGACGGGAATGAGGAACAACAAATGGACGCACACCAACAGACCCCTACCAGTGTTATTCAACTTCAAATTCAAGACCAGAATAACAATAATGGGAAGATCCTTCAACACAGAGAACGACCAGAAACCTCTGTACAAGGTAATCACACCCAAGGTAACATCAAACCACCTGATAAGAAAAGAAGTAGAAATTTCTTCAGATCTCCTAACACTATAATCACTCGCTTGAAATCAAAATCAAAGAGATCCAATGAATGTTAAAATTCTAACTTGGAACTTAAGAGGTATAGCTGTATCACTAATCAGACTTAGACATGTTTTACATGTTCATAATATATTTGTACTCATAGTAATTGAGCCTAAACAGAACATAGAAAGACTTAATGGATTTAAACAAACACTGGGGGTTTGAGGAATGCTATGCCACAGAAGACTCTAAGATATTTATAATGGCTAGAAATGGATATGTGGGAACTATCACAACTCTGAATGAACATTTCCTGAGTATTAATATGAAAAACACACAGACACTAAATGAGTTTCATATAATAGCTGTCTATGGAAAACACTCAAGAGCACTAAGACAGAACATGTTCACAGATATAGAATATGCCTTAGAACAAATCAACATCCCATGTATTGTACCAGGAGATTTTAATGTTAGTAGAACCCTCCGGGAGTACAGAGGAAGATATCCACAGAATCCCAATAGTATGCAAGATTTTGACACTTTTATAGTGTCAAACAATCTAGAAGACATACCAACGGTTGGGAATTATTATACATGGACAAACTCAATGAGGGGCCAGGATAAAATCTGTAAAAGAATTGATAGGATATTAGGAAACTCAGAGTGGCTTAATAAATATCCAAACACATCAGTTCATGCTTTAGCCAGGATGCTCTCTGATCACTCACCTCTAATCTTAGACACTAACATACGGGATAATACATCTCCAAAGGCCTTTATATTTCAAAATATGTGGACACTTAGACCTGAATTAATGTAACTAATACAAGCTAACTGGAACCAACCATGCCCACACATGGGGATGTTTGTTTTTTCACATAAGTTAAAAAGATTAATATTGGAGTTAAAAACATGGAACAAAAACACATTTGGTAATGTTTTTGAAAATATGAAAATTGCAGAAAAAATGGTTCAAGAATTGGAAGCTAAATATGACACTAATCAAGACCCCAATGATCTAAACCTCCTTTTAGAAGCCAGTGTAGAGTTAACCAAAAAATTAAAAGAAGAAAATCTTTTCTGGAAACAAAAGGCGAAACTCAACTGGCTAAAAGAGGGAGACCTCAACACTAAATTCTTTCATAACTATATTAAAGAAAAGCATAACAGACTCAGAATTAACAAGATTAAGGATGAGAATGGAAGCTAGATTACAGATCAGAAAGAATTGGGGGATCATGCTGCAAAATTCTTCAAAAACATGCTAACTGATACTAATAATGACAAATCAGGAAATTCTATGTTGAGATATTTAGAATTCATACCCATAGTTGTGACAAAATGGTGAAATGATCAAGCTAATTCAAATGCAAGAGCTGAAAAACATTGTTTTTCAACTTGACCCTAACAATTTTGCAGGGCCAGATGGTTTCCTTGGTAGCTTCTAAAGGTATGCATGAGAAATTATAAATGTAGATCTACTTTCATGTTTGCAGGAGTTCATGTGTGGTATTGCTATACCTAGGAGTATCAGTAGTGAACTAATTTGCCTAATCCCAAAAAATTGAGACACCAAACACACTATCTGACTTTAGACTTATTTTTCTGTCCAATTATCTTAATAAAATATGCTCAAAGGTCCTGGTAGATAGGATGTCATTAGTTGTGGATAAATGTATATCTAAAGAACAATCTTCCTTCATCAAGGGGAGGGAATTAAGTGATAATGTGATTACCATGCAAGAGACGGTCAGATTTTTAGATAAAGAAAATCAAGCCTTAAACCTAATAGCAAAAATAAACATGTCCAAGGCCTTTAATAGAGTCTCCTGGCCTGGCCAATGTTGAATTCATTGCTATTGAATGGGTTTCATGGCCACTTTGTGAAACTGATCTTACAAAATATATCAAATGCATGGTTCTCAGTTCTACTCAATGGTAAACCCAATGGCTTTTTCCAGGCCAACAGGGGATTAAAACAAGGGGATCCCATATCCCCATACTTTTCAATATCATAACTGAGGTACTTAACAGAGGCCTGAAGACCATGTTCAATTCTGAACTGATGGATTACTTCCAGATCCCAAGAGAATTTAAACTAACACATTTATCATATGCAGATGATACAATGATTTTCTTAAAAGCCACAAAAAAATCTGTCCTAAATCTGGTAAAATTCCTACACATTATGAGAAAGCCACTGGACAACCAGAAAAGTGTTTTTTACAAAGGTAAATGGGCCAACACGATCACAGTTCAGAGAGTGAAACACATCACAAAGATGAGCCAGGGAATATTCCCATTCACATACTTGGGAGTTTCATGCTATAAAGGTAGAAAACTAAATGTTTACTACCAGTACCTAATCCCTGGTGTGTCTTATAATCTCTGAAATGAAGGCGATTTGTTCAGAATTCCTATGGGGGAAAAATGAAACTGACACATCTAAAAGACATTGGAGATCCTGGCCTAGACTGTGTTACCCTAGGCTAGAAAATAGGCTCAATTTTAGGGATTTCCATACAATCATAGATTCATTCTCAATGAAACTATGGTGGAAACTACAGGAAGGGTCAAGTATATGGGCACAACTCATATGGTCACTGCCAAAATCTAGCAGAACATCTGATCCATGGAAAAGAATCCTAACAGTAAGTCCTAAAGCAGTAGAGAACTCTAGAGTCATCATAGGTAGGGGTCTTTGTAATTTTTGGACTGCTAATTGGTCTGGACTAGGACTACTAATTGATAATTGGAACCATAACTCTGAACCCCCCAGCTCTTATATGGCAGTTAAGGATTTCTCAGAAAACATGAACCACATGATGCAGTCACTTAGCATAGGTTTCAGTTCACTGATTATATCAAAGTTGGAACACTCTATTATGCTCTTTGACAAACTGGATCACATGGTGTGGACACCATCTACTACAGGTAAGTTTTCTATACAGTCTACTTATCAACTGCTTAGGAACAAGAAACAATAAGTGCCAGGACTGGAAAAAGTATGGAGCTTAATCTTACCCCAAAAGATTGCAATATTTGTCTGGAAACTGAATCATAAACTGCTCCCAATGGACTATATATTGCAGACTATGATGATTGATGTCGCTTCTAGATGCCCTCTCTGTTTCAACCATGAGGAAACCCTTAACCATATTTTTAATAAATGTCAAGTCACTTAGAGACTATGGAAACATACTGCTCACTTGCTAGAAATAAATGACCATACTTGTGATCATATATTTGACAAATTATCTTGGTATTGGTCGAACACAACCTTTTCAAAAAAAAAATTTGTTCAGATCCTACCATCTTTACTTTGTTGGATAGTGTGGACAAATAGATGCTCAGCTGTGTGTGATAATAAAAAAGTGAGGGCTGACAGTATGATTTTTGAATTGAACAGAATGTTGGCTGATATTTTTACTGTACATCCTCGGGTTATATATAGATATTGTGATTACTTGGTTTTAAAAGGACTAATCCCAGTGCATAAGCAACCAAAAACTAAAATCATTAGAGCCTATAAATAGGAACTACTGGACATAGGGTATAATCTGAACACAGATGCCACACACTCCCATTTATCTTACTCTAAAGTTGGAATAATTGTCAGAAACATGGAATGCATAGTCAAAATGGTAGCAATAAATAGCATACCATCAGCAAAATCGCCATTAGAGGCTGAACTATTGGCCATCAGATCAGGCCTTCACTTATGCATTTTAAAAAACTTCCACCCTTTCATAATTGAAACCGACTCTATGCAGGCTGCAGAAATAATACAAGGAAGGAGAATCTCACCCTGGAAGATCAAGAAGTTATGTTGGGAGATCAACGATGATGTAGCACACATAGGTGCCACGTTTCAACACATTTTCAGGCAACAAAATCAAGCTACACACGAGCTTGCAAATATGGCACTAGGCCTGGATACTCAACTGATCACTACCTTACAAGCATAGGACTTCAACCAGCGAGTCAAGGCAACAATCATGGCAGATCAGATGAGACTGTCGAACATTAGAGTTCACCACTTAAAGAATGACGTCCATCTCCATTAGGCTCATCCAAGGAGTTATATATAACATTGGTTTCTTGGAAATGTTTTCAAAGGATTGTCTTGGCTAGCAAATGTTAACACTTGAGGTGGAGGCATTTCGTTAGAGACACAATCCTTTCAAAACAATATACGTAGCACCGCTTTTGTCTTAGGAGCGCGATCACACCATTATAATTGGAGAATTCTTAAACTAAACAGCTGTAATATTTTTGATTACAGGGCTACGGGTGACCAATACATACCCCCACCTACCAGGTGGTTTCTAATTTTTTTTTTAAAAAAAAGAGAGATGGGTTTTCTAATATTTCAAGTTTTTGTAATTCAACCCCTGAATTTTAGTGCATCTTCTACAATTTACCTCAAGAAAACATTAATTATGATCTGATCCCTGAATTTGACCAACTATTATTGTCACTATTATTGCCACTATTATTGCCACTATTATTGTTGACAACTTGAATGTAATAGACAGATTTCATTTCCAGTTTTCGAAAGAAAAAAAAAGACCAACTCCTATTTTGTTATTCCACCACAATATCTAATTAGTTTTTTTTTAATCTTACCATGATACTATCTTTCATGGAACGGATTATAAGATTAGTGGTGCTCTCTTCAAGACATGGAATGTAATAAGATAGCACATGTCTTAAGATGCTACCGACAAAATGATCGACGAGGCAACATACGATGAAAAAGTTGAAAAACGGGAGGATGATAATTTGCTTTATATGAATTATCAATTGGTCTCATCTCGCAAAAAATAGCACATTTTAATTTTTGGAGGTTAACTCAATCAATTTTTAATTATTAGAAAAATTTTTTAAATACATAATTTAAAAATATATGTTATGAAGAATCAAATAACATATAACATAATAATAGTCTTGCATATATACTAATAGAATTTACACAAAGTTTTACTTAACACAGCCTAAACTTTAGGCTGTGGTTTATTATGAAATTATTATAAATTCGAAATTGGGATGGGGTTTTTTCTGAAATTTGCTGATAAATTCAGGGACCTACTGTGCAATTATAAAAATACTATACATATATCACAAAAAATTTGAATTTTCAATTTTCTTTCCCCCTCCCCCGATCGGAAACCGCCTCTGACCGGCGGTTACCACCGGATTTTCACCGGATTCCATCGCCTCCGCAGATAACTCGCCAGAATCTCACAAGAATCCGCACAACCCTAGGCTCTTCAATTCTTCCACCTTTCATCTTTCGACATCGCTGAGATCGAGATTGAGATTGAAGCTTCGAGATCGATCAACGTTTCGACCAGGAGGATTCGAATGGCGACGAGGCTGATTCAAACGACGATGAGGCTGATTTGAACGACGACGAGGCTAGGGTTTTTAGATCGGCAAGCAAAGAAAAGTGACAATGAGGCGACGATGAGTCAAGCAAGGTGATAGTGAAATGATAGT
This sequence comes from Rubia yunnanensis, assembly GCA_037428765.1. NCBI lineage: Eukaryota > Viridiplantae > Streptophyta > Magnoliopsida > Gentianales > Rubiaceae > Rubia > Rubia yunnanensis. Next base: position 62,779,762 of record CM075069.1, on the reverse strand, counting down.
GAGGCGAGAAAGGCAATGGTGAAGCGATGGTGAGGCAAGGAAGGCGATGGTGAAGCAATGATGAGGCAAACAAGACGACGGCGAGCGGTTGCTGTGTCGGCGCTTGAGATTCACGGGCTTTGTGGAGAAGAAGATGCGTGCGTCTAGCCACACTAGCTGTTTAAGGTTGTGAGGATTCCTAGAGATTTCTTAGCACGAGGTTTGTGGTATGCAAAACGTCTTTATGCTATGTATTTACTGTACCGCCTGATGGTGGACAGTTATGATGTTTGGAAGAAAGAAAGGGGGGTTATCTTAAGAAAAAATAAAATAAAAATGTGAGACCGGCGGACGGGGGCGACATCGATGAACGATGGTGATGGCAGACGGCTGAGAGCTCATGCGAGGTGAGGTTTACTTTCGCGTTTTATTTTATTCAAAGATATTCTGAGGTTTATTAATTTTTTGACTGAACTCATGTTCAATAAATGTCCTTTGGTGTAGTAGTTATTACTTTGGATGATGATGTTAGAGTCTGGAGTTCGAATCTTGCTGAGATTTACTTTTGGTTTTATTTTATTCAAAGATATGCTAAGATTTATTTATTTGTTGATTGAGTTCATGATTAATACGTGTCCTTTGGTGTAGTGGTTATGATGTTAGAGGTCTGGTGTGTTTAAGTCTTGGTGTGACCTCTATTTTTGAAGAAATTGTGTTCTGTATTTACATGTTGAGTTTTAATATTATTTGACTGAGTCTAGGTTGAATAAGAGTCTTTGGTGTAGTGGTTATTACTTTAGGGTTTGAGGTTAGAGACCAGGGTTCAAATCCCATCAGGTTCTTTTTTTTGAAGAATTTTTTATTCTTGAGGTACTGTACCTTTTGTTGATGTTTTTAGCTTTTTAAACTATTATGCTGATGTTTTTCATTATTCGGGTCGGATTTAATTGATATTAGTTGAAGTTCTGTAGTTTTTTTAGGTGATATGGATTGATATTTGTAGTTTTTTAAAATTTTCCCATGGTGATGTTTTTCATTTTCTGGTTGAGGTTTTGATAATAGGAGTGATGTTTGTAGTGTCTTTTTTCTTTTGTTGATATTTCATTTTTCGGATGAGGTTAAGGTGTTAGGAGTTGATGCTTGTACTATTTGTTTTTTAAAAAGATTGTTGATGTTTTATGATTTTCAGAGTGAATAATTTATATTCTTGAGGTACCGTCGCTTTTTTGTTGATTTTTAAGTTTTTGTTTCTCATGTTGATGTTTTTCATTTTCTAGATGAGTTTTAGGTGACCGGGGATGATGTTTGTAGCCTTTTTTGATGATATTGTTGATTTTTTGTAGTGTTTTTCCCTTATCTTGACATTTTTCTTTATTTTTTTAGTGCTTCAAATGTAGGTTGTGGGTACTTATTTTATAACTTGTGTGTGTTATGAAAATAAATTGGTGTTTAGAGTACAACTTGTAAGTGCTTCAATCGTTGCTTGTTAGAAGTTGATGCTTATAGCTTTTTTGTTGATATGGTTGCTTTTTTGTAGTATTTTTTCCTTTACGTTTTTCATTTTTGGTTAGTGATTCAAATGTAGGTTGTAGGTGCTTATTTTATAACTTGTAAGTGCTTCAATCGTTGCTTGTTAGAAGTTGATGTTTGTAGTTTTTTTTTCAAAAACAAAAGAAGATAATTTAGCTTTGTTGGGATTTTTATTATTTTCAGTTTATTTTTTGTTGGTCGTAGTGGACGTTTTTTTTTAATTTTAATTTGATTATATTTTTTTTGCTATTTTATTTATTTTTTAATTTATTTTTTGCTGCAATTTTTTAGTTGATGTTTTATGATTTTTTCCTTGATGTTCTGCTATTTGTTGCTGATGTTGCTACATTTTTTTTGCTACAGTTTTTCCCTGGAAAGTTATTAGCAATAGTTTCCTGTAAAATAATTAGAGATAGACCCATGTAAAGTTATTAGAGATAGGTCCCAAGAGCTAGAATTGTTAGAATTGTAGCAAGACCCCTGTCTAAAGTTTAGGCTGCCTCACATGAGACCATCCCTAGAATTTTATGGTCGAACTTGACTCAGTTTGACTTCCAAAGAGTAGGTCTCCTGACATGTGGCATGTCCATAACCTTATGGACAGACCACTTATTTTTTACCTTATAAACTGGATTTGTTAAATTACATACTCCCTCCGTCCCATCCGAATCTGCATATTTTTTGGCCAACTTTCTCAAGACATGTTTGTCCATAAATTTTAACTAATATACAGACACCAATATCATCATGTGAGACATTGTTGGATTCCTTGCATGATATATTTTCCAAATATCAAAATTTAGCACATTGTTAATATACGTAACTAAAGTTATCGTTGGTCAAACATAACTGAGAAAGTTGACCAAAAAGTGTGCACATTCGGCTGGGACGGAGGGAGTACTCAATTTAGAAATTTAGAAAATATTTTTTATTTCCTATATTTTATTTTTTTCACATTCAAATACATATTATACTTATTTTAACCTTTAAAATACAATATTTAAATTATATAAAAAATTATACTCCCTCAGTCCCAACTATTTTTGCACCTGTCACTATTCATTTAGTCAAACTTTGATACTTAGAAAAGTAAATTTCAAGTAATGCTTAAAATAATATATTATCATATGTGATATCATTAAAATCGTGTTAACGTCTATTTTTACAATATTATTTTTTCATCATTTTTTAAATATGCACAATTAAAGATATTAATGATCAAAATTAGTTAGGTCAATCTGAAAAAGTCAAAATTTGCATAACTAGCTTAGACGGAGGGAGTAACATTTAAGGTAAAGGCCCCTGTTGATTGTCTATAAGCTTACGGAAAGACCGCTTTTCATGTGACTTTCTCTTAAGGAGAGTAGGTCTCCTGACAAGCACCCTGTCAAAAAACTTATGGACAGAACACTTATTTTTTACCTTATAAACTTCATTTGTTAAATTACATACTAAATTTTGAATTTTTTTTTTAAATAATATGTTTTCACATTCAAATATATATTATTTCTCATTTTAACCTTTAAAATACAATATTTAAATTAGAGTCCGTCTCTTGAAATATAATATTTCCATAAGCCATGGAAAGACCGGGGTTTAAAGTGCAAATTAGGAGAAATGAAGACAAATTTTTTGGGTTGCATGAATCGGGTCATAAACTTTATAACTTCTACACATTACATAATAAATATTTAATATTGCAACTAAGACATTTTACCTTTTATTATTTTAGTCAAATAACAATTAAGGTGAAGCAGGGGCAAGAATGCCGAATCTCTTTATGATAAACATATCCATTTTGCGAGTTCATTATTACGGATAGATATTACAAAGGATCGGAATAATGACGTATATAATGCTTGAATTCTCGATGTAGATGCTACATAGTTGGTTCTCATCCTTCAGAGACAATGAGTGTAATAGGAGCATCCGTCAACAAAAGGATCACCCTAAGATGCTTGGTATAAATAACCCATTTCTTGGTCTTCGACCCCCTCAGTCACTACGAACGCCCCTGATCAGTGCAATATGATGTGTCTATTTATTTATCTCTTTACTCGAAATGGGAGCAGGTTTGGAAAAAGGATCTTAGAGTGTCCAGGGTTGGGCCAGGATGGGCTCTTAGCATCTTCTTTATTCTTCTCATGGGAGTTACTTTACAAAGACTTGTCAATGTCAAGGTAAGGAAGATGGGGGAGCAAGCACACTTGGAGAGCGCAGTACAACAGAGAGTTGTATGCTGCGTTCGGGAAGGATGAATCGCTCCCGAAAAGGAATCTATTGATTCTCTTCCAATTGGTTGGACCGTAGGTGCGATGATTTACTTCACGAGCGAGGTCTTTGGTTCAAGTCCAAGATGTCCCAATTGCGCCAGGGAATAGAATAGAAGAAGCATCTGACTACTTCATGCATGCTCCACTCGGCTAGGGGGATGTAGCTCAGTTGGTAGAGCTCCGCTCTTGCAATTGGGTCGTTACGATTACGGGTTGAATGTCTAGTTGTCCATGCAGTAATGATAGCATCTTGTGCCTGAACCAGTAGCTCACTTTTTCTAAGTAACGGGAAATACAAACTAATTATCCTCATCCCAAAATCCCTTACAAAGAAAGGTAGGCGTGCAATAAGAGAAAGCTTACCAAATCCATAGGCTTATGGAAAGACGGAGTTTAACTGGAATAATAAAAGATAAAATGTCTTAGTTGCAATATTAAATATTTATTATGCAACGTGTAGAAGTTATAAAGTTTATGTCCCGATTTATGCAACCCAAAAAATTTATCTTCATTTCTCCTAATTTACACTTTAAACCTTGGTCTTTCTATGGCTTATGGAAAAACTGTCTTTCAAGAGACAAACTTATAACATTTAAGGTAAAAAACCCTAATTTGCACTTTAAACCTTTATCTTTCCATGACTTATGAAAATACCGTCTTTCTATTTATAACATTTAAGGTAAAAACTCATGTGAAATGTTTATAATCTTATAGTAAGCTCAACTTTTCTGCAACTCTCTTAAGAAAATACTTATCCATGCGCTAAAATAATCGTCTTTCAAGAGACGGACTTATAACATTTAAGGTAAAAACTCATGTGGAATATCTATAATCTTACGGAAAACCCGTCTTTTCTGAGACTTTCTCTTAAGAAAATACCTATCCATGCGCTAAAATGATTTGAAAGGATTTCATCTCTACTGACTGAACAATACAGTGCGATCTGAAATTTTTACTGTAGCTATGTGCGATTAAGTGCAATTTGCCCAAAACGCAAATCTGTTGGTCATTTTTGTCCTCTTCTTTCTTCTTCCCCATAGTCCTCTAACTGATAACGGTCGGATTCTAAATATTTCCTCCTGTTTATGGCGGCTCCTCCGCCTGGCTGTGGTGGTTCCGCTGCGGCCAAGTCGTTTCTTCAAGTGCTTGGAAACCGTCAACCTCCACTACAGGCAACCCTCCCATCTAACCCAGAAATTGTCCCAAAAACTCACTACAAAGGTGATATCGCCTGTCTAATCTCCCGTCGCGATGCAGAAATTTTGGCATCCCATTACCAAAACGCCCTGGTGGGTAAATTTGCAAGAGGAAAGCCGCCCATGCCTGCACTAAATGAAGCTTTCAAGTCTGTTGGTTTCAAAGGTAATTTTCAAATTGGCTCGATTGATTACAGACACATTCTAATCCGATTCCAAGACAAAGAAGATTATCAGAGGCTTTGGCTTAAAGGTCACTGGATCTTCAATCAGGCTCCAATGAAGGTACTCAAATGGACAACAGATTTCTCCCCAGAGGCCGAATCTTCAATAGTACCGGTATGGGTTACCATTCCCTATGTCCCAGTCTTTTTCTATAACATCGCTATACTACAATCTATGGGAAATCAGATAGGGACTTTTATTAAGATGGATGCAGCTACTGCTGCCCTTACTCGTCCTTCAGCGGTGAAGATGTGTGTAGAAATTGATCTAAAAAATAAGCTACCAACATTATTAGAGTGGGAATTGAGGAGGATGGTATTGAATATAATGTGGTTAAGCTTCCTTTAGAATTTGAGGATATACCTCCATACTGTCTCCATTGTCAAACTATAGGGCATGAGCATAATCATTGTATATACCTACACCCAGAACTTAAGAGAACTAAATCTCATAGGGTGGACAAACTTCCTAATCAGATTATCTCTGGGGTTGGTAAGGTTGGGCCTCAACTTAAGGAGCAACAAAAAGCTTCAGATAAGTTTCCTATAGTAGGTGTAGACATTCTACATAATGAAACTACTAAGGCAGGGAGTTCTGGTTTGTCTGTCGCTGAGAAGCATGGAACTCATATCACAAAGAATTTCAAATATGTTCCAAAACAGAAGGAATCTCCAATCATTATCATTGATGAGGCTGGGGTACCTGAATCTTTAGTAGAGAGGAACAGGGTTAGGCTATCTGACATCATAGTCTCTGAAGTTGATACACAGGTTGGTGATCAGGAGAAAGAAGGCATCTCTTTATCTAATGCTCTTGATACTGAGTCTGGGGATCAGTTTGGTAAAAATCAGAATAAAAAGACAGAGTTGACTCCTATGGTAGCTAGGATTAGTCGGACCCAAGGAGAATCGGGTGGAAGCACAAATCCCTTTGTGCAGTTTCCTGAATATTAGTCAAAGCATTCCCTGTCTGCTCCACCAATTCCCATCACAAAGAAAGTTTTTTCTAAGGATGACATTCCTAGCAAAAGAGATAAATCTTTCTCACCTTTCAATACCATTATTGCTGCTAAAAACTTCATATTCTCTCAGCAGAAACATAGGCACAACAGATTCCTCCCACTTGAGGATGATGATGGATCCAGTGAGGAGAACACTAAAGGAAATGCTATAACCAATACTGTGGTACCAGAGGATACAGATGCAGATCATGTGAGATCTTCTCCTTCACATAGTACTGATACTCATATAAATCAGATTAGCCAGGTAAGTTCCTCCATTTCCCATTCCAAACCATCAAAACCGAAGAAGGGTAGACAACCAATGAATGATTCTAATCATAGGAATGAGACATATTTAACTCAGTTAAATACTATCATGACTAGATCAAAAAGCGCCAATAATGTTTTAATATGAATAATACAACTCTTAGGATAAAATTCTTGGTTTGGAATTTGAGAGGAATGGATACTTCCATGCTCAGACTACAAAATATGATTACTAGGTATAATTTTGAGCTCATTTGCTTAATTGAACCAAAACATGATAATCTGCAGTGTGACTCATATAGGCAATTGTTACATTTCGATAACTGTATGTATGAAATGAATGGTCAGATTTGGCTATTTTGGAATGCAAGTATATCTCTATCTGTCAAATATGATAATTTACAATTCCTTGCTGTCTCTTTGTATAGTCTCACTCTGAACAAAAATGGATGCCTTTTTTGTGTACGGGCTTAGAACTAGAGATGGGAGGAAATCTCTTTGGTCTGATCTTAAGTCCTCTACTCACACGGATACTATTTTTATTGGGGATTTTAATGCCATTACATCTGTAGCCGAATATAAGGGTCCTTCTACTCCTAAAATAGGTAGCATGAAGGATTTTAATGATTTCATCAATGTAATGGCTTTAGTAGAAATCAATACAGTGGGTAACTTATTCACTTGGAGTAACAATAGACTGAGAAATCCTACCATTCAAAGATTAGATAGGGGTCTTTGTAACTCTGCATGGTCATCTACTTTTCCTGCTTCTTCTGTTCAAATTTTAAATAGGTATTCTTCTGATCATAGCCCTATGCTTCTCACTATTGGTAGTGATATACCATCTACCCCTAGGCCTTTCAGATTCCTGAACACCTGGTTTAAAAGGAAAGATTTCATGACTGTCATTAAGAATAACTGGGACCTCCCTCTTCGTAACTCAGGAATGCTTGGTTTCTGTCTTAAACTCTTAAGATTAAAAAAAGAATTAAAAATCTGGAATAAGGAGCATTTTGGTAATATTCATGATAATGTAGTGCTGGCCGAAACTGCTCTTCAGACTCAGGAGCAAATGTACGATCAGAATGCATCTGTGGATAACTTGATCAAACTTAAAGAAGCTAGGGCTAAGTTAGTTAGAGCTTTAGTAGAACAGAAAAGCTTTTGGAAACATAAAGCAAAGATTAAATGGTTAAAGGAGGGGGATAATAATACCAGTTTTTTTCACAACTCAGTCAAGGAAAGAAAGGGTAGATTAAAGATCACAAAAATCAAAGGTGGTAATGGTCAATGGCTGGACAGTATACAGGACATAGAAAATGAAGCCATCCAATACTACCAGGGTCTTTTAACAGATGATAGCTCGCCTGAATGTAACTTTTTCAAATCTCATTTTCTCAGCCAGATTCCTAACGTGGTCACCCAACAAGATAATGAGAATCTTATGCATTCGGTTACAATGTCTGAGCTCAAACAGATTGTTCTTGGTCTCAACAGAGACAGTAGCCCGGGTCCTGATGGCTTCACTTCTAAATTTTATATTAAATCTTGGGATATAATTTCCACTGATTTACTAGCTGCAGTTCAGGACTTTGTTGATGGGAATGTCATTCCTAGGGGTTTTAGTAGCACCTGGATCACAATCATACCTAAGAAGAAAACACCTATTTCATTTGATGATTACAGGCCAATAAGTCTTTCCAATGTAGTTAACAAGATTTGTTCAAAAATGCTAATGGAAAGACTTAAACCATTAATGTCAAAACTCATTTCTCCACATCAAACTGTTTTTCTTAAAGGGAGAGATATTTCGGATAATGTAATTTACTTACAAGAAATGGTCAGATTTCTCAATAGGAAGCAAAGACAACCAAACTGCATTGTCAAATTAGATCTTAAGAAGGCCTTTGATAGGGTTAAGTGGTCCTTTCTATATAATGTCCTTGCTAAATTTGGTTTTCATGCTAGATTTATTTTTCCCATCATGAATAATCTATCACAGGCCTGGTTCTCTATCTTGATAAATGGTAAGCCAACTGGTTTTTTTCAATCTACGAGGGGCATCAAACAGGGAGATCCCCTCTCTCCTTTTCTTTTTAACATTTTTTCAGAGGCTTTTACTAGAAGTTTAGCATTTATCTTCCAAACTGGTAAATTGGCCTACTATCAACTTCCAGGTAAAGCCCTACAAATCTCTCATTTATCTTATGCGGATGATACAGTAGTGTTTTTAAAGGCTGAAAATAAAACTTTGGTTAGATTTAAAGCCCTTCTATCTACATTTGAGGATGTCACTGGGCAACAAATAAACTATGGTAAAAGTGATATTTACATTGGAAAGCATGCCTCTGCTCACACTGCTAACAAAATAAAGAGGACTCTAGGTATGAAAATTGGATGCTTTCCATTTACATACTTGGGTGTACCTATTTTCACGGGTGCTGCACATAGAGCCTATTTCCAGCCATTAATTGAACAGATCGATAGCAGGATCTGTAGTTGGAAAAATAAATGGCTATCTACAATGGGGGAAATCACACTTATAAAATCCTACATTTTCTCTATTCCCCAACATATATGGTCAGTTTTAAAACCGAGCAAGAGAATTGTTTCCAGCATAGAAAAAAAATGAGCAGATTCTTTTGGGGGTCTATTGATCAGAAACCTAAAAGATCATGGAGAAAATGGGAAGCTCTTTGTTACCCTATTCACCAAAATGGTCTGGGTTTCAGATCAATAAACTCCATAATTGATACATGTTCTGTTAAATTATGGTGGAAATATCAAAAGGCAAAGGCTCTATGGACACATTTTCTTGCATCCTTGCCACCCTCATATAGATCCTCCCCTAACTGGAAAAGAATATGCATCTTTAATGCTTGGGCTGAATCAAATTCCAGAGTCATTGTGGGCAGGGGTAACTGCAATTTTTGGACTTCTAATTGGCTAGATGTTGGACCTATTATAGATCACTGTGATCCAGACCATGTTGATATCTCGGAGGACTGTACAGTTTCAGATTTCATCTCGAACAAGGATATTTTGATCCAGAGAATTTCCAACTTACTTCCCCCTCATGTCATCTCTCTTTTGCAGGACTCTAAGCTCTATCCACACAGGTGCGACAGGCTTATATGGAAGCCTGGTATTAAGGGAGATTTCACTTTCAAATCTACATATCTCTTGCTCAGCTCACAGTCTGGTAACATTGCTTCGACTCAGTTTTTTTGGAATTCCAGAATTGAAAAGAAAGTATCAGTCTTTATGTGGAAAATGATCAACTCGTATTTACCTTTTGATAATGTTCTGCAAAAACTGAGATTCTGCTTGGCTTCTAAATGTTACATGTGCAGTAATCATGTGGACTCTTTAGATCCTTTTTTCAATTCCTGCCCCTTTTCCTTACATGTTTGGAGTACAGTACATCAGTTCATAGGTATTAGGGATAAACTTTTCCCCTCCATATGGGAAAGAATCTCATACTATCTAACCTATCCAGGTTTAAGTTCCTTACACTCAACATTAATTAGAACTGCATCTCTAATTACATGCTGGAATATATGGAAAATGAGGAACAAATGCATACATGATTCTGTCCTGCCAAACAGGGGCACAGTACTAAGTCATATCAGGGATCAAATTTTCTACTCTTTCTGCTCCAAACCAGTCTACATTACATCTGCATTTGACTTTGGTATTGCAAACCACTCATTCTTACCTTTGATAAAACTTGCTCTGAAACCAAAGATTTTCAAAATTGCTTGGAAAAGGCCAAATGAGGGGTACAAGATTAATGTAGATGCAGCATGGTGTGCCTACTATAACATATGTGGATTAGGATTGATTATTAGAGATTCTAGAGGTAGTTTCATTTCGGATCAGACTAGGCTTACACAGGCAAATTCTCCTATTGAGGCTGAACTAAGGGCAATACTTTTTGCTATTCATATTGGTGTAGGATACTCTGCTCCTGTATTAATTGAATCAGACTGCTTAATTGCAGTCCACTGTGTTGATGATCCTTTGCATGCAAACTGGAAACTTTTTCAATTGGCAGATGAAATACATCAGGCATTGGGTGATATGACTTTACAGCATATACATAGACAATCTAATTTGGTTGCTGATTCTTTGGCTAAGGACTGTCTCACTGCTCAGACTAGCTTATTTTTCAATAGTTTTCAAATGCTACCCCATATTTGTAGGGGTCTGATTAGGTTAGATCAGTTGGGCACACCCTCGTTAAGACTGTCTCAATGAATGGATGCTACTGAGTCTGGTTTGCTATTTTTTTCAGTGATGGGCAGTAGCAAGCTCAGGGACAATTTGCAGGATCCAACCTCGGACAGTAGCAAGCTCAGGAGGATGAATTTTCAGGATCCGAGCTCGGGTGCTTTGTTGCACCACTGACCAAGCAGAGCATAATTGCTCATAATTTGCAATCTGACCCGCTCATCGGTCAGCTGCATATTCTAGCTACATTCACAGCTTCAATTATTAGTAAGAGGATAGGCTCCTTAGTCTAAGTGACACTTCTCTGACTGACTTGTGTTTCGTTCTCTCGACTCACCAACAAGTTCGAGGAATGTTTTACTTAGCCTAACAATCTTTGTAATCCTCCAGCTGTCACCAACATTTCTACAATATCTTTCTCCATGACTCTATACAAACACAAATACAGTGGACATTAAACATAAAAAAAAAAAATAGTATCTCTACTGACAATGTTTTCCTTGTTTTGTTGAAGAACACATAATAACATTCATTTTCCTGGAGTAATAAAAAAAAAGATTTGAAAGGATTTACAGAAACAATATGATACAATATCAGAGACTTGGTAAGACACATTAAGCTAATTCGATGCTTGTAATTCATAAAACATTCTCGACTCTTACCATGAATACACTATTAGTGAAAGTCCATTATTAAACACGAAAGATAGGTCTAAATGCAATGTCATTTAAATGAAAAAAATAAGAAGAAAGTGCTACAGGGTTGGCCATAACAAATGGCATTGTTTTTGGTAATTAGATTTTAAAGCCCGTTGGCGGGGACAACTGAGTTGTAATGCTCACCAAGACCAAATGCATGGCGATGGTAGGACAGCAGAATACTAGAGCCATTGGAAGATTTGTATTCACTTCCCATCTCCACATCAGGAAAGGACCCGGAATAGATCATAATTTGTTTCTTCAGGCAGTGAGTTAGAGCACCAAGTTCCAACTGTCCACCCCATGCTGCTGTCGACTCCACGTCTCTACAATAATTTTCAAAAATGGTTTCATTAGATTCTCCATCTCCAGCGTCCTCAGACAGGAAATATGGCAGAAAATCAGATTTGTGATTCCTCATGTATGTCGCCACCATTTGCCGAAGTTCTTGAAAAGTATGAGGAGATGAACCTCCAGCACAGAGGGCCAGCTGATCCTCCACAGCTCGATAAAGACAATGACCATCTGGTTGTATTTCATTAATCGCCAACCCAAGGGGCTCAAGCTTCTTTTCTAACTTCTCGTTCTCTAATACTCGGTCGCTCACAATGTTACTCTGCTCTTCTTGTATTCTTTGTTCCCTGGCAGCTTCTTGTTGAGCTCTCTTCTCACGCCTCAGAACACTCTTGCTGGGCTTTGACCTTTCGGGTTTTTCTACGACTGAAACTCCAGCAATTGCCTCAACCAAAGTGTCCAGATCACCTTTTTCTTTCCCATTACTACTGCTGCCATAACCAGCTGACGCAAGTTCCTCCACTTGCTTCGCTTTCAGCTTTGCAGAGAGACTGGAAATTTCATCCTCCACTTGTTTCTTCTTGGCTTTCTGCTCAGCCTTGCTGCCTTTAGCAGCCGCCTTTTTCATTGTTGTCTCCTTGTTCTGCAGTTGGGAGATCTCTTTCCTGCAGGAACAATTCACACATGCTGAAACACCATACTTTCACATTCAAAAGAATATTTTTTTAAACGATAGTAACGCTACAACATTCAAAATCTGAACAAGTGGCAACAATTTTTATTTCAATAACAAGTTATCAGCAACTTGGCAACAGCTACAAATCTAACTGCAGCATTTACACCACAAAATGTAGCTTTCGTAAAATTAGCAGCCAAAAATTGGCAGTTTCAAGATCCAAAGAATAAGCACGAAACAAAAAATCCTATATTTAAACAATCGTAGTGCAAAAAGAGGTGAATAAATCAAAGGACAAACACACATGAGAATTATGAACGTATGCCAAAATGTGAACACGTTAAGGGTACAAAATAGATATAAAGGGGGAAATGGTTAATGCTATAGATAGATTCTATCTAGCAGATCGTTTAGACTTTAGAAAGATACAGCACCTATGCCGAGAAAGCATCTCCTCACGGGTTTCCTGAGGTGCATTTTCCGCCATTTCCTCAGATTGCATTCCCTCTGCCTCAAGTGCGTCCATTTGTAACTATAATATTAAAGAAAAGACCAATCTTAGCTAAACATGAAATATGACATTACAACGAAAGATAAACAAGAAGTGAATGAGTTTACACTAGAAATAGTAGAACCAGGGACGATATTGCAATGAGCAGAATTCTGCTACAAGTCATATAACCTTCTTAAACCTCTTGATGAAATTTAACTCCCAGGAGTAAAACATCAATCATGTGTGATAATCCAGAACACACAAGCAATGACCGCCAACATTTACTTTACTTTTCTTTTGCTTTTTGCTTTTTTATAAAGGACGTGCTAAATAACTGCCAGACTTGAAAAGACTTTCAACTATTTGTCTTCAGTTTATGATCAAGCAAATAAATAAATACAAAATCGCAGATTTCATGCATAACTGTTTACACACAATGATCCCACTGAATGGATATAAAGAGCCTTGGCATTATAAGTTTAACCTGTGTTTTTCAGGTCATAAATGATTTCATGATTAGTCTTTTTATCTCAAAAACAAAAATGTATACTGGCAGAGGCACAGCAGCCTATAGATTATTAATTTTAATCAAATGTTATGATAAAGTAATCAAACTAACAAAAGGTCAACATATTATCAGCACTTCAAACTACCTGTGCCACAAATTTAGTCAGTCAGATCAGGACTAATATGATATGTAAGCATATCACACACTTTTGTAATGAAGACTCAAGATGTTTCCCTATCCCAAAAATAAATGTGGAAATAAACGGTGTCGACGTATCGTGGATGACCAAGTGTTTCTAATTCACATTACACCATAATTAACCCTAGAAGCTTCTGAACTTATTGATGATTTGGAGATAAAAATGGTTCAGAAACCATTAATTACAAAGTATTGTGCCTAAACCCAAAACTACTTGCCTAAAGCCACTACCGTATGTAGTCAGACAGATCAGGACTTATCTATAATGAAAGCATTGTGCACCATACATCAGTCTAACCATGTTCTAATGAAGACTTCAATATGTTTTCCAACCCAAAAACAGAAACATTCTATATGGTGTCAATGTGTCATGGATGGCAAAGTGCCTCTAATTTTCAGTATTGCCTGAAAACGTTGTCAGGACCTAAGGAAATAATTTAATAACCTTCAACTTAAACAGTGTTGCACTTCAAGTTCGATTAAGCAATAAAACAACACACCATTAAGGGTAATTAACAGAAGCATTGACATCAACGAAATGGCCAAAAATATGCATTCAATCACGAAAATTCCCAACTATACCGACATCATAAAAATTTAAGGCCAGGCTTTAGTTCTACTTAAATTTTCACCAGTTCTACATTTAAAAAAGCCGAGTTCAATTACAGCAAATTTCTGCAAAGACTCGATCTTTAAATGGTAATTTCAGGAATTCAAACAGAAAGTATCCCAGTATCTCAAATTCTAATCCCCTCGCAATCCTCTACTCAGAAATGCATAAACTCGAAAAAGGAAAACAGGAAATAAAAAGGAGGGAAAACAGCTAAAAGAAACTTTATAGTGTGTTGGGAAGAAGAAAACAAACCTGCTTCAGGATAACCAACAGCTGGGTGAGAGGAGAGACGAGATAGAAAACCTAAACCAGTTATCGGCGGCTGTCAATTCTTACTGACAGAGAAGCCTTTACGGTTTACTGGCCGACGAGATTAGAGACTTATGTGTCTGGGACCAAGGTTAAATGCAAATTATGAAAATATAGGATCAAGGCAAATCAAATTTTGGGATCAATTAACAAATTTTTTTAATTCGGGGTTTTGTGAAGACTGGAAAATTTCACGGACCAATTTGCAAAATAATGTTAAAAAAAAAGAAGAATCTTGCTCGTGTATACATAGCCCAAAGATTGGGTCGCATGTCCAAAGTTGCAAGTAAGCCTGAGAACAGCCTGCGATGTGAGCAGAGATAGAATCAACCCTGAAAAGTGGAGATCACGTCGATCGCGAACTATCTTTCTCGGAGCCACAATTAAGTACACGATAGCAAGCCCGAGAAAAGCGGAGCCATGTTCAAAACAGGCTGTATAAGGAACAGAAAGATCACTAATACATGTAAGTGCAACTAAACTACAGAAGCTTGATTCTGAAAATGAGGTTACTGACTTGAGCATCAGAGTTGTTTACCCGTAATTGCATCCGGGATCTTTTGCAGGCACACCTTGGTGAGCCACGATCTACTAGCTGGATTGGAGAATACCACAACATTTGGTGCTGACTGTGGCGACAAAATTTTTTTCCAGTCTTTCATTCCCAACATAGTTGATAATGGTGTTCACCAGAAGTGAAAGGAGTCAAAACCATCACACTCAAGAGCAAACAGCGGGGAGAAATAGGAATGTACATCCTAACCAAGATCAGGAACACATCCCCAACAAAGAGCAAGAACACGTCAGGGCTGACACGGAAGAGGAAGAAGAAGCAGAATCTCCTAACATGAACAAGGAAATGGAAAAAAGAGCACTCACATAGTTTTTGGAAGCGAACAAAGAGCAACTATATAATCAGTTCATAGCTACTCTTAAACCAAAGTCCCAAAAAGTAAGTCAAAAGGTTGTTCAAAACAATTGCGGCCTTAAATACGGGGACGAACTGAGAGAACTAGTTGCAGAAGACGATGTAGACAAGTCGTCGCTCGCACCACATCTTTGCATCTTCAAGATGCCAAAGGACTTCAAATTACCATTGCACGTCAAGATCTACGATGGGACAACCGATTCTTGCATTTCTATCGTAATAACATGAGGTTCCACAATGCTGAAATTGAGTTGGTATGTAAGGCGTTCCCCATATTTTTGTTGGGAACAACGATCACATGGTATGAAGATTTACCAAGAGGAAGTATCACACCTTGGGCACAACTATCATATTTGTTTTTGGTATAAACTTTGGGTCGTTTCTACCAAAAACAAAATTTCACCAAGACAATTGCATATCTGAACAATATAGCTTAAAGAAGCGATGAAAGTTTGGCAAAATATCACTGCAGGTTCGTTACAGAAAGTCTGCAGGTGCAGGATTTATCATTCCAACTTCTTTAGGTTCGTTCACGAGGGGCATGCAATCGGGAGAGTTCTACAAGGAACTAACAAAGAATATGCCAGAAAACCTAAGAGACCTACAAAAAATGATATAACGGTATGTGCAAACCGAGGAAGCCAATAACTGCAAAATAGAGCGAGAGCGAGGCGAGAAGAGAGTAATAGAGGACTCGCAAAGAAATATGGCAAGAAGGGGAAAGGAAACTTCGCTTTCAAAGGAAGAGAAGAAGGAACACAAAGCATTTTGTCCCAAGAGACACCGCTAACAAAATTGCAAAGAGAGATCTGGCAGGAAAAAAAATGATCTATTCCGCGAACCAACGCCAATAGCAGCTCCCCTAGAGAAGAGATCAAGAGAATACTATTGTGCTTTTCATAAGGATCACAATCACGATATCGAGTATTGAGATTTACGAAGGCAAATAGAAGAAAATCTGAGAAATGGTTATCTTGGACAATATAGGAAGGAAGAAGGCGGTAGCAGATACAATGAAGTGAGCAAAGAAGGAAGCTCCATGGCCAAAACACAGGCCACAGCGAACACTTAGAACAGAAATCAAAAGATGACAGTTGCGGTAGACTATGAAGAAGATATTCCTAATGAAGCTAGAAAAAATCCTTATCAAATAACACCTAGAAATCTAAGACCAGGTATTCACCTCCACAAGAACCCCTGGATAAAAGATTGTGTATTGATTAAACAATCACGTTTAGCAAAGAGCGCGTTGTTCCTAATGCCTCGCCACACAATGATCTCATGGTCATTATTGCTAAAATTGGGAACACAACTGTTCATAGAGTGTTTGTGGATGATGGAAGTGCGATAGAAATCCTTTTCATGGATTGCTTCGACAAACTTGGATTCAAGAGGACTAACTTTAAAAAATCCACATCTTCGCTCGTAGGATTCACAAGAACAGAAACACTACTTGGCAACATCCAGTTGCCCATAACAAGTGGGGGAGAATTTGAGGAACTACACTATAATCAGTGACTTTGTGGTCATGGATGCTTCAAGTTTATTTAACGCTATTATTGGCAGGCCACAAATAAACAGAGCAAAAGCAATAGGGTCTCCGTACCATTTAGTAATGAAATACCCAACCCTAACAGGGGAAGCAACGGTGAGGGGAAACCAGCAGACCGCCAGGCAATGTATGGTTATCGCAATGAAAGCAGGAAGAACTACGGAACAACCAAAGATGGTAAATACTATCACCAATAGTGACTCATTCAATCAGGTGGGTCATCCAATAGAAATTGGAGAAGAAACTGAAGATGTCATTTTAGATGACAACGATGAGTCCAAGTGTGTCAAGATAGGAAAGTATCTTCCAGATCAAGAGAAATAGAGAGTAATACAAATTCAGAGAGATCACAAGGACACGTTCGCATGGAGTGTACAGAACATGGAAGGAGTTAAACCAATTATCAACTCATTCTTTAAACATCGCTGACTCGATCGAGTCGGGTAAATAGAAACTAAGAAGTTTCGCCAGTGATAGACAAAAGGCAATTGAGGATAAAGTGAAGGCACTGTTGCAGGCTGGGATCATTAATGAGGTGATATACTCAACATGGCTAGAAACCCAGTGATGGTAAAAAAGGCAGACTCGGTATGAAGAATGTGTATAGATTTCCCTAATCTAAACAAAGCGTGCCCAATGGATTGTTACCCCCTACCAAAGATTAATCAACTAGTAGAAGCAATCTCGGGGTACGAAGTCCTCACGTTCTTGGATACTTACAAAGGGTATCATCAAATATTGATGAGCCCCGTAGATGCAGAAAAAATAGCCTTCATAACAAGTTTTGGGATATTCTACTACGTGAAGATGCCGTTCGGATTGAAAAATGCAGAGGCAATGTATCAGAGAGTGGTCGTTAACTCGTTCCGCAGCCAGATTGGACACAATATAGAGGTATATGTAGATGATATGGTAATCAAGAGTAGGCAAACATGCTAATTTGCAGGCGAATTAAAAGAAACCCTAGATACATTGAGTGCAATTGGAATGAAGCTAAATCCTAAGAAATGCACAATCGGGGTTGGGGCAGGTAAATTTTTAGGATACAAGGTATCCTCAAAGGGGATCGAGGCTAATCCAGAAAAGGTTCAAGAAATCGTTAAACTCCCCCAACCATAAACAGTAAAAGAAGTCCAAGTTTTAATGGTATCACTCACCGCGCTCAGTAGGTTTGTCTCGAAAGCAGCAAAGAGACACTTCCCACTTTTTGAAATCCTGAAAAGGGCTAGGAAGTTTAGCTGGAAGGAAGAGTGCCAATCCACTCGAGTCACTGAAGGATCAACTTCAGACACTCTCAACGTTAAAAGCACCAATTCACGGAGAAACATTATACTTGTATTTGGCTATTTTAGTAAACGCAGTAAGCTCGGTCCTAGTAAGGCAAGAAGGCTAATAATAGATACTAGTATTCTACACCAGCAGAACACTGCAACAGACCGAGAGGGCATATCTTCCAATTTAAAAGTTGACCCTAGCCTTGATATATTTGGCAAAAAGGCTGCAAACCTATTTCCAGTGTCATACGATTGTTGTTTTACTGACTACCCAATCAAGAACATCTTTAACAAGCCCGAGTCATTTGGAAGAATGACTAAGTGGGGTTTTTAATTGGGACAATTTGAAATTCATTTTCAACTGCAAAGCTCAATCAAAGCACAATTTTTAGCAAATTTCATTGCCGAAATGACAAGCGTGGGGGCACAGCATAAGAAAACACAACAATTTTATTATGAGGACAAAGGAAAGGCTAAATGGGATGACGTTGCATGGAAGTTGTTCATAGACGGGGCATCTAGCAAGGAAGAATGCGGAGCAGGACTGCTGCTGATTAACCCAAATGGAGAGGAATACTGATATTCACTTCACTTTTATTTCTCACTCACTAATAACGAAGCTGAGTATGAAACGTAAATATGCGGCCTAAATCTCACAGTTAACATGAAGGTGAAGAGCGTTCTGGCATTTAGCAATTTCCAAATAGTGGTCCAACAAGTACGTGGAGATTACAAAGTGCGGGAAAAGCAATTGATGAAATACTTAACCAAAGTTCAACAACTCATCGCTAACCTTGAGTACTTCAACATCTAACACATCCCAAGAAGTGAAAATACGAAGGCACATGCCTTAAGCAAGCTAGCAATAGCAGGCTTTGAGTCATTAGCCAAACACAAAAATGTGAAAGTGGAAGTCATTCCGGTCAGAAGCATAGCGAGGACAACTGTGTCAGCAATTCAACAACATGAAGCAAACTGGATGACACCATTGGTTGAATACTTTGTCATTGGGAAGCTACCGATGGATAAGGTACAAGCCAGGAAGCTAGAAATGTGATCCCACAATTATATCTATGAAGATAGAATCTTGTACAAGAAAGGTTATTTATCTCCATGGTTAAAATATGTGGGACCATCGTAAGCAGGAAAAATCTTGAAAGAGGCACATGAAGGACTGTACGGTTCACACCAGGGATCTCGAACGATTGCAAAGAAGGTTATTTGAGCTGGATATTACTGGCCAACCATGTTCAATAATGCATACAACTTCTCCCTCAAATTTAGAACCTGCTATATGAATGCTCCAATATTGCACAAGCCGCAGTCGGCGTTAACAGGAATATGCAGAGCTTGACCTTTTGAAAAATAGGGAATTGATCTCGTTGGACCTTTTCCAAGAGGTGCTAGCAGTTCCAAGTTTCTGATTGTGGCCGTTGACTACTTCACAAAGTGGGTAGAAGCAAAGCTGAGTGACAACTGAAACAGAAAGAAAATTTGTATGGCAGAACATAGTTTGTCGCTTCGGAGTACCATAGACCATTGTCACCGAGAATGGCACGCAGTTTACAAGGGGGTTTTTTACAGAATGGTGTCTGAAACTAAGAATCACGTAAATATTCACTTCTGCAGCTCACCCTTAAGTGAACGGCCAAGTAGAAGTAAAAAATAAAACGATTTTCCAAGGTATCCAGAAAAGACTGGAAGGAAAGTGATCAGGCTAGGTGGATGAGATACCCAATACTTTGTGGTCATACGGGACAACAATGCGAGAACTAATAGGAGAAATGTTGTATAGTCTGGTAAATGGGCATGAAGTGGTAATTCCAGTTGAAATCGGACAATCAAGCCTTCGAGTTGAGCAATATAAGGAAGATGTTAACCCAGAGAAGGTGAGGTTGAATTTGGATGAGCTTGAAGAAAAGAGAGAGAAAGAGTCAATCAAGGAGGCCAAATACAAGCAAAATATGGCCAGAGCTTACAACCAGAAAGTCAAGGAAACACAATTCAAAATTGGTGATTTTGTGCTAAGGAAAAATGAATCTAGCCTAGCTGAAGAAAGAGGAAAATTATGCCCAAATTGGGAAGGGCTATACAAGATAACGAAGACGAAACAATCCAACTGCTACGAGCTAGAGAGAATGGATGGTAGCAGTGCTCAACACTTGACACATAGTTAATTTAAGACAGTTTTATGTGTAGATTTTGCAGAGAGATAAGAAGTCCTAGTTTCTGTCTATAGAAGCCATGATATAATCATTGGAAGTTTTCGTTCATTTGTTCTACGTTGAAAGCAATATGATCGCAATATAAATCTTTTGAAGCACCATTTTATCTTTTTAGGCAACTATACTTTGCATTCATTATATATGAACATCACTCAACTTCCCTCTTCGCAAAATACAATGAAAAGCAATTCATAAACTTTGCAATAAGGCAGATATGCCCACAACAAAGCAAAAAAAACAAGCAAGAGATCTTGCGGCTTCGTACTATCAATAAATAGCAAGCTATAGATCTTTCTTCCAGGAAAACCTGACTCAAATACAACAAAAAAATAAAGCAATAGAACTTGCGACTTCATATAATAAAGCAATCAACATATCTTGCTACTTGGCAGATATGCCTACGATGCAACGACTAAAGCAAGCTATAGATCTTGCGGCTTTGCAATAAGCAGATCTAAAATACACAAAACAAAGAGATGCATATACGAGAAACAAGTCCTACAAATAAAAATGAACTACGCAGTCAAAAGCATTCAAAAGTATGAAGATAGAATAAAAAATAAGTGACAACCATAACATTTAAAAAATTTAGCAAAAACAATATCATTCGAAAATATCATCACATTTTATCTATGCCTAGACACTCATGATGAACTAAAAGTAGACAAAACACCGTCGCAATGATTGTGCTTAGCTTCGCTATGGTGGTGCTTAGACCTACGCCAACTTTCTTCAGCCTCACGCTCTTCGCTAACCACATGGTCATATTGCCATTTCATGTGTAAATAAGAAAGATGGCGTGTTGCACCCCTTCACTCCATATGACCGAGATACCTAGCATAATACATCTTGAAATCGGTGATAGGGCCAACCTCCTCACGGTCCAGTTGCATACTCATCACATTAATAGTTTCCTTATACCGTTTCATTTCACTCCTTAAATTTTGCACTTCGTCCTCTAAGCTACAATTATGCAATCAGATGGCCTCATACAAATTGATTAGTTGATCAGCGATTCCCACAATGAGATCTCCACGGCTAGTACCTTTGCGAGATGAAGAAGAGAGAGCCTGGAGTCTATCTTTGTACTCAACACAAGTTTGCCTGAGTTGGTGCACTAACAAATCAAGCTGATTGCACTCAACACGAAGTTTCTCATTTTCACTTCGCATTTGTGTGTTCACAGCAAACTGCTCTTCAAACTTACTTTGCCAACGAAATGCAGAAGAACTTAAGTGATTGCACTCACCCTGATTTTTCTTCAACTTGTCCATCAAATTATCAATATGAACACATTGATAATCAATGATCAACGTCTTCTGATGGGTCTCCCGAATTTTGCTAGCAGCTTGGTTCGTAGCATTTTTTGGTTGTCAGAGCATCTTCACCATAGCCAATTATTGACGATGGACAAGACCATTCTGCTCATTACAAATCCTACACAAATTGCCCACAACATCCTGGGTGTCTTTCACATCCTTTCCCCATTTCACTTCAAGATCATTTGTACCTAAGATCATTTATTTCAGATGAATACCTAGAGACAATACCCACTCCTAGACGCGAGCAGGGAGATTAAGAGATCACACGTACACAGTAGTAGATTCAAGATCTAGCAGCCCACAAACAATATCTTTGCTGAGTGATTCAACATTGTAACCATCATGAACAAACTAAGTACAAGGACATTTTTTTGATAGAGATGCTGATGCATTAGAAATAGGAAGTTGCCACTAAGGCATAACAGAAAGGACTCCACAAGACAGAAGCGATCAGAAGATACAATCTCTTCATATTTTTTAGAGCGGAGCCATGTTCAGATCTGGCTATAAAAGGAACAAAGAGATACCATATATAGGCTAGTGCAACTAAATCAGAGAAGCATGATTCTAAAAAGAAGGTTACTGACTTGAGCGTCAGAATTTTTTCCCCGAAATTACTTCTGGGATCTCTTTTGCAGGTACACCTTGGTGAACCACGGTCAACTAGCCAGATTAGAGAATACCACAACACTTGCGCCTTCTTCCTCGTCGGAAATTCTCCGCTTTTCTGGAGTTGCCATGGCTTTTAACTCACACTTTCCTTTTGTCTCCATCTGTACTTTATCCGGGTGGATAGATAGGCATTGGATAATACTCACTGATAAGTTATGGGCCAATACGGCCCAATTCTATCTATTCATCCCACATAATAAACAAGTGGAACGAGCCTAGAATATGGAAGAAGGCTACAAACAGGAGGTAACAGACCAAGGATGATGGGACGACGTCTATCCCATCGCCCACAAAAATACATATAACAAGGAGAATAAGAAGGGAATATGGTAAGATTTCATCATCAATATATTATTAACTTAGATATGCTCTACATGGAAAATAGGTTGATCGGAGTGTAGGAGCAGGCACGGTCATGCGCCTGCCTACATGGTCTGTCTGTCTTGTAGGCTCAGGTACTTGTTGGGCTGGAGGAGAATGTTGTCTGGAGGATAGCAAATTCTGCATTAACATTGGCATCGTCGGTAGAGATCACATTATCACTTAGCATCCATATAGCTCGAACGGAATAGAGGCACAACCGGCGGGGAATTTGTTCAACCAGGTGGCCTTGAAGGATGTGACACATCTAAAGGAAGACTCCACCTCAATGCTGATGCCAACAAGAGAGCGACACCAGCTTCACACAACAGTGAAGCTTGCAGATAACTCAAAGATCCTTCATAAGATCATAGCATTGCAGAAGGAGATGATGAAGAGGTTGAAAGAGATGGAGGATATAGAAAAGGTCAAGACAAAGCGAATGGGGATTTACTGCTGAAAAAGAGTCACCATTCACCAGGAGGATACAACTATTTATGGCTGATTCAAAGTTGAAGATATTGATGAACCTGGGGCAGTTTAATGGCAAAGTAGATCCAGATGATCATTTGCACACACTCTGCGCCAAAATGGCCACCTTTGTGATATCGTAGGCTATCTGGTGCAAGGTGTCTACAACCAACCTGACAACAACAACCAGGGTGTGGTTCAAGAACCTGGAGGATGAAACCATCAACATTTTCAGTCAGCTCGAATAGAAGCTCCTGCCCTGCTTTATGCAGAGGAAGAAATTACAAAAGACAAGGTCTGAGCTGCTAGCAATTAGGCATAAACTGGCCAAGACACTGTCAGTATACTAGGAGTGCTTCAATGATGAGGTGAACTAGGTGGAGGAAAGAATAATCCAGTTTCTCACAGACACGTTCATAAATGGTTTGAGGCATGAACTTTTGTTAAGGGACTTCACCCTGGACCCGTAAAAAATAATTGATGAATTTATGAGCAGAGTTGGAAACTTTAGTAGGGTGAGCCTAGCAGACAAAAGAAGGAAACACAGGGTGGTCACGACAATCGAAAAACTAATACAAACAGGGAAGGAAGGTTGAAAAAGGATGGGAGAGCTAAAGCGAGTGCCCAGCACCCGTCGAACAGGTTTGAAAGGTCGTAGAGGGTCATCACACCCCTCATCAAGACCCCAACAACAGAAGTAAGTCTCGTTTTTGTGATTATCATGATGACCATGGTTATGACACGAATGATTGCATCCACTTGAGGCATAACATAGAAGACTCTGTGCATAGCGGTGAGCTAGCTCACCTGGAAAAGAATTCAAGAGCACACTACAAGGCCACTTACCAAAATAAGAAAAAGTATGGAGGTTTCTACAAGCATCATGATGGTTGTGGCAGAGAAAGAAGCCCTGATTGGGAGTGGGTTCGTAATAAAGGAAAGAAGGTTGCTAAAGCTGAGGTCGGGGGAAGAACATGGTAAAAAGGTGGAGGGAAAAACACCCTCGTGAAAGATAATAGAACAATGATGGTGACAGGCATATACCCTATCATAGGAAGGAGCGCTTGAGGAAGGGCCGAATCTCAATGGAAAGCACGCTGCATGCTGACATCGCAACCAACATTGGTAGACATGAAGCTAGGTGCAAACAATGTTAATAACATTTTATGCCGATGACCCGATTCCAGACAAGACGATTGGTAGTGAGGTGGTCGTGAAATGGTTAGGGTGATGGGCAAAAGGATTCACTAGGTTACGTAGACAGTGGAAGCTTTAGAAAAATCATATATTGGAACTGCTTTTAGAGGCTGGATGAGAACACGAAGAGGAAGTTAGAACAAATAGACACCCCGCTAGTGGATTTTTTTAGATAGGACAGTATGGCCAAAAAGAACCATGATTCATAGTTGTGAAGGACAACATCCAGTACAATCTAATATTGGGCAGACTGTCCCTATCGTTGCTAAAGGGAATAGTGTCAACTCTGCACCTGCTATTGAAATTCCCAACCAATAGGGGAATAGATTAGAGGAGATTAGCAAAAGTCCTGGGAGTGTCACATAATTGCTCTCAACAAGCGTAAGCGATAAGAAAAAAACGGGATCTAAGAGAGGTGGGTTAGTAAAGCTAGGCATGTCAGAATGATCGCAGGTAGAGGTGACCCATCAAAACTAGGTGCAGAAGTGCAAGCAGTACAAGTGAGTGGAGACCAATTAGTGTATGTGGGGACATTGCTCCCACTTGAGGTGAGAGACGTACTTGTGAAGGTGCTAAAGGGAAACATAGGAGATTTAGCTTTGAATCGGGAGGATATGATGGGAGTCTCAAAGGAAGTTGACTGTCATGAACTGAAACTAGACTCGTCCCATAAGCCTGTCAAGTAGAAGCGGATGATGCTCTGCAGGAAAAGGAATGAGGTGGTGAACATGGAGGTAAACCAGTTAGTTATGGAAAGGATCCTTCAAGAAATCCCTTACTCAATGTGCCTGGCTAACCCTGTGATGGTGAAGAAGACAGACGACATTTGGAGGATATGCGTGTATTACACGGACTTGAACAAGGCCTGCCCCAAGGGTTGTTACCCACTTCCGGTTATTGACCAAAAAGTAGATGACCTTACCAACTACTCAATGAAATTTTTCTTGATGCATATAAGGGGTATCATTAGATCCCTATGCTAGAAAGTGATGTAGAAAAGCTGACTTTATAACTAAAAGAGGAGCCTTTGGGTACCACATGATGCCCTTCGCCCTGAGAAACACCTGGGCCACTAATCTGCTTCATTTTGCGTGTTTTGACTGATGCATTTGACATACTTTTTAGTTACTTTTGCTTGGTGGATTGCTAGTATTAGTTGAGTTTACGTGACAAGGGGTTTAGATGACCATGTTTGGTTTTCTTGTCTAAATCCCACATTTTGTAGACTTAATTGGTAGTAATGGACATTTTGTATCCACGAACTCCTTGATCTTCCTTGTGATCATCTCTAGTAGGTCGTTCATGGATACTTTTTGTTTACATTCTATATGAAGACCGTTTGTAAGAGCAGTAGAAGATATTGAAGGCCGTTCGTAAGAACGGTAGTAGAGACGAAGGTCATTCACATTAGAATGGCAGTAGAAAAATTCCACGATCATCAATGTGTGGTAGAAGGAGATTGAAGCCAAAGATAGGTGGCTATAGAGTTCATAGCGGCCAACAAAGAAATGGGGAATCGTTGT
Organism: Rubia yunnanensis; assembly: GCA_037428765.1. Classification (NCBI taxonomy): domain Eukaryota; kingdom Viridiplantae; phylum Streptophyta; class Magnoliopsida; order Gentianales; family Rubiaceae; genus Rubia; species Rubia yunnanensis. The sequence continues at coordinate 62,753,746 of CM075069.1, read as the reverse complement.
CCGATGAGTTATGCCTTAGTATGAGAATGATCCAAGAATAATTAGCCTTCAAAGGTTGGTTCCATTGGATTCGTCTTCTCAAGTACTATAAAATTGATTACTAAAATTCTTAAATCGGACTAACGGTTCTCCTGTAGCGAAGGAAACTAGTTCAGCTGGCCGAAGCACCAACGAGACGGAGCCGACCATGCATGGTTTAGCACCAACAACCCGTGCCAGAGGAGATGCCCTACCCCAAGGAGGCCGACATGAGGTAGTGGTGCAACCTATGCCATACATGATGACCCGTAGAACAAATTCAAGAACTCCACGTGGCTAAGAGCGCGGGAAGTCCCATTTTAGGTGTCCAGCGCCGTTCCATGTCCATTTTGTCAAAACCAGCCAACAGGGTGTTGGAATCTACATAGCACACACAAAGTTTCTGAGCAAAACATCCAACCAGACCTTGGCCCACTCCAACGGCCACGAGTGCAGATCAGGAATTCAAAAACCAACATTGTGATGTCACTTTGTAGGAGATGACGCATGATGTGTCCATTTTATATGCATAATTTAGTACTATTTAGGGTCACTTTTGTGCTATTTTATTATTGAGAGCTTGCGTTTTACCTTGAAATTCTCTTAGGAAGGGTAAGAGCAACTTTATGCTCTTTTACCTCTTCTAAGTGGATTTTGTGTGACAAGGGAAGAACACGAAGGCAATGAAGACCGGAGGCCATTGAAGACCATTTTGGAGCCGTTGAAGACTTGGAGATTGAGAGGGATGACTATGAAGATGACTGCATGCCACAAGAAGAAGAAAAAGACACAATACAAAATTCTGGCACCCGTCGCGAGTCGCGATGACCGTCGCGAGTCCTGACGATCCATCTTGAGTCACGACCGACGGATGGCCAGACTTTTACCTTATCTTCTTTGTACTATAAATAACATTCTCTTTCCTCTCATTCATACCTTCTTCCAGCTGCGATTTCTGTACTATTTGAAACCCTTTTTCTTCCATTTTTCATCCTTGAATTCTCTTGTTTTTATGATTAGTTGTTTAGCATTGATTAGCATGAACTCTTGTAGATAATCTATCTCTTGGGAGCAATTGACTAAGGCTTCCAAACCCATGTCTTAAGAATAATTTGTAGCTTATTTATTGCTCTTACTATTATGCATTTATGGAGCATTGAATGTGTTTGTTGATATCATTAATGTTGTTGAAAGCTTGAGTATATGAAATACTTGTATGAATTGCTTGCTAGGGTTTGGGGGAAGTGGGTTAATTTCCCCCCTTTTCTTGTTAGGAATGTATGAGTATGATTTAGAGCTTTTTATTGTGTTGATGGATTGATGATTGCTAGGTGGATATGATAATGTTAAACTCTTTGTCATGTTTGTCATTTGTAGCAAATGAGAGAAGTCTATGAATGTCGATCATTCTTGACCAATCTTGTGTAAATGCATAAATCGGTTAAATGCTTAGACACGGTGTAGTGTTTATAAGTGTTGCTGAGCTTGTTGATTCTTCGTGCTAAATACCATCAATGGGATACCTTGAGTCGTGTTTCGACTACGGGAGTCATTGGTGAGGTTTGACAAGAGATGTCGAATTCACTGTTGCAAACTACTATCTAAGAAGGATAGAAGTCACAACAAGTAGTGAAAGTAGTAAATAAGTTGCATGTTCAATGATGGATAAGAGGTTTGGAAGTGGAATTCAATTGTGCCCAAGGTTCCGTAAATTGTTATTTTCATCTTACCTTTAGTTGCATTGCATGATTAGCATTGTTCAATTGCTTTGCTAGTTGTTGTACTTTAATTTGTTAACTTAGGATAAAACTAACCAAATCCCCCCCTTGTTTACATGCTTTTATATGTATCTATGTATGTATGTGCTTAGCATGTTTTTTCCTATATATGTTTAAAACAATTAAAAAGATCCCTCTTCTCGTGGACGACCCCGACTTACCATTATCTACTTAATTGTAGATAGGAAGCATTTAGGGCTTAAAAGTATTAACTTTGAGAAGTATGGCGATGACCTCCCAAATTTTGGTGCCGCTGCCGGGGAAGAGGCGTTTATTTTTAAGTATTTAGGCATATTATGTGTGATTATGTGCTATTTGTAAATATTTGTTAGTTTGGTGTTATTTGGATTTCTTAGTTGATTTTCCATTTTCTCTTGGCTTAGAGACGTATTGTTCGAGTTGTTGGTGTATGGTTCGCACGCGATCCTCTTCACAAGAACCCTTACACTACGACCCCAAGTTGGAGTTGAATTTGAGACGGGCTAGGAGGCTTTCTTTGGAAAGTGTGAATAACACCCCTCCTAGTGACCATTTTGCAGATACATCTTCATCAATGGAACATCAAATTGAGCACGAAGATGAGCATCCGAGAGGGGAACCTCGCCTTTCTCCTTTCCTCCAAAGAGAGATCCCCTTGGGGCAACCCTTGTTGAGAGACGCCCTGGCTCCCAACCTTAATCAACAACCGATGTGTATCGAGTACCCCGTGGTTGGACCAAATGGGCATTTTGAGCTAAAGACCAGGTTCATCAACATGCTACCCACCTTCCTTGGTAGGCAAGGGGAGAATGCTAACAAGCACCTCACCGAGTTTCACTTCTTGTGTGGTGGCACGTTCCGCATGGAGTGGATGAAGATTTTTATAAATTGAAGGCATTCCCTTTCACACTGACGAATGGTGCAAGAGATTGGCTCCACTACCTACCGCCCAAGAGCATAAAGAGTTAGCTTGATATGAAAACAAAGTTTCTAGCCAAGTACTTCCCGGCCTCGAGGTCCGCCGCCTTGAAGAAGGACATAAGAAATATCCTTTCAGTGGCATGAAGAGTCTCTTTTCGACTATTGGGAGAGGTTCAAGAGGCTTCTTGCAAGTTTCCCCTACCATGGTTATTCGGAGGGAGATTTGGTGTATTACTTATATAATGGCCTTCTTGATGAGGACCAAAGGTTGGTTAGAAGTTCTTGTGGTGGCACCCTCGGCAACAAAACTTCCTCTGAGGCTATGCAATTGTATGAAGAGCTAGCGGAAAAGTCGAGAAACTTTAGCTCAAGGGCCGATTTGAGAAGGAGAAACCTGATGCCCGCGAGTGACTTTTCCAATAGTGAGAAGCTAGAGGATCAAGTTTTGGCCCTCACATCCATGGAGAAAACTTTGATGACAAAGCCCGGAGGAAATGCGCCACATGTTAAATCATGTGAAATTTGCTACTTGATGCATCCTACGGACACTTGCCCCACTTTGCAAGAGGACTATGTTAAAGAGGTGAGTGCCATGGGATATCAAAGGTTTCAAGGATACCAAGGCAATTAAGGATACCAAGGCAATTAAGGATACCAAGGCAACCAAGGGTATCAAGGTGGTCAAGGCTACCAAGGTCACCAAGGCTACCAAGGGTACCAAAACCGGCCATACAATTCGGGGAATCGTGATAAGGAAGCCAAAACTCTCAACCATACCGGTCTCCTCAACAAAAATATAGGCCACCTCAACAACAATTCCAAAGGCTCCAAGACAAACCCTAAGACCAAGGGGAGGGCTCGGGGTTATCCAAAGACGAGGTGTTGCAAGCTATTCACCGATTGGGCATGAATGCGGAAAAGAGCAAAAAATTCCTAGATGAGGCCAAAGAAAGCATTAAGAACTTGGAGACCCAAGTGAGCCAAATAGCCCAAATGGTGAACCGGATGGAAGCTCGGGAAAAGGGTAAACTACCCTCCCAACCGAAAATCAACCCTAGGCAAAATACAAGTGCTATCGCTTTGAGAAGTGGTAGAGAGGTCGGTACTCCACCGGGTTATGAAGTTGTTGAAGAGGAGCCCAAGAGGATTGAGGTATTTGAAAAATAAGTTGAGAAGGAAGAAGCTCATGAGAAAAATACCAAAGATTTAGCCAACATGGGCAAGGAAGAAGAAATCGAGTTGGAGACATTGCCACCAAGATCGAAGTCAACCTCCATCCTAGAACCCTCATCTCCTCCACACAAAAGAGAAAAGATGGTGGAGATCCCTCCATATGTGCCGGAACCCCCGTTTCCGGAAGCCTTGAAAGATAAAAGGAGGAAGGAGGACAACAAGAACATCTACGAAGTCTTTCGTAGATGTGAGGTAAACATTCCACTCTTGAATGCCATTGAAAAAATTCCTAGGTATGCTAAATTTCTTAAGGAATTGTGTGTTGTGAATAGAAAACAAAGGGCCAAGAATAATTTGAAAAATAGAAAAAGTGAGCATGTTTCCGCCTTGTGTCAAAAAGAGCTACCTCCTAAATGTAGTGATCCCGGCATGTTCACGATCCTGTGCATAATAGGAAATACACATTTTGAAAAAGCTATGCTTGATTTAGGTGCATCCATAAATGTGATTCCTTACTCTTTGTATGAAAATCACAACTTGGGTACATTGCGCAAAACCGGGGTGGTAATCTAATTGGCCAATTGTTCAAGTGTATACCCTAAGGGTATTGTCAAGGATGTGTTGGTTAAGATGGACTCCTTAGTTTTCCCCGTGGATTTTTATGTCCTTGACATGGAGCATGATAAACATGCCGCCCCGATTTAGTTGGGGAGTCTATTTTTTAAAACATCTAGGACAATGATTGATGTGCATAAGGGTACCCTCACCACGGAGTTTGATGGAATAAAAGTAGAGTTTAACATAAATGACTCTATGAAGTATCCTAGTGAAGAACATGCTTGCCATGCCCTAGATGTTGTTGAAGAAGTTGTGCAAGATGTGTTTGAACTAAGTGGTGAAGATTCTTTGTTAGTTGCTTTGCAATGTGATGTTAATAATGCCCACAATGTATACTCTATGAGCACTAACTTGAAGGAAAGCTTTGAGGATTTGAACCTGCTTGAAGAAATTAGACCGAGTGTCTCAAAACCTCCTCCTCTACTCTTAGAGGAACCTGAGGAACCGGAATTCCTCCACTCACTTGTGAAAGCCCCGATGCTTGTCCTTAAACCTTTGCCAAATGACCTCAAGTATGCATTTCTTGGGGAAGGGGAGACGCTTCCAGTTATCATTTCGAGCAAGCTCACCAAGGAGCAAGAAGAAAAGTTGATGGTGGTGTTGCGGGAGAACAAGGAAGCAATTGGATGGACTATTGCCGACATCAAAGGCATAAGTCCATCCACTTGTTTGCACAGAATCTTGTTGGAAGAAGATACGAGACCCGTCTGACAACCCCAATGCCTTTTGAACCCGCCTATGATGGATGTGGTGAAGGCGGAAATCCTCAAGTTGCTTCAAGCGGGCATGATATATCCAATCTCGGATAGCAAATGGGTGAGCCCAACTCAGGTGGTACCCAAGAAGAGTGGGATGACGGTAGTAAAAAATGAGAAGGGTGAAATGGTGCCCACTCGAGTTCAAAATGGGAGGAAAGTTTGTATTGACTACCGAAGATTGAATGCGAAAACCCGGAAGGATCACTTCCCGTTGCCATTCATTGATCAAATGCTTGAGAGTTTAGCAAGCCACCCCTTTATTGCTTTTTAGATGGGTATTCGGGGTATTTTCAAGTTACTATCACCCCAGAAGACCAAGAGAAGACCACCTTCACGTGCCCCGTTGGTACGTTTGCTTACTGACGCATGCCTTTCGGGTTATGTAACACCCCCGCAACTTTCCAAAGGTGTATGGTAAGCATTTTCTCAGAATTTGTTGAAAATTTTGTCAAGGTCTTTATGGATGATTTCACCATTCATGGTAATTCCTTTGACAATTGTTTAGCAAATTTAGCGCAAGTTCTTAAACGTTGCATTGAAACTAATCTGGTGCTAAATTCTGAGATATATCACTTTATGGTAGAGAGAGGTATTGTCTTAGGCCATGTTGTCTCCTCTAAGGGTATTGAGGTTGACAAGGCAAAGATAGACACGATTCAAACTTTGCCTTATCCTACTAATGTGCGTGAAGTGCGCTATTTTCTTGGCCATGCAGGATTCTATCGCCGGTACATCAAGGACTTCTCAAAGATAGCATCTCCTCTATGCAAATTGTTGCAAAATGAGGTGGAATTTGTGATAGATGAGGGGTGTAAAGGGGCCTTCGATACATTGAAGGGAAGGTTAGTCTCGGCCCCTATCATACAACCCCCAGATTGGTCGTTGCCTTTTGAGATAATGTGCGATGCGAGTGACTATGCCGTTGGAGCTGTTCTTGGTCAAAGGGTGGGGAGAGCACCTCACGCCATCTACTACGCATCCATGTCCCTAAATGAAGCCCAAAGGAACTACTCCACCACTGAAAAGGAGTTGCTAGCAGTGGTATTCTCTTTAGAAAAATTTTGATCTTACTTGCTTGGTACAAAAGTTATTGTGTACACTGACCATGTAGCGCTTCGTCATTTAATGACGAAGAAAGAGGCCAAGCCAAGATTGATTAGGTGGATCCTGCATTTGAGCGAATTTGAGTTGGAGGTGCGGGACAAGAATGGTGCGGAAAACCTTGTGGTCGATCATTTGAGCCGGTTGACTCCGGGGGAAGACATTGAGGTAAGCCCCGCGATGAAGGAGCAACTACGGGAGGAATTCCCTGATGAATAATTGTTCACCATTAGGGATCTCCAACCGTGGTATTCTGACATTGTAAATTTTCTTGTTGCCGGTAAGTTCCCTCCTCATTTTTCTAAGGCCCAAAAGGATAAATTAAAGAGTAATGCTAAGTATTATGTGTGGGATGATCCCTTTTTGTGGAGACATTGTGCGGATCAAGTTGTTAGGAGATGTATCCCTGATAGTGAAATACACTCAATTCTTGAATTTTGTCATTCTCATGCATGTGGCAGTAATTTTGGAGCAAAGAGAACTGCTAGGAAAGTTTTAGAGAGTGGGCTTTATTGGCCTACGTTGAATAAGCATGCATACACCTTTTGCAAATCTTGTGATGAATGCCAGACAGTAGGAAATATCTCCACTAGGAATGAAATGCCCCAAAGACCTATTTTGTATTGTGAAATCTTTGATGTTTGAGGTATTGAATTTATGGGGCCTTTCCCTAGTTCTTATGGCTTTAAGTACATTCTTCTTGCTGTTGATTATGTGTCGAGGTGGGTTGAATCAAAACCCACTAGGACTGACGATTCTAAAGTGGTTGCAGAATTCTTGAAAGATAACATCTTTTCTAGGTTTGGGGTACCCCGAGCCTTGATTAGTGACTGTGGCACCCATTTTTAAATCGGACCATAGCGGCACTCTTGAAGAAGTATGGCGTCACTCACAAGACATCCACCGCCTATCACCCACAAACCAACGGGCAAGCCGAAGTTTCCAATCGGGAAATCAAGTCCATCCTTCAAAAACGGTTAACCCTAACCGGAAGGATTGGAGTTCTTGGTTGAATGATGCCCTGTGGGCATATAGGACGGCTTACAAGACACCAATCGGTATGTCCCCATACCGGTTAGTGTTTGGTAAGCCCTGTCATCTACCGGTGGAAATTCTGCACAAGGCTTACTAGGTAGTCAAAGAGTTTAATCTTGATGTAGATGAAGCCGGTTTGCATAGGAAGTTACAATTGGATGAACTGGATGAGATCCGGAGGGAGTCTTATGAGAACGCCTAGATCTACAAAGAGAAGACAAAGGCGTGGCATGACAAGATGATCATCAGGAAGGATTTTGACGTTGGTCAAAAGGTCCTCCTATTTCAATCTCGCCTTCGCCTATTCCCAGGTAAGTTAAGGTCCCAATGGATCGGTCCTTTTGAGGTGGTTAAGGTATTCCAGCATGGTGCGGTGGAGATTCTAGATCGAGTTAAGTCCAATACCTTCAAGGTCAATAAACAATGTTTGAAACCTTACCACGAGACTTTTGTACTGGAAAAAGGAGAGGACGTTGATCTCCTCGATCCGGTTTGTGAGTAAGCTCCAAGGAGGGAAGTGAGTCGTGTCGACGACGTTAAATAAACTTGGTTTTGATCATCCAGATCGTCACTTATGACTTTCTGTTGATGTTGTTTAGTTTTGATCTTTTATCCTTAAGCTTCATTGTTCTGGTTTATGCTTTTCACGGGTTGTTTTCTCCATGATTTTGTAGCAATTTTGAAGCCAGGGTATTGGATTTTGGAAGGGGAAAATACTTGGATTCGAGAAGGAAGAACTTGGACAAGAGAAAGAAGTAGAAAATGTTTCTAAGTGCTAGGTTAGTGGGCCATCGTGAGTCGCGACCAAACCATCGCGAGTCGCGACGGGCTCAGAAAAATTTTGTCAAATTTTGGGGTTTCAGCTCCCACTTTCTGTGAGTTGACGATATCACAAGGCCTCGTCGCAAGTCGCGATGAACACATCGTGAGTTGCAACGGGCTTAGAAAAATTTGGGTAAAAATCAACCCTCGGATCCAACTTTTCGTGAGTCGCGATGACATCGCGATGCCTCATCGCGAGTCACGATAGACACGTCACGACGGGCTCAGGAAAATTTGGGTAAAAATTAACCCTTCGATCCAACTTTCCACGAGTCGCGATGACATCACGACAGACACATCGTGAGTCACGACGAGCTCAGAAGTTTTGAACAAAAAATTAGCCACGGATCCCACTTTCCGTGAGTCATGATGACCTCGCTATGCTTTGTCGCGAGTCACGACGGACACCTCGCGAGTCGCGACACTCCATTGCGAGTAGTGACTAATACGTCGCGAGTCGCGACGGTCGAGCAAAATTAAATTTAAGAGGTGGGCTGAACAATTTTTCTCCCCATTATCTCTGCCCCTTCATCTTTATCTTCCTCTTCCAATCCACCCGTTTATCTTCCATCCCCCTCTACCCACACCGCCGCGCCGCCGCTGCCTCACCGCCGCTGCCTCACCGCCGCTGCCTCACCGCCGCCGCCTCACCGCCGCCGCCTATCAAGCCTCCCCAATCTCCACACCTCAAATCACCATCACCATTGTGAAGAACCCAAACCCTAGATTTTGGGGGTTTTGAAGCTTTAGGAAATTCAGACCCGAATTGATCATGGGCTCCTATTTTTCTTCTTCCTAAGCGTATTATTGGTACACCTACTCACTCTATTGGGCCCTAATTGTGATTACGAATGTATACTCTACTTATTGGATATTGTGTAGATTGTGTGTTATGGTGTTTGGAATTTAAATCATTGATCTTGGTTGATTGTGGTGAATATGTTGTGCTTGCAATTTTATTTGATGGGTATTGTGTGCATATTTATTAATTGCAGTTTGTACGGTATATTTTCTTAGTGCTGTTTTGATTGTATTATACCTGCTTGGTTTTGGAATGTGTGCATTCGTGTTGTTTTGGATGGAGAGTAGATGGTGACTTATACTGTATTTGAAGCATGTTAGCCCTTGAGTAAACATAGTTGTTATTGGGATAAAGTGTTAGTGTGATTTGGAATGCTATTTTGTTTAGAGTAGTTTGGCCATGGAACACATAGGTTGACATTGTCGCTGTACTAATAATGGCTAAATTAGTTGAGCATAACTGTGATTTTGAAATATAGCATATTGATTTAGACTATGTGAGAACTTCATGGATTTGATGGTATGGGCTTGTTGGACATAATGTAGATTGTATATGCAATTGCAATTAGAACTTAAACTAGTTGAGTTGATTTTGATCCGGCCTGTGATGATGAACAAGTTTAAGATTGGTTATAGATTTTCCATATTGCATATACATATATTCCTTTGCGTTTGACCTATTTGCTATGATTGATAGATATGCCCCCAAGAAGAGATATAGGGCTCTCCCACAAGACGAGCGCACTGCCGCTCCACCCCCACCTCCATCGTCGGCTTCGGAATCAGGCCCTATACCTTCCCCTCCGGATAGGTACATGGGCTTGAACCAGATCAACGGGTCCTATGTGGAGAGATGGGAGGCCCTAGAGAAGCGTCTACTTAAAGAGACCAGTTTTGTTGATATGCCTACATTGGATGTCCTCGGCCTCGCGCAGCCTGTCAGATGCCTCCTCGCCAAAGGGGGAATGGAGAGGTTTATGAGCAAGAGCGCGCCCTCTTACCGGAGGTACACGTTGGAGTTCTTATCCACAGTCCGTATGATCAGCATGGGGGGTGATCAACCCTGTGAGAGGTACATTGCCTTTCACCTAGATGACCTATCTTGGCAACTGACCGTCTCACAGGTTGAGGAGGCCTTTAGTTTTGACACCTCCGAGATACGGAACAGACTGGAACAGGCCCAAGAGCGGTCAATTGAGGATGACATGCAGTTCTGGAATGTCATCAATATGAGGCCAAAGAACTCCCATGACAAGAGTAGCGCCATCATTCACCCTACCCTCCGCTATGTGCACCGACTCTTGGCTGGCACAGTCTTTTGCTCCGCGGAGCGACAAATGTGCCATACAATGACATTCACTTCCTATGGCACTTGACGAGCAAGGGGCCAGGATATGGGTTGTGGGTAGAGCTGTGGATGAAGAGGATTGTGGATGTGTCAGGAAAGGCCAAGGGGAAGATCATGGTCGGAGGGATGATAGGCCTTCTAGCAGAGTACTTGGGATTAGTCCCTCCGGCCAACTTTCCACATTTGGGGAGGCAGACGTCTTATCTGATCAACGTAGAGCGGCTTGTTCAATTTGAGATGCTCAGTGTCACCCAAACCACTGGGCTCTTCCATTAGTTGCGAGGAAGGTCACAATCATGGCACTTCCTCAGCAGAGCAAGACGAAGCTGGAGTTCGACACACCGCTGGGAGATTTGGCGATCTCCCCAGACTCCTCATGTACAGCTGAGTTCCAGCGTGAGGTCGCAACCTCGGGCCAGCCCCTCTCTAGCGTGATGATAGCACCCTATATTCCTCAGAGCAGTAACAGCAGCAGTACTACTCTCCACAGCCTCCACCACAGACGGATCCTATGCAGGAGGATGATGTTACACCTCACTACTTCCAGCCTCCGCCAGATTTCTATGAGCGGATGATGCAGACCATGCACGATGGTTTCCACCACTAGGACAACATGATTTTGGAGCACAACGTGTTTGTCTCCCAGGCTTTGATCGATATGGATGAGGAGATTGACCACCTGTAAGCTCGCATCCATGAGTTGCAGTCCCAGTTGGGTGGTGCATCAGGACCCGATCTGAGAGCAGAGAGGTGGAGGGCACGGAGGCAGAGGCGCACGGAGTGGCTAGCAGAGGAGCACAGAGTGGCTAACAGAGGAGCACAGAGTGGCTAGCATAGTACCAGCAGCGCTACTCCGGCGGTGGCCCGTCCTCATCACAGCATTGATTGAGAGAGCATCACACTTTTCCCCTTTCCATACTTTGCTTTGTATGGTTTTGCCCTAGTCTACATTGAGGGCAATGTAGTGTTCTAAGTATGGGGAGGGGTATCTACTATTGTTAGGTGATTAAGGTTGGAGACACTTTTGCACTAACTCTTTTGTTTTATTTTGGATATTTTCTCCCTTTTATTTTGGGATGTTTTACTTTTGATATACTTGGATAATGTTGGTTTTGATACTTTTCTTAACCTTCACATTGGGAAAGCAATTTGCTACTTTTTGGATTGGAGACATGTGAAAAATAATTGAAAATTTTTTTTAATTTTTTTTTAAAAAGAGAGAATCCCTCTAAGTTGAAAACCCGAGAGGGAAACTTAGACAACATTGGGGGCCCGGATAGGTCAAAAACCCGAAAGGGCGGCCTAGGCAAAAATGAGAGGCTAAATGTGCAGAAAAAGGTGAGATTTGAGCCAAAGAAACATGATGTGTGGCTAGGATGAAAACCCAAAAGGGCTCCTAGGCAAAATGAGAGAAAGCGAGAGAAATTGAAAAAAAACATTAAGTGTTTACTCATTTGCCAGCGGTGGAGTCATAAGGATGCGGTGACCACACGGATAGATCGGGTAGTTTCACATCTTGAGGACCTTTTGGGAATGAGAAATTTAGAGGGAAAATACGGTGTAAGTTATGAAATTCTTGATCATTAAGATGCTTCATTTTTAGGTTGATATATTGATGTAAAGTGGAGCATGCGTTTTGAACCTTATATACACTTTTGGCTTCATCTTTTATCATTGGATTTGGGATTATCAATTCGGGATTTGGAGATGTCTTAGGGAAATCAATGAATTGATGGGATGATATGGTTTGGGTAGATTTAGGAATAGGGGTTGTGGGAAACTTCTCATTTGACTTTAACATTGGGATGAGTGATATTGAGAGTTTTGTGAGGTATTGATATGGGGGATTAGTAGTTAGAATGTGGATATATCATTTCCTTCGTATGCTTGGATCTTTTCTTACTCGAGGGAGAGTAAGGTTCAAGTGTCGGGAGGCTTGATGTGTCCATTTTATATGCATAATTTAGTACTATTTAGGGTTTCTTTTGTGCTCTTTTATTATCGAGAGCTTGTGTTTTACCATGAAATTCTCTTAGGAGGGGTAAGAGTAACTTTATGCTCTTTTACCTCTTCTAAGTGGATTTTGTGTGACAAGGAAAGAACAAGGAGGCAATGAAGATCGGAGGCCATTGAAGACTACACTTTCGAAGACTTTGAAGACTCGCTTTGAAGACATGAAGACCGAAGGCCATTGAAGACCATTTTTGGAGCCGTTGAAGACTTGGAGATTGAGAGGGATGACTATGAAGATGACTGCATGCCACAAGAAGAAGAAAAAGACACAATGCAAAATTCTGGCACCTGTCGCGAGTCGTGATGGCCTCGTCACGATGACCATCGCGAGTCGCGACCGACGGGTGGCCAGAATTTCACCTTACCTTCTTTGTACTATAAATACCATTCTCTTTCCTCACATTCATACCTTCTTCCAGCTGCAATTTTTGTACCGTTTGAAACCCTTTTTCTTCCATTTTTCATCCTTGAATTCTCTTGTTTTTATGATTAGTTGTTTAGCATTGATTAGCATAAAATCTTGTAGCTAATCTATCTCTTGGGAGCAATTGACTAAAGATTCCAAACCTATGTCTTAAGAACAATTTGTAGCTTATTTATTGCTCTTACTGTTATGCATTTATGGAGCATTGAATGTGTTTGTTGATATCATTAATGTTGTTGAAAAGCTTGAGTATATGAATACTTGTATGAATTGCTTGCTAGGGTTTGGGGGAAGTGGGTTGATTTCCCCCCTTTTCTTGTTAGGAATGTATGAGTATGATTTAGAGCTTTTGATTGTGTTGATGGATTGATGATTGCTAGGTGGATATGATAATGTTGAACTCTTTGTCATGTTTGTCGTTTGTAGCAAACGAGAGAAGTCTATGAATGTCGATCGTTCTTGACCAATCTTGTGTAAATGCATAAATCGATTAAATGCTTAGACGCGGTGTAGTGTTTATAAGTGTTGCCGAGCTTGTTGATTCTTCGTGCTAAATGCCATCAATGGGATACCTTGAGTTGTGTTTCGACTACGGGAGTCATTGGTGAGGTTTGACAAGAGATGTCGAATTCACTCTTCCAAACTACTATCTAAGAAGGATAGAAGTTTAGCCTTCACAACAAGTAGTGAAAGTAGTAAATAAGTTGCATGTTCAATGATGGATAAGAGGTTTGGACGTGGAAGTCAATTGTGCCCAAGGTTCTGTAAATTGTTATTTTCATCCTACCTTTAGTTGCATTGCATGATTAGCATTGTTCTATTGCTTTGCTAGTTGTTGTACTTTAATTTGTTAACTTAGGATCAAACCAACCAGAACCCCCCCTTGTTTACATATTTTTATATGTATCTATGTATGTATGTGCTTAGCATGTTTTCTCCTATATATGTTTAAAACACTTAAAAAGATCCATCTTCTCGTGGACGACCCTGACTTGCCATTATCTACTTAATTGTAGATAGGAAGCATTTAGGGATTAAAAGTATTAACTTTGAGAGGTATGTCGACGACCTCCCAACGCAACCCACGCCAATGCCAGAAGCGACCTGTTCCAAGCTCTGCATCTCACGCCATGGTTGAAGATGCCCTGCTTAATAATAGGAACCCCATGCCATGAAGAGGTGCAACCTATGCCAGGGCTCGCATCCTAAGCCAAGTACAGCCACGAGCCGCGTCATTCGTGACGCCTTATACCGGGAGGTGGCTGAGCTAGGGTTTACCCTATTTTGGGCCTATTTTTAGGCCTAATCTCCTACTACTATATATAGACCCTTAGTCTATTAGGTTAATAGAGTTGGTCATTATTTTTAGACACTTCATATCTTGCAGAGAGTAGATAGGAGATTCTCTCCTTAGCTTTTCATCTTTTATTTTGATTTGATCCCAAAGGATGTGGAATTCAAATCTTCATTTGAATTCCATGTCTAGGGAGTAGTTTCCATAGATTGGGGATAAATTGTAGTGACTTTGGTATTATCTATATACCTTTTGAGATTATATAGTTCATCCTAATTTTGTGTTCATAATATTACTGTGATTTGCCTTTCAGTTTAATGCATGAAATCACACCACATATAAGCACACACTTTGGGCTGTATTCATGCTAGCCGCATATATCGATACCCCTCTAGGAAGGGAAACCTGTATGTTTGTATGGGTGGAAGGGAACGAGTTTGTGTGAGTGTGTGCATGGGATATTCGAGGTCATCTCTGAACCACAAACCATCACACCAGTCTTAGCCAACTTTGTAAAGTTATCCGACTAGTTCTGTGTAGAGATAGCTTAATTAGTAGCAAGCTAGGGTTACAAAAAACCCTAGTATCACATATAAGGTAGCTACAATCCTTGGACCTAATTGATAGAACCCAAGGGGAGTAGTTTCATTCGTGGTGGAAGCCCGGGATGTAATCGTACGGGGGAGAATCAAACCTACAACAATGGCCAGACCTTGTTGTACTCCCCTAGTTACGATGGTGGTGTCGATGGAGGGCTTCGAGAGCACCCACCGTGACAGGGACGGGGAATTGTATTCCATCAGCCACACCACATGTTATGGACACACTATTAGGTTTGTTTAGTTCTTTATGTGAAAGAATCGAGAATAGAAGCAATAGATTTACCAAGTCACTCAATGATTTCCCAAGTAGTAGCTTTAATTTGTAGTTGTGTTATTTACTTTACATGTTTTGTAGTTTTTAGACTGAAAATTAAAACCCCCCCTGCATGTTTGCTTTACTAGCTATTCCTTTCACTCATACGGATTGACGACCCGTACGAGATTGTGTTTTAGGTTGGTACATTAGACCTAGCATCGCTGTGGATAAACCTAGGGCTTGCCGCTAACTACCCTCTAGATAGCGTAGCAGTGAGATTAGGGTACAAAACTATAAATTCTACCTTTGACCAACCACTCTCGGCTCGGGTTAATTAGCTACAATTAACGACCTTGGGTCAAGGTGGGTCAAATTTTGGCACCTTTGTTGGGCATGCTATCAGTATAGGTATCAACTTAGGCACAACACGTTAGTAGAGTAGTTAGTTTAGCTTTTTGTATTTTATTGGTTTATGTTTATGTTTATTGTTGAATCTTGGTTAGAGCTGTTGTTTTAGTTATTTTTTTATCTTTTGATTCATTTTCTAGTGTTGTATTCGGAAGGGTATTGTTGGCCTAGTTTTTGGTACACACCCATGCCAATAATCTAGGTGTTTTACACTACCCGACTGAGAACATAGGTGGTCGAAGGAGAAAGAGGTGAAGAATTAGGGCACAAGTTCAACCGAGGTAATAAGTAGTAGTAGAAGGTCCTTTAGAGATGGTGGAAGACAACTGTACCCTTCGGGAGCTTATGACACCCAACTTGGAGAATCAACCTATATGTATCACCATCCCGCCATTACCCACCAATGTGAGCTGTGAGCAAGAGTGGCATGATCCATTTCCTTTCTACTTTTCATAGATTGGCGGGTGAGGACCTGAAAAAAGCATCTTTCGGAGTTCCATTTGGTGTGCACTAACATGAAGCCCCTAGGAGTGTCCGAAGATGATTACAACCTCAGAGCGTTCCCATTCTCCCTACAAAGTAGTGCCAAGGATTGGCTCTATTATCTACCACCGGGGTGTATTGGATCATGGATGGAAATGAAGAGGAGATTCCTTGAAAAATACTTTCCGGTGTCCAAGTCGGCCGAGTTGAAGAAGCAGTTGTCAAACATTACCCAAGGAGCCAATAAGAGTATGTACGACAATTGGAGCGCTTAAATAGACTCTTGGCAAGCTGTCCTTACCACCTATTTAAAGAAGGAGACTTGGTGTATTACTTCTTTGAGGGATTATGTGACGAAGACATGTGGATGGTAAATACCGCATGCAATGGATCAAAGCTAACAAAAGCCCCAAAGATACAATGGCACTTTTTGAGGAAATAGTGAATGGTATGTGGTAATTTGGCACTAGATCGCGGTTGAAGGCTTTAGATGAACCCACACACTCACGTAAGTTGGAAGAGCAAGTCCAAGCTGTTGCTTCCATGATGAAGAAGCTTTTGCAAGAAAAAGTGTATCAAGTCCAAGTGTGTGGAGATTTCAACCTCAACCACAATTCTAAAGTGTGCCCCGAAGTCGTAGATGATCTACAAGAAGTGAAAGCAATTGACTTTATCAACCGGGAAAGACCTCAATTTGCTAGGGGTCAACCACAAGGGTTCCGAGGGAACAGAGGAGATGCAAGGCTGGACCCCTATGCAAATTCATTCAACCTGAGGTATAGAGATCATCCCAATTTCCGATGTAGGGAGGACAACCAAGTTCAAGGGTACTAGGGAGGACAAGCTCCATCTGAACCATATCTTAGAGGTTAAGGCCCTTCCAAAAATCATGCTTCACTTTACAAGTCAGAAAGGGATAAGATCTTGGAAGCCATAGGCTAATTGGGGAAGAAACATGAGATCTTTACGGAGTGGACAAGGAGAGAAATTAAGGACCTTAAAAATAGAGCTTTCTCAAGTATTAAAAATCCTGAAGTTCAGGTCGGACAACTTGCCACCTTGGTAAGTCGACTTGAGGCCAAGGAGTCTGACAAACTACCTTTCCAACCCGGGGTGTATCCGAGGAATGTGAGTGCGCTTAAATTGAGAAGTGGGAAGGAAGTCTTCGAAACCGAGAGGAAAACAATGCAAGAAGATGACAAGGTAGTGGAGGCTACCAAAGGACATTTTGAAGAGGAGGAAATTATGGTCAAGGAAGCACCGTCCAAGGAGCTTCCACTGCCCCAGGCACAAGTCACTATTCCACCTCCATTTCCCAATGCTTTGAGATGACAACCAAAGTGGTGACCGATGATGCAAACATTCAAAAAATATTTGAAAAGGTCAAGGTAACCATCCCTATCTTGGAATTGATTGAACATGTGCCATCTTATGCTATATTTCTTAAAGTTGCATGCACAAAGAAAAGATGCAGGCTAACTAAGAGATTAGGACATTTGAAAATGAGAGGAGTCGCCTTTTTGAATCATAGGAAATTGCCTAAGAAATGCGATGATCCTAGAATGTTTTCTATCCCTATCTCTTTAGGTGGTAAACTTGTGGAACATGCCATGGTAGATCCAGGTGCATTCATTAATGTCATCCCGTTTAATCTATATGAACGTTTAGAAATAGGTGAACTTAGGGATACTAGAGTAATTGTCCAACTTTCCAATCATTCCCAAGCTAGTCCCCATGGACTAGTAAAGAACTTGATGGTGCAAGTTGGCAAGTTGGTTTTTTCAGCGGACTTTTATGTCTTGGACGTAACGCACGCCAAAAGTACACCCCAATACTTTTTGGGAGAAATTTTCTTAAAACTTCTAAGACTAAAATTAATGTCCACTTGGGAACCTTAACTCTAGCAAATAACATGAATAGATAGGAATTTGATATCTACAAATCTAGGTATGATCCAACAAAGTCCCCTTTGATGTGTAAAGGTTTAACCATATGTTATGAGCATGATGAGTCTTCTTGTATGAAAAATGAGCATGAATGTTTGAGTGAGTCCCATGTTGATGATAATGATGATAAATCCGATGAATTGAAATGGATAATATGTTTGTGCTAGATTGCTTTTATATGGTAACTAAGTTGCAGTGGGAGAGAGAGACGGTCGAGAGTTTAAAACCTCCTAGACCCCCTTAATCCTCAAAATGACATTCACGGATTCAATGATGGCAAGACATGGAGATTCATTCCTATTGGTAGACAAAAGGTCCGAAGGTAAGGATAACTCATTGTGGAGACCTCTCCATGATAACGTCATCATGGGTGGAGTCGCTGATGGCAATTTCGGAGACCCACCGGTAAGTGTGTTTAACTAGAATGCATGAAAGGAAATAAGTCTTGAGGATGACAATAAATATACGATGTTTGTTTTGCTTTCGTGTTTTTGATTTGAAGTAGATGGTTTTTGAATGAATCTATGTTTTTCTATGTGGATTTTTGGAATGAAACTCTAAATGGTTTGGAAATTTGAGTTGAGACTCGTGATTTTGTCTTGAATGGAATTAAATTAGACGATAGTCTTTTAAAAAAAAGGTGAAAAACTGTGGATTAGGAAAAGGTTGATGGAAACCTTGTGCCAGGTAGGCTGATGTGAGGCTAACCTTCGTTCCAGGACTGGAATGGAACATAGCTAATCTTCATGCCAGAAGGTTTGGCATGAGGCTATGCCTCATGCCAATAAGTTTGACGCGGGGCTATGCTTCACGCTAGACACCCTTTTTGCGCTAAAAACCGACTTTTCAAATTTCTTTGTTCCAGCAATGCAAAATTTTCAAAAATTATGATTCTCAAGTTCAAAATTGCATTTTTGGTTCAAGAATTTAGGAATTTCCTAATTCCTTGCAATATTTTAAAAATAATTCCAAATCTTCTGAAATTAATTGCCTTGTACTATTGTCCCCTAAAATGAGCATTTTAAAATTCCATTCTTAGCCTAATTGTAACTCTCACCCTAGTCACCTAGGCTGAAATTCCATTTCCATATTACACTTCTCCTCCTAATTCTCTCATTTGACACATTCTTTCTTCTCAAGAAACACTCATTCTCACACACTCTTGGTGAGCTCAAAATATTGAAGCTTTTCTTCCAAAAGTTTGCAATTTTGGCTTCTTCTTTTGTGGGTAATGTAAATCCTAGCTTCAAAATTTTGGGTAGCCCATTGAACTCTACGTTTATGTGCTTTATGTGACATTGTGGAAGTGTTATTTGAAGCATGAATCTTGAATGAGTGTGCTCCGAAATAAGTGCTTAAGTTTGAGTTTGTATGCATGATCTTGGGGGTATTGATGTGTTATTTTGCTTGAAAGATACGTTCTTTGGTGTTGGGTGATTTGGGAGAGAGTGAATCTTGGTTGCATGATCTTATTAATGGGTTGTTTATAAATTACATGAGATTGATGTTTGATGAGGAATGTTCTTGTTTGAATGGCCTACATGCTTAGAATATCATGCTATATATGAATGCTTGGTTATTTGGAAGAATGTTATCTCATTGAATTGTAGGCCATGCTTTGTTTATGATCATATCACCACTCTTACCCTCATTTTGTTAGGATTCCACCTAAGAAGAATGCCTCGGAGAAGGGTAAGTCCACTAGGGGTGAGAAGAGGAAGAAGTCAAGACGAAGGGTGCAAACCTCGCGCCGATAACTATTTTTCTTCGTAACCCCGCATTTGTGACCGAAGAGTTTATGGGTTTATCCAACATTTGAGGGACTGCAACCCAGAGGTGGAGGACCTTGAGAGAGCCAATGAGGAAAAGTTTGGAGACAAGGTTTGCTTGCATGGACACCTTGACGGCTCTAGGTTTACTCAAGCTGGTCACTTACATGTTGAGCTGACCGAGAGGTTGTGTGAGCCTTTGGGTGGAGGTACAACAAGGAGTTCCAGAAGACACACCAACAAGGGTTACCTTTCTCTCTTGGGCACTTTGAAGTGCAACTGATGGGTACGGGTCGGAAGAAGATGTGCAAGAGTACCGCCATAGTTCATCCGGTGTTCCCTTATGTTCACTGTTTTTGGCTATGGGAGTCTTTTACCACGGTGAACTAACGCAATGCATGATTTTGGATGTTCATTGCCTTTGCGCAATGAATCTTGAGGATAACCTTTACCCGATCTTGGTGGGGTACTTTGTGCAGGAATGCTTAGTAATGTGAGACAGGAAGAGTGGAAAGATTTCTATGGGAGGCATGGTTGATCTTTTGGCAAAGTATCTAGGTCATCCGGTCACACAATGGGCACTATCTAACTTGGGGAGATCGGGCACTTGGTACAACATTGAGAAGTTAGCTAAAGCATCCATGGTAGGACCGACTACATCAGAGGGTAAATATGTATGACTCTATGGCGGAGCAAGCACTTGTGGCTTTAGGATTCTTCCACAACTGGAGTGCATGGCCATTGACCATGATACTAGCTTGGATGATCTATTCATTTCAATGGACCAGAAGTTTGAGAAGGAGTTCTATAGAGTTATGTCCAACCCGGAGATAGATATTGAGGAGGTTGAGAGCGAGTCCACTCCGAGAGCACCATTAGGTTTTTTTAGTTCTTTTTGTGTAAGAATGAAGGATAGAAGCATTAGATTTACCAAGTCAATCAATAATTTCCCTCAGTGCTATATTTAATTTGTAGTTGTGTTATTTACTTTACATGTTTTGTAGTTGTTAGACTGAAAATCCAACTCCCCCTTGCATGTTTTCTTTGCTAGCTATTCATTTCACTCTTACAGATTGACGACCCGTATGAGGTTATGTTTTAGGTTGGTACATTAGACCTAGCATTTTCGTGAACAAACCCAGGGTTTTCCGCTAACTACCCTTTAGGTAGCGTACCAGTGAGCACAGGTTGCAAAACTATAAATTCTATCTTTGACCAACCGCTCTCAGCTTGGGTTAGTTAGCAACAATTAATAATCCCATGTCGAGGTGGGTAAGCCATGTACCAAAAGATGGTAGATATGATTTTCAAGAAACATATTGGAAGGAACCTAGAAGTGTATGTGGATGACATGGTGATAAAGAGCAGCCAATATGAAACCTTTGTGGAGAATGTCAGGGAGTGGGGGAAGGGAATTGTGGAGCAGCCAATTCAAGGCGACATAGATGAAGCTGAACCCAACCAAATGTTAGTTTGGAGTGGGGGAAGGGAAGTTCCTGGGACACATGATGTCAAATGAGGGGTTATGGGAAAACCCCAAGAAGCTAAAAGCAATTTTGGAGATGAAATTTCCAAGCATAGTCAAGGAGTACAGAGCCAGAGTGGGAAGCTGGGAGCCATGGACCGTTTCATGTGCTGATCAGCAGAGAGAGCACTTCTTTTTAAAAAAAAAATTGAAAGGATGTGTGGACAAAAAAGGGGTGGTACAATGGGGAGAGCCAAAGGAGAAAGCATTCGGAGAGCTAAAGGCCAATCTAAAAGACCTTACAACCCTAATGAGCCCAAAGAAGAAAGAAACCGTGTACCTATATGAAGCATTGAGCAAAGAAGAAGTCAGTGGAGCACTGGTCAAGGAGGAGAACATGGTGCAACAACTTGTATACTTTGTGAGACGGGATATGCAAGGCCCGGAACAGGGATACATGAGTCAGGAGAAACTTTCTTTAGCTTTGGTTCATGAGACAAGGAGGCTAAGGCAGTACTTTCGAGCACACCCTATGACACTGCTGACCAATTAACTGCTGAAGGTGATACTGACCAAGCCAGAAGCTGTAGGGAGATTGGTGAACTGGGCAGTAGATCTAGGAGAGCATGCCATTTAATGCAGTCTAAGGAGAGAAAAAAAGGGGTAGATGCTAGCAAACTTTCTAGCACTAATTCCCAATGAATGAAAAGCGAGAGCAGTAGAGGAAACACAGAGCTCCATCCTGGCAGCAGGCAAATACAGAAAGTTGTACATGAACGGAGCATCCCGAGTGGAAGGAGTCGGTGTATACGTGATGATATTGGATTCAGAAGGTGTAGATGCGACTTACGCTCTGCATTTCAAGTTCCCAGCCTCAAACAAAGAGGCAAAGTATAAAGCACTAATAGTGGGCATAGAGATAGCCAGAAAGTTAGGAGCAAGGAAACGACAGGATCATAGAGACTCGATGCTAGTGGAAAATCAATGCAACAGGCAGTACCCTGCCAAGGAGCCTGCGATGATAAAGTATAAGGGGTGAAGTCAGGAGCCTGGCATCTGAGTTCAAAGAATTTGATATCACCAGAGGTCCAAGATCACAGAAAACAAGAGCAGATGAGCTGAACAAACTAGCAACCTCAGCACATGTGCACTTGACTAAGTCTGTACCGGTGGAGGAGCTAGCAAGTAGGTTGACTGATGAAGAATGGGTGGGAGCAATACAAAATAAGGCGGTAAACCGGACAAAACCTGATGTGGTGGTCCGTTTAAGAAAATAACTGGTTGTTCACTCCTTGAACTCCATCACCTGCAAAACTAGTACCAGAAATAATTCTAGGAGAACATGTCTGACGATCAAGCCTGTTCTCTTTTCAGAATTGGAATGTCTCAAGATAGTTATGCTTACTTGTATCTGTGGTCTCTCTATTCCTTTCATAGCTTGCTCTGGTCATGGCTCCAATTTTCTCGGGATCGCTATTGTATGCTTGATCGTGGCTCCAAGAAAGATAGTCCGTGGCTGCCATCTGGCCACAATCTGTGCTTTTCACGGTTCGTGGGTTGCTCTTCTTACTGTTCACATTGTGGGATGATTTTGGGCTTGCTTGTAACTTTGGGCTTACAACCCAGCCTTTAGGCTAGGTATACACCATAAGCCCCCCTAGCCATGAAGACTAAACGAAAAGAGTAGTGGTATGCCTTTGTGTTTTAAATGCGATCTGATACTGTTCGTCAACAAATTTTCTCATCATTTAAAATTATCTTCGTCGTCGATGCAAAGTGACGTTAGTTGTTAGCTATATCTCTATCCTCGATCCTCCATCAAATTGGAATTGAATTTTTGAATTTGTTGAACTCCTCGTAATAATACTATATTTGTGGAGATTTTGTTTCTGAAGGCCGAGATTCGATCCTCATTATCCGCTATTCTAGCTCATATTTTCCTGATATTTGTTCTCGGTGCATTTCTTAAATTGAGAATATGAAAAAAATACTTTACTCTTGCCCTCATATAGTGCGCTGTCTTTTCATATGCCATTGTCATCTTGATATAAGGAAAAGGTAGCTTACTTTTTTGTGTCTGATTATCATCATTGCATTTTCTGAATTGTTTGCCTTCCTCAATCTTGCTTTTTCTTGCTGATATTTAATTACCTTTTCTTATTTTGTCATTTCAATTTTTCTCCTTTGTTTTCCAAAGCTTTCATCTTCTCTGATCATCCCTAGGTTTTTTGCATATCATCCTCCTTAATCCTTTTCAAGAGTAAGTTTTGTCAGCAATTTGATTTCCAATTTCTTTGCTGCATATTCTGGACTTTATACGTTGATGTTCTACTTCAATTTTCAGTGATTTTAGAAGTTTTGTTTTAAAATATTTTCCGATCATCTTCTCGGGTTTGTTCTCTGTGAATCGTTTCCCTGAAAACTTGTCCACGGTTTTTTACCGTAATTAAGGTTATTACTTCCACCTCTAGGACTCTCGCCCATCCATATGTCATCCTCTAACTGTGTTGAGTCCCCCGGTAGAAGATGCTCATTCTGATGGGGATTCCAGTTACCTCACCGGATACTCTACCATACAAAGTATGCTATCTTTTTCATATTTAGATGAGTCAAAGAATTGTTTCCCATTTCTAGCTCCCTTCACGCTTCGTACCCCTGCGAATTCTGAGTAAGTTCATACTCCTCCGCCTGGCTATAATTCATGTTATTTAGCCTATCTAAAATGTGGCCTTTATTTTTCTCTCCCTGAACATGTGATTGTAATTCTCAGTTCATATAAGGTTGTATTGTCCCAATTTTACCCCAAAGGTATCTTTATCATAATGGGGTTTCTTCAGGTTTGCGAGAAAGCAGATATTCCTTTCTTGCTTGAGTTGTTTCGCAACTTCTATCATTTGTGAAAAGTTAAAAATACAGTAGATGAATTTACCTTTTATCCTGTGATCGTTGAGGTTGAGCTTGTTAGCGGTTTCCCTAGTAATGTGGGTCCGTGGCATAAAAATTATTTTTTTCATAAAATTAAAACAAACTCTTAAAGTGGCTTTGCCTTCTTGGAGCTACAAGGTGCCCAAGTCTAAGCTTCCTGGTATGAGTGTTCGTTTACTACTGATGTGCCCATTTTATATGGTTATATTAGGACTTTTAGGATTCATTTTTGTACACTTTTGTGCTCTAGATTTGATATTTTGCCTTGATATTCTCTAAGGAGAGTTTAAAGAAATTTTTACGCTTTCATTACTTTTCTAGAGGATTTTGTGTGCCAAGGCAATTTGTTTGAAGACTTTGAAGAATACATTTGAAGATTTGAAGACTTGCATTTGAGCATTTGAAGACTTGAAGAATTGAAGATAAGTTAAGTGAAGATGATTGGCTTGGTCGCAACTCGCGATGGATTGGTCGCGAGTCACGAAGAATGGGTGGCTAGAAACTTTCTTACTTTTCTGTACTATAAATACTAAATCCTATCCTCTCCTCTTTCAAAACTTCTTCTTCCTGTGATTTTATGGGTTTCAAAACCCTAATTTTCCTTTCTTTCTTTTCTTAGTTTTTGCAGGTTAATCATGTATTTTCATTATCTAAGTTAGTTTGTACTTGGGAGCTATTGATTGAAGCTTCCATATATATGTAGTAAGAAAATCGATTTCACTCTTTCTTGAAGCATGTTTTATTTAAAATTCATGTGTTTTAATGTGATGTTTTACTTCATTTATCCTATGGGTTGTTTGAGTATATGAAGTGTTTGTATGATTGAAGTGTTAGGGTGTTAGGAAAGTTGTAAATTTATTATCTCCTTGACATGAGAATCAAGGAACATGGAATTATAACTTCTTGTGCATAATGTGTTGTGATTCTTGCTAGATAAATATGTTAATGTGGATTGTTCTCATGTTTATCCTATAGATGCAATGCAAGGTTGAATCTTGAATGTGATCTGTACTAGGTTTAGCCTAATAAATGCTATGCTTGGTTAAATGGCTATGCCATTGGTAGAAGACTTGTTGTTATCAAATCTATGGTTCTTTAATATATATTCCCCCCATCCTCGGATGATCTTTAATTTTTTTAAAAAAGTTATCAAATCTATGGTTCTTCTTGTATAATGCCATTGATGAAATACCTTTATAGTGTGGTTTGCCTAAAGTGATTATCAATGAGGTTTGGAAATGGTCGTTGTTTGTCTTTGTGAATTACTATTAAGAAGAAATGAGTGTTAATCTTCAATTGGGAAGTTTTGGCATTCGCCATAGGTAACAAATGTGATAGAATGGGTGAATGGTTCAATGATCTACATTTGGTTTGGAAGTGGATGTCAATTGCTCCCAAAGGCTTTGTCTTTTGTAGTTTTTACCCATTTTTCTTAGTTTGCTTGATGATTAGCATAGTTATTTAACTTTTCTAGTTAGTTCATCTTTTGCTTTCATAACTTAGAAAAACTAAGACCAACCAACCCCACCCCCTCTTTACCTAATTTTATGTGTATATATATATGCTTATATCTAGTATGCTTTCTCTTATATATGTTTAAACACTTGGAAAGATCCCTCTTCTCGTGGATAACCTCGACTTTCCATTTTCTACCTAATTGTAGATAGAAAGCATTTGGGCTTACAAATATAACTTTGAGAGGTACATTGACGACCTCCCAAATTTTGGTGCCGCTGCCGGAAAAAAGGGCGTTTATTTTTAAGTGTTTTGGCATATTTGGTTGCATAATTAGCTAGTTGTTTTTATTTTCCACTCCTTGGTGGTTTTTTTGGTTCAGAGCATGTATTTATTAAGTTCGTGGTGAACTTTTATCGAGAACCCTTGCAATATGATTTTGGACTTTTGAAAAAGATTTAAAAAAAAAACAAAATGTTGCGTCTCACCTTGAGGGAACTCATGATGAGAATAGAGGCTCAACAAGTAAGGTTTTGTAGGATGTTTCATTTTGATCATCCTACCGAGTCTTGCTATTTGTTGAGGGGGAAAAAACCAGAAACCAAGGGTATTATAAAGAGTGCTACCAAGAGGTAGGAGATGTTGGCTTTCAAGGGCAAGAATCTCAAGAATGGTATCCATACCACAATTCTTATAGCCCAGAGTGGAGTGATAATTTGGATTGGTGGTATGAGAATGAGCCAGAAAAACAAAAATATGAGAAAAATAGTTTCCCATACCCCAAAACCAAGCCCAACAAGGAAGTTAAAGTTTGACACCTGAAGAAGTCATGAATGCAATAGCAAACTTGAACAATTTGACTAGTGAGGAACCAGAAACTTGGCTCTCCTCTAGTTTTGAGGCTATTTAGGGGTATGCAAGAAGTATAATAGAAGCGTTGGCCCAAATGGAAGCTCGAGATTCCAAAAATACACCATCCCAAGTCAAACTCAATAATTCGGTGAGTGAGGTCACCATGGGAAATGAGCTTAAGTTTGAAGGGGATGAGGAGTTGGTTGTTGAGGATGAAAAAATGGAGGAAGATGTGATTGTGCTACATTCATTAGCATCGTCACCCCTACCCCCACCTAGTGAACCAACTCCACAATTTTCAGAAGTTTTGAGGGAGACAAGAGAGGAGCCAAAAGACTATCCCAAGCCTTCTAACCCCCCAACTCCCTTCAAACCATCTTTCCTCCACAAGACTTTCCTCTTGAAAGTTTTGTACCCCACCTCTCTACTTTTGGATGCTCATGGTGAAGGGGTTCAAGCCTTCGCCATATAGATAACATTAGGGTCGTGCCGACGACCTTAAATTTATGGAGCTATGTCATGCCTACGGAGTAAATAAATTTGGCCTTTATTTTGGTTTTTGTTGTTTTGTTTTTGTTATTTTGTCTTGTTCTTTTTACTGTGTGTTTTTCTGTGATTTTGTAGAAAAGTGGAGTACATTGCATATGAAGAGATGAAGAATAAGATCAATGAGAAAGGGAAGAAAACTTGGAAAGTTGGTAAGAAAAATTCTTTCTAAGTGATGGGAAACCTTGTCTGTTGCGAGTCGCGACGAACAGGGGAAAAAAAATGAACTCCCAACACCAGCTTTTTGCGAGTCGCGACGTGGGCATCGTGAGTCATGATGGAATCAAAACAATTTATGGAATAATTGAGCTCAAAGACCCAAGATATCACGAATCACGATGGATTTTTTGGGAGTCGCAACAAGGCATCGCGAGTCGCGACCGGCATGTCAAAAATCGCGATGGAGAAACCAACTTTTCTACTGTGCTTAAACACTACATAATCGTTTCTTCTTCTCCACTAAATACTTCCAAGAACCACCACACCTCCACTCATTCCTCCACCATCTTACATATATTGACATATGAAGATTCTTGCATCTTTATAGTACCTTTGTTAATTGTAGTATGTCGACTACATTATTATGATTATAATTGCTATATTCTATAATGATGCTTGGATATGTGTCAATATATGTTGGATATTATTATTGGAAAATCTTATAGTGGTGATTGCATGATGGATTGGTTGTTCTTTGAGAATACTATGGTTATTAACTTTTGATACTAAACCTAGTATTACAAATCCTTATGTAATTTTGAGTTTGATGTTATTCTCTGTGGTGTTAGTCTTGATCAAACAGCATCAAGGAGACAATGTTTTGCTTAAGGGGTGAAATCTTCTAAGACACTTTTTCTCCCTCCTCCGGCTCCAAAATCAAATTTTGGGACCGATTCTATACAAATACATGGGATTGCGCCGTATCACCGACAACTATAAGGAGAAAAGGGTGTCAATCTACCTCTTACCTTAAGTTATATTGTTCTTGCTTACATGTTTACATTAAGGGCAGTGTAATATTGAAAATTTTGAAAAAAATAGAAAATTTTAAAAAAAGAAAAATTCAAAAAGAAAACTCGCTAAGTTGAAAACCTGAGAGGGCAACTTAAACAACATTGGGGGGCCAAATAGATCAAAACCCCAAAAGGGCGACCTAAGAAAAAAAAGAGAGAGGCTAAATGTGGGGAAAAAGGTGAGATGTGAGCCAAAGAATCATGATGTGTGGCTAGGATGAAAACCCAAAATAGCTCCTAGGCGAAATGAGAGAAAGAGAGAAAAAATGAAAATGCTATGATTTCACTCATTTGTCGGCGTAGGAGTCATAAGGTTGCGGTTGTCATATGGATGGATCAGGTAGCTCAACATCTTGATACCTCTTGGGATTGGGTAACTTAGCGGGTTGAAAAATGAAGTATGGTTACAAAATTCTTGATTTTTTATACTTCATTTTGGTTGATATATTGGCATTGGGTGAAGTATGTGTTTGAACCTCCTATATGGTTTCTTCATTTTGTGTCATTGGACTTTGGTTGATATATTGGTATGAAGGGAAGTATGTGCTTGAACATTTCATATGGTTTTAACTTCCTTTTGTGTCATTGGACTCTGGGATTATCAATTTGGGACTTTGAAACGTTTTTATGGGTAGTGAATTTATAAGTGGTAGGTTTGGTTAGATTTAGGAATTGGGGTTGTGTGTGTAAAAAATTCTCATTTGAGGTTTGATTTTGGGATTTATGATATTGAGAGTTTTTTGTGAGGTTTTGATTGGGGGAATATTAGTTTAGGATGTGGACATATGAATTCTTTTGTGTGCTTGAATCTTTCTTACTCGAGGGCGAGTAAGGTTTAAGTGTGGTGAGGTTTGATGTGCCCACTTTATATGGTTATATTAGGACTTTTAGGATTCACTTTTGTACACTTTTGTACTCTAGATGAACATTTTGCCTTGAAATTCTATAAGGAGAGTTAAAAGCGACCTTTAGGCTTTTATTACTTTTCTAGAGGATTTTGTGTGACAAAGTAATTTGTTTGAAGAGTTTGAAGAATTCCTTTGAAGATTTGAAGACTTGCATTTGAGCTTTTGAAGACTTGAAGAATTGAAAATAAGTGAAGTGAAGAGGAGGACTTAAAACAAAAAGAAGAAATAAATTAAGATGCTGAAACTTAGCTCGGTCGTGACTCGCAATGGATTGGTTGCGATTTGCGACAGATGGGTGGCCAGAAACTTTTTTACTTTTTTGTACTATAAATACTAAATCCTATCCTATCCTCTTTCAAAACTTATTCTTCATGCAATTTTGTGGGTTTCAAAACCCTAGTTTTCCTTTGTTTCTTTTATTAGTTTTTGCAGGTTAATCTTGTATTTTCATTAACTAGGTTAGTTTGTACTTGGGAGCAATTGATTGAAGCTTCCAAATCTATGTAGTAAGAACCCCTATTTCACTCTTTATTGAAGCATTTTTTATTTAGCATTCATGTGTTTTAATGTGATGTTTTATTTCATTTATGCTATGGGTTGTTTGAGTATATGAAGTGTTTGTATGAGTGAAGTGTTAGGGTGTTAGGAAAGTTGAAAATTTCTTATCTCTTTCACATGAGAATCCAAGAACATGGAATTAGAACTTCTTGTGCATAATGTGTTGTGATTCTTGCTAGATAAATATGTTAATGTGGATTGTTTTCATGTTTATCCTATAGATGCAATGCAAGGTTGATTCTTGAATGTGATTTTTTCTAGGTTTAGCCTAATGAATGCTATGTTTGGTTAAATGTCCATGCCTTTGGTAGAGGGGTTGTTATCAAATCTATGGTTCTTCGTGTATAATGCCATTGATGAAATACCTTTATGGTGTGGTTTGCCTAAAGTGATTATCAATGAGGTTTGCAAATGGTCTTTGTTTGTCTTTTTGAATTACTATTAAGAAGAAATGAATGTTGATCTTCAATTGGGATGTTTTGGCATTCCCCATAGGGAAAAATTGTGATAGAATGAATGAATGGTTCAATGATCTGCATGAGATTTGGAAGTGGACATTAATTGCCCCCAAGGCTTTATCTTTTGTAGTTTTTACCCCCTTTTCTTAGTTTTCTTGATGATTAGCACAGTTACTTAAGTTTTCTAGTTAGCTTGTCTTTTACTTTTATAACTTAGGAAAACCAAAACCAACCCCCCCTCTTTACATGCTTTTATATGTATCTATATATGCTTATATCCACTATGTTTTCTCTTATATATGTTTAAACACTTGGAAATATCCCTCTTCTTGTGGACGACCCCGACTTGCCATTATATACTTAATTGTAGATAGGAAGCATTAGGGTTTAAAAGTATAACTTTGAGAGGTATAACGACGACCTCCTAACTGCTGAGATAGAAATCGTGGCCACACTTTATACTCATACCCAACATCTTTTCCATGGTGACTCTGATACTGAAGGTTTTTTGTTTGTTTTCATTTTGATGTGCTTGATCTAAAATCTTCTATATTTTGATGAATCGTTATTTCTTTTATTTTTATCGTGTATATGTTTAATCTATGATGTTCAATCTGCTTCAAATATGGACCCATCTAAAGGTGAAATTGATAGATAGCTCTTTGATGGTGATAAAAAAGGGTCAGTTAAGGCTACTCTTTAGATGATAATGCTGTTGGGAGAAACACCTTCCAACAAGGTGTTAATAAGACAAGCCCTGTTGATAAGGGTAAAAGCACTGAAAGAGGGGAGACAAGTGGTCATCGCCCCATTGTGCCAAAAGAAAAGAAACCAAAAAGGGATAGGGGCGGTGGGCACTCTGAACATTCACTTTCCCCTTTGAAAAAAGGGTGTGTCAACCAATCCAGTTCACAAAATCTGGCGCCAATCGAGAATCCTTTGGTGGGGGGTGGGGGATGATATCTGATATCCTTTCCAATCTCTCTTTACCTGATACACTGGCTGTGACACGTCTGCAGCTGAACTTTAGTGACCCCTTTGCTTATATTGATATTTTATTTTCAAAATGATGACTAACTTCATTCTGTGATCTTTATTTGTCGTATAAGGTCAGCATAGGCTTTCACCTCACAAGTGAGCGATTTTCCAAGTTTTATTCTGCTCATAAGTCACTGTCGGAGAAGTATGAGGCACCGAAAATGAGATGTGCAGCTCTAGAAAGTTTGCTTAAAGATGTTGCGGAGAGGGCAAAGACTGCTGAGAAAAGGGCGAGTGTTGCTGATTAGCGAGCCAAGCTCATTGAGGTGGAGGTGACTCAACTTTGTTTTGAGTTAAAGGAGATAAGTACCAACGAACCTGCTTCTCCTCAATACCCCCAAATTCTGGTAGATCAACTTTGTAAAACTAAGTCATTCTATAAATTCTTTGAGGATGTTTCCAAAGATGCTCACATCGTTGGTTACAGCGAGGCTATGAAAAATTAGCGTGAGTGGAACCCCACTTGCAATTTGAAGAGTTTTCCTTCTTTGAAGAAGTGTGCTGAGACCCTGGAGAAGAATAGGGCAAAACTGAACAAGGCTTTTATTCCAAAAAATTGCTGATGGGGGACAGCCATATACCCTACTTTCACATCTTACTAGTCTTCCCAGTCTTCCTTCTATGGCTAAACTGAAGAAGTTTGAGGTGGATTATTTTGAAGATCTTCCATTTAAACCTATTGCTAATATTCCACCTCCGAACCCTGATACCAGCTAGACTAATGAAGGTAATGCGAGCACCGAAGCTCCTGTCCAACGGCCGAGCGAAGAGAATCCCCCTCAGCTGCCAAGCCAGGAAGCCACTGCCATTCTTGTCCAGCCTACGCCAACCTCTACCTCTGAAGTTAGTTGATTTCCAGTGTACTGGGTTTTTAGGATTTTTAAATTCTAAACTTAAGACAATATTCTGGTGTATGTTTGTACTATTTATTTGACTTCCATTATGAATGTTGTTTTATTCTTCATGTGTTATATTTCTCATCACCCATAATTATGTGCAGGGCTTCAATATTTTGGTTGATCATAAATTCTTGAAAATACTTGACTTTTATGGAATGTAATGATCCTTTTTCTGAACCTATTAGCTTGCTTTGTGCCACTCAATCTTTCACCAAAGAATATGAAGAGGTTGTTACTTCTGATCACTTTTCGTGCATGGAATCCTTCCCTTATGTCTTGGGTGGCAGTTTCCTTTTCCCTCTTTATCTCCTTCTTTGTGTTCAACCTGTTCTTGCAGTAAGTTCGTTCATGATAGGTATAATGTCAAGTTGCTTGGCAAGGAAACTTTTTTCTATTTAGATGATCTTGAATCTACTGAAGAATACATGCAGTCACTTAACCTCCTTGTCTGTGTCCAAGAGTGGACGATAAGTTTGGGAATTCATTTAAAGTATATGCTTCTAGGTATCAACGATCTTGAAAGGAAATGGAATTGACTGTAAAGAAGACCCAGGATGCGTCGCGTGATTTAAGTAGAATTTTAAGCTAGCAGAATGGCCTTATCTACCGTTAGCAACAATCTAAAACAAAGATGCTCTAACAACGGGAAGAGGCTAGGAATTATGCTGTTAGCAAGAGTCACGAGGCCCATCATAAGATAGTAATCATTGATAAGAAATGTGTTCATATTGATGACTTATTTGATAAGTTGAAGAAAAAGCAAGGTGAGTGCAATTACTTAAGTTCTTCTGCACTTGGTTGGCAAAGTAAGTTTGACGAGCAGTTTGCTATAAACACAAAAATGCAAAGTGAAAATGAGAGACTTCATACTGAGTGCTATTGACTTGATTTGTTAGTGCACCAACTCGATCAAACACGTGTTGAGTTGAAAGAAAAACTTCAAGCTGTCCCTTCTTCATCTTGTAAAGGTACTAGCTGTGGAAATCTCATTGTGGACACTGGTGATCAACGAATCAATTTGTCTAAGTATTTTCAAGAGAATATTCGAAGTTTAGAGAGCGAATTAAAGGGTTTAAGGACCAACATAAAGTGATATGAATACAACATTAATGTGATGAGTATGCAGCTGGATCGTAAGGAGTTTGGCCCTACCACCGATTTCAAGGCGTACTATGCTAGGTATCTTGGTCATATGGAGCGAAGAGGTGCAATACGTCATCTATAGGACTTTTGAGGTGCAATACTCAAAAGCAAGCAATAGAAAAGTGGCGATATGACCACCTTCACACTTTTGAATGCTTTTGAGTATGTAGTACATTTATCTCCATAGGACTTGTTTCCCATATATCCAACTCTTTTGTTTTGAGTATCTTTGCTCTGTTTATTACAAAACTGCAAGATCTATATCTTTCTTTATTCATTGTATTATAGGCGTATCTTCCAAGTAGCAAGATCTATTGCTTGCTTTATTGTGCAAAGCCGCAAGATCTATGGCTTTCCTTAGTCGTTGTTTTTTAGGCATATCTTCCTTGCAACAAGGTCTATTTCTTGCTTTGTTGAGAGTATGCAATGTGAGAAGCTACACGATCTATTGCTTGCTTTTGTCATGGTATTAGAGGCATGTTTGCCTAATAGCAAGATCTATAGCTTGCAGTTTAGTGAGAGTGCGAAGCTGCGAGATCTATTGCTCGCTTTTGCTTCGATGTGGGCATATCTGCCTTATTGTCAAGTTCATGACTTGCATTTGTTTATGTTTTCTGAAGAAGTGATTTGAGTGGCGTTTACGATTAACACTTATGCCGCTAAATCCACATGATGGTCTGTTAAGAATGTATAAGTGTTGCAAATGCAAAGTATAGACATTTGAAAAGGAAAGATTGTATTCCAAAATATTCATCTTGCGATAATATCACTTTTGATAGAATAGATAGCATATCTAGATTGATTTTAGATTAATTAGATTGATACTGTACATATATATAATAATCTAGGTTTGATGTAATAAGCTCCTTGTACTCTATTTATTCTTTCTATGATAGACACACCAAACATGGTGAATTACACACTTTCATGGTATCAGACAGGTATCAATTTTTTCTTCTGCCATTTTGAAAAATCTTGAACCTTCTAAAGCTTCAATGACAAACAACTAATTAAGCTATTCTACCATTATTCACATGTTTCCGATCAAGATAAATTCCGGCAACTATATGATGTGGAATTCGCAAGTTCAAGTGCTCCTCAAATCCGAGGGTTCAAGCGCTCCTCAAATCCGAGGGTTTCTTTGGCTTCTTGGATGGCTCAATTCCAAAGTCAACAGTTGCAGTCAGGGGTGAATCCTTGGCTGGTGGTTCTTCTCAGGCCAACGATGACGATGTCGCAAAATCCCAAGTTGCGTTCAATACTTGGGTGGCGCAAGACAAACGACTCCAAGCATTGCTCCGATCGTTGCTCACCAAGGAGGCCATGTTGGAGATCACTGGTTGCGGCATGGTGCAGGAGTTGTGGAACTCCCTTGCAGTGGCATTTGATAACGTCTCGGTGTCCCGCGAACTTCAACTCCGGGATAAGCTTCATACAATCCGGCGTGACTCCTCGTCGGTGATGGATTTTCATCGCAGGTTCAATGATGTTCTTGATGGACTCGCAACCATGAATGCTCCAGTTCCTCCCAGAGATCATGTTATTATTTTTCTGCGAGGTCTTGTCATCGGATTCAACGAGTTCGTAAGCATCCATTTGGCCCAGATGCCATTACCGGCATACTCCGATGTGGTCGCACGAGCCCGCAGCCACGAAATATTCACCCAGTTCTCCTCCGGCACGGGAACCGGCTCAGATTCTGTTCCAGTATCTTTTTCCACCTCGTATATAGGTCTGTCCAGTGGCCATAGTTTCTACTCGCCAGTGCCTAAAGCCCACACATCACCCTCAGGCGTGTCGACTACCACGCGTGGCCATGGGAACAGTTCCGGTCGGTCTGTCCGTTCTTCAGGTTCTAGTGGTGCCAGTTCTGGTTGCAGAAGATGTTAGAATCCAAAATGGCAAATTTTCCATAATGTTGTTCATACGGCCCTACAGTGCTCCAGGCTCTCGTCGGCAGTTCATAACTCTGAGATCGCCCATCTTCCTGAGGCCTTCCAGTCTTCTGTCTCCCTTGAAGATTCAGGCTTGGATTGGTATCTGGACTCCAGCACAACGAATCATATGGCTTCCACTTCCTCTGGCATGGACAGTGTTATCCCCTATTCTGGTAACCATTCCTCATTGTTGCTAATTGCCGTTCCATTCCTATTTCTCATATTGGGTATCATTGGTTTTCTCGTAATTTGTCATTATCTGATGTGTTGGTGGTCCCTGATATTATGAAAAATCTTCTTTCCATTAGTAAATTGACAAAGGATATGAATTCTGTGATTTCTTTTAATGAGGATTCATTTGTGATTCAGAACTGGTCCACAAAGGAGGTCGTGGGCCAAGGTCAATGTGATCATGGCCTTTATGTGCTTGAGAAGTGTGGTGCTGTCTTTGTTGCTCATGTTAAAACCAATAAACACAGAGCTTATTTTAATGTTTGGCATGCTAGACTAGGGTATACTTTCATTTCAGTTATTTCTATGATAAATAAACCGAACCTTGTTGATGTGGTTTCTTTACCGCCTAAACCTGCACTTTGTTCGCCTTGTGAAATGGCAAAAGGAAAATGACTTTCTTTTGTGGACAATCCTAGACGGGCACAGGTTGTCCTCAATTTAGTGCACTGTAAATTGTGGGGCCCTGCTCCAGTTTTATTTGATAGTGGATTATCTTATTACACCATTTTTGTTGACAATTTCTCACGATTTACCTGGTATTATCTATTGGCATGGAAACCAGTTTTCTTTGAGACATTCTTGCAGTTTCAGAACTTGGTTGAAAACCAATTTTCGTGTTCCATCAAGGTGTTACAGAGTGACGGTGGTACAGAATTCACAAATGCATGCCTACGATCCCATTTTTCAAATAAAGGAATCCTTCATTAGATTTCTTGTCCATCCACACCAGAGCAGAATGGTAGGGTGGAACGTAAACAACGTCATGTTGCAGAGATGGGATTATCAATGCTTTTCTCCTCTGGCTTGCCAATCTCGTATTGGGATGTTGCCTTTGCCACGACTATATACACCATCAATAGGCTTCCCACCCATATTCTTCATAATGACT
This sequence comes from Rubia yunnanensis, assembly GCA_037428765.1. Classification (NCBI taxonomy): domain Eukaryota; kingdom Viridiplantae; phylum Streptophyta; class Magnoliopsida; order Gentianales; family Rubiaceae; genus Rubia; species Rubia yunnanensis. The sequence continues at coordinate 62,717,879 of CM075069.1, read as the reverse complement.
CACCATATTCTCTACTTTATGGTCACCATCCAGACTACTCAAACTTTCACCGGTTCGGATGTCAGGTGTATCCTTTCATTCGACTATTTGCTCCTCACAAACTGGCCCCTCGCAGCACTCAATGCACATTCATGGGATATAGTCCTCGCCATAAGAGGTTTCGCTGTCTGGATAGAGTCTCTAAGAAGGTCTATCTCACTCGGCATGCCCTTTTTGATGAGTCTTCTTTCCCATTCATGAGTGATACTACTCGCACTGCCCCAGAATCTTTGGGCGTCTCAAAGTTTATTAATTTGGATTTGGATGAGTTGTCTAGATCCCCTGCTGCCCCTCTACCACCTACTGAAAATTTGTCTGGGTCAATGACCCCGACATCCGTGTCTCCTTTGTAGCAATTCCCGATCAATGTTCCACTACCTCCTCCATCGATTGTGAGTCATCGTATGACCACTCGTCCTCAGACAGGTAGTCGCACACCAAAACAGTATCTAGACTATGTGATGTCCGGGTTTCTTCAGGCATTGCTAGCACAAACTGAACCCAAGGGTATTGATCTGCCCTTAAGGATCCTCACTGGGTGGCCGCTATGGATGAAAAAATGGGTGCTCGTCTTCAGTAGCATACTTGGGATCTTGTTCAACTCCTTACTGGTGTCAACATCATTGGCTCCAAATGGGTTTATCATCTCAAGCATCGCCAGGATGGTACCATTGATCGGGACAAGGCTTGTCTTATTGCGCAGGGATATTCTTAGTTGCCAGGCTTTAACTTCACCCACACTTTTAGTCCGGTCGTTAAGGCCTCCACAGTCAGAGTTATCTTATCCTTTGCCACTACTTTCTCTTGGCCCCTGCATCAGTTAGACGTTAAGAATGCATTTCTTAACAATCTTCTTGATGCACCAGTCTACATGGAGCAACCGGCCGGTTACACTGATCCCGTTCATCCTAATTATGTATGTTGTCTTTGCAAGGCTATCTATGGTCTCAAACAAGCTCCTTGGGCTTCGTTCCAGGGATTCAGCTCCTATTTATTTCATCTGGGATTTCGGTGCAGTTCTGCTGACACTTCCTTATTTGTGTTCTCCCAGGGATTGAAAATTCTATACTTTCTAGTATATGTAGACAACATCATTCTAACCGGCAATGATCCTATTCTCATTCCTCGGTTCATCACCCACACTGATCATGAGTTCGCCATTAAGGATCTTGGTGCACTTCACTATTTTTTAGGATTGGAGGTCTCTTGATCTTCATCTGGACTTTTTTTGGGGCAGGCTAAGTATACGATGGAGATACTTCAACGCGCATGCATGATAGATGTTGTTCCTGTTTCCACACCTTTTGTTCCTGGCTCTCAGCTTCACAGTACCTTTGGGTCCGAATTCTCGAACCCCAAGCTTTATCGCTCACTGGTTAGTGCCTTGCAATCCTTGACCATCACTCATCTTTATCTCTCATATGTGGTCTACTCTGTTAGCTAGTTTCTCCAGTCGCTCGAGAGGATCACTATCAGGCTGTCACTCGGATCCTTTGGAATGTCCATGGAATGCTTCATCATGGTTTGTTTTTTCGACCATCTCCTAGTGGTCTTTTCCTTTTGGGCTACTTCGATGCTGACCGGGCTCATTGTCTTGAGACTCAGTGTTTCACTTATGGCTATGCCATTTTTCTTGGGGTCAATCTTGTTTCTTGGAGTGCTAAGAAGCAACCGACAGTGTCTCGATCCGGTTGTGTGTCCGAGTATTGCGCTATGGCTAACACTGGTGCTGAACTTACCTAGGTGTGTAGTCTGCTTAAGGAGCTTTAGGTTTCCATTTCGTCGTTGCCTCTCCTGCTTTGCGACAATATCAGTGCCATTTTTCTTGCTCAAAATCCAGTTGGACAGAAACTGGCCAAGCACATAGACATCGACTACCACTTCGTTCGTGAACTTGTTACCTCTAATAGGCTCCGTGTTAGCCATGTTCCATCCTCTCTACAGGTTGCTAATATTTTCACTAAAGGTCTATCTCGTAATCTTTTTGATTTGTTTTGTTCCAAGCTCTGTGTATCCTGTAGTCCTACGCTTAGCTTGAGGGGGGGGGGTGATAGAATATCCTGATTGATTTTAGATTAATTATGATTGGTACTGTACATATATAGAATAGTCTAGGTTCGATGTAATTAGCTCCTTGTACTCTATTTATTCTATCTATGATAGACACACCAAACATGGTGGATTACACACTTTCAGCCTTCAACAAAAACTACGAGAGCGAACACCACCAATGATCATTTAATGGTTTCTATACATGGGAGCTATATTTTCCTACCACTTCACTGGTTCTTCACATTAAACTTTGTAAGTTAACTATATGCCAAGTGTTAGGAACACTGATACAGTCCATTCTCTCTAGCTCGTAGCAGTTTGATCTGTGCGCCTTTGTTATCTTGTATGGCTCTTACCACTTAGGGTATAATTTTCCATGTTCTTCTGCCAAGCTAGCTTTGTTCTTCCTGAGCACTAGATCACCAATCTTAAACCATGTTTCTTTCACCTTCTGACAGTAAACTCTAGCCTTTCTTTCCTTATACTTAGCTTCTGTGATTGTTGCCAACTTTCTTTTTTCTTCTAGCTCATCCAGTTCCAAACTTATCGTATCTAGGGTGTCTTTCTCCTTGTAATCGTATAACGGAGGCTTGAGTTACCAATTTCCACCGGTATAACTGCTTCGTGACTGTAAACCAGAGTGTATGGGGTCTTCCCCGTTGGTTCTCAAACAACCATTCTATACTACCATAGGGTGTTTGGTAACTCATCCACCCATCCCATTCATTTTCCCTCCAGTTACTTCTGGATTCCTTGAATGATAGTTCTGTTCGTTACTTCCACTTGGCCGTTAGCTTAAGGGTGCACTACAGAGGTTAACTTCAGGACAATTCCAAACTTTGAACACCAATCCATTCAAGGAATGCTACAGAGGTTAACTTTAGAACAGTTCCAAGATTCAAACATCAATCCTTCGCCTGCACTGGCCCTATGCACTTTATCCATGGGGGAAAGAAAGCCCTTTTTATACAAGGTCCCTTCCTTATAAGTGTAGTTCTTGGCACATAACTCCAACTTTATGGCTTGCACTTTATCTTCTGGTAACGTTCCCTGTGTGAGATACTCTATCAGTGGCATCATCCAACTTACATCTACCATTTGGACTGTTGAACGGTTATTGATACTGTGCTTCTAATTGGAACAACTTCTAATATCACGTCTCCATGCTTACCCAGAGATTCAAATCCCGCTGTTGCTAGTTTACTTAGTGCATCCACTTTTATGTTCTCGGTTCTTGGGACGTGCTGAATATTGAAGTATTCGAGTTGGTTGATTAGCTGTTGGACCTTCTTTAAATACTTCACCAGCTTCTCTTGTCATACTTCATAATCTCCTCAAACTTGCTAGACTACAATTAGGGAATCACTAGATAACCTAACGCTCTTAACCTTCATTTTGACCATGAGTTCTAATCCACATATGAAAGCTTCATATTCTGCCTCATTATTTATGAGTGGAAACTCGAAGTAGAGTGAGTATCTATGCTCACCAACATTTAAATTCACCAGCAGTAATCCGACACCACATCCTTCCATGCTGAAGGCACCATCAACAACAATGTCCACGCAACATCTTCCCACTTTGAATTGTCCATTGTCAACTGTCAGATCCTGATGTATCTTTGCTACCTGTGCATCTTCGCTCATCATTTCTGCAATGAAGTCTGCAAATATCTAAGCTTTGATCGCTATCCGTGGTTGAAATTGAATTTCAAATTGGCCTAGTTCCAGAGCCTACTTTGCTAGTCTTCCTGAAGACTCGGGCCTTTTGAGGATGTTCTTGATTTGAAATCCTGTGTATGCCAGTATTTGATGACTATGGAAATACATTCGCAACCTTCGTCCCAAGATATTAAAGCCAAGGTTAATTTTTCCATGGGCATGTACGCCTTTTTTGCGTTTTGAAAAATTCGGCTGATGTAATACACTAGAACCTGCTTCTGTCTTTCCAGGCAAACCAAAACTGAGCTGCAGCATTCGGTGAGATCGCTAAGTACATGTATAGTGTCTCTCCAGGGGCAGGTGACTTTAACATTGTCAAAGCTTGAAGTAGTTCCTTTAACCCATATGCTCTCTGACAATCCTCGCTCAAACTAAACTTTTTGGCTTTTCTTAGTACTTCAAGGAGTTAAAAGTACTTCTCCACTACTTTTAACACAAAGTGGCTAAGCGCTGCTAATGATCCCATTAGGATTTGCACCTCTTTAACCATTCGTGGCTGAGAGAGATTTACTATAGCTTGGATTTTTTTCTAGGTTAGCTTCGATAACTTTGGAGGATACCTTGTACCCTAATAATTTTCCTACGCCTACTCCAATTACACACTTCTTAGGGTTGAGCTCATCCCTATTGCTTGTAACATGTGTAGAGTTTCTTTTAAATCTGCAGTGAAGCTACCCACTTTTTTACTTTTAATAACCATGTAGTCAACGTATGCTTCGACATTACTCCCTATTTGGTTGCAAAACCCATGATTGACTACTTTTTGGTATGTTGCTCCAGCATTTTTGAGCCAAAATGGCATCTTTACATAACAAAACGTCCCAAAGCTCATTATAAAGGCCATTTTTTTCAGCATCCTCTGGATTCATCAAGATTTGGTGGTATTCCTTATACACATCCAAAAGCTCTAGGACTTCATATCCTTAAATTGGCTCAACCAGTCAATTAAGTTTTGGTAAAGGGTAGTAGTCTTTTGGGCATGCTTTGTTCAAATCCGTGAAATCAATGCACAACTTCCAGCCAGCTTCTAATTTTTTCACCATGAATGGGTTCGCTAGCTACTTTGGATATATAACCTCCTTTAGTATACCATCCTACAACAGAAATGCAACCTCTTCTTCAATTTCTTTTTATCTATTGCTAGCAAAGTAAAATTGTTTATGTTTAATCGGTTTGACAGATCTGCTAATATTCAAAGAATGAGTAGCAATGTCTTAATCCACCCCTCCCATAATTTGGATGCTCCATGCAAATGTATCTTTGTGGCTTCGTAAAATTTCAACAACATTTGTCTTCTCCTCGTCTTGAAGATGCTTTCCAATCTTCACATATTTTGAATTGTCTTTGCTATCCAGACTAACCAAATCTACTTCATCTACGAAGTCTAGTGTCGTGTCTGGCTATTCCAGTAAACTTCCACCTGAAACTGTGCTAACCATCTTCGCCTTTTCTCCTAACTTTCCCGCCTTCATTGATATTAACATACACTGCCTGGCCGTTTGCTGCTTTCCTCTAATGGTTACATACCAGCTGGGGCTGGGAATTTCATTACCAGGTGGTAAGGGGACCATATCGCTTTAGCTTTTTTCATCCACGACCTTCCAATGATGGCGTTAAATGTAATTGGGGCATTCATGACCACGAAGTCGTACATGATGGTGCAATTTCTTCCATTTTCTCCAATAGTGATGGGCAGTTGTACATTCCCCAAAGGTGTTTCCACTCGACCTATGAAGCCTACAAGCAAAGATGTGGATTTTTTTGGTCTGCTCTCTTGAAACCTAGCTAGTCAAAGCGGTCTACGAATAATATCTCAACAACGCTTTTGTCATCTATAAATACTCTATTAACTGTATTCCTAATTTTTGCTATGATGACTATGGAATCATTGTGCAGTGAAGCGTTGGGTACCACATCTTCCTCACTAAAGGTGATTGTATAATTCGAATGAAGCCTTTTATCAACTGGCTCTTGTGGGGGAGAATATCTTGCTTTAGCTTTCCAAGCGTTATTGGACAATGACTCCGTGGATCCGTGTATGGATAAGATAACTGTCCCTGGTACTTTGTTGTACACGTTGTAGCTATAATTCATAGCCACAGTCATTGTTTTGATTTTTTGTCATTGTGATCGCATTGCCTTGGTTTTTTGGAGATGGGTTCGCTGTTTTACTAGCATCCACATACTGGCTTGCTGCTTCCTTCCTCTATTGGCCTAAGTTACTAGTCCTCAATTTTTCTTCAATTTGTCTTCTTAGGTTTCTGCAGTATTCTATATCATGGCAATGATCCACGTGGAAGGCAAAATAATACTCCCCTGATCATTTTTCTGGTGGTGCTATCATAGGTGCTAGTTCTCAAAATAGATCCTTGTTCGCTTGCCATATCTCCTTCCTTGATCTCATTAGAGATGTATCTTGGAACAATGAGCCTTACAATCACGGTTCTCTTCTTTTGAAAACAACGTTTCCTTTACCTTTCTTCATAAAACCCTTCTGTGAATCATCCATCATTCGCTTCTCGCCTCGTTCACTTTCTATTTTACGGTTGGTCACCTCCTCTGTTCGCATATTTTTTCAATCATCTTTTGTAGGTCTCTCAGGTTTTCACGCATATTGTTCATTAGCTCCTTGTAGAATTATCCTGATTGTATGCCTCCTGTAAATGCTCCTACTGACAATTGAGATGACAAGTCACGAACCTGCAAACTTTCTATCACAAACTTACTATGATATTCTCCCAGAATTTCTTCCATTCATTGGGCTATGTTATTAGCGATTATTTTTGTGAACCTTTTCTTTTGATAGAAGTGACCTAGGAATAGATCTGATAATTGTGCCCACAATTTGATGCTTCCACTGAGGAGGTCCTAATACTAGGTAATCACCATTCCTAACAAGAAGATGGGGAATGCCTTGCAAACTAATTTGATGCTCGCATCGTGAAATCTCATGCTCTTTCTATAAGAGTAGAAACTCTTTCAGATTTGTGGTTCCATGGTAGAATTTAACATTTAAAGGGAGTTTGAAATCCTTTGGCATCTTAAAATCCCATAGATGTGATACTAAGGGCGATTTGTTCTTGCTGTCCTCTGCCACGATATCATAGAATTCTTTTTCATACTTGAGATTTTCACGATCATGACTCGCCATTTTGTTTCTACTTTTGGGGGTTTTTTCTTAAGCGTCTTCACGAACTGGTCGTAAAGACTTTTTGTGTTCGCTTCTAAAAAGACCATGGACGCTCTCCTTTCCTTGTCCTGATTATTGTTTGGGAATTCTGCTTCCTCTTTTCCTTATCAAGATAGTTATGCTTACCTGTATTTGTGGTCTCTTTGTTCCTTTTATAGCTTGCTCTGATTGTGGCTCCACTTTTATCGGGCTTGTTATTGTATGCTTGATCGTGGCTTTGAGAAAGACGGTCAGTGGCTGCGTCTGGCCATGATCTCAGCTTTTCACAGTTTATGGGCTGCATATCTTACTGTTTGCATCGCAGGCTAATTTTGGGCTTGCTTGTAACTTCGAGCTTGCGGCCCAGCCTTTGGGCTAGGTATACACTAACACCCATCCTGAAATATATAGAGCATGAAACGCTACCTGTAGATGAGAAAGAAACAAGAACAGTTAGGAAAAAATCACTGCAGTACGTTGTGAAGAGTGGTTTGTTGTAAAAGAGGGGTTACATAGGGCCATGGCTTAGGTGTGCAGAGCCTGAGTTAGCAGACACAGTTATCAGAGAAATACACGAAGGGAGTTGTGGCAGTTATCAAAGGCCCAGAACAATTGCACTGTGGGCAGTGAGAGCAGGTTACTACTGGCTGACCATGAGAGTAGACACAGAAAAAGTGGTCAAAGAATGTCACTGGTACCAAGAACACACCAAACTGCAGAGGCTCTGCAGAGCGAATGACTATCATAATATCGCCCTTGTTCTTCACCTAATGGGGATTCAACATTGCAGGGCCATTCCCTGAGGTATCAGGGAGGAAAAGGTTCTTCGTGGTGGAAATAGACTACTTCACTAGTGGGTAGAAGCTGAGGCTGTAGCAACTATAACGGGGAAGAAAATCACAAACTTTTCCTTGAGAAATATAGTGTGCAGGTTTGGAATCCCACGGGTAATAGTGAGTGACAATGGAAAGAAGTTTTCCACCAAACCCTTCAGATCTTGTTGTGGTGGCCTGAACATAAGGTAGCTGTTCGAGTCCGTAGCTCACCAACAGGCAAATGGGCAAACAGAGGTGACGAACAAAACATTAGTTCAGGAATTAAAGAGAAGGCTGGGGCAGGAAAAAAGAGAATGGGAAGAGGAGCTGGTAAGTGTGCTGTGGACATACAGAACCACACTGAGAACGGTTATAGGGGTGTTCCTTATAGGCTGTATTTTAAAAGGGAGCCAGCATCCCTCCAAAAATTATTGTGCCCAAGAAGAGAGTTATTGAGCCGATGGATCAGGGAGAAAATAAGCAGGAAATCAAGGAAAACTTGGAGGGTCGGATGAGCTCAGAGAGAGTGGCGCTGAAAGAAGCTACGTACGAGTCTTGGATGAAGCAACATTAGAACAGCAAGGTTGGGCCTAGATCCTTGAAAGTGGGAGACCTCGCGCTGAGAAGTAATGAGACAAGTAGAATTGCTTGGCAAGGACATTATCTATGGTTTAGTTTATCCTGAATCCACTAGCAAGTATATACGGTCGCTTAATCTCCCTGTTTGTGTCAAAGAGTGGGTGTTATGTTTAGGCATTTGTTTGAAGTATAAGATTTTGGGTATTAGTGATCTTGAAAAGAAGTGGAATACAACCATAAAGGACACCCAAGATGCTTTGCGCAATATACATAGGATTATAAGTGAGCAGAACAGTCTTATTCATCGTTAACAATTGAACATGGTAAAGATGCTCCAGTAACAAGTAGATGCTAAGGATTATGGTGTGATCAAGACCCGCGAGGCCCATCAGAAGACGTTGATCATTGATAAGCAGTGTGCCCATATTGATGATTTGCTGAAAAATGTTGAAGAAAAAGAAGGATGAGTGTGATCACTTATCACCTTCTTCTCTTGATTGGTAAAGTAAGTTTGATGGGCAGTTTTCCAAAAACACACAAATGTGAAGCGGAAATGAGGAACTTTGTGTTGAATATAACCATCAAGGCTTGTCTGTTCATCAGTTGGATAAAACTTGTGTTGAGTACAAAGATGGGCTTCAAGCTCTCTCTTCGTCATCTCGAAGCCCTACTAGCTGTGGAGATCTGACTATGGGAGTTGGTGGGAAGATGATTAACTTGTCTGAGGCTGCCCGCTCGTATATCTGCTACCCAGAAAATGAAGTACAAAATTTAAAGGATGAAATAAAGTGGTATGAAGAAATTGTTAATGTTATGAGTATGCAGCTGGACCGCGAGGAGTTTGGCCCTATAACTGACTTCAAGACATATTATGCTTGGTATCTTTTTCATATAGAGAGAAGGGGCCTGGCATGCCAAATTGCTTATTTACACATGAAATAGCAATGCGACCATATAATTAGCAAAGAGTGTGAAGTTGAGGAAAATCTGCGTAGGGCTGAGTGCCTTCCTCCCGAGGTTGAGCGCAGTCTCTGTTGTACGAGCCTCTAGACGTGGATAGTATGCATTGATTTCCACTTCTTAAATGATGATGTTGTTTTTGTTGCTGCTTTTGGATGACGTGGTTGTTCCTTTTCTATCTTCATACTTTTGGATGCTCTTTGACTTTGTAACTTTCTTTTACTCATAAGGTCTATCTTGTATGTTTCTATTCTTGTGGTTTTGAATATTGAAAATTGGTTTATCGCGAGGCTACAAGATCTGTAGCTTGTTTTAGCCGATGTTTTGTTGGCACATCTGCCAAGTAGCAAGATTTATTGCCTGCTTTATTAAGAATATGTATTATGCGAAGCCGTATAGCTTGCTTTTGTCACTATCTTAGAGGCATGTTTGCCTAATAGCAAGATCCATAGCTTGCGTTTTATGGAGAGTGCAAAGTTACGAGATCTATTGCTCGCACTTGCTTTGTTGTGGTTATATCTGCCCTTTAGTCGAGTTCATGACTTGCTATGTTGTACGTTTTCCAAAAAAGTCAATTGCGCGGCATTCATAATTGATACTTAAATTACGAACTCCATGTGTTAGGAATTTTTAACTTAGGGAAGTGAAAATAAAGTATAGATGTTTGAAAAGGAAAGATTGTACTTCAAAAGATTCATACTGCGATAATATCGCCTTCAACACAAACATAGGGAACAAACACCACCAATGATTATATCATGGTTTCTATACATGAAAGCTAGATTTTCTTGCCACTTCGTTGATTCTACACGTAAAGTTCTTAAGTTAACTATGTGCCAAGTGTTAGGAACTCTGCTACCGTCCATTCTTTCTAACTTGTAGCAGTTTGATCAGTGAACTTCATTATCTTGTACAACTCTTCCCACTTCGAGCATAATTTTCCTCTTTCTCCAGCAAGCATAGCTTCATTTTTCCTTAGCACTAAATCGCCAATTTGGAATTTTATTTCCTTAACTTTATGGTTGTAAGCTCTAGCCATCTTTTCCTTGTGTTTGGCCTCCCTGATTGATGCCTGTTCTCTCTTTTATTTGAGTTCATCCAAATTCAACCTCATTTTCTCTGTGTTAACGTATTCCTTGTAATACTCAACTCGAAGGCTTGATTGTTCAATTTCCACTGGAATTACCGCTTCATGGCCATATACTAGACTATACGACATTTCTCCTATTGGTTATAAAACTATTGTCCTGTATGACCACAAAGTATTGGGTATCTCATCAACCTAGCAGGCTCGATTTCCTTTCAATCTTTTCTAGATACCTTGAAAAATCATTTAGTTTGTTACTTCTACCAGGCTATTTGCTTGAGGGTGAGCTATAGAAGTGAATTTTTGTGTGATTCCCAGTTTGAGAACCATTCTGTAAAAACCTCACTTGTAAACTACGTGCCATTCTCAGTGATGATGATCTTTGGTACTCCAAAGTGACAAACAATGTTATGCCATACAAGTTTTCTTGATGCTTCTGTTGTCACTAGCCCAAAGGGCTTCAGTTCTACCCACTTTGTGAAGTAGCCGACCGCCACAATCAGAAACTTGGAACCGCCAGCACCTCTCTGAAAAGGTCTAACGAGTTCAATAACCTATTTATCAAAAAGCCAAGCTCCATATATTCATGTTAACATTGACTTCATCTTTTGTGATATTAGAGCATTCATTTGGCATGTTCTGCATTTGAAGACAAAGCTGTATGCATCGTTGAACATGATTGGTGGGAGGTCATCGCCGTACCTCTCTAAGTTAATACTTTTAAGCCCTAAATGCTTACTATCTACAACTAAGTAGATAGCGGCAAGTTGGGATTGTCCACAAGAAGAGGGATCTTTTCAAGTGTTTAAACATATATAGGAGAAGATATACTAGACATTTACATACATAGATATATATATATAAAAGCATGTAAACACGGGGGGTTTTTGGTTGGTTTGTTCCTAAGTTATCAAATTGAGATACAATTAGTAGCAAAGCAAGAGAATGATGCTAATCATGCAATACAACTAAAGATAAGATGAAAATAACAATTGACGGAACCTTGGGCGCAATTGACTTGAACTTCCAAACCTCTTATCCATCATTGAACATGCAACATATTTACTACTTTCACTACTTGTTGTGAAGTCTAAACTTCTATCCTTCTTAGATAGTAGTTTGCAAGAGTGTATTCGACATCTCTTGTCAAACCTCACCAATGACTCCCGTAGTCGAAACACGACCCAAGGTATCCCATTGATGGCATTTAGCACGAAGAATCAACAAGCTTGGAAACACTTATAAATACTACACCTTGTCTACGCATTTAACCGATTTATGCATTTACACAAGATTAGTCAAGAACGATGAACATTCATAGACTTCTCTTATTTGCTACAAGCAACAAACATGACAATGAGTTCAACATTATCATATTCACCTAGAAATTATCAATCCATCAACACAATCAAAAGCTCTAAATCATACTCTTGGATTCCTATCAAGAAAGGGGGGAAATCAACCCATTTACCCCAAACCCTAACAAGCATATCATACAAGTACTTCATATACTCAAGCTTTCAATAACATTAATGACATCAACATACTCATTCAATGCTCCATAAATGCATAATAGTAAGAGTAATAAATAGGCTACAAATTGTTCTTAAGACATAGGCTTGGAAGCCTTAGTCAATTGCTCCCAAGAAACAGATTAGCTACAAGAGTTCATGCTAATCAATGATAAACAACTAATCATAAAACAAGAGAATTCAATGATGAAAATGGAAAGAAAAAGGGTTCTAAACAGTACTGTAAATCACAGATGATGAAGAATGAGAATGAGAGGAAAGAGAGTGCTATTTATAGTACAAAAAATATAATGTGAAATTTTGGCCACATGTTGGTCGCGACTCGCGACAGGCTCGTCGTGACTCGTAACAGGCTCGTCGTGACTCGTAACAGGCTCGTCGTGACTCGTAACGGTCTCACAACGAGGCCATCACGACTCGCGACGGGTGCCAGAACTTTGCATTGTGTCCTTTTCTTCTTCTTGTGGTATATAATCATCTTCATAGAAATTCCTCTCAATTTTCAAGTCTTCAATGGCTACAAAAATGATCTTCAATGGCCTCGGTCTTCATGTCTTTGAAGAAAGTCTTCAAAAGTCTTCGAAAGTGTGATCTTCAATGGCCTCCGATCTTCATTACCTCCGTGTTCTTCCCTTGTCATGGAAAATCCACTTAGAAGAGGTAAAAGAGCTTAAAGTTGCTCTTACCCTTCCTAAGAGAATTTCAAGGTAAAACAAAAGCTCTCAATCATAAAAGAGCACAAAAGTGATCCAAAATAGTACTAAATTATGCATATAAAATGGACACATCAAGCCTCCCCACACTTGAACCTTACTCGCCCTCGAGTAAGAAAAGATCCAAGCATACGAAGAAAATGACATATCCTCATCCTAACTACTAATCCCCCAAGTCAATACCTCACAAAACTCTCAATATCATGCATCCCAATGTTAAAGTCAAATGAGAAGTTTCCAACAACCCCTATTCCTAAATCTACCCAAACCATATCAACCCATCAATTCATTGATATCCCTAAAACATCTCCAAATCCCGAATTGATAATCCCAAATCCAATGATAAAAGGTGAAGCTAAAGGTATGTATAAGGTTCAAAACACATGCTTCACTTTATATCAATATATCAACCTAAAAACGAAGCATATTAATGATCAAGAATTTCATAACTTACTCCGTCTTCTCTCGCTAAATTTTCCACTCCCAAAAGGTCATCAAAATGTCAATCTACCCTATCCATCCGTGTGGTCACCGCAACCTTATGACTCCAACGCCGACAAATGAGTAGACATTTAACGTTTTTCAATTTCTCTCATTTTCTCTCATTTTGCCTAGGAGCCCTTTCGGGTTTTCATCCTGGCCACACATCATGTTTCTTTGGCTCACATCTCACCTTTTTCCACACATTTAGCCTTTCATTTTTTCCTAGGTCTCCCTTTCAGGTTTTTGACCTATCCAGGCCCCCAATGTTTCCTAGGTTACCCTCTCGGGTTTTCAACTTAGCGGGATTCTTCTTTTTATTATTATTATTATTATTTTTTCACATGTCTCCAATCCAAAAAGTAGGAATTTTATTTCCAAATGTTAAGGCTAAGAAAAGTATCAAAACCAACATTATCCAAGTACATCAAAAGAAAAATATCCCAAAACAAAAGGGAGAAACTATCCAAAACAAAACACAAGAGTTATGCAAAAGTGTCTCCAATCCTAATCACCTCAAAATAGTAGATACCCCTCCCCATACTTAGAACACTACATTGCCCTCAATGTAGACAATAGGGAAAAAACATACATAGCGAAGTATGGAAAGGGTAAAGATGTGGTGCTCACAAAATCAATGCTGTGATGAAGAAAGGCCACTGCCAAAGTAGCGCTGCTGATACTGTGCCAGCCACTCTGTGATCCTCTGCCTCCTTGCTCTCCACCTCTCCACTCTTGGATTGGGGCCTGAAACACCGCTTGACTGGAACTGCAACTCATGGATGCGAGCTGACAAGTGGTCAATCTCCTCGTCCATATCAATTAAAGTCTGGGAGACAAATAAATTGTGCTCCAATATCATGCTGTCCTGTCAGTGGAATCCATCATGCATAGTTTGCATCATCCACTCGTAGAATTCCAGTGGAGGCTGGGAATAATGAGGTGGAGCATCGTTCTCCTGCATGGGCTCTGTCTCTGGTGGAGGCTGCGCGGAGTGGTGCTGCTGCTATCGCTCAGAGGGAGGTAGAGTGCTATCATCACGCTGGACAGGAGTTGGGCCGAGGTTTTGGAGCTTACGCTATAAATTATCTCTACATGAGAAGTCTAGTGAAATCGCCAAATCTCTCATAGGTGTGTTAAATTCCAGCTTCGTCTTGCTCTGCTGAGGAAGTGCCATGAATGTGACCTTCCTCGCACCATACAACAAATGGAAGAGCCTCGTGGTCCATGTGACACTGAGCATCTCAAATCTAACTAGCCTCTCAATGGTGATAAGATAGGATGTCTGCCTCCCTAAGTGTGGAAAGTAAGCTGGAGGAACCAATCCCAAGTACTCTGCCTAAAGAACTATCATGCCTCCAACCATGATCTTCCCCTTGGGTTTTCCTGCCACCTCCATGATTATCTTCATCCAAAATTATTCCCACAGCCCATATCCTGGCCACTCACTCGTTAAGTGCCATAGAAAGTGAATGTCATTGTCTGGCATATTCGTCGGCTTTGTGGAACAAAGTACTGTGCCAGCCAAGAGTTGGTGCACATAACGGAGTGCAGGGTGGATAATGGTGCTACTCTTATCGTGGGAGTTCTTCGGCCTCATATTGATGACATTCCAAAAATGCATGTCATCCTCTATTGATCGCTCCTAGGCCTGTGGGTCCAGCCTGGTCTGTATCTTGGTGGTGTCAAATCCAAAGGCATCCTCAATCTGCGAGACGGTCAATTGCCTAGATATATCATCTAAGTGAAAATTAATGTACCTCTCGCAGGATCACCCCTCATACTGCTCATACGAATCGTGGACAAGAACTCTAATGTGTACCTCCGGTAAGAGGGCGTGCTCCTACTCATATACCCTTCCATTCCCCCTTTTGCGAGGAGGCATCTCACAGGCTGAGCGATGCCAAGGGCATCTAATGTGGGCACATCGACAAAGCTATTCTCCTTGAGTTGGCGCTTCTCCAGGGCCTCCCATCTCTCTGCATAGGACCCGGTGATCCAGGTCAAACCTATGTACCTATCCATAGGGGGAGGTACATGGCTCGATTCCAGAGTCGGTGAAGGTGGAGCGGTGGTGCGCCCACCTCGTGGGGGGGCCCTAGGTCTCTTCGTGGGGGCCATATCTAACAATCACAGCAAACAAGTCAAACACACAGGAACATGTGTATATGCAGTATTGCAAATTCATACTCATTTTAAAACTAGTTCATCATTATAAGTCGAACCAAAATCAAGTCAACTAGTTTAAGTTCTAAATACAATTGCATATATAATCCATACTATGTCCAACAAGCCCATATTTTCAAGTCCATGAAGTTCTCACATAGTTGAAATCAATATGATATATCTCAAAACCACAGTAGTACCCAACTAGCTTAGCCACCTATAGTATATTCACAATGTCAACATTCACGTCTCATGGCTAAACTACCCTAAGCAAAATAACATCACAAAGCACAACAATAGTTTATCCAAACAACAACCATGTTGAATCAAGGGCCAACATGACTCCTGTCTAGCATAAGTAAGAATCTGTTCTCAACCACAACAGCACAAACGCATACAATCCCAACTCAAACAAGCACAAAAAAATCCAAACCGCAACCACAAAATATACACACAAGACCCAACAAATTGAATTACAGGCACAATTTATTCACCAAAATCAACCACTATCCAACAATTCAATTTCCTAAGGCATCACACATAATCTACACAATATCCATAAAAAATTGAGTAGACATTCGTCATCAAAATTCAAGCTCAATAACGTGAAGAAATGTACCACCTAGATGCGTAGGAAGAAGAAAAGAGGAAGCCCACAATCAATTCGGAATTGAATTGCTCAAAGTGACAAAGCCCCCAAATTCTAGGGTTTGTGTTCTTCAATGAATTTTTTTGTTTTTGATTTGTGGGTGGAGGTTGGGAAGAAAGGATGGGGTATGGAGTGGTGGTTGTGAGTGGTGGAGCGGCGGCGAGCAGTGGTGGCGAGCGGCGACGCTTGTGGAGAAGATGAAAGAGTAGTGGGAGAAGATGAAATATTGTGTATGTGTTAGTGGAAAAATGGGTTTAGCCCATCTTTTTAATGTGTACAACTCACGACGGGTGGTCTCTAGGATGAATGATCATACCTCAAGAGCTTGAGGCTTCGAGGTCTCGAGAGGCTAGTCTCGAGAGCTGGCCTTGAGAGAATGATTGACTTTAGGTTTGGCTCGAGTTGAGGCCTTGCTAGCTTGAGGTCTTGAGGGGGTATGTCTCGTAGAGGTGGTCTCGAGAGGGTGGTCTCGAGAGGCTAGTGGCCTCGAGGTCTCGAGGGGCTAGTGGAGGAATGGTCTCGAGGGGTGGCTTCGAGGTCTCGAATTGTTTGGTGTCTCGAGGTGGTACCTCGAGGGCTTATGGCCTCAAGGTCTCGAAGGCTTATGGTCTCGAGGGAATGATGGACTTAAGGTTCGGCTCGAGGGTTTAGGTGTTTGAGGTCTCGAAGGGGTGGTGATGTCTCAAAGGGGTTGGCTCAAGTCAAGGTTTTTCTACCTCGAGGGCTCGAGGGGGTACACTTCAAGGGCTTGCGACGAGGCCCTCGCGAGGTCATCGCAGCTTGCAAAAAGTGGAGTCCGAGAATTCCATTTCAACATAAGATTTCTGAGCCTGTCATGAATCACGACGATGTGGTCGCGACTCGCATTGAGGCCTCGCGAGGTCATCGCAACTCACAGAAAGTGGCATCCGAGGGCTGAAATTTTACCCAAAATTACTGAGCCCATCGTGACTCGCGACGATGTGGTCACGACTCGCGACGAGGCCTTGCGAGGTCATCGTGACTCCCAAAAAGTGGCATCCAAGGGCTGAAATTTCACTCAAAATTACTGAGCTCGTCGCGACCCGCGACAATGTGGTCACGACTCACGACGGGTACTAACCTGGTACTTCGAATTTTTTTTCTGATTCCTTCTTTTGTCCATGTCTTTCCTTCTTGACTCTAAGCATTTCCCCCTTCAAAATTTCAGTGCCTTGGTTTCAAAATTGCTACAAAATCATGGAGAAAGGAACCCATGAAAAGCATAAAGTAAAACAATGAAGCTTAATGAAAAAACTTCAAAACCAAACAACATCAACAGAAAGTCATGAATGACGATCCGGATGATCAAAACCAAGTTTATTTAATGTCGGCGGCATGACTTACTCCCCTCCTTGGAGCTTACTCATAAACCGGATCAAGGAGATCAACGTCCTCTCCTTTTTCAAGCACAAAAGTCTCGTGGTAAGGTTTCAAACGTTGTCCATTAACCTTGAAAGTATTGGACTTAGCTCGATCAAGAATCTCCACTGTGCCATGCAGGAATACCTTAACCACCTCAAAAGGACTGGTCCATCGGGACCTCAACTTACTTGGAAATAGGCAAAGGTGAGATTGGAATAGGAGGACCTTTTGGCCAACGTCAAAGTCCCCTGATGATCACCTTGTCGTGCCACACCTTTGTCTTCTCTTTATAGATTTTGGCGTTCTCATAGGACTCCCTCCAGATCTCATCCAATTCATCCAATTGTAACTTCCTATGCAAGTCGGCCTCATCTATATCAAGATTGAATTCTTTGACCACCCAGTAAGCTTTATGTTGAATTTCCATCGGTAGATGAAATGGCTTGCCAAACACTAACCGTTATGGTGACATACCGATTGGTGTCTTGTAAGCCATCCTATATGCCCACAAGGCATCATTCAACCGAGAACTTCAATCCTTTCAATTAGGGTTAACCATTTTTTGAAGGATGGACTTGATTTCCCGATTGAAAACTTTGGCTTGCCCGTTGGTTTGTGGGTGATAGGTGGTGGATGTCTTGTGAGTGACGCCATACTTCTTCAAGAGTGCTTATATCGTCCGATTGCAAAAATGGGTGCCACAGTCACTAATCAAGGCTCGGGGTACCCCAAACCTAGAAAAGATGTTATCTTTCAGAATTCTGCAACCACTTTAGAATCGTCAGTCCTAGTGGGTTGATGTGTCCATTTTAGGCGCATTATTTAGTAGTATTTAGGATCACTTTTGTGCTCTTTTATTATCGAGAGCTTGTGTTTTACCTTGAAATTCACTTAGGAGAGGCAAAAGCACCTTTGTACTCTTTTACCTCTTTTAAGTGGATTTTGTGTGACAAGGGAAGAACATGGAAGCAAGGAAGACCGGAAGACATTGAAGACTATACTTTTGAAGACTTTTGGATACTCACTTCGAAGACATGAAGACCGGAGGCCGTTGAAGACCATTTTGGAGCTGTTGAAGACTTGAAGATTGAGAGGGATGGCTATGAAGAAGACAAAGAAACAATGCAAAACTGTGGCTGCCGTCGCGACCCCGTCGCGACACCATCGCGAGTCGCGACTAACACCGTCGTGAGTCGCGACGAACCCCGTCGCGAGTCGCGACCAACGGGCGGCCAGAAATCATTCTTATTTTCTTTGCACTATAAATACCATCTCTTTTCTTCTTCTTCTCCAGCTTTTTCAGCCCGCGTTTTCTCTGCATTTTTGGGCGAAAATTCTAGGTTTTTCTCTTCTTTCTTTTCTTAGCTTTCTCTTAGTTTAATTATGTCTTTTGTTGTTCTAGAGTAGTTCTTGTACTTGGGAGCTATGGATTGAAGCTTCCACTTCTATGTATTGAGAACCATTTCTATCTATCTATTTGATGTTTTTGCTATTATGCTTTTATTGTGCTTTGAATGTTAATTGTTGATTGCATTGATGTTGTTGAGAGCTTGATGATATGAAATGCTTGTATCAATTGCTAGCTAGGGTTTGGGGGATTTGGGTTAATTTCCCCCCTGTTCTTGTTAGGAATGTATGAGTGTGAATTAGAGCTTTTGATGGTGTTAGTGTGTTGACAATGTGCTAGACGAATGTGATTGATGTCGAACTCTTCGTCATGTTCGTTTGTGTAGCAAACGAGAGAGTCATATGCTCGTGGATGAATGTGCATTGCACGTTCATCCAATCTCGTGTAATTGCATGAATTGGTTTAATGCTTAGTCACGGTGTAGTGGTCATAGGCATTGCCAAGCTTGTTGGTCCTTCGTGCTAAATGCCACCAATGACACCTTGAGTCGTGGTCGCGACTCAGGAGTCATTGGTGAGGTTTGACGAGAGATGTCGAACTCACTCTCGCAAACTACGAACTAAGAAGGATAGGAGTTTAGTCTCCACGACAAGTAGTTGAAGTATTGAATAGATGATTTAAACTCATTCTTGAAGCATTTGTTATTTGGGGTTTATGTATTCTTGACGGTGTGTTTCACTGCATGTGTGCCATGAGTGGTTTGAGCATAGGGAGTGCTTGTGTGGTTGAATTGCTTAGGTGTAGGAACGTGACGAATTCCGTAGCGCCTTTGCATGAAGATCTATGAGCATGAACTTAGAACTCCTTGTGGTGTGTGTGTTGTGGTACTTGCTAGATGGGGTGTGTGAGCGTTGGGTCCTGAATGCTATATGATGGAATGCGTGAATGATTCGATGAACTACATTAGATGTGGAAGTGGATATCCGTTGCCCCCAAGGCATTTTATCTTTGTAGTTTAAAACCCCTTTTCTTTAGTTTTGTTCGATGATTAGCATAGTCACTTGACCTTGCTAGTTATCTCGTCTTTTTACTTTCGTAACTTAGGAATAACCAACCAACCAACCAACCCCCCCTTTACTCGCTTTTAAGTGTGTGTATATATATTTACTCCTAGCCCAGTATCAACCATTTGTGCTTAGACGCTTAGGAAGATCCCTCTTCTCATTGGACGACCCCGATTTGCCACTATCTACCTAGTTGTAGAAAGTAAGCATTTAGGGCTTATAAATTATCTTTTGCACAGGCGGGCGCGACGACCGCCCGCCCGTCAAAATGGCGCCGTTGCCGGGGAAGAGGCGTTTATTCTTAAGTATTTAGGTGTATTTGGTTGTGTATTGGCTAGTTGTTTTTATTTTCCACTACTTGGTGGTTATTTTTGTTCGGAGTAGGTATTGCTTGAGTTCTTGGTGATTTATTTTATCGAGAATTCTTGCACTATGATTCCGAACTTTTGAAAAAAAAAAAAATTTCTTGATGGAGTGTCTCACCTTGAGGGAACTCATGATGAGAAGAGAGGCTCAACAAGCAAGGTTTTGTAGGATGTGTCATTCCGATCATGCTACCGAATCTTGCCATTTGTTGTGGGAACAGCACGATGACCGAGAAAGAACCCTTGGTTTCCAAAACCATGGGTACTATGAAGAGTGCTATCAAGAGGTAGGAGATATTGGTTTTCAAGGGCAAGAAGCTCATGAATGTTATCCATACCACAACTCTTACAATCCGGAATGGAGTGGTAGTCCGGATTTGTGGTATGAGAATGAGCCGGAAAACCAATATTACGAGCAACCTAGTTGGCCATCACCACCCTATACCATACCCCAAAACCAAGCCCAACAAGGAAGTTCAAGTTTGACACGTGAGGATGTCTTAAATACCATAGCAAACTTGAACTCCTTTACTAGTGAGAAGCCGGATACCCAGCTCTCCTCTAGTGTTGAGGCCATTGAGGGGCATGTGAGGAACATATTAGAGGTATTGGCCCGCATGGAAGCTCGTGATTCCGAAAACACACCATCCCAACTTGAACTCGATGATTCGGTGAGTGAAGTCACCAATAAAAATGATTTTGAGTTTGAAAGGGATGAGGAGTTGGTTGTAGAGGATAGAAAAATGGAGGAAGAGGTGATAGTGCTGCATCATCCATTAGCATTGTCACCCCTTCTCCCACCTAGTGAACCAACTCTAATATTTTCGGAAGTTTTGAGGGAAACGAGAGAGGAGCCAAAAGACTATCCCAAGCTCCCTAACCACTTAATTCCCTTTGAACCATCTCCACCTCCACAAGACTTTCCTCTTGGAAGTTTTGTGCCCCCACCTCTCTTATTTTGGATGCTCATGGTGAAGAGCTTCAAGCCTTCACCATACGGATAACATTAGGGTCGTGCCGACGACCTTAAAAATATGGAGCTTCGTCGTACCGACGACGTTAACCAAATTCGGCATTTCTTTTAGTTTTTGTTTCTTAGTTTGTGTTTCTTAGTTTGTTTTTGTTGTTGTTTTGTTTTGTTCTTTTTATGGCTTGTTTTTCTGTGATTTTGTAGCAAAGTGAAGTGCATTGCAATGAAGGAAATGAAGGAACGAGATCAATGAACGAGGGAAGAAAGCTTGGACAGTTGGTAAGCAAAAGAAATTTTTTTTAAGCCTGGGATACCCTGCCGTCGCGAGTCGCGATGAGCTTCGTCGCGAGTCGCGACGAACAGGGGAGAAAAATCACTCCCAGCGCCAACTTTCCGCGAGTCACGATGACTTCGCGAGGCTCGTTGTGAGTCGCGACACCCTTCGTCGCGAGTCGCGACGAGCTCAGAACATTTTGAGCTTCCGGACTCCACTTTCCGCGAGCCGCGATGACTTCGCGAGGCTCGTCGCGAGTCGCGACACCCTTCGTCGCGAGTCGTGACACCCTTCGTCGCGAGTCGCGACGAGCTCAGAACATTTTGAGCTCCCGGACTCTACTTTCCGTGAGTCGCGATGACGTCGCGACGCTCGTCGCGATGTGCTCAGTAACTTTTGAAAATTTTTTGAGCCCGGATTTCAAGTTTCCAAGCTTCCAAGTTTCCAAATGATTTTAAACATTGCATGATCCTTCCTTCTTCTCCACCCAACACTCCCAAGAACATCACATACCTCTCATTTCTTCCACCATCCTACATATATTGGCATATGAACATTCTTGCATCTTTATAGTACATTTGTTGATTGTAGTATGCCGACTACATCATTGTGACCGTAAGTTCTTATCCTATAATGATGCTTGTATACATGTCAATATATGTGGGATATTTTTCATGCATAATCCTATAGTGGTGATTGAGGGTTGATTGGTTGTTCTTTGAAAATACTATGGTTATTAACTCTTGATGCTAAACCTAGTATTACATATCCTTATGTACTTGTGAGTTTAATGTGTTCTTCGTGGTGTAGTCTTGATCAAACGGCGCCATGGAGACAATGCTTTTCTCGAGGGGTGAGTTCTTCTACGGCATCTTTGCTCACCCTTCCGGTTCCGAAACCTATCTCGGGACCATCCAAGTACTTGGATATCGCCATATCACCGGCGAATTTGCAGAGAAATGGGTGTCACTCTAACTCCCTTACCTTGATTTTTATTGTTCTTGCCTTACGTGTTTACATTGAGGGCAATGTAATGTTTTAAGTGTGGGGAGGGGTTAGAGGACTCATATGCATGCTAGATTGTTTTGGAATGCTTTTTGCTACTTTTCATTGGAAAAACATGAGAAAAAAAAATAGAAAAACAAAAAGAAAAACAAAATAAAAAAAAATAATAAAAAAAAAGAAGAAGAAAAAGAAAACCCGCTAAGTTGAAAACCCGAGAGGGCAACTTAGGCAACATTGGGGGCCCGGATAGGTCGAAAACCCTTAAAGGGCGGCCTAGGCAAAAATGAGAGGCTAAAATGTGCGAAAAAAGGTGAGATGTGAGCTAAAGAAACATGATGTGTGGCTAGGATGAAAACTCGAAAGAGCTCCTAGGCAAAATGAGAGAAATTGAGAGAAATTGAAAAATGCTATGATTTCACTCACTTGCGGGCGTTGGAGTCATAGGGTTGCGGTTGTCACACGGATGGATCGGGTAGCTCAATATCTTTAGACCTTTTGGGATTGGGTAGCTTAGTGGGTTAGGAAACGAAGTGTGGTTATGAAATTCCTTATCTATTTCTACTTCGTTTTTGGTTGATATATTGGCATTAGGTGAAGCATGTGTTTAAAACTTCCTCTATGGTTTTAGCTTCATTTTGTGTCATTGGATTATGGGAATATCAATTCTGGGCTGTGAAATATTTTTATGGGTAGTGAATTGATAAGTGGTAGGTTTGGTTCAATTTAGGATTGGGGATGTGTGTGTGAAAAAATTCTCATGTGAGCTTTTATTTTGGGATTTTTGATATTGAGAGTTTTTGTGAGGCTTTGATTGGGGGATTAGTTTAGGTTTTGGGATATATCATTTACTCCGTGTGCTTAGATCTTTTCTTACTCGAGGGCGAGTAAGGTTTAAGTGTGGGGAGGTTTGATATATCCATTTTGTGTGGTTATTTTAGGGGTTTTAGAATGTGGATATGCCATTTCCTCCGTATGCTTAAATCTTTTCTTACTCGAGGACGAGTAAGGTTTAAGTGTGGGGAGGTTTGATGTGTCCATTTTAGGCGCATTATTTAGTAGTATTTAGGATCACTTTTGTGCTCTTTTATTATCGAGAGCTTGTGTTTTACCTTGAAATTCACTTAGGAGAGGCAAAAGCAACTTTGTACTCTTTTACCTCTTTTAAGTGGATTTTGTGTGACAAGGGAAGAACACGGAAGCAACGAAGACCGGAAGACATTGAAGACTATACTTTCGAAGACTTTTGGATACTCACTTCGAAGACATGAAGACCGGAGGCCGTTGAAGACCATTTTGGAGCTGTTGAAGACTTGAAGATTGAGAGGGATGGCTATGAAGAAGACAAAGAAACAATGCAAAACTGTGGCTGCCATCGCGACCCCGTCGCGACACCATCGCGAGTCGCGACTAACACCGTCGCGAGTCGCGACGAACCCCATCGCGAGTCGCGACCAACGGGCGGCCAGAAATCATTCTTATTTTCTTTGCACTATAAATACCATCTCTTTTCTTCTTCTTCTCCAGCTTTTTCAGCCCGCGTTTTCTCTGCATTTTTGGGCGAAAATTCTAGGTTTTTCTCTTCTTTCTTTTCTTAGCTTTCTCTTAGTTTAATTATGTCTTTTGTTGTTCTAGAGTAGTTCTTGTACTTGGGAGCTATGGATTGAAGCTTCCACTTCTATGTATTGAGAACCATTTCTATCTATCTATTTGATGTTTTTGCTATTATGCTTTTATTGTGCTTTGAATGTTAACTGTTGATTGCATTGATGTTGTTGAGAGCTTGATGATATGAAATGCTTGTATCAATTGCTAGCTAGGGTTTGGGGGATTTGGGTTAATTTCCCCCCTGTTCTTGTTAGGAATGTATGAGTGTGAATTAGAGCTTTTGATGGTGTTAGTGTGTTGACAATGTGCTAGACGAATGTGATTGATGTCGAACTCTTCGTCATGTTAGTTTGTGTAGCAAACGAGAGAGTCATATGCTCGTGGATGAATGTGCGTTGCACGTTCATCCAATCTCGTGTAATTGCATGAATTGGTTTAATGCTTAGTCACGGTGTAGTGGTCATAGGCATTGCCAAGCCTGTTGGTCCTTCGTGCTAAATGCCACCAATGACACCTTGAGTCGTGGTCGCGACTCGGGAGTCATTGGTGAGGTTTGACGAGAGATGTCGAACTCACTCTCGCAAACTACGAACTAAGAAGGATAGGAGTTTAGTCTCCACGACAAGTAGTTGAAGTATTGAATAGATGATTTAAACTCATTCTTGAAGCATTTGTTATTTGGGGTTTATGTATTCTTGACGGTGTGTTTCACTGCATGTGTGCCATGAGTGGTTTGAGCATAGGGAGTGCTTGTGTGGTTGAATTGCTTAGGTGTAGGAACGTGACGAATTCCGTAGCACCTTTGCATGAAGATCTATGAGCATGAACTTAGAACTCCTTGTGGTTTGTGTGTTGTGGTACTTGCTAGATGGGGTGTGTGAGCGTTGGGTCCTGAATGCTATATGATGGAATGCGTGAATGATTCGATGAACTACATTAGATGTGGAAGTGGATATCCGTTGCCCCCAAGGCATTTTATCTTTGTAGTTTAAAACCCCTTTTCTTTAGTTTTGTTCGATGATTAGCATAGTCACTTGACCTTGCTAGTTATCTCGTCTTTTTACTTTCGTAACTTAGGAATAACCAACCAACCAACCCCCCCTTTACTCGCTTTTAAGTGTGTGTATATATATTTACTCCTAGCCCAGTATCAACCATTTGTGCTTAGACGCTTAGGAAGATCCCTCTTCTCATTGGACGACCCCGATTTGCCACTATCTACCTAGTTGTAGAAAGTAAGCATTTAGGGCTTATAAATTATCTTTTGCACAGGCGGGCGCGACGACCGCCCGCCCATCATGGGTTTTGCTTCAACCCACTTTGATACATAATCAACAACAAGAAGAATATATATAAAGCCATAAGAACTAGGGAGAGGTCCCATAAAGGAAATACTCCCAAACATCAAAGAAATCAGAATATAGAATAGGCCTTTGGGGTATTTCATTCCTAGTGGAGATATTTCCTACTCTCTGGCATTCATCACAAGATTTGCAAAAGGTGTATGCATGCTTATTCAATGTATGCCAATAAAACCCACTTTCTAAAACTTTCCTAGCAGTCCTCTTTGCTCTAAAATGACCGCCACATGCATGAGAATGACAAAATTCAAGAATTGAATGTACTTCATTGTCAGGGATACATCTCCAAACATTGATCCGTACAATGCCTCCACAAAAAGGGATCATCCCACACATAAAACTTAGCATCACTCTTTAATTTATCCTTTTGGGCCTTAGAAAAATGAGGAGGGAATTTACCGGCGACAAGAAAATTTACAATGTCGGCATACCACGGTTGGAGATCCCTAATGGTGAAAAATTGTTCATCAGGGAATTCCTCCCGTAGTTGCTCCTTCATTGTGGGTTTTACCTCAATGTCTTCTCATGGAGTCAACCGGCTCAAATGATCAGCCACAAGGTTTTCCGTACCCTTCTTGTCTCGCACCTCCAACTCAAATTCGCTCAAAAGCAGGATCCACCTAATCAATCTTAGCTTGGTCTCTTTCTTCATCCTTAAATGATGAAGCGCTGCATGGCTAGTATACACAATAACCTTTGTACCAAGCAAGTAAGATCAAAAATTTTCCAAAGAAAATACCACTACTAGTAACTCCTTCTTGGTGGTGGAATAGTTTCTTTGGGCTTCTTTCGGAGACATAGATGAGTAGTAGATGGTGTGAGGTGCTCTCTCCACCCTTTGACTAAGCACCGTTCCAACGGCGTAATCACTCGCATCACACATAATCTCAAAAGGCATCGACCAATCCAGGGGTTGTATAATAGGGGCCGAAACTAACCTTCCTTTGAATGTATCGAAGGCCCCTTTACAACCCTCATCCATCACAAATTCCACCTTGTTTTGCAAAAGATTGCATAAAGGAGATGCTATCTTCGAGAATTCCTTGATGAATCGGAGATAGAATCCTGCATGACCAAGAAAAGAGCGCACTTCGCGCACATTAGTAGGATAAGGTAAAGTTTGAATTGTGTCAATCTTTGCCTTGTCAACCTCAATACCCTTAGAGGAGACAACATGGCCTAAGACAATGCCTTGCTCTACCATAAAATGACACTTCTTAGAATTTAACACAAGATTAGTATCAATGCAATGTTTAAGAACTTGTGCCAAATTTGCTAAACAGTTGTCAAAAGAATTACCATGAATGGTGAAATCATCCATGAATACCTAGACAAAATTTTCAACAAATTCTGAGAAAATGCTTACCATACACCTTTGGAAAGTTGCAGGGGCATTACATAACCCAAAAGGCATGCGTCGGTAAGCAAACATACCAAAAGTGGTATTTTCTTGGTCTTCCAGGGTGATAGCTACTTGAAAGTACCCCGAGTACCCATCCAAAAAGCAATAGAAGGGGTGGCTTGCTAACCTCTCAAGCATTTGAGCAATGAATGGCAATGGGAAGTGATCCTTCTAGGTTTCCGCATTTAACCTCCGGTAGTCAATGCAAACACGCCACCCATTTTGAATTCGGGTGGGCACCATTTCACCCTTCTCATTTTTTACCACTGTCATCCTGCTCTTCTTGGGTACCACCTAAGTTGGGCTCACCCACTTGCTATCCGAGATTGGATAGATCATGCCCACCTGGCGTAACTTGAGGATTCCTGCCTTCACCACATCTATCATACGTGGGTTCAAATGGCGTTGAGGTGGTCGGACGGGTTTCACATCTTCTTCCAACAAGATGCTATGCATACAAGTGGATGGACTTATGCCTTTGATGTCGGCAATAGTCTATCCAATTGCTTCCTTGTTTTCCCGAAACACCACCATCAAATTCTCTTCTTGCTCTTTGGTGAGCTTGCTTGAAATGATAACCAGAAGCGTCTCCCCTTCCCCAAGAAAAGCGTACTTGAGGTCACTTGGCAAAGGTTTAAGTTCAATCACCGGTGCTTTCACAAGTGATGGGAGGAATTCCGGTTCCCCGAGCTCCTCTAGGAGTAGAGGAGGAGGTTTTGAGAGACTCAGTTTCAATTCTTCAAGTAGGTTCAAATCCTCAAAGCTTTCCTTCAAGTCAGCGCTCATAGAGTATACATTGTGGGCATCATTACTATCACATTGCAAAGCAACTAACAAAGAATCATCACCACTTAGTTAAAAAAAATCTTGCACAACTTCTTCAACAACATCTAGGGCATGAAAAGTATGTTCTTCACTAGGATACTTCATAGAGTTATTTATGTTAAACTCTACTTTTATTCCATCAAATTCCATGGTGAGGGTACCTTTATGCACATCAATCATTGTCCTAGAGGTTTTAAAAAATGGCCTCCCCAGCAAAATCATGGCGACATGTTTATCATGCTCCATGTCAAGGACATAAAAATCCACAGGGAAAACTAAGGAATCCACCTTAACCAACACGTTCTCGATAATACCTTTAGGGTATGCACTAGAACGATCGGCCAATTGGATTACCACCCCGGTTTTGTGCAATGTTCCCAAGTTGAGGTTTTCATATAAGAAATAAGGAATCACATTTATTAATGCACCCAAATCAAGCATAGATTTTTCAAAAATGTGTATTTCCTATTATGCAAGGGATTGTGAACATGCTGGGATCGCTATATTTATGGGGTAGCTCTTTTTGACACAAGGTGGAAAAATGCTCACTTTTTCCATTTTTCAACTTATTTTTGGCCCTTTGTTTCCTATTCACAACACATAATTCCTTGAGAAATTTAGCATATCTAGGAATTTGTTCAATGGCATTCAAGAGTGGGATATTTACCTCACATCTACGAAAGACTTCGTAGATGTCCTTGCTATCCTCCTTCCTCCTTTTGTCTTTCAAGGCTTCCGGAAATGGGGGTTCCAGTACATATGGAGGGATCTCCACCATATTTTCTCTTTTATGAGGAGGAGATGAGGGTTCCGGGATGGAGGTTGACTTCGGTCCTAGTGCCAATGTCCCCACCTCAATTTCTTCTTCCTTGCCCTTTTTGACTAATTCTTCGGCCTTCTCCTCATGGGCTTCTTCCTTCTCAACCCCTTTTCTAAACACTTTAATCCTCTTAGGCTCCTCTTCAAAAATTTCATTATCCAGTGAAGTGCCAACCTCTCTACCACTTCTTAAAGCGATAGCACTTGCATTTTGTCGATGGATGATCTCCGGTTGGGAGGGTAGCTTACCTTTTTCCCGGGCTTCCATCCGGTTCAGCACTTAAGATATTTGGCTCACTTGAGTCTCCAAGTTTTTGATGCTATCCTTGGCTTCATCTTGGAATTTCTCACTTTTCCGCGCACATGCGCAACCGGTGAATGGCTTGCATCACCTCATCCCACTAAATTGCTTAATTGCTCTTTCACGATTTTCAATAAGCATGTTTGACCGTAAATATCTCTAGTTAGCTATATTAGTGTCTCATAAAAAATTTAATATTAAGAAAATAGATGTTAAGATGAATATAACAAGATCTCACATGATATTGTTTTATATATAAATTGACCCCCAAAAGGCAATTAAGCAATTTATAGCGGGACGGAGAGAGTACATCATATGATGATAATTAAAAATTAAGTAATACATTAAAAATATATATCAAATTTAAATAAGTATTCATCAAATAAAAAGAAAAGTTAATTTTAAAAACAAGTTGTGCACCAAAATGTGATACTGGCAAAAATAATTTCAGTAATAAAATTTTGGGAAAAGTGCAAAAATGACCCTATTAAATTAAGAAAGTACGGATGTAACCCTGTAAAATCTAAAAGTGCGAAACTAACCCTATTTGTTTGTTATATTGTGTAGTTATACCCATTTGCAGATTTCAAGCATTGACTAATACAAATAAGGCATTGACCAGTTATAAAAAGATAGAATTACCCCATAACTTTAAACTAAAAATGAAATAATAATTCTACCTCTTCTTTAAATCTCGTTCATCTTCTAACATCTTCTTCACCCCAGCCCTCGTACCTCCTCCGCCGTCATCTCGCCACAGCTATAATTACAGCCCGCCACTAGCCCCGCCTAGAAATACCCCGCCACCCTTAATCAGTAACTATTCACTCTGATCAATTACACATCAACAAGTCTTTTCTTCACATTTATAGAAATATATAACCATTTGACTAGCATCAATCACTACCAATTAACACAGTAACCAAAAAGCATCAGATTTGGACCTGAACATAGAGAGAGATAGAGAGATACCTGAAGCGAGCTGGCAAACACCAACATTGGAATCATGGTCGGAGTTGCCAACATCGACATTCTGGCGATGGCGGCCGACCCAAATTTCGCTGCAAGCAGGGTCGCCTCCAATGTGTTCCCTTTCTACCTAACAAGCAAGATCATCTAGAGCATGCTTGGCACCTCACAAACTAGAAACATCAGCAACAAAATACTCCTCTCCACCGTCGAAGCTTCTTTCGAGTGCAAAGTCATCTCCGGTGGAAACAGAAAGATGGCGCCACCACGCTCCACCGTTGAGCCCTAGCCACGTCGACCTCGCTCCACTACTAAATCCTAGCCACGCTCTGCTCCGCCACCCAGTACGAATTTGAACAACTTCGCCACCCAGCGCGAATCCGACCAACTCCAAAACAAAACACTCCATTGATGGTGGTCTTCCGAGTGCAAATTCATCTCCATAAACACCTACAAATCTGTCCATTTTGTTGGAGAACACAAAACCCTAGAATTTGGGGGTTTTGTGAATTTGAGCATCCTAGTTCAAAATTGTTTGTGGGCTTAATTCCTTTTTCCCCCTAAGCATATAAGTGGTACATTTCCTCACTTTCTTGTGCTTGAATTGTGATATTTTTATATTATTGATTCTATTGGATACTGTGTGGATTGTATGTGATAATTTATGAGTTGGGATGGTTGGAACTTTGTAGATTTTTGTCTATATTGTGCTTATGAATTAAATTTGATTGAGATTGTGGTTGTGAGGTAACATTGTGCTGATGTTGAATTGCTTGGGGTGATATGAGCTATTGACTATGGGAGAATATTGTTCTTATGTTAAGTTGTTTAAGTTGATATGGGAAAATATTGTGCTTGTGTTGAATTTCTTATGTTCGTGTGAGGTTGTGACTATGGGATGAAGTTATGCTTATGTAGATATGATATTTTGAATTAATTGGCCAAGAACATAAGTGATTGCCTAAGTTGTGATTGTTGGAATTGATTGTGGCTCATGCTATGGATTGGTTGTGTTGGCTTGTTGAACATAGCTGATATTTGTATGCAATTATTGTCATGCTTGAAGTAGTTTAGCTATGGGACTTAAATGTTAGCATTATGAAAAATGTTGATGATAGACAAACCACTTAGGCATAATTTTGATTATAGTATGTTGCATATTGAATATTTGTTTATGTGACAACCCCAATAAACTTATAAGTGTTGACATGTTAAAAGTGATGTGAAGTTTGTGTGTAATTATGGATTATGCTTAAACTAGCTTAGCTTGGACTTAAGTTTTAGCATTTTGGAAATGTTGAGGTTAGCTAAACTAGTTTTGAAATAATTGTGATGTGATTCCAAAATATTACATATATTCTTGTGCATTTGACATGTTTGTTGTGATTGTTAGACATAGCGCCAACAAAGAGACCTAGGGCTCCTCCCCGAGGTGCATGCACCACCGCTCCACCACTGGCTCCGGAGCCAAACCTGGTACCTCTTCCTCTTGACTGGTAAATGGGTTTGACCCAGATCACCGGGTCCTACGCAAATAGGTGAAACGTTCTAGTTACCTGCAAGCTGATGTAGACGAGCTTTATTTACTAGACACCACTCGATACTCTTGGCCTACTAGAGCCAGTTCACTGCCTCATTTCTAAAGGAGGGTTGGAGGGTTTCATGGGAAAGAGTGCCCCCACCTACCGACGTTACATGCTAGAATTCCTATCCATTATAAGGATATGTAGTATGAGAGATGGTGAGCCCTGCTAGAGGTACATTCGTTTCCATCTGGACGATGTATCTCAGGAGATGATTGTCTTGGATGTCGAGGCAGCGTTTGGGTGGGAGATAGTAGAGATCCAGGCAAGGTTGGACCCAGCAACTTGGGAGCGCCCAATCTAGGTGGACATGTTGTTCTGGAGGATAATTAATAGGAGATAGAAGAACTCCCATGAAAAAAGTAGCATCATCATCTATCCCACACTCCATTTTATGCACCAGTTCTTAGCAAGCATAATGTTATGTTCATCAGAGCCAATGAACATGCCAGACAGTGATATTCATTTCCTATGGCATCTGATGAGTGAGGGGTTGGGATATGGAGTATGGGCTGAGTTATGAATGGAGTGGGTTGTCGAGTTGAGTGAGAAGCCAAAGGGCAAGACCAGTGTAGGAGGGATGATTACATTCTTAGCAGAGCACTTGTGATTAGTTGCACCTGCTACCTTCCCATGCTTGGGAAAACATACCTTATACCTCATCACTATGGAGAGGTTGGGTCGATTTGGCACGATCAACACCACATAGGTCCCATGATTATATCACTGGAAATATGGGGCGGGGGATGTCATCTTTATGACACTGCCTCAGCGCAACATGACCAAGTTGGAGTTTGATACACCTATGGAGGATTTAGCTATCCAGACCAACACTTCTTGTAGGGAGGAGTTTGAGCGAGAGCTCAAGAACATACCCCCATCTCCAGCTCCGACTGACGAGGGTACCTTATCATCCACTAAGCTATAGGGTGAGCAGCATCCTCCACTGCCTCCACCAGAGACTGAGCCTATGCAAGAGGATCATGTGACACCTCATTTGCCCCAACCTCCGCCAAATTTTTATGAGCTCATGATGCAGACAGTTCAGGATGGTTTCCGCTGGCAGGATCAGTTCCACCGTGGATAGGTTGAGCACAACCTATTCGTCTCCCGGAGCCTTATAGAGATGGACAAGGAGATTTAGTTCCTCTCATCCAGGATTTGAGAGCTGCAGTAGCAAGTTGGAGGTACCCAAGGCCCCGATCCTAGTAGAGTAGCGAGGCGGAGAGAGAGGCATCAGAGGAACACAGACTTGATGGAGTAGTATCAGCAGACATATGACAGGGACTATAACAATGGTGCTAGGCCATCTCACTCCTGATTGTGAGCATATTTCCATTCACCCCCTATGCTTTGATTTGTATGTTATTGCCTTATTTTTACCTCATTGAGGGCAATGTAGCATTTCAAATGTGGAGAGGGGTAGTACTAATTTTCAGCTTTTCTTTGGATTTTCTCTTTAGATTTGGATGCTTTGGGATGCATTGATTAGTTTTTTGGATGTTTTTCACTTGATGTACTTGGATTATCTTAGCTTTGACATGTGAAAGGTTTTTGCTACTTTTGATTGGAAACACACAGAAAAATAAAAAGAATCCCACTATGTTGAAAACCCGAGAGGGCAACTTAGGCATCATTGAGGGTCCGTATAGGTCGAAAACCTGAAAGGGTGACCTTGGAAAAAGTGAGAGGCTAAATGTACGGAAAAAGGTGAGATGTAGGCCAAAGAAACATGCTGTGTGGCAAGGATGAAAACCCAAAAGGGCTCTAAGGAAAAATGAGAGAACTAGAGAAGAAAATGCTATGATTTCACTCATTTGTCAGCATTGGAGTTATAAGGTTGCGGTTTCCATATGGATGGATCGGGTAGGTCAACATCTTGAGACCTCTTGGGATTGGGTAATTTAGCTTGAAAACGACGTAATTTATGAAATTTTTTATTGTTGATGTACTTTGTTTTTAGGATGATATATGGTATAAAGTGAAGTATGTGTTTGAACTTCATGCATGCTTTTGACTTCACTTTGTGCCATTGGATTTGGGATTGTCAATTCGGGATTTAGAAATGCTTTAATGGATATCAATGAATTGATAGGTTGTTATGGTTTGGGTAGATTTAGAAATGGGGGTTGTGGGTAACTTCTCATGTGATCTTAACTTTAGGATGTGTGATATTGAGAGTTTTGTGAGGTATTGATTTGCAGAAATAGTAGTTAGGACTTGGATATGTGAATCTCTTCGTGTGCTTGAATCTTTTCTTACTCGAGGGTGAGTAAGATTTAAGTGCGGTGAGGTTTAATGTGTCCATTTTATGTGCATATTTTGGGACTTTTTGGGATCATTTTTGTGCTCTTTTGTTATCAAGAGCTTGTGTTTTACCTTGAAGTTCTCTTAGGAGAGGTAAGAGTGACTTTATGCTCTTTTACCTTTTCTACGTGAATTTTGTGTGACAAGGAAACAACATCGACACTTGAAGACCGAAGGCCATTTAACATCATCTTTTGAGACTTTGAAGACTTGAAGATTAACTTTGAAGATTTGAAGACTTTAAGAGTTGGAGGAATGTG
Source organism: Rubia yunnanensis (assembly GCA_037428765.1). NCBI lineage: Eukaryota > Viridiplantae > Streptophyta > Magnoliopsida > Gentianales > Rubiaceae > Rubia > Rubia yunnanensis. The sequence continues at coordinate 62,684,076 of CM075069.1, read as the reverse complement.
TATTGGATTGAGGGCTAGAAGACAAGAAGAAGAACAAAATATGTTCTGTTCTGGGCACCCATCGTGAGTCGTGATGGACCCTGTCACGACTTGTGACCAACTGGTGGCCATAAATCCATATTTATTTCTTGTACTTAAAATAGCACTTTATCTTTTCTCTTTCCTCACTTCTTCTCTTCCGCGATTTTCACAGGAAAACCCTAGGTTTTCTCTCTTTTTCATCTTGTTTCATATTTAATTTATGTTTGAATTGTTGTTGATAAATACTATGGGTTTTAGTAGCTAAATAAATCTCTTGGGAGCAATTGATTGAAACTTCCAAACTTATGTAGTGAGATTCTTGATTTTGCTCATTTATGAACATTTATGGGAAATCATTTATTGTGCCATTAATGCTATGTTTTGCTTCATTTAGAACATGAGTTGTTTGAGAATAGGAAGTGTTTATATGGTTGAAGTGTTAGAGTGTTTATATGGTTGACTCTTTTGGCTTGAAAATCTAAGAACATGAACTTCGAACTTCTAGTGTATAATGTGTTGCAAATCTTGCTAGATAAGTATGTTAGTGTGGATTCTTCTCAAATTTGTCATATAGATGCAAAGAAAGGTTGAACCTTTAATGTGGTTTGTTCTAGGGTTAGCCTAATAAATGTTTTATTTGCTTAAATGACTATGTCTTTGGTAGAAGACTTTTTGTTATTGAATCTATGGTCCTTCATGTGAAATGCAATTGATGAAATACCTTTATGTTGTAATTTGCCTAAAGTGATTGTCAATGAGGTTTGCAAAATATCATTGTTTGTATTTGCAAATTACTATTAAGAAGGAATGAATGTGGATCTTCGATTGGGAAGTGATAGCATTCCCCGTAGGCGATAAATGTTAATGAATGAGTAGATGGGTCTATGATCTATAAGAAGTTTGGAAGTGAAAGTCGATTGCCCCCAAGGCTCCGTAATTGTTGTTTTAATCATCTTTTTAGTTGTTGTGCATGATAGCATTGTTCTTTTACTTTCCTAGTTACCTGTCTTTCAATTCATAATTTAGGATCAAAACCACCCCCCCATTTACATGCTTTTATATGTTCCTATGTATGTCCATATCTAGTATTCCGCTATATTTGTTTAAATACTTAGAAATATCCATTTTCTCGTGGATGACCCCGACTTGCCACTATCTACTTAATTGTAGATAGGAAGCATTAGGGCTTAAAATATAACTTTGAGAGGTACAATGATGACCTTCCCAAATGTGTATGAGAGTTTGATTGGGACCTTACTTATCATTACTGGGAAGATAATGAACAACTTGAATGTGCGGAAGAATTTTTTGGAGCTTGGTATTCAGTCGGATCTAGCCCTAGAGGTGAGAGGGAAGCGAACGTACCTTCCTCCTACCCCATACAATTTGTCACTACATAAGAGTACATCGGTTTGTGAGTGTATCCGAGGAATGAAGGTACCATCTGGAAACTCTTCTAATATTAGTCGCTTTGTGAATGATGATTTGCGTATGAATGCCTTGAAACCGTATGATTGTCACGTTCTCATGCAGCAATTTTTACTCATTTCCATCCATAATGTTATGGAAGAGGATATGCAATTTTACGTTATGAGACTATGTGTCTTCTTCAACTCTATTTGTTAGATGAATATAAGCAGGCAAGCACTTGATGTGCTAGAGGGGTATGGGATTTTAGTGTTATATCAGTTGGAGAAGTACTTTCCTCCATCATTCTTTGATATCATGGTTCACAGAGTCATTCATTTGGGTAGGGAAATTTGACTCTATAGTCCAGTGGTAATGCATTGGATGTTCCCATTCAAGCTGCACATATGTGTTTTCAGAGGTTACGTTCACAATCGTAGCCGACCGGATGCGATCATCGTGCAAAGGTACGTGACCAAGGAGATCATTGATTGCTGCACTTCAAACTTAGTTGGTAATAAATCTGTGGGATTACCTAAAAATTGCACTTTGGTAGGAAGGATGGGGTTGAACATTCAAAAAGTACACTTCATACACCCTTCAATGTTGAGTTGATGATAGTTTTATGTTTTACAGACTAGTAGCGAGACTGCAATCTATGTTCAAGAGCACATGTCATATTTAAAAGCACTATATCTAGACTATCCTTCGAACAAAATATAGTTGGATTATTCTTCCAATTGGTTTCATGACCGTTGCAATGTGGACGACATGCCTAGTAAACTTCGTGCATTTGCAAGAAGACCATATTGCACTGTCAGTAAATACCAAAGGTATTATATTGTTGGATTCAATTTTTCAATGACTGAGAAGGAAAACAAGAGCATGACGCGGAATAGTGGTGTATACATTGAATCTGAATTGATGTGGCAGTCTAGCAAAAAAGATGAAAACCTATTGTTGCAGTGATGGCCTTTTACAGGGTGATTGAGGAGATTCGGGAGTTAGATTATGTTGATTTCAAAGTTGTTATATTCAAGTGTCGATGGGTTGATAATGGAGGCGGGGTTCATACGGAGAAACCCATGGGTTTCACATTGGTGGACCTAACTTGAGTTAGGTTCGAGAATGACAAGTTCAATAGCTACCTAGGCATGCCAGGTTTTTTTATGTCCAAGATCCTAGAAACAAGAAGTGGAGTGTTGTCCTACGCGGGAAGAAGTTCTACTTTGAAGATGTGATTGATTGGCCTGTTCGAGCCGAATGTCCCGAGTTTCCACTATTATTCCAACTTTGGAGGACGTGAGTGAAGTTTTAGTAGGTAGACGGTCACACGGCGATAGATTGTGGGTCGATGAGAATGGTCAAATTGTGGGGGGTGGATGTTGTCTTGAAAAGAAAACGATTGGTGGATCTTATCAACATAAATGTACTTAATATTATACTTTTGTGTACTCTCCAATGTCCTATATATTCAACATATTGATACCAATGTATGAATTTGGGTTTAGTTTGGTTGTAGTGTCACACGGTTCTATTTTCTCTTTTATTTTTTTTATGTTTGTAATAACTTAAAATAAAACCCTGCACCGGTGATAAAAAACCAGTGCTGGAAAACAGAGTGGTTGCTCTGTTTCATCAAGGCACCGGTATACACATATCCAACACCCATAAATAGTACCGGTGCTCTGTACTTTGAAATATTTTTGGGACATTCCTCTCGGGTTTAACAAAGTTCATAAAAATTGATTTAAAGCAGCGTCAAGCAGCTGCTTTTCCATATACAGGCACCGATATGTGTCTTAACTAGCACCGATATATGTACTAGTGCTTTGTACTTAGAAACATTTAAGACACTTTTCTCCGGGGTTTGGGAAAATATCATAAAATTGATTTAAAGCAACGTTAGGCAGCTTCTTTTCAATATATAGCACATGTATATGTGTAACTAGCATCGGTTCAGGTACTGTTTCTTTGCACATGGAATTACTTTTGAGACTTTGCTCCTGAGTTTGGATAAATTTTGGAAAATTGATTTAAGGCAGCCTCAAGCAGCTGATTTAACATGATGTAGGCACATGCAGTTGTCCTAACTTGCATCGGTTGTTGTAACAGTGCTATGCACTTATGTAACTGGTTTTTAGAAAAATTAATAAATTTTTTAAGGTAGCCTCGGGTAGTTGCAATATCCCTATATAGGCACTAGTTTCTTTAGTTCATACCAGTACTGACTTTGCCCCTCTTTAAAAAAAAGTGACATATGCATTGCCTCTAAGACAGGAAGTTAGATGAAAAATCTTTCCTACTTTCACCATCGAATCATCAACCCAAGGTTTTACAAGGAATAAGTTAAGTACTCTTACAAATATTTCATCATTTTACCAAGAGAGTTGCTCATGAAATCGTTTTGAAAATATTTGTTCACGTTTATATACAATATGATATAGTCTATGATGCAAGAGGGGAAATGTTTGTAGGTGATAATTTGTGTATGTAGATCAGTTACATTTGTGTATCTAATAGGTGATAGTTAGTTTCCCTTGAATGTTTGTTCATGTTTTAAACATTGGTATTGTTGACCCATCTCCACTCGCGGTCATTAATACAATGAGTAGCTAACCCGAATGGAGAGCGTTCAAAAGAGATATAATTTAAAATTTATATTCTACTCCTAAACTTACTGCTAAGGTACCTATAGGGTAGATAGTACCTAAAGGTGCTAGATGTGTAAAAATCAACTACACAACCACGTACGAGTCGTCAATCCGTCTGTGTGCTAGGAATAGCTAAATATTGCAAAACAGGTTTTTTTAGGGAAGGGGGGTATCAACTAACAACTACAATCATATGAGATAACACGAGTTTATACTATATAAACTAGCATTTAAGATGATTGATATAATGTTCCGATCCTTGATTCCATCACATATAAGACATTAGACCTATTCTAGTGTTCATGACACGTGGTGTGGTCGATGGTCAAAACTTCCCCATACCTGTCTTTTAGGGTGCTCTTCGAATCTTCCATCGGTACCATCTCTATAATTATGAGAGTGCAACAATGGCCCTACCGGTGTGCATGTCTATTTCTCCCCCATAAAATTATGTTCCAGGTAATACACCATGAATGTTCTATTCCTAGGCCTACAGAGGCAAAGGAAAATAGGCACCCTAACAATGACACTAAGGTTACAAATTAGCTAACCCTAGTTTGATACCAAATACTATCTCTATTCGTAACCCTCCGGGCCAACTCGTCAGCTAAGACTAGTGTGCTATGATCGTAATGGTAAAACTTGAAAAAGACCTACTTGCACACACCCACATGGATCTGGACCCCGCTACTCATATCACATCAAAGTTTCACCCCCCGAAGGGGTATCAGTATATGCACCAACACAAATGTAGACTACGGTGTGTGCAAACTTAATGTATCATTCATGAAATTCATAAGAAAATGAAGAACAAGCCAACATAATATCATGAACACATAGAAATAGGTAGATCTAAGGAATCTCACAAAATATGTACCAAATCATGAATACAAATATGATCTCCAAGAAAATTAACTACTCCCTAAGCATTGAACACAAGTATTTCATTGGATTCAATTCCTTTGGGCAAAGGAAAAATAAAGAGAAGAAAAGAAAAGATACTAGAGGGAAGAAAGAGCTCTTTTCTCTCTCTACTTTACTCTTGAAGTCTAAAAATGAGCTTAAACTTTAATCCTGGTAGACATAGGTCCATATATATATAGTAGTAGGGGATTGGGCCTTGAAATAGTCCCAAAATAGGCATCAAAACCCGCAATGGGCACGACCAATGGACAATTGCACGGTCTGTGCTAGTTGGGTTGCCTCCATACTGGCGCAGCCCGTTCGGTCTGGCACAAGCCATGTGCCTTGTGCTAGTACGGAAATCCTAGTATGGAATGGGCCAATTGCCTCGTAGTGGCACGGGTCGTGTCACCCAGTGCGGATTTCTAGTGGAGCTTCATTTTGATGCTTCAGATTGCATGGCCCGTGTCATTTAGCACGGGCTGTCGGCTAAAACCTTATTTGGCTTAGTAAAACGAAGCGATCCATGTCATCCTTCACACCCCGTGGGCTGGTCTTTACATTTGTTACTTGAAACAATGCTGACCGTGTGAAATGACACGGTATGCGCCCATACTTAGTCATTTTTGGAATGGATTGGAGACATAGGGACACAGGCAATATAAGTTGGCATGACCCATGCTCAGGCCTCTAGCACTGGCTGTGTTCTTAGCATGGGCCATGCTATGGACCCCTGGCATGTGCTGTGCTAGGATGGTCTCGTGTCGGTCGGTCTGGCTTTGTGCCGGTCTATCAGCTTTCTGGTTGATGCCACCTTTTGTTCTTGACCTCTTTAAACTTCAATTCTGCCTTCCTTGGCCCAATTCCATCTACTACCACACATTAAGTTTGTGGCCTTCATATCTACTACCATTCTTATGAATTTCCTTCAAATATCTTCTACCATTATTGCCAATGGCCTTCTACTAAATGATGTCGAAATATCCACGAGCAACCTACTAGTGAGGTCTAAGATGAAAATCTAGGTGCCCGTGAATAAAAAGTGTCCATTAGCTTCAATTAAGTCTATAAAACTCAGGATTTTGACAAGAAAACCAATAATGGTCGTCTAAACCCTTTGTCGTGTAAACCTAACTAAAACTAGCAATCGACCAAGTAAAACATAGTAACAATAGTGTTGAATGCATTGGTTACCGCATGCAATACGGTGCACATCAATCCCCCCAAACTTAAACCTTTACTAGTCCTTGAGTTAACAAAAACAAGAATAGATCTAAGAGGGATTTAACATGCAAATATAAGTTAGTCAATGCATTAAACTTATTCCCAAGCTACCCTAGTTCCCCCAAAGAAGTAAGAATCTCACAACTCTCACACTCCCTGAAGATGCTAAAGCAACTTAACAACCCAAAGTCTTGTGAAGAAAACGGTAAGAAAAAATGATAAGTGTTAAATTATCTTAATCCACCGAATAGTCCGTCAAAGGCAATCCGAGAGTTGTTGCCGAAAAACCACCAAGGATAATCCAAAACATCCTCAACTTGGTTGTAACTAAGGATGATTCAAGATTCTCAACTTAGTTACAACCAATGATAATTTCAAAGGATCCTCAACTTAGTTTCCATTTTCTCTCATTTTTCCTAAGAGTCCTTTCCGGTTTTCATCCTAGCTTTCACACATATCGAGCTCACTTCTCACCTTTTCCATGCAGCCTCTCATTTTTGCCTAGGTTTTTCATCCTAGCTGCTCCTAGCCTCTAATTTTTACCTAGGCCTTTCAACCTATCTGTATTTTTCCCATTGTTGCCTAAGTTTCCCTTTCGGGTTTCCAACTTAGTCGGGTATATATATTTTTTCATTTTTTTCAAATTTGTTTTTGGTGTAGTATAAAATGCCCCAAAGATGGGCTTCATACTAGATGAAGATAATCGAAACAAAAATTACACCACCAAAAGTTTTCAAACAACCCCAACACAAACTACAAAGAGATAGTAACCTAAAGATCAAAACACACCACCAAAATGCATCCAAAACAACTCCAAAACAAATGAACACCAAAAAAACATAGGAATCTCGAGATGAAAAACCCCTAAGTGTTTCACTACTCCCTCCTCCACACTTGAACTTTGCATTGTCCCCAATGCAACAAACCAATATGCATCATAGGTGAAAAAGAGAGAAGTAGTGGAACTCACTCATGTGACCCCGAAGGGTCCTTCTTCAAGATCCTTGTCTCACCTCTCCTCCTCCCATCTTCATGTCGCATTCTTGTATCCCGATGGGAGTAACGTCCCAAAAACCATCAAGCCTTGAAATATGGAATCTCTCGATCAATTGCTCGATGGCCTACTATTGGACATCTGCCCTCGTATCCACAATAACAAACTCCTCCTTCATTTCCCTCTCTACAGAGTCCAATCTAGACCCCCAATCTGGCATAGTGCCCTCCTTAGAGTCCAACCTAGTCCCAAAAACTTCGAATTGAAAACTAACCCAGCCCACCACGTGACTGACCTCTTACACAATTTGGGTAGAACTCGCAAGTTGTTCCCCAAAAATGCGCAATTGGCCAAGTAAGTCTGCAGGTAGGTAAGGGCGACTAGGTGGTACTCTAGATAAAGTCTCACCATTCTAATCGTAGCTCCTCTGTATAACCATACGAATCGGTCGTTTGAGGTGGTGTTAGAAATCATTGAAGCACATGCTAACTTTTCTATGGAATATCGCATCCCCAAATGACCAAAGTTTGCCAATGCGAATGAAGTAGGAACTGGATGACCTAAGTGTTGGGCTAAGAGTCCGACCATGCCTCATATTGAGATATTTCCACCTTTCTTGTCTTCTGTAACTAAATAATCCTGCACCAAAGCACCCACCATATTGGGGTAGAAGTTCCCCTCGGAATTCACAGCCCAATGGATATGGACGTCCAAACCTGGGCACTAAGAAATCTCTCCGTGGAAGAAAATCCCTATGGACAAAAGTAGCTGAACATATCTTAATGTCGGGTGAATGATGATGGTGCTTTTTCTTAGATGTTTCCTCTCTGTGCCCGATAAAATTATCCCAAAGTTTCTCAATGAGAATGGAAGCCCTTGCTGGTGCGTCCTCGGAACATCTCTCCCATACTTCCACCCAAATGCTTGGGCAATATCCCAATGTGACACAGTGTACTCCTTATCATCCAAATGGAAGTGGATGGCTCTCCTTCCCTCTATGTCCAGTGCCTGCTCTAATGTTGCCAAAAATTCCAAAGTCCACCTAATATAAGTCTTGGAATGCTTGTCCAAGAAACCCTCTAGGCCTATTCGGCTAAGTACATAAGTGACCGGTTCGAGTAGACCTAGAGCCCCAATGTTTCTTTGCAAGCAAACTTCGTCCCTAGAATGTTCCTCTTCAGGATATTGAGGAACCTCCACCTACAGGCCAAACTCCCAGAGATTTTGGTTAACCTCATGAATTCTTCAACAACGAACGCGGGATTAGGAAGGGGGGTAGTCGTCAGCTCTTTTCTCCCAACCTTGTCACCTCAAGAAGTTGTTCAATTTTCTGACCTATTCCTTTTCTGAGGCATCCTATCACAACTAAGAAAAGGTGGTAATGCAATGATACACAAAGGCATGCATTGAATATCATTAAAAAAGAACACTCTTCCTAAATAGCCTATACATTCCAAATCATGCTTTCTCAACATAAAGGCTATTCAATCAAGAATTATTCTCTCTAAATAATATAGTCATGGAAAATCATAACAACCTATTAAAAAGATCATTCAATCAAGAATCATTTCTCCTAAACCACCACAATCAATGAAGATCATATCATTAAAGCACAAGATCACATACTTCCTCCCACACTTAGTTCAACACAATACCATTCACATAACCCAAATAATCACTACAATAAAAATGATCTTTTACTATACCCCTTTTGCCACGATTTTTTTCTTGACCCCAAAAATTTGAGGTAAAAAGTTTTTTTACCTTAGTTGTTTTTTTCGAAGTAAAAGGTTTTTTACCTCGGTTAAAAATGAGGTAAATAATTGGTTTTTTTATCTTGGTAAATAAAATAACCGAAGTAATAGATCAAAAAATGAATTAAATAATGTTATCGAGTAGCCTGTAACATCGCACATGTTGTGTCGAAAGCATGATAGATTTTTCCATTAACGTCGTTTGTACTGATATGTTTAGCGAATGACTTAGCGACGTCGAACATATTTGAGGAGATAAGTTAAAGTAAAGAATTGGACGCTAATAGAAAAGAATAAAATGTGGAATTGGAAACACACATATGATGTTCAAATCATATGAAAACACACAAATGAACAGGTAAAGTCAATCTTATGATGTTCAAATTAGATAGTTTAATATTTATAAATATAGTAGTCGTAAAAACATTCTCACAATCATTACTTAAATTCGAATAATATGTTTCTTAAGTTAAACATAATGGAGGTTACATTAAACTCAAGCAACTATGATAATGATGACCTTGATCACCTTGAAGAACAAGGTGTCCCCGATGGGTAGGTTGTTTCCCTTAGGAACTCACCAACACCCTTTGGGATAAGGGCCTTGATCTTCCCACCCCACGAGTAGTTCATACGGTACTCTGTACGGTAACACCTTAGCATTACGGGAATCTTTGCACTCGGCGGTAGTGGTAAAATCTCCACGAGATGTACTAAATCAGGAAATGTTTTTTATTAGAAATATATATATGTGTGTGTGTGTGTAAATATTTTAAATTGCATATTCATTTTAAATGCCTTACAAAAGTTGGGTTCTCCTCGATGTTCTGCTGCTTCAGAGTACATTGGAAACGTTAGCTTTCGGGAGCCATTGTATGATCCTTAATGTTAAACACAATAGGCTCAGGATTGCTCCGTTGTGTGGAGAACTCCATGAAAACAAAATATTGTGGTAAATTGTGAAAATGTGTTTTACTAATTATACGTTGTGAAATGTTTTAGGACCTAGAAAATGGACGACTTGAAGATCCTTTGCCAACCATTAGTCCTAAATAAGAATTAAAAATGTGAATAGGTGGGCAGGCCATGAATTTCAACGTGTGACGTTGCATACGCATCTCAGGTATATGTTGGTCCAAACCACTGGTACGGACAACTTATACTAGCAAAGTTGCGTATCGGTTGGACCGAAGGGACGACCGACACACGTACGATGTCTTATACTAAAAAATATGCTACTAAAAATAACAGTATGCAACATCGCTTTATTATCGTAGTAACTGAACTGTAACTTACATTTTACCTAGGTTGCATATATCAGAGAAGGCTGTAGGTAAAATCACATAACCACAGAAAAAACTAGGATTTAACAACATAAAATTATTCGAAAACCCTATGGAGATCGACCAAAATATAGCACCCAGGTTTACATCCATCAAAAGTTCACCATGTTAAAAATGTGAGTAAAAATTAGAGCACAGAATCTAGTACACATATTGCAAAACCACAGATCGCAAAATGAAAAGTAGGAATTACTAACATTACATGTTAGAAGGTGGGAGGTCATCACCGTACCTCTCAAAGTAAAATTTATAAGCCCTAAATGCTTACTAACTATAACTAAGTAGATAGTGGAAAATCGGGATCGTCCACGAAGAAGAGGGATTTTTAAGTGTTTAAACATATAAGGTTGATATTATACTAGAAGTATATATATTTATATATATATATATATATATATACATAGAGAGAGATATAAAAGAAAGTAAATTGGGGGATGGGTGGTTGGTTGGTTTTCCTAAGTTTTGAAATTAAAAGACAAGATAACTAGCAAAGTCAAGTAACTATGCTAATCATCAAACAAACTAAGAAAAAGGGGTAAAAACTACAAAAGACAAAGCCTTGGGGGCATTTAATATCCACTTCCAAACCTAATGTAGATCATTGAACCATTCACTCATTATATCACATTCGTTACCTATGGGGAATGCTAAAAATTCTCAATTGAAGATCAACATTCATTTCTTCTTAAGAGTAATTCACAAAGACAAACAAAGACCATTTAAAAACCTCATTGATAATCACTTTAAAGGTATTTCATCAATGGCATTATACACGAAGAACCATAGATTTGATAACAACAGGCCTTCTACCAATTACATAGCCATTTAACCAAACATAGCATTCATTAGGCTAAACCTAGAACAAACCACAGTCCACATTAATATACTTATCTAGCAAGAATTACAACACATTATACATTAGAAGTTCTAAGTCCATGTTCTTGGATTTTCATGCCAAATGAGTTAAGAAATTTGCAACTTTCCTAACACCCTAACACTTCAATCATACAAACACTCCCTATTCTCAAACAATCCATGATATAAATGAAGTAAAACATCACATTAAAACACATGAATGCTAAATAACAAATGCTTCAAGATAGAGTGAAATAGAGGTTGTTACTACATAGATATGGAAGCTTCAATCACTGCTCCCAAGATTAAACTAACCTAGATAATTAAAAGACATGATTAACCAACAAAAACTAAGAAAAGAAAGAAAGGAAAAACTAGGTTTTGAACCCAGAAAATCGCAGGAAGGAGAAGGGGGCTTTGAGTGAGAGGAAAGAGAATTCTATTTATAGTACAAAAATGATGAGTTCAGGTTCTGGCCACCCTTGCGTCACCACTCGCGACGGGCGTAGAACTTAACCTTGTCTTCTTTTCTTCTTCTTGTGGCAAGCACTCACCTTCACAATAATTCCTCTCATTTTTCAAGTCTTCAAAAGCTCAAATACAAGTCTTCAAATCTTCAAAGGTATTCTTCAAAGTCTGCAAAGTCTTTGAAGTCTTAAAACAAATTGCCTTGTCACACAAAATCCTCTAGAAAAGTAATAAAAGTGTAAAAGTCGCTTTTAACTCTCCTTAGAGAATTTCAGGGAAAAATGCCACATCTAAAGCACAAAAATGTACAAAAGTGAATCCTAAAAGTCCTAATATAACCATATAAAATGGGCACATCAGAAGGTTGGAAAAAGACTACCTTTCTTCCAATAGAGAAGTGAAGGGAGGTGAGAGACCGTTGGAATTCACGGAAAACTTGTGAAGGGGAGCTTGAACTAACAGGTAGGGTTCTCATATATATAACCGTTCTAAAACAATGTTGTTTTGACCACAGTGTGGTGTCTGCCCAAAAAAGTGCGACGTCGCACGTACTTTGGTTAATCCAAAACTATGCTAAAATAGTGATTGGCGTTACATGTGTTCACGGGCCTTACAAATTCAGCCTACCAGCGAGTTACGTTACATTAAACACTAAACATTCAATAACATTGAATTAATATGAAAACATTCAATGACATTGAATTTACAGCTAAACATTCAATAACATTGATTTAACAATAGAAATTTCATAAAGAAAATATGTCAATATTAATATTCTTCCAAATACAAATCAGTTTGTTCAGAGTACATTGTCATGCAAAGATTAAGAAAATCATCTAATGTTTGCGGGGAAGAATGACAAGACAAAATTACTAGCCCAACACCATATAGGAGCTCGAAGTGTAGGGTGTCCCCAACAACGAGTTGCTTGCGACAAGAAACGAGCCAAACCCCTTTGGAGTAAGGGTCTTGAGCACCCTGCTCCCCGAGTAGTGCATATGATACTCCCTCCCTTTGCACCTGATGATAGCGTTCTCCTTGTACGGTGGCAGGAGCTTCACAATTTTGTAAGAGATGTACTAAATTACAAAAAAAAAACCTTTGTTAGTACTTATGGAACTAATCTAAAGAAAAAGTTAATTGGAAATTCAATTTTTTGAAAAATAGGGAGGACTTACCATAATTGGAGCTTACCCGAAGTTTGTCTGGTTTAGACTATGGAAAATATGCAGATATCTGCCTGAGAGTATGTGTCACAGACTGTCATCCGAATCAGTACAGATCTATATTGGTCAAAGACATTATTAACATTTCATTTATAGTATTAATATAATAGAAGGAATATTTAAAAAATAACCAAAAATTGGTTACCTAGATCAGGTCACGGCTGGAACCAACATTGTTAGATATGATTGTTGTAATTCATATTGTGACGGGTGTTAAATGCGGTAGTAGATAGAAATTGAGAAATTGGACAATGATAACAAATTATTTGGTAAGTTGACTATGTCAACAAGATGTCACGTGATTTTTGGTATAACCGAATGGTTAACCGAGAGGCTGGCGATGTCACTCTGACCAATTACATAATGAAAACATTATTCCCAATGTCGTAGGTATATCGGTACAATAGAGGGTTGACCGATAAGCAACCAATGTTGCATGATAGAAGATGGATTACAGGAGGAACATCAGAAAACCAAGAACGATTATTGGTTCTAAACCAAACAACTGAACCACTCCATAGATAGAAGACTTAGAAACCAATACTAGCACCCTAAACCCTATCTTACCACCCCAATTCATATAAACTTTTAAATATTAATACATTAAAACCCTAATCCATATTGATAACAAATTTTATGATAAATAGAATAACAAAAGTGATGTAACCACATGTGGAAAAACCATACCTTTGACAAGATTGACAGGGGCACTGTTAAAAATTGTGGGAAATTTGAAAATTTGAAGTGATGTATGCAAGGTGGGATCCATTTATATATTCATTATGCTTCCATCTATGGTATGTGTGACATTGCATTATAGTCTTCTATACAAATCGTCTCACCGAAAGGTGTGCAACTTCGACTAGTAGGAGTGTGAGCCTAACCATTTCAGCCCACTAGTATGGGAAAGGCCTACATTGTAATTAGTATGTGTGACATCACATATTAATACTGGTACAACAACATATTACCAAAATATGAGCGACTTTGGTTTTCTTGAATTTGGCCTCAGGATTTTAGCCAAATAGCATATCAACTAGGTCTACATTTGACCAAGGCAGAAACAATTTACCTTAATAATGGGTAATTGTATATTAGACAACGCTATTTTGAACTTATAATTGTTACCGGACTTTATTAGCGTCCGGTATGATCGGAATCAATTTTTAATTAAAAGCTGATTAAAGTTTGTCCATCAATTTTATAACTGTTTCCACAACATAGAATCACATGAAATTATATATTCTAGGTTTTTTATGAAATTAAAAGCTAATAACAGTCAGCCCATCAAATTTTGAAAAGTGCAAGTACATTGTCCAGAGTGAATTGAAGATGATTACTTATAAGTACACATGGCTCATTCGTAAAGAACTTGTTGAACTCTCTGTGGGATTATGCGAGTTTCTTTATCAGTTGTGGTGGTAAAGAGTTTAACTTGGGATTGCAAGTGTCCCATCCGCGATCCCGGGTAACCGTCCATAATCTGTGTTAGTGTTCTATTATTACCCTTACAATTAGCATTATGAACACCATAACATTTTCCACCACATAGAAATTGCATGAAATTATATATTCTTAGTTTTTTTATGAAATTTAAAACTAATAAAAGTCTGCCCATAAAATTTTAAATAGCCGTCCGTCATTTGTGTTAGTTCCATTATTTCCCTTTCTGAAATGAAAAATTGGAGATACCATTTATTTTATTCAAATTTTGATAATAATAAAGTTAAGCTTTTGGCATGAATTGATCGATGGACGGGTTGCAATCTTGAAGCCGAGAATATAACCCCTGGAATTTAAACTAAGTGCGAGGTCGCACTTGTGTCGATTGTTACAAAACTGAAATGAATATTAACTGACGTCGGTATGTTTGAAATTCAAGCGGGAATTCAATTTTTCAACCAAAAATTTGAACCCAAAAGTTCCCCCACCCTACTTCAATCCAATAAATCTCAGCACCAACACCCATTTCCCATTTCCAACACCAATCTTACAATCCAAACTCCCACCATCCATTTCAGTCACAACCTTACAGCATTTAAAGATCTAATCAAGCTACTTCTCTCAAACATCAACAAGTGTCCAAGGATGGAGCATCTCCGATACCTGATTAATTGAGGTAGTTTTTCCATCTATTCCATGTTCAATCACCAATTATACGATGATCCTACTATATGGTTTTTAATCAATATTTGATCAAAGATCTTACATTACATGAGGTATGATGCTTGAGTTACATTTTCTATTTTTTTTTGTAATTCTCTCCAAGATAGTGCCATGTTTGTTTCGATTATAAAGAAAGATCCTGAGATATCTATGAACATAGTTGAATGTGCAATCTCAGTCACATTTCATCGGCCCATGCGAAATGTTACCAAAATCCGAGTTTTCATAGCACTTCATATTATTGCCATGTCAATGAATGTCCGACGTCACTTTTTTGTCGGTCTTTGCAACATCAGACATTACATATGTGTGACGTTGCATGTAACTAGTTCTATTTACTTTTACCATATAGGATTTAATGTCGTCTACGTTTGACTACATTATGTGTATTTCATTTGATGACTGCCCAATTCTAACACAAATTTTGTTTCGTACGTAATGATATTAACAGGTCCGAGGAGAGCCATCAATGAACCTTCAGCATGTAGATGGAATGACTTGTCATTACACTAGTCTTCCTGAGAGTTTTAATGGCGTGCAACGTAGAATATGGTGTTTCAATACAATTAATTAGTCAATTTCAAACTAACCTTATGTATTTCAATATGTGATAACATGTATTTGTATTATATGTTATAGTTTTGTTGGTTTGAACATGTCATTCTTTCCCAATTTAATTGAAATAAATTGAATGTGGCATGGCGTTTAATCATTTACCCATCACATATTAAATATTATAATATTGTACGATAAATGAAGTCTGACCGGCCTGGTCTGCGACTTCGCGCAGACTAGTTCCCGGATGACACATGACCGACGTTGCAGTTATCGGTGTCTTTTTTTTGCGACCTCAGCCACTCAAAGTGATGTCCTTTTTGTAAACATTCCAGGTCAGCGTGCACATTACTTGGGACATCCACATCATGTGATATTGCACGTAGATTGTCGTTGGTCAAGATAACGTCACAATGATTCATCCACCTTAGTCTGCTTTCCCGCACTCGACGTTCTCACATACAAGTGGAAGTTGATGTCGCTCCAAATGTTGTTGCACATATGTTCTTCAATCATTGGCCTTCTTTCTATAACTGACGTCGCAGATAATTCCTACCGATGTTGGTTAAAAACCAAAGTAAAAGATAATTTTTACCTTGGGTTTCAAATGAGGTAAAAAACCTACTTTATACTCCAGCTGTATTTACCTCAGTATTTTGTGGACAAAAAACCGAGGTAAAAACCCTTGCAGAACTAAGGTAAAATGTGTTGTTTCTTGTAGTGAATGCCCCAAAAACATATGCACTTTAAAGATTCAAGATTTACATCACATCACCATATTGCAAAATAAATAAACTACACCTTAAGTTCAAAGGATTACCCGGAATATGAAGCTAAGAGTTTAAAGATCCACACAAGAAGAAGCAAAAATGCTAATTTTTGAGAGAAAAGGCTCCAATTTTTTTAGTTGCACCATGAAAGAGTGAGAGTGAGTGTTTTTTAAGAACTTGAATGAGCTAATTGATTCACATGAGTGAGGGCATCTACTATGAATCTCTATTTTCAGCAAAGCAGGTAATTTAAATGGGAGGTCCAAATGAGATAAGGATATCATTTTTGAAATTACAAAATCTAGAGGACAAAAGTACTAAGCACAAGGGAGATTTTGAAGTACTATTTACATCAAGCAACCTAAGGAATAAGGGATTTTCTGAATTTATGGCCAAAAATGCATTTTTTAGCTTGAAATCTCATTTTTTTTGCAAATATGCATTTTTGGCCCAATTTAAAGCTTACACGAGGTACTGACATGTGTAGCCTCATACTGAGGGTGCCTAACATGAGGCTACCCTCGTATTGAGAGCACCTAACACAAAGCTACCTTTGTGCTGAGGGCTGTGGCACAGTCCGTGTTACTGCCACGGAGGGTACTAGCGACCCCTGACACGAGGCTGCCAGTGAACATTCCCCTTTTTCCTTAGTTCCTTCTTTTTTAAAAAAATATTTTTCACCCAACAAGCCCTATTTCCTTCCAATAAAAAACCATGAGACTCGAACTTAAATTTATCAATAAACAACATTTTCATCTCAAGATCCTTTATCACATACAAAAACATGCAAAATCTATCTACTAAACATATTGAAAAACAAAACAAGAGATGGAATTTTATTTTTATTGTCATCCTCACAACGATTTATTTATTTTTCATGCATTTCAATTGAAAGAACCTACCGTTGGTTCTCCAGAGTCGCCATCGGCCACTCCACCCATGATGATATCCTTATTGACAAGTCTCCATAAAGTGTCATCCTTACCTTTGAGCGCCTCGCTAGCCATAGAGAGTGAATCTCCGTACCTAGCCAATGATGAGTTCTTAATAATTTCCTTGGTTTAGGAGGCGGCCGGGGAAGTTTTATGTCCTTGCCACTCTCTCCTATCTATTGCATATTATTAAGCATGGAAAAACATTTCGGGACGGATATATCATTACTAAAATCATGCATTGCATAGAACTCATCATCAATGTCATCACTATCAAAGAACTCATCTAGGCATTCATTTTCATTCACCATGAAAGAGTTATCAAATTGATCATGTTTATCAAATAATGTTACGCCTTTGCACACAATACATGAGTTAGATGGATTATGCTTAGACTTGTAAATATCAAACCCCACCATATCAATGTCATCCTTTAGGGTCAATGTTTCCAAGTGGACATCGATCTTTGTCCTAGACGTTATTAGAAATGGTCTCCCTAATATGATTGGGGTGCTCTTCTATCGTGCACTACATCAAGGACATAGAAGTCCACCGGAAAAACTAACTTGTCAACTTGCACCATTACTTCATTCACTAACCCTCAAGGGTTAGCTTGGGAGTGATCGGCGAGTTGGATAATCACTCTAGTGTTCTTATGTTCACCTAAGTCTAGTATTTCATAAATACTATATGGAATCACATTAGTAGATGCTCCTAAGTCAATCATTGAATTTTCCACTAACTTCCCACCTAAGAACATATGTATCAAAAACATCATGGGTTGTAGTATTTCTTAGGAAAATTCTTATGATTCAAAGTGACGACTCCCCCAAATTTCAAATGCCCTACCTTCCTTATTGGTTTAATCTTCTTTTTAGTGCCTACACATTCTAAAAATTTAACATAAGCGGGAACAACTCAATAAACTCTAATATAGGAATGGTTACCTCAACCTTTTCAAAAATTCTCCAGATGTTTGCAACATTTTTCACTACCTTCGGCTCCCCCCTAAGTGCACTTGGAAATGGTGGTGGAAGGGTCACTCCCGCCTCGGTGGGTGGAAGTTCTTTGGAAGGCCACTTCTTGAAAATGATCTCATGCTCCTCAAAATTGGTCTTGTTGGCTTCCACAATCCAATCATCTTCTTGCAAGATTTCCTTCTTGTGCTCATGCACTTCCTTCCCACTCCTTAGCTTTAGTGCGCTCACATTCCTTGGATTGATCTTCGGTTGGGAAGGTAGCTTGCCAGACTCCTTAGCCTCAAGTCAGCTCACCGTGGTTGCAAGTTTCATGACTTGGACTTCAACATTCTTGATGGTTGAAAATGCCCTAGTGCCAAGTTCTTCAATCTCTCTCCTTGTTTTCTCTCTAAACACATCATGCTTCTTTGCCAATTGGCCAATAGCATCCAAGATTTCTTCCCAATTAGATTTGTACAAGGTAACATTGTTGTTGGAAGGCCCTTATCCCCTAGGATATGGTTTAGGTGGAGCTTGTCTACCTCGGTTGTACCATTGAGCTTGATTCTCTTCGCACCAATGAAATTTGGGGTGATCGTGGTACCAAGGGTTGAAGGTATTCCTGTAGGGGTCTTGCCTTTCACCATCTTGGTTCCCCCTGAACCTTTTTTGTTGTTGACCCCTATTAAAATTTTTCCTATTTCCTCCATTAAAATCCAATGCTTTCACCTTTTCCAAGTCTTTAACCACTTGTGGACAAGCATTGGTGTGATGGTCGAGACTACATATGTCGCAAACCTTAACTAGGTGAACTCTCCCCTTCATAAATTCCTTTATCATCAAAGCAAGACTTGGGAGATTGGTTGGTTCATCCAATGTATTCACCCTCAACCTAGTACCAATTTGTCTCGTTCCATTAGCTATCTCTTCAAATACTTCCATAGCATCCTTCAGGCTCTTGTTGGCAATCGAACTATTACACGCAGCGTTCACCATTCTTATATCATCATCGTACAACCCTTCGAAGAAACAAAAGACCAAGTCGCCTTCCTTGAATGGGTGATAAGAAAAACTAGCCAACAATCATTTGAATCTTTCCCAGTACTCATACAAGGACTCATTTTTATTCCAAGATATGTTGGACAATTACTTCTTCAAGCCCATAGACTTTGAAGCTGGGAATTAATTTTAAAGGAAATGCCTTTTCTTGTCCATCTATGATGTGATGCATCTAGGTGGAAGGTAATACAACCAGTCATTTTTTGTGTCTCAAAGTGATTAAGGAAACACGTGCAAGTTGTAGTCATCTTTCGAGACTCCATGAGGCTTCATATTTGTGCACACAAGATGAAATTATGAAAGGTGCTTGTTCGGGTCCTTCCCGGCCATCCCATGGAAATTTGGGAGGCATTGAATTATCCCACTCTTCAACTCGCAATGGACATTGGGTGGCAATGGGGGAAAAGTGATACAAAGGGGTTGATTCTCAAAATTTGAAGCCATCAAATACCTCAAAGTGAGGTTGTCCTCCACCATCTGTACTGATTCTTCTACTACTAAAGTTGGCTCTTGTGGAACCCCCACTCTAGTCCTCCTCCTTCTTCTTCTCCGACTACCTGCGTACTCCATTAGATAGTGTAAAGCCCTAAGTTTGTGGCACAAGTGTATACCATAAACTAGGAACCAAACAATATAACTAAAAGAAACACTAGAAAAAGGATCAGAAGTACACATATCACAATTACAAAGGCCCAACGGCAAAAACCAATAAAATAAAAATAAAAAAACACTAAATACTAGACTAACATGCTATGCAAGTTAAAAATTACACTTTAGACTAGCATCCCCGACAGCGGCGCTAAATTTTGACCCACCTCCGCTTGGGGTCGTTAAAAGTGATGAGCAATAGCTAACCCTAGTGGAAGGTGTTCAAAGAAATCAAATATAAAATTTATGTTCTGCTCTCAAACTTACTATAAGCTACCTATAGGGTAGATAGTGGCAAGACCGGGTCTGTCCACAAAGATGCTAAATGTCTAAAAATTAACTGCACACAGCCCTGTACGGGTCGTAAATTTGTCAGTGTGTTAGGAATATTAAATATTACAAAACAAGTTTTTTTTGGGGGAGGGGGGGGGTTTCAACTAGCAACTACAAGCATATAAGATCACACAAGATTAAAATATATAGACTAGCACTTGGGGAATATTTGTGTAACATGCTTGGTGAAATGTTCCGATTCTCAATTCCATCACATATAAGACATTAGACCTATTCTACACTTCATAACATGTGGTATGGTCGATGGTCAACACTTCCCCATACCTTTCACGTAGAGTGCTCTTGTAATCATACATCGGCACCGCCTCCTTAATTAGGGAAGTGCAATAATGGGCCCGTCGTTGTGCAGATATGTTTCTTCCCCATATGATTACGTAGCAGGCACTACACCATGAATGCTCTATTCCTAGGCCTACGGAAGCAAAGGAAAATAGGCACCTTATCGATGGAACTAGGGTTGCAAATGAGCTGACCCTAGTTTTCTACCAAATACTATCTCTACCGATAACCCTCCGGGCCAACCCGCCAGCTAATACTAGTTTGCTGTCATCGTTACAATAAAACTCGGAAAAAACCTATGAGCACACACCCATGTGGACCTGGACCTCGCTACTCATATCACATCAAGGTTTCACTCCCCGTAGGGTATCAATATATACACCAACATGAATGTAGACTACGGTGTGTGCCAATTTAGTGCATAATTCATGCAATTCATAAGAAAATGAAGAACAAGCCAACATAATATCATAAACACATATAAATAGGTAGATCTAAGGAATCTCACAAAATATGTACCAAATAGTGAATACAAATATGATCCCCAAGAAAATTAGCTACTCCCTAAGCATTGAACCCAATTATTTCATTGGATTGAATGCCTTTGGGAAAAGGAAAAATAGGAGAAGAAAAGAAAAGATTCTGGAAAGAGAAGAAAGAGCTCCTTTCTCTCACTACCCTACTGGGAGGTCATCGCCATACCTCTGAAAGTTAAATTTATAAGTCTTAATGCTTACTATCGACAACTAAGTAGATAATGGAAAGTCGGGGTCATCCACGAGGAAGAGGGATATTTATTAGGGTTTAAACATATAAGGTTGATAATAGGCTAGAAGTAGATAAATATAAAAACATGTAAAGGGAGGGGGGAGGGGTTTTGGTTGGTTTTGGTCCTAAGTTATGAAATTAAAAGACAAACTAACTAGATAATTCAAGTAACTATGCTAATCATGCAACAACTAAGAAAAAAGGGTACAAACTACAAAAGACAAAGCCTTGGGGGTAATTGATATCCACTTCCAAACCTCTTATATATTCTTGAATCTAAAACCTATTCATTACTCCAACTACTTATTGTGAAGATAAATCTTCTATCCTTCTAAGATAGTAGTTTGCAAGAGTGAATTTGACATAAGTTGTGAACCTCACCAATGACTATCTTAGTCGAAACACGGCTAAAAGTATCCCATTGATGGCGTTGAGCACGAAGAATCAACAAGCTTGGTAACACTTATAAACACTACACCATGTCTAAGCATTCAACCAATTCATGCATTTACACAAGATTAGTCAAGAACAATTGACATTCGTAGACGTCTCTCATTTGCTACCTGAAACAAACATGAAAATGAGTTCAACATCATCACATTCATCTAGAAAGTATCAGCACATCAACATTATTTAGAAGCTCTAACTCATGCTCTTGGATTCCATATTAAAAGAGGGGAAAATTAGCAACTTTTCCCCAACCCTAGTAAGCAATCATACAAGCAATTCATATACTCAAACTTTGAAGAACATCAATGCCATTAACAATTCACATTCAAAGCTCAATAAATGCAAAATAGCATAATCACTAAATAGATTGATAGAGTTCTCTAGACACAGGTTTCAAATCCTTAATGAATTGCTCCCATGATTAAAACTAACCTAGATAATGAAAACACATGATTAACCTACATAAACTAAGAAAAGAAAAAAAGGAAAACTAGGGTTTTGAAACCCAAAAAAATTTCAGAAGAAGAAGAGCTCAAGGGAGAGAATAAGGTGAGTATTTATAGTACAAAAAAGTAAGAAAGGTTCTGACCAACCGTTTTTCGTGACTCACAACCATCCATTGCGAGTCGCGACCGAGCCAAGTTTCGGCATCTTGATTTGTTTCTTCTTTTTGTTTCAAGTCCTCCACTTCACTTCACTTATCTTCAATTCTTCAAGTCTTCAAAATATCAAATGCAAGTCTTCAAATATTCAATGGTATTCTTCAAAGTCTTCAAAGTTTTCAAACAAATTTCCTTGTCACACAAAATCTTCTATAAAGGCAATAAAAGCGTAAAATTCTCTTTTAACTCTCCATAGAGAATTTCAAGGAAAAATTCCACAGCTAGAGCACAAAAGAGTACAAAAGTGAATCCTAAAAGTCCCAAAATAAGCATATAAAATGGGCATATCAAACCTCCCCGCACTTAAACCTTGCTCGCCCTCGAGTAAGAAAAGTTTCAAGCACACAAAGGAGTTCATATGTCCACATCCTAAACTAATATTCCCCCAATCAAAGGCTCATAAAAACTCTCAATATCATAAATCCCAAAATCAAAGCTCAAATGAGAATTTTTCACACACACAACCCAAATTCCTAAATCTAACCAAACCTACCACTTATCAATCCACTACCCATAAAAATGATTCAAAGTATTGAATTGATAATCCCAAAGTCCAATGGCACAAAATGAAGTTGAAACCATATGTGAGGTTCAAACACATACTTCACTCTATACCAATATATCAACCCAAAAATGAAGTACACAAAGAATCAAGAATTTCATAACCATACTTCGTTTTCAACTCGCTAAGTTAACCAATCCTAAGGTGTCCTATGATGTTAGGCTACCCAATCCCTCTATATAGCAACCGCAACCTTATGACTCCAATGCCGGCATATGAGTAGAAAAGTAAAAAAAATCTTTTTCTTCTATTTTCTCTCTCTCTCTCTCATTTTGCCTAGGAGCCCCTTCGGGTTATCATCCTAGACACACATCATATTTCATTTGGCTCATATCTCGCCCACATTTAACCTCTCATTTTTGCCTAGGCCACCCTTTTGGGTTTTCGACCTATCCCGGCCCCTAATGTTGCCTATGATCTCCCTTTGGGTTTTCAACGTAGTGGTTTTCCTGTTAAATTTTATTTCAAAATTTTCAATTTTTCTTCCTTTTTCTCATATTTTTCCAATCAAAAGTAGAAAATAAACATTCCAGATGAAGCTTGCTTGCACGTGAGTCTTCTAACCCCTCCCTGCACTTAAAACATTACATTGCCCTCAATGTAAACATATAAGGAAAGAACAATAAAAACTCAAGGTAAGAGGTAGAGTGACTCCCATTTCTCTACATAGCCGCCGGTGATACGATCCCATGTATTTGTATAGAATTGGTTCCAAAATTGGTTTCAAAGCCGGAGGGGGGGGGGGGGCAAAAGTCCCGTAGAAGATCTCACCCCTCGAGCTAAAAGTTGTCTCCTTGGTGCCATTTGATCAAGACTAACAACACAAAGAACAATAGCAAACTCACAAGTACAAAGGGATTTCTATTACTAGGTTTAGCATCAAAAGTTAATAACCACAGTATTCTCAAAGAACAACCAATCCATCATGCAATCACCGCTATGAAGTTATCCAATAAATATATCTAACATATATCGACAAATATCCAAGTATCATTATAGAATATAGAAATTAAAATTACAATGATGTGGTCAGCACACTACATTCAATAAAGGTACTATAAAGATGCAAGAATATTCATGTCTATAAATGTAAGATGGTGAAGGAATGAGTGGAAGTATGGTGGTTCTTGGGAGTATTTAGTGGAGAAGAAAGAAGGATTATACAGTATTTAAGCTCCGTTGAAAAGCCAGTCCATCAGCCGTGACTCGCCACAGCACCTTTCGCGACTAGCGATGCCTTGTCTCGATTCGCGACAAAGCCTTTGCGACTCACGATAAGTTGGACCTGTGACTTCACTTCCTTAAGAAAATTTTGTGATTCCATCACGAGTCGCAATGCTCATGTCACGAATCGTGGAAAGCTAGTCCTGGTAGTTCATTTCTACTCCCCTGTTCGTCGTGACTCGCAACATGTCCTTCGCGCCTCGCGACAGACAGGGTTTCCCCGCACTTAAAAAACATTTCTTACCAACTTTCCAAGCTTTCTTCCCTTTCTCATTTATCTCATTCCTTTGTCTCTTACAATGCAATGCACTTCACTTTGCTACAAAAACACAGAAAAACACACCATAAAAAGAACAAGACAAAACAACGAAAAATAATTTTAAAAAAACCAAATTAAAAGTTGAATTTATTTACGTCGTCGGCACGACATAGCTCCGTATGTTTAAGGTCATTGGCACGACCCTAATTTTATCCATATGGTGAAGGCTTGAACCCTTTCATCATGAGCATCCAAAAGTAGAGAGGTGGGGGTACAAAATTTTCAAGAGGAAAGTTTTGTGGAGGTGGAGATGGTTTGAAAGGAGTTGAATAGTTAGGAGGCTTGGGATAGTCATTTGGCTCCTGTCTTATCTCCTTCCAAACTTCAGAAAATGGTGGAGTTGGTTCACTAGGTGGGGGTAGGGTTGATGATGGTAAGAATAATGAATGTAGCACAAGCACCCCTTCCTCCACTTTTTTGTCTTCAACAACCAACTCCTCATCCCTTTCGAACTCGAACTTATTTCTCAAGGTGACCTCACTCACCAAATCTTCAAGTTCACCTTTGGATGGTGTATTTTTGGAATCACGACATCCATTCAGGCCACTACTTCCAATATATTCCTCACATGCCCCTCAGTAACCTCAACACTAGAGAAGATCCAAGTGTCCGGTTCCTCACTAGTCTTTGCCAAGTTTTTCAAGTTTTCTATTGCATTCATGACTTCCTCACGTGTCAACCTAGAACTTTCTTGGTGGGCTAGGTTTTGGGGCATGGTATAAGATGGTGAAAGCTAACTATGTTTCTCATATTGTCTGTTTGCTGGCTCATTCTCATACCACCAATCCGAATTAACACTCCACTCCGAATTGTAAGAATTTTGGTATGGATACCATTCATGGGTTTCTTGCCCTTGAAAACCAACGTCTCCTACCTCTTGGTAGCACTCTTCATAATACCCTTGGTTTTGGAAACAAAGGGTTGTTCCCCCTCATAGTGTTCCTCTCTCAACATGTAGCAAGACTCGGTAGGATGGTCAGAATGACAAATCCTACAAAATCTTGCTTGTTGAATCTCTCTTCTTATCGTGAGTTCCCTCAAGATGAGATGCTCTCTTTTTTTAATTTTTGTTCAAAGGTCCAGAATCATATTTCAAGGATTCTCGATAAGCATTCACCAAGAACTCAAGAAATACCTATTTCGAACAAAATAAACCACCAAGAAGTGGAAAATAAAAACAACTAGCTAATATGCAACCAAATATACCCAAACACTTAAAAATAAACATCTCTTCCCCGGTAGCGGTGCCAAAATTTAGGAGGTCATCACCGTACCTCTCAAAGTTAAGTTTATAATCCCTAATGCTTCCTATCTACAACTAAGAAGATAATGGCAAGTCGGGGTCGTCCACAAAGGAGAAGGATCTTTCCAAGAGTTTGAACATATAAGGTTGATATTAGGCTAGAAGTAGATATTTATAAAAGCATTCAAAGGTGGGGGGGAGGGTTGGTTGGTTTTGGTCCTAAGTTATGAAATTAAAAGACAAACTAACTAGCAAATTCAAGTAACTATGCTAATCATGCAACAACTAAGAAAAAAGGGTAAAAACTACAAAAGACAAAGCCTTGGGGGCAATTGATATCCACTTCAAAACCTCATATCTATCCTTAAATATACAACCTAATCATTACTCCAACTATTTGTTGTGAACATAAATCTTCTATCCTTCTTAGATAGTAGTTTGCTAGAGTGAATTCAACATCTCTTGTAAAACCTCACCAATGACTCCCTTAGTCGAAACACGACTAAAAGTATCCCATTGACGACGTTGAGCATGGCGAATCAAAAAGCTTGGTAACACTTATAAACACTACACCGTGTCTAAGCATTTAACCAATTCATGCATTTACACAAGATTAGTCAAGAACGATTGACATTTGTATACTTCTCTCATTTGCTACCTAAAAAAAATGACAACGAGTTCAATTCATCTAGAAATTACCAGCACATCAATATCATTTAGAAGCTCTAACTCATGCTCTTGGATTCCATATTAAAAGAGGGGAAAATTAGCTACTTTCTCCCATCCCTAGTAAGAAATCATACAAGCAATTCATATACTCAAACTTTCAAGAACATTATTGCCATTAAAAATTCATTTTCAAAGCTCAATAAATTCACAATAGCAAAAACACTAAATAGATAGACAGAGTTCTCAAGACATGGGTTTAGAAGCCTTCATCAATTTCTCCCAAAATTAAACTAACCTAGTTAATGAAAAGACGGGATTGATCTACAAAAACTAAGAAAAGAACGAGAGGAAAACTATGGTTTTGAAACCCATAAAATTTTAGAAGAATAAGAGAGGAAGAGTGAGAGGATAAGGTGAGTATTTATAGTACAAAAAAAGTAAGAAAGGTTCTGGCCACCCGTTCGCCACGACTCGCAACCGAGCCAAGTTTCAGCATCTTGATTTCTTTCTTATTTTTGTTTCAAGTCCTCCTCTTCACTTCACACTTATCTTCAATTCTTCAAGTCTTCAAAAGCTCAAATACAAGTCTTTAAATCTTCAAAGGTATTCTTCAAAGTCTTCAAAGTTTTCAAAAATATTTCCTTGTCACACAAAATTTTCTAGAAAAGTAATAAAAGCATAACATTTTCTTTTAACTCTCCTTAGAGAATTTCAAGGAAAAATGCCACATCTAGAGCACAAAAGTGAATCCCAAAAGTCCCAAAATAACCATATAAAATGCGCACATTATCTACTTATGATGTCCAAAAATGAGCATAAACTTTAACCCTAGTAGACATAGGTCCATATATATAGTAGTAGGGAATTGGGCCTTGAAATATGCCCAAAATAAGCCTAAACACCCTAGCAGCCACAAAATACATAGCCACTGAAAAATGGCACGATCTGTGCCAGTAGGGTTACCTTCGTGCTGGAATGGCCCACTCTATTGGGCACGGGCCATGTATCTCGTGCTAGTGCACCTTTCCAGGTCTGGCACATACTGGTTGCCTTGTGCTACCGTGCCTTTCTTGGTGTGGCATGAACCGGTTGCCTCATGCTGGCATAGGCCGTATCACCCGGCACATATTGCAGACTTGAGCTTTGTTTCAATGCTTTTGATTGCACACCCCATGTCTTTTGGCACGGGCCGTTGGCTGGAACCCTATTTTGATCAGTAAAATGGTGTGGGTCGTGTCATCATTCACACCTCGAGGGCTGGTATTTGCATTTGTGAATTGAAACGGTGCAGACCGTGTGAAACAACATGGTCTGCACTATACTTAGGCATTTTTGGAATGGAATGGATTGGAGACTTGGGGACACGGTCAGCAAGAGTTGGGAAGTTCTATGCTGAGGCCTCTGGCATGGCCTCTGCTAGGATGGCTTTATACCGGTTAGCCGGCTGGTCGGCTGATTCGGCCTTTTAATGCCACCTTCTGTTATTGACCTCTTTGAACTTCAATTTCACATTTCCTGGCTCAATTCCATCTACTACCACAATTTAAGTCTGTAGCAAATGGCCTTATAGAAAATGATGTCAAAATATCCACGAGCAACCTACCAGTGAGCTCTAAGATTAAGATCTAGGTGCCCGTGAATGCAAAATGTCAATTATCTTTCATTAAGTCTACAAAATTTGGGATTTAGACAAGAAAACCAATAATGGTCGTCTAAACCCTTTGTCGTGTAAACCTAACTAAAACTAGCAATCAACCAAGTAAAACATAGTGACAATAGTGCAAAATGCATTGGTCAACACATGCAATACGATGCACATCAATTGTTCATGTTTTTTATGCAAGGAATGTGCTTGTGAAAATGCCTGAGTTGACTTTGTAGGAGATGACATCAAATACTCCCTTGAAGAGAACACGTAAGGCATCCACTTCTACTCTGGGGATTAAATCTAATATCGAACAATAAGATAGAAGGTTAGTGTTGGAGGAGGCATGGGTAATCAAACAAACTTACATAACAAGGTGCCCTTATCTGGAGAGGGGAATAAAAGCATTTCCCCCTTTGAAGAATCTATCCGGATACTTGGGTGGGAAAAAATGTGTTACATGCCTACAAAGTTTAAACTCATCATTGTGAGTGAATTCTAGGCTAATTTGAGGTGTGTTCTAAGGTATGATGAAGCATTCTGTAGAGGAAAAATTCTGCCTTTAACAATCAAATCCATAAACAACTTGTACGGGCTGCCTAGTCTTCCCACCGAGGAGGATGAATTTCTCGCCTTCCATACCAAGGTGATGACAGTTGGGATTATGAAGATCTCATTGGGAAGGATAGCGTGAGGACGATTACTAGGGATGGAACTGATGTCGATTCACTTTTCAAACTGGGTTGGACTAAGATTCCAAAAAAGGCCTCCATGCTTGAGATGAATTGATGGTATCACTTTGTAGTATCTAGAATGAACCTTGTCATAGGGAACACAGAGGTAAAAAAAATTAGGCTTACATATCTGTACGCAATTGAGCAAAAACTTTTATGGAATGTAGGTCATAGAATCATGAATAGATTAAGAGAGAATGCAGAGAAAACTAGTTGCTACGGTTACTGCAGCCTCACCTCCTCACTATGCACTAAAGCAGGTGTCCCTCACTATCTGTACAACATGTATGGGCAACCAATAGTTAAGGTTACTGTATAATCTTTCTACAAAATAGATCATGATAGTGTGATTCCTTCATTGGAATCTAGATTCGCGGCATTGGAGGTGGGTGTTCAAAATGTTCTTACGGAATCACATAATCAAAGATCCTGGTGCTATCACATGGGTAAGATTTTTAGCTATCAATTCCCGAATGCAGTGAAAGCCATTGGAGATTTCCCTACATATCATGACCAAGGCGTTGAATAGAGCAGCGTGGGGACCAGCTCACAAGATGCACAAAAGTGGGATGAAGAACCGTTTGCGCAATAATATTTATGAGTTTCTATAACAATTCAATTCCAATGGTTTTCTCCCTTTGTATTTTCGTTGAACATTTCAAATAAATCAACGATATTTCCATGTTTCAGTCCTCACAATGACTTTGGAAGTGTTATATTATTGTTGACATAGATTGAACAATACCAAGTTCTATTGTTGATTTTTCGGTGGTTGAAGGTGAGTACTAAAATAAATTGGGCCACAGTATCACTTATGAAAAATGAGATCCACAACTTGACAAAGGGTTTCGAAAGGCTTCCATTCACCAATTAAACCTCTAGATGCACAGTTTAAATTGGATGTCATTCAATTTTGACCGGGTTTCGCCAATTCCAAGAATCTTGGAAGAACGTAAGGGCAAATATCCAAATCTTCACTAGGATGTCAAAATGCACATTCGATCAGATTTGAATCTACGATATTAAAGCATAATGAATTTTCCATGTTCGTAAAGGAAATTAAAACGATCGAGCAAAACAAAGGTTCCGTAAACAAATCTGATTTCTTTTTATTAATTCCAAACATTCATCCATAATTTAGTCTAGAACATGTACTAGCACTTTCTAACTTATACCCTAAAAGTTTTAGTTCTTTAAAATTCTTGTGTTAGGCAAGAATAACAAAAATTGGGTATTTCGAAGCAATGGATAATGGGTTCACACTCTTTTAGGCAACAATGCAATTTCACAAAATTTCGTAAAACTTTTTTATTTTCAGCTTCAAGGACATTCTATTTACCGAATCATGGCCTAATCGCAAAGTTGGGATAATATATTATTGAATTTCATTATGGAGTAGCCAATTTCGTGATTTGACAATTCCAAAATTTTTGGAGGGACATAAGGGCAACAGGCAAAATCTTCACTTGGAGGTCCAAATTGAAATTCGATTAAATTTGATGCTACATTATGAAAACCCAGATGCGTATTTCAAGTTTGAATCTAAAACATTATTAATAATTTTTGGGAAAAACTTATGAATAATCCTTCTCATTTGGACGTCCTAGATTCCAAGTGATCAAGAATAAGATATTGTAAGACATGTACTAGCACTTTACTTAATTTCATCAAATAACCTATTTCCATTAAAAACTGATATTAACCCAAGAATACACAAAATCAGGTTGTTTTGATGCAACGAAGAAGGATTAACTTAGTTTAGGGCAATAGTGTAATTTTACCAAAGTTAGACACATACCCTTCCGTTCATCCTTTTGAAACAATCTTGGAACAACGGATATATTGAATGTTCAATTGAATATTTTTCAATCCAATTGCATAACTACACAAACCAAAAAAACTTTACTCTTTATGTTGGCAATAAATCGAATTATGCAAAATATTGATAGTTAAACCAGCACCGGTATTTTAGAAAATAATACCGGTGCTGATTGGTGGAGGGAATACAAAATTTTAGTTAAAAAATGGGCGGAAAATTCAAAATTTAGTGAATTCATATTGGCATCGGTATATATACCGGTATTGTCTGGAAAAGGTGATTTCCAGCCTAAAAAATATTGTGCTGAAATATTTTCAGCCCTGGTAAAATAAATAGACATTGGTAATCCTATCTATGGCACCGGTATATCCTACCAGTGCTAAACACTTGGAGAAATATTTTTAGCCCTTACCTCTATGTCAAAAATTTATGGAAACAAAATTCATTAAAAGCAACCACACGCAGCTACTTTATTTGTAATTGGCACTTGTATCTAAAATATAACACCGGTTGAAGTACCAGTGCTCCAAAGTTAGAAAATTTTAGAACCAATTCATTTATGTTTGAACAAAATATATATTCAAAGCAACCTCATGCAGCTACTTTAAGTTAACATAGGTACATGAAATTCGTTAAACAACACATGTAATATGCCGGTGCTCCATACTTGGAGTATTTGTGGTCTCTCTAGAGCATTGTAGAAATAACATAGGCACCGGTATGTCAGGTTGAAGTACTGGTGCTGGCTCTACTTATATAAAACGCGGCCGATATCTTCCTTAAGATAAGGATCACAGTTTCTTTTCCCAAAAGATTTTCTAAACGGTTTCACCTCCTTTAATCCATTCTTTAGCAACGTTCTCCACCACCATAACTCCTCATTCACCCTCCATTTCTCCACTTTCTCAAATCCACCTTATATAATAACCCAAAAAACCCCCTTTTTGTATCTCGGAACCCAAGTGTTCGGAGCCGGTCAGAATTGCCTTCCACATGGTTACAAAGTCGCCTTCTTTAAAGGTACTTCATGTATTTCAAGTTTCTTTGTTGTGTAGAAAGTTTAACTTCCTTTAGATTCAATGAAATTGGTGTGTCATCGTATGTGTTTGATGAAATGTATCAATGAAGCTTATTTAATGTTTAGCTATTTAGGGTTGTACCCCTTAAAATTACTGTGGCCAACATGTTTTGTGATGTATGAGACATAATTCATTATGTGATATGAAGTTTTATTCCAAAAGATATCATATATTGTGATGTACCTGTCATTGATGTAATGGTTTCATTGTGGTTGTTATTAGAAAGGATTCAAGATGTCTTGATTACCCAATCTTGTTGTCGGTCTAAAACTGTTGGTGTGGTGTTTTTTTCCACTTTTTTATTGGTCAGATGGTCATTAAAGTTGCACGAATTACGTTATGGTTATCCACATTGATATGAGTTTATCATGGATTTTATGGACAATTTTTATAATTGTTGTTTTATTACCAATGATTTCTATTTGTATTCATATTTAGATGCCTCCTAAATAATGAAAAGTGGCTGGGAAAAGGAAGAGTAGTGGCTCTCTACTAAAAAAACCAAGGGTGGAGGACCAAGAAGATAGCCCTCAACAGGAATAAGATAAAGAAGCATCAATGTTACCCCCTCAAAATTCAATTTGAGGAAGAGGGAGAGGGTGCAACACATTCCCATGTTGAAGAGGGTGGTGACATGGAATCTGAGGACAATAGAGAGGGCAACGACCATCGCGATCCACAAAATGATAACCTTACCAAGGCAGGTGGCCATCAGGGGAAAGCATTTGACAAGTTCGAGATTGCCACATGGTATAAGGAGCAAGGAATTGCTACGTTTCGGTCGGTCATATTAGCCAAGGAAAAGGACCCTGTCCCAGCTCCATTTTTATGAATTGATGATGAGATAGTTTGTGTTAAAAATTGGAGCGCTTGGACCGCTTACTGCAAATCTGCATTTCAGAGGTGGGTTAAATTTGGTACATGGGCACACTGGCCAAACGTTCCATTTTATGTGAAGGAGGAGGTGTGGAGAGACATAAACGTAAAATACCATATATTTATAATACTTAGAGGGAGGCCATATCAATCGGCTGATCAGTGGGGAGTTTCTATTAACCTATATATTATGTAATAACCCCTCATGTGAAAGTTTCAAGTTTGAAACAAAAATTGACTGAAGAACAATGGAGGAAGTTGAGGATGGATGTGGTAGGCAAGGCTGCTAATGCACATCGTAATTAGAAATCAAAAGGGGCGAACAAGTACATACATTTCATGCCGAGCTGTAAATTCCAAAGTACAAACCATGGGAAAAGTACAGGTGGATGGATGAGGAGGAATGTAAACTGTTCGAGGAAAAAAGAAAAACATCAGAGTTCATGGTAAGTATAGTTTTTTAAAAAATTGTAAATATTATTTAAATAGTTTTCAACTAATTCATTGGGATAGTAGCTGATTAGACATTTTTTTTGTTATCATAAAGAAAATAGCAAGGGTAAGTGCCCAGTCAAAGGAAAAGAAATACACCCACCATAGTGGACCAAATGGGCAACAAGGCTACAAGAGAAAAGCTTATCAAACAACTAAAAGAGAAGGAGAGAAAGAAGTCGGGGGATCAGAGCTACACAGAAGAAGAGATCGAATAGAAGATCAGTTCCAAGAATTTAAAGCCTGGGAGGTCGTCTCCGTACCTCTCAAAGTTAATACTTTTAAGCCCTAAATGCTTCCTATCTACAATTAAGCAGATAATGGCAAGTCGGGGTCGTCTACAAGAAGAGGGATCTTCCTAAGCGTTTAGGCACAAAAGGTTGATATTAGGCTAGGAGTAGATATATATATATATACATACATATAAAAGCATGTAAAAGGGGAAGGGGGGTTGGTTGTTTGGTGGTCCTAAGTTATGAAATTAAAAAGACAAGATAACTAGCAAAGTCAAGTAACTAGGCTAATCATCAAACAAAACTAAGAAAGGGGGTTTTAAAAATACAAAAGATAAAGCCTTGGGGGCAATGAATATCCACTTCCAAACCAATTGTAGATCATTGAACCATTCACTCATTTTGTCACATTCGTTATTTGACTTAACATCAACATACTTATCTAACAAGAATCACAACACATTATGCACAAGAAGTTCTAAGTTCATGTTCGTAGATTTTCATGCAAAGGAGCTAAGGAATTCGTCACTTTCCAAACACCCGAACATTTCCATCATAGAAACACTTCCTATTCTCAAAAAACATATGACATGGATGAAGTGAAACATAGCATCAAGAATACATAAATGTTAAATAACAAAGGCTTCAAGAACGAGTGAAACAATCTATTCACTACTTCAACTACTTGTTGTGAAGATAAATCTTCTATCCTTCTTAGATAGTAGTTTGCAAGAGTGAATTCGACATCTCTTTTCAAACCTCACCAATGACTCCCTTAGGACTAAGAGTATCCCATTGATTGCATTTAGCACGAAGAATCAACAAGCTTGGCAACACTTATAAATACTACACCGTATCTAAGCATTTAACCAATTCATGCATTTACACAAGATTTGTCAAGAACGATCGACATTCATAGACTTCTCTCATTTGCTACCTAAAAAAAACATGGCAACGAGTTCGACGTCATCACATTCATCTAGCAATTATAAATACACTAACATCATTTAAAAAGCTCTAACTCATGCTCTTGGATTCCACATTAAAAGAGGGGAGAATTACCTACTTTCTCCCAACCCTAACAAGTAATCATACAAGAAATTCATATACTCAAGCTTTCAACAACATCAATGCAATTAACAATTCACATCCAAAGCTCAATAAATGCACAATAGCAAAAGCACTAAATAGATATATAAATGGTTCTTACTACATAGAAATGGAAGCTTCAATCCTTTGCTCCCAAGATAAAACTAAGCTAGAAAACTAAAAGACATAATTAAACTACAAAAACTAAGAAAAGAAGAAGGAGAAAAATTAGGGTTTCTAAGCCCAAAAACGCAGGAAGAAGGAATGGGCAAAAAGCTGCTGAAGAGGAGAGGATAAGGGGAGTATATATAGCACAAAAATCAAGAAGAAATTCAGACCACTCATCCATCGTGAATCGCGACGTGCTCACGATGAACCATCGCATGTCGCGACGGTCTCGCGACAGATACAAATTCTAGCATTATTTCTTCTTTCTCTTTTATATCTCATATCCTTCTCTTCTCTTCACTTCTTCAATTCTTCATATCTTCAAAAAGCTCAAATCCAAGTCTTCAAATCTTCAAAGATATTCTTCAAAGTCTTCAAAGTTTTCAAAGTCTCCAAACAAATTACCTTGTCACACAAAATTCTCTAAAAAGTGATAAAAATGTAAAAGTCGCTTTTAACCCTCCTTAGATAATTTCAAGGCAAAATGAAACATTTAGAGCACAAAAGTGTACAAAATTTAATTCCAAAAGTCCTAATATAACCGTATAAAATGGGCACATCAAAGCTCCCCGCACTTAAACCTTACTCGCCCTCGAGTAACAAAAGATTCAAGCACACGGAGGAGTTCATATGTCCATATCCTAAACTAATATTCCCCCAATCAAAACCTCACAAAAACTCTCAATATCGTAAATCCCAAGATCAAAGCTCAAGTGAGAAGTTTTTCACACACAACCCGAAATCCTAATTTTAACCAAACCTACCACTTATTAATTCACTACCCATAAAAACGTTTCACAGTCCCAAATTGATATTCCCAAAGTCCAATGACACAAAATGAAGCTAAGACCATATAGGAGGTTCAAACACATGCTTCACCTAATGCCAATATATCAACCAAAAACAAAGTATGAAGGAATCAAGAATTTCATAACCATACTTCGTTTCCTAACCCACTAAGTTACCCAATCCTAAGAGGTATCTAGATGTTGAGCTACCCGGTCCATCCATTTGACAACCGCAACCTTATGACTCGAACAACGGCAAATGAGTGAAATCATAGCATGTTCAATTTCTCTCGCTTTCTCTCATTTTCCCTAGGAGCCCTTTCGAGTTTTAATCCTAGTCACACATCATGTTTCTTCGGCTCACATCTCACCTTTCCACACATTTTAGCCTCTCATTTTTTCCTAGGCTGCCCTTTCGGGTTTTTGACCTTTCCGAGCCCCCAATGTTGCCTAAGTTGCCCTCTCGGGTTTTCAACTTAGCAGGTTTTCTTTTTTTTTTCATTTTCTATTTTTCAATTTTGTTTTCATGTTTTTCTAATCAAAAGTAGCAAAAAGCATTCCAAATCAAGCTAACATGCATTGAGTCCTCTAAACCCTCCCCGCACTTAAAATATTACATTGCCCTCAATGTAAACATGTAAGGAATGAACAATAAAAACTCAAGGCAAGAGGTAGAGTGACACCTGTTTCTCCGTGCAGTCACCGATGATATGGCACAATCCCATGCACTTTTATAGAATCGGTCCTGTTATTGGTTTTGGAGCCGAAAGGGGGAGCAAAAATTCCGTAGAAGAACTCACCCCTCGAGCAAAACATTTCCTCCTTGGCGTCGTTTGATCAAGACTACACCACAGAGAACAACAACAAACTCACAAGTGCATAAGAATTTGTAATACTAGGTTTAGCATAGAAAATTAATAACCATAGTATTCTCAAAGACAACCAATCCACCCTGCAACCACCACTACAAGATTATCCATTAAAAACATCCAACATATATCGGCACATATACAAGCATCATTATAGGAATGCAATTACAGTCACAATGATGTAGTCAGAATACTACAATCAACAAAGGTATTATAAAGATGCAATAATGTTCATATGCCAATATATGTAGGATGGTGGAGGAATGAGCGGAGGTGAAATGGTGAGAGGTGGCAAAATGGAAAAGATTGAAGGTTTAAAACAGAGCAGCACACCTATCGCGACTTGCGTCGAAGTCATCGCGACTTGCGTCGAAGTCATCGTGACTCGCGATGGGTAGGGTAGGCTTGGTCTCAACTCGCGACGGTATCGTCGCGACTCACGATGGTCCGTCATGAGGCCGTCGCGGCTTGCAGAATGTGGAGGCCGTGAGCAAAATTTTGACACTATAGATCTAATCATGTCGCGACTCACGACCTCTACATCGCAACTCGCGATGGTCCATCAAGAGGCCATCGTGGCTCGCAGAATGTGGAGGCCAGGAGCAGATTTTTAGCACAAAAATTCAGATCACGCTGCGACTCGTGACCTCTCCGTTGCGACTCACGATGGGCTATCGCTAGGCCATTGCGGCTCGCAGAATGTTGGTGCTGGGAGTGGATTTTGCTCCCCTGTTCGTCGAGAAGCGCGACGAATTCATCGCGACTCGCGACGACAGGGCTTCCCAGCACAAAGAAAGAATTCACTCTTTTCTTACCAAGCTCTCTTCCCTCTTTTATGGGTCTCATTCCTCCATTTCCTCCGATGCAATACACTACACTTTGCTACAAAATTATAGAAAAACACACCATAAAAAGAACAAGACTAAATAACAAAAACTAAACAACAAAAACTAAAATAAAGGCTGAATTTATTTATGTCGTCAGTACGACAAAGCTCCATATATTTAAGGTCGTCGGCACGACCCTAATGTTATCCATATGGTGAAGGCTTTAACCCCTTCACCATGAGCTTCCAAAAGTAGAGAGGTGGGGGTACAAAACTTTCAAGAGGAAAGTTTTTTTGAGGTGGAGAAGGTTTGAAGGGAGTTGAGTGGTTAGGAGGCTTGGGATAATCTTTTGGCTCCTCTCTCGTCTCCCTCAAAACTTCCGAAAATGATAGAGTTGGTTCACCAGATGGGAGAAGGGGTGACAATGCTAATGAATGTAGCACGATCACCTCTTCCTCCATTTTTCTATTCTCAACAACCAACCCCTCATCCCCTTCGAACTCAAAATCATTTCCCATGGTGACCTCACTCACCGAATCCTCGAGTTCGATTTGGGATGGTGTATTTTCAAAATCACGAGCTTCCATTCGAGCCAACACTTTTAACATATTCCTCACGTGCCCCTCAATAGCCTCAACACTAGAGGAGAGCCAATTTTCTTAATACTCCCTAGTAAAGGAGTTCAAGTTTGCTATCGTATTCATGACTTCCTCACGTGTCAAACCTGAACTTCCTTGTTGGGCTCGGTTTTGGGGTATGGTATAAGGTGGTAATGGCCAACTATTTTGCTCGTATTGTTGGTTTTTCGGCTCATTCTCATACCACCAATCCGGACTACCACTCCATTCCGGATTGAAAGGATTGTGGTATGGATACCATTCTTGAGCTTCTTGCCCTTGAAAACCAACATCTCCTACCTCTTGGTAGCACTCTTCATAATATCCTTGGTTTTGGAAACCAAGGGTTCTTTCTCCCTCATAGTTCTCTTCCCACAACAAATAGCAAGACTCGGTAGGATGGTCGGAATGACACATCCTACAAAATCTTGCTTGTTGAGCCTCTCTTCTCATCATGAGTTCCCTCAAGGTGAGACGCTCCATTTTTAAAATAATATTTTTTTCAAAAGTATGAAATCATATTGCAAGTGTTCTCAATAAAAACTCACCAAGAACTCAAGCAATCCCTACTCCGAACAAAAAAACCACCAAGAAGTGGGAAATAAAAACAACTAGCTAATATGCAACAAAAATGCCCAAACATTTAAAAATAAATGCCTCTTCCACGGCAGCGGCGCCAAAATTTGGGAGGTCATCGCCGTACCTCTCAAAGTTAATACTTTTAAGCCCTAAATGGTTCCTATGTACAATTAAGTATATAATGGCAAGTTGGGGTCGTCCACAAGAAGAGGGATCTTCCTAAGCGTTTAGGAACAAAAGGTTGATATTAGGCTAGGAGTAGATATATATACATACATATAAAAGCATGTAAAAGGGGAGTTTAGTTATTTGGTGGTCCTAAGTTATGAAATTAAAAAGATAAGATAAGAGCAAAGTCAAGTAACTAGGCTAATCATCAAACAAAACTAAGAAAAGGGGTTTTAAAACTACAAAAGATAAAGCCTCGGGGGCAATGAATATCCACTTCCAAACCAAATATGGATCATTGAACCATTGACTCATTCTATCACATTCGTTATTTGACTTAAAATCAACATACTTATCTAACAAGAATCACAACACATTATGCACAAGAAGTTCTAAGTTCATGTTCATAGATTTTCATGCAAAGGAGCTAAGGAATTCGTCACTTTCCAAACACCCAAACATTTCCATCATAGAAACACTTCCTATTCTCAAACAACATATGACATGGATGAAGTGAAACATAGCATCAAGAATACATAAATGTTAAATAACAAAGGCTTCAAGAACAAGTGAAACAATCTATTCACTACTTCAACTACTTGTTGTGAAGATAAATTTTCTATCCTTCTTAGATAGTAGTTTGCAAGAGTGAATTCGAAATCTCTTGTCAAACCTCACCTATGACTCCCTTAGGACTAAGAGTATCCCATTGATGGCATTTAGCACGAAGAATCAACAAGCTTGGCAACAGTTATAAATACTACACCGTATCTAAACATTTAACCAATTCATGCATTTACACAAGATTAGTCAAGAACAATCGACATTCATAGACTTCTCTCATTTGCTACCTGAAACAAACATGACAACGAGTTCAACATCATCAAATTCATCTAGCAATTATCAACACACCAACATCATTTAAGAAGCTCTAACTCATGCTCTTAGATTCCAGATTGAAAGAGGGGAGAATTAGCTACTTTCTCCCAACCCTAACAAGTAATCATACAAGCAATTCATATACTCAAGCTTTCAACAACATCAATGCAATTAACAATTCACGTTCAAAGCTCAATAAATGCACAATAGCAAAAGCATTAAATAGATATATAAATGGTTCTTATTACACAGAAATGGAAGCTTCAATCCTTTGTTCCCAAGATAAAACTAAGCTGGAAAACTAAAAGACATAATTAAACTACAAAAACTAAGAAAAGAAAAGGGAGAAAAACTATGGTTTCTAAGCCCAAAAACACAGGAAGAAGGAATGGGCAAAAAGCTGCTGAAGATGAGAGGATAAGGGGAGTATTTATAGCACAAAAATCAAGAAGAAATTTAGACCACTCGTCCATCGCGAATCGCGACCTGCTCGCGACGAACCATCGCGTGTCTCGACGGTCTCGCGACGGATACAAATTCAAGCATTATTTTTTCTTTCTCTTTTATATATCATATTCTTCTCTTCTCTTCACTTCTTCAATTCTTCATATCTTCAAAAAGCTCAAATCCAAGTCTTCAAATCTTCAAATCTTCAAAGATATTCTTCAAAGTCTTCAAATTTTTCAAAGTCTTCAAACAAATTACCTTGTCACACAAAATTCTCTAAAAAGTGATAAAAACGTAAAAGTCGCTTTTAACCCTCAGATAATTTCAAGACAAAATGTCACATTTAGAGCACAAAAGTGTACAAAAGTTAATTCCAAAAGTCCTAATATAACCGTATAAAATGGGCACATCAAACCTCCCCGCACTTAAACCTTACTCGCCCTCGAGTAAGAAAAAATTCAAGCACACGGAGGAGTTCATATGTCCATATTCTAAACTATATTCCCCCAATCAAAACCTCACAAAAACTCTCAATATCGAAAATCCCAAGATCAAAGCTCAAGTGAGAAGTTTTTCACACACAACCCGAATTCCTAATTTTAACCAAACTTACCACTTATCAATTCACTACCCATAAAAACGTTTCAAAGTCCCGAATTGATATTCCCAAAGTCCCGAATTGATATTCCCAAAGTCCAATGACACAAAATGAAGCTAAGACCATATAGGAGGTTCAGACACATGCTTCACCTAATGCCAATATATCAACCAAAAATGAAGTATAAAGGAATCAAGAATTTCATAACCATACTTCGTTTCCTAGCCCGCTAAGTTACACAATCCTAAGAGGTCTCCAGATATTAAGCTACCCGATCCATCGATATAACAATCGCAACCTTATGACTCCAACGCCGGCAAATGAGTAAAATCATAGCACGTTCAATTTCTCTCGCTTTCTCTCATTTTGCCTAGAAGTCCTTTCGAGTTTTCATCCTAGCAACACATCATGTTTCTTCGGCTCACATCTCACCTTTTTATAGCACATTTTAGCCTCTCATTTTTTCCTAGGCCACCCTTTTGGGTTTTTGACCTATCCGGGCCCCCAATGTTGCCTAAGTTGCCCTCTCGGGTTTTCAACTTAGCGTGTTTTCTTTTTCTTTTTTTTCTTTTTTTCATTTTCTTTTTTTCAATTTTTTTTCATGTTTATCTAATCAAAAGTAGCAAAAAGCATTCCAAATCAAGCTAACATGCATTGAGTCCTCCAACCTTTCCCCACGCTTAAAACATTACATTGCCCTCAATGTAAACATGTAAGGCAAGAACAATACAAACTCAAGGCAAGAGGTAGAGTGGCACCCATTTCTCTGCTTAGGCACTGGTGATATGGCACAATCCCATGCACTTCTATAGAATCAGTCCCGCTATAAAGGGGGAGCAAAAATGCCGTAGAAGAACTCACCCCTCCAGCAAAACATTTCCTCCTTCAAAACATTTCCTCCTTGGCACCATTTGATCAAGACTACACCACAGAGAACAACATCTAACTCACAAGTACATAAGAATTTGTAATACTAGGTTTAGCATAGAAAATTAATAACCATAGTATTCTCAAAGACAACCAATCCACCCTGCAACCACCACTACAAGATTATCCATTAAAAACATCCAACATATATCGGCACATATAAAAGCATCATTCTAGGATATGCAATTACAGCCACAATGATGTAGTCAGCATACTACAATCAACAAAGGTACTATAAAGATGCAAGAATGTTCATATGCCAATATATGTAGGATGGTGGAGGAATGAGCGGAGGTGAAATGGTGAGAGGCGGAAAAATGAAGAAGATTGAAGGTTTAAAACAGAGCAGCATACCCGTCGCAACTTGCGTCAAAGTCATCGCGACTCGCGATGGTATCGTCACGACTCGCGATGGTCCGTCATGAGGCCGTTGCGGCTTGCGGAATGTGGAGGCCGGGAGTAGAATTTTGACACAACAATTCAGATCACGTCGTGACTCACGACCTCTACATCGCGACTCATGATGGTCCATCGCGAGGCCGTCACGGCTCACGGAATGTGGAGGCCGGGAGCAGATTTTTAGTACAAATATTCTGATCACGTCGCGACTCGCGACCTCTCCGTTGCGACTCGTGATGGGCCGTTACATGTTAAAAAAAATCCCCAGAAAACCATTTCCACAAATTGAAAGAAAATCAAGCAATTGGAGCTAATACATAGTGATTTATGTGATTTTCACGCAACACCATCTTTAGGAGGCAACAAGTATTTTGCAACTTTCATTGATGACTGTACAAGATACTTCTATGTTTATTTGTTATATTTCAAAGATCAAGCCATGCAATTGTTGAAAAATTATAAACAAGATGTTGAACTTGTATGTGACTTGTCAATAAAATCCCTTAAAACTAATAGAGGTGATGAATACTTTGCAAATAATTTCTTTGAAACTAAGGAATCAAACATGAGGTGATAGATCTTTACACACCACAACAAATTGGCATGGCTGAAAGAAAGAATAGAATGTTGATGGAAATGGTTAACATCATGATGTCCACTGAAGGTCTTAGTCAAGGCTTTTGGAGTTAAGTTGTACTTAAAAATTTTTATATACTCAACAGGGTTCATAATAAAAGAGACTCAATCCATATGAACTTTTGCATAAAAGAAAACAAAATCTCAATCATTTGAGAGTTTGGGGTTGCCGAGCCATAATAAGACTCCCAGAACCTAAGAAACAGATGTTGGGAGAAAGAGGTGTGGATTGCATCTTTATAGGTTGTGCACACAATATCAAAGCTTCTAAATTTACGGTTATTAGTCAAATGACTCTATTTCGATTAATACTATAATAGATTCAAGAGATGCAATTTTTTATGGTTAACACCTTTATGTCCACTGCAGGCCATAGTCAAGGCTTTTGGGGCGAAGTTTTACTTACAACTCGTTATATACTAAATAGGAGCATTGAATGTGTATATTAATGTTATTAATGCTCTTGAAAGCTTAAGTATATGAAATACTTGTATGATATGCTTCTAAGGGTTTAGGGAAATGGGTTGATTTCTTATTTTCTTAATAGTAAATTCAAGAGTATGATTTAGAGTTGCACAATGATGTTGATGTGATGATAACTGCTAGATGAATGTGATGATGTTCAACTCGTTGTAATGTTTGTTTTAGGTAGAAAATGAGATAAGTC
The DNA here is from genome assembly GCA_037428765.1 of Rubia yunnanensis. Classification (NCBI taxonomy): domain Eukaryota; kingdom Viridiplantae; phylum Streptophyta; class Magnoliopsida; order Gentianales; family Rubiaceae; genus Rubia; species Rubia yunnanensis. The sequence continues at coordinate 62,641,072 of CM075069.1, read as the reverse complement.
TATGAATGTCGATCATTCTTGACTAATCTTGTGTAAATGCATGAATTAGTTAAATGCTTAGACACGGTGTAGTGTTTATAAGTGTTGCCAAGCTTTTTGATTCTTCGTACTCAATGCCATCAATGGGATCATTTTAGTCATGTTTCGACTAAGGGAGTCATTGGTGAGGTTTGACAAGAGATGTCGGATTCACTCTTGCAAAATACTATCTAAGATGGATAGAAGTTGAGTCTTCACAACAAGTAGTGAAAGTAGTAAATAGGTTGAATGTTCAACGATGGATAAGAGGCTTGGAAGCAGAAGTCAATTGCGCCCAAGGTTCCATTAATTTTTGGTTTAATCACCTTTTAGTTGTTGTTTCATGCTTTGCATATTTAACTTTCTTGATTAGTAAACTGAAACCCCCCCCCCCCATTTACATGCTTATATATATATATGCTTATATCTAGTATGTTGTCTCCTATATATGTTTAAACACTTGGAAAGATCCCTCTTCTCGTGGATAACCCCGACTTGCCCTTATTTACTTAATTGTATAGGAAGCATAAGGGCTTAAAAATATAACTTTGAGAGGTACGATGATGACCTCCCAAATTTTGGCACCGCTGCCGAGGAAGAGGCATTTATTTTCAAGTGTTTGGGCATATTATGTGTGATTATGTGCTAGTTGTAAATATTGTTAGTTTTCTTTTGCTTTGATTTCTTAGTTGACATGCCATTTTCTCTTGATTTGGAGGCATATTGTTTGAGTTCTTGGTGTATGTTCCGTACGCGGTCCTCTTCACAAGAATTCCTACACTACGGCCTCGAGTTAGATTTGAATTTGAGATGGGCTAGGAGGCATTCTTTGGAAAGTGTGAATAACACCCCTCCTAGTGACCATTTTGTGGATACTTATACTTCTATTAAGCATTAACACGAGCACAAAGATGAGCATCTGGGAGGAGGACCTCAACATCCTCCTCTCCAAGGAACAGAGATTCCTTTAGGGCAAGCCTTGTTGAGGGACCTTATGGCCCCCAACCTTGATCAACAACCGATGTGCATTGAGTATCCCTTGGTCCGACCGTATGGGCACTTTGAGCTAAAGACCGGATTTATAAACATGCTACCTATCTTCCTTGGTAGGCAAGGGGAGAATGCCAACAAGCATCTCATCGAGTTCCACTTTTTGTATGGTGGTACAGTCCCCTATGGAGTAGATGAAGACTTTTACAGGTGGAAGGTATTTCCATTCACATTGAGGCATGGTGCAAGAGATTGGCTTCACTACTTATCACCCAAAAGCATCAAAAGTTAGCTGGACATGAAGACAAAATTTCTAGCCAAGTACTTCCTGGCCTTGAAGTTCACCACTTTGAAGAAGGACAAAAGCAACATCCTCCAATGGTATGAAGAATCTCTCTTTGACTATTGGGAGAGGTTCAATAAGCTTCTTGCAAGTTGTCCTTACCACGGATATTCGGAGGGATATTTGGTCTACTATTTCTACAATGGTCTTCTTGATGCGAACCAAAGATTAGTGAGGATGTGGTGGTACCCGTGGGAACAAGACATCATCGGAGGCTATGCAATTATACGAGCGGAGGAGTCAAGGAACTTTAGCTCGAGGGCCAATTTGAGAAGGAGAAATCCAATTCCCACAAGTGACCATTCTAATAGTGGAAAGCTTGAGGACAAAGTCTCGACCCTTTCTTTTATGGTTAAATCCTTGATGACCAAGCCTGAAAATGTGCCACATGTTAAATCATGTGAAATTTGTTACTCGGCACATCCTACAGACGCTTTCCCTACTTTGTAAGATGATTATGTCGAGGAGGTGAGTGCCATGGGGTATTAAGATAACCAAGGCAACCAAAACTACCAAGGTATGCAAGGGTATCAAAGAAATGAAGGGTACCAAGGTGGCCAAGGCTGACAAAATTGGCCGTACTATTTAGGTAATCATGATAACTCGAACCTTCGGTATGGAAACCCTCAAGGAGGCCAAAACCCTAAACTGCATCGGCCTCCTCAATAACAATATAAGCCACCTCAACACAATTTCAAAGGCTCCAAGACAAGCCCCAAGACCAAAAGATGAGGTGCTGCAAGCCATTCACTGGTTGAACATGTGTGCGGAGAAAGGAAACAAATTCCAAGATAAAGCAAAGGGAAGCATCAAGAACTTGGAAACTCAAGTGACCTAAATATCTCAAGTGGTGAATCGGATGGAGGCCCGGGAAAAGGGTTAACTACCCTCCCAAACGGAGATCAACCCTCAACAAAATGCTAGTGCTATTGCTATTGCTTTGAGAACTGGTAGAGAGGTTGGCAATTCCCCAGGTGATGAAATTGTTGAAAAGGAGCCTAGAAGGGTTGAGGTGTTTAAGAAAGAGGTTGAAGAAGAGGCCAAGAATTAGGCCAAGGAAAAAACGAGGAAGGGGAAGGAGAAGGATGAGGAGGTTATTGTTGAGAAGTCAACCTCCATTCCGAAACCTTCATCCCCTCCTCACAAAAAGGCAAAATTGGTGGAGATTCCTCCATATGTACTAGAACCACCGTTTCCAGAAGCTTTGAAAGACAAGAGGAGGAAGGAGAACAACAAGGACATCTACAAAGTCTTTCGTAGATGTGAGATAAATATCCCACTCTTGAATGCCATTGAAACAATTCCTAGATATGCTAAATTTCTTAAGGAATTATGTGTTGTGAATAGAAAACAAAGAGCCAAGAAAAAGTTAAAAATGGGAAAAATGACCATGTTTCCACCTTGTGTCAAAAAGAGCTACCCCCTAAGTGTAGCGATCCTAGCATGTTCACAATCCCTTGCATAATATGAAATACGCATTTTGAAAAAGCCAGGTTTGATCTAGGTGCATCGATAAATATGATTCCTTACTCTTTGTATGAAAGCCTCAACTTGGGTACATTGCACAATACTGGGGTGGTAATCCAATTAGCCGATCATTCTAGTGCATGCCTTAAGGGTATTATCGAGGACGTTTTGGTTAAGGTGGATTCCTTAGTTTTTCGAGTGGATTTTTATGCCCTTGACATTGAGCATGATAAACATGTCGCCCCAATTTTATTGGGGAGGACATTTTTGAAAACTTCTAGGACAATGATTGATGTGCATACGGGTACCCTCACCATGTAATTTGATGGAATAAAAGTAGAGTTTAACATAAATGACTCTATGAAGTATCCTAGTGAAGAATATGCTTACCATGCCTTAGATGTTGTTGAAGATGTTGTGCAAGATATTTTTGAGCTAAGTGGTGACGATTCCTTGTTAGTCGCTTTGCAATGTGATACTGATGATGCATACAATGTATATTCTATGAGAACTAACTTGAAGGAAAGCTTTGAGGACTTGAACTTGCTTGAAGAGATGAAACAAGGCCTCTCAAACCCTCCTCTGCTACTCTTAGAGAAACCCAAGGAACCGAAATTCCTTCCATCACTTGTGAAGGCTCCGGTGATAGAGCTTAAGCCTTTGACAAGTGACCTCAAGTATGTATTTCTTGGGAAAGGAGAGACACTCCCGGTTATCATTTCAAGAAAACTCACCCAAGAACAAGAAGAAAAGTTGATGTTGGTGTTACGGGAGAATAAAGACACAGTTGGATGAACTATTATCGATATCAAAGCCATAAGTCCATCCACTTGCATGCATAGAATATTTTTGGAGGAAGTTGCGAGGCCTGTGCAAAAACTCCAACACTGGTTGAACCCACCTATGATGGAGGTGGTAAAGGCGGAGATCCTCAAGTTACTCTAAGCAAGTATGATTTATCCAATATCGGAAAGTAAGTGGGTGAGCCCAACTCAAGTGGTACCGAAGAAGAGTGTGGTGACGGTAGTCGAGAATGAGAGGGGTGACAGTAGTCAAGAATGAGTGGGGTGAAATGGTGCCCACCCGAGTCCAAAATGGGTGACACATTTGCATTGACTACCAGAGTCTAAATGTGGAGACCGGGAAAGATCACTTCCCGTTGCCATTTATTGATCAAATGCTTGAAAGGTTAGCAAGCCACCCCTTCTATTGCTTTTTGGATGGGTACTCGAGGTATTTTCAAGTAGCCATTGGCCCAGAAGACCAAGAAAAGACAACATTCATGTGCCCTTTTGGTACGTTTTCTTACCGACGTATGCTTTTTGGACTATGTAACTCCCCCACAACTTTCCAAAGGTGTATGGTAAGCATTTTCTCAGAATTTGTTGAAATTGTTTTTAGGTATTCATTGATAATTTCACCGTTCATGGTAATTCATTTAAAAACTGTTTAGCAAATTATGCACAAGTTCTTAAACGTTGCATTGAAACTAATCTTGTGTTAAATTCTGAGAAGTGTCATTTTATGCTAGAGCAAGACATTGTCTTAGGCCATATTGTCTCCTCTAAGGGTATTGAGGTTGACAAGGAAAAGATAAACACGATTCAAACTTTGCCTTATGCGTGAAGTGCGCTATTTTATTTGCCATATAAGATTTTACTGCCGGTTTATCAAGGACTTTTCAAAGATAGCATCTCCTTTGTGCAAGTAGTTGCAAAAGGAGGTGGAATATGTGATGGATGAGTGTTGTAAAGGGGTCTTCTAACCGAAGAAAAGGTTAGTCTCAACCCCGTATCATACAACCCTCGGATTGGTCTTTACCTTTTGAGATCATGTGAGATGCTAGCGATTATGCTATTGACGCAGTGCTTGGTCAAAGGGTGGGAAGACTGCCTCACTCCATCTACTATGCCTCCATGTCTCTCAATGAGGCCCAAAGAAACTACTCCACCACAGAGAAGGAGTTGCTAGCGGTGGTATTTTCTTTGGAAAAATTTTGATCTTACTTGCTTGGTACAAAAGTTATTGTGTACACTAACCATGTAGTGCTTTGTCATTTAATAACGAAAAAAGAGGCCAAGCCAAACTTGATAAGGTGTATCCTATTTTTGAGCGAATTTGAGTTGGAGGTGCATGACAAGAAGGGTGCGGAGAACCTTATGGCTGATCATTTGAGTCGGTTGACTCAATTCCAAGACATTGGGGTACCTTTCTCAGTGAAGGAGCAACTACGGGAGAATTTCCCCAATAAAAAATTGTTCACAATAAGGGACCTCCAACCATGGTATACCAACATTGTAAATTTCCTTGTAGCCTGTAAATTCCCTCCTTATTTTTCTAAGGCCCAAAAGGATAAATTGAAGAGTGATGCTATATATTATGTGTGGGATGATCCCTTTTTGTGGAGACATTGTGTGGATCAAGTTGTTAGGAGATGTATCTCCGATAATGAAGTACACTCAATTCTTGAATTTTGCCATTCTCATGCATGTGGCGGTCATTTTGGAGCAAAGAGGACCGCTAGGAAGTTCTTAGAAATTGTCTTTTATTGGCCTACATTGAATAAGCATGCATATACCTTTTGCAAATCTTGTGATGAATGCCAGAGAGTAGGAAATATCTCCTCTAGGAATGAAATGCCCCAAAGGCCTATTTTGTATTGTGAAATATTTGATGTTTAGGGTATTGACTTTATGGGAACTTTCTCTAATTCTTGTGGCTTTACATACATTCTTCTTACCGTTGATTATGTATCAAAGTGGGTTGAAGCAAAACCCACTAGGATTGACGATTCTAAAGTGGTTGCAGAATTCCTGAAAGATAACATCTTCTCTAGGTTTGGGGTACCCCGAGGCTTGATTAGTGACCGTGGCACCCACTTTTGCAAATGGACCATAGAGGCACTCTTGAAGAAATATGGCGTCACTCACAAAACATCCACCGCCTATCGCCGACAAACCAATAGGCACGCTGAAGTTTCCAATCGAGAAATCAAGTCCATCCTTGATATAGATGAGGCCTGCTTGCATAAGAAGATACAATTGGAAGAACTAAATGAGATCCAGAGGGAGTCTTATGAGAATGCTAAAATCTATAAGGAGAAGGCAAAGGTGTGGCACAACAAGATGATCATTAGAAAGGAATTTGACGTGGGTCAAAAGATCCTCCTATTTCAATACCACCTTTGCCAATTTCCCGATAAGTTGAAGTCTTGATGGATCGGTCCTTTTGAGGTGGTGAAGTTATTCCCACATAGTGCGATGGAAATACTAGATCGATCTGAGTCCAATACATTAAAAGTTAATGGACAACTTTTGAAACTTACCACGAGAATTTTGTGCCGGAGAAGGGAGAGGATGTTGATCTCCCTGATCCTGTTTGTGAGTAAGCTCCAAGAAAGAGGAGTGAGTGGTGCCGACGATTTTAAATATACTTGGTTTTGATCATCCGGATCATCATTCGTGACTTTTCTTTGATGTTTTTTGGTCTTTATTTTTTGTCGTTAGCTTCATTGTTTTACTTTGTGATTTTCACGATTTGTTTTTCCATGATTTTGTAGCAATTTGACCCAAGGCATTGGATGGATGAAGGGAGAAATACTTGGAGTCAAGAAGGAAAAGCTTGGGCAATGGATGGGATTGAAAATTTTTCCAACCACCGCATCATGAGTCGCAACGGGATCAGGAAATTTTGAAACTTTTGGAGCCCTTAGGATCCACTTTCTACGAGCTGCGATGGCCGTATCACGAGTCGCGATGGTTAGTTCATGATCGCGACCAAATTAGAAAGATTTTGGCTGAAAAATGAACTCCCAGGTCAACTTTTCGTGACTCACAACAGTCTCATCACAAGCCGTAATGGACAATCCTGAGTCGCGACAGAGTGGTCGTGAGTTGCGATGAGAGCTTTGACCGGATGTATCTTTTGACCTACCCATCACGAGTCACGAAAAACACGTCGCAAGTCACAATGGGCATACAACTCTGTTTTAAAAAATGGGCAGAACCCTTCAAGTCATCATCTCCACCATCTTCCCTTCATATTCACCAATCCAAGTTTTTTCGTCATTGTAAATTTGTTGCACACATAACCAAAATGTATCAATAGACTGGTTTTTTCCTATGATAGGATCTTGTGAAACATGCAACCACGTATAAGCTAACAACTTATCTTCGTCAAAGTTGTATTTTGTGCCTTTGGAAGATGAGTGGGTTTGGAAGACATGTTTAAATTGGGAGAAGGGTTTATCGAATAAGACTCTAAATTGAGAGAATTAATAGCAGTGTATGTTCAAACCAATGAAGAATGCTAATAAGGGATATTCGGGACACATTTGTTGAATTCCATAATGGCCAATATGGCATAGCTAGGATCTATTATTTCTTTCAGTGGACCATATTGATTTTCTTAAATCAAGTAAAAATGGGATAAAATTACATTATTCGTGTACACCACCATCACATTTGATGTCGGAGCCCCATTGGTTTCATAAAGTGTAGCACATTGAATGGTCAAATCAAGTAAAAAGGGGTCAATTTTGAATTATTTGTGTACACCACCATCGCATGGGATAATCCAACACCAATAATTTTTGAAAATATGACCATGTTGAGTTGTCAAATCAAGTAAAAATGGGACAATATTGCATTATTCGTGTACACCATAATCACATGCGTTGTTGGAGCCCCAGTAGTTTCAGACAAATGTACCAAAGTAAATGGTCAAATCAAGTAAAAATGGGTCAATATTGGATTATTTGTGTACACCACCACCATCACGTGGGATGCTCCAACCCCAATAGTTTCTGAAAAGTTGATGTAGGTGAGTTGTCAAATCAAGTAAAAATGGGTCAAAATTGCATTATTCGCGTACACCACCATCACATTTGATGTTAGAGGCCCAAAATTTTCTAAAAAATGTAGCACACTAAATGGTTAAATCACGTTAAAATGGGTCAAAATTCCATTATTCGTGTACACCGTCATCAAGTGGGATGCTAAAACCCCATAATTTCTGAATAGATGATGTAGGATGTCTTGCGGAAAGCATTTCTAAATAGATTTGGCTTACGATGTCCAAATGTCTATTGTAATACCTTTCCAAAATCACAGCGAGCTAATAAAAATGGTCTACGTTACACCATTAGGGAAAATACTTCCTTCCATTTGAAGTCATTTTGGCCCTCAAAATGATATTTTAATATTTTCTTTTTTTATTCTTCTAGGTTTCATTATATTGTTGATTCTTCGTACTCAATGCCATCAATGGGATACTTTTAGTCGTGTTTCAACTAAGAGAGTCATTGATGAGGTTTGACAAGAGATGTTGAATTCACTCTTGCAAACTACTATCTAAGAAGAATACAAGTTTAGGCTTCACAACAAATAGTGAAAGTAGTAAATAGGTTGCATGTTCAATGATTGATAAGAGGCTTGGAAGTAGAAGTCAATTGTGCCCAAGGTTCCGTTAATTGTTGGTTTAATAATGTTTTAGTTGTTATTGCATGCTTTGCATATTTAACTTGCTTGATTAGTTAACTTGTTTTTCAATTCATAATTTAGGACCAAAACCAACCAACCCCCCCCCCATTTACATGCTTTTATATATATATATATATATATATATATATATATATATGCTTATATCTAGTATGTTTTATCCTATATATGTTTAAACAATTGGACCATTTTCTACTTAATTGTAGATAGGAAGCATAAGGGCTTAAAAATAAAATTTTGAGAGGTGCAGCGACAACCTCCCAGCAACCCACAATCACGTGCATTATCGGAGCGCCAATCATTTTAGAAAAGTGTACCACATTGAATGTTTAAATCAAGTAAAAATGAAACAAAATTGCGTGTACAATCACATGCGCTGTCGAAGCTTCAATAATTTCAAAACAGTTTTAGCACATTGAATGTTCAAATAAAGTAAAAATGGGACAAAGTTGTATTATTCGTTTACCCCACAATCACATGTACTGTCAAAGCTTCTATATTTTCAAAAAAGTGTAGCACAATGAATGTTCAAATTAAGTAAAAACAGGAAAACATTGCTTTATTCGTGTACACCACCATCATGTGGGATGCTTCAACCCCAATAATTTATGAAAATATGACCATGTTGAGTTTCCAAATCAAGTAAAAATGGGACAATATTTCATTATTCATGATTACAATGTTTCCTATAAATAAGACATTAGTGATTACACATGACTTTACCCCTCCATCTATATTTTGAACACTCATATTATCTTATCATCTCCCCCTACATAAAATATTCTATCAATATGAACCCCAACTTTGGAGGTTCTACAAACCAAAATGTCTTTCTTAAACTCACCGTTTGATAACTTGATGGAATCTCTTGCCAATTTTGATGATTATGATTTTGAGGAAGCAGTGTTACATGATATGCTTGATAGAAACACCAATGATTTGATGGAGAATCGCCTCCAATAAGAAAAATGATCAAGGCACCGTGGCTCAATCTTGAGTCACAGAACAGTCAACCATGATCATACAACGACGAATCAAGTTTTGGTCAATGATTATTCTTCAAATAATTCCCTCTTCAAGGAGCCCAAATTTTGACGTCAGTGTGTTGCTATGCGGTGTGAACACGTGACAACTAATTTGAAAAACAAAGGGATGTGTCAAATAGAGAATGGCCATCAATATTCAGAAGATAACATCAACATTTTGTATGCTGGCATATGACACCCCAACTTGTTCACAACATGATTATCTCAAAATTGGAGAGTCTACTGCTATTGAGTCTTTCAAGAAATTTTGACAGGCTATCGTTGAAATTTATTCAAAAGTATATCTACAACCACCATATGCCGATAATGTTGCTAAACTACTCTATATTGGTTAGAAGCGAGGTTTTTCCGATATGTTATGAAGCTTGGATTGCATGCACTGGAAGTGGAAAAATTGCCCAAAAGCTTGGTCCGGGCATTTGTTTTGTCGTTGGCGATCTCCAAGAATTATTCTTGAATCTATTGCTGACTATGATCTTTGGATTTGGCATACATATTTTGGCCTACCAAGGACAAAAAATGACATCAATGTGTAGGATTCTTCACATTCGTTTCAAATCTTGCACAAGGTCTATCTCTTGTAGCTCAGTATATTATTCAAAGGCAATAATACACTCAAGGTTATTATTTAGTTGGTGGTATATATCCAAAGTGGTCGAATCTTGAGCAAACCATTCAGTAACTTCAGACCACAAAGCATAAACACTTTTAAAAGATGTAGGAAGCATGCAGGAAAGATGTTGAGCAAGCATTTGGCATTTTGCAACAACATTTTCAAATTCATGTCGGGCTGGAACATCCAAGAATTTTATGTTCTTCTTTTTCTTTTCTTTTGATAATTAAAGGAAATCTTGGGGTAGTTTATTAAGAAATAATGTTTTTGGGGGTTAGCTTAAGATTTATGAATTTTAGAAAAATTTAAAAACATATAATAATAATAGTAAAAGGAATGATTTTTTTCAAAAAAAGAAAAAGAAAAAAAGGAATTGACGTTGCCTTGTTACAACTGTACGCTAAATATACTATTTTGGCAATGCGTAGCTACTATTAAAACTACCCATTCCCTTAAGTCAATATATATATATACATATATCCTCCCGCAATATATTGTATTATCCGGGATACTGTAAGTATTGTATTCTCATAGTTAAACTCTTATAAAAAAATACATCAGTAAAACTATTTCCTAAAATAACTTCATGAATTGTGAATATTACATAACTACTTATTATTATTACGTTAATTACAAGGGATACAGTAAATATGGTATCCCTTCAATACCGTATCTGAATTGATATCCTTCCTATATAGTGCAATCGAGATCAAGTGGATTGTCATTTCGACAGCCAAATTTTGTTAAACCTTTCATCCAATCTCTCTGTAGACAGAACCCTATACACTACTTCCCTACCTCTTCATGCATATTCTTTTCTCTTCTTTCCCATAGACACCAAATTTGAGTTGGATTCTAGGTTGACTTGAGGTGCAGTTTGATTGGATAGTACGGGATGGAGTGTAACAGAGAGTGTTAAATATTCATACAAATAGAATATCATGGTGAATGTCGAGAAATGCATGTAGATCTTTTGATATTTATCTATATTGTAAGTTACTATAATTTTATTCTTCTTTTTTTTGAGATACAGAGAAATCGAATTAAATTAAATAGGAGTAATAACTATTGGAGTTCGTCTCTTGAAAGGCGGTCTTTCTATAAGTTATGGAAAAACCAAGGGTTAAATTGAATACTAGAATAAATCAAGATAAAAATTTTGGGTTGCATTAATCGGGTCATAAACTTATAACTACTAGACGTTGCATAATAAATTTTTAATATTGCAACTAAAACCTTTTACCTTTCTATAATTCTAGTCAAATACCATCTTTTCATAATCGTATGGAAAGACAGTCTTTCTGATATGTATTGCATGTGTTAACCAATTCATTCGACACAATAATTATCATGCTTTACTTGCTGGATTGTTAGTTTTAATTAGGTTAACATGACAATGGGTTTAGACTGCAATTGTTCGTTATCTTGTCTAAATTGCGAGTTTTGTAAACTTAATTGAATCTATGGGAGACTTTGTATTCACAGGCACCTAGATCTTCATTTATGATCTTACTAGTAGGTTGCTCGTGACTATTTTGTCAACATTTGTAAAAGGTCACTCACAAGGGTGGTAATAGATATTAGAAGTGTCATCCACAAGGATGGTAGAAGACTAAAGGCCACGGGGGAAAATGTGGTTGAACATAGAAGGGTAAAAAAGGAAGATAAAGAAGCAGGGGAATTGAGATCTGAGGGTATTGCAGAGTTTTTAGGAACTATGCAAGAAGAAACACCATTTATGGGTGGAACCATTGGATTCCTCTTCTTAACCACTATAATACCAATTATAAGAACTTTCAAAATGGATCAGCGGTTTATCCGTAGGGGTGAAAACAAATTTCAAAAGGAGAAGGACTAATCGGCCTCGTGCAAGAGACCTCCAGCACGAACCCCCTTCATGCCAGAGACCCCTAGCACAAACCCCTTTGTGCCAGGCCTCAAAATAACTAAGCTAACCTCCCAGTGCATACTGTTTCAGCCGAAAGGATTCGTTTTGGTTATTTTGGTTGTGCCACAGCTCCTTGCCACAAACCATTTGGTGCAACATATCTCGTGACACCAAAATCCTTTGTGAGGCTAAGTATGGACATATAACATGTCATTTTACATGGTCTGTGCCGTTTCAACTCCAAAACTGCAAAGACCAGCTAACGGCCTATGCCAAACGACATGGGCACATGATTGAGAAGTTTAAAACGAAGCACCAAACGATGGCCCGCGTGAGGATAATGGCCCATGCAGCACACACCGCTTGAGGAAACACGGCCCGTGTCAGTATGGAGCTAACTATGTCAGCACAGACTGCCTTAGGACACACTGCCCATTTTAGCATAGACCATACAAATTAGCACAGATCATGCCCGAGGCACCCAGCACGGATCGTGCCAGAGGCACCCAGAATGAACTATGCAGCACAGACCCTCTCAAGCTGGTACATATTGTGCCGGTTTACAATGGTCGTGTCTGTTGCGGCTGCTAGGGTTTTTGCCCCTTTTTGGGCCTATTTTGAGGTCCAATTCCCTACTACTATATATATGGACCTATGTCTACTAGGGTTTAATTTTATGTTCAGATTTAAGATTTCAAGAGTAGGTAGAGAGAGAAAGGAGCTCATTCTTCTCTCAAGAATTTCTTCTCTTTATCTTTTTTTTTGCTTTGCCCAAACACATTAAATCCAATGAAATAATTCGGTTCATTAAGGAGTGGTTTAATAGCATGGGAATAACATTTGTATTCATGATTTACCTTATGTTTTGTGAGCTTCATTAGATCTACACATTTCTATGTGTTTATGATATTATGTTGGTTTATTCTCTAATTTCTTATGAATTGTATGAATAATACACTAATATTGATACACACCATAGAATACATTCATGTTGGTGCATCTATTGATAACCCCCCCAGAGGAAACCTAGATGTGATATGGGTAGCGGGGTCTGGGTCCACGTGGGTGTCTGCACGTAGGTCTTTTGTGGATTTTACCACTGTGGTGATAACACACTAGTCTTAGCCAGTAAGTTATCCCAAAGGGTAACAAATAGAGATATCATTTGGTAGCAAACTAGGGTTTACCAACCCTACAGCCTTTGATAAAGTGCCTAATCTCATTTCCCTCTGTAGGCCTAGGAATAGAGCATCCATGAAGTGGTTCTCAAGATGTAATTGAACGAGGGAGAAACATATCTGCACAACGGCAAGGCCTTTGTTGCATTCCCCTAATTATGGAGGTAGTGCCAATAGAAGTTTACAAGAGCAACCTACGTGACAGGTATGGGGAAGTGTTAACCATCGATCACACCATGTGTTATGAACAGTAGAATAGGTTTTGATATCTTATATGTGTTTGAATCGAGGATCGAAACATTTATTCAATCATGTTATGCAAATATTCCCCAAGTGCTTGCCTATATAGTTTTCTCTTGTGTTACTTTTTATTTCGTAGTTGTTAATTGGAAACCCCCCCCCCCAAAAACCCCATTTTGCAATACTTAGCTATACCTAGCACCCTGACAGATTGATGACCCGTGCATGATTGTGTGTAGTTGGCTATTAGACACCTGGCATCTTTGTGGAAAAACCTGGTCTTGCCACTAACTACCTCATAGGTAGCTTAGGAGTGAGTTTAGGAACAGAATATAAATTTCTTATCGCTGGCCTTCCAACGCTTGGGTTAGCTGCAAACTAACGACCCTGAGTGGAGGTGGGCCAAATTTTGGTGCCGTTGCCAGAGAATGCTAGTCTAAAATTTAATTGTTAACTTGCATAACGTGTTAGTTCAGTAGCTAGTGTTGTAATTTTTTTGTTTGTTTTCTGGAATAGGTATTGGATTCCAAACTTTGTGTGTTTTCTTTGTTTTTGTTTTTTATTGAAAAAAAATGTGGGAAAGTATTCAATAGATGAAACTTTGTAGGGTGTGTCATTATGATCATCCTATGGAGTGCTTCCTATGGTTGAGTGAGTATGGGAGAAGAGAGGATAAACGAGTGAGATTTGGTAGGATATGTCATTGCGACCACCCTACGGAGTCTTGCTCTTAAATGAGCAAAAATGAGAGAGAGGTAGGAGTTATTGGTTCCCAAGGCCGATGGGATCGAGATTGGTACCCACACCAGGCTTCTACAAATTCGAGGTTTAGTGGTAACTCGAATTCTTCGTATGGAAATGCATCGAGAAACCAACACTTGGGGTTAGATAGTTAGACTTCCCCAACCTATCCAATGCCCCAAAACCAATCCCTGGAATTTGACCCCAAATCGGATTGTGGAGAATTTTGTAAGGTATGGCTAATGTGACCAAGAGTGGTGAGTTAATCCAATCCAAATTTTATAGCGACATTAGAGATTTGGGAATCCAACTCTTCTCAAACATTGGGAGAGCTGAAGGAAAGTGAGTGATTTGATGAAAAGAGTGAGCCAACTAGAAACCCAATATTCTGAAAATGAACCATTCCTAGTTGAAAGTGAAATTTTGGTAGATGAATCCAAAGGGGATGGGGAATGGTTTTTTGAGAGTGAAGAAGTTGAGGAAGGTGTGATAATACTTAATTCTCCATATTACCTATTTTTACCCTTACTTCCACCTATAGAACCAACTCCCACATTTTCAAAACCCTTAAACCATAGAGAAGCAAACTAAATATTTTAAGCTTCCAAACCACCTATTTCCTTTAAGGTTCACTCTTCCACTACTACATCTTCCTCTTGGAAGATTGTTACCCCCACCTCTCCATTTTTTACCTATGGTCATGGGGTGTAAACCCGCACCATATGGATAACTTTTGGATCGTGTCGATGACCTTAAGTATACGGAGCTTTTCGGGAGGCAGCCCGAGCCTTGAAAAATTAGATTAATTTGTTTTTTTTTAAATCACTTTTATCTTTCCATTCTTACCCCAAACCATTAGATATCACTACACTCTACCACCTAAAACACAACCAAATATACAATCTAGAATTGCACACTAGTTGTCTGACCCGCCTCCACTCGGGGTCGTTAATTGTAGCTAATTAACCCGAGCAGAGGCACCGAGGTCAAATGGGTCAAAGATAAAATTTATAGTCCTACACCCAACTCACTACAATGCTACTAATAGGGTAGTTAATGGAAATCCCTGGGTATGTCCACAGAGATGCGAAGGTCTAACAGTCAATCAATATGTGATGCTAGGCAATAGTAAACAAAAAGGGGGGTTGGTTTTTCAGTTTTCAACTAAGAATATGAATGTAAAAATTAAGTAAACTATATAAGCTAGACACTTGGGAAATAATTTCATAACATGGTTGATTTAATGCTTCAATCCCCATTTCTTTCACATGTGAGATTTCAACTCCTAATCTAGTGCTCATAATACATAGTGTGGTCAAGGACATACACTTTCCCGTACCTATCACATTAGGTACACTTGCAACCTTCCATCGGCACCACCTCCATAATTAGGGGAGTACAACAAGGTGCGATCGTTGTTGAATGTCTGTTTCTCCCCTGCACAATTACGTCATGGGCACTCCACTATGGATGTTCTACTCCTTAGGCCTATGAACAAGGAAAAGGGAGGTAGGCACCTTATCTATGACACTAGGACCTCTTACAATCCTAGCTTGCTACTTTTCGCTATCTCTACCCGTAACTCTTCAGAGTACTTTACGTAATCAGCTAAGACTGGTGTGCTGGCAATGTTACAGTAAAACTTGAAAAAGACCTAAATGCACACACCCACGTGGACCAAGACCCTAGTACTCATAACACATCCAAGGTTTCTCTTCCCCGGGGGTATCAATATTTGCACCAATATGAATATAGACTAGTGAAGTGTGCTAATAGGGTTTACTATTCATGTAATTCTAACATTGAAGAACAAGTCATAATAATATCATAAGCACAATAATTAGGATGAACTAAAAATATCACAAAAGCATAAATTAACATGATATGCTTCATTATGCGTGTGTTAACCATTGCATTCGGCATACTAATTAGTTTGTCTTATATGTTAGATTACTAGTATTAGTTGAGTTTACATGACAAGGGATTTAGACGGCCATATTTGGTTTTCTTGTCTAAATCATGCGTTTGACTTAATTGATACTAATGTACATCTTGTATCCACGGGCACCTAGATCTTTATTTTTTATCATCCTTAATAGTTTTTTTGTGGTTACGTTTTGTTACATTCTATGTCAAGGTCGTTCACAAGGACGGCAGAAGATACCGAAGGTCGTTCAGAAGGACTGTAGAAGAGATCGATGGCCATTGACATTAGAATGGTAGTAGATGAGGGCCACAGATATCACATCGTGGTAGTAGAAAGATGGAGCCAAAGATAGGAGGAATTGGAGTTCAAAATGGCCAAAGAAGAAACGAAGAATCATGGTACAAGAGTTGAGCTAAATTATGGGAACCATCCAAGAAAAATCAGCCTTAAAGGTTTGATGCATTGGATTCATCTCCTCGAGAACCATAAAATTAACTACAAGAACTCTCAAAATGAACTAGCGGTTCATCCGAGCCAAGGGTTTTTGGTATGAGCCATGCGAAGGCCTTACGCAGACCGCGCCAATCTCAACAGGCCGCGCGCTCAAGTTCCAAGTTTCACTCAAAAATGGCTAAGTATGGGTACGGACCATCTTATTTTCAATGGTTTATGCCATTTCAAGTGCAAAATGTTAAGACCATCTTACAGGACGTGATGAATTAAGCGTATCGCACAAAAATATTGAGCAAGACACCTTTCTAGAACATGGGCCTCTCCTAACAACGTGGACCTCGCTCTGAATGGGCTGCACCAAACACCATGCCCCACGCAAAGGATTCAGCGCGAGGCTACGATCCACATAAAATCCCACAGCCCACACTAAGGAGAAGCACAGAGCACGCTAGATCCCACGGTCCACGCCAGCGCGGATCAAACGGGTCGCGCCAGATCTGGGGCCCAGCACCGCACTCTTTATAGCCCTGCACACACTATTCATAGTCTCGCGCCAAGGACTAGGATGTGTTATGGGTAGCAGGGTTTGGGTCCACGTGAGTGTGCACGTAGGTCGTTTCCATGTTTTACTGTTACATTGCTAGCACACCAGTCTTAGCTGACTATTTGGAGTAGTCTGATGGGTTACGGGTAGAGATAGCACAAAGTAGCAAGCTAGGGTTGTAAGTGGTCCTAGTTTCATAGATAAGGTGCCTACCTCCTTTTACCTCGTTCACAGGCCTAGGAAGTAGAGCATCCATTATGGAGTACCCAAGAAGTAATCGTACGAGGGAGAAACAGGCCTACAACAATGGTCAGACCTTGTTGTACTCCCCTAATTACGGAGGTGGTGCCAATGGAAGGTTCCAAGAGCACCCGACATGATAGGTACATGGAAGTGTATGACATCAACCGCACCACGTGTTATGAGCACTAGATTAGGTTGTCTAAATCTTGCATGTGAATGAATCATGGATTGAAGCATTAAATTAACCATGTTATGCAATTATTTCCCAAATGTTTAGTTAATAAAGTTTACATGCTTTTTATCTTGCATGTTTGTTGTTGTTCGTTTAACCACCCCCTCCCCCATTTACTATACTTTATATTCCTAGCAACAGGTACGGATTGACAACCTGGACGTGGTTGTGTTTAATTTACTGTTAGACCCTAGCATCTCTATGGACAAACGCAGAGCTTACCGTTCACTACGTTATTGGTAGCATAGTAATGAGTTGGGTGCAAAACTATAAATTTTATCTTTTACCCCTTTAGCCTTACCGTCCTCCGTTCAGGTTAATTAGCTATAATTAACCCTGAGTTAAGGCGGATCAAACTTTGGCACCGCTGCCGGAGATGCTAATCAGTTTACTTGTCAGTTTGCGTAACACGTTAGTTGAGTAGATAGTATTGTTCTTTTGTTTATTATTTATCAGAGTAGGTATTGCTTGAGTTCTTGGTGCAAACCGAGGATCCTTGCACTACGATTCTGAATTTTGTGTGTTTTCTTTGTTTGTGATTAATTGGGAAAAAATGTGGGAAAGCACTCAATGGATGACACTTGTGAGAAGAGAGTGTGTCATTATGATCATCCTACTGAGTGTAGCCCAAGGTTAAATGACTTTGTCAGAAGAGAGGCTCAACAAGTGAGATTTTTCAGGATATGTCATTGTGACCACCCTATGGAGTATTTCTCTTTGATGAGCGAAAATGAGAGAGAGGTAGGAGTCATTGGTTCCCAAGGTCGATGGAACCAAAATTGGTACCCATACCACGATTCTCCAAATTCGAGGTTTAGTGATAACTTAAATTAGTGATATGGAAATGGATCGGGGAACCAACACCTTGGGGTAGATAGTTGGACTTCACCAACCTACTCAATGCCCCAAAACCAATCCCTAGGATTGGTTCCCAAATTGGATTATGTAGAAATTTTTCAAGCTATAGCTAATGTGACAAGGAGTAGTGATTTACTCCAATCACAAATGCTTATCGAAATTAGCAATTTTGGAAATCAACTACTCTCAAGTATTGAGAAAGTTGAAGGGCAAATGCTTGATTTGATGGAAAAGGGTGAGCCAACTAGAAACCCAATACTATGAAAATAAACCATCCCTAGTTAAATGTAAAATTTTGGTAGATGAATCTAAAGGGGATGGGGAATGGTTTGTTCAAAGTGAAGAAGTCGAGGAAGGGGTGATTATACTTAATTTTTCATATTACCTATTTTCACCCCTACCTCCATCTATAGAACCGACTCCCACATTTTCAGAACCCTTAGAGGAAACCATAGGGAAGCCAATTTAATATGGTAAGCTTAAAACCATCTATTCCCTCTAAGATTGACTCCTTCTCTACTATATCTTCCTCTTGGAAGATTCTTACCCCCACCTCTCCCTTTTTGGCAGTCTAAGGTGATAGGGTAAAAACCCGTATGATCTGTTTCGTTATGCATGCATTAACTATTGCATTTGCCATATTTTTTTAGCTACTTTTATTTGGTTTGTTGTTAGTATTAGTTGAGTTTACATGACAAAGGGTTTGGACGGCCATGTTTGGTTTTCTTGTCTAAATCCCGTATTTTGTAGACTTAATTGGTACTAATGGACATCTTGTATCCACGAGCTCCTTCATTTTCCTTGTGATCATCTTTAGTAGATCACTCATGGATACTTTTTGTTTACATTCCATGTAAAGGCCATTCACAAGAGTGGTAGAAGATATTAAAGGCCATTCGTAAGGACGGTAGAAGAGACGAAGGCCTATCAAACTAGAATGTTATTAGATGAAGGCCATGAACATCAATGCATGGTAGAAGGAGATTAAAGCCAAAGATAGGTGGTAACGGAGTTTAAAGTGGCCAACAAAGAAACGGTGAATCGTGGTTCGATGAGTTGTGCTTAAGTCTTAGAAGGATCCTAAAAGAATTACCCTTCAAGGCTAGTTCCATTGGAATTTTCTTCTCGAGCACTAAAAAATGACTACTAAAACACTCAAACTGGACTAACGGTTCACCCGTAGCAAAGAAAACTTGTTCATCCGGCTGAGGCATAAATGGGTCGGTGCAGACCATTCATGGTTTGGCACCAACGGCCCGCGCCAAGAAGACCAGCACGAGGCTATGGCACGACCCACGCCAGATGCCACAGGCCACCAGCAGGAAGTGAAGACCCACTCCACATGGCTAAGTATGATGCGAGATGTCCCTTATTGGTGTCCTGTGTCATTCCAAGCTCAATATGCTAAGATCAGCCGATGGGGAGTGGGAAATCACACGGCCTGCGCCAATGTTTTTGAGTGAGCACCGTTCCTGACCTCGGTCTGCGCCAAAAACCACGAGTGCGGATCAGAACCTTCATTTTCAGCACCCTGATGACACCACGTAGTAGACGATTTGACCCACACTAAGGGGTAGATGCGGCCTGCGTTACACCTTGCACCTCTTGAAAATATATGCCCCGCACAAAATCAGGTGAACTGTACCACGTAAATGGACACAGGCCATGTCAGGTATCGCGCCCTGCACCAAGGAGACTCACGGGCCGCACCATCTGTGATTCCCTGCGCCGGTCAATGGTTGAGCTAGGGTTTACCATATTTTGGCCTATTTTGATCCTATTTTTAGACCCAGTCTCCTACTACTATAAAGAGAACCCTTGTCTACTAGGTTTTGATATCTTAGAAACTCTATCATATCATATTCTATCTTTGTAGTTAGGATAGAACTCTCTTTTTCTTTTCTTTCTTTTAGATTGATCCTAAGATATGGAATTCCAATCTTTATTTGAATTCCATTTCAAGGGAGTAGTTTCTATAGCTTGGGGATAAATTTTAGGAGCATGGTCTAAATCTATTTTCTTTTTAAGATTCTTTAGTTCTTAATTTTTTGTTCATGATATTATTATGATTGTACTTGATTGTTTGAAATTCATGAATAGTACACCACATATAAGCACACACTTTGGGTTATATTCACGTGTGGTGCAAATATTGATGACCCCTTGCAAAGAGAAACCAGGATGTTAGAATGGGTAAGGAAAAATGCGGCTGCGTGGGTGTGTTCACGGGGTATTCAAGAATGCTCTGACTTATTTGCCATCGCACATGTCTTATCTGACTTCGTAAATTTTTCTGAGAGGTTCTAGGTAAAGATAGCGAATAGTAGCAAACTAGGGTTGTGAGATACCTTAGATCATAAATAAGGTGCCAACGAACCTTTGGCCTAATTGATTGAACCCAAAGGAATTAGTGCATTCATGTTCAAAGCCCGTGATATAATTGCTTAGGGGAGAAACAAACCTACAACAACAATCAATTTTTTTGTACTCCCCTAATTACAATAGCAGTATCGATGGAGGGTTGCAAGAGCACTCGCCGTGACAAGGACATGGAACTGTATGCCATCGGCCACACCACGTATTATGAGCACTCTATTATGTTTTCCTAAATATCTATGTGAATGAATCGAGGATAGAAGTATGAGATTGACCATGTTGGTCAATGATTCCCCTAGTGCTTAGTTAAATAGTGTGCTTTGCCTTTTACTTTTATGCTTAGTAGTTGCTAGATAGAAAGGCCACCCCCCCTTTGAATGTTTACTTTACTAGCTATTCATTTCACTCGTACATATTGATGACCTGTATGAGGTTGTGCTCTAATTGGTACTTAGACCTAGCAACTCTGTGGACAAACCCAGGGCTTACCACAAACTACCCCATAAATAGCATAGCTGTGAGAACAGGTGCAGAACTATAAATTCTTATCTTTTGACCACGTCCTCCGCTTGGCACCGCTTCCAGGGTGTTACGGGGTGGGGCTCATCACCCAACCTCAACACAACCCCATGCCCGCATCGGTGCCAAAACGATGTTACGGTCCCGTGCCGCTCAATGCGTCACTGCGAACCGATCTCCTTTGATCGCACCACCACGCCTCCGGGACATCCAGTGCCGAACGCCTAACCACTCATAGCCCATGATGTTCCCTACATGGGCCTGCGATGCGCTATGCACAATGTCTGAGCCATTTGTGCCCAATGCCAGTGCACGTAGCGCCCGATCGCCCTGCCGGCCAGCACCGTTAATGCTGCGCCCAGCCCGAGAAAACACGACCCAAGCTCCTTGTCCTAGAATTATTCTCTTTTTCTTGTAAATACTTGTAATATCTTAGTTATTAGTGTAGTGTAGCTATTTTTATCAAGGTCCAAGCCTATGTATCGTTTTAGCCTTTTACCTTATTTTGCCTATGTACCTGGCACTTGTGATAACGTTTATGCCGCATATATGCAGAGTAGTGAGCTCTCTACATCCGGTTACCATTTTTTAATATAATAATTATAAGTGTTTGCTTCCCTATTGTTGGGCTTTATATTGAAACGTTGGCTTGTGTGTGTGAGCCATGCTCTCTCGAGTGTGTATATTCCGCTGCATGCTAAACAACATCCCTTAAAGGGCTCAGTCTGCTACGAGCAACCGAGCGGTGTGCAATGCATGTGGGATCAAGGCGGTAGTTGTGACACGATTTTGCATGGCTAGACTGCACGATTCGCACCCTTAGCGGGCGACCCGTGACAGTTACTATCAGAGCCCAAACGGCACTTAGGAGAATAGTGATTAGCCATCCCATGTCAAAGAAAGATATTTGATTGGAGATCAGACCTGTCAAGATGGAGACCTTGGTAAATACCGGGCGTATTATGGGGTACGTTTCGGAATTCCAGGTTGTAAGCTAACGTTGGTCGTACTATGGGGTACGTGCCTGCGCCCCAAGTTTGCATAAACCGGCCGTATTATGGGATACTTGTCGGCCTCTCGAGTTTGTATGATAGAGTTTCTTGACCATCTAAAGAAGTAAAAACTCCTTGACTTCAGCCAGGGATTGGAGTCCTGGGCTAGGCTCGAGCTAAGGAGAGCTTGCTGCACAGACTATAACTCAGCGGTGAAGTTCATCAGAGTTGAGAGTACTCAAATGGCAAGGGATCGCAAAGAGTTGATAGGGAAATAGGTCGTTCTACCATTGTCGAGTTAGGCAATCGTGCGGGTGCAAGTACTCCCGAGGTAGGGGTGACTTTAGACCCATTCCGAAGAGCAGCAGTAGCTTCAGGTTCAATTCGGGTGTTTGAAGAAATGGGGTAAGCTCCAGTTTAGACGCAGCGAGTTCAAGTGGGTCCAAACCAAGATGGGATGGATAAACAGAGATGGCGCAACTGGTGGGAAAAACTTGCAAAGAGATCAAGCCCTTGTTGATTGTCCAATAGAGTAGAGGATCACTGCTATGTTGCTCGAGGACTCGAGACAAATTGGGGAGACACAGAGCGAGGTAGTTTAGTTGAAGTCGACTGAGAAATCTTGGCCCAAAGAGAAAAGAACCATGCTCCACGGGGGCATTTAAATCTATGGTGTAATTCCATGGTGGGATCAAGAGAGCTAGGTCGGTTGAATCTGTTAACTGAGTTTGAGATCGATCGGGTGGTTACTACAGTCCCAATCCAAGAGAGCTACAATTTGGTCAAGAAAAGTGGGGAAGGCCGCACTGAAGCTTAACAAATCTGAGATGGTTAAAATCTGTGGGATATATACATGGTGGTGGTCACTGCAGTTCATTCAGATAGAGCCACAAATGTGTCAAGCAAAGCGAGGAAGGCTGTACTAAAACTTGACAAATCTGAGATGGTTAAAACCTGCGGGATAAATCCACAGTGGTGGTCGCTGCAGTCCAATCAGAGAGAGTCACAAATGGGTCAAGAAAAGTGAGAAAGGACGCATGGAAACTTGACCAACCAAGAAAGTTGTGGGCAGAATTAAGGCCGTTAATGGCGAAGCTCAATCGGTGTTGGGTATTGCGAGGTGATGCTCGGTCAAGTTTGACTCTATAGGTACCATAGTGGATTCTCATGTCATTAAAATGGACAATTTCAGTTTAGTCCTCGGCATGGAAATTATGAGAAATGCACGGATTGTTGTATACCCATATGGCAATTACTTTTATGTCTTAGGCACCAATCCGTGCATGGTTAAAATAACTGTGAAGAGTTCATCCAGGGGTAAAATCTCATCTTTGCAGTTCGTCAAGTGCTTAAGACAAGATTCGGTGGGAATAACAGAAACGAAGGGTCAATAGGGTCTACGCCAGCAATGGGTTTGCCCGATGGATCCGAAGGGCTTTGTGAAGCTATTCTGGAGACTGAGCAGGTTGTGGGTCACTCCCCAGTTGTAAGGAATGAAGATTTTTTGAGCAAAAAGTGTATGAAGCGTTATTGATTGCCAAGAATATCTGGATTCGAAAAAGATATCTTCCGTCTAGTGCGCCCATCATACTTCCCGTTTGAGTCGTTTAAGAAAGCTAAACCATGTAAACCTCAATGGGAAAAGATGAATTGTCATTCACATCGCAACCCCTTATTGTTCCACAAGGCCGGAAGCAGAAATGAGAATGGATGATGATGCGTAACGGACAACATCCAGAGTTGGACATTTCTTTGGTTATTGATTAAGGAGTGGGTGCTATAAAATCAAGCTAGCTCAAACCGGAACTACAGAGATGATAAGGACCACGGCTACATCAGAGTACACCAGCGCTAGCAATTAACTCAACTCCTTTTAAAGGTAGAAGTGTACAAGAAAAGTGTAGGTAGCGAAGAACCTTGGAGAATTGATGGCTCCGAGGATGTTCGCCAAATTAAGTGGGGGGAGTTATGGGGTGGGGCTCATCACCCGACCTTAATGCAACCCCATGCCTGCATCGGTACCAAATTGATGTTGCGGTCCCGTGCCGCTCAATGCGTCACTGCGATCCAGTCTCCTTTGATCGCACTGTACACGCCTCTGGGTCATCCAGTGCTGAAAGCCTAACCGCTCACAGCCCGTGATATCCCCTCCCTATGCCTGCAACATGCTGTGCATAATGCTCGAGCCGTCTGTGCCCAATGCCTGTGCGTGCAGCACCGTTAATGCTGCGCCCATCCATAGAAGACACGTCTCAAGCTCCCTTTCCCCGAAGTTTTCTCTTTTTCTTGTAAATACTTGTAATATCTTAGTTATTAGTGTAGCGTAGCTATTTTGATCAAGGTCCAAGCTGACGTGCCATTTTAGCCTTTGACCTTATTTTGCCTATGTACCTGGCATTTGTGATAACGTTTATAGCGCAGATATGTAGACTAGTGAGCTCTCTTCACCCGGTTACCATTTTGTAATATAATGATTATAAGTGTTTGCTTCCCTGTTGTTGAGCTTTATATTGCGACGTTGGCTTGTGTGTGTGAGCCATGCTCTCTGGAGTGTGTATATTCCGCTGCACGCTCGACCACGTCCCTCAAAGGGCTCGGTCAGCTGTGAGCAACCGAGCGGTGTGCGATGCATATGGGATCAAGGTGGTAGTCATGGCACGGTTGTGCATGGCTAGGCCACAAGGTTCGCATCCTTAGGGGGCGAGCTGTGACACGGGGGGAGGCAAGTCAAAAGTTTGGCACCGATGCTGGAGATGCTACTAGTATAGGTATCAACTAGGCATAAAGTGTTAGTATATGTTATTAGTATTAGCTTTTGTTTGTGTTTGTTTATGTTGTTGATTCTCTGTTGGAGCTGTTGTTATTGTTATTATGTTACCTTCTGATCTCTTTTCTAGTGTTGTATTTGGTTGGGTATAGTTATCCCTAGTTCATTTTACACACCTGTACCATGAACCTAGGCATCTTACACTACCCGACTGAGAACACAGGTAGTCGAAGGAGAAGGAAGTGAAAAACTAAGGCACAAGTTGAAATGAACCTAAAGTAGTTGTAAAAGAACCGCTAGCAATGGCGGAAGATAATTGTACCCTATAGGAGCTCATGGAACCCAACTTGGAGAATTAGTCGATATGCATCATCTTCCCACCATTACCCGCCAATGTGAGTTGTGAGCTAAAACGTTGTGTGATTCATTTCCTACCTACGTTCCATGGGTTGACTGGGGAGGACCCGAACAAACATCTTTTGGATTTCCGTTTGGTGTGCATGAACATGAAGCCCTGGGAGTATCCGATGGCGAATACAATCTAAGAGCCTTCCCATTTTCCCTTCAAAGTAGTGCCAAAGATTGGCTCTACTACTTTCCACCGAGATGCATTGGTTCTTGGATGGACATGAAGCAGAGTTTTATAGAGAAGTATTTTTTGGCATCCAAGTCATCCAGGTTGAAGAAGTAATTTCCGAACATCACCCAAGGTGCAACCGAGAGAGTATGTATGATTATTGGGGATGCTTCAAGAGATTGCTAGCTAGTTGTCCCTACTACCCCTTCAAGGAGAGGGATACGGTGTATTATTTCTTCGAGGGGCTATGTCATGAAGATATGCAGATGGTGAAGGACGCTTGCAATGGTTTGATAGCAAAAATTGTCCCTAAGGATGCAATGGCCCTCTTTGATGAAATGGAAAATGGTATGCGGCGATTTGGCACTAAGTTAAGTGTTAAGGTCTTGGATGAACCCACGTACTCACCTAAGTTGGAAGAGTAAACCCAAGCTCTTTCTTCCATGACGAAGGAGCTTTTGTGAGGAAAAGTGCATCAAGTCCAAGTGTGTGGAGTATACAACCTTAACCACAACTCTGAAGCATGCCCCAAAGTCATATATGATTTACAAGAGGTGAAGGGAACTGACTATAACAACCGGAAAAGACCACAATTTGATAGGGGTCAAACACAAGGGTTCCGAGGGTACCAAGGAAATGCAAGGCCGGACCCCTATGAAAATTCATTAAACCCAAGGTATCGAGATCATCCTAAATTTTGATAGAGGAAGGATAACCAACCTCAAGCATACCGAGGTGGACAAGCTCTACCTCAACCTTATAAGTTGGAATGAGATGAGATCTTGGTAGCCATCGGTGAATTGGAGAAGAAACATGAAGTCATTGCAGAGAGGACAAGGTGAGATATTAAGAATCTTGGCAATAGAGCTTTCTCAAGTATAAAAAATTTTGAAGTTCAAGTCGAGCAACTTTCCACCATGGTAAGCTGACTTGAAGCCAAGGAGTTCGGTAAACTACCTTCCGGACCAGAGATTAATCCAATGAATGTAAGTGCACTTAAATTCAGAAGTGGGAAGGAAGTTCGTGACACCAATAAGAAGATAAAGCAAGAAGATGAAAAGATATTGGAGACTACCAAAGCACATTTCGAAGAGGAAGAGATTGTGGTCAAGGAAGCACCCTCCAAGGGACTTCCACCACCTGAGGCACAAGTCACTATTCTACCTCCATTTCCAAATGCTTTGAGGGGACAGCCAACAGTGGTGACAAATGATGCAAACCTTCGAAAAGTTTTTGAAAAGGTTGAGGTAACCATCCCTATCTTGGAATTAATAGAGAATGTACAATCATATGCTAAATTTCTTTAAATTGCATGCAAAAAGAAAAGGTGTAGGCCAACTAAGAGGTTAAGACATTTGAAAATGAGAGGAGTCATCGTTTTGAATCATAAAAACTTTCCTAAGAAATGCGATTGCCCCGGAAAGTTTTTATCCCTATCTCTTTAGGTGGTAAACTTGTGGAACAGGCCATGATAGACCTAGGTGCATCAATCAATGTTATCCCCTTTAGTCTATATGAATGCCTAGAAATAGGTGAACTTAGGGATATTAGAGTTATTGTCCAACTTACCGATCATTCACAGGCTAGTCCTCGTGGTCCAGTAAAGGATGTGAAGGCGTGAGTTGGCAAATTGGTTTTTCCAGTAGACTTTTATATCCAAGACGTGGAGCACGATGAATCTAGGACTAAAGGATGTGAAGGCCCGAGACTTTTGGGGAGCCTTTTCTTAAAACTTCTAGGACTAAAATCGATGTCCACTTGGGAACCTTAACTCTAGAAGATGACATGGATAATGTGAAATTTGATATCTTTAAATCAAGACATGATTCATCAAATTCTTCTTTGATGTGCAAAGGTGTAACTCTATGTGATGAGTATGAGGAATCTTTTGCGTAACCAATCAGCATGAATGTTTGAATGAATCATACATTGATGATAATGATGATGATTCCGATGAATTGCATGATGTGATAGATAATATATCTGTGCTAGGTTGTTTTTCTATACTAACCAACTTGCTACAGGAAAGGGAGATGGTCAAGAGTTTAAAACCTCCTCGACCTCCCCCTAACACCAAAGTGACATTCACAACCTCAATGTTAGCGAGACACGGGCATTCATTTCTTATGATCAACAAGAGGTCCGAAGGTAAGGATGGCTCATTGTGGAGACCTCTCCACAATGATGTCATTGTGGGTGGAGTCACCGATGGCGATTCTGAAGACCCACAGGTAGGTATTTCTAACTAGATTGCATGAAAAAGAAAATAAGTCATGAGGATAACAATAAATATACAGTGTTTCTTTTGCTTTTGTGTTTTGATTATTGTTAGATAGTTTTTTATGTTCTTGTTTTGCTATGAGGATTTTTGAGATGAAACTCTTATTTGGATTGAAATTTTGAGTTCGACACTTGTGATTGTGTTTGAACGGAGTTAGATTTGATAGGTGACATAGTCTTTCAAAAAAGAGGGAACACTAAGGATTAGGGAAGTTTTGGGTTGATGCCTTGTGATGAGATGCTCGGCACAAGGCTATGCTTCTTGCCAAAGAGGTTGACATGAGTCTATACTTTATGCTGAGATGTTTGGTGCGAGGCTCTGTCTCATTCCAGATGTTTGGCGCAAGGCTTTGCATCGTGCCAGGATGTTTGGCGCGAGCCTATGGTTCGCACCAAGCATATTTTGCGCATAAAACCAATTTTTCATTTTTTTTCTTTGTTCTGAAAATGAAAATTTTCAAAAATTCTGAATTTCAATTTCCAAAATGCATTTTTTGTTCAAGAATTTTGGAATTCCCTAATTCATTAGGAGTTTTGAAAATACTTCCAATATCCCTTGGAATTAATTGATTTGTACTAATGTCCCCTAAATTGAGGATTTTAAAATTCCATTCTTATCCTAATTGTACCTCCCTTCCTACTCACCTAGGCTGAAATCCTAATCCCATGGTACATTTCTCCACCTAATTCTATCATTTGACACATTCTTCCTTCTCAAGAAACACTCCCTCTCACACACTCTTGGTGAAACTTGAAAAATTGAAGCTTTCTTCCAAAAATTAGCAATTTTTTGCTTCTTCTTGTGTGGGTTTTACAAATCCTAGCTTCGAATTTCGAGTAACCCACTGAACTCTTTGTTAATATGCTTCATTGACATTGTGGTGTTGTTATGAAAAGCATGAATCTTGAATGAGTGTGTGTGTTTGAGAGATGTGTTTGGGTTTGTATGTATGATCTTGTGTTGAAGAAAGTGTTGGGTGGATTGGTATGTTATTGTTCTTGCATGATGTGATTTTCATGTGTTGGATAGTTTGAGAGAGAGTGAATCTTGATTGCATGATCCTATTGATGGGTTGGGGTGAACTTACATGGGTTTTAGTTTTGAGGAGGAATGTTCTTTTTTAAATAGCCTTCAAGCTTAGATCATCATGTTTTGAATGGTTAGGCAATTTGGGAGAATGTTATCTTGTTAGCTGATAATATAAGCCATGCCCTTTTTACGATCATATTACCACTCTTTCCTTCATTTTGTTAGGATGCCACCTAAGAAGAATGCTTCAGAGAAGGTCAAGTTCACTCGGGGTGAAAAGAGGAAGAAGTCGGCAAAGGGTGCAAACCTCGAGCCAACGACTTCAATTTTTTGCAACCCCACATTTGTGACCAAAGAGTTTATGGGGTTATCCAACATCTTCGGAATGGCAGTTCGGAGAAGGAGGAACTTAAGAGAGCTTAGGAGGAGTATTTTGGAGATAGGGTTTGCTTGCAAGGACACCTTGGCGACTCTAGGCTTACTCGAGCCGGTCACTTACCTATTGGGCAGAGTAGGTCTAGAGGGGTTTCCTGAGAAACATTCCAAGACGTACATTAGGTGGACCCTAGAGTTCCTAGCTACTCTATGGCCGGTCATGGATGATGATGGACACAAAGAGATCAAGTTCAACCTTGATGATAAGAAGTACAAGATGACCCACAGAGAGGTAGCGCGTGCCTTTGGGTGGAGGTATGGCAAGGATATCCAAAAGAAACACTGACCAGGGATACCTTTTTCTCTCGGATGCTTCTAGATGCAGCTTACGGGCACTAATCTGAAGAACATGTGTAAGAGTATGGGCATGGTTCAGTCGACATTCTGTTATGTTCACCGTCTGTTAGTTATGGGTGTTTTATACCATGGTGAGTTGATGCAATGCCTGAGTTTGGATATTCATTGCCTTTGGGCAATGACACCCAAAGGTAATTTTTACCCAAACTTGGTAGGGTCATTTGTGTAGAAATGTTCAGCAATTGGAGATAGGAAGAGTGGAAAGATATCTATGGGCGGCATGGTTGGTCTAGTGGCAAAGTACTTAGGACATCTTGTCATACAGAGGGCGTTGGCTAACTTGGGACAATCGGGCACAAAGTATAACATTCAGAGGTTAACCCAGGTATCTAAAGTGGTAACTACCACATCAGAGGGTAGATATGTATGGCTTTATGGCGGAGTAAGCACTTGTAGTTTCATGGTACTTCCACAGCCAGAGCATAGTGCCATTCACCATGGCACATGCTTGGATGGAATATTTATTGTGCCTGACCCTTGCTTTGAGAGAGATTTCTATAGATTTTGAGGAGGCTGAGAGCGAAACCACTCCAAGAGCACCTCCTTGTCGCTCTCGCAAATCCACGGGCATCATTGACCACTTG
Source organism: Rubia yunnanensis (assembly GCA_037428765.1). NCBI lineage: Eukaryota > Viridiplantae > Streptophyta > Magnoliopsida > Gentianales > Rubiaceae > Rubia > Rubia yunnanensis. Next base: position 62,610,876 of record CM075069.1, on the reverse strand, counting down.
CATTCACTTGGGGACAAGCTTTCAAGCTCTACTCAAGGGTTGCAAGAGATAGTCCAAGCGATAGGAGGAATGCGCTTGCAAGTAGAAGATCTTAGTTTGAGGATGGATAGCATTGAGGCCACACTTCAAGCAATAGGATACATGGATAGGAACTTCAAGAGTCACGAGGATGAAGACCCTTCTGGTCCGCGAGAGTGAGTATCACCATTTCTCCCTACCTTGCTTACGTTTTGACATAATTTTTGTGCATTGGAGACTTTGCATCAGTTAAGTGTGGAGAAAGAGTAGTAAGCACTTAGGGAGTCTCTATTCTTAGATTTCCTCGGTGCATTTAATTACTTGCATTGGTAGTTTTTTTTCTCAATTGATGATGATTTTGGTTTTCTATTGTTGAGGGATGCTTTTGAATGACATTTGGTGGCATGAAATGCTAGGCTAGGGTTCCTAGTTTGCATGGGGTAGGATGTTTTAGGAAATTGGTGGTCTATTTTTCATGTTTGATCTTATCTTTCGTAGCATGAAGCCTACTTTTGGGAAAATTTTGTGTTACAACAAAAAAAATAGAAAACATGAAAAATGAAAAAATGAAAATAAAATTTGGACATGCTGAAAACCTGAAAGGGCGACTTGGATAACATTAGGAAAATCCTGGATAGATTGAAAGACCTAGGTAAAAATGAGAGGCTAGACCCGACAGGCTTACGGGCCTAGGCAAAAAATGAGAGGCCGTGTGGAAAAAGGTGGGAAGTGAGTACACTTTTTGTGTTAAATCTAGGATGAAAACCCAAAAAGGGCTCCTAGGAAAAATGAGAGAAATTGAGAGAAAACAAAAAACTAGGTGGAATGCATGCTTCCGTGGTGGATTTTTTAAGATGACTCTTTAATACCTCAGTTGACTTATGCATGCATGCTACATTTCTCTTGATTCTTTGTCTTATCTTTGTTTACTTGAGGATGAGTAAAGGGTTAAGTGTGGGGAGTTTGATCTGCTTCATTATGTGTGTGTCAACCATTGAATTTAGAATAGTTTTTAGCTACTTTTATTTTGTGAATTGCTAGTATTAGTTTAGTTTACGTGACAAGAAGTTTAGATGGCCATGTTTGGTTTTCTTCTTAAAATCCTATGTTTTGTGGACTTAATTGGTACTAATGGACATCTTGTATCCACGGGTTCCTTGATCTTTCTTGTGATCATCTTTAGTAGGTCTTTTGTGGGTACTATTTGTTTACATTCTATGTGAAGGTCGTTTGTAAGAGCGGTAGAAGATATTGAAGGCCGTTCACAAGGACGGTAGAAAAGACAAAGGTCACACACTAGAATGGTAGTAGACGAAGGCCACAAACATCAATGCATAGTAGAAGGAGATTGAAGCCAAAGATAGGCGGCAACGGAGTTTAAAGCGGCCGACAAAGAAATGGTGAATGATGGTCTAATAAGTTGTGCTTAAACCTGAGAATGATATGAGAATAATTAGCCTTCAAATCTGGTTCCATTGGATTATTATTCTCGAGCACTACAAAATCAACTACTAAAACTCTCAAATCGGACTAATGATTCACTCGTAGCAAAGGAAACTAGTTTAGCCGGTCGAGGCATAAATGGGTCAGCGCAGGCGGTTCATGGTTAGGCACCAATGACACACACCAAAGGAGTAGCCCCGCGCCAAGAAGACCATCATGAGGCTATGGCGCAGCCCGTGCCAGATGCCATGGGCTGCCAGCACAAAGTGAAGACCCACTCCATACAGCTAAGTATGGGCATAGGACATCCCATTTTTGGAGTTCCAAGCCATTCCAAGCTCAATATTCCAAGAACAGCCGGCGGAGTATAGGAAATCACATAGCATGTGACAAAGTTTCTGAGCTAGCACCCTTCCCGACCACAGTTTATGCCAATGACCATGGGCGTGGATTCGAACCTTCATTTTCAGCACCCTAATGGCGTCCAACACCAAACGACGTGGCCTGTGCCAAGCTTTGCACCCTGCACCTCTTGAAGATCCATGCCACACACCATATCGGATGCCCTGCACCATATGTATGGACGCAACCCGTGCCAAGCCTCGCGACACTCCACGGGATGCACCATTTGGGATTCCCCGCTCCGGGCAGTAGCTAAGCTAGGATTTACCCTATTTTGTCCTATTTTGGGCCAAGTTTTAGGCCCAATCTCCTACTAATATAAATGGAACCCTTGTTTAATAGGTTTTGATATCTTAGAAACTCTATCCTATCATATTCTATCTTTGCAGTTAGGAGAGAACTCTCTCTTTTTCTTTTCTTTCTTTTGTTTTGATCCAAAGATGTGAAATTCAAATCTTTATTTGAATTCCATGTCTAGGGAGTAGTTTCTACAGCTTGGGGATAAATTGTAAGAGCATGGCCTAAATTTATGTGCTTTTTGAGATTCTTTAGTTCTACCTAATTTTTTGTTTATGATATTATTATGATTGTGCTCCATTATTTGAAATTCACAAATAGTACACCACATATAAGTACACACTTTGGGCTATATTCATGTATGGTGCAAATATCGATGCCCCCTTGGGAAGAGAAACCCTGATGATGGGTAAGGGAGAATGCATTTGTGTGGGTGTGTGCACGGGGGGATTCAAGAATGCTCTGACTTATTTTCCATCACCCCAGTCTTAGGTGACTTTGATTAGTTGTCCTAGAGGTTCTAGGTAGAGATAGCAAATAGTAGCAAACTAGGGTTGTGCGATACCTTAGATCATAGATAAGGTACCAACGACCCTTAGGCCTAATTGATATGACCTGGGGAAAGTAGTACATTCATGGTGGAAACCCAGAACATAATTGCACGGGGAGAAATGGACCTAAAATAACGGTCGAAACTTATTGTATTCCTCCAATTAGGATGGCGGTGTCGATGGAGGGTTTGCAAGAACACCCGCCGTGACAGGTACGTGGAAGCCTATACCATCGGCCACACCACATATTATGAGCACTCTATTAGGGTTGCCTAAATATCTATGTAAACTAATCGAGGATAGAAGCATTAGATTGACCATATTTCTCAGTGATTCCCCATGTGCTTAGTTAAATAGTGTGCTTTGCATTTTATTTTTATGCTTAGTAGTTTCTAGATTGAAAAACCAACCCCCCTCGTATGGAGTAACGATGCGTACAAAGTAACGATGTGTACGAGTTTGTGTTTTGATTGTTACTTAGACCTAGCATCTTTGTCGACAAACCTAGGGTTACCGCTAACTACCCCATAGGTAGCGTAGCAGTGAGAATGGTTGCAGAACTATAAATTCTTATCTTTTGACCACGTCATCCGCATGGTTTAATTAACTACAATTAACGACTCCTAGGGGAAGCAGGTCACTACATCATATGGATAACATTAGGGTCATGCCAATGACCTAAAATGTATGGAGCTTCTCAGAAGGCTACCCGAGCTCTGAAAAGTATATTAGTTTAGTAGTTTTGGTATGTTATCCTATTTGTAGCTTTTTTTAATACTATTACACTTGATGTATATGTTTGTTTTGTAGGAAGCATATGGTTCTTGGAGGAAGGTGAGTGAACGGGGAGTCCAACTCATGAACTATGTAGACGTACATGGTTCGTGATGCTCAAAATGGTGGACAAGGAGGAGAACCAAACCCCAAATTCATGGGGCATGTAGACGTGCACAACCTATGAACCTCACATACTTTCCCACACCCCAATTACCATTTCTTCCCTACCACCACCAAAGTACCACCCAAACCCAGTTACCCTTAAAACCCTTGAAACACACACATCGAGACCTAAGAGGAACTCTCCATTGTGATTCAATTCTTTATTCGATTTGTGGTGCATGATAGTGGTTAGATTGAGCTTTTTTTATTATAGGATAGGGGTAGTATATTGGGGTGATGGTAGTTTTTTCTTTACATTCCATGATTATACTTTCAAGGGTAGATTTTAGTGTTCTTTTTTTATTATAAGTGCTTTCCTATTTATTTCCCTTGACATATGTTCTGTGATTTTGTATATGCATTGAGGACAATGCAAGCTTTAAGTGTGGAGGAGGGGATTAGATAGCACTTATAATTTTTAGTTGTTTCTATGTAACTAATAGCTCTTCTAAGAGCATTTTGTGCTACACAAAAAAATAAATTTTTGAAAAATTTGAAAAAATGAAAAAAAAAAAGAAAAACCCAGACAAGCCTAGATAGGTCGAAAGGCCTAGGTAAAAATGAGAGGCTAGGCCTAGGTAAAAAAATACAAAAACCCGGACAAGTCAGAAACTCAGAAGGGATACTTGTGTAACATTGGGAAGAGCCTAGATAGGTCGAAAGGCCTAGGTAAAAAGGAGAGGCTAGGCCTGGCTATGCTTACGAGCCTATGAAAAAATGAGAGGCCGTGTGGAAAAAGGTGAGAATATGAGTACCCTTTGTGTATTAAGGCTAGGATGAAAACCAGAAAGGGCTCCAGGGAAAAATGAGAGAAATTGAGAGAAAACAAAAAACTAGGTTGACGATACATTTGCTTCATCCATGGCTGTAACTAGGTCGAGAATCTAGAATTATCCCTATGTTACAGCCAAGTCGATGACTCTTGGATTTCCTTGGTGGATCATTTTTGGAGACGACTCATTGATTGCTTTTGGGGATCATTTCGGGAAACTTAAGCTAGCTTGACACTTATCTTCCTAGCTTATCTTTTTCTACATTTTACTTTAGGTGGTTAGATTTCTTAGGATTCTTCGGGGAGTGGAGAGTTTTGAGATTCTTGCTCTTTTGGGGGAAACATGGTAATCTAGGAACAAGTTGAATGTCTCGGTTAACTTATACCTGCATGCTACATTTTGCTTCATTCTTTTCTTTTCTTTATTTACTCGAGGACGAGTAAAGGGTTAAGTGTGGGGGGTCTAACGTGTTTCATTATACATGTGTTAACCATTGCATTTTGCGTAATAATTGGTTCGTCTTATATGTTGGATTGCTAGTATTAGTTGAGTTTACTTGAAAGGGGGTTTAGACGACCATGTTTGGTTTTCTTGTCTAAATCTAGTATTTTGTAGACTTAATTGTACTAATGGACATCTTGTATCCACAGGCACCTAGATCTTCCTTTGTGGCCATCCTTAGTAGATTTCTCATGATTACTTTTCATTACATTCTATGTGAAGGCCGTTCGCAAGGACAGTAGAAGATATTGAAGGTCGTTTAAAAGGTCGGTAGAATAGATCAATGACTATTCACATTATAATTGTAGTAGATAAAGGCCACAAATATCACATCGTGGTAGTAGAAGGATGTAGCCAAAGATAGGCTGCATTGGAGTTTAAAATAGCCACAGAAGAAATAGAGAATCGTGATACGAGAGTTGTGAAAAATTCTTGGAAAAATCCAAGAAGAATTAGCCTTGAAGGTTGATTCCATTGGATTCATCACCTCTAGAACCATAAAATTGACTACAAGAATTCTCAAAATGGACTAACAGTTCATCCGTAGCGAAGGAATAAAGTTCGACTGGTGAAGCACAAATGGGTTGGCGCAGATTGCTCATGGTTGGAACCAATGGATCCACCAACGACCCACGCCAGATAACATGGTCTGAGCCAAGGGTCTTGGGAGCGAGCCATGCCAAGGCCCGGCACAGACCGCGCCAATCTCAATGGGCCTACTGCTTAAGTTCCAAGTTTCAATAAAAAATGACTAAGTATGGGCGCGGACTATCCCATTTTCAATGGTACACACCGTTTCAAGTGAATATTTTTTAGACCAGTTGGCGGGACGTGAAGAGCGGGCCACAACAAAATACTGAGCAAGACGTTGTTCCAGAAGATGAGTTGTGCTAAACGATGTGGACTACACCCAAAATGGGCCACGCCAAATGCCATACCCCACACCAAGGATTCAGCATGAGGCTACGGGCTATGTCAGATCCCATAGCCCATGCCAAGGAGAGGTATGAACTGCACCAGATCTCGTTGCCAATGCCAGCGCGGATCAAACAGGTTGCGCCAAATCTAGTGCCCTGCATCGCACTATTCATAGCCCCACATGCACTATTCACAGCCCATTGCCAAGGAATCAGCTTAAGGCACTATTCACATCCCTAAACAAAGCACTCGGCACAAGGCACTATTCATAGCCTAGCACTGCACTATTCACAGTGGCGGTTGACTAGAGTTTTGACCTAATTTTTGCCTATTTTGGGCCTATTTTTAGGCATAATACCCTACTACTATGTATAGGAGCCTTTAGTCTTCTAGGAAAAACTAAGTTGTCATAATATAGTTTTTTGTTCTCTCTAGGTAGGTAGAAGGAAGAGGAGAGTTATCTCTATCTCTCTCTAAAAATCTTCTTCTGTTTCCCTTTTCTTTTTCTCTTCTTTTTCTTCATCCTTTACCTTAAACTTTTTGATTTTTCATTAGTTCACTTGTAATTTGGAGAGCATTCTAGAGAGAGAAACATTCTCTCTTCTTTCTTTCTTTCCTTTTCATTTTACTTTGATCCTATGATGAGAAATTCAAATCTTTATTTGAATTCCATGTCTTGGGAGTAAATTTATAACTTGGGGATAATTGTATTCATGTGTTGATTTATGCTTTTGTGAGATTCTTAGTTAATCCTAATTATTATGGTTGTGATATTATTGTGACTTGTTCTTGAATGCTATGATTGCATGAATAGTACACTTCATTAGCACACACTCTAGTCTATAATTCATGTTGTTGAAAATATTGATACCCCCGGGGAAGAAAACCCAAAAATGTGTTATGGTTAGCAGGGCCCAGGTCCACATGAGTGTGTGCATATAGGTCTTTTCCAATTTTTACTGTTACATTGCCAGCACACCAGTTTATTCTGACTATTTGGAGTGGTCAAATGGGTTACTGGTAGAGACAGCACAAAGTAGAAAGCTAGGGTTGTAAAAGATCCTAGTGTCATAGATAAGGTGCCTATCTCATTTTGCCTCGTTTATAGGCCTAGGGAGTAGAGCATCTGTGGTGGAGTGTCCGGGACCTAATCATACGAGGGAGAAACAGACCTACAGCCACGTTCGGACCTTTTTGTACTCTCCTAATTATGGAGGTGGTGTCGATGGAAGGTTGCAAGAGCACCCAAAGTTATAATTATGGGAAAGTGTATGACATCGACCACACTACATATTATGAGCACTAGATTAGGTTATCTAAAAACCTTCCATGTGAATGAATCAAGGATCAAAGCATTAAATCAACTATGCTACGCAATTATTTCCCATAGTTTACATGTTTTTTATCTTGCATGTTTACAGCTGTTGGTTGAAAACCAACCCCCCCTCCCTTCATTCCCCCCCTCCTTGTTTACTATACTTTCTATTCCTAGCAACATGTATGGATTGACAACCCGGACGTGGTTGTGTTTGACTGGTCGTTAGACCCTAGCATCTCTGTAAACATACCCAGGGCTTACCGCTAACTACCTTATCGCTAGCATACTAGTGAGTTGGGTGAAGAACTATAAATTTAAATATGACTCCTTTGGCCTTACCGTCCTCTGCTCCAGTTAATTAACTAAAATTAACGACCCCGAGTGGAGGTGGGTCACAACACTTGAATACAACTATCCCCAAGCTATAAATCTACTCCCGGGACATGGAATTCAAATAAAGATTTGAATTCCACATCATAGGATAAAACAAAAATAAAAAGGAAAGAAAGAAAGAAGAGAGAATGTTAGTCTCTCTAGATATCTCTCCAAATTACAAGTGAACTAATGAAAAGTGTCAAAAGTCTACTAAGATAAAAGATGAAGAAAAAGAAGAGAATAAGAGATGGAAAAGAGAAGAAGATCTCTAGAGAAAGAGAGAACTCTCCTCTTCCTTCTACCTACCTAGAGAGATAAAAATGTACATTATGGCAACTTAGCTTTTTTAGAAGACTAAAGGATCCTATGTATAGAAGTAAGGAATTGAGCCTCGGAATAGGCCCGAAATAGGCCAAACATGTGAAAAATCCTAGTTCAGCCGCCACAAGTGTAGACTGCCTCGGATGGCGTGATCTGCTCCACCACCTTGGTCTGTGCTTGTGTGTGGCGCCAGATCTGAAGCGTCCATTTTTCCTCATGCTGAGTCCTTGGGGTAGGGCATGGCATCTGGTGCGGCCCGTTTTGGGTGTGGTCTTCGTCGTTTGGCACAACCCATCTTCTGGAAAAGTATTTTGCTCAGTATTTTGGTGCGGGCTACTCATATTTTCACCTCTCACTGGCTGGTCATGACATTTCATACTTGAAATTGTGCGGACACTTGAAAATTGGATGGTATGTGCCCATACTTAGCCATTTTAGAGTGGAACAGGGCAATTGGGATGTTGGAATGGGTACGGTCTGTGCCGGGGTCCTTAGCACTGACCCCCTCATACCTAGACCTGACACAGGAGTGGAACGGGTTATGTCAAAGACCCTTGGCATGGATCCCCCTCGCACCAAGCCATAGTATTGACCTTCTTCATGCTGGCAATGGCTAGTTTTATTAGCTAACTTGTTTCCTTCGTTACGGATGAACTTTTAGTCTATTTTGTGAGTTCTTGTAGTCAATTGTATGATTCTCGAGGAAACAAATCCAATGGAACCAACATTAAAGGTTGATTCTTCTTGGATCATTCCTGGAATTTGGCGCAAATCTCATACCTCAATTCTCCATTTCTTCCTTGGCAGTTTTGAACTTCAATGCCGCATATCTTTGGCTTCATACTTATAATACCATGATTTGATGTATGTTGCATTCAGATACTACCATTATAATGTGAATGGCATTCGACCTCTTTTATCGTCCTTGCAAACAGCCTTCAATATCTTCTACCTTACTTGCGAACGGCCTTCACATAGAATGTAACAAAATGTACCCATGAGCGACTTGCTAAGGATGATCACAAAGGAAGATCTAGGTGCCCGTGGATACAAGATGCCCATTAGTACCAATTAAGTCTACAAAACGTGAGATTTAGACAAGAAAACCAAACACGGCCGTCTAAACTTCTTTTCACGTAAACTTAACTAATACTAGCAATCCAACATATAAAACAAGCCAATTATTATGCTGAATGCAATGGTTAAGGCAAGCATGATAAAGCACATCATTACCGCTTTGTGTGGATGTTGATTGAAACTTGTTTAGTATGGATTTGTAGTGGCTTGATTTGAGTTGCATCACTACAAGAAACAAAACTTTTTACCATGGTTCTACAAGGGTTTTTACCTCAGTTTTTAGCACTAAAAAAACCGAGGTAAATGTAGGCATAGTAAAAAGTGTATTTTTTTACCTTGGTTCATAACTGGGGTAAAAAGTATTACTTACCTCAATTTTTCAAAAAATAACCGAGGTAAAAAATTGACTTATAGAACACAGTACGACATCGCACGAAACCAAAAATGCAGCAAAATATTTGATCAACAGTCATGCGAGGTCGTACGATCCAAATGCCAATTTTTTAAAAAACTTTGTCAAAAGCATAATCGACGTCGATTCTACTTTCGGTGGTTCAAAAATCAATCAGTGTTTTTTGGAAAGAATGTCCAGCACTTTTCTGGCAAAATCAATCTAAGAAAATTGAACTTACTGGGAGGTCGTTACCATACCTCTCAAAGTTAATACTTTTAAGCCATGTTGCTTCCTATCTACAATTAAGTAGATAATGGAAAGTCGGGGTCGTCCATGAGAAGAGGGATCTTTTCAAGTGTTTAAACATATATAGGAGAAGACATACTAAACATGTACATACATAGATATACATATATATAAGCATGTAAACATGGGGGGTTTTTGGTGGTTTGTTCCTAAGTTATCAAATTGAAATACCACAACTAGGAAAGCAAGAGAACGATGCTAATTATGCAATACAACTAAAGATAAGATGAAAATAACAATTGATGGAACCTTGGGAACAATTGACTTCCACTTCTAAACCTCTTATCCATCATTGAACATGCAACCTATTTACTACTTTCACTACTTGTTGTGAAGGCTAAACTTCTATCCTTCTTAGATAGTAGTTTGCAATCTTAGATAATAGTTTGCAAGAGTGAATCTGACATCTCTTGTCAAACCTCACCAATGACTCCCGTAGTCGAAACACGACTCAAGGTATCCCATTGATGGCATTTAGCACGAAGAATCAACAAGCTCGGCAACACTTATAAACACTACACAGTGTCTAAGCATTTAACTAATTTATGCATTTACACAAGATTAGTCAAGAACGATCGACATTCATAGACTTCTCTCATTTGCTACAAGCAACAAACATGACAAAGAGTTCAACATTATCATATTCACCCAGCAAATATCAATCCATCAACACAATCAAAAGCTCTAAATCATACTCTTGGATTCTTATCAAGAAAGGGGGAAATCAACCCATTTCCCCAAACCCTAACAGGCATATCATACAAGTACTTTATATACTCAAGCTTTCAATAAAATTAATGACATTAACAAACACATTCAATGCTCCATAAATGCATAATAGTAACAGTATTAAATAGACTACAAATTGTTCTTAAGACATGGGCTTGGAAGCCTTAGTCAATTGCTCCCAAGAACCAGATTTAGCTAATAAAAATCATACTAACATCCATAAACAAATGCATAGAGAAGTGAAGAGAGAAAAGATGGAAAAAATGAAGAACCTAGGGTTGGGAGAAGAGGAATTCTGGCCAAGAAGGATAAGGTATAAAGTGGGTGGCCAAAAATTCCTTTTATAGTACAAGAGGGAGGAAAAGAAAAGAAAAAAAGCAAAAGTGTAGCAGGCTCCCGCCCGGGCGGAATCGGGCTCGCTCAGGTGGGAATGGCGGGAATGGCCTCGCCCGGGCAGGAATGACCATTTTCACCCTTGTGTCGCTTTGCCTTCAAATCTCGATTCTTTTTTTATTCAATCTTCAAAGCTAGTCTTCAAATTTCGAAGTCTTTAAAAGGTGACCTTCAATGGTCTCCAGTCTTCAAGTCTCGATGTTCTTCCTTTGTCACACAAAATACACTTAGAAAAAGGTAAAAGAGCATAAAGTCGCTCTTACCTCTCCTAAAATAATTTCAAGGTAAAACACAAGCCCTTGATAACAAAAGAGGACAAAAGTGATCCCAAAAAGTACTAAAATATGCACATAAAATGGACACATTAGTTACAGTAGCCAAGTTGAATTGACAACATACATCAAGTCTAATTTAAAAAACACACATAATCGAATTTAGCCCTAAATACACCAAACTACACCTAATCAAGTTAATAGTCGAACTTACAAAGCACACCTAAAACACATGTATGGTGGCACGGCATATAGCGTGTCTGGTGGCGCATCTATTAGCACGGCATCTGTTGGTGGTGGCTCTCAGTGGTGGTGGCATTTTGTGGTGGTGTGAGCGTTTCTGGAAGTGGCGGGCACTGCTGGAGGTTCTCAGTGGTAGCAATGGGCGCTGCGATGTGGTGGCAAGGCGGTGGTGACATCGAATGACGGAGAGCGGCGGCATCGAGGCAGTGGAGGCGATAGTGTAAGGAGGAGGCGGATTGGAGTCATTACGACGTAATGTAGGCTGCTTGAGGCGGTAGTCTGAGATAACAGGTGGTGGTGAATGAAATTTAGGCCGATAGTTGTGAAGAGAATGAAACTTGAAGAAGAGAGGAGACGGTCGTCATTGCAAGAGAAAGGGAAGGGAAATTAAGGTTCGGGTTTTATATTAGGGGTTTGGGTAGGGTATGAGTTTTATGGATTTTTGGCTGGGGTTTGGGCTGAAATCAAACTAATTTTATCAGGATTAAGATTAGGGGTTAGGGGTTAGGGCTGAAATCAAACTCAAATAACAAATAGTTATAAATTGAAAATTAATTATTGTTTTATACATCCAAGTTTTGACAAAATTTATCAAAAATAAAATTTAAAAGAAACATTATTATTATATTTAAATTTATAATTAAAAATAAATATTATATTATTGGTAGACTTTCATATATGTATGAAGATAAAGAACTAAATTTAATATCAAGTGTTGGCCATTTATAAATTGAAGTTATAATCGTTCATTAGTATTTATATATATTAAGTTAAGTAATAATTGATTATTTATTGATTAAAGTCAAACAGTTTCATTAATGTTTATATATAAAAGGTCAAGTAAGGATTGACCGTTGATTAGTCAAGTAAAGGTTAATCGTTGATTATGTAAGATCAAACATTTTCATTAGTGTTTACATGGAATGTCAAACAATTTCATTAATGTTTATGTACGAAAAGTCAAGTAAGGGTTGACCGTTGATTATTAAGTTCTAAACATTGATTACTTCTACACAATCTTGAAAAATTACATTATGGCCCCAAATTGTGTTACCCTATAATCCATTGCTTCAAAATACATGATTTATGTTATTCATTCATAAATATATAAATATTAAATAGATGATTTTATTGGTGAAATGCTAGAAAGCGCTAGTACATGTTCTAGAATAACTTAGAGTTGGTTACACAAAAGTAAAAAAGGGAAATCGGAAATCGGAAAAGATTACAAATATATTCTTGTGCATATTTATTTGATAAATACTATGACGGACTTGGAAAATACAATTGGGGTGTATAGGGTAGCATCACATTCGAGCAAATTTCAATTTGGAGTTACGAGTTTTTGACTTTTTGCACTTAGGTCCCTCCAAGTAAGTTGGAATTGTCGAATCACAAAATTGGTAACACCAAAATGCAATTCAATAATATACAGTTGCTATTTTCCAATTTGGGCATGTCTGGTTTAATGAAAGGGCCTCAAAAGTTAACACTGATTACTTATACACAATCTTGAAAAATTACACTATGACCTAAAATTGTGTTACCCTATACTTCATTGCTCTGGAATACATGATTTTTTTCATTCTTTCATAACTATAGAAATTTTAAATAGATGAAGTTTTTGGTAAAATGTTGGAAAACGCTAATACATGTTGTAGAGGAACTTTGAGTTGGTTACATAGAAGTAAGAAAGGGAAATCGGGAAAGATTACTAATATATTCATGTGAATGTTTATTGATAAGTACTATATTACGGACTTTGAAAATACAATTAGGGTGTATAGGGTAGCATCACGTTCGAGTATATTTCAATTTGGAGTTACGAGTAAAGTTTTGACTTTTTGCTCTTAGGTCCCTCCATGAAAGTTGGAATTGTCGAATAAAAAAATTGGCAATATCAAAATGCAAATCAATAATATACAGTTGCAATTTTTCAATTTGGGCATATATGGGTGAACGGAAGGGCCTCGAAAGTCGACATTGATTACTTCTACACAATCTTGAAAAATTACACTATGACCCAAAATTGTGTTACCCTATAATCCATTGCTCCAAAATACATGATTATTATTATTCTAGTTTAAATATAGAAATATTAAATAAATGAAATTTTGGGTGAAATGTTTGAAAACTCTAGTACATGTTCTAGGATAACATAGAGTTGATTAAATAGAATTAAGAAAGAGATTAACCACGTGTCAAATGGAAAATACTAAAAGAGCAACTCTTAGCCATGTCGCCTCTGGCACGTGTCACCCTTGGAATTAGTCACGTGTCAAATGAAATAAATTAAATGTAGCGTTCGAGTCATATGTGATCGAAGTCAAATTTTAATAAACAAACTCTATTTTTACCGAATAAAATTCTATATACCACTTATTCATAGGTATATAAAATAAGTAGTATATAAAATTATATATACTACTTATTTTATATAATTATGAATAAGTAATACATAAAATTTTCAGTGAGAAAATAAAGTTTATTTATTTATATTCGACTTCGATCATGTATTACTCAAACTCTACGTTTAATTTATGGTTTGGTAGCCTGTCCAGGTAGTCTTTTCTTGGATAAATTATTCAATTTTATTTACCTGCAAATGCAGCCCCGTAAGTGATTTCAGGAGAGTACCTCCGATGATCAAGTTAGTCCTCTTTTCAAGAAATGGAATTTCTCTATATCGTAGAACTTACCTTAGCTCCTACAAAGCTTGTATTTATAGGCTCATTCCCTTTGCAGTTCCCTATTCTCAGGAATTTGAGATCGTGGACACGTCACTCCTACCACGTTCCTCGATAGGAGTGGCGTGTCCAAGATCTCAAATTCCTTAAGCTGTGTGCTATCTTTTCATATACCACCGTCTCGATATAAGAAAAAAGGTAGTTTGATTTTTGTTAGATACTCATCATTATGCTTTCCTCCTCAATTTCTCCTTTTATTGTTTATATTTAAGTTCCCTTTTTCACTTTTGTTTCAGCTTATCCTCTTCATTATCCAAGGTTTCTCTTCCTCTACTAATTCCTAAATTTTTTGCGCGTAATCCACCTTCATCTCCTTCAAGAGTAAGTTTCCTTGTTTAAATTATTTCTCATATCTCTATTGTGTTCTTTAGGATTGGAGTACTTTCTCTGATTCTGGTTTTCTGTGTTACTTATTTCCGATCATCTTCTCCGATCTATTTTCTGTAAATTCTCATTCCACTAGATTTGTTTCCATTGAATTTTAACGAATATTATTACCTCCCCATTTTAGGACCTCCGTGTCTTCTTGTAACTGCGGTAAGTCCCCCGTAAAGGATGCTTCTTCCAAAGAGGATTCCGACCATGTTGCCGGATCATCCACCATTCCCAGTATCTTAACCATCTCTTATGTAAATGACTTAAGGAACTTCTTTCCTTTTCTGTCTGCTTATAAGCTTCATTCACCTTCCAAATTTGAGTGTGTTCGTAACCCTCCTCCTGGCTATATTTCTTGTTATCTAGCATATCTGAACTCTGGCCTCTATTTTTTACTTTCTGAGCATGTGATTGCACTGCTTCGTTCATATAAAATTGCATTGTCCCAATTTCATCTTAGGGGCATTGCTATTATAATGGGTTTTCTTCGTGTGTGTGAAAATGTAAACATACCTTTCACAATTGACTTATTTGGCAATTTCTACCACCTTCAAAAAGTGAAAAATACTATGGATAAATTTACCCAATTTCTACCACCTTCCCAAGTAACGTTGGCGATTAGCGTAGGAGATATATTTTTTTATCAAAGCTAAACAAATTTTTGAGTCTGATGTACCTTCATGGAACTACAAAATTCCTAAGTCTAAGCATCCTAACTTGAGTATTCGTTATACTAAAGAGTCATGGCTACGCTTCGTGTATATACCTAACATGTTCGGCACACTGACTCTGACGCTGAAGGTGTCTTGTTCACTTATATTATACTGTATTTTACTGTGTACTCTTTTTTTTAGTATTTTGTATCATTATTTTTCTTTCTTGCGTGAGTTCTTTTTTACCTATGTTGTTTCTTATCGTGGTAGATATGGATCTCACGAAAGGTGACATTGATTCGTTAATCTTGAATGACGAAAAAGTAAACATGCATGTCCTTTAGACTAACCATACTGGTGGTGATAACGACGTGCCTCCACTGCCGATCATTACATGCCCTAGGGATAAACAAACTGAGGGTGAGCAAACTAGCCATCGCCGAGCCTGAACCCGCAGAGGGAGAAGAAAAACAAGAAGGATCAGAGCATTGGTCATTCAGGACATTATGTTCATCCTCTTCTAAAGGGGCGTGGTAACCTAATTGGTTCGCCAATTACAGAGGAAACTAAGGTCTTTCTGGTTAAGGTGGAAATTTCTGATATTTTTCCGGCCTTTCACTACCAGACACACTAGCTGCGGTAAGGCTGCAAATTTTCTTAAGTAACTTTTCTTATGTATTAGTCTGTTATTTGTAATGTAGTGAATAATTTTGTTCCCTATGTTGCTTGCTTGTAAGGTTGGTGAGGGCCTAAAGATTGCAAGTGAGTGATTATCGAAGCATTCTCCCGCTAATGATTCACTGGTGGAGAAATACAAGTCTCTGGAGACTAAGTGTTCGTTATTGGAGATTTTGTTGAAGGTTGATGAGGAAAAAGTGAAGGCTGCTGAGGAGAAGGTGAAAGCTTGCAAAGAAGAGACAAGTGCTGCATAGGAGAGTGACAAGCTCACGGGAATGGAATCTTTTGAGCTTCGTTTTCAGTTGGATGAGAAGCAAACTAATGGACATGCTACCCCTCAATACCCCCAAGTACTGGTGGATCGGCTACGCAAGACAAAGTTGTTTTATAATTTTTTTTGAAGATATCTCCAAGGCTGCTCGAATTGTCGAGTATTACGAGGCCGTGAAGAATGTACGACAGTGGAACCCTAGATGTGATTGCAAAAGTGTGCCTACTATGTTGAAGTACACTGACACCCTAGAAAGCAAGAGAGTCAATTTTCATCAAGCCTTCATCGATAAGATCGCTGATGGGGGCATCCATACTCCTTGCTTTCACATCTCGCTAGTCTCCCTTCAGTGGCTGAGCTGAAAGAGTGTGAGGTGGATTATTATGAAGAACTTCCATTTAAGCCCAGTGCTAATGGTGCAACTCTTAATATAGATGCTAATGTGGGCAATAAAAGTACTAAAACTCCTCTCCTTCAAGCCAGCGATGGTGATTCCACTCAGCAGTCTAACAAAGATATCTCTGCAATCACTGCTCTAATTCCACCTAACCCTAACCCTGAAGTTAGTTAATTTTTAGTATTTCTTCATATACATTGGTTTTTTGGGTTGAACTCTTAAAAAATATTTTAGTTTTTGTATGTGCTATTTTCACGGCTTTTTTTTATAAGAGTTAATATGCTTGTTGTCCCGCATTTTCTTATCAGCCTTACTCGTGTGCAGGGTTTCAACATTTTTATTGATAGTAAATTTCTAAAAAGCTTTGATTTTATGGGATGTAATGACCCTCTCCTTGAACCGTAAGTTTGGTTTGTGCTACTCGATCATTCATTGAAGAATGTACAGTGGTCATTTCTTCTTACTTTTTTACACGAGTGGAATCACCTCTCCTATGTATTGGGTGGAAACTTCCTTTTCCTTCTGTGCCTCTATCTTCATATGTGAGTTGCTCTTATAGCAAGCTTATTCTCGATAGATACAATGTTGAATTTCTTGGGAAGGACATTGTTCGTGGTTTAGTCGATCTTGAGTATGCTAGCGTATAAATCCAATTGCTTTACCTTCCTGTTCTTGTTCAAGAGTGGGATATTTGTTTGGACATCCATTTGAAGTATGTGCTCCTGGGTATCAATGATATTGAAAAGAAATGGGGTAGGGTCTTGAAGGAAACTCGGGATGCTTTGTGAGTTCTGCGCAGAATCCTGAAGACACTGATTATTGATAAGCAATGTGCTCATATTGATGACCTGCTGGAAAAGCTTTAGAAGAAATAGGCTGAATGCGACCACTTATCAACCTCTACTATTGGATGGAAAAATAAGTTTGATGAACAAGTTTCCATAAACACACAACTGTGAGGAGAAAACTAAGATCTTTGTGTTGAATGTAATCATCTTGATTCGTCTATTCATCATTTGGAGCAAGCTTGCTCGGACTACAAGAATCAACTTCAAGTTCCCCCTTTGTCATTATGTCGTACCTCAAGCCGTGGTGATTTAACTGTTGGTGGCAAAGGTCAAAGAATCAGATTATCAAATGCTGTCCAATCTCATATTCATTTTATTGAAGAGGAAGTTTGGAATTTAAGGATGAGAATAGAATAATACGAGGAAACAGTTAACGTTATGAGTATGCAGTTTGATTGTGAAGAGTTTGGTCCTATAACTGACTTTAAGGATTATTATGCCAAACATCTTGATCGTATAGGATGAAGAGGTATGACCTACCATCCTGCATACTTACATATGCAATGGAAATATGATCACTTAGTTAGCAAGGAGCGTGAGGTAGAGGAAAGACACCGCCAAGCTCAGCAACATTCATACGGTGGTGAATGATCTCCCCATGAAAATGAGCGCCCTACTTACGAGGCTGAACTCAATCGTCGTCGTGATGGTTCCTCTTCTTCTGGACCATCACGCTCTTCAAGGCGTAGATAGTGTGTATTCTTTGTTGTTATAGAAGATATAATCGTCTGTATAATTTGTTGTTGTTGGGGTCTATGACTCGTCTTGTACTGATAACAATTGTTTCCTATATTTTTTGTTGCCATGTTTTTCTATCAATGTCGATCTTCCGTAATCTTGTGCTTTGTGGGCATATCTACTTTGTAGCTAAATATATTGCTTGCTTTGTCGATGTTGCAAAGTTGCAAGATCTATTGCTTGCAATTTGTTTGATTCATGAAGCTGCAATATCTAAAGCTTGCTAGCATCGGTAATTAAGCAAGATCGATAGCTTGCGTTTGTTTGGTTTGCAAAGTTGCAAAATCTAGAGTTTGCAATCATTTCCATTTATGTAATATATATGGCTTGCAATTTGTTTGATTCATGAAGTTGTAAGATCCAAAGCTTGCCAGCATTGGTATTTGAGTAAGATCTATAGCTTGTGTTTGTTTGATTTTCCAAGTTGAAAGATATAAAGCTTGCAAGCATCGCCAATTTTGCAAGATCTATAGCTTGCGGGTGTTTGGCTTGCAAGATCTAAAGCTTACGAGTGTTAATGAGTGTGTAGGATCTGTATTCCACTTTTAAGTTGCATTTTTCAAGGCATAGTAAATAATAGGATGAATAGGAAGTGTAATAATGGTCCAGCAAAGTGGGTTTTTATATTAAATATGTACGATGGTGATCATATCGTTGTGGAACATTGATACTAAAGGAAAACAAGGATAATGTCCTTGTGTTTATACAGGTGGTCATTCGCTATCTTTATTTTAGACATAAAACTTCCTTAAGTTAGTCACATTCCACGTGTTCGGGATTGTGGTGCCATCATTCTTTCTAACTCATAGTTGTTGGACTAGGGAGCCATCGTGACTTTGTATGGTCCTTCCCACTTTGGGCATAGCTTTCCTCGCTCTTCAGCTAGGCTCCATTGTTTTTCCTCAGCACCAGATCACCAATCTAAAATCTCCTTTCCTTCACTTTTTGATTGTATGCTCTTTCCACTCTTTCCTTGTGTTTGGCTTCTATGATATTTACCAAATTTCATTTCTCCTCCAGTTCGTGTAGTTCCAGCTTCAACACATCTAGATTGTCCATCTCCTTATAATTGCTTATCCTGAGACTTGAATTTCCAGTTTCTACGGGTATGACTGCTTCGTGACCATACACCAAAGCTTATGGCGTCTTCCCCATTGGTTATCGGATGGTTGTTGTGTACAACCATAGTGTGTTCGATAGCTCATCCACCCATCATTTTCACTTTCCTTCTAACCGCTTATGTATCCCATGAACTATGGTCTTGTTTGTCCCTTTCACTTGGCCATTAGCTTGAGGATGTGCCACGCAGGTAAACTTCTGAGTAATTCAGAGCTTTGAAAACCAGTCATTGAACACCACAGTTGTGAATTGTGTGTCGTTATCCATGACAATGGTGTGTGGTACTCTGAAGTGGCACATAATGTTTTTCCATATAAATTTCCTAGTGGCTTTGGTTGTAACACTTTATAATGGTTTAGCTTCGACCCACTTTGTGAAGTAATCGACCACTACAATGAGGAACTTAGCGTTGATTTCTCCTCTAGGGAATGATCCCACTAAGTCTATCCCCCACATGTCAAATGGCTAGGCTCCGTAGATTCCTGTCAAAGATGATTGCGGCTTATGCGATAGCAAGGCGTTGATTTGGCAACTCCTACATTAGAAAATGAAGTTGTGTGCATCATTGAACATAGTTGGCCAGTAGTACCATGCTCTGATTATTTTTTAGGTATTGTTCTAGCTCCCTGGTGCATTTCACGTAAGCCTTCATGAACCTCTTTTAAGATCTCGGATTCCTTTGTTGGCCCTACACATTTTATCCATGGGGAGAAGAATTTTTTTTTGTACAATGTCCCATCTTCATAGGCGTAATTAGGGGAACGCAATTCCTGCTTTCTATCCTCCACCTTATCTTCTAGCAACGTCTCTTTTGCGAAGAAATCCATTAGCGGAGTCCTCCAACTTGCTTCGTCTTCTTGGATTGTTAGCACCACCATTAATATGGTGCTTCTAACTGGGATAACCTCTATGATGATATCCCTCTGCTGAGTAAGGGAATCAACCCATGTAGTCGCTAGCTTGCTTAATGCCCCCGCATGTGTGTTTTTGCATCGGGGGATGTGTTTTATGTCAAAATATTCAAGTTGGGCTATGAGCTGTCGCACTTTCACCAAATATTTCATCAACTGGTCTTCTCGTACCTCATAGTCACCTCGCACTTGTTGTACTACAATTAGTGAATCACTGGATACCCGGACACTTCTTCTTTTCATTTTGACCGTGAGATCTAATCCACTAATTATAGCTTCATATTATGCTCTATTGTTGGTAAGCAAGAAGTCGAGCTGTAATGAGTGTCTGTGTTCGCCCCCATTTGGGTCTACTAAAAGCATTCCTACTCTGCATCCTTCCATGCTTGATGTGCCATCAACGAATAATGTCCAAGCCACTTGGTCCCATTTTGTCTTACCTTTGCCAATCGTGAAACTTTGTTGGATGTTTGCTCTATGTGTCTCTTCACTTGACATCTCTGCAATGAAATCTTCCAATGCTTGAGCTTCGATTGATGTTCTAGGTTGAAACTCTATTCAAATAGACCTAGTTCCAGAGCGCACTTTGCCAATCTGCCTGAAGACTCTGGCTTAGAGAGGATGTTCTTGATTGGAAACCCTGTGTAAACTACTATACTGTGTCTATGAAAGTATGTTCTCAACTTTTGCGCCGAATTGACCAAATCCAAGGTTAGCTTTTCTATAGGCATATAAGTTGTCTCCGCCTTCTGCAAGATTCTGATGATGTAATAAACTAGAACCTGCTCTGCCCTTCCAAGCGAACTAACACAGAGTTGACAGCTTTTTGTGAGATCTCTAACTACAAGTACAATGTTTCTCCAGATATGGGCGATTTCAGCGTTAGCAACATTTGAAGCTGGTCTTTAACCCCTCATATGCTCTCTTCACTCCAACTGAATTTTCCTGCCTTTCTTAGCACTTCAAAAAGTAAAAAATGCTTTTCTGCAGCCTTTGATACGAAACGACTAAGTGCTGCCAATGATCCCGTTACTTTGATTGTTCGCGGTTGGGGAAGATTCATTATAGCTTGGATCTTGTCTGGGTTAGCTTCTATACCCTTTGAGGAAACATTGTACCCCAAGAACTTTCCATCCCCCACACCAATTACACATTTTTTAGGGTCGAGTTTCATCACTATGGCCTTTAAAGTGTCCAAAGTTTCTTTCTAGTCTTCAGCGAAGTTTTCTACCTTCTTGCTCTTAATCACCATATCGTCAATGTACGCTTCAATGTTTCTCCCTATTTGGCTTCTGAACACTTGGTCAATCACCCTCTGGTATGTCACTCCCGCATTTTTGAGCCCAAATGTCATCTTCACATAGCAAAACATTCTGAAGCTTGTTATGAAGGTTGTTTTCTCTACATCGTCTGGGTTCATCAATATTTGGTGATATCCTTTGTATGTAACTGAGAATTCCAGGACTTAATGTCCGGAGATCTCTTCCACTAATTGATCGATCTTTGGAAGAGGATAGGAATCTTTTGGACATGCTTTGTTCAAATTTGTGAAATCAATGCACATCCTCCAAGCATCGTCTGGTTTCTTCACCATGACTGGTTCGCTAACCACGTTGGGTATATGACTTCCCTTAGTATGCCAACTTGCAACAGCGATGTAACCTCTTCTTTGATCGATTTTAGTCTATCGCTAGCAAAGTAATGTTGTTTATGCTTAACCAATTTAACTGCGCTGCTGACACTCAACGTATGGGTAGCAATATCTAGGCTTACTCCTCTCATGTTCTGTACATCCCATACGAATGTATCCCTATGGCTTTGCAAGATTTTAATTACCTTCACCTTTTCTTTAGCTGGAAGATATTTTCCAACCTTTACGCATTTGGAGTTGTCTTTGGCATCTCAGTTTATTAACTCTGTTTCTTCACCTAGGTTGACTGATTCGTCTGAATGTTGTAGTAAGTATCCTCCTAAAATAGTGTTAACCAGCTTTTCCTTTTCTCCTATCTTTCCTACCTTCATTGCTATAATCATGCATTGCCTGACTGCTTTCTGGTTTCCTCAATTGTTGCTATTCTAACTGGGGTTAGGAATTCCATTACCAGGTCATAAGGTGACTAGATTGCCTTAGCTTTATTCATCCATGGTCTTCTAATTATGGCATTAAATGTTCTTAGGGCATCCATAACCAAGAAGTCGCACATGATTGTGCAATTTTTCTCGCTTTCCCCGATGGTAATAGGTAACTGTATATTTCTTAGAGGCATTTCTACTTGCCTTGCAAATCGTACTAGCAAAGATGTGGATTTTTGTAGATCTGTTCTCTTGAACCCCAACCTGTCGAAGCAATCGACAAATAGTATCTCGACCGCAAAATCGTCAACCACGAAAACTCTGTGGACAGTTGCATTTTTTTATTTTTTTTCTTTGATGACCATGGGATCGTTGTACGGCAAGGCGTTTGGTACTGCATCATCTTCGCTAAAGGTAATTGATTCGTATGGGAGAAACCTTTTATCAACGGGCTCTTGTGGAGGGGAATACCTTGCATTGGCATTCCACGCTTTGTTGGACAGCGACTCCGTAGATCCATGTATAGAAAAGATAATTGTCTCTAGTGCTTCATTATCCACGTTGTCATTGTACTCTACAGCCACTGTCATTTTTTTTATTTTTAGCCATTGTCGTTGTAGTACCTTGGTTTCGTGGAGGCGGGTTTAGTGCCTTTCTTGCGTCCATATACTGACTTGTTGCTTCTTTTCTATATTGGCCCAAGTAGCTATTCCCCGGATTTTCTTCAATCTGTCTTCTTAGGACCTTGCAGTACTCTATGTCATGGCCTTGATCTTTGTGAAAGGTACAATAAAACTCTCATGATCTTTTTTCTGGTGGTGCAATCATTAGTGCTAGTTCTCATAATAGATCCTTATTTTCTAGCCATATTTCTTTCCTTGTCTTTATTAGAGCCATATCTTGAAATGGAGAACCCTACGAGCCTGGCTCTCCCCGTTTGAAAGTGGTGTTTAATTTTCCTTTTTTAGGACAGTTCTTTTATGAATCCTCCATTGTTCGCTTTTCACCTCGTTCCTTTTCTATCTTTATGTTGTTCGCCTCCTCTATTCGCACATGCTGTTCTATCATTTTCTACAGTTCCCTTGGGTTTTCTGGCATATTATTTGTCAGTTCCTTGTAGAATTTTCTGGATCTCATTCCCCTTGTAAAAGCACCCAATGCCGATTGAAATGAAAATTTTCAAACTTGTAGTCTCTCTGTGACGAATCGGCAGTGATATTCTGCAAGGCTTTCATCACTTTGATGTGCTATATTATTGAGATTTGCAATTGTTCCAGTGAACTTCTATTTTGGCAGAAACATCCCAAAATAAATCTAACAGTTTTGCCCAAGACTTGATACTTCCGTGTGGAAGGTCTTCGTACCACATAATCGTAGTGCATGATAGAAAGATGGGAAATGCTTTGCAAACTAGTTCTATGTTCGCGTTCTGGAATCTCATGTTGTTTCTATATGAATGCAAGAACTCTTTGGGATCTGTGGTACCATCATAGGCGTTAACGTGTAGAGGAAGCTTGAAATCTTTAGGCATCCTAAAATCTAGTAAATGTGGTGCGAGAGGTGACTTATCAGCATCCTCTTCTGCGACAATGTCACGCAGCTCTTCTTCATAGCAGAGACGTTCGCATTCTTGATTTTCCTTTTTCTCTGGCCTTGGGGGTTTTTTGCCTCAGAGTCTTCAAGAATTGATAGTACGGGTCTTCCCTTTTCGCTTCTATGAATGCTGCAAATGCCTATTTTTCCTTATCCCAGTTGTTTGGAGATTGTGCCTCTTCTTCTTCCTCCTCTGTTTCTTCTTTACTGAACCCTTTCTTTTTACTAGGCGTATGATACTGGTGGTGGTGTGTTCCATCATTTTTTCCTAACATTTTCTCTTGTGACTGATGGTTGTGGCTTTGTGCGCTCCTAGTGAATTTCATTGCTTACCTAAGAAGCCTAAAAATGAAAACAAATTATGTTCCCCACAGTTGGCGCCAAATAATGTTGTAGCCTATCCAGGTAGCCTCTTCTTGGTTCACTTGTTCAAATTTCTCTACCTGTAAATGCAGCCCCAAAAGTGATTCTGGGAGAGCACCTCCGACGATTAAGTCAGTTCTCTTCAAGAAATGGAATTTCTCTATATTGTAGTGCTTACCTTAGCTCCTACAGAGATTGTTGTATTTATAGGCTCATTCCCTTTGATGTTCCCTGTTCTTAGGCTCCTTCCCTTTAATTGTTTTTTTAATTGTGTACTTACAGTTTCTTACTGTATGCATAAATATGATCTTCAAACATCTTTTTTACATTCCAATTATCCACTTAGATCTTATTTAATTATTCACTCAATTTAGTCTGCAATACCCAAAGTTTTCATTTCAATTTTTATTTAAAATCATGCCCTTTGTGACCAATGAGATTGTATTGTTACTGAACAGTGATACTATGGGATTACTCTGTGACATAAGATGGTACTGAATATTGATACTATGACTTCACTTTATGACCATAGGATTATTATTAAATACTAATACGATGGGATCACTCCATGACCCATGAGACTGAACTATTACTGAATACTGGGATCACTATGTGCCCCATTAGACTAAATAATTACTGAATACTGATACTATGGGTTCACTCTGTGACCATAGGACTATTACTGAATGTTGATACCATGGGATCACTCTGTGGGCCATGAGATTGAATTATTACTGAATATTGAAACCATGGGATCACTCTGTGACCCATTAGACTGAACTGTTACTAAATACTAATACTATGGATTCACTCTGTGACCTATAGGATTGCTACTGAATATGGATACTATGGGTTCACTCTGTGACCCATAGGAATGTTACTGTTACTGAATACTGATACTATGGGTTCACTTCGTGACCCATAAGACTGTTATCATTCAGTGATTTCTTATTTACATTTTCTGCATAGTTTTTGGTAATTAATGATTTTTACACAAAAAGGTTTATTGATCATCGAATTGGACTACATAATGTTTTATATTTCGCTCATACATACTTTTATACACATGTCAAGAAATGTTTTGAACATGGAATCCTCGCAGGTGAAAGCTCACCCTGCAATTCTTTTAAAATCTTTTAGGTTAAATGTTAGGTCTGGTGTGAGAGCAAGGATTGAAGTGTGAAGGACACCAGAGGCCACTACCTTGTTTTTGTTTAGCTAATTTAAAGACTTTCTTTTGGTTATGAATTAGCTCTATGTTAAGACTCTAAACTTCCTGCTGTGATAGTTATTGTTAAGTATTAAAATTGTAATAGAAATACCCTCTCTTCTGGGCCAGTGCGTTACATGGGTCATGTCGATTTTCAAAAAAGAAAGTGTAGCATGATATAATGATGGCATGCATTATAATGCAAAATATGATCATAGAGGATGAACATGATATTTCTACTCCAATCACAAGGCCATCTA
Source organism: Rubia yunnanensis (assembly GCA_037428765.1). Lineage (NCBI taxonomy): Eukaryota > Viridiplantae > Streptophyta > Magnoliopsida > Gentianales > Rubiaceae > Rubia > Rubia yunnanensis. Next base: position 62,585,370 of record CM075069.1, on the reverse strand, counting down.
CCACAACCTCGTATAGTGCTACATTGTCTCCAGATATTGATGTTGAACTATTCACTGATGAAAACACTTGATTTCAAGAATTTCTTGTGCGTCATAGAGAAATTAGAGTCTCGGATACTCATTATGCATTTCGCAATGCACTGATAGATCATTTGTTGGAGACATTGGGAAACAATGAAAACTGATATTCGGAACAATTATTTTTTGTATTTTTATTTTCTGGAAATGTTGTGTTGTTTTATTTTTCATTTTTTTAATGATGTATTATTCGTTTTTTGTGTATGTTTTTATGTTGTATTTTATTGCTTCAAGTGTTGTATCTTTAATTATCCAGTGTAGTGCTATGTGTCAATGAAAAATATTTTATTTTCAATTAACATTTTTATGAATTTTTAAATTACTAATTTGAGCTAAAATATAGTTGATATATGTAAATATTATAAAATATTATAAAATTAAAAAATATATAAAGAAAAAGGAAAGAATATTCTTTTTAGAGGAAAATATAGAGTAAACCAATGGAATAAATACATTGTAGCAACTATAAAAAAATTATTATAGCATGAAGCAACTGAAAGATAGAGGACACCATTGGAGTGGCTCTTACTAGTCTTCAATTAAATGAGTGAAAAGTATGTTGTTACATGGTTAGAACAATATTCGTGAAATTAGTGTTAATTACCCGCTAGTTAGAACTTTGGAGTTCTTAACAAGTTCGGGAAATGCCAAATGCAGTATATGCACATGTTGTTTGCATTGGCTAGGGAATACCTTTTTTTGGAGGGGGCATACAAACTTGCCTATGTGAATATAGGCAATGTGTCAATAAAAATTTGAACTTGAACATTGAAAATATTCATGAATGGGATTTAAATATATCGAATGATATGTGCCATTTTATGATAATCAGAAAGAAAAAAACATGTGTGTGGAAGTTCATGTGGCCTGTTACAAAACCTTTGGTTCAAGGCTTAGCCCATTAAAATGGAAGTAGCTTTCACTAAGGTGTTGGTTCAATCAAAAGATACCTACATCAACACATATGTTATCAGGAATTTTAGGGCCTGTATTTTTTAATTATTAAAAATGGCGGGGGATCGTTAGATATTTTCAAGAATTTAAAGACATGTAGTGCATGAGTTACTTGACATTAAACAAGGTCAAAGAAAGGATCTTGAAGTAAGTGTTATCTTAAAGTGTGTTATCCTTTGAATTCATAAAGTTTATCTTTTGAGTTTATGAATTCTATTCACTTCCCCAAATCAAAATGCTATAGAGTATGTTATCAATGTTGATCATACACCACTGGTGGTGGTAATTCACTCCAACCACCACTGCAAACACCCCCTAATCCCAATCGATCATACAGAGAAGCTCTTAAACCCCACCAACAACAACCATCAAAGTCGAGGAATCTCATCCTCAACCCGATTACTGAATACAAAGGTGAAATAACGGTGCTCCTTGATGATTCTGACATAGACATCTTATATGAGCCGTGGAGCAAGCACCTGGTCGGAAAGTTTCAAGGAGGACGACCGGCGCTCAACTTCATCAGGCACCAGTTCAAGCGCATCGGCTTCATTGGAGAAGCCACAATCACAGCTCTGGACAGAAATCACATCTTCATCAAATTCGAGCATGATGAGGATATACAGAGATGCTGGATCAAAGGAAACTGGAACATAGGAGGTTCGACAATGAAGGTACTTAAATGGACGAAATCATTTGATGTGAATGAAGAACCTCCTTTTGTTCCTATCTGGTTAACTGTAGAATCCCCCCCTGCCTACTGTTTGGATTATGATTACATCCCTTTGATAGCAAGTAGGCTAGGAAACTTGATCTTTGCTGATCCTCCTACATTGAACCATACTAGACCATCAACAATTCGGATTTGTGTAGAAATGGATCTCACAGGACATTTTCCTGATAGAATCAGGTTGGGTTCAAAAACTGAGAATAAATGGTACACTTTGTCTTATGAGAATCATCCCTCTTATTGTACCAAATGCTCCAAAATAGGACACAAATATGGTGACTGCGACAAGCCTAAAGCCCCTAAACCATCAGCTCAGTTCCATCCAAAACAGGCATCAGCTCAACCATTAGCTCCTGCTCAGAAACAAGCATCTTCCAGTGGTAACCTTCAACCACAAAATGCCAAAGCGGTTCCCAAATCCTATACTCAAGCACCTAAGACCACTCAGAATTACTCAAAAAATGGTGAAGGTCCATCAGCCACTCCAACTCCTGTCCTTCTCACTGAAAACAGCTTAGCAAACTGCCAATGAATCAGGCTGAAGCTGACAGTTCTCAAGAAGTTCAAGAAGTGATAGAAGTAATTGAAGTGGTGGACTCTCTTCAGGAAGATCAGCATAATGTCACATATGGCAAGAAGATCCCAGATCTGGTCACTCCTTACAATATCCCAACATCAATGCAGTGGATGCCAGTGAAAAACAAGACCAGCAAAAATCATTCTAACTGGCAATCTACTGATGATCTTATGCACTCATTCTCACAGACTAAGACTCCTGAACCCTTTGACTTTAATAGAACCATTGTTTCTCAACAGTTCAAAGATTTCCAATTGACTTTGTCCTCTAAATTCTCAAAACTGCAGGAAACGCAAGTTTTGCAAGAAATACAAGAAGAGCAAAAAATACAAGAAGCTCAGGAGGTTTCCACTGATGACTTTCAGAAAGTTTCAGAGGCTTCTGTGCAGCAACAAGAATCAGAAGCTCCTGTGCCTCAGCAAGACTTAGCAACTCCTCAGCAGCAACAAGACACTCAAAAAAATCAAGAGCAAGACAAAGACATACCAACCACAACCACTGACCCCGCCCTTCACAAACGCAGGATAAGCAAGGAGATCTTGCTCCTAATTCCCAACAGAACCAGAAAATATTAGAGGGAGAGGAGGGTAACTCAGACAATCCTGATCCCATATCCCATGATACCTCATCAGGTACACCTCCAACTTCTACTGCTTCAATTTCCGCTGATCAGTTGACATCACAGGCTCTTAGTCATGACCCTGGGAATTTAGCATCCTTGCATGACAATATTAGGACTTTCTTTCAAGAACCTAATATTATATCAACCTCAAAATCTTCTCGTGCTAAAACCAGGTCCCAAGTTAAAAATGAATATAAAACTCTTAACATGGAATGCTAGGGGAATACAGAAATCATTATTGAGACTTAAAACAATCGTCACAATTCATAAAATCTCAATATTGGTTATTGTAGAAACCAAACAACAAATTGGGAAACTGGATCACTTTAAAAAATGAGCTAGGTTTTCATTTTGCATTCTCTTCTTTTGATTCTAGGACCTGGATAATGTTGAAAGATGTTTTTACTGCCTCTATGATCCAAGTCCATGAACAATTTTCCTTGCTATCTGTCTCAAATGCTATCCATGATATTGATTTTTATCTGTATGCTATTTATGGATTCCATGATAGATCAGAGAGGTCTAAAATGTTCAATGATATTGAAAATAGTTTAAAAAAGACCTCTCTTCCCTGTCTACTTACTAGGGATTTTAATGTCATCAGGTTTATCAGTGAATATAGAGGTAAGTCATCACCTGATATAAACAGCATAAATGATTTTGATGCATTTATTAACTCTAATAACCTAAATGACATTACAACAGTAGGTAATCTCTTTACTTGGACAAATGGTAGGAAATTGGAGCATAAGGTAGAAAAACGTTTAGATAAAACTATTGCTAATAATGCCTGGTTTCAAAAATATCCCAACTCCTCCATTCAGATTTTAGGCAGGCTTCCATCTGACCATTCTCCATTAGTTTTAGATGCCCAAAGTTCTAAGCAATCCTATCCAAAAGCTTTTAAATTTCAAAATATGTGGACACTTGACCCACAGTTTTTATCTGAGGTTGAAAATAACTGGAAAATCCCCATAGGGCCTCAGGGTATGGTTGGATTCTCACTTAAACTGAGTAGATTAAAGGGGCATCTTAGGACCTGGAATAAACTACATTTTGGCAATATTTTTGATAAAATAAAAATCATGGAATCAGATATAATGGAATTGGAAAGGAAATATGACATATCTGCTGATCCATCTGATTTACTATTATTATCAAAAAATAATGCTAAATTGACAAAAGTTTTGCACCAGGAGCAGTCTTTTTGGAAACAAAAAGCTAGGAATAATTGGCTAGAAAATGGTGACAAAAATACTAAATTTTTCCATCAGTCAGTTAGGGATAAATATGCTAGACTTGGGATAAATAAAATCAATTTAGGTAACAATCAGTGGTGTAGTGATCAGGATAGTATTGGTGAGGCTGCTGTTTCCTTCTACAAACTCCTCCTATCTGATGAGAACAATAATCCCTCTGGTCAAGATCTCCTCCATTCTCTAAGATATATCCCATCTCCCATTACAGAGGAGGATAATATTTCATTACTCAAACTGGTGGAAATGGGTGAGTTAAAGAAGGTTGTTTTTTATTTAAGTGAAAATAGTGCCCCTGGTCCAGATGGATTTAATGGTAGATTTTATAGGTTTTGCTGGGACATTATAAACCATGATTTACTGACTGCTGTGAGGGAATTTCAGTGTGGTGTTCCAGTGCCAAAACTTTTTTCTAGCACTCTGATAACTTTGATTCCCAAAGTTCAGACCCCTATATCCTTCTCTGAATATAGGCCCATCAGCCTCTCTAACTTCTCTAACAAAATCCTATCTACGATTCTGAGTGAGAGGTTAAAGCTGTTAAGCCATAAATGTATTTCAGAGGAACAATCTGCATTCATAGAGGGTAGAGAAATTTCTTATAATATACTGATTATGCAGGAGCTGGTTAGGCTGTTAGACAAGCAGGGACAGAGTCTAAATGCTATTTTTAAACTTGATATGTCTAAAGCATTTGATAGAGTGTCATGGCCTATGCTAAATTCCCTGCTTTTGAGATATGGTTTTCATGGACACATAGTCTCTCTGATACTCAGTAACATTCAAGCTGCCTGGTTCTCAGTGTTAATTAATGGGGTTCCATATGGATTTTTTAAGGCTTCTATAGGTCTCAAACAAGGAGATCCTCTGTCCCCTACTTTGTTTAATTTTATCACTGAGCTTTTAAATAGGGGCCTAAAGTGCATGTTTCAGTTAGGATTTATTGATAGATTTGCAGTCCCACTGGGTTCAATGGAGATCTCTCATTTGTCTTATGCGGATGACACTGTCATCTTCATTAAGGCAACTAAGAAATCTCTAAAAAACCTAGTTTTATTTTTAAAACATTATCAAAAAGCTTCTGGACAGTTGGTGAATTTCACAAAGAGTGCTTTTTATGTAGGAAATAAAACTAGTTCTTTAAGAACTGGGATGATCAGAAACATAACACTCATGTCAGAAGGTTTTTTTCCATTCACTTATGTAGGGATACCTATTTATAAAGGTAGGAAGTTAAATGTATATTTTTAGCCTCTTATTGAAAATCTGAATGGAAAGATTCTGAAATGGAACAATAGGTGGTTGAATATGGCTGGTAGAATAATTCTGGTGAAACATGTTCTTGCTTCCATCCCACAACATGTTTGGTGTGTCATGTCCCCAACCAAACATATGATTGAAATGATGGAAAAAATGTGCAGCAATTTTATTTGGGGGAAATCAGACCAAGGGGAAAAGAGACACTGGAAAGCATGGATTGATCTGTGCTATCCTAAGTCTCAGAATGGCTTTGGATTCAGATGCTTCCAGACAGTAATTGATAGTTTCTCGCTCAAGCTTTATGGGAAATTACATATCGGATCCACCTTATGGTTAAGATTCATCTGGTCATTACCCCCCTCTGCTAGATCATCAGACTCATGGAAAAGAGTCAAAGCTATAACTCATATAGCTGAGACCTTTGCTAAAGTACAGGTTGGAAGAGGAACTTCAAATTTTTGGAACAGTAACTGGAGGGGCTTAGGATTCCTCTCAGATCATTGGGAAGCAAATTCTGAATTCCCTTTCCCAGACCTTACAATAGCTCAATTCCAGGAAAACAAAAATCTTTTTCTACCCCAGCTCTCGGATGGTTTTAACTTGGACTTGATAAACTCCTTGTCTTCACCCTTTTCACTATTTGACAGGGATGATCATATGATTTGGACACCATCTTCTACAGGTCATTTCACGGTATCATCAGCTTTCAAAACCATTTCCAGTAAAAGGTCAGATATTAGGTCAATGAAACAGATTTGGAATCCTTTGGTTCCTCCTAAAATATCTGTGTTTGTCTGGAAAATGGTTAACTACTTTTTACCTCTCGATGAAAAACTAAGGAAGATGGGTATTCAAGTTGTTTCTAAGTGCATCTGCTGTCAAAATGAAGACTCACTCACTCACTTTTTCTTACACTGTCATCTAGCCTCTAAGCTTTGGAAATGGTTGTTCAATATTCTGGAAATTCCATACAGACAGTTTGGGCATATTTTTCATGCATTGTCATGGTTCTGGTCGATCTCACATTTCTCAAAATAAAAAAATAGTGCATGTCATATTTTGCCAAATTTATTGATCTGGTTCCTTTGGAAGGATAGATGCAGCTTCTTGTATGATTCTAAAAATATTGTGGAAAAGTCAATTATCATACAGATTCAGAAAATGGTTGTATCTATTTTCTCATTGCAACCTATCATTCAGCACCCTGACTGTAATCATTTGATAGCCATAGGAATGTTTACAAGTTTCAAAACTCCAAAACCTCGGATGATCAAGTCTTACAAATGGAATCCCCCAGATCTTGGTTATAAATTAAACTTTGATGCACATTGTCCTCAGCTAAACTATGCCGCAGGAGGTAATGTTATCAGAAACAATTCAGGCATGATTCTTTTTATGGGAATGGAATAAAATGGACTCCATATCTGATCCCCTCACTGTAGAATTAATGGCTTCCTTTACAGGGATCCAAATATGTTGTGCACTTAACTTGTTCCCCTTGACTGTAGAAATGGGCTCTTTGCAGGGTGTGCAGCTCTTAAATGGTGCTAAACATGTGCCTTAGAATATTCAGAGACTCATTTGGCAGATAAAAGAACTCACAGCAGATAAACACATCTCCTTTGTTCATGCCTACAGGGAGCAAAATCAGGTGGCTCATCAGTTAGCTTCTTTCGCTAGGAGTTTATTGCAACAAGATGAAAACAGGGGTCAGATCTTTGCACAGGAGGCTTCTCTTCAATTAAAACAAGCAATAGCTGGGGATGCTCTGAATCTTCCCACAATCAGAATCCATCAGCCTCCTTGATCAGTAATCTTTCTGAGCAGCACCCGCACGGATTTCTTTTTATTGGTGCTCAATCCTTCATCACTTTTGATCATTATAGAGGACTATTACATCTCACCATTCTTTTGTTAATATGTTTAGTGGTATTTGAGTTCCTGTTTAAGGCTGATATAGATCGGATGCTAATTTGAGTTTCGTATCTACGATTCGCTAAACTGCGTTTGGTTCTTATATTGCCTTGAAACGGGAACCGACATCCTAACTACTAATTTGCGATTGGAGCCGTGTGGCATCCAACACTATCGCTTTTGGAAGCAAGTTAATTTGCTTCGTCATTTTGTAACGAACTGAGTTTAAGCTCCTCTTTCTTTTTCAGTTTTTTTTAAAGGGTTTAGGGTAGCCCATATACAACCCTCTCTCCTTATTACAAGGGGTGTTTTAATTAAAAAAAATCAATGTTGATAATACTCCATCCATTGTGAATGTATTTGTGCTCGAACAAATTACTGCTATTAATACTTCACATGGAAAAAACAATCACACTGTCACTCTCCATGTCACTGTATCTGAATATGTTGTTTATCCTTCCAATGTGAACTCATTCGAGCTTGATAAATCTTCTGATGTTATTCCATCTAATGAAAAAAAAAATTAAGATTATCCTTCCCCCTATTGTTACTCCTGAACTTATTGTGTCTTCATCTGAACCAACTGAACAACTGAGTAATATCATTGTTGGTCAAGGTATTAATTCTACAGCTTAATCTAACCACCCTCCTATTCAGGATACAAATTCCACTCTTCATCAAAACTTAAAACTAACATCACAGAGTCTTAAAAACCTGAATGAGGAATACATTGAACTAAGTGCTGGTAATTCTCCCTCGTTGTCTTCATGATAAAAATCAACCAAGAGACTGGAATGGCTCCATGATAAAAATCAACCAAGCCAATCCTCTCCAACAAAAGAAGAATCAATAAACTTTAAGGAAATCAAGTAAAGCCTAATTGAATCAAACAACAAATTCAAATCCCTGCTAAAAAAACTGAAAATTCTGAAGATCTAACCATTACTGATCAGAGAACTAAGCCCAAAAAGTACAGTAAAAGAGACTATACAGTTACAACCAAAATGGTAGCTACCCATTCCTCTTTGAATAATATTAATCTTAATAATGATGGGAACAAAAATATGTGGCTGGAATGCTAGAGGAGTAGGTAATAAATCTACTCAAATTAGAAATAAAGACATAAAAAAAGATTTAAAACTGAAATATTTGTCATCATTGAGCCTATGCTCAGTAATGAAGATATTAATTCAACCAAAAAGAGCTTAGGCTTTCAACATTGTTTCTCATATGCCAAAGGTAAAATTTGGATCTTCTGGACAGATGAAATTAACCTTAAAATAAATGCAATTGAGGAGAAATATATAATATCCACATTTAGACATCCATTGCTGCAAAAAGAATGTCAAATTGGATTCATATATGCTAAACACACCAATAAGGAAAGAAGGAAAATGTGGAAATCTTTAGCAGCTTTCAAACACACTCATCTTTGCCTTATTGGTGATTTCAATGTAATATCTAATACAGATAAATACATTGGACCCTCTGTACCAAACAATAAAGACATAAATGCTTCCAATAAATTCATTAGTTGCAATAACCTTTTTGATATTCCAACATTAGGTTCTTTATACACCTGGACAGGAGTGAGACCAAATGGTAGAGCGTGGAAAAAAATTGATAGGGGTCTATCTAATAACATATGGTCAGATTTTCCAATCCTCTCATATTCAAATATTAGCCAGTTACCAATCAGATCATAGTCCCTTAATCCTTCATGTTTCTGAAAATAATAAGAACATTGGGCCTCAACCTTTCAAATTTCTCAACTACTGGATTAATCTTCCTTATTTTTACGAAAATAACTGAACAAACCTGGAATATCCACACAAATCTATATGGAATGAGAAAATTAGGTTTTAAACTAAAAACTTTTTTAAAAATCTTTGAAACTGTGGAATGCCAACATTTTTGGCAACATTTTAGAGAAGCTCAAAACTGTGAAGCTTCATTAATTGAGGCAGAAGAAGATCTGTAACATTTAGAAAATGAAAGCAATATTTCATCTTTCAACAAGGCAAAAGCTAATCTCACCCTAGCTATAGCAAATCAAGAATCTTTCTGGAAGCAAAAAATTAAGGATTAAATGGTAAACTGAGGGTGATTCAAACACAAAGTTTTTTCACCCAATAGCTAAAACCAAACACCAAAAACAAAGGATTTCAGGGATTAAAAACTGCAATGGTGATTGGATCCATCATAAACTTATAGGGGAAGAAGCAGTTGCTTATTTCCCTAACCTCTTAGCAGATGAAGAAAATGATCATACTAGAACTAACACAGCATGTTTGCTGGAAAACCTTCCAGTCACGAGCACCAATAGCATGAACAAAGAGTTAACTAAATCAGTAACCACGAAAGAATTGACTAACACCATCATGAACATGAATGGTGACTCTACACCTAGACCTGATGGATTTCCAGGATTGTTCTACCAAAAATACTGGAACATCATCAAAGAGGATGTTCTTCAGGGTGTTCAAGATTTTTTCAACCAATCAGAACTCTCCAAAGTAAAAACTGCAACACTAATTGTCTTAATTCCCAAAAAAAATGTTTGCTCCTCATTCAAACACTATAGACTAATTAGTCTTTACAATTTCTCTAATGAGATTATAAAATCTTCACAAACTGAATTGCAGACGGACTCAAACCTCTAATGAATGAAATTCTCAGTCCTGAGCAGTCAGCGTTTACCTCTGGAAGAGAACTCTCATAAATATTCTCTTAATGCAGAAAATGGCAAGTTATATTAATCCAAAATCCAGGGGCTGCAATATGATAATAAAGCTTGATATGATGAAAGCCTTTAACAGAGTCTCCTGGTCCTTTCTGTCTAAAAGTTTATCCAAAATGGAATTTTAAGAAAATCTTGTCAATCTAATCATTAGAAACATAAGGTCTGCATACTTCTAAATATTAGTTAATGGTGACTCTTTTAGATTCTTCCTAGCCTAAAGGGGATTGAAGCAAGGATACCCTTTATCACCATTGCTCTTCATTCTAATGGTTGAATCCTTTTCCAAATCACTTGACTTCTATTTCAAATGTGCAGAAATTCTTTACTACAAACTACCTAAAAACATGCTTAATATAGCACACTTATCATTTGCTGATGACTTTCTTAAAATACACAAAGGCTGGAATTAAAAAGCTCATGGGATTTTTTTAAATGTATGAAAATGCATCTAGCCAGAAAATAAACTATGAGAAATCATCATTTTTTACATCCAAAACTGCCACTCCGTGAATTATAAACCAAATGAAATCAGATACATAAATGATACAGGGGATATTTCCTTTCAAATATTTAGGTTCACCAATTTATATAGGAAGGAATAAGAACTCACACTACCTTAACCTTCTTAACTCTATTAACTCTATAATCCTTCAGTGGCAAAACAAACTCTTATCACTAGCTGGAAAAATGGTCTTAATTAAATATGTTTTAGCTTCCATTCCTCTTCATATAATAACTGTACTTAAATCCACTAATCACATCATTAATCAAGTACACGAGACAATGGAACAATTCTTTTGGAAAACCAATACTTCATCAACTCAATCAGGGAGAACATAGAGGTCTTTCGACAAACTATGTTTTCCCTTTGATGAAAATGGGTTGGGCTTTAAAAACCTCCATCTAATGGTTAAAAGTTTTTCATTAAAACTATGGTGAAAGCTTCAACAAGGAACTACTCAATGGGCTCAATTCATGTGGTCAACACCAATCAATCACCAAAAATAAGAACTTGGAAAAAAATAAAAGAGGTTGATGATTTAACCATAAAACACACTTAACTCCAAATTGGAAAAGGCTCAGTATCATTCTGGGATTCTAACTGGTCAAGCTTGGGACTTATTCTTTACAAATGGAATCCTGAAATTAATTTGTTGAGTTTTGTGCTAAATGCAATCAATGGGATACCTTGAGTCAAGTTTTGACTACGGGAGTCATTGGTGAGGTTTGACAAGAGATGTCAAATTTGCTCTTGCAAACTACTATCTAAGAAGGATAGAAGTTTAGCCTTCACAACAAGTAGTGAAAGTAGTAAATAGGTTGCATGTTCAATGATGGATAAGAGGTTTGGAAGTGGAAGTCAATTGCGCCCAAGGTTTCGTCAATTGTTATTTTCATCTTACCTTTAGTTGTATTGCATGATTAGCATCGTTCTTTTGCTTTGCTAGTTGTTGTATTTCAATTTGATAACTTAGGAACAAACCAACCAAAAACCCCCCGCGTTTACATATTTTTATATATGTATCTATGTATGTACATGTTTAGTATGTCTTCTCCTATATATGTTTTAAACACTTGAAAAGATCCCTCTTCTCGAACATGACCCCGACTTGCCATCATCTACTTAATTGTAGATAAGAAGCATTAGGGCTTAAAAGTATTAACTTTGAGAGGTACGGCGACGACCTCCCACTTGTCTTGAAGCCTTTGGTATTTTTTTTGAGGTAACCTATATTGTTGTTGAGGAGGCCAATACGGTTGAGGGTTTTGACCTCCTTGAGGGTTCCATACCGAAGATTCGGGTTATCACGATTACCCGAATTGTACGGCCGACTTTGGTACCCTTGATTCCCTTGATAGCTTTGGTTTCCTTGATAACCTTGGATGCCTTGATAGCCTTGCCCACCTTGATACCCCATGGCACTCACCTCCTCGACATAATCATCTTGCAAAGTATGGAAAGTGTTCATAGGATGCGCCGATAAAAAATTTTCACAAGATTTAACATGTGGCACATTTCCGGGCTTGGTCATCAAAGATGTCACCATAGAAGCAAGGGCCAAGACTTGGTCGTCAAGCTTTCCACTATTGGAAAGGTCACTTGTGGGAATTGGATTTCTCCTTCTCAAATCGGCCCTCGAGCTAAAGTTCCTTGACTCCTCTGCTAGCTCCTCATATAATTGCATAGCCTCCAATGAAGTCTTGTTCCCAAGGGTACCACCATAAGAACTCCTCACTAATCTTTGGTCCTCATCAAGAAGACCATTGTTTAAATAGTAGACCAAATCTCCCTCCAAATAGTCATGGTAAGGAAAACTTGCGAGAAGCTTCTTGAACCTCTTCCAATAGTTGAAGAGAGAATTTTCATGCTATTGGAGGATGTTTCCTATGTCCTTAATCAAAGCAACAGACTTCAAGGCCGGGAAGTACTTGGCTAGAAATGTTTTCTTCATGTCAAGCCAACTTTTAATGCTCTTGGGCGGTAGGCAGTGGAGCCAATCTCTTGCACCATCCCTCAATGTGAACGGGAATTCCTTCAACTTGTAAAAGTCTTCATCTACTCCATGGGGGATTGTACCACCACACAAAAAGTGGAACTCGGTAAGGTGCTTGTTGTCATTCTCCCCTTGCCTACCAAGGAAGATAGGCAGCATGTTTACAAACCTGATCTTTAGCTCAAAGTGCCCATTTGGTCCAACCAAGGGATAATCAATGCACATCACTTATTGAACAAGGTTAGGGGCCATAATGTCCCTCAACAAGGGTTGCCCCAAAGGAATTTCCCTTCCTTGCATAGGAGAAGCTCTCCCTTAGAGAGAAGGATGTTGAGGCCCTCCTCCCAGATGCTCATCTTTGTGCTCATGTTGATGCTCCATAGAAGTAGAAGTATCCACAAAATGGTCACTAGGAGGGTTGTTATTCATAAAGCCTCCTAGCCCGTCTCAAAATCAACTCTAAGTCAGGGTCATAGTGTAGGGGTTCTTGCAAAGAGGATCGCGTACGAACCATACACCAATAACTCGAACAATACATCTCCAAGCCAAGCGAAAATGGCAAGTCAACTAAGAAATCAAAATAAAAGCAAACTAACAAATATTTACAACTAGCACATAATCACACATAATATGCCCAAACACTTAAAAATAAATGCCTCTTTCCTGGCAGCGGCACCAAAAATTTGGGAGGTCGTCGTCGTACCTCTCAAATTTATATTTTTAAGCCCCAATGCTTTCTATCTATAATTAAGTAGATAATGGCAAGCCGGGATTGTCCATGAGAAAAGGGATCCTTTCAAGTGTTTAAACATATATAGGAGAAAACATACTAGATATACGCATATATTGATACATATAAAAGCATGTCAAAAGTTGGGGGGGGGATTGGTTGGTTTTTGTTCCTAAGTTATAAAATTGAAAGACAACAATTAGCAAAGTAAGAGAACTATGCTAATCATGCAACAACAACTAAAGAGATGATTAAAACAACAATTAATGGAGCCTTGGGGGCAATCGACTTCCACTTCCAAACTTCCTATAGATCATAGATTAATTCACTCATTTAATTACATGTGTTGCCTTGGGGGCAATCGACTCCCTTTCCCCGATTGTTTTGACCCGGATCGGGGAAAGGAGACCGATCATCTCGGTTCATTCTGTGAATAAGCTCCAAGAAGGGGAGTGAGACGTGCCGATGACGTTAAATAAACTTGGTTTTGACCATCTGGATCTTCATTCGTGACTTTTCTTCGATGTTGTCTCAATTTGATTTTTATTGTTATTTTTCATTGTTTTAATTTATTTCTATCACGGTTGTGTTTTCCATGATTTTGTAGCAAAATAGGTCGAGCATTGGAAAATTGGCGATAATTTTGGAATGCAAAAATCAGCCATGAAAACAAGGGAGAGCTGAGGAGAGCAAGGCTGGCTGCGGATGCTGGAATCATTCCCGCCCGGGCGGCCAAGCCCCCGCCCACGCGACATGCGGCGGCACTATTCTTTTTTCTTTTTTTTCGAACAAAAAGAATATGATATGAAGTGGGTGGCCAAAAATTCCTTTTATAGTACAAGAGAGAGGAAAAGGAAAGCAAAAGGCAAAAGTGTAGCAGGAAAATGGGCTCGTTCGGGCTGGCTGCCCATTTTCACCCTTGTGTCGCCTTGCTTTCAAATCCTCAAATCTTCTTGTCTTCAATCTTCAAAGCTAGTCTTCAAATCCTCAAAGTCTTCAAAATGTGATCTTCAATGGTCTCCTGTCTTTAAGTCTTGATGTTCTTCCTTTGTCACACAAAATCCACTTAGAAAAAGGTAAAGAGCGTAAAGTCGCTTTTACCTCTCCTAACAGAATTTCAAGGTAAAACACAAGCTCTTGATAAAAAAAAGCACAAAATTGATCCCAAAAAGTACTAAAATATAAACATTAAATGGACACATCGCATTCATACCCCTTCTTTTGAATACTTATAGGATAGATTGTTTCATTATTCGAATTTAAACATGGTCTCTCATGATTTCAATGTTCTCATCAGGAGTATGCCATACTTATGCATATGGTCACTTTGGTGTGCTAGAAATAGCTATTTGTTTGACCAAATTAAGCCAAATGATGAGGTTATATTTAAGAAAATCTTGTTGGCTTTAAATGACATTTTGATTGGATTTTATATCAAATGCTTGTGAAATTTAACCTCAGGAACTCCAAGATTGTTCTTCTGAAGGTATAAGAAAATAGTTAGGAGACAAATCATTCATTGGAAGCCTCATATTCAGTTTAAGTTAATCTCGGATAGCTCTGTCCTCAATAACGGAAGTGCTGGAATGGATTTCATCATTAGAGATTATAATGGAAAGATGGCGTTAGCAGCAGTTAAACAGATTACAGTTACTTATAGTCTTCATGTTGAAGTTCAAGCACTCAAATATGGAATTTATGCAGCATAGAACTATGGCATTAGACACATTCAAATTGAGTGTGACTATGAACTGTTGGTTAAGATTGTGAGAGACTTCAAAATACCGTGGCAATGCACCATTGAAGTCAGACAAATATGGGATTCAGTTTCTCATATGGACTGGTCCATCCCACATGTATACAGAGAGGCTAATAGTGTTGCAGATTTATTGGCAAGAATTGCAAGCAACAAAAAGGTAAACTCTTATTTTGATCATCACTACCACAGAGACCCACCTCTAGCACAGGTTTTTTTTTGTTCTAGCACCAGTTTTTCGTAAAAAAACTGATGCTAAATTAGCACCGGTTTTTTAGCAATGGTTTTTCAACCGGTGCTAATTTATTTACGACGACGAAAAAAAATCCCTTCCTGAAAGCTGCAGCGCGCTGCCGCTTTCAGAGCAAGGGAAAAAGACTCAAAATTAACTATTTTATTCCACATTAATTTAATAATAAAATTAACTTCACAAAAGTAATAATTTATTTCCACATTAATGTATACAAACACCTTGTCTCGTACGACTATGACAAGAATAATAGTCCTAATTATACAATAATAAAACTACTGCAGCACAATTTATGGTGCACTGCCTTCACTTACAGCTCTAGAATCTCAGTTTCTTCTCTACTCTTGCAAAAACAAAGATTAAATGAGTACATAGTTGGGAGAACCGAACCTATCAGCTGTAATTATAATTCCCAGATTCCGAATTGGAGGTAAAGAAAGGTACAAGTGGTTAGTGAAACAATCTAATGATTCTGGAAAATGATCGACAAGAAAAAGATGGACAATAAGAATGATTACTCATTGTGGTTAAAGAGATATTCGTTTGAAGCAGAACTATTGCCATAAAGTGGCTAAAATCCTTGGAATGAGAATGAAAGAATCTTGAACAATCCATCGGGGTTGCATGTACCTGCACATTGCAAAAATATCAGTGTATTCAACATCTCCACCATGGATAACCTAGCATATTAGTGGTTTAGTTCACCCTTAACTATATAAAATATTACTTCATCCATCCTTATAAAAAGGGTGCATTGTTTCTGCAATAGTACGAGAAATATGATTCATTTTGTTTTAGGCTAAGTGGACGCTACTAGTACCTCCAAGAAGGTGTTGGAACCCCATACAAGATTCTCATAGAAGAAGCTCTCTTTGGCTTACCCAATGACCAGCATCTTCCAGCACATGCATTTCAACTCCACCTCCCTCTTCAACTGCTTACTCCTCAGCAACATGAAGTCTATGAAGATCTTCAAGTGCCCTCCTGTGCAAACTCTATTCTGCTTTCAACAAGTTTACATGTACACCTCGAGGGACATCTTCCACTACCTTCCTGCAATGCATGATGAACATCAGGTCACACAAGGGGTCACAATTTAACTAACTCAAACAATATGTTCACATTCGCTTAAATGTAGCACCTTGTTGATTGTTTATATATCTAAGCCAAGTCAATTCACCCTATGCTACATCAGTTCTCAAAGACAAAGTTGATAGGTGCAATAGTGAATCAAATAATGCATAACAGATCTAGTACTGGAGCAAATTTACATCCATCAGCATTAAATCACAGAAATTAAACATGCAAACCTGTCGAACATCAGGGTTCTCATCATTATAGGCCTCCAACAGGAAAAGAAGATATACCTCAGGCTAATTTCAACACTAAAATGAACTATTCAGAACACATAAATTTTCAATAAAAAATGCAGGCAGTAGGGTAAAATTGATTCGTCAATTGATGCAAGTGTTACTCCCTCTATCCGAACTTAAGTTACACAATTTAACTTTTCACGATTGATTTAAAATGCAAACACAGCAAAAAAAATAGAGAGAAGAGAACTTTTGATTATGTGTAGAAACGTCCCCACCTTGATTATGGTTAATGCAATCAAATCTCCACCATCCTATCCCAAAATCAAGGCTATCTATAACCATATAAATAAGAAAACACCAGTTGTTTAAAACCAAACTAAAGATGGAAAACTTGCAACATAATAATTTCCATCTTTAGTTGCCAAACTCCATTCTTTGAAGCAGTGACAACAAAGCACTGGTAAAACAAATAATCAAACATTAATATGGAGAAATCACAAAGTTCATCCTTGTTTTTTATTTGTCCACATTCAAAACTTTATAAGTTTAAAACTATCCTCAAATTTAGACCAAATAAAAGTTCCACTTAAACATTACACATATAACGAACTGAAAAGAGATCTTCATGACAAAAGCTCACACAAAATGTATAAATAAACTCTTCAACTTCCAAACAACACAAGATGAGCACACCATTTGAAAGCATAGCTGGAAAAAAAGCATTGCCCATGTCTTTCTTAATACTGAAATTCATACAAGAATTTGATTTTACAAGACTACATGGATATTTCAGGCACGCAGATCAAACAACATACTTTAGAGTCTATGAAGGATAGGAGTATAGGACTAGTAGTACTACACTAATGCACAAGTCAGCTGCTAAAGATAGAATATACCCATATCTTGGTTGCAAAATTCAAAAGATAGGCATGACAAAAGCTTCACCACATTAATACTTTACCCAAAAAAACTGATTGGTTCTTTGATGTAAAGGACTTGAGCTCAAAAGACAAAAATAACAGCAGACAAGGAGAACCAGCTCGAAATAATGAAACCACACAATCCCAGTTTGCAAAAAAAATTAAAGATATAAACTTTTAGCAACCAGAAGGAAGAAAAACATAAAACAGATCCAAAACCAAGCATAATAAATAACTAACCTAACAACATGTCCTTCAAAAAATTGTCATAGCAATATGTATATTGACATCGGCTCAAACGAACTAGAATGGAACTTCATCTAAGATTCACCTATGCATTGGTAAGCGCAGCCGACGATGAGAGTGGTGTGGAGGTGGTGGGGAGCATCGTCATCAGAGGTGGGAAACGAAGAGGTGGTGTGCGATGGTTAGCGCAGCGGTAATGGGAGCTCCGACGGAGGGAAGAGGGAAATAGGTAGAGGTGTTGGGGTGGGAGAGGTACGAAAATTTGGGGTTAAGGTTATGGAGGTAATAGGGAAAATTTGGGGTTAAGGTTATGGTGGGAAGAAGGAAATCAGTAGAGGTGTTGGGGTGGGAGAGGTACAAAAATTTGGGGTTAAGGTTATGGAGGGAATAGGGAATATTTGGGAGGGAAGGAAAATGATGCTTTGTTGGGCCATTTTAGAGTTTTATATACTTTCAAATGTTTTTTGAAAAAAACATTAACCCATATGAATGGGAGGGATATGTATTAGCTTCCCCGGAACCTGAAATCGTAAAAGAAACTCTTTTACTCTATTGCTGACAGGAAATATAACAATATTAGATTGACCATGATTAGCTTAGTAATCATGACTTGTCCAGAATCAATCAAGATCTGATCGAAAACATGATTTACTCTAACAATAGTATAACAATATTAGAAAATGATCTACTGCTGACATGAAGTATAACAATATTAGATCTGACCATGACTAGCTTAGTAATCATGACTTGTCCAAAATCAATCAAGATTTGATCAGAAACATGATTTACTCTAACAATAGTGTAACAATATTAAAAAATGATCTATTGCTGACAGAAATAAATAGAATACAAAGGAAGTAGAGTCCTACTAAGACTCTGTCCTAGTCAACATCACTTCTTCAGAATCATTAAAATCAATCTTGATTTACTATAACACCCTTGAGCTCTCGAGCCCCTCGAGCTTCTTGAACCCCTCGAACCCCTTCAACCCCTCGAATTCCTCGAGCCCTCGAACCCCTCGAACCTCTCAAAGCCACTCGAACCCCCTCGAGCCCCTCAAACCCCTCGAGTCCCTCGAACCCCCTCGAGCTCCCTCGAGCCCCATCGAGCCCTCGAACCCCTCGCACCCCCTTGAGCCCCTCGAACCCCTAGAACCCCTTCAGCCCCTCAAGATCTAGAGCCCCTCGATCCCCTCGAACCCCTCAAGTGGAGGCGATTCCCTCGAGCTCTCGAGCCCCTCGAACCTCGAAAAACTTTCGCCCCTCGAGCCCCTTTCGCCCCTCGACCCCTCGAACCCTCGTACCCCTCGTACCCATCGACCCCTCGACCCCTCAAGATCCTCGAGCTCCTAGAGCCCCTCAAACCCCTTGATCCCTCGAACTCTCAAACCCCTCGACCCCTCGAGCCCCTCGAGCTCTCGATCCCCTCGCCCATCGAAACATCGACACCCTCGAGCCCCTCGATCCCTCGTACCCCTCGACCCCTCGAGCCCCTCAAACCCCTCGAGCCCTCGAACTCTCGAACCCCTCGACTCCTCGTACCCCTCGAGCTCTCGATCCCCTCGCCCCTCAAACGTTCGACACCCTCGAGCCCCTCGACCTCGAGCTCTCGATCCCCTCCAACCCCTCGAGCGGAGGCAATTCCCTCAAGCTCTCGAACCCCACGATCACCCCTCGAGCCCATTTTTAAATTCACCGGTTATGCCGATTTTTAGCACCAGTTTTCAAACTGGTGCTATTTTTTACTAAAACCGGTGCTATTTTGAATTTGTTTTCGGGAAGATAGAATTTTGAAAATATTTAGCACCAGTTTTTAAAAATTGGTGCTAAAATTTTCAAAACCGGTGCTATTTTAAACAAATTTCTATTACTTTGGCGGGAAAACGAGTCTCAAAAATTTTTAGCCCCGGTTTTTAAAAACCGGTGCTATTTTTTAAAATCAACCGGTGCTAAGTTTTAATTTTTAGCACCGATTTTAAAAACCGGTGCTATTTTTAAATTTTTAGCACCGTTTTTTAAAACTGGTGCTATTTTTTACTAAAACTGGTGCTATTTTGAATTTTTTGCGGGAAGATAGAATTTTACAAATATTTAGCACCGGTTTTTAAAAACCGGTGCTAATATTTTCAAAACCGGTGCTATTTTACAAGTTTTGGCTATTTCTTTGGCGGGAAAAATAAAAATTTCAAATTTTTAGCGGTGCTAAAAACCGGTGCTATTATAAAATTTAGCACAGATTTATAAAAAACCGGTGTTAAAATTAAAAAACCGGTGTTAAATTAACACCGATTTTTAAAACTGATGTTAAAAATTAAAAAAAACCGGTGCTTTAGCACCGATTTTAAAAATCGGTGCTAAAAAACCTATGCTAAAGGAGGAGTCTCTGTAGTGCATGCAGGTTTACCTAATGAAATCAAAGAAATGATCCACCTTGACTCGGTTTCTTTTCCTTATATTAGGGGAAAAAATTCTTACATGACTTAATAGTCTGAACCAGTTTTGATGAAACCTGGATCATTAGCATAACTTATGGAATTAGAGTTAAGATTATCATTTGTAGAACAACTTAGTGCTCTATTTTTATTTTTTTTTTTGACAGCCGTTGTTCCCTGTTTGTAAGCTTGGAATGTCTGATGATAGCACTTTGGGATGCACTTCATATACGGCATCAGTTTCAACTTTTGAGTCTGAACCAGATGGTGAAACATGGAGGAAAATCTCTTATGCTACATCAATTTCAAAAATGGAAGTTGAACCAAACATGGAAACATGGACATAATGGCCACTGCTTCTTCCTCGATGAATCAAAAGTAAATCTCTTCAGGGGAAGATATTTTCAAGAGACTATTATGGAAGACCACCTCTTTTTGTCGACACAAGGGTGTGGAGGCAAAAAAGTGGAAAGCCATAATAGATTTCGACATGTGTTTAGGGCCATATCCTTTATTGAGATCGGTGTTAGAGATGAAGGATATGGAATAAAGCTAATTGTATTTGGCTATCCCATGTTACCTTGCCTAGATGTACATATCCAGAAGACTCAATTATGTACTCTTATTGTCCTTGTATGGTCTAGGAGCCTAATGTATACCCTCTTACTTAGGTGAGTATTTTATTTTTTATTTTTTTAAAGCTTATCTTTTGAGTTTATGGAAAACTTTCTGTTCATGAAATTAAAGTGAAGACATCAATGTCAAGCTCTCATGGACAAGTATAAAAGGAGCTCTCCTTTGTCATTCTATACACTACAACCCAACACAACACAACACAAGAAAGAAAAAGAAACATGTAATCCATTCTCAAAAGCTCTTGCTCTTAATTCTGTCCTTTTTGGTGTTGGGAAGTTAATTCAAACTTTTCCAACTTTTACTTCATGTTATCTTAAGAGGATATTTGTTCTGTATTACATGCACACAAAAGGGAATAAATAAAGCCTTAAGGAAAGTTCTTTGTGCGTGATTTGAAGTTTCACAAATTTATATCCATCTTTTGTTATCTCCTCATTTTCTTTTTACCATTGATTGGTAAGAAATACAGAGAGGTTGATTTTTGGGTGCTTGATTCAAAAATTTCGAATGCAATTGTGCATACCGCTGAAGTTGGAAACATTGGTGGAGGACGCATTCAGAGAATGTGTCCTCAAAGTGTTTTCTTTTTTTTTCGCAAACTATTTAAAGGAGGCGTCATTCTTTATTTTATTTTTTAAATCTGTTTAGAGGACGCTGATGTGCCAATTTTATACGGTTATATTAGGGTTTTTGGGATTAACTTTTGTACACTTTTGTGCTCTAAATGTGACATTTTGTCTTGAAATTACCAAAGGAGGGTTAAAATCGACTTTGACGTTTTTATCACTTTTTGGAGAATTTTGTTTGACAAGGTAATTTGTTTGAAAACTTTGAAAACTTTGAGACTTTGAAGAATATCTTTGAAGATTTGAGATTTGAAGACTTGCATTTGAGCTTTTTGAAGATATGAAGAGTTGAAGAGGTGAAGAAAGGAGAGCAAAGCAAAGGGTGAAGGATGATCTACGTTTTAAAGCAGAGTTTTCAGAATTTTCCCAGAAGAATCAGCCTCCAAGAGTGGTACCATTGGATTCCTCTTCTCGAGTACTATAAAATCAACTACAAAAACTCCCAAAGATCAACGGTTCTCCCGGAGGAAGCAAAACAAAACAGGACTAAATTTTACTAATCTGGCCTCGCGAATTTTGCCCTGCAGCCTGTGTTTTTCTCCCCTTTTTCTTGTACTATAAATACCTCTTCACCCACTTCTTCCCAAGCCTCTAAGCCCGATTTGGGGGCCTCAAACCCTAGTTTTTCACCATTTTCTTCCATTTCTTCTTCTTTCTTTGTAGATTTTTGTTCTATGTTATGGGTTTTAGTTCTCTAGCTTAGTTTTATCTTGGGAGCAAAGGATTGAAGCTTCCATTTCTATGTAGTAAGAACCATTATATCTATCTATTTGGTGTTTTTGCTATTGTGCATTTATTGAGCTTTGAATGTTAATTGTTAATTGCATTGATGTTGTTGGGAACTTGAGTATATGAAATACTTGTGTGAATTGCTTGCTAGGGTTTGGGGGAAGTGGGTTGATTTCCCCCCTTTTCTTGTTAGGAATATATGAGTATGATTTAGAGCTTCTTAAATGATGTTGGTGTGTTGATAATTGCTAGATGAATGTGATGATGTCGAACTCGTTGTCATGTTTGTTTTAGGTAGAAAATGAGAGAGGTCTATGAATGTCGATCGTTCTTGACTAATCTTGTGTAAATGCATGAATTGGTTAAATGCTTAGACACGGTGTAGTGTTTATAAGTGTTGCTAAGCTTGTTGATTCTTCGTGCTAAATGCCATCAATGGGATACTCTTAGTAATAAGGGAGTCATTGGTGAGGTTTGACAAGAGATTTCGAATTCACTCTTGCAAACTACTACTTAAGAAGGATGAAAGATTTATCTTCACAACAAGTAGTTGAAGTATTGAATAGATTGTTTCACTCGTTCTTGAACCCTTTGTTATTTAGCATTTATGTATTCTTGATGGTATGTTTCACTTCATTTATGCCATGGGTTGTTTGAGAATAGGAAGTGTTCTTATGATTGAAATGTTCGGGTGTTAGGAAAGTGACGAATTCCTTAGCTCCTTTGCATGAAAATCTATGAGCATGAACTTAGAACTTCTTGTGCATAATGTGTTGTGATTTTTGCTAGATAAGTATGTTAATGTTAAGTCAAGTAATGAATGTGATAGAATGAGTGAATGGTTCAATAATCTACATTAGGTTTGGAAGTGGATATCAATTGCCCCCAAGGCTTTGTTTTTTGTAGTTTTAAAACCCTTTTCTTAGTTTTGTTTGATGATTAGTATAGTTACTTAACCTTGCTAGTTATCTTGTGTTTTAACTTTCATAACTTAGGACAACCAACCATCCAAACCCCCCCTTTTTAAATGCTTTTATATGTATGTATATATATCTACTCCTAGCCTAATATCAACCTTTTGTGCCTAAACGCTTAGAAAGATCCCCCTTCTTCGTGGACGACCCCAACTTGCCGCTATCTACTTAGTTGTAGATAGTAAGCATAAAAGGGCTTATAAATATTAACTTTGAGAGGTACGGCGACGGCCTCCCAGACGCATTCATAGAATGCATTCTCAATATGTATAAAAAACTTTTAAAAAATATCTGTGAAGAGGACGCATTCATAGAATGCGTCCTCTTTGTTGATTTTGTTTTTTAGCAGACTTTGAGGATGCATTCATAGAATGCATCCTTAATGTTTTGATTTTTTTTTAAATTCTGTTTTAAGGATGCATTCGATAAATTATTTTGTAATAATTATTTTTCGCAGATTTTTCAATGCGTCCTCATTGTTTATATATTTTTTTACTCGCCTGTTAAAAAATGGGTACTGAATTTAACATATGGTTTTTTTTATAATCCCGCATTTTATGAATGCGTCCTCAATATAAAATATGGAATTTTAATCAGTAAATTATATAATTTATAAGTTATAGTTCTTTATGTTTTTGTTTTGGGTGAATATAGCGCATAAGTAGACTTGTGTTTATTTTATTTTATTCTAAAAATTGCAGTAATATATAGTAGGAATGAATGTAATTAAACAAAGATGTACAATATCCGAAGAAGACATGTTACATGTAATGAAATGAGTGCTCAATGTCATATAATGTACTAATGACAGTGTCTGCAAAACTTTCCACATGTTCCACATGGTGGAGGACGTATGGTGTGGGATGTGCGTCGTGGAACGATCATCTCAGTAGAAACATGTGTGGCGTGATCTGGAGCTCCCTCTGAAAGATCCTCCTCCATATCGTCTCCTATATCCTGGCATGAACCATGCTGGACATGTGGAACACCACCGGTATCTAATCGAGCAGTATGCAAAATGTATGCATGACTCGCAGTGGGAGTAACATATGTCGTGAAATAGGCTGTAGTCGTGTCAGACTGTGAGGATCCACCATGTGACAGTCCGGCATGACTAGCAGTGAGAGTATGATATGCAGTGAAATCAGCCGTAGTAGTGTCATACAGTGATGGTCCACCATGTGATGCTCCAGGGTCTGTCGGACACGCATATGAGGGTCCAGCTTGCGATGAATAAATGTGGTGTGTATGGGCCCCAGCACACGGTCGCCGATCGAACTGTCGACCAGGTGGAGCTGGACAGTGGCTTCTAATGTCATTGTATCTCACACCAGGTGGAGGTTCTTCACAGTGCACAAATGGCTGATGAAACTGCAGTCTGAAGGTCTCATGCGCATACTGTAGAGTACGTGTGGCAACATTGTGTACCTCCTTGATCATGTTCACGATACGTGGGGACAGTCGTTCAAATTTATATCCAACATGATTCTCATCTGAGACATTTCCCGCAACTACACAAATGAGGTAAATATTTCAGATACTTAAGTTTGAGGAAACGTATAGTATTAATTGTGAAAACTATTAGAGATTTAGGAAATACCATGTACTCCATAGTATCCCCGTCTCCATGAAAACTCTCTGTACTTGTTTTGGTACAGCCAACTGATCAATTGGGGTCACTGTTCTCCGAAAATACCACTCCACGTATTCTCGACTGGGTGTGTACAAATCCACTGACCCTCGCACATAAACATGTTTCTCTCCTCGATGTTCCCAAGCATTGAGATATCTTCTTAGTTCTACACGGCAATCCATTCCTAACCTCCCACAACGGTCTCTAGTATGAAGCAGTTTATGTTCATCCTTAGTGACCAACTGGATGGGTATTGGCTGGATGAGGCCAAACTGCCTGAGAACACGATGTACATAATGGTACTCCATGACATGCCATCTAATGAGGTCAACAGACAATAGCCAGTTATTGCTACCGGCCATACAGTAATGTGGGAGTTGTTGCATGACATCCTCTTTGTACGGCTGCTAAATAAACTGCAATAATAGGTAGGTTATATGGTTATGAGAGGAAAACCTTTATTTCCATTAGTTCAATGATAGGAAATTTGAATTTCAATATACCTGTCTTTCATGGAGAGATGTCAACTGAACGCGGTACACTTTTAATACATGCATAGGTGATTGTGATAAATCGAACCGGGCTCTCCACCTGTCAGGAACAAAATGAATATTATTAGTCATTCCTAGTAATTGCCTTGCAGTTTAAAAATTGACTCCCGACTAATTCAATACGTACCTGGATCCAACAGCACTCATCGTGATGGTCACATCCAACCGTCTGATCGGAAGGATGGAAGGTATTCGCTCCCATTCCCACAGCTGACAAAAAATAAATAAAATTTAGTATAATATAAGAGGTCACTGTTGACAGTATGTACAACTGACAATATTAACCAACATTGTTTTCTGTAGCAAGACAAGTGGTCTAGATATGGATTTAACTTGTGGGATGGCAGCGTCACATAAGCACCTGTACAAGTGTGCCAAAATGGCACTACCCCAACGGTACTGATGGACCTTGGGGCAGCACATCAGTACCGACAAATAAAGCAAGGGGATAAGGTGTCCGGATGTGTCTGACTTCAGCATTCCACCGACCAGCAGTAGAATGAAAACCGTAGCCCGTTGTTGACAATCTACCTCAGTAGCATCAACAGGGAATGGACTGTGTAACAGATCTCCCTACCAGCTGGCCCTTATGCAACCTCCTCTAATAGCACTCGCATTCGGTGTAGCCCCTAGGTAGTCTCTGCATAATCTCTGCCAGTCCTCAGTGCGTCGGCTAGTGTCCACACCAGTAATTGGCATGCAATTGATTGGTAGGTACAGGAATTCATCGTTAATGGGTCCCGGATGATACATGGTGTATCCCTGCCGACAATCAGAATCACATGGAAAATAACTTAGTCAATATTTCCAAATAAGTAATGCAATAACATGGGTACTAATATTCGAACCCAATCGTACATTAGCTTCAATTTAGACAAATACACGTAATCCTAAATATTCAAAATACACAAATGCACAAATACTAAAATAAAATAAAATTTGCACATTACATACACAACTCTAATCACGCTCTTGCCTACGGATGCCTCTAGAATCACCCGGCGCCCTCTCATCCATTTTATTCCTTATCCTTCTCTCTGCAAACTGTCCACGCCTCCTATTGCGGAACTTTTCAATATCGGGAATTAGCCTCCAACTAGCACATTGACATAGTGATGGATCTTGTACATGCATGAAACCTTGACTATATTGTTGCACATAGGTGGTCGTGTGATATACCCTGTCATATAGAGTAGCCAGATCGTCACGCATATGCCTACAGACGGCCAATGCATGTGAACATGGGAACCGGAAAATTTTTCATTCACGACATGGACACTCCTTTTTCTGGTATTTGACCATGTACTGACTCTCACCAATGCTACCATCAATGGTCCTTGTCACAACCCTGTAAGTCTGTGATGCATGCCCAAAAACAGTGAAAATATATCCATGTGCCCAAGTGTCTTGCTTCTGAAATTTTTTCCAAATCCTAGACGGGAACGCAGACCTAAACATTTCAACATCAATTTAGAGTCAAGAAACTAGTCCATGAAAAAATAAAGAATTATAATGAATAAGGAAAGTACCTCATATTTGTGGCATCCATTACCCTTCTAGCAAACATTTCAACTGTTCGCTCAAAGGTCGCTTTGACACGCGCAGTTATCGGGAGATGTCGTGCACACCTTAAACAGTTGTTGTAACTCTCTGACAAATTGATTGTCATAATTCCCCAACGTCGATCACCCTCATCAAAGGCAAGGCACCACTTACTGGTATCATGTTTTACCAACCAATCCCAAGCAGATGGTCCGATGCTCTCCAACTCCTCCTTGTACTCCCTCCATCTGCTATCTCGTCTGGCACCACCAAGCTACCAAACTAGAGTCTTCAAACGCACATTCTTGAACTTCCCATCGACACTAAGGAAATTGGACTAAAAATGATGCAAGAAAAATCGGTGGTATCCAGCTGGCTCCATCCATTCCTCCATAGGTCTCATTGCATTTAAAATTCCATCATGGCAATCTGATATAATACAGATTGGCCTGCTATCACCACCAACCACGTGGATACGCAGTCTCTGCATGAACCAGTTCCAACTCTCATTAGTTTCACCGTCAATAATTGCATAACCAATGGGGAGTATGTAGTCGTTCGCGTCATGCGTCACGGAAACTAGCATTGTGGCTTTGTATGCACCTCTCAAATGAGTGCCATCCACACTAATCACCGGCCTGCAGTGCCGAAATGCATCGATAGCCTGACCAAATGCCCAAAAATGAACTTAAATTTCCTTCACCCACGCCCATGTATTCTATCTGGTACATCTACCCACTCAACGGTGCTCAGATTTGCCCTGACTAGCTCATCCATATATATAGGCAACTGTTCAAATGATTCCCCCCAAGTTCTAAACACCAAGTCAATAGCCTTATGTCGAGCATACCATGTCTTCTTATAGGGAAGGGTCACGTTTAACTATGTCTTCACATGCGCTTGTACATCTTTGACCGTGTATGAAGGGTTAACGTCAACGTGGTGGAGAATTGCATGGGCGATGATCAACGATGTTAGGTTAGTGTTACCCGTCGATCGACCAGCACCAACACAAGCATGACTACTTGCCAATTTGGTAATCTCCCATATGCCATGCGAAGCCTTTTTGCTACCTCTAGCAACCCAATGACAATTACCAGTTCCTTTAACAACGTCCTTGCATTTCTCATAACATGTGCGTGACCTGCTCTCCACGACGATGTATTCCTTATTTATCATGGAACTCAACCTGGAAATAGCTTCTACCAATTATGGCTTCTTCCGGAATCACATACCCAATGCCATTTAACCAGTAGCTTGAACATAACGAGTAACTCTATCACCATAATTCTTTGGGTCATAGCCATCCTCATCAGCGCCCCAATAATCCCTAAAGTAGGTTTCCGTATCAGGATTTGCCAAAATACTGAACGACGAGGCTACACTGTTCGTCCACACCACTTCTTCATCTTCGTCCCCTGGATTCGAATCAGTTGATAAGAAACGGTCATCTTCACTGCCTTCACCAAGTTTCCCCTCCTCACCATCCTCATCGCTCCCAACATGACCAACAACATGGTCGCCAATTTCACCTACATAATCATCATCGAACACATTCAGGTCCTCCTAATGCCCACCATATATTCCACCACTTGTGGACGGCTAAGCGCAATCGACGTGAAAATACGTACTAGGTTGGCTGACTCACCAACGGCAAAACCTTGGCAATTAATAGGGGGTGGTAAGGTTGGCAAAGGTGTACAGTTCTGCATGTTCCTCAACAACGACACGAACGTTCCCGAACTAAGATCACCCGCACGGTCAATGGTGCTTGATATCTTCTCCACAATAATGTACAAATCTGCCGAGGACAAGGACATTCGATTAATAATGTCAAAGAATTTTGCGGTAGACTTGTCATCTTCCACATTATAACACCGATAGTATACGGCTGAACCAATCAGCTCAGAACAACGGTAATATATTTTTAACTAAAACCCCACACTTGCAATACCAAACCTTGTTAAAATTAAATGAACTAACTCGGAGTGGCTTAATTTCCTTTCGAGAGTCACATTCCTCTCCGGTATGGGAGGGTCATAATACACACCCACAGTCAAATGAAACTTAATTTGACCCCATTTATACAGGTACACGGTCAAAAACATCGTACAACTTCATAATACAAATACGTAACATTTAATTCAATATTCAGAATGACAATACACTATTATGCTATTATCAATTTTTAAACTATTACGCTATCCTAAAATGTGTGCTCACTTACGCCACACTAATTAAACTATTACTACAATTTTAATACAAACAATAGTAAACAAATCACACATATTCGCGCATCCTCTCATTCAACAATTTCATAGAATCAAGACACGTAATCACTCAAACTACACATAATCATTAAACACATTCTTATCAACAAGATCTTTTCAAGTACTTCAGAATTAACAATGTTACGCCAAATTCAATAAAAAGTTATTAGAGAACAAAATCGCACATAATCAATCAACACATTTGTATAATAATGAATTCTTTAAATACCTTTAGAAAATTCAAAAATTTGCTACGCGAGTGGCTCAAACTCACGGAGGAGATGGCGGTCAACGTGGCGGTCAGTGGCAGTCAACGGCGGTCTCCGAGGGTGAAATCTACCACACAATAGCAAGAGAAGCCTCCGGCTACGAGGTGGACATGAATTTACAAAAACATATAAAACAAACAACCGAAGCAACAAACAGAGAGCAAGAAAAATTACCGGACAACTTTGGGAACGACAACCGACGATGACAATACAGGAAATGGAGAGCGGGGAACAGTCGGCCGAGGACAGCGGCGAGGAGAGAGGATTCTGGCATGAGGACAAAACCAAATTACAAAACGAAGTGAAATGTAGTGAAAAAAAAATCTGGGCTTCGGTGCTAGATGAAGAAACAGAGGACGTGGCAAAGGGAAATCAGCGGCGGAAATCAGCGGATTGTGGGACGCATTTCACGAATGCGTCCTTGAGGACATGGCAACACGGGTGGATAGGAGGACACATTCCATGAATGCATCCTCAGTAAAATAGACATTCAAAAAAATGGAAAACCGAGGACGCATTCCCCGAATGCGTCGTCTTCAATCCCAGACGAAAAGAAACAAAAAAATCAACGAGGACGCATTTGACAAATGCGTCCTCAGAAAATCAGAACAAAAAAAATGAAAAAACTAAGAGGACGCATTTGGGAAATGCGTACTCCACATCTGTTTTCGCTGCAGGTTACTGTAGCCACATTTATAGAATTTTCTCAAGAATACATTATCTAACATTTTGAATGACGTTGAGGAACTTGATAATGACTATCAAAGAAGGCCTGACCATAACCTTTCTCTTTCCTCTCTTCTCAATATTGTACATGCTCTTGAGCACATCGTTCACAGTGAACATAAAGATTGCAATGGAATAAAATGAAGTAGACACCAAGTTGAGCAGAACAACATACTTATGGAACCATAAGAATACTCAACTTAGGACACTGTGAGCGGCCCTTTTTTTAAGAAGGAGAAATGAAATACCACTGACCTGAAGAATACTCAACTTCATCATAAAAAAACCAGTGGAAAGGAAAGATATTGCAGTAGGAAGGTTCACATATAAACGGTGTCTATGAACAAAGAGTTTGAATCTGTGTATTTCGTTGTGTGAATATACATGGCACCACCATCAATTTATAGTAGAAGGATACAACAAAAATTCCTATACATTATGCACTACTGAGAGCATTACTAGCACTGTGCAAGTCATGTCTAAGTCAGTCATATTCATACGGAACTGAATGAGGAAAGGTAGGAACATTATCACCCCCCGGCAATTTCAAGTATTGGTCGGACTTGAAGCTTGTGACATAGAATAGCAACTCGAACTTTTGCTAAGGGTTTTAGTAAAGATGCCAGCCAACTGATTCTTCGAAGAAACATGAGCAATTTTTAGAGCTCCATTTTTCACTTGTTCCCTGTTGAAGTGAAAATCTAAAGTAATATGCTTAGACCTTGTACTAATAACTGGATTTTTGCTCATAAATATTGCTCCCACGTTGTCACACAGAATGAGAGGAGGAGCATGAATTGGCACATGAAGACCGTTGCGTGGCTGTTTAAGCTATAGTAACTCAGCAGCTGTGTACGCTAAAGCACGATACTCTGCCTCGGTACTCAAACGAGCTACCACTCCTTGTTCGCGCGATGTCCGACTAATGAGATTGTTTCCGTGGAATATAGCATATCCATACCGAGAAAGACTATCATCACTATCTGAAATCCATCCGTCATCCAAAAAAGCGAGCAAAGAAGTTGCTGAAGTAGGATCAAAGTGAAGACAATAATGCCGAGTACCATTTAAATACCGTAGAATCCACTTAACCGCAGACCAATGATTGACTTTTTGTGAGTGCATATATTGACAATCTCGATTAATGGCATAGGTGATGTCCGGACGAGTGATGGCATCATACTAAAGAGAGCCTTATTGTCTGTCGGTAAAGTTTAGGATCCAAAAACAGATCACCCTCACAAGTGTGCTTGGAGTGAGGATCAACAGGAGTTGAAATGGGCGTTGAGGTAACCTTTTTTTTATGATCCAATATGTCCTGAACATATCCTTGTTGAGACAAGCAAATACCTTTGGATGTTTGGCTGATTTGTAACCAAGAAAGAAATTTAGAGCACCCATATATTTCAGTGCAAAAACCCGATGCAAAGTAGTGATGAACCGCTGAAGGGGAGCTTCATTGGTCCCTGTAATTATCAAATCATCCACATACGCAAGTATATATGTAGTAGCGGAGGAAGAGAAGTGCACAAACAAGGATAGATTAGATTGACATTCCCAAAATCCTTGAGTGACGAGGTAACACTTGAGCTTGGTAAACCAGGCCCTAGGAGCTTGCTTCAGGCCATAAATGGCCCTAAAAAGACAGCAAACATGATGAGGCCGGGAAGGATCTTCGTAACCTCTCAGTTGGTGCACATAAACCTCCTCCAACAAATTGCCATTGAGGAAGGCATTATTAATATCAAGTTGGCAGATACATCAGCTCTTGGAGAGAGCAATGGAAAATACAAGTTGAATCATTGATGGTTTAATAACGAGGCTGAAAGTGTCAAAAAAATCAGTGACTTCCTTTTGTATGAAACCTTAAGCGATCAACCAGGCCTTGCACAGTTCAACCGAGCCATCAAAGTGTCGCTTTACCATGAAAATCTACTTACAACTAACAAGATTGACATTAGTATGACAAGGGACAAGTAACCAAGTGTCATTTCTCATGAGGGTATTATATTATGTTGTCATCGCATCTTGCCAATGTTTATACTTAGAAGCCTGGGCAAAGAAGCGAGGTTTAGTTTCCATGAAGGCAGGCATGGGCGGAACTACCATGGCGCATGGTAGAGCTCTAGCCCTACCTGAGATTCCGACACAATGGTAGTAGTAGTGATAAACGGCTAAAGATTCCCGGCAGCACGTATGAGTTTTCTAGCGTAATACACATTTTTTCGGCTAAAACGATTGGGGAAGAAGGCTGGAGCTGGCCTTCTTTTTTTTGGCCCATAAAACATCAAAACGACATCATTTTTTGCTTAAGCCAAACGACGTCGTTTTGATTAGTGAAGAAGAAAAAAAATGAATTCGGAATTGGGTTTTTGTATTGGGCCAAAATCCAAAAAAGGATGGCCCAAATACAAAACCCAATGTCAAATATTGGAACAAATGACAAACCCAAATTGCAATTTGTTTTTTGAAGCTTTGAACGTGGAGAGGAGCAGCTCACTGCCACTGCCTCTGCCAGCTCTTCAGCTCTGTGCCGCCTGTAGCCGCTGTCGCCACCGTCGTCATCCCGCCACCGCCGGACGCCACTCCACCACCGTCTGTCCGTCTAGCCCTCCTTTTTCCTCTTCATCTAGTCTCCTCTTTGAGTTTATAACTTCAAAGAGGTAATTTAATTTTAGGGTTTATTGTTTATGTTATTTTTTCCTTCAAAAATTTAATTTATATGAACATTATTTTTAGATTGGATGTAGAATTGAAGGTGTATCGTTGTATTGAATTGCACATGTATAATTATAAATTATAATTGTTTGATTTATTATTTATGTGAAATTGACAAATTATGGAATTAGGGATATTTGTTAAATTGAATATAGATGAATATGATTTTATAAATTATTTGTTATTATAATTTATTATTGTTTCATAATGCTTTTGAATTTTGTAAGAATGAATTCAATTTACATATTTTCCCTATTTCATATTTAAAGGTTATGGACAAATTTATAATTCGAAGTAGAGGATTTCCATCTTCTAAGAGATCGAATGAACCTAATGAACAAAGGCACAATGAAGAGGGAGAGGGTAGTAGTAGAAAACAATCTCGCGTAGAATTCAATCGGAATGATTTTATAAGTGATCCCGGGCTATATAAACCTATTGAAGAGATTGATATTTCTATTAGAGATGAAGTGCTTAGAGAATATATATTAAGAGGTCCTTGCCAACCTAAGAATCATACTTTTCCCAAGACATTGTTCAATGTTGAATTTAGAAGTTTTCAAAAGTGTTGGTTTGATGAATTTGATTGGTTGGAGTATAGTGTTTCTAAGGATGCTGCCTTTTGTTTTCCTTGCTATCTTTTTAAGAATTCAACAAAGGAAACGGCATATACTGTGGATGGGATGAAAAATTGGAAGAATGCCCTTAAATTATTTAGTAAACATGCTACGAATGGGGATGGAAGTAATCATGGTGCAGCAATCATTTGAGAAATTTTAGCCTTCAAAAGTAAAGTATCTTACATTGTTTCGATGCTCATGTTCCTGAATCAGAGAAGGCATACCGCACACGTTTGACTGCGGTTTTAGATGTGACAAGATACTTGTTAAAATAAGGTTTGGCTTTTCGTGGTCATGATGAAGGTTGGGATTCCATCAACAAGGGTAATTACCTTGAATTGGTTGACTAGTATTGCAAGAGAAGTGAAGATGTTGCTAAGGTAATGAATGAAAATGCTCCTGGAAATTGCAAGTTGACATCCCCAAAAGTTCAGAAACAGCTCTCAAGGGCTTGTGCTGGTGAGGTAACTGATGCTATTGTTAATGACATTGGAGATTGTGTATTTTCTCTTCTTGTTGATGAGGCTAGAGATGCATCAATAAAAGAGCAAATGAGGGTTGTTTTGAGATATGTCAACAAGCAAGGATGCATTGTTGAGCATTTTCTTTCTCTTGTTCATGTTTCCAATACTAAAGCTATTACTTTGATGGAGGCTCTTAAGCAACTGTTTGTAGATAAGAAATTGTCCTTCTCAAAGTTGAGAGGTCAAGGATATGATGGGGCTTCAAATATGCGAGGTGGTAATGGATTGCAAGATTTGATATTGAAAGAAAACTCTTCTGCAAGGTATATTCATTGCTTCTCTCACCAAATTCAATTGGTTTTTGTTTCTATTGCATATAGTACTCTATCTGTGGGTGAATTTTTTGAGTATCTTGTTAAAACTGTGAATCTAGTTAGAGGTTCATGTGTTAAAAAAGAGATGCTTGTGCAATTAGAACATGCTAGACTTGTAGAGGCATTGGAGAGTGGGGAGAATGTTAGTGGAAGAGGTAAAAATCAGGAAATGAGTTAGAGACGGCCTGGTGATACCCGTTGGGGATCACATTACACTACTATTCTTCGTTTTGAGGCTATGTGGTCTTCTATTATTCAAGTGCTTCTTAATATCTGTGAGCATAGCAATTTAGATGAAAATGCCTCTACAGCAAAGGGTTTGATTGATAGAATGGAGAGCTATGAATTTGTATTTTGTATGTTTTTTATGAAGCATTTGTTGGGAGCTACAAGTCAATTGTCCCTTGCCTTACAACAAAGTTATCAAAATATTTCGATGGTTGCGCGAATGATGAACAGAATGAAGGCTGAATTACAAGAATTCAGAGATGGTGGTTTTGATAAATTATTGAATGGAGTCAACACATTTTGTGTGAAGCATGAGATCACATTAGATGTGATGGAAGCACAATGGAAAATTCGTCACCGTTCTAGGCGACGTGGAGAAATGTTGACCAATCATGATTTCTACCGTGTTGATATTTTTCTTCCGGTACTATTTTCATATTTTATATTTACATACTTTAATTTATTTGGTTTATATTATTTTATATGTATTTTTTATCTTATTGTTTTTTTTTATCTTATTGTTTTTTTATTTCAATACTAGACCGTTGACAGGATGATTCTAGAAATGAATCGTCGATTTCCCAAAGCAAGCTCAGAGTTACTCACTTGTATCACATGCCTTGATCCGAGAGAAAGATATTCCATGTTTGATGTTGGTAAGTTGTTTCGCTTTACTGAACTCTATCCGGATGACTTCACCCTAATTGAGCGTGTTGAACTTGAGCAACAACTTAATTACTTCCTTAATGATGTGAGAGATGATGAGGCCTATTCAGACATCAATGATCTTGGAGGTGTTTCTCAACATATGGTTCGATCATGTAGCAATGTAGTCTACTCATTGGTATATCGTCTTATTGAGTTAGCATTAGTTCTACTAGTTGCAACAGCTTCAGTTGAGCGAGTTTTTTCTGCCATGAAGAATATCAAGACCGATATTTGTAATAGAATGGAAGATGAATGGTTGAATGATGTTATGACGGTGTATATTGAGAAATATGTTTTTGTTAAGATCGAGAATGAATCGATTATTCAACGTTATCAAGGCATGGAGTCACGTAGGTATTTGTTGCCCCCACTTGTTCCTAGTTCTACTTCTAGTAATTTGGGCATTAGAAAGTAGTTATTTTAGAATTTTAGTGAACTTGTGAAAACCTTATTGTATCGTACTCGATTTATTAAATTATGTACTATTTTTTATTATTTTTGAATTATTTTTAAAAAAAATTAATTTGAGTAGTATTATACAGCCCCACCTGGAAAAAATTCCTGGTTCCGCCACTAAAGGCAGGGATGGTTGTGGAATTAAGGGTTTTGGGCTTGAGAGTAATATTACTAGTGCGAGCTCACATTGGGTGATGACTATGGGGTGCGGGACGATAGTAGGACGGAATGGGAAGTTTGGCTCAACAGCTTTCAGTAGATTCTTGATGGTGGGATAGTTTGTGTAAGAGTAGGGGTAGTGGATTTTGGGGCTTGTTCTAAAGTCAGTGGCATCGATGCACGTGGAGATGGAATGATAGCAGCTTGCTCAAGTAGTGAAAATGAGATAGGAGATAATGAAGAATGAGAAAATGGTTGCTCTGGAGGAGTAGAAAATGGGAACATTTGTTCATTGAAAACCACATGACGAGAGATAAAAATCCATTTTGTTGGTTTATGAAAACACAATTAGCCTTTATGAGAAGATATATAGCCAATAAATACACAAGGTGAAGATCAAAAATCAATCTTGTGTTTATTAAAAGGCCAAAGAAATGGATAACATAGGCAACCGAATATTTTAAGTAAACCATAGTCAGGATTTTTGTTATAAAGTCTTTGGTATAGAGAATGATATTGTAATGTAGGAGTGATGGTTTGATTATGAAGATAAGTGCCGGTTTTAAAATCACGTTCCCAAAATTCTTGTGGAAGAGATGATTCAGCTAAAGGCTTAAGCCCCTTTTCAACAATGATACGATTGCATCTTTCAACCACACCAATTTGTTCTTGAGTATATGGGTAAGAGATATGATGAGTGATCCCATGATTTTGAAGATAGGTTGAAACATTTCGGAATTCTCCCCCAACCCAATCAAATTGTAAGCTTTTAATATCGCAATGAAATTGTGTGTTAATCATTTGACGAAATTGCACAAAGGTGGAAAAAATTTGAGATTTGTGAGATAGAAAGTAAATCCACACGAATTTAGTTTAGTCATCAACAAATAACGCAAAGTAGTGATTTCCATTGACTAAATTGTTTTTTAGTCCCCTACAAAGTATCTTATACCATGTTTTTGTCCTCATTTGCAAATCAACCCTTCGACGGTACCCAACAAATTCAAAACAATTTGTTTGGTCCCCAAAGGTGGTTTTTAGAGAAAGTCAATGGTAAAATTGGTTAAAATGTGTAAAATGACCATTATACCCCTGCATTTAAAAAAATAAAAAAGGAAAAGAAAAGGCGAACGTCTTCTTTCCTCGTCTTCCGCCTGACGCCACCACCACCATCATCTTATCTGATGGAACTTCAGTGATAGTGGTGTCGTATTTCGACTCATCTCCCTCCGATCAGAGCGTCGAAATGCTGATTGATTTCTACAGAATCCTTGGCGCGGAGTATCATTTCTTGGGGATGGAATCTGATGATCTTACGAAGCTAAGGCTACGAAGCCACCACTATTGGAGGCGTGAACGGAGGTCGAGAGGCGGCAAAATTGAGGTTCTCCGGAGGGTTGGCGGTAGCGGTGGTAGTTGCAGCGGGGATGGATGGGAGGAATTGGAAGTCGGAGAGGAGTTGCTCGGCCCATCAGCAGGTGGTGGGGAAGATGTCGGATCGGAGGAATTGAAAGTCGCATGAGAGGAATTGGAAGTCACAGAGGAGTAGCTCGGCGGTAGGGTTGGCGGAGGTGGAGTAAAGCTTCAACGGCGGCGGCGGCGGCCTCGAAATAACTCACATTAGTTAAACATCGATCATAGGCGCAAAGATAAATCAATTCATATGCATCTATCAGTTATAGGAAAGTAAGTACGCTTAACCTCCCCAATTCTTTAATACTTTATCGAAAATTAACCAATTATAATTAACAAATTATAATTAACTAATTGTTTCTCTTACCAAGATGCCCTCAGAAAGTATTCACTTAACTAGATATACACCTCGATAGCATTAAGAATGAAAAGAACCCGATATAGCAATTACCAGAGTAAAAGCAAATAGTGACGCACACTTAATTTTTCCACATCTTGCTATTACAGTCTTAGCTAGTTAGTTATTTTTCACAAGAACTCGCTACTTACTAACCCTTTACAACGATTACGTATTGGTGGAATTAGATAGCATTATCTCAATAACATTCAAGTTGATCAGGCTTAATTATATCAAGAATCAAATTCGAGAACAATCAAGAATACATAAGAATCAATTATAAAACAATTAGGCCTCACGATTTATAAACTAATGCTTGTTATTCCATGCCGATATATAAATTAGTTACTCATAATAATTAAATTAAACAAATAAAAAATATAATAACAAAACATAATTAATAATAAATCGAAGATGAAAATGCAAGCACAAATCGTGATCCAATTCTCATGCAAGATTCCTTCCTATTTTTTTTTTTAAATTAAACCATCCGAAGATGGGGGGACATTTATAGGCTCCCCTAACCGTAGAGATGGCTAAAACGCCTAGGAGTTCATACATGATAATATAGGAAACATCCTTATGATAATCCGAGAACTATCTGAAAATCCTGATTGCAATTGCTTTCAGATAAAATTGAACTATCCAAGATTCCTTCCTATTGAATAAAGCTTGTGCGGCCTTTTCTTATTGCATCCAGGAAGCAAAAGCTTAATATACTAACTAACTAAAACCAAATAATTGCGTAACCGAACTAATGTACGTCTGTGTATTAATGTATGTGTCTCCTCTCATTCTATTACAATATCAATATGGCCGTATATATACTTACGTCGTAAAACGAAACCAAATCCAAATCAACTTCTAATTCCTTTTCTTCTTATGGAAGAAATAAGGAAATAAGTTATTACCTATTTTTAATATATAACTAATTTCTAAAATTAAGGAATTTCAAATGGAAGGAGATAATATAATCCTTATCAACATGGAAGTGAATATATTTATTTTCTTCAAATCCACATCTCTTCAATAATTTACTTTTCACCCCATAACTTCAGCAATTCTTCTTTCGCCTCTCTTCCTTCATCCCTGGAAAAATGTCTTATAAAATAAGAACATTTTCCATTGGAGCACATCGCCTCATTAAAAACCTTAACCTGGAAAACCCAGTGGGAAAAAATCGTTGGTTAAGAGAAAAAGAGTACAATGTATAGCTCCCTTTCAAATCTTCGCAATCCATGAATTCCTACACCAAAATACCTAAAAGTGCAAATTATATCTCAATAAAATCATAAAAATCCCACAAAATATGAACACAATATAATACACTTCAAGAATCCTCACACTTGAATCATGCTTGCCCTCAAGTATGAAGTGAAGAATATAAGAGCAATCAATAATCCACAGTGTTCATAAGTTCTCATTCACTCATAAGACTCTATCTAAAATGACCCTATAAAAATAAAAGGTAAAATGGAAGATAGAAACATGAATCACACAACGAGACAAACAAAAATTCAACATTTAAAAACTCTAGATCCTACTCTTATAACGATACATTTTCCCCTGCCAAGGAGTAAAGTATCACGTTAACGCACCTGGAAATTATCAATCCTCAAAGTAATTGAAATGAAAATATTCAAGATCATGAAATATAATCATCAATTTAGTCAAAATCGGACAAGCAATGGATATTTCTCACGGTTTCACTCAATCACTCTCAATATATGAAGGACATTCACTCAAATAATTCACAAGTCATAACATAGAGAAGTTAATAAGTAAATCAGGAAGGTCTTTCTCAAAAGTTGTTACGGGGCTAGGGACCATTCAGATTGGTGAGATCCTAAGGGTTCTAAGCTCAAACAATATCAATCAAATTATTATGCATGTTTTTTTCCTCAACCATCATCCATGTATAATAGACATCCACCAATAATCTTCATCTCATGGCTATTATGAGAAAGCCAAGTAAGATCACATCAAAGTATGTGCTATTTTATTTTATTTTATTTCATTTTATTTCACCACTCTTCTCCAATACAGTCCAATCAGTACTTTTGAGAGAAAATTGCAACATAACAATAAGATTTTTTATTCTTTTTTTTCATAGTTACGCCCCTCCAGTTTGGCCAAACGAAACCACAATGTCACTGTTCATAATAAAATCCAGGCTTCAATTTTGAAACCGTTCAGTCTGGGCAAACTGGACACAACTCAGTAATGTCATCAACTCAAGATAACACAATGGACGAATTCATCAACATCAACTCCAAGAACATGCATAATAGGGCCAAGAGAAAGGATAAAATAAAGTTTTGGCTAAATATATAGTAACTCATATCAAAGAACATAGTCAAACCTTCAAAGTGTTTCACTAGGGGTTAATGTAATTGGTAGGCAATTTAAGCTGTGTGGTTCATCCTAGTGCCTTCCATCACTTTCACACATAACAACTCCAATTATAACAATGTGATCTCTCAGAATAAATATATATGTAGAGAGTACTCTATTGTAGCTCAAACCTCACTTTAGTAGGCTAAAATATTCAATTAAACTCATCTTTTTTCGTCATCCCAAAAATCATATCAATAAAATTTCACAAATCATAGAAAATCTCATTCAAAATCCTCAAGGCATATCAAATTTACCAAGTTTGTTACAATGAAGTTTACAACGGGCAGGGTACTTTTATCAAGAGCCACTAGAATTTCTTCATGTCAAATTATCGACTCAAAACAGATTTGTGACCAAAAAATGAAATTAATTTTTTTTTCTTTCCAAAAAAATACGAAAAAAACACACAAGAAACCTCCTCACACTTAAACTTTGCTTGCCCTCAAGAAAATAATGCAAAGCTCTTATGAGAAAAGGTTGAACACACAGTCAACATCATAAAAAAATGACGAAGGAAGAGGGAACTTATAGTGGTGGGTTTGGAGGAATTCACGGTCAAGTGGAGAGCATTTGATCAAAATTAGGTTCTGCCGCTGGCCTCCAGTTTGGCCAAACGGAACCCTGCGAGTCCCAACTCTTCAAAGGAGTGCATTCTCCATGGTGCAAATTCAAGTACTTTAACTCTGTAGATCAAGGACTGAGATCATATGAGAAATTAAAATTCCTAAAAAAAACTTAAAAGAAATAAAACTAAGAAAATTGGGTTGCCTCCTAATTAGCGCTTTTGTTTATAGTCTTTGGCTAGACTTTTGAATGCCTTTAATGAATATTTGTTGGGCACAATGGAATTTCATCCATTAATGCCACCTGAGAAGCATCATAGTATGGCATAAGGCAATGACTATCGACCAGGGATGCCATTTTTCCGTCCATGCTTATAATCTCTACCATCCCATCAGGCCAAACATAAGCCACTTCGAATGGTCTAGTCCATTTAGACTTGAATTTCCATGACATATGTCGAAAGTTTGACTCAGATATAAGAACTATCTACCCAACTACGAATTTCTCTGACTTCAAATTCCTGGCATGCCACATCTTTTTGCGCTCCTTGTACCGCATAGCTTGATCAAACCCTTTCAATCTTAAATCTCTCAATTCTTGGAGTTGGAACTTTCTTTCTTCCTCACACTTGAGCGACTCCATACTCACTGAAAGAGTATTATCATCTCCTTTATAAACATGCTTCAGATCCGGTGGTAACGCCTTCAACTCCAAATTTGAGGTTTTCACATCCGATGGAACAAGACTGGCGAGCGGGTTCCGTTTGGGCAAACTGGACCCTGTACGCACTTCAGAATTTTTTTGAACATTTTCTTAGGACTGAGTCAAGTTGGACATTCCTTGATTTATTTCAGTTCTTGGAACCACTTTTTGAGAGCACTGAACACACCAATTTGTGGATTTCCTTATCACTTGAGACTTGAACATTTACCTCTTCTGGACTTGTGGGAATTTGAATTCCCATCTTATCCTGCAAAACTTTAGTCTCAAGAGAATCTTGGACAAACGGGTTAATATGATCAATTGCATTCACATTTTCAACATCTATAGATTTCTGCATGGGTTTATCGATGTTGAGTGTGTACTTATCACCAAAATAATCAAGTGAAATAGTTCGATTCCCAACATTAATAATGGTGTTTGCAGTTTTCAAGAATGGACGACCCAGCAATACCCCTTGTGTTCCCTTATCATTGGTATGATTCTTTTTTACCACATAAAAATCTGCTAGGTATACAAAGTTATTGACTCGCACAAGCACATTTTCCAACAACCCTTTAGGACATACACAAGATTTATCTGCCAATTGAATTACCACTTTAGTGTCTACCATTTCAGCTCCATTCAAAGGTTGATACACAGATAATGGCATGACATTAATTGAAGCTCCTAAATCACACATGGCAGCATCAATCTTCTTATCTCCTATATAACAAGGTAAGGAAAAAAATACCTGGGTCCTTGCACTTTTGAGGCATTTTCTTTTGGATCACAGCTGACACAGATTCACTCATCATGATCTTGCTTGAATCCTTTGGCTTTCCTGCAGTAAAATCTTTCAAGAATTTGCTAACTTGTGGTATCCTTATTGCCTGCAAGAACGGAAGATTAATCTTCATTTTTCCAAATATTGATACATAATCCATAAGCTCTTCCTTTTTCTTTTCCAATTTACGAGGGAATGGTGGAAGAATTTTAATCGAGGGATCATGTAAGGTTGGATTTTTACTTACCTCCACTGGTACCCTAGACTTACCATCATGAATGAACTCTGGAAGTTCAGGATTTGGGTGTTTTATGATGGTGGTGTCGCATTTCTCCTCCGACTCTTGAATCTGATTTCTAGTCGCAGGGTTCCATTTGGGCAAATCGAACCCCTCGCCAGTGAGTTCTTTCATCTTTTTTACCTCGGAATTAAAAGGCAATGCACCAACTTCTTCCCCACTTCTCAATGTGACCTGATTTACTGTATCATGTGGATTTAACTGAACTTGAGAGGGTAACCCTAGTTGTTTTATTCTGAGTTCATTCATGGAATTTGATAAATGGGTGATTTGTCGCGTATGCTCCTCTAAAGTTGCTTCGATCTTCTCGAACATTTGGTGTTGCTTTTGCATCATGTCCATCATTATGTCCAGCTTATCATTCAAATATTTATCTTGACCACCTTGATGGGGCTGAGGAAAGACCGAAGCTTCTCGTTGCATTGGTGGAACATAGGGTCGTTGGTAATGCTGAGGCTGCTGCGGAGGGGGACCTTGTTCTCTCCATTGGAAGTTAGGGTGATCCCTATACCTTGCATTGAAATTTTGCGGATATGGTCCACCTTTTGGCTGCCTCTCATTGAAATTTCCCATAGCATTTGCTTGGATAGGTATCTCTCTCATAGTAAGAATGCATTGTGATGTCGTATGGTTAACTGTTCCACACGTATCGCAAGGCCCTTCTTGTACAGACGCAACCTTGTCAATGACCTTGGATAGCATTTTTTCCATTCTTTCCATCCTTTCCTTGATCTCATCTTTTTTGGGAGTGGATGTCTGTGCCACCTTCTTCAAGATTCGTACCTCCTGTTGATCATACTCTTTCTCAGAGTCCACCAACCTCTTGATGAGAAAATCCCAGTGGGAAAATCCACCACTACTAGAAGAGTTCACCAAGTCCTTGTTGCTGGATGTCATCCCTTAATAGAAGCATTGAAGCAACTGG
The DNA here is from genome assembly GCA_037428765.1 of Rubia yunnanensis. Taxonomy (NCBI): domain Eukaryota; kingdom Viridiplantae; phylum Streptophyta; class Magnoliopsida; order Gentianales; family Rubiaceae; genus Rubia; species Rubia yunnanensis. The sequence goes on along the minus strand of CM075069.1, from coordinate 62,541,929 downwards.
CCTTCCGTCATTCAGTGATTAGGGCAACTGCCTACCAACTTCCTGAACCTCGGCCAATACATACTCAATGGTTCATCATACTCTTGCTTGATAATTGTGATCTCCTTCTTCAAGGCATCTGTTCTTGTGGCTAGAAAGTAGTACTCCAAGAACAATATCTTCAATTCTTCCCATGTCGCAATGGAGTTGGGGGGCAAGCTCGAAAACCACTAATTTGTTGCTCCTGTCAAACTGAATGGGAATGCCACCAATTGAAATTGATCTTCCGTCACGGTGGATGGCCTCTTCTGAACCTTACAAATCTTGATAAATTCGCTCAAAAAATTGTAAGGGTCTTCGGTGCTTTTCCCGTGGAACTTTGGAAGTATGTTCAGGAATGCTAGCTTGATTTCAATAGGATTTTTGGTCTCTGGAAGCTGAATAGGAAAGGGGGGGTCATCTTCACTATGACCAGTAAGTTTCCACATGTATGGGTTGTTTGGGTTCTGCCCAGGATTCAAGTTCCGTCCATCTCGATATCAGTTCCCGAATCAGAGGTAGTTGCTGAAATCGTGACAGGTTCGGTTTGGCCAAACCCAAGGGTCTCGGCAGAAACTGCTTTCCGCGCCTTTGTTTGCTCTCTGTTCTGCTTCGATGTCTTCTCAACTTCCGGGTTGAATATTAAATTTGGCCTGGATGATCTGCTCATAAACCAAACACAGTAACACACAGAATAAATGGAATTTTTTTATAGAAATTCACTTACCGTTGCCAATTTGGTGAACGTTGTTTCACTCACCAAAATAATTTGCAAACTCTATAGATGATATTAGTACAGTAGCAAGCAGAGTCGATCCCACGAGGAACAGAGCAAAAACTATAAATAAATACCTACAAATATAGAACACTTTTGGTGTAGCCACCACACCTTAATTTTCATATTTATCTAACAACTAATAATGCAACTAACTAGAATAAAATATGAAATAATAATGTAAACTATAAAATATAATAATCTATAAAATATATGAATAAGGTATTGGCTTAGAATAACTCACATTAGTTAAACATTGATCATAGGCACAAAGATAAATCAATTCATATGCATCTATCAGTTATATGAAAGTAGGTACACTTAACCTCCTCAATTCTTTTGTACTTTATCGATAATTAACCAATTATAATTAACAAATTATAATTAACTAATTGTTTCTCTTACCAAGATGCCCCCGGAAAGTATTCGCTGAACCATATACACATCTTGATAGCATTAAGAATGAAAAGAACCAGATATAGTAATTACCAAAGTAAAATCAAATAGTAATGCACACTTAATTGTTCCCCATCTTGCTATTACAGTCTTAGTTAGTTAGCTGTATTTCACAAGAACTCGCTACTTACTAACCATTTCCAACGATTACATATTGGGTGAATTAGATAGCATTATTCCAATAATATTCAAGTTGATCAGGCTTAATTATATCAAGAATAAAATAAACCAAGAACAATTAAAAACACATAAGAATCAATTATAAAACAATTAGGCCTCACAATTCATAAACTAATGCTTGTTATTCCATGTCGATATATAAATTAACTACTCATAATAATTAAACTAAACAAATAAATAATATAATAAAAATATATAATTAAAATAATAAATCAAGATGAAAACGCAAACACAAGTCGTGATCCAATTCTCATGCAAGATTCCTTCCTATTGAATAAAGCTTGAGCAGCCTTTTCTTATTGCATCCAGGAAGCAAAAGCTTAATATACTAACTAACTAAAACCAAATAATTGCGTAAACAAACCAATCTATGGCTGTGTATTAATGTCTGTGTCTCCTCTCATTCTATTACAATATGGACGTATATATACTTACGCCGTAAAACGAAAACCAAATCCAAATCAACTTCTAATTCCTTTTCTTCTTGGGAAAGAAATAACGAAATAAGTTAATATCTAGTTTAAATATATAACTAATTTCTAAATTTAAGCAATTTCAAATAGAAGGAGATAATACAATCCTTATTAATATGGAAAGTGGATATATTTATTTTCTTCAAATCCACATCTCTTCAATAATTCACTTTTCACCCCATAACTTTAGCAATTCTTCTTTTGCTTCTCTTCCTTTATCCCTGGAAAAATGTCTTATAAAATAAGAACATTTTCCATTGGAGCACATCGCCTCATTAAAAACCTTAACCTGGAAAATCCAGTGGGAAAAAACCGTTGGTTAAGGGGAAAAGAGTACAATGTATAGCTCCCTCTCAATTCTTCGCAATCCATGAATTCCTACACCAAAAACACCTAAAAGACCTAAAAGTGCAAGTTATATCTCAATAAAATCGTAATAATCCCACAAAATATGAACACAATATAACACACATCATAAACATACCTGCTTTGTTTTCAAATTTTGGCTTTTCTTTTGCACATGTATTTTCCTTTTCTGCTTCATCTCTCCTCCACTTTCTGATTGTTTGGTTGAAGAGCTCATAGAATTGTGGCAGTGTTGTTTTGTTTGCACTGATGCATAATGCGTGGTTGGTGTTTTCGCTTTGCCGTGATGATAAAATGCCTGTTGAGAAAATATCCTTGCTGAATGTCGTGCTCTTTTTTTTCACGGATATTGTATAGACGTTGAAACAAGGTGCTACTTTCCAGCTTGTAAGTGGTGATCATTGAGGTCCATTTTTCTTCAAATTCTGCTGGATCACGATATTTTTTCATACAGTAGTCTAAATCGCCTTTAAACAATTCATCTTTCTTTAATCTCCCATAATGTTGTATTGCATTCTGTTTTATGTGCCATAAGCACAACCTTTGTTGTGTTTAGAAGACCTAGAAGTTGTACCAAGAAATGAAAGTTGATTAGTATATAGTTTACAAGTAACTAATTTGTCATATAACATAAATTTATACATACTGTAAACTAACAGGTGCACAAGCTAACATTCCCTCCTCAGTTTCAGGTCTGTAACAAATAAAATTTTTGAAGTTGCATCATTGTCAGTAAACCTGTTTTCTAAACTAAAAAGTGAAGCTTATAAGCTATTTAACACATATTGTAGCAGTTGCAGTTGCAGTTGCAGTTTCTAACAAACCATATTCAGTGTTCAATCAGTAAGGAAAAACTTTTCATAACATACCTCATTTATTACTTTGCCCATTGCAAGATCTTGATCTGTGAATATTATGACAGGTTCCCTCTCTTCCATTGATTTCTTGAAAGTGTTGAGGAGCCACACAAAAGTATCAGCCAACTCATTAGCAATAAAAGCACAAGCAAGTATTATTATGTTCTAGTGATTGTTGATTCCAACTATTGACGCACAAATCAAGTTATACTTATTTGTTCGGTGTGTAGTGTCAAATATGGTGACATCCCCGTAGAGTTTGTAACCCTCCAGCATCATTGAATCTCTCCAAAACACTGCTGATAGTTTTGTTTCCTCGTTGAACTTGACTTTAAAGAAGAAATATTTGTGCTTGTCATTGATTTCCATGAATGTATCAACAAGTTTCTGAGCATCTTCACTTTCTATCTCTTTCATTCGAAGTCAACTCACAAAGTTGAGATGTTCTTTCATCGTATGCCCTGAATTTTCTTCTCCATTGGCTTCAAAAGGCATGTATTTATGCCCTACAATAGGTTTTGAACCTGCTTGTTCAATTAAAACCTGCTTGTTCCATTGTTGTAATGGCTATTCCATTATCTTCTGTAATCTTCTGTATACTCCTACTGAGATACTGCCAAACTGGTCTTTTTAACTCATGATTGTGTATGGTGATATGGTGAGCCACGATGCAATATTGATGCTCAAGCTTGACTCTAATTTCAGCTAGGCATCCTGTTTTTGTAATCAGTTCCTTTCTCTTCCTCTTCTTCTTCTTTTCAGAATGAATTTCATTATCCACGCAAGGAACATGGCTGATAATGCTAGATTTTTATTTTTTAGGTTGGCCTCCAGAAGAGCACTTGTAGTACTTTTGCGAATCTGTCTTTTGATGTTTAGAAGTTGTCGGTCTTTCCTGTAGCTGCAACCAATGGTATTTGCATAATCTTATGCAGAGCATGTAGTGCTTCCAATTTTTTTGCTTTTATGCCGGTAAGACTTTCATTGGCATCAATTTCATTTGAATTTGGAAAATATGTACCTGTAACAATAAAGAATACAATTTCTAATGTAAGACATGCATGTTCTAATGTAATTTGTGCAAAGTCTTCAGGAAGTTGCTTAAAATTAGAAAATTATAGAAGCTCTGTTCTGATAAGCTTAGCAAATACTACTTGTAATGTAACATATGCAAAGTTTATTGTATTATGTACATGTTATAATCTGAACAATGTACAAGTTTGTCAAAAGTTGAAATTGGCGAATGCATTCTCTGTGTTTTGTTCATTTTAATCTAATGCATGTTTATTTGAAACTATACATGATTTATGTTAATAAATGCATAAAGTAGTATGTAGTTTATATTGCTAATGTTCATACATATTTATAGCAGTCGAATTTCAGTGTGCATGAGTTTCAAAAACAGTTAAATTCATATCGATTGCAATTCAACACTATAATTTCAGTCTGATGAAAGAAAATCATACCTTCATTGGAATTCAGTAGCATTTCAGCTTCTTGCAACTGAATTTCATTTGTTTGGAGTTGAATCTAGTCGGTTACGATTGCATTTTCTCCAGCAGATTCCGATTCAACTGCAGTAATCTTTAGGATCAAAGCTGTTGAAATTTCTTCTGCTTCAATATCATATAGCGACATATTTGCTTCTAATTCGTGATTTTGTTGCTCAATTCCATCGGAATTGCGCCGGTTGCTATCGTCGGAGAACATCGGAAAGGCGCCGTGGACGCTGGTTGAGAGGAATCGGAAACACGCCGATTGGTGAGGAAGAATCTATTGGCGTTGAGAGGAATCAGAGAACATAAATAGTGTAGTGTGTATTTGTGCGTGAAAAATTCTGTCTATTTTAGTTATTGAATCGCTTGTCTTTTTCTTAAGTTTGCATTATTTGCAAATAGCCTCCTCCATATTTGTAAGCTTTAGTTGTACAGATTGTCAGAAGTCTTACTCTTACTCTTGTCCATATCTGGTTTTTTCTAGGGTAAAGTCTTGGGAAAGACGGTCTTTCCATAGGCTTATGGAAAGACGGGGTTTAATTAGAATAATAAAAGGTAAAAGGTCTTAGTTGCAATATTAAACTTTTAGCATGCAACATGTAGTGGTTATAAAATTTATGACCCGGTTCATGCAACCCGAAAAATTTATCTTCATTTCTTCTAATTTACACTTTAAACCTTGGTCTTTCCATAACTTATGGAAAGACCGTCTTTCAAGAGACGGACTCTTTTTCTAGTAGTGGCAATTTTAATTTTGGAAAATAAAAGTACAAGTCTGGACCCACTAACTAATGAAGTAAGGCCCGCCACTGAAAATAATCTTTTACTTTTCTTAGACTCACCTTTGATGACCATTTCAAACAAATTTTGTATGTTCTGTACTAGTTTGATCATAAACATCAACATTCGTGGTTCTGTGAAAATGGCTGATGCTATGGTTGCGCTCCTTGCTGAGTCTGTGTTTGGCAAGGCCATGTCACTTGCTGCCGATGAGCTGAGTCTCTCTTTTGGTGTCAAGAAAGAGCTCAAAAAGCTTGCCGATAAGTTGGAGATGATTCAGGCTCTGTTGTCTGATGCTCAAAGCAAGAAACTCCCCTGTCAGGTGATGCAATTATGGCTTAAAAAGCTCAAGTACATTGCCCTCGATGCTCAGATACTGCTGGATGATTTTGGCTATGAATTTCTTCGCCACAAGATGGAATGTCGAGGGAGGGATAAGGTACGGAGTTTCTTTTCATCCTCAAATCCTGTTTTCTCACGCCCGAAAATGGCTCATAGGATAAGGGGTGTTCTGTCAGCTATAGATGAGGTTTACGTAGAATCAAACCGAATTGGCCTCAAGGCTGTTGAGTTGATAAACTCACTTCCTGATCATAAAGCAAAGAGACTGACAGATCCTTTTGTGGATGATTCTGAAAATGTCGGGAGAGATGACGATGTGTCTGAGGTGATACGCATGTTGATTAGTTCCGATTACGAGCGAGATCTGCCTGTCGTTACCGTCCTTGGAATGGGTGGTCAAGGAAAGACGAGCTTAGCTCAGGTTGTTTACAAAGATGACAAGGTGAGGAGTTATTTCGACGAAAGAGTGTGGTTTTGCGTTTCTGATGAATTTAATGTGGAGAGAATATTAGCTCGAATTTGGGAGTCTAAGTCTAGATTTATCTAGTTGGCAATTTGTGAAAATATGCAAATATAGTATTATTGAGTTGCAACATCAAAGAATGAATTTTGGTGAAATAAGGAAAGGTTGAAAACTGAATCCAAGAAGGATACATCTAGTCCAAGTTGTATTTGAGTTGGAGAATATATTAGTTCCTATATATGTGGGATTAGATTAAGGTTATGGAATTGAATTAACTGATGAGCATATACGGATGAGCATATACGGATGAGAATTAATTTTGAACAGAAATTCTGACCAGGTTGGAACATGCTGGTGCAGAATATTTACGCTAAGATTTTATGGAAATCAAAGTCAGAATATTGCAGTAGTTTGGAATAAATGGAATTCGTATATCTGACTATATATGTTTAGGCGTGTGAAGCATAATTGGTTTATGGAAAATCCCTCCTTATATGGAGAAGATTTATTCGAATATATGGGATAGAATGATATAAGGTAAATCCCTTTATTTATGGGATTTGGATATGCTTCTAGAATCAGATTTGGAATAGGAATATTGTGGAGATAATCAAGGAGTATTCAGATCTGATTCGTGGATATAAATTGGGGACAAAACACGGCTGCATATTTACGAACTTAATAGAAAAAATCTGCACACAGATTTTTTTATCTTTCGAGAATTGCAAAGAGCCAGAATCCTGTGTTCCAACACACGAACCTGCTGCACAAAGTTCAGAATCATATGCCTTAATTCCTCGGGAGGAGGAGATCCAGCGTCGACGAGTTTCGAGGTTAGAGGGAGTCTGATCAAGGCGGATCGGTAGCAAGGGGAGCTTGCAGGATTCACGTTATAGTTAGATTAGATAAGTATAGTTGTATAGTGTACTTTGTACTGTATCTTTCTGATTAGTGGATTCATTCTGAACTGGGCCAGGCCCCGCAGATGTAGGTGGATTTCACCGAATTGCGTAACCAAGTCTTGTGTCCTTTACGTTTTACGTTAATATGCACTTGGTTAGATTAGTCATGTTGGAACACACCAGTAGTGATAATTGAATTAATTAGGTAAAACCAAATTTCAATTGGTATCAGAGCAGAAGAAGGACTCGATCAAGCAGAAAAAGGTTGAATCAAGCAGAAGAAGGACTCGATCGATCCCTCAAATTAATTATAGGGAACTTGCTAGTCTACAATATGTTCTCTCCCTCATTGTTGTTTCCTCAGTTAACAGGTTAGAATATATTCGCATTCTTCTTGTTATGGCTTACACTATGAATCTTATGATGTGCCAAAAAGTTGTCAAGAGTGCTCCTCTACATGGTGTGGTTAATGTGGAAGTATATCATCGACTCAAGAAGGCTTTGTATGGATCAAAACAAGCACCACGAGCGTGGTATAAGCAACTCACAACCTTCCCTATTCAGAAAGGTTCTCGTCGAGGGGGAGAAGATCGCACCTTGCTTACCTTGCTTGTTTTTCGAGAACAAGATTTTGTGACTTTGATGCAAGCTGAAATGAAGATGAGTATGGTGGGATTATTTGTAAGAATTCGGGTTGAGAGAAAAGTCGTGGTAGCCTATGTTCCAACATCAAGACCAATTGCAGATATTTTCACAAAGCCATTGGACACTGCTATGGTTGAGCTCCTCAGACAACACTTAGGTGTGTGTTAGATTTGAGGTATTTCTTTAAAGCTTTTATTTAGCTGTAGGTTTTTATTTTTTTTCAGAAAATACAAAAAAAATAAAAAAAATTGAAAAGGAGAAAAAATGGAGGCATAGTTGGACATGTTGGAAGTTGGTGTCGAAGATATTATGGTGATTGATGGGATGCATAGATCAGAGAGATGGTTCTTCCCGGTATTCTGGTTTAGTATGATGAGAAGTTTGGAAGGCAGTGATGTTGGTCATGTTCCAACACAGAGTATGGAGACAGGTTGAGAAGATGTGGAAATGGATTAGAGATTCAGATGTTCAAACATCAGTAACTGTGGCTAGAGAAGATTATTATCTGGATGGTGAACAATTCGTTCCAACACCAGATAGGGGGAGAAAGTACTGATGAAGTGAAGGAAGCTTAGTAGGTGATATGTTGATTCTGAAGCAACGAAAGGATCTTATGTTCCAATATAGAGAAGGCAGGTGAAGATTAGAGCTGTTATGTTCCAACATTGGTTACTGTGTTCCAACACAAGGTGAGCAGATTATTGAAGGCACTTCTAATCAAACTGCCATGAGAGATATAATTTTAGCCGAAAGGACAATTGATCTGGGTGTATATGAGGAGTGTGAATTTACAGCTTACCTGGACTATTTGAGTCTCAAGACTGCCGCCTCAATCTACAAGGATTACAATCGGGAGATTTTACAAGAATTATAAGGGAGGCAACATTGGTCCAGATTTTGAGTGCTACAATGGTGTGAAGTAGAGAACTCGATCCATTCAGATGTTAACTTTGGAGGTAGAAGATGCCGGATTAGATGAGGCACAGATAGTTGCTCTTGAAGAAGTTTAAAGGTTCTGTTATGGCTATGTTCCAACATAGGCCAGAGATTTGCTTCAGGGGGAGCTGTATTTAATGGAGATTCTGGTTTTCTGTGTCTATTGCGTTTGGCATGTTTATGGTCCCAAGGGGGAGATGTTTTGGATTTCTTGGATGACTTTATTGGCTCCGTTGGGTTGATGTTCCAACATGCTTATTATTCCTGGATGTTGAAAGAATGCGGAATTCAGGGGGAGACGTTATGTTTCTATGTTCCAACATCCATAGTGGTTTTCAAGGTTGATATCTTTATTTGCATAAGCTCTTGTGATGAAAAGCCAAAAGGTGATTGGTCAACAAAATGCCAAAGGGGGAGATTGTAAAGTCTAGATTTATCTAGTTGGCAATTTGTGGAAATTATGAAAATATAGTATTATTGAGTTGCAACATCAAAGAATGAATTTTGGTGAAATAAGGAAAGGTTGAAAACTGAATCCAAGAAGGATACATCTAGTCCAAGTTGTATTTGAGTTGGAGAATATATTAGTTCCTATATATGTGGGATTAGATTAAGGTTATGGAATTGAATTAACTGATGAGCATATACGGATGAGCATATACAGATGAGAATTAATTTTGAACAGAAATTCTTACCATGTTGGAACATGCTGGTGCAGAATATTTACGCCAAGGTTTTATGGAAATCAAAGTCAGAATATTGCAGTAGTTTGGAATAAATGGAATTCGTATATCTGACTATATATGTTTAGGCGTGTGAAGCATAATTGGTTTATGGAAAATCCTTCCTTATATGGAGAAGATTTATTCGAATATATGGGATAGAATGATATAAGGTAAATCCCTTTATTTATGGGATTTGGATATGCTTCAAGAATCAGATTTGGAATAGGAATATTGTGGAGATAATCAAGGAGTATTCAGATCTGATTCGTGGATATAAATTGGGGACTAAACACGGCTGCATATTTACGAACTTAATAGAAAAAATCTGCACACAGATTTTTTTATCTTTCGAGAATTGCAAAGAGCCAGAATCCTGTGTTCCAACACACGAACCTGCTGCACAAAGTTCAGAATCATATGCCTTAATTCCTCGGGAGGAGGAGATCCAGCATCGACGAGTTTCGAGGTTAGAGGGAGTCTGATCAAGGTGGATCGGTAGCAAGGGGAGCTTGCAGGATTCACGTTATAGTTAGATAAGATAAGTATAATTGTATGGTGTACTTTGTACTGTATCTTTCTGATTAGTGGATTCATTCTGAACTGGGCCAGGCCCCGCAGATGTAGGTGGATTTCACTGAACTGCGTAACCAAGTCTTGTGTCCTTTACGTTTTACGTTAATATGCACTTGGTTAGATTAGTCATGTTGGAACACACCAGTAGTGATAATTGAATTAATTAGGTAAAACCAAATTTCATCTCTGACTCAAAACCACCTGCCAATTGTCTAGCAGAGAAGCTTTAGTACACAAGCTTAAAAGAAAATTGCAAGATAAAAGATATTTGCTGGTTTTGGACGACATTTGGAATGAAAATGGAACTGAATGGGATGTCATGAGGAGATGTTTGCTGGAATCGACGGTTCTAAGGGAAGCAAAGTTGACAGAATGATTTGCCGTAATAAATTGTATTATTGATATCTGAATATATAGAGAGTACAATAGAGGTATAATAAGGAAAGAACTCTAATCAGAATAAATCATAATCTAATCAGGAGTCTGATTTAGTCTAACACCCCCCCTCAAGCGAAGCGTCGGATGCTCGCCGACGCACAGCTTGGGCCTGAAGAACTCGAACAGCGGACGAGAGAGCCCCTTGGTGAAAATGTCTGCAATCTGAAGAGAAGTCGGAACATGAGCAACGTGCAGCTTTCCGGATGTCACCAATTCACGAACAAAATGGTAGTCGATGTTGATGTGCTTCGCCCGCTTGTGCGCCACTGGATTCTGAGCCAAGAAGATAGCACTACTATTGTCACATAACAACAGTGGAGAACCAGAAAGTGGAACTCAAAGATCACGAAGCAAATGAGTGAGCCAAACCACTTCTGAGGCAGTGTTGGCAAGAGCACGGTATTAAGACTCAGTGCTAGAGCGAGAAACAATGGGTTGTTTCTTGGCACTCCAAGAAACCAGATTCCCACCAAGAAAAACTGCATAACCATAAGTGGACCGATGAGTCTCCAGACAGCGAGCCCAATCAGCATCAGAGTATCCTAACACATCAGGAGTACTAGCAGAACAAAATTGGAGACCAAAATGAAGAGTGCCACGAACATACCGCAAAATCTGAGTCACAGCAGCAAAATGATCATATCTGGGATCCTGAAGATACTGACTCACCGTGTTGACCGAGAATGCCAAATCCGGGCGAGAGATGGTGAGATACTGGAGAGCACCAACAAGAGAACGATAAAGTGTAGGATCCCGAAATCGAGGACTGGTAGAGCTGTGAAGCTGAGAACCAGTAACAAATGGAGTAGAAACAGGTGCCGCGTCAGACATACCGGCCCGATTCAAAATATCCCGAGCATACTTTGCTTGGCCAAGCAGTAATCCTGAGGAGGTAGGCGAAACTTCAAGACCAAGAAAGTAATGAAGAGCACCAAGATCCTTGATCGTAAACTCTCTGTGTGTCCGATCAATGAACTGGCGAAGAAGAGTCGAGTCATTGCCTGTAAGAATGATATCGTCCACATACACAAGTAGGTACAGTAACGACGACCCTCTCGAAAGGACAAACAAAGAAGTATCAGCTGAGCTGCACCAAAAACCAAGCTGTGTCAGATAACTGCTGAAACGCTGGAACCAAGTCTGAGGAGCCTGCTTAAGACCATAAATGGCCTTTCGTAAACGACAAACATAGTCCGGATGGACAGAATCCTGATAACCATCGGGCTGCTTCATGTAGACTGGAATATCAAGAACACCATTAAAGAAAGCGCTCTTGACATCCAACTGATGAAGTGGCCAGGAACGCATGGTGGCTATGGCGAGAACCGTCCTAACAGTGGAGGCTTTGACCACAGGACTGAAAGTGTGGTCAAAATCAAAACCCGGAATCTGCGAGAAACCCTGCGCCACAAGTCTAGCTTTGTGATGCTCAAGAGTGCCATCTGGTAGATACTTAAGCCTATAGACCCATTTGGAGCCAACAATGTTGACATTCGAAGGTTGAGGCACCAAATCCCAAGTGTGCTGACCACGAAGAGCGGCCATCTCATCATCCATGGCTGAAACCCAAGCTGGATCCTGAAGGGCAGAGCGATAATCAGTGGGCTCTGTCTGAGAGAGAAGTGCAGCAGTGAGACCATGAGCAATAATATCCGAATAATTCCATCGCTGAATGGCACCAGTAGAAGACCGAGTGGCCATCCGATGAGTACGAAGCGGAGGTGGCGAAGATGGAGGAGTCGAACCGGCTGATGACATCGAGGAAGATCGAGATGCGCTAACCAGAGAGTGACCGTTGGAAGTCACCGGAGAAATAATAGCCAATAAAGGCTGAGGCGTGGTGGCTGGTGGCTGAGACGGTGGCTGAGAAGTGATAGCCAGCGGCTGAGGTATGGTGGGCGTTGGCCGAGGAGCCGGGTCCAGGTCAACCGTCCAGATGGAAGATGGTGGTGAAGGAGGGGCAGCTGGAACAGGCACAGACACAGGTGTGGTGGTCCCAATCGATGAAGTAACAGTTCCATCAAAAAATGATGAAATCTCCAGATCTGAAATCGAACGACTGTCCATGGAGGATGAGACATAAGGAAAGAAAGTTTCTTTAAAACGAACGTGGCGAGAGATATATATGCGCCCAGAAGGCTGGTCGAGACACTGGAAGCCCTTGTGACGAGGGCTATAGCCAAGAAAAACACAGGGAATGGATCGGGGTGCAAACTTATCAGTAGCAGTGGCACGTAGACATGGAAATGCACGACAACCAAACTGGTGAAAGAGGGTATAGTCAGGAACATGACCAAAAACAACCTCAAAAGATGATTTTCCACTCAGAACTGAACTAGGCAGACGGTTAATAATGTACACTGCAGAGGAGAAAGCTTCCACCCAATAACAATGCGGCACAGAAGAGTGAAAAAGCATGGCAAGACCAGTCTCTTTGATGTGACGATGCTTCCGCTCAGCCCGGCCATTCTGAGCATGTGTATAGGGCGAGGAAATCTGATGATGAATGCCACATGATATGAGATGAGCCTGAAGTCGGTGATTAGTAAACTCGGTGCCACCATCGGTTTGAAAATTTTTAACCCTAGCAGAAAACTGATTCTCAACGAATTTCTGAAACTAGATAAAAGTGTCATAGAAATCCAACTTATGCCGCATTGGAAGAAACCATGTGAATCTCGAGAAATCATCAATGAAAATGGCATAATAAGAGAAACCACCGACAGATAAAATAAGAGTTGGTCCCCACAAATCACAATGTACTTTATCCAATAAACCAGTAGCGCGCCTGTCACTAGTGGAAAAGGGCAAGCGGCTACTCTTGGCCATCTGACAAGGAGAGCAACTGACAGATGCAGGCATAGCAGAAGTGATAGAAATAAGGCCCCGTCAATTCAATAACTGAATAGTATCATGAGACACATGACCGAGGCGAGAGTGCCACTGCTCAAAAGAAGCATGAAGCTTTGTAGAGCATAGTTCGCCTAAAAACTGGAATTACCAGTCTCAAGAAAATAAAGATGAGACCTATGACAACCTTTACCAATTATCATCCATGTAATCTTGTGCTCAATGGAAAATGCATCGGCATCAAACATAACACGAACAGGTAGATCACGAGTAAGCTTACTAATGGACAATAAACTTCTAGTAATCTTAGGGACCACAAGGACATCATTAACAGGGAAACCAGATAAATGACATTGGCCGATGTGAGAAATAGATAACGATTCACCATTTCCAACAAGAATAGAATCATAACCACGATAACGTTGTACCTTATCAAGATGACTGGTGTGAGCAGTGATATGAGATGTAGCACCTGAATCAACGACCCACTGATTCGACGAAGAATATTGGGGCCATTCAAACTGGCCTGAAACAACACCTTGTCCGCAATCCAATTAGTGGAGTAATCTTCCTGAGATATAGGGCCCAAATGAACCATAGCAAAAGATTGAAATTGCACAAAAATGGACTGAGTGCTGACGAGAATTTGAACAATTCACAAGAAACGGGTTCAACTCGCGAGAAATAGGTTTAACTCGCGAGAAATAGGTTCAACTCGCGTGAAACAGGTTCAACTCGCGAGAAACAGGTTCAACTCGCGAGAAACAGCTTCAACTCGCGAGAAACAGGTCAACTCGTGATAAGTAGGGTCAACTCGCAAGAAGGAGTTGATGCACGAGTCAAATCGCGCGTGTCTGTCACGCGCAGGTCAAAATCGCGCGTGGCCTTCACGCGTGGGTCAAAATCGCTCGTGCACTTCACGCGCTGGAGTTTTCCTCTTTGGTAAAACTGGCGCGTGACTTTCATGCGCTGGAGAAGATGTGTGGATCTCGCGCTGGAGCTGGAGATTGGAGTTGCATTGGAAGCTCGCGTCACGCTGGAAGCTTTTCGACGTCGGGCTCGGTGGCTTTCTGTGCCATGGACGAAGACGAAGACGTCGTTGCTGTAAGAGATTTTGGACGAAGACGAAGACGGAGAAGCTGCCGACGAAGCTGTTGGAGAAAGAACCCGCGCCGGAGTCAACGAAGCTGAGGAGCCGGAGACGAAGCTGTTGCCGGGAGAAGAGCCTGATGCCGGAGAACTTGGACGCCGAGAAGAGAGGCGCCGATGGAGCTGGTAAGTGTTGGACGGACTTTGACCGACCGGAAAAGAGAAGGGAAGATGAAGTCTGTAAAAATTAGGGTTTAAAGTTTTTGGATCAGAACTTGCTCTGATACCATGATAGAATGATTTGCCGTAATAAATTGTATTATTGAAATCTGAATATATAGAGAGTACAATAGAGGTATAATAAGGAAAGAACTCTAATCAGAATAAATCATAATCTAATCAGAAGTCTAATTTAGTCTAACTATGGCAACTACACGGTGTGAGGAAGTCGCTTCAGCAATGCGAGCATCAGGATATCATCGGCTTCAATTACTGTTAGAAGAGCAGAGTTTGGCTTTATTTGATAAATGTTCCTTTTCAGATGGTGGAGAAACAAAGACACCATAATTGGTAGCTGTAGCTAAGAGGATACTGAAAAGGTGCGGGGGTGTTCCTTCAGCTATTAAGGCACTAGGAGGATTATTATACTCAAAACATTATGAATCTGAGTGGTTAATGATTGAAAGAAGTGAATTATGGAGTGATGAGCCAAATACTGGAGGTGGTGGAGTTCTTTCTGCTATCAGGTTGAGTTATGATCATTTATCTTTGCTGTCTTTGAAACTGTGTTTCGCGTATTGCTCAACTTTTCCAAAGGACAGTATTTTAAAGAGCGATAAGTTAGTGCAGCTTTGGATGGCGCAAGGTTTTCTTGATCCTCCTAAAGGAAGCAATTTCCAAATGGAAGACATGGGAAATGTGTATTTCAATATGTAAATGAGGTAATTCTCCATAGATTAATATTTGTCAATCATGGAATACATATAGAAATACTAGCCTAGACATACAATGTATCTAGACATAAGAATCCTATCATATCTCAATCATATCTCAATCATATCCAATCATATCCAATCATATCTCAATTATATCCCAATCCTATCTCATCTTATCCTAATATCTCAATCATATCTCATCTTATTCTAACACCCCCCCTCAAGAAAAGTGTCGGGTTGGCTGAGACGCACAGCTTGGACCTGAAAAACTCAAATAAAGGGCGAGAAAGACCCTTGGTAAATATGTCAGCAACTTGGAGAGATGTCGGCACATGACGAACACGCAGCTTCCCTGAGGCAACCAGCTCCCGAACGAAGTGATAGTCGATATCAATATGTTTGGCGCGCTTGTGAGCCACCGGATTCTGAGCAAGAAAAATGGCGTTGTTGTTGTCACACAACAGAATGGGTGACTCACAAAGCGGAAAGCGAAGATCACGAAGTAAGTGAGAAAGCCAAACAACCTCTGCCGCAGTGTTGGCCAAAGCACGATACTCAGACTCTGAACTGGAGCGGGACACAGTAGGTTGCTTCTTGGCACTCCAAGAAATGAGATTACCTCCAAGAAAAAATGCAAAGCCATAAGTCGAGCGTCGAGTCTCTAGGAAGCGAGCCCAATCTGCATCAGAATATCCTAACATATCCGTGGAAACAGAAGAACGAAAGGATAATCCAAAATGAAGAGAGCCATTGACATAGCGAAGAATCCGGGTAATTGCCGCAAAGTGATCATCACGAGGATCCTGGAGAAATTGACTAACAGAGTTCACAGCAAAGGCCAAATCTGGTCGAGTAATGGTGAGGTACTGCAGAGCACCAACCAAAGACCGATACAAAGTGGGATTCTGAAAGGTTCGCTCGAACTACTGAGAAGTTGAGAAGAAGGTACAAAGGGGATGGAAACCGGCTTCGCATAAGCCATACCAACTCGACGAAGAATATCCCTAGCATACTTAGCCTGACCTAAGAAGAGGCCAGAGGTAGTGGAAGAGACCTCAAGACCAAGAAAGTAGCTAAGGGAGCCAAGATCCTTGATGGCGAACTCCTGATGAGTGCGAGAAATGAACTGACGAATGGCAACAGAGTCATTTCCAGTAAGGATGATATCATTGACATATACCAGTAGATATAGCAGAACAGTACCTCGAGAAAATACAAATAGAGATGTGTCGGCAGAACTGCAGACAAAACCAAGCTGGCGAAGAAATAAACCGAACCAATCAAACCAAGCCCTCGGAGCCTGCATAAGCCCATAAATGGCTTTCCGCGGACAACAAACATGATTAGGTCGAGTAGGATCCTTGAAGCCAACGGGTTGAGCCATGTACGCTGGGGCATTGAGAATACCATTCAGGAACGCATTCTTCACATCTAACCGGTGCAAGGGCCATTTTTGAATAGTAGCAATGGCAAGAACCGTACGAACAGTGGATGCTTTGACCACGGGACTGAAAGTGTGGTCAAAGTTAAATCCTGATAGCCGGGAAAACCCTTGAGCCACAAGTCGGGCTTTGTAGTGGTCAACCGTGCCGTCGGGCAGATATTTGACTCGGAAAACCCATTTGGAGCCAACAACATTTACATTAGATAACTGAGGAACTAGATCCCAAGTGTGTTGCTTTCGAAGAGCAGACATCTCGTCATTCATGGCAGCAACCCACTGAGGATCACGAAGAGCAGCTCGATAATCTTGGGGTTCAGAGTGGTCGAGTACAGCCGCAGTAAGGCCAGTGACAACATAATCATCAAGATGTCGAGATCGATGCAAAATGGGACGAGGCCGAGTGACCATGTGATGAGGCCGAGATGATGGTGGACAAGGTAATTGTCAGAAGAGTCATCAGCAGTAGACTCAGAGCACACCGGAGAACCAGGGATTTGATCAGGAGTAGCAGACAGGGGGTCCGGCAAAATGGGTGAGTCAGCTGAACACAGCGAGCAAGGCGCCAAAGGAGAAGGCGATGGTGATGGTGGCACAGTATCTAGAAGGAGTGGATCAAAAAATGAAGATGCATCAAGAGAAGAGAAAACTGAAGAACTCGAAGACGATGCGGAAAAAGGATAGCAAGTTTCATCAAACCGAGCATGACAAGTGATATACACCCGACCAGAGGTAGGATCCAGCCAGTGAAATCCCTTGTATTGAGAACTATACCCAACAAACACACAAGGAATACTTCAAGGCGACAGCTTGTGCTCAGCATAGGGACGGACAAATGGGTATACTTTACAACCAAAAGGATGGAAGTTAGAGTATATTGGTGCACGGTCAAATAGAATACCATAAAGAGAAGCGACATCAAGCACCGGGGTGGGAAGACGATTAATGACATATGCAGCAGTCGCAAATGCATTATCCCAAAAGGATAGTGGCAGATGTGAATGAAAAGGCATAGTAAGCCCCATTTCTGCCATGTGACGGTGTTTTCATTCTGCACGCCCATTCTGCTCGGGTGTGTACGGACAGGAAACCTGATGAAGGATTCCTTTTGTCTCAAAATGAGTTCAGAGACATGTGTTCAGAAACTCTGTGCCCCCATCAATCTGAAACACTTTAATCCGGGAGGAGAATTGATTTTCAACAAATGCCTCAAATTTCATATATACATCAACAAAATCAGATTTATGACGAAGAGGGTAAAGCCATGTAAATGTTGAGAAATCATCCATAAAGAGAGCATAGTAAACAAATCCATGACCAGATAAAACAGGAGATGGTCCCCACAAATCACAATGAATCAAATCCAAGACATGCATAGCTCGTTTAGAGTTTTCAACAAATGACAGTTTATGGCCTTCTGCCATCACACAGGAGGCACAGGCATTAGGTTTAAGCAATAAAGAGGAAACAAATAGTTCACCATTTTTAGCTAACAAGGAAATAGTACTAGGGGACACATGTCCCAAATGGGCATGCCACTATTCAAAAGAGGCCCGATATTTATTTTGCTTAATAAAGGAAAGTAAAGCTTCTTCACCACGATCCAACACATATAAACCATCCTCACTGTGACCTCTGCCCATGACCGCCCTGGTGACTTTGTGCTGAATCACAAAAGAACGGTCATCAAAAGTGATCAGTACACCAAAATCCCGGGTAAGCTTGCTTATAGATAATAAGTTTTTGGTTATGTCAGGAACAACCAAAACATCAGAAAGTCGCAATGAAGGCGTAAGTTGAGAATCACCAATAGCAGAAATACATATATTAGTACCATTTCCAACAGAAACAAAGGATTTACCATTGTAGGGTGTAACACTCTCAAGGTTTAAAGCAGACGAACTCATATGAGCAGAAGCTCCAGAGTCAAGGTACCAATCAGAGGTGACAGCGGCCGGCTCAAGCTGAAGGGAGGACTGAAACTGCTGAGCAAGATTGGAAGTCTCTGATGGACGTCGAACCAAACGATAACAGTGAGCAGCATCATGACCCATTTTGCGACACCACTGGCATTGTAGACCATGACCCCAACCACCTGAGGACTGCCCCAGAAACTTGCCACATCTGCGACCTAAGAAGCAGCCAGAATGCCCGGTGCGTGTGCCAGATGCGCCACCGCCAAGCGCTGCACCCGTCGGCGCGTGAGACCACGCACGACCGCCGGAGTTGGATTCTGACGCCGCGAATGCAACCGGCCCAATTTGGTTCTGACGAACAGCAGCAATGTTCTCCCACATTTGTTGCAAGGTCTTATAATCGTCAAGCTCAGCTAGGGCTTCCAGAGACAGGGACGAGAATAAGAGACTACAGACTCGCTGATCCTCATCAAGCCATGCTTCACGCGCAACCAAGGCTTGCTCATAAGCAGCCTTCAAATCCTCCTTCGTGGAACTAGAAGAAGAGCCAGTGACCATTGCATAGGAGGAAGACAACAGCATGGAATCCGATGGTGGTGGAGGAAGAATCGGACATGGTTTGGTGCCGCCGAGAAAACTGTATAGTCCCTGTGGTTTTAAAATATGAACAACTTTCCGTTTCCATAGCAAGTAGTTTGTTAAAGAAAGCTTGATGGTGAACATATGTAGAAGAGTATTGTAAGGAAGCTTGGATGATTCAGTCATGGTGAGAGGAGAAGAAATTTTTCTTGAGGAGGAGAAGAGAGGGGGTGGTGGTTTGGAGAAGAGAAAAGAAGAGCAGACACGGCTGCTGTGAAAAAAAAATGATCGTATACCTTATTCTGATACCATGTAAATGAGGTAATTCTCCATAGATTAATATTTGTGAATCATGAAATACATATAGAAATACTAGCCTAGACATACAATGTATCTAGACATAAGAATCCTATCATATCCCAATCATATCTCAATCATATCCCAATCATATCTCATCTTATCCTAATATCTCAATCATATCCCAATCATATCTCATCTTATCCTAATATCTCAATCATATCCCAATCATATCTCATCTCATCCTAATATCTCAATCATATCCCAATCATATCTCATCTTATTCTAACACAATATCCTCTTGAAGAGCTCTTTGTTGCAAGATGCTCAAAAGGATCGTGACAGCAACTTCACATGCAAGATGCATGACCTTGTTCATGATTTCTCACTACAAGTGTCGGATAGTTGTTGCATTGATTTGAAAGACTGGAGGGTTGGAAACAATGAGATTCATGCCATGCATATGTCTATCTTTAATCATGATAAAGGAATGTGGAAGAGTTTGAAAGGTACTGTTTCAGCTAAGTTAAGGAGTCTGCATTTGTCTGGTCGTTATGTGCTTGAAGATTTCTTTCCAAACTTTAGATGTCTCATTGTGTTGACTATTAATGATATTTGCGCGGAAGAATTATCAAATGGAATTGGTAAGATTACACATTTGAGATTTCTCGATATTTGTCGCACTACAATACACAGGCTTCCAAATTCCTTCACAGAGTTGTACTATTTCCAAACGATACGCATTCGCTATCTGGATGAGTTGCCCGAGGGGTTCGAGAATTTAATTAGCTTGAGGCATATTTTTGTGGATGAGCCTTGGAGGAAGTTTTTGCTTCCAGGATTAGGCCAATTGACTGATCTTCAAACTCTACCTTTCTTTGAAGTGGACAAATCCAGTGGATGTGGAATTGGAGAGTTGGAGCACTTGGACAACCTTAAAGGTGAACTAAGGTTATTTTGTCTTCAGAATGTGAGCAGCTATAGATCTGCTTTGAAATCCAACTTGTCGAAGAAGTCGGGGATTCACACTTTAGAACTTCACTGGGATGAGAGGAAACATGATTGTGATGACACAGATGTTATGGAGTGTCTCAAGCCTCATTCTAATTTGAAATGGTTTAAAATCGTTGGTTATCAAAGCCAAAAGTTACCATCTTGGATAAATTTTCTGCACAATCTTGTGATGTTTACATTAAAGGGCTTGAATAAATGTCGACTACAATTGCTTGGGGACTTGCCTTGTCTGGAGTATCTTGAGGTAGGTCCATTACTGAATGTAAATTGCATCGGGAAATAATTTTATGGTTGGTCGAATCTTGATTTGGTGAAGAAAAACAGCTCAAGTAATGGGGCGGAAATCACTTTTTTTTCTGGCATTAAGGGTACTCAAGTTTTGGCATATGGATAGTCTCGAAGAGTGGTCAGATGCAACTGATCCCACACATCCAACAGCTAAAACATTTCCCTTACTGGAGGAGATGGTGTTGCTTGGGCTACCTAACTTGAGTGTTTTTCCAAACTTTGGTAGCCTTCCATGTCTTCGAGAGTTGTATATAACTGAGTGCCCAAAGTTAACCCTTCCATCCAGTTGGAATAGCCATAAGTCCCCCACATTAGAAGCTGATGAGAGGCTAGTCTCCATTCATTCATCTGCTGATATCCATTGCCTCCAATCCTTACGGAAACTAACTATTGTGGACTGTGACAAGTTAATCACGCCATTCTGTAGCCTGAAGATCTTGGCATCACTGAAGTCCTTGTATATATTCGGCAATCCTAGTTTGTGGCCTAAAGATTTGAGCAATCTAGTAAACCTCGAGGCAATAGAACTAGGGTGTTGCTCTGCAGAAATCGATTCCTTCCCTTGGCCTTACTCCAATTTTCTTGTCAGTCATTCTCAAGTAGATGAAAAACATTCTCTCTCTCTTACATCCCTGAAATTGTTTGGATGGCCTAAGGTCACATATCTTCCAGATCAGATTCAGTATTCAACGGTTTTGACAAAATTAGAACTATGGAATTTTGAGGGGTTGGAAGCTCTTCCATAGCGGTTGGGTAGTTTAGCGTGTCTTCAAGATCTACAAATCTGGGACTGCAAGAACCTCAAGGAGATTCCCTCGGCTGAAACATTTCAACGCCTTACGAACTTACAGAATTTGACTGCTTACAAGTGTCCCATTCTTGAAGCGAGATGCGCAAAAGGAAGTGGTTCAGAGTGGCCAAAGATTGCCCATATTCGCAACATCAGATTTTCATGCTAGTGATCTGCTGCAATATTTGTGAGTGGCTTCAAATTTATTGCACTTTATTCTCTGCAATTCTTCTCAAAACAAAAGGCATCTACTACTTCACCTAACTATGACATTGGTGTGTGCGTGTCTTACAGGATTGTTGCCAGGGACCTTCAAGTGCACAATTGATAAAGCTTCAGAAACAGGTACAAATTCATGATTCAGTGTTTTGTGAACATGAATGTCATTTGTGATCCTTCTGAACTTTTTTCATGCAATATTTATGCGACTGAAAGGTTTTAGAAAAACTACGTGAAATTTTCATGTTGACTTTTAGTGACTCTCCACATGAATTAAACTGCTCTTTTGAAATTGGAATCTTGAAAAAGTTTATGGAATTCTCTATGGTATCTCCATTATGAGAAGTGAGATTGTTAAATTTTCTGGTATTGAGTTGAGCAATAATCAGCTTCTGAAACAAATAAATTGCTTTCAATGTCTCAGACGCTGGATTCAGCTCGTTATCAAGAATCACTTGGATACAGAATCAACATCGAAGCTACAACTGAGAATGATAATGAAGTCTATAATGGAGGACCTGCTGATTCTGAAGAGCGATTAATTACTAATACAGGAGGATATAGCTCATTTGCTGAACAAGCAAATGACCAATCTCAATTATGGAATCAGCACGCCGACAAGTATCTGAATTTGTCTGAGCATGTATGCATTTCTTCGTGCATTGATTTCGCACTCCGACTCTCTCAAGCAATCGCTGAAACAAAGACTTAATTTCACAAATAGATGGCCGGCTATTAGGCGTTTTATAATTTAAAAATACATTCCATTACTAATTAAATCTTTGTTGTTCAAGCATTAGTACAGTGTTTTTTCCTTCAAATTAAGAACATGCTGCAACCTGAAAGTTAGGATGCATTAGAAGTGCTCCGGAAGCGAAATGAATGGTTAGAGAGGCTATGGTTCCATTATTTTTGGAAAACCGCTGATACAAGATTACTTCTGAATATTTTTCAACTCAAAATTAAGATTGGTAGATACGATTTCAGTGGTTCAAAGATCATATAAAAGGTAAAAACGGTGAGGGAAAAATACTGATATAACCCTATATTTTGGTGGTTTGTGCTAATGTGACCATGTGAAGTTGGAAAGTGCTATTGTGACCCTGTTTTTTGCATCAGAAGTGCCGATATAAACTTTTGGCACTATTCTGGCATTGACTTTGTAATTTTCGACGTTGGCCATATACAAAAAGACTAAAATAATTCCAGTCATAAATCTAAAAATATAAAGTCAGTAATACCCCTATGTTTTTCTACTTCTTCATCTCCAAAAATCAGAGCCACCACTGCCCCACCTATGCACCACCGCGCCCAGCCGCTGCTTCACCTCTGAATCTGCCGCTTTCACCACTTCGACCACGAAATCCTGCAATTATATCAAAAAAATTAAGCAACAAACTCAAAGAATTGCTCAATTGCTAATCGAATACAGCATAAAGGAATGTAACAGAAGAAGAAGTCGATGCCCCGCCTCTGCGCCAATGCACCCAGCACTCTTCAAGTTGTCGGTTTTCAAAATGACGAGGTTACTTCAATTGTGGATCGGCTGACCAGAGGATCAAAACAGTTGCATATAGTCCCCATAATTGGAATGGCTGGTCTAGGTAAGACTACTTTTGCTTTTGAACTATACAATCATCCTCCTGTCAGGTATTATTTTCATATCCGAGCATGGTATCCCATTCCTCAAGTGTTGAACAAGAGAAGAGTGTTCCTTCAGCTTTTAAATCAGACTATGCCTGAAAGTAGCACTTCAAACATGACTGAATACGATTTAGGGAATGAGCTTCGCAAGAGCTTGAAAGGAAAGAGATATATAATCTTCTTAGATGATGTATGGACCCCTGGAGTATGGGATAGTTTGAATGAAGCATTTCCAGATGATTCTACTGATAGTAGAGTCATATTGACAAGCCGGCATCATCATATTGCTCCTTGTGGTTTGATTGCTGATGGAGAACCACATTTACTTCGTCCATGGGAAGTCAAGAAGTGTTTAGAGATACTGCAGGCAAAGCTATTTCATGGCAATGGCTGGTCTCTCGAACTGAATGAACTTGGGATGACATTTGCAGAAAAATGCAAGGGGCTGCCTCTTACAACTGTCATTGTTGCTGGACTTCTAGCAACTACGGAGCAAAAATATTGGAAGCAAATTCTGTATTCCTTAAGTTTGGGAGGTTTATCTGGTGAAGAACAATGCAACAGTACACTGGAGTTGAGTTTCAAGCATCTAACAGATGACTTAAAAATCTGTTTCTTATATTTTGGTGCATTTCCAGAAGATGAAGAGGTTGCTGTGAGGAGGTTGATTCAATTTTGGATGGCTGAGGGGTTTGTAAGAAAAAGTGAATCCAAGAGAATAGAAGATGTTGCCCGTGAGTACATGGATATGCTGATTGAAAGAAGTTTAGTGACTTTTGCTAAAATCAGATCAATAAGTGGTGTCAAAACTTGCCGAATTCAGGACTTACTACATGAGTTTTGTCGTACGAAAGCAAAACAAGGAAACTTCTTCCATCTCCTCTTGCAAAGCCTCGATCAACTTTCCGATTTTAATGAGCCTTACAACCTGCGGAGGTTTTCCATTCACTCTGATCCACTCTGAATTTTAGCTTTACCACTTTTTCTAGTAGTTACTAGTGTGTTCCAACATGACTAGTCTAACCAAGTGCATAATAACGTCAAACATAAAGAACACATGACTTGGTTACGCAGTTCGGTGTAATCCACCTACATCCGCGGGGCCTGGCCCAGTTCAGAATGAATCCACTAATTAGATAGATACAATACAGAGTACAGTTTACAAAATACTTATCTTTGCTAACTATATAGTGTGAATTCTGCTAGCTCCCCTAGCTACCGATCCGCCTTGATCAGACTCCCTCTGACCTCGAACTCCGTCGACGCTGGATCTCCTCCTCCCGAGGAATTAAGGTTTCTGATTCTGAACTTTGTGTGTCAGGTCAGGTGTGTTGGAACACAGTAGTATGACTCTTTGGAATTCTCGAAAGTCTAAAAAATATGTATGCAGATTTTTGCTCTATTAAATCCGTGAGTATGTAGCCGTGTTTGTCCCAATTTATATCCACGAACAGATTGGAATACTCCTTGATTATCTCCACAATATTCCTATTCCAAATCTGCTTCTTGAAGCATATCCAAATCTCATAAATAAAGGGATTTACCTTATATCAATCTATCTCATATATTCGAATATATCATCTCCTTATAAGTAGGGATTTTCCATAAATCAGTTATGCTTCACACGCCTGATATACATAACCAACTATACGACTTCCATATATTATAAAATACTCCAATATTTCGGCTTTGATTTCCATAAAACCTTGGCGTGAATATAATAGCAGCAGCATGTTCCAACATGGAATGTTTTCTTTTTCACAAAATAGCCAATCAAATATTCATTTGCAAATCCCTTGACTTTAGAATCTCCCCCTTTGACATTTTTGTGGACCCATAATATTTTGGACATGTAATTTCCAACAAAAACTTCCATCAATATCATAAGCTTGTATCAAAATAGCAGAATATTAATCAACATAATACCAGAATTCTCTTAAGCATGAAATCCGAAATCCAGAAATCCAAAACATACACCCAAAATAACAACCATATTGAATAAAATATTCAAATTCAAAACCAACATCCAAAATCACTCCCCCTGGGACCACACAGAAGGCCAAAACCAACATCAAAATTATAAAAAAAAAACAGCAACCAGCATCCGAGGCTTAGTAAAAAACACTCCCCATGCATTAGTCATAAGACTCATTCTTCCAATCGGGACTTCTCGGCCTCCAGACTTATTTTCTCCACCTCCAAAGAAGCTATTTGAATACCTATAGCACCAAGTCGGGCATTCAGAACCATCAGCCTAGCCTTCTTTTCTGCGGCTGATGAAGAAGTTGATCCAAATGGTTTCCACGGAAGATCCTGCACATGCCTTAGCCCAAACGTCTTCTTGTTGGGCCTCAGAAACTCTGTATCGATCACAACATCCGAGGCCTTCCCTTTTACTTTTGCACTCTTGGCTAGTGCAGAGACTAGAGCAGGGTAAATGATGGCATCATTGACTTTGGGAGCAGTAGCTTGTCTGACTAAATGCTGCTGAATGAGTAGTCCAAGGTTAATCTCCTTCTGTGTTCCAACACAGTACAACAGTTTAGCCATTTCCCTTGTCAAGGTTGTGGTATTAGTTGAGGGCAACCAAAAATGCACAACCACCTGATATAAACCAAAAAATCTTGAAGACAAGCAGGATGCTTGTGAATACCCAGTTGCTGGCCATTCAACCTAATAACCACCAGATATAACACATAATATTTCATTGTCAAACAATCCCAGATTTTCAGGAAAGACTCCCCCTGTTTCAGGTGTCTTCAGACCCAGCAATGTGTTGATTCTAGAAGTAGAAACATCTATGATCTTCCCCCGTACATATACCCTACCATACCATGGGGAACTTATTTCTAAATTACCAGTCATGAGGTTAGAATATACCTCAAGTACAACCTGCCTGTTGTACTGTAACTGGATAGTTGCTGCAGTAGTCATGCCAGTCAGCTCTAGAAAATCTGTGAAACCGCTCTCCTTATAGGATTTAAATCCAAAGGCATTTCTGCTATGAACTTCTTCTATGAGAAAAAATCTCCCATCTCTGCACCTTTTTCATCAAAATAAACAGCAGAGAATGCCTTACTAACAGAGGGTGGAGGTAAAACCTTCTCTTCCTTGCTGTCATGTCTTCTCTTGCTCCTCTTCGCTTGAGCAGAATCCTTGACTTTGTCAGCCTTTCTCTTGCCTTTTGCCATCTGATAGTACTCATCCAGTACCTCATCACTTGACTATTCCAGATCAGGAATATCCTGTGTTGGAACACTCCCTGGTCTTTCAGCATCCTTCTCAATTTCTTCCTCGCTCTCAGAACCATCTTTCTGGTTAGACAGGCTTCCTTCAGGTACTTCATCCTTATGACCTTCATGAAAATCACCATCATCTGCACCTCCCAGATCATTATCAGAATCTAACTCCATATAGTCAGGTTCATCTCTCTGTGTTGGAACACTGTCATCACTGTCTGACAGAACAATGATGATAGGCTTCCTCAATTCTTCCATCCTCTTTGCTGAATTCGTATCATAGAACCCCACTTGAAGTTTATCTCCGTTCCTAACCACTTCTAATCCAGCCACTTCACTTTCACTAATCTCTCTCAAGGAAACATAACTTGGTACTGGAATATAGCAATGCACGTAAAATTTATCTTTTTCCCTAAACTCGGCATATCTCCCCATCACAAATTTCACCTATGTTTCCAGTCACCAACTCCTTAACTTTAACCGTCAAATATTCTCCTCTAATTTTCTTGATCTTTCTTAAATCTACGGCAACTTTTTTAGCCTCAAGCCATTCAAAAATTTCATCCATACTCGTACATTCCATACCCATGAATTTTAATGGTCGAGGGTCAGGGCCAGTTACCGTGGGTTTCTTCTTCTTCTTCTTGGTTCCAGAAGATTTTTCCCGTGCATCAGTTTCAACTTTGGCTGTCTCTTTAACCTCTGCATTCTTCGTGCTTCCTCCGATCTGAGCTTGATTTTCTTCTTCATCTCTAACAGCTTGATAGTCATATTTTCTCTGCTCAGCAACCAGCACCAATTCCAAATTAGTTGAAACTCGATCTTCCTTCATGATTCCTGACGCCTCTGCTTCATGTGCAGGAGAATTTGGAGTTGACATTATTTAATTCAATATCGCGAAGGAGGAGAGTTTTAGAAGCAAAAAATTTACGGCAGGTTTTTGGAGTGCAAAATTTCGGCCGAGAGTAGAGGAATGCGAGGGGATTTCTGACAAGTTTGAATCTCACTTTAACTCTTCATCTATTCACCTCTTTTCCCGTGAAATCCCTTTTTAGATTTTCCAAACTTGTAATGATGGCACTTTCTCCTGTTGTCAAATCAAGTTGTCATGCCACAAATAACTTCCAACACACCATACAAACCATCTCCTATTTTTGTACACCTTTGCTTCCTTCCATTTTTTTGTTCTTTTTCGATTTTTCTAAACAAAAATAACCAAAAGAAATATTTACACAAAAGAATAATTACGGTAAAAATTACCTCATATTTGACAAACACCTAAGTGTTGTCGAAGGCTCTCAAAAGAGGTGGCATCCAACGGCTTTGTAAATATATCAGCAAGTTACTCGTGTGTTGGAACATAGACTACTTCCACTTCCTTTCTTTCAACCAGATCTCTAATAAAATGATGTCGTATGTCAATATGTTTGGTTCTCGAGTGTTGAACTGGATTCTTCGAAATATCAATAGCACTTGTGTTGTCACATAGAATCTTCAAGGGCCCTTGATGAATTCCATAATCTTTCAACATTTGTTTCATCCATAATAATTGTGCACAACTACTCCCTGCTGCAAGATACTCTCCTTCTGCAGTAGATAAAGAGATCTAGTTCTGTTTCTTGCTATACCAAGGCACCAAATTTGTTCCAATAAAGAAACATCCACCTGTGGTACTTTTTCGATCATCGGCATTACCAGCCTAATCAGAATCACTATACCCAAACAGCTCAGAATCTTGACTCTTAGAATACCAAACACCATACTCAGAAGTCCCACTTATATATTGAATAACTCTTTTAACTGCAGTGAGATGAGATTCCTTAGGATTAGCTTGAAACCTCGCACATATCCCAATACTGAAACATATATCTGGTCTGCTTGTACAATAAGCTTCCAATCATGCCTTTATATAACTTCTGATCGACCGGAACTCCTTTTTCATCCTTTACCAGTTTATCAAAAACTCCCATAGGAGTTCGAACTGCTCGAGCACTACTGAGACCGAATTTTTTAATCAAATTCAGGGCATACTTACTTTGATTTATGAATAGACCATTCCGTCCTTGTTTAACTTTCAATCCCAGAAAGTAAGTCAACTCTCCAACCATGCTCATTTCAAATTCAGATTGCATAATGGTGACAAAATCCTATACCATAGAAGGTGAAGTAGAACCAAAAACTATGTCATCAACATAAATTTGAGCAATCAGAAACATTGAAGCCTTGTCAAGCACGAATAAAGTGCGATCTACTCCCCCTCGACGATAACCTTTCTGAAGAAGAAAGGTAGTAAATCGTTCATACCATGCCCTGGGTGCTTGCTTTAGTCCGTATAAAGCCTTCTTGAGACGATATACATGATGTGGATAATGAGGATCTTCAAAGCCTTTAGGTTGTTCCACATATATTTCTTCATTCACCACTCCATTTGAAAATGCACTCTTGACATCCATTTGATACAAAGTAAAGTTCAACGAGCAGGCAATAGCTAGTAGAATTAGGATAGATTCTAACCTGGCAACTGGCGCAAAGGTTTCATCAAAATCGGCACCTTCCACTTGTGTATATACTTGAGCAACAAGTCTAGCTTTGTTTCGGGTGACTAAGCCGTCTACATCTGACTTATTCTTGAAGATCCATTTCGTACCAATGACATTAATGCCTTTGGGGCGAGGAGTAAGATACCAAACATCATTCCTTATAAACTGACCAAGTTCATCTTGCATTGCAGCAATCCAATACTCATCAAGTAAGGCTTCTTTATAGTTCTTAGGTTCAATTAGAGACACAAAACAGTGTAGGCTAGCCAGTTGTCGGTAATCAACTCGAGGCACTGATCGAGTACTTCTCATGGTGGAACTAGGTTGGTCATGTGTTGGAACATTGGCGTCAGTAGCGGGGGACTGTGTTCCAACATGGTCAGCTTCGGCAGAGTTAGGATTCTTTTGCTCAGTTGTTCCAGCACGTTGGTGAAGTTGAGAGTCAACTGATGGATTTTCTTTGTCTGAGTTTTGTGACTGTGTTGGAACATGAGTGTTGTTAGGTTCTTCCTCTGCACCTTCTGGATGTTGTTCCTTCTCTGAATCATTCACAATAACATTTATGGATTCCATGAGAGTATTGGTTCGATGATTAAAAACTCTATAGGCACGGCTGTTGATGGAATACCCAAGAAACATTCCTGTATCACTCCGATTATCAATTTTTTCCAACTGTTCTCTATCTCTGAGAATATAGCATGTGTTCCCGAACACATGAAAAAATGAGACATTTGGTTTCCTGCCTTTCCAAATCTCGTAGGATGTCTTGCTAGTGAATGGTCGAAGATATACTCTATTGATTGTATAACATGCTGTATTGATCACTTCTGCCCACCATTTCTTGTGAACATCTTTCTCTGCCAACATAACTCGAGCCATCTCTTGTAGAGTTCTGTTCTTTCGTTCTACGATACCATTCTGTTGAGGGGTGATAGGAGCCGAGAACTCATGTTGGATTCCAAGCTCATCGCAGAAGGAACTGAATTGTTCATTCTCAAATTCTCTACCATGATCACTTCGAATTCGAATTATCTTCCCTACTGGACTTCCCTTTTCAGTTTGTAACTTCACTACAAGGCTTCTAAATACTTCTATCGTATCAGATTTTTCTTTCAAAAAAGCTACCCATGTAAATCTGGAGAAGTCATCAACACATACAAAGATATATTTCTTTCCACCTATACTAGGTGTATTAACCGGACCCATTAAATCCATATGCAATAATTCCAGATTTCTAGATGTAGTAATATACTGAACTGAAGAGTGAGGAGATCGAATTTGTTTACCTTGTTGACATGGTCCACATACAACTCCATCCTTGCTGTTTAAGGTAGGCATTCCTCGTACAACTTTCACATTAGCGATCTTCACCAATGTTTTATAATTGATGTGGCCGAGCTTCCTGTGCCAAAGAGTTCCTTCATCTTGCTTTGAAATCATACACCGAACTCGTTGTTCTAGCAGATAACAATTGTCTGATGATCTTATTCCTGAAAGAACCTTGTTTTCTCCATGCTTCACTATATATTTGTCCTTCTGGAACTCCACTACCATATTGTCGTCACACAGCTGGCTTATACTTAGCAAGTTTGCCTTTAGATCTTCAACAAATAATACACTTGTGAATACTGAAACCCTTCAATTTTCAATTTGCCCTTGCCAATTACTCTGCTTCTCTTTCCATCACCAAAGGTTACATATCCACCATCATATGGAGTAATGTTCGTGAGATATTCTGGAGTGCCAGTCATGTGGTGAGAACAACTGCTATCAAAGTACCACGAATCACTGGAATAAGCTGTTAGAGAAGTGTGTGCCACCAGACACGTACTAGATTTTTTAACAATCTATACCTTTTTATCGATTTTATTGTATGAATATTGCCTGTGTTGGAACCCAGCAGAAGTTCTCTTCCTGTCATTTGATCTCTGATCAGTCTTCTGCACTGCTTTTCAGTATGTCCTTGATACGTACAGTATTTACATATGAGTGGCTTTCTCTGATATGGCATCCCATGCTTTCGCTTTACTTCTCGGATCTTAACCTTGAGGGTTACTGTTTTTCATGTGATTCAGTCTTGGGTTCTTTCTCGTATCAAATACCGTGTCGATCACCAAAGTTTATTCCCATATCCAGAATATCATCAAGCTTTGCCTTTCCAGAATTTAATTTAACAATAGTTGCTTCAGACATCTCGGCCCTCTTGACTGCTGCTATCAATTTTCCATTCAGTTCTTCATTACTCTTTTCAAGTTTTGCAATCGTGAACCGTAATTCTATTTCATTTTCCATTAACTTCCTTTTTTCTTTGTTCAGATCTTTGTTTGCGTCAGCTACTTGGACCCACATAGCATACATTTTTTCATAGGTGCTATAGATTTCTTCATCACTTACAGACAAATCATCATCTTCATTGATGTGTGAGTCATCCAGAGCTATGTTGGAACATACGGCTTTACCTTTGTTCAGTGTGTTGGAACATTGGTCCTCTGGTGTATCATGAACCTTTGCTCCAACAGCTACGTAGTTACTGGTGAATTCCTCTTCGTCCTTCTCATCATCTTCATCTTCACTCCAATAGGTGGCATATGATTTTCCTTGTTTCTTGCGAGTGTTAGCACATTCAGCCTGAATATGACCGTATCCTTCACATTCTTTGCACTGAATTCGCCCCACCTATTTTGGTTCATTGTTTTGATTTCTCCTGAACTGCAGATTCCCTGGTTCAAATCTCATTCCATGATTATTACCTGAGTCTTGTTGTCTTTGTCTATTTCCGCCAAACCTTTCCCGAGATTTCTTGTTGACCACCTTCTTTAGCATTCTCGAGAAATTCTTCGTGATAAGTGCAAGTTTTTCAATCTCATCGTCGCTGTCAGACTCGTGATTATCCTTAGGTGGAGACACTTTGAACGCCAATTCCTTAGAGACTCTTTCTGTAGCTTGTTAGAATGTCATCTCATATGTCTGTAATGAACCCATTAGTTCATCTAGGCTCATGGTGGCAATGTCTCTTGCTTCCTCTATTACTGCTACTTTCATTGCAAATCTTTTGGGAAGTGATCTCAGGGTCTTTTTCACCAGTTTTGTTTCTTTGTACACCTTTCCAAGTTGATAAGCCATGTTGGAGATGTTCCTGAGTTTTCCATTGAATGTAGAAATGGTGTCATCTTTATCCATTTTGAGTTCCTCAAACTTTGTAGCCAGCATCTGTAATTTGGATTCATGAACTCGACTTGTTCCTTCATGAACAGTCTGTAAAATGTCCCATGCTTTCTTTGCTTGGTGACAGGTAGAGATAAGCTTGAACTAATTTTCATCGACTGCATTGAAGATTGCATTAAGTGCCTTCGAATTTGCCAGAGATTCTTTGAGGTCATCTGGAGTCCATCTAGCCTTGTCTTTGGGTTTCTGCTTCCTTTGGCTTGATTCTCCTTCCACTGCCTTTGAACTTGTATCAGCATCTTCTGTAGGGTGATTCCATTCATTCTCAACATAAAACCATGCAAGTTCATCCAGTGTATTGATGAAAACCCTCATGCGTGCCTTCTAATAGTTGTAGTTGTTGGCTTCTAGCAGGGGTGGTCGAGAGACTGAAGCTCTTTCTCTTGTCGTCATGGTAAAACTGGATCTCACTTTCCTTGAAACAACCAAGGGAATAATAAGTGACGAAGCTCTAATACCAAATGAATTTTAGCTTTATCACTTTTTCTAGTAGTTACTAGTGTGTTCCAACATGGCTAGTCTAACCAAGTGCATAATAACGTCAAACTTAAAGAACACATGACTTGGTTACGCAGTTTGGTGTAATCCATCTACATCTGTGGGGCCTGGCCTAGTTCAGAATGAATCCACTAATTAGAAAGATACAGTACAGAGTACAGTTTACAAAATACTTATCTTTGCTAACTATATAGTGTGAATTTTGCTAGCTCCCCTAGCTACCGATCCGCCTTGATCAGACTCCCTCTGACCTCGAACTCCGTCGACGCTGGATCTCCTCCTCCCGAGGAATTAAGGTTTATGATTCTGAACTTTGTGTGTCAGGTCGGGTGTGTTGGAACACAGTAGTATGACTCTTTGCAATTCTCGAAAGTCTCAAAAATCTGCATACAGATTTTTGCTCTATTATATCTGTGAGTATGCAGCCGTATTTGTCCCAATTTATATCCACGATCAGATTGGAATACTCCTTGATTATCTCCACAATATTCCTATTCCAAATCTGCTTCTTGAAGCATATCCAAATCCCATAAATAAAGGGATTTACCTTATATCAATCTATCCCATATATTTGAATATATCATCTCCTTATAAGTAGGAATTTTTCATAAATCAATTATGCTTCACACGCCTGATATACATAGCCAAATATACGACTTCCATATATTATAAAATACTCCAATATCTCAGCTTTGATTTCCATAAAACCTTGGCGTGAATATAATAGCAGCAGCATGTTCCAACATGGAATGTTTTCTTGTTCACAAAATTGCCAATCAAATATTCACTTGAAAATCCCTTGACTTTACACGCTCCATTTTCAGAAGTCCGAGTTATTTTGTCCTAGTGTACATTCTTTGTTGTTCTTCTCCATTGAACAATCCATAAGCAAGGACCATCGCATATTTCATATTTCATACATTATTCAAATCTATAAACTTCTTAAAGTGCTCGATATGGGGCAGATTCTTCTGGTTACCGAGATTCCTAGTGAAATAGAACTTCTCACTCAGTTGGTATACTTGTCAATTCAAAGCTGGTTGGGAGTCATTCCACATTCTCTTTGGAACTTTTTTTTTAAATGAAAACACCCGAGGGTGGGGGATGGTGTATTAGAGGTTCCCCAAGCCTCCATCAAAACGAGTAAACTTTACAGAAAGATAAGCCATAGATTGTGATAAGGCAACATGGTTGCCACCCAAAAGTCCTACTAGTTTCTAAATGAAGTACTTGTGTAACAACTATCCTAGCAAAAGAAGGATAGATGATGAAGTTGCGATCCGATGGTGAGAATCTCCACCCCTTGTGTTAATTCTCACCTCCAGCCAGGCAACTTCAAATACAAGTGGTAATAGTCTACAGTTACAGAATTCAAGATACAGAAGTCCCGAAAAGCATATTCTGATCACACTCAAGTATGTGCAGAGCATGAAATGTGAAATTCCAGTAGAGTGAAACTGAAAGGAGATGAAAATCCCTCTCAACCTCCAGACCATTTTATGAGGAGAACTCCCCTAATGAGAATTAGCAGTAGGATTCCAATAGGAGAGGATGGTCAGCACAGTGAAGAATTCTTGAGCCGCGGATGACTCGCAAAAGATGATAAGTAACAAGTATAAGAACAGATCCTGCACCTGCATGAAAGAGTCTTAATTAGCAGTATCAGTCCTTAGGAAAAGTATTCTAGTGAACTCTAACTTGAGGTATATGTGCCCTACCTAATGCAATGAGGCCCTCAATATGTTGGGGAATGGTACTAAGATGCAGACATTGGAGGTGGCAGGTGTGATGCTTTGCAATAGCATTTGCAACAGAGTTACCTTCCCCAAAGACATGATTAAGATAAGCACAGCCTAATAGAGCATTAACTTTATAAGCCAAATCAAAGAGGTTCCAGTAACAGAGTAAGGGTAATTAATCATGTTAACAGCCAACCTACAGTCGGTTTCAAAAAAGCAATTATGGCCTATATCAGACAATCTTTCACATGCAAACAGAATGGCCTTCATTTCGGCTCTAGCGGTGAAGCAGCAGAGATGGGGGCCGAAGCTATATTAATCAATTCACCCGAACTATCTCGGACAACCATCCCAACTGCTGCCTTATCAGGATACCAAGAGGCATTAATATTAATTTTGATTGACCCCAAAGGAGGTCTCTCCCACAAAACAGTAGCTATGTTGGGCTTAGGAGGAGGTCTAATAAAAGGGATCCAATGAAAAGGAGAAGCAATAGCCGAATGTGAGAAGTAAGTCCTTGGAGTAGTTAGGAGCGCCAGTTTAATTAAGTCATGAACTTCCTTGGAGATTAGTTCGGAGGAGAATGGCTTATTATCATATATGAACCTATTCCTAGCTTTCCAAAGCGACCAACAGGTAAGAGAAGGTATGATTTTGCAGACAAAATGCTTCCAGCTAACCAGATCCTTGGTATTCCAGAAAATGAAGAATCTTTCAGTAAGAGAATGACTAGGGTTTAGATGAAAGTGGATTATCGAAGCTATGTTTCCCTAGACAGCCTGAGCAATATGACATGAAATAAAGAAATGCTGAATTGAGTCTGAATTAGAACAAGTTAGAAGCTAAACTGAACCCTAAGGTAATAAGCACTTCATCAAGGGGAAGAAATGATTGCAACATTTTCCATGTAAATATTGAGATCTTTTCTTGCAAAGCATTATTCCAAATGAATTTACATACAGGAAAGTTACCTGTTCCATGAGTGAGAGCCCTATAGGTTTATTTAGATGTGAAGTTACCTGAGACCTCAGCCTTCCAAATCAATCTGTCATCTCTATCAGTAACCAGTACAACTTCCTGAAGAAAAGACAAAGTATCATGTTCCAATAAAGAACCAATTTGAGTTAGTATAATGGACCTGTTATTGATGAAATCTGCCACAGACAGATATGGCATTGCAGCTACTATATGCTCCGGGATGATAGTACATAGAGGACCCCAAGGGCACCAATTAGCTAACCAGAAATTGCAAGTACCCTTCCCATGAATAATTACTGAGTTATGCTCTGCAAAAGGGGTAATAGAAAGAATTCTCTTCCATGTTACAGATTTCCTATGGGACAGAGGAAGGGCCCAGAGCAGCTTTGACCAAAGAGTGAACCCTAATTGGCTTTTCCACCAAAGTTTAGCTGAACAGGTATCAATTATGGCCCTGACCGATCTAAAACCAAGTCCATTTGAATCAGTTGAAATCGAAATGTCAGACCATTTTTTCCAGATTTTATTATTTTTACCATTTGATTCCCCCCAAAAGAATCTAGCTAATCTTTTCTCAAATGTTCGAATTATTATTTTAGGGGGATTAGTGACTGCCCATAGATGCTGAGGTAAAGAGTACAGGCAATTTTAATTAAAACCAGCTTGCCCCCAGCACTTAGCCACCTATTCTTCCAGCTTTGGAGCTTAGAATCCAGGTTAGCCATTAGAGGTTGAAATACCTTTTTAGGGTTCTTCCCCGAAAAATAGGACAGCCAAGGTACGTGAATGGGAAAGAACCTTTTTTCATTTTCAAAATGGACTTAACCTGAGTACTCTTTAAGAATGAGGCCATTTTACTAAGATAAAATTCTGATTTATCGAAGTTAAATTTCTATCCTGAAGTCACCTCAAAGACATCTAAAAAGGCTTTTATTCTTATGAGATTGGACTTAGATGCTTGCATAAAGATAATGGTGTCATCCGCATACATTAAATGGGATACAGCAGGAATTGAGGCAGGTAATTGGAAATGAGAAAGCCTACTGTTAGAAAATATGTAGGATAAACTTCTTGAGAATGCTTCAGTAAAAATATTAAAAATAAAAGGAGAGAGTGGATCACCTTGTTTAATCCCTCTAGTAGC
The DNA here is from genome assembly GCA_037428765.1 of Rubia yunnanensis. Lineage (NCBI taxonomy): Eukaryota > Viridiplantae > Streptophyta > Magnoliopsida > Gentianales > Rubiaceae > Rubia > Rubia yunnanensis. Next base: position 62,505,079 of record CM075069.1, on the reverse strand, counting down.
TTTAAAGAAGCCTACTGGATTCCCATTTAGAAGAACTGAAAAATGTGCATGTGATAAGTTACTCATAACCGCAGTTAAAAAGTTACCATTAAAACCAAATTTAACTAAAATCTTCCTAAGGAACTGCCAGTTGACTCTATCAAAGGCTTTCATTAAATCTAATTTCAAAATACAATTAGGAGCTCTGTTATTCTTATCAAGGAATCTGACCATTTCCTGTAGATATAGTATGTTATCAGAAATGTCTCTCTTCTTCAAAAATGAAGATTGGTTAGGAGAGATCAGGGTGTCCATATAAGGCCTTAGCCTTTCCATAAGAACCTTGGAACAGATTTTGTTAAGTACATTAGATAAACTGATAGGTCTAAAATCCCCAAAATGGCAAGGTGTTGCTTTCTTAGGAATGAGTGTAATCCATGTACTAGATATCCCTTTCGGGATGTTAGAACCTAAGATGAAATCATTGACTGCCTCCATAAGATCTTGTTTAATAAAGGACCAGCATTTATTATAGAACTTAGGTGTGAAACCGTCTGGCCCTGGACTGCTGTTACTGTTTAAGCTTTTAATTACAGTTTCTAAATCAGATTCCAACACAGGAGCAGCTAAAGCTTGGTTATCTGAGTCATTTAAAATTTTGGGGATTTGGCTAAGAAAGTGAGAGGAGAAAGTATCTTCAGTATTTTGGTCAGGCTTAGTTAATAGATCAGAATAAAAGGAAATTGCCTCATTCTGAATTTCAGTTTGTGTGTTTAACCATTGACCAGCTAAATTTTTAATTTTATTAATCTGCATCTTACAATTCTTCTCTTTAACTACCTTATGAAAAAATTGTGTATTATTATCCCCCAATTTATGCCATTTAAGTCTCGCTTTCTGTTTCCAAAACTTTTCTTTCTCCTTAAGGGCCCTAAGCAATAAAGCTTTTTTCTGGTTTAGCTTAACAAGTTCAGACAGATTTGGATTTAAATCAAAAGCAAATTCCTGGATTCTTAATGCTTCCTCAGCTAGTGTAACATTGGAATCAATATTGCCAAAAGACTCTCTGTTCCATGTTTTAATTACTCTTTTTAGCCTAATCAATTTTAAGTAGAATCTAATCATACCTTTTTCCTGGATAGGGTTTTCCCAATTTTCCTGAATTAAGCCAATAAACTCTGTCCTTTGGAACCAGGCATTAATAAATCTGAAAGGCTTAGGATATGAGGGAATTAAGTTGGACAACTGGAGGAGGAGAGGTGAGTGGTCCGAAGTATGCCTATTAAGAATCTGGATGGAGGAAGAAGGAAATTTGGAGCTCCATGCTAGGGTACAAAGTCCTCTATCTAATCTTTTAGAGGTAGGGTTTCTAAGCCTAGAGTTACACCAAGTGAACAGATTACCTACTGTGTTTATTTCCTGAATACCATTGGAGTTAATCCAGGTATTAAAGTTTCTAATGCTTCCAAGAGCCGGGTTAGAAGACCCTCTATATTCAGACACACTAGTAATTGTATTAAAATCCCCTATGAAAATAGTGTCACCCTTAGAAATCGTCTCTAAATCTTTCCATAATGCTTTTCTACCTTCTCTGTTTCTTAAAGCATAAATGAAAACAGCCTCCATACAAAGATTGAAAGAGTGGTGAGATATGTCAACATGCATAAATTAGTCATGAGAAGTTATAAGTGAAACAGTGAGGTAATGAGACCACATTAGCCAAATTTTCCCATTAGGAAGGGCCAGACAATTGGAAAATTTAAGAACAGTCATATAGGAGTGAATTTTTGAGTAGTCATGCGTAGGTTCAATTATGCATAGCAACTGGATTTTCTTAAGTTTAAGCAGATTAGATAGTCTAAGCATTGATGTTTCCATACCACGGAGATTCCAAACCAGAAAATTAATGTTAACTGTATCTATCATATTTCACCTGATTTATTACCTCTTGTAGCCGATCTTAATAGCATCTTATTCAGTTGGCTAAGATAGGTAATCTTTTTATTTTTAGCCTTACCTTGGTGATCAAACTTACCCGAGCACTCTGGATCAGGAGTACCATCCGAAATTTGTTGCTCATAGGTATCCAGATCTAAGTCCTCATGTATTGTGTCACTGGATCCTTCCTGATCCTTAGTGTGAAGACCATCTTCCTGCAAAACAGAGAATCTGTTTGACATATTTCCATGTAGGGAAAGTGTAGGATTAGAAAAAGAGTCCTTCATAGAGAAGCGAAGTAAACCAATTTGAAGATCATCTTTAGCATAAGACTTCAGTACTGGTTTTGAGTTTGCAGTAGCCTTTAATAACCTAGTGGTAGAGTTATCTGGGCTCACTATGGGGTGAATTTCTGATGCCTGAATTCTACCTGTAACAAGAGTTGTGGGAGGCTCTATTGTAGCATTAGATTGAAAGTGAAGATCAGGGCTTCTACCAGCCTTAACAGGATCAGAGGTGGAAGGGTCATTAAGAGAATCAGAGATCAGAGGTGGTAGCTCAAATTTTTTTCCCATTGCCTGCCACTGAGGGTTAGGTTGAACCTGAATTCTGTTGGTTTCCTCTATCCTGACATTAGTATTTTGGGAGTTAACTCTACATTGGCCTAAGGAATGACCTAGTTTAGCACAATGGCTACAATAGAGAGGAATATCTTCAAACTCAATTGGATACTTCCTATTATTAGAGATTGAACCAAATCTAATGTAATGAGACAAAGGCTTCATTAGATCAATTTCAACACAGAATTTAATGGCAGAAGGCCTGGTAAGCATCTCAGTTGCAAAATCATTTTTTATAAAGTTGCCTATACTATTTCCAATGGCCTCAATAGATGCAGAATTATAGTAATATAGAGGTACTTCCCTGATCATACACCAAATCGGAACAATAGGAGATTCTTTTTGTGTGGAGAACTCAGGTGTCCACTTGAGCACCTTAAGCAAAACGCCATTGAAGTTCCATATACCCTTCATCCAACAACGTTGGTAGTCGTTGACCTGCTCAAATCTGATTAGAACGTGTTTATAATCTAGAGACCCTAATTGATACTTACCGTCGAACCCAATAGTTCTGAGGGCTACCTCCATCTGATCCATAGTAAATCTGCCCTTAGTAAACTTACCGACCAAAGCATTGGAATAGTGAGCCGATAAAGTAGCAATTTGCTCGTCAGAGTACAAGCAGGCAGGGTCACCTAGATGGGAAGACTTAGGGATTAGTTCAGGGTTATTTGGGAGCTGTGTTGAAAGGGGAGGGGATTTGGTTTGAAGAGCTGCAGCAAAGGTTTTAGGAGGGGGAGGATGATTAGAAGTGGAAGCCGCCATATCGGCCGGCGAGATTAAGCCCCGCCCAGAGGCGAAGCAGCCAGAAGCAGCCAGAAGCAGACCGTTGCCGGCAAATAACGGTCAGAAAAGAGGGGTTGAGGAAGAGCTAGTGGAAAATCACACACACAATCGCACACAATTGCACACAGTCGACACAATCGCACACTATTTTTTTAAGCCCCAATACTTTTAAGAATTTACATTCTCTTTGGAACTTGCAGAAATTGAAATATCTTCATATTGGATGTATAGAGGACAGGTTTACTTTGCCCAATGAAAATCTTGAAAACTCTTTTATGTTATTGGAATTAGAAACCCTCTCTAGTGTTCTTTTCTTTTCTGATGGGAGCATGGACAGACAGATGAGAAAGTTTCCAAACATTAGAAAGCTGAGTTGTTGTATTCATCCTGGTGTGGAAGGTGTGGAGGACGTAAATAAGATTGTTGTAGTTCCTGACTTTCTTTGTCAACTAGAATCCCTTACCATTACAGGGAAGGGTAAACTACAATGCGGATTTGGTTCAACTGAAAATCTAAGAAAAGTGAAGTTGCATGGCTTGGATTTGTCAAGGAAAGAAGTTGCACTCATTGGGGAATTTCCCAACCTTAAGGTTCTCAAGTTAGAGGAAATATCTTATGTAGGGGGTATATTGCAGATGGAAGAAGGGGAATTCTCAAAGCTTAGATGCTTGAAATTACATGATCACTACTACAGCCATTTAGAGAGGTGGATAGCTTCCGATGAGCAACTACCCTATTTGCAGAAGGTGGTACTGGTTTCATGTACAACGTTGAAAGAGGTTCCTACTTGGCTGGACACTATTCCGACACTTGAGGAGATTGAGTTATCTCGTTGTTCTTCAACTGTTGAAGGATTAGTAAGAGGCATTGAGGAAGTACAAAGAGATTTGGGGAATTCTATAAAGGCATGCATCACTCGATAAAGGGCAGTACATCGGAAGAATAACTGTTATCATATGTCAAACTAATTACTGATGGTTAATGAAATTTAGTTTTACCAATTTTCCTAGTTCTTACTAGTGTGTTCCAACATACCTAGATTAACCAAGTGTAAAAATAACGTGAAGCGTACAAGACACACAACTTGGTTACGCAGTTCGGTGTAAATCACCTACATCTGCGGGGCCTGGCCCAGTTCAGAATAAATCCACTAATTAGAAAGATAGTACAGAGTACAGCATACAAAATACTTATCTTTACTAACTATGACGTGTGGACTTAGCTAGCTCCCCTAGCTACCGATCCGCCTTGATCAGACTCCCTCTGACCTCGAACTCCGTCGACGCTGGATCTCCTCCTCCCGAGGAATTAAGGCATACGATTCTGAACTTGTGCAGCAGGACAGTGTTGGAACACAGTATATTGGCTCTAGCAAGTTTCGTAAGATCTCAAAATCTGGGTGCAGATTTTGCTCTGTGAAATCATTAGTTTTGCAGCCGTGTTTGTCCCATATTTATATTTGTAAATCAGATCTGAACATCCATCATTATCTCCACAATATTCCTATTCCAAATCTGATTTGTTGAAGCATATCCAAATCCCATAAATAAAGGGATTTACCTTATCTCAAACTCTCCCATATATTCAATCAAATCTTCTCCACATAAGTAGGGATTTTTCCATAAAACCAAATATGCTTCTTACGCCTGATGTATAGCCAAATCTATAGTTACCATAAATTCCAAAACACTCCAACATTTTGGCTTGAACTTCGTTAAAGCTTTGGCGTTAATTCTGTTCATAAATTCTGCTCCAGCAGTGTTCCAACATGGTATGATTCTGCTCAACATTAATTCAACAAAAATTGCCAACAAATTAATTCAACAGTCATAGACTTTACAATCTCCCCCTTTGGCATTTTTGTGGACCCAAAATATTTTGGACATAGCTAACAATCATCCAATGAGCAGAATAAAGATCATATTACTAGAATGCAATTAGTGGAAGCCGAAATCCCAGAATTCCAATAATAGACCGATAAGGAAAACCAATTCAAAAGACCAAAAACCAAATATGAAATCCAAAATCAAAATATCCAAATTTCTCCCCCTGGGGCCACACATAGGCCAAAGGAACCCAAATTCCAACTGTAACATAGAAAACCAGTCTTTGTTTAAAATAAAACTCCCCCTGAATCAATCCTCCAGCTTGGACTTTTCTTCTTCCAATCTTGCTTGTTCTGCTTGCAGGGCAGCAATCTGAATTCCTACAGCTCCAAGCCTAGCCTGTATTGCCATCAACCGAGTCTTCTTGGCTGCATTGGCTGAGGAAGATGATCCAGTAGCTTTCCATGGGAGATCATGCACACGTCTGAGTCCAAATGTCTTCTTGTTAGGCCGCAAGAACTCCGCATCCACTATCACATCCGTGGCCTTTCCCTTCACCTTTGCACTTTTGGCTAGTGCTGAGATCAGACATGGGTATATCACTGCATCATTCACCTTCGGGGCTGTGGCCTGTCGAACCAAGTGCTGCTGAATTAGTAATCCAAGATTAACTTTCTTCTGTGTTCCAACACAGTAGAGCAACTTTGCCATTTCTCTGGTTAATGCTGTGGTGTTGCTGGATGGTAACCAACAATGGACTGCAATCTGATACAACCCGAAGAATCTGGATGTCAGACATGATGCCTGAGAATATCCTGCAGCCGGCCACTTATCCTTATACCCTCCAGAAATTACAGCCAAAATTTCATCATCATTTAGACCCAAATCATCCGGGAACACTCCCCCTATGTCCGGAGTCTTTAGCCCAAACAGCATATTTATCTTTGAAGCAGATAGTTCTATAATCTTTCCTCTAGCATAAACTCTATCAAACCAGGGAGAAGAAATGTCTAAATTCCCAGGCATGAGATTAGCATATACCTCGAGTGTAACATCTCTGTTGTACTGTAACTGAACAGTTGCAGCCACTGTCATTCCAGTCATCTTCAAGAAATCAGTAAATCCGCTCTCCTTGTAGGCCTTCAGATCTAGTGGTCTCTCTGTAATAACCTTCTTTTCCGAGAAAAACTCCTCCATTTCAGCTCCCTTCTTGTCAAAATAAACTGCCGAGAATGCCTGGGAGATAGATGGTGGTGGCAGAACCTTCCTCTGGATGCTGTTACGTCTCTTCCTGCTTCTCTTTGCTGCCCCGGTATCCACAGCAGAGCTAGCCTTCCTTTTTCCCTTTGCCTTCTGAAGAAATTCATTCAGGACCTCATCACTGGAATAAGTCATGTCTGCAGCCTCCTGTGTTGAAACATTGTCTGCTCTTTCAATCTGCTCTTCTTCTGAATTACTGCCCTGAACTGGTAGATCTTCATCAGCTCCTTCCATCTCTTGATTCCCTTCTTCATTCGACTCATCAGTGGCTTCATCATGCAACTCTTCTTGAACCTCATCACCTTGTGTACCCCCCAGATCAGCATCAGATTCTACCTCCATATACACAGATTCTTCTGAGTGTGTTGGAACACTCTCCTCATCATCATCAGATAGTTCAATGAACACGGGTTCCCTCAGTTTATCCATCCTCTTTGCATTCACTTCATCATAAAATCCGACCTGTAGCTTATCTCCATATTTTACTTTCTTTAACCCAACAGCCTGTTCCTCACTGACTTCTCTAATCCACACATAACTATGAGGAGTCATACGACAGAAAACATGAAATTTGTCTTTCCCTTTTCCATTCAACTGACCATACATCCCTCTCATAAACTTCACAGTCTTGTACTCAATATCCCAAACATCAGTAAAATGACCAGACACAAACTCCTTAATTTTGACATGCAATACCTCTACATCCTTTCTTACACTCTTGATTTTGCTTAAATCCACAGAGTATCTATTAGCTTGTAACCACTCAAAAATATCATCCACACTCCTACTTTCAAAGCCCAAGAATTTGAATGGTCGAGGGTCAGGACCAGTTACCTTAGGTTTTGCTTGTTTCTTGCCTTCTGACGCATGCTCTTGGGCATCTGAGTTTTTACTCTGGTTCTTGACAAATGTCTCCTCCTCTTCCTTTTCTTCTTCAGTTTTCTCCGCCTCTGCTTCAGTCATCTCCTCATCCTCTTCAAGGACAGTGCTTACTCTGTTCTGATCTTGATTTTGTGACTCATTCACTTCAGCATGCCTTCTCGGCTCATCGAACACTACCAATTCCGAATTCACTAAACTCCGGTCTTCTTCCAAACTTTCCGGCACTGAAGCTTCTTTTCTCGGAGAATTTTGGTTTGACATTATTTGGAACAATGCCGAGACAGAGAGGAGTTTTGCGGCAAGATTTTTGGCAAGAGTTTTTGGGGAAAATCGGCCAGAGGTAACAGAATGCAAAAGGGAAGTTTTAGAGTTTGAGACAACTTTCAACTCTTCATAAACTTACCTCTTTTCCCGCGAAGATCCTTTTTAGATTTCCCAAAAGTTGTCATGATAGCCTTTCCTCTTCTTGTCCCATCAGTGATTTATTCCTCATTTAACTTCCAACACTCTATTTAACTTCTCCTATTTTTGGTCACCTTTTGCTTCCTTCCAATTTTTTTCTTTTTCTAATTTTTGACATAAATAACAAACACAAACAAATTATTTACACACAGAATTCATCAAAGGTAAAAGTTACCTCAGATTTGACAAACACCTAAGTGTTGTCGAAGGCTCTCGAAAGTGGTAGCATCAAGTGGCTTTGTAAATATATCGGCAAGCTGCTCGTGTGTTGGAACATAGACCACTTCCACTTCTTTTCTTTCCACCAAATCTCGAATAAAATGATGCCTTATGTCAATATGCTTGGTTCTTGAGTGTTGAACTGGATTCTTCGAAATATCGATTGCACTTGTATTATCACATAAAATCTTTAGGGGGCTTTGTTGAATTCCATAATCTTTAAGCATTTGATTCATCCATAATAGTTGTGCACAGCAACTCCCTGCTGCAAGATACTCTGCTTCTGCAGTAGATAGAGAGATCGAGTTCTGTTTCTTGCTATACCAAGACACCAAATTTGTTCCAATAAAGAAACATCCGCCGGTAGTACTTTTCCGATCATCTGCATTACCAGCCCAATCAGAATCACTGTATCCTATCAATTCTGAATCTTGATTCTTTGAGTACCAAACACCATATTCTGACGTTCCACTCACATATCTAATAATTCTTTTGACGGCAGTAAGATGAGATTCCTTAGGATCCGCCTGAAATCTAGCACATATTCCAACACTGAGACATATATCTGGTCTGCTAGCTGTGAGATATAAAAAACTTCCAATCATGCCTCTATATAACTTTTGATCGACTGACACTCCTTTTTCATCTTTCACCAACTTATCAGACACGCCCATAGGAGTACGAACCGCACGAGCACTACTGAGTCCGAATTTTTTAATCAAATTCAGGGCATACTTACTTTGATTGATGAATAGACCATTCCGTCCTTGTTTGACTTGTAATCCCAGAAAGTAAGTCAATTCTCCAACCATGCTCATTTCAAATTCAGACTGCATTGTGATGACGAAATCCTGTACCATAGATGGTGAAGTAGAGCCAAATACTATGTCATCAACATATATTTGAGCAATTAGAAACTGTGATGATTTGTCAAGCACAAATAAAGTGCGATCTACTCCCCCTCGACGATAACCTTTCTGAAGCAAAAAGTTAGTAAGTCGTTCATACCATGCTCGAGGTGCCTGCTTTAATCCATATAAGGCTTTCTTGAGGCGATATACATGATGCGGATAATGAGGATCTTCAAAACCTTTAGGTTGTTCCACATAGACTTCCTCATTCACCACTCCATTTAGAAACGCACTCTTAACATCCATTTGATACAACGTAAAGTTCAAGAAGCAGGCAATAGATAGTAGAATACGAATAGATTCTAACCTGGCAACTGGGGCAAAGGTTTCGTCAAAGTCAACACCTTCCACTTGCGTATATCCTTGAGCAACAAGTCTGGCTTTGTTCCTGGTGATTAAGCCATCTGCATCGGACTTGTTCTTGAAAATCCATTTTGTACCAATGACATTGATGCCTTTGGGACGAGGGGTAAGGTACCAAACATCATTCCTGGTAAACTGTCCGAGTTCATCTTGCATTGCAGCAATCCAATATTCATCAAGTAAAGCTTCCTTATAGTTCTTCGGTTCAATTAGTGACACAAAACAGTGTAGACCAGCCAGACGTCGATAATCTACTCGAGGAACTGATCGAGTATTTCGCAGAGTTGAGCCAGGTTGAATGTGTGGTGCAACCTTGTCATTAGTAGACGGTAGCAGTGTTGGAACATGGTCATGTGTTGGAACATGGTCCGCTTCAGCAGAGTGAGGTTCCTGGTGCTCATTTGGTTCTAACTGCTTTTCTCTGTCCGGAGTTTGAGACTGTGTTGGAACATGAGTGTTGGCGGATTCTTCCTCTACTGCTTCTGGAAGTTTCTCCTTTCCTGAATCATCCACAATGACATTTATGGATTCCATGAGAGTGTTAGTTCGATGATTGAAAACTCGGTAGGCACGACTGTTGATAGAATACCCTAGAAAAATTCCTGGATCACTTCGATTATCAAATTTTGCCAACTGTTCTCTGTCTCTGAGGATATAGCAAGTGCTTCCGAACACATGAAAATATGAAACATTCGGCTTCCTGCCTTTCCAGATCTCATAGGCTGTCTTATCAGTGAATGGTCGAAGATACACTCGATTAATTGTATAACATGCTGTATTGATCGCCTCTGCCCACCATTTCTTATGAAGATCCTTCTCTGCCAACATGACTCGAGCCATCTCCTGAAGAGTTCTATTCTTTCTTTCGACAATACCATTCTGTTGAGGAGTGATAGGAGCCGAAAACTCATGTTGAATCCCCAGTTCATTGCAGAAAGAACTGAATTGTTCATTTTCGAATTCTCTGCCATGATCACTTCGAATCCGGATTATCTTTCCTACAGGACTTCCCTTTTCCGTTTGTAGCTTTACTACAAGGCTACGAAATACCTCAATCGTATCAGATTTCTCTTTCAAGAAGGCTACCCATGTAAACCTGGAGAAGTCATCAACACATACAAAAATATATTTCTTTCCTCCTATGCTAGGTGTGTGCACTGGCCCCATTAAATCCATATGTAATAATTCCAGATTTCTAGAAGTAGTAATAAACTGTACTGAAGAATGAGGAGCACGAGTTTGTTTACCTTGCTGACATGGTCCACACATGATTTCGTCATTCCCGGTCAAGGTAGGCATTCCACGTACAGCTTTCATGTTAGCAATCTTCACCAGTGTTTTATAGTTGATGTGTCCGAGTTTCCTGTGCCATAGAATTCCCTCGTCCCGCTTTGAAAGCATGCATCGAACTTCTTGTTCCAAAAGATAACAATTGTCTGGAGATCGTATTCCTGACAGAACCTTGTTTTCTCCATGCTTCACTACACATTTTTCTTTATGGAACTCAACTATCATGTTGTCATCGCACAGCTGGCTTATACTTAGCAAATTTGCTTTCAGATCTTCAACAAATAATACACTTGTGAGAACAGAAAACCCTTCAATTTTTAATTCGCCCTTGCCAATTACTCTGCTTCTTTTTCCATCTCCAAAAGTTACATACCCGCCATCATATGGAGTAAGATTTGTAAGGTATTTCGAACTGCCAGTCATGTGACGTGAGCAGCCACTGTCAAAGTACCATGAGTCACTGGAATATGCTGATAAAGAAGTGTGTGCGACCATACACGTACCGGACCTTTTGATGACCCATATCTTCCTGATTCTTGTACGAGTATCGACTGTGTTGGAACACAGTTCTCTCCCTGTCATTTGATCTCTGATCAGTTTTTTACACTGATATTCAGTATGTCCTTGATACCTGCAGTATTCGCAGATTAGAGGCTTTCTTTGAAACGGTTTTCCATACTTCCGTTTTACTTCTCGAATCCTTGCTTTGAGAGTTACTGGTTTTTTATGCACTTCAACCTCTGGTTCTTTCCTGTATCCAATTCCGTGTCTATCACCAAAGTTCCTTCCCATATCCAGTATGTCATCCAGTTTTGCCTTCCCGGAATTCATTTTTGAGATAGCTGCTTCAGACATCTCAGCCCTCTTGACTGCTGCTATTAATTTCTGACTCAGTTCTTCATTTTGTTTTCTGAGTTCTGCAATCGTGGACCTTAACTCCTTTTCGCTGTCAATCAGCTTCCTTTTTTCTTCACTCAGTTCTTTGTTTTTGTCTGCTACTTGAACCCACATGGCATACATTTGTTCGTATGTGCTATATATCTCTTCATCACTGACAGAAAGATCATCTTCATCACTGCGAGCCTCGTCCGGATTCATATCGTAACTTACATCTTTCCCTTTGTTTAGAGTGTTGGAACACTGACTTTCTGAAGTATCATGGACCTTTGCTCCAAAGGCTACATAATTACTGGTTAATTCTTCCTCATCTTTTTCTTTCTCTTCATCATCACTCCAAGAGGTAACATATGATCTTCCTTGTTTCTTTCGAGTGTTAGCACATTCGGCCTGAATATGACCAAATCCTTCACATTCTCTACATTGAATTCTTCCAGCCTGTTTTGTTTCATTGTACTGATTTCTCCCATACGGCATATTTCCTTGTTCAAACCTCAATCCACGATTGTTGTTCGAATCTTGTTGCTTTTGTCTGTTTCCGCCAAACCTCTCCTGAGATTTCTTATTGACCACCTTCTTTAACATCTTTGAGAAATTTTTTGTAATAAGTGCCAGTTTTTCAAACTCATCATCGCTGTCAGACTCATTACTTCCTTTGTCTGGAGAAACTTTAAACGCCAAATCCTTGGATACCCTTTTTGTAGGTTGCTGGAATGTCATCTCATATGTCTGCAGTGACCCCATTAGTTCATCTAGGCTCATTGTGGATACATCTCTTGCCTCCTCTATTGCTGCTACTTTCATTGCAAACCTTTTAGGTAGAGATCGCAAGGTCTTTTTCACCAGCTTGGTTTCTTTGTACACTTTTCCAAGTTGATAAGCCATGTTGGAGATATCTCTAAGCTTTCCGTTGAATGTGGCAATGGTGTCGTCCTCCTCCATTTTGAGTTCTTCAAACTTGGTAGCCAACATCTGTAGTTTGGACTCCCTCACTCGACTGGTTCCTTCATGAACTGTTTGTAGAATATCCCATGCTCTCTTCGCTTGGTGGCATGTAGATATAAGCTTGAACTGGTTTTCATCGACTGCCGTGAATATTGCATTAAGAGCCTTTGAGTTTGCTAGAGATTCTCTAAGATCACCTGGAGTCCATTTAGACTTGTCTTTGAGTTTTTGACTTGACTCCCCTTCCACATCCTTAGAGCTGGTAGCCTCTTCTGTAGGATGATTCCATTCATTCTCAACATAAAACCATGCCAGTTCGTCCAGGGAATTAATAAACACCCTCATACGAGCCTTCCAATAGTTGTAGTTGTTTCCTTCTAGCAGTGGTGGTCGAGAGATTGAAGCCCCTTCTCTTGTCGTCATGGTAAAACCGGATCTCACTTTCCTTGAAACAACCAAGGGAACAATAAGTGACTCAGCTCTGATACCAAATGAAATTTAGTTTTACCAATTTTCCTAGTTCTTACTAGTGTGTTCCAACATACCTAGATTAACCAAGTGTAAAAATAACGTGAAGCGTACAAGACACACAACTTGGTTACGCAGTTCGGTGTAAATCACCTACATCTGCGGGGCCTGGCCCAGTTCAGAATAAATCCACTAATTAGAAAGATAGTACAGAGTACAGCATACAAAATACTTATCTTTACTAACTATGACGTGTGGACTTAGCTAGCTCCCCTAGCTACCGATCCGCCTTGATCAGACTCCCTCTGACCTCGAACTCCGTCGACGCTGGATCTCCTCCTCCCGAGGAATTAAGGCATACGATTCTGAACTTGTGCAGCAGGACAGTGTTGGAACACAGTATATTGGCTCTAGCAAGTTTCGTAAGATCTCAAAATCTGGGTGCAGATTTTGCTCTGTGAAATCATTAGTTTTGCAGCCGTGTTTGTCCCATATTTATATTTGTAAATCAGATCTGAACATCCATCATTATCTCCACAATATTCCTATTCCAAATCTGATTTGTTGAAGCATATCCAAATCCCATAAATAAAGGGATTTACCTTATCTCAAACTCTCCCATATATTCAATCAAATCTTCTCCACATAAGTAGGGATTTTTCCATAAAACCAAATATGCTTCTTACGCCTGATGTATAGCCAAATCTATAGTTACCATAAATTCCAAAACACTCCAACATTTTGGCTTGAACTTCGTTAAAGCTTTGGCGTTAATTCTGTTCATAAATTCTGCTCCAGCAGTGTTCCAACATGGTATGATTCTGCTCAACATTAATTCAACAAAAATTGCCAACAAATTAATTCAACAGTCATAGACTTTACAGTTAACTTACATGTAATATTTGTGGATGCTGCAGAGGAAAAAAATGAAAAATGCAAAAACTAACACTTGATCCGACTTACTTGTTATATGTTATAATCTAATTGGCTCCTCACCCACAGAGTCATTTACCTCACATAATTTTTTTTTTCTGGTTCTAAGAAAACTAGCATCCTTAATGCATCCATCCAAAATAAGAGCAGTAAATAGTAACCTAGATAAAACTGGAAAATGGGAAGTTGCATGAGTGACCATCTATTTATATATATATATATATACAAGCAACCAAATTACATGTTAACATCCTAATTTATCACCTAACTGATAAACACCATCCATTTGAATATCTAAGGACGCTTTCCTGAAAACACCCAAACAGTGCACCACCACCAACGAACCCCCGCCACTGAAACCGAAACCACCACGATCTCACAATCATCGATCGCATGCAGGTTGGGAAACCACAGCAGAGAAGGGATGGGTGGTCTAGGAACCACACGGTCCCATGACGCTGGGTATCTCCATAAAAAAATTGCTCTAATATTCACAATTCTTGAAAAGGGGTGGGTTTTGAACTCTGGACCTCAGTTAGAGAGTGTGACTTACCACTAAATCAGGGCTAATTCACGCATAAGTGACCACCCTTAGAGCATGTACAATAGTAAAACTCGTTTGCAACCGTTCTTGTGGTTTCAGTTTATTAAATATGTAATCTCTCTCCCCCACATCATCAACTGGAACCGCAAAGGAACCACTCCATTTTCTCTCTACAATGATTGAAACCACTTTGCAATCACTTAATGGACCCCCTTGATTTTCACTATCATACTCATTAATTATACCTTTAATATTTAATTTAAACAAATTTGTCTTACCAAATAAATTGAAATGTGAAATTTAATAATATATTTGTATATGTTGAATTTAATTTAATTTTTAAAATTTTCATATTTAAAATTAATTTCAATTTTTAAAAATTATTTTATGAACCATTATTAAAAAGAACCATATATTTTTTAAAATAATGTAATTTCAATTTTTAAAAAGAATCAAAATTTAATTTTTGATTTTCTAAAAAAAATATAATTTTTAAACTTATTTTTTATTTTTTAAAATCAAAATATTAAAAATCAAAATTTTTATAATCAAATTATTAAATAACAAAACAAAGTTTAAAAAGGGTGGGGCATATGCTGCCATGTGGCCCAAGTAGAGGCTCCCACGTGACAGCAGGGGGGGAGGAGGAGTAAAATGAAGCAATTCTACGCAAGAACCCAACTCACGTGAGTTTGGCAGAGATGCAAAACTGGGCGCCTTCCAATTATTGCCAACTGATACATAGTTCCACTTTTGTGGAACTACTTTGGAACCCCCATTGTGGGGTTCTATGGTTCCATTTGGGTTCTAGAGTGGTT
Organism: Rubia yunnanensis; assembly: GCA_037428765.1. Lineage (NCBI taxonomy): Eukaryota > Viridiplantae > Streptophyta > Magnoliopsida > Gentianales > Rubiaceae > Rubia > Rubia yunnanensis. The sequence continues at coordinate 62,489,938 of CM075069.1, read as the reverse complement.
CCAGATCTGACCTGGAACCGCTTTAGAACCCCTATTGCACATACTTTTATGCAACAACTAACGTAGAGTTAATATTTCTCGACTAAAAGGCTATTAAAAGAGTGATTACAAAATGTCCAATATTTTCTTTGAGAAAGCAACTAAACATGCAATTCAACATTTTTTTAGTATTGTTCTTTTGTTGTTAATGTCGATTTTTAATGTGTGCTCCTCCGTGATCCACTCTAGTCCAGCTCTCGTCCGCACCTACAAAACAAACAAGCTAAGGTTAGGCATGCAGGCACTTGGTCGTGCCTGCTCCGTTGCTTTGTAAGCCATATTTGTCGTTGATATGTCCATTTTGTGTGGTTATTTTAGGGGTTTTAGGATGTGGATATGCCATTTCCTCCGTATGCTTAAATCTTTTCTTACTCGAGGGCGAATAAGGTTTAAGTGTGGGGAGGTTTGATGTGTCCATTTTAGATGCATTATTTAGTAGTATTTAGGATCACTTTTGTGCTCTTTTATTATCAAGAGCTTGTGTTTTACCTTGAAATTCACTTAGGAGAGGCAAAAGCAACTTTGTACTCTTTTACTTTTTTTAAGTGGATTTTGTGTGACAAGGGAAGAACACGGAAGCAACGAAGACCGGAAGACATTAAAGACTATACTTTCGAAGACTTTTGGATACTCACTTCGAAGACATGAAGACCGGAGGCCGTTGAAGACCATTTTTGGAGCCGTTGAAGACTTGAAGATTGAGAGGGATGGCTATGAAGAAGACAAAGAAACAATGCAAGACTCTGGCTGCCGTCGCGACACCGTCGCGACGCCATCGCGAGTCGCGACCAACACCGTCGCGAGTCGCGACGAACTCGTCGCGAGTCGCGACCAACGGGCGGCCAGAAATCAACTTTATCTTCTTGGCACTATAAATACTACTCTCTTTCTTCTTCTTCTCCAGCTTTTCCAGCCCGTTTCTCTCTGCATTTTGGGCGAAAATTCTAGGTTTTTCTCTTCTTTCTTTTCTTAGCTTTCTCTTAGTTTAATTATGTCTTTTGTTGTTCTAGAGTAGTTCTTGTACTTGGGAGCTATGGATTGAAGCTTCCACTTCTATGTATTGAGAACCATTTCTATCTATCTATTTGATGTTTTTGCTATTGTGCTTTTATTGTGCTTTGAATGTTAATTGTTGATTGCATTGATGTTGTTGAGAGCTTGATGATATGAAATGCTTGTATGAATTGCTAGCTAGGGTTTGGGGGATTTGGGTTAATTTCCCCCCTGTTCTTGTTAGTAATGTATGAGTGTGAATTAGAGCTTTTGATTGTGTTAGTGTGTTGACAATGTGCTAGACGAATGTGATTGATGTTGAACTCTTCGTCATGTTCGTTTGTGTAGCAAACGAGAGAGTCATATGCTCGTGGATGAATGTGCGTTGCACGTTCATCCAATCTCGTGTAATTGCATGAATTGGTTTAATGCTTAGTCACGGTGTAGTGGTCATAAGCATTGCCAAGCTTGTTGGTCCTTCGTGCTAAATGCCACCAATGACACCTTGAGTCGTGGTTGCGACTCGGGAGTCATTGGTGAGGTTTGACGAGAGATGTCGAACTCACTCTCGCAAACTACGAACTAAGAAGGATAGGAGTTTAGTCTCCACGACAAGTAGTTGAAGTATTGAATAGATGATTTAAATTCATTCTTGAAGCATTTGTTATTTGGCGCTTATGTATTCTTGACTGTGTGTTTCACTGCATGTGTGCCATGAGTGGTTTGAGCATAGGGAGTGCTTGTGTGGTTGAATTGTTTAGGTGTAGGAACGTGACGAATTCCGTAGCGCCTGTGCATGAAGATCCATGAGCATGAACTTAGAACTCCTTGTGATGTGTGTGTTGTGGTACTTGCTAGATGGGTGTGTGAGTGTTGGGTCATGAATGCTATATGATGGAATGTGTGAATGATTCGATGAACTACATTAGATGTGGAAGTGGATATCCGTTGCCCCCAAGGCATTTTTATCTTTGTAGTTTAAAACCCCTTTTCTTTAGTTTCGTTTGATGATTAGCATAGTCACTTGACGTTGCTAGTTATCTCGTCTTTTTACTTTCGTTACTTAGGAACCAACCAACCAACCAACCCCCCCCCCTTTACATGCTTTTATGTGTGTGTATATATATTTACTCCTAGCCTAGTATCAACCATTGTGTGCTTAGACGCTTAGGAAGATCCCTCTTCTCTTTGGACGACCCCGATTTGCCACTATCTACCTAGTTGTAGAAAGTAAGCATTTAGGGCTTATAAATTATCTTTTGCACGGCGGGCGCGACGACCGCCCGCCCGTCAAAATGGCACCGTTGCCGGGGAAGAGGTGTTTATTCTTAAGTATTTAGGTGTATTTGGTTGTGTATTAGCTAGTTGTTTTTATTTTCCACTACTTGGTGGTTGTTTTTGTTCGGAGTAGGTATTGCTCGAGTTCTTGGTAATTTATTTTATTGAGAATCATTGCACTATGATTCCGAACTTTTGAAAAAAAAAAATAATAAAATAAATTTTATGGAGCGTCTCACCTTGAGGGAACTCATGATGAGAAGAGAGGCTCAACAAGCAAGGTTTTGTAGGATGTGTCATTCCGATCATCCTACCGAATCTTGCCCTTTGTTGTGGGAAGAGCACTATGACCGAGAAAGAACCCTTGGTTTCCAAAACCATGGGTACTATGAAGAGTGCTATCAAGAGGTAGGAGATATTGGTTTTCAAGGGCAAGAAGCTCATGAATGCTATCCATACCACAACTCTTACAATCCGGAATGGAGTGGTAGTCCGGATTTGTGGTATGAGAATGATCCAGAAAACCAATATTACGAGCAACCTAGTTGGCCATCACCACCCTATACCATACCCCAAAACCAAGCCCAACAAGGAAGTTCAAGTTTGACACGTGAGGATGTCTTAAATACCATAGCAAACTTGAACTCCTTTACTAGTGAGGAGCCGGATACCCAGCTCTCCTCTAGTGTTGAGGCCATTGAGGGGCATGTGAGGAACATATTAGAGGTATTGGCCCGCATGGAAGCTCGTGATTCCGAAAACACACCATCCCAACTTGAACTCGATGACTCGGTGAGTGAGGTCACCAATAAAAATGATTTTGAGTTTGAAAGGGATGAGGAGTTGGTTGTAGAGGATAGAAAAATGGAGGAAGAGGTGATAGTGCTACATCATCCATTAGCATTGTCACCCCTTCTCCCACCCAGTGAACCAACTCTAATATTTTCGGAAGTTTTGAGGGAAACGAGAGAGGAGCCAAAAGACTACCCCAAGCTCCCTAACCACTTAATTCCCTTTGAACCATCTCCACCTCCACAAGACTTTCCTCTTGAAAGTTTTGTGCCCCCACCTCTCTTATTTTGGATGCTCATGGTGAAGAGCTTCAAGCCTTCACCATACGGATAACGTTAGGGTCGTGCCGACGACCTTAAACATACGGAGCTTCGTCGTGCCGACGACGTTAAATAAATTCGGCATTTCTTTTAGTTTTTATTTCTTAGTTTGTGTTTCTTAGTTTGTTTTTGTTGTTGTTTTGTTTTGTTCTTTTTATGGCATGTTTTTCTATGATTTTGTAGCAACATGAAGTGCATTGCAATGAAGGAGATGAAGGAACGAGATCAATGAACGAGGGAAGCAAGCTTGGACAATTGGTAAGAAAACGGAAAACATTTTAAGCCTGGGATACCCTGCCGTCGCGAGTCGCGATGGGCTTCGTCACGAGTCGCGACGAACAGGGGAGAAAAATCACTCCCAGCGCCAACTTTCCGCGAGTCGCGATGACCTCGCGACGCTCGTCGCGAGTCGCGATGAGCTTCGTCGCGAGTCACGACGTGCTCAGAAAATTTTGAGCTTCCGGACTCCACTTTCCGCGAGTCGCGATAACTTCGCGAGGCCCGTCGCGAGTCGCGACACCCTTCGTCGCGAGTCGCGACGAGCTCAGAACATTTTGAGCTCCCGGACTCTACTTTCCGCGAGTCGCGATGACGTCACGAGGCTCGTCGCGAGTCGCGACGAACCTCGTCGCGAGTCGCGACGTGCTCAGTAACTTTTGAAAAAAAATTTTCGAGCCCGGATTTCAAGTTTCCAAGCTTCCAAGTTTCCAAATGATTTTAAACATTGCATGATCCTTCCTTCTTCTCCACCCAACACTCCCAAGAACATCACATGCCTCTCATTTCTTCCACCATCCTACATATATTGGCATATGAACATTCTTGCATCTTTATAGTACATTTGTTGATTGTAGTATGCCGACTACATCATTGTGACCGTAAGTTCTTATCCTATAATGATGCTTGTATACATGTCAATATATGTTGGATATTTTTCATGCATAATCTTATATTGGTGATTGAGGGTTGATTAGTTGTTCTTTGACAATACTATGGTTATTAACTCTTGATGCTAAACCTAGTATTACATATCCTTATGTACTTGTGAGTTTAATGTGTTCTTCGTGGTGTAGTCTTGATCAAACGGCGCCATGGAGACAATGCTTTTCTCGAGGGGTGGGTTCTTCTACGGCATCTTTGCTCACCCTTCCGGTTCCGAAACCTATCTCGGGACCATCCAAGTACTTGGATATCGCCATATCACCGGCGAATTTGCGGAGAAATGGGTGTCACTCTAACTCCCTTACCTTGATTTTTATTGTTCTTGCCTTACGTGTTTACATTGAGGGCAATGTAATGTTTTAAGTGTGGGGAGGGGTTAGAGGACTCATATGCATGCTAGATTGTTTTGGAATGCTTTTTGCTACTTTTCATTGGAAAAACATGAGAAAAAGAAAAAAAAACAAAAAGAAAAAAAAAAAAGAAAACCCGCTAAGTTGAAAACCCGAGAGGGCAACTTAGGCAACATTGGGGGCCCGGATAGGTCGAAAACCCTTAAAGGGCGGCCTAGGCAAAAATGAGAGGCTAAAATGTGCGGAAAAAGGTGAGATGTGAGCTAACGAAACATGATGTGTGGCTAGGATGAAAACTCGAAAGAGCTCCTAGGCAAAATGAGAGAAAGTGAGAGAAATTGAAAAATGCTATGATTTCACTCATTTGCCGGTGTTGGAGTCATAAGGTTGCGGTTGTCACACGGATGGATCGGGTAGCTCATTATTTTAATAGACCTCTTGGGATTGGGTAGCTTAGTGGGTTAGGAAACGAAGTGTGGTTATGATATTCCTTATCTCTTTTTAATTCGTTTTTGGTTGATATATTGGCATTAGGTGAAGCATGTGTTTGAACCTCTTATATGGTTTTAACTTCATCTTGTGTCATTGGACTTTGGGAATATCAATTCTGGGCTTTGAAATCTTTTTATGGGTAGTGAATTGATAAGTGGTAGGTTTGGTTAGATTTAGGATTGGGGATGTGTGTGTGAAAAAATTCTCATGTGAGCTTTTATTTTGGGATTTTTGATATTGAGAGTTTTTGTGAGGCTTTGATTGGGGGATTAGTTTAGGTTTTGGATATATCATTTACTCCGTATGCTTGAATCTTTTCTTACTCGAGGGCGAGTAAGGTTTAAGTGTGGGGAGGTTTGATATGTCCATTTTGTGTGGTTATTTTAGGGGTTTTAGGATGTGGATATGCCATTTCCTCCGTATGCTTAAATCTTTTCTTACTCGAGGGCGAGTAAGGTTAAAGTGTGGGGAGGTTTGATGTGTCCATTTTAGATGCATTATTTAGTAGTATTTAGGATCACTTTTGTGCTCTTTTATTATCAAGAGCTTGTGTTTTACCTTGAAATTCACTTAGGAGAGGCAAAAGCAACTTTGTACTCTTTTACTTTTTTAAGTGGATTTTGTGTGACAAGGGAAGAACACGGAAGCAACGAAGACCGGAAGACATTAAAGACTATACTTTCGAAGACTTTTGGATACTCACTTCGAAGACATGAAGATCGGAGGCCGTTGAAGACCATTTTTGGAGCCGTTGAAGACTTGAAGATTGAGAGGGATGGCTATGAAGAAGACAAAGAAACAATGCAAGACTCTGGCTGCCGTCGCGACACCGTCGCGATGCCATCGCGAGTCGCGACCAACACCGTCGCGAGTCGCGACCAACTCGTCGCGAGTCACGACCAACGGGCGGCCAGAAATCAACTTTATCTTCTTGGCACTATAAATACTACTCTCTTTCTTCTTCTTCTCCAGCTTTTCCAGCCCGCTTTTCTCTGCATTTTAGGGCTTCAATTCTAGGTTTTTCTCTTCTTTCTTTTCTTAGCTTTCTCTTAGTTTAATTATGTGTTTTGTTGTTCTAGAGTAGTTCTTGTACTTGGGAGCTATGGATTGAAGCTTCCACTTCTATGTATTGAGAACCATTTTATCTATCTATTTGGTGTTTTTGCTATTGTGTATTTATTGTGCTTTGAATGTTAATTGTTGATTGCATTGATGTTGTTGAGAGCTTGATGATATGAAATGCTTGGATCAATTGCTCGCTAGGGTTTGGGGGATTTGGGTTAATTTCCCCCCTGTTCTTGTTAGTAATGTGAGAGTATGAATTAGAGCTTTTGATTGTGTTAATGGATTGATAATGTGCTAGGCGAATGTGATTGATGTTGAACTCTTCGTCATGTTCGTTTGTGTAGCAAACGAGAGAGTCATATGCTCGTGGATGAATGTGCGTTGCACGTTCATCCAATCTCGTGTAATTGCATGAATTGGTTTAATGCTTAGTCACGGTGTAGTGGTCATAAGCATTGCCAAGCTTGTTGGTCCTTCGTGCTAAATGCCACCAATGACACCTTGAGTCGTGGTCGCGACTTGGGAGTCATTAGTGAGTTTTGACGAGAGATGTCGAACTCACTCTCGCAAACTACGAACTAAGAAGGATAGGAGTTTAGTTTCCACGACAAGTAGTTGAAGTATTGAATAGATGATTTAAATTCATTCTTGAAGCATTTGTTATTTGGCGCTTATGTATTCTTGACTGTGTGTTTCACTGCATGTGTGCCATGAGTGGTTTGAGCATAGGGAGTGCTTGTGTGGTTGAATTGTTTAGGTGTAGGAACGTGACGAATTCCGTAGCGCCTGTGCATGAAGATCCATGAGCATGAACTTAGAACTCCTTGTGATGTGTGTGTTGTGGTACTTGCTAGATGGGTGTGTGAGTGTTGGGTCATGAATGCTATATGATGGAATGTGTGAATGATTCGATGAACTACATTAGATGTGGAAGTGGATATCCGTTGCCCCCAAGGCATTTTTATCTTTGTAGTTTAAAACCCCTTTTCTTTAGTTTCGTTTGATGATTAGCATAGTCACTTGACGTTGCTAGTTATCTCGTCTTTTTACTTTCGTTACTTAGGAACCAACCAACCAACCAACCAACCCCCTTTACATGCTTTTATGTGTGTGTATATATATTTACTCCTAGCCTAGTATCAACCATTGTGTGCTTAGACGCTTAGGAAGATCCCTCTTCTCTTTGGACGACCCCGATTTGCCACTATCTACCTAGTTGTAGAAAGTAAGCATTTAGGGCTTATAAATTATCTTTTGCACGGCGGGCGCGACGACCGCTCCGCCCATTTTGTGGTTAGGGAGCTTGGGGTAGTCTTTTGGCTCCTCTCTCATTTCCCTCAAAACTTCCGAAAATATTAGAGTTGGTTCACTAGGTGGGAGAAGGGGTGACAATGCTAATGGATGATGTAGCACTATCACCTCTTCCTCCATTTTTCTATCCTCTACAACCAACTCCTCATTCCTTTCAAACTCAAAATCATTTTTATTGGTGACCTCACTCACCGAGTCATCGAGTTCAAGTTGGGATGGTGTGTTTTCGGAATCACGAGCTTCCATGCGGGCCAATACCTCTAATATGTTCCTCACATGCCCCTCAATGGCCTCAACACTAGAGGAGAGCTGGGTATCCGGCTCCTCACTAGTAAAGGAGTTCAAGTTTGCTATGGTATTTAAGACATCCTCACGTGTCAAACTTGAACTTCCTTGTTGGGCTTGGTTTTGGGGTATGGTATAGGGTGGTGATGGCCAACTAGGTTGCTCGTAATATTGGTTTTCTGGATCATTCTCATACCACAAATCCAGACTACCACTCCATTCCGGATTGTAAGAGTTGTGGTATGGATAGCATTCATGAGCTTCTTGCCCTTGAAAACCAATATCTCCTACCTCTTGATAGCACTCTTCATAGTACCCATGGTTTTGGAAACCAAGGGTTCTTTCTCGGTCATAGTGCTCTTCCCACAACAAAGGGCAAGATTCGGTAGGATGATCGGAATGACACATCCTACAAAACCTTGCTTGTTGAGCGTCTCTTCTCATCATGAGTTCCCTCAAGGTGAGACGCTCCATAAAATTTATTTTATTTTATTTTATTTTTTTCAAAAGTTCGGAATCATAGTGCAATGATTCTCAATAAAATAAATTACCAAGAACTCGAGCAATACCTACTCCGAACAAAAACAACCACCAAGTAGTGGAAAATAAAAACAACTAGCTAATACACAACCAAATACACCTAAATACTTAAGAATAAACGCCTCTTCCCCGGCAACGGTGCCATTTTGACGGGCGGGCGGTCGTCGCGCCCGCCGTGCAAAAGATAATTTATAAGCCCTAAATGCTTACTTTCTACAACTAGGTAGATAGTGGCAAATCGGGGTCGTCCAAAGAGAAGAGGGATCTTCCTAAGCGTCTAAGCACACAATGGTTGATACTAGGCTAGGAGTAAATATATATACACACACATAAAAGCATGTAAAGGGGGGGGGGGGTTGGTTGGTTGGTTGGTTCCTAAGTAACGAAAGTAAAAAGACGAGATAACTAGCAACGTCAAGTGACTATGCTAATCATCAAACGAAACTAAAGAAAAGGGGTTTTAAACTACAAAGATAAAAATGCCTTGGGGGCAACGGATATCCACTTCCACATCTAATGTAGTTCATCGAATCATTCACACATTCCATCATATAGCATTCATGACCCAACACTCACACACCCATCTAGCAAGTACCACAACACACACATCACAAGGAGTTCTAAGTTCATGCTCATGGATCTTCATGCACAGGCGCTACGGAATTTGTCACGTTCCTACACCTAAACAATTCAACCACACAAGCACTCCCTATGCTCAAACCACTCATGGCACACATGCAGTGAAACACACAGTCAAGAATACATAAGCGCCAAATAACAAATGCTTCAAGAATGAATTTAAATCATCTATTCAATACTTCAACTACTTGTCGTGGAGACTAAACTCCTATCCTTCTTAGTTCGTAGTTTGCGAGAGTGAGTTTGACATCTCTCGTCAAACCTCACCAATGACTCCCGAGTCGCGACCACGACTCAAGGTGTCATTGGTGGCATTTAGCACGAAGGACCAACAAGCTTGGCAATGCTTATGACCACTACACCGTGACTAAGCATTAAACCAATTCATGCAATTACACGAGATTGGATGAACGTGCAACGCACATTCATCCACGAGCATATGACTCTCTCGTTTGCTACACAAACGAACATGATGAAGAGTTCAACATCAATCACATTCGTCTAGCACATTGTCAACACACTAACACAATCAAAAGCTCTAATTCACACTCATACATTACTAACAAGAACAGGGGGGAAATTAACCCAAATCCCCCAAACCCTAGCTAGCAATTCATACAAGCATTTCATATCATCAAGCTCTCAACAACATCAATGCAATCAACAATTAACATTCAAAGCACAATAAAAGCACAATAGCAAAAACATCAAATAGATAGATGGAAATGGTTCTCAATACATAGAAGTGGAAGCTTCAATCCATAGCTCCCAAGTACAAGAACTACTCTAGAACAACAAAAGACATAATTAAACTAAGAGAAAGCTAAGAAAAGAAAGAAGAGAAAAACCTAGAATTTTCACCCAAAATGCAGAGAGAAACGGGCTGGAAAAGCTGGAGAAGAAGAAGAAAGAGAGTAGTATTTATAGTGCCAAGAAGATAAAGTTGATTTCTGGCCGCCCGTTGGTCGCGACTCGCGACGAGTTCGTCGCGACTCGCGACGGTGTTGGTCGCGACTCGCGATGGCGTCGCGACGGTGTCGCGACGGCAGCCAGAGTCTTGCATTGTTTCTTTGTCTTCTTCATAGCCATCCCTCTCAATCTTCAAGTCTTCAACGGCTCCAAAAATGGTCTTCAACGGCCTCCGGTCTTCATGTCTTCGAAGTGAGTATCCAAAAGTCTTCGAAAGTATAGTCTTTAATGTCTTCCGGTCTTCGTTGCTTCCGTGTTCTTCCCTTGTCACACAAAATCCACTTAAAAAAAGTAAAAGAGTTCAAAGTTGCTTTTGCCTCTCCTAAGTGAATTTCAAGGTAAAACACAAGCTCTTGATAATAAAAGAGCACAAAAGTGATCCTAAATACTACTAAATAATGCATCTAAAATGGACACATCAGTCATGTAGGAGAAGTCTAGAGTGAATAGTCTCAGATTGTGTAAATCTTACATTAGTTCTCTAATTATTCCGTTGATATACGTGTTTGGTGACTGATGGGACAACAGCCGTACTAGCTTCCCATTGGCACACGTTCCGTCTGTTATTCCATGCTTTGGGCCGACGCCTTTGCGTGGGCCAAGGTACTCATACCGTGGGCTCTCAACTCATACCTTATTAAGTCCCCCCGCCAAAGACCCTTTCGGGTCAAAGGCACAGGGTCATGGGTTCTCCAGTATGAATCAGAACCGAGGCGGCGAGATACTGGGTGCAGACAACGTGCCTGTGGCGTGCGCTTTACGCCTGTGCTTCTCTTTGGCAGGAAAAAACCTTTCATCTCCTAGAATTTGAAAGAGTAGCATCTTACGACGTCGCTTTGGTGGGATTCATATCAGCGGTTACGCTACCTGCCTCGATGTTCACCATGCGTCCCTCACTTTGATAGTTCCACGCACGTGACCCTCAATTTTGCCTTCTTCTAAGGCAGTTTCACTATGACGCTTCCCAGGGATAGCCCCCCTTGTCTTCCTCTGTCTCTTGAAATTTCAAACTACTTTTATTTGTTTCTCTTTTCTCATTTCATCTTCTCACTTTCATTTCTTGCTTCCTGATGACCGTCTCTCCTCTCAGGTATCTCTCGCCTCATTCTCCTTCTCTTCCTTCTTTGCTCTATTTTTTTCCTTTTCCCTTAAAGCCATGGTTTCCACCGTTGGGTCCCTTAAGGGAGACTCATACTGTAATGCCACCACCAGTGACTTTCGTGTCGCCTGCAGGATCATAGAATCGGTGTTTTTCATCGGTGGGGTTGAGTTTGTGGACCTAATGGATTATGTCGTTCAACCAGAGTTCACCCAGATTGTTCTAGACGTGCCTAGGGGGATGACCGTTGTGTATCTAGAAACCTTCAAAAATGGTTGCCTTCGTTTCCATGTGTTTGTATTTTTTCAATCAGTGATAGCCTTTTTTTTACTGAAGCTTACCGACCTTTTCCCGAATTCCATCCAGATTGTTTTAGGCTTCGAGGTGCTGTGCCACCTCTTAGACATAGAGCTGTTTGTAACCTTGTTTAGCACATTTTTCCACTCAGCCATGATGCCCTCCGATTGGAACTTCTTAAAGTTTCGACAGGACGGTACCAAGCTCATGGTCGAGCTTCCTACTAGGATTGAGTGGAAGCGCAGGTTCGTTTTTGTAGATGATGAGCTGGTGTTTGGCTTTGGTGAAAGGGATAGTTTTTCGGCCTTTTCGGAGCAGGTGCTAGGTGCCTACCCCAGCGCGACAGAGATGGCTGTCTTGAGGCCTCTGATTTCTCTTCTCGAGAGAATCAACATAAAAGTCGACCTGGTTCTGCGAGATACCACCTTGGCGGCCGTTGACATGCCCCTCTTACCCGTTGGACTCATCCTTTTTGGCAGCATTAATTACTCGTGGGGTATAGGCTTGCCGCTGTCCATGTGTTTTCCTGTTTCAAGTTTTACTACGTTGCTCTTCTTCTCGTCTGTTGGTTGTGTTTTGTCTCTTTCTTTTTTCTTTCAAGACTTTTCTTACTTGGATTTTTGGGTCTTTTACATTTCTCTTCCTTTGTTCTTTCAGAAATGTTGATTGCTAGCTTTATTGAAGATCTGTCCAAGTTTCCTAGGTGCGCTGCCAGCGGCCCCTCAGCCTAGTTCACGGGAGGCAGGGAAGGCATTGTGGACCGTATAACCCACACCATAGAGTTGCTGTCTGATACTGAAGCTAGCGAAGATAGGCCTTTGGTGAAGAAGCCCCGTCATGACCTAAGACCTAGCTGTACTTCCACCAACCCCAGTAAGTTTTCCACTTTAGCGGAGGAGGATGTCTCGGAGACACCGGCCTCTTAGCCTGCTTTGCAAGCTGACTCTAGGGTTCTAACGGCTCAGCCTCTCTATTTAGTGGTGTCAACTCCACCTCTGCATCATGTCTCCTCGTCGCAGGCCCGCTCGGACTTGGCTCCCATGCGCAGTGTTGTTTCTCATGCTAAGTTCATCTCCAAGGTCGTCCCTGTCTACCATTTTAATGCTTGGCTTGGGGAGCATACCCTGAACGTGGCTGGGACATCTGCTTCCTCAGCTTCGGACCGATCTGTCTTGGCCACCTTAGAGGTAACTTGTTTTCCCTTTCCGTTCCTTTTTTCACTATTTTTTTTCTTTTTCTTCACGATTCATATGTTCACTGTTCTCCTTACTATCTTCAGGTTCTTTGCTCTTCCAAGGCTGTGTAGATGAAACTCAACAGCTTGCATCACGAGGTCGGAGAGCTTTAACGTGGGATGACATCCCTGAAGCAGGCCAACGTAGATCTAGCATGTAAGGTGCAGATGATGGGTGAGATGGAAGAGGATATGGGGCTGGAAAGGGGGGTTTCAGGGTCACTGCAGACATCTCTGAGCAGAGGTGAATCTACAATTACTGGGTTGCAAACTTTTCATGGCCGGGCCTTCACCTGGGGCTTCTTAAGCATGTATTCTCATGTGGCGATGAGTTAGGGGGCCTTTGAGATGTTGGGCCAGGCCATGATAGAAGGGATCAAACTCTACACTGAGATTGAAGATAAGGAGCAGTTGTGTGCCCGTCTTGGTAAGGTCTTCATTCCCTTCCGGGAGCATAGCTTAACTGGCTATTTATCCAGCATGCGCCTCAACATGACCCTCGACGAGCTTGATCGCTGGGATCCGGATGCTGGAAAGATCGAGCCCAATGCTCTCTCTACCAGTGAGACCAAACAGGTTGCTGGTCCTGAAGAGGTGTTGGCCCAAGTTCCTGACAGGGGGGGAGGCCCGACCTATTGACGAGGCTGATGTCACTGCCACTGCCAAGACTTATATCTTTCTATTTAAACTCTCTTCTATTTTTGTTTTGGTCTGCATCGCCCCATAAGGGGTTTGAAATAAATACTTTTAGTTTTCTTTGGTTTGTTTTAGGGTGCACTTTTCCCCCTTGAACTGACACGTTTCCCTATTTCTAGCTTATGGGGTGCTCTCCTCCCCCCCCCCCCTTAATTAACGGTGTTATTTTCTCTTAAATGGCGTATTTTTTTTCTCTTAAATGTCGTATTTTTTTCTCTTTGAATGTTTGTCTTGATAATTGTTTGCTTTTCTTGCCTGCCTGCTTGTTACGGAGTTGCGTCTTATTTGCAAAAAATGTTCTTTCTGGTCTTACCTTTACCTGCTCCTTTTGCTTGTATTTTACTCTTTGGTCTCGTCGTGACCCTTTGTTAAAACATTGTCGGGACTCTTCTTTTGGAAGTTTTCTTACTTTTCGTAACATTGTTTCTTTTTTTTTTCCGGTCTGATCCCGACGTACAATTTTCTGGCTGTTAGAGCCAGGACTTATGGTTTTGTTTTTATTGAGCCTGGAGTTCGTTCTCCGGCTGCGATTGTGGCCGAAGTTTTCTTTCTTTGTCTACTTGTTCCCGGCTAACAACCTCCTGGCCGTTGGGACCAAAGTTGTGTCTTGTCCTAGGCTGACTTGTCCTTCCCCGACAGCGAGTGTGACTGGGGTCCATTTTCTTTACTCGTCCCACTGGCTGCCAGAGCCAGCAGCTGTTTCGTTCCCCGATTTTGGTTGTAGCCCGAGTTTGTTTCCTTTGACTGCTCCACTGGTTGTACGGGCCACTGGATACAACTTTGGCATGTGATAGTCCCATCACTCCCCGACTGCGATTGTGGTCGGGGGTTCTTTTCATTATCATTTTTGCTAGCTGTCAGAGCCGGGGATCACGAATTTGGCAGGGGCCAGTCAACTTCTTTCGGCCATTTTACTTACTCCATCCCAAAACTGCCTAACAGCAAAAAGTTCAGGACGCAGATCGGGATTTCCTTGGGATCATGCCCCTTATGGGCTTACAAAAGACTTGATCCATTCGGTAATTCCACCTCGCCTGTCTGTAGGTGCCAAATATATTTTCATACTTATAACTACTTTTAAGCATAGTACCTTCTCAAGTGAACAATGTTCCTCGGGTGGCGTGAAAACTCTCTCCAACTTGTTAAACCTGTTGGGCATCTGCTAGGCCCCCCATTGGCGCGTTCAGCCCTTTTTGCCTTTTTATCTCCATCTGCCTCTGTCTTCTGTTATCCATGATAGCCTTGTGTTTCCTTTCTCTTCATGTCAGCCAAATCTTCCCTGTTAAAGTTCCCAACTCTTTTCATTAGCTCATCAATCATCCCTGGTGGGTGAAGGGTGTAGTCCCTCAACAACAGCTCATGCCTTAGGCCATTTATGAACGTGTCAATGAGGAACTGGCTGATATGCTTCTTCACTCGGTTGGCCTCATCATTGAAGTGCTCCTAGTACACCGATAATGTATTTACTAGCTTCTGCCTTATGGCCAGCAGCTCAGAGCATGTCTTTTGGAATGTCTTTCTCTGCATAAAGTGCGCCGAGAAATTTTGCTCCAACTGGCTAAAACTATCAATTGTCCCATTCGACGGGTTCTTGAACCACACCCTGGCTGCTGCGGTCAGGGTAGTTGCAAACACCTTGCGCCAGATACCCTGCTGTATCGCAAAAGAAGTTATGTTAGTGCAGAGTGTGTGTAGATGGTCTTCAGGATCTGCTTCCTCATTGTACTGCCCCAAGTTTGTTGGTATCTTCAACTTTGGGTCCGCTGTGAACATTTGAATCCTCTTGGTAAAGGGCTAGTCTCTACTCTCTCCCTTAGTTTCCTGTTCTTGTCCCCTGACAGAATCCCTGCACCTGGTGTGCTTCACCACTTTTGGTGGCGGCACATAGCCTTCCTGCCACTCGTGGTCTGATGCAGTCTCCTCTTTCCCATCCTGTACCTTCTTCCTGGAGTTAGCCCTACTCTGGGTTGTTCACTATCTCCTTCCTGTTCTAGGAATAGTTTGGTTGGCTGCAAGCCCATGTCTCTCCTCCTTGGTTCTCTGTTCTGGCAGTCCTCCATCTTCTTCAACATTCTCATCATCTTGTTCTGAGATGCTAGGAGGGCCTGAAGTACCTCAGAGTTGTTCGCTAGCTCCGTTGAGGTTCGAAGCTCCCCATTGGCATTAGCATCGGGGTGGTGGGGTCATCCTCCAAGTGCATCACATCTTCCATAACCACCCGATTAAACATATTTCCCACTGGTTGTGCTCCATGTCGTTTCAGCTGCGTGGATGCTAAAATAGATTATGCGATCCCTACAGACGACACCAATGTTAATGGAAATATTTGTTTTGTGCTCCTCCATGATCCACTCTGGTTGACCTCTCACCGGCACTTATAAAATAGACAAGGTCAGGCAGACAGGCACTTGGTCGTGCCTGCTCTAACGCTCCGATCAGCCATACTTGCCATGTAGGAGAAGTCTAGAGTGAATAGTCTCAAATTGTGCAAATCTTACCATGGTTCTCTTATTATTCCGTTGATATACGCGTTTGGCAGTTGATGGGACAACAACCATACTAGCCTTCCCATCAGTGCACGTTTCATCTGTTATTCCATGATTTAGGCCAACACCCTTTACTTGGGCCAAGGTACTCATAACGTGAGCTTTCAGCCCATACCTTATTAGTGAACCTTATAGAATCTCTAACATTGTACATGTTGAACTTTGAAAAACGATTGAGTGTAATAATAGGTAAGAACTGACCTCATCCTTGAACTTGTGGAAATATAAAATCAGTAAATAGAGCCCCTCTGTATAAGCTGCTTTAGTAAACTTAAGCTTATGAAACTCACTTTCAAATGATCTCAGTATATACAATGATGTTCTCCTCCTATAAGAAAAACATGAGTTTACCTCATATATTTCCACATCTTCATCATACTTACCACGTCAAATTAAGGAAATTGTATTGGCTAATTAGAATAAATGTAACATCAAATACAAGTAAACCTAATGATTCCATCTTCAATATTTATCCTGACATTGCCTTCAAACCGTATGAGCCATAAAAAAGGGAAATATACAAATATAACCATATATAATTGAGAAAGTTCATATACGCCCCTAAGATAATTTTTAGTTTAAAAATAACCCTAACTACTTTACATAAGTGCAAATATAACCCTAAAGACTATATTTTGGCATTGACTGGTCATTTCCAGCCATTAGCCGATTGAAAATGAACAAATGCCCTTTTAGCCTAAAGTAAAAGGTTGAAAGACAAAAATACCCCCGCCACAGCCACGCCACCTCCACTGTCGCTGCTCCTTCTTTGTGACCACCTCCTCCGCCGCTAGTGTTCTACCACCCTCGGCCTCACTCCTTGTGCTGCCCCAACCTGCCACCCATCATCCCCGCCGTCCCATCACCACCTTCCGCCACCACACCACATCAGACCCTTCCCCCACCACCTCCCCCACCGCCTCCCTCACCGCTAGGGTTCTGCATTCCCACACCACTCTGACTTGCCACCCATCAGCTCCGCCACCTGTCAGCTCCGCCTCACCTCCGCCACCCATTAGCCGCTTTGATCCACTGCTTCGCTTGACCCGCTAAACCCTAAATCTGGGTGTGAAAGAAGAGATGGAGAAGTAAGGTGGAAATTCTAAACCCTAAATCGATGCTTTAATGCCGCCACACACACCGCTGCCACGCCGCCATACCACGACCAGGCCCAACATCAGAGTAACGGGGATGAGGATTGGGCTTGCGAGGAGGAAGATCGAGGTAGTGAGGGCCATCCCAATAAGGGTTCTGACCAAAGTGAGGCTAGCGGCAGCGTGGAAGGTGCTGCCGATGGGGAGGAGGGTGACGATGACGAGGACTTGAGTCACAGTAGGGCCGCTGCTCCTCTACTGGTATGAAAATCATTTGTACCAAATTTGTTTAATATCTATCAATTCTAAAATCAAGGTTTTCTTATCATTTCAGGTGAAAAAATCTGTGAAGAAAATGAAAGAAAACCTGGAGCAAATGGAGAAACGAAGAAGAGCAAACAAAGAGAAATGAAGAAAGCTGCGGGAGAAGTCAAGACAAAAGAGAGAAGAGGAAGAAAAGGGGGAAAATGAAGGAAGAATATTAGGGTGTCAAGGGTATGAAGTTAATTTCAATATTTTTTGTATTTTTTACAGAGGGGTAAATTTATCTTTTTAACATAATCCGGCCTCAAACAACCGGAAAATGTTATATTTTCACATACACTATCTAGGGTTATATTTGCACATTCAATTATCACAAGGTTATATGTGCACTTTCATGAATTATGTAGGGTTATACATGCACATCACTGGAAAAAAAACCTCTAAAGAAGAACTAGCCTACTGCCTGATGGCATTTCTTTAGAACATCAAATGATTTAAACTTAATACTTTCCTTATGGGAGTTAAAATTTTCCCTTTAGTCTCTCCCTTGGGAATTTACTGATGAATCTATACTGGATTTCTTACTGCAACATGAAAACGTTATTGCATTTTAACCTTGTTGGCAAGAATAAGAGGCAACATACCTTTAATCCAATGCAAAAAGTACAACAGAACTAGGTTGCAGAGTAGTCCATTTCTTCGAACAACTGATTCAATATCTTCTTGGAAGCTTTCCCTTTAGTTTCTCCCATGGTTAGCAAATGAAGCAGATAGAACACCTGGACAACACGCATGCACCTATATGTACACTACTACACTTGTTTTCTAAGAGCATGTCCAGTGGGGGTTTCATTGTGGTTTCATTTGTGAAATGAAACCATACTGGAACCACAAAACCCTAGAATGGTGGTTCCAATGTGGTCTCAAATAGTTGAGATCGGACCTCGGTTTCATATATGTGAAACCGCCCCAATTGTCATTTCTCCTACCATGCCCATGTGAAGAAGGACCTTGCATCTACCAACCTTTTGTTTTCACTTGTTTGGACACGTGTTGCCACCTGATTGAGCCACGTGTCCAAATGGTTTTTTTTAAACTGTTGTTTTTTTATTTTTTAAATATTTTTTGTTTAAAATTAAATAAAAAAGAAACTAAATTTAAAAATGAAATTTAAAAACGTTAGAAAAGCAAAATTGTATCATTATTTCACAATTCAATTTATTTTGGGTATGCAAATTTGTTCAAATTAATTATTGAAGGTAAAATTAATTAGTATGATAGAGAAAATCAAGTAGGGTCAATGAAGTGGTTTTATAGTGGTTTCAACCATTTTGAGGTAAAAATGGAGTGGTTTCTTATGGTTTCAGTGGATGTGGTGAAAGAGAGATTGAATATTTAATGGAAAGAAACCACAAGAATGGTTTCAGATCAGTTTCACCATTGTACATGATCTAACAACATAAGTAAAAGTGTAAAAAGGTGGTATTTGAACACAAACCAACTTTTATAAACGAGTGTACCATACACATGTACTGCGTAATTGAACCGAAAAAATTGTGAGTTTTGTCCCTATTATTTGGGTCTGTGAATATGTTGTAGTCATTTCAATTGTGATTGTAAATGAAGAAAACGACATAATGGTTCCCATTTTGTAGAAAATAATGGATTAATGTTGTGATTTTATTAATGATATGGATTATAATATATAAAAGTACAAGAAACCTATACAGAATTATTAAAGGAAAAGGATTCAAGTCTATACATAAGTAATATTCACATAATGTTGTCATTTCTTAATACTCTTCCTCAAGTTGGAGCATTAAGATCAAGAATGCCCAACTTTTCGAGTAGTAACTAATGTTGAGTACGTCCAAGAGCTTTCGTAAATAGATCCACTGGTTGATAAGAATTGTGAATATGTTGAGTAACAATAGCACCAAACTGCACAAGATCATGTACAAAATGACAATCAACCTCAATGTGTTTCGTACGTTCATGAAAGATAGGTTTAGCTCCAATATGAAGAGCAGCCAGGCTGTCGTAAAACAGGTGCAAGGGGGAATAATGCACAACACCTAAGCCCCGAGGCAAAGAACTAAGCCATAATAACTCACAAGAAGTGACAGCCAAAACACGATACTCCGCTTCAGCCAAAGAACGAGAAACTGTAGGTTACTTCTTGGTTTCCATGAAACCATACAATCAGCAATCATCACAAAATATCTTGAAAGAGAACGTTGTGTAATTGGACATGCAGCCCAGTCAGAATCATAGAAAGTAGTCAATTGCAAAGAACTACGAGAAGAGAGGAATAAACCTTGACTAGGATGACTCTTCAAGTAGTGTAGAACTCGGAGAGCAGCTTGTCAGTGAGGCACACAAGGAGACTGCATAGAATGAGAAAGCGTATGAACCGAATAGCTAAGCTCAGGACATGTAATGGTAACGTAAATGAAGTAAGTAATAAGGTGGCAATACTGGTCAGGATCATCATAAAGCGGTCCCTCTACGTGCTCCAGATAATGCTTTTAGTTGGTTTGGCAACCAATAAACCTGTGTCTAATAAAATGTCAAGGGAAAATTTCCTATGTGAAAGAAACATCTCACCCGGTTTTCTAGAAATCTCTATACTAAGAAATACTTGAGAGCACCAAGATCTTTCATGTGAAAACAAGAACTCGAATATTTTTTGAAGTCATAGAGAAGTGAAAAAGAACTGCTAGCAATCATCAAGTTATCCACATAGATAAGAACATGCAATGAAATCAAACCACATGAGTAAGTAAACTGAGAGTAATCAGCCTTAATCTAAACAAATCCAAATGTGTGAAGAGCATTTACCAACTTGGCGAACCAGTTACAAGGAGCCTATCGCAAACCATGAAATTGACAAACAAGGCCTGAGGGCGTAGAGTAACCAGAAGGATGGCACATGAAGACTTCAACGTGAAGATCACCACGTAGAAAAACATTCTGGACATCCATCTAATGAAGTTCCCAACCACGAATGACTGAAACAGACAGAATAAGCGAATTGAACTCATCTTCACAACAGGGGAAAATGTCTAAATAAAGTTAGTTCCCTCAATATGACAATTTCCTGGAACAACCAGACGAGTTTTTTTATGTTCAATGGTGCCATCATATTTAAACTTGGTACGATAAACCCATTTACACTTGATTGTAGTATTATCCGGATAAAGATAAGCCATAGTCGAAGTCTCATTAGGTTCAAGAGCATGAATTTCACCAGTCATAACATCATGACAATAAGCATGATTCGACGCCTCAGAATAAGTGGTAGGATCCGCACTAGAAGTTTCTGCACCCAAACATTAAGAATGCGAACCAAAACTTTTATTGCAATTTACGTAATTAATTAAAAGATAGAGAACACCCGAGAATAGTGATACTGCCATAGTGAGTAGAGAAATGGGGGTTATCAAAAGTAATAAAGCATACATAGTCATTTAGGTAAGCAGGAGCTCAACGATCGCAATCACATTGGCGAGTAGGTAGCTAGTCGGCCGAGGTAGGCGGTGGTAGAGGGATCGGGAGATGGGGATTCGGCCATTGGACCATGGAATTCGACGGTGGGGATACCCCGGAAGGAAGTGGCTGATCGTTCGCTGGGTTCGGCTGTGGCAGCAAAGGAGTTACGGTTGTGACAGGCGGTGGACGCTCTGTGGTAGACATCGATGGCTGAGGTGATGTCATGGCTACTAGTGCATTTTCGGTGGATGCTGGCGGCAACAAAAGAGGTGTCGTGGCCAGAGTGTTGATGTCGGCAATGGTGACTGGTGATGACAAGGTAGTGTCATTGGTCCAAACAAGTGGTGGAGATAAATTTGGCATCGGGGAATCGTCAAACCAAGTTTTGTTAATATACATGCTTAGTAGGGACAGATGGCACAAGAAATGAAAAATGGTCTTCGTAAAAATCAGCATCATGATTGTTGAAGAATGTGCATGATTCCAAATCATAAAAGCGATATCCTTTCTTGCCAACTGGATAGCCAAGAAATATGCATCGCTGACTGCTTGGAGAAAACTTGCCACAAAATCTAGGAATGTGAGAGGCAAAGCATAAGCATCCAAAGATACACAAAATCTTGTAATTTGGAATTTAAAGTCACTTACAAATGATCTCAGTATATCCACTACTATTCCCCTCCTACAAGCAAAACAAGAGTTTACCTCGTTTATTTCCGCGTCTTTATCACACTTGCCACATCAAAGAAAGGAAATTGTACTGGCTAATTAGAAGAAATATAACATCAAATACAAGTAAACCTAATGATTTCATCTTCAATATATATTCTGACATTGCCTTCAAACCTTATGAGCCCGAAAAAAAAACCTCTACTACAGAACTAGCTTGCAGCCTGCTGGCATTTCTTCAGAACATCAAACGATTTAAACTCAATACTATCCTTATGGATTTAAAATTTTTCCTTTACTCTCTGCCATGGGAATTTACAGATGAATCGATACTGGATTTCTTATGGCAACATGAAAATGTTATTGCATTCAAACCTTGTTAGCCGGAAATAAAAAAGCAACATACGTTTGATCCAATACAAAAAGTACATCAGAACTATGCTGCAGAGCAGTCCATTTCTTCGAACAACTAATTCAGTATCTTCTTGGAAGTTTTCCCTTTAGTCTCTCCCATGGTTAGAAATTGAAGCAGATGCAGAACACTGACATTCACCTATATGTAAACTGCTACACTTGCTTTCTAAGAGCATGTGCAGTGGGGGTTTCATTTGTGAAATGAAACCACACTAAAATCACAAAACCCCCCACAATGGGGGTTTCAATGTGGTGTCAAATAATTGAGACTGGACCTTGATTTCACATATGTGAAACCCTCTCAATTGACATTTCTCCTACCATGCCCACGTGAAGCAGAGCCCATCAGCTTCAATCATTTTGTTTTTCACTTGTTTCGACACGTGGTGCCACCTGATTGAGCCATGTGTCCAAATGGTAATTTGTTTTCAAAATTTGCTATTTTTAAAATTTTTAATATTTGTTTTTTCATTTAAAATTTAGTAAAAACGAATTTAAATTTTAAAATGATTAAAAATGTTACAAAAGTAAAATTGTATCATTAAATTTCACAGTTCAATTTATTTTGTGTATGAAAATTTATTTAAATCAAATATTGAAGGTAAAATTAATGAGTAGGATAGAGAAAATATAGTGGGGTCAATGAAGTGGTTTTATAGTGGTTTTAACCATCGTGGTGGTAAAAATTGAGTGGTTTCTTTGTGGTTTCAGTTGATGTGGTGAAAGAGATTAAATATTTAATGAAAAGAAACCACAAGAGTGGTTTCAGATTAGTTTTACCATTATACATGATCTAAAAACAACATAAATAAAAGTGTAAAAGTGGTATTTGAACACAAACCAACTTTTATAAACGAGTGTACCACAAACATGTACCGCGTAATTGAATAGGAAAAATGGGAGTTTTGTCCCTGTTATTATGGTTCGTGACTATGTTGTAGTCATTTTCATTAATGGTTGTAAATGAAGCAAACGACAGAATGGTGCCCATTTTGTAGAAAATAATGGATTAATGTTGTGATTGTATTAATGATCTGGATTACAAATACATAATTATAAAAGGAAAAGGATTCAGTCTATACATAAGTAATATTCACATAATGTTGTCATTTCTTAATACCCTTCCTCAAGTTGGAGCATGGAGATCAAGAATGCCAACTTTTCGAGGAGTAACTGAAGCTGAGTATGTCCAAGACCTTTCATGAATAGATCCACTGGCTAATCAAAAGTGTGGATAGGTTGAGTAACAATAGCACCGTACTGCACAAGATCATATACAAAATGGCAATCAACCTCAATGTGCTTCGTACTTTCATGAAAGACGAGATTAGCTCCAAAATAAAGAGCAACTTGGCTGTCGCAAAACAGGCGCATAGGGGAAGAATGGACAACACCTAAGCCCCGAAGATAAGAATTAAGCCATAATAACTCACAAGAAGTGACATCCAAAGCACGGTACTCCACTTCAGCCAAAGAACGAGAAATGGTGTGTTGCTTCTTGGTCTTCCATAAACTAGAGAATAAATCATT
Source organism: Rubia yunnanensis (assembly GCA_037428765.1). Lineage (NCBI taxonomy): Eukaryota > Viridiplantae > Streptophyta > Magnoliopsida > Gentianales > Rubiaceae > Rubia > Rubia yunnanensis. Next base: position 62,466,588 of record CM075069.1, on the reverse strand, counting down.
ACAAAATAACTAGACAGAGAATGTTGTGTAATTGGACATGTAGCTCAGCCAAAATCACAGAAAGCAGTCAACTACAAAGAACTATGAGAAGAGAGGAATAAACCTTAACTAGGATAACTCTTCCAGTAGTGTAGAACTCGGAGAGTAGCTTGTTAGTGAGGAACACAAGGAGACTGCATAAAATGAGCAAGTGTATGAACCGAATAACTGAGCTCATAACATGTAATGGTAAGGTAAATGAAGCAACCAACAAGGTGGAGATATTGGTTAGGATCATCGTAAAGCGGCCCCCCTATGCACTCTAGATCATGCTTTTAGTCAGTTTAGCAGCCAATAAACCAGTGTCTGATAAAATGTCAAGGGAATATTTCCTATGTGAAAGGAGATTTGGCCGTGGCAGGCTGGGAATGCTCTGTGGTCGACGACAATGGCTAAGGAGATGTCGCGGCCACTGGTGCATTGTTCGTGGATGCATGTGGCAGCAAAAGAGGTGTCACGGCTGGAGTGGTGATTTCGAGTAAATTGGTAAATAATATAGACGGTGGAACCCACGGTAGAGCCCTAAAAGAGCCCAACCAAATACAAAAAATAATCCAACCCTAAGCTAAAAACCTAGGGAAAAATATGCGGGGGGGGGGGGGGGGGATACCCAATTGAGTACCCCCCTCCCCCCCCCCCCCCAATTATTTTTTAAAGAAATGCTAACCCTAAGCTAGAAAGTACTAAGCCTAGGGAAAAATAAATGCAAGTCCAGATGTGTGAATCTGGACCTATACATAGCAACCAGAAATGTGTACTGGCTCTTCATATGAAAACTTCATCGCAGCCGAGACTCGGGTCTCGGGTCTTTAAGAAAATAATGAAGAGGGCGCCAGTGGTAGACAAAAAGCGCAGTCGAGTGTGGTGTACTCGGGTCTTGAATGGTCGCCATGGTGTGCTGGTGTTACTGAATCCGAATGAAGCTAGGACCGCCAAAGGAGGAGCAGCTTCTACCATATACACCCCTAAGGTGAGGATAGAGGGGTGCTATTGGCCTACAAACGTTCTCGTGATATGAACCGAGGCTAATTTAGAGGGCAAGAGTGTCGTAGGCAGTGCCAATAGCTCTTGTGAATCCCTCTAAAAGTAGCCCTCCTAAGGATGGAAAGAACGGACACAACTTATACAGCGTGTGTCAAGCCTAGCGATTATGTAATCGCCCACTCCATTTTGAGAAAATGGACAGCTTTATGCTAATTTAACACAAAAAGTGTAGCGCGAGCATAGAGCACGTAATGACCGTCAATTCCAAGTAACTACTAGCAGTGAGTTAATTAATTTCGCGTACGCTAATTAATTAACCCACTACCCAACTCCTATGGTCAAGCAACCAAATGTAGAAAGACCGTTCTCCCACCCTCCAAGTGGAAAATATGCAATTATCCACCAAATACAAATTTAGCGCAAAGAGAAGGCCAAAACTCCTCAATAATCCACAAATTAGAGCCCAAAAATGAAGGAAATTCAGCCCAAGAATAATGCATGTAAGCTGAAAAATACTCCATTTAATTAGGCCCAAGAACCCTTGAATTCGGCCCACCCTTCACTCGGCCCAGCAGCTCCAGTTTCGGCCCAGCGCTCGGCCAAGTACCCTAAGCTAGGGTTTCAACTTGACCGCAGCCGCCTTTAGTGATGCCTTTGACCGGGTTAAGTTGGGTTATAACCGTGACCCGTTTCGTGCCTAACCTCTATTTAATCAGCCCGTGTTTCAGCCCAGCATTGGCCCAAGATTTTTATAGCTTTCAGCCCAGTAGCTCGGCCCAACAGCCTTTGCACTAGGGTTTTGTTTTGCTGACCCGGCCGCATCCTTAGAGGGTCATTTGACCCGCGCCGCCACCAGTCGGGCCAAAACCCTAAACAGCCTCCAACCCATTTTACCTATCTCGGATACTCTGACCCGATGGTGCACAAAATGGGTCAAGCACCCAGATCCAAATCCTCGCCGGTTTCACGATTTTCCGGCGCCGTCCGGCCGCCGGAAAGAAGCCGAAATCTGCAAAAATTCGCCAATGAAAATGCTAGAATCTGGGCACTCTTCCAAGTGAAATTTCAACCAGATTTAGCACCTAGAATACTGAATTTTATACCCCCAAACCGTGGTATGTGAAATCTGGCCGAAAATTAACCATTCCCCTCGCCGGAGTCGCGATTTTCCGACGAGCAAAAACAACCATATCCACACTCCTTTGTTCTCTTTTCCAGCCGTAAGAAGCATCTCAAGCATGAAGCAATAGAAATCCGAGTCTAGGGACAGAGAATCGAGACGGTTTCGTGCTTTTCCCTTGCCGGAATTGCGTTTCTCCGGTGACTTCCAATCGGAAAATCCAAAACTTCAATCTCCAAAATCCAAAAATTATAAGTTGCTTTCCCAATCTGTTAATGCATGACAAAACGAAATCCAAATTTTTTCAAGGCATAACAAGCATTATAACTCGTTGGAAAAAGTGATTTTCCGGCCAATCCGATCGGAAAATTCTAACAATCATAATCCAAATAATCCATCCTTTACGAAAAATCTGCTCCTCCATTCATCTAGATCTGAATACTATCATGAGATTGAACGAGGAGAAAGCCTTGGGCCTATGGTCGTTAATGATTCCAATTAAACCAATTAACTCCAAACATCTGTCTTGAATCCGACTAATCCCAAACCATCAACCCCATCGAACAATAACATTCAAACATCCAAAATCTTGAATCCCACATGATTGTTCATCAGTCAAGAAAATAAATTTAAATTCTTTGCATGAAACATAGCAATCTGGTCGAAGTTCCAATTAAAGCAGACAATCATGGACAGTGGGGCATCTGATCACATGAATGCCCTCTCAAAAGATCCATCATGAACTCTTCCAAATACTAAAAATTCATGCTTCAAATTCATCTCTACTCCCAATCCAACATGAACATCACATTGACTAACCACCATAAACAAATAATCTTCTATACAAATCCACACAGATTCATCATAAACAAACCCCTCATCAATCATCCAGATTAGATCTATCAACGAAAGATTAAAACTTACTTGGAACAATGGTAGATCTTCATCAAATACGCTCCATTAACAACTTCAAGATCAAAAAGTCTGATCTTTACCCAAAACCTCCATATCCAAAGATCAAATATTCAAATTTAAGCACAAATCATACCTCGAAAGATGCCCGGCGAGGAATCTGACATTAATGTCGGATTCCTCACCGGAAACTCTGAATCGTGAGAGAGAAACTGGAAGAAAATCGGCCCCGGTATTCCGGAGAAGGGCTGCGCCCTTTTTTCTCTCCAGAGAGAATTTTCTCTCACTATATTATTGAGAGCTCTTTTGAGATTCGGAATGGTGATTTTGAGAATGGTGACTGGTGATGCTGGGATGACGTCGATGGTCTAAACAATCGGTTGGATGGGAGATAAATTTGGTGTCGGGGAATCATCAAACCAAGATTCTTTCAGTGAGTGTGCAGGCTGAGTAGGGACATACGACACAACAAACAAAAAATGGTCTTCGTAAAAATTAGCATCTTGACTGTTGAAGATGGTGCATGATTCCAAATCTTAAAGGCTATAGCCTTTCTTGCCAACTAGATAACCAACAAATATGCATCGTCAACTCCTTGAAGAAAACGTTTCACAAAATCTAGGAATGTGAGAGGCAAAGCATAAGCAGCCAAAGACACACAAAATCTTGTAGCTCGGAGTACGTCCATAGAGTAGCTCAAACTGTGTGTAGCTTTTGAGTTATTTTGTCGGTGTCCGATTGATAAAAAATTCCATAGAAAGAACGCATTATCCTCAAAAGTTAACTGGCAGATAATTCTGAAAATGCAAAGCCTGAGCAACATTCAACAATCGACGATGCTTGTGCTCTACACGACCACTCTGATGTGGTGTGTAAACCATATAAGTCTCAAAGAGGATTCCGAATTCAGCGAATTAAGATCGCAAAGGAATATTTTTGTACCATTATCAACACGGACACAACGAACGCTGCAACTGAACATATTTTTGATCAAAGCACAAAATTCTATAAATCTAGAGACTACATCCAACTTAGCGAGTAATAAATAAACCTAAACATCTCGAGAATAATCATCAATAATAGTTTAAAAAAATAAAATACCCCACTAGTTGAATGTGAGATATAAGGCCCCCAAACATCACAATGTATTAATTTAAACAAAGAGCCAGAATTTGAAGAGCTCAAAGGAAAACTATGTCTATTGTGCTTTGCTCTATCACACACAGAGCAAGGAACAAAAGTATTATTCATGATAAAATAAAGAGTAGGAATAAAAGACAACACCGTAGATGGTGGATGCCCAAATCGTTGATGCCATAAATAAAATGAAGATGCAACTGACAGAATTCACTGCGGGATATTAGACTGAATGCGCATATCTAGCAGATGAAGCCAATCAACCACCCTCTTCATGTTCACCCATGCATAGCACAGTTCTTGTATTGATTTTCTGTAATATGCAATGATTTTCAGTAAGAAAAGCTAGATATTTTAAGGCAGAAACCAATCTAAAGCAAGATAATAAGTTGCATAGTAGTGTAGGGATGTAAAACACATGAGTAAGAGTAATATCTCCATAAAGATCCATATTATTCAGTAAATGACATAGATCCATCAGGCAGTAGAAAATAATAGAATTGGCAAAAATAGTAATATCAATAAGAGAACCTAAGTCACCAGTAATGTGAAATGAGGCTCCGGAATCAAGTATCCAAGGTAAAATAGGCTTACCAGACCCATGGCCAGAAGGATAATTTAACTGATTAAATAAATTAAGGGCCATACTCCATTGGTCATCAGATAGAGCATGACCAAAAGCAAATCAAGTGGGGGTGCCAGAGGCCGCGACCACCAGTCCAAGCAGTGACGTGATAGCTTCTGCGAATGGCGGCTAGGGGCGACTAGGCACAGTAGCACTGACGGTTGAAATGTCGGGTACAACAGTGACTGGCTGAATTGGGGCCATGATGTTTGTGGCGTTTCTCTGTCTCTCATCTCCGAGAGCTATTATAGAATGCTCGTGAGCTTAAAATAAGTAGCTTTTTCATAGATTCACGGACCTTGCGATTACAACGAGTACAAAGATTGTTACGTTCAGGTGTAGTGAGAACTCCAGGTGAAAACCTTAAAGTTTGTGAGCGATAAAAACATATGTCATGGAGTCGGTTGAAGATTCACGAGCTCAGATAATGGATTTGTGAGTTTCCTCCTAAATCATGTGAGCATAAATGTGAGTGAGTGATTGAAGTGGTTCTTGAGCCATGACATTTTGTAGGGTATGAAAACTATCATCCAAACCGTGGAGAAATTGATAAATTATCTCTTTCTCATGGCCATTGATGGAAATAGTAATAGTGTTGCATGTACACAATGGTTTACAAGATTTACATGAACAAACATGGGGAGGTTGATGAGTGTTGTAATCATCATACAACTTCTTGAGTTTGTCGGAATAGATGGCAACAATCTGACCATTCTAGTGGAAATTGATGATGTTATCATGCATCTGGATAATTTTTGGACTGTTTCCAAGAAAAATCATCTAGAAAGATCATCATATAATTGCTTAGCGGTAGAAAAATAGTTCGTTGAAGATGGATCAACAGTCTGCATGATTCAGCAAACAAGAGAAGTATTAACTCCAGGCCAATCATCATAGTCAGAATCATCATCCGGGGGTTGAGTAATGGTTCCATCAATGCAACCAAGTTTCTTCTTAGCAGGCAAAGCACTACGAATCACAGTGTTCCATTCTATGTAGTTTTCCCCACCTTTCAAAATGATGAGATAGATGAAAAGAGCGGGATCGTCGGAAGGATAAATGTAGTAGGGAGAATTCATCAGTTGGCTAATAGGTACGGTTTGCATATTTCCCAAATGCAATTGCAACTGGTTGATTAAAGCTGCAATAACACTGTTGGCAGGGAGATCCCGGGTCTTGTTGGTCTCAGCTTCGACGGCGATGCGAGCAGCTTCTGTGACATCATTGGTAGATTCTGAATTAGTAGTCAACATTGGAGCAGGATTGGTAGATCAGATAGGCAGCGAAAATGGTAGGATCAGATCGACAGAAGGATTCAACGACGTGTGGAGAATCTAGCGGCACTGCATGGGGTACGTACAAGAGTGACACGTGATGGACAAAAATATAAAAAAAGGCGATCAGAAAATGCAACAATACGGAAAACAATGCCAGCAATCTGGGTAAGCAAGGGCGAGGACACGGTGGCAAGTGCGTTACACGCGCGGACAACGGCGGTGGCAGTAGCTCGAGGAAATGGAAGCAGAAAATTTAGGGTTTTTGTTCAGGACTTTGAGCTCTAATACCATGTAGATTATAATGGAATAATGTTTTGATTGTATTCATGATGTGGGTTACAATATATAGAGGTACAAGAGACCTATACAAAATCATAAAAAGAAAAGGATTCTATTCTATACAGAAGTAATATTCAAATAATATTGTCATTCATAAATACATTTTTTATGAGGTTAAAATTTCATTTACAATTTTACAAAATATCCTTAAAGTTTTTTTAAATCTTTCGTTATTTTTTTCAGTTTAGTTTCTTCACTGCCTACCAATGGGTTAACACAAGTCAACAGTTCAATCAATGGCTAATGTGGTAAAAATTATAAACTTGTTATTTTTGGGGACTCTTTTACAAGCTTTCAATAGTAAATATTTAGAAGGGATTTGGTATATAAACATAAATTTATAATAAAATGATTAAATTTTAAAGCCCGGTATACGAATTACTGCTACTCCATTCATCACTTTTCACGTGGTGGCTACAATGGACTTGTCTCCGGCAGTGGTCTGGTGGTGGCATAAGTTTTTCTCCGGTGGTGGCTTCATTTATTAATAAATACCCAATAGCACCAATTTTTTCTTAAAAAAAGACATGGTTATGGTCAAAAGAAGACATCCTCGACCATTGTTCAGCCACAAATATGCCATGTCCGCTAACCTACCCACCCCTCAGGCACTTTCCAGCTGCCCAAATACCCCCCTTCCCTACAAAGTCCTGGTCCCATTAAGAAGAGTTATCGGTTGGACACACTTCTATTTTCTCTGTCTATGGAGTAGTTCATCCCAAGAGAAACTATAGGGTTTTTCTTTTATGTAATATAATGTCGAGGGAGTAGTTCACCCCAAGAAGCACTATAGGTCCACATATCTTTTATCATTAATAAAACTTATCTTTTATCAGTTTATGTTGTATCATAATATTTTGTTTATAATTATTTTTTTATGTTCTATTTTTTTACGATAAATTGTATGCTGAAAGGTAGGGAAGGCTTCTCTAGGGAGTTCTTTATCTACTATATTTTTGCAAGATATATATTAGCGATTCAGTTTCCTCAAAAGGTTAGGCTAGATGTGGCTGTGATTGGTCTGAATATGAGAGTGTGAGTCTAGTTAGTGACTTGGCTAAAATGGCTAGAGCCTCTATGTTGGACTTTGAGCAAGTCTACGAACATATTAAGGGCTTGATATTTTCTTCATGAGATGAAAGGGTGGTTAATGGAGCTATGTGCATAACTTCGCATTGTTATATTAGTATGAAGGCCATTTATTCAAGCAGAGTTTCATATCTGAAGAATGAAGAATGAATTGATGGAGGTAATTGTACGAGAGGGAGAATACAAAGGTATTTTCTAGAAATGTTTTTAGAGAAAGGGCATGAGGGAGTTATTCTAGCTGACTAAATGGATCGTCTAATTCAGAGGAATGATCAATCAGAGGTTGAGTGTTGACAAATAATAGAGGTGGTTTGAGATTAGAGGGTTCAATATAACAAAGAATATGATTTCTCTATTCGACTTCTAGTGAAGTGTGAGGGTCTGGAAGGTAAGGTGGAACTTGAGGAAATGATATGCTTTTGAGCTTATGAAAGGTGTCGAGAACTGGAGAAACTATTGAGGGAACAGCACAAGGTGAATGTTACCCTTCGTGTGGAAGTTACTGAGACACTACATACTAATGTTAATGCTAAGGAGGAGATTCGGAAATTTCGTGCTTATTGCAGGAAGAAACAGGTGAAAGGCTTAAAAAAGGACCTAGAGGCTTACGCATACTTCGTCTACTTAATGAAAATGCGGCTAGGTTGGTTGGAATGCAGGCCAATTGTCGACCTCAAGTCCTACTACGTGGAATATATATGATGGCTACTGATGCCACCTGGAACGAGGTGTATTTGCACATGCGATGGAAGCTTTAGGAAGTTCTCTAAAAGTAAGGAACACAAGTGAAGATTATAGACTATATGTCTTAGGGATTACTAGATAGTACTTATGTGGTCAAGAATGTTTTGTCAGGCTCTAGGTTTATTCCTAACTAAGGTTTTTGCAACCAATCCTTTAGGGAACTATGTTAATTCTAGTTTTTCTTAAGGACTCGTCTGTTGTCTTGATCTGCCTCCCCCCATGGTTATTAATCGTAGCTAATTAACCTAGGTGGAGGCACTTGGTCAGAAGATAAGAATTTATAGTTCTGCACCATGTTCTTACTGCTACGCTACCTAAAGGGTAGTTAGCGGCAAGCCTTTGGTTTGTCTATAGAGATGTTATGTCTAATGTACCAATCCAAACACAACCTCGTACGGGTCATCAATCCATACGAGTGAAAGGAATAGCTAGTAAACAAAACATGCAGGGGGGGTGGGGGCGGGTTGGGATTTTCAATTATCAACTACGAAGGATAAAAGTAAAAAAAAGCAAAGTACACTAATTAAGCTAAGCACTTGGGGAATCATTGAGCAAAATGGTCAATATAATGCTTCTATCCTTGATTCATTCACATAGATATTTAGGCAAACCTAATAGAGTGTTCATAATACGTGGTGTGGACAATAGCATACACTTCGACGTCCCTGTCACGGCGGGTGCTCTCGCAACCCTCCATCAACATCGTCATTGTAATTAGGGGAGTACAACATGGTCCGACCATTGTTGTAGGTTTTTTTCTCCCTTGTGCCATACGTCCCGGGATTCCCCCGTGAATGCATTGCTTCCCTCGGGTCCTATCAATTAGGCCCAATGGTCATTGTCACCTTATCTATGATCTAAGGTATCTCAGAACCCTAGTTTGCTACTATTCTCTATCTCTACCCAGAACCTCTCGGACAAATTTACGAAGTCATCTAAGACTAGTGCGATGGAATGTAAGTCAGAGCATTCTCGAATCCCCGTGCACACACCCACATGGACGCGTTCTCCCTTGCCCATTCTAACAATTAGGTTTATTTTCCTAATGGGGCATCGATATTTGCACCATACATGGATATAGCCCAAAGTGTGTACTTATATGTGGTGTACTATTCACACATTTCAATTAATCAAGCATAATCATAATAATATCATGAACACAAAATTAGGAAAAACTAAGGAATCTCAAAAGGCATATATATTTAGACCATGCTACTACAATTTATCCCCAAGCTATAGAAACTACTCCCTAGACATGGAATTCAAATAAAGATTTGAATTACATATCTTAGGATCAAAGCAAAAGAAATAAAATAAAAAGAGAGAGTTTTCTCTCAACTACAAAGATGAACTACTAGGGATAAAGTGTCCAGGCTACTCTTAACTACAAAGATGAACTACTAAGGATAATGTGTCCAGGCTACTCACACTCCCCGAAAAACATAAGCAATCAAACCACCAAAAATAAAGTGTGGAAAGGTAAGCCAAAAAGATAAGTGTATAAGCTAGCTTACTTTTCCCAAAATCAATCAAAGAGTCGTCTTCAAAAATAATCCACCGCGGAAGCATGTATTCAACCTAGTTTTTTTTCTTCTCTCAATTTCTCTCATTTTACCTAGGTGGGTTTTCATCCTAGCTTTAACACACAAAGGGTACTCATTTCTCACATTTTTCCACACGACCTGACATTTTTTCCTAGGCTCATAAGTCTAGTCGGGCCCAGCCTCTCATTTTTACCTAGAATTTTCGACTCATCCAGGCTTTTTCTAATGTCACCCAAGTCGCCCTTTCAGGTTTTCGACTTGCCCAGGTTTTTGAATTTTTTTCATTTTTTTCAAGTTTTCCAATTTTTTTGGTGTAGCACAAAATTTCCCCAAAAGTGGGTTTCATACTACAAAAGATAATATCAAATAAAAGTACACCACCAATTTTCTAAAACATCCTACCCCATAAAAACTAGAAATCCTAGCATAGCATGTCATGCCACCAAATATCCATTTAAAATCATCCCTCAACAATCAAAACCTAACATCATCAACAAACAACAAAAACAACTACCAATGGAAATCATGAAATGCACCGAGGAAATCTAAGAATGAAGACTCCCTAAGTGCTCACTACTCCCTCCCCACATTTAATCAATGAATGATCTCCAATGCATAAAATATTATGTCAAAACATAAGTGAGGTAGGGATAATGGTCACTCACTCTCGTGGCCCCGAAGGGCCTTCATTCAAATGACTTGTAAAGCTCCTATCTATGTATCCTATTGCTTGAAGTGTGGCCTCAATACTATCCATCCTCGAACTAAGATCTTCCATATGCGAGCGCAATCCCCCTATCGCTTGAACTACCTCTTGCAACACTTGAGTAGAGCTCGAAAACTTTTCCCCAAGTGAATGCAAGTGGTCAATGATGTCTATAGATATGCGAGAGCGACTAGGAGGTGTTTTCAGAGTGGACTCACCTTCGGCCTCCTCAACATCTATCTCCGGGACAGCTAAAACTCTATAGAAGTCTCTCTCAAATCTCCGGTCCAGCAAAAATGAATAGGTCATCCAAGCATGTGTTATGGTTGATGGCGGTGCGCTTTGCCTGTGGAAGTACCATGAAACTACAAGTGTTTGCTCTACCAAAAAGCCATACCTTTCTACCCTCCGATGTTGTAGGTTCCACCATGGATGCTTTGGCTAACTTCTCTATGTTGTATCTTGTGCCCGATCTTCCTAAGTTAGCTATAGCCCTTTGTGTAATCGGATGACCTAAGTGTTGTGCTAGCAGACCAACCATACCTCCCACGGATATTTTGCCACTCTTCCTCTCCCTCATTGCTAAATATTCCTGCACAAAAGACCCTACTAAGTTTGGGAAAAAGTTACCCTCGGGTGTCATTGGCCAAAGGTAATGAACATCCAAACCTGGGCATTGCGTCAGTTCACCATGGCAGAAAACACCCACAGCCAACAAACAGTGAATATAACGGAATATCAGGTGAACTGTTACCGTACTCTTGCATAGGTTCTTCCAACCAGTACCTGTAAGTTGTACCCAAAAGCGTCTAAGAGATAAAGGTGGCCCTTGTTGGTGTGTCTTCTTGATCTATTTGCCATACCTCCACACAAAGGCACACGCTACCTCCCGGTGGGTCATCTTGTACTCATCGTCCAAGTTGAATTTGATCACCTTTTGTTCATCATCATCCACGACCGGCCATAGAGTAGCTAGGAACTCTAGGGTCCACCAAATGTACGTCTTGTAATGTTTCTTGAGAAACCCCTCTAGACCTACTCGGCTCAATAGGTAAGTGACCGGCTCGAGTAAGCCTCGAGCCGCCAAGGTGTCCTTGCAAGAAAACCCCATCTACAAAATACTCCTCTTCGGCTCTCTCAAATTTCTCCATCTCCGGACTGTAGTTCCAGAAATGTTGGATAAATCCATAAACTCCTCGGTCACAAAAGTATGGTTGCGAAGAATGGAAGCCGTCGGCTCAGGGTTTGCACCCTTCGCCGACTTCTTACCCTTCTCATCCCAAGTAGACTTCCCTTTTCCAAAACATTCTTCGTAGGTGGCATCCTAACAAAATGAGGACAAGAATGGTGATATGATCATAAACAAGGCATGTTTTACAACTTAATAAGATTACATTCTCCCTAATAACCCAACCATTCATAACATGATAATCTAAGCATGCGGGTTATTTAAACAAGAACATTACTCACCAAGCAAAAAACTAATGTAAGCTATCACCAACCCATCAATAAGATCATGCAACCAAGATTCATCCTCTCCTAAATCACTCAACAATGAAGAACATATCTTTCAAGCATAATAGCACATCAATTCTCCCAACTCTTTCTTCAACACAGGATCATACATTCAAACTCAAACACATATCTCAAAATACACACTCATTCAAGAATCATACTTTTAATAACACCACCACAATGTCAAATCAAGCATATATAAATAGAGAGTTCAATGGGTTACCCAAAATTTGAAGCTAGGATTTGTAAGACCCACAAAGGAATATGCAAAAATTGCTAATTCTTGGAAGAAAGCTTCATTTTTTTTGAGTTTTACCAAGAGTGTGTGAGAGGGAGTGTTTCTTGAGAAGGAAGAATGTGTCAAATTATAGAATTAGGTGGAGAAATGTACTATGGGATTGGGATTTCAGCCTAGATGCCTAGGGAGAGAGGTACAATTAGGATAAAAATGGAATTTTAAAATTCTCAATTTAGGAGACAATATTACAAATCAATTAATTCCAAGGGATATTGAAAGTATTTTTAAAAATCCTAAGGAATTAGGGAATTCCAAAATCTTGAACCAAAAATGTATTTTGGAGTTTCAAATTCAGAATTTTCAAAAATTTTCATTGTTGGGAAAAAGAAAATTTTAAATATTGGTTTTATGCGCAAAATATGCCTTGCATGAACCATAGGCTCACGCCAAGCATCCTGGAACGAAGCAGAGCCTCACGCCAAACCTTTAGCACAAGACAGAGCCTTGCGTTAAATATCTCAGCACGATGCCTCGTGCCAACCTCCTTGACATGAAGCATAGCCTCACGCCGAGCATCTCAACACGAGCATCCACCAAAATTTTCCCTAATCATTGGTTTTTCCCTCTTTTTTTGAAAAACTACGTCACCCTTCAAATCTATCTCCATTCAAACACAAAAACGAGTCTTGAGCTCAAAATTTCAACCCAAACAAGAGTTTCATCTCAAAAATCCTTATAGAAAAACAAGATTCAAGCAAAAACCATCTAATCACTAATCAAAACACAAGAGAAAAAGAAACACCGTATATTTATTGTCGTTCTCACGACTTATTTTCTTCTTCATGCAATCTAGTTAGAAATACCTACCGGTGGGTCTTCGAAATCACCATTGGTGACTCTACCCACGATGACATCATTGTGGAGAGGTCTCCACAATGAGCCATCCTTACATTTGGACCTCTTGTCCATCGAAAGAAATGAATCCACATATCTCACTATCATTGAGCCCTCGAATGTTACTTTTGGGTTAGGGGGAGGTCAAGGAGGTTTTAAACTCTTGACCATCTCTCTTTCCCACTGTAAATTGGTTAGAATAGAAAAACAACCTAGCATAGACATATTATCCATTGCATCATGTAATCCATCAGATTCATCATCATTATCACCAACATGGGATTCATTAAAACATGCATGCTCATTAGCCCCACAAGAAGGTTCTTCATGCTCATCACATAGGGTTACACCTTTGCACATCAAGAGGAATTTTTTTAATCATGCCTAAATTTATAGATATCAAACTCCACTTTGTCCATGTCATCTTCTAGAGTTAAGGTTCCCAAGTGGACATAGATTTTAGTCCTAGACGTTTTTATAAAAGTTCTCCCCAAAAGTATTAGGGGTGCACTTCTGTCGTGCACCACGTCTAGGACATAAAAGTCCGCTGGAAAAACCAATTTTCCAACTCACACCATCACATCCTTTACTAGTCCACGAATACTAGTTGGGAATGATCGGCAAGTTGGACAATTACTTTAGTATTCCTAAGCTCACCTATTTCTAGGTATTCATATAGAGTAAATGGGATAACATTAATTGGTACACCTAGATCTATCATGGCATGTTCCACAAGTTTACCACCTAAAGAGATAGGGATAGAAAACATTCCGGGGTCATCACATTTCTTAGGTAACTTCTTATGATTTAAAATGACGACTCCTCCCATTTTCAAAGACTTTTTGAATTTTTGCATCATTGGTCATCACCTTTGGCCATCCCCATTAAGCATTTGGAAATAGAGGTGGAATGGTAACTTGTGCCTCGGGCGGTGGAAGTTCTGTGGAGGATGCTTCCTTGACCACAATCTCCTCCTCTTCAAAGTGTGCTTTGGTAACCTCCACCATCTCGTCATCTTCTTGCATTATCTTCTTCTCGGTCTCATGAACTTCCCTTGCACTTCTTAATTTAAGTGCACTCACATTCCTTGGATTGATCTCTGGTTGGTAAGGTAATTTTCCGGATTCTTTGGCTTCAAGTCGGGTTACCGAGGTGGAAAGTTGTCTGACTTGAACTTCAAGATTTTTCATACTTTGGAAAGCTCCATTGCTAAGGTCCTCAATCTCTCGCCTTGTCCTCTCCACAAAGACTTCATGTTTCTTCCCCAATTAACCGATGGCTTCCAAGATCTCATCCCGTTTTAACTTGTAGAGTGAAGCATGATTATTGGAAGGGCCTTCACCTCTAGGGTATGGATGAGGTGGAGCTCTTCCACCCTGGTATCCTTGAGGTTGGTGGTTCTCCCTCCATAAAAAATTAGGATGATATCGATACCTTGGGTTCAATGAAATTACATAGGGGTCCGGCCTTGCATCTTCTTGGTTCCCCCAGAACCCTTTTGGTTGACCCCTAGAAAATTGTGGTTTTTCCCAGTTTTTTTAGTTAATCGCAGTCACCTCTTGTAAATCATCTATTACTCCGGGTCACGCTTTGGAGTTGTGGTTAAGGTTGCAAACTCTACACACTTGGACTTGATGCACTTTTCCTCGCAAATTCTCCTTCATCATTGAAGCAAGAGCTTGGATTTGATCCTCCAACTTAGGTGAGTGCATGGGTTTATCCAAAACGTTCACCTTGACCTAGTGCCAAATTTCCGCATACCATTTTCCATTTCTTCATAGAGAGCCATTGGATCCTTAGAGCTCTTGCTCGCTATAGAACCATTACAATCGACATTCACCATCTATATATCTTCATCACATAGCCCCTCAAAGAAGTAATACACCAAATCCCCCTCCTTGAAGGGGTGGTAGGGCAACTAGCTAGTAGTCTCTTGAAGCATTCCCAGTAATAATACATAATCTCAGTAGCACCTTGGGTGATGTTTGACAATTGCTTCTTCAACCCCGGCCGACTTGGATGCCGAAAAATATTTCTCTAAGAACCTCTGCTTTATGTTTATCCAAGAACCAATGAATCCCGGTGGCAAGTAGTAGAGCCAATCCTTGGCACTACTTTGAAGGGAACTCGGGAAGGATCATAGGTTGTAGTCGTCTTCGAACACTCCCGGGGGCTTCAAGTTTGTGCACACCAAATGGAACTCCAAAAGATGTTTGTTCGGGCCCTCCCCTGCCAATTCATGAAATGTAGGAAGGCACTTTTTAGCTCACAACTCACATTGTCGGGTAATGGTGGAAAGGTGATGCATAGCAGCTGGTTCTCCAAGTTGGGTGCGATGAGCTCCCTGATATGTCCATTTTGTGTGGTTATTTTGGGGGTTTTAGGATGTGGATATGCCATTTCCTCCGTATGCTTAAATCTTTTCTTACTCGAGGACGAGTAAGGTTTAAGTGTGGGGAGGTTTGATGTGTCCATTTTAGGCGCATTATTTAGTAGTATTTAGGATCACTTTTGTGCTCTTTTATTATCGAGAGCTTGTGTTTTACCTTGAAATTCACTTAGGAGAGGTAAAAGCAACTTTGTACTCTTTTACCTCTTTTAAGTGGATTTTGTGTGACAAGGGAAGAACACGGAACCAACGAAGACCGGAAGACATTGAAGACTATACTTTCGAAGACTTTTGGATACTCACTTCGAAGACATGAAGACCGGAGGCCGTTGAAGACCATTTTGGAGCTGTTGAAGACTTGAAGATTGAGAGGGATGGCTATGAAGAAGACAAAGAAACAATGCAAAACTATGGCTGCCGTCGCGACACCGTCGCGAGTCGCGACCTCGCGACCAACACCGTCGCGAGTCGCGACGAACTCCGTCGCGAGTCGCGACCATCGGGCGGCCAGAAATCTTTCTTATTTTCTTTGCACTATAAATACCATCTCTTTTCCCTCTTCTTCTCCAGTTCTTGGAGCCCGCTTCTCTCTGGTTTTGGGCGCCATTTTTAGGTTTTTCTTCTTCTTTCTTTTCTTAGCTTTCTCTTAGTTTGATTATGTCTTTTCTTGTTGTTCTAGAGTAGTTCTTGTTCTTGGGAGCAAAGGATTGAAGCTTCCACTATCTATGTAGCAAGAACTCATTTATATCTATCTATTTGGTATTTTTGCTATTGTGCAATTATTGTGCTTTGAATGTTAATTGTTGATTGCATTGATGTTGTTGAGAGCTTGATGATATGATAACGGCGCCATTTTGACAGGCGCGGGCGGTCGTCGCGCCCGCGCGCCAAAAGATAATTTATAAGCCCTCAGTGCTTACTTTCTACAACTAGGTAGATAGTGGCAAATCGGGGTCGTCCAATGAGAAGAGGGATCTTCCTAAGCGTCTAAGCACACAAATGGTTGATATACTAGGCTAGGAGTAAATATATATACACACACTTAAAAGCGAGTAAAGGGGGGGGTTGGTTGGTTGGTTGGTTCCTAAGTTAACAAAGATAAAAAGACGAGATAACTAGCAACGTCAAGTGACTATGCTAATCATCAAACGAAACTAAGAAAAAGGGTTTTAAACTACAAAGATAAAATGCCTTGGGGGCAACGGATATCCACTTCCACATCTAATGTAGTTCATCGAATCATTCACACATTCCATCATATAGCATTCATGACCCAACGCTCACACACCCCATCTAGCGAGTACCACAACACACACACCACAAGGAGTTCTAAGTTCATGCTCGTGGATCTTCATGCAAAGGTGCTACGGAATTCGTCACGTTCCTACACCTGAGCAATTCAACCACACAAGCACTCCCTATGCTCAAACCACTCATGGCACACATGCAGCGAAACACACCATCAAGAGTACATAAACGCCAAATAACAAATGCTTCAAGAATGAGTTTAAATCACCTATTCAATACTTCAACTACTTGTCGTGGAGACTGAACTCCTATCCTTCTTAGTTCGTATTTTGCGAGAGTGAGTTCGACATCTCTCGTCAAACCTCACCAATGGCTCCCGAGTCGCGACCACGACTCAAGGCGACATTGGTGGCATTTAGCACGAAGGACCAACAAGCTTGGCAATGCCTATGACCACTACACCGTGACTAGGCATTGAACCAATTCATGCAATTACACGAGATTGGATGAACGTGCAACGCACATTCATCCGCGAGCATATGACTCTCTCGTTTGCTACACAAACGAACGTGACGAAGAGTTCGACATCAATCACATTCGCCTAGCACATTGTCAACACACTAACACAATCGAAAGCTCTAATTCATACTCTCACATTGCTAACAAGAACAGGGGGGAAATTAACCCAAATCCCCCAAACCCTAGCTAGCAATTAATCCAAGCATTTCATATCATCAAGCTCTCAACAACATCAATGCAATCAACAATTAACATTCAAAGCACAATAATTGCACAATAGCAAAAATACCAAATAGATAGATATAAATGAGTTCTTGCTACATAGATAGTGGAAGCTTCAATCCTTTGCTCCCAAGAACAAGAACTACTCTAGAACAACAAGAAAAGACATAATCAAACTAAGAGAAAGCTAAGAAAAGAAAGAAGAAGAAAAACCTAAAAATGGCGCCCAAAACCAGAGAGAAGCGGGCTCCAAGAACTGGAGAAGAAGAGGGAAAATAGATGGTATTTATAGTGCAAAGAAAATAAGAAAGATTTCTGGCCGCCCGATGGTCGCGACTCGCGACGGAGTTCGTCGCGACTCGCGACGGTGTTGGTCGCGAGGTCGCGACTCGCGACGGTGTCGCGACGGCAGCCATAGTTTTGCATTGTTTCTTTGTCTTCTTCATAGCCATCCCTCTCAATCTTCAAGTCTTCAACAGCTCCAAAATGGTCTTCAACGGCCTCCGGTCTTCATGTCTTCGAAGTGAGTATCCAAAAGTCTTCGAAAGTATAGTCTTCAATGTCTTCCGGTCTTCGTTGGTTCCGTGTTCTTCCCTTGTCACACAAAATCCACTTAAAAGAGGTAAAAGAGTACAAAGTTGCTTTTACCTCTCCTAAGTGAATTTCAAGGTAAAACACAAGCTCTCGATAATAAAAGAGCACAAAAGTGATCCTAAATACTACTAAATAATGCGCCTAAAATGGACACATCACTCCCGTAGAGTGCTATTGTCTTCCCCCATTGCTAGCGGTCCTTTTACTACTACTTCCAACCTCGGTAGAACTTGTTCCCTAGTTTGTTGCATCTTTCTCCTCTAACCACCTCTGTTCTCAGTCGGGTAGTGTAAGATGCCTAGATTAGTGGTACATGTGTGTACCATAAACTAGGGCCAACAATACCTTTCAGAATACAACACTAGCAAACAGATCAAAAGGTAACAAAATAACTATAACAACAGCTCCAACCAAGAATCAGCAACATAAACAAAAAAATAAAAGCTATACTAACTACTTCTACAAACAAGTTATGCCTTAATTGATACTTGGACTGATAGCATTCTCGACAACGGTGCCAAAATTCTGATTTACCTCCTCCTAGGGTTGTTAATCGTAGCTAATTAACCCAGGCAAAGGCACTAGGTCAGAAGATAATAATTTTTAGTACTGCACCCTGTTCTTACCGCTACGCTACCTAGAGGGTAGTAGCGGCAAACCCTGGGTTTGTTCACAAAGATGCTAAGTCTAATGTACCAATGAAAACACAACCTCGTACATGTTGCCAATCCGTACGAGTGAAAGGAATAGCTAGTAAAGCAAACATGCAAAGGGGGGGGGGGGTAGATTTTCAATTATGAACTACAAAGCATAAATCCAAAGCAAAGTACACTAATTAAGCTAAGCACTTGGGGAATCATTGAGCAACATGGTCAATCTGATGCTCCAATCCTCGATTCATTCACATAGATATTTAGGCAAACCTAATAGAATGTCCATAATACGTGGTGTGGCCGATGGCATACACTTCCCCATCCCTGTCACGGTGGATACTCTCGCAACACTCCATCGACATCACCACCGTAATTATAGGACTACAACAAGGTCCAGCCATTTTTGTAGGTCTATTTCTCCCCCATGCGATAACATTCCAGGCTTTCGCCACGAATGCACTACTTCCCTCCAGTCCTATTAATTAGGCACAAGGGTTGTTGGCACCTTATATATGATCTAAGGTATCTCACAACCCTAGTTTTCTACTATTCACTATCTCTACCTGGAACCTCTCAAACAACTTTACAAAGTTAGCTAAGACTGGTGCAATGGAATTTAAGTCAGAGCATTCTCGAATCCCTCATTCCCACACCCACACGAACGCGTTCTCTCTTACCCATTCTAACAACCAGGTTTCTCTTCCCAAGGAGGCATCCATATTTTCACCATACATGAATATAGCCTAAAGTGTGTGCTTATATGTGATGTACTATTCATTCATTTCAAATACTCAAGCATAATCATAATAATATCATAAACAGAAATTTAGTAAAAACTAAATAATCTAAAAAAAGCATATAGATTTGGACCATGCTAATACAATTTATCCCCAAGTTATAGAAACTACTCTCTAGACATGGAATTCAAATAAAGATTTGAATTCCACATCTTAGGATCAAAGCAAAAGAAATAAAATAAAAAGAGAGAGTTCTCTCCTAACTACAAAGATGAACTACTAAGGATAAAGTGCCCAAGCTACTATTGGATGTGAGATATGAGATATGATAGATAAAAACCTAGTTGACAAAGGTTCTATTTTATAGTAGTAGGAGATTGGGCTTAAAAATAGGCCCAAAATAGGCCAAAATAGGGAAAACCCTAGCTCAGCTACGGCCCGGCACCGAGCGTCACGAATGGTGTGGCTCGTGGAGTGTCCTTGGTGTGGAACACAGGAACTTGTGGGGGCCGCATCTATTCATGTGGTGCAGAGGCACTAGATCTGATGCGTGGTGCAGATCTTCAAGAGGTGTGGGGTGCTAGGATTTGCGCGGGCCGTATCTACCCCCTGGTGTGGGACGTCATCAAAGTGCTAAAAATGATGGTTCTGATCCGTGCTCATAGCCCTTGGGATGGGTTGTGGTCAGGACGGGTGCTAGCTCAGAAACTTTATCGTGGGCTGTGTGATTTCCCACACCCCACTAATTGGTCTTGGCATATTGAGCTTGGAACGGCACGGGATGCCAAAAATTGGAAGTCCTATGCCCATACTTAGCTGCATTGATAGGTCTTTACTTTGAGCTGGCGGCTCATGACATCTGGCTCGGGTCGCGCTGTAGCCTTATACTGGTCTTCTTGGCACGGGGCAGCTCCTTTGGCGCAGGACATTGGTGCCAAACCATGAATGGCCTGGACCAACCCGTTTATGGGTAAATTTTTCGTACAATTTGAGAGTTTTAGTAGTCAATTTTATAGTCATCGAGAAAACAAATCCAATGGAACCAGACTTGAAGGCTAATTCTTCCTGAATAATTCTCAGACTTATGCACAACTCATCGGGCCATGATTCCCCATTTATTTATTAGCCGCTTTGAACTCCATTGCCGCCTATCTTTGGCTTTAATCTTCTTCTACCATGCATTGATGCTCGTGGCCTTCATCTACTACCATTCTAGTGTGAATAACCTCCATCTCTACTACCAACCTTGCAAACGGCCTTGAATATCTTCTATCGCCCTTACGAACGACCTTCACATAGAATGTAAACAAAAAGTACCCACAGGCAACCTATGAAAGATTATCACAAGGAAGATGAAGGAGCCCGTAGATACAAGATATCCATTAGTACCAATTAAGTCTATAAAATGCGGGATTTAGACCAGAAAACCGAACATGGCCATCGAAACCGCTTGTCACGTAAACTTAACTAATACTAGAAATCCACCAAAACTAGCTAAAAAGTATGCCAAATGCAATGGTTAACGTAAGTATAATGAAGCATATCATATCTGTTTTTAAGGTTTTTATTACTGTATTATTTCTACTTTGTTAACAGTTGTAATCCTTAGTTGTGCTTAGTGGGTTTAATTTTAGGTGATTTGAATTGAGGGGTGTGATGTAAGTACTGATATGGGAGTGGGTAATGGTGTATGTGTGTCCCAGCAATCAAAAGGCTAAGAGTTGCTAAGCCTAGCCTAACATTATCCTGCCAAACTTAAGTCTAAAATAAAGAACAGGTATGTGCAGCGAACACACAAATAATGAGTCATGACAGGGAACGTGGGCCGTAAAAAATGGGACACGCAGCAAACACAAAGGCCAAAACTGAGGAACATGGTAGAAGTGGTGTGACCACGATCGTAAATTCCTAAGAACAGGGAACTGCAAAGGGAATGAGCCTATAAATACAACAAGCTCTGTATCAGCTAAGGTAAGCGATATAATATAGAGAAATTCCATTTATTGAATAGAGAACTAACTTAATCGTCTGAGTTGCTCTCCCAGAATCACTTTCGGAACCACATTTGCACGTAAAGGATTCAAAGCAAGTGAATTGAGAAGAGGCTACCTGGACAGGCTACTATATCATTTGTCACCATCTGTGGGAAACCAATTTTTTTTCATTTCATTATTACGTTGCTCAGGTAAGCAATGGTGTTCACTAGGAGTGCAAAAAGCCACAACCATCAGTCACAAGAACAAATACTGGGACAAAATGAAGGAACACACCACCAGCAGCATCACACACTGAGTAAAGAGAAAGGATTTATTAAAGAAGAAACAGAGAAGGAAGAAGATGAGGCAGAATCTCCTAACTATGATAAGGAAAAGTTGGCGTTCATAGCATTCTTAGAAGCAAACAGGGAGGATATGCACGATCAATTCTTGAAGACTCTAAGGCAAAAAAACCCCAAGGCCAGAGAAAAGGGAAAATCAAGAATGCGAAAGTCTCTGCTATGAAGAAGAGCTGTGTGACATTTTCGCAGAGGATGACATGGATAAGTTGCCTCTCACACCACATTTACGAGACTTTTGGATGCCTAATGATTTCAAACTTCCTCTGGGTAAGTATTCCTCATGTCTACTTCCAACTCCTAAGTTGCTTCCTCGACCTTATTATTTCTCCACAACTCCAAAACCATAGAAATCTCCCTGGTTCACAACGTCATGATTTTTCGATCCAATATCTTTACTGGATTTTCCTCATATATCAGCTTTTCTTTCACGGCTAATTCTTCATGGTTTAACACATGTTAGGGGTTAGGGCGGTACTTCTTCAGGAGTGACACATGGAAGACACTGTGTAATTTCCCCAATTGGCTACGCAGGTTAAGTTGATATGCAACTGGCCCGACTCGTTGTATGATCTCGAAAGGGCCAATGTACCTAGGACTCAATTTTCCTTTCTTACAATGCCGGACGAGACCCGTGTGAGGGGTTACCTTAAAAAACACCCTGTTACCCACTCCAAACTCCAAATCCCTCCTTCGATGATCCGCGTAACTCTTATGTCGACTCTGAGCCGTTTGTAAGCGCTGCTTTATCAGTTTGACCTTATCCGTGGATTCCTCAACCCAAGGTATACTGGCAACTGGAAAAATCTTTTTCTCTCCCACTTCTTCCCAAAATAGGGGTGTCCGGCATTTCCTACCATAGAGTATTTCATATGGGGCCATACCAATGGACGAATGATAACTATTAATATAAGCGAATTCTACCAGAGGTAAATGAGTGTCCCAATTTCCCCCAAAATCCATAACACAGCTTCAGAGCATTTCCTCCTGGGTTTGAATTGTTCCCTCTGACTTCCCGTCTGTTTGTGGGTGGGCACTTGTACTAAAGTTCAATTTGGTTCCCAATGCTGCCTGCAGTTGCCTCCAGAAATGGGAAGTGAATCTTGGGTCCCTATCGGACACAATAGTTATCGGCACCCTATGCAATGTCACGATTTCCCAAATGTATAGGACAGTTAATATTTCTAAGGAGTATTTAATATTGATCGGTAGAAAATGTGCCGACTTGGTCAACCTATCAGCCACCACCCATATTTTGTCAAAATTCTTCGGTGTTTGGGGTAGTCCTATCACAAAGTCCATCGCGATGTGATCCCATTTCCATTCGGGAATTTCCAATGGTTGTAATAACCCTGATGGTTTTTGATGATCGGCCTTGACTTGCTGGCACACTAAGCAATGTGCCACGTACTCCGTTATGTCCCTCCTTATATTATCTTGACAGTACTGTTGTTTCAGGTCTTAGTACATTTTGGTCCCTCCTGGGAGCACCGTATACTTGGATCGGTGAGCTTTCTCCAACACTCTTTGGGTGATTGCTGAGTTTCGGGGTAGATAAAACCTACCTCTACAGGTCAGCATTCCTTCACTGTCCACTTCAAAGCCAGGCAACTTCCCTTCAACGATAAGCTTTTTTTCTTTACCAATAATTCATCTAACTCTTGAGCCTTCGTAATCTCTATGGGTAAAACATCTTGTACCCTTAGATTGAAGAATACGAGTCGGTCAGGTTTAGTCTTGCATTCCCAATTCTCTGCCTGCGATAACATCTTCATCTCATTTATCCAGATATGTGCCAATTTCACCTTCCGGCTTAGTGTGTCTGCTACCACATTCGCCTTTCCAGGATGATAATTGATCACACAGTCGTAATCCCCCAAAAACTCCATCACCGACGTTGTCGCATATTCAAGTCCTTTTGGGAAAATAGGTACTTCAGGTTCTTAGGATCTGACATTACTTCAAATGTGACTCCATATAAGTAATGCCGCCATTTCTTTAAAGCAAATACCACTACAGCTAGTTCCAGGTCGTGGGTGGGGTAATTCTTTTCATAAGGTTTCAACTTCCGAGATGCATAAGCAATCATGTGGCCCTTTTGCATCAATATGCATCCTAGGCCCTCTCCTGATGCATCGGTATATAATATGAATCCATCATTCCTTCAGGAAGGGCAAGAATTTGGGTAGAGGTCAGATGCTTCTTCAACTCTTGGAAACTGAACTCAGTCTTCTCATTCTATTTGTACTTAACTCCTTTCTGAGTTAGGCAGAATAAAGGCGATGCAAGTTTAGAGAAGTCTTTAATGAAATGCCTATAATACCCTGCCAGTCCAAGAAAGCTCCGAACCTCCGTACTATTGTTTGACACCCTCCAGTTTAGTATTGTCTCGACTTAAGAGGGATCCATGGATATTCCTTCCCTACTAATCACCTGGCCCAAAACGTTCACTTGGTTTAGCTAGAATTCACATTTGCTAAACTTAGCGTACAACTTGTGCTCCTTAAGCAATTGTAGTACCTTTCTTAGATGCCTTTCATACTCCTACTGAGATTTGGAATAGACCAGGATGTCATCGATGAAGATGACAACAAACGCATCTAGGTATGGTAGAAATACTCGATGCATGAGATCCATAAAAGCAGCAGGTGCATTGGATACTCCAAATGGCATTACCAAGAATTTGTAATGACTATATCAAGTATTGAAAGTTGTCTTGGGTATGTCCTCCCTATTCACTCGTAACTGGTAGTACCCTTGTCGTAAATTCAATTTGGAAAATACAACTGCTCCTTGGAGTTGATCAAACAACTCCTCAATAATGGGAAGAGGGTATTTATTCTTAGTTGTCACATTGTTTAAGCCTCGATAATCGATACACATCCGAAGGGAGCCATCTTTCTTCTTAACAAATAAATACTCGGTTGGATAAACCCCCGAGTTAATAAATCTTCCAGTTATAGTTTCAGCTCTTGTAGTTCTAGCGGTGCCATATGATAAGGGGTCTAGAAACTGGTGCGGTTCCTGGTACTAGATCAATGGTAAATTCAGTCTTCTTTTCAGGAGACAAACTTACAAGTTCCACTGGAAATACCTCAGGGAAGTCTTGGACAATAGTTATATTTTCCCCCTTTAACTAGTCTACTGGTTTATTCAAGATATAAGCTAATATTCCAGTTGCTCCTTTAAAAATCATTCATCGAGCTTTGATGCCAGCAACTAGTAATGAGGAGGATCTTTTTCTCCCCACATCCACTTCAATCAGAGGTTTCCTAGGTCGACACAATTTAACTTCCTTCGTATGACAATTTAACTGGGCATGATTTTTAGCAAGCCAATCCATTCCCAGTATTACTTCATAACCTTTTAAGGGCAGAGCAATTAGATCTATGGGTAATTCCCCATTCCCCACATTTACCCCACAGTTTCTACATATACGTCCAGTTAGGATTTTAGCATTGTTTGTGGGAGTGCTAACTTCCAATGTATAAGGTAAGTTCTCTATCTTATCTTCCACATTTTCAAGAAAGGAATAACTAGCAAAAGAATGATAAGCACCACGAACCTATCAAAACTTTAGCCAGTTTACCCAAAATAGAGAGGGTACCTTCAATGACCTCAGTCGAAACTAGGGCTTCATTATCCTCCATCGCGTAAACACGAGCCTGCACCTTTGGTTGACTGCCCCCACTTGCTCCTCCTTTCTGAGCAGGTTTAGCGACTGATGTCTGGGATCCCACGGTTTAAGACAAGCGACTTGGCGGAGCTAACGAGCACTCTGATATTCTATGTTTAGAACTCCCACACCTTAGACACTTATTTTCCTTCCTCCAGCAATCCTTCTCATCATGGTTTCCCTTCCCACAGTGTGTGTAACAAACTTGAGACGTTCCTCTCGAGATGATGCTTAGCTTTTCGACATGGCTGAGGGTCAGGACATGTCTCTCCTAGGGACTTTGTCTGTATCAATGTTTACTCCCTGTGGGCCTGGAGTGTAGGCCGATTAGGATTTCACATTTGTCCTTCTCGATTGGTGCATGGATCGTAAGGTATTTTTGGTTTCCTCCACTCTGCAAGCGGATTCGATGGCTGCGGCATAACTATTTTGATAGTTCGGGGCTAGGGCATCCTTCAACTCCAGCCTTATCCCTTGGATAAATCTCCTCTTGCGTTCCTCATCAGTTGAGACCATCTTCTCTGCAAATTTAGAGAGTCGGGAAAACTTTGCCTCATACTCTGTTACACTCATTAGGCCTTGTTTCAAGTTTATGAACTCTGCTTCTTTCCTTCCGTTAACTAGAGGCGGAATGTACTTCTTCTTAAACTCCTTTTCAAAAGTCTCCCAGGTTCTGGGAGTGTCTTCCACGTCCCACTTCCTTTGCACTATGTTCCACCAATCTTGCGCGGCTCCTTCCATTTGGAATATGGCAAAACTCACTTTCCATCCATCCGTATATCCTAGGGCTCAAAAATTCTAGGTCATTATTTTGATCCAATTTTTGGCGAATTCATCATAAGGGCCGTCGTTGAACCTGGGGGTAAAATTTTTGAAATCGTTCCAAGGTCGCATCATCTGTCTCTGGTCTATGAATTTGATCCTTGGCAGGAGATCAAGCTTGATTGTCTCTTTCTATCATGCGACTTAATATTTCTGTAACTTGACTCGCGAACAACTCCATCCCCGTGGTTGGGGGATTCTATCTCATTGGAAAGTTCGAGCTTTCCCCGTGTTCCCTTTCCATTGTCCTACACTTAACAAGTTAGCCCTCCGGATGATACTGATCCTTACTTAGTTATTTAAACAAAAGAATATAATTCACAAAATATTTTATTTTATCTTCTTCTTAAAAATATTTACAGTAGCTTTAGCCACAACTTAACCACAGCATAATAGTTTTGACATCCTTCAACGTCAAAACTGGGATTTACTCCAGTTCTAGTACTTAACTTACAATATGTTAGGCTTAATATCTTAACTTGCAGTTCCCAAAAGTCATCTTTCAATCCTAATCGAATCGCGAATTTTTGGTGGAGCCACTACCTTCCTCCCGCTCAACTCCAGGGTATACCCAGTTTACTAAATTATCCCGCAATGTAGCGAGAGCTTGCTCCATTATACCCCGAGTCTCTCTAATGCGACTCCAACGTGATTCAGTTGGTTGTCTTCGATAAGTGGTCAGCCCTCCCTGGAGTACTTGAGCATTTACCAGCACTAGGCTCACGTCTCGAATGACTATTTGTCGTTCGGTGTCCTATTGCCTGAGCTCCCTATTTCTTTGGTTCTTCAATTGATTGTTTTCGAAAACCACTGTATTTGCTCTTGCCTCTTCTGCATTAGCACACAGACACTGCTCCCACATTGCATCATTCATCAAGAGTTCATAGGTCTTGAGGCTAAAGACCCTGTTGATTAATTCTGCCCATTCCATGACCAAAGCGTGTACTACCCAATTTAGGTAGGCGTGGGTTTCCACCAACTGAGAATTGTCAATAATTACTATCCAAGGAAGGAACGCCTTCGAGAAGGCTCTAGTATATCTTTTTACCTCAATAGTCTCTTGAAAAGCATTACTTGCGATTTCTACATTATTGTCCATCTATCGAAATAACAAACTTGTTAGTTTGACAGTTTGGACTGAAATGGTCTTACTTGTTCCACAATTTATTTAGTTCCCTCTAAAATCTTTTATTTAAGGTAAGTATGGGTTTGCCTTACTTGGTTTGAGAATGCTCTGATACCACATCTGTAACACCCCCAAACCCTAACTCAAGTGTCGAGTTAGGTCTGAGCGTGCTACAACAAATACTAGCAGTTATGAGCAGATAAGTTTTATGCGGAAGCAAATTTAGAAAATTCAAATCTTAACTTACTATTACAGTAAAGGATTAGCACAAGTGTGAAAGTTTCACCTAACTATTACAAATTTAAAGTTCATGTTAAGCTTCTAACAGTTCACCCAAGGTCTTTCTCAAAGGAAGTAAAGACATCAAAGTACTTTTCTCTTACTGTTCTTCTTCACCTGAAAAATGGTTGTTTAACTAGGGTAAGCTCCTTGCTTAGTGAGGTTCCATTGCCTTTATTTACCCAGTTGAGTTTTAGTGATCACAGAATAACAAATAACAAATAGCCACATAAGTCCTAGCACACAGTAAAATGATACAGGTGGTTGATGTCGAGTTGTTACCAAGTGCCTATATAGCAACTCTGACTAACATACAAGACATAACCTTTTCAGTGGTGCTTGAAGGCGATCAGTCAGTCCAGAATTCATTCTCGTCAACCACGCCCAATCAGATGTTCAGTTACGATCGTATCATTACAGATGGTTATGCTAGCATACCAGAAACTCCACGAGTAGCTGGTCTAATCAGACGGTTCGGTCTATACCATTCCCTGCCGACTTCGATCGAACTACAATCAAATCGGAGGCCTGGAAATTAGACACAGGTAATCAGGTAACAGATAATTCAAGTTTGACACGGTAAGATAAACTGCAAGCCGGTCATCCAGATAAAATATCATAACAGTATATGATTCAATTTTGACACGAAAAGATAAAGTACAAACTGGTCATTCACGAAACAATATCAAAGCAGTTCATAAATTCAGTTTCACAATAATTGAGCACAGTATGATAAAATACACACTTAATTTAACAATCAGAATATACCATCATTTAAGTTTAACCGTCATATCCCTCGCTAATGGGGTTCGAGTATACCTGGTTCAAGTAAAGAGTAGAAAGGTTCGAGGATAAGGTTTCAAGTACAGGGGTTCGAGTAGATAGGTTTGAGTACAGGGGATAGAATAGAGGATTCGAGTGAAAGGTTCGAGTGGTACTGGTGTTCAAGTGGTACTGAGTTCAAGTGGTACTGGTTCAAGTGGTACTAGATCAAGTGGTGAGATTCAGTTGGTGAGTTTCGAGAGGTAAGGTTTGAGTGGTACTGGTTCGAGAGGTACTGACTTAGTTGAGAGGTAAGGTTCAAGAGATACTGATTCAGTTAGTGAGGTTTGAGAGGTAAGGCTAAAGAGATACTGATTCAATTAGTCGAGAGGTGAATGGTTTCAGTAGGGGTTCGAGAGGTGAAGTTTTCAGAATGGATTCGAGAGGTGAAATTTTTGGTAAGGGTTTGAGAGGTGAGTGGTTTCAATAGGGGTTCGAGAGATGAAGGTTTCAGTAGGGGTTCGAGAGGTAAAGTTTTCAGTAGGGGTTCGAGAGGTGAAGTTTTCAGTAGGGATTCGAGAGGTGAAGTTTTCAGTAGGGGTTCGAGAGGTGAATTTTTCAGTAGCGGTTCGAGAGGTGAAGTTTTCAGTAAGGATTCAAGAGGTGAAGTTTTCAGTAGGGGTTCGAGAGGTGAATGGTTTCAGTAGAGGTTCGAGAGATGAAGGTTTCAGTATGGGTTCGAGAGGTGAAGTTTTCAGCAGGGGTTTGAGAGGTGAAGTTTTCAAGAGGGGTTCGAGAGGTGAAGTTTTCAGTAGGGGTTTGAGAGGTGATGTTTTCAGTAGGGGTTCGAGAGGTGAACGGTTTTAGTAGGGGTTCGAGAGGTGAATGGTTTCAGTGGGGGTTCGAGAGGTGAAGGTTTCAACAGGGGTTTGAGAGATGAAGTTTTCAGTAGGGGTTCGAGAGGTGAACTTTCAATGGGGATTCAAGAGGTGAAGGGTTCAGTGGGGGTTCAATAGGTGGAGTTATTAGTTCAAGAGAGTCAGTTCTGATGGCATTATATATGTAAATATAAACCCAGTTAAACTCAGTTCGTGCTAAGGGGATACAAACCTCACCTTAGTTAGACTTGGCTTGAGCAACCTCTGCTTCTAAGTTATCACTGCTTAACCTCCATTCTTATTTTGATACTCAAGGAAATATCTTAAGGCTGTAAATTTTTTGAGAACACAGTGATAGGTATTTGTACTAGATGAAACCATAGGGTTCTGACACCTAAACCTAGAATTTTATCCATTTAACCCTCAAGTGCCTACGTCCATTTGCCCTAAAATTACTTTGGATAAATTTCACACGTCCACTTGCCGACTTTCTCTTCCCATTATATTATTAATCTAATTATGATAATAATAATTATTATTATGATTAATTTATCCTCTTCTCGGTAATTTCTTTTATTTATTTATTTACTTATTTATTCATTTATTATTGTTATATATATTTATTATTATTATTATTATTTATTCAAGTGGTATTGAGTTCAAATGGTACTGGTTCAAGTGGTACTGGTTCAAGTTGTACTGGTTCAAGTGGTGAGATTTGAGAGGTAAGGTTCGAGAGGTACTGGTTCAAGAGGTACTGACTCAGTTGAGAGGTAAGGTTCAAGAGATACTGCTTCAGTTGGTGAGGTTTGACAGGTAAGGTTCGAGAAATACTTATTCAGTTGGTTGGGTTCGAGAGGTGACTGGTTTCAGTAGGGGTTTGAGAGGTAAATTTTTCAATAGGGATTCGAGAGGTAAAGTTTTTAGTAGGGATTCGAGAGGTAAAGTTTTTGGTAGGGGTTCGAGAGGTGAATGGTTTCAGTAGGGGTTCGAGAGATGAAGGTTTCAGTAGGGGTTCAAGAGGTAAAGTTTTCAGTAGGGGTTCGAGAGATGAAGTTTTCGGTAGGGTTCGAGAAGTGAAGTTTTCAGTAGGGATTTGAGAGGTGAAGTTTTCAGTAGGGGTTTGAGAGGTGAATGGTTTCAATAGGGGTTCAAGAGATAAAGGTTTCAGTAGGGGTTTGAGAGGTGAAGGTTTCAGTAGGGGTTCGAGAGGTGAAGTTTTCAGTAGGGGTTCGAGAGGTGAAGTTTTCAGTAGGGGTTCGAGAGGTGAAGTTTTTAGTAGGGGGGTCGAGAGGTGAAGGTTTCAGTAGGGGTTCAAGAGGTGATGGTTTCAGTATGGGTTCAAGAGGTGAAGTTTTCAGTAGGGGTTCGAGAGGTGATGTTTTCAGTAGGGGTTCGAGAGGTGAGGTTTTCAGTAGGGGTTTGAGAGGTGAAGTTTTCAGTAGGGGTTCGAGGGGTGAAGTTTTCAGTAGGGGTTCGAGAAGTGAATGGTTTCAGTAGGGGTTCGAGAAGTGAATGGTTTCAGTAGGGGTTCAAGAGGTGAAAGTTGCAGTAGGGGTTCGAGAGATGAAGCTTTCAGTAGGGGTTCGAGAGGCGAACTTTCAATGGGGATTCAAGAGGTGAAGGGTTCAGTGGGGGTTCAATAGATGGAGTTTTCAGTTTAAGAGAGTCAGGTTCAGATGGCATCATATATATATATATATATATATATATATATATGTAAACATAAACCCAGTTAAACTTAGTTCGTGCTAAGGTGATGCAACACTCACCTTAGTTAGACTTGGCTTGAGCAACCTCTGCTTCTAAGTTATCACTGCTCAACCTCCGTTCTTATTTTGATACTCAAGGAAATATCTTAAGGCTGTAATGTTTTGAGAAGGCACTGATAGGTATTTATACTAGATGAAACCATAGGGTTTTGACACCTAAACCTAGAATTTTATCCATTTAACACCTAAATCTACGTCCACTTGCCCTAAAATTACTTCGGATAAATTTCTCGCGTTCGCTTGCCGACTTTCTCTTCCCATTATATTATTATTATTATTATTAATATATTCTCTTCCCGGTAATTTAATTAATTAATTAATTAATTTACTTATTTATTCATTTATTATTGTTATATATTATTATTATTATTATTTATTTTTATTTTATATTTTTCTCTAAAAATTAGATGAGAGATTGAAATATTTGATTAAAGGTCAACTATCACATGCATTCTAACTCCATTACGGTTGGGGTTTTCACAAGGACCTCCACTCTAAGCACCCATCCTTGACCTCAAAAGGAAGAGGACATCAGTACCTCATGATAACTCTAGAGTCTACGCCACCTTAGTCACTACAAACTTAAAATGCTCAACTATCAGAGTAAACCAGGGTTTCCAACATTAGGATTTTAATAACATCAACTCGGTAGGTCCGATGCTCTTAACATGAAATTTCTCACATAACTAGCCAGTTGAAATTATTTTCTATTACCATCTCGACACTCACAAGTGGGATCTAAAGCAGACATCCCCTCGGCACTCACAAGACTACCATAGCGCCAATAAGGCTTTAAGAGTCTTAGTACAAAGATGAGATTCCCAAAATGAGTGATTGAGGATCATAAGAGAGAAAAATAGGGTTTCATGAGTCTTAGTTCGAAGATGAGATGCCCAAAATGAGTGAATGAAGTTATATTTATAGTACAAGATGGGAGGTCATCGTCGTACCTCTCAAAGTTAATATTTTTAAGCCCTCAATGCTTCCTATCTACAACTAAGTAGATAATGGCAAGTTAGGGTCATCCACGAGAAGAGCAATCTTTGTAAGGGTTTAAACATATAAAGCGGATAACACACTAGATATACATATGCATATACATATAAATATAAGTAAATGGGAGGGGGTGGTTGGTTTTTCGTAAATTGTGAATTGAAAGACAACGACTAGCAAAGAAAGATAACAATGCTAATGATGCAACAAACAACTAAAAAGAGGATTAAATCAACAATTAACAAAGCCTTGGGGGCAATTGATCCTCACTTCCAAACCTCTTATAGATCCTGGATTCATTCACTCATTCATTCACATTTAATGCCTATGGGGAATGTTATTGCCTCCATATTGAATATCAACATTCATTTCTTCTTAAGAGTAATTTGGAAATACAAACAACGACATTTTGCAAACCTCATTGACAATCACTTTAGACAAAAAACTCCTAAAGGTATTTCATCAATGACATTTCACACGAAGAACTATGGATGTGATAACAACAAGCCTTCTACCAAAGGCATAACCATTTATCCAAACAAAGCATTCATTAGGCTAGACCTAGAACAAACCACATTCAAGATTCAACCTTTCATTGCTTCTATGGGACAAATATGAGAACAATCCACATTAACATACTCATCTGGCAAGATTCACATCACATTATACACAAGGAGTTCTAATTCCATGTTCTTGGATTTTCATGTCAACTGAGCTAAGAAATTCTCCGCTTTCCTAACACCCTAACACTTCAATCATAAAAATGTTTCATATTTTCAAACAACCCATGGTATAAATGAAGTAAAACACAAAAATAATTGCACAATAAATTCTTCTCAATATTTGTTCATAAATGAGAAAAATAGAGAATCTCACTACATGGGAAATCTTGAACTCCTCAGAAAATGGCTAGTCTTTAGCTTCCTTGTTTTGTTTCCGTGAGTGAACCTTTGAATAGTTTCAGGAGTTTTAGTAGTTATTTATATAGTACTCATGGAGACAAATCTAAAAATGCTATTCATGAACACCAATTCATCTCAGATCATGCACCATACGAGCTTTAAAACTCACCTATATCGTTTACCCCCATATTCAATCTTCCTTTTTCCACCACTATTTGCATGTGACTTTCTTTTGATGTCTAAACCTTCAATTCCTTGCCTTGATGACTAAATCGTCCTAGAAAAGTGATTAGAGTGCAAAATCACTCCTAACTCTTCTAAGAAGATTTCAAGGCGATATTAATGATAAAAATCATAAACATGCATCAACATGAGTCAAATGTATACTAATAATATCATATAAAATGAACGTATCAAGTTACAATGATCTCCAAAGGCAAGTGGAAGAATTTCTTCACCAAGGATATCTCACCTAGTACAATAAGGAGAAATACTCACCTGTAAATTTATGAAATTACAACACAAAGAAGCATACAAGTGTAACCATGCCTCAAATGAAGCGAAAACAGAAAATGGCACCGATGATCAAGCAAGGATAAGACGTTATACATGGTGCCATAGATAGAGTAACATTTTCTATCAACGGGTCTACCAAACTCGCCTCCAAAAATGCATGTAAGGTAAGGGCAAGGTACCTGCCGTCACAGGAGCCTACCAATAAAAGAATGCATGCTAGCTAGACGATTAGCGAACAAGATGCGGCCTTAAATGCATTACCACATAGTGTCCCCCTGGTCATAACATAAAAAATGGGAAACTCCAAAGTGCACAGGGTTTTCGTAGACGATGGGAGCATGGTGGAGGTACCGGTAGCTAATTATTTTTAACAAGCTCATATTCAAGAAGCCATACTTGAAGAAAGAAACATTATTTATTTCCAGCATCACAGAAAAATAAGAGATGCCCCTAGGAAATATATGACCGCTGGTGACCAATGGGCAGAAGGATAGAGCTTGCACAGTTTTATGGTGATTTCATCGTAATGGACGCCCCAAGTCCTTTTAACGCCAATTTAGGGAGGCCTAGGATGATCATTGTCAAGGCTGTTTGGTCCCCTTACCACCTAGTTATGAAATTCCCTACTCCAACGGGCATCGCAACAATGATTGGCGACTAGCAAATAGCAAGGTAGTGCATGACTATTGCAATAAAGCCTGCAACCTCATGCAACCCTCAATCGATGCTGCAGTAAATCAAGGGGAACCTACAGAACACATCAATCTAGGAATTGACTTGGGCGAAGACACCGAGTTAGTACAAATAGACAAGGACGGTGATAAGAAAGAGGTGATAATTGGGAAAATACTACCTGAACCAATCAATCATAAGTGGTAGCTATGCTAAAAAAATATAAGAAATCCTTTACTTGGTTAGTCCAAGACATGAGAGGAGTTAGCTTCTCTGTTGCAACACATAGCCTCAAATTAGATCCAAATGCTAAAGCATGTCTGACAAAAATAATCAAGCTTCACCTATGACAGATAAGCAGTAATTGAAAATGAGGTCTGCAACCTCGTACCAAAAGGTATACTCCGAGAGTTAGTATACCAACATGGTTTGCCAACCCCCCAATAGTTACAAAAGTCGGTGATGGATGGAGAATGTGCATCGATGACATGAATCTCAACAAACACTGCCTAAAATGACTGCTACCCTTACCAAAAATTGATCATTTTGTCTAAGAAATATCGGGATACGGAGTCATGGCCTTTCTAAATGCATATAAGGAACATCATCAGATCTTAATGAACCCTAAAAATGTGGAGAAGACAGCATTCATATCAAGTTTTGGAGCATTTTGTAACGTCAAAATGCCATTTAGACTAAAAAATGTAAGGCCACATACCAACAAACAGTCAAAAATGACTTCTCCCATCAAGTCGACCATAACATCAAAATATTTGTGGATGACATGGTCATCAAAAGTAAGATGCTCAGCACATTATCCCAGGATCTATGGAAGACACTCATCATGCTCCAAACTATAGGGATGAAACTGAACCCCAAGAAATGTACCGTTGGGGTAGGGGCCGAAAAACTCCTATGTTACAAAGTGTCCTCTAGAGGCCTTGAGGAAAATCCAGAGAAGATACAAACCATTTAAGCGTTGCCACCACCTTGCACAATTTAAGAAGTTCAAATCCTTACTGGCTCGTTGGCAACACTGGGTTGCTTTGTTTTGAAAGCAGTAGAAAAACACATGTCATTCTTTGATGTGTTGAGGAAAGCTTCAAAATTAATCAGACCACCGAGTTTCATAAAGCATATAAAGAAGTAAAAAATGATTTTCAACAACTACAATTAGTGTCATAACCATGACCTGGCGAAATAATGTACATGTACGTAGCAGTTTCAACGCATACCATTAGCTCAGTCCTCGTACGCCAGGAAGCGAACGCCAGATCCAAGTCTAATATGTTAGAAGAAGACTCCTAGGAGCAAAAAAAACTACTCGACCATGGAGAAGTTGATCTCAGTGCTTATTCATTCTGTAAGAAGACTGCGATTATACTTCCAATCCCACAAAATCATATTCTATTCTGACAAGCCTATCAAACAGATCCTTCATAATCCAGAAGCTTCAGAACTACTAATGAAGTGGACCATCAAACTTGGGGAGCACGAGGTATTATTCCAACCAAGGACATCCATCAAATGACAAGTCTTGGCAGATTTTTTAGCAGAAATGATGAGAAAAAGTACACTTCAACATGGACAGACAAG
Organism: Rubia yunnanensis; assembly: GCA_037428765.1. Classification (NCBI taxonomy): domain Eukaryota; kingdom Viridiplantae; phylum Streptophyta; class Magnoliopsida; order Gentianales; family Rubiaceae; genus Rubia; species Rubia yunnanensis. Next base: position 62,430,734 of record CM075069.1, on the reverse strand, counting down.
ATCTGGAGAACATGATCTAGTCTAAAGGAAAAGAGAAATTTGAACATAACACATAGACACACTACATCAATGGTGCTTTAAGAAAAAAAGGTTGTGGAGCAGGACTCTTGCTCATTAGCCAGAAGGAGACAAGCACAAATGCGCTCTTCGGTTCAGATTTTCTCTCACCAACAATGAGGAAGAGTATAAAACACTCATTGAGGGGAAGGGGGGACCAGACTTGGCAATACGAATGGACATACAGGGCATCCAGGTTCACAACGATTCCCAAGTAGTTGTGCAACATGTTCTAGGGAACTTCATCGTCAAACAAAGACAACTGGATGAATACTTGAATAAAACCAGACAACCCCTATGGTGGTTCAATCATTTAAGGATAACACATTTCCCCCGATCGAAGAACACCAAGGCAGACACTTCAAGTAAGCAAGCAATATCAGGATACCCAACGCTTCAATGTCAGAAGGATGTGACCCGTAAAAATTATTCTAGTCCTCAATATGAAAATCACAACGGTGTCTCAAGTCCAGGAAGACAACCTGGGATGGATGGGCCCAGTTATATAATACTTGGAACTTGGCCTCCTACCAACATATATAAATGAAGCACGCAAAATTGAGCTTAATATAACTGTCATACAGCTATATAAATGGCGTACTCTACATTGTTCAGGACACAAAAGGGGTACCTAACCGCATGGCTCAGGTGCGTAGGATCATGCCAAGTTGCACTAATTGTTTGGGATATACACGAGGGATGGTGCGGATCACACCAGTGGACTGTATCCTAGCAAAACAGATAGACTAAATTATTATTTTTGGTCTCCAACATATGATGCAATAGCATATTTTGGTCCCCATGGCCAATACTGCGTATATTCAACAACCAACAAATACAAAATAAATTTTTTATCCCCAAAGGTGGTTTCAGGTAATCAAAATTATTTTTCGACATAGCCAAGGGTATTTTCATAATTTTAATAATCAAAAAACATTTTCAATTATTTTATCCTTTTCTATTTCATTTCTATTTTCGTTTACCTTCTTTTACGGTGCCACCACCAGCCCCTCTAGTGCCCCCATTTCTTCCTCGGTTCCATTCGACTGGGAAGAAACACCTGGGAAGAAACACCCGGAACTCCGAAGAACAAATCATCATCGTCACCCATTTTTTATGAGTACGATGTAAGCAAGGACTTTGCGTTGGACTTCAGCAGCCATCTGGACGGTTCCGCTCCTTTCTTTGTCGCTGATAAGCTTTTCAACGACAGAAAGATCAGACCACGAAAACCACCGCCGGGAGTATCCGGCGATGATAACAGTAGTTATCCTTTGAGCTCTAAATTTCCCTAATCACCGAAGAAGATTCTTATAGAGGCGTTATCTTTTAAACATGCCCATGCGAAAGGGCTTAACCCGAGTTTGACCTATTTGAGGCCGCCATGGAAATTACCAGGAAAGAAGCAGAGCCTCTGAAACTGAGCGTTGAAAAGGGCCGAGAGAGAACACAAACCCAAAATCATGTTCCGTTCAAAGGGTACACAATCATTGTTGCCGTTTCAAGTTTCTGACCTTCTGATGGAGGAAGAAATAGGCAACAATGGCGACTAGAACGTTAACGGGTTGTTTGGGGTGGACTAAGAGTAGCTTGGGGTGGATGAAGAGCAGTGGCGGCAACGGCGGAATAAGGGTTTCAAAGGAGACCCTAAAAGAGAAAATTAAAAGAAAAGAAAAATTAAAAGAAAAGGAAAATTAAAGAAAATGAAAGGAAAAAGGAAATTTCAAAATTAGAAATTAGAAATTGAAAATTGAAAATTGAAAATGTTTTTTAATTATTAAAATTATGAAAATACCCCTAGTTATATTGGAAAATAATTTCAATTTACCTGAAAATCACCTTTGGTGACCAAACAAATCATTTTGTATTTGTTGGTTGCTAAATATACGTAGTATTGGCCTTGGGGACCAAAAGATGGTATTGCGATATATGCTGGGACCAAAAAACAATTTAGTAAAAAAGATACTACATTCTGGCTACGACTAGCCAACAGTGTTTAACGATGCACATGCCTATGACCAAAAGTTCAACAGTTGTAATCTAAACACCATTATCCAGCAAAATCGTAATCAGAAAGGACCGAGGTTTATGGCCCATGGCCATTCGCAACTGGGGAATCAACATTGTGGGCCCATTCTCGGCCTGAATGAGAGGAGTAAAATGTCTAATTTTTGCAATATATTACTTTACCAAATTGGTAGAAGCGAAGCCCCTAAGCGAAATCATGGCCACAATGACAATTTCATTTATCTGGAAAATCATATTCTGACGTTTTAGTGTACCCTTAAACAATAATATCAGACAATGACACCCAATTGACAAGCAGGGCATTCAACGAATGGTGTCAATACTTGAGCATAGTTTAGAAATTCACTTTGATGGCCCACCCTATACTAACAGACAAATGGAGATATTGAACCGTATGCTCATATAAGGAATATAAAAAGGTTGGAAGGGAAGAAAACTAGATTGGTTGAAGAGCTACCAACTGTCCTATTGGCTTCCCAGACTACGCCCAGAATCCCAACATTGGAAACTCCAATTAGTCTAGTGTATGGTCATGAAGCGGTCATCCCTATGGAAATAGGCATCCCAAGTCCAAGAACCATTAACTACGATGCAAAAAGTAACCTAGAGAATATCAAAGTAAACTTGGACATTGTTGAAGAACGTATGCAGATCGCTACGATCAGAGAGACAAGATACAAGGAAAAATAGTCAAGTCATACAATGACAGAGTCAAAACCACCCCTTCAAAATAAGAGACCCGTTACTCTAGAAAAAAAACTAGTTTAATTGAGAAGATGGAGAAACTCTGCCCCCAAATGGGAAGGTATGTACAGAGTCATAGAGGAATGCAAGTCTAACAGCTACTCTCCGGCCAAAATGAATCTACTGGTCATCCCCATACATGGGATGTGACCATCCTTAGAAAATACCATATGTAGACCTAGGGTCCTATAAAGACGTATTGTACATAGGTCACGATATGACCGTGATCATTTTTCACTCACCTGATATTGATATTTCCTCCTTTATTTATATTCTTTCCAAGATGTGGGATCGTGGACTGACCATTGCGGCCTTGTCCTAAGATCGTGTTTCTACCCTGTCTGTGACACATTTTAATATGGAATATCGTAGCCTCCTTATCGAGTAGTGTGCCCACTATCCACGGCGCACTCGGTTGGATGTGATCTTAGCGTATTTGATACGCTTATGGCTCCGCAGAGTAAACCACCCTATTCATGGTCGTGAATGAAGTGATAACATTGTGTTACTTGACTCGTTATTTTGTTGGGTATTGTTGAATAGGTTCGACTAAGCGTGTTATATATGTCACTAATAACTTCGCATTTGCAAATTTCACATATGTAGTCATTCAATATTTTAAATTTACCATTATTTCCTACCATTTGACATTATCAATGGCATCACTCATGCGGAAGATTACATAACTTAATTTTTAATATCAAAAGGTGCTAGCACATCAAAGAAAATTGAGTAAAAAACAAATACAATGTGTAGTTAAATTCAATTGAGGAGTATATATTTTTAGGGTTGGATCTGAGTCCTATTAGACCGGGCCCATCCCTAGCTAGAATGTTCGGATTCGATAACTACATGACCAATTCTTATACTGAATTTCACGGGTACCATGTATGTGCATAGTATACATACTGAATGTGTATTTTTAATATTATTATACGTGCATTCTAACTTTTATAGTAATTTTAATTAAATTATATATTAGTGTACACATATACACATCCATTAAATATAAAATACATATATTGTGCTCATGGTCGAAGTGTTAAAAAATACCCGGCCGGTCCATTTGTCAGCCCGATTTAAAATAACTGGGTAATTTTTCATTTTTCAGGGCCAGGTACCAGGCAAATTGTTTTTACATTTTACCGGGTCTGGGCCGCAAAAATGCTATTTTTGGGTACCCGAGATACCTAGTAAAATTTAAATATATATATTTTTTTTTCAAAATTGGATAATAACTCAAATGAGCCCCCAATAAAATCCCTCCCCTCCCCTTACCCTTGGTGGGAATTGAACCCATGACCTCATGGTAGTAGCACTAGACTTCAACCGCTAGACTAACATTCAATTCCCAGTAAAATTTAAATATATTTAATTCATTTTAATATTAAATATTATTTTTTCTACATATCTACTCTCAATTCTCAATTGTCCATACCTATGTAATATTAACTCTTAAATCGTGTGAAATAACATAATATTCAAGTGCTAAAATATCAATAATTCCCTTTCAACCCTGAATTCTCAATTGTTCATTTTGACTTCCGACCCTCTCTTTCAACCTCAAATTTTCAATTGTGCCCACAACCATAACCCTGTTCTAGTAGTAGGTCCAATTGAAAATTTTTTATTTGGTTTTATGTCACAAATTTCATACTCCCTTTGTTTTTTCTATTTATGACACCAGAGGTTGAAATGCTTGGATTTAGGTGAAGAAAATGAGTGGATGAAATTGAATGTAGAAAGTAAAAAGTAGAATGAGTGGATGAAATTGAAGGAATCTTGCCAAAAATGGAAAGGGTGGCAAATAAAAGAAAATATCAATTTAAAGTAAATGTGCCATAAATAACAAAACAGATGGAGTATCAAATTTTCGTAAAATATCCACTAAATTAAAAGATTTAACACAATGATTTTTCCCATCATTTCAACATAATTTGTTAAGTTCATTCAAACCAGGGAATATGATGATGATTACGGACTTGTGAAGTGATCATTATATGCGGAATTTTTTAGTGATAAAAGGTGATTATTATTTTAACAAAAAATATCACAAGAATTCAATTGTTAAACAACATTGTCATCATTGTAAAGATATTTTTTTGCACTATACAAATTTATGTAAAATAATGATATAAGTGTGGGTCTCCTAACAGGCGGCCTGTCCATAAGCTTATTGACAGACCACTTATTTTTAACCTTATACATTGCATTTGTTAAATTACATACTAATTTTACAAATTTTAAAACATATTTTTATAGTATATATTTTTTATATTTTCACATTCAAATACATATTATTACTTGTCTTAACTTTAAAGCACAATATTTAAATTATATAAAAAAATTACAACATTTAAACTAAAAGCCATTGTTTTTTTTTACACAAAGAGTCGGGCACTTATATTACTGGAGAGTTTTGGTGGTTGGAGCCACCTATTACATGATGGGCTAGGTTATGAGCATTCATTAAAAACAATCTACGAACTTTTATTATGTGTATTCTAGTGAATGTCATTGCTAGCATTATGATGCTTCTGAGTAGGCCCTTAATCCTGGGAGATGTTTGGGAAGTCATGGATGTGATTTAGAGCCATCTCAAAGTCCGTTCATACACAAATCTGTGTAGCCGCTCGGTTCCTTGCATCTGTCATTGCTTCATGAATTATGATAAGCTCAGCTTGGACGGCAGATATTGCTTGAATGCTCTGCGCTCCATACCAGTGATTTCCCCCTTCCCCCTATGTTGCTCACCATGATGCCGCGCCCTTGTCATACTGTACTCTGAAAGCTGCATCTATGTCAACGCGTGTCCAAGTGTTATATGCCGGGTTTGAACGAGCTCCCTGTGCAAACCATAGTAGTTGTTTATCACCAACTTTTTTTCGCTTGGGCTCGATAGTTTGTGCTTGGCGTGTCGTTTGATCGAGGTCTTCTCGCTTTAAGTTGGGATCCACTAAGGTTCTTGCTCTTGTTAGGGCTTGAGCATATTCCTTTGCTTGAGTAGTCTTTATGATGGCTTAGACAGTTTCTACCGACACTTGTTTCTCATTTGTGGCTTTGTTCCTGGCATACCTGATCGCCCACATGGTGACGCATGTGAGGTTTATGTCATCGTCTTCCAGTGATTTCTTGAACCATTCTCTGAGCAAGGCTTTGAGTTCGATAGGATTACCCTACTGAAAGTCAAATCCCAGCCTGGATGATCTCTAGATTTTCCTTGCGAAGTCACACTCCAGGATCATATATGTTGGAGTTTTAATTTGAGAGTGATACATTTGGCAGATATGCGAGGCTTCCATGTTTATTCTCCATTGGTGCCACATTTTGTGCAAGTCTCTAGACCAGAAACTTTACTTTCTCTGGCATCTTCGAGTTTCACAACTTCTTTCATAGGTGTTTATTAGGTTCTGAGCTCCTGGTCAGTGATGAGCCCGATGGATTGTGTCTATCTCTTGAGTTATATGCCTCATGGTAGCCACTTTTGACTGTGTATTTTCCCATCCAGTCCTTGTCCCAGAATTGGTAATCTTTCTGCCCAAGAGGAGCAAAGGGGATGTGTATTCATGCGATATCATTTACTATCTCTGGGCTGAAGAACAATCTCAATAGGGGTATGTGTCATTGCTTCGAACCATTAATGAGGTTTCTTGCTTTGAATTTGATTTAAAGTAGCAGTTATCTTTCATATCGTATTGGATTCTTGTGGTTTGGGATCCGCCCATCTTGGATATATATTTCATGTCCATCTATCACTTGCCATTTGAACCCAGTCTTGATTAGATCTCTTCACCATAGTATTCCCCTTCATTCCCACGTTGCACCTTACTTGAGTTTAACCTTCTGGAAGTCCTTCCCACTGCAGTACTTGTTAAGGAACAACTTGGAGAAGAACGATTGCTTGTTAGTAACTAACTTCAATGCCAACTTTCTTAGCAGGGCCTATTACATCAGTTCTATGGTACGCATTCCTAGTCTTTCCTGCCATTTAGAGTAGCACATTGAATCCCAGGATTTCCACTGTATCCATTTTCCATCTGTATCCCCTGCCTAAGTAAATCTGGCGAGGTGGCTGTCAACCTTTTTTTGCGACTGTGGATGGTATTCGGAATGTGCTGAGGGTATTTTGTGTTGTTGAGGCTAGGACATGTTTACTGAGGGTTACTCTTCCCATGATCGATAGATTCCCAGTCTTCCATATAAACGCCTTGGCCTTAACTCATTGTATCGGTTTTTTGAACATTCCTAATGTTGGCCCTGCAAAGTCCATGTTATGGCCTAGGAAGTTTTCCTTAAGTAGGTCGGTGAAGACTCTGAATGTCTGGCTGAGGCGCTCTTTTGTTCTTGGCTCTGTATTTGGGCTGACTAGCAAAGCTGACTTTTGGGAGTTTCTTCATTGGCTGGAGTAGGCCATAAACAGGTTTAGGTTTGCACCAGTTTTGTTGATCCTGCTTCTGAGATATTAAAGAAGAGGATGCAGTCATCCACAAATATCAGGTGTGAGACTGGTTGGACTGAGCACCCTATCTTCACACTTGGGCAGAACCTTTGGAGCCTAGTCAACGCTATCATTGATGAGAAAGCTTCCTGACATGGGATGAATAGGAAAGGGGAGAGTGGGCACCCTTGTATAAGTCCTTGTTTTGGCTGAAATGCTATCGAGTTTGTCCCGTTGAGCTTTATGGAGTAAGAAACGGTGGTGACACATTCCATGACCCAGCTTATCCACTTGTGGGGGAAGCTCATCTATTGCATCATATTTTCCAAGAATTCCCAGGGCACCCGGTCATAAGCCTTGCTCATGTCTATTTTCATTGCTGTCATCACCCATTTTCCCGTCTTCTTCTTGCGGATAGATTCAATGAGTTCATGCGCTATGAGTGAGTTCTCTACAATAGATCTTCCTTGTACAAAAGCATACTGGTTTCCTGAGATCAAGAAGCCCATTATTTTTTTATTTTGTTTGCAAGGATCTTTGCGATGATCTTGTATGTTACATTGCATAGACTTATCAGGTGTAGGTCTGCTGGTTCCTTTAGGCATCTCTTCTTTGGGATTAGAACTAGGGTTGTGTGGTTCCACTCTGTTGGCATAATAGATGTATGAAAGAACCTTTGAACTGCATTTGTTAATTCATCCCCCACTTCCAACCAGTAGTGTTGGTAGATACTGGCGGTAGGCCATCCAGTCCTAGTGCCTTCCATTTGCCCACTTGGAAAATGGTTGTTTTTATTTCATGTGGAGTAACTAGACACTCCAGCTCCCTCTGCTGATCTGGGTTTACCCCCTTAGTGATGAGTTTTAGGATATCCTGCATTGTTGATTGACCAAAAGCACCCGCTGGCATAACAGATTCTATGACATAAATAGAGCTTAAATGATTGTAGACTAGTTGTATATCCTTTTCTTTGATATCCATACTCCTGTTCCATCCTTGAGTTGGGTTATGTAGTTTCTTCCCTTCCTTTTTTTGCGACCATTGGTGGAAGACTTTCGTGTTTCTATTTCCTTCTTTGAGCCATATGGCCTTCGCTCTTTGTCTCCAGTAGTCATCTTGCATGGTGATGAGGTTCTCCAGTTTTTTTTTTTCTCGCATATGTCATCTGTGTCCTTTTGTCTTTGTTTCGCACCTAGCTGCTATTTCACCCACCTTATTCTGTACTCTAATTTGCCCACACTCTTTTTGGCCCAGTTGTGTAGCCTTGTCGTGGTCTCCCTTAGCTTCATATTATAACCTGGCATTGTGTTAGGCTTGGATTCCCTCATTGGGGCTATCCCTTGTGGTTAACTTGGCGTGCGTTGGACTAGTCTTCAAACACATTTTACTAGCTCCTTGGTCTGGCTATATCTGATCCAGAAGAATTTGAATCTTCTGGGTGATGTGTTGCTCCTAGCCCCACTCATCAGATGGGTGTTGATAGTGAGGGCTCCATGGCCAGATCTCATTATTGTGTGGTTGATTAAGCTATACTTCTGGAACATTTCCATCCATTTTTCATTTGAGAATGCTTGATCTAGACGTTCTAGAATTAGGTCAATGCCTCCTCTTCCATTTGACCAGATTAACCATTGTCTCTTGTTCCTAACACTACTGGGAGAACCCCCCATAGGCACCGGTATTTTCACCCCATAGGCACCAGTATTTTGAGATATTTCATACCGTTGCCTAAGTGACCCGGTGCAAAAGGGGTAGTGTCAGAGGCACCGGTAAGTTATACCGGTGCTAGAATAGTACCATTTACCGGTGCTTATGCATGAAATACCAGTGCTAGTAAATAGGGGTTTGTTTGAAAAAATCCAGCTAGTGAGAATAAACTCACCGGCCGGAATATGAAACCCAAAATGAACAATTCACAAAAAACTGAAGTTCGTGTAAAAAACTGGAAATTTCAAACCACAACCCAAAACTTCATTACATATAATTGAAAATACATAACACCTCTCAATATATAACACTTCATTACATATAATAAATCATCATAAAAACTAAAACATAATTTTTTAGAAACCTTAGATAACATCAAAGAACCAAACGTGAGGTCAGATCTGAGCTGAACAGGAAATTTTGGCGGAGCTCACAACTCCAACCAGCAATTAGAGCGCCGCGGGGAGATGGATTCGGAGATGGTCCGGGAGATGGATTTGGGGAGGTGTTGAAGCGGTGTCGAAGTGAAGCAGTCAGAGAGATGGAGTCAGAGCTGGCCCGGGAGATGGAGTTGGAGGCATCAGCGAAGGCGTCGAAGGGGCGTCGTTGACGCTTCGCTTCAAACCAGCGATGGAGAGGGAGAGGTGGTGGTGGAGGAGGGAGATGATGGAGAGGAGGTAGAGGAGAAGATAATGAGAGGGAAATGAGAGTGGGTAGATTTGGGGTTTCAGGGGTAGTATACATAGGCAAATTTTTAACGGTTGAGATTCAATCAACAAAAGAAATCAACGGTTTAGATGAAACAAAGTTAGGTTTTTTTTAAATTGTTGTGCGCCGGTACCAGTGCCCAAAATGCTCATACTAGTGCCTAAAAAATTAAAACGCAGCTGCTTAGGGTGCTTTGAGTGTTTTTTTTAAAACAATTGAACCCGAGACCGAACCTTGGAAAACATTTCTAAGGGTTGAGCACCGGTACAATTACCGGTGCCCAAAATGCTTATACCGGTGCCTAAATATATGAAATGCAGCTGCTTAGGGCTGCTTTGAATGTTTTTTTTTTTGAAAAATTGAACCCGAGAGCAAACCTGAGAAATTTTTCTTAGTGTTTAGCACTGGTACACATACAGGTGCCTATGTAACTAATACCGGTGCTCATTCCGAATTTCAAAATTACAAAAAAAATATCCACAAAATTTGGAATAAAAATTCAAAAAATTCATTATCCCTCCATAACATAGCACCGGTATGAATGAAAAATAATGCCGGTGCTAGTATTATTTGATCTCTAATTTAAATTTTAAATTTTTACTATTAGGTCCATAAAAGAAATTTAGAGGCGGCCAATCACAAAATTGAAGACACCAAAATGTAATTAAATAAGAGATGATTGCGTCTTTAAAATTCGAGGTACAATGGGTGGGCGGAAGCGCCACTAACATATTTTTGGAAAATTACGCTATGGCCCAAAAATTTGTTACAACATTATCCTTCCATCCAAAATATACGGATTTTGTTTATTCTTGCATAAATATAGAATTAGAAAATAAATTATTTTTTGATGAAATTTTGAAAAGCGCTACTACATGTTCTATAGTAATTGAAAGTTGATTACTTAGAAGATAGAAAGGGAAATCGGAAAGGATTATGGATATATTCTTGTGCCCGATTGTTGATAAGTATTTCATTACTGGCTTGGAAAATACAATGAGGGTGAATAGGGTAGCATCACGTTTGAGCGGATTTCAATTTGGAGTTATGAGTAAAACAAATTCTTTTTGCACTTAGGTCCCTCCAAGAAAGTAGGAGTCGTCGAATCACGAAATTGACAAAACCAAAATGCAATTCAATAAAATATGATTGCAACTCTGCAGTTTGGGTATGTATGGGTGAACGTAAGGGTCTCGAAAGTCAACATTGATTACTTCTATAAACTCTAGAAAAATTACACTGTGGCCCAAAATTGTGTTACTCCATTATCCATTGCTCCAAAATACATAATTTTTGTTGTTATTTCCTAAATATAAATATATAAAATAAATTATTTTTTTGGTGAATTATTGAAAAGCGCTAGTATATGTTCTAGAGTAACTTATGGTTGATTATTTGGAAGTTGCAAAGTAAAATCGGAAAGGATTATAGATATGTTCATGTGCTTGATTTTTTATATTTATTCCCTTACATGCATAGAAAATACAAGGGGGGTGTATAGGGTAGGATCACGTTTGAGCGAATTTCAGTTTGGAGTTACGAGTAAAATTTTTTACTTTTTGCACTTGGGTCCCTCCAAGAAAGATGGAGTCGTCAAATCACGAAACTGGCGGAACTAAAATGCAATTCAATAATATACAATCATAACTCTATAATTTGGGAATGTATGGGTGAATGGAAGGATCTCGAAATTCAATATTATTACTTCTATAAATTCTTGGAAAATTACATCGCGACCCAAAATTGTGTTACCGGTGCTGAATTTATTCATAGGCACTGTTTTTTTGTGTACCGGTGCTAAATTTTGGTTTTGTAGCACTGGTATCCAATGCATAGGCACCTGTTTTTGTGTACCAGTGCTGAATTTATTCATAGGCACCGGTTTTTTGTGTACCGGTACTGAATTTTGGTTTTGTAGCAACAGTATTCAGTGCGTAGGCACCGGTTTGTTGTGTACTGTTGCTGAATTTTGGTTTTTTTAGCATTGGTATCACTAACATACCGATGCCTATGACATTTTTAGCACAGATATTTTGGCACTGGTACATTTGTACCGGTGCCTATGTACCTATTTTTCAGTAGTGTAAGTTCACTTAGGTTTGCCTCCCTGGGTAGGTTTTTAAGATCCTTTGCATCTTGTGAGGTTACCAGCATTTCGCCTGATTTGTCTCCCTGGTCTAGGTGATATGAATCTCCTTGTGAAGACTCATAATTTGCATAATTAATATCTTTGATCTAGTGAAGGGATCTGCAAACCCGCACTATCTCGTACGAAATTCAGGAGTCTATCCCTCGGGGTACGCCTAACTTCGACTTGCTCTCTAACTAGCCCTCAGGATTAGATTACAAGGTTTATTGGTATTTAACTAGCCCTCGGGATTAAGCAACAATGGAATAGCTCGCAAGCAAAGAGTATAAACTCAAAAGGTTGTATATTTGATTGATGAAAGGTTGTGTAAATATAATGTTGAAAACCACCCCTATTTATAGTACATAGGTATGGTCTTCAAAAATACAAACAAGAAACTAAAAAGGATTATGGCATATTTAAGAAGCTAAATCCATATTTAACTAGACTACCTAAAATAAATGACTATATTCTTCAAGATAAATCTTGAATGAATATTGCCTTATCTAATCTTACCAAATCCAATTCTAATCAAATCAGAACTGAATATTCTAAACACTAAAATAAATGCATGACTGAAACATTAATTCTTCAAAGGCCAACATGGCTGAATTAATGGGTCTTATTCTAAAATAAATTATCACACTACCTCATTAAAAAAACTCAATGGGAAAAGGAGTGTAGTGTTATCCTACTAAAAATACTAAACTAAGAAAACTGTAAATAAATGATATTTTGATATCGTATCATTCCCTCCAAGGTCAAAAAGTTTCGCCCTTGAAACTAGAACGATCTTCAAAAATAAATGTAGATCAACGTCCCAAGCCATCCCTGTGAGAAAATGGCTAATAAAGCGGTGACAAAACGCTGACTAGGCAGTGACCCGGATGCTGAAGTGGCTTCAACTCGCGATAAAAAGAGAGCAGGCAAAAAAATGCAACAGAACGCGAGAAAATGGATAACCTAGCGATATATTAGCTGTCTCGCGATATGAAGATATAGATCTTGTTACTCGCGCGTGTGCAGCACGGGCCCACCAATAGACTGCGCATGAGATGCACGCACCCTGCTGGGTGTTTGCGTGTGAAAACCACGCGTTGCCTTCTTCTTCGGCGCTGAACCTACGCTGCCGGCGGTCGGAGAACTCTGAAAGGCAAGGATTCTCAGCTTTGGAAAACTAGGCGTGGCGAGGCGAGCTCGTCGGAGAAAGAAAGATGGAGGATTCACCGAGATTTGTCGGAGATGGAGGTCGATGCGGAAGACCGGCTACGATCGGATCTGAAGTTCACAACGAGCTAAGCGGCGGGTTATGGCGACGGAGATTCGGTCGGAACAACGGTAATGATAGCTGCGGATTATGTCGATCGGAGATGGAGATGAGCAGCGGCAGTGGTGAGATGACGGAGTTGCCGGAGATAAAGCTTACTGGCGGCGGAAGCTCTAAGATGATTTTTTTTTTTTTTTTTGAAAATAAACTCAAACAAAACTTGAAATCCCTGTTGATGAACTTGTCCAAGGATCTTTTACTTTGCTCTGATACCAACTGATATGAATCTCCTTGCGAAGACTCATGATTTGCGGAATTAATATCTTTGATCTAGTGAAGGGATCTGAAAATCCGCACTATCTCTCACGAAATTCAGGAGTCTAGCCCTCGGGGTACGCCTAACTTCGACTTGCTCTCTAACTAGCCCTCAGGATCAGATTACAAGGTTTATTGGTACTTAACTAGCCCTAGGGGTTAAGCAATAATGGAATAGCTCACAAGCAAAGAGTATGAACTCAAAAGGTTGTATATTTGATTGATGAAAGGTTGTTGTGTAATTATAATGTTGAAAACCACCCCTATTTATAGTACATAGGTATGGTCTTCAAAAATACAAACAAGAAACTGAAAAGGATTATGGTAACTTTAAGAAGCTAAATCCATATTTAACTAGACTACCTAAAATAAATGACTATATTCTTCAAGATAAATCTTGAATGAATATTGCCTTATCTAATCTTACCAAATCTAATTCTAATCAAATCAGAACTGAATATTCTAAACACTAAAATAAATGCATGACTGAAACATTAATTCTTCAAAGGCCAACATGGCTGAATTAATGGGTCTTATTCTAAAATAAATGATCACACTACCTCATTAAAAAACCCAATGAGAAAAAGAGTGTAGTGTTATCCTACTAAAAATACTAAACTAAGAAAACTGTAAATAAATGATATTTTGATATCGTATCACTAGGACTTGGTTAAAGTCACCTGTGATGAGTACTGGTAATGTGGTGTTCTGTAAGACCATATTGTAGGGTATCCCACACTCGTTTCCTTTGGGGTCAGTCGGGATGCCCGTACACAAGGATCAACATCCATTCATTTCCCTGGGCAGTCGTGACTTTGCAGTATACAAAATTTTGGCAACGTTTAACTACCAATACTACGATACCTAATAACCAGGCTACGCAGAGCCCTCCACTTGCTCCTACTGAATCTACTACTTCTCAGCTAGTGAAATAAGTTCTACCTAACCACTTACGAACCTATAGAGTCACACTTCGTTTCCATTAAAAAGAAAATATTGGGGTTATAGTAATTGATGGTGAGGTTTAAGAATTTTACTGTCAAGGGATGCGCTAGTCCCCTGTAATTCCAGCTGATTAGATTTATATACCTCTGCGTGGTTGTTCTAGACCAACCACCAAAATACAGCAGCTTTCTCCTCCTTCTCCTTGCAACACTATTTGAATAACTGTCTCGAATATTCTGGTTGTGACTATAACTAGCTCTTCCTAGTCCGTTCCGAGTGTATGATCAAAATCTGGGAACATGGATAGCATCTGGTGTCGTTGCTCCTCCTCCTGCTCCCATATACATCTTCTTTGGTTGAAGGCGATTCCTTCTATCTCCTCCTGAAGTTGTCTCTTCCTTTTGACTCATAATCCTTCCAATATTGGCATGCATTCCACCATTGCCCAGTGGACCACCTTCTTCAGCGTATTCACGTGCCAGATTGTCATTCCCTTGTTGATTCATCAGCTCATGTGCAGCTGTAAAACTCCATAACCACTACCTACTTGCTCAACGCAAGTACTAGGATGGACCGGGGTGTCCTACCTGGAATCCAACGGGATCGGATCACTCAAATGCAGTAACAAGCAAATACAGTTCATGCGGAAGAAAATTTAGAAAATCCAAAACATAACTTACTATTACAGTGAAATTCTGAATACAAGTATTAACATTAGTTTGAACTAAAATACAAACAAAAGTTCTAAAGGATCCGGTAAGGATAAGTTTACGTTAATATTTACATAATATATTACAACCTAACCAAAAGATTCTAAAGGTCCACCTAGGATCCTTCCTCAAAAGAAGTAAAGACGTTGTTGCACTTCACTCTAACGGTTCAGCTACACCAGTGAGGGTTGTTTAATATAGGGTAAGCTCCTTGCTTAGTAAGGTTCTATCGCCATTATTTACCAAGTTGAGTTTTAATGATCACATAAAATAAATAGCCACATAAATCCTAGCACATAGTAAAAGGATGCGTGTGGTTAATGCCATGTTGCAGTCAAGTGCCTATATGGCAACTCTGACTAACATACAAGGCATAACCTTTTCAGTAGTTCCTTAAAGCTATCAATCAAGAATTCATTCTCGCCAACCATGCCCAATCCTATGTTTAATTATGAGCTCGTATAAGATACAGATGGTTATGCTAGCATACCAGAAACTCCACGTGTAGTTGGTCTAATCAGACGGTCTAGTCCATACCGTTCCCCGTTGACTTCGATCGAACTACAATTGCGTCAGGGACCCCGAAAAGCACATACAAGCAATCAGATAGCACATAATCCATGTTTGACACGGCAAGATAAAGTACAAGCCGGTCATCCACAAAAATATCATAACAGTTAATTCACTCAGTTTCACAATAATTAAGCATAGTGTGATAAAGTACACACCGTGTTTAATTAGTATGAAACCAAATAATAGGCATGAATAGAACATAATATTTTTTAACATTTTAACAGGCATTTTAATATTTTCTAAACTAACGCATTTAAATTTAACAGGCATAAAATAATACATATAAAATTTAAAACTAACACATTTAAATTTAACAAGCATTATATAATATATAAAAAATTCTAAAGTAACATATTTAAATTTAACATGCATAATATATATATATATAATAATAATAACTTTTAATTCAAATCGTGTTAGGGCAATGAAAACAATCACCTTAAAAGGAAAAAACATTCACAAGAACCCCGGCATAAATTATCTGTATACCTCAATTTCCATATTATATATGTAAATGGAGAAGATTACTTTAAAATTAAAATTATAAAGAAACCAATCTTGGGATTGCACTCCTGGAATGATAACAAATAAGAAAAGAAGTGGTGGTGGGATGATAATGGGCAAGGAAGGGAATTGTTTTTTTAAAAAGCATGTATCGTTTAACCACATGGCCACGTGCCTTGCTTTCCTTTGCAAGAGCTACGTGTCTTACAAATTGGTTGGGCACGAGTTTTATCTCTTTTTTATGTCAATTTGCATTTCAAATACCTCTTCAAGCTTCCAAAGGATAAGTTGGCTTGTAATTTGCAAACATTTCACTATACATTTCCATGGCTTACTATTTCCATTGTCATGCTTTAACCTTTTTTTTCCCTCCTTTATTTTTTCATTGGTTTCTTTTTCTTCTTAATTCTTTTTAAAATTCCTTATTAATGTTTTTAGAGTATGTCTCTCGAAAAATGATCTTTTCATAAGTCATGGAAATACCAATGTTTAAACTGCATTCGAAGAATTGAAGATAAAATTTTTGGGTTGCATTAATTGGGTCATAAACTTTATAACTACTACACGTTGCATAATAATTTTTAATATTACAACTAAAATATTTTACCTTTTATTATTTTAATTAAACTTCATCTTTCCAAAGGCTTATGGAAATATGGTCTTTCCTAAGACTTGGCCATGTTTGAGTCTGTCTCTTGAAAGACGGTCTTTCCATAAACTATGGAAAGACCAAGGTTTAAAGTGCATATTAGAAGAAATGAGGATACAAATTTTGGGTTGCATGAATTCGGTTATAAACTTTATAACTACTGCATGTTGCGCAATAACTTTTTAATATTGCAACTATGATCTTTTGCCTTTAATTATTTTAGTTAAACCTCATCTTTCCATAAGCATATGGAAAGACGATATTTCCATATTTCTTATTTACCCATCTATATTTATTTTTCTTTTAATTTGTGTTTTGTATATCTCACTTTCTTCTTAATTTGGCGTATTATTATTCACTTTCTGTTTCTTAAATGATTACTATAATAAAACCAGTATTTTATCATCGTTTGATATTATTTACTTGCTCATTTATTTATTTACTTATTTCATTTTATAAAATTTTATGTTAAAATTTCTTGTAAGCTTTTGAGTTACAGTCGAAAATAGTCGAAGAATGTGAATATGAGGAAATGATTTAAAGTTAAAGCCTAGCTATTACATACGATCTGACTTTATTAAGGTCGGGGTTTTACAGTCTCCTCCCCTTAATGAACTTCATCCCCGAAGTTCACTGTAGTTTTACCCAAAAAAATAAAAATACATTCCCTTCTTTTTTTTATTTACACTCAAGTGTATTCTAAACTCTAGATTTGTAGCGTATTCTTATGGTTTATTTATACTTTTATGTGTTATTATTCTTCTTTTCTCCCCTAAAAAGAAGAATATTAGCATTTAAATTTATATTTGTTGATTATACATGTAACTAAATAAAACCTAGGTACGGCCTATCATATGTTTGCTCTTTTTATTTTATTTTATTTTATTTTATTTTAAAGAATATTTATTCTGTTTAATGTTTACATCTATAATTTTTTTTGAAAATTTATCATATAACTTTTGGTTTTGCATGAGGTTTACTAATTTTGACCGTCTTATTATGTTGTAATGGTTTATTTTTATTTTTATCTTAATATATATATATATAGATATATTATTTTTAATATATAATTATTACTTTATTTTCATCTTTCTCTCTCTTGACATTTAAATTACTATTATTATTATTTAGGAATCTTTCAATTTAAAATGAGAATCTGATTCAAACTTTCGTCTGGCAATCCCAAGTGATTCAAAGGTTTTCTCAAGTTAAATGAAAAGATACCTAATTATTTTTTTCTATTTTAAAAAATTTTAATAAACAATGCGAATACATGCTTTAATATGATATTCTCTAATGGAATTTTCTTAGTTATGATTTAATTTTTCTTTAAAACTATTTTGGATGACACTTTTATTTTTCAATTTAGAAAATATTTAAAGGTTCAAAAGTAGTAAATATCGATGACACTAATCTTATGTCTCTACTATGTTTGTCTATTTTTAAATCTTATTTGATAATATTAAATTGCTAATCTACTCTTAGCATTTAACTACAATTAGTTAATCTATACCTAGTGGTAATATATCGGCTATAAACGACTATATTCCCAACGGTAATATAACTACTATAAACAGCTATATTCCCAACGGTAATATAACAACTATAAACGGCTATATTTTATAGTATAAATACGAATTTATCCAACAATTCAAAACCATATTTTCTCTTCTATCTCATATCCTTCTCACCCTAACTTCTTTAAATTTGCCGATAACATCTCGAGACTAATGTAAGTCTTTGTTTCCGTAATTATTGTTGAATTACATGTTAGTATTCTCACCGGAGATTTTAAGCCGGAAGAATTTTGTTACACTTCAATAATGGTTGGACTCATGTATTACTTTTTATTTTTCGTAAACATCATAGACTTCTATATTTTGAATTATATTTAATAAATTATTTTTATTTCCCTATTAGACAGTAACATCAATAAGTTGTTAGTTTTGTAGACAAGGTTTAACCATGTATCGAATCTAATAATATTTTTCTTTAAGTGGTAAGTAAATGTGAAGTCTTTTATTAAGTTAAGTTTTGATTTGCCTTTACTTGATTTGAGGAAGCTTTGATACCACATCTGTAACACCCTAGATCCGCGACCTACTAGCTCAATGCAAGTAATGGGATGGACTCGGGAGTGCTACCGAGAATCCAATGGGGTTGGATCACTCAAATGCAGTAACAAACAAATACTGTTTATGCGGAAGAAAATTTAGAAAATCCAAAAACTAACTTACTATTACAGTGAAATTCTTAATACAAGTATTAACAGGAGTTTGAACTAAATTAGAGACAAAAGTTCAAAAGGATCCTAATACGAATTAGGTTTTTGTTATTTATTTTTATTAATTAGGGTTTTTAGAAGATAACACTATACTATTTTGTCCACTGGATTTTTTAATGAGGTAATGTGATCATTTATTTTATTTTTATTTTAGAATAAAGCCCATTAATTCAGCCATGTTGGCCATGGAAGAATTAATGTTTCGGTCATGCTCTTTATAGTTTAGAATATTCGGTTTTGATTTGATTAGAATTAGTAAGATTAGATAAGACAGTATTCATTCAAGATTTATCTTGATTGAATTCGTCCATATCAACATTTATTTTAGGTAGTCTAGTTAAATATGATTTTAGCTCCTTAAAGTTGCCATAATCCTTTTCAGTTTCTTGTTTGTATTCTTGAAGACCATACCTATGTACTATAAATAGGGGGTGGTTTTCAAAATTATTTTATAGCTAATACATCTTTTATCAATCTAATATACAAACTTTTGAGTCCATACTCTTGTTGCTTGCGAGCTTCTTCCATTGCTGCTTAACCCCGATGGCTAGTTAAGTATCAATAAACCTTATAATCTGATCATGAAGGCTAGTTAGAAAGCAAGTCAAAATTAGGCGTACCCCGAGGGCTAGACACTTGAATTTCGTGCGGCATGCTAGGGTTTCCGATTTCCCTTGTTTTGTCAAAGATCTTAATTCCGTAATCCAGATTCTTCGCAAGGGGATTCATATCAGATCTGGTAAGGATCAGTTTACGTTAATATTTTACATACTATATTACAACCTAACCAAAATATTCTAAAGGTCCGCCCATGATCCTTCCTTAAAAGAAGTAAAGACGCTATTGCACTTCACTCTAATGGTTCAGCTACACATGTGAGGGTTGTTTAAACTAGGGTAAGCTCCTTACTTAGTGAGGTTCCATCGTCAGTATTTACCAAGTTGAGTTTTAGTGATCACATAAAATAAATAGCCACATAAATCCTAGTACATAGTAAAAGGACACGGATGGTTAATGCCATAATGCAGTCAAGTGCCTATATGACAACTCTGACTAATATACAAGACATAACATTTTTAGTAGTGCCTAAAGGCTATCAATCAAGAATTCATTCTCGCCAATCACACACAATCAGATGTTCAATTACGAGCTCGTATCAGATCCAGATGGTTATGCTAGCATACCAAAAACTCTACGTGTAGCTGGTCTAATCAGACGGTCCGGTATATACCGTTCCCCGCTGACTTCAACCAAACTACAATCGCGTCGGGGACCTCGAAAAGTACAGACAAGCAATCATGTAGCACATAATCCATGTTTGACATGACAAGATAAAGTACAAGCCAATCATCCACATAAAATATCAGAGCAGTTAATTCACTCAATTTTACAATAAATAAGCACAGTGTGATAAAGTACACACCGTGTTTAATTAGTATGAAACCAAATAATAGACATGAATAGAACATAATAAATTTAAACATTTTATATAACATAGAAAATTCTACACTAACACATTCAAATTTAACAGGCATAAAATAATACATATAAAATTTTAAACTAACACATTTAAATTTAATAGGCATAAAATATATATAATAATAACTTTTAATTCAATTCGTGCTAGGGCAATGAAAACACTCACTCCCCGCCATAAATTATCTGAATAACTCAATTTCTATATCCTATCTGTAAACGGAGAAGATTTCTTTAAATTTAAATTTTTAAAGAAACTAAGATTGGGATTGCACTCCTGGAATGATAACAAATAGAATTAAGTGTTCATATAACCCTATGTTTAGGTGGTTTGTGCTAATATGACCCTGTGAAGTTAGAAAGTGCTATTGTAACCCTGCTTGAATGTGCTAATATAACCCTGGAGGCCTAAATTTGGTTGGAAATACATGAAATGACTATTACACCCCTGTTTTAAAAAAATAAAAATTCAGGACAATTGAAAGGAAAATAATGCCCTCATTCATTTATTTCCTTTTTGTCATTCTTCCTTATTCTGATTCCTTCTCATTCTTTCCGTATAACTTCCTCATTCTTTCCGCTCCGCCGCCACCTCCTACGCTCCACCGCTCCGCCCTGGTTCTGATTCCTTCTCAAACTCACCGTACTCCCCATCGCCACCACAGCCGTCGTCCGCCATTTCTCAACTCGTTATCGTTTCCTTCTTTTCAGGTATGCAATCAGATCCCTTTTCCCAATTTTCTTGCTTTTCTGGGTCAGCTCTGTTTGGATTCGTGGTGGGTTTTGTTGGTTTGGGTTTATTTGAGATAGGTTTTTCTTGGTTTATTTTATTTAGCTATGTTCAGATTCTCCACTTTTCGGTGCGGTGGCGGAGCTAGGAAAGGGGGAGAGGTGGAGTGTGGTGGCGTGGCTAGGTTAGAGTTGAGCGGTGTCATGGCTAGGGTTGAGTGGTAGTGGTGGTTGGAACCAGTGATGGCGGTGGTTGAGACCAGTGGTGGCGGGGCTAGGGTTTATCGGTGGTGGTGGTAGTTGGGATGAGTGGTGGCGGGGCTAAGGAAAAGCGGTGGTGGTGGTTGGGATGAGTGGTGGCGGGGCTAGGGATGAGTGGTGGCGGGGCTAGGGATGAGTGGTGGCGGGGCTAGGGATGAGTGGTGGCGGGGCTAGGGATGAGCGGTGACAAGACTAGGGTTGAGCGGTGGTGGTGGTGGTTGGGACGAGTGCTTGGGCGGGGCTAGGGTTGAGCGGTGGTGGTAGTGGTTGGGACGAGTGATGACGGGGCTAGGGACGAGCTGTGGTGGTGGTGGTGGCTGGGACGAGTGGTGGCGGGGTTAGAGACGAGTGGTGGTGGGACTAGGGTTGAGCGGTGGTGGTGATGGTTGGGATGAGTACTGGGACGAGTGGTGGTGGTGGTGGTGGTTGGGACGAGTGGCGGAGGTGGCGGAGCGGCGGAGCAGTGGCTGTGTTATGGAAAAGAAGAAGAGCTAGGGGTAATTTTGTATTTACATTTTTAGTTTTAAAACTAGGGTTATTTTAGTCTTTTTAGTTATGGTCAATGCCGAAAAATGCTAAGTCAATGCTGGAATAGTGCCAAAAGGTTATATCAGCACTTCTGATGCAAAACACAGGGGCTATAATAGCACTTTTAAACTTCACAGGATTATATTAGCACAAACCTCCAAAACATAGGGTCATATCAGTATTTTGCCTTAACAAATAAGAAAAGAAGTGGTGTTGGGATGATAATGGGTAAGGAAGGGTATTTGTTTCTTTTTGAAAGCATGTATTGTTTGTGTAAAATGGGATAAATGGAGAGTAGGGGATAAATGGAGAGGTAAGAACCTCAGGTTTGGCTAACCACAAGGCCACAGGCCTTACTTTCCTTTGCAAGAGCTACGTGTCTTGCAAATTGGTTGGGCAAAAGTTTCTCTCTTTTTTATGTCAATTTGCATTTCAGATAACTCTTCAACCTTTCAAAGGATAAGTTGGCTTGCAATTTGCAAGCATTTGGCCGACTATACATTTCCATGGCATACTATTTCCATTGCCATGCTTTAACCTTTTTTTCCCTTCCTTCTTTATTTTTTTATTGGTTTCTTTTTCTTCTTAATTCTTTTTAAATTCCTTATTAATGTTTTATTATGTTAAATTATAATATTCATATTCTATAATCTGAAATGAGTAGACGATTGAAATTTTGATATTACGAAACCTTATACTATTATAACTATTTACTCAACATTTAAGTCAGTTGTCAATATTTGATTTCAATCGTAATTTCAATATTACAAGGATTTGTTACAAAATTCTAATAACATAAATACTTTATTAACTCTTTAAATTACTATTTCTTATTTACCCGTGTAGATTATTTTTCTTTTAATGTGCGTATTGTATATCTCACTTTCTTCTTAATTTGGCACATTATTGTTCACTTCCTGTTTCTTAAATGATTCCTATAATAAAGCTAGTATTTTATCATCGTCTGATACTATTTACTTGCTCATTTATTTATTTACTTATATCGTTTCATAAAATTTTATGTTAATATTTCTTGTAGGATTTTGAGTTATAGTCGAAACTAGTCGAAGAAGGTGGATATGAGGATATGATTTCATGTTAAAGCCTAGCTATTACATACAATCTGACTTTATTAAGATCAGGGTTTCACAACAGCGGTTGATTTTGGTCAGACTCTTGGTCCCGTGCTGCTCACCACTCCCCCATGTCTTGCATCTTCAGTGATTTTCAACATCCTTACTCTTTCCATGTTCTTTTCAATTAGAATTCTAGTTGCAATCGTTGATTTTTTTAGACGAGTTTGATGTTCCCTCTTCGTCCTATGACCCAAGTGATTGTCCAGTAATTGCCTTGCCATTTGATTTGGTGCGGAGTGTTTGATTATTCTGGAGCCCAGTTCTCGGACTTGAGCTCTGGCCCACTTCAAATGGTAATTTCTCTTTAGCCCACCTTCCCGCCTTGATCAAACCGTACGGATTCTCCACACTATTACTTTGACTCTCCTCAGCAATGTTATTTTCCAATCGGGCCTCTTGTTCCTGCACATTAAAAACAACGTGGTTCTCTCCCTGAGATTGCTCATTCCAGGGCTGATTATTTTTTCCACATTCAAGGGTCTGCTCCACATGGGTTTCAGATCCGTCGCCGTGATCGGGCGCATAGTTCTTCTAGCAGCTTCCTTCTGCTCCGCTTTCGATGGTGGCTTCCCGCGTCGTATCCCCGGTCCCGCTTTCTTCTAGCTCCGCCTCTGACGTTGGCTTCCCAGTGTGCTTTCCTCCCGGTATCATATCCCCTATCCCGATGTCATCTATGTGGCCAGCGCGCTCTTCGTCCTTTGTGCCGCCGTTTGTTGCCGTTGGATATGGCAATTAAAGAGCAGCGCCGTGTGCATTGGGTACTGGTGGTGGCGGCGCTTTATTTTGCATTCCGTCCGGTAGTCGCTCCTGGTGGTGTGTAATCGGCGCTTTTTCGATGGTTCCAGCCGCAGGTCTTCCAACGTCGACTGGAACAACTTGAAAAGTCTTTGCCTCGCCGTTGATTATGCCAAGTTCCGGCACCGCTGTGGTGGTGGCCAAAATTCGCCGTCAGCCAGCCTCTCGTATAGGTACATTATTCTCATGCCTTGGCCCTTTATCACTTGTGATGGTCCCTTATGGATATTGTTGATGTGCTTCAATTTGCAGGAAACCGTTGCATTCGGTATAGCTTTTGGTATGTTTTGTATGGTGGATTACTAGTATTAGTTGAGTTTATGTGACAAGGAGTTTAAACGGCCATGTTTGGTTTTATCGTCTAAATCCTGCGTTTTGTAGACTTAATTAGTACTAATGGACACCATGTATCCACGGGTTCCTAGATCTTCAATTTGATAATCTTTAGTGGGTCACCCATGGGTACGTTTTGGTTACATTCTATGTGAAGTTCCTTTGTAAGGGCGGTAGAAGATATTGAAGGCCATTCGCAAGGACGGTAGAAAAGATCGAAGGTCATTCACCTCTAAAATGTTATTAGATGAAGGCCACGAGCATCAATGCATGATAGAAGGAGATTGGAGCCAAGAATAGGTGGCATTGGAGTTCAAAGCAGCCAATGAAGAAACAAGGAGTATCGGTATGATGAGCAGTGCCAAAGTCCGTGAACGATCTCAAAATAATTAGCCTTCAAGGTTGATTCCATTAAATTTTTCTTCTTGAGCACTACAAAATCGACTACTAGAACTAAAAAATTGAACTTCACTCGTAGCGAAGGAAACAAGTTCAGCCGGCCAAGGTACCACGGGTCAGTACGGACCGTTATAGCCAAGAACCAATGGTCTGCACCAGAGGAGACACCTCGCGCTAACAGTTCCATCACGAGGCAATGACGTCACCCGCCCCATACGCCACGGTCCGTGCAAATCAAGTTCAAAAGTTTTCCTAAAAACAACTATGGGAGCAGATCGTCCCATTCATGACGGCTCGTGCCGTTCCAAGATTGAGATGCTAAGACTAGTTGTTGGCCCATGCCAAAATCTGCACCCCCGCTAAACTTCTGAGCAAACTGTGCTTCCTGACCACAAACCGCACCATAGTCCACGGTCCGCGCCAAACTTCTGAGCAAATCATGCTTCCTGACCACTATCCGTGCCAAAGCTCACTGCTCGTACCAAAGCTCACTGCCCGTGCCAAAGCCTCACGCCACGGCCCCATTCCAGATCAACTGCCCCGCGCCTATGAAGAACCATAGCCTCACACAATGATGCGTCTCATGACAAAGTACTTGGTGTGTACCGCGCCATCCGCGACGGTCTGCGCCAGACGGCGGTTGAACTAGGGTTTTAGCATTTTAGCCTATTTTGGGCCTATTTTTAGGCCCAATCCCCTTCTTCTATATATATGACCTTAGTCTACTTGGTTAAACATGTACAAAGTAGATTAGATCATTAGGAGAGCACCTTAGAGATATAGAAACACTCTCTCCTTTTCCTTTTTCTTTCTTTTCATTTTGTGTTCATCCGAGATGAGGAATTCAAATATAGATTTGAATTCCATGTCTATGGAGTAGTTTTCATAGCTTGGGGATAATTTTAGCGCTTGATTTAATCGTTATGTTTATGTGAGATTCATTAGATTCATCCTGTTGTATGTGTTCATGATATTATTATGATTGTTCTTGAATTTCTAAATGCATGAATATTACACCACATACAGACACACACTTTGGGTTGTATTCATGTATGGTGCATTTATTGATGCCCCCTGGGAAGAGAAACCTGAATATTAGAATGGGTAAGGGAGTACGTTGCGTTTGCGTGAGTGTGAGCACAGGAAACTCGAGTCATACTCTGACTTATTTGCCATCACACCAGTCTTAGTTGATTATGCAAAGTTTTTCGACAGGTTACTGGTAGAGATATTTTAAAAGTAGCAAACTAGGGTGTGAGAGACCCTAGATCATAGATAAGGTACCAAAAACCCTTGGGCCTAGTTGATAGGACCCGGGGAGTTGTGCATTCGTGGTGGAAGCCTGAGATGTAATCGCACGGGGGAGAAACAGACCTACAACAATGGTTGGACCTTGTTGTACTCCCTAATTACGATAGCTGCTTTGATGGAGGGTTACGAGTGGACCCGGCGTGACAGGTACGGGGAAGTGTATGCCATCAGCCACACCACCTGTTGTGAACACAATATTAGGTTGCTTAGTAAATCTTACATGTGAATGAACCGAGGATCAAAACATTAGGTTAATCATGTTGCGCAATGACTTCTCAAGTGCTTAGCTTTATAGATTAATTGTGTTTTTTTAACTTTATGCTTTGTAGTTGTTAATTTGAAAATCCAACTTTGTATTTACTAGCTATTCCTTTCACTCGTTCGTATTGACGACCCGTACGAAGTTGGGTTTTTAGTTGATACTTGAGCCCTAGCATCTCTATGGACAAACCCAGGGCTTGCCGCTAACTACCCTCTAGGTAGCATAGCAGTGAGATCAGGGTGCAAAATATAAATTTTACCTTTGACCGTCCCTTGAGACAAGCCTCCGCTCGGGTGAATTAGCAATGATTATTGACCCCGGGTGGAGGCGGGTCAATTGTCCTTGGGCTTGGTTTCTTGTGGGCTGGATTGTTTGGGTGTGTATTAGGGTAGGTGGTTGGGCTAGGATGTTTGGTTCATGGGTTTTTTTTTTGGTTTATGGGTAATAGTAGGGCCAGCATGAGTTTGTTTAATGTAGGGCAATGGAGCTCTGGTTTGTTTGGTCAATTGTGTTTGGGTTTGGGTTAATGTGGTGTTTGGCTTTGGTAAAGGTTTGGGCCTTTTGGATTGGGTTGATTGTAATGTCTGCTATGTTGCTTGGCCTTAATGGAGAAAAGTTAGAGTTTAAGGAATTACTAGTGACCACTCAGTTAGGTGGGTTATCCGTTGAGAAGCTTACTTTATTAAATTCCTCATTTGTCAGCATTAAAATCCCCTTGCTATCTACATTTAACTCCACCCCGCTTTCATTACAAGTCACATCCTCCTTCACATTTTTCTTTTTCTTTCCATCATGGCAGATATCTCCAGCCCATCTTTTCTTGCCACCTACTCTTTTTCCTTCATCATTTCTCTATATCGGTAAGGGTTGACGAAAGCCGCTTATTTCTCCACTTTGCCTGACTGAGTATTCATGCTGTCAGGTTCATCAGGCTCAGAATCTGAGCTTCGGTGTTGTAAGATTGATGTTCCACTAGGATCATTAATTAGAATCCCATTTTTGCGCCGGAAAAAACATATATGCTCTCTTTTGCAGCTCGGTTACTTCCTTTAACTTAGCTTTTCCTTTTCCTCCCTCATCAGCTTTCTCCTTCTCCTTAAAACAATTGGTAGTAGCTAGGCTAGCTTTGATTGCACTCTGAAGGCTCATAATGATATCAGTCTCATCGCCCAAATCTCCTAAATTAATGGTGAGATTCATATCAAAATTAAGCACATCTTCCTTCCAGTCAAAGTCAGCACCAAAATTAGGATCTTCCAAAAATGCCCCGTTGGTGAGAAACGACTTTGTTACTGTTCCGTCCACCAGAGTGAATTGTTTGAACTCCACCTTGTTGGTTGGGAGACGTTCCACCACTTCTTCATCGTCGAGGATGTACCTTCTTCCACCTGTGATTGTGTATTGGTCAGTTATGATCTTGCCATTTTTTCCTTCAACATGTCTCATGCTAATCACGCCCCTTTCCACTTCCTCTTGGTCCTGCTAGCAGTTTTGTTGTGGTGATGGCGATGGGTTAAGGTCTTGCATTTCCACATCTGAGAACCTATTTGGTGAATTGTTTCTTTCTTCATAATCTTCCCAAAATTTGGGGACTTCCGGTAAGTTCGGTAGTCTCTCCCTAGCTTCCGCTAGACCTTAGAGATAGATTTCATTGATTTCATTAGGCCAGGCTATCCCCCTTGGGTTCGGCTCAGTTGGTTCTTCCTCTAGTTCCTCCTCTGGATCTTCCTCTGGCTCTTCTTCTACCAAGTTTAGCGCATGCGGGCTCTCCGGATTGTAACTTTGTTCTACCTCCCATAATTCCTCCGGGGTGGGATACATTTCTTCCACATATTTAAAACCATCCAGAAAAGCCTCTTCCAGCAGGTGCAAGAAAATGTGTGCATTGGTGTGGAAATATTGTAGGGTAAACCTTGCGAACCTTCTTACCAGCATGTTCCTATGCACACGAACTATAGAAGGATAAAGTTCCTCTGAAAGGTCTCTGCAGATCTCGAGCTGTAGTACCTCCCCCAGATCTGCGAATCTAGCATCGATGTGCCTCTCAAGAGTCCCCTCATCCTGCTAGTGGCAAAATGGGTAGGTGTGCCCCAATGCTCCACATCGCCCGCACATTTTGTGCACTCTTTCAAAGCCAATGGTTATCCAAACCATACTGCCTCTTCTTAGTTTCAACTAGAAACTAGATACTAGACCTTTGTGGACCGGCATCCATACTCTGACACTTACATACTCAGCATGCTGCAGTAAGCTGTCTCCAAAATCCACCTCCTCAGCGCCACCGATCACTGAGGAAATTTTTTTTATTGTACTACTACCAAAATACTCCAGAGTGAGGCCATAGATGCATATCAAGATGAGTACTTCGATAGCAGTCATGTGTGATAGAGCAATCTCTGGTACTAGTCTGTGCAATGACATCAACCCACCAGCTATGTTGACTGGGCCATTGTGTAGCACTGCGAGGAGTTTGAACCTTTGATCAAATTAGATGACATAAAATTATCCATTTTTCGCTATGACATAGACGTCTTCTCCTCACTAGTTTGAGACGAGGAGTTGCACTCTATTAAGGCAAAGTGTTGGTAATCGAGGAAGTACCCTACCAAGCTGTTTTCAGGTAAGCTCTGACCTCTTTGAAATTCATCCTCCTCCGCCCTAAAGATGACTCCTCTCCTTGGTGGTAGATTGGTGGTTCGATTGAGTTCATCTCCAAAGAGGACGTCTCGTCGCTCTTCTGAGTTTTCTGATCCATCTCTCGACCCTTCAGACCAGTGTTCCTCCCGGACCCTGTTCGACATTGCTTTCTTGTTGCTGGTTTGTTGACTTTGATCCTGTGTGTTGATGTAGCTCATTTTTTGTTTTGAATTTTGTTTGTTTTGGTGCTTTCTGCTGGAAATGCTTGATTATAACTCCTGATCAAAGTATGTGGGGTGGGGGATTTTGTGGGGACCTTGGCTGGAATATTTGGGTTAAAAATGTTTTCACATGTGTTTGTTTTGTAGGAACTTGAATTTTGTGCGGCTTATGATGTTGGCTTTGGGATGTCTCAGGCTGTTGTTACTGGTTGCAAAGGGAGGGATTGGCTG
Organism: Rubia yunnanensis; assembly: GCA_037428765.1. NCBI lineage: Eukaryota > Viridiplantae > Streptophyta > Magnoliopsida > Gentianales > Rubiaceae > Rubia > Rubia yunnanensis. Next base: position 62,401,358 of record CM075069.1, on the reverse strand, counting down.
GTGGTGTTGTTAATTTTCGTGGCAGTGAAGATTCTCCTTATTCGGAGTAGAGAGTTTGTAAAAACTTGTTGGTGCTCTCTAGTCTAGAGAGAGAAGATTAAAAGTCAGTATGGATCTAACTTTTTTTTAAAAGCCGTTGCAAAAAAAAAATTATCACTGTAAACTATCCATAAGTTTAAGGAAAAGTCGTTTTCCTGAGATGTTTTCATGAAGAGTGCGTCTCTTGAAAGACGGTCTTTCCATAAGTCATGGAAAGACCAAGGTTTAAAGTGTAAATTAGAAGAAATTAAGATAAAATTTTCGGGTTGCATGAATCGGGTTATAAATTTTATAACCACTACATGTTGCATACTAAAATTTTAATGTTGCAACTAAGACCTTTTACCTTTTATTATTCGAATTAAACCCCGTCTTTCCATAAGCATATGGAAAGACCGTTTTTCCCAAGACTTTGCCTTTCATGAAATAATAATTATCTGAAAATTTTCAAATTTAAACAAATCGACAATACCTTGTTATCCTGCTCAATTAATCCGGATACCCGCATTGCGGATATCCAATTCTTTCAAATCAAAACCACTAGTTGTATTTCTAACCGCCCGCATATAGCGGTTACCCGCCCCTAGCTCATGGTATCCAGTATCATATACAGTAATTTGCCTGGGCACCGATTCTTGATCTCTTCGTCCACGACACCATAAAACTTTTTTCCCGCCGCCTTCCTCGACCGCCTATCGCTTGCGCTACTTTTCAATCTCCCTAATCTCCCGAGGCCCGGTTAGTTTCTTGAATAACATGATTAATTGATCCTACTATCTTTTGTTGAATAAAACTCCCTGTTTCCTTGATTTAGTTTGCGCTTAATTTGTTCGTCTGAGTCAAATATTGCCTGCAGATGCAACATTCGAAAGACTGTATTATTATACCTTGCTGGTTCGAATTGTGTGCTCTTGCAGAGACTTAGGTTGGATTATTGGTGTACTTGTCACTTCTTAATTCAAATTTATATCATCACGTGCGCTTTTGAATTGAGCCTGGCGTTCTGTTTCAAATGCTTGAATGTTCGAGTTTTGAACCAAGAGTGCCCAAGTGCCGACCGCCCATGAGTGTTGTTCGACTAGATGTCGTTAGTCCCTGTCCGTGCGAAAGCACTTAGGTTTAGTAGTAGAAACTAGAAGCAAATGTCAAGTCAGAATGAACTTAAATACTAAGAAGTAAATGATGGTATATGCTTTGAGATGGCTCTTTACTTTGCTTGCTTTTGTAACTCATGTAAAGCTTTGTGTGTAAGTATTCCAAAATATGCAGTGGTACTCCCTCCACATAAAACGTGTTAAAAATAGCAGGTCTAGTAAATTAGTAATCCTGCGTCCGAGCCAATATGACTGCTGTTATAGCAAAGTGCATGTCTAAAAGTGCAACTCTTCTTAGAATTGTGTCAAAACTCAAAAGTGCAGAAGGAGCAAAGGTAAGGGTCAAACATAAGTTTTCCTGTCAGCTGAAATTGGACTTTGCTCGATCAAGATGGCAAATGACTTTTGACTTTGGAGACAAAATGGTGTTGACCTCAAATTATCTGTTGGAGTTGGAGTATTTTACTATATGCGTTTCTATGGGAAATTAAAAATGGTGAATATTGTCGTTGTAGTGCTCTTTTCAGTACCAAGCTCTGCTAACTTCATTCTAGCTTGGAGATCTGGTATCTGTACACTCAATGATTTCCCTTGGCAAATTGTTTCACTAGTTTGTCACGCATTACAAAATCAAGTCATAATTTTCCCGATGTCGTTTATAGTTTAGCATCAATGATGCACGGTTCTTAATTCAAGTTTTATTCTTGGAATATTTTGTAATAGGGTGCAAATAGCCAATGGTAGAATATTGACTAGTTTGGAACAGAGTTTCTTAGTTTTGAGATGAATTTTTCTTAAGATGGCAGAATATCAATAATCTGTACCTTATGCCAATTTTCTTGTACCTAGATTTCTCCCTGGATTTGACACTATGAGTGGATTGTTGGTAGATAGCTCTCCTTCTGTGATCTCTTTGTCCATTAAGAAAGACAAAGTCCCTGAAGCCGTAGCAACTGGGATTGATGCGAAACCAAGGAAAAAGATTTGTTGTGCCTGCCCCGACACAAAGAAGTTGAGAGATGAATGTGTTGTAGAGCATGGTGAAGCTGCCTGTGAAAAGTGGATAGACGCTCATAAAAGATGTCTGCGAGCTGAAGGCTTCAATGTTTAAGGGATTAACTAAATTTTAGACATTGCGCTGTCCCTCCACGACACTTATTTATATTTAGGATTTTATCGTTTTAATACTTGGAGTTTTTGTGGCTTCCAAGGGACTGAAGCTACACGATTTTATTAAATTAACAAATGATGGATCAATGTGGGAATAATTTGTAGCGGCTGTAAACTTGATACCTTGCTCCTTGTCTACAGGAGTGCTGAACTAACCTTGAAAGTAGTATGTATGCTGCTGCAGACAATTGTGTGTATCATAATATACATGTCCTTTATACTTTGGTATTTTGAGACGCCTGTTGAGATTTTCTGGAACTTTGTCTGTAATACACAAAGGTTCGATTATTGGTTTTCATACTGTATTGCAATTTATTATTTGGGGGATTAGAATTGTGGGATTGGATTATGGTGAAGTACTTTCCATCGTCGGTGTATGAGATGGTGGATGACGAATCAACTAATTCTCTTATCTGTTGGAGTGAACACATAACGACAGCTTCGTCATACTGGATGTGAAAACACACAACCACTGTTGTTTCTTCAGATGGAATGAAAGTGCGATATCAGGCTCCTGTGAAAGAAGTCTTGGAGACTCTGAGCAACCCTTCAAGTTCTGATTATACGCTCTCTGATGATTTTACAGATTTCCTTATGATTAATGACTTCATGCCAGAAGTTGCTACCCATACCTGCTGAAAACCATGGTCCTCTTGTCCTTTCAGATTCTGCTGATGGTGATTTTCCCCGGTAGGAGTCCCACCGCGCTTGATTAAAAATATTTAATTTAATTAATATATAATATTTACATATCACATTTGAATTGAAATAAATAAATAAATTATAAGTATATTCATCTAAGAATAACGATCTAAATTGTAAAACAAATAATAAATTTTGTTGGAATTTATTAAATAATGAATAAGATAAAAAAAATACTCCCTCTGGTTCCTTTATTATGGCTCCAACTTTTGGGCACAAAAATTTTCAAAAAAGATAAATGAATGGTAGAGATTGTATTGAAAGTATAAAAAGTAAAATGTGTGGATAAAAATAATCTAGGATTTACTAAAAGAGAAAGACGCCAATATAAAAGAACCATCCAAAAAAGGAAAGTGAGTCATTATTAGTGGACCAGAGAGAGTATTAATTTTATAATCTTTCAAGAAATAATATATTGGAAGTACATGAAGTAATTAAAATATAAAAAAGAAATGTTGAACTTGTGGAAAAACAAGGAACTGTGTGTATATGTGAAATAAACAATGAATTGGGTGGCATAAATGTAGACAAGTTTTTGTCACAATCATTGTCTATATGTTTATTTTGGAGAATTGTTGTCTATATACCAATATAATCTTATATACTTGCAAAAGTACCGATATAACCTTCAACCGTTTGAAAGTTAGAAAAAAAAGGTACATAATTAATGAAAGTGCCAATATATAATCCTCTAGTAGACATTCCGGCGTTGGCCGTGCTTTTCCAACTGTTGACCCACCTTAAAATGACAATAATGCCATCAGACCAAAAACTGAATTTGGGTGGACAATTATAACCTAACCCACAGTCATCGAACCATCGTTGCCGCTACCGTAACAGGTAGGGTTATATCAAGACATTATGGATTTGATAGGGTTCGAGTGGTACTGGGTTCGAGTAATACTATTAAGAATGCTTTTTTCATTCAATTTAGTTTTTTTATGCACCATAGTTTGAGTGAAGGGAGCGGATGGTTGATGGATTGAGGGGTGATGCCTCGAGGAGGATGGTTGATGGGTCCAGGACCTCGAGGGTTAATGAATCGATAGAGAGGTCCGAGTGGTAATGGGTTCGAAAGAGGTTCGGGTGGTACTGGGTTCGAGTGGTACTGGGTTCGAGTGGAGAGGGTTCGACTGGAGAGGGTTCGAGTAGAGATGGTTCGAGGCGAGTGGTTTGAGTGATACTATGTTCGAGTGGTACTGGGTTCGTGTGGAAAGAGTTCAAGTGGAGGAGGTTCGAGGGTTCGAGTGGAAAGGTCTGAGTGGAGAAGTTTGAGTGGTGAGTGTACCACTGGAGAGAGTACTATCCACCCCCGAGAGGGGTATACCATCCACCACTGAAGAGAGTATTATCCACCCCTCAAGAAGTTTGTCAACCACCCTTCAAGGGTACACCATCTACCTCTCGAGAGGGTAAACCATCCACCACTGGAGAGAGTACACCTTCCACCCCTCGATGGTACGCCATCAATGTCTCGAGAGAGGTGTACCAACCCTTGAGTGTAGAGGTTCGAGCGGAGAGGTTCTAGTGGTGAGGGTTCGAGTGGAGAGGTTCGAGTAAAGAGGTTCGAGTGGAGAGAGTTCGAGTAGAGATGTTGGAGTGGAGAGAGTTCGAGTAGAGAAGTTGGAGTGGAGAGGGTTCGAGTGATTCTATGTTCGAGTGGTACTGGGTTTGTGTGGTAAGGGTTCGAGTAGAGGAGGTTCGAGGGTCCCAGGGGAAAGGCTTTAAGTATAAGGTTAAAGTGGAGAGGGTCCGAGTGGAGAAGTTCGAGTGATGAGGTTCGAGTTGTGAGGGTTCGAGTGGTGATGGTACCATCCACCACTGGAGAGAGTACCATTCACCCCTCGAGAGGGGTATACCATCCACCCCTCAAGAAGTTTGTCAACAACCCTTCGAGGGTACTCCATCCACCAGTGGAGAGAGTACACCTTCCACCCCTCGAGGGTATGCCATCTACGTCTCAGGATGAATGTGTACCACCCCTCGAGAGGTCACACATCCACCCCTCGAGGGTACACCACCCCTCGAGAGAGTATACCACTGAGAGCGTCAAACCATCCATATTAGCTCTTGAACCATGACCCACTCGAGGCATATACCCCTCGAACCATCCACAACACCACCATTCGAATCACCTATCCCTCAAACACCAACCATCCATTCCTGGAACTATCACCCCTCGGGCCATCAGTTCTTGAACATCCACCACGCCACCGCTCGAACCATCCACTTATCGAACATCAACCATTCACCTCGAGGCCTCCCTACCACTAAAATCATCCACCTTTTGAACATCAACAATCCGCCTTGAAGGGTGTTGATTCGAGGCATCTACACTCGATTCATTAACCATCGAGGCCCTGTAACCATCAACCATCCCCTCGAGGCATCACCCCTCGACTCAAACTTCTTCACTCTAACCTCTACTCGAACCCTTACCACTCGAACCAGTACCACTCGAACCCTTTCCATTCGAATCCTTTATTCGAACATCTCCACTCGACCCCCACTACCCGAACGCTCACCACTCAACCCATCTCCATTCGAACCCTCTCCACTCAAACCTAGTACCACTCGAAACTCTTTACTCAAACCCATTACCACTTGAACCTCTCCATCGATTCATTAACCCTCGAGGTACTGGAACCATCAACCATCCTCCTCGATGCATCACCCCTCGATCCATCAACCATCCGTCTTTCCACTACTCAAACCATCCACCCCACGAACATCAATCATCTACCTCGCCACCACTCTAACCATCCACCCCTCGAACATCAACTGATGAGGCCATTTTATGTGGTTATTTTAGGCTTTTTAGGATATGGATATGTCATTTCCTCCGTGTGCTTGAATCTTTTCTTACTCGAGGGCGAGTAAGGTTTAAGTGTGGGGAGGTTTGATGTGTCCATTTTAGATGGTTATTTTAGGCTTTTTAGGATTAGGTTTTGTGCAATTTTGTGCTCTACATGTGGCATTTTGCCTTGAAATCATCTAAGGAGGGATAAAGGCGGCTTTGACGTTTTTATCACTTTTTAGATGATTTTGTGTGACAAGGTGATTTGTTTGAAGACTTTGAAGATTTGAAGACTTTGAAGATTTATCTTTGAAGATTTGAAGACCTTTACATTTGAGCTTTGTGAAGATTTGAAGAAGTGAAGAGATGAAGAAAGGAGAGCAAAGCAACAGATGAATGATGATCCAGGGTTCTCAGAATTTTCCGAGAAGAATCAGCCCTCAAGAGTGGCACCATTGGATTCCTCTTCTCGAGCACTATAAAATCGACTACAAGAACTCCCGAAACGGATCAACGGTTCACCCGGAGGAAGCAAAACAAAACAGGACTGGATTTCACTGCTGGTCGCGACTCGCGATGGAACTGGTCGTGAGTCGCGACGACAGCGCGAATCCAGCTCTGCAGCAGAGTTTTTCTCCCTTTTTTTCTTCCACTATAAATACCTCTTCACCCCTTCTTCTCCACAGCTTTTGGCCCCTGTTTTGGGCCAAAACCCTAGCTTTTCTCTTCTTGTTTTCTTAGTTTCTATGTCTTTTGTTGTTCTAGAGTAGTTTTTGTACTTGGGAGCAAGGATTGAAGCTTCCATTTCTATGTAGTAAGGAGCATTTATATCTATCTATTTAGTGTTTTTGCTATTGTGCTTGAATGTTAATTGTTGATGCCATTGATATTGTTGAAAGCTTGAATGAAATACTTGTATGAATTGCTAGCTAGGGTTTGGGGGATTTGGGTTAATTTCCCCCCTTTTCTTGTTAGGAATGTATGAGTATGATTTAGAGCTTTTAATTGTGTTGATTGAGAGTTTTTGTGAGGCTTTGTTTGGGGGATTAGTTTAGGATATGGCCATATGAATTCCTCCGTGTGCTTGGATCTTTTCTTACTCGAGGGCGAGTAAGGTTTAAGTGTGGGGAGGTTTGATGAGGCCATTTTATGTGGTTATTTTAGGCTTTTTAGGATGTGGATATGTCATTTCCTCCGTGTGCTTGAATCTTTTCTTACTCGAGGGCGAGTAAGGTTTAAGTGTGGGGAGGTTTGATGTGTCCATTTTAGATGGTTATTTTAGGCTTTTTAGGATTAGGTTTTGTGCAATTTTGTGCTCTACATGTGGCATTTTGCCTTGAAATCATCTAAGGAGGGATAAAGGCGGCTTTGACGTTTTTATCACTTTTTAGATGATTTTGTGTGACAAGGTGATTTGTTTGAAGACTTTGAAGATTTGAAGACTTTGAAGATTTATCTTTGAAGATTTGAAGACCTTTACATTTGAGCTTTGTGAAGATTTGAAGAAGTGAAGAGATGAAGAAAGGAGAGCAAAGCAACGGATGAATGATGATCCAGGGTTCTCAGAATTTTCCGAGAAGAATCAGCCCTCAAGAGTGGCACCATTGGATTCCTCTTCTCGAGCACTATAAAATCGACTACAAGAACTCCCGAAACGGATCAACGGTTCACCCGGAGGAAGCAAAACAAAACAGGACTGGATTTCACTGCTGGTCGCGACTCGCGATGGAACTGGTCGCGAGTCGCGACGACAGCGCGAATCCAGCTCTGCAGCAGAGTTTTTCTCCCTTTTTTTCTTCCACTATAAATACCTCTTCACCCCTTCTTCTCCACAGCTTTTGGCCCCTGTTTTGGGCCAAAACCCTAGCTTTTCTCTTCTTGTTTTCTTAGTTTCTATGTCTTTTGTTGTTCTAGAGTAGTTTTTGTACTTGGGAGCAAGGATTGAAGCTTCCATTTCTATGTAGTAAGGAGCATTTATATCTATCTATTTAGTGTTTTTGCTATTGTGCTTGAATGTTAATTGTTGATGCCATTGATATTGTTGAAAGCTTGAATGAAATACTTGTATGAATTGCTAGCTAGGGTTTGGGGGATTTGGGTTAATTTCCCCCCTTTTCTTGTTAGGAATGTATGAGTATGATTTAGAGCTTTTGATTGTGTTGATGGATTGATAATGTGCTAGATGAATGTGATTGATGTTGAACTCTTCGTCATGTTCGTTTGTGTAGCAAACGAGAGAGTTATATGCTCTTGGATGAATGTGCGTTGCACGTTCATCCAATCTCGTGTAATTGCATGAATTGGTTAAATGCTTAGTCACGGTGTAGTGGTCATAAGCATTGCCAAGCTTGTTGGTTCTTCGTGATTAAATGCCACCAATGATACCTTGAGTCGTGGTCGCGACAACGGGAGTCATTGGTGAGGTTTGACGAGAGATGTCGAACTCACTCTTGCAAACTACGAACTAAGAAGGATAGGAGTTTAGTCTCCACAACAAGTAGTTGAAGTATTGAATAGATGATTTTAACTCATCCATGAAGCATTTGTTATTTAGCATTTGTGTATTCTTGATGGTGTGTTTCACTTCACTTGTGCCATGAGTTGTTTGAGCATAGGGAGTGCTTGTATGATTGAATTGGTTAGGTGTTAGGAACGTGACGAATTCCGTAGCTCCTTTGCATGAAAATCTATGAGCATGAACTTAGAACTTCTTGTGATTTATGTGTTGTGATTCTTGCTAGATGGGTATGTTAATGTTGAGTCATGTAATGCTATATGATAGAATGAGTGAATGATTCAATGACCTACATTAGATTTGGAAGTGGATATCCATTGCCCCCAAGGCTTTATCTTTGTAGTTTAAAACCCCTTTTCTTTAGTTTTGTTTGATGATTAGTATAGTCACTTGACCTTGCTAGTTATCTTGTCTTTTTACTTTCGTAACTTAGGAACAACCAACCAACCCCCCCCCATTTACATGCTTTTATGTGTGTGTATATATATCTACTCCTAGCCTAATATCAACCATTGTGTGCTTAGACGCTTAGGAAGATCCCTCTTCTCCTTGGACGACCCCGATTTGCCGCTATCTACCTAGTTGTAGAAAGTAAGCAAAGAGGGCTTACAAATATTCTTTTGCACGGAGGGCGCGACGACTGCCCGCCTGTCAAAATGGCGCCGTTGCCGGGGAAGAGGCATTTATTTTTAAGTATTTAGGTGTATTTGGTTGTGTATTGGCTAGTTGTTTTTATTTTCCACTACTTGGTGGTTGTTTTTGTTCGGAGTAGGTATTGCTTGAGTTCTTGGTAATTTATTTTATCGAGAATCCTTGCACTATGATTCCGAACTTTTGAAATTTTTTTTAATGGAGCGTCTCACCTTGAGGGAACTCATGATGAGAAGAGACGCTCAACAAGCAAGGTTTTGTAGGATGTGTCGTTCCGACCATCCTACCGAATCTTGCCCTTTGTTGTGGGAAAAGCACGATGACCGAGAAAGAACCCTTGGTTTTCAAAACCATGGGTACTATGAAGAGTGCTATCAAGAGGTTGGAGAGGTTGGTTTTCAAGGGCAAGAAGCTCATGAATGCTATCCATACCACGACTCTTACAATCCGGAATGGAGTGGTAGTCCGGATTGGTGGTATGAGAATGAGCCGGAAAACCAACACTACGAGCAACCTAGTTGGCCATCACCACCCTATACCATACCCCAAAACCAAGCCCAACAAGGAAGTTCAAGTTTGACACGTGAGGATGTCTTAAATACCATAGCAAACTTGAACTCCTTTACTAGTGAGGAGCTGGATACCTAGCTCTCCTCTAGTGTTGAGGCCATTGAGGGGCATGCGAGGAACATATTAGAGGTATTGGCCCGCATGGAAGCTCGTGATTCCGAAAATACACCATCCCAACTTGAACTCGATGACTCGGTGAGTGAGGTCACCAATAAAAATGAGTTTGAGTTTGAAAGGGATGAGGAGTTGGTTGTAGAGGATAGAAAAATGGAGGAAGAGGTGATAGTGCTACATCCATTAGCATCGTCACCCCTTCTCCCACCTAGTGAACCAACTCCACCATTTTTGGAAGTTTTGAGGGAAACGAGAGAGGAGCCGAAAGATTATCCCAAGCTCCCTAACCACTCAATTCCCTTTGAACCATCTCCACCTCCACAAAACTTTCCTCTTGAAAGTTTTGTACCCCCACCTCTCGACTTTTGGAAGCTCATGGTGAAGGGGTTCAAGCCTTCACCATACGGATAACATTAGGGTCGTGCCGACGACCTTAAAAATACGGAGCTTCGTCGTGCCGACGACGTTAAATAAATTCGGCATTTCTTTTAGTTTTTGTTTCTTAGTTTGTGTTTCTTAGTTTGTGTTTCTTAGTTTGTTTTTGTTGTTGTTTTGTTTTGTTCTTTTTATGGCATGTTTTTCTGTGATTTTGTAGCAACATGAAGTGCATTGCAATGAAGGAGATGAAGGAACGAGATCAATGAACGAGGGAAGAAAGCTTGGACAGTTGGTAAGAAAACGAAAAAAATTTTAAGCCTGGGATACCCTGCTGTCGCAAGTCGTGATGAGCTTCGTCGCGACTCGCGACGAACAGGGGAGAAAAATCCACTCCCAGCAACAACTTTCCGCGAGTCGCGATGACCTCGCGATGAGCTTCATCGCGAGTCGCGACGAGCTCAGAATTTTTGAGCTCTCGGAACCAACTTTCCGCGAGTCGCGACAGACTCGCGATGGGCCATCGCGAGTAGCGACTAAGAGGTCGTGAGTCGCGACGTGATCAGAAAATTTTTCCAAAAATTATGCTCCCGGCCTCTACTTTTCGCGAGTCGCGATGAAGTTCGTCGCGAGTCGCGACCACTTCAGTCGCGAGTCGCGATGAAAATTCCAAGTTTTCATTTGATCTTAGACATTGCATGATTCTTCCTTCTTCTCCACCTAACACTCCCAAGAACCACCACATCTCCACTCATTCTCAACCATCCGACATATATTGGCATATGAACATTCTTGCATCTTTATAGTACATTTGTTGATTGTAGTATGCCGACTACATCATTGTGATCGTAAGTGCATATCCTATAATGATGCTTGTATACATGTCAATATATGTTGGATATTTTTCATGATTATTCTTATAGTGTTGGTTGAGTGTGATTTGGTTGTTCTTTGAAAATACTATGGTTATTAACTCTTGATGCTAAACCTAGTATTACATATCCTTATGTACTTGTGAGTTTAATGTGTTCTTCGTGGTGTTAGTCTTGATCAAACGGCACCATGGAGACAATGCTTTTCTCGAGGGGTGAGTTCTTCTACGGAATCTTTGCTCACCCGTCCGGTTCCGACACCTATTTCAGGACCATACAAGTGCTTGGATTACGCTATATCACCGGCGAATTGCGGAGACACGGGTGTCATTCTACCCCCTTACCTTGATTTTTATTGTTCTTGCCTTATATGTTTTCATTGAGGGCATTGTAATGTTTTAAGTGTGGGGAGGGGGTTAGAGGATTCACATGCATGCTAGATAGTTTTGGAATGCTTTTTGCTACTTTTCATTGGAAAAACATGAGAAAAAAAAACTATAGAAAAACAAAAAAAGAAAAAAATAGAAAAAGAAAAAAAATAGAAAAAGAAAAAAAAAGAAAACCCGCTAAGTTGAAAACCCGAGAGGGCAACTTAGGCAACATTGGGGGCCCGGATAGGTCGAAAACCCGAAAGGCCAGCCCAGGAAAAAATGAGAGGCTAAAATGTGCGGAAAAAGGTGAGATGTGAGCTAAAGAAACATGATGTGCGCCTAGGATGAAAACTCGAAAGAGCTCCTACGCAAAAAGAGAGAAAAAGAGAGAAAAAGAAAAATTCTAAGATTTCACTCATTTTCCGGCGTTGGAGTCATAAGGTTGCGGTTGTCACATGGATGGATCGGGTAGCTCAACATCTATAGACCTCTTGGGATTGGGTAGCTTAGTGGGTTAGGAAACGAAGTGTGGTTATGAAATTCCTTATCTCTTTCTACTTCGTTTTTGGTTGATATATTGGCATTAGGTGAAGCATGTGTTTGAACCTCTTATATGGCTTTAGCTTCATTTTATGTCATTGGATTTTGGTGGATATATTGGCATTAGGTGAAGTATGTGCTTAAACCTCTTAAATGGTTATAACTTCATCTTGTGTCATTGGACTTTGGGAATATCAATTCTGGGCTTTGAAATATTTTTATGGGTAGTGAATTGATAAGTGGTAGGTTGGGTTAGATTTAGGATTGGGGATGTGTGTGTGAAAAATTCTCATGTGAGCTTTTATTTTGGGATTTATGATATTGAGAGTTTTTGTGAGGCTTTGTTTGGGGGATTAGTTTAGGATATGGCCATATGAATTCCTCCGTGTGCTTGGATCTTTTCTTACTCGAGGGCGAGTAAGGTTTAAGTGTGGGGAGGTTTGATGAGGCCATTTTATGTGGTTATTTTAGGCTTTTTAGGATGTGGATATGTCATTTCCTCCGTGTGCTTGAATCTTTTCTTACTCGAGGGCGAGTAAGGTTTAAGTGTGGGGAGGTTTGATGTGTCCATTTTAGATGGTTATTTTAGGCTTTTTAGGATTAGGTTTTGTGCAATTTTGTGCTCTACATGTGGCATTTTGCCTTGAAATCATCTAAGGAGGGATAAAGGCGGCTTTGACGTTTTTATCACTTTTTAGATGATTTTGTGTGACAAGGTGATTTGTTTGAAGACTTTGAAGATTTGAAGACTTTGAAGATTTATCTTTGAAGATTTGAAGACCTTTACATTTGAGCTTTGTGAAGATTTGAAGAAGTGAAGAGATGAAGAAAGGAGAGCAAAGCAACAGATGAATGATGATCCAGGGTTCTCAGAATTTTCCGAGAAGAATCAGCCCTCAAGAGTGGCACCATTGGATTCCTCTTCTCGAGCACTATAAAATCGACTACAAGAACTCCCGAAACGGATCAACGGTTCACCCGGAGGAAGCAAAACAAAACAGGACTGGATTTCACTGCTGGTCGCGACTCGCGATGGAACTGGTCGTGAGTCGCGACGACAGCGCGAATCCAGCTCTGCAGCAGAGTTTTTCTCCCTTTTTTTCTTCCACTATAAATACCTCTTCACCCCTTCTTCTCCACAGCTTTTGGCCCCTGTTTTGGGCCAAAACCCTAGCTTTTCTCTTCTTGTTTTCTTAGTTTCTATGTCTTTTGTTGTTCTAGAGTAGTTTTTGTACTTGGGAGCAAGGATTGAAGCTTCCATTTCTATGTAGTAAGGAGCATTTATATCTATCTATTTAGTGTTTTTGCTATTGTGCTTGAATGTTAATTGTTGATGCCATTGATATTGTTGAAAGCTTGAATGAAATACTTGTATGAATTGCTAGCTAGGGTTTGGGGGATTTGGGTTAATTTCCCCCCTTTTCTTGTTAGGAATGTATGAGTATGATTTAGAGCTTTTGATTGTGTTGATGGATTGATAATGTGCTAGATGAATGTGATTGATGTTGAACTCTTCGTCATGTTCGTTTGTGTAGCAAACGAGAGAGTTATATGCTCTTGGATGAATGTGCGTTGCACGTTCATCCAATCTCGTGTAATTGCATGAATTGGTTAAATGCTTAGTCACGGTGTAGTGGTCATAAGCATTGCCAAGCTTGTTGGTTCTTCGTGATTAAATGCCACCAATGATACCTTGAGTCGTGGTCGCGACAACGGGAGTCATTGGTGAGGTTTGACGAGAGATGTCGAACTCACTCTTGCAAACTACGAACTAAGAAGGATAGGAGTTTAGTCTCCACAACAAGTAGTTGAAGTATTGAATAGATGATTTTAACTCATCCTTGAAGCATTTGTTATTTAGCATTTGTGTATTCTTGATGGTGTGTTTCACTTCACTTGTGCCATGAGTTGTTTGAGCATAGGGAGTGCTTGTATGATTGAATTGGTTAGGTGTTAGGAACGTGACGAATTCCGTAGCTCCTTTGCATGAAAATATATGAGCATGAACTTAGAACTTCTTGTGATTTATGTGTTGTGATTCTTGCTAGATGGGTATGTTGATGTTGAGTCATGTAATGCTACATGATAGAATGAGTGAATGATTCAATGACCTACATTAGATTTGGAAGTGGATATCCATTGCCCCCAAGGCTTTATCTTTGTAGTTTAAAACCCCTTTTCTTTAGTTTTGTTTGATGATTAGCATAGTCACTTGACCTTGTTAGTTATCTTGTCTTTTTACTTTCGTAACTTAGGAACAACCAACCAACCCCCCCCCCCCCATTTACATGCTTTTATGTGTGTGTATATATATCTACTCCTAGCCTAATATCAACCATTGTGTGCTTAGACGCTTAGGAAGATCCCTCTTCTCCTTGGACGACCCCGATTTGCCGCTATCTACCTAGTTGTAGAAAGTAAGCAAAGAGGGCTTACAAATATTCTTTTGCACGGAGGGCGCGACGACCGCCCGCCTGTCATCAACCATCCGCCTCGACTCAATCCTTTCCACTCAAACCCAGTACCACTCGAACCTCTCCGCTCGAACCTAGTACCACTCGAACAAAAATTTTTAAACGAGCATAGAAAATATAAACTTAGGAATGATTCACGTTCAAATCCATTGCAGTACAAATTGAAAAGCATAGGTGAAATAACTGCATCAGACCAGAATGCCATCGGTGTTGCTGCTTCTTGTATGCTTCATATGACTCAGGGAGCTCACATAAGCACTGCAACACAATTAGCAAAATTAAACTTCCAATTTGTTTTTTTTACAGAAACACTCAGAAAGGTAGACATCACAAATACCTTAACATCATTCAAATAAATGAACTTCTATTCACAGAGGTGAGCTCACACAGCAATATCCATGTCTTCAACAGTCGTTCGATCCAACCATCCACCGCAATCCTCGAGTGCCTTGATTCTCTAAACACCGGCAGTTCCATTAAAGCCAAAGAAATTGATGAACCAACCGTTGACTTGTTGCTCAACCTCAAGTGGAAGGCCAAATTTATATTTTGCAATTTTGCAAGAAAATTCTCATCTTTGTTCACAAATGACCACCTTGTTTAGACCTAAGCAAGATCACTATTACCCTTCAGAATACAGAAGGAGAGAGAAAAATCAATGCTAAAGGCAAAATTTTTTGTTAATTTAGGTCACAAACTCTACCAGCCAGCGTACGCTTAATTCTTGAGGTTCGATATGTCATACTTTTATTGTTAATGCAGCATATAATCATAAATCTGAGTCATTTGGAAGTACATGCTTTACATAATTTTACTAAGATACTCTTGATGAAATGGGGCTGGTAGTTCTAGTGTTGATGCTTTATATTTGGAAGTTTCCATTTATGGCAGGCACAATTATATCTTTTTCTTCCTTTTAGCTTTACAATAATCGAAGCTCGGGAAGGTTTCATGACTTCCCCTCAAAAACAAGGGTAATGCACATACCTTAAAATAAGGAATTGTTTTCTTCAGAAAATCTGGTGTAGGTTGGAAGTCTGCATCAAAAATAGCCGCGAACTCATAATCCTTAACATATTCACAGCCTATTGCAGGTCTAAGGTTCCCGGACTTATACCCCGTGCGCACCAAACGATGTCTATATATAATGCGTACACCCCTCTGTTCCCACTTTTGTAATTCTGCCTTAATAAGGGCTTGAGTATCCACATCATTAGAATCATCTAAAACTTGTACAAGCATTCTCTCCCTCTACCAATCTAGGATACTTACTGCTCCAATGGATTGACGGTATACCTGAATCAATAAAACAAGTATCAAACTACTGGAAGAGCCAAATTTCCACTTTTTGGAAATTCCTAATCATCAAAAGCTTTTCCATTTTTAATATTTTCTCCCTAAGACAATACTTCAAATGAAAACCACTATCATAAACTGCATCAATTACAAAATAAAATCAAACCAAAGATGTTCTCATCAAATTCAAACTGCCTAGCCCTATAAAAGCATGACTATACTACGAAAAGAATATAAACCTCAGAAATTAATTCAGTAATCCAATTATTTTTTAAACATGCACAACAAGATAAACATAATAGTAATAATTTGAAATAGAAGTAAGAATAATTATGGGAAAAGAGTAAGGTTCTCTTCTATTGGACTTAATGGCAGCCCAGGTTAGTTTAATTCACTCTTTATAGTAATAAATTATAGAGAGCTCAGTTGCATTCAATTTGAATTAGTTATGTTCAGTCTAAAGAAATTATAATGCTTGTGACTGATCATTGAAAACCTACATCTTCTTACCTCCCTCTCATTGCACATCGGTATCTGCACAAGCACCATGGGGTAGTCTACTCCAGCATTCTCCACATCCAATGGATAGTCCATTTGTGCCACCGGCTTCAATCCTCTGAACTTAATCCACGCGCAATCGAGCATCGGATCAATCCGATCCACCGACTGAATAAAAAATAGAACAATGCACACGTTCATCAATCCCTGAGTATAAATATTCTCTGCTACCTAAGATCTTCTTTTTAAGACATAATAGTAACTTCAATTAATTAAACCTATTACCAGGAACCCCTAACATTAACTACATATGCCTTCAGTTTATATCCAACTCAATTAACAATTACATACAACCTTAAGTGGTAGCTTTACACGAACCAGATTAAAGGGAATCAGGAAACACTACATAGAAGAAAAAGGCAAAGAAGTACCAGTTATATATGTACAAAGTATAAGAAGTAAACATTGAAGCAGTGACGACACAAGATGCAGTATCTCAAATAAAAGTGCAGGAAGGCTCGAAATAGAACAAAAGACAAAATGCATAATGGAAAGTCATGAATGCACAACACCATTCCAAATAGATACTGAAACACCATGAGATAAGAATAATGTCCTACCAAGCCATTTGCCAATCAAATTTGATCGTAGGAGATGCACCAGCAGCTACTGTTACTATGTTCTCATATATACTCTATGATTCAGTAGCATGTAGGCTATTGCATATTAAAATGTTAGTGTGCTAGGATTGAATCTCTGAATCACGAGTTACAAAAAATGAACACAAAAGTGAAAGTCGAGTTATATGTTGTACTGAAAAAAACAAAGACTCATCTTCCACGCCAAAAGTGCGTAAACAAATTACAAGTCAGAAACCACATCTGTGTTGCAGCTCTTTTTTTGGCATCCACCAAGCAATTAACAAACGTCCTCAAGCAGTTCGATATTAACAACCAATATCAAACATATACCCAAATTGCCTCCCAAAATCAGTTTTTGAATGCGAATTAATAGATAATTAAGCGACAAGAACCTTTGCACTGATTCCGATCGAAATCAATAAAATTCAGAGGGAAAAAAGTACCTTTAGTCTCACTACCCTTCCTTTGTACCCTTCTTTTTCCAGGAGATGTCAGGACGCACCAAAAGTCTTACTTTTTTGTTGTCGATTTCAAGGATCTGGGTATGGAAACAAGGAGCGGGAAAAGAGCTTCTCGCTGGAACGGCACCGAACATAAATAGTGAGCGGTGAGAAATCACAGCGTCTTGGGGACACTCGTATCATTTGGTTCCCAAGCTTATTCAATCCAGTTCTCAACTCATTCAGTTGTACGCATCAAAATTGAAGCTAGGAAAGCAATGGTTAAGGTTTGTAGCGTCTTCCCTCGGTAGCGAACTACCGATAAAAGTTTAATTCAAAACAACTAATTTTCAAAACTCGACATACCAGGAGAACACCATGAGGAGGACAAGAACCAAGTCAGTGTCTGAAATTTATATATCAATAAGATCCGTTAATGGCCGCACATGGAGAGTAAAAAGACATAATCTTGAAAATGAACTGGTGGAAGCCGCTTACTATGGTTTACTAGTTCACATCCAAGATCTTGAACCTTTGGTTCTTTTGCTCTCTTCTTACCATGTTTTGGTAAAGTCTGCGGTTCAACTTAGCTCGACAAAAAGAGAGCAAGAACTAATTGCATTCATACAAATATATAAATATCATACCGTATGAGACAACAATAGATCAAAGAAGCTAATAAACCAACTAAGCCTCCCAAATTACAGTACAAGCTAATAAAATTGTAAAGAAGAATCTGTTTCTTTACAACAAACTAATTGCATGCATCTCGAATTGAAAGAAAACACAACATGCAAATCAAATTTGGCTCAGCAAAGCTAATTAACTAAAACACATCTAACACAAGGAAAAGAGTTACATCAATACATGCAAGCTTACACATCTCATTTAAAAATCTAATAGCTTCCAAATTTGAATGCAATAAATAAAATCAACCTAGTTAATCCAAAACAGACTCACTCAATAACTTGATTGATGGCTCCACTCCAAACATGAAAAAGATAGGAAAAGAAACTCAGTATGTCACTGTTACAAATCGTCCAATACCATGTCTAGTGTCTTCAATATAGGAACATCGGGAAGTAATTGAAACAGGCGAAAACAGTTTTTGGAAACAATAAAAAATCTGAGCACACACATCACACACACAACACACATCAAATACACACATAGCCAAAACACACAGAAACACGAATTCGAAGCCCGAAATTGAGCTAGCAGAGGTAAATTAAAGCACGAATTGCAGGTTTATTACTACCAATTTAGTTCATAACTTTCAAATCAAAGCCACATCGGATGAATTTGAATTTCAGCCTCATGTAGGCAGCGCTCGGCAGCAGCGCCGCTGTAGGTAGCGTTAGTGGATCCAACGGCTACGTTTTCTCCAGAAGAACATCCCCTTCAGGCTATGTTTTCTCCCGGTATCTCGTCGCTCGCCGACACCTCCGCTTAGGGTGGCTCCTCAACTTCTCAGGTGGCGCCGCCACCACAACGATCGATTGGGAACAAAGCAAACAAGAAGACCTGTATGGGTAAATATATCACATCTAATGGGAATGGCATCGTTTCACTTTCATAGGGTAGTCAAAATGACTCAAATAACCCCTATTGACAGACAGAAAGTAAACAACATCTATTATAGGGTGCATGGGATGAAAGATAGTAATATCATTGACAATATATAGAGAGTTGATAGTACATTTGCTTATTTGAATTCACATGAATCTGTGTTTGTTGGTGATGTGTTATTGCATTAAACTAGTCAAGGGTTTTTTTTTATTATTAACAAATGGTGTGCAGGTTTGGCCAACAATTTTGTAACATTAGGTCATTCTCCAATTTTTTTCCTTCTCAATTTTCAACCAAGCAAGAGCATCTCCAATGCAAGATTCACTTTACTAAACGTCACTCGTAAACATCTTCAATGCAAGGGTTAAACGGAAACATCAATATGACAGATCACATTTTTCTTTAGAGGGGTTCAATTAGAGCATTTCTAATGCATGCTCCTCATTAGAAAATATCAATAGATACATAGGATTGACGGTCTAAAAATGAAAATTTTATTTCCAATACAAGGGTCAATTTAGAGGGTCAATCTGTGGATAACACGTGTACCGATACCCTCAATTAGAGCTTCTGTTATCAGAATGTTATATAGTGAGACCGTTACTTTGCCACCTTTGCAAAATTTTCATAGGTTGGATTTAAATCAAATTAAATTTTCAATCAAGTTTCCATATACCTATTCCAATCAGTTTCAATTTTCAATCAATTTAAATTCCAATTTAATTTATATCAGTTCAACTAGTATATCACTCTTGGTAAGACAGTCTTTTCATAGATTTATGGAAAGACGGATTTAATTAGAATAACAAAAGGTAAAAAGTCTTAGTTGTGTTATTAAAAAAATATTATGCAACGTGTAGTAGTTATAAAGCTTATAACCCAATTCATGTAACCCAAAAATTGTATCTTCATTTCTTCTAATTTGCACTTTAAACCCTGGTCTTTCCATGGTTTATGGAAAGACCGTCTTTCAAGAGACAAACTCGTCATTTTTTATTAGTTATATACTTTATATAATATTTAAAATTTCATGCACTCCTACATTTCTTTAAAAAAATAAAATAAAAATGAAGATGATAATTTATTTAAAAATTTAAAAAGTGATGCAAATTATTTTGTAAAATTAAGATTGAATTATATATATAGACAAAGTTTTGTATACGACGGTCTCACAGTAAGACTAGAGATTAAATTGCAAAGAATTCAACATGTGGTTTCAAATTAAAGTTTAAAAAGTTGAGGGGCTAGGTGTGTAACTTTGTTGATTTACATTTTAGTCCATGTATAAGTAATAAACTTTTCACCTTTCTCTCTCACTTTCTCCCTCACTTTCTCCACACAATCATTGGACATAGGGTGCAATATATGAGCCCCTAGATGATCCAAGGATTCGTCCTCGCGGTCGATTCAGGATCCCTCGAATTAGCTGTAGATCCGATCTTGGAGTAGGTTTATTTGTTGAGGGTTCGACCTTCGGCTTTCTAATTTTTATTAGAGCCCGAGGGCCTAGAGGCTAGCTTTGAAACCATTTATTTACACGGGGCCTTTGGGCCTTAACGATAAGGAACAGGGAAACACGATCTCTTATTCATGAGAGGGCTTCGGCAAGGGAAGCGGAAAGGATGTGAGGAGCGTGTTGCTCACTCAGGCCTTCGAGCGCGTGAGGTCTACACTGGATTCCACACGCACCACCCTTCCCATTAATTTTGGGAATCCTACACCCACGCTACCCATTTACGCATGTTCTTACTTGATTTTTGGTTGCCTGAGGTAACCATTACTCTTTCCTCCTTCTATATAAGTCATCTCCAAGTGTCTTAAATCACTTTTCACCCAAAGCTATTTCAAATTTCTTCTTCATTCTCCAGAGCTCCCCGTTGTTTTCAGAGAGTACTATTTTCCAGAGAACTCTGGCCAATCCATGCCGGCCATTTTGGCTTATTTTTTGGACATACCCTCTACTGGCGGAGTTAAGAACTCCATCCTTCAAAGTTCCAGTGTCGTTTCCTCATTGGTCATCGGTTCCCGTTCGTCTAGTAGAGGAGATAGAGAGAGCTCAACCAATTTTCCGGTGCCGCTCAAGGGTTACCGCTGAAAGTGGGTTACATTATGGTTAAGGGTTCCAAGGGATGCAGTTATCCAGAAGGATGAGGAGGGCCGACCTTTTATTTTCGAGAAGATTTCAATTCTCATTGTTGAGAGACCCTAGTCGATTCCCAAGGAGATTTCCCAGTTGTTTTCTGGCCTCCCATCCGCGATTAGGGTTCCCGAGGACTTGAAATTAGAGGTCCTTCGAGATGACAAAACCCCTAAGGACCCGAGACCCGTTAGGTGTGCTGTTTATGAGTGCCATTTTAGGTTCGGGCTTTGCTTTCCCCTCTCCATATCCTCTCTTGGTTTCTCAAGGAACACCAAGTTAATTTAGCCCAACTCCATTAGAATGTCATACTTTTTGTTATGGTATTTATGACCCAGTGACACAATTTAGGAACCACCCCCCTCCCCGCTACGAACTATTTGGATCCATCTACTATTTTTCTGTAGCATAGACGTGAAGAATTATAAGGGGATCTTTACACTTAGTAATAGATTCTTGACCCACCCAATTAAAATTTCTTTGAATTGTTGAGGCTGGCACAAACCTCCTATTTTTAATTTTGACATTGAGACCAAATGCTATTATATCCCGGGGTGGAATTCGAAGTCTAAGTTTGAGAACACTTCCAGTTGTTCTGCTCTGGAGGGTGTGATAGAAGATAGGGACAAGTTGTTGGGTGAGCCCCTAGACATTTCTAATAACATGTCCAGTTCCACCTAGCCATCAGAGGTTTATGAAAAGTGGGTTCATGACCAGGACCCAATTCTAATTAAGCTCCCTATGCCGACTCCTTGTAGGTCCCCCTCTCCTGAGAAGAGAAAGGGTAAGAAGAAAGAGAGCAAGAGTAGCAGGCCTAAAAAGGTTAAGAGGATGGCACATTCAGCTTCCGAGGATGGGGACGCTAAGAAGCCGAAGAAGGCAAAGTGAACTGACTCTTCGAAACCTTTAGAGCCCATTTTGGAGCCATTAGAACCCGTTGATGTTGTGGAGGCCCCTTCTAAGGGTTTCCCTCACCGCACGAAGGTGTTTGCAACACCTTAGTTTTTGCTTTAGTTATTTCCACTTTGTGTTTCTTTTATTGATTTTCCTTCCTTTTGCTTGTTTCAGTGGATTTCACCAACTTTTTCGATCTCGAGGAGGAGGAGGAAGAGCTCACCTACAAAGAGCTCATTGCAAGTCCCCCTGCTACTCAACCTCAGTCGGAGGTTCAAGATCTCTCGGTTGACACCAAGAGGGACCGCAAGGGCCCTTCTTCTCGTAGCCCCTCATACCAAAGGCAGAAGACTACTGATCAGACTCTCGTTGAGTCCCAGGCTAGCTCTGGGGTCAAGCCCACCTTGGGGGAGGGTGGCCTCATTCCTTTAGGCATTGTTAATCTCACCCTCGCCTCATTTCCGGGAGTGGCCACTACCGGGAGCGCCTTGGACTTTGTTCTTTAAGATTTTTTTGGCAAAGGTGACCAAGATAGGGGAAATGCAGAAGTCCCACGAGATCAATATGAATGAGCTTCAAGAGGAGCTCAAGAAGGTTGCCTCCAATCATAAGGATGAGTTGGAGAAGGTTGCCTCCAAACATGAGGAGGAGTTGAAGAAGCTTCCAGAGAAGCTATCGAAGGTAGAGAAGTCCGCTGAGTCCCTGACCAGCGAGAATGCTAGGCTGGTCAATCTTTACTTTGCCAAGCAACATGCCATCATTCTCAAGGCCTACACCAACAAGTTTGTGAAGAGTCAGGGGTTCTGAGCTTTCTTCTCATCCCTATCCAAGATCTGCATGGGTTTTACTCGGAATGCTCTTGCCAATTCAATCTGCAAGGACCTGCCAACTGTGTACGCCATTATACTGGAAGTATACAAGAACAGCTCACGCCCTTCTCAGTTGGACTATCTTTGGTGGAAGTTCATCCAAGATTGGGGGATGAATTCCATTTGCTCAACCATTTTAAGACCTCCGGCTGGCTCTTCACTGCAAAGGAAATCCACCATCTTAAATTGGATGAGGATGATGAGTGAAGCCAGTCGGACCCCCGGACTCGACCAAAGCCCAAGCGTCAGACTGCTTCTTCGAGCACCTCTCAGGCAAAGTGTAGTGTAGGGGGAAACAATGATGTATGAATTATTCTTGCTACGACTTTCGAATGTACTCTTTCCTCCGTTATGAATGAAATCTATTTCCTTTACTAATGTGTTTTTATTTTTCTAGTCATCTTGTAGATTTTAGACTTGGTGACATACCGCCTTATGCACCCCAATTTACTGCCACCACCGCACCGCCATAGGTGATTGGAATCTGCAATAACAAATCCCCCAGAGGTTTTCGGGGGGAAGAGGCTTTGACGGCCAAGTAAGAAATAGGCTACAAGAGTGTAATTAGGAATGAATAGTTGAGAGTGTAGGGATACCTTCAGCCTTTATATAGGTAGGCAAGTTGGGAAACTATTTTGTTTTTTTGTGGAGCAAGTGCTCTCACATTGGGCCGACCCAAAAGGCTTTACTCAAAGGGCAAAGCTATGGACCGTTCGGCCGGTTGTACATGCATTTTGGCCCATACAAATTTACACATTATCAAGAAGCCCCCAAAAAGCTGAGGGTTTGGCCTTCAAATGTAACCCAAGAGTGGGTTCGAATCCGTGCTCGCGTCTGTGGCTTCGTCGTTGTGCCCTTTTCACAGGGATACTTCGAATTGACGGCTGAGCGAGGGTTCATCCTACAAAATCCTTAAACACTCCAGGGGTACAATCTTGGTCCCCCTGTGACGCATTGATGGTCTGTCTCAGGTTGATTATTCGAACCTATTGTTTGAGCTAATAAATGTGTCGGGGGCCCTAGAGCTCATGGACCTAAATCCTACCTCTTTAGTTTCCCCAAGGGCCACTAGGCCTCCATTAGTTCTGAGTGAGAGGTTTAGTCCTTAGGTTTTCTTATTTATGTCAGGGACTAAAAGACCTTTGAGCCCTATTAATGGAAATAGAGAGCTTGAATTCCCGTCTTCTAATCGGAGTTAGAAAACAAGGTTATTTGAATTATTTATTACATACATATGAGGGTCGAAAAGCTTTCAAATCCAGGCTTCTAATCTGTGTTAAAGCCCCAGATTGTGCAAATCTCAGTTCTTTACCCATATAGGGCATGGCGTTAGGGTTTCCAATCTGTGTTAGAGCACTTGGTGGTTCAAATCCTAGTGAACTAGGATAGGGGATTCGAACTTCGGTCTTCCATTTTGTACTGGAATCCAAGTGTGCCTGAATCCATACTTTAACTGTAGAGGATTTGAGCTCCAATTTTCTGAACTAAGCCAGAATCTGGGGAGTTCAAACCTGTGTATAGTGCATTTTTCCTTTGGGTTCTAATCTATGCTAAAATCCGAAGAGTTTGAATTCAAGTGTTTTGAAAGAGTCTGGGCTCCGTGGGTTATACTTTGTGCTAGAGCTTAAGGAGCCCAAATCAATCTGCAAAGAGATGAGGAGCTCGACCTTCGGCCTTCTAATTTGCATTAAGAACCGAAGGGTTCGAGTCTAAAGCGGGAAGTAGAAAATTCATGTGAAATTAGGGTTTGAATCCAAGGCAAGAAGTGGAAAGGTCATGGTCGTGATGTTTACTTTCTTCTTCTATGCGCATAGAGCCCATGTTGGTTCCACGCGCGCCAATTTCCCCATTAATGCCTTGGGTTTCTCCCCCATGCGCCCTATTTACCCATGCACTTACTCTTTTTGCACGGAAGCCCAAGGTAATAATTACCTTTTAACTCCCTCTATATATACAACGAGATTTTTCACCTCTCATTTCACTTTTTTTCCTAAATTATTTTCAAACTTCAAACAGCCTCTTTTCTTTCAGAGCAATTTTCTGGTGATCTTTTCTTGTTAAAGCTTCTAGAGAGCTCAAGTTCCTTTCTAGCCATTCAACCAGTAAGTCTCCTATCTCTTAAGCCCTCATTTTCCCTTTAACAATTTCGTAAACACCATCGTTGGGGAAGAACTCCATTCTAGCCTATTTTTTTATCGTGTCTACCGCTGGCAGTGTAGAGAATTCCCATCTTCAAGACTTTGGCATCGTTCCTTCTACGGTGACCAGTTCTTTCCCAGAGGATTTCGAAGCCGAGGGGAGCTCCAGCAGTAGCATAGAGCCACCCAAGGGTTTTTGGCGCAAATGGGTTTCTTCTAGATCTAGGGTTCCGAGCTGGGCATAGGTTCAGGAAAATAAGGAGAGCCACACCTTCTTTTCGAGAAAATCCTAACTCCGGTCCTTGAAAGCCCTCAACATCCCGTGGCTTCGGAAGCCACCAAACTGTTAAAGACACTACCTCTGTAGGTCTAGCTTCCAAAGGATTTACGATTGGAGGTCCTTCGAGAGGATGAAAATTCAAAGGATAGAAGGCTCGGTCGGTGTACAGTCTACGAGCGTCACCTCTGGTTCTGGCTATACTTTCCCTTACCCCTCATCCTCTCTCATCTTCTCAAGGAACACCGAGTAAGTCTGGCCCAAGTGCATTCAAATTTCATTCTTCTTGTTATGGCATTCCTGACTTGATGCAACAGCCTGTGCATCACTCCTCTTTATGAAGTATTCAGATCTATGTACTATCTTTTTGGGAGTTGGCCTGTGGTGCATTCAGCCAGAGGCCGGAACACAAAGCTTGGAGGGATTGTGACTCTATGAAAACGATTCTCTAACCACTGTGTAAAGATCTCATCTAACTGTAAAGGGTGGCACCAATCCCTCATTTACACATTCGAGAAAGAGGCTGAGGAGTACTATGTACCCGATTGGAATCTAAAGCAAAAGTTTGAGAACCCATCCACATACGTCGCCCCGGAAGATGTGATATCTGATAGAGATCATCTACTAAGCAATCCCCTTGATATTGCAAGGAACTTCAATTTCTAGCCAAAAGGTCGGAGGAGGTGTACGGCTGGATCTATAGCCAAAAGCCAGTCCTGATAGAACCCTATCCTCCGGTGAAGCCTGTGAGTTCTCTTTCTGGCAAAGGGAAGGAAAAGAAAAGGAAAAGAAAAGGGGAAGGAGATGAGGGCAACCAGCCCAAGAAAACAAAGGTAAAAAGGAAGACCTCTTCGATTGGTAGTGAGGAGCTTTGAAAAAGCCAAAGAAGTAAAAAACCAAGGCTGATAGTTCAAAACCTTCCGAGCATACCTCAAAACCCGTTGAAGCAGAGCCAAAACCTGCTAGAGCAAGCAATTCCGGAGGGAACTTGTTAGGATTTCTTCCTCACCCTCCGAAGGTGTTTGCATCCTTAGTTTATACTTTGATTTTTATCTGGTCTCTCTTTTGTTGACTAATTCATGTTTTTTCTTTTTTTTAGTGGATTTTTCTGCTACTCTTGGTTTTGACAACGAGGTGGAGGCCAAGACTGTGTTCGAGGAGGCCTATCATGAGGTTCCCAACGACCCTCTGACTTCAAGACTCATCCAGCCGGAAGCTCATTTTGAGGTTCAGTCAAAGCTCCAGGATGAATCTACATGGAACAAATGGGGTTGGGATGGCGCTTCTCCGTTCCCCCTTCTCATCGGAGGTAAAAAAACTTATACGACCATATTGCTTCCGATCCACTCCTTTCAGCTGGAACCTGGTCTTTCTGGGAACACTGGATTGGAGACTGGCCATCCAACGGGGATGAACAACTTGCCCCCTCCGGGTGGTGAGGTCTCTCTTTGACTCTTGTGTTAGAGGCGCCCTCCTTCTCAATTGCTCTGGACTCTGTTGCCTATTCTTACATGACCACAGCTAAAGAGGCAAAACTGGTTGTTGGTAAATCCAAAGAGCTCGAAAGGGAGCTAAGGGAGGCTGCTTCCCTTTATAAGGAAGATCTGGAAAGGGTGGCCTCCGATTGTGAGGCTGATCGTGCTAAGGCTGCCCTCACCCACGAAGAAGGATCGGAGAAGTAGGCCCTTATCCATAAAGGGGAGATTGAGAAGCTAGGGCTCAAGAAAGACACTCACTCAAAGAAGCTCCAGATGAAACTCTCGGAGGCCCAGGAGGAGAATGCCAAGCTTGCCGCCTTTTGCTCTCCCGAGCAACATGCTTTCGTGTTCGAGGCCTACACTAACAGGCTAGTGAAAACCCAGGGGTTCTAGAACTTATTTTTGGACCTTTCAACAGTTATGGTTGGCTTTCTCGGAAAAACTTGGCTCGTTCCATCTCCAAGGATCTCCCTACTGAGTATACGACTATCCTTGATGTTTACAAGAACAACTTGGAGCCGAGACTGCTGAGCCATCTCTGGTGGAAGTTCATCAAAGATGGGAGACATTAAACCCCCCCCCCCTGCTCGACCATTTGAAGGCTTCCGAAAAGTACTTCTCGGCGGAGGAAATCTGTCACTTGGAGGTGGATGAAGACACAGAGTGGAAGGAGCAGGAGCCCCTTACCACTCTGCGATCTCGGCTCGGGCTTGCTCCCTCGGGTTCCTCTCAGGTGACTCCTAGCATAGAGAAAGCTGTATGAAAACTCTTTCCCTTGGGGATCTTGATGTACTCTTTAAAATGTTTTACTTATTAATGAAGACTTTTTCTCATACTTATGTCTTTCTTACATTTTTTTTAGTCACTTGTAAACCCTTGATCTGGTACCCTATCACCCCCATCTCCAAAGGGGCACTTCCTTCTATTTTTTCTTTCAAGACATGAAAGAGTGATATCATCGAATCGAGGAATAGGCTTGGGAGCATTGGATTAAGGCATCCTGATTCTGGTACAAGTCTATCTGGCTCGAATAAGAGCTTTAAGCAGCGTACAAAGAACTGGGCTTGTGGCACAGTAGTCTTTACGAGAGGCTGAAAGAACTTCTTGACACACTGAGTTGTTTGAGAGAGGAAAGAGATTCCTTAGCTGCTACGAAATACAAGATTTTAGGAGACTTATATTATCTCGAAGCCAGGCATAGTAAAGTTCTCGAAGAGATTACTACCAAAGCTGGTTTCACTTCGATGCACAAGTGCCTTACCACCGCTCAGGCCTATATTGCCGCTGGGGGCCTCATATTCCCAGCCCAACGAGACTATCAAATGCTACCGACGTGATGCTCAAGTTGCTCGAGAAAATGTAGAGGTAGCTCGGGCAGCCTTGGTGCCCGGCACTGCTAGGCTCGAGGAATGGAATGAGGAGGTTAGAAAATACTGACGATACTTGAACCCTACCTTAGAGTGAACCATTAAGTAAAATCAAGCCATTATTGGAACTGTCTATAGGTATAAGGAGAAATTCGAGAAGTAACTCGTTGAATTACACAAGATATACGAAGCGGCTGCCAACAACCTTCAGGCGTACGACCTATGAATTGGAATGGCCAAAGCCCCATTGGTTGAGGATTTTGAATTGTTCCTTCAAGACACCATCAACATTATTGAGCAAAAGAATATAACTAGGAATCCCAAGTACTAGGAAGCGTATGAAGAGGCACAAATATGGCCGGATAGATTCTGAAGAATGAGAGTGGGGGCTTCGAGTTCCCACACCGCTCCTAGAAAAGGTGGGACTTTGGGATCTGGTGAACTCCCTCTTCCCATGGCTTTGACTCAGAGGGTTAAATCAGGGGTGATCCGACTGGCGCCACTGGCCAAGGGAGTCTTAAGGGCCCTGTATTTCATCTAGAGGCCGCTAGCGTAGGTCTCCTAGAAGTTTTCCATGCTGTAAAATAGCTGTAACTTATTTCTGTGTACTTAAAACCCATTATGGTCGTTTATTATTGAAATAACAATTATGAAGGGATATTGCGCTTCCAACCATGCTAAATTTCTTAGCTCATTTTTTTCTTCCAACTTTGCAGTTTGGAAAATTGTGTCGATTTTCTTCAAAGGGGCTTTGATAGCCCTGCGAGTAGTTTGCAAGGTCTGAGCCTTAAGCATGTTTTGCACGTTTAATGGGGTTTTATTGGCCCTTTGAGCTCTTTACAAGGTCTGTGCCTTGGGCGCTTATTGCGTGTTCGATGGGGAGCTTGTTGGCCCTTAGAACTCTTTACGAGGTCTGTGCCTTGGGCGCTTGTTGTGTGTTCGATGGGGCTTACGAGGTTTTTTCCTTGGGTGCTTGTTGCGCGTTCGATGCAGCTTTGTTAGCCCTTCAAATGGTTTACAAGGTCTAAGCCCTGGGCTCTTATTGTGCATTCAATATGGCTTTGTTTTCCTTTCGAATATTAGTGACTCCAATTTTAGGAGGATGATTTGTGACATTTTCTCAAATTCTTTTGAATCCAAAATCAACTATGTTTCATTACAAATTATCAAAGACAAGAGGAAACCTATTGACCCGTAGAGCTACAAGGCTATCCTCTGACCCAAATGCACCTGGAGGCGGGCCTTCTCTTGGCCCCCTCGAGTCTATTGGGATTTTGGTGAGTAATACCTCCTAAGGTTGGAAATAATCCATCTGCACAGAATCAGTTCAACTTGGTGGGTTTCTAACAAATAACTACCTCCCAAGCCGGCTTCGACGACTCGGTAGGTTCCTTCCCATTTTGCTGACAGCTTTCCCTCTGGTTCTATAGGACTCTTCTCTTTTCTCCTCATTACAAGGTATCTGGGGTAAACTGGACTTTTTGGACCCTCCTGTCGTGATACCGCTTAATCCTTTCTTTGGCTCTGGCTTCGCGGAGGTTTAGCCTCTCCCTTTTCTCTTTGAGAAGGTTCAAATCCAAGCGTCGCTCATCATAATTATCTTTTTTCCATCCTTTGCTGATAGCAAAACTTCAAAGGGTGGGAAGCCTTGTCTTGGCTGGAATAACTGCCTATGAGCCAAACACCAGGTTGTAGGGGGCTTCACCCGTAGTAGATGATTTCATTGTTCAAAACAACCAAAGCACACTGGGTAATTCATTGATCCAGTTTATGCATGCCTCTTCAAGCCTCGATCAATAGCCGTTTCCAATAGTTTAATTGGTGACCTCCACCTGCTCATTAGCTTGGGGGTGGTAAACGCTGGTAACCCTTCGGCGGATCTTGTATTCCTTGCACCAGCTTTTAAAGGGGTCATTGACGAACTAAGTGTCATTTTTGTGATCGTTCAAGGGATCCCAAATCGGTATATGATATGCTTCCCGCAAAACCCAATCACCGCATTTCCCTTTATGCCAGTTAGGGCTTCGGCCTCGACCAACTTTGTAAAGTGTTTTATGGCTGCAATCACGTACCGAAAGTGGTTAGGGGCCTTCGGGAAAGGTTCCACCAAGTCAATCTCCTATTTGTCAAATGTGTAAAAATTGTTAATGTTCATCATTTCTCATTAAGGGCGGGTGATTGGTGTGCACCTTTGGCATTGGTGGCAAGCCTAGATAGCTTGTTTACCTCTTCAAACATCTTTGGCCAGTAATATCTATCCATAAGAAGCTTTTTAGCTACCGATTGAGCCCCTAGATGACTTTCGCAGGCCCACTCATGGGTTTTGCAAATCAAGTAGTCAGCTTCATGGGGAGCTATGTATCGAAGGCTTGGTTGGAGATATCCTCGGCGATATAGGAAGTTTTCGTGGATCACATATTTAGGCATCTTTAGCCTAACCTTCCTTGCTTCGATGAGATCCTTTGAGAGAGTCCCATCTCGAAGGTAGCTCATAATAGGCATCATCCCCGACTTTTTTTCTTCAACCACCATCATTGTTACTTCCTCCTCGAAGCTACGATTACTTAGCGCCTCCACCATTAAGTGCCCCTGAGATTGCAAGTCCAGGTCTGACGAGGCCAATTTGCTTAGGGCATCAGCCTGGTGATTTTTCTCTCGAGAGACTTTAGTGAGGGTATAATGGTGGAAATATTTGAGGAGGGGCTTCACCACTTCCAAATAGTGTTGCAAGCTTCTTTCCCTAGCCTTGTATTTCCCCTTGACTTGAAGGACCGCAATTTGGGAATCACTGAATATGTCTAGGTTTTGAACTCCCAAATCCTTGGAAATTCGAAGGCCTGTAATTAGCGCCTCATACCCTGCCTCATTGCCCATGGCTTTGAAGTCAAAGTGTAAAGCATAGGGGTAATCTTTCTGATCGGGATTTGTGAGTAAACTCCAGCCCCACTACCTCCAGACTGAGAGGACCCATCAATGTACAACTGCCATGTCTCTTGGGGTTTATTGTCGTCTTCTATTTCTATAATGAAATCCGCTAATTCTTAGCCCTTGATAGCTGTCCTTGTATGGAACTGGATGTCGTGTTCACCCAGTTCGATTGCCCATTTCATCATTTTTCTCGAGGCCTCCGGCTTTAGAAACACCTGCTTGATTGGGTAGCTGGTAAGCAGGATAATCTTATGGCTTTGGAAATATAGCTAGAAGTGCCTTGCAGCATGTACAAGGGCCAATATTAGCTTTTTGATGGCAGTGTAGCCGGTCTCAGGGCCATGTAATGCCCTACTTACGAAGTAGATTAGGTAATGGGTTATGTCATTTTCCTTTACCAAGACATCGCTTATCGCTAGGGGGATGCCGAGATGTATAAATATAGATCTTTCCCCTTGTCTGGTTTCACAAGGGTGGGCAGAATTTGTAAGTTCTCTTTCAACTCTCGAAAGGCTTTATCAAAGTCATCCGTCCATTAGAATTTCTTTGCTTTTCGAAGTATCTCAAAGAATGGAAAGTGTTATTTAACCCCCTTTGAAAGGAATCTGCTGAGTGCTACCAATGAGCCAATAAGTCTTTGTACATCTTTGATT
The DNA here is from genome assembly GCA_037428765.1 of Rubia yunnanensis. NCBI lineage: Eukaryota > Viridiplantae > Streptophyta > Magnoliopsida > Gentianales > Rubiaceae > Rubia > Rubia yunnanensis. Next base: position 62,369,889 of record CM075069.1, on the reverse strand, counting down.
GTTTTGGGCGGTTTCATATTCATAAATGGTTCAATTTTCTCAGGATTGACATCGATCCCCCTCTCTGAGACCATAAACCCCAAAATTTTACCTGCTCCTACCCCAATTACGCATTTAAAGGGGTTTAATTTTAAATTAGCTTCTCGGAGCATCTGGAAGGTCTCTTCAAGGTCCAGTAAAAATTGGTTGAAGCCCCTTCTTTTTACCACTATGTTATCAATATATATCTCAATGTTTCTGCCAATTTGTTTTGTGAAGAGTTTATCGACCAGCCTTTGATAGGTGGCCCTCGTATTCTTTAACCCGAATGGCATTTTCTTGTAGAAAAATGGTCACACATCAGTTACAAAAGATGTTTTCTACTTATCTTCATCTGCCATGAGTATCTGGTGATAGCTCTTGTAAGCATCGAAGAAGGCTAGCACCTCATATCCTGCTATGGCTTCGACCAGTTCGTCTATGGAGGGTAGGGGATAACTATCTTTGGGGAAACATTTGTTGAGATCCGTGAAGCCTATGCACATTCTCCAAGCTCTTTCATGCTTGGGAACCTTTACCAGATTTGTTATCCATTTGGGGTAGAATACCACTTCGATTACTTCTGCTCAAAGCAGATTTTGGATTTCTTCCTTTATGGCTTCAGCCCTTTCGAGAGCAAAGGATCCGAGCTTCTGCTTGATTGGCTTCTGGGAGGGGTCCACATTTAGCTTGTGGACCATCAACTGTTTAGGTACCCCATGAGGTCGAAAGTGTCCCACAAAAACACGTTGACAAAATTATCTAGGAGGTCCTTCAGTTGTTTCCTTGTTTTAAGAAGTATCATTTTTCCCACGGGCACCGTTCCTTTGTCTCGAATGACCATTGGTTCTTTGTCTGTGGGTTTGATTTCTCTGTTAACCGAAGAAACCCTATCATTCTTCTTAGCTCCTTTCAGAGCTATGGCCAAATAGCTTCATGCCGCTCGTTGATCCCCTCTGATGGCTCTTACCCCCCATTGTGTGGGGAACTTCATGGAAAATGATAGGGGGGCCATACTGCAGGTGCCTAGCACATCCAAGGCCTCCCAAGTATCACATTATTGGAGACACATCATCAAAACACTGTAAAGCTACAATCGATTGTGACTTCCTTGCCTCTGTCTGCCACTCTAACCAGGAGGGTCACAACACCTAGGGGTAGCACCATTTTCCCGGTAAAGCCGGACAGGGGAAAGGTCGTTCTACTTAGACTTTTGCGTCCGAGTCCCAATTGGTTAAAACAGTTTGCAAACATTTCTTCCACACTACTACCATCGTCTACGAAAACCATTTTGATATAACAATCTCCGGTGGTTGCATAGATCACCATTCGGTCTATGTGAGGGTTTTAGCTTGGATATAGTTTATCCTCCAAGAATGTAATTTCTTTTTTGGATCGGAAATGTTTTTGACAGGGTTCACCGGGAGGCACGTACAGGGACTGGGCTTTGATGATCATGTTCAAAGCTTGGTTAATTACAACTCCATTAATGAAGTTAATCACTCCGTTCACCACATCCCTTTGATTCCTGTCCGGCCGAGCCTCAGCCTCGGGTTGGACCCCTGCTTGGTTTCCAGTGTGGTCTACTTTGTTCGCTTGTTGTTCTCTAACCCCTCGATTAGCTTTATTTTTTTTCCTTTCCAACGAAATTTTGGTCATCCCTTCGAGGAGGATTCTCCTCTCAGGCCCTTAATGTAACCAGGGAGTAAGCCCTATCTCGCACATCTTTCAACGTCTTTCCTTGGGTGGGTGCAATCATTTGTGTCATGGCCCTATTCTTTGTGATGCTCATAAAAATAGGGCGAATCTCTTTTTCCATGGTAGTCATTTCCAAGATGGGGGCTCCAAAAAATCTCTTTGTGGATAGAGTTTATCTCTATCAAGGATTTGGTCAAGGGTATGTGTCCCTCGAACCCTTTCTTCGGAGGGTCAGGCATTTTCGACTGTGACTCAAAGTTCTTGGGGCCCTTTTGGCCCATCTATCCCCTTCTCATTTCCTCTTTGTGGATTCTTTGATTTTTGAATACTGTTCCATGATTTCTTGTAACTGCTGAAGGGTCTCCAGCTTTTTGAGATCTACTTTTTGTACAGGTCGAGGTTGGTCATCCCATTCATATATCTGAGGATCACCCCATGCTCCATTTGATTGATCATGCTAAGGCTTTCATCTATATATTAATGGTAGAATACCTCTGTTGATTTGCCCGACCTCTCCTTATTCTGGTAGATCTTGATCAAGGTTTTTGTGAACCTTTTCTTTTGGAAGAACTGTCCAAAAAAGGCCCTTCCAAAGTCTCTATATGAAGGTAGAGATCCCCTGCCCAGCTTGTTAAAGAATTCTTACACTTTTCTTCAAAGGTAGCTTTCAACCAGCTTCCATGTTTGCTATTCGTTGAAGTCTCTCAAATTCATCAAACTGAGTAATGTTTTTATGAACTCCCAAGGGTCCGAGTCTCCACTGTACATGGGGATCCCTTCAGGTGGTTTTACATTGCTGGGCCATCGAGTGGCCACTATTGCCAGACTAAAGGGGGAGTTACGACTTGTACCGAAGGCCCAATTAACCTATCGAGTTCTCTTGTCAAGGCGTCGCTCGATTCCCCTCCTATATGTGGATCTCTATACGGACTTGGCGAGAGTGAAGTATCCAAACTGTGGGTCAGGTTCGAGGTCATGTATCCCGAATGTGATCCCCCTACTGCCGAGCTGTAATACAACTTCGTTTGCTAATGATCGTAGGGGGGAACCTCTGGTTGGGGTCCTGAGTATATCTGGTTTTTAAAGCCTAGGAAGAATCCCATCGGCCCAGTCATCAAATGAGGAATGCTCTGGCTCAAAGCTGGAGGAATCAACATGGGCGCAGAGAATACCATCGCTTAGGACATGTTTGGGAGCATTGGTTTGGGCTGTGTGAGGGCTCCTACGTCCGCTTGATATGACCTTCCCGAAGGGGTGGGCAACTGGAATCTTGGTTGCACAATCAGGGGCATCGAAAGTGGGGGCCCTATCTACTGTTACACCACCCTTTGGTAGAGCATTTGGGGCTCCACCTAGTAGCCAGCAGATTTGAGGGCCTAAGCCCACAATGCTAGATCCTGCTGCAATGGGGGCCTGCTTTATTCGTACTCCTTGCTGCTCGAGTGGCTCCTCACGTAACTTCCATTTGCAAATCTGTCGTAGCCTCTGTGAACTGCGACTCGTTCTCCCTTGGCCCAAGCGTCTAACTTTGTGACGTGGAGGCTTCGGTACCTCATACCTAAGGTTCAATGTTGACCTCCATAGTTCCTAGGGTGCGTCAGCTTCTGTACGAGAAGCTTCTAGACCCCTCCTGGTCTACTTCCGGAGGCTTGTTACCGACACTAATGAGAGTTGGGTCTAATTTCATATTAGACCTATGCCATCTCCCTTTTTGGTATGGGGATTGTACTTCTTCACCTGCACCTAAAGTGTTTCCTTTTAGTTGTTTACTCCTATGAAAAGTGCTTGTCGTAGATGAAGACATAAACAACAATCTCAAATGCAGATCTGACTGACGGTCCCACTGGGCGTGCCAACTTGATGCACCCCAATTTACCACTGTCGTAGGTGATTGGAATATGTAAAGACAAAACCCCCGGAGGTTTTCGGGGGGAAGAGGCTTCAACGGCCAAGTAAGTAAACAGGCTACAAGAGTGCAACTAGAAATGAATAGTTGATTGTGTAGAGTTACCTTTTCCCTTTATATAGGTAAGCAAGTAGGGAAACTATTTTATTTTCTTGTAGAGCAAGTGTTCTCACCTTGGGTCATTTCAAAAGCTTTACCCAAAGGGTAAACCTATGGACCGGTCAGTCGGCTGTACATGGATTTAGGCCCATATAGATTTACACATTATCACCGCCCCTCCCTCCCCCCCCCCCTCAATTTCAAAGAGGGACCATCTTTGACTTCTTCTTTCAAGTAATGAAAGAGTGGTACCATAGGAATGATGAGTGAGCATGGGAGCACCGGATCGAAGCCTCACAATTCTGGTATAGGTTTATTCGGCTTGAGGAGGAGTTTCGAGTTGCTCGCCATGAGCTTGATTTATGGTGCAATGGTCTACATGATAGGCAAAAAGAACTCCTCGACGAGCTCAGCCATTCAAGGGAGGAAAATGGCCTCCTGATTACGGCTAAGGATGGGCTTTCTAATGACTATCATCTCATTGAGTCTCGCCACAGTAAGGTCCTCGAGGAGGTTACCAGTGAAGCTGGAATTGGTTCGATCCACAAGTGTGTGGTTGCTGCCAAGACCTTCAAGGCTTTCGGAGGGGCATCATCTTCTCAACCTCACAAATCCATTGGATGTTATCTTCACGAGGCCAGGATACATCTGGATAACCTAGATCTAGCATGTGCATCCCTTGGCATGGCCACGGCCAAGCTTTAAGAGTGGAAAGACCAAAATCGGGAGCTTCGATCTCGTGTGTCAGGTTTGGAGCAAATCGTCAGGGACAACGAAGCGCTTTCCTCGATTTCTTATAAGGATAAGGGCTGGGTCAAGAGGGATTATGAAGAACTATAACACACTTTTACAGCTTGTACTGATAGTCTTCGAGTGCATAGCCTTCGACTTGGGATGATCCATACAAACTTGGTTGAACACTTTGAAATGTATCTCCAAGAGACTCTTGACGTCATGGACAGAAACCATATTACAGAACACCTCAAGTATGGTGAAGCCTACAGTGAGGCTAAAACGTGGCTCAATGAGTTGCAGAAGAAGAAGAAGAAGAGGGGTGGGGCTTCGTGCTCCTGAGCTGCCCAGAAAAAACTCGGGATTCTAGCTCTAAGGGAGATAAACCCTCTGGAACTTCCCGCATGAGGAGTGGTTCTGTCTTCTCTCGTCTAAGCCAGGCTTTGACTCCATGCCCCAGTAAAGACAATCATAGTGCTTCTACCCTCCCTACTCAACAGGCTGATCCCTCTGAAGACCAACGGAGCAGGTGGTCAGGCAAGTGCCTCCTATTAGGAGAGGGGCAGCTTTTCCTATGTTGAGAGCCCTTCCTCTAACCAAGGAGGTGACACCACTGCCAGCAGAAGCCGAGGGACCCATTCTAACATCGATCGTGGTATCGCCCTCAATCCTAACGTCAGAGTTTCTGAGGAGGGTGAAGATGTTGAGGTTGCTCCCTTGTAAAGGAGATCTCGCGATCTAGGCTGTGGACCTTCGAACCTTATCCCAATGCAGAAGGCTGGGAATTTAAGGGCAGAGCAACAGGATCCCGATAGAGATTTTCTAACACCCATAGCCCCTATTAAATCCAAAATATTGATAGAGGATCCTTCCGCTCCCTTTGACGGGCTTCCCTCACATTGATATTCTGTATTGGTAGATGTTGTATGTTGTAACTTTATTCCTTTTATTTGTAAGTCATTGTGGCATTTTGTACCATTGAATAAAATTTCATATCTCTTTTTATTTTTTAATGGGTCAGTGGATACTTCTTAGGAGGCTTAACCCTTTCAACTTTAGTTGAGGTATTCAAAGTTTTCTTTTCCCTTTTTTCTAAGGGGATTGACTCCCCTAATATTTTACAAGCCATAGAGGCTTTTCATTTACTGTCAAGGATTTGATCCTAGGGCACTCATGTTATGAACGGGATTTTGACCCCAAGCGCTTGACAAGCCACGGAGGTGATTCAATGAATTACAAGGTTTTTACCTTCGATGCTCATATTGTGAAAGGGATTTTGACCCAGAGCGCTTGACAGGCCATGTAGGCCCTTCAATTAATTCCAAGTTTTTTACCCTTGGAGCTCATATTGTGAAGGGGATTCTGACCCCAAGCGCTTGACAGGCCATGGAAGCCTTTCGATTAACTACGAGGTTTTTATCCTTAGCGCTTATGTTGTAAAGGGTATTTTGACCCCAAGCGGTTGAATGGCCCCAGAGGCCCTTTGATTAGTTACAAGGTTTTTATCCTCATTAAGGAGAGCGAGGGACTTACACCTCCTCAAATTATTGTGTGTTTTAGTACTCAGCAAAAAATTGGAATAGCTTAAAGAAACACACTTCAATAGATAGGTAACAAGAATTGGGAAATTTTATCGACTTACAGCAAGATTTTTGTCGAAGGTATTCCTTAGCCTATAACTTCTTTTGGGCGAGCTATTCCCTATCCTTACCAAGTTTATTGAGATTCGAGAGAGTAGTATCTCCTAAGGTTTGAAACATTCCATATGCGAGAAATTGACTCACCCTGGGGTGTTTCCAGCACGTAGCTACCTCTAGGGTATGTTTCGATGACTCAGTAGGGTTCTTCCCAATTTGCTGCCAGTTTACCTTTGGGTTCGCTCTGGCCTTTTTCATTTATCCTCATTACGAGGTCCCCTAGGCGAAACTGGATTTTTTGGACCCTCTGGTCATGATACCGCTTGATCTTTTCCTTCACATTGCCTTAGCGCTTATGTGGTAAAGGGTATTTTGACCTCGAGCGCTTGAATGACCCCAGAGGCCCTTTGATTAGTTACAAGGTTTTTATCCTCATTAAGGAGAGCGAGGGACTTACACCTCCTCAAATTATTGTGTGTTTTAGTACTCAGCAAAAAATTGGAATAGCTTAAAGAAACACACTTCAATAGATAGGTAACAAGAATTGGGAAATTTTATCGACTTACAGCAAGATTTTTGTCGAAGGTATTCCTTAGCCTATAGCTTCTTTTGGGCGAGCTATTCCCTATCCTTACCAAGTTTATTGAGATTCGAGAGAGTAGTATCTCCTAAGGTTTGAAACATTCCATATGCGAGAAATTGACTCACCCTGGGGTGTTTCCAGCACGTAGCTACCTCTAGGGTATGTTTCGATGACTCAGTAGGGTTCTTCCCAATTTGCTGCCAGTTTACCTTTGGGTTCCCTCTGGCCTTTTTCATTTATCCTCATTACGAGGTCCCCTGGGCGAAACTGGATTTTTTGGACCCTCTGGTCATGATACCGCTTGATCTTTTCCTTCACATTGCCTTAGCGCTTATGTTGTAAAGGGTATTTTGACCTCGAGCGCTTGAATGACCCCAGAGGCCCTTTGATTAGTTACAAGGTTTTTATCCTCATTAAGGAGAGCGAGGGACTTACACCTCCTCAAATTATTGTGTGTTTTAGTACTCAGCAAAAAATTGGAATAGCTTAAAGAAACACACTTCAATAGATAGGTAACAAGAATTGGGAAATTTTATCGACTTACAGCAAGATTTTTGTCGAAGGTATTCCTTAGCCTATAGCTTCTTTTGGGCGAGCTATTCCCTATCCTTACCAAGTTTATTGAGATTCGAGAGAGTAGTATCTCCTAAGGTTTGAAACATTCCATATGCGAGAAATTGACTCACCCTGGGGTGTTTCCAGCACGTAGCTACCTCTAGGGTATGTTTCGATGACTCAGTAGGGTTCTTCCCAATTTGCTGCCAGTTTACCTTTGGGTTCCCTCTGGCCTTTTTCATTTATCCTCATTACGAGGTCCCCTGGGCGAAACTGGATTTTTTGGACCCTCTGGTCATGATACCGCTTGATCTTTTCCTTCACATTGCCTTAGCGCTTATGTTGTAAAGGGTATTTTGACCTCGAGCGCTTGAATGACCCCAGAGGCCCTTTGATTAGTTACAAGGTTTTTATCCTCATTAAGGAGAGCGAGGGACTTACACCTCCTCAAATTATTGTGTGTTTTAGTACTCAGCAAAAAATTGGAATAGCTTAAAGAAACACACTTCAATAGATAGGTAACAAGAATTGGGAAATTTTATCGACTTACAGCAAGATTTTTGTCGAAGGTATTCCTTAGCCTATAGCTTCTTTTGGGCGAGCTATTCCCTATCCTTACCAAGTTTATTGAGATTCGAGAGAGTAGAATCTCCTAAGGTTTGAAACATTCCATATGCGAGAAATTGACTCACCCTGGGGTGTTTCCAGCACGTAGCTACCTCTAGGGTATGTTTCGATGACTCAGTAGGGTTCTTCCCAATTTGCTGCCAGTTTACCTTTGGGTTCCCTCTGGCCTTTTTCATTTATCCTCATTACGAGGTCCCCTGGGCGAAACTGGATTTTTTGGACCCTCTGGTCATGATACCGCTTGATCTTTTCCTTCACATTGCCTTAGCGCTTATGTTGTAAAGGGTATTTTGACCTCGAGCGCTTGAATGACCCCAGAGGCCCTTTGATTAGTTACAAGGTTTTTATCCTCATTAAGGAGAGCGAGGGACTTACACCTCCTCAAATTATTGTGTGTTTTAGTACTCAGCAAAAAATTGGAATAGCTTAAAGAAACACACTTCAATAGATGGGTAACAAGAATTGGGAAATTTTATCGACTTACAGCAAGATTTTTGTCGAAGGTATTCCTTAGCCTATAGCTTCTTTTGGGTGAGCTATTCCCTATCCTTAACAAGTCTATTGAGATTCGAGAGAGTAGTATCTCCTAAGGTTTGAAACATTCCATCTGCAAGAAATTGACTCACCCTGGGGTGTTTCCAGCACGTAGCTACCTCCGGGGTATGCTTCGACGACTCAGTAGGGTTCTTCCCAATTTGCTGCCAGTTTACCTTTGGGTTCCCTTTGGCCTTTTTCATTCACCCTCATTATGAGGTCCCCTGGGGGAAAATGGATTTTTTGGACCCTCTGGTCATGATACCGTTTGATCTTTTCCTTCACCTTGCCTTCATGGAGGGATGTCTTCTCTCTTTTTTCCTCGAAAAGTTCCAGGTCCAGCCGATGCTGCTCATCATTGATCTCTTAGTTTTCATTGCTTATAACGATCCTTCGGAAGGTAGGCAGCCTTATCTCCATGGGGATTACGACTTATGAACCATAAACGAGGCCAGAAGGGATTTCAACAGTGGCAGAAGATTCTATCATTCAGCACTACCTAAGCACGCTGGACAATTCGTTGATCCAATCCCCCCTGCTCCTTCGAGCCTCGTCCTGATGCCATTGATATGGTTCTGCTCATGACCTCCATCTGCCCATTAGCTTTGGGGTGGTAAACGCTGGTAACCTTTTGTCGGGTCTTGTATTCTTTACACCAACTTTTGAATGGGTCACTGATGAACTGGGTGCCACTGTCCGGTATGATAATTTAAGGGGTCCCAAAGTGACAAATGATGTTTTCCAACAAAACTCGATCACCGTCTTCCCTTTTATGTCGGTTAATGCTTCAACCGCTACCCACTTTTTGAAGTAATCCACGACCACAATCAGGTATCGAAAAGGGTCTGGGGCTACTAGGAAGGGGCCCACCAGGTCAATCCCCCATCGGTCAAATGGCCAAGAGCTATTTATGTTTATCATTTTTTCTTGGGGAACATGAGTGATTGGTGCATGCCTTTAGCACTGATGGCAAGCTTGGATGTGTTTGTTAACTTCGTTGAACATCTTGGGACAGTAATATCCTGGTAGTAGGTGTTTATTAGCTATCGACCGAGCCCTTTGGTGACTTTTGCACGCTCCTTAGTGAGTCTCGTAGATCAGATAGTCAGCTAAAGAGGGACTACGCATCAAAGAAGCAACTGCAAATGACCACGATGATAGAGCACATCCTCGTGGATCACGTACTTGGGTGCCTTCATTCTAATTTTCCTTGCTTTGGTAGCACCTTCCGGAAGGGTACCATCTCAAAGGTAGCTCATGATTGGCGTTATCCACGAGTTCTCTTCCTCCACTATCACTACTGTTGTTTCTTGTTCAAAGCTTCATTTACTAATTTTTTTTCCACCATCAAGTGCTATTGGGACTGCAAGTCCAAGTCTGAAGTAGCCAATTTTCTCAGGGCATCGGCCTTGTGGTTTTTTCTCAAGGGATATGCGTTAGGGTGTAATGGTAGAAATGTTTGAGTAGGGGCTTTACCACTTCCAAGTAGCATTGCAATCTCCTTTCCCTAGCCTCGTATTCCACCTTAACTTGTTAGACCACGATTTAGGAATCACTGAAAATTTCCAAACATCGAACTCCTAAATATTTGGCTATTCGAAGGCTTATGATCAGTGCCTCGTATTCTGCTTTGGTGGTCTCGGTCTTTAAAGCCAAACTGCAGAGCATAGGGATAGTTTTTTTTGGGTCCTGTAAGCAGGATGCCGACTCACAGCCCCTGGAGTGTGATGATCCATCAACGTATAGCTACCACATTTCCCTAGATTCTTTCTCATCATTAACTGCTAGTGCATCTGTAGTTTCCACGATGAAATTTGCTAAGGCTTGGCCCTTAATAATTGTTCTCGAGTGGAACTGGATGTCATGCTCACCCAGTTCGATCGCCCATTCCATCATTCGCCCCGAGGTTTCAGGCTTAAGGAGCACCTGTCTAATTGGATAAATGGTAAGCATGATGATCATGTGGCTTTGAAAGTACGGGCGAAACTGTCTTACCGCATAGACTAGGGCCAATATTCACTTCCCAAGGGCGGTGTATCGAGTTTCCAGACCATGCAGTGCCCTGCTTGTGAAGTAGATGGGGTGTTGCGCTTTTTCCTTTTCCTTTACCAAAATCGCACATATTGCTAAGGGGGATGCCGAGAAGTATAAGTACAAGTCTCCCCTATTCTCCGATTTCATCAAGGTAGGAAAGCTTTGTAAGTGTTCCTTTAAGTCTCAAAATGCTTGGTCACACTCTTCCATCCATTCAATTTTTTTGGCTTTTCAAAGAACTTCAAAATATGGTAAATGTTTCTCGGCCCCTTTGGAAAGAAATTGACTAAGCGCTGCTAGCGATCCTGTTAGCCTTTGAGCGTCCTTGACCATACCAGAGGGCTTCATGCTTATCAATGCTTTGATACTGTCTGGGTCTCATTCCTGTTCTATGAACAGCTCTGTTGGCTGCAAGCATGCGCCTCTCCGTCTCGTATTCCCATTTTGGTTGTCCTCTATATCCTTCATCCTCCTCAGCATTTCGTTCTGAGACGCTAGAAGTGCCTGAAGTACTTCTGAGTTGTTTGCTAGCTCCGTTGAGGTACGTAACTGGTGCCTCTCTCCCGTCGGCGCCAATGTTAGTGCCAGAATTTTCTATCCACTGCTGACGATCTCCACGAGCCCAGTATGCTTCCAGGCCTACAAAACAGGCAGACCAAGGTCAAGCAGGTAGGCGCAGGTCATGCCAGCTCCGACACTACGGTCAACCATATATGTCATGGGGAGAATATCTCAGATGAATAGTGATTGATTGTAAAGTTACCTCTCTGAACGTGCCTCTCCCTTGTTTTATGTGTTTTGGTGGCTGATGGGACTCCTTCCATACGTCAGGTCCCATCAATCATTTATTGATCCCATTGGGTCTTCCCTTGTGTCTTTGGGCCGAGATATCCCAAACGGTGTGTACGTTATCATAATAAAACAAGAATAGAAAACCGACCATATGACCTGATTTTGATGTTGTAAATTGTGGATCCTACTAGGGTACGCCTCATATGCCCCATGGAGTGAGTCTTGGGTTAGTCCAAGAACTAAAATAATGCCAACGGTTGAATTTGGATGCTTACAAACTTATTTTATTGAGTTTATATGCTAATGTGGAGTTTCAAAGGTCCACATTACTTAATATAAATACGCTCAAATTCTCACATTACATGGAATCCAAAAGCATCAGAAAATAAGAGTTGACATGGGTGCCTGCATATCCTCTGCATCTTCAGAGATTCATGCTGTTCAACATGGCCATGAAAATGTGGTCTATTTTGAAAACTCTGAGTATGCCAACGGATCCCAGATGGGAGCTGGCTCCATATATTCCCACCAAGGCAGCAAAGGGATGAATCAAGATTCTGCTATTCTCTACCAGGTAAACTTTGTTGCTGGTTACTTGTTTCGGTGTGTTTTTAATGAGGAAATGGCATGAATTGATGGGAATGTTTTTGCAGGGATATGGAGTGGAGGATGGAGTTCTTTGTGGAGTGTTTGATGGGCATGGATCCAACGGTCAAGCAGTGAGCAAAATGGTGAGGAACAGGCTGCCATCTTTGGTGCTGAACCAAATGAATTCTATGGCGAAGATCCTGATGAGCTCCCCTAGACATGATGCTAATGAGAAAGTGGATGGTGGTGATCAAGTGCAGTTAAGCAAGAAATTCACCAAATGGAAAGATGCTCTTGTTACTTCCTTTAAGGTGATGGACAGAACTCAAACTGCTTGACCACATGGACTGCTTTTGCAGTGGAACTACTGCGGTTGTGGTTGTCAAACAGGTACCAAAAGACTACAAAAACAAGGCTACATATGAATATACCGTCTTTTTTCGGAGTTTTAACTTGTTTATGTGTTAGCAGGGGGGATGTCTTCTTGTTGGGAATCTTGGAGATTCGAGAGCTATACTTGGGAGAAGTTCGAAAGAAGGAATTGTTCCGGTTCAATTAACTACCGATCTTAAGCCTGGTTTACCAAGTAAGGCTTGATTCCTATGCCCTGTTGAGGTTGGTTTTACCTATGTCTATCAAGATTTCATAAATCCTAATTTGTTTGGCAGTGGAATCGGAGCGAATAAGGAAGTGCAACGGTCGTGTGCTGGCGCTGAAGGAAGAACCCCATATCAATCGAGTGTGGCTGCCAAATGATGACTCACCGGGCCTAGCCATGTCGCACGCATTTGGCGACTGTGTTCTCAAACATCACGGTATCATTGCCTTGCCTGAGGTGTCGTACCACCACATATCCGAGGAAGATCGGTTTCTGGTTCTTGCATCAGATGGGGTAAGTACACAGGAAACAAGTGTGGATCATAGGACATGATGAACTCAGAGTCTGATGTGTATTTTATGTTATTTTCAGGTTTGGGATGTGATGTCGAATGATCAAGTGACATCCATAGTTTCCTCGGCACCTACTGAGGAAGCGGCAGCAAAAGCAGTTGTTGATGCTTGCCTTGCTGCCTGGAAACACAAATTTCCAAATACTAGGAGAGATGATTGCACTGTTGTGTGTCTTTTCTTGACCTAAATTATTCTTGTTAGCCTCTCTATCAGAAGGGAAATTCGCCTGATTATATGTCCACAGGAAACTTGAGCACAATTACATGTGTAATCTGTATAGGCATAATTTTGTGACAAGATGCTGTTAATGAATCATGTCATCTTTGCACTATGTGTATTCTTTTCATGCTCCAAGCTGTCCAAGACTAACACTCTTCAATTATTTAGTCTATACAGATAAATTAAGTTTAATTCAACTGAACAACAGTTGAGAAATATCAAAATGAGATCAGCAGCCGAAAGGAAGAAAAATAAAAGTAGCCTGCCAACTTCCTCAAATATATATACAGAATTCCCATGGACAAAATTATTAGCTTGCAATATCGTTACTGCATTGCAACAACAATGCTAGCTATGGATCCCCTAAACCTGATACAAGGAATATTTTCTCCTACAATATCATCAGACTGTTTCAAGCCTCAACTATAGGGAGGGGGTACCCAAGCAACAAAACAAGCTTATTCATCTCCAAGCAAATCATCATACGCTACTGGAATCCGAACCCGATCATGAACTGATACTTGTCGTTTGTCCTCACAATTAGATGGCTGGAGATGGTTCTGCACCCGAGACTCTTCTTGTGATCCATATGGACTGCTACAGCCAGCTTGATCTTTCAGCATACCAGCGGTATTTCGGGGAGAGGAGTCTGAATTCAGCACTGGTCCATTTGATATATTATGTGGCTTGAACTGCTTCTGCAAGATGAAGTTGATCACTCAAAACATGTACCATGCCTTAATGATTTACGAATTAGGGAGGGGGGCACCCATAGGCTTCGATTACAAGATCAAGAAATAAAACAAATGCATCATTCAGCACAGCAAGATAAACAAGAGCAGTGCCGGAATTAAATTTCCATCATCTACGAAGATTTACAGTCTCCCACAATGATAGACAAGTTTCAACAAAATCGATCCACAAATTATCATCACAAATGCTCAATAACTAAACCTCGTCATCATAATATCTATGCATGGAATATGAAAACAACGAGAAGCTTGCTTCCGTGGGTCTTAACTGAGGATGCAAAAAGGCACGGTCAAGGTAGAGAAGATAGACATATAAGAATTTCAAACAAGGGTAAAACTATATAATATTGTACTACAACAGGAATGCTTGATTAACCTCAATGTTGAGCATAGTCAAATTGTAATTGCATCCTTTGTAGTCCATCCTAATACTCCTAACTGGTTTCTCGGGTAAAGATGCAGGAAGGCAGACCTTCTTAAAGATCCTCTTATTCTCTCAACAAGTTTTTTGGTTTCACTATTCTTCTTCAAGACTACTTCCTTCGTTCTTAGTACTTGGTGAATCAAGTTTCGCAGATGAGTGGAAATGAAGGATGGGAATATGTAATTTGACTTGAGAAACACCCTTTTTCTTTTTTCCGACAATATGATCCCTTTCCACTTTTCCTTTTTTCAATTATTTGGTCCATTTTTGTTGCTACGTCTCCCTACATTGTGTGCCAAGAGAAATGCACCATCCATTAAAAGACGGAGGAAGGATGTATTATCCTGAGATCAAATCTGTGACCTAATAGCTAACGCGTTCACCATGCAGGAAAAAATTACATATATACCAAAACTTATGCTATATTAAATTTAATTAGGATGAAAATAAATCAATATAATGATTTCAAAGGGAATACAACATGAAAAGATAGAAGAAGAGAATGTGGTGTCAGTACCGAACCTCGAATTCCTTTCCTTTTTTCATTATCTCTTTGTAAGCTTTAGGATCTCGCACTTTAAGGAGGTTCCATAATAGACCACCGCCAGTACGGCAACGTCTACCATCTGTCGTTTTTTGACCTCCGCAGGCCTGAATTGCATCAACCTGCAAAAATTGGTGAAGCCATCTCATTATCATAAGATTGCTGTCATATTAACAGATCTCTCATCAACTCTAAGAATAAAGGAACACATCGCTACTATTTTATTTTTATTTTCCCTTAAACAGTCAGATATACTAAGGTAAGTGTTAAAGTTCTTATGAAGAATGCACTGCATGCCATCTTATTCTGTATACAAGAGTATAACAAAATTGGTTTAACAAAAAGCTATCTTAGATAGATAGGTCTATAACAAGAGATCAGAGAAATCATCTTTGTGACACATATGTAAGAGCATAAGGAGACAATGTTGAGCATAAGAAGTAAACAGTCAAACTCATGTTCTGTTCTTCAGAGATACTTATCTGATTTGAATATATGCGGGAGCAATCAATCACGTTTTTATAGCCACAAAATAGAAGTCACTTATAGTTTTAACATACTGTATTTTAGACTTGCATAAAGCAAGCCAAATTGCTAGAAATATTAATATCACAAATACTAGGTTCGGAAAGAGGAATGCGCCCACAAGCTGCTAGAAAATTTAACTGCTTATCAATCGAGAAACTCAACATGCAGTGTAAGAAGTAGTGAAGCTACTCTAACTGGATCTTTCTACTATTATAATAATGTATTAGATGCATTCATATTATCTGACAACATTCAGTAAGTGCAGTCATACCTCTTTTACAAGATCACTGAGAGCAGACGCACCAAGACAACCCACAGCAGCCCACACTAGATAAGACTTCCTCTCCCTCAAGTGCCTACAAACATCTGGGACAAATCTACAAACATAGAAAAAGAAGAGGTAAGGAATAATGCTATCCTAAAAATCACAATAAACAAAATTGCAGAGAGCGGGTGAAATATTGAACAGAATCCAACCACAGAACGACTCAGATACTGAAATCAAACACTAAAGGCATCAACATGACAGAAAACTGTCAAAATTTCCTCCAATCACATTGGCTAAATCTTTCCATGTGGCTCCTCTGTGGGGGTGTGTGTAGATGGGGTGGCAGTGGGGGCGGGGTTGAACCTAAATAGACTGGTCCAGGTTAAACCTTAGATTTTGAATGGTTTTTCTGAGAAACGAACCAGTCCAGGTTTTACAGGAACAGGACTAGCGCTAACAAGAACCTGATCCTGATCGTTCCTAATACAGCACACAAGGAGTACCCAAAGAAGCAGACGAAAACTTTTTGGATAGCACCCAAAGGGAATGGCTTCTTACCCTTGGAGATGAAAGAAGTACAATTTTCTCCAAGGCATCAAATAATATTATGACAATGCATCATAAATTTAGGAACCAAGAGTGAATATCAGGGAAAAGAATAATACATCCTCCATCCTAAGATTATTGGCATATTTACTTTTTCAAAGTCAAACTTGGTAAACTTTGACC
Organism: Rubia yunnanensis; assembly: GCA_037428765.1. Taxonomy (NCBI): domain Eukaryota; kingdom Viridiplantae; phylum Streptophyta; class Magnoliopsida; order Gentianales; family Rubiaceae; genus Rubia; species Rubia yunnanensis. The sequence continues at coordinate 62,353,671 of CM075069.1, read as the reverse complement.
TCAATATAAATTAATATATGTATAATAAAAATATCATGTGAGATATTATTAGATTCATCGTAACATTTATTTTCTAAATATCAATTTTATATGCGAAAATGTTATACGTAGCTAGAGATATTAAAGGTCAAACATGATCATTGAAGACCGTGAAAAAGTAAATAGACCAATAATTATGGGACGGGGGGAGTATAACCTAACATGAAACAGTGCTTTGAGCAGGAGAGTACCTGCTCATATCGGTAATATTAGGACCAGAATTGCCTCTCTTCTTTTTGTTCTTCTTTTTCTTTTTATTTTTCCTTTGGCCGGGATTAGCAGTAGCACGTTCTGCATTTAGAACCTTCACATCAGCACCAGAAATATTTTCCCCACTAACAGCCTTATGACCAGCATTGGAATTATTTTCTCCATTTTCAACTTTTGGATCATGTTCAAACAACTCTCCCTCTTCTATATCAACCATCTCAACATCTTCAAAATTCTCATCTTCAAATACACTATCCAGAACACTCTGTTCTCCTTCCATAGTGTAAGCTATGCTGCCTGCAAGAAAGTCCTGGAACCATCAAGAAAAAGAGAACTCAATAATGCACGGAAGAATACACAAAAACAAGTTGGCCTAGTCTTACAACATCCTCCATCAAAGTAGCTAAATGTTAGTGTGCGAGAAAGAGAGAAACCAAAACAATTCAGCTTACTAACTCAAAAGGAAGCAGATATGATAACCAACCCTAATAATACATCCATTTTATCAACAAAGGAAAATTTTAGACAATAGATGCATATAGCTAAGGAGTTTGCCCCTTCATGCCAAAGACGCAAAGCTAGCACTTCCCCAGTTTCTATGCCAAGAAACAAATGAAGAACTTAATGCATCAAGGTTTTCTTGATGCAATTGATCAAACTAAAAATCCTTACCTTTTGGTAAGGATTTTTAGTGCCTCAATGGTACAGAATAACAGGGGGTGGGAAAGAAGACCTAATTAGAAATGTATTGTAGTTCAGGTTACCTTTTGAGTTTACTTAAACGCTGTAGTTCCAAGTTCTGGGATCATGAATCCCACTAGGGATTTTTTGCTTATAGCTGAGCAAGTTTATCAATTCTGAACTTTTAACACCCTTTCTGCAGATATGGTACCTAGGTTTTGGGTTTTTGAACATTATGGTGACTACTAGGAGACAAAGTTTAAAGCTTAAAAAAAGTTGGGAAAAAAAAACAAACTCAGGCAATCAAAGTATCAAAGTGTGCAGACAGGCCTGCAAATCGCACAATACCAATTACCAAGTTACTGATTACTGAGGTTAAGATGGAGGCATACCGTTAGCTGTCTGTATACAGCTGCGGTGGCAATCGATCAATGGAGATGCCGGAGATGACAGAGGTCAGCGCTTGATGCCGCCGGCGAGCTGACGCTGACGGACGGAGCGATGCAAGTTTGCGGGATGCGACCGTACGAATGTGACGATCCGGACTGCCCGAGAGAGCAACGACGGATGACGGCGCAGTGGCCGGGAAGTCGTGGGTTTTAGACAGTGGGCAGTCGAGGTTTATTCCAGTGAGTACACCTCGTTTGCCAAGGTTGAGATGAAATATTAGTGCGCGCCCAGCATTATAATTAGCACAACAAAAACTAGGTAAGACCCAGGTTTATCGTAATGAGCCCATTTTGAGTCCTATATATGAACTATGGAAAGGGACCCGCAAATTTATTTAATCAGCGTCTATTTGTAGCAACTGATTTACAGTGTATCATAGCCATCGAATTATATATTTGAATGGCTCACATTTGTTCTCACATAATGAAGCGGGGCGAATGACGGTAAAAATTGAAGAAGCGATGGTTCGATTCAAAGGTCCGATACAGTTTTGAACATAACTTTTGCATTCGAACTCGGAATCAGGCGATTCCATGGGCGTTGGAACCATCTCGACAAGCATTAAAGGTGGTAACATTTGCTCCGTTTTTCTATTTGAGGTCGTTTAAGGCCTCAAAATCGCATTTTACGGTTTTTGAGTGTTTTCCGATTTCCGTTTAATTTCAGAATTTATTAATTATGAATTTCCTTTTTAATTTTTTTTCGCTTTTCTTCAGAGTTCAGTATTTGAGGACCTCTTGTATATTTGGAGATGACAGTTTTTAATAATATTAATTTCGAGAATTATTTTCTCTCTAGTGGATTCCAGAACCAAATCCTAGGATTCGTGTTTGTGAATCTTTTTCGATTATTTTGACAGCATCAATTGGTATCAGAGCAGGCTTTTCCTTGACCTTTTTCCATTGATTCACAATGAATGGTCAACCATTAACCCAGGCGGAAGGAGTAGCGATTACCGCGACACTTGCTGCTCTGATAACCAGATGGAGGCGCTGATGACGCATGTGGAGGCTCTGAGCAATGACGAGCGATCAACCAGTAGGAATCCGAAGGGGAAGAATATCATCGACTATTCATTCATTTCGGATGAGGAAGCAATCGTCACAGAAACTTGAAAGAATCAGGATAATCAGAGGAATAATCTGGATTACCGGGTTAAGTCTGATATCCCCTTGTTTTATGATCCATAGGCATTGAGGAGTTGCTGGATTGGCAGATCGAAGTTGATCAATTTTTTGATGTCATGGAAATTCCAGAGGACGGGCAATCGCAGTGAAGTTGAAGAGTACGGCCATTGTGTGGTGGGACTGGCTGGCTGGCTCAAGGCGTAAGCAGAACAAAAATCCGATCAGATCATGGAAAAGGATGAAGCAGGTGATGCTGGATCGATTTCTGCCTGCTGATTACGAGCAAATTTTGTACAAAATGTACATTGAGTGCTCCTAGGGAAGAAGATCAGTTCAGGAATACACGGTTGAATTCATGCGTTATTGTGAACGCGATAAACTTGGCGAGTCTGAGAATCAGTATATTAGTGGCCTAAAACCTTCAATTCAGGAGAAGATGGGTTTACAAATCGTGTGGACTCTGACCGAGGCTCAAACATTGGCCATGAAAGCAGAGATGATTGAGAATTCCCCTCATGGCAGAAGTAGTGGTTTTTTCTGGCTTTCAAAAAAATTTAGCCCCAAAGTAGTTTCGAGTCGTCTAGAAGCAAGGAAAAGATCGTGGTAACCAAGGGCTCTAACCTTTGTGCTGGTGCTGGTGGTTTAGGAGGCGTGCAGGATAAGAGGGTGTTCCCAGCCAGCCGATGCAAGGACAACCTAACGCGTACACTAAGCCATGTGGTGATAAATGTTTTCGTTGTGGTGGCATGGGGCACATGTCTAATGTTTGCCCATCAAGGACCATGACTCTTCTGGAAGAGGATGGCGAGAACGATGCGGCGGATGGGTATGAAGGAGCTGAGTTCGTTGAAGAGGAGGCAACTGAGAAGGTCAGCTTTGTGTTTCAACGAATTCTTTTGCCATCCAAAGACGAAGGGCAGCATAAGAATCTTTTCACAGCCCACTATTCGATTAATAACAAGTTGTGCAATTTAATTGTGGATTATGGTAATTCTAAAAACCTTGTTTTTGTGAAGTTAGTTGAATATCTGAACTTACCCACTGAGACTCATGAAAAACCTTATGCCTTAGGTTGGGTTAGTAAGGGTAATCAGGTTAGGGTGACGTTAACTTGTAGTGTTCTTAGGAAGCATTACAGGAAGAACGTGATATGTGATGTACTGGATATGGATGTGTGCAATGTGTTGTTGGGGTGGCCTTGGCCGTTTGATAATGATGTTACACACATGGGGTGTGATAACATTATATTGTTTACGTGGGCGGGCGGGCATAGGATTGCTATGGCTCATGTTCCGTGTTTTTACTGTGTCACAGGAAGAAAGTAGTCAAATTTTCTTGTTATGACACGGGGTGAAGAGGAACTTGATAAGGTTGTGGTTGAAGCCGACTGTTTTTATCCCATGGTGATGAAGGGGTTGCTGAGTGCTGAGAAAAAAAAGACACTGATTCTAGTGGAAGTGCAGGCAATTTTGGGGGATTTCGAGCAGTTAACTGGTGACGAGCTTTCGAGTGAGCTACCTCCTATGCAGGATATTCAACATCAAATTGATTTGATTCACGACTCTAGTTTGCCAAACCTCCCGCACTATCATATGAGTCTGAAGGAGAATGAGATTATAAGGGAACAGATTGAAGACTTGTTGAAGAAATGGTTCATTCATGAGAGTATGAGTCCTTGTGCGGTTCCTGTTCTTCTTGTTTCAAAGAAAGGAAATCAGTGGCGGATGTGTGTTGATAGGAAGGCTATTAACAACGTTACCATCAAGTATCGCTTTCTTATTCCTCGGTTGGAAGACATGCTTGATGAGTTGGCATGTTCGAAAGTGTTTTTAAAGAAAGATCTGCTTAGTGCAGATCATCATATTCGTATCAGGCCTGGAGATGAATGGAAGATGACTTTCAAGAGCAAGGATGGACTGTACGAGTGGTTTGTGATGTCTTTCGGGTTGTCCAATGCCCCTAGTACCTTAATGAGGGTGATGAATCAGGTTTTACGCCCTTTCATATGTTCTTTTGTGGTGGTTTACTTTGATAACATCCTGATTTCAAGTAAGACCAAAGAGGAGCATTTAGAGCATTTGAGGCAGGTGTAATAGGTTTTGCTCGAAAATTAGTTGTACATTAACCTGAAAAAGTGTACGTTCAGCACCAACAAGTTACTTTTTATGGGTTTTGTTGTTGGTGAAGATGTGATTTAGGTTAACGAGGAGAAGTTGGGTGTTGTCCACCAATGGCCAGCACCGACGTCTGTAACGAAAATACGTAGTTTCCATGGCTTAGCTACGTTTATAGATGTTTCATCTATAATTTCAGTGATGTGACTGCTCCCATAACTGAGTGCTTGAAGAAAGGAAAATTCCATTGGGCTTTCGAGTATGAACAAAGTTTTTCCTTGATGAAAGAAAAGCTATGTATTGTACCCGTGCTAGCTTTTTCTGATTTTGATAAGGTTTTTGAAGTGGAGTGTGATGCTAGTGGCATAGATATTAGGGTTGTACTATCTCAGGAGAAGAGGCCAATGGCATTTTTTAGTGAGAAATTGACGAAGGCTTGGCAGAAGTAGAGTACTTATGATCAGGAGTTCTATGTTTTTTTAGAGCTCTAAGACAGTGGGAGCATTACCTGATTCAGAGGGAGCTCATTCTGTTCATTGATCATCAGGCTTTGAAATTTCTCCATAGCTAGATGGTGATTAATAAGATGCATGCTCGATGGGTGAGTTTTCTGCAAAAAATTTCTTTCGTTATTCAGCACAAGTTAGGAAAGTCGAATAAGGTGGCAGATGCTTTGAGTAAGAGGGCTTCTTTGGTTGTTACTTTGGCACATGAGATAGTTAGGTTTGACTGTCTGAAGGAGCTGTATGAAGAAGATGTTGAATTTAAGGAGTTTTGGGTGAAGTGCAATGAGGGTAATACTAATGGAGCAGATTTTCATGTTTGTGATGGTTTTCTGTTCAAAAGAGATCAATTGTGCATCCATAACTCTTCATTGACGGAGAAACTGAGTCGGGATTTACATGGCGGTGGTCTTAGTGGTCATTTGGGAAGAGATAAGACCATTGCTAGTTTGGAGGAGAGGTATTATTGGCCGCATTTGAAGAAGGGCGTGAGCATTTTTGTCAAGAAGTGTTATGTCTGCTAGGTATCTAAAGGTCTATCTCAAAATACTGGTCTTTACATGCCATTACCTATTCCTGAAGATATTTGGCTAGACTTTTATATGGATTTGGTGTTGGGGTTGCCACGTACCCAATGTGGTGTAGATTCTGTGTTCGTGGTGGTGGACAGGTTTTCCAAAATGTCGCACTTTATTGCATACTGCTAATGCTTCGAATATTGCAAAGTTGTTCTTCCAAGAAGTTGTTCGTCTTCATGGAGTTCCCAGGTCCATTACTTCAGATAAGGATACAAAATTTCTAAGTCTTTTTTGGATTACCTTATGGAAAATATTTGAGACTGCTTTGAATAAGAGTTCTACAGCCCATCCCCAGACTGATGGGCAGACTGAGGTGACAAACAAAACATTGGGAAATATGATTCTTAGTGTTTGTGGTGAGAAGCCGAAGCAGTGGGGTTTGGTTTTGCCTCAGGTTGAATTTGCTTATAACAATGTAGTACATTCAGCCACGGGAAAGTCTCCATTTTCTTTTATTTATACTACTGTTCTGAAGCATGTGGTGGATTTGGTCGAGCTTCCAAAGGCTTCCGGAGTGAGCAAGTCAGCAAAAAATATAGCTAAGGAGATTGTAGAGACCAAGGAAGCTGTCAAGATTCATTTGGAGGCTACTGGGTAGAAAAATAAGGAGGCTGCTGATAAGCGCAAGAGGCTCAAGGTGTTCAAGAAAAGTGATGAAGTGATGGTGTTCTTGCGCAAGGAGTGGTTCCTAGTTGGTACTTACAGTAAACTCAAACCCTTTAAGTATGGTCCATTTAAAGTGTTGAGAAAGATTAATGATAATGATTATGTGGTGGCTATTCCAGATACTATGAGCATTTCCAACACTTTTAAGTGGCTGATATTTATGAGTACCATGGGGATGGGGTTCTATATCCTGATGAGAACTCGGGGTTGAGTTCTTCGGAGGTGGAGGAGACTAATGCAGGGCGAATGTCGGCGAAAATTGAAGAAGCGATGGATTGCCGCAAAGGTCCGATAAGGTTTTGAGCATAACTTTTGTATTCGAACTCGGAATCAGGCGATTCCAGTCGCTTCGTTTTCCTATTTGAAGTCGTTTAAGGCCTCAAAACAGAATTTTACTATTTTGAGTGTTTTCCAAGATCCGTTTAATTTCTGAATTTATAAATTTTGAATTTCCTTTTTTATTTTTTTCCATTTTTCTTCAGAGTTCAGTATTTAAGGACCTCTTGTTTTTTCGGAGATAGCAGTTTTTATAATATTATTTTCAAGAATTGTTTTCTCTCCGGTGGATTCTAGAACCAAACCCTAGGATTTGTGCTTTCGAATCTTTTTCGATTATTCCGACTCCATCACATAAGATGGTGTTCTCACCTAAATGAGTGTTCTCACCCGATCCCTCCCCTATATATATGTGTATATATATATATATATCACTGAAGAAAATCCAAAGAAACACATAATCTGAAATAACAAAATGTTTGAATTTATTTACACTTTGATAGAGTTACTTTGATAGAAATATGTATACATATTATTTATTTATTTATAGCTGATAAAATCTTGTTTTAAACCAACTAACTGTTAAATGATGACATTTTATAATTAGTGAGACTAATAAGGTCATTTGATAATTACTTTTATATATTTTAGTGAGATACATATAATTATGATAGCCTTTTAAAATGAGTTAGAAATCGTTAAATATTGAATACAATAAATTTGATATTTACTTTTATATATTTCAGTGAGATACGTATAATTATGATAGCCTTTTAAAATGACTTAGAAATCGTTAAATATTGAATACAATAAAATTTGATATTTACTTTTATGTATTTCAGTGAGATGCATATAATTATGATAGCCTTTTAAAATGAATCTCAACATATAAATAATTACTTTTAAAATAATTTGAATGAAATCTTATAAAAATAATCAAATTTTATTGTATTCAATATTTAACGATTTCTAACTATCTCATATAGTTTTTCTAAGATGACTAAACTTCAAAATGACCATTATACCCCTTTGGATAAAAAGAAAATTTTGAAAAATGGAAAAAGATGACATTACCCTTCCCAAAAAGTGCTCAACCTTCCATCGGTCAACGTTGCCAGTTAACTCTGTCAATGCTAGTTAACCTTGGTCAACGGTGGTCAATGGTGGCCAACGTTGGACCGCCGTCATTCGCCGCCACCGGTTGATGGTGGCCAGGTTAAATCAGCACTTTGATTAATAAGATATGGTTAGTTTAGAACTTTAGTAAAAAATACAGGGTTAAATCAGCACTTTTGTAAAAACAGTAAGGTCAGATCAGCACTATCATAAAAATAATATCTTTTTGAGTAGAATCCACTCCTTATAAATATGTCTTTATTACAACTTCATAATCTAATGTATCATAAATATATTTATAATTTATATATTTCGTTACGAAAGTAAGAAACTTTGGTAAATACTTTCCGAAGGAAATTCAAACATTTTGGTAAATAATTTCCTTACGAAATTCGGTAACTTTGTAAGTAGACATCGGCACATATTACTACTCGGATACTGCTATGGACAGAATCAACTTTTTATTATGGAGATCGAATTTTTATACTCCCTCCATCCAAGATAAATTGGCATATTTTGACTTTTGGAAGTCAAACTAAGTAAAATTCGACCATTAAATTCTATTAGGGATATGAAAAAGTCTTGTGCGAGATGGTCTCGCAGCGAGTAGGAATGTTAAAAAAAATGGAAAATCGATAAACTGTCAAAACCAAACTGGTATTTAATTCGGTTAGCCGGTTAATTGGTTAATTGGTTAATATCGGTTACGGTTATTGGTTAATGTCTGTTAATCGTCTTCCTTATCGGTTTTATTATTTAGTAATCGATCTAAAAGGATAACAGGTAAAAGATTTTATAGCACATTAATTAATTAATTTCAACCCCAAAAATTACTTTACTAAACTTTGGGCCTTAATCACAAACCCAATATTATTAGCCCATATATCTTTAAATAATAAGATAAAGTCTTGGGAAAGATGGTATTTCCATATGCTTATGGAAAAATGGGGTTTAATTTGAATAATGAAAAGGTAAAAGATATTAGTTGCAATATTAAGCATTATTATGCAACGTGTAGTAGTCATAAAGTTTATGACCCGATTAATGCAACCCAAAGATTTTATTTTCATTTCTTCTGATTTGTAGTTTAAACCTTGGTCTTTTCATAACTTATGGAAAGACCATCTTTCAAGAGACATACTCAATAATTATGCCCAAAATAAATAATTATACATACAAAAGTCAATGTAGCTAATAAATGTGCCCAACACTAATAATTATCGACGAAAACTCATGGTACAATTTTAATATTAATTCAAAAAATTATTCAACTCCTTTGCAACACAATCATCCAATTCCTAAATTTCTTACCTTTTATTCTAAATTTTGCTGCTCTAACTACTAATGTATATTAAAATGGATTTATATTTTTAATTTTAAATAAATGATATATAGTAACCGGTAATAACCGACACATCATCTGAAACTGATACTAACCAAACCGGTAAAACCAACAACATTATTGGTCTGGTTATTCGGTACCTTATAAAATTCATAAACCAGTAGAAACCAAAATCGATTAACTGATAAATCGGCCGGTTGAACACCCCAAGCAGCAAGACCATGGATTAAATTGTTAAGAATGTAGCATAGGGTTTCAAATTGAAGTTTTAAAAGTTCAGAGGCTGGATGTGAAATTTCGTTAATTTACATTTAAGTTTAGGTATTAATATCAATCTTTCCTTATTTTTCTCTCATATTTTTCAAATGCTTTCTCTCTCTCATCTCCTTTCTTCTCTGCGCATAACTTCCTTCTTCTCTCTCCTCTCTATTTCTCTTCTATTTTCCTTCAATTTGACCGCTTCTTTTCTTCCAGTTAACTGCACATCCTCTCCATTTTCTTCCTCCTTTCTTACGCACAGTGGTTCGTTGAGATCTTTGGAATTTTTTGATGAATTTTCCCACAAATTTTCCATTTTTAGCTTTGGTTTCCCACAGTCGAACACAATACGACCTTCATTTTGTGTTTACCTTCGAAGGTAATGCCTTTGCTCAGATTATTTTTATGCATATTTTGTTGTTTTTTAAAATTTTTGTTTGCTTTTGTTGGTTCATGTTATAATCTAGGGTTTGTGTTAATATTTGAAGATTTCTCTATTTTTTGTGTTTTGTGAGTTTCTCTTACGGATTTGTGCTTATATATGTGTTGCTGCTATTGTTTCTTAGATGCCTAAGAAGATTCGCCTCACTATTGCTGCAATCGAGAAGGAAATAGTATTTGTAAATTTTCAACAGTGATGTTTTAGGCACAAGTATTGATGTTCTCATTATCAATTTGATGTTTGATGTTTTAGGTTTTAAGTATTTTTATCTATGATGGTGTGATGTTTTAATTTCAACATTTGATACTTGTGGTGTTTTTAATGCTTAAGTGTGTAATTAATCCAGTTTTGATTGTGTGTGATATCTTAGGGTTTTGTTACGATTTGTGCTAATTTTTGTATTGTTGTTGTTGTTTCTTAGATGTCTAAGAACGATTTCCCACTATTGTTGCAATCGAGAAGGAAAGAGGATCTACAAATTTTGTTATTTTTCAGATGTGGTGTTTTATATACTGTTGTTGATGTTTCTGGTTTTATGTTTGATATTTCATGTTTAGGTTTTAAGTACTGTTATTTGTGTTGGTGTGATGTTTTAATTTCAATATTTGATGCTTGTAGTATTTTAAGTGTGCAATTGATGTTAAATTTTGTTGTTTTGAGTGTGTGTGATATCTTAGGGTTTTGTTACTATTTATGCTAACTTTTGTGTTGTTGTTGCTGCTATTTTTAGATGTTTAAGAACACTTGCCCACTATTGCTACAATCGAGAATGAAGTAGGAACTATAAATTTTTTTAGCTGCGATGTTTTAGATACTGTTTTTGATATTTTAGTTTCTATTTTTTTTATCTTTCATGTTTAAGCTCTAAGCATTGTTATGTGTGTTGGTGTAATGTTATAATTTCAGTGTTTCATGCTTGTGGTGTTTTCATATTTACGTATGCAACTGATGTTCAGTTTTGTTCTTTTGATATTTTAGTGTGTACTATTTGATGTTTTTAAATTTTGATATTGATATTTTAAATATTGTGCTTGATGTTTCTCAATGTAGTTGCCAGTGATGTTATGTGTGCTATTGTGATGTTTTAATTTCAGATATTGATGTTTTAATTACTGTATGTGATGTTTTATGTTTATTTCACATGAATACTTTCCATGCCAGAGCTCTACGATGTCATTAATGAGATATTAAAAAAATGCTATGACGAACCATGCTCTCGAAGGTGTTACCTTGAACAGAGGACTGGAAATTGACCTTTGATCATTGCGTTGATGGAGTAGAGAGCCATCCACTTCGAAACCATCAGGAGAGAAGACAAGTTTATTAAAAAGCGAGCAACGAAAGAAAACAAGTTGGGGGAAAATAGAATTTGATTGTTTGTGATGTATTGTGTGAGAATGGTGTTTTATAGAGTTTAATTGTTAGATTCGAGACACTAGATTGTTGTTGATGTTTTAGGTTGCTTCGAATTTTTTCAATCTTTATGTTAGTGGTTTTTAATGCATTTGAATCTTTTTGTACATAATGATGCTTAATAGTTTGATAGTTATGTTGATTGACATTTTAATATTTATTTGTAATGCCAATGATGATTCAATAATTTCCTTTGATTTTGATTTGTCAGTGTATGTGTTTTATGTCTTGTTCATCTGTAATATACGTAAAATGGTATGTATCATTTTACATCTGTAAATTATCTTGTAAAAAAATAATAAGATCCGGGGATAGAAGTGGAAGGTCAAAATAGCTTTTTCAAATGCTACAATAGTGGAATGTATATTTTCAACACTAGTTGGAGATATTTTCTTTTTGATTGATGTTTTAGTTTTTCAGTATGTCATTATTAAAAATTGATACTCCCTCCATCCCACCCTATTCTGCACAAAAAAAATGTTTAGTCAGAGATGCCGAACTTTGACCACATATTTGAATCGGTATATGAACAATAATTTTATCATATAAGATATGGTTAGATTCCTCGTAACATGTAGTTTATAAATATCAATTTTTTGTATACCATTATTGTCCGTACCTACCCATATTTACTGTAAAACATATTTATTGGAGACCGTGAGAAAATTATGTGCAGAAATGGGTGGGACAAGGGGAGTATTGATGTTTCTTATTTTGGAATATTAGATTTTTTTATATATATTCTTGATGTTACAATAGTGTGAATTGATCTCTTAAATTTTAATATTGATGTTTTTAATGTTTTCACTTGATGTGTATTTTTATTATTTTTATTTAATTTTTGGCTATTTTAACGTGCGTCTTTAGTATTTTCATTTGATGTTTTGTTATTTTAATTTTAATATTTAATTATTTTATTTTGATATCTATTTTAGTATATTATTAAATTTGATGATTTAGAATTTTTATTTGATGATATTTACTTTTAGTTTGATATACTTATTTTTAATGTTGTATGAAATGCTCAGAAATCAAGAGCATAACACTTGTGTATGAATATGTGAGAACGGATAGTACTATGCAAAACTCAATGAAACCATAGTACAATATAGCTAAATAAGAAAATATGAGAGTACTGGTGCAGCAAAATCAATGTTGTCTCTTAGCTCTCTTACTCCCTCCCTCCGTCCCAGGTTAAACAGCACACTTCACTTTATGTTACTATTCATTATCCAACTTTGACTGCATAATTGAATAGATATATAAACAATAATATTATCATATGTTATATGGTTGGATTCGTCGTAACAAGTAGTTTTTGAAAAGCAACTTTTTGTTTACCATTATTATACGTAGTTAAATATATCAACGATTAGACAAGTTTCTTGATGAGTGTAAAAAAGATTCTGTGCAATTTAACATGGGACAGAGGGAGAAGCTTTGACGCCATTTTTCGAGTTTACCCTTTTGGTTCGAGTTAAAGTCCTCCCGACTTGATCAACTTGATTTAAATCTCTCGTGGCGACTATTTCACTTCAAGTACCTATCGAAATTCATATCGTCGTTGAATTTTTAGGTTTTCGTCTACCCCCCATATTGGGCTGATTTTATTAAACATCCTCACACGTGTTAAGTTTCTCAAAACCTCGTGTCTTGGGGTTTCTAGATTGAATGTCTCCTCATCTCAGAATTTTAAGGCTTTCCAACCAAAAATCTAGAGAATTGACCAACTGTCTTGGGATTCCCTATCTCATGATTCTTAGATTTTTCAACCATGAATCAAGAGATTTGACCGAAAGTCTTGGGATTCCCATTCTCAGGATTCTTAGGCTTTCCAACCAAAATCTTGAGATTTTCCCCTGAATTCTTTGATTACAAATAATCAAAGCTTTTTAGCATAGTCATGATAACTCATGCTTAGGGTTTATACCATGGTTCACAAGAACCAATACCCTAGACATAGTCGTAAACTAATGTCTTCACGTTCACATTTTTCAGGTCATACAAAATAACCAGAATATGTTGAACTTTGAGCCCATATGCTCTATCTGTGCAATCTAACAATTGTCACTCGTGAGCCATATGCTCGTAAACGATCAATCAAGATAGCCAATTATTGGGACAAGCCTTGTCAAACCTTTCATTGCATCAAAAGGGCACTTTCCCAAACAATTAATATAATCATAGCATATAAAGCATAACACAATTTTAGACACAACATTGATCTAAAATTTTTGTATATGCAGCTAAATCAAGTCCCTAAATGAACGAGAATACATCATGGATCAAATAACCCAATGTCACATACTTTATTCATGCACGAATATATTTCACTCTTGCCGAGAGATGTCATGTTTAAGTGCAAATGAAGTTTACCAATTTTTCGCATGCGATTCTCAGACCAAGCATATAAAAGTCATGAATCACTAGCAGCACATTCTCACACAAATATGGTTAAAATCTTTAACCAACATGAGCATCCCACATCACCAAATTATTATACCATGCAAAATAGGTATTTCAACATTTGATTAAGTATTCAAGCAAATACTCTAACATTTCAAGGGCTTCGGAAATTAAACATGTCTCATAATTTCCAAACATATGTACTGCTTTCATGTAATTGAATAATAATGTCTGATCTCATATTCTAAACTCATGGCATTTTTTCCCGTAAATTTAATTCAATCTTTCATGCAAAGAATCAAATATGATTTCTTACCATATCAACATTTAATCTCATAAGCATGAATATCACGGAATTAGCATATTTCCATAATTGCGCCATGTAATTTAACATACATGCTCAACTCATTTTCCCACATAATTAAGGGATTAATATAACCAAATCCATTTACTATCAAATTCGATAGCCTTAGTGTACTGGACATATATGTGCAAATATTATTCACATAACACTCTTTGTAACAAAGTCTTGTTCACATCCAGATTCATGCAAATGGTTATCAAATATAATCCAAGCAGTATATGTATATATATAGCATATGCCATGATTCATTTTAATTAACGTGTATACATACCATAGTTAGCACAACTGTGGTTACACTCTTGATTCTTTCATGCTGCCAAGCAAATCCTGCTGTATCTCCATGCCTAGTTTCCCTTCCATAAGAGATATACAACCGTGTATACTCGGATTCACCAATGCGTACATACAAAATATCATTCATCGTTAAATATATGTACACATCTCATATTATATAATATTTTTAAATTACTATACATAACAAATTGCTCGAGCTGGTTCTGATGTACACAACCGAAACCTGTTCAAACTTTTCGCAGATATGCATTTTCAAACAAGATTCCTTTCGGAGCATACCTTTTCGAGTAAAATATCATGTGATTCTTATCAAACTACAACATGCAATTTTTAATATACTGCATGCAGTTCGAACAAATTAAACATGCAATCAGTAATTTCAAAGGGGCATGCAAATTTCCATGCATATCGGATCAGGCATGCAAACAAGAAATTCAATTTTGACAAAAAAGTTTTTTGAAGAAAGCATTCAGCTTTCGGCATGCAATGCATATGGCATTTAACTTTCCTCATGCAAACCACTTTTGGAATTAATCCAAATTGATGTAATTCCGTAGCATAATATAATAAAAGTAGTGCTTGCATTTTTTTAATCAATATACCTCAACAAAATGTCATTCGTTTCAAAACTGTTGGACATATATTGATTATATCATGCGCAAAATTAAACATCAAAATTGAACGAGCAATTAACATATGCAAGAATAATAAACTTTTATTAATTATTCAAGCATACAATCGAAACGCTTAAATTACAAATAATCAAAGCATAAATCATGTTTCAAGTGATGATGGAGTCACGAGTAACACTCGCTGCCCTTGAAACGAATGAGTCCCGTTGTGGACATCGTTCCCTAGGATAAAACCATTGCAGGTAACAATTAACACGTAAGAGTTACCTGGGATTCACGCAAGGCCCGAAGGACTATCACCTCGACAGAGTATCAACTGGAAACTTCGAGAAAGACAGAAAGAAGACTCAAGTTTAGACTATGGAGGGACTTGAGAAATGGTGTGTTCTTCTGAATGACTTAGAGACTCTATTTATACTTCTCTAAGAGACCCTAATCATGGAAACCTGATATTCTAGTTTTCTGTAATTAGAGAAGAATATTCTCCAATCACCGACTCACCAAATCCGAGACATTCTATGAATACTCGAATCAAATCTGCTGGAAATGGAAGAAATACTTGCACAAATATTCTTCATCGTATTAAACATGGTAAACCGCATATTTATTTAAGACAAGATATCTCACAAAATATGGAAAATTTTGTTCTTATCTCTTAAGAATTACACACAAGCAATTCCATGTCTTCCAGAGACTTCCATGCGGTCCATACGCATTTTGGACAGTCCAGAGAAAAATTAATCTGGGCTAATTTCCGCCTAATTTTTCTCTTTCAAGAGTGACATTTCAAACATCCATATCTCATTCACCCTTGATCCGTTTTGAGAGTTTAAATAGTCGATTTTATAGTACTCGCGAAGGAGAACCCAAAAATGACATCCATCGACCCAAAAATCCATTCGGGTCCCACTCAAACGAAGCCCAAAAAGTTGACGAATTTCAACCTTTTTACCATCATTTTCCAACAATCCCCCACATGAATAGATATTGATGTAGGAATCAGAACAATCACGTCAGACACAGAGTTTGACTTGGTGATAGATTCATTTCGACGGCATAGATGCTGCATAGGATAAGTAGGTGTCACCCTTTGAAATTTCCCTTGAGAGAGTACACTTAGCCCACTGGTTAGGAAGTAGACGCGATGTCCTTGAACTTCCCCTACCGCTTGTGTGAACGACAATGCACTTCCCACAGACATCTTTCCTAGCCCTTGCGCTTTCCTCGGTTGTGTCCATTAATCAGGCCATGGCACACGCCTAGTTCTGTAAGGTTTCTAAAGAATTGCGTCCCAACAATTCCCTTTCAAAGCGGCCACACTTCTCGCTTACATAGGTGATTCTTGGCGTAAGAACAGTTCCGCAAACTATTGCGCTCTTTCGAGTACTACATACTCGATACCTTGAATCATTAAAAGCAATTTAATGCTTAACCTCCATTCACATCACTGTTCTTCATCATAGGAATAAGACAGGAGGTATGAAACCCCCACAGTGACCGCGATGGGTCTTTGCAGTTTAGTTGTCCCTTTGAACCTAGATCTTGGGATCTCCAGTCACATAGGTTGGGTGTCCACGTACGTAACCCACCATTTATTGGACTTCGTCATATTCCTTTCGATGAGTTCTCAACTAACTTTCGATTCAATTTCTTCGTCAAGAAATTAATTCAATCCTTTCGTCAAAGAATCGCAACTCTTATCATATTGACCTTACGTAGTCAACATCAATAATTCTCGTAGATAGTAGTCGTCCAATGGTAAAGTGTCTATGTCGAGACACACCATCATTGATATGGCTTTAAGCTACAAGCTTTACGCTACACCAATAAGCATACAAGTGCTTTGGTCATCCTAGGGTATATCTTTCCCAATTTGTTTCCAACACAATGGACATAGATTCCTCTATGAATCTAGCATGAGAGAACCATTTCTCTAGACAACTCAAGCAATATCCATGAGTC
Organism: Rubia yunnanensis; assembly: GCA_037428765.1. Classification (NCBI taxonomy): domain Eukaryota; kingdom Viridiplantae; phylum Streptophyta; class Magnoliopsida; order Gentianales; family Rubiaceae; genus Rubia; species Rubia yunnanensis. The sequence goes on along the minus strand of CM075069.1, from coordinate 62,336,798 downwards.
TCACACACAGCTTGTTTCCAGTGATCTTTTCTAGATTACTCGTGTATCATCTTACTATCCATTGTAAGAATAGTCTAATGTGCACTTTAATAAGTACAACAGACTATCAATGACTCTTGAGTTCTCTTCTTAAGAGACACCTCGCCTTTACAAAAAGGTAACTCATAATGTTTAGAGTCATTCCATTGAATACGACATATCTCCAAGAGACTCAATCATCATATCAATTTTTCTATCAATGAGAAAACCATCAATTCAAAGACATAAATGACATGGTCATTTTCCGTGTCCCTTAGCATATCTGCCTTCATCAAACTCATTGATTTAATATCACTGGCTAAACAACAATTAGTTTGGTCACATGATGGGTCATTTAGGAGCATTGAGCTTTTCATTTTGCTCTATTCAGATCTTAATATCTAAATCTCCAAATGACCATTTAGGTCCATTAGATGTACTTCTAGCTTTCACAAAGCCTCGATAGCAAGTACCATCACCCTTGGACTCATTCTCATGTCTAGAGAACACCTATCAAGTACACAAATATACTTACTAATTGTTCAAATCTACTAGTACTCTAGTGATTTGCAATCATGGTAGATCAAACTCTCTATTGATCACCGCTTTCCACAAACGTCATTTCATGGAATCTTGTTTCCTTCGTTGGTTTATCTCCGATCCTTAATGATTCCATCTATTGACTCTTAAGTCCATTTAAGATGAATCAGGATCTTTAACAGAAACTTCCACAAAATACACTTTCCATCAAGATATATTTCTAGTTTCTGCATAATATTTCTTGTGAATTTCAAGAAATTGATAGCACTTCAACATTGTGCATATCTAGTAAAGATACTGTTTAAGTATTCCTTTTACTACATTCGCAATACGCCAACCCACATATTCGAAAGAACTTTTAGGATGGCTCTATGAGGAGCTTTATTTTCCTCCTTCTTGGGGTATCTTATTTAAAAGATCGCCAGCCAACTTAAAGGCTCCCCCACAACGCTTGATCATTTCTAGCAATTTCCTTCAATCACCAAATGACCTTGCAAATGTTTACATTGTGAATCACATTCCCCAAAGGATTCTATGTATTCACATCATGGTCACAGATAACCTCATATGTTTTCTGTGCATCACGTAAGGGGTTTCGTTAATATACAAACCCAACTTACTAAAAGTCCGTGTGTTCAATAATGAATCAAACACTAGGTTCTTACCCATAAAATTTCTTTTAGGGCTTGATCCTTTCAACCATCAAAACACCTTCATGTATTGATATTTTATCGTGAAAGTCTCTCTTATTCCTTCAACTCCCTTGGAATTAGAGATAACTAAACTTTCTGATCTCAATTAATCGTTCTCCCTCGCATGACCAATACCACAACTGATGTAGTATCAATCAATCGAGGATTCGCTTAACTCTCACTAGGGCATAGTGTGAGTTTACCAATCCACACAATTTCATGCCCATTTTAAAGTCAAGTTTCAGTACAACTGAACTTTACTTTCAGACTACTCAAATCAAACTTGAGTGTCTTTATGCTCGAAACACATTGAAGTCTATTGCTCGACTCAAGTTTGAGTGCATTGCTAGACTCAATTTCGAGTTTACCCTTTTGGTTCAAGTTAAAGTCCTCCCGACTTGATCAACTTGATTCAAATCTCTTGTGGCGACTTTTTCACTTCAAGTACCTATCGAAATTCATATCGTCGTTGAATTTTTAGGTTTTTGTCTACCCCCCACATTGGGCTGATTTTATTAAACACCCTCACACGTGTTAAGTTTCTCAAAACCTCGTGTCTTGGGGTTTCTAGATTGAATGTCTCCTCATCTCAGAATTCTAAGGCTTTCCAACCAAAAATCTAGAGAATTGACCAACTGTCTTGGGATTCCCTATCTCATGATTCTTAGATTTTTCAACCATAAATCAAGAGATTTGACCGAAAGTCTTGGGATTCCCATTCTCAGGATTCTTAGGCTTTCCAACCAAAATCTTGAGATTTTCCCCTGAATTCTTTGATTACAAATAATCAAAGGTTTTTAGCATAGTCATGATAACTCATGCTTTAGGGTTTATACCATGGTTCACAAGAACCAATACCCTAGACATAGTCGTAAACTAATGTCTTCACGTTCACATTTTTCAGGTCATACAAAATAACCAGAATATGTTGAACTTTGAGCCCATATGCTCTATCTGTGCAATCTAACAATTGTCACTCGTGAGCCATATGCTCGTAAATGATCAATCAAGATAGCCAATTATTGGGACAAGCCTTGTCAAACCTTTCATTGCATCAAAAGGGCACTTTCCCAAACAATTAATATAATCATAGCATATAAAGCATAACACAATTTTAGACACAACATAGATCTAAAATTTTTATATATGCAGCTAAATCAAGTCCCTAAATGAACGAGAATACATCATGGATCAAATAACCCAATGTCACATACTTTATTCATGCACGAATATATTTCACTCTTGCCGAGAGATGTCATGTTTAAGTGCAAATGAAGTTTACCAATTTTTCGCATGCGATTCTCAGACCAAGCATATAAAAGTCATGAATCACTAGCAGCACATTCTCACACAAATATGGTTAAAATCTTTAACCAACATGAGCATCCCACATCACCAAATTATTATACCATGCAAAAGAGGTATTTCAACATTTGATTAAGTATTTAAGCAAATACTTTAACATTTCAAGGGCTTCGGAAATTAAACATGTCTCATAATTTCCAAACATATGTACTGCTTTCATGTAATTGAATAATAATGTCTGATCCCATATTCTAAACTCATGGCATTTTTTCCCGTAAAGAATCAAATATGATTTCTTACCATATCAACATTTAATCTCATAAGCATGAATATCACGGAATTAGCATATTTCCATAATTGCGCCATGTAATTTAACATACATGCTCAACTCATTTTCCCACATAATTAAGGGATTAATATAACCAAATCCATTTACTATCAAATTCGATAGCCTTAGTGTACTGGACATATATGTGCAAATATTATTCACATAACACTCTTTGTAACAAAGTCTTGTTCACATCCAGATTCACGCAAATGGTTATCAAATATAATCCAAGCAGTATATGTATATATATAGCATATGCCATGATTCATTTTAATTAACGTGTATACATACCATAGTTAGCACAACTGTGGTTACACTCTTGATTCTTTCATGTTGCCAAGCAAATCCTGCTGTATCTCCATGCCTAGTTTCCCTTCCATAAGAGATATACAACCGTGTATACTCGGATTCACCAATGCGTACATACAAAATATCATTCATCGTTAAATATATGTACACATCTCATATTATATAATATTTTTAAATTACTATACATAACAAATTGCTCGAGCTGGTTCTGATGTACACAACCGAAACCTGTTCAAACTTTTCGCAGATATGCATTTTCAAACAAGATTCCTTTCGGAGCATACCTTTTCGAGTAAAATATCATGTGATTCTTATCAAACTACAACATGCAATTTTTAATATACTGCATGCAGTTCGAACAAATTAAACATGCAATCAGTAATTTCAAAGGGGCATGCAAATTTCCATGCATATCGGATCAGGCATGCAAACAAGAAATTCAATTTTGACAAAAAAATTTTTTGAAGAAAGCATTCAGCTTTCGGCATGCAATGCATATGGCATTTAACTTTCCTCATGCAAACCACTTTTGGAATTAATCCAAATTGATGTAATTCCGTAGCATAATATAATAAAAGTAGTGCTTGCATTTTTTTAATCAATATACCTCAACAAAATGTCATTCGTTTCAAAACTGTTGGACATATATTGATTATATCATGCGAAAAATTAAACAACAAAATTGAACGAGCAATTAACATATGCAAGAATAATAAACTTTTATTAATTATTCAAGCATACAATCGAAACGCTTAAATTACAAATAATCAAAGCATAAATCATGTTTCAAGTAATGATGGAGTCACGAGTAACACTCGCTGCCCTTGAAACGAATGAGTCCCGTTGTGGACATCGTTCCCTAGGATAAAACCATTGCAGGTAACAATTAACACGTAAGAGTTACCTGGGATTCACGCAAGGCCCGAAGGACTATCACCTCGACAGAGCATCAACTGGAAACTTCGAGAAAGACAGAAAGAAGACTCAAGTTTAGACTATGGAGGGACTTGAGAAATGGTGTGTTCTTCTGAATGACTTAGAGACTCTATTTATACTTCTCTAAGAGACCCTAATCATGGAAACCTGATATTCTAGTTTTCTGTAATTAGAGAAGAATATTCTCCAATCACCGACTCACCAAATCCGAGACATTCCATGAATACTCGAATCAAATCTGCTGGAAATGGAAGAAATACTTGCACAAATATTCTTCATCGTATTAAACATGGTAAACCGCATATTTATTTAAGACAAGATATCTCACAAAATATGGAAAAATTTTGTTCTTATCTCTTAAGAATTACACACAAGCAATTCCATGTCTTCCAGAGACTTCCATGCGGTCCATACGCATTTTGGACAGTCCAGAGAAAAATTAATCTGGGCCAATTTCCGCCTAATTTTTCTCTTTCAAGAGTGACATTTCAAACATCCATATCTCATTCACCCTTGATCCGTTTCGAGAGTTTAAATAGTCGATTTTATAGTACTCGCGAAGGAGAACCCAAAAATGACATCAATCGACCCAAAAATCCATTCGGGTCCCACTCAAACGAAGCCCAAAAAGTTGACGAATTTCAACCTTTTTACCATCATTTTCCAACAATCCCCCACATGAATAGATATTGATGTAGGAATCAGAACAATCACGTCAGACACAGAGTTTGACTTGGTGATAGATTCATTTCGACGGCATAGATGCTGCATAGGATAAGTAGGTGTCACCCTTTGAACTTTCCCTTGAGAGAGTACACTTAGCCCACTGGTTAGGAAGTAGACGCGATGTCCTTGAACTTCCCCTACCGCTTGTGTGAACGACAATGCACTTCCCACGGACATCTTTCCTAGCCCTTGCGCTTTCCTCGGTTGTGTCCATTAATCAGGCCATGGCACACACCTAGTTCTGTAAGGTTTCTAAAGAATTGCATCCCAACAATTCCCTTTCAAAGCGGCCACACTTCTCGCTTACATAGGTGATTCTTGGCGTAAGAACAGTTCCGCAAACTATTGCGCTCTTTCGAGTACTACATACTCGATACCTTGAATCATTAAAAGCAATTTAATGCTTAACCTCCATTCACATCACTGTTCTTCATCATAGGAATAAGACAGGAGGTATGAAACCCCACAGTGACCGCGATGGGTCTTTGCAGTTTAGTTGTCCCTTTGAACCTAGATCTTGGGATCTCCAGTCACATAGGTTGGGTGTCCACGTACGTAACCCACCATTTATTAGACTTCGTCATATTCCTTTCGATGAGTTCTCAACTAACTCTCGATTCAATTTCTTCGTCAAGAAATTAATTCAATCCTTTCGTCAAAGAATCGCAACTCTTATCATATTGACCTTACGTAGTCAACATCAATAATTCTCGTAGATAGTAGTCGTCCAATGGTAAAGTGTCTATGTCGAGACACACCATCATTGATATGGCTTTAAGCTACAAGCTTTACGCTACACCAATAAGCATACAAGTGCTTTGGTCATCCTAGGGTATATCTTTCCCAATTTGTTTCCAACACAATGGACATAGATTCCTCTATGAATCTAGCATGAGAGAACCATTTCTCTAGACAACTCAAGCCATATCCACGAGTCTCACACACAGCTTGTTTCCAGTGATCTTTTCTAGATTACTCGTGTATCATCTTACTATCCATTGTAAGAATAGTCTAATGTGCACTTTAATAAGTACAACAGACTATCAATGACTCTTGAGTTCTCTTCTTAAGAGACACCTCGCCTTTACAAAAAGGTAACTCATAATGTTTAGAGTCATTCCATTGAATACGACATATCTCCAAGAGACTCAATCATCATATCAATTTTTCTATCAATGAGAAAACCATCAATTCAAAGACATAAATGACATGGTCATTTTCCGTGTCCCTTAGCATATCTGCCTTCATCAAACTCATTGATTTAATATCACTGGCTAAACAACAATTAGTTTGGTCACATGATGGGTCATTTAGGAGCATTGAGCTTTTCATTTTGCTCTATTCAGATCTTAATATCTAAATCTCCAAATGACCATTTAGGTCCATTAGATGTACTTCTAGCTTTCACAAAGCCTCGATAGCAAGTACCATCACCCTTGGACTCATTCTCATGTCTAGAGAACACCTATCAAGTACACAAATATACTTACTAATTGTTCAAATCTACTAGTACTCTAGTGATTTGTAATCATGGTAGATCAAACTCTCTATTGATCACCGCTTTCCACAAACGTCATTTCATGGAATCTTGTTTCCTTCGTTGGTTTATCTCCGATCCTTAATGATTCCATCTATTGAATCTTAAGTCCATTTAAGATGAATCAGGATTTTTAATAGAAACTTCCACAAAATACACTTTCCATCAAGATATATTTCTAGTTTCTGCATAATATTTCTTGTGAATTTCAAGAAATTGATAGCACTTCAACATTGTGCATATCTAGTAAAGATACTGTTTAAGTATTCCTTTTACTACATTCGCAATACGCCAACCCACATATTCGAAAGAACTTTTAGGATGGCTCTATGAGGAGCTTTATTTTCCTCCTTCTTGGGGTATCTTATTTAAAAGATCGCCAGCCAACTTAAAGGCTCCCCCACAACGCTTGATCATTTCTAGCAATTTCCTTCAATCACCAAATGACCTTGCAAATGTCTACATTGTGAATCACATTCCCCACAGGATTCTATGTATTCACATCATGGTCACAGATAACCTCATATGTTTTCTGTGCATCACGTAAGGGGTTTCGTTAATGTACAAACCCAACTTACTAAAAGTCCGTGTGTTCAATAATGAATCAAACACTAGGTTCTTACCCATAAAATTTCTTTTAGGGCTTGATCCTTCCAACCATCAAAACACCTTCATGTATTGATATTTTATCGTGAAAGTCTCTCTTATTCCTTCAACTCCCTTGGAATTAGAGATAACTAAACTTTCTGATCTCAATTAATCGTTCTCCCTCGCATGACCAATACCACAACTGATGTAGTATCAATCAATCGAGGATTCGATTAACTCTCACTAGGGCGTAGTGTGAGTTTACCAATCCACACAATTTCATGCCCATTTTAAAGTCAAGTTTCAGTACAACTGAACTTTACTTTCAGACTACTCAAATCAAACTTGAGTGTCTTTATGCTCGAAACACATTGAAGTCTATTGCTCGACTCAAGTTTGAGTGCATTGCTAGACTCAATTTCGAGTTTACCCTTTTGGTTCGAGTTAAAGTCCTCCCGACTTGATCAACTTGATTCAAATCTCTCGTGGCGACTTTTTCACTTCAAGTACCTATCGAAATTCATATCGTCGTTGAACTTTTAGGTTTTCGTCTACCCCCCACATTGGGCTGATTTTATTAAACATCCTCACACGTGTTAAGTTTCTCAAAACCTCGTGTCTTGGGGTTTCTAGATTGAATGTCTCCTCATCTCAGAATTCTAAGGCTTTCCAATAAAAAATCTAGAGAATTGACCAACTGTCTTGGGATTCCCTATCTCATGATTCTTAGATTTTTCAACCATAAATCAAGAGATTTGACCGAAAGTCTTGGGATTCCCATTCTCAGGATTCTTAGGCTTTCCAACCAAAATCTTGAGATTTTCCCCTGAATTCTTTGATTACAAATAATAAAAAGTTTTTACCATAGTCATGATAACTCATGCTTAGGGTTTATACCATGGTTCACAAGAACCAATACCCTAGACATAGTCGTAAACTAATGTCTTCACGTTCACATTTTTCAGGTCATACAAAATAACCATAATATGTTGAACTTTGAGCCCATATGCTCTATCTGTGCAATCTAACAATTGTCACTCGTGAGCCATATGCTCGTAAACGATCAATCAAGATAGCCAATTATTGGGACAAGCCTTGTCAAACCTTTCATTGCATCAAAAGGGCACTTTCCCAAACAATTAATATAATCATAGCATATAAAGCATAACACAATTTTAGACACAACATTGATCTAAAATTTTTGTATATGCAGCTAAATCAAGTCCCTAAATGAACGAGAATACATAATGGATCAAATAACCCAATGTCACATACTTTATTCATGCACGAATATATTTCACTCTTGCCGAGAGATGTCATGTTTAAGTGCAAATGAAGTTTACCAATTTTTCGCATGCGATTCTCAGACCAAGCATATAAAAGTCATGAATCACTAGCAGCACATTCTCACACAAATATGGTTTAAATCTTTAACCAACATGAGCATCCCACATCACCAAATTATTATACCATGCAAAATAGGTATTTCAACATTTGATTAAGTATTCAAGCAAATACTCTAACATTTCAAGGGCTTCGGAAATTAAACATGTCTCATAATTTCCAAACATATGTACTGCTTTCATGTAATTGAATAATAATGTCTGATCCCATATTCTAAACTCATGGCATTTTTTCCCGTAAAGAATCAAATATGATTTCTTACCATATCAACATTTAATCTCATAAGCATGAATATCACGGAATTAGCATATTTCCATAATTGCGCCATGTAATTTAACATACATGCTCAACTCATTTTCCCACATAATTAAGGGATTAATATAACCAAATCCATTTACTATCAAATTCGATAGCCTTAGTGTACTGGACATATATGTGCAAATATTATTCACATAACACTCTTTGTAACAAAGTCTTGTTCACATCCAGATTCACGCAAATGGTTATCAAATATAATCCAAGCAGTATATGTATATATAGCATATGCCATGATTCATTTTAATTAACGTGTATACATACCATAGTTAGCACAACTGTGGTTACACTCTTGATTCTTTCATGTTGCCAAGCAAATCCTGCTGTATCTCCATGCCTAGTTTCCCTTCCATAAGAGATATACAACCGTGTATACTCGGATTCACCAATGCGTACATACAAAATATCATTCATCGTTAAATATATGTACACATCTCATATTATATAATATTTTTAAATTACTATACATAACAAATTGCTCGAGCTGGTTCTGATGTACACAACCGAAACCTGTTCAAACTTTTCGCAGATATGCATTTTCAAACAAGATTCCTTTCGGAGCATACCTTTTCGAGTAAAATATCATGTGATTCTTATCAAACTACAACATGCAATTTTTAATATACTGCATGCAGTTCGAACAAATTAAACATGCAATCAGTAATTTCAAAGGGGCATGCAAATTTCCATGCATATCGGATCAGGCATGCAAACAAGAAATTCAATTTTGACAAAAAAAAATTTTGAAGAAAGCATTCAGCTTTCGGCATGCAATGCATATGGCATTTAACTTTCCTCATGCAAACCACTTTTGGAATTAATCCAAATTGATGTAATTCCGTAGCATAATATAATAAAAGTAGTGCTTGCGTTTTTTTAATCAATATACCTCAACAAAATGTCATTCGTTTCAAAACTGTTGGACATATATTGATTATATCATGCGAAAAATTAAACAACAAAATTGAACGAGCAATTAACATATGCAAGAATAATAAACTTTTATTAATTATTCAAGCATACAATCGAAACGCTTAAATTACAAATAATCAAAGCATAAATCATGTTTCAAGTAATGATGGAGTCACGAGTAACACTCGCTGCCCTTGAAACGAATGAGTCCCGTTGTGGACATCGTTCCCTAGGATAAAACCATTGCAGGTAACAATTAACACGTAAGAGTTACCTGGGATTCACGCAAGGCCCGAAGGACTATCACCTCGACAGAGCATCAACTGGAAACTTCGAGAAAGACAGAAAGAAGACTCAAGTTTAGACTATGGAGGGACTTGAGAAATGGTGTGTTCTTCTGAATGACTTAGAGACTCTATTTATACTTCTCTAAGAGACCCTAATCATGGAAACCTGATATTCTAGTTTTCTGTAATTAGAGAAGAATATTCTCCAATCACCGACTCACCAAATCCGAGACATTCCATGAATACTCGAATCAAATCTGCTGGAAATGGAAGAAATACTTGCACAAATATTCTTCATCGTATTAAACATGGTAAACCGCATATTTATTTAAGACAAGATATCTCACAAAATATGGAAAAATTTTGTTCTTATCTCTTAAGAATTACACACAAGCAATTCCATGTCTTCCAGAGACTTCCATGCGGTCCATACGCATTTTGGACAGTCCAGAGAAAAATTAATCTGGGCCAATTTCCGCCTAATTTTTCTCTTTCAAGAGTGACATTTCAAACATCCATATCTCATTCACCCTTGATCCGTTTCGAGAGTTTAAATAGTCGATTTTATAGTACTCGCGAAGGAGAACCCAAAAATGACATCAATCGACCCAAAAATCCATTCGGGTCCCACTCAAACGAAGCCCAAAAAGTTGACGAATTTCAACCTTTTTACCATCATTTTCCAACAATCCCCCACATGAATAGATATTGATGTAGGAATCAGAACAATCACGTCAGACACAGAGTTTGACTTGGTGATAGATTCATTTCGACGGCATAGATGCTGCATAGGATAAGTAGGTGTCACCCTTTGAACTTTCCCTTGAGAGAGTACACTTAGCCCACTGGTTAGGAAGTAGACGCGATGTCCTTGAACTTCCCCTACCGCTTGTGTGAACGACAATGCACTTCCCACGGACATCTTTCCTAGCCCTTGCGCTTTCCTCGGTTGTGTCCATTAATCAGGCCATGGCACACACCTAGTTCTGTAAGGTTTCTAAAGAATTGCATCCCAACAATTCCCTTTCAAAGCGGCCACACTTCTCGCTTACATAGGTGATTCTTGGCGTAAGAACTGTTCCGCAAACTATTGCGCTCTTTCGAGTACTACATACTCGATACCTTGAATCATTAAAAGCAATTTAATGCTTAACCTCCATTCACATCACTGTTCTTCATCATAGGAATAAGACAGGAGGTATGAAACCCCACAGTGACCGCGATGGGTCTTTGCAGTTTAGTTGTCCCTTTGAACCTAGATCTTGGGATCTCCAGTCACATAGGTTGGGTGTCCACGTACGTAACCCACCATTTATTGGACTTCGTCATATTCCTTTCGATGAGTTCTCAACTAACTCTCGATTCAATTTCTTCGTCAAGAAATTAATTCAATCCTTTCGTCAAAGAATCGCAACTCTTATCATATTGACCTTACGTAGTCAACATCAATAATTCTCGTAGATAGTAGTCGTCCAATGGTAAAGTGTCTATGTCGAGACACACCATCATTGATATGGCTTTAAGCTACAAGCTTTACGCTACACCAATAAGCATACAAGTGCTTTGGTCATCCTAGGGTATATCTTTCCCAATTTGTTTCCAACACAATGGACATAGATTCCTCTATGAATCTAGCATGAGAGAACCATTTCTCTAGACAACTCAAGCCATATCCACGAGTCTCACACACAGCTTGTTTCCAGTGATCTTTTCTAGATTACTCGTGTATCATCTTACTATCCATTGTAAGAATAGTCTAATGTGCACTTTAATAAGTACAACAGACTATCAATGACTCTTGAGTTCTCTTCTTAAGAGACACCTCACCTTTACAAAAAGGTAACTCATAATGTTTAGAGTCATTCCATTGAATACGACATATCTCCAAGAGACTCAATCATCATATCAATTTTTCTATCAATGAGAAAACCATCAATTCAAAGACATAAATGACATGGTAATTTTCCGTGTCCCTTAGCATATCTGCCTTCATCAAACTCATTGATTTAATATCACTGGCTAAACAACAATTAGTTTGGTCACATGATGGGTCATTTAGGAGCATTGAGCTTTTCATTTTGCTCTATTCAGATCTTAATATCTAAATCTCCAAATGACCATTTAGGTCCATTAGATGTACTTCTAGCTTTCACAAAGCCTCGATAGCAAGTACCATCACCCTTGGACTCATTCTCATGTCTAGAGAACACCTATCAAGTATACAAATATACTTACTAATTGTTCAAATCTACTAGTACTCTAGTGATTTGTAATCATGGTAGATCAAACTCTCTATTGATCACCGCTTTCCACAAACGTCATTTCATGGAATCTTGTTTCCTTCGTTGGTTTATCTCCGATCCTTAATGATTCCATCTATTGAATCTTAAGTCCATTTAAGATGAATCAGGATTTTTAATAGAAACTTCCACAAAATACACTTTCCATCAAGATATATTTCTAGTTTCTGCATAATATTTCTTGTGAATTTCAAGAAATTGATAGCACTTCAACATTGTGCATATCTAGTAAAGATACTGTTTAAGTATTCCTTTTACTACATTCGCAATACGCCAACCCACATATTCGAAAGAACTTTTAGGATGGCTCTATGAGGAGCTTTATTTTCCTCCTTCTTGGGGTATCTTATTTAAAAGATCGCCAGCCAACTTAAAGGCTCCCCCACAACGCTTGATCATTTCTAGCAATTTCCTTCAATCACCAAATGACCTTGCAAATGTCTACATTGTGAATCACATTCCCCACAGGATTCTATGTATTCACATCATGGTCACAGATAACCTCATATGTTTTCTGTGCATCACGTAAGGGGTTTCGTTAATGTACAAACCCAACTTACTAAAAGTCCGTGTGTTCAATAATGAATCAAACACTAGGTTCTTACCCATAAAATTTCTTTTAGGGCTTGATCCTTTCAACCATCAAAACACCTTCATGTATTGATATTTTATCGTGAAAGTCTCTCTTATTCCTTCAACTCCCTTGGAATTAGAGATAACTAAACTTTCTGATCTCAATTAATCGTTCTTCCTCGCATGACCAATACCACAACTGATGTAGTATCAATCAATCGAGGATTCGATTAACTCTCACTAGGGCGTAGTGTGAGTTTACCAATCCACACAATTTCATGCCCATTTTAAAGTCAAGTTTCAGTACAACTGAACTTTACTTTCAGACTACTCAAATCAAACTTGAGTGTCTTTATGCTCGAAACACATTGAAGTCTATTGCTCGACTCAAGTTTGAGTGCATTGCTAGACTCAATTTCGAGTTTACCCTTTTGGTTCGAGTTAAAGTCCTCCCAACTTGATCAACTTGATTCAAATCTCTCGTGGCGACTTTTTCACTTCAAGTACCTATCGAAATTCATATCGTCGTTGAACTTTTAGGTTTTCGTCTACCCCCCACATTGGGCTGATTTTATTAAACATCCTCACACGTGTTAAGTTTCTCAAAACCTCGTGTCTTGGGGTTTCTAGATTGAATGTCTCCTCATCTCAGAATTCTAAGGCTTTCCAATAAAAAATCTAGAGAATTGACCAACTGTCTTGGGATTCCCTATCTCATGATTCTTAGATTTTTCAACCATAAATCAAGAGATTTGACCGAAAGTCTTGGGATTCCCATTCTCAGGATTCTTAGGCTTTCCAACCAAAATCTTGAGATTTTCCCCTGAATTCTTTGATTACAAATAATAAAAAGTTTTTACCATAGTCATGATAACTCATGCTTAGGGTTTATACCATGGTTCACAAGAACCAATACCCTAGACATAGTCGTAAACTAATGTCTTCACGTTCACATTTTTCAGGTCATACAAAATAACCATAATATGTTGAACTTTGAGCCCATATGCTCTATCTGTGCAATCTAACAATTGTCACTCGTGAGCCATATGCTCGTAAACGATCAATCAAGATAGCCAATTATTGGGACAAGCCTTGTCAAACCTTTCATTGCATCAAAAGGGCACTTTCCCAAACAATTAATATAATCATAGCATATAAAGCATAACACAATTTTAGACACAACATTGATCTAAAATTTTTGTATATGCAGCTAAATCAAGTCCCTAAATGAACGAGAATACATCATGGATCAAATAACCCAATGTCACATACTTTATTCATGCACGAATATATTTCACTCTTGCCGAGAGATGTCATGTTTAAGTGCAAATGAAGTTTACCAATTTTTCGCATGCGATTCTCAGACCAAGCATATAAAAGTCATGAATCACTAGCAGCACATTCTCACACAAATATGGTTTAAATCTTTAACCAACATGAGCATCCCACATCACCAAATTATTATACCATGCAAAATAGGTATTTCAACATTTGATTAAGTATTCAAGCAAATACTCTAACATTTCAAGGGCTTCGGAAATTAAACATGTCTCATAATTTCCAAACATATGTACTGCTTTCATGTAATTGAATAATAATGTCTGATCCCATATTCTAAACTCATGGCATTTTTTCCCGTAAAGAATCAAATATGATTTCTTACCATATCAACATTTAATCTCATAAGCATGAATATCACGGAATTAGCATATTTCCATAATTGCGCCATGTAATTTAACATACATGCTCAACTCATTTTCCCACATAATTAAGGGATTAATATAACCAAATCCATTTACTATCAAATTCGATAGCCTTAGTGTACTGGACATATATGTGCAAATATTATTCACATAACACTCTTTGTAACAAAGTCTTGTTCACATCCAGATTCACGCAAATGGTTATCAAATATAATCCAAGCAGTATATGTATATATATAGCATATGCCATGATTCATTTTAATTAACGTGTATACATACCATAGTTAGCACAACTGTGGTTACACTCTTGATTCTTTCATGTTGCCAAGCAAATCCTGCTGTATCTCCATGCCTAGTTTCCCTTCCATAAGAGATATACAACCGTGTATACTCGGATTCACCAATGCGTACATACAAAATATCATTCATCGTTAAATATATGTACACATCTCATATTATATAATATTTTTAAATTACTATACATAACAAATTGCTCGAGCTGGTTCTGATGTACACAACCGAAACCTGTTCAAACTTTTCGCAGATATGCATTTTCAAACAAGATTCCTTTCGGAGCATACCTTTTCGAGTAAAATATCATGTGATTCTTATCAAACTACAACATGCAATTTTTAATATACTGCATGCAGTTCGAACAAATTAAACATGCAATCAGTAATTTCAAAGGGGCATGCAAATTTCCATGCATATCAGATCAGGCATGCAAACAAGAAATTCAATTTTGACAAAAAAAAATTTTGAAGAAAGCATTCAGCTTTCGGCATGCAATGCATATGGCATTTAACTTTCCTCATGCAAACCACTTTTGGAATTAATCCAAATTGATGTAATTCCGTAGCATAATATAATAAAAGTAGTGCTTGCGTTTTTTTAATCAATATACCTCAACAAAATGTCATTCGTTTCAAAACTGTTGGACATATATTGATTATATCATGCGAAAAATTAAACAACAAAATTGAACGAGCAATTAACATATGCAAGAATAATAAACTTTTATTAATTATTCAAGCATACAATCGAAACGCTTAAATTACAAATAATCAAAGCATAAATCATGTTTCAAGTAATGATGGAGTCACGAGTAACACTCGCTGCCCTTGAAACGAATGAGTCCCGTTGTGGACATCGTTCCCTAGGATAAAACCATTGCAGGTAACAATTAACACGTAAGAGTTACCTGGGATTCACGCAAGGCCCGAAGGACTATCACCTCGACAGAGCATCAACTGGAAACTTCGAGAAAGACAGAAAGAAGACTCAAGTTTAGACTATGGAGGGACTTGAGAAATGGTGTGTTCTTCTGAATGACTTAGAGACTCTATTTATACTTCTCTAAGAGACCCTAATCATGGAAACCTGATATTCTAGTTTTCTGTAATTAGAGAAGAATATTCTCCAATCACCGACTCACCAAATCCGAGACATTCCATGAATACTCGAATCAAATCTGCTGGAAATGGAAGAAATACTTGCACAAATATTCTTCATCGTATTAAACATGGTAAACCGCATATTTATTTAAGACAAGATATCTCACAAAATATGGAAAAATTTTGTTCTTATCTCTTAAGAATTACACACAAGCAATTCCATGTCTTCCAGAGACTTCCATGCGGTCCATACGCATTTTGGACAGTCCAGAGAAAAATTAATCTGGGCCAATTTCCGCCTAATTTTTCTCTTTCAAGAGTGACATTTCAAACATCCATATCTCATTCACCCTTGATCCATTTTGAGAGTTTAAATAGTCGATTTTATAGTACTCGCGAAGGAGAACCCAAAAATGACATCCACCGACCCAAAAATCCATTCGGGTCCCACTCAAACGAACCCCAAAAAGTTGACGAATTTCAACCTTTTTACCATCATTTTCCAACATAAACTCAACCTTAATTTCATGGATACTGAATTCCATTTACAAAAAGATTGCAAGAGGTTTTATTTTTTGTGAGGATACTTATGCTTTGTAGAATGAGTTGAAAGAGAGATTTGGAGAGAGTAATGGCCTTCTGATTCATAAATTGAAAAAGGATATGTGTGAATTGAAACAAGGGAATGATTATGTTGCTGTTTACTTTACTGAATTGAAGAGTCTCTGGGATGAGTATGCATGCTTAAGGCCAAGAAAGAGATGCAATCTAGACTGTATCAATTATACTTGCTTACTTATTGAGGAAGAAGATGATAAGTTACATCAGTTCCTAATGGGCCTGAATGAGGAATACAGTTCTATCAGTCATCAGATCTTGCTAATGGATCCTTTTCCTAGAGTTGGGAAGGCATATTTCATGATAACCAGGATAGAGAAGCAGGAGGCCATTCACTGTGGATATCAGGAGGTTCAAAATAATCCAGCCATGGCTGTGAGAGTCTGTAGGGACAGGAAAATGCCTTATCGGACCAAGGACTCAGGTTCTGATCAGTTTGAAGAATTAGATGCTTTCAGAAGAAGAAGTGTTAGAAGATCAGACCTGAAGTGTGATCATTGTGGAAAACTGGGACATGTGAAGGAAAATTGCTTCAAGATCAAGGGATATCCTGAATGGTGGGAAGGAAATAGAGATGTTGCTGTCAAGCCTTAATTTGCTCCACAAACTTATCAGAAACCTATTCAATTAGGTCAAGGTTATCAGAAATATGCAGCACATGTGGCTGTAGAAGAAGATGATACACCACTGAATGATCCAAATGCAAAGCTACAGGCCTTGGTTGCAAAATTAGTGGAGGCTCAGCTGGACAAGAAGCAAAAAGGAAAGGAATAGATTCCAGATCAATATAGAGTAGTGAATTATGCTCATTATCATGATTTTGCTGGTAGCCTGGTCACTAACTTTTCCCTTAATGTCTTTACTTTGACAGAAGATAAATGTATCGTTGACAGTGGGGCATCAAGTCATATGTGTTCAAATATGTCAGTGTTTCATTCTACTACTGCTATGCAGAATCCCACACATGTTTATCTACCAGATCACACAATTAAACTAGTCACAACTATAGGATCAGTCATATTAAGTCACTCAGTTACCCTGGTTGATTGTCTACATGTTCCTGATTTCAAATATAATCTTCTGTCTGTGAGCAAGCTTACTAAATCCATGCCTGAAAATTTCAAATTCTCTTCTGGTCTTTTTGTGCTGCAGGACCTCAGAACTAACAGAGTTCTTGCAGCAACCAAAGAAGTAAATGTCCTATACATTTTAGACAGTCAATCATTTCAACCAGAGATTATCAAGCAGAGACTTTAGTCCAAATTTTCACATACACTTTCTCAAAACACTGTAATAGGTGTTGTTGTTAATCAGACTTCATTACCTTTTCAGTATTGGCACCTTAGATTAGGGCATCCTTCTCATGATGTAATGAAACACATTTCTGAAACTGCTTCTTTATCTAATCCTAATGGCATTTGTTCAATTTGTCCTATGGCTAAGCAGCATAGTCTGTCTTTCTCACTCAGTACTAGCTTTACTCAGTCACCTTTCATGTTAATTCATTTGGATTTGTGGGAACCTTACAAAGTCAGTTACATTAATGGTTGCAAATACTTCTTAACTGTCGTAAATGATTTACTAGATTTGCCTGGACTTATCTGATTAAGTCCAAAGATCAAGTGCCTTCAATTCTCAAAATGTTTCTTGCCATGATACAAAATCATTTTAATGTTTCAATCAAAACAGTCAGGACAGATAATGGAAATGAATTTGTCAATTTTGAGTGTGAAAAGTTGTTTACAGATTCAGGTATATTGCACCAAAAATCATGTGCTCACATTCCACAACAAAATGGTGTAGTGGAGAGGAAACATCAACATCTCTTACAAATAGCTAGAGCCATTCTTTTTCAATCAAATCTACCAAAGATTTTTTGGGGAGATACAGTTTTGACTGCCACATATTTAATAAACAGACTCCCAACTCCCACTCTTTCATGGAAAACACCATTTGAATTGTTTTTTTCATGAGAAACCTGATCTGCATATTCTCAGAACTTTTGGTTGCCTGGTTTATGCAACAAATACTTCTCCACACAAGGATAAAATTTCAGAAAGAGCACATCCTTGTGTATTCATTGGCTATCCTCCAGGTCAAAAGGCCTACAAACTGTTTGACTTGCAAAATCACAGGTTGATCATTTCTAGGGATGTGGTTTTCCATGAAACCATTTTTCCTTATTCATCAGCACTTCCTTTTTCTTTTCCTCTTCCCTTCACAGACACAATTTCTTTGGATATCCCAGAGTCTTCTGATCCTTCGCTTTCTTTCCCTATCCCTTCTCCACCATCCAACACTGGTGCAAGATACAACACTAGAGTTATCAGGCCACCTGTCTGGGCCAAAGATTTTGTATCTTCCTCCATTCAACCTCAATAAACTATTTCTCCACATATTCTTTATGCTTCACAAGTTCAGGAACCATCCACTTATCAGCATGCAAAGCATTCACATGAATGGGTTCAAGCTATGGCTAAGGAACTAATTGCTCTTGAGCAAAACCACACTTGGGACTTGGTGAAGCTGCCACCAGGAAAGAAGGCCATTGGTTCAAAATGGGTCTAAATATTGAAATTTAATGCAGGTGGCAGTTTAGCAAAACACAACGCTAGACTAGTTGCCAAGGGTTTCAACTAGATAGAAGGCATAGACTTCTTTGAATTTTTTTCACCAGGGGCTAAGGCAGTCACCATTAGAATCATTCTTGCTTTGGCATCGACTTCCAATTGACATATTCATCATATTGACATAAAAAAATGCTTTCTTGCATGGGCATTTAGATGAGGAGGTCTACATGAACCTTCCTGATGGATATCATGCCCCAGATCCACATCTGGTTTGTAGGCTTACTAAGAACCTTTATGGATTAAAACAGGCTTCCAGGAAATGGAACAAGGAATTTACACAGCATCTTCTGAGTCTAAACTTTAATCAATCTTACCATGATCATTGTCTTTTCTTGAAGTTGACTTCTTCTTGTTTTCTGCCTTTAGTTGTCTATGTTGATGATGTTCTGATCATGGGAGATTCACTTGATGCCATTGTTGCAGTTAAGGCATCTTTACATTAGAAGTTTACTATCAAATATTTGGGGCCTCCTCATTACTTACTCGGTTTAGAGCTGCACAGAACCTCTTCTGGAATTCATCTTCATCAGCAAAAATATACCAAGAACATAGTGTCAGGCTGTGGTCTTCTTCATAGCAAACCTGTTGCTACTCCCCTTCCTAGTTCTTGGATTCTTCATGATGAAGACTCAGCCCTTCTTTCTGATCCTAGTGCCTATAGAAGACTGATTGGCAGATTCTTGTATCTTAACTACACCAGGCTAGATGTTACATTTGCTATTCACCAGCTAAGTCAGTTTGTGCAATCTCCTACTCATCATCATCTAAGTGGAGATGTACACATTGTCAGATACCTTAATCATCATCCACATTATGGCTTATTCTATTCTTCAGCTAATGATCTTAGGCTCCATGCCTACTGTGATGCTGATTGGGCAACATGTAAAGTTTCCAGAAGATCAGTCACATGATATGCAGTGTTCTTAGGTTCTGCTTTGATCTCCAGGAAATCTAAGAAACAATCAACTGTCTCCAAATTTCCTGCTAAATCTGAGTACAAGAGTCTCTCTATGACTTCCTGTAAGCTTAAATGGATTAGCTACATTGCACGAGATCTTCACTTAAAGATGCAATTTCCTATCCCTCTTTTCTGTGATAATCAGGCTGCCTTGCACCTCACTGCTAATCCAGTGTTTCACGAAAGAACTAAGCATTTGGGCATTGATTGCCATCTGGTCCGTGACTACTATCTCGAGGGATTTCTCCTTCCCTCTTTTGTTTCCTCTCGCTTGCAACTAGCATATGTGCTCACCAAATCTCTGCCCGCTGCTTTTTTTCAGGCCAACTTGTCCAAGCTCAATTTTTGTTCTCTTCAATCTGAGCTTGAGGAGGGGGTGATGGGATATGCTTCACTGACCCTGAGAATGGAACTTGAAAAATGGCGCCAAAGTTTAAGGTTTGAAACAGCTATGGAAACCATCGCCAACTTCAGTTTAAAGATGGATGAAACGACAACAAGACCCCGAGTTTTGGTTTTTTACTTTATTAATAATAGCCTAGACACGTGTTGTGTGCTGATTGGCTTTCCTATTTTTCTCCTTCTGCAGTACAACCTTTATAGCACTGCACATTTTTCTATTTTGCAGTATGTACGAATGATTTGATGAATGAAAACCACCTTTTCCTTTATTTTGAATCTCAACTTAAACCCTTCTTCACAAAATTTGTAGTCGGTGCTCCACTTGGCTGGAAATCAACTCAAATCCAGAAATCAAATGCCGGCGTTCTGCAAATCCTCACCAGAGATGTTTTGCAAAATAATTTCAAGTTAGGTTTCCAACGATCAACTTCATAAAATAGAGTTCAGACGAATTAGATGTTTCACGAATCCAATGTCGGCGTTCTGCAAATCGAAGGATGAACATAGTAATAAAAGGCTTCCGGTAATTAAAGGTTTCAGAGGTAGGTTTCTGATTTCAAAGGTAGGCTTCACACACCAGATCCAAACTGGAGAAAGTGAGGCAGAGACGGCTAAGAAGGCTAAGAAGGCTAGGAGGCGATGACTGTGAGACGATGAGGTGACGACGGAGAGTAGGTGGCGACGACGGAGAGGAGGTGGCGATGCAACGGAGATGATGATTCCATTTTTGTTATTTTTTTGTTTATTTAGAGTTTAATCCTTCTATTTTTTTACAGTTTTCATTATTGACCTCAAGTCCAAATTGTTTATAATTTTGCCTCCGAATTTAGTTTGCCTTTTTACTATTTTCTCTTTGGTCCCTAGTCTTACGGTAAGACGGTCTTGCAAGAGATGTGCTCTGGGATATATACCAATATAACGTTACCTAGTTGAGTAAGTGCTAATATAACCCTCAGATAATTTTTGTTGCAAAAACAACCCTAACTATTTGATGTAAGTACCAATATAACCCTAAGACACAATTTTTGACATTGGCCGACATTGACCACATATAAAATAACTATAATTCCTTTTGACCTAAAATCTAAAAGTATTAGTAAAATTTTTCCCTTTGTCTAAAACCTAAGAATCCAAATTCACACCATCTCCTCCCCTCCAATCAAGATTCAAGACCCGCCGCCCCTTCCACCCATCCGCTGCCTTCGACCACCAATCACAACCACCATCTCACAACCTTCCCGTCGCCACTTGAGTCTCTATAATGCTGCCAAAATCTTGCTCGACGGTGAGCAAAAGCCTTCCCACCTTCTTTCCCGCAGCTCTTCTCAGGAAGCCCATCCATCCCGCCGCTCAAACCCTCTTCCCAACCTTCCCGCTCTCTTCAAACCCTTCCTCCTACCATTGCCACCGCCCCTCCTCAGTTACTACCATCACTCTCTACCCCCTCCAGGCACTCGGTGCCTCCGGTGTGCTGCTGCCTGGACTTCCGGTGGAGGAATGCCGCCTTTGGATGTCGCCGGTGAAGAGACAATGTTCGGCTAGTGGTGCTGGAGGTCCACCTTTGCGCTGAATGATGGAATGGTTGAATGGTGGAATGGGGTGGAATGGCAGAATGGTGGAATGGGGTGGAATGGCGGAATGGTGGAGCTAGTCTCAGGCAGCAGTGGCCGGAGCTCTTCTCAGATGGGATTTTCAATTTTGGACTGCACAATTGATACGTGTCCCTCCCCTCCTTTTTATGTTCCCAGAATTATTTTATTTGTGATTGACTCTGAGACTGCACAATTGAGCTTTGCACTTCATTGTCTCCTTCTGATAATACTCCATGTCCCTTCCCCTGCTTAGATCACGGTATAATCTGGCATAAAAAAGAAAGTGGGAGAGGGTAGGATATTCTTTCATCATTTTGTGAAGAACCTCCTGGTGCAACATCTCATTGGGGTTACGAGCCACGTTGACAATGACAAGGGCCACAATCGAACAACCAAGCAATGAACCCTCTCGCAGTTCTATAAGAAGTTTCTTGGTCGAAGGATGGTAGTTATTGCGCAAGGATAGTAACTATTTATTTGCAATGGATAAGTCTTGAGTCGGTACTAGCCTTCGCCAACTTAGCCTCAACCTTAGTCAGGTCTTGTTAAGTTCGTTTCAATCATTTCTTAGAAGTGAACACTATGATAAAAAGCAAAGAATTAAAGCCCAAATTTCATTCATATCTTCGTTTAAAGTACAGCCAAGGGCAAGAGGTTCATACATCATCATTTTGGCCTACACTACGCAGAGTATCTTTAGTAGCAGCCACCTCTGGAACCTTCTCCTGGGTAGCTGCAGACGGTTCAACCTTGCTCTTCGATGAGCTAGCAGCCCGCGAGCTCTGACCCTCCTTAGGCTTTGTCGAGGCCTCAAAAGTGATTTCTTGGAGATCATCGACAGTGAGAAATTTCTTTTACTCTTTAATGAGATCAAGGAGTTTGAACTTAAGGCTGCTAACGCTACGAGCTCCATCCCGTCAGGCCTTCAAACACCCCCCAGACCTGTCATCGACATATGATTTTTGGACAGACTTTGCAAGCTCAGGAGAAACAGAGGGGGTCAGATGAGTGATTAAGTCATTGCAGCCAAGCTACTTCGAGGACTTCAGGAGGTCAATAAAGAGAGTGTAGACCTCAAGAGAGTTCATCAGCTGGTGGGCGAAACAATCAAGCAGAGCATGTTGGGCCTCTGGCTGACACTTCTTCGTCACTTTCTTTTCCATCTCCTTCAGCTTTTTCAGCTCTCTCACGAGCCTCTTGTCCACCCCTTTAGAATTTGATTGAAGGGACTTGCACTCTTCTTCAAGCTTAGAACACTTTTCCTGACGGTCAGCCTCAGCGACCACCTCGAGCAGACTTTACAGGAGGGAAAAGATTGGTCCCGAGAAGATGCTCAAAGTGTCAAGGCATGATTGGAAAGTGGTAAGGACCTGAGGGACATTGAAGGTGAGAAGTTAAATATATATAATAAAAAAGTAAAAGTGATTAAATGAGGGCTCTCTGAGGGATCACGACCAATCTCTCCCGAGAATTCTAGAGATCGAGATAGGTTTCCAGTATTAGCAGAGTGCAGCTCTTTGAGTTGGGAGACATCAACCTGAATTCGGTGTTTCTTGTTCTTCTTGAAAGGGGACGACGGTTGATCCCGCTCGTTGTTCACAGAGGGAGACTGTACAACACCTTCCATCGAGGCCTCGGAAGTGAAACGAGGAGATCACATCCTCTTGGAGATCGTTGAGAAGGTCACCATCCACTGCAAATGAAAAAAAACGTTAGATAGCTTTGATATGCATAATGAACTATTACAATAACAACAAAAACAAGCTGCCCTAAAAACCTTCGAAAATGTGCAAGGTAACTCCTTTGTTTCGAACTCTCTCGAAGCCATATGGCAGTCAACGGAATTGACCTTTCTTGTTTCCAACACCTTCAAAGCAAGCCTTGGGGTGAGATCCCCTTTCGACCACCCACTTGGGGGCTTAAAGAGCCGCAGAGGCATAAATCTCATCGTACATCCACTGCAGCCAAACAAAAGGGTTTGCCCCAACCAATAAGTCAGGGCGATAATCCTTGGCATCTAAGAGCGCGGGGACCTGAAGGCAAGCTACATCCTCATGCACGTGGTCGAGGATAGGGAATCCTCCTTTCTTCCTAGCTTCAATCACCACATTAGGGTCCCATCGAGGAGTTTGATACTCCTCTGAACAGTCGAAGGTAAAAGCCTTATCTTGCCATCTCTTATTATTTGAAAGAGGAACGATAAACCTTCGACTAGAAGTCTTATTGTACAAAGTGTATGTACCTTTCACATCACAATTAGCACCCTAAACAAACTATATAAAGCTCCAAATAAGTCATATCGAGAAGCAACCCCCACATCCTTGCACCGAACCATAAAAGCCATTAGGATAATGACAACATTGGGATGTAGCTGGCCTAAGTTAACTTTAAACTCCTCCATTAGGTCACTTAGAAAAGGATGAGAGAGAAAGCTTAACCCCACTCGAAGTTGCCTGCTGTAAGTGATCGATCTCCCCACGGGCAAGACGGGCGGGGATTCGTCCTTCTCCAATACCCTAAGGTTGCCATCTAAGGGGATCTGCTAGTAAAGAGGAAGCTCTTTTATAGACTTTTCTGCGCCAGGAGGCATAACGTACACCTCCTCTGAACTTTGTCTCTCTTCACTTGACAAACCCTCTTTAGATCGACGCTTGGAGATGGCGAATTTTCCCTTCGAATGGGATAAATAACTCTCTCTGGCCCATCAGTCCCAGGAAGCTTGGTAGGTTCTAAACTAAGGCTCAAATGACCTAAAAACTCCCTAGCACTATCCCCTAAGATCAAGGATTTCCTTTCCCCGAAGCTACCACTAGCCACAAAAATTGGTCGAAATTAAAGGTCCCCTCCTTGGGTTGACCCAGAATTGACCCATGTGCTAGAATCTCGCCGGGCTTCTAAGAAACGTTGCCCTCAGGATGTGATTCCACACATTCAGAGAAAGTTCTCTCCGACTAACACTCCGCTAACTCAACATGGCAGACAGAACCCAAGGCCGAGAGGGATTTAGGGAGAGATTCAGGGGAAGAAGGACTCTAAAATAGTGCATTGGGATTAAAAGAAGAAGGATTCATGATTGAGAAGGCTTACTCGTGAAGAAAAGGGGGCTGAGAATTGGAGAAGGAGAGAGTTGGAGTACAACCGGGAGATTATGAAGAAAGACCTGCGAAAAAGAAGATGTTAATGAGGAAAATAGGCAATTTTTGAGAGCAATAAAAGGGAAGAGAGAGAAAGGGGAAGGAAAAAAATATAATGATTACCTAGGGGAAATCAGATCTAAAAGGTGTGAGAGGGTGTGAGAATTTAATTAATAACACGCTCATGCGCCCTGCATCTTTCATTTTCCCACATGCACTGAGCAACACAAGCTGCTGTTAGAATTCAAAAGAAGCTAAAAAAATGGAGAATATTGTAGAAACCCCAAGTGTTCAACTGACACGAGAAGGCTCGAAGGATCGGCAAACGCAACTACTAACCTTCGAAGACGTGCAGAAATTCCATGTCTCGAGTTAACCATTCAATGATATGAACCATCGAAGCATTAAGTTGGGCGAACTTTCGAGAAAGCACACTCTCGGTGTCAAGAGACCACTTAGAATTTCTGGGGGCTATTGATAGGCCGAACCTTCGTTAGGCCCAAGGGGGATCAAGGCCCAATAAGTCGGCAATCCAACAAGACCTCCTAAGTTAGGTTTGGGCCTTGTGAGACATAGGCCTAGGGTTTAAACGTATTTAGGGTTTAGGCGCTCATCCATAGGGTATAAAAGGTAAGGGTATGTCATTTATTATGTTTAAGCAATATTCAATACACTGCCGCTGGTGACTGACTTTGGCATCAGAGTATCTTCCCTTAGGAAACCTACAGGATCTTATTTTGTTTGCAGGTGGTGGATCTTCACCGATTGATCGGGTCGAACTTGGGTCGGTCGCTGGTTACATTAGCATCAGTAGCACCAGAGGGCTCCTCTACACACAAGCTCTCCTCGTTCGGCTCTTCCACCTCTGGGTCCTCAATCAAGGAGGCATTGGGGAAGTCAAGAAGGTCATCGACGAAGGAGTTACTCTCCGTTCCACCGTCTCCGCCATCCTTCGCCACTGCTTCCGCCGCCGCCGCATGAGCACCATAACCACCCTCCATTGGAACAAAACACACACAACCAAAATCGCTAAAACAGAGTGAATTCCTTGTGGAGAAAGAGAAACCGGAGGAAGAGCGACTGAACGAGGGGGTTTGGAGCAGATAGGTTCTGTAGTGTCATTTCATCTTTTTGTATTTTTCTTTTTTTAAGTTAAGGGAAAATTGTCTTTTCTACAAAATCTGGCCAAAGAAAAGTTATTAAGAACGGAGTCAAATATTTTATTGACACTTTCTAAAATTGGAGGGTTATATTGGCACTTTTAGTCAAAATATAGGGCTATTTTAGCTTTTTTCTAATAATTATAAAACTCACAACTATCAAATGTATAATTTAGTTCATATGTTTTGAGTGTTTGTTATTCGTTTTAATTCTTCGTAAAACAAATAGATTGCCAAAATTTATTTTAAAATACTTATGATATAACCACATATATCTGTTTCAACTATAACATAAAAGGTTGCACTCATACGAAAGTATTATTATTCAGATGAAGAGCTCAACTTTAGTTCATATATTTAAAATGTTTGTTAATCATTTTAAAATTTTAGTTTAAAATTTCATTTTTTTAAAGAGAATAATAGAACATACATCTAACAAATATATTAAGTAGTTAGTTTATATGTATAGATAGTTTGTTAATATTCTTAATGATTTTGTTTAAATTTTTTTTTTGCAAGATAATTATTAGCAAAATTTCATTTACCAAATATATTACTTAGTTTATGTTTTTATATAATTTTTAATCATTTAATGATTTTTAAAAATATTTTTAGTATCACCATGATGACGAAAATTATATGAGCTGAACAAATCCATTAAAATGATTAACAAAATTCTAAATATATGAGCTAATTTATATATGTGCTATTTGTAATCTTGCAAAAAATAAAATTTTAAACTACATTGTTAAAATAATTAATAAATATTATAAACACATGAACTAATATATCTTTACTGATTGTAAAATTATTTTAATAAAAGACAAATGAAAGAAACGGTAAATCTATACAATAAAATAATAATTCAATCAACAAAACTGGTTGTGCGTCTGTGGTTGAGTGCAATTTGAAATTCTGTTAGGTTTCGGATCAGAATCCACACGCATCCACGCTCTTTAATTATTGCAATTATGCGTGCTTCCATTGCTACGATTATAAAATTGCTGTTTAATTCTTGGTCTCATCATTGTTATAGTGAGACTGTCTTATAGGAGACTTTCTCCTTTTAAAAATTTGTGTGCCATTTTATAAGAGGCCATATTTAGAGGATTGGAAGGAGTAGTTGAAAATTATTCAGTTGACTTTGAAAAGTTAAAGTGTGTCAATTTATCTGGGATAGAGGGAGTGTTGAAAATTAATTAGAAATTAACATGCAAATTATAATATATATATATATATATATATATATACTATAAAATTGTAATGAAGGCATATTTATAAGGAGTGTGTTCTCATCAAAAAGAAGTTTTTTATGATAGTTCTGATCTGACCCTACCATTTTCACAAAAATGCTAATTAAACCATGTGATTTTTTTTACTAAATTGCTGATCTAACCCTGTCTTATCAATAAAAGTACCAATCTAACCAACCCACCATCAGCCGATGACGGCGACCAACGACGGTTCAGCATTGACCATTGTTGACCGGCATTAACCTTCGCTAACTGACATTGACCACCATTGCTCGACGACAGAGCCTAGAGGTATAATGGTCATTAAATTTTTTTAGTTTTAAACATAGGGTTAGTTTTGTTTTTTTGGATTAGGCAACACCTTAATTCATTTTGTCAATGTTAGAATAGTGCAATTTGGGTATGTCTGTACCATTGCTCAAAAAAATTGGGTTGAATTCACACTTTTAAATTTTACATGGCTATACCTACACTTTCAAAATTTACTAGGGTTATTTATGCACTTTTCCCAAATATTAATTTAATTAAAATGTAGTATTTACATTTCATATTTAAAATAAGTTATGAAAAAACCAATGTTTAAAGTGCAAATTAGAAAAAATGAACATAAATTTTTAGAATTGAATGAGTCAGATTATAAACTTTATAACTACTACACGTTGCATAATAAATTTCTAATATAATAACTAATACCTTTTACCTTTTATTATTTTAATTAAACCCTGCATTTTCATAAATTTATAAAAAGACGGTATTTCCCAAGACATTATCTTAAACTATAAATTAGACTAAAATTATAAATATATTTCATGTGCTGCCCCGAACAATCTGGGGCACCCGCCTGCATTCCGAATACCCGTATTTTTCGAGCCGACACACGGACCGCATTTTCAACTATTCACATATGCGGGTACCTTCAAGTCCGGGTACCCCATTTGAACACCGTAGAAAGACCACTAGCTCATTACGTTATACATCTCTCATCAAAAATCCAGCAAAGCAGATAATCTCTTTTTTGTGCAGCACGTTCCCCAAACATCACCGCTCAAAACAGAGACAATTCAAATTCAAAGTGTCTAAATGATGCCGAAAAGCAAGAAAGGCTCGTTGTTTTAAGTGTGGAAGCTACAAACACGCACATTCATATCCATGTATGATCAGACAGAATACAGTAGAGTTAATCTGCACCATTCCTATTTATTTACCAGCCTACTTGCATTGACAGACTATTTGTCACTGAAAGTAGCGCGAAGGTTGGAAATCATAACTGGGCACTTTCCCTTCTCATCATAATCAGCATATTCTCCTCCAGACAAGTCAATGTCTTCAAATTTCGTCCCTTCAATCTATACAGAAAAAAACAAAAGGAAACCCACTACATCAACAAAATTCGGCACTGAAATTACAATGGAAGATAGGTTAGACAAAGCTCCCATAAATATTAAGCATCATAAATGCCATACATCTAAATGATCAAAGAAGAATGCACATGATGGAAACAACACCAAGGTAGGTGTACTCAAATTCGTAATTCACATAACCAAATGGACAAAGAAATGAGTAATTGCAAAGCAATCTGATGATAACTACTCATTTTATGTCCGAAGAGAATATGAAAGCACTTCCTTCCCTACATTCTGAGCACTGAACAGGTTCAAAAGTTTTTTGAAAAAATCAAGCATCCAAAAGGCTTTCATTTGAAGTTCACAACCAACTTGTGCGGTAAACAGTATGTCTAACTGGGTTGGCCACCAACCGGTTTTCAAAGGGTAAAAAGATAACACTGAGATGTAGGTAAGGTGTTGCATACAAAACAAGGTATTCTACTATTCAAGAATTATCAAATAAGTAAATAGCACCATGCAATAAGTTACAGTCCATATCCACATGCTAACTAGCAAGTTTACGGCAGAGCTGGATGTCATAAGTTTCGGTCAAGTTAATTAGAATATTTATGGCCATTTGGAAGATTCCAAATCAAACAAGCTTCAGAAGTATCTGATATTTCACAACCGAATGCATATATTGACTGACTGACTGACTCTATTCAACACCATAAGAAACTAACTTTGCAGATAAGAACTTTAAGATTAAACACATGAAAGAATCAATATATTTGAACTGGGTTTTAAATAGCACAAACCACACCTAGCTGCAAATGGGAAAATTATTGATGCGCTAAAAATGCAAGTGTGCGATTCACAGATGCAAAGAGCACAAACATATATTTAAAGTAATATTTAAACAATAACAAAAATGCATAGAATAATAATACAATATAGTAAAAAAACCTAAAACAAGGTTGATTTTTTTTTCAAACACAATTCTAAATCCATCATCTAAAGATGTACAAATAAAGCCAAAATTCCTTATATTCTTAAACTAAGTCTCAAAAGACATCATAATCATCTCTATATCCACCAAAATTAATCTCATCACCACCACTAAACTCTATATCATCTTCAACAATTTTATCATTTGATTTATTTCCAAAATTTCCCTCCACCTCTTCTTCATCATATCCATCAATTAAATTAATTTATCCGAGGTCTTGAACTAGAAGAGGTATCAGGAGTAATTTGAGAATACAGAAACATAGAGCCATTGGAGAAGAGAGGAGAAACGGAGACAAAGAAGAGCTGTAGTAACGCCATTTCTTTTCTCTTAAAACCACTCATCTTTAGCACTTTTGCGCCTTGACTGAAGCGGCAAAAAAGCACTGGAAAGTGCACTTTCCAGCACCCCCCTGCACTTCATGAAGCAAGGTGCCTGCCTATGCACCTAGTGCTATAAGCGTGCTTTTTCTAAAGTGCTGGTTTGAAAAGAGCATCACAGTTGACATTTTCAGCAAGATTCAGGAATCAAATAAGAGCTTGGTCACGTTCTACAATGTAATTTAAAAAAATTATAAATGCCAATCACTTTCAACCAGGGTTTTGAAAGCTTCTTTAAAATATAAACAGTATAGAAATTATGTGAAAGACATCAACAATCTCATTATAGAGTAAATCAGTCACAAATGTCACGGGAAGCTACATTCTATCATCACAAACATACCAAATTCATTCTCTTAACAGGTAGCCGTATTCAAGAATAAGGCAGCTAAACATGGACTGCAACTTCTGCACTACACTTGAAGAGTAGCTTGACAAGGAACACAGCCAAAAAGTAAAGTTTACAATCCAACAACAAAACAGACATAATTTTGTTATTAACTTATAGCATTAAGAAATGTAAAACTAAAAGTAAATTTCTACAAGGATCATTCAGTATTTTAAATGCAGGCAGAATTACTTTGACCTGAAGATGAAATTCCAATCGTAAAGTAGACATAGTTACTCTAAAGTGAAGACGGAAATATATAAATTTTGATGATGTGAATGAAAGCTGCAAAGACTAGTCTACACAGGAATACACATAACAAAAGATTACAAATACTCGAAGGAATAAATGCAGAAATTGAATAATATCAAACTTACAGATTCAGCCCACCACCCACTGCCAAAAGAAAATCCAACAGGCTCAACATTGCGGCAGTCAAATACCATCAGAGGAGCTAAACGCCCATATTCGCTGTCAGCCTGTGTCAGTGGACGCCCTTTACCAGTAATCATGGTCACAGTTGCCTCCCTTGAACAAAACTTACACTAGTAAAATGAGGGAGGGACATGAATGAGTATACAGAAATTTAATGAAAGATTATGTAAATCAATCCACAAAGAAAAGGAAATCCAGAACAAATTTATTTCTGATGGCGGTGTAATATATTGTGACAAAGAGAGTTACCTTCCTAACAAGATGGCAATAGTCTTTGCCTGACGGGTTAGGGACAGTTTCGTCTAAGCTCAGACAGGTGTCTTTTGGAGCAACCTCTCCACAATTGCCACATTTCAGCTGCATATCAACCATAAAAGCTAATAATGAATATATTTTGCCAAAGACAACACCCTCTTGTGATTTCGTAGTCAGTTACATAAAGAATCATAGTAAGCTAGACTTCCATCATCAAATCAAATTAACCACTGAAAAAAGTCAATCAATACTGCATCGTGAAAGATTAAAGATTCTCACCCTGCATAAAACACAAATATCATATAAGTTCAACATTTAAATCCTATGTAAAAGGGGTCCAAACCCTAACAAATGTGAGGCAGAATAAAGGAGAGTAAAATTAACTGCTCCCTCCATCCCAGCCGAATGTGGACGCTTTTTGGTCAACTTTCTCGGACCATGTTTGACCATCAACAACTTTGAGTACATAGACTACCCGTGTCTTAAAATTTGATATTTAGAAATTACATAATGCAGAAAATCTACCAATATCTCACGAGATGATATTGGTGCCTATGTGCTAACTCAAATTTATGGTCAAATGTCGCGAGAAAGTTAAAAAAAGTGGGTAGATTCGCCTGGATGGAGGGAGTACTACTATAAATTACGCGCTTTCAAGGTCAAACAATATCTAGTAGAGAGCCAAATTATCATACAAAAAATAGAGAAAACAGAAAATGAACAGGAAAACCATAGAGCGACCTTGAGGTAGTAGGTGAAGTTAGGATCGTTACAGCCGCCCTGAGGCTGAAGGGCAGCCAGGTTTTCCAAATCGCCGGCGATCTTCAACACAAAGTTCACCATTCTCGCCGCCTAGCTTTTCAGTATTCTGATTTGGATGCAAAGTGGAATGCGACTAAATTCCAAGATTAACGTCTTTGAGGTGAGAGAATTCCAACATATAGAGCAAGTTTAGGAGTATCAATTCCTCGACTATTAGTTGTACATTTTAAGAAATTACCTTTCAACCGGCAAAGTTTTGGTTAATTCTGAATATAAACTCAAATTTATAACATCTAATTTTAAGCCAAGAGACTAAGGGCATGGGCAGTGGTGGTCTCTTAAAATTAAAAGACCGCTTAAGAGACCGAAAACCACCATAGTGGTGGTCTCTTAAGCGGTCTCTTGTTAAGAGACCACCAACCGAGCTCTTACTAAGAGCCCGGTCTCCAACCTCCAAGTGGGCCACAAGCACAGGACGCGCACATGGGCTCTGCGCGTTTCCTTTTTTTTCAACGGGTGGGACACGTGTCGCCACCTGAGTGGGCCACGTGTCCCACTCAGCCGCTTTCTTTTTTTTTTTAATTTCTGTTGCTAACACGTGGCACCCATGGATTGGGCCACGTGTCCGCAACGGTATTTTTCAAATGAAGGCTGAATTTTTTTTGAATGGGACACGTGTCCCATTCTGGTGGCGACACGTGTCCCAATAGTGTTTTTTCTAACTTTTTTTCATTTTTTTTCAATTTTTTAAGAATTTGAAATTTAATATATTTTTTATTTTCAAATTGTAATAATTGGTTGGACTAGATCAATATTTTATTTAGTATTGTCTGTAATTTTTATAGTTGTTATAATTGATTTTTTCAATTTTAATGGTTTTTATATAATTTTAAAAACATGGAATTATCTTATTATTTATTTTTTTATTTCATTTTAATAATTATATTAAATTTTACATTCAACTTATTTTTTTTGGACAAATTTATTTAAAATAATATTTAATGGTCAAATTAATTATTGTTATATTTGGTTTTGCGCACTTTTTATGGTTTCCATATTATTTTATAGAAAAAATGAATTCTCATAGTATTTATTTATATAATTTCGTTTTAATAGTTTCTTAAAAAAATGAAATTCATTTTATTTTTTTACACTAAAGCATGGTATTGACAAGAACAAGAAAAACAAATTATTTAACATATTTTTAAAAAATGATTTTATATTTAAATATTTACACATTATATTAAATTTTGCATTCAACTTATTTTTTGTGGACAAACTTATTAAAAATAATATGTAATGGTCAAATTAATGAGTAGGATAGAGAAAATCAAGTGGGTTCCATGAATAGTGCACAGTGGTCTCTTAACCATTGTGGAGAAAAAAAGGGGTTGTCTCTTAAGTGGTCTCTTAAGCTGAGGTGGAAGAGAGAAAGGGAGAAAAATAATATATTTAATTGGTAAGAGACCGGTAGTGGTCTCTACCACTGCCCATGGCCTAAAGTGTAGAAGATCAAACTCACTATTATTAGTCTGACAGGGGTCTGTCCATAAACTTATGGACATACCACTTATTTTTGATCTTATACACTTCATTTGTTATCATATACTAAATTTAGAAATTTTAAACATAGTTTTTTACATTATATATTTTTATATTTTCACATTCAAATATGAGTGCGTCTCTTGAAAGACGGTCTTTCCATAAGTCATGGAAAGACCCAGGTTTAAAGTGTAAATTAGAAGAAATGAAGATAAAATTTTTGGGTTGCATGAACCGGGTTATAAATTTTATAACCACTATATGTTGCATACTAAATTTTTAATGTTGCAACTAAGACCTTTTACCATTTATTATTTGAATTAAACCCCGTCTTTCCATAAGCATATGGAAATACCGTCTTTCCCAAGACTTTATCTTCAAATATTCCCTCTGTCCCATAGAAATTGACACAATTTCTATTTTCGTCTGTTCCACACAATTTGACACAATTCAATTCTTACCTAAAGTGGCAAAAAATGAGCTTATATATTTACTATAGAGAAAAGTGCATATATAACCCTATATAATTGACGAAAGTGCAAATATAACCATGCGCTAATTGAAAGTGCAAATATAACCCTATATATTCAGGTTATGTGCAAATAAAACCTTTTCAGGTAGTTGGGGTCTAAAATACACTGAAAAGACTATTTTCCCCCTTTGTAAAAAAACATAGAAAAACATTGATTTTTTCTCTGATCTCATCTTCATCTTCTTCCTCCTCCTTTCTTTTTGGTCTTCCAGGCGAAACCGAAGCACAAGAAAAGCGAAGCTACCGAAACACTGAAAAGACCATTTTGAAAACTACCGGAACACTGAAACCACCTTTTAAACATGAATGTCGACCACCACCACATAATTATGGTCGACATTCATACCGCCACGCCATCGAAGCTCGCTCGATGGTTCAGAAACTCCGGCGCTTGGCTAATCAGCGCTGAGGTCTGAGCGGGCATGGGGCTGAGCAGCGGTGGGGTGTTCAATCGGCGGGGACAACTAGGGTTTTCGTTGGTGGAGGGGGGGATAAGGTTTTCGTTGGTGGAGGAAGGGATAGGGTTTTCGTTATTCAATCGGTGGTGAGGATGAGGGGATAGGGTTTTCGTTGGTGGAGGAGGGCAGCGATGAGGAGGAGATGGGGTTTTCGTTGGTGGTGAGGCAAGCGAGCGCCGGTGGCGTGGTGGACGAGCTTTGGCGACGAGGCGGGGCGAGCGCTGGCGTGCTAGTGGTGGAAGGTTGTCGATTACAAGGAACTTGCAGGAGAGCAGGCTCCGGGAGGCTCTGGAGGAGGCGTCGGAAGATGGGGTGCTTTTGAAATCGAGCGACATTCCAATTGCGTGAATCAGGATAGAAAGTCAAGATCCCTCGGCCGACTGAATGTGCAGAAGGAGTTCTTGAGGGCGACTGTGTGATTGGACGGGTTCTATTCCGAGGATTCGATTCTGGAGTTTAGGGATGCGTTTGATAAGTTCTTGAGTGTTTACCCAAAGTACCAGTCGTCGGAGAGGATTGATCAGCTGAGATAAGATGAGTACGGACATCTGTGTGAGAATGGTGCTAAGGTATGCCTTCATTACTGTGGCTATAATGGTGGAAGGTGGTGGTGGCCTAGCGGTTGAAAGGTGGTGGCGGGGGTTTGAAGGTGGTGGTGGTTGAAAGGTGGTGGTGGTGGCCTAGTGGTAGAGGTGGAGCCAGGCGGGTGAGGGTGGTGGTGGTTGGCGAAGAGGGTAGAATTTTCCTTCTCATTAAGGCTTGGGGCAGAAGGGTATTATAGTCTTTTTAAGTGGGCCAATGGCAAAAATTCGTTAGTCAACACTGGAATCATGGTCGGAGGGTTATATTTGCACTTTCATTCAATAGTCAGAGTTATATTTGCACTAAAAAATAATTAAGGGTTATATTTGTACCTTCCTCAACATATAGGGTTATATTTGCATATTACCCTTTTTACTATATTATCCCTCAAGAGGTTGATTAAATACAAAAACTTGGGTGAGACCGTCTCACCCAAGCTTATGGTGATACCAGATGCTAGGGGTGTTCAAAAGTACCCAACCCGTCCAACCCTCAGACTGGTATAAAATAACCGGCTATTTTTTCATTTTTCAAGGTCGGGTACTCGGCCTTGGAAGTGTACATTTAACGAGCCAGGGCCGCAAAAATGCAATTTCTGGGTACCCGTGATACCTGGTAAAATTAAAATATATTTAATTATTTTCAATTTTAAAAAAATATTTTTCTACACATCTATTCTCAATTCTCAATTGTCCATATCTATATAATATTAATTATTACGTAATGTGAATTTACTTAGTATTCCAATGCTAAATTTTAAATCATTCTCTTTAAATTTCAAATTCTCAATCGTTCCTTCTAAGTTCTGACCCTTCCTTTCCAGCCTCGAATTTTTAATTATAACCCAGACCACAACTAGGTCAAGTTGATAAAAAATAGATTTGATTTTCCACCACAAATTTCTAATCAAACTTTCATAAGGTCTCCACTAAATTAAAATTTATTAACATGCAATGATCTTATTCTCATCATTCAGCATATTTTGTTATGTTCATCCAAACTAATGAATGGTGATGATGATTACGAGCTTGTTACTCTTAGTAATTATTACATGATGATTTTTTTAATGAGAAAATATGATAATTATTTGTTCAAAAAAATGTCAAGAGAATTCAATTGTTAAACTACATTACGATCATTGTAAAGACATTTTCTTGCACTAATAAAAATTTCGTTACACAAAAAATGATAATTATTTCAAAAATATCAATTTTAAAAGGGTTAGCGGGTATCCTGTTACCCGACCCTAACAATCCGGGTACCCGCAATTTATTCTGGGTCACGGGCCGCATTTTCAACTGCCTGCACATGCAGGTACCCAAAAGTATGGGTACCCAATAATACGGGTACCCGCATTTGAACACCCCTTCCAGGTGCCTCTCTGAAATTTTAATAATTATAGGAACTTAGTTACAATAATATATAAGGTTAGTTTTATCCCAATTTCTCAACTGCTTCTTTGTTCCGGTCGACTAATTGTCCGTTGCTCGACCACTGCTTTGCTCCGACCATCCTTTGCTTCTCTACTCGATTGTCTGCACTTCTCTGCACCGTTCAGATCGTCCTCCGCTCCTCCTCTCACCCGCTTTGATTGTCCACCGTTTCGATCACCTACCGCTCTCTTCTGATCCTCCGCACTCAACCCCAATCCTCCAATCCTCCACCGCTCTACTCCAATTCTCCGCCGCTCTACTTTGATTCTCCGTCGCTCAACCTTGTTCCTCCGCTGCTCAACCCCGATCCTTCGTTGCTCCACTCATTTCTGCTCTGTTCTTCTTGTTCTCTGATCTGAAATCCTAGGTGCGTTCCTTTCCTAATTTTTTTCTCATTTTCTTGCTTTAATCGTTGATTTGCGGTCTCGACGTGGTTCTTCCGTCATCTTTCTCAATGTTTCATCATTTTTTATATTATTTGTAGGTCCTTTGTTCTTCTCCAGCACCGCCTACCTCCGCCACTTGGGCCTCCAAAATTGGCACCGCAGAGCCCTTAGAGAAGAGAAGTTCATGGTAATATTTTTAGTTTAATGTTTACAAGACTTTATTTATGTGTTTACATGTTTTTATTAGGCTTATGTGTTTATATGTTTATGCATTTGTGAATAGTTTCTTAGGAAAAGCTGTGGCATGAGAGGTGCATATTTGGATGATGGAATGAGTCAGAGTTTTTTAGTTCGCATATTGATCGACTTTATTTGTGTGTATAATTGCTTAGTTTGCATATAACATGTGGCAGGAGTATTCATGTGCATGTTTGGATGATAGAATCATGAACTCAAGGTCAAAGATGTTTAGTTCGTGTATTGGCCAACTTTCTTTATATGTATAGTTGCTTTTTTTGCCAAAGTCTTTGTGTGTATAATTGCTTAGTTTGCCTATAAGATGTGGCAGGAGTATTCATGTGCATGTTTGGATGATAGAATCATGAACTCAAGGTCAAAGATGTTTAGTTCGTGTATTGGCCAACTTTCTTTATATGTATAGTTGCTTTTTTTGCCTAGACTTTGGCATGAGAGGTGCATATTAGATTTGGATTCCACATGTACACATTAGGCTTTGGAATCATGAACTAACGTCTTTTAGTTTGTGTATTGCTTAGTTTGCCTATAGCCTCCTCTTCATAAGAGGTTCAAATTTTGATTATGGAATCATAACTCAAGAGTTACTTAGTTAGTGTATTCATATACATTCTTTATGTATACGGTTGTTTGGTTTGTCTATATAGACTTTCTTTATGTGTACACTGTACAGTTGCTTGGTTTGTCCATATTGCTTGGTTTGTCTAAGGTTCGTGTATTGATAGACTTTCTTTATAAGTACAGTTACTTGGTTTATCTTATAGATTTTCTTTATATGTACAATTGCTTGGTTTATCTATATAGACTTTGTATCTTGGTTGGTCTATATAACATGCAGAAGAGTTGTTTATTTCATGTATTGATAGACTTTCTTTATGTGAGCGTTGCTTGGATGGTCTGTATATACTTTCTTTATGTGTAAGTTCTTCGTTTGTC
The DNA here is from genome assembly GCA_037428765.1 of Rubia yunnanensis. NCBI lineage: Eukaryota > Viridiplantae > Streptophyta > Magnoliopsida > Gentianales > Rubiaceae > Rubia > Rubia yunnanensis. The sequence continues at coordinate 62,298,506 of CM075069.1, read as the reverse complement.
TATAGCATGTAGAAGATATTATATTTTTCTACCGTTGATTTAGGGGTTGAAATAGTATCATGTTGGTTTTGTGTTATTTTATGATATTGTGTTTGTATATTGTTAGTTTGATATATTCAGTAGTTTGTTTTTCTGTTAATGTCATTAGTTGTTAATGAGTTTTTTAGTTACTTTGTATATGATTTCGTTAGTTTACATTTTTATGTGGTTTGTTTTGTTATACATTGATGAGGAAGAAGTAGACACCATAGTTTGATAGCATACAACCTAATGTTGAATTAGTTTTAACTTTTATTTTTTTTATTCAAGATTAAGATAGAATATACCGTTAACAAAGGTATAAATTAGTAAATATGTTAAGAGTATTTTTAATAGTTTAAAGAACTTTGTTTGAACTTTTTCTTTCTATATATAGAACTTATAAGAACTTTGTTAGAACTTTTATTTATTTTTCAATATAACTATAGAACTTATGATTAGAAAATGTAAAATTAGTTTCTATATTTACAATGTTTGTTAAAGGGTTTAGTGATTTAGTTTAGACATCCATTTTTAACAATAGAAGTTACCATTAGAAAATTCTATAAATTAGTTAATATGCTTAGAGTATTCATGCTTTTAATTATAGATTGAAATCAAACAGGCAAAGTCTTGGGAAAAACGGCCTTTCCATAGGCTTATGGAATGACGGCCTTTCCATAGGCTTATGGAAAGACGGCCTTTCCATAGGCTTATGGAAAGACGGCCTTCCATAGGCTTATGGAAAGACGGCCTTTCCATAGGCTTATGGAAAGATGGAGTTTAATTAGAATGATAAAAGGTAAAAGGTCTAAGTTGCAATATTAAAAATTTATTATGCAACGTGTAGCAGTATCAAAGTTTATAACTCGGTTCATGCAACTCAAAAATTTTATCTTCTTTTCTTCTAATTTACACTTTAAACCTTAGTCTTTTCATGACTTATGGAAAGACCGTCTTTCAAGAGACAGACTCAATCAAAGAGAGTAAACATGTTTCAAAAATGAAATTCGAATTCTCACCCACTCGAAATTGTATGAAATGAATAAAATCACCTTATCCCCCGTTAGTTCACGTAATTAAAAGATTTGTTAATCCATTTAAGAAATTAGTTTAGACTTTCATTTTGTGCAAGTTTAATATGATAGTATTTATAGTTGGCATATATAAATTAATTCATGACTTTAATTTATGCAGAATAATAACTATAGAAATTAAACTAACAACTAGCTAATATATAGATTATTTAGTATATATTGAATGTTTGTTAATTGTTTTGATGATTTTGATTAGAATTTCATTTCAGCATTATATAATAATAATAATAAACTTAACAACTAGCGTATATGTTGATTAGTATAGAATGTTTGTTATTAGTAGTTAATTTAAATTAGATTTGATATAGGAAATGGAATAAAATAGTAATTAATAAACTGATTCACTCACACACAAACATAAACACAAACACAACCATAAACCCAAGCAGTCACAAACAAAAATAGTCCAATTTCTTTGTGAGCATTCAGCTTTTCATAGATGGAACAAACAGTTTTGGAAAATAGTCAAATCTCTTTGCAAAAATCCAGTTTCTCATAAATCAGGTTGCATTCAGGTTCTCTCAATGAAACGGGAGAGCTACACATCCATCGCTTTAGCACTCTATCATCCAAATCTGCACCACTCATCATATCGCTAACCTATCCTCTCATAAAATCCTCATGTAGGCAACCTAAGCAGCTAACCTATCCTCTCATAAAATACTCATTTAGGCAACCTAAGCAACTAACCTATCCTCTCATAAAATACTCATTTAGGCAACCTAAGCAATTAACCTATCCTCTCATAAAATACTCATTTAGGCAACCTAAGCAACTATGCTGATAAACACTCATTTAGGCAACCTAAGCAACTATGCAGATAAACAAAGTCGATCAATACTCGAGAATACTCGTGCTCATTATAGGAAAACTAAGCATATATACACACAAAAAAACATGCAGATAAACAAAGTCGATCAATACTCGAGAATACTCATGCTCATTATAGGCAAACTAAGCATATGTACATATAAAAAAGTCTGTCAATACACGAACGAAAGAGAATATTCATTCTGCAAACTAAGCAAATGAATACATAAATAAAGTCTTTCAAGCAACGAACTAAAGAGAAGAGTCCGTCTCTTGAAAGACGGTCTTTTCATAAGTTATGGAAAGACCAAGGTTTAAAGTGTAAATTAGAAGAAATTAAGATAAAATTTTTGGGTTGCATGAACCGGGTTATAAATTTTATAACTACTACATGTTTCATACTAAAACTTTAATATTGCAACTAAGACCTTTTACCTTTTATTATTCTAATCAAACCCCGTCTTTCCATAAGCCTATGAAAAGACCGTCTTTCCTAAGACTTTGCCTAAAGAGAATATTCATTATGCAAACTAAGCAAATGAACACATAAATAAAGTCTTTCAAGCAACCGTATAGACCAATAAATTTTGTCAATACACAAACTTAATAGAATACTCTTGTTATGCATTATGCAAACTAAGCAAATGTACATATAAAGAAAGTCGGCCAATCCAGAGACTAAAGAGAATACTCATGCTACGCTATAACCAACCTAAGACAATGTACTAATAAATAAAGTCAATCAATATACGAACTGAACAACTCTTGACTTGTTCATGATTCCATCATCCACCTTTTGAAGCCAAATCTACACCTCGCTCCTACCACTGAATACAGGAAAATAAGCGATTAAACACACAAAGAAAGTAGACCAATACACAAATTAAACAACTTTGACATGATTCCATCTTCCGAATCTGCACCTCTTCTGCCATAGACAGTAAGCAAACTAAGTAACTATACACATAAGAAAGTAGGACAATACACGAACTAAACAAGTCTGGCCAATACACAAATCTTGCAAGAATACCATTGTTGCAATGCTCTTCCACCATACCTTGCCAGAATACACCCACTTAATCCGTGATTATTAAATAGACTCTTCAATAATATACCGTACATCTTTTCCAAACTACTTTCCCAAAATGATATCATAATTAACAAAAGGGAAAAACAAATTCTAACTTTTGGTGAAACCAACACCATTTCATGTCAAGTATAAAACCATTCATATTATCTGGTTTTTAAAATTCATGGATTAGTGAACTTACTTTTTGCAATCATCCAATTTATTTAGATAAAACTAATGATAAGCAATCAGACAATTGATTTTATTAAATTGGACTATATTAATCATCCCATAGTCACTATAGTAATTGATTACTTCAATAAAAAAAATCTTCATGGCAACACTCTATTTGCTTGCAGTACTATACCAATATCAATCTTCACGCATTGTGTCAAAATTCATTGGATTAAATTCACCTATTAAAACCGAGCACTCATCAACCCGGTGTATATATATACACTTAAATATATAGTTCATGCACATAAATTAAATTATTATTAATTTGTGTGCATATAAAAGCATGTGTTTTCTCACACCAAAAAACCATTCATACCGCATGTGTTTTCTCACACCAAAAAACCATTCATACCATGCAACGTCTACCGTATTTTAGTACTTTAGTAATTAATTTATTTGCGTGACAATTGAAGGAATGATTCAGTTCTTTCCAATACACATTGGTAAAAGTCATACACATGTATTTCATAATTATATGGCTTCATACTAATCAAAACAAAAGTACTCATACAACACAATTTTACAACCAAACATTAAATTAAATCTATAATATTTCCTTGTCATGTCTTTAAAATATTATTATCATGCAATTCTTTCATAAAAATATTCACATCCTTATTATTAAATTTAAAAAAGGATAATTCATCCAAATTATCAGTATAACTGATTTAACATGTACGTATATATTTTCACAATGCAGACATACATCAATCATATATCAAGTCATAAGCATATATAAATCGATTCTAACATTGGTAGGGATCAAACTTATTTCGAATCCAAAAGTCATGTTAAATGGATTAGACTCAAACCACACATAAGCTTCTTCAACCCAACTCAAAGATTGTTGGGGTAGATGGTGTAATATGCATTTCAATGGAACGTGAAATCACTTGGATGATTGTGATAAAAAATTTCTTGGATATCGATATGAGTCGCGTTGAACACGCTTCCCTTAAAGAGTAATTCAACCCTATTACAACCTTGGGTTACACGAATTCCTTCTGAGGATAAAACAATCGAGAATCCCTTATGTTCTAGTCTTGAATCAGAAGAATACTTTTTAGTACCTGTATTTTTAGTTGCTACATATTTCTGAGTAATTTCAAGAACTCTTTGTGTTTTGTGTTTCAGTCTGTTGTGTTTTGTGTACTGTTGTATATTCTCTGTTCTTCCACTTATAAAACCATGCATGTGTACACATGTATTTATAGGAAACAAATGTGAAAAGATACAACACTTCATCGTTCTACATCAAACAATGTAGCTCTCAGAAATATTACGAACAAATTCTAAAATGACACAACCTTTCCTCCTTCTAGGACAATGCAGTAAGTTAGGTATGCTGCCAACACTCCATCTCGTACACAATCCTTAATTCATCCTCATCCTTTCAGTCAAGGATTTAGACACTACACACCACCTCCGTCAGAATTATAAATAAATACGGAGGTATCTAGAATGATGCATCTTTTCACACAAGGATAAGATAGGTTAGTCTAACCAACACAATTTTAATACTTACCCCAAAAGCTCGTAGATAGTTTTTACAAGTGTGCACTCCGCACCACCAAACTTGTTTTAACATCCCGAGTACAACTACTCGCATCTAATTATACTTAAATATTATCGTGTTTCATAAAACACCAACAATCTTCCCCCATTTAAGTATTATCCTTGATTCGAAAAATCCAACAACCAAACCAAACAAGTGCATTAATGAAAATGTCTTGATGATTTAATTTTCACCTTAGTGAACTACACATTCCAAATATTCAAGATTCAGGGTGTCTCTTAATATTGAACCCTTCAACACATTTGAACACTTGAAGATAATCCACACATAAGTTCAAATACAACTCAAAAGCTTAAACCAACACTATACAAGCCATGTGTCCATATCCATTCATGAGTGCATACAAAGCAAATCATAAGCTTATAGAAGCGGCTACTTCACACATCATATAGGTGAATCTCTTTTATCGTAGACCTGCAAATGTACTTTGTCAAAGGATCCATTAAGAAGTTACAACTTCAACCTTACTTTCATGCAGGTCCAAACATATTACCTTCGGGATATGAAATCTTATGTTTCAATCTCAAACAATAGGCCTTCCACATTGAATTTTACTCTAACATCGTGTCAGAGCAAAATTGGGCATCCCATTATCATAGATTTAAATAGGATTTAAACTCACCCCAATCACCGACTTGTTTATCAAGTCCCTAACTAGTCACTTCATCAAGTGTTCCATTAGATTGTGTTGATACCTTACAAAATCAAATTAAAATGACACATGAGTTATTAACTCACGATTCACGCTATGCCTAGCGCCCAAGTGTTTAAATTTTCCAGTAAACACTTCACTATAATCCTTAGCCATCTACCGGCTTAGGCCACAACAGAATTTCATGTACCGAATTCTATAACCATTCTGCCTCTTTACCACTAGTTTACATAAACATTTATTTCGTCATACAATCTCAGATTTCTTGTTCCACGCATTTACAAGAACCTTTAATATTCAAACATCAACTGTGCATGCATAAACAATATTTCTCTTTCATAGATATTGTACAAATAAGGCATATCACAATGCACTTATTCCTCAAAATTCAAATTAAAACTTATAATTAATAGTACTTATCTCTTTTATGTCTCTTGATTCTTCTTCTCCACAAATATTGTCAATTGAGTTTACCACTTAAAATTCGCATTCTTTAAATTAAGAGGATATTAAACACTCCTAATTCAAGTATGGTTTAAAAACCAAACTCTTCTAGGATTTCCTATGATCACAGGTTTCACAAACCTTTTATACTTCAACAGAATTAGATTTTCTCAAAATCATCATTCTATTACGAAGAAATAATAGTTCATTCTTGCAGAGTTTCACCAACTCATGCTTTTATCGACATGATTCATAGAATCAAAACCCGTGTACTTTTCTCCAGGTTATACACCAATAACCAAAAACATATTTACTATTTCAAAATTATCATAGTTTAATCACTCAATCTCTTGTAATATTTTGACCAATCTCAACATCATACACACAAGTCTTGGCCTTTCCAATTTATTCTAGAATGATGCATCTTTTCACACAAGGAAAAGACAGTTTAGTCTAACCAACATAGTTTTAATACTTATCCCAAAAATGTAAACTCGTAGATGGTTTTTACAAGTGTGCAGTCCGCACCACCAAACTTGTTTAAACATCCTGAGTTCACAATTACACGAATCCAATTATACTTAAATATCATTGCGTTTCATAAAACACCAACAATACTCCCGCATTTAAGTATTATCCTTGATTCAGAAAAATCCAACAACCAAACCAAACAAGTGCAATAATGAAAATGTCTTGAAGATTGAATTTTCACCTTAGTGAACTACACATTCCAAATATTTGAGAATTAAGATTGAACCCTTCAACCCCATTCGAACACTTGAAGATAATCCACACACAAGTTCAAATACAACTCAAAAGCTTAAACCGACACAATACAAGCCATGTGTCCATATCCATTCATGAGTGTATACAAAGCCAATAATGGGCTTATTGAAGCGGCTACACTTCACACATCATATAGGTGAATCTATTTTATCGTAGACCTGCCAATGTACTTTGTCAAAGGATCCATTAAGAAGTTACAACTTCAACCTTACTTTCATGCAGGTCTAAACATATTACCTTCGGGATATGAAATCATATGTTTCAATCTCAAACAATAGGCCTTCCACATTGCATTTTACTCTAACATCGTATCAGAGCGAAATTGGGTATCCCATTATGAAAGATTTAAATAGGCTTTAAACCCATCCCAATCACCGACTTGTTTATCAAGTCCCTAACTAGTCACTTCATCAAGTGTTCCGCTAGATTGTGTTGATATCTTACAAAATCAAACTAAAATGACACATGAGTTATTAACTCACGATTCACGCTATGCCTAGCACCCAAGTGTTTAAATTTGCCAGTAAACACTTCACTATAAGCCTTAGCCATCTACCGGCTTAGGCCACAACAAATTTCATGTACCGAATTCTGTAACCATTCTGCCTCTTTACCACTAGTTTATATAAACATTTCTTTCGTTATACAATCTCAGATTTCTTGTTCCACGCATTTACAAGAACCTTTAACATTCAAACATCAACCGTGCATGCATAAACAATATTTATCTTTCATTGATATTGTACAAATAAGGCATATCACCATGCACTTATTCCTCAAAATTTAAATTAAAACTTATAATTAATAGTTCTTATCTCTTTTATGTCTCTTGATTCTTCTTCTCCACAAATATTGTCAATTGAGTTTACCACTTAAAATTCGCATTCTTTAAATTAAGAGGATATTAAACACTCCTAATTCAAGTATGGTTTAAAAACCAAACTCTTCTAGGATTTCCTATGATCACAGGTTTCACAAACCTTTTATACTTCAACAGAATTAGATTTTCTCAAAATCATCATTCTATTACGAAGAAATAATAGTTCATTCTTGCAGAGTTTCACCAACTCATGCTTTTATCGACATGATTCATAGAATCAAAACCCGTGTACTTTTCTCCAGGTTATACACCAATAACCAAAAACATATTTACTATTTCAAAATTATCATAGTTTAATCACTCAATCTCTTATAATATTTTGACCAATCTCAACATCATACACACAAGTCTTGGCCTTTCCATTTTATCAATCCAACAAAATTAAATTTTAACATTCAATATCAATGTTAAAACTTCAAACCACTTTCCCAAAATGATATCATAATTAACAAAAGTGGAAAAACAAATTCTGACTTCTATTGAAGCCAACACCATTTCATGTCAAGTATAAAACCATTCATATTATCTGGTTTTTAAAATCCATGGATTAGTGAACTTACTTTTTGAAATCATCCAATTTATTTAGATAAAACTAACGATATGCAATCAGACAATTGATTTTATTAAGATTAAATTGTTTTTTTTGGTCCCCTACAAAGTATCTCTTACCATCTTTTGGTCTTCATTTGCAAAACAACACTTAGGGGACCAAACAATTGTCCATATATACTTAAATATATAGTTCATGCACATAAATTAAATTATATTAATTTGTGTGCATATAAAAGCACGTGTTTTCTCACACCAAAAAACCATCCATACCATGCAACGTCTACCGGATTTTAGTACTTTAGTAATTGATTTCTTTGCGTGACAATTGAAGGAATAATTCAGTTCTTTCCAATACACATTGGTAAAATTCATACACATGTATTTCATAATTATATGGCTTCATACTAATCAAAACAAAAGTACTCGTACAACACAATTTTACAACCAAATATGAAATTAAATTTGCAAGTTTTTGCTGTAACTATAATATTTCCATGCCATGTCTTTAAAATATTATTATCATGCAATTCTTTTATAAAAAGTATTCACATCCTTATTATTCAATTTTAAAAAGGATAACTCATCCAAATTATCAGTAAAATTGATTTAACATGTACGTATATATTTTCACAATGCAGATATACATCAATCATATATAAAATTATAAGCATATATAAATTGATTCTAACCTTAGTAGGGATCAAACTATATTTCACGTGAATCCAAAAGTCAGGTTAGATGGATTAGAACCAAACCACACATAAGCTTCTTCGCACCATCAAATCCATCCATGCATGCGCATCTGTATATGTTGCACCACATCTGCATATGGTGCACCATCACATATTTCATACACAATCTTTCATGGTCGAACCACCCAACTTATCATCCAATGCGTTCAAAAATTACTCTTTAAGATTGTTGGGGTAGATGTTGTAATATGCATTCCAATGGAACGTGAAATCACGCTTGGATGATTGTGGTAAAAAATTTCTTGGATATCGATATGAGTCGCGTTGAACACACTTTCCTTAAAGAGTAATTTGACTCTATTACAGCCTTGGGTTACACGAATTCCTTCTGAGGATAAAACAATTGAGAATCCCTCCTGTTCTAGGCTTGAATCAGAAGAATACTTTTGAGTACCTGTGTTTTTGGTTGCTACGTATTTCTGAGAAATTTTGAGAATTTCTCTTTGTGTTTTGTGTTTCAGTCTGTTGTGTTTCGTATACCGTTGTCTATTCTGTGTTCTTCCACTTATAACACCATACATATGTACGCATGTATTTATAGGAAACAAATGTTTTAAAAAGATACAACACCTCATCGTTCTACATCAAACAATGTAGCTCTCAGAAATATTATGAACAAATTGTAAAATGACACAATCTTTCCTCCTTCTAGGAAAATGCAGTAAGTTAGGCATGCTGCCAACACTCCTTGCCGTACACAATCCTTAATTTATCCTCATCCTTTCCGTCAAGGATTTAGACACTACACACCACCTCCGTCAGAATTATAAATAAATACAGAGGTATCTAGAATGATGCATCTTTTCACACAAGGATAAGACATGTTAGTCTAACCAACACAGTTTTAATACTTATCCCAAAAATGTAAGCTCGTAGATAGTTTTTACAAGTGTGCACTACGTACCACCAAACTTGTTTTAACATCCTTGAAATTTAGTTTTACCAATTTTTCTAGTCTTTACTAGTGTGTTCCAACATGCCTAATTTAACCAAGTGCATAATAACATAATACGTAAAAGACACACGATTTGGTTACGCAGTTCGGTGTAATCCACCTACATCTGCGGGGCCTGGCCCAGTTCAGAATGAATCCACTAATTAGAAAGATACAGTACAAAGTACAGTTTACAAAATACTTATCTTTACCAACTATAATGCGTGGACTCTGCTAGCTCCCCTAGCTACCGATTCGCCTTGATCAGACTCCCTCTGATCTCGAACTCCGTCGACGCAGGATCTCCTCCTCCCGAGGAATTAAGGTTTGTGATTCTGAACTTTGTGCGGCAGGTCAGTGTGTTGGAACACAGTGTTCTGACTCTTTGCAACTTCTCGAAAGTCTCAAAAATCTGTGTGCAGATTTTTGCTCTGTTAAATCCGTGAGTATGCAGCCGTGTTTGTCCCCAATATATATCCACGAATCAGACTTGAATACTCCTTGATTATCTCCACAATATTCCTATTCCAAATCTGATTCTTGAAGTATATCCAAATCCCATAAATAAAGGGATTTACCTTATCTCATTCTATCCCATATATTCGAATAAATCTTCTCCATATAAGTAGGGATTTTCCATAAACCAATTATGCTTCATACGCCTGATATATATAGTCAGATATACGAATTCCATCTATACCAAGCTACTGCAATATTCTGACTTTGATTTCCATAAAAACTTTGGCGTAATTCTTCTGCACCAGCATGTTCCAACATGGTCTGATTTGCTGTTCAAAATTAATTCACACAAAATTGCTAATAAAATATTTACTTGTAACTCCTTTGACTTTACAATCTCCCCCTTTGGCATTTTTGTGGACCCATAATATTTTGGACAAGAAATTCCCAAGCAGAAACTTCCAGCAGAAACTTGTAAATCAACAACCAACATGATACCCGAATTCCAGAAATCCAATCAATCCGAAACATAATCCAAAACATACAAATCAGTACAACCAAATTGAATCAGAGTCAAACACATTCCATCCAAAATTTCTCCCCCTGGGACCACACATATCCAAAGGGACCATAAAAAAAAAAAGTAAAATAAATACTGCTCCCCTTGCAATCAACATTAAGTCATGCTTCCAGTCTTGACTTCTCCTCCTCTAGACTTGCTTTTTCTGCCTCTAGAGCAGCCATCTGTATGCCTAAAGCTCCAAGTCTTGCATTCAGAACCAACAGCCGAGCCTCCTTTTCTGCTGCAGAAGTCGAAGTTGACCCAGAAGGTTTCCACAGAAGATCCTTCACATGCCTCAGCCCGAATGTTTTCTTGTTTGGCCTCAGATAATCTGTGTCAACCACCACATCAGAAGCTTTCCCTTTTACCTTTGTACTCTTGGCCAGTGCTGAGATCAATGCCGGGTAGATAATCGCATCATTTACTTTTGGTGCAGTAGCCTGTCTGACCAGATGCTGCTGAATTAGGAGTCCGAGATTAACTTCCTTCTGTGTTCCAACACAGTATAGCAACTTAGCCATCTCCCTGGTCAATGTTGTGGTATTACTTGAAGGCAACCAACAGTGTACAACAATCTGATATAAGCCAAAAAATCTTGACGATAAACAAGATGCTTGTGAGTACCCAACTGCTGGCCACTCCACCTTATAACCACCAGATATAACACCTAATATCTCATTATCAGACAATTCCAAATTTTTGGGAAAAACTCCCCCTGTCTCAGGTGTTCTTAGACCAAGCAGCATGTTAATCCTAGCAGCAGAGATATCAATGACCTTCCCCCTAACATATACTCTACCAAACCATGGGGAGGTAACCTCTAAATTACCAGGCATAAGATTGGAATATACCTCTAGTATAACCTGTCTATTGTACTGTAGTTGGATTGTTGCTGTTGTTGTCATGCCCGCCATCTTTAGAAAATCTGTGAAGCCGCTCTCCTGATAAGCTTTTAGATCCAGCGGCCTTTCAGCTATGAATTTCTTCTCAGAGAAAAAATCTCCCATCTCTGCACCTTTTTCATCAAAATACACCGCAGAGTAGGCCTTGCTAACAGATGGAGGAGGTAAAACCTTCTTTGACTTGCCGTCATGCCTTTTCTTGCTCCTTTTAGCTTGAGCAGAATCCATGGCTGGCCCAACCTTTCTCTTGCCTTTTTCCTTCTGATAGAACTCATCCAATACCTCATCACTAGAATATGTCAGATCAGGAACATCCTGTGTTGGAACACACCCTGATCCTTCAGCTTTCTTTTCCTTCTCAGATTCTTCTTCTGACTGAGTATCCTCACCATTCTCAGAATCATCACTCTGGGCAGACATGTTTTCATCAGATGCTTCATGATCCTTATTATCAAAATCATCATTATGCTCTCCTCCTAAATCAACATCAGAGTCTAAGTCCATATACTCTAGTTCATCTATCTGTGTTGGAACACTCTCTTCATTATCAGACAGAATAATGAAGATAGGCTTCCTCAATTCTTCCATTCTTCTTGCAGAATTCATATCAAAGAACCCCACCTGAAGTTTATCTCCATTCCTAATCACTTCTACTCCACCCACTTCACTTTCCCTAATCTTTTTCAAAGAGACACAACTTGGTATAGGAATATAGCAGTGCACGTAAAACTTATCTTTTTCCCTGAACTCGACATACCTGCCCATAACAAACTTCAAAGTATGATTTTCAAGCCTTATTCCTCCAAGATTCCCAGTCACCAACTCCTTCACTTTAACTATCAAATATTCTCCTTCAATTTTCTTGATATTCCGTAAGCCTACAGCTACTCTATTGGCCTCAAGCCATTCAAACACTTCATCCATACTTCTACATTCAATTCCCATGAATTTAAATGGTCGAGGGTCAGGACCAGTTACCTTAGGTTTTTTTTCTTCTTGCCTTCAGAAGCTTCTTCTTGGACTTCGGGTTTACCCTCGGAATTACCAATCTTAACTTCGGATTCATCACTCAATTTGCCGTTTCCTGAACCTTCTTTCTCTTCCTCTGGTTCTTTGACTTCATCGGTCTCAAGCTCAATTCGTTCCTCAGCCTCTGTGTCATCCAAGTTTCCTCCGGTCTGGGCTTGACCTTCTTCCTTATCTCTGTCCGCTCGTTCGTCATATTTTCTATACTAAGTAGCCAACACCAAGTCCAAATTCATTGAGCCTTGATCTTTCCCCATGAGTTCTGCCACCGCAGCTTCCATTATTGGAGAGTTTGGATTTGACATTCTTAGGTACAATGCCGAGATGGAGAGGGGTGTTGAGTATAAGATTTTTTCGGCAAGGATTTTGGGGAGAAAAATATTTGGCCGAGAGAGATGCGAAAGGTTGTATACTAATTTGAATCCCTCTTTAACTCTTCATCTTATTCACCTCTTTTCCCGCGAAGTCCCTTTTTAGATTTCCCACACATGGTAATGATGGCCCTTTCTCTACTTGTCACATTACGCTGTCTTCCTTAATTAACTTCCAACACACCATACTAACCAACTCCTATTTTTGTACACCTTTGCTCCTTCCATATTTTTTGTTCTTTTTTGATTTTGCAAAACGAAAATAGCCAAAATAAATATTTACAAACAGAGTAATTTAAGGTACAAAATACCTCAAATTTGACAAACACCTAAGTGTTGTCGAAGACTCTCAAAAGTGGTGGCATCCAACGGCTTTGTAAATATATCTGCAAGTTGCTCGTGTGTTGGAACATGGGCTACTTCCACTTCTTTTCTTTCAACCAATTCTCTAATAAAATGATGCCTTATGTCAATATGTTTGGTTCTCGAGTGCTGAACTGGATTCTTCAAAATATCAATAGCACTTGTGTTGTCACATAGAATCTTCAAAGGTCCTTGATGAACTCCATAATCTTTCAACATTTGTTTCATCCATAACAGTTATGTACAACAGCTCCCTGCTGCAAGATACTCCGCTTCTGTAGTAGATAGAGAGATTGAATTCTATTTCTTGCTATACCAAGACACCAAATTTGTTCCAATAAAGAAACAGCCACTTGTGGTACTTTTTCGATCATCGGCATAACCAGCCCAATCAGAATCACTGTACCCAACTAACTCTGAATCTTAATTCTTAGAATACCAGACACCATATTCTGAAGTCCCACTTACATATCGAATAACCCTTTTCACTGCAGTAAGATGAGATTCCTTAGGATCAGCTTGAAATCTTGCACATATTCCGACACTGAAACATATATCTGGTCTGCTTGCAGTGAGATACAATAGACTTCCAATCATGCCTCTGTATGTCTTTTGATCGACTGAAACTCCTTTTTCATCCTTCACCAATTTATCAGACACTCCCATAGGTGTTCGAACTGATCGAGCACTACTGAGTCCGAATTTTTTAACCAAATTCAAGGCATACTTACTTTGATTTATGAATAGGCCACTCCGTCCTTGTTTGACTTGCAGTCCAAGAAAGTAAGTTAGCTCTCCAACCATGCTCATTTCAAATTCAGATTGCATAATGGTGACAAAATCCTGTACCATAGATTGTGAGGTAGAACCAAAAACTATGTCATCAACATATATTTGAGCAATCAGAAACCTTGAAGCTTTGTCAAGCACGAACAAGGTGCGATCTACTCCCCCTCGACGATAACCTTTCTGAAGAAGAAAGGTAGTAACTCGTTCATACCATGCCCTTGGTGCTTGCTTGAGTCCATGCAGCGCCTTTTTGAGACGATATACATGTTGTGGATAATGAGGATCTTCAAAACCTTTTGGTTGATCCACATATACTTATTCATTCACCACTCCGTTTAAAAAAGCACTTTTGACATCCATTTGATACAAAGTAAAATTCATAGAGCAAGCAATAGCTAGTAGAATTCGAATGGATTCTAACCTGGCAACTGGCGCAAAGGTTTCATCAAAATCAACACCTTCCACTTGTGTATAGCCTTGAGCAACAAGTCTTGCTTTGTTACGGGTGACTAAGCCATCTGCATCTGATTTATTCTTGAAAATCCACTTCGTACCAATAACATTAATGCCTTTGGGGCGAGGAGTAAGATACCAAACATCATTCCTTGTAAACTGGCCGAGTTCATCTTGCATTGCAGCAATCCAATACTCATCAAGTAAGGCTTCTTTATAGTTCTTGGGTTCAATTAGAGAAACAAAACAGTGTAATCCAGCCAGTCGTCGATAATCAACTCGAGGCACTGATCGAGTACTTCTCATGGTGGAACCAGGTTGGTCGTATGTTAGAACATGGTCATCAGTAGTAGGGGACTGTGTTCCAACATGGTCAGCTTCGGCCGAGTTAGGATCCTGTTGCTCATTTGGTTCAGCACGTTGGTGAAGGTCAACTGATGGCTTTTCTTTGTCTGAAGTTTGAGACTGTGTTGGAACACGAGTGTTGATAGATTCTTCCTCTACACCTTCTGGATGTTGTTCCTTTTCTGAATCATCCACAATAACATTTATGGATTCCATGAGAGTGTTGGTTCGATGATTGAAAACTCTATATGCACGGCTGTTGATGGAATACCCGAGAAACGTTCCTGGATCACTCCGATTATCAAATTTTGCCAACTGTTCTCTATCTCTGAGAATATAGCAAGTGCTTCCGAACACATGAAAATATGAGACATTTGGTTTCCTGCCCTTCCAGATCTCATAGGATGTCTTGCTAGTGAATGGTCGAAGATACACTCTATTGATTGTATAACAAGCTGTATTGATCGCTTCTGCCCACCATTTCTTGTGAACATTTTTTTCTGCCAACATAACTCGAGCCATCTCTTGTAGAGTTCTGTTCTTCCTTTCGATGATGCCATTATGTTGAGGGGTGATAGGATCCGAGAACTCATGTTGGATCCCTAGCTCATCGCAGAAGGAACTGAATTGTTCATTTTCAAACTCTCTACCATGATCACTTCGAATTCGGTATCTTTCCTACTGGACTTCCCTTTTCAGTTTGTAACTTCACTACAAGGCTTCTAAATACTTCTATTGTATCGGATTTCTCTTTCAAGAAGGCTACCCATGTGAACCTAGAGAAGTCATCAACACATACAAATATATATTTCTTTCCACCTATACTAGGTGTATTAACCGGACCCATCAAATCCATATGCAGTAATTCCAGATTTCTCGATGTAGTAATATACTGAACTGAAGAGTGAGGAGATCGAATTTATTTACCTTGTTGACATGGTCCTCATACAACTCCATCCTTGCTGGTTAAGGTAGGCATTCCTCGTACAGCTTTCACATTTGCGATTTTCACCAGTGTTTTATAGTTGATGTGACCGAGCTTCCTGTGCCAAAGAATTCCTTCATCCTGTTTTGAGATCATGCATCGAACTCCTTGTTCTAGTAGATAACAATTGTCTGATGATCTTATTCCAGAAAGAACCTTGTTTTCTCCATGCTTCACTATACATTTGTCCTTCTGAAATTCCACTACCATATTGTCGTCACACAGTTGGCTTATACTTAGCAAGTTTGCTTTTAGATCTTCAAAAAATAATACACTTGTGAATACTGGAAAGCCTTCAATTTTCAATTCGCCCTTGCCAATTACTCTGCTTCTCTTTCCATCACCAAAGGTTACATATCCGCCATCATATGGAGTAATGTTCGTGAGATATTCTGGAGTGCCAGTCATGTGGCGAGAACAACCACTATCAAACTACCACGAATCACTGGAATAAGCTGTTAGAGAAGTGTGTGCTACTAGACACATACTGGATTTTTTAACAATCCACATCTTTCTGATCATTTTTCCCGTATGAGTATCGCCTGTGTTGGAACACAGCAGAGGTTATCTTTCTGTTATTTAATCTCTGATCAGTTTTCTGCACTGCTGTTCAGCATGTCCTTGGTACGTACAGTATCTACATATGAGTGGCTTCCTTTGATACGGCATCCCATACTTTCGTTTTACTTCTCGGATCCTAGCTTTAAGGGTTACTGGTTTTTCACGCAACTCAGTTTTGAGTTCTTTCCCGTATCCAATCTCGTGTCTATCACCAAAGTTTCTTCCCATATCCAGAATATCATCAAGTTTTGCCTTTCCGGAATTCAATTTACAGATAGTTGCTTCAGACATCTCGGCTCTCTTGACTGCAGCTACCAGTTTCTTGTTCAGTTCTTCATTACGTTTTTCAAGATCTGCAACCGTGGATCGTAGTTCTTGTTCACTTTCCATCAGCTTTCTTTTCTCTTCATTCAACTCCTTGTTTCTGTCAGCTACTTGAATCCACATGGAATACATTTGTTCATATGTGCTATAGATTTCTTCATCCCTCACAGATAGATCATCATCTTCGTCGCTGTGTGCATCATCCAGATCTGTGTTGGAACATGTAGCTTTCCCTTTGTTCAGTGTGTTGGAACACTGACCCTCTGTCGTATCATGGACTTTTGCTCCAAACGCTACATAATTACTGGTGAGTTCCTCTTCGTCTTTTTCATCATCTTCATCTTCACTCCAAGAGGTGACATATGATTTTCCTTGTTTCTTGCGAGTGTTAGGACATTCAACCTGAATATGACCATATCCTTCACATTCTCTACATTGAATTCGTCCAGACTGTTTTGAATCGTTGTTAGGATTTCTCCCAAACTGCATATTCCCTTGTTCAAATCTCATTCCACGATTATTGCTCGAATATTGTTGTTTTTGTCTGTTTCCACCAAACCTTTCCAGAGGTTTCTTGTTGACCACCTTCTTTAGCATTCTTGAGAAATTCTTTGTGATAAGTGCCAGTTTTTCAATCTCATCATCACTGTCAGACTCATGACTTTCCTTAGCTGGAAAAAGATTTGAACGCCAATTCCTTGGAAACTCTCTTTGTAGGTTGCTGGAATGTCATCTCATATGTTTGTAATAAGCCCATTAGTTCATCTAGACTCATGGTGGCCACGTCTCTTGCTTCCTCTATTGCTGCTACTTTCATTGCAAACCTTTTGGGAAGAGATCGCAAGGTCTTTTTCACCAGCTTAGTTTCTTTGTACACCTTTCCAAGTTGATAGGCCATGTTAGAGATAGGCCATGTTAGAGATATCTCTGAGTTTTCCATTGAAGGTAGCAATAGTATCGTCCTCCTCCATTCTGAGTTCTTCGAATTTGGTAGCCAGCATCTGTAGTTTTGATTCACGCACACGACTGGTTCCTTCGTGAACAGTCTGTAGAATATCCCATGCTTTCTTTGCTTGGTGACACGTAGATATAATCTTGAACTGATTTTCATCAACAGCAGTGAAGATCGCATTAAGTGCCTTTGAATTTTCCAGAGATTCTTTAAGGTCATCTGGAGTCCATCTAGACTTGTCTTTGGGTTTCTGACTCCTTTGGCTTGACTCCCCCTCTACCGCCTTAGAGCTTGTATCAACATCTTCTGTAGGATGACTCCATTCATTCTCAACATAAAACCATGCCAGTTCATCCAGCGAGTTGATGAAGACCCTCATGCGTGCCTTCCAATAGTTGTAGTTGCTGCCTTCTAGTAGAGGTGGTCGAGAGACTGATGCTCCTTCTCTTGTCGTCATGGTAAAACTGGATCTCACTTTCCTTGAACAACCAAGGGAACGATAAGTGACTTAGCTCTGATACCAATTGAAATTTAGTTTTACCAAATTTTCTAGTCTTTACTAGTGTGTTCCAACATGCCTAATTTAACCAAGTGCATAATAACATAATACGTAAAAGACACACGACTTGGTTACGCAGTTCGGTGTAATCCACCTATATCTGTGGGGCCTGGCCCAGTTCAGAATGAATCCACTAATTAGAAAGATACAGTATAAAGTACAGTTTACAAAATACTTATCTTTACTAACTATAACGCGTGGACTCTGCTAGCTCCCCTAGCTACCGATCCGCCTTGATCAGACTTCCCCTGATCTCGAACTCCATCGACGCAGGATCTCCTCCTCCCGAGGAATTAAGGTTTGTGATTCTGAACTTTGTGTGGCAGGTCAGTGTGTTGGGACACAGTGTTCTGACTCTTTGCAACTTCTCGAAAGTCTCAAAAATCTGTGTGCAGATTTTTGCTCTGTTAAATCCGTGAGTATGCAGCCGTGTTTGTCCCCAATTTATATCCACGAATCAGACTTGAATACTCCTTGATTATCTCCACAATATTCCTATTCCAAATCTGATTCTTGAAGTATATCCAAATCCCATAAATAAAGGGATTTACCTTATCTCATTCTATCCCATATATTCGAATAAATCTTCTCCATATAAGTAGGGATTTTCCATAAACCAACTATGCTTCATACGCCTGATATATATAGTCAGATATACGAATTCCATCTATACCAAACTACTACAATATTCTGACTGTGATTTCCATAAAAACTTTGGCGTAATTCTGCTGCACCAGCATGTTCCAACATGGTCTGATTTGCTGTTCAAAATTAATTCACACAAAATTGCCAATAAAATATTTACTTGTAACTCCTTTGACTTTACAATCCTGAGTTCACAACTACTCGAATCTAATTATACTTAAATATCATTGTGTTTCATAAAACACCAACAGAGCCAAATGACATAACTCATCACCCCTACAGAGCACTGGTTACGAACTAGGCATTGTAAATAAAAGAAGAGAAATTGAGTAAAATACTAGAACAGAGGACAATCAATAATCCACATCAATAATCAACACCATTAATAATCAAGAACATGGTTAGAAAATGAGTGACCTTAGGAGCAAAGTTGCTTGAAGAGAAATTCAAGCAACTGTGCACACGCAATGATGGTGTCAGAGAACACGTGATTTGGCAACACACACTAATAAATTTTAGTACAACCATACACAGTTGGGCCTCCAAGAGCAGTGGCTTAACGACGTTACCGCTTATTATACAACCACACACAGTCAAACACACGCTAAGGAGAAATCTCCACCATGGAAGAGGAGGAGGTGGTGAGAAGTTATGTTTGGAAGAAAGGGGAAAATTGAAAAATGAAAGGTTGGGTTAAATCTGATTTGGGCTTATGACCCTGATGTGTCCATTTTATGTGCATATTTTGGGACTTTTTGGGATCACTTTTGTGCTCTATTGTTATCAATAGCTTGGGTTTACCTTGAAATTCTCTTAGGAGAGGTAAGAGCAACTTTACCCTCGTTTACCTTTTCTAAGGGGATTTTGTGTGACAAGAAAAGAACATCAAGACATGAAGACCAAAGGCTATTGAAAATTATCTTTTGAAGACTTTGAAGACTTGAAAATTAGCTTTGAAGATTTGAAGACTTGAAGAATTGGAAGAGTGTGTAATGGATTGAAGGCTAGAAGATAAGAAGAAGAAGAAAAAAGTGTTATGTTCTGGGCACCCACCGCGAGTCGCGACGACCATGTCGCGATTAGCGACAAACAGATGGCCAAAACACCTTATCATTTTTCTTGTAAAATAAATAACACTTTATCTCTTCTCTTTCCTAACTTTTTTCTCACCTGATCTGGTACTGTTCTAACCCTAGTTTTCCACCATTTTCATCCTTATTTAGCTTGAACTATGTTTGCATTGTTGTTGATGATTAGTATGGGTTTTAGTAGCTAAATCGAGTTCTTGGGAGCAATTGACTAAGGCTCCCAAGCCCATGTCTCAAGAACACTTGTAGCCTATTTAATACTCTTACTATTATGCATTTATGGAGCATTGAATGTTGGTTGTTAATGTCATTAATGTTCTTGAAAGCTTGAGTATAATAAATACTTATATGATTGCTTGTTAGGGTTTGGGAAAAAGTAGCTAAGTTTCCCTCTTCTTGTGTTGATGGGTTGATAATTTCTAGATGAATGTGATGATGTTGAACTCGTTATCATGTTTGTTTTAGGTAGGAAATGAGAAAAGCTTATGAATGTCGATCGTTCTTGACTGATCTTGTGTAAATGCATAAATTGGTTAAATGCTTAGACACGATGAAGTGTTTATAAGTGTTGCCAACCTTGTTGATTCTTCGTGTTCAACATATTCAATGGGATACTTTTAGTCGTGTTTCGACTAAGGGAGTTATTGGTGAGGTTTGACAAGAGATGTCAAATTCACTCTTGCAAATTACTATTTAAGAAGGATAGTAGATTTAGTCTTCACAACAAGTAGTGAAAGTAGTAAGTAGGTTGCATGTTCAATGATGGATAAGAGGCTTGGAAGTGGAAGTTAAATGCGCCCAAGGTTCCGTTAATTGTTGGTTTAATCACCTTTTAGTTTTTGCATGCTTTTTATGTTTAACTTGCTTGTTAGTTAATTTGTCTTTCAATTTCGTAACTTAAGACCAAAAACCAACCACCCCCCTCCCCCCCTCTTTACATGCTTTTATATGTTTATGCCTAGTATGTTTTCCGCTCTATATGTTTAAACACTTGAAAAGATTCATCTTCTTTGTGGACGACCCCGACTTGCCATTATCTACTTAATTGTAGATAGGAAGCATTTAGGGCTTATAAATTTAACTTTTAGAAGTACGACGATGACTTTCCAGACCCGTTATGATCCGAATAGAATGACCCGTTACTATACATATACGAGTCTCACGTTGAAGTTAAGAGAAGAAATGGTCTTAGCTAGAGAAGGGGTATAAGAGCATGTACAATGTAAAAGTTTCATTTTGGGAATTTTGCACTATCTTTCTTCTCAACAGTCTCAAGTTCCACAATCATTTAGTCACACCAGGTCATACATTCTTTTCCACATCATCTTTGAGAGGTCCCATTATTTTTTTAATTATTTCCAATTCACTATTTTTATTTGTAGATTAGTTATTAAAATAGAAATAAATTAACTTTAATTACCAAAATAATAATTTCCTTCTATATTATTATAACAAAAAACTTTATCTAGTAATTTAAAGTTGTGAAAATATTCTTATTAAAAAATAAAATTAATTATATTTATATTTGTTTTTTATAAACAAGATTTTCATTCAAATCGATCAAAAAACTTGTACATGGTATGATTCTCACTCTAGGATACTAGCAAACAAAAAGGCAAGCAAAAGACATATAAGTATTAAGTTAAGGTAATGTTCATTTGGACTGTCCTTTTTATCATGAGCCAGTGTTTTTGGGCCATATTTTCCAATGAAACACAGCCATAAGCAGCTGATAGAAAGGGTGTACAAGCCCAAAATCTCAGTCCCAAAACCTAGTACTTAATTCTCCTACTCAGAAAAACTCCTCTCCTATTCTCCTAATTAACTCTTCTTCCATCTCTTTCCATCCCTGAAACAATATACCATTACGCTCCTCCCAGAAAGAATACAACACAGATACATACATTCTAATCATCCTTCTTTTCCCCCATACAAGGTTCAACATCAGTAGTTTCTTCAAGCCCCTCAAACCTGCAACGTGCACCAGTTTAAATTCCCTGATCATAATATCTGTAAACCTGCATTGAGTAAATAAATGCAAGGCCGTCTCCTCCTCCTTTTCACACAGAACACACTTTTGATGTGCATCTATGATATTGAAACTTCTTAACCAATCTATTGTGGCTAACCTGCTCTTCAAAAGCATCCATAGGAAGAAGCAGTGTTTTGGTAAGAGTTGTGATTTCCATATGAGTTTTGCCATGGGATCATGCTTGCCTTCTCCTTTCAAGATGTTATATGAAGCAGTGATACTAAAATTTTCCCCTTGCATTCACACACTGGTGCAACTGATTCTTCATTCCTACTTTCAGCCTGTTAATGCATTTCTATATCCAGCTTTGTGCCACATACGTCTGATACAAATCAAAATCCATTCCCTTCAAGTAGTAGCTTGAATCCATCTTATCCAGAGTTGATCCTTCTTCTCTTGGATACTCCAAATATGTTTGCATAATGAAGCCTGATTCCATAAGGATGGGTCCCTGAATCCCAGACCTCTCAGTTCTTTACCCCAGCACATAGCATCCCATGAAGTAGGTGTGAAAATTTTGTTCTTTGCACTCTTATTCCAAAGAAAAGCCCTATATTTTTTCACTATCTCCTCATGAACACTCTCAGGGAGTTAGAAAACCCTTGACTACAAGCCTACTATACTGAGCAAAACTGTGTTGATTAATTGGGACCTCCCTGCATAAGAAAGATTGTTTGTGTCCCATGAAGTCAACCTTTTACAGATCCTCTCAATCAATATTTCACAAGACTTTTTGTCCCATCTAAATGTAGAAAGTGGCATTTCTAGATACTTCATAGGGAACTCCTCCCTTTTAATGCCCGGGATTTCCACTAAACTGCCAATCTCCTCTTCCCCCATAGCTGAGAAATACAAAAATGATGTCTGCTCATTCAAAGCTAGGTGTGAGATACCTTTGAACTCCTTCAAAGCTTCCATTATACCAAATTAAATTAATAAATTTGAATTATGTACAAATACATAATTTTAATGATAAGTTAATTTATGAATCCACAACAATAGGTTAGAGTTAAGCTTACATTAGTAACAAATAATGTTAATAATATAGATTTTTTGTTTATGAACCAAACTAGTATAACTATAAATAAGGATAAAAACAAATTTCAATTGAGTTAAACTAATGGAATAATAAAATTTATGTTAAATGGATTTGCTGGAGAAAGGAAATGTGAAGTTAATAAAAGAATTAAAAGAGAAAGGAAATAAAAGAATGAAAAGAGAAAGGAAATAAAAGAATGAAAAGAGAAAGGAAATAAAAGTAAAGTTTAAAAAACATATGAGAAGAAAATGGCGGAATGTGCAGCAAATATGAGTGCAATTCTTTAAATTTTGAGGCCCACATGCCAAATGGAGTGGGTTCCGTGTCTTTTAGTGGACTGCACATGGAAAGTCCGTTATTTGCCACGTGGACAATTTCCTTTGAGAGATGGGTTTAAAGACTCCCAATGTGGAGACTTGTGAGTCTTTTTCTATGTTCAGAAGACTCTGCTGCACTTGCTCTAAATAGAGAGGAGGTTTCAATTTAAATCCTCTCCCTTATTGACAAGATTTCAACAATAAAAAAGGTGTTCAGCTCATATGCGATGGGGTAACAGAAGTTCAAACGAGGACTGTTCGCTTTCTTGTTATGGTAGGTGTTTTCATCGCCTAGCACGCATTGAATTAAAAGTTATTATTATATGTTATTTTATGCATGTTAAATCTAAATGTGTTAGCTTAGAATTTTACATGTTATATGAAATGTTTAATAGTATTTGGTTTTATTCATGCCTATTATTTGGTTTCATACTATTTAAGCACGGTGTATACTTTATCACACTATGCTTAATTATTGTGATGCTAAATGAATTAATTGCCCTAAAAATTTATGTGGATGGCCGGCATATACTTTATCTTGTCATGTCAAACTTAGATTATATGCTACCTGATTACTCGTCTGTGTTTACTGGGTTCCCGATGCCAATGGTAGTTCTGTCGAAATCGGCGGGGAACGGTATAGACCGGACTGTACGACTAGAACGACTACCCGTGGAGTTTCTGATATGCTAGCATAACCATCTGGTTTCTGATACGAGCTTGTAATTGAACAATGATTGGGCATGGCTGACGAGAATGAATTCTTGATCCCAATAGCCTTCGGGCACACCTGAAAGGGTTGTGCCCTGTAAGTTAGTTAGAGTTGCCACATAAGCACTTGACTACAACTTGACATTAACCACCCGTATCCTTTTACTATGTGTTAGGATTCATGTGGCTATTTACTTTATGTGATCACTAAAAATACACTTGGTAAATACGGCGATGGAACCTCACTAAGCAAGGAGTTTACCCTAGTCTAATGAACCCAACATGTGTAGCTGAATAGAAAGAGCGAGAGTTCATGCCTGGTGCCTTTACTTCGTTTGGGATAGGATCCTGGATGGGCTTTTGAATCTAGAAACTAATTTAGAAATTTTATTGTTAAACCATGCAAAACACTTGTTATAAGATTTTCATTGTAATAGTAAGTTAGGTTTTGAGTTCTAGAATCTCTTCCGCATAATTTGTATTCCTCGTTGCTGCATGTAAGTAATCTGACACGTTAGATTCTTGGTAACACACCCAGGTCAACCTGATACTTGCATTGAGCAATTTGGTCATAGTTCTTGGGTGTTATAGATGTGGTATCAGATCTTTCTCAAATCAAGTAAAGGCTAAACCAAAACATACCTTAATAAAAGAGTCCACTTAAACTTATAAACACTACTTCAAAAATTTCTCCAAAATTTTCCCTAGGCCGTAAAACTAACAATCACCGTTAGTTGTCAACAAAAGTATATATAGGAAGTGATTTTGGGTAAGGACTTGGGAACCTATTAAGTGGAAGTGACAGAAGAGTGAAGTCATTGATCTTTACTTCATAGGAAGAAACTTTAGATATTTTTAAATATAAAATAATACTATTCAAGCAAGTAAAAAGCAAAGACATTGTATCAAAACTATTTAGTTAGGGATTATTGGATTAAAATATGAAATCAAAGTTAAAATAAATAAAACTAAGAAAGTGAACTTTTTATTTGAATTGAGAAAACCTTTGAATCACTTGGGGATGCCCAGCCCAGAGTTTGAATCAGGCTCTCAGTTTCAATTGAAAGGTCCCAAAATAATAATAATACATTTTTAAACCCCAAAACAAGACAATAAAGTACTAATCACCATACGAATCTTCATAACTTGTACAACAAGATTATTCCATTAAATTTAGTAAATTCAACTCATATAAAACTTAACTGAAATACCAAACAAGTGTCCTACCCTAATTAGGTAGTGTGGGCCTTAGTCAGGGAGCGAGAGAAATAATGTACTAGAGTCCTTAATCTAGAGAGTCAGGTACAGACGATGAATGATGTACTAAGAAAGATGGGGCTACAGCCGATGCAGTTACTACAGACCACAACCAAAGAAGGAATACCAAAACTGCATGGTATAGAAGGCAAGAGAAGGCTTGGACTTGAGGTGGCGTCCAAGTCCTACATAAGTGAATGGTAGAAAAAGTAGGTGAATGGAGTCCCATGAAAATAAAGCCCTAGAGACAATTAATCAAAGTATTAATGTACCTCAGGGTGACCTCACACATGGTCCTCTCATAGTACCAAATGGGATAAAGTATGTTACTCCACTTAAGGATATAAGGTTGTCTGAGAGCATAGTTTAGAGCGACTACAGTAGTAGTATATAACTTTCGTAAAGAGTACCCACGGGTCCCAATTTATACCCTGTGGTAATCATGAAAGTAAGGGATAAGAACCCAATGACAGATCAAGGAGATGCCAAGGTTTAACGACGGACTAGTTAATGAAGTAACTAAAAAAAATTGGATTGAAACAACAATTCAAACTTTCTAGCCCTAGGATATGTAGATGAGAGACGGGTGAGTTTTTCTATATTCTAATTGGAAGGGACATACCCCAACCTTATGATCCAAGTACTTGTAGTGGTCAGGAAGAATCACCTCGAGACCATTGTACGTATTATGAGAATAGGATGCCAATATATGCCTGTGATGTATGAGTTCCGAGCAGAGAATGTCTGAGTGCCTAGTGCCTCAGTTGAGGTACTCGGCACAACCCTTGCTCACCAGTGTCGATGATTAACCCTGCTCTAAAGGGTGGAGCTAGTGAAAGTGGTAAGACAAACAGGCAAGCTCGGATTACGCCTTAGAGAACAACGAGACCTCCCTTCTGACCAAGGTCATTAAAGGTTCCCTCTCTATCTTTGGTAATCCAACAAAGGTTTGTTACATCCTAGTGCTCTCATTCAATTTCTAGTTATTCATTTTTGGAAACATGAAAGATAAGATAGAGGACATACTCTATAAGTTAGAAGTGAGTACCCCCACCAATAATGCTAAAAATTGAAATGGCCATGTTACCAATAGACTTAAGTGCCCTACACTTAAAAGGGATACAAAGTTATACTCGGTATGGACTGGTTTGCTACAAACCCAGCCTAGTTAAATTTTCATACAAAGTTATTGCGACGGAGGAAACTAAATATTTAGGTAGACGTAGGAGGAAAGATCTTATCTTCATTAATAAATGTTAGAGTCAAGGCTCGAAGGATGATTATAAGAGGGTAACTGGGATGATGGTTAAAATCATGAATAAGCCTGCATGCCAGGCAAAAGGGGAGAATATACCGGTAGTTCGGGACTTCCCTAAAGTATTCCCTGAGGTATTCCATGAGGAACTTGTAAGTTTCCTTGGGAAAGGGAAACTATGTTCACCACTGAAACCAAATTCAACCCGAATAAACTGAATAAACTGAATTGATGGTAATATTTTTTAAATTCTTACTAAAATCATATAATTTAACTTAAAATTAAATTTTAAAAATATGTATCTAATTTCTACATCATCAAAATCAAGTTTTCAAAAATAAAAATCCAACAAATACAATAAAAATTCAATCATAACAATTTTAGCATTAAAGATTAAACAAATAGTTTGTTTTAATATTCATCATCAAAGTCTTCATATTTTACAAGCTTTCAAGCACTCCACATTCACAATCACCTTCAAGCACTCTACAAACTTACTTAGCATTTAGAGTTTGGGAATAATTTTTAAAATTTAAAGATTGGTCCTCCAACTTAAATTTATTTATTAATTTGTTTTTTGATTTTAAAATCTATCTATTAATATATATATATATATATATAATTTAATTAATTACAATTAAGTATTCGGTTTTTAGTTTTTGATTTTTTTGCCCACCCCTATGGAGAGTTACCTCTTATATTTCATTATGTGTGTTTCAAGGGTTTTGAGGGTAGGTGGGTTTGGGTGATACTTTGGTGGTGGTAGGGAAGTGATTGGGGGTGTAGGAAAATATGTGAGCTTCATGGGTCGTGCACTTCTACACGCCCCATGAATTTGGGGTTTGGTTCTCCTCCTTGTCCACCATTTTGAGCATCACGAACCATGTACGTCTACATGGTCCATGAGTTGGACTCCTCGTTTTCTCACCTTCTTTCAAGAACCATATTCTTCCTACAAAAAAAATATGCACACCAAGTGTAATAGTGTTCCAAAACCAAAACAAATCTACAAATAGGAAAACACACCAAACATACTACACTGCTCTAAATTTTCTTCAAAGCTCAGGTTGCCTCCCGAGAAGCTCTGTATATTTAAGGTCTTCGACACAACCCTAATGTTATCCATATGGTACGGGTTTGTACCCTATCACCATAGACAACCAAACATGGAAGGGTGGGGGTAAGAATCTTCCAAGAGGAAGATATAGTAAAAGAGGAGTCAATCTTAGAAGGAATAGGTGGTTTGGAAGCTTAGCTTATTCAATTGGCTTCCCTATGGTTTCCTCTAAGGGTTCCAAAAATGTGGGAGTTGGTTCTATAGGTGGAGGTAGGGGTGAAAATAGGTAATATGGAAAATTAAGTATAATCACCCCTTCATCAACTTTTTAACTCTCAACAAACCGCTCCCCCCCCTTAGATTTATCTATCAAAATTTCACATTCAACTAGGGATGGTTCATTTTTAGAATAGTGGGTTTCTACTTAGCTCACCATTTCCATCAAATCAAGCACTTGCTCTTCAACTTTCTCAATGCCTGAGAATAGTTGAGTTCCGAAATCGCTAATCATGCTAAGCATTTGTGATTGGAGTATATCACTACTCTTGGTCACATTAGCTATAGCTTGAAAAATTTCTCTATAATCCGATTTGGGAACCAATTCTAGGGATTGGTTTTGGGGCATTGGGTAAGTTGGTGAAATCCAACTATCTATCCCAAAGTGTTGGTTTCCCGATGCATCTCTATACCAGAAATTCGAGTTACCACTAAACCTCAAATTTGAGGTGTCGTGGTATGGGTAACAATCTCGATCTCATCGGTATTGGGAACCAAAAACTACTACCTCTCTCTCTCATATTTGTTCATCAAAGAGCAAGACTTCGTAGGGTGGTCGCAATGACATATCCTTCAAAATCTCACTCGTTGAGCCTCTCTTCTCCACATTTTTTTTCTTTTCAATTAAATAAAGTAAATAAAACACACAAAATTTGGAATCGCAGTGCAAGGATCCTCGGTTTGCACCAAGAACTCAAGCAATACCTACTATGGAAAACAACAAACAAAAGAACAATACTAGCTACTCAAATAATGCGTTATGCTAATTGACAATTAGACTGATTACCATCCCCGACAACAATGCCAAAATTTGACCCGCCTCTACTCGGGGTCATTAATTGTAGCTAAATTAACCTGAGCAGAGGACGGTAGGTCAAAGATAAAGATTTATAGTTCTGCACCCAATCTCACTACTATGCTACCGAAAGGGTAGTTAGGGGTAAGTCATGGGTATGTCCAAAGAGATGCTAGGGTCTAAGAATCAATCAAACACAACCTCGTATAGGTCATCAATCTGCACGAGTAATAGGAATATCTAGTAAAGAAAAAAAATTGGGGGGGGGGGGTTGTTTTTCAGTTAACAACTACAAAGCATGAAAGTAAAAAAAAATTAATTTATATAGCTAAACACTTGGGGAATGATTGCATAACATGGTTGATTTAATGCTTTGATCCTTGATTCTTTCACATATGAGATTTAGATAAACCTAATAGAGTGCTTATAACACGTGGTGTGGTTGATGGCATACATTTCCACGTACCCGTCACGTCGGGTGCGCTTGCAACCCTCCATCGACACCGCCTTCATAATTTGGGGAGTACAACAAGGTCCGACCATTTTCGTAGACCTGTTTCTCTCCTGTGAAATTACTTCCCGGGCATTCCACCACAGATGCTCTACTCCCCAAGGCCTATGGATGAGACAAAGGGTCATAGACACCTTCTATGACACTAGGGCCTCTTACAACCCTAGCTTGCTACTTTCACTATCTCTACCTGCAACCTATCATATTGCTTTATGTAATCAGCTAAGATTGGTGTGATGGTAAATAATCATAGTATTAATCGCATCCCCCATGCACACACCCACACGAAAACGTGCCCCATTACGCATTAACACATCTGAGGTTTCTCTTTCCAATGGAGCATCAATATTTGTGCCGACATGAATATGGACTAGAATATGTGCTTATATGGAGTGTACTATTCATGCAATTCTAATATTCAAGAACAAGTCACAATAATATCATAAGCACAAATATTAGGATGAACTAAGAAATCTCACAAAACATTAATCAACCATAAATAAAATTTATCCCCAAGCCATAGAAACCACTCCCTAGACATGGAATTCAAATAGATATTTGAATTCCACATCTTAGGATTAAAGAAAAATAAAAAGAAAGAAAAAAAAGAAGAGAGAATGTTTCTCTCTCTAAAAAGCTCTCATAATTACAAGAGTAGAGTTTTGAAAAAATGAATGGTTTTCTAACCTAGTAGACTAAGGCTTATATTTATAATAGCAGGGGATTGGGCCTAAAAATAGGCCCAATGTTCAGCCGCCGCCTGGCACGGACAGTTGCGGATGGCACAGTCCGCGCGTGTACAATGTCTACCTAGCGCGGGCAGCTAGATCTTGAGCAGTACGTGCTTGCTCCATGGTGCGGGCTATTTTCTTTGGCATGGTCCGTGCATCTCCCTTGGTGCGGTCTGTGTCACCCCCTGCAGGTCGTGTCGTGCGATCTGCGTCGTTTGGCTGCACTTCTGATTTGCGGGACGTGATGTTTGACACTGATCGTCATCAAAAACCTTATTTTTCTCAGTAACTTAACACAGGTTGCCTGATTCTTCACGTCCCACCGTATGTTCTTGACATTTTGCACTTGGAACATCGTAAGCCATCGAAAATGGGACCGTTCGCACCCATTCTTAGCCGATTTTGAGTGAAACTTGAAAGTTATACGCTTGGCCAGTCGTGTTTTGCGCGGTCTGCGCAAACCCCTTGGCACAGTTCGTGCCAAAGGTATATGCCATGGACCATGTCCTTTTGTACAGGCCATTGGTGCCATCCATAAATGGTCCACGCCGACCCGTTTGTACTTTGGTCGGCTGAACTTCTTTCCTTTGCTACGGGTGAACCGTGAGTCCATTTTGAGACTTCTTATAGTCGATTTCATGGTTCTCGAGGAAACAAATCCAATGAAACCAACCTTGAAGGCTGATTCTTCTTGAATCGTTTCTAGAATTTGGCACAACTCTCGGACCATGATTCTATGTTTCTCCCTTAGCCGTTTTGAACTCCAATGCTGCCTATCTTTGGCTCCATCATTCTACTACCACGAAATGATTCTTGTGGTCTTCGTCTCCTACCATTCTAATGTGAATGACCTTTGATCTCTTCTACCGTCCTTGCGAACGACCTTCAATATCTTCTACTATCCTTGTGAACGGCCTTCACATAGAATGTAACGAAAAGTACCCATGAGCGACCTACTAAGGATGATCACAAAGGAAGATCTAGGTGCCCACAGATACAAGATGTCCATTAGTACCAATTAAGTCTACAAAATGCGGGATATAGACAAAAAAACTAAACATGATCGTCTAAACCCCTTGTCACGTTAACTCAGCTAATACTAGCAATCCAATATATAAACAAGCTAATTATTACGCCGAACGCATTGGTTAATACATGCATAATGGTGCAAATCAGAAGTCCAGAGTTAGATTTGCACTTTTAGATTTTACAGGGTTATACCTGCACTTTCGCAAAACATAGTGTTGAAAATGCACTTTTCTGAATAAACTAAGTAACATAATTTAAGCATTTAAGCATTTAAATTTAAGACTAAATTATTTTTTTAGTCCCCTACAAAGTATCTTATACCATATTTTGGTCCCCATTTGCAAATCAACCCTTATACGGTACCCAACAAATTCAAAACAATTTGTTTGGTCCCCAAAAGTGGTTTTCAGGGAAAGTCAATAGTAAACTTGGTCAAAATATGTAAAATGACCATTATACCTCTGAATTTTAAAAAATAAAAAATCTTCGTCATCTACGCTTCTCTGCTGCTGCCGTTGAGTTTAAAATAATTGTGCCATGTTCCTTTTGCGCTTCTCCGTCGCTGCAGTGTTCCTTCTGCTGCAGCCCCCGCCACCGCTTCTCCGGGTGCAAACAAATTGTTATAAATACACCTTGAAAACGCTGCTTCTCCGGCTCTTCAAACAAATTACCGCCGCTTCTCCAGGTTCTCCGGCTTCTCCGCTTCACACGCTTCGCGGGCTTACCGCTTCTCCGCTTCACACGCTTCGCGGGCTTGCCGCTTCTCGGGCTTGCCGCTTCTCCGCCAATTTGAATTGAAGGCGGCGGCAGTGGAGAAGCGGCTGCAAACAAATTGTCATAAATACACCTTGAAAATGCCGCTTCTCCGGCTCTGCAAACAAATTGCCGCCACTTCTCCGCTTCTTCGGCTTTGCCGCTTCACACGCTTCTCCGGCTTGCCGCTTCTCTGGCTTGCCGCTTCTCTGGCTTGCCGCTTCTCTGCCAATTTGAATTGAAGGTGGCAGCAGCGGAGAAGCGGCTGCAATTACCACCAAACGAGCTCTCAATGACTTGTTCCTCTTGTGGTGGTTCTCCGAAAAATGAGCTCTCAGTGGGAAAAACGAGCTCTTGTCGGTGGAAGGAAATTTTTAATTAGGAATTTTAAAGAAATTTTTTAAAATTAGGAATTTTAAAGATTTTTTTTAAAATTAGAAATTTTTGATTGAAAATATTTTTAATTAGTAAAACTACCATTATACCCCTGACTATATCGGAAAATCATTTAGCCTTACCGGAAAACCACCTTAGGGGACCAAACAAATTATTTTGAATTTCTTGGGTACCGTCTAACGGTTGATTTGTAAATGAGGACCAAAACATAGTATAAGATACTTTGTATGAGACTAAAAAAATAATTTAGTCTAAATTGAAAGCCCTTGCTTAATTTCAGCCCAATGTAAAAGTAGCCTTTGAATTAAACCAAGCCCAAACATTCCATAAAAGTCCAACCCAAATCAATCCTTGTCAATTCTTTCCTTCTCCCATACCCTCATCTCCCCGCCTCCTTCTCTAATTCAGACGCCCCTACTGTTCTCCGGCTACCTCCTTCTTCGATTCCACCACCCTCCCAATTCTCCCCGTCACCGCGTCACACTTGAGTCCGACGCCACCGATCCAGCGACGATGATCGACTGCTCCACGGTCTTCTCGTTACCCATGGGCTGCGGCGAACTCTTCCTGGAGCCGACCTCAGCTTCCCCTCCGTTGCTAGAGTTTGATTTATACTAGGTTTTATATATTTTCAATGTAGACTACAAGGGTTTGATTTATGCCATTTATTTCGTGAATATACTGTAAATATGGAACGACAATGGTAAATATACTAGTGTTTCACTGCTGCTTTGTACTTTTTTTGTGGAATTTAATAAAATTTTGGCTGATTTTGGTCCGGTTGGGCTCGCCGGAAAATTGGGAATGTATGCCGTGAACTACCCGATGCATAATCGATATCGATTATGCATTTGGTAGTTTTTTTTATAATCTGAAACTAACCCCTACCGCTGTCGCAAGACTATCGGTTTACTATTGATAATTTTTTTTGTAAACTAACCTACCATGTCGCACCACTATCTGCTGTAGGTTGAAGCTTTTACCTAAGTTTTGTAAAAAACTTTTTACCTCAGAACCGCAGTATAAAATACATTTTTTACTATGCCAGTATTTATCTTGGTTATTTTTGTAAAATAATTGAGGTAAAAAGTCATCCACAACTGAAGTAATAGGTCTCTCTTTTCTTTTCTTTTTTTTAAATTTGGGTAATAACTCAAATGAGCCCCTAATAAAATCCCTCCCCTCCCCTTGCCCTTGTGGGCATTGAACCCATAACCTCATTGTAGTAGCACTAGACTTCAACCGCTAGGCTAACATTCAATTCCAACTGAAGTAATAGGCCATGTTTCTTATATTATGGATAAATTCCAAATTGCTGCAGAAGGCACCGGCGGAGGCAGCCCTAGGCAACCCAGGGCAATTGCCCGCCATTATCTTTAAAAAATATTTTTTTGAAATATTTTTAGTTACTTAAAATATAAGTTTTAATTAGTACCCTACCACAATTTTAATTTTGATTCTATCATAATCTCATCTCATCTTTATCGTATTTTTTTAATTTGTTTTTAAAATTCTTTCAAATTCAACATTATATTTGTTCAATATTAAATGTCACTTTAAATTTTTTTTTATTAGTGACACATATTTTGTGACAGGTAAAAAATGTCACAATATTTGCTCCACCAATAGGTGGCACTATAAATAAGTGAGATGTGCACATGCCGCTAAATTGAATCCATATCACAAAATTTAATGACATTTTAAATTGAATTGCATTTTAAAGCGTCACAAAAAATATAATGATACTTCAACGCGTCGCAATATTTTAGTGACACGCTGATTATGGACGCTTAAAAAAGCGTCACTAACACTACAGAAAAACATATTGTGATGCATTGTGAAGTGTACCTATTCAGCGTGTCACTAAAATATTGTGACGCATTGAAATATCACTATATTTTTTTTGACTCTTTAAGATGCAGTTCAATTTAGAAGTATCATTAAATTTTGTGACATGGATTCAGTTTAGTGACATTTGCACATCTCACAAATATTTAGTAACACCTGAATGTGGAGCAAATATTGTGACATTTGCTTACCCGTCACAAAATATGCTTTACTACTAATTTTTTCATAAAAATCCAGAAAAGACCAAGGATATGGATTCTTAAAAATCGTTACTGCTAAAATATGCGTTCCTACTAATTTTAATATGCGTTCCCCCTCCATTTTCCCCCATAAAAATCCAGAAAAGATTAACATTTTGGGGGAATAATCTGGGCCTAATGAATAAATGTGCATTCTAGCACTGTACATAGAATATTTCTTCCTTGAGCGTGGAGCATCAAGCACTCGAGCCTGGAGCCCTGGAGCATCGAACACTTGAGCCTGGAGCATTGAGCACTCGAGCCTGGAGCCCCCGAGCACTCATGCTTTGGAGCCCTCGAGCCTTGGAGCTATCGAGCCACGGAGCCATCGCGCACTGGACACCTCGAACACTCAAGCTCTCGAGTCCTGCTGCCCTCGAGCCATTGAGCCTCGAACAAAGGACACTTTTGGAGCCCTCGAGCTTTCGAGTCCTCGACTCGAGCTCTCGAACCAATCAACCTCGAGACTGGATACCTAGATACCCTCGAGCACTGGAGCCCTCTGGCACTGGAGCCCTCGAGCACTGGAGACCTGTCAATCAAATCGAAACTGGATAACGTGAAGCCCTCGAGCACTGGATCCCTCGAGCACCCGAGCCATCAAGCACTCAAGCAATCGAGCTCTGGAATCATCGAGTCCTGGAGCTTTGAGCCCTCGAGCCTGGAGCATTGAGTACTCGAGCCTGGAGCCCTCGAGCCCGGGGAGTCCTCGAGCACTTAAGTTTTGGAACCCTCGAGGCCTGGTGCCCTTCAGTCATGAAGCCCTCGAACAACCTTGGAGACCTCGAGCACGAGCACACGAGCCCTCTAGCACTAAGGCACTCGAGACCTAGAACCATCGAGCCTTGGAACCCTCGAGCACTGGATACCTCGAACATTCAAAGCCTCGAACACTCAAGCCCTCGAGCACTGGATACATACAAGCCCTTGAGACCTTTAGCACTGGAGTCCTCGAGCACATGAGCCGTCAAGCACTTAAGAAATCGAGCACTCGAGCCATTGAAATCAACGAGCATGGAGCCCTCGAGCACTGGATACCTCGAACACTTAAGCCCTCGAGCACTGGATAACTCGAACCCCCGAGCCCTCGAGCCTAGGCGGCCTCGAGCACTGGATCCTCGCGCCCTCAAGCTCTCGAGTCTGGCAGCCATCAGACATTTGAACCTCGAGCACTCAACCACCCCAACCCTCGAGCCCTCGAACAATAGAGGCGTTGAGCATTCGAGCACTCAAACCATCGAGACTCGACCCCTCCAGACCTCGACCCAGCAAGTACTACTTCCTTTACATCTCATTCACTAGTCCACTAGTATTAGATCATTCTTTTGAAGGCAACGAGGTTGCATTATCGATGTAATATTCCAAAACATCATTGTACATCTTTTGGTTCTACATAAGTTTGGGGAACCTAATAAATATCCCCCACCCTAGGGTGCATTTAAAAAAATGCAATCTTATTTGTGCCTAATTTTACTAACGTCATCACTAGTGTTATGGACGTCAGCATTAAAACAACCCTTCAGCCCATATGAGCTAGTTATGCCATGTTAGCTTTCTTAAAATTGGGCCAAAAGTAAATCGAACACTAATTTTGGGACAGATGGAGTGGTATTTAATTATGAGTAGGTCTCATGACAGGAGGTCTGTCCATAAAGATTAAGGATATGTCATTTATTTCTTACCTTATATACTGTATTTGATAAATTACATATAAAATTTTAAAAATTTTAAAATATTTTTTATATCATATATTTTTATATTTTCACCTTCAAATACATATTATTACTTGTTTTAATTTATAAAATGTAATATTTAAATTTTATAAAAAGTGAACTGTTCAATAGATTATAGAAATACCGCCTTTTGACTTTCCATTTAATTATTAAATTTTTATTTGACATATCACGAGGCTTGTCCTTGACCTATGTAGGAATGAAAATTAAGATAGGCGGGTACGAGAGATTTGAAGTAAACTACGATATAGGCAAGGGCGAATTTTGTGTTAATTCTATGGTACGGTGTTGGACTTTAATATTGGGCCAACCATAAATAGTGGAACAATAATAAATATAAAAATATTAGTACAAAGAGTTGAGTGAGACCGTCTCATCCAATCTTATAGTGAACTCAAGCTTATAGTGAGATCAGTGGTCTCTAAGAAAATTAAACAGTTTTAGGGAGCTAAAAATAATACTATATAAGATATATAGATTAGAAATTATTTAGTTTTCTTTCTCATTTTATTTTGCTTAGATTATAAAATTTTGAAACCGCCAAAACCCTCTCTTAAATTGCATCCGTAAAATCCGATTCCAACCGTCTGAATTCAGTTTAAATCCGTGATTCGTAGCCTCATTGTGTCGTAGTGTCTAATCCAGTTTCATAGAGGTAAGATTTTCTGTATTTGTTGGACTTTGTGGTTTATATTTGGAGTTTTATGCTTTCTTACAGGTTTTGGCAGTTTTCTGTTAATTCCAGCGTTTATCTTTGTACATCAGGTTGTGCATGTGTTATATTGGCTGTATATTGTGTGTTTTTTGTTTTTGTTTTGCTATTTTGTAGATATGACGAAATTGAAAGGATCGAACGAAGCTGTAGTTGATAAGGATGACTAGATTGTAGATGAAGGTGTTCATACTTCATCGGCTGTTGAATTGAAAAGTTTTCTTCTGATTTGTTTGTTATTTTTTGTATTATTTAGGGTTTTCTGTTGTTGCTCTATTATATTGTTGAATGATATGATGTGTTCTTCGTCCTTAGCGATGTTGCCCATTTTTTTGTTTGATATTGCTTTGCTTGATGACTTATTAGTTGTTGCTCTGTTTTATTTTTTATGTTGTGGTTTTGGTGATATCAAATGGTGTATAACGAATTAGTTAGCTTGTTTATGTTTTTAGTTCAGGTTCTGTTGTGGTTTCAATGATATTAAACGGTTTAGTTAGCATGTTTATGTGTTTACTTCAGGTTTTGGTGTGGCTCTATTGTGTTTGACTATTCTATAGTTGTATATATTGATGTTTTTGAGCTTTTTTTCAACTGTGGAGTAGTTAGCTTGTTTTTAGGAGCATAATTTGCTTTTTTTTTGTTTGCATTGCTTTTTGGAAACGGCAAGGGGTTGTGTAAGTAGTTTCAGGATAACTGCTAATGCGTATTTTGTCCGGGAGCAGGGAAGTTATGAATCAATTTTGATGTCTCTGGCAGATTTGGACATGATTTGGCTGAAAAAATGTTGGATCAATTTAATTAAATAGTTGAATTTGAGTTAGTTAATCTGTATATGTGATTAGTTTAGTTACTTTGTTGATTACTTAATCTTAATCTTTTTATATTATGTTTCTGAATATGTTTGTACATAGTCATATTTATCTGTTTACTTTAGGTGTTTCGATTTTTAATTTACGTGTTTATGTGATTACTTTTTTTAATGTAGATAATGTTATTTCCTTGAGAAAATTCAGTCGATTGCAATCTAAATTGACTGTTAAAGATGATATGTATATTGTTAGTTTTTATTTTATTATTTATGTTTTTCTGTTGATTAATTGTATAATTTTGAGGTTATAAATCTCCTCTTAAAAGGATAAAGAATCAACTAAAAAATACTACACGTGTATTCAAATATGATGGAATTTTATTTCATAATTTTGTTGGTTTTTAATTGATTTCAGTATCTATTGCTGATAATTTCCTCTATTTTTTATAGGTGATATTGTTAAAAGATTGAGTAAGAGTGGTAGTGAATCCGGTGTAGATAAGACAAATAGAGTTATTGGATCTTCTGAGAATCGTTGAAATATTAATTTTTTATTTTACTTTTACTTCTTTACCTTTGGTATTTAAATATTTTACCTTTTATTGTAGCTTAAGGTAAAGATAAGTTTGGTAAATTTAATTTTTTCTGGTTTCTTTTTGTTTTTATTGATTTTGTTATGTTATTTATATTATTTGTTTGCAATATGTAGTTGTTGTTGAGGCTGAGGTTGTGGTTAGTTATCCACCAACTTCAACAAATATAAAAGAATCAGGTTAAATTATTATTTTTTGCTTCATTATCATTTTAGTTTATGTAGTTTAAATATTATTGCCTTTGGTTTATGTGTTTATTTTATTATGCTGAATAGTTGTTGCTGAGGCTCAGGTTGTGGTCAGTAGTCCTCCAGCTTCAACAAATGTTACAGAATCAAGTTAGATTAATGCTTTATGCTTTATTATCATTTTAGTGTACGTAGTTCAATTATTTATGTATTTAGTTTATGTGTTTATTTTTTTATACTGAATAGTTGTTGCTGAGGCTGAGGTTGTTGATGCACCCCAATTTACCACCGCCGTCTGGCCGGAATCTGCAAGACAAGGCCCCCGGAGGTTTCCGGGGGGAAGAGGCTCCGACGATCAAGTCAGCAAACAATATTGTAATTAGGAGTGAATAGTTGAGTCTGTAGGGTTACCTCTAGCATTTATACAGGTTAGCAAGTAGCAACTGCTTTGTTTGCTTGTGAAGCTAGTACTCTTCCCTTGGTCCGGCCCAATGGATACTACCTAAGGGGTAAAACGGGAGACCTGGACCGGCCAAACTAGGCACTTAGACTTAGTACAAATTTACACATTATCAATAAGCCCTTGGAAAGTTGAGGGTTCGGCCTTCGAATTCATCCCGAGGCCCCAAGATTTGAGTTTGGGTCTGCCCCTGCGAATTTGGAAATTCACCCTCTAATAAGGTTGCTTCAAATTCACTGTTGAGCAAAGTGCGACTCCCGATCCCATGTCGTGCTTTAGGGTTACAAATTTTTAGCCCCTGCAATTTTAAGGGTTCATTCCCGGGGCAGATCCAGTTCCTCCAGGCTAGCTTCCAATTTGTTCTTCGAACAGATTAATTTGTTGGGGGTTCAGCCCTTGGCTTTCTAAACTGTGTTAGAGTCTGAGAGCCTGGCTTTGGCCTTGTTTATTTTACACAGGGTCTTCGAGCCGCAAAAATAAGGAATATTGGGGTTCGACCCTCAGCTTTCTAATCCGTGTTAGAGTCCAAGGGCCTGGCTTCAACTTTGTTTATTTTACACAGGGCCTTCGAGCCTCAATAGTAAGAAATAGGGGGGGGGGCACAATCTCTTTATCCCCGAGAGGGCTCCGGCATGAGAATTGGAAATTTCATGAGGGGATGATGCTCACTAATACCTTTGAGCGCGTGAGATCCAGGTTGAATTTTACTTGAGCCACTTCTTCCATTAATGCCTGTGATTTCTCACAGGTTGTTTGGCAGACCGAGGTAATCATTACCTTTTCTTATCTCTATATAAGATGCCTTTCTACGCCTTAAATTACTTCTCATCCAAATCAATTTTCAAATTTTAAACTCCTTCCTCACTCAGAGCAAATCAGAGCACTTCTCCTCTCTCAGTTAACATTTTCAGAGAGCTCTGGCCAAGCACTCCAGCCAAGAACTGGTAAGTTTGCTCTTACTTAGTCCTTTCTTTCTCTATATAAAATGTCACAAACACAATAGAGGGGAAAAAGTTCAATTCTGGCCTATTTCTCGGCCATACCTTCTGCTGGCGGGGTTGAGAGTTCTCGCCTCTAGGATTTTGACACTGTTCCCTCATCGGCCACCAGTTCTAATTTGTTTGGCAGGGAAGGCGGAGAGAGGTCTGCCAATCGTCCAGTGCCGCCTAGGGGCTACCAC
The DNA here is from genome assembly GCA_037428765.1 of Rubia yunnanensis. Lineage (NCBI taxonomy): Eukaryota > Viridiplantae > Streptophyta > Magnoliopsida > Gentianales > Rubiaceae > Rubia > Rubia yunnanensis. The sequence goes on along the minus strand of CM075069.1, from coordinate 62,258,394 downwards.
TGGAAATGGGTCACCTTGAGGTCTAGGGTTCCGAGGGAGGCCGAGGTTCAGAAGGATGATGAGGGTCTTCTTTTTTTTGAGAAGATCTTAACCCAAGTTCCCAAAAGCCCCCAGTCAGTCCCTAAGGAGATTTCTTACCTTTTATCGACCCTTCCTTCCGCAGTTAAGGTTCCAGAGGACCTGTGATTGGAGGTCCTTGGAGAAGATGAAAACCCTAGGGATACGAGGCCTGGTAGGTGCACTGTTTATGAGCACCACTTTAGATTTGGGCATTGCTTTTCCCCTGCCCCCCACCCTATCTCATTTTCTTGAGAAACACCAAATCAACTTGGCCCAATTCCATTCGAATGTAATACTCTATATTATGGCATTCATGACCCATTGTCATAGCTTAGAAATCACCCCGTGCTACGAATTATTTAGGTCCCTTTACTACCTTTCCTTTAGTAAGGCCGTAAAACATTGGGAGACAATGAATTGGGGGATCCTGACTCTAAGAAATAGGTTCTCGAACCACCTCACAAAATTTTCTTTGAACTGCCGATACTCCCCTATATATACCTTCGACAGTGAGGTCGAGAATTATTATATCCCAAGGTAGAATTTGAGGCCCAAGTTTGAAAACACTGCTAACTACTCCGCTCCAGACAACGTGGTGGCGGACAGGGATAGATTATTGAGTGACCCCCTAGATATTTCTAGGAATTTTTGCTATCTTTGGCCGGATGAGGTTTATGAATAATGGATCTACGACCACAAACCGGTTCTGATCAAGCCCCCCTCTCCGGTTGGCACTTCAAATGCCCCTTCTGCAAACAAGAGAAAGGGTAAAAAGAGGTTGGTTGAGGGTGACATGCCCAAAGTTGCCAAGAAAAAAACCCATTCGACTTTCGAAGGTGGGGTCTCCAAAAGTTTGAAAAAGTCAAAGACTGATTCTTCGAAGCCCTCCATGCCTATTCCAAGGTCTCTAGAAGCCGCTTTGGAGCCCTTAGAGCCTGATAATGCCACAGAGGCCCCATCTAGAAGTTCCCCCCACCCCGTGAAGGTGTTTACGACATCTTAATTTGTGTCTCAATTGTTTTTAATATTTGTTTTCTCGACTGGCTGTTCTTTCTTTTGTCTCTAACTTCTTCGACTTTGGGAATGGGGAGGAAGTGGAGATGATCTACGAGGAGCTTCACCTGGAGGACCACACCCAGCCCCATACTCAGGCACAAGTCCAGCTGGAGCCCAGCCCAGAGGTTCAGCCGGAGGTCCCCGGTACCATGGTGAATAACAAGTGACAACGTGAGGGCACCTCTTCTCACAGGCTTTCCCCCATAAAGCAACGGACCAATGATGCTATTGTTATTGGGCCAGAAGCCGGAACTAGGGGTAGTCTTACTTTGAAGAAGAGTAGCCTCATCCCTCCGGAGGAGGTGAATCCTACCCTTGCCTCTTTTTCGGAGGTGGTTACCGCCGTAAGTGCTTTGGACTCTGTCCTTCAGATCCTTTTGGCGAAGGCCAGTAATGCTGAAGAGACTGTAGCCAAGGTGAGAAGCTTGGAGAAGGCCTATAAGACCAAGGTAAACAAGCTTGAAGGGGAGCTCAAAAAGGCTGCCTCCGATCATAAGGAGGAGTTGGAGAAAGTGGCCTCCCAACATAAGAAGGAACTAAAGGGAGTGGCCTTCCAGCATGAAAAGGAATTGAAGAATGAGCTCCGATCACAAGAAGCATTTGAAGGAGCTCGAAGAGAATTTTTTGGAGGCCAAGGCATCAGTTCAGACACTAACCAGTGAAAATGCTAAGCTGGCCAGTCTTCACTCTGTCGAGCAACATGCCTCTATCTTCGGGGCTTACGCCAACAAGCTCGTGAAGACCAAGGGGTTTTGGGACTTCTTCTCGTCCCTCTCCAGAGTCTTGGTGGGGCTTATTCAGAATGCTCTTGCTCATTCCATCTACAAGGATTTACTCGCAGAGTATGCTACAATAGTGGATGTCCACAAAAAACAATTATGAGCCATCTCAGCTGAACCATCTTTGGTGGAAGTCCATCTAGGATGGGGGTATCAAAATCCCGTTGCTTGAGCACCTGAAGACCTCCAGTAAAATCTTCTCTACAGAGGATATCTGCAATCTAGGAGTGGGCGAGGATAATAAGTGGAACTAGCCTGACCTCTTGACTCGGCCGAGGCCTCGATGAAGGACATTCTCTTTGAACTCTACCCATGAAAGGCCTAGCATAGTGGAAAGGAAAAATGTATGAATAATTTTCATTAGGGCTTTGATGTACTCCTTTTCCTACTATTAAGGACAGTTTTCTTCTTTACTTTTGCATTTTTGCCTTTTGTCATTTATAGATTCTAGACTTAGTGCCCTACCGGCCCTAACTACAAAGGGGTACAATTTTTGACTTCTTTTTCCAAGTTATGAAAGAATGGTATCATCAGAATGAAGAGTGGGTATGTGAGCACTGAATCGAGGCCTCTCAATTCTGGTATAAATCCATCCAGCTTGAAGAAGAGCTTTGAGCTGCCTTTGAGGAGCTTAGCCTATGGCATAACTGTCTTCATGAGGGGAAGAAAGAACTCCTCGATGCGCTTAGATATTTGAGGGAGGAAAGAAACCTCCTCTCTACGACTTAGAATAGGCTCTCAGAAGACTATCCCTTTCTTAAATCTTGGTATAATGAGGTCCTTGAAGAGGTCACCACCAAAGTCGAGTTTAGTTTAATGCATTAGTGCATCGCCGCCGCTAAAGCTTTTAGGGCTTCTGGGAGGCATCATCTTCTCATCCTAACGAGATCATCGAGTGTTACCATAGTGAGGCCCAAGTACATAGGGTTTTTATGTATCTAGTTTGCGCATCCCTTCAGATGGTTACTGCCAAGTTAGAGGAGTCAAAAAATAGAACTGTGAGTACCAATGTTCAGTTCCCTCCTTGGAGTGGGTGGTTAAGGAGAACAAAGCGCTTTTCAGTATCGCCTACAGAGACAAGAAAAAAAAATCAAGAGAGACTATGTAAAGTTACATCAAACTTATACAATGATCGCTAATATTCTTCGGGCATATGGACTCTAACTTGGGACTGTCGAGGTGAATATTATAGATAATTTTGGAGTATTTCTTCAAGAGACCATCAACATCATAGAGAGGAAAAATATTACGGAGGATCCCAACTACAGTGAGGCCTACCAAGATGCTAAGAGGTGGCTTGACAAGTTACAAAAGGAGGAGAAGAATAAAAGTGGGGCTTCGAACCCCTGTTCTTCTCCAAGAAGGAGTTGGGTTCCAAGCCCCACGAATGGTAACCCTTTCGGGACTTCCCGTGCAAGGGGAGGTTCCATCTTCACTCACTTGAGCCAGTCTTCTAGGATCCTACTTAGCAGAAGAATTCCACCCAAGTAGTGGCTTCTATCTCTTGATCCACACCTAGCGCCTCTGGCCGAGGGAGGGGCAACCTTGCTTCTGCCGAAGGGCATTTGTTTAGCAGAGGGGGTGGCATTGGTGGCAGTAGAAGCCAAGTGGCCCCTTCAACACTGGGGGTGATGACACCGAGGATGGGTCCTTAGTGAGGAGATCTTGAGGTTTACCCAGCGGGCCTTCGAGCTCTACCCAAACGCCAGAAACTAGAGACTTAGAAGAATGAGGACCTCCCATTCCTTAAGATAGGCTTTCCTTAGTTGTATATAGTTAGTTTTTGTATGGTAACTCAATCGTTTTACTTGTAAGCCATTGTGGCATTTTATATAATAAAAATTCTTTTCCCCTTATTCATTTTTTAGCAATTGACCTTTTCACAAGGGGATTAAGTCTTCTAATTTATTTGAGTGTTTCAAACTTTTCTTTTCTTTTCACTCTAAGGCATTTTATACATGTAAAAGAAGGGGTTTTAGCCCTGAGCATTGATAGGCCGTGGGGTCCTTTTGATTGCAAGATTTTTATCCTTGACGCTTACATGTGTTAAGGGGGGTTTTGGCCCCTTAAGCACTCGATGGGACGTGATGGCCCTTTGAATATTTGCAATGTTTTTACCTTGGGCGCTTACATACGTTAAGGGGATTTTGGCCCCTAAAAAGCTCGATGGTTTGTGGTGGCCATACAAATATTTGCAAGGTTTTTACCTTGGGCTCTTTACACGCGTTAATGACTTTGGCCCTTAAAGTGCTCGAGGGGCTGTGGTTTCCCTTCGAATATCTTCAAGGTTTTTACCTTGGGCACTTTAAATGCGTTGAGGGGATTTTGTCCCCAAAGCGCTCGATGGGCTGTGGTGGCCCTTCGAGTATTTAATGCTCAAATTTGAGGAGAGTGAGGAATTTTCGTTCTCTTGAATTAGGGTGTGTTTTAGTTCTTAACAAGTTTATAAATGATTTAACAAAGCACACTTCCATATGTAATTAACAAACACAATAGAACCCTGTTGACTTACAACACTATTTTGGTAGAAGGTGTCCCTCAAACCATAGCTACTTTGGGGCAGGCTGTATTCTAGCCTCACCAAGTCTACTGGGATTTAGGAGAGTAGTACTTCCTAAGGTTGGTAACATTCCATTTGCGTGGAACCAATTCACCCTGGGGGGTTTCCAGCACATAACTACCTCTAGGGTAGGCTTTAACGACTCGATAGGGTTCTTCCGAGTTTGCCGACAGTTTCCCTACTGGCTCCCTTTGGCTTTTCTCATTTCTCCTCGTTGCGAGGTCTCCTAGGGAAAATTGGATTTTTCAGACCCTGCAGTTATGATATCGCTTGATCTTTTCTTTGACCTTGGCTTCGTGAAGGGATGCTTTCTCTCTTTTTTCTTCGAGAAGGTCCAAGTCCAAGCAGTGCTGGTCATTGTTGACCTCTTGATTTTCGTTGCTTATGGAAAACCTTTGGATGGTAGACAACCTTATCTCCACCGAAATAACTTCTTCCGAACCATAGACTAGATCGTACGGGGTTTCACTTGTGGCAGATGATTTCTTTGTTTGAGACAAACAAAGCATGCCGGGCAATTCGTTGATCCAATTCCTACTGCCCCTTCGAGCGTCAACCTGATGCCATTGGCGATGGTTTGGTTTGTGACCTCCACCTGCCCATTGGCTTGGGGGTGGTAAACATTGGTGACGTTCTGATGGATCTTATACTCCTTACACCAGCTCTTGAATGGGTCATTGACGAACTGTCACCATTATAAGTTATGGTGGTTTGAGAGATCCCAAAATGACATATGCTATTCTTCCAGCAAAAACCAATCACCGCTTTCCCTTTTATGCCGATTAAGGCTTCGGCCTTGACCCACTTTGTAAAGTAGTCCACATCCACGACTAGGTATCAAAATTGACCTGGAGCCTCCAAAAAAGGGCCCACCAGGTCGATTCCCCATTTGTCAAATAGCCAAGAGCTATTTATGTTCATCATTTCTTCTTGGGGGATATGGGTGATTGGTAACCTCATTGAACATCTTGGACCAATAGTATCTAGCCAAGAGGAGACTCTTAGCTATCGATCGAGCCCTTTATGCATGCTCTTCTGTGAATCTCGTGGATCAGATAATTAGCTTCATGGAGAGCTAAGCATCAAAGAAGCGGCTACAAGTGACCCGTCGATAAAGCACATCCTCGTGGATCACATACTTGGGTGCTTTCAGCCTAAATTTCCTTGCTTCAATTCCATTTTCTAAAAGGATACCATTTGGAAGTTAGCTCATAATAGACATTTTCCATGAAGTTTGTTCCTCCACCATCATCATAGCTGTTTCTTCTTCAAAGCTATGTTTACTCAGCATTTCCACCATTAAGAGCCCTTGGGTTTGTAAATCCACCTTTGACAAAGCCAACTTGCTCTGGGTGTCGGCCTTGTGGTTCTTCTCTCGAGGGATTTGAGTGAAAGTGTAATGGTGGAAATGTTTAAGGAGGGGCTTCACCACCTCCAAGTAATGCTGCAAGCTTCTTTCCCTAGCCTCATATTTCCCCTTGACTTGTAGGACCACGATTTGGGAATCATTGTATATTTTTAGCCTTCAAACTCCCAAGTCTTTGGCTATTCGAATGCCTATGATTAGTGCTTCATATTCCGCTTCATTGTTTGTGGCCTTGAAGTAAAAGTGTAGGGCCTATGGATAATCTTTCTTTTCGAGGCTTGTGAAAAGGACACCGGCCACACTGCCTCCAGAGTGTGATGATCTGTCAACGTATAGCTGTCACATTTCCTTGGATATTTTTGCCTCATCTACAATAATTAGTCCTGTAGTTTCCACGATGAAATCTACTAAGGCTTGGCCCTTAATGGCAGCTCTTGGGCAGAACTGGATGTTGTGCTCCCCTAGTTCAATTGCCCATTTCATCATTCGCCCTGAAGCCTCTGACTTGAGGAGCACCTAACTAATCAGATAACTGGTGAACAAGATGATCTTGTGGCTTTGGAAATACGGACGGAGGTGTCTTGCCTTGGGCAAATATTAATCTTTTGAGGGCAGTGTATTGAGTTTTTGAACCATGCAATGGCATGCTTATGAAGTAGATTGGGTGTTGGGCATTTTCATTTTCCTTTACCAGAACCGTACTTATTGCTAAGGGGGATGCTGAGATGTATAGGTACAGATCTTTCCTCTTCTCTAGTTTCATCAGGATGGACAAGCTTCATAAGTGTTCCTTTAAGTCTCGGAAGGCTTTGTCACATTCTTCCGTCCATTCAAATTTTTTAGCTTTTCAAAGCACGTCAAAGAATGACAAATATTTCTTGGCCCCTTTGGACAGGAATCGACTAAGCATAGGCAATGATCCAATTAGCCTTTAGACGTCCTTTACCGTTCGAGGAGGCTTTATGCTTATCAAAGCTTCGACTTTCTTGGGGTTTACATCAACCCCCCTCTCCAAGACCATGAATCCCAAAATTTTTCTAGCTCCGACTCCGATCACACACTTAGCTGGGTTCATCTTTAGATTGGCTTCTCGGAGCCTCTGGAAGGTTTCTTTGAGGTCTAATAGGAATTGGTCTTAGCCCTTTCTTTTGACTACCATATCGTCCACGTATATTTCAACATTTCTGCCTATCTATTTTTTGAAGAGCTTATCGACCAGCCTTTGGTAAGTGGCTCCTGCATTTTTAGACCGAATGGCATTTTCTTTTAGTAAAATGTCCCCATATCTGTTATGAATGATGTATTCTGCTTATCCTCCTTGGCCATGAGTATCTGGTGGTAGCCTTTATGTACATTGAAGAAGGCTAGCACCTCATATCCCGTTATTTCTTTGGCCATCACATCAATGGAGGGTAAAGGATAGCTATCTTTGGGGTAGCATTTGTCGAGATCCATGTGGTCTATGCATATTCGCCAAGCCATATCATGCTTAGGAACCATCACGGGATTTTCTATCCATTAGGGGTAAAATATTTCTTTGATAACCTCCACTCGAACAAGTTTTTGAACTTCCTCCTTTTTTGTCTCCGCCCTTTCGGGGGAAAATGACCTCCTTTCTATTTAATTGGCTTTTAGGAGGGGTTCAGCTATGGACACTGTGAGGTCAAACATATTCCATGAAAATACGTCAACATAGTTATCTAGGAGGTACTTCAACTTTTCTTTTGTTGCGGGTGGTATCATTTTTCCCACGGGCACCGTTCCTTGCGCTTGAATAGTCACTAGCTCCGTGTCTGCGGGTTTAATTTCTCCATTGACCAAAGCCACCTTGTCCTCCTTTTTAGCTTCTTTCAATACTATCGGCAAACAACTCTTGGCTGCCAGTTGGTCTCCCCTTATGACTGCTATTCCCATCTTGGTGGGCAAATTCATCGTCAAGTGATAGGGGGCCATACAGCCTACACATGACACATCTAGGGCCTTCCCAATATCACATTATAGGGGGATATGACATCAATAACCTCAAAGCTGCAATTGATTGTGACTTTTTTTAATCTCCATTGGCCACTTTAACTGGGAGGGTTACGACCACTAAGGGACGCACCGTTTTCCCAATGAAACCAGATAGGGGGGAAGTTGTTCACCTCAAATTTTTATGCCCTAGCCCTAGTTGATCGAAGCAATTGGAAAACGTCACATCTACTCCGCTGCTAACATCCACAAACACCCTTTTGACATAGAAGTCTTCAATATTTGCATGGATTACCATCGAGTCCGTATGGGCGGTTCGACTGGGCACTGTGTCTGCTTATGAGAAAGGGATAGCTTCTTCTGCTCAAAATTGCTTTTGGCAGGGTTCTCCAGGGGGCACACAACGTGATTGTGATTTAATGATGGTGTTAAAAGACTAGTCACTCACCACCCCATTAATGAAATTGATGTCGCCTCCCTTCCATAGATGGTTTCCTTTTCCCTTCGAGGAGGCCTCTCCTCTTGGTTTTTTAACGCAGTCTGTGAGCAAACTTTTTCTTGCACATCTTTCAATTTCCTTCTTTAGGTGAGTGAAATCATTTTTATATTGACCACGCTCTTTATGATAGTCACAAAATTTAATTTCCTTCTTTAGGTGGGTTTTGTATCTTAACCACGCTCTTTGTGATGGTCACAAAATTTGGGCAAATCTCTTTTTCTGGGGTAGTCTCTACTATGAGTAAGGGTGTGTGTGGGGGGGGGGGGGGTTTTAAAACAACCCCTTGTGGATGGAGTGTATTTCCACTTGGGATTTGGTTAGGGGAACATAGCCCTCGAAGCCTTTGTTCAAAGCTTCTGACCTTCTTGGACTTGATTCCGAGGCCTTAGAGTCCTTTTCACCCCATCTGTCCCCCTCTCCTTTTCTCTTCGTGGCTTCCTCGATCTTTGAATATTGCTCCACAATTTCTTATAGTTCTTGCAGGGTTTCTGGCTTCTTCAAGACCAGTTTCTTATACAAGTCAAGATTGGACAATCCATTCATGTAGGCAAGGATCACCCCATCCTTAATGCGGTTGATTACACTAAGACTCTCATCCACATATTGATGGTAGAATGCTTCCGTTGATTCACCGAGCCTCTACCTGCTCTGATAGAGTTCGATCAGGGTTATTGTAAATAATTTCTTTTGAAAAAACTGGCCCAACATGGCCTTCCAAAATCTTTGTATGAGTGCAATGATCCATTGCCTATTTTGTTAAACCACTCTTGAGCTTTTTCCTTTAATGTAGCTCCCTACCAGCTTACATGTCAGCTATTCATTGAAGTCTCTCAAATTCATTAGACTAAGAAAAGTCTGTATGAATTCCCAGGCGTCTGAATCTTCAGTGTACGTGGGGAGTCCCTCGGGTGGTTTCACGTCACTGGGCCATCGAGTGGCCATGATTATAGGACTGGAAGGGGAGGCTGCGACTTGACCCAAAGGCCCAATCAACCTGTCAAGCTCCATTGTGAGGGCATCGATCGAATCACCTCCCATTCGCAGCTCTCCGTGTTGATCTGGCCAGAATGAAACATCGATGTATATGGTTTGAGGCCATGTATCCATGCTGTGGTCTTCCCACAGTAGAGCTGTGATATAGATGTTGTTGCCCCTGATGGTAGGGATTATATGAAGGGATCTCCGGTCGAGGCCATGAATGCATCTGGTTCTTGTAACATGGGTAACGCCCCACTATCCAGGCCATCGAGTAAGGGATCGCCTAGTTCAAAATGTGGGGAACTGAAACACGCACCGAGTATGCCAACATGTGACCCATGCTGGGGAACGTTGGTTGGGGCCAATCTTGAGCCCCTATCTCCATATTTGATTGGTATGATACCCTTGGGGTGGCCTACAGTTGGAATCTTGGGTACAACGCCAAGGGCATCAAAGGTGGATGCACCACCTACTGCTGGACCATCGTTTGATAGAGCATTGAGAGATCTACCTGATAGCCCTCCGATATGAGGGTTTGAGCTAGATGTGCTAGTTCTTGCTATGACGGGGGGAACATATTATTCACACCCTTCATCACTTGAGCAACCCCTATTTTTGCTTCTACTTGTGAATCCGTCATTGCTTTTATAAACTGCTACTCATCCTCCCTTGGTCCGCACACTTGACTTTGTGATGTAGGGGCTACAATACCTCATACATGGAGCTCAATGCTAACCTAAACCCATCTAAGAGGTACGGTAGTTTTAATCTGAGACCCCTCCGGTACCACTGTTGCCGGGATCTAGTCTTGGCCTACCTCTGGGAGTTTGTTACCGGTGCTTGAAGGGGTAGGATATGATTGCATCTTGCTTATGAATTCCCTACATTCTCCAGTAAGGGGATTGTACTTCCTCGCCGGTGCCTAAGGTCTTGACTTTTAGCCGTTCACTTCTACGCAAGGTGCTTGCGTAGAGGTGGACATAAACAACAAAAAATATATGGATCTGACTAATTGTCCCACCGGGAATGCAACATTATGCACCCTAATTTACTGTAGCCATGTGTGCCGCCGTCTAGCTGGAATCTACAAGACAAGGCCCTCAGTGGTTTTCGGGGGGGAAGAGGCTCCGACGATCAAGTCAGCAAACAATATTGTAACTAGGAATGAATAGTTGAGTTTGTAGGGTTACCTCTAGCCTTTATATAGGTTGGAAACTAGGGAAACTATTTTGTTTACTAGTGAAACAAGTACTTCCCTTGGGCCGGCCCAATTGATATTACCCAAGGGGTAAAATGGGAGACCTAGACCATACTAGGCACTTGGACCCAGTACGAATTTACTCATTATCAGCTGTGGTTAGTAATCCTCCAGCATCAACAAATATTAAAAAATCAAGTTAGATTAATGCTTTATGCTTTATTATCATTTTAGTGTATGTATTTTAATTATTTATGCCTTTATTTTATGTATTTATTTTGTTATGCTGAATAGTTATTGCTCAGTCTGTGATTAATATTTCATCAGTTTGAATATTTGAAAAAGGTTTTGGTTAGTATTACTGTATTGTTATGCATAGCTTGTTAGTTTGGTTATTAAACTCATTAGTTGAATTTTTTTTATCATGTAGTTGTGGACAAGCCTGTGATCAGTAGTCATACATCTTCGACAAATATTGAACAACGTGGTTATTTTTAGGAGTTTTAACTTATTTGTTTTTGTATTTATTAGTTCATATGTAGTAATTGTTAGCTTTGGTATTAAACTCATTAGTTTTTATATTTGCATTAGAGCTTGAAAATGATTCTATTGTTGGTGGTAGTACAACATATATTGAAAAAATGTTGTTGATGGTAATTTTTAACATATTAGTTATATATATAATTACTTTATGTTTATTTAGTGTTATTGTTTTTCATTTGCAGGGTCTATGTTGTTACTGAGAATCTCATAACAGCTGGGATAAATGTTATCATTGAAGAATTGAGAAGTCAAACTACTCTTGGTATTTATCTATTTTTCTACTTCTAATTTGTGTTTTTGATTTAGTATTTAGATTTTTTTTTCTATATGTATTTTGTAGTTAAGGTTAAGAAGACTTATAGAAAGAAAGGGGCTCAGAAGAAGGTTTCAGTTGTTTGAAGTACACTTGTTCTCGAGGATTTTTCTGCTGAAGTTGATGATTTTGTTGATGAGCCCCTCCGACGGTGGCTACAAACAACAAGGGGAAAGAAAATATCGTTACATCATCGAAAAAAAGGGAAGAGCAACAAAGAGAGTAGTCAATTGGTTGAGGCAGTAGATAAAGGTGAGAAAGGAAAAAAAGGTTTCTGGTATGAAGGATAATAAATGGAAGCAAAAGGTTTCTGAACGGAATGGAGAGAAGGAGTCTGTGAAGAAGGCCGCTTATAAGAAGCCTGCTGAGAAGAAGGCAGCTGTGAAGAATCCCACTGAGAAGAGGCCCGTTGTGAAGAAGCCAACTGAGAAGAAAATTAAGGATGTTGTTAGAGATGGAAGGGGGCCTTCGAATAAATCTTTTTTTGTGGGAAATTGCAAGCGAGAAGTTGAAGATACTATGGCGGGGCATGGAGTTTTAGAACCCGTGGTGAAGAGAAATGTTCATGCTCATATTTTAGCAGGGCATACTAATGATAGCACAGAAATGACACGCCAGATTAAAGAAATTGCTGAAGTTGAGCTTCCCGGAGGTTCTAAGAATGTTATATTACTTTATGTATTTAATATTTTACTTTATGTGTTTAGACATTTACTTTGAATATTTCTGTTTTTAATTTTTTGAATAATAACTTGAATTATTTAGAATTTTACTAGTTTAGGTATTTTGTCCTTTATTTTTGGCGTTTCAATGTTTGGTTTTACTATACATTTTAATTGTTGATGCGTTAATTTAAGTTTTAAGTTTAATTGTTTAATAACTTTTTGTGTAGAGTTTTAGTACGAATAGTTCATGTACTTGTTTATTTTATTTATGTGTTTAAATGTTTAGTTTTATTATATAATAAGTTTCTTTATTTAATTAAATTATGATTTGGTTGTATATTAAATAAAATTGTTGTTTTTAATTTCAATGTGTTTACTTTATATATTTAATCTATTAGTTTGGGTATTTATGTGCATAATTTGTATATTTACTAAGTTACTCTATTATGTTTATATTTAGGATTTTCAAGAAATTTATTCCCGGAAGCAGGATGTAAAGGTCACATGCCTTTGATCTAAGCTCACTGATCAATAGAAGGTTAATGTTGAGGCAGTTGGTTTTTGTTGTCTATTAAAGTTAGGATTGGGTATTGCACTTCCTGCAGGTATAGTGCCATGGTTAGTAACTAATTTTAATCCTTCTACTTGTGTTCAACATGTGGGGTAGATAGGTATTTTGCTATTGCTGATGATGTGTATGATATGCCGTGCTTGTCATGTAATTCTAGAAGGAAAGTTGAGCAAAAGAGAAATTCTAGTATGGAATTGAGGGATAGCTATAGGGCCAGGTTTGGTAGGGAATCCGAAAAAGATATACCCCTTCAATTGTTTTTGACAAGGATAAATGAATTTAAAGAGGGCGGGGATATGTTTAAAAGACTCTTTGTGATTTATTTCTCTTCATACTTTTTAGCTCCTATATCTACTGGTAAGGTAGATATGAAAATCCTTGAAAGTATCAAGAATGTTGACGAGATTAAGAATCTCGATTGGTGTAGCTATGTCTTAGATCAAATGGCTTCAATGATTAGGAGGTATAAGAGTAATGAAGAGTATCAAATATGTAGTGCTTGTGTGCTTATCCTCCTGATTGAGTATTTGCATAGATTTCCTGTATGTAGTGTATTGGAGCCAACATCTCTTCCTCTAGTCTATCATTAGATTGATGCTAAGCTGAGGGAGAGAGTTTGGTCATTGGAAATTAGAGGGGATTATGACAGGACAATTATGGTGAAGGATTGCTATCCAATTAGTTCTGCTGGTAAAGTGAAAGATGAGGTTTTGGCTCAACCTTAAATTGAAGATCCTTCAATTCAAACTGAAGTTGTAGCGCCATTTTCTCTGAATGGGAAAGAAAATGTGCTTGATGATGTCTCTGAAAATGATAATGAGCTGAGGTTCAAAATCCTAGAGGGAGTTATGACCAATTCCGTGATCAAAAGGGTTGCTAAGAATGTAAGTTTAAAAAAATTTTACCTTATGTATTTATTGTGTTAGTTTTGCCTTTTGTTAAGATTCTTTTTGTTTAAATATTTAGAGCATGTGTAGTGGCAGTATCTTAATTTTAAGAAACTGCTCTAGACACTGAAAATGCCCACAATGTTGATCTTTAGGGCGGTTTCTTAATATCGCCCAATGGTTTCTTGGTAAGGACCTGGCAAGAGCCTGCTTTTGTTCAGCCTATGTTAGGCGGTGGGGCCGCTCACACACGGCCCCCTTTTTTCATCCCCACGTGTCTGTAACAGCTAGATCAGGGTTCCTGCTTTAACTTAAATGCTGGGGACATGTGGCTAAATCACAGGGCGACATGTGTCCTCATTCAACGGCTATATTCACATGCAGATTTTAAATAGGACACGTGTCCTAATCAGCATGTGACACGTGTCCCAATGGCTATTTAAAAAAATCACAGATTTTTTCCCATCCCTTCCCCAACTTTTTTTTACCTATAAATAGAGCTGAATTCAACCCATTTTATCACACTACTTCCAATTCCAATACTTCTACCTCATTGTTTCATCTCCTAATTTTTCTCCAATTTTCACTTTCATTTCCATATTTTGTGATGGATTCACGAAGGACGGCGAAGGGGAAAGATAAGGTAATTCCAAATTCTTGTAATTTTGAAAATTCGTTGCAAAATCCAAATTTTGGTCCATTATTTTCAAATTCAAAATTTTATGAAAATTCCCCAAACATCCCTCCCAATTTCTATATGAATTCCCAACATTCATACATGAATTTCCAAAATCAATACCACTCTTCCCAAAATGCACACATGAACTCTCCTTACCCGAACCACTCTTCCCAAAAGCCAAATGCCCAATTGCAGAATTCTTATCCAGATTTTTTTTATTCAAAACTTTCATTCTCCACATCTTGAGGCTATAAACAAATCGGGAGCCTTTTTAAGCCAAGGAGACCGGGTTCCACTGAGTCAAAATTTTGGTAGTTGAAGATGAAAGAGATACCTATGGGTTGCAGGTTCAACCATGTGATTATGACCAAATCGACGACCCTCCTTGGCATTATAACGTAGAGCAACGTACTGGAAGTGTTGGATTTTGGACTAATGCCAATAGAATTTCTAAGTAAATATTTATTGCCAAATGTTTAGGAACCTGAAAGGTCACATACAATAGAATTTATTATTGGGATTGTAATGGATTAATGAGATATTAAATCCATGAGGACTAATTGGCAATTATATGTTTATGGATTATTTGATAATCAAAGTAAATATTGACGGAATATTGTAAATGGTAAGAGTTACCATTCCTAACAATCAATATTGATTTGGACGATCAATGCTGACCATAATATTCCATCAATTAACATTAATGCACGATTAATATTATTGATATGAATGAAATGTTAATACCAACAGCCGTTACATATATTGATATAAATATGGTATTAACTTCTCCTAGTATTGCTTCTATAATAGGCCTACAGTCAGGTTCACAAAAAAAAGAATATTGTAGAAATAGTTCTCTGAATGTTCTAGGTGAACAGAGCTGGCACTTGAACTGAGTGTGTCTAATAGTCAAATTCGTGTGGATACATTCAGAGGTAGGACCCATTGTGCGACTAAGATTGATATCTCCAAGCAAAGTATTGCATTGACGATAATCTGGTAATTATATTTATGCAATATATATATATATATATATATTCATATGATTCTGGCTTTTATAGTAGTAGGTGAATACTTACAGGAAGTACGCAACTGAGCTAAATATGACCGATTAAAAAATGACGTTGCGGAAGATCTTTACCAATATTTGGGAGGTCAAAATTAGGATGTGATATGATTTTGTCATCTATGTTTTTTGTTTTTTCATTTTTAACCTGTTTTCTGTTAGTAATAATTGGTCAGACTAGATCAATATTTCAATTTTTGAATTGTAATAATTGGTCGGACTAGATCAATATTTTATTATTTAAGTATTTTATGCAATTTTTCTAGTCGTTATAATTGGTCTTTGCTAATGTAATATTTTTTTATAACTTAAAAAAAATGAATTTCTCTTATTATTTAATTTTATTTCAATTTTAAAAAAAATAACTTCTTGAAAAAAACCAAATTAATTTTATTTTTTTACAACGAAGGACGATATATACAAGAACAAAAAAATTGAATTATTTAATAAGTTTTGAAAAAAAAATTCAATTTTAAATATTACTCCCTCCGTCCCACTTTAAAGTTCCAAATTACTTTTTGCACAAACTTTAAGACAAGTTTATGTGGCATTTTTTAATAGGTGATGAAAGTGGAGCTACATAAATCAAATGAAAGGAAGATGTATGACTACATATTTATGGCTAAATGTAAAAATTTTAGAATTAGGAAGTTTATAGTGGGACGTCTCAAAAAGGAAAGTACGAAGTTTATTGTGAGACGGTGGAAGAATAATGTATTATTAAATTTCACATTCAACTTATTTTGGGTGAACAAATTTATTTAAATTAAATGTTAATGGTAAAATTAATGAGAGGATAAAGAAAATCAAGTGGGGTTCATGAATAGTAGAGAGTGGTTTCTTACCATTGTGAAGAAAAAAATCAATGGTTTTTAAAGTAGTTTCTTAGGGTGGAATGGTAGAGTGAGATTAAGAGAAATAATAAATTTAATTGGTAAGAGCCCACTTGCATTCTCTACCATGCACTTGGTCTTAGTTTCATTATTTATTTTTAGATGTTGATGTGCTAGTTTAGGTTTTTTTAGGCAAAGTCTTGGGAAAGATGGTCTTTCCATAGGTTTATGAAAAGACGGGATTTAATTCAAATAATAAAATGTAAAAGGTCTTAGTTGTAATATTAAAATTTTAGTATGCAACATGTAGTAGTTATAAAATTTATAACACAGTTCATGCAACTCGAAAATTTTATCTTAATTTATTTTAATTTACCCTTTACACCTTGGTCTTTCCATGACTTATGGAAAGACCGTCTGTCAAGAGACGCACTTTTTTTTTTATATCAATTTTAGAGTACATAAATAGCCTGACCTCAAAATTTGCTGAAGACACAAATGTTTCAAAAGAACATCGATCAGGTCCACAGTACTCAATTAACTTGGAAGCACAAAAACTTGGGAGACTTCCACTAAGCAGAAGCACCCTTGCCCTTCTTCTTCTGGAGCTTCTTCAAGTAGAATTCCAGCTCTTTGCCCTCCAGAATGTAACCATCTGCTCGGCCACATTGACCAGGTCGGGAGGATATGCAAGCCAGCAAACGACCCCCTCCGAATTGCTCCTCAATCTGAGAATCAAGAGTACGGCCCTCCTGACGCTTCTCGAGCTTCCTCGCCACATGATTGCTCTTCTTCGCTTCCTCCACGGCAGCCTCTCCCTCCTCAGCGCCTTCCTTCTTCACAGCAGCTCCCTTCTTTTTCTTGCCAACCTCAACACCGTAATGCTGATGATACCACTGCTTGAAAGGTGCAGCATCAACTTGAACAATGGCACTCTTCACAAGAGTCTGAGTACGAACAAGCTCATTGTTGGATGCGTTGTAAACCACATCAAGAAGACGAGTCTTTCTGGTGACAGCCTTGCTACCCCATGAGAAATTGCCTGTGTCCAACCTCAGTGCCCTCCACTTAACATTGCCTCCACGAACACGGATCCTCCTCACAGTCTTGTTGCTCGAGAGCTTAGTGTTAGCCGGCTGGCGTCCGAGCTCATACTTTTGCTTCTTCCTCCACGCCCTCTTCTTGCCACCGGTGGCACGCCTCTTGTGCATGGAATCACGAGAGATACCCATCTTGAATCAGTCGGAATGAGCTGCGAAATGTGCCGCCGGATGTCTTTCTCCATGTGCTAGTTTAGGTGTTTAGTTTCATTATATGATATTGTTGACTTCCAATATGATTAGGTAATGTGCTTAATATTTTTGTTTAGGTGTTTAATATTTTAGTTCAATTTATATATTAACTGTTTATGGTTAATTTTATTATGCTTTCATTGGGTATTTAATATGTTTGTCTAGGCGTTTCAGTGTTTAGTTTCAATATAAATTTATTGATATTTTTCCTATGTAGGCTTATGATGAGGCTCTCATGATTGTCAAGCGTAACATTGAAGTTGTTACTGCTGATATGTATAAGAGATTGGATAAAGTTAATCGTGATGTTGTGGTTGAGGCATCGCGCAACTTGCAACTAAGTGAAGGGACTACTGTAGAAACCCAGATTATGCAAGGATGGCTTTGAAGATTCACAAGAGTTTTGGAATGACTAATTATGTGCTATGGTTGATGAAGCTATCAACAATTGGAGGAGAATGACACATAACCAACTTATCCTGACTTTTAACTTGTTTACTGATGGTGAATTGGATGGCTAGAAGGACCACCCATAGAGTTGCGCAATCCCCCCAAAAAGGAGTTTATGATGTTTGTAAGAACCTGTAAATAAAAAATAGATTGAGTTTGTGGTGTGATTTGTACATTTGGATTTGTTGTATTTGAATGATGAATGATTCCGAATGTTTAATTCGCTAGGTTGTTGGATTTGTTTTGTTGTAACCAGATTAAAACTTGTATTTTTTTTATAATGATTCTAGTATTAACTCGGTTATGAAGTTTATCTCTTCAGTTCCATTGTTTATAGATTTAGTTTCTTATTAAAGTTTAATAGTTTGTCTAGTAATGATATTTTGGATGTTGCAATTTTTCTTTGCCAAATTTACATTTTTTTTGATTCACTACAAGAGACATCACCGTTTACCTCGGTTTTGGAGGGGTTTTACCTCGGTTTTTGTCTAAAAAAACCAAGGTAAATATTACCAGAGTAAAAAGTAGGTTTTTTTTACCTAGGGTTTCAACCGACATTGGTAGTAATTGTCAATGACGTCGGTTATAGTAAGAAGGCCAACGATTGAAGAACATATGTGCGACCTCGTTTAACGCAACATCGGTTTCCACTTACTGAGACGTCGTCGAATGCGCAAATGCAGTCGAAGGTGGATGAAATATTGCAACGTCGTCATAACCAACGACAGTCCACACAGGGTGCGATATCGCATAACGTGGATCATCCACGTCATGTGCATGCTGATGTGGACCATTTACAAAAATGACATCATTTTGATAGGCCGAGGTTGCAAAAAAAAGCCGTCAATAACTGTGACGTCGGTCAAGTGTCGCCTGGGCACAAGTCTACGCGATGTCGCAAACCTTGTTGGTCAGACTTCGTTTATTGTACAATATTATAATATTTAATATTTAATATTTGATGGTTAAATGATTAAACATCATACCACATTCAATTGTTTTCAATTAATGAGGGAAAGAAGGGCATGTTCAAACCAACAAACTTATACCATATAATACAAATACATGTTGTCACATATTGAAATACATAAAGCTAATTTGAAATTAACTAATTATTTGAGTTGAGACACCATTTTCTACGTTGCACGCCATTAAAACTGTTAGGACGACTAGTGAAATGACAAGTCAATCCATCTACATGCTGAAGGTTCATCGATGACTCTCCTCGGGCCTATTAATATCATTACATACAAAACAAAATTTATGTTAGAATTGGGTAGTTCTCAAATGAAATACACATAATGTAGTAAAACGTAGACGACAATAAAGCCAAAATGGTAAAAGTAAACTAAACTGGTTATATGCGACGTCGTGGATAATAAATGAAGATGTCACAAGGACTGAATAATTAGCTACGTTAGACATTCATTCACATGACAACAATATGAAGTTATATGCGAAGTCGATAGTGGTTTGGTAACATTTCGCATGGGACGACGACATGTGACCGACGTCGCACATTCAAACTATGTTCATAGAAATCTCAGGATCTTTCTTCAAAATCGAAACAAACATAGCACTATCTTGGAAAGAATAACAAAGGAAAAGATATAACATGTAAGTCAAGCATCATACCTCGTGTAATGTAAGAATCTTTGACCAATTATTGATTGAAAAAACATATAGCAGGATCATCATATAATTGGTAATTGAACATGGAATAGATGGAAAACTACCTCAATTAATTAGGAATCGGAGATGCTCCATCCTTGGACAATTTTTTATGCTTAAGAGAATCAACTTGATTAGATCTTTAAATGGTGTAATATTGAGAATGAAATGGATGGTGGGAGTTTGGGATGTAAGATTGGTGTTGGAAATGAGAAATGAGTGTTAGTGCTGAGATTTATTGGATTGAAATAGGGTTGGGGGAAATTTTGGGTTCAAAATTTTGGTTGAAAAATTTGAATTCCCGCTAGAAATTTTAGAATTATCGACGTCGGTTTGTAATCATATTGGTGTCGTGTAAATAGACACACGTGCGACCTCACAGGTAATAAAAATTTTGAGGGTAATATACACCGTTCTATACACCATTTCAAGATTGCAGCACATCCATCGACCGGTTCATGCCAAAAGATGAACTTTATTGTCAATAAAATTTGAATAAAAAAATGTAATCTCCAATTTTGCATTTTGGGAAGGGCAATAATGGAATACTAACACAAATGATGGACGATTTTTTAAAATTTGATGGCCGGACTTTTATTACCTATTAATTTCTTTAAAAAACCTAGAATATATAATTTTATGCGATGAAAATTATCATGTTTAAAATACTTATTGTAAGGGTAGTAATGGAATACTAACACAAATGATGCACAGTAACCCCTGATCGTGGACAAAACACTAGCAATTCCAAGTCAAATTCTTTACCACCGTAACTGATAAAGAAACTCGTATAATCCCATAGAGAGTTCCACAAACTGTCCTTACAAATGACCCTAGTATACTTATAAGTAGTCATCTACAATTTACTCTGGACAATATACTTGCGCTTTTAAAAATTTGATGCCCGGACTTTTTTAACCTTTTAATTTCATAAATACCTAGAATATATAATATCATACGATTCTATGAGGTAGAAATAATTGTGTTCATAACGCTTATTGTAAGGGTAATAATAGAATCCTAACAAAAATGACAGATGGTAACACCGGATTGTGGACGAGACACTTGCAATCCCAAGTCAAACTCTTTACCACCATAACATATAAAGAAACTCGCATAATCCCACAAAGAGTTTCACAAGTTCCTTACGAATGACCCTTGTATACTTATAAGTATCGTCAAGAATTTACTATGGACAATGTACTTGCGCTTTTTAAAATTTGATGGTTGGACTATTGTTACCTTTTATTTTCACCAAAAACCTAGAATATATAATTTCATGCAATTTTATGCTGTGGAACTTATCGTGTTCATAACGCTTATTGTAAGGGTAATATTGGAATATGAACGCAAATGACAAACGGTAACCTCAGATCGCGGATGGGACACCTGCAATCCCAAGTCAAATTGTTTACCATCGTAACTGATAAAGATCTCGCATAATCCCACAAAAAGTTCCACAAGTTCTATACGAATGAACCTTGTATACTTATAAGTAGTCATCTACAATTTACCCTGGACAATATACTTGCACTTTTTAAAATTTGATGGCCAGATTTTTATTACCTCATCTATAATTTACACTGGGGCAATGTGTTTGCGATTTTCAAAATTGATAGCCAAACTTTTATTACCTTTTAATTTCATAAACCTAGAATATATAATTTAATGTGATTCTATGCGGTAGAAATTATCGTGTTCATAACGCTTATTGTAAGGGTAATATTGGAATTCTAACACAAATGACAGATAGTAATCCCGAATCGCGGACATGACACTTGCAATCCAAAGTCAAACTCTTTACCATTGCAACTGATGAAGAAACTCGTATAATCCCATAGAGAGCTCCACAAGTTCCGTACGAACGACTCTTGTATACTTATAAATAGTCATCTACAATTTACTCTTGAAAATATACTTGCGCTTTTTAAAATTTGATGGCCAAAAATCTTCAATTCACGGAGATATGGCTGTGCGGGCGAAACACACACACTAGTGGTGCGATCTTTGCAGCAACCATGAAATGCGGAAGAGGTTGGCCATAGAAGAAGGTGGCTCCGATAATGATGGAGTGGAGTAGATCAATACGGGAGGAGCGTGTTGAGGCTACGAGTCTGATGGAGGAAGAGAACGAGGAGTTATTAGAGGAGAATACTGAGACGGTAGAAGTTACACAAGAGGTAAACTCTATCCTCTCATCTGATAAGGGCAATTCGATTGAGAATTGTGAGAAAAAAGAGGGGATGTTATGGGTAGACATTATCAGTGGAAATAGGGTCCATAAAAATGGGATGGAGATCGATTATGTAGCTCCCACTGTTATAGATGGGGAAATTGAGGTAGAGATCGAAATGGAGGATGTGAAGGATGAATTAGACTACTGGAAGAACGCTCTGATTATATACATTTTAGGTGGGAATTTGACGATGAATGTTGTGAAAAGGTATGTAATGAAGTTCTAGTCGTTTGTCAACGCACTGAAGATACTATACAATGATGAGGGATACTTTATCCTTCGTCTAAAATCTGAGAAGGATAGGGATGGAGTTTTGAGGAGAGGGCCGTACACGATCTATGGCATGACCATGATCCTGCATTTATGGAAGCCCAATGTTTGATTGAAGATTGATATGGTGCGAATCCTGCCTATCTGGGTGAAGCTACCGAACTTACCAATCGATCTTCGGGGACCTAAGAGATTATGGAAGATTGGAAGTACAGTGGGAAAGCCCCTGTTCACAGACGAATGCACTGCAAGCAAGCTGCAGGTATCATATGCACGAACTTTGGTGGAAGTCGACATTTCACAGCAGATTAGGGAGGTTGTAACAATCAGGGATGTTGAAGGAAACAAAATCCAACAGTCAATTGAAATTGAAGGGAGGCCAATGTTCTGTGACAAATGCCAAATGAGAGGGCATAGGTGTAACAGTGAGGGAGAAAAGAAGAAACAGGTGCAAGTGTGGCAGGAAAAGAAACGAACATCACAGTTGAAGGGAGGGAGAGTTAGGCTGAGGGTAAGCAGTAGGCAATAATCAAGGTGGTGGCATAGCAGACTGTGAGCAGTGGTGAAGAAAATGCCTGGAAGGTGGTGGCACCAAGGAATAGGGGGAAACAAAAGGAGGGTGTGGTTGTCACACAGGGAGAATGTAGCAGGCAAGGTTTGATGGGACTGGAGGCAGCTCTGGGAATTTCGACTGATTCTCCAAAGGGCTTCGACCACGTTCTATGATTATCTTATGGAATGTGGGAGGGGGGGGGGGGGTAAATAATACAGCAAAGCAGAGAGAGATTTACTCCAGTCATTCTGGTATGAATTTTATCATTGCTGTTATAGTAGAAACTAGAGTTAAAAGAGAAAACATGAATTAAATCAGGAAATGTTTTAAAAATAGGTGGCAGTTTATGGATAACTATGAGGCCCACCCTAATGGTAGAATATGGTTGTTATGGGATGATAAAAGAGTTAGAGTACTGAAGAGGGAAGTGACTGATCAAATGCTATTGTGTGAAGTAAGTGATAGTAGTCGGGAATTGTTGTGTTGGTTGACTGCTATCTATGCTGGGAATCAGTTGAAGGTGAGAAAGGTACTCTAGAAGGATATTGAAAAATCTCAGAAATTGGTTACAGGGCCTTGGTTTTTATTAGGGGATTTCAACAATGTCCTCGGTATAAATGATAAAATGGGAGGCAATGATGTGCAGGCTAGTGAGTATTGGGAACTTGAACAAATGATGATGAATGTTGGTCTGAGTGAATGCGAATCAACGGGATACTTCTACACATGGTCGAATAGATAGGTGGGAGGAATCATCCATTAAAGAATTTATTGAGGAATGGGGAGTTCGCAATGGTTTCTGAGATTTCCTGAGTCCGTAGTAGAAATAATGGAGGCAGGGATCTTAGACTATACGTTACTCAGGGTGAAGCTATTTGAAGACAAGGGGAGGAGACCTAGACAATTTAAAATTTTAAACTGCCTGCTAGAAAGGGAGGAAGTTTTGAAAACTATTAAGGAAAGCTGGGAGAAACATGTAAATGGTAGGCCTATGTACGTGGTATGGATGAAGTTATTGAGACTGCATCAAGACTTAAAACCAGTTATGAAGCATGATATGCCCATTTTATACGGTTATATTAGGACTTTTAGGATTCACTTTTGTATACTTTTGTGCTCTAAATGAGATATTTTTCCTTGATGTTATCTAAGAAGGATTAAAAGTGACTTTTATGCTTTTATTACTTTTCTAGAGGATTTTGTGTGACAAGGCAATTTGTTTGAAGACTTTGAAGACTTTGAAGAATACCTTTGAAGATTTGAAGATTTGAAGACATGTAATTGAGCTTTTAAAGATTTAAAGAATTGAAGAAGTGAAGAGAAGGGGAGGATATGAAACAAAAAGGAGAAAGAAGAAATGGTGCTGGACTTGGAGTCTGTCACGAGGTCATCGCGAGCACGTCACGGCTCGCGATGGACGAGGGGTCAAAAACCCTTCTTGCTTTTTCCCCTATAAATACTCACCTTATCCTCTCCTCTTCAGCAGCTTTGGACACCTTCGTCTTCCCGCGTTTTTGTGGGTTCAAACCCTAGTTTTTCCTTCTTTCTTTTCTTAGTTTTTGTAGGTTAATCATGTCTTTTAATTATCTAGCTTAGTTTTATCTTGGGAGCAATGGATTGAAGCTTCCATATCTATGTGGTAAGAACCATATCTATCTATTTAGTGATTTTGCTATTGTGCATTTATTGAGCTTTGAATGTGAATTGTTAATGGCATTGATGTTGTTGGAAGCTTGAGTATATGAATTGCTTGTATGATTACTTGTTAGGATTGAGAGAAAGTAGCTAATTCTCCCCTATTTTAATGTGGAATCCAAGAGCATGAGTTAGAGCTTCTTAATGATGTTGGTGTGTTGATAATTTCTAGATGAATGTAATGATGTCGAACTCGTTGTCATGTTTTTTTAGGTAGCAAATGAGAGAAGTCTATGAATGTCGATTGTTCTTGACTAATCTTGTGTAAATGCATGAATTGGTTAAATTCTTAGACACGGTGTAGTGTTTATAAGTGTTGCCAAGCTTGTTGGTTCTTCGTGCTCAATGCTATCAATGGGAAACTTTTAGTCGTGTTTCAGCTAAGGGAGTCATTGGCGAGGTTTGACAAGAAGTGTCAAATTCACTCTTGCAAACTACTATCTAAGAAGGATGGAACATTTATCTTCACAACAAGTAGTCAAAGTAGTGAATGGATTGTTTCACTCATTCTTGAAGCCTTTATTATTTAGCATTCATGTGTTCTTAATGCTATGTTTTACTTCATTTATGCCATGGGTTGTTTGAGAATAGGAAGTGTTTGTATGAATTAAGTGTTAGGGAGTTAGGAAAGTGACGAATTCCTTAGCTCCTTTGCATGAATATCTAAAAACATGAACTTAGAACTTTTTGTGCATAATGTGTTGTGATTCTTGCTAGATAAGTATGTTAATGTGGATTGTTCTCATATTTATCCTATAGATGCAATGAAAGGTTGAACCTTGAATGTGGTTTGTTCTAGGTTTAGCCTAATGAATGCTATGTTTGATTAAATGGCTATGTCTTTGGTAGAAGGCTTTTTGTTGTCAAATCTATGGTCCTTCGTCCATAGGTAACAATTGTGATAGGATGAGTGAATGGTTCAATGATCTACATTTGGTTTGGAAGTGGATGTCAATTGCCCCCAAGGCTTTTTTTTTGTAGTTTTAAAACCCTTTTTCTTAGTTCTGTTTGGTGACTTAGCATAATTGCTTGACTTTGCTATTTGTCTTGTCTTTTAACTTTCATAACTTAGGACCACCAAACAACCCCCCATGTACCTGCTTTTATATGTATGTATATATATCTACTCCTAGCCTAATAGCAACCATTTGTGCTTAAACGCTTGAGAAAATCCCCCTTCTTCGTGGATGACCCCGACTTGCCACTTCTACTTAGTTGTAGATAGTATGCAAAAATGTATTATAAATATTAACTTTGAGAAGTACGGTGACGACCTCCCAAAGTAGGTTGGTGGGGTGAAAAGAAAGCAGGAGCAGTCCAGAGAAGAGTTAAGTGAAGCCCAGAGAAACTTGATGATAGATAGACTGGATAAGGAGAAAGTACTGAGGGTTATAAACTGTATAGAAGAAGTCTACAAGTGGAGTGGAATAGATGAGAAAATAGAAAAACAGAAATCGAAGATAGATTGGCTACGCTTGGGTGATAGGAACAACTTGTATTTCCATGCATCAGTGAAGTCAAAGAGCAAGGCAGCAGGCATACTAAAAATTGAAAAGGAAGATAGAAGTGTGACAACTGAATAGGAGGAAATAGAAACATAGATACTCAGTTTCTACAAGAATTTGATTGGCAGGACAAGTACCAGATCAGAAGGCATTGATGTGAAGATCATGAGGAATAGCAAAACATTGAATAATGAAGACAGAAGGAAACTGATTGCGGAGGTTAGTGAGAAGGAGATATATGAAGCCTTGAAGGGTATAGGTGACATGAAAGCACTGGGTTGTGATGGGTTTAATGCGAGATTCTTCAAAGTAAACTGGGGAGTGGTGAAGGATGATTTCATTGAAGCAGTGATGGATGTTTTTTTGAAACAGGAAAGATATACAGAGCTACAAACAACACATTAGTGACCCTCATTATGAAAATTCCCATGGCAAGCAAGGTGAAGGATTATAGGCCCATATCTTATGTGTCAACAATATGCAAGGTGATATCTAAAGTAATGACAAATCAGCTGAGCAAGGTAATTGGAGAAGTAGTGAAAATTAACCAGGCTACCTTTGTTCCCCGGAGGAGTATTCACGACTATATCATGGTGGTCTATAATCTGCTCAGAGCATGCAACAGAAAGGGTACAGATGGATATACATAAACCATTTGACACCGTCGAATGAGGATCACTTGAGGATATTATGAAGGAGATAGGAGTACCTGAGAAATTTGTGAGATGGGCTATGGTGGGTGTGAAAACAGTGTCATACGGATACAATGTTAATGGGCAAACTACCAGGTTTATCCAGGCAAAGAGGGGACTAAGGCAGGGAGACCCCCTCTCGCCACTGTTATTCATACTTGTTATGGAATATATGACAAGGTGCTTACATGATTGCAGAAATAAGACTGGGTTTAAATTCCATCCAAGCTGTGAACTCCTGCAGTTGAATAGCATCAACTTTGCAGATGATGTACTGCTACTATCAACTTTGCAGATGATGTGCATGAAATGTAAATATGTTGTGATGCCCCTGTTAATCTCAGGTCCAAGACAACCTGGGAACGAGGTTGATTTGTATTTGATACATTGATAGATGATTTGAAGATATTGTGGGAAGAAAAAGGGTGTTGGTATTTGATGCCCATATGAATGTGGAGTTCCAATTGCGTGCCATGCTTTTTTTCACGATCAATAATTTTCCAGCCTATGGAAATTGGTTGGGGTATGTCGTGAAGGGGCACAAAGAATGTCCTATTTGTGAGGAGAAGACAAAATTCAAATAGCTAAGACATGGAAGAAAGACAGTGTATCTTGGCCATAGAAAATGGCTGCAAGGAGACCATAAATACCGGGATGATGTGGTCAATTTTTGATGTGTCCATTTTATATGCTTTATTTAGTAGTATTTAGGATCACTTTTGTGCTCTTTTATTATCGAGAGCTTGTGTTTTACCTTGAAATTCACTTAGGAGAGGCAAAAGCAACTTTGTACTCTTTTACCTCTTTTAAGTGGATTTTGTGTGACAAGGGAAGAACACGGAAGCAACGAAGACCGGAAGACATTGAAGACTATACTTTCGAAGACTTTTGGATACTCACTTCGAAGACATGAAGACCGGAGGCCGTTGAAGACCATTTTTGGAGCCGTTGAAGACTTGAAGATTGAGAGGGATGGCTATGAAGAAGACAAAGAAACAATGCAAAACTCTGGCTCCCGTCGCGACCCCGTCGCGACACCATCGCGAGTCGCGACCAACACCATCGCGAGTCGCGACGAACTCGTCGCGAGTCGCGACCAACGGGCGGCCAGAAATCAACTTTATCTTCTTTGCACTATAAATACTACTCTCTTTCCTCCTCTTCTCCAGTTTTGCTCAGCCCGTTTCTCTCTGCATTTTAGGGCTCCAACTCTAGGTTTTTCTCTTCTTTCTTTTCTTTGTTTTTCTTAGTTTAATTATGTCTTTTGTTGTTCTAGAGTAGTTCTTGTACTTGGGAGCTATGGATTGAAGCTTCCACTTCTATGTATTGAGAACCATTTCTATCTATCTATTTGGTGTTTTTACTATTGTGCATTTATTGTGCTTTGAATGTTAATTGTTGATTCCATTGATGTTGTTGGAAGCTTGAGGATATGAATGCTTGTATGAATTGCTAGCTAGGGTTTGGGGGATTTGGGTTAATTTCCCCCCTGTTCTTGTTAGGAATGTATGAGTGTGAATTAGAGCTTTTGATTGTGTTAGTGTGTTGACAATGTGCTAGACGAATGTGATTGATGTTGAACTCTTCGTCACGTTCGTTTGTGTAGCAAACGAGAAGAGTTATATGCTCGTGGTCTATGAGTGGTCGCTCTTGACTAATCTCGTGTAATTGCATGAATTGGTTAAATGCTTAGTCACGGTGTAGTGGTCATAGGCATTGCCAAGCTTGTTGGTCCTTCGTGCTAAATGCCACCAATGACACCTTGAGTCGTGGTCGCGACTCGGGAGTCATTGGTGAGGTTTGACGAGAGATGTGGAACTCACTCTCGCAAACTACGAACTAAGAAGGATAGGAGTTTAGTCTCCACGACAAGTAGTTGAAGTACTGAATAGATGATTTAAATTCATTCTTGAAGCATTTGTTATTTGGCGTTTATGTATTCTTGACGGCGTGTTTCACTGCATGTGTGCCATGAGTTGTTTGAGCATAGGTAGTGCTTGTGTGGTTGAATTGTTTAGGTGTAGGAACGTGACGAATTCCGTAGCACCTTTGCATGAAGATCTATGAGCATGAACTTAGAACTCCTTGTGATGTGTGTGTTGTGGTACTTGCTAGATGGGTGTGTGAGTGTTGGGTCCTGAATGCTATATGATGGAATGTGTGAATGATTCGATGAACTACATTAGATGTGGAAGTGGATATCCGTTGCCCCCAAGGCATTTTATCTTTGTAGTTTAAAACCCCTTTTCTTTAGTTCTGTTTGATGATTAGCATAGTCACTTGACCTTGCTAGTTATCTTGTCTTTTTATCTTTCGTAACTTAGGAACAACCAACCAACCAACCCCCCCCCTTTTACTTGCTTTTAAGTGTGTGTAAATATAGTTACTCCTAGCCTAGTGTCAACCATTTGTGCTTGATTGCTTAGGAAGATCCCTCTTCTCATTGGACGATCCCGATTTGCCACTATCTACCTAGTTGTAGAAAGTAAGCATTTAGGGCTTATAAATTATCTTTTGCACGGCGGGCGCGACGATCGCCCGCCCGTCAAAATGGCGCCGTTGCCGGGGAAGAGGCGTTTATTCTTAAGTATTTAGGTGTATTTGGTTGTGTATTGGCTAGTTGTTTTTATTTTCCATTACTTGGTGGTTGTTTTTGTTCGGAGTAGGTATTGCTTGAGTTCTTGGTAATTTATTTTATCGAGAATCCTTGCACTATGATTCCGAACTTTTGAAAAATAAAAAATTAAAATTTTTTTTATGGAGCGTCTCACCTTGAGGGAACTCATGATGAGAAGAGAGGCTCAACAAGCAAGGTTTTGTAGGATGTGTCATTCCGATCATCCTACCGAATCTTACCCTTTGTTGTGGGAAGAGCACTATGACCGAGAAAGAACCCTTGGTTTCCAAAACCATGGGTACTATGAAGAGTGCTACCAAGAGGTAGGAGATATTTGTTTTCAAGGGCAAGAAGCTCATGAATGCTATCCATACCACAACTCTTACAATCCGGAATGGAGTGGTAGTCTGGATTTGTGGTATGAGAATGAGCCAGAAAACCAATATTACGAGCAACCTAGTTGGCCATCACCACCCTATACCATACCCCAAAACCAAGCCCAACAAGGAAGTTCAAGTTTGACACGTGAGGATGTCTTAAATACCATAGCAAACTTGAACTCCTTTACTAGTGAGGAGCCGGATACCCAGCTCTCCTCTAGTGTTGAGGCCATTGAGGGGCATGTGAGGAACATATTAGAGGTATTGGCCCGCATGGAAGCTCGTGATTCCGAAAACACACCATCCCAACTTGAACTCGATGATTCGGTGAGTGAGGTCACCAATAATAATGATTTTGAGTTTGAAAGGGATGAGGAGTTGGTTGTAGAGGATAGGAAAATTGAGGAAGAGGTGATAGTGCTACATCCATTAGCATTGTCACCCCTTCTCCCACCTAGTGAACCAACTCTAATATTTTTGGAAGTTTTGAGGGAAATGAGAGAGGAGCCAAAAGACTATCCTAAGCTCCCTAACCACTTAATTCCCTTTGAACCATCTCCACCTCCACAAGACTTTCCTCTTGGAAGTTTTGTGCCCCCACCTCTCTTATTTTGGATGCTCATGGTGAAGAGCTTCAAGCCTTCACCATACGGATAACATTAGGGTCGTGCCGACGACCTTAAAAATATGGAGCTTCGTCGTGCCGACGACGTTAAATAAATTCGGCATTTCTTTTAGTTTTTGTTTCTTTTAGTTTTTGTTTCTTTGTTTTTTGTTGTTTTGTTTTGTTCTTTTTATGGCATGTTTTTCTATGATTTTGTAGCAACACGAAGTGCATTGCAATGGAGGAGATGAAGGAATGAGATCAACGAATGAGGGAAGAAAGCTTGGACACTTGTTAAGAAAAAGAAAAAATTTTAAGCCTGGGATACCATGCCGTCGCGAGTCGCGATGGGCGCGAGTCACGACGAACAGGGGAGAAAAATCACTCCCAGCGCCAACTTTCCGCGAGTCGCGATGACTTCGCAAGGCTCGTCGCGAGTCACGACACACTTCGTCGCGAGTCGCGACGAGCTCAGAAATTTTTGAGCTTCCGGACTCAACTTTCAGCGAGCCGCGATGACATCGCGATGCTCCGTCGCGAGTCGCGATGTACTTCGTCGCAAGTCGCGACGTGATCAGAACTTGTCAAGCTTCCAGACTCAACTTTCCGCGAGTCGCGATGACTTCGCAAGGCTCGTCGCGAGTCGCGACACACTTCGTCGTGAGTCGCGACGAGCTCAGAAAATTTTGAGCTCTCGGACTCACCTTTCCGCGAATCGCGATGACTTCGCGAACCTCGTCGCGAGTCGCGACGTGCTCAGTACCTGTTGAAAATTTTTTGAGCCCGGATTTCAAATTTCCAAGCTTCCAAGTTTCCAAATGATTTTAAACATTGCATGATCCTACCTTCTTCTCCACCCAACACTCCCAAGAACCACCACATACCCACTCATTCCTCCACCATCCTACATATGTTGACATATGAACATTCTTGCATCTTTATAGTACATTTGTTGATTGTAGTATGCCGACTACATCATTGTGATCGTAAGTGCATATCCTATAATGATGCTTGTATACATGTCAATATATGTTGGATATTTTTCATGATTATTTTTATAGTGTTGGTTGAGTGTGATTTGGTTGTTCTTTGAAAATACTATGGTTATTAACTCTTGATGCTAAACCTAGTATTACATATCCTTATGTACTTGTGAGTTTAATGTGTTCTTCGTGGTGTAGTCTTGATCAAACGGCGCCATGGAGACAATGCTTTTCTCAAGGGGTGAGTTCTTCTACGGCATCTTTGCTCACCCTTCCGGTTCCGAAACCTATCTCGGGACCATCCAAGTACTTGGATATCGCCATATCACCGGCGAATTTGCGGAGAAATGGGTGTCACTCTAACTCCCTTACCTTGATTTTTATTGTTCTTGCCTTACATGTTTACATTGAGGGCAATGTAATGTTTTAAGTGTGGGGAGGGGTTAGAGGACTCATATGCATGCTAGATTGTTTTGGAATGCTTTTTGCTACTTTTCATTGGAAAAACATGAGAAAAAGAAAAAAAATAGAAAAACAAAAAGAAAAAGAAAATAGAAAAAGAAAAAGAAAAAAAAAACCCGCTAAGTTGAAAACCCGAGAGGGGAACTTAGGCAACATTGGGGGCCCGGATAGGTCGAAAACCCTTAAAGGGCGGCCTAGGAAAAAATGAGAGGCTAAAATGTGCGGAAAAAAGTGAGATGTGAGCTAAAGAAACATGATGTGTGGCTAGGATGAAAACTCGAAAGAGCTCCTAGGCAAAATGAGAGAAATTGAGAGAAATTGAAAAATGCTATGATTTCACTCACTTGCCGGCGTTGGAGTCATAAGGTTGCGGTTGTCACACGGATGGATCGGGTAGCTCAATATCTATAGACCTCTTGGGATTGGGTAGCTTAGTGGGTTAGGAAACGAAGTGTGGTTATGAAATTCCTTATCTCTTTCTACTTCGTTTTTGGTTGATATATTGGCATGAGGTGAAGCATGTGTTTAAAACTTCCTCTATGGTTTTAGCTTCATTTTGTGTCATTAGATTATAGGAATATCAATTCTGGGCTGTGAAATATTTTTATGGGTAGTGAATTGATAAGTGGTAGGTTTGGTTAGATTTAGGATTGGGGATGTGTGTGTGCAAAATTCTCATGTGAGCTTTAATTTTGGGATTTATGATATTGAGAGTTTTGTGAGGCTTTGATTGGGGGATTATTAGTTAGGATAGGGCTATATCATTTCTTCCGTGTGCTTAGATCTTTTCTTACTCGAGGGCGAGTAAGGTTTAAGTGTGGGGAGTTTTGATGTGGCCATTTTATGCGGGTATTTTAGGGTTTTTAGGATGTGGATATGTCATTTCCTCCGTGTGCTTGAATCTTTTCTTACTCGAGGGCGAGTAAGGTTTAAGTGTGGGGAGGTTTGATGTGTCCATTTTATATGCTTTATTTAGTAGTATTTAGGATCACTTTTGTGCTCTTTTATTATCGAGAGCTTGTGTTTTACCTTGAAATTCACTTAGGAGAGGCAAAAGCAACTTTGTACTCTTTTACCTCTTTTAAGTGGATTTTGTGTGACAAGGGAAGAACACGGAAGCAACGAAGACCGGAAGAAATTGAAGACTATACTTTCGAAGACTTTTGGATACTCACTTCGAAGACATGAAGACCGGAGGCCGTTGAAGACCATTTTTGGAGCCGTTGAAGACTTGAAGATTGAGAGGGATGGCTATGAAGAAGACAAAGAAACAATGCAAAACTCTGGCTCCCGTCGCGACCCCGTCGCGACACCATCGCGAGTCGCGACCAACACCGTCGCGAGTCGCGACGAACTCGTCGCGAGTCGCGACCAATGGGCGGCCAGAAATCAACTTTATCTTCTTTGCACTATAAATACTACTCTCTTTCCTCCTCTTCTCCAGTTTTGCTCAGCCCGTTTCTCTCTGCATTTTAGGGCTCCAACTCTAGGTTTTTCTCTTTTTTCTTTTCTTTGTTTTTCTTAGTTTAATTATGTCTTTTGTTGTTCTAGAGTAGTTCTTGTACTTGGGAGCTATGGATTGAAGCTTCCACTTCTATGTATTGAGAACCATTTCTATCTATCTATTTGGTGTTTTTACTATTGTGCATTTATTGTGCTTTGAATGTTAATTGTTGATTCCATTGATGTTGTTGGAAGCTTGAGGATATGAATGCTTGTATGAATTGCTAGCTAGGGTTTGGGGGATTTGGGTTAATTTCCCCCCTGTTCTTGTTAGGAATGTATGAGTGTGAATTAGAGCTTTTGATTGTGTTAGTGTGTTGACAATGTGCTAGACGAATGTGATTGATGTTGAACTCTTCGTCATGTTCGTTTGTGTAGCAAACGAGAAGAGTTATATGCTCGTGGTCTATGAGTGGTCGCTCTTGACTAATCTCGTGTAATTGCATGAATTGGTTAAATACTTAGTCACGGTGTAGTGGTCATAGGCATTGCCAAGCTTGTTGGTCCTTCGTGCTAAATGCCACCAATGACACCTTGAGTCGTGGTCGCGACTCGGGAGTCATTGGTGAGGTTTGACGAGAGATGTGGAACTCACTCTCGCAAACTACGAACTAAGAAGGATAGGAGTTTAGTCTCCACGACAAGTAGTTGAAGTACTGAATAGATGATTTAAATTCATTCTTGAAGCATTTGTTATTTGGCGTTTATGTATTCTTGACGGCGTGTTTCACTGCATGTGTGCCATGAGTTGTTTGAGCATAGGTAGTGCTTGTGTGGTTGAATTGTTTAGGTGTAGGAACGTGACGAATTCCGTAGCGCCTTTGCATGAAGATCTATGAGCATGAACTTAGAACTCCTTGTGATGTGTGTGTTGTGGTACTTGCTAGATGGGTGTGTGAGTGTTGGGTCCTGAATGCTATATGATGGAATGTGTGAATGATTCGATGAACTACATTAGATGTGGAAGTGGATATCCGTTGCCCCCAAGGCATTTTATCTTTGTAGTTTAAAACCCCTTTTCTTTAGTTCTGTTTGATGATTAGCATAGTCACTTGACCTTGCTAGTTATCTTGTCTTTTTATCTTTCGTAACTTAGGAACAACCAACCAACCAACCCCCCCCTTTTACTTGCTTTTAAGTGTGTGTAAATATAGTTACTCCTAGCCTAGTGTCAACCATTTGTGCTTGATTGCTTAGGAAGATCCCTCTTCTCATTGGACGACCCCGATTTGCCACTATCTACCTAGTTGTAGAAAGTAAGCATTTAGGGCTTATAAATTATCTTTTGCACGTCAATTTTGTTGGGGGGAAAGAACGAAGAAAATCCCCTACACCACTAACTAGTGTGCAGATTCACAAGAAGGTTAAGAAATTGAGAGTGGTGTTGGGAAAAAGTATAAAGGCAAGGACAAAATACATTGTGATGGTCCATGAAAGAAAAGGTCAATATTTTTTGATTTACCGTACTGGGAGCATCTTGAGGTTAGGCATTGCCTAGACGTGATGCATATTGAGAAAAATGTTTGTGAAAGTTTGTTAGGCACCCTCTTGAATATTCCCTGGAAGACAAAAGATAGTTCAAATGCCTGGTTGACTTGGTAGATTTGGGAATCAGAAATGATCTCGCTCCAGAAGTGAAGGGTAAGAGAACTTTCTTGCCCCCTGCACCTTGTACATTGTCAAAGGAGGAGATAATCTCAGTTTGTGATAATTTGAAATCAGTGAAGGTCCCAATTGGTTATTTATCTAATGTTAGTTGGGTAGTTACAAAGGATTGTCGGATGACTGGGTTGAAATCTCATGATTGTCATGTTCTGATGCAACAACTGTTACCTATTGCTATTCGCGGGGTAATGGAGGCCAACGTAAAGCACTCAATCACTAGACTTTGTTTATTTTTTGGTTCCATATGCCGAAGTCTATTGACCGGAACCATTTGGGTGTCCTACCAAAAGAGGTTGTTGTTGTGCTATGGTTGGAGATGTATTTCCCTCCATTATTTTTTTATATAATGGTTCACTTGGTTGTTCATTTAGTGCGGGAAATAAAGATATGTGGTCTGGTTAGTATGCATTGGATGTATCCTTTTGAGCGTCACATGAAAATATTCAAGGGATACGTGAAATGTATGAGTTGGCCGGATGCTAGTATTGTTGAGAGGTGTGTTACTGAAGAAGTAATTGAATTTTGCTCTAGCTATTTGGAGGAGCATAGAAATTTTGGGGTGCCCTAGAATCAACATATTGAAAGGAAGGTGGGCAAACCGAGGTCAAGGGGAATGTTATTTACTCCATTGAATAGTGATCTGATATCAGTTCATTTGTATGTTTTAAGAAATTGTAGGGAGACTAATGCTTATGTGACCGAGCACCTTAATTCAATCACAGAGTCTCATCCCACGTGGCCCCCAAATAAAGTTCAGTTGGAGCACAATGACAAGTTTGTGAAATAGTTATATGATCGATGCAATGTAGGTGATTACGACCTAAAAATTTGAGCATTTTCAAGGAAGCCTAACTGCACGGTTACGAGGTATTCCGGATATGACATGAACCATTTCTCTTTTTCTACTAGGACTAATATTTAAAGAGCACAACACAAAATATTGGGGTATACATTGAGTCGAAGACAATGTGGCAAGCAAGTAAGAAAGACAATAAACCTGTCCTAGCTGTGATGTCGTTTTATGGTGTTATTGATGAGATTTGGGAGCTCGACTATGTAGAATTCAAGATTCCAGTTTTCAAGTGCCAATGGTTTGATAACACGACTGGAGTTTGAAGTGATGACCCAATGGGATTTACCCTTGTTGACTAGCATCGTGAAGCATATGACAATGATCAGTTTATTTTGGCCGAACAAGGAAGACTAGTTTTCTACGTTAATGAACCGTGCAATGTAGGTTGGTCTATTGTGTTACACGGTAAGAAATACTCTTTCTGTGACGAAATTGATTTTGAAGTTACAAGTGAAAGGTTAGAGTTCTCCTCTATTTCCCCCCTACTTATTAACGACGGGATTGAGGTGGGAACAATACGGAGGAAACACAGATTTGGCATTTGGATAGATGAAGATGGCTAGGAAATTGGAGATGTTCAATCCAAAAAGAGGAAGATGGTTGAAGACTAGCTGCTGAAGAGCAATGAATTTGAGGGTTAAAATTTATGTATTTTTGTAGTATGTTTTGTTTTGTATGACTGTTAACTATTCTACCACTTGGATAAAATAAGCTTCATTTTCCTATGGTAGCGGCTGCCAGCTGCAGCGCGCTGCAACTCTTTTGGTAAAGCTTGGACAAAAATTAGCCTCATTTTCCTATGGTAGCGGCTGCCAGCTGCAGCGCACTGCATCTCTTTGGTTCAGCGCGCTGCAGCTCTTTTACACACACATTACCTATCTTGAGTTGCTCGTTCAGTTATTCTAAGACAAAAACATAAATATGTTACAAGCCTAGAACTTTCAACTTCCAAAATCAGAGCAAATAGATGCCCACAACTAATAGCATAAAAAATCCATAGCAATTTAGTACCAAGTCAAATCCACAGAGAAGCAACATATGTTTTGGAAATAAAAAAACCCGATAAAATAGAGATCCATAGAAACCAAGCAAAATAAAAAACTTGAGAAAATCAAGGTGTGAGTACAATGAAGGTAGTCAATCCCCAAGCGAGCTGTCCTCCCCAGTGTTGGAAGATGGAAAATCTATTGTTGGGATTGAACCCAATTCCTTGATTTTATTGACACACATGGCTATTGGGATCCTCCCAACCTGCTCAGTCCTTCGCACCAAGTGATCCACCTT
This sequence comes from Rubia yunnanensis, assembly GCA_037428765.1. Classification (NCBI taxonomy): domain Eukaryota; kingdom Viridiplantae; phylum Streptophyta; class Magnoliopsida; order Gentianales; family Rubiaceae; genus Rubia; species Rubia yunnanensis. Next base: position 62,221,655 of record CM075069.1, on the reverse strand, counting down.
CACTTTCAATGCTGCCATGTTCCCATCCGAATGCTCCTTAGGCGATTTACTTATTGCCAGCCTTAATGACACATTAATTTTCTTGTTCTTTGAGAATATTTGAGGGTTGATGGGAAGCTTTGGCATCAGTGTGTAATCATCATCTTTAAATTTGCAACCTGTTTCCACGCATAAAGCAATAATGAGGGAGGAGAAGCCTATACATTTGTGGGCATTGACACAAAATCCAGATGTACACCAGTATAGTACCCCCAACATTGATGCTCAAGTTCTTCTTGATCTTGTACAATAGCAGCATACGAGAACGATGAACCTCACTATTTATTTTCACCGGCAGCAGGCGGGCAACTATGAATGTGTACCACACATTCATGTCGTCACTCAAGTATTTCTTCTCAATGCTGGACCATTCTGGTGGTAGGTTCCGAATAACTTCATCACCATCATCATAGATTTCTTTTATGATCTGTTCACAAGAAGCTTTTTCAATAGCTTTTTCCGCGGCTTCGTAGACACTTGAGAGCTTCGGTGGGATCTTGTAGAACTCGTTGATCACATCCGGTGCAAGCACAACAAACTGACCGTGGAAGAAAACCTCTTCTGAATTCTTGTACTTCATGAAGGACAAGAACTCACATGCTAGGGTCTTGTTCGCATGATCTGGTTGTACGATGAAGCCTTCCCACCTGTGCTAATTGACATAGTCCTTTTAAGGTTTTTCTAGTCTCAGCCCTCTCTCCAGTATGAGGCCCCGACTAGTGAATTCTTTGTACACATTTTTAGCCTCATGACAATCCGCCTCTATCATCGGAATTGCAGAGTTCCCTTGCACCATTAGAGACCGGTTGTCTCGCTCTTCCATATCGCCAACTCTGGCCTTTCTCCTTGACTTCTGGCTGTTGGTCTTCCCCTTGGGTGAACCTTTTTTTGGCCATACCTGGTAAAATAAATGTTTTATGGTACCAAAGATGCCAGTAAAATGTTAGCATAAGTAAAATTTGCATCCATAATGTCAGCACATAAATAAATTTTCATCCAGATGTCAGCACATGAATAAATTTGCCTCCAGATATCTGCCGAGTTCTTGTAACATAACATAGGAATAGAACTGTATTTCCATAAGAAAACTAGGATTCACATAAAATATAGGCATAGAACTATATGAAGAACATAGGCATAGAACTGTTCCTTGAACATGGACATAGAACCAATTCAACAAACATAGGCATAGAATGGTATTCACATAGAACATAGGCATAGCATAAAGTGGTAATAACTCTCAAATTTCCAAAAAAAAAATCATAATTAGGTTTTTTCACAATTAGGTATTTTCATGAAATCAAACAATCAGCACACCAATAATGTAGACAATCCTTAGGAAACCAAAAATGAAAGGGTATGCACTTACCTAGTTTGGACAAGGGTTTGTTGATGAAAGGTGTTTGGAGGGCGGAGGGAGCTTGGAGGATGGTAGCTTGGTGGATGGTGTATGGACAGTGGACGGTAGATTGACGAAGGACAGAAGGTGGAGGGAGCATGGGACTGCGCAGCCTGGTTGCGGTGGAATGGATAGAGCTTGACGGAGGTGGAATTGAGTGGGGATGGTGGAGGGAGCGGGGACGGAGCTTGCTGGTGGAGGGAGCGGGAGACAATGGAGGAAGTGGGGTATATGGAGGGAGCTTGGTAGAGGAAAGGTGTTAGGGTATTGGGTTGAGTGACCAATTTTACACACACATTGGCTGAATCGTGTTAGGGTATTGGGTTCCATGGCTTAAGACACGAGGGCTAAAGGCTCGAGGTAGGAAGTTTGAGGTTCGATGTCTCGAGAGGCTCGAGGGTTTGAGGGGCTCGAGGGTCAAGAGTTATAAGGGCTCAAGGGGTCAGAGGGCTCGAGGTTTGAGGGGTTCGAAGGGCTGGAGGGATCGAGGGGTACGAGGGCTTGGGGGGCTCGAGGCTTGAGGGGTTCAAGGGGCTCGAGGGGTTTGAACATTTGAGGTGCTTGAGGGCTTGAGGTGCTCGAGGGCTATGTTGGGCTCAACATTTGAGGGCTCCAGGGGCTTGAGGGTTATGTTGGGTTCGAGGGGCTCGAGGCTCAAGGGGTTCGAGGCTCAAGGGGCTCGAGGGGTTTGAGAGGTGCGAGGGTTCGAGAGGCTCGAGGGGTGTAAGGGGCTCGAGGGGTGTGAGGGCTCGAGGGGCCCAAGGGCTCGAGGGGCTCAAGGGACTTAAGGGCTTGAGGCTCGAGGGGTTTGAGGGGTGTGAGGGTTCGAGGGGCTTGAGGGCTCAAGGTTCGAGGAGGTTCGAGGACTTGAGGGCTCAAGGGGCTTGAGGGGTTGAGAGTTCGAGGGGTCAAGGCTCGATGGTTCGTGGTTCGAGGATTGAGGCCTCAAGTTGAAGTTGTCAAAAATCCCCACATACGGGATCGAGGGATCGAGGGCTCAGGTTGAAGTTGTATAAAATCTAAGGGCTGATTTCCAAAAATTATATTATGTATATTATATTCATAAGTCAAGAAATCAATTTACATACTCCCTCCGTTTCACTAAGAGTGGTACTCTAATTTTAAGCTCTTGGATTAATGTGACGAAAATGAGAAGTTGAAATTGAGTGTAGAAAGTAAAAACTAGAATGAGTGGATGAGATTGTAGGAATCTTAAATGTAAAGTGTGCCAATTAAAAGGAACATCCCAATAAGACAAGTGTTCCAGTCTTAGTGAAACAGAGGGAGTATCAGTATTCTATATACACTAGTTAACTATATGTGAGCGTGTTCAATACAACTAAGGGTTGGTCAAACCCTAGTCAACATACATGCACCAACTTCACCGTATCCATTACTTGATAACCCATACGATTGTCTACTAGTCGCCCGTAGTGAGTGAGCGTTCCATGTGCACTGGTTAATCAACTATAACTTAATTGGCGATCTGTATACACTAGTTATAACTTAATTAACGTATCTATTTCTTGGTATAAGATCGTCCCTTACTTACTGAGGCGTCGCAAATACAGTCTTCCTCAAGTGCAACTAAGCGAGCCTACATTAATTTCATTATATTATCATATAAACATGTTTGAATTAACTCATACTAATTCCTGGTTAAAATCTATTTCTCTGGCCGTTTTATGTATACAAGTAATAGTTAGCACACTAAATACACAATTCTAGATAGGAGCATCGTCTATTGTAATTAAATAGTATCCAGACCTTAATTAATTTGTCATTGGATATTATTCAAAGTTCTTTACCTAACTCAATACAATGTAGTATATAAAAATCTCTTGAAAATGAGGAAGTTGGCCAACAAAGGAGCTTCACAAATTTAACTCCAAAGTGACCCAACAAAGCAGCAAGAATGGTCAAATTAAACTCCCAATTGGCCCAACAAAGCATCATTTAGCTTCCCTCCCAAATTTTCCCTCTTCCCTCCATAACCTTATCCCCAAAATTTTGCAACTGACACCCCAACACACACTCCCTTTGCAACTCCCACCGCAACACCCCAACACATGCCCTTCAAGGGCTCAAGGGATCGCGGTTCCAGGGCTCACATTTCCAGGTCGAGTAAAGCTGCTGCATAGCTGGCCGATGGCAACAAACATTGACGAGAGTGTGTACAAATAAGGTATGAGTGATTGGTTTTTGGGTGGTAGTTTACTTTTTTCCCGGGTTTAATCAATATGTATATATTGGTGGGTCTCTTAGTTTGTGAGTTTGTGTTTTAATTTGTTGGGTTATTAGTGTGGGTAGTTGTTCATGTGGATAGATGCTTTGTTTGCTAATAATTTTAGACTTTTTGCCTACTTTATTTTACCCCTTACGAGTTTTTCGCATATTATGTTGATAGGTCAATATGTTCTCAGTTGGTTGTTTGAGGATATCCGTCTTTGAATGTGTTATGTTAAGATTTCATTTTTTGATTGACTCATACAAGCGAGTGAATGGCGAAGCCGAGGAAGAAATTGTTTGACTCCGGTTCTAAAGCCGTAGAAGACAATTGTGTTACCCCTACAAAAGATGACACTTGTGATGTTAATAACGAGGAGGTCGATGATGCACTCAAATCATGCTCGGGATCTAAAAACTCGGGGGAGGAAGAAGAAACTTTATCAAAAGATGACATGAGTCGGAGCTTTGACAAGTTTGAGATTAAAGAGTATTGCAAGCGTAGAGGCACATCCACGTGCAAATCCATGTTACTAGCAAAGCAAAAGAAACCCCTTAAAATATTCTTCGACGATGACTTCAAACCCTTGGTTATGCGCAGCCGATGGTCGATGTACTGCTTCGGGACATGGCATAATTGGAAAGTAGTCCTAGACCATGTAAAGAAAGATGCATGAGAAGACATTCTCGTAAGTGTGTTCTAATCTTCCATTTTCATTTGTTCATTTCAACTTCATTACATTTTGCATTGACAACACATATCTTTGTCCACTAGATTAGTTGGGATATACAAACCAAAGTGACATTCAATGAGTTGAATAAGTTCCGAAATAAATGGACAATTTATACAGGTGAAAAGTGGAGGAATTGGAAGGCTAAGGTGGCTCACAAGTACATCGTGCAAAAAAAAAAACAGGTTCTTGTGCATGGACAGATTATCGATGGATGGACAAATAAGAATGGGAGCTATTTGTGAAACACAGACCAGCCCCTGAATTCAAGGTTATTCCTTAAAAATTCTTAATTCCTAGTCATTACTTTGTGATCATTTTAAAAATCAATGAACATATAGGAATTAAGTGACACAGTAAAAGTAAGCGCCTCACATAAGGAGTACATCTATCATATGGGCAGTGGAGGGAATCGTAGGCTTGCTATAGAACTCGAGAAAAGGAAAAGAAGGGCTAAAATTGATGATCTTATGGATCAAGGTTAAAGTGTAGAAGAAGCGGAGGCTTTAGTTCAAATCATGGATTTCAAACCAGACCGCTCGAAGGTGTTCCTAGAAGCTAACTGGGACAAGAAATTATCGACCTACACCAACGAATGCGTTAAAAGAGCAGCCCCCACTATTGTGATCCAAATTCATAATTGATTCTATCTTTATTAATATTCTCAGATGGAATGCATAGTAATGGCTTGCATATGTTTTGTTTAGTAGAAAAATCTTTCGGATAAGAAGCAAAAGGGAGAGTTGGTTATACAAGGAAAATAAGATATTCTCGTTCAAGCAATGGGTAAGAAGGATCATAAGATATTCTCGTTCAAGCAATGGGTAAGAAGGATCATGGGAGTTGTTGGAGAGGTTGCCCCATAACGGCCAAGGTGAATGAGGCCCTACCACATATTGCTGTGAGCCATTATGCATCTAGTTGATGTGGGAGCACAAACACAAAATCATCTGAAGAAATCTCAAATTCAAACAAACTACCAACAGATGTCATCGAGCTTAATGAAAGATTTGTTGCCTTATTTGAGACCCGAACAAATTGGCTGGTTGGAAAATTGGGTAAACCTATTCCCCCACACTTAGATGCCCGCAATTTCCCCGCTACATCTTCCAACCCCGCGAATAAAGACTATGGGGTATTCATTCCTTCAGCATCTGGATGTAGTGACCCACAAGGAACCGTTGAGGATGACAAGGTACTGTATACCATGAACCTCATAGTTAGTTGCTTTCATGCTCTGTGATTGTTAGTTTATGGATTTCAATTTCCTGTCAAATTGATTTTGGATGCATTTAGCTGTGGGGATATAGTTACTGCTGTCACGTTCATTTTGGATGTTGGTAGTTCGGGCCTACTAACATCTTCATCTTGTTCTTTTCTCAGTTGAACTGAGAAAAGATCCCTTTGCCAATATAGTTTTAATTAAGAGACAATTTATCCCAGATGAACGCTGAAAGCTGCAGCTTTCAGTCTCAGCTGAACACTGAAAGCTACACCGCGCTGCAGCTTTCAGCAGCTATATATAGAATTCATTTCTTGTTATAATCAACTTTCCAGGCCAATTACATTTTCAACCTTGGTCCCTATTAAGATTGATAACATTTATGACATTATTTAATTTTGATTACTTAATAACACTTACTTATTGTCCAACTGATGTTTTCCCCCTTTTTTGAATTTTGTTCTTAGAAAGGAAAAAGGTGATGCCTATATGTTTTGAACCATAATGGAGAAAGGGATGTAGCTTTATTTGGTATCTTGTTTCCAAAGGATAAGGAAATAGACTTACCCATCAAGTGGGAGTGAGTAAAGCTTCGTGGACCTGTGATCATTCCCAAGGCACCTTTGTCGATTGAACACGAAGAGTTTGAGTTTGTACTGAGGCCATTAGATATAACATTCCAAGGCTGGGAAAGCTGATAAGTGTCATTGGGCAACAGGATGATGAGGTGTGATAATTGTATTCTTCTTCTCATCGTATCATATATATCTTTCTAGATATTACTAAAACATAATTTCTTGTTCATCTTCTTATGTAGGAGAACGAGCAACAATCGCCTCGGAAAAAATTGGCAGTTGTTGAAGATGGAAGTCTTGAAATAAACCTCACACCAAAAACTAACACGGAGACTGAAGAGGTTAAACAAATAATTATACTAACTAGCTATGACATCCAGATACACATTAACACACTCTCCTTTACAGGAGGCGGTGGCTCAGGAAGATACTCCGAATGGAGAGGTGGTTGCTCGATCAGTAAAAGGAGAGGTGAAACATACCCCCAGAATTTTTCATTTCAACCTATTTTTTTTCAATGCCTGATGAACATTTTACCCATTAGCAAGTAGCAAAAAAGAATACTACATCGACGGAGAATGGGAAACCAAATCCTCCCATGTCAGTTTCTGACCATTACATTTTTGTGAGAACTCATTTTAACCTTTACAATATGATCCACTACTGAATTATATACATATACTGCTTAACTAACATTATTAGATTTTCAATGTAATTGGGGTGTCACGAAAGACAAAGAATGCATCGCTGCTGTTCTATAGATTAACGATTTTTTAAGGCTATCTACATAAATATGTGGACCTAACAATGTCTTCCACATCAATTTCAACGTGGAGGTGTTTGGATCAGAAGAAGTCTATATGGCCATATTTACTGACAAGTTAAAACTGTTCATGAGCAGCTTGGACGTAGAAAATGAAATGGAGTGGATCAGTGGGTGCCAACTTGATATATGGGCATCGTAAGAATTGCATGGTTACAATATTTATTGATGATTCATATATTTGTTTCACTTACAATATTATTTTTCCAGATACCTATGAGATGGGGTGGTTGATCGAAGCCACATCCAGTTTATTCCAGCCGGTTCAAATTCAATAGCTCAAAAGGCAAATCAGAGGGTTGAATTGACTGCGGACGAGGTTTCAACTGTCATGTGCCGCACTCAAGCAAGGATGTACGTCTTCCCATACAATTGAGAGTAAATTTTATTCTTTTTTTTGTGTTGTTTGACCCGGCCGCATGGAAGCAATAGCAACTATATGCTGTGATTTTATTTTTTAAAAATATTAAAAGTATTTTGGTGTTTCCTTTTTTTTATAGAAGCCATTGGTTTTCGCTCATCTTAGTACCAAAAATCAATCGAGTATACTGCATCGACTCGATGAGTGGGGGAATTCGTAAACGTAATAGGCTATGCCTTAAATTGATTCATTTGTAAATAGAACACATTTTTGTCATTCCTTCTACTTTAATGTTTTTTACAAAATTGTTTGTTCCCGTAAATGTGTTCTTGTAGGTTTCTCACTTTCTTTGCTTGATTGTTTACAATTAATTTTAATAATCGGTACAATGACATTCATTGTTCTATTCATTACTTGCGTTCATCGTTGCATGTTGGAAAAAGTTAGACCTAATTAAACTATTATGTGTGATCCCCAATTTCTGAATATATATTTTTATATATTGATATAAATATATTTTCATCGATTGTAGGGTTGTAACAAAATAGTGACGGTTCAATTCCGACCAAAATAGACCGTACCCTTTGAACTATACATGGAATATTATAAACATCAATGTACGTACTATCCCGTACCATCATATTTCCTCTGTCATTTTTATATTCGTAATCATTTCAGCAAATTCTCTTTTATATCAGCACAAGATACAAAGTAGTAATTTGGAATGTGGATACCATTGCATTTATTACATGGAAAAAATGGTTAGGGACGTGAATGACATTGACATTATTCCGTTACATTTTCCTATATTATTTTTTTGTATTTGTTAGTCTCTCACATATAAATCCTTTTCTAACATGCAATTTAATACATTGTTTCAGCAATTTCCAGAAGATTACACTCCTCCGGCGAGCGATCAAGTGCGGGGTATTGCTCTGAAATGGTTTTTGTATTTTTGCAAAATGTACTCTGCCAAAATGCATAGCTCAATTGAATGTCATACAAGGACTTGCCTCCACCATTGGATAGTAGTTAGTATTATCTCTTATGAGAAAGGTAATTGTCCTTCACTTTTGATACTCTTCATCTCTATGATGGGGGGGGGGGTTCTTGTATCTTATGTAGGCCACTAAGAACCACGTTTCATGCACTTCTTTCGCTAGTCTAAAATTATAGATGATCAAATTCAATGTTTTTTTTCTACCTACTTGTTGTCTGTGTGATGATTGTTGTATTTATTGGGAATTGATGTTGGGTATTTGTGCTATTTTTATTGGTGCACCGATTTAAGTAATCTAGACACAAATGATAATCGGTGCCATCTATGAAAAATAACGCACCGGTTTGGAAAACAAGCGTAAATATGAAACTAGCTGCGTGAAGATGGACTGAAAGAGCGGCAGCGCGCCGCAGCTTTCAGCGACCAGATTAGTCCCACATTTAACACCGGGTTTTGCTAAAATAATAACCGGTGCTAGCTTATCATATAATTAGCACTGGTTTTAAAACCGGTGCTATAAAATAACCGGTGATAACAATATGCGTATAGCACCGGTTTTAAAACCTGTGCTAAAAAATAATCGAGGCTAAAAAAACACTTTTAGCACCGGTTTTAAAACTGGTTTATTGGTGAACCGATTTAAGTAATCTATGCACAAATGATAATCAGTGCCATCTATGAAAAAGAACGCACCAGTTTGGAAAACAAGCGTAAATATGAAACTGGCTGCGTGAAGATGGACTGAAAGAGAGGCAGTGCGCCGCAGCTTCCAGCGACCAGATTAGTCCCATATTTAGCACCGGTTTTTGCTAAAATAATAACCGGTGCTAAAAACTAACCGGTGCTAAAAATAACTGCTGCTAAAAATACAATTTTAGCACCGGTTTTAAAACCGGTGCTAAAAATACACCTTTAGCACCGGTTTCGAAACCGGTGCTAACAAATAACTGGTGCTAAAAACACACTTTTAGCACCGTTTTAAAAACCGGGGCTAAAAAATACACTTTTAACACCAGTTTTTAAACTTGTGCCAAAAAATAACCGATGCTAAAAATACACTTTTAGCACCGGTTTTAAAACCGGTGCTACTCGGACACAAATTTAAAACTCGGACGCAAATTTAAAGCTAATTCAGTACATAATGGCACCGGTTTTTTTTCCAAAAATAACCGGTGCTACAAGATAAAAAAACCAGTGCTAGAGGGTTGTCTCCGTGGTAGTGTTACCACCATAACTAATAAAGAAACTCGCATATTCCCATAGAGAGTTCCACAAGTTCCCTACAAATGGCCCTTGTATACTTATAAGTAATCATATACAATTTACTCTTGACAATGAACTTGCACTTTTTAAATTTTTATGGCCGGAATTATATTATCTTTCAATTTCATAAAAAACCAAAAATATATAATTTCATGCAATTCTATGCGGAGAAAATTTTCGTGTTCATAATGCTTATTGTAAGAGTGAAAATGAAATACAAAAATAAAGGACGGACAGTATCCCCGAATCACAGGCGGGACACTAGCAATCCCAAGTCAAATTCTTTACCACTGTAACTGATAAAGAAACTCGCATGGTCCTACAAAGAGTTCCACAAGTTTCTTACGAACGACCCTTGTATACTTATAAGTAGTCATTTACAGTTTACTCTGGACAATATACTTGAACTTTTAAAATTTTTATGGCCAGACTTTTATTACCTTTCAATTTCATAAAGACCTAGAATATATAATTTAATGCGATTCTATGCGGGGGATATTATCATGTTCATAACTTTTATAGTAAGGGTAATATTGGAATACTAACCCAAATGAAGGACGGTAACCCTGGATCGCGGATGGGACATTTGAAATCCCAAGTAAAACTGTTTAGCACCGTAACTAATAAAGAAACTCGCAAAATCCCACAGAGAGTTCCACAAGTTCGTTATGAATTACCCTTGTATACTTATAAGTATAATCTACAATTTACTATGGACAATGTACTTGAGCTCTTTTTAAAACTTGATGGCCGGACTTTTCTTAAATTTTAATTTCATAAAAAAACCTAGAATATATAATTAAATGTGATTCTGTGCGGTAAAAATTATCGTGTTCATAACGCTTATTGTAAGGGTAATAATGGAATACTAACACAAATGATGGACGGTAACCCCTGATCGCGGACTTGACACTAGCAATCAAAAGCCAAATACTTTACCACTGTAACTGATAAAGAAACTCGCATAATCCCACAGAGAGTTCCACATATTTCCTTACAAATAACCCATGTATACTTATAAATAATCATCTACAGTATAGTCTTGACAATGTTCTTGCACTTTTTAAAATTTGATGGTCGGACTTTTGTTACCTTTTATTTTAGTTTCATGCGATTCTATGCGGAGGAAATTATCATGTTCATAGCGCTTATTGTAAGAATAATAATGGAATACTAACAAAAATGACGGGACACTTGCAATCCCAAGTAAAACTCTTTACCATCGTAACTGATAAAGAAACTCGCATAATCCTACAGAGAGTTCCACAAGTTCCTTATGAATGATCCTTGATACTTATAAGTATCATCTACAATTTACTCTGAACAATATACTTGCACTTTTTAAAATTTAAGGGTTAGACTTTTATTACCTTTTGTTTTCATAAAAACCTAGAATTTATAATTTCATGCGATTCTATGCGGTGGAAATTATTGTGTGGATAACGCTTATTGTTAGGGTAATAATAGAATACTAACACAAATGACGAACACTAATCATGGATCGTGGACGGGACACTTGCAATCCCAAGTCAAACTTTTTACCACCGTAACTGATAAAGAAACTCGCATAATCCCACACCCAGTTTCACAAGTTCTTTACAAATGACCCTCGTATACTTATAAGTAATCATCTACAATTTACTTTTGACAATGTACTTGTGATTTTTAAAATTTAATGGCCGGACATTTATTACCTTTTTAATTTTAAAAAACCTAGAATATATAATTTCATGCGATTCTATGCGGTGGAAATTATCGTGTTTGTAATGTTATTGTAAGGGTAATAATGGAATACTTACACAAATGATGGAGGGTAACCCCGGATCGCGGATGGGACATTTGCAATCCGAAGTCAAACTACTTACAACCATAACTGATAAAGAAACTCGCATAATCCCACATAAGATTTATTCTTTACAATGTACTTGCAGTTTTGAAAATTTTATAGCCGAACTTTTATTTCCTATTAATTTCATAAAAACCCTAGAGTGTATAATTTCATGCGATTCTATACGGTGGAAAGTTTCATGTTCATAACGTCTATTGTAAGGGGAATAATGGAACACTAACACAAATAACTGATTGTAACCCTGAATCGCGGACGGGACACTTGCAATCCCAAGTCAAACTCTTTACCACTGTAACTGATAAAGTAACTTGCATAATCCCGTAGAGAGTTCCACAAGTTTCCTACGAACGACCCTTGTATACTTATAAGTAGTCATCTACAATTTAATCTTAACAAATTACTTGCGCTTTTTCAAATTTTTTGTCAGGACTTTTATTACCTTTTAATATCATAAAGACCTAGAATATATAATTTCGTCAATTCTATGACATGAAAATTATCGTGTTCATAATGCTTATTGTAAGGTAGTAATATAATACTAACAAAAATGGCAGACGGTAACCCTAGATCGCGAACGGGACAATTGCAATCCCAAGTCAAACTCTTTACCACCGTAACTAATAAAAAACTCGAATAATAATACAGAGAGTACCACAAGTTCCTTTCGAATGACCCTTATATACTTTAAAGTAATCATTTACAATTTACTCTTGCGCTTTTAAATATTTGATGGCCGGACTTTTATTACCTTTTAATTTCATAAAAAACCTAGAATATATAACTTCATGCGATTCTAGGCAATGGAAATTATCGTGTTCATAACGTTTATTGTAAGAATAATAATAAAATACCAACAAAAGTAACAGACGATAACCCCGGATAGCGGACGTGACGTTTGCAATCCCAAGCCAAACTCTTTACCATCGTAACTGATAAAGAAACTCGCATATTCCCACAGAGAGTACCACAAGTTCCATACGAATGACCCTCTATACTTATAGGTAATCATCTACAATTTACAATGGACAATGTACTTGCACTTTTTTTTTAAAAAAATTGATGGCCAAACTTTTTTTACCTTTAAATTTCATAAAAACCTAGAATATATAATTTCATGCGATTCTCTGTGGTGAAAATTATCATGTTCATAACACTTATTGTAAGGGTAATAATGTAACACTAACAAAAATGACGGACAGTAACCCTGGACTGGGGATGAGACACTAGAATCCCAAGTAAAATTCTATACAACCGTAACTGATAAAGAAACTCACATAATCCCACAGAGAGTTCCATAAGTTCCTTACGAATGACTCTTGTATACTTATAAGTAATCATCTTCAATTTCCACGGTACAATATACTTTTGCTTTTAAAATTTTAATGGCCATAATTTTATTACCTTTTAATTTCGTAAAAACCTAGAATATATAAATTCATGCGATTCTATGCGGTGGAAATTATCGTGTTCATAACGCTTATTGTAAGGGTAATAATAAAATACTAACAAAAGTGACAGACGATAACCCTGGATCGCTGACGGGACACTTGCAATAGCAAGTCAAACTCTTTACCACCGTAACAACTTGCATAATCCCACAGAGTGTTCCACAAGTTCCTTACGAATGACCCTTGTATATTTATAAGTAGTCATGTTCAATTTACTCTAGGTAAGTGCTTGCGCTTTTAAAAATTTGATGGCTTGACTTTTATTACCTTTTAATTTCATGAAAAACCTGGAATATATAGTTTCATGAGATTCTATGCAGTGGAAATTAATGTGTTCATAACGCTCATTGTAAGGGTGATAATAAAATACTAACAAAAGTGACAGTCGATAACCATGGATCGTGGACGGGACATTTCCAATCCCAAGTCAAACTCTTTACCACCGTAACAGATAAAGAAACTCGCATAATCCCACAGAGAGTTCCACAAGTTCCTTACGAATGACCCTCGTATACTTATGACCCTCGTATACTTATAGGTAAACATCTACAATTTACCAGAGACAATGTACTTGCGCTTTTTTTAAAAAATTTGATGGCCGGACTTTTATAACTATTCAATTTTTTTTTTGAAACCATAACGATTACTCAATCTAGTTGCCGAGTAATATTTTTTTCACCATGAAATGTCCACACCAAGTAAAATCTACAAAATCCTCCTTGGTATAGTTGGTGTTTTTTTTTTTTTTAAAAAATAAACCATCATAGATGGGGGAAATTATATTGGCCTTCCCGAGCCGTAATAAAACAAAAAATAAAGAAGCCAAAGGCTAAGTTACTGTACAGTCTGAGCGGATTGCTCTTGAAGCAACCATAAATTGCTTCCAAAAGAATGAACTAGAGTAATTAGGATGCTATAGGATGAACTCTCGAACTTCTTAGTGAATCGACATCGAGACACAGGTCAGTCAGAGAGAATAACCATGAGCATAACCTCTTAATTTTGCAAAACAAAAGAAACTAGCAGATTGTAAGGGAAAGAAGAAAACTGAGGTGAGCTTTCTTATTGCCCTACTCCAAAGTGGATGATCAGGAATGTCCATAGCAAGCTCATTCAAAAGCTTGTTACTTGAGAATCTTGAAGGCCGTGTGTAGTCTGTTGAAGCGAATAAGAGGCAGTTATGCAGCATAGACTTGAAACCTGCATTCAAGAGTTAGAATGAGTAGCATCCGAACTAAAAGATTCGTAGAGCAGGGATGCCAATTTGATCTAGTCTGATTAGCCCCCTAACCGTGTTCGGAAGTTCAGATAAATCAATAAAAGATGAATCACATTCTAATTGCAAACAAAGTTTAGCAAGTGTATGGGCCACGAGGTTAGCCTGCCTATATATATGTACCAGATTGATGTCATTAAGTGATTGATGGATCTCATCAGCTAGTGAAAAGCATTTCCAATGACAACGGAGTGGTTCAGTAGAAAAGAGAACAGCAGAAAGACAATCAGATTCCATATGAAGGGAGCCAGTTAAATCATGTGAAATCTGGATGGCAAACTTAATAGCCTTCAATTCAGCTTCTAAAGGTGAAAAAGCTACAGTAAATAGAGTGTAAGCTCCCACGAAAGCCCCTGTAATGTCTCTAATGATCACTCCAATCCCACACTTCAAAGTATTGCATGACCAGGAGGCATCAACATTAATCTTAAAACCTGATGTAGGCCTAGTCCAAGCAATTTTCCAGATTTTTGGCTTTGGTGAAAGTTTAAGAAGTGGTAGAAAGGAATGATCAGCAATACTCACATCTAGAGGAGATGATATGTGAACCGGATTTGCACTGAAGGAGAAAAAAATCTGATCTCTAATGAGCTGGAGCACTAGGGTGGAGGAAGGCTTGGTAGATTCAAATAAGTATCTGTTTCTCATTTTCCAAATATTCCAAAAAGTGAAGATGGCAGCAGTACGGATCATTGTAGCATGTAAGGAGGTTAGAGCTGGCAAAGTAAAGTAGTATGAAATTCTTTCCCAAACCGAAGGGAATGCTCTATCATGAATACCCATAAACTGATGAATGATTTTCCAAACAGATAGAGAGAAATAACATGAGTTGAAAAAATGCTCTAAAGAGTCCTCATGGTTGTTGCACATACAGCATTTAGAAGCCAGACTGAATCTAAGTTTCCTGATTATGTTATCAAAAGGCAGCAGAGAATTCACAACTTTCCACATGAAAACAGAGATTTTTTTCTCAAATCTGGGATTCCAAAGAAGTTTAGCAGAGGAAATCAAACCTGAGTGGTTACTTAGCAACTTATATGTATCTTTGAAGGAGAAGTTTCCAGAGATACCTGGTTTCCAAATTAATCTATCAGCTCTGTGGGGGAAGAGTTTTGACTCCTGCAAAAGATTGATAATGTGAGATGGCAGAAATGGCTCAATTTTTGTAATAAGAAAAACTTTGTTAGATATGAATTCAGAGACTGAACATTCAACATCAATATCCACCCTATTGTGGTCACACACATCAATCAGTGCACCTACATCCAGCCAGTTTGAAGTCCAAAAATTACAATCACCTCTCCCTATGATGACTCTAGAATTAGCCTCTGCCCAATCATTAACTGAACAAATTCTCTTCCAGTTGGGAGAAGACCTATAGGATTGAGGGAGGGCAGCCATTAAGTGAGTCCAGAGGGCATCACCTATTTGATACTTCCACCACAATTTAACTGAGCATGTTTTAATTATTGTACTGATCGACCTGAAGCCAAGGCCATTCTGATCAGTTGGGAGACACAAATCAGACCACTTTTTCCATGATCTCTTAGGTTTTAAATCATCCCCCCAAAAGAATTTGCTCATTTTTTTCTCAATGATGGTAATGATCAATTTTTTTGGTTTAATAACTTGCCAGATGTGTTGTGGAATGGCATATATGCAAGACTCAATCAATGTAATTTTCCCACCCATGGAAATCCATCTATTTTTCCAATTACCAATCTTATTATCAATAAGTTCAAAGAGTGGTTGAAAGTAAATTTTTTTTGCCACACCAGTAAAGATTGGAACTCCTAAATAGGTGAAAGGGAAGGAACCCAATTTCATTCCAAGTATCCTTTTAATGTGGTTCACTTTATGTTCTGTAGCATGTTTACTTATGAAGATGTCACTCTTGTTGTAATTGATAGACTGACCAGTGACCTCCTCAAAGATAGACAAAAAAGCCTTTAATCTAACCAAGGTTAATTTTGTAGCTTTAAAGAAAATGACAGTATCATCAGCATAAGATAAGTGAGAGATTCTTGGAGGATTACCTGGAAGATCAAAGTAGTCTAGCTTACCCTTGTCAAAAATGTAGCTCAGGCTCCTTGAAAAAGACTCAGAAAAAATATTAAACAACAATGGAGATAGAGGATCACCCTGTTTAATGCCTCTAGAAGACTGAAAAAATCCCACAGGCTTACCATTAATTAGAATAGAGAACCAAGCCTGTGACAAGTTTTTCATAACAGTGAAAATGAATTTTGCATGGAAACCAAATTTTGCCAAAATTTTATATAGAAATGACCATCTAACCCTGTCAAAAGCCTTTTTGAGATCAAGTTTAATTATACAATTCGGATCCCTTCTCTTTCTGTTAATGAGTCTAACCATTTCCTGTAGATGAATGACATTATCAGAAATATCCCTACCATGTAAAAAAGCTGTTTGGTTAGGAGAGATAATCTTAGGCATAATAGGTTTAAGTCTTTCCATAAGCACTTTAGAACAAATCTTATTAATCACATTGGAGAGACTTATAGGCCTATAGTCATCAAATGAGGATGGGGTTTTCTTCTTTGGGATAATGGTAATCCAGGTACTACTTATACCCCTAGGCAGGTTTGATGAAGATTGGAAATCCTGAACAGCTAGAAGAAGATCATGTGATATTATATCCCAAGATTTCATGTAGAATTTGGCCGTAAAACCATCCGGACCTGGAGAGCTTGATTTGTTAAGGCTATACACTATCTTCTTAAGCTCCTCCATAGTGACTGGTTTTAATAGGTTCTCATTATCTTCCTGAGTAACCATCTTGGGTATATGGTTGAGAAAATGAGATGTGAATGGAGAGCACTCAGTGAGGCAGTCTTCACTCAGTAAATCTTGATAATACCTGATTGCCTCCATCTCCACATCCAGTGTGTTTTCCAACCATTGACCATTTCTACCCTTGATTTTTGTGATCCTCAATCTATTATTCTTATCTTGTACAAATTTATGAAAGAAAGATGTATTATTGTCTCCATCTTGTAGCCATTTTATCTTAGCCTTGTGTTTCCAAAAATTCTTTTGATCAGACATGGCCTTGACTAAACTAGCCCTAGCCTTCCTAAGATTAACCAGATTATTAACAGAATCATCCTGATCAGTTAAAGCTTCCTGAGCCTGCAAGGCTAATTCAGCCTGAAGAACATTATCATGAATGTTACCAAAATGTTCTTTGTTCCAGCTTTTTAAGGCTTTCTTAAGTCTAACTAGTTTTAAATAAAAAGCTAGCATTCCAGATTTATGCATAGGAGTATCCCAATCCTTCTTAATTACTTCATTAAAATCTTTCCACTTGTACCATGTATTTAAGAACCTGAAGGGTCTCGGATTGGATGGTATGTCACTTCCTACAGTTAGCAGCAAGGGGTTGTGATCAGAGCTAACTCTATTCAAGATCTGAATTGTAGAGGAAGGAAAAGAAAGAGTCCATGATGAAGTGCATAATCCTCTATCTAGTCTTTTAACTGTAGGAGATCTTAAACGATTATTAGTCCAAGTAAACAAGTTTCCAACAGTATTGATTTCTTCCAACCCCAGTCCATTAATAAAATCATTAAAATCTCTAATACTACCAAGTTTTGGAATAGATGGACCTCTGTATTCGGATATAGATGAAATGCAGTTGAAATCTCCAATAAACAAGGATTCAGAATGATTAAGTGAACTAAGATCAGACCAGAGATCCTTTCTTCCTAATCTGGTTCTCAGACCATATACAAAAAAGACATCCATTGGCTTAATGAGAGTAGAACTAGTTAGGTGAATTCCAAGAAACTGAAGATTATCATTCCTAACTGTCAGAGTTATGCTTGAAGACCAAAAAATCCATATCTGACCATTAGTTGCAGAGAAACAATTATCAAACCTCAACATTTGTCTATATTGATCACATTGTGAGTTATCATGTTTAGGCTCAATTAAACAAATGAGTTCAAATTTATGTCTATTGATGAGATTAGAGAGTCTAAGCATAGATGTATCCATTCCTCTAATATTCCAAACCAGCATTTTAATTCTAATAGTTGCACTATTCATAATGAAACATTAGAGGAGCTTTTTGATCTAGTCATAATAGTGTTCTTCTGTGTGAAAAAGGTGTCATTATGTGGTTTACTTTTCATAACAGACTTACCTTTTTTCAACTTACTTGGATCTGAAAGGAGGGACACTGTGTCCCTGTGATTGATCAGTTCCAGTTTCAGGAGCAGTATTCAAACAGGTGGCTTCTTCTTCAGTTGCAGAGAGTTCAATTTGGGTGCCCTCATCTCCAGATGATTCCTCACCAGCTAAGGGTAGAAATCTGTTGGACCTATTTTTCTGCTGAGAGAAAATAAAATTTTTTGCTGCAATGATGGAGCTGAAAGGGGAAAAGGATTTACCTCGTTTACTTGGTAGATTATCTTTGGCAAAAACTGACCTAAAATTAGGTGGGGCAGATTGAGGATGCCTATCTTGTGTCCCAAATGATCTAGGTTCCATGGGAAAGGCTCGAGGGGAGGTGGTGGGAATTAATTTTTCAGGTTGAGGGGATAGAGAAATATCTTTCTCTGTCACAACAACCTCTGTGCTACTAGCTACAATGGTTGGCAGGTCAACAATACTGGGAGTGAATTTTTGAGGGGGCACCCCAGATATCATAGGATCAACCAGGGGGTCAGAGCTAGATAGATCATTAGTTTCCTGCACTGCATCTAAACTCTGCTGTTTCTTAGGAACATAGATAAATTTCTGAGACTGATAACCCTTTTGTTTTTCTGTTATTGAGATCCCTGAACTCTCTTCTCCTAAATTACCAGTCTTATTACTATTTGAGTTCCCTTTTGTCTGTCCCATCAAACCCTTCAAATGGGAATCATTTAAATTAATTACAGAATCATTTTTCCTAGCCGAGGATCTCTTTAGTTCCGGATGCAGATAAATACAATGATTGTCCTCATGCCCTATACATTTACAATGTAAACAGTAGGGGGGAATATCCTCAAAGTCTAGGGGGAGCTTAACAACATTGAATTCATTACCATCCTCCTCGATTCCCACTCTAATGCAAGATGGTAATTTATTTTTTAGATCAATTTCAACACACATTTTTACACAGGAAGGCCTAGATAGAGCCTCAGTAGCAGCATCAACTTTAATAAAGTTCCCAATTTGGTTACCCATGATTTCAAGCATAGCTGAATTATAAAAGTAGATTGGGACATGAGGAATTGTTACCCATACCGGGACTATGGATGATTCTGCCTCCGGAGAGAAATCAGAATTCCATTTCAATACCTTCATTTGCACATTATTGAATACCCAGTGACCCTTGAGCCAGAACCTCTGGTAGTCTTCTTTTTCCTGGAATCGAACTAGGACGTGCCGGAAGTCGATGGATCCTAATTGAAATTTGCCTTTGAATCCTACAGAATTAAAAGATTCATTTAGTTGGACCATAGAAGGCTTTCCTCTAGCAAACTTACCGATCAGAGCATTCCGATAATGGGAGGAGAGAGTGTCTGCATCCTTGCGACTGACGAGGCATGAGATTTCTCCTTTGTACTGGGTTTTGGGGATGATTTCCGGGTTTGATGGAAGGGAAGCTTGTAATGGAGGAGGTCGATTCGCAAGCGCTTGAAGGAATGATTTGGTCCCCCCTTGGCTTCGATCGGCCGGCGGGAGAGCCGCCATGGCGGCGGTAAACGGAACAAGGTGAGAAATAAAATATGACCGTTATCAGTTAAGGTGACTGAGAGAAGGAGAGGAAGAAGGTGAAAACGACAGAGAAACTACTCGTTTTGGTTAATTCGCACCGGAAATCGCACGTAGTTACTTTTCAGATAATACGGAGGATTTCTGTAAGACCAAGGTATAGTTGGTGTTTAACTATTCAATTTTATAAAAAAACTTAGAATATAAAATTTCATGCGATTTTATACGGTGAAAATTATCGTATTCATAACGCTTATTGTAAGGGTAATAATGGACTACTAACTCAAATGATTGACAGTAATCCCGGATCACGGACGGGACACTTGCAATCCCAAGTCAAACTCTTTACCACTGTAACTAATAAAGAAACTCACCTAATCCCACAGAGAGTTCCACAAGTTCTTACGAATGACCCTTGTATGCTTATAAGTAGTCATCTATAATTTACTCTGGACTATATACTTGCGCTTTTTAAAATTTGATGGCCGGACTTTTATTATCTTTTAATTTCTTAAAGATCTATAATATATAATTTCATGCGATTCTATAAGGTGTAAATTATCGTGTTCATAACACTTATTGTTTGGGTGATAATAGAATACTAACAAAAGTGATAGACGGTAACCCTGGATCGCGGATGGGACATTTGCAATCCCAAGTAAAACTCTTTACCACCATAACTGATAAACAAACTCCTATAATCCCACATAGTGTTCCAAACATTCCTTACGAATGAGCCTTGTATACTTATAAGTAATTATCTACAGTTTACTCTTGGCAATGTGCTTGCGCTTTTCAAAATTTGATGGATGGACTAATGTTGCCTTTAAATTTCATAAAAAACTTAGAATATATAAGTTAATGTGATTGTATGCGGTGGAAATTATCTTGTTCATAACGCTTATTGTAATGGTAATAATGGAATACTCTTTGCCATGTGCTACTCTTTACCACTACAACTGATAAAGAAACTTGCATAATCCAACATTCAGTTCCATAAGTTCCTTACGAACGACCCTTGTATACTTATAAGTATCATCTACAATTTACCATGGACAATGTACTTGCATTTTTTTTAAAACAATGATGGTTGGACTTTTATTACCTTTTAATTTCTTAAAAATCCTAGAATATATAATTTCATGCAATTTTATGCGGTGGAAATTATCGTATTCATAACGCTTATTGTAAGGGTAATAATGTAACTCCGGATCGCGGATGAGACATTTGTAATCCCAAGTCAAAATACTTACCACCATATATAAAGAAACTCGCATAATCCCACATAGAGTTCCACAAGTTCCTTACAAATGACCCTTGTATACTTACAACTAATCATCTACAATTTACTCTAGACAATGTACTTGCGGTTTTTAAAATTTGGTGGCCGAATTTTTATTACCTTTTAATTTCATAAAAAAACCTGGAGTGTATAATTTCATGTGATTCTATGAGGTGGAAATTTTTGTGTTCATAGCGCTTACTGTAAGGGGAATAATGGAACACTAACAAAAATGAGGGATGGTAAGCCCGGATCGCGAACGAGACACTTTCAATCCCAAGTCAAACTCTTTACCACTGTAACTGATAAAGAAACTTGCATAATCCCACGGAGAGTTCCACAAGTTCCTCACAAACGACCCTTGTATACTTATAAGTAGTCATCTATAATTTACTCTGGACAATATACTTTGGCTTTTAAAAAATTTATGGTCGGCTTTTATTACCTTTTAATTTCATAAATATCCAGAATATATAATTTCATGTGATTCTATGGGGTGGAAATTATCATGTTCATAATGCTCATTGTAAGGTAATAATAGAATACTAACAAAATTGATAGACTGTAACCCCTAATCGCGGACTGGACATTTGCAATCCCAAGCTAAACTCTTTCCCACCGTAACTGATAACGAAACTTGCATTATCCCACAGAGAGTTCCACAATTTCCTTAAGATTGTCCCTTGTATACTTATAAATAATCATTTATAATTAACTCTGGGCAAGTGCTTGAGCGTTTAAAATTTTGATGGCCAAAATTTTATTACCTTTTAATTTCATAAAACACTTAGAATATATAATTTCATGCGATTCTATGCAGTGGAAGTTATCGTGTACATAATGCTTATTGTAAGGGTAAGAATAGAATACTAACAAAAGTGACAGACGATAACCCTGGATCGCGGACAGGACATTTGGAATCCTAAGTCAAACTCTTTACCACCGTAACTGATAAAGAAACTCGCATAATCCCACAGAGAGTTCCACAAGTTCCTTACGAGTGACCCTCGTATACTTATAGGTAATCATCTACAATTTTCTATGGACAATGTACTTGCGCTTTTTAAAATTTGATGGCCGAGCTTTTATTACCTTTTATTTTCATAAAAAAACTAGAATATATAATTTATTTGATTTTATGCAGTGGAATTTATCGTGTTAATAACGCTTTTTGTAAGGGTAATAATTGAATACTAACACAAATGATGGACAGTAATCCCTGATCATGGACGGGACACTTGTAATCCCAACTCAAACTCATTACCACTTTAATTGATAAAGAAACTCGCATAATCCCACAGAGAGTTCCACAAGTTCTTTAGGAATGACCCTTGTATACATTTTAGTATCATCTACAATTTACTACATACAATGTACTTGTGCTTTTTAAAAAATTTTATGGGCAGGCTTTTATTACCTTTTAATTTCATAAAAAACCTAGAATATATAATTTCATGGAATTTTATGCAGTGGAAATTATTGTGTTCATACTGCTTATTGTAAGGGTAATAATGGAATACTAACACAAATAATGGACGGTAACCCAAGATCGTGGACGGGACACTTTCAATCCCAAGTCAAACTGTTAACCACCGTAACTAATAAAGAAACTCGCATAATCCCACAGAGAGTGCCACAAGTTCCTTACAAATTACCCTTGTATACTTATAAGTAGTCATCTACAATTGACTCTAGACGATGTACTTGCACTTTTAAAATTTTTATGGACGGACATTTATTACCTTTTAATTTCATAAAGACCTAAAATATATAATTTCATGCGATTCTATGAGGTGGAAATTATCGTGTTCATAGTGCTTATTGTAAGGTAATAATATAATACTAACGAAAATGACAGATGGTAACCCAGGATCGCGGACGGGACATTTTCAATTCCTAGTCAAACTCATTACCACCGTAACCGATAAACAAACTCCCATAATCCCATGGAGAGTTTCACAAGTTCCTTACGAATGACCCTTGTATACTTATAAGTAATTAGCTACAATTTACTCTGGGCAAGTGTTTGCGCTTTTAAAATTTTGATGGCCAAGCTTTTATTACCTTTTAATTTAATAAAAATCCTTGAATAATTTCATGTGATGCTATGCGGTGGAAATTATCATGTTCATAATGCTTATTGTAAGGGTAATAATAGAATACAAACAAAAGTGACAGATGATAACCCCGGATCGCGGACGGGATCTCGGATGGGATCACGGACGGGACATTTGTAATCCCAAGTCAAACTCTTTACCACCATAACTGGTAAAGAAATTTTCATAATCCCACAGAGAGTTCCAAAAGTTACTTACGAATGACCCTTGTATACTTATAAGTATCATCTACAATTAACTATAAACAATGTACTTGTGCCTTTTAAAATATGATGGCCAAACTTTTATTATCTTTTCAATTCATAAAAAACCTCGAATATATAATTTTATGTGATTCTATGCGGTGAAAAATATCGTGTTCAAAGCGATTATTGTAAGGGTAAAAAGGGAATACTAACACAAATGACGGACGGTAACCCCGGATCGAGGATGGGACACTTGTAATCCCAAGTCAAACTCTTGAATACTAATGAATGACACTTGTATACTTATAAGTAATCATCTACAATTAAATATGGACAATGTACTTGCGTTTTTTAAAATTTTATGGCCGGGCTTTTATTACATTTTAATTTCATAAAAAACCTAGAATATATTATTTCATGCAATTCTATGAGGTGGAAATTATCGTGTTCATAACGCTTACACTACCACAAAGACCCACCTCTAGCACCAATTTTTTTTGGTTCTAGTACCGGTTTTTTCGTAAAAAAAACCGGTGCCTAAGTAACCGGTGCTAAATTAGCACCGGTGGTTTTCCAGCCGGTGCTAAATTAGACCGGTTGGTCTTTTTTTGTTAGCACCGGTTTTTCAACCGGTGCTAAATTAGCACTAGTTTTTTTCCGTTAACACCGGTTTTTCAACTGGTACTAATTTAGCACATGTTTTGTTTTATTAGCACCGGTTTTTCAACCGGTGCTAAATTAGCACCAATTTTTCAACAGGTGAACCAGTGCTAATTTAGCACCGGTTTTAGCACTGGTTTTCAACCGGTGCTAAATTAGCACCGGTTGTTTTTGTTAGCACCGGTTTTTCAACCAAATTAGCACCGGTTGTTTTTGTTAGCACTGGTTTTTCAACCGGTGCTAATTTATTTAAGATGACGAAAAAAATCCCTTCCTCTGAAAGCTGCAGCACGCTGTCGCTTTCAGAGAAGGAAAAAAGACTCAAAATTAACAATTTTATTCCACATTAATTTAATAATAAAATCAGCTTCAAAAAATTAATAATTTATTTCCACATTAGTGTATACAAACACCTTGTCTCGCACGACTATGGCAATAATAATAGTCCTAATTATACAATACAAAAACTACTGCAGCACAATTTATGGGTGCACTGCCTTCACTTACAGCTCTAGAATCTCAGTTTCTTCTCTACTCTTGCAAAAACAAAGATGAAATGAGTACATAGTTGGGAGAACCGAACCTATCCGCAGTAATTATAATTCCCAGATTCCGAATTGGAGGTAAGGAAAGGTACAAGTGGTTAGTGAAACAATCTAATGATTTCGGAAAAATGATCGACAAGAACAAGAAGGACAATAAGAATGATTACTCATTGTGGTTAAAGAGATATTCATTTTGTTTTAGGCTAAGGTGACGCTACTAGTACCTCCAAGAACGTGTTGGAACCCAATTCAAGATTCTCATAGAAGAAGCTCTCTTTGGCTTACCCAATAACCAGCATCTTCCAGCACATGCATTTCAACTCCACCTCCCTCTTCATCTGCTTGCTCCTCAGCAACATGAAGTCTCTAATGATATTCAAGTGTCCACCTGTACAAACTCTATCAAAATTACAGAAATTAAACATGCAAACCTGTCAAACATCAGGGTTCTCATCATTATAGGCCTCCGACAGGAAAAGAAGGTATACCTCATAACACTAAATTGAACTAATCAGAACACATAAATTTTCAATAAAAAATGCAGGTAGTAGGGTAAAATTGATGCAAGATGTTTCATCAATTGATGCAAGTGTTACTCCCTCTATCTGAACTTAAGTTACACAATTTAACTTTTCACGATTGATAAAACACAAACACTGCAAAAACAGCAAACATAGAAAAATAAAAAAATAAAATAGAGAGAAGAGAACTTTTGGTTATGTACAACAACGTCCCCACCTTGATTATGGTTAATGTAATCAAATCTCCACCATCCTATCCCAAAATCATGGCTATCTATAACCATATGAACAACAAAACACCAGATGTTTAAAACCAAACTAAAGATGGCAAACTTGCAACATAATAATTTCCATCTTTAGTTTCCAAACTCCATTCTTTTGAAGCAGTGACAACAAAGCAAGGGTAAAACAAAGAATCAAACATTAATATGGAGAAATCACAAAGTTCAGCTTTGTTTTTATTTGTCCACATTCAAAACTTTAAAAGTTTAAAACCATCCTCAAATTTAGACCAAATAAGAGTTCCACTTAAACATTACACATTTAATGAACTGAAAAGAGATCTTCAAGACAAAAGCTCACACAAAATGTATAAATAAACTCTTCAACTTCCAAACAACACAAGACGAGCACACCATTTGAAAGCATAGACGGAAAAAAACATTGCCCATGTCTTTCTTAATACTGAAATTCATGCAAGAATTTGATTTTACGAGACTACATGGATATTTCTGGCACGCAGATCAGACAACATCACTTTAGAGTCTATGAAGTATAGGAGTATAGGACTAATAGTACTACACTAATGCACAAGTCTGCTGCTAAAGATAGAATATACCTATATCTTGGTTGCAAAATTCAAAAGATAGGCATGACAAAAGCTTCAACACATTACTAGTTTACCAAAAAAAACTGATTGGTTCTTTGATGTAAAGAACTTGAGCTCAAAAGACAAAAAGAACAGCAGATAAGGAGAACCAACTCAAAATAATGAAACCACACAATCCCAGTTTGCAAAAAAAATTTAAAGATACAAACTTTTAGCAACCAGAAGGAAGAAAAATAGAAAATAGATCCAAAACCAAGCGTAATCAATAACTAACTTAACAACATGTGCTTCAGAAAATTATCATAGCAATATGTATATTGACATCGACTCAAACGAATTAGAAGGGAACTTCATCAAAGATTTACCTGGGCATTGGTAAGCGCAGTCGGTGATGGGAGCTCCGGCAGAGGGGAATGGTGCAGAGGTGGTAGAGAGCATCATCATCGGTGGCGGAACCCTCTAACGATGGTGGGGCTTATTCTCTGATGGAAGAACCCTCCAGCGACGGTGGCGGAACCCTCTAGCAAATTAGGGAATAAGAACCCTCTACTAGCGAGGCTCCTCCAGCGGTGGCAGAACCTCCAGTGATGGTGTAAGCTTCTGACGGTGGTGGAACCTTAGGTTCTTTGCGTCAAAGGAAAAAGGACAAGGCTTTGAGCGGGAAGACAAGCGGGAAGATCTTCTCCCTCACCGGTGCCGGTGCCATCTCCCTTTCCTTCAACTTCTTCAGGTAATGCGTGGCTGGTGGCTGATCGACAGAGAAATCCAGAGGAGGCGGAGGGACGGTGGGGTGTGGGTTCGATTGAATCAAATTGGGGCAAGGGAGAAGGAAGGCTAAGTATATGGAAATTTGAGACATGAGGTTTGGGCCAAAATTATGGGTTAGAGCCCATTAAAGTTTTCATTAGCTAAAATCAAATAAAGTTTGACCGTTAATTAGTTAAATTCAACTTAGTTATTAGTGTTTATATATTGAAAGTCTAGTAAAGTTTGATCGTTGACTAGACAAAGTCAACCTAGTTATTAGTGTTTATATATTGAAAGTCTAGTAAAGTTTGACCTTTGATTAGAGAAAGTCAACCTAGTTATTAGTGTTTATATATTGAAAGTAAAGTAAAGTTTGACCGTTGATTAGACAAAGTCAACCTAGTTATTAGTGTTTATATATTGAAAGCCAAGTATAGTTTGACCGTTGATAAGTCAAAGTTAGCCTAGTTATTAGTGTTTATATATTGAAAGTAAAGTAAAGTTTGACGGTTAACTTGTTAAAGTCAGCTTAGTCTCCACTGTGTCTGTATAGGGAGAGTCAAGTAAAGTTTGACCGTTGATTAGTTAAAGTCAACTTAGTCACTAGTATTTATATATAGAAAGTCAACTAAGGTTTGACCGTTGATTAGACAAAGTCAAACATGTTTATTAGTATTCATTATATACTAATTCAAATAAAGTTTGACCGTTAATTAGTTAAAGTCAACTTTGTTATTAGTGTTTATATATTGAAAGTCAAGTATAGTTTGACCGTTGATTAGTCAAAGTCAGCCTAGTTATTAGTGTTTATATATTGAAAGTAAAGTAAAGTTTGACCGTTAACTTGTTAATGTTACCTAAATTTTATTCTTATTTGTATATATTAGGTCAGTAAAGGTTGATCGTTGATTAATTTAACTTAACTTAACTTAGTTATTAGTTAAAGTCAACAAAAGAAGTGAACGCTTTTGAAACTTTTAAAAAAAGAAGCTTAGAGCAGCTGCACAGCTGCTCCCTGCTCATGAAATTTCTGGGAAAATTATTTGATATTTGAAGCGAATATTTTGAATTCTTTGGCAGAAAATTTGAACTTTGAAAAATTTTGATGAATATTTAGAAGTATTTGGCGGGAAGATAGAATTTTAAAATATTTAGGCGATTTCTATGGCGGGAAAATGTTTTTGCCGATTTCTTTGGCGGGAAATTTTTTTAGCGCTTTCTTCGGCGGAAATTTTTTAGCACCGGTTTAAACCGGTGCTATTTTTTGTTTTTAGCACCAGTGTTAAAAACCGGTGCTAACTTTTCCAAAACCGGTACTATTTTAAATTTTTGGCTATTTCTTTGGCGGGAAAATTAATTTCAAAAACTTTTAGCACCAGTTTTGTAAAACCGGTGCTAAATCTTAAACTTTTTGGCGATTCCATTGGCGGGAAATATTTTTGGCAATTTCTTTGGCGGGAATAACTTAAAATTTTTAAAATATTTAGCATCCGTTTAAACTTGTGATATTTTCTTCCAAACCGGTGCTATTTTTAAAGAAAATACCGGTGCTAATTTTCATGCGGGAAAATGAATTTTGAAAATTTTTAGCACCGGTTTTATAAAATCGGTGCTATTGTTTACAAAAACCGGTGATAAATTTTAAATTTTTTGGCAACTTCCTTGTCGGGAATAATTTTAAAATTTTAAAATTTTTAGCACCGGTTGAAACCAGTGCTATTTTCTTCCAAAACCAGTGCTATTTTTTTTATTTTTAGCACCGGTTTAAACCGGTGCTATTTTCTTCCAAAACCGGCGCTATTATTTATTTTTTAGCACCGGTTGAAAAAAACCGGTGCTATTTAAATTTTTTTGGCTTTTCTTTGGTGGGAATATGAATTTTGAATTTTGTTTTTACAAAAACCGGTGCTAAGTTTTAATTTTTAGCACCGGTTTTTAAAACCGGTGCTATTTTCTTATTTTTAGCACCGGTTTTTAAAACTGGTGCTAATATTTTTAAAACTGGTGCTATTTTGAAATTTTTGGCTATTTCTTTGGCGGGAAAATGAAATTTTCTAATTTTTAGCACCGGTTTTTTAAAAAATAGTGTTAAAATTAAAAAACTGGTGTTAAATTAACACCAATTTTAAAAACCGGTGTTAAAATTTAAAAAAACCGGTGCTATGAGATTCTTAGCACCCGTTTTAAAAACCGGTGCTAGAGCGGGGTCTCTGTGGTAGTGTTATTGTAAGGGTAATAATGGAACACTAACACAAATGACGGATGGTGACCCTGGATCGCAGACGGGACACTAGCAATCCCAAGTCAAACTCTTTACTACTGTAACTGATAAAAAAACTCACATAATCCAACAGAGAGTTCCACAAGTTCCTTACAAACGACCCTTGTATACTTATAAGTTGTCATATACACTTTACTCTAGAAAAAATACTTGCTCTTTTAAAAATATTATGGTCGGATTTTTTTACCTTTAAAATTTATAAAGTTCTAGAATATATAATTTCATGTGCTTCTATGAGGTGGAAATTATCGTGTTCATAACACTTATTGTAAGGGTAATATTGGAATATTAACACAAATGATGGATGGAAACCCCGGATCACGGACGGTACACTAGCAATCCCAAGCCAAACTCTTTACCTCCGTAACTAATAAAGAAACGCGCAAAATCCCATAAAGAGTTACGTAGCTTCCTTACAAATACCCCTTGTATACTTATAACTATTCATCTACAATTTACGCTTGACAATGTACTTGCTCTTTTTAAAATTTAATGACCGAACTTTTCCTTTTAATTGCCTAAAAAACCTAGAGTATATAATTTCATGCTATTCTATGCAGTGGAAAATATCGTGTTCATTACGCTTATTGTAAGGGTAATAATGGAATACTAACAAATTGACGGATGGTAAACCCGGATCGCGGACAGAACACATGCAATCCCAAGTCAAACTTTTTACCATCATAACTAATAAAGAAACATGCATAATCCCATAGAGAGTTTCACAAGTTCCTTACGAATGACCCTTGTATATTTATAAGTAATCATTTACAATTTACTCTTGACAAAGTACTTGTGCTTTTTAAAAGTTTATGGCCGGAATTTTATTACATTGCAATTTCATAAAAAACCTAGAATATATAATTTAATACGATTCTATGCGGTGAAAATTTTCGTGTTTATGACGCTTATTGTAAGGGTAATAATGGAATACTAACACAAATGACAGACGGCGACCCCGGATCACTGACGGGACACTAGCATTCCCAAGTCAAATTCATTACTACTATAACTGATAAAGAAACTAGCATAATTCAACATTGAGTTCCACAAGTTCCTTACTAACGACCCTTGTATACTTATAAGTAGTCATGTACAATTTACCCTAGACAATATACTTGTTCTTTTTAAAATATTATGGCCGGATTTTTATTACCTTTAAATTTCACAAATGCCTAGAATATATATTTTCATGCGCTTCTATGAGGTGGAAATTATCGTGTTCATAACACTTATAGTAAGGGTAATAATGGAATACTAACACAAATGATGGACGGAAACCCCGGATCGCTGATGGTAAACTTGCAATCCTAAGATAAACACTTTACCACCGTAACTGGTAAAGAAACTCCCATAGCCCCACAGAGAGTTCCATAAGTTCCTAATGAATGACCCTTGTGTATTTATAAATAATCATCTACAATTTACTTTTGAAATGTACCTGCTCTTTTTAAAATTCAGTGACCGAACTTTTATTACCTTTTAATCGCATAGAAAACCTAGAGTATATAATTTCATGCGATTCTATGCGGTGGAAATTATCATGTTCACTACGCTTATTGTAAGGGTTATAATGGAATAATAACACAAATGATGGATGGTAAACCTGGATCGCCGACAAGAAACTTGCAATCCCTAGTCAAACTATTTATCACCGTAACTGATAAAGAAACTTGCATAATCCCAAAGAGAGTTCCATAAGTTCCTTACGAATGACCCTTGTATACTTGTAAGTAATCATCTACGATGTAGTTTCTCATTTTAATATTTATTGACCGAATGTTAATTACCTTTTAATTGCCTAAAAAACCTGGAGTATATAATTTCATTCGATTCTATGCGGTGGATATTATCGTGTTAATTGCATTTATTATAATGGTAATAATGGAATACTAACACAAATTACGAATGGTAAACCAGGATTGCGAACAATACACCTGCAATCCAAAGTCTAACTCATTACCACCGTAACTGATAAAGAAACTCGTATAATCCCACAGAGAGTTCCACAAGTTCCTTACGAATGATCCTCGCATACTTAAAACTAATCATTCACAATTTACTATGGACAATGTACTTGCGCTTTTTAAAATTTGACGGCCAAACTTTTATTACCTTTTACTTTCAAAAAAACCTAGAATATACAATTTCATTCAATTCTATACGGTGGAATTTATCGTGTTCATGACGCTTATTGTAAGGTAATAATGGAATACTAGCACAAATGAAAGATGGTAACCCCGGATCACGGATGGGACACTTGTAATCCCAAGTCAAACTCTTTACCACCCTAACTGATAAAGAAACACGCATAATCCCACAGAGAGTTCCACAAGTTCCTTACGAATGACCCTTGTATATTTATAAGTAATCATTTACAAGTTACTCTTGACAAAGTACTTGCGCTTTTTAAGATTTGTTGGCCGGACTTTTATTACCTTTCAATTTCATGAAAAACCTAGAATATATAATTTCATGCGATTCTATGCGGTAAAAATTATCGTGTTTATGACGCCTATTGTAAGGGTAATAATGGAATACTAACACAAATAATGGACGGTGACCCCGGATCGTGGACGGGACATTAGCATTCCCAAGTCAAATTCTTTACTACTGCAACTGATGAAGAAACTTATATAATTCAACAGAGAGTTCCACAAGTTCCTTACAAACGGCCCTTGTATACTAACAAGTAGTCATGTAATATTTACTCTTGACAATATACTTGCTCTTTTTAAAATATTATGGTCGGATTTTTATTACCTTTAAATTTCATAAAGACCTAGAGTATATAATTTCATGCACTTCTATGAGGTGGAAATCATCGTGTTCATAATGCTTATTGTAAGGGTAATGATGGAATACTAACACAAATGATGGACGGAAACCCTGGATTGCGGACGGTACACTAGCAATTCCAAGACAAACTCTTTACCTCCGTAACTGATAAATAAATTCGCAAAATCCCATGGAGAGTTAAATAACTTCCTGACGAATGACTCTTGTATACTTATAGGTAATCATCTACAATTTAGTTTTGACAATGTACTTGCTCTTTTTAAAATCTAATAACCAAACTTTTATTGCCTTTTAATTGCATAAAAAACCTAGAGTATATAATTTCATGTGATTCTATGCAGTGGAAATTATCGTGTTCATTACGCTTATTGTATAGGTAATAATGGAATACTATCAAGAATGACTGATGGTACACCCAGATCGCATGTAGGACATTTGCAATCCCAAGTCAAACTCTTTACCACCATAACTGATAAAGAAACACACATAATCCCATAGAGAGTTCCACTAGTTCCTTACGAATGACTCTTGTATATATATAAGTAATCATTTACAATTTACTGTTGAAAATGTACTTGCGCTTTTTAAAATTTGATGGCCGGACTTTTATTACTTTTCAATTTCATAAAAAACCTAGAATATATAATTTCCTGCAACTCTATCCGGTGAAAATTATTGTGTTCATAACGCTTATTGTAAGGGTAATAATGGAATACTAACACAAATGGCAGACGGTGACCCCAGATCGCAGACGGGACACTAGCATTCCCAAGTAAAATTCTTTACTACTGTAACTGATAAAGAAACTCACATAATCCAACAAAGAGTTCCACATGTTCCCTAAGAACGACCCTTGTATACTTATAAGTAGTCATGTACAATTTACTATGGACAATATACTTGTACTTTTCAAAATATTATGGCCGGATTTTTATTACCTTTAAATTCCATAAAGACCTAGACTATATAATTCCATGCGCTTCTATGAGGTGGAAATTATTGTGTTCATAATGCTTATTGTAAGGGTAATAATGGAATACTAATACAAATGACGGACGGAAACCCTGGATCGCGGACGGTACACTTGCAATCCAAAGCCAAACTCTTTACCACCGTAATTGATAAAGAAAGTCGCATAGTCCCATAGAGAGTTCCATAAGTTCCTTAAGAATGACCCTTGTATATCTACAAATAATCATCTACAATTTACTCTTGACCATGTACAAGCTCTTTTATAAATTTGGTGACCGTACTTTTATTACCTTTTAATTGCATAGAAAACCTAGAGTATATAATTTCATGCAATTCTATGCGGTGGAAATTATCTTGTTCATTACGCTTATTGTAAGGGTAATAATGGAATTATAACACAAATAATGGATGGTAAACCCGGATTGCCGACAAGAAACTTGCAATCCCAAGTCAAACTATTTACCACTGTAACTGATAAAGAAATTTGCATAATCCCATAGAGAATTCCATAAGTTCCTTACAAATGACCCTTGTATACTTGTAAGTAATCATCTACAATGTAGTTTCGCATTTTAAAATTTAATGACCGAACGGTTATTACGTTTTAATTGCGTAAAAAACCTAGAATATATAATTTCATTCGATTCTATGCAGTGAAAATTTTCGTGTTCGTTACGCTTATTATAAGGGTGGTAATGGAATACTAACACAAATGACGGACGGTAAACCTGGATCGCGAACAATACACTTGCAATCCCAAGTATAACTCTTTACCACCGTAACTGATAAAGAAACTCGTATAATCCCACAGAGAGTTCCACAAGTTCCTTACGAATGATCCTCGCATACTTAAAACTAATCATTCACAATTAACTATGGACAATGTACTTGCGCTTTTTAAAATTTGACGGCCGAACTTTTATTACCTTTTACTTTCATAAAAAACCTAGAATATACAATTTCATTCAATTCTATACGGTGGAATTTATCGTGTTCATGACGCTTATTGTAAGGTAATAATGGAATACTAGCACAAATGAAAGACGGTAACCCCGGATCACGGATGGGACACTTGTAATCCCAAGTCAAACTCTTTACCACCCTAACTTATAAAGAAACACGCATAATCCCACAGAGAGTTCCACAAGTTCCTTACGAATGACCCTTGTATATTTATAAGTAATCATTTACAATTTACTCTTGACAAAGTACTTGCGCTTTTTAAGATTTGTTGGCCAGACTTTTATTACCTTTCAATTTCATGAAAAACCTAGAATATATAATTTCATGCGATTCTATGCGGTAAAAATTATCGTGTTTTTGACGCCTATTGTAAGGGTAATAATGGAATACTAACACAAATAATGGACGGTGACCCCGGATCGTGGACGGGACATTAGCATTCCCAAGTCAAATTCTTTACTACTGCAACTGATGAAGAAACTTATATAATTCAACAGAGAGTTCCACAAGTTCCTTACAAACGGCCCTTGTATACTAACAAGTAGTCATGTAATATTTTCTCTTGACAATATACTTGCTCTTTTTAAAATATTATGGTCGGATTTTTATTACCTTTAAATTTCATAAAGACCTAGAGTATATAATTTCATGCACTTCTATGAGGTGGAAATCATCGTGTTCATAACGCTTATTGTAAGGGTAATAATGGAATACTAACACAAATGATGGACGGAAACCCTGGATTGCGGACGGTACACTAGCAATTCCAAGACAAACTCTTTACCTCCGTAACTGATAAATAAATTCGCAAAATCCCATGGAGAGTTAAATAACTTCCTGACGAATGACTCTTGTATACTTATAGGTAATCATCTACAATTTAGTTTTGACAATGTACTTGCTCTTTTTAAAATATAATAACCAAACTTTTATTGCCTTTTAATTGAATAAAAAACCTAGAGTATATAATTTCATGCGATTCTATGCAGTGGAAATTATCGTGTTCATTACGCTTATTGTATAGGTAATAATGGAATACTATCAAGAATGACTGATGGTACACCCAGATCGCATGTAGGACATTTGCAATCCCAAGTCAAACTCTTTACCACCATAACTGATAAAGAAACACACATAATCCCATAGAGAGTTCCACTAGTTCCTTACGAATGACCCTTGTATATTTATAAGTAATCATTTACAATTTACTGTTGAAAATGTACTTGCGCTTTATAAATTTTGATGGCCGGACTTTTATTACTTTTCAATTTCATAAAAAAACCTAGAATATATAATTTCTTGCAATTCTATCCGGTGAAAATTGTTGTGTTCATAACGCTTATTGTAAGGGTAATAATTGAATACTAACACAAATGGCAGACGGTGACCCCAGATCGCGGACGGGACACTTGCATTCCCAAGTAAAATTATTTACTACTATAACTGATAAAGAAACTTGCATAATCCAACAAAGATTTCCACATGTTCCTTAAGAACGACCCTTGTATACTTATAAGTAGTCATGTACAATTTACTATGGACATTATACTTGCACTTTTTAAAATATTATGGCCGGATTTTTATTACCTTTAAATTTCATAAAGACCTAGACTATATAATTTCATGCGCTTCAATGAGGTGGAAATTATTGTGTTCATAACGCTTATTGTAAGGGTAATAATGGAATACTAATACAAATGACGGACGGAAACCTTGGACCGCGGACGGTACACTTGCAATCCAAAGCCAAACCCTTTACCACCGTAAGTGATAAAGAAAGTCGCATAGTCCCACAGAGAGTTCCATAAGTTCCTTATGAATGACCCTTGTATATCTACAAATAATCATCTACAATTTACTCTTGACCATGTACAAGCACTTTTATAAATTTGGTGACCGTACTTATATTACCTTTTAATTGCATAGAAAACCTAGAGTATATAATTTCATGCAATTCTATGCGGTGGAAATTATCTTGTTCATTACGCTTATTGTAAGGGTAATAATGGAATTATAACACAAATAATGGATGGTAAACCCGGATTGCCGACAAGAAACTTGCTATCCCAAGTTAAACTATTTACCACTGTAACTGATAAAGAAACTTGCATAATCCCATAGAGAGTTCCATAAGTTCCTTACAAATGACCCTTGTATACTTGTAAGTAATCATCTACATTGTAGTTTCGCATTTTAAAATTTAATGACCGAACGGTTATTACGTTTTAATTGCGTAAAAAACCTAGAATATATAATTTCATTCGATTCTATGCGGTGAAAATTTTCGTGGTCGTTACGCTTATTATAAGGGTAGTAATGGAATACTAACACAAATGACGGACGGTAAACCTGGATCGCGAACAATACACTTGCAATCCCAAGTATAACTCTTTACCACCGTTACTGATAAAGAAACTCGTATAATCCCACAGAGAGTTCCACAAGTTCCTTACGAATGATCCTCGTATAGTTAAAACTAATCATTCCCAATTTACAATGGACAATGTACTTGCGCTTTTTAAAATTTGACGGCCGAACTTTTATTACCTTTTACTTTCATAAAAAACCTAGAATATACAATTTCATTCAATTCTATACGGTGGAATTTATCGTGTTCATGACGCCTATTGTAAGGTTATAATAGAATACTAGCACAAATGAAAGACGGTAACCCCAGATCACGGATGGGACACTTGTAATCCCAAGTCAAACTCTTTACCACCCTAACTGATAAAGAAACACGCATAATCCCACAGAGAGTTCCACAAGTTCCTTACGAATGACCCTTGTATATTTATAAGTAATCATTTACAATTTACTCTTGACAAAGTACTTGCGCTTTTCAAGATTTGTTGGCCGGACTTTTATTACCTTTCAATTTCATTAAAAACCTAGAATATGTAATTTCAT
Organism: Rubia yunnanensis; assembly: GCA_037428765.1. Taxonomy (NCBI): domain Eukaryota; kingdom Viridiplantae; phylum Streptophyta; class Magnoliopsida; order Gentianales; family Rubiaceae; genus Rubia; species Rubia yunnanensis. The sequence goes on along the minus strand of CM075069.1, from coordinate 62,184,905 downwards.
GCGATTCTATGCGGTGAAAATTATCGTGTTTATGACGCTTATTGTAAGGGTAATAATGGAATACTAACACAAATAATGGACGGTGACCCCGGATTGCAGACGGGACATTAGAATTTCCAAGTCAAATTCTTTACTACTGCAACTGATGAAGAAACTTATATAATTCAACGGAGAGTTCCACAAGTTCCTTACAAACGGCCCTTGTATACTAATAAGTAGTCTTGTAATATTTACTCTTGACAATATACTTGCTCTTTTTAAAATATTATGGCTGGATTTTTATTACCTTTAAATTTCATAAAGACCTAGAATATATAATTTCATGCGCTTCTATGAGGTGGAAATTATCGTGTTCATTAACGCTTATTGTATGGGTAATAATGGAATACTAACACAAATGATGGACGGAAACCCTGGATCGCGGACGGTACACTTGCAATCCCAAGACAAACTCTTTACCTCCGTAACTGATAAATAAATTTGCGAAATCCCATGGAGAGTTAAATAACTTCCTGACGAATGACTCTTGTATACTTATAGGTAATCATCTACAATTTAGTTTTGACAATGTACTTGCTCTTTTTAAAATTTAATAACCAAACTTTTATTTCCTTTTAATTGCATAAAAAATCTAGAGTATATAATTTCATGCGATTCTATGCAGTGGAAATTATCGTGTTCATTACGCTTATTGTATAGGTAATAATGGAATACTAACACGAATGGTAAACCCAAATCGCATGTAGGACATTTACAATCCCAAGTCAAACTCTTTACCACCATAACTGATAAAGAAACACACATAATCCCATAGAGAGTTCCACTAGTTCCTTACGAATGACCCTTGTATATTTATAAGTAATCATTTACAATTTACTGTTGAAAATGTACTTGCGCTTTATAAATTTTGATGGCCGGACTTTTATTACTTTTCAATTTCATAAAAAACCTAGAATATATAATTTCTTGCAATTCTATCCGGTGAAAATTGTTGTGTTCATAACGCTTATTGTAAGGGTAATAATGGAATACTAACACAAATGGCAGACGGTGACCCCAGATCGCGGACGGGACACTAGCATTCCCAAGTAAAATTCTTTACTACTATAACTGATAAAGAAACTTGCATAATCCAACAAAGATTTCCACATGTTCCTTAAGAACGACCCTTGTATACTTATAAGTAGTCATGTACAATTTACTATGGACATTATACTTGCACTTTTTAAAATATTATGGCCGGATTTTTATTACCTTTAAATTTCATAAAGACCTAGACTATATAATTTCATGCGCTTCAATGAGGTGGAAATTATTGTGTTCATAACGCTTATTGTAAGGGTAATAATGGAATACTAATACAAATGACGGACGGAAACCTTGGATCGCGGACGGTACACTTGCAATCCAAAGCCAAACCCTTTACCACCGTAAGTGATAAAGAAAGTCGCATAGTCCCACAGAGAGTTCCATAAGTTCCTTATGAATGACCCTTGTATATCTACAAATAATCATCTACAATTTACTCTTGACCATGTACAAGCACTTTTATAAATTTGGTGACCGTACTTATATTACCTTTTAATTGCATAGAAAACCTAGAGTATATAATTTCATGCAATTCTATGCGGTGGAAATTATCTTGTTCATTACGCTTATTGTAAGGGTAATAATGGAATTATAACACAAATAATGGATGGTAAACCCGGATTGCCGACAAGAAACTTGCTATCCCAAGTTAAACTATTTACCACTGTAACTGATAAAGAAACTTGCATAATCCCATAGAGAGTTCCATAAGTTCCTTACAAATGACCCTTGTATACTTGTAAGTAATCATCTACAATGTAGTTTCGCATTTTAAAATTTAATGACCGAACGGTTATTACGTTTTAATTGCGTAAAAAACCTAGAATATATAATTTCATTCGATTCTATGCGGTGAAAATTTTCGTGGTCGTTACGCTTATTATAAGGGTAGTAATGGAATACTAACATAAATGACGGACGGTAAACCTGGATCGCGAACAATACACTTGCAATCCCAAGTATAACTCTTTACCACCGTTACTGATAAAGAAACTCGTATAATCCCACAGAGAGTTCCACAAGTTCCTTACGAATGATCCTCGTATAGTTAAAACTAATCATTCCCAATTTACAATGGACAATGTACTTGTGTTTTTTAAAATTTGATGGCTGGACTTTTATTACTTTTTACTTCCATGAAAAACCAAGAATATATAATTTCATTAAATTCTTTGCGGTGGAAATGATTGTGTTCATAACGCCTATTGTAAGGTTATAATAGAATACTAGCACAAATGAAAGACGGTAACCCCAGATCACGGATGGGACACTTGTAATCCCAAGTCAAACTCTTTACCACCCTAACTGATAAAGAAACACGCATAATCCCACAGAGAGTTCCACAAGTTCCTTACGAATGACCCTTGTATATTTATAAGTAATCATTTACAATTTACTCTTGACAAAGTACTTGCGCTTTTCAAGATTTGTTGGCCGGACTTTTATTACCTTTCAATTTCATTAAAAACCTAGAATATGTAATTTCATGCGATTCTATGCGGTGAAAATTATCGTGTTTATGACGCTTATTGTAAGGGTAATAATGGAATACTAACACAAATAATGGACGGTGACCCCGGATTGCAGACGGGACATTAGAATTTCCAAGTCAAATTCTTTACTACTGCAACTGATGAAGAAACTTATATAATTCAACGGAGAGTTCCACAAGTTCCTTACAAACGGCCCCTTGTATACTAATAAGTAGTCTTGTAATATTTACTCTTGACAATATACTTGCTCTTTTTAAAATATTATGGCTGGATTTTTATTACCTTTAAATTTCATAAAGACCTAGAATATATAATTTCATGCGCTTCTATGAGGTGGAAATTATCGTGTTCATTAACGCTTATTGTATGGGTAATAATGGAATACTAACACAAATGATGGACGGAAACCCTGGATCGCGGACGGTACACTTGCAATCCCAAGACAAACTCTTTACCTCCGTAACTGATAAATAAATTTGCGAAATCCCATGGAGAGTTAAATAACTTCCTGACGAATGACTCTTGTATACTTATAGGTAATCATCTACAATTTAGTTTTGACAATGTACTTGCTCTTTTTAAAATTTAATAACCAAACTTTTATTTCCTTTTAATTGCATAAAAAATCTAGAGTATATAATTTCATGCGATTCTATGCAGTGGAAATTATCGTGTTCATTACGCTTATTGTATAGGTAATAATGGAATACTAACACGAATGGTAAACCCAAATCGCATGTAGGACATTTACAATCCCAAGTCAAACTCTTTACCACCATAACTGATAAAGAAACACACATAATCCCATAGAGAGTTCCACTAGTTCCTTACGAATGACCCTTGTATATTTATAAGTAATCATTTACAATTTACTGTTGAAAATGTACTTGCGCTTTATAAATTTTGATGTCTGGACTTTTATTACTTTTCAATTTCATAAAAAACCTAGAATATATAATTTCCTGCAATTCTATCCGGTGAAAATTATTGTGTTCATAACGCTTATTGTAAGGGTAATAATGGAATACTAACACAAATGATGGACGAAAACCCTGGATCGTGGACGGTACACCTGCAATCCCGAGCCAAACTCTTTACCTCCGAAACTGATAAAGAAACTCGCAAAATCCTATAGAGAGTTACATAACTCCCTTACGAGTGACCCTTGTATACTTATAAGTAATCACCTACAATTTACTCTTGACAATGTACTTGCTCTTTTTAAAATTTAATGACCAAACTTTTATTAACTTTTACTTTCATAAAAAACCTAGAATATATAATTTCATTCGATTTTATGCGGTGGAAATTATAGTGTTCATAACACTTATTGTAAGGTAATGATGGAATACTAGTACAAATGACAGATGGTAACCCCGGATCGCGGATGGGACATATGTAATTACATGTCAAACTCTTTACCATCCTAACTGATAAAGAAACACACATAATCCTATAGAGAATTCCATAAGTTCCTTACGAATGACCTTTATATATTTATAAGTAATCATTTAAAATTTACTTTTGACAATGTACTTGCGCTTTAAAAATTTGATGGCTGAACATTTATTACCTTTCAATTTCATGAAAAGCCTAGAATATATAATTTCATGCGATTCTTTGTGGTGAAAATTACCGTGTTCATTACGCTTATTGTAAGGGTAATAATGGAATACTAACATAAATGATGGACAGTGACCCTGAATCGTAGATGGGGACACTAGCATTCCCAACTCCAATTCTTTACTACTGTAAACGATAAAGAAACTAGCATAATTCAACATAGATTTCCACAACGTTTTTACGAACAACTCTTGTATACTTATAAGTAGTCATATACGATTTACTCTAGACAATATACTTGCTCTTTTTAAAATATTATGGCCAAATTTTTATTACCTTTAAATTTCATAAAGACCTAGAACATAAAATTTCATGCGCTTCTACGAGGTTGAAAGTATCGTGTTCATAATGCTTATTTTAAGGGTAATAATGGAATACTAACACAAATGATGGACTGAAACCCCGGATCGCGGATAGTACACTTGCAATTCCAAGCCAAACTCTTTACCTCCGTAACTGATAAAGAAACTCGCAAAATCCCATAGAGAGTTACGTAACTTCCTTACGAATGACCCTTGTATACTTATAAATCATCTACAATTTACTTTTGACAATGTACTTGCTCTTTTAAAAATTTAATGACCAAACTTTTATAACCTTTTAATTGCATAAAAAACTTAGAGTATACAGTTTCATCCTATTCTATGCAGTGGAAATTATCGTGTTCATTACGCTCATTGTATGGGTAAAAATGGAATAATAACACAAATGGCAGATGGTAAACCTAGATCGCGGACAGGATACTTGCAATCCCAAGTCAAAATCCTTACCACCATAACTGATAAAGAAACACACATAATCTCATAGAGAGTTTCACAAGTTCCTTACGAATGACCCTTGTATATTTATAAGTAATCATTTACAATTTACTCTTGACAATGTACTTGCGCTATTTAAAATTTTATGGCCGAACTTTTATTACCTTTCAATTTCATAAAAAACCTAGAATATATAATTTCATGCGATTCTATCCGGTGAAAATTATCGTGTTCATAACGCTTATTGTAAGGGTAATAATGGAATACTAACACAAATGACAGACGGTGACCCCGGATCGTGGACGGGACACTAGCATTCCCAAGTCAAATTCTTTACTACTGTAACTGATAAAGAAACTCGCATAATCCAATAGAGAGTTCCACAAGTTCCTTACGAACGACCCTCGTATACTTATAAGTAGTCATGTACAATTTACTCTGGACAATATACTTGCACTTTTTAAAATATTATGGCCGGACTTTTATTGCCTTTAAATTTCATAAAGACCTAGAATATACAAATTCATGCATTTCTATGAGGTGGAAATTATTGTGTTCATAACGCTTATTGTAAGGGTAATAATGGAATACTAACACAAATGATGGACGTAAACCCCGGATTGCGGACGGTACACTTGTAATCCAAAGCCAAACTCTTTACCACTGTAACTGATAAAGAAAGTTTCAAAGTCCCACAGGAGTACCATAAGTTCCTTATGAATGACCCTTGTATATTTATAAATAATTATCTACAATTTACTCTGGACAATGTATCTGCTCTTTTTAAAATTTAGTGACCAAACTTTTTTTACCTTTTAATTGCACAGAAAACCTAGAGGATATAATTTCATGATATTCTATGCGGTGGAAATTATCGTGTTCATTACACTTATTATAAGGGTAATAATTAAATAATAACACAAATGATGGATTGTAAACCCAGCCGACAAGAAACTTGCAATCCCAAGTCAAACTGTTTACCACCGTAAGTGATAAAGAAACTCGTATAATCTCACAAAGAGTTCCATAAGTTCCTTACGAATGACCCTTGTATACTTGTAAGTAATCATCTAGAATGTAGTTTCTCATTTTAAAATTTAATGACCGAACGTTTATTACCTTTTAATTGCCTAAAAAACCTAGAGTATATAATTTCATTCGATTCTATGCGGTCAAAATTATCGTGTTCAGTACGCTTATTCTAAGGGTAGTAGTGGAATACTAACACAAATGACGGATGGTAAATCTGGATCGCAAACAATACACTTGCAATCCCAAGTCTAACTCTTTACCACCGTAATTGATAAAGAAACTCGTATAATCCATAGAGAGTTCCACAAGTTCCTTACGAATGATCCTCGTATACTTAAAACTAATCATTCACAATTTACTGTGGACAATGTATTTGCACTTTTTAAAGTTTGACGACCGTACTTTTATTACCTTTTACTTTCATAAAAAACCTAGAATATATAATTTCATTCGATTCTATACGGTGGAAATTATCGTGTTCATGCCACTTATTGTAAGGTAATAATGGAATACTAGTACAAATGACAGAAGGTAACCCCGTATCGCCGATGTGACACTTGTAATCCCAAGTCAAACTCTTTACCACCCTAACTGATAAAGAAACACGCATAATCCCATAGAGAGTTCCACAAGTTCCTTACGAATAACCCTTGTATATTTATAAGTAATCATTTACTGTTTACTCTTGACAATGTACTTACGCTTTTTAAAATTTGATGGCCAGACTTTTATTACCTTTCAATTTCATTAAAAACCTTGAATATATAATTTTGTGTGATTATATGCAGTGAAAATTATTGTGTTCATATGCTTATTGTAAGGGTAATAATAAAATACTAACACAAATGATGGACAGTGACCTCGGATCGCGGACAGGATACTAGCATTCCCAAGTCAAATTCTTTACTACTGTAACTGATAAAGAAACTCGCATAATCCAACATAGAGTTCTACAAGTTCCTTACGAATGACCATGGTATACTTATAAGTAGTCATATACAATTTACTATGTACAATGTACGTGTGCCTTTTAAAATTTGATGGCCGAACTTTTATTACCTTTTAATATCATAAAAAACCTAGAGGATGTAATTCCATGCAATTATATGCAGAGGAAATTACCGTGTTCATAACACTTATTGTAAGGGTAATAAATGAATACTAACACAAATTACGGATGGTAACCCCGGATCGCGGACGGGACACTTGCAATCCCACCAAGAGTTCCACAAGTTCATAACGAATGACCCTTGTATACTTATAAGTATCATCTAAATTAACTATGGACAATGTACTTGCGCCTTTTAAAATATGATGGCCATACTTTTATTACCTTTTAATTTCATAAAAAACCTGGAATATATAATTTCATACGATTCTCTGCGGTGAAAAATATCGTGTTCATAGCGATTATTGTAAGGGTAAAAATGGAATACTAACACAAATGATGGACGGTAACCCCTGATCCTGGATGGGACACTAGCAATCCCAAGTAAAATTCTATACCGACATAACAGATAAAGAAATTTTCATAATCCCATAGAGAGTTCCACAAGTTCCTTACGACTGACCCTTGTATACTTATAAGTAATCATTTACAATTTACTCTTAACAATGTACTTGCGGTTTTTAAAATTTGATGGCCAAAATTTTATTATCTTTCAATTACATGAATAACCTAGAATATATAATTTCATGCAATTCTATGTGGTGAAAATTATCGTGTTCATAATGCTTATTGTAAGGGTAATAATGGAATACTAACACAAATGACGGACATTAATCCCTGATCGCGGACGGGACACTTTCAATCCCAAAGTCAAACTCTTTACCACTGTAAGTGATAAAGGATCTCGCATAATACCATCGAGAGTTCCACAAGTTCCTTACAAATGACCCTTGTATTCTTATAAGTTTCATCTATTATTTACTATGTACAATGTACTTGCGCTATTTAAAATTTTCTGGCCAAACTTTTATTACCTTTTCATTTCATAAAAAACTTAGAGGATATAATTTCATGGAATTCTATGCGGTGGAAATTATCGTGTTCATAATTCTTATTGTAAGGGTAATAATTGAATACTAACACAAATGACGGATGGTAACCCCGAATCGCGGACGGACACTTGCAATCCCACCCACTATTCCACAAGTTCATTACGAATGACCCTTGTATACTTATAATTATCACATATAATTAACTATGGACAATGTACTTGCGCCTTTTAAAATATGATGGCCGGACTTTTATTACATTTTAATTTCATAAAAAATCCAGAAAATATAATTTCATGCGATTCTATGCGTTAAAAAATATCATGTTCATAGCTATTATTGTAAGGGTAAAAATGGAATACTAACACAAATGACGGACGGTAACCCCTGATCATGGACGGGACACTAGCAATCCCAAGTCAAATTCTATACCACCGTCACTGATAATTAAACTCGCATAATCCCATAGAGAGTTCCACAAGTTCGTTACGAATGACCCCTGTATACTTATAAGTAGTCATCATAGATTTACTATGGACTATATACTTGTACTTTTTAAAATTTTGATGGCCGGACTTTTATTACCTTTTAATTTCATAAAGACCTAGAATATATAATTTCATTCAATTCGATGCGGTGGAAATTATTGCGTTCTTAACGCTAATTGTAAGGGTAAAAATGAAATACTAACACAAATGACAGACAGTAATCCAGGATTGCGGACGGGACACTTGCAATCCCAAGTCAAACTCCTTACCACTGTAAGTGTTAAAGAAACTAGCATAGTCTCACAGAGATTTCCACAAGTTCCTTACGAATGACCCATGTATACTTATAAGTATCATCTACAATTTAGTATGTACAATGTACTTGCGCTTTTTCTAAGGGTAATAATGGAATACAAACACAAATGACAGACAGTAATCCTAGATCACGGACGAGACATTTGCAATCTCAAGTCAAACTCTTTACCACTGTAAGTAATAAAGAAACTAGCAGAGTCCTACAGAATGCTAACAAGTTCCTTACGAATGACCCTTGTATACTTATAAGTATCATCTACAATTTACTATGTACAATGTACTTGCGCATTTTTTAAAAATATTTTATGGCTGGACTTTTATTACCTTTTAATTTCATAAAAACCTAGAATATATAATTTCATGCGATTCTATGCGATGGAAATTATTGTGTTCATAACGCTTATTGTAAGGGTATAATGGAATGCTAACACAAATGATCGACGGTAACCCTGGCTACTAGATGGGACACTTGCAATCCCAAGTAAAACTGTTTATCACCATAACTGATAAAGAAATTCGCATAATCCCATACAAAGTTTGACAAGTTCCTTACAAATGACCCTTGTATAGTTATAAGTAATCATCTACAATTTGATGGCTGAAGTTGTTTTACCTTTTAATTTCAAAAAACCCTATAGTATATAATATGATGTGATTATATGCGGTGGAAATTATCGTGTTCATTATGCTTATTGTAAGGGTAATATTGGAACACTAACACAAATGATGGATGGTAACCCCCGATCGTGGACAGGAAACTTGCAATCCTATGTCAAACTCTTTACCACCGTAATTGATAAAGAAACTCGCATAATCCCACAGCCAGTGACACAAGTTCCTTAAGAATGACCCTTGTATACTTATAAGTATCATCTATAGTTAACTATGGACAATGTACTTCCGCTTTTTAAAATATGATGGTCAGACTTTTATTAAATTTTATTTTCGTAAAAAACATAGAATATATAATTTCATGTGAATCTATGCAGTGATAAATATCATGTTCATAGCGATTATTGTAAGGGTAAAAATTGAATACTAACATACATGATAGATGGTAACCCCGGATCTAGGACGGGACACTTGCAGTTACAAGTTAAACTCTTTACCACTGTAACTGATAAAGAAACTAGCATAATCCCACAGATATTTCCACAAGTTCCTAACAAATGACCCTTCTATACTTATAAGTAATCATCTACAATTTACTATGGACAATGTACTTGCGTTTTTAAACATATTATGGCCAGGCTTTAATTACATTTTAATTCTGAAAAAACCTAAAATATATAATTTCATGCAATTCTTTGAGGTGGAAATTATCATGTTCATAACGCTTATTGTAAGGGTAACAATGGAATACTAACCCTGGATCGCGGACAGGACACATGCAATCCCAAGCTAAACTCTTTACTACCGTAATTAATAAAGAATCTTACATAATCCTACAGAGAGTTCCACAAGCTCCTTATGAATGACCCTTGTATACTTATAAGTATCATCCACAATTTACTATGTACAATGTACTTGCATTTTTTTAAAAAAATTTGATGGCTGGGCTTTTATTATCTTTTAATTTCATAAAAAATAAAGAAATTAAAGAACTGTAATAATAGTATACTAACACAAATTAAAAAAATAGTAACCCCAGATCACAGATGGGACACTCGCAATCCAAAGTCAAACTATTTACCACCATAACTGATAAAGAAACTCGCATAATCCCACAGAGAGTTCCACAAGTTCCATACGAATGACCTATGTATACTTATAAGTATCATTCAAAATTTACTATGGACAACGTACGCGCGCCTTTTAAAATATGATGGCCGGACTTTTATTACCTTTTAATTTCATAAAAAACCTAGAGTATATAATTTCGTGCTATTCTATGCAGTGGAAATTATCGTGTTCATAGCGCTTATTGTAAGGGTAATAATTGAATACTAACACAAATGACACATGGTAACCCCGGATCACGGACGGAACACTTGCAATCCAATGTCAAACTCTTTACCACCGTAATTGATAAAGAAACTCACATAATCCCAAAAACAATTCCACAAGTTCATTACGAATAACCCTTGTATACTTATAAGTATCATCTTCAATTTAATATGTACAATGTACTTGCGTTTTTTAAAAATTTGATGGCTGGGCTTTTTTTTCACCTTTTAATTTAATAAAAAAATATAGAATATTTAATTTCATGCAATTCTATGCAGTGGAAATTACTGTGTTCATAACGCTTATTGTAAGGGTAAAATGGAATACTAACACAAATGACGAATGGTAACCCCGGATCGCGGACGGGACACTAGCAATCCCAAGTCAAATTCTTTACCACCGTCACTGATAAAGAAACTCGCATAATCCCACAGAGAGTTCCATGGGTTCCTTACGAACGACCTTTGTATACTTATAAGTAGTCATCTACTATTTACTCTGGAAAATATACTTGCACATTTTAAAATTTGATGGCCAGACTTTTATTACCTTTGAATTTCATGAAAACCTAGAATATATAATTTCATGTGATTCTATCCGGTGGAAATTATCGTGTTCAAAACGCTAATTGTAAGGGTAATAATGGAATACTAACACAAATGATAGACAGTACTCCAGGATCGCGGACGGGACACTTTCAATCCCAAGTTAAATTATTTACCAACTAACTGATATATAAATCGGTATAATCCCACAGAAAGTTTGACAAGTTCCTTACAAATGGCCCTTGTATACTTATAAATAGTCATCTACAATTTACTCTTGACAATGTACTTGTGCTTTTATTAAAATTTGATGGCCAAACTCACTATTCCACAAGTTCATTACGAATGACCCTTGTATACTTATAATTATCATATATAACTAACTATGGACAATGTACTTGCGCCTTTTAAAATATGATGGCCGGGCTTTTATTTTCTTTTTAATTTCATAAAAAACCTAGAATATACAATTTCATGCGATTCTATGCGGTGAAAATATCGTGTTCATAGCGATTATTGTAAGGGTAAAATGGAATATTAACACATATGATGGATGGTAACCCCGGATCACGGATGGGACACTAGCAATCCCAAGTCAAATTATTTATCACCGTCCCTGATAAAGAAACTCATATAATTCCACAGAGAGTTCCACAAATTCCTTACTAATGACCCGTGTATACTTATAACTAGTCATCTACTATTTACTAGTAGACTATAAACTTGCACTTTTTTAAATTTGATGGCCGGACTTTTATTACCTTTTAATTTCATAAAGACCTGGAATATATAATTTCATGCTATTCTATGCGGTGGAAATTATCGTGTTCATAACGCTAAGTTTAAGGGTAATAAAAGGATAATAACACAAATGACAGACTGTAATCCTAGATCGCGGACGGGACACTTGCAGTCCTGGGTCAAACTCTTTACCATTGTAAGTAATAAAGAAACTAGCATAGTCCCACAGAGTGTTCCAGAAGTTTCTTACAAATGACCCTTGTATACTTATAAGTATCATCTACTATTTATTATGTACAATGTACTTGTACTTTTTTTAAAATTTGATGGCTGGGCTTTTATTACCTTTTAATTTCATAAAAAACCTAGAATATATAATTTCATGCAATTCTAAGCAGTGGAAATTATTGTGTTCATAATGCTTATTGTAAGGCTATAATGGAATACTAACACAAATGATGGACGGTAACCCCGGATCCTAGATGGGACACTTGCAATCCTAAGTCAAACTATTTACCACCGTAACTGATAAAGAAATTTTGCATAATCCCAAAGAAAGTTCGACAAGTTCCTTACAAATGACCCTTGTATACTTATAAGTAATCATCTACAATTTAATCTTGACAATGTACTTGCGCTAATTAAAACTTGATGGCCAAACTTTTATTACCTTTGTATTTCATAAAAAACCTATAGTATATAATTTCATGAAATTCTATGCGGTGGAAATTATAGTATTCATTACGCTTACTGTAAGGGTAATAATGGAATACTAACACAAATGACGGATGGTAACCCCTGATCGCGGAAGGGAAACTTGCAATCCCATGTCAAACTCTTTGCCACCGTAATTGATAAAGAAACTCGTATAACCCCACATACAGTGACACAAGTTCCTTACCAATGACCCTTGTATACTTATAAGTATCATCTGCAATTAACTATGGACAATGTACTTGCGCTTTATAAAATAATATGGCCGGGCTTTAATTACATTTTAATTTCAAAGAAAACCTAGAATATACTTGTGCCTTTTAAAATATGATGGTCGGACGTTTACTAACTTTTAATTTCATAAAAAACAAAGAAAATATAATTTCATGCAAATCTATGCGGTGAAAAATATCATGTTCATAACGCTTATTGTAAGGGTAGTAATAGAATACTAACACATATGATGGACAGTAACCCCGGATCGCGGACGGGACACTTGCAATCCCAAGTAAAACTCTTTACCACCGTAACTGATAAAGAAACTTGCATAATCCCTCAGAGAGTTCCCCAAGTTCCTTACAAATGAACCTTGTATACTTATATGTATCGTCTACAAATTACTATGTACAATGTACTTGCACTTTTTTTTAAAAACAATTGATGGCCGGGCTTTTATTACCCTTTAGTTTCATAAAAAACGAAGAATATATAATTTCATGTGATTCTATGCAGTGGAAATTATCGTGTTCATAACGCTATTTGTAAGGGTAATAATGGAATACTAACACAAATTAAAGAATGGTAACCCCGAATTGCGGATGAAACACTTGCAATCCCAAGTTAAATTGTTTACCACCATAACCGATAAACAAACTCGCATAATCCCACAAGGAGTTCCACAAGTTTCTTATGAATGACCCTTGTATTCTTATAAGTATCATCTAAAATTTACTATAGACACTGTACATTCGCTTTTTAACATATGATGGGCAGACTTTTATTATCTTTCAATTTTATAAAAAACCTAGAATATATAATTTCATGCGATTGTATGCGGTGAAAAATATCGTGTTCATAATGATTTATTGTAAGGGTAGTAGTGGAATACTAACACAAATGACGGACGGAAACCCCGGATCGAGTACGGGATACTTGCCATTCCAAGTCAAACTCTTTGCCACTGTAACTGATAAAGAAACTTGCATAATCCCACAGAGAGGTCCACAAGTTCCAAACGAACGACCCTTGTATACTCGTAAGTAATCATTTACTATTTACTCTATACAATATCCTTGCACTTTTAAAACTTGATGGCCGAACTTTTATTACCTTTCAATTTCATTAAAAACCTAGAATGTATAATTTCATGCAATTCTATGCATTGAAAATTATTGTGTTCGTAAAGCTTATTGTAAGGGTAATAATGGAATACTAACACAAGTGACAGACAGTAATCGTGGATCGCGGACGGGACACTTCCAAACAAATGACCCTTGTATAATTATATGTAGTCATCTACAATTTACTCTGGACTATATACTTGTGATTTTTTAAATTTGATGGCCAGAATTTTATTACCTTTTAATTTCATAAAGACCTAGGACATATAATTTCATGCAGTGATATGACGTGAAAATTATCGGGTTCCTTACGCTAATTATAAGGCTAATAATGGAATACTAACACAAATGACAGACAGTAATCCTGGATCGCGGACAAGACAATTTCAATCCAAAGTCAAACTCTTTACCACTGCAAGTGATAAAGAAATAAGCATAGTCCCATAGGGTGTTCCACAAGTTCCATACGAATGACCCTTATATACTTATAAGTATCACCTACAATTTACTGTGTACAATGTACTTGTACTTTTTTTAAAAAAAATATGATGGCTGGGCTTTTATTACCTTCTAATTTCATAAAAAAACTAGAATACATAATTTCATGAAACTCTATGTGGTGGAAATTATTGTGTTCATAACGCTTATTGTAAAGGTAATAATGGAATACTAACCCAATGGCGGATGGTAACCCAGGATCCCGAATGGGACACTTGCAATCCCATGTCAAACTGCTTAACACCGTAACTGATAAAGAAATTTGCATAATCCCATAGAGAGTTCGACAAGTTCCTTACAAATGACCCTTTTATACTTATAAGTAATCATCTACAATTTACTCTTGACAATGTACTTGCGCTTTTTAAAATTTTATGGCTAAACTTTTATTACGTTTCAATTTCATAAAAAACTTAAAATATATAATTTCATGCAATTCTATGCGGTGTAAATTATCGTGTTCATAACGCTTATTGTAATAATGGAATGCTAACACAAATGATGGACAGTAATCGTGGATCGCGGAAGTGACACTTCAAAAAGAACGACACTTGTATAATTGTAGTCATCTACAATTTACTCTGGACTATATACTTGCATTTTTAAAAATTTGATGGCTGGACTTTTATTACCTTTGAATTTCATAAAGACCTAGAATATATAATTTCATGCGCTTCTATGCGGTGAAAATTATCGTGTTCATAACGCTAAGTGTAAGGACAATAATGGAATACTAACATAAATGACAGACAGTAATCCAGGATCGCAGACGGGACACTTGCAATCCAAAGTCAAACTCTTTACCATTGTAAGTGATAAAGAAACTAGCATAGTCCTACAGAATGTTCCACAAGTTCCTTACGAATGACCCTTGTATACTTATAAGTATCATCTACAATTTACTATATACAATGTACTTGTACTTTTTAAAATGTTGATAGCTGGTCTTTTATTACCTTTTTATTTCATAAAAAACCTAGAATATATAATTTCATGTGATTCTATGCAGTGGAAATTATTGTGTTCATAACACTTACTGTAAGGGTATAATGGAATGCTAACACAAATGACGGATGGTAACCCTGGATCTCAGATGGGACACTTGCAATCCCAAGTCAAAATGTGTACCACCGTAACTGATAAAGAAATTTGCATAATCACACAGAAAGTTCGACAAGTTCACAAATGACCCTTGTATACTTATAAGTAATCATCTACAATTTACTCTTGACAATGTACTTGCGCTTTTTAAAATTTGATGGCCAAATTTTTATTACCTTTTTATTTCATAAAAAACATAGAGTATATAATTTGATGTGATTCTATGTAGTGGAAATTATAGTGTTCATTATGCTTATTGTAAGGGTGATAATGGAATACTAACACAAATGACGGATGGTAACCCCGGATCGCAGACGAGAAACTTGCAATCCAATGTCAAACTCTTTACCACCGTAACTGATAAAGAAAACTCGCATAATCCCACAGACAGTGACACAAGTTCCTTACAAATGACCCTTGTATACTTATAAGTATCATCTATGATTAACTATGAACAATGTACTTGCGCCGTTTAAAATATGATTGCCGAACTTTTACTAACTTTTAATTTCATAAAAAACATAAAACAAATATAATTTCATGCGAATCTATGTGGTGAAAAAAATCATGTTCATACCGATTATTGTAAGGGTAAAAATGGAATACTAACACAAATGATGGACGGTAACCCTAGATCGAGGACAGGACACTTGCAATTCAACTCAAACTCTTTACCACTATAACTGATAAAGAAACTCGCATAATCCCATAGAGATTTCCACAAGTTCCTAAAGAATGACCCTTGTATACTTATAAGTAATCATCTACAATTTACTATGGATAATGTACTTGCACTTTTAAAAATATTATGGCCGGGCTTTAATTACATTTTAATTTTAAAAAAAAACCTAGAATATATAATACCATGCGATTCTTTGAGGTGGAAATTATCATTTTCATAACTCTTATTGTAAGGTTAATAATGGAATACTAACACAAATGACAGACGGTAACCCCGGATCGTGGACAGGACACTTGCAATCCCAAAACAAACTCTTTACCACCATAACTTATAAAGAAACTCGCATAATCCCACAAAGAGTTCCACAAGTTCCTTACGAATGACCCTTGAATACTTATAAGTATTATCTACAATTTACTATGTACAATGTACTTGCGCTTTTTTTAAAAATTTGCTGGCCGGGATTTTATTACCTTTTAATTTCATAAAAAACCAAGCATATATAATTTCATGTGATTCCATGTGGTGGAAATTATCGTGTTCATAACGCTTATTGTAAGGGTAATAATGGAATACTAAAACAAATTAAAGAACGGTAACCCCGGATCACGGATGGGACAATCACAATCCCAAGTAAAATTGTTTACCACCGTAAATGATAAAGAAACTCGCAAAATGCCACACAGAGTTCCACAAGTTCCTTACGAATGACCCTTGTATACTTATATGTATCATCTAAAATTTACTATGGACAATGTACATTCGCTTTTTAAAATATGATGGGCGGAGTTTTATTTTCTTTCAATTTTATAAAAAACTTAGAATATATAATTTCATGCGATTTTATGCGGTGAAAACTATCGTGTTCATAGAGATTATTTTAAGGGTAGTAATGGAATACTTACACAAATGACGAACGGTAACCCCTGATCGAGTACGGGACACTTGCAATTCCAAGTCAAAATATTTACCACTATAAGTGATAAAGAAACTTGCATAATCCCACAGAGAGTTCCACAAGTTCCAAATGAACGACCCTTGTATACTTACAGGTAATCATTTATATTTTCTCTTGACAATGTCCTTGCTCTTTTTAAAATTTGATGGCCGAACTTTTATTACCTTTCAATTTCATAAAAAACCTAGAATATATAATTTCATATGATTCTATCAGGTGAAAATTATCGTGTTCGTAACGCTTATTGTAAGAGTAATAATGGTATACTAACATAAATGACGGAATGTATTCGTGGATCGCGGACAGGACACTTCCGAACGAACGACCCTTGTATAATTATATGTAGTCATCTACAATTTACTCTGGACTATATACTTGCGAATTTTTTAATTGATGGCCTGACTTTTATTACCTTTTAATTACTTTCTTAAATACCTAGAATATATAATTTCATGCGATTCTATGACGTGGAAATTATTGTGTTCATAACGCTAATTTTAAGGGTACTAAGGGATTACTAACACAAATGACATACAGTAATCTTGGATCGCGGATGGGACAATTGCAATCCAAATTCAAATTCTTTACCACTGTAAGTGATAAAAAAAACTAGCATAGTCCCATAGAGTGTTCCACAAGTTCCTTACGAATGACCCTTGTATACTTATAAGTATCATCTACAATTTACTGTGTACAATGTACTTGTGCTTTTTTTAAAAATTTGATGGCTGGGCTTTTATTACCTTTTAATTTCATTATTAACCTAGAATATATAATTTCATGCAACTCTATGCGGTTGAAATGATTGTGTTCATAACGCTTTTTGTAAGGAAAATAATGGAATACTAACACAATGACGAATGGTAACCCCGGATCCCGAACGAGACACTGGCCATCCCAAGTCAAACTAATTACCACCATAACTGATAAAGAAATTTGCATACTCCCAGATAAAGTGCGACAAGTTCCTTACAAATGACCCTTGTATACTTATAAGTAATCATCCACAATTTACTCTTGACAATGTACTTTTGCTTTTAAAAATTTGATGGCCAAACTTTTATTACATTTTAAATTTTTTTTAAACCTAGAGTATATAATTACATGCGATTATATGCGGTGGAAATTATCGTGTTCATAACATTTATTGTAAGGGGGACTACTAACACAAATTATGGATGGTAACCCCGGATCGCAGATGGGACACTTGCAATCCCATGTCAAACTGTTTACCATCGTAACTGCTAAAGATACTCACATAATCCCACAAAGAGTTCCACAAGTTCCACACAAATGACCCTCAGATATTTATTAGTTATCATCTACAATTTACTATGGTCAATGTACTTGGGCTTTTTAAAATTTAATGGCCAGGTTTTTATTACCTTTTACTTTCATAAAAAACCTAGAATATATAATTTTATTCGATTCTATGCGGTGGAGATTGTCGTGTTCATAACGCTTATTGTATGGTAATAATGGAATACTAGAACAAATGACATACGGTAACCCCGAATCGCGGACAGGACACTTGCAATCCCAAGTCAAACTCTTTACCACCATAAGTGATAAAGAAACACGCATAATCCCATAGAGAGTTCCACAAGTTCCTTACGAATGACACTTGTATACTTATAAGTAATCATTTACAATTTACTCTTGACAATGTACTTGTGCTTTTAAAAATATTATGGCTGAACTTTTAGGATCTTTCAATTTTATAAAAAACATAGAATATTTATATTCGTTCAAATCTATGCGGTGAAAATTATCATGTTCATAATGTTTAATGTAGGGGTAATAATGGAATAATAACACAAATGACGGACGGTAGACCGGGATCGCGAACATGACACTAGCAGTCCCAAGTCAAATTCTTCACCACCGTAAGTGATAAAGAAACTCGAATAATCCCAAAGAGAGTTCCAAGTTCATTACTTACGACCCTTGTATACTTATAAGTAGTCATCTACAATTAACTCTGGATAATATACTTGCGCTTTTTAAATTTTGATGGCTGGAATTTTATTACCTTTTAATTTAATAAAAACCAAGAATATAAAATTTTATGCTATTCCATGCTGTGGAAATTATCGTGTTCATAATGCTTAATGTAAGGCTAATAATAAAATACTAACAAAAATGAGAGACGGTAACCCCGGATCGCGGACGGGACACTTGCAATCCCAAGTCAACTTTTTTACACCATAATTGATGAAGAAACTCGCATAATCCCATAGAGAGTTCCACACGTTGCTTACGAATGACCCTTGTACACTTATAAGCAATCATTTACAATTTACTCTTGACACTGTACTTGCGCTTTTTAAAATTTGATGGCTGGGTTTTTGTTTCCTTTCAATTTCATAAAAAACCTAGAATATATAATTTCATGCGATTCTATGCGGTGAAAATTATCGTGTCCAAAATGGTTATTATAAATGTAGAAATGGAATACTAAAACAAATGACGGACTGTGACTCCGGATCGCGGACGGGACACTAGAAATCCCAATTCAAATTCTTTACCACTGTAATTGATAAAGAAACTCGCATAATCCAACAGAGAGTTCCACAAGTTCCTTACGAACGACCCTTGTATACTTATAAGTAGTCATATACAACTTACTCTGGACAATATACTTGCTCTTTTTAAAATATTATGGCCGAATTTTTAGTACCTTTAAATTTCATAAAGACCTAGAATATATAATTTCATATGCTTCTATGAGGTTGAAATTATCGTGTTTATAACGCTTATTGTGAATTTAATATTGGAATCCTAATGCAAATGACGGACGGAAACTTCTGATTGCGGACGGTAAACTTGTAATCCCAAGCCAAACTCTTTACCACCGTAACTTATAAAGAAACTTGCATAATCCCATAGAGAGTTCCATAAGTTCCGTACGAATGACCCTTGTATACTTATAAGTAATCATCTACAATTTACTCTTCACAATGTACTTACTCCTTTTAAAATTTAATGACCGAACTTTTATTACCTTTTAATTTCATAAAAAACCTAGAATATATAATTTCATGCGATTCTATGCAGTGGAAATCATCGTGTTCATTACGCTTATTGTAAGGGTAATAATGGAATACTAACACAAATGACGGATGGTAAACCCAGATCGCGGACAGGACATTTACAATCCCAAGTCAAACTCTTTACCACCGTAATTGATAAAGAAACTCGCATAATCCCATAGAGAGTTCCACATGTTCCTTACAAATGACCCTTATATACATATAAGTATCATCTACAATTTACTATCTAAAATGTACTTGCACTTTTTAAAAAACTTTTATGGCCTGGCTTTTATTACATTTTAATTTCATAAAAAACCTAGAACATATAATTTCATGCGATTCTATGCCGTGGAAATTATTGTGTTCATAATGCTAATTGTAAGGGTAATAATGGAATACTAACACAAATGACTGACGGTACCCCGGATTGCGGACGGGACACTTGCAATCCCAAGTCAAACTGTTTACTACCGTAACTAATAAAGAAATTCGCATAATCCCACAGAGAGTTCCACAAGTTTTTTTACAAATGACCCTTGTATACTTATAAGTAATCATCTACAATTTACTCTTGACAATGTACTTGCGTTTTTCAAAATTTGATGGCCGACTTTTATTACATTTTAATTTCATAAAAACCCTAGATAGAATATATAATTTCAAGTGATTTTATGATGTGGAAATTATTATGTTCGTAATGCTTATTGTAAGGGTAATAATACTAACACAAATGATGGACGGTAACCCCGTATTGCGGACATGACACTTGCTATCCCAAGTCAAACTATTTACCACTGTAAGTGATAAAGAAACTCGCATAGTCCCACAAAGAGTTCCACAAGTTCCTTACAAATGATCTTCTTATACTTATAAGTATTCATTCACAATTTACTATGGACAATGTACTTGCTCTTTTTAAAATTTGATGGCCAAACTTTTATTACCTTTTACTTTAATTAAAAACCTAGAATATATAATTTCATTCGATTCTATGCGGTGAAAATTATCTTGTTCATAACACTTATTGTAAGGGTAATAATGGAATACTAACACAAATGACGGACGGTAACCCCGAATCACGGACGAGACACTAGTAGTCCCAAGTCATATTCTTTACCACCACAAGTGATAAAGAAACTCGCATAATCCCACATATAGTTCCACAAGTTCTTTACTAACTACCCTTGTATACTTATGAATATTCATCAACAGTTTACTCTGGACAATATGCTTGCGCTTTTTAAAGTTTGATGGCCGGATTTTACTACCTTTTAATTTAATAAAAACCTAGAATATATAATTTCGTGCTATTCTTTGCAATGGAAATTATCGTGTTCATAAAGCTTAATGTAAGGGTAGTAATGGAATACTAACAAAAATGAGAGATGGTAACCCTGGATCATAGACGGGACACTTGCAATCCCAAGACAAACTTTTTACACCATAACAGATAAAGAAACTCGTATAATCCCATAGAGAGTTCCACAAGTTCCTTAAGAATGACCCTTGTATACTTATAAGTGATCATATACAATTTACTCTGGACAATATACTTGCGTCAGCTTATATAAGGAAGATTAAGACAGACTCTTAAAATATTATGGTTGGATTTTTATTACCTTTAAATTTTATAAAGCCCAAGAATATATAATTTCATGCGCTTCTATGAGGTGGAAATTATAGTGTTTATAACTCTTATTGTAAGGGTAATAATGGAATACTAACACAAATGACGGATGGAAACCCCGGATTGCGGACGGTACACTTGAAATCCCAAGCCAAACTCTTTACCACCGTAACTGATAAAGAAACTTGCATAATCCAACAAAGAGTTCCATAAGTTCCTTATGAATGACCCTTGTATACTTTTAAGTAATCATATACAATTTACTCTTTACAATGTACTTGCTCTTTTTAAAATTTAATGACCGAACTTTTGTAACATTTTAATTGCATTAAAAACCTTGAGTATATAATTTCATGCAATTCTATGTAGTGGAAATTATCGTGATCATTACACTTATTGTAAGGGTAACAATTGAATACTAAAATAAATGATGGATGGTAAACTCGGATCGCGGATAGGACACTGGCAATCCCAAGTCAAACTCTTTACCACCATAACTGATAAAGAAACTCGCATAATCCCATAGAGAGCTCCACAAGTTCCTTAAGAATGACCCTTGTATACTTATAAGTATCATCTACAATTAACTATGTACAATGTACTTGCGCTTTTTTAAAAAAATTAATGGCCAGACTTTAACAACCTTTTAATTTCATAAAAAACCTAGAATATATAATTTCATGTGTTTCTATGCGGGGGAAATTATTGTTTTCAGAACACTTATTGTAAGGGTATTAATGGAATACTAACACAAATGACAGACGGTAACCCCGGATCGTGAACAGGACACTTGCAATCCCAAGTCAAACTGTTTACCACCATAATTAATAAAGAAATTCATATAATCCCACAGCGAGTTCCACAAGTGTTTTTTACAAATGACCCTTGTATACTTATAAGTAATCATGTACAATTTATTCTTGACAATGTACTTGCGCTTTTTAAAATTTGATGGCCTCACTTGTTTTACATTTTAATTTCATAAAAAACCTAGAATATAAAATCATACGATTTTATGAGGTGGAAATTATCATGTTCATAACGATTATTGTAAGGGTAATAGTGAAATACTATCACAAATGACGTACGGTAACTCTAGATTGCGGACGGGACACTTGCAATCCTAAGTCAAACTATTTACCACTGTAACTAATAAAGAAACTCGCATAAGACCACAGAGAGTTCCACAAGTTCTTTACGAATGATCCCTGTATACTCATAAGTAATCATTCACAGTTTACTATGGACAATGTACTTGCGCTTTTAAAAATTTGATGGTCGGACTTTCATTACCTTTTACTTTAATTAAAAACCTAGAATATATAATTTCATTCGATTCTATGCGGAGTAAATTATTGTGTTCATAACGCTTATTCTAAGGGTAATAAAGGAAAACTAACACAAATGACGGACGGTAATCCCGGACCGCGGACAGGACACTAGTAGTCCCAAGTCAAATTCTTTACCACCGTAAGTGATAAAGAAACTCGCATAATCCCACAGAGAGTTCAATAAATTCCTTACTAACGACCCTTGTATACTTATAAGTAGTCACTACAATTTACACTGCACAATATACTTGCGCTTTTTAAAATTTGATGGACGGACTTTTATTACCTTTTAATTTAGTAAAAACCTAAAATATATAATTTTATGTTATTCCATGCAGTGGAAATTATCATAATCATAACGCTTAATTTAAGGGTAGTTATAGAATACTAACCAAAATGAAGGACGGTAACCCCAGATCACGGACGGGACACATGCAATCCCAAGTCAAACTTTTTACACCATAACTGATAAAGAAACTCGCATAATCCCATAGAGAGTTCCACAAATTCCTTACGAATGACCCTTGTATACGTATAAGTAATCATTTACAATTTACTCTTGATAATGTACTTGCGCTTTTTAAAATTTTATGGCTGGACTTTTATTTCCTTTCAATTTCACAAAAAAACCTAGAATATATAATTTCATGCAATTCTATGCAGTGAAATTATCGTGTTTATAATGCTTATTGTAAGGGTAATAACTGAATACTAACAAAAATGATGGACGGTGACCTCGGATCACAGATGGAACACTAGCAATACCAAGTCAAATTCTTTACCACTGTAATTGATAAAGAAACTCGCATAATCCAACAGAGAGTTTCACAAGTTTCTTACGAACGACCCTTGTATACTTATAAGTAGTCATATATAATTTACTCTAGACAATATACTTGCGCTTTTTCAAATATTATGGCTAGATTTTTATTACCTTTAAATTTCATAAAGATCTAGAATATATAATTTCATGTGCTTCTATGAGGTGGAAATTATTGTGTTTATAACGCTTGTTGTAAGGGTAATTATGGAATGCAAACACAAATGATGGACGGAAACCCCGGATCACGGACGGTACACTTGCAATTCCAAGCCAAACTCTTTACCACTGTAACTGATAAAGAAACTCGCATAATCCCACAAAGAGTTCCATAAGTTCCTTATGAATAACCCTTGTATACTTATAAGTAATCATCTACAATTTACTCTTGTTAATGTACTTGCTCTTTTTAAAATAAAATGACCGAACTTTTATTAACTTTTAATTGCATAAAAAACCTAGAGTATATAATTTCACGCAATTCTATGCAGTGGAAATTATCGTGTTCATTTTGATTATTGTAAGAGTAATAATGAAATACTAACACAAATGATGGATGGTAAACCCGGATCGTGGACAGGACACTTGCAATCCCAAGTAAAACACTTTACCACCGTATCTGATTAAGAAACTCGCATAATAGCATAGAGAGTTCCACAAGTTCTTTACAAATGACCCTTGTTTACTTATAAGTATCATCTACAATTTACTATGTACAATGTACTTGCATTTTTTAAAAAAACTTTTATGGCCAGGCTTTTATTACCTTTTAATTTCATAAGAAACCTATAATATATAATTTCATGCGATTCTATGTGGTGAAAATTATAGTGTTCATAATGCTTATTGTAAGGGTAATAATGGAATACTAACACAAATGACAGACGGTATCCCCGGATCGCGGAAGTGACACTTGCAATCCCAAGTCAAACTGTTTACCACCGTTACTAATAAAGAAATTCGCATAATCCTACAGAGAGTTCCACAAGTTTTTTTTTATAAAAGATCCTCGTATACTTACATGTAATCATCCATAATTTACTATGGACAATGTACTCGTGTTTTATAAAATTTGATGGCCGGACTTTTATTATCTTTTACTTTCATTAAAAACCTAGAATATATAAATTCATTCAATTTTATTCGGTGAAAATTATCGGGTTCATAAAGCTTATTGTAAGGGTAATAATGGAAAACTAACACAAATGATGGACAGTAACCCCGGATCGCAGACAGGGCACTAGCAGTCCCCAGTCAAATTCTTTACCACCGTAAGTGATAAAGAAACTCGCATAATCTCACAGAGAGTTCCACAAGTTCCTTACTAAAAACCCTTGTATACTTATAAGTAGTCATCTACAATTTACTCTGGACAATATACTTGCACTTTTTAAAATTTGATGGCCAGAATTTTATAATCTTTTAATTTAATAATCACATAGAATATATAATTTCATGCTATTCTATGCAGTGGAAATTACCATGTTCATAACGCTTGTTGTAAGGGTAATAATAGAATACTAACAAAAATGAGAGACGGTAACCCCGGACCGCGGACGGGAGACTTGCAATCCCAAGTTAAACTTCTTACACCATAACTGATAAAGAAACTTGCATAATCCCATAAAGAGTTTCACAAGTTCCTTCTGAATGACCCTTGTCTACTTATAAGTAATCATTTACAATTTACTTTTGACAATGTACTTGCAATTTTTAAAATTTGATGGACGGACTTTTATTTCCTTTCAATTTCATAAAAAAACCTAGAATATATAATTTCATGCAATTCTATGCGGTGAAAATTATCGTGTTTATAACGCTTCTTGTAATGGTAATAATGGAATACTAACACAAATGAAGGACGGTGACCCCGGGTTGTGGATGAGACACTAGCAATTCCAAGTCAAATTCTTTACCACTGAAACTGATAAAGAAACTCGCATAATGCAACAGAGAGTTCCACAAGTTTCTTACGAACGACCCTTCTATACTTATAAGTAGTCACATACAATTTACTCTGGACAATATACTTGCGCTTTTTAAAATATTATGGGGGGTTTTTATTACCTTTACATTTCATAAATACCAAGAATATATAATTTCATGCGCTTTTATGAGGTGGAAATTATCGTGTTTATAACGCGTATTGTAAGGGTAATAATGAAATACTAACACAAATGATGGGTGGTAACCCCGGATCGTGGACGGGACACTAGCAGTCCCAAGTCAAATTCTTTACCACCGTAAGTGATAAAGAAACTCGCATAATCCCATAGAGAGTTCCACAAGTTCCTTACTAAAAACCCTTGTATACTTATAAGTAGTCATCTACAATTTACTCTGGACAATATACTTACGCTTTTTCAAATTAGATTGCCAGAATTTTATTACCTTTCAATTTAATAATCACCTAGAATATATAATTTCACGCTATTCTCTGCCATGGAAATTTTCGTGTTTATATACTTATTGTTAAGGGTAATAATATAATACTAACAAAAATGAAAGACGGTAACCCCGGATCGCGGACGGGAGACTTGCAATCCCAAGTTAAACTTCTTACACCATAATTGATAAAGAAACTCGCATAATCCCATAGAGAGTTCCACAAGTTCCTTATGAATGACCCTTGTGTACTTATAAGTAATCATTTACAATTTACTCATGACGATGTACTTGCAATTTTTTAAATTTGATGGACGGACTTTTATTTCCTTTCAATTTCATAAAAAACCTAGAATATATAATTTCATACGATTCTATGCGGTGAAAATATCGTGTTCATAACCCTTATTGTAAGGGTAATAATGGAATACTAACACAAATGAAGGACGTTGACCCTGGATTGCGGACGGGACACAAGCAATCACAAGTCAAATTCTTTACCACTGAAACTGATAAAGAAACTCGCGTAATGCAACAGAGAGTTCCACAAGTTTCTTACGAACGACCCTTGTGTACTTATAAGTAGTCACATACAATTTACTCTGGACAATATACTTGCGCTTTTTAAAATATTATGGCCGGATTTTTATTACCTTTAAATTTCATCAAGACCTAGAATATATAATTTCATGTGCTTCTATGAGGTGGAAATTATCGTGTTTATAATGCTTATTGTAAGAGTGATAATGGAATACTAACACAAATGACAGACAGAAACCCCGGATCGCGGACTGTACACTTGCAATCCCAAGCCAAACTCTTTACCATCGTAACTGATAAAGAAACTCGCATACTCCCACAGAGAGTTCTATAAGTTCCTTACGCATGACCTTTCTATACTTATAAGTAATCATCTACAATTTACTCTTGACAATGTACTTGTTTTTAAAATTTAAATACGGAACTTTTATTACCTTTTAATTGCATAAAATATCTAGAGTATATAGTTTCACGTGATTCTATGTTGTGGAAATTATCGTGTTCATTACACTTATTGTAAGGGTAACAATGGAATATTAACACAAATGACGGATGGTAAACCCGTATCACGAACAGGTAACTTGCAATCCCAATTCAGACTCTTTACCACCGTAACTGATAAAGAAGCTCATATAATCCCATCGACAATTCCAAAAGTTCCTTATGAATGACCCTTGTATACTTATAAGTAATCATCTACAATTTACTCTTGACAATGTATTTGCGCTTTTTAAAATTTGATGGCCGGACTTTTATTACATTTTAATTTCATAAAAAACCTAGAATATATAATTTCATGCGATTTTATGAGGTGGAAATTATCGTGTTCATAACGCTTATTGTAATGGTAATAATGGAATACTGAAACAAATGACAGACAGCAACCCCGGATTGCGGATGGGACACTTGCAATCCCAAGTCAAACTATTTACCACCATAACTGATAAAGAAACTCACATAATCCCACAGACAGTTCTACAAGTTCCATATGAATGATCCCCATATACTTATAAGTAATCATTTACAATTTACTAAGGACAATGTACTTGCGCTTTTTAAAATTTGATGGCCGGACTTTTATTTCCTTTTTTTTATTAAAAACCTATAATATATGATTTCATTCGATTCTATGGGTTGGAAATTATCATAATCATAACGGTAACCCCAGATCTCGTATGGGAAACATGCAATCCCAAGTCAAACTCTTTACAACCATAACTGATAAAGAAACACACATATTCCCAAAGATTGTTCCACAAGTTCCTTTCGAATAACCCTTGTATACTTATCAGTAATCATTTACAATTTACTCTTAACAATATACTTGAGCCTTTTAAAATTTGATGGCCGTACTATTATTAACTTTCAATTTCATAAAAAACCTAGAATTTATAATTTCATGCGATTCTATGCGGTTAAATTATTCTGTTCATAGCGCTTATTGTAAGGGTAATAATGAAATACTAACACAAATGATGGACGGTGACCCCGGATCCCGGAAAGGATAATAGTAATCCCAAGTCAAATTCTATACCGCTATAACTCATACAGAAACTCGCATAATCCAACAGAGTGTTCCACAAGTTCCTTACAAAACGACCCTTGTATACTTATAAGTTGTCATACAATTTACTCTGGACAATATACTTGCACTTTTTAAAATTCCATGGCCGAATTTCTATTACCTTTAAATTTCATAAAGGCCTAGAATATATAATTTCATGCAAAATTATCGTGATCATAACGTTTATTGTAAGGGTAATAATGGAATACTAACCCAAATGATGGGCGGTAACCCCGGATCGCGGACGGTACACTTACAATCCTAAGTCAAACTCTTTACCACTGTAACTGATAAAGAAACTCTCATAATCCCATAGACTGTTCCACAAGTTCCTTACGAACGACCCTTTTTTTTATATAAATCCACCTGTAATGGTGGGGGGTTTGGCAGACCCCTACCCGTTTATTAATATGAAAAAAGAGTACAAAGAAAGAGGGGGACGTAATACCTTACCTCTGAGTGTGCATCGGATGATCTTAACAGGAATAATACAAAGGACTAAAGGACTAGAAGATCAGCGATGACAATTTGAAATGAAGTTACAATACTTGCAAACTACATTCTACTCTATTCTGACGTTGGGAGTACCTGCTGTATCTAACCTTACCTGTCCCGCCACTGGTGGGGGAAGATCCAGTGCTCCGAAAATGCTGTGCACTTGCTTCCGACATGCCAACTTGGCGAGGGAGTCCGCTGCACCATTCACTTCTCTGAAGATATGTGACAAAGTGTAGGTCATCCCGTGTAGTAGCAACCAGATTTCTCGTATCGTTGTAAGCAGTCTCCACGGTATTTTGAATTGGCGTAGGATCATCCCTAGTAGAAGTTTTGAGTCTGTTTCTATGTCGACCTTGGTGATGCCTTGCTCTCGCACTAGCTAGATCCCGTGTAGTAAGGCAGTAGCTTCAGCCTGCAGAGCAGAGTCAGACAGTATGGGTTTGGATAGAGCTACTAATACCTGGCCGTTGAGGTTTCTGAGAATGCAACCGATGCCCGCCGCACCATTGTTGAAAGCGCCGTCAGTATTTAGTTTGATACCACAGGGCTTTAACCATTTGGTGATCCGGACCTGTCTAGGCTTGAAAGAGTTATGGCATAGAAGAATAGGAATCGGGCCAAGAGACCATGTGAAATTCAGATCGAATGCCAGTATAGTGTCATTTAAGTGTAATAAAATGCGTCTGAAAAGAAAACCTAAGTCTGGCCTTATGCCCTCGTGGAAGTAGGTGCATCTGGCACACCACAGGTGCCAATTGACAATGCAAGGGAGGACTCTGATCAGATTTGAAATATGAGGAGAATCAGAAGTAGACCAGTAGAAGTAGAAGCGATCCCATAGGAGTTGGAATGGATGGTTAGGTAAACTAAAAGTGGTGTTGAGCATTTTCCAGATCAGGTTTACCTTGACACAAGAATTGAAGCAATGATGGATGGTTTTGGAGTTGTTAAAGCAGAAACAACATCTAGAGGGGAGGTGGAAATGAAAGCTTTCCAGAACATCTGGAAGAGCCAATAGTCTATTGAGCAATCTCCAATTGAACAGACTGATTTTCCTTGGAAGTATCTTAGACCAGAGGTGTGAATAGGAAGGGATCTTTGGTTTCTTTACTCTGATCAGTTCATAAGCAGATTTGACTGTGAAGAGACCTGATTGAGTAGCTTTCCAAATAATGGAATCTTCGAAAAGGTGGGAGATTTGATGATCCAGGGTGAGGCTTTGGAAAATGTTTGTTGGGAGGCAGGCTCTGATCTGATCCGAGTATGAATCTCTGTTGTGCAGAAATTCAGCCACGGTTAGGTCTTGGTACGGATACTCTAGGGGGTTAATTAGGTGAGAAGAGGGAGGACCATTTGAGGACCAATTCGATTCCCAGAAGGACACCTCTCCAGAGCCAAGGATGATTTTTGAGTTCAGTAATGCTGTGTCATTGACCTCTTTGATTCTTCTCCAGGTTCTGGAGGTTTTTTGCGAGTCTTTCATTGTCCACATTACTTTTGCCCAAAGGGAGTTACCAGTTTGGAGTTTCCACCAAAGTTTCAAAGAGAAGGATTTGATCAGGGTGTGCAGATTCTTGAAATTTAAACCATTTTCTGAGGTTGGAAAGCAAAGCTTGGTGTAAGATCTCCAGGATCTATGTTTCTGGGTATGATCTGAGGAATGCTTCCAGAAAAATCTGGCTAAAGTGTTATGGATTTGGTTTATGATATGTGTGGTGGGCTTTAAAACCGTTATGAGGTGGATTTGCATTGATGTTAAGACATGGTTGATTAACGTAGCTCTACCTGCTGGTGAGATAAGCTTATTGTGCCAGTGGCTAATTTTATTTTGGATTGAGAGGAGCATGCCATGAAAAAGAGAGTTTTTTACTCGGCCATTGAAAATAGGGCAGCCCAGGTATTTGAAAGGGGTGGAGCCTTCAAGCATGGAGGTATCTTTTTTGATAAATGATGTGATTCTGTTAGGGGTATGCTTGGAGATATAGAAGGTAGATTTTTCAAGATTGATCTTTTGGCCGGAAGCAAGCTCAAAGGATTTCAGGAAGGACATAATTGTAAGTAGGCCCTGTTTTGTGTAGTTCAGGAATATGGCTGTGTCATCTGCATAGGATAGTTGAGAGGAGTGTTTCATCTGCCTAGGAAGTTTGTAAGGCAGAATATTACCATATTGGTAAAGAAAATTGAGGTTATGGGAGAAGGCTTCAGCCATTAATATGAAAAGCAAGGGTGAAAGAGGGTCCCCTTGTTTTAGACCTCTGGAAGCAGGAAAAAAGCCAACTGATTTGCCATTGATCAAAAGGGAGAAACAGGCAGCTTTAATATTAGACATGATCAGGTTAACTAAGGTAGTAGAGAAACCTTGTTTGATGAGCACCCTAGCCAAAAAGGGCCAGGATACCCTGTCGAAGGCCTTCATCATATCTAGCTTGATAATCATGTTAGGTCCTTTAGACTTGGTATGTAGGAAATTTGTGTATTCCTGCATAAGGAGCACATTGTCTGCAATGTCCCTACCTTTGATGAAAGCTGATTGTTCAGGGCTGATTAAAGTGTCAAGAGAGGTTTTCAGTCTTGTGGAGATGATTTTTGAGAAAATTTTATTGGAGAAGTTGCATAGCCTGATGGGTCTATAATCTGAGAAAGAAGAGCATACCTCTTTTTTGGGAATTAAAATGATCTGGGTAGCTGAGATGGCTTTAGGAATAGCAGTACCAGCAAAGAAATCTGTCACTGCCATGAGAACATCTGACACCAGTAGTACCTAGGACTGGCAAAAACACCTCATTCCCATGTGAGCACACCATCTCCCCCTCAATGGCCTCGGAGGAAAACTCTCACCCCATCTTTGCCAAAAGTCACATCCATAAATCCTTAGATTGGATTAACACAGAGGTTTCCCTCAAACAACAATCCCACCTGCATAATCAGGAAAACCTCAGTTTCGAGCATTTAAAAGCTATCCTCCTCAAAGACCATCTACGAATAACAAACATTCTCAACCCCCCTCAAACTGATTTTAAAAACAAACAAAGAAAATACACCAAAAAGGATTACACCTCCACTCCGAAAACGGTTTTCACCTGTTCCTCATTGTCTCTTTCCAAAGATTATCCATGATTAATATTTGTGTCTGGAATATTAGAGGAATTGGCAACAACCCATCTCTGACTCGTTTAAGAAACATTAAAAGACAAAATTCAATTAAAGTCTGTGCCTTAATTGAACCTATCCTTAGCCCAGCCCAAATCCAGCCCACCTCAACTAAGCTAGGTTTCAAACATTCCTATGCTAATCCAATCACCAAAATCTGGCTTCTATGGGATGAAGACATAACAGTTGACATAATCAAAGTGGAAGACCAGTTTATCATTGCGAAAATCAAAGATACTCTTCTTCCATTTGAATGCCAAATCGGTTTCATCTATGCTAAACACACGATTTTTGAACGAAATATTTTGTGGCAAGCTTTAGCTACCTTCAACATGGAACCTTTATGCCTGATTGGAGATTTCAATGTCATAGCTAAAAATGAGGAGTACCTGGGAAATTCCATCCCAAACCAAGCCAGTATAAGAAACTTCAACACCTTCCTAAATGATCAACAATTGTCTGAGATCCCCACCTCTGGAAGTTTATACACCTGGACCGGGATGAGAACAAAAGGGAGAGTATGGAAACGTTTAGACAGAGGTATTTCCAACAATAGCTGGTGGGCAAACTTCCCCAGCTCAAAAATCAAAACACTTGCCAGGGAAGGCTCAGACCACACCCCTCTAATCCTTACTATCTCTAGTGCACAGTCTAAGTCTTCCCCCAAGCCTTTTAGATTCCAGGAATGTTGGACCAACCACCCCTCCTTTATAGACCTTGTGAAGGATGCTTGGAAAATCCACACCCATCTCAAAGGGATGAGAAGATTAGTTTTTAAACTCAAACATTTAAAACACTCTCTCAAAATCTGGAACAAGGAAACCTTTGGTAATGTGTTTGACAAGACTCAGCTCTGTGAAGAACAACTCCTTAATGCTGAACATGATCTACAGCAACTTGAGTCCAGCAGTAACATTCAAGCCCTTAATAAAGCAAAAGCAAACCTAAAACTTGCTTTAACAAACCAGGAAACCTTCTTAAAACAAAAATCAAGACTTAATTGGATGAAAGAAGGAGATGTAAACACCAAATTTTTCCACCATTCCATCCAAAACAAACATAAAAGACAATCTATCTCCCTCATCAAAGCCAGAGATGGAAAATGGCTTAGTGACATAGAGGAGATAGAGAAGGAAGCTATTTACTTCTACTCAAATCTCCTAAGGGTTGAACCCTTGGACCCTTCTGGAATCAACACATCTTGCATCCTGGAAAATATCCCTACTGTCGTCACTGATGACATAAACTCATCCCTACTTAAAGATATCAACATAGATGAACTGACCAGCATAGTTTCCTCCATGAAAGGCAACTCAGCCCCAGGCCCGGATGGCTTCTCTGGCCATTTCTATCATTACTGCTGGGATATCATAAAATCAGATGTTCTTACGAACGACCCTTGTATACTTATAAGTAGTCATCTACAATTTACACTAGGCAATAAAATTGCGCTTGTTTAATTTTAATGGCCGGACATTTGTTACCTTTAATTTTAATAAATACCTAGAATATATAATTTCATTCGATTCTATGCGGTGGAAATTATCGTGTTCATAACGCTTATTGTAAGGGTAATAATGGAATACTAACACAAATGACGGACGGTGTACCGGATTGCGGAAGGGACACTAGTAATCCAAAGTCAAATTCTTTACCACTGTAACTGATAAAGAAACTCGAATAATCCAACAGAGAGTTCCACAAGTTCCTTACGAAACAACCCTTGTATACTTATAAGTTGTCGTATACAATTTACTCTGGACAATATACTTACGCTTTTTAAAATTTTATGACCGGATTTTTATTACCTTTAAATTTCATTAAGACCTAGAATAAATAATTTCATGCGCTTCTAAAAGGTGGAAATTATCGTGATCATAACACTTATTGTAAGGATAATAATAGAATACTAACACAAATGACAGACAGTAATCCCGGATCACGGACGGGACATTTTCAATCCCAAGTCGAACTCTTTACCACTGTAAGTAATAAAAAAAGTAGCATAGTCCCACAGAGTGTTCCACAAGTTCCTTACGAATGACCCTTGTATATTTATAAGTATCATCTACAGTTTACTATGTACAATGTACTTGCAATTTTTTAAAAATTTGATGGCTGGGATTTTATTACCTTTTAATTTCATAGAAAACCTAGTATATATAATTTCATGCGATTCTATGCAGTGAAAATTATTGTGTTCATGAAGCTTATTGTAAGGGTGATAATGGAATACTAACACAAATGACGGACAGTAACCCCAGATCCCGGACGGGAAACTTGCAAACCCAAGTCAAACTGTTTACCACCGTAACTGATAAAGAAATTCACATAATCCAACAGAAAGTTCGACAAGTTCCTTACAAATGACCCTTGTATACTTATAAGTAATCATGTACAATTTACTCATGAGAATGTACTTGAGCTTCTAAAAATTTGATGTCCGGATTTTTATTACCTTTTAATTTCATAATAAATCTAGAGTATATAATTTCGTGCGATTCTATTTGGTGGAAACTATCGTGTTCCTAACGCTTATTGTAAGGGTAGTAATAAAATACTAACACAAATGACGAATGGTAACCCCGGATCATGGACGGGACACTTGCAATCCCATGTCAAACTCTTTGCCACCGTAACTGATAAAGAAACTCGCATAATCCCACAGACAGTTCCCCAAGTTCTTTACAAATGACACTTGTATACTTATAAGTATCATCTAACATTAACTATGGACAATGTACTTGCGCTTTTTAAAATATGATGTCTGGAATTTTATACTTTTTAATTTCATAAAGAACCTAGAATATATAATTTCATACGATTTAATGCGGTGAAAAATATCATGTTCATAGCGATTATAGTAAGGGTAAAAATGAAATACTAACACAAATGACGGACGGCAACCCCAGATCGATGACGTGATACTTGCAATTGCAAGTCAAAGTATTTATCACCGTAACTGATAAACAAACTCTTATAATTCCACAGAGATTTCCAAAAGTTCCTAACGAATGACCCTTATATACTTATAAGTAATCATCTACAATTTACTATGGAAAATGTACTTGCGCTTTTAAAAATATTATGGCCGGGCATTTATAACATTTTAATTTCATAACAAAAAACCTAGAATATATAATTTCATGCGATTCTTTGAGGTGAAAATTATCGTTTTCATAATGCTTATTGTATGGGTAGTAATGGAATACTAACACAAATGACGGACGGTAACCCCGGATTGCGGACGGCACACTTCCAATCCCAAGTCAAATTCTTTACCACCGTAATTGATAAAGAAACTCGCATAATCCCACAGAGAGTTCCACACGTTCCTTACGAATGACCCTCGTATACTTATAAATAATCATCTACAATTTACTATGGACAATGTACTTGCGCTTTTTAAATTAGATGGCTGAATTTTTATTATCTTTCAATTTCATGAAAATCCTTGAACATATAATTTCATGCGATTCTATGCGGTGAAAATTATCGTGTTCATAACGCTTATTGTAAGGGTAGTAATGGAATACTAACACAAATGACGGACGGTAACCCCAGATCATGGACAAAACAGTAGCAGTACCAAGTCAAATTATTTATCACCGTAAGCAATAAAGAAACTTGAATTATCCCACAGAGAGTTCAAAAAGTTTCTTACTAATGATCCTTGTATACTTATAAGTTGTCATCTACAATTTACACTGGACTATATACTAACGATTTTTAAAATTTAATGACCTAGAGTATATAATTTCATGCGATTCTATGCGGTGGAAATTACCGTTTCATTATGCTTATTGCAAGGGTAATAATGGAATACTAACACAAATGATGGGTAGTAAACCCGGATCACGGACAGGACACTTGCAGTCCCAAGTTAAACCTTTTACCACGGTAACTTATAAAGAAACTCGCATAATCCCATAGAGAGTTCCACAAGTTCCTTACGAATGACCCTTGTATATATATAAGTATATTCTACAATATACTATGTACAATGTACTTGCGCTTTTTTAAAAACATTATGGTTGGGCTTTTATTACCTTTAATTTCATAAAAAACCTAGAATATATAATTTTTTGTGACTCTATGTGGTGGAAATAATTGTGTTCATTACGCTTATTGT
This sequence comes from Rubia yunnanensis, assembly GCA_037428765.1. Lineage (NCBI taxonomy): Eukaryota > Viridiplantae > Streptophyta > Magnoliopsida > Gentianales > Rubiaceae > Rubia > Rubia yunnanensis. The sequence continues at coordinate 62,148,501 of CM075069.1, read as the reverse complement.
AAGGGTAATAATGGAATACTAACACAAATGACAGACAGTAACCCCGGATAGCGGATGGGACACTAGCAATCCTAAGTTAAACTGTTTAACTCTGTAGCTAATAAAGAAACTTGCATAATCCCACAGAGAGTTCCACAAGTTCTATACAAATGACCCATGTGTACTTATAAGTAATCATCTACAATTTACACTTGACAATGTACTTGCGCTTTTTAAAATTTGATGGCTGCACTTTTATTACATTTTAATTTCACAAAAAACCTAGAATATATAATTTCATGCGATTCTAGGAGGTGGAAATTATCATGTTCATAATTCTTATTGTACAGGTAATAATGGAATACTAACACAAAGGACGGACGGTAACCCCAGATTGCGGATGAGACACTTGCAATCCCAAGTCAAACTATTTACCACCGTAAATGATAAAGTAACTCGCCTAAACCCACAGAGAGTTCCACAAGTTCCTTACAAATGATTCTCGTTTACTTATAAGTAATCATTCACAATTTACTATGGTCAATGTACATGCACTTTCTAAAATTTCATGGCCGGACTTTTATTACCTTTCACTTTTATTAAAAACCTAGAATATATAATTTCATTTGATTCTATTCAGTGGAAATGATTGTGTTCATAACGCTTATTATAAGGAAAGAATGGAATAATAGCACAAATAACGTACGGTAACCCCGGATCGCGGATGGGACACTTGCAATCCCAAGTCAAAACTCCTTACCATCGTAACTGATAAAGAAACTCGCATAATCCCACAGAGTGTTCCACAAGTTACTTACAAACAACCCTCGTACACTTATAAGTAGTCATCTACAATTTACACTGGACAATTAATGGCCAGACTTTTAATACATTTTAATTTAATAAAGACCTTGATTATATAATTTCATGCAATTTTATGGGATGAAAATTATCGTGTTCATAACGCTTATTGCAAGGGTGATAATGAAACACTAACCTAAATGATGAATGGTAACTTCGTATCATGGACAGGACACTAGCAATCCCAAGTCAATTTCTTCACTACTGTAAATGATAAAGAAACTCGCATAATCCCACAGAGAGTTCCGCAAGTTCTTTACGAACGACCCTTGTATACTTATAAGTAATCATCTACAATTTACTCTTGACAATTTACTTGCGGTTTTTAAAATTAAATGGCCGCACTTTTATTACATTTTGATTTCATAAAAAACCTAGAATATATAATTTCATGTGATTCTATGAGGTGGAAATTATCATGTTCATAAAGCTTATTGTATGGGTAATAATGGAATACTAACACAAATGACGGACGGTAACCCTGACTTGCGGACGGGACACTTGCAATCCCAAGTAAAACTATTTACCACCGTAACTAATAAAGAAACTCGCATAATCCCACAGAGAGTTCCACAAGTTCCTTACAAATGATCCTCATATACTTATAAGTAATCATTCACAATTTACTATGGACAATGTACTTGCGCTTTTTAAAATTTGATGGCCGGACTTTTATTACCTTTTACTTTCATTAAAAATCTTAAATATATAATTTCATCCGATTCTATGCAGTGAAAATTATCGTGTTCATAACTCTTATTGTAAGAGTAATAATGGAATACTAACACAAATGACGGAAGGTAACCCTAGATTACGGACGGGACACTAGCAGTACTAAGTCAAATTCTTTAGCATTGTAAACGATAAAAAAACTTGCTTTATCCCACAGAAAATTCAACAAGTTCCTTACTAACGACCCTCGTATACTTATAAGTAGTCATCTACAATTTACTCTGGACAATATACTTGCGCTTTTTCAAATTTAATGACCGAACTTTTATTACCTTTAATTGCATGAGAAACCCAGAGTATATAATTTCATGCGATTCTATGCGGTGCAAATTATCATTTTCATTACGCTTATTGTAAGGGTAATATTTGAATACTAACACAAATGACAGATAGTAAACCTGAATCGCGGACAGGACACTTGCAATCCCAAGTCAAACTCTTTACCACTTGCAATCACAAGTTCCTTACGAATGACCCTTGTATACTTATAAGTATTTTCTACAATATACTATGTACAATGTACTTCCGGTTTTAAAAACATTTTATGGTCGGGATTTTATTACCCTTTAATTTCGTAAAAAACCTAGAATATATAAATTCATGTGATTCTATGTGGTGGAAATTATTGTGTTGATGACGGTTACTGTAAGGGAAATAATGGAATACTAACACAAATGACGGACAGTAACCCTGGATTGCGGACGGACAATTGCAATCCCAAGTGGAGCTGTTTACCACCGTAACTATTAAATAAACTCGTATAATCCCACAGAGAGTTCCACAAGTTCTTTACAAATGACCCTTGTATACTTATAAGTAATCATCTACAATTTACTCTTGACAATTAACTTGCGCTTTTTTTAATTGGATAGCCGCACTTTTATTACATTTTGTTTTAAATAAAAAACTTAGAATATATAATTTCATGCGATTCTATGATATGGAAATTATCGTGTTCATAAAGCTTATTGCATGGGTAATAATGGAATACTAACACTAATGACGGGCGGTAACCCCGACTTGCGGACGGGACACTTGCAATCTCAAGTCAAACTATTTACCACCGTAACTGATAAAGAAACTCACATAATCCCACAGAGAGTTCCATAAGTTCATTACAAATGATCCTCATATACTTATAAGTAATCATTCACAATTTACTACTGACAATATACCTGCGCTTTTTAAAATTTGATGGCCAGACTTTTATTACCTTTTACTTTCATTAAAAAACTAGAATATATAATTTCATTCGATTTGATGCAGCGGAAATTATCGTGTTCATAACGCTTATTGTAAGGTAATAATGGAATACTAGCACAAATGACGGACGGTAACCCTAGATCGCGGATGAGACACTTGCAATCCCAAGTTAAACTCTTCACCACTGTAACTGAAAAGACACTCGAATAACTCACAGAGTGTTCCACAAGTTACTTACGAACGACCCTTGTATACTCATAAGTACTCATCTATAATTTACACTGGACAATATACTTGTGTTTTTTAAATTTTGATGGCGGGACTTTTATTACCTTTTAATTTCATAAAGACCTTGAATATATAATTTCATGCAAATTTATGCGATGAAAATTATAGTGTTTATAACGCTTATTGTAAGGGTGATAATGGAAAACTAACATAAATGATGGATGGTAACCCCGTATCATGGTTGGGACACTAGCAATCCCAAGTCAAATTCTTCACCACTGTAACTGATAAAGAAACTCGCATAATCTCACAGAGAGTTCTACAAGTTCCTTACGAACGACCCTTACATACTTATAAGTAGTTATCTATAATTTACTCTGGACTATATACTTGCGCTTTTTAAAATTTGATGGTCAGACTTTTATTACCTTTTAATTTCAAAAAGATCTAGAATATATAATTTCATCTGATTCTATGCAGTAAAAATTGTCGTGTTCATAACGCTTATTGTAAGAGTAATAATGGAATACTGACACAAATGACGGAAGGTAACCCTAGATCGCGGATGGGACAATAGCAGTACTAAGTCAAATTCTTTACCACCGTAAGCGATAAAGAAACTCGCATTATCCCACAGAGAGTTCAACAAGTTCCTTACTAACGACCTTTGTATACTTATAAGTAGTCATCTATAATTTACTCTGGACAATATACTTGCGCTTTTAAAAATTTAATGACCGAACTTTGATTACCCTTAATTGCATAAAAAACCCGGAGTATATTATTTCATATGATTCTATTCGGTGGAAATTATCGTGTTCATTATGCTTATTGTAAAGAATAATGGAACACTAACATAAATGACACACGATAACCCCGGATCCGGGACGGGACACTAGAAATCCCAAGTCAAATTCTTCACCAGTGTAACTGATAAAGAAACTCGCTTAATGCCACAGAGAGTACTGCAAGTTCCTTAAGAACAACCCTTGTATACTTATAAGTAGTGATCTATAATTTACTATTGACTATATACTTGCGCTTTTTAAAATTTGATGGTCTGACTTTTATTACTTTTAATTTCATCAAGACCTAGAATATATAATTTCATCTGATTCTATGCAGTGAAAATTATAGTGTTCATAATGCTTATTGTAAGGGTAATAATGGAATACAAACACAAATGATGGACGGTAACTCTAGATCGTGGACAAGACACTAGAAGTACTAAGTCAAATTCTTTACCACCATAAGGGATAAAGAAACTCACATTATCCCATAGAGAATTCAACAAGTTCCTTACTAACGACCCTTGTATACTTATAAGTAGTATTCTACAATTTACACTTGACAATGTACTTGCTCTTTTTAAAGTTTGATGGCCGCATTTTTATTACATTTTCATTTCATAAAAAACCTATAATATATAATTTCATGCGATTCTAAGAGGTGGAAATTATCGGGTTCATAAAGCTTATTGTATGGGTAATAATGGAATACTAACACAAATGACGGACGGTAACCCCTACTTGTAGACAGGACACTTGCAATCCCAAGTAAAACTATTTACCACCATAACTGATAAAGAAACTCGCATAATGAAATAGAGAGTTCCACAAGTTCCTTACAAATGATCCTCACATATTTATAAGTAATCATTCTCAATTTACTATGGACAATATACTTGCACTTTTTAAAATTTGATGGCCGGACTTTTATTACCATTTACTTTCATTAAAAAACTAGAATATATAATTTCATTCGATTCTATGCAGTGGAAATTATCGTGTTAGTAACGCATACCGTATGGTAATAATGGAATACTAGCACAAATGACGGGCGGTAACCCTGGATTGCGGATGGGACACTTGCAATCCCAAGTCAAACTCTTTACCACCGTAACAGATAAAGAAACTCGCATAATCCCACAGAGAGTTCCACAATTTCATTACGAATGACCCTCGTATACTTATTAGCAATCATCTAAAATTTACTATAGACAATGTACTTGTGCTTTTAAAAATTTGATAGCCGGACTTTTACTACCTTTTACTTTCATAAAAAAACCTAGAACATATAATATCATTCGATTCTCTGCGGTGGAAATTATCATGTTTATAACACTTATTGTAAGGTAATAATGGAATACTAGCACAAATGACACACGGTAACCCCGGATCGCAGATGGGACACTTGCAATCCCATGTCAAACTTCTTACCAACGTAAGTGATAAAGAAACATACATAATCCCATAGAGAGTTCCACAGGTTCCTTAACCCTTGTATACTTATAAGTAATCATTTACAATTTACTTTTGACAATGTACTTGTGCTTTTTAAAATTTGATGTCCAGACATTTATTATCTTTCAATATCATAAAAAACCTCAAATATTTATTTTCATGTGATTCAATGCAGTGAAAAATATCGTGTTCATAACGCTTATTGTAAGGGTAATAATGGAATACTAGCACAAATGACGGACGGTAAGCCCGGATCACGGACGGGACACTAGCAGTCCCAAGTCAAATTCTTTACCACCATAAGTGATAAAGAAACTCGCATAATCACACGGAGAGTTCCACAAGTTCCTTACGAACAACCCTTGTATACTTATAAGTAGTCATCAACAATTCACTCTGGACAATATACTTGCACTTTTTAAAATTTGATGGCTGGAATTTTATTACTTTTTAATTTCAAAATGACCTAGAATATATAATTTCATGCGATTCTATGCGATGAAACTTTTTACACCATAATTGATAAAGAAACTCGCATAATCTGATACAGAGTTCCAAAATTTCCTTACAATTGACCCTTTTATACTTATAAGTAATCATTTACAATTTACTCTTGACAATGTACTTGCACTTTTTAAAATTTGATGGCCAGACTTTTATTACCTTTCAATTTCATAAAAAACTTAGAATATATAATTTCATGCAATTCAATTTGGTGAAAAATATTGTGTTCATAACGCTTACTGTAAGGGTAGTAATTGAATGCTAACACAAATGACGAACGGTAATCCTAGATCGCGGACGGGACACTTGCAATCCCAAGTCAAACACTTTACCACTATAAGTGATAAAGAAACTCGCATAATCCCACAGAGAGTTGTACAAGTTCCTTACGAATGACCCTTGTATACTTATAAGTATCATCTCCAATTTACTATGTACAATGTACTTGCGCTTTTTAAAAAATTTAATGGTTGGGCTTTTATTACCTTTTAATTTCATAAAAAACCAAGAATAAATAATTTCATGGGATTCTATGCAGAGGAAATTATTGTTTTCATAACGCTTACTGTAAGGGTAATAATGGAATGCTAATACAAATTACGGAAGGTAACCCAGGATCGCGTATTGGACACTCGCAATCCCAATTCAAACTGTTTACCACCGTAACTGATAAAGAAACTCACATAATCCCACAAAGAGTTCCACAAGTTCCGTACGAATCACCCTTGTATATTTATAAGTATCGTCTACAATTTACTATGGACAATGTAATTGTGCCCTTTAAAATATGATGGCCAGATTTTTATTACCTTTTAATTTCCAAAAAAAAACCTAGAATATATAATTTCATGCGATTCTATGCTGTGAAAAATATCGTGTTCATAGCAATTATTGTAAGGGTAATAATGGAATACTAACACAAATGACGAATGGTAACCCCAGATCACGGACGAAACACTAGCAGTCCCAAGTCAAATACACCGTAATTGATAAAGAAACTCGCATAATCCCACGGAGAGTTCCACAAGTTCTTTACGAACGACCCTTGTATACTTACAAGTATCATCTACAATTTACTATGTACAATGTATTTGCGCTTTTTTAAAATTCAATGGCTGGGCTTTTATTACCATTTAATTTCATATAAAACCTAGAATATATAATTTTATGTGATTCTATGAGGTTGAAATTATTGTGTACATAGCGCATATTATAAGGGTAATAAGGGAATACTAACACCAATGACAGACGGTAATCCCGGATCCCGGACGAGACACATGCAATCCCTAGTCAAACTCTTTACCACTTTAAGTGAAAAAGAAACTAGCATAGTCCCACAGAATGTTCCACAAGCTCCATACGACTGACCCTTGTAAACTTATAAGTATCATCTACAATTTACTATGTACAATGTATTTGCACTTTTTTAAAAATTCGATGGTTGGGCTTTTATTACCTTTTAATTTCATAAAAAACCTAGAATATATAATTTCATACGATTCTATGGGGTGGAAATTATTGTGTTCATAACGCTTATTGTAAGGGTAATAAGGGAATACTAAGACAAATGATGGACGGTAACACTAGTTCCCGGACGGGACACATGCAATCCCAAGTCAAAATCTTTACCACTTTAAGTGTCCCACAGAGTGTTCCACAAGTTCCATACGAATGACCCTTGTATACTTATAAGTATCAGCTACAATTTACTATGTACAATGTATTTGTACTTTTTTTAAAAATTCGATGGCTGGGCTTTTATTACCTTTTAATTTCATAAAACAACCTAGAATATATAATTTCATGCAATTCAGTGAGGTGGAAGTTATTGTGTTCGTAACGCTTATTGTAAAGGTAATAATGGAATACTAACACAAATGACGGACGGTAACCCTGGATCCCGGACGGGACACTTTCAATCCCAAGTTAAACAGTTTACCACTGTAACTGATAAAGAAATTCGCATAATCCCACAGAAAGTTACAGATAATCCTTACAAATGATCCTTGCATACTTTTAAGTAATCATCTACAATTTAATCATGACAATGTACTTGTGCTTTTTAAAATTTGATGGCCAGACTTTTATTAGTTTTTAATTTCGTAAAAAACCTAGAGTATATAATTTGATGTGATTCTATGCAGTGGAAATTATCATGTTCATAACGCTTATTGTAAGGGTAATAATGGAATACTAACACAAATGAAGGATGGTAACATAGGATCGCAGACTGGACACTTGCAATCTCAGGTGAAATTCTATACAACAATAACTGATAAAGAAACTCGCATAATCGCACAGACAGTTCCACAAGTTCCTTACGAATGACCCTTGTATACTTGTAAGTATCATCTACAATTAACTATGGAGAATGTACTTGCGCCTTTTAAAATATGATGGCCGGACTTTTATTACCTTTTAATTTTATAAAAAATCTAGAATATATAATTACATGCAATTCTATGCGGTGAAAAATATCATGTTCATAGCGATTATTGTAAGGGTAAAAATGGAATACTAACACAAATGACTGACAGTAACCCTAGATCGAGTACGGGACACTTGCAATTTCCAAGTCAAGCTCTTTACCACCATAACTAATAAAGAAACTCTCATAATCCCATGGAGATTTCAACAAGTTCCTAACGAATGACCCATGTATACTTATAACTTATCATCTCCAATTTGCTTTGGACAATGTACATGCATTTTTTAAAATTTTATAGCCGGGCTCTTATTACATTTAATTTCATAAAAAACCTAGAATATATAATTTCATGCGATTCTTTGAGTTGGAAATTATCATGTTCATAACACTTATTGTAAGGGTAATAATGGAATACTAACACAAATGAGAGACGGTTACCCCAGGTCACGGACGGGACACTTTCAATCCGAAGTGAAACTCTTTACCATCGTAACTGATAAAGAAACTCGCATAATCCCACAGAGGGTTCCACAAGTTCCTTACAAATGATCCTTGTATACTTATATATAATCATCTACTATTACTATGGACAATATACTTGCGCTTTTTAAAATTTGATTGCCGGACTTGTATTACCTTTTATTTTCATAAAAAACCTAGAATATATAATTTCATTTAATTCTATGCGGTGGAAATTATCCTTTTCATATCGCTTATTGTATGGTAATAATGAAATACTAGCACAAATGACAGACGATAATCCTGAATCACAGACGAGACACTTGAAATCCCAAGTCAAACTCTTTACCAACATAAGTGACAAAGAAACACGCATAATACCATAGAGAGTTCCACAAGTTCCTTACGAATGACCCTTGTATACTTATAAGTGGCATATACAATTTACTATGGACAATGTACTTGCTCCTTTTAAAATATGATGGTCAGACTTTTATACTTATAAGTACAAATGACCCTTGTATACTTATAAGTAATCATCAATAATTTATTCTTGACAATGCACTTGCGCTTTTTAAAATTTGATGGTCGGGCTTTTATTAACTTTTAATTTCACAAAACAAATAGAATATATAATTTCATGTGATTCTATGCGGAGAAAAATATCTTGTTCATAACGATTATTGTAAAGGTAGTATTTAATACTAACATAAATGATGGACGGTAACCCCAGTTTACAGATGGGACAATTGCAATCCTAAGTCAAACTCTTTGCCACTATAACTGATAAAGAAACTCGCATAATCCCATAGAGAGTTCTACAAGTTCCTTACGAATGTCCCATGTATACTTATAAGTAATCATCTACAATTTACTATGGACAATGTACTTGCGCTTTTCTTAAAAATTTGATAGTCGGGCTTTTATTACCTTTTAATTTCATAAAAAAACCTAGAATATATAATTTCATGGGATTGTATGTGTTGGAAATTATTGTGTTCATAATATTGTAAGGGTGATAATGGACTACTAACACAGGTGACGAATGGTAACACCGGATCATGGATGGGATACTTGCAATCCAAAGCCAAACTATTTGCCACTGTAACTGATAAAGAAACACGGATAACCCCACGGAGAGTTCAACAAGTTCCCTACAAATGACCCTTGTATATTTATAAGTAGTCATCTACAATTTACATTTGACAATGTACTTGCGCTTTTTAAAATTTGATGATAAAACTATTATTACTTTTTTATTTTATAAAAAACATAGAGTATATAATTTCATGTGATTCTATGTTGTGGAAATTATCGTGTTCAAAACGCTTATTGTTAGGGTAATAATGGAATACTACAATAAATAACGGATGGTAACCCCGGATCGTGGAAGGTACACTTTCAATTCCAAGTCAAATTCTTTACCACCGTAATTAATAAAGAAACTCGCATAATCCCACAGAGAGTTCCACAAACTCCTTACAAATGACATTTGTATACTTATAAGTATCATCTACAATTAGCTATGGACAATGTACTTGCGCTTTATTTAAAATATGATGGTCGGACTTTTATTACCTTTTAATTTAGGAAAATCCTAGAATATATAATTTCATGCGATTCTGTGCAATGGAAATTATCGTGTTCATAACGCTTATTGTAAGGGTTATAACACAAATTACGGACGGTAACCCTGGATCGCAGACGAGACACTTACAATCCCAAGTCAAACTGTTTACCACCATAACTTATAAAGAAACTCGCACAATCCCACAGAGAGTTCCACAAGCTCCTTACAAAAGACCCTTGTATACTCATAAGTATCATCTACAATTAACTATGGACAATGTACCTGCACTTTTTAAAATTTGATTGCCGAACTTTTATTACCTATAATTTCATAAGAAACCAAGAATATATAATTTCATTCAATTCTATGCGGTGGAAATTATCGTGTTAATAATGCTTTATTTAAGGTAATAATGGAATACTAAAACAAACTATGGACGGTATCCCCGGATCGAAGACAGGACACTTGCAATCCCAAGTCAAACTCTTTACCAGCGTAACAGATAAAGAAACTCGCATAATCCTTAAGGGAGTTCCACAAGCTCCTTACGAATGACCCTTGTATAATAATAAGATTACTATGGACAATGTACTTGCGCTTTTTAAAATTTGATGGATGGACTTTTATTACCTTTTAATTTCATTAAAAACATAGAATATATAATTTCATGAAATTCTGTGCGGTGAAAAATATCGTGTTCATAAAGATTATTGTGAGATTAATAATGGAATACTAACTGAAATGATGGACGGTAACACCGGATCGCGGACAGGACACTCACAATCCCAAGTCAAACACTTTACCAATGTAACTGATAAAGAAACTCGCACAATCCCATAGGGATTCCCCAAGTTCCTTACGAATGACCCTCGTATACTTATAAGTAATTATCTACAATTAAATATGGACAATGTACTTGCGATTTATTTAAAATATGATGGCCGGACTTTTATTACCTTTTAATTTCAGAAATAATCTAGAATATATAATTTTATGCGATTGTATGTGGTGGAAATTATTGTGTTAATAATGATTATTGTAAGAGTAATAACTGAGTACTAACACAAATGCCGGGCAGTAACCCCAGATCACGGACGGGACACTTGCAATCCCAAGTCAAACTATTAACCACCGTATTGATAAAGAAACTCGCATAATCCCACAGAGAGTTCCACAAATTCCTTACAAATGACTCTTTTATACTTATAAGTAATCATCTACAATTTAATCATGACAATGCACTTGCGCTTTTTAAAATTTGATGGCCGGACTTTTGTTACCTTTTAATTTCATAAAAAACCTAGAGTGTATAATTTCATGCGATTCTATGCGGTGTAAATTATCGTGTTCATAACGCCTATTGTAAGGGCAATAATGGAATACTAACACAAAGGATGGATGGTAACCCCAGATCACGGACGGGACACTTTCAATCCCATGTCACACTCTTTACCAACGTAACTGCTAAAGAAACTCGCATATTCTCACAGATAATTCCCCAAGTTCCTTACGAATGACCCTTGTATACTTATGAGTAACCAGTTACAATTTACTCTTGACAATGTACCTTCGCTTTATAAAATTTGATGCCCGGACTTTTATTATCTTTCAATTTCATAAAAAATATAGAATATATAAATTCATGTGATTCTATAAGGTGAAAATTATCGTGTTCATAATCCTAATTGAAAGGTAATAATGGAATACTAACACAAATGATGGAAGGTAAACCCTGAATGCGAACGGGACACTAGCAATTCCAAGTCAAATTTTTTACAACCGTAAGTGATAATGAAACTCCCATAATCCCACAGAGAGTTTCACAAATTTCTTACGAACGACCCTTGTATACTTATAAGTAGTTATCTACAGTTTACTCTTGACAATATACTTGTGCTTTTTAAAATTTGATGGGCGGACTTTTATTAACTTTTAATTTCATAAAGACCTAAAATATATAATTTAATTTGATTCTATACGGTGGAAATTACGAATGACCCTTGTATACTTATAAGTAATCATTTACAATTTACTCTTGACAATTTTCTTGCGCTTTTTAAAAGTTGATGGCCAAACTTTTATTACCTTTCAATTTCATAAAAAACCTAGAATATATTATTTCATGCAATTCTATGTGGTGAAAATTATCGTGTTCATAACGCTTATTGTAAGGTTAATAATGGGATACTAATGTACTTGTGCTTTTTAAAATTTGAGGGCTGAAATTTTATTACCTTTTAATTTCATAAATAACCTAAAATATATAATTTCATGCGATTATATGCGGAGAAAAATATCGTGTTCATAACGAAATTGTAAGGGTAATAATGGAATACTAACATAAATGATGGACGGAAACCCAGATTTGCATAAGGGATACTTGCAATCCCAAGTCAAACTCTTTACCACCATAACTGATAAAGAAACTAGCATAGTCCCACAGAGAGTTCCACAGTTCCTTACGAATGACTCTTGTATACATATAAGTAATCATCTACAATTTACTGTGAACAATGTACTTGCACTTTTTTTAAAATTTGATGGCTGGGCTTTTATTACATTTTAATTTCATAAAAAACCTAGAATATATAGTTTCATGCAATTCTATGCGGTGAAAATTATCGTGTTCATAATGCTAATTGTAAGGGTAACAATGGAGTACCACTACAATTGAAGGACGGTAACACCGAATCACGGATGGGACATTTGCAATAGCAAGCCAAAAGTTTTACCATTGTAACTAATAAAGAAACTCGCATAATACCACAGACAGTTCCACAAGTTCTTTACAAATGACCCTTGTATACTTATAAGTAATCATCAACAATTTACTCTTAACAATGCACTTGCGCTTTTTAAAATTTGACGGCCTGGCTTTATTAACTTTTAATTTCACAAAAAAAATAGAATATATAATTTCATGCTATTCTATGCGGAGAAAAATATCGTATTCATAATGATTATTGTAAGGGTAGTATTTGAATACTAATATAAATGGACGGTAACCCTGGTTTGCAGACGGGACAATTGCAATCACAAGTCAAACTCTTTACCACTATAACTGATAAAGAAACTCGCATAATCCCATAGAGAGTTCCACAAGTTCCTTACGAATGACTCATGTATACTTATAAGTAATCATCTACAATTTACCGTGGACAATGTACTTGCGCTTTTTTAAAAATTTGATAGTCGGGCTTTTATTACCTTTTAATTTAATAAAATATCTAGAAATATATAATTTCATGTTATTTTATGAGGTGGAAATTATCGTGTTTAGAATGCTTATTGTAAGATTAATAATGGAATACTAACACAAATGATGGAAGGTAAACCCTGATCGCGAAAGGGACACTAGCAGATCCAAGTCAAATTATTTACCACCGTATGTGATAATGAAACTCGCATAATCCCACAGAGAGTTCCACAAATTCCTTAAGAATGACCCTTGTATACTTATAAGTAATCATATACAATTTACTCTTGACAATTTTCTTACGCTTTTTAAAAGTTGATGGCCGGAATTTTATTACCTTTCAATTTCATAAAAAACCTAGAATATATAATTTCATACGATTCTATGCAGTGAAAACTATCGTTTTCATAACGCTTATTGTAAGGGTAATAATGGAATACTAATGTACTTGTTCTTTTTAAAATTTGAGGGCAAAAATTTTAATACCTTTTAATTTCATAAATAACCCAGAATATATTATTTCATTCGATTCTATGTGGAGAAAAATATCGTGTTAATAACGATTATTGTAAGGGTAGTAATGGAATACTAACATAAATGATAGACGGTAACCGGTTTGCAAACAGGACATTTCCAATCCCAAGTCAAACTCTTTACCACCACGCCTAATAAAGAAACTCGCAAAATCCCACAGAGAGTTCCACAGTTCCTTACGAATGACCCTTGTATACTTATAAGTAATTATCTACAATGTACTGTAGACAATGTACTTGAACTTATTTAAATATTTGATGGCTGGGCTTTTATTACCTTTTAATTTCATAAAAAACCTAAAATAAAAAGTTTAATGTGATTCTATGCGGTGGACATTATCATGTTCATAATGCTTATTGTAAGGGTTTGCCTCAAAGAGTAGCTGGTCAGGTGAAGCTTGATGCGGACGGAATTCCTCAAATTAGACTAGAGTAATCATTTGGAAACGTTGTACTTATCTTTCCACGGTTGTATCTGTTGATCTTTAGGTTAGTATCAGGTCAATGTATAGTTTTTAAAGATCATCAGATGAACTCTTAGAGGTAAGGTATTACGTCCCCCACTTTTTCCGTACCTTTATTTTAATTAATAAACGAGTAGGGGTCTGCCAAACCCCCCACCATCACAGGTGGATTTAATTAAAAAAGAGTAAAAATGGACGGGACACTTGCAATACCATGCCAAACTGTTTACCACTGTAACTAATAAAGAAACATGCATAATCCCACAAAGAGTTCCACAGGTTCCTTAGAAAAGACCCTTGTATACTTATAAGTAATCATCTAAAATTTACTCTTAACAATGTACTTGTGTTTTTTAAGATTTGATGGTCAAACTTTTATTACATTTTAATTTTACAAAAAAAACCCAGAATATATAATTTCATGTGATTCTATGCGGTGAAAAATATCGTGTTCATAACGATTATTGTAAGAGTAATAATGGAATACGAAAATAAATGAGAGATGGTAACCCCGCATCGTGGACGGGACAATTGCAATCCCAAGTCAAACTCTTTACCATCCTAATTGATAAAGAAACTCGCATAATCCCACAGAGAGTTCTACAAGTTCCTTATGAATGACCCTTGTATACTTATAAGTAATTATCTACAATTTACTATAGACAATGTACTTGAACTTATTTAAATATTTGATGGCTGGGCTTTCATTACCTTTTAATTTCATAAAAAACCTAAAATATAAAATTTCATGCGATTCTATGCGGTGGAAATTATCGTGTTCATAATGCTTATTGTAAGGGTAACAATCGAATACTAACACAAATGACTAACGGTAACACCAGATCATGGACGGGACACTTGCAATACCAAGCCAAACTATATACCACCGTAACTGATAAAGAAACTCGCATAATCCCACGGAGAGTTCCACAAGTTCCCTACAATTGACCCTTGTATACTTATAAGTAGTTGTCTACAATTTACTTTTGACAATGTACTTCCACTTTTAAAATTTTGATGACAGAACTATTATTACCTTATAATTTCATAAAAAAACATAGAGTATATAATTTCATGCGATTCTATGTTGTGGAAATTATCGTGCTCAAAACGCTTATTGTAAGGGTAGTAATGGAATACTAAAATAAATGACGGATGCTAACCCCGGATCGCGGACGGGACACTTGCAATTCCAAGTCAAACTATTTACCACTGAAAAAGAAACTCGTATAATCCCACAGAGAGTTCCACAAGTTCCTTACAAATGACCCTTGTATACTTATAAGTAATCATCAGCAATTTAATCTTTACAATGTACTTGCGCTTTTTAAATTTTGATGGTCGGGCTTTTATTACCTTTTAATTTCACAAAAACCCAAATATATAATTTCATGCAATTCTATGCTAGACTTTTATTACCTTTTAATTTAAGAAAAAAACCTAGAATATATAATTTCATGCGATTCTATGAGGTGGAAATTATCGTGTTCATAACGCTTATTGTAAGGGTAATAAAGGAATACTAACACAAATGATGGACAGTAACCCCGGATCACAGACGAGACAATTACAATCCCAAGTCAATCTGTTTACCACTGTAACTGATAAAACAACTCGCATAATCCCACAGAGAGTTCCACAGGTTCCTTAAAAATGACCCATGTACGCTTATAAGTAATCATCTAGAATTTATTATGGACAATGTACTTGCGCTTTTAAAATTTTGATGGTCGGGATTTTATTACCTTTTAATTTCATAAAAAACCTAGAATATATCATTTCATGCGATTCTATGCTATGGAAATTATCGTGTTCATAAAGCTTATTGTCAGGGTGGAAATGGAATACAAAAACAAATGACAGATGGTAACCCCAGATCGCGGATGGGACATTTGTTATCCCAAGTCAAACTATTTACCGCCATAACTGATAAAGAAACTCGCATAATCCCACAGAGAGTTCCACAAGTTCCTTACGAATGGCCCTTGTATACTTAGAAGTATCATCTACAATTAACTATGGACCATGTACTTGCGCTTTTTTTTAAATATGAAGCCCAAAATTTTATTACCATTTAATTTCAGAAAAAACTAGATTATATAATTTCATTCAATTCTATGCGGTGGAAATCATCGTGCTCATAACGCTTATTGTAAGGTAATAATGCAATACTAACACAAATGATGGACGGTAACCCCGGATTGAGGACGGGACGTTCGCAATCCAAAGTCAAACTCTTTATCACCATAACTGATAAAGAAATTCGCATAATCCCATAGAGAATTCCACAAGTTCCTAACGAATGACCCTCGTATACTTATAAGTAATCATTTACAATTTACTCTTGATAGTAAACTTGCGCTTTTAAAATTTTGATGGGCACACTTTTATTACCTTTCAATTTCATAAAAAACCTAGAATATATAAATTCATGTGATTCTATGCGTCGAATATTATCTTGTTCATAATGCTTATTTTAAGGGTGATAATGGAATACTAACACAAATGACAAACGGTAACCCCAGATCGAGGACGGAACACAAGCAATTCCAAGTCAAATTCCTTACCACCATAACTTATAAAGAAACTCACATAATCCCACACAGAGTTCCACATGTTTCTTACAAACAATTCACTCTGGACAATATACTTGTGCTTTTTAAAATTTAATTGTCGGAATTTTATTACTTCTTAGTTTCATAAAGACCTAGAATATATAATTTCATGAGTTTCTATGCGGTGAATATTATCGTATTCATAGCGCTTATTGTAGGGTAATAAAAGAATACAAACAAAAATGATAGATGGTAACCCCGGATCGCGGACGGGATAATTGCAATCCCAAGTCAAACTCTCTACCACCATAACTGATAAATAAACTCTCATAATCCCATAGAGAGTTTAACAAGTTCCTTATGAATGACCCTTGTATACATAAAAAGTATCATATACAATTATCTATGGACAATGTACTTGCATTTTTAAAAATATGATGGCCGGACTTTTATTACCTTTTAATTAAAGAAAAAAACCTAGAATACATAATTTCATACGATTCTATGAGGTGGAAATTATCGTGTTCATAATACTTATTGTAAGGGTAATAGTGGAATACTAACACAAATGACGGACAGTAACCCCAGATCGCGGACGAGACCCTTACAATCCCAAGTCAAATTGTTTACCACCGTAGCAGATAAAAATATTGCATAATCCCACAGAGAGTTCCACAAGTTCCTTGCAAATGACCCTTGTATACTTATAAGTAATCATCTAGAATTTACATCGGTCAGTGTACTTGCGCTTTTTAAAACAATTGATGGTCATGCTTTTAGTACCTTTTAATTTCATAAAAAAACCTAAATATATAACTTCATGCAATTCTATGCAGTGGAAATTATCGTGTTCATAACTCTTATTGTAAGTTAATAATGGAATACTAACACAAATGACGAATGGTAACCCCGGATTGCGGACAGGACCCTTAAAATCCTAAGTCAAACTGTTTACCACCATAACTGATTAAGAAACTTGCATAATCTCATAGAGAGTTCCACAAGTTCTTTACAAATGACCCTTGTATATTTATAAGTAATCATCTAAAATTTAATCTTGACAATGTACATGTGTTTTTAAAATTCGATGTCCGAAATTTTATTAAATTTCATTTTCACAAAAAACACATAATATATAATTTCATTTGATTTTATGCGGTGAAAAATATCGTGTTCAAAACGATTATTGTAAGGGTAATAATGGAATACTAACACAAATGACAGGCAGCAACCTAGGATCGCGGATGGGACACTTGCAACCCCAAGTCGAACTCTTTACCACCATAACTGATAAAGAAACTCGCATAATTCCACAGAGAGTTCCACAAGTTCCTTACGAATGACTCTTGTATACTTATAAGTAATCATCTACAATTTACTATTTACAGTGTACTTGCGCTTTTTAAAAATATGATGGCCTGACTTTTATTACCTTTTAATTTCATTAAAAACCTAGAATATATAATTTCATGCGATTCTATGCGGTTGAAATTATCATGTTCATAACGTTTATAGTAAGGGTAATAATGGAATACTAAATCAAATGGCGGATCATAACTCCGGATCGCGGATGGGGCACTTGCAATCAAAAGTTAAACTCTTTACCACTGTAACTGATAAAGAAACTCGCATAATCTCATAGAGAGTTCCACAAGTTCCATACAAATGACCCTTGTATAATTATATGTATCTTGTACAATTTACTATGGACAATTTATTTGATAGCCCGGCTTTTTTTACCTTTTAATTTCATAAAAAACCTAGAATATATAATTTCATGCGATTCTATGCAGTGGAAATTATCGTGTTCTAACACTTATTGTAAGGGTAGTAATGGAATACTAATATAAATGACGGATGGTAACCCCGGAAAGCGGATGGGGCACTTGCAATCCCAGGTCAAAGTATTTACCACCGTAACTGATAAAAAAAACTTGCATAAACCCAAAGAGAGCTCCACGCGTTCCTTACAAATGACCCATGTATACTTATATGTAATCATCTACAATTTACTCTTGACACTGTACTTGCACTTTTTAAAATTTGATGGCCGAACTTTTATTACCTTTTAATTTCATAAAAAACCTAGAGTATAATTTCATGCGATTCTATGCTGTGGAAATTATCGTGTTCATAACTGCTATTGTAAGGGTAGTAATGGAATATTATAACAAATGACGGATGGTAACCCTGGATCGTGGACGGGACACTTGAATTCCCAAGTCAAACTCTTTACCACCGTAATTGATAATGAAATTGCATAATCCCACGAAGAGTTTCACAAGTTCTTTATGAATGGCCCTTGTATACTTAAAGGTATCATCTACAATTAACAATAGACAATGTACTCGAGCATTTTAAATTATGATGGCCGGACTTTTTTACCTTTTAATTTCAGAAGAAACATAGAATATACAATTGCATGCGATTCTATGCGGTTGAAATTATCATGTTCATAATGATTATTTTAGGGGTAATAATAAAGTACTAACAAAAATGACGGACGGTAACTCCAGATAGCGGATGACACACTTGCAATCCTAAGTCAAATTGTTTACCACCGTAACTGATTAAGAAACTCGCATAATCCCACAGAGAGTTTAACAAGTTTCTGACAAATGACCCTCGTATACTTATAAGTAATCATCTAAAATTTACTCTTGACAATGTACTTGTGCTTTTTAAAATTTGATGGCCAAAATTTTATTACCTTTTAATTTCACAAAAAACCAAAAATATATAATTTATTCTGATTCTATGCGGTGAAGAATAGCGTGTTCATAATGAGTATTTTAAGGGTAATAATGGAATACTAACATAAAAGATGGACGGTAACCCCGGATTGCGGACGGGACACAAGCAATCCCAAGTCAAACTGTTTACCACCGTAACTAATAAAAAAACTCGCATAATCCCACAGAGAGTTCCACAAGTTCCTTACAAATTGCCCTTGTATACTTACAAGTAATCATCTAAATTTTACTCTTGACAATGTACTTGCGCAGTTTAAAATTTGATGGCCGAACTTTTACTACCTTTTAATTTCATAAAAAACCAACAGTATATAATTTCATGCAATTATTTAGTTTGGAAATTATCGTGTTCATAACGCTTATTGTAAGGGTAATAATGGAATATTAAAACAAATGACGGATGGGAACCCCAGATCATGGACGGAACACTTGGAATCCCAAGTCAAACCCTATACCACCGTAACTGAATAAGTCACTCGCATATTCCCACAGAGAGTTCCACAAGCTCCTTACGAATGACCCATGTATACTTATAAGTATCATCTACAATACACTATGGACAATGTGTTAGCACTTTTTAAAATATAATGGTCGAACTTTTACTGCCTTTTAATTTCTGGAAAAAAAACCTAGAATATATAATTTCATGCAATTCTATGATATGAAAACTATCGTGTTCATAACGCTTATTGTAAGGGAAATAATGGAATACTAACACAAATGATGGACGGTAACCTCGGATCGTGGACGAGACACTTACAATCCCAAGTCAAACTGTTATTAAAGAAACTCGCATAATCCCACAGAAAATTCCACAAGTTCCTTACAAATGACCATTGTATACTTATAAGTAATCAACAAAAATTTACTCTTGACAATGTACTTGCGCATTTTAAAATTTGATGGTTGAGATTATATTACCTTTTAATTTCATAAAAAACCTAGAGTACATAATTTCATGCGATTCTATGTTGTTGAATTTATCGTTTTCATAACGCTTATTGTAAGGGTAGTAATGGAATACTAAAACAAATGACGAATGGTAACCCCGGATCATGGACGGGACACTTGCAATCCCAAGTCAAACACTTTGCCACCATAAATAATAAAGAAACTTGCATAATCCCATGGAGAGTTCCACAAGTTCTTTACGAATGACCCTTGTATAATTATTAGTAATCATCTAAAATTTACCCTTGACAATGTGCTTGTGCTTTTTAAAATTTAAGGGCCAAAATTTTATTACCTTTTAGAGAAAAGTGCAAATATAACCCTATGTAATTGAAGAAAGTGCATATATAACCCTGCAATGTTCGAAAGTGCAGATATGACCCTATTTATCACGGTTATGTGCAAATGTAACCTTCTGAGCCGATTTGTGGCCGGAATTTAGGGAAATGATGAAATTGTCCCTGACGGATTCTTTTTTAAAAAACTGGAAATAGGACCATTTTCCCAGATGACAGTATTACCCCTGAACCACATTAATATCCCTTTGTGTCTTCGATTCCCGCCCTAACTCAACTTCTCGTCTTCCCTCCTGAACTCAGCGCCAAGAAGAACACGAATCCAGACCCGCTCAACCCGCCGTGCTGATTCACACCGGTTGTGGTCTCCATTTGCAGTCCGGCGAAGGCGTGGGTCTCCCACTGACGTCGGCGAAGGGAACCCGATGGAACTCGGAATTGCTACAGTAAAACCCTCGAAAAATGGTATGCCTTCGTAAATCCGTGGGAATGTGCATTTCTTTGCTGTTGAGGAGCATGTTTTTGTGCGTTTAACGTTTTCATCATTCCGTACATATGGAGAGAGCGCAGAGCTGTAATGAAACCAGGGTTTTTAAACCCCTCTAGGTCGATTTCATTGCTTGTCATCTGGATTGGTGCTCTGAATATGTTTACTGCTGCGCGTGTGGCTGTTAATCTGCTCTGCTTCCATGGCTAGGGTTGAAAATGTTGATGGTTGGGAAATTTGTTGAAGGGGTACTGTTTTTCTGTTTCGATGTTGTGATGGTACTCCTGGGGGTAGGTTTCATGATGTTGGCTCTGTTTTGTTCTATGGTAGGGTGGACATGCACCATTCTGTTATGTTCATTGAATGTGTGGAAATGCACTATTGTGTATGATGTTGAACATGTCTGTGATTTGTCACTTGTTCTAATTAATGCTTTGCTGTGTGATAATTTTGAATGTTTGTGATTCATCAGTCCTTACTGTAAATGTTGTTTGGTCCTTGTCTGTGAACTAGATTGAAGAATATGTTGGTTGCCGTAGATGGGAAAGGTGGTGAAGTTTCTGGCCAAATGCTGAATGTTCAATGTTTCTGTGACTGAACCTTGACATGAGGCCCTGTTGACAGTAGATGAATCTGCTCTTTGAAAATTGTTTCCTATTAGTGCATATATAACCCTGTGTGTATTTCATATGTGCATATATAACCCTGTATGTTCTTCATATGTGCATATATAACCCTGTATGATCTTTATATGTGCATATGTATTCCTGTATGATGAAGATATATGCATATATAACCCTTTTTGTTTCTGGTATGTGCATGTATAACCCTGGCCGCTCAAGATATGTGTATATGTAACCCGTAGTTTTTACTGAATTGCAAAGTTACCCTCCTGACTGGGCAAATGTTACTTTGTGTGTATCTTACATGTTCCGATGTCACCCTGACTGTAATTGTCTTTCAATGTTTTAGGATGAAGTGTATACGATTATCCTCTATCACGGTACCCGTTGGAAGAGGCTTGACGGTATTGACCCTGACGGATACTCACTAGTCGTCCTCAACTCAGATTGTGCCGAGCATTTCTTCGGGGACGCTGATGCATGGAAATCGATGGATTTGATGTTCAGTTTTGGGGATGATCGGGTCAGCCTGCAATCCGAAGAGGATGTCACCAAAATGTTTTCCTCAAGCCGTGGAGGAAATCATTTAGAGGTGTATTGTCAGGTCCGTACCCCGACTGAAGGTGGTTCTCGGGGTGAGAGCAGCGGAACGGGAAAGTAGGAAAGAACGAGGAAGAAAGCTAGTGGAGAAGGTGGTGGAGCGGCGGCCGAGGGCTTGGCGGAAGAACACAGCTGCGAAGATGAAGATTACGTGCAACCCAATCATGAAGAAGGCCACGAACAGCAAGACTAGGACTAGTTCCATCGGTACACTGAGGCAGGTTCTGAGATTGAGTCGGATGGGGATGGTGGCAGTGATGGAGGGAGGGGTTTGGACGTAGATACTTATTTGGATAATGATCCATGAACAACTGCACGAACAAGGACAAGTTCGAAGTCAAAGCTGGGGATAAAATCCAACTATTTAAGGGGATGGATTTTCAGACCCAGAAAGATTTCAAGGCTGCTTTGCTCGACTACTCATTGCAAGAAGGATTTGTGTTCAATACTGTGAAGAGCGAGAAGAGTAGAGTGACAGTGACTTGTGCGGCAGATAAATGCGGATGGAGGCTCCATAGCTCGACACTTCCCGACGGCCATACATTTAGAATTCGGTCAGTGGAAGGGAAACACACCTGTAGGCAAGAGGTGAAGGCACCGCAGGGATGGATATCGAAGAGGATTGCTAAACTTCTTCAGGATGATCGACAGGTGTCGAATGAGGTGCTTTTGGAACACCTGGCATCTTTTGGTGTTCAGCCTAGCCGCTACAAGCTGATGAGAGCAAGGCAGTTGGCCGAGTTACTGCTGGATGGTAGCCACGGTGAATCATTCAAAGCACTGCTGCAGTACTGTGAGGAGCTGCGTAAAAGCAACCCCGGAAGTCAAGAAATGATACAGTACGGCCTGGGACAACCAGTTCCATTTGTGAAAAGGGTCTTCGTTGGCTTTGAAGCTGTGAAGAAGGGATTTCTTGCTGGATGCAAGCCCTTTCTGGGGTTTGATGGCTGTCATCTCAAGGGTCGGTACGGTGGGGTTCTGCTTAGTGCAATTGCCAATGACCCAGATGATGGCATATTCCCCCTCGCTTTTGCTTATGTGGAGTCTGAATCCAAAGACAGTTGGGTGTTTTTCTTCAAACAAATGGAGCTTTTGTTGGGAGGATTCGAAGAAAACAAGCTGTGGACATTCATAACCGACCGGCAGAAGGTGTGCTTTTCTATCATTCTCATTTTCATAACTGTTTAGCTGTGGTCTGTGGTTGATCAATCAATGAGGTGCTGTTGTGGTAGCTGAAAAATTGAAACCCTATATGATTAAAATATGTGAACAGCTTGCCCTTACTGGTTGATTTACTTATGTGCATACGTAACCCTGTGTAATGACATTATGTGCACATGTAACCCTGTATGTTTAAATTATGTGCACATATAACCCTGTATGTTTAAATTATGTGGACATATAACCTTGTAGGTTTAAATTATGTTCATATAGAACCCTATAACCAGCTTCGATTGATTGTGTTATGTGCATATGAAACCCTTTATGCATAAATTCCGTGTATATAGAACCCTGTACGATTAGCTGATGTGCATATGCAACACTGTATGATCAGCTTATGTTCCTACGTAACCCTCTCCGATTGATACAGTACGTTTTCTCTTGTTCTTATCATCTCCGATCCCACCCTTTGTTGTTGTGAACTAGGGCCTGGATAAGGCAATTGCTGAGATCGTGCCGCACGCTACGCAGAGGAGATGCTGCCGTCACATCTATACCAATTTCAGCAGAAAGCACCCAGCGGATATTTTCAAGAAGTTGTTCTGGAGAGCGGCAATGTCCTAGAATAAAATGGATTTCACCAAAGCAATGGACCAGATGAAGGAATTGAGTGACGAAGCTTATGTTTACTTGAATGACATCGGTGATGATTTGTGGGCTAGATACACCTTCTCGACGGCCTTGAAGTGTGACAACATCACTAACAATCCTGCAGAGTCTTTCAACAATTGGGTAGGAGGGTTGAGAAACCAGCCTGTACTGACTTTAATGGAGGGGTTGCGGAAGAAGGTAATGGCAAGGTTGGAAGAACGTTACAAGAAGTGTGTATCCTGGGATACTGCAATGCGTCCACGGACTGAAGAAATGTTGAAGCTTGTTTCAAGACAATCTCATCGAGTTACCTTCACTCCATGTTCGGATACAAATTATAAAGTCGTACACGGTGATCTTCATTTCCGGGTGCGGCTAGATAAGCGGTCATGCGACTGTGGTGTTTGGGATCACACGGGTGTACCATGTAGACACGCGGCGGCGATACTGTTTTACGAGAGGCACCCCCCTCCATGAAGCTTGTGATCCGATGCTATCTAAAGACACTTTTTTGAGAGCCTATTCCCACATGATCAAGCCCTTTCCTCACAGGGCGTTCTGGCCGAAAAGCTCCACTGCACAACTGTGCCAACCTCCAGAATTACAACTGTGGATTGGGAGACCAAGGACAAACAGAAAGAAAGAGGATTGGGAGGGAGAGGGAAGCGGGAAGAAAAGGAAGTGCAGCAAATGTGGGGAATTTGGCCACAATATAAGGGGATGTTAAGGTGGGCCTACGGCCAAAGAAAGAAAGGCCACCACTGCATGCACGTCACAGGCCACTACGGAACGCCCATCACAGGCCACTTCTGTACGCACTGCCGAGGGTACTTCACAAGCCACACAACGTGCTGAAATCAAGAGAGGCAGACCGGCGGCCAAGAAAGTTTCTAAGCAACCACCAGTGCGGGGTATCCGTGTGGCAAGTCGGGCATCTAAGCGAGGGAAAAAAACTGCTAATTCCACGGAACAGACAGAGGTCCAATTTGATGCGGAAGTGCGAATTCAAAATAGGGACGAGGCTCCAGGGGATGGCAACCAGACCGGAGAGGTACATGTCTTATAAATATTCCAAACTTTTTTTGTGCGTTCTGGATTAAACATGTGTTACTGGTACATGCATATTCTGCTGACATGGTAATATTGTCTTCCAGACGACGGGTGCGATGCCTATCCTTCAACAGGTGGAGAGTTATACCACTCTGCCAGAGGCACAGCCAACGACTGTGCAGAAATACAGGAGGACAAAGAAGAAGGTCAGGCGTAACATATCAGAGGACGAGGCTGAAACGGATGGTAACCAGGCTGTCGAGGTACATCTGAACTCACTTAAGTTATGTCTACATTTTATTGAACTCTCTAAAATTTTGTCGAGTCATAGTATAGATTTATGACATGACGAAAATTTTGGTTTTACGGACTGTAGGATAAAGCAGATGCTGATACATGGTTGCAATTTGATATGGAGAAGAAATTCCCGCCACCACGTTTGAGCGACACAGAAGTACAGTTCACTGTGTCATGCGAATTCATAGTTTTTCCTTGCATCCACAATCAAACATGTCTTCCTCAAACAGTATTTCTCTCTTCACATGCTCATACTGCCTTGCAGATAATGGATGCGATCCCTATCATTCAACAAGTGGAGAGTGAAATCGCTCTACCAGAGCCACAGTCAGAGAATGTGCCGAAACACAGGAGGACAAAGCATAAGGTTAAGCGTAACATATCAGAGGACGCTTTTGACTATGAGGTAATGCACTAAATCGAAATCAAATAATTATGATGAAATATTTGAAATCCTAACTTGCCGTCTTCGTTAGGAGGAAGATGAGTTTCAATGTCAGGAAGGGGGTGAAAGGATGATGCAAGCAACACTAGATGCCGTCGAGCAGGAGTTCAGCATCCAAGATGCGACTGCCACATGCAATGTCCACGACAGGAAGGGGATCCCAGTGCAAATTCTCGTGAAGGAAACACCACCAGTGGTGATGGCAGGGCAGGCATCGTTGGAAGGGCAGCCATCGTTGGGGGAGCAAGTTCTGGGGGAGACTGTTGTGGAGGACGTCCAGACAGAAGAGGATGCGGACACCGGCATGAATGAGGGCATAAAACCAAATGCTGGTACTCGGGCGTGTTTAACGCGCCAATTCAGTGCTGAGGTATTCCAATTTTCCCTTTACACATTTCTTCACCTCACAATGTTCACAGATCACAATTACAGCATAACAAATAATTCCCTCATGTTTTTGATGCTCAGGACTTCCCCCTTCCAGTCGTATTTCACACAATACCGGGTAACACTGTGATTGAAACTGTCAACCTTCTCGATCCATCTAACCCACAGGTAATTTATATATACAGGGTCAGCATTGCACTAGCATTCCAAAACATATGTTACTTCTACACATATTACTATTATTCAGGGTTACTCCTGCACATATTCATATTACGTAGGTTACTTCTGCACATATTGACATTACTTAGGGTTATATATGCACATATTGAAATTACACAGGGTCATATTTGCACATGTTGATAACGTGTACGGTTATATCCGGATCCCCTAAAACTGAACATATCGGCATCTTCTTCTATTTGCAGCTACCTGGAACCCCCTCAACAACAGAGCTCCCCAAATTCGGTACTAATGTGGCGGCTACCCGCAACAACATTTGGGGAAGGACCTTTCTATACAGTCCGAGGACAGCGCGTTTACTCGGCACAACTTTGGCTCTGTCGGTGAACACCAACCCCAGAGCGGATGTCCCACGCTCCAGCTCACAGCCACCTCCTTCTGTCCCGCTCGACCCAGCGGAAGATAGATTAATCCCAGGAATAAGTGCGTCACAACCATCGCCAGATGACCGAGCTTGAACAAATGCACACACTAGACAACATACTGTTTCAATAGTAGCAGCTTCCGTAGTCCTACGACTGTTGTAGGTTACCTATTTTTGGTTATTTTGCGACCGATTCTTGGGTTAAAACACGTCCACAGGAACTACGTAGCCCACTATACGTTGTGTGTTGATCACTTCGAATATCATATATTTGAACCTACGATCATGCAATGTCATGTGTTCGTAATTATCGCATGTGTAGGGGTAAGTGGTTTCTATGTATGGACAGCTTACCTGAACCGAAGGTTATATGATGAATAGTTCTACGGAATACCTACACCAAAAGAATATCTGCACGTTTACTGACTTAAGTAAGGTTAAATCAGCACTACTGCAACTCATGATCACATTCATAAGTCAACCAACAAATGATCAAATTTCTAAATCAGCCAATAAATGATCACAATCACAAATCAGCCAGAAAATGATCACATTCATAAATCAGTACTACTGCAACAAATGATCAAATCCAAGTGCTTGTGCACCTCGAATAAATTGAAGACAAACGTTTGAGAAGTCTAAAAGATACATAAGCATAAACAGAATGCAAACCGAAGCAACAACTACAACATTCGATTTTAATGCCCAAAATTTTAATACCCCAACAACAGTATAGCCATGTTCACACCGAGGAACACAAAATTCATTACGATCATAGCCTTCGGAATCAGTGAGAAGTTGCAACCATGCTGCGATGCGACCAACATTCACTTTCCAATCAACCCCACCAAGAACATGCCCATGTTCGCACCAAGCAAAACCAAGTTCATCACCATCAAAGCCTTCAGAATTAAGGAATAGTTGCAACCATTCACCGGATCAACATACGCTTCTCCGGGCACAACCACAACTTCTTTGACCTCAACATGGCCAGCAGTATTGCCTCTTGGAACTCGACAGCGAAACTCGGGCTGGGGCAACGAACTTCCAGTACTTCCTCTTCCCGAATCAAACATGTCGGACACAACCCAACCCTGAAATCCATGATTACGAGGGCACTGATAATAAGGTCTCCCCGGATTCTTGGCCGAGTGGGACACACAAACAATCGTTGCCTTCTGACAAACCCGGCATTCGAATCCCTCGCAAAGCACACCACTCCTACTGTAGCTAGATGAAGCCATTCTAATCCCTCGCCAAGAACATAGAAACAACTACTTCATTCAACACAGCACTCTAAACAAAATTAATCATCATATCCGAAGTTTTATCCACGGAGTTCAAGAAATCGCTACACCCAAATTAAAATCTAGGGTTACGTGGAATAAATGAGTTACCTTCCACAGCGAACGAACGACCTGAATCTCCGGGAAGGGATGTTTGAACTGTTTCCGGGAGAAGGATGGGGGAAGAAGCCCTAGGCGACCGCGGCGGTAAAGTGGAGTCCGAACGTGGTGGCGCAACCTCCTGGACTATCTGCTTCATTCAGTGGAGAACGAACGGCTGTGTTTTTCAAAACCAACGAATTGGAGAATGGATTCTGATGGGGACCTACAATAATAAGGGCAAATTGGTCACTCTAGGTCAGGAGTTCCGAAATAAGGGTATTGAGGTCATTGCAAGTTGGTCAACCGCCGGATTCTGATGGTCAACGCCGGAAACATGGCACCAGGGTTATATTTGCACTTTCGCTCAACATTCAGGGTTATATATGCACTTAAAAACAAATGAGGGTTATATTTGCACTTTCCTCAACATATAGGGTTATATCTGCATATTACCCTACCTTTTAATATCACAAAAACCCATAATATATAAATCCATGCGATTCTATGCGGTGAAAAATATTGTGTTTATAACGATTATTGTAAGGGTAATAATGGAATACTAACACAAATGACGAAAGGTAACTTCGAATCAAGGATGGGACACTTGCAATCCCAAGTCAAACATTTTACCACCGTAACTAATAAAGAAACTCGCATAATCCCACAGAGAGTTCCACAAGTTCCTTACAAATGACCCTTGTATACTTATAAGTAATCATCTACAATTTAATATTGGCAATGTACTTTTGCATTTTAACATATGATGGCCAGACTTTATTACCTTTTAATTTAAGAAAAAAACCTAGAATATATAGTTTCATGGGATTCGATCAGGTGGAAATTATCGTGTTCATAACACTTATTGTAAGGGTAATAATGGAATACTAAATCAAATGATGGATGGTAACCCCAAATTGTGGACGGGTCACTTGCAATCCCAAGTCAAACTCTTTACCACCGTAACTGATAAAAAAACTCACATAATCCCACAGAGAGTTACACAAATTCCTTCCAAATAACCCTTGTATACTTATAAGTATCATCTACATTTTTTTAATGAAAACACCCGAGGGTGGGGGATTATATATAAAGGTTCCCCAGGCCTTAATTGTAGCAACTGGAATATACATGGGTTTAGATTGTTCATGAGGAGAATTGAGGCAACATAGTTGCCTCCAAAAGCACTACCTATCTACTAATAGGATGAGTAAAAACTATCCAAAGTAAAAGAGGATAGTTATTGAAGTTGTGATTCCAAAAGAAAGAATCTCCGCCCCTTCTGTCAATTCTTTCCTTTGGCCAGGAAACTTCAATCTAGAAACTACAAAGATTAATCTTGAAAACTCCGAACCTAAAGTTGGGGTTTTGAGTAAACAAAATCTGGTAACTGAGACTTCATCACATAAGCCACAACAAGATAAAATGAGTTGAATGTCCATGAAGTTATGGCTGAGTTGTGCTTCAGATGTTGGCATCCTCCATAGTACCTTCAAAATTAGAAACAACAAACTCTTAGCTGTATCAATTCAATCAAAAGCCATTCTTATTCAGTCTGATATAAGGAGTATGCTCCTTATCCAAAGTAATGAGGCCTTTGATATGTTTAGGAGCATTAGAAAAGCCTAGACTCAGATTATGGGTTGAATGGTGTCTAGCAATAGCATCTGCCGCAGAATTACATTCTCTAAAGACATGTTTGAGATCCGAATTCTTTAACAGGGATTGTACTTTAGATGTTAGATCAAACAAAGTCCAGTGAGCAGTGTAGGGGTCTTTGATCATTTTTACTGCCAATAATGAATCTAATTCAATTATGACAGTATTATCTAGTCCTAGAAAAGTATGGCAGGTGAATTGTACAGCTAGAATCTCTGCTTGAAGTGAAGAAGCAGCAGTAATAGCTGTTGATTTAATCAGTAATTGGGTACCAGAACTGTTCCTTGTAATGAGGCCTACTGCTGCCTTATTGGGATTCCAGGATGCATCTACATTGATCTTAAAGCAATCTGGCTTTGGCCTTTCCCAAAAAACAATAGATATAATAGGTTTCGGAGGTGGTCTAAGATGAGGGATCAGATGCAACAAGCTAGATGGAATAGTTGAGAAGGAACTATAGTGATAAGATTTAGCATAGAGAGACAGATAGATTTGATCACAGACTTCCTTGCATATTAGCTCTAAAGAAAAACGTTTGTTGTCAAATAAGAAACTATTTCTAGCCTTCCAGAGGCACCAACATATCAAAGGTGGGAGCATTTTACATACAAATGGTGCCACTTAGGGAGGTCATGACTATTCCAGAACAGAAAGAATCTATCAGTAATTGAGTCTTGCTCATTAAGGTGAAAATCTAAAAAAGATGCCATTTTATTCCATATGTTCATCAAATTTTATTCCATATGTTATAAGTATCATCTACATTTAACAATGGACAATGTACTTGTGCTTTTTAAAATTTTAGGGCCAAAATTTTATCACCTTTAAATTTCATTAAAAACCCAGAATATATAGTTTCACACGATTCTATGCGGTTAAAAATATCGTGTTCATAACGATTATTGTAAGGGTAATAATGGAATACTAACACAAATGAAGAACGGTAACCTTGAATCTCGGACGGGACACTTGCAATCCCAAGTAAAACTATTTACCACCGTAACTAATAATGAAACTCGCATAATCCCACAGAGAGTTCCACATGTTCCTTACAAGTGAGAATAATCTACAAATTACTCTTGACAATGTACTTTCACATTTTAAAATTTGATGAACAAACTTTTATTACCTTTTAATTTAAAAAAAAAACTAGAGTATATAATTTCATGCGATTCTAAACATTGGAAATTATTGTGTTCATAACGCTTATTATAAGGGTGATAATGGAATACTAAAACAAATGACGGATGGTAACCCCAGATCGTGAACGGGACACTTGCAATCCCTAGTAAAACTCTTTACATCCGTAACTGATAAAGAAACTCGCATAATCCCACAAAGAGTTCCACAAGTTCCTTACGAATGACCCTTGTATACTTATAAGTATCATCTACAATTAACTATGGACAATGTACTTGCGCATATTAAAATATGATGGCCACACTTTTATTACCTTTTAATTTAAGAAAAACCATTTATGTGGAGCTTAAATTTGGGATAGGTTGGAAATAACCATTTATGTGGAGCTTAAATTTGTTGACAACACTCCTCTATACATACCCAGACAAATACAACACATTTTCTACATGTACCAGTTTGCAATAAAGTAAAGATACCAAAGCAACTCTAAACACAGCACAGCACAATAAAACCCCACCCAAAACAACGCAAGACATTACAAGCTCGCCCACCCTTAACAGTCACGGTGGAAAAATACCTAGAATATATAATTTCATGCTATTTTATGAGGTGGAAATTATCATGTTCATAACGCTGATTGTAAGGGTACTAATGTAATACTAACACAAATGATGGATGGTAACCCCAGATCATAGATGAGACACTAACAATCCCAAGTCAAACTGTGTACCACCGTAACTGATAAAAAAAACTCGCATAATCCCAATGAAAATTCCACAAGTTCCCTAAAAATACCCTTGTATAATTTGTAAGTAATCATCTAAAATTTACTCTTGGCAATGTACTTATGCTTTTTAAAATTTGAGGGCAGAAATTTCATTACCTTTTAGTTTCACAAACAATCCAGAATGTATAGTTTCATTCGTTTTTATGCGGTGAAGAATATAGTGTTCATAACGATTCTTGTAAGGGTAATAATGGAATACTATAACAAATGACAAACTTTAACCCAACATCGCGGACGGGACGCTTGCAATCCCAAGTCAAATTGTTTTCCACCGGAACTAATAAAGAAACTCACATAATCCCGCAGAGAGTTTCACAAGTTCCTTACAAATAACCCTTGTATATAAGTAATCATCTACAATTTACTCATTACAATGTACTTGCGCATTTTAAAATTTGATGGTCAAACTTTTATACCCTTTTAATTTTATAAAAAAAAACCCAAAGTATATATTTCATGCGATTTTTTTCTTTGGAAATTATCATGTTCATAATGCTTATTGTAAGGGTAATAATGGAATAATAAAACAAATGACGAATGGTAACCCTGGATCGTGGACGGGACACTTACCATCCCAAGTCAAACTCTTTACCACCATAACTGATAAAGACACTTGCTTAATCCCACAGAGAGTTCCACAAGTTCCTCACAAATGACCCTTGTATGCTTATAAGTATCATCTACAATTAACTATGGACAATGCACTTGCTCTTTTTAAAATATGATGGCCAGACATTAATTACCTTTTAATTTCAAGAAAAAAAACTAGAATATAAATTTCATGCAATTATATGCGGTGGAAATTATTGTGTTCATAATGCTTATTGTAAGAGTGATAATGGAATACTAACACAAATGACGTACGTAACCACGGAACGCGGACAAGACACTTACAATCCCAAATCAAACTATTTACTACCGTAACTGATAAAGAAACTTGAATAATCCCACAGAGAGTTCCACAAGTTCCTCACAAATGACATTTGTATACTTATAAGTAATCATCTAAAATTTACACTTGACAATGTACTTGTGATTTTCAAAATTTAAGGGCCAAATTTTATCACCTTTTAATTTCACTAAAAACCCAGAATATATAGTTTCATGCGATTCTATGCGGTGAAAAATATCGTGTTCATAACGATTATTGTAAGGGTAATAATGGAATACTAACACAAATGAAGAACGGTAACCCCGAATCTCGGGCGGGACACTTACAATCCCAAGTCAAACAGTTTACCACTGTAACTAACAATAAAACTTGCATAATGCCATAGAGAGTTCCACAAGTTCATTACAAATGACCCTTGTATACTAATAAGTAATCATCTACAATTTACTCTTGACAATGTACTTTCGCATTTTTAAATTAGATGGCCGAACTTTTATTACCTTTTAACTTTTTTTAAAAATAACCTAGAGTATATAATTTCATGTGATTCTATGCTTTGGAAATTATCATGTTCATAACGCTTATTGTAAGGGTAATAATGGAATACTATAACAAATGACGGATGGTAAGCCCAGATCGTAGATGGGACACTTGCAATCCCAAGTCAAACTCTTTACCACTGTAACTGATAGAGAAACTCGCATAATCCCACAGATATTTCCACAAGTTCCTTACAAATGACCCTTGTATACTTATACGTATAATCTACAATAAACTATGGACAATGTACTTGTGCTTTATAAAATATGATGGTCGGACTCTTATTACCATTTAATTTAAGAAAAAAGCCTAGAATATATAATTTCATGTGATTTTATGAGGTGGAAATTATCATATTAATAATTCTTATTGTAAGGGTAATAATGGAATACTAACACAAATGACAGACGGTAACTTCAGATCGCTGACGAGACACTTACAATCCTAAGTCAAACCAGTTACCACTATAACTATAAAAACAAAGTCGCATAATCCCACAGAGGGTTTCACAAGTTCCTTACGAATGACCCTTGTATACTTATAAGTATCATCTACAGTTAACTATGGACAATGTACTTGTGCTTTTTAAAATATGATGGCCAGACTTTTAGTACCTTTTAATTTCATAAAACAAAACCTAGAAAATATAATTTCATTTGATTCTATGTTGTGAAAATTATCGTGTTCATAATGCTTATTGTAAGGGTAATAATGGAATACTAACACAAATGACGGACGGAAACCCCGGATCGCGGACAAGATACTTACCATCCCAAGTAAAATTGTATACAACCATAACTGATAAAGAAACTTGCATAATCACACATAGAATTCCACAAGTTCCTTACAAATGACCCTTGTATACTTATAAGTAATCATGTAAAATTTACTCTTGATAATGTACTTGCGCATTTTAAAATTTGATAATCAAGTTTTTATTACCTTTTAATTTCATAAAATACCTAGAGTATATAACTTCATGTGATTATTTGATGTGGAAATTATTGTATTCATAACGCTTATTGTAAGGGTAATAATGGAATACTAAAACAAATGACGGACGGTAACCCCGGATTGCGGATGGGACACTTGCAATCCCAAGTAAAAATCTTTTCCAAAACAACTGATAAAGAAACTTGCATAATCTCACAGAGAGTTCCAAAAGTTCCTTACGAATGACCCTTGTATACTTATAAGTACCATCTACAATTAACTATGGACAATGTACTTGCACATTTTTTAAAATATGAAAGCCGGACTTTAATTACCTTTTAATTTAAGAAAAACAAGAATATATAATTTAATGCAATTCTATGCGGTGGAAATTATCGTGTTCATAACGCTTATTGTAAGTTAATAATGTAATACTAGCACGAATGACGGACGGTAACCGAAGATCGAGACCGGGACACTTGCTATCCCAAGTCAAACTCTTTACCACCATAACTGATAAAGAAACTTGCATAATCCCATAGGGAGTTCCACAAGTTCCTTACGAATGACCCTTGTACACTTATAATTAATCATTTACAAATTACTCTTTACAATAAACTCGCACTTTTTAAAATTTGATGGCCACACTTTTATTACCTTACAATTTCATAAAAAACCTAGAATATATAAATTCATGCGATTCTATGCGGCGAATATTATCGTGTTCATAATGCTTATTTTAAGGGTAATAATGGAATACTAACACAAATGACAAATGGTAACCCCGGATCGAGGATGGGACACAAGCAATTCCAAGTCAAATTCTTTTCCATCGTAACTTATAAAGAAACTCGCATAATCCCACACAGAGTTCCACAAGTTCCTTACGAACAACCCTTAAATACTTATAAGTAGTCATCAACAATTCAGTCTGGACAATATACTTGTGCTTTTTAAAATCTAATGGTCGGAATTTTATTACTTTTTAGTTTCATAGAGACCTAGAATATATAATTTCATGTGATTCTATGCGGTGGATATTATTGTGTTCATAACGCTTATTGTAGGGTAATAATAGAATACTAAAAAAAATGACAGACAGTAACCCGGATTGCGGAAAGAACACTTGCAATCCCAAGTCAAACTCTTTACCACCATAACTGATAAACAAACTCGCATAATCACCTAGGGAGTTCCACAAGTTCCTTACGAATGACACTTGTATACTTATAAGTAATTATTTGCAATTTACACTTGAAAACGAACTTGCGCTTTTTAAAATTTGATAGACAGACTTTTATTACCTTTAAATTTCATGAAAAACCTAGAATATATAATTTCAAGCAATTCTATGCGGCGAATATTATCGTGTTCATAACGCTTATTTTAAGGGTAATAATGGAATACTAACACAAATGACTAAAAGTAACCCCAGATTGAAGACATGATACAAGCAATCCCAAGTCATATTCTTTACCACCGTAACTTATAAAGAATCTAGCATAATCTCACACAGAGTTCCACAAGTTCCTTACGAACAAACCTTCTATACTTATAAGTAGTCATCTACAATTCACTTTGGGCAAATACTTATTCTTTTTAAATTTTGATGGTCGGACTTTTATTACTTTTTAATTTCACATAGACATGGAATATATAATTTCATGTGATTCTATGCGGTGGATATTATCGTGTTCATAACACTTTTTGTAGGGTAGTAATATAATACTAACAAAAATGACAGACGGTAACCCCGGATCGTGGACGGAACACTAGCAATCCCAAGTCAAACTCTTTACCACCATAACTGATAAAAGAACTCGCATAATCCCCTAGAGAGTACCACAAGTTCCTTGCGAATGACAATTGTATACTTATAAGTAATCATTTGCAATTTACTCTTGACAAAGAACTTGCGCTTTTTAAAATTTGATAGTCGGAGTTTTATTACCTTTCAATTTCATAAAAAACCTAGAATATATAATTTAATGTGATTCTATACGATGAAAATTATTGTGTTCATAACGCTTACTTTAATGGTAATATGAAATACTAACACTAATGATGGATGGTAACCCAGGATCGCGGACGGGACACAAGCAATCCCAAATTAAAATCTTTACCACCGTAACTGATAAAGAAACTCGCATAATCCAACAGAGAGTTCCACAAGTTCCTTACGAACGGTCCTGGTATACTTATAAGTAATCATCTACAATTTACTCTTGCCAATATACTTGTACTTTTTAAAATTTAATTGCCGGATTTTTACTACATTTTAATTTTAATAAAGACCTGGAATATATAATTTCATGCGATTCTATGAGATGAAAAGTATCGAGTTCATAACGATTTTAAGGGTAATAATGGAAACACAAATGACGGACGGTAACCCCGGATCTCGGATGGGACAATTGCAATCCCAAGTCAAACTCTTTACCAAAACAACTGATAAAGAAACTTACATAATCCAACAGAGAGTTCCACAAGTTCCCTACGAATGACTCTTGTATACTTATAAGTAATCATGTACAGTTAACTATGGACAATGTACTTGCGCCTTTTTTAAAATATGAAGGCCAGACTATTAATACCTTTTAATTTCATAAAAACTAGAATATATAATTTCATGTGATTCTCTACAGTGGAAATTACTATGTTCATAACGCTTATTGTGAGGTAATAAAGTAATACTAACAAAAATGAAGGACGGTAACCCCGTATCGCGGAGGGGACCCTTGCAATCTCAAGTCAAACTCTTTACCACCATAACTAATAAAGAAACTCGTATAA
The DNA here is from genome assembly GCA_037428765.1 of Rubia yunnanensis. Lineage (NCBI taxonomy): Eukaryota > Viridiplantae > Streptophyta > Magnoliopsida > Gentianales > Rubiaceae > Rubia > Rubia yunnanensis. The sequence continues at coordinate 62,111,112 of CM075069.1, read as the reverse complement.
TCCGATATAGAGTTCCACAAGTTCCTTACGAATGATCCTTGTATACTTATAAGTAATCATTTAAAATTTACACTTGACAATAAACTTGCGCTTTTTGAAATTTGATGGACACACTTTTATTACCTTTCAATTTCATGAAAAACCTAGAATATATAAATTCATGTGATTCTATGCGGCAAATGTTATCGTGTTCATAATGCTTATTTTAAGGGTAATCATGGAATACTACCACAATTGACGGACGGTAACCCCAGATCGAGGACAGGACACAAGCAATCCCAAGTAAAATTCTTTACCACCATAACTTATAAAGAAACTCGCATAATCCCACACAGAGTTCCACAAGTTCCTTATGAACAATCCTTGTATACTTATAAGTAGTCATCTACAGTTCAATCTGGACAATATACTTGTGCTTTTTGAAATTTGATGGTCAGACTTTTATTACTTTTTAATTTCATAAAGACCTAGAATATATAATTTCATGAAATTCTATCAGTGGATATCATTGTGTTCATAACGCTTATTGTAGGGTAATAATAGAATACTAACAAATATGACAGACGGTAACCCCGGATCGCGGTGGGAAACTTTCAGTCCCAAGTCAAACTCTTTACCACCGTAGCTGATAAAGAAACTCGCATAATCCCACAGAGAGTTCCACAAGTTCCTTACGAACGGCCCTGGTATACTTATAAGTAATCATCTACAATTTACTCTTTCCAATATACTTGGATTTTTAAAAATTTAATGGCTAGATTTTTACTACATTTTAATTTTAATAAAGACCTGGAATATACAATTTCATGCGATTCTATGAGGTGAAAAATATCGAGTTTCTAACGATTATTTTAAAGGTAATAATGGAATACTAACACAAATGACGGACGGTAACCCCAGATCACGGACGGGACAATTGCAATCCCAAGTCAAACTCTTTACCAAAACAACTGGTAAAGAAACTTGCATAATCCCACAGAGAGTTCCACAAGTTCCTTACGAATAACCCTTGTATTCTTATAAGTAATCATCTACAGTTAACTATGGACAATATACTTGCGCCTTTTTTAAAATATGAAGGCCAGACTTTTATTACCTTTTAATTTCAGAAAAACTAGAATATATAATTTCATGCATTTATATGCAGTGTAAATTATCGTGTTCATAATGCTTATTATAAGGTAATAATTTAATACTAACACAAACGATGCATGGTAACCCAGGATCGCAGACGGGACACTAGCAATCCCATTTTTTATTCTTTACCACCGTAAGTGATAAAGAAACTTGCATAATCCAACAGAAAGTTCCACAAGTTCCTTACGAACGGCCCTGGTAAACTTATAAGTAATCATCTTCAATTTACTCTTGCTAATATACTTGCACTTTTTAAAATTTAATGGCCAGATTTTTACTACATTTTAATTTTAATAAAGACCTGGAATATACAATTTTATGCGATTCTATGCGGCGAATATTATCGTGTTCATAACGATTATTTTAAGGTAATAATGGAATACTAACACAAATGACGGACGGTAACCCCGGATCGCTGATGGGGGACACTTGCAATCCCAAGTCAAACTCTTTACCAAAACAACTGATAAAGAAACTTGAACAATCCCACAAAGAGTTCCACAAGTTCCTTACAAATAACCTTTGTATTCTTATAAGTAATCATCTACAGTTAACTATGGACAATATACTTGCGCCTTTTTTTAAAATATGTAGGCCAGACTTTTATTACATTTTAATTTCAGAAAAAATAAAATTTATAATTTCATGTGATTCTATGCGGTGGAAATTATCATGTTCATAACACTTATTGTAAGGTAATAAAGTAATACTAACAAAAATGATGGACGGTAACCCAGGATTGCGGGGGGGGGGGGGGGGGGGACACTTACTATCTCAAGTCAAGCTCTTTACCACCATAACTGATAAAGAAACTCGCAGAATCCCATATAGAGTTCCACAATTTCCTTACGAATGACCCTAGTATACTTATAAGTATTCATTTACAATTTAATCATGACAATAAACGTGTGCTTTTTAAAATTTGATGGACACACTTTTATTACCTTTCAATTTCATGAAAAACCTAGAATATATAAATTCATATAATTCTATGCGGCGAATATTATCGTGTTCATAATGCTTATTTCAAGGGTAGTAATGGAATACTAACACAAATGACGGACAGTAACCCCAGATCGAGGACGGGACACAAGCAATCCCAAGTCAAATTCTTTTCCACCGTAACTTATAAAGAAACTCGCATAATCCCACGCAGAGTTCCACAAGTTCATTACGAACAACCCTTGTATACTTATAGGTAGTAACCATCGTGTTCATAACGCTGCTTGTAGGGTAATAATAGAATACGAACAAATATGACAGACGGTAACCCCTGATCGTGGACGAGACACTTGCAATCCAAAGCCAAACTCTTTACCACCGTAACTGATAAAGAAACTCACATAATCCCACCGAGAGTTCCACAAGTTCCTTACGAATAACCCTTGTATACTTATAAGTAATCATCTACAATTAACTATGGACAATGTACTTGCGCCTTTTTTAAAATATGAAGTCTATACTTTTATTACCTTTTAATTTCAGAAAAACTAGAATATACAATTTCATGCAATTCTATGCGGTGTAAATTATTGTGTTCATAACGCTTATTGTAAGGTAATAATGTAATACTAACACAAACGTTGCATGGTAACCCCGGAATGCGGAGGGGACACTTCAAATCTCATGTCAAACTCTTTACCACCATAACTAATAAAGAAACTCGCATAATCCCATAGAGAGTTCCACAAGTTCCTTACGAATGAATCCTTGTATAATTATAGTTAATCATTTACAATTTACTCTTGACAATAAACTTGCGCTTTTTAAAATTTGATGGCCACACTTTTATTACTTTTCGATTTCATTAAAAACCTAGAATATATAAACTCATGCGATTCTATGCTGCGAATATTATCGTGTGCATAATGCTTATTTTAAGGGTAATAATGGAATACTAACACAAATGATAGACGGTAAATCCAGATCGAGGACGGGACACAAGTAATCCCAAGTAAAATTCTTTACCACCGTAACTTATAAAGAAACTCGCATAATCCATCACAGAGTTTCACAAGTTCTTACGAACAACCCTTGTAAACTTATAAGTAGTCATCTAAAATTCACTCTGGACAATATACTTATTCTTTTTAAATTTTGATGGTCGGACTATTATTACTTTTTAATTTCATATAGACATGGAATATATAATTTTATGTGATTCTATGCGGTGGATATTATCGTGTTCATAACACTTGTTGTAGGGTAGTAATATAATACTAACAAAAATGACAGACGGTAACCCCGAATCACGGATTGGACACTTGCATTCCCAAGTAAAACTCTTTACCACCATAACTGATAAAAAAACCCGCATAATCCCATAGAGAGTTCCACAAGTTCCTTACGAATGACACTTGTATACTTATAAGTAATCATTTGCAATTTACTCTTGACAATGAACTTGCGCTTTTTAAAATTTAATAGCCGGAGTTTTATTACCTTTCGATTTCATAAAAAACCTAGAATATATAATTTCATTCAATTCTATACGGGGAAAATTATCGTGTTCATAACATTTATTTTAATGATAATAATGGAATACTAACACAAATGATGGACGATAACCCAGGATCGCGGACGGGACACTAGCAATCCTAAATTAAATTTTTTACCACTGTAACTGATAAAGAAATTCAAATAATCCAATAGAGAGTTCCACAATTTTCTTACGAACGGCCATGGTATAGTTATAAGTAATCATCTACAATTTACTCTTGCCAATATAATTGCACTTTTTAAATTTTAAAGGCCGGATTTTTATTACATTTTAATTTTATTAAAGACCTAGAATATATAATTTAATGCGATTCAATGAGGTGAAAAATATCGAGTTCATAACGATTATTTTAAGGGTAATAATTGAATACTAACACAAATGACGGACGGTAACCCCGGATAGCGGACGGGACACTTGCAATCCCAAGTCAAATTGTTTACCAAAACAACTGATAAAAAAACTTGCATAATCCCCCAGATATTTCCACAAGTTCCTTACCAATGACCCTTGTATACTTATAAGTAATCATCTACACTTAACTATGGACAATGTACTTGCGCTTTTTAAAAATATGAAGGCAAGACTTTTATTACCTTTTAATTTCAGAAAAACTAGAATATAGTATTTCATGCGATTCTATACAGTGGAAATTAACGTGTTCATAACGCTTATTGTAAGGTAATACTAACAAAAATGATGGACGGTAACCCTGGATTGCGGAGGGAACACTTGCTATCTCAAGTCAAACACTTTACCACCATAACTGATAAAGAAACTCGCAGAATCCCATATAGAGTTCCACAATTTCCTTACGAATGACCCTTGTATACTTATAAGTAATCATTTACAATTTAATCTTGACAATAAACTTGTGCTTTTTAAAATTTGATGGACACACTTTAATTACCTTTCAATTTCATGAAAAACCTAGAATATATAAAATCATGTGATTCTATGCGGCAAATATTATCGTGTTCATAACGCTTATTTTAAGGGTGGTAATGGAATACTAACACAAATGACAGACGGTAACCCCAGATCGAGGACGGGACACAAGCAATCCCAAGTCAAACTTTTTACCACCGTAACTTATAAAGAAACTCGCATAATCCCACACAGAGTTCCACAAGTTCATTACGAACAACCCTTGTATACTTATAAGTTGTCATCAACAATTCACTCTGAACAATTTACTTGTGTTTTTTAAAATTTGATGGTCAGACTTTTATTGCTTTTTAATTTCATAAAGACCTAGAATATATAATTTCATGTGATTGTATCAGTGGCTATCATCGTGTTCATAACGCTTATTGTAGGTAATAATAGAATGCGAACAAATATGACAGACGGTAACCCTGGATCGTGGACGGGACACTTGCAATCCTAAGCCAAACTCTTTACCACCATAACTGATATGGAAACTCGCATAATCCCACAGAGAGTTCCACAAGTTCCTTACGAATGACCCTTGTATACATATAAGTAATCATTTGTAGTTTACTCTTGACAATAAACTTGTGCTTTTTAAAATTTGATGGCCACACTTTTATTACCTTTCAATTTCATTAAAAACCTAGAATATATAAATTCATACGATTCTATGCTGCGAATATTATCGTGTTCATAATGCTTATTTTAAGGGTAATAATGGAATGATAACACAAATGACGGGTAAATCCGGATCGAGGACGGGACACAAGTAATCCCAAGTAAAATTCTTTATCATTGTAACTTATAAAGAAACTTGCATAATCCATCACAAAGTTCCACAAGTTCCTTACGAACACCCCTTGCATACTTGGAAGTTTTCATCTACAATTCACTCTGGACAATGTACTTGTGCTTTTTAAAATTTGATGGTCAAACTTTTATTACTTTTTGATTTCATAAAGACCTAGAATATATAATTTCATCTGATTCTATGCGGTGGATATTATAGTGTTCATAACGCTTATTGTAGGGTAGTAATAGAATACTAACAAAAATGACAGACGGTAACCCGAATCGCAGATTGGACACTTGCATTCCCAAGTAAAACTCTTTACAACCCTAACTGATAAAAAAACTCTCATAATCCCCTAGAGAGTTCCACAAGTTCCTTACGAATGACACTTGTATACTTATAAGTAATCATTTGCAATTTACTATTGACAATGAACTTGCGCTTTTTCAAATTTAATAGCCGGAGTTTTATTACCTTTCAATTTCATAAAAAACCTAGAATATATAGTTTCACTCAATTCTATGCGGTGAAAATTATCGTGTTCATAACATTTATTTTAATGATAATAATGGAATACTAACACAAATGATGGACAATAACCCAGGATCGCGGACGGGACACTAGCAATCCTAAATTAAATTCTTTACCACTGTAACTGATAAAGAAACACAAATAATCCAACAGAGAGTTCCACAATTTTCTTACAAACGACCATGGTATAGTTATAAGTAATCATCTACAATTTACTCTTGCCAATATAATTGCACTTTTTAAATTTTAAAGGCCGGATTTTTACTACATTTTAATTTTATTAAAGACCTAGAATATATAATTTAATGCGATTCAATGAGGTGAAAAATATCGAGTTCATAACGATTATTTTAAGGGTAATAATTGAATACTAACACAAATGACGGACGGTAACCCCGGATCGCGGACGGGACACTTGCAATCCCAAGTCAAGCTGTTTTCCAAAACAACTGATAAAAAAACTTGCATAATCCCACAGAGAGTTCCACAAGTTCCTTATCAATGACCCTTGTATACTTATAAGTAATCATCTACACTTAACTATGGACAATGTACTTGCACTACTTGAAAATATGAAGGCAAGACTTTTATTACCTTTTAATTTCAAAAAAACTAGAATATAGTATTTCATGCGATTCTATGCAGTGGAAATTAACGTGTTCATAATGCTTATTGTAAGGTAATAAGGTAATACTAACAAAAATGATGGACGGTAACCCCGGATTGCGGAGGGAACACTTGCCATCTCAAGTCAAACTCTTTAGCACCATAACTGATAAAAAAAACTCGCAAAATCCCATATAGAGTTCTACAATTTCCTTATGAATGACCCATGTATACTTATAAGTAATCATTTACAATTTAATCTTGAGAATAAACCTGTGCTTTTTAAAATTTGATGGACACACTTTTATAACCTTTCAGTTTCATGAAAAACCTAGAATATATAAAATCATGTGATTCTATGCGGCGAATATTATCGTGTTCATAACGCTTATTTTAAGGGTAGTAATGGAATACTAACACAAATGACGGACGGTAACCTCAGATCGAGGACGGGACACAAGCAATCCCAAGTCAAATTCTTTACCACCGTAACTTATAAAGAAACTCGCATAATACCACACACAGTTCCACAAGTTCATTACGAACAACCCTTGTATACTTATAAGTTGTCATCTACAATTCACTTTGAACAATTTACTTGTGCTTTTTAAAATTTGATGGTAAGACTTTTATTACATTTTAATTTCATAATGACCTAGAATATATAATTTCATGTGATTGTATCAGTGGCTATCATCGTGTTCATAACGCTTATTGTAGGTTAATAATAGAATACGAACAAATATGATAGACGGTAACCCTGGATCGTGGACGGGACACTTGCAATCCCAAGCCAAACTCTTTACCACCGTAACTGAAAAGGAAACTCGCATAATCCCACAGAGAGTTCCACAAGTTCATTACGAATGACCCTTGTATACTTATAAGTAATCATCTACAATGAACTATGGACAATGTACTTGCGCCTTTTTAAAAATATGAAGTCTATACTTTTATTACCTTTTAATTTCAGAAAAACTAGAATATATAATTTCATACAATTCTATGCAGTGTAAATTATTGTGTTCAAAACGCTTATTGTAAGGTAATAATGTAATACTCACACAAACGATGCATGGTAACCCCGGAATGCGGAGGGGACACTTCCAATCTAGAGTCGAACTCTTGACCACCATAACTAATAAAGAAACTCGCATAATCCCATAGAGAGTTCCACAAGTTCCTTACGAATGACCCTTGTATACTTATGAGTAATCATTTACAATTTACTCTTGACAATAAACTTGCGCTTTTTAAAATTTGATGGCCACACTTTTATTACCTTTTAATTTCATTAAAAACCTAGAATATATAAATTCACGCGATTCTATGCTGTGAATATTATCGTGTGCATAATTCTTATTTTAAGGGTAATTATGGAATGCTAACACAAATGACAGATGGTAAATCCATATCAAGGACGGGACACAAGTAATCCCAAGAAAAATTCTTTACCACCGTAACTTATAAAGAAACTTGCATAATCCATCACAGAGTTCCACAAGTTCCTTAAGAACAACCCTTGTAAACTTATAAGTAGACATCTACAATTCACTCTGGACAATATACTTGTGCTTTTTAAAATTTGATGGTCAAACTTTTATTACTTTTTGATTTCATAAAGACCTAGAATATATAATTCCATGTGATTCTATGCGGTGGATATTATCGTGTTCATAACGCTTATTGTGGGGTAATAATAGAATACGAACAAATATGACAGACGGTAACCCCGGATCGTGGACGGGACACTTGCAATCCCAAGCTAAACTATTTACCACCATAACTAATAAGGAAACTCGCATAATCCCCTAGAGAGTTCCACAAGTTCCTTATGAATAACACTTGTATACTTATAATCATTTGCAATTTACTCTTGACAATGAACTTGCGCTTTTTAAAATTTAATAGCCAGAGTTTTATTACCTTTCAATTTCATAAAAAACCTAGAATATATAATTTCATTCAATTCTATGCGGTGAAAATTATCGTGTTCATAACGTTTATTTTAATGATAATAATGGAATACTAACACAAATGATGGACGATAACCCAAGATCGTGGACGGGACACTAGCAATCCTAAATTAAATTCTTTACCACTGTAACTGATAGAGAAACTCAAATAATCCAACAAAGAGTTTCACAATTTTCTTACGAACGGCCATGGTATAGTTATAAGTAATCATCTACAGTTTACTCTTGCCAATATAATTGCACTTTTTAAATTTTAAAGGCCGGATTTTTACTACATTTTAATTTTATTAAAGACCTAGAATATATAATTTAATGTGATTCATTGAGGTGAAAAATATCGAGTTCATAACAATTATTTTAAGGATAATAATTGAATACTAACACAAATGACGGACAGTAACCCCAGATCGTGGACGGGACACTTGCAATCCCAAGTCAAACTGTTTACCAAAACAACTGATAAGAAAACTTGCATAATCCCACAGAGATTTCCACAAGTTCCTTACCAATGACCCTTGTATACTTATAAGTAATCATCTACACTTAACTATGGACAATGTACTTGCGCTTTTTGAAAATATGAAGGCAAGACTTTTATTACCTTTTAATTTCAGAAAAACTAGAATATAGTATTTCATGCGATTCTATGCAGTGGAAATTAACATGTTCATAATGCTTATTGTAAGGTAATAAGGTAATACTAACAAAAATGATGGACGGTAACCCCGGATTGCGGAGGGAACACTTGCTATCTCAAGTTAAACTCTTTACCACCATAACTGACAAAGAAACTCACAGAATCCAATATAGAGTTCCACAATTTCCTTACGAATGACCCCTGTATATTTATAAGTAATCATTTACAATTTAATCTTGACAATAAACTTGTGCTTTTTAAAATTTGATGGACACACTTTTATTACCTTTCAATTTCATGAAAAACCTAGAATCTGAAAGACGGTAACCCCAGATCGTGGACGGGACACTTGCAATCCCAAGCCAAACTATGTACCCTCGTAAATGATGAGGAAACTTGCATAATCCCTTAGAGAGTTCCACAAGTTCCTTCCGAATGACCCGTGTATACTTATAAGTAATCATCTACAATTAACTATGGACAATGTAATTGCGACTTTTAAAAAAATATGAAGTCTAGACTTTTATTACCTTTTAATTTCAGAAAGACTAAAATATATAATTTCATGCAATTCTATGCGGTGTAAATTATTATGTTCATAACGCTTATTGTAAGGCAATAATGTAATACGGACACAAACGATGCATGGTAACCCCGGAATGCGGAGGGGACACTTCCAATCTCAAGTCAAACTCTTGACCACCATAACTAATAAAGAAACTTGCATAATCCCATATACAATTCCACAAGTTCCTTACGAATGACCCTTGTATACTTATAAGTAATCGTTTACAATTTACTCTTGACAATAAACTTGCGCTTTTTAAAATTTGATGGCCACACTTTTATTACCTTTCAATTTCATTAAAAACCTAGAATATATGAATTCATGTGATTCTATGCTGCGAATATTATCGAGTTCATAATGCTTATTTTAAGGGTAATAATGAAATGCTAACACAAATGACAGACGGTAAATCCAGATCGAGGACGGGACACAAGTAATCCCAAGTAAAATTCTTTACCACCGTAACTTATAAAGAAACTCGCATAATCCATCACAGAGTTCCACAAGTTCCTTACGAACAACCCTTGTATATTTATAAGTTGTCATCTACAATTCACTCTGGACAATATACTTGTGCTTTTTAAAATTTTATGGTCAAACTTTTATTACTTTTTCATAAAGACCTAGAATTTATAATTTCATGTGATTCTCTGCGGTGGATATTATCGTTTTCATAACGCTTATTGTAGGGTAATAATAGAATACTAACAAAAATGACAGACGGTAACCCCGAATCGCGGATGGGACACTTGCATTCCCAAGTAAAACTCTTTACCACCATAACTAATAAAAAAACTTGCATAATCCCCTAGAGAGTTCCAAAAGTTCCTTATGAATAACACTTGTATACTTTTAAGTAATCATTTGCAATTTACTCTTGACAATGAACTTGCGTTTTTTAAAATTTAATAGCCGGAGTTTTATTACCTTTCAATTTCATAAAAAACCTGGAATATATAATTTCATGCAATTCTATGCAGTGAAAATTATCGTGTTCATAACGTTTATTTTAATCATAATAATGGAATACTAACACAAATGACGGACGGTAACCCAGGATTGCGGATGGGACACTAGCAATCCTAAATTAAATTCTTTACCACTGTAACTGATAAAGAAACTCGAATAATCCAACAAAGAGTTCCCCAATTTCCTTACGAACGGCCATGGTATACTTATAAGTAATCATCTACAATTTACTCTTGCCAATATAATTGCACTTTTTTAAATTTAAAGGCCGGATTTTTACTTCATTTTATTTTTATTAATGACCTAGAATATATAATTTAATGTGATTCTATGAGGTGACAAATATCAAGTTCATAACGATTATTTTAAGGGTAATAATTGAATACTAACACAAATGACGGACGGTAACCCCGGATCGCGGACGGGACACTTGCAATCCCAAGTCAAACTGTTTACCAAAACAACTGATAAAATAACTTGCATAATCCCACAGAGAGTTCCACAAGTTTCTTACCAATGACCCTTTTATACTTAAAAGTAATCATCTACACTTAACTGTGGACAATGAACTTGCGCTTTTTAAAAATATGAAGGCCTGACTTTTATTACCTGTTAATTTCAGAAAAACTGGAATATATTATTTCATGCGATTCGATGCGGTGGAAATTATCGTGTTCATAACGCTTATTGTAAGGTAATAAGGTAATACTAACAAAAATGATGGACGGTAACCCCGGATTGTGGAGGGGACACTTGCTATCTCAAGTCAAACTCTTTACCACCATAACTGATAAAGAAACTCGCAGAATCCCATATAGAATTCCACAATTTCCTTACGAATGACCCTAGTATACTTATAAGAATTCATTTACAATTTAATCTTTACAATAAACTTGTGCTTTTTAAAATTTTATGGACACACTTTTATTACATTTCAATTTAATGAGAAACCTAAAATATATAAATTCATGTGATTCTATGCGGCAAATATTATTGTCTTCATAACACTTATTTTAAGGGTAGTAATGGAATACTAACATTAATGACAGACAGTTACCCCAGATCGAGGACGGGACACAAGCAATCCCAAGTCAAATTCTTTACCACTGTAACTTATAAAGAAACTCGCATAATCCAACACAGAGTTCCACAAGTTCATTAAGAACAACCCTTGTATACTTATAAGTAGTCATCTACAATTCAATCTAGACAATTTACTTGTGCTTTTCAAAATTTCATGGTCAGACTTTTATTACCTTTTTAATTTCATAAATACCTAGTATATATAATTTCATGTGATTCTATCAGTGGCTATCATCGTTTTCATAACTCTTATTGTAGGGTAATAATAGAATACTAACAAATATGACACACGGTAACCCCGGATCAAGGACGGGACACTTGCAATCCCAAGCCAAACTCTTTACCACCGTAACTGATAAGGAAACTCGCATAATCCCACTGAGAGTTCCACAAGTTCCTTACGAACGACCCCTGTATACTTATAAGTAATCATCTACAATTAACTATGGACAATGTACTTGCGCCTTTTTAAAAATATGAAGTCTGGACTTTTATTACCTCTTAATTTCAGAAAAACTAGAATATATAATTTCATGCAATTCTATGTGGTGTAAATTATTGTGTTCATAACGCTTATTTTAAGGTAATGATGTAATACTAACAAAAACGATGCATGGTAAACCCGGAATGCGGAGGGGGCACTTACAATCTCAAGTCAAACTGTTTACCACCATAACTAATAAAGAAACTTCCATAATCCCATATAGAGTTCCACAAGCTCCTTACGAAGGACCCTTGTATACTTATAAGTAATCATTTACAATTTACTCTTGACAATAAACTTGCGCTTTTTAAAATTTGATGGCCACACTTTTATTACCTTTCAATTTCATTAAAAACCTAGAATATATAAATTCATGCGATTCTATGCGGCTAATATTATCGTGTTCAAAACGCTTATTTTAAGGGTAATAATGGAATACTAACACAAATGACAGACAGTAAATCCTGATCGAGGACGGGACACAAGTAATCCCAAGTAAAATCCTTTACCACAGTAACTTATAATGAAACTCGCATAATCCATCACAGAGTTCCACAAGTTCCTTATGAACAACCCTTGTATACTTATAAGTAGCCATCTACAATTCACTCTGGACAATATACTTATGCATTTTAAAATTTGATGGTCAAACTTTTATTACTTTTTTATTTCATAAAGACCTAGAATATATAATTTCATGTGATTCTATGCGGTGGATATTATAGTGTTCATAACGCTTATTGTAGGGTAATAATAGAATACTAACAAAAATGACAGACGGTAACCCCGAATCGTGCATTGGACACTTGGAATCCCAAGTAAAACTCTTTACCACCATAACTGATAAAAAAACTTGCATAATCCCCTAGAGAGTTCCACAAGTTCCTTACGAATGACACTTGTATACTTATAAGTCATTATTTGCAATTTACTCTGGACAATGAACTTGCGCTTTTTAAAATTCAATAGCCGGTGTTTTATTACCTTTCAATTTCATAAAAAAACCTAGAATATATAATTTCATGCAATTCTATGCGGTGAAAATTATCATGTTCATAACGTTTATTTTAATGATAATAATGGAATACTAACACAAATGACGGACAGTAACCCAGGATTGCGGACGGGACACTAGTAATCCTAAATTAAATTCTTTACCACTGTAACTGATAAAGAAACTCGAATAATCCAACAAAGAGTTCCACAATTTCCTTAAGAACGGCCATGGTATACTTATAAGTAATCATCTACAATTTACTCTTGCCGATATAATTGCACTTTTTAAAATTTAAAGGCTGGATTTTTACTAAATTTTAATTTTATTAAAGAACTTGAATATATAATTTCATGCAATTCTATGAAGTGAAAATTTTTGAGTTCATAACGATTATTTTAGGGGTAATAATGGAATACTAACACAAATGACGGACGGTAACCCCAGATCGCGGACGGGACACTTGCAATCCCAAGTCAAACTGTTTACGAAAACAACTGATAAAAAAACTTGCATAATCCCACAGAGAGTTCCACAAGTTCCTTACCAATGACCATTGTATACTTATAAGTAATCATCTACACTAAACTATAGACAATGTACTTGAGCTTTTTTAAAATATGAAGGCCAACCTTTTATTACGTTTTAATTTCATAAAAACTAGAATATATTATTTCATGTGATTCTATGCGGTGTAAATTATTGTGTTCATAACGCTTATTATAAGGTAATAACGTAATACTAACACAAACGATGCATGGTAACCCCGGAATGCAGAGGGGACACTTCCAATCTCAAGTCAAACTCTTTACCACCATAACTGATAAAGAAACTTGCAGAATCCCATATAGAGTTCCACAATTTCCTTACGAATGACCCTAGTATACTTATAAGTATTCATTTACAATTTAATCTTGACATTAAACTTATGCTTTTTAAAATTTGATGGACACACTTTTATTACCTTTCAATTTCATAAAAAACCTAGAATATATAAATTCATGTGATTGTATGCGGCGAATATTATCACATTCATAACGCTTATTTTAAGGGTAGTACTGGAATACTAAAACAAATGATAGACGGTAGCCCCAGATCGAGGACAGGACACAAGCAATCCCAGGTCAAATTCATTACCACCGTAACTTATAAAGAAACTCGCATAATCCCACATAGAGTTCCACAAGTTCATTACGAACAACCCTTGTATACTTATAAGTAGTCATCTACAATTCAATCTGGACAATTTACTTTTGCTTTTTAAAATTTGATGGTCAGAATTTCGATACTTTTTAATTTCATAAAGACCTAGAATATATAATTTCATGTGATTCTATCAGTGGCTATCATCGTGTTTATAACACTTATTGTAGGGTAATAATAGAGTACGAACAAATATGATCGACGGTAACCCTGGATCTTGGACGGGACACTTGTAATCCCAAGCCAAACTCTTTACCACCGTAACTGATAAAGAAACTCGCACAATTCCACAGAGAGTTCCACAAGTTCCTTACGAATGACCCTTGTATACTTATAAGTAATCATCTACAATTAACTATGGACAATGTACTTGGGCCTTTTTTAAAATATGAAGTCTAGACTTTAATTACCTTTTAATTTCAGAAAGACTAAAATATATAATTTCATGCAATTCTGTGCGGTATAAATTATTATGTTCATAATGCTTATTGTAAGGTAATAACGTAATACTAACACAAACGATGCATGGTAACCCCGGAATGCGGAGGGGACACTTCCAATCTCAAGTCAAATTCTTTACCACCATAACTAATAAAGAAACTCGCATAATCCCATAGAGAGTTCCACAAGTTCCTTACGAATGACCCTTGTATACTTATAAGTAATCATCTACAATTTACTCTTGACAATAAACTTGCGCTTTTTAAAATTTGATGGCTACACTTTTATTACCTTTCAATTTCATAAAAAACCTAGACTATATAAATGCATGCGATTCTATGCTGCGAATATTATCGTGTTCATAATGCTTATTTTAACGGTAATAATGGAATGCTAACACAAATGGCAGACGGTAAATCCAGATCGAGGACGGGACACAAGTGATCCCAAGTAAAATTCTTTACCACCGTAACTTATAAAGAAACTCGCATAATCCATCACAGAGCTCCACAAGCTCCTTACAAACAACCCTTGTATACTTGGAAGTAGTCATCTACAATTCACTGTGGACAATATACTTGTGCTTTTTAAAATTTGATGGTCAAACTTTTATTACTTTTTAATTTCATAAAGACCTAGAATTTATAATTTCATGTGATTCTATGCGGTGGATATTATCGTGTCCATAACGCTTATTGTAGGGTAATAATCGAATACTAACAAAAATGACAGACGGTAACCCCGAATCGCGGATGGGACACTTGCAATCCCAAGTACTCTTTACCACCATAACTGATAAAAAAATCGCATAATCCCCTAGAGAGTTCCACAAGTTCCTTACGAATGACACTTGTATACTTGTAAGTAATCATTTGCAATTTACTCTCGACAATGAACTTGCGCTTTTTAAAATTTATTAGCGGAGTTTTATTAACTTTCAATTTCATAAAAAACCTAGAATATATAATTTCATACAATTCTATGCGGTGAAAATTATCGTGTTCATAACGTTTATTTTAATGATAATAATGGAATACTAACACAAATGATGGACGGTAACCCAGGATTACGGACGGGACACTAGCAATCCTAAATTAAAGTCTTTACCACTGTAACGGATAAAGAAACTCAAATAATCCAACAGAGAGTTCCACAATTTCCTTACGAACGGCCATGGTATACTTATAAGTAATCATCTAAAATTTACTCTTGCCAATATAATTGCACTTTTTAAATTTTAAAGGCCGGATTTTAACTATATTTTAATTTTATTAAAGACCTGGAATATACAATTCCATGAGGTGAAAAATATCGAGTTCATAACGATTATTTTAAGGGTAATAATTGAATGCTAACATAAATGACGGACGATAACCCCGGATCGCGGACGGGACACTTGCAATCCCAAGTCAAAATTTTTACCAAAACAACTGATAAAAAAACTTGCATAATCCCACAAAGAGTTCCACAATTTCCTTACGAATGACCCTTGTATACTTATAAGTAATCATCTACACTTAACTATGATCAATGTTCTTGCGCTTTTTTAAAATATGATCGCCAGACTTTTATTACCTTTTAATTTCAGAAAAACTAGAATATGTTATTTCATGCTATTCTATGCGGTGGAAACTATTGTGTTCATAACGCTTATTGTAAGGTAATAAAGTAATACTAACAAAAATGACAGACGGTAACCCGGATCGATGAGGGGACACTTGCAATCTCTAGTCAAACTCTTTACCACCATAACTAATAAAGAAACTCGCATAATCCCATATAGAGTTCCACAAGTTCCTTACGAATGACCCTAGTATACTTATAAGTAATCATTTACAATTTACTCTTGACAATAAACTTGCGCTTTTAAAATTTGATGGACACACTTTTATTACTTTTCAATTTCATGAAAAACCTAGAATATATAAATTCATGTGATTCTATGCGGCGAATATTATCGTGTTCATAACACTTATTTTAAGGGTAATAATGGAATACTAACACAAATGACGGAAAGTAACCACGGATCGAGGACGGGACACAAGCAATCCCAAGTCAAATTCTTTACCACCATAACTTACAAACAAACTCGAATAATCTCACACAGAGTTCCACAAGTTCCTTACAAACAACCCTTGTATACTTATAAGTAGTCATCTACAATTCAATCAGGACAATATACTTGTGCTTTTTAAAATTTGATGGTCAGACTTTAATTTCTTTTTAATTTCATAAAGACCTAGAATATATAATTTCTTGCAATTCTATCAGTGGATATCATCGTGTTCATAACGCTTATTGCAAGGTAATAATAGAATACTAAAAAATATGACAGACGGTAACTCCGGATCGCGGATGGGACACTTGCAATCCCAAGTCAAACTCTTTACAACCACAACTGATAAAGAAACTCGCATAATCCCACAGAGAGTTCCACAAATTCCTTATGAATGACCCTTGTATACTTATAAATAATCATCTACAATTAACTATGAACAATGTACTTACACCTTTTTTAAAAATATGAAGTCTAGAGTTTTATTAACTTTTAATTTCAGAAAAACTAGAATATATAATTTCATGCAATTCTATGCGGTATAAGTTATCGTGTTCATAACGCTTATTGTTTGGTAATAATGTAATACTAACCCAAACGATGCATGGTAACCCCAGAACGTGGAGGGGACACTTCCAATCTCAAGTCAAACTCTTTACCACCATAACTAATAAAGAAACTCGCATAATCCCATAGAGAGTTCCACAAGTTCCTTACGAATGACCCTTGTATACTTATAAGTAATCATTTACAATTAACTCTTGACAATAAACTTGCGCTTTTTGAAATTTGATGGCCACACTTTTATTACCTTTCAATTTCATAAAAAAAACCTAGAATATATAAATTCATGCGATTCTATGCTGCGAATATTATCGTGTTCATAACGCTTAATTTAAGGGTGATAATGGAATGCTAACATAAATGACAGATGGTAAATCAGGATCGAGGATGGGACACATGTAATCCCAAGTAAAATTCTTTACCACCATAACTTATAAAGAAACTCGCAAAATCCATCACAGAGTTCCACAAGTTCCTTACGAACAACCCTTGTATACTTATAAGTAGTCATTAACAATTCAGTCTCGAAAATATACTTGTGCTTTTTAAAATTTAATGGTCGGACTTTTATTACTTTTTCATTTCATTAAGACCTAAAATATATAAATTCTTGGGAGTATATGCAGTGGATATCATCGTTTTCATAACAGTTATTGTAGGGTAATAATAGAATATAAACAAATATGACAGCCGGTAACCCAGGATCGCGGACGGGATACTTGCAATCCCAAGTCAAACTCTTTACCACCGTAACTGATAAAGAAACTCATATAATACCACAGAGAGTTCCACAAGCTCCTTACGAATGAACCTTGTATACTTATAAGTAATCATCTACAATTAACTGTGGACAATGTACTTGCGCCTTTTTTAAAATATGAAGGATAGATTTTTATTACCTTTTAATTTCAGAAAAACTAAAATATATAATTTCAATCAATTCTATGCGGTGGAAATTATCGTGTAATGCTAACGCTTATTGTAAGGTAATAATGTAATACTAAAACAAATGACGAACGGTAACCCCAGATCGCGGAGAAGACACTTGCAATCTCAAGTCAAACTCTTTACCACCATAACTGATAAAGAAACCAGCATAATCCCATAAAGAGTTCCACAAGTTCCTTACGAATGACCCTTGTATACTTATAAGTAATCATTTACAATTTACTCTTGACAATAAACTTACGCTTTTTAAATTTTGATGGCCACACTTTTATTACCTTTTAGTTTCATAAAAAATAGAATATATAAATTCATGCAATTCTTTGCGGCAAATATTATCGTGTTCATAACGCTTATTTTAAGGGTAATAATGGAATACTTACACAAATGATGGACGGTAACCCTGGATCGAGGATGGGACACAAGCAATCCCAAGTCAAATTCTTTAACACCGTAACTTATAAAAAAACTCGCATAATCCCACACGGAGTTCCACAAGTTCCTTATGAACAACCCGTGTACACTTATAAGTAGTCATCTACAATTCACTCTGGACAATATACTTGTGCTTTTCAAAATTTGATGGTCGAACTTTTATAACTTTTTAATTTCATAAAAACCTAGAATATATAATTTCATGTGATTCTATGCGGTGGATATTATCGTGTTCATAACACTTATTGTAGGATAATAATAGAATAATAACAAATATGACAGACGGTAACCCCGGATCGCGGACGGGACACTTGCAATCCCAAGTCAAACTCTCTACCACCGTAAATGATAAAGAAACTTGAATAATCCCACAGAGAATTCCACAAGTTCCTTACGATTGACGCTTGTATACTTATAAGTAACCATCTACAATTAACTACGGATGATGTACTTTCGCCTTTTTAAAGATATGAAGGCTAGACTTTTATTACCTTTTAATTTTAGAAAATACTAGAATATAGAATTTCATGCAATTTTATGCGGTGGATATTATCGTGTTGAAACTGCTAATTGTAAGGTAATAATGTAATACTAACACAAATGATGGACGGTAACCCCAGATAGAAGACGGGACACTTGCAACCTCAAATCAAACTTTTTCCCACTGTAACTGATAAGGAAACTTGCATAATCCCACACAGAGTTCCACAAGTTCCTTAAGAATGACACTTGTATACTTATAAGTAATCATCTAAAATTAACTATGGACAATGTACTTGTGCCTTTTTTAAACTATGAAGGCCAGACTTTTATTACCTTTTAATTTCAGAAAAAACTAGAATATATAATTTCATGTGATTATATGTGGTGGAAATTATCATGTTCATAACTCTTATTGTAAGGTAATAATGACGGACGGTAACCCCAGATCGCGGATGGGACAGTTGCAATCCTAAGTCAAACACTTTACCACTATAACTGATAAAGAAACTTGCATAATCTCATTGAGAGTTCACTAAGTTCCTTACGAATAACCCTTGTATACTTATAAGTAATCATTTACAATTTACTCTTTACAATAAACTTGCGCTTTTAAAAATTTGATGGCCGCACTTTTATTACCTTTCAATTTCATAAAAAACCTAAAATATATAAATTCACACGATTCTATGCGGGGAACATTTTCGTGTTCATAAATCTTATTTTAAGGGTAACAATGGAATACTAACACAAATGGCGGATGGTAAATCTGGATCGAGGATAGGACACAAGTAATCCCAAGTAAAATTCTTTACCACCATAACTTATGAAGAAACTCGCATAATCCATCACAGAGTTCCACAAGTTCCTTACGAACAACCCTTGTATACTTATAAGTAGTCATCTACAATTCACTCTGGACAATATACTTGTGCTTTTTAAAATTTGATGGTCGGACTTTTATTACTTTTTAATTTCATGAAGGCCTAGAATATATAATTTCATCCGATTCTATGCGGTGGATATTATTATGTTCATAAAGCTTATTTTAGGTTAATAATAGAATACTAACAAAAATGACAGACGGTAACCCCAGATCGTGGATGTGACACTTGTAATCCCAAGTCAAACTCTTTACTATCATAACTGATAAACAAACTTGCATAATCCCTTAGAGAGATCCACAAGTTCCTTACGAATGTCCCTTGTATACTTATAAGAAATCATTTGCAATTTACTCTTGACAATGAACTTGCACTTTTTAAAATTTGATAGCCGGACTTTTATTACCTTTCAATTTCATAAAAAACCTAGAATATATAATCTCATGGGATTCTTTGCGGTGAAAATTATCGTGTTCATAACGCTTATTTTAATGGTAATAATGGAATACTAACACAAATGACGGAAGGTAACCCCAGATCGCGGACAGGACACTGGCAATCCCAAATCAAATTCTTTACCACCGTAACTAATAAATAAACTCGCATAATCCAATAGAAAGTTCCTTAAGTTCCTTACAAACGGCCCTCGTATACTTATAAGTAATCATCTACAATTTACTCTAACCAATATACTTGCAATTTTTAAAATTTTATGGATGGATTTTTACTACATTTTAATTTCATAAAGACCTGGAATATATAATTTCATGCGATTCTTTGAGGTGAAAAATATCTTGTTTATAACAATTATTTTAAGGGTAATAATGGAATACTAACACAAATGACGGACGTTAACCCCGGATCGCGGACGGGACACTTGCTATCCCAAGTCAAACTCTTTACCACCGTAACTGATAAAGAAACTTGAATAATCCCACAGGGAGTTCCTCAAGTTCCTTACGAATGACCCTTGTATACTTATAAGTATCAACTACGAGTAACTATGGACGATGTACTTGCACTTTTTTTAAAATATGATGGCTGGACTTTAATTAACTTTTAATTTCAGAAAATACTAGAATATATAATTTCATGCGATTCTATGCGGTGGAAATTACCGTGTTCATAACGCATATTGTAAGGTAATAATGTAATACTAACACAAATGACGGACGGTAACCCCGGATCGTGGATGGGTCACTTGCAATTCCAAGTCAAACTCTTTACTACCGTAACTGATAAAGAAACTCGCATAATCCCACAGGGAGTTCCACAAGTTCCTTACGAGTGACCCTTGTATACTTATAAGTATCAACTACAAGTAACTATGGACAATGTAATTGCACTTTTTTAAAAATATGATAGCCTAACGTTTATTAACTTTTAATTTCAGGAAAAAATAGAATATTAAATTTCATGCGATTCTATGCGGTGGAAATTATCGTGTTCATAACGCTTATTGTAAGGTAATAATGTAATACTAACACAAATGACGGACGGTAACCCCGGATCGTGGATGGGACACTTGCAATCCCAAGTCAAACTCTTTACCACCATAACTGATAAAGAAACTTGCATAATCCCATAGAAGAGTTGCACAAGTTCCTTACGAAAGACCCTTGTATACTTATAAGTAATCATTTACAATTTATTCTTGACAATAAACTTGCACATTTTAAAATTTGATGGCCACACTTATATTACCTTTCAATTTCATAACAAACCTAGAATATATAATTTGATGCGATTCTATGTGGCGAATATTATCGTGTTCATAATGCTTATTTTAAGGTTAATAATGGAATACTAACACAAATGACGGACGGTAACCCCGCATCGAGGACGGTACACTAGCAATCCGAAGTCAAATTCTTTACCACCATAACTTATAAAGAAACTCGCATAATCCCACACAGAGTTCCACAAGTTACTTACGAACGACCCTTGTATACTTATAAGTAGTCATCTACAATTCACTCTGGACAATATACGTCTGCTTTTTAAAATTTGATGGTTGGAATTTTATTACTTTTTAATTTCATAAAGACCTAGAATATATAATTTCATGCGATTCTATGCGGTGGAAATTATCATGTTCATAACGTTTATTGTAAGGTGATAATGTAATACTAACATAAATGACGGACGGTAACTCCAGATTGCGGACAGGACACTTGCAATCCCAAGTCAAACTCTTTACCACCATAACTGATAAAGAAACTTGCATAATCCCATAGAGAGTTCCATAAGTTCCTTACGAATGACCCTTGTATACTTATAAGTAATCATTTACAATTTACACTTGATAATAAACTTGCGCTTTTTATAATTTCATGACCATACTTTAATTACCTTTCAATTTCATAAAAAATCTAGAATATATAATGTCATGCAATTCTATGCGGCGAATATTATTGTGTAATAATGGAATACTAACACAAATGATGGACGGTAACCCCGTATCGATGACGGGACACAAGCAATCTGAAGTCAAATTCTATACCACCGTAACTTATAAAGAAACTCGCATAATCCCACACAGAGTTCCACAAGTTCCTTACGAACGACCCTTGTATACTTATAAGTAGTCATCTACAATTTATTCTGGACAATATACTTGTGCTTTTTAAAATTTATTAGCCAGACTTTTATTACCTTGTAATTGCATAAAGACCTAGAATATATAATTTCATGCGATTCTATGTGGTGGATATTATCGTGTTCATAACACTTATTGTAAGGGTAATAATAGGATACTAACAAAAATGACAGACTGTAACCCCAAATCACGGACGGGACATTTGCAATCCCAAGTGAAACTCTTTACAACAAAAACTAATAAACAAACTTGCATAATCCCATAGAGAGTTCAACAAATTCCTTATGAATGACCCTTGTATACTTAAAAGTATTATCTACAATTAACTATGGACAATATACATGCGTTTTTTAAAATATGATGGCCATACTTTTATTACCTTTTAATTTTATAAAAAAAACCTAGAATATATAATTTCATGCGATTATATGATGGAAATTATTGTGTTCATATCGGTTATTTTAAGGGTAATGATGGAATACTAACACGAATGATGGAAGGTAAACCCAGATCACGGAAGAGACACTTACAATCCCAAGTCAAACTGTTTATCACCGTAACTGATAAAAAACTCGCTTAATCCCATAGATAATTCCACAAGTTCCTTACAAATGACCCTTTTATACTTATGAGTAATCATCTAAAATTTACTCTTGAAAATGTACTTGTGCTTTTTAAAATTTGATGGCCAAATTTTTATTACCTATTAATTTAACAAAAAACCCCATAATATATAATTTCATACGATTCTATGCGGTGAAAATTATCGTGTTCATAACAATTATTGTAAGAGTAATGATGGAATACTAACACAAGTGATAGACGGTAACCCCGAATCGCGTACGGAACACTTGCAATCCCAAGTCAAACTCTTTACCACCATAATTGATAAAGAAACTCGCATAATCCACAAGAGAGTTCCATAGGTTCCTTAAGAATGACTCATGTATGCTTATAAGTAATCAACTACAATTTACTATGGACGGTGTACTTGTGCTTTTTAAAATTTGATGATCGGGCTTTTATTACCTTTTCATTTCATAAAAAACCTAGAATATATAATTTCATGCGATTTTATGTTGTGGAAATTATCATGTTTATAACGCTTATTGTAAAGGTATTAATGGAATACAAAAACAAATGACGGATGGTAACCCCAAATCATGGACGGGACACTTGCAATCCCAAGTCAAACTCTTTACCACCATAACTGATTAAGAAACTCACATAATCCCACAGAGAGTTCCACAAGTTCCTGATGAATGACCCGTGTATACTTATAAGTATCATCTACGATTAACTATGGACAATGTACTTGCGCTTTTTTTAAAATATGAAGGCCAAACTTTTATTACCTTTTAATTTCAGAAAAAAAACTAGAATATATAATTCATGTGATTCTATGCGGAAATTATTGTGTTCATAACGCTTATTGTAGGTTAATAATGTAAAACTAAGACAAATGACGGACGATAACCCCGGATCACGGACGAGACACTTGCAATACCAAGTCACACTATTTACCACCATAACTGATAAAGAAACTCGCATAATCCCATAGAGAGTTCCACAAGTTCCTTACGAATGACCCTTGTATACTTATAAGTAATCATTTTACAATTTACTCTTGACAATAAACTTGCACTTTTTAAAATTTGATGGCCACACTTTTATTACATTTCAATTTCATAAAAAACCTAAAATATATAATTTCATGCGATTCTATAAGGCGAATATTATCGTGTTCATAACGCTTATTTTAAGGGTAATAATGGAATACTAACACAAATGACGGACGGTCACCCGGATCTAGGACGGGACACAAGCAATCCCAAGGCATATTCTTTACCACCATAACTTATAAAGAAACTCGCATAATCCCACACAGAGTTCCACAAGTTCCTTACGAACAACCCTTGTATACTTATAAGTGGTCATCTACAATTCACTCTGGACAATATACTTGAGCTTTTTCAAATTTGATGGTTGGACTTTTATTACATTTTAATTTCATAACGACTTAGAATATATAATTTCATGCAATTCTATGCGGTGGATATTTTCGTGTTCATAACGCTTATTGTGGGGTAATAATATAATACTAACAAAAATGACACACGAAAACCCCGGATCGGGGACGGGACACTTGCAATCCCTAGTAAAAATCTTTACCAATATAACTGATAAACAGACACTACCACGGGAAGACACCTGTAGCACCAGTTTTTTTGCTTCGTAGCACCGGTTATTTGAAGGTAAAAAAACCGGTGCCTAAGTAATCGATGATACGGTTTCACCGGTTAGAAAAAACCGGTGCTAAATTGCTTCTATTAACATCGATTTTATTTAGCACCGGTTTAAAAAACCGGTGCTATAATGTACCAAACTAGCACTGGTTTTTTTGTAACCAGTGCTATGTAAAACCAGTGTAAAATTTGTCCTTGTAACACCGGTTTTAAAACCGGTGCTAAATAAAATTTTGTTGCACCGGTTTGTTTTAGCACCGGATTTTTAACCCAGTGCTAGAAGTTTGTATTTTGCACCGGTTTTATTTAGCAGTGGTTATAAAACTGGTGCTAAATATGCATATTTAACATCAGTTTTTAGGTTGCACCGGTTCTTAAACCGCTAATAAAAAAATTATTTGCACCGGTTATTGTTTAGCACCGGTTTGTAAACCGGTGGTAAAAGTGTGCATGTTGCACCTCTTTTTTTAGCACCAGTTTTTTAACCGGTGCTAGAGGTGTATATGGTGCACCGGTTATATTTTGCACCGGTTTATAAACCGGTGCTATTAGTGTAAATTTATCGCCGGTTATTAGTTTGCACCAGTTTTTTAACCGGTGATAATAGGTTATATTTAGCACCGGTTTATTTTTTAGTAGCGGTTTTGAAACTGGTGTTAAAAGCATAAAGTTTGTACCGGTTATTATTATTAACACCGGTTTGGTAATTGGAAGAAACCGGTGTTAAACGTGACTAACTATTTCGGTCACGGTAAGCTGCAGCGCTGCCGCTTTTTCAGTTCATCTTCACGCAGCCAATTTCATTTTTACGCTTGTTTTCCAACCCGGTAAGTTCTTTTTCAAGGATGGTACAGATTATTTTTTGTGCATAGTAATAGAATGGTGCACGAATAAAAATAGAACAAATTGTGAGCAACCATGACGCATAGACAAGAAGTAGGTAAAAAAAGCATTGAATTCAACTTGAAAAAAATTGTACTAGCAACAGAAGAGCATGACGTGTTTGTTAGTGGCCTAAGATACTAGAACCCCCCCCCCCATCACGGAGTTTACGAGTATCAAAAGAAGGTCAATTACCTTTCTCATAAGATATAACACTAACCACTATCCGATGATGGAGGCAAGTCCTTGTATGACATTCAATTGACCTATGCATTTTGGCAGAGTACATTTTGCAAAAACACAAACCCATTTCAAAGCAATTCTCTGCAGTTCATCACTCCCTATTGGAGTGTAATCTTCTGGAAATTGCTGAAACATTGTATTAAATCACATGTTAAGAAAAGGATATATTTGTGAGAGAATAACAAATACATAAAATCAGTGTAGGAAAACGTACCTGAATAATGTCAATGTCATGCACATGCCTGACAATTTTTTCCATGTAATACATGCAATGGTATCCACACTCCCAACTACTACTTTGTATCTTGTGCTGATGTAAAAGAGAATTTGTTGAAACGTTTAAGAACATGAAAATGACAGATGAAATATGATGTTATGGGATAATACATACATTGATGTTTCTGACATTCCATGTATAGTCCGAAGGGTAGGAGGTATTTTGGTCGGAATCGATCCGTTGATATTTTGTTGCAATCCTACAATCGATGAAAACATATATTTATGTCAACATATTAAAAAATCATTTTCACAAATTAGGGTTCACACAATATATGAAAATATATATATTAATTAACATGAATTGTAAATATTCGAGCCAAAAAAGTGATAAACGTACGAGAACACATTTACGTGAACAAACATTTTTGTAAAACATTGAAGTTGAAGGAATGACATGAATGTGTTCCATTTACAAATGAATCATTTTAAGGCATGACCTATTTCATTTGCAAATTCCCCCAGTCAGTGAGTCGATGCAATATACTCGATCGATTTCCGGTACGAAGACGAGCAAAAACCAATGGTCCCTTTAAAAAAAGGAAAACCCAAAATACTTAAAATATATTTGGGACAATAAAATCATAAAATATGGTTGCTATTGCTTCCATGTGGCCGGGACTAGCAACTCAGAAAACAAATGAAACTTACTCTCAATTGTACGGGAAGACATACAGTCTTGCTTTAGTGCGGCACATGACAGTCGAAACCTCGTCCGCAGTCAATTCCACCCTTTGATTTGCCTTTTGAGCCATTGAATTTGAAGAGGCCAAAATAAACAGGACATGGCCTTCATGAACCAACCCATCACGAAGGTATCTTGCAAAATAATATTGTAAGTGAAACAAATATAATGATACATCTATCTATAAATAATGTAACCATGCAAATTCTTACGATGCCCATATATCAAGTTGGAACCCACTGATCCACTCCATTTCATCTTCTACGTCCAAGCTGCTCATGAACAGTCTTAGATGGTCAGTAAATGTGGCTACGTAGACTTCTTTTGATCCAAACACCTCCGCATTGGAATTGATGCGGAAGACTTTGTTTGGTCCACATAATTTGTGTAGATAGCCTTAAAGAATCATTAATCTCTTGAACAGCGGCGATGCATTCTTAGTCTTCCGTGACCCCCTAATTTCATTGAGAATCTAATAATGTTAGTTGTCCAGTATTTGTATATAATTCAGAATTGGATCATATTGTAAAGGCTAAAATGGGTCCTCACAAATATGTACTAGTTAGAAATCGACATTGGAGGATTTGGTTGCCCTTTCTCCGTTGATGTAGTATTTTCTTTTGGAACTTGAATGTTAGTCATGCATCGGTAAAAATTGGTTGGAATGAAATAGTCTGGGGGTATGTACCTATCCTTTTACTGATCGAGTGACCATCTCTCCATGCGGAGTATCTTTCTTACCCACCGCCTTCTGTAAGGGACAGTGTGTTAATAATATGTATCTAGATGTCATAGCCAGTTAATATGCTTATATGTTTAACTTGTGTACTGTCATTGGCAAATTTTGGTGTGCAGTTTATTTGAGGACTTCCAACTTCGTCGACTACCAATTCTTGCGGAGGCGGTTGTTGCTCGTTCTCCTATGTAAGCAGATGAACAACATATTATGTTTTAGTAATATCTAGAAAGATATATATGGTTCGATAAGAAGAAGAATACAATTATCACACCTTATCATCTTGTTGCCCAATGACACTTATCAGCTTTCCCGGCCATGGAATGTTATATCCAATGGCCTCAGTGACAAGCTCAAATTCTTCGTGTTCAATCGGAAAAGGTGCCTTGGGAATGAACACATGTCCACAAAGATTAACTCACTCCCACTTGATGGGTAAGTCCGTGTCCGTGTCCTTTGGAAACAAGATACCAAACGCAGCTACATCCTTTTCTCCATTATGGTTCAAAACATATAGGTTGCACTTTTTTCCTTTCTGAGAAATAAACTCATAAATACATCGGTTGGAAAATAAGTAAGTTTTATTAAGTGAATAAAATTAAATAATTTTGTAAGTGCAATCAATAGATTATAACAAGAAATGAAGTCCACATGTAGCTGTTGAAGGCTGCAGCGCGCTGCAGCTTTCAGTTTTCAGCTGAGACTGAGAGTTGCATAGCGCTGCAGCGTTCAGCGTTTATCACATCCATGAATGCTATATCAAATATAACTCGATTGGCAAAGAAACATTATCTCAGTTTACGTGGGAAAGAACAAGATGAAGATATATAAGTAGGCTCAAACTACCAACATCCAAAATGAACGTGATAGTAGTCAATGTATCCCCACAAAATCATTTTGACACGAAATGGAAAACCATAAAGTAAAGATCACAGAGCAAGAAAGGAGCTAATGACGAGGTTCATGGTATGGAATACCTTGTCATCCACTACGGTTCCTTGTGGCTCACTACATCCAAATGCTAAAGGAATGAATGGTTGTCCTTATTCGCGGGGGTGGAAGATGTAGCAAGGAAATTGCGGGCATCCAAGTGTGGGGGAATAGCTTTACCCAATTGTCCAGCTAGCCAATTTTTTTAGGCCTCAAATAAGGCAACAAATCTTTCCTTGAGATCGATGACATCTGTTAGTAGTTTGTTTGAATTTGAAATTTCCTCAGATGGTTTTGTATTTGTGCTCCCACGTCGACTAGATCTCACCTTCAACGTTGTGGAGCAACCTCTCCAACGACCCCCGTGATCCTTCTTACCCGTTGCTTGAACGAGAATATCTTATTTTCCTTGTATAATCAAATCTCCCTTTTGCTTCTTATCCATAAGCATTTTCTCGGGAACAAAACATATATTAGCCATTACTATGCATTACATCTGAGAATATTAATAGAGATAGAATCAATTATGAATTATGCTCACAATAGTGGGGGCTGCTCTTTTAACGGAGTCGGTGGTGTAGGTTGATAATTTCTTGTTCCAGTTAGCTTCAAGGAACACCTCCGAGCGGTCCGGTTTGAAATCCATGAATTCAACTAAAGCCTCCGCTTCTTCTACACTGTGACCTTCATCCAAAAGCCCATTAATTTTAGCCTTTCTTTTCCTCTTCTCGAGTTCTATTGCAACCCTACGATTCCCTCCACTGCTCGTGTGATGGATGTACTCCTTCTGTGAGGCGCTTACTTTTGCTGCGTCACTTATTGCCTATTTGGCCATCAATTTGTAAAATGCTCACAAAGCAATGACTAGAGATTAATAATTTTCAAGGAATTACCTTGAATTCAGGCGTTGATCTATGTTTCACAAATAGCTCCCACTCATATTTGTCCATCCAGCGGTAATCTCTCCATGCACAAGAACCTGTTTTTTTTTTTTGCATGATATACTTGTGAGCCACCTTAGTCTTCCAATTCCTCCACTTTTCTCCTGCATAAATTGTCCATTTATTTTGGAACTTATTCATCTCATTGAACTTCATTTTGGTTTGTATATCCCAGCTAATCTAGTGGACAAAGATACAATTTGTTAGTGCAAAATGTAATGAAGTTGACATGAATTGATGAAAATGGAGGATTACAACACACTTACGAGAATTTCTTCCCATGCATCTTTCTTTACATGGTCTGGGAATGATTTCCAATTATGCCATGTCCCGAAGCGGATTCTTCATCGGAAGGCATAGCCAACATACATCGACCATCGGCTACGCATAACTAGGGGTTCTAAGTCATCATCGAAAAATATTTTAAGTGCCTTCTTTTGCTTCGCTAGCAACACGGTCTTGCACGTGGCTGTGCCTCTACACTTGCAATATTCTTTTATTGCAAACTTGTCGAAGCTCCCACTCATGTCATCTTTTAACATAGTTTCTTCTTCTTCCCCCGACTTTTCAAATCCCAAGCAATATTTGGGTGCATCGTCCTCTTCCTTATTTTTTCATCACAGTTGTCAGCTTTTGGAGGGGTAACACAATTCTCTTCAATGGCTTTTGTACCGAAAGAGTCAAAAAATTTCTTCCTCGGCTTCGCCATTCAATCACTTGTATGAATCAAACAACCATAATGAAATCTATCCACATGAAACACTACCCACACTAGTAAACCAAGAAATGAAAAACACAAACTCACAAACTAAGAGTCCCACCCAAAAATAGCTATTCATTAAGCCCAGGAAAGATGCAAACTACCAATCACTCATAAGGAATCCTAAATACAACACATCCGAAGCCTTCGAGTTTCCAATAACAACCAACCGAGAACATATTTTATGCGAGAAAAAATAGGGTTTGCAAAAATTTGTCTTCGGGCAAAAATAGGGTAGGTAAAAAATAGAGTAGGCAAAAACTATGAAATTATTAGCAAACATATCATCTATCCACATGAAACACTACCCACATTAGTAACCCAAGAAATGAAAACATAAACTCACAAACAAAGAGACCCACCAAAATATAGCTATTCATTAAGCCCGGGAAAGATGCAAACTACCAATCACTCATACCTTATTGGTACACACTCTCGGTGGTATTGTATTTTGCCAAGATCCGGCCGCCTGAGAGCTGCCCGCTTTACCGGACCGAAATTCCGATAAGAATGGCCACCAAACCTTGTGAACCAGAATCTCTCACAAAATTTGAAAGCAAGATCGCGGCCAAGATTGGGAAGTAGAACCGCTCTAACTAAATGGTGAAGGGATGGACAATATCTTTGGGGAAAAATGCCAGGGGGTTATGGTGGAAAGAGGGAAAATTGGAGTCTAAGGTTGTGGAGGGAAGAGGGAAATCGGTAGTGGTGTTGGGGTGGCAGGGGCCCGAAAAGGTTATGGAGGGAATATGGAAAATTTGGGAGGGAAGGAAAATGATGCTTTGTTGACTTAGAGCGGAAGTCAAAAAGTATAAATAGTAGCAATTTGGCAATTTCATAGCAATTTTATAACAATTTTATAAATAGTACAAAAGGTTATAGCAATTTTTGAGACTTTGTGTGATTACTGTTTTATACAAAAAAATTTAAATTGGGTTTATAGTGTTCTCGGCCCTTTTTTTTAAACATGAATTGTTGCCCGAAGGCTTACATCAAGCGGTTTCCGTAGATTTACATCAGATATGGGATAAACCCATATATACTGATACAGAAAGACACTAGATAAATATTACAATTATAATCTAAGACCTCAATAACTAATAGAGAAAGACACACAAAGGCACTAATCGATATTGCAATACTAATCAAACACAAATGTGGCAGTGCGATGAGAAGGGTACATGAAGGATAAGTGGCTTTCACTGTGCAGTCTTAGTATAGCCTCAACATACATCGAGCTCTCGACTACCATCAATCACATGAGGCAAACACAGTGAAGTATCGAGTCTTGACTCGCAACTGCCAGAGCTGAGACTTGAGGAAGAAGTCTGGAGCATATGCCGAGCAGACACCAACCCTTATACTCTTACTTGTACACATAGAACAGCTAGAGAAATAGAGTCTAACCAGGAATTAGTCTGTGTCAATACAAACATGTGTAAGTGCCTCGCTTGGTAGTAGCCTCACTTAGTTGCACTTGAGGAAGAGTGTATTTGACTCGCCTCTGTAAGTAATGGATGACTAGAAGACTGTATTTGAGTCACCGAAATGAATTATTGTATTTCTCACAAAAATATATAGAGTACAGTAAGGAATTATAATATGAGTAGCACTGTAGCTTATAAACCATGACTTGTCAAGAATCCATCAATATCTTATCAGAAACATGATTTACTCTAACAATAGTATAACGATATTAGAGAATGATATATTGTTGACAGGAATAAATGTAATACAAAAGGAAGTATAGTCCTTCTAACACCCTGGCCTAGTCAACATCACTTCTTAAAAATCGTTAAAATCAATCCAGATTTACTATAACACCCTCGAGCCCCTCGAACCCCTCCACCCCTCGAACCCCTCCACCCCCCGAACCCCCCCCCCTCAACCCTCGAACCCCTCCGCCCCTCGAACCCCTCCGCCCCTCGAACCCCTCCACCCATCGAACCCCCCCACCCATCGAACCCCCAACACCTCGAACCCCTCCACCCCTCAAACCCCTCCACCCCTCGAAACCCCCCACCCCTCGAAACCCCCCACCCCTCAAACCCCTCCACCCCTCCACCCCTCCACCCCTCGGACCCCTCCACCCCTCCACCCCTCGGACCCCCCACCCCTTGGACCCCCCACCCCTCGGACCCCCCACCGGTGCTAACAAAAAAAACCGTTGCTAATACATTATTTGCACCATTTTTTTAAACCGGTGCTAAAAACCTGTGCTAGAGGTGGGTCTCTGTGGTAGTCTAGACTCGCATAATCCCATAGAGAGTTCCACAAGTTCCTTACGAATGACCCTTTTATACTTATAAGTAATTATTTGCAATTTACTCTTGACAATGAACTTGCGCTTTTTTTTATTTGATAGCCAGACTTTCATTACCTTTCATTTTCATAAAAAACCTGGAATATATAATTTCATGCGATTCTATGTGGTGAAAATTATCATGTTCATAACGCTTATTATAATGGTAATAATGAAATACTAACACAAATGACGGACGGTAACCCCGGATCGCGGACGGGACACTAGCAATCCCAAATCAAATTCTTTACCACCGTAAGTGATAAAGAAACTCTCATAATCCAACGGAGAGTTACACAAGTCCTTACAAACGACCCTTGTGTACTTATAAGTAGTCATCTACAATTTAGTCTGTCCAATATACTTGCACTTTATAAAATTTTATGGCCGGATTTTTTCTACATTTTAATTTCATAAAGGCCTGGAATATATAATTTCATGTGATCCTTTGAGGTGAAAAATATTGTGTTCATAACGATTATTTTAAGGGTAATAATGATATACTAACACAAATGGCGGACGGTAACCCCGGATCGCAGACGGGACACATGCAATCCCAAGTGAAACTCTTTACCACCGTAACTGATAAAGAAACTTGCATAATCCCATAGAGAGTTCCACAAGTTTCTTGTGAATGACCATTGCATACTTATAAGTAATCATCTACCATTTACTCTTGACAATGTACTTGCGCTTTTTAAAATTCGATGACCGAACTTTTTTTACCTTTCAAATGCATAAAAAAACTAGAGTATATAATTCCATGCGATTCTATGCGGTGAAAATTATAGTGTTCATTATGCTTATTGTAAGGGTTAAAAAGGAATATTAACACAAATGACGGATGGTAACCCCGGATCGCAGACAGGACACTTGCAATTCCAAGTCAAACTCTTTACCACCGTAACTGATAAAGAATCTCGCATACTCCCAAAGAGAGTTCCAGAAGTTCCTTACGAATGACCTCGTATACTTATTAGTAATCATCTACAGTTTACTATTAACAATGTACTTGCACTTTTTAAAATTTGAAGGTAGGGCTTTTTTTCCTTGCCTAGAATATATCATTTTAGGTGATTCTATGCGGTGAAAATTATCATGTTCATAACGCTTATTGTAATGGTAATAATGGAATACTAAAGGATCGCGGGCGGGAAACTTGCAATCCCAAGTAAAACTCTTTACCACCGTAACTGATGAAGAAACTCGCATAATCCCTGACAGGCGCGGGCGGTCGTCACGCCCGCGCGCCAAAAGATAATTTATAAGCCCTCAATGCTTACTTTCTACAACTAGGTAGATAGTGGCAAATCGGGGTCGTCCAATGAGAAGAGGGATCTTCCTAAGCGTCTAAGCACGCAAATGGTTGATATTAGGCTAGGAGTAAATATATATACACACACTTAAAAGCGAGTAAATAGGGGGGTTGGTTGGTTGGTTGGTTTCTAAGTTAACAAAGCTAAAAAGACGAGATAACTAGCAACGTCAAGTGACTATGCTAATCATCAAACAAAACAAAGAAAAGGGTTTTAAACTACAAAGATAAAATGCCTTGGGGGCAACGGATATCCACTTCCACATCTAATGTAGTTCATCGAATCATTCACACATTCCATCATATAGCATTCATGACCCAACAATCACACACCCCATCTAGCAAGTACCACAACACACACACCACAAGGAGTTCTAAGTTCATGCTCGTAGATCTTCATGCAAAGGCGCTACGGAATTCGTCACGTTCCTACACCTAAGCAATTCAACCACACAAGCACTCCCTATGCTCAAACCACTCATGGCACACATGCAGTGAAACACACCGTCAAGAATACATAAACGCCAAATAACAAATGCTTCAAGAATGAGTTTAAATCATCTATTCAATACTTCAACTACTTGTCGTGGAGACTGAACTCCTATCCTTCTTAGTTCGTAGTTTGCGAGAGTGAGTTCGACATCTCTTGTCAAACCTCACCAATGACTCCCGAGTCGCGACCACGACTCAAGGTGCCATTGGTGGCATTTAGCACGAAGGACCAACAAGCTTGGCAATGCCTATGACCACTACACCGTGACTAGGCATTGAACCAATTCATGCAATTACACGAGATTGGATGAACGTGCAACGCACATTCATCCGCGAGCATATGACTCTCTCATTTGCTACACAAACGAACATGACGAAGAGTTCGACATCAATCACATTCGCCTAGCACATTGTCAACACACTAACACAATCAAAAGCTCTAATTCACACTCATACATTCCTAACAAGAACAGGGGGGAAATTAACCCAAATCCCCCAAACCCTAGCTAGCAATTCATACAAGCATTCATATCATCAAGCTCTCAACAACATCAATGCAATCAACAATTAACATTCAAAGCACAATAAATGCACAATAGCAAAAACATCAAATAGATAGATATAAATGAATCTCAATACATAGAAGTGGAAGCTTCAATCCTTTGCTCCCAAGTGCAAGAACTACTCTAGAACAAGAAAACACATAAAAACTAAGAAAAGAAGAAGAAAAGAAAGAAGAGAAAAAAAAACCTAGGTTTGGCGCCCAAAACAGAGAGAAAAGCGGGCTGGAAAAGGCTGGAGAAGAAGAGGGAAAAGAGAGGGTATTTATAGTGCAAAGAAAATAAGAATGATTTCTAGCCGCCCGTTCGTCGCGACTCGCGACGGGGTTCGTCGCGACTCGCGACGGGGTTCGTCGCGACTCGCGACGGGGTTCGTCGCGACTCGCGACGGTGGTCGCGACTCGCGATGGCGTCGCGACGGGGTCGCGACGGCAGCCACAGTTTTGCATTGTTTCTTTGTCTTCTTCATAGCCATCCCTCTCACTCTTCAAGTCTTCAACAGCTCCAAAATGGTCTTCAACGGCCTCCGGTCTTCATGTCTTCGAAGTGAGTATCCAAAAGTCTTCGAAAGTATAGTCTTCAATGTCTTCCGGTCTTCGTTGCTTCCGTGTTTTTCCCTTGTCACACAAAATCCACTTAAAAGAGGTAAAAGAGTACAAAGTTGCTTTTACCTTTCCTAAGTGAATTTCAAGGTAAAATACAAGCTCTCGATAATAAAAGAGCACAAAAGTAATCCTAAATACTACTAAATAATGCGCCTAAAATGGACACATCAATCCCACACAGAGTTCCACAAGTTCCTTACGAATGACCCTTGTATACTTATAAGTAATCATCTACAATTTACTCTTCACAATGTACTTGCGCTTTTTAAAATTTGATGACCAAACTTTTTTTACCTTTTAAATGCATAAAAAACCTAGAGTATATGATTACTTGAGATTCTATATGGTGGAAATATCGTGTTCATAACGCTTATTTTAAGGGTAATAATGGAATACTAACACAAATGAAGGACGGTAACCCCGGATCGCGGACGGGACACTTGCAATCCCAAGTCAAACTCTTTACCACCGTAACTGATAAAGAAACTCGCATAATCGTACAGAGAGTTCCACAAGTTCCTTACGAATGACCCTCGTATACTTATTAGTAATCATCTACAATTTACTCTTGACAATGTACTTGCACCTTTTAAAATTTGATGACCAAAATTTTGTTACCTTTTAATTGCATAAAAAACTTAGAGTATATAATTTCATGCGATTCTATGCGGTCGAAATTATCGTGTTCAATACGCTTATTGTAAGGGTAATAATAAAATACTAATAAAAATGGCAGACGGTAACCCTGGATCACGGACGAGACACTTGCAATCCTAAGTCACACTCTTTACCACCATAACTAATAAAGAAACACACATGATCCCATTGAAAGTTCCACAAGTTCCTTACGAATGATCCTTGTATACTTATAAGTAATCATTTACAATTTACTCTTGACCATGCAATGGCATTTTTTAAATTTTGATGGTCGGACTTTTATTACAATTCCATTTCTTAAAAAACCTAGAACATATAATTTCATGTGATTCAATGCAGTGAAAGCTATCATGTTCAACGCTTATTGTAGGGGTAATAATGGAATACTAACACAAATGATGGAGGTAACCCCGGATCGTGGACGGGACACTAGCAATCCCAAGTCAAATTCTTTACCACCGTAACTTATAAAGAAACTTGCAAAATTCCACACAGAGCTCCACAATTTCCTTGCGAATGACCCTTGTATACTTATAAGTAGTCATCTACAATTTACTCTGGAAAATATATTTGCGCTTTTTAAAATTTTATGGCCGGACTTTTATTACCTTTTAATTTTTTTAAAGACCTAGAATATATAATTTTATGTGATTCTATGAAGTGGAAATTTTCGTGTTCATAACGCTTGTTGTAACGGTAATAATTGAATACTAACAAAAATGACAGACGGTAACCCCGAATCGCGGACGTGACATTTACAATCGCAAGTCAAACTCTTTACCACCGTAACTGATAAACAAACTCGCACAATCCCACAGAAAGTTCCACAAGTTCCTTACAAATGACCCTTGTATACTTATAAGTAACATCTACAATTCACTATGGACAATGTACTTTCGCTTTTTTAATATTTGATGGCCGGACTTTTATTACCTTTTAACTCAATAAAAAACCTATAATGTATAATTTCATACGATTCTATGCGGTGGAAATTATCGTGCTCATAACGCTTATTGTAAGGGTAATAATGGAATACTAACACAAGTGATGGACGGTAACCCCAGATCACGGATGCGACATTTACAATCCAAAGTCAAACTATTTGCCACCGTAACTGATAAAGAAACTCGCATAATCCCACGGAGAGTTCCACAAGTTCCTTACGAATGACCCATGTATACTTATAAGTCATCATCTACGATTTACTCTGGACAATGTACTTGCGCTTTTTAAAATTTGATGGCCGGAATTTTATTACATTTTAATTTCATTAAAAACTCATAATACATAATTTCATGCAATTCTATGCAGTGGAAACAGTTATAAAATTAATGGAATTTTATTCGCTTTTAATTTAAAATTTATTCTGATCATACAAGACACTAATAAAGTCCGGTAAAAATTGTAAGGTTAAATAGCAGTGACTAATATACAATTATCCGTTATTAAGGTTAACTGTTTCCATCTTGGTCCAATGTGAACCTA
Source organism: Rubia yunnanensis (assembly GCA_037428765.1). Lineage (NCBI taxonomy): Eukaryota > Viridiplantae > Streptophyta > Magnoliopsida > Gentianales > Rubiaceae > Rubia > Rubia yunnanensis. The sequence continues at coordinate 62,073,182 of CM075069.1, read as the reverse complement.
GTTGACATGCTATAGGGCAGAAATAGTGAGGCCCAATTCCATAAAACCGATGTCGGTCGTTAATATGTCACTGTACCAGAATAACGACATCGCACATACATTGGTACAACGTGGACCTTCCCATGTTTGTGGGCTGAAATGGAGGCCCACATTCCTACTAGCTAAAGTAGCACATATTTTGGTCCAACAATCTCTATAGAAGACTATTATGCGACGTCGCACTTACCCTAGGTGGAATCTTTGCAAATATATAATGGATCCCACCTCTCATACATCACTTTAGAGTTTCACATTTCTCTCGAATTTTATCAGTGTCCTTGCCAATCTTGTCAAATGTATGGTTTCCACCTGAAGTTCATTACTTTTGTTATTCTATTTATCTTAGAATTTGCTATCAATATGGATTAGGGTTAATTAGAATGTGTTAATTATTTAAAGTTTTGATGTTTCTATGAATTGGGGTGGTAAGGGTTTATGGTGTTAGTATTTGGTTTCTAAGTCTTCTAGCTGTCCAGTGGTTCAATTGTTTGGTTTAGAACCTAGAATTGTTCCCAGTTTTCTGCTCTTTTTTCTGTAATCGATCGGTTGCCATGTGAGGTCGCTTACATGTCAGTCGCTCCTCTATTATACCAATATAAGTTCGATGTCGCTAGGTCAGAGTGACCTAGCCGTTCTCTCGGTTAACATAACCCAATGGTTAGTGACTTCGTGTTTACTTGGTCAACTTACCAAAAATTTTGTGATCATTAACCCACTTCTGTCTACTACAATATTTAACACCCGTGACAATATGAATTACAGCAATCATGTCTAACAATGCTAGTTCCAACCATGACCCGATCAAGGTAACCGAATCTTGATTATTTTTTAAATATTTCTTCTTTATATTAATTATGTTATAAATGAAATGTTAATGATTTCTTTGACCAATTTAGATACGTACTGATTTGGATGATAACAGTCTGCGACGAATACTTTCAGGCAGATATCCGCATTTTTTTCATATTCTGACCCAGACAAACTTAAGGTCAATTCCAATCATGGTAAGTCCTCCCTGTTTTAAAATTTTTGAATTTCCAATCTATTGATTACTTTCATAAGCACTAACATAGGTTTTTTGTTAATAATTCAGTACATCCCTGACAAAATTGTGGAGCTCCTACAGCCGTACAAGGTAGATGTTGTGATCAGGATCCTTACCCCAAAGGGGTTTGGCCGGTTTCTTTCCGTAGAGCAACTCGTGGTTGGGGACACCCTATACTTCGAGCTCCTAAATGGTGCTGGGGTAGTAATTTTTTGTGTTCTCAATCTTCCCCACGAACATTAGATGATTTGCTTAGTATTCACATGATAATGTACTTTGAACAAATTGATTCGTATTTGGAAGAATAAAGGACCTTGACGTATTTCCTGTATGAATTTTTTATTGTTAAATCAATGTTACTAAATTTTTAGCCATAAAATAAATGTTATTGAATGTTCTCATATTAATTCAATGGTATTGAATGTTCTCATATTAATTCAATGGTATTGAATGTTCTCATATTAATTCAACGGTATTGAATGTTCTCATATTAATTCAATGGTATTGAATGTTCTCATATTAATTCAATGTTATAGTTATTGAATTAATATTGAATGTTTATTTTAAAATACGACGTAACTTGCTACTGGGCTGAATTTGTAAGGCTCGTTCACATATGCTATGTCGATCACTATTTCGGTGTAGTTTTGGACAAACTGACGTACGTATGACATTGCAGTGTATCGGGCGGACAACACAATGCGGTCAAAACGATGTCATTTCAGAATTGTTATATATATGAGCACCACACCTGTGAGTTCAAGCTTCTCTTCATAAGTTTTCCACGAATTACAATGGTCTCTCACCTCCCTTCACTTCTCCACTGGAAGAAAGGAAGGGTTTTTCTAACCTTCTAACATGTAATTTTAGTACTTCCTACTTTGCATTGTCTAGTTTGTGGTTTGTCAATGTTTTATATTTTCTTTGTGTTCTAGTTTTTACTCACATTTTTGACATGGTGAAATTTCGTTGGATGTTAACTTGGGTACTACGTTTTGGTAGGTCTCCATAGGGTTTTTGTATAATTTTTTGTTGTTAAATCTTAGTTTTTTCCGGTGTTAAGTGGTTCTACCTGTAACTTCCTCTGATATATGCGACCTTGGTTAGACTCTGTTACAGTTCGTTTACTACGATGTTATATCGAAGTTGTATACTATTATTTTTTGTAGCATATTATTTAGTATGTGATGCCGCACGTATGTTGGTCTTACTTTCGTTCTAACCGATTATCTCCCTAAGTTTTAGTGACATCGCACCTTGAAATTCATACTGCTTCCCGATTCACATTTTTATTTCTTATGCACGACTAATGGATGGCAAAGGATCTTCAAGTCGTCCATTTTTCCAGGTCCTCAAACATTTCACAACATATAATTAGTAAAACACATCTTCACACTTTACCACAATATTTTGTTTTCATGCAGTTCTCCACACAACGGAGCAATATTGAGCTTATTGTGTTCAACATTGAGGATCATACAATGGCTCCCTAAAGCCCACGCTTCCAGTGTACTCTAAAGCAGTAGAACTTCAGGAAGAACCCAACTTTGGTAACGCATTTAAAATTAATATGCAATTTCAAATATTTCCACACACACACACACACACATATATATGTGTGTGTGTGTGTGTAAATATATTTCTAATCAATATTTTTTCTTCTGATTTAGTACATCCCGTGGGAGATTGTAACACTACTTCCGAGTGCGAAGACCCCCGTAGTGCTGAGGTGCTACGGGACAAAGTACCGTATGAACTACTCGGGGGGGTGGCAAGACCAAGGCCCTTTCCCCAAAGGGTTTTGGCAAGTTCCTTAAGGGAGACAACCTACTCATCGGGGATACCTTGTTCTTTGAGGTGATCGAAGCTGGGGAGCCTATTTTCTTCAAGGTCATCATTATCGGAGCTACTTGAGTTTATTGTAATGTCTATTATGTTTAACAAATCTTATTCGAATTATGTACTGATTGTGAGAATGTTTTAACTACTAGTACTATTTTTCTAGTTATTTAACTATCTAATTTGAACATCATAAGATTGACTGTACGTGTTCATGTGTGTGTTTTCATATGATTTGAACATCATATGATTGACATTCATTTCCTTTTTTATTCTTTTCTATCACCGTAAAATTCTTTAATTTAACTTATCTCTTCAAATATGTGTGACGTCGCTAGGTCATTCGCTAAACGTATCAGTATAAGCAACGTTAATGGCAAAATTGATCATGCTTCCAACACAACATATGTGACATCGCACGTTGCTCGGTAACATTATTTAATTAATTTTTTTATCTTTTACTACGCTTCTTTTATTAACCGAGGTAAAAAAACCAATTATTTACCTCGGTGTTTTTATAACTGAGGTAAAAATTACCTTTTACTTCAAAAAAATACAACCGCGGTTTTTTTGGGTTAAGAAAAAAACCGAGGTAAAAGGGGTGATGTAAAAAAATCAGTTTTTTTGTAGTGATTGTTACTTAATGTATTGTTCTTTTTATAGTCATGCGTTTTTTAGGTATATTGTTAGGTTATTTAGGTTTATAGTTCGGTTATTTATGTATTTTGTTTGATTTTTTAGTTATTTAGTTGAAAATTAGAAAAATTTTAACCATGTGTTGTGGTTTACTTTTTGACCCTCATATTTTAATTTACTTATTCTAACATTAGTTCATGTATATTTGTATTTAGTTTATTTATTAGAGTTATTAGTTTCAAACACTGGTTGCTTGGTGAATATATTTTTATTTAATTAAACTGCACTCGTTAGTTCAGGTGTTTAAAGCATTTGAAGCGCAATTTAAATGATTAGTCTCTGAACAAAATAATAATATAAATACAATGTCAAATTGAATCTCATAGGTCTAGACTTATTTATTTGGTGTCTTTGTACTAAAATCCTTTGTCTTTGGTTTCTTTGCTCTCATCCTTCAATTCTCTTGTTTCTTTATTTTGTCTTTGTGGGAGATGGATCTTAGATTGTTGGTGGCTTAGTGATGGAAGATTCTACTACGCTGCTTGACTTTTCATGTTCCTTTGTAGTTTTTGAGACAAGAATTTTCTATACCTTTCCATTGCCTTATTTGAAGCTTTCTTCAAGAAGTTTCTGGGTTTCTATGTCGCCTTCACATTTTAGGACCAAATTGAAGTAGTTTCTTGCCATTTTGTGTCACCATGGAACTTTGTCTTTGATTTTTTCCAGTTCTTGATTTTCTTGTGCTGCTCAGTTTGTCTCATACTTGTATTTTAGCAAGCTTGGTCCATCACTTCAGAATGTATTGTGATGGCATCTCACTGATTGAGTTGATGTGCAATATTTAGATATAGTGAAAAAAGAGCATTCCTTGCATAAAAAGATAACCATGCATATATAAAAGTTAATAAGATAAACATCCAAATTAAAACTATAAAGCATAAAATGTCCTGCATTTTAAAGTTAAATATGCAAATGAAGAACTAATGACATATATATAAGATGTCATATCAGGAACTTGGTATGAAACCCACTTACAAAAAAATGAAAATGTGAACCAAGAGGTAATGATCCAAACAGAGGAACTAAAGATATTAACATAAGAGGCAACATATATCTTTTATTTCTTCAGTACATACCTGTTTCTTCAAAAGTTTTGCAAGAGCAATTTATTTCCACCATTCCACTTTGTTGTGTGAAGGTCACAATTTTAACTTTTGTAGTATCTACTCCTGGACTTACTTCACACTTTGTTGCCAATCCTAGGGCGAAAACTTTAGATGCTTTGGTTGCTTATGCAATCTTGTATCCCTTCTCAAATTTATAGTACATTGACAATGTGTACTCTTGAGCTGCATGTTAGAGTAGTTTTGATCCATGTATAGCTGACTTTGGCACTGATTTTGAGCATTGATTTTCCTTTGCTATTTTCTTTGCTCTTCAGCGATCAATAGACTCATTGAAGATGGTTAAGAACCCATTGAGTGTGGTCATTTTGTTGGTGCTGAATGACAAAGCTTTGTTTGTACTTCGTTGTGATGAAACAGTTTCAGAAGAGAAAAGGTCTTCACTCATTGCAAGGCATCACTTGTCTCTAATAGAATAAAACCTCTTGAATTATTCCTTGTCTTCAAGCTGAAAAGTCTTGACCCTGTCATTTCAAATTCATCTTCTTTTTTTGCTGTATTTCAAACAATGCTCAAATGCTTCCTTGAAGAGACCATCCTTTTTTAATTCACCAAAATTACTGATGGCATTTTGTGTAATGTGCCACAAGCACAACCTATGCCTTGTGTTTGTGAAAACCTGTAAAATTTCATGAATAATTTTATTAAGGACAAGTTCATATATAAACATATGATCTAAAACAAACTAAACACGAACTAAAGACATAAACATGGAATGTAATTGTTAATTAATAATATTCTCAGTAATCAGGTGTTCTTTTTGAGAAACAAAACTGAAATTATACATAAAATGTTCTGAGCATACATAGGAACTAATGAACAAAAACTAAAGGTAAGTATATAAGCATATCAACCCAAAGAAGTCCAGGTCAATTGAATTTAAAAATGGTCACCTTTTTTATTGCTCTGGCCATGGCTGGATCTTGGTCTGTAAATATTGTTATTAGCTTTTTACCACCCATTCATTTTTCTGAAAACATCGTGAAGCCATTTGAAAGTTGAAGCTTTCTCTACGGCAATGAAAGCACATCCAAACAGCACTTTATTGTCGTGGTTGTACATTCCGACTATTGGAGCACAAATCAAGTTGTATTTGTTGGTCTTATATGTTGACGAATCATTTAACAAAGTTAGATCATATTACTTCATGTGTTAATGCAATTACACCATTTATTTTTACTACATATGTTTCATCAAATTAAAAAAAGACCTAAATTTTCTCAACAAAATACATATACGCAAATTTTAAACCTTGGTGAATTAAGAAGAAGAATTATATCACTTTAATTCATGTTTTCTTGATGTTACATTGCGTGTTTTAAAAAATAATTTATACTTTATAGAAAACTTTAAAACACCCAAATTTTCTCAAAAAAATGCATATAGCCAATTCGACGGCATAATAATATATGTTACTTCATGTGTTCATCAAGTTACATCGTGTGTACACCATACTACTTTATGTGTTCATGCCGTTACTTCATGCATTTAAATGTATTTTACGAAATCTAAATCATACATGTACGTTGTGTCAAATACCATTAGATCGCCATAGAGGGAGTATGCTTCCTTCATCATTGAGTCCCTCCAAAACAATGTTGTTAGCCTACCGTTATCATCCAATTTAACTTTGAAGAAGAAATCTTCCTCTTCGGTACTCTTCTGTGATAGTCTTTCAATTACTTGTTGAGCATTGCCACCTTTGATCTCCTTCATGCACAACTTGTTCACATAGCTTAGATGACCCTTAATCGTGTGTCCTAGATTCTGAATACTACTAGCTTCAAAAGCCATAAACTTGAATCCATGGCTAGGTTTTAATCATGCGTCTTCCATTCCTTCTATAGCTTTCCCTTTTTTCTCTGCAATTCTTCTTTCACTTCTCTACAAATACTGTCATTCAACTTGTGTGAAAGGATGATTGTGAGAGATCACATGTGCAAAACTTCATAGGCTCCTTCGATGAATTTAACCTGAATTCCACCTTTGCATCCTGTTCTTGTAACCACATTTTCCCTTGTTTTCTTCTTTCTTCTCAGAGCCCTCTTCAATGTTATTGTTCATGGAAGGTGTGTAGGGCGTTTCATTTTTTACTTTCATGTTTCCTTCACACGAGCAAACAAAATATTTCTCTATGATGGTTCCATCTTTTTTATCTCTTTGTGTTGAAGATCGCACCCCAAACCCCAATGCATTTTGACAATTTATGATAAAAATCATTAAATTCTTATAGTATTTTTGCATTTTGACAATTTGTGACATCAACTTTTGATAGGTTGCTTAAATTGCTGACAAAATCTGATCCTGCAAATATTTATCCTTTCAGTAACTCATTGCATCACCTTTTTTTGGTTAGTTCATGTATTTTACAATTTAGTTCGACCTTCATAAACATTTATATAGTCACTGATAAATATGTACAGAGAGGTACAATATCAAAATATTTTGATAACAAATCCAACTAATTAAATTTCAGACATTCAGCATCACAATAGATCATTTATTTACTTGTTTTTTTTTGAATAAACCATCCATAGATGGGGGGAATTATATTGGCCTTCCCGGGCCATAATAAACAAAATAAAAGAAGCCAAGGCTTAGTTACTGTACAGACTAAGCATATTGCTCTTGAAGCAACCATAGATTGCTTCCAAAAGAATGAGCTAGAGTATGTGAGATGCTATACGGATGATCTCTCGAACTTCTTAGTGAATCGAAAAAATGAAACACAAGTCAGTCAGAGAGAGGATAACCATGAGCATATCATCTAAATTTTGGAACAGAGACGAGCAGTTAGAAAATGAATGGCCTCAGTGTTGTGAGCTTTCGTTATTCCCTAATTCAAAGTGACTCCACTGATGAAGAATGATCATTGCTAGCTCCATCAAAACTTGTGTCTTCAAATGATTTGCTAGTCTTCAAAAACTTATCTTAATACACTTGGAATTCCAGGATACTTGTGTGATGAGCCATTCCATTCAGGTGAGCCATCCCATCGGATCCCATTCAGATGAGCCATCCATAGTGATTTGAGTCCCAATTAATCCCCAGTAACCGCAGTAACAGCAGAACCATCCTAGAACCTGCAACCAAAAGATTGAAAATTAGTAGCATCCGAGCTAGTTTAGGATATCCGTAGGGAAGGAGTACCAATTTGGTCCAGCCTAATAAGCCCCTGGACCGGATTAGAAAGCTCCGAGAATCTATGGAAGGAAACATGATCCTTAGATTGCAAACATTCCTTAGACAAGGTGTGAGCCACCAAATTAGCCTGCCTGTAGATGTGAGCTAGATTAAATAAACTCATGGATTGATGGATGTCATCCGAGAGATTGTACAGTTGCCAGTGAGCTCTTAATGGATCCTTGGAAAAATTAACTGCATTCAGGCAATCTGATTCAAGAAAAGTAGGAGATGGTAGGACAGTAGCATGTTTAATTGCGAACTGAATTGCCTTTAGTTCAGCTTCAAGAGGGGAATATGCATAGGTATATAGAGTATGTGCCCCCCTGAAACCTCCCCTACAGTCTCTAATAATCAAACCAATACCACACATATTAGTATTGCTGCACCAAGAAGCATCCATATTAAACTTAAGCCCCGAAAGAGGTCTTTGCCATGCAATTCTAAAAATTTTAGGCTTAGGTGGAGTTTTTATCAGAGGTAAGAAGGAGTGATCCGCAATACTGAAATCAATAGCAGAAACTATGTAAACGGGATTGGCACAGAAAGACTGAAAAATCTGATCTCTGATGTGCTTTAAGATTAGAACTATGGAAGGTTTGATAGAGTCAAATAAGAAATTGTTTCTCATTTTCCATAGGTTCCAACAAGTGATAATAAAAGCAGTTCGGATTATAGTGGCATGTAAAGTGCTTAGGGCAGGAAAAGTAGTATAAACTGATAATCTTTCCCAAATAGATGGGAAAGCCCTATCCCTAATTCCCATGAACCGATGAATAGCCTTCCAGACCTTAATAGCAAATTCACAGGAGTTAAAAAAATGATCAATGGAGTCTTCCTGTACATTGCACATGCAGCATTTGGAAGGTAAACAGTATCTCATATTTCTGAGTATATTATCAAAGGGCAGGAGAGAGTTAGTCATCCTCCACATGAAGACAGACATTTTCTTCTCTATTCTAGAGTTCCAAAAATGTTGTAAGGATGCAATGGAACCTATGTTTCTGCTAAGTGCAAGGTATGTAGATTTGAAGGAGAAATCACCGGATATACCTGGTTTCCAAATTAACCTATCTTCCCTATGTATAGCCAGCTTGGCCACCTGTAGAAGATAAATAGCTTCAGTTGACAGGAAGGGAGAAATTTTGGGGAGAAGAGTGGATCTATTGGATATGAAATCAGAAACTGTACAGTCACCATCTATCTCCACCAAGTTCTGATCACACAGGTTATCAAGACAACCTATATCAAGCCAATTAGATCTCCAGAAGTTACAATTTCCTCTTCCTATGATAACTCTGGAGTTTACTTCAGCCCAGGAGTTGATATTGCAAATTCTTTTCCAGTTAGGTGAAGTTCTATATGAAGGTGGGAGGCTAGCTAGTAAATGTGTCCACAAAGCCACAGCTATCTGGTACTTCCACCGTAATTTAACAGAGCAAGTGTCAATAATAGTAGCAATAGATCTAAATCCTAACCCATTTTGGCCAGTTGGAATGCAGAGGGCTGACCATTTTCTCCAGCTTCTTTTGGGATTCAGATCAGAGTCACCCCAAAAGAAATTACTTAATCTCCTTTCAATGGTTTTAATGATCAATTTTGTGGGTTTAATAACTGCCCATATGTGATGTGGAAGAGAATAGATGCAGGACTCAATTAATATCATTTTTCCACCCTTGGAAATCCATCTGTTTTTCCAATTTCCTAATCTGTTATCAATCTGTTCAAGGAGGGGTTGAAAGTAGACTTTTTTTGCTTTCCCAGTGAAAATTGGCACCCCCATGTATGTGAAAGGAAATTTACCCAGTTTCATCCCCAAAATCCTCTTAATAGAGTTAACTTTTTGGGCTGAAGCATGTTTACTTATGAAGAAATCACTTTTATTATAATTAATTTTCTGGCCAGAGACTTCTTCAAAAGTAGACAAAAAGGCTTTCAATCTGATCAAAGTAAGTCTAGTTGCCTTGAAAAAAACAATTGTATCATCAGCATATGATAAATGGGAAGTTTGAGGAGGATTACCTGGAAGATCAAAGTACGACAGTTTACCATTCTGAAAAATGAAAACCAAGCTCCTAGAGAAGGCCTCAGAAAAAATATTGAACAAGAAAGGAGATAAAGGGTCTCCCTGCTTAATACCTCGAGTGGCTTGAAAGAAGCCAACCGGCTTACCATTAATCAAAACAGAGAACCAGGATTGGGACAGATTTTTCATGATGTAATATATGAATCTAGCATGGAAGCCAAATTTGGCTAAGACACTATATAAAAAAGACCATCTAACACGATCAAAAGCCTTTTGAAGGTCCAGATTCACAATACAATTAGAAGCCCTATTTTTTTTGTTCAGAAACCTGATCATTTCCTGTAAATAAATTACATTGTCAGAGATGTCTCTACCCCTTAGGAAGGCTGTTTGATTCTGGGAAATGATCCTAGGCATTACAGATTTCAACCTCTCCATAAGCACTTTAGAACATATCTTGTTAATCACATTTGAGAGGCTTATAGGTCTGTAATCATCAAAGGAGGTAGGAGTCTTCTTTTTTGGGATTATTGTGATCCAAGTACTACCAATTCCTCTAGGCATTACATTAGCAGAAAGGAAGTCATGAACAGCTAAAAGAAGATCATTAGCAATGATATCCCATGATTTAATATAGAACTTAGCTGTGAAACCATCTGGGCCTGGAGTGCTTGATTTATTTAGACTGAAAACAATGTTTTTTAGCTCAGTTGATGTAACAGTTTGGAGAAGTTTATCATTATCATCCTGATTAACCAGTTTGGGAATGTGATTTAAAAAGTGAGATTGAAAGAAGGAGCTATTTGTGGAACTGTCATCAGTTAGCAGATTATGGTAGTACTGAATAGCATCCCTTTCAATATCATTTATATCATCTAGCCATTGACCATTCCCATTTTTATTTTTTATCTTTGTTATCTTCAGTCTATTTGTTCTTTCTATAACAGAGTTATGAAAGAACTTTGTGTTGTTATCCCCTTCTCTTATCCATTTCAATTTTGCCTTATGTTTCCAGAAATGCTTTTGTTTCTGCCAAAGCCCTAACTAGCCTAGATTTAGCAAGTTTGAGTTTAACCACTTCAGTGTGAGAGTCATTCTGATTAGAAATTAGTTCCTGTGCCTGTAGAGCCAACTCAGCTTGCACTACATTGTCATGTATGTTGCCAAACTTATCCCTATTCCAGATTTTTAATTCTTTCTTGAGCCTGACAAGTTTAAGGTAAAAAGCTAACATACCAGACTTATTTAGAGGAACTTCCCAATTCTGTTTGATTATGTCATTGAAATCTTTCCTCTTGTGCCATGTATTTAGGAATCTGAATGGCCTAGGGTTAGTTGGGATAGCACTACCAACAGTTAACAACAAGGGGTTATGATCAGAACTTGTCCTATTTAAAATCTGAATTGAAGAATTAGGGAAAGATTGAGACCAAGAGGGAGTGCATAACCCCCTATCTAATCTTTTTAATGTTGGGGATCTTAATCTGTTATTAGTCCATGAGAAAAGGTTGCCAACAGTGTTTAGTTCCTCTAAGGCCATTAGGTGAATGAAATCATTAAAATCTTTGATACTTCCCAGATTTGGGGAAGCAGGACCCCTATATTCATTTATAGATGTGATGCAATTAAAGTCTCCTATGAAAAGGGATTCAGAGTGAGTAAAAGAGCTAAGATCATACCACAGAGATTTCCTGCCAGCTCTATTCCTGAGGCCATAAACAAAGAAAATATCCATAGTCTTAAGGAGGTTAATACTGTTTAGGTGGATTCCCAGGAACTGAAGATTATCATGGTCAACAGTTAGGATTAAATTTGAATTCCAAAAAAGCCAAATTTGTCCATTATTAGCTGAGATGCAATTTTCATATTTCAGCAATTTCCTGTATGAGTCACACTGGGAGTTGTCATGTTTAGGTTCAATTAAACATACAAGCTCAAAGTTATGTCTTTTGATCAAATCACAGAGTCTTAACATGGAGGTGTCCATACCCCTAATGTTCCAAACTAGCATGTTAATCTTAATTGTTGTGTTATTCATAAGGAAACATTACTAGAGCTTTTTGATCTGGTCATGATTGTGTTTTTCTGGGAGAAAAAAGACTCATTTTTTAATCTGGACTTAATCCTTAACTCCTTGTCATTTTTCTGGTTGCTAGGGTTAGAAGCTTATTTTGGAGAACTAACCTTACTTACCTGAGCATCTCCTTTAGCAGCAGATTCCTGGGTAGCAGAGATGTCCTGTGCATCAGAAGGTGCTTGGAATCCTATACGATTATCCTGGGAGGTTCCTTCACTTGAAAATTCTTCATCAGCCAGAGCTAGAAAGTGATTTCCTTTGTGTTTCTGCTGAGAAAAGATGTAATTTTTTGCAGAAATAATAGAGTGAAAAGGTGAGAAGGACCTGCCCTTTTTGCTAGGTAAATCATCTTTAGCAAAGAGTGGAGGAGCAGACAGTGAATGTCTATTTAATCTTATTGAACCATCGAGATTAGGAGAAGGAGAATGAGAGCCCATAGCATTATGCTGGTTTTGTTCAGTTTCCAGAGGCTGGGGATGAGGGTGGACTACCTGTTCCTTATGACTATCCTTAGGGGTAAGAGGGACAGAGGGAGGGGGATTGTTATTTATGCCCGAGTTAGGATGATCATCCTTGTTTGATTCAACATGATCTTGAACAACAATCAGGTCAGGGGTATTTTCATCAGGGGTACCATCCTGGGTCACATGATCAGTTTGAGGATCTTCCTCAAGTAATATGGTCTTATTGATGTCATGGTCATTCATTGTCACCGTAACATTCTGTTTTTTAGGAACATATTGGAATTTTTGTCCATAGAATGTTTTTTGTTTTTCCAACACAGAAAAGCCTGAACTCCCAGCAATAGTATTAACAGTCTGGTTATGATTAGCAATCACATTTCCATCCTGTTTGGCGATTTGTGTATCATCAGAAAGATCCCCTAGATTAACTGCTATTTTATCATTTTTCTGGGATTTGATTCTTTTGAGCTCAGGGTGTAGATAGATACAGCAGTTTTCATTATGTCCTATACATTTACAATGGTGACAGTAAGGAGGGATATTTTCAAATTCAAGTGGTAATTTGATCACATTATATTCATTCCCATCTTCCTCAATACCGACCCTTATAAATGAAGGATGTTTTTTTGTCAAATCAACCTCAACGCACATCTTAACACAAGAAGGCCTAGAGAGGACAGCAGTAGCAGCATCTACTTTTATAAAATTGCCAATTTGATTTCCCATGATTTGGAGCATAGCAGTATTATAAAAGTATATTGGAACATGAGGAATAGAAACCCATACCGGAACGATCGATGATTCAGCCATAGGGGAGAAATTTGAGGTCCATTTAAGTACCTTCATCTGAGCATTGTGAAAACTCCATTGACCCTTTAGCCAAAATCTATGGTAATCCTCTTTCTCTTCAAATCTTATCAGCACATGCCTGGAATCGATTGATCCGAGCTGGAATTTCCCTTTGAAGCCCACAGAGAGGAAAGATTCGTTTAGCTGATTCATGGATGGCTTGCCCCTAGCGAACTTTCCGACGAGAGCATTGTTGTAGTGAGAGGCTAGGGTGTCGGCATCTTTTCGACTGACAATACAGGCTATATCCCCTTTGTATTGAGTTTTGGGAATGATCTCTGGGTTCGAAGGAAGGGAATCAGAAAGTGGGGGGGACGATTTGCTAGAGCTTGAAGGAAGGATTTTCCACCACCGTATGGACCACGGCTGGGCGGAGGAGCCGCCATGGCGGCGAGGGAAACGCGGTCAGTGACCGTTATTAGTCGAATATCAGAGAATGGACAAGAGAGAGGGGGAAAGGAAAACTGAAACGACGGCAAATGTAGTCGTTTTTGTCAAATCGCACCGTAGAACTCCTCAAATCGCACACAGTTGAAATAAAATGACCCACCAATCACAAGATAAAATCACATGGAACAATATGAGGAAAGCAATTCTTGTGTTAAGATGTGGTAACAGAAAAATAGGCTTAGCTAGAAAAAATCTGAAAAATTTCCCCATTGCCGGGGATCGAACCCGGGTCAACCGGGAGACAGGCGGAATACTTACCACTACGCTACAACGACTTGATGATTATTTACTTGAGTTACATCGTGTATTTAACATATTACTTCTTATTCTAAAGTAAATTTTAAAACATAAAAATATTCTTAACAAAATGCATGTAACTGAACTCTAGATATTGACGAATCATCTTAAAAAGTTCGATCATTTTATTTCATGTGTTAATGCAGTCACAACATTTATTTAACATGTTACTTTGTAAGTTCCAGAAAATTTATAAACACTTATAATTTCTCAATGAAATGTTTAAAGACATTTTATATATAAATTTTATACACTTTACTTCTTTGCTTCATGTGTTTATCAGGCAAGATTTTGTATTTAATATATTACTTCAGAAATTTAAGAAAAGTTTTCAATACCAAAATGTCTTGGAAAAAAAAACTCATCTAATGAAATTTCTAACCTTCAGCATCACAATATATCATGTAATTATTGAGTTTCAACGTGTATTTAACATATTCATTTTTGGGTAACAGAAAATTTAAAGCATTAAAATATTCTTTAAAAAATGCATGCAATTGAATTCTAGATATTAAAGAATCATCTAACAAAGTTCAATATTTTTAGTTCATGTGTTCATGTAGTTACATCATTTATTTACTATGTTACTTCATACATTTCAGAAAATTGTAAAACATCTACATTTTCCCAACAAATTGGATACAACCAAATTTCAAACCTTGGGGAACTATCCATCAGAATAATATCGCATTACTTCATGTGTTCATGCAGTTACATCCAGTGTTCATCATATTATTTCATACGTTTCAGCAAATTAAAAAAAACCAACATTTTCCCAACAAAGGGCATATAGCCAAATTTCAAACCTTGGGAAATTGTCCATCAGAATAATATCACGTTACTTCATGTGTTCATCCAGTTACATCCAGTGCTCAGTATTTGAGGATTCAATATATAAGGTAAATTTTTTTGCCCCCTCTGTAGTAAATGGTGTCAAAATGGCTAGAATCCCACTATAAGAGGTTAAGGATAGTGTCAAAAACTGGGAAACCACAGTTATCAGTAGATTCATGGGAATTTTTCCACCATTTAAGGTAGTTTAGGGGGTTTTCCGAGAATTTAGGGTAACAGAGTGCAAAGAATATGGAGGGTTAAGAATGAAATGTTTATGATCAGGTTTAAAACTATAGAACAAAATGAGGAAATCATAGAGAAGGGATTACTAATGTTTGATGGGAAACCTGTTTTATTAGCACAGTGGTCTCAGTATTTTGATCTTAAAACCCTCAAAACTGTCTCATTTTGGGTAAGTTTGCATGATCTTCCTATTGTATACTGGAAACCTAGCATCATAAGCAAATTGGTGTCTGTGTTGGGGAAACCTTAGAGGATGGACAGAGCCACAAAGGATATGGAGAGACTTAGCTTTGCCAGGATTCAAGTGGAAATGGAAATAGGGAAAGAAGTTCCAAAGTTTTTTATCCTATATTGATGAGAAAGAAGTAATTCAAAAGCAAGATATAGAGTATGAATGGATCCCTATTTGCTGTGGCAAATGTGCTCTCCTGGGACATAGTGATGAAAATTGTAAGAAAGATGTGGTAAAGAAGAAACAACCCACTGATTTTAGTAAGGTGTTTATACTAAAATTTGGCCAAAAGTGGAAGAAGACTGAAATTGGGATAAATCTAACCGGAGGGAAAGAAGTTCAGACAACTGATTCAAGAGATGATGGGAAAGAGGCTCATACTATAGCTCCTATGATAAATAAACCAGAGACCATGACTCAGCTTGGAACTGATAAGAAAGGTTGCCCCCCAGAGCCGTAAGAAGCAGGTGGTGAGAAGAATTCAACTTAATGAGAAGATCCAAAGAAGTGTTGGAGTTATTGGTGCAAGCAGTAGGGTAAAACTGCAAACTGACCCTCTTAATTAACAATGATAGAATATTTTCTAGTATGGAATGTGAGGGGTATTAACAACATTGAAAAAAAAATGTAGGTAGTTTGTACATAAGAAATGGGTAGGTCTGTTAGTTTTCTTGAAACTAAGATTCCTAGAGAAAAGGAGAAAATATGCTAGGACAATTTTGGGAAAGACTGGTCATTTACATCTAATAGTGATCTGATTAAAGGAGGGTGGATATGGGTTGGATGGAAGCATGATCTGTTCACAATGGATGAAGTAAACAAGCATGAACAAGCTATTGATCTGCTGATCGAAAACAGAAGCAGCAAACTGAATAAATTTGTTACTTTGGTGTATGGCTCCAACAGTGTAACTAAAAGGTTGAAATTGTGGAATTACCTAGTGAATGTGGAGCATGAGAATGATCCCTGGATTGTGATAGAAGATTTCAATGCCCATTTGTCAATGACTGATAGAAAAGGAGGGATAGGTATTTCTATGTCAGAAGTGGAAGATTATCCTGAAACAGTTGCTAAGATTGAGTTGCTGGAACTAAAACTTTGGGTCCAACATTTATATGGGACAATAGGAGGAAGTAAGGGAGAGTGATGAGCAAAATTGACAGAGCATTAGTTAACTAGAAATAGATATCAAGCTTCAAAGCTTCTCTGTGCAGAGTCTTAATTGAGAAGATCTCATATCACTTCCCTTTAAGGGTAAAAGTTTTAAAGGGGAATAAACATCAAAGGAAGCCTTTCAGGTTCTTCAACATGTGGCTTAGATCATATCTGTTTGGGAGTATATTGAAAGCAGTTTGGAGGGGGGAAATGCAGGTACTCCGAGGGGCTTACATACCAACCTGTTGAGGCTTGAATTAAATAGTAGAGAATTCTCTGATATTGAGCAAAGGGAAGCAAAATCAAAACAGGAGTGGCATGAACTGTGCATTAAGCTGCATGAAGATCCAACATCTAAAAGAAAACAGGAGCTTGAAAGGGATACAAGATTACTTGCAGAGAACCTGGAAGAAGCTGAATATAGGTTCCTGAAGCATATGGAAAAAATTAAATGGAGGAAATATGGAGATAGACCTACCAAGCTCTTTTATACAAAGCTAAAGGAGAGACAATACGGCAGTAAAATTGTTGGACTGAAAAAAGGAGATCATGTTTAGAGGGCCAGGATTTGGAGAAATACTTAATAGAAAACTTCAAAGCATAGCTGGGAGGGCATAGACCTGAACCAAAAAAAAACTGGATGCAAGGACAGTACAGTATGGCAAAGTGTTGAGTTTGAGAATGCAAGCTGATATGATTGGGCCTAATTCTAATGATGAAATCTTGAAAGCTCTGAAGGACATCAATTCTAGTAAAAGTCCAGGATTTGATGGCTTCAATAGTAAGTTTTAAAATGAGCATGGACAGTAATTGGCAAGGATTTTTTTAATGCAATTAAAGGCTTTTTTGCAGGAGATGAATTACCATATGAATTTAGTAGAGTTGTCTTAATCCTCACACCAAAGGTCAATCATCCAAAATACCCCACTGATCTAAGACCCATAGCATGTTGTTATGTTTCCTATAAAGTAATTATTAAAATTCTGTGTGATAGATTGGGGAAAATTCTGCCTAATATCGTCAGTTTAAATCAAGGTGCTTTCATTAAGGGCAGACATATTGGTCATAATATTTTACTTTCTCAGGATCTAATTCATAAATATAAACTGCCTGGTATGAAGAACAATTGTGTTATAAAAATTGACATTAAAAAGGCCTTTGACACTGTAAATTGGCATTTTGTGATGAATTGGCTAGAGGAATTGAAGATGCCTGGGCTGTTTTGTACTTGGATGAAGAGATGCATTTTCTCCTCAAATTTTTGCTTATCTTTGAATGGAATGCATACTGAGGTATTTGAGGGAAGGAATGGAGTGAAACAAGGGGACCCCCTATCCCCTATCCCCTTTTCTGTTTGTATTGACCATGGAATATTTGACAAGGCTGTCAACTCACAGTCTCAAAACTGGAAAAATAGGATTCCATTAGAGATGTAAAAAGGTGGGTATACACAGTTTAGTGTTTGTTGATGACCAATTGATTTTCTATGAAGCCACTGATAGATCAGTTAGGGGAAGAGTTTCAGTTGGTGACAGGCCTAGAAATCAATGAGAGTAAGCCTACAATCTATTTTTCTGTTGTGGAAGAGTTGGAGCAGGAAACTTTGACAACAATCCTGAGTATAAAAAGTGGGAAATTTTCCTTGAAATACTTAGGTTTGCCTTTGTCAGCCTTTAGATGGGATAAGGAGGCATATTCAGTGCTATTGGACAAGGTCAGTAAGAGATTAAACAGCTGGGATTCTAGGAATGGTATGGCTCAATTGATTAACACGGTGCTTATGAGTATTGTTGGGTTCTAGTCTGGGGTATTTAAGGTACCAGAAGGAGTACATGAAGAGATCACAAAATGCATAACCTTCTTATGGGGAAAGGAAGCTGCGGGGAAATGTTTTGCAGCAGCAGCATGGGACTCAATCTGTAGAAGTAAAAGAACAGGTGGAATGGGGATCAGGGACCCTTCTTTGTGGAATATACCTCCCTCTGTAAACACATACGGAGTGTGCAGGAGAAGGAAATTCTTTGGGTAAAGTGGTTGCAGGCTTATTATCTGAAGAAAACAACACTAGAGAATCATCAAGTTCAGCAGAATCACAGCTAGATTTGGAAATATCTCATGAGGTTAAAAACACAGATGGGTACTCAGATTCATGACTGTTTATCCACGCCGGGGAAGTTTAGTATTTCGAAAGCTTTTGGTATTTTGAAAGGTGGGGGTGGCAGTGATCCCACTGCTATTATGATCTAAAAGTCCAGTCTTCTGCCAAAATGCAGCTTTTTTCTCTGGTTGCTAATTAAGGGCAAGTTAGCAACGGGTTTAAAATTTTAACTGATCCACGGGTTTGTTGTTTATGCAATGTTGAGAATGAGAGTGCTAAACATCTGTTCACTCAGTGCTAGTTTGTGCAAATTTTGATAGCTAAATTAGGCATGCCACAGGATCAGGATCTGAGGGATATGAAGAAGATTATGAAACTGATGTTGATGAGGGGGAAAAGAAAAAGGTCCAAGTTGTATGTCACCACACTGTATTTAGTTTGGGAAGAACGCAATGCTAGGATTTTCGAAAAGAAAAATCAGAGTTGTGAGCAGTTAAGGAGAAAGATCGAGATGGAGAGCTCCTGGATGAAGGGGGGACTTTTTGCGCAAGTCACCTTCTTCTAAGTTCCGCTGGACAACACGGCATTTTTGTTCAAATATAGGCTGGCCGTACTTGTGATGGTTCCCAAGGATCCAATATAACCACTTAGGTCTACGTTGCCACGATATTGTTCTATGGAAGCGGGCGGCAATTTAGAAGTTCAGCCTGGTTAGTACAAAGAGGAAATGTCTGAGGCTCTGAAGTCGGTGGGAGAATGGGGGTAAATTTTTACTCCTTTGAACCAAGGGTTTTGCTTTTACAGATTTGAAAAACATGGAGAGTTAAAAGGATTATAAAATCTACATGGGTTGCTAAGGTGGGCTAATTTCTTAAATGGGCATGCCAAACAAAATAGTTTGTCCATATAGTTAAGTCTTTTCTTGAAATGTCTCTCAAGTCTAGTACAAAGCAACCTGGTATTGAGATTATATAATAGTTCTAGAGTGAGGAACTCAATGTGTTTATGTTGATTGTTTTTAATGAAGATTAATTTCCATAAAAAAAAACCATGGGTGTAGTATGGATGTCTACTGACAATAAACATCATAGACCGAGGAGGATATGATTCTCATTGGAAGTATATTTTAGCCCAAAAAATGTACAATTACACAAACTCATAAAAATGACCAAACTATTATCATAAACACAACTATTATGCTCTACTAAGGATTTCCTACTCTGAATCTGACTCCATGTTTCTCATAGCCCTCAGTCCTCGCCGTCTCTGCAATTACCCAAACATATATCAATGTTAAACCCAACCAGTACACTAATGGCACGTATGGAGTATGCATCTTTATGTTACCTTTTTGGTGACCTTTTTCTCCCTAACTTCGTATCTTTCTAAGGTCAGATCACAGAGCCATGACCCTGGACTTACCAGCTGCAACCATTAATCAGAAAGATTTAAGATTTCAGTTTGCACTATGAAGTAAAAAATGCAGCTCAAACTATTGGAAAGTAAATCTTTGCAAAGATGTCAAGTTGAAAAATAAATACAAGTAAAGAAAACAGCCACCAATTATGAAAAATAATTTGCTGTAGAGGCAGACAAATAAAAACGAAAAATTAAGAATCAAGACAAACATTTCCAACAAGAATGTCATTTTTAAATGGCACTTAGCCGGTTATCTTGTAGTCTCTATATAACATGGCCTAAAAGACATCTATTTCCAAGAATAAAACCTTCAGTAGACAAGATTGCACCTTTCGTCTCCAATTATCCTGCCTCATGCTATTCTTCTTTGCCAAATCAGGAGTATATGAAAACAAAACAGCATGCACTAACCGGCCAGAAACAAACTAAAACATCTTAAGCATCATATGTAAAGAAAAGGTTATATAGTCAATAAAAAACCTCATGGGAGACGACTACTCAGGTACCCATAAAAAAAACCAAGCAGCCAATGCACAAGAGTGAAAGACGAACACTTGCCTGGCCTAGCACAACTCTGTAAAGTAGCCACAATTAGTAGATTAACTACTATTTACCAATAGTATTTTGGTTCATAGTCAATTCAAAATCCAAGCAACACACAGGAATTACATGAAAGACATGGCCAGAAAAGAAACCAACAATTTAAACACAAAACATGGATGAAATTATATAGGCAAAAGTAGCAGTTGAAAAGGTTGCAGTTGGCCTATTGTAAAAGCAAAATAGACAATAAAACAAACACTGGAAGAGAAGAGGAATAGAGAAAAAAAAAACACAAAACATCAAGTGATACGGAAATAAAAATTCAGACATCTACAACACTAGAAAGACATGGCAAAAAATAACGAAATGAATATCAAGGCAGGCAGAACAATTATTCAATTGATGAGAGTGGATGTAAAACAAATGCATGAACGCTTAAACTACACCTCTGGACCTATATCACAAAGGACAAAACTGCATGACACCAACAATACATACTCTATCACAAAGGACAAAAATGCATGACACCAACAATATATAGCTACTACAGCAGTACTCTACTGAAAGCAAGAGCAAGAAAAATAGGGAACAGATAACCCCTGAACCGCAGTCGCTGAACTATCATTACCTCTCCAAGGTTTCCCATTTCAAGTAACAGAATGTAGCTGAAGTCAATCTACAACATTACAGCCACAACCATACGAAAGCACACAAGATCCAAAAAGATGAGGCAAAGAATGACCGAAAATATGGGTGTCTAGGGGAAGGAAGCACTAACTCCTTACGCAAAGAAGACCTTATCAAGCACCAATGAGGCCAAAAAGATCCATTTAGGCTGCCTATAACAAAGGTAATTCATTTACATAAAAACCACCAAGAACAAATTTTATCATGAAATGACAAATTAATCAAATGAAAAAAGAAAGAAAAAACTCCTCAGATTAAAGCTGGTCACGTCCACATAATCTCCAATGACATGACTCTTTATCCTTGGACAAGGATACCACATAATAGACATGAAAGCTAAAGAAGTTACTTAAATTAAAACAATCAACTCAGAAAAACAGGAGGCCTCTCATTTAGTTGCCACAATATCCAAACTTTCCAGAATGTGCTAAGGTTGCCGACTATCACAAACCTAGAACACCAATAACAAAGCACGGGACCAGAGAAGAAAAGGACAACATAAACAATGAAATGAATATTTAAAAAGCAAAATACACTTTAACAATGAAAAGTAATTGCTCTCTGACATGAAAAGTTTAGGTCCTATGACATGAAAAGTAATAGCTCTATTAAAAAACCCGCCCAGCTAATCACTTCAACAGTGGAAACTACAATAGGGCAAGAGAAACATATAGCCTAAGCCTGGATATCCTGGATGTCCCGTGTCAGATCACTTATCCACAATCAACCAGCCCACCACTGTTAAGCTAAAAGAATCTACAACCACAACACAAAGACAAGAACATGGAAGCATAATAGAAGAAACTTGATCTATTTAACCAAAAGCATCGCATCACAGGGTCTTACGGAACTAACTGGACCAATTAAGAAGTTAAAACTTCAATATAACATCTTAACTGTGAGAAACCACTATGCCCGGTCTAGCATCAACAATCAATCCACAATAGGGCAATCTACAAACACAAAGACAAGGTGGAAATAAAATCGAAGCCAAAAGCAGCATACGGGGACACAACTAATTGGACAAATTCAGATGCTAGAAGACATTAACCATGAGCAACCACAGTGTCAGATTAAGAGATTCAGTGTTGCTAAGGCATCAACGGCAAATTCACCATAGGCTAGTGCACACAGAGACGAGATGCACAAATTGAAGGGTCTTAAAAGAGGCATTTAGCCACTTGACCAATAAGTCGAACGGCAACCAAATCGAAGAAACTTTGATCCATTATAACCAAATAGCAGTACAAATGGAAGGATCTTAAAACTGAATAAGATGCTAAAGGGTTCGAGGACATATTAACCATTTAAACTGGAAACCCCCATTTGATCGTACGTCCATATCATAAGCTAGGATTTTCTACAACCACAAACACAGAAACAAACATAGCAGCCCAATCGGAGAATCTCAATCAATCAAAAGTCAAAAGCAGCACAAATAGAAGGATCAATTAAGATCTCAAAAGATGTTGGAACAGAATTAACCGTTACCCGAGCGCCTCATCGCACCATGCCATATTGTCGTGCTAACCCAGCGGCATGGAATCAAACCCCAAAAGCGAGCGTGATAAATTAATCAAACGAGCATGATAAATAGTGATGCGAAATCACAGGAAAGAGGAATCAAACTCCAAAACCCTTGTGGCTTTAGACAGTTGAGCAACGTTGCAACGAGCTAACAGAATCGTAGTCTCTATAAGTTGAGTTGGCAACAAGTGGTCCGGCAAATATGGGTTCTACTTCCACTACCACATTCGACAAGGTCACACCACCCAACAATAAACATAGCATATGCCACACACACTATCAATGTATCATCCTCAAAAAAAATAAAATACAGAAAATATTGAAAACCCTAGATTACAGCCCAACTAAGAAATTACATCACATGGCTAAATTAAAAAAATTATAAATCAAATGATTTAAGTTCCTCCCCGCCTACCACTAAAAACATCCCCATTTACTGACCAAACTAGAAAATTATACTCCGGCTGAACACATTGCAATCCCTAGTCATCCAATTTTACAAGGAAATGCCGAGAATCGACATGGATTGCAATTTTTTTAAATCTTTTGCCCCTGAAATTGCGACTTAAATTGATTACATTTGTCCAAGCTATAGGAATTGCTATGGAATTGACTTATTTTAAAAGCAGGGGTAACCAGCTTTTTGCAAGTGTTTTAGAAGTTTATAAACACTATAAGCTTCTTAGATTATTAGCAAAGTAGTTTATAAACCCTATAAAAGTATAAAACACACCATAATATTAGTCAAAGGTCAGCAATTACAAAATACTGCTGGTCAGTCTAGATTCATCACGTGTCCCACGGGCCCACGGGCCCACGTGCCATGACTAGTTACTTCTTTTCTCAATATGTTGGTGCACTGTATGAAGGAAATGAAACGCAACGAGTATAACGAGGAGGTTGTTTTGCCAGGCCACCATTGCTTTTCCGTTTTTAATGTTTTCTACACCTAATGATAATACTACCTAATAGAAACAGTATCACGATATCTCATCAAATCTTATCGATTTTCAAGAAGCATGAACAACTGGCATATGATCAAACATAACACTAAAAGGCCAAACAAACAAGTAATTTGAAGAGGGACTACTCACATTGAGTGTGCGCTGGATGAGTTTAGCCCTCTTCTTGGGTCTCTGAGGGAGCTTGGAGCCCTTAATGGCCATGAAGTCTTCTTCTTTCTCCTTAATAGTCAATCCAACAACAAACTTTGGAGGCCAAAACACCGGGATCGCATCGCTCCCTCCTTTCTTGCTATCCGAGGATGCAGACCCATTATTGTCATTGTTGAGACTATCAGTACTGCTGCTCTTGACTCCATTGCTAAGGCCACCATGGGTGCCTTTCCTATCCCTCACGCCACCGTTGCTTTGGGCCCTCATACTCTAAGAATTCCTAATCATCAAACAACAAGAAGAAAACCCAATTCAGTAATTTGATCATGGAACAACATAATTTCAAAAAATTAATTAATAGTTGAAAATTGACAAGACGTATATTACCAAAGTAACCTTTTGGGGAAGCAGTAAAAAGTGAGCAAGTAACAGGATCAGGGGTAGAAGCCAGGAAGAAAATGTAATTTTTGGGGGTTGGTTTTTCTGGGTGAGAGAGATATTTGGGTATGGGAGAAAAAATTAGGGGAAAGAAAATGGGATTATCATTGTAAGTTAGGTTGTGTCGGCCAGTGATTGGCTTTTAAAGTGTGGGAAAATATTGTGGTCCAGCATGTTATGAAATAGAAACGAGAAAATTCCGAAACTATTCTTCCATTAAATAATCGACATTTATCGGTTCCACTGCTTTTGCCTTTTCCGTTTCCGCCAAACAACGAGCTCTCTGCCGGCAAAATTCAACAAAATTAGAAATTGTACCATGTTGATCTGCTGAGATCTGATTCAGTCCGTACTTTTCTTGACCTGGTTCAAGCCCAGGTTCTTCGCAGTGGCGACACGCGACGCCAGTATAGGAGTTTGGCGCGGCGATCTGTATCGGCAGAGAAATCCTTCCGGCACAGCTCCTAGAGGCGATTCAAAGACTCCGGCGATGGCAGCGAAAATTAACACGGTCGGAGAGAGAAAAACTAACGAGGCGATTCAAGGACTCCGGTCTTTTCTTGACCGTTGTTGTTCCGGCACCAAACAGGGACAGGCCAGGTTCTCAGCTGCAGAGGAGTAGACGCGGCGGTTTGAGTTGGCCGGCATAGCTCATAGAAGCGCCGAGCAGAAGCGATTCGAATATTCTGGTGATGGCAGCTAAAATTAATGCGTCGGAGGAGGAGACGATGCGGTGGTCGGAGGAGAGGAAAATTAATGCGGAGGAGAAGAACGATGGGTCTTCTTAAAGACAGAAAAAGTTGTGGATGAGTTTAGAATGAGGTCTTGAAAAGCGTTGTTTTTCATTTCTTTTCAACTAAAAAAAAGTTATAAGCGTCCATAAAATCCTATCTTGAGTAAGTGCCAATATATATTTAGGATAGTTTTCAGTGCAAATATAACCCTAACTTGTTAATGAAAGTGCCAATATAACCCTCAGACCCCATATTCGGCATTAACCTCAATTTTTCGACATTGACTCTAAGTAAATTGATCAAAATACCCTTTGGGCTAACTCTGAAATTAGGTTGACAATTTTACCCTCATAGTTTACCGGACCGCCGCTAGAACAGGTAGGGTTATATCAGCACATTATGTAATCTTATTGGGTTACATCAGCACATTCCTAATGTTTGTAGGGTTATATCAGCACATTCCCAATGTTTGTAGGGTTATATCAGCACATTTCTAATGTTTGTAGGGTTATATCAGCACATCTTTAAAACTTATAGGGTTATATTGGCACTTTGGCTAACTAGATAGGGTTATATTGGCACTTTCGAATATTGAAAAGTTATATTGGCACTTATGTCAACTATGTAGGATTATAAAAGCACTTTTTTCAACAAAAAAAAATAGGTTTCCACTTTCTAGGCAGCCTGTGCTAACAAACATGCCACTTGTTTTTTTTATAATTTATAGAGAAAAGTACAGATATAACTTTATATAACTGACGAAAGTGAAAATATAATCCCGGATTAATTGAAAGTGTAAATATAACCCTATCTATTCATGTTATGTGCAAATATAACATTTTCCGACAATTTGATGACGAAATTAGGTGAAAAGATAATTTTACCCTGGTCGGTTTATGTTTTAAAAATTGAAAATTCCAAATGATGTAATGACCATATTGCCCTTCATCTCTTACCAATAGTTCTTCTTCCACTCACTCCACCATTCTTCTCTTCTTCCACTCACTCCCCCGCTGCTCCATTCTTCTTTCCGTCGCACACCTTTTCTTTCTTCCACTCCGCCACCCTCTCTTTGGCCACCATAATCACTCCCTCCGTCGCTATCCTTTTTGTTCTTCAACTCCTCCATAATTGCTATAAATACACCATCAATTTCCCCCAACTTATTAAATTAGGTTTCCAAAATAGTAAAATCTGGAGTAGAAGAAGAAGACGACGAATATGGCGGATTGGGGGCTGGTGGTGATCGAGGTTGTGATGTTGTTCGTTCTGCTCAGTCCAAGGTCTGATTTCGTCCGAAGCATGTTCAAAGCTTTGATTTCGTCCTATTTTGCTTTTCTGGGTTTGTACCTTGATGTGGTGTGGTGGCGGGTCTGATGAGTGGTGCGGGAAGGGTCTAATGTGGTGTGGTGGCAGATCTGATATGATGGCTGGACTGATGGGTGGCAAGTCAGGGCGGCGGGGGAGTGAGGCCGGAGGTGGAGTGGCGTTGGAGGCGTGGTGGCATTGTAGGGGTGGGGATGGTGGCCAGGAAGTTAACTATCGATCCGACTTTGATTCTGCCGGCGGCAATGCTCTTGTTGCCAAGGAAATGAGGAGTCTGGCGGATGTGTGTTAGGGTTTAGGGTCGGGTGGTTCTAGTGGGAGGGATTGATGGTGGTGGTCGGAATGGTTAGTGGTGGTGGTGGGGTGAAGGTGAGGTGATGGCAGGGGAAGCAGAGTCAGGTGGTGGTTGCTGGTGGTGGTGAGCCAGGTGGTGATTGCTGGTGGTAGCTCCGGTAGTGGTTGCTAGTGGTAGTAAGCCAGGTGGTGGCGGCGGTACTAGCTGGTGGTGGTGGTAGTCGGGAATGGTTGGAGCCAGGTGGTGGCGGTGGTTGCTGGTGGTAGCTCCGGTAGTAGTTGCTGGTGGTGGTGAGCTAGGTGGTGGCGGCAATGCTATATGCTGGTGGTTGCTGGTAGTGGTGACTGGGGGCAATTTTGTCTTTTTAATTTTGTATTAGGTTAGAAGGGCAATTTGGTCATTTATGATCGGTCAATAGCCAAAAATGGTCAGTCAATGCCGGAATAATGGCTTTAAGGTTATATTTGCACTTATGTGTAATAGATAGGGTAATATTTGCACTAAAAAATAATTGAGGGTTATATTTGCATTTTCCTCAACATATAGGGTTATATCTGCATATTACCCTAATTTATATATTCCCTCTGTTCTATCCTTTTCTGCATAAACAAAAAAGGATGGGAAAAATTTTAAAGAGTGTGAAATGTCTATTATACCCGCAACCCTTCAGTCCCCATTTCTTGTTCCTTCCACCGCTCCCCTTTTCTTGTTCCTTTAGTCCTCTTTTCTTCTTAAAACAAAAAACACATCCCAAAAATAGCAAACACAAGCAACTTACAACAAAGGGGCAGATGAATCTTTTCATCTTCATCGATTCTATCAAAGTCCATTTTTCCAAATAGTCTCAAAGTCC
The DNA here is from genome assembly GCA_037428765.1 of Rubia yunnanensis. Lineage (NCBI taxonomy): Eukaryota > Viridiplantae > Streptophyta > Magnoliopsida > Gentianales > Rubiaceae > Rubia > Rubia yunnanensis. The sequence continues at coordinate 62,045,594 of CM075069.1, read as the reverse complement.
ATTCTTTTCAAATAAACAAACAAAAAGGGCTAACAAAATCGAAATTAATGCACCAAGAATAGTTAAGATCCTATCTTTATCAACCCTTTCGACGTAGTACATCGGCGAAGTGGGAAATCTGGAACGAAGACGACTACGACCTTGATGAGCACCACTAATTGACCACCACCAATCGACCTTGACGAGAAAATTCGGCGAGCACCATCAATCGACCAACCACCCAGCATCACTGATCGACCCACCTTGCGCCGGGTCTACGAGAAATTGGATTATCCAGAGACGTGGTGGAGATTGGAGGCGGAAGCACAATAGAGACTGGAAACGCGAGGTTGAGATGGGAGGCTGGGAGCAGCGGAGGCACACTGAGAAGGGAGGCCGAGACACGGCAGAGGCGCAGTGAGATTGGAGGTAGAGAGGGTGAGAAAAAGGGTAGGGCAGCGACCTTGGTTGCAGAGGGTTACAGAGGGAGATGGTTTCAGAGGGAGATGGTTACAGAGTGAGAAATCTAGTGAGAGAGATAGATGGTTACAGAGGGAGACGAGAGAATAGAGAGAGCTGGTGAGAGAGAGTGATCAGATTAGGTTTTGTGCGTAAATTTTAATTGTTTCAAAGGTATTTTGGTCTTATGATGTATAGTGAATTTGCCAAATAAAAAAATGTGCAGAAATGGATGGGACAACCTAAAAAGTAATTTGTGCAGAATAGGCTGTGATGGAGGGAATGCTAAATTTAGAAATTTTATAAAAGAAAAAATTGGTAAAGTTTTATGAAAGACTTCCAGGTGGCGTGTGCTAATAGACATGCCACTTATTTTTGTTAAGTTACATACAAAATTTAGAAATTTTATAAAAGAAAAAATTGGCAAAGTCTTATGAAAGACTGTTTTTCTATAAACTTATGGAAAAATCGTCTTTCCATAAACTTATGGAAAGATGAGATTTAATTTAAATAATAAAAGGTAAAATGTCTTAGTTGCAATATTAATAATTTATTATGCAATGCATAGTAGTTATAAAGTTTATAACCCGATCCATGCAGCTTGGAAAATTTTATCTTTATTTCTTCTAATTTGTACTTTAAACATTGGTCTTTCCATGATTTATTGAAATACCGCTTTTCAAGAGACAAACTCAAAAAGTTTATATCATATACTTTTATATTTTCGCATTTGAATACATATTATTACTTTTTTTAAAACTTTGGCAAAGTCTTGGGAAATACCGTCTTTCCATAGGTTTATGGAAAGATGGAGTTTAGTTACAAAGTTAAGTGTCATATGACCATATGTTTTGGTCATATGTGCCAATATGACCCTGCAAGATCAAAAAGTGCTATTATAGCCCAATGATTTGCAAAAATGTGCTAATATAATCCTGGAGGTCTGAATTTGGCAGAAAAGACATGGAATGATTATTATACCCTTATAATAAAAAAAATGAGTTGAGGCTGAAAACCCTAACAAAACCTAGGGACTTGATGGCAAATAAAAAAATCCTAACCCTACCCTCTCACCCCCCACACCGGACCCGCCCATTCCCTATCTTCCCAACCTTTACCTTCCGCCACTATCTCCCTTTATCTGCCGCCATATTCCATCCCCTACATCTCGTTGAAAAACCGCGGTGACCTCCTCTTTTACTCGCCGAGCTACGGCGGAGCAGCCACCTGTGGGAACTGGGTAGTGGAGAGCGGAGAAGTTGAGGAAGAAAGGCGGGAGTGGCGGAGAAGATTAGGTCCTGGGTGATGCCAGCAAAGGGGAAGGATCACTCCGGTGATAATGCGAGAGTCGGGTCAGGGACGGGTGGGAGCGACGGGTTTGAACTCGGGGTTCAAGATGGATTTGAAGAAGGTGAAGAAGAGAGGGACTGATTCCGAGCTAGCTATCAGGGAAAGCGAGTTCGTACTGCGATGGCAGTGGTAGTGGTGGGAGTGGATCCCAGAGCTTTAGGTTGGGGAATTTGCAGAAGTATATTGAAGGGGGGCAGGTGGCGGCGGGGTGGCCGGTGTGGCTGAGCGTTGTAACCGAAGAAGCCATCCAAGCATGGTAACTTAACTAAGTCTCCTGCTCTCAAGGTCGAAAAGCTATAGCCAGATTTCGGTCGCCGCCGGTGGCGGAGCGGCGGCGGCTATGGTTATGGAGAAGAAAAAGAACATGGGTATTTTTGTCTTTACATTTTTAATTTTAAGACTAGGGTTATTTTTGTCCTTTTACTTCTGGTCAATGCCGGGAATTACAAAGTCAACACCAAAAATAGTGCGAAAAGGTTATATCGGCACTTCTGATGCAAAACATATGACTATAATAGCACTATCTGATCTTGCAGGGTCATATTGGCACATATGAGCAAAACAAAGGGTCATATGAGCATTTTGCCCACAGTTAAATAATAAAAAGGTACTCCCTCTGTTTTCTTAAGTTTTGCACACTTAACCACTCATTAAACTTTTTACTCTCTTCACTCAATTTCCTCCACACATTTCAACTTACAAAAAAAATACCACCTAAACCTATAGTGCCAAACATAGTGAAACAGAGGGAGTAAAAGGTTTTAGTTGCAATAATAAAATTTTATTATACAACGTATAGTAATTATAAAGTTTATGACCCGATTAATGAAATCCCCAAAAATTATCTTCATTTCTTCTAATTTGCAGTTTACACTATGGTCTTTCCATAACTTATAAAAATACCGTCTTTCAAGAGACCGACTCTTTAACTTTAAAATAAAATATTCAAATTTTATAAAAAAAATTACAACATTTAAGGTAAAATCCATTGTGGACTTTCCGTAAACTTATGGAAAGGCCGCATTTACTGAGACTTTCTCTTAATTAAAAACTAGAATAATCTCGGAGTCTGTCTCTTGAAATACGATCTTTCCATAAGCAATGGAAATACCCAGGTTTAAAGTGCAAATTAGAATAAATGAAGATAAAATTTTTGGGTTGTATGAATCGCGTTATAAACTTCATAACCACTACACGCTGCATGACAAATTTTTAATATTGCAACTAAGACATTTTACCTTTTATTATTCTAATTAAACCTCGTATTTTCATAAACCTGTAGAAAGACGGTCTTTCCCAAGGTTTTTCCTTAATCTCGTGCGATTTAAAATACTCCATCATCTATACTATATACTAAAAGAACAACTATTTCGACAAATGGCACTCTCAAAGTTTATCCATTTCACTATGAAAAATAGGACACGGGACACTCCGTTCCATCCAACAAATTAAGAACACTGGAATGCACTTAATAGCAAAGAACATGAAATTCTAGCGTAACATCACCGTCTTTCACTAATCAAACAAGACCTCAAATGAAGTATAGGATTGGATTCTAGAATGGAAAATTTTTCGAAAGTCAAAATAGGTAACGGCAAAGATAACAACTATTCATTTCACCTTCCATCTTGAAGAACCTAAACACGAGAAGAACTTTCAATCTAAAAACATTGCAGAGCATGTGACTTTTGAGTATAAATGCACAATTTGGAAAACAATTCAGAATAAAGGAAAACAAAAAACAATACGGACCACATATCTTTGCTTTCGGAGCCAAGCATGCCATGAGGGCAACAGTTGCATTGCCAGCATTGTTCTCCGAGTAGAAGTTGATCAGAAGTAAAGTAATAATACCAACAAAATCTTGCCAATCGGGATGCCTATTCTGCAACAAGAATATAACAAACAATTAATTCCCAGGAAAGACATACACAAAGAACCAAAAAGACAACTTCTCATCTCACCCCTAACATTGGCAAGAACAATTATAATTTCAAAACAAAGAATCTAACAACAAATATCTGGCACCCAATTAAACACACATATGGAGGGAAAAGGAAACTGGCGAAAGAATCTACTGTCACAGTTTTAGGTTCTGTCGCGATACATTGGCTCTGGCAGGAATTGCATAAATCCTGCACAATCCATTGGTTATGATTATATTTCGAGAATCAGTCGAAATGCATGAACCCTGTCATCCTCAAATACTATTTAGTGAAGAGATGATCTGACAGATAGCCCAGAGTGACTAAAATAGATTAAAAAAACATCATAATTTTGCACAAACATTATCACAAGCTTGAGCCATGAAGAGAACAGATTTCCTGGAGCAAAACCTTCCATTTAGTTTGGAATGAGATATTTCCAAGTATCGAGTAAATAACGGTGGTCCATTAAAGTGTTAGCAGACTCGTCACAGAACTTTCATAGGCAGAGTATATATTTGCAGCAATGCTTTTTCCATTAGAAAAATGTGCCAATGATCGTAGATGAAACAGGCACTGTCTTCAAATCTAAAAAGCATCTGAAGCTGGCAAAGTATGGAATAGTTCTTTCAAACAATAGCCTTTCTATATAAATGGTCAATCCATTATTGATTTCAATACACTCAATTATCAATACTCATATAACCATAATATAAACATGAGAAGCTCTTCCTAAAGATATTCATCAATTTTGATTCCATACTTTTGGATCCCATGAAAAGGTTCTGAAAGATACGAGGCATCTATACTTGGAAAAATGCCTCCTTGACGAAACATGAATTTGCATATCCACGTCATCAAGAAATTTTGGTGGACAAAGTAAGTTCGAGAGGTTGAGAGTAACTTTTATTAGAACATCACTAATAGGTCTTAGATATTTTCACCAGTGACCACTAACCTGCTACTTGACTCAACAATGCCAAAGGAATAGTTCTCTTGAAGTTTGGTTTTCAATTTTCCTTCCATTTAAACCATTATTTTGTGTCTATCTCAAGCATCTTAGTTAACATATTAAAAAGAGCATAAAATGATGCTAAACATTGTACAAGGGTCAACTAAATACTACCGAGCTGTCAACAAGGAATTTGTACAAAACTTGTATGATATCACTCTGCTAACGGATTACAGGAAACAAATTTAGCCGACTTCTATGCGTGCTCGCACAAGATACATAGAAAATAAGGATAAAATCAACTGGTGGGTTGTAACATATTACAAAATACTTTCACAGAAAACAAAGGCCCCGTTTGAAGATCAGTGTAGCTAGGAGATAACATCTCTTCAACAAGGTACAAGAACATAAGCACATTATTTCAAGTATGATCAGTACACAGATTGCAACATATTAAAAAAAAGGCAATAGCATCGTTTCACATAATTTAGAGGGAAAAACAGGTATTTACTTTGCTTAGCAGATAGCACTCCTCTATCTAAACCCCAACTAAAATGTATATAAACAACATAAACAACCTCTGAATTGGAGAAAGCATACATAAATAGCAACCTTGGTTTAACCATCTAATGTAATAACTAAATCAAGAAAATTAGAAAGAAGAAAAAAAACACTACTTCAAATTGACAAAAGATGCTACTTCGAAAATGATGGGATCAATAAGTCAAAGAAGTGGTCAAGGGATCATCTGGTCACTCTGTTTTCATTAAAGAACGGTATTTGAGTACATTGCAGACTGATATTCCCCATATAATAAGAGGCAGGGATTATGGGATTTAGTTATTCAAAACCGAATTCAAGAAGGCAGCAAGTAATGTGAATATACCCGAAATTTTGTTTGATGAAAGGTACTATAAAAATATCCAAACAATAAAGCAATTTTTTTACTATGATCAACATATTCAAGTTTAAAAGAATGATTAAAGTCAACTGGAACAATATAACTTCATTTAATTTACTAATTAGAGACTTAAAGTAGAATGCAATACATTAATAAGCAATAATTAAGAGGTAATAAAATAAATCTACCTTAATGTCCTAGTGAGAAACTCCATAATTAGATTCTAGAGTTACACATGTAGGCCTTTCTCCTTGCACAACAATCACCCACATCCTGCTAGCTCGCTGCCGCTTCTCGCATCCCAGGATCTGCATATCATTTAGCTGTTACATTTATACTTATAAATAATTGCCAAGAGTGTGTGTGTGTGATAGGTATACTCAAAAGCATATTTTGCAGTCCATCGTGAGCAAAACTTTGTCATCACTTATCAAAGCGGATAAATTAGGAACACAAAGTTTCTACAATCTTACAACACCATAACTAAAAGAGATATTTTCAGACAAATGACTGCCATTAACTATATTAGCAAAACATTAACATCCTAGAATGATGAACAACAACACATTCTAGAATTTATGTGCCCAATTTGTCATAGGAACAAAAAAAATGACAAAAAACAATGCAGCATGTGGTCGATGGAGAAATACACAGTTATGTACTCTGTCAGTTCCGGGCAAACAAGAAAATCGATAAAAAAACAATATTAACTACAAAATTGGCCGTCTTAGAAACATTTTATAAGCACCGAACAAAATTTAACTCTCCCCACAGTTGACTAACAATCTACTTTACGTAACGTGATAGACACCAATGTTCGAAAAACTGCAGAATTAGTTTATCTACTTCATTTAATTGACATCCCGATGATGAACTGACCACACCAACTCATACATGCCTCCTCTCTTCAAAATTACATGTGTATACTTTTCATTTGCAAGTAACCCGTAATTGTTTATCTACACAAAACCACTTCAAAATGGAAGGACCAAAACAAAAGAAAACACGTACCAACTGTCACGGGTCGCCCCCTAAGGGTGCCGAACCGTGCGGCCTAGCCGCGGTCCACCTTACCACGACTACCGCCTTGATCCCACGTGCATCGACGCACCACCCGGTTGCTCGCAGCAGACCGGGCCCGTTTGGGACGTGGTCGGGTATGCAGCGGAATTACACACCCGAGAGAGCATGGCTCACACACACAAGCCAAAAGATGTAAAATAAGGCCCAACAACTTGGAAAGCAAACGCTTATAACACTTATATTACAAACTGGTAACCGGGTGTAGAGTGCACGTACTGAAAAAAATTGATGGTTTAAGATGCTTCGTAGGCTAATCAAGTGGTGCAGAGTAGATAGTTAAGTTCATCATTTAATCCCTCACATTGAATCACCAAATCTTGTTGTTAAAATAAGGCACAGTTATTATCCAAAATCACCAAATCTTGTCGGCAAAACTTCCATTGCTTTTCAAGATATGAATAAAAATCCATGTTACAAAGGCCATATATCAATCAAAATCTACCATAAGCTGAGCACAAAATGCTTTCAACTTTGGATTGATCCAAGCTCTATACACTACACACTCTATGATTTTACTTACAATGCTCTTGCTTTCCTGTTTATGAAAGCACACCTCATTTCTTCTCTTCCATGTCCAATAGATAGTTTCAGCTATGGCCATTTTCAAAAGTTGAAGCTTTTTTCCCTTGCCTCGACATTTTTGCACTAGCCAAGCTATCTCCTCGTCCCACGGTCTGGGCTCCCTCTCCAACTTCAGCCATCGCAGGAGTTCCCACCAGATTTGTGTAGTGTCAGGGCAAGCAAAGAACATATATTGTAATGATTCCTCCTTTCCACAGAAACAGCAAATTCGGTCCGTGCTTATGCCAAACCTGGCCAGCCTATCTTTCGTTGGAAGTCTCTGGAAACATCACAACCAGAGAACAAATTTTTCCCGTGGCCGCGCATAATTGTTGAAAAGGAGTTTTCTCCAAGCCATTGTCAGTTGTACCTGCTTCAGCTCCTCATAAACAAGCTTAATACTGAACTTAGGAAGGCCATTTTGTTGCTGCCCTACCTCCAGATGCTTGATTCTGTCCCTGCATGTTCCCAGGCTCTTAATAATCCATGAAGCATTGGCTGGGATTTTTGCATTCAGTCTATCCCTATCTTGTATGTAATACGCATGAAGCCAGCGTATCCATAAGCTATCCGCCTTTCTACAAATATTCCATAAGGTTTTGCTCTCACTTACCAAACTCCATTCCTGTAACGAGATTAAACCTAAACCCCCAGCATTTTGCCTACCACAGATTTTGTCCCAAGCCACAGGTGACTTACGGGAAATCATCTCTCCTCCACACCAAAGATAGGACCAGCACATGGACTCTATGTGTTTAACTACAGCTTTCGGTAGAGGAAAAACTTGTAGCTAGTAATTAATATGAAAGAGCACACTCTTAATCAATTGTAATCTACTCGAATAGCTCAATAGTTTAGCACTCCAGTGTTTAAACGTTCAGTAATTTTCTCAATCAAGGGATGACACATATGGTTGTTAACTTCCTACTAGCTAAAGAGATGCCAAGGTACCTGAATGGGAGTTGCCCTTTTGTAAACCTTGTCAACTCCAGAATCTTATCTCTCTGATCCTGAGCCACATTGCCAAAATAGACATTGCATTTGTGCCTACTGACTCTGAGCCTAGTGGATTGTTCAAACTTCTGATAAGACCTCATCAGAACACTAACAGAGGTTGCCTCGCCCTTTGATAGTAGCAGGACGTCATCCGCGAAGCTGATGCTGTTCAGGTTTAGTAGCTCACAGTTCGGATGAAACTTAAAACTAGCTATCTCCCTGCAACCCTGTAAACATCGTGTCATGTATTCCATGATGAGTACGAATAACAATGGTGAGAGGGGGTCTCCCTGCCTCAGTCCCCGCTTGGCTTGCAGAAACCTGGTAGTATGCTCATTGACATTGCACCTGTAAGAGACAGTTTGACCCACCATAGCCCAACTCACAAATTTCTCAGGTTCCTTCATGATAACCTCTAGTGCTTCCCATTCCACAGTATCGAAAGCTTTCTGTATGTCCATCTGAATGACACATCTTGGGATTCCACCTTTTCTGCTGTAGCCTCTAAGTAATTCATAGGCCACCATGATGTGGTCATGAATACATCTCCCGGGAACAAAAGCAGCTTGGTTAATTTGCACTATATTTCCAATGACCTTGCTCAGCCGGTTCGTCAAAATTTTAGAGATCACCTTATATAAAGTTGAAATGCAAGATATAGGCCTGAAGTCTTTTACCTTGGTTGCAGCAGGATTTTTCGGAATGAGAGTGACCAAGGTATTGTTTGCAGCTCTATAAATCCTCCCTAATTCAAAGAAGTCCATCACTGCACCGACGAGGTCGTTTTTCACCACACCCCAGCTGACTTTGAAAATTTTCGCAGTAAAACCATAACAACCTGGGGCTTTCATATCACCTATCTCTTCAAAGCTGCATATATTTTCCTTCTCAGTAACCTCTGCAATCAGGCTCCTTCTTTCATCATTAGTCAGTGTTTTCCCTTGTCTCATGATTTTGACATCAATACCTTTAGCTCTAGTACCTGTACTGCCAATGAGGTTTTCGTAAAACTAAGAATCTCTGCTTCAATTTCCTCTTGGTTAGTGATCACACTTCCATCCCCTCTTTCAAGTTTCAGAATACTTGTTGCCTTGTTTTTGGATTTCATTGAAGCATGAAAATATTAGTTGTTTCCATCACCCAAACGTAGCCAATCTATCTTCGATTTCTGTTTAGCCATATTTTCATCAATACCACTCTCACCTGTAGACTTTCTCAATACAGTATATAACCCGTAATATCTTATCCTTATCCAGTCTATCTGCCAACAGGTTTTGTTGAGCTGCACTTAAATCTGCACGGGAATGCTCCAGCTTTTTTAGCACACCACCAATTTGTTTCATAAAAGGTTTTAAAACTCTCTGGAGCCTCAGTAACTTCATCCAAACCACATACATAGGCCTTCCTTTTACAGGTTCTGCCCAGTTGTTCTTTATGGATTCCAGAACATCTACCCTTTCTAGTAGGTAGTTTAAAAACTTAAAATGTCTAGGTCTCCTCCTTTTGTCATCAGAAATCTGCACCCTGAGTAATGCATGGTCTGAAATGCCTGCTTCCAAAATTTTGATTACAGAATCAGGGAAATTCTGAAACCATTGGGAATTCCCCAGTCCTCGATCAATTCTTGAGTATATAATACCTCCCATCTGCCTATTGACCATGTGTAGAAATCTCCCATTGATTCACATTCACTCAGCCCTACAGTCATCATCATTTATTCAAAATTCTAGTATTCTACAGCCTGCACTTCATTGCCCCTCATTCTATCATTAACACTGAGGATATTGTTTGAAATCTCCAAATAAAATCCAAGGCCCTGCAATTGTTTGCTGAGTTCTTTCTATATCTCTCCAGAGGGTTTTCCTCACCTTCAACTGATTTCCAGCATATATAGCTGTTAGCCAGAGCAATAAAACCCCTCTACTGTTAGTTACTTCACACAACAACATTTGATCAGTCATTGCCCTCTTAGCCACACTAACTTTTTCTTCATCCCATAGTATCCATATTCTACCATTAGGATGGGCCTCATAATTATCTACAAACTGCCACCTGTTTTAAAAACATTTTCTGACTTCATTTTTTTTTCTCCTTTAACTCTAGTTTCCACTAAGACAGCAATCATAAAATTCATACCAGAGAGACGAGAGTAAATCTCTCTCTGCTTCACCATGTTATTTAACCCCCTCACATTCCATGAGATTATCATGGAACATGATAGAAACCCTCTGGCGAATTAGACACAATTCCCAGAGCAGCCTCCAATCCCGTCAAACCTTGTCTACTACAATCTCCTTGTGTGAGCACCACACCCTCCTTTTGCTTCCCCCTGTTTCTTGGTGCCACCACTTTCCAGACATTGCTTGGAACACTGCTCACAGTCTGCTGCACAGCCACAGCCAACTGATTGTCCTCAGCTTTACTTCCATTCTCTTTAGCTGTACTTCCATTCTCTTCAGCTCTACTTCCATTCTCTTTAGCTGATGGTTCTGCCACACTTGGACTGATTTCCTCTTATCTCCCTCACTGTTACACCTGTGGCTTCCCATTTGACATTTATCATAGTACAAAGGCTTCCCTTCAATTTCGATTGTCTGTTGGATTTTATGATCTTCCACATCCCTGATTGTTACAACCACCTGAATCTTCTGGGAGATGTCAACCTCCACCAGTATCCGTGCGTATGATACCTGCAACTTGCTTGCAGTTATTCATCCGTGAACAGAGGTTTTCCCACCGCATTGCTAATCTTCCCTAGGCTCTTTGGTCCCCATAGATGGATAGGCAGATTTGGTAATTTCACCCAAATAGGAAGGGTTCGCACCATATCCCTCTTCAATGAGAAATTGGGCTTCCATAAATGCAGGAACATGGTCATGCCATAGATCGTGTACGGACCTCTCCTAAAAACTTCACCCTTATCCTTCTCAGATTTTAGACGGAGGAGAAAATAACCCTCGTCGTTATACAAAATCTCCGGTGCGCTGACAAACGACCATAATTTCATAACATACCTCTTCACAGCATTCATCGTCAAATTCCCTCCTAGAACGTACATAATCAGAGAACTCTTCCAATAATCTAATTCATCCCTCACATCCTCCAATTCGATCTCAATCTCAACCCCCCCCTCTATAATCGCAGGAGCTACTTAATCAATCTTCATCCCATTTTTCTGGACCACTGATTATGTCTACCCATAATCTCTCCTCTTTGTTCTCGCTCTCAATCGAAATACCCTTATCAAAAGGCAGAGTAGGGGTTACCTCTACTGCAGCTTCCGCCGCATCGTTTTGCTCCTCAGATAACTCCTCTTCCTCATTTGCCAATTGATCGGTAGCACCGACACAATCCTCTTGTATTGATCTACTCCATTCTGCCGCCGTCGGAACCACCTTCTTCCGTGGCCTGCCCCGTCCGCGCTTCATGGTTGCCGGGAAGAACGCACCTCCAGTGTGTGTTTTCGCCTGCACAAGTCCTCTTCAATATTAAATTTAAAAAATAAGGCACAGTTATTCCTGCAACACACATTCAATCTGGAAGCTACAATTGACAACTAACTAATGAGTACCTGTTCCGCCCCGTTCAAACAACCTACCATTTAAATTGTACACATTTCTAAGGCTATCACAGTTGGCTAATAGCCTACTTTAAGTGCCTTCATAGACACCCATGTTCGAGAAACTGCAGCATTAGTTTAGCTACTTCTTAATCCTTTATCTCTAACACAAATCTTTTACGGAAAAGTACGGGAAATCAAGAAATTAAGAAACGGCCTACACCGTCAGATTGGAGTAATTGTGCATTTTTAACAGAAAATGTAGACATTAATAATATCAGGGATTGAGAAGGAAAAAGAGAGCAGACTGAGTCTATGTGACACAAAAAAGAATCAGCCTAACGAATTTGCATAAGATAACAATTCAACATTAACTCTTCTCTAGATGAAGCTTTGAAAGCCAAAATAAACGTGGAAAAATCACCAAACAGAAGAGTTATACATGTTGTTCCATATAAATAGTGGAAATTACGCGTCTAGACAAAGAGGTCAGTTACAGAATAATGAATGAGAAAATTCAACAATCGGAGAAAGAAACCAATACATCCCATATCACTAAACGTATAAATAATCTAACGTTGCATGGGCATTGTAAATAAAAAACAGCCCATTGCTCTGTATTCGAATGAAGATATCTGAAGAGGGAGTTTTCCAGTAGTGATTGAACCCGCTAATTCGTTACCAGTACACCACGATACCTTAACCGTGATATTTTCGGGCTTGAAATCCCTTTACACCACCCCCACCACTTGCAAATATTCTACAGCCTGTAGCACTTATTAGGCATAAAACCTGCAAATCGAGGAGGAAAAGTACATGAAATTAACTTAAAATTGTTGAATTAAATTTCTTCAATTAAGAAGCAACATTGACATATTAATGTAACGGTTACCATGAAACACAAGACAAACACTAACAATCTGTATCAGTAGAAGAATGACCTGGTCTTGCAGGATACTTTTGCCCAGGAAACTGCTGTTATGGTTGAAGACCCCAATATGCTAAGATACGTTGAACAAAAATTGGCAAAGAAAAAGGGCAAGCATATTGATTCTGAAACTGAAGCCGAGAATGCTGTCAAACGTGCGGAGAATGAGCTTTACGAAATTCCGATGTTGTGTCAACATCAAAACCAGTTCTTAAATGTTGTCTCTCCACAAGTGATCTCACTGATCCTTCTTCCTCAGGTTAAGAGGCAAAATTCTCAGGAAAGCTCCACCCAGAGGACCACGAGCATCGCAGAAATCCAGCTTCCCATGGAGTATGTATACATCCCTTTCTATAGTGTTAGATTTACCTGTCAATATATGAACCTGCTCTCGTCTCGTCCCTCTCTTAATACCATATACAAGTTGAGGAATATTAAGGTAATAGAGGTTGCAAAAAAGCTCTTACAAGGGAAAAGGCTCGTGGGTCGTACCAAAACTGACACTGCCATTCCAATTCCCTCGACTTACACTGCAGACAAGCTAAAGACAAGCTAAGGACAGGTTGGTTCACACCTCTTATTTCCACAACCTCAAGGGTAGATAGGTGCTATATTAATACCAAACCTTAAACAAAGTGTTTCGTTCCTTCATGTTTGGAGTGCATAATCACTGCTACTCATACAAACTGTTAAATCTCCGAGATGTAAGGTCATCTAGTTTGTGGAAATAAGAGCTGCAAAAGCTAGGTACGAAGTAATCTTGATAACAAATGATACATGCAATATCTCAAGCATTAAATAGTAGGTAATTTTTTTAATCACTGAGACGTGTAAGGCTTCCTCGTATTACTTTCTACTGCAACATAAGACAATGAAAGGAACAGACAACACCACTGACTTCAAAAGTCATTGTCATCACATAAAAATTGCAAAAAGGTGGTCACATAGTAATTGTTAAATGCAGTTTTTGGTTGGGATAAGTACTTTTGGTTGATTTCAGTCCACTTTCTCCTATTGAGGCAGAAGATCGAACAGAGATACTTGTGGGCAGTGAAAAGGCATCCGCATTAGAAGCCACATTGTACGTCTTCTGCCACATCCACAACGCCAATAAGAGGTACATCCTCCAGATCGCTCTCATAGTCACAGTTATGCTGACTCCCTTCTTCACTCTTTCGTACCAATCCATATCCCATCTGAAAGCAGCATAATGTTGCAGGACATTACATGAACCAGAAGCCCTTTTACAGGTAAAAAAAAACAAAATCCCTAACTTCACGTATAGAAAATAAAAGTTAAAAGGGCTATTACCGTGATAAAGGTAAAACCCCTAAATTCACCTACACAAGAATTAGGAGACAAGGAACGGAAAGGATAAACTAATCGAAACCCCTAATTTCACCCATACATGAATTGGAAAAGGAGAAACGAAAAAGTGAAGCTGTGGAATGTAACACTAAAGACTAAAAGAGGGAGTCACCTCAAATGAAGAGGTGTGGAGGGAGAGGAGAAGCAGGAAGGAGACACGTAGTAGTAAGAGAAAAGACCAGCATCCGAATCAGGCAGGTGAAGCATCGCAGCTGCTGGCCACCGGCATAAAAGATCAGACACCTTTACAAGGAGTTGAAGAAAGTAGGGGGAAAAATTACACGATAAGTAGAAGATCGACCGAATACCTTGAAATTGTTGGCCACCGGGAGTAGGAGGTTTGCCATTGAAGAGAACAGAAGGGTGAAGCAGACTGGAGGCGCAGATTTGAACGGCGAGGTAACCTTCCAAAGTATCTAAACCTGTCGCCAAAAATATACTCCCTCGGTTTACTAACAGTAACACGTTTATAGGTTTAGGCCATGGACAGTGGTAGACACCGCTAGCGGTATCTTACCAATTAAATATATTATTTTTTTTCCTCTCTTTCACCTCAGTTTAAAAGACCACTTAAGAGACAATATTTTTTTTCTCCACAATGGTTAAAAGACCACTATATACTATTCATGGAACCCACTTGATTTTCTCTATTCTACTCATTAATTTGACCATTAAATATTATTTTAAATAAATTTGTCCACCAAAAATAAGTTGAATGCAAAATTTATATAATATTTAAATATTTAAATATAAATTCATTTTTTAAAAATACGTTAAATAATTTATTTTTCTCGTCCTTGTCAATATCATGCTTCAGTGTAAAAAAATAAAATTAATTTCAATTTTTTTGATGAAACTATTAAAATGAAATTAAATAAATAAATACTATGAGAATTCATTTTTTTATAAAATAATATGAAAAACATAAAAAGTGCGAAAACCAATTATAACAGCTATAAAAATTACAGAAATTATAGAAAATACTAAATAAAATATTGATCTACTCCAATGACAAATGTATGGTCTAGTCTGACCAATTATTACCAACAACCTATTACAATCAATTTCCACCGTAGACTATCCCAATTAATTTATCTCGCAGTGCTTCCTCTGCTGCCGACAACTCTCCCATTTGAATCAAAGTATCAAGGAGTTTAGTGTTAGCTATCAACCGATCCCGCTCTAATTGTTTTTCAACGAACTCCCGCTGTGATATGTTGTACTCCATTTTAGCTCTTTCATTCTCCGCAAATATTTCCACCTTTTTTGTAGCTGCTTCAATTGCGGCCGCACACTGCATTCTAGCGGATTCTTTTGATTGTTCATCATATGTTGTTCTTCCCCTGGCCTTTCCTTTTCCCTTTGCCTTGCATTTAGCGGCTTTCACACCAATAGGTCTGGACGGATATTGCATAGCTTGAGCATCATCGCCACTACGAGGTGTTGATGGCACCCGTGGTGAATATTCGTCTCCATCAGTGTCCTTTGGGCCATATTGTGCTATAAATTTAGGGTTCTTTCTGCAATCGTCATAACAATGGAAGAATAAAAATTGTTGCCTATCATTTTCATCTGCAAACAAGTTCATGGTCCATGCCTTTATATCTCCTTGGCTAGAGCCACTCCCGCCCCGACTGAAGTGACGCGCGGCTTTACTTTCACATCCCACATATTTACCAATATCGTGCGCCATTTTTGACCACCGACACTTGCACGACTTCATTGACCGGTTGGAATTTGCATAATGATTCACATCGCACATAATTTTAGACCAAAACACACCAGCATTTTGACCTGTACCCACCACACAGTTGGTGGAATGCTCGAACCATGCACCACATAGAGTTTTATCATCCTCTACACTCCATTTGTCCCGACTACCTTTCTTCTTTGTAACCTTACTCCCGGACACTATTGCAACTTTATCATTTTCTTCACCTACATCATTTTCTAAACGAATAAATCATTTTTCCAAACCAAAACAAATGTCAAACATATACTAATTTTGAAACTATGTTTATGAAATTTTAAAATAAATGAACATATTAAATGATACACCGGATTCTTCAAATAAAATACTAGATTGCACACACTAGATTGCATACACTAGATTGCATGTTAAAATGCATATACTAAATGTATATACTAGCAACATATATTTTGCATGTTCAAATATACTTATTTTAAAATATAACAAAGGGAAATGAAGGCAATGTAAATTTATTATAAACTAGAAAATGAAGGCAATGTAAATTAATTACGGGCTTACCGTCTGTAACATCGTGACTTCCATATTGTCGCCCATCTTCACCACCAAAATTCTGACCCGGTGAACCGCGACCTCCTCGGCTTGAAAATGCCCCCGATTCGTTTATAGCATCAAGATGTGGAGAATGAAAGCTTTGACCATATAAATTATGGTACGAATTTTGCGAGTGAATGTTCGCATTTTGGGAGTGGTCTAGGTAAGGAGGGTTCATGTATGCATTTGGGGAAGAGTAGCATTGATTTTGAAAATTCATGTATGAATGTTGAGAATTCATATAGAAGTGGGGAGGGATGTTCGGAGAATTTTCACAAAATTCCGAATTTGGAAAAGGACGATAATTCAAATTTTGCGAAAATTGTCCACATTGAAAGAATTTGGAATTACCTTATCTTTTCCTTTCGACGTTCTTCGTGGATCCATCACAAGAAATGGATTGCAATGTAGAAGATGAATTAGTGAGGTAGAAGAATTGGAATTGGAAGTAGTGTGATAAAATGAGTTGAAATCTTCTATATTTATAGGAAAAAAGGGTAGGAAGATGGAATATAAAAATTAAAATAGAAACTATAAAAAATTAAAAAATCTGCCAATTTTTTTTAAAAAAATACGGCTGGGACACGTGTCGCCACCAGAATGGGACACGTGTCCCATTAAAAAAATATCCGTTAAGAGCCGTTGGGGGGACACGTGTCTCCCCATGAGTGGATCACGTGTCCCCCGGATTTAAACTTCAGCTCCACCTAAAAAATTATTCGTTACGGACACGTGGCCCAATGCATGGGTGATACGTGTCCGCAAAAAAATTTTAAAAAAAAGAGTTGCGGCTGAGTGGGACACGTGGCCCACTCAGGGGGCGACATGTGTCCCACTCGGTAAAAAAAAAACATGAGCGCACAAAGGCCATGTGCGTCAGTCAGTCATGCAGTCTCTTACCCGGTCTCTTAGCAAGAGACTCTTGAGTGGTCTTTTGTTAAGAGACCACTCAAGAGATCACCACTGTGATGGTTTTCGGTCTCTTGAGCGGTCTTTTAATTTTAAGAGACTACCACTGCCCATGCCCTTAGATGCTTAGATTTAGATTGAGAAAATGAGTGGGTGGAATTGAATGTAGAATGTAAAAAGTAGAATCAGTGGATAAAATTGAAGGAATCTTGCAAAAAATGAAAAGTGTGCCAATATAAAAGAAACATCTCATTATGGTAAGTATGCCACTAATAGAGAAATAGAGGGAGTAGCTCGTGATTTCAATTATATTATTATTATAGAGGGAGTCCTCGAGGAGGGTTTGGGTCCCTGAGGTGGCTTCCAGTCCTCGAGGGGGCTTCCAGTCCTCCAGAGGACTTCGAGTCCTAGAGGGGCCTTCGAGTCCCTGAGAGGGCTTCGAGTCCTCGAGGTGGTTTTCGAGTCCTCGAGTATTTCAAACTGCCACTCAATAGCACCAAGATGACATACTGAACAATGGATTTTGGAGCTTTACTTGTTCCTTGGGACTTACCATCAAATACCATCCGGTTAACATGCCATTGACAAACAGGGGCTTCGTTTTTTCGATTCGCCGATCTGTTCGGGGTATTACAGCCAGATGGTATATAAACAAAGTCCCCTGCTGGATCATCGATGTACATTAACATGGTTTAGTCGTGTTTTAGGTGGAAACACCACTTTTGGAAGTAAGTGCTACTTTGCTTCAAGAGCTTATTAAGGCTCTTGGATTATAAATTTGGATGATCTTTTGTGTAAATATATATATATATATATATATATATATATCTGAATTGCTTGAGATCTGATAAAAAATATATTATTATAGTATAGAAGATATTTCTATTTTCTAATGTTAATTATCTCTCAACTTTATGTACATGAAAACATAATCCAATAGAGTTATTATTTTTATTAATAATATAATACAAAATTTAAATTCACAAAAACCAATTGGTAATCAAATAATTATTTATTTGAATAGAAGAAATATATAGCGTAGTTTTAATAGTTTATAGAATTATAATTTATTCTTCTCTGAGAACGTCTCCCGATATATAACCCACTCATTAAGTTATGAATTACCCACCATATATTTTCACATATACTATCTATTACTTAAATTATACATTAAAAATTTAAATTTAGTTAACATAGTATTTTTAAAATTAGATTTATTTATTTTTCTATATGTTATATGTCATTTTATACCTATATTTATAGCTAAGAATACTTTTTTTTTCTATTTTCCTTTAAAAGACACATAATTTAATAGCTTTAATTAAATAATTATTCATTCATTATCAACGGATATTTCATATTCTCAATAATACTCCCTCCGTTTCACTAAGTTTGACACACTTGTCTTATTGAGATGTTTTTTTTAAATGACACACTTTCTATTTTTGGCAAGATTCCTACAATCTCATCCACTGATTATACTTTTTACTTTCTACACTCAATTTCAACCTCTCATTTTCTTCACATTAATCCAAGAGCCTAAACCTAGTGTGTCACTCTTAGTGAAACGGAGGGAGTATATTTGTCATAAAGTAAAGTATTTCTAAACAACAATTAATGTTTTTCTATATAAAAAACATATATATTATTTTTATTTAAATACAATTAATTATTACAGATCAATAAATATTGAGTCAAAATTTTTAATTAAATATATTATCATATTAATAAATATATATTTTTTTGAATACATCATGTGTAATTATATATATATATATATATATATATATATATATAATTTTAATTATATTATACATTACATATTATTTTTCTTTCATAAATCCATGCATCGGCACGGGTATTATCTAGTATATTTATCTATAGTATATATTAAAAGAGGTCAATCTTGCCACATGACATTCTCACATAATTCTTGCCACATGACATTCACACATAATTTTACACCACTTTTTAAAATTAATTTAAAATGTAATATTTTATAAAGTCAATCTCCAATTTATAATGCAAATATCTTCATCATTTTCAATGTTCTTCCCATACTTCAATGTTTTCAATTAATGAGTAATTAATTATTCCCTATTTATGATGATGCACATTCTTTTTGTATTATCAATCTACATTTGTTAGGGAAATTCTTTCATAATACTTCTTTTTAACAATATATTTTTAAATTTGATACATTTTCCATTTTGGTTTATCGTTTAAACATTATCAAACTCCATTTCACAATAATAAGTGAATCATTTTCATCTACTTTTTTTTTTACTCCATGCAATCAATTCTTTCTACGTAATTTAACCTACGTACAAAAATATCTAAAATTACTATGTTAAACATATAGAATAATAGGTGGAGTAACTTTTATATACATATATATAAGTGTTTCTCATAAATTTTAATTTTGTGACAAAATTCAGCATAAAATGCTTTATATAAATATTAAATATTGATGTTGTTGTCCTTTCAGGCAAACCGCTTGTTTACTCCTTAAACTTCTTCACCTGCAAAGCCAGTCCTGGAAGTGATTCCAGGAGAAACTCTCCAACAATCAAGTCAACTTTCTCTTCTAAGAATTGGGATGTCTTAAGTCAGTTACACTTACCTTACCTCCTCCTAAGCTTGTTGTATTTATAGGCTAAAATAGTTATGGTTCCTTGTTTTCAGGAACAGAGATCGTAGGTCACACCACGATCACCACGTTCTGTGTTCATGACTTTCGTGTTCGTCGTTTGTTCCTCATTTCTCGGCCCACGTTCTCTGTAATGACTGGAGGTCTCACGTAGCTAATTAACGCTTTGGGATGAAAAGACTTCGCCTTGTTACAGGATGAAATTGGGCTAGACCTAACGACCATCAACCTCTCGATCGCTAGGCTACATATACACAATAACCCCCCCTTCATCCATGAAGTCAATACTACACAAAGTTATAACCATGTTTATGAGCTGCTTTGCAAATTTATTATTTTGCCCCGAAGTCATGTGTAATAGTACGTTCACTTCTGGTGTGATGTGAATTGATTTTGCGAAGTGTTGTATACTTCTTGTCTGTGTATTCTAATTTTGAAAAATTACGCATTCATTTGAATTTCAAACTTTTGAATAACTCCGTATCACATGGGTGATTAGTTGTTATGATCTTGCAGCCGAGATTCGCTCCTTTGTATTCATTGTTCACTCAACAATTTTCTCTTCAGCCGGTTCAGTTTCC
Organism: Rubia yunnanensis; assembly: GCA_037428765.1. Taxonomy (NCBI): domain Eukaryota; kingdom Viridiplantae; phylum Streptophyta; class Magnoliopsida; order Gentianales; family Rubiaceae; genus Rubia; species Rubia yunnanensis. The sequence goes on along the minus strand of CM075069.1, from coordinate 62,025,091 downwards.
TTTTCTTATAATTACCTTGAATCTTGTGCTTTGAAAGCTGACCCTATTCAGTGAACTACTGCTGCCGCCTTCTCGAATACCCAAAAAGGTAACTTACTTTTTGTCGGGCTGTCATGATTGCGTATTATTCCCCTTTTAGTCTCTTAGCTCTTCATTTTCCTTAATTAAAACCTCACATAAATTCAGACTCCTTCGTCTTTTATCATCATCTTTACTGCTACAGATTTCTACCGTCTTCCGCGTTAAACCAGTAATGTTTCCTGTGTTTGTCTTTCTTCACTCTTAGCTGATTTGTATAGGTCTCAACCTGTAGAGATTTATTTTTGTAGTGCAACTTTTTTCCCTTGTAATTGAGGTGATCCTATTATTTTTCTTTTCCAGAAGTCTATTTATGCTCTGGACTCTGGTTAAAATTGTCCATTCGGGCCTTTGTTGTTTTAATTGACCCCATCTTCATCTAGATTTTAGGGATCTTGAACTCTTCAACGTCTGCCTCTAACAATGTTAGAGTCTCTGCACCAAACGTTCGTTAAACTAGTGCTGATTCCAAAGAGGATTCTAACCACCTCGATGGTTCTTCAATTATCAGTAGCTTCCTCACCGATTCTTATGTTGTAGATTTTAAAAATAGCTCTTTTTTTTACATTTGTACGATCTTAAGGCACCTACGGCTTCTGATAGTGTTCGCACTCCTCTCTTTAGTTACATTTACTGTTATTTAGATTACCTTAAGTTTGGGTTTTCCTTTCCTTTGCCCCAACATGTGTTGGATCTTCTTTCTCACTATAAAGTTTCTTTACGTCAGCTGCACCCTAAAGCTGTGTTGATATTTTTTTTCTATCATGTATTCGAAGCGGCTGGCATTCCTTTTTCCATTGATTTATTCTGCAACCTTTACCATCTTCGTAAAGTAAAAAACTGCTCAGATGAGTTCACCCTATATCTTGTGATCCTCATTATTGAGTTCTTTAGTGGGTTCCCAAATAATTGTGGAGTGTGGCGTGAAGTTTTTTTCTATATAAAACTTGGTAATGATAGTAAACCAGCTTTCAAGATTTGGAAATGTGATTTTCCTAAATCTAAACTTCCTAAGGCTGTGGTTCATTTGAATGACAAGTCTGAGATTATAGCTTCAATTAGCCAGCATTCCATCTCACTTTGCCCTGCTAGTTCTTTAAGCTAAGTTGTTTAACTTGTCGTTTATTTGGTTGTTTCTACCATGCTCAACTTGGTTCTATTTGTATTTTTTTTAAAAAAATATATTTTGCTTCTATGTTTGCGTATTCACCTTACTCTCTTTATGTGTTAAGTCACAGTTATGGATCTAACTCGACGCTCCTCTGAGAGGAACTTTGTCTCTCTGAATGAGAACGATGATATGGAGACCCTGGCTATTAAGGTTACTAACAATTATGAGGTTACAATCTCTCCAAAAGTGGTTACTGGAGCCATCATTTAACCTATAGCCTCTAGGTCAATCAACAAAGAAACTAAAGGAGGTGGTGATCGGACTTCCAATGAAACAGCTCACCGGAGGAGACGTAAGGAATAAACCAACGATATCTCCACGGCATTGGAGCCTGTTAAGAAGAAAGGGTGTGTTCACCATCCTTCGTCGCATCCTCATATGCTAAGCCGCGATTTGATTGTTGAAGGGACCATTCCTGCCACACTTTCTAAATTGTCCCTTGAAATGTTATTGTGCTTTAAATGTGTTACCACTCTTTCTTTTTGGCTTGTTTCAAAACTAAGATTGGTGAGAACTTGCAACTTATCAGCGAGCAAGTTGCTGATTTTGCTAAAGGGAATGGCGTGGTACCAGAGGAGCTGGAGGCAAGCAAGGCGGAGTGTACTTCCATGAAGACTGCTGCTAAAGATGCTGAGGAGCGAGCGCGCGTTGCTGAAGACCGAGCTTTGGCCACTGAGAAAGAGATGGAGAAAATACACTTCCAGCTGGAAGAGATATGAACGAACGACCTTGCTTTGCTGGGGTACCCTCAAGTTCTAGTTGACCGCCTTGTGAAGACCAAATCTTTTTATGCTTTGTTAGAAGAGGATTCAACTAATGCTCACAATGTTGGTTATTACGAGGCCTTGTTCGAGTTGCGAAGGATAAATCCTATTGCTAAGGTTGATAAGCTGCCTAGGTTGGCCAATTTCGAAAAGGTTTTGGCACAGCAGACAAAAAATCTTAACGAGGGTTACCTTAAGAGCATTTCCGATGGCGGTCATTATTTTGTGCTACTATCACATCTCAGCGGTCATCCTACTCTTCCTTCTAGAGCCGAGCTAAAGAAGTGCGCAACTGACTACTTTGAGCACCTTCCCTTGAATTCCTCTAGTTTTCAGGCTCGTATTCCTGAGCATACATCTAAACTTAACAATGATGCAAACCCAGGGGATGATTTGAACAACAAAGCTCCTATTCATCCTGTAAGCAAGAAGGGTGTTGTTGTTGTTATCCACATTTCATCCTGTGAATGAGAGAAACCTCCATCATCATGAGGTGTGAGTATACTAGCCATTTATAGGCAATACAATGCTGAATTAATACAAACTTAAAGCCCATTACTCATCCACTACTCAACTCCCATACATTACTCACCCACTACTCAACTCCCATACATTACTCACCCACTACTCAACTCCCATGCCCCCCTTCAAGCGAAGCATCGGGTTGACCGAAACGCAGAGCTTGGAACAAAAAAATTCAAACAATGGCTTAGGTAGCCCCTTGGTGAAGATATCCACAAGCTGTAAGGAAGTAGGCACATGACTGACACGTGCCAGAAGCCACCAGCTCCCGAACAAAATGATAATCGATGTCGATGTGCTTTGCCCATTTATGAGCAACGGGATTCTGAGCCAAGAAGACCGCACTGTTGTTATCACACATCAACAAAGGTAAACCATCCAAAGGAAAATGCAACTCCCGTAGTAGATGAGAAAGCCAAACCACTTCAGCCGCTGTGTTTGCGAAGAGCACGATACTCCGACTCCGAGCTCGAGCATGAGATAGTGGGTTGCTTCTTGGCACTCCAGGATACCAAATTACCACCCAAGAAAACCGCATAGTCGTAGGTCGAACGACGCATCTCCAAACAATGAGCCCAATCAGCATCCGAGTAAGCACAAACATCAGAGGAACCACTCGAGCGGAAAGTAAGACCCAGATGAGGTGTGCCAGCCACATATCGAAGAATCCTGGTGACAGCTGCAAAATGATCCTCCCGGGGATCTTGAAGAAACTGACTAACCGAGTTAACGGCAAAAGCCAAATCCAGACGAGTGATAGTCAGATACTGAAGAGCACCAACAAGCGAGCGATAAAGAGTTGGATTACCGAAAGAAGCACTGGAGGTACGAGAAAGCTGAGAAAGCGGTACAAACAGAGTGGTGACCGGAGAAGTCTCAGTCATGCCAGCTCAAGAAAGAATATCACAAGCATACTTGGACTGTCCAAGGAAGATACCCGAAGGAGAAGAAGACACCTCAAGATCAAGAAAATAGTTCAAAGAACCTAAGTCCTTGATCGAGAATTCCTGATCAGTTCGGGTGATAAACTGACGAATTGCACCCGCATTATTACCAGTAAGGATGATGTCATCAATATAGACCAGAAGGTACAGCAGCGTAGAACCCCTAGAGAAAACAAACAGGGATGTATCCAAAGAACTGCAAAGAAAACCAAGCTAATGTAGATTAGAACTGAATCTATCAAACCAGGCCTAAGGAGCCTGTTTAAGGCCATAAATAGCCTTTTTAAGACGGCAAACATAATCAGGACGAGCAGGGTCCTTATACCCGACGGGCTGAGCCATATAAACAAGAGTATCAAGAACACCATTAAGGAAGGCATTCTTGACATCAAGCTGATGCAACGGCCACTTCCGAAGCGTAGCTATAGCAAGAACAGTCCGAACTGTAGCAGCCTTGACCACCGGGCTGAAGGTGTGATCAAAATCGAAACCAGGAATCTGTGAAAAAACCTGAGCAACCAGACGGGCCTTGTAACGATCAATAGTCCCATTGGATTTGTATTTCAGGCGAAACACCCACTTTGAACCTACAACATTGGCATCCGAAGGCCGAGGCACCAACTCCCAAGTGTTTTGTCGACGAAGCGCATTCAACTCTTCATCCATTGCACTAACCCATTTCGGATCCTTAAGAGCTGTACGAAAATCTCGAGGCTCAGAATGAATTAAAACTGCAGCTAGAAGACCAGTGAGAACAAAATCAGGATGAGACATAGGACGACGAGTACCATCCTGATTTCTGGTGGTCATATGATGAACCCTCTGCGGTGGAGCATCAGAATCAGAAGTGGACCCAGAGGAAGCGGAGGAACTCAAAGATGGAGAAACCGGCATCAACGGTGAAGGGATCAAAGGAGTAACCGAGACCTCCGGAATGGACACGGGAGGCGGTAGACAAGCCGAGGATGGAGACTGATCACAAAGAGTACAATGACCAGAAACTGCCGAGGAAGACAAAACCGGCTCAGAAGTAGACAGCTCAGGATTCAGAAAAGTAAGAACATCCAAGGATGAAAAATCCTGCTCAGTGCTCCCATTAGCTAAGGGAAAGCACGTCTCGTCAAAACGAGCATGGAGAGTGATATAAATTCGACCAGTGACACCATTCAAACAGCGAAACCCCTTATACTGAGAACTGTAACCAATAAAGATACAAGGAATGCTACGAGGAGAGAGCTTATGATTAGCATAAGGTCGAACAAAGGGATAAACCCGACAGCCAAAAGGCCGAAAGTTTGAGTAGTCTGGAGGTTAACCAAACAAGAGACTGTAAGGGGAAGCACTATCAAGGACAGGAGTGGGCAATCGGTTTATGGTGTAGACAGCAGCTGCAAAAGCATTGTCCCAGTGTGACAAGGGCAGGTGAGAATAGAACAACATAGCCAACCCCATTTCAGTTATATGCCGATGCTTCCGTTCCGCATGACCATTTTATTCCGGAGTATAGGGGCACGATAACTGATGATGAATGCCTTTAGATGCAAAATAGGAGCGTAGACGATGATTGAGAAATTCGGTACCACCATCACTCTGGAAGGTTTTGATAGTGGTAGAGAATTTGTTCTGTACAAGAGCCTCAAACTGCATATAAACGTCTACGAAATCCAATTTCCTGCAAAGCGGGTACAACCAGGTAAAGAAAGAATGATCATCCACAAAGATAGCATAATAAGAAAACCCATTTTTTGATAAAACAGGGGCAGGCCCCCATAAATCACAATGAATCAAGTCCAAAACTTAAAGCCCATTACTCATCCACTACTCAACTCCCATACATTACTCACCCACTACTATAATCTCTATAATCAGCCCCAAGAGCATGCAAAAACCATAACACCATATCATCATTCGTAGCAGGAGCATCCATGGCAGCAAGTTTATCAAATAAAACCTTAAACTGGAGATGTAAAGCATGCACAGAACCAGTTTTGCGAAGATTCATGATTTGCACACGCAAGCTTAACATAGAAGAATTACTAAGATTATGAAAAATAGTAGCAAGAGTCTCCCAAATTTGAGCAGCAGTCTCACATGCAGAGATTTCAGACATTACCTCAACAAAGACCGAAGAGAGAAGGAGACAACACAACTTCTCGTCATCAGCGATCCATTGATCATAGGAAGCTTTCAACTTGTCATAATCCTCACGCTTAGGGGTAGAACCCGAGGCAGAGGCGGCCGTGAGGAACGTGGGCGGCATCGGCAATGGAGGGCACGGAGTGGAACCATCAAGATGCCCCAACAACTTCTGAGATCGAAAGAGAAGCTGCACCTGCTTCCTCCACATCATGTAATTGGAGGAATCAAGCTTTATCGTCAACAGATGAATCATATTGCTATAAGAAAGTTTGTCTTCTGCCATGATGGAAAGAAGAGAGAAAGAAAAAAAATCGAAGAAGGAGGGAGGGAGAGAGACGCAAGGCATCAGTTAAGGAAGAGAGAAAGCCAAAAGACACTGCTCTGATACCATGTGAATGAGAGAAACTTCCATCATCATGAGGTGTGAGTTTATTAGCCATTTATAGGAAATAAAATGCTGAATTAATACAAACTTAAAGCCCATTACTCACCCGCTACTCAACTCCCATACATTACTCACCCACTACTCAACTCCCATACATTACTCACCCACTACTCAACTCCCATACATTACTCACCCACTACTCAACTCCCATACTTCCTCTTCTCCTTCTAAAGTTAGTAAATCCTAGTGCTATAGACCTAAGAAGCTTTATTTTTTATTTTGTAATTAAAGAAAATATTCCTAAGTATGTTTGTACTATTGATGACTATTGCGATCGTTATGTTTGCTTTTTATAATTTGACCAATCTTTTTGCATTCATTTACCTGCAGGGGTTTGATATTTTGGTTGACCAAAGTTTTTTGAAAAGTGTTAAATATCTGGGATGCTATGCTCATTTTTCTTGTCGCAATGGGTTTGCATTGTCATCTAAATGTTTCCCTATTAACCTAATTGAGGCTTTAAAGCGTATATCAAAAGAATATTTACAGCTTATTTCCTACCATCGCCTATCCCTTGTGGAGTCCATTCCATTGCATGTTAGGTGGGAAGCTTCTACATCTTTGTCGACTTCATCTTCTTCCCCAGTCTGTCTTTGCAGTAAGCCCATTCCTGACAGCTATAACGCTGAGTCGCTTGGCAAAGATATAGTTTGTGGTTTGGTTGACCTCGAATTTATGGTTGTGTACCTACATTTGCTTAACCTTCCTACCTGTGTTCAAGAATGGGCGTTATCCTTGGGAATTCGTTTAAAGTACATGCTCCTGGATATTAATGAACTCGAAGCAAAGTGGGGAAAAATGTGAAGGAGACTCAGGAAGCTGTGCGTGATCTGCGGAGGATTTGCAACGAGAAGAATGGTCTTATCCACTGGAAACAGTTGAATGTGGTGGAAATGCTTCGCTAACAGAAGGAGGCCAGAAACTACGCCTTAAGTAAGACGCGTGAAGCCCTCAAGAAAACAATCATCATTGATAAGTAGTGTGCTCGCCTTGATAAGTAGTGTGCTCGCCTTGACAACTTGCTCGATTGGTTGAAGAAAAAGCATGATGAATGTGACTATCTTTCAACCTTTTCTCTTGGATGGAAAAGCAAGTTCGACGAACAGTTTGCTATAAATACCCAGCTGCAAAGTGAAAATGAGCAGCTCTGCGCTGAGTGTGAGTGGCTTGATATATCTGTGCACTAACTTGAGCAATCTTGTGTTAAGTATAAAGATAGACTTCAGGCTCACCCTTCGTCATCTCGCTAGGCTATTGGTCATGGAGATCTTACTATGGACTTGGGTGGGCAAAGAGTTAACCAGTCTGATGCTATCCGATGGCATATTCGGTGCCTAGAAGTAGAACTACAAAATATGGCTACCAAGAAAAAGAAATATGAAGAAACTGTGAGTGTTATGAGTATGCACCTGGATCGCAAGGAATTTGGCCTTATAAACGATTTCAAGGCCTACTTGGCCATATAGAGCAAAAGATTCTAACACGCCATTAGCTTATTTATACATCAAATGGCGATACAACCACATGGTCAGCAAGGAGCGTGCAGCTGAAGAGGACCGGCGGAGGGCAAAACGTTCTCTTTGCAAGGTCGTGCATGGTCGTCATTGCGATGGTTCATCCTCATCTGGATCATTGCGAGCTTCTAGGCGTAGATAAATCTCTTATTTTAAGAAATTTTTCTGTAATTGTTTTTGAATAATCTTATTTATGACGTTATGAACTTGCATCATTGCTATCTGTCAATAAGTTGTCTTCCTCCTGTTTATGCTGATTGGTTGAGTCTTTTTTATCAAGTGGAGCTGCAAAATCCATGCCTTATGTCATTATTATAGCAAAGATACTAGATACATCACTTGGATTTTGTAAAGGCTTTGGGTTTTGTGACATGCAAGGTCTATTGCTTGCTTGCTTGTGTCAGTTTTTATGAGCAAATATGCTCTTGTGCAAGATCTGTAGCTTGCGATCGGATTGTTCACCGAGGTGCGAGATCCAAAACTTGAAAGTATTGATAATTATGCAAGATCTATAGCTTGCAAGTGTATGATTCGCAAAGTTGCAAGATCTAAAGCTTGCAAGCATCGATAGTTATGCAAGATCTATAGCTTGCGATCGTATGGTTCGTCGAGTTGCGAGATCTAAATCTTGCAAGTATCGGCAGTTGTGCAAGGTCTATAGCTTGCAAATGTATGATTTGCAAAGTTACAAGATCTAAAGCTTGCAAGCGTCGGTAGTTGTGCAAGATCTATAGCTTGCAGTTTGTGCCCTTATGCTCAACTTTTGGCACTGATCGTGATATGCTACTAATGTACTATCATAAAATATTTGTAAGTAGAAGACTAAAAATGTAATTACAGCCCAGAAAGATGGTTTTTTAATATTCACTGCAATAGTGTCACGTTGGGAACAATGGAACGATTACAACCAATGATAATCTCATTGTTTCTGTACAGGTATATGCTTGCTATCCCCTTCCTCAAATTTAGACATAAAACTTTCTCAGATTGAGCACATGCCATGTGTTTGGAACATTGATGCCATCCAACCTCTCAATTTTGTAGTTGTGGACTTGTGAGCCTTCGTGACCTTGTATGGTCCCTCACTTTGGGCATAGCTTTCCTCGTTCTTCTACTAGGCTAGCCTCGTTCTTTCTTAACACCAGGCTGCCAATCTGAAATTGTGTTTCCTTTGCATTATGATTATAGACTCTAGTTATTCTTTCTTTATATTTAGCTTCTGTGATCATTGTCAATTCTCTTTTCTCTTCCAGCTCATCCAAGTCTAACTTTATCATCTTCGGATTGTCCTTCTCCATGTAACCGCATACTCGAAGGCTTGAATTGCCAATATCTACCAGTATCACTGCTTCATGACCATAGACCAAACTATATGGTGTCTTACCCGTTGGTTCTCAAACGGTCATTCTGTATGACCATAGAGTGTTGGGTATTTCTTCCACCCATCCACTTTGCTTTCCTTCAAGTCACCTCTGAAATCCTTGAACGATGGTCATGTTCATTACTTCCACTTGCCTGTTAGCTTGAGGGTGCACCACAGAGGTAAACTTCTGAGGAATCCCAAGATTTGAACGCCAATCAGTGAACATGCTGCTTGTGAACTGTGTACCATTATTCGTGACGACGGTATGTGACACCCCAAAACGACACACTATGTTCTGCCAAACAAATTTTCTAATTACTTTAGCTGTTACTCGTCCCAATGGTTTTGCCTCCACCCACTTTGTGAAATAATTGATTGCCATGATTAGGAATTTGGCATTGCCTTCTCCTCTTTAGAATGTCCCAACTAGGTCAATCCCCCATTTATCAAATGGCCAAGCACCATATATCCCTTCCAAATCGGCTTGTGGTTTATGCGACAACGAAGCGTTGATATGGAAACTCCTACTTTTAATGATGAAGTGTATCATAAAACATAGTCAGCCAATAGAATCCTACTCAGATGACCTTTCTTGCTACTATTTGAGCTCCCCGATGCGTGCCACACAGCCGTTTGTGGACTTCTCTAAGGATTTCTTTGGTCTGTACTAGTCCTACACACTTTATCCATGGGAACAAAAAGCCCTTTTTGTACAAGGTCCCGTCTTTGTTTTGCACCTTATCTTCAGGAAATGTTCCCTTCGCGAAGTACTCTATTAGTGGTGTCATCCAATTTACACCTTCCATTTGTATTGTTGACACTGTAGTTGATATTGTGCTTCTGATTGGAACGATTCTACTATCACATCTCCATGTTCGCTCAAAGGTTCAAATCCATCTTTTGCTATCTTACTTAGTGCATCCGCTTTTATATTTTTGGTTCTTGGTACATACTAAATATCAAAGTACTCGAGCTGGGCTATGAGTTACTGAACTTTCTTTAAATACTTCAACAACTGTTCTTCTCATACTTCATAGTCTCCTCGCACCTGTTGGACTACAATTAGTGAATCACAGGATACCCGAACACTCTTTACTTACATTCTGACGGTAAGGACCAATCCACATATCAAAGATTCATATTCCGCTTTGTTGTTGGTGAGCAAAAACTCGAAACAGAGTGAGTATCTATGTTCACCTCCTTCTGGGTTTACCAGCAGTAATCTTGCCCCGCAACCTTCCCTGCTAGACACACCATCAACAAGAAATGTCCATGCCATTTCTTCCCACTTTGATCTCCTTTTTTCAATTCTCAGATTCTGGTGTATCTTCGCTGTCCGTGCATCTTTGCTTCTAATTTCTGCAATGAAATTTGCTAATGCCTGGGCTTTGATCCTTGTTCTTGGTTGAAATTGGATTTCAAATTAGCCTAGTTCCAGAGCCTACTTCATTTCTCTTCCTAAAGATTTAGGCTCGTTAAGAAAGTTCTTGATTGGAAAACCCATGTAGAGCACTATGCAATGATTGTGGAAATACATTCGTAACCTTCGTTCTAAGTATATTAAAGTTAGGGTTAACTTCTTAACTGGCATGTACGCTTTTTTGTGTTTTGCATTTTCCTGATGATATAATAGACTGGAACATGTTTCTGTCCCTCCAGGTGAACCAAAATGGAACTGACGGCATTCTGCGAGATTGCCAAGTATAAATATAAGGGCAAACGACTTGGCAGACCATCCACCTCTTCCCATTTGACCTTTTTGGTCCCCAATTTTTTTTATCACTTTCATCCCTAAACTAACAAAATTGTTGAGTCGTGGCCCTCCTATTCAGTCAAGGTGTTAAATTTGGTTAAAATATCAAATTTAAGGGCAATATAGTCATTTCCTCTTTTTTCATTTTTACTTTTTCCATTTTTTTCTATTTCCTTTCCATTTTTTCCTTTTCTTTTCCCTTTTTCCTTTTCTTTTTCCCTTTCCAGCTCCTGAATCTGCCGTCCAACACATTTGCTTGACTTCTTGAAAATTCCAATAATCGAAGTCCTCGCTGATTTCTTTTCGCACAAAGGCTATGTCCTGGAAGAGACACCCGCTCACCTATTTGCTGTTAAAATAATCCAATTTAAAGTGGTGGTTCCATCATCGTTCTTGGAGTGGTTGTGCGGGCTTTGAAGTCAGGGTGGCATAATTGGCAGCGGGAGGGAGAGAAAAGGAGGTCGTGGGGAGGTGGGGAGGCGCACCCACCGCCTCTTGCCATCATCTTTGGAGAAGAATTATTTTAGTGGTTTGTTCTTATGCTGACCTTATGGATAAGGGTAATTAATGCTCATCGTCAGGTTTATGAGCACAAGAAAATTATTGGGACCGCTAAAATTCATTCTCGGGTAGTTTTTTCGTCAAAATGCTGGCAAGGTTTTTGTTCAAGATATGGGATTCCTTTCCTCCCCAAATGAGTTCTTAATGAAAGAAAATGTCCCAACAAAGGAGCTATACATCAATTTAAGGTCATCAGACACTTGGGTGGCTGAATATAGGAAGTGGATGGATAAAGTTGGTCATGAAATGCCTTATTATATAGGACACAACACCATTTCACTACCCAAAGTACGTGCTATGGTTGAGCATGCCCTAGCTGGCTTCGTGGCCAACCTTTTTGCTTCTCAACCTGCCAAAGGAGGAAATGGAGCAATTTGTGCTCCAAATTTTGTGAATCAATATTTTCATCATGTAATTCACTGTAAAGGATGCAAGAATGCTATTAAATCTTTTGAGGCATGGAAGCAAGCCCTTTCAGCTGCTGCTCTCACGGCAGTGCCCATGAACTCCGACACCCAAATTTTGCAGAGACCGGTGCTCATGAACTCTATACCCAATTTTTCAAATCTTGGAAAATATTATAACCATGGAAAATCTTCTCTGTCGCCGATGGTCAGAGTCTTCCACCGGTTAAAAAACATCAGTCGCTGGTGGGGAAGACATCGAAGTTCATGGCAGCGGTAGGGGTGGTTTGACGGGACTGGCGGAGCTGGGAGGGGCTGGTAGAAGAAAAGAAGAGTGAGGGTTGGATTGTAATTAAATAAAATATGAAAAATAAGAAAATAAGAGTGATGGCTTGATTGTAATTAAATAAAATATGAAAAGTCTCGTATACCCTCCATTTTGTTAAGAATTCAGAAACTAACAGTATTGACTTCACTTTTAACAGGTTGACCAAACGGAAGGATCATGATTTAAATTTTTTGTTAGTTCAGGGGGTAAAAGTATTTAAAAAAAAGAATGGGGGCCAAAAGGGTCAAATGGGAAGAGATGGAGGGCCCCTGAAGTCGTTTCCCTAAATATAATGTTTCTCTTGGCAACGCTTGAAGCTGTTCCTTTAAACCATCACATGCTCTTTAACAATCTTCGCTCTAGCTAAAATTTTTGGCTTTTCTTAAGACTTCAAAGAATGGGAAGTGTTTCTCTGCCGCTTTCGAGATGAAATGGCTAAGTGCTGCTAATGATCTTATTAAGATTTGCACTTCTTTGACTGTTCTCGGCTGGGGAAGATTTACTATAGCTTGTATTTTCTCTGGGTTGGCTTAGATACCTTTTGAGGATACCTTGTATCCTAAAATTTTTTTTGCGCCTACTCCAATTACACATTTCTTAGGGTTGAGCTTCATCCTTATGGCTCGTAATGTGTCCACAGTTTCTTTTAAATATGTAGCAAAGCTACCCACCTTCTTTCTCTTGATAACCATGTCATCAACATATGCCTCAACATTTAGTCCTATTTGAATGCAAAATGCGTGATCGACTACTCTCTGGTATGTTGATCCAGCATTTTTTAACCCAAACGGCATCTTTACATAACAAAGCATCCCAAAGCTTGTTATAAAGTTTGTTTTCTCTACATCTTCCGGATTCATCAATATTTGGTGGTATCCCTTGTACGCATCTAAAAATTCTAGGGCTTCATATCATGTAATCGCTTCCACTAGTTGATCGATATTTGGCAGAGGGTAGCAGTTCTTTGGGAATGCTTTATTCAAATTTGCGAAGTCAATGCACATTCTCCAACCTGCGTTTGATTTCTTCACCATGACTGGGGTTCTTTAGCCACTTTGGATATACAGTTTCTTTCAGTATACCAGCTTGAAGGAGTGTTCTAACTTGATCTTTGATTTCCTTTTGTCTATCGCTAGGGAAGCAATGCTACTTTTTGTTTAATCGGTTTGATTGAGTCACATATATTCAAGGAATGAGTAGCAATGCCTAGGTCCACCCCTCCCATGTCTTGAACGCTCCATGCGAACGTGTCTTTGTGGTTTCATAGGATTTCTACAACATTCGTCTTCTGTTGGCCTCGAAGATGTTTTCCTATCTTCACGCACTTTGAATCATCTTCGCTATCCTGGCTAACCAGCTCTGTTTCTTCTCCCAAGTCTGCTGTTGATTTTGGCTACTCTAGTAAACCACCACCTGAGATGGTTTTAACCATTTTTGCATTTTCTCCAACCTTTCCCGCCTTCATTGCTATGACCATGCATTGCCTGGCCATTTACTGGTTTCCTCTTATGGCCGCAATACCAGCTGGATTTAGGAATTTCATTACCAGGTGGTAAGGGGACCATATTTCTTTAGCTCTGTTCATTCATGACCTTTCAATGATGGAATTAAATGTACTTGGGGCATCCATGATGACGAAGCCGCTCATGATGGTGTAATTTCACCCACTTTCTCCAATAGTGACAGGCAACTGTATATTTCCCAGAGGTGTTTCGGCTCGTCCGTGAATCCAACCAGCGAGTATGTAAACTTTGTTAAGTCATCTCTCTTAAAACCCAGCCTGTCGAAGTAGTCTTCTAATAGTATCTCGACTGCGCTTCTATCGTCTACGAACACTTTGTGAATAGTTGCATTCCCGATTTTTGCTATGATGACCTTGGGGTCGTTGTGAGGTGAAGCGTTAGAAACTGCATCTTCCTCTCTAAAGGTGACCGTCTCACTCGAACGAAGCCTTTTATCCACAGGCTCTTGCGGGGGAGAGTACCTTGCTTTGGACTTCCAAGCATTGTTAGCCAATGACTCTGTGAATCCGTGTATGGATAAGATACTGTCTCTGGTATTGCATTGGCTGCATCATCATTGCAATCCACCATCACAATCCTCTTTTTATTTCTCACCATTGTGATCGATGTACTTTGGTTTCTTGGAGATGGGTTCACTGTTTTGCTAGTGTCCCCACACTAGCTTGCTCCTTCCTTTCTATATTGGCTTAAGTAGCAATTTCTCGGGTTTTCTTCAATATGTCTTCTTAGGTCTCTGCAATGCTCTATTTCATGACCACGACCCTTGTGGAAGGCACAATAATACTCTCTAGATCTCTTTTCTGGTGGCACTATCATAAGTGATGGTTCTCAAAATAGATCTTCGTTCGCTTGCATATCTCCTTCCTTGATCTAGTCAGTGGTGTATCTTGGAATGTCGTGCCTTGCGTTCCTGATTCTCCCCGCTTGAAAGTCATGTTTCCCCTTGCAATTCTTCGTAAAATCCATATGTGAATCCTCCATCATTCACTTTTAGCCTCGTTCCCTTTCTATCTTACTGTTATTCGCCTCTTCTGTTCGCAAATGCTATTCAATCATCTTTTGTAGCTCTCTTGGATTTTTGGGCTTGTTTTTTGTTAGTTCCTTGTGGAACTCTCCTGACTACATGCCTCCTGTAAATGCTCCCAATGACGATTGGAATGACAAGTCGTGAACTTGCAAACTTTACGTCACGAACCCACTATGATTCTCCGCTAGAATTTCTTCACTTCGTTGAGCTATGTAATTAATATCCGCATTCATTTTTGTAAATCTTTGCTTCTGATAGAAGTGGCCCAGGAATAAATTCTATAACTGTGCCCATAATTTGATGTTTCCACTTGGGAGATCCTCATACCAGGTGATCAATGTTTATGAAAAGAAGATGGGGAAGGCGTTGCACACTAATTCGATGTTCGTATTGCGAAATCTCATACAGTTTCTATATGAATGTAGGAACTCTTTTAGATCTGGGGTCCTATCGTATATTTTAACATGTAGAGGAATTTTGAAGTCCTTTGGCATCTTAAAATCCCAGAGATGTGGAGCTAGGGGTGATTTTTCTACATCATCGTCTGCAACGATGTCCCGAAGTTCCTTTTTCTTCTTGAGATTTTCACGTTCCCAACTTACCCTATTTTCTATTCTTGGATTGTTTGGTTTGCGTGTTTTCAAGGAACTGGTTGTACAAATTTTCCACGTTCGCTTCTAAAAATGATGCGAACGTTCTTCTTTCATTTTCTTGGTTCATATTGGGGAATTCTGCTTCTTCCTCCCCCGTTTCCTCTTTACTATGCTATCTTTCCCTACTGTGGATGTAGTCCTAATCCTGGGGATGATGCATGGTTCTATTACGTCCAGGTGTTTGCTCCTCTATTTGGTGGTTATGAGTCTTCTCACTTATGGTGAACACCGTTGTTTACCCGAATGACTTGAAAACGAAAGAAAAAATGCCATCCCCACAGACGGTGCCAAATAATGTTGTGGTTCTTTCAGGCAAACCGCTTGTTGTTCACTCCTTGAACTTCTGCACTTGCAAAGCCAGTCCCGGAAATGATTCCAGGAGAACCTCTCTGACGATCAAGTCAGCTTTCTCTTCTAAGAATTGGAATTTCTTAAGTCAGTTACGCTTACCTTAGCTCCTCTTGAGCTTGTTATATATATAGGCTGAATAGTTATGGTTCCTTGTTCTTAGGAACAGAGATCGTGGGTCACATCACGATCACCACATTCTGTGTTCATGGCTTTCGTGTTCGCCATTTATCCCTCATTTCTCGGCCCACGTTCTCTGTGATGACTGGAAGTCTTACGTAGCTAATTAACGCATTAGGCTAAAAAGGCTTCACCTTGTTACATTATGAAATTGGGCAGGGCCTAACGGCCATCAGTCTCTCGATCACTGGGCTACATAGACACCAAATATAGTATTGAAAATTTTTATTTGTAAATACTTTCAATAATTTATTTAGCACTTTGTAAATTTTATTTACAATTGTTTTTAGAGTCCGTCTCTTGAAGACGGTCTTTCCATAAGTTATGGAAAGAAATTAGAAGAAATCGAGATAAAATTTTTGGATTGCATTAATTGAGTCATAAACTTATAGTTACTGCATGTTGCATAATAAAATTTTAATATTGCAACTAAAACCTTTTACCTTTCTATATTTATAATTCAACCACATTCTTTCCATATCTATGGAAATGCTGTCTTTCACTAGACATTGTCAATTTATACGACTTTATTTTATTTTTGTTAACTAATATTCAGAAATGACATATTTTAGTACACATAAATATGTGATTGGTAATAGTATTAAAAAAATGAGTTCATCTTTTGAAAGACCGTCTTTCCATATGTTATGAAAAGACCAAGGTTTAAATTACAAATTAGAAGAAATCAAGAAAAAAAATTGGGTTGCATTAATCGTGTCATAAACTTATAACTAGTGCACCTTGCACAGTAAATTTTTAATATTGCAACTAAAACCTTTTACATTTCTATAATTCTATTTCAACTCCGTCTTTCCATATGCCTATGTAAATGCGGTCTCATAAAAAAATTAATGCCTTAAGGTATATTATACATTTAATTTTAATATTAAATTTAGGTTATCATAAATTTTAACTTTCTTTAATATGTATAATTTAATATTATATTTAGAATGACGGGGTATATTAAAAATTGGGAAAGATCTTCTTTCCATATGCTTGTGGAAAGACGAGATTTAATTAGAATAATAAAAGATAAAATGTTTTAGTTGCAATATTAAAAATTTATTATGCAACGTGTAGTAGTTATAAAGTTTATAATCCGATTCATGCAACCCGAAAATTTTATCTTCATTTCTTCTAATTTGCTCTTTAAACCTTGTCTTTCCATGGCTTATGGAAAGAGCGTGTTTCAAGAGACGAATTCAAATTATAAATATATTTTCTATCATAAATCGTGCAATGGCACGATATTACAATCAAATCTTCAAAACTTCGATCATTTTTCATATTCTATGAAATTCGTATGAGTTTAATGTTGATAACGATAATGTAATTTTGATAAAGTAGTATTTATTAATATTTTATCAACTAATTAAATTATATTAAAAATATATATTTATTTATATAATAATATTCAAATTCAAATCCGTGCAAAGCACGGATGTTATCTAGTACTCCCTCTGTCCTAGCTATTTTTGCACTCTTTCCTTTTTGGGACGTCCCAACTAATTTTGCACTCTTCACTTTATTTCCTCTTTGGCTAATTTATATTCATATTTTATGTTGGAAAATAATGAAATTAAATGGAAAAGGAAAAGAAAATGAAGGTATCCCACCAGCATATGGGCAAGAAAATATATAATAATGTTTTCTTAAAAAAATTGCTCTTTCTCTCTTTGCAAAAGTAGCTGGGATGAGGGGAGTACTATATATTAAAATAGCAACTCTTTGGCGCATGTAAATATCATGCTTTTAGCACATCACCTTTGCCATCTATCACATCTATAATATACAACTCTTGGCCACATGTAATCCCCATGCTTAGCCAAATCACCTTTGTCCTATTTCACATTTAGAATTGGCCACATCATATAGGCACGTGTCATACATAAAATGTACCTTATTTAATGTTGTAATTATTCTTTTATTTACCTTCTTTAATTAATACACTTTTAAAGGAGAAGTTATTTTTATAACTTTGTTTAGATTGTTTTGATTCATTAAAATAAGAGATCTTTCATGTTATTATCACTATATTTCTTTTATAAAGTAAAGTAGTTTTATACAATATTTTAAAAAAATTTCTAGATAAAATACATATATGTCAACAAATATCACCCATCACATTTTCTTATTCAATTTATAATATTAATATAGTATATATATATATATATAATTATTGAAACTAATACATTAAAAAATATATTATACTTTTCATTTACAAATCTGTGCATCGACATGAGTATTGCCTAGCACTGTATACTAAAAGAGCAATTTTTTGGCCACATGTAACTCCAACACTTAGCCATATTAACTTTAACAAAATTTTGACATGTGGCTTCCTCAAGGACGAACCTTTAGACCACAGAGGGAATGATACGAGTATCAAAACTTTAGATATTCAGAATGAAAAGGATGAAGCTATGCCACACACTGATCAAACATTCAAAGGTCATATACGAGATCTTCAAAGTCATTTGGCAAGTCCTGTAACTAGGTCAAGGAAGACACTTAGAGATGTTACTTTGAATCCCTTGTGAAGTAGATTCATGATGAATATTTGAAGATCACAGGGGGGGGGGTTGAAGGTTATTTTGGATTAATATCACTTTTGTTTCGAAGGATTGAAGTCATAAACATTAATAAAGTGTCTAAAAAGAACCGTCTGGACCTTTATTTAGTGGGATGGTTCAACAAAAATTTACTTCTTCTTAACTTAGTTTTTCTTATATTTTGGCCCATGATAATCATGGCTATGTTGCCCCATTGGGTGATAAATTTGTGGCTCTCAATAAGTTCTAGAAGATTGATTTTGATTAGACTAAATAAGATTAGAATATTTTTTTGATTAAACCATCCATAGATGGGGGAAATTATATTAGGCCTTCCCAAGCCATAAAAGAAACATAAAATAGAAAGAAAGATGAAGCCGTAGCTTAGTCAAGATATACAAGAGTGAGCAATAGGCTCGTGAAGCAACATTTGTTGCTTCCAAAAGAATGAGAGAAATGTAGATGATAGTTATAGGATTACAACTGTTAGTCTATATAAGAGATCATCAAACTTGTTAGTGAATCGACTTAACGAAACACAAGGCAGTCAGAATCACCCCACATAGGCTAAGGAGCTTATCCTCTACTAGTAACAGGAGGCTATGAGTTTACAAAAAATGTTGCAGGTGGATCAGTGAGAATGTCCTCAATCAGTATGTGTCAACTGTGCATGAAGAACCTGCAAAAATCATCCTGAGCATGAAGAGTCTGTTGCTGCCCTAAATCTGCAAAAAACAGCATAAAACAGCACAACTCAGTAGCATCCATTCATTGAACCATCCTTAATGAGGGTGTACCCATATGATCTAGTCTAATTAAACCTTGACAAGTAGAAGATAGCATTTGAAAACTACTCAAAGAGGAACTAGACTGAGCTCGGAGACAAGCTTTAGCCAAAGAATCGGCAACCAAATTAGCTTGTCTGTGAGTATGCAGTAATATAATATCACCCAAGGCTTGGTGAATTTCATCAGCCATTTGGAACAGTTTCCAATGTGCATGCAGAGGATCAACAACACAATTGACAGCATTTAAACAATCTAATTCAATGCAAACAGGGGCAGAGTATCCTACACCAATATCTAAAGCAAAAAGGATTGCTCTCAACTCAGCTTCCAGAGGGGAGTTTTCTTGTGTGTACTTAGTATGAGCCGAAATGAAACTACCCCTAGGATCTCTGATAATCATTCCAAGTCCACACATGTTAGAATAACCACACCACGCAGCATCAACATTAATTTTGTAACCCATACATGGCCTTTTCCAAGAAATTCTAAAAATTTTCGGCTTTGGAGTAGATTTGATCAAAGGTAAGAAGGAGTGATTAGCAATATTTAAGTCTATAGTAGAGGTAATGTAGACTGGTTTGGCACAAAAGGTATAGAAAATTTGTTCCCTTATTCTATTAAGCACTGAACCCCTAATTGGCAAGACAGATTCATATAGGCATTTGTTTATCATATTCCACAGATTCCAGCATGTAATTAGGGAGGCAGTTCTAATTATTATTGAATGCAAGGAACTCAAACCAGGATAAGTAAGATAGCATGATAGTCTTTCCCATATAGATGGGAAAGATCTGTCCCTAATTCCCATGAATTGATGAACAGTACTCCAAACTTGTACAGAAAAGGTGCAGGAATTGAAAAAATGATCTAAGGAGTCCACATGATTACTGCACATACAACATTTCGAAGGCAGATTGAATCTCAGTTTTTGCAGAACATTATCAAATGGTAAGTACGAGTTTATCAGTTTCCACATGAAAATTGAGATTTACTTTTCAATTCTGGAATTCCAAAAAAGTTGAGTAGAAGCAGTAGTACCTGACTGTGAGCTGAGCAAGAGATAAGTAGATTTAAATGTGAAATCACCTTTAATACCAGGTTTCCATATGAGCCTATCACACCTGTGAGTTGAGAGCTTTGATTCCTGCAAAAGAGAGATAGCATGAGAGATAAGTAAATGAGAAATTTTATGAATCAGAAGAGGTTTATTTGAGATGAACTCTGAAACTGTACAGTCAGCCGAGATATCTACAAGATTTTGATCACAGAGATCCATAATAGGACCAATATCTAACCAATTCGAAGTCTAAAAATTGCAGTCACCCCTACCAACTATTACTCTGGAATTTGATTCTGCCCAAGCATTAAATGAGCAGATCCTTTTCCAATTAGAAGAAGATCTAGATGAGGGTGGCAGGGATGCAACAAGATGGGTCCATAAAGCCTCAGCCTTTTGATATTTCCACCAAAGTTTAACTGAGCAAGTATCAATTATGGTGTTTATTGATCTGAATCCTAGACCATTTTGGTTAATAGAGAAGCAGAGAGCATCCCATTTCCTCCATGATCTTTTAGGTTTTAGATCAATAGATTCCCAAAAAAAATCTGCTGAGTTTTTTTTCTATGATGGAAATAATCTCCTTGCTAGGTTTTAGAACTGACCAAATGTGTTGAGGAATAGAGAAAATGCAAGACTGAATGAGTGTAATTTTTCCCCCAGTGGATAGCCATTTATTTTTCCAGCTATTAATCCTATTATCAATCTGTTCAATTAGTGGTTGGAAATAGGATTTTTGTGCAAATCCAGTAAAAATAGGCACACCCAGATATGTGAATGGAAAACTCCCAATTTTCATACATAGAATCCTCTTTATACTGTTAACTGTGTGAGCAGAGGCATGTTTTCCCATGTAAATGTCATTTTTACTGCAGTTTATTTTTTGACCAGTGACATCCTCAAATTTAGACAGAAAGGCTTTAAATCTAAACAAAGTTTTATTCCCAGCCTTTAAAAAGACCACAGTGTCATCAGCATAAGATAAATGGGAGATTTGAAGAGAGTTACCTGGAAGGTCATAGTAGGCCAACTTACCATTTTGAAAGATGAAAGCTAGACTTCTAGTAAATGCCTCAGAAAAGATGTTAAAAACAAAAGGAGATAAGGGGTCCCCTTGTTTGATACCCCTTGTAGATTGAAAGAATCCAGCAGGCTTACCATTGATCAAGATAGAGAACCATGCCTGTGATAGATTATTCATGATGGAAAAAATAAATCTAGTATGGAAACCAAATTTAGCAAGGACACTATATAGAAAGGACCACTTAACCCTATCAAAGGCCTTCTTAAGATCTAATTTGACAATGCAATTTGGTTGTCTTTGCTTCCTATTCAGAAATCTTACCATTTCTTGAAGGTAGATAACATTGTCCGAAATGTCTCTACCTTTAAGAAAAGCTGTTTGGTGTGGAGAAATTAGTTTTGGCATTAGGGGTTTAAGTCTTTCCATTAGTACTTTTGAGCAGATCTTATTAACTACATTGGAAAGGCTGATTGGCCTATAGTCATCAAATGAAATAGGTGTTTTCTTTTTAGGAATTATTGCAATCCAGGTGCTACCAATACCCCTAGGAATGTTATTCCCAGCAAGAAAATCATGAACTGCAGAGAGTAGATCAGTTGAAATTATGTCCCAAGATTTAATGAAAAATTTAGATGTGAAACCGTCTGGTCCAGGGCTACTTTTCTTATTGAGACTAAGAACAATGTCCCTGAGCTCAGACAATGTGACAGATTGCATAAGTCTATCATTATCTTGTTGAGTGACCAGATTAGGAATCTGACTCAGAAAGTGAGATTTGAAAAGATTACAATCAGGAGTGCTATCATCTATTAAGAGGTCTTGGTAGTAGTGAATGACTTCATTCTCAATGTCCTGTATACTATCTAGCCATTGCCCATTACTACTTTTGATTTTTGTGATCTTTAATCTACATTTTCTTTCCTTAACAGAGTTATGAAAAAAGCTGGTGTTATTGTCTCCTTCCTTTAACCACTTAATCTTGGCCTTATGTTTCCAGAAGCTTTTCTATTCTGCTTGAGCTCTAACTAACTTAGCCTTAGCTTTCTTAAGTTTAACCAAATTGTCCACAGAAGCATTAAAATCATATATATGTTCCTGAGCTTCTAGAGCAGTTTCAGCCAGCACCACATTATCATGAATATTACCAAAATGTTCCTTATTCCAGATTTTTAGTTCTTTTTTCAATCTTAAGAGTTTAAGATAGAAACCAAGCATTCCTGAGTTATTGAGAGGGAGATCCTAGTTTTTCTTAATTACATCCATGAAGTCATTCCTTTTAAACCAAGTGTTCAAGAATCTGAAAGGCCTAGGATTAGATGAAATATCACTTCCAATTGTAAGAAGCATAGGGTTGTGATCAGAAGAAATCCTATTCAAAATTTGAGCAGAAGAGGTGGGAAAAGTAGATGACCAAGAAGGATTACACAGACCTCTATCTAATCTTTGGATAGTAGGGTTTCTCAGCCTATTGTTACTCCAAGTAAATAAATTACCAACTGTATTAATTTCTTCCAAAGCCATTACATTAATAAAATCATTAAAGTCCTTCATACTACCAAATTTTGGAGTAGATGGACCTTTATATTCATTTATAGATGTAATGGCATTGAAATCCCCAATAAAGATAGCATCTGAGTGAGTAGAGGACCTAAGATCAGACCAAAGATTTTTCCTACCATTTCTAGT
Organism: Rubia yunnanensis; assembly: GCA_037428765.1. Taxonomy (NCBI): domain Eukaryota; kingdom Viridiplantae; phylum Streptophyta; class Magnoliopsida; order Gentianales; family Rubiaceae; genus Rubia; species Rubia yunnanensis. The sequence continues at coordinate 62,002,267 of CM075069.1, read as the reverse complement.
TCTGAGGCCGTACACAAAAAAGGCATCCATGCTTTTATTCAAAGTGAGACTGTTCAAAGAAACAACTAAGAATTGCAAATTATCACATTTGACTGTTAGGGATATACTGGCATTCCAAAATAGCCAAATCTGACCACTCATTGCATACATACAGTTGTCATAATGTAACAGTTGCCTATAGGAATCACATTGCATGTTGTCATGTTTAGGCTCAATTAAATAGATAAGCTCAAACCTATGCCTAGTGATTAAATTTTGTAGTATTAGCATGGAAGTATCCATTCCCCTCAAGTTCCAAACCAAAAATTTAATCCTAAGTGTTGTGTTATTCATATTAAAACATTATTGGCGCTTTTTGATCTAGTCATGATAGTATTTAACTGAGTTAAATATGTCTCATTCCTATGATTAAATTCTTTCACTGATTGCCTACCTTTCTTCAGCTTAGATGGTTTGGAGTGTAAAATGGTGGAGCTTACTTGACTGACCTGATTTGCATAGTTATCTGTACTGTTGGAAGGAGAAACTCCCATGTGTTCAGTAACTGCAACCTCTGGAGCCTCAGCATTGATTGGAAGGTTACCTGGTGTGTTCTCCCCACTGGATCCATCATCATCCTCAAGTGGGAGGAATTTGTTGTGTCTATGTTTCTGCTGAGAGAAAATGAAATTTTTAGCAGCAATAATGGTATTGAAAGGTGAGAAAGATTTACCCCGTTTGCTAGGAATGTCATCCTTAGCAAAAACTTTCTTTGTGATGATGTTTGGTGGAGCAGATAGGGAGTGCTTTGACTGATAAACAGGAGACTCAGAGATCAACTCTGCAATTTTATCATGATTGATAACCGACTGATCACCAGTCTCAGGGTCAAGAGCATTAGGATCCAGTAACAGATCCAGTAATAAGATTAGAATACATTAGGTAATATTTGATACTAGCTTATCTAGTTCTAATTAGATTAAATAGGGTTAGATTAAATAAGTTGTATATTCATTCTAGCTTATCTTGGACGAATTTAGGTAAGAGTTGATTGATATAATCTTATCTTCTTAAAGCCACCATTATTCTTCTATGGCCGAAGTCTTTCCCTTATAAATAGAGGGCTGGTCTTCATTTATTATACACCTTTTATCAATCAAATACAATCAAATTTCAGAGTTTATCTCATTGCTTATAAAAGCATTTAAACCGTTAGGCTTTGTTTTTTAATTTAGTGCTTAGAACACGAGTTCTTTGCGTTAAACTTGAAAGTGGTGCTTGGACCGTAGTTTGGCCTTGTGTCACTGAAGTTCCAGTTGTGTTCATCATCAGAATTCGAGGGTGTCTTCTTTCCAAGAAGAAGGTGCTTCGATCTACCTGTTGACGAGTGTTTCTAATCATTCCGTAAACATGATCTTTGCAAGGAGATTTATTTAATTCATCTTGCTTTATTTCCTTTAAAACCCTTGTAACTACGGGGTTGTTTGAGAGCATGGAGTTCGAAACCAAAACTAGCAACTTTATTCCATCCGAGAACAATGGCCTTCTGGCTGATCTAGAGTCAGAGATGCTTCTGTTGATAATGGGTAATCCAGCTGGATCCGCTCCTCAAGATGTTTCTGTTGATATGTCTTATGTACGCTTGAGGGTTCTGTTCTTGATCAATCATATCCTATGTGTGAAATGTTACAATGAAATGTGGCATTGTTTGGTATTCATTACTCAGTTCTTGTTCAGTACTTTACCGTACATTTAGTACATGCACAACTAACGTTTTTTGCATTATGATTATTGTAGATTTTTGATAAATAAAAAAAATGAGGAATTCAAGTCACAAAGAGAGATTCTTGATCATGGTAATGCATTACTCAAGTAGTGCCTATATAATATTTTGCCTAAAAAAACTAAATATGATATGAAAATGAAATTTAATTTTATAGATTGTGAAACAACATTTTAGCACTTATAAATTCATGCACAATATTTAGTAATCTTGCATAATAGTAATCTTTTAACTACACTATTGCATTTAATGTTAAGGATGAGTATGTGGTTCACATATGTAACAAAGTTAAGTGAAAAACGTGTACCATAGAAAAATAATACTTCCTCCATCCCATGGAAAATTACACATTTATTTTTGGACCAGATTTTAGGAGAGTTGATGTGACAGGGAATAGTTGTAAAAATATAGGGATATTTAGAAAAGCAATGAAGTCCAATATCTGAATGCTTAAAGTTTAAGAGGATGTTGTGGAAATTTAACAACATATTCTTTGTCATTATTTTGGATAATTAAAAAAATATGCCACTTTAGCTGGGACAGACAAAAATGGAAATATGTTTTTTTCGTAGACGAATGGAGTATGATTGAAGATGTATTAAATATCCAAAATTATCTTAGCATTTAAAAATGGTTTTCACTCTGATTTATGCATGGATGTTTTCTTATTATTAGAAGATAGGTTCTTGTTGAGGCAAAATTTTAAAAATCAAAATAGATTGAATAACTTTAAAATGAAATAAAATATTTAGTAAGGTATTATATGTATTTGGTATAGGATATGTACCTTTATCATTCTTGTTGGTTGAAAAATACAAGGTGGTCCTGTATTACTTATTGGGTATGCGCAAAAGAATATAATTTTATTCCAGATCCTAAATTTATGAAAATATTATAAAATTATTTACCTAAATTTCTGCATATTGATATGAGATTCCATCTCTTCGAGAGGTACCACATCTCGGTATACTTCTTGGTGGTTGGAGTAGTTTTGATATGTATGCACGCCTAGGAGTTGACATTACTTGCAAGCACACTGAATGAAAGAGATACAATACTTCTTAAGTTTGTTTTTCTCAATCTCGTGAGAGACAGAGATTCCAGCTCTGGCTTCATTTAACTTTTTGAAACTTGCTATGTGATAGAAGTAAAACCCAAGATAGTCATTGAGCCGAAGGTATGACAGTCCAGTTAGGGGAATATTTTATACTTTAACTTAATTACAATATTCGTGAGTAATTAAGGACGATAATTAAGGAGAACGTTATTTAGGACATAGAGTATAAATACAAGGTATGCATTTACTTATGATTCATTCTGTCTTAATCATATTTGGACACTTGTACTAACTTAAGCATCAGAGTGCTGACCCTGGAACCCCAGGGACAGTTTGATTGCAGATTAGTTCTTGAAGAACCCACGCCCAAGAACCGGTCGGTGGTTGAAGATGTATCAAGTGGCGCTGTCTGTGGGGATGACTAAGCCGGATCAAGACTTTTGAGAGTTTATGTCCACGGTAGTTCGAAGGAATGAAAGGTTGAGGTCAATACGTACAGGGACTGGATCTCCACCAAGGTTAATATCAGAGAATCCAGGAAGAGAAAACGAAACCCACATCGAGGATAGAGAGAAGGCTAACATTTAAACTACGGGAACGTAACGTAGTTGCGAGCGGAGGCTAATATAGGCATAGCCCAGGGGGGGGGGGGGGCAAACCTCAGTGGCAGTGAGCGTAAATCCCCTGGCCCCAGTCCAGAACGATATGCCAGGGCCCTCGAGGACGCTGGAAGCGATGGGAGAGGAAAGACAAGGAAACACCGATTCCTTGCTCGAAAGGGTGGCTGATTCGAGGGATGGAAGGTTTACGGAGGTTTTGGGAGACTCGTATATGGAAGCTTATGGTCAACCCGAGCAAGGAAATCAGAACGTAGGGAGAGTGACCCCGAATCAAGATGTGGAACGAGTAGCTCAGGTTCTGGTACCGAATCACCCCTCCTCCGAGGGTTGATAGGATCACGATGGGGGCACTACCACCCTCACCTTTGGGAATGACTACGGGGTGGGCTTCCCAACCCCCAATAGCCTACCCTTATCAAGGATATGCTGGAGAACCGCTACAGGCTAGACCCCAGCCTTCTATTCCTGGTTACTCCCAAGGTCCCGTTTATGCGCTACCTCCACCACCTGCTCCTATCCTTGACCTGGCTGGTTTAGGAATACCATATGGAATAATGGCCTCTTCTGGCATCCAATGATACAGAATTATAGGAATTAGCCAGGGGTTGTACAATCCTTAAATCCAACCACTCCTACCGCCAGCATACTCGAGTCTCGAACAGCATTGGATGAACCCGAGATACGGTGGAACCAACCTCTATATATGGCACAATTGGGTGGTCATGATAGGGGGCTGAACCTGCCTGGGGTGCAGCACGAACCCCCCTCGGATGCAAGTGAATCATTAAGAAAAGAGTTAGATAGGTTAATCAGTCCCCAAGGCCACGCTGCGGGGTCTCCTTTCAGCTTGGTAATATCGGGGGTTTGATGGCCAATAGAAGTGAATCCCACGGAAGGACTTCCCACGTACAGTGGTGAAACGGTCCCTCGAGAGTTCATAGAGGCGTTCTTGAGCTTGATGAGTTCGAGGAACTTTAATGAGAAGTTAACATGCTACTTGCGGGGAAAGGCACATGAGTGGTTTAATAAGTTTCCAAGGGGCTCACTTCGATCGTATCGGGACTTCAGCGGAGTATTGTTGAGCTAGTACGCATAGAAGAAGTTTACCAAAACCTTTTTAGAACTCTACCAGACGAAGCAAAAGGTAGAAGAAAGCACGGAAACCTTCTATCAACAGTATGTAGACGAGAGTTTGGGGGTGACAGAAAGGACAGAGAATGAGGTAATCCAGGGATACGAGCTGGGGATGCAGGACCTGGAATTATATAAGAAGCTGAGCACCAATACCCCTAAGACTTTGCGAAAACTTCAGGAGGTTGTAGAACAGTATTCGAGGGTAAAAGAGGCAACTAGAAATAAAAGAGATAGCCCTACAGAGAAAGCAGGAAGAAATGTAGAGCACAGAGGGAAAAAGTCTGGTCGGACCCGTAAGAACACCATTCAAGAGGTATAATCCATTGCCTCCAACATTTGGAGGAAGAACCCCTGCACAGATTTTAAGCATACATAGGGGGTTGTTCCGGACACCCCTACCCTTGCAATGTTCCCACAATTCAGTTGCAGCTCGGAGAGCAACAAATTGGTACTGTGATACTCACAGGGATTACATCCATGACATAAACAATTGCATGCAGTTAAGGATGGAGATTGACAGGTGTGAAAGGGAAGGACAATTTCGAGGACAGGGACATAGGAGCCAGGATACCTCCTCGAGGCCCCGGATGAACTAGTGGTAGCCTTATAGGAGAAATAATCAAAACAATGGGGGGAGAGAAGATAGAAGGCCTCGAGAACAGGTGATTCGAAACAGGGGGCTGGAAGGAAGGAATTATACACCCATAGAGCAACAGGGGGAAATTAAAATGGAAAAAACCCGCCCGTCCAAAGGGTAGTTAGCGTCATCAATGGCATGGTGGGAGAGAGATCTTCGAATGCTGTTATAAGAGTTGAGGCTCGGAGGGTTCCCACAGAAGAGCTCAGTCGTAAGAGGTTTCGACCAGATGAAACAGTCACTTTCTTAGAAGCGGATGCTGTGCTGGACCAAATGCCTCACGTAGATCCTATGGTTATTTCAGCCATTATTGGAATGTCCTTGATCAGAAGGATGTTTGTTGATGATGGAAGTGGGGGTAAAAGTGATGTTTGCTGAGTGTTTTGACCAGTTAGATATAGGGCGTGAAAATTTGAAACAAAATCTGCTTCTCCTTTATCAGGATTCATGGGAAACCCAATATTCCCTATAAGAGAGATAACATTGCTCGTTCGAGTAGTGGATGTCGACAAAGGAGTGACCATCAGGTGTAATTTTACTGTCGTGGATGCACCTTCCCCTTATAATGTGATTCTAGGAGGGCCATGGATGTGCCAGGCTCGGGCGGTCTGGTCACCCTATCACCTAATGATGAAGTTTCCAATTGAAAAAGGGGTGGCATCCATTCAAGGGGATCATACCATGGCCCGAAAATGTAACCTCACGGCAGTGTGGGAAGCGAGGAAACAAAGGGATGTAGCAGTATTACACGCAATGACAGGATTAGCTGATACAATACAGATGCCTATTCGGGATAAAAGGGCCAGTAGCTGTTGGGAAATTAATCCCTGAAGATGTGAAAGGAAGATTGAAAAACTTGTTAGGAAAGTACGGAGACGTGTTCTCATGGGATACATCTGACCTGACGGGGTTTATTTAAGTATTGCACTACATAGACTGAACATTAACCCTTCGATTAAGCCAGAAGAGTGTTCACTTCCAAAAGAGTTGATGCAATTAAAGAACAGGTGGAGAAGTTATTAAGGGCTGACGTAATCGAGGAGGCATTCTATCATGATTGGATTGCTAACCTAGTCATGGTTCCAAAGCATGATGGAGCATGGAGAATGTGTATAGACTTTACTGATTTAAATAAGTGCTGCCCCCAAGATAGTTATCCGTTGCCACCAATCGACAAGCTGGTGGAAGCCATCACTGGATATCAAATTTTGGCATTCTTTGACGCGCATAAGAGGTATCACCAAATCCTCATGGCGGAGAAAGACAAGGAAAAGACCTTGTTTATTACAGACGTGGGTACGTATTGCTATAAGAAGATGCCCTTTGAATTGAAGAATACTGGAGCTACTTACCAAAGACTGGTGGATGAACTATTCATGGGATAGATAGGGAAGAATACGGAAATATATGTGGATAACATGGTGGCCAAAAGCAAGAGTTATGAAGAATTCTTAAAAGATCTGGAAGAAACCTTTTGTAGTTGAAACCGTCTAAGTGTGTTATTGGTGTGGGGGCAGGGAAGTTTCTCAGATTTATGGTCTCAGAGAGGGGGATATATGTAAACCCGGAAAAGGTTGAAGCTCTGAGGACAATGAAAACCCCACAATAGATAAAGGATGTGCAGAAGCTTACATGGTCTCTAGCAGCATTAAATAGGTTCATATCAAAGGGGGCGGAGAAGCACTTACCCTTATTTGATGTGATTCGAAGGGAAAAGAATTTTGAGTAGAATGACAAGTGCGACGAGGCATTCGAGTAGTTGAAAGAACATCTGGGGACATTGCCTACCTTGATGAAACCAAGCAAGGATGAGATGTTGTACTTGTATAGTTCTGTGTCGCCGTTGGCAATCAGTGCGGATCTGGTAAAGGAAAAAGAAAAGGTTCAACATCTGATTTACTTTGTTAGTCGTGCCTTGCAAGGGCTGGAGACAAGGTATATGGTTCTTGAAAGGTTAATTCTAGCCCTCGTACATGCAGCCCGAAGGTTGAGACCATACTTCCAGGGACATAAGATAGTGGTGCACACGAACCATCCCATTCGACAGATCCTGCTAAGGCCAGAGATTTCAGGAAGAATGATGAAGTGGGTAGTAGAATTGGGAGAACATGATATCTAGTATCAACCTCCAGTTGCGATCAAGGGGCAGACACTGGCAGACTTTATAGTGGAAACTACAGAGCCTCTCAAGGTGTGTTTGGATTCCATTCAGAATGAGGAAACGAGGAAAAGACATATATGGAAGTTGAATGTGGATGGTTCCTCACATTCAGGAGGAAGTGGAGCCAGGGTCCTACTAACTAGGCCCAATGGTAGAGATTATCCTTATGCATTGATCTTTACATTTAAGCAACTAACAATGAAGCTGATTATACGGCACTGATCACTGGATTGTGCCTCGCAAAGGAGCTGAAGGTGGAGAAACTGGAGGTTTTCAGTGACTCTCAAATTGTGGTTCAACAAGTGAATAGAGAGTACGAGGCTAGAGAGCGTAACCTGCAAAGGTACCTTGAGATAGTAAAGAACCTGTTAAAAAATTTCAAACCTTATACTTTGACGCAGGTCCCCAGGGAAAGAAATCATAAAACAGATGCTTAAAGATGATCCCAAATGAAGCAAAATGAGATCACAAAGGCAAAAATTTAGTTCTGTTATCTGCACGAACACGTTGTATGGTTCGGCCCCACTGGTTCTTCACTAAGGCACTAGATTCTAAAAATCTAGAAGCTACTTCAGATTTAGCCACTAATAAATAGACCCAAACAGCTAGGGAATAATCATAAACTATAGTAAAAAAAATGCACCACTAGAGGATGGTGTTCAGTAAGGTCCCCAAACATCACAATGTATTAATTGAAATAGTGGAGTAGCATTTGTAGAACTCAATGGAAAGCTATGTCTAGTCTGTTTTGCTCTATAACATATAGAGCAAGGAACATAAGTCTTATTAGTGCCAAATTCAATAGAAGAAATTGAAGACAACACCGTGGAGGAAGGATGTCCAAAATGCTGATGCCCTAAGTCCGAAGAAGACACTGAAGCAATTGTTGGAAGAGACTACAGGATAGGAGGATGAACACGAGTATCCAGCAGACGAAGCCAAAACACCCCCTTTTCTGTTCACCCACGCCAATCACTTTCCTCGTACTGATTGTTTGTAAAATGCAATAATTTTCAGTGAACAAAGTTAGACATTTCAAAGTAGATAGCAATCTAGAACATGATAACAAGTTGCACTGTAAAGTAGGTATATATATCATATGAGGAAGAGTGACACCACCAAAGAAAATAGAACCATATTGAGTGGTGGATGACACTGGCCATCATGCAGAACAACATTCACAGTATCAATAGCAGTAGTAAGATTAGTAAGAGAACCTTTATCACCAGTCATGTGATATGAAGCTCTCGAATCAAGTATCCATGGTATAGTAGGCTTACCAGACTCATTGCCAGTAAGAGAATTAAACTGATTAAATAAATATTTGGTCGTGCTCCATTGGTCATCAGACAGAGCATGGCAAAAGTCGGATCGAGCAGAGACACGGCCAGAGGAAGCTGCCGCCACTAGACTAGGCAGCGATGTGGCTACACTGATGAATGGCAGTGGGAGAAGAAGTACCGCGGCAGCACCTTCGGTCACGATGGCGGTGGCGGATGTCCGAGAAACTGGCGCCAGCTTCTTAGCGGTGCTGGCTTTCTCCTTCAATGCCTTGAACCATTCTGGTACACCAAAGATCTGGAAGCAGGAATCCTTATTACGACCCTTGCGATGACAATGTGTACAAACAGGATTCTTCCGGTTAGATGTAAAAAGAACAGCTGGAGAAGAACTTGCAGGTGGTGGACACCGTGCATCATATGACATGGAGTTAGAAGAAGGCTCACGAGCTCGAATGACAACTTTATAATTCTCATCCTGGGCAACAAGGGCATACACTTTCATGACAGGTGGCATTGGATTGATGCTAAGGATGTGTGATCGCAACGTGTGAAAGCCTTCGTCGAGACCAAAGATGAATTGGTAGATCAAATCCTTCTCTCTTTCTTGGAAGACTCTCTCAAAAATATTGCAATGGCATAATGCCTTGCTTCTCACAAACTAGGGGAGGCTGCATGCAGTGATAATCTGCAAACAACTTCTTCAGTTTTCCAAAGTAAATGTCGATGGGCTGACCGTTTTGCCTGCAACTCTGAATAACCTGTCTCATTTGAAAAAAAACCATACCACCAACAAGAATATATCGTGCCTTCAAGTCATTCAACAGATCCTTAACTGTGTTAAACGAGCTTGTAGAAGATCTCAACACCGGATCCAGGGTTTTCAAGATCCAGCAGACAAGAATAGCATTAACCCCAGGCCAATCAACAGCATCAAGATGACCATCATGGGGTTTGGTAATGGATCCATCAATGAACCCAATCTTGTTCTTGACAAGGAATGCGCGGCACATCCTGTCAGACCATTCAACGTAATTTTCTTGACCTTTCAGCATGTTAGGTATAAGTTGTAAACCCGGACCATCGCCAGAGCCAATAAAGTAAGGATTATTTGACATACGACCAATATGTATAGCAGTCCGAGGGCCAGATTGCAATTACAACTGCTTCAGTTAAGTTGCAATGACATCATATACACTCATATCCTGAAGCTTCAAAACCTCAGGTGCAGCATGAATACAGGCCTACTCTTCGGGATTTCCACCGGAGTAAGACATAGTGGAAAATCAGGTACAAATCAGCAGCAGGTACAATAACTGACGATAGATCAGATTAACAGGACACACCGGTACGTTGAACGGGCAGCAATGCGTGGACAGCAGCGGTGACGGTGCATGGATAGCAGTAGCAGTGGTGCGTGGACAGTGGCAAATGGTGGCGCGTGGACAATGTCAGCGGTGCGTGCAGCGGGATTTTAAGGCAACAGAAATTTTCTATTAAGGTTTCAGGATTTTAGGCTCTGATACCATGTAGAAAATAAGGGTAATGATTGTATGTTTTATTCATGAACCCAGGGTACATTATATAGTGGTACATGATACCTATACAAGTTAGGAAAATGTAAGGATCCCTATACAAGCTAGAAAAAATGTAATAGAATATAATTACAATTACAAGAAATATTCTAATTCCTTAACATATTTCTACCTTTTGCAATATTACAACCTAGGTACTTAAATGGAAGAGTTTCAATTATCATTTTTGTGTTAGATTTAAGCCAATTAAGAATTGTGGGTTGGCATGATTGAGATGAAAATGTTTGATTTTTCAAAGTTAATTTTTTATCTGGTGTCTTATTCGTAGATGTGAAAGAGTCCCAACAGTTTTTTGATTCTCATTTTTGAGCTGTATTATTATCTGCAAACGATAAATGTATTATATTTATCATGTTTTGTGGCAACTTATAGCATCCAATACTGGCATAGTGAAAAAGGAAGTTGATGTTTCTTGAGAAGACTTCATCCACATTATGATGAAAAGCAAAAGAGAGTGGAGGTCTCTCTGCTTCAGTCATGTGGATGCTGAAAAGAATCCATAGCTTATCCTATTTACAAGTATTGAGAAGTCAAAAACCTTTATGTTTCCCTTAATTAAGCTAATTAATGGGTTGGAGAAGCCCAGTTTTTGTAAGAGTTTTGAAAGATAGTGCCAGGATGCCCTATTGAATCCTTTCATCATGTTAAGATCTATTATCATGTTATAGAAATTCAATTTTAAATGCAGGTGTTGTGTTAGTTCCTGCATAGATATGACATTCTCAGGTAACTCTCTTCTTGAAACAAAAGCTATTTGTCCAGCTTTCGAAAACAAAAGTTGCATAGATAGATCTCTGTGGACCACACCCTAACTTACCACTGTATAATTTTTATGATAACACAGGAAATGTTCTAAGACATTGGACCCTTCTGTTTGGACAGGATCATCATCGACTAATAGGAGTTTCGTATTGTACGATTCTTTGACCTGTTTGTGATGTTATTTCTGCTTCAAGTGTAGGGCATGGGAACTTTTAGATATTGCTTCAGTTATGGTATTAACATACCTACTAGATTTATGTGAACTCTCTTTAGGTAATACATTACTTGGAATGACTGTAAGCTAATTAGCGATGTAATGTAACGACTAGCGCCTATTTGGCACATTTTAATGGTTAGGGGAGCCAATATATTCCCCCCATCTTAGGATGGTTTAATTTTAAAAAAAAAAACTTACCACTGTATAATTTTTAATAATTAGAAGTTAGGAAGGAAGCAACGCTATAAATATCTTATCTTCGGGTGGCGGCTCACGGGCATTTAATGATGCATGCGGGTCCCACCAAATTATACGCCTTTGTTGGGTATTTAGGGTGTGCTTATTAGATAGTTAGCTTAGTTAGTTGGTTGAGTAGTTTTTATTTGTTTTGTTGTTTTTGTGTTTAGCTATTGTGTTTGCTTTCTCGATTACTCTTACGGTGATTTGCTAGTGGCTTTGTCTAAGTCATAGTATTATCTTTACCCTTGTTTATTGTACAAACCCATACCACGAACCTAGGGCCATTACAATAATTTCCTCAAAACGTAGGTTACCGTAGAAGAAGAAGGAGAGTAGCCTTGGAAGCTACACAAAGACCATTATTAGCTTAAGAGGAAGATACAATGGTGGAGGATAATAGGACACTTAGGGAGTTAATGGCTCATAATTTGGAGAATCGACCCCTTTGTATTATATTCCCGCCATTGCCTGCTAATGGGACTTATGAGCTTAAATCTGACATGATCCAATGCCTCCCGACTCTCCATGGTATGGTCAGAGAAGATTCCAACAAGCACCTATCAAAATTCCATCTAGTGTGAATGATTATGAAGCCTCCAGGGTTATCCAAGAAAGATTACAACCTAAGGTCCTTTCCATTCTCTCTCTACAATGTTGCGAAAGATTAGTTGTTCTACCTACCCTCTGGATGCATTACAAGTTGGGTGGAGATGAAGATGAGGTTCTTGGAGAATTTCTTCCTCTCCTCAAAGTCGGTCGGTCTCAAGAAGCAATTTTCTAGCATTCACAACACCCAAATGAAACTCTTTATGAGTATTGGGAGGGGTTCAAAAGGCTTTGGCAAGTTTCTTGTACTATCCTTTCAAAGATGGTGACTTGGTTTTCTATTTCTTCTAGGGACTTTTTGATAATGACATGTGGATGATGAACGTCACGTGCAATAGTTCTATAGCTAACAAGAGCCCGAAGGATGCCATAAAATCATTTAATGAGATGGCTAATGATACAAGGAAATTTGGCATCCAGACAAGGACAAAGACCATAGATGAAGTGAATGCTCTCTACCCAAAGTTAGAGAAGCAAGTGCAAGCCCTTGCCTCCGTGATGAAGGAACTAATGAAGGGAATAGTGCAACATGTCAAATTGTGTGGAATTTTTTCTCTTGACCATCAAATAGATGCTTGCCCGTAATTGAAAAAGGATTATTTGGAGGAAGTAAAAGACATCCAATACCAAGGTGGAGGTTATGGAGAAAATAGAAAATTTGCGAAAAGTCAACAAGTATTCCAATGGAACCAAGGTGCGGATAGGAATCAAGACTCCTACGCAAATTGTTTCAACCCCCACTACTGGGATAATCCCAACTTCTATTGGAGGGATGATCAAGAGGCCTGTCTTGACTTAAAAAATGGTCAAAACTTTGACCGGAGACCTCCATAACCTTATCCTAGAGGTGAGAGAACTTCAAACAACCAAAGAGGGAACTAAAAGTCAGAATGAGAAGAATTGATAGATGCTATTACTCAAGTTACCAAGAGCAGTGAAATATTTTCCGAGCTTACAAGGAGAGACATAGAGGAGTTGGGCTTAAGGTCCTTGTTGAGCATAAAAAATATTGAGGTGCGATAGGATAATTGGCCAACTCTGTGTGCCAATTAGAGGAAAAAAATTCCAGGAAGCTTCCCCTTCAACTCGAGATCAATCCAAGGAAAAACATAACTGCCATCACATTGCGAAGCAGGAAGGAGGTGAAGGAACCCGAAGTTGTAGTGGAGCAAGAGGAGGATCATGTAGTGGAAAACACCAAAGGAAGACTCGAGGAAGAAGTCCATATTGATAGGGCCACCAATGAAGTGGAGGTTGTGGATCTTAAATACACTTACTCCCCATGTGTCAGGGGTCACTCTCTCAAGGGGTTAACTGTGCTATCTAGCCGTGCTAGAGTACCACGACTACCGCCTATTTCCCACGTATGCCGCACTCATATTGGTTGCTCCGAGCAACACCAAGCCTTTAGAGGGACATGTAGGAGTATGTAGCGGAAACACACACATGAGTTTAGAATGAGAGCAAGAGTTCACAAACAAGGGATGAAAGCAATCTTAGGCCTAGACAACTTAGGAAGCAAATGCCCTTTTTCAAAATATATTTCAAAGGTAATTGGATGTGGGTAGATCAATACTAAAAACACATATGTTGTACGAAAGTAATTACAAGTGCTAGGTATAAGAACAGAAGAAGGTCAAAGAAAACAAAGACACGCATGCCTGGACCTCCAAGAGAGAAACTAATCTTATCTACTAGCTAAGTTATTACAAAAAAAAAGAGAAGACTTTTGGGACAAGGAGCTTAGGACAAGTTATCTAGGGCTGTGACTCAACACCTAGTGTGCTGACTTAGCGGGCAACCGGGCACTGTGCGCACGGGTGTTAGGCATGAATGGCTTGGGAATTATGCACATCGCTTCAAAGGTGCAAAGGGGGACACCACGTGCTGAAGTGGTTAGGTGGGTAGAACTGGATGATCTAGTGGTATGTGCATCGTAGTTTAGGGAGACCGGTTCACAAGCATGCATTAAGCGGCAAGGGACCACATCACATTTGTGGCATGCATACGGACATGGGGTTGCATTAAGGTTAGGTGATAAGCCCATCCCCGTAAGATACTCCCCCACTCGATTCGGTGAACATCCTCCAAGCCATCAATCCTCTAAGGTGCTTTGCTGGCCACACTTTTCTCGTACACTTTTTCCTTAAGAAAGGGGATGATTCATTTGCTGGCGCTGGTGTAATCTGGTGCAGTCGTAGTCCTTAACTTCTCTTATGTTCCATTTTGAGCTAGCTTGATTTTATAGAACCCACCCCTTGATCGACGACCGAAGGAATGTCCAACTCCGGATGTTGTCCGGTACACATTATCATCCGTTCACATTTCTACCTCCTTCCTTGTGGAATAATAAGGGGTTGGTGATGTGAATGATGAATCATCTTTCCCCGTCTAGGTTTACAAGTTTTAGCTTGTTTAACCAACTCGAAATGGGAATTTTGATGGGGGCGCTAGCTGGTAGATACATCTTTGGAATACAAATCTTCTTGGCAACCGACGAATGTTTCCTATCCTCCCTGTCTCACAGCTGGGGATAAACCTACAACATGCTCAATCTTCAGATTTCCTTCACAAAGCTCCTTGGATCCATCGGGCAAATCCATTGCTGGTGTAAACCCTTATGAACCTTCATTTATGTTCTCTCCACCAGGATCCGCTGAACCGTGGTCTTCATCTTGTCTTAAGCACATGATGTGCTGCAAAGCCGAGATTTTATTTCTGGGTGATTTGTTTACAGTCACTTTAATCATTCACAAATTGGTGCCAATGACATAAAGGCAGTTGCCTGGGTATACGACAGTCTGTGCATCTCTCAGGAATTCCATGCCGAGGACTAAACTGAAGTAATCAATTTCAACAACATGGAAATCCACTGTGGTTTCTATGGTTCAAAACTTGACCAAACATTTCCTGGAAACACCCAACACTGGTCAAGCTTCACTGTTAACGGCCTTCATCCTACCCAAAACTTTCTCCGGCTTGAGCCCCAATCTTGATGCTTCTATTTCAGAGACACACACATGGCTAGCTTCAGTGTCGATCATCACTTAGATGGTTTTCCATTCACGCACAGGTCTATTTACATCAATGCTTCATCTGTTTGTCACATTGGTTTCACACAAACAATATCAGGTTTGTCAATATTATGTGCAGCCTTCTCCGCTCTGCTTGACTGAGACGTAACTCTCGTTGCTCGCACTACAGCAACCGCCCAGTCGATCTCAGACTCCATTAACAAATTCAATCACCCTGACTCTATTGATCTCACCATGGAATTATATTACAGATTCAACACTCCTATTGAGCATGGTTCCTCCTCTTCGGGCCCAAACTCCTTAGCTGACTGCTTCTGAACTACCTCGCTCAGTGCCTCCATGATTTGTTTTGAGTCCTTGAGCAATATAGCAGTGATCCTCTGCTCTGTTGGGAAGTAAACAAGGGAATAATTTCCTTTTCACATCCCACACAAAAGCCACGCATTTTCGGTCTATCTGTCCCACCTTGGTTTGGACCTGACTGAACTAGCCACACTTGCACTGAGGCTTCCCCCATTCCTTCCCGCACCCGAATTAGACCTAAAGCTACCTCCTCTGCTTGGAATTGGTCTAATGTTACTTCCCACGTTGGGAGAACTTGCACCCGCACTATTTCCCACCTTGGCAACAGTAGCACTATTCACCCCTCTATCAACCTTTTGCGATCCTTTGCCCCTATAGTCATCAAGAATTTTGATGAATGCCACTGCTGATTTTTAGTCAGTGCAACAAGCTCTCCTTAGATAGAGTCTAGCCCTTGTCTTCCATCCTTGGTTGAATTCATGGAGTTTTACTCTTCCGGATGGTCGACAAGTTGGGCATACAAGCCTAGAAACCTGACATGTTTTCCCTTATACTACCGGTTTGCCTCAGGGTCCTGAGTCTGTACAACACCTGTTCTTTCATGTTGATGGGCATGAATTGTTGCTCCACCTTGAGCTTCAATTCATTCCATGTATTAATGGCTAGATGACCCCACCTTTATCTCCGCATCGTGGGAGCGCCACTACACTATTGCAGAGCCTTGCAAGTACATTATGACACTAGTAACTTTCTCAGCTTCAGAGTCTGTCTCAGTTGCCTTAAATTATTGTTCCATCTCTTACAAGAAATTATCAAGCTCTCTCGTGTCACGCGCCCCACCATATTTCTTAGGCACTGGGACTTTCCATCTGTGTACAACACAGACACCACCACCACCACTCCCACCCCCACACTAGTGGGGGAAGGGGCCATTGAAGGCAGTTTTATTGGATCAAAGAAGGCACTTTCAAAGTTCCTTCTCTGGTCGCATCTTAGATCGACTTCAATTAAAGGCGGTTCCGCAAACTACCTTAAAAAATGCCAATTAAAGGCAGTTATGAACCACCTTTGATAGGCTGGAAGAACCGCCTTTATTAGGTTCCAAAATTGGAAGGAGTCTAGGTTTCTTCGGCTGTGGGTGCCATTTCGAACTCAGTTGAACCGTGTTGAACCGATTTTATCAGTTTCTGAGCTCAGAAAACGTATAGATCCATCAGCCCTGTACCAATGATTATGAACCCAGAACTAATTTTAGTTTTGAGTTCGGAAACCCAACCGTGTCAATCTTTGGCTTTATGAGCTGGGCAGTTTCACGATCAACCCTCCATTTTAGTCCCAATATGTAAATTTTTGGGAGTGCATTTTTTTGGAAATTTGCTTCCGAGCTTGGAAGCTTGTTCGGCTACAAAAGTATAATAGGGCCAAATTTCATTACAAATTCGGAACACAACACAACTTCAAATTTAAAATTATATTTTCATTAAAATCCCCAGCTCAAAATAGGCCTTATTTGAAGGCAAAATTGTAACATAATACACGAATACATTCTACTTGATCACATAAATCTATAGAAAATGCTAACTAAGCAATATTCTATAGATAGGAATAAAAATGAAGAGAGTTAGAGCGGTTAATAATGAGATGCCTTGCCAAACAATTACTTGCGTTGTTGATTTCTTCTTTTGAATAAGGCCTTGTTGCTTTCGGAAAAACCTAAGAGTTTCAAGATATTAGCAATTATAAATTGGATATTGAGAAACTATTAATTTTTTTTAAATAGAAAACACCCGAGGGTGGGGGTTGGTATATTGGTACCCCAAGCCAATAAGAAGCAAGCCAATAAGAAGCAAGCCATCGAAGGTTACAGTAGTATTTACAAAAGGCAACATCATTACCTCCAAAAGAGATATCAACTACCATGGTTCAAATCTATACAAGATCAATTGGAATAACTAAGTGAGGTAGTTGCGATTCCAAAGTAAACGAATCTCCATACCTCGTGTTAATTCGTACTTTGGCCAGGCAACTACCAGGAGAATCTATCAGTAAGTTAGCATGCTAGAGACATTAGCTAGTGAACCGTCTTTGGTGCTGTTCCGGGCTGATTCCCCAAGATCTTTCCACTATGTATCGGTGCTTTGGGAGAGGTTTGTGGAAGAATAAAACTGCCATGTGCATAACAAAAGAAAAAGCATTAGATCAGTTATGTACAGGTCCGAGCTTCTCTACATGCATGTATAAAGTATAACATCAGCAGTATCAATCCTTAGCATAGCCATATTTATACATTCTTATATGAGGAATTTGCTCCTTATCTAAGAAGATGAGACCTTTTATATGTACTGGAACATTAGAGAGATTAAGAGCCTGATTAAGGGAAGAGTGATGTTTAGCAATTGCATTGGCCACTGAGTTACATTCCCTAAAAACATGTTTAAGCACAGCTCCTCGTAGTAAGCTTTTAACTTTATAAGCAGTATTGAAAAGTTGCCAGTTAGCAGAGTATGGATCATTTATCATGTTAACTGCTAACAAAGAATCTGATTCTATAGTAAATGAATAATCTAACTGTGGGAAATTTTGACAAGCAAATTGTATGGCAAGAATTTCAGCACGAAGTGGAGATTCTACAGAAATAGTTACTGAATTGATCAAGAAGGGAGTACCAGAGATATCCCTAGCAATTACTCCTACTGCAGCCGTATGAGAAAACCAAGATGCATCTGTGTTTATTTTGATAGAGTTTAACTTAGGCCTTTCCCAGAAAATAGTTCGTACGATTGGCTTTGGAGGTGGTCTAAGGTGTGGGATTAGATGCTTTAGTGTGTGTGGAATTGCAGTAAGGGAGCACAGATGTGTAGGATTAGAATATAGAGATAGTTTTATGAGGTCCAGTACTTCCTTACATAGGAATTCAGTAGAGAATGGCACCTGATCAAACAGATATCTATTTCGAGCTTTCCAAAGGCACCAACATATAATAGAGAGAAGTATGTTACATATCAGTTGGTGGTATTTAGAGAGGTCCAGAAAATTCCAGAAAATAAAAAATCTCTGAGAAATGGAATGATGATCAGTAAGGTGGAATTGGACCAGAGATGCCATATTATTCCATATAGATTGAGCCATGGGACAAGATATAAAGAAATGTTTGATTGAATCCGAATGACAGCATACTGGACATTTCGAAGCTAAACTATAGCCACAACTAATAAGCACATCATCAAAAGGAAGGAATGAATGTAACATTTTCCATGTAAAAATGGAGACCTTTTTCTGTAGTGTTGTGTTCCACAGAAACTTATGGGCTGGGAAATTACCTGATGAGTGTGTGAGAACCCGGTATGCTGACTTGAAAGAGAAGGTACCTGATACGTCAGGTTTCCATATGATCCTGTCTTCTCTTTCCTCTATAACTTCTTCATTTTGCAAAAATAACAGAGTATCATTTTCCAGGAATGGAGAAATCTATACTAATATATCAGCTTTATTCATGATAAAATCTGATACAGAACAATGTTGTAATGCAGCAGATATATGACTAGGAATATAGTTAAGGTGTGGGCCATTCGGGCACCATTTAGTAGTCCATAGGTTGCAGTTACCTTTACCATGGATGATAAGAGAGTTATTTTCTGCAAAGAGATTCACAGAACAAATTCTTTTCCAAGTCACTGATTTCCTATGAGATTGAGGCAGAGACCACAACAATTTAGCCCATAAGGTGATACTTAGCTGACTTTTCCACCACAATTTAAGGGAACAAGCATCTAATATAGCTCGGATAGATCTAAACCCCAACCCATTCTGTGAAATTGGTGTAGCTAGATCAGCCCACTTTTTCCATACTCTGTTTCTTTTTCCTTCTGATTCGCCCCAAAAGAATCTAGCCAATCTTTTCTCAAATGTTTTGATTATATATTTTGGGGGTTTAGTTTTAGATCATAAGTGTTGTGGCATTGAGTACAAACAAGATTGGATTAGGATTAATTTACCCCCTGTACTTAGCCACTTATTTTTCCAATTTTGCAATTTCTTATCCAGCTTTTCCATCAGAGGTTGGTAATACCTATTCAATGTTCTACCCTTGAAAATAGGACAACCTAGGTATTGGAAAGGGAAGGAGCCCTGTTTCATTTTTAGAACCATCTTTATCTGATTTAGTTTAGTAGTTGATGCCCTGTTACTAATGTAAAAATCAGATTTATGGAAATTAAATTTTTGACCCAAAGTGTACTCAAAGGTTTCTAAGAAAGCCTTAATCCTAATGAGGTTAGACTTGGAAGATTGCATAAAGATGATTGTATCATCAGCATACATTAGATGAGAAGCTGCTGGAATTGAAGCTGACAACTGGTAATATGAGAGTTTATTATTATGGAAAATAAATGATAGACTCCTAGAAAAGGCTTCCGAGAAAATGTTAAAAAGAAAAGGAGAGAGGGGATCACCTTGTTTAATTCCTCTTGTGGCCTTGAAAAAGCCCACTGGATTGCCATTAATAAGTATTGAAAAATAGGCTTGAGAGAGATTTGTCATAACAACATTTAAAAATTGACCATCAAAACCAAACTTCATCAAAACATTCTTGAGGAAATCCCAATTAACTCTATTAAATGCTTTCTGTAAATCTAACTTGAGAATGCAGTTAGGGACTCTAGCCTTTTTGTCAAGAAATCTAATCATTTCTTGGAGGTAGAGAATATTATCCGAAATATCCTCATGCTTCATGAAGGCCGATTGATTTGGAGAGATCAATTTATCCATATAAGGTCTCAATCTTTCCATTAAAACTTTAGAGCAGATTTTATTGAGGACATTGGATAAACTAATTGGCCTAAAATCTTCGAATGAGCATGGTGTAGACTTTTAAGGTATTAAGGTTATCCAGGTGCTGGATACTCCCCTGGGCAAGGCAGAACCATTAATAAAATCATTAACTGCCTCAATTAGATCATATTTTATAATGGACCAGCACTTAGTATAAAATTTGCTTGAGAAACCATCTGGTCCCGGACTACTATTCTTGTGTAATCCCTTAATTACTGATTCAACTTCAGCTTCTGAGGCTGGTTTAGATAAAGCTAGGTTATCATGATCAGTGATGATGTTTGGGATTTGGCTCAGAAAATGTGGATAATAGGTATCATTAGGCATTTGGTTTGGTTCAGTTAATAGGTATCATTAGGCATTTGGTTTGGTTCAGTTAAAAGGTCAGAGAAATAAGAGATGGCTTCCTTATGAATATCTGATTGTGAACTCAGCCATTGGTTATCTCTATTTTTAATTTTGGATATTTGTAACCTGCAATTTTTCTCCTGCACGACCTTATGGTAGAATTGCGTGTTATTATCACCTAACCTATGCCATTTCAATTTAGCTTTCTGTTTCCAAAACTTTTCCTTTTCTTTTTGAGCTCTCAGTAATAAAGCTTTTTTCTCATTTAGTTTAATAAGTTCAGCATCCGAAGGATTCAAATCAAAAACTAATTTCTGAATTCTTAGGACCTCTTCAGCATTAATAACATTAGTGTCAATGTTCCCAAAGCATTCTCTATTCTAGATTTTTATCTCCTTTTTCAGTCTGAGCAATTTAAGAAAAAAGCCAAGCATACCAGTCTCAACAATTTGTTTTTCCCAGTTTTCCTTAATTAGGGTGGTGAAGTCAGGCCGGTTGAACCATACATTTAAGAATCTTAATGGTTTTGGGTTGAGAATAGTCAAATTAGAAATATGGAGGAGAAGAGGAGAATGGTCAGAAGTTTGCCTATTCAAGATTTGGATAGAGGAGGAAGGAAACTTATAGTTCCATGAGATAGTGCAGAGGCCTCTATCAAGCCTTTTTGAGGTCGGGTTCCTAAGTCTTGAGTTACACCAGGTGAAAAGGTTACCAACAGTGTTAATTTCCTGGACACCAATGGTATTTATCCATGTATTAAAGTCTCTAATGCTGCCTAAGGAGGGGGAACTAGGTCCTTTATATTCTGTGAGGGAGGTGATAGTGTTGAAATCTCCTATAAAAATAGTGTCTCCAGTAGTAATGGCTGACAAATCTTTCCACAGAGCCTTTCTACCTTCCCTATTCCTAAGTGCATATATGAAGACAGCATCCATTTGCAAATGAAGGGATTGATGAGATATATTAACATGTAAAAATTGCTCAGGAGAGGAAAGGAGGGTTACTGTCACCAAATTAGACCACATAAACCAAATTTTACCATTATACAAGGTCAGACCATTGGAGAAATTAAGTTTATCCATATGGGATTGCTGTTTTGAGTTATCATGCATTGGTTCAATTATACACAGCAATTGGATTTTTTTAAGCTTAACTAGGTTTATTAGCCTTAACAATGAAGATTCCATACCCCTAAGGTTCCACACTAAAAAGTTAACTGAGAGAGAAGCTATCATTGTTCACTAGATTTATAAATTTTGGTGGATGATCTGAGCATCATTTTATTTATTTGACTGAAGTAATTAATTTTTTTACCTTTAGCCCTACCTTGCAGTAAATTCTGACCCTGTGTAGGGGATGAAGCAGTACTAACCTGGTGATTAGAAATTACCTCCTGTTCAGGAGCATGTTCTTCCAGTTCATCCTGCAAAACAGAAAACCTGTTTTCCATTCTTCCTTGTAGAGAAAGAGTAACATTATTATGTCTTTTCAGGCTTGAGGGAAGTGTCCCAACCTGGATGTCATCTGTGGCATATGCCATTGGAGTAAAATTTAGTAGAGCTGAATCATTTAACAGCTTAGATATAGATATAGAGTTAACTATTAATCTTTAGGAGAAACTAATGTACAATTACCTTCTCAATTTCAAGCAAGTCCACATTTAAACCTTCTATGCACTCTATTGCGTACAACATTACGTAATAGCTGAATTCCCATGTTTAAGCTTGTTTCTTGTACTGAGTGAAAACCATATTAAACCTGTAATGTATAGATATACCTAAATAAATCCCTTTGGAAAAAAGAAAAGAAATTGTACTAATTTATACCTTTAATTTCCACCACCTCAAATTTCATTCCATCAACTTCACAAGTATCCTTCATAGTGGACTCCAAAATCTTGACGAATGCTTCCAATGGTTGGAAGTGCAATGGGTCCATCCAATACAACCATTTCTTTTCCAGAACAATCATGCTCAATCGCTAATGATCTTGAATCAAAAGAATTAAAACAAAGTTAATAAAATAGCCTAAATTATGCTTGTAAACGTAATTTTGATTGTTAATATGACATTCCAATGTAGGGCACAATGACCAATTTCTTATCCTTCCTCCAAAGAGTTTTGCAAATGTAGTCGATTCTCTCTTTCTTTGTACATCCAATTTCTTGAGTCATGTCTGGGCACATGTATCTGACCCATGCCTTCTTTTGATTGTACATAAAATAAAAGTACCTTGAAAATAAGAAACGTTTCACATTAGTTGTAAACAATGTGGCATTAATAAATAGTGAACACAAAATAAATGTATATATAAATAAATGTTACAACATGTATATAGACATTAGCATCCGATTAAGTTGCTCACATTTCCATAAGTCCTCGAAATCACTCCATAGCGCGATGATATCTTTTTTCGCACCAAATATGCAATTATTACTTAAAAAGAGTAAGTCGAGCTTTGTTCATCTGGTTGAAGAAAATTGTTTAGCACTCATACGAAGTGAGGTGAGTCTTTCGGGCCTTGTCCTCTTGGAACCGGTTGTCTAATGTTGTCCGGTGTTGTTTGGACCGATTTGAGTGTTTTGTAGACTGATATTGGTGTAGCTTAGACCACTTTAGGTGTTGTTGGACGTGTGACTTTCAAATGGCAATCCTTTATAGGATTGGCTTAAATAAGTCGACACGGCCACTGAAGAAACATTCAAAATTTTTGTATTCATCTGCTGGAATTGAAAATAGAGCGCCCTTCACCAACACCTTATCCAGAGAAACTCTTGACAAACCTTCCGCAATTGGTACAGTGTGATGACATCTCATGAACTCATGCAAAACTCCATCAGCTACGTGGAGTGGTCTACCATATATATCTCGAATAATGTATAATTCACACACTTGAGAACCCTACATAGCACTAATTACATTTGTCAACCATTTCACTTATGAGGATGGCCTTGTCAAGGTTGTTGGTCTCATCATTAGGAGTTTGAATGATTTCCTTTTGACTTACCTCAACATCCTAGGGAGAATGGTGTGATCCTCTTGATGACGATTTCCAATCGGGTGGCAAATCATCTATGTTCTCGAGAATAGCAATGCCGGTGTGTTGGATTAACTTTCAAATTAGAATGTCTTATTACTCAATCTGTTTCTCTTGTTAAATGGCTTGTTTTTGCAAAGTGTGGATCTGCAATGGTTGTGCACGCCCAGAGTATCGAATAATCCCAAACGCCTCTCTTTGGGTCATGAACCCTCCCACTCCCCTAACACGCCCCGCGTGGTTAGGTTTTTAATAGCCTCAATAAGTATGTCGTTCTTTAATGCGGGTATGAATTTTCCCTCCAATTTGTCATTCTTTAATTTTTCCTTACCATTACAATTATTGGAATTGATTAGCTAATGTAAATGGGAAAGATGGTAGAGAAGAAAAAATAAAGGACGTGAAAGTTTACCACTCGTTCCGCAATTTCTTTTTCCTCGTCCTTCTCTTACATGCCCTCCTTGTTTTGTTGGCCTTTGAGGAATAAATCACACCGATCAATATAATCCACATCCACTGGTCTTACACTTTCCCTTTCCCCTTCTTCGGTCATCCTGGTCTCGATTGCATTTTGAACATCTTTTTCAAGACGTTCTTCTACTAACTACATTGCCACTATTCCATACCCCCCATGGCTTAAACAATGATGAACTAGATTCAAATTTGCTAAGCATTGTTTTTCTTTCCGCGTACTCTATGTTAGAGACATGTCAACACTAAAGGTACCTTAATATAAATACTTTGTGACTTAAATTTTTGATTACTAACGTTAGAATCATTTTCCAAAGCACTTCTCTTGTGGATCTCCCAACTCTCTGGTTGAATGTGTGTGTACTTTATCCATGGCCGATCACCTTTCTCGGAAGAAAAATGTAGTCCCTAGACAAAGTATATGTGTGTTCCCGCAAACTCATGCACATCATGGTCGTTGCTTTCTTTGTTAGAAATTCCATCCGGGCAATCAATTTCGAAAGGTATCTAAGAGGGTTTAGAATGGTTGGAGTTAAAATAAGGGGAAAGTTAATATGTCCAATAAGAGATGTGAAGAACACTATGGCCATTAAGGGTACCTTGCATTCCATCCGTAGGGTCTCCTTATAGTCTTTTGGCACCTTATGCCAACTATCATACTTGATATTGATGCTTATTCTACCTATCTTCGTGACCCAACTAGACCATTTTTCTCGCTCTTTGGACAAACACTTCGCCGACTTGTTGAATACCAATGTAGTCAAATTTTTCCTAGCCATCCTACGCTCTAGTGCTCCACAATGAGTTTTGGCTATCCCTCTCTCCTAGGACACATTATTGTTATTGCCACTATATTCCAATTACGAGGGTTGGGAATTCCATGAATGTGACGGATCATCACGAGTCCGCTTGTTAGACATTTTAACTCATACATTAACAAATTCCTAAACAATTTATGAAACTAACTTAATAAAACATAGTTACTGAATTTCCAATCCCTAAATTTGTCACAATGTCAACAAATAACCCTTACTATATAAAACACAAAATGTCATAACTCCTAGTGCTACCTAAATCATATTCATTAGATATTTACCTAAAATAGAAGATTAAACTAGCATTATGAACATTATCCCTAAAGAAAACCAACAATGAAAGAAAACATCTCTTCTATTCAAGAAATCTAGGGTTTAGAATCACCAACCTTTACATCAAACAAATGGAGCTTCATCTCAATAAAAGATTTCCCACCTATAAGTAGAGTAGTAAATGAGCTTACACATGAAAATTTACAAAAATGAAGAGGAAAATGGGTGTATCAATCATGAACACATACCTTTGATTGGAAGGTGAAGAGAAATGGAGATTAAAAGATGGAAGAAATAAAGTAGAAGGATGGAGAGGTTTTGGTATGGTGGGAAATGATAGAAACTGGAGGGTTCCTCAAGGGTATTTAACACCCTTTCGAAAAACAGCCTTTAATGATTTTTTTGCATCTGAAATAGCTTCCAAACTTGGAAGCTATTCGTCCCTTTGTCCAAACCCTACTAACAGGTTCCAAAGTTGGAACCTGTGTTAGTATAAAGAAAAAAAACCCCAAAACAGAGTTCAATCATTTTTCAAACAAGGAACCCCAAATTGAGTTCTCCTCAAACCCTAGCCCCTAAATTTCACATCAATTTGTCAAACCCGCAACAATGTCTAGGTCAAGGGACACTGACCTGTCTCCCCCCCAGGGTCATTAATCATAGCTAATTAACCCAAGTAGAGGCTGAGAGGTCAGAAGATAAGAGATTTGTATTCTGTACCCTGTTCTCACTGCTACACTACCTAGAGGGTACTTAGCAGTAAGCCCTGGGTTTGTCCACAGAGATGCTAGGTCTAACTACTAACCAAAACACAACCTCGTATGAGTCGTTAATCTGTACGAGTGAAAGGAATAGCTAGTAAAGAAAACATGCAAGGGGGGGGGGGTGGTTTTTCAATCTAGCAACTACTAAGTAGAAAAGTAAAAAGCAAAGTACACTATAAAACTAAGCACTTGGGAAATTATTGAGCAACACAGTCAATCTAATGGTTCTACCCTCGATTCATTCACATAGATATTTAGGCAAACCTAATAGAGTGTTCATAATAAGTGGTGTGGCCGATGTCATACACTTCCCTGTCTCTGTCATAGAGGGTTCTCTCGCAACCCTCCATCGACACCGCCATCGTAATTAGGGGAGTGCAACAAGGTCCGACCATTATTCTAGGTCTTTTTCTCACCCATACGATTACGTCCCAAGCTTCCACCATGAATGCACTACTTCCCCCAGGTGCTATTAACTAGGCCTAAGGGTCGTTGGCACCTTATCTATAATCTAAGGCATCTTACAACCCTAGTTTGACACTATTCTCTAGCTTTACTTGGAACCTCTAGGAAAACTTTATAAAGTAAGCTAAGACTGGTGCGATGAAAAATAAGGCAGATCATTCTCGAATCCTCCGTGCATACACTCACGCACACGCGTTCTCTCTTACCCATTCAAACATCCATGTCTCTATTCCCTAGGGTTATCGATATTTTCACCATACATGAATGTATCCCAAAGCGTGTGCTTATATGTGGCATACTATTCATTCATTTCAAATAATAAAGCGCAAGCATAATAATATCATGAGCAGAAAATTAGGAAGAACTAAAGAATCTCAAAAGGCTAATAGATTAGACCATGCTCCTACAATTTATCCCCAAGCTATAGAAACTACTCCCTAGACATGGAATTCAAATAAATATTTGAATTCCTTAGGATCAAAGCAAAAGAAAAGAAAATAAAAAGAGAGAGTTCTCTCATAACATAATGATAAAGTATAATATGGTATGTCTTGATATCAAAGCCTAGTAGACTAAGGATATATTTTATATTAGTAAGAGATTGGGCCTAAAAATAGGCCAAATTAGGTTAAACCCTAGCTCAGCCATCGCGGGCCATCACGAATCGTGCGGCTCATGATGTGTCCTCGGCGTAGGACGCAAGATTTGGCGTAGGTCGTGCCTCTTCATGTGGCATGGGGTGCCTGTTTTAGTGAGTGGCATGGACCTTCAAAGGGAAAAGACTGGAGCAGGTCATAACGATCCTCTGATGTAGGCTGCATCATCTGGTGCAGGGCACCATTAGGGTGCTGAAATTGGTTCTTCTGATCTGCGATCGTGGTCGATGGCGTGGGCCGTGGTTAGGAAGGGTGCTCTCCCAGAAACCTTGCCTCATGCCGTGTAATTTCCTACACCCCGCCGGTTGGTCTTGGCATCTTGGACATGGAACGACACAGGACGTAAAAAATGTGACATCTCGCGCTAATACTTAGCCGTGTGGAGTGGGACTTAGCTTAGTGTTTGCGGCCCGTGATTTCTGGCGTGGGTCACGCTACTGTCTCGTGCTAGTCTTGTTTGTGTGGGGTAGCTCCTTTGGCACGGGCCATTGGTGCTAACCATGAATGGCCCGCGCCGACCCAATTTTTCCTTGGTCGCTGAACTAGATTTCTTGGCTACGGGTGAACCGTGAGTCTGATTTGAGAGTTCTAGTAGTTGATTTTTCAGTGCTCAAGCAGACAAATCCAATGGGACCATTCTTCAAGGCTAATTCTTCTCGGATTGTTTTCATACTTAAGCACAACTCATCGGACCATGATTCCCCATTTCTTTGTTGGCCGCTTTGAACTCTGTTGCTGCCTATATTTGGCTTCAATCTCCGTCTACCACACATTGATGCTTGTGGCCTTCGTCTACTACCATTATAGTGTGAATGGTTTTCACATTTACTACCATCCTTGTAAACAACCTTCAATATCTTCTACCGCCCTTACGAATGGCCTTCACATAGAATGTAAACAAAAAGTAACCACGGGTGACCTACTAAAGATGATCACAAGGAAGATCAAGTAGCTAGTGGATACAGGATGTCCATTAGTACCAATTAAGTCTACAAAATGCGGGATTTAGACAAGAAAACCAAACATGGCCGTCTAAACCCCTTGTCATGTAAACTTAACTAATACTAGCAATCCACCACATAAAACTAGCTAACAAGTATGCCAAATGTAACGGTTATGACACACAAAATGAATCAGTTAAGACTCCCCACACTTAACCCTTTACTCGTCCTCGGGTAAGTAAACAATATGACAAAGAATCAAGTGAAATGTAGCGTGCATGTATAAGTTAACCGAGGCATTAAACTTATTCCAAGATTACCCTGTTTCCCCCAAAAGAGTAAGAATCTCACAACTCCCACACTCCCCAAAAAACATAAGCAATCTAACCACCCAAAAGTAAAATGTGGAAAAGGGTAAGCCAAAAAGATAAGTGTCAAGCTAGCTTACTTTTCCCAAAATGATCCCAAAGAAATCAAAGAGTCGTCTTAAAAAACAATCCACCATGGAAGCATGCATTCATCCTAGTTTTTTTGTTTTCTCTAAATTTCTCTCATTTTTCCTAGGAGCCCTTTTGGGTTTTCATCCTAGCTTTAACACGCAAAGGGTACTCAATTCTCACATTTTTCCACACGGCCTCTCATTTTTCCTAGGCTCGTAAGCCTAGCCGGGCCTAGCCTCTCATTTTTACCTAGGTCTTTCGACCTATCTGGACTTTTCCTAATGTTACCCAAGTCACCCTTTTGGGTTTTTGACTTGTCCAGGTTTTTTATATATATATTTTTTTAATTTGTTTTCAAGTTTTCCATTTTTTCATTGTTGTAACACAAAATTGCTCTAAAAGTAGGCTTCATGCTACAAAAGATAAGATCCAATATGAAAAATGTACCACCAATATTCTAAAACATCCTACCCCATGCAAACTAGGGACCCTATCATAGCATGTCATACCACCAAATGTCATCCAAAATCATCCCTCGACAATCAAAAACTAAAATCTTCACCGAACAAGAAAAACAACTATCAATGCAAATCATGAAATGCACTGAGGAAATCTAAGAATTAAGACTCCCTAAGTGCTCACTACTCCCTCCCCACACTTAACCAATGCATAGTCTCCAATGTACAAAAATCATATAAAAAACATAAGTAAGGTAGGGAGAAATGGTGATACTCACTCTCGTGGCTCCGAAGGGCTTTTATCCTCGTGACTAGTGAGGCTCCTCTTGATATATCTTGTTTCTTAAAGCATGGCCTCGATACTATCCATCCTTGAGCTAAGATCATTCACTTGCGAAAGCATTCCTCCCATTGCTTGGACGATCTCTTGAAAAACTTGGGTAGAGTTCGAAAACCATTCTCCAAGAGATTGCAATTGGTCCATAATGTCCATGGATACGCGAGAACGACTAGGAGGTGCTCTTAGAGAGCTCTCACTCTTGGCCTCCTTAACATCTACCTCCAGGTTGGTTAAAACTCTATAGAAATCTCTCTCAAATCTCCGGTCAGGTAAAATAAATAGGTCATCTAAGCATGTGTCATGGTCAATGGTGGTGCGCTCCAACTATGGAAGTACCATGAAACTAAAAGTGTTCACTCTGCCATAAAGCCATACATATCTACCCTCCAACGTTGTAGGTCTCACGAATGCTTTGGCTAACTTCTCAATGTTATACCTTGTACCCAATCATCCCAAGTTAGCTAAAGCCCTTTGTGTAACTGGATGCCCTAAGTATAGTGCCAGTAGACCAACCATGCCGCCCATAAATATCTTGTTATTCTTCATGTCCTCTATTGCTAAACATTTATGCACAAAAGATCGTACCAAGTTCTGGTAAAAGTTTCCCTCGGGTGTTATTTCCCACAGGCAATGAACATCCAAACCTGGGCATTGTGTCAGTTCGTCATGGTAGAAAACACCCACAGTCAACAGTCGATGATCATAAGAGAATGACAAGTGAACCAAGGTGGTACTCTTGCACAGGTTCTTCGGATCACTACCTGTCAGTTACACCCAAAATCATCCAAGAGAGAAAGGTAACCCCGATGATGTGTTTTCTGGATCTCCTTTCCACACCTCCACCTAAAGACGCGTGCTACCTCCCGGTGGGTCATCTTGTACTCCTTATCATCCAGGTTGAATTTGATCGCCTTGTGTTCATCATCATCCACGACCGACCATAGAGTAGCCAGGAATTCTAAGGTCCACCTAATGTACGTCTTGGAGTGTCTCTCGAGAAACCCCTCTAGACCTACTCAGCCCAATAGGTAAGTGACTAGCTTGAGTAAGCCTAGAGTTGCCAAGGTGTCCTTGCAAGTGAACCTCGTCTCCAAAATACTCCTCTTTGGCTCTCTCAAGTTTCTCCATCCCCGGACTGCACTCCCATAGATTTTGGATAAACTCATAAACTCTTTAAGCACAAATGTGGGGTTGCAAAGAATGGAAGTCATCGGCTCGGGGTTTGTACCCTTCACCAACTTCTTCCTCTTCTCACAGCGAGTGGACTTTCCCTTCTCTGAAGCATTCTTCTTAGGTGGCATCGTAACAAAATGAAGGCAAGAGTGGTGATATGATAATAAAAAAGGCATGGTTTATATTATCATCTAACAAGATAACATTCTCCAAAACAGCCTAACCATTCAAAATATGATGATTTAAGCATGAAGGATATTTAAACAAGAACATTCCTCATCAAACAACAAACCCATGTGAGTTCTCACCAACCCATCAATAGGATCATGCAATCAAGATTCACCCTCTCCCAAATGACCCAACACATGAAAATCACATCATTCAAGCATAATATCACATCAATCCACCCAACACTTTCTTCAACACAAGATCATGCATAGTAACCCAAAAAAATCTCTCAAACACACACACTAATTCAAGATTCATGCTTTTCATAACAACACCACAATGTCAATAAAGCATATAAACAAAGAGTTCAATGGGTTACAAGAAATTTGAAGCTAGGATTTGTAAGACCCACACAAAAAGAAGCAAAAATTGCAAATTTTTGGAAGAAAGCTTCAATTATGTTTTAGTGTCACCAAGAGTGTGAGATGGAGTTTTTCTTGAGGAGGAAGAATGTGTCAAATAATAGAATTAGGTGGAGAGATGTACCATGGGATTAGAACTTCAGCCTAGATGACTAGGGAGGGAGGTACAATTAGGATAAGAATGGAATTTTAAAATGCTCAATTTAGGGGACAATAGTACATACCAATTAATTCCAAGGGATATTGGAAGTATTTTCAAAAATCCTAAGGAATTAGGGAATTCCAAATTCTTGAACCAAAAATGCAGTTTTGAGTTTGAAATTCAGAATTTTCAAAAAATTGCATTGTTGGAACAATTAAAAATAGGAAAAATGGGTTTTATGTGCAAACCATGTTTGGCGCGAACCATAGGCTCGCTCAAAACATCCTGGCACGAAGCAGAGACTCGTGCCAAACTTTTGGCATGAAGCATAGCCTCGCACCGGGCATCTTAGCATGAGGCATCCACTCAAAACTTTCCTAATCCTTCGTTTTCCCTCTTTTTCTGAAAAACTATGTCACCCATCAAATCTAACTCCATTCAAACAAAATCACGAGTCCCGAACTCAAAAATTCAATCCAAGTAAGAGTTTTATTTTAAAAATTCTCATAGCAAAACAAGAATCATGAAAAAACTAATCACTAATCAAAACACGAAAGCAAAAGAAACACCATATATTTATTGTCGTCCTCACGACTTTTTTTTTCATGCAATCTAGTTAAAAATACCTATATGTGGGTCTCCAGAATCACCATCGGCAATCCACCCACGATGACATCATTGTGGAGAGGTCTCTACAATGAGCCATACTTACCTTTGGACCTCTTGTCTGTCAAAAGAAATGAATACCCGTGTCTTGTTAACATTGAGTCCGTGAATGTCACTTTGGGGTTAGGGGGAGGTCGAGGAAGTTTTAAACTCTTGGCCATCTCCATCTCTAGCTGCAAGTTGGTTAGCATAGAAAAACAATCTACCACAGATATATTATCCATTACATCATGCAATTCATCGGAATCATCATCATTATCATCAACATGGGATTCATTCAAACATTCATGCTCATTTGTCACACAAGAAGATTCATCATGCTCATCACATAGGGTTACACCTTTGCACATCAAAGAAGACTTTGTCAAATCATGCCTAGATTTATAGATATCAAATTCCACTTTATCCATGTCATCTTCTAGAGTTAAGGTGCCCAAGTGGACATTGATTTTAGTCCTAGACATTTTAAGAAAAGGTCTCCCCAAAAGTGTCGGGGGTGCACTTCCGTCGTGCGCCACGTCTAGGACATAAAAGTTTACTGGAAAAACCAACTTGTCAACTTGCACCATCACGTCCTTTACTAACCCACAAGAACTAGCTTGGGAATGGTCAGAAAGTTGGACAATAACTCTAGTATCCCTAAGCTCACATATTTCTAGGCATTTATATAGACTAAATGTGATAACATTAATGGATGCACCTAGATCTATCATGGCATGTTCCACAAGTTTACCACCTAAAGAGATATGGATAGAAAACATTCTAGGCTCATCGTATTTCTTAGGTAGGTTCTTATGATTCAAAATGCGACTCCTCCCATTTTCAAATTTCATAACCTCTTAGTTGGCCTGCGTCTTTTCTTTGTGCATACAACTTTAAGAAATTTATCATATGATGGTACATTCTTAATTAGTTCCAAGAAAGGGATGGTTACCTCGACCTTTTCGAATGTTTGCATCATCGGTCACAACTTTTGGCCATCCCCTCAAAGCATTTAGAAATAGAGATGGAATAGTGACTTGTGCCTTGGGCGGTGGAAGTTCCTTGGAGGGTGCTTCCTTGACCACAATCTCCTCCTCTTCGAAGTGTACTTTGGTAACCTCCACCATCCTATCATCTTCTTGCATAATCTTCTTCTCGGTCTCACTAATTTCCTTCCACTTTTCAATTTAAGTGCACTCATGTTCCTTGGATTGATCTCTGGTTGGGAAGGTAGTTTTCCGGACTCCTTAGCTTAAAGTTGGCTTACCGAGGTGGCAAATTGCCTGACTTAAAATTCAAGAATTTTGATACTTGAGAAATCTCTATTGCCAAGGTTCTTAATCTCTCGCCTTGTCCTCTCCGCGAAGACTTCATGTTGTCTTTCCAATTGACCGATGGCTTCCAAAATCTCATCCCATTCCAACTTTCAGAGTGAAGTATGATTGTTGGAAGGGCATTCATCTCTAGGATATGGTTGAGGTGGAGCTTGTCCACCCCGGTATCCTTGAAGTTTCATGTCCTACCTCCATCGGAAATTAGGATGATCTCAATACCTCGGGTTGAATGAATTTGCATAGGGGTCTGACCTTGCATCTCCTTGGTTCCCCTGGAACCCTTGTGGTTAACCCCTAGAAATTGTGGTCTTTCCCGGTTGTTGTTGTCAATTTCCGTCACCTCTTGTAAATCATCTATGACTTTGGGGCACGCTTCGGAATTGTGGTTAAGGTTGCAAAATCCAAACACTTGGACTTGATGCACTTTTCCTCGCAAAGGCTTCTTCATTATGGAAGCAAGAGCTTGGACTTTCTCCTCCAACTTAGGTGAGTGTGTGGGTACATCTAAGACCTTAACCCATGATCTAGTGCCAAATTGTTGCATACCATTTGCCATTTCTTCAAAGAGGGCCATTGCAAGAGTTTGGCCATTTCTTCTGGACCGTGTCTATATTTTTTGGATTTTTTATTGGTATTTTTACTTCCGAGATCGTAAATGTATTCGGCCCTTTGACTAAAGAAGGCCCGATTATCCTTACGAGTTTGAAACTCAAGTCGCCACCAATGGCACAAAACAATTTTCATTCAATTCCCGGCTCACAACAGGCCTCTTTCAATAACCATAAATATAATTCAATACCCGCAATTGTTTTACGAGCCAACAAAAATCTATAAAAAATTCTAACTAAGCAATAGTCTATAGATAAGAATAGAAATCAATCAAGTTCTATTCCAAAGCTTTACATCACTACTAGTTACCTAAATTGTGTTCAATTCCTGGCTCCCAACAGGCCTCTTTGAACATCCACAAATGTAATTCATTACACTCGATTTTTCTACGAGCTAACAAAAATCGATAAAAAATGCTAACTAAGCAATAATCTATAGATATGAATAGAAATCAATCAAATTCTATTTCAAAGCTTTACATCAATACTAATTACCTAAATTGTGTCTGCGTGTTTTTCTTGTACTGTTTAAACAATATAAAATTTGTAATTTATAGTAAAGCATATTTTTAACTCCCTGTAAAAATGAAGCAAGTTATTCATATTATACCTTGATTTTGACCACCTGAAATTTGTTTTCATCATCTTTGCTATTGTCCTCCGTAGTGGACTCCAAAATATTGAAAACTGAATCCCTTGGTTGGAACTGCAACGGATCCATCCAATACACACACATTTTTTCTGGAACAATGATGATCAATCTCCAATGACCCCTGTACAAAAATAGAGTGTAAATTTATTAAAGTGCGTAATGATGTGGTCGAACATAGTGGAGATTCTAAATATAACCTTTAAATGTAGGGCGTAATGAATAATTTCTTATTCTTTCTCCCAATATTTTTGTGAATGTAGCCGATCCTCTCTTGGTTTGTACAACCGATCTCTTGAGTCATCAATGGGCACATGTATCTGACCCACTTCTTCTTTTGATTGTATATATAATACATGTACCTTGAAATCATGAAATGTTTCGCGTTAGTTGTAAACAATTAGGGAAAATGAAATAGTAAACATGAGTTTAATATATAAATATAAATTTTACCCACAAGATGTGTATGGACATTATTGTCTGATTAACTTGCTCATATTTCCAAAGGTCCTCAAAATCACTCCACGTCGCGATGATGTCTCTCTTGGCACCAAATACTCCATTGTTTCCCACGAATGATTAAGTTGAGTTGTGTTGATGCGGTTGAAGCCAGGTGCATAGGACTCTTACGAAGTGAGGGGTATCATTTGGGAGTTGTGGCCATAGAAATGGTTGTCTCATCTTGTCCGATGTTGTTTGAACCGGTTTTGGTTCCCTTTGGACTGGTATGGGTGTCGTGTGGATGGGTTTAGGTGAAGTCTTGACCACCTTCGGTGTACATTGAACAACTTTTGGCGTTGTCATCCGTTTGACTTTCAAATGGCGATCCTTTATGGGATCGGCATATTGTAGTCAATGCGGCCACAATAGAAACATGTTGAAAGCAGAACTAACATTCTTGTATTCTCTATTCGGAAATGGCAATGAGGCACCCTTCACCAATGGCTTCTCTAACGAGACTCTTAACAAACCTTCTAAAATTGGTACGCTATGATGATGTTTCATTAACTCATGCAAAACTCCATCGGATACATGGAGTGGACTATCACCTATGCCTTGATCTATGTATAGCTTGCACATAAGTGAACACTAATCAGCACAAACTACATTTTTAAATTTGACAAATTCATGATTTGATAAATGTGAAATGTTTACTTTTTTATCACAAATGAGGATGGCCTTGTCGTGGTGTCGGCTTCATTTTCTGGACTTTCAATGATTGCTTCTTGATTGACCTCAATATTTTTTGGTGAATGTTGTGAACCTCTTGATGGCGGTGTCCAATCGGGTATCAAATCATCTAAATTCTCGGGAAGCACAAGGCCAGTGTTTTGGATCAACTTTCGAATGAGAATGTCTTGTTGCTATATTCACTTCTCTTGTTGGAGGGCATATTTTTGCATAGTGTGGACACGCGATGGTTAGGCACGACCAAAGTAATGTGTAATTCCAAACACCTCACATTGGTTCAAGTACCCACTCACTCCCCTAACACAGCCTGCATGGTTGGGTTTATTCGTAGCCGCAGAAAGGATAGCGTTCTTAAATGTGGGTATGAATTTCCCTTCCAATGCATCATTTTTTAATTTATCCTACGAACTTATTGCGAGTACGGTAATTTCAAAACACAAATAAAAGCTAAGATGTAAATAAAGGAAGTAAAAAAAGAGTTGTATGGAAGTCGGGTTTACCACTCATTCCGCAAGTTTGTTTTCTTCAGGCTTCTCATACCCACCCTTCTTGTTTTGCCTTCCTTTGAGGAATAGAGCACACCTCTCTATGTATTCAATATCTATTGGTTGTATATAGCCCCAGCCTCCTTTTCGGACATACCCATCATGATTGCATTTTGAATATCCATCTCAAGATGTTCTTCAACGTATTTAAGAGCCACCAATTCATACCCCCACGGCTCAATCGATGCAGAATCAAATTGAAATCGGCATTGCGTTGTTTTTCTTGCCTTATACCTTATGTTAGTTGGTTAGAGGCATGACATTACTAAAGACATTAAAATCTAAGTAGTTTTAAAATAAATTAATTAAAGACTAGCGTTAGAAGCATTCTACAAAGCCCTTCTCTTGTGGATCTCCCAAGTTTCATGTTGAATGTTGTGTAAGTTATCCACGGCCAATCAACCTTGTCCCTAGAAAAAATGTAGTCCGTGACAAAGTGTACTCATGGGCGGAACTACCATGGCGCATGGTAGGGCTCCAGCCCTACCTAAGATTCTGACACCATGGTAGTAGTAGTGATAAATGGCTAAAGAGCTTCCCGGTAGCGCATATGAGTTTTCTGGCGTAATACACATTTTTTCGGCTAAAACGATCGGGGAAGAAGGCTGGAGCTGACCTTCTTTTTTTTGGCCCATAAAACATCAAAACGACGTCATTTTGGCTTAAGTCAAATGACGTCGTTTTGATTAGTGAAGAAGAAAAAAAAGAATTCGGAATTGGGTTTTTGTATTGGGCCAAAATCCAAAAAAGGATGGCCCAAATACAAAACCCAATGTCAAATATTGGAACAAATGACAAACCCAAATTGCAATTTGTTTTTTGAAGCTTTGAACATGGAGAGGAGCAGCTCACTGCCACTGCCTCTGCCAGCTCTTCAGCTTTGTGCCGCCCGTAGCTGCTGTCGCCACCATCGTCGTCCCTCCACCGCCGGACGCCACTCCGCCACCATCTGTCCATCCAGCCCTCCGTTTTCCTCTTCATCTAGTCTCCTCTTTGAGTTTATAACTTCAAAGAGGTAATTTAATTTTAGGATTTATTGTTTATGTTATTTTTTCCTTCAAAAATTTAATTTATATGAATATTATTTTTAGATTGGATGTAGAATTGAAGTTATATCGTTGTATCAATTGAATTGCACATGTATAATTATATATTATAATTGTTTGATATATTATTTATGTGAAATTGACAAATTATGGAATTAGGGATATTTGTTAAATTGAATTTAGATGAATATGATTTTATAAATTATTTGTTATTATAATTTATTATTGTTTCATAATGCTTTTGAATTTTATAAGAATGAATTCAATTTACATATTTTCCCTATTTCATATTTAATAGGTTATGGACAAATTTTTAATTCGAAGTGGAGGATTTCCATCTTCTAAGAGATCGAATGAACCTAATGAACAAAGGTACAATGAAGAGGGAGAGGGTGGTAGTAGAAAACAATCTCGCGTAGAATTCAATCGGAATGATTTTATAAGTGATCCCGGGCTATGTAAACCTATTGAAGAGATTGATGTTTCTATTAGAGATGAAGTGCTTAGAGAATATATATTAAGAGGTCCTTGCCAACCTAAGAATCATACTTTTCCCAAGACATTGTTCAATGTTGAATTTAGAAGTTTTCAAAAGTGTTGGTTTGATGAATTTGATTGGTTGGAGTCTAGTGTTTCTAAGGATGCTGCCTTTTGTTTTCCTTGCTATCTTTTTAAGAATTCAGCAAAGGAGACGGCATATACTGTGGATGGGATGAAAAATTGGAAGAATGCCCTTAAATTATTTAGGAAGCATGCTACGAATGGGGATGGAAGTCATCATGGTGCAGCAATCAATTTGAGAAATTTTAGCCTTCAAAAGCAAAGTATCTTACATTGTTTCGAAGCTCATGTTCCTGAATCAAAGAAGGCATACCGCACACGTTTGACTGCTGTTTTAGATGTGACAAGATACTTGTTAAAACAAGGTTTGGCTTTTCGTGGTCATGATGAAGGTTGGGATTCCATCAACAAGGGTAATTACCTTGAATTGGTTGACTAGTATTGCAAGAGAAGTGAAGATGTTGCTAAGGTAATGAATGAAAATGCTCCTGGAAATTGCAAGTTGACATCCCCAAAAGTTCAGAAACAACTCTCAAGGGTTTGTGCTGGTGAGGTAACTGATGCTATTGTTAATGACATTGGAGATTGTGTATTTTCTCTTCTTGTTGATGAGGCTAGAGATACATCAATAAAAGAGCAAATGAGAGTTGTTTTGAGATATGTCAACAAGCAAGGATGCATTGTTGAGCATTTTCTTGCTCTTGTTCATGTTTCTAATACTAAAGCTATTACTTTGATGGAGGCTCTTAAGCAACTGTTTGTAGATAAGAAATTGTCCTTCTCAAAGTTGAGAGGTCAAGGATATGATGGGGCTTCAAATATGCGAGGTGAGTTTAATGGATAGCAAGATTTGATATTGAAAGAAAACTCTTCTGCAAGGTATATTCATTGCTTTTCTCACCAAATTAAATTGGTTTTTGTTTCTATTGCATATAGTACTCTATCTGTGGGTGAATTTTTTGAGTATCTTGTTAAAACTGTGAATCTAGTTAGAGGTTCATGTGTTAGAAAAGAGATGCTTGTGCAATTATAACATGCTAGACTTGTATAGGCATTGGAGAGTGGGGAGAATGTTAGTGGAAAAGGTAAAAATCAGGAAATGAGTTAGAGACGGCCTGGTGATACCCGTTGGGGATCACATTACACTACTATTCTTTGTTTTGAGGCTATGTGGTCTTCTATTATTCAAGTGCTTCTTAATATCTGTGAGCATAGCAATTTAGATGAAAATGCCTCTACAGCAAAGGGTTTGATTGATAGAATGGAGAGCTATGAATTTGTATTTTGTATGTTTTTTATGAAGCATTTGTTGGGAGCTACAAGTCAATTGTCCCTTGCCTTACAACAAAGATATCAAAATATTTCGATGGCTGCGCGAATGATGAATAGAATGAAGGCTGAATTACAAGAATTCAGAGATGGTGGTTTTGATAAATTATTGAATGGAGTCAACACATTTTGTGTGAAGCATGAGATCACATTAGATGTGATGGAAGCACAATGGAAAATTCATCACCGTTCTAGGCGACGTGGAGAAATGTTGACCAATCATGATTTCTACCGTGTTGATATTTTTCTTCCGGTACTATTTTCATATTTTATATTTATATACTTTAATTTATTTTGTTTATATTATTTTATATGTATTTTTTATCTTATTGTTTTTTTTATTTCAATACTAGACCGTTGACAGGATGATTCTAGAAATGAATCGTCGATTTCCCGAAGCAAGCTCAGAGTTACTCACTTGTATCACATGCCTTGATCTGAGAGAAAGATTTTCCAGGTTTGATGTTGGTAAGTTGCTTCGCTTTGCTAAACTCTATCCGGATGACTTCACCCTAATTGAGCGTGTTGAACTTGAGCAACAACTTAATTACTTTCTTAATGACGTGAGAGATGATGAGGCCTATTCAGACATCAATGATCTTGGAGGTGTTTCTCAACATATGGTTCGATCATGTAGCAATGTAGTCTACTCATTGGTATATCGTCTTATTGAGTTAGCATTAGTTCTACCAATTGCAACAGCTTCAGTTGAGCGAGTTTTTTCTGCCATGAAGAATATCAAGACCGATCTTTGTAATAGAATGGAAGATGAATGGTTGAATGATGTTATGACGGTGTATATTGAGAAAGATATTTTTGTTAAGATCGAGAATGAATAAATTATTCAACGTTATCAAGGCATGGAGTCACGTAGGTATTTGTTGCCCCCACTTGTTCCTAGTTCTACTTCTAGTAATTTGAGCAATTATGGTACCGTGTACTCCATCCATATGGTCTCCTTATAGTCTTGCGGAACCTCATGCCAACTATCATATTTTATGTCCACCCTGGTTGTACTCACTTTCGCTACCCAACTTGACCATTTTGGGCACCCCTTGGACAAACATTTGCCCGAATTATTTATTACCGAGGGAGTGAACTCTTTTCTAGCTATCATATGTTCTAATGTTCTACTATGTGTTTTTCCCATGCCTACCTCAACAGATCCATCATGTTCATTATCACAACAATATTCTGATGTCGCGAGATGGCTATTTTGTGAAAGTGATGTGTCATCATGAGTCCTTTTTCTAGACATTAGTGGCCCTACATCAAAAAATTATCCACTAAATCATTTTTAACCACAAAACATTTATTTTCATAAGGAATTGGCACATTAATGAGACAAAACTCACAATCACATTATCATTCCTAAATAACATTTTCAAACATTTATTTTCATAATAAATTGGAAAAATAATGATACAAAACTCACAATCACAATTTCATCACTATATAACATTATTAAACATTCATAATAATCAAATCCCTCAAATTTGGCTAACAATTCAAGAAGCAATGGGTGTGCACTACATAAACTAGGGTTTTAAAACACCTACATTTACATCAAACAAGTTGGAACATCAATTCTTTAAGACATCATGCATTATCAAATCCCATAGCACTTGTTAAATCATTCCCTTTAAACAAAGACAAAATGAGAAGATGAGAAGATACAAGTAGAGATGATGAATGTTGGAGTTGGATTGTTGTAATCATACCTTGAATCAACCCTTGAAGAAAAAATGGATAGAGATGGAGGGTTGTGGAAGAAATGAGGAGAGATGGGTTTTTTTGAGGGAAAATGTTGAGAAAACGTGAGCTTCCTAGGGTATTTAATACCCTTTGAAATCTGCATTTTTTTGCAGAATAAATTGACTTCTGAACTCGGAACTTGTTTCAATATATATAAAAAAACAAAAAACAATCGACATTTTTAAATCCCCAAATTGAAAACCAAATACCTTAGTGCCTGATCAAATTTCCCCTATCCTACAATTTCCACCCTTCCGAGCACAATGTTAAGGCCAAGGTACACAAAGAGGAATACCGGGGCGGCGAGCGATCAAAGCCATGAACCCATCACACAAATTAACAAATCCCCTTGATTTTTAATGAAAAAACAGTGGAGAGGTATGTCGAATCCTCCAAATGCAAAGTTATCAATTCAAAAACTATTCGTGCATCATTGGTTAATGATTTGTGTCTAGGATATTTGTTGGAGCGTTTCAAAGTCTAACATTTAGACATTTTGTTATGCTTAGAAGAAGAGGTGTACGTAGATGAGATTTACCAGTTTTATGCAAATTTAGGACAAAGCTTTAAAAACCGTGATTGTACTAGGGTTAACAGAAAAGAAATGTTAGTTAATAAGTACACAATAATGGATGCCCTAGGTAGCGAGTACTCTTTCCCTGAGAAAGTGAACCCCGAAGATGGCCACGGACCACTAGAAATATATCACCAACAATCTTGGCCCTTTGTCACCAAACTTACCCCGATTGACCTTAAGGCTCGGAAGTACTTCGGTAGGAGTGGAGCCCCCAGTCTGGCGGATAGCTATTACATACAACAGTTAACGGTGGAGTAGAGGCTCATTTATGAGTGGGTGTGTCTGAATGTGTTACCCACTGGTGGACACACATGTGAGCCAACAATTGGTAATCTAATTATTTTCTACTATGTCATAGAGGGCGTGAAAATTAACCCTGGTTATACAATTTTGATGTGTATGCTCAAAGCCACCAATGCCAAAAAGAAGGACCTCCCTTATGATAGATTAATCACAGTGATGTTCAAGAAAGCCGGTGCTCAACTGAATGGCCACCCACTCCACTCAGATTTTTATGACGAGGTATTTTTTATCATAAGGGGCTAATGCTCACACCTAATAGTAAATGGGCACCAAGGTTTGTGCCGAGACAGGCGGCAAAGAATGCCAAAAGGGCCAGGGAGGCGGAAGCTGAAATAGACAGGCCATCCAGATCTAGTAACTATTTTATTACAAATATTTTTGTTTAAATTTCACTAATTTCCTCTTGTCCTCGAGCTTATTACTAATTGTGGATTTATCTTTGTTGGGTAGGTTTCACAAGCAAGTGGAAGGCCGCTATAGGACGTTACTTCAATTTCATCCGGGGTAACGCGGAAGAGACTTCTGAAATGCTGGCCAGAGCGGAAGCTCAACAAGAAAGATTATTGGAATCACAAGGAATCCAACTTGTATTGATTGAGGATGAGGAAGCCCAAAACTTCGACCTAGTCATGATGAATAGTGATGTGGATGACGAAGACAATGACAATAATTCCGAGATTGAGCACATGTTCGGCTCACGCTAGGCTTTGAGTAGACAATGTTATTCTTGTGGATTATAGTTCAAACAATTACTAGTTTTTATGGAATCAGACCATATTGGTTTTTTGGAGGTTACTTTGAGAAAATTGTGTGTTTGGATTATCGAGTTTCAATTATGTTTGGAGTCTTGATTTGTGAAGTCAGAAATTATTTTTTCATTGCATTGAGTTTTAAATTAGATTTGTTTAAATGCTTACATTAGTTAAGAAATTGAAAACAATTGCAAAAGAAAAAATGTTACACTTAGAAAAAACTCTCTTCCGAGCTCGGAAGCGATTCGGCTCTTTATTTTTTCAGGGCCGATCAAGTTCTGAACTCATAAAGGTGTATGTACTGAACTGGGTAAAAGGCCGATTTGACCTTCTGGGCTCGTAAATATTGGTTCCGAGCTCAAGCACCAAATTTGGGCTATCTCGGGTTGGAAAATGCATCTCTTTTATTAAGCACATTTACCTTGTTACGAGCTTGGAACTAAATCGGCTCCAAAAGATAAAGGGCCGGTCAACATGTTCTAAGCTCATAATTATAAATCGGCCCTTCCTCTGATAGGGACGATCATGTTCTGGACTCGGAACGTGTCCTGTAAATAAAAAACCCCAATTTTTCATTTAGTCCATTCAAATCACCCACAAATCAAACTCCATAGGCGATTTCGAGCTTGGAGGTGCGATCAGCCTCATTCAATCAACAATCAACCACAAGGGAAGAGGATTTATAATGGCAAAGGGTGGTTCACGTCACATCCCGCATTCTCAATCGGCTGGCAACAACCCTAGGTATGATACCATTAAATTTGTATCTTTGCCTTCACAAGCTAGGTACAATATTTTCTGTGAAAAGGGTAAATTGACTGACCCATACATTGTTGATTTTTTTGAGT
This sequence comes from Rubia yunnanensis, assembly GCA_037428765.1. NCBI lineage: Eukaryota > Viridiplantae > Streptophyta > Magnoliopsida > Gentianales > Rubiaceae > Rubia > Rubia yunnanensis. The sequence goes on along the minus strand of CM075069.1, from coordinate 61,958,970 downwards.
ATTTAAGAATAGGGTTTGGCGATCCATTAGACAAGTTTAAGGACCAACATGTCGATACTTTGTTAAAGCTCAATGAACCTTCTTATTTTGAATTATGTTGTCAATTCTATAGAAAATTCAAAGAGGTTAACGATGATTACTCAACTAGGGTTGGTGGAATTGAGATTCCGATTAGTGAGTGGATTTTAAATGAAGCAGTAGATTGCCCCTATAAAAACCCCGAAGATGTATACCCGGAAAACACCGATGGGTCATTGGATGATTGTTACTTTAGGGAGAAATGGCCTTCAGTAACACAAGACCTATACATTGATCCTATCCAATGTAGTGTTAAGTATTTTGGTTGTAATGCAAACAATTTGTGTAAGCCGGAGACTTTTAGCCTCAAATTTCCACCCGTAGATGCCAGTATTGTCTACGAAATGATTGCACACATCCTAGTTCCTACACCTGGACATATCACCCAGCCGACATATAGTGCCTGGATGTTGTTTTATCTGATAATGGGGGTAGGAAATAAACCAGGGGGCGGCAATATTTAGGCATATGCTTTATGTGGGGCACATCGACTAGGGTTGTTCGGAGTCTCCCTTACGGGAATTTGATCACTAGAATATTGAGAAAGGTTGAAGGTTTGATAATCACAGGAGTGGAGAAAGCACTGAAGTACTTCGAAAAGGGTTACTTTGAAAATAGGGAAATGGTGTTGGTCGATGGGAAATGGTGCTATCAGGACGCTAAACAAGGGGAGCCAAGCAAGAGGCCTAGGGTTGATGATGGTAAGTGATTTCTTTTGTTTCATAGTAATTCATACTTGTTACAAATAAATTATTAAACCTATTTATTTTGATGTTTAGAAGTTGAAGACTCGGGAAAAGCCTACCTCAACGGTGTTCGTGATTACTACAAGTGGGTGAGAAAGGAGTTTTGCAAAATGAAGGCAAGGATCTTGAAAATGGAAAAAAGACAACGAGCGTATGAACACCACCTCACTTCCACCCATCCTTCTCATTTTGATGGGTCAACGTCTATGGGTAATCTGAAAGATGACCTGGGGTCACAATTACCGTGGGAATGCTTGATTTTGACAATTGTTCACTTATGAATATTTTTGCAAAATTTGCTCTGAAGACTTACTTGTGATGTCCTATTTTTTCAATTACAACTATGGATGTATGGATGTTTTGGTTAACCTTTTGAATATTTTTGCAAACATTTGCTATGGATGTTTATTTTGTCAATCCTTTTATGATGTTTGATTAACATTTTCTATGGATGCCGATCCTTTTATATATTTTTGCAAACATTTTCTATAGATGTTTATTTGTAAAATATAGAAACCGAGAATTAAAATTAAAATAGGACACTGTTTAATTCTTCTTTTTCCTTTTCTTTGTAGTCTTTTTAGCCTTTCTCCATTTACGGCTCATGTTACCATGCACGTCCACTCATACACCTTTATCATGGTTATGGTGGGCGACGGAACAGTTCAAGATTAGGTCATCCTCTTTAAGCAATATAACATCATCTGATCCTACATCCGTCAAATGTGACCAAATCCAATTATTACTTTAGCTTCATAATCTTCGATGAAAGTGCATTTTCCTTCCACAAAAATCTCCCATTGAGGATCAGAAGGATCCCTTACATAAAAAACCTGGTGCGCTTGTGATGGCAGAATTAATGGATCTTCCCACTAACCGATTCTACTCCTATCGATAAGGGTGAAACCAAAATCCTCGGTTCGCTGTCCCCAATTGAAATCAACCCAGTGAAATTTATAAATAACGACTTGCATAGTCACATAGTCAAGCTCCCATATATCATAGATTGTTCCAAAGTAATACTGATGTGCGTACATAGGATTGCTACCACTTCTATTATCGATATGCAAAGCTTCATACACCAGAGAAACTCTATTATTTTGAGACATGCCTCTATCATCCACTGATTTTGTGGCAAAAATAAAACCATTGATGTCGTATCCTCCATAGGAAAGTATGGTACCAAGTGGTCTACAAGCCAACCATTTCACTGTCATTTAATGATCCCCCACAGATACGTGATCAAGAAACAACGATGCAAAAGTCCTACTATGGAGTTGTAGGGCTTGTGCTTCACTGAAGTTGGGTTAGCCACTCTGATTGCATCCATGTGAACCTCTAAGTATGGGACAACGTCTTTAGGATTGTGAAGGACATATAGATGTCCAGTACACAAATCTTCAGCACTCAGTCTGAAAGGTTTACCCTGCCGAACCCCATGACCTTTCAACCGTCCCTTATGTCTATGATTTGGAACCCCAACCGAATCAAACTCTTTGATGTAATCAGTACAAAAATCTATGTTCTTCTCCGCCACATAAAGTTGAACAATACTTGCATCGGGCCTATACCGATTCTTTACAAAATGCTTGAAGATTTTCATGTACCTCTCAAATGGATACAGCCATCAAAGAAACACCGGACCACAATGCTTTATCTCACGAACAAGATGAACACACAAATGGACCAATATGTCAAAGAATTGGGGGGGATACATTTTCATCCGGCATAACACTTCAACGATAATTGTTTGCAAACGCTCCAACTTTAATACCCTAATGTTTTTGCTACAAATGGACTTGAAAAAAAACACAACTTCGTGATGCACAATCTTACATGGGTTGGAAATGACGCTCAAATTGCAATCATATTCAATTCTTGAATCAAATTGTGACAATCATGAGACTTCAACCCAGTCAACCTCAACTTTTCTACTGAAACAAAAGAATTAAAGTTCGAAGAATCTGCAGCTGGGACCTTAACACTACTAAGAGTATCACAATATGATTTCTTCTCCAATTGAGACATAGTATAGCAAGTAGGCGGCAAGAAAGAATTGTCACCAGAAGTTACTGGCCCTAAGTTCTTCTTAATGCCCATATCAACCAAATCTAACCTAGCCTTAAGTCCATCCTTTGTTTTCCCAGAGGTATTCAACAACATCCCAATTAAAGATTCACACACATTCTTCTCAATATGCATGACATCGAGAAAATTTATAACATCTAAATGATCCAAATAAGGCAATGTAAAGAAAATGAAGCATTTCTTCCAACTCCCATCCACCTGCACTTTACGCTTCTTTTTCCCAAAGTTATTGGGCAAATTCTTCAAAATTTCAAATACGTGAGTGCCTGTTCGTGCAACCGGTGCTTCTCTACCCTCGACCTCCCCATTGAATAATTTCTTCGAATCGGCATGGATGATCCTCCAGAAGAAACCTAAGATGACCTTGGTGTACAATTTTACAACCATGCTTCAATTGGTGGTAATTAGTCTCATTTTCACACACGGGACAAGCACAGTGACCTTTAACTGAGTAGCCGGACAAAATACTGTAGGCAGGAAAATCATTAACGGTGCAAAATAACATTGCTTTCAACGTAAACTTATCTTCAACACTCCTGTCATATGTCCAAAGACCCTTATTGAATAGGGTCAACAAATCCTCAACAAGAGGAGACAGATACACATCTATGTCATTACCCAGATGCTTAGGACCAGAAATAATCAATCATAACAACATGTACTTACATTTCATTGTCAGCCATGACAGAAGATTGTAGATAACAAGCATAACATGCCAAGTACTATGTGTACTACTCATATTACCAAATGGATTCATACCATCAGTGCATAGGCCGAACCTCAAATGTTGGGGTTCATCACTAAACAAGGGGTAAAGGGCATCAATTTTTTTCATTGCTCACCATCCGATGTATGTCTAATGACATCATCATCAGGTCGATCCCTCTCTGCATATCAAAGCATCAATTTTGTATCTTCCTTACACACAAACAACTTATGCAACCGTGGAACAATAGGGAGGTACCACATCACTTTTTTCGGCATCTTTTTCTTTGTTTTAGTTACCACTTCTGCACCCACCGAAATTGCACCCCTCTTCAATTTGTAGCGAGACTCACCACATACCCTACACGTTTCTTGATTTTCATCTTCTTCCCCCCGGTACAACATACAATCATTCGAGCAAGTGTGAATTTTTTTCAATTCCAATCCTATCGGGAAAATAACTTTTTTCACCATGTTCAACTTATCCGGCATCATGTTACCTACGTGGAGCAAATACCTAAGCAAATCTAAAGTTTCATTCATCGACTTATTGGTCCACCCAAATTTGGATTTCAAATTCATTATCCTCAAAGTTGAACTAAGTACCAAATGTTTGGAACCATTGTACAATGGCATTTCTTTGTCGTCAATTAAAGCTTGTAATACTTTGGGTTTACCTTTGAACTCTCTTGAAATATCCTCAACCATTTCATCATATTCCGCATTCCCATCTAATTCATCTTCCACTTTTTTTTTACTCGAATCAATCATCTGAGCCATTTCTCCAACCTCCCCATCCCACACCCAACTAGTGTAGCTAGTTTGAAACCCCTTCATTATGAGATGTGACCGTAATTTCTTCCTCTCTACACACACATCATTTTTCACAATCTTTACACGGACACCGGGCTCACACAACACCATTTTTAGAAGAATCCTCAAATGAAAATGTGACAAATGTTTCGATCAATGACATGTAATGGGGTGATTTTCTAAGATCATTACCAATAAGTTCATTGTGATCCATTATCCTACAAGTCAATTACCATGCAACCCATTAACATCATTAATTACAACATTAATCATAACCCACCCTTATTTAATCTGAATACAAACCTTAAATCTGAATTATAATATGTAAAACCATAATTTCAAGATAATTTCCACCAACAAAATTATAAATAATTCTTACCTTATTCAATGGAAATTGCTTCTCTTCGATATATATTGGCTTTAATTCTTCATTAATGGATTGAAAGATGGAGAAAAACCCTAACAATGTCTTTGTTTTCTGAGTTCAAGATGGCTCCACATTTTTTCAACCAAAACCGCCTTCAATAGGTGCCTTTAATAGGCTTGCCTCCACTAGTATGTTTCATACTACAATGAGAATGAAGAAAAGCTAAACTGACAAATACTAAAGTGTTCCAACATCCCAACATACTACAAAAGGTGCTCTTAGACCTATAAACCCAATTTTTCAAAAGAATAAAAACAAAACAAGTTTTCAAAAAAACACGAGGGAAAGAAAAATAGGGGAAAACAGTCATCATCCAAATAAACACAAACAAGCATAGAAAGATAGAAGCAAAAGAGATGCCACCCGTGATAAAGTTGTTCCACCTCCCCCCCACGAAACTTAAATTATGCATTATCCCCAATGCGTGTGACAAAGGTAGGAAAAAGGTTGGAAACAACCGAACTCTTCAATGTTATCCGCTACACTTGGCTTCATACCCCTGTTCGTGTGGCTCTTGGTGAGGGTGCTCATCTCCTATACCCGTAGCTGTGATCCAATTGGTGATCTCCCACATGAATTGGTGGAGTAACCCATATCCATCCTCATACACTTTAACTACTGATCTACCCTGTCAAACTGGTAAGATGTCACATCCTCATGATAATTGAATTTGGCACTGAGGTGGCTCACATCCTGATAGTCCCAAAGATGGAATCTCCCAAGACTGTATCCAATCCGGCTCATATCGAGGCGGCTGGCCCAACTGATCATAAGATAAAGTGGACTGTCTGAACCCGGGTGAACCATGCTCCCAAAATAGGCTGTAGTACGGATGATTCTAGGGATAATACTCATGATGGGAAGGAATGGAGATATTGCATCTCAACCGCTTAAAATCTGGAGGCCCATGGTTACTCTGTTCGCTCGGCTCCCTAAATAAGTCTATGTGGTGGGGAAAAAATGCGCCTGTGTGAACCCTGAGAACTCTACCCCGTAGAATGATAAAGCTTCTCTTGAATGTCAATCGGCCCTAAGAAAGGTGGCGGAACAAACAATTGCTCAGCCAGAGGAGGCTGTTTAAAATGAGGGCCCATAGGAGGTGGCTGCAAAAGCAGATGGTTTACGGGAGGTGGCTGTGCATGGGATGCGGGTGAACCTGATCATTATCCATGAGAACTTTGTAGTCCTCCTCAGGCTGCTCATCATCCTGTTCAACATGAGGACCTCTCATAACTACTCTCACACCCTGGTCTGGATTGATAAGGAGGTCCAGAAGTGTGAACGTGATAAGACGTCAAATGCATGTATTTCCAAAGCATTTAGCATCTCTTCTGTCATTTTTTTGTTGGAAGATTTCTAGATTTAGGTAGTTTTACATTATAAGGGGTTTAGATAACCTTTTTCGATTTCGTATCTAAATCTCTTATTTTGTAATCTATTTTGATTCTAATGGATTTTTGGTCCTTACGAGCATCTAGATTCCTTTTTGTGAGCTTATTCGTAGATTGCTTATAATAACTTTGGAGTAGTTTAGGGAAGGCCATTCATAAGGATGGCGAAAAATTGAAGGCCACTTACAAAGTGGTAGAAGATATGTTGAAGAAGGAAGGCAAAATAGCGGAGGAAGAATGATCAGTGTTTTTTGTAGCCAATTTCTGAGAATTATCCGTGATGAATTGGTGTCCATGGATAACATCATTGGATTGGTCTTCACGAGTACTATAAAACGACTACAAGAACTCCCAAAATGGATCAACGTTTCACCCCTAGAAAAGGAAATAAAAAGAGGGTAGAAAACACGATACGGGCCACACCGATGTAGTACGGGCCTCAGAATTAACCCATATTTTGACATTTTTGGCCTTTTTCACTATTTCCTTGGACTATAAATAGCCCCTTCTTCCCCATTTGTGTGACCCCAACTTGGGGGCCTCCAAACCCTAGTTTTCTTCATATTCTCTTAGTTTTTTTCATCTCTTCCATGAATTCTTGTAAATTTGTTATGGGTTTTCATTATCTAGGCTAAATATACTCTTGGGAGCAATTTTTAAGCATTTCTAGTATAAATTTGTAATATTTGGTTTATCATAATTTGTGCTTTGATTATCAAGTATGTTTGGTGCTTTCTTGTGATATTGATGCATGGTTTAGACTAGGATGATCAACTAGTTTATTTTTTTTAATTAAACACCCCTTGTAATAAGGAGAGAGGGTTGTATATGGGCTACCCTAAACCCTTTAAAAAAACTGAAAAAGAAAGAGGAGCTTAAGCTCAGTTCGTTACAAAATGACGAAGCAAATTAACTTGCTTCCAAAAGCGATAGTGTTGGATGCCACACGGCTCCAATCGCAAATTAGTAGTTAGGATGTCGGTTCCCATTTCAAGGCAATATAAGAACCAAACGCAGTTTAGCGAATCGTAGATACGAAACTCAAATTAGCATCCGATCTATATCAGCCTTAAACAGGAACTCAAATACCACTAACCATATTAACAAAAGAATGGTGAGATGTAATAGTCCTCTATAATGATCAAAAGTGATGAAGGATTGAGCACCAATAGAAAGCAATCTGTGCGGGTGCTGCTCAGAAAGATTACTGATCAAGGAGGCTGATGGATTCTGATTGTGGGAAGATTCAGAGCATCCCCAGCTATTGCTTGTTTTAATTGAAGAGGAGCCTCCTGTGCAGAGATCTGACCCCTATTTTCATCTTGTTGCAATAAACTCCTAGCTAAAGAAGCTAACTGATGAGCCACCTGATTTTGCTCCCTGTAGGCATGAACAAAGGAGATGTTTATCTGCTGTGAGTTCTTTTATCTGCCAAATGAGTCTCTGAATATTCCAAGGCACATGTTTAGCACCATTTAAGAGCTGCACACCCTGCAAAGAGTCCATTTCTATAGTCAAGGGGAACAAGTTAAGTGCACAACATATTTGGATCCCTGTAAAGGAAGCCATTAATTCTGCAGTGAGGGGATCAGATATGGAGTCCATTTTTTCCATTCCCATAAAAAGAATCATGCCTGAATTGTTTCTGATAACAGCACCTCCTGCAGCATAGTTTAGCTGAGGACAATGTGCATCAGAGTTTAATTTATAACCAAGATCTGGGGGATTCCATTTGTAAGACTTGATCATCCGAGGTTTTGGAGTTTTGAAACTTGTAAACATTCCTATGGCTATCAAATGATAACAGTCAGGGTGCTAAATGATAGGTTGCAATGACAAAATAGATACAGCCATTTTCTGAATCTGTATGATAATTGACTTTTCCACAATATTTTTAGAATCATACAGGAAGCTGCATCTATCCTTCCAAAGGAACCAGATCAATAAATTTGGCAAAATATGACATGCACTGTTTTTTGATTTTGAGAAATGTGAGATCGAACAGAACCATGACAATGCATGAAAAATATGCCCAAGCTGTCTGTATGGAATTTCCAGAATATTGAACAACCATTTCCAAAGGTTAGAGGCTAGATGACAGTGTAAGAAAAAGTGAGTGAGTGAGTCTTCATTTTGACAGCAGATGCACTTAGAAACAACTTGAATACCCATCTTCCTTAGTTTTTCATCGAAAGGTAAAAAGTAGTTAACCATTTTCCAGACAAACACAGATATTTTAGGAGGAACCAAAGGATTCCAAATCTGTTTCATTGACCTAATATCTGACCTTTTGCTGGAAATGGTTTTGAAAGCTGATGATACCGTGAAATGACCTGTAGAAGATGGTGTCCAAATCATATGATCATCCCTGTCAAATAGTGAAAAGGGTGAAGACAAGGAGTTTATCAAGTCCAAGTTAAAACCATCCGAGAGCTGGGGTAGAAAAAGATTTTTGTTTTCCTGGAACTGAGCTATTGTAAGGTCTGGGAAAGGGAATTCATAATTTGCTTCCCAATGATCTGAGAGGAATCCTGAGCCCCTCCAGTTACTGTTCCAAAAATTTGAAGTTCCTCTTCCAACCTATACTTTAGCAAAGGTCTCAGCTATATGAGTTATAGCTTTGACTCTTTTCCATGAGTCTGATGATCTAGCAGAGGGGGGTAATGACCAGATAAATCTAGACCATAAGGTGGATCCGATCTGTAATTTCCAATAAAGCTTGAGTGAGAAGCTATCAATTACTGTCTGGAAGCATCTGAATCCAAAGCCATTCTGAGACTTAGGATAGCACAGATCAATCCATGCTTTCCAGTGTCTCTTTTCCCCTTGGTATGATTTCCCCCAAATAAAATTGCTGCACATTTTTTCCATCATTTCAATCGTATGTTTAGTTGGGGACATGACACACCAAACATGTTGTGGGATGGAAGCAAGAACATGTTTCACCAGAATTATTCTACCAGCCATATTCAACCACCTATTGTTCCATTTCAGAATCTTTCCATTCAGATTTTCAATAAGAGGCTGAAAATATACATTTAACTTCCTACCTTTATAAATAGGTACCCCTAAATAAGTGAATGGAAAAAAACCTTCTGACATGAGTGTTATGTTTCTGATCATCCCAGTTCTTAAAGAACTAGTTTTATTTCCTACATAAAAAAGCACTCTTTGTGAAATTCACCAATTGTCCAGAAGCTTTTTGATAATGTTTTAGAAATAAAACTAGGTTTTTTAGAGATTTCTTAGTTGCCTTAATGAAGATGACAGTGTCATCCGCATAAGACAAATGAGAGATCTCCATTGAACCCTGTGGGACTGCAAATCTATCAATAAATCCTAACTGAAACATGCACTTTAGGCCCCTATTTAAAAGCTCAGTGATAAAATTAAACAAAGTAGGGGACAGAGGATCTCCTTGTTTGAGACCTCTAGAAGCCTTAAAAAATCCATATGGAACCCCATCAACTAGTTGATGATTGTGGATTGTTTATGTGCTAGGTTTTTTGGTCAAACCCGGAAGACTTTGACCTTTTGTCAATGTGATTGTTGTTGGTCAATGCTAGGTTATAATTAGGAGTGAACTAATTATGATTGTTGATTGATGAATGACAACTAATTTGGATGGGTTTGACTAATTATCAATGTGGTCCACTAATAACAATTAGCATGAAGGCCTATCCTCGTAATCATTATTAGTAAATTTACTTGTGCTATTTATGTGTTTTTTGCTTGTAGGACATTGTGATAGTTGTGTTGGGTCTCTGTGTGTATTTCAATCCCTGGGGAAGTCTATGACGCCGATCGTCTAGAGTGACCCGAGGATAAGGGTTATTGTGTGACACCGATCACCCACTCTAACTATAACTGAGGAGAGGTGAGAAATATCAACACTCAAAAGGTGTTAATAAGTTCTTCACAATATGTGATTAATGCATAAAAATAGGATAGTTAATTGATGATGAAAGGAAACCTGAAATGTAAACCAATTGCACCGAAGACTCGTTATAATCTTAGTTATGTTATTTGTGCTATTTGTGATCCTGTTTACATCGCTTGTTCTACTTGGTTGTTAATTTAGTAATTTAAAGTAGTCATAGTGTTTTTCAATACCAAACCCCCCACTTGGTTACCGCACACGTAGAGTGACATCTTTGTGTGCTTTTAACTATGCTTTAACACTCGATAAAATCCCATTTTTCTCGTGGAAGTCCCCGTATTATCACTAGGTACTATTTAGTAGTTAGACGTAATTTGGGCTTATAAATTTTATCTTTGAGAGGTACAGCGATGGCCTCCAGGAACGTTGGTCTAAGCCTAGTCCTCACAGCCTGGGGAAGTCTCATGAAGTTGGAACCTTTGTAGCGCCAGTAGAACCGTCTAGCCTCCAACTGAATCATTGTCGCCTCTACTGAAGCACCAAAGGTGGTGTATGGGGTGTTTGGGTTTTTACGCATGCCCTCGTCCATCGGGAGGCTGAAATGAGCATGCAGGAGTGATATCATGCCCCAACTACTATCTTACCTTCTTCTCTCATGGATATCTTGCAGCAATGATAGATGAAGTAATCCACGAGATAAGAGCAAACGTGTCCCGCTCAAATCGACCATAAAATCCTACAGTCCACATCGGTCGAAGTGGTAGCCTCTCCAAGGCACAACTCCAATATAGTCAATAGCCTCACCACTTACCTCAACGCTAGATGCACTATATCAATATTATTGCTCACGTTCCTCTGCAGCCATCGGGTGATGTTGGGCTAGAACGTCCCAACATTGAATCCTGAGCAATCCTGGGTGTGGCCATCCACCTCACTTTGATGCTTCCACCCGAAGCATGTGGCAATCTCCTAGTAGGTCAAGAAGCGAGCCTCATCCCCCCAAATGAAATCTTTCCACCTTCTTGCCCAGCCTATTGACTCCTTTATTGATGATAGCAAGGACCTCAAAAGTGTACCTAGTGTATATTGGAGCCCTTCAAACCTATCCTCTCGAAAAGGACCTTGACCGGTTTGTAGAGCTGGAGGTCCTTAAGGACATGCTTGTCCCACAAACCTAGTTTCCAGGATAGGATGTCCCTTAAGACGCTCCCATTGCTCCTAGTGGCTCAGGCAAAGTCCCCGTAGTCCCATTAAGGGCACACTCGGACCTGCTCTCTGTCTCGACCTATCCACAACAAAGAACAAGCACACACTCTTCCAAAAACACTAATAGATCGAACAAAACTCTTAACCAACTACCCAAACAATCAACCTCTTGCCCTCAAAAATAAAGAAATCCCAAAAATCACAAACAAGCCCCTTAACAGTGTCCTAAAAAAGTTCAAAAAACACCAAAAAAATGCAAACATTCTCAACTTTTGAAGAAAGCAGTTTGGCCAAGTTACCTATTTGGGGACAGTGATAGATTTTGATGAATTGAGGATTGTGGAGTGTGCGGAAATCCCCTAGAGAAAATCCCATTATCTTGAACACCCAAAAGGAATGAATCTGTGAATTCTTGGGAGAGAAAACTCGAAGGTCCGAACTGGCTTTTCCTCAAATTTGGGTACTTTTTTTATGTTTTTTAAGCTGATTATAACTGGACTTTGTGAAGAATTGAGAGGGGTATGTTTTGGGATAAATTTCATGGAATTTGGTTGAGAATCGAGGGAGATATGGAGATTTAGGCTTGGGAGAGGGAGAAAGTTGCATTTGGTTTTTTGGGGAAAGAAGTGGACGAACGAAAGGTTTTTATAGGAAGGCTCGTGCATTTTTATTGCTCGTTTTGAGTGGCATAAGCGGCATTTATATGGAATGGATTGTGCCGCTTGAATGCCTTGTTCCAAGCTCGTGGAACGAGGTTTGGCACAACCTATGTCAAGTCCTCTTCCTTCAACTTTTGTCACAAAATTTCCTGCGCCCAAAAACACGCAAACCAAGTGTAATACCGTTCCAGCCTTAAATCAAATGACTACAAATCCCTAAAACACCACCAATTGTCAAACACTTTCCAAAAATCACATGAACAAATTTCATAACCTACTAAAACACAATAAAAACATTGTTTCTTTATTGTTATCCTCACTGCTTATTTTTCATGCATTTCAAAAGCTTAGAAAAATTGACCGGTGGGTCTACATAATCACCATCCACGAATCCACCCACAACCACATCCCTGTGGACATGTCTGTACATCACTCGAGGCTTACCTTTTACCTTAGGTGACACATACATTTTTGTTGGTATTGGGAGTACGGAGGGGGTTGGGAGGTTTAAACTCCTTAGCCCGCTTCTTTCCCCGCTGCATGTCAGTGCTCAATTTTGGAAAACAACATTCTCAATGCACATGGAATACTAACATAATGCACATCAACAATAGCATCATTCACATTGTCATTCAAGTAAGAAAGAACATGTAGGGTTTCAATAGTAGGTAGCACACCATCACAATCAATTTCACCAACCTTAGACAATGTTGACTCCTTAGCCTTTTCCTTAGGTCTAGGAGGTGTTCTAGGGGGTTTTAAGTCCTCCCCACTCTCCACCAACTGCTGCAAGTTAGTGACCATAGAAAAACAATCCATAATAGAGAGATCATCACTAAATTCATGCAATGCATATGTGTCATCAACATCATTATCACAATCAAAACTCAAGGTATGCTTTCTCTCATCACTCTCATCAAGGAACTATCATCATCAATCATGCAAGACCCATCATATTGAAAAGATTCATCACATGAGTTGATGACATTTCATGCAAGAGAGGAAGTAGATGGTTCATGCTTAGAGTTGTAAATTTCAATACCAACCTTGTCTACGGCATCTTCTAGGGTTAGTGTTCCCAATGGACACCTATTTTGGTCCTTGATATTTTTAAAAATGGTCACCACAATAAAATTGGAGGTGCACCTCCAACATGCACTACATCAAGGACATAGAAGTCCGATGGGAACACTAGATTACCCACCCTAGCCATAACATCCCTAACTATACACATAGGGCTTGCTTAGGAATGGTTGGCTAGTTGGACAATCACCCTAGTGTCCCTAAGTTCACCTATGTCAATATTCTCATATAGGATAAATGAGATGACACTGATAGAGGCACCTAAGTCAATCATAGTATTTTAAACCAATTTACCACATAGAGAAACAAGGATTGAAAACATTCCGGGAAGGCCACGAGTCTTGTTTGGTGGATGATTAGGTTTATAGATTTTTTGCATGATAGAGAGTTAAAACCTAGTTTTCTATGTTAACTTCTCTATTTTGTAAAGTATTTGTAGCTTAATGGGAATTTTCTTCCATACGTGGTCTATATGTGTTTTTGTGAGACTAGATGAAAGATCGTCAATAGAGAAGGCCATCCAATAGAATTGTAGTGGGTTGAAGGCCAATCGCGAGATTGGTAGAAGAATGAAGGCCAATAAACCTAATTATAGTAGATTGAAGGAAGTGAAAGAATAAAGAAGGAAAAAGGAGCAAAATTTTCAAGGACAATCAAAAGTGTTCATTGGGCACAGACTGTGCGATATTACACAGTCTGTGCCACAAGAACTGTCTAGAAGATGGAGGTCCGATGAACAGTCTAAGCAAACAGGCGCGGTCTGTTTCGCTCAGAAGCTAAAAAATGAGGCCCATAAAATGAACTGCGAAATTATGCACGATTTGTTCTCATAGTCACTAGCAAGGTCTGTGCCAACCTTTTGACTAGGGGTTTGATACTTGTGTTTTTAACCTTCTTTCTCTACCCACTAAATAAAGTGGTCCTTATCCATTAGTTTCAAGGGGAGAAAGATATAAATAGTTTTCAAACTGATTCTCTCTCTCTCTCCCTCCCTTTCTCTCTCTTCATTCATATCACCTCATTTGTGGCATATAACCCCATTAATGCCATGTGTTTTACTCTCTTAGCTTAAATCTGAACTTTTTTTTGGATAACCGTCTCTAGGATGACGGTTTATAGTGTTCCCATACCTTTTCTATTTAGCTCAATTTTTTGCACAATGTGCGATTACAACTTATGATATGGGATAAACCTATGTACTCTGAGGTGCTAACTAAATATTACAATTCCAATCAAAAGCATTGGTGACAATAAGAGAGAAATACACAAAGGAAATAGTCAATATTACAATACTAAACAAAGGCCTATGTGGAAATGATAAGGGAACTTCAAGGATATGTGGTTCTCACTATGTAGTCCTAGTGTAGCCACAATAGCATCGACTTGAGACTACCATGAACCAATCACAGTGAAGTATCAAATGAAACGCATGCAAAATGTTCAATTCAAACTTTAGATCAAACATCCAAGCCAATCAAAATTAAGAAAATAAAGCACCCCAACTAAAAATTGGATCTATCTCCATTTAAGTTTAAATGAGCACTTGGGAGTATTCGTAAACGTATATTGATTCTTGAAATGTGAGACTCCTAGATTTATCTATTGTATGTTATTTATCATCATTATTGTTTGATCTTTAATTTCTTATGATTGTACTTGCATGATATTAGGATGTACTAATTGATTTTAATGTATAATCTAGCACTAGTCAATGGAATAAAGCGAGAGTATTTTGTTTTTTTGTTAGGTTTGGTCAAAGGTCAATGTGAAGGTCATGTTTAGGAGTGACAACTATGGATGATTTTTTATCTTTGGTTGAATTAGGCTAGAGGCCTTCATTGAATTAGGCTATGAAAGTTACGAGAGTGGCCCGACCACAAACTAATGGCCATCAGTTATTGATGTAGTTGGGGTTGCAGTCTAGTTCCAAAGGACATATCACATGTTTGTAGTTAACTAGTCCGGCTAAAATTATAGGGGTAATTAATGATACACTAATTCTCTCGGTTGTAAAAGCATAAACTGTTGAAGTGAGTGTTCCCGGTGGAGGTCTCGGTGAGTCGTGTATAATTTACTATGAAATCATGAGTTTATTAATCATGGAAGTGTGGGCTAGAGGGGGTTAGTGGCTTAGCGCTCCTCTAGCTATAAGGGGCGGAGGTGAGAGTTTGACGACCGGGCAGAACCAGTAAATTAGTCATCATGTGAGTGTTTGGTGAATCAACCTCTCCACATCGGGTGATAAGGCATATAATAGTTTATATATGATATGTGAATAGGAGTCAAGGATAAATGTCTATATGTCAATTACATGATACAAATGCCCCAAAGGCTTATCTCATTATTTCTATCTCATGTTTGTAGTTCATTGATCTGCACCTAAAAACATGCGTTAACTAATGAATTTGATACATTTGTTATTATTTTTTGGTTGGTTGATTGCTAGTTTTAGTTAGGTTTACATTACAAAGGGTTTAGATGACCGTTGTTGGTCTTCATATCTAAATCCCTAGTTTTGTAGATTTAATTGGATCTAATGGACACTTTTTCCTCTCGAGCACCAAGATATTATTTGTGAGCTTATCAGTAGGTTACTCATGAACACTTCAGCGTAGTTTTGTAGAAGGCTATCCGCAAGGGTGGTAGTAGATAGTAGAATACCATTCACAAGGATAGTAGTAGACAAAAAGCCACAAGTTAAAATGTGGTAGTAGATGGAATCAAGCCGGAAGAAGAAGGGAGTCAAAGTCCAACATTGAAGACCTGGCACGGCCATATGAATCAACACGGGTCATGCTAGCCAGCACCATGGTGCCAGAGGCCCTTGGCATGGGCCACCTTGTTCCACACGGCCCTTGGCATGGGCCACCTTGTTCCACATGGCCCTTGGCATGGGCCACCTTGTTCCACCCGGCCCTTTCCAGCAAAATCCCTTGTGCAACTAAGAATGGGCATGGGCGTTGCCATTCTACACGACCCGTGTCGCTCCATTTTAAACATCCAAAGACCAACCTATAGGGTGCATAGATTTACATGCCCACACTATCATTTTGCTTAGAAGTTAACTCCCAGCCGACAACCTGCACCAATCAGAAGGAAATATCATACATCTCATCGATGGCCCGTGAAGATTTACACGACCCGTGATGTTTAACTGATCGAGAAAAGCTCCCAGCCGGTGGCCCATGAGGAATGGCATGACCGTGAGCTCAGAATGGCTAGGACAAACACCTAGCCGGTGGCCCATGCCAAAGAACACGGATCGTGCCAGAATAAGCCAACACGTGTCGTGTGCTATAGCATAGCCCATCCAATGACAGCTGCTAGGGTTTTTGGCCTCTTTTTGGGAATTTTTCAAACCCCAATTCCCTACTACTATGTATAGGAGCCTGTGTCTACTAGGGTTTAAGTTTGGATAGTTTTATTTTTCATTCTCATAGTTTTCCTAAGAGTAGTTAGAGAGAGAAATGAGCTAACCCTTCTCACTAATTTATTTCTTCTTATTTTTTCCTAAGGGTATTGAATCCAGTGAAATATTTGGGTTGAATGCTTAGGGGGTAGTGATTTAGCTTGGGTCTATATTTGTATGCATGACTAGATGTTGACTTTTTGAGATTCTTAGATTTCCCTATCTTTATGTCCTATGAATATTTGTGTTTGATTTATGTTTATATTCTTGATAGATTTATGTTATGCCATATATAATGATGCATCCATACATTCATGTGTAGTGTAATATCGTGTTAGGATTAATTGCCATCTTGGGAGTGTTAGATTATGACTATTGTAGGTTTTAGAGTACCTGGGAGATGAGTGCATTCGTGGTACCTCAGGAGTACCATTCTGATTGTTAGACTATAATTCTAATTGGCTAATCGTGTAAGGAATTGCATGTTAAGGGCGCTAGACTAATCCTTAACGAGGTGAAACCATTGTCATACCCCAATATATGAGCATGATAGTTTGTAGCGACTAGGGTTGTTGTGTAGCAACTAGAGCCGTATCAACTCTAGAGTCATCACAAGATGACAACTCCTTTGCCTCTCTAAGTCTAGGGATTAGTATCCATGGAGTGTCCAAGACATGTTGTTCTCATTTTCATATCTAACGGTGGCTACCTACGCAAGGCATCGTTCCTTTAAGCAGGGGTGTATTAGTGTTGGGAGTGAGATTGACGGGGAAGGAAGGCGATCGACGTACCTTCCCTAATTACGGAGGTGGTGTGGTAGCTTCATAAAGCATCAATGAACCTTCGTGTGACATACATTGGGAATGCCCAGCTATCTCCACACTATGTGAAATAGGCATAGGAAAGGTTTATATATCTTGAATGCAATAGAATCTAGGATTTAAGTCAATCGTTGGTCATGTAATGTAACACAAATATTCCCCATGTGTTAGCTATATATAGTTTTACTCTCTTGTTCTTGCATGCTTGTAGCTGTTAGATACCCCCCACTCCCAAACCTTTTTTTCCAACATTAGCTTTTCCTGACAAGTGATCGGATTGATAACCAGATTGCGGCTGTGTGTAGTTAACTTTTAGATTCCTAGCATCTCTGTGGGCGACCCCGGTTTTTCCATTATCTACCCTCTAGGTAGTTTACTAGTAGGAACAGGAGCAACAATATGAATCTCTTCTATCTTTGATCCCTAGATTCTCCACTGGTTAATTAATGCTTAGTTAATGACCTTGCATGGAGGCAGATCATTTATGCTTGTAGTTTATAACTTAACTATTTTGAATCCATAAACCCCCCATGTTTCGTATGCCAAACACATACACAGGGTGATGCCTATGAGTGAATTTTGTGAATCTATCATTTAAACCCGTAGATCTCTGTGGATGACACCATACCTTACCGCCATCTACTTTTTAGTAGTTATAAGTGAGTAAGGGAGCACCACTATAAATCTCTTATATTTGATTGGCAGCTCATAGGTATTTAAGGTGCATGCAGGTCCGATCAACAAGCATAATTAAACCCCCTTTTTCTATGGATGACTCTAATTTGACTCTCCCTACTGTTAAGTAGTTAGCCTCATTAGGGCTTATATATTCTATCTTTGAGAGTTACGCGATGGCCTCCGAAATTTGGCACGCTGCTGGGGAAAAGGCATGTTTTGTTGAGTGTTAGCGTGGTTTTTAGTTTTCTTTTTATGTGTTCTGGTTTGTTCATAGTTTTTCTTGTCTTTGTTCTTGTTTTATAGTACATACTCATTCCAAGGACCGAAAACCTTTGAACTACAACCCCGAATTGTTTGTGCTTATATTTTTTATTTGATTATTTGGAGTAGGTATTGCATGAGTTCTTGGTGTACTTCAACCCAGAATTCTCAAACTACAATTTTGGAATTTTTGAAAAAAATGGAAAACCTCACCTTCGGGGAACTCATTTTTAAAATAGTGGCTCAACAAGCAAGTTTATGCAGGATTTTTTTTCGATCATCCTACCGAGTCTTGCTATTGGTTGAGAGTGAAGCACTATGAGAAGGATACTGAAACCAAGGGTATCATGAGGAGTTCTATGAAGAGTTTAGAGTTATTGATTTCCAAGGTTAAGGAGCTCAAGAATGGTATCCATACTATGATTCTTACGATCCATAGTGGATTGGTAATTTGGGTTCGTGGTATGCACAAAAAAATCAACACCACGAGCAATATGATTAGCCCACACCACCTTATGCCATGCCCCAAACCCAAGCTCAAGGATAAGGTTGAAGCTTGGCACAAAAGAAGATCATGCAAGCAATAGCAAACTTGACCAACTTGGCCAAGACCGATGAGAACATGGAAACTCAAATATTCCTAAGCATATAATGGAAGTGGTGAGTCAAATGGAAGCTCAATATTCTGAACATATACCATCCCAAGTTGAACTTAAAGATATGGTGAGTGACATCACCTTGAAGAATGAAGATGAGTTCCAAGGGGATAAGGAGTTGGTTGTTGAAGAAAAATAAGTTGAGGAAGCTGTGACTGTCATATATTCATTATTCTTGTCATCATCACCCCCACCTACACCCATATAACCAACACCACCATTTTTCGACTTCTTGAAGGATGCAGTATTGGAGCCAAATAATTATTCCAAGCTTCCAAACCACCCATCTCCTTTAAGACCAACTCTAACTCCACCTCCACAAAATCTTTCTGCTGTATTATTTATACCCACCTCTCTACTTTTGGATACTCATGGTGGGGGGATTCAAATCTTCTCCATAAGGATATCATTAGAGTTGTTTTGACAACCGTAAATATAGGATCTTCTTGGGAGGGAACTCGAGCTTTTAAGTAAGGCTAGTGTCTTTTTATTGAAAAAAAAATTGGAAAAAAGTTCTTCAACCTTGTCCTCACACTCTTACCCAAAATCACAAAACACCCCCATAATACACCACCAAAACCACAACTTATGAGTACTACTAGTTGTTGCTTTGTGCGGGTGTTGATCGAGATTTGCCTAGTTGTGGATTTGTAGAGGATTGGTCAAAGTTGCATATTGGGTTGAGATCGAGAACATGGAGGAGTGAGCATGCTTTGATAAGTGAGCATTTTAACCATCGAGAAAAGCCTTCAAGGTTCTAGTCATAAGTTTTATTTTCTCCTTATTTCTTTATCATTTCCTTTTGTTCACATTGAGGACATTGTGTGTTTCAAGTGAGGGGAAATATATCTCATTGTATTGTATTGTGCCAATGCTCTAATTTTATTTAATCTGTTTGAAAAAAATAAGACTAAATTATTTTTTTGGTCCCCGCATAACATCTTATACCATGTTTTGGTCCCCGATTGCAAAACAACCCTCGTTCAGTACCCCACAAATTCAGAACGACTTGTTTGGTCCCCAAACTAGATTCCAGATGGTTTTTCGGTAGAATAAATTATTTTTTGGTCCCTAACATATGATCTTATACCATCTTTTGGTCCCCAAACCCACCTGAAAACCATCTTGAAAACAATTTTGAAAACCGCATTGGGGACCAAACAAATCGTTCTAAATTTGTGGGGTGCTGAAAAAGGGTTGGTTTGCAATCGGGGACCAAAACATAGTATAAGATGCTATGTCAGGGACAAAAAAAAATTTAGTCAAAAAAATACCACTTGGTTGAAAACCCAAGAGGACAGATTGGGCAACATTGGAGGTCGTGATAGGTTGAAAATAGGAAAGAGAAACCTATGCTATAATGAGAGGATAAATATGTGGGTGAGATGTGAGCCTAAAGAAAAATGTCGGGTGGTTAGGGGTAAAACCCAAAAAGGGCTCCTAGGCAATGTAAGAGAAACGAGAGAGAGAAAAAAATAAAAAAAAAGTTTTGATCATTTATCGGGAGCAATGAGGTTGAAAGCGATATAAGGAGAATGCAGTTATTCTAGCTTCACATTGATATCCATTAGGGAATTGAAACTTAGCTAGAGAACGAAGCAGTGGGATTAAACGTATAATGAGATATTCTACTTCGTTTGATATGGTATTTTTATATTTTGGTTGCTTGTTTATTGTATTTTTGGGTAGAACTTCTCTTATGTTTAAATATGGACTGTGTATTCCTTTGTGTTTTTAGCTTCGGGGAGTTCTCAATTAGAGAATTTAAATGTGCTTTTGGGTAAAGGTTAAGAAATCACGTTAGATATTGATAGTGTACTCGAGGACTTGGATCACATTTCATCATTATGTATCCCAACCCCTTGATTTGTGAAGTGTTTAATGTTTAGTTGGATTCTTCCATGATTGGTTTTGGGATTGTAGATTTGATTCGTAGAGTAGACTAGATCATCGGAAGAAGGTCACATGCAAAAAGTGGTTGAAGAAGGAAGATTGAAAATGAGGAAAAAGATGGTGCTGGATTTTAAATATAATTTTGGTTCATTTCTGAGATGAATTGGTGTGTAAGGATATCGATTTTGAATTTGTCTTTGCGAGTACTATAAAAATGACTACTAAAACCCAAAACAAATCAACAGTTCTCCCGTAACGATGGAAACAAAAGGAGGGAAGATTCACTTTACGGACCATGCACCCATAATTTAATTTTTTTTAGTTTGTTTTCCTTTATTTACTTCGGCAATAAATAATGCTTTCTTCCCTCATTTGACGTGAGCCTGACTTGGGGCCTCCAAAACCCTAATTTTTTTTCATACTTAATTCTTAGTAGATTTATGTTCTATGTTATGGGTTTTCATTATCTAGACCATACTTATTTCTGGGAGAAATTGAGAGCTTCCAAGCTCATTTGGTGAGAACCTCTTAAACTCTATTTAGAGCTCTTGATTATCATGTATTTTCCATGAATTGAATGTTGATTTTAGCTTCATTAATTGGTTAGAAATGTGTGGATATGGATGGTTTGTATGATGGAATGTTAGGAGTAATGATGAAACTAGTTAATTTATCGCTTGTAATGTGTGGTCCAAGAACATGAAATTACTGTTTCTAATTATGTTTATGATGTTATGAATTGCTAGATGAATGTGAGAATGTTGAATTCTTTTTCATGCTTATCTTGAAGAGGAAAATAAAGGGGAACTCTAGAATGTTGAACTTTCTCGATATCCCTTTGGAATTATGCGAATTGGTTAGATGTTTAGTACATCATCAAGCTTATTGATTCTTTATGTATAATAATGCCGCTAATGGGATGACTTTAGTCGTTGATCTCCTAAGGCTGTTATTAGTGAGGGCTATAAAGAGATGTCAAATTCATTCCTTATGACTATACTTCAGAATAATAGGAGGTCCACCACAAAATGGGTAATCAAGAGGTTATTAATAGATAAAAAGGTTCCATGATGTGAGGTTCATAAGTGTAAGTCAATAGTGCCCAAGGTTTGGTATATTGCGTTAAATTTCTCTTTTTACTTTTTTTTGTGTTAAAGTATTTCTGTATAATCTAGTTATTTTGTATTTCAATTGTAGGATTTAATCAACCAAACCAACCCCCATCCCCTTTCAATACACATTAGGTGACACTAGTGTGTGATTTTTTACACTACGCAAGCATTCAGTTAAGTCCCTTTTCTCCGTGGATGTCCCCGAATTGCCTCTATCTACTGTCAAGTAGTTAATCGCATCAGGGGCAATAAATTGTATCTTTGAGAGGCACATCGACGGCGTCCCATCAGACGACACGCCATTATGCTATGTTCCATCAACATTGCGAGGATTTTCAGGCGTCTATAGCAGACCATTTATCGGTACACACATCTCTTTCTCATATTTGTTCTTGAATTCTCAAAATTTTGAAGATACAAAGGAAGTAGTTGTCCAAGGCCCAAAATCATACATTGAGGAACCTTCGATGAAATGGAGTTATCTCCACCAATTTTTTATGACACCCTCACAATCGGAAGCTACTAGGTCTATAGGAGTGTACCCGACAACAACTAATTAGGCTACTTTGGTGATATTTTCGCCACCACTTATTAAGACTTGACATATGAGTTCTTTGTGAGTTTTGATGTTTTTCGTGTAGATGGTGTCCAGATACTCCACCTCACTTTTATTCACAGAAGATTTACTCATGCTCTTATGGGGATCTGAAACCAGTCCTTGGCATCATTAGTGAACTGACACAATGTTGGGATCACTTGCATGATGAACATACCCTATGGTAGAAGACTGCCCGCATGAATTTTCGTAACTAGGTTGAACAAAGTTCGAAGATCACACATTCGTCTTTATAACTTGCTCATAAGATGCTTACTCTTGCATTCTGTAGGCAATAAGATTTAAACTGGATAAGCATGGTTGACTTTAGATGGCTTTGGTGTCTTACGCCAGAAAGCCAAGTTCCAAATTGGGTGGAGAATTTTGTGTGAAGCTGCTGCAAGATTATAGACAAGCCTAGTGGTAAGATTGGTATCTAATAGATTATAACCCTCATTGCGAGAATAATATTCGAGCCAATAGATGAATTATCACCCCCTTGGTCTATATGACTTCGATGAGATCCAATTCAAGAAATTCAAGTTATTGACTAGAAGTATGCATAATTGTGTTTGGCAAAAGGCGATCAATCCGCTCGCCCTCAGCGGCCCATACCAGCCCACACCCAGGCCATCGTATGAGAGGTAAATCACGGTAGCCCAGCATCAGGACCCATGGGCTTGGCATTGCCTCGGTGCGCACAAGGGAGCCTTGCAAAGCAAGAACTCCCCACACTGCCGCTGCCGAGGATCGAACCTGGGATTATTGGCTTACCCACCCATGTCCCAACCACTGGGGTACACCCGTGGGTGTTGCATAATTGTGTTTGGCTATCCAGAGAAGATGGTACACATCATTTAAGTCTTCCCCGTTCTTTCTATTTTAGGCACACTTTTTTCCAATCAACATTTTATACATACTTAGATCATGATGCTCTGTGATTCTTTCAAGAGTATGTATTATTTTGCTTAGTCGAGGACAAGCAATGAAGTTATCTGATAGGCTATAATTCTTATAGCGTATCTAGTAAGTATTAGCATACTTTAGAGTGATTATCTGCACACGTATTGGTGTAAATTTGTAATTTAGGGATTCTACGAAAATTTGAAGATTTGAAGGGATTTACAAGAACTACAAGTTTTTGAAGACTTGAAGTCTCACTGTTGGACCCTTGATGAATAATTAAAAACTAAAAATAGAAGAATTGTGGAAATGGAGAGAAAATTCCAGGATAGCACCGTGCATGGCCGGAAAGAAAGCAACGCGCATGGTGACTCAGGGAGGCCGACCAATTCTCATGGATTTCCGATCCACGCTTGAATTCAACCTATTGTCTTTTGGGGCTTGGATTTCGTATTTCGGTAATTTATGAGTTTGATTAGGGTTTTCATTCTTGATGAGATTATATTCTATGCAATTTGAACAAGAATAATTAAATTACTTTTTTAGTTAGAATATCATATTTCTTAATATTTTATTAGGAATATAATTAGGGGGCGTTTGGTTGGAGTGAATCAGGAAAGGGAAGGGAATCTGAGACGTTGATTCGCTTAGTTAGTGTTTGGTTCAGTTTTTTTAATCATTCTCTTTCCCCTTTTTTTAGTTTCCCAATTCTCCAAAATGGATGTATCATGATTCTCTTGTATCACCCTGGGACTGGAATTCCCCAAATTCCTTAATCATCTGTTTTGATTGATTAAAAAAAGAAAAAAAAGAAAACCGTATGCATTCTCCACCTCAAAGCCTTTCTTCTCCATAAAACCTCCATCTTCACCATCATCGTCCATTATCGAGCAACCTATGAGCTTTTTTTTCTTATTTCCAAGACAAAATTCCTGCAACAAACTCCGAAAATCAGGTAATCTAGAATGTATGACATCGTATTATTACAATATTCTGCAAAAAACTGATTCTTGCAATATTCTATTGATTTAGAAATATTCTTGCAACATTCTTTGGAATATTGTGTTTGTTTTATTGCCAAAAGGGTGCATTTTTTTTATTGCCGAAAGCGTTATTGTGTTTTCCGAACAGGTATTCTGCGCTTTTTTCCTGGGGTTTTTTTAAAAACAATTTTCCTCTTCCTTGGATTTTTTTTTAATAGAATACTGCATTTAGGATTGGGGTATTTGATTTTCATTCAAAGAATAGTAACGGAGTACTTGTTTAGGTGTTTATCTGGAGTATAATCTCAAATATTAAAGCTCTAGGAATGATGATGAGTGTTCAAAGCTTTATAGAGTAGGTAAAAAATAGAGTAGGTGTGAGTAGGTGTTTATCAGAAAAGCAGGGTACCCCTGCGCCATATCCCATATGCTAAGAAAATGAAGTAGGTGCTATGTCTTGTTGGACAATTTTTGTTCTTTTATTCGCCTATACTAGTTGTATTAGCATGATTATTTTATAATGGAGTCTACTTGATAAACCGCCTCGTTACCATCATTGCTCCATTTGTAAGCTTGGACACTGTTTGATGCTCTCTTAATCCTAGTCGGTATAGTGTATTGATGGTTAATAGGTACTTCATTAACTAAGCTTTCATCTTGTAGAAGCTTTCTAACTTGATTTTGTTTATGAAAATGTGAGGAATAAAAACCATTAAGCCTTCAACAAATTTGCATTCACTGGTATCATTAGATTCACTACTACCATTGATTAGTTAGAAATTGCAAGACTGTCAATTTTACTACGTATAATTGAACATGAATCTTCTTCTATACTTCTAGTTATAGTGCTTTCTTTTTTCACTGGAATTTAAGTGAGGGAGAGGGGGTTGCTACTATGATATGCTCCCATCAGGTGTAGGACTAAGACATTTTATACTATGGAAGTAACTGAAACTCGTAATCAAAGTAGCCTTAACTTTCCTTACTACGGCATTCTCTTGCATTGCTGAAACTTTGTTCCCTTTTATTGACATGGTTGTATTGATCGGTGAGCTCTATTCTTTTATTCACCATGTTACAAGTGCACTTTTAGTAACTTTTTCTTCTACCAAAGTAATATGACGAGGTAGCAATTTTAACCTTTCTTTTTTCTTTAAGAAAACAGAATAATAAAGTTAGTTGTTGTGGAGGGAGCTATAGACTTATTTGCAATGGAGTCTGCTTGATTTTAATGACATTGGTCTCTGCATTTTATTGACATGGTTGTATTGAACTGTGAGCTCTTTTATTTTATTCACCATGATGTAATGCATTGGCATGCTACAGAGATGGCGATAATGTGCGATTGATACTGTAGCTATGTGCGATTAACGTGCGATTTGTCTAAAATGCAAACTTTTTGTCGTTTCTTTTCTCTTCTTTCTTCTTCCCCTTAGTCCTCTAACTGATAACGGTCGGATCCTGAACATTGTTTCCTGGTTATGGCGGCTCCTCCGCCTGGCCGTAGTGGCAACGCTGCGGCCAAGTCTTTTCTTCAAGCATTGGGAACTCGTCAACCCCCACTACAGGCAGCCCTCCCATCTAACCCAGAAATTGTCCCCAAAACTCACTACAAAGGGGATATAGCATGTCTAGTCTCCCGTCGCGATGCAGAATTACTTGCCTCCCATTACCAAAATGCCCTGGTGGGTAAATTTACAAGAGGAAAGCCGCCAATGCTAGCACTAAACGAGGCTTTCAAGTCGGTTGGCTTCAAAGGCAATTTTCAAATCGGCTCGATCGACTACAGACACATCTTAATCTGATTCCAAGACAAAGAGGATTACCAGAGGCTATGGCTTAAAGGTCACTGGATCTTCAATCAGGCTCCAATGAAGGTTCTCAAATGGACAACGGATTTCTCCCCAGAGGCTGAATCTTCAATTGTACCGGTATGGGTTAACATTCCCTATGTCCCAATCTATTTCTATAATACAGCTATGCTTCAATCGATGGGAAATTAGATAGGGACTTTTATTAAGATGGACGCAACTACTGTTGCCCTTACTCGACCTTCAGTGGTTAAGATGTGTGTAGAAATTGATCTAACAAATAAGCTTCCAACATCTATTAGAGTAGGAATTGAGGAAGACGGTATTGAGTATAATGTGGTCAAGCTTCCTCTAGAATTTGAGGATATACCTCTATATTGTCACCACTGTAAAACTATAGGGCATGAGGATAATCACTGTATATACCTGCATCCCGAACTTAAGAGAACCAAGTCCCATAGGATTGATAAACTTCCAAATCAGATGATTTCTGGGGGTGTTTCGGTTGTACAACAAAGAGCCTCAGAAAATATTCCTATAGAGGGTGCAGCCATCTTACATAATGAAACTACTAAGGCAGGTAGTTCCGGTTTGTCTGTTGCTGTGAAACAAGGTACTCGTATCACAAAGACTTTTAAATATGTTCCAAAACAAAAGGAGTCTCCAGTTATAATCAGTGATGACACTAGGGTACCCGAACCTATAGTTGAGATGAACAGAGTTAGGCTCTCTGACATTATAGTCTCTGGAGTTGATACACAGATTGGTGAGCAGGAGAAAGTAAGTACTTCTTTAGCTAATGTTCTTGATTATGAGATTGGGGACCAATCTCAGATAAATCAGAATATAAGGACAGATTTGACTCCTACGGTAGCTGGGACTAGTGGGATCCAAGGTGAAGAAGGCAATGATCACATTGTGCAGTTTCCTGAATATCAATCAAAACATTCCCACTCTGCTCCACCATTTTCCATCTCAAAGAGAGTATTTGCTAAGGATGACATTCCTAGCAAAAGAGGTAAATCTTTCTCACCTTTCAATACCATTATTGCTGCTAAAAACTTCTTATTCTCTCAGCAGAAACATAGACATAACAGATTCCTCCCACTTGAGGATGATGATGGATCTAGTGAGGAGAACACTAAAGGAAATCCTACAACCATTACCGGGGTTAGAGAGGATACTGAGGCTGAACCTGTGAGAGCCTCTCCTTCACACAGTTCTGATACTTATATCAATCAGATTAGACAGGTAAGTCCCTCAATTTCCCACTCCAAACCATCTAAGCAGAAGAGGGGTAGCCAACCAGTGAATGAATCAAATCATAGGAATGAGACATATTTAACTCAGTTAAATACTATCATGACTAGATCAAAAAGCGCCAATAATGTTTTAATATGAATAATACAACTCTTAGGATAAAATTTCTGGTTTGGAATTTAAGAGGAATGGATACTTCCATGCTCAGACTACAAAATCTTATCACTAGGCATAATTTTGAGCTGATTTGCTTGATTGAACCAAAACATGACAATCTGCAATGTGATTTATATAGGCAACTGCTACATTTTGATAACTGTATGTATGCAATGAATGGACAGATTTGGCTATTTTGGAATACAACTGTTAATCTAACTGTCAAATATGATAATTTACAATTCCTTGCTGTCTCATTGTATAGTCTCACTCTGAATAAAAATATGGATGCCTTTTTTGTGTATGGCCTTAGAACTAGAGATGGAAGGAAATCTCTTTGGTCTGACCTTAAGTCCTCTACTCACTCAGATACTATTTATTGGGGATTTTAATGCCATTACATCTGTACACGAATATAAAGGTCCTTCTACTCGTAAATTAGGCAGTATGAAGGATTTTAATGATTTTATCAATGTAATGGCTTTGGAGGAAATCAATACAGTTGGTAATTTATTTACTTGGAGCAATAACAGATTGAGAAATCCTACTATTCAGAGATTAGATTGGGGGCTTTGTAACTCTTCATGGTCATCTTCTTTCCCTACATCTTCTGTTCAAATCTTAAATAGGTCTTCTTCTTATCATAGCCCTATGCTTCTCACTATCGGAAGTGATATTCCATCTAATCCTAGACCTTTTAGATTCCTGAACACCTGGTTTAAAAGGAAAGATTTCATGAATATAATTAAGAATAATTGGGACTTCCCTATTCAGTATTCAGGAATGCTTGGTTTCTGCCTTAAACTCTTAAAATTAAAAAAGGAATTAAAAATCTGGAATAAGGAGCATTTTGGAAATATTCATGATAATGTAATGCTGGCCGAAACTGCTCTTCTGACTCAGGAGCAACTGTATGATCAGAATGCAACTGAGGTTAATCTGATTAATCTTAAGGAAGCTAAGGCTAAGTTAGTTAGAGCCTTAGTGGAACAGAAAAATTTCTGGAAACATAAAGCAAAGATTAAATGGCTAAAGGAGGGGGATAATAATACCAGTTTTTTTCACAACTCGGTTAAGGAAAGAAAAGGTAGATTAAAGATCACAAAAATCAAAAGTGGTAATGGTTTATGGCTAGATAGGGTACAGGACATAGAAACTGAAGCCATCCAATACTACCAAGGCCTTTTAACAGATGATAGCTCTTCTGAATCCAACCTTTTCAAAACTCACTTTCTCAGCCAGATTCCCAATTGTGTCACCCAACAGGATAATGAAAATCTTATGCAACCAGTGACAATGTCTGAGCTCAAACATATTGTACATGGTCTTAACAAAAATAGTAGCCCGGGTCCAGATGGTTTCACATCTAAATTCTACATTAAATCTTGGGATATAATTTCCACTGACCTACTAGCAGCAGTTCAGGACTTTGTGGATGGAAATAACATTCCTAGGGGTTTTAGTAGCACCTGGATCACAATCATACCTAAAAATAAAACACCTATTTCTTTTGATGATTACAGACCAATAAGTCTCTCTAATGTAGTTAACAAGATTTGTTCAAAAATGATAATGGAAAGACTTAAACCATTAATGCCAAAACTCATTTCTCCCCAGCAAACTGCTTTTCTTAAAGGCCGAGATATTTCTGATAATGTAATTTACTTACAAGAAATGGTAAGATTTTTGAATAGGAAGCAAAGACAGCCAAATTGCATTGTCAAATTAGATCTTAAGAAGGCTTTAGATAGGGTTAAGTGGTCTTTTCTATATAGTGTACTTGCTAAATCTGGTTTCCATGCCAGATTTCTCTTTCCCATCATGAATAATTTATCTCAGGCTTGGTTCTCTATCTTGATAAATGGTAAGCCAGCTGGTTTCTTTCAATCTACAAGAGGTATTAAACAGGGTGATCCCCTCTCCCCTTTTCTTTTTAACATTTTTTCTGAGGCATTTACTAGAAGTTTAGCATTTATCTTCCATACGGGTAAATTGGCCTACTATGATCTTCCAGGTAAATCCCTACAAATCTCTCATTTATCTTATGCAGATGATACAGTTGTGTTTTTAAAGGCTGAAAATAAAAATTTGGTTAGATTTAAAGCCTTCCTATCTACATTTGAGGATGTCACTGGTCAATAGATAAACTATGGAAAAAGTGATATTTATATTGGGAAGCATGCCTCTGTTCACACAGTTAATAAAATAAAGAGGACTCTGGGAATGAAAATTGGTTGCTTACCTTTTACATACTTGGGGGTACCTATTTTTACAGGTTCTGCACATAAAGCTCATTTCCAGCCATTAATTGAACAAATTGATAACCGGATCTGTAGTTGGAAAAATTAATGGCTATCTATGGGGGGGGGGGAAATAACACTTATAAAATCATGCATTTTCTCTATTCCCCAACATATATGGTCAGTGCTAAAACCTAGTAAGAGAATTGTTTCCATAATAGAAAAGAAAATGAGCGGGTTTTTCTGGGGTTTTATTGATCAGAAACCTAAAAGATCATGGAGAAAATGGGAATCTCTTTGTTTTCCCATTAACCAAAATGGTCTAGGTTTCAGATCAATTAACTCCATAATTGATACATGTTCTATTAAGTTATGGTGGAAATACCAAAAGGCAGAGGCCCCATGGACACATTTTCTTGAATCCCTGCCACCCTCATATAGATCTTCCCCTAACTGGAAAAGAATATGTAGCTTTAATACTTGGGCAGAAGCAAATTCCAGAGTCATTCTAGGTAGGGGAAACTGCAATTTTTGGACTTCTAATTGGCTTGATGTTGGTCCTATTATAGATCATTGTGATCCAAACCAGGTGGATATCTCGGAAGATTGCACAGTGGCAGATTTCATCTCGAACAAAGATACTTTGATTCAGAAAATTTCCCACTTACTTCCACCTCATGTCATCTCTCTTTTGCAGGACTCTAAGCTCTATCCACACAGGTGTGACAGGCTTATATGGAAGCCTGGTATTAAGGGAGATTTCACTTTCAAATCCACATATCTCCTGCTTAGTCCACAGTCAGGTAATATTGCTTCGACTCAACTTTTTTGGAGCAGTAGAATTGAAAAGAAAGTTTCAGTTTTTATGTGGAAACTGATCAACTCGTATTTACCCTTTGATAATATTCTACAAAAACTGACTTTTTGCTTGCCTTCTAAATGTGTTGTGTGTAGTAATCATGTGGACTCTTTAGATCACTTTTTCAATTCATGCATCTTTTCCATACATGTCTGGAGAACTGTAAATCAGTTTATGGGTATCAAAGAAATATTTTTCCCCTCCATATGGGAAAGAATCTCATACTATTTAACCTATCCAGGTTTAAGTTCATTACATTCAACATTAATTAGAACTGCAACTCTAATTACATGTTGGAATCTATGGAAAATGAGGAACAAATGCATACATGATTCGGCCTTCCCAAGTAGAGGTACAGTACTAAGTCATATTAGGGATCAAATTTTTTACTCCTTCTGCTCCAAACCAGTCTACATTACATCTGCATTTGACTTTGGTATTGCAAACCACTCATTCTTACCTCTGATAAAATCTGCACCGAAGCCAAAGATTTTCAAAATTGCTTGGCAAAGGCCAAATGAGGGGTACAAGTTTAATGTAGATGCAGCATGGAGTCTTTATTCTGACATGTGTGGTTTAGGATTGATTATCAGAGACCCTAGTGGTGGTTTCATTTCGGCTTACACTAGGTTTACACATGCAAATTCTGCTTTAGAAGCTGAGCTAAGGGCAATTCTTTTTGCAATTCATATTGGTGTAGGATTCTCGGCTCCTATTTTCATTGAATCTGATTGCTTAAATGCGGTTTGCTGTGTTGAAGATCCTTTGCATGCAAATTGGAAACTTTTTGAACTGGCAGATGAAATTCATCAGGCTTTGGGTGATATGAGTGTTCTGCATATACATAGACAAGCTAATTTGGTTGCTGAGTTTTTGGCTAAGGAATGTTTCATTGCTAAGACTACCAGTTCTTTCAGTAGTTTTCAAATGCTACCTCTTATTTGTTCAGGTCTGATTAGGTTAGATCAGTTAGGTATGCCCTCGCTAAGATTCTCTCCTTGTATGGATGCTACTGAGTCTGTTTGATTGTTAATTTGCAGGGATGGTTAGTAGCATGCTTAGCACAAATGAACCCCGGACAGCAGCAAGCTCAGGAGTTCAAAGCTTCAACTCAATTGAACAAGCATAACAAAATGGCTCATAATAGGCAGCTGTCCCATGTGATATATCGCACATAAATGATCAATCTTGATTCTCTACCAGCCTTGATATTAGTAGAGGATAGGCTCTTTGGTCTAAGTAAATTTTCTCTGACTGACTTGTGTTTCGCTCGCTCGTTTCACTAACAAGTTCGAGAATTGCTTACCTAGCCTAATTAGGTAATCCTCTAGCTATTAATAACTCTTATCTCATTATTTTGGAAGCAACAAGTGTTGCTTCAGGAGCTGTGTGCTCATCTTGTATATCTAAACTAAGCTTTAGCTTCATCTTACTTCTGTTTTTACGGCTTGGGAAGGTCAATACAATTTCCCCCATCTAAGGATGGTTTAATTAAAAAAAAGCATTGGCATGCTATGATGTACTAGTTAAGACAAATTTTCGTAACTAAACTGCAGGTAGGCTTATTTGTTGCTAAAGATTTGAGAGTGGAACAAATTTTGTAGAACTTGAAGCAAAGCTCGAACCAGTTGGTCAGTTCAAATTTGAGGTGAATACCATAAACTTCTCTTTGTTGTTTGTAATGTATAATTGTGACTTTTTTATTCTTTTCTTTGTGTTGCTAAAGAAAGAGATTTTATGGACCTATAATATTTTGGAAAACTATACGCATAAATGGCTCGTCTTGGTCTTTCATTGAGTAGAAGGATTAATGTTGAATAGATTAGTAATACTCATGACTAATGTTGTGATTTTGGTATATTTGACATCTTACTCGATGAGTAAAACATTGCATAGTGCACAACTATTGACTGAAAATGAGACAAGTAAGAAAGAGAATGATAAACTTGAATAGATTAGTAAGAGATAGCGATGTTTTGTGTAGGATTCATCTTTGTATGGATCAGAGTGGTTTTAAAAAAGCTTTGTGAGATGTTTAGAGATATTAGTGGCTTGAGGGGTACTAGGCATATGACTATAGAAGAAATTGTTGCAATTTTCTTGTATACAATAGCACACCACCAAAAGAATAGAACTGTAGGGGTTTATTTTTATAGAAGTGGTAAGACAACCAGTAGACAATTTCAACTGTGTTTGGAGGCAATTTTGAAGTTACACATTGTATTGCTTAAGAAGCCATCACCTATAACAGAAGATTGAGATGATGATATGTGGGGGTATTTTAAGGAACTATTAATAATTACCACATTTCTTTAAAATTAATTGTCGTGATATTAAGTCATCTAAAACTCTGTGTGCTTTCTAGAATTGTTCAGGTGCACTTAATGGTACAATGATTAATGTAACTGTACCATCAAAGGATCACTCTAAATATCAAACAAGAAAGGGTATAAATGCTATGGATGTCTTAGGAGTTTGATCACCGAATATGGAATTCATTTAAATTTTACTTGGTTGGGAGGGTTTAGCACATGATGGTAGAGTTCCACGCGATGCTATTTCTAGGCCTAGCGGTTTAAGAAATTCTAGAGGTAGTTAAATTTCATTAATATATTAATTTAAAACTATAAAATTAAGTACTAAGAAAATATTTTGATGTGTTAAGGGTTCTATTATCTTTGTGATGCATGATATACTACTGGAGAAGGTTTTCTCGCACCATTTAGAGGTAATCTCTATCAGCTTAGAGAGTGGAACAATGGTCCTCGTCAACCACAAAGCGCGGAAGAGTATTTCAACTTAAGGCATGCAATGGCTAGAAACATTATAGAGCATTGTTTTGGGGTACTCAAGGAAAGATGGGGAATTCATAGAAGCCCTTCTTGGTTTAGCTTAAGAACCCATGGTTGCATTGTTATGTCATGTTGTTTATTTCATAATTTGATAAAGAAGTACATGCCTTCTGGATCTATTTTTGAGGATATATCTGATGATGAGAATTCATACTCTGATAGGGGTGACGATGGGAAAGATGATAAAGTTGAGTATATAACGTCTATTGAGATTGCTGATCCTTGGACTAATTTTAGAAATTCAATGTCTCAAAAAATGTTCAACAACTGGCAAGCTAGAAGTCGAGGAGATTGATTTTTGAAATTTTGTATTGAGTTGAACATGCGTTGCTCCATTATGTCTGTACACTTTTATTTTCATAGGATCTAGGACCGTTGAGAAAATACTTATGTGGTGAACCCATATTTAATTGGTGAACTATTTGCTTTCTATTTTTTAAATCGTCATTTTATCATTGGAACAATATGTTGGATATCTTTTTGATCAACTATAAGTTACTTGATGTTTGATTAATACTTTTTAAAAAAATGCATACATTATAGTGCTATTGATTGATGATGAATTTCATTTGAAAACAGGATGAGTGAAGTTATGTCAACTGGTGGCAGTGGAAGAGGTAAAAATAAGCGATTTTGGTCAAGTGAAGAAGATAAGGCACTCGTAGGAGATTTGCATGAAATATCCACTGATCCTCATTGGAAATGTGATAATGGGTTTAGAAATGGCTACATGATTCGTTTGGAGGAATTAGTTGGTAAGGCAGTGCCCAGTTGTGGTTTAAAAGCTACACCTCACATTAATTCTCGACTGAAAAATCTAGTTAGCAAATTTAGAGCCATTCTGTAAATGTTGGGAACAAGTGGTATCAAAGTGATGATGAGAAACACCTAGTATCTGTGGAAAGATCAGTGTACGATGAACATTGCAAGGAAAAATAATTTTAGATTACATTTTTTTTACATAGTTGATTTCATTGTACTTTTTATACACTTATACCTTCATCATTTTTTCAGCCTCATCCTGCATGCAAGATTTTTATGGAGTACCCTTTCCTCACTTCCATGTCATGGCGGAAATTTATGGTAAATACTATGCAACTGGAAAACCTGCTGAGGGATTTGAAGATGATGTAGGGAACATGGAAAAGGAAAAAAGTGCTAAAGTTGACATTGAGTCGAGTGGTGATGATGGTGAGTCTAAAAATGTTGAGCCCACTCCTCCATTGAAGAAAGCTAAAATAGAGAAGACTTATAGAAAGAGGAAAAGTGCAAAGGTGGCTGAGAGTTCTAGCAGCTCAGAACTCGCAAGCTTCCAACATTTTATGAAAGATATAAGTGGTCATCTTTCAACAATGGCTAAAGTTTGGGTTCGTGCTAATAATCGTGAGCAGGACACAGCTGATAAGTGTAACAAAGTTTTGGGGGAGTTACTTGAATTTGATGGCTTATCCCAAAGTGAGGCGATGGAAGCAGCAAACATCCTTACAGCTAAAAGGTCATCGCCGTACCTGACAAAGTTAATATTTATAAACCCTAAATGCTTACTATCTACAACTAAGTAGATAACTGCAAGTCCGGGTCGTCCACAAAGAAGAGGGATTTTCTCAAGTGTTTAAACATAAATGGTTGATATTATGCTAGAAATAGATATATATACACATATAAAGATGACTAAATTGAGGGGTTTAGTTGGTTGGTTTTCCTAAGTTATGAAAGTTAAAAGACAAGATAACTAGCAAAGTCAAGTAACTATGCTAATTATCAAACAAACTAAGAAAATATGGTTTTAAAACTACAAAAAAACCTTGGGGGCAATTGATAGCCACTTCCAAACCTAATGTAGATCTTTGAACCATTCACTCACCCTATCACATTTATTACCGATGGGAAACGCCAAAAAAAGATCAACTTTCATTCCTTCTTAATAGTAATTTGCAAAGATAAACAACCATTTGCAAACCTCATTGATGATCACCCTCTAAAACAACGACCATAGGGGTATTTCATCAATGACATTACACACGAAGGACCATATATTTGACAACGACAAGCCTTCTACCAAAGACATAGCCATTTAACCAAACATAGCACTCATTAGGCTAAACCTAGAAAAAAACCACATTAAAGGTTCAACCTTTCATTGTATCTATAGGATAAATATGAGAACAATCCACATTAACATACTTATCTAGCAAGAATCACAACACACTATGCACAAGAAGTTCTAAGTTCATGTTCCTAGATTTTCATGCAAAGGAGCTAAGGAATATGTCACTTTCCTAACACCCTAACACTTCAATTATACAAACACTTCCTATTCTCAAACAACACATGGAATAAATGAAGTAAAACATAGCATTAAGAATACATGAATGCTAAATAACAAAGGCTTCAAGAACGAGTGAAATAATCTATTCACTACTTCCACTACTTGTTGTGAAGATAAATCTTCCATCCTTCTTAGATAGTAGTTTTCGAGAGTGAATTCGACATCTCTTGTCAAACCTCACCAATGGCTCCCTTAGTTGAAACACGACTAAAATTATCCCGTTGATGACATTGAGCACGAAGGATCAACAAGCTCGGAAACACTTATAAACACTACACAGTGTTTAAGCATTTAACCAATTCATGCATTTACACAAGATTATTCATGAACGATCGACATTCATACACCTATCTCATTTGCTACCTAAAACAAACATGACAACGAGTTTAACATCATCACATTCATCTAGAAATTATCAACACATCAACATCATTAAGAAGCTCAAAATCATGCTCTTGGATTCCACATTAAAAGAGGGGAGAATTAGCTACTTTCTCCCAACCCTAACAAGTAATCATACAAGCAATTCATATAATCAATCTTCCAACAACATCAATGCCATTAACAATTCGCATTCAAAACTCAATAAATCCACAATGGCAAAAGCACTAAATAGATAGATATGGTTCTTACTACATAGATATGGAAGCTTCAATCCATTGCTCCCAAGATAAAACTAAGCTAGATAATTAAAAGACATAATTAACCTACAAAAACTAAGAAAAGAAAGAAGAGAAAAACTATGGTTGGAACCCAGAAAAATTGCAGGAAGAAGAGAATGTGAACAGGAGAGGACAAGGTGATTATTTATAGTACAACAAAAGTAAGAAAGATTTTTGGACATACGTTCGTCGCGAGTCGCGACGGTTCCCAGCTCCAGCATCTTGATTTCTTTCTTCTTTTTGTATCATGTACTCCTCTTCACTTTACTTTTCTTCAATTATTAAAATCTTCAAAAGATCAATTACAAGTCTTCAAATCTTTAAATCTTCAAAGGTATTCTTCAAAGTCTTCAAACAAATTGTCTTGTCACACAAAATTCTCTAAAAAAGTAATAAAAGCGTAAGAGTCGCTTTTAACTCTCCTTAGAGAATTTCAAGGCAAAATTTCAAGGGGCTGGTCTCGAGGAATGATGGTCTAGAGGGATGATGGTCTCAAGGACTGGAGGCCGGGAGCTGAATTTTAACACAAAATTTCTGATCACATCGCGACTCAGGACGACAGGATTTCCCAGCACTTAGAAAGAATTCAATCTTTTCATACCAATATTTTAAGCTTTCTTCCCTTTCTCATGGATCTCATTCCTTTATCTCCTCCAATGCAATGCACTTCATTTTTCTACAAAATCACAGAAAACCAAACAACAAAAACCAAGATAAAGGCCGAGTTTATTTACGTCGTCAAAATGACAAAGCTCCGTATATTTAAGGTCATCGGCACGCCCCTAATGTTATCCATATGGTGAAGGCTTGAACCCCTTCACCACGTTTATCCAAAAGCAGAGAGGTGGGAGTATAAAACTTTCAAGAGGAAAGTCTTGTTGAGGTGGAGATGGTTTAAAGGGAGTTGGGGGGTTAGGAGGCTTGGGGTAGTCTTTTGGTTCCTCTCTTGGCTCCCTCAAAAATTCTAAAAATGGTGGAGTTGGTTCACTAGGTGGGAGAAGGGGATGATGCTAATGAATGTATCACAATCACCTCTTCATCCATTTTTTCATCCTCAACAACCAACTCTTCATCTCCTTCAAACTCAAACTCATTTCCCATGGTGACCTCACTCACTGAATCCTCGAGTTCGATTTGGGATGGTTTATTTTCAGAATCACAAACTTCCATTTAGGCCAAAACTTCTAACATACTACTCACATGCCCCTCAATAGCCTCAACACTAGAGGAGAGCCGAGTGTCCGGCTCCTCACGAGTAAAGCTGTTCAAGTTTGCTATTGTATTCATGACTTCCTCATTTGTCAAACTTGAACTTCCTTGTTGGGATTGGTTTTGGGGTATGGTATAAGGTAATTATGGCCAACTATTTTGCTCATATTGTTGGTCTTCTGGCTCATTCTTTTACAACCAATCCAGATTACCACTCCATTCCGGATTGTAAGGATTGTGGTATGGATAACATTCTTGAGCTTCATGCCCTTGAAAACCAACATTTCCTAAATTTTCAAAAATCTGAAATCATATTGCAAAGATTCTCGATAAAAATTTACCAAGAACTCAGGCAATACCTACTCACAAAAACAACCACCAAGGAGTGGAAAAATAAAAACAACTAGCTAATATGCAACCGAATACACTTAAACACTTAAAAATAAACCCCTCTTCCTCGGCAGCGGTGCCAAAATTTGGAAGGTCTTCGCCGTACATGTCAAAGTTAATATTTATAAGCCCTAAATGCTTATTATCTACAACTAAGTAGATAGCTTCAAGTCAGGGTCGTCCACGAAGAAGAGAGATTTTCTCAAGCATTTAAACATAAATGGTTGATATTATGCTAGAAGTAGATATATATATATATATATATATATATATATATATACACATATAAAGATAAGTAAATTGAGGGGTTTAGTGGTTGGTTTTCCTAAGTTATGAAAGTTAAAAGACAAGATAACAAGCAAAATCAAGTAACTATGCTAATCATCAAACAAACTAAGAAAAATGGGTTTTAAAACTACAAAAGCAAAGCCTTGGGGGCAATTTCTATCCACTTCCAAACCTAATGTAGATCATTGAACCATTCACTCATCATATCACATTTATTACCTATGGGGAATGCCAATAGAAGATCAACATTCATTCCTTCTTAATAGTAATTTGCAAAGACAAACAACGACCATTTGCAAACCTCATTGATGATCACCCTAGACAAGCAACAACCATAGGGATATTTCATCAATGGCATTATACACGAAGGACCATAGATTTGACAATGACAAGCCTTCTACGAAAGACACAGCCATTTAACCAAACATAGCACTCATTAGGCTAAACCTAGAACAAACCACATTCAAGGTTCAACCTTTCATTGCATATATAGGATAAATATGAGAACGATCCACATTAACATACTTATCTAGCAAGAATCACAACACATTATGCACAAGAAAGTCTAAGTTCATGTTCCTAGATTTTCATGCAAAGGAGCTAAGGAATTCATCACTTTCCTAACACCCTAACACTTCAATCATAAAAAAATTCCTATTCTCAAAAAAACACATGGCATAAATGAAGTAAAACATAGCATTAAGAACACATGAATGCTAAATAAAAAAGGCTTCAAGAACGAGTGAAATAATCTATTCACTACTTCCACTACTTGTTGTGGAGATTAATCTTCCATCCTTCTTAGATAGTAGTTTTCAAGAGTGAATTTGACATCTCTTGTCAAACCTCACCAATGACTCTCTTAGCCAAAACACGACTAAAATTATCCCATTGATTGTATTGAGCACGAAGGATTAACAAGTTAGGCAACACTTATAAACACTACAACATGTCTAAGCATTTA
Source organism: Rubia yunnanensis (assembly GCA_037428765.1). Lineage (NCBI taxonomy): Eukaryota > Viridiplantae > Streptophyta > Magnoliopsida > Gentianales > Rubiaceae > Rubia > Rubia yunnanensis. The sequence goes on along the minus strand of CM075069.1, from coordinate 61,919,563 downwards.
ACCAATTCATGCATTTACACAAGATTATTCAAGAACGATCGACATTCATACACCTATCTCGTTTGCTACCTAAAACAAACATGACAACGAGTTCAACATCATCACATTAATCTAGAAATTATCAACACATCAACATCATTAAGAAGCTCTAACTCATGCTCTTGGATTCCTCATTAAAAGATGGGAGAATTAGATACTTTCTCCCAACCCTAACAAGTAATCATACAAGCAATTCATATACTCAATCTTCCAACAACATCAATGCCATTAACAATTCACATTCAAAACTCAATAAATGCACAATAGCAAAAGCACCAAATAGGTAGATATGGTTCTTACTACATAGATATGGAAGCTTCAATCCATTGCACCCAAGATAAAACTAAGATAGATAATTAAAAGACATGATTAATCTACAAAAACTAAGAAAAGAAAGAAGAGAAAAACTAGAGTTGGAACCCAGAAAAATCGCAGGAAGAAGAGAATGTGAAGAGGAGAGGACAAGGTGAGTATTTATAGTACAACAAAAGAAAGAAGTCATTCGCGGCGGGTTCGTCGTGAGTCGCGACGGTGCAGTGCCCAGTTCCAGCATCTTGATTTCTTTTTTCTTTTGTTTGATGTCCTCCTTTTCACTTCACTTTTCTTAAATTCTTCAAGTCTTAAAATCTCAAATAAAAGTATTCAAATCTTCAAACCTTCGAATCTTCAAAGGTATTCTTCAAAGTCTTCAAACAAATTGCCTTGTCACACAAAATTCTCTAAAAAGGTAATAAAAGCGTAAAAGTCTCTTTTACCTCTCCTTATAGAATTTAAAGGCAAAATGCCACATTTAGAGCACAAAAGTGCAAAAAAGTTAATCCTAAAAGTCCTAATATAACCGAATAAAATGGGCATATCAAACCTCCCCGCACTTAAACCTTATTCACCCTCGAGTAAGAAAAGATTCACGCACACGGAGAAATTCAAATGTCCACATCCTAAGCTAATATTCCCCCAAACAAAACCTCACAAAAACTCTCAATGTCATAAATCCCAAAATGAAAGCTCAAATGAGAATTTTCCACACACACAACCCCAATTCCTAAATCTAATCAAATCTACCACTTATCAATTCACTACCAATAAAAGCGTTTCAAAGTCCCGAATTGATAATCCCAAAGTCCAATGACACCAAATGAAGTTAAAACCATTTAGGAGGTTCAAGCACATACTTCACTTCATTCCAATATATAACCAAAATCCAATGACTCAAAATGAAGTCAAAACCATCTAGGAGGTTAAAACACATCTTCACCCAATGCCAAGATATCAATAAAAGAATCAATAATTTCATAACCATACTTCGTTTTTCAACCCGCTAAGTTACCCAATCCCAAGAGGTTTAAATATGTTGAGCTACCCGATCCATCCATATGACAACCGAAATCTTATTACTCCAATGCCAGCAAATGAGTGAAATTATAGCATTTTTCTTTTTTTTCTTTCTCTCATTTTGCCCAGGAGCCCTTTCAGATTTTCATCCTAGCCACACATCATGTTTCTTTGACTCACATCTCACCTTTTCCGCACATTTGTCCTCTCATTTTTGCCTGGGCTGCCCTTTCTAGTTTTCGATCTATCTGGGCCCACAATGTTGCCTAAGTTGCCCTCTCGGGTTTTCAACTTAGCGGGTTTTCTTTTCTTTCTTTTGTTTCATTTTCTATTTTTTTCAAAATTTTCAATTTTTTCTTTCTTTTTCTCATGTTTTTCCAATCAAAAGTTGCAAAAAGCATTCCAAATGAAGTTAGCATGCATGTGAGTCCTCCAACCCCTCCCCGCACTAAAAAGAATGCATTTCCCTCAATGTAAAAATGTAAGGCAAGAATAATAAAATCAAGGTAAGAGGTAGAGTGATACCCGTTTCTTCGTATAGTCACCGGTGATACGGTGCAATCCCATGTATTTGTATAGAATCAGCCCCGAAGTTGGTTTCAGAGCTAGAAGGGGGAGCAAAAGTGTCTTAGAAAAACTCACCCCTCGAGCAAAAATGTTGTCTCCTTGGTGCCGTTTGATGATGACTAACACCACAAAGAACAACATCAAACTCACAAGTACATAAGGATTTGTAAAACTGGGTTTAGCATCAAGAGTTAATAACCATACTATTCTCAAAGAACAACCAATCCATCATGCAATCACCACTATAAGATTGTCCAATAAAAATATCCAACATATATTGACACGCATACAAGCATTATTATAAAATATAGCAATTATAGGTACAATGATGTAGTCGGCATACTACAATCAACAAAGATACTATAAAGATGCAAGAATCTTCATATGTCAATATATGTAAGATGGTGGAGGAATGAGTGGAGGCGTGGTGGTTCTTGGGAGTATATGGTTGAGAAGAAGGAAGGATTATGCAGTGTTTAAGCACAATTGAAAAGTTGGTTTTTCCAGCGCAACTCGCGATAGCACTGGTCGCAACTCACGATGCATCGTCTTGAGTCGCTACAGGTAAGGAGGGCTCGGGTCTAACTAGTCTCAAAGATGAAATATTGGGTCTCGAGGGGCTCAGGTCTAGCTGGGCTCGAGGATGAAGGATGATGTCTCAAGGGGCTCGGGTATGGCTGGGCTTGAGGTCTCGAAAGGGTGACATCTCAAGAGATGATGAACTTTCAGGTTTGGTTCGAGTCGAAGGCTTATGGCCTCGAGGACTTCGGCTCGAGTCGAGGCCTTGCGGCCTCAAGGGGATGATGTCTGGAGGGGTTGGTCTCGAGGGACTGATGGTTTTTTGGGTTTGGCTCGAGTCAAGGTCTCAAGGGGCTAGTATCAAGGAATGATGGTCTCAAGGGAAGATGGTCTCAAGGGAAGATGGTCTCAAGAACTGGTCTCAAGGGGGTGATGGTCTTTCATGTTCGGCCCGAGTCGAGGTCTCGAGGGGATGATGTCTCAAGAGATGTCTCGAGGACCCGTTGGTCGCGACTTGGGACAGGCTCGTGGCTACTCACAAAAGTGGAGGCCGGGAGCTGAATTTTAACATAAATTTTTTATCACATCGCGACACGCGACCACTCCGTCACGACTCACGACAACAGGATTTCCCAGCACTTAGAAAGAATTCAATCTTTTCTTACCAACATTCCAAACTTTCTTCCCTTTCTCATGGATATCATTCCTTCATCTCCTCCAATGCAATGCACTTCATTCTGCTACAAAATCATAGAAAAACATATCGTAAAAAAGAACAAGACAAAATAACAAATACCAAAAAACAAATACCAAACAACAAAAACCAAGATAAAGGCCGAGTTTATTTACATCGTCGGAACGACAAAGCTCCCTTTATTTAAGATCGTCGGCACAACCCTAATGTTATCCATATGGTGAAGGCTTGAACCCCTTCACCATGAGTATCCAAAAGTAGAGAGGTGGGAGTACAAAACTTTCAAGAGGAAAGTCTTGTTGAGGTGGAGATGGTTTAAAGGGAGTTGGGTGGTTAGGAGGCTTGGGGTAGTCTTTTGGCTCCTCTCTTAGCTCCCTCAAAACTTCTAAAAATGGTGGAGTTAGTTCACTAGGTGGGAGAAGGGGTGATGATGCTAATGAATGTAGCACAATTACCTCTTCCTCCATTTTTTTCATCCTCAACAACCAACTCTTCATCCCCTTCGAAATCAAACTCATTTCCCATGGTGACCTCACTTACTGAATCCTCGAGTTTGATTTGGGATGGTGTATTTTTAGAAACACGAGCTTCCATTTAGGCCAACACTTCTAACATACTCCTCACATATCTCTCAATAGCCTCAACACTAGAGGAGAGCCGAGTGTCTGGCTTCTCACAAGTAAAGCTTTTCAAGTTTGCTATTGCTTTCATGACTTTCTCACGTGTCAAACTTGAACTTCCTTGTTGGGTTTGGTTTTGGGGTATGGTATAAGGTGGTGATGGCCAACTATTTTGCTCATATTGTTGGTTTTCTGGCTCATTCTCATACCACCAATCCGGATTACCACTTCATTCCGGATTGTAAGGATTGTGGTATGGATACCATTCTTGAGCTTCTTGCCCTTGAAAACCAACATCTCCTACATCTTGGTAGGCTTCTTCATAATACCCTGGTTTTAGAAACCAAGGGGTTTTTCCCCCTCATAGTGCTCTTCCCACAACAAATAGCAAGACTCGGTAGGATGGTCGGAATGACACATCCTACAAAACCTTGCTTATTGAGCCTCTCTTCTCATCATGAGTTCCCTCAAGGTGAGACGCTCCATTATTTTATTAGTTAATTGTTTTTATAAAATTTCAAAAATCCAAAATCATATTTCAAGGATTCTCGATAAAAATTTACCAAGAACTCAAGCAATACCTACTCCGAACAAAAACATCCACCAAGGAGTGGAGAATAAAAACAACTAGCTAATATGCAACCAAATACACCTAAACACTTAAAAATAAATGACTCTTCCCCGACAGCGGCGCCAAAATTTGGGAGGTCTTTGCCGTACCTGTCAAAGTCAATATTTATAAGCCCTAAATACTTATTATCTACAACTAAGTAGATAGCGGCAAGGCGGGGCCGTCCACGAAGAAGAGAGATTTTCTCAAGCGTTTAAACATAAATGGATGATATTATGCTAGAATTAGATATATATATATATATATACACACATATAAAGGCAAGTAAATTGGGGGGTTTAGTTGGTTGGTTTTCCAAAGTTATGAAAGTTAAAAGGCAAGAAAACTAGCAAAGTCAAGTAACTATGCTAATCATCAAATAAACTAAGAAAAGGGGGTTTTAAAACTACAAAAGCAAAGCCTTGGGGCAATTTATATCCACTTCCAAATTAATATAGATCATTAAACCATTCACTCATCATATCACATTTATTACATATGGGGGATGCCAATAGAAGATCAACATTCATTCCTTCTTAATAGTAATTTCCAAAGATAAACAATGACAATTTGCAAACCTCATTGATGATCACCCTAGACAAACAATGACCATAGGGGTATTTCATCAATGGCATTATACATGAAGGACCATAGATTTGACAACGACAAGTCTTCTACCAAAGACATAGCCATTTAACCAAACATAGCACTCATTAGGTGAAACCTAGAACAAAACACATTCAAGGTTCAACCTTTCATTGCATATATAGGATAAATATGAGAACAATCCACATTAACATACTTATCTAGCAAGAATCACAGCAGATATGCACAAGAAGTTCTAAGTTCATGTTCCTAGATTTTCATGCAAAGGAGCTAAGGAATTCGTCACTTTCCTAACACCCTAACAGTGAATTTTAAAAGTCCTAATATAACCGTATAAAATGGGCACATCAACAGCTCAGCCAAATAAATTTAATATCGTTTTTAGTTGTCCTACTCAACTGAAAATGCCATATGTGAAGTTTTTACTTGGTTCTGATGCTTTTGGTGGTGGTGGTGATATTTAGGGGGCGTGTAGTTTTCGATGTTGATTAATCAGTGTTTCATTTTTAAATTTTAACTATTTTATTAGATAAATATTGTGTTCGTGGATATCATACATTATGTAATATTTTGGATTTGCATCAATTTTATGTTTTTTGAAAAATATTGTATTCGATATTTATATCCTCTGGGACGTCCATTCTTAAAAAATTTACGCGTGTGTTTTTTTAAACATCATTATTATAATTATAAATATATTTACTTTTTTTTAATCACATACGAAATAATTTATACTTATATATGTTATTTTATAAATAATGCTGGAAATTAATATTTGTTTCCCTAACCAAACTATAACAAAAGGAATGAGAGAGAATTCGATTCCCTTTCCGAAACTGAACCAAACAGATTTAAAAAATCGGGGTTATTCCTCTCTTTTCTATTCCTTTTTCTTTCCTGATTCATTTCCCTTTCTCTGCTTAAACTAAATGGCCCCTTAGTTTCCTATCATCATTAGGGGAATATTTTAGTTCTTTTATGGAGAATTCTTATTAGAAGAACTCTTTATTTCCTTTTCTGTTTTAGGTAGAGATCATGTCTTTGTAGCGATTTATTTGTTTTAGTATTCTTAGTATAATTAGAATTAGATTATTTGAATAGTTTTATTTATCTTCTAATTAGCTATGCATAATATAAATAGTACAAGGATTTTCAAGAAAGAGAAATGTCAGATATTATATTAGATACTCTCACTTGAAAATTCCATCCATGTATTATGTATTATTATTTATATTTTCAAGTTGTAGAGAACTAAATATTTAGTTTCATGTGACGATTTAACTCATCGTTGAATACAATGTGAAGTACAAGAAAAAGATTGACAACATTCTAGCGGATAATGATTGGTAGTTCATATTGCATGGACATAGATAGTTGGTTTGTTGTATCATGTGTCTCATTAGTTCTTAGACATAAAGCTATTATTAATAAAACACATAACTGGATTTACATGATCTAATTAATAATAAGTGTATTATCGGGTGTTGATACTATAAATAGGGTGTGTGGATTATGGCTCTGTTTGGCAGAGCTGTGCTTATAAGCAAAGCTGGCTTATTTTGAAAGCAGGGGGAGACCAGCTTCTGCTTTTCCCCAAAAAAATAGATTCTGCTTTCAAAATAAGCTCCTTTTTAGCATTTTACCAAGCACTAAAAAGTGATTTGCTTATAAGTACATTAGATTAAAAGTTCTGTCAAACAGAGCCTATAACCCCTATGGGTGTATGGACTCCTTTGTCTTTGTCTAGTATGGGGAATGGGAAGAATGTTAGGGAATTGAATGAATCTAGAGCTTGTGATCATTAAATGAAGGTAATGTGTGGAAATTGTTGGATGAACTATTTTATTCCCTGATTTAAATATTTTATTATTATTTTAATCCCAGAGTCTTGTTATTGGCCGTCTAACCTTTAACCATGTATCATTAAACAATTATTATATATTCTAATTGAGATGAATTTTTATAAAATAAAACTGCTCAAAAAGTAAAGGACTTTCTGTGAGAACACCCCTTTATGTGAGAACAAATCTGAATCACTGAATTATTTGATCCAATGGTGGGCAAGTTCTCATTATTGCCTTCATCATCATTACTGACATTCTTTTCACAAAGAAAGATAAAGTTCATAAACGCCAGCCTTGCAGTTCCTTCAGGAATCTTGTTTTTCCTCCTGTTGACCACTGTTTGGACTCCTACGTACTTTTTTATGCAACTGCATTGAACTCTTTCAAACTGCCATTTCTTTTTAAAACCTGTTCTTAAAAATCGCATGGAGATTAATCATGTCTTTCAATTGCATTATCCAGTTTGCAGTGTAAACAATTAAATTAACTAAATTAAGATTATCGTTTAAAGTCAAGAAAAAAACTGTCGTAGAAACCTCAACAAAAACGGATATTACCTTGTAGGTGCTTGAAGAGTTACTGCTTCACGTTTTTTCTAGTAGGTGTTTTGAATTATAAAGCACCCATACCTTTAACTTGAAGCACCTACTCATTACACTCAATGTAAATTAAACAAAAAATTGTACAAAATTCTTAAAGCACCAAAAATGCTATTTTAAAGCACCTACACCTTTAACTTCAAACACCGACGAACATAACTTGAAGCACCAACACTTTAGGATCAAAGCACTTATAAGAAATAGTTAAACTTGTACCTACAAGTTGTAGTTCAAGCCCCTTGAAGTTATGTTTCTTTTGAGTTGTTTACAAAGCACGTCCAAGTTATAAAAGAAACATCTACAAGTTACATTTGAAGCTCTTATAAGTCGTAGTTAAAGCACCTATAAATTGCAATTCAACCACCTTGAAGTTATGTTTCTTTCAAGTTATTTATGAAGCACGTCCAAGTTATAAAAGAAACACCTACGAGTTACATTTGAAGCATTTATAAGTCGTAGTTAAAGCACTCACAAGTTGTACTTCAAGCACCTTGAAGTCATATTTCTTTCGAGTTGTTTACGAAGCACTTCCAAGTTATAATTGAAGCACCTACAAGCTACATTTGAAGTACTTATAGGTCGTACTTAAAGCACCTACAAGTTGTAGTTCAAGCACCTTGAAGTTATGTTTCTTTCGAGTTGTTTACGAAGCACGTCCAAGCTATAAAAGAAGCACCTACAAGCTACATTTGAAGCACTTATAAGCCGTAGTTCAAGCACCTTGAAGTCATGTTTCTTTCGAGTTGTTTACGAAGCACGTCCAAGTTATAAAAGAAGCACCTACTAGCTACATTTGAAGCACTTATAACCGTAGTTCAAGCACCCACAAGTTGTAGTTCAAGCACCTTGAAGTGATATTTCTTTCAAGTTGTTTACGAAGCATGTTCGAGTTATAAAAGAAGCACCTACAAGCTACATTTAAAGCACTTATAAGCGATGATTGAAGCACCTACAAGTTACATTTATATTTACATTTGAGTTTGGATGATGCACTTATGGCGTTTGATATGTCGAGCAATTACTTGGTATGCGATGATCACTGGTTATGTGCAGAGCGGGAACGGTGAGAAAGCATTGCATTTGTCAAGAGATAAACTACTGCACAAAGTGAAATCTCAGACATTAATCATTATTTACATGTCAAATTATTAATGGTGATGCCTGAACTAATCAAACAAGAGTGTAAATGTTAGGTATTATTCTCGTATTGTTAAAAAGGTCTGCACATAACTCAGTTCCTAGGTAGACATTTCAGCCAAATTATGCAGTAAAGAAAGCAACTTTACATGTTTGAGCCATAAACCAAAGAACATGGTACAAAGAACCCAAACCCTTCACTGAAATCACTGATAAAAGTAACCTTTCAATATCTGCACCCAACTCAGTAGTAAGCCAGTCAAACGGATCGGGTCACCCGTTGAATAACCGTTATCCATATACTATTTTCACTTATTGGATAAAACTTATTGGATAAGACTTATTGGATAATGACCAATTGGATTAATGGATATAACTGGGTTGTAGTTATTGGCTTTAGTTGGGTTGGATAATGGTTTCCCCATTGGATAATTTTGGATGGATTGAGTTGGGTTGGGTAATGGGTGACCCATAGATAATTTCATATCACAAGATAACTAAATTTTCACAAGTTAGATTACGAATTATTTAATTTTTCCCTAATATATAATCATTTGTCATATTATGTAATATAATATTATGTACATTATATTATATTTAATAAAAAAATATGTAATATGTTGGCTTTGTAAACTCGACGAAATTAACGAACAATATTAGTTGGAATTGAGCTCGAGCTAAAATACCGTACGAGCTCGAATATTGTATAAACTTGAATACTATATGAGACTGAGCTCGAATACTGTACTAACTCGAATACTGTACGAGATTGAGCTCGAATACTGTACTAACTCGAATACTGTACGAGATTGAACTCGAATACTGTACGAGATTGAGCTCGAATATTGTACGAACTCGAATATTATACGAGATTGAGCTCGAATATTGTACGAACTCGAATACTATACGGGATTGAACTCGAATATTGTACAAACTCGAATACTGTACGAGATTGAGCTCGAATATTGTACGGACTCAATACTGTACGGGATTGAACTCGAATATTGTACGAGATTGAGCTCGAATATTGTACGAACTCGAATACTGTACGAGATTGAGCTCGAATATTGTATGAGCTCGAATATTGTATGAACTCGAATATTGTACGATATTGAGCTCGAATATTGTACGAACTCGAACACTGTACGAGATTGAGCTCGAATATTGTACGAACTTGAATACTGTATGGGATTGAACTCGAATACTGTACGAGATTGAGCTCAAATAATGTACGAGATTGAGCTCGAATAATGTACGAACTCGAATACTGTATGGGATTGAACTCGACTATTGAACGAACTCGAATACTGTACGAGATTGAGCTCGAATATTGTATGAGATTGAACTCGAATATTGTACGAACTCAAATACTGTACGAGATTGAGTGCGAATTTTGTACGAGCTTGAATACTGTACGAGATTGAATTCGAATAATGTAAAAGCTCGAATACTGTACGAACTCGAATATTGTACGAGATTGAACTAGAATAATTTGTGAATTATAATTTGTATAATTTGTGAATTATAGTAAATACTTATGTTAAATATTACACATGCATTTAATTGGATAATTTTGGATATTTATTGGGTATTTGTTAGGTTCTCATTGAGTTAACATAATATGGGACACATTGAGATCAAAGTTTTCCATTAACATAATTATTCTCAACTCAAATCCTAAAAAATAATGAGCATTTAATACACGATCTCATTGGATAATAACAACTTGTAACCCAAATCGAAAGAAAATATTTAATGATAACTTATTGGGTTAATTATATAATGACCTATTGGATAATGACTTATTGGATAATATATTTTAACCCATTGAGTCATATGAATATCTCATGGGTTATCCAATGGGTTATCCATTTAATGACACAACACATTTATAACCCAACTCATTATGAGCCATTAATAAATGCATTAATTGGATAATGACCCATTGAATAATGACCCATTGGATTTGAATAATGACTCATTGAATTTGAATAATGAATTTATCTAATTAACCCATTTGACGGGTTTACTCGGTAGGAACTCAATTCCTACATAGATATCTCAGCTAGATTATGCAGAAAAGCAAGCAACTTTACATAGAAAAAAGACCCAAACAAACAATAAACAAGATAGCAAAATGCCGGTAAAAGAAGGTTTATACCAATGAGCTTCCTGAACCCTGAAGCACAGATTCTCCAGCATAAAGCATTCTCTCCGAACTCGATCAGCACCTTCATTCGGCACTGAAAATCACAACAACAGATTTTCAAGAAACACGACCTTAAATAACACAAATAAAACCTTATAACAATAAAATAATCTGTGATACTATGGAGCTTAAAAAAATGCAGAACTTTTATCATCATCCCCTCCAGCGGACTCGCCACTCATTTTTGACACTACCGAGCTTCCGGCATCTGCAACTTTCTCGTACACGGGAGCTAGTTCCTGTCACCGTTGCTGCTACATCCTGGACATAATCATACGCTCTTGGACCTGGATTTTTTCCCGGTTGTGGCTTATCGCCGCCATATCCTAGCTTTGAAGAAACTCTATTTTTTGCTGACACCACCCTAATTGGAGCTCCAACATCCCCTCCAGCAGACTCGAAGCTCCTTTTTGACACTATGGAGCTTCCGGCATCAGCAATCAGGGAGGTGGCGACTTATACCTTCTTGACATCTGATCGGAAGTTTTCAGACTTTAAGATCCAATTTGCTTCTAACCCGAAACATGGCCCAAGAAAAGATCCGCTTAATTTTCACGTTTTTCTGACATTAAATCTCAGCCATTAATTTGCCTTATTTGAATGGTTCAGATCTGTTCTCATATAAGTGAGCGTTCTCACATTAAAGAGGTGTTCTCATCTGATCCCAATTCAGATCTATTCATAGTGGGTCAGGACCATAAGTCAGATCTATTCATAGTGCGTCATAACCATAAGTCAGATCTATTCATAGTGCGTCAGAACCGGACTTTCCAAAGACCAAGACACCAGTGCTGATAGTAAAACGATACCAGAGAGATCTTTAGTCGTAGTCGTATTTTATGTCACACTTACCATTATTGTTGATGTGAATAAAGCCACCTGAGAAAGGGATAAGTTCCCCACCCTTAACAGCTAGTACCATGGTAGGTGAAATTAAATTGCATTTATTGAAAATATCGTCCAAAATAATATTGAATAGAATGTCCGCTATAAAAGCAAGAGGAGGAATGCCAATATTGAGAGAGAAGTCTCTGCCCATATTATCTAAAATGGGTAAGTTGCAAAATGACGATATAAACTTAACTATTTCATCACCATAGTGAACAATAGGGTGTACTTTTACTATAACTCATGGCCTGGAGAAAGTAATTACTGATTTCAAGCAATTAAGTTGAAGAAAAGAATCCATATCCCTCCATTCTTGAATGGTATTGAGGTACTGGATTAATGATCTATCTTTAGAATATGAACTATAGCACGATTGACTGAAATAGGAAGATTAAACCAATTCTTTGATTAATACACCACTACCACTAAGTGCCCCCAACAACCACTTCGTCAGCTAGAGATGCTCCGATGGACATAACTTTAGGGGTTGAATTAGATCCCGGTCCATAACTGCGAACAAGGCGAAGTGGGGAAAAGTGGTAATTTCTAGATAGAAGTTTGTTTTTACTATCTAGAATATAAATTTTTGAAAGTTCATAGTTACTATCATTCTGCTTAAAGAAAGCGCAACACTCGTTTATCTCATATACCAAACGGCTAAGATAACATTCTATAAAAAAATGTGTACTTCTTTTGTGTTCTTTCCCATTAGCAAGGGTAATTCTTTCAAGCACCAATTATGGTACATCAAGAACCAAGTGGAATAGAATAAGACTTTTAAAAGTAGTATTACCTACCTAAAACGAAGCCCAGCTCGGCGGAAAAAAAGAGAGGCTATTTCTGAAGAAATCATATCCATAGCTTAGTCACTAGTACGGAAACTGCACCACTGCCAACAAATGAACAGGAATAAACGTCAACATATGCTTGATTAACATAATCCGACCCCAAGTACAGGAAAAATTTCTTCCAAGAACTGTTGGACATTATTACATAAAATAAATAAAGAAATAATAGACTCTTTACCCCACATAAATACCAAGATATTTGAAAGGAAAAAGCTTATTAGAAAAACCCGTAATCTGGAAAATAATGCCTCGTCACATCGGAGTAGATTTGGGACTAAGAAAGAACCCACTCTTCCACCCATTGACCTTCTTCCCCGACACCTCTTCATAAAGGGATAACTTCTCCATCACACACTTCAAAGAAGAATATTTACCTTTTAGCTTGTCAATCCAGTTGGAGTTGCTTTATAAGCAATTTGATACTATCATGAGAGATTATGCTATGGCTGCTGCAAACCGGAAAGATGCCTCCACGCAAAAGAAGCAATTCTTTCATCCGGTTGATGAAAAAACTAGATAAGCTATGGGCAAGCGTTTGAAAATGCCTGAAGCAAGTTTGAGGCTTGAACGATTGACTGCTCGATGAGGGCTATTATGACTCTCCATAATTAGGTTTCTTTAAGTCTCAGATGAGCGGATTCGCCCATGCTAAGGTGCATCACCACTTGCCAATAAGTCTCACGCTGACTCTCTAACATAGGCAACTTCCATGGGGGCACGAAAGATCATAGCATCCCTTGGTGTGTAGGGTATGTCCTAGCATAGAGGTGTACTTTGGTACAAAAAATTGACCAAAGTGTGGACCATAGTCTATATTTTTACCCATTCCATGCTTTCTAACGGATCTGATGCTGCGAGGATGATCAAATAGTTGCCAACTAGTCTTGGCGGGAGAGATTACTCGTAAAATCATTATTAAGACCCTCGTTTTTGTTCAATTTTAAAGAAATGAGCACTTTGATGGAGATTTATAGCATCATTCAAGTAAATACAAAATAAGATTGTAAAAACATAAGCTTGTAATATAGCTACACCTAATTCTAGACCGGTTAATGTAAGAACTATAAATAAAGGACCAAGATCTCCTATGAAATATAAAAGATTATGCATACATAGCACAGTCCAAGAAAACCCACTTAAAATCTTTACTGAACTATGCCTGACCATCATATTAGAAAATAAACGTATTCCTGAGCTTAATGGGTGAAAATAATGAGAGATCAGCTTAAGGAGTACTAAAAAGGGAGCTAACGGCAGTAGGACTCCTGCGGGTAGTAAAAAGCTCAAAAAATGAAGGCCATTTCCTTGAAATCCCACTATAGTAATACCAATAAAAATGGAAAATGAGAGACCTAAAGTAATGATAAAATGACTTGTAACTGTGAAACTGTAAGGTATCATACCCTGTAGATTACAAAATAACGAAAAAGTAAGAGTGACCGAGATGCAAGGGGAAAATTTTTATTTAACATTTTCAGAAAGACCGCCTATTTGTTCATTTACGGGGTTCAGCATGAAATAATAAATAAGCTCTACGAAGGATTGCCAAACATTTGGTACAGAGGTTCCTCCTCCCTTTTTCATAGCAAAATGAAGCAAAAGTAGGACAAAACTAAGGGTAAGCAGCATAAACAAAGATGGATTTGTGAATGAGAAATACAAGTTTCCTATGTTCATAGGAATTAATGGGAGAATGGTAAATTGCTCACGGGGGCTGCTCACCACCCTCGCTAGATCCAGGGTAGTCTTATAGGCTTCACTTTCTATTTCGTTTATGTTCAAATCATTTAAAGCTCCATTCATAAATGGGAGATTGTTGCTTTCCCCATGAAAGATGTTATGTATTATTGGTTGATATAAAGAAATTCCATCCAACCAGCCTAGCCCCGCAAAGCCTGTATGAGTAGTTTAGAAGTATAGAGAGTGTTATTAACCAAGAAATAAAAAAATATATTAAGCTCCAGCTGTTGGAATTGGACCGAGGGGTACTAATCCTTCAGACTGTCTCAATCCAGGTAACTCTTACTCCATTACTTACAGAAAATCCTTCTCTTTTTTCTCTTCCCATCTAACTTCTCTAAACTCAAGTCGGTAACTTAGGTTTCATTGTATTTCTTACTCGGTAATCATCGGTATAATTGAAAGTTGTCTTGGTATTGGATCTGCTCTTCTCATAGCATAAACATTCTATATCTATTTTTTATTTTCTTTATTCTTAAGAGAACCCCCTATCTTTCTTCCAAACATCATAATTGTCCACCATCAGGTGGTACAGGGTACAGTAAATACATAGCATAAAGATGTTTCGCATACCACAAACCTCACACTAAGAAATCTCTAGGAATCCTCACAACCCTGGAGAGCCAGTGATTTAAAGAGCCAACGCTTTTCTATATATGGAATTTAGGAGGAAAAATAGATAACATAGAATGGTCCATCGAGATGGCATTTTCACTTTCTTTTAGAGCAACCCCTACTCGAACCATTCTTAAGACCGCTAAGCCCTCTCGAATGAGTTCTACTATAGAAGCTTTCAACGTAGACCTTCAAATCTTTCACTCACTGAGAAGTTAAAACATGTGACTAAATCATCCTGAAGACGAATGCAATGGGAGGATGTGGCATTTGGAAGTGTTGCTGACTTAATATTTAGGTTTTGGCATAACAAAGCTTGCACTGTCTTTTCGCACTTAGGCCCACAACGTGCTATTGGTAATGATTCTACTACGGTTCCACAAATTGGCAAGCTGATCCTAAGTAACCGTTGTTGTTCATTGGATTCCGGAGGAACTACTTTGTTAGGATTGGGGAATTGCTACGATTCTTCCGAAATATCCTGGATTCTCCCATCGAGAGTCACTTTGAAAGTCTTACCTAAACTCTTCCGACTTAATATGATAAAGCCTATAAAACAAGCAGCTACTATCATTTCTTCATTATAAATTAAGATCTTCTTCGAACTCGATGAACAAATAGATAAAATAACAACAAATAGCATCTTTCTAGCCTGCATATTTGTGGAAATCAATATCATTTTAAAATCCTTATCTCTCTATCTTTCAGAAACTTAACGGGAAGTGATTTAGGAAAGGACTTTTTATTTGAATGTTTGAAATAGGATTCGAATGAGAAAGCCCATCGAGAAAGACCCTGACCCTGCCAACCAAATCAAAAGAAAAAAAAGAATGAAAAGAGAAGAGAACTTTGTATTTTGTTAACTCTCTAGGAGTCATATTTAACCTTGAATACTATTAAAAATTCTACAACAATAGTCCCTCAGACTCGAAAAGTAATAACGAAAATGGCTAGCCCAATAGCAGATTCCGCAGCTACTACCGTTGGAACCAATAAAGAAAATGATTGACCCACCATATCATCCAAAGAAATGGAAAATACTAAAAATTTTGAAGAGAAAAGTGCATATATAACCCTATATAATTGATGAAAGTGCAAATATAACCTTGCAGCAATGAAAGTACAGATATAACCCTGCGATAATTGAAAGTGCAAATATAACCCTGGTCAGTTGATGCCAGAATTAATGGCTTTAGGGTTATATTTGCACATATGTATAATAGTTAGGGTTATATTTGCACATATGTATAATAGTTAGGGTTATATTTGCACTAAAAAATAACTCAGGGTTATATTTGCACTTTCTCCAACATATAGGGTTATATTTTCATATTACCCAAGTTTGAATTCACATCTAATAGCATTGATTCAATTGGAATTGACATAATAGGAATATTTCATCTATTAAGGATGATTCCCCAAATACATGAAATAGAGATGATCATAGAAAATGTAAAATATTTGATAGGATCCATTTCGAGAACATAGAATGGTTGAGTAATTCAAATAATAAAAAAAATCTAGAATGTTAAAAAGCCTTCCTCCTTTCCCTGTCGAGGATCAAAAGTTTTTCTTTGAGAGAAGTATTTTCTTCTATTAGAAAGGCGCTTCATCTCTTAAGGTTTTTATATTCAGTGAGTAATTCTATATCCATTTGCTTTTGGTTTTTTAAGGCTATAAAGCTTTTAAAATGGGTACCTTGTTCTTCTAGGATGGCTAAATAAAAGGAAGATTTATGGTCGTCTGTGCACAAGCTCGTTAACAATTGGTGAAGAGCTGATTGATTAAATTCAACTCCTTCCAAGTGTACTCGCAAAATGAAATTTAGGTCGGTTGGAGCAATGAAAAAGGAATGGTCCTCTCGACCATAAAAAATCACTTGATAGAAGGAAATGATCTTGTCTCTGGTTTCAAAACACATCTTTGTGTTAATAAAATCCCTAACCATGATTTCATATGCTCGAGTATAGGTGTCTTGGGAACGCAGGTGATCCCGGACATAGGCAACCCATTCTGGGTCCCGGTCCAGTTGATCCAGATAAAAAATTCAAAGAGATAGTCTGGAGGGGAGTATGCTTTGTGGATAGAAAAGGTAAGGGGTTATATATTGGAAAGGGAAGAAACTCGTGCGAATTAAGAAAAGAAAAATCACAAAGTAAAAAAAGTAGTTGAAAATGAATTGAGAACGAGTAAAGCCTGACTGGTTTCTTTCTATAGATATAGAAAGTAAAGAGGAAAATGCATGACCAGAAGAATTGTGTGAAATAAATGAATTTATCCAATTGAGGCATGATTTATTCATCTAAATTGATTCCTTCCAGACAGCCTAGCCCCGCCAAGCCTGTAGGAGTAGTAAAAAAGTATACTATATATAGATTTTCTTGATTGTTAACCAATTGCAATTTTCATCAAAGAAAGGGTAAAATAGGGCTATAAGTATGCCGTTTGATATTTCTACAAGAGCTGCTCACCTTTATACGACTTGGTTTTGCTATTGCTCCATGGTCGAGCTAAAAAGTAGTTTTCCTGTCATACCAGAATGCCTACAATATAGTGCTAGAAGCTTCGCCAGAAGCAAGCAAGATGAGGTCGTTTTGTTCCGTAGACAAGGCTCGTGTAATACTCGCCCTTATCTCAAAGAGACTTATGCACTCCACTCGTTGCCAGAAATTAATTATAATTTTTCATTTCATCTTTCTGGAAACTGCCACCGATAACCGTTAGGTTTAGCTAGAAACCACCGGCTCTCGCTGGAATCTGGCCGAAAACCACTGGAATATCCCCCGCGCCACTGATTTGAGCAGAAGTGAACGGAAAATGCCGGATTAAAGTTTTCCTCACCTGCTCCAGCAGAATTTCACGATGGCGATTCACCCATGTAAAGTCTAGATTTATCTAGTTGGCAATTTGTGGAAATTATGAAAATACGGTATTATTGAGTTGCAACATCAAAGAAGGAATTTTGGTGAAATAAGGGAAGGCTGAAGACTGAATCCAAGAAGGATACTTCTAGTCCAAGTTGTATTTGATTTGGAAAATATATCAGTTCCTATATATGTGGGATTAGATTAATGTTATGGAATTGAATTAACTAATGAGCATATACGGATGAGAATATAAGGATGAACATAATTACGCCAAGGTGTTTACGGAAAAAGAAGATAGAATATTATGGTATTTGTGATTTATGGAAATCTGAATATTCTTCTATATATTAGGCGTATGGAAGCATAGCTGATTTATGGAAAATCCCTACAAATATGGAGTTGATATTATCAAATATATAGGATATATTGAGAAAAGGAAAATCCCTTTATTTATGGGATTTGGATATGCTTCAAGAAGCAGATTTGGAATAGGAATATTATGGAGATAATCATGGAGAATTCAGATCTGCTCATGGACTATATATAGAGAACAAACACGGCTGCATTATTCACGAATTTAATTGAGCAAAAATCTGCATACAGATTTTTGAGACTTGCAAAGAGTCAGAATACTGTGTTCCAACACACAAACCTGCTGCACAAAGTTCAGAATCATATGGATGGCTTAATTCCTCGGGAGGAGGAGATCCAGCGTCGATGAGTTTCGAGGTCAGAGGGAGTCTGATCAAGGCGGATCGGTAGCAAGGGGAGCTTGCAGGATTCACGTTATAGTTAGATAAGATAAGTATAATTGTATGGTGTACTTTGTACTGTATCTTTCTGATTAGTGGATTCATTCTGAACTGGGCCAGGCCCCGCAGATGTAGGTGGATTTCACCGAACTGCGTAATTAAGTCTTGTGTCTTTTATGCTTTACTTTATTGCATACTTGGTTAGATAGGTTATGTTGGAACACAGTAGTGGTTATTGAATTAATTAGGTAAAACCAAATTTTCAATTGGTATCAGAGCTTGGTCACTTATTATTCCCTTGGTTGTGTCAAGGAAAGTGAGATCCGGTTTTACCAATGGCGACCAGAGAAGGAGCTTCTGTGTCTCGGCCACCACTGCTGGAAGGAACAAATTACAACTAGTGGAAGGCTCGCATGCGAGTGTTCATAAATTCACTGGATGAATTGGCTTGGTACTATGTTGAAACAAAATGGAAACCCCCTGTTGTTGGAAGTTCTGAAGGAGGAGAATCTAAGCCTAAAGAGTCGTGGACACCAGGTGAAAGAATGGGAAGCTTGGCGAACTCCAGAGCATTAAATGCCATATTTACTGCAGTAGATGAAGATCAGTTCAAACTTATCTATACATGCCAACAAGCAAAGAAAGCATGGGATATCCTACACACTGTACATGAGGGGACAAGTCGTGTACGTGAATCTAAACTGCAGATGTTGGCTACAAAGTTTGAGGAACTGAAGATGGAGGAGGATGATACTATTTCTATATTCAATGGGAAACTCAAAGACATCTCCAGTATGGCGTATCAACTTGGGAAAGTTTACAAGGAAACAAAATTGGTGAAAAAGGCCTTGAGATCTCTTCCTAAAAGATTTTCTATGAAAGTTGCAGCAATAGAAGAAGCAAGAGATGTAGCCATCATGACCTTGGATGAACTAATGGGATCACTACAGACCTATGAGATGACAGTGCAACAGCCTGCAAAGAAAGTCCAGAAGGAGTTGGCCTTCAAATCCTCTTCATCAAGGGTCATCTATGAATCTGATAGTGATGATGGAATTGAAGAACTTGCTCCTATCACCAAGAGTTTATCAAGAATGCTGAAGAAGGTGGTAAACAAGAATTCAGAAGAAAGATCTGGAGGGAATAAAAATCGTCCTCAAGATTTTGGTAATCGTGGAACTCGGGTGGAACAAGGAAGTCAGCAATTCTCTAGAAACCAAAGTGGTGAAGGAAAGCTGTCTGAAAGAATTCAATGTCGAGAATGTAGAGGATACGGCCACATCCAGGCTGAATGTGCTAATACCCTAAAGAAGCAAGGAAAATCATATGTCACCTCATGGAGTGAAGATGATGAAGAAGACGAAGAGAAACTTACAAGCAATTATATAGCATTTGGAGCAAAATTTCACAGTGGATCAGTTGAGGTATGTTCCAACATGCTAGAGAAAGACGAAGCTGTATGTTCCAACACAGGGTCTGATGGCATGTCCAGTGATGATGACGGACTAGTTGTGAGTGATGAAGATATCTATAGTACATATGAGCAGATGTATGCCATGTGGCTTCAAGTTGTTGATACAAATAGAGTGTTGAAGGAAGAGAAAAATCAGCTGGGCGAGAAGGAGAATGAGTTGCGAGTTTTAGTTGGTGAACTCAGAAGAGAGATTGAAGAATTAAATTTGAATCTAAGCTCAACAACTAAGAGAGCTGAGATGGACGAAACAGCTATTACCAAGTTAAACACTGGAAAGGTAAAACTTGATGACATTCTGATCATGGGAAAACACTTTGAAGATCGACATGGAATCGGGTTTGACAATTTATCAGGGAGCAAGGTCAGTCTCAAGTCGAAGGTTCAAGAGGTGAAAAGAAAGTTTATCAAGACCCATCAAAGGAAACCTCTCATCTGTAGCTACTGCATGTATCAAGGTCATACAGAAGAACAATGTCGAAAACTGCTCAGAGATATCATGACAGGGCGACAACCCTCAGTATGTTCCAACATAGACGATGTCCAACGATCAAGAATGGTTAGAAAGGTATGGGTTGTTAAACGCACGAGTACTTGCCTTATGGCTCACACGTCTCCTATTGCACATTCTAAAGACTCGTGGTACTTTGATAGTGGTTGCTCTAGCCACATGACTGGAACTCAGGAATTACTGACCAATATCCATCCATATGATGGTGGTTTTGTTACGTTTGGCGATGGAAAGAAAAGTCGAGTGGTTGGAAAAGGTGAACTGCATATTGAAGGATTCCCCGTATTCACTGGTGTTTTGTTGGTGGAAGACCTAAAGTGTAATCTCCTAAGTATCAGCTAGCTATGTGATGATAATATGACCGTGGAATTCCATAAGGAAAAGTGCATAGTGAAACATGGCAACAACAAAGTGCTTACTGGTATTCGGTCATCAGACAAATGTTACTTATTGGAATAAGAAGTGAACTGCTACAGTATCAAATGTGATGAAGTAGATCGTACGGCTGACCATGTTCCAACACTGGTTGACTTCTCAGATCAGGGACGTAATGATGTTGGAACATCGGATGAAACAGATCTTAAAGATAAAGCTGGTGACTCTTATATCTTCAACAATGTTGGAACATTGTCCTCTCCAGAACTCTCCCATGTTCTAACATCGGTGAAGGCTGAATCAAGCGGAAGAATGACTCGATCGATCCCTTAGGTTAATTATAGGGAACTTGCTGGTCTACAATATTTTCTCTCCCTCATTGATGTTTCCTCAGTTGACAGGTTAGAATATATTCGCATTCTCCTTGTTATGGCTTACACTATGAATTTTACGATGTACCAAAAAGCTGTCAAGAGTGCTCCCCTACATGTTGTGGTTAATGAGGAAGTATATCATCGACTCAAGAAGGCTTTGTATGGATCAAGACAAGTACCACAGGCGTGGTGTAAGCGACTCACGGCCTTTCCTATTCAGAAAGGTTCTCGTCGAGGGGGAGAAGATCACACCTTGCTTGTTTTTCGAGAACAAGATTTTGTGACTTTGATGCGAGCTGAATTGAAGATGAGTATGGTGGGAGCATTTGTAAGATTTCAGGATGATCTTAAGGAATCTCACTTGAATGAAGGCAAAATGATAATTCGGGCTGAGAGAAAAGTTGTAGTAGCCTATGTTCCAACATCGAGACCATTTGCGGATATTTTCACAAAGCCGTTGGACACTGCTACGGTTAAGCTCCTCAGACAACACTTAGGTGTTTGTCAGATTTGAGGTATTTCTTTAAAGCTTTTATTAGCTGTAGGTTTTTATGTTATTTTTTTCCAGAAAATTTAAAAAAATTGAAAAGGAGAAAAAAATGGAGGTGTAGTTAAACATGTTAGAAGTTGGTGTTGAAGATATTACGGTGATTGATGGGATGCATAGATCAGAGAGATGGTTCTTCCTGGTATTCTGGTTTAGGATGATGAGAAGTTTGGAAGACAGTGATGCTGGTCATGTTCCAACACAGAGTTTGGAGACAGGTTGAGAAGACGTGGACATGCATTAGAGATTCAGTTGTTCAAACATCAGTAACTGTGGTTGGAGAAGATTATGATCTGGATGGTGAACAAGTCTATGTTCCAAAACCAGATAGGGGGAGAAAGTACTGATGAAGTGAAGGAAGCTGAGTAGGAGATGTGTTGATTCTGAAGCAATGAGAGCTGTTATGTTCCAACATTGGTGACCGTGTTCCAACACAAGGTGAGCAGATTATTGAAGGCACTTCTGATCAAACTGCCATGAGAGGTATAATTTTAGCCGAAAGGACAACTGATCTGGGTGTATATGAGGAGTGTGGATTTACAGCTTACCTGGACTATTTGGGTCTCAAGACTGCCGCCTCAATCTACAAGGAGTACAATCGGGAGATTTTACAAGAATTATAAGGGAGGCAACATTGATCCAGATTTTGAGTGGTACAATGGTGTGAAGTAGAGAGCTTAATCCATTCAGATGTTAACTTTGGAGGTAGAAGATGCCAGATTAGATGAGGCACAGATAGTTGCTCTTGAAGAAGTTTAAAGGTTCTGTTATGGCTATGTTCCAACATAGGCCAGAGATTTGCTTCAGGGGGAGCTGCATTTAATGGAGATTATGGTTTTCTGTGTCTATTTCGTTTGGCATGTTTATGGTCCCAAGGGGGAGATGTTTTGGATTTCTTGGATGACTTTATTGGTCTCGTTGGGTTGATGTTCCAACATGATCATTATTCCTGGATGTTGAGGGAATCTGGGATTTAGGGGGAGATGCTATGTTTCTATGTTCCAACATCCAGAGTGGTTTTCAAGGTTGATGTCTTTATTTTCATAAGCTCTTGTGATGAAATGCCAAAAGGTGATTGGTCCACAAAATGCCAAAGGGGGAGATTGTAAAGTCTATGTTTATCTAGTTGGCAATTTGTGGAAATTATGCAAATATGGTATTATTGAGTTGCAACATCAAAGAAGGAATTTTGGTGAAATAAGGGAAGGTTGAAGACTGAATCCAAGAAGGATACTTCTAGTCCAAGTTGTATTTGATTTGGAGAATATATCAGTTCCTATATATGTGGGATTAGATTAATGTTATGGAATTGAATTAACTGATGAGCATATACGGATGAGAATATACGGATGAACATAATTACGCCAAGGTGTTTACGGAAAAAGAAGACAGAATATTATGGTATTTGTGATTTATGGAAATCTGAATATTCTTCTATATATTAGGCGTATGGAAGCATAGTTGATTTATGGAAAATCCCTACAAATATGGAGTTGATATTATCAAATATATGGGATATATTGAGAAAAGGAAAATCCCTTTATTTATGGGATTTGGATATGCTTCAAGAAGCAGATTTGGAATAGGAATATTATGGAGATAATCATGGAGAATTCAGATCTGCTCATGGACTATATATAGAGAACAAACACGGCTGCATTATTCACGAATTTAATTGAGCAAAAATCTGCATAAAGATTTTCGAGATTTGCAAAGAGTCAGAATACTGTGTTCCAACACACGAACCTGCTGCACAAAGTTCAGAATCATATGGATGGCTTAATTCCTCGGGAGGAGGAGATCCAGCGTCGACGAGTTTCGAGGTCAGAGGGAGTCTGATCAAGGCGGATCGGTAGCAAGGGGAGCTTGCAGGATTCACGTTATAGTTAGATAAGATAAGTATAATTGTATGGTGTACTTTGTACTGTATCTTTCTGATTAGTGGATTCATTCTGAACTGGGCCAGGCCCCGCAGATGTAGGTGGATTTCACCGAACTGCGTAACCAAGTCTTTTGTCTTTTATACTTTACTTTATTGCATACTTGGTTAGATAGGTTATGTTGGAACACCGTAGTGGTTATTGAATTAATTAGATAAAACCAAATTTTCAACCCACTCGGCGGAGCTCGCAATTTCAGAGCTCCGCCGCTTCTCCGGCGGAAGTCTACGGTCTGAGCTCAGTGGTCATCTTCTTCTTCAGTGGCTGCGCAATTCGGATGTTTCTTCTTCTTCCTCTTACATCACGAGATCGATGAGACGTTCCCGTTTGCTCCCACTGCAGAAGTACTGGAGTGGAGCGTTGTTAACTGCAACTGCTACTGCTACCGTTGCCGGTGCGTTTCTTCTCCTCTGAAAAATTTACATCTTCTTCGTTAAATACAAGAAAAAACTGCTTACTCCTAACGTAGAGGAATTTGTTGCAGAAATTTTTTTTTCCAATAATAACCATCACTAGCGTAGAATAATCCCTAGACTAGGTTCTTCCGTTTCTGCAATTTGATATCTATGACCCTATAAATAGGATTTTTCCTTATGTTGTCCTTTCATGATTGGATATGCACATGCTGAATTATATATTTTTAATTAGTTCGATCCACATGCTAAATTATATGTATGTTTGGATATGTCCTGTATTGGTTGATTCTTTTATTATCATTTGGGAGGATCATGAACATTATACTGGATTAATCTGAATCTGTTTTTAGTTGCTTGTTAATGACGCTTGGAATTTCGGCTGTTATAGTTGTTGGCAATAGAAACTATGTGAAGCATGATTCTTAGTTTATAATAAGAGCTGATGTGTTCAACTTTTGGGGTGATTTGTGTTGATGTTTACTGTTTTTTTTTTCACTCATGCTGATGTTTTTTCATTTAAAGGGTGAAGTTTAGGTGATATGAGTTGTTGTTTTAGCCTTTTGAATTGATGTGGGTTGATCTTTGTAGTTCTTTTTCTCTGTCATGTTGATGTTTTTCATTTTCAAAGTAAGGTTTAGGTTAAATGAGTTGATGTTTGTAGCTTTTTGGGTGATATATGTTGATGTATTTAATTTTTTTTTTCTCTCTAATGTTGATTTTTCCATTTTCCATGTGAGGTTTAGTAGATATGAGTTGATGTTTGTAACTTTTTGGGTGATATAGGTTGATGTTTGTAGTTTTTTTTTCTCTCCTATGTTGATATTTTTTTCATTTTCCAAGTAAGGTTTAGGTGACATGAGTGGATACTTGTAGCTTTTTGGATAATATAGGTTGATGCTTGTAGTTTTTTTCTCTCATGTTGATATTTTCATTTTTCGGTGAGGTTTAGGTGATATGAGTTGATGTTTGTAGCTTTTTGGGTGATATGTGTTGATGCTTGCAGTTTTTTTATCTCATGTTGATGTTTTTTTTTATTTTTCAGATGAGGTTTAGATGATATGAGTTAATGTTTTATAGCATTTTTGGTGATATATGTTGATGTTTGTAGTTTTTTAAAAAAAAAAATTGACAAATCTTTATTGATGTTTTATGATTTTTGGTTGATGTTTGTTAATTGTAGTTGATGTTTATGATTTTCAGTGTTATGTTGATATTTTTCAATATTTTGTTGATATTTATTTGATTTTTAATATATATTTTGTTGCGGTTATTGTTGATGTTTTATGATTTTCACTTATTTTTTGTTAGTTGTAGTTGATGTTTATAATTTTCAGTTTGGAGATTATGTTGATGTTTTTCTTTTTTTTTTGTTGATATTTATTTGATTTTATAAAATATTCTTTGCTACTATTGTAGTTGATGTTTTATTATTTTCAGTTACTATTTTGTTAGTTGTAGTTGATATTTATAATTTCTGTTTGACGATTATGTTAATATTTTATGATTTTTATTTGATTTTTATGAAAATTATTTTTTGCAGATCGAAACAGGAGGGAAAAAATTGGGGAAAGGTCTGTAAGAAAAAAATATGAAAAGGTCCCTAAAACATATTATGGGTGTGTCTCGGAGAAGAATATGGTTGGAATTGCACAAAGGTCCCTGCATAACAAGAGACCATCTTTTTTAAAAATTAATTTTCAATAAACAAGTTTTCAACATCAACCCCCTCCCCCCAAACCTTATTTTGAAGAGTTGGCTAAAATTCATAGGTTAATCAGGAATACGTTTATTGGGAGGCTGTCTTCGTGTCTCTCAAAGATAGTATTTGTAAACCCAAATTGCAGTTAACTACTAGTAGATAGTGGTAAGATAGGGTTGTCCATGAAGAAAAATGGGATTTTATCGAGTGTTAAATGTAGTTAAAAGCACACAAAGAAATTACCCTGAGTGTGTGGAGGGTAAGTAGAGGGTTTTGAGTTTAGAAAAAAAACTACAACTACTTAGAGCAACTAGATTAACAAACGATTATGGAAAATGACACAAATACGATCACACTAACACAAAAGATGGTATAGAGATTATAACGAGTCTTAGGTGCAATTGGTTTACATTTCTAGTCATCCTTTGATCATCGACTAATTATCCTATTTTTATGCATTAACCACATATTGTAGAGAACTTATCAACACCTTTCGAGTGAAAACGTTTCTCGCCTCTCCTCGGTGGTAGTTAGAGTGGGCGATTGGTGCTATACAATAACCCTTACCATCGGGTCACTCTAGATGATCGGCGTCATAGACTTCCCTGAGAATAGAAATAAACATGGTGACCCAATAAAACTACCAAAATGTCCTACAAGAAACATCGGGATAGCATATATATGTTCACTAAAAATGACTACGAGGATCGGTCTTCATAGTAATCGTTATTAGTGAGCCACGTTGATAATTAGTCAAACTCATTCAAACTCATTTTAAATTAAAGCAATTTCATCAATCAATAATCATAATTATTTGTCACACCCCATTAAAACCTAACATTGACTAACGATAATCACATCGACAAAAAGTCAAAGTCTACCGGGTTTGACCAAAATCCTAGCAAATAACCAACCCACATCATCAACTAATTGATCATCTTAGTCTAAATCATGCATTAATCACACAGGAAAACATAAAACATACTTGATAATCAAAGCATAAAATAGGATAAACCAAATATCACAAATTCATACTAGAGATGATTACCAATTGCTCCCAAGAGTATTTAGCCTAGATTAGCTAAACCCAAAACAAAATAGCAAGAATCCATGGTAAACATAAATTAAATGATGAAAAGTAAATGCAAACTAGGGTTTTGGGAGGAGTTTCCGAGTAGAAGTTATGAAGAGAGAGAGAGATATGAGGCCATAAAGTGAGAACTAAATGCAGCCCAATTCGTCTGCTGCAGGCTACAGTATGCTGCGACCCATAATGCTCTTCTTTGACCATGTTGGCTGCCTGCTTTAATCCGCTGCGGGCTGCAATATATGCTGCGGGCCGCAGTCAACAAACTTCCCAACTTCTACCAAATTTCAGTATTTGACATTCTTCTTCAAAATCTTCTTACGTCTTCAAAGCTTTTTCAAAAATCAAAATATTCCATCCCCGAACACCTCAATATGATCTAAAATACTTCACAAATTAAAGAATTAGGATATAAAACATGTAAATTCATCATATCCCTTTAATTGATAAAATGTTAATTTATTTTCAATTAAGTCCCTAATTTATTACAAAATTAGACTTCAAATGTCCTAAAATGGGATATAAATTGAGCACATCGAACACCCCCACACTTGGACCTTTACTCATCCTCGAGTAAAGTTGATCAAGGTATAAGGTGGTTCCTAGATTTTCTACCCCATAACATATTCGAAACATTTCCCTTGAGAATTCCTTTAACTCTAAACATGAGAGACTACCCTCTCCATATTTGTGCCTAAAGGATTCTACCCAACAAAATTCCCAAAACAATGTTGCATCCAAGCGACGTGTTCATCATCCAAAAATAAGGTAAAAGAAGTCTAATCTATCCAAAACTTTCCAAAGTGACAAGATGAGCCTTCAATATATTTCATACATCTCAAATTCTCTCATTTAACCTAGAAGCCCTTTCGGGTTTTCATCCTTTCTCCTCATTCTTTTTACCTCATGCCTCACCTTTCCCGCACAATTTAGGCCTCTCAGTTTTCCATAGATTGCCCTTTCGGGTTTTCAATCTATCCAGGCCCCTCATTTTTGCCTAAGTTGCCCGCGAGCGGGTTTTCAACTTAGCGAGATTTTTTTTTCATTTTTTCATTTAAAAAAATACCTCCTAAGTAGTTATTAATTACAATGGAAAAACGAACAATATCATAATAAGCATATGCTAGTAATGAACTTAACCAATTCCCCCACCCTACTTAAAATCTAGCATTGTCCCCTAATGTATATAAAAGATCAAAACATAAATGTGGAATAAAGGAAGAAGAAAAATAATCACAACTAGGACCACGTGGGTCCTGATCCTTCCTGACGGTGAGCCTTCCTCTGGGTCATCTCCTCCTACCTGCTAGCACGGAAAACCTCTAGGTAAATTGAAGGGCCAATCATGTGAGGGGAACACATCAAAGAGATGATGATGTTGATTCCCTCTTCTAAACCACTGAATTTGTGGCCAACTATATCCCACTCTGTCATGTATTGCTGATAGCGCTGATCAAGTCAACCCTCCAAATGAGTAACAACTGCTGAAGGTGTTGTGCTTGCTGGCTCAGATTGGGTGCAACTAGCTGGTCCTCATGGGGAGGTGACTCTTTCCTAGGTGGCTGATATCGGAGACCACGGTTCCTCGCATGTAGTGCATACTCGGGTTCTGCCTCTATGAAAAGATTGTTGACCACTGTGTCCTCAGTGATGACCACTCTATCAGGCTGGGGCAGTCACGTGAACATGAAAATATTTTTTGCCCCGTACAACCAAATGTTAGCACTCCAAGTGTCAAGCAGCATCTTAAACTCAATGACCTTGTCAAGAGAGAGGTAGCAGTCATGCTTTCCTGAAATGGACTCCCATGTGCTTGGTGGCTATACCCTCACATTGTACGCAATAAGGGTCACTAATCCTCCCACACCGATCTTCCTTTTTTCTGTAAGTATACCCAATCTGAATGGCCCTGTCCCACAAATGTATCGCCCAAAGACACTTCACAAGGAAGCTGGGGCACTGACTGATCTCACCTTGACCCAACACCATCGTGAACAGTAAGCGATGGGCAATGCACAAAGATAGATGGATAATGAGTGAGCCCTTATCAGTACTGCTTCTCGCCCTTTCAGTGATTGTCGTCCAAAAGGTCATCTCACAGAAGCCATGGGCATTGGCGAATTCACCATCCCTTGTCCCAAGCTTTCATCCAAAAATCTCAGACAAGTCCTCATAACTCAGCTTATATCCTGCATCATTCAAGCGAAATGAGATGTAGCATACATCCACCCATTCCTCCCTCCTAAGCGTGGCGGGGAACTCAAGTGTGAGCCTAGTATAAGTCAACGCCCTCCTATGCAGAAAATCTTCCAAACCGACCTTCCTAAATAATGTTCGAACAGGCTCCCACAACCTTAATTTCTCACTCAAACAATGATGATTGGCAAACTTGGTTAACAAAATGGTATGCTTAGGGGTGACCAAGTTTACCCACTTCGTGGGATGTTGACCTGTGATGCCGGTCAAGCCCATGTGGTTAACTGCAGGGGCATGGGGTGAACTAGTAGTAGCAGTGGTCCTACCTCTCTTAGGAGCCATAAGATATCTAATAACAAGAACACACCCCAAAAATCAACAAAGATACACTATGCAACAAAATGTCACAAAGTGTTGTTAAAAGTGTCACAAATCTCAACCACCCAAATATGCCAATAATTCACCAAAAAATCCACAAAACCCCCCAAAATATCTACACTAGCATCAATAGCACACTACACTATATTCATTACCAAACAAATTCCAAGAACACCATTATTCATTAAAATGCAAGAATTCATCTCAAGAAATTTGGATAGGTGTAACTGTAGGAACGATGGGAAAAGTGTGAAGAGTGCTAACTTCGTCCAATGGAAGCAAAGGTAGAAGAATTTGTCCAAAAATTCAAGAACCCCCAAATTCTAGGGTTCTTGAGTTTTTAATCAAATTTGGGGAAGATGGGTAGGATTTGGGTGTTGGGAATGTAGAAGAGAGGAAGGAAAATGGAGAGAGGAGAAGGATTTGGTTGGATGTAGAGGGTGGGGCGGAAGATTTCGACAAGAATGGTGGTGGATGATGGATGGGGTATGTCGGTTGAAAGGAGGGAGTGAAATTCTTTAGGCTGAATCGCGAACTGGGTCTTTCTATTTAAGTTGTTGTGGGCAACAATATATGTTGTGCAAAGGAGATGCTGCCCACCATCACTTTTTTTTGTTGTTTTTTTTGTGCCTACCATAGATGCGAGCCATCATATATGATGTGGCCCGCAGTGGAAAATCCTGCTACAACTCATTCCCGTACTCACCTCACTGAGGGCTGCCATATATGTTGCGGCCCGCAAGCATAAAACTACCGAGTCTAAAATGCCATTTTTCATTGAGGCCCCAAAGATAAAACTGCCCACCTTCCTCAAATTCCATAAAAAAATCCTCATTTTGGTCTCCAAACTTCCTCAAGAGCACCTTATTCCTATAAAATCACAAACAAAGCAAACCTAGCATAATATTTCTCTAAAAAATAGAAAAATTATCATAGTATTCAAAATAAAACAAAGTATTAAAAATTATATTTAAATTAAAAGAAAATAACACTTGCATTGACGGAATAACCCAGATGATCAAAACCAAGTTGATTTAAAGTCGTCGGCATGACTTATTAACAAATCAAGAGAAATGAAGCTACATCAACGAAATTGCATCAATGGCATCCTGATGAACAAAACCAACTTTATTTAACGTCGTCGACACGGTGTATTAACACTCTGAAGCCACTACTCACTAATCGGGTCATTGAGAAGTATTTTCTCAACTAGTTCCGGTTGGAAACTCTCATAATAGGGCTTCAAGGAGTGACCATTTACCTTAAAGACTTTAGAAGTCTCCTCATTCATAATCTCTACCACTCCAAGTGGGAAAACTTTCACCACTACAAAAGGGCAATCCACTTTGACCACAATTTACCAAGAAATAACCTGAGACGTGATTGAAATAGAAGGATTTTTTTACCAATGTAAAAGTCATTTCTAGTGATCAAACTATCATGCTTGACCCTTAGTTCTATCCTTGTAAATTGCAGAGTTCTTATAGGAGTCATTCTGAATCTCTTCAAGCTCTTGCAATTGAAACTTTCTAAGCACACTGACTTCATCCAAATTTATATTGAAGCTTTTTACGGCCCAATATGCTTTGTGTTTAAGATCAACCAGTAAGTGGCATGGCTTTTCAAAAACCACCCGATATGGAGACATTCCAATTGGTGTCTTATAGGTCGTTCTATACGCCCTCAAAACATCATCTAGCCGAATTCTCCAATCCTTCCTATTCAGGTTAACCGTTTTCTCAAGGATATATTTCATCTCTTGATTGGAGACCTCGACTTGGCCATTTGAGTGTGGGTGATAGGACATGGAGGTTTTATAAGTTACCCCATACCTCTTTATCAAAGCCTCGATTGTGCAATTACAAAATTTGGTTCCTCGGTCAATAATCATGGCTCAGGGGATTCCAAACCGGGAAAAGATGTTCTCTTTCAAGAAATCCTCCACCACTTTTGAATCATTGGTCCTAGTGGCCTTTGCCTCGACCCACTTGGACACGTAATCGATGGAAAGAAATATAGGTGCAACCAAAAGAGTTTGGGAAAGATCCCATGAAGTCAATCCCCCCACATAAAAAATCTCACAATACAAGATGCTTGTTTGTGGCATTTCATTCCTTTTGAAAATGTTTCCCGTTCTTTGACTTTTGTCACAAGATTTGACAAAATCTATAGGAATGCTTCATCATGTGAGGCTAATAGAAACCTCTTTCTAGCACCTTTAAAGCGGTCTTCTTGGCACCAAAGTGCCCACCACATGCAAGAGAGTGACACATATTTAGAATTGAACTTATTTCACTCTCCCAGACACATTTCAGAATCGTTTGATCTAGACAATACTTCCATAAATATGGATAATCTCACACATAGTGTTTAGCCTCACTTCTCAACCTATGTCTTTAAGCTTTGGAGAAATTTGGGGGAAATTAGTGGGAAACAAGAAAATTAATTAGATTGGCATACCAAGGGCTATCCTCTCTAATTGCAAACAAGTATTCATCAATAAATTCTTCTTATGTGGTCTCCCTCTAGGCTCCTCAATAGCACTCTCCGACTCATTAACCGATGTCAATCGATTTATATGGTCGACACTACATTTTCACTCCCCTTTTTATCACTCACCTCTATGTCAAATTCACTCAAGAGAAGTATCCATCTAATCAACCCAGGCTTGGCTTCTTTCTTGGTCATTAAGTGGCAAAGAGCCACATGTTCTGTGAAGACAATGATCTTCATACCAAGTAGGTACGACCTAAATTTCTAAAGAGCAAATACTACCGCCAATAACTCTTTCTCCGTGGTGGAGTAATTGTGTTGTCCATCATTAAGAGTTATCGAGGCGTAGTATATAGCATGAGGAATTCTCCCTTCCCTTTTATCTAAAACCGCACCAATGGCATATTCACTAGCATCACACATAATCTCAAACAAGAGGTCCCAATAAAGGGGTTGGATAATGGGGGCAGAAATAAGCATTGCCTTCAAAGTGTCAAAGGCTCATTGGAATTCTAGGTCAACCACAAAATCCACCTCTTTTTGCACCAATTTTTACAAGGGGGGGGGAATCTTTGAAAAGTCCTTAATGAAATGCCGGAAAAAGAAATGACCTAACTTCACTAACACTAGAGGGGTATGGTAGGGATTGGATCATGCCAATCTTAGCTTTGCATACCTCAAGACTTTGGAAAGAATGCCCTTTTCCATCATGAAGTGGTATTTTTCGAAGTTTAATACGATATTGCTTTCAATGCATCTTTTTAGCACTAACGATAGATGCTTTAAACAACTATTAAAAGAATCTCCATGAATAGTGAAATCATCCATGAAGACCTTGACGAAGTGCTCAAAAAACTACGAAAATATAATAACCACCTTTGGAATGTGTCGGGAGCATTGCATAGATCGAAAGGCATGCGCCTATAGGTAAAAGTGCCAGAGGACATGTGAAGGTGGTCTTCTCTTGGTCGGGGCTATGGAAATTTGGAAATACCAGGAATACCCATCTAGGAAACAATAGAAATCTCGATTGGCAAGCTTCTCAAACATTTGATCAATAAAGGGTAGAGGGAGGTGGTCTTTCCTAGTTACCGCATTCAATCTACGATAGTCAATACATACTCTCCACCCATTTTACACATGAATGGGAGCCAACTCTCCCTCTCGGTTCTTTATCATGGTCACACCACTTTCCTCAGCACAACTTGGGTGGGGCTTACCAACTTGCTATCGGAGATGGGGTAAATCATTCCGGCTTAGATAAATTTAAGGATCTCACTCTTCACTACCTCCATCATCGGAAGATTAAGCTGACATTGGGGTTGCCTCACCGGGTTGGCCCCCATCATCTAACAAGATAAAATGCATGCAAGTGGATGGGCTAATCCCCTTGATATCGGCAATGGTCCACCTGATTGCCTCCTAATGGCTTCTAAGAACCTGCATCAACCTCCCCTCTTTTTCCTTAGTGAGTTTACTCAACATAGTCATGGGTGAAGTATCTCCTTCACCAAGGAACGACATATTTCAAATTATTAGGTAGTGGTTTTAATTCCACTATCAGTGCCTTCTCAAGAGATGTGGGGATTCCCACATCTCGAGGTGCATCGAGACCTTCACTAAGGGGGTTGAGAGTTAGCTTATCAACAAAATCAAGCTTTTCTATCGTCTCAAGAAAATTTATCTTCAAAGAATAATCATGCAATTCATTTACGACTATTTTCTAAAGTGACCTTTAAACAATACATGCCATCAATCACAAACACATCTTGCACATAATCATCGACAATTTCAACCATATCAATAGCATGACAAGAATAACCCTCACTAGGAAATTTCAGTGCATCATAGATTTTAAACTTCACAATTTCCCCCCATTAAACTCCATGGTTAAACATCCACTATGCACATCGAATTTAACTCTAGATGTTTTTAAAAAATGGCCTCCTAAACAAGATAGGGGCGACAAGTTTATCATTCCCCATATCTAGAACATAGAAATTGGCCGAGAAAATCAATTTATCAACCTTAACCAAAATATCTTCCAACATTCCCCTAGGGTAGGTATTAGAACAATCGAACAATTGGATCACTACTCAATTTCATGAAATTTCCCTAGATCTAAGGATTTATATAAGGAGTATGGAATCACATTAATCAACGCTGCTAGATCTGGCATGGCATTTTGGAAATTCTTACCACCTATGGCACAGGGAATGGTAAACATGTCGGGCTCATCGCATTTAGGGGGGAGATTGTTTTGAAAAGGGGCCGACACTTGACCACAAATTTTTATCTTTTCACCATTTTTCAACGTTTTGTTTGTTTTGTTTCTCATAGGGGTGCATAATTATTTTAGGAATTTAGAAAAACTATACACTTAATAAATGACATCAAAAAGAGGAATATTTACCTTGCACTTGCAGAAGACTTCAAAAAGCGCTTTGTTCTCATCCTTGCGATTCTTGTCCTGCAAAGCTGCTGGAAAAGGTGGTGGTTGAAGGATCTTCTTGATTTTGCGCTTCTCCAGTGGTTGAGTGGCCACCTCCTCGACCTCTATGTCCCTCCCCACTAGCTTCTCTTCTATCTCCTTCTCGATCTTCCCAAGTTTCTCGGGCTCCTTTGTCTCCTTTCCACTCTTCAAGGTTATGGAACTAGAATTTAGAGGCTAGGAGTTTAACTCCGATTGTGACGGGAGTTTCCTAGAATCCCTAGCTTCCAATGTGGCCATAGAATATGTAATTTGGCTAACTTTAGTCTCCAAGTTCTTAAATCTTGTGGAAGATTGGTCCTCCAAGTTAGTGACCATATTTGTGATAGCATGCATGAGATCCTCATGCTCCGACATTGGTCTTCCTTCTTGAGGGTTAGATGACCCTTCATCCCTTGGGTAGGATTGTTTTGGCGCCCGATTATTCCCTTGTTTTCCTTGGTTTGGGGTTGCCCTCCTTAACGATTCGGTTGATACACACCTTAACCACCTTGGGATTTGATTACCCTGCTTGATCGTCTCTCCACCTAAAATTTGGATGGTCTCCCCACCCGGGGTTGTAGGTCTTGGAGTATGGATCATACTTCTTATCATTTCCTTGTTCCCTTGGAAGCCTTGACCAGCTTGGTAGCCTCTATTCCCTTGGAAACCTTGGCCTTATCCTCCTTGATAACCCATTGCCTTAGCCCCCTCAAATTCTTCATCTTGAATTTAAGGGCATGCATCGGTGGGATGCTCCAACGAACACACTCTATAAGCCTTAACTTAATGCACCCTCCCCTTCATTAGCTCCCTCATTATGGAAGCTAAGGCTTGAACTCGATCCTCAAGTTTAGGGGTTTTTAGATTTAGAGACTCTTGCACCCTTTCCATCTCTCTCTTATACCAAATTGTCTAGTACCATAGGTCATGTATTCAACCATTGCTATGGTATCTTTAGGGCTCTTGTTAGTAGTCAATCTATTACAAGTGGCATTGACCAGTCATGTCTTCAATGGAAAATCCATCGAAGAGATAGTATACAAGGTCTCCTTCCTTGTATGGGTGGTAGGGGAAACTAGCTAACAACCTCTTGTAACCTTTCCCAATATTCATATAAAGATTCACCCGAATATTGGGATATGTTGCTTAGCTCCCTCTTCAAACCTGCTGAATTTGATGCCGAAAATAATTTCTCCAAGAACTTCCACTTCATGTCCTTCCATGATGTTATAATTCTCGGGGGTATATCATATAGTATAATCAATATTTGGCCACATCCTTCAAAGAGAATAGGAACACCCTTAGATTAAAATTATCCTATGAAACTCCAGTTGGCTTCATATCCATGCTCATAAGGTGGAACTCGGACAAGTTCTTGTTTGCATCCTCCCCACTCATCCCATGGAAAGATGGTAGATAATAAATCATCCCAGAATTGAGCTCATAAGTGCCATTTTCCGAAAAAGGAGGGAAATGATGCAAAAAGGTTGGCTCTCTAGGTTAGGAGCCATGAACTCTCTCAAGGTTCTAGTATCATCCGCCATAGTTGGTGCAACTACTTCAGGTGATGCTTGAGTAGCTTGGTTAGCAAAACGAGCTAGTCTTCTTGCTCTCCGAAGTATTCCTAAAAAAATCAGGATTATAGTGCAAGAGTTCTTGTCTATTGGTACGAGTATCAACCATAAAAGAAGAACTAGAGAAATACAAAATTATCTCAAGTAAAAATCACAAAATCAACCAAACGTCAACAACAAACAAGTAAAAACACAAAACATACAAAGAACTACACTAACACTTTAATAAAATATGCCTTTTCCCCTGCAGCGGTGCCAAAATTTGGGAGGTCATCGTCATGCCTCTCAAAGATAGTATTTATAGGCCTAAATTATGGCTAACTAATAAATAGTAGTAGTGGTAAGATGGGGTCGTCCACAAAGAAAAGGGGAGTTTTATTGAGTGTTAAATGTAGTTAAAAGCACATAAAGATATTACTCTAAGTGTGTGGTGACAAAGTGGGGGGGTTTTGAGTTTAGAAAAATACTACAACTACTTAGAGCAACTAGATTAACAAACGATTATAGAAAATGATGAAAATACGATCACACCATCACAAAAGATGGAATAGATATTAAAACGTGTCTTAGCCGTAATTGGTTTACATTTCTAGTCATCCTTTGATCAACGACTAATTATCTTATTTTTATGCATTAACCTCATATTGTAGAGAACTTATCAACACCTTCCGAGTGATGAAATTTCTCACCTCTCCTCGATTATAGTTAAAGTGGACGATCAGCGCCACACAATACCCTTACCCTCGGGTCACTCTTGACGATAGGCGTCATAGACTTCCTTGAGAATAGAAATAAACATTAAAACCCAATACAACTACCAATATGTCCTACGAGTGAGAAACATCAGGATAGCACAAATATGTCCACTAATAACGACTATGAGAATCGGCCTTCATGCTAATTGTTATTAGTGAGCCACATCGAGAATTAGTCAAACCCATTCAAATTCATCATAAACCTAAGAAATTTCATCAATTAATAATCATAATTAGTTGTCACACCCAATTATAACCTAACACAGACTAACAATAATCACATCGATAAAAAGTCAAAGTTTTTCGAGTTTGAGCACAAACCTAGCAAATAATTGGGAGGTCGTCGCTGTGCCTCTCAATGATAGTATTTATATGCCCAAATTATGGCTAACTACTAAATAGTAGCTAGTGGTAAGATGGGTCGTCCATGAGGAAAAGGGGAATTTATCGAGTATTAAAGCGTAGTTAAAAGCACACGAAGAAGTCACTCTACGTGTGTGGTAACCAAGTGGGGGGTTTTGGTTTTGAAAAACACTATGACTACTTTAAACTACTAAATTAACAAACTATTTAAAAGAACGATGCAAATACGACACAAGTAGTACAATTAACTTAACTAAGACTTTAACGAGTCCTGGGCACAGTTGATTTACATTTCTAGTTATCCTTTGATCATAGATTAATTATCCTATTTTTATCCATTAACCACATATTGTGGAGAACTTATTAATACCTTTCGGGTGTTGATATTTCTCACCTCTCCTCGATTATAGTTAGAGTGGGTGATCGGCACCACACAATGACCCTTATCCTCGGGTCACTCTAGAAGATCGACATCATAGACTCCCCCGAGGTTAGATATACACATGGAGACCCAAAAGAACTACCATAATGTCCTACAA
This sequence comes from Rubia yunnanensis, assembly GCA_037428765.1. Taxonomy (NCBI): domain Eukaryota; kingdom Viridiplantae; phylum Streptophyta; class Magnoliopsida; order Gentianales; family Rubiaceae; genus Rubia; species Rubia yunnanensis. The sequence continues at coordinate 61,881,886 of CM075069.1, read as the reverse complement.
GTGAGAAACACATAGATAGCACAGGTATATTTACTAATAACAACTAGAGGATCAGTCTTCATGCTAATCGTTATTACTGAACCACACTGATAATTAGTCACTCCTAATTACAACCTAGCATTGACCAACAACAATCACATTGACAAAAAGTCAAAGTCTTCTGGGTTTGACAAAAAACCTAACAAGTAATCAACCCACAATCATCAACTAGTTGATCATCCTAGTCTAAATCATGCATTAATCTCATAAGAAAGAACCAAACTTACTTGATAATCAAAGAAAAAAATAGGATAAACCAAATCTTACAAATTCATACTAGAAATGTGATGCTACATGATACCCGATTACGCAGTGCCGGCTATCCCTTCACCGTGACCTACAAAACAGAGTCCCCAGGGGTTACCTAGGGGGAGAGTCTCCAATAGTAAAGTCAGCCCCAATATGTGTAATGAGGAATAACATAGCATAAGAATAATAGGAGACATGTCTGAGTATATATACTCTCTCAACCCTAGGGTTTTTATAGGATTACACTTCTACCCAGTTGGGCCAAGTAGGCCCACTTGTTAATATTATATGACTATTCATTATCTTAGCTTGTGGGCCAATATTATTGGGCCACTGAAGATTTATGCACTATCAAAATGCTTACCAATTTCTCCCAAGAGTATATTTAGCCTAGATTAGCTAAACCCATAACAAAACAACAATATATGGTAAACATAGGAGAAAAGATGAAAAATAAATGCAGATCTAGGGTTTCTTGGAGAGAAATTCTAATGGAGTTAATGAGAAGAGAGAGGGAAAAGCCAAAGTAAAATGAAAGAGATAAGCTGGTCAACTCGACCGGTGCAGACCGCACTATATGGTGCAGACCGCACTGGGTCTTCTACCGATCTTCATTTTGGGCCGCTATGGGTGAACGGTTGATCCGTTTTGGAAGTTCTTGTAGTTATTTTTATAGTACTCATGGAGATGAATCTAATGATGCTATCTATGGACACCAATTCATCTCGGATAATTCTCAGAAAGTGGCTACAAAATAAACCCGGATCATTCTTCCTCCGCTACGTTACCTTCCTTCTTCAACCTATCTTCTATCACTTTGTAAGTGGCCTTCAATCTTCTACCATCCTTGTGAATGGCCTTCACTAAACTACTCGGAAGTGATTATGAGCAATCTACAAATTAAGCTTACAAAAAGGAATCTAGATGCTCGTAAGGACCAAAAACCCATTAGAATATAAATAGGTTACAAAATGAAGGATTTACTTATGAAAACCGAAAAATGGTCATCTAACCCCTTATGCTGTAAACCTACCTAAATCTAGCAATCTTCAAACAAAAAGATGACAAAAGAAATGTTAAATGATTTGGAGAATACATGCATTTGACGCCTTATCAAACCTCTCCGTACTTAAACCTTTACTCGTCCTCGAGTAAACAAGAACAAGAAAACATTTAAGAGTAAACTAGCATGCAAAAATTTTTCCAAAGCATCAACATCGTATTCCTAGACTACCCTAATCCCAAAGACATAAGAATCTCTCACACTCTCACACTCCAAAATCTAAGATAATCTAAACAACCATTATACCAATTAAAGGTGAGGTATAAAATACTAGTGTAAAACTAGCTTACTCTACCAAAGAAGCCACCAAATATACAAATCAAGAGAAGCATAAATTGTTTTAATTTCTCACTTTCTCTCATTTTTCCTAGGACCCCTCGGGTTTTCATCCTAGCTTCACACATTTTTTTCAAGGCTCACCCTTACCTTTTTCCTCACCATTTGACCTTTCATTTTTGCATAGGTTTCCCTTTCTGGTTTTCAACCTATCTGAGCCCCCCAATTTTGCCTAAGTTGCCCTCTTGGGTTTTCAACTTAGCGGGGTGTTTTGTTTTGTTTTCTTTCCTTTTTATTTCTTTCTCTTTTTTTTTCAACAACTATGTCTCATTAAAAATGCTCTCAAAAGAGCTACTTGCTACAAACTAAACTACTAATCACAATTATCATCTTATTTCCCTCCACGCACTTAAATATTGCATTGTCCTTAATGAAAAGAAACATTCTAAAGCATATGTCAAGGAGAGAAAATAAGAGAATATTCCTGATGAGTAACAAACACCAAAAACACGCTTAGTAGCACAACTATAAGAACTAATGGACAAACTACCACAACCACAATATTCTCTTCCCACAACCTCTATTATAAAGGTCCAATAACAATCACGGTCATGTACAACAAATTGAATAGAGCATTGAAATCGCAATGGTGGAGATGGATGGCTCTTTGGTTTCGAATTGTGTGTTTCAAGTGGGTCGCGGGTAAATAGGTTTGGGGTGTAATTAGTGGTGGTAGGGAAGGAATTTGGTACATTGGAGATGGGAATGTGTGAGCATCGCAGACCTTGCAAGTCTATACGGCTCGTAAGTTGAATTTCTCCTAACCCCGGTTGCTCGTCCCTTTTTCTCCAAAACCAAATGCTTCCTGCAAAACAATCATGCAATCCAAGTGTAATAGTGTTCCAAGAAAAAAATTTAAAAGAAGAAAAACCAATCATGAATTACAATTAAAACAACAAATCTTCACAATCTTCAACAAAAAGAACATAACAATTACATCGACGGAATGTCACAAATGACTATCCGGGTGATCAAAACCAAGTTTATTTAACGTCATCGACATGACACACTACCTTTTTCAAGCTTCATTCAAAACATTCCTCGAGTCTCCTGGATGACCATTCATGATTCCACCCATTCTTGTCTCTGCATGTATTGGTCTCCAATATTGTCTCGCCTTAAACCTCATCTTCAGAGCCAAATGGACTTGTGTTCCTTATCCCTTTTCGAGTGGTTTTAGGGACTCTTTGGTGTGAAGGGGGTTTAGATGATGTTTCTTTAACCCCTTCCTCACTCGCTGCAAGTTAGTACTAGAAACATTCACATATGCAACATTGACCTTGTTCAAAATACTAGAAACTTGCTTAGATGCCTTACTCATTCTATTATCAACTTCAATTAAGTTAATCATGTGGCAAGTTCAAGTTCATTGTGAGGCTCATGCAAACTTTCAATTATAGTGACACCATGGCAATACATTTTATCCTTTGGAAGTTCTTTATCCTTGTAGATCTCATAACCTACTTTTTCTTCGTCGAACTCTAATGTCAATGTACCACTATGCACGTCAATCTTAGTTCTCACTATTTTCAAAAATGGTCTCCCGAACAAGATAGGGGCGCACTCTAATCATGCGATATATTGAGAACAGGAAAATTGGAAGGGAAAACTAGTTTATCCACTCTAACCAACACATCTCACACTAATCCTTTCGGAATAGCTTGGGAATGATCGGCAAGTTGTATGATCACCCTAGTTTCATGCAAAGTCCCTAAGTTAAGAGTCTTGTATAGAGAGTAGGGAAATAGAGACTCCTAGGTCTATCATCGCCTTTTAAAAAAATGTCACCTATAATACAAGGGATAGTGAACATGCTAAGATCATTGCATTTAAGAGGTAGTTTCTTTTGAAAAAGAGCCAACATGTCCACCAATTTCAAATTTTCCAACATTCTTCAATGCTTTAGTTCTCTTAGGTGTACATAGCTCTTTAAGGAGTTTACAAAACCTAGGCACTTGATTGATAGCATAAAAAAGGTAAATGTTTACCTCAAATTTGCGGAAAACCTCAAAAATGGTTTGTTCTCATCCTTGCGATTCTTGTCCCCCAAAGCCGCTAGAAAAGGTGGTGGTGGAAGCATTTTTTCCAATTTCTTTCTTCTTCGGTGGTTGAGTGATCACCTCCTTAACCTCTTGGTCTTTCACCGTAAGCTCATCTTTGACTTCTTTCCCATCCTTAACAACTTGTCTCGGATCCTTGGTTTCTTTCTCACTCCTCAAGGTGATTGAGCTTATATTTTGCCTTGGGTTCAACTCGGGTTGTGAGGAAAGTTTTTCTATATCCCTAGCCTCCAACCAGGCCACTGAAGGTGCAATTTGGCTAACTTTAGCTTCCAAGTTCTTGAATCTAGTCGAGGTGCAGTCTTCCAAATTTGTGACCATAGTGGTTATGGCATGCATAAGCTCCTCGTGCTCCGACCTTGATCTCCCAGATCGGGGGTTAGATGAGCCCTCATCCTTAGGATAGCCTTGTTGTAGTGCCCGATTACACCCTTGATTTCCTTGGTAATGGGCTTGTGCCCCTTGATGATTTGGTTAAACCCCACCTTGATTACCTTGAAACCCGCCTTGAAGTTTTGATTGACCAGCTTGCTCATCTCTCCACCAAAATTTTGGATGGTCTCTCTACCCAGGGTTGTAAGTTTGGGAGTATGGATCATAAATATTTTCATGAGCTTGGCCTCTTTGGAGACCTTGTCCACCTTTTGTCCAACTTGGTATCCCCGATTTTCTTGAAAACCTTGGCCTTGACCACCTTGGTAGCCCATTGCCTTTACTTCTTCAAGCACTTTATCATGGAGTTTAGGGAATACATTGGTGTGGTGATCCAATGAACAAACCCCACAAAGCTTAGATTGATGTATCCTCCCCTTCTTAGCTCCTTCATCATGGAAGTTAATGCTTGAACTTGCTCCTCAAGCTTGGGGTTTTCCAGATGTGGAACCTTTTGCACCCTTTCCTTTTTCTCACCTCGAATTGTCTTCTTCCATTGGCCATGTCTTCAAACAATACCATGGCATCTTTTGGGCTCTTGTTGGCAATCGGCCCATTACAAGCGGCATTGATCTTCCTCATAATTTCAATGGACAAACCATTGAAGAAATAGTACACAAGATCTCCTTCCTTGTATGGGTGGTATGGGCAGCTCGCTAGCAACCTCTTGAGCCTTTCCTAATTTTTGTATAAAGATTCACCCAAATATTGGGAGATGTTGCTTAAATCCTTCTTTATCCCCGCTGACTTGGATGCCAGATAGAAATTATCCAAAAACTTGCTCTTCATCTCCTTCCATGACGTTATACTTCCCGGTAGGAGGTAGTACAACCAATATTTGGCCACATCCTTCAAAGAGAAAGGAAACGCCCTTAGATTGAAATTATCCTCCAAAATTCCGGATGACTTCATGTTCATGCTCACATAGTGGAATTTGGACAAATTCTTGTTCGCGTCCTCCTCGCTCACCCCATGGAAAGATGGTAGACAATGGATCATCCAAGACCTAAACTCACAAGTGACATTTTCCGAAAGAGGACAGAATGTGATGCAAAGGGGTTGCCTCTCTAGATTATGAGCCATGAGCTACCTCAAGGTTCTATTATCCTCCGTCATAGTTTGTGTGACTACCTCGAGTGATGCTTGGGTAGCTTGGTTACCAAAACAAGCTAGTTTTCTTGCTCTCTGGAGTGTTCCTAAGAGATCGGGGTCGTAGTGCAAGATTTCTTGTCCATTGGTACGAGTCTCGACCATAAACCAAGAACTAGAGCAATACAACCTTATGCCATGTAAAAATCACAAAAGAATGAAAATGAAAACAACAAACAAGTAAAAACACAAAACAACAAAGAACTACACTAACACTTTAATAAAATATGTCTTTTCCCCGGCAGCAGCTCCAAAATTTGGAAGGTCGTCGCCGTGCCTCTCAAAGATAGTATTTATATGCCCTAATTATGGGAATATACTAAATAATAGCTAGTGGTAAGATGGGGCCATCCATGAGGAAAAGGGGATTTTATCGAGTGTGAAAGCGTAGTTAAAAACACACGAAGAAATCACTCTACGTGTGTGGTAACCAAGTGGGGGGTTTTGGTTTTGAAAAACACTACGAATACTTTAAATTAATAGATTAAAAAATATTAAAAAGAACGATGCAAGTACAATCACAAATAGCGCAAATAACTTAACTAAGAGTTTCACGAGTCTTAGGCGCAATTGGTTTACATTTCTAGTCATCCTTTGATCATAGATTAATTATCCTATTTTTATGCATTAACCACATATTGTGGAGAACTTATCAACACCTTTCGAGTGTTGATGTTTCTCACCTCTCCTAGTTTATAGTTAGAGTGGGCGATCGGTGCCACACAATAACCCTTATCCTAGGGTCACTCTAGACGATCGGCTTCATAGACTTCCCCGAGGATAGAAATACACATGGAGACCCAACAAAACTACCACAATGTCCTACAAGCGAGAAACACATAGATAGCACAAGTATATTTACTAATAACGACTACGAGGATCGACATTCATGTTAATTGTTATTAATGAACCACGCTGATAATTAGTCAAACTCATTCAAATTCATCCTAAGTCTAAGCACCCTCCTCAATCACCAATCATAATTTGTTGTCACTCCTAATTACAACCAAGCATTGACCAACAACAATCACATTGAAAATAAGTAAAAGTCTTCCGAGTTTGACCAAAAACCTAGCAAAGAATCAACCAGCAATCATCAACTAGTTGATCATCCTAGCCTAAATCATGCATTAATTTCACAAGAAAGTACCAAACATACTTGATAATCAAAGAACAAAATTGAACACAAATCTCACAAATTCATACTAGAAATTCTTACCAATTGTTCCCAACAGTATATTTAGCCTAGATTAGCTAAACCCATAACAAAAGAACAATAATCCATGGTAAACATAGGAGAAAAGATTAAAAATAAATAAATGTAGATCTAGAGTTTCTTGGAGAGAAATTCGAATGGAGTTATGAGAGGAGAGAGGGAAAAGGAAAATGAAAGAGATAAGCTGGTCAACTCAACCGGTGTGGACCGCACCAGGTCTTCTGCCCATTTTGGGTCGTTACAGGTGAACCGCTGATCTGTTTTGGGAGTTCTTGTGATCATTTTTATAGTACTCACGGAGACGTATCCAGTTATGCTATCCAAGGACAAAAATTCATCTCGGATAATTCTCAGAAATTGGCTACAAAAAAACCCGGATCATTCTTCCTCCGCTACTTTGTCTTCCTTCTTCAATCTATTTTCTACCACTTTGTAAGTGGCCTTCAATCTTCTACCATATTTTTGAACGGCCTTCACTAAACTACTCTGAAGTGCTTATGATAAATCTACAAATTAAGCTTACAAAAAGGAATCTAGGCGCTAGTAAGAACCAAAAATCAATTAGACTATAAAATATGTTACAAAACGAAGGATTTAGATATGAAAACCGAAAATAGTCATATAAATCTCTTATGTTGTAAACCTACCTAAATCTAGCAATTTTCAAACAAAAAGATGACAAAGTGATGTTAAATGCTTTGGAGAATACATGCATTTGACGTCTCATCAATAATCAACGCACAATCATCAACTAGTTGATCATCCTAGTCTAAATCATGCATTTATTACACAAGAAAGCACAAAACATACTTGATAATCAAATCTCAAAATAGTATAAAATAAATCTCACATATTCATACTAGAAATGCTTACCAATTGCTCCCAAGAGTATATTTAGCCTAGATTAGCTAAACCTATAACAAAATAGCAAGAATCCATGGTAAACACAGAGTATATGATGAAAATTAAATGCAAACTAGGCTTTTGGGGAGTGTTTTCGAGTAGAAGTTATGAAGAGAGAGAGAGAGAGATGTGAGGCTAAAAAGTGAACTAAATGCAGCCCAATCCGTCTGCTACGTGCTGCAGTACATGCTGCAGCCCGTAATGCTCCTATTTGACCATGTTGACCACCTACTTTAATTCGATGCAGGCCACAGTATGTGATGCGGGCCACAGTGAACAAACTGCCTAGCTTCTACCAAATTTTAGTATTCAACCTTCTTCAAAATCTTCTTACTTCTTCAATGCTTCTTCAAAACTCAAAATCTTCCATATCCGAACACTTCAATATGATCTAAAAAACTTCATAATATAAAGAATTAGGATATAAAACATGTCAATTCATCCTAGCCATTTAATTGATAAAATGTTAATTTCTTTTCAATTACATCCCTAATCTGTTACAAAATTAGACTTCAAATGTGTTAAAAATGGGATGTAAATTGAGCACATCATTTATCTCTTGGATTCAACCCTTACTTGCTTTCTACTCCCACCGTCGGATAATTGTTGGCCTATTTACTTTTCCCCGGTCTTCAATGATCATGTTTGACCGCTAATATCTTTAACTACATATAACAAGATTCACATAAACATTTATATTTAGAAAATAGACACTAAGATGAATATAACAATATCTCACATGATATTTTTATTATAAATATATTAATTTATAAAGTGGTAAAATAACCCTATCTTTTGGCTGAAAGTGCCAATGTAATCCAGCAAAATGAAAAAGTGTCAAAATAATCCTAACTTATTAATGTGTGTGTCAATCTAACCCTGAGCATCGTTGACTTCAATTGTCGATGAGAATTTTGGCCAGAATTTGATGAATTGACCATTTTCCCTTGAAATTTAAAAAAGGAAGGAAAATGGAAAAGACAAAATTACCCCCAAGCATATAAATTCACATCCCCCGATTTCTTCCTATTTTCTTCTTATTCTCGCTTCCAACTAGGGGTGTTCAATCGGTCTGTTTGTCGATTAGGCGGTTAATTGGTTTCAATTTTTACCGATTTATAAAATTTTATAAGGAACCAAATAACCGACCGATAATGTTACAAGTTTTACAGGTTCGGTTAGTATCAGTTACTATATATATCATTAATTTAAAAATTAAAATATAAATTTATTTTAATATTTATCAGTAGTTAGAGCCGTAAAACTTGGAATAAAAGGTAAGAAATTTAGGAATTGGATAGTTGCATTGCATAAGAATTGAATAATTTTTTGAATTAATATTAAAATTTTACTATGAGCTGTCGTCAATAATTATTAGTGTATGGAACAATTATTAGCTACGTCGACTTTTTTTTGCATGATTATTTATTTTGGGCATAATTATTATTTAAAGATATATGGGCTAATACTATAGAGTTTATAGAATAAGTTAATTAGGATTAGGAATTTAATGTTTTCTTATTGGGTTTGTGTTGAGAGTCCGTCTCTTGAAATGCGGTCTTTCCATAAGTCATGAAAAAGACCAAGGTTTAAAGTGTAAATTAGCAGAAATGAAATAAAATTTCCGTGTTGCATGAAACGGTTTGCATAATAAATTTTTAATAAAACTATGGAAATACCGTGTTTCTCAAGATTTTACCTTGTGATTAAGGCCCTAAATTCAACGAATTAATTTTTGGGGTTGAAATTATTTAATTAATTAATGTGTTGTAAAATCTCTTACCGGTTATCTGGTTAGACCAATTACCAAATAATAAACCGTTAAGGAAACCGATGAACCGGCATTATCCAAAACCGATAAGGAAATTGATTAACCGACATTAACCAAACCCGTTATGAACCGATTAACCGGTTAACCAAATTAAATATCGATTTAATTTTGATCGGTTATCGATTTTCCAATTTTTTTGAACAGCCCTACTTCCTATCCTAATCACTTCCTTCACCCTCTGACACCATTCTCCTCTGCCCCTTTCCACCCGAGCGCCTCTGCTCATCTCAATCCATCGTCAGAGAAGTCAAATGGCCGGAGGCTGCTGAATCTTGCCACTGACGATGAAGCTGGTGGAGTCCGTCTGCCTCTCCGGCGTCGCTGCAGTGAAACACTTCTAGCTCACCCGCCTCGCCAACGCGCGAATACCTTCAAGCAGAGCTGTGAGAGTGCTCGAGGCTGAATCAGTTACCGGACTGATGATCATCGCATCGCACTATATGATCTCCGACTCTGATTGTGTTCGACGTTTCAGGTTTTTCAATCGATCTCTCCTCTTTCGTCTGGTAAATTTTAGCTACTTTTTTCGGTTGAATCTGTTGGATCGAAATTGATACTATGTGTTAATTTTTATTTAGAGTTGCCGAAAATAAGAGATTCGGATTTTTTTTTAATTGGCTTATTGGATCAGTACACTCTGATTGTATATATCTGAGAGCATCTCCAATGCACGGAGGGTTTTCCTTATTTAACGGGTACAAATAGTAGAATCTGATTGGAACATCGATTCACCTTCAGACGTAATATTAAATGTTTCGACGGTGGGTTTCGTTTGAAATCATTCTCCAATCCAAATTTCAAATGAATAATTATTATGTAACGTGCATATGCTACAAACTCCCAATTATTATGTGACGTGTATACATATAATATTGAAATTATATTTTAATATTATATTTGTTCTCAACAAATATTATATTCATACAATTAATTATATTTTGGATGCATCTAATTATTTGACAAGAGTAATGATGGAGAATAAATAATTATATTGGTTCAATAAAATAGTTTTTATGAACTCGAGTATAACATTAATCGGCACTAACTTATTTTTAGTTCAAGTTTAAAATAAAATTGATTCTATTCTAGAAATTAATTTGTTATTCTAATTAAATTAACTAATTATTAAATAGACAATGAGTTAAGAAACTTTCTAATTTATGTCTCAATTTTACTTTTATGGAGAAAGAGCAAAAAAAATTTTGAAATTAATTTTTATTTTTGCCAATCTATAATAGAGTGGGTCTCTTGAAAGACCAAGGTTTAAAGTGTAAATTAGAAGAAATAAAGATAAAATTTTTGGGTTGCATGAACGGGGTTATAAATTTTATAACTACTACATGTTGCATACTAAATTTTTAATGTTGCAGCTAAGATCTTTTACCTTTTGTTATTCAAATTAAACTCCGTCTTTCCATAAGTCTATGGAAATACCGTCTTTCCCAAGACTTTGCCTCTATAATAATATATGCATCATTATTATTTATATATTATTAAATATAAATGAATATATTTAGCACTTAACATGTGGATTTTTCATTATTATTAAAATACATCATTCAATTATTTTATAACCTATAAATTCACAGTTACTTTTTAGAATTTGAAAAAAAATTAAATTCTAATGTTAATAGACTAATACTTATAATTTTTTGAGTATAAATATTTATATATATATTACCACATATATTGAAAATATTTTAAAATTTTTTTAAATTATTATTTTATTTTATATATAAAAATAAATCAATGTTTAAAATTAATTTTGTCATTTCATTTTCCAATGCAGTTTGGTTTATTTTTAGTGGTGTACAAAATTATGGGAAACGTGAATTTGAGAATTTTTCCAAACAAAACTACATCAAAACACCAAAGTATCTACCCAAATAATAAAAAAAAGGTAATTTTGTTTTTTTGTGTGGCTGATTTGGCAGAGCGCGCCTTCGATATCATCGTCGGAGAATAGAAGTCCATTTCGATAGGGTCACTTATATTTTTAGCCACGTAATATCGACGTTCACCTCCGACTCCTGAATTGGAGAGTAAATTTAATGATAGGCATTAGTAAATCTTACGTGGCAATTAAAGTTTACTCTAACGAACCCCGCATTGGAGATGCTCTTAGACTGTGTGTATCAGTATATTTCCCTGGGATTCGGAAAAGATTTGGTTTCCATATATTGTGGAAATTTAGAAGATTTTCCATCCTTCCTAGTAATATTCCGTCACTACATCAAATTCCTAGTAATTACAAGCTTTACTGTCGAAATCGTGTCAGGTTGTGTGATTTATATTACTCGGGTATGAAAATTCTTGCCATAGAGTTCTCTTATTTACGTACAATCAATCGTCGAGTTCTGTCTTCTTGTTTTCTTGTTCATCAGCCTCTTTGTCGTAAATGATGAAAATAATTGTCTGATTTTTGTTGTTAGATGGAGAAGAAGAGAATAGAAATGACAGATAGAACCTAAAAGTTCTTGACGTTCTGGACACATCAAAGACACAATGGTTACCATTTCACGGCGACGCTGGAATTTGCTATTGGAATTGGCAGTGTACTGGTGGCGCTAGCATCGCACAAATATGATCTCCGATAACTGAGTCAAAGTCGCAACATTGGAGCCCTCGAGCACCGGGGCCCTCGAGCACCGGAGGAACAATGGAGTCCACGAGCACCGGAGCCCTTGGGCACTGGAGCCCTCGAGCTCGGAAGACCTCGAACTGTGAAGACTTTGGATCCCTCGAGCAAAGAAGTCACTAGACCCCTCGAGCACTAGAGACCTTGAGCTCTGGAGCCATCGAGCATTGAAGCCACTGAATCCCTCGAGTATTGGAGCCCTCGAGCTTTTGAAGACATCGAGCATAAGCGCCCCCGAGAACTGGAAACATCGAACATGAAAGGCCTCAAGCCCCTCGAGCACGCATGTCCTCGAGCTCTGACCACACTGGAACCTTTTGAGCACTGGAGATACTAGAGCCCTCGTGCACCGGAGCCCTCGTGCTCTCGGGCCATCAAGAACTGGACCCCCTCGAGCAAGGATACATCGAGTTTGTGGATCTGCCGTCTCACTGGATACCTCGGACATCTCCAGCCCAGACACTTTTGAGACACCTGACACTCGAACCAAATACCACACAATCACTCGAACCTGGAACCATGGAACCATCGGTCTTGGCACCCTCGAGACCTCGACATCTTAACTAATACATTCTCTCCTTTTGAACCACTAGTCTACTAGTTTAGATCTTTCTTTTGAAGGCAACGATGTTGCCTTTCCGATGTAAAATTTTCAAAACATCGTTGTGTATCTATTTGGTTTCTAAATAGGTTCGGGGAACCTAATAAATATCCCAAACCCTAGGGTGCATTGAAAAAAAAAAGTCGCAAACCCTAGCGGGCAGCGACTGAATGTTGACTAAGGATTACAAGCCTTTTGCTGATAGACTTGTTAATGCGCCTGATTCCAACACCTTACTCCCTTTATTTGTCCCATCTCAAACTGCACACTTCACTTTATGTTACTATTCAACTTTGGCCACATATTTGAATAGATATATAAATAATAGTATTATCATATGTTATATGGTTGGATTCGTCCTAACAAGTAGTTTCTAAATATTAAATTTTTATTTGTTATTATACACAGTAAAATATATTAATGGTCAAATATGTTTCTTGATAATCGTGAAAAAAATTCCTTGCAATTTGAGGTGGGACGGAGGGAGTATTTGAGGTATCTTGAATTCCTTAGAATTTCTTGGAAATGTTGATAAGTGGGTGTTTTTTCATAAATTGATAAATACGTTTTGTTTACCTGATTTTAGAAAATTTTATAAAATTCTTGATTCGATGCTAAATTGTTTTAAAAAGTGCTGATATAACTCTAGAAATAAAGATTAAATGTTAAAATAACCCTAGAAATAAAGATTAAGGGATAAAATAACCCTAGAAATTAAAATTAAGTGTTGATATAACCTTATAATTCTTGTTAGTTCTGAGAGTGAGGACGGTAAAATTGTCCAAAAAATTTTAGAAAGCTAGTCATAGGTATTTTGGACATTTCTGGGATGGTCAATGCCGGAATAGTACAAAAGGTTATAACTGCAAAATTTGAGCTAAAGTTAGGGTTAGATTGACACTTTATCAATTTACAGGGTTATACTGGCACTTTCACCCAAAAATTAGGATTATAAGTGCATTTTACCCTAATTTATATTTAGGGTAAAAGGTTACCAAGTTTGAGTTGGAAAAGTAGATAGGCCAACATTTATAGGACGGTGGGAATATATTATTGAGTGGGTCTCCTGACAGGTGGCTTGTCCATAAGTTTATGGACATGCCACTTATTTCTTACCTTATACATTGCATTTCTTAAATTACATACAAAATTTAAAATTTTTGAAAATATTTTTTTATATCATATATTTATATATTTTCACCTTCAAATACATATTATTACTTGTTTTAACTTATAAAATGCAATATTTAAATTTTATAAAAAATTTCAACATTTAAGTCAAATGCCCTTGAGGACTGTCCATAAGCTTATGAAAATGCCGCATTTACTGAGACTTTCCCTATATTATTATAACATAGTAGGTGGATAAGATTATATAAATTTAACTTCATAAAGGATTAGTAGTTTAAGAGCTGATAAAATCCTCCTATTAGACACTATTGAATTATTAATGGAATTAGATTTATTTTCATAATTCTTTACATAAAACACGATCCCTTAAAGTCAAATTTTATACTCCCTCGTTCCAATAAAAATGACACATATTTTTTTCAAGTCAAACTTTATAAACTTTAACTCTAAATATAAATTAATATTTATAATAAAAATATTATATAAAATATTATTAGATTCATCTTCATATCTATTTCTAATATCTATTTCTAATGTGAGACTCATATAACGTTCTCTCTCCAATGGGAGACACACCTTTACTGCTTGAAAATTTTCCTTCCTGAACAATCAATTACTCAGGTGAAGCTGCCATGGGACAATCGGGCAGTAAAAGAAGGAAATCACATAGGGTCACTACAAGAGAGAAGAAAAAGTTAGAAAGAAATTTGTTGACGGGAAAACAAAAGATGGAGCAATTGCTGGAAGGTATAGAGATAGGGGAGGAAATTGAAGTCAGACAGGAGGTACTAAAAAGTGAGGAGAAGAAGATTGAGGTTACTTCAACAAATCAGGAGGTTAACAGTAGGCAGGAGATTCAGCAATCGAAGGATGAGAGTACGGAGGTAAAAGGGACAACGGCGAATCAAAAATTGAGCTGGGCGGACAAAATGGAGAAGGAATCAATACCTAAGCAGTGGAATGAGCTATTTGAGGACAACAAAGATGAGGTAAAATTCTTCCCTCCATATGAATTTGAGGGGATGAAAATGGGGAAAATCTCTATAGAAGAAGTAGCGAGAGTTCTAAAAACTGGGAAACAACAATTATGTGTAGGTTTATGGGTAGTTTCCCCCCGTATATAGTGGTTGAGGGATTATTTGGTAGACTATGGGGGAACAAGTACAAAGAACTTGGAGGATAAAGAATGGGGTGTTCATGGTTAAATTTAAAACCAAAAAGCAGAAAGAGCATATAATTGAAAGGGGAATGGTCTTATTTGATGGGAAACCGATTTTGAACATGGATTGGACAAAGAATTTGGAAGTAGTAAACCCAATGTCTATCCCTGTATGGATTAGTTTACCTGGACTGCCTGTTGTTTATTGGAAATCTTCCATATTGAGTAAGATTGTATCTGTTTTGGGAGTGCCACTCAAGATGGACAAAGAAACAAAAAATCTGTGTACATGGTGAGAACAGTTCCAGGTATTTTCATTCTCTCAAACCACCTGATCTTGATGATAATGAATGAGATCTTGGTTTGGAATGTTAGGGGAATAAATAATAAGGAAAAAAATATAGGGAGTTGGTGTTCAGAAATCGGGTAGGGTTAGTGGGATTTTTAGAAATAAAAATACAGGTTGAAAATGAAAAGGAATGTTGGAGAAACTTTGAGAAGGATTGGGAGTTTGTCTCTAATGGAGAGTTGATTAAAGGGGGCAGAGTATGGGTGGGGTGGATAGTAGATGCATTTAAAGTCTCTGGAATCACTAAACATATTCAAGGGATTGATCTGGAAGTGGAGTTTCAGGGAGCTAAAACAAAAATATGGGTTACTGTGCTTTATAGTCAGAATAGTATTGAAGAAAGGGTTGAAATGTGGTAGTTCTTGGAAAACTGGATCACAGAGGGTGACCTTGGCTGGTTATTGGGGATTTCAATGCCCCTTTAACTTTGGAGGAAAGGATAGGGGGGAACTATGTAGTACCAGCTGAGACAGAGGATTTTCAAGAAACAATCATGAAGTTGGGATTAATGGAGCTGAAAACCACGGGTTTCTATTATACTTGGGACAATAGGAGGAAAACAGGTGGCAGAATCCTAAGCAGAATAGATAGGGCCATGGTAAACCAGGACTGGATTGATGAATTTAGGGCTTGAGTATGCAGTGTGTTGACAAACAGAACCTCATATCACTTCCCACTGTAAGTAACAATCATGAAAAGTGGAAGGAGGCAACAGAAACCTTTCAAAATTTTCAATATGTGGGTACAGTCAGATAGGTTTATGGAAATTGTCAAGGCTGTATGGTTGGTTGGTAAGGGGAATACTTTGAAGGGGTTGTATCAGAATCTGTTAAAGACTACAGGAACCATTAAAAACACTGAATAGAAAAGAGTTTGCAGCTGTGGAGAAAAAAGCAGAAGCAACAAGAAATGACTGGGCAGTGGCTATACTTAACCTACAAAGGGATCCTCTTACAGAAGAAAGACAGGAGATAGAGTGGAGGAAAAGGAGGAATGCAGAGGAAATGGAGAGGGCAGAGTACAACTATTTGAAGCACATGGCAAAGATACAATGGAAAAAGGATAGAGATAGGCCAACAAAGTTGTTTTATGCCATGATGAGAGAAAGACTAAATAGAAATCATATACTGTACCCAAATAAGGGAAATCAGAGACTAAAAGGTACAGAACTGGAGATTCACTTGATTGATTTTTCAAACAACTGGGAAGATGGCAAGGTAATTGAAGAAGATTAGAGGAACATGTGGTAAAAGAGGGGAAAGTCTTGACAATGAAATAGCAAGTTGAACTGATTCGGAAAGTCAAAGATGCCGAAATAGAAAAAGCTCCGAGGGGAATTAAATCATCCAAGAGTCCTAGATATGATAGGTATAGTAGCAAGTTTTATAAGCAGGCTTGGAGGTTTGTTGGAGAAGACTTTAAGTGAGCTATCAGAAGCTTTTTTGCTAGAGAGGTTTGGCCATAGGAGCTGAGTAGAGCAGTCTTAGCCTTGATCCCAAAGGTAAGTACTCCTCAAACAGCTGCTGACTTAAGACCTATCTCATGTTGATCAGTACCCTATAAAATGGTGACTAAAATCTTATGTGAAAGATTAAGTAGAGTATTGCTTGATGTTATAAGTTTGAACCAAGGAGCATTTGTGAAGGGTACACATTTAGGGCATAACATTTTGCTTGCTCAGGAACTGGTGCATAAGTATAATCTGAAAAGTATGAAATCTAGCTATGTGATAAAGGTGGATATAAGGAAGGCCTTTGATTAGTGAGTTGGGATTTCTTATTTAGATGGTTGAATGAACTAAAGTTTCTAGCTGACTTTAGAACATGGATTGCAGATTGTGTAAAATCCTCCAATTTCTGTTTATCTATTAATGGAAGTTATACAAAGTCTTTTGTTGGGAGAATTGGTGTCAAGCAAGGGGATCCTTTATGTCCTTTGCTATTTGTGATTTGTATGGAGTTTCTTACAAGGCTGTTGACCAGGAGGCTAAAGGAGGGGAAAATAGAGTACCACCTAAGATGTAGAAAGGTGGGGATAAGTAGTTTATTATTCACAGATGATCTCTTATTTTTTGTGAAGCAAGTGAGCAATCCTTGAAAGGGGTAAGAGAGGTTTTGGATGATTTTCAAAGAGTGTCAGGGCTGGCAGTGAATGAACTGAAGTCTGTAATGTATTTATCAGCCATAAATGAACTGGAGCAGGATGTCTTGGTAGAAATTATGGGGATTCAGAAGGGGCAGATTCCAATGAAATACTTAGGTTTACCCCTTTCTACATTCATATGGGATTGAGAATCTTGTGATGTCTTGTTTGAGAAAATCAATATAAGGCTGAATAGTTGGGATTAGAGAAATTTATCTTATGCTGGAAGAACTCAACTTATAAACACAATATTGCTAAGTATTTCAGGTTTCTGGGCTGGAATCTTCAAAATACTTGAGAGCATTCATGAAGAAATAACCAAGAAATGCAAGAGATTTCTCTAGAACAAGAATTCAGAGGAAAAGTACTTTGCACCAACTTCTTGGGATGCAATGTGTAGAGGAAAGCAGTTGAGAGGCATTGGGCTTAGAAATCCTTCACTATGGAATCAAGCTTCATTGTGTAAACACTTATGGAGTATACAAGAAAATAAAGATGCTTTATGGATAAAGTGGCTGCAGGAATACAACTTGAGGGGGAAAACACTGAGAGAGCATAAGGCAAAGCAAGCTCACAGCTGGATGTGGAAATTTCTGATGAGATTATATTCAGAAATGGAAGGGAAACTGGACAGATGTATTACTAAGACTGGGAAGTTTAGCATTACAACACATTCGGTTTTGAAGGGAGAAGGAGCAACTGATTCAAGTGCAGGGCTGATTTGAAATTCCGAACTACTGCCAAAGTATAACTTCTTTTTGTGGATGCTCTTTTAAGGTAAGCTAGCAACTATTGACTGATTGAAAAACTTTAACATTATCAGAACTCAACAGATGTGCAGCATGTGTGGGACTGAGCAAGAAACTGCTAAACATATTTTTGTTGAATGTGTTTATGTGAGGAGGATAATTGCAGGACTGAATCTACCAAGTTATGAAGATTTGAGAGTCTTGAAAAATAGAATGAAGACCTTAATGGTCAGTAGAGGTTGGAGAAAAATGAAGATGATAGTGATAGTTTTATATCAGGTTTGGGAAGAAAGAAACCTAAGAATCTTTCAGAATAAAAGCGGGAATGTAGAAGAGTTGATGAGGCTGATTGACATAGAACACAGGTTATGGGCAGAGAAGATTAATGATGGTTAGGAGGGGAAGAAATTTATATTATTGATTTAGATACTAGGCCAGAGAATTGGAACGTTAGTATGGATGAGTTTGGGCTTATAAAACCTTTGAGCCCATCTGCTGAGGGTTGTTTTCACCGTAGAAATGGCCCAAAAAAGTGGAATATGGACTCAAAGTTAACCTAACCTGAACATAGTAATGATTTCAATATCTTTCCTTAGTAATGGATTGTTATAAGCCTAGAGTAAACGATTATATTGTGAATATGTTTTTTGATTGATTTTAATGAAAATTAATTTACCATAAAATTTTTTTATTTCTAAATATAATTTTTTTATGTGAAATTGTTATATGTAGATAGAGATATTGACGGTCAAACATAATCATTGGAGATCGTGAAAAAGTAAATGTGTCATTTTTGCTAGGATAGAGAGATGATATCACATCTAAAGAAGGGAAGGAACTAATCAACCATCTTATATAACTCCTTTGTGTACTCAAAATACAAACCATTTATTTAACTTATTCTCACTCATTGATTAAATCTAATTTCATATAATAAATTAATTAGTAATATTAATTCCATCAAATTTTCACATGCTCGCTTAGTATTCTCGTATATTTTCATCAATTCTGACTGTGGTAAAACCAACCTTTCCGACCTCAATACACCAACTTTTACCCTAAAATCATACTGCCAACCACAAAATCCAAATTGAAATGGTGATATCGGGAGATTTAACAGTCATTGCCGCTCTGGGCCCACATTCAGTCAACCTTCTTCTTCAATTTTAGCATCTACTTATGCAACTAAACACAATTACTTTATCGATTGACATCTTCTTATACTGAAAATGACCATCTTGCCAACCAGAATACAACTTTTTTACTTTATATCTACAACTAAAACAAAAATATTCTTCAACTTCACAATAACTTATGACTCATCACCTCAACAAATCACAAATTCCACAGTAAAAATAACTACGACACAACAGAAATTGAATTCGTATTATCTTCTCTAAAACGTAGAGAGAGGAGCAAGAACAAAAAAAAAGACAGTTTTTGTCTTACAGAGAATAGAGTTTCTTGGTTTAATTTCATTCAATCATTACATTAATTCTTCCATTTGTAAAAGACAATTGGAATAAGACAAAATTTTTGACTTCTCAATGGCGTTCTTCTTATATAGATTTAGGCGCATGCTACTTGGTTTGGGAATTGAAGGCATGTGTCTAGGGTTTCTAATAGAAGTAATTGATGAAGATTGGTTAAAGCTGAAAGGATTAGGGGCTATAATCTACCGTATAGATTAAGGCAAGCTCTTGAAGGAAGGGATATTAATTGAGTTTTTGTTTGCAGAAGAAGTGGAATCGTTTAGTAGAGGCGGGTTTAGTAATCTTGGAAGCTGGAAAATTTAAGTTTTAAAACACAATATTTACAATCAATAGACGCGGATTGGGCAACATTTGTGGGAAGTGGAGAAGACGCAACTATGGATAATTCACATAATCAAGGTAAGTATTTTCATATGGGAGCTTTAACGAAAAGGAGGACAAGTTACAACATGGAAGGATCTATAAATAGGAGACCATTCAATGCGAAACAACCCACAAGCAACTTAAGGAGACTAGATCAGAAGTAAAAAAATTTGAAGAAGAAATAGAACATGAGTGACACATCTTCACTTCTCCCATCTGAAGACTTATTTTTTCCTCTAGGTTCATACTTTTCTGAGGAGTATAAAGAGTCGGTGGTCACTTACATTGATTTATCCACCATTAACAGAACTTGAAGAAGAGGTGGAGTAGAAGAAAAGGTTCTGGGGCGAAAAAAGAAGAAAAAAAGCGCAGCTTTTCCTTCATTCTTTGGAGGCAGATTTCTTCAATTTCATTAAGTTTTCACCGATGGATCATGATTAAACAGTTTCTCCTATGGATTTCGCACATAATCATGTGAAACTCATGTAAGCTTTTTTTTATCTTATTTTCATTTTGGAGCAAGGGTTTAGTATGAGGGCTTTGGATTTCTACGGATTTGGATTGGATTGGAAGTAATCATCAACACAGTTTGCGATCACAATCTGTGGTTGTAAACCCTTGGCGGTTTTGATCCTTTTGGTGTTTTACTCGAATTTGGTAGGGATCATTCCATCAATGGACGAGTGGAGTTGTACAATTGTCTACGCATGTGCAAGATCAGATTTTTCATAGGATTTGGTGTTGTTCATCTGCCTTAGACTTGGGTGGATTCGTGGAGTGGTAAAGATTAAACAAAATCCAAACTTGTTAAGGTTTTGGTTTTCGACAATTGCATAAAAGGGTTTGATTAAACTTTCACCATAAATTTAACCAAATCATAGAGTTCTTCACTGGATTTCTTGAAGAGGAGGTGAGGCAACAAAAAATTTTCCATCCGTAGGGTTTACAATTTCCTTGCAGTTCGCGGCTACTTGGTGGATCAAGCCGCGACTACTTTGGTTTGCGTAAATCTCTGCTGGACCTTTATTTTCTTGTGATCTTGCTGGAATTTTTTAGGTTTAGTTTGAAGTGTTTGTTTGGTGTGGATTATTTGTGTGGTGTGGGGAGATACATTAGTCTTCCTGTGTGCATCTAATAAGTTAGTTGAACTGTATCTCTTGTTTTCCTGTTATTGTTCACTGGTCAATATGGATGGGAATGGTGCTTCATCGTCAGCTAGGGGCAATTCGAATCGTCAACCATTATCTAAATGGTAAGAAACTGTTCATAATGAAGATTGCTGAGACAAGAAAATTTGATATGAAAATCCCGGCCATAAAGCCAATATGGATACGGATGGAGCATCTGCCTAAGGATTATTGGCACAAAAAGCCATTGGAAAAGATAGCAACCTCCATTGGTGAACCTATTCTCATGGGCAATGGTACTTTAGAATTAAGAGGTTACTTTGCCCACCTCTTAGTTTGGATAGACACTTCCAAGGTATTGAAGAAGAAGGTTATTTTTCGAGTACCAAGTGGTGATGTCCACACTCAAATAATAATCTATGATTATTTCTGTCCTTGGTTCCCAAACTGTGGAGAAAACACTCATCTAATGGAAGAGTGATGAATTATGGAAAAATATATAGGAAGAGGGAAGATTGCATGCAGAATTGACTGCAAAACATCGTGATGAGACACGGAAAAATTACAGACAAAAGGTGGAAATAAGCATCATGTTTGGGTGAAGAAAATGCATGAACAAAATGTTGGAGATGCCCCACGTTCGGAATCGGTCCAAGGTGGGGGCAGTACGGATATTGCTAGTAAAGCCTCAGATAAGGTTGAAGCTGAAAGAAGAAGGAAGGGGAAAGGCATCCTAGTCACGGAGGAGGTTGATAAGAATAGAAAATAAGGTCCTAAGGGTGTAAACAGTGAAGTTGGGCAGGCGATGGATACGGCAAACCGTGGCGCTGTGCAGCTGGATGACGTCGCAAACTGTGGCACTGAGCAGCCGCCAGATGTGGTAAGTCATGGCGCATGCGGGCTGGCAGAAGTGGGAAACCGTGGCGCTGAGTAGAAAAGTAGTGCTAGAAATGAAGGCTCTAGGGGCCACTAGGAAAACTGCCAAGGGCGTAGCGCTGATCGTAGCTCCAGCTCCAGGAAAAATCATGGCGCAGAAGGTAGCACTGGTAAACAAAATCGTGACGCAAAAGATAAGAAAATGGTGGAACAACCAGCATTCGAAGATGATGACCACCCTATCTCTGGGGCTGGAAAATTACCCACTCAAATGATCCATCCGGAGGCTAGGGGTAAAAAATTCCATGGTTGAATAGAAGTAAAAGTATGTCTCCGCTTGGTTCAGGTGCTACCAATAGAGCTCAGAGTAAGAGTCGTTCATGTATTCCTTGCCCGAGAAGTGGTATTCATAAACCATATCAACGACTTTTAAGTTCCACAAGGAGTAATTCAGATAGTTCAGGCAACAACTCTAATGAAGGCGACGGTCCAAAGCTAAAAAGGACCTTGGTTACTCAATGAATACAGCCTCGATGAATGTCAGGGGCTTGTCAGCCCCTGTAAGGCAGAGATGGGTTAAAGGGATCATCTCTGAAAACAAAGTAGGCCTTTGTGGTCTATTGGAAACAAAATTGGAGGAGAAAGCGTTGATTATTTTCTTGAAGAGCTTCAAGGGTTGGAAACATATTTTGATTCATGGCCGAATTCAAGAATATTGATCATCTGGGATCCGAAAGGTTACAAGGTTGATGTACTTGGGAAGATACCTCAGTGTATTCACCTAAAGGTGCGCAACCTATCATCTGGTGTTATGCACTTTTGTTTATGATCATAGTGATAGTAAGGCATCACGCCAACCACTATGGGCTGAATTTAAGTCATTTGGCGAGAATATGAACAATCCTTGGATGGTACTTAGAGTTTTTAATGCAATTTTACGTCTTAATGACCACCATGGTGCCACGGTTCCAAGTCTGTACCCAATGAGGGAGTTTCAAGATGCCTATAAGAAATACGGGTTCAGAGATGCACCTTCAATAGGTGAACATTTGAATTGGCACAGTGCAAACTGGAAAACTTGGTGGAAATTAGACTTTGTATTACTGAATCATGGCTGGGATGTAGATGCATGTCGCACAAGTTTTAGCCAATGTCCGCTCAATCTGATCATTGTCCAATGGTTATTAGAATGGCGCAGGAAATAGACAGCAATCAGAGACTTTTCGGTTGCAAAATATATGGTTAAGTCATCCGAACTGCAAGCAAATAGTGGAGGACTTCTGGAATCCCCAGGTTGAAGGTACAAAGCAGTATTCGGTTTTTAGAAAACTTTCAAGGTTAAAACGACCTTTGAAAGAGTTAGGGAAGAAAGATTATAACCACATATCAAAAAAGGCAAGGAGGGCGGATAAAGACTATAGTGATGCTTTTATCAATTTCGATGCACTTAATGCTTCAGCCTAAGATATTAAAGAGTTGAGAAAGTTGAAAAAACATGCACTATTATACTATTTAGAGGAGTCATCTTTTCTCTCTTAGAAAGGAATGATTAATCATATCACTATGGCGGACAAGGGATCATCTTATTTCCATCATATGGTTTCGGAAAGGAAGGGTGGAGGTATACATGCTATTCTGGATGGAGACAATCACATTTTCACTTCCAATGTACGAAAGGGTGATTTATTTGCAGATTTCTAGAAGGGTCTCTTTGGGACGGCTCGGGAAAGGGTCTCCATAGATCAAGATGTAATCTGTTCGGGTCCAACATTGACAGATATGGATGGGGCATTCTTGAACCAGGATATTTCGAGTAATGGGGTAAAAATTGCACTATTTGCAATGATTGATGACACGGCACCAGGACCGGATGGGTACACTGCAGGGATCTTTAAAAAGCAGTGGGATATTGTGGGAACGGAAATCACAGGTGCAATTCTAGAATTCTTTGAGACAGGCAGCATATTGGCGCAACTAAATCACACTTTGGTATTCCTAAGACCGAAGAAAGCAGACAATCTTAAGGTGGGAGATTTTAGACCAATTGCTTGCTGTAATGTATTCTATAAGATCATTACAAAAATCATTGCGAATAGACTGGAAGGCATATTACCTGGGATAATTGATCTGTGCCAGGGAGCCTTTGTGAATGGCAGGAACTTAACGGATAATGTCATGTTGGCACAGGTCTTTATCCACGGGTATGAGAGAGTGCAAAATTCGCTAATGTGTATAATCATGGTGGATTTGCAGAAAGACTTTGACACAATCTCTTGGGAATTCCTAGAAGAAATTTTACTTGGACTGGGCTTTTCGGAAAGACTAAAGGACAAGATTATGTCGTGTGTGAAAATATCTTCTTTCTCAATTGTAGTGAACAATAAATTGTACGATCACTTTAAGGGGCAAATGGGTATATGGCAGGATGATCCCTTGTCTCCCCTCCTTTTCGTGATATGCATAGAATATTTCTCGAGACTTCTAAAGAAGAGGACCGAATCTAGGCACTTCATCTATCATCCGAGATGTGATGTGCTAAAAATCACCCACTTGGCATTTGTGGATGATCTTATGCTCTTCTATAAGGCCAACACGAGCTTGGTCCATATACTCATGAATGTCTTGAATGATTTTGAGTGCACATATGAACTTGCTATCAATGTGGAAAAGTCTAAATTCTTTGGGGTTAGATTAAAGGAGGACCTAAGTTTTACTGGCATTCCATGGGCCACATTCCCGGTAAGATATCTAGGGGTACCACTTGATTCTAGTAAGTTGAAGGTGACCCAGTTTGGAACACAACTTGGAAAGGTGGATTCGGAGATTGCTAAATGGAAGGGACATACCCTGTCTTATGCTGGAAAACTGGAACTTGTCAAGTCCATTATGGGGGGTATTGCAGGGTTTTGCAGGGTTTTGGATTCAGAGCTTTGTTATACAGTCTGCGGTTATGGATGCATAGGAACAGAAGTGTAAGTGCTTCTTATGGGGAGGAAAGTATAAGAGCAAGGTGTCTTGGAAGAAACTGTGCACTCCAAAGTCAATTGGAGGTCTCGGCCACAGGGAATTCTCTACCTGGAATCGAGCTTCAATAACATAGAAGTTATGGGACATCCACATAAAGAAAGACAACTTGTGGGTTAAATGGATTCATTCGTTTTACCTACAAGATGAAGGACTTTGGGGGATCAATCCTACGCTTCAAAACGGAAGACTTGGTGAAAGATATTCAAGTTATTTTGGAGATTTATGCACTTTGTGGGATGAGTTGATTAATATGTTTTGCGGAAATTCCATGGATATGAGGAACTCTCTTAGCACTAGGGTAGCCTCAGGTAAGTTCACTAGTATGGCTAATTATTTTATGCATCAGAAAAAAATATCTAGGATTGTATGAAGAATAAGGCAGGTTGCGAGAGAGAGTTTTCAACACCATTTGGCATGGATTTACCCCCCCCCCCCAAATTATCCTTTATTGCATGGTTGGCGACTATAGGGAGATTACACACTAAAGACAAATACCGTGCTGAGGAGTATGATATTACGGATGGGATTTGTTCCCAGTGCCATTTAGAAGTGGATACCAATGATCATTTGTTCTTTAGGTGTGAATTTTTGCAAGTTATATGGGGACAAGTGAGGAACTGGATGGGTTTAAGGCGGAGAACACAAACAATAACAAGCTCAAAAATTTGGGTGAAGAGACAAGTGAGGGGTTCAAAACTGCGGAAAAAGCTTGGCCATTTGGCTTTGATATCTACGGTTTATCGTATCTGAGAGAACGACATAATGTGGTTATAGATGGTATGCAACCGAGTTCAGCCAAGGTATACAAGCTTATTGTAAAGGATTTCTATATGGCCCTTGATCGTCTCGTCCCAGATGAACACTTGTACTAGATCGAGCTTACTATGTTTCGGTATGCTAGGAGTTATATGCTAGATGTCGGTCACTAGCACTGGGCGCTTCGCTGGATGCTGTAAATCAGGCGCTAGGCGTTGGCATTTAGCACTGGCACTATGTACTGGGCGCCAGCCATTGGGGGTACTGACACTGGGCGCTGGCGCTATGCATTAAGCACCTGGCGTTGGAATTTTAACGCTGGTCACTGGCGCTAGGCGCTGGAGTTCTGGTACTAGGTTTTAGAGCTATGTCATGAGCGCTAGGCGCTAGAGCTTAAGCACTGGGCGATGACGCTATGCACTGGGCGCCAGGCGCTGGATGTTTGGCACGGGTAACTGGCGCTATGCACTGGGCGCCAGATGCTGGAATTGGACACAGGGGGCTAGCGCTATCCACTGCTCTAGGCCCTAGAATTTGACACTGGGCGCTAGCGCTATGAACTGGGCTCTAGGCACTGGAATTCGGCAGTGTATGCTGGTGCCAAGTGCAGTTTCTGTATTTTTTGTATTCTGGATTTAACAGATTGGGTCATAGGACTCGACAATTGAGTACTATGGCTAGAGTGTAACTTGGACTTAATAGGATTTTGGGCAAAGAATTTTCAAGTAAGGGACAGTGTGCCATACTTGATCGTCCAGCCTAGATTGTTACTTGGATTTGATGGTTTTAAAGCGTCCTATGCCCACGCTACACTTTGTGTTAAACTGGCATAAAGCTTTCCATTAGCTAAAAATGGAGTGGGCGATTACATAATCGCCACGCATGATGCATGTGGTAAAAGTGCGGCCATTCTCTCATCCTTAGAGAGGTTAATAGTGGGGTACACACGAGTTATAGGCACGGCCTTACAACACTCTTTCCCATTACACTAACCTCGGCGCCACTCATGAGAACATATGAAGGCTAAAAACATCCCTCTTTCACCATCTTAGGGATGTATACGGTAGAAGAAGATCCTCATTAATGCCAATGATTGCACAACAACGGTTCCAGCTTCACACGGAGTCAGCAACACTTGCAAACCATTCAAGACCCGAGATCACACTCGGCTGCACTAGGAATTTCCAAAACTCAAACACTTATATGAAGCTTTATCACGACTTCAATGAAAAAAAAATTCAAGACCCGAGAACTCAGTACTCGGCTGCATAGGAATCTATATGAAGAGCTAGTTTCACTATACTGGTTGTATATTCATCTCGGCTTTATGAAAACCGAGACTTGAAATTTTTGCCATGTATTTCATGCCAAATACCACATTGCCGGTTTGTAGAAGACCTCACATGTATGGGGTAGAAGTGGTCTTATTGGTTTGGGTAGTGAGTTTGTTCTCACCTCAATACCATTTTTTCATGCTTTTGCAATTAGTTTCCCAACTATTTTGGGGTTTTCATTTTATTTCCCTCGGCCTATCACCGTTTAGCCAAGGGTGAGCATAACTACATTTGTATTTGGAGGGGTGCCCGAAAAGACACCCCTACCACGAACTTTCCACCGCATTTTCTATGTACCATATTTACCCTCAAGAAGACACTACCACGGGAACACACCTGTAGCACCAGTTTTTTTGCTTCGTAGCACTAGTTATTGGAAGGTAAAAAAACCGGTGCCTAAGTAACCGATGATACGGTTTCACCAGTTAGAAAAAACCGGTGCTAAATTGCTTCTATTAACACCGGTTTTATTTAGCACCAGTTTAAAAAACCGGTGCTATAATGTACCAAACTAGCACCGGTTTTTTTGTAACCGGTGCTATGTAAAACCGGTGTAAAATTTGTCCTTGTAACACCGGTTTTAAAACCAGTGCTAAACAAAATTTTGTTGCACCGGTTTGTTTTAGCACCGGATTTTTAAACTGGTGCTAGAAGTGTATATTTTGCACTGGTTTTATTTAGCAGCAGTTATAAAATTGGTGCTAAATATGCATATTTAACATCGGTTTTTAGGTTGCACCGGTCCTTAAACTGCTGATAAAAAATTTATTTGCACCGGTTATTGTTTAGCACCGGTTTGTAAACCGGTGCTAAAAGTGTGCATGTTGCACCGGTTTTTGAACCGGTGCTAGAGGTGTATATGTTGCACCGGTTATATATTGCACCAGTTTATAAACTGGTGCTATTAGTGTAAATTTATCACCGGTTATTAGTTTGCACCGGTTTTTTAACTAGTGATAATAGGTTATATTTAGCACCGGTTTATTTTTTAGTAGCATTTTTTAAACCGGTGTTAAAAGCGTAAAGTTTGCACCGGTTATTATTATTAGCACCGATTTTGTAATCGGAAGAAACCGGTGTTAAGCGTGACTAACTATTTCGGTCATGGTAAGCTGCAGCGCGCTGCCGCTCTTTCAGTTCATCTTCACGCAACTAGTTTCATTTTTACGCTTGTTTTCCAACCCGGTAAGTTCTTTTTCAAGGATGGTACGATTGTTTTTTGTGTGTAGTAATAGAATGGTGCACGAATAAAAATAGAACAAATTGTGAGCAACCATGATGCATAGACAAGAAGTAGGTCGAAAAAAGCATTGAATTCGACTTGCAAAAATTTTTTACTAGCAAAAGAAGAGCATGACGTGTTTGTTAGTGGCCTAAGATACTGGAACCCCCCCTCATCACGGAGTTGACGAGTATCAAAAGTGAAGGTCAATTACCTTTCTCATAAGAGATAACACTAACCACTATCCGATGATGGAGGCAAGTCCCAGTGTGACATTCAATTGAGCTATGCATTTTGGCAGAGTACATTTTGCAAAAACACAAACCCATTTCAGATTAATTCTCCGCAGTTCATCGCTCCCTATTGGAGTGTAATCTTCTCGAAATTGCTGAAAAATTGTATTAAATCACATGTTAAGAAAAGGATATATTTGTGAGAGAATAACAAATACATAAAAGCAGTGTAGGAAAACGTACTTGAATAATGTCAATGTCATGCACGTGCCTGACAATTTTTTTCCATGTAATACATGCAATGGTATCCACACTCCCAACTACTACTTTGTATCTTGTGCTGATGTAAAAGAGAATTTGTTAAAACGTTTAAGAACATGAAAATGACAGATGAAATATGAAGTTATGGGATAATATGTACATTGATGTTTATGACATTCCATGTATAGTCCGAAGGGTAGTATTTTGGTTGGAATTGATCCGTCGATATTTTGTTGCAATCCTACAATCGATGAAAACATATATTTATGTCAAAATATTAAAAAATTGTTTTCACAAATTGGGGTTCACACAATATATGAAAAAATATATATTAATTAACATTAATTGTAAATATTCGAGCCAAGAAAGTGATAAACGTATGAGAACACATTTACGTGAGCAAACATTTTTGTAAAACATTGAAGTTGAAGGAATGACATGAATGTGTTCCACTTACAAATGATTCATTTTAAGGCATTACCTATTTCGTTTGCAAATTCCCCCAGTCATTGAGTCGATGCAATATACTCGATCGATTTCCGGTAAGAAGACGAGCAAAAACCAATGGTCCCTTTAAAAAAAAGAAAAACCAAAATACTTAAAATATATTTGTGAAAATAAAATCACAGCATATGGTTGCTATTGCTTCCATGTGGCCGAGACTAGCAACTCAGAAAATAAATGGAACTTACTCTCGATTGTACGGGAAGACGTACATCCTCGCTTAAGTGCGGCACATGACAATCGAAACCTCATCCGCAGTCAATTCCACCCTTTGATTTGCCTTTTGAGCCATTGAATTTGAAGAGGCTAGAATAAACAGGACGTGGCCTCCACGAACCAACCTATCACGAAGGTATCTTGCAAAATAATATTGTAGGTGAAACAAATATAATGATACATCTATCTATAAATAATGTAACCATGCAAATTCTTACGATGCCCATATATCAAGTTGGCACCCACTGATCCACTCCATTTCATCCTCTACATCCAAGCTGCTCATGAACAGTCTTAACTTGTCAGTAAATATGGCTGCGTAGACTTCTTCTGATCCAAACACCTCCGCATTGAAATTGATGCGGAAGACTTTGTTTGGTCCACATATTTATGTAGATAGCCTTAAAGCATTATTAATCTCTTAAACATCAGTGATGCATTCTTGGTCTTCCGTGACCCCCTAATTTCATTGAGAATCTAATAATGTTAGTTGTCCGGTATTTGTATATAATTCAGAATTGGATCATAATGTAAATGCTAAAATGGGTTCTCACAAATATGTACTGGTTAGAAATCGACATTGGAGGATTTGGTTGCCCTTTGTCCGTTGATGTAGTATTTTCTTTTGGAACTTGCTAATGGGTAAAATGTTAGTCATGCATCGGTAAAAATTGGTCGGAATGAAATAGTGTGGGGGTATGTACCTGTCCTTTTACCGATCGAGCGACCACCTCTCCATGCGGAGTATCTTGCTTACCCACCGCCTTCTGTAAGGGACAGTGTGTTAATAATATGTATCTGGATGTCATAGCCAGTTAATATGCTTATATGTTTAACCTGTTTACTTTCATTGGAAAATTTTGGTGTGCGGTTTATTTGAGGACTTCCAACTTCGTCGACTACCAATTCATGCGGAGGCGGTTGCTGCTCATTCTCATACGCAAGCAGATGAACAACATATTATGTTTTAGTAATATCTAGAAAGATATATATGATTCGATAAGAAGAAGAATACAATTATCACACCTCATCATGCTGTTGCCCAATGACACTTATCAGCTTTCCCGACCATAGAATGTTATATCCAATGGCCTCAGTGACAAACTCAAATTCTTCGTGTTCAATCGGCAAAGGTGCCTTGGGAATGAACATAGGTCCACAAAGATTAAATCGCTCTCACTTGATGGGTAAGTCCGTGTCTGTGTCCTTTGGAAACAAGATACCAAACGCAGCTACATCCCTTTCTCCATTATGGTTCAAAACATATAGGTTGCACTTTTTTCCATTCTGAGAAATAAACTCAGAAATACATCAGTTGGACAATAATTAAGTGTTATTAAGTAAATAAAACTAAATAATTTTTGAAGTACAATCGATAGATTATAACAAGAAATGAAGTCTACATGTAGCTGCTAAAGGCTGCAGCGCGCTGCAGCTTTCAGTTTTCAGCTGAGACTGAGAGCTGCATAGCGCTACAGCGTTCAGCATTCATCACATCCATGAACTGTCTATAAAATATAACTCGATTGGCAAAGAGATATTATCTCAGTTTACGTGGGAAAGAACAAGATGAAGATATATAAGTAGGCCCAAACTACCAACATCCAAAATGAACGTGATAGTAGTCAATGGATCCCCACAAAATCATTTTGACACGAAATGGAAAACCAGAAAGTAAAAATCACAGAGCAAGAAAGGAGCTAACGACGAGGTTCATGGTATGGAATACCCTGTCATCCGCTACGGTTCCTTGTGGCTCACTACATCCACATGCTGAAGGAATGAATACCCGGTTGTCCTTATTCGCGGGGGTGGAAGATGTAGCAAGGAAATTGCAGGCATCCAAGTGTGAGGGAATAGCTTTACCCAATTTTCCAGCTAGCCAATTTGTTTGGGCCTCAAATAAGGCAACAAATCTTTTCTTGAGATCGATGACATCTGTTGGTAGTTTGTTTGAATTTGAGATTTCCTCAGATGGTTTTGTGTTTGTGCTCCCACATCGACTAGATGCGTAACGGGTCACAGCCATATGTGGTAGGGCCTCGTTCACCTTCGACGTTGTGGAGCAACCTCTCCAACGACCCCCATGATTCTTCTTACACATTGCTTGAACGAGAATATCTTCTTTTCCTTGTATAACCAAATCTCCCTTTTGCTTCTTATCCATGAGCATTTTCTCGGGAACAAAACATATATTGGCCATTACTATGCATTACATATGAGAATATTAATGGAGATAGAATCAATTATGAATTATGCTCACAATAGTGAGGGCTGCTCTTTCAACGGAGTCGGTGGTGTAGGTTGATAATTTCTTGTCCCAGTTAGCTTCAAGGAACACCTCCGAGCGGTCCGATTTGAAATCCATGAATTGAACTAAAGCCTCAACTTCTTCTACACTATGACCTTCATCCAGAAGCTCGTCAATTTTAGCCTTTCTTTTCCTCTTCTCGAGTTCTATTGCAACCCTACGATTCCCTCCACTGCTCGTGTGATGGATGTACTCCTTCTGTGAGGCACTTACTTTTACTGCATCACTTATTGCCTATTTGGCCATCAATTTGTAAAATGCTCTCAAAGTAATGACTAGAGATTAATAATTTTCAAGGAATTACCTTGAATTCAGGCATTGATCTCTGTTTCACAAATAGCTCCTACTCATATTTCTCCATCCAGGGATAATCTCTCCATGTACAAGAACCTGGTTTTTTTGCACGATGTACTTGTGAGCCACCTTAGTCTTCCAATTCCTCCACTTTTCCCCAGCATAAATTGTCCATTTATTTTGGAACTTATTCATCTCATTGAACGTCATTTTGGTTTGTATATCCCAGCTAATCTAGTGGACAAAGATACAACTTGTTAGTGCAAAATGTAATGAAGTTGACATGAACTGATGAAAATGGAGGATTAGAACACACTTACGCGAATGTCTTCCCATGCATCTTTCTTTACATGGTCTGGGACTGATTTCCAATTATGCCATGTCCCGAAGCGGGACCTTTGTCGGAAGGCATAGCCAACATACATCGACCATCGGCTGCGCATAACTAGGGGTTCGAAGTCATCATCGAAGAATATTTTAAGTGCCTTCTTTTGTTTCGCTAGCAACACGGACTTGCACGTGGCTGTGCCTCTGCGCTTGCAATATTCTTTTATCTCAAACTTGTCGAAGCTCCCACTCATGTCATCTTTTAACATAGTTATTCTTCTTCCCTCGACTTTTCAGATCCCGAGCAATATTTGGGTGCATCATCCTCTTCCTCGTTATTGTCATCACAGTTGTCAGCTTTTGGAGGGGTAACACAATTCTCTTCAACGAATTTTGTATCGCCAGAGTGAAACAATTTCTTCCTCGGCTTCGCCATTCAATCACTTGTATGAATCAAACGAACATAAGGAAATCTATCCACATGAAACACTACCCACACTAGTAAACCAAGAAATGAAAACACAAACTCACAAACTAAGAGACCTACCCAAAAACAGCTATTCATTAAGCCTGGGAAAGATGCAAACTACCAATCACTCATAAGGAAATCTAAATACTACACATCAGAAGCCTTCGAGTTTCCAATAACAACCAATCAAGAACATATTGTATGGGGGAAAAACAGGGTTTGCAAAAATTCGTCTTCAGGAAAAAACAGGGTAGGCAAAAAATAGGGTAGGCAAAAACTATGAAATTATTAGCAAACATATCATCTATCCACATGAAACACTACCCACACTAGTAACCCAAGAAATGAAAACATAAACTCACAAACAAAGAAACCCACCAAAATATAGCTATTCATTAAGCCCGGGAAAGATTCAAACTACCAATCACTCATACCTTATTGGTACACACTCTCGGCGGTATTGTATTTTGCCAAGATCTGGCCGCTTGAGAGCTGCTCGCTTTACTGGGCCAAAATTCTGACAAGAATGGCCACCAAAATTGTGAAGCAGAATCTCTCGCAAAATTTGGAAATAGGATCGCAGCCAAGATTGGGAAGTAGAACCGCTCTAACTAAATGGTGAAGGGATGGAAAATATCTTCGGGAAAAATCGGTAGGGGGTTATGGTGTAAAGAGGGAAAATTAGAGTCTAAGGTTGTGGAGGGAAGAGGGAAATCGGTAGTGGTGTTGGGGTGGTAGGGGCCCAAAAATTTGGGGTTAAGGTTATGGAGGGAATAGGGAAAATTTGGGAGGGAAGGAAAATGATGCTTTGTTGACTTAGAGCGGAAGTCAAAAAGTATAAATGGTCTCATAGCAATTTGGCAATTTTATAGCAATTTTATAAACAGTACAAAAAGTTATAGCAATTTTGGAGAATTTGTGTAATTACTGTTTTACACAATTTTTTTAAAAATCTGGTTTATAGTGTTCCTGACCATTTTTTAAATCGGGTTTGTAGTGTTCCCGACCCTTTTTTTAAATCGGGTTTGTAGTGTTCCCGACCCTTTATACAGGGCTTACATCAAGCGGTTTCTATAGATTTACATCAGGTATGGGATAAACCCATTTATACAGGGCCACTAGCTAAATATTACAATTATAATCTAAGACCTCAATAACTAATAGAGAAAGACACACAAAGGCACTAATCGATATTGCAATACTAATCAAACACCAATGTGGCAGTGCGATGAGAAGGGTACATGAAGGATAAGTGGCTTTCACTGTGCAGTCTTAGTATAGCCTCAATATAAATCGAGCTCTCGACTACTATCAATCACAGCCAAACACAGTGAAGTATCGAGTCTTGACTCGCAACTGCCGGAGCTGAGACTTGACTCGGAAGTCTGTAGTATATGCCGAGCAGACACCAACCCTTATACTATTACTTGTACACATAGAACAACTAGAGAAATAGAGTCTAACCAGGAATTAGTCTGTGTTAATACAAACATGTTTAAGTGCCTCGCTTGGTATTAGCCTCACTTAGTTGCACTTGAGGAAGAGTGTATTTGAGTCGTCTCTGTAAGTAATGGACGACTGGAAGACTGTATTTGAGTCGCCGAAACGAATTATTGTATAGCTCACAAAAATATATAGAGTACAATAAGGAAATATAATATGAGTAGCACTGTAGCTTAGTAACCATGACTTGTCAAGAATCCATCAGTATCTGATCAGAAACATGATTTACTCTAACAATATTAGAGAATGATCTATTGTTGACAGGAATAAATATAATACAAAAAGAAGTACAGTCTTTCTAACACTCTGGCCTGGTCAACATACTTCTTCAGAATCGTTAAAATCAATCCAGATTTACTATAACACCCTCGAGCCCCTCGAGCCTCCTCCACCCCTCGAACCCCTCCGCCCCTCGAACCCCTCCATCCCTCGAACCCCCCACCCCTCGAACCCCCCACCCCTCGAACCCCCCACCCCTCAAACCCCTCCACCCCTTCACCCCTTCACCTCTCCACTCCTCGAACCCCTCCACCCACAACCCCTCGACCCCTCAAATCTCATCGACCCCTCGAACACCCCCACCTCTTGAGGCCCTCGACCCCTCGACCCCTCTAACCCCTCGAACACTCCCACCTCTCGAGGCCCTCAACCCCTCGAACGCCACGACCCCTTGACCCCTCCAACCCCTCCACCCCTCGAACCTCATTGACCCCTCGAACACTCCCACCTCTCGAGGCCCTTGACCCTTCGAACGCCACCACCCCTCGACCCCTCTAACCCTTCCAACCTCTCCAACCCCTCCACCTCTCGAACCTTATCGACCCCTCGAACACCCCCACCTCTCAAGGCCCTCGACCCTTCGAACGCCATGGCCCCTCGACCCTTCAAACCCCTCCACCCCTTAAACCTCATCGACCCCTCGAACACCCCTACCTCTCGAGGCCCTCGACCCCTCGAATGCCTCGAACCCTTGATCCCTCCATCCTTCGAGCCCTTAAGCACCTCGAGGTCTCCAGCCCTCGAGCCCCTCGATCCGTGTCTCTTAAAAGTGTTAAAAATTTTCAACCCATGTCTTTGTAAAATTCAGCCCATTTTTTTAGCCTTGGTGAAATGTGTTTGTGAAATTGGTCACTCAACCCCCCCAATACCCTAACAACTTTCCTCTCCCAAGCTCCCTCCACCGACAAACTCTGTCCCTGCTCCCTCCGCCGTCCCCACTCCCATTTGCCGACCCTGCTCCCTCCGCCGTCCCCGCTCAATTCCACCTCTGCTGAGCTCCGTCCCTTCCACTTTCCACCAAACTACCATCGGCGAAGCTCCATCCGCCTAGCTCTATCGGCCAAGCTCTGTCCGCCAACCACCGTCCGCACTCCAAACACCTTTCGTA
The DNA here is from genome assembly GCA_037428765.1 of Rubia yunnanensis. Lineage (NCBI taxonomy): Eukaryota > Viridiplantae > Streptophyta > Magnoliopsida > Gentianales > Rubiaceae > Rubia > Rubia yunnanensis. The sequence continues at coordinate 61,846,136 of CM075069.1, read as the reverse complement.
AAAAAACCATAGTCCAAATTAGGTAAGCGGATACACACTCGTGTTTGGTTTCCTAGGGTTTGTCTACAATTTTTGTATGCTTTAGGTTTGATTTCATGAAAATGCCTAATTGTGATTAACCTTGTTGTGCTTTTGTTTTGGAAATGTGTGAGTATTTGTGTATAAACCTGATTGTTTACTCTAAATATGAAAAAGAATGATTCTGGAAAATAACTTATTGTATAACCCCTGGAAATTTTTCACAAAAGGGTTATTCTGGATGGACAATTTCAGGATTCTGTATTCTGCAAGTGAGAAAACAAATTTTTTTGCAGTAGAAAATTTAGATCCATTAGATAACAAAACATATGTTCTGCAAAACTTAAGATCTCTTAATATTCAACAAATGGGAAGAAGGTTTCTCCATCACTAGCAAAACTTGTCTCCATCAAAGAATCTGATAGGTCCTGCGTCTTGTAAGGCTTATGTGCTGTGTTTTTATTTTTGACATGTTGCCATGCTCTTAATATTTTTATGGAATTTGGCTATTTGGTTTTTTTCATATGTAAGAATTTTTTAAGCAACATTGGTGTGTTTATTAGCCAGAGATCATTACCATTTTGTCTAAATGCTCCACAGTGTCTCTCTATTGAGTAGCTAAAGTATTTGAAGATGTCAGATTCTTTTTTATCACCCTGTCCATGTAGTACTTACAAACTAATGTAGTTTTCTTGTCCATTTACAGTATTGTATCAGTCATTTGTATCCTTTTCCTTTCTAATTTTCCGTTAGTATTCAGAACACCCGTTAATATTCTGGTTTGTGTTAACATTTTGCTGGCGCATTACGTACCATAACACATTTATTTTACCCGGAATGGCCCCCAATAAGAGTCCTCCCAAGCAGAAGAACAACACCCAAAACTCTAGGAAAAAAGCCAGAGTAGGCGAGAAGGATGAGTGTCAGCACGGGTCTCAGATTGTTCCCATGAACAATCCAATACTGACTGTAGAGTCGGACTGTCATGAAGCAATGGCTGTGTACAAAGAGTTCATTAGCAGGGGCCTCATACTAGAGAGAGGGTTGAGCTACAAGGACTACGTGAATGAGCACGGCTGGGAAGGCTACACCTCACAACTGCCTCGGGTAAACCAGACCATGGCATGTGAGTTCTTGTCGAAGATGAAGTACAAGAATTTTCCACATGTTGTCCTCCGTGGTCAGTTCGTTGAGCTTGCAGCAGATGTGATCAACAGGTACTACAAGATCCCACCGAAGCCGTCGAATTTGTACAAAGCCGCCGAGAAAGCTGTTGAACAAGCTTCATGGGAAGACATCATAAGAGAAATCTGTGATGATAGCAGTGAAGTTATCCAGAATCTGCCACAAGAATGGTCTAGCATAGAGAAGAATTACTTGACTGAAGACATGAACGTGTGGTACAGTTTCATAGCTGCCCGGCTTCTCCCGGTGAAAATGAATAGTGAGATTCATCGGCCCCGTATGTTGCTGTTCTACAAGATCAAGAAGAACATGAGCATCGATGTTGGGGCTACGATAATGGGGTACATCTGGGATTGTGTCAATGCCCATAATTGCATAGGCTTCTCCTCACTCATCACTGCCATATGCGTGGAAGCAGGTTGCAGATTCAAAGATGATGATGTCACAATGAGGCCAAAGATCCCATAAACCCTCTAATATTCTCGAAGAAGAAGAACGTTGCTGAGTCATCTAGGGCGGCAACAAGTACTTCATCTAAGACGAACTTGGATGGGGAAATGGAAGCATTGCAACTGAAGGTGGATCACTTGGTGCGATGGACATCGCAGGTTGGGAAGATCCTCACAGCCATGTGTGGCGAGAGGATCAAGGAATTAGGTCCAATCCCTACCTTAGAGTTGCCAACATCCCACACTGGGACGAAGAGGTCGCGCAGGGATTGACTACCTACATTGAGCTCACATCTTCATTTTGTCATTTTGTTTCTTTTGCTAGGTTAATATGGAACTTTGATTGGTAGATTTTTTTTATTTGCATAACATATATTGCTACTGTGTTGCTACTGTTTGGATGTGATTTTGGAAATTGACATTTCTAGTCTCGTATCGTATTCATGTTCTTTTCTTAGAGGAAACGAGCAACTCAAAATAGGTAATGTGTGTGGGTAAAAGCTGCAGCGCGCTGAGCATAAAGAGCTGCAGCGCGCTGCAGCGGGCAGCAGCTACCATAGGAAAATGAAGCTAATTTTGTCCAAGGCTTTTTTAAAAAAATAGCAGCAGCGCGCTGCAGCGGGCAACAACTACCATAGGAAAATGAAGCTAATTTTGTGCAAGGCTTTTGTTAAAAAACAGCTGCAGCGCGCTGCAGCTCACAGAGCTGCTTAAATTGGGGACCAATTTGAACATAGTTGGTACAAAACACAACAAACTACAAAAATACACAAACTTTATCTCGAATTCATTGATCGACACACTCGCTAGTCTTCAACCACCTTCCTCTTCTTGGATTGAACGTCTCTTGGCCATCTTCATCTATCCAAATGCCATCTCTGTGTTTTCTCCGTATTGCTCCCTCCTCAATCCCGTTGTTATTAAGTAGAGGGGAAGTAGAGGGGAACTCTAACCTTTCACTTGTAACTTCAAAATCAATTTCATCACGGAAAGAGAATTTCTTACCTTGTAACACAACAGACCAACCTACATTGCACGGGTCATTTATGTAGAAAACTTGTCTTGCTTGTTCGGAAAAAATAAACTGATCATTTTCATATGCTTCACGAGTCTGGTGAACAAGGGTAAATCCCATTGTGTCATCAATTCGAACTCCAGTTGTGTTATCAAACCACTTACACTTGAAAACCGGAATCTTGAATTCTCCATAGTCAAGCACCCAAATCTCATCAATAACACCATAAAACGACATCACAGCTAGGACTGGTTTATTGTCTTTCTTACTTGCTTGCCACATAGTCTCCGATTCAATGTATACCCCACTATTTTGTGTTGAGCTTTTTAAATCTTTGTCCCTAGTAGCAAAACTGAAACCGTTCATGTCATATCCAAAATACCTCAAAACCGTGCAGTTAGGCTTCCTTGCAAATGCCCTAATTTTTGGGTCATAATCACCTACATTGCATCGATCATATAACCAATTCACAAACTTGTCATTGTGCTCCAACTGAAATTTATTAGGGGGCCACGTGGGATGAGACTCCATGATCGAATTAAGGTGCTCGATCACATAAGCAGTAGTCTCCATACAATTCCTCAACATATACAAATGAACTAACATCAGATCAATATTCAATGGAGTAAATAACATTCCCCTCGACCTCGATCTCGATTTTCCCACCTTCCTTCCAACATGTCGATTCTGGGGCACCTCAAAATTTCTATATTCCTCCAAATAGCTAGAGAAAAATTCAATTACTTCTTCGGTAACATACCTCTCAACAATAGTAGCATCCGGCCGACTCATACATTTTACGTATCCCTTGAAGACTTTCATGTGACGCTCGAAAGGATACATACAACGCATACCAACCGGACCACATATCTTTACCTCCCGCACTAAATGAACAAGCAAGTGAACCATTATATCAAAAAAAGATGGAGGGAAATACATTTCCAACTTGCATAGCACAACAACAACCTCTTTTTGTAGGACATCCAAATGGTCCCGATCAACAGACTTTCGGCATATGGAAGCAAAAAATAAACAAATTCTAGTGATTGAGTACTTTACGTCAACCTCCATTACCCCACGAATAGCAATAGGTAACATTTGTTGCATCAAAACATGACAATCATGAGATTTCAACCCAGTCATCCAACAATCCTTCGTAACTAACCGACTGACATTCGATGAATAACCAATTGGGACCTTCACTGATTTCAAACTATCACAAACTGAGATTCTCTCCTCCTTTGACAATGTACAAGGTGCAGGGGGCAAGTAAGTCCTCTTACCCTTCACTTCTTGGGCGAGGAATTCGTAGAGTTACCTGGTGGGGTCGGTCCTCAGTCCGGCAATGCCGCAGCACGGTGGAGGTCATTTCTGATTCCCAAATCAACCAAGTCCAACCGGGCATTCAAACTATCTTTCGTCTTCCAGGGAATATTCAAGAGGGTGCCTATCAAAATTTCACAAATATTTTTCTCAATATGCATCACGTCTAGGCAATGCCTAACCTCAAGATGCTTCCAGTACTGTAGATAAAAAAATATTAACCTTTTCTTCCATGGACCATCACAATGTATTCTGTCCTTGCCTTTATACTTTCCCAACACCACTCTCAATTTCTTAACCTTATTGTGAATCTGCACACCAGTTAGTGGTGTAGGGGATTTCCTTCATTCTTTCCCACCAACAAAATTGACCACATCATCCCGGTATTTATGGTTTCCTTGCAGCCATTTTCTATGGCCAAGATACACTGTCTTTCTTTCATGTCTTAGCTATTTGAATTCTGTCTTCTCCTCACAAATAGGACACGCTTTGTGCCCCTTCACAACATAGCCCGAAAAATTTCCATAGGCTGGAAAATCATTGATCGTGCAAAAAAGCATGGCACGCAATTGAAACTCCACATTCATATGAGCATCAAATACCAACACCCCTTTTTCTCCCCACAGTATCTTCAAATCATCGATCAATGGTCTCAAATACACATCAACCTCGTTCCCAAGTTGTCTAGGACCTGAGATTAACAAAGGCATCATAACATATTTACGTTTCATGTACAAATAAGGGGGCAAATTATATATAACCAACATCACGGGCCAAGAACTATGCTTCGATGACATATTATCAAATGGATTCATCCCATCAGTACACAATGCAAGGCGTAAATTTCTAACCTCCGAACCAAATGAAGGATATCGCTTGTCAAAATTTCTTCATTGTTCATCATCTGCCGGATGTCTTATCTTGTCGTCGCTTGGTCTTTCCCTCTCTCCATGCCATCGCAAGTTCTTTGCATCTTTTGAATTCGCGAATAACCTCTTCAACCTAGGAATTAAAGGAAGATACCACATACACTTCAATGGGACATTCTTCTTCTTCTTACCCAAACACCCATCATAATCATTTCTCACACCCTTATATCTTGAATGTTTGCACATGGGACATTGAACCGCGTCTTTCAAATCACCGTCATACAACACACAATCATTTGGACATGCATGTATTTTCTTGTAATCCAAACCGAGTGGACACAATATTTTCTTGGCCTCGTAAAAGTTTTTTGGTATTCCATTCCTTTCCAGAAAGTTATCCTTTAGAAGCTTTAGAAGTGAATTCACACTAGCATCACTCCAAGAACTTGTGGCTTTTAAATTGAAAACCTCCATAAAAAAAGAGATTATGGTATCCTTACTTTTACATCCCGGATACAATGGCTTCTCTTTTTCGTTGAGCAAAGCACTCAACATTTTAGGATTCCCCACAAAATCTCTTACAATGTCATCGAACATAGCATTAATGGTACTTTTGTTTCCATCTACCTTGTCAAAACCACCGTTATGTCCTTGCTGAACCTCTCCATGAAATGTCCATACAATGTAACCTCCGTTAAATCCGTTCTTCAACAAGTGAAATCTAACAAGCCCACGATCATCAAACCGCTCACGACACAAGAATCTTTTGCATGGACAAAGTATCCTCTCCTCCCGACCAAAGGCATAATCAAGAAACGAATCAATAAATGCAATATGTTCACCACTCCCTCTAGCTACACTTGGATAGCTAACCATTTTTTCCCTCCACGTAAATATCGACTCTCGGTCCGTTGTATCTAAACAACACATAATAAACAATTACACAAATTTTCATTGTTCAAACATAATAAAAATAAACACAATCAATTTGCTACACAATACTAAAAGTATCATGTATATGTATGTGAATCGATCAACTAGCTTGTTCTTGGGATACATATATATATATATATATACCATCTCCCAAAACAAACACAACCATGTTTACATCCACACTCATTTACACTCTCACAACATGATACTAAGCTGACATAAAGCATATAGAAACCATTAATACATACGAATAAACTCTCTCCAAGCATGCATTTATGGTTATTATAACTACTAGCTATTTGATTTAAATTCCATGAAGTTAATGAAAACTTACATCCATGTGGCTTCATTGCTTTGAGTTATTGGTCACCATCCAAAAAATCTTCCATCAATGAAGGGAGAAGGAAACTACAAGTTCAGAAATAATTTTAGAGGGGTAGTTCGGAGCATTAAATGCTCAATTTAGCACCGGTTTTTGTGAATAGTATGTAAAACCGGAGCCATTTTCCCTATTAGCATCGGTTTTTAACCGGTGCAAACTTTAACGGTGCCATTTTCCCGCTTTTTTCCAAAATTCTTTTAGCATCGATTTTGGTCATTTTTTAGCACCAGATTCTAAAACCGATGCCAAATATCTACTTGACACCGGTTTTCTTCAATTTTTAGCACCAGTTTTCAAACCGGTTCAAATTTAGCACCGGATTTCGACATTTTTTCACACCGGTTTTTCAAACCGGTGCTAAAATTTCCAATTCACCGGTTATGTGGATTTTTACCACCGGTTTTCAAACCAGTGCTAATTTAAAACCGGTTTTTGTTATTTTTAGCATCGGTTTTTTAACCAGTGTTAGTTTAACACCGGTTTTCATCAATTCTAGCACCGGTTTTTTAACCGGGTTATAATAAATAAAACCGGTTCTAACATAATTATAACCGATGCTAAATTAACACCAGTTTTAGAACCGGTGCTAACAAAAAAACTGTTGATATTACATTATTTGCACCAGTTTTTTAAATCGGTGCTAAAAAATCGGTGCTAGAGGGGGGTCTCTGTGGTAGTGAGAGGTGGAGTAGAAATAAGCAACCAGGAGGACATTGAGGAGTTTGTAGATATGAATCAAAATTGCTTACTTGGCTACTGGCTCGATAATAGAGACTTTAGAACTTAAAGGCTAAACGGTTACTTCTGCGCATTCTGGAGTATCACAGCTTACGTACAGCACAAGTATAAAAATTTCTACATCGTCAAGTTTCAAACCAAGAAGGAGGCATTGTCAGCTTTGCATAAAAGCCCTTATTCTATGACAGGAGGGCCTTTGGCTTTCAGAAGGTATGGAGCAGGGATGGCCATGAAAAGGCTGAGGGTGGAGAAAATCAAAATGCAAACTCAAATTCATGGGATTTTAGGTGAATGTTTCTCCCCCATGGCAGTAGTGAAAATATCTAATGTGGAGGGTGATATAATTTATGTAGATAGAGACTTGTAGACTCGTATAAATGTGAAGTATCTTTGTGCTAATATGTGTGGATTGTCCCTGGTGCCCCCTTATTTCTGAATTTTTGTTTATTTGGTCAATGGGGGAAAGAGTCTGGGTTGACATACATTATGAGAGGTTACACAAGTTTTGTCGCATGTCGTGGGATTATTGATCACTCTTGTTTACATTGTCCTATAACTGATGATAAGGATTTGGATTCTTTTACTGACAGTCACATACTGTAAAAGATATGATGTGAATGGTTGATTTTATTCATCTCTGTACGTATCTATTTATACTACAAGTGCTAGTTCTAAGGATAAGATTTACACGTAAGAAATCCCACTGATTAGGGAAAGTAAACTATTTCTATAAACTAGGTACAATGAACCAGGACTAGTGTTTTAAGTCTTCAATACCCTCCCGCAAGCTCACGATCGGGTACGAACGAGAAGCTTGGACTTTAGGTTATCAAAGCGAGAAGAACCCAAAGCCTTGGTGAAGATGTCAGCAATCTGATCAACAGAGCTCACATGTCGAACAACAAGTTCCCCAGCTTTGACTTGTTCTCGAACAAAGTGAAAATCAATCTTGATGTGTTTAGACCGCTGATGAAAGACCGAATTGGCAGTAAGATACGTAGCACTGAGATTATCACAGAGGAGGATAGGAGCCTTAGAGACAGGGGCAACCATTTCGGCTAGAAGCTGTTAAAGCCAGATGAGCTCCGCTGAGGCAAATGCGATCGCCCAGTACTCAGCTTCAGTGCTGGAGCGGGCTACAACCTGTTGTTTATGGGAAGACCAGCTGATGAGATTACCACCAAGGTAAATGGAAAAGCCATGTTGAGAGCGGCAATCATCAGGATCTGAGGCCCAACCGGCATCTGTAAAACATACAAGGTGTTCATCCCAAGATGGCCGAAAGAGTAAGCCGTCATCAATGGTGCCTTTGAGATACCGTAGTATGCGTTTCACAGCAGCCCAGTGAATCTCTGAAGATTGATGCATGAATTGACAAACCCGGTTGACTGAATACGCAAGGTCAGGCCGGGTAATGGTGACACACTGTAGAGCTCCTACAATGCTGCGATAGAGATGGACATCTGGGAAAGGATCACCACCAATGACGAGGCGCGAGCCCGGAATGGCCGGAGAGGCAATTGGTTTTGCACCAACCATTTTGCTCTTGTCAAGAAGATCAAGAATATATTTCCGTTGAGATAAAAGTATACCTGAAGAGTTGCGAAGAACTTCAATCCCAAGGAAAAAATTCAGAGCACCCAAGTCCTTCAAAGAAAAAACCGAGTGGAGATAGCCAACAAACTCATCAATGAACTTGGAGCTCGAGCCAGTGATGATGAGATCATCCACATAAACTAGAACATAGACGACATCGGACCCATGATGTTTGATGAAGAGGGATGTGTCTGAAACACATGGTTTGAAGCCGTGCCATAGAAGGGCCTGGTTGAGCTTCTGAAACCATGCTCGCGATGCCTGTTTGAGACCATAAAGAGCTTTTCGAAGATGGCAAACATGAGAGGGCTGCTGCGGTGAGATAAAACCAGGTGGTTGCTCCATGAATACAGTTTCAGACAGATCACCATTGAGGAAGGCATTGTTGATGTCAACCTGGCGAAGAGGCCAATTTTGAGTAACAGCCAAACCGAGAACCACCCAAATGGTAGTGGGTTTGATGACATGGCTGAATGTGTCAAAGTAGTCAACCCCCTCTTCCTGATTAAAGCCTTTTGCAACAAGGTGAGCTTTGTAGCGCTCAACTGAACCATCGGGTTTTTGTTGATCCTGAAAATCCACTTACAACCAACAAGATTAGAGGCACATGACCTGGGCACCAAGTCTCAAGTCCTATTAGTCATTAAGGCATCATACTCTAACTGCATAGCATGCTGCCAATTAGGATTCTTTTTGGCCTGAAGAAAGGATTTCGGTTCAAGATCGAAACTGTCAGAAGGTAATGGGTGTTTTGTAGTAGTGTAGAGCTTTGGTTTGAGAGAGTCAGTTTCCGCACGAGTTGTCATACCATGAGTAGAGTTGGCAGCCAGGCGGAAATATGAGGGAGCTATATGAGAGCTGATAGTAGAAGGCTGAGTAGAAGGATGAGAAGGGGCCGAAGACGGTAAAATTGGCTGAGTGGGACTGGGTGGAGGAGATGGACTGAGTGATGGTCCGGGACTGAGGTTAGGAGAAGGACTACATGGAGATGGAGGGGGACTGTGATTGGTGACAGGTACAGTGATAGGTGAGGAAGAAATGTCTGAGGCAAGGTGCAGACTTTGAAGGGATATATCGGAGAAAGGTGATGTGGAGGACTTGGAGTTATAGTCAAGAAAGGGAAAGGAAGACTCATCGAACACAACATGACGGGATATATGGGTGCGAGAGGTGGGGACATGAAAGCAAAGGTATCCTTTGTGTTTGGTGTTGTATCCTACGAAGATGCAAGCAACAGAGTGAAACTCTAACTTGTTGCTGTTATATGGACGAAGGTAAGGATAACAGAAACAACCGAAGGATTTGAGAAACAGATAGTCTGGTTGGCGATGATAAAGCCGAGTGTAGGGAGATTCATTGGCGAGGGTAGGAGTTATGGTACGATTGTGAAGGAAGATGGCAGTTTGGAAGGCATGTTCCCAGAATGAGATTGAGAGATGAGAGTGGGAGAGTAGAGCAAGGCCTTTTTCAACGACAATGCGATTACGTCTTTCAGCAGCACCATTTTGTTCAGGGGTGTGGGGACAAGAAACTCTATGCAAAATACCATGATTTTGGAGAAAGGTAGAGACATTTTGATAATCCCCTCCCCAATCAGATTGAAAAGCTTTAATTTTTGGAGAAAATTGTGTTTCAACCATGGATTTGAATAGAGAAAAGGCCTGAAAGACTTGAGATTTGGCAGTGAGAAAGTAAACCCAAACAAATTTTGTCCAGTCATCAATGAAAAGAACAAAGTATCTATTGCCATTGAGAGAAGGTACCGAGGCAGGGCCCCACACATCAGAATAAATCAAATCAAAAGGAAGTTTTGAGGGAACATGACTAGAGGGAAGAAATATCTTGTGGCTTTTGCCTAACTGACAAGCATCACAAATAGAAACAAGTTTATTGGTTGAAGAAACAGGTAAGTTAAAAAGTGATAACTGGCTACGTAAAACGTTTTCATGTGGGTGAGCGAAGCGATGATGCCAACATGCCACCGAGGCTCGTTCTCCAACGAAAATGCGAGGAGGGCTGGAAGGGGACAAACTGGCTGGGATTCGATACAGACCATCATCAACTATTCCTTTTAGTAACGTCTCTCCCTGCCAACTCTTAACATAGCAACGGTCATGATGAAATTCAAGAAACACATTATTGTCTTTGCAAAGTTTAGAGACACTTAGCAAATTTTTGGATATTTTTGGGACAACTAGGATTTTATTTAATGACAAGGAATTAGAAGCATGCTGTGCATTTAAAGTAGAGTGACCTAAATGAGTAATAGGGAGGGACTGACCATTTTCGACGAACAGATTGCCAGCTCCAGTGTAGTCCGAATGCAGGTTCAGATTGCCTAGATCAGCAGTGACATGGTGTGAAGCACCTGAGTTGACCACCCACGGGTCCTGGAGTGCCGACGGTGACGCGCCGCCGCTGGAGTTGTAAGCCGTGTAGGCTGTCTTTGCCGAGGACTGGAACTGACGCTGGTGTTCAGCTGGTCGAAGGATAGGCCGCGATGTTGAGCCTATTGTGACAGTTCCGCCCGCTGTGATTGGGCTTCTCACAGATGTCGCATTTGAGAGGGATGGAACCGGAGCTGCGGTCAGCGTTGGAGTCGTCCATCCCCAAAGTGGGCCAAGAGGCAGCGGCGGGAGCTCGGCCTGGTGCGCGACAGCTGGAGTAGAACGCCGTCGGCACAGCCGCATCAGAAGAGGACTCCAGAAGGCGTTGCTCCTCCTGTAGCAGCAAGCCGAGCAATTCATTCGACGTGACTGGAGTGGTGCGCATGGCTAAGGCGGTTCGAAATGCGCCATATTCAGGGCATAGCCCGTAGATGATGAAGGACACAAAGTCATTGTCAGAGACCACCGTGAGGCATTCAGCCAATGAGTCCGAGATGGCGCGCTTTTTCTCAACATCATCAAGAATGGACAGAGAGCCCTTTTGAAGCATCTGAAGTTGCTGTTTGAGATGCATTTGACGAGCCTGAGTTTGTGAGTGAAACATTTGTTCGAGAATGATCCAACATTCAGAGGTTGATGTTGCCCTAGCGACGTGACCGAGCATAGAGGCTGTGAGGGTTGATTGGAGCCACAAGAGAACAAGCCGATCCTTTCTTTTCCATGACGTAAAGTATGGGTTTGCAGCTGGTGCAGAGGTGGATTCCTTCGGCGTGATGAACGGAGATGGAGCGTTGCCGGGGACGAGAAAATCCTCCAGTTCGTAGGCTTCCAGAGCCGAACGAACCGTGCCGCGCCAAAGGAAGTAGTTGGTGCGGTCCAAGCGAACAGCCAGGGCCGGAAATTGTAAGTTTACTGAGGCGCCGCCAGAGGCGGTGAAGAGGATGGAGGAAGCGGAAGCATTTTGGCCAGATTGATTGTTGTCAGCCATGATGAGGGTTTATGGAGATGTGAAAACGAGGCTATACTGATACCATGTAAAAGATATGATGTGAATGGTTGATTTTATTCATCTCTGTACGTATCTATTTATACTACAAGTGCCAGTTTTATGGATAAGATTTACACGTAAAAAATCCCACTGATTAGGGAAAGTAAACTATTTCTATAAACTAGGTACAATGAACCAGGACTAGTGTTTTAAGTCTTCAATACATACAAGCTCATAATGTTGCCAGAGGTTCGAACATTTTCTATGACCCTCATAGAGAGATGTTTCCGTCTTTGTTGAGGGCTAACTCACATCTCTAATAAAAAAGAAATCCAAGAATTCCGGAGGGTTACATGGATTTACGCTGGGAAAGGTATAGAACTATGCATGAGGATCAAATTCAAGAAGGTTTTCTTATCTCGATGGAGAGACATAACCACTTGCCTCAAGAATCATACATTGGGCTAGGTGGTTCAGGGGAGGTAACAACAATGATGCTTCTGGTGACCCTGGAAACAATGGTGGATTAGAGCCTTCACACTTGCATTTTGATCCTTATTTTGGTACTCTCAGCAACAACCGAAGCTTCCACCGCAGCCTCCACAAAAGCCAAAAAAAACAACCACCAGACCTTCTAAATAGCCACTTACCAAATGGTCAGATGGAAGTAATTGGCAATGTTGATGTAGTTATGAATCTGAAGCTAGCTGGTGAGGTTCAAGAAAATATGGATGAACGGATGGGTGAGTATTATGCTTTCATTGATGTAATTATCCCACCACGAACAGTTGAGGGTTTTCAGGCTGATGATACATTTAGAACCACTGGGAGTTCTGATTAAAGTCATTGGATTTCCTTGTTTGCTCGTCAACTCATCCAAGAATTGCTTCAGGAGCAAGATTATGAAATGCAGACAATGGCGGTTGTTGAGCTACTAAATCTAAGTGTGTTTTCTATTGGAGATGCAACCCCAGAAAGCTTTATGGTGAATGTAGGAAATCAGGAGGAGGAGGGAAATATCCAACATGCTGTTAATGAAGCTTCGGTTACACGACAACCAGGTACATAGGTTACTAGAAGGAGGAGCCAATACTTATTGGAGAAAAGAGCAACGAAAGAAAAGGCTTTGTCACCAAAGAAGAAGATTAAGAAGAGCATGGCGCCAATTGAATACGAGAATATGTTTAAATTCTTGAAGCAATTGAGTATGCAAGGTGGAGCGGGAAGTAGTAAACATTGTAAATAAAAAGTAGATGGGAAAAAGAAAGTAAATCAAGGAAGGCCGTAGCTTATGACTGGAAGGACAATGAAGAAAACATCTCACGCTCTGAACCAGCGTTTTTTCAGATCAAGATAGAGAGAATAAGAAAGAGATCACTGTTTAAGGAGCTGGAGGAAGAGAATAGAGAATGGGGCAATTTGCTTCCTAAAAAGAGGTTCAGATTCTTGTTTAATAAATTCAATCTTAGGTCTGTTAAAGCGGAGAAGGAGCCACCACAGCGAGCTCAGCCAGGGAAGAAGAATGTAATCTTCGTTGGTCGTGTTCTTCTAGACAAAATTGATTTTGAAGGTAGCAGTAGCAGAGCAGCAGCACCTGGTCAAGATAAAGATGGCCAAAATGAGGGTTTTGCAGGAACTAAACCAAATCAGCTCCCCGAAGCTCAATGAGAGTATTATGCTGGAACTGTAGAGGCTTCAACAATGCCTCTACGGAGAAGAAGATCAACTAGTTGGTGAGGCATAAGAAACCAAGATGTACTTGTTCTTCTAGAGACAATGACTCATCACAAGATTCTTGAACTTTGGAAGGACAATTTAAAGTATAATATGGTTAATTTTGTCGATCCAATAGGTAGATCAGGTGGTGTTTCTTCATTTTGGTGCAGGAGTTTGATTATTCAGGTTATGTCAAATTCGAAGAACTATTTTAGTTTACTAGTATCAACCACTAATCAGCATCCGAAAATGTCGGGTAGACCTTTTGTTTGGAATTTTCTTAAGGGCTTTTGTTCGTATTTGTAGTTTCCTTTGGTAGACTTAGGAGATTTTAATCAGGTTTTGTCTCAAAGAGACAAGAGGTGGAAAATTGAAGACTGGACTGCATGAAGTAACTGAATCCTATGAGCTCAAAGAAGTTTCACAGGAAGGATTATGGTATACATGGACTAACAACAGAGACCATCTAGAAACTATTATTGAAAGGCTAGATAGAGCTTTTGCTAGCAACAATTGTATAGCAATGTTCCCTGAAGCAAACATTTTCAACCTCCCAATTATAGGCTTAGATCATGGTCCTTTACTCCTTGATTTGAAGCCTAAAAGAAAAACACAGAAGAAGATAATGAGATATGACGCCATCTGGGAGAAATCACCTACTTCTGAGAAAATCAGTCAAAGAGTTTCGTAGCTGGAATCAAACTGAATCAGGATTAGCAGATGTGGACTCTTGATTAGGTTCTTAACTTGAAGTTACAAATTTCATGAAGACATCTACATAATTGGAGCAACAACTCCTATGGAAATCTGGAGAGGAATTTTGCAGATTTGGAAAAGAGATTTTTATCCTTAGAACTCAGTTCGAGTTAATATGATAACGAGGAGCAGATACAACAACAATCGCTCAACCTAAAAGATTTAGATCAAAAGCTTTAGGATTAATGGCAACAAAGATCTCGAGTATCATGGATGAAGTTTGGTGAAAAAAACACTGCATTCTATCACAAATGGGATACTATGCAAAGAAATATAAATTTAATTTAGGGTTTCTTTGATAATACGAGTCAATGGATTTGATCATGATATGATCTTCAAGAACATCACTAATCATGTAAAATCAGTGCTCACCATTCCTAAATGGTATCCACCACCACTATCAGGAGAAGTGAATCTACATGGCTATCTTCAAAGTAACAATAAGATGTTATCTCAGGTAAAATCTCAACATCTAGCTAAACCATTCACTGGGAAGAAGATATGACAAGCTTTGAAATAAATGAAGTCTTTGAAATCACCGGAGAAGATGGAATCCTACCAGGGTTTTATAAGAGATACTGGAGCATATTAGGCAAAGAGTTTATAGAAACCATTCAAGGTATTCTATATCAAGGCTCCATTCCTCAATAATGGAATCAAAATGAAAAATTTCTTATAACAAAAGACAAAACTCCTTCATTAGCAGAGAATTATAGACCTATTTCTTTTATGTAATGTCAAATATAAAGTAGTAGCAAAATTCCTTGCGAACATATTGAAAAACACATTGGGGATTTGATTTCATAAACTCAAAATGGTTTTTTTCCTGGGAAATGTATCTTAGAAAACGTCTTACTAGCACATGAGGTATTAAAATTCATGAGGAAAAATAAGAAATAGGAGGAAGAGAGTTTTGTGGCTATTAAACTAGACATGAGCAAAGCATATGACGGAGTTTCCTGGAATTTTCTTTAAATGGTATTAAGAAGAATAGGTTTCTCAGATCATTGGATTCAGCTATTATTGTCCTCTGTCTCTATAGTTTCTTATCAGGTTCTATTAAATGGAAAAAAACTCTCTCTCTTCATTCCGGATAAAGGTCTCAGACAAGGTTGAGCACTATCTCTCACAAGGAGCCGTAGAATCAGTCATCTTATGTATGCAGATGACTGTATAATTTTTTTCAGATTCACAACACAAAGGTGGTGGATGAAATTGCAAAAACAATTGAGCTATTTGCAAGATATTAAAGATAGAGACTTAATTTTGATAAATGTGCTATCACATTCAATTTGAAAACGTCTGATAGCTTAATGCAGTATACAAGATATTCTCTTAACATCCATGCAGTGGTTTAGGAGGTAAATACCTAGGGATGAATATTAACTTTGAAGTTTCAAGGACCTAGGTTTTTAAGGATCTCATCTCCAGGTTCAATCAGACATTTTCATCATGGAAAACAAAATTTCTTTCTTTACCGAGAAGAATCACACAGGCTAAACATGTCCTATCCTCAGTAGCTATATATCCCCTTGGTATCTTCAGAATTCCTAAATCTATCCACACAAAGTTAGACAAATTGATAGCAGATTTCATATGGGGTGGAAAATTAGGAGAAGCATGTGAGAAGAAAGTTCACTGGAAGGCATGGAGTAATGTGTGCAGATCCAAAGAAGATTGAGGTTTGGGTTTACAGTCAATGGAAGCTATGAGCAAAGCCTTTCTAGGTAAACATGTGTGGTCATGTCAGGAAATGACTCCCTCTTAGGGAAGGTATATAAAGAAAAATACATGACGAATAGATATTTTCTAACATTAAATTCAAGAGGTGTTGATTCATAGGTCTGGAAGTCTATTCTCTAGGCAAAATCTGTGGTCAAGGAGAATTTAGCTTGGCAGATTAGTAATGGTAAGAACACGAGAGTTACGGAGCAGTGGATTCCTAACAAAGCGAATCCAATATCAGAAAACTCAGCCATTGGTTCATATGCAAATCTCATGGTATCAGATTTAATCACAAATTAGAATCAATGAAGATTGCTTTTGATAAAATCCATATTTCCACATGAAATCATTCCAATTATTGTGGCAATACACACAATTCCACAGTCGAGGATAAGCCAATCAGGAGGCCAAATACTAATGGAAAATATACGATTAAGAAAGCTTATCATCTGTCCTTAAATGAGATATGGCCACAACAAAGACAACATTCTCAGCAGATGAAAAAATTTGAAAATTACTCTAGAATCTCAAGAAACCTTATAACTTTCAGGTATTCGTATGGAGAATTATTACTTCTTCTCTTCCAACTGTAAATAACCCCGTGCAAAGAAATATTCCAGTTCAACGGTCTTGTGCAAGATGTATGCTTCAAGACGAAGATGAAACACACTTTTTTGGGTTGTGATCATTCCAGGAGAGTTTGAAGAGGTTTATCTCTGGGTTCGATTTCAATGCTCAGGTAAAACAAAATATGAATTCTTGGTTCATTGATCTGCACCCTGTGGGGTCCTCAATAAAACCAACCTTTTCGGGAGAGATTAAATTAACCTGCAGAGCACAAGAATCAAAGATAAGAGATTTATAGAGTTGCTTCAGTGATTACTATGAACAACTAGAGGGTAGCTAGTGGTAAGTCTGGGTCGTGCACAAATATACTAGAATTTGAAAGCTAACTATAAACAACTCACAATCCAGCGTCACTCTGATTGTGTGTCGGGAATAGCTAGTGCTACATACATAATATTGGGAGGGGAGGGTTATCTAACAACTATTGATCATGCAAACGAGAGAGATTAAAATATTGTAAACTAGTCGTGGGGAATATTTGCGTAACATGACCAATGAATGACTTTGATCCTAGATTCTATCACATGCAAGATATATAAGCCTATCCTAGGCCTATGTCACATAACATGGATATAGTTCGGAATTCCCAGTGTCTGTAACATAAAGGTTCATTTCCACTTTATGAAACTACCACATCGCCTCTGTATTTATGGAAGGATCTTTAATCGCCTTATCAATACAACAATTCCTTCCCCATAAATCTCACTCCCAATGCTAACACCCTCCCTCCCCCACTCAAGGAGCAATACCTTGCGTAGGTAACCATTGCTATATATGAGAGTAGGAAAATACATCATGAGCACTCCACTATAGACACCAATCCCTAGGCCAAGAGAGGCAAATGGGTTGGCATCTCGTGATGAATCTAGGGTTGACATAACTCTAGTTGCTACACCACAACCCTAGTCGCTACAAACTATCTCGCTCATCTATCAGGGTAAGCCTAGGGTTTATGGATTAGTCTAGCGCCCCTAACATGACATCACTTACACAAATAGCCAGTTAGAATTAGAGTCTAACAATTGGGATGTACTCTCAAGGTGGCATGAGTGCACTCATCTCGTCGGTACTCTCGAATCTACAATAGCCCTAATCTAACACTCCCAAGATAGAAATTAAGCCTATCACAATATTACACTACACATGAATATATTGATGCATCATAAAACATGGCATAACATAAATCTTACAATAATATAAAAGCATAAATCAAGAACAAATATTCATAGGACATAAAGATAGGAAAATCTAAGAATATCACAAAGTCAACATCTAGTAATGAATACAAAATTTCCCCAAGGAAATAAACTAATCTAAGGCAAAAACTAGGAAAAATAAATAAGGAGAGGAAATAGTCTCCTTCTCTTTCTACCTACTCTTATATCTAGGAATTACAATTATTACAAAACTTAAACCCTAGTAGACTAGTGGCTACTTATATAGTAGGTGGAAATGGGCCTTAGAAAAGCCCAAAAAAAGTAGAAACCCTAACAGCCACGTTGGCATGGGCCGTGAAATAGTACACAGCCGGCACCACATGGCCCGTGCAAAAGAACTCGGCCTGCAGTTTAGAGGTGCTTCACGATAAATTTGAGCATGTGTAAAGCCATGTGGGCTGCGGATTGGAGAGAACTTCTGGAAATCTAAGTGGTGCATCCTATGCAAAAGTTCGCAATCTGCCGTATGGAGTCGTATTCTTCATCTTCTGAGTGCGCAGTGGCGCAATAGGTTGCTGGGCGCAGATTGGAGGTCTGGATCTTCAACTTCTGGGCACACGGGTCGTACAAAAGCACACGGCCCATGCCAAGACTTAATCTTCTCAGTAAATGGTCTGGAATGGGCCGTGTGAATGTACACGGGCCATTCCATTCTTCATATCTTCCAGACTTTGACTCCTTTTATACGGTGCATCCATCTACTACCACATTTTTAAATTGTGGCTTTCATTCTACTATCATCCTTAGGAATGGCCTTC
Source organism: Rubia yunnanensis (assembly GCA_037428765.1). Lineage (NCBI taxonomy): Eukaryota > Viridiplantae > Streptophyta > Magnoliopsida > Gentianales > Rubiaceae > Rubia > Rubia yunnanensis. Next base: position 61,827,454 of record CM075069.1, on the reverse strand, counting down.
TACTATCTATTACCATTCTTGCAAATAAATTTCTACACAGTTCGAAGTGTCTACGAGCAATCTACAAATTAAAGTTAAAAAAATTGGATCTAGAAGCTCATAGGGACATAGAATACATTACATCTAAATAAGCTACAAAATGAGGGATTTAGATAAGAAAACCAACAATGGTCATCTAAACCCGTTGTAATGTAAACTCACTTAAATCTAGCAATCTACCATACAAAGGCCAACAAAAGATATGCTAAATGTGTTAGGAAACACATGCTTCTAGAGTCTCATCAATTCCTCCACATTTAAACATTTACTCGTCCTCAAGTAAACTAGCACAAGCAAAGATCTAAGTGAAACATAGCTTTCAAAGAAGTTTCCCCAAAACACCCAACATTTTTTCCTAATTACCCTATCCCCCAAAGACATAGGAATCTCTCACATTCTCATATACCAACAAAACTAAAGTAATCTGAACAACCAACATACCATTCAAAGGCGAGGTTCAATCATATAAATGTGTGAAGCTATCTTACTATATCAAAAGAAGCTACCAAAAGTCAAGCCAAGAGAAGCATACAATACGTTTCGATTCCTCTCATTTTCTCTCATTTTTCCTACGAGCCCTTTAGGGTTTTCATCCTAACATCCCACATTTTTATTTCAAAGCTCACATCTCACATTTTTCCACACAAGCTGGCCTCTCTCTTTTGCATAGGTCTTTCAACCTATCCGGGTCTTTCCTATTGTTAGCTAAGTTGCCCTTTCGAGTTTTCAAATTAGCAGGGTATTTTTTTCATTTTTAAAATTTTCAATTCTTAGTGTAGAACAAAATGCCCCAAAGTAGGCTTCATACTATAAAGAAACAAACAAACACAAAGGAATTTTTCCAGAATTCCTAAGTTCCTAACTACTCCCTCCCACACACTTAAACCTCGTATTGTCCCCGATACATCATAGAAAAGTCAAAAAAAATCAAAAGTGAAGTGGGGAGAATGGTAAACACTTACTCTTGGGACTCTGAAGGGCCCGCTCTTATGCACCTCGTCTCCCACCTTCTTCTTTTCTATTCTTGCCTTAACTCATGCTTTTCATAGGGAACGAGGAAGCCCTCTAGCTTTGAGGCATGCATCCTCTCAATCAATTGCTCCATGGCCTCCTCTTGTACATCGACTCTCTCATCTACTAAGGAAAAATCTTCCTTCATTTCCTGCTCGATGGAATCTAGTCTAGCTCCCCAAGCCCTCATGGTTCCATTCATAGAGTCAAACCTCATCCAAAACTCCCCCATTTGTAAGCTCATCCCGCCTATTGCATGACTAACATGCATTATTTGGGTTGAACTCTCGAGTTGTTCCCCAAAAGTGTGAAATTGATCAAAGAAGTTTGTAGGTAGGCTGGTTCGGGTAGGTTGCCCTCTACTGGGATTCTCACCATCATCTTCTTCGATGTCCACATCTGAGGCCAACAAGGTGTTGTAGAAAGCCTTCTCAAACCTCAGATCGGGAGCTATGAAGAGATCCTCCAATGTGGTGTCATGAGTGATTATCGTGCTCTTAGATTGAGGAAGCACCATAAAGTTGCACACGGTTGCACCACCGTATAGCCAAAAAAATTCTCCGTGGTGGTGGTGGCAATTATAAAAGCTCTTTCCAACTTAACTTTGGTATACCTCTTCCCCAAATGACCCAAATTCTCCTAAGCAAAGAGAGGTGTCACCTCAAGTCCTAGGTACTGTGCAAGAAGGCCAACCATATGCACTCTTCCACAAATGTTTCCACCAAATTTGGATAGAATTTTCCCTCAAGAGTCATAGTCCAAAGAATCTACACATCCCTAATATGGCATTGAGAGATCTCTCGATAATATATAACTCTCATGGATAGGAGTCGGTGCACATATCGCAAAGCTGGGTGGACTACTTCGGTACTCTTGCCTAAATGATTCCTATCCACGCCCGTAAAATTCCTCCAAAATATGGCCTAAGAGAATGGAAGACCTTGTCTATATGTCTTCAGAACTTCCTTCCCGTACATCCACCCGAACGCTTGTGCAACTTCCCTATAGATCATTGAATACTCCTTGTTGTCCAAGTGGAATGTGATAGTCCTCCTTCCATCATTGTCCGATGTTTGCTTCATGGTTGCCAAGAATTCCAAAGTCTAACATATATATACCTTGGAGTGCATCTCTAGGAAGCATTCTAGGCCTATCCGACCTAGCAAGTAGGTGACAGGTTTGAGTAGGCCTAGTGAAACCAATGTCTCTTTGCACGTGAACTTGGGTTTTCAAGATTACCCTCTTTGTCCTATTGAGATTCTTCCACTTCCGATTTTCTCCCCCGAAATGTTAGTCAACCCCATGAAGCCATAAAAAATAGTGGGAGTAGAAGCCACAAGTGCTTTCGGATCTTGTCTCCCAACTTTGGCCTAACCCTTCCCTTTATCATCTTGGGAAGCAGTTCCTTTCTCCGGTCTACTCCTCTTAGGACCCATTCTACCACAGCACAATAGGAAATGGTAATGGAAAAATACACATGACTTATGCATCAAAATCACTTGGCAAGAATAATTCTTTCTAAACACCCGCACTTGATAAATCATGTTATCTCAACTAAAGGATCATAATCTTCACCCACACTTAGTCCAATCTAAGATCAACATAACCCACATAGTCCACAAAACATTTTAAAATTTTCTAATTTCAAGCCCCCCCCATATAACACAATCATTCCAATGAAAGCAAGTAAACACAAAGTTCAATGAATTGCCCGAATTTGGAGGCTAGGAGATGAAGATCACATAAGAAAAAGCAAATAGTGCTATCCCTTGAGAGAAATGCCCAAATTCAATTTGTTCCTATTGTAAAAATAAGGGTGGATGTTTATGAAGTAATTAGAGTGAGTTTAGTGATCTATGTTGATGGGAGAAGGTACTCTGAATTTGGATTCAGAGAATCAATGATGTTCCACAAGTGGGTTGATGAATTCATGCTCAGAACAGGTGTTAATCGTTGTTGTAGTACCACTAGCACTAGCCAATTTGGGGAAGAAAAAACTGTAGAATTAATGGGGCACGAATTCTTATTTTGGCAAAATTTTATTTTTACCGTAATTCTGCATTTTTGCCTGACGCCTCGTGCCAGTTCTTCCTACACGAGCCTTACACAACTTGTGTTCCCCTTCGCCTTCGTTTCCTAAAATTTTACACCAAATCCTATTTTCCCCTAACCAAAACCACATGACTTGATCTTAGATTAATGATAACCAGAATTCCCAATAAAAATCTTTGCTACATAAACCAGAATTCCCAATAAAAATCTTTGCTACATACACAAAAACATGCAAATAATTTAAACAAAAAAATAGAGAAAAACACCATATTTTTATTGTCATCCTTACGAATTATTTTTCTTGCATCTAGAATTAGAACAAAACTACTATTGGGTCTCCAGAGTATCCATCCGCGACTCCAAAGCATCATCCTTACCTTTGCGCTCTTTCTCAATAGTCAAGAATTCATGTTCACCCTTAGCCAATGCTGACTCCTTAGCCTTTTCCTTGGTTTTGGGAGGTGTTCTAAGATTTTTTTAATTCCTTACCATGCTCCACAACCTGCTACATGTTAGTGTCCATAAAAAAAAATCAGCGATAGGAAAATTATCACTAACATCATGCAAGGCATAAGTGTCATCAACATTCTCATCAAAATCAAAGCTCAAAACATGTTTCCCTCATCAATCATGCCAAGACTCTCATCATCATCACTTATGCAAGATTCATCAAATTGGTCAAATTCATCATAGAGGCTTATACCATTGCATGAAAGAGGGGGATTAGAGGATTCATGCTTAGATTTATAGATATCAAAAGCGACCTTATCAATGTCATCCTTTAGGGTCAATGTTCCTAAGTGGACATCTATCTTTGATGTTTTCAAAAATGATCTCCTCAATAGAATTGGGGGTGCGCCTCTATCGTCCATCACATCAAGGACATAAAATTCCACTGAAAACACAAGAATGCCCACTCTAACCATAACATCCCTAACCAAATCACTAGGGATTTCTTGGGAATGATCGCCTAGTTAGACTATCACCATAATGTCCCTAAGTTCTCCTATATCTTAAGTTTCAAATAGGCTATAGGGGATAACATGAATGAAAGCTCGAAGGTCAATCATAGCATCCATAATCAACCTACCACCTAAATAAATAGGAATTGAAAACATATTGGGCTGTCACATTTTAGGAATATTTCTATGGGCTAAAGTGGCGAGTCTTCCTATTTTAATTTTTCCTACTTTTCTAATAGGCTCTGGCCTTCTCCTAGTGTAAGCATTCTTTAAAATTTTAGCATATGAATGAATTTTCTCAATACCTCTAAGAGTGGAATACTAACCTCGACCTTTTTGAAGATTTGGCGGATTTATTCTTTGTTGGGCGCCACCTTTGGCCTTCCCCTCAAAGAACTCGAGAACGGCGGTGAAGGGTTAACCTTTTCCTCAATGGTAGGGAGCTCTTGTGTGGGCTCTTCTTTAAAGACTAATTCTTCCTCTTTAAATGCAACATTGGTGTTCTCCGCTACCTTGTCATCCTCTTGCAAAATATCCTTCTTGGCTTCTCGAACTTCCTTCCCAATTCTTAACTTTACTGCGCTCACATTGTATAGATTTAGTTTAGGTTAGGAAGGCAGCTTGCTGGAATCTCTTGCCTCGAGCTCGAAAAATGAGGTGGCCAATTGCCCCACTTGAACCCCAAGATTCTTGATGCTTTAGAAACCCTCGTACCTAACTCTTCAATGTCCCTTCTTGTATGCTCCGTGACCATGTCATTCTTCTTGGTCATTTGTGCAATCGCCTCCAAGATCTCTTCCCGATCCAACTTATAGATAGGACCATTGTTGTTGGAAGGCCCCCCACCCCTTTGGTAGGGTTGAGGTGGATCTCTCCGTCGGTTGTACCTTTTTCCACCCCTATATCCATTCCCTTGTTCTTATTGGTCATCGTGCCGATGAATATTGGGGTGATCATGCTACTGAAGATTGAAGGAATTGGCATAGGAGTCTTGGCGGTTGTCTCCTCCTTGGTTCCCATGGAACCCCTCTATTTAAGTCTAATGCATTTAACTCTTCAAAGTCCTCCATAACTTGTGGGCACATGTCGGCCGGATGGTTCAAACTGTAAATCCCACACTTTTCACTTGGTGAGTGCTCCCCTTCATGAATTCCTTCATCATTGATGCAAGATCTTGGACTTTCTCTTCAAGCTTAGGGGAGTGAGTGGGTTCTTCCAAAGTTTTCACTCGTGAATGGGTCCTAAATTATCGTGTACCATTGGTCATTTCCTCAAAGAAGGCCATAATTTCCCAGGGACTCTTGTTCGCTATTGATCCATTGCATGTGGTATTCACCATCCGCATGTCCTCATCGCACAAACCCTCAAAGAAATAGTACAATGAAATCTCCCTCTTTGAACGGATGATAGGGGAAGCTTGCCAAAAAATGCTTGAATACAGAGATTCATTTGGGAGTTGTGAGATGTTAGACGCTTCATATCCATCCATAAGGTGATAAAGCACGGTAGTAGGTAGTACACTCAATCCTTAGCCGCATCTTGGAGAGAGAAGGGAAAAGACCTCAAGTTATAATCATCCACCGACACCCCTGGTGGCTTCATGTTGGTACAGACCAAATGGAACTCTAATATGTGCTTGTTTGGATTCTCCCCGGCCATCCCGTGAAATATAGGCAAACATTGTATCATCCCACTCTTGAGCTCACATGTGACATTTTGCAGAAAAGGCCTGAAGATGATGCAGATGGGTTGATTCTCCAAATTTGGAGCCATTAACTCCCTCAACGGCATGTTTTCATCTGCCATAGTTCCTCACTTTACCTCTACAAACACTGTTGATTCCTGTAGAACTTCTTCTCTAGCTCTCATTCTCCTTTTTCTTCGGCCACCTACATTTTCTGGTAGATTGTCAAGAGCTCCTAAGTTCGTGGTATGGGTGTGTACCATAAACAAGAAGCAAAACACTACCAATCCAATAAAGAAAACAAGCAAAAAAAATTAGGAGTAACAATAACAACTATTGGAAAGCTCAACACATTAACAAACTAAGCTACCAAAGGAAAAACACAAACTTCTAATGCCAATTAGTCATGTAAGCTAACAATAAAATTTAAACAAGTATCCCTGGCAGCGGCGCCAAAATTTGATCTGCACCCTGCAGGGTCATCAATAAAGCCTACCTTTTTGGGAGAGCTTAAATTGACCTATGGAGTTGAAGAATCAAAGATAAGAGATTTATAGAGTTACTCCCATGCTCACTACTAACTACTAGAGAGTAGCTAGTGGTAAGTTTGGGGTAGTCCACGGAGATACTAGAATTCAAAAGTTAACTATACACAACTCACAATTGGGCGTCACTCCAATTGTGTGTCGGGAATAGGCAGTGCTACAAACATAAGATTGTGGGGTTTTATCTAACAACTACTGATCATGCTAAAAAGAGGGATTAAATTATTATAAACTAGCCTTGGGGAATATTTGAATAACATGACCGATAAATGACTTTGATCCTAGATTCTATCACATGCAAGATATATAAACCTATCCTATGCATATGTCACATAGCGTGGAGATAGCTAGGAATTCCCAATGTCTATCACACAAAGGTTCATCTCCACTTTTAGAAGCTACCACACCGCCTCTGTAAGTAGGGAAGGCACTTAGATTGCCTTTTCGATAACGCTATTCCTTCTCTATGAATCTCACTCCCAATGCTAATGGGCCCCTTTCTCAAAGAAGAAATGCCTTGCGTAGGCAGCCACCACTAGATGTCAGGGTGAGGAAAATACATCCCGGACACTCTACTATCACTACAAGAAAAAACACGTATTACTTCGGGCTTTTTACTTCGGTGTTTTGCCTTAACCCAAAAAACTAAGGTAAAAAGTTCTTTTAACTCAATTTTTTTTAAGTAAAAAATATTAATTACGTCGATTATAAAAAAACTGAGGTAAATAACATATTTTTTACCTCGGTTGTAAGGTAGCCGGGGTAAATGTCTTTCAAAAGTGAAGTAATTAGTTTGACCAACGTCGGTATGAAGTTGACAGAATGTGTCTTTCATTCAGTTGCAGTAATTTATGCGAATACCAACATCTCACTTGAAATTAATTTGACCGATTCCATAACGATTATGAAATGCGACATCACACTTGTCGCGATTTGGTCAGTAAAACTTTGGTCCTCTGACCATTTTCATTCAAAATTCCCTAAATTTTCTTCCCCATTACTACAAATTCCAATTCCTCATTGTTGAAGGAGGGCTATATGGTTGTGGTTGTCAACTTGTAATTTAATAAAATCCACACTCTAGAAGTAAGTATTCCATTCCTCAATTTGTGTTTTCATCTTCAAATTTGGTTCTAGGTTATAGTTCAATTCATATGATGTGTTTAACTATGGGTTGATTGATGTATGCATTGCATATGATGTGTTTAACTATGGGTTGATTGAATGTATATGCATTGCTTATAAACTATGGGTTTATATGTGTTTAGGAGCATGGCATACGAAGGTTTACATATCGACACATATAAGTGCATATGTTTAAGGAATCCATGAATTGAATGAATATTAGTGTTTGTATTAATTTTTTGCTAATATCTAGGATGTTAAAAAAATATTGTGTATTTATTGCTCTAATATGTAGGAATGTCTATGGATAAAACCCATTGTTTGATGAAGATCGAACGAGTGAGGAGTATCAATCTTTTGTAAGTATCAATCTTATGTAGCTAACTTTATGAAATATGAATGTGTGAATGCTTCCAAGGAGAATTTGTCGTATGTGTATTGTCCTTGCAAGAAGTGTCGGAACACTACAATTCATGAAGATGCAATTGGTTTGAAGGATGATTTATTTCTACATGGTTTTGATCCAACATATAAAATTTGGTTTTGGCATGGGGAGAACGTCGATGACCATACCGTAAATGAAGGATGATAGGATGAATGAGTTGATTGAGGAGATTGTGAAGAACTATAGTGGAAATCCTGAAATACTTTTGGAAATGCAAGGACATAATGAAACATGTATATACAAAGGATGGCCTGAGACAATGACAGTATTGAAGGCTACGTTGCAGTTGATGAATGTGAAAGCCAAGTATTCCTATAGTGATATTGGGTTCTTTGGTTAGTGTTGAAAGAAATGCTTTCGGATGGGAATAGAATACTGGAAATGGTATGTGAAGCTAAGAAGGTACTATATCCAATGAGTATGGATTATAAAAAGATACATGTTGTTGGAACGATTGTATCTTGTATAGGGGTGATCACTTATATGCAGTGGAATGCCCAAAATGCAATGCTCCAAGGTTCAAATTGAAACAAGTGGTTGTTGATGGAGATTGTGGTAATGGGCAGACGAAGAAGGTTCATGTCAAGGCATTTTGGTATCTACCTACTGTTCCTTGATGAGAAGATTGTTTGACAATCCCAAGGATGCAAAGAATATGACTTGGCATGTAGATCAGACAGTGGTTAATCCTGATGTTATTAGTCATCCGGCCGATGGTGATCAGTGGAAGAAGATAGATGTTGCATTTCCCATATTTGGGAAAGAGCCACGTAACTTGAGGCTTGGTTTGTGCACTAACGAAATAAACCCATTCAGTAATATGACTAGCAATCTTTTTTCTTGGCCAGTAATGGTTATGATTTACAACTTACCCCCATGGTTGTGCATGAAAGGGAAGTACATCATATTGTCTCTAATGATCTCTGGTCCTAAGCAACCAAGGAACGATATCGATGTGTACATATCCTCATTGGTGAATGATCTAAAAACCTTGTGTGATCCTGGAATGAAAATGTATGATGAGTTTTGGAAGGAGGAGTTTGACTTTTTAGCCATGTTGTTTTACACCATTAATGACTTCCACGCATATGGAAACTTGTCTGGCTATTTAGTTAAAGGTCACAAAGCATGCCCTATTTTTTTGGAAGGAACAGATTAAGTCAGTTGAGGCATGGAAGTAAAACGGTGTATCTTGGGCACCAGAGATGGCTTCCAACAACTCATCTATGGAGGAAACATACGGTTGAGTTCGATGGGAAGGAAGAGTTGGCGCCCCCTCCTCCCACTTTAATAGGTGCGCCAATCTCCAACATGTTGCGTAATTTTCAAAATAACTTTTTAAAGATGAAGATGAAACCTAAGGTTGCTAGTATTTGGAAGAAGCATTCCATTTTTTTAACTACAGTATTGGGAGAGTCTTGACGTCCGACACTGTTTGGACGTGATGCATATTGAAAAGAATGTATGTGACAGTTTGATTGGTACTTTGTTGAATATCCCCGATAAGACAAAGGATGGTTTGAAGTCTAGGAAAGACATGGTTGCAATGGGAATTAGACCTGAATTAGCTCCCGAGGCCCAGGGATCAAAGACTTACCCAATGTTTGTTACATGCTTTCAAAGCTTGAGAAAGAGTTGATTCTTTCTAGCCTGAGAGGCATAGTTGTCCCGACGAACTACTCTTCAAGGGTTAGAAATCTAGTATCCGATGAAAGATTGAGATTGGGAAATATGAAATTGCATGATTCACATTGTTTGATTCAATAATTTCTACCTGTTGCGATTAGATCCATCTTGCCAACTCACATAAGAAATTGCATTACCCGAATGTGTCGCTTCTTCAAGGCAATTTGTTGAAAGGAGATTAGGCGTCAGAAATTGGTAGAACTTCAAGAGGAAATAGTAATCATGTTGTACGAGGTAGAGATGTATTTTCCTCCTTCTTTCTTTGACATCATGGTGCACTTGTTTGTTCACGTTGTATGGGAGATATTGATATGTGGTCATGTTTATCTTCGATGGATGTATCCCTTCAAGAGGTACATGAAGATATTTGAAAAACCAATATCACGTGGATGCTAGTATTGTGTGGAGGTAAGTGACCGATGAGGTAGTAGAATACTGTACTAAATTCATAAAGGTTGAGGAGTCGGTTGGTGTACCAAAATCGTACCATGCAGATAGAATGGGCGGAAACGGCTTGTGAAAAGGAACTACTAGTTTATTAACCACTGTGGAGTTGATGAAAGCCCATTTATATGTTTTACAAAATTCATATGTGGTTCACCAAATGTGGACATGCACGTGGCCACTATCAAGGAGCGGCACCCCTGTTGGTCAGTGAAGCAAGTACTTGTTGAACATAATCACAGTTTCATTGATTAGTTCATTACATTGGTCGAAGACAGTCATGGTGACACCTTGAATTATATCATTCATTCCCTCTGCAACCGTGATTTCCTTCACGGGCATGAATGAGTTTACCTTCTTAACCCTAGAATGGGACACGTACACCGCTACACAATATAGTGGTGGCAGTGTAGTTGCAGAAGCTTTACATGTAAGTAATGCAAAGGATAAGAATCATGTGTATGGGAACATGCATTGTTATAATTTGATTGAGGAAATATGGGAACTGGTCTACACAAGTTTAAAGGTACCACTTTTCGAATGTAAATGGGTTGATAGCCCTGATGGTGTATCAGTGGACGACCTAGGCTTTACAGTCGCCGATCTGAGCAAGACACATTCTACTGGCGAACCTTACATTCTTGCTTCACATGCTACGTAGGTTTTTTATGTTGTTGATCCCAATGATTCTTGCAAATCAGTGGTCATTTATGGGAAAAGTCAATATGTGGAGACTCTTGTCCATTTGCACTGTCCGAAATAAGTCCACACAGTTCCTCAAGCATCAACAACGTTGGGAAGGATGAAACATACAGGGTGGAGCTATCTTTGAGAAGAAACCATGAAGAAGGCGTTTGGATTGAAAGACACCTCAAATCGAAGAAGCAGAAGAATAAGACACAGTTTAGGTCTGCACATCAATTTAGATCATCTAGATGGTTGTTTATGTGATTGTTCATGTTTGTATGTAACTGAAAATTCAAGTGGCTATCCATTTTATCTCGACAGTGATGCTATATAATGTTTTGGGGTAGTTTATGGTCGACATCGTACGCTAGTTGATTTACAAATCATTTTCTGTGACACCAGGGATGCGAAGTCGCAATCTTCACATATTGACTACGAATAAGGGAATGTGAATTCGTACTACATATCATTGATTTCTAATTTTAGAGTCAATTAGGCATGGTGACCTCAGACCAACTCATCAGTCGAAGTCAGTGCTTAAAATAGCTTAACTTAATTGTTACATGTGAAGTCGCCTACTTGTCTATATCCCATCATCCTAACCGATCCAAGTGTGATGTCGCAGTGGTGAATCTGAGCTCTAAAATCATCACTTCTAATCCAATTAAACCAGAACAAGGAATGATTCAACTAAAGGAACCATTCCAAGTTCACTACAGCCAACCACTTATTTTGTAATCCAATCCAAACCATATGTGAAGAAAGCATTAAAACGTTAAAAGTGATTAAAAACAACTACTTATGCATGGAAGCCAAATTCAATCATATAACAAACTTTGTTTAAAACATAGAAACTTCATGAAAAGCAACTAAACAAATCAAATCCAACATAATCCATAGACAACCACCGAAAAAACTTTGCTTAAATCCAACAAACATTCATCATAATTTTTTTATATAGAAAGATGAGCTTCAACATCTTCTTTAGAGGAGTTATTCCCACAGTTCAACGGCGCCTTCACACGACCGAACTCATCGGTTGACTACTACCATTGCTACCACTGGAGTCTATTTCATCACCATCCTCTTCCAAAGTCTTAACTTTCTGCTCCCTTGCCCCATCTTCATGCTCAAACTCTTGGGCATCAACCTCCTCTGTCTCAGCGCTATCCTCCTCCGTCTCATCGGCACCCCTCTCTCTACAAGGTGCATTGATAGCATGGGCCAACATGGCTTTCACCTCTATCATGTCGTCAACCAACTACTGGATGAGGTACATTATCACCTGATTTGACGTTGTAATCTAGGTCGTATCCCTCGCAAGCATCACTCATGCATTACTTTTAAGGCATTTTCATAGGAAAATAAATTATGAATTTAATACCAAGTTCATAATTTCATTACGAATGAGTGGAAATAAAATTAAATTTGTACCTGAGGCTGTTATACCAGTGTTGGTTTGGGCTTGCAATGGTGCGGATACCGATGGAGTACCGTCAGGGCTAGCCTATGGAGGAACTTCCTTGGGGAATTTACGCAAAATCCACGAGCTCCCCTCCCAATTCCAATGATTCTTGTTAAAGTAATTCTTGTTAAAGTACTTTGGCTGAATCTTCAGTTTTGATTTGATCCTAACACCTTGCTTCTCTAACAAGGCAGAGATCACATTGCCGTAGGGGAGAGTCCAGCTCTTTGGAGTGAGGGAGACCGTGTGCGTCTCATTGATAATGGTAAATCCAGGGTCGATTTCTGCAATGTGATTAAACAATACTATATTATTGATAGTGAACTCGGAGGGATGTCCGGCAGGGATCAGCGCGTGTACAATCATATTGTACATCATCTTTTCCACCACATCCAACATATCAATCTTGATCTGCCTCGGCCCTGGTGTCACGCTATCCACATTGTTATTGAAGTACTTCTACACCATAATGTTGAGATCGAGGGCTCCCATCGTATCATTCACGTCTGGACTAGGAGGATAAGCACCACTACAGTAGATTTGCATTGGCACTACCTCCTGCCTTTAATCATCTACTCCAAATGTAGCCCCAAATGCCCCATTGATCACTGTCAATGTAATTAGGACCATGGTTGTCCCATTCACTTTTGTGGAATAGTTCGTGGTGGTAAGACGAGTGAAGGTAGCGTAGAACTCCCTAACCTTCATTTCAAAGATTGGCTAGTCAAGAAAAATCAACCCCACCATTCCCGATGGTTTGAAAGCCTCCAAGAAAAAGTTCAAGTGGAGCCTCTCCACATCCCCCACCTTCATGACCCTAACCTCTTCCAGCCTCCTCTCCAACAATGTTTTGAAATGCTTCTTGTTCTCCTCTCTGAAGAAGCATTTTTTTATCAAACGTTGATGGGAAAAGGGCATCCATAGTCCTTGCCTTTTTGGGGTGGGATGAACCGGCTTCACTGTTATTGCTCTTTCCCCTTTTGCAGTTTGCTTCACTGGAGACATTTGTTGATCAAAACTTTTTGCGAAATCTCACTAAACAAGAGTAGAAAGTGCAGTGGAGATCAATTTTATACCAATTTCAAACATGTATTGCAGTCACTTCGCCATAGCTGATAAGTCATGTGCAAAATTCCGATCGGGCATCGGAATTTTGCCATCGCAGTCACTTCGTTGGCTTCTAATCACATTACCCATCGGCCAAGATGATCTATGTTTGATTTGTGAAAAATGGGCCAAAAAACAACATGGAATCGAGTTTCATAAGTGTTCTAAAGAAAAATTGTAAGCAGCCAAACTCAAGATGCAAGACATGAACACATACATAACATGCATGAACTGATATTTGAATAACCAATAAAATATATTGACCAATTCCAAACTGATTCATAGACACCCAAAACAACATCCAATCACTTAGTATTGAAGTAAACATAGCACATTTCAAATAGATTAACCAAATGAAAGCATTCTAACAAGCCAAAAAAAGTGTTAAACACATTGTTACCTTTGCTTTGTTGAACTTAATCTGCTTAAGATTTAGCGAATGCGTCTAATGAGGTTGTTTCTTGACAATTTATATGCCAATATATGCGGTTTTTTAACGAATTCCAACGGGTTTTGAGTGGTTTTTTTCCAGGTGGAAAATGTTTACTTGTGAGTTCAAAGTTAAGAATGAGATTGGGGTTGGAGGTGAGTAGGTTATATGCCATGAACCAAATGGGGTCATTTTTATATATCTGCAATATCACAGATGGTTTCTTTCACGCAGACAATTGTGGCGATTAGAAGCCAGCGCCGCACATTGCACATAATGAGCCGAGTGTTTCTCTTGGGGCCAAAATAATTTTTGGCAGGATACTGTTTGGGGGAATTGAATCACCATGTAGTGATGTCGCATTTGATTTCAACTGGCCCGATAGGTTACCGACATGGAAGAAATTTTGTGAATGCCTAAAATTGAGCCGAATATTACAACCGGTCCAACCGTAAAAATGTGTGGGCTTTGCTAGTGGTGGGAACAAAACACCGTAGGGCCAATTTTGCATAGATTTCTACATGACTGATCCTTTACCGACATTCCAACGAGGTCTCACACAAAGGTTGATTTTAAGCCCATCCCCATCATCTTCCATTTGGTAGGGCCAACACGAATGGTATGGAATGGGTGTAAAATAGTACTATGATAAGGAAAAATTAAATACAGCAAGTTTTTGGCCTCTAAATTCTTCATCAGCAAAAACTTTACTAACTGATTATACAAGTACAGTTATCCTTTTGATCATTGATAGAAATCTTCTTTGAACACGGATTTGTTTATCTGGGTTGACTTATCGATCTCTTGATATACAATCCTACGAAATTTCCTGGAATGAAAATAATCCATTCGTGTTCAATACTTGAACCCTGAATTATTCTACTAGTCTCACACGTTTAATGCGGTTTGTTATATGTGTGGTTTAAATTAAGACACCATATAATCAATAAAGGTTATGCCATGTCATACGTGAATGGCTATGTCTTACCTTTAACTATCCTGTATTGAGAAACAACTATATTTTGAAAGAATTAGTCGTGTAATATGGTTGAATATCACATGCTCTAACAGAATACCTATTTGTAACTTAAAGAGACATTAATAATCGGCCTAGAACAATATCAAATATATGGTAGACTAATTAACGTATATCTAGTAGACTACTATGATCATTTAGGGTTAGACTAGTTCTTTATTTCAAACCTGCAACTATCATCACGACTCACGTAATTAAACCTTAAACATAATAGCTTTTTCTGATTGAAAAATGCAAAAACCCTAAGAGATCATATATGCGGTTGTTAGAGACCAAAGAAATGGCCTTGTACAATGGCTAAGGAATGTACTGGTTATTTTGAACAGTGACGCTCTCACAAAGCTAATTTTAAAACAGTTAATGTAATGCAGGTTTCCCAAAAATATTGTCTTACAATGGGAACACTGGGTAAGGAATTTCTTCACCTTTCACATAAAAGAGATAAAAATAATAATAGATCAATACCTAACATGCAAAGCCACCTATACATTCTTCTGTAGCGACTATAGTATGAATGGAGAGCGACATCGCAGATTTCTGGGGATTGGGCCAATTGGTCCATTAAACGGCCCACAACAAGGCATTAAATCGTATGTATTGTCGAGATTGCAAATCTGTCTTATATGTCGATGTTGGGCCGATATATCTCCAACGTTGCAAGGTCAACAAGGATCTTCACATATTGGGCCGATTATGAACTAAACAGAGAATTACTGTGAAATCGATCAACATTTCCCAAAACATTTCCAACATTGCATGAGTGGCGGGAGAATACATTTATGCACCATAACTGGGGAAAAAACCCCAAAACACTTTGAAAATGCATTTATTGCCAAAATTGGCGCCCTCCACCCCCCAAAGTCCTCAACATTCATCTCCTCCATTTCCTTCCACCACCAAATAATCAACCTCCAAACACACCCACACCCACCACAACTCTGTCATTCCCACATGGAGAAACAAATGGAGAAGGATGAGGTCATCATGGTGGAGGATTCTATGAATAAAAAAAGGGGTAAGTATCCATCTATGTCATTGCTTGATCAAATTGTGTATGCCCACATCCCTTTGGATCGTTTATTAAAAGGGTATTTAATATTTGCATGATTCATTCTTCTTCTTACTTTAACATTGTCTACAATAACCTTGTAGGATTTTCATATTTTCATTAAAGATGTTATTTTTTCAAGTGAATATGGTGTTGATACATGTGGGAGCATGTTGTTAGATGCTATTTGGATATGGAGTTAACATCAAACGAGGGATTTACATGTTTGGTTAAGATTGCTATGTTTCTTTGTCATCCATACATAGTCAAGGTTTCATATGAAATATTATATTGCATTCAATGTTTAATTTTGAATTTATTGATTCTACATTCAGGTCTTCTAGTCGTGAACCATGATAAGAAATAACGTCCCGAAGAAGGGAAAGATTTGAATCGATCAAAGAGACATAGGCAAGGTCGGGGTAGAGCAATTTGCAAGAAATTGATAGACATGGTGGAGAAGGGTAAAAAATGTCCTATGAAGTTCGATGTCATTGGGAATGTCATAGGGGAGCAAAGTAATTGGTGGTCTAGCTACATCGGTTTGATTGCTAGGACAAGGGTAGACATCTTCTTGTACGAGTCGGGGCCTCATGTCGATGATGCTTACAAGGATAAACTATGGAAGACCATGCAATATGCCGTTGAAATCGAGTGCGATAATATGGAAAATTTGAAGAAGAGAATTATATGGCGCATTGGTGAGAGATGGAGAGATTTCAAAGCTAAATTCACTAGGGATTACGTGTTTGGCAAGCAGAAGAATTGCAATCCCAAAATTAAGCATTCATTCATAAGTGGATCAAGTTGGAAGGGTTTTGTTTCAAGGAAGCTTGCAGACAAAAAATTGGTGAGGAATTTACATTGACATGCTTACAAGTATATACATAATGCGCACATATTTATAAATGTACACATGAATTATATTATGGGATAAACTTGATTGTGCATGGGTACAGATTTGTTGTTAGTGTCAGAATGTGTATGTTGTGCATGATTCCTAGGGTTCTAGAATGGTAAAGGTTTGCCCTTTGTCTAGAAAATAGTAGCATGTGTTGAACATGCGATGTCACACACTACCAATCGTGTTGTTGGTCAATGTAGTCAACTCGTTTGCTAGATCATGACTGCATTTAGTTTGGACACTTTTTAGGACCGACTACTTGTGCAAAATTGCACATTCACCTGCCACAAAATGCGATGTCCTGACCGACAGGTGTCCGATGTCGGTCAAAGCAGGGGAATTGTGTTACCAAGCAGGTTAACAATATTGGTTTTTAATATGAACCATGTGTTGTAAATGATCTTACAGGATAAAAAAAGTGAACTAGCAGGAAGGAACAAGATGTGCCACACTATGAGTCATCAAGGATTCACACTAGCTACAAGAATAATCATGAAGGAAATGTTCGAGGCTAGAGTGTTCGACAAGGTGGAGCTAGGAATGATGGATGAGGAAGAAGGGACTTCAACTAATTATCCCACGGCTGACAAGATTCCCTAATTTTGAAAATTGGCTAAAAGGATACAAAATGCATGGGAAAATAATGGAGGGTAAGTTCCACACCAAAGATGCAGAGGTGGTTGCCAAAAAAATTGTAAGTTTATCTTATGTTTTAGATCATATGATAGGAATGAAATTGTTCAAGTAGAAATATATAGGAGATTTATTATTTGTAATTTTTAGGAGGACTTAAAAAGGAAGAAAAAGTCCGGCGAGTTCATTGGTGTTGGAAAGGACATACTGGGGGTTGCGCTTAGCAAGAAAGAAAATCTGGGCTGGGTCCCGGGTGTCGAAATGCTCTCTACATATATAGACATATTTCTCAAACCCGAATGTCTAAATTGAATATGCATCAATTAGTCAACAAAGAGAGATTAATGCATTGAAATCCACATTGAGCCAACAAGTGGCTTATGTCTGGCAAGAATCGAATGGGAGGAAAATATCACTTAGCTTAGAGAGAATAATTGCATGTTCTAAACCAACAAGCTAAACTCCACCTCGCCCTTCTTCTCCAACAACATTAACACATGATATCCTGGAGCCTTTTAGTAGACTCTTCCCCCAATCTGCGACCTCTACAACACCTCAATCGTTTGATCGACTAAGAACGGAGTTAGTAGAGGTCACCCAATGCAACATGGAGGTATAAGTAAACATATTACACTAATCATGTTCCAACTTATTTTACACTAATTATCGACTCTTAATTTTTAGGATAATTCATTGTGCATACTACTTGCCGAATGTGTTAATGGAGAGAGCTACATCGTGGCAGAAGGTAAAGTGTACACATCATTACGAGTGCATCATCATAAGCCGGTCGCGAATGATAACGTTGTGGTAAATGTCACAAAGAGCCTTGTAGTTAGCATTGCTCTTCCAATCCCAGAACCCGAGGCTATGACAGTAGACGCAGTGTTAGGAATGGTTGTTGAATGGCCCCGTCGTTTAGTTGATATTTTGGAGAACATGCAAACTAAGAAGGTATAACATCGAGAATCTATACACTATATCTTATATGAGTTGAGAGAAATGTTTAGAAACTCATATTTGCGGTTTATTTAATGTAGATTGAGACAAGGGTTATAAGTAGCCCTGCAAAATTGCCCAATGCATGTAGGGATCCAAAGCTAACAAAGTCTCGTGTCTCTAGAATCAGGCCACCGGCATTCAATCCCACAAAGGATGGTTCCATAAAGAACTTCCACACGATTGTGACACCACACCCTATCACATGTTTGTAGAAAATCCCCGTGGAAGAAGTGAGTATTTTAGGGTACAAGTTAGATGCAATTATCGAGAAGGGGAGTTTGGTATCATTGTTCCATTTCCATAATATGCCCCTTCCAGTGATGCAACTAAATTACATGTAAGTGTTAATCCGTCACCATAACCTTAGCTAACATAATGCTTATTGCATTCGGCTTCTAGCAAGCAATACTAACCATGTTTACATGCTCCGTCATGTATAATCCATTACCAAAATGAAAGAATGGATAGGGGTTCTTTGCCCAACGAAGATCCAACACCATGTTGCGATGGAAGAATGTTTGGCCTACTTCAGCTCTTGGTTGATGCAAAAGGACCATCTCATATATATCACACCTTATTATGAGAGGTGAATCAACTATACTTACTTTATTTCAACTGTTTGGTTTCTATTGATCAATATGTGATTGTATTGAGGTAATGGGGATTTCATTTTTTTAACAAGCATTGGATGGTTTCCATCACCGTTCTCCTTTCAAAATGGTGTTTTAGTACGATCCGCCAGGAAAAATTTCATTCGCAATTACCAAGGTGATGACAGATCACATAATTAACAAGCATAGGGAATTCACGTGGAAGTCCCTAAAGGTTAGAATTAAATTTGACAGTGAATTATGGAATAACTATTGCCATAAGTACTAATCAATGTCTTCGTGAACATTTTGTCTAATTGACTAGCATAAGAAAGAAATGGCCTCGTGGGAAAGCGGTTACTATTGCATGCAATTGAAGAAGGAAGTGGCCATGCAAGCGAGGGAGAATCAATTAGATCTACAAAAGGTATCTATTATTCTCACCAGTAGAATCTAATCGATAACATCATTTCATTACGCACAACCTATGTACATTTTTTGACATTATACCTTGTAGTATTTTAACAAGGACAAAGAACCGTACACCATCACGCAATTAGAGGAAGTACGTAAAAGTTGGGAAAAATTTATGATGGTAGGGAATTTGAAGCATTTACTTAACCCAACAACATGAGGAAGTTGGAATAGGTTGATTTTATTGTGAGAGCATCATTCTCTAAAATGTCCATTGATACTTTCTAAGGTATTTTTGACACCTTGATATAGATCTCTAGCTAGGAGTATCAATGCTCCAGTTCCTTTTGTGAGAATTTTAAAAACATACTAAGTGTATGGATGGTGTAGTGATTCTCGTTCTTGTCTGTATGCCTTATTGAATGGTGTGGTTAGATTCAATCTAATAGGGTGTTTGATGCCGAGCATTCTATTTATGAAATATTTTATTTCTGTTATTTATATGAGGTGCAACTTCGTACACTTAAATAGACAATTTGGTACAACATAACTATACTCTGCGACGTCGCATATAGTTATGATTGAGTTACGGATAGATCAGGCCAACTGGCGACATTGCACAATTTACCACAAAGCATTCTCAGAAATCGCAGACAGATCGACTATGTAATCGTTCTTTGCGATGTAGCTGACACTTGATATTATTCCAAAAAATCCAAAACAAAAACATTTGATTTACAGCGGTTCACAACTGCAGTTAAAAATCAAATTCTGCTAAGTTGGTTATGAAATATGCGATTTTGTCGATGGTCTATAACGTCGCAAATTAGAATCAAATGATATCGCTTGTCATGTTTTTTGCAATCTTGTCAATCATCAACATTCCAAGCTATAGAATTAACTACGGCTATTCCGCCAAAAAACTGATGTCAAAAAAATTATTTACAGCAATAAAAACCGCAGTAAATAAATCTTGGTCTACGAACTTGGAACATCACGATGTGACATCAAATATGAATACGAATCATCGCAAACACTATGAACGACATCGTGCTATGCGACCTCGCTGTTAAATAGGAAGTCGACAACCCTTAAACGTGTAGCAATTTTGCACACATGTTGTTGTCATCAGCTGTGTATTATTTACCTCGGTTATTTTCATGAAAACCTGAGGTAAAAATGAGTTTTTACCTCGGTTTTGAACCGAGGTAAAAACTAAAAACTCGGTTTTGAACCGAGGTAAAAACTAATCTTTTTACTACAGCCACATTTACTTCATTTTTTCAGGGGCAAAAAACTGAGATAAAAAGGGCTAAAAAACCGAGGTAATAAGTGTTGTTTGTTGTAGTGTATGGACACAAATCCCTGGGCCTAGAGAGGTAAAGGGGTTGACATCTCGTGATTACTCTAAGGTTGACACGACCACTGTCATTTCACCACAACCCTAGTTGCTACAAACTATCACGCTCATCTATTGGGGTATGCCAAGGGTTTTCCCTCGTTAAGGATTAGGCTAATGCCACTAGCATGCGATCACTTACACAACTAGCCAATTATAATTAGAGTCTAAGGATCGGGATGGTACTCTCAAGGTAGAATGAATGCACTCATCTCCCCAGTACTCTCGAACCTACAATAGCCCAAATCTAACACTCCCAAGATAGCAATTAAGCCTAGCACAATATTACACTACACGTGGATATATGAATGCATCATAAAATATGACATAGCATAAATCTTATGTAAAGCATAAATCAAGTACAAATATTGACATAGAGATAGGAAAATCTAAGAATCTCACAAAGTCAACATCTAGTCATGAATACAAAATTTCCCCAAGAAAATAAACTACTCTAAGGACATTGAACTAAAGACAATCATTGGATTCAATGGCATAGGCAAAAATTAGGGGGAAAATGAAGAGAGCATATAGTCTCTTCTCTCTCTACCTACTCTTAGATTTAGGAATTGGAATTCTAACCAAACTTAAACCCTAGTAGACTAGTGGCTACTTATATAGCAGGTGTAAATGTACACGAGCCGTATCAGTATTCATGTCTTCCGGACTTCGACTCATTTTCTCTGGCGCATCCATGTACTACCACATTTTTAGCTCGTGACTCGAGTCTATTTCCATCCTTGCGAATGTCTCCTACTATCTACTATCATTCTTGTGAATGGCCTTCTACATAATCTAAAGTGCCTATGAACAATCTACAAATGAACGTTCACAAAAATGGATCTAAATAAGTTACAAAATGAGGAATTTAGGTAACAAAACAAATAACGGCCATCTAAACATCTTGTAATGTGAACTCACTTAAATATAGTAATCTACCATACAAAAGCCAACAAAGGATATGCTAAATGTGAGGAAACACATGATTCTAGAGTCTCATCATTTATACAATAGACCCAACAAGCTCCAGGCAATGAGGCTATTATATTATCCATCTGCATCTTATGGGAAATTTTGAAGCAGAGAAACTCCAAGGTTTTCAAAGATGAGAAAAAGGATATGATAGCTTGTTGGCACAGTGCCAGTAACTCCTTCAGTGTCATAAGTCAGTCATTTTCTGAGATAAAAGAAGTGGATGATGGTGTTATTTTAGGCTGATGTACAATTCATAGGAGACAAGAGGAATCAAATTGTGCGGTTTGAAAATACGAATTCAATTGAACTATATGACGAGTAATACAATTCAACATTGAAGAAAAAGATGATTGGATGTGGGCCCGGATCGTCATTTTGTTTTGGCTAAAGGCGATCAAATAGCTCACCCTCAGCTGCTCCGGCCGCACCGACACCACGGTCATAACCGGAGAGGTAAATCACAGCATTCCCGTAGCTGAACCCCTGACCCTCGACTGTACTCGGTGCGCACAAGGGACCTCCCCACTGAAGAAATCTCCACACTGCCGCTGCTGAACCCCTGACTCTCGACTTGAACTCACGATGGCAAGAGCATAAGTCAGAGGCCCAACCATTTGGACGATCGTGTGGGTGTATCGTCATTTTGTTTTGGTTTATGTGGCTGGTGGTATGATTTTCCAGGACGAAATTGGTATTCCGACGATCAAACAAGGTTGGTTTTCTGGCGGTAAGAATCGATGAGAAATACGAAAATACCAAGTGAGCACATGAGAAATTAATGGGATTAAAATTACTAATTAATTAGATGAAATTAGACTAAATCAATGGTTCTAATTGAGTAGGCCTACTAACAAGCAGGAACATGCCACTTATTTCTTACCATATATACTGTATTTGTTAAATTACATACAAAATATATAATTTTTAAAAATATTTTTCATAATATAATTTTTTTTATTTTTCTATTTAAATGCATATTATTAATTATTTTAACTTATAAATTACAATATTTAAATTTTATAAAAAGTTACAATATTTAACGTAAATGTCCCTATAAACTGTACATAAATATATAGAAATGTCGTATTTTCTGAAACTTTCCTTTTCAAATTTAGAGTATAAAAGAGGTAAAATGGGGAGGTTGATTGATCCCTTTCCTCTATAGAAATAGTTACGAGCAAAAAAAAGATAATATCATAATAAAAATTTAGAATTCAACAAGTGCAAATTCAACAAGTGCAGACAATGATAGCTCATTTTCCGTTCTCAACCAAACATCATTTTTGCAATAAATATACCCATTCCATTCCCTCTATTTTCATAGACCCGTATCCACGTCATAGTATATATTCCTTACCTTCCCCTTTAAATTTGCTAATTGCTTTTTGAAAGTTACAGTGGTAAACTTTAATCCTAAATAAAAATTAAAATATACATAATAAATATATCATGTATAATTTTGTTAAATTTATTTTAATATTTATTTTCTAAATATTAATTATATATATAATTATTATTTACAGTCATACATACTTATTGAACATCGTGAAATAATAATTAGGAAGTTTAAATTAAAGTGGAGGGAGCATATATTGAAGATATTGCGTTTCTACTTCATTAAGTGTACTGTACAAGAGTTGGCCTCTGTTTAAAAACACTCAATAGATTCGAAACAAGACAACAATGAGGAATGTAGTGGCCCTTTCATCTATACCAAACATATGAACATAGATCATTAAAATGTAAGCAACTAGGCTTTGAGGTACAAGGAAGATTCTGAGATTATTTACAGAAAATCAGTGGCGCAGAAAGGGAGGTGAGCTGCAACATCTATTTTACAAGGGAGGATGCCAGCACATGCAGGGGAAATATTATAAATATGCTATTACACAGACAGACAGAATTCATGAAATTCAAACGCTGGACTCTATGCCAGTTATGCACTAAATCCCCTGCTGAGAGAGCTCCAAGAATTTGAAGGAATGCGGGCGCAAGCCTGCCCTGCCGCCTCAGCCACCTGCTCCTTAGTGATTCCAGCATTGCAGATATTAGCAACAGATCGCATATGCTTCATCCCGTACTGGGATAATGAGCCGCAATGTGTCTCAAATGTTCTGACCTGTTGAGATGATAGGAGAAATTGCTTTTAAGTTGACAGAGTTCTAGAGAAACTGCACTGATACTAGCATGTTTATAGACAGAGGAACGCTGTGAGGAACATTTCAAAGGGAGTTTCAAACTAACCTGATGACTCTTGTAGTGTTACGAATTGTTTATGAATTTCAACATTAGTTTTCCAATTTTAGTGATGCTGGTTTTAATTTAAAATTTCAAAAGCAGGATAAGAGAATGTGGAGGTGTACCAAAGATTTGAGGCAGTCCCAGTCATCAACAAGTGGCTGGCCAGTTGGACGGACAGCATTCAGAATTTTGGGACCTTTCTCAATTCCAAAGAGAAGCTTCCCAACTAATTTCATGCTGTTGTCAATGTGCATTCGGTGAGACATTGCTTCAAAAACCTGTTTCTGAGCTTCAACTTTCCTCTCAGAGCCTTCATGAGCCTTACGGAACTGCAAGTATTTGGAAACATTCAATACCTTCTTGTAAGGAAAGCAGAACACAGCTTAAAATTTTCAGGGCTGACTGGCGACTACTCTAGTAGAAAACCAACGAATCGTAAGGCTAGTTTCTCTTGCTTACGTAACAAAAGTTTAACTAAATAAAAGAAATTTCTATAACCTCGCACAATTTACTTTTACCACCTTAGGGCAATTGTTTTCATTTTCACACAGCAACGGAGGAGTTCAAAAACAGTAAAGATAAGGTAACCACTCAATTATATTATCACTATCAGTTCCACACTCCATTCCTCCTCTCTTCCTGCACCTCTAAACCATGTCATGCTCCGAGACAAACCACGAAAAAGATTAAAGCACCAAACAGTTACAACATAAGAGATGAGCATGTACCTTGTCCCAGAAATGCACTAAATCAGCATCACGCTGATTAATAACTTTCAAAGGTGGATGGATAAAGTTGTCATGGCTAAAAGTGAAATTATCATTTGCAGGGTTTGTACCCATATAGAGGAAAAGATCTTCCACACTCAGCTTTAAATCACCATATTGCATGACATGGGAACCATAGGCTGAATTACCATTGGAAGTTCTATCTTTAACCTGCCATTCCACCATACTAAAAGTTACAAAATAGCTCAGAAAATTAAGTAGGGGGGAAGTAGTCACTACAAAAGGATAAGCATAACACGTTAGTACACTTATGCTAATTCCTGTATGCACCCTCACAGGTGAAAAGTATGATAGAATAATAATGTTTAGCTTGTGTTTATTTGCAAGATATTGACATAACTATAAACGTTAAGCATGTTTGATGAAACTAATAAAAGCATTGACTTCACTGGGGAAGAAACAAAGGCCTCACCGTGTTTATTCGCAAGATATTGACATAACTATAAACGTTAAGCATGTTTGATGAAACTAATAAAAGCATTGACTTCACTGGGAAAGAAACAAAGGCCTCACCATGTGATATTGCTGCTTCAGAGTTTCAGTCCGCAAATTATGTATCTCACTGTGACAGATGTATAGCAAAATGGTTACATTAAGACCCAGGGGAACCAAAAAAGGAAGAAACCATAAATGATAAAAAAAAAATTCGAGAAAAATAAACACCTAGTAATATTGTTCAGATCAAATTTAGATGGCTCAAGGAAGCACACATAACATTTGAAAAAATGCTTTTCTCTCAATTGTCTTAGTAACTATCACATAATAAGAACCAATAACCCCCAATCTACTACAGCTAATCATGAGAAGGAATGTAATATCCACACAAGATTCCAGTAATCCATAGTCAATAATGAAGTTATGGACCATGGCTAAGAGTTGCATTTTTAATTCCTTCATAAGCCGTATATCATCAAATAAGTAAAGTACACCATACCTGTCTTCCATCCAAGCAACACTATACAAGTCACCCAAGCAAGTCTCATATTCGGGAGGAGGGCTAGGATACTCCCCGGGGCAATAGGTCCCCCAACTGCTTTCGTCAGCATTTGAGGCTGTAGTTGCATATATATTGAGGCCTTCAGGGAGTAGTCCTTCGAAGATGCTACCTGACTCACAAGCTTCCAGGTAAAACACCTGAATATTGACAGCACATTACAGATTTCAGAGGCTAGGATGAGACTATGAATCAAAAGTAAAGGAAAAATGAACTGTACCAAGCTTCTATACGTCCCAGAAGCATGCTTCTTCTTCAAAGTATCAATAAGGTCGTCCGCATAGAGGTAAGGACCCACAGGCATCCCTGAGAGTGTCAAACAGAAACAATTTTAGCTGAGAGAGACTAACTGAGATCTCAGGACAATTGAATGTCACTTCTCACAAGCGATTTCATCTTATGCTACTCTACTCTGAGTTGAGTATTTCTTCAACATGGACAGGAAAAGAATCATGAATTAACAAATAAAACATCAAGTAGCACTGACCGAGAACTCCAGGACCACCATGATCCGTGTAGTAGACAAATATGTGATCATTTGGACCACTATTAACTACCTTGCCACTACCCCCTGTTATAGCTGTTTTATCGCCAAGAATAGCAGCTAAGAAGTTTTTGGCAGTAACTTCATCCCCAGTGTAATCCTGCAGTGCAATAACACGCCAAATGAGAACTCAACTGTACTACATAACCAAAAACAAGCACAGAAGAAAATGGTAAACCTTTGGTACTCCTTGATAAACATCACTGCCATGCGGGCTATTGATAATAACTCCTTTCCTGGGATTCTCTTCATTGTAGGCAATGTCATCATACATGAAGACCACGATATTCTCATCTTTAAGACCTCCTCTCTTCAGTATTTGATATGCATGGCATACATCAGCCTGTAACAAAATAGTATGAAACATATAAGCTCCTCAACAAATCAGCACGAGATCCGTCTAATTAGCACAAAAGCTGAAAATAGCTTGGCTCCCTTGACATCAACTAGTTCCAGCAAGTGCATAACTATTGTCATAACTCAAGGCACTGATTGACAAAAAAATGTCCTTTTCTTAATAAATATTCAAACAAATAAGACAGCTGACAAAATTGACATAAATCCTCCAATAAGAAACAAAGAAATAGCAAAACCAATCCCTACCTGACAAAATAACAATACAAATGAAACACGCTAGGAAATTTCTTGAACTCAATCTTCATCTGAACTTCAGAAAAGCAATATATATATATATATATATATATATATATATATATATATATATAGACACACACACACAAAAATGTCATATATATGTAATACATACAAAAATAATACTTTTCGTGCAGAAAGAATAATACTTTTCAGTGATATATACAAAATCCTAGTCGCAGGAGAAGCACACAACCTCCTACACTTAAAAATGGAAAATTAAATTAAGTCACTTTTTATTGATATGAAATCCTCACAACTTGTCAATAAAATCAAATTATATAATTAAAACAGTCAAAATAGTTCTCCACCTGATCGTTAAGTCAATTACTAGAAAACTAAGCGTTAGAATCGAATGCAAAATTTCAATCGCACGGTGCGATCACCTGGTGGCGGTAATTCCAATAGCCGTTAGATCCGGCGAGAAGGACGGCCCATCGAGTTCCGACGGAGTCATCACCGGCGTCGTTACTCTCCTGTGGGCGAAAGAAATCAGAAACTTGTGACGGCAGCCTTATGAAGCTGTTACGCGTTGCAGAAACGGCGGCGACCGAGACTACGAGAAGGAGCACGGCGGCTTCTGAGGCAGCGTATCGAGCCATTGCTTTTTAAAATCTGCAGTGGAACAAAGGTAAAACTAATTGTGGTAGGCCGTATTTATTAATGAGTGGAAGTATGATGTTGGCCTACCGCCCATTATTTATTTTGTATTTTCAATAGAGCCCCTCAAATATTACTTTGTGCGAAAATGAGTACTCCCTTTGTCACAGTTCAAAATACACAGGAAATGTTTTACTATTTTCAAGAAACATATTAAACTGTTAATAATTTTAATTAGAGGACATCTCTTAAAATACTGTTTTTGCATAAATTATGAAAATATCAAAGATTTAATTGCAATTTTAAGACAATAGGCAAGAAAATTCCCAGCACAAAATCAAACAAATTCTAGTCGAAAATCGATCATAAAGGTTAGGGTTATTTCACGCGTCTAAATAAGGTAAAACCTCAAATTCCATCTTTCTCCCCCACAGCTCAGTAATCTTCGGACAAAATCCCCAAATCCTCAAACACAGCTCTGCGATCTTCGATTCTGCTGTCTTCCATTCTTCAAATTCACACCAATCAACGTCTCCGTCACAAATCGCCGAAAACCATCGCAGATCAAGCACTCATTCTTGTATCAAATCGAAGAAGAATGAACTCATCCTTGTAAGTTTCATTAAAAATTGGGATTAGATTTTGTTTGATTATGATTATGATTTTGTTTGATTATGATTTTGTTCGCGATTTCAGTTTTAAATTGCAATAGATCTGACGTTTCATTACTTTGATTGAATCTTATTGTTCATGTGCTCTTAATTGAAGCAATCAAAGAACAGATTGTTGTTGCTGTTAATACACCTTTTGAAGGTATGGACTCTATCAAATTCTTCTTCCTTTCGATCCACTATTAGATTCATTAAAATTTGAATGTTTTACATTGACAGTGAAAGCTTTTAAATTATATGCACTACCTTTTTGTTGATCAAATATGAAGATTTTTTGTTCATGAAATATGAAATCTCAGTACATGTTAAGATTTAATTTCATTGTTATATGATTTATTTCAACCTAATGTTGTAACGTTTTATACTGAACAGTTTTCAAAAGGTATTTGGAATTTACAGATCATCGAAGAAGAATTAAAAATAAAAGTTAACTAAAATCATGAATAAGTAACATATAACCTATATGTTTTACTTTAAATATATATTGTTTCTAACCAAAACTCTAATGTTTCACTTGCAATTACTGCAGACTATGAAAATCCACCAAACTTAGTAGAACTTGACGTAACTGAATGCGCCAATGGACTACAAGCAAAAACGATGCAAGAATTAGAGAATCTCTACAAAGGACATGCTTAAAAATTGGGATTCAACTACAAAAAAAAAACCACGCAATGGTTGAACAACCAAGGAGTACTTTTCATGCTCATGTCAAGGAAAAACTCATAAAAAATAGTGAAATCATTCCCACCAATACCAATCTGTGATGGATCGAAAGATTCAACCTCGAGAAAGATAAAGACAAGGGAATTACCTTTAACTTGAACGGGGGTTTAAGGCTGAAATACTAATCAAATTGGTTGACAACCTTTATAAAGGCACGCACTATATCTTGCAGCACAACCATGAGTTTACAAGACCGACTTGGCAATATCTACTGTGGATTATGCATCATATCTGAATTATAATTTTTATGGCCAATATCTATCACTATAAACGTGCAATATTTTAACCTAAACATCCAACCTAACAAACAAAAAATCAGTAACTTCAAAATTTTAAAAATCTAACTGACACCAAACCCATAATGCAACATCTGCATTATGCATTTTATGGTGAAAATCTATCACTATAAACATGCAATTTTTTAACCTAAACATCCAACCTAGCACAAAAAGAATCAGGTAACTTTGAAATTTTAAGAGAAAGTACGAAAACAAAATAAACCTCTGAAATGTGCTTTTCATAGTGAGCATGTATAAATTATTTTTACCTAAAAATCCAACCTGTCATATCTAAAATCAGAGTACTTCAAAATAACTAAATATTATCCTCTTGCATCAAAAAACAATCCAATTATAGATTAAATCCACAAACTGTTACATAGTTATTCAAATCAAATATCATCGAGACCAAGAAGGTCAAAATTATGCATGAATCCAACTGCTTTTTTCTTAAAATTGTGCACGAGGTCATCGATCACCTTCCACGAAGCGAGATCATCAAGGATGTCTTGAGTGTTGGATATGTGCATTGAATTTGTGTTCGGATCATTTTGAATAGTTATCGTTTGTGCTTTCGCCAACCGTTCTGATAATTTGGAAGCAACCACTTCCATATCCCTTTGAAACGAAGAAAATGCTTCATCATCAGCCTATGAAACAACACATTTTACAATAAGACATTCAATCTCTTCATCTGTTGAAATCACAATAGAAATATCGAATTGCAGAACCCGGTTACCAATAACAACTTTACCTAGATCACTCGAACTACCAACAAAGGCTGTATCTTTCAACACTCCGGGGTTTGCAGTAGTACAACACACAAAACAATAATAGCAGCAACAAAAAAATCACGCATTTGAATCCAAAACACATAACCTTTTAGCTCAAACACAACAACTCTAACTGAATTTGACGAAAAAATTGGGTGAGAGTGATGTGTGTTATATTGTGTTCATATTTTGTGGGACTATTATGATTTTATTGAGATATAATTTGCACTTTTAGGTGTTTTGGTGCATAAATTCATTGATTGCGAAGAATTGAGAGGGAATTATACATTGTACTCTTTTTCCCTTAACCAATGTTTTTTCCCACTGGGTTTTCCAGGTTAAGGTTTTTAATGAGGCGATGTGCTCCAATGGAAAATGTTCCTATTTTATAAGACATTTTTCCAGAGATGAAGGAAGAGAGACAAAAACATAATTACTGAAGTCATGGGGTGAAAAGTGAATTATTGAAGAGACGTGGATTTGAAGAAAATAAAGATATTCACTTCCCATATTGATAAGGATTGTATTATCTCCTTCCATTTGAAATTCCTTAATTTTAGGAATTAGTTAATTAGAATTAGAATAGATTTTGATTGATTTTCAGAAGAAGAATCCGAATCAGCTTGAGATTGTAATTGATGCGTATATATTCATATACGCAGACTTGGAGAGGGATTTAGTTTTTTAGTTTTTCATCATTCCAGACAGAGACATTATTTACGCAG
Source organism: Rubia yunnanensis (assembly GCA_037428765.1). Taxonomy (NCBI): domain Eukaryota; kingdom Viridiplantae; phylum Streptophyta; class Magnoliopsida; order Gentianales; family Rubiaceae; genus Rubia; species Rubia yunnanensis. Next base: position 61,796,780 of record CM075069.1, on the reverse strand, counting down.
TAGTTAGGTTTTAGTTTTGGAGTTAATTATATACACTAGTCAGTTTGGTTCTAAGGCTACGGAAGAGGAGCAACATTGCTTGGTTTTGAAGAATTATTCACGTCAACTCGTATTCACATTGTTTTGCATGCAAATCAATTATTTGGTTTGATTTTATTGTTTCCGTTAGTATTCTGTCTAGAGTAATTATGTTTTGTTATTATAATCTTTATTTGTTTAGTTTAATTATTATGAGTAGCTAATTTATATATCGGTATGGAATAACAAACATTAGTTTATTAATCGTGAGGCCTAATTGTTTTATAATTGATTCTTATGTGTTCTTGATTGTTCTTGGTTTAATTTATTCTTAATGTGTTTAATCCTGATCAACTTGAATATTACTGGGATAATGCAATCTAATTCCACCAATACGTAATCGTTGGAAAGGGTTAGTAAGTAGCGAGTTCTTGTGAAAAACAGCTAACTAACTAAGACTGTAATAGCAAGATGGGGAACAATTAAGTGTGCGTTACTATTTGCTTTTACTTTGGTAATTGCTATATCGGCTTCTTTTCATTCTTAATGCTATCGAGGTGTGTATCTGGTTCAGCGAATACTTTCTAGGGGCATCTTGGTAAGAGAAACAATTAGTTAATTATAATTGGTTAATTGTCGATAAAGTATGAAAGAATTGGGAGGTTAAGCGTACCTACTTTCCTATAACTGATAAATGCATATGAATTGATTTATCTTTGCGCCTATGATCGATGTTTAACTAATGTGAGTTATTCCGAGCCGATTGCATTCATCATATATTTGCTAGATTTTTATTTTTTTTAGTTTGCATTATTATTTCATATTTTACATTAGTTAGTTGGATTATTAGTTGTTAGATAAATTTGAAATTAAGGCGTGGTGGCTACACCAAAAGTGTTCTATATTAGTAGGTATTTTATTATAGTTTTTGCTTCGTTCCTCGTGGGATTGACTCTACTTACTACTGTGCTAATTTCATCATTAGAGTTTGCAGATTATTTTGGTGAGTGAAACGACGTTCATCAAAGAGACAAAAACAAACATTACACACCAAAGCAAAAAAGAAATTTAACACAACGACCACTTAATATCAACATATTACACTATAAACCTGTAGCCATTCACAATAAACATCAGATCATCGAAAAATTAACCTCTTAAATTGGGGAAAACCATAAACATGCTAACATCATCACACAAAAGCATCAGAAAACGGTTATAATGCTAACTAAAGCAAATGCATCCTCATTTGACACCAAAACTACACATTAACAACACAAATTCAACCAAACAAAACATCACCTTCGACAATCTTTACTCTTTTCGTCACCATTCTGCTGCAATAAAACACAAAAAACTTCATATCTAAAACCAAAAACCTAAAAAATTGAACATAAAATCATAAACATAACTCAAAAAGAGGAAATTACCTGATGAATGCAATCAAAGCTTCAATTGACGACGAATATTTTATTTCACTGTAAACACATAAACTTTTATAAATAAGTAAGAATCATATCAACTCAAAATAGTATAGGTCGTAAAAAGTAATAGCAACAACAACAAAATCACATTCATATCCAAAACCTAGCACGTCTCACTGAATTTTACAAAAAATCTGGGTAGGAGACAAAAATAAACATTATGCACCAAAACAATAATTAATTTAACACAACAACCACTTAATATCAACATATTACACTATAAACTTGAAACTTTTCACAATAAACATCAGATCTTCAAAAAATAAACCTCCTAAATTGGGGAAAATAGAAAACACACTAACATCATCACACAAAAAGCATTAGAAAATGGTTATACTGCAAAGTAAACCACATACATCCTCACTTGACAAAAACAAAATACACATTAACAATAAAAAATCAACAAATAAACTTAACCTTCGACATTGGCAAGACCTTCGACAGATTTACCTTTGTTCTTCCCCTTTATGCTGCAATAAAACACAATAAAACACAATAAAAAATCGGATCTGAAACCAAAAACTAAAAAATGGAACATAAAATAAAAAGGCAGAACACAAAAGGTAAAAGTTACATCTCACAAACACAATTGAACAACGAACTGGCAAAACGAACAATAAAAATTGGAGAAAAACGAGATTAAACGGCGAAGTGAACGACAAAGATGAAAACGAGAGAGAGATAGGGAGAAACATGAGCGGTTGTAATGAATTATGAAAGAATTTTTTTTTTAAAAAAGTTAGGGTTTATATATATAACGCATGAAGTACAACTTCCAAAATATTGCAACTCAATCCCAAATTTTCTATTATTTTAATTAAACATTGGCTTTCCTTATGCCTATGGAAAATAAATCTGTCCCAACTCTTTGTCTTTTAATAATGTGTAATAATACAATAACATTGTTGATATATATTTATTCACATATATGGTCAAACTTTGACAATTTTAACTAAAAAAAAGTCTTCCGTTCAGTTTGAACTAGGACAGAGGGAGTATACTCTATATGTTATGTTTAAAAGTGGCAAAACAACCTTGAATGCTTTCGAAGTTCCAAAGTAATTATGTACCCGTGAAAGTGTCAAAAAGGCCTTGAAATTTTGGCATTAGTTTTGGCATCGGTTAGACATAATGGTAACATTCAACGTATACTTAGTATTATTTTAGCGCATTCAACAAACACATAGGGATTGGTTCAACACTTTCAAAGAACTCGAGGTTGTTTCTGCATAATCACAAAAACATGGATCATTTTTGTGTTTTCCCCTATTACTTATTATCAGTTTGGTGTAACATACTTTGAAGAAAAATGTGATCCCATAATTCTCAGTTCTTCATTAGGTGTGTATCTATTTTTTTTAAAATTGCAGAATTAATCCTTAGCTAACCTAAAGTTTGAGTCGATGTCTGTCAAAACCGGATGAAGTTGAAAGATTAAAAAAATATGTTATTTTGAAGCTTAAAAATAATTAAAAAATGAAGGTTATATTTTTTCTTTCAAAAGTTATTTTTTTACACAACCATATCCACCGATGTTGCCATTGTTCTCCCTCTTATTCTTCTTTCTCCACCACCAAAATCCCACATAGCTTCCTCCCCCCCCCATCTCTACCATCGCCCCCACCCGCCATCACCATCGTCATCGCCATACCTAAAAAAACTCTTAAATCCTACCCCTCCTTCACATCCTTAATCGAAAATAGAACTACTCCTTCCGTCCAGGGGAATCTGCACACTTTCCTTTTATAGTTGTCCCAGGCAAATCTACACACTTTCCTTTTTAAGAAAGTTTTAATATGTTAAATGACAAATTTAACCTTGAATTTTTTTTACGATCACTCCTTGACAAATCCCCACCTATCAATACTTATCATCAATTCTAACTCCCACAATCCTCCATTTATGCCACCAATTACTCCTCCATTTACTCCTTCAGATCTGATTCCCACGCCTCCTCTACCACTCACCTCTTCGCATCTCCTCCGTCGTCTCTTCTCTCTGCCTCTTCCCGCCGCCCATCTCCACCTTAGCCTCACCTCTCCTCTTATCTTCGTCTTTACGATCTCAGTCTTTGTCGTCTCCATCATCTCAAGGTTTCAGTCTTTGGGGTGGTGGTGCTGTAAATGGGTCTCCATCTTCTCAAGGGCACCATCTTCAAGGTGGTGGTGCTATAAGTGGGGTTTGTAATTTTGTGGTTATGTAAAAGAAGTTTTGTTGTGCTTTAAATGGGGTTTGTAAATGGATCTTGAGTTTGGTTTGTAATGGAGGTTGGTGTTGGGTGGCATAAATGGAGGAGTAAGTGGTGGTGTAAATGGATCAAACCTGAAGAGAAGAAGAGTTAGGAAGAAAGAGAAGGGGGAGAAGATAAGGGCATTTTGGTCATTTCACATTTCTCAAATTAAAAGAAAGACTTTCTCTTTCTGCAGGTTACGGTTTGACGGGGGGAGTATAAAGAAAATGATGATGATTTTTCCCGAATCTAGGGAAACTTATGAGGACCCACTAGATGTTCCATTTTTTTGGATTTAATTGATGGGTGAGGAATTTGTGAGTGTATGCCAATGATTTTAGGGACTAAGATGTTGCGACGACGTTTGAAAAAGATCCAGCAGTGGTGGGAGTCGGTGGTGCAATGGTGGTGTCAAGTGAGTGTGGGTCTACTGGTATTGAGTCCCATGTTGGTGTGTGTGGTGTAGTTGTACGATGGTGTAGTGATGTGCAAGTGCAGTGTGGTGGTGCGTTGGTGATGTCAAGATGGGTTTGTGGTGGTTTGTCAAGGGAGTGTGATGGTGGTGTCAAGGGGGTGTGGGCTTGCTGCTTATGAGTCCTATATTGGTGCAGTGGTGCGGTAGTGCGATGGTGGTGGTGAGGTGGTGTGCTGGTGGTGTCAATGGATGTGGGGGTATTTGTGTCTATTTAAGGAAGTAGGGTTATTTATGTCATAACACCCTTTGTTCCTAGTCCATTTTTTATTGAAAAGTTGGTCTGAGTATTTACGTTTTCCAAATTAATGCCAATCAAAGGTTATATGCACACTTAAAAAAACCTGTATCATATGGGCACATATCAAGGAACTAGATGTTACTCATGCATTTATCCCTACTTCAAATATTCTATTTTTCTTTCACTAGTGGAATCTGAACATAGAGAAACTGGGTTAGAATGGGAATATGTTTAAGAAACAAGGTCAGGGATTGTTTGGTTCGCTTGTGTTTGAATTTTTTTTGTAGTTGCTTGGTTCACTTATATAAATTTGAATTGAAAGTGGAGGACCAAAACCAAAGTCAAAATTACCACTAAAGAAAATGTGAATTGAAAAGTTATTCAAAATTTGAGATTTAGTTCAGAATTTTATTATGATGTTCTTACAAACATCGTCAAATGATCATTTCGATTCTTTATACCTTTAAATTAAACCCCCTAATGAAGGGTTGGGGTAAATGATTCTAATATATTAATAGAATCATTATAAGTATTATTTCACACTTATTAATATTAAAATATGGGGTATAATAAATTAGTATGAGATATGTACCACTAATCAATGGTAGTTTGTTTAGGGATATTAGAACTAAATTTTAAAATGAATCCCAAATTTTGGATAATTTTCAATTCCTCCTCTCATCTTTATTTTGATTCATCCATATCCATAATTGTTTTTAGCATTTCTTAAGACATTGCAATATGAAGAAAAATCAAGCTTACCATATGTTTTTTTTTTCATGTATTAGTCTACTTCAAAATCAGTTGTGTGAATGATTGTTCAAGCCATGACATCCATGTCCCTCTAAAAGGCTGATTTGTGTAAGAGTCATCCGCTCAGTGCATGTACATGAAATCTCAGCAGAAAAAGTGATCTGGTAGATTCATACCTAGTATATATATGACTTACACAACCCTAGTTAGTCAAATTTAAGCACACAAAGTGATAACTTCAGTGATTCAAAGCAGTTCGTCGAATCCATGAAGGCTGAGAGCACCGCATTGCCATGAGTCAACCAAACGCGGAAATAGCCAAAAGAACTGCTTGCCACACCACCCTCTAATAGACCACGATCTAAGAGAGTAAGAGGCCATCACCATACCTCTCAAAGTTAATATTTATAAGCCCTAAATGCTTACTATCTACAACTAAGTAGATAGCGGTAAGTTGGGGTCATCCATGGAGAAGAGGGATTTTCTCATGCGTTTAGACACAAAAGGTTGCTATTAGGCTAGGAGTAGATATATATACATACATATAAAAGCATGTAAATGGGGGGAGGGTGTTTGGTAGTTTAGTTTTCCTAAGTTATGAAAATTAAAAGACAAGATAACTGGCAAAGTCAAGTAACTATGCTAATCATCAAACAAACTAAGAAAAGGGGTTTTAAAACTACAAAAACAAAGTCTTGGGGGCAATTGATATCCACTTCCAAACCTAATGTAGATCGTTGAACCATCACTCATCCTATCACAATTGTTACCTATGGACAAAAGACCATAGATTTGACAACAACTAGCATTCTACCAAAGACATAGCCATTTAACCAAACATAACACTCATTAGGCTAAACCTAGAACAAACCACATTGAAGGTTCAACCTTTCATTGCATCTATAGGATAAATATGAGAACAATTCACATTAACATACTTATCTAGCAAAAATCACAACACATTATGCACAAGAAGTTCTAAGTTCATGTTCTTAGGTTTTCATGCAAAGGAGCTAAGGAATTCGTCACTTTCCTAACTCCCTAACACTTAAGTCATACAAAAACTTCCTATTCTCAAACAACCCATGACATAAATGAAGTAAAAATAGCACTAAAAACACATGAATGCTAAATAACAAAGGCTTCAAGAACGAGTGAAACAATCTATTCACTACTTCGACTACTTGTTGTGAAGATAAATCTTCCATCCTTCTTAGATAGTAGTTTGCAAGAGTGAATTTGACATCTCTGGTCAAACCTTACCAATGACTCTCGTAGCCTAAACACCACTAAAAGTATCCCATTGATGGCATTGAGCACGAGGAACCAACAAGCTTGGAAACACTTATAAACACTACACCGTGTCTAAGAATTTAACCAATTCATGCATTTACACAAGATTAGTCAAGAACGATTAACATTCATAGACTTCTCTCATTTGCTACCTAAAACAAACATGACAACGAGTTCGACATCATCACATTCATCCAGCAATTATCAACACTCCAACATCATTAAGAAGCTCTAACTCATGCTCTTGGATTCCACATCAAAAGAGGGGAGAATTAGCTACTTTCTCCCAACCCTAACAAGTATATCATACAAGCAATTCATATACTCAAGCTTCCAACAACATCAATGACATTAACAATTCACATTCAAAGCTCAATAAATGCACAATAGTAAAAGCACTAAATAGATAGATATGGTTCTTACTACATAGATATGAAAGCTTCAATTCATTGCTCCCAAGATAAAACTAAGCTAGATAATTAAAAGACATGATTATCCTACAAAATAAAGAAAGAAAAATTAGGGTTTGAACACAGAAAATCGCAGGAAGAAGAAGCTGGATCCATGTTCTTGTAGAGGAGAGGATAAGGTGAGTATTTATAGTACAAAAAGCAAGAAGAATTATGGCCATCCGTCCATTGCGAGTCACAATGGGCTCACGACGACCTCGCAATGGGCTCACGACGACCTCGCAACGGGATCATGACGACCTCGCAACGGGCTCACAACGACCTCGTAACGGGCTCACGACGACCTCGCAACGGGCTCACGACGACCTCGCAACGGGCTCACGACGACCTCGCAACGGGCTCACGACGACCTCGCGACGGACTCCAGTTCCAACACCATTTCTTCTTTCTCTTTTTGTTTCATATCCTCCTCTTCTTTTCACTTCTTCAATTCTTTAATTCTTCAAATCTTCAAAATCTCAAATACAAGTTTTCAAATCTTTGAATCTTCAAAGGTATTCTTCAAAGTCTTCAAACAAATTACCTTGTCACAAAAAATTCTGTAGAAAGTAATAAAAGCATAAAATTCACTTTTAACCCTCCTTAGGGAACTTCAAGGCAAAATGTCACATTTAGAGCACAAAGGTGTACAAAAGTGAATCCTAAAATTCCTAATATAACCATATAAAATGGGCACATCAAACCTTCCCGCACTTAAACCTTACTCACCCTCGAGTAAGAATAGATTCAAGCACACGAAGGAATTCATATGTCCATATCCTAAACTAATATTCCCCAACCAAAACCTCACATAAACTCTCAATATCATAAATCCCAAAATCAAAGCTCAAATGAGAATTTTTCACACACATAACCCCAATTCCTAAATCTAACCAAACCTACCACTTATCAATTCACTACCCATAAAAATGTTTCAAAGTCACGAATTGATAATCCCAAAGTCCAATGACACAAAATGAAGTTAAAACCATATAGGAGGTTCAAGCACATACTTCACTTCATACCAATATATCAACCAAAATTCAATGACACAAAATGAAGTCAAAACCATAGAGGAGGTTTAAACACATACTTCACCCAATGCCAATATATCAACCAAAATGAAGTATAAAAAATCAAGAATTTCATAACCATACTTTGTTTTTCAACCCACTAAGTTACCCAATCCCAAGAGGTCTAAAGATGTTGAGCTACCTGATCTATCCATATGACAAACACAACCTTATGACTCCAACGCCAGCAAATGAGTGAAATCATAGCATTTTTTCTTTTTCTCCTTTTCTCTCTCTCTCATTTTGCCTAGGAGCCCTTTCGGGTTTTCATCCTAGCCACACATCATGTTTCTTGGGCTCACATATCACTTTATTCCGCACATTTGGCCTCTCATTTTTGCCTAGGTTGCTCTTTCGAGTTTTTGACCTATCCGGGCCCCCAATGTTGCCTAAGTTTCCCTCTTGGGTTTTCAACTTAGCGGGTTTTCTTTTCTTTCTATTTTTTTTCTTTTCATTTTATATTTTTTTTTCAAAATTTTCAAAAAAAAATCTTTTTTTTCTCATGTTTTTCCAATCAAAAGTAGCAAAAAGCATTCTAAATGAAGCTAGCATGCATGTGAGTCCTCTAACCCCTCCCCGCACTTACATTACATTGCCCTCAATGTAAACATGTAAGGCAAGAATAATAAAACTCAAGGTAAGAAGTAGAGTGACACTCGTTTCTCCACATAGTCGTCGGTGATATGGCACAATCCAATGTAATTGTATAGAATCGGCCCCGAAAATTGTTTCGGAGCTGCAAGGGGGAGCAAAAGTGCAATAGAAGAACTCACCCCTAGAGCAAAACGTTGTCTCCTTGGCGCCGTTTGATCAAGACTAACACCACAAAGAACAACACCAAACTCACAAGTACATAAGAATTTGTAATACTAGGTTTAGCATCAAGAGTTAATAACAATAGTATTATAAAAAAACAACCAGTCCATCATGAAATCGCCACTATAAGATTGTCCAATAACAATATCTAACATATATTGACACATATCCAAGCATCATTATAGAATATAGAGATTAAAGACTCAATGGTGTAGTCGGCATACTACAATCAACAAAGATACTATAAAGATGCAAGAATTTTTATATGTCAATAAATGTGAGATAGTGGAGGAATGAGTAAATATGTGGTGGTTCTTGGGAGTATTTGGAGAAGAAGGAAGGATTATGCAGTGTTTAAGCTCAGCTGAAAAGTTGGGTTTTTCATCGCGACTCACGGCCGCACTGGTCGCGACTTGCGATGTATCGTCACGAGTTGAGAAAGGTAGGGAAGGCTCGGGTCTGGCTGGGCTCGAGGATGAAAGATGACATCTTGAGAGGCGTAGGTCTCAAGGGGCTAAAAAGGCTTCACTGGTCTCGAGGGCTTTTGGTCTCGAGCACTCAAGATCTCGAGGGACCTGAGGTCCCGAGGACTTCAACTCAAGTCGAGGGCTTTTGGCCTCGAGGAACCGAGGTCTCGAGGGTATGATGCCCTTTTGGGTTCAGCTCGAATCGAGGGTCTGTGGCCTCGAGGACCCAAGGTCTTGAGGGCTTCAGCATGAGTCGAGGGATTGCAGCCTCGAGGACCCAAGGTCTTGAGGACTTCTGCTCGAATCGAGGGCTTATGGCCTCAAGAACCTGAGGTCTCGAGGGGCTGATGCATCGAGGGCTTCGGCTCGACTCAAGGAATCATGGTCTTGATAGATGATGGTCTTTCAGGTTTGGCTCGAGCCAAGGACTTTGCAGCCTTGAGGTCTCGAGGGGATGATGTCTCAGGGGTTGGTCTCAAGGACTGGCCTCGAGAGGGTGATGGACTTTTAATTTCTGCTCAAGTCGAGGGCTTACTACCTAGAGGTCTTGAAGGGAGGATGTCTCGAGGGTTGGTCTTAAGAACTGGCCTCGAGAGGGTGATGAACTTTCAAGTTCTGCTCGAGTCGAGGGCTTGCTGCCTCGAGGTCTCGAAGGGAGAATGTCTCGAGGGTTGGTCTCGAGAACTGGCCTCGAGAGGGTGATAGACTTTCAAGTTCTGCTCGAGCCAAGGGCTTGCGACCTCGAGGACCTAAGGTCTCAAGGGCTGACTGGTCTCGAAGGAATGATCTCGAGGGATGATGGTCTCGAGACTCATAGATTTTTTAAGGGCTGGTCTTGGGGCCTCGAGGACCCGAGCTCTTGAGGGCTTCAATTGGAGTCAAGGATTGCAGTCTCAAGGACCTGAGGTCTCGAGGGAATGATGTCTCGAAGGTTTCAGCTCGATTCGAAGGCCTGCGGCCTCTAGGATTGATGGTTTTTTGGGTTCGGCTCAACTCGAGGTCTCGAGGGGATGCTGTCTTTGAGGACCCGTTGGTTGCAACTCGAGACGGCTCATTGTAACTCGTGGAAAGTGATGGCTGGGAGCTGAATTTTTAGCACAATAATTCTGATCACATCGCGACTCACGATGGGTTGTTGTGAGGTCGTCGCGAGGTAGTCGCGAGGTTGTCGTGACTCGCGATAACAAGACCTCCCAGCAGTTAGAAAGAATTCAATATTTTCTTACCAATATTCCAAGCTTTCTTCCCTTTCTCATGGATCTCATTCCTTTATCTCCTCCAGTGCAATGCACTTCACTTTGCTACAAAATCACAGAAAAACACATTGTAAAAAGAGCAAGACAAAATAACAAAAACTAAAATAAAAGGCCGAGTTTATTTACGTCGTCGGCACGAAAAATCTCCATATAATTAAGGTCGTTGGCACGGCCCTAATGTTATCCGTATGGTGAAGGCTTGAACCTCTTCACCATGAGTATCCAAAAGTAGAGAGGTGGGGGTACAAAACTTTCAAGAGGAAAGTCTTGTTGAGGTGGAGATGGTTTAAAGGGAGTTGGGTGGTTAGAAGGCTTGGGGTAGTCTTTTGGATCCTATCTAATCACCCTCAAAACTTCCAAAAATGCTTGAGTTGGTTCAATAGGTAGGGATAGGGGTGACGATGCTAATGAGTGTAGCACAATCTCCTCTTCCTCTTTTTTATCACCCTCAACAACCAACTCCCCACCCCCTCCGAACTCAAGATCATATCCTATGGTGACCTTACTCACCGAATCCTCGAGTTCGATTTGGGATGGTATATTTTTGGAATCACGAGCTTCCATTCAGGCCAATGCTTCTAATAAACTCCTCGCATGCCCCTTAATAGCCTCAACACTAGAGGAGAGCCGAGTGTCCGACTCCTCACTAGTAAAGTTTTTCAAACTTGCTATTGTATTCATGACTTCCTCACGCGTCAAACTTGAACTTCCTTGTTGGGCTTGGTTTTGGAAACCAAGGATTCTTTCCCCTTCATAGTGCTCTTCCATAACAAATAGCAAGACTCGATAGAATGGTCGGAAGGACACATCCTACAAAACCTTGCTTGTTGAGTCTCCCTTCTCATCATGAGTTCCCTCAAGGTGAGACGCTCCATTATTTTATTTTTTTCAAAGGTTTGAAATTATATTGTTAGGATTCTCGATAAAAATTTACCAAGAACTCAAGCAATACCTACTCTAAAAAAAACAACCACCAAGGAGTGGAAAATAAAAACAACTAGCTAATATGCAACCACATATACCCAATCACTTAAAAATAAATGCCACTTCATCGGCAGCAGCACCAAAATTTGGGAGGCCGTCACTGTACCTCTCAAAGTTAATATTTATAAGCCTTAAATGCTTACTATCTACAACTAAGTAGATAGCGGCAAGTTGGGGTCGTCCACGGAGAAGAGGGATTTTCTCAAGTGTTTAGACACAAAAGGTTTCTGTTAGACTAGGAGTAGATATATATACATACACATAAAAGCATGTAAATGGGGGGGGGGGGGTTGGTTTTTTGGTTTTCCTAAGTTGTGAAAATTAAAAGACAAGATAACTAGCAAAGTCAAGTAACTATGCTAACCATCAAACAAACTAAGAAAAAGGGTTTTAAAACTACAAAAACAAAGCCTGGGGGGCAATTGATATCCACTTCCAAACCTAATGTAGATCATTGAACCATCACTCATCCTATCACAATTGTTACCTATGGACAAACGACCATAGATTTGACAACAACTAGCATTCTACCAAAGACATAGTCATTTAACCAAACATAGCACTCATTAGGCTAAACCTAGAACAAACCACATTGAAGGTTAAACCTTTCATTGCATCTATAGGATAAATATGAGAACAATCCACATTAACATACGTATCTAGCAAAAATCACAACACATTATGCACAAGAAGTTCTAAGTTCATGTTCTTAGATTTTCATGCAAAGGAGCTAAGGAATTCGTCACTTTCCTAACTCCCTAACACTTAAGTCATACAAACACTTCCTATTCTCAAACAACCCATGACATAAATGAAGTATAAAATAGCACTAAGAACACATGAATGCTAAATAAAAAAGGTTTCAAGAACGAGAGAAACAATCTATTCACTACTTCGACTACTTGTTGTGAACATAAATCTTTCATCCTTCTTAGATAGTAGTTTGCAAGAGTGAATTTGACATCTCTTGTCAAACCTCACCAATGACTCTCGTAGCCTAAACACCACTAAAAGTATCCCATTGATGGCATTGAGCACAAAGAACTAACAAGCTTGGCAACACTTATAAACACTACACTATTTCTAAGCATTTAACCAATTCATGCATTTACAAAATATTAGTCAAGAACGATCAATATTCATAGACTTCTCTCATTTTCTACCTAAAACAAATATGACAACAAGTTCGGCATCATCACATTCATCTAGCAGTTATCAACACACCAACATCATTAAGAAGCTCAAACACATGCACTTGGATTCCACATTTAAACAGGGGAGAATTACCTACTTTCTCCCAACCCTAACAAGTATATCATACAAGCAATTAATATACTCAAGCGTCCAACAACATTAATGGGAGGTCATTGCCGTACCTCTCAAAGTTAATACTTTTAATCCCTAATGCTTCCTATCTACAATAAAGTAGATAATGGCAAGTCGGGTTGTCCATGCGAAAAGGGATCTTTTCAAGTGTTTAAACATATATAGGAGAAGACATACTACTAGGCATACATACATAGATATATATAAAAAGCATGTAAACAAGGGGCGGGGGGGGGGGGGGGGGGGGGTTAGTTTTTTTGATCCTAAGTTATCAAATTGAAATACAACAACAACTACCAAAGCAAGAGAACTATGCTAATCATGGAATACAACTAAAGATATGGTATAAATGATAATTAATGGAGCCTTGGAGACAATCAATTTCCACTTCCAAAATCATATAGCTCATTGATTCATTTACTCATTCAATTACATTTATTGTCTATGGGGAAAGTTATCACTTCTCATTCAAAGATCAACATTCATTCTTCCTTAAGAGTAGTTTGCAAAGACAAACAATGACCATTTGCAAACCTCATTGATGATCACCCTAGACAAACAACAACATAATGGTGTTTCATCAATGGCATTTCACCCAAAGGACCATAGGTTTGATAATAACAAGCCTTCTACCAAAGACATAGTCATTTAACCAAACAAAGCATTCATGAGATTAAACTTAGAACAAACAACATTCAAGGTTCAACCTTTCTTTGCATCTATATGACAAATATGAGAACAACCCACATTAAAATATTCATCTAGAAAGAATTACCCCACATTATACACAAGAAGTTCTAAATCCACGCTTTTAGATTTCCATATAAAATGAGTTAAAAAAATTTGCAACTTTCCTACCCTAACATTTCAATCTTACATACATTTCATATACTCAAACAACCCATGATATAAATAAGGTAAAACACAACATTAATGGCATAGTAAATGCTCTCCAATAAATGTTCATAAATGAGCAAACATAGAATCTTACTACATAAGCTAAGCTTCAATCAATTACTCCCAAGAACTAGATTTAGCTACAAGAGTTCATAATAATTAATGCTAAAAAACCAAACATAATACAAGAAAATTCAAAGATGAAAATGGAAGAAAATAGGGTTCTAAACAGTAACAAAAATGAAGATGAAGAAGATGTGAATGAGAGGAAAGTGGGTGCTATTTATAGTACAAAAGGATAAGGTGAAATTCTAGCCACCCATTGGTTGCGACTCGTGACGGTCTCGCAACGAGGCCATCGCAACTCGCGATAGATGCCAGAATTTTGTCCTGTCTTCTTTTCTTCTTCTTGTGGTACACATTCATCTTCATATCGATTTCTCTCATTTTTCATGTCTTCAATGTCTCCAAAAATGGTCTTCGATGGCCTCCGATCTTCATGTCTTCGAAGAAAGTCTTCAAAAGTATTCGAAAATGTGATCTTTAATGGCCTTCGGCTTCATGCCTCCGTGTTCTTCCTTTGTCACGCAAAATCCACTTAGAAGAGGAAAAAGAGCGTAAAGTTGCTCTTACCCCTCCTACGAGAATTTCAAGGTAAAACAAAGCTCTTGATAGTAAAAGAGCACAAAAGTGACCCAAAATAGTACTAAATTATGCACATAAAATGGACATATCAATCAATGACATTAACAATTCACATTCAAAGCCCAATAAATGCACAATATCAAATGCACTAAATAGATAGATATGGTTCTTACTACATAGATATGGAAGCTTCAATCCATTTCTCCCAAGATAAAACTAAGCTAGATAATTAAAAGACATGATTAACCTACAAAAACTAAGAAAAGAAAGAAAGAAAAACTAGGGTTTTAACCCAGAAAATCGCAGGAAGAAGAAGCTGGATCCGTGTTCTTGTAAAGGAGAGGATAAGGTGAGCATTTATAGTAAAAAAAACAAGAATAATTTTTGGCCATTTGTCCGTCGCGAGTCACAATAGGCTCGCGAGGGACTCCAGATCCAGCACCATTTCTTCTTTCGCTTTTTTGTTTCATATCCTCCTCTTCTCTTCACTTCTTCAATTCTTCAAATCTTCAAAAGCTCAAATACAAGTCTTCAAATCTTCAAAGGTATTCTTTAAAGTCTTCAGAGTATTCAAAAAAATTACCTTGTCTCACAAAATTCTCTAGAAAAGTAATAAAAGCGTAAGAGTCGCTTTTAACCCTCCTTAGAGAACTTCAAGGGAAATGTCACATTCAGAGCATAAAAGTGTACAAAAGTGAATTATAAAATTCCTAATATAACCGTGTAAAATTGGCACATCAGAGAGCTAGCGTGAGATATAAACCACGACCACACGATTAAAGCCCTATAAATAAAGATAGAAAACAATAGATAAGCTAAGTGATGTTTTACTCCCAAAATGCATAGGAAAGAAAATTGCTAACTTGAGAATCATAGCTTCCTCCCCGGGGCTATCCCGGGGACATTTTCATATACTCAAAGAGGTTGGGACTCGTCGTGAGCCGATTCTGGGCACTATCATTACTCAGAAGGAATTTCACGTGTCAGTGGGCCCATCTATAGGGACGTTGTTTATGAGTTTCAATAGTCCTGGGAAAAGGGCAGAGCATATGGCAGAGCTACCACCTACATAGCAGTCACACAAAGGAAACTGACGGTTCTCGCACCCAAGAGAGCTCGTGAGTAAAAATTTAGCACAACCACGACAGGAAAACTCCCTACAATGGTATGTCCACACAATGGTATGCTCGCACACTGAACATGACATGGTGTAGAGTTACGCTCCCGTATTACAATTGTTTCTGTGTGAAAAGTATATGCATAACAATAAACAAAGAGATTAAATAATTTACACAGAGGTTTGTGTTATGTAGATCGCTTAGCCACGACTATACATGCACTAAATCAAGAATAGATGGATAAAAGACTAGACTAGTAAACCTAGTAACTATCAGGCTCCGATCAAAGTTACATGAGATATTTAAACAACAACAACTAAAAGATAGAGTTTCATGATATGTATACGAATAGTAAAACATGGATATAGGAAAAACGTAGCGAGGCATTATTAGCTAGATGGTCTAGGTTCACACGATCCATGATGGACCCCAACTAAGTTTACTTAACTAGAAATCCTTGTTCACAACGTAGCACTAGAAACTATCAATAACAAAAAAAACCCAAACTACGACATAGAGACTACCAGATTCCCCTAAGAATGATAAACCTAAAAATTTTGATTAAAAAATGAAGCATCAGTAGTATATCCTGAACACACAGCCCACAAAGAAAAATAGGAAAACATATAACATATTCAATAAAAAAAACTTCATCAAATCAAATCTCATATTCTTACAAAAACTAGGGGATTACAGTAAAGTTCCTTGATTACAGTAAAGTTCCTTTCGGGTTTTCATCCTTGCCACATATCATATTTATTTGGCTCACATCTCACCTTTTTCCGCACATTTAGCCTCTCATTTTTGCCTAGTCGCCCTTTCACGTTTTTGACCTATCCGGGCCCCCAATGTTGCCTAATTTGCCCTCTTGGGTTTTCAACTTAGCGGGATTCTTTTTTATTTTTTATTTTTTTCATTGTATTTGTTTTTTCAAAATTTTCAACATTTTTCACGTGTTTCCAATCCAAAAATTAGCAAAGTGCTTTCCAAATGTTAAGGCTGAGAAAATTATCAAAGTCAAGATTATTCAAGTACATCAAAAGAAAAACATCCCAAAATAAAAGGGAGAAAATATCCAAAACAAAACAAAAAGAGTTATGCAAAAGTGTCTCCAAAAGTGTCTTCAATCCCAATCACCTCAAAGTAGATACCCCTCCCCATACTTAGAACGCTACATTTCCCTCAATGTAGAAAATAGGGAAAAAATGTACAACACGAAGTATGGAAAGGGTAAAGATATGGTGCTCACAAAATCGCTGTTGTGATGAAGAAGGGTCACTGCCAACATAGCGTTACTGATACTGTGCCTAACACTCTATGCTCCTCTACCTCTTAGCTCTCCGCCTCTTCACTCCCAGATCGAGGCCTGAGACACTGCCTTCCTGGGACTGCATCTCATGGATGTGAGCTGATAGGTGGTCAATCTCCTCATCCATGTCGATCAAGGTCTGGGAGACAAATACATTATGCTCTAACATCATGATGTCCTGGCGGCGGAATCCATCCTGCATAGTCTGCATCATCCGCTCATAGAAGTTCAGTGGAGGCTGAGAATAGTGAGGTGGCACATCATCCTCCTGCATTGTCTTTATCTCCGCTTGAGGCTGCGTGGAGTGCTGCTGGGAGTGCTGCTGCTGCTGTCGCTCAGAGGGAGGTAGACTGCTATCATCACGCTGGACAGGAACTGGGCCAAGGTTGCTGAGCTCATGCTGGAAATCATCTCTACATGAGGAGTCAAGCAAAATCACCAAGTCTCCTAGAGTGTGTCAAATTCCAGCTTCGTCTTGTTGGGCTGAGGAAGTGCCATGAATGTAACCTTCCTCATGCCATATAACCAATGGAATAGCCCCGTGGTCCATGTGGCACTGGGCATCTCAAATCTAACTAACCTCTTAGCAGTAATAAGATAGGAAGTACACCTCCCAAAGCGCGAAAAGTCAACCGGAGGTACCAATCCCAAGTACTCTGCTAAAAGGCCTATCATGCCTCCGACTATGAACTCCCCCTTGGGTTTTCCTGCCACCTCTACTATTCTCTCCATCCACAACTCTGCCCACATCTCGTATCCTGGTCCCTCACTCGTTAAGTGCCACAGAAAGTGAATGTCATTGTCTGGCACATTCATCAGCTCCGTGGAGCAAAGTACTATGCCAGCCAATAGTCGGTGCACATAACAGAGTGCATGGTGGATAATAGCGCTACTCTTATCATGAGAGTTCTTTGGCCTCATGTTGATGACATTCCAAAAGTACATGTCATCCTCAATTGATCGCTCCTGGGCCTGTGGGTCCAGCCTGGCACGTATCTCCGCAGTGTCAAATCCAAAGGCCTCTTCAATTTGCGAGATGGTTATTTACCTAGATATATCATCTAAGTGAAAAGCACTATACCTCTCACATGGTTGATCACATCTCATGCTGCTTATACTGACCATAGACAGGAACTCCAGTGTGTACCTCCGGTAAGAGTGCGTGATCCTACTCATGAACCCTTCCATCCCCCCCTTGGCGAGGAGGCATCTGACAGGCTGAGTGAGCCCAAGAGTATCTAATGTGGGCACGTTGATAAAGCTTGTCTCCTTGAGTTGACACCTCTCCAGGGCCTCCTACCTTTCCGCATAGGACCCGGTGATCCAGGTCAAACCCATGTACCTATCCGAAGGGAGAGGCACATGGCTTAATTCTAGAGCCGGTGGAGGAGGCGGAGGAGGCGGAGGTGGAGCGGTGGTGCACCCACCTCGTGGGGGAGCCCTAGGTCTCTTTGTGGGGGCCATATCTAACAACCACAGCAAACAAGTCAAACGCACAGGAATATGTGTATATGTAATATTGCAGATTTATACTCAACCTTAAACTAGTTTATCATCGCAAACCAAATGAAAATCAAGTCAACTAGCTCAAGTCCTAATCACAATTGCATATACAATCCCTCTTATGTCCACCAAGCCCATATTCTCAAGTCCATGAAGTTCTCACATAGTTGAAATTAATATGCTATGTCTCAAAACCACAGTTGTGCTCAACTAATTTAGCCACCATTAGTACATTCACAATGTCAACATTCACGTCCCATGGCTAAACTACCCTAAGCAAAATAACACTGCAAAGCGCAATAACATTTAATCCAAATAAGAACTATGTTAAATCAAGGGCCAACATGCCTCCTATCTAGCAAAAGTCACAATCTATTCTCAGCCAAAGCAGCACAAATGCACACAATCCAAAACTCAAACAAGCACAATATAATCCAAACCGCAACCACAAAATATGCACACAATACCCATCAAATTAAATTTCAAGCACAATATATTCACCAAAATCAACCAAGATCTAACAATTCAATTTCCTAAGGCGTCACACATAATCTACACAATATCTTTGAAAAAAGAGTATACATTTGTAATCACAATTGAAGCTCAATAAAGTGATGAAATGTACCACTAAGATGCGTAGGAATAAGAAAGGAGGAAGCCCACAATCAATTCGAAATCGAATTGCCCAAAGTCACAAAACCCCCAAATTCTAGGGTTTGTGTTCTTCAAAGATTTTATGGCGATTTGTGGGTGGAGATTGGGAAGAAATGATGAGGTATGGAGTGGTGGTTGTGAGCAGCGGAGGGCGGCTATTAGCGGTGGCAAGCAGTTGTGGTTTGGTGAAGGAAAGGTTGAGGGCGGTGAAGAGGAGCGGGAGAAGACGAAGAGCAGTAGCAGATTGTGGATGTGTTTGTTGAAAAAAAGGTTTAGCCCATCATTTAAAGCAGACATGTACGACCGTCGTGACTTGCGATGGATTGTCTTGAGAGGCATTGGGTCTGGCTAGGCTCGAGCATGAAATATGACACCTCGAGGGCTCACGACTTTGAGGTCTCGAGGGGCTAGGCTTGAGGATGAAAGATAACACCTCGAGGGCTCGCACTTCAAGGTCTCAAGGGGCTAGGCTCGCGGATGAAAGATGACACCTTGAGGGCTCGTGACTTTGAGGTCTCGAGGGGCTAGGCTCGAGGATGAAAGATGACACCTCGAGGGCTTGCAGCTTCAAGGTCTCGAGGGCTTGCAGCTTCAAGGTTTCGAGGGGCTAGGCTTGCAACCCAAGTCGAGACCTTGCGACCTCGAGGACTGGTCTTGGAGGGTGATGGACTTTATGGCTCAGCTCGAGTCTAAGGCTTGCGGCCTTGAGGTCTCGAGGGGATGATGTCTCAAGTTCTGGCCTCGAGAGGGTGATGAACTTTCTAATTCGGCTCAAGTCGAGGGCTTACGACCTTGAGGTCTCAAGGGGATAATGTCTCAAAGGTTGGTCTCAAGAACTGGCCTCGAGAAGATTGTCGACTTTTAGGTTTGACTCGATTCGTGGGCTTGCGACCTCGAGGTCTCGAGAGGATGATGTCTCGAAGGGCTGATCTCGAGAGTTGGCCTCGAGAGGATGATGGACTTCAGGTTCAACTCGAGTCGAGGGCTTGCGGCCTCGAGGTCTCGAGGGGAATATGTCTCGAAGGGCTGATCTCAAGAACTGACCTCGAGAGGATAATAGACTTCAGGTTCAGCTCGAGTCGAGAGCTTGTGGCCTCGAGGTCTCGAGGGGATGATTTCTCAAATGGCTGATCTCGAGAACTAGCCTCGAGAGGATGATGGACTTCAGGTTTGGCTCAAGTCGAGGGCTTACTACCTTGAAGTCTCGAGGGGATGATGTCTTGAGGGCTCACGATGAGGCCCTCGCGAGGCTTTGGCAACTCGCGAAAAGTTGAGGCCAGGAGCTGAATTTTAACACAAGATTTCTGATTACATTGCGACTCGCGACCACTCTGTCGTAAATCGTGACAAGGCCCTCGTGAATCGATCATGTCTCGTAAAAAGTGGAGGCTGGGGCCTCTATTTTCACACAAGATTTCTGAGTACATCGCAACTCACGACCACTCCGCCGCGACTCGCGATGAGACCCATGCAAGGCCATCGCAACTCACAAAAAGTGGAGGCTGAGACCTCCATTTTTAGCCAAAACCCCTGATTTGGTTACGACTCGCGACGAGGCCCTTGCAAGGCCATCACGACTCATGACAAGGCCCTCGTGAGGCCATCTCGACTCGCGACCACTTCTATCCTGGTACTTAGAAAAATTTTTCTGATTCCTTCTCTTGTCCAAGTCTTTCCTTCTTGACTCCAAGCCTTTCTCCCTTCAAAAATCCAATTCCTTGGCTTCAAAATTGCTACAAAATCATGGAAAAAAACCCGTGAAAAGCATAAAGAAAAACAATGAAACTTAATAACCAAAACCAAACAACATTAACAGAAAGTCACGAATGCGATCCGGATGATCAAAACCAAGTTTATTTAACGTCATTGGCACGACTTACTCCTTTTTCTTGGGTTTTACTCACAAACCGGATCGAGCAAATCAACGTCATCTCCTTTTTCTGGCACAAAATTCTCGTGGAAAGGTTTCTAATGTTGTCCATTAACTTTGAATGTATTGGACTTAGCTCGATCTAGAATCTCCATCGCGCAATGCAAGAATACCTTAACCACCTCAAAAGGACCGATCCATCGGGATCTCAACTTACCTGGGAATAGGCGAAGGCGAGATTGGAATAGGAGGACCTTTTGACCAACGTCAAAATCCTTCCTAATGATCATCTTGTCGTGCCACACCGTTGTCTTCTCTTTATAGATTTTGGCATTCTCATAGGACTCCCTCCGGATCTCATCCAGTTCATCCAATTGTAACTTCCTATACAAGCCGGCCTTATCTATATCAAGATTGAATTCTTTGACTGCTTAGTAATCCTTATGTTGAATTTCCACCGGTAGGTGACAGGGCTTACCAAACACTAACTGGTATGGTGACATACCGATTGGTGTCTTGTAAGCCATCCTATATGCTCACAAGGCATCATTCAACCGAGAACTCCAATCCTTCCGGTTAGGGTTAACCATTTTTTGAAGGATGGACTTGATTTCCCAATTGGAAACTTTCGCTTGCCCATTAGTCTGCGGGTGATAGGTGGTGGATATCTTATGAGTGACACCATACTTCTTCAAGAGTACCGCTATGGTTCGATTGCGAAAATGGGTGCCACAGTCACTAATCAAGGCTCAGGGTACCCCATACCCTGAAAAGATGTTATCTTTTAGGAATTTTGCAACCACTTTAGAACTGTCCTAGTGGGTTTGGCTTTAAACCACTTCGACACATAATCAATGCCAAGAAGAATATATGTAAAGCCATAAGAACTAGGGAAAGGTCCCATAAAGTCAATACCCCAAACATCAAAGATTTCACAATATAGCATAGCTTTTTGGTGCATCTCATTTCTAGATGAGATATTTCCTACTCTTTGACACTTGTCACAAGCCTTACAAAATATGTATGCATGCTTATTCAAAGTAGGCCAATAAAAACCACTTTCCAAGACTTTCCTAGCAGTCATTTTAGCTCCAAAATGACCCCAGCATGCGTGAGAATGACAAAAAGTGAGAATTGAATGCACTTCATTATCAGGGATGCATCTCCTAACAACATGGTCTACACAATGCTTCCACAAAAAGGGATCATCCCACACATAATATTTAGCATCGCTCTTTAGCTTATCTTTCTGTGCTTTAGAAAAGTGTTGAGGAAATTTACCAAAGACAAGAAAGTTCACAATGTCGGCATACCATGGTTGGAGGTCCCTGATAGCGAACAATTGTTCATCGGGGAACTCCTCCCGTAATTGCTCCTTCATTAATAGATTTACCTCACTATTTTAGTAAGGTGCCAACTGGCTTAGCTGATTAGCCACGAGGTTCTCCGCTTCTTTCTTGTCTTGCACCTCTAACTCAAATTCACTCAGGAGCAGGGTCCACCTAATCAATCTTAGCTTGGCCTCTTTCTTCGTCATTAAATGATGAAGCGCTGCATGGTCAGTGTACACAATAAATTTTGTTCCAAGCAAGTAAGATAAAAAAATTTCCAAAGAAAATACCACTGCTAGCAACTCCTTTTCGGTGGTGGAATAGTTTGTTTGGGCTTCATTGAGAGACATGGATGTGTAGTAGATGGAGTGAAGCCCACCCTTTGACCAAGCACCGTTCAAACGGTGTAATCACTCACATCGCACATAATCTCAAATGGCAACGATCAATCTGGGGGTTGTATAATAGGGGCCGAAACTAACCTTTCTTTCAATGTATCGAAGGCCCCTTTACAACCCTCTTCCATCACAAATTCTGCCTCTTTTTGCAACAACTTGCATAATGGAGATGCTATCTTTGAGAAGTCCTTATGAATCAGTGATAGAATCCTGCATGGCCAAGAAAAGAGTGCACTTCACGCACATTAGTAGGATAAGGCAAAGTTTGAATTGTGTCTATCTTTGCCTTGTCAACCTCAATACCCTTAGAGGAGACAACATAGCCAAAAACAATGCCCTGCTCTACCATAAAATGACACTTCTCCGAATCTAACACAAGATTAGTATCAATGCAACATTTAAGAACTTATGCCAAATTCGCTAAACAGTTGTCAAAAGAATTACCATGAATGGTGAAATCATCCATGAATACCTCAACAAAATTTTCAAAAAATTCTGAGAAAATGCTTACCATACACCTTTGGAAAGTTGCGGGGGCGTTACATAACCCGAAAGGCATGCACAGGTAAGAAAACGTACCAAAGGGGCACGTGAAGGTGGTCTTTTCTTGGTCTTCCGGGGTGATAGCCACTTGAAAATACTCTGATTACCCATCCAAAAAGGAATAGAAGGGGTGGCTTGCTAACCTCTCAAGCATTTGATCAATGAATGGCAACAGGAAGTGATTCTTCATGGGTTTCCGCATTTAGCCTCCGGTAGTCAATGCAAACGCACCGCCCGTTTTGAACTTGGGTGGCACCATTTCACCCTGCTCATTTTTTACCACCGTCTCCCCACTCTTCTTGGGTACCACTTGAGTTGGACTCACCCACTTGCTATCAGATTGGATAGATCATGCCCGCTTGGAGTAACTTGAGGATTTCCGCCTTCACCACCTCCATCATAGGTGGGTTTAAATGGCGTTGGGGTTGCCGGATGGGTCTTGCATCTTCTTCCAACAAGATTCTATGCATGAAAGTGGATGGACTTATGCCTTTGATGTCGGCAATAGTCCATCCAATTGCTTCCTTGTTCTCCTGCAACACCACCATCAACTTTTCTTCTTGCTCCTTGGTGAGCTTGCTTGAAATGATGACCAGAAGCGTCTCCCCTTCCCAAAGAAATGCGTACTTTAGGTCACTTGGGAATGGTTTAAGCTCAATCACCAGAGACTTCACAAGTGATGGGAGGAATTCCAATTCTTCGAGTTCCTCTAAGATTAGTGGGTCGAGACTTTGCACCACTTCCTCAAGAATGCTTAACTCCCCCAATGCTTTCCTTCAAGTTTGTGCTCATGAATATACAAGACATGCATTTTCAACATCATTTTCCAAAGAAACTAACAAGGAATCATCACCACTCAATTCAAAAACATCTTGCACCACATTGTCAACAAAATCAATAGCATGGGAAGAATACTCTTCAAGAGGATATTTCATAGAGTTATTTATGGTAAACTCTACTTTAATCCCATCAAATTCCATGGTGAGGGTACCGTTATGCACATGAATGATGGTCCTAGAGGTCTTAAAAAATGGCCTCCCCAACAAGATTGGGGCGGCATGTTTATCATGCTCTATGTCTAGGACATAAAATCCACGGGGAATATTAAGGAATCCACCCTAACCAACACATCCTTGACGATACCCTTAGGGTACGAACTAGAACGATCGGCTAGTTGGATCACCACCCCAGTTTTGTGCAAAGTACTAAGATTGAGGCTTTCATACAGAATAAGGCACCTAATTCAAGCATTGCTTTTTCAAAATGCGTATTTCCTATCATGCAAGGGATCGTGATCATTCCGGGATCACTACATTTATGGGGTAACTCCCTTTGCCACAAAGCGGAGACATGTTCACTTCTCCCATTTTTAAGCTTGCTCTTCGTTCTTTGTTTCCTATTTACTACACATAATTCTTTCAAAAATTTTGCATAACTAGGAATTTGTTCATTTGCATTGAAAAGAGGGATATTTACCTCACACCTACGAAAGACTTCGTAGATGTCCTTGTTGGATTCCTTCCTCCTTTTGTCTTTTAGAGCTTCTGGGAACAGTGGCTCCGGCACATATGGAGGAATCTCCACTACTCTTGCCTTCTTGTGAAGGGGGATGAAGGTTCAGAAATGGGGGTTGATTTCTCAACGGTGATCTCCTCTTCCTTCCCCTTCCCTTCCTTGCTTGCTCCTTGACCTCCTCCTCGTTCTCCTCTTGCCCTTATTTCTCAAGCATTTCAAGCTTTCCAGGTTCGTCCTCAACAACTTCACCAACCATGGGAGAGCCAACCTCTTTACCACTTCTCAAAGTGATAGCACTTGCATTTTGTTGAGGGTTGATCTCCGGTTAGGAGGGTAGCTTACTCTTTTCCCGGGCTTCTATCTGATTCACCACTTGAGCTATTTGGCTCACTTAAGTTTCCAAGTTCTTAATCCTCGCATTGGCTTCATCTTGGAATTTCTCACTTTTTTCCGCGCACATGCCCAACTGGTGAATGGCTTGCATCACCTCATCCTTTGTTAGCCCCAAGCTCTCCCCTTGGTCTCGGGGTTTGTCTTGGACCTTTGAAATTGTTGTTGAGGTGGCCTATATTTTTGTTGAAGAGGCCGATAGGGTTGAGGGTTTTGGCTTCCTTGAGGGTTTCCATACCGGAGGTTCGGGTTATCACATTTCCCGAATTGTAAGTCCGGTTTTGGTACCCTTTATAACCTTGGTAACCTTTGTTACCTTGGTAGCCTTGCCCACCTTGATATCCTTGGTTGCCTTGGTAGCCTTGATTCCCGTGATAGCCCGTGGCACTTACCTCTTCAACATAATCCTCTTGCAAAGTGGGGCAAGTGTCCATAGGATGCGCCAAGTAACAAATTTCACATGATTTAACATTTGGCACATTCCTGGGCTTCGTCATTAATGATTTGACCATAGATGCAAGGTTCGAGACTTGATCCTTGAGATTTCCACTATTTGAAGAGTCACTTGTGGGTATTGAATTCCTCCTTCTCAAATTGGCCCTTGAGCTAAAGTTTCTCGATTCTTCCGCTAGCTCTTCATATAATTGCATGGCCTCAGAGGATGTTTTGTTCCCAAGGGTGCCATCACAAGTACTTCTCACCAACCTTTTATCTTCATCAAGAAGGCCATTGTAGAAGTAATAAACCAAATCCCCCTCCAAATAACCGTGATAAGGGAAACTTGCAAGAAGCTTCTTGAACCTCTCCCAATAGTCAAAGAGAGATCCTTCATGCCATTGGAGGATGTTGCTTATGTCCTTCTTCAAGGCAGCAGATCTAGAAGCCGAAAAGTATTTGGCTAGAAACTTTGTTTTCATAAGCCAACTCTTAATACTCATAGGCAGTAGGTAGTGGAGCCAATCCCTTGCACCATCCCTTGGTGTGAACGTGAATACCTTCAACTTGTAGAAATCTTCATCCACTCCATGGGGAACCGTACCACCACACAAGAAGTGAAACTCGGTGAGGTGTTTGTTGGCATTCTCTCATTGCCTACCAAAGAAGACAGGTAGCATGTTGATGAACCCGATCCTTAGCTCAAAGTGCCCGTTCGATCCAACCACGGGATACTCGATGCACATCGGTTGTTGATCGAGGTTGAGGGCCATGATGTCTCTTAACAAAGCTTGCTCCAAAGGAATCTCTCTTTGGTGAAGAGGAGGAGCTTGCCCTTGGAGAGGAGGAAGATGAGGTCTTTCTCCCGGATGCTCATCTTCGTGCTCAAGTGAATGTTCCAGAGAGGAAGATGTATCCACAAAATGGTCACTAGGAGGGGTGTTGTTCACACTTTCCAAAGAAAGCCTCCTAGCCCGTCTCAAATTCAACTCTAACTCGGGGTTGTAGTGTAGGGGTTCTTGTAAAGAGGATCGTGTATGAACCATACAGCAAGAACTTGAACAATACGTCTCCAAGCTAAGTGAAAATGGAAAATCAACTAAGAAATCAAAGTAAAAGCAAACTAACAAATATTTACAAATAGCATATAATCACACATAATATTCCCAAACACTTAAAAATAAACGCCTCTTCCCCGACAATGGAGCCAAAATTTGGGAGTTCGTCATCCTACCTCTCAAAGTTAATACTTTTAAGCCCTAATGCTTCCTATCTACAATAAAGTAGATACTGGCAAGTCGGGGTTGTCCATGAGAAAAGAGATCTTTTCAAGTGTTTAAACATATATAGGAGAAGACATACTAGGCATATACATACATAGATATATATATATATAAAAGCATGTAAACAAGGGGGGGATTTTGGTTGGTTTGATCCTAAGCTATCAAATTGAAATACAACAACTAGCAAAGCAAGAGAACTATGCTAATCATGCAATACAACTAAAGATACAATGTAAATGATAATTAACGAAGCCTTGGGGACAATCGATTTCCACTTCCAGACTTCATATACCTCATTGATTCATTTATTCATTCAATTTCATTTATTGTCTATGGGAATGTTATCACTTTTCATTCAAAGATCAACATTCATTCTTCCTTAAGAGTAGTTTGCAAAGACAAACAATGACCATTTGCAAACCTCATTGAAGATCACCCTAGACAAACAACATCATAGGGGTGTTTCATCAATGTCATTTCACCCAAAGGACCATAGGTTTGATAATAACAAGCATTCTACCAAAGACATAGTCATTTAACCAAACAAAGCATTCATGAGATTAAACTTATAACAAACAACATTAAAGGTTCAACCTTTTTTTGCATCTATATGACAAATATGAGAACAAACCACATTAACATACTCATCTAGAAAGAATTACCCCACATTATGCACAAGAAGTTCTAAATCTATGCATTGGATTTCCATATCAAATGAGTTAAGAAATTTGCAACTTTCCTAACATTCTAACATTTCAATCTTATAAACATTTCATATACTCAAACAACCCATGGTATAAATGAGGTAAAACACAACATTAATGGCATAATAAATGCTCTCCAATAAATGTTCATAAATGAGCAAACATAGAATCTTACTACATAAGCTAAGCTTCAATCAATTGCTCCCAAGAACTAGATTTAGCTACAAGAGTTCATACTAATTAATGATAAACAACCAAACATAATACAAGAGAATTCAAAGATGAAAAGGGAAGAAAATAGGGTTCTAAACAGTAACAAAAACGCAGATGAAGAAGATGTGAATGAGAGGAAAAGGGGTGCTATTTATAATACAAAAAGGATAAGGTGAAATTCTAGCCACCCGTTGGTCGCGACTTGCGACGGTCTCGCAACGAGGCATCGCAACTCGCGACAGATGCCAAAATTTTGTCCTGTCTTCCTTTCTTCATCTTGTGGTACACAATCATCTTCATAGCAATTTCTCTCATTTTTCAAGTCTTCAATGTCTCCAAAAATGGTCTTCAATGGCCTCTGGTCTTCATGTCTTCGAAGAAAGTCTTCAAAAGTCTTCGAAAATGTGATCCTTAATGGCTTCCGGTCTTCATGCCTCCGTGTTCTTCCCTTGTCACACAAAATCCACTTAAAAGAGAAAAATGAGCGTAAAGTTGCTCTTACCCCTCCTAAGTGAATTTCAAGGTAAAACACAAGCTTTTGATAGTAAAAGAGCACAAAAGTGACCCAATATAGTACTAAATTATGCACATAAAATGGACATATCAATCAATGACATTAACAATTCACATTCAAAGCCTAATAAATGCACAATAGCAAATGCACTAAATAGATAGATATGGTTCTTATTGCATAGATATGAAAGCTTCAATCTATTGCTCCCAAGATAAAACTAAGCTAGATAATTTAAAGACATGATTAACCTACAAAAACAAACAAAAGAAAGAAAGAAAAACTAGGGTTTGAACCCAGAAAATCGCAGGAAGAAGAAGCTGGATCCGTGTTCTTGTAAAGGAGAGGATAAGGTGAGCATTTATAGTACAAAAAGCAAGAAGAATTTCTGGCCATTCATCCGTCGCGAATTGCAACGAGCTCGCAACAACCTTGTGATAGACACCAGTTCCAACACTATTTCTTCTTTCTCCTTTTTGTTTCACATCCTCATTTTCTCTTCACTTCTTCAATTCTTCAAATCTTCAAAAGCTCAAATACAAGTCTTCAAATCTTTGAATCTTGAAAGGTATTCTTCAAAGTCTTCAAAAAAAATTACCTTGTCACACAAAATTCTCTAGGAAAAGTAATAAAAGCATAAAAGTGGCTTTTAACCCTCCTTAGAGAACTTCAAGGCAAAATGTCACATTTAGAGCACAAAGGTGTACAAAAGTGAATCCTAAAAGTCCTAATATAACCGCATAAAATGGGCACATCAGAGAGCTAGCGTGAGATATAAACCACGACCACACGATTAAAGCCCTATAAATAAAGATAGAAAACAATACATAAGCTAAGTGATGTTTTACTCCCAAAATGCATAGGAAAGAAAATTGCTAACTTGAGCATCATAGCTTCCTCCCCGGGGCTATCCCGAGGACATTTTCATATACTCAAAGAGGTTGGAACTTGTCGTGAGCCGATTTTGGGCACTATCATTACTCGGAAGGAATTTCCCATGTCTGTGGGCCCATCTGTAGGGATGTTGTTTGTGAGTTTCAATAGTCCTGGGAAAAGGGCAGAGCATATGGCGGAGCTACCACCTGCATAGAAGTCACACAAAGGAAACTGACGGTTCTCGCACCCAAGAGAGCTTGTAAGTGAAAATTTAGAACAACCACGACAGGAAAACTCCCAACAATGGTATGTCCACACAATGGTATGCTCGCACACTAAACATAACATGGTGTAGAGTTACGCTCCCATATTACAATTTTTTCTATGTGAAAAGTAGATGCATAACAATAAGCAAAGAGATTAAATAATATACACAGAGGCTGTGTCATATAGATTGCCTAGCCACGACTATACACGCACTAATCAAGAATAGATGGATAAAAGACTAGACTAGTAAACCTAGTAACAATCAGGCTCCGATCAAAGTTACATGAGATATTTAAACAACAACTAAAAGAAAGAGTTTCATGATACGTATACAAATAGTAAAACATGGATATAGGAAAATGTAGCGGGGAATTATTAGCTAGAAGGTCTAGGTTCACACGATCTATGATGGACCCCAATTAATTTTACTTAACTAGCGATCCTTGTTCACAATGTAGCACTAGAAACTATCAATAACCAAAAAATACCCAAACTATAGCACAGAGACTACCTGATTCCCCTAAGAATGATAAACCTAAAATTTTGATAAAAAAATGAAGCGTCAGTAGTATATCCTGAACACACAGCCCACAAAGAAAAATAGGAAAAAATATAACATATTCAATAAAAAAACTTCATCAAAACGAATCTCAGATTCTTACAAAAACTAGGGGATTACAGTAATGTTCCTTGCTAAAATACAAAGCTTCCACTAGGAAGAATTACAAATTACTATTTGTAAACCTATTACATACATACATATTAATGTGGTAATCTGGCCAGGTAAATCAATTGTCGTTAACTCAGTGAATGTCCTCTCCTACAAAAAAAGTCCTATAAGTGATTCCGGGAGAAAAGCTCCGACGATCAAGTAAGTCTTTCTCTTCAAGAATTGGAATTTCTCAGCCTAATCATGCTTAGCTCTATTGGTCTATGTCTTGTTCTTTTTATGGTGTGCTATGAACATGGATCCGCTTCATTCGGATTCACCATTGTTGGTTTGATTGTGGTTCCGATAAATGCAGCTCGTGTCCAGAAGCTCGATCGTGGCTCCCGCCTTTTCTCGGTTAGTGGTCTAACTCCCTTCGACCAGCTTCTACCATTTCTTGTTCTGTTCGTGGCCTGTTGTAGAGCCTACTTGTGTTTTGGGCCAGTGGCCCAGCGCTATGGAGCTTTTGGGCTAGGTATACACCATAATCCCCCCTTAGACATGAAGTCTAACAGACTCGAAGCAATGGCATTATGTGTATAATAAACGCAAATTGGTGTTGTACACGAACAACATATTCATTTTTTAATATTACTCTTATTGTCATTGCGAAGTGATGTTAGTTTTTTTGGCTAGACCCATGAATTAGCTAACTCTTCTGATTTCAAATTTTGAATTTTGAATCCTCCTTGTTGTCCATGTAATCTTTGTGATAAGGACGACTATTGAGATTTTGTTTCTAAGGGCCGAGATTCATTCCTCTTTCTTTGTTGCATTGTTCCAATTTTTCTGCTTTTTGTTATGTCCCTATCTCTTAAATAATTATAAACAAAAAATTTAATTCCATCGTCATTCAGTGCACTGTCAGCTCATCTTCCGCTGTCGTTTCAATATCTGTGAAAGGTAACCTACTTTTGCGTCAGATCATTGTGCTTTTTGAACTGACTGTTCTTCTCGTTCCTGTTGTTTCTTCATTGTTATTTAAGTGTCAAAATTTATTATTCATTCAATTCATCTCCTATATCATCGAAACATTCATCTTCTCTGGTTATTCCTTGTTTTTCTGCGAATCACCGCTCTTCCTCCTATATAACAATAAGTTTCTCTATAGCTCTGTCTCCAATTTCTTTATTGCAAGTGCTAATTTTAACAGGATATTTTATTCTCAATTTATGGTGATTTTACCACTTGTGATTGTACTCTACCAATCTCCGGTCATCTTTTCCAGCAAACCTCTTGTCAATTTACCTGACCTTTTCCATGAAACATTTACCTCCAAGGTTTACAAACCTAATTAAAGCTTTTATTTCCAACTCTAGGATCCTTGTCTACCCGAATGTCTTCCTCTAACCACATTGAATCTCTCGTAGAAGATGCTCACTCCGGTGGGGACTCCGCCTATATCACCAGACCTTCTGCTATAGGCAGCATGTTGACCGGCCCGTATTTAGAAGATTTAAAGAAATATTTTCTATTTTTCTCTTCATTTGAGCTTTGTGCTCCAGCAAACTCTGAATGCGTTTGCAATCCTCCTCCTGGCTATATCTTGTGCTATTTGAATTTTGGCTATATCTCATGTTATTTGAGTTATTTGAGTTATATCTCTTCATTACGATCTTAGTGTTTCGTAACTTTTACCACCTTCGAAAAGTAAAAAATATCATAGATAAATTCACCTTCTATCTTGTGATAGTTGGGGTTGAACTTGTGAGTGGTTTTCCTAGCACTGTTGGTCCTTGGTGGACAAAATACTTTATTGTAAAACTGAACCAAAGTCCCAAACTGGCCCTTTCTTCTTGGAACTACAAAGTTCCTAAATCTAAGCTTCCCGGTTTTAGTGTTCATTTTACTGCTGACACTAAGGTCGTTGTTACACTTTGCGCTTATACACAACATCTCCGCCATGTTGATTCAGATGCTGAAGGTGTTATGAACTGTCATTTTTTTAATACGTTGGGTCTGCACTATGTCTTATTATTGACAAACCTTTACTTTCTTCGTTCGCTCCTTTGATTCATGGAGTTTACATTTTTGCAGACATTGATCTAGCTGGAAGTGATATCGATATATCGCTTTTTGATGGCAATGATGAGGAGGTGGTTAGAAATCCTGCCCAACTTGAGAATGTTACTGCTAACAACACCTTACAAAAGGGTGTTAACAAAATGAACACTAGTATTGTACTTGCAAAGGGAAAGTCCGCTGAAGGTGGAGAGATGGGTGGCGAATGCCCCTGTGGTGAGTCTAAGGAGAACAAGAAGAAGAAGAGAGATAGGACTGATGGTTCATCGGGTCATTCGCTGCCTCCTGTGAAAAAGGGGTGTGGGAACCAGTCTTGTTCTCAAGGCCATGCGCAAACGGATAATCCACTAGTTGAGGCTATGAAAGACATACGCGAGTGGAACATGACTTCAAGGATGAAGAGCCCGCCCTCTTTGAAGAGATGTATTTAAGTGTTGGAAAAACAGAAGGAAATACTCAGCGAAGAATTTATTGAAAAGATTGCTGACTGTGGACATCCATATTCCATACTATCGCATCTTGCTAGTCTCCCTTGTCTTCCTTCTATAACTAAGCTAAAGAGGTGAAAGGTTGATTATGTGGAGGACCTGCTGTTTGGCTCTTGCACTATTTTTCAAGCTCTTGACTCTGCTTCAATCCAGGCGACAGAGGCTAATGCCAACACTGGAGTCCCTGCTCAGTAAGAAAGCCAGGAAGGTGTTGTTATCGTTGCCTAGCCTTTGCCAACCTTCACCTTATAAGTTAGTTAAATCTTAGTTTCTCAAGTTTTTGGATTTTCAATTGTAATTCAAGACAATATTTTGATGTATGTCTGTAATGTTTGTACGACTGCGGTTATTAATTTTTTGTAGCCTTTCTATTTTTACATCCTCTCATCGCCCTTACTTATATGCAGGGCTTCGATATTCTTGTTGATCATAAATTTTTAAACGATTTGACTTTCTAGAATCTAATGATCGAATATCTGGTCGCTATGGACTTTTTCCACTTGACACTTACTGCCCTATTGGATTGATTAAAGCTACCCAATCTTTAACCTAGGAATATGTTGACCTCGTTTCTTTTGATCACTTCTCCCGTATTGAGTCTCTTCTCTTGTTCATTGGATGGGAAGTTCCTATTTCCATTCCATCTCATTCTTCTTCCACAAATGTCTTTGCAGTAAGTTTATTCTTGATTATTACAATCTTGAATCGCTTGGCAAGGATATCGTACGCTGGTGTGTACTTGTGTTTGCATAACCTTCATGTTCATGTACAAGAGTGGGCGCTAGCTTTAGGTGTTCATTTGAAGTACATGCTCCTGGGTATTATTGATCTTAAAGAGAAGTGGAATAAGACTGTAAAGGAAACCTAGGATGTTGTTCGTGATTTGTGAAAGATTTGTAACGAGCAGAATGGTTATATTAACCATCAACAATTAACCATAGTGAGAATGCTTTAACAACATGAGGAGGCTAAAAATTACGCTACAAGGAAAACTTGTGAAGCCTATCAGAAGACAGTGATCATTGATAAATAATGTACTCGCCTTGATGACTTATTTGATTGGTTGAAGAAGAAGCAGGATGAGCGTGATCACTTTTCAACTTCTGCTCTTGGTTGTCAAAGGAAGTTTGACGAACAATTTGCTATAAACACACAGCTGCAAAGCAAAAATGAGCAGCTTCGCTCTGAGTGCGACCGACTTGATTCATATGAGCACCAACTTGAGCAAGCTTGCATTGAGTACAAAGATAAACTTCACGCTCTCCCTTCGTCATCTCATAGGGCTATTGGTCAAGGAAACCTTACTATGGATCAATATTTCTGAGGGTGTTCGATCACTTATTCGATGGATAGAAGAGGAAGTAAAACATTTGACGGCTGAGATGAAGCGATATGAAGAGACTGGTAATGTTATGAGTATGCATCTGGATCGCAAAGATTCGACCCTATAACTGACTTCAAGGCTTATTGTGATAGATATTTTGGCCATATGGAGCGAAGAGGTCTAATACGGCCTCTTGCTTATTTACACATGAAATGGTGATACGACCATTTAGTTAGCGAAGAGTGTGTGGTGGAGAAAACTAGCGTAGGGCTAAGCGCTCCTATCGCGAAGTTGAGCACGGTCGCTGCTGTGGTGGTTCTTCCTCTTCAGGATCATCACAAGCATCTAGGCGTGGATAAATTTCCTGATTTTAGCAACTTAGTTCTTCTTGTAATGCTTCAAATTATTTTTCTGCAATTTTGCAAAATTGCGTGTCTGCTATCACTTAATAAGATATATTTCATGAACACATATGCTGACCTTTTCTTGCTGGTTGTACGAAGTCTTGTTATTGAGTTTTCAAAGTTGCAGGATCTATGGCTTGCATATTTAGTGTAGTGAAGCTGCAAGATCTATTGCTTCCATATTAAAGAGCTTCGGATTTTGCAACAAAAAAAATCTATGGCTTACTCGAGTCATCATTATGGGCAAATATGTCTCTGCACAAGATCTATAGCTTACAATGGTAAGGTTTGCAAAGTTGCAAGATCTAAAGCTTGCAAGCATTGGTAATTGTGCAAGATTTATAGCTTGCAAGTGTAGGAATTTTGAAGTTGCAAGATCTATAGCTTGCGATCATAAGGTTTGCAAAGTTACAAGATTTAAAGCTTGCAAGCATCGGTAATTGTGTAAGATCTATAGCTTGCAAGTGTAGTAATTTTGAAGTTGCAAGATCTATGGCTTGTAGTTTGATGGTTGTTATGATACGCATGTTTGCATTCGACCTTTGACAATTGAATGTGCTGCCTATATGTTATTTCCTAAAATTTCCTAGTAGAGAACTAAAAATGTAATTGTGGCCCAGAAAGAGGATATTTAATATTAGTGATGTAGGACTGTGATAATGTCACCTTGAACATAAAAGGGCAAATGCAACCAATGATAATCTCATGGTTTCTATACAACTAGGTGCTTCTTATCTTTTTCCAAAATCTAGACATAGAAACTTCTCAAATTAATCACGTTCCATGTGTTTGAACCACTGCTGCCGTCCAACCTTTCTAGTTTGTACCAATTGGACTTGTGAACCTTTGAAACCTGTAATGCCCCTCTCACTTTGGGCATAGATTTCCTCGTTCGTTAGCAAGGCTTGCTTCATTCTTTCTTAACACAAGATCGCCAATCTGAAATCGTATTTCCTTAACCTTCTGAGTGTATGCTCTACCCATTTTTTTCTTTATACTTAGCCTCTGTGATTGTTGCCAATTCCCTCTTTTCTTCCAGTTTGTCTAGATCCAATTTCATCATGTTCCGATTGTCCTACTCCCTGTAATCGCATACTCAGAGGCTTAAATTACCGATTTCCACTGGTATTACTGCTTCATGGCCATAGATCAGATTGTACAGTATCTTCCTGGTTGGTTCTCGAACAGTCATTATGTATGACCCTAGGGTGTTGGGTATCTCATCAACCCAGCCAGATCGCTTTCCCTCCAATAATTTTTTAATCCCCTGGACAATGGTTTTGTTCGTTACTTCTAATTGTTTGTTAGCCTAAGGGTGTGCCATAGATGTTAACTTTTTAAGAGTCCCAAGCTTTGAGCACCAATCAGTAAGGTACCATTCGTGAATTGTGTACCATTATATGTGACAATAGTATGGGGCACCCCAAAATGACACACTATATTTTTCCCAACAAATTTTCTCGTTATTTCTGCTGTTACTTGTCCTAATCGCTTTGCCTCTACCCACTTTGTGAAGTAATTGATTGCCAATATTAGAAATTTGGCATTACTCTCACCTTTTGTGAAAGGCCTCACTATGTCGATCCCCCATTTATCAAATGGAAAAGCTCCATATATCCCTCTCAAAGCAGCTTGTGGCTTATGCGATAGCGATGCATTGATTTGGCAGCTCTTACACTTGAGCACGAAGTTGTGCGCATTGTTAAATATAGTCGGCCAGTAGTATCCTACTTGGATGGTCTTCTTTGCCACTATTCTAGCTCCCTTATGTGTTCCACATAGCCCTTCGTGAACTTCTCATAAGATCTTGGTTGCCTGCCCTGGTCCTACACATTTAATCCACGAAGATTGAAAGCCTCTCTTATACAAGGTTCTTTCTTTATAGGTGTAGTTGTTAGATTGTAACACCAATTTTCAGGCTTGAACTTTATCTTCTAGAAACGTTCCCTTCACGAAGTACTTTATCAGTGGTGTCATCCAGTTTACACCTTTCGTCTGGATTGTTAGCACAGTAGTTGAAGTCGTGCTTCTTACTGGAATAACCTCTACTACCACCTCTCTGTGTTTGCTCAGAGATTCAAATCTGGCCTTTGCTAACTTGATTAGTGCACTTTTGAATTTTCACTTCTTGGTACGTGATGGATATCAAAGTACTTGAGATGGGCTATGAGTTGTTGGACTTTCTTTAAATACTTCACCAATTGTCCTTCTTGTACTTTGTAGTCCCTCTCACCTGCTGGACTACTCTCAGTGAATCACTGAACACTCGGATGCTTTTAACCTTCATTCTGATGATGAGGTCCAGTCCACCTATCAAGGCTTCATATTCCGCTTCGTTGTTAGTGAGCTGGAATTCAAAGCGAAGTGAGTACATGTGTTCACCTCCTTTCGGGTTTACCAATAAAAGTTCTGCATTGCAACCCTCTTTGTTGGACGCGCCATCAATGAATAGTTTTCATACAATTTCTTCCCACTTTGATTTACCTTTATCGATTCCCAGATTGTGGTGCTTATTCATTCTCAGTGTGTCTTAGTTGGTCATTTCTGCGATGAAGTATGCTAATGCCTGAGCCTTGATTGTTGTTCTTGGTTAGAATTGATCTTGAACTGGCCTAATTCTAGAGCCAGTTTGTCATTCTTCCAGAATATTTAGGCCTACGAAGGATGTTCTTAATTGGGAAATCGGTGTAGGCAATGTTACGAGGAACGTGA
This sequence comes from Rubia yunnanensis, assembly GCA_037428765.1. Lineage (NCBI taxonomy): Eukaryota > Viridiplantae > Streptophyta > Magnoliopsida > Gentianales > Rubiaceae > Rubia > Rubia yunnanensis. Next base: position 61,759,797 of record CM075069.1, on the reverse strand, counting down.
AAATACATTCTCAACCTTCTTGCTGAGTATATTAAAGCCAGGGTTAACTTCTCAACTGGCATGTATGCCTTCTCTGCATTTTGAAATATTCTGGTGATATAGTAGACTAGTACTTGTTTTGAACCTTCTTGGCATACTAAAATAGAGCTAACTGCATTCTATGAGATTGCCAAATACAGATACAGGGCTTCTCCACCAAGAGGTGATTTTAATATTGGCAATGCTTGAAGTTGTTCTTTCAAACAATCATACGCTTTCTGACACTATTCGCTCCAGCTGAACTTTTTGGCTACCCTTAGAACTTCAAAGAGTGGGAAATGATTTTATGCTACTATTGAAATGAACATAATAAGTGCTGCCAGTGACCCCATCAGTCCTTGCACTTCCTTGACTGTTCGTGACTAGGGAAGATCTACTATAACTTGGATCTTTTCTGGGTTGGCTTCAATTCCTTTTGAGGATACCTTGTATCTTAATAACTTTCCTACGCCTACTCCAATTATTCATTTTTTAGGGTTAAGCCTTATTTCGATGCTATGTAATGTGTTAAAAGTTTCATTTAAATCTGTAGTGTAGTCACCCATCTAATTTCTTTTGATGACCATGCCATCAACATATGCCTCAGCATTTTGTCCTATTTGGTTCCGAAATGTGTTATCGACCACTCTTTGGTATGTTGCCCCAATTTCTTTTAATCCAAATGGAAATTTTACATAACAAAACGTTCTGAAGCTTGCTATGAAAGCCGTTTCCTCTACATCTTTCGGATTCCTCAAGATTTGGTGGTATCCCTTATACGTATATAAGAATGCCAGGATATCATACCCTGAAACTGCTTCGACTAGTTGATCAAGTTTTGGCAAAGGTTAGCAGTCCTTTGGGCATGCCTTGTTTAGATATGTGAAGTTAATGCACATTCTCCATCCTGCATCTAATTTTTTCACCATGACTGGGTTCGCTAACCACTTTTGGATATGACCTCCTACAATATACCGCCTGAAGCAATGCTACAACTTCCTCTTCGATTGTTTTTTGCCTGTCGCTAGCAAAGCAGCATTTCTTTTTCTTCACTAGCTTAACCAAGTTGCTGATATTAAAAGAATGTGTAGTGATACTTGGGTCTACTCTTCCCATGGTCTGGACACTTCATGAAAAAGTATCTTTGTGGCTTTGTAAGACTTCTACGACCATCTCCTTTTCCATGCATGGAACATGTTTTCCTATCCTTACGCACTTTGAATTATCTTCTTCATCTAAGCTAACCAGCTCTGTTTCTTCCCTCAAATCTACTACTGATTCTGGCTGCTCTAGTAACCTACCATCTGAGACTGTGCTGGCCATATTTTCCTTGTCTACAATTTTTCCCACCTTCATCGCGAAAACCATGCACTGTCTCACCGTTTATTGGTTTCCTCTTATGGTCGCGATTCCAAATGGGGTTTGGAATTTAATTACCAAGTGGTAAGGGGACCACATCGCTTTTGCTACGTTCATCCAAGGTCTTCCAATGATGGCATTGAATGTGCTTGGAGCATTCATGACCGCCAAGTCACCCATGAGTGTACAATTTCTTCCCCTTTCTCCAATGGTGACTTGCAACCTTATGTTCTCCAAAGGCGTTTCTACTTACCCTGTGAATCCTACAAGCGAGGACGTGAACTTTTTTAGATCAGTTCACTTGAAACCCAACCTGTCGAAGTAATCTACGAATGTCCACGAACACTCTGTAAACTATTGCATTTCCAATTTTAGCTATAATAACCATAGGATCATTATTAGGCGAAGCATTGGGCACTATATCCTCCTCGCTAAAATTGATCGCCTCGCTGGGACGAAGTCTTTTGTCAACAGGCTCTTGCAGGGGAGAATACCTTGTCTTAGCCTTGCAAGCATTGTTTGACAATGACTCCGTGGATCCATGTATGGACATGATGACATTTTTGGTACTTTATCCCCTGCATCATCATTAATCTACTGCCGCAGTCATTTTTTTTATTCTTTGCCAGTGTGGTCGCTATCCCTTGATTCTTTGCCAGGGGGTTCCCTGTTTTGTTAACGTTTCCATAATTGCTTCCCCTTTCCTTTCTATACTGGCTTGAATAGCCATTCTTCAAGTTTTCTTCAATTTCTCTTGCCAGGTCTCTACAATGCTCAATGTTATAACCATTGTCCTTGTGAAACGGACAGTAATACTCTCTGGACCTCTCTTCTGACGATGCTACCATTAGTGTCGGCTCACAAAACAACTCGTTGTTTGCTTGCCGTATCTCTTTCCTTGATTTTGTCAAAGACGTATCTTAGAATGATGTTCCTTACAACCATGGTTCTCTTCCCTTGAAAGAGATGTTTCCCTTTCCTTTTTTCATAAACCCCTTTTTGTGAATCCTCCATTGTTTACTTTTTGCCTCGTTCCGGCTCTATTTTGCGGTTGTTCGCCTCTTCTATTCACACGTACCGCTCGATCATCTTTCGTAGCTCTCGTGGGTTTTTGGGCATGTTCTTTGTTAGTTCTTTGTAGAACTCTCCTGATTGCATGCCTCCTATGAATGCCCCAACAAAGATTGGAATGACAAGTCACGAACTTGCAAACTTTCTATGACAAATCTAGTATGATATTCTACCGAGCTTTAATCACTTTCTTGGGCTACGTTGTTCATATCTGTAATTGTTTTTTGTAAAATTTTGCTTCTGATAGAAGCAGCCTAAAAATAGATCTAACAATTGTGCCCAAGACTTGATACTTTTATGGAAGGTCCTCATACCACGTGATCATTGTTCCTGACAAGAAAGTTGGGAACGCCTTACATACCAATTCGATACTCGCAACGCAAAATCTCATGCTATTTCTATATGAGTGTAGGAATTCTTTAGGATTTGTAGTCCCATCGTAGATCTTAACATGTAAAGGGAGTTTGAAATTCTTTGGCATCCTAATGTCCTGAAAATGTGGCGCTAGGGGTGACTTTTCCACTTCATCGTCTGCCACTATGTCCCGCAACTCTTCTTCATACTCAAGATTCTCATGCTCCTGACTTATTCTTTTTTCCAGTCTTTGAGGTTTTTACTTGAGTGTCATCAGAAACTGGTTGTACAGACTTTCTCGGTTCACATCTAAAAATGCTGCAAATGCTCTCCTTTCTTTTTCTTTACTATTGTTTGGAGATTCTGCTCCCTCTTCTTCCTCCCCCGTTTCTTCCTTACTATGCTTTTTTTCTCTACTGGGAATGTGGTCCTGGTTAGGATGCATGCTTCTACTGCATCCAGGTGTTAGTTCCTATGTCTGGTGATTATGACTCTTCTCACTTCTGTGAACACCATTGTTTACCTAAAGGATATTAAAGCAAAAAAATTTCTTGTTCTCCACAGATGATGCCAAATGATGTGGTAATCTAGCCAGGTAAACCAACTGTCGTTCACTTCGTGAATGTTCTCTCCTGCGAAACAAGTCTCATAGGTGATTTCTGGAGAAAACTCTGATGATCAAGTCATTCGTTCTCTTCTAGAATTGGAATTTCTCAGTCTGATCACGCTTACCTCTATTGGTCTATGTCTTGTTCTTTTTATAGTGTGCTACGAACATGGCTCAGCTTCATCCAGATTCACCATCGTGGGTTTGATCGTGGTTCCGATAAAGGCAGTTCATGTTCAGTAGCTCGATCGTGGCTCCCGTCTTTCTCAGTTTATAGTCTAACTCCTTTCGATCAGCTTTCACCATTTCTTGTTCTGTTCGTGGCCTGGTGTAGAGCCTACATGTGTTTTAGGCCAGCGGCCCAGCGCTATTGATCATCTAGGCTGGGTATACACCACATATATAGCTATATATACATATATCCATTTAAGTCTCTTACAGTTATTGCTAGTAAGGCCATGAAGGCCCCAAAGAGAAGTTAATATGTTGAGATTTCTCCCCAAGGATTGTGAACCCCAAGGAAGGAATACGCTCCTCGGAGATTACTTCGTCCATCAATTGAGGTGGGGGCTAAGGCAAGAATGTTGCCCATTCTCTCCGTAAAGGGGCACCATCATCCTCATCTAGTAAAGTGTGTATACTAGCATGCAGCAATCGCTCGCTCTGCCAGTACATCTTCTCCACTCCCACGATCCATTCAAGCGAACTCATGAAGGAACATCTCATTCACAAGTCTGTCAACTGAGTAGCCCATCTTCTTCCTCCGTCTTAGCCACTACAAGTCTGAGCATCCACCTTGCGTTGGTCTCCTATAGCTACCACGACCAAGGCCTCTCAAGTGAAGGTTCTACACCATCCCCCACCTTGATGCTCAGTTCAGAAATTTCACCCGATGATACTGTCAAAAATTCATAAAATGAGATATGAATTAAATAAAGTCAAATATGAAAACTTAAATAAATACCGCTAGGACTAAAAAAAACTTACAGCAAGCATGGACATTTCCATGACATCCTTTAAGGTTGCCTGAACACACGACCAATAAAGAAAATAGGAAAACATGTAACATATTCAATAAAAATACTTCATCAAATCGAATCTCAGATTCTTACAAAAATTGGGGGATTACAGTAGAGTTCCTTGCTTAAATACTAAGCTTCCACTGGGAAGAATTACAAATGACTATCTGCGAACCTATTACATGCATACATACATATATATATATACATATACATACATACATACACACATGTATATATATACATACATACATATATATATGTACTAAATCATGAAATTTTTCAAAGAAAGGCGATATTCATCAACTCTGATATATATTCTCCATTTACAACACTTTTCATTTTCTTCGTATTCTCCCTAACCTCATCTCTAGCTGCACGCTCTTCCCTGGAGTTGGCGTCACTATCATGCGCCACCCCACTATTACTTGTAATAGATCGAGTTATAGAAGAAGATGACTTTGACCACACAGTTACCATATTGAAATTATGAAAAATGACCGAGGGTAATGCATTCGATTAGGGCGAACCTGCTCAATGACTCCACGAAAGTATATGATTGACATATCTTGGAATGAGGATGAATTGTGAACAAGGAAAGAACATTTTTAAGAAGCTGATTTAGTTTTGTTCTTGGAAGGCGAAATTCTACCAAGTCATATCACTCTAGCAAATCATATCTTGTCCACTATAGAAATATACGTTATGGATATTTTTAAAATAACTAAACAAATTCTTGATACTCTCTTTATACCCTCTCAAATTGAACTCAATATTTTTTACGTTAATTAAGAAACTTGTCTAACCGTTAATATGTTTAACTACACATAATAACGGCAAACAAAAAAGTTACTTTTATTAAACTACTTGTTACGATGAATCCAACCACATAGCATATGATACTATTATTGTTTTATATATATATATATATATATATATATATATATATATTCAAATATGTGATTAAAATTGAATATGAATAGTAAGATAAAGTGAAGTATGTAGTTTGAAATGAGACGGAGAAAGTAAGCTGGATTAAATGATGGAAGGGATATCTATTCACTAGAGATCATGGAAGACAATCTACAAATCTAAAGAAAATTGTGGACTGGGAATATGGTCAAGTTTGGAGGACAATGTAAGTGCCTCATGTTTTCCATGGTCACTTGCCTCATGCCACCAATACTACAAATAAACCAGTATGGAAATATAATAGGGATGGTAGATACTCAATTTTAAAAAATCTTATAGTCAGAAAATCAAAAGCTAATCAACATCAGGGAGAGGTGGATCAAAGAATATTTGGAATTCCATTAAATTACAAATCTTCTTGTGGAAGATTTTACAGGGAGCATTGCCCACAAAAGTTAACCTAACAAAAAGAAGGATCATACAAGATCCAACTTGGTCGTGATGCAAACGCTAGGCAGGATACACATCACAAATCTTCCTAGAATGTGATCACTCTAGAAGAGTGGAGATCAACAACTTTAGGTTTTTCACTTCAGTCAACGAACTTAGACTATGGTTAAAACGATGGATCATTAACTGGATGTTAAACATGCCAACAAAAGAGGACGTCATCTTATCAGTTCATATACAAGAGAGATCTTGAAATAAACAAGAGAGCTTTGAATCAGGAACATAATTAGTCACTTAAGAGTTTGGAAGCGGGAGAGAGATCAGTCCAATAATTGTACTACCTCCAAGCATAATCTGCACATTTACTATTTGACGGTCAACATTATCAAACTTTGACTATATATTTGAATAGATATTGTAATGTCTAGATTTATCTAGTTGGAAATTTGTGGAAATTATGCAAATATGGTATTATTGGGTTGCAACATCAAAGAAGGAATTTTGGTGAAATAAGGAAAGGTTGAAAACTGAATCCGAGAAGGATACATCTAGTCCAAGTTGTATTTGAGTTGGAGAATATATCAGTTCCTATATATGTGGGATTGGATTAATGTTATGGAATTGGAGATGGAATAAACTTCATGTGAACATACGGACAAGTAGTATTTACGCCAATGCTTTTCGTGAAAAAGAAGACAGAATATTATGGTATTTGTGATTTATGGAAATTTGAATATTCTGCTATATATTAGGCGTATGGAAGCATAGTTGATTTATGGAAAATCTCTATAAATATGGAGTTGTTATTATCGAATATATGTAGATATTGATATAAGGAAAATCCCTTTATTTATGGGATTTGGATATGCTTCAAGAAGCAGATTTGGAATAGGAATATTATGGAGATAATCATGGAGAATTCAGATCTGCTCATGGACTATATATAGAGAACAAACACGGCTGCATTATTTACGAACTTAATAGAAAAATCAGCACATAGATTTTTATCTTTCGAGAATTGCAAAGAGCCAGAATTCTATGTTCCAACATACGAACCTGCTGCACAAAGTTCAGAATCATATGCCTTAATTCCTCGGGAGGAGGAGATCTAGCGTCGACGAGTTTCGAGGTCAGAGGGAGTTTGATCAAGGCGGATCGGTAGCAAGGGGAGCTTGCAGGATTCACGTTATAGTTAGATAAGATAAGTATAATTGTATGGTGTACTTTGTACTGTATCTTTCTGATTAGTGAATTCATTCTGAACTGGGCCAGGCCCCGCAGATGTAGGTGGATTTCACCGAACTGCGTAACCAAGTCTTGTGTATTTTATGCTTTACTTTATTGCATACTTGGTTAGATAGGTTATGTTGGAACACAGTAGTGATAATTGAATTAATTAGGTAAAACCAAATTTCAATTGGTATCAGAGCTTGGTCACTTATTATTCCCTTGATTGTGTCAAGGAAAGTGAGATCCGGTTTTACCAATGGCGACCAGAGAAAGAGCTTCTGTGTCTCGGCCACCACTGCTGGAAGGAACAAATTACAACTACTGGAAGGCTCGCATGCAGGTGTTCATAAATTCGCTGGATGAATTGGCTTGGTACTATGTTAAAACATAATGGAAACCCCCTGTTGTTGGAAGTTCTGAAGGAGGAGAATCTAAGCCTAAAGAGTCGTGGACACTAGGTGAAAGAATGGGAAGTTTGGCGAACTCCAGAGCATTAAATTCCATATTTACTGTAGTAGATGAAGATCAGTTCAAACTCATCTCTACGTGCCAACAAGTAAAGAAAGCATGGGATATCCTACAAACTGTACATGAGGGGACAAGTTGTGTACGTGAATCCAAACTGCAAATGTTGGCTACAAAGTTTGAGGAACTGAAGATGGAGGAGGATGATACTATTTCTATATTCAGTGGGAAACTCAGAGACATCTCCAATATGGCGTATCAACTTGGGAAAGTTTACAAGGAAGCAAAATTGGTGAAAAAGGCCTTGAGATCTCTTCCTAAAAGATTTGCTATAAAAGTAGCAGCAATAGAAGAAGCAAGAGATGTAGCCAACATGACCTTAGATGAACTAATGGGATCACTACAGACCTATGAGATGACAATGCAACAACCTGCAAAGAAAGTCCAGAAGAAGTTGGCTTTCAAATCCTCTACATCAAGGGTCATCTATGAATATGATAGTGATGATGGAATTGAAGAACTTGCTCCTATCACCAAGAATTTCTCAAGAATGCTGAAGAAGGTGGTAAACAAGAATTCACAGGAAATATCTGAAGGGAATAAAACTCGTCCTCAAGATTTTGGTAATCGTGGAACTCGGATGGAACAAGGAAGTCAACAATTCTCTAGAAACCAAAGTGGTGAAGGAATGCAATTTGAAAGAATTCAATATCGAGAATGTGGAGGATATGGCCACATCCAGGCTGAATGTGCTAATACCCTAAAGAAGCAAGGAAAATCATACAACACCTCATGGAGTGAAGATGATGGAGAAGACGAAGAGGAACTTATAAGCAATTATGTGGTATTTGGAGCAAAATTTCACGGTGGATTAGATGAGGTATGTTTTAACATGTCAAAGAAAGACGAAGTTGTATGTTCCAACATAGGTTCTGATGGCACATCCAGTGATGATGATGGACTAGTTGTGAGTGATGAAGATATCTACAGTACATATGAGCAGATGTATGCCATGTGGCTTCAAGTTGTTGATACAAATAGAGTGTTGAAGGAAGAGAAAAATCACTTGGGCGAGAAGGAGAAGGAGTTGCGAGTTTTAGTTGGTGAACTCAGAAGAGAGATTGAAGAGTTAAATTTGAATCTAAGCTCAACAACTAAGAGAGCTGAGATGGCCGAAGCAGCTATTACCAAGTTAAACACTGAAACGGCAAAACTTGATGACATTCTGATCATGGGAAAAAACTTTGGAGATCGACATGAATCGGGTTTGACAATTCATCAGGTAGCAAAGTCAATCTCAAGTCAAAGATTCAAGGGGTAAAAAGAAAGTTTATCAAGACTTATCAAAGGAAACCTCTCATCTGTAGCTACTGCATGTATCAAGGTCATACAGAGGAACAATGCCAAAAACTGCTCAGAGATATCAGGACAGGGCGACAACTCTCAGTATGTTCCAACATAGACGATGCCTAGTGAAAAAATGGTCAAAAAGGTATGGGTTGTTAAACGCACAAGTACTTGTCTTTTTGCTCATACATCTCCTATTGCACATTCTAGAGACTCGTGGTACTTTGATAGTGGTTGCTCTGGCCACATGACTAGAACTCAGGAATTACTAACAAACATCCAGCCATATGATGGTGGTTTTGTTACGTTTGGCGATGGAAAGAAGAGTCGAGTGGTTGGAAAAGGTGAACTGTATATTGAAACATTTCCCGCATTCACTGGTGTTTTGTTGGTGGAAGACCTAAAATCTAATCTCCTAAGTATCAGCCAGTTATGTGATGATAATATGACCGTGGAATTCCATAAGGAAAAGTGCATAGTGAAACATGGCAACAACGAAGTGCTTAATGGTATTCGGTCATCAAACAAATGTTATTTATTGGAACAAGAAGTGAACTACTACAGTGTCAAATGTGATGAAGTAGATCGTGCGGCTGACCATGTTACAACATCGGTTGATTTCTCAGATCAGGGACGTAATGATATTGGAACATTAGATGAGATGGATCTTAAAGATGAAGCTGGTGACACTTATATCTTCAACAATGTTGGAACATCGTCCTCTCCAGAACTCTGCTATGTTCCAACATCAGTACAGGTTGAATCAAACAGAAGAAGGACTCGATCAATCCCTCAAATTAATTATAGGGAACTTGCTGGCCTACAATGGCTTCTCCCCCTTATCGAATCAGTGATAATAAAGCAAGATTAGTTGCGCAGGACCTCACTCAGGATGAAGGAGTTAATTTTGATGGGACATTCGCATCAGTTTCCAGGTTAGAATCTATTCGCATTCTCCTTGTTATGGCGTGGCACTATGAATTTTATGATGTACCAAAAAGTTGTCAAGAGTGCTCCCCTACATGGTGTGGTTAATGAGGAAGTATATCATCGAATCAAGAAGGCTTTGTATGGATCAAAACAAGCACCACGGGCGTGGTATAAGCGACTCACTACCTTTCCTATTCAAAAAGGTTCTCGTCAAGGGGGAGAAGATCACACCTTGCTTATTTTTTTAGAATCATCAAATACACTGATTGCCCAAATCTATATTGATGCAACACCATCCTTGGTATAAGATTTTGTGACTTTGATGCAAGCTGAATTGAAGATGAGTATGGTGGTAGCATTTGTAAGATTTCAGGATGATCTTAAGGAATCTCACTTGAATGAAGGCAAAATGATAATTCGGGTTGAGAGGAAAGTTGTGGTAGTCTATGTTCCAACATTTGCGGATATTTTCACAAAGCCGTTGGACACTGCTACGATTGAGCTCCTCTGACAACACTTAGGTGTTTGTCAGATTTGAGGTATTTCTTTAAAGCTTTTATTTAGCTGTAGAAGTTTTGTTTATTTATTTTGTGTACAGAAAATTAGAAAAACACAAAAAATAGAAAGAAGAAAAAGTGAACAAAATAGGAGTTGGAAGACAGTGATGTTGGTCATGTTCCAACACAGAGTATGGAGACAGGTTGAGAAGATATGGACATGGATTAGAGATTCAGATGTTCAAACATCAGTAACTGTGGCTGGAGAAGATTAGGATCTGGATGGTGAACAAGTCTATGTTCCAACACCAGATAGGTGGAGAAAGTACTGATGAAGTGAAGGAAGCTGAGTAGGTGATATGTTGATTCTGAAGCAATGAAAGGATCTTATGTTCCAATATAGAGAAATCGGGTGAAGCTGAGAGCTGTTATGTTCCAACATCGGTGACTGATGTTCCAACACAAGGTGAACAGATTATTGAAGGCACTTCTGATCAAACTGCCATGAGAGATATAATTTTAGCCGAAAGGACAACTGATCTGGGTATATATGAGGAGTGTGTAGTTACTGCTTACCTGGACTATTTGGGTCTCAAGATCGCTACCTCAATCTATAAGGAGTACAACCGAGAGATTGTAGAAGAATTCTACAGGAGGCAACATTGATCCAGATTTTGAGTGGTACAATGGTGTGAAGTTGAGAGCTCAATCCATTTAGATGGTATATTTGGAGGTAGAAAATGCCAGATTGGATGAGGCACAAATAGCTGCTCCTGAAGAGGTTTAAAGGTTCTGTTATGGCTATGTTCTAACATAGGCCAGATATTTGCTTCAGGGGGAGCTGCATTTGATGGAGATTCTGGTTTGCTGTGTCTATTGAGTTCCCAAGGGGGAGATGTTTTGGATTTCTTGGATGAATTTATTGGCCTCGTTGGGTTGATGTTCCAACATGATCATTATTCCTGGATGTTGAGGGAATCTGAAATTTAGGGGGAGATGCTATGTTTCTATGTTCCAACATCCACAAAATGCCAAAGGGGGAGATTGTAAAGTCTAGATTTATCTAGTTGGAAATTTGTGGAAATTATGCAAATATGGTATTATTGAGTTGCAACATCAAAGAGGGAATTTTGGTGAAATAAGGAAAGGTTGAAGACTGAATCCGAGAAGGATACATCTAGTCCAAGTTGTATTTGAGTTGGAGAATATATCAGTTCCTATATATGTGGGATTGGATTAATGTTATGGAATTGGAGATGGAATAAACTTCATGTGAACATACGAACAAGCAGTATTTACACCAATGCTTTTCGTGAAAAAGAAGATAGAATATTATGGTATTTTGATTTATGGAAATCTGAATATTCTGCTATATATTAGGCGTATGGAAACATAGTTGATTTATGAAAAATCTCTATAAATATGGAGTCGTTATTATCGAATATATGGAGATATTGAGATAAGGAAAATCCCTTTATTTATGGGATTTGGATATGCTTCAAGAAGCAGATTTGGAATAGGAATATTATGGAAACAATTATGGAGAATCCAGATCTGTTCATGGACTATATATAGAGAACAAACACGGCTGCATTATTTACAGACTTAATAGAAAAATCTGCACACAAATTTTTATCTTTCGAGAATTGTAAAGAGCTAGAATTCTATGTTCCAACATACGAACCTGCTGCACAAAGTTCAGAATCATATGCCTTAATTCCTCGAGAGGAGGAGATCCAGCGTCGACGAGTTTCGAGGTCAGAGGGAGTCTCATCAAGGCAGATCGGTAGCAATGGGAGCTTGCAGGATTCACGTTATAGTTAGATAAGATAAGTATAATTGTATGGTTTAGTTTGTACTATATCTTTATGATTAGTGGATTCATTCTGAACTGGGCCAGGCCCCGCAGATGTAGGTGAATTTCACCGAACTGCGTGACCAAGTCTTGTGTCTTTTATGCTTTACTTTATTGCATATTTGATTAGATAGGTTATGTTGGAAGACAGTAGTGATAATTGAATTAATTAGGTAAAACCAAATTTCAGATATATAAACAGTAATATTATCGTATATGATAGTGTTGGATTCATCGTAATAAGTAGTTTTTAAATATCAACATTTTATTTGTTATCAGTACACATAGTTAAACATATTAACGGTCAAAAATATATTTTTTAAATCGTAAAAAAGATTTTGTGTAGTTTTAGATGGGACAAAGGGAGTACCCCAATCTGGAGGGTTGAATCTTACAACAAACTATGAAGAAAGAAAAACATTGGCATTTTATTACTTATCAATTTACAATAGTTTGAATGTCATTACTTTCTAGAGCTGTCAATCTCTGACCCTAGCTGAGAACCCGCCTGGGCTGACACGACCGAACCAACCAAAAATCCAATCCAATTTGAGAAATACTGACCCGAACCCTACCTGACACGACTGCACTCAACCCAAAACCCAATTTTACCCAAAAAATATTGGCATGTCCTGAACCCGACACGACCAAATTCAACCCAAAACTCGAATATGACCCAATAATATGGACCCGAACCCAACCTGAATACGAACTCGAGATCAACCCGAACCCAATCTAGCCCGAACCCAATCCAGCCCGAACCTGATTTAACTCAAACCTAATTCAACCCGATAAATCAACTATATAACCCTATGTGTAATCAACCCAAAACTGATGTAGTTATAAAAAGTCAGTTAACATTTAATATGGAACCAGGTCAACTTGGTTATGCATCAAACTAATAAATTCTTCAAACATTCTTATTAGAATAAAGTGAGCTTTTATATATTACGAGATTACAGATATGATTACTGGTACGTAAAGTCAACTCATAACAAATGTGAATATACAAGGTTAAGTTGAAAATGCACACGCTCATAAATCTAATGAATAATAGTCAAATAAAGAGAAATGTCTCATCACTACCACAGAGACCCCCCCTCTAGCACCGGTTTTTTCGTTAAAAAAAACCGGTGCCTAAGTAACCGATGGAACAGTTTCACCGGTTGGAAAAAAACCAGTTCTAAATCCCTACTTTTAGTACCGGATTTTTTGTTAGCACCGATTTTTAAACCTGTGCTAATATGTATCGCGATAGCACCGGTTAGTTTTTAAACCTGTGCTAATTTAGCACCAGTTTTTTTGTTAGCACTAGTTTTTTTACCGGTGCTAAATTATTTATAATGACTAAAAAAAATTCCTTCCTCTGAAAGTGGCAGTGCATTGCCGCTTTCAAAGGATGGGAAAAAGACCCAAAATTAACAATTTATTAGGACATTAATTTTATAATAAAATCAACTTCACAAAATTGATAATATAGATATAAAACCAAAAAAAAAGTTATGATACAAAATTAATAATCTATGGGACTAAACATAACTATCACAAACATAACTATCAACAGGATTAAACATAACTTTAGCTTGAACTAGCAATTGAATCATGTGGCGTATACACATCAAATCACAAGGCTAAGCCACACAACTAATCTTGAATCTATGATCCTTAAAAATGCTCCGATGTACCGTTCCATATGCATCTACAAGACCATACAACTACAAACTTCAATTTAGTTTGCAAAAATGGTAGGGGGGGAAAGGTAAATGTAACTAATTCAGTAAATCTTAGCTTGGAAGGCTTATTGTATGTTCAGAAGCTAATGCCTGGAACAATTAAGATGAATTGGAAATCCTCTGTATATTCAAACATACAAAGGAATCAAACATACACACAAAGGGGCTACTTAGTTTAGATCCAAATAAACATTGAGAAAAAAAAAAGAGTAATCAAAACTCCACTTAGCACACAAGTCTATCTCATTATGTTTTACCTTACGATTTGAAAATAATGTCACAAGCAGCCTACATAAATAAGAAAAGGTTTAGTGAATGCCTACTGACTAGCCTATGATTATAGAACAGTGTACCATGAGGCAACTTCAATTTATGGTGGTTAACCTTGTTTACGAATATTAAACATTGCTACATTCGATACAAAGCAGAAATGAAATAGACTAATGCTCCAACCAACTAAGAGAGTTTAATTCTTTATACAGTGTACAATTGCTTTGTCACTTCATCTAAGCTTGTTGTTTAACAATATATGAACTTCCCCTATTTTACTTTATTTTCTAGATAAACACTTCTTGTCACATTGAATGAGTAACAGGTTTCAGGAAGAAAGCATAGACACCCCAAAAAGAAAACACAAAAAAAATATCTAATGCAGCATAGGATACTGGGCAAAAACTAAAGGGGCCGCATTCCACTTCAACCATTTATGAGTAGCACATTATTAAGTAAGAATCGGATATTATCATTAAAACTAAGATTAATATAATCAAGGGAAGTTTTCTAAGGAATGGATGATAAACCCGGACAACCTGTCTTTCGTAATTAGCTTGAGTAGCACTTGAATTTTTACGTTCTTTCTCCAAATCATCCTTTAAAGATGTAATTTGGGTGTGAAGAACGGTTATTTTATACCTGTAAAAGCAAACAGGGTTCATGCAATCATGAAGAAAATTAACATAAAATAATAAACTATTATAACAGGAAACCAACGATCATTTAATGGATGCAATAGCTAGACCCCAAACCAAGATGCCAAATGACAATCACCACATCATGCATAAAAGTGTCTCAATAATCTGAATATATCACAGAGCTCTCAAGTGGAAGAATAGAGGTAATGCAAGTTCACAAAAGCGTTGTACATCATCTTACAAAACTCAGCATCAATCAGCATACATGAGCAAAATGAACTTTTAATTTGCAACATGAGCTGCTTGGGCTATTTTATCTCAACAATAAGGATTAACTTCAACACCAAAGAAAATTTCCTCGGCATGCTTCATCTTTTCCTCCAAACCAGAGCACCGAGACTGGAAAAAGAATCACCAAAGCAGCAAGAATTTAGCAAATAAGTTACTATGAAAAAGTAGAACACATATACAATAAGCAGATGATCAAGAATCCCGAAAACAAAAACCTCAGCAACAATTGCTCTAGCCTCAGCTGTAGCCAGATCATGCAAAAACCTCAAAGCATTATTCATGCTATTCTCGTGCTCAAATGTAAGATGTCGTGGTGAACATTTCCGACTTAGTCATCCTCTGCTCCTGCTGCCCGTGGTGGCCGTCCCTCTCGCCGCCGCTGCCCTAGCTCTGCCACCTCCTAGCTCTGCCAAAAACTCACGCCACCAGTCACTAGAAAGAATTGTGCGACATCGCTACCCTAGCTCTGCCACCCCCTACCTCCTAGCTCTGCTAGAAACCCACGCCACCAGTAACCAAAAAGAACAATGCGCTAGCACTGCCCTAGCTCCGCCACAAACCCTATCCCCCGCCGCACCGCTCCGCTTCGCCACCGCTGCTCCACAACCACTCCAGTCCACATTCGTTCCACTAGTCCATCACGTCACCGCCGCTGACTCATCTCCAATCGAACCATCGTCGCCCACACCAATCGAACCATAGTCGATCGTGCCAGTTGAGCAGCAGCAAGGAAAACAAAGATATAATTTTGGGAAGAAAGAAAATGAAGAAATGAGGGTCAGGTGTCCTTTTTGATTTTTTACACATGGGTATAATAGTCATTACACTTATTTCCTGCCATTTTTATGGCAAAGTCTTGGGAAAGATGGTCTTTCCAAAAACTTATGGAAAGACGTGGTTAATTAGAATAAAATAAGGTTAAAGATCTTAGTTGCAATATTAAAATTTTATTATACATTGTGTAGTAGTTATAAAGTTTATAACCCGATTCATACAACCCGATAATTTTATCTTCATTTCGTCTAATTTGCAATGTAAACCTTGGTCTTTCCATGCTTATGAAAATACCGTCTTTCAAGAGACGGACTTTTTTTTTATTTGTATTTATATATACTAATTCAAATAAAGATTGACCATTAATTAGTCAAATAAAACTTAGTTATTAGTATTTATATATTGAAAGTCAAGTAAGGGTTAGCTGTTGAGTAGTCAAAGTCAAACATTTTTATTTGTATTTATATATACTAATTCAAATAAAGTTTAACCGTTAATTAGTTAAAGTCAACTTAGTTATTAGTGCTTATATATTGAAAGTCAAGTAAGGTTTGACCGTTGGTTAGTCAAAGCCAATCTAGATATAAGTGTTTACATATTGAAAGTCGAGTAAAGTTTGACTGTTGATTAGTTAAAGTCAGCTTAGTCACTAGTGTTTCTATGTAGAGAGAGTCAAGTAAAATTTGACCGTTGATTAGTCAAAGTCAACTTAGTCACTAGTATTTATATATAAAGTCAAGTAAGGTTTGACCATTGATTAGTCAAAGTCAAACATTTTTATTAGTATTTATTGTATACTAATTCAAATAAATTTTAACCGTTAATTAGTTAAAGTCAACTTTGTTATTAGTGTTTATATATTGAAAGCAACTAAGGGTTCATCGTTGATTAGACAAAGTCAACCTAGTTATTAGTGTTTATATATTGAAAGTCGAGTAAAGTTTGACCATTGATTAGTTAAAGTCAGCTTAGTCACTAGTGTTTCTAGATAGAGAGAGTCAAGTAAAGTTTGACCGTTGATTAGTTAAAGTCAACTTAGTCACTAGTATTTATATATAGAAAGTCAAGTAAGGTTTGACTGTTGATTAGTCAAAGTCAAACATTTTTTATTAGTATTTATTATATGCTAATTCAAATAAAGTTTGACCGTTCACTAGTTAAAGTCAACTTTGCTATTAGTGTTTATATATTGTAGTCAAGTAAGGCTTCATCGTTGATTAGACAAAGTCAACCTAGTTTATAATGTTTATATATAGAAAGTTGAGTAAAGTTTGATCGTTGATTAGTTAAAGTCAGCTTAGTCACTAGTCGAAGATAATGGTAAATAAAAAGAAACTGTGGGAGTGTACGGGAGTGGGAACATTAGCCCACTCCCTTAATACATGTTACCTAAAATACTACCCCTGATCTAAATGTTACAACCAAGTAACGAAAAGAAGCTAGTCCCGTCGTGATGACCGGGGCCTGTGGAAACTATCCATGAAAAATATTACAACCCGTCGTGGTGACCGCGGCCTTTATGAGCCATTCCTTCAACAAAGTCCCTTCGTGGTGACCGGGGCCCGTATAAACCATCCCTGAAAAAATAGAGGGGCGTGAGAACAAACTCACTTGCCTCCTCGCTCCCTTTTTCATCCCTGCTACCGGTGTGTGAACTGGCTCTTGCACCGTGGTTTACTCCCCACGGGTGTCTTCAAAACCGAAGTGGTCTCGGTCTTCCAATGAATGAAGGGCTTGCCTCCTCGCTCCATTTTACATTCCTGCTACCGGTGGTGTGAACCGGCTCTTGCGCCGTGGTTTCCTCCCCACGGGTGTCTTCAAATCCGAAGTGGTCTAGGTCTTCCAATGAATGAAGTAGTATGACTTGTCATTCGAAAAGGGCTTGCACACCGCTTCTACCATGTACACCTCTAAGATGAAGATAAAGAGGTGTTATTGGCCTTCGATAACGGTCTCTGGATGAGGGCTGAGGCTTTCTCTATGGGGTTGGGTGCAATTTGACCGTAGTCCGTTGTGCTCCCAAGTGCTCCCTACGGATAGACCTCCTAGACATAAGAGACCGGGCATGACTTCTACCGCGCACGCCCCGCGTAATGGTTTTGTAACCGTTCTTTCCATTTTAGGCAAATGGACAGCCTGATGCCATTTTGCACTTTTCAGTACAGCACAGGCAAATAGCGCAACCGTTTGATCCAAGTGATACCTAGCTAGGGGTAAATTAATTTACGTACGCAGAAACAATTTACCCCCTACCCAACCTACATGTCCATGCTGCTGCCATGGGAAATCCTGTCAACCATCTGGAGATAAACTGCTGGGTTTTTTTTTTCAATCCGACAGTAGCCATCCCTCGAGGTTTCTTCACGAGTCCCCCCTCGAGGACAGAGCACTCGAACACCTTCAGCCCTCGAATGCCCCCTCACGAGCACTTGGGAGCTTACGACACTCGAATGGCTACCTCGAGTACTCGAGCACCACCAGTATCACCTCGAGGACAAAGCACTCGAACACCTTCAGCCCTCGAGTGCCCCCCCGGCACACCCAAAAGCTTCCAGCACATGAATTGCCCCCTCGAGATCTCGAGCACGACCAGGACCATTTCGAGGACAGAGCTCAAGAACACCTTCAGCCCTCGAATGTCCCCAACGAGCCCAAGAACACCTTCATCTTAATCCTCCATCCTTGAACCATCCCTCAAACTCGAATACCACAATCCATCTCTCCTTGAACCATCCTCAAATTGTCGAGCATATCCAGCACTCGAATGCCTTCAGCACTCGAATCCATCAAAAAATCCTTCAGCCCTTTGACCATCCTTCCAACCTCGGACCATCACTCTGCTTCCCTTCGAGTACTCGAGCACTTCCATCATTCGAATGCCCATGTCGAGCACTTGAATGCCCTCAGCCCTCGAATCCCTCGAAATCACCTGCAGCCCTCGAACCATCCCTCATCTTCCCTTCGATTATTCGAGCCTCCTCCCTTTCGAGGGAAAAGAACTAGAACACCTTCAACCCTCGAATGCCCTCCACCGAGCACTCGAAGGCTTCCAGCACTCAAATGTCCCCCTCGAGAACTCTAGAACCTCCAGCGCTCGAATACCTCAATCCGACTAACCGTAAACTTCCCTCGAGTACTTGAGCACTTCCAGCACTCGATTGCCCCTCTCGAGCACTCGAATTCCTTCAGCACTCGAATCTCTCGAAATCTCCTTCAGCCCTTGGACCAACCTTCCATCCTCGAACCATCCCTCAACTTTCCTTCGATTAATTGAACATCCATTCCTCGAAGGGTTACTGTTTAGCATACCATTCGAGTTGCCACTGCCAACTGGTAGATGTGATTGCCGGACTATATTTTTCGGCGTTGTTGAGTCACTGGAATCTAGGCAAAAATTGAGAAAACTACCAATTACGAGAATCTGCTCTTCCATTCCTTTTCTTCCGGGAATTCTTGTGAAACTGAGAAACTGGGCCAAAAAATTGGGAGTGCTATTCTATAATTCCGATTAGAACAATCCACTATGGCCGGCCGCCAGATCGACCAACACACAGTGAAACATCTCGTAACATCTATGATGAATCCGAATAGCCCCAAAGTATTGCCACCTCAATTATACCCAGAAAGAAGATCACCTTATGAATGTTCATGAGGGAGATAAAATTTTAAATCTGTGTTTTCATCATGGCGCGTCTAAGTGCAGACTAGGTCAGGGAACACTAGGCCGGGGGTTGTCCGGGTTCTAAACACAAGAGAGGCTGAGAGTTTACTGGGTTCTGAGCACAAACAAGGTCGGGAAAGGAACCGGGTTCTGTTCACTTGCAAGGCCGGAGATTTCCCAGGATTTTAACACTCACTTGGCCAGAAGATGGCCAGGTTCTGAACACTAGCGAGGCCGGATGATTAGTCCGGGTTTTGAACACAAGCTAGGCCGGTCGGTTGCCCGGGGTTTAAACACAAGGTCCCCTGAATCAGTTTGGGTAGCCTATTGGTCTAAGCTCCAATTTGAATTTGAGTAAACAAGGTCGAGCATTTTTTGGGTATTGAGCACTTGCAAGGCTGGGTTTTGCCCAGGTTTTGAACACAAGCAAGGCCGGAAGGTGACTGGGATCTGGGCACTAGCAAGGCCGGTGGACAAGGCCGGGGTTTGACACAAGCTAGGCCAGCCGGGCTTGAGATTTGAGCACAAGTTTACCCGAATCGATTAGAACTGACTGTAATGCTAACAATTTCCATGCCTGAGACCCGTTATTAATATTAATCTCTTATGAACATCATATTTTCAGGCCACTTACAGTAGGAGTGGCGCATTAACCCGCACAGATTCTCATAAACAGCCCTTCTCTTCCTACCATGCCTTCCCAGCATGCGTCGGAAATCCACACATTCTACAAAATTAGATAGGAAAAGCTTCTCCTGTTCCCAGCAAAACTACTCAGAACAGAGTACCTTCTTTCCATAGGAGGCCTCACCAAAAATAATTTCTATACAAATAGCACTAAAAGAAACCCAAAAACAGCTTCCCAAACGACAAGTTCTTCTTCAAATATTCGCACAACAAAATCCCCAGAGATTCCGCACAAGAAATTCATCCATTAAAGTCCACACAAAATTTATGTAGTGCAAGACTTACATGGGTGTTCGCCAAGCTCTCCATGTTAGCATCGGGTAAGGGTCTTCCTCCTCCGCCAGAACTTCGTCTTCCTCCTCCGCTAGAAAGTTCCACTCATCAGGACCGGTGTGCAGGTCTTCTTCCCTTAAAACCCATCATGGATCCATGGGTCTTCGAATTCCAGTTCGAAAAGTCCAAAATTTGAAGTTCAAGAACCCAAAAGCTCCTAGCTTGAAGACCAAATAGCAAGTCTTCATCCCAGAAAACCCATAGAGAGGCTATGGGTTTTCCAAATCCACATTCGGACTGCAGATCTTCCTCCAAAAGTTCAAAAAACAAGCTTTGTTTTGCAAAACGGGCACCCAGATCCCGAATTCAAATCATCCAAAACCAAGGCAAACCATACATGGAAACACTCCCAGCGAGGAGCCCAACATTAATGTCAGGCTCCTCGCTGAAGAAGGGGAGCTGTGGAAGAGAGATCCGGCGAAAACCTAACACGATGAACAGTGCAAGGCTGCGCCCTATTTTTGCCTTCAGCTTCTTCAGCTTTCAGCTTTCAGCTTAGTCACTAGTGTTCAGCTTTAGCTTAGTCACTAGTGTTTCTATATAGAGAGAGTCAAGTAAAGTTTGACCGCTAATTAGTTAAAGTCAACTTAGTCACTAGTGTTTATATATTGAAAGTCAAGTAAGGTTTGACCGTTGATTAGACAAAGTCAAACATTTTTATTAATATTTATTATATACTAATTCAAATAAAGTTTAACCGTTAATTAGTTAAAGTCAACTTTGTTATTAGTGTTTATATATTGAAAGTCAAGTACAGTTTGACCATTGATTAGTCAAAGTTAGCCTGGTAATTAGTGTTTATATATTGAAAGTCAAATAAGGATTAACCTTTAACTAGTTAAAGTTGTATTTAAGTATACTAAATCAATTAAGGGTTGAATGTTAATTAGTTAATGTAAATAAATTTTCTTCTTATTTGTATATATAAGGTCAGTAAAGGTTGATTGTTGATTAATTTAATTTAACTTAGTTATTAGTTAAAGTCAAAAAAAGAAGTTAACGATTTTGAAAGTTAAAAAAAATTGCTTAGAATGTCTGCGCAGCTGCTCCTAGCCCATGAAATTTCAGGCAAGATTATTTGAAATTTTTAGCGAATGTTTTAAAGATTTTTGGCAAATTTTTTGAATTCTTTGGCGGAAAAATTGAACTTTAAAATTTTTGACGAGTATTTTGAAATTTTTGGCGATTTCTTTGGCAGAAAAAATGAATGTTTAAAATTTTAAGCACCGACTTTTAAAATCAGTGCTATTTTGATTTGTTTTTTACGATTTTTAGGCGGGAAGATAGAATTTTTAAAATATTTAGCACCAGTTTTTCAAAATCGGTGCTAATTTTTCCAAATACCAGTGCTATTATAAAACTTTTCGGCAATTTCTTTGGTAGGAAAAATGAATTTTTAAAATTTTTAGCAAAACCGGTGCTATTTTTCTTCCAAAACCGGTGCTATTTTTAAATTTTTATCACCGGTTGTTAAAACCAATTCTAATTTGTCCAAAACCGGTGCTATTTTAAAATTCTTGGCTATTTCTTTGGCGGGAAAATGAATTTTGAATATTTTTAGCACCGGTTTTTAAAATTCGGTGCTATTTTTTAATTTTAGCATCGGTTTTTAAAACCGGTGCTATTTTTTACAAAAATCGGTGCTACGTTTTATTTTTTAGCACCGGTTTTTAAAACCGATGATATATTTTTACTAAAACTTGTGCTATTTTGAATTTTTTGGCCAGTTTTTGGAGGGAAGATAGAATTTTACAAATATTTAGCACCGGTTTTTAAAAATTGGTGCTAATATTTCCAAAACTGGTGCTATTAAAAATTTTTTTTGCTATTTCTTAGGTGGAAAAAAATGATGTTTTCAAATTTTTAGCACCGGTTTTTTAAAACCAATGCTAGTAAAATTTAGCAAACCGGTGTTAAAATTAAAAAAGTCGGTGTTAAACTAACACCAGTTTTAAAAACCGTTGTTAAAAAAAAAAAAAAATTGGTGATAGAAGGGGGTCTCTGTGGTAGTGCATTAAAGTTATGATTTTGAATTAGTAATTATAGGGTGTCGACTAAATATTAATTTTAAAAATTAGTTTGAAATGTATTATGAAAATAATATTTAATAAATTATCACAAATTCTTATTATAAACCTAGTAACTATTCGATGAGGGTATTTTATAATTGGCGGGACTAATAATAATATTTGATATTTAATTTTATTCAGCGAGATATATATAATTATGATAACATTTAAATTGAGATCAACATATAAATAATTATTTTTACATAATTTGAATGAAATACTATAAAAATAATCATTTTATTGTATTTAATATGTAACGATTTCTAACTAAACTAACTATTTCACTTCATTACTCATATAGTTTTCCTTAGATAACTAAATTTAAAAATTGTAAATAAAATTCTTTATTTTAAATTTAAATGTAAGACACAGAAATACATAAAAGTATTCATAATTTTTAAATTAATGATACTGCGTAACACGCAGTGGGACTCCACTAGTTTTTTATTTTAAAAAATACAATCAGAATATTTATTACAACACAAAAATGCACTAAAGTATTTTATAAAGTGAATTGAAATCAATGAATACTCAACACTGCTATTCAACTAAGATAGTAGGAGAAAAAACGTCTCTAACATATTTTTGGAAAATTGTGCTATGGTTCAAAAAAATGTTTCGACATTATCCTTCTCTCCAAATTAGACAATTTTTGTTGTTCTTGCATAAATATAGAAATAGAAAACTAAATTCTTTTTGGTAAAATGTTGGAAAGCGCTAGTACATGTTCTAGAGTAACTTAAAGTTGATTAATTGTAAGAAAGAGAAATTGAAAAGGATTCCGGATATGTTCTTGTGCCCAATTGTTGATAAATATTTCGTTACGGACTTGAAAAATACAATGGGGTGTATAATGTATCATCACGTTCGAGCGGGTTTCAATTTGGAATTACGAGTAAAGTTTTTACCTTTTGCACTTAGGTCCCTCCAAGAAAGTTGAAATTGTCGAATAACAAAATTGGCGATACCAAAATGCAATTCAACAATGTACTATTGCGACTTTGCAATTTGGGCATGTATGGGTTAACATAAGGGCCTTGAAACTCAACATTGAATCCTTCTACACAATCTTGAAAAATTACACCGTGGCCCAAAATTGTATTACCCCATCATCCGTTGCTCCAAAATACGTTATTTTTGTTATTGTTGCCTAAATATATAAATATTAAATTTATTAATTTTTTGGTGTAATGTTTGAAAGTGCTAATACATGTTCTAGAGTAATTTAATGTTGATTATTTAAAAGTAAGAAAGGGAAATCGAAAATAATTACGGATATATTTTTATGCTCGATTGTTGATAAATATTTTGTTACGTACTTGAAAATATAATGGGGTGTATAGGGTAGTATCACTTTCGAGCAGATTTTAATTTGGAGTTACGAGTCAAGTTTTTACATTTTGCAAGTTACAAGTTACAAGTTACAACGAAACAAAATATGATAATAGTGTAGTTGTAACAATAATATCATTGAAATATAACCTAAACCAACCCAAATTTCATTAGGTAGCATAATAACCTGATCTATAATGAACCAACCCAAATTATATATGAAATCAATATGAAACATTATAAAAAATAATGATCAGACACGAACAAAACTTCAGTACAAAAAATGACATAACAATAATCCAATCCGATCCAACCCGACAATATTCAGACCCAACCCGAGTATAAAAATTACACGACAGTAACCCGACCCGATATTAACTCGACTTGACATGACCCCACCCGAGGAAAAAAACTGACACGTTTTCTACCCGATATGACGGTAATCCAAATCAACCTGACCTGACCCGACACGACAAATAAAATCAACACATTTCAACACAATCTTTTTCAACACAATACATTTCCAACCCGAAACGACCATGATACGATAGCCCGACACCTCTACTTTCTACATCAAGTCAAAGTGTTGCTATAAATTTGATGGATGTTTTATTTTAGAAGAAAAAAAATCCTCCTGGCTTAACAACGTGGACAATTACAACCAACGTAAAATGATCTACGTACTCATCAAGTCAAGGGTGCATATTTCTTCCCAAGAACAACAACGTCACATGTAAAAGTAGAATCTTGTCTTGAGAGTCCAGAAGATTGTAAGAAGAGATAATTTGCGAAAAGTAATATTCTATCATTTTACTCTATTATTGGCATACTTTTATTTTTAAGTTACTTTTTTTATATTGGTATATATTTTATTTTTAACAAGATTTATTTAATTTTATTTACTTATTATACTTTTTACTTTCTATATTCAATTTCATCGTCATTTTTCTCACAAATTCAAACATTTAAATTTGCGGTGCCACTATTAGTGGAACAGATAGATTACTTTATCCGAACTCGGGGAAGCTCTTTTGAGCAATTGGCAATTCAGATAAAGCGCCGTAGGAGATAGCAAGTTTAATTATGAGAATATCTTATGTGATTTATAGTCTTTTCATATGACAAAAGCACCTAAATCCTAACTGCAAGTTGAGCACAATACGACTTGTAGTCTAAGAAAACATATATTGTAACTTTAATTAATCATTAATATAAAATTTACTTTTAAAATATTATATACGTAAAATCAAGTGGTGTTCATTGAATATTTTAATTAGTAATTTGTGAACATATTTGAAAACGAAAATTTTTCCATATTGGAACATATGGACAACCACGTTTACGCCAACAAGTTTTACAGAAGAAGAAGATCAGAATATTATGGTATTTGTGATTTATGGAAATCTGAATATTCTGCAATATGCTAGGCGTGGTGGAAGCATAGCTGGTTTATGGAAAATCCCTACAAATATGGTATTGATATTATCGAATATATGAGAGATATTGTGATGAGGAAAATTCCTTTATTTATGGGATTTGGATATGCTTCAGAAGCAGATAAGGAATAGGAATATTATGGAGATAATCATGGAGAGTTCCGACTGCTCATGGCTTTAAAAGAGGACACCACAACTGCATTAAACTCACAAATTTAATAGAAAAATCTGCATACATATTTTGATCCTTTCGAGAGTCTTGCAAAGAACCAGATCTATATGTTCCAACATACGTGACCTACCATTCAATGTTCAGAATCATATGCCTTAATTTCCCGGGAGGAGGATATACAGCGTCGACGAGTTTCGAGGTCAAAGGGAGTTTGATTAAGCCGGATTGGTAGCTAGGGAAGCTAGCAGAATTCACACATTTGATTAGTAAAGATAATTATTTTGTATGATGTACTTTGTAATGTATCTTTCTGATTAGTGGATTCATTCTGAACTAGGCCAGGTCCCGTAGATGTAGGTGGATTTCACCGAACTGCGTAACCAAGTCTCGTGTCTTTAATGCTTTACTTTATCGCGAACTTGGTTAGATAGGTTATGTTGGAACATACTAGTAATAATTAAGAAAATTCGGTAAAACCAAATTACATTTGGTATCAGAGCTTGGTCACTTATTTTTCCCTTGGTTGTGTCAAGGAAAGTGTGAACCAGTTTTACCATGGTGACCAAAGAAGGAGTTTCGGTGTCTCGACCACCTCTACTGGAAGGCAATAACTACAATTACTGGAAGATATGCATGGGAGTTTTTATCAACTTACTGGATGACCTTGCTTTGCACTATGTTTAAAACGAGTGGAACCATCCTACTAAGAATGCTGATACAAGCTCTAAGGTGACAGAAAGAGAGTCAAGTTAAACGGAGCAGAAACTCAAAGATAAATCTACTTTGACTCCTGATGAACTCAAGGCCTAATTAGCAAACTCAAAAGAATTAAATGCTATCTTCACGGCAGTTAATGAAAATCAGTTCAAACTCATCTCTACATGTCATCAAGCCAAGAAAGGATGGGATATTCTGCAAACTGTTCATGAAGGAACTAGTCGAGTTTGAGAATCTAAATTACAAATGTTGGCTACAAAGTTTGAGGAACTCAAGATGGAGGAAGATAACACTATTGTTGTATTCAATGGAAAACTCAGGGATATCTCCAATATGGAATATCAACTTGGAAAAGTCTACAAAGAGGTAAAATTGGTGAAAAAGACCTTGAGATAACTTCCTAAAAGATTTGCAATTAAGGTTGCAACAATAGAAGAAGCAAGAGATATAGCCACCATGAGCTTAGATGAATTAATAGGCACATTGCAAACGTATGAGATGACATTCCAATAGGATACAAAACTCAAAAGGAGTTAACATTCAAAACATCGTCATCAAAGGATAATCATGAATCTGACAGTGATGATGAGTTTCAAAAACTTGCACTTATCACAAAAAATTTCTCAAGAATGCTGAAGAAAGTAGTAAACAAGAAATCTCAGGAAACGTATGGTGGATATAGACCAAGGCCACAAGAATTTGGAATTAATCATGGGACAAAATTTGAACAAGGAAATCAGCAGTTCTCTAGGAATGAAAATGGTGAAACAAGATACTCTGGATGAATTCAATGCAGAGAATGCGAAGGATATGGTCATATTCAGGCTGAGTGTGCAAATACCCGAAAGAAACATGGAAAACTCTATGTCACCTCTTGGAGTGAAGATGTAGAGGACGAGAAAGGCGACGAGGAACTTACAAGTAACTATGTGGTGTTTGGAGCAAAAAATCATGATGCATCAGAAGATGGATGTTCCAACACATCAGATAGAGTCGAAGCTGCATTTTCAAACATAGATTCATATGAGAAGTCTAGTGATGATGATGGACTTACTGTAAGTAATGAAGAAATCTACAGCACATGTGAAAAGATGTATGCTATGTGGCTCCAAGTAAGTACTGAAGGAAAAAATAACTCATCTGGCAGAGATAGAAAAGGATTTACGTATGGAAGTTGCTGAACTCAGAAAGGAGAATGACGAGTTGAATGTGAAGCTAATTTCACCAACTAAGAGAGCCGAGGCGTCTGAAGCAGCTATTGCTAAACTAAACTCTGGAAAAGAAAAACTCAATGTTATTCTGGTAATGGGAAAAAACTTTGGGGATCGACACAGAATTGGGTATGACAACCCACCTAACAACACAGTAACACTCAAGTCAATGATCGAAGAGATAAAGAGAAAGTTTAGCAAGCCTCATCAATGGAACTCTCTTACGCAGGTACTGCTCATACCAAGGGCACATAGAGGAACAATGCCAGAAACTACTCAGATACATCACGGCAGGATGAAAACTCTCGATATGTTCCAACATAAACAATGCCTAGAAATCAATGATGGTTAGAAAGGTATAGGTAGTCAAAAGCTCTAGTACATGACGTGTTGCACATACTTCTCTAAAGTACATTCCAGAGATTCGTGGTACTTTGATAGTGGATGTTCTCACCACATGATTGGCACCTAGGAATTCCTCAAATATCACACCTTACGACAGTGGTTTTGCCACTTTCGGCGATGGAAAGAAGAGTAGAGTGGTTGGAAAATGTGAACTAAAAATTTAAGGATTCCTAGTATTCACTAGTGTTTTGCTTGTTGAAGAGTTAAAAAGTAAATCTACTCAGCATAAGTCAACCTTGTGACAACAATATGACTGTGGAATTTCAGAAAGACAAATGTATAGTGAAACATGGAGAAGCCAAAGTCCTTGCAGGTATTCGATCTTCAGATAATTGATGTATGCTAGAACAGAAAGTGAGGTGTATGATCTCTAAACAAGATGAAGGATTTCCGTGGTACAGGAAGCTCGGTCACATCAATTACAAAACCTTGGTGAAAATTGCAAATGCAAAGGTAGTACGAGGTATGCCTATATTAACAGGCAAGGATGGAATTGTATGTGGTCCATGTCAACAAGGTAAACAAATTCGATCACCCCACTCTTCAGTCTAATATATAACCACCTCAAGAAATCTAGAATTATTGCATATGGATCTGATGGGTCCAGTCAATACACCTAGCATAGGTTGGAAGAAATATATCTTTGTATGTGTTGATAATTTCTCTAGATTTACATGGGTAGCCTTTCTGAAAGAAAATCAGATACCGTGGAAGTATTTAGAAATCTTGGGGATAAATTACAGACTAAAAAAGGAAGTCCAGTTGGGAAGATTGTTCGCTTTTGGAGTGATCATGGTAGAGTTGAAAATTCTCAATTCAGTAACTTCTGTGATGAGCTCAGGATTCAACATGAGTTTTCTGCGCCAATCACCCCTCAGCAGAATGGTGTTGTAGAACGGAAAAATAGAAATATACAAGACATAGCTTGAGTTATGTTAGCTGAGAAAGAAATTCACAAAATATGGTGGGTAGAAGCCATTAACACAACTAGCTATACAATCAATTGAGTGTATCTGCGTCCATTCACAAGCAAAACGTCTTACGAGAACTGGAAGGGCAGGAAACCAAATGTCTTATACTTTCATGTGTTTGGAAGCAAGTGCTACATCCTCAGAGATAGAGAGAAACTAGTAAAATTTGACAATCGCAGTGATATTAGAATCTTTCTTGGGTATTCTGTGAACAGTCGGGCATATCATGTTTACAACTTTTGGACAAACACTCTCATGGAATCCATAAACGTTATCGTGGATGATTCTGAAGAAGGAAAAGGTTCAGGTGCTGTAGAAGATGAACCCGATAAAACCCATGTTCCAACATAGCCGAGTCAACCTAACAAGCCAGACCCATCCCATGTTGGAACATATGAGCAGACTGATTACCCCGCTGAACCAAATGAAACTGAGCATGTTGAAACATCACCCCCCACTGTCGTATCCTATGTTCCAACATAGGATCAACCTGAATCAATGACACAGAGTACTCGATTAGTTCCTCGGGTTGATTACAGAAAGTTGGCAGGATTACAATTCTTGATCTCTCTCATTGAGCCCAAGAACGACAAGGAGGCATTACTGGACGAATAATGGATTGCTGCAATGCAAGAAGAACTAGGAAAGTTTGCAAGAAATGATGTATGGTATCTCAATCCTGGCCCTAAAGGTGTGAATGTTATAGGCAGAAAGTGGATCTTCAAGAATAAATCTAATGCGGAAGGACATATTACCCTAAACAAAGCCAGACTGGTAGCTCAAGGATATACACAAGTTTAAAGAGTCGACTTTGATGAGACATTCGCACCAGTTGCCAGGCTAAATTTGGGATAAGCATGGTTGGAGAGCTCACATATTTTCTAGGACTGCAAGTTAAGCAATGAAAAAATGGCATGTTCATAAATCAGAGTAAGTATATCCTGAATTTGGTAAAAATATTTGGTTTAACCAATGCCAGAGAAGTTCGAACACATATGGGGGTTTCCGATAAACTGGTAAATGATGAGAAAGGAGTCGCAGTTGATAAGAAGTTATACAGGGGCATGATTAGGAGTCTATTGTATTTGACGGCAAGTAGACCAGATATATGTTTCAGCATAGGAATATGTACAAGATTTCAGGCCGATCCAAAGGAATCTCATCTCACTGCAGTCAAAAGAGTTATTCAATATGTAAGTGGGACTTCTGTGTATGGTGTCTGTTACTCTAATAACCAAGGTTCTGATCTAATTGGGTACAACGATTCTGATTGGGCTGGTAATGCTGATGATCGAAAGAGCACTACAGGTGGATGTTTCTTTATTGGTATGAACCTAGTTTCTTGGTACAGTAAGAAGCAAAATTCAATCTCTTTGTCTAATGCGGAAGCTGAATATCTTGCTGCTAGAAGTTGTTGTGCACAATTGTTATGGATGAAGCAAATGATGAACGGCTATGAAATTCATCAAGAGTCTTTGAAGATTTTATGTGACAACACAAGTGCTATAGATATTTCAAAAAATCCCGTCCATCACTCTCGAACCAAGAATATTGACATAAGGGATCATTTTATTAGAGATCTTGTTGAAAGGAAGGAAGTTGTGGTAGTCTATGTTCCAACATCTGAGCAATTTGCTGATATTTTTTACAAAGCCATTGGACACCGCCACATTTGAAATTCCCAGACAGCACTTAGGTGTTTGTCAGATTTGAGATAATTATTACCTTTATTTATCTGTAATAATCTTTTTCTTATTCTTCCTAAAAAAACAATAAAAAAGAAAGAAGAAAATGTTACAAAACTAGAAGCTGTGGAGTTATGGTATGTTGGAAGAAAAAGAAATTGGAGTTATGGTATGTTGGAATTAGGTGTGGCTTGAGTTGACAAGAGAGAAAAGTAGAATCATTGCTCTTCTTAGAAAGGTAACAATTTTTTGCGGCAAACTAGGGAAAGAAGTGAAGAGTTTGTATTTGTTCAAAATTATCTCAATTTCTCCATGTCCCTCTCTTTTTGGCCACTCTTCCACGATTCTTGGTGTTATGCTGATTCTTGTAGCCAAAATTTTACAAGATTTTTCTCCTCACAACAAAACTCTGCTGGAAAACATGTCTTCAAGCCCTAAATCCCCCATAATCGAGAATGAGACTCAAGGAATCTCTCAACCTCCAGAGTATGAAAATGTTGAGCAGATGGGAGGAAATGTGGAGGCTACTCAACTTGTGATGACGGACAAAGTGAAGAACTCAGAGGCAAAGGGAAAT
Organism: Rubia yunnanensis; assembly: GCA_037428765.1. Classification (NCBI taxonomy): domain Eukaryota; kingdom Viridiplantae; phylum Streptophyta; class Magnoliopsida; order Gentianales; family Rubiaceae; genus Rubia; species Rubia yunnanensis. The sequence continues at coordinate 61,728,718 of CM075069.1, read as the reverse complement.
GTCCCTATCAGAGGGCAACATGTTCTGATCCTCCTACTCGCTAGGTTCTTGGAATGGAATTTGAAACTGTTGATGATATTTTTTAGTGGCTTGAAGCCAATATAAGTATGGTGGATTTGACTAAACTTAAGAGTATAGAAGGGGAATTTTTTAATGTTAATGTCAAGGAACTTGTGTCTGGTGATATTGGTGATATAGAGGATGTTGAAAATTATGAGGTCAAATGTTTTAGGGGAAAATATGGTGTTTGCAGGGGAAAGGATAGATTTCATGTTTACTCATCTATTCCTGGCCCTAGCTATGTGAAGATTAAAGAGATAAGTGATAAAGAATTAGAGGAGATGAAAGTGGTTAAGCCTACTGATAGGATTCATGTAGGCTTTTATGGTGCTAAGCCTGCTCAAAGGATCGAAGAGCTTAGAAAACCTGTGATCATAGAGATTATAGATAGTGAAGATGGAAGCAATGTTAGGTATGTTCCAACACAGAGGGTAGATTCAGAATAAGCTGAAGACATGGAAATTGATGATGAGGACATGGGAGGTCAAGACCAGTTTGATGTCACTGGTAATGCTTATGATGATGTGGAGTATTCATATCAAGATCAAACTAGAGGATCTGATTTGAGAAGGTGAATCAGTCAAGGAAGCATGTTGGAACACAGGGCATGGCAGAGACTACTGAAGAAGAAGATGCTGGAGACTCTAAGTATGTTCCAACACAGGAGGCTGAACTAAACTACTCTAGTGATGAGGTATTAGATGAATTCTTAGAAACCGCTAGGGGCAAGAGAAAGATGGCTGCTACTGAGAACTCTCCACCAACCAAGAAAGCCAAGAAAACCCAAGCTGCTCCCAACTGCTACCACCTTTTCCTGTAAGTGAAGCACTGTCATTTTCTTACTTTGATGTAAACTTTAAGAAGATGGGAGAGGTGTTTGCAGAGAGGAAGATAATCTCTGAGAGACAAGTAGACCTAGATGCATATATGGCTAGTGGTTTTTCTAATTTTCTGGAACTAATTGGAATAAAAAGGGCTGCTACAGTACAACTTCAGTACAACAAGCAAGTGGTCACTGAAGTATATTCCAATCTAATGGCTGGGAACTTGGAGGTTGATTCCCCATGGTTTGAGAGGGTCTATGTTAGGGGAAAGATCAATGATTTTTCTACTACTAGGATAAACAAGATTTTGGGGCTGAAGACTCCGGGTTTTGAGGGAGTTTTTCTAGATAGCTTGGATGCATCAAATGAAAGAATTCTAGAGGTTGTCTCAGAAGGGTACAAGACAGAGTGGCCTGAGACTGGATACTCACATGCTTTATGTCTTTCCTCCAGTTTGTTTTGGTATATATCAGGCAGTTGTGAATTGCTGGATGCCATTTTCGAATACTACTACCTTGATAAGGGAAATAATGAAGTTGTTGTAATGTGTTGGAACATAGAATCCAGTTAATCTGGGTTATTTATCCAGCAGAGTCTAGTGAGGCAAGCCACTACTCCAAAGGCAAAGCATGCTCTGGTATATCCCTGTTTAATATTTGCATTGGATAAGAGTGTCAAGGTGAAGGGAAAAGCAAATGATGTGATCATCGATACAGAGTTTCTCCGGCCTAACAAGAAGACTTTTGGCATGCGGCACATTCATGATCTTCCATGGAACCCTGAAGCTTCTACTTCTAAAGATGCTGAAAAGAAGGCCAAGATAGTGGTGCTCAATGCAAGGTTGGGGGCTATAACCATCCAAATTGAGGCATTAGAAGCGGAGAAGGCCAGACTTGAGAGAGAGAAGGCTCAGCTGGAGGCACAAGATGCTGCTTCTGAATAGGATTGATTTTCCTGCAGTATCTATGTTCCAACATAGATCCCATGTTATGTTCAGGACGAGCTGGTTTTCTGTTTATTTCAAAATTTATTTCTACGATTCATTGCCTTTGGCATATTCACGGCCCTAGGGGGAGAATATTTAGTGATTTGGGATATTAATTTTTGGATGACTGTAATCTAAATATTATGTTTCAGTATTCTGGAATTCTTGTTTTTGAATGGTATTTTTTTATGATCAGATTCAGTAGTTCGCACATGTTCCAACATAGGTGGATTACTGGAAGACCTATGTGAATGATTGAAAGATTTTTTCGTTGTGTTCTTAATGTCCAAAATGGTTGGGTCCACAAAATGCCAATAGTGTAAAGTCAAGTAGTGTTCATTGAATATTTTAATTAGCATTTTGTGAACATATTTGAAAATGAAAAGATTCCATGTTGGAACATATAGATAGCCACGTTTAAGCCAACAAGTTTTACAGAAGAAGAAGATTAGAATATTATGGTATTTGTGATTTATGGAAATCTGAATATTCTGCAATATGCTAAGCGTGGTAGAAGCATAGTTGGTTTATAGAAAATCCCTACAAATATATTATTGATATTATCGAATATATGGGAGATATTTTGATGAGGAAAATCCCTTTATTTATGGGATTTGGATATGCTTCAGAAGTAGATAAAGAATAGGAATATTATGGAGATAATCATGGAGAGTTCTGATCTGCTCATTGCTTTAAAAGGGGACACCATAGTTGCATTAAACTCACGAATTTAATAGAAAAAACTGCATACAGACTTTGATCCTTTTGAGATTCTTGCAAAGAGCTAGATATATATGTTCCAACATACGTGACCTGCCGTTCAAAGTTCATAATCTTATGCTTTAATTCCTCAGGAGGAGGAGGTCTAGCATTGACGGGTTTCGAGGTCAGAGGGAGTCTGATCAAGGTGGATCGGTAGCTAGGGGAGCTATCAGAATTCATACATTTGATTAGTAAAGATAAGTATTTTGTATGGTGTACTTTGTACTGTATCTTTCTGATTAGTGGATTCATTCTGAACTAGTCCAGGTCCCGCAGATGTAGGTGGATTTCACCGAATTGCGTAACTAAGACTCGTGTCTTTAATGCTTTAATTTATTGTGAACTTGGTTAGATAGGTTATGTTGGAACATACTAGTAATAATTAAGAAAAATTGGTAAAATTAAATTTCTATATATATATACAGCATGGCTTACACACACAAGCCAAAGATGCAATACAAAGCCCAACACTGGAGAGCAGACACTCGTATTTCAGTATATTGCATAAAAGGTAACCGGGTATGGGTAGCTCAGTACTCCACGTCCCTCTTAAGGCTTGGTATGCTGTGTGCAACCAAAATGTGTGCAACGAATGTGAGATTTAGGCGGTAGTCGTGATAAAGTGGTACACGGCTAGGCCCCATGGTTAGCACCCTTAGCAGGTGACCCGTGACATATATATATATATTAGTGGGGCGTGAGAAATATTTTTTTGGTAACAGACTAGTGGAATTATTAAAAATACCTATATGAACATTCTATTCCTTTTGGCTCAATCACCTCAAACTCTCTGAAACTCCTTTCTCTTCCACCTTCTGTCCTCGCCGGTAACGGCTATTGCCGCCGTTAATGGCAAACCTAACTGTGAACATCTGAGCGACTGAGAAGGCCACTCGAGCCAGCCGCGACAAAAAAACTTTTTTCCTTTTCTTTCATACCGTTATCTGACAATAATGGTCATAAACGGACAGATCCCCTTATGGCGGCACATCCGCCTGCCCGCGGCGGTAACGCGATGGGCAAAACCTTTCTCCAGGCCCTAGCAAACCGCCCTCTCCACTGCAAGCTAACCTTTCGTCCAATCCTGAAATTGTCCCCAAGACGCTATATAAAGGAGATATAGCTTGCCTTGTCACGCGCAAAGAAGCCGAAATCCTTGCATCACACTATGAAAATGCCTTCGTTGGTAAATTTGCAAGAGGCAAGCCACCGATGGTCAAGCTAAATGAGGCATTTCAATCTATCGGTTTCAAAGGTAGCTTTCAAATCGGCTCGATTGATTACAGACATGTCCTGATACGGTTCCAAGAAAAAGAAGACTTCCAGCGTTTCTGGCTAAAAGGCCATTGGACTTTCCTTGGTGCTCATATGAAAGTGCTGAAATGGACAATGGATTTTTCTTCAGAAGTAGAATCCTCAATCGTTCCGGTATGGGTTACTATCCCTTACGTACCCGTGTTTTTCTACAATACTGCAATGATAAAGTCGATGGGCAATCAAATTGGTAATTTCATAAAAATGGATGCTGCTACTGAGGCTCTATCTAGGCCATCTGCTGTCAAGCTATGTGTGGAAATAGATCTTAAGAAAAAATAGCCTACCTTCATTAGAGTAGGAATAGAGAAGGATGGGGTAGAATATAATGTGATGAAACTCCCTCTGGAATTTGAAGAGCTTCCACTGTACTGCTACCACTGTAAATCCATAGGTCATGATGACAATCAGTGTGTACATCTCCACCCTGAACTTAAGAGAAATAGACCTTTTAAGAAAGTTCATCCTACCACTGATGCCACTATGCTACATAAAGATGGAAAGGATGTGGTTCCTCCTGTTTTCAATGCTGGCTCATCTGGAGTTTCTGCTCAAGACAAGGTTCAGACAATTAAGTACCAGGAAAAGGCTCGTAAATCCAAATATGTGCCAAAAACAAAAGTAGTGCTTACTGATGACCAGATGGTTGATAATAAGGCTGTAAACACTGAAGATGGAGTTATGGAGGAGGTTACTAAAGTCAATGAGGTCACAAAGGTCACAGAAGTCATCATTGAGGATAATGGGAAACCAGATCCTCCTATTAAGTTTGTGAATGATGTACATCTTTCTATGGATGTTCCTGAAATTGTGGACATCACGGAACAAGAAGAAACCTCTCAACAAGAAGAAATCAATGAAGATTCTCAGTCAAAGGCCCCTGTAGTGGTCTCTCTAGCAGAAACTTCATCTGGATTCCATCTCCAGCACTCCGGCTCACCTACACAACAACAACTTTCCCCCACTCAGGACCTTCACCCCAAAACCTATGCTGGCAATTACCCCTCCTCTGCATCACCACACTTTAACAGTAAGAAAGCATATGCTAGGGATGACACCCCGACCAAAAGAGGTAAGACTTTCTCTCATTTGAATACAATTTTGGATGCTAAAAATTTTATCTTCTCTCAGCAGAGATCCAAACAAAACAGGTTCCTTCTCCTGGCTGAACCTGAAAACCCTGTGGAAGTTTCTGAATCGGGCCCTGAGGCTCCTGCTACCAGTGCTGAGGGTCCGGCTTCCAGTACTGAGGTTCCAGAAATCCCTGTTTTAAACCCTCCTCAGGATATGCCCCACCATGTGGCACAGGTAAGTCCCACAAAGAACCAGAAAAAGTTCTCCAAGTCTACGAAACCTGGTAAATTAGACAACCAGGGAAAATCTAGCACTTTAGCTAATGAGACCTATTTAACTCAATTAAATACTATCATGACTAGATCAAAAAGCCCTAACGATGTTTCTCTATGAATAGCACAACTATAAAAATAAAATTCCTGGTTTAGAATCTAAGAGGAATAAACACTTCTATGCTTAGACTTTCTAATCTAATCACTAGGCACAACTTTGAACTTCTCTGCATTATTGAACCTAAACATGATAACATGCAATGTGAACATTATAGACAGCTACTTCATTATGACAATTGCATGTACGCCAGTAATGGACAGATTTGGCTTTTTTGGAATACCAACTTGTCATTATCTGTTAAAGCTGATAATCTTCAGTTTCTAGCTGTAACTTTGAACTCTCTGACTCTCAATAAAAGTATGGATGCATTTTTTGTTTATGGTTTGAGAACTAGAAATGGTAGGAAAGATCTGTGGTCTAACCTTAGGCCTTTTGTTCACTCTGAGTCAATTTTTATTGGAGATTTCAATGCTATTACATCTATAAACGAATATAAAGGTCATTCTACTCCCAAACTTGGTAGTATGAAGGACTTTAATGAGTTTATTAATGTAATGGCACTGGATGAAATAAACACTGTTGGGAATTGTTTTACTTGGAGCAACAACAGACTTAGGAACCCTGCTAGACAAAGGTTAGAGAGAGGTCTATGTATATCATCATGGTCATCCACTTTTCCTGATTCTTCGGTTCAAGTTTTAAATAGAGCTTCTTCTTACCACAATCCTATGATTCTTTCCATTGGCAGTGATATTCAATCTGTCCCTAGGCCTTTTAGATTTCTGAATACTTGGTATAAAAGGAAAGAATTCAGGGATGTTATGAAACAGAACTGGAATCTTCCTATCCGTGAAATAGGAATGCTTGGCTTTTTTCTTAAATTAATAAGACTAAAGAAGGAGCTTAAAATTTGGAATAGGGACCACTTCGGTAATGTCCATGAGAATGTGATTAAGGCTGAATCAGTTCTAGGTTTCCATGAATCTGAATATGATATAAATGCTTCCATTGAAAACCTGGTTAGAGTAAAAGAAGCTAAGGCCAGTTTGGTCAAAGCTCTCACAGAGCAAAAGAATTTTTGGAAACATAAGGCTAGGGTAAAATGGCTAAAGGAAGGGGAAAGTAATACCAAATTCTTTCATAACTCTGTTAAAGAAAGAAAAAGTAGGCTTGGCATCACAAAAATTAAGAGCAGTAATAACCAATGGCTAGATAAAATGCAAGATATTGAGAATGAAGCCATTAACTATTACAAGGATCTCTTAACCGAAGATAGTACCCCTGATAGCAACCTGTTTCAATCTCATTTCTTAAGCCAAATCCCTAAATTGATCAACAGTGAAGACAATGCTAAATTGCTACAACCTGTTGTACTTTCTGAGCTTAAAGAAATAGTTTTTAGCCTGAACAGAAATGGAACTCCTGGTCCTGATGGTTTCACTCCCATTTTCTATATAAAATCATGGGATGTCATTGCCAATGATTTATTGTCTACAGTACATGATTTTTTTATCTAGCAGCAACATTCCTAGGGGTATCGGCAGCACTTGGATCACAAATATCCCTAAAAAGGATATTCCCGTGTCTTTCGATGATTACAGACCAATAAGTCTTTCTAATGTTGTGAATAAAATCTTCTCTAAGGTGCTTATGGAAAGACTTAAACCCCTTATGCCCAGGATTATCTCTCCACAGCAAGCTGCCTTTCTTAAAGGAAGAGATATCTCTGATAATGTTCTCTACCTTCAAGAAATGGTCAGATTCTTGCACAGGAAAAATAGAAATCCTAATTGTATTGTTAAACTAGACCTCAGGAAAGCATTTGATAGAGTTAAATGGTCCTTTCTATATTGTGTGCTAGCTAAATTTGGTTTCCATGCTAAATTCATTTTTAGTATAATGAAGAATCTATCACAGTCATGGTTCTCAATTCTGATAAATGGTAAGCCTGTGGGTTTTTTCCAAGCATCAAGAGGTCTTAAACAAGGTGATCCTCTCTCTCCTTTCTTGTTCAATATTTTTTCAGAAGCATTTAGCAGGAGCTTAGCTTTTATTTTTCAAAATGGTAAGCTAGCCTACTATGACTTACCTGGTCAGGCTCTTCAAACCTCTCACCTCTCTTATGCAGATGATACAGTGGTTTTTCTTAAAGCTAATACTCAAACTTTGATTAGGTTTAAAGCCTTCTTATCTAAGTTTGAGGATACTACTGGTCAAATGATAAACTACAACAAGAGTGACATTTTCATTAGTAGGCATGCTTCTGTTCATCAAATTACCTCTGTTAGGACAATTCTTGGCATGAAAATTGGTAAACTTCCTTTTAAATACTTAGGTGTCCCCATCTTTCATGGCTTTGCAAAAAAAATAATTTTCCAACCATTAATGGAACAGATTGATTCTAGGTTAAATAGTTGGAAAAATAAGTGGCTTTCAACTGGGGGAAAATCACTCTCATTCAGTCATGCATTTATTCTATTCCACAGCACATTTGGTCTGTTCTTAAACCTTCAAAGGAGATTATTCACACCGTGGAGAGAAAACTGAGTAGATTTTTCCTGGGGGTGCATGATCTGAAACCTAAAAGGGCATGGAGGAAATGGGATGCTCTCTGCTACCCCATTAACCAAAATGGCCTAGGTTTTAGATCAATTCCCACTATCATTACCACCTGCTCAGTAAAATTGTGGTGGAAATATCAAATTGCTGATGCCCCATGGACCCATTTTATTGCTTCTCTGCCACCCTCCTTTAGAACCTCATCAAATTGGAAAAGAGTTTGCTATGTTAATGCATGGGCTGAGTCTCATTCTAGAGTGATAGTTGGTACAGGTTCATGTAATTTTTGGTCATCTAACTGGCTGGACTTATGTCCTGTTATGGATCTGTGTGACCAAAGTCTTATTGACATTCCAACCGACTGTACAGTGGCTAATTTCATCTTTCACAAGGACACTCTTCTTCCTAAAATCTCCCCTGTTCTCTCACCTAATGCTGTCTCTCTTTTGCAGGGTGCAACACTCTCTCCACACAGACAGGATAGGTTAATATGGAAACCTGACAAAAAGGGAAGTTTCTCCTTTCACTCTACATATCAATTGCTCAGATCACAAAGAGGTAATATTGCCTCAATTCAGCACCTCTGGAATCCAAGGGTTTCAAAGAAAGTCATAGTTTTTATGTGGAGATTAATTAACTCTTTCCTCTCCCGTTAGATAATGTTTTGAAAAATATGAGTTTTTGCATGCCTTCAAGATGTTGTATGTGCTATCAGCATGAGGAATCTCTAGATCATTTGTTTAATTCCTGTCCTTTTGCCATTCACATTTGGAAGACAGTGCACGAGTTTATGGGTATTAGGGATAGAATTTTTCCATCCATATGGGAAAGACTGTCATGCTACCTCACATATTCTGGCCTCAGCTCTTTACATTCCTTGATCATTAAATTAGCACCTTCAATAACTTACTGGAACCTCTGGAAGGTTAGGAATAAATATCTGTATGACAATGTGCCTCCACTGACCAGCTTTGTTGTTTCACAGATCAGGGATCAGATCTTCTATTCTTTCAGTGCTAAACCTGTTTATGTTTCTTCTGTTTTTGACTTGGGTATTGCAGATCACTCCTTTCTTCCTCTAATAAAATCTGCCCCTAAGCCAAAATTTTTTAAATTGCTTTGTCTAAACCGTGCATAGGTTTTAAAGTTAATGTTGATGCTGCATAGTGTGGTCTTTCTGAAAAGTGTGGGCTTGGTATGATCATCAGAGATAATAGAGGTGGTTTCATTGATGTACACAGGAAGTATACAAATGCTAAAACTCCTCTAGAAGCAGAACTTAGGGCAATTTTATTTGCTCTTCAGAGGCTACTGGTTGCATGCTATTCAGTTCCTATCTGTATTGAATCTGATTGTCTTAATGCAGTCTCCTTTGTTCTGAACCCATCAATTGCTCATTGGACATTGTTCCAGTTGGACGATGACATTAACCTTCTTCTGAATGATATTACCCTAACGCATGTATATAGACAAGCTAACCAAGTTGCTAATAGCATAGCAAAATCATGCCTCCAAGGTCAATCTTGTTCAAACCCATCTTTTAGTTCCCTATCTAACACTATACAGGGACTGATTAGACTTAATCAGATTGGTGTACCTACTATCAGAATTGCAACTTGAATGGATGCTACTGATCTTACTTGTTTTCTGATAGGTGCACACCTCTGACTAAGAAGATCCTTTCAAGTTCACCATGAATGAGAAGATCTATTCAAGCTGAGAGGATCCAGGATGCTGACCAAAGATCTCGAGGGATGCTGACCAGGATGCTGACCATGATGAGCTTTGCTGGGACTAAATTCCAAAGATCAATTTTCGGCTCAGAAGATCAATTTCCGGCTCAGGAGTTTCTCCTTTCCAGCTCACTTTTTAATTCTAGCTCCACCTTTTGACTAAATTGTGCTTCATTTTATACGATCACTAAATTTTTCGAAGGTACAAAGCTAAAATTATTGGGTGAACACAGAAACCTACTGCATTGATTTTGGCTGATCAGATGGTTCAAGACCTCGAGGGGGTTCGAGACCTCGAGGGGTGGTTTCAGGACCCCGAGGGATGGTTCGAGGCATCGACCTCGAACATGGTGGATCGAGGAGTTTCAGCAGTTCGAGACCTCGAGGGGTTCGAGACATCGAGACCTCGCACATGGTGGATCGAGGAGTTTCAGCGGTTCGAGACCTCGAGAGGTGTTTCGAGACCCCGAGGTGATCGAGGCCTCAAGGGGTGGTTTGGGACCTCGAGGTGTTTTTTCGAGACCTTGCAAATGGTGGGTGAACACAGAAACCTACTACATAGATTTTGGCCGATCACATGGTTCGAGACCTCGAAGGGGTTCGTGACCTCGAGGGTTTCGAGACATTTGTGACCTCGCACATGGTGGTTCAAGGAGTTCAGTGGTTTCGAAGACCTCGAGGGAGGTTTTGAGACCCCGAGGGATTCGAGGCCTCGAGGGGTGATTCAGGACCTAGAGGTGTCTTTCCGAGACCTCGAGGGGTTCGAGACATTTCAGTGGTTTCGAGACCTCAAGGGGTGTTTCGAGACCCCGAGGGATTCGAGGCCTCGAGGGGTGATTTGGGACATTGAGGTGTCTTTCCGAGACCTCACAAATGGTGGATGATCAGATAGTTTGAGACCTCGAGGGGGTTCGTAATCTCGAGGGGTGGTTTTGGGACCCCGTGGGATGGTTTCAGCATCGAGACCTCGCACATGGTGGATCGAGGAGTTCGGCGGTTCGAGACCTTGAGGGTTTCGTGACATCGAGACCTTGCAGTGGATCGAGGAATTCGGTAGTTCGAGACCTCGAGGGGTGTCGAGACCCCAACGGATGGCTCGAGGCCTCGAGGGGTGGTTCGTGTTCCCCGAGACCTCGCAATCGTTTCCTAAATGGGCTGTGACAGATTTTAGCTGATCAGGAGGTTCATGACCTCGAACCTTTTTACTACACACTAACATAGGTGAGTACTATTCTTTTGGAATCAACTAGGGTTGGTTCGAGAGTGTTCCAACTCTCATATGTATCTCATATGATCCAAACTTAACGATTGCTACATGTATTTTGTGAATGTTTCTTTTTAATGGTTTAGGGGGTTCAAATAAAATTCCCCTCCATCTCCTGATGGTTTCATTTAAAAAAAATTCCTTTTGGCTCATTTATTGCATGTCTTGTACGTTTGGAGTATAATATCTTTCTTGTCTCGATTATGTTAATCACAATAAAAAATTTATGTGCGGGATTTTAGTATTTGCAGCTGAGAAGCTAATAAACGATTGTCAAATGTCAGATGGAAAAAAATTATTGTGAATTTATTGTTGAGCAAATTAAGGCCTGACAATTGTTTGTTCCATTCAACGCTTGCCAGATTTTTATTGGCCCCTCACATGATTTTTTTCTACATTCGTACCCAATGCTTGGATATTATGGAAGGACAATTTGGTATTTTTATTATTATAAATTAATTTGGCTTATTTTGTAAGTATGAAGGGACCAACTTATATTTTTCTTCCAAAAATAAAAAGAAAAAAAATTTCTTTAGGAGTTTATCTAACATTTATATATTCTTCAGTTATGAGTAAAACAATTCATTAATAGTTGCTCAGGGACACTTAAATGATTGCTCATATAGTTAATATATAAATGAATACTTGGAAATGGCACGCTTGTGTCAACCGTCGTTATGGGCATTGTGGTCATTCTCCAGCAAGGCCGAACGTGTTCCCTTCTATGTGCGACGTCATTTTGGGCACCACTTTTGTCCTCTTGTGAATCCTTTTTTGTCAAAAGTTGCGGCACCTCCATATGGGCCAGCATGTGCTGCCAGGTGGCCGACAAAAATGACGTCTTTTCGGGCACCCACTCAGCCCTCGAAGGGATGGATGTTCAGCCCTCAAAGGGGTGGAGACTTCACCCTTCAAAGCATGTGCTGCCAAGTGGCCCATGAAACGACGTAATTTTTGGCATCCCTTCAACTCTCGAAGGGGTGGATCTTCAGCCCTTGAAGGGGTGGATCTTCAGCCCTCGAAGGGGTGGAGACTTCAACCCTCGAAGGGGTGGAGACTTCCGCTCTCGAAGGGGTGGATTCTTCAGCCCTTGAAGGGCTGGAGACTTCAGACCTCGAAGGGGTGAAGACTTCAGCCCTCGAAGGGCTGGATCTTCACCCCTCGAAGGGGTGGACCTGCAGCCCTCGAAGGGGTGGAGACTTCATCCTTCAAGGCATGTGCTGCCAGGTGGCCAATGAAAATGACGTCATTTCGGGCACCTCCTCAGCCCTCGAAGGGGTGGAGACTTCAGACCTCGAAGCATGTGCTGCCAGGTGGCCGACGAAAATGACCTCATTTTGGGCACCTCTTTAGCCCTCAAAGGGGTGGAGACTTCAGCCCTCGAAGGGGTGGATCTTTAGCCCTCGAAGGGGTGGAGACTTCAGCCCTCGAAGGGGTGGAGACTTCATCCCTCGAAGGGGTTGAGCCTACAGTCCTCAAACGGTTGAGTCTTTAGTCCTCAAAGGGTTCACTCTACACTCCTCGAATGCAAAGAGTTGGACCCCTTCGAGGGCTGGCATCTGGACCCCCTCAACGCCTGAGAGTTGGACCTCTTCCATTTGTCAAAAGTTGCGGTGCCTCCATGTGCCTCTGCATGTGCTATCGTGTGGCCTACCAAAACGACGTCGTTCTGGACACCCACTCAAGGGGTTCGGTCTTTTGTCGTCGAAGGGGTGGACGAATAAATAAATCATGAAACATTTCTTAGTCAACGTGACTTATCTAGAATCAATTATTATAATGTAATCAGAAATATGATTTACTCTAACATCTCCTAATCCAAATTCTTTCTTCACAATTTGGAATCCCACCGTTCTGAAATCGTGTGCTTTGTTCTTCTCCCAGTAAATGCTTGTGGATTTTTGAATTTTGGGTCTTTGGCCAGGTTTATATGACATTAAGATTTTTTTTGCTTATAAAACCTAGAAATACATCGATAGAGACCGTTGATCGATTAAACAGAAATGCTAAAAGGAGGAAGACTTATGCTGAATTATCACCTGAGGCAAAGGGACCATTGTTGCTGCGGAAAAGGGAGCATGATGCTTTAAAACATTCTTTTAATTCAGTGCAGGGTTCAATGGTGAATGATATTGGTATGAGTTTTTGTTCCTAATTTTTTCCACCCACTATCAACGCCAGTGTCATAATTACTGCTGATATCGTCATTGCATGCTTTCTTGTCAGCTCTATTTTCTGCTATTTTATTTTATAGATTGGTCTTTGTGCAGGGGGTGTTTTGGTTTACCACTGTCACATATATATGCACCAACTGTAATCATGAACATTCATATCAGAATCAAATTTACCAAATTCTTTTCTACAGGGGCTGAAATTCAATAGGTTGCAGGATATCCATCAGCTATCAACCATGAAATTTATAAGAGAAGAAAGGCTTATGGTGAGAACCCTACCGGAAAAAAATTACTAATGCTCCAACGAAAAAGAGAGCATGTCGCACTAAGACGTTCATCTCAAACATCCCATCAACAGCCAGTGGCAGGTTTGTGTCTACAATTTTAAACTCTGTTATTTATAGATATTGTATAGGAATTTCATGATGCACTCTCATCAAGTAATTTGATGGATAACAGTAGTTAGGGCAATGCAGAGCTAGCATGATTAGTGGCTTCTCACGATGATTTATTAATCATCGAGTCAAGTGATTTGAGTGTCCAGCAAATTTGAAATCTGCGAGCTCGCTGCAGGGGTCAATCTTTCTTTACATGTTCATTGTATTTGCAGCATTATGTTTTGTCAAAGATTTTGGTTTGTTCCTTTGGAATTATTTGGTCTAGATCAAACTTATTTGACTCTTGTAAATACGTAAATTCATTCACAGGGATTGGTATAATCCATTTCTCTTTGTTTTTCTCCCACATACTTACTCTGCATTTTTCTGTGCAGCATATGGTTCATTTTCAAATTCTGTTACATCTTCACGAGGAAATATTTCAGCTAATATTTTTACTGATGCTCACCACACAGTATCCTCTTCTTCGTCTGTTCATTTTGTCAACACCGGCTCTGCAGGTCTATATATATTTGTGTATTATTCATCGTTCTTTCTTTGCATATATAACATTTTGTTTACTGTATATTCCAACTTTCAACATATGATTTGTTTTTTTTCGCGATGGTTTGTTACAAGGAAATTCTCCAGTTGATATTTCTGGCCATGTGCACCAAGCAGAGTGTTCCTCTTCTCATAGTTATTTGCCAATTATCAGTTCTGCTATTCTTCATACTGCAAGGGATAGAAATTTACCTTCTACTTTTGCAGGTTTGTTTTTCTTGGTTTACATCAATGCTATTTTCATGTTTACAGATATTGTTTTAGTTGTACATCGGAATTTACGTGTAATTAAATGGTTGATATTCAAATGTGATACTCTTCAGTAAATAGTGGGTATTTGTATGTGTCATGAATAAATTAAATTATATCTTTATTCAATTCACAATTGCAGCAAACCAGTCACATTATGTTAAAAGTAAATCATATTTGTGATTAGATTATAACTGATTCTAAAATAACTCATGTTGATTAAGCTAGAGTTCTACTTGTATTCTATCACCTTATTGTACTCTATATATTCATGTCAGCAATAGAATTTTTACCTACGTAAAATACATCTTTTCATACATGAGGTTTAACTGCCTGATGGTTATTTTTGGTATATTTAATTTTTTTTCTCTTCAGGTCCACTGAAAAATAGAAAGTATAAAAATATTGCCTCGGAGATGACATTCCCTCCTTTGCACGGACATTACCTGTAATGACTGATTGTGTTCATTGCAAGGCAAAGAGATTTAAGGGAGAGTCAAATCTATTCTATTGTTTTGGAGGGGATATTTACTTGCCATCTGTACCAATGCCAGACCAATTAAAAGCTCTTTTTGTTGGCATCACACCGCAGTCTATCCATTTTAGGAAGAATGTTCGGACCTACAACAATAACTTAGCATTTGCAACTTTGAGTGCAGGTTATGATCGCAACTTAATTGGTAATCCCGGCGGAATTTATACCTTCAAAGTCCATGGTAAAATGTATCACTATCTGAAACTTTGAAAGGTTCTGAGGGAGTTGAACATGCTGGTGTTCAGCTGTATTTTTTTTTACACAGACTTTGAGTTCAAAAAGAGAATGGGTTCTGGCTGTGCTGACAAATTCGATGAGCCAACGATGAAATTGTTGATGGATATATTGAGAGATAATCTGTAGGTTGGTAGTATATTTGTCATAGGTTGGTAGTATATTTGTTGAACCGTTCGAGGAAAATGCAGTAAGGACTGTACCTGATCAAGTCTACAGCGCTGATGGTAAAACTTATAATATCAAACATTATTATGGATGTTATGATCCAATGCAATATCCTTTAATTTTTCCGAAGGGCCAATCTGGTTGGCATTTGAATATTAAAAGGATTAGGAGGAGGCATATAGTCTGTGAAGAGTCTGGAGGTGAAATGATGGTGTTTGATTGTCCTGAATCACTGATAGATTCTGAGAGTAAAGATATGTAGTCAACTTTTAAATTCAGTAGTTGTGCTCTTTTGATTTTTCACAATTCAGATTAATACATGTTTAAGTTTTACTTTCCTTACAGTTGTCAGGGATGGGAAAAAAACAAGGATGCAGTTACTGCAAGGGAGTACTACTGCTATAAATTACAAATGAGGTCAGACGATGAATCGATGTTTCTACATGTTGGACGCCTTTTACAATAGTTTATTGTTGATGCTTACATTAAAATAGAAACCATCTGGTTGGAATTTTTTAGGGACAAGCAGGGGCAGTTTCGAACTGAAATGACGCAAGGTCTTATGGATGGTATGAATGCTAGTTTAGCAGACAGATCCGCACTTGGTCGTCGCGTGGTACTTCCAGCTTCATTTATAGGCGGTCCTAGAGATATGCATCGTAGGTATCTTGATGCCATGGACATCGTTAAAAAATTTGGTAAGCCTGATATATTTATAACCATCACTTGTAATCCGTATTGGGCAGAGATTCAAGAAAACCTTCATTTTGGTGAGGCTTCAAATGATAGGCCAGATTTACTTGAAAGAATTTTTTGCGCTAAGGTTTAAGAGCTGAAGGATGACATTATTCAGAAGGAAATTTTTGGTACAGTGCAATCTTTGATGTACGTTATTGAGTATAAAAAAAGAGGTCTGCCTCACTGCCATATGTTAATTATTCTACAACCTGGTTGTAAACCTTTGGGGTCCGATGCTTATGATAAAAATTGTTGTGCCGAGCTGCCGGATCCAGAGAAAGAATCATATCTTTTTGGTATTGTCAGCAAAAATATGATACATGGACCATGTGGTAGATTGAATCCTAAAAGCCCCTGCATGAGGAATGGTAATTGTAAATTTGGATTCCCTAAGCCATTTACACAGTCAACATGCCATGCAGAGGATGGTTATCCATTATATAGAAGGAGAGATAATGGTAGAACAATTACCATAAAAAAACATGCTCTGGAAAATAACTGGGTTGTTGGCTATAATAATACTTATCCGCAACATATGAGTGTCATATAAATGTGGAGATTTACTCAATTATTCGGCTCATCAAGTATGTTCACAAGTATATTTTCAAGGGCAGTGACCGAATTGGCTTTGCATTGCAGAGTGGTGGAGAGGATACAATTATTGATGAAATCAAATTGTATCAAGATGGTCATTGGATTGGCCCATCTGAAGCAACTTGGAGAATATATAGTTTTAAGTTAAACCATATGCAGCCTGCTGTTTACTCTCTTCAAGTCCACTTACTAGGTCAGCAATATATTACATTTCACAAGAATGCCGCTCTTGAGTTGATTGCTGCAAATAAGTTTCTTAGTAGAACTACACTTACATGCTTCTTTAAAATGAATGCATGTGACCCTCATGCAAAAGAACTGAAGCTTTTATATAAAGAATTTCTAGAACACTTTGTGTGGTCAACATCAAACCGGAGTTGGAGGAAGAGAAAATCCAGGAATGTTATCGGTAGGCTGGTTGCAGTAAGTCCCACAGAGGGTGAGCGCTATTACTTAAGGCTTCTTCTATCTCATGTTCGATCACCAACATCCTTTGAAAACTTGAAGAGTGTGCAAGGAAGTCAATACAATACTTATAGAGAGGCCGCAATTGCATATGGTTTGTTGACTTCAGATACTTATATTGAAGATGCCCTACAGGAAGCTTGTTCATTCGAGATTCCATCAACTTTGAGATCTTTATTTACTGTTCTACTGGTATTTTTCTCGCCACGTGATCCGAAAGAATTATGGCTCAAGTTTAGAGATGAACTATGTTCAGATTTCCTCAAAAAATGATCTACACAGCCCCATCTCACTGAAGCCTTTATAAAAAACAAAGGTTTTGAATATTATAAATGGATTTTTGTTTGAAATGGGTAGAGATATTAAATAGTATGGTTCGATGGATAGTATTGCTGATGTATCACCTCATGAGATTTTAACACGTGAAATAGTCTGTGAGAGGAGTATTCAAATTTCAGATGAAGAATTACTACTGGCCGGTCTATTAAATGTTGAGCAAAGGCTGGTATATGATCGAATCATGCAAAGTGTTATGGCCAACAGTGGAAAATCTTTCTTTATTGACGGGCCTGGTGGTACAGGTAAAATATTTTTGTATAGAGCTTTGCTTGCGACGTTGCAGTCTGAAAGTTATATTGCACTGGCTGTTGTATCCTCTGGAGTAGTTGCTTCTGTGTTGCCTGGAGGAAGGACTACACACTCCCGTTTCAAGTTGCCATTTGATTGTTCCGACACCAAAGTTTGTCAATTGAGCAAACAGTGTGGTTTAGCAAAGTTAATAATAGAGGCTAAGTTGATTGTTTAGGATGGGGCCACAATGGCAAAACGGCAATCATTGGAAGCTTTGGATATGTTAGTAAAGGATCTCATGGATACCGATATTCCATTTGGTGGTAAGTTTGTTCTCTTAGGAGGAGATTTTAGGAAAAATTTACCTGTTATACCAGGTGCATCAAGAGATGGAACAGTTCAAGCATCCATTGTATATTCTCATTTATGGCTGAAATTGGAAAAGTTCCATCTTCAACAAAACATGAGGGCCTTAAGTGATCCTCAAATTTTCTCTTTTTTATTACGTATAGGTGAAGGGACATAGTATATTGATTACAATGAGGAGATCGAACTGCCAGCTCACATAGTTATCCCATATAATGGGAAAGAAGCATTCATCCAAAGGTAAGACATTTTTATCCCTTTTCCCCAGGTCTTCTACATAATGAATTGATTATTAATGGAGACATTCACAGAATTTGAATTGTTTACAGGTTAATTCAGTGTGTGTTCACAGATTTAGCTGCATATGCAGTAAATCCAATTGATATGATTGGAAGGTGCGTTTTGGCTGCAAAAAATGTTGTTGTTGACAGCGTAAATAACTTTTTGATTGATGCTTTTCCTGGCACTCCGAGATTATATATTAGTACAGATAGAAATTTGGGTGAAAACAATCAGAGTGATCATGAGGATTTTCTTAATACACTTCATTCAAAAGGTCTCCCACCCCATACATTACCGTTAAAACCAAATTGTCCTATCATGCTCATTCGTAATTTAAATCCAACTGAGGGATTATGTAACGGAACACAATTAATTTTTCGTGAGTTGTGTCAATCAACCATTAGGGTTGAGATTGGTTTTGGGCTTTTATAAGAGCAAACAGGTCTTCATTCCTAGAACACCAATCATTTGTGACCAAAGTAGTAAGACCTCCATACCATTTAAAAGATTTCAATTCCTAGTGAGAATCTGTTTTGCTATGACAATCAATAAGTCCCAAGGCAAGACATTAGATTTAGTTAGACTATATTTAGAGCAGCCCGTCTTTTCCCATGGTCACCTGTATGTTGCTTTATCCCGAGTAAAAACCTCTGAATCTGTCAAGGTTATTTTGACACTTTCGACATTTGAAGGCGTACGAGTAAATAATAAAACAAAAAATGTAGTTTACGAGGAGATTTTTCAGGAGCAGTAGTTGTTCTATTTTTCCTCATGATGTGCTCCCCGTTTTGGATCTGTAACATTTTGCCTTTTTCTGTTGCATATTTTGGAGTTCCCTCATTTTTGAACTTGCAGGTAATTCCTTATTTCATTTGGTATAGATGCCTTTAGGAACATTCTAGAGGTTTAAATTATTTATACATCTTGCTTCTGCGTGGTTATTATTCATGTGCAGATTTCAGATTTAGAGACTATTGTCCAATATAAATGCAATAGAGATCTGGTTATATACATCTGATTAGACCTATATTAAAGGTATGTGTTTAATAGTTATTCAGAAAATCAATTGTAATGATACAATAATTAAATTATTTCACCTCTGCATGTGCTGCCAGGTGGCCGACCATAAGGACGTCGTTTTTGTCACCCATTCGAGGGGTTGAATTTTCTCTCTTTGAGGAGTTGGAGCCTCCTGCCCTCGAAGGGGTCCAGTTGTTGACCCTCGGAGAGATGGAGTCTTCTGCCATCGAAGATGTTCAACTCTTTCCTTCGCCCTCGAAGGGGTCCAACTGTTGACCCTTGAAGAGATGGAGTCTTCTTCCGTCGAAGGGGTTGAGCTCTTCGCCCTCGAAGGGATATGTCGTTTTCTGTCCTTGAAGGGGTCGACTTGTCGGCCATCAAAGAGATCATCTCTCCTGGCCTCGAAGGGGTCTACATCCCAGCCATCGAAGGGATGGAAATTTCTGCCCTCCAAGGGGTTGAGTATTCTGCCCTCGAACCTCCAATGGAATTTTTACCTTTCCAACTTCCAATGCCAACCTTCACTTCTAGAGCATCACCTATCAAACCTCCAATGGAAGCATTAACCTCTTCCGGAGAGGATTTGACTGGAACGTTGGCAACACTTGAGTCAACACATCAGTCAAATGAGGTATAGTACATTACTCTTTCACCATCTCTTAAGATGGATTGTTGACCGAAATGTTTCATCGGATACCGTGTTGTCGTGTTCCACTCTCTTCTCATCATTTGCACAGTTTCCTATACTCTTCCATCTTATCTTCTTATTTTTTTTATTTTATATATATACATAAGTACAATCTATTACTGTTCCTCCTTATCTTAAAACTCTTTGTTCACCGAAATATTTTCTCGGCTCCAGTGTACTAATGTTCTGCCTTCTCCTCATCATTAGCACAATTCCCTATATTTTTCCTTCTTATGTCCTTGTCTTATTATTATATAAGAATCTTTCTTCGAATACTGTTCCACCTTCTTCTCATCATTTGTACCTTCTTCCTTCTTCTCATCATTAGCACAATTCCCTATATTTTTTCCTTCTTATGTCCTTGTCTTATTATTATATAAGAATCTTTCTTCGAATACTGTTCCACCTTCTTCTCATCATTTACACCTTTTGTAGCCAGTATACTACCTCCTTCTCATTATACCTCTGGTCCACCTTCTACTCATCATTTGGACAATTTCATATACTCTTCCTTCTTATCTTATCATAATCATTCATCTTCTCATCTCATCTTATCTTAAATATTAAAAAAGGAAGAAAAAGCCTCAGAATCTTTTCTGGAGTTCAGTGTACTATTATTCTGCCTTCTCCTCATCATTAGCACAATTTCCTATACTTTTCCTTGTTATCTCATTGTCTTATTATTATATAAGAATCTTTTTTCGAATACTGTTCCACCTTCTTCTCATCATTTGTACTTTCTGTAGTCAGTATGGTACCTTGTTGTCATTATACCTCTGTTCCACCTTCTACTCATGATTTGCTCAATTTGATATGCTCTTTCTTCTTATCTCCTTATTTTCTTAATTAATAATATTTTCTAATATGATAATAATAATATAAGAATATATATGTATATATATTGGAAAATATTATTATATATTTATTTATAATACATTTCTATACATATATTTACCTTGCTTCCCTTCCTTCGTCGTCATCATAATCGTCATCTTCTCAGCTCATCTCAGGTAACAACAGAAGACGGAAAAAAACACTCAGAAGCTGCTCTAAACATAGCATCCTGGTAACTTCCTTTAATCTCTTTCCCTTATTGTTTTTTTTCTTTTTCAATGTTATTACACAATTTCAAAACATTATGCTCAAATATTTTGAATCTTTACTAAAATATTGAATCACTTAAACATCTCATTATATGTGATACAGAAACTATGGCATCAGAAAAAACCATTGATCAACTACGCAATACTGATCGTCCTTGGATCAGAGTCGTTAACGTCGATGAAAAATTCTCTGTACTTCAAAGCCAAAGGAGTCCTACAAAAGTCCAAAAAATTATTTTTTCTGATGAAAAGGTAATTAACTCTTTTTTATATAATAGTCTATAATATCATCATTTCTTATACCAAAAAATTTACTGATGATATAGGGAGCCAAAGTGGAAGGTATAATGTTTAACAAAGCATGTGAAACCATGAGCCAAAGAATTCAGGTTTATAACTGATACAAGATATCAAATGCAAACATAAGAGAAATTGATCCAAGATATAAAAAGGGCGATATAGCAATGCAGTGGATCATCGACACGAGTAGGATCATCGAAGAAATGCCTGATTCTGATCATCAAATTTCAGCTCAACATTCTTATGTGCCATTTGTAATAATCCATGAACATGTCAATAAACCTCAAGAAATGATAGGTAATCATTTCTCAATACGTCTCTTAACTTTAAATTTGAACATATTTTTTATCTTCACTAATCATATAAAATTACAGATGTTATAGGGATTGTTGCTCAATGCCTCCCAATTCGTAGTGTCAACACACCGAGTGGGTGTAAGAAAATTCAAAAGTTTGTTCTTGTTGATGAGAAGTAAGAAAAAATAGTATATGTTGGAAAATTATTATATAATTATCTTTTACATCCCAATTTGCCTTGATGTTTCTCATCCCAATTTACTTTCACTATGTGGCAAGAATTTATTGAAAATGAAGGAAAACAATTGCAAGCCGTTGTCGATGACCTTCCTGTACTAATTTGTCGTCGACTCAAGGTTGACTCCTTTCAAGGTATTATATGTTTATAAAACCAATTTGCCATCGCTCTCTAATTTCCATTCCGTTATCAAACAACTTCTATTAACATTTTCGCTTCTGCTTTATTCAGGGATAGAGGTATCAACACATTACAGATCATCTCTTTTAATTAATGGCACTGATAGCCAATCTTTGGAATTGAGGAAATGGTACTATTTTTTCCCATTCATTTGATATGGTCATACGAATATTCAAAGAAATGTTTACATTTATTACTATACTAATTTTCCAGGGCAAAACAGCACCACAGAGAGATCACGAATACCATCACTAGCCTCAACCAATCCTTAGGGAAAATGCCACCAATAATTGTGGATATTGTCTACACTTCAGTTGGTTATATTCTACCAACTCAAAAGGTAAAAATAATGTCCCATTTTTCCCCAGTACTATGTTTTCCTCTTTGGTCTGGGCATTATTTGTGACTAAACAATTTTCTCCATAAATAGATGGTGACTTCAGAAGTGAAGATATCGTTCAAGGACATCTCTCAGAATTATTACTATATGGCCTGTGTCAAATGTTTCCGTTCAACAAGTGCCTCCTTACATTACGAATTCACCTACAATTTATGCCAAGAGAAGCAGCTTGCTCAACCATGGTTATAAATCGACCAACTTCTTTCATTATATATTGTTAATGTCTTCAAAATATGTATTTATTTAAATACCACATAGTTACTAGATTACTCCTACTCTTATTTTAAATGTGTTATTTGCATAGGTGTCGCTTTGAAGCATATCTTATTGATGACAGTGGTGTTATCACTGCTACCTTCTTCGGTGAACCTGCTGAGAGATTATTGGGGTTGACACCAATGGAAGCTATTGATGGAGTTACACATGTTAGTGCTTTCTATTTTGACATATCAATCAGGACTTTGAATTTATCACATGAAAACCCATGCATGAAGCTTAAACATAAGATAATTTTTATAATAGGAATACATTGAGGATCGTCATTCTATCATTGACAATGTTGACTACATTGTCCAAAGTCAAATCTCCAAATTAAAGGGTGGCCAGCTTACCCCAAGATATAGTGTGTTTAATTTTGCTAAAAAACAATGCTTGCAAGACCAGGTTTCAACTCTTCAATTGCCCAAAAAAATGTGGTGACCAATCACATTTGGAGATTCAAACTCCACCTACTGCAACACAACTTACTATTCAAGGTATAACTGCATTTAATCTGATATAATACTTCTACTTTACCATTACATTTTCTTACTTTATAATTAAAATATAATCCATGCTCCTTCAATCACAAACTCTGCTGATTGTGGACCACCTTCACCAAAGGCAAGAAAGAAACGTTTTCCCGAATCTAAAAGTGAGGAATTTCAGCTATCAAAAGCAGAAGGAAAGAAAACTAAATTAAGCTAACTCCAATAGAAACCTTTTCTTGCATTGTTTCTCAAATCAAGTGACTTTTTCTTTTGCGAATATCCCTTTTTGTGATATCTTTCAGATATCATATGGTGCAAGTGACCTCTAAGGCTGATAAATTAAAGTTATAGCATTGTGTTGTGATCAATTCACCAACAATTCACTTGTTATCAGGCCTGTTGAACAATTGTTTCCCAATGTATCAGTATTGCATGCCTAAGAAATGTCAGACTTATTACTATATCACTGTATAGTTTTCAAAAAATTTTACAAGTTTTTCACCAATGGCGTTTTAAATTTTACACTGAAAATTAGACTGGCATAAATATTGTACATTTCAAGTTTAACCGGCCTGAAATAATAGATATTAAATTTTAAACTAATCATATTTAAATTGCACAAATCGTTGTGGAACTTCAATAGATGAAGGTACCGTCGGGGAAGTACCTATTCGACTTTCAAAGGGATTGAGTTTTCTATCCTTTTAGAGGTTTAGTTGTTCACCCTGAAAGGGATGGACTCTTCTGTCCGGGATGGGAAGGGTTCCACTGAACATGTTTGAGAGTACCCATTCGAGCGGTGATGTTTGAAGTGGAGGGATTCCATTCGATCCATTCAACAAGTGCATATTCGAAACGTACCGATTCGAGAAGAACCCACTCGCAAACTTGAGTTTCAGATGGAGGGGATCAATT
Source organism: Rubia yunnanensis (assembly GCA_037428765.1). Taxonomy (NCBI): domain Eukaryota; kingdom Viridiplantae; phylum Streptophyta; class Magnoliopsida; order Gentianales; family Rubiaceae; genus Rubia; species Rubia yunnanensis. The sequence goes on along the minus strand of CM075069.1, from coordinate 61,704,605 downwards.
GGTTAGGTTGAAGAAGTACCCATTCGGCCTTAAGGGGTTGAATTCCTTGCTTTCGAAGAGATGGAGTCCTCATTCCTCGAAAGGGTCTACGTCCCAACCCTCGAAGGGATCAGGCCTTCTGCCTTCAAGGACTGATAGTTCATCCTTTTAAGGGCGTGAGAGCTCACCCCTTCGAGGGTGGAAAGCTTCACCCCTTCGAGGGCTGAAAGCTGGCCCCCTAGAGGGCTTAGAGCTAGACCCCTTGGAAGACTAAGAGTCCCCCGAGGGCTACAAGGCCACCCCTTCGAGGGCTGAAAACTTGACCCCTCGAGGGCGGACCTCCAGACCCATTCGAGAACTGACAGTCCATCCCTTCGGCGGTTGACAGCTTGACCCCTTCGAGGACTAAGATTCCCTGGAGGCCTTCGAGTCCACCCATTCGAAGGCTAAAAGCTGGACCCCTTGAGGGCTCTGATCTAGACCCCTTTGAGGACTAAGAGTCTAACCCTTCGAGGGCTGAGAGCCCACCCCTTCGAGGCCTCCAGCTCTCAGTCCTGGAAGGGAAGGACTCTTCTATCCTTGAAGGGGTCTAGCTCTCAGTCGTCGAAGGGGTCTAACTCTCAGCCCTCGAAGGGATGGACTCTTACTCCTCGAAGGGGTGGACTCTCAACACTTGAAGGGATGGACTCTTAGTCCACGAAGGGGTGGACTCTCAGTCCTCGAAGGGGTAGAATCTCAGCCCTCGAATGGATGAACTCTTAGTCCTCGAAGGGGTCGACTGTTAGTTCTTGAAGGGGTCCACCTCCCAGATCTCAAAGGGGTCCAGCTCTCGGCACTCAAAGGGATGGAATCTTAGCCCTCGAAGGGGTCCAACTCTCAGCCCTCGAAGGGATCAAGTTCTTATCCCTCGAAGGGGTCTAGGTCTCAGCCCTCGAAGGGATGGGCTCTAAGCCCTCGAAGGGGTCCAGTTCTCGGTCCTCGAAGGGGTCTACCTCTCAGCCCTCGAAGGGATGAACTCTTCTATTCTTGAAAGGGTCTAGCTCCCAGTCCTCGAAAGGGTCTCACTGTCAACCCTCGAAGGGATGGACTCTTAGTCCTCGAAGGGGTGGACTCTTAGTCCTCGAAGGGGTGGACACTTAACCAAACGACTTCTTAATTAAATATTAAAATAATAAATTAAAGAGAGAATAATTTCCTTAGTACGCTTCCATAATTCGGGTAAGAACCCATTGATTGAAATAGAATTATTTGTATTTCAAAACCAAATTACTTAATTCAATATTTAGTATATATATATTATATAGAATTATATAGAATTATATAAGAATTATTATATATTAGTTTTATATATTATTACATAATAATTATTATATATTAGTTTTATATATTATTATATAGAATTATATAAGAATTATTATATTTCGGGGGCTGAAGATCCACCCCTTCGAGGGCTAAAGTCTCCCCCCTTCGAGGGCTGAAATCTCACCCAATCTCACCCCTGTGAGGACTGAAGACTTCACCCCTTGGAAGCCTCAAGAATCCACCCCTTTGAGGTCTGAAGTCTCACCCCTTCAAGGGCTGAAGTCCCACCCTTTTCCCCTTCTAGGGCTGAAGTCCCACCCTTTTCCCCTTCAAGGGCTGAAGATCCACCCCTTTCCCCTTCGAGGGTTAAAGATCCACCCCTTCGAGGTCCAAAATCCCACCCCTTAAGGGGGTGAAGATCCACCCTTTCAAGAGCTGTAGATCCACCCCTTCGATGGCTGAACATCCACCCCTTCGAGAGCTGAAGTCTCACCCCTTCGAGAGCTGAAGTCTCACCCCTTCGAGGTCTACATCCCCACCCCTTCGAGGGCTGAAGTTCCACCCCTTCGAAGACTGAAGATTCACCCCTTCGAGGGCTGAAGTCTCACCCCTTCGAAGGATAGAGCTCTAAACCCCCGAGGGATAGAGCTCTCAGCCCTCGAGAGGTGCACAACTTTCACCCCTTGAAGTGGTGGACTCATAGCTCTCGCGGGACTCTTAATCCTCGAAGGGGTCTAACTGCCAGGCCTCGAGGGGTCAGGCTTTCAGCCCTCAAAGGGATGGACTCTCAGTCCTCGAGGGGTCCAGCTCTCAGGCCTCAAAGGCTTCAAGTTCTCAGCACTCGAAGGGGTGGACTCTTAACCCTCGAGGGGCTTCGGCTCTTAGAACTTAAAGGGATTGACTTTTAGGTCTCGAAGGGCCTAGCTCTCAGCCCTCGAGGGGTGCATAGCTTTCACCCCTCGAAGGGGTGGACTTAGAGCCCTCGAGGGACTCTTAATCCTCGAAAGGGTGTAGCTGCCAGGCCTCGAGGGGTTAAGTTTTCAGACTTTGAAGGGATGGACTCTTAGTCCTCGGGGGGTCCATCTCTCAGGCCTCGAAGGCTTCAAGTTCTCAGCCCTTAAAGGGATGTACTCTCAGTCCTCGAGGGGTACAACTCTCAGGCCTTGAAGGCTTCAAGTTTTTAGACTTCGAAGGGGTAGACTCTCAGCCCTCGAGGGGCTTTAGCTCTCAGACTTTGAAGGGATGGACTTTTTTCCCTCAAAGGGCCTAGCTCTCAACCCTCGAGGGGTGCACAGCTTTCACCCCTCAAAGTGGTGGACCCAGAGCTCTCGAGGGACTCTTAATCCTCAAAGGGGTCTAGCTGCCAGGCCTCGAGAGGTCAAGTTTTTAGCCCTCAAAGGGATGGACTCTCAGTCCTCAAGGGGTCTAGCTCTCAGGCCTCGAAGGATTCAAGTTCTCAGCACTCGAAGGAGTGGACTCTTAACCCTTGAGGGGCTTCAGCTCTCAGACCTTGAAAGGACGGACTTTTAGGCCTCGAAGGGCCTACCTCTCAGCCCTTGAGGGGTGCACAGCTTTCACCCCTCGAAGGGGTGGACTTAGAGCCCTCAAGGAACTCTTAATCCTCGAAGGGGTGTAGCTGCCAGGCCTCGAGAGGTCAAGTTTTCAGACCTCGAAGGGATGGACACTCAGTCCTTGAGGGGTCCATCTCTCAGGCCTCGAAGGCTTCAAGTTCTCAGCCCTTGAAGGGATGTACTCTCGGTTCTCGAGGGGTACAACTCTCAGGCCTCGAAGGCTTCAAGTTGTCAGACTTCGAAGGGGTGGACTCTCAGCCCTCGAGGGGCTTCAGCTCTCAGACCTCAAAATAATGGACTGTTAGGCCTCAAACAGCTTAGATCTCAGCCCTCGAGGGGACACAACTTTCACCCCTTGAAGTGGTGAACTCAGAGCTCTCGAGGGACTCTTAATCCTCAAAGAGGTCTAGCTGCCAGACCTTGAGGAATTAAGTTTTCAGCCCTCAAAGGAATGGACTCTCAGTCCTCGAGGGGTCTAGCTCTCAGGCCTCGAGGTCTCAAAGATGAACCCCTCGAGTTCTAACAACTGAAGTACCTCGAGGGCTGAGAGTCCACCCCTTCGAGGGCTAGACTGGACCCCTTCAAGGGTTGAGACCTGGGCCCCTTCGAGTGCTAAAAGGTAGACCTCTTCGAGGAGTAAAACGATGTCATTTTAGGTGGCCACTTGGCAACACATAGAAGGGCAGAGTCTTCTTTCCTCTAAGAGGTCAACCTCTCAGTCCTCGAAGGAATGGTGTCTTCTGGCCCCGAAGGAATCAAGATCTCAGCTCTCAAAGGGATGGAATCTTCTGGCCCACAAGAAGTCGAGATCTTAGCCCTCGAAGGGATGGAATCTTTTGTTGCGAAGAAGTCAAGATATCAGCCTTCGAAGGGATGAAGTCTTCTATTCTCAAAAGTGTCTATCTCTCAGCCATCCAAGGGATGGATTCTTCAGTCATCGAAGGAACCTACACCTCAGCCCTTAAAGGAATGAAGTCTGTTGTCCTCGAGAAGGTCAAGCTTTCAGCTCCCAAACACATGGAGTCTTCTATCCTTAACGGGGTTAAAATCTTTTCCCTCAAAAGGATGGAGTCTTTTTTCATCGAAGAGGTCAAGTTCTAGGCCCTCGAATGGATGCAAGCTTCGGTCCTTGAAGGAGTCAAGGTCTCAGCCCTCAAAGGGATGGAGTTTTTTCTCTTCCAGGAGGACAAATTCTAAGACCTCAAATGGATGGAACTCATTTCCTTGAAAGATTCAACCTCTCCGCCATCCAAGGGATGGATTCTTTCTTTCGAAGGAGTTTAGATCTTAGCCCTCGAAGAAATGGAGTCTTCTGTCGTCGAAGGACTTAAGTTGTAGGCCGTCCAACTCTCAAGAGTTTAAGATTCTGATGTGTCCTTAATAAAAAAATCTCAATGTGTCCTGGCGAAGTGAGAATCTAGTTTTCTAATCAATTCATCGTTTAAGATTCCGAAATAGTGTGCGCGTGTCACTGCCCCTCCAACACTGCATTTTCAGAAGACGAAGAGGTGATCACATCTTCCCATAACTTTTTATATTTCCAATGCGGAAATTATAATCCATCACTTCAGTCACCACATTTACCTCTCATCTGTACCTCCATATTTCATATTCTCCTTTGCAGGCATCTTCCTACAAAAATTGGCTTCCATATTTATCTAACGACCGATCTCGACTTGCATCACTTTTTTCCAGTAATCAGAAAGTTCTTTCATCTCTATTCTCCTTCTATAGTGTACTTTCATCCCTATTCCCTATAGTTCTTTCATCCATATTCTCCTTCTATTCTCTTTTTCCCATTTCCCCTGCACTCCCCCCTCCCCCCCATTATCATGGCTCGCTCTGACGAGGGTTCCGCCTCCGAGAAAGTTTTCGGTGGAATTAGTATAAGCGAGTTGGGTGTTAATACACCGGCTAAAATTGCTACCGACCCAAAATATACCCATTCCGAAGGATTCCGGCCCAATCCAAGATGCTAAAAATGACGTATCTCATCCTTGTGTTATTACTCCTGGGGAAGAGTCATTCTTACAACTGATATACCATCGAAAAAAACTATGGAAATTGGATTCCGGGCACGGACAAACCTTACATAATGAGGTTCCTTACAAGCGGCAAAATTGTCTTTTACCCTCCTCCGAGCCTAGAGGATAAAACGCTAGGGAACCCCACAAACCATCCTTGCTTCAAGATCATCGTTAGTAAACCTGTTGTGTTATTATTTTATCATTACTAAAGATCATCATCAGTAAATATGTTGTGTTATTATATTTATCAGTATTAGCTAACTCTTTTTCTTTTACCAATTTCAGTAGGTTTCACAAAGGACTTAAAGAAGCAAAGGCCATGGAAGCAGAATCAAACTCGGTCCAGGGGGGGTACTTTATCCTTCACATCAGGCTTCCACCTATACAACTCCAATGTTTCCCCTCTTAAATCAAGGCTCCCTTCCTGGACCAGGCCTCGAAAAGCTACTTATGGGAATTCAAGCTGGTGAAGATGTTCAACCACAAACTCTACCCTTTTCGAGTGATACAGTGCCTACAGTAGAATCCAAGCATCACCTTTCAAGAATTGCCCCCAATCTTAAGGTTATTTTCCCATTCTCCTATATCTTTCTCTCTCTCTCTCTCCTATTTTTAAATTTTTACTCCAACTTAGCTGAATCGTTTGATTAAGGCTTGTAAATTTTACCACCAAGTGACAACCAGTATAGCATCCCTCTTTTCCATTGGTGACAAAAGCCTTGGTGAGGATCTCAGCAAAAAGGATGCTGAAATTTTGTGCCTAAGGGAATTTCTAGAAAGGAAATAGAAAATGCTCAAACAAAAACAAGAGCTGTGGGACACTGAGAGGCATCAATGGCTGACAGAAAAGGATACCCTCACTAAAGGGGTTCAGGCTGCACAAGATAAAATTCAAACTGCAGAGAAGAACCTTACAGAGGTTGCAGACACCTCTCCTCAACAAGATTCCCTAATCACTCACGAGGAAGAAATGATTTCTTCCACATCAAAGGAGGATAATTCTAAGGTTGGTCCCTGATAGGAAAATTTTCCTCCTTTGTTTTACTTTCAATTTTTATTTTTTGGGAATGAATTGAAATATCCACTTATAAGATTTTATCTTTGTTTTCTTTCATAGTATAATTCAATGAAAATGGTACTAGAAAGTGCTTGCAAAGAGCTTTCGGGTGCCCAAAAAGAACTAGATGAAACAAATAAACAGTTACTGATTGTGATTCGAGATGTTTATAAATGCAATCAAGAGAAAGATTCGTTAAAGGACAAGCTCCACAACCTTGAGGCAGAGATGAAGCTGTGGCAATCTAAAGATCATCCTCCCTTCAAGAGATCATCCTACCTTCTGGAAAAGGGCAACGATTATGATCATGCTAATAAAGAACTAGAAGAAATGATGTGGGAAATTTATTCGAAATTTAGTTCTTTAAAGTCATGCCTTGCCGCTACAACCAGGATGTCATTAGTGGAAGGGCGTTTGATCGGTTGCAGGGGCAAAAATCAAAAACTGGTAGCCCATAGAAATTCAGTTGTCGAACATTATCTGTTAGCTCAAGAGAAAGTGGCCAGCCTTGAGGATGACTTACTAGCTTGGAAAATAGCAGTTACCGAGGATCCCCCCCCCCCTTCAACAACTGAACCCACTTTAGTCCCTAAAACCCCTCGAGAGAGCCCTCCAGCTAAAGATACCTCTTTGGTGGAATCTCTTTTATCAGAAAACACCAAATTGTCTGGGGAAATCGAAGCTTGGAAGGTGCAATCAACGGAAATGGAGCAGCGTTTTACTGAGTATGAAGAAGAAATCACCACACACAAAGTAAGCCTTCGTGTCCTTATGCTTTCTCACGGCATTCCATCCTCCTCTTTGATTAGCAGAGACCATCTTCCAAAATCTCTATTAAAAGCTGCACACCACTGGATGGAGGAGGTCAACGTTAATGAGAATGGGACTCCCCAACAAAAAAAAGGCTTTCGAACTGATTCTCGATTAGTTAGCGGAACTAAAAGTGAAGGGATTTACCCCCTCGAGTGGAAGCTCTGGAACTCGATCACAAAAGTCTTCTGCTAAAGAAGCTGAATGGCACCTGGTCCCATTAAGCAAAAATAGCCAAGGATCTTCTTCAAAACGGTACAGAAGCACTAGGTCATTCTAAAAGGCCCCCTTCGAACCTTCGACAAAGAAATGGTGTCAAACCGATGCTGTCATTCCTACAGAATACCCTATAGAGGAACAAATGAAGGATATCCGGAGGGCGGCTGGCATAAAGCTAGAATAAGTCAAAGAGATAGAGGCAAATCTTAACAATATACGAACCTCTAAGTCCACTAAAGATTTGTTTCAAGCGGGATTCCCCCCTAGATGAGATTAACTTGAATGATTGTTAGTATCAAATATTCAAGACTTACTGTATTTGTTGAAAGAGTCCCAAAGTAATTTTTATAGCACTGACTGACCATTTTCAACCATTGAGTCAGCGGAAACAACCAAAATTCCTTTCTAACCTAAAATAAATAAACAGCTTCAAGTCGATTGAAACTAAAATGACTCCCCTCATCAGAAGGCTCTCGGCCCTAAATTTAGTTTCCCAATTCAGTGGTTGTTTCTAGTTATCGAGCAGTCTGACTTAATTCATGCATGGGCACAAACAAAAGCCAGTCAAGTAATTTCCATTCTATGATTCATTCTCTAGAATATTATTTTTAAACGAACCCATATTAATGGGAGGGATATATATTAGGTTCCCAAAACCTAAAAACAGTAAAAAGATTCTTTTACAAGACTTTGCTTCAAGTAATTTTCAAGACTTTGTACAAAATATTCAAATGTATTTGTCAAAATTTCTGATCGGAAGTTTACGTAGGATGTTTTTATAGATAATTCCATTTTCCATGTCTCCACCCCTCGTGTTAACATGGACAAATGGCCAGATCTCCAAAAAGGCTCTAAGTAAAAACCATTCTAATGCTTGAAATCTATTTATATCTTGTGCCTGGTTATCTTCTTTGCCGCCTGGTTTGACTGCTTGAGAGCCAAGTGCTCGAGTCTGGTGGTTCGACTGCTCTATTGTCGACGTAAATAGGTAAATAGTATAGACGGTGGAACCTGCAGTGGAGCCCGAAAAGGGCCCCAAATACAAAAGAATCCAACCTTAGGCTACGTAGTAGACCTAAGGAGCAAAGTCCAAAAGAGGTACGGGGGAATAGAAGAATGTAAATCCGGAGGGCAACACTCTCCTATCCCCCCCCCTATGTCTAGTAAAATAACAACCAACCCAATGCAAGATAAACGAGCAGAGGGAGCACAAAACAACCTGGAAAAACACAGGCTATAACACAAACGAAATAATGAGGTGAGAACAAACTCACTACCCATAAACAAAAAAATCCGCTTCTACCCCGAACAAATGGGGCCTTCTTCATTCCAATTCCAGAATGCAGCCGAGAGATAGAGTCTCGGGTCTTGACTGGTGTAGTTGATGGAACGTTGATGAAGAAACTAAGATCCAAGGTTGGATGATAAGAATATCCTAATGCAGCCGAGGATGTCTCGGGTCTTGGATGTCGCAAGTAAGTTGAAGCCGATGACCCAAATGAACAATAGCTTCTACCATTTACATCCCTAAGATGAAGAAAGAGGGATGTTATTGGCCTTCTGACATTCTCTATTTGCACCGAAGTTGATCCAGTGGGCAAAGATTAATGAGGCCGTGCCTCCAACCTTTGTGCTTCCCAATAAAAGCAACTTCCTGAGGATGTGAGAATGGATGCACTTGTACCGCGTGCACCAAGCGTGGCGAGTATGTACTCGCCCACTCCATTTTGAGCAAATGGACAGCTAAATGCTAGTTTAACACAAAGTGTAGCGCAAGCATAAAGCGCAAAAAAATAACCGTTAAATCAATAGTAAAAACTAGGCTTAGGAGAAAGAGCATCGGAGTGTAAATCCTTACTCTAAAACCTATTGCCTCCTCCAGAAAAACGGGCTGGTGTTGCCACTAGAAATCCAATAAAAATCCGTAGCAAACCTGGACTCCATCGGGCGAAAAGCAGCACGCTCACATCGCTGAAAACCGCTTCAATCGTCCCACAAAAATTCCAAGCACTCGCGCCAAGAGAAGCTAACCGTGGCACGGGATCCAGCAGCCAAACTCACAAACCGTCGCCCTGCCTGGCGCTCTGCATCGCATCAATCGGCCAACTCCAGCGCTGGTCCTGACGCCCAGTACCGCGCCTGAAATGAAGCACCGTGACCCGTGTTATGAAGAACCCGTGCGTTAAACACAAAGTCCCGCAACATGAAGCACCAAGCGCAAGGCAGCCAGCACCCATCAACCCTCCATGTGAAACAAGTGCTCATCCAGAAATAGCCTATTCATCACCATGTAGCAATCCTTCATAATGATTTTCACCACTCTTTCCGAACTTGGTTGAGCACCATCCATAACCACATTATTCCTTTCCCTCCAAAGGTGATAAACCGTGGTGATCAAGGCTAAAATACCAAACTTCTTTCTCATCTTTGAGCCTTTAATTTGCCTCTCCACCCAAGTCATGGAACTTGGGATTGAATTAGTTCGTCTCCTTAAACCAATCCAAGTTCTTATGTGCCCCCATACAACCTCAGAAAACTCACATTTGAAGAACAAATGTTCGTTCGTCTCCTCTTCTAGTTGGCATAAAGAGCATACCTTCTCCATACTGTCCCCTTCCTCCAATCGATGCTTGTCCTTGGTATGTAGTCTCTTTATTGTCGCCAACCAAGTGATGAATGAGAATTTAGGCGGAACAAAACCACGCCAAATACTGTTAAAGACCTTCTCACTTGATCGGCCAACATCATAAACACCCGAATATTTATGGCGATGCATATGGAGATAAGCCGCACTAGTGAACTTCCCCGAACTAGACCATAAGCCAAGATGGGTAACTACCTCTTGCGTATTACCTTGAAACATTACGCACAACTCATCCCTGAGCTTACAAAGATCACCAAAGTAACTCGAGTATCTCTCTCCCAATCGACCATTTGTAATTCTCGGATTTAATCCCCAGAAATCCTGGTCATGAAGATAAAATGAGTGGATCCATTTAACCCACAAACAATCTTTCTTCAAGTGAATATCCCATAGCCGTTTAGCCATTGAAGCACGATTCCACGTGAAGAAGTCTCTCAAACCTAGACCGCCAAAAGATTTGGGTGCGCAAAGCTTCTTCCACGCCACCTTAGCTTTATGCTTACCCCCCCTATAGGAAGCGTTCACACTTCTGCTCGAGAGCATCCATGACTGTAGACTGTATTATAAAATTCTGAATCCAGAATCCTGCAATACCTCCCACAATTGATCTCACAAGTTCCAGCTTGCCTGCATACGAAAGAGTGTGACCCTTCCATTTTGCGATCTCCGAATCAACCTTCCCCAGCAGAGTACCAAATTGTGTCACCTTCAACTTGCTGGAATCAAGTGGCACGCCTAGATACCGAACTGGGAATGTCGCCCAAGGAATACCCGTGAAACTCAAATCCTCTTTTATACCAACTCCAAAGAATTTCGACTTGGCAGCATTGATCCCTAAGCCTGAAGTGCGCTCAAACTCGTTCAAGGCGTCCACGAGTATATGTACTGAACTCGTGTTAGCCTACGAAAAGAGCATGAGATCATCCGCAAAAGCCAAATGCGTGATCCGAAGTGTCTCACATCTCGGATGGAAAGTGAAGTGCTTAGAGGCCGTTCTCCTTTTCAACAATCTCGAGAAATATTCCATGCAGATCACGAACAGATGAGGCGACAATGGGTCTCCCTGACGAATACCCCTTTGTCCCTGAAAGTGATCGCACAGCTTACCATTTACTGCTATCGAGAATGTAGAAGTGCGCACACACTGCATGATTCGATTAGTTAGTCTTTCAGGAAATCCCAGTCCAAGCAGAACTTCTTCCAGGAAGTCCCAAGAGACAGTATCAAAAGCTTTCTGCAAATCCACCATAATCATACATCGGGGTGAATTGCGCACCCTTCCATAACCCCTAACAAACTCCTGTGCCAACATTACATTGTCCGAGATACTTCTTCCTTTTACAAATGCACCCTGACAAGGGTCAATGATCCCTGGTAAAATACCCTCAAGCCTGTTTGCTATAACTTTCGTGATGACTTTATAGACCACATTACAGCACGCTATTGGTCTAAAGTCACTGACTTTCAGATTATCAGGCTTCTTCGGTATCAATGCCACTGAAGTATGATTAAGCTGCGCTAAAATGTCACCTGTCCGAAAGAATTCCAGGACCGCAGCCATCACTTCCTTGCCCACAATATTCCACTGTTTCTTAAAGAATCCAGCCGTGTAACCATCAGGTCCCGGGGACTTGTCATCCGCCATTGCAAACAGTGCCCGCTGTACCTCAATACCCTCAACTTCCTGATTTAGGTAAGCTCTATCCATGTCCGACAGCTTATGACCTGCACCAAGAACATTCGGATCCGTGGTCAGTCTATCTCTCCTTGTCCCAAATAAACCCTTGTAAAAATCCGCAAACAGTTCACCCTTGCGACTATTAGAAGTTACAATCCGATTTTCACCATCAGTAATCGCTGGGATACCTCCTCCTTTCCTTTCAGAGACCATAGTGTGAAAATACTGTGATCCCTTATCCGCCTGCGTGATATGATTTATCCTTCCCTTTTGAGCGAGGAAAGAAGACTCCGCCAGATAATACAGCATAGCTTGTTTCTTTAATTTTCGCAAAGCCAAAATCTCCTGATCCGAAGCAAGCCTAGCATCAAAATCATCAAAAGCCTTATTGTATTCCGCATCCGCACGCTTAGCCTTTTCAGAGATGTGTTCGAAATCAAGCTTAGCCAACTCCCTCAATGGATTTTTCATCCGAAATAGTTTCCTGGCCACCAAAAATTGTTTAGTCCCTTCAACCGACGGACTCCAATAATCCTCCACTAATTGCCCACAATTCGGGTGATTCAACCACATATTCTGAAAACGAAAAGGCCTACCCTTTCCAACAATTTCCTGCGACATATCTACCACCATAGGAGAGTGGTCTGATTGAGCCGAGATTGGAAGAAAAGTTGTACGACATGCAGCAGCATCCCAACCGTGATTCAAAAGCACCCTATCTAGCTTCCTCCAAGTCTTCCAATCCGCACTATGCCAGGTTAAATGCTCACCCAGAGATGGCGCATCCCGTAGTCCACACTTTACACAAGCATCCTGAAACTCCTTCATTGGGTACAAGCTAGGCACAGTAGTTCCATAATGATCGTCAACACTAAGTATAGCATTAAAATCACCAAGAACCATCCATGGAGCATTCAGATTGGCACCAAATGACTTCAATTCCGCCCAAAGTGGCAGACGCGCCAGACGTCCTTCACTGTGGCCATATACAAATGTACAGAAAAACTGAATACCAGAAGCAAGATTACGTACATTCAGATGAATACATTGCGGAGAATTCCCAAGGACGTCAACCCAGAAGCCTTTCGGATCCCAGATAATGAGTATCCTCGAATTCTGCCACAGTTCAAAGTTGTGTGTAAACTTCCATCCCTTAAAACTTTTCAAAAAAATACGCAACGCCTTGTCCTCCATTTTCGTTTCCAACAATCCACACAATCCAACTCTATTTGTGGAGATGATATTTTTCACCCACCTCCTCCGTACAGGGGCCGAGAGACCCCTGACATTCATTACGGATGTATTCATTGGGAAACAGAGGTCCCTTTTGGCTTCGGACCGCCGCCTTCCAGTGATTTACTTCCCGAGCTGTCTGAGTGACTACTTGTAGCAGATAACATACGTTGAAAGGGTTTTAGCACTCCCTTCCTTTGCCCATTTATACGAGTCCTGCTCTTACTTCTGGACCTAGTCAAAGCCCCTGGCGTGGAGGGAGGTCTACTCTGACTCTTGCTCCTATGCACCCTTGGAATTTTTGAACCTAGAGCATCTGGATGAATCATCTGATTTGGCAGTTTTCCAGCACCTTCAATCGGATTATCGTCATCTCCAAATGCTTGTTGCTTCGTATCGAGCTCCTTGGCAGCACGGGTGCTGGATTTCTGGCGCTCAGTGCTTCTGTCGCGCGCTATTTGTGCTTGATTTCCAGCACCAGCAGCTTCAGCCATTATTTGCGTCTTATTGCCAACGCCACGGTTTTCCAGCGCTAGCAATTCCAGGCACTGTTTGGACAGGTTTAGCGCCAAGACCATGGTCTCCAGCGCCAGCATCTCCCACTGCTTGGCCCGTGCTAGCACCATTGCCACGGTTTCCAGCACCTTTAATTCCAGGTTTCTGCGATGCGGGCAGCGTTACAATGGCCTCATCCCGTATTCCTCCAATGGTTATACCTGGCCCTCTTTTAGCACTTCCAACTTGCTCAATACTTTTAACCATGCCTTCAACCAGTTTGCCCTTCCCTTTCCGCATCCTCTCAACTTCCTCATTGTCCGAAGAAGCATCCTCAATGATCACATGCTCATCACCTCGAACAGAATTTGAACTTAGAGTCTCACCAATGGTTTCGGCTAGCATTTTCCGAATCCAAATTTGATCATTAAAACGAGACTTCCAACTCTTCTTGCCTTTTGCCTTCGATACCTTGCCATCATCCTTAGGCTTCTTTTGCTCTATCTCCTTAGTTTTCCAATAGTCATCACACCCTTCCAAGAGATGATTATTTTCACCACAAGTCATACACCAAGATCTGCAGTAATCATAGATGATTTTTTGCACAAACACCTCACCATTTGGTGTACGAAAGCTCACCTCCTCCTTTAGCTTTTTAGATGTGTCAATCCAAACCAATAAGCGTGCATAATAGCCCCTTAGCTCTAGAGTACCATTGTCCATAAGGATAGGTTCTCCTAGTGAAGTAGCAATCTTTTCTAGTGCCTTCTTATGCCAATACGCCTTTGGCAAGTGTTCCATCCTTAGCCAAACTGGCTTGGTGGCTTGAATGGTAGCATCATATTGCCCAGATTCATCTATCATCATCATGAACAACTTCTTGCCATGGAGATAATGGTCAGGACCATTCATCACCATATCCCTATCTTCAGCACTGTTAAACCTGAACATGACATAACCATTCTGCTTACTCTGGACATTACACTGCACATTCCACTTTGCGATCAACAGTGTTCGAATTGCAAACATTCCTGGAAAGAAGCCCGGAAACACACCCAAAAACCCGAAGAAAGGTTTATGAAGATCCTTGTGTATCTCTTCATCCGTGAGCACAAAATCAACACTTTCTCCATTGTTTTCAACAACTTCAATAGGCGATTTATTCATAAGGATATCTGGATCATCCCATCTCCTTCTTCTTTCTAGCTTCGGATCATTCCAATCTCTTGGTTGCACTTGTTGATTCGGCCTCATACTACCATCACCCTCGGCCGTGGCTTGATTCCGAGGAGTATTCTTGTTCTTAGTACCCATAGGAGCCATAGATGAATCCGATAAAACAGATTGGATTCACCAATTAAACAAAAGCACACAAGAATAAACACTAATCCAATCGGAAACACATCGATCGGATATACAAATAAACACAAAGTCTCCAAAACGAGTTTCAACAAAACAAAAACAAATCGCAAATCTTGCAATCAAAACCGATAAAACCCTATGATCAATCGGAAATAACTACAAAATTTGCACTCAAAACCGAAATCCTCCAAACACCAAAACGGATTCAAGCACACATAACATCATGCTTCAAATCAAAAAACAAGTAGGCCGCAAGTAGTTGAATCCAAAAACCTGGAAACCGTGGAATCCGTGAGCACCAAGCAATCCGATCTAGCACCTTTGCGTCCGATTTGTAGTCTGATCCGAGTTCTCCAACCTTGTGCTAAATCCGGCCAAGATGGTAGGAATTTGATTAAAAAGTGTGCTGAAAATTTTTAATCAAACCCTTTATACACCTTTGTGCAATCCAACTCCAAATCAAAACCCAAAAAAAGATTGGATTTTTTCGTCCAAACTCCTTCACAAACAAGGAATCGAGTTGCGATCTCCCAACCAAATCCACATCCGAGTCCGAATCAATGATCCAAACCAAATTCACGATCAAGATCCACCAAGAACCCTCCTTTGCCGAATTCAAACCCTACTCCAAGACCGAATAAGATCAAAAACTCGCCACAAATTGCATATAGTTTTGTGCGGAATCAAGAGTAGAATCCGTTAAACCATAATTCATCGGTGGAAAGTTAATGAAATTGAAGAGATCGGCCTCCAAAGGAAGGAAGAAAGGCTGCGCCTTTTTTCTTCTTTTTTCGCCCCAGAGCTAGAGAGAGATTTTGAGAGCTCTTTCCACTGCTCTATTGTCGAGTGTTTGAGTCTGGTGGTTCCAGTGCTCGAGTATGGAGGTTCGAATGCTCGACTGTCTGGAGGCTCGAATACTGAAGTCTGGAGGATCGAATGCCACCTTACTGGGCACCACTTTTGTCCTCTTGTGAATCCCATTTGTGAAAAGTCCCGGTGCCTCCTTGTGGGCCAGTATATACTGGCAGGTGGCCGACAAAAATGACGTCATTCTAGGCACCCCTTCAGCCCTTGAAGAGGTGGAGTCTTCTACCTCGAAGGGGTCCAGCTCTCATACCTCGAAGGGATCGACTCTTATAGTCCTCGAAAGGGTCTAGCTCTCAGACCTCTAGGGGTGTACAGCTTTCACCCCTCGAAGGGGTGGACTCACAGCCCCCGAGGGACTCTTAGTCCTCGAAAGGTCCAGCTCTCAGGCCTCGAAGGCTTCAAGTTCTCAGACTTTGAAGAGGTGGACTCTCAGCCCTCGATGGCTTCAGTTCTCAGACCTCGGAAGGATGGAATTTTAGACCTCGAAGGGTTGAGCCTGCAGTCCTCGAACAGTTGAGTCTTTAGTCCTCGAAGGGTTCACTCTGCACTCCACGAATGCAGAGACCGGCGTCAGTCCTCGAAGGGGTAGATCTTCAGCCCTCGAAGGGGTGGGATCTTCAGCCCTCGAAGGGGTGGGATCTTTAGCCCTCGAAGGGGTGGATCTTTAGCCCCCGAAGGAGTGGAGGCTTTAGCACTCGAAGGGGTGAAGTCTTCAGTCCTCACACGGGTGGAGACTTCATCCCTCGAAGGGGTGGATCTTCACCCCTCAAAGGGGTGGGTCTTCAGCCCTCGAAGGGGTGTACCTTCAGCCCTCGAAGGGGTGAATTCTTCAGCCCTCGAAGGGGTGGAGTCTTCAGCCCTCAAAGGGGTGGATCTCCAACCCTTGAAGGGATGGTCCTTTAGCCCTCGAAGGGGTGGTTCTTCAGCCCTCGAAGGGGCGTATTCTTCAGCCCCTGAAGGGGTGGATCTTCAGCCCCCGAAGGGGTGGAGACTTCAGCCCCCGAAGGGGTGGATTCTTCAGCCCCCGAAGGGGTGGATTCTTCAGCCCCCAAAGGGGTGGAAACTTCATCCCTCGAAGGGGTGGATCTTCATCCCTCGAAGGGATGGAGAATTCAGCCCTCGAAGGGGTGGATTCTTCAACCCTCGAAGGGGTGGATTCTTCAACCCTCGAAGTGGTAGAGTCTTCAGCCCTCGAAGAGGTGGAGACTTCAGCCATCGAAGGGTTGTTCCTCAAGTCATCAAAGGGTCGAGGCTTCAGGCCTCAAAGGGCCAAACCTTTGGGCCTCAAAGGGTTTATTCTCCAGACCTCGAAAGATCGAGTGGGATGGACTCTTCTGTTACATGTATAATTGATACATGTATATCTTAAATTACAACTCTTTTACCATTCCTACAAAGTTTCTATAATTTGTTATCAAACTGACCGCGCAACACGCAGTGTAACCAATCTAGTGATTCACAAACACTTAAATGCAGTTATATAAAGGTTTTTCCCATCGCACATAGCAGGATCACCTAAAGATCTCCAGATTTTTTCCAAGTAGATAGGTTTTGTATAGATGATAAATGTGTCCCCTTTGGATGTCCGGCCTAAGTCGTGCTGACATGGTGGGTGAAGGATGATTGTAGGAAACCTATCCAAAGAGATAATATGTCAATCATGTTCATAGTTTTCGGTTGAAACAGTAGGAACATAGAAGGAAACTTATTCTCCCTCTGTTTTTTTATTTATGACACCATATATTTAGCTGCTTTGATTTTGATGAAAAAAATAAGCAGATGAAATTTAATATAGAAAGTAAAAAGTATAATGACCGGATGAAATTAAAGAAATCTTGTCAAAAATTGAAAGTTTGCCAAATAAAAGAAAATATCTATTTATATAAGTTTTCCATAAATAACAAAACAGAGGGAGTATGACAATTGTATTTTGGGTTTATTTATGGTCTGGAGAGCCCAATAAATCCCTACCATCCACAACTTGTGGATGTTAAACTTAAAAATAATAATTCATAAACCCTATCAAACACACCTTAAATCAATTGTGTTGCACCAAACCGTGACTTTTTAAAATTTATGAAGAATTTCACAATTAATTAATGGGGTCGTCCCTTGAAAGATGGTCTTTTCATAACTCGTGACAAGTCCAAGGTTCAACGTGTAAATTAGAAGAAATGAAGATAAAATTTTTAGGTTGTATGAATCGGGTTATAAACTTTATAACTACTAGACGTTGTATAATAAAATTTTATTATTGCAACTACGATCTTTTACCTTTGATTATTCTAATTAAACCCCGTCTTTCCCTAAGCTTATGGAAAGACTGGCTTTCCCAAGATTTTACCTTAATTAATATCCCAAAATGCAATAATATCTATATTTATATCTTTTCACTGCTATAATTTTATAGCATCAATTTTCAACAATTAATATCTTTATTTATGTGTATGAAAAAAATTCAAAAAAATTCTAATTTAAAAATATATATATTATGATGAATCCAACAACATATAACATGATAATAGTCTTACATATATAATAATATAATTTAATTATCAAAATTGACTCAATTGACTTTCAAAAGTCAAAATGTACCAATTTATTTGGGATGGAGGGAGTATATTAACGGACAACTCTTTCCATGTACGAAAAGAAGGAGTACAAGATTCAATGGCAATGTAACTCAGAAATTAGGCAAATTTGGATGATGCTCAGCTCTTCTCTTCATGATCGATTGCACATATTTTCAGAGAAGCAAATACGGTTGTTGATTCCTTAGCTTGAATTCCGAGCTCAAAAAAGGTAAATCTAACTTTTATGGATGCAGGTCTTCCTTTGAAAATAAAGAACAGAGTGAGGATGGATGCTGAGGCTTTTTCATATCTCCGCAAATTGAAGTGAATGTTTTCTTATGTTCTTTCTAATGTAAAACAGTCATACTTGTAATAAATTGAGATTCTTAATTTTTTGATGTATTTTCCACGTTGTGTTTGAATCCCTTAAACTTAGGTTTACATTAGGCTCTTTGTATAGATTTAGTCAAGGGATTCATTTCTTCTACTGTGAGGTAAGACTATAATGTCCCCCTCGTTCTTGTACTTTTTAAATTAATTAATAAACAGGTAGGGGTTCGCCAAACCCCCACCATAACATGTGGTATTCCATTTTAAAAAAATGTCATTCTCTTATTCTTGGTTAATTATAATATTAGGCAATCATGATTTAGGCCGCTAATTTTTAGATGAGTCATTTTTAAATTAAAATAATTAATAAAATGATTTGATGTTTGTTTCCAATTATTGCACGATGTTCTCATAATTTTAAATATATTTTAATATATATTGAAATATAAATAATTATAATATAGCCTTAAAAGTTGTAGGAACGAGATTTTCAATGATTGCTCTAAAACAAAGCAAACATAAAAACATCCCATTAATTATATTAATTATAAAATACCCCAATAGACATATATATATATATATATATATATATATATGTATATATATACATATGTATATAAGTAAGTAAAGATGGGGGGGGGGGGGGGGGGGGTAGGTTGGTTTTTTTAAGTTATGAATTTAAAGAGAAAACAACTAGCAAAGTAAGTTAGGTAACGATGCTAATTATGTAACGAGCTACTAAAAGATGGTAAAATCACAAATGAAAAATCCTTGGTGGCAATTGGTAATCACTTCCACACCTCTTATAGATCATAGATTTATTCCCTCACCCATTCACATTTAATTCCTATGGTGAATGCTCTCACTTCATTTCGAAGATAAACATTCTTTTCTTTCTAAGAGTAATTTTCAAAAGCAATCAACAAAAATTTACAAACCTCACCGATGATCACTTTACACAAACAACTCTTTAAAGGCCTTTCATCAATGTCATTATACACAAAGATCCATGGATTTAATAACAACTACAAGCATTCTACCAAATGCCTAGCCATTTAACCAAAAGCATTTATTAGATAAACCTAGAACAATCAACATTCAAGATTCAACCTTATGATAGCAAACCACATTAATATATTCATCTATCAACATTAACATCACATTACACCACAAGAAGTTCTAATTCGGTGTTCGTGGATTTTCATATCAAAGAGCTAAGAAATTGTGCACATTCCTAACCTCCTAACACTTCAATCATACAAAAAGTTCATATTCTCAAACAACTCATAGCATAAATGAAGTAAATATCAACATTAGCACGATAAATGCTAAGCATTAAATGTTCATGAAAGAGCAAAATATAGAATCTCCCTACATGAGTTTGGAAGCTTCAATCAATTGCTCCCAAATAATTAACTTAGCTACTAGAGTTCATACTAACATCAATGGACAAATTTATACATAAAAAAAGAGAGAAAAATGAAAAGATTTGAAGAACTAGGGTTTGGAGAAGAGGATTTTCGGCCTAGATGATGAAGATAGGAAGTGAGTGTCCAAAAAATGGCTTTTATAGTACAAGAGAAAAGAAAAGAAATACAAAAGGAAAACGTGCAGCAGGCTTCGCTCGGGCGAAAATGGCATCGCCTGGGCGGATGATGATCCGTGCGGGCGAGCTGCAGTTCGCGACCTTTTATTTTGCTTCCCATGGATAAACCGTTGATCCATTTTGAGAGTTCTTGTAGTCGATCTTATAGTGTTTAAGAAGACAAATCCATGGTACCATTATTGAGGGTTGGTTTTTTCTTGGATCATTTCCATAACTCGGTTCAAACTTCCAGATCACAA
Organism: Rubia yunnanensis; assembly: GCA_037428765.1. Lineage (NCBI taxonomy): Eukaryota > Viridiplantae > Streptophyta > Magnoliopsida > Gentianales > Rubiaceae > Rubia > Rubia yunnanensis. Next base: position 61,684,613 of record CM075069.1, on the reverse strand, counting down.
TTAGTCCGCCACTTTGTTTTCCTTCTTCCACCATTCTATCTTCTGCCACGTTTTGACTCGTGGCCTTCAATCTTCTACCATCCTTTTGAATAGCCTTCACTAAAATACTCCGAAGTACTTACAAGCAATCTACGAATTAAGGTCACAAAAAGGAATCTAGATGCTCGTAAGGACCAAAAATCCATTAGACTCAAAATAGTTTACAAAATGAAGGATTTACATACGAAACCGAGAGTGGTTATCTAAACCCCCTATGATGTAAACCCGCCTAAATATAGAAATCTTACGATAAAAAGATAACAAAAGAGATGTTAAATGCTTCAAAAAATACATGCATTTGATGTCTCATCACATGCTAGTTAGTTTTAGATTCTTAATATGATAGTTTAAGGCTAAGATTCCTAAACAGCCCCCCCCCCTTTACACAACAATTGGTGATGCTCTGAGTCATATGTTTTTGATACTATGCAAGCAAGCTTTTAACCAAACCCTTTTTTCTCTATAGAGGAACCTGACTTTCCACAAGCTACTTTTTGTGGTTAGCAACATCAGGGCATACTTTAGTATCTTTGATTGGCACGTTCGTTAGCGCCAACTGGCATGCCATGTTATTATCTCCAAGTGAAACTGGAGGTTACTCTCCACAGTATGTGGTTAAATTTCATATAGGTAGAATAACTTGTCAATGATCGACATATAGGTTGGAAGTGTGAATCAACTGTACCCAAGACTAGTAATCTTTGCATTGAGTTCCCTTTCTTCTGTGGAACGATCTCTATTTTTCACGATCTACTAATTTCTATTAAGAATTATTAGTTGTTTAAAACTGTATTTTTGAGAGGTAAAACTATGACCTCACTATTGAAAATAGTTGGGAGTTGGATGTCGACAATGAGTGGAGACATGGTTGGGATGTATTGAACAGATGGTGAATTAATCTGGGTGGAAGATACGAGATGGATGATAAAAGGTTTTTCCCACAGAGATCTAGAAGCGAATGCACGAATGACACATTTCATCGGAGGCCCGCAGCAAGCATTGAGGCAAACTCTAGAAGCAAATTCACAAACGGTGCATTCTATCGTGGTCAGCAGTATATATTGGATCGAATGCCAAACGGGTATTTATGGACCACACATTTCACCGTGGTCCGCAATGAAAAATAAAAATATTACATTTGTTAATACACGGACCGCGCGTTTCATCGCAGTCTGCTAGGGAAATTGATGCGTATTCTAGGCTTGTAATCACAAAGTACACGTCTCATCAAGGTTCACGATAAAAATTGCTGGGAGTTTCACAAAAAATGCCTCATTTTCACAGATCTTGAACAAGTAGGATGCCCACACATATGGACATCTCACAATGGTATTAAAATTTATGTATGGATGTAGATGAATACTTAAGGAATTGAAGGCCGAATTGGACAGAACACAATGGCCTGGGTAGGGTATTTAAATGTGCTAAATAGCCACAAAATATGACCATTTTCTTAAACAATGGTGCAGTGGTTGGAAAGACTGTGGCGCGGGACGTACGTGTACAATTTATACCATGTCTCATTATCGTCAAGTAGATCCTTTTTGGGGAGCCTTCAGGTGTCAGACACATTTGCATTTGCTCTTATCCTTCAAAAATTAACAACAGTGAATCACAGAAGATCGTTATTAAATGCCAATATCATATGTATTTCATCACTTTAGATGTGCACATGGTACAAATTGTCCCTCATCCGATATTTCCCTCACTCTTTTGCTTCAAACAATTATCAACACGCGAGACTCATTGAAGGAAAGTAACATCAATTTTAAAGACCTTGGTGGTAATTATCAAGGCAGAATTGCATTAAGACTACCATATATATAAAAGGCTTTGATGACATTCTCAAGGTAGAACCCGCAACTAAAGGCCTTAGACTTTCATGTGTACATCATGGTAAGATTCGAGACATCTATCGATTTTGGACTATAGATCTCACCATCAATGAATCACTCACAATATAGAAGGACCGGGAACTAAACCTCAATTTGACATTATTTGAAGGCCTCAATTGTTCAAGGTAGAAGGGGAAAAGAGGCATGTAGGAGAGTTTGTTCTTCTTCCTGTCTAGGTGAACCAGTCACTTTAAGTTCTACATTTAGACGTCAACCATATAAGGCGCGCTACACACTCAGAAGAGCCAGATACATCTCCTAGTTTCATATTTATTAGAAGGCCCCATCCTACATTTTTGAGGTAGAAGCGGGTTCAGAAAGGGCGGGAAGCTTATCTAGGTTTTACATTTATTAGAAGGCATATTTTGTTTTGAGGTAGAAGCTGATTCAGAATGGGATCGGGCACCAAAATTGGTTATCCTACCTTCCTATTGAACTTTATTTTCAGGATTTCTGATTGCACTTGGCCCACAAACATTCTTCGTGTTTTTAATTTTCTCCCTTATCCAAAAGTCCGAAGGGTTTGTATGGGAACACAATTGTAAAAATAGGGGTGGGCAACTTTTTTTGTTGTGCACCCCTGTAGGACATCATGACGTGTTTATACATAGGCACCGGTAGAATCTACCCATGGCCAACTGGTGCCTAAGTGACCAAGTGAAAATTTGAACAGTGTTGAGCACCGGTAAGTCATACTAGTGCTATAAAAATGAGCACCTGATCATTCTATACCGGTGCTTGATTATTTCTATATTGGTGTTCACGAAACAATATGCAGTTACAGATATTTAGCATCGGTACGTCAAAAATCTTATCGGTGATCATTATTTTTAGCCCCGGATCTATTTGTACCGGTACTTGTTTATTTCCATACTGGTGTTATAGATCCAAAGACCACTTACATATTTTCAACCGGTCTGTAAAAAATACTACAAGTGCTCATTTGTTTTGGCACTCGATGGTAATTGGGTACCGGTGCTGAACATTTTTAGAATCAAAATGTATTATAGAACCGACATTGCATTTCTTAGCACCGGAATGAAATTTTTTAATTATTGTTTAGCACCAGTATGGTATTTATTTATAGCACCATCTAAAATTTGGAGCATCGGTTCTTAATGTGGATAAATTGTGGCAACGATATGATTGTAATTAAAATACTGGTGCTAGTTTTAATAAAAAATGGTTTGTTTAGTTTTTAAATTTCCTACACCATCCCGGATCAACCAAGGGAAAGTGGATATAATAAATCCCGCAGAAACGATTGAAATATAGTACATTTGCTATTGAAAAAAAAAGTATCCCAAATTGAAAATAAAGAAAGAAAAAAAATCATTGTTCATTCAGTATTCTTGTCAATCATCAAAGTCTTCAACATCTTTCTTAGCCTCTTTCTCATAAATATTAATCCATGCCCACACCATTTCTCTGCCACCTCTTGAATTTCATATGCGTTTAATGATCCTTGGTTCTCTGGAAAAACCTACGATTAGATCAGATGTTAGTTAGTAGGATGTGGTACTCAAAATGAATGCAAAACTATTGTTTTTGTTTACAAGTTGTAATAGTTACGTCAAGTATATTCCTTAAGGTTGTGTTGTGGACCAGCTCTTCTAAGAATTGCATAACATAGTAGTTGCACTCCCAGGAACCCCCTTGGTTGCGATGCTAAGACAAAAAACAACAATTCCCAATGTTTAATCCGTGTAAAGGAGAAAAGAAAATTATAAAGTACTTGTAAAATATTTTTATAAATACTTAAGTTGATGTTTGTTATCTTCCAGGTGAAACCCTATGGGGGTACCTTCTTCCTTTTCTACCTCTCATATGTACATGCAAGCCTACAAATATATAATTATCAAATATGAATACTAATACTTTGCAGGGAAGAATGAAGAGCGTAATTGAATGGATACAAATACATGGAAATAATTTGGCTTCCGACGTAATCGTCGGATTTTATACGACCGATTATTGTGTCCAAGGTGAAAACATCATTTGTTCCAGGACAAATGATGATGAGGAACCAATGTGACTTGCGTTAATACGTAACAAGTTGAATCAGTGTTCATTTTCTTAAGTTAAACATTAGGAAAATGTGTCATACTTCCTGAGGTAGGGTAGCAAATAAATTTCAGCTTCAGACACAGCATCGTTTGCTAGACGGGGGCAAGCCAGTTTTTGATATCATCTTCTTCAAAACCTGTGTTTCTTATTCCTATGTTCGTGACATAGAATTGGATTTTTCCCATGTTGCTTTCCTTTTCTTTTTTCCATACTTCACTGTAAGAGTATTAGTTAATTTATGTCTTCGATTTTATGTAAAGTTTACATTAAAAAATTTCAAATTTGATTTTTACCCCATCCAAAAATCCATCTGAGTGTTTGAGATCTATGTTATGCCATGACAATTTTCAAGCTTGCATTCGAACTCCAACATATGCTCGATATCCAGGCACATCTTGTAAGGTCTGGAAAATGTGGATACCTAGGAGCTATTGTAATACGCAACCCTCCCCTCTGCGTTCATTCTTTACCACCTGATTGCAATGTTTGATGAACATCTTCATCATTGGATACCCAGTTAATTTGCGCATGTTTACAATCTGCATGTGCAGAGTGTAAATAGAATGAATTAAGTACAAGAAAGGTGTGGAAATAAAATAGTAATGTGGTATAAAATGATTACCAGTTTGAGAGGATTCAATGGTACGTAGTCAGTGGGACGTTCTATCTCCTGGCATGTAGCTGGTGGTAGAACCGGATAGTTGCGTCGACGATATAAAGGTAGGTTGTTACATGTGACATGAAAACAATGTCACATTGCAATATATAAATTGAACTTTGGGTATGTGCACATACTAAATTACTTTTGTAAAATCTTACTATTGAATTGCTTCAGTTCTTGGGGATCTCTAGGAATTCCCATTCATTGTCTGGGGAAGCCATTGCAGGCACTTCGAGCTCTTCTTCCTTTGCGGACTCCTCTTCTTGTGCAGGGTCTTCTTCTTTTTTGGTGTCCTCTTCCTTTGCGGGCACCTTATCTTTGTTTACCAAAGCTATTGGAAAATATACCACATGTTTAACAGCCTCACCAACATCCATGAATTTGTGGTTGGCGGAAGGCAATCCTGCCTTTTCAAAGAAGACTGGCTCACACACACAGACACGATCAACTCCACCTGTTAAAGTATAGTTGTGGCTACTTTTTGGAGTAACCATTTTTCCACCATGGTCCTTATCCCATCAATTTTATTAATGAAAAAAGAAATCTTCTCCCCATTCTTTCATGCAGTGTAGAGGAAGAGTTGTTAGAAAACAAATAAACATTAAATGGATAGAAATACCAGGGATCACATATGTTAAATGGAATTAAAATATAATTTCTTACCTCCTCATCATCCTCCTCATCGCTAGGATCACCCTCATACTTGGTTTGTGTCTCACTGACCAGGCCTAATGCCTTTTCAATGAATGACTTTGGATCATTGAGGCCTGTTGGGATTTGAACTCCTCCAGCAGCTGTGATCCCCTTGACTAGCTGGTCAATGTATGCCACCATCGCCTTAACCACAGGTTATCGAGTATGTTGCGTCTTTGCACTTGCCTGCCTGGGGGATGATCTATTACCGCATTTTCTTAGACTACCGGTCAGATGTGCCACGATGACATTTTTTGGGAGGTTGGTCTTTGTACCTCTTTACCTCTCCAGGTGATCTACCACACTGGTCTCCTTTATCAAGATATCCTCCCTGGGTTCCAGGACTAATATGTCCCTAGCAGACTTCTCGTTCATCCTAATCTGTTATTAGGGGAAAGGTAAATTACTTACAATGAATGGATAAAACCATGATCAAGTAAAAAAAATAAAGCTTACGATATCAACAGCGACGGCCTTGTCCTTCGGGTCTGTATATTTTGTCTTATCTCCCAGCCTGTTGGACTCAAGGTATATTAATGATCTGTCGACATTGAAACTCCTTTTACTCAGCTCCTGCTCAATCTCCTCCTATGTGAAGCTCTAAGCGGCAAGTTTGGCTCTCTCTCTCTCTCTCTCTCTCATTCTTTCAATTCCTTGATGATCTTTGCCCTAGTCACCCAGTGACTCCTCCTACCAGTTCGATGGGTGTATTTCTTTTTCTTCGATTGGCCGCTAGCTTTGCCATAAATTTTCTATCCAAATCACAATAAGTAAAGGTAAGTGTTATGTAAACCTCAATTTAAGTAAAAATATGATTCATAAATAAATTACCTCAAACTCTAGTGTCGTCCTCATTTTGTAGAACTTGTTCCACTCCTCCTCTTCCATCCACTTATATTTCCCCCATGGTTTGTGTTCGGATTTGTTTGTACCATCAGCCACATTATAGATGTATTTCGTTGCAATCTTGGACTTCCAATTGTGGTGGCATTGCTGGCCGCTACATATACCACTCATTTCAATTTTGTAGCTATTTTGTAGTCATTTTCTACTCGAACTAGAAGCTTGTTTGAATTGAATTTATCCAATAAATTTCATAAGCTAGCAATTATCGATAAAATTTAGTATCAAATGGTCATTACAAATGGATCTTACCAAGTAATAACTTAGGTATGAATGAATAATCCCAAACTTGATGCACTGTCGGAATGCATAGTTATAATATGCAGTCCAAATAGTCCAATTCTTTGTGCAAACCATGTCACTCAACTTGAACCAAACCGGTACTAGATTTTTCTACTTTGGAAGCATGCCAGATTGACACGTGGTCGTTCCTCATCCCTTGCACCAACTATCAATTTTGAACTTGTCAAATGATTTCCCATTCTTTCCACCCATCTTCGTCATATCATCAGTTCTGATTATCGTTCGGTTGCCTTTTTTTACTCGAGGCTCCTCATTCGGTGGAGAGTGATCTGAATCTTAAGTCACACTCAGTTCATCAATTTGTACTTTGAGCAAAATGACGGGTGTCACAGGCTCTTTCGACATGCTTTTGGGTTGTGTTTCACCCTCTTTTTCTTTTACCGATGTCACTGCCTTTCTTTGCTTTAGAAGGCATCTACAACACACAATACAAAGCTGTTAATAATGTAATCATACAAAATTATATCAACAATCCAAACCCGCAACGATCAAAACTATCAAAGAACCAAATCTAAGTGTAAAATCCATAATCCACAATCCATAATCGAAGAACCAATAAAGCATTGCACAATTAACCATTGTCATATCTAATAAATTGTAATTCATAATCCATAATCCATAATACATAATACATAATCCATAATCCATACCCCATAATCCATAATCCATAATACATAATCCATAATCAATACCCCATAATCCATAATCCACAATCCAAAATCCATAATCCACCAAGAATCCATAGCATCGAATCCTTAATTTTCTACCATCCAAACAAATATACGATACCTTGGAATTCATCACAAAAAAACACATAGAGGATCCACAAAAATGACATTTTAGTTCTCTTAGGCAATTTATCGAACATGATATGCAAATTTAATGATTTGAGCTAAGAAAGTAAAAATCACTAAGTTTCATACACATACAATGTGAAGAGGACACTTACCTTTGGTTATTGTGACACTCTTCATGTAGGTATTGCTGAAAGGCAGCCGTGAAACACCAAGAACACAATGGCGAAAAAGTGGTTGCCGGCGAGGAGGAAAGATGCGAGAAAGGCAATGGTTTTGGTTCCTAAAACAACCAACCCTCGTGGATTTATACCAGGTGGACTAAATGGAGAAGTTAATGGGAGCTATTGAGTGTTAAAGATGTATGAGATGTGGGATAACCGAGCGTTAGTGGCTGAATACGAAGAAGAACCACTGTCGAGGAAGATGACTAACAGCGGTTCCTAACTTTTGGGGATTTATAGGTAAAGCAATTACATTGGTATAAGTGATTTGATGTTGGTGCCTTACTGATGAACCAAGAACTGATATAATACCGGTGCCTATGAATAAACTTACCGGTGCTGTTTATTTAGAAATGCAGATGCACGTGGCTTCTTTAATCCTCATTTTATATTCTAGAGTTTGACAGAGAGCATTTTTTCAAAAAATATTGTCTATGTGTCGAGCACCGCTACAAATACTGGTGCTCACTCTAAGGATACCGGTGCCTTTCCATATAAAAGCAGCTGTGCCAGAATGCTTTGAGGGTATTTTTAATTTTTGTGCTTGGACAGGGAGCAATTGTTCCAAAAATTTGTCTAAGTGTTGAGCACCGGTACGAAAACTAGTGCTAAATAAGATATTGGTGCCTTTACATATAAAAGCAGTTGTGCCAGGCTTGCTTTGATGGTATTTTTTAATTTGTGTGCTTGGATAGAGAGCAATTGTTCCAAAAATTTGTCTAAGTGTTAAGCATCGGTATGAAAACTGGTGCAAGAAATGTTATACCGGTGCCCTGAAATTTTCATTTTCCCGCCTTTCCAGATCAATTTTTTTTAAAACAATTTCATTTCCAGCAAATATTATAGCACTGATAGCTTGGTCTTATATACCAGTTCTAATATTATTTTCAACTTCGAAATATTATGATTTTGATCCCTTTACTATTTGGAATTGGTTGGATCACAAAATTGACCTAAAAATAAATTATTTCAAATATGTACAACACATATATCACGGTGTTCGGGTTAATAGTTTATTCAAAATATGTCGTAATATGTTTGTAAGAAAGTCATATTACAGCCAAATAACTTTTTATAAATTTTATGGCCATGAATTACCACTTCAAAAGTATTAATTAGGTATCCAAAATTTATTGGTACATGTATGAAGAATTAATTTACAACGATTGTGGTCCCAAGGCCAATTTTTAAATTTGTTTTTGCAAAAAGGCCCTTCTTCTGAACGTTTCCTTTACGCTACCTTCCCAAGCACCCCACCCATGTATTTTCATTTCATTGGATAATTTTAATGTAGAAAAGTTTTTCTTCATTTATGGGCATATGAGCAAAAGCGCTAGTATATGTTCTAGAGTTAATAATATATGCTTACATAGTGGTAACTATTAGATTTTGAGAAGTTTAATGAAGACTTATTTGTAGCCTAATAGTGATATTAACTTAACGTATAACTTGTATAATACATCTGGGAGGCAAATAGTACAATAAACTTTGAGCAGATTCCAATTCGGAGTTACGAGCAAACGTTTTATACTTTTTTGCATTTTAGTCCCTCCAAGAAAGTAAGAACTGTCGAAATGCAAAATTGCCTAGGCATAAATGAAATTCAATGTTAGGGGATGGAAAATTTTCCTTCGGGACTTGTTTGGGTCGAAGGAAGGGCGTCTTTGGGGAACTTTGACCTCTACAACTGTCATGGAAAATTACACTATGGCCCCCGTTTGTGTTTCAACGACGACCATAACTCCAACACACTTAATTTTTTTATTCTTGGTTTTCCAATGATCTTGTAATAAATATAATTTTATCTCCATTTTTGGGATTCTTAAATTTGCATTTATAGTGCAATTAGTGGTTATATGGTGCCAATATTTTACATACCGGTGCCTATGAATAAATGTACGGGTGCTGAAAGTTAAAAGTGCAGCTGAACCTGACTGCTTTTAATCGCATTTTTAATTCTGGATTTTGACAAAGAGCAATTCTCCAAAAAATTCGTCAAACCGTTGAACACTGGTACAATAACCGGTGCTTTCAAAAAACATACCGTGCCTTTATATATGAAAGTAGCTGTGCCAGGCTGCTAGTAGGTTATTTAATATTTTTGATTTTGGAGAAAGTGCAAGTCTCCGAAAATTTTCACTTGTAATTTTACCTTCACATTCACGATTTGATTCTCTAAATAATATACTTGGTATCTATTCATATTCCAGTCCTTATTGGTCATTATTATAAGCACGTTGTAGTTATGTAAGAACTTTAAATAACTACACCATGCACACAATAATGAATAGTAAGTGGCGGCGCCGGAATAGCTACCAAGGAAAAAAATTTAAGTAGGTTGTGCGAGATTGATAATTTTCATAATACATGAGATAAAAGTGAGGTGTGCGAGATTAATAATTGTCCAAATACAACAAAATTCATTAGTTTAATTCACGAGTAATAACGGGAAAATGGTTCCACATCCTCGTTGCAAGCTACGTTGTCCCCTTCTTATGAAGTTGATCTCAAACGAATGTTCTCCGTAACATAAATGTCTATATGTGCCGGAAAAGGACCGACTGCCTTGACGGCTTCTGGAAATTGGTAACTTAGCACTTTTCCCATGTGGTTACACCATCTTCTTTGAAATTTGCAATCCATCCAAAAAACCTTGAATTCCTGTCTCAAGTGCGGAGACTCTAGATTTAATGGATGGGGCAGATTGTGATGGTCTTATCTTGGAGAATGATTCAACAGCAATTTGTGTCATCGGATGGTCAAATGTGTCATTATCATAGTTAGGTACACCTACAATGGTGAAAAGTGAAGAAACCAAACTACAAAAACCATAGGATCATGTCTTCTCCTTGTCCCCTGTCAGCGCCTGATGAATTCCATCCCCAACATTCCAATGGAGTTTCTTTTTAATTGCATATAAATTGATTATCGGACTCTTGTGCACTTCTGTGTTCACCATGAAAGGGTTGATACGGGAGGCCACAAAGTGATACAACACGTTCATATCTAGTGTTAGTGATTTCATCTGAATTTTTGTCCAATCGGGAAAAACAAGAGAATCAACATGGGTACCTTCACCTGTGATACACTGCATCATTCTTCTCAAAACTTCGGCATCCAAATCATTATCCTCATTGATCAATTCCAACATCTCACCATCCTCATCTTCTACATTGGGCAATCCGTACAATTCATTGATAGCTTTAAGAGTTAGAGGGACAGATTTTCCCCGGCATAAAACCTTGTTCGTGCTCAATCCACACCTTAGATTTGCATAGAACTCGCCAACGATGGTCAAGTTTAAAGCGGGAGGTGTAGCACAAAGCTTTTCCTATCCCAATTGCTGAATAGTTTCTTGGGATTTGCTTTTATTCTCCTTTTCGAATTATGCTTCCTCATTCTACAACTTTGAGCAAACAACCTTGCCTCCTCGGACAAAACCCTCTCCTCCGCCTGCCTCGAGTGAGCACCTCTTGATGGTGATGAATACCCTTCTTTCCTAGGACTCTTACTAGGAGTTTTGGGGGCCATCCTCTACATTAACATAGAAGCATTTTATCAAACACCTTGTATGCAAGGGAAATTCACTAAAAGTTCAAATAGATATAAGAACAACATGAAACATCTGATTATAAGAACAACATGAATATATATACATATATATCTACCACAAAAGGGATCTTAAAACTAAATCAACTTATTCCAATTAGAATTACAATTGAATGGAAAACTACATATTATGATATGAACTTGACAAATTAGGGTTTCATAGCAAAACAAAACATGAATAAATTGTATGAGATCATTACAAGATTAAGGGGAGAATATGATATTACCTTTTGAAGCACAATCGAAGTGTTGTGGAAAATAGGGTTTGGTGTTTGTTGACGTGAAGAACTAGCTGCGTTGGTTTGATAAATTGTTGCTGAAATTTATATTTTAAAACACCTTGTAGAATATTAGCACCGGTATGAACAACTAGCACTAGTGCAACAACCAGTGCCAATGTCGTTAAAAGGCAGCATCATGCAGCAGCTTTTGTGCATTTTTAATACATTTGAAGGGAACATGGAGTAAATACCAAATTTTGTTTTCAAAGTAACAATCATTAGTACCAAAACTGGTGCCCTAATCTACCTCAACCGATGCCCGAATATTGTAAGGCAGCCTAACACAGCTACTTTAATTCTTTTAAAATGTTTTTGAGGGGACAAGAGAGCAAATCAGTATTTTATTTTCTATGTACCAAGCACGGGTACCAAAACCGATGCAATTATCATCTCAACCGGTGCCTGCATATTGTAATGCAGCCTGGCGCAACTGCTTTAATGCATTTTAAATATTTTTGAGGGGACCAGCAAGGCACAAGTTTATTTTCTAAGCATCTAACACAGGTTCTAATACGTGTGCCTTCATCCATATCAACTGGTGCCAAAATGTTTAGAGTGCCTTATGAAGCTGCTATAATACATTCTAATGTTTTACATTGGTTTTGTACCGGTTCCAAAGCTATTCATACCGGTTTTTTACAAGAAACAGAGCAAATACTTTGGTTTTTAGCACCGGTATATAATGAATTTTCCGGTGCTAAGTCATATTAAAAAAAGATTCTGAACAAAAAATGATACATATAACTAGAAATTGAAAATCGGAATATTAATGACCACTTACATTTAATTTGGGGTATGCAAAAGGGTGCAAAAGGATACAAACAGGAACGATAAACCAAACGTAAAACCCTATCTTTCCCTTTTCAGGACTACATCACAACCCACAATATGACCATTCTTGTCCACCCACAATCTATCTCCATTTGATCGTGTACATACTGGTGGTCCACGGATGTCTTCCAAACTTGGGAATGCAGAGGGAGACTCGGCAGTTTCTGATTTGACGGGCTTATCAATTTTATATTAAAAAAAGAGCTTCTTCCCATGGAGTACAACATGCCACTTCTCATTGGTTGGGTATTGGATATTATATACCTGGTGAGCTTGAGCGGCTAAGATGAGCTTATCGTTCGCATATCCCACTCAATTCAAGTCCACTGGCGTAAAACCCATGGGCATCTCGGAATGAAACCCTATATCATTTTCAACCCATCTGCACTTAAAGACAACCACATTAAACTCAACATAATCCAACTCTCAAATCTCCTCGATGACCCCATAAAATTCCATAACTACAAGGATAGGTTTTTTTTGTCATTCTTGCTCGACTGCCACATGGATTCAAATTCCATGTAAACTCTGTTGTTCTGAGTTGTGCTCTTGTTGTCCTTGGACATTGTTGAAAAATGGTATCCGTAAGTATCATAGTCGTGGTATCTCTTTACGGTGCAGTCCGGTGTTCTTGCAAACACATGAAGTTTAAAGGGCATCACACCCTCATTTCAACGATTATAAACCAATTAACAAACGTTGTAGAATGCTCCAATTACAATTGGGGTTCGAAGACATTTAGGATAGAGTTATTCCAATAGTGACATGTGCTCCTCAACATATATTGCAGTCTCACTACTATTACGTAAAACATAAAGATGAATTTCCATCAACTTAGCATTGAATGGTGTGTAAAGGGTTCCTTTGCTACGTGGGATCCCATTCTTCCTGCTACTTTGCACATGCTGGGGGACTCCAAGTGCTGTCTTCCTAGTCAAATTAGAAGTGCAATGCTTAATGATTTCCTTCGTTACTTACCTTTGCACAATTCTTGCATCGGGTCGGCTTCGATTGTGTACATAACCCTTAAAGACCCCAATGTGCCTCTTGAATGGGTACATCCAATGCATCCCAATGGAACCACATATTTTGATTTCCCTGACTACATGGTTGTTGAGATGGACCATAATGTCAAATAATTATGGGGAAAATACTTCTCAAACAAACATAGCACTACAATTCCATCACGTTCCAACTTCTCAAGATGTTTCCTACTAATATTCCATTGGCAAATGGATTTGTAGAAGAAACACATGCTCATGATGCAGAATCTAACCTCCTCCTCCACCATGATACCACGGATAGCCACGGGCAAGAATTGTTGCATCAAGATGTGACAATCATGGTATTTCAACGTATTAAGACATAATTTATCATTCACAAACCGACTAACATTGGAAGAGTAGCCAGACCGTACCTTGATTCCACGAATACACTCACAAACTGACCTCCTCTCATTGATAGAAAGATTGTAAGGGGCTGGAGGTAGGTACGTTTGCTTACCTTTCACCTCCGGAGCTAAATCAACTCGTATACCAAGTTCAACCAAGTCCTTCCGTTCATTAAAGACGTCCTTCGTCTTACCAGGATTTTAATTAGATTACCAATTAAACTCTCACTCACATTGTTCTCTATATGCATCTTATCCATAAAATGGCAAACCTTCAAATTCTCCCAATACGGAATATCAAAGAAAATTGATCTTTTCTTCCAAGGACCACCATTAGTGGCAAGCACTTTAGATATCTTTGTTCTTAGAACAACATTTAATTTCTTCACCTTGGTGTGGATGGAAAACCCACTCAATATTCTTGGCAACAAAATGAATGGTGCCATCTCGTAACTTGTGCTCTGTGGGGAGAAATTTTTTATAGCCAAGATAAACGGTCTTCCTACCATTTTTCAACTAAAGGAAATTGGTTGCTTCCTCGGACATAGGACATGCCTTGTGAACCTTAAAAACGTAACCCGAAAGATTACCAAAAGCTGGAAAATAATTTATCGTGCAAAAAAGCATGGCCTTCAGATTGAACTTGGTCCTGCGATTACCATCAAACACATCAACACCGTCTGACTAAAAATATTCAATGAATGGGGCTAGATAGGTATCAATGTCATTTCTGGGTTGTCTCGGACCCAAAATCATCAATGACTTCAAACGATATTTCCTCTTCTGCAGAGATAGAGAGGTAGATTGTAAATGGAAAGCATAATCGTCCTCTCTGTGATTCATTTTTTTCCAGAAAACTTTGAGGCCGCATTCTCTGAATTCTTCCTCACCTTGATTTATTTTTTATTCCCAGAATATTCAGAGGACGCATTCTCTGAATGTGTCCTCACCGGGATTTGTTTTTCCAGAAATTTCCGAAGAGAAAAGAAATCTCAATTTGGATCATCACTTTTTTTACTCTTTCTCTTTAAATTATTTTTTAGCCTCTTGGGGACTTTAAAAAAATTCAGAAAATTGTAATAACGTCTTGTTTGAAGAAAATTCCACAATGTGTCATCTCGTTGTTTTAAAAAAATTTGCAGATTCAGTAGAGGACGCGTCTTGAATTTTTTAAAAACATGTCCTGAATTCAACGAATGCATTTTTTTTCAAAATGCGTCGTGAATTTAAGTAATGAATTTTGTTTAAAGCAGCAATGTATAAGTTATTATTTTTCATATACTTGTTTTTGGTGAAGATTGCGCAAAAGTAGACTTGTGTTTGTTTGATGATATTTTTTATAATAGTAAAACGATAAATTAGGATCGTTTGATTTGCAATTTTTTAACTAGCCTTGAATATAGAGTAGGAATGGATTATTGCATAGAGTTGGAATGAATACAAATTAGCATAAATGTACATTAGCCAAACAAGACGTGCATAACGTGATGAAATGAGTGTTAAATGACATGTAATGTCCTAATGACGACCTCTGCATAGCTTTCCACCCCTTCCATACGGGGGAGGACGTATGGTCCGGGATGTCCGTCGTGGAATAGCCATCTCAGTAGATACATGTACGTCCTCATGTGGAGCTCCCTCTGGTATTTCCTCCTCCATATCGTCTCCTGCCTCCTCATTCGAATCATAATGGACATGTGGAACACTACCTGTATCTAATGGAGCGGTAGGCGACATGTATGCATGACTAGCTGTGAGAGTGACATATGCAGTGAAATCAGCTGTAGTCGTGTCATGCTGGGAGGTTTCCCAATGTGATGGTCCGGCATGACTAGCAGTGGGACTACGATATGCAGTGAAATCTGATGTAGTCATGTCATACTGTGAGGGTCCACCATGTGATGGCCCGCCAATCGTTGGACCCGCATGTGATGGTCCGCCAATCGCTGGACCCACATGTGAGGGCCCGGCTTGTGATGAACCAATGTGTTCTGTATGGCCCCGAGCACGCGGTATCTGACCTCTCTGTCGACTAGGTGGAGCCGTATGGTGGCTTCTGATGTCAGTATATCTCACACCAGGGGGAGGCTCCTCACAGTGCACATACGGCTGATAATACTGCAGTCTGGAGGGCTCATGTGCATATTATAGAGTACATGTGACAACACCAAGCATTCCCCTGATAACATCTGCGAAACGTGGGGAACATTCATCCAAATTAATATCTGACATGATGCGCAACTCGGTTATTGCCTGCAACTACAAAAACGAGATAAATATGTTAGATATTCAATATTGAGGAAATCTAAAGTATTATTCCTTAACAATATTAGAAATTTAGGAAATACCATATGCTCCATAGTTGCACCGTCTCCATGGAAACCCTCTGTAATTGTTAGGGGCCGTCCTGGCTGATCAATCAGGGTCACTGTTCTGCAAAAGTACCACTCCATGTATTCTCGACTGGGTGTGTATGGATTCGCACACCCAAGTGCGTTTACTTGTTGATCGAATCGACGTTCCCAAGCATCGAGATATCTTCTCAGTTCCACACACCAATCCATGCCAGACCTTCCTCGACGGTCTCTAGTATGAAGCAGTTTATACTCATCCCTACTGATCAACTGGGTGGGTATTGGCTAGATTAGGTTAAATTTCCTGAGAACACGATGTGCATGATGGTACTCTACGACATGCCAACAAATGAGGTCAACGCAAAGTAGCCTATTGTTGCGACCAGCTGTACAGTACCACGGGAGTTGTTCCACGACATCCTCCGTCTATGGCTGCCAAATAAACTGAAATAACAAGAAGGTGTTGCAGTTAGGTAACTAAAACCATTTTCCCCACCAACTTAATGAAAGGAAATCCGAATTAGCCTATACCTGATTGTCATTGAGAGATGTCAACTGATCGCGGTACACTTTCAATATATGCATCGGTGATTGTGATAAATCATACCAGGCTCTCCACCTATGATGAATAGAGTGAATTATATTAGCCAGTTGTTGGAATTGCCTGTGGTTTAACAAGTGTCTCTTGACTTATTTGACACGTACTAGACCCAAGAGCACTCATCGTGACTGTCGGTGGTAGTCGTCCAGCAGATCGGATGGATGGTATGGGGTCTCATGCCCACTACTGCTATTAGTTAAAATAAAATGTAATATAAAGTAATATTATGGACATTATGTACAACTGACTATATTCACCAGCAATTTTACCTGTAATAAGACAAGTGACCCAGATATGGATTTAACTTGTGGGATTGCAGTGTCACATAAGCACATGTACAAGTGTGCCAAAGTGGCACTCCCCCAACTGTACTGATATGATGCACCTAGATCCATCAGTACCGAAAAGTAGAGCAAAGGGATAAGGTGGTCGGACGTGTCTGACAGCATTCCCCAACCAGCAGTAGAATGAAAACCCTAGCCCGCTGCTGACATTGTACCTCAGTAGGATCAATAGGGAACGGACTGCGCAATAAGTTTCCCAACTAGCTAGCCCTAATGCGACCCCTCTGATAGCACTCGGGTCTGGTGTAGCACCCAGGTAGTCTATGCACACTCTCTACCAGTCCTCTATATGCCTACTAGTGTCTACACATGTGACTGGGATGCCATCGATTAGAAGACCCCATAGGATCCCTACATCCTGTAAAGTGACCGTAGCCTCCCCCATCGAAAGGTGAAATGTGTGCGTCTCCGGTCGCCAATGCTCCACTAGGGCAGTGATGAAGGAATGGTCAATGTGTATTGGTGCGGAATCCAGGAGTCCCTGGAATCCAGCTTCAAGCACATAGCGCATAACTCTATCAGACATTTGTTCAATCCAGCATGCCCCATCGCACCGCCTCACATGCATTGCCTCATTCTCTAAATGACTGTTGTACAATGCACGGTCATGATGCTTCTAATGAAGGTACAACAAATCCTCCCCAATGGGTCCTGGATGATACATTGTGTGTCCCTGTTGACAATTATAATCACATGTCAAAATTAATTATTCAAGATTACCACAAATACACGTAATACTACAGCATGTGATACATATTCGATAAATAAAAGTGATACTACAGCATGTGATAAATATTCCACATTACAAAGGTAATACTACAAGTAATATTACTAAGAAATTACAAACAAAAGAAATTACAAACATCATATTACAAACAGGACACTAAGCATGGCTTCGCCTAAGGACGCCTCTGGATTCACCTGGCACCCACTCATCCATCTGATTCCTTATCCTTCTCTCCGCAAACTAACCACACCTCATATTGTGAAACTTTTCAACATCAGGAATCAACTTCCAACTGGCACATTGCCAAAGTAATGGATCTCGTACAAGCATAAAACCCTGACTATATTGTTGCACATAGGTGGTCGTGTGATAAACCTTGTCACATAGACTAGAAGGATTGCCACGCCTATGCTGACAGACGGCCAATGCGTGGGAACAAGGGAAACGGAATATTTTCCATTCCTGACAAGTAAATTCCTTTCTTTGGTATTTGACTGTGTACTGCCTTTCACTAATGCTCCCATCAATGGTCCTTGTCACAACCCTATAAGTTTGCGACGCATGACCAAACATGGTGACGATATGTCCATGTGCCCATATGTCTTACTTTTGAAACTTTTTCCAAATCCTGCTAGGGAACACGGATCTAGACAAACGAACATCAATTTAGAATCAAGAAACTAGTATGTGAACACATACAAAAATGCACCTCCAATTAACTGTAATGAATAAGGAAAGTACCTCCAATTTGTGGCATCCATTACCCTTTGGGCAAACATTTTAAATGTTCGCTCAAACGTCGCTTTGACACACGCAGTTATTGGGAGATGACGTGTGCGCCGTAAACAGTTGTTGTAACTCTTTGACAGATTGGTTGTGAGAATTTCCCAACGTCGATCACCCGCATCAAAGGCAAGGCACCACTTACTGCTATCTTGTTGTACCAACCAAGCCTAAGCCGCTGGTTCGATACTCTCCAACTTCTCCTTGTACTCCCTCCACCTGCTCTCTCGTCTGACACCACCAAGCTGCCAAACCAGAGTCTTTAGAGGGGAATTCTTGAACCTCCCGCTATCAGCAGTAACGAAGTTGGACTGAAAATGATGCAAGCAAAATCGGTGGTATCCAGCTGGCCCCATCCATTCCTCCATATGTCTCATTGCATTTAAAATACCATCATGGCGATCTAATATAATACAGATTGGCCTAGTATCACCACCAACCACGTGGAGATGCAGTCTCTACATGAACCAATGCCAACTCTCATTAGTTTCAGCGTCAACAATTGCATAAGCGATGTGGAGTATGTAGTCGTTCGCGTCGTGCATCACGACAACTAGCATTGTGGCCTTGTATGCACCTCTCAAGTGAGTGCCATCCACACTAATCATCGGCCTGCACTGGAGAAAAGCATCAATTGCCTGACCAAATGCCCAGAAAACAAATTTAAATTTCCTGAACCCATGCCCGTGTATTCTATCAGGTACGTCAGCCCAATCAACAACAGTGCTCGGATTCGCCCTGAAAAGCTCATCCATGTATGTAGGTAACTGTTCAAAGGATTCCTCCCAAGTTCCAAATACCATGTTAATAGCCTTCTGTCGAGCATACCACGCCTTCTTATACGAAAGGGTTTCATTGAACTCCATCTTCACATGCACTAGTACATCTTTCACTGTGTATGAAGGGTTTATGTCCATGTGGTGGTGAATTGAACGGGAAATCATCACCAATGTCAGGTTAATGTTACCCGTCGATTGACCAGCACCAACACACACATGCTTACTAGCCCATTTGGTGATCTCCCAAATGCCATGTGAAACCTTTTTGCTAGCTCTGGAAATCCAATGACAATTACCAGTTCCTTCAACAATGTCCCTGCATTTCGCATACCATGTGTGTGACCTGCTCTCGACAACTCTGTGTTTCCTATGCATTATGAAACTCCACCTCGAAATAGCTTCTACCAATTGCGGCTTCGTCTGGAATTGCATACCCAACGCCACTTTACCAGTCGCTTGAACATAATTAGAAACCATGGCACCACAATTAGTTGGGTCATATCCATCCTCATCAGGGCCACCATAATCCCTAAAGAAGGCCTCCATATCGGGATTCCCCAAAATATGGAATGACGTGGATACATTGTTTGTGCACACCACATGTTCGTCATCGTCCACAGGATTTGAATCAGTTGATAATGAACAACCATCTTCACTTTCTTCATCAAGTTCAGCTTGCTCACTATCGTCATCGCTCCCTACATGACGAACAACATCATCGCCAATTTCACCAACATAATCATCATCGAAGACATTCGGCTCCACATGTCCCCACCATATATATCGCGACTTGTGGATGGCTGAGTGCAATCGATGTGAAAATACGCACTGGGTTGGCTGGACTCACCAATGGCAAAACCTTGGCAATGAATAGGGGGTGGTAAACTTAGTACATGTGTACAATTCTGCATGTTGCTCAACAACGACATGAACGTGCATGACCGTGCTAGGTCAATGGTGCCTGGCACCTTCTCCGTAACAATGTACAAATTCGCTGAGGACAATGACATTCAATCAACAATGTTGAAGAAGAACGCGGTAGACTTGTTATCTTCCACATTATAACAACAATAGTATACGGCCGAACCAATCAGCTCAAGACATCGGTAATATATTTTCAACAGATACCCTTCACTATCAATACTAAGCCTTGTAAAAATTAACTCAACTAACTCGGAGTGGCTGAACCTCCTCTCCAGATTCACATTCCTCTCCGGGATGGGAGGATCATAATACACACCCACGGTCAAATCAAACTTAATCTGACCCTCTTTGTACAGATACGCTGTCAAAAACATCGTAGAACTGCATTATACAAATACATAACATTTAATACAACTCCTTGAACAGTAAACCTTAAATCATTCATTTACAGTCGGTCAACCACCTCATACACTATTACCAATTTTTAAACTATTACACTATCCTCAAATATGTGATAAATTCGGCCACATTAATAAAACTATTACTACAAACCTAATACAAAAATTAGTAAACAATTCACATATTCGATTCACATAGGCACGCATCCACATTCTACACTTTCATAGCATCACACCAAACATAATCATTCTTAGTATACACAATCATACAACACATTCATATTAACAAGATTTTTTCAGGTACTTCACAAATTACATTTTGACACACAATTCAATAACAAATATTTTAGGACAACTAACACATAATCATTCAACAAATTCGTAAAATCATGTATGGTTCAATTACCTTTAGGAAACTCAAAAATAGACTAGTCGGGTGTCTGAAACTCACGGACAAGGCGAATGAAACCGAGGTCAAGGTTAATCAACGGAAGTCAACTCCGGTCAGCGGCGGTCAATAGTCGGTCAACGAGTGGTCAATGGCGGCCAAAGCTTGAACTTACTACCGTCCGACGTGTTCAGCTACAAATTCAGAGTAATTTTCAACAAAAGAACAACCCAAAACACCCTAATATTGAGAATTGGAGGGCTAAGAAAATTAAGTACGAATTCTCGGTCTCGGAAAAAGTACCGGCGAAGACAATGACAATGCCGGAAGGAGCGGGGAGGAGTCGAACTTGGTGAAGGAGCAGGAAAACAATGCCGGAAGAAGAATGGCTCGAAGGTGGAAGAGGCGGAAAGGAGGCGGAGATGACGATGTTAGATGAATCCATCGATTATGGAAATCTGGCAATTTGAAGACAGATTGGAGGACGCATTCACTTGTTGACGTGGCGGAAACAGTAAGAAAATTCTGGAATTTTACGAAAACAAAAAAAAATTGCAGAGGGCGCATTCACTGAATGCATCCTCAAGTAAAATTTTAATTACAAAAAACCTCTAAAAAGAGAGAACGCCTTCGTCGAATGCGTTCTCCACAAATGATGCCACTGTTTGGTACTATAGCCACATTAATAGAAATTTCCCAGGATTTGCGGATTGTTTGGAGTATGCTCATTATTCTGACCCTCCTCTTCCACCACCGGCGGTTGCTTAGGAATGTTTATATTGTGCGATGATTGTCCGCCCCCATTGAGCTCCAGCTCTACATCCTCCTTCATGCCTTGAACGTCTTGTTGTTGCACTATTAAGTCATCATCATTAGTCACCGTGTAAAAGAATCCATCTGGGATGGCTGCTTCATTTACAGTTTTAAAATAGTCCCTTTGCTAAGCTAAGAAATATTCTTGGAAAGTGGTATACCTCCTGTGAGGCCGATGGCCTTGCACTCTGATGGATGCTGGGTATAATTCCTTCAAGAAATCCACAATGATGTTAGTGCCACTTTCCTGATGGTACTTATTAATCTTAGTCTCCAGGAACTGCATGAGGGCTACATTATTACTAATTGGGCACCTTGACATGGGATGCCTAATGCGATCACACCTTCGATGGAACTTGTGTAGCCTTTCGTATCTGCAATTCCCCCAATACCTATGTCCATCCAGCATGTTGATAAAGAACCCTGGAATTAGGGGGCTCTCCACATTCACCGAAATTCTCGCCCTCATATACCTTAAATTCCTTCCTGGGAACTGTTGTGCTTCAAAGTCCACCACTTCTCCTACATTGTTGGCATCGGTGGGCAATTTTCGGTGTATAGAAAACCAATGCAATACCATGCATCCGCAATGCCTGCATTACCTTATGCACCATAGCACGACTAAGTGGGATGGTACGGTCCCAGCAACGAACAACAAATAAACCCCCCGCTATGGCATAAGGCGGGCTGTGCCCAACTGCCATCACACTCTCCAGTTTAATGACATAAAAGCTTTCCCCGGTGATAAACCTTGGTGTCAAAGCTCCAATGTTCCTGCATATACTGGCACATTCTCCATGTGCTGTAATCGCGGTCATCCAACCAGTATCACAATATACAATTTTCCTCATATTGCAACGTACCAATGATTTCCTCCTGCAGGATATGAACTTCTCCCCCAAGTCTGTGGTGCTTGTAGATATCTTGAAACTAAACTTCCTTAGCCTTTTGCTCCCTCTCTTCCTCTGAGTATTCAGAACCCGACAGTGTATACTACGTGGTCGAGTTCCCAACAGAGATTCTCCCATTTATAGCGACTGGAATTCGATGAGAATTGGTACCAGCTAGATTGTGTGAAGTAGTAATGTCTGATTAATTTACTGACCTAAACTACTACAAACAACACATATTACCGCAATTTTTTAGGCCTATTTACCTCGATATTTTTGCCCTGAAAAACTAAAGTAAATGTGACTGAAGTAAAAAGGTAACCTTTTACCTCGAATCAAAACCGAGGTAAAATGTACTTTTTACCTCTGTCACGTGCAACGTAGCATTCCTGTAGGTACCCTGTCGGTCTTACCGAAACCGCTACCAACAGCGGTGCAACGTCGCACGAAAAAACCTAGGTAAAAATTTTACGACCTACAAAGCTTGCGATGTCGCAACCCCTGTTGGTCTTACCGAAGTCTCTACCGACAACGATGTGATGTCGCATGCATTATTTTGAAAATTTGCAAAAAATCTACCGAAAGTAAAATCGATGTCGGTCATGCTGGTAGTTAGTATCAGAATGAAATATAATTTAACACTAAATTTCATTAACCAGGTTAAACAATCATATTACAAATAATGGTCAGTAATTGAATAATTAACAAAATCCTTATTCCTTAAAATAAATTTTAAAAAAGACAGTTTTGGGAAAGACCGTCTTTCCATAGATTTATGGAAATATGAGGTTTAACTAAATTAATAAAAAGTAAAAAGTCTTAGTTGCAATGTTAAAATTTTATTATACAACGTGTAGTAGTCATAAATCTTATAACCCGATTCATGCAACCCAAAAATTTTATCTTTATTTCTTTTAGTTTACACTTTAAACCTTGGTCTTTCCATGACTTATGGAAAGACCGTCTTCAAGAGACAGACTCATTTAAAAACCCCCACAAATCTTGAAAAAAATTATCCCATATCTGAGCTCAGCAGGATTCAAGCTTGGCGGCGTAGCGTGGTGGATATCTGAGCTCATCGGTGAAGTGGAGCTGACGGCAGGCGGAGCTCAACAGCAGCGGAGGTCTGAGCTTAGTGGCATGGCGTGGTCGAGATATGAGCTCAGCATTGGTTTGAGTCGACGGCGTGCAAACCTCAACGATGGGCAGGGGTTTGAGCTCAGGCGGAGGTGGAAGGTGCGACTGGAGCGGTGGTGCCGGTGTGGCATGGGCCGACATTGATAGAGTCGGGCGCCTGAGCGGTGGCATGGCGTTGGAGCAGCGGAGTGGCACTTGAGCGTCGGGTGGCATCGCTGGAGAAGAGACAATGGAGGCTGGACAGGCCGGACAAGACGCGCCATTGACGGAGAAGATACGTGTGACAGCGTAGAAGATATGGATCTGGAATGCCGGAGAAGACGCCGGTGGTCAACGGTGGCACAACGGCGGTCAATGGGTTGATGGCATCGGTTAATGGTTGTAAATGTATGAGGAGAAGGCTGGTGGGAATTTAATGAGAGAGATTCTTGTGTTATGTAGAAGGGAAGGAAAAGACTTCTTGTAGTTATATACTAGGGTTTAGATTTTTTTGGCTGATTTCTTAGTTCTTAGTTATGCATAGAAATAAAGATTTAAATGTGAATATTGAAGGATATTTTTTTAAATGATAATGAAATTTTTTCTAACTATGAATCACAAAATTGAAGACACCAAAATTCAATATATTAAGAGACTCGTGTGTTCAAAATTTTGGTTTACAATGGGTGAACGGAAATGCCTCCAACATATTTATGGAAAATTACGATATGGCCTAAAATTTAGTTACGACACTATCCTTCTCTCAAAAACACACAAATTTTGTTATTCTAGCATAAATATAGAAATAGAAAAAAAAATAGGTAAAATGTTGGAAAGGGTTAGTAAATGTTCTAGAGTAACTTAGAATTGATTACTTAGAAGTAAGAAAGATAAATCAGAAAAGATTACATATACGTTCTTGTGAATGATTGTTGATAAATACTATTTTACAGACTTGAAAATACAATTGGGATGTATAGGGTAGCATCACTTTCGAGCGGATTTCAATTTGAAATTACGAGTAAAGTTTTTAATTTTTGCACTTAGGTCCCCCCAAGAAAGTTGGATTTTTCGAATCACAAAATTGGTGAAATCAAAATGAAATTTAGTAATATAAGATTGTGAATTTACAATTTGGGCATGTATGGGTGAACGGAGGGACCTCGAAAGTCAACATTGATTAATTCTACACATTCTTGGAAAATTACACCATGGCCTAAAATTGTGTTACCTTATTATCCATTGCTCCAAAATACATGATTTTTGTTATTTTTGCCTAAATATATAAATATAAAATAAATTATTATTTTGGTGAAATGTTGGAAAATGCTAGTACATGTTGTAGAGTAACTTAGAGTTAAATACTTAGAAGTAAGACAGGAAAAATTGGAAAGGATTATGGATATATTCTTATGCCCGATTGTTGATAAATATTTCATTACCGACTTGGAAAATACAATGAGGGTTTATATGGTAGCATTACGTTCAAGCGAATTTCAATTTGGAGTTATGAGTAAAGTTTTTACTTTTTGCACATAGGTCCCTTCAAGAAAGGTGGAGTTGTCGAATCACGAAATTGGCGACACCAAAATGAAATTAAATAATATAAGATTGTGAATTTTTAATTTGGGTCTGTATGAGTGAACGAAAGGGTCTCGAACGTCAACATTGATTATTTCTACACAAATTACACTATGGCCCAAAGTTATGTTACCATATTATCCATTGCTCCAACATAATTTTTGTTATTCTTTCCTAAGTATAGAAATATAAAATAAATTAATTTTTTGGTGAAATATTGGAAAGCGCTAGTACATGTTATAAAGTAACTTAGAGTTGAATACTTGGAAGTAAGAAAGGTAAAACATATAAGATTACAAATATATTCTTGTGCATGCTTATTGATAAATACAATGTTACAGACTTGAAAAATACAACGGAGGTGTATAGGGTACCATCACATTCGAGCAGATTTCAATTTGGAGTTACGAGTAAATTGTTACTTTTTGCACTTAGCTCCCTCCTAGAAAGTTGGAGTTTTCGAATCACGAAATTTACGACACAAAAATGCAAGTCAATAATATACAGTTGTGGTTTTACAATTTGGGCATGTATGTGTGAACGAAAGGGCCCCGAAAGTTAACATTGATTACTTCTACACAATCGTGAAAAATTACACTATGACCCAAAATTGTGTTACCCCATTATCCATTGCTCCAAAATACATGATTTTTGTTATTCTTACCTAAATATAGAAATATAAATTTTTTTGGTGAAGTCTTGGAAAGCGATAGTACATGTTCTTGAGTAAATCATACAGGTGCCCCCTAGTAACCAGATTTTATATTTGTTATTTTATATACTACTTATTTTATATAATTATAAATAAGTAGTAAATAAAATTTTATTAAGTGAAAAAATAAAATTTATTTATTGATATTCGACTTCGATCACATATTACTCGAACTCTACGTTTAATTTATTTTTCATTTGAAAAATATAAACATAAAGTTATAGTTAAAAGTATAGTTATAAAGTCTTTTCAAAATTTAAAAGAAATGGAGTTGCATAAATTTTTTAAAATATTATATTTTTGTTTAATAAAAAAATACATTATGAATATATATATACATATATATATATATATTCAATTATTTTAAATCGTGCATCGAAAGGGTGTTTGCCACAGGTACATGCAACGTCGATAAGCAGACATACGTGTGATGTAGGTCATGTCTACGAGAGGTATTTGCGACATCGGTCACAATAATAATCTATGTCGGTAAATTAGCAATACCTGAACATCGGTCATGTTTTCCAGAGTGTCGATTGTGACGCCGGTAAGCCAGACAACATTGATCATTCATATCTGCGAGAGTGACTTACAAGGTCGGTAGTGACGTCGGTAAGCCAAACATGTGGGCAATATCGGTCATTCTTGTCTACGAGGGTGACTTGCGATATCGATTCGAAACACAACCGACGTCGGTAAGCATGTCCCAAACATGTGTGTGACATCGGTCATTCTTGTTTGCGAGAGTGACTTGCGATAGTTCGAAACACAACCGACGTCGGTAAGCCAGACATACGTTCGACATCGATAATGACAAGCTTTTACCTTGATTTTGTTTAAAACTGAGGTAAAAGATATTTTTTTAACCGAGGTAAACAGTATTTTTTTAACCGATGTAAAAAATATTTTTTATTTTGAAAAAAATAAGAACCAAACATTTTACCTGATTATTTTTTCTTAACCAAAAATTCAAAGTAAAATGGACAAAGTAACATGTTCATTTTGTTGTGCTAATCCTTGTTTTCTCAAACCAGTGGATGAGACTGGAATGTGTGAGAACATGATTCGCTTCTGGTTCCATTTATACTCCCTCAAGCAGGCAAACTAATAGAGTTTGTGTTGTAATAGACTTTGTATTTCACTTAGTTAGTCTAGTCAACTCATTTATATTTGGGTATAAATCCCGTTCATTGTGTGAATATCAAATCAGAAAACTCTTTCCCAAAATCCCTTCTTTCATGGTATCAGAGCCAACTCTCTGAAACCCTATTTTTTCATCTCAGCCGCCGTCTAAACTCACCTCCCACAATGAGCGATTCAGACAGCGTCGTCCACATACCGCTGGCACCGCCTTCACCAGCGACACTCCACCGCCTTCACCGGCGACACTCCACCGCCGGCACCGCCTTTGAGCGTCCATGGTAACGGTGGACCTCAGCCACTGCAGCGACCTCTTGATTATTCTTCTCCCTTCTACCTTCACCCTTCGGATCACCCGAGCCTGTCTCTCTGTCCGGTTATTCTCAAGGGTGACAACTATCAGGAGTGGACTACCTCGATGAAGAACGCACTCAAGGCTAAATGTAAATTAGGATTTGTTGGTGGTCGCATCTCTCAAGATGATGTTACTCCTGTTGATCTTGATGACAGGTATAGTGTCAATTACATGCTCATCGGATGGGTTGTGTCTCTACAATCTTCCATCACTTGTCCTGAAAATGTCTTTGAACTATGGGAGGAATTACGTCATCAATTCCCTGTCGGTAATGGGCCATGTCTCCTTCAGCTTTGTGCAGACTTGGAAAATTGTCGCCAAGGTGGGAAATCTGTTGCGTCATATTATGGCGCTCTCAAGAAGATCTGGGATGAAGTCCAGACATATGTTCCCCTTCAAGCATGTCTTTGTACAAATTGTACTTGCAATATCACGACCAAACTTCATGCGCAACGCGATGTCGAGCGTCTTCACCAATTTCTGCTTGGGTTGGATGACTCCTTTGGAACTCTTCGCTCTAGCATCATGGCGCAAGAGCCCCTCCCATCCATCAATCGCATTTATACTTTGGTCGTGCAGGAAGAACGCCATAAGACTCTCATGCACGAACGCGATACCAAATCCGATGGCATGGCATTTACGGCTCAGGCCAAGTCCATCCCTTTGGTGCGCATTCAGCCTCCCTCTGCACCGGACCGATCAGCCAGCCGTCCCGTGTTTTCTCACTATGGTAAGCACACAAATGACATCTCTAAGTGCTGGAAGCTCCATGGTGTTCCTGAGGGGTTCGTGCACCGGTCGGCCATGGTGTGCAACCAGGGGGCTGGTCGCGGCCATGGCGGCTCGCCAGTCGGAGTCGCCCTCTCGACATAGCAGCAAGTTCCCACTCACGCGTCCGACATAATGTCCCTCCCGGGGTCCGCTACTTGAGGCTCGAATCTCAGCCCCAACCAGTGGCAGACAGTATTATAGATGTATAACACCATGAACACTCCTTTTTCAGATGCTACTGGTAAGCCCTCTCTCTGGATTCTCGACACAGGTGCTTCTTTTCATATGACTGGAAATCTTGCCATCCTACATGATATTGTTGATATTGCTCATGTGCCTATTAAGCTTCCAGATAACCGTGTTTTTTTAGCAGTCAAGGAAGGTTCTTTGATTTTTTTTCTCAGTCTACCAGGATTGACCATGTTCTGTATCTTCCGACACTGGAATGCAATCTCCTGTCCTTTGCTAGGTTGCTTCTAAATGCTCATTGTTTTTCTTTATTGATCAAAAAGTTGTATATACTTTAGGAAAGTGATTCAAAGATAGTGATTGGTGTGGATGAGCAGAGACATGGTGTTTACAGGTAGCGGTATTTCTCGGTAGCCGCCCGTGCCTGCTTTGCGACCAAGACCGAGAAGGTGACCTCGACGGAGTTGTGGCATCGAAGATGCCTCATATACAGTTTTAGCATCTTTACCTGTTCCTTGTGCTTCTGTACGAAGTTCTACTCCTTATGATATTTGTTTTCATTCCAAACAAACCCGAGTTATTTTTCCATTAAGTTCTAATAAAGCCACATGCTTGTTTGATCTTGTTCATTGTGACATTTGGGGACCATACAGAATTCCTGCTTCTTATGGTGCAACTTATTTTGCTACCATCATTGATGATTACTCTTGTGCTACATGGGTTTATTTAATTAAGTCCACGTCAGAGGTTCCAAAACTGGTTATGGATTTTTGTGCATTAACTATCACTCAGTTTCAGACATCAGTTTGTCGTTTTAGGTCAAACAATGGTACTGAATTCTTTGGTCCTAAAGCTTACTTTGCTTCCCACGGTATTCTTCACGAGACTTTGTGCGCTTACACACCTCAGCAGAATGGCAGAGTGGAACGCAAGCATTTCCATCTCCTAAATATGGTGCGTGCTTTGCAGTTTCAAGCTGCTCTTCCGATCAAGTTTTGGGGCTAATGTATTCTTACAGCATGCTATCTGATCAACCGCACTCCCACTCCGGTTCTTAAAAATCAGACTCCTTTTCATTTGCTTTTCCAAAGAGCTCCGAAGTACTCAAACATTCGGGTCTTTGGGAGACTCTGCTTTGCCTCCACTCTTCCTTGGCCTATGGAAAAGTTTGCTGCTCGTAGTCGCAAATGCGTCTCCATGGGTTACCCAAGTGGAAAGTAAGGCTGGCGTCTATATGATCTTGAATCGGAACAGTTTTACTTCTCCAGAGATATTGTTTTCTTTGAAGATATATTTCCATTTCAGAGTTCATCCACTACTCCATCACCCGCTTCAATGCAGGTAAACACTCATCCGGCTGTCTTCGATAGCTCAGATACTTCACCCCTCACGGCAAGGGGGAGTTCTTCGCAACTTCTCCCTCCTCCACGGTCACACGGGGCATCCATCAGGACCTAGGCAGCTCGTCCATGGACATTCCGCCAGTGCCACTCCCGTCCACCGCCGAGCTCGCACCGACCGGCAACTGCTCCTTGCTGCCTGTCGCGGTCATCTCGCCAGCTGAGGAGGTTGTTTCGGATGTTCGACGTAGCTCACACCAACATCAGCCTGGTGTTTTACTAAAGGATTTTTCATGTAGTTCCATGCGTCGTGATGATTCTCAGTCGATTACCTCCTCAAATCCATATCCGATCACCAGTTTTGTCTCCTCCGCTTAATTTGCTCCAGCTGATGCTCACTTCCTGACCACAGTCACCTCAAGCCATGAACCAGTTCGCTTCTCAGAGGCCATCCAACAAGCTCCTTGGCGTGATGCAATGCATGCCGAAATTGAGGTCCTCGAGAGAATGGCACCTGGTCTCTCACAGCTCTTCCTCCTGACAAGAAGCCAATTGGTTGTAAGTGGGTGTATCGCATCAAGTATAAGTCTAATGGTGATATTGAATGCTATAAGTCTCATTTTGTTGTGTTAGGGAATCGCCAGATTGAAGGCATCGACTTCAATGAGACTTTCGCTCCTATTGCTATGATGGTAACAGTTCGTACATTTCTTTTCGTTGCTACTGTACGAAATTAGGAACTGCACCAAATGGATGTTCATAATGCCTTTCTGCATAGCAACTTGGACGAGCTTATCTTTATGACTCCACCTCCAGGCTACTCCAAGGCGCTTCCTGGTCAGGTATATCGTCTACATAAGTCCCTGTATGATCTCAGGCAGGCTCCTAGAAACTGGTTTTCTAAGCTTGTACATGCTCTTCGCCAGTACAGGTTTTACCAGAGCTATGCTGATTACTCATTATTCAGTCTTACTCGTTCTGGTCATACTCTTCATGTTTTGGTGTATGTCGATGATCTCATTATTGCTGGAGATTAAAACTTCCATATCTTCCTTCAAGCAGTACTTGTCATCCTGCATTCATATGAAGGATCTCGGGATTCTTAAATATTTCTTGGGACTGGAAGTTGCACGTAATCCATCAGGCATCTTTGTCTCTCAACGCAAATACGTTTTGGAGGTGGTGGCAGAAGTTGGTCTGCTAGGCTGCAAGCCCTTTGCTTCTCCTATGGATCCAAAAAAAGGCCCTTGCCAAAGCTTCTGGTCCGGATTATGATCACCCTGAGCTGTATCATCGCCTTATTGGGAAGTTGGTCTGTCTTACTATCACTCGACCTGAGCTCAGTTTTGTAGTTCATACTCCTTCGCAGTTCATGCAGCAACCGAAAGTTGATTATTGGTCTAAAGCTTTAAGAGTTCTACACTATGTTAAAGGCAGTCCAGGACAGGGTCATTTCTTTCTCGAGATAGTAGCTTGGCTCTGACTGCCTACTGTGACTCGGACTGGACAACTTGTCCTATCACTCGACGTTCTGTCATGGGGTATTTTGTCACCTTGGGAATCTCGCCAGTTCCATGGAAGACCAAGAAGCAACACATTGTTTCACGTTCTGAGGCCGAGGCCGAGTATAGGGCTTTGGAAAATGCTTGCTGCAAAATCCTTTGGCTCCGTTCTCTCCTTCGCTCCCTTGGCATTTCCCACTCTTCTTCGGTTCGACTCTTTTGTGGCAGTCAGGTTGCCCTCCATATTCCAGCCAATCCAGTCTTTCATGAGAGAACCAAGCACATTGAGATTGACTGCCATCTTGTTCGTGATCTAGTGTCTTTGCGTGTCATTTTTACTCATCATATTTCCACCTCGGATCAGCCGCTGGACATTTTCACAAAGGTACTAGGACGGGCAGCTTTCATCCATCTCAGTTCCAAGTTGGGCATTCTCGATCTTCATGCTCCAACTTGAGGGGGAGTAATAGAGTTTGTGTTGTAATAGACTTTGTATTTCACTTAATTAGTCTAGTCAACTCATGTACATTTTGGTATAAATCTCGTTCATTGTGTGAATATCAAATCAAAAAGCTCTTTCCCAAAATTCCTTCTTTCACGAACCGATTTAATCTTCTTATACCAAGGCTCTTCTATCGTTAAGTATGTGTAATAATTATCTCGAGCTGTCTCTATGTCTAGTTTTGCTGCTTTTGAGTTAGCCGTTAACCACTAATTATTGTGCCAACCGGTCTGTTCACCACCCCATACGGCCAATCCGGTTGGATTCCTTCCACCCCTTTTCACTTCCAATTGATCCGCTGCCTCATTTTTTCTAATTACCCAAATATTTTACTTTCAATAATAAAGCTATTTACCTGGCATGTGAATTTTGCTCTACAATCCTAGCGATTGATATTCTCCTTCTCCACTGTAACCCTTCCCATGATCTTGATCTTCAGGGTAACTGGACCGGATGGATTATCTGAATACTTAGCTAAAACAAAAGGAAAAGTTACAGGAAGAGCAGAGTATTTTCATTCATGAATTCCATGGAAATTTCATTCTTCAGTACCGTACCCAAAAATGTAGCTGGAATTGTGTTGTTTATACCCGACCAACAAAACCAAAAAATAGCTTAACCAATACCCTGAGTACACGTGGGCAAGGCAGCAACTAAAAACAAAAATATAATGAAACGACAACAAAGTCATACGTTTTGTTAAGTTTTGAAACTTTGCGCCATGAGTTTGAAACTGATGATCACCTGCTAACTTCTGTAAATTGAGCTGCTCCAAACTGTGAGTTTTCTGATGTAGTCTTCACCCCCTCCTCAAGATCAGCTTTGGGGGACAAAAAGCTGAGCTTGAAAAGATTAGCACGAAAAGAAGCCGGAGGCAAAATCTTTGTCAGCAGATCAGCTAGTTGTAGCCGGGAAGAAACAAAAGATGGAAGCAGGAACCCTTCAAGATAATAATCCCTAACCAAATGACAATCAATATCTAGGTGCTTGGTGCGTTCGTGGAAGACAAGATTTGATGTGATGTGAAGAGCGGCTTGATTATCGCAGGACAAGGGAATAGGAAAATGAACCTGAAGGTGAAGATCCCGGGCTAAGTAACTGATCCACTTGAGTTCACAAGAAGTTATGGACAAACTTCTGTAGTCTACCTCAGCTGAAGATTTGGAAACTGTGGACTGCTTCTTAGACTTCCAGGAGATCAAGGCTGAGCCCAAGAAAATAGTATATCTAGTGACAGATCTTCTTGTAACCTTGCAAGTTGCCCAGTCTGCATCACAATAGGCATGAAGCCTGAGATCATTTGCAGCAGCATAGAAAAAACCATAATCCAGATGATGGTGAAGATACTTGACTATATACAAGGCTCCTGTGAGATGATGATGAGTAGGAGACTGCACAAATTGGCTTAACTGATGCACAACAAAAGTGACATCAGGCCTTGTGTAGTTGAGGTAGAGCAACCTGCCAATCAGTCTTCTATATATACTTGGATCTAACAGAAAGGAGAAGATTCATCATGGATAATCCAAGTAGTAGGGAGTGGGGTGGAAACAGGTTTCCACTGTGTTAGACCACAATCTGCAACAATGTCTGAAATGTACTTAGTCTAATGCAAATGAAAGTCTTTGGTAGATCTGTGTAGCTCTAAGCCCAGGAAATAGTGTGCAGCACCAAGATCTTCAATAGTGAACTTCTGATCCAGAGAATGCTTGATCTCAGATATAGCATGCAAAGAAGTTCCCATAATCAAAACATTATCAACATAGACCACCAAAGCCAGGATATATAAAGAGTTGAATTTGAGGAAGAGACAGTGATCATGAGGAGATTGAGTAAAATTCAGAGACAAAAGATGATTTGTAAACTCTTTTTTCCATTGTCTAGAGGCCTGTTTCAAGCCATAAAGACTTTTGGGCAGTTTGCAAACCAGCGAAGAATAGCATAGCCATCTGGTAACCTCATATAAACTTCTTCATCCAAATGGCCATGAAGGAAAGCATTGTTAATGTCGAGCTGATGAATGTGCCATCTGGAAGCAGATGCCAAGGCAAGAAGCATCTTGATGGTTACTGCTTTAGCTACTGGAGAAAAAACTTCAGAGAAGTCAATTCCCTCAATCTGATTGTATCATTTTGCAACTAACCTTGCTTTGTGCTTAGCAAGGGAACCATCTGCATTGAATTTGAGTTTGTACACCCATTTGGATCCAATGACTTTCTTTCCAGGTGGCAATGGAACCAGATCCCAAGTATGATTTTGTTCCAATGCAACCGGCTCATCATCCATTGCCTGTATCCACTCAGGTGATTGCTTTGGTTAATGATAGGTGGATGGTTCTGGAATATGTGATGATTTACAAGAAATATGTGCAGTGATAATAGACTGATGAAGCTCAGGATGAAGATAAGAGGAAGATGCATAATCTTTAGACCATACTGGAGGTTTAATGATTCTAGTACTGTACCTTAGATGTGCATCAGATGGAGGGGAAGGAGTGTTAGGATGGGGTTGATTAGGGAGACTTGAAACCTGAGATTCAGAAGGAAATGAAGAATGTTCTGAATCTAAGTAAGGCTGAGGAAAAGGAAACTGAGTAGGGTTAGAATAGGGAAATATAGACTCATGAAAAATTACATCCTAGAAATGACAATTCTATGATTATGAAGATCAAACAGCTTGTAAGCCTTTTGTCCTGTAGGATATCCAATAAAAATACATGGAAAAGCTCGTTCAGTGAATTTATCTTTGTGAGGTGAAGTGTTTGTGGCATGGGCTAGGCAGCCAAAAGATCTAAGGTTATGAATATTTGGATTGAGTTTGAAAAGAATTTGATAAGGTGAAAGCCAGGAAAGTGTTGCAGATGGCAGTCTATTTATGAGATAGGTAACTGTAAGAAATGCATCACCCCAAAAAACCTTTGGTAAATGAGATTGGAACATAAGAGCTCTATCCACTTGAAGTAAGTGCTGATGCTTCCTCTCAACAACTCTATTTTGTTGTGGAGTATAAGAGCAAGATCTCTAATGTAAAATACCATATGCTGAGAAAAGTTTTCACATTCATGGCTTACAAACTCACTTCCATTATCTGATCTTAGAAATTTAACAGAGGCATCAAAGTGGTTCTTGATCATATTCAAAAACAATTAATAGAAATGGAACTTGATCTTTAGTTTTAAGAAGATAAGTCCATGTACATCTTGTAAAATCATCCACTATTGTCAAAAAATATTTGCAATTTGTGATTGAGTTTACTTTATATGGTCCCCAAAGATCAACATGGAATAAAGTGAAAGAAGAAGATGTGAAAGAGGTACTAGATGCAAAAGGTAATCTGTGTTGCTTAGCCATAGGACAAATAGAACATATATTATCATCTGGAAGGTCTTTGATTACATAAAAATGCTTCAATACATCAGAAGTGGGATGTCCTCATCTATAATGCCAAGATTTGAAAGATATAGCAGATTGATCTACTGTTGCACTAAAATCAGGAAATCTTGAAATTGATTGGCAATAAGCTGACTGGATTCTTTGATGAATGGTTTCTGTTTGAAAGAAGTGAGGATCAATTATGTATAGACCATTGATTTCCTTAATTACTGCCAAGACTTTCTTAGTCCTGAGGTCCTGCAGCAAGCAACAATTTGATGAGAATGTGAACAAGACTGGCATTGACCTAGACAACTTACTGATAGAAAGAAGATTGTACTTGAAGTTTGGAGCATGTGAACAATGAAGCAAGGTGAATGATGGACTCAAAATAATAGTTCCTTAGGCTTTAACCAGTTTGGTAGTATGATCTGGCATGTGAACTGGAGTGATATGATTTACAGGTGAGACAGAAGTAAACTGAGTGATATCTCTGCACATAAGGCTTGAAGCCACACTGTCCACAATCCAATTATCATCATTCAAAGAAAACGCACTAAGTGAAAAATTAGTGGTAATATTACCTGCAAAGTCATGATAATGAGCATAGTTTGTCATTCCACCTTGATTCTGTAGAGGATCCTTTCCCTTCTATTTATTTTCAAATTAAGCCTCCACCATTTTTTCAATGAGAGCCTGAAGCTTTCCATCTACATCAGTGATTGGACTTTCTTCCTCCTCAGTTACTGCATGTGCAGAAAATCTTTGATATGCATGATTAGGTTGATATGGTTTTTCATAAAATTGTTGAGCATACTGTGACTTCTGTGGTTCTTGAACTTTTACTATCATGTCTCTATTTCCTTCCCACCAATCCGGATAACCCTTGATCTTGAAGCAATTCTCCTTAACATATCCAAGCCTCCCAAAATGATCACATCTCAGATCTGTTCTCTTAACAGTTCTCTTTCTCATCCCATCTGCATTATCATGCTGCTCAGTAGCCTCATCTCTGAACTGATAGGGTATCTTTGAATCTTTGTATACTCTAATTGCCATCGCAGAACTATTTTGAATTTCCTGGTAGCCTCCATGTACTTTCTTATACTTCTCAATTCTTCCAATCGTGTGACAGGCTTTGCCAGCACTAGGAAATGGATCCATCAGTAAAATCTTATGACTGATGGAACTGTATTCCTCATTTAATCCCATCAAGAATTGATGAAGTTTGTCATCTTCTTCTTCAGCTGGTAGACATGTATAGTTTATACAGTCCATATTACATCTCTTCCTAGGTCTTAAACAAGCATATTCATTCCATAAGCCTTTCAATTCAGTAAAGTATACAGCAACAGAGTCATTTCCTTGCTTTAATTCACATATATCTTTCTTCAATTTTTGAATCAAAGGTCCATTACATTCACCAAATCTCTCCTTCAATTCATTCCACAGAACACGAGCATCTTCACAGAACATAAATCCTCTAGCTATCTTTTTAGAAATTGAGTTCAAAATCCATGAGATCAAGGTTGAATTTACCTTGTCCCATCTATCATACAATGGATCATCTATGTCAGGTGCCTTTAACTCTCCTGTCAGGAACTTGAGCTTTCCTCTGGATCTGATTGCCACAACCATAGACCTGCTCCATGTAATGTAATTATACTCATCAAGCGAATCTGCAACAAGCACCAAATTCGAGTTATCTGAACTCTGAAGATCAAAAGGATCATTCAATTCATTCCTTCTGGACCTGGTGAAAGCTCCATCAGTACGCAGCTGATTCGCAACTGAATTCACAGATTCAGAGTCTGAAGACATGAGCTATGGATTTCAAAAGAATCGGAAAATTCTGAAGAAACGAAGTATACAACACTGAATTAACCCAGTCGCTCTGATACCATGAAAACTTAGCTAAAACAAAAGGAAAAGAAACCAGAAGAGCAGAGTATTTTCATTCATGAATTCCATGGAAATTTCATTCTTCGGTACCGTACCCAAAAATGTAGCTGGAATTGTGTGGTTTATACCAGACCAACAAAACCAAAAAATAGCTCAACCAATACCCTAAGTACACGTGGGCAAGGCAGCAACAGAAAACAAAAATCTAATGAAATGACAACTAAGGCATGCATTTTGTTAAGTTTTGAAACTTGGCGCTACTCCAAACTGTGAGTTTAGTGATGTAGTCTTCATTATCCGGTAAGCTATGGTTGTTGGTTGTGAGGTTAATTTCCGATTTAAATTTGGTGGCCAGAGCGATTTCTCTGGAAAACCTATCTTTCCTTCGTCTTGAGGAGAGGTTCGTCCTTCACTTGTATCTTGAAGAAACATCAAATTTAGTATAAGTATCATTATTGGGGAAAACCTCAGCTCTATGATGTTATCCTGCGAGCGATGCACAAAAATGGGGGGAAATGGGTTATTTTACCCCTATATTTTTTATAAATAGAAACGAATTTTTTTTCCAAGTTCAATCCCAAATATAAAGTGTTTACACTCAAACCCCCATCTCTTACCCCAAAACTTTCATATTTTTATTTGGAATCCCATGTCAGTCTAATACTTCTACAAATTGTATTTTGATCCCTTCTTAGTGACCCCATTAAAAAATAATTATATTTTAACGCCATATGACAATTAGATAATTTAAACAAAACTTTATGTAAAATTGCACCCAGTGTCTATTCTTTCAAACTTATGTTCTACTAAAATCAATTGAATTGAATAAAATTAAAATGATAAAATATAAAGGACTTTATTATGGTGCACTGATATTAATCAATGACACATCCATCAATGATGAGGGTTACGATATATAGGGCTACAACAAACCCAAGTCTGACAGGATTAGGATTCTAATTCTATAAGGAAACTATTATCTATGACTAATTCCATAAGGTAACTATCATTTATAACCTTTCCTACAAGGTTCCTACAAGGAAAGGGTTCTTATTTCCTTAACACCCTCCCTCAAGTTGGAGCATGATGACAAGAATGCCCAACTTGCAAAGAAGATTATGAAATTGCTAATCATTTAAAAAAATCACCATAGATCAAGATTCAACTTCAGTAGCGGTAGAAGTAGCAGCAACAACAGTAGCATTAGCAACGGTAGAGCAGTATTCAATTTCATTAGCGGTAGAATAGTATTCAACTTCAGTAACAACGGTATTTGTAGGAGACCATTCAAGGTAATTCTCTTGACCCTTCAGGATGGTAATTGCAATAACCAAATCAGATGCGTCAGAAGAGCCAATGAAGTAGGGATCAATCGACAAACGACCAACATGTATAGGTATCTTAGGGCCAGATTACAACTGCAACTGTTTCAGTAAAGTCGCAATTACCTCATAGCCATTCATGTTCTGAAGCGCAGTAGCCTCTAAACCAGCATCAGTACGAGCCTGTTCTTCGGGATTACTTCCGGAGGCA
The DNA here is from genome assembly GCA_037428765.1 of Rubia yunnanensis. NCBI lineage: Eukaryota > Viridiplantae > Streptophyta > Magnoliopsida > Gentianales > Rubiaceae > Rubia > Rubia yunnanensis. The sequence continues at coordinate 61,645,908 of CM075069.1, read as the reverse complement.
GACATAGTGCAAAATCATATACGAATCAGCAGCAGGTGCAGCAACCGGCGACGGATCGGATGGCAGTGGCGCGTGACGGGAATGCGGCGGTGCGTGAGCTTCGGGATCGGCATGTGTGGCTTAACGCAGACACTGATCGGATCAGGAAAGGCGACACACGGATTATCACGGCCAGATAGTGGCGGTGGCGATCGGCGGAACAGAGCTGACGTCGATGGTGGCGGCGGTGGCTTGGAAAGGCGGCGGAATATTTTCTTAGAGCTTAAAGATTTTAGGCTCTGATACCTTGCTAAAATATAATAGACTTTATTATGCTGCACTGATATTAATCAATGACACATCCATCAATGATGGGGGTTACAATATATAGGGCTACAACAAACCCAAGTCTGACAGGATTAGATTTTTTATTCTATAAGGAAACTATTATCTATGACTAATTCCATAAGGTAATTACCATTGATAACATTTCCTATATGGAAAGGATTTTTATAACATAAAATATGAGAAAATATAAAAAATTAAACTAAATCAATTATATTAACTCAAAATTGTAGTCAACTGAACTAAAATAAACTAAACTCAATTGAAATGCATACAAATTGAAAAGAACGAGATCTTCCTTCTTCAAATAGAAGTAAATTGTACTGTGTTGTGTTGTGTTGCGTTGTCCGTGGGATGTTTGTTAGTCAATGGCGTAGCAACGATGAAGGATGGGGGCGAGTAGCGACCACTTCCCGTCCAAATCATGCGCACGTCGCACATGAAGAAAACCTCACCAGTGCAAGTCCTCTTCAGATCGATGTAACAATCATAGACCTAGATACTGCAAGATTCCTACCAAATATCCTTCAATCATTTTTGGATTCTAATAATCTTTTAGAGGCTGGTCTATTTACGATACCCTTAAGTATTGTAATTGATTATTGTCATATCAGCTAATTCATTAATTGCTAAGTACTTTATCCTTTGACAAATTGGATGAGTTAGGTCACATGTACTCTTTATCAATTATATAACATCAATAACTAAGAAAGCTATAATATATCCCGTGATACATATGGTTTAGTTTATGGATGATTAAGGGTGCAATTTACAAAGCTATAAGTTGATTTTCTTACGAGCTAAGTTGTTTTTAGTGTTTGGCAAATTCCAAAAAATTACTTGTTTTAAAAGCATAATTTATTTTTGAAAGAAAATTAAAAATTGGTCTCCGTAACTTTTCAAATAATCCAAAATTTCTTTTAAATACAACACCATCAAACACACCCTAAATTCCACCAATAAGAAAACATGGATTATCTTTATAATTTAAATATTATTCAGATGGTTTTTATAACTAGGTCTACCGTTCTTATTTGAATCCTAAGGATACCGTATATGAATTGAACAACTAATATTAAGAACATATATGCCACATGTATTCTTTATTAATTATTATACATCAATAACCAATATTGAAAACATATACAGGTTCATAGTCGTACCTATAAATATCATTTAAGCAAGAGTTACTTTGGTAAAATATTATTATATTAATGAATCTTCAATTCGCAAAATATTAATTTTTTAATATTGAAAAATACGAAACAACGGCTACCGCAGATAGCCCTTCTTGCACTGATTTTTTAGCATTAATTTTTAAAAACGATGCTAAAAATATAAGAGCACCGATATTTATTTTTATTTTAACACCAATTTTTAAAGGCATTGAATTTTTAAAATTTTAACACCGGTTTTTTAAAAATTGGTGCTAAATTTTACAATAGTACCAATTTTGAAAAAAAAATAGCACGATTTTCAAAAATCGGTGCTAAAAATATGAAAATTTCATTTTTTTTATGCCAAAGAAATAGCCAAAAATGTTAAAATAGCACTGATTTTGGAAATATTAGCACCGGTTTTTTAAAACCGGTGCTAAATATATGTAAAATTCTATCTTCCTACCAAAAAATAGCACCAGTTTTATAAAAAATAGCACCAATTTTAAAAATCGGTGCTAAAAATTAAAACGTAGCAGAATAATGGGAATCTCATTTGTATTTGGTGTAAAAAATAGCACCGATTTTCAAAAACAGTGCTAAAATTTTTAAAAAAATAGCACCGATTTTTAAAAATCGGTGCTAAAAATTTTCAAAAATTCATGTTCCAGCCAAAGAAATATCCAAAAATTTTAAAATAGCACCGGTTTTGGAAGAAAATAGCACCGATTTTAAAAACTTGTGCTAAAATTTTTTTAAAATTCATTTTTCCTGCCAAAGAAATTGCCATAAAATTTTAAAATAGCACAAGTTTTTGGAAATATTAGCACCGGCTTTTGAAAATCGGTGCTAAATATTTTAAAAATTCTATCTTCCCGCCTAAAAATCGCAAAAAATTCAAAATAGCACCGATTTAAAAAGTCGGTGCTAAAAATGTTAAAAATTCATTTTTCCCGCTAAAGAAATCGCCAAAAATTTTTAAAATTTAATCTTCCTGCCAAAAATTTCAAAATATTTGTCAAAATTTTGTAAAGTTCAATTTTTCGGCCAAGGAATTCAAAACATTTGCCAAAACATTTTTAAAATATTTGCCAAAAATTTGAAATAATCTTGCCAAAAATTTCATGGATTGGGAGTAGCTGCGCAGCCGCTCTAAAGCTATTTTTTTTAACTTTCAAAATCGTTCACTTCTTTTGTTGACTTTAACTAATAACTAAGTTAAGTTAAATTAATCAACGATCAACCATTACTGAACTAATATATACAAATTAGAATAAAATTTGTTAACATTAACTAATTAATGTTCAACCCTTAATTGATTTAGTATACATAAATACAACACTAACTACTTAACGGTTAATCCTTATTTAACTTTCAATACATAAACACTAATAACTAGGTTGACTTTGACTAATCAACGATCAAACTGTACATGACTTTCAATATATAAACATTAATAACAAAGTTTACTTTAACTAATTAACGTCAAACTTTATTTAAATTAATATATAATAAATACTAATAAAAATGTTTGACTTTGTCTAATAAATGGTCAAACCTTACTTGACTTTCTATATATAAATACTAGTGACTAACTTGACTTTAACTAATCAACGGTCAAACTTTACTTGACTCTCTCTATATAGAAACACTAGTGACTAAGCTGATTTTAACTAATGAACGGTCAAACTTTACTCAACTTTCAATATGATGAGACGTCAAAAACATGTATTTTACAAAGCATTTAACATCTCTTTTATCATATTTTTGTTGTAAGATTGCTAGATTTAGTAGGTTTACATGATAAGGGGTTTAGATGACCATTTTCAGTTTTTATATCTAAATCCTTCATTTTGTAACCAATATTTGCTCTAATGGACTTTTGGTCCTTATGAGCATCTAGATTCCTTTTTGTAAGATTAATTTGTAGATTTCTCATGAGCACTTAGGAGTGGTTTAGTGAAGGCCATTCGAAAGGATGGTAGAAGATGGAAGGCCACTCACAAAGTGGTAGAAGATAAAGTGAAGAAAGGAGAGCAAACCAAAGGGTGAAGAATGATCTATGTTTTGAAGCAGAGTTTTCAGAATTTTCCGAGAAGATTCAGCCTCCAAGAGTGGTACCATTGGATTCCTCTTCTTGAATACTATAAAATCGACTACAAGAACTCCCAAAACGGATCAACGGTTCACCCGGAGGAAGCAAAACAAAACGAGACTTTTTCCCGTCGCGACTCGCGAAATGTTGACCTGGGAGCTCAAAATTTTACTGATCTGCTCGCAACTCACAACGGAGGCGTCGTGACTCGCGATAACTGCCCTGCAACTTGCGTTTTACTCCCTTTTTTCTTGTACTATAAATAGCTTTTAATCCCCTTCTTCCCCAACTCTCTAAGCTCGACTTGGGGGCTCCAAAACCCTAGTATTTCACCATTTTTTTCCATTTCTTCTTCTTTCTTTGTAGATCTTTGTTCTATGTTATGGGTTTTGATTATCTAGCTTAGTTTTATCTGAGGAGCAATGGATTGAAGCTTCCATATCTATGTAGCAAGAACCATATCTATCTATTTAGTGCTTTTGCTATTGTGCATTTATTGAGCTTTGAATGTGAATTGTTAATTGCATTGATGTTGTTGGAAACTTGAGTATATGAATTGCTTGTATGATTACTTGTTAGAGTTGGGAGAAAGTAGCTAATTCTCCCCTCTTTTAATGTGGAATCCAAGAGCATGAGTTAGAGCTTCTTAAATTATGTTGGTGTGTTGATAATTGCTAGATGAATGTGATGATTTCGAACTCGTTGTCATGTTTGTTTTAGGTAGCAAATGAGATAAGTCTATGAATGTCGATCATTCTTGACTAATATTGTGTAAATGCATGAATTGGTTAAATGCTTAGATACAGTATAGTATTTATAAGTGTTGCCAAGATTGTTGATTCTTCGTGCTAAATGCCATCAATGGGATACTCTTATTCCTAAGGAGTCATTGGTGAGGTTTGACAAGAGATGTCGAATTCACTCTTGCAAACTACTATCTAAGAAGGATAAAAGATTTATCTTCACAACAAGTAGTTGAAGTAGTGAATAGATTGTTTCACTCGTTCTTGAAGCATTTATTATTTAGCATTTATGTATTCTTGATGCTATGTTTCACTTCATTTATGTCATGGGTTGTTTGAGAATAGGAAGTGTTTTTATGATTGAAGTGTTCCGGTGTTAGGAAAGTGACGAATTCCTTAGCTCCTTTGCATGAAAATCTATAAAACATGAACTTAGAACTTCTTGTGCATAATGTGTTGTGATTCTTGCTAGATAAGTATGTTAATCTTCAGTCAAGTAATGAATGTGATAGAATGAGTGAATGGCTCAATGATCTACATTAGGTTTGGAAGTGGATACCCCTAAGGCTTTATCTTTGAAGTTTTAAACTCATTTTTCTTAGTTTTGTTTGATTAGCCTAGTTACTTGACTTTGCTAGTTATCTTGTCTTTTTAATTTCATAACTTAGGACTACCAAACAACCAAACCCCCCCCCCCCCCCATTTACATGCTTTTATATGTATGTATATATGTCTATTCCTAGCCTAATATCAACCTTTTGTGCCTAAACGCTTAGGAAGATCCCTCTTCTTCGTGGACAACCCCGACTTGCCGCTATCTACTTAGTTGTCGATAGTAAGCATTTAGGGCTTATAAATATTAACTTTGAGAGGTACGACGACGACCTCCCACAATATATAAACACTAATAACTAGGTTGACTTTGTCTAATCGACGGTCAAACTTTACATGACTTTCAATAAATAAACACTTACAACAAAGTTGACTTTAACTAATTAACAATCAAACTTTATTTGAATTAGTATATAATAAATACTAATAAAAATGTTTGACTTTGTCTAATTAAGAGTAAAACCTTACTTGACTTTCAATATATAAACACTAATAACAAAGTTGACTTTAACTAATTAACGGTCAAACTTTATTTGAATTAGTAAATAATAAATAGTAATAAAAATGTTTGACTTTGTCTAATTAACGTTCAAACCTTACTTGACTTTCTATATATAAATACTAGAGATTAAGTTGACTTTAACTAATCAACGGTCAAACTTTACTTGACTTTCTCTATATAGAAACACTAGTGACTAAGCTGACTTTAACTAATCAACGATCAAACTTTACTCGACTTTCAATATATAAACACTAATAACTATGTTGACTTTATCTAATCAACGGTCAAACTTTACTTGGTTTTCAATAAATAAACACTAATAACAAAGTTGATTTTAACTAATTAACGATCAATCTTTATTTGAATTAGTATATGATAAATACTAATAAAAATTGTTGACTTTGTCTAATCAACGGTCAAACCTTACTTGACTTTCAATGTATAAACACTAATAACAAAGTTGACTTTAAGTAATTAACGGCCAAACTTTATTTGAATTAGTATATAATAAATACTAATAAAAATGTTTGACTTTGTCTATCAACGGTCAAACCTTACTTGACTTTCAATATATAAACACTAATAACAAAGTTGACTTTTACTAATTAATGGTCAAATTTTATTTGAATTAGTATATAATAAATACTAATAAAAATGTTTGACTTTTTCTAATCAACGGTCAAACCTTACTTGACTTTCAATAAATAAAGACTAACAACAAAGTTGACTTTAACTAATTAACGGTCAAATTTTATTTGAATTAGTATATAATAAATACTAATAAAAATGTTTGACTTTGTCTATCAACGGTAAAACCTTATTTTACATTCAATAAATAAACACTAATGACAAAGTTGACTTTAGCTTATTAATGGTCAAATTTTATTTGAATTAGTATATAATAAATACTAATAAAAATGTTTTACTTTGTCTAATCAACGGTCAAACCTTACTTGACTTTCAATAAATAAATACTAATAATAAAGTTGACTTTAACTAATTAACGGTCAAACTTTATTTATATTAGTGTATAATAAATACCAATAGAAATGTTTGGCTTTAACTAATCGATGGTCAAACCTTTCTTGTCTTTCTATATATAAATACTAGTGACTAAGTTGACTTTAACTAATCAACGGTCAAACTTTACTTGAATTTCTATATGTAAACACTAGCAGCTAAGTTGACTTTAACTAATCAACGATGAACCCTTAGTTGACTTTCAATATATAAACACTAATAACAAAGTCGACTTTAACTAATTAATGGAATTAGTATATAATAAATACAAATAAAAATATTTGACTTGACTAATCGGCGGTCAAACCCTACTTGACTTTCTATATATAAATACTAGTGACTACGTTGAATTTAACTAATTAACGGTCAAACTTTACTTGAATTTCTATATGTAAACAATAGTAACTAAGTTGACTTTAACTAATCAACGATGAACCCTTACTTGACTTTCAATATATAAACACTAATAACAAAGTTGACTTTAACTAATTAACGGTAAAATTTTATTTGAATTAGTATATAATAAATACTAATATAAATGTTTGACTCTGTCTAATCAATGGTCAAACCTTACTTGACTTTCAATATATAAACACCAATAACAAAGTTGACTTTAACTAATTAACGGTCAAACTTTATTTGAATTAGTATATAATCAATACTAATAAAAATGTTTGACTTTGACTAATCAACGGTCAAACCTTGCTTGACTTTCTATATATAAATACTAGTGACTACGTTGACTTTAACTAATCAACAGTTAAACTTTACTTAACTCTCTCTATATCAAAATACTAGTGACTTAGTTGACTTTAAGTAATCAATGGTCAAATTTTACTCGACTTTCAATATATAAACACTAATAACTAGGTTGACTTTGTCTAATCAACGGTCAATCTTTACTTGACTTTCAATATATAAACACTAATAACAAGTTGACTTTTACTAATTAATGGTCAAAGTTTATTTGAATTAGTATATAATAAATACTAATAAAAATGTTTGACTTTGTCTGATCAACGGTCAACCCTAACTTGACATTCAATATATTAACACTAATAACTAAGTTTGCTTTAACTAATTAACGATCAAACTTTATTTGTAGTGTATAATAATCAAATGTTTAACCATAACTAATCTACGTTCAACCGCTGCTTTACTTTCTAAACACACTAATAACTAAGTTAATTTTAACTATTCAACGGTCAAAACTTACTTGACTTTCTATACATAAACACTAATAACTAGGTTGACTTTCACTAATCTACGGTTAACCCTTACTTGACTTTCTATTTAATATTGATAACAAAGTTGACTCCAACTAATCAACGATCAACCCTTACTTGATTTTTTATATACTAACATGACTTTAACTAATCAATAGTTAACCCTTACTTGACTTTCCGTATAACAACACTAATAACTAAGTTGACTTTAACTAATCGACGGTCAACCCTTACTTGACTTTCTATAAAGAAACAATAATAACTAGGTTGACTTTAGCTAATCAACGATCAACCCTTACATGTCTTTCTTTATATAAACACTAATAACTAATTGTTTACTTTAACTAATTAAGGGTAAAACCTTATTTTAAATTATACACACACACACATATATATATATACCAAATTTCCTATTTTTTTTACTCATACTTAAATTAATAGATTTTTAATGGATCATATTGAATTAACCTTTTATTAATTTTCTAACCCTCAAAAATTTTATTTCTTTTAAAATTAAAATTTTAAAACTTTATTCCTGGAAATCAATTTTAGTTTATTTTTTGAAATATTTATACCAGTACATAATCAAGTTATCTCTACCTAATTAATTTTTAATTAACTTTTTATATGTTTATTATTGTACTCTCGCCTAAAAAATGGCTCAATTAAAAACAACCCTAACCTAACATGTAAAATGAAAATTGATGAATAAATTAGTCTCTTTTCCTCTCTTCATTTGGCCATTCATCTTCAAGCTGCTATGGTAAAACCCTGGTTCATTGTCACTTTCCCATCTCTAATCCACCACCATCCGGGACGAGGGTTGGTGGTGGCGGGATGAGGCGGCGGTGATGATGGGATGAGTCGGCGGTGGTGGCATGACAAGGCGTGGTGGTGGTGGGACGAGGCAGTGGTGGTGGCAGGACAAGGCAGTGGTGGTGGCGGGACAAGGTCAAGAGGTGGTGGCGGGACGAGGTCAAGCGGCGGTGGTGTTGTGACCAGATCTACCTGCTTGTCCGGTAAAATCAGTGAGGTGGCGAGGTCAGGTGGTGGTGGTGTTGAGCTTGAGCGGGGGTGGGTTGGGTAGGCTAGGGTTTTAGGGAGGCGCCGACACGGCGATGTGGTGATGCATAGGCAGCAGAGGTGATGAGGCAGTGAGGCCAGGCAGCGGTAGTGATGGTGGGACGAGGAGGATGTACTGGCGGGACGAAGCGGAGGTGGTGGCAGACTCCAGTTTGCTCACCCCCTAAAACAGGGTTTCATCCGAAACGGTAAGAACTTGTTAATTGTTTGAGATTTTGGGGTAAAATGTGCGAATGAGGGTGAATTTTCTAGGGTTTATACTCTTTTTTGAATTTTGCTTGTTTTATTGTGATTTCTTGGCTTGTGGAGGTGTTAGAAGAAGAAATTTGCTTTGCTTTCTCTACCCAAATTCATCCTTTTTGTCCTGATAGTGCCATGCTTATATATTTTTATCGCAAACTTTCCTCATAAACATAATTGTTGTTTGATCCCCCTTTGAAGTGAATGTGAATAAGTTTGATCTCGTGTTTGTTAAGTATTAATACAATCATCAGTATTCTTGAGTTTATTTTACCTCTTCAGGCTGATATAGACAAATTTTTGGAGGGATATAACTTTACTGATTCATAAATCTGACTTTCTTTCCATTGTTTAGAGCTGGAAAGAAGAGTTAGCTCTGGTTCCTTCTAGTTTCTTCTACCCGTGTTCAGTGCATAATTTCATTGTATCTTCATGTCTTCCACACATCCTACACGTGGCAGCAAAAATTCAATCCTCTTTCTTCCCACTTTGAATCTCTTCTTCCCATTTTTTATGGCTTTAGTGCAGGTCTATGCTTATAATACAAGGGAGCATCTTGACGAGGTATACTTCTGCTTCTTCTTCTGATGTATTCGACCCACACCATGTTAAATTTGTGTCAGATAAGGATTTGAAGATTTTAGTATTCATTAATTTTATGATTTTTGTAATTTTCCCCATTCTTCTCCTATCAATTTCAACTCCTTAGCATATCGAATTCTGAATTCTATACACATGTGTGGTTAATTTTTTTCGCAATCACTTTACAGCTTTCATATGGTAGAATTTAAGGTGTTTGATGTTTTGTCCGGCATAGCCACTGCATATTGATTCCAAATTCCACCTCGATCCCCTTATTTGATATCGTTCGATCCTATCCCAACCACTCACATAGGCGGTATGTACTTCCTTCTGATCCTGCAATTTATACAGCTTTTTATTGTTTAATATGATCTGCTTTTACTGCTATTGCTATTAAATTTTGATGCGGTTCTGAGTTTGGTATTGCTATTTAAAATATTTATAGATTTCTTGAAATGGCTTTGCAGAGAGAAGTGTCAGTTCTTTCTCCATGGGTTGCATTTTGGGATCATCAGAGGTTGATACTCAATGTTAATAATAGTACACTTAAGCAAAAGATTGCTGCTTTAGCTTGAGAGAAGACTCTTACAGATGGTAAGATCTCAATTACTTTGACTGAGTTTTGAATTGGATACATCAGTTTGTTATGCTTAAGAGTTGGAAGTAATAGTAGAAGAATTCAAAACATTCAAGCATTCTTAGTTAATGTTATCTGTTTTGTGCAGTTGAAATGAAATGAGTGCTAGTTATCGACTGACTTATAAGATGTAAATCGTGCAGATTGAATTTGGTATATACAACACAAACAAAGAGCCTGCAGTCTCCACAGATACGTCCCATGGCTAACTGTGGATGGACAGCCACTTTACGATGTAAGTTTCCAGAATTTTATTATCTTCTAATATGTGATTCAATGAGATCTGACCACTATCCTGAGTATCCATTGGTTACTTATGTGTGTTACTTGTTATAGATGAAAGGATGATGCTTTCTTCAGTCTCTACCGCCTTGGTATTATAACTTGGAATTGGTATATTTGAGGCTGCAGCAATGTTCTTTGGATCAAGATTTTATTCTTAGCATGATGGGTATATCAACGGTATGGTTTTCTTCTCTACCATCGGACTTTAGTTGTAATTAGGTACTACACTGAAATGCAGTTTTTTTCATAGGCTTCTCCGATGAAAGTTCCAGCTGAGCATTTTTGCGGCATCTCGTCTTCCCGCTCAAAGCCTTGTCCTTTTTCCTTTGACGCGCAGAACCCACATTTAGCTAATAACCGAATATTCTGAATTCTTTTAGTCATTTTGTATGTAGAGTCTTTTTATGATTTTCTCGTGTATGTAGAGTCTTACTCGTTGACTATTGGTTTGCTGATGTGCCGAGGTGAGGGTGCCGTGTCGGTGGTGGTGAGATTTATTCCTCTCCAAGGTCTCCGCCGCAATGTTTAGTCCCATAGATTATTAATTTTGTATCATAATGTTTTTTGTTTTATTTCTATATTATCAATTTTGTGAATTTAGTTTTATTATTAAATTAATATACTACTATATTGTTAATTTTGGGTCTTTTTGGAGGAAGGGATTTTTTTTAGTCGTCGTAAATATTTTAGCACTGGTTAAAAAATGGGTGCTACCGGTGCTAAAATTAGCACCAGTGGAAAAACCGTTGCTAACAAAAAAAACTGGTGCTACCATTGCTAAAATTAGCACCGGTTGAAAAACCAGTGCTAATGAAAAAACCAGTGCCAAAATTAGCACCGGGGGTGCTAAGAAAAACACCAGTGCTATTGTGGTACATATTAGCACCGGTAACCGATGCTAACATAAAAACCGGTGCTACCATTGCTAAAATTAGCACCGGTTGAAAAACCAGTGCTAACGAAAAAACCGGTGCTAAAATTAGCACCGGTGGTGCTAAGAAAAAAATTGGTGCTATTGTGGTACATATTAGCACCGGTTACCGGCGCTAACATAAAAACTAGTGCTAAAAGTTGGGATTTAGCACCGGTTTTCTTCCAACCGGTGAAATCGTTTCATCGGTTACTTAGGCACCATTTTTTTAATGAAAAAATCAGTGCTAGAACAAAAAAAACCGGTGCTAAGGGGGGGTTCCTGTGATAGTGCTAGTACGGGCAATTACACTATCAGTATGTGTATTCCTTCTCATCTCAGATCCTGACTGGTGTTCACAAGACGCCGCCATGGGCAAGTCAGGAAATAACAGGGGGAGGAAGAAGCTTACCACACTACAAGAGAAGAAATTAAAGAAAATGGGAAAATGGATTGAAGAAGAAGCACATGATGTGGAAGAAATGAGGGAAAAAATGTGGAGGCAAAGAATAAAAAGGTGATGAAATATGTGGAGAAGATGGCAATTGTTGCTGAAAAGAGATGGGCCAGGAGTTGGGAGCTCAAACTTAATAACCAAACCCCCAATTGAAAAATGATGGCAGAATTGAAGGGAAGAGATTATCTCGGGGAAAAAAGGTGGAAGTTGAAGAAGAACATAATTAGGAAACGTTATTTGAGAACCAGGATGAAGTACAAAAAAATGAGACCATACTATAGATGTGATCGAGTTGGTGAAATTACAGATGGAATGTGGAGGATGCCACAAAATAGTGGGAAAACTACGTGGTATGTAAGACTATGAGATTCAATCCACCATTGAAAGTGTTTGAAGGATTCTTATTTAGATTGTGGGGAAAGAAGCATGAAAAGTATGACAGCTAAATCGTGGCATATTTATGGTTAAACTGATGTCGAAAATGATATGTGATGAAATTGTAGAAAGGAATCTGATTAGATGGGGAGCCTGTGATTGTTAAATTAGGATAAGGATTTGTATTTGAATGAACCGGAGTCAGTTCCAGCATTGATACAACTCCCAAATTTACCACTTGTATATTGGACACCTAAGTCCATTTGTGAAATTGTGAGCTCTCTGGGTAGGCCTATATGTTTGGATAAGGCAACACTGGATAGAGAGAGACTTTCTTATGCTAGGGTGCAAGCAGCGGAAGAACTGGGGGGAGGGGTTACTAGCGCCACCCCAGGATCCGGCGGCCCAGAATTTAGGCCTAGAGCCATCGGAAGCCACTGGGTTCTGCCCCCCTTGAGCCACCGGCGGCCGGATGCCTTCAGCTTTGCCATTGCAAAGGCTGGACGAAGAAAATGAAGAAGATGACCAATTTTGTTTTACATTTTTTTCTTTTCTAACTAAACAAAACGACGTCGTTTTTAAGCTGAAGGAAAAAAATTGAGGCCAATTGGGCTGAAACCCAATTGGCCCAAATATTCATTAAACCTAATATACTCCATCCAAGCCCAAACGGCCAAAGCCAAACCTAATATAATCTTCTTCCTCCAAGCTCCAGCAAAATGCAGCAGATCTACCACTGGCACCACCGCCTGCCGTGCCGCCTTCCGCCTTTCACTGCTGCCTCCAGCGAAAAAGTTTTGCCACTTTTCAGCCCTCCCCCCTAACATTCCCTCCTGGTTCCGCCATTGGGTGCAAGCTGAAGAAAAAATTGGTGAATCAGTTCATGAGAAGGTATTATTCATAAATCAAAGAAAGGTGATTTTGCAACAAAAGGTGACATTTGAATGGAAGCATGTATAGCATGTGTTATGTTATGGTTGTAAGATGTTTGGTCAAGTGGATGAATGTAGAAAAGAGAAAATGGGGAAAAAGAAACATGGAAAGATGCAAGTGTATGTGCATATTCAGAACATAGGGAAAAAGTGTTAAAATAGTTTCCCAAAGTAAGTCTTCATTAGGATTAGATAGAATATTTATAGTTACAAGGAAGCTTCTAGAGTAAGCTAGATAAAACTCCTAATTAATGTAATGTAAGCTTCTAGTGTAAGCTAGATAAAACTCCTAATTAATGTAATGACTATTGGAATTATGCTACAAATCGTCTACTACAAGTCTTCAATTGTCACACCCCCCCCCTCAAGCAAAGCGTCGGATTAAGCGAAACACAAAGTTTGGAACGGAAGAACTCAAACAAGTTGCGATTCAGCCCTTTGGTGAAAATGTCGGCCACTTGCAATGAAGATGGAACATGACTTACACCAATCTTTCCATGAGCAACTAACTCGCGCACAAAATGATAATCAATATCAATGTGCTTGGCACGCTTGTGAGCAACCGGATTCTCAGCCAGAAAGATAGCACTGTTATTGTCACAAAGCAAGAGCGGCGACCGGTAATGGGGAAAACAAAGGTCACGAAGTAGATTGGTGAGCCAAGCAACTTCCGTAACTGTATTAGCCAAAGCGCGATATTCAGACTCTGAACTAGAACGAGAAACTGTGGGCTGTTTCTTCGCACTCCAAGAGACCAAGTTACCACCAAGAAAAACAGCATAGCCATAAGTGGAACGACGAGTCTCCAGACAATGAGCCCAATCCGCATCTGAATAGGCAAAAACCTCAGGGACACCATCCAAACTAAAGGTAAGACCACAGTGAAAGTACCACGAACGTAACGAAGAATGCGAGTAACCGCAGAGAAATGATCATCCCGAGGATACTGAAGAAACTGACTGACGGTATTAACCGCAAAAGCCAAATCAGGACGAGTGATGGTGAGATACTGAAGAGCCCCCACCAGAGATCGATAAAGCTTTGGATAAGCAAATGGAGCACCAGTGCTGCTATGAAGTTGGGAGTGAGGCAGAAATGATGTCAAATCGGAGAAGCATCAGTCATACCGGCACGACGAAGGATATCCCGAGCATATTTGACCTACCCCAAAAACAAGCCAGTAGAGGTATGAGTGACCTCAAGCCCAAGAAAATAGTTTAAGGAACCCAGATCTTTGATAGAAAATTCACGATCAGTACGGGCAATGAACTGTCGAATAGCCACAGAATCATTCCCGACCAGAATGATATCATCCACATAAACAAGAAGATAGAGAAGAATAGTTCCACGAGAGAACACAAACAGAGATGTGTCAGACAAGCTACATGAGAAACCAAGTCCCTGAACATAGGAACTGAATCGGTCAAACCAAGCCCGAGGATCCTGCTTGAGGCCATAGATAGCTTTTCGTAAGTGACAGACTTAATCAGGATGCACAAGATCCTTGTACCCTGCTGGTTGAGCCATATACACAGGAGCATCAAGAACCCCATTTAGGAAGGCATTCTTGACGTCAAGCTGATGAAGAGACCACTTCCTTATAGTAGCAATAGCAAGAACAGTACGAACAGTAGTGACCTTGATCACAGGGCTGAAAGTGTGATCAAAGTCAAAACCCGAAATCTAAGAATATCCCTAAGCCACCAATCGAGCCTTGTATCGATCAATAGAACCGTCCGGTCGATATTTCAAGCGATAGACCCACTTTGAACCAACAACATTAACATTAGCCGAGCGAGGTACCAAATCCCATGTCTGCTGCTGCCTCAGAGCACCTCCTCATCCATAGTGGAGACCTACTTAGGATCACGAAGAGCAGCCCTATAATCACGGGGTTCCTGCTGAGTAAGCAGTTGAGCTACCAAACCAGTCACCTTAAAATCAGGGCCAATATTATGAGCAACCCGAGTGCCATCCTGTAAACGAGTAACCATCTGATGAGTGCGAGGAACAGGCTTAGGAGAAATGGGAGCATCAGAGGAGGAATCCGAGGAAGAAGAGTGTGCCAATGGAGGAGAAGAAACCCACGGAGAGGCTTCGGAAAGGGGAAGCTCGGGAACAAAAGTGGTAGTAGATACCGATGGAGGCTGTGAAGTCAAACACACCGAGCAAGGCTGAGTACTGGAAGTCGGAGGGGAGTCACCCAAAGATGGGGCAGAGGCCTTAGTAGTGGCACTCGAAAAAGATAAAGTACGAAGATCCGGATCAATAAAGGAAGAGACATCCAAGGAGGAGAACTGAGCCACGGGCGATATGCTTGAGGATGGAAAACATGTCTCATCGAAACGAGCATGGTGAGACATGTAGATACGACCTGTGGTAGTATCCAAGCATTGAAAGCCTTTGTAATGAGCACTATAGCCAAGAAAAACACATGGAATACTACGAAGAGCAAGCTTATGGGCTGCAGTAGGACGAACATATGGATAAACCCGACAACCAAACGGATGGAAATTCGAGTAGATAGGAGGATGTCCAAAGAGTAATTCAAAAGGCGAAACACCACCAAGCACAGGAGTGGGTAGGCGATTGATAGTGTACACAGCTGTGGCAAAAGAAGCATCATAATAAGAAAGTGGCATATGTGAATGAAAAAGCATAGTGAGACCCATTTCGGTTATATGACGATGTTTTCTCTCAGCTCGGCCATTTTGCTCAGGTGTATAAGGACAAGAGACCTGATGATGAATGCCTTTGGTGGCAAAGTGAGAGTGCAATCAATTGTTGAGAAATTCGGTACCACCATCGCTTTGAAAAACCTTGATGCGAGAAGAGAAGAGATTCTCCACAAGCGCCTCAAATTGAAAATAAATATCAACAAAATCGGACTTCCGGCGAAGAGGATAAAGCCAGGAGAAGCGAGAATAATCATCCACAAATATAGCATAAAAAGAAAATCCATTCTGAGATAAAACTGGTGAAGGCCCCCATAAATTACAATGAATTAACTCAAGAACATTCTTAGCACGTCTCGAATTTTCAACAGAAGATAATTTCTGCCCCTTGGCCATCATACAAGGCTCACAAAGACTCGGTTTAGGTAACACAGAAGAAACCGATAAAAAACCATTCTTTTTCAAAAAAGAAGTAATGTTGTTGGACACATGTCCCAAACGAGCATGCCAAATCTCAAAAGATGCTCGATTATTATTATGCCTAACAAAAGATAAAAGTGCCTCTTCACCACGATCCAAGACATAAAGACCATTCTCACTGTGACCTCGCCCCATGATCGCCTTGGTGGCTTTGTGCTGAATAATAAAGGAGCGATCATCAAAAGTGATAAGAACACCAAGATCCCGTGTAAGTGTGCTAATAGACAATAAATTTTTTGTAATTTGTGGCACAACCAAAACATCACACAATCGCAAAGAAGGAGTCACTTGAGCATCACCAATAGCAGAGATAGATATATGAGCACCATTACCAACAGAGACAAGAGAGTTACTGGGATATGGTGTGATGCTCTCAAGGTTGGAGGCTGAGGAGCTCATGTGAGACGACGCACCAAAATCAACATACCAATCCGGCACAGTGGAAGATGGCGCAGAAGGAAAAGTGGGTTGCATCACTGGAGCATGGGGAACCTGCTGAGCAACATGAGCTCGAGCCACCGGACGAGGGGCGGGGTTGTAGCATTGACCGGCGGCATGACCAAAATTCCAACAAAGTTGACACTGAATAGGGGAGCCACCACCACCAAATCTGGGGTGACGGTACTACTGAGAAGGACGCCAGGAACCTCTGCCAGGACGCTAGGAACCTCTGCCAGAACGTCGACCGCCGGAACGGCCGTTTCTGGCTGCGCGTGACAGCCACGCGCCGCCACCACGCGCGTCTCCAGTCAACGCATGGGCACACGCCCCCCTTTCTGCCGCGACAGTGGTCGCCTGGAATGCTACAGGACCGGCAGTAGGAACCCCTTGGACAGATAAAGACTGCATTTTCTCCAAATTTTGTAAAAAAGATTCATGCCCTTTGGCTTGATCAACCACATCCATATAATCTGGTAAAGGAACACGATTAATAAGAGGGGCACTAAATTCCTTAAACTCATGGCCAAGAGCAGTAAGAAACCAAGTAATCTTATCACGATTAGAAGCGGGTTCACCCATCACAGAAACTTGATCAAATATAGATTTAAGAGTAAGATGAAGGTCATGAACCGAACCCGTTTTACGTGTGAGGAAAGCCTGTTGACAAAGGCTTAAGGAGGAAGAGACGCTGCGATGTTGATAGGCGGAGGCAAAAGTATCCCAAATCTCCTTGGCGGTTTCACAATGAGAAACCTCATTCATAGCTTCATGAGTGAGTGAAGAGTAAAGCAAGGCACAAAGTCGTTGATCCTCCGAAATCCAAGCATCATAAGAAGCTTTGGAAGCTTGAAAAATATCACGGGCAACCTTGTCATCACCGGGAGAGAGCGGATTGGAGGAGGAAGAAGCCTCCGATGGCGGAGTCGGAAGTGGCGGACACGGGGTGGTGCCGTCGAGATGACCGAAAGTTCCTTAAGGACGAAGAACGTGGTGAACTTGACGCTTCCAAGTTAAAAAGGTGGAGGAAGAAAGCTTGACCGTAAGCATATGAATTAAAGTGTTGTAAGAAAGCTTGTCCGAAGAAGTGTCGGAAGCCATGGATGTGATCGGCAAAAAGAAAGGAAAAAAAAAGGGAGAGGAAGATGAAAAATTTGCAAAAGGGGGAAGAGAGGCGGCAGCCTCAATATAGGGTTTAGGAAATATGGATCGACTAAGGTAAAACTGATACCATGTTAAAATAGTTTCCCAAAGTAAGTCTTCATTAGGATTAGATAGAATATTTATAGTTACAAGGAAGCTTCTAGAGTAAGCTAGATAAAACTCCTAATTAATGTAATATAAGCTTCTAGTGTAAGCTAGATAAAACTCCTAATTAATGTAATGACTATTGGAATTATACTACAAATCGTCTACTACAAGTCTTCAATTGTCACAAAGAGGATCATAATAGAAAATCTGATGATGAAATGAAGGAGGATTTAGTTGATGAAGCAGGAAAAGGGAACAGAAAGTCAAATGATAGAAAGGGTGAAGTATGGAAATTGGAGATGGTTTCATGAGAAAGGATGAACCACCTGATCATGAATAATATAACTTGGAATATAAGGGGTCTAAATAAACGAACTAAGCATAGTGAGATAAGAAGATTCTGTTTGAAATATCAAACTGGTTTGCTAGGGCTTCTAGAAACCAAAATAAAAAAAATAAAAACAAGGTAAAGTATGGAGAAGGATATGGCTTGGGTGAAAAATTATTACAAACAGTCATGGTGGTAAAATGGGTAGAACATGAGTGACATGGAGAACAAATTGCTATGATATAAGCATTCTGAGTTTGGATGATCAGCGGGTGGACATGGGATGCAGAAAGAGAGGTTCTATGATAGAAGTTTGATATGAAGAATTTTTATTGCACGGTGGTGTGTGGTTTTAATACAACAAAAGGGAGAGAAAATCTGTGGAGTTTCTTGAAGAGCTTGGGGATGAGGAAGAAACCATGGATCGTAGTAAGTGATTTCAACTCACCTTTACATCCAACAGACTGAATCAGGGGAAGTCATGTGGAAGACAAAGAAATGGAGGAATTTAAAGAGGTGGTGGATGAACAATGGATGAATTAGTTGGAATTTAAAAAAATCGTGGGTCTATCACCTTCTAATTTCAACTGCATCTTAACTCTCTGTTGGAGGAAAGGGCTAATCATTGAACAATGGATGAATTAGTTTCTAGAAACAGTATGTGAAGTAAAAAATGATATGGTTTCAGACCATTTACCATTACTGATAAGATTCAATATGAAATGGGGAAATGAGATAAAACCGTTCAGATTTTCAACATGTGGATGAAAACCAAAGGTTTTAAAGAGATTGTTGAACATGCATGGAGATGGAGTGATGTACAGAATCTGGGAGATGTGGCTAAAGCTTTAAAGAGGTTAGGAAAAACCTTTGAGAGCATTAAATACGATAGAATTCTCTGAAATCAGTAAACAAACAGAAGTGGCACACGAGTGCCAGGAAAAGGCTCAAGAGAAACTTAATAAATATCCAGGTTTGAGGGAGCTCCAAAAATAAGAACAACCAGATTGGAAGCAGAAAGAATTAAAGAGGCTGAATTCACTTTCCTCCAACAGAGAGTTAAGATGCAGTTGAAATTAGAAGGTGATAGACCCACGATTTTTTTTATGGCTCTTTAAAAAGGAGACATTATCAAAACTGAACAGTGGCATTGCTAAAAGAAGGGAATTTGGAGGTTGATCAGGAAAAAGTTGGAGATGGTCTAGTTAATCATTTCAAAAACCAGTTAGGGATTGAAGAGAAGGTAGTGAAGATAGATGAAAATGTGGTTCAATTTGGGAATTTTCTAAATCTGGAGCAGCAAGCAAGACTGATCAAAGCAGTAAGCAGTGAAGAAATCCATAAGGCATAAAAAGGATAAATGCTGCAAAAAGTCCTTGAAAGGATGGGTATTCAAGATTCTAGTAGGAGCAGATTCTAGGAATTTATAGAAAAAAAGTAATAACTTTGATTCCTAAGACTAATCAACCATAGGTACTGGCTGATTTTCGGCTTATTGCTTCTTGTTAAGTTTTATATTAATTTATCACTACAATTCTGAGTGCAAGGATATGAGAGGTGCTTCCAGTTCTTATAAGTGACAACCAAAGCGCTTTTGTGAAGGGGAGATACATAGCACACAATATACTATTGGCGCAGGAGCTTCTGAACATGTATAATGTAGAGACAATGAGACCGAGTTGGGTGGCACACATTGACATCAGCACGACATTTGGTAGTTTTAATTGGAGCTTTTTGATTTGCTGGTTAAAATAGCTAAAATTCCCAGAGATCTTACTTGAATGGTTAGAAAAAAGTTTAATGCTGTTAAAAATGGAGATACAAAAAGGGAGTATTGATTTTCATCAGAATTGTAAGAAAGTGGGAGGTTACACGTTATTATTTGCAGATGGTCTTTTGCTTTTTTGTAGTGCGAACAGAAAATTGCTGAATGGGGTCAATGATGTTCTGGAGAGTTCAGGAGAACATCAGGATTAACAATCAATGAGAAATAGTTTAGTTTTGAAAATGGATAAAGGAGATTTCCTCATTAAGTATTTAGGGCTTCCACTTTCTACGATCAAATGGAGCAAAGAAGACTTTTAAACACTTGTGGAGAAGATAAGGAAAAAAGTGCAGGTTTGGGCAACCAAAAGCATGTCTTATGCTGCCAAGATGAAGTTAATCAACAATGTTTTAATTAGTTTAATTGGTTACTGGGGAAGTGTACTGAGTACTCCAGAAAGTGTGCACAAACGAATAACTCATATTTGCTCTTGTTATCTCCGGGGAAGGGAGGAAGAAAAGAGAGGTTTCACAGCTGATGCATGGTCTTCTATGTGTAAAAGTAAAGAACAAGGAGGAATGGGGATCAGAGAATCAGGAATTTGAAACAAAGCAGGCTTGTGTAAGCACTTGAGGAATGTTAATCAGATGTAACATATTTTGTGTGCAAAATGGATTCATGAATAGTATCTCTAAGGTGAAAAGTTGGAGGATAGTAAGTATTCAAACACACATATTCGGCCCTGAAAAACTTTGATGAAATTAAAAGAAAAGCTGATACCTGTGCTGGAGGATTGCACCAACAGAAAATGGTAAACTTCTTATTGTAGCTGTTCATGATAAAATAGAGGGAGGAGAAGAAGACAGGTACAAGAGCAGTGTGGTTTGGCACAAAAAAGTCCAACCAAAACACATGTTATTCGTATAGATGTTGTTAAATAGGAAGTTTTCAACCAAAGATAGGCTGGATGATTTTGGAACTCTGAAAGGGCAATTGAAGTGCAGAGTATGAGATAAAAAAGAATCCATAAAACAGTTATTCACAGAGTGTCGATATGGGAAAATTTCGCTTTAGATGTTGCAGTTACTAGAAGTGAAGAACATAAAAAATTTGAAGAAGTTGTTGTTGATGATGTCAAGGAGAATAAGTTGTAAGAAGTTTTTTCTGCTGAGTGAAGGTTTATAATGCATTTGGATGGAGAGAAACAAAAGGGAAAGAATCAAAATAGGAAAAATAGCAAGTCAGATTAAGGCGGTGCATGAATGGAGGGAAACACAGGTGTCAAATCGGGGATAGAAAATATATGTTCTTTGGAAGAATAGAAAGGAGCTTTAGACTTAGAGTGATAGTCAAAACATTATAGGTTTTTTTCTCTTCAATGATTAATGGAAAACGCATTACCAGAAAAAAAATCCACAAAGCATCTCTAACACAAAGAGATGTGGGGTGGACACTGTTTGGTGGCCAATTCTTGTGTGTTGGAGGAAAGCTCGTTGATACTAAAGTTAAAATAAATTAGGTGTTTCTATCAAGTAATGAGAATAGATTAGGTGTTTATCCCTACAAATCTTCCAAATAATACTAGGGAAAATATGTCTATTCCTTATCGGAATATACACCTTACCATAATAGTATTTGTGCAAAATTATACTTCCTTAGATATACATAAATCCTGAGAACCTTCGATCAAAATGGGCTTCGACCCACTGGCGTCATCCAGACATGGCCATAATAGTATCTGTGTAATATTAAACTTCCTTAGATATACATAAATCATGAGAACCTTTGACAAAGTGGCCTTCAACCAGTGACATCATTCGGACTTGGCCATTGGGTTTTGCTCCAGTCATCACCACTAGCTCCTAAGAAAGTCGATGGTCAGTTTTTTTGTAAATGACCTTTGGCTTTCTCCATCATTTAAGGGTTGGCAGGAATTTGGATCATTCACGCGATTTGCATTTACCTAAGTTCCAAGTATCATCATCTTGAGTAGAGAGAAAAATCCTTTTCACGTACAGATTCACATTTACCTAAGCTCCATGTGTCATAATCTATTTTTGTCTATTTATACTCTCAATTTGCAGATTCTATCAAGTGTTCCCAAAGTTTCCTCTTGGTATTCAGTTTTATCTTTCCAAACCTCAAACCATCTTCAGTCCAATTCAGTTTAAGTTAGTTATTACTTCTTCCCACCCTTTCTTTCTCACCACTCATGCCGAATTCATCATCCTCTAGCACTATGTAAATGTATGCGCCTGTTAGCCCAAGATCTATGAACCAAGGCCCAGGATCGCGCAGAAGCCCATGATCACAGAAAAGCCCAAGCTTCCCAAGGAAGGCTCCAATAGCAACGGTCGAAGGACTGATGGGACGTGACCTTTCCTATCAACCACCAACACACCATATAACTAGGAAAAGAATGTATGAAGAAGGCATATCCTTTGATACCTAGCTTTTGAACACGCTTTCCAACACCATACATGAATTACCGATTTAACTTGATCGTCGGAGTAGGTTCGGCCCACGCCGACCTATCTGACCCATGGGTTCTTCCTGTATGTTTTGAAGCTAGTTCAGTCGGCACTGGGGGCGAGGATACGGCCAAATTTTGCATTAACATTAGCATCGTCTGTAGAGATCACCCAATATTTAACATCCGCGCAGCTCACATACCATGGAAGGACCACTCGTTGGCCACCTGCCCAACCAAGTACTCATGGAGGACATAATGCACCAAGAGAAGGAGGAGATTATGGTGACACTGACGAGAGAGCAGCATAGGCTCTAGACAATGGAGAAACTAGTAGGCAACTTTGACATCTTGTACACTATTGTCACTTTGCAGAGAGAGATGATGAGGAAGCTTAAGTAGATGGAAGAAAGGAAGAAAGACATAGAAGCGGACAACCTAGAGAAAATGAGGCACGTTATGAAGCTCACAAAGCTGTTTAACAAAGAGGGGGAACATGAGGTAAACTCCCAGCACAAGGAAAGAAGGGAGGAGACCAGCCGTAGCGCCGCTAAAGACAAGGACAACGGAGCACCATCAGGAAGAAGGATAGGACTCAGAAACACAGAGCCATACCCAGCTTTTACCGGGGACAACTGGCACGCCATGTACCACCCTGTGAAAGGAGGGGCGGGGGAGAGGAGTAGACGAGAGCAGCGAAAGCCTGGAAACAAAGAGAAGTCGCCCAGAAGAGAAGGAAGGGGGTCACCATTTTCAAGAAGGATTCAAATTTACACGGCGGACCCCAAGCTAAAGATACCCCACAATCTGGGGGTATACGCAGGGGAAGCGGATTCAAAGGACCACTTACACACATTCTCCACCAACATGGACGCATTCCCAATACTTGAGGTTATTTGGTGGAAAGATCTTGCAACAACTTTCACGTGTGCAGAAAGAATCTGGAGGATGAAATAATAGAAATCTTTAAGTAGTTACAGAAGAAGCTCTTAACACGTTTCATGGAGAGAATGACATTTACGAAAATCGGGTTCGAGCTTCTGGCGATCAAGCAGAAGCCGACGGAGACACTGGCGAAGTATTGGGAGAGATTCAACGATGAAGCGAACCAGGTGAAGGAGATGAGCAATCAGTTCTTGGTGGAATATTTTATAAATAACCTGAGGCACGAGTTGCTTCTAAAGGAATGTACCCTAGACCCCCCCCCCTAAACACATAGAAGAGCTGATGAAGGCGGTCAACAATTTCAGCAGAGCCGATCTCATAGACAAGCGAATGAGAGAGGTCTTAGGAGGATCAGGACCCTGAAGAGACAAAGCAGGAGGAGACAAGTACAAGAAGAAGGGTGAGCCCAAAGAATGGAGAAAGTCAATGTTTGACAGGAAGTTCACCCCCTTATCAAGACACCCAGGAAGATATTTTCCCTGGTAGCAGGGAAAGAGATCCTAGAACCTGCTTGAAAGATGAAGTTGCTGCCTGAAAAAGGAGACAGATCACTCTTCTATGACTACCATGATCATCGTGGCCATGACATTGATGACTGTATACACCTGAAGCAACCAAAGAGAAGAGCATCAAGAACAAGACCCTCGTGCACCTGGCCAAAAGTGTGAGAGCCCATAACAGGGTGGCGTACCAGGGCTAGGGGAAGTCAAGAGACAACCACACAGGCGGAGGATATAAGGCGGAAGAAGGGCGGTACATGGAGAGGGCTCTTGAGAGGAGAAAGGCCCAAGTAAGGGAGAACAAGTGGCTTGAGTGGAGGGAAAAAAATCAAGAGGAGGTAGCAAAAGAAACAGAGAGGATGACTCTGAGATGGCAGTCAGAGACATATACTCCATAATCGAGAAAGGCGTGCTGCAGGATCACCCCTCAAGTGACCCCAACGGCCAAGAGACTAGGGTCAAACGAATCAATCTCCTTTGGCCCAAAACACCTGATCCGAGACAGACCGGCAAGTGGGGACACCGTGATCATTACGGAGAAAGTGATAGAACAAAGGATCCACGAGGTATATGTGAATGGTAGAAGCTAAGCAAAGGTGATGTACTGACACTGTTTCAAAAACAAAGACGAGA
Source organism: Rubia yunnanensis (assembly GCA_037428765.1). Taxonomy (NCBI): domain Eukaryota; kingdom Viridiplantae; phylum Streptophyta; class Magnoliopsida; order Gentianales; family Rubiaceae; genus Rubia; species Rubia yunnanensis. Next base: position 61,621,243 of record CM075069.1, on the reverse strand, counting down.
ATACGAAGAGGAAGTTAGTACCAATGGATGCTCCGTAAGTGGACTTTGCATACAAGACCGTATGGCCAAAGGAATAATCAACCTGCATGTAACGATCAGGGAAGGAAGTAGATTCAAGATGGTGGATATGGAGTTTATTGTAGTGAAAGCTAACAACCCTTACAACCTGATACTAGGCAGGCCGGCCCTGGCCTTTCTAAAAGAGGTAGTGTCGACTTTGCACCAGCTTTTGAAATTCCCGATGATAGGAGACATAGTGGGAGTCAAGAAAGACCAGCAGGGAGGAAGACAATGCCACATGATCGCTCTGAGCAAGAGAAAAAAATTGGTACAGGAACCACCCTGAGATCGATAGGCCAAGGAAACCTAAGCAGTGATGACAGTGATCAACCCAATTAACCCCAGGGAGCTTGGAGCAGAAACACAAGAAGAGGTGGTAGGAGAAGGGCGAAAGGTTCATATTGGCATGCCCATTTCCCTAGAGGTGAGGTCGAATCTATATAACCGCCTCGCCTAGAAGCCGGAGAACACGAAGCCGGAGAACATGACATAAGTACCCAAAGAAACCAGATTCCACTATCTGAGAGTGGAGCCCACCCATAAGCCTATATCAAGCAAAAAAGGATGACACTGTGCAAGGAAAGAAATGAAATGGTGAACAAATAGGTGGAACAACTGGTAGGAGCAGGAATACTCAGGGAGGTCTCGTACCCAACTTGGCTGGCCAATCCAGTCCTGGTCAAGAAAGAGGAACGAAGCTGGAGGATGTGCGTGGATTACACGCACCTAAACAAGGCATGACTCAAGGACTGCTACCCCCTGCTTGTCATAGACTAAAAGGTAGACGCTTTTACTCTTTACCCGATTAAGTGCTTTCTTAATGCTTATAAAGGCTATCACCAACTTCCTATGGTGGTGGTGGATGTGGAAAAGATGGCATTCATAATAGAGAAAGGAGCATTCGGGTACCGAATGATGCCTTTTGGCTTGAGAAATGCTGGAGCTACCTACCAGCGAGTAGTGGACAAAATATTCAAGGAGTAGATAGGAAGAAACCTAGAGGTATATGTGGACGACATGGTCATCAAAAGCACCATATTTGAGACATTTGTAGCTGATGTCAAGGAAAATTTAACTCTCTTTGAGTTAAAGATGTGGAAAAAATGGCATTAATAATAGAGAAAGGAGTGTTCGGGTATTGAATGATACCTTTCGGCCTGAGAAACGCCAGAGCCACCTACCAGCGAGTAGTGGAAAAAATATTCAGGGAGCAGATAGGAAGGAACCTAGAGGTATATGTGGATGAAATAGTCATCAAAATAGCCCTATTTGAGTGGTTTGTAGCTAATGTCAAGGAAAATTTAACTCGCCTTCGGGAGACAGGAAAGGACCTGAACCCAGACAAATACATTTTTGGAGTAGGAGCAGGAAAGTTTCTGGGGCTCATGGTATCAAATAAGGGGCTAAGAGTGAATCTAAAGAAGGTAAAAGAAAATCTTAGAAATGCAGCCCCCATGCACATCCAAGGAGGTTCAGAGCCTAAATGGGAAAATAGAAGCCATGAACTGTATCCTGTCCAAGACTGCAGAATGGGCCCTCCCTTTCTTCAAAAAATTATAGGGAAGTGTCGACAACAAAGGAAAGGTGCAGTGAGAAGAGCTAGAGGAGAGAGCGTTCAGGGAGTTGAAGAAACATTTGATAAAACTCCCGAGGCTAATAAGCCCAAAAGAAGGGGAAACCATGTACCTGTATCTAGCGGCGGGGGATGAATACCATCAGTGCGGCCCTAGTCAGAGAAGAAAACAAGATACAACGACATGAATAATATGTGAGCATAGCCTTGCAGGGTCCTGAGCACATGTATGCAAGTCAGGTTAAGTTAGTGCTAGCATTGGTAAATACAGCCAGGAGATTGAGGTAGTACTTCCAGGCTCACCCGATCATGGTATTAACAAACCACCCCTTAAGATCGATCCTTACACAGCCACAGGTGTTAGGAAGGTTAGTTAAGTGAGCGGTGGAGCTAGGTGAGCATGACATCGAGTATGCACCCCATAAGGTAATCAAGGGGCAGATAATAGCAGATTTTCTTGTTGAGATTCCTAAGAAGAAGGCGAAGGTCAGCGCAGAGCAAGCCGTGGAGCCGGTAGAAAAAAGTAACTTGACCGAGCCAGATGTGTGGAGTTTGCACGTGGATGAAGCCTCCGAGTGGAGGACGCAAGTGCAGGTATGGTGATTTCGGACCCCGGGGGGTTGCAGTTACTTAGGCCCTCCGTTTCAAGTTTCTAGCTTCTAACAATGAAGCAAAATATGAAGCCCTTATAGCAGGGATGAAGATGGCATAAAAGCGGGGAGCCAAGATATTGTAGGCATATGGAGACCCCATGTTAGTGGCCAACCAATAAACTGGGAAATACGCGGTTAAGAAGCAGAGAATGAAGAAATACAGAGACAAGGTCAGAAGCATGGCGGCCAGATTTAAGAAGTTTAATATTACTAGAGTGCTGAGATTGCAGAATATGAGGGCGGATGCCCTGAGTAAACTAGCCTCTTCACCACACACACAGCTAACCAATTCTATATTGGTGGAGGAGATGGAAAAGAGGCCAACATATGCCAAAATGGTTGGAGCGATAGGAGATGTTGTGCTGGATTAGACCACCCCAATCAGGGAATATCCCGAAAGAGAAACCCATCTCGGGGATGAGAAGGCAACAAGGGTAATCAAGAGAAACATGCTTAAGTACGCAATGAGGAACGACATGCTATATAAGCATGGGCATGTAGAACCCTAGATCAGATGTTCATACCCAAGTATGGCAACTGTAGTCTTGACAAAAATACATGAAGTAAGCTGCGGCAGTCACCAGGGCCCTTGGACATTGGCCCTGCGTGTTGTTTGGGCTGGTTAGTTTTGGCCAACGATGGTGGCAGATGCAGAAAAAATGGTCAGGGAATATCAGAGGTGCCAGGACCACGCCAAAATCCAGCAGCTAACAATGGAACAAATGACAAGTATCCGGTCACCATGGTCGTTTTCCAAGTGAGGAATAGACATTGTGGGACCATTCCCTGAGGCAATGAGGAGGAAGAAGTTTCTGGTAGTGGTCGTAGATTATATCACCAAATGGGTGGAAGCAGAAGTTGTGGCATCCATAATGACAAGGAATATCACGAACTTTGCATGGAGCAGCATGGTTTGTAGGTTTGGAATCTCCAAAACCATAGTCAGTGATAATAACAAACAATTTGCAAACGAGCCTTTCAGATCGTGGTGTTCAGATTTGAAGATAAACCAGCAATTCACATCAGTGGCACACCCTCATGCCAGTGGCCAGGCCGAAATGACTTACAGGACCATCGTTCAAGGACTGGAAAAGAGGTTGGGATTGGCAAAGACTAAATGGGAGGAAGAGTTGGCCAGCGTCCTGTGGGCCTATAGGACTGCTCCTAGAACAGCAACCAGAGAGTCACCATATAGGTTGTTTTGGAATTGAGACGATCATCCCACCAGAAGTGGCAGTGCCCAGCAGAAGAGTGGCAGAACCCTTGGCCGAGGAGGAGAACGACTAGGCTATCAAGGAAAACCTAGAGATGATGAAAGAGTTGAGGGATAAAGTCGCCCAGAAAGATGCAGCGTACAAATCCTGGATAGAGCAACACTACAATAGGGGGGTGAGCCAGATAGTGTTCGAGGAGAAGGACCTGGTCCTGCGCAAGAATGAAGCGAGTAGAGCCTAGAGGTAGAAAAAAATGGATGCACATGGGATGGCCTATACAAAGTAGCAGAGGGATTGGGGAAGGCAGCATATCGGCTAGAAGCTATAGCAGGTAACCCAATTCCTCGTACTTGGAATATATCTAGTATGAGAAAGTACTACGCCTGATGAGGCAATGTTTTTTAATAACTATGTAGTATGTAAATTGACTATGATGGTAGTATGTTTTATTTTGCGTAGGTGAGGTGGAATTCCTAAAGGGATCAAATCTTTTGTGAACCCATAAGGGGAGTGATCCTAAGGAAATTCACGAAACGTCCCCACTAGATGTATTTTTGAGGAGGTCTAGATACATAAAAGCCCGGGATTGCGAACAAGCAAATATCCAAGGCAAATAGACACCTAGCTTTTTCAGGCAGGGAGATGCGCCCCAAATATCCAAGGGAAATGTACACCTAACCTTTTCAGGCAGGGAGATGATCCCCAAATATCCAAGGCAAATGCACACCTGGTCTTTTCAGGTAGGGAGATGCGCCCCAAATATCCAAGGAAAATACACAGCTGGCCTTTTTAGGCAGGGAGACACGCCTTAATATCTAAGGCAAATGCACACCTGGCCTCTTTCGGTAGAGAGATACGCCTCAATATAAAAGGAAAACGCACACATAGCCTCTTCAGGCAGGGAGAAGAACCTCAATATCTAAGGCGAATGCACACCTAACCTTTTCAGGCAAGGAGATGCGGCTTAAATATCTAAGGAAAATACCACACCTACCCTTTTAAGGCAGGGAGATGCACTTCAACATTCAAGGAAAATGCATAATTTACCTATTCAGGCAAAGAAATGTGCTTCAACATTAAAAAAAACACAATTTTAGAAGCAAATTGCGTCTGAAATCAATTACTGGACCCGGCAAAAATGTGACAGGCTAAGAGGGATAAAAAGGCAAGAACCAAAGCAAAACAAAAAGAATAGCATAAAAAATGGTAAGGAGTGACACTCCATTTTTTAGATTAAAAAGAAGGGGAAATAGGGCACCCTAAAGGAAGTTAAGATCAAAGAGTTTTTTCCCCATTCACCTACGGACTTTCTACAAAACAAATAGAAAAGGGGGAAATAGGCACCCTGAGCAAGAGTAAATTGTTTACCCCTTATGGGGACTTGCGTACAACTCCAAAATAAATATAAAAAGTGCAACAAGCACTCAAACTCCAGAAGTTCTCATGACCTCGTCCTAAGCACCGCCCTGCCTGCCTGGCTCCTCGACCGCAACCTGCGACACCTTCCCAGCCTGACCTGCAGCCAAGTTCGACTACCCTACATTATCTAGCACAACTTCTTCCGGATTCTAGCCCTCAAGTTCAATAGTAGTCACGTCAAAGCGTAGGGACGTGAAATATTCAGAAATACTATGTTCCCAGAAGGGAACAAAGACCCTTCCTGTTAGGATAAATCAGATTACTGATTGGATTATGATTTATTATGATTAGAGTTCTTTCCTTATTACACCTCTATTGTACTCTTTATATATTCAGTCATCAATAATACAATTACTCCCTGCAAATCATTCTATGATGGTATCAGAGCATGTTCTGATCCTAAATCATAAATTTATTTTTATTTCTTTTTTCGGATGGCCAAGGAAACTATTTCTGGCAAATTTCTTATCAATTTCCGGTGAATTCAGGCCATCTCACGGAAGCCTATTTCGTCCAACATCCTCTTCGCCGGTGTCTCTTTCTTTCCGAAGATTAAAATTCCTCATCCCCGGCATCCGTATCCGGCATCATCGGCGTTCAAACCTTCAAGCCAGCGTTCAAACCTCTAGCGGCGAACTTCACCGGCATTCAAACCTTTAAGCCATCTCCGGCGTTAGGCTCTTATTCGGCAGCGGCTTCATTTATGGATATCAAATTTCAACTTCTTCTCGTCGAATTCATATCAGCCGATCGTCTTCTCCGGTGAGCTTGTCGCATCTCGGTCGAACCAAGCCACAACCAGATCCATGCGCCACAGTCCTTCCAAAAGTGCGTGCGGCCATGCGCTCGTGTTGCAGACTCACGCGCACACCCTTCTGCGCATGAAGTCACGCGCCTGGCAAGTCAACATCATCTTTTGCGCGTGAAGTCATGTGTATGGAGACTCAATAGCATTTTTTGGGCATCTTTGCACGCGCCCGGTCATTTTGCGCATATTTTCTGGGCATCTTCTTGTTATGGTTTATTTGGCACCTTTTTCTCGGGCTGATGGATCCGCTAAGTGGATTGCGGAAAAATTTTTGTTTTAGGCCAGTGTGAATGGTCTAAATCGTCATCCTTCGTCAAATCAATGTATCGTTGATTCGAGTGCTACATCTCACATCACTGCTCACAACAGTCATCTTGATAAGGTACAATCTTATCGTGGTTCTAATTCTATTCTTGTTGGCAATGGTGAATCATTATCTATTTCTCACATTGGCCAATGTCATTTCTCTGGTTTCTCTGTTAATGATGTTCTAGTGGTTCCTAAGATTACTAGAAGCTTATTGTCCATTAGTAAGCTTACTCGTGATTTACCTGTCCGTGTTATATTTAATGTCGATGCATTTTCCATTGAGCACAAGCATACATGGACAATAATTGGTGAATGTCGTCATAGTTCAGGTCTTTATTTTCTTGAGACTGGTGATTCCAGCTTTTTAGGCGAACTACACTCTAGTAAGCTTCATGCTTCTTTTGAGCAGTGGCACTCTTGCCTCGATCACGTGTCTCATGATACTGTTCAGTTATTGAATCGACGGGGCCTTATTTCTGTCACTTCTGCTATGCCTGCTTCTGTCAGTTGTTCTCCTTGTCAGATGGCCAAGAGTAGCCATTTTCCTTTTTCCACCAGTTACAAGTGCGCTACTGGTTTGTTGGATAAAGTGCATTGTGATTTGTGGGGACCGGCACCTATTATATTAGCCGATGGTTTCTTTTATTGTGCAGTTTTCGTTGATGATTTTTTGCAATTCACCTAGTTTTTCCCAATGCGGCATAAATCGGATTTCTATGACACATTTATCCAGTTTCAGAAATTCGTTGAGACTCAGTTTTCTGCTCAGCTTAAAATTTTTCAGGCCGATGGTGGCACAGAGTTTACTAATCACCGACTTCAAGCTCACTTCATATCATGTGGCATTCATCATCAGATGACCTCGCCCTATACACCTGCTCAGAATGGCCGAGCTGAGCGGAAGCATCGTCACATCACAGAGACTGGTCTTGCCATGTTTTTTCACTCTTCTGTGCCGCACTGTTATTGGGTGGAAGCTTTCTCCTCTGTGGTTTACATTATTAACCGTCTGCCTAATTCAGTTCTTAGTGGCAAATCAACTTTTGAGGTTATTTTTGGCCATGTGCCTAACTATACCCTCTTTCACCCATTTGGTTGTTGTGCATTTCCGTGTTTGCGTGCCACTGCTACAAATAGGTTTTCACCACGATCTCTTCCATGTGTTTTTATTGGCTACATCCCTCGCCATAAGGGCTTCCAGTGTCTTGACCCAACTTCTGGGCACATCTATGTCTCTCGCCACATTCGTTTTGATAAAACTCTATTCCCTTATGTCTCATCTTCCGCGGCCAGTCGTTCTATTTTGGTCTGGAGATTTCATCATTTTTTGATGGAGCTGTTAATTCATCAATTGGGGCCACCACACCTGTGCATGTTCTAGTCTTCCCTCATTCACCACCATGCTCCATCTGTACGGCCGACCCGGACCCAGCTCCTCAACCGACGGCCACCACGCCTCAGCCGCCGGCCACCACACCCATCCAGTCTCGGACGTCCTTTCTCCGAGACTTCTGACGGTCAGTCTCTGGTCAGCTCTGCCTGATCTTCTTCAGCGTCGTCAGCTGGTTCGACTCCTCTAGCTTCACCACCACAACCTCGTACCCATCAGATGGCTACTCGATCTTCTACCGGTGCCATTTAGTGCCGAGATTATTTAGATATTATTTCTCACGGTCTTACAGCTGCACTTCTTTCTCAGACAGAGCCCACTGATTATCGCTCTGCCCTTCAGGATCCAGCCTGGGTTTTGGCCATGGATGATGAGATGGCCGCTCTTTGTGGTCAGCATACTTGGGACTTGGCACCTCGACCTTCAGATGTCAACATTGTTGGTTCCAAATGGGTCTATAGGCTTAAGTATAGACCAGATGGCACTATTGAGCATCACAAAGCTAGACTTGTGGCTCAGGGTTTCTCGCAGATTCCGGGTTTTAATTTTGACCACACTTTCAGTCCTATGGTCAAAGCCTCCACTGTTAGGACGGTCCTCGTCATAGCCAACATGCGTTCCTGGCCACTTCATCATTTGGATGTCAAGAACACTTTTCTTAATGGTGTTCTTGATGTTTCGGTCTACATGAAGCAGCCTGTTGGTTACCAGGACTTTGCTAATCTAGACTATGTTTGTCGCTTGCGAAAGGCCATTTATGGTCTTAAGCAGACCCCCCGGGCTTGGTTCCAGCGTTTCAGCAGTTATCTGACACAACTTAGTTTTTGTTGCAGCTCAGCCGATACTTCTTTATGTGTCCTATCGAGAGGTTCGTCATTACTGTACCTACTTGTGTATGTGGACGATATCATTCTTACAGGCAATGACTCGACTCTTCTTCGCCAGTTCATCGATCGGACACATAGAAAGTTTACGAGCAAGGATCTTGGTGCTCTTCATTATTTCTTGGTCTTGAAGTTTTGCCTACCTTCTCAGGGTTATTGCTTGGCCAAGCAAAATATGCTCGTGATATTTTGAATCGGGCTGGTATGTCTGAAGCGGCACCTGTTTCTACCCCATTTGTCGCTGGTTCTTAGCTTCATAGCTCTACCAGTCCTTCGTTCCGGGATCCTGCACTTTATCGTTCTCTTGTTGGTTCTCTCCAGTATCTCACCATTTCTCGCCCGGATTTGGCATTCTCGATCAACACGGTGAGTCAATATCTTCAAGATCCGAGAGATGATCACTTCGCTGCAGTGACACAGATTTTGCGGTATGTTCGTGGCACTATTCATTTTGGTCTTAGCTTTTGTTCTACTAGTACTCCTGAGGTGTTAGAGTACTCTGATGCTGACTAGGCCCGCTATATGTAGACTCATTGGTCCACTTATGGTTATGCAGTTTATCTTGGTAAGAATCTAGTTTCTTGGAGTGCCAAGAAACAGCCCACTGTTTCTCGCTCTAGTACTGAGTTTGAATATCGTGCTCTCGCCAACACTGCTTCAGAAGTGATATTGCTCACTCATTTTCTTCGTGATCTCCGGATTCCGCTTTCTGGTTCTCCACTGCTGTTATGCGACAATAGAAGTGCTATCTTTTTGGCTCAGAATCCGGTGGCCCACAAGCGGGCAAAGCACATTGACATTGACTATTATTTTGTTCGTGACTTGGTGACAAAGTTGCGCGTTGCTCATGTTTTGACTTCTCTTCAGATTGCGAACATCTTCACCAATGGGCTCTCTCGTCCACTATTCGAGTTCTTCTAATCCAATCTGTGCGTCAGCGAGCATCCAACGCTTCACTTGAGGGGGGGTGTTATGATAAATCAGATTACTGATTAGATTATTAATTATTATCATTAGAGTTCTTCCTTATTACACCTCTGTTGCAATTTTTATATATTCAATTATCAATAATTCAATTACTCACTGCAAATCATTGTATCACTCCCAATGGTCTCACGGAGGGCATCAACATCAGTCACCTCGCTAGTAGTGTGGAAAGCCTTGTACAACGCCTAGAGCTGTCAATCCCTGACCCGAACCGAAAACCCGACACGGACCGAAACGATCGATTCAACCTGAAAACGAATTCAACCCGTGAGAAATCAACCCGAACATGAGCCGACACGACCGAACTCAACCTGAAACCCGAATATAACCCGAGAAAGATCGACCCGACGTGAACCCGACACGACTAAGTTCAACCCGAGACCCGATTCCGACCTGAGAGATATCAACATGAACCCGAACCCGACACGAACAGGCTTAACCCGAACTCGAACCCGACACGACCAGGCTTAACCCAAACCCGTACCCGACACGACCAGCCTTAACCCGAACCCGTACCCGACACGACCAGCCTTAACCCGAACTCGAACCCGACACAACAAGACTTAAACCGCACCCAAACCCGACATGATCAGACTCAACCCGAAACTCAATCTGAACCTGAACACGATTCAACTTGGCTCACAATTATCCTGAACAATATTCAACCCGATAAATCAACAAAATAACCATATAAAACTATGAGCGACACTATAGATAAGATTTAGGGTTGTTTTCATGCGTTCTGTTATGTACTTTTGGATCGCTTTTTTACATCCCAAAATTATCATATTGTGTTGCTTTTTTGCATCCTAAAATTAACATATTGAGATGCTTTTTTGCATCCTACGTTAACATATTGGGTTTCTTTTTGCATCTTAAAATTAACATATTAGAACGGTTTTTGCATCCTAAAATTAACATATTGGGATGCTTTTTGTGATTTTAAATTATGTATAAGGGTGCTTTTATGTATACTGAATTTAATTAATGGGTTGCCTTTTATGACTTATGGTGTGTAATTGTATACTGGATCTTCTTTTTTACATTCTGAATTGAACATGTTAAGCCTTTTTTTGTAATTTAGAATTGTATATTGGATCACTTTTTTGGAAAACTAACAGTTCAAATAAGTACGCCCTTATGGACATTAGGAACCGACAATTGTACAAATGTAGTTAACCAAAATAAAAAAATAATATATGTAAAAGACACATCAGATATATCCTCCATTCATATTAACCGGATATATTTAATTTGGAATTCATAAATGTCTAATGAACAATGAGTAATTAACTAGGAAACATTACATAAGCCTATCAAAGAATTCAAATGTTGTGTTATAGAACCCTTCATCACCGCAAATCTCATTAATGACCGCAATAGCCCAAAATTTCACCTACAAAAACAAGGAAGAAAAATTATAGTCAACAACAAATTAATAATGACTAATTGTAGTAGTTTAATATGAAGCTCTCAGATCCAGTAATTAACCGTAAGGAAAATTTCCTAGGTTTATTACAAGAATGATCATCATAGAGTTCTTGGTTGACAATTTGCAAACATAGAAGCCATCACCAGCAAATACAATATGGGCATCACTCCACAGCGGAGAGGTCACCATGACATGTAAGGGCAATAACTTCAAATGAATTGCAAATGACAACGTATTAGTAATCTTTGCACAAGAGACCTACCAAAACCACCCACCATTAGTTGTCACAATGCAGAAAAGTCATCACCAACAAATACCATATGGGCAACTTCAAAATGAAGTCACCATCACATGTAAGGGCAATGACCTCAAATAAATTGCAAATGACAACATAAATCAAGATTCAAGAAGACTCATTTTGAAGCTCATTCCCTATTTCGAGAACATTCTCTTCAATTTCCTCATATCCATGCAGCCAATTTTGAGTTGTGACCAGAATTTCAACATTCTTTGGTAAGAGAGCAGATCTGTATTTGCTCAAGGTACGTGCTCCCATGCTAAAAGCTGACTCGGAAGCAACTGAAGTAATTGGGATAGTTAAAACATCTCTAGCCAAAACAGCAAGCACGGGATAACTAACAAGTTGACTTTGCCAATATTTAAGGACATTATAATCATCATGATCAACATCAACAGGTTTAGGCTCAAGTGGAGTTAACAAAAAACGCTCAATTTCAGATTGAGTGGTCATTGTTGCGGCTGAACTATTTTGAAATTCCTGGTAGCAACAACAAAAAGTAACGTAAGTACATGGTACAAAATCTAATACTGGACAAATAAATCACAAGGAAAAACTTATACCTGCAGTATGTTAGCCCTTTTAAAGGGTCGAAAAGAACTTATCGCTGCATTTGTTGCAGAAGTAGATGACACTTGACGAGAAGAATTAGAAGTGGATGATAGAGATGAATAATAATCATACAAATCCTTTAAAGCTAGCCTAACCTGATTTACCTTTAATTGACACTCTGAGTCAACATATAGACGACTATACATAGAAGCAACAAATTGTAACTTGTAACGAGGGTCAAGAACAACAGCAACAGAAAGAATTACAGAATAACTATCCCAATAAGACTGAAATTTATCAAGCATGGATTTAGCCATCTCATTTAGTTTTGGATCCAAGTGCCCTCGCATTAAATTTTCTTCAATCATGATTATGTTCAAAAAATACTGATTAGCAGTAGGGTATAAGGAGCCAGAAAATAAATTAGTTATAAAAGAAAAAGGTTCAAGAAACTCACAAATACTTCCAATAGTTTCCCATTCCTCCTCATCCAATCTATCCACAACATTCATATTACGGACAACAAAATAGTTTAATGGTTCCTTGGCTTGTAAAGCTTTCGAAAGCATTGCAAATGTAGAATTCCATCGAGTCGACACATCAAGTATTAATTTACATGAAAAATTAGACCCAACTTCAGTCACAGCTCGTTCAAATGATGTAATCCTAGAATCCGACCCATCAATAAATTTCACAATATTACGTAGTTTACAAACACTAGCATCAACACACTTCAAACCAGATTGAACAATAAGATTCAGCACATGAGCACAACAACGAACATGGAAAAATTTTCCACCACAAGGTAGAGGTGTCATATTATTCAATTCAGTTTTCAAAGAGTTGACCATATTATCCATACAGCGGGCATTGTCTAGTGTCATAGATAGAACTTTTTCTTTAAGTTTCCATTCTTTTAATAAATCAAGCACAAAATTTTTAATATTGGCAGCACAATGCGGAGGCTCAAGATATCTAAAATTCAGTATTTTAGACCTAAGAATCCAATCTTTATCGACATAATGAGCGGTAAGTGTGAGATAACCACGACTAGTGCAAGCAGTCCATAAATCAGTAGTAAAACTAATCCTACCAGGAACATCAGTAGTCAAAGTCTTAAGCAACTCGCATTTGAACTTTTCATGTTCTGAAATACAATACTTAAGTATCGTATTACGAGACACACGTATCACATTGGGGTTCAAATAGGTAAGCATTTTCCTAAGGTACTCATGCTCGACTATTCTCAAGGGATATGCATGACAAATAATGGCACGTGCAAATAATTCACAATAGATTTTTTGATCAAATGGAGCGGAATTTGAACTCCCTTTTTCAGTTAATGATGTTTTACCTTTGCAAACCTGTATATGCTTTCTTGGATTTCCAGTACCATCTTTACCCTCAGCGGGGTATGTCATACAGCAAAACTTACAGCGAGCACGCAACAAAGTTACCCCATCTTTAACTTCTTTATAAAAATTATAGTGAGCCCATACCTCTGAACGCTTTAGTAAAATCTTCCAATCACTGTCATCAACTGGTATTTCCTCCGGAACATTGTTACCTACATGGGAATTTAAGTCCACGACACTTTCAGCATTAACTTCAAAAGATCTAGAAGTTTCATCCATCACCACCTGCATAAAAAGATTCAGTAACAGGATTCAGTAACATTAAGCAAACAGCATGAACTTATCACATACTTATCTGACCTAGGGGAACAGCAAACAGCATGAACAAGACCAGATAAACATGTCAATAAATTTGCTTAATAAGCCAACAGATCCGAGCCAGGTAATACATGTGCACTAAATAGACAGACTCTAACATAAACAGGCAGCACACAGTTCTGAGCAAGCTAGCAAACAAGTCTTTTTTTTTAAACGAGAACAAAGGGGAGCAGAACCACAATTGCAAAAGGATCTAACCAAAACCCTAACCACAGTACTTCTGAGCCAGGTAATACACATGCAATAAATAGACAGACTCCCGAATAAATAGGCAGCACACAGTTCTGAGCAAGCTAGTAAACAAGCCATTTTTTTTAAAACAAACAGGAAAGATTGAACAAGAAGTGAAGCTTCGAACAACAGTACAATCAGAATAAATATGATCAACTATAACATTCAGCCAACACTTCAATACCACAAAGCAAAAAAGAAAAGAAAAGAGAGGGAGAGCGGGGACGAGAACAGAGGGGGAGCCGAACCACAATTGCAACAGGATCCAACAAAACCCTAATCAGTAATCACTGTACTTCTACATCCAGCAACCAAAATTTCAGACCTGATAAAGTAGCTAAAAAATGGAGAACAATATTTTCAGAAATCCCAACAGTACATGAGTAACACATTTAGTAAACATGGCAACACCAAACTCCATAACTGCAACTCATACAGACTAATCACATACTTATCTGAACTAGGGGAACAGCAAACAGCATGAACAAGACCTGATAAACATGTCCGTAAATTTGTTTCATATGCAAACAGATCTGAGCCAGGTAATACACATGCAATAAATAGACAGACTCCCGAATAAACAGGCAGCACACAGTTCTGAGCAAGCTAGTAAACAAGCCATTTTTTAAAAAACAAACAGGAAAGATTTAACAAGAAGTGAAGCTTCGGACAACAGTACAATCTATTTAAATATGATCAACTATAACATTCAGCCAACACTTCAATACCACAAAGCAAAAAAGAAAAGAAAAGAGAGGGAGAGCAGGGACGAGAACAGAGGGGGAGCCGAACCACAATTGCAACAGGATCCAACAAAACCCTAATCAGTAATCACAGTACTTCTATATCCAGCAACCAAAATTTCAGACCTCATAAAGTAGCCAAAAAATGGAGAACAATATTTTCAGAAATCCCAACAGTACATGAGTAACACATTCAGTAAACATGGCAACACCAAACTCCATAACTGCAACTCATTCAGACTAATCACATACTTATCTGACCTAGGGGAACAGCAAACAGCATGAACAAGACCGGATAACATGTCAATAAATTTGATTAATAAGCCAACAGATCTGAGCCAGGTAATACACATGCACTAAATAGACAGACTGTAACATAAACAGGCAGCACACAGTTCTGAGCAAGCTAGCAAAGAAGCCTTTTTTTAAAAAAACGAGAACAGAGGGGGAGCAGAACCACAATTGCAACAGGATCCAACAAAACCCTAATCACAGTACTTCTACATCCAGCAACCAAAATTTCAGACCTCATAAAGTAGCCAGAAAATGGAGAACAATATTTTCAGAAATCCATACAGTACATGAGTAACACATTCAGTAAACATGGCATTCAGACTAATCACATATTTATCTGACCTGGGGGAACAACAAACAGCATGAACAAGACCAGATAAACATGTCAATAAATTTGATTAATAAGCCAACAGATCTGAGCCAGGTAATACACATGCACTAAATAGACAGACTCTAAGCAACAGAAAACAGCATGAACAAGACCTGATAAACATGTCCGTAAATTTGTTTAATAAGCAAACAGATCCGAGCCAGGTAATACACATGCAGTAAATAGACAGGCTCTAACATAAACAGGCAACACACATTCTGAGCAAGCTAGTAAACAAGAACAGAGGGGGAGCAGAACCACAATTGCAACAGGATCCAACCAAAACCCTAATCACAGTACTTCTACATCCATCCAAAATTTCAGACCTCATAAAGTAGCCAAAAAGTAGAACTTATCATTTTCAGAAATCCCAACAGTACATGAGTAACACATTCAGTAAACATGGCATTCAGACTAATCACATATTTATCTGACCTAGGGGAACAGCAAACAGCATGAACAAGACCAGATAAACATGTCAATAAATTCGATTAATAAGCCAACAGATCTGAGCCAAAAAATACACATGCACTAAATAGACAGACTCTAAGCAACAGAAAACAGCATGAACAAGACCTGATAAACATGTCCGTAAATTTGTTTAATAAGCAAACAGATCTGAGCCAGGTAATACACATGCAGTAAATAGACAGACTCTAACATAAACAGGCAACACACATTCTGAGCAAGCTAGTAAACAAGAACAGAGGGAGAGCAGAACCACAATTGCAACCGGATCCAACAAAACCCTAATCACAGTACTTCTACATCAACCAAAATTCCAGACCTGATAAAGTAGCCAAAAAATAGACAATAACATGTTTAGAACAAACAAGCAAAGACGATTCGAAAAATCAAAACAACACAGAGCAAAAAAAAGAAAACATAGGGAGAGCAGATACAGATACGATAAGAGAGGGGGAGCAGAGACGGGATAGAAACCAGGGGGGAGCAGAGGGAGAGCAGAGGGAGTGAGAGCAGAGAGGAAGGAGAGCAGAGACGAAGGAGAGCAGAGGGAGATAGGGTTTCAGTTCAGGGAGTTCGAGAGAGAAAGGAATAGGGTTTCACCGTTTCAGAGAGACACTCGAAGGCTTTTATACTACGGGCCTAAAAAATTAACGCCACAGATTAACCCTAGTTGAAATCAACGGTTGAGATAATTTGTCTCTAATTTATTCTTCTTTTCTCATTTGTTACTTACCTTTTAACCTGATTTAATTTCTTTTATTTTTTTATTTGTTTTCTAATTAATTCAGTTTTTTTCATTTCTTTTTTCTAAATTTATTTAAGCTTTGTTATGAATTCTCACTCATAAATTTATTTAATTAATGATATGCTAAACTGTAAAAATTGAAATAAAGTACTGCAAAAACAGTAAAAATTTTACTAGTATGTTATTTGTGAAATATCAACTAAAGATTAATTAATTAGTGCCAAACTAGTTATAAATTGAAATGTTTATAAAAAAAAAGGTATAAAGGATAATCAGTGTAGATATAAATGCAGTTATTCAAAACAAAATCAACTTCTCATGTAAGAATGCAGCTACATGATTAAGAATGCTAATTAGAATCGTAACATCTATACCTTATTATATCATTGCATTATTGCATTACAAATTTCCAATCATAACATCTAGTTCAAAGGAAAATCATATATATTATATATACCTTATATGTACTTATAACCGGAAAATAACCGTATATATTACTGTTAAATATATTTTTCACTTATTAAGACAACAGTAGTCATTAAAAAGACAATTGATGTATATAAACCATTTTATGAGTTATTGCAAAAAGTCATAATTAAATGATCATTTTAAATTAGATGTTGAATTTAAATTAGTGTCTATACAAATGAAACTTATGCTTTGTTAGATAAATATATAGTTATGTGAAAATTTTCATATATATACATATATATATATATATAACCAAGTGTTGATTTGTGATTTCTGTTAGTTATACACAATTTATATAATTGTATAGGGATATAGTTTAGTGTGTAAAACTCATTAACAATGTAACTATATAAAGTCTACTGACATTAATATGGAACTAAATAAACTTGGTTATATGTTAGGCTAATATATTGGTTGAACATATTTATGAGAATAAAGTGAGATTTATGTTTATTAAAAATCTACAAATATAATTACATAAATTCATCTCGTCATAAATTTTAGCGCGCAAGGGTAAGTTTAAAATGCAAAATTACGATTAAGTTTGAAATTCTGTTTCACCTAAAGTCTATACTTTTATGCCAAGTTGTTTATCGTTTGGTGTTGGAACACGAAATAAAACACACAGTGCACACACAACTTGTTTACGCAGTTCGGTGCAAATACACCTACGTCTGCGGGGCCTTTCCCAGATCAGAAACCATCCACTAGAAAGCAGTCTTTAGTACAAGAAGCTTAACTTGAATAATAATCCATTGCTAACCTATGAGTGAATGTCGTGAGTTCCCCTCACTGTCGATCCTACGTCGTTGAACCCTCACGATCAACACGTCTCCCTGGATCTCTTCCTCCCGAGGAATTAAGACTTCCTTGTTTCTGATCTTTAAGAACTTGGTTGGATGAATCAACACTCCTCCAAACACCTCAGGCAGATCGCTCCAACACTTCTCATGTAGAGATGAATTCTTGGTCGCTTACTGATTGCGTTGTATCTTCTTCTTTTTATATCCTTCGCAATCCTGCCTTCTATCAAACTCTTTCCTTGTCTAACTCTACCATAAATAGACTACTAGACTAAGGAAAGATCTAATTCTAATCTGGTATTTAACTGGACAATCCTTTATCAATAGTATGAAACATTGACTTGAAACATTGAAATTTAATAAACTGACATGACCTAACTTTTCCAATTTTCCAACTTTCCCTTTAATTATTATTGCATTTTTTGGTTGAATTTATTTTGAGTCTGTCTCTTGACAGACTGTATTTCCATAAGTCATGGAAATGTTATGGTTTAAAATGCAAATTAGAAGAAATGAAGATAAAATTTTTGGGTTGAATGAATCGGGTTATAAAATCTATAACTACTACACGTTCCATAATAAAATTTTAATATTACAACTAAGATCTTTTACTTTGTATTATTATAATTAAACTCTGTCTTTCCATAAGCTTATGGAATAATGGAAAGACGGTATTTTCCAAGATTTTGTCATTTATTATTACATTATTTAAATCGAGGAGTATGTTGTGACTGGGGATTATTTTGGCCATTGACTTGAAAAATACAATGGGGGTGTACAGGATAGCATCATTTTCGAGCGAATTTTAATTTGGAATTACGAGTCAAATTTTTACATTTTGCAAGTTACAAGTTACAACGAAACAATACATGATAATAGTACAGTTGTAACAATAACATTATTGAAATATAACCTAAATCAACCCAAATTTAATCAGGTGACATGAAACCCGATCTAAAGTGACCAACCCAAAATATATCTAAATTCAATGTGAAACATTATGAAAAATAATTGACATAATCAGATCCGAACAAAACTCCAGTACAAAAAAGGACACGACAATAACCCGATCCAATCCAACCCGACCCAACAATATTCTGACCCGACCCGATCTAATCCGAGTATAAAAATTACACGACACTAACCCGACCCGATATTTACTCAACCCGACACTAACCCGACCCGATATTAACTTAACCCGACACGACCCGATCCGAGAAAAAAACTGACACGTTTTCAACTCGACACGATAAAACCCAAATCCAACCCGACACGATAAATGAAAGCAACACGATTCAACCCGACACGTTTCCACACGACACGTTTCCAACCCGATACGATAAATGAAATCAACACGACCCAACTCGACACGTTTCAAACCCGATACGAATGCGACACGATAACCCGAATTGACACCTCTAACAACGCCTCTACCAGTTTCGAAGCCTTCTAGCTCTGCACGATCTTGGAGTGAATACGCAGGAAGCAACGCGAGAAGACCTTACTGCAAAAAGCGTGGAGTTGGGCCACCTCAGCCTTGAGACCACCAATTGTGAGTTGTAGGGACCCACTAACCCCATGCTCCAGTTCCAAAGTTCCCTCAGCACTGGTGGCCTTTTGGCAAAGCCGGTGAGCATCAGCGGTAAGCTCTTTGACGGTCTGGCACAGTTTGATGACCTTCCGCTTAGAGAAGGCACCACGAACCTCCTCCAGCTCCAGATGCACCGCAAAGGTGGCACACATGCGCTGTAAACACACATCCCTGACGAAGAAAGGGGGAGAAAATGGCAAAGTTAAAATAAAGCGGTAAAGAAACACATGCTAGCAGATATAAAAAGAAAAGAAACGATAAACAGTTGAATTTCAGTTTCACCTAAATTCTGAACCTTAATGCCAAGTTGTTTAACAGTTTGGTGTTGGAACACCAAGATTAGTTTGGTGTTAAACGCAAAACTAAACACGCAGTGCACACACAACTTGTTTACGCAGTTCAGTGCAAATACACCTACGTCTGCGGGGCCTTGCCCAGATCAGAAACCATTCACTAGAAAGCAGTCTTTAGTACAAGAAGCTTAACTTAAATACTAATCCATTGCTAACCTACAGAGTGAATGTTGTGAGCTCCCCTCACTGTCGATCCTACGCCGTTGAACCCTCACGATCAACACGTCTCCCTGGATCTCCTCCTCCCGAGGAATTAAGACTTCCTTGTTTCTGATCTTTAAGAACTTGGTCGGTTGATTTACGAACCTCCAAACAAACACGGCAGATCGCTCCAAAGTTCTCAACGTAGAGAATAGCCGTGGAAACGTCTGTGATTGCGTTGTAATCTTCTTCACTTTATCCCATCGCAATCCTGCCTTGAATAGACTTCTTTCCTTGTCGAACTTCTACCCCAAATAGACTTCTAGTCTAAGGAAAGATCTAATACTAATCTGGTATTTAAATGAACAATCCTGTTATCAATAGGACTTGTTCCATAATTAACTACTTAACCAATTCCTAACTATTACAGGAATATTCGTTTACCAGAATTAGATGACCACGAAATCAATCAATTATCTTCACAATATTCTGATCAGATCGCACAATTATATCCCATAATATACTCCTTAAATCGTGGACATCAACAATACAGCTGCTGGAAAACTGCTGGACAGCAGTGGTGTTCAAACACCATATCACCAGGATTCACTCAGTGGTGTTCAAACACCAGATTACCACTATTCACAATATGCCATACATAAGTCCAACTCCGGAGGACTTTACAATCTCCCCCTTGGCATATTGGTGAATTCATACCACATTAGCACAACCACCATAGAACACCAGAAAACCAAGCAGCATATAAATGTAGAATACCAGAATACCAGATAGCACAAATTACCATAAAATCAGCTAGCAATTCAATCAGACCACTAATATGACAAGAACACCATAAAAGTCATAAAAGTCTTAATATTCTCCCCCTGAATTCATTAATATGACAAGAACACCAAAAAAAATCAATCAGGCCAAACTATCAGTGCTCTCGGATTCATCACTGTCCGAATCTTCATCATCTGATCCATTTTCATTCGGAATTTCTGCCAACAGTGCTTCTCTCTCAGCCTCCAAATCTGCAAGCTCCCCCTGAATCTTGACTATCGCTGCCTGATGACGCTCAAGAATTTCTTGACACACTGTAGCTCTCGCCTCAATGGCTTTGAGCCGAGCTTCACCTTCATTCGAGCAACCCATTTCTGGAGGTGTCCATGGAAGATCCTTCACTATACGGCCACTCAAAGTCCTGAGGGTTGGCCTTAAAGCTTGGGTAGTTATAACTTCATCATTCTCCCTTGCAACCACTCCCCCTTTCAGCAGTACCATCGATATGATACAAGGATGAACCAAGGCTTCCTTCCGGGTCTTACGAGCACAGTCCATAATGTCATTGAATATCAACTTACCCAGATTGACTCGATACCTCGCACCCAGACTATAAAGCAGAGTCGCCATTTCCTTGGTAACAATCGTGTTGTTTACCGAAGGAATCCAATTATGAACAGCTACTGTATACAGACAGTAATACCTGGAAGTCAGATTGGATGCCGGTATTTGTTGTCTCCCAGCCAGTGGCCAAGTGCTTTCCACTCCTCCTGTTAACTCAATTGCCACCTCATCAAAATTTTCTGGGATTTGGTGTTGGAACACCGATTGAGTATTCTTGAGAGTGCCATGCTGCAAGCATCTATTCACTACCTCAGGGGAGAATACAACTACCTTCCCTCTCACATAGACTCTGTGAAACCACTGAGAGTCTTCATCTTCACAGTCTTCTTTCAGGTTCGAATAAAATTCCACCACCATTTGTTTATTATATTCAGCAAAACATGTAGCAGCTTTAATCACCTTGAGGTATCTGAGAAAATCAGAAAATCCACACTCTTCATACTTCTCAGCATCAGCCGGTCTTTCTGCTAGAATTCGTCTCACACTGATGAAGTCCAACTTTTCTTGGCACTCATTATCGTATAGTTCATTGCTGATGGCCTTACTGACCTCAGGTGCAGGCAATACTTTGGGCTTTATTTTCTCCGCAGAGTTCTTCTTCCGTTCTGCCCTCAATCTCTTCAGCTTCTGTCCAATAGGTTCGTCACTATCATAACTGTCAGCTGTACCCCTGTCTCTGCATCGTTTTGATCTCCGAATTTTCTTACTTGCCGAGACCACACTCTCTTCAACAATCTCAGGCATCTGAGGCAAAGATCTGTCTTCAGATGTAAACGGTGTTTCAACACCATCTTGCTGCCTTCTCCTCTTAAGTCCCTGAGCTGGACTTTTCTTCAGTGGTGTTTCAACATCACTCCCAAACATCTCACCAATTTTCTGCTCCTCAGTCAGATCCTCTCCTGGTGTTGGAATACCAGTATCCTGCATTACAGTATCTTCTTCCACAGCCAGACACTCTGCATTGTCAGTTGCAGAGTTTAATTTTTCACTTTCTGGCATATCTGCATCTTCTCTTTTATCCTCAGCCACATCTTCATCACCTTCTTTCTCAGAACCTGATCCAAGAAATGCTGACAGAGCCTCCTCGGATCTCATTAATGTTGCCAGAGCCTCATCCAGCGAAGAAGCATCTCCTGGTTCATTCATCGGGGTTTCCTCTGTATCAACTCTCTCAGTACACTCTTCTTCTTCTTCACTGTCACTAATCTCCAAAACCGGAACAGGCAAATTTCTGAGTGACTCTTGAGTCTGATTCAGGGACTCATCAACACAAACCATCTCCATAGCTACATCAGTGGAGTTCACCACTTTTATCCAGGGCTGAATCACAGCATCATCACCCAATTGTCTGAGAATAGGCCTGTGCAGGGACCCTATCCGGGTATAGATAGTAAAGTATTGGCCTAATTCATCTCCAACTTTATAATGTTCACCGAAATCTACTCCAACTAGTTTGGCATTATAGTCACTAATCTCCTTAATTTCTCCTATGCCACCAGTCAACAATTCCTCAAGTTTAAATTTGTTAATCTTGCCATGCAAATTTTCATACTTTCTAAGGTCTACATAACCCCTGTTCTGCACCATCCACTCTATGAAATCAAGAACAGAGCTAAAATACATTCCATCATAGACGAAAGAATGATCAAACCTAGCTTTCCGTCTCTGAACTTTTCCACCCCACTTGGCTAGTGTCTGCACTCGATCTCCACACAGCTCGTCCACATTCGCATCCAAATCGAGCTCTTCAAATCGCGGATTCTCCGGCACCCGCACCTTGACAAATTCTCGGACCATCTTCTTGAACTTGGAGCTCGCCATTGTTGCAGGGTTTTGAGTGGGTTACAAAAATTGAGGGTTTGGCAACTGTTTCTGATGAACAGGGAGCTGTGAGCTATGAGGAAGATGAACAGTCAAGTGTTTGAGTTTGTGTGGGAATCAATTTGTCACTTTCTCCTTTTTCCCCCCTTTTTTTTTCGAAACCCAAAAGACCTTCTCTTTTCCTTTCCTTCTGAATCCAAGCCTAGGCCCAATAAGTTTTCTTTCGGCCCAGCTGATTTTTCTCCCTCTGAAGTCCTCGGTGTTTAAACACCACTTCACAAATTTTTGGTATTTTCGGTTTTTCATTTTTTTTTTCTTTTTCACCATATTAACTAAGAAACAAAGCAACAGTAAATAATACAATAGAAAGTACAGATCAGAGTACCTCACATTCGACAGACACCCAAGTGTTGTCTGAGTACTTCAAACGTCTCACCATCCAGAGGTTTTGTAAAGATATCGGCCAGTTGTTCAGCTGTTGGCACATACTGGACTGTAACTTCTTCTTTTTCAACCAAGTCCCTAATAAAATGATGACGAATATCAATGTGCTTCGTCCTCGAATGTTGCACAGGGTTCCTGGAAATATCAATAGCGCTTTTATTATCACACAGCACTGTCAGACTCACATCATCAAACCCATAATCTCTCATCATCTGCTTCATCCACAAAAGTTGTGCACAACAACTCCCAGCAGCTAAATACTCTGCTTCAGCCGTAGACAAAGATATGGAGTTCTGCTTTTTGCTATACCAGCTGACTAGATTCGGTCCAGCAAAGAAACATCCACCTGTAGTACTCTTACGATCATCAGCATTCCCAGCCCAGTCTGAATCACTGAATCCTACTAACTGTGAATCCTTGTTTCGAGAAAACCATACTCCATACTCCACTGTTCCACTTATATACCGAATAATCCTCTTCACTGCCGACATATGTGATTCCTTTGGATCTGCTTGATAGCGAGCACAAATACCAACACTCAAACAAATGTCTGGTCTACTTGCTGTTAAGTACAACAGGCTCCCAATCATACTCCTGTACATTTTCTGATCAACACTTTGTCCATGCTCATCTTTTGTCAGTTTATCAGTAGTAGCCATTGGAGTGCGTATTGCTTTTGCGCTTGTAAGTCCAAATCTCTTGATCAAGTTTTCAGCATACTTCTGTTGATTGATGAAGAGACCATTCTTCTCCTGAATAACTTGCAATCCCAGAAAATATGACAGTTTCCCTACCATGCTCATTTCGAATTCATTAGTCATTAAATCAACAAACTCCTTTAACAGGACTGAAGAGGTGGATCCAAACACAATATCATCTACATAAATCTGTGCAATCAGAATGTTTGAACCTCTGTGTAGTACGAACAGAGTCCGATCTACTCCCCCTCGACGATAGCCCTTTTTAATCAGAAAGGTTGTCAGTCGCTCATACCATGCTCGGGGGGCCTGCTTGAGGCCATATAGTGCCTTATTCAACCGATAGACAAAATCAGGAAACTGTGGATCTTCAAACCCTTTAGGTTGCTCCACATACACCTCCTCCTTCACGACCCCATTCAAGAATGCACTCTTGACATCCATCTGGAAAAGAGTAAAGTCCAGAATGCACGACACAGCCAACAACAGTCTGATTGACTCCAATCTGGCTACAGGTGCAAAAGTCTCATCAAAATCTATTCCTTCGACTTGCGTGTATCCTTGAGCAACTAGGCGTGCTTTATTCCTTGTGATATTACCATCGGCATCAGATTTATTTTTGAAAATCCACTTGGTACCGATCACATTGACATTTGCAGGTCGTTGAGTAAGAACCCAAACATTGTTTCTTTCGAATTGCTGTAATTCTTCTTGCATAGCAGAAATCCAATATTCATCGAGCAAAGTCTCTTTATAATTCTTCGGCTCCGTGAGTGATATGAAACAAGATAATCCTGCCAATTCCCTGTAATTTACACGAGGTTGATCCCGAAGTTGCATTTGTCTGGACGGACGCTGTTCCGATTCAGGTGTCTCGGTTTCTGGTGTTTCAACACCAGTTGACGATGTTGGTGTTTCAACACCGGTAGGGAACACTGGTTCCAGCACTTCACCTTCTCCAACTCTGTCATCCTCAGAATCATCTACCACCACATTAATAGATTCCATGACCGTTCCAGTACGTTGATTAAGCACTCGGTATGCTCGACTGGTGGGAGAATATCCCAAGAATATCCCGACATCACTTCTAGATTCAAACTTAGCTAACGGCTCACGATCTTTTAGAATATAACACTTACTGCCAAAAACATGGAAATACGACACATCAGGTTTCTTCCCTTTCCAAATCTCATACGGTGTCTTCTCAGTAAATGGACGCAAATATACTCTGTTGATGGTGTAGCATGCTGTATGAAGCGCCTCAGCCCAGTATTTAGAATGAATTTTCTTTTCGGCTAACATTGCTCTGGCCATTTCCTGCAGTGTTCGATTCTTCCTTTCAACTATACCATTTTGTTGCGGTGTGATGGGAGCAGAGAACTCGTGGTGTATACCGAGTGTCTTACAGATGTCATTAAACCTAGAGTTTTCAAACTCCTTTCCATGATCACTTCTGATACGGGCAATTCTTGCCTGAGTAGATCCCTTTTCTACGTGTAATTTGTACACCAAGGTCTCGAAAACTTCAGCTGCCTCTGACTTCTCTTTGAGAAAAGATACCCAAGTATACCTCGAGAAGTCGTCCACACACACAAAAATGTACTTCTTCCCTGCAACACTGGGTGTATTGATCGGCCCCATTAAGTCCATATGTAGAAGCTCCAACAGTCTTGACGTTGAAACATCATGAACAGCGTGATGTGGGATCCGAATTTGCTTTCCTTCTTTACATGAGCCACACACAACCTCCTTGCTTTCACCGATTTCAGGAATACCTCTGACTGCATTCAGTCTGGAAATACGTGCCAGAGATTTGTAATTTATATGTCCCAATTTTCTGTGCCATAGAGTGCTGTCTTCCTTCTTCGAGCTCAAGCATGTCACATCTTGATCGAGCAAATAACAATTATCTATTGACCTTGTTCCAGTGAATACTCCAGTCCCATGGTTAACAATACATTTTCCTTTGTCAAAGTTAATTGTCATATCATCGTCACATAGATGGCTGATGCTCAATAGATTAGCCTTCAGACCTTCCACAAGCAATACATCTTGAAACACAGGGAGTCCTTTAATCGCCAACTCACCCTTGCCAATTATTCTGCTCCGTTTTCCATCACCAAATTTAACATGTCCACCAAATCCAGGTTTGAATTTTTTCAAGAATTCAGGAACTCCAGTCATGTGCCTTGAGCACGCACTATCAAAATACCACGAGGTTCCTGTATGTGCTCCAAAACATACAAAACTAGAAAAACAAACATTTCGAGATTTTGGAACCCATACCTGGCGTACTGGTCGAATGACTTGTTGCGGATTCAGATTAACCCGTGCGTTGAAAGATCCAGTTTTGTATCCTCCAGTGTTGAATTTGTGCGTTTTATGTTCCAAGTTGGTGTTGAAACCTCGAACTGGACTGGTGTTGAAACATCGATATGGGTTGGTGTGCATGCCTCGATATTCCGTGTTGACAGACAGGGTTCTCATCAGTCTAAAACATCTGTTTGTCACATGACCTTGAACTCCACAGTATCCGCATCGTCTGACTCTTTTTGTTGAACCATGCTTCTCAATTATTCTCGGAGCTGATGCATTTTGATCTGTCTGATGATTTCCTTCTTTCACTGTCCTTTCATAGCCAATGCCAAATTTGCTCGTCTGTCCCATCCTTAGACATTCTTCGAGTTTAGCTTTCCCAGTATTGAGGCGTCTAATGGATTGTTCTGCCTCCTCTGCTCGTTGCACCACTACAGCAAATTCCTTCTTGAGTTTTTCCAGATCTCGAGTCGCCTCTTCCTTTTCGCATGCATATACTTTAGCATTCTCACTTAGCTTCTTGTTTTCAGCCTTGAGTTCTTTGTTTTCATCTGCCACTTTTAACCACATTTTGTACATCTCCATGCTTTCTTTGCGAATGTCTTCATCACTAACGCTTCTATTTTCTTCATCTGAGCTACAGATCTCTTCTTCGTTCAGCACACTAAGACTTTCTTTACAGAAGTTGTCTACCTCCACCATTGACACCCCGAAAGCAACATGATTTGTATACTCATCTTCATCCTTAACATCATCTCCTCCATCATCATCACTCCAGGTTGTGGCATATGACTTTCCTTGTCTTTTGAGTGTATTGGCACACTCAGCTTGTATGTGTCCAAAACCTTCACACTCTCTGCACTGGATTCTTCTATTCAGGTTCGGATTTACTGATTTGAATTTTGGTGTTTCAACACCAGTAGATTGACCAAATCGTGGAGTGGAGTTTGCATTCGGATTTTTGCTCCCACTTGACTTTTCTTGTGGTTTCCTGCTCATCTTCTTCATAAATCTGGAGAAATTCCTGGTTATGTTTGCAATTTCATCCGTCTCTTCATTATCTGTAGAATAATCAACCTTTCCAGTGTTTGTGCTTGAAAACGCCATTTCTTTCTTCCCCGTTTTAGTTTGCAACATCTCCATTTCATACGATTCCAGAGATCCCATAAGTTCATCAAGTGTCATTGTTCCTATCCTTCCATTTTCATTTATTGCCGTGACCTTCATGTTGAACCGTGGAGGTAATGCCCTCAACACTTTCCTTACAAGTTTTTGATCTTTGTACTTTTTGCCAAACTGAAACGCCTTGTTTGCAATATCTCGGACTCGTCCATTAAACTCGGAGATAGTTTCATCTTCACGCATCTTCAACTCTTCAAATTTGGTCGTGTAATACTGCAGCTTTGATTCTCTTACAGAGCTTGTTCCCTCATGGTAAATTTGTAACACATCCCATGCTTCCTTTGCAGTCTCACAGTTCGAAATCATTTTAAACTGATCTTCGTCCACAGCCGTAAAGATGGCATTCAATGCTTTTGAGTTGGACACGTGCGCCTTATGCTCCTCGGTGGAATACCTAGAGAATGGTTTAGTGGCAGTGGAGCTTGATCCTTCAGTTGTGTCACTAGCAGGTGGAGTGTATTGATTTATGACATAGTTCCAAGCTTGATCATCTAGAGCTCCAATGAATACTTTCATACGAGCCTTCCAGTAAGCATAATTTCCTTGTTCCAGCAATGGTGGTCGCGTGACTGATGCCCCCTCCTTTGGTGCCATGGTGAAACCTGATCTCACTCTCCCTGTATAGGGGTCAGCAAGTGCCAAGCTCTGATACCAATTGAATTTCAGTTTCACCTAAATTCTGAACCTTAATGCCAAGTTGTTTAACAGTTTGGTGTTGGAACACCAAGATTAGTTTGGTGTTAAACGCAAAACTAAACACGCAGTGCACACACAACTTGTTTACGCAGTTCGGTGCAAATACACCTACGTCTGCGGGGCCTTGCCCAGATCAGAAACCATTCACTAGAAAGCAGTCTTTAGTACAAGAAGCTTAACTTAAATACTAATCCATTGCTAACCTACAGAGTGAATGTTGTGAGCTCCCCTCACTGTCGATCCTACGCCGTTGAACCCTCACGATCAACACGTCTCCCTGGATCTCCTCCCCCCGAGGAATTAAGACTTCCTTGTTTCTGATCTTTAAGAACTTGGTCGGTTGATTTACGAACCTCCAAACAAACACGGCAGATCGCTCCAAAGTTCTCAACGTAGAGAATAGCCGTGGAAACGTCTGTGATTGCGTTGTAATCTTCTTCACTTTATCCCATCGCAATACTGCCTTGAATAGACTTCTTTCCTTGTCGAACTTCTACCCCAAATAGACTTCTAGTCTAAGGAAAGATCTAATACTAATCTGGTATTTAAATGAACAATCCTGTTATCAATAGGACTTGTTCCATAATTAACTACTTAACCAATTCCTAACTATTACAGGAATATTCGTTTACCAGAATTAGATGACCACGAAATCAATCAATTATCTTCACAATATTCTGATCAGATCGCACAATTATATCCCATAATATACTCCTTAAATCGTGGACATCAACAATACAGCTGCTGGAAAACTGCTGGACAGCAGTGGTGTTCAAACACCATATCACCAGGATTCACTCAGTGGTGTTCAAACACCAGATTACCACTATTCACAATATGCCATACATAAGTCCAACTCCGGAGGACTTTACAACAGTGAAGGAACACATACCTCCAAAGTGGCGGAGACGCTGCGGTCGGCAGCGTTAAAGGAAGAGGCAACATTCAAAGCACGATTGGTAAGCTAGGCATTGTAGTGCTCCACTGGTAGGGCCTTCGAAAGGAACTCCATGCAAGATAGCGGTCCGCGAATAACCCCTAAACCCATAGTTGCACAAGAAGCAAAGGCCCCTTGGGGCTGATAGCGAGTCACAAGAGTTATAGGCGTGGCATGCCTTGTGGAGGTAGTAGCCCAATGCAGAACATGTATCGACGAAAGAGGAGTCTCTGGAATTACTTTTGTGGCAGGGTCTTTATCTTTCTTAATCAAGGTACCACGACGTTTGCGGACCAGTTTATCCGCAACCTCGGAAGCTGGTTAGCAGGCTCAGAACAGTTAGAAATAGCAATGTCATGATCAGGGCTGTTCACCTCCCTTTCCTCATCGTCAGCACGCAAGTTGGGATGAGCCAGAAAGATCACCAATCAAGCTTGCCACTGACATGTGTAAAAAATAGAGAAGGCATAAGAAGAATTCTTAGAAGCATGAAGACACCCAGAGAACGCACTTAAAGCAAACAAAATAAGCAAAATTGACCAGGGCAGTGTTAGTCATGTACCCCGGAGATCACCAGGACCACCCAGAGGGGTAACACTGGGGGGAAAATAAGGCAGACCGATGGCACAAAGGACGGAGCCACTGAGGGTAAATTCATACCTCACTGATAACTCTCCTAAGACGGAAGAAAACTGGCTCAGGGAAGCCATCTCCCCAAGACCAGGGAAAGCACCCGTGCTTGTTGTGAGGCCAGCAGGGAAAGCTCTAGTATGGGCTTCCCTCCCCAAATCCAATTCCTTATCTACATACATGAAATTGGTTTTCCACTAGACCCAAGTAGAGAGGTGGGTTATCAGTTTCGGCCCACCCTGGCGGAACTTCAAGTGCATCCAACTGGGGGGATAGGCAGTAGGATGGAAAAAACTTATAAAAGAGGGAATGGTAGGAATAAAACCAATCCCCAGGCACATGACTTCAAACCCGATGAGAATCCAGACAGAGTTAAGGGGAAGATTGATGAGGCTCAATTCAAAAGTCCCAATATGGATTGAAAGAAAGTGGAAAAAAGGAAGCGATGACTGCCGCAGGAGATGGTTTCTACTTAAACGACTATCATATGGTCTGGGTTATCCAGGACGCTTTCCTTTTTCCCCGGGAGAACGATACGGCTGTTGAACTCCCCAAATTCAATGCTTCCACCGACAAAAATGATCTCGCACAATCGGAGGATTTAGGCTATTACCTCAGGCGCCACATTACAGAATGCAGGCTCCTTGGGTTTGCCAACAGTTCTACCCATAATTAAGGAATGGACGAAAGAAATTGTGTATGAAAAGGGAAGAAGAAGATACCTGATGAATGGAGGAATGAAATGCAGAAAAGATGAAGAAACGAGAGGAAAATGATGGGGGACAAGTGAGAGATAAAGGAGAAGAAAAGACAAGGCTCTTAAAAATACAGGGGAATATCAGTAGGCCGCAGGGGCACGTTGGAAGCAGGAAGCGTCCCAAAATGATCACTTTTTGCTTCGAAGAGGAGTGAAGTTAATAATGCTATGCACGCAAAAATATGTATTTGGTATACGCGTGGTGGCAGTTATGACAGGGGGAGGCGACAATTTGAGATATGACCCCACTTTCCTCAAAGAAGCAATTTTTTAAAAAATGGGGATTCAATTAGGGTGGACGGCGGTCGATTTATTCGATTTTCAGATTATTCAATTTGGATTATTTGGTTTTGCCTCTAAAAAGGTCAAAATCAAATTTGAATCGAATAATCCAAATAACCTGAATAAATTGAATCGAATTTGAAATTCGATTTCGGTTTGAATTCGAATCTAATCCGAATAAATCGAATTGGAGTTGAATATTTTTTTTAAATGTTAAAAATACATAACTTAATTCAAAGTTCAAAAAAATTATTGAATATGTAATTTAAATTCTACATCGCCAAAATCAATTCTTCAAAATTACAATCCCACAAATATAATATAAATTTAATTATAAAAATTTTAGGATTACACTTGATATTAAGGATCAATAGTTTGTTTTAATATTTCTCTTTAAAACCTTCACATTTCTTCAAGACTTGAAGCACTTCACATTTACCCTGAAAATACAAAGAATTGAGAAGATTAAAACATCAATTCACGTCTGAGTGCATAAAAAGTATACTTTCCAAAGTCAGAATGCCGTTAATATGTCAATGAATTGCTAAATACAAATATCAAACTCATTAAATCTGGTACTCAATCGGTTACTCATTAAATTAATCCTCATATGGAATAACTAAAGCTTGCAACAATCGAGCTTGCCAATCGAGCAACATGCCACTCTGGTGAATGAAAAGTACCATCCACCTGTGACAATACTCATCAGAATATGCACACCAAAATTTGTGTAGTCTACTCAAAGTTACCATTAGTAGTAAACATATGGTCACACAATTCATCAGATTAGGCACATGCAAATATATTGTTGACTAAGATACAAAAGGAAGAAGAAACACGTGCAAAGTGAAACTAATTTACGACAAAGTAGAGTTTGGACCTGAAATACATTAGTTTAAATAGTATTCCAGATGCCAACACTTTGTTATAATTGACAGTAAGATAAAGGGCTGGCAGACATTACACCAAAAGCAAAAGCACAGACTTTTCCTAAAAAAACCAGCGTCTGGTCTTCTTCTTCTCATGTTAAGGACAATGTTTCTCAAGGCGCAACTCACCAAAAGACCTTGAGATCAATAGTTTGGCCCTCCGGACATGGTACGCTGATGGTGAAGGACATGCTCTAACTAACTACAAAAAGAAAGAGGTTAAGTACAGTAGTAGTAAGACATGAGCAAATAAGCTGAAAAATAAAGGATCATTTGTCTAAAAAAAGGTGATAGCAGTCAGGTTATCAATCTCACCAGTACTAGAACAACTCCCAGATAAGACAATGGATTCAATTATTTAATACTTTTTATTATTGCAAAAAAATAATTAATGGCCTTTTTCCTTTGAATTCACAGACGTAATTCTTACTTTGTTTCATCTGGGTTAAAGGCAACTGAAAAGGCAGCAGTAATCTCGTCCATGGCATCATATACACGATATATGCAACATAGCTGCAATTTTTTAAACCAAAAAAAATCAGAAAACATGTGCTCTTCACAATGGAACACTAAAACAAGAATAATTTTTTTTAAGTGAGCACACCATTAGAAAGAATCAGATGCCATTATCAATAGGTGTGATAGGCATGCACAACCATGATGTTTGCTCGTGGGATAATGAAATTGTTAAACTTCTTTCCTACTATGAAGGCTTCAGTGTGGCACCTGCCCAGAAGTAGCGTCCCAAATATGAATTGGAAGGTCGCAGGTAGTGGTAGCAAATACACTTGTATCAGGACCTAAAACACAAAGTAGATAATTGCACATAAACACTGTTCTCAGACCACAAACCAGAACCTATATGAAAATAATCAGATGGCTAATATACATACTGGAACTAGACATGTGTGGATACCAGCAGTAATCATAGACTGATTCTCCCTCACTAATGACAAGGTTTGCCGCATATGAATCTAAAACGAGTCAATCACCATTAAGCACATATATATACATAGTGAGAGAAGTAGTTCAATGAAACAAGTATAGTTACCAAGAGGGGTGCATCAATATTTAAATGAAGATTTCCAGCAAAATAAAAGGAAAATAAATTCATGTTGTACTATTTTGCATATCAAAATGGAAAAAGGCGAGATATGAGTTCTCACTATCAGAAGCAGAATAAGACCATGCATCGTCACCACTTCCATTGCATTACCTAGAACAATGAAGACCGGCATTTGTCAAAAACCAGAACTATATTATGTCTAGTTGGTTGAAAGTTTTTTATTTATAGTTGACATCAATGTAGAGGGGCAATGCAAGTGCATAAAACGATGGTAGCATAAAGCGTTCTTCCGGAGCAATTATCGATAAAATTCTACTCTCCCATGTTATTTGTACAAAAGAAAGGATTTTGGTGTGAATAATTTGTAATTCGTAAATTTTGAATTCTGCATTTAAAATAATAGTGGTGATCAAATATAGCACCAAGTACAATGATATAACCCATGTGATGAAGAACAAATGATTTATGAGATGATGTTGAAATTGATCAAGAGGCATCAGAATCAGAACACAAGAAAGCTACTTATATCCCAACTCATAATACTAAATTTGCAGCTATACAATGAATACAAACAATTAGCAGGATAAAAGGAAGCAAATCAGTTATCAAACTAAAAATAGTGAACAAAGAAGAACATGTTAGTATGTTACTGCATTATTACAACACTATACCACAATTTTTTTGTCCTCAGTGTTTACTGTCATCATAATAAGAGGAAAAGTTTTTCTGCACAATGAAACTATGAGATAGCTAGATTAATGCAGAAGTTCTCTCAATTTTTACTAGTTCTCACAAATTCATTGCAATTTTTTACAACAGTGATTCAAGATCACTGACTAAACCAACAGGGCAACAACACTACAAAAACCACTTCAATATATTGAACAAAAAGATGCTCTCAAGATCATTGACTAAACCAATAGCAATACATAACTATGAGATAGATTAGCAAACCAATGAAACTCGAACTATTATCTACAATCTGTTAAAATATACTCATTTGAAGTACTAACAGAACTTGAGTGCACTACCAAAGTTCAAATATATTTAACCACAAGAACTCTAACTACCTCCTAACAATCAAGTACTATATCATAGAGCCCAAAAACAATGAGGTATTACATATATATTCATAAAAGCCCTGTTCAGAAACAAATATAGCATTTTTACAGAAACAAAACGAGTCAACATACTGTACAATTTCATCAAGATACTCTCATAAAAACTAAAAAGGCAGCAGATTCTTCTTTTAATTTGAGTAAAAACTAAAGATACAAACATAAAAGAAACGAGATTATACCTGTGTGAAACAATGAAGTGAGAATCAACTCAAAATGCCAAACAATAAGCGAAAGCCAGTGAGGTCGATGGCGTGCGCAGTTCACAAAGTGGAAGGCGTGCGCAGTTCCTTGGTTTCCTCTGTTGGTTGCCTCTGTGAGTAACAAGCCCCCTGATGTTTTCACTTCAACCTCAGCTACCTGCAAGACATTGATACAGAAGACCACTTAGTTTTGGCAGATATTGATACAGAAGATATTGATACAGAAGACCTAAATAACACATAGCTTTGGTAGAGGTGAATGGGTGATGGGAGAAAAGGATGGGAAGTGATAGGGTTTTGTTCAAATTGAGGGATGCGCAGCCTTTGCTCATTTGCAAGATTGTGAAACATATGTTACCCTTTTATATAGTTAGCTTATTAGGGTTTTGATATTTTGGGCTTGGTTGTTGGGCTTAGGAAAGGCAAGGTTAGTTAAGATATTACACTTGGCCCAAATTTTAGGAGTAGCATTATATTAATATATAAATATATAATATTGATTTATTTACAATTCGATATTCGGGTCGGTTTTCGGTTTGAGTTTCAATAACTAAAACCAAACCAAAAACCATATTCAAAATTCGGTTTATTCAATTCAGTTATCCAAAAACCATATTTTAAATTCGGTTCGGGTTATTCGAATTCGGATAATTCAATTTTCGGTTTGGTTTTCAGTTTTTTGTTTTTTTGCCCACCCCTATATTCAATATTTCCCTCAAAAAACACAAAATGATGCGTAACCCGGTCAAACAGGAACTAACCGAGCTATTAGCACCTCTTAGAGACTCATCCCGAAGCCATGCATAGCATGTAGAAAAACTCCAAGCTAGGGGGACTTGATAATGTCTTGGCCTGTCAGCCCAAAATCTATGAACCAAGGCCCACGATTCCATAGAAGCCCAGGATCACAGAAAAGCCCAAGCTTCTCAAAGAAGGCTCCAATAGCAACAGTCAAAGGACTGATTGGATGTGATATGTCCCATCAGCCACCAACACACCATATAACTAGGAAAAGAACGTGGGAAGAAGGTATGTTCTTTGATTCCTAGCTTCTGAACACGCTTTCCAACACCATACAAGAATTACCGGTCTTACTAGATCGTCGGAGCAGGTCCAGCCCACGCCGACCTGTCTAACCCTTGGGTTCTTCTTGTAGGTTTTAGATCCGATTCAAGGCCATCATAGGGGACGAGTATACGACTAAATTTTGCATTAACACATTACAAGAAACAACACATATTACTTTGCCTCTTTTACCTTAGTTTTTTGCCTTAGCCCAAAAAACTGTGGTAAAAAGTTCATTCACCTTGATTTTTTTGAAGTAACAAAATATTAATTACATTGGTTACAAAACAACCGAGGTAAATAATACGTTTGTTACCTCGATTCTATGGTAGCCAAGGTAAATGTCATTCTAAATTGAAGTAAAAAGTATGACCGACGTTGGTACAACGTTGACAACATGTTTCTGTCCATGCAGTATTAGTCAATCATGAGATTATAGAAATTACACTTATAATCGGTTTGACCAAATATCTAACGACGATAAAGAGCAACGTCGCATCTGTCGGGATTTGGTCAGTATTATTTGGTCCTTTGACCATTTTAAATCAGAATTCCCTAAATTTTCTTCCCCATTGAAGTTGGTTCTACAAAATCCAATTTCTTATTGTTAAAGGAGGTCCATAGGGTTGTTTGTCATATTACTCCCCATTCAAGTAGCAAGTAAGTATTCCATTCCTCAATTTGTATTTTCATTTTCAAATTTGGTTCTAGGTTATAGTTCGATTGATATGATGTATTTAACTATGGGTTGATTGAATGTAGGCATTGCATAATTATATATATAGTTGATGTCATATATATATATATGAGTGTGTGTGTGTGTGACAATGAAGGTTTTTCATAGACATGTGTGTGTATATATATATATATATATATATATATATTTCTCTAATAAGATATTCACACACACATATATATATATATATATATATACATACATATATATGTATGTACGGAATTGATGTGTGTTATATTGTGTTCATATTTTGTGGGATTATTATGATTTTATTGAGATATAATTTGCACTTTAAGGTGTTTTTGGTGCAGGAATTCATTGATTGCGAAGAATTAAGAGGGAGCTATACATTGTACTCTTTTTCCCTTAACCAACGGTTTTTCCCACTGGGTTTTCCAGGTTAAGGTTTTTAATGAGGCGATGTGCTCCAATGGAAAATGTTCTTATTTTATAAGACATTTTTCCAGGGATGAAGGAAGAGAGGCAAAAGCAGAATTGCTGAAGTTATGGGGTGAAAAGTGAATTATTGAAGAGATGTGAATTTGAAGAAATAAATATATTCACTGCCCATATTGATAAAGATTGTATTATCTCCTTTCATTTAAAATTCGTTAATTGTAGGAATTAGTTATTTAGAATTATAATAGATATTATCTTATTTTCTTATTTTTTCCATAAGAAGAAAAGTAATTAGAAGTTGATTTGGATTTAGTTTTGGTTTGGGTATATAAATACACGGCCGACAGAGGAGGATAGGAAACAACACAGACATTAGTTACCAGGAATTTATTTTGTTAGTTAGTAGATTTTGGTTCCAGGAGACAAACCAAGGGGCGGTGTGCTTGTTTATGTGAATTAATATTCATTACGGCAGCAGTGTTCACGGTTTGGTTAGTTTTCGTATTTATTTTATTATTTTAATTATGTTTTGTTATTATATTATATATTTGTTTACTTTAATTATTATGAGTAGCTAATTTATATATCGGCATGGAATAACAAGCATTAGTTTATGAATCGTGAGGCCTAATTGTTTTATAATTGATTCTTATGTGTTCTTGATTGTTCTTGGTTTATTTTATTCTTGATAGGTTTAAGTCTGATCAACTTGAATATTATTGGGATAATGCTATCTAATTCCACCAATACGTAATCATTGGACATGGTTAGTAAGTAGCGAGTTCTTGTGAAAAACAGCTAACTAGCTAAGACTGTAATAGCAAGATGGGGAACAATTAAGTGTGCGTTACTACTTGCGAATACTTGGGTAATTGCTATGTCGGGTTCTTTTCATTCTTAATGCTATCGAGGTGTGTATCTGGTTCAGCGAATACTTTCCGGGGGCATCTTGGTAAGAGAAACAATTAATTAATTATAATTGGTTAATTGTCGATAAAGTACGAAAGAATTGGGGAGGTTAAGCGTATCTACTTTCCTATAACTGATAGATGCATATGAATTGATTTATCTTTGCGCCTATGATCGATGTTTAACTAATGTGAGTTATTCCGAGCCGATTACCTTATTCATATATTTTATAGACAATTATATATTTTAGTTTGCATTATTATTTCATATTTTATAGTTGCATTATTAGTTGTTAAATAAATCTGAAAATTAAGGTGTGGTGGCTACACCAAAAGTGTTCTATATTAGTAGGTATTTTATTATAGATTTTGCTCCGTTCCTCGTGGGATCGACTCTGCTTGCTACTGTACTAATTTCATCATTAGAGTTTGCAGATTATTTTGGTGAGTGAAACGACGTTCACCAAATTGGCGCCGTTGCCGGGGAACGGTTTGTCAATTTCAATAAAATTTTACCTACTAATATGTGTTACTGCTTGGTACATGACTAGATCAGAGCAGCCAGATTCGATATTTGATCCGGAGATGGAAAAGACAACCAAGTGTAACAAGGTGGTGTTGGAACATGGTTCTGTCGTAGGCCTTCAGTTTGGCCAAACGGGACCTGTTACAGCAGCAGAAGCTGAATTTTGTCCGACAAATAGCAGAGTGGAAGAAATTCCATTTTGCCATACGATGGATAATTAATGGCTTCTGAAAGTCTAGCCAAAGACTATAAACAAAAGCGCTAATTGGGAGGCAACCCAATTTTTTTTCTTTTTTTTCTTTTCAGTTTTTAAAAATTTTATTATTATATTTTTTTTTAGGAATTTCAATTTCTCATCTGATCTCAATTCTTGATCTACAGATTTGAAGCACTTGAATTTGCACCATGGAGAATTCACACATTTGGAAGGCTGGACTCGCAGGGTTCCATTTGGCCAAACGGGGGGCCTGCGGCAGAACCTGACTATGATCAAATGCTTTCCTCTTGATTGGGAATTTTTTCGAAACCCACCACTATAAGTTCCCTCTTTCCCTTTTATTTATTTTTGTTTTTTTATGATGTTGTCTCTGTGTTAAACCTTTTCTCATAAGAGCTTTGCATTATTTGCTTGAGGGCAAGCAAAGTTTAAGTGTGAGGAGGTTTCTTGTGTGTTTTGTTTTGTATTTTTGAAGGAAAAAATTTAAAACAAAAAAAAACAAATTTTTACAGTCAAACATGTGTTTTTGTGTTGTTTTGAGTCGATAATTTGACATGAGAAAATTCTAGTGGCTCTTGATAAAAGTACCCTGCCGGTTGTAAAGTTCATTGTAACAAACTTGGTAAATCTAATATGCCTTGAAGTTATTGAATGAGATTTTCTATGATTTGTGAAATTTGATTGATATGATTTTTGGGATGACGAAAAAGGACAAGTTTAATTGAATATTTTAGCCTACTAA
The DNA here is from genome assembly GCA_037428765.1 of Rubia yunnanensis. Taxonomy (NCBI): domain Eukaryota; kingdom Viridiplantae; phylum Streptophyta; class Magnoliopsida; order Gentianales; family Rubiaceae; genus Rubia; species Rubia yunnanensis. Next base: position 61,582,642 of record CM075069.1, on the reverse strand, counting down.
AGTGAGGTTTGAGATAGAGTAGAGCACTCTCTACATCAATCTTTGTTCTGAGAGATCACATTGTTATAATTGGAATTGTTATGTGTGAAAGTGATGGAAGGCACTAGGATGAACCACACAGCATAAATTGCCTACCAATTACATTAACCCTAAGTGAAACACTTTGAAGCTTTGACTATGTTCTTTGATATGAGTTACTATATATTTAGCCAAAGCCTTGTTTTATCCTTTCTCTTGGCCCTATTATGCATGTTCTTGGAGTTAATGTTGATGAATTCGTCCATTGTGTTCTCTTGAGTTGATGACATTACTGAGTTTGTGTCCAGTTTGCCCAGACTGAACGATTTCGAAAAATGAAGGCTGAATTTTATGATGAACAGTGACACTGGGGTTCCGTTTGGCCAAACTGGAGGGGCATAACTGTGAAAAAATATAAGAGAAAAAAAATCATATTTTTATGTTGCGATTTTCCTCTAAAAAAAGTACCAGTTTTGGATTGTATTGAAGAAGAATGGTGCTGAAAAAAAAAGAAGAAAAAAAAAGAAAAAAAATAGCACATACAATTGATGTGATCTTACTTGGCTTTCTCTAAATAGCCATACGATGAAGATTGTTGGTGAATGTCTACTATACATGGATGATGGTTGGAAAAAATATGCATAATATTTTGATCGATATTGTTTGAGCTTAGAACCCTTAGGATCTCACCAATCTGAATGGTCCCTAGCCCCGTTACAACCCTTGAGAAAGACCTTCCTGATTTGCATATTAACTTCTCTATGTTATAACTTGTGAATTAACTGAGTGAATGTCCTTCATATATTGAGAGTGATTGAATGAAACCGTGAGAAATATTCATTGCTTGTCCGATTTTGACTGAATTGATGATTAGATTTTCTGATCTTGAACATTTTCATTTAAATTACTTTAAGGGTTGATGATTTCCAGGTGCGTTAACGTGATCCTTTACTCCTTGGCAGGGGAAAATTTATCGTTATAAGAGTATAATCTAGAGTTTTTGAATGTTGAATTTTTATCTGTTTAGTTGTGTGATTTGTGTTTCTATCTTACCTTTTCTTTTTAGGGTCATTTTAGATAGAGTCATATGGGGGAATGAGAATTTATGAACGTTGTGGATTGTTGATTACTCTTATATTCTTCACTTCATACTTGAGGACAAGCATGATTCAAGCATGATTCAAGTGTGATGTCATATATATATATATATGAGTGTGTGTGTGTGTGACAATGAAGGTTTTTCATAGACATGTGTGTGTGTGTATATATATATATATATTTCTCTAATAAGATATTCACACATATATATATATATATACATACATACATATATATATGTATGTACGGAATCTACAGACCAAATGAATGTAAGTGTATGCATTTGTGGTTAAGATATATGTTGTTAAACAATGTGTACTTATTGTTGTAATGTAGGAATGTCTATTAAAACCCATTGTTTTGATGAAGATCGAACGAGTATAGAGTATCAATCTTTTGTAGCTATATTTATTAAATATTCATTCACGAATGCTATGAAGGAGAACTTGTCGTGTGTGTATTGTCCTTGTAAGAATTGCCGGAACACCACTATTCATGAAGTTGCAATTGGTTTGGAGAATGATTTATCATACATGGTCTTAATCCAACATTAAAAAAAAATGGCATGGGGAGAATGTGGATGATCATACTAGAAATGAAGTAGAGGCCGAGAAGGATGATGGAATGGATGAGTTGGTTGAGGAGATTGTCAAGAACTAAAGTGGCAATCCTAAAAAACTTTTGGAATTGCAAGGACATAATGAAACACATCTATACAATGGATGCCCTTAAGGAATGACAGTATTGAAGGCTACGTTGCAATTGATGAATGTGAAAGCTAAGTATTCCTATAGTGATGTTAGGTTCTCGGTTTGTTGAAAGTGTTGAAAGAAATATTTCCGGATGGCAATCAAATACTGGAAATAGTATTTGAGGTGAAGAAGGTACTATATCCGATGGGCTTGGATTATGAAAAGATATTTGCTTGTTAGAACGATTGTATCATGTATCGGGTAAATCACTTGGATGCAGGGGAATGCCCGAAATGGAATGCTCCAAGGCTCAAATTGAATGAGGTGGTTGTTGATGGAGAAATTGGTAATTTTCGGACAAAAAAGGTACATGTAAAGGTTGTTTGGTGTCTACCTATTATTCCTCTATTGAGAAGATTGTTTGAAAATCCCGAGGATGCAAAGAATTTGACTTAGCATGCAGATTAGCCAGTAGTTGATCCTAAAGTCATTAGTCATCTAACCGAAAGTGATCAGTGGAAGAAGATAGATGTGACCTTTGCCAAATTTTGGAATGGGCCACGTAACTTGAGGCTTGGCACGGATGGAATAAACCCATTTTCAAATATGACCAACAATCATAGTTCGTGGCCAGTGATGGTAATGATTTATAACTTGTCCCCATGGTTATGCATGTAAATGAAGTACATCATGTTGTCTATAATGATCTTTGGTCTTAAGCAACTGGGGAACGATATCAATGTTTACCTATCCCCATTGGTGGATGACCTAAAAAAGTTGTGGGATCGTGGATGACAGTGTGTGATGGCTTTCAGAGGGAGTCGTTCAATTTTAGAGCCGTGTTGGTTTACACCGTTAATAACTTCCCCGCATAAGGAAACTTGTATGGCTATTCAGTTAAAGGTCACAAAGCATGCTCTATTTGTTTGGAAGGAACAAATTATTGTTAATTGAGGCATGGAAGTAAGACAGTGTATCTTGGGCACCGGAGATGGCTTCCAATAACTCATCGGTGAAGGAATCAGCGGGTTGAGTTTGATGGGAAGGTAGAGTTGGCTCCCCCTCCTTCCATATTAACAAGTGCATTAATCGTGAACATGTTTCATAATTTTTGAAATGAATTTGGAAAGAGGAAGAGGAAACCTAAGGTTTCCAGTAGTTGGAAGAAGCTTTCCTTTTTTTGAAGTACCATATTGGGAGACCTTTAACGTCCAACACTGTTTAGACGTGATACATATTGAAAAGAATGTATGTGATAGTTTGTTTGGTACTTTGATAAATATCCTGGGTAAGACAAATGATGGTTTGAAGTCAAGGAAAGATATGGCTGAAATGATAATTAGACCTGAATTAGCCTCCGAGGGTAGGAGATCGATGACGTACTTGCCCGCTGCTTGTTACACGCTTTAAAACTTGAGAAGGAGTTGATATGTTCAGCCTGAAAGGTATGGTTGTTCCGAAAGACTACTCTTTTAGGGTTAGCAATCTAGTATCCGATGAAGGATTGAGATTGGGAAACATAAAATCGCACGAGTCAAATTGTTTGATTCAAGAATTTCTTCCGATTGCGATCAGATCCATCTTTCCAACTCATGTCAGAAAGTGCATTACTTCGTTGTGTCGCTTCTTCAAGGCAATTTGTTGTAAGAATTAGGCATCAGAAATTGGAAGAACTGCAGGAGGAAATAGTAATAGTGTTGTGTGAGTTAGATATGTATTTCCATCCTTCTTTCATTGACATCATGGTGCCCTTGTTGGTTCATGTTGTACGGGAGATAATGATATGTTTATCTTTGATGGATGTATCCCTTCGAGAGGTATGTGAAGATATTCAAGGGTTATTTGAAAAATCAATATCAACCAAATGCTAGTATTGTGCAGAGGTATGTGACCGAGGAGGCAGTAGAATAATATATGAAATTCTTGAAGGATGAGAAGTTGGTTGGTGTACCAAAACTACGCCATGCAGACAGAGTGGGTGGCAAAGGTTTGTAAGAGGAACTATGAGGTTATTAACTCCCAACGAGTTGATGGAAGCACACTTATATCACTACAAGAAAATTGATTTCTTATATCGCCCCTTTTACCTCAGTTTTTTGAAGTAAAAGATTATTAAAATAATTGAAGTAAAAGATAAAAATGAGGTAATAATGTTACCGAGTAGTATGCGACGTCGCTCTTTGTTGTGTTACAAGCTGGGCCAATTTCGCATAGTACGTTGTTTGTAGCGATACATTTGCGAATGACATTGCAAAGTCGCAAACATGAACTTTACGGTGATAGCAAAGAAACCTTACCTGATTTGTACACGACCAATACCCCCTTTGTTCAGGGTTTTAATTCTTAGGACATACAAATGATTTTATAAAATAGTGCTCACATGATCACATATATAAACACGTAAAGTTAATTACATAATGTTCAAATAAGATAATTAATTAATTAGAAAAACCGTAGGCATGAGAATATCTTTACAAGTACATAAATTTGAATAAAAATTGTCTTAGTTCACACATAATAGAAATTACAATAAACTTAATCTACTCGGACAATGATGACCTTGAAAATGATTGGTAGCCTAGCTTCTATCATCTTATAAAACAAGGTGTACTTGATGCGTAGGTTGTTTCCTCTAAGGAACTCACCAAAACCCTTTGGGGAAAGAGCCTTCATCTTCAAACCCCCTGAGTAGCACCTCAGCACCACGGGGCTCTTCTCAGTCGGTAGGACTTGTACAATCTCTCACGGGATGTACTAAGTTAGAGTAAAAAAAAACTGATTAGAAATATAAATGTATGTATATACATATATGCAATTGTCTACTAATAAAATTTAGTCAAGCGCTTTACCAAAGTTGGTATTTTCCCAATGTTGAGTTGCTTCAAAGTGCAATCGAAACACGGGCTATCAATAGCCATTGAATGATGTTCAATGTTGATGAAAAAAGGCTCCATGTGCCTCCGTTATTCTGTTAACTGTACGATAACTGAAAAATATTAGTTGTTACGAGGTGTGTAGTTGTGTTGGTGTATAAAAATATATTTAAATAGGTGAAATACCTAAAAAAAGGGTTGATTAGAAAATCCTTTGCCAGCTATAAGTCCTGCACTACATGTGGAAATGTTAAGTGCAAAACTAGGGTATAAAATGCAATGTGCGACGTCGGACTATCCATCGCTCTGTGACATTGGTCTAAAGCAGTAGGTTAGTCGACATGTGGATGCCACCTCATAACCATGTCGTTTAGGCGAACAGAAGATAGATTGCAAATTGAGAAAAAGGTGTAACTGAATACATGAATATGAAGCGTCACTTTATTATCGCATACACCGAGTTGTGACAGTTAAGAGACTGAAGTCGCATAATTCAGAGGCTACAACAGGAAGAAACCCATAAAACTAGAAAAACAAAGCTTCATACACATCACAATAAAGTTAAATCCTTTGGAATTATACCAAAACATTGTCTAATCGAATTTGAGAGTAAGAATGAGGAAACATATTCATAGACCACATATCGAACATTGGAAAGTAAGAATTACAAAACATGTGTGTTAGGGGATTAGAAAACCCATACCTTTTTCCAAGGGAGAACAGAAGGGAGAGGAGGAAGCTAGATACCATTGTAATTTGCGAGAAATTTAAGGATGAATGCTTAAAGTCTTGGTTAGGGTTCCCTTATTTATACTCGTCTAGTGGCAACGTCATTCTGAACTGCCTCAAATTATGCGACGTAACATACTGAATTGGGTCTCGCGACATAATGTCGATCATAGATCGAAATCAGTTAAAGCTAATGTGTTGTCCACCACCTTGTACAACTTCGTACTTCACTCAGACAAAGCGACATGATGTCGACCACTTTGCGGTGTTGCATAATAGCGTGTGCCTAACAATTATAGCCTATCATGCAGGTGGTCTATAGTTCAACTTCCGTTACAATATTTGTTACCTAACAGGGAGAAGGAGTTACATATGTTAAAAGAGGAAGAGGACCAGAGTTACATAAATACGATGAATTCAATTACAATGAAATGAAACTCAACAAATAAAATTCTTGATATAAAATTCATAAATTACAATAAAATTCAAGAAATGTTGTTCTGAATTTGATTACATTTGTTTAAACAAATGTTTTAAAGTCAATAATCAGTCAGATATGTAGGAAAGATCGGTTACATTAAAAACCCCTGGCCCAACACCATTTACCAACTCAAAAAGTAGCGTGTCCCCAATCACGAGTTCCTGCTCGCCAAGAACTTTGCCAAAGCCCTAAGGGGTGAGGGTCTTGTACTTCTTGTCCCCTGAGTAATGCATCTCATACACCTTTCCATTACACCGCATCACATCGGGGGTCTTGTACAGCGGTAGGAGCTCTGAAATGTGGCTTAGGACGTACTGATTTATAAACAAAGAACAACATTTAGTAAATATGAAAGTAACTTGTAGAGAAAGTGCATTGAAAAAATAATACATCATGTGAACAAGGGAGAAGACTTACCAAAATTGGAATGACACCGAAGTTTGTCTTGGTAAGCGTGTGAACATAGTGTGTGATGATTTCCCCGGATTCAGTCCTGGGATGACGATCCTCATCCGAATCACTAGGGATCTGCATTTTGATCATTGAAACTTTTAATATTATTCTTAGAAAAAAAATAGAAAATGAAATGGAATTTAAATCGAAACAACAAATGACTTACCTCAATCGGGGCACATATACTCAAACCAGCATTGTTAGACGTGATTCCTGAAATTCGATAAGAATTGGTAAATTTAATATATTGTGGGGCCCACAAAAATTACCTAACATACATTCATAATCAACGTAGTCGACGTGCTACGAGTCGTTAAAACCTACATGTTAGCGAATAGAAGTCGACATCACATACTACCAGGGTGGGTTCAGAGCAAAAAGTGTAACCGACATCGCTAATGGTTTGTCCATGAAGAAGTATGACCGATGTACCATCGAGGTCGCATTTAGGAGTTACAGAAGCATTCTCACCAGATGAAAACCAGAGCACATAATAGGTATAAGCAACAAATTATGGCCGGTTAACAAATGAGAACATCAAACCCAAATTCCTACTGCCTAGAGCAAACATCCATAGAAATTTGAATAAAAAAACAAATAACACTATGGAATTTCCACAATATATGCATATAAAATTCAATGAAAATGACAAAAAACAAAGTAATATAGGGAATCTCTAGAAATACCTTTGAGAGAAAGGGTCACAGAGTGCAGAAATTCCCCCAGAAGTTGAATGTATGAAGTGATGTCTAGCGGTGGGCACCATATATTCATTATGAATCGTTGTGTATTCCGCCCCTGTCCTATGAGGTTGCACGTTATTCGATAATATCGACATGATAGCGAATCATACGCAACATTGTGTAATCTACTTATGGGTTTCAACAGTCCAGCCCATGAGCTAAGCTAAGGCCTATGAAAGTCATACTGCATATGTGACGCCGCAAGACCATCGGGGTTACAGATTCATGATCGAAATAAGACCGACAATGACCCCTATAAATGTGAGCCTCAACATTTTGTCCCACTAACGGAACAACTGGGCCCGTATTTGACAAAAACGAACATTTTTTTACCTTAATAACGATTACTGGTATATTATATACTACTAATTGACGTCTATAAATGTCCATGAACTTTATAGACATCATTTTTCACCGTGTTCCATTTATACCCCTATGATAACAGTTAAGAGAATGATATTTTCCACTGCATAGAATCGTATGAAATTTCATATTCGTGGTTTTTTAGGAAATAAAACTGTAATAAAATTCTGTCCATGAATATTTTTGAAGCGACAACTAGAGAAAATTGTAGCACATTACTTACAAGTACACAAAGTGTCATTCAGAAGAACTTGTGGAAGCATATGTTGATTTGTCCCAGTTCTTTATTACACTCAAATAGTATAAGTTCAACTTAAGATCTGATACTTTCTTTCTGGACTGTTCGTAATCAGGTTTTGGACTGCCAGTCTATTTTTTTCGTTGCACATAGGTCCCTACGACAAATTGGGAGAAATTGAAATGTTAAACTGGAAATAGACTCAATCGAATCATCAATTGATGACCATAATGTTCCGTTATGGTCATGGACGGATACACCGGGGTAATTGTCTATCATTTTTTGTAGTATTCCATTTATACCCCTACAATAAGAGTTATGATAACGAAATTTTCCACCACATAGAATCACATAAATGATCATATTCGTGGTTTTTTAGGAAATAAAACTATAAAAGAATTTTTTCCATGAAGATTTTTGAAGCGACAACACATGCCTTAGAAAAAGTTGTAGCACATTACTTACAAGTACACAAGGTGTCATTCAAAAGAACTTGCGGAAGCATATGTTAATTAGTCCCAGTTTCTTTATTACACTCGAATAGTATAACTTCAACTTGGGATCTGAAACTTTCTTTTCAGACTGTTCATAATCGGGTTTTGGACTGCCAGTCTATTTTTTTTACATTTTGCACATAGGTACCTCTGACAAATTGAGAGAACTTGAAATGTTAAACTGGAGATGCACTCAACCAAATCATCAACTGAGGACCACAATGTTCCATTATGGTCATGGGTGGATACACTGGGGTAATCGTTTGTCATTTTTCATAGTATTCAATTTATACCCCTACAATAAGAGTTATGAGAACGATATTTTCCACCGCATAGAACTGCATGAAATATCATATTCATGGTTTTTTAGGAAATAAAACTGTAATGGAATTCTGTCCATGAATATTTTTGAAGCAACAACAGATGACCCAGAGAAAATTTTAGCACATTACTTACAAGTACACAAGGTGTCATTCAAAAGAACTTGTGGAAGCATATGTTGATTAGTCTTAGTTTCTTTATTACACTCGAATAGTATAAGTTCAACTTTGGATCCAAAACATTTTTTTGGACTGTTCATTATCGCATTTTAGACTTACAATATATTTTTTTAAAAAATTGCACATAGGTCCCTCCGAAAAATTGGGAGAAATTGATGGTGGACGGTTGTTTATTTTAATATTGACGATAATTATGTTCCGCTTTTCCCATTAATCATTCAACAGAAGGGTTGCTCAGTTAACACCCATGATTTTACCACACATATTTGAATATCAACTATGGACAATATGTGTGATGTTGCATGCTTCCCGCATACAACAAAACTATACTCGAACAGAAGCTGATGTCGGTAATAGCAAAAATTTCAGCAGGAATCAAAAATTTGTGGCAAAAATTTTAACCAAAATCCCCCCCCCCCTCAAACCCCATTTCAAGTAAATATAACTCAGCTCTTACACTCATTTCCCATCAACAACACAAACCCAACACCTCAAACTAACGCACCATCCATTTCATACACCTTAAAATAATTAAAGATAGCTCATTCAAATTACATCTCTCAAACATCAACAAGATCTAAGGGCGGAGCATCTAAAGGTTCAAATCCCTTGAGGTATTTTCTATCCATTCCATGTTCATCTACAAATTTGGTCATAATCTTATTGAACATATTTTTTATTCTTCATTGATTAATGATTCTGAAATTTCATGAGTATATGTTGATTGTTTTGCATGTTATATACTGTATGTTGTTTTTTTCTACAAGATAATGCCATGTTTGTTAAGGGTGGGACATGATGCTAAGATTCATATGACTATGAATGTGTGACCTCGGTCGCATTGCGTCGTTCCATGCAAAATGTTACCGAACAAAGGCCGAGGTCGCACATGTCAAGGAATTTCAACATTTCTATTAGTATCAAACCGAGGCCGCTGATGAGTCGATGATTGTGACATCATTTTCTATAATGTGTGATGTCAATAGGGAACAGATTAAATAATTTGAAGATGGGATTAATGTTTTCTATATTTCACTCCATTCTGTGAAATTCTTTTGGGAACTACCCAATTCTAAAATATATTTTAATTATTATATATTTGTTGTAATAGGGACAAAGAGAGTCACCGATGGACTACTAACATCTAGTTCGACGGACTTGTCAATTAGTTAGCCACCTTCACATTCACAATGTTGTACAACTTGGAAAATAGTGGTTCAATACAATTCATTTTTCATTATTGATATTAAAATTTCAAAAAAAATTGTAACATGTATTAGTTTATATAGTTATGTTGCTTTTTTTTTATTTAAACCATCCGAGGATGGGGGGGGGGGGGTTTGTGTTTGGCTCCCCAAACCATAGAGCTGGCAAAAGCCTGAAAGTTCATATATGATTACAAAAGATCATCCATATGATGATCAGAGAGCAAAGAGAAGCTCCAGAAGCAAAATAAGTTGCTATCAGAAGAGTGAATCTAATCTAGGGTGAGAACCTTCCTTTTGCTAATTTCCGATGCATTCCATAAACAGATCGGCGAATCGAGCAAGTCGAAACCCCAGTTTGTCCGTGGAAGTCAACAGGAAAGAAGCTATAGGAAGAAAGTTAAAAGTATGTCTGTGGAAATCAACAGGAAAGAAGCTATAAGAAGAAAGTTAAAAGTATGAAGGGATCATTGGTCCAAGAGATGGCTTGAGTTTCTTCGTCCTGAGTAGTGCTGATTTATCTGAGTGCAGTGGTAATCTTTCTCTTATGGTACGGTGGTAGTTTTCCTCATGGTCCGTCAGACAGCCTGAGACAAAACAGAAGAACAAAGTAGATTCCATTCCAAGGCAAAAAGGTAGTGAAGACAGCTTAGAGTCCATAGAGTAAATTGCATGTAGTATATTGAGAACAACTAGAGTTAATGAGCATGTCAAGGTCTAGTGCCTACTCGTACGGAAGGTAAACCTAGTCTGTCTAGGGAAATAAGACCTCGGAGCACAGGGGGTGCCAACTGGCAATCTATGTTTCCTTGTATATTATTCTGTAATGAGTATTTAGCCAAGTAATCCGCAGCACTATTAGCCTCCCTGTGAATGTGTGTAATTGGATATTTCATTTGCTGAAGACTAAGTGCACTGCAAATAGAAAAATTCCTCCAAGGGGCAGTCATCGGGTTATGTATTCCTCTTACAGCAGTTAAACAATCAGATTCCAATACACCATTTGCAATATCAAGTTCATCACAAATTTCATATCCAAACTGTATAGCTATCAACTCAACATGTAGTGGTGTCGGGGATTGGAAGGTTTTAGTTCGCATTATAATCACCTTTCCAAACATATTCCTAACTACTACAGCCGAAGAAGCCAATCCAGACTGTTTCCATGAGGCATCAGTATTGATCTTAAATCCAGAGGAAGGTTTCTTCCATGTAACAGTAATTAGATTTTTCCTTCTCTTGGGATGAATGTTAGGGATAATGTTAGATTCTATCCAGTACCTATTCCTTTCAATGTTACCAGAAAGGTGATGCACAGTAAATATGTCATGAATGATGCATTTAATCTCATGTAAGCAAGCTGTAGTGGAGAATGATTCATTATCATATATGGTTTTGTTCCTGTTTACCCACAAAATCCATATTGTAACCAGTAGTGAAGCTGTGATAATATCAAAATGGATCTTTGTATCAGCTTTAAATGATAGGAAGTAATCAACTCTGTGCTTTAATTTTTCAAACAAAGGCATGTGCAGATGAAACAGATCACCCACTCTCTCCCATACATCAATAGCAAATGGACATGAGTTAAAAAAATGATCTAAATTATCAGTGTGGTTCATACAGAAAGGACACATAGATGCAGTTTGGATACCCATCCTGGCTAAGATGTTGTCAAAAGGCAGAATGCCATTGATTGCACGCCACAAAATGACTGACATTTTTCTAGGGATAAAACTACTCCATACCTTAGAAGGGTGTCTGATTATGAATTTTCTTCGCCTGAGAATGTGGTAAGCCGAACTTACTGTGAAACTGCCATTGATATTTGGAGTCCAAATCATCCTATCCTCGTGATGATAGTCCAATTCTGCAGCCTGCAAAATGGCAAGTATATTGGTAGCCAGATGTGGCTCCAGCTGTGGTAGGAAGTTAGCTTTATTTTGTATGAAGAGCCTTAGGGAGATATCCTCAAAAGGGATATGTTGCCCATCCGGCCATTCATAGAAAAGGGCCCCCTCTCCAGTCCAATTCGAGTTCCAGAAAGAACATTCTCCCAGTCCATATATCACCTTTGAGTAACTGTTAGCCTTATCAGTGATTCGGCAGATTCTTTTCCAAGTATGAGATGTTTTATATGAGTTGGGGACTGACCATATTAATGCAGTCCATTGATTTTTATTAGCCTGAAGTTTCCACCATAGTTTACATGAGAATGCATCCACTATTGCTCCTATATCCCTTAAGCCTATGCCATTTTCGTCTATTGGTAAACTCATGTTTTTCCATGATCTCCATTTTTTCCTATCAGTATTATCCACTGTCCCCCAAAAAAAGGTAGATGCTATTTTTTCCATTTTCCTTATGACTGTCTTTGGAGGACTCAAAACAGAGAATATATGGGTAGGAATCGAAAGTAGGCAATGATTAATGAGTACTATCTTACTAGCACTAGAGAGCCACCTGTTCTTCCAATTGTTAATTGTCTTCTCCATCCTCTCTAGCAACGGCTTGTAGTATACCTGCAAATTACGACCATAGAAGACAGGCACTCCAAGGTACTTGAAGGGGAGAGTACCTTGTTCCATTCCCAAAATTCTCTTAACAGAAAGAGTGATGTGAGGAGGGGTTCTTTGTGAAGCAAAGAATTCTGACTTTCCAAAGTTAACTTTTTGACCAGTAGTTTGTTCATAAGCAATTAAAAACCTTTTAAACCTCTTTAAAGTTGTGGGTTTGGCACAGAGAAATATTGCTGTGTCATCTGCATACATTAGGTGGGAAACAGTAGAGCAAGATTGAGGTAAACTGAAATGTTGTAGATAACCAATGTTAATCATCTTTTTAAGAGCCCTTGAGAAAGCCTCAGATACCAAATTATACAGAAAAGGGGATAGGGGATCTCCCTGTTTTAATCCTCTGGAAGATTTAAAAAAACCAGAGGTGACTCCATTTATTAAGACAGAGAAGTGAGCTGAAGCTATATTACTCAGTATTATTTTAACAAAGTTTCCATGAAATCCAAACTGAAGAAGTATAGAGTTAAGAAAAGACCAAGACACTCTATCAAAGGCCTTTTGCATATCAAGTTTCACAATTATATTATGAGCCTTTGATTTCCTGTTTAGCATTTTTGCAAGTTCTTGCATTTGTAACACATTATCAGTAATATCTCTACCATGGATAAACGCACTTTGTTCAAGAGAAATTAATGAGTGCATTAGAGGTTTGATCCCTTCCATTAGCATTTTTGAAAAAACTTTATTAATAAAGTTAGATAGACTAATTGGTCTAAAATCAGAAAAGGAGATTGGGATGGGCTTTTTGGGAATCAGGGCCAACCAGGTGCTAGATATGGCTAAGGGGATATTTCCTGAAACCAGGAAATCATTAGCAGCATCCAACAAATCAGTTTTGATGGTTTCCCAGAAAGTTGTATAGAAGCTACCTGAGAAACCATCAGAGCCAGGGGCACTGCTTTTGTTCAGGCCAAATACAGTATGCCTAAGTTCCTGAATATTAAACTGTTGAAGGAGCATCTTGTTTTGTTCTTCAGATATGACCACTGGTATTTCATGAAGAAAATGGTTAAGATAGGATCCTGATTTTGGAGGGGATTCCTCATTTAATAAGTCCTTGTAAAACCGGATGCCTTCTTCTTTAATCAGATTAGGGTCAGAGATCCAGTTGCCTAAAACATCTTTAATTTTGCTAATTCTAGACTTTTCTCTGTTTTCCTTAATGGCATGATGAAAGTATTTTGTATTAGCATCCCCAAACTTTAGCCAATTTAGTCTAGCCTTTTGTTTTAGGAAAATGATCTTCTCTTTCTGAGCTCTAAGCAATAATGCTTTTGATTCATTCAGTGCAGCTAAATCCTGTTCATTATGAGTTTGTTGGAAAATTATTTCCAATTCACAAACTCTCTCCTCAGCTTGGATGAGATTCTGGTTAACATTTCCAAAACTGGTTCTATTCCATTGTTTAATTTCCATTTTAAGCCTCTTCAGTTTATGAACAAAACCAGTCATGCCATTCAAAGGGGATATTAAATTCCAATTTCTAATGACAATATCCTTGAAGTCTTGCCTAGTGGACCACATATCCAGATATCTGAAAGGCCTAGGGGTCATTTCAGTAGCAGATTGTATGGAAAAAAGTAGAGGGGAGTGATCCGATGTGATTCTATTTAAAACGTGTATAGAACTGTTAGGGTATAGATCCATCCATTCAAGATTACAGTGTCCTCTATCTAGTCTTTGAAAAATAATGTCTTTACATCTGTCCTTAACACGATTGTTACACCAGGTAAAAGAATTCCCAACAGTGGTAATATCATGCAAATCAGAGTTATGAATGAAGTCATTAAATTGTTTCATACTTTTATGAGGAGTGGATTTCCTCCCTTTGTATTCATTAACTGAAGTCACTGTGTTAAAATCCCCAATATATATGGAAGGTTCAGACTGAGCAGAGCCTAAATCTTGCCAAAGATTTTCCCTCATGCTCCTATGAACACTAGCATAGATAAAGAAAAAAATTCCAACTAGATGAGGTAGCCACTTCAGAAATTCTAGCTTGTATAAATTGATCAGATTCTCTGATACAGGTTAAGTGAAAGGATTGATTCCATAGAATCCATATTTTGGCATTTTGAGCTGTAAGAGCATTAGTGAATCCTAAGGCATGCTTTAATGTATTAATCTGTTGATTATCATGCCAAGGTTCAATCAGGCAAAGAATGTCTATCTTATGGATCAGCTTTAAAGTTTTTAGCCTATCCAGGGATGATCCATATCCTCTAACATTTCATACTAAAATATTTCCTATGATTGTGTATCTAATCATTTAAAACCCGTTGGAATAGCTTTGTGTGAGGATCTAAGCTTCCTAGTTTTATTAGTAGAGGTCTTACTAATATTATCTAAAGACTCCTTGCCTTTTGCAGTACATTCTGTAGACTTTGGAGTTTCAACCTGTGTGTGTACCTTATTGTGATCCTCAGTTGAGTGTTGATCTGCTTTTTCTGATCTGTCAATTGATGTTACCTTCTGTGCTTGGTCTTGCTCAAGTTCTGCTGATGATTTTGTTGCTGATGCGAAATTATAATCTGGTCTATCATCTTGTTTATTGCCTGGAGTAAGTTGACCCTCAGACCTATTTGCTGGTGAATCTGGTATACCTGGGAGTGTTACTTGCTCATGTGTTTCGAGAGACTCATGGAAGATTTCCACAACTTCTCCTTCCTGTTCTTCCTCAGTGAAGATATCTAAGGCATGAAAAGCATTAGAAATTGAAACAGTATGTTTTAGCTCTAGGTCTTCAGCTAGAGGTTTGTCTGACTGCTTACTCTTCTTCCTCCAAATTGTATTAGTAATAGGTTTTGAAATATCATCCAGAGAGTAGAAATCAGTTATTTTCTTATGAGTAGTGGTAAATGAGTTAGAAAAGATGTCCTGTTGGTGGACTGATTGAGAATTCTGCTTTTTACATTCTAATTGTTTCTGGGAAACAGTTAGGACCGAAGAACCTACTGCATTATCCTTAGCTATTTCCACAGGGTGAAATTGTTTCTCGGCGCTTAAATTATCCTGAGTATTATTATCCATTTTAGCAGTGTTACTTTCAACCTTTCCAAATTTTAATTTAGTATCAGTGGTCTTCCTTTTTAGCTCAGGGTGGAGGAAAGTACACTTATCCTGATTGTGTCCAATTATCTTGCAGTGAGTACAATAGTATGGCAGTTCGTCATATTCAATTGGATAATCAGCAACCTTATTTCCTATTCCTACGACTATAGAAGCTGGAAGTTGAGACTGAAGATCTATTTCGACACAAACTTTAATAGCCGAGGGTCTAGTTAGAGCTGCAGTTGCAGCATCCATTTTTAAGAATCTACCGATCTGACTACTCAATCCAATAATAGCAGAGGTATTATAAAAGTGAAGAGGAAGTTTGTGAATCGCTACCCACGCCGGGACAATCGAAGATTCAGCTGATGGTGAGAATTCGGCGACCATTTTTTCACTTTCATCACTGCGCCTTGGATCATCCATTGCCCCTTCATCCAGCAGCGCTGATAGTCTTCAGGATCCTGAAACCTAATTAAAACATGACGATAGTCAATTGAACCAAGCTGGAATTTAGATTTAAATCCGATTGACTTGAAAGCAGTTTGTAGAAGCTCCATCAAGGGCTTTCCCCGATTGAATTTGCCGACCAGTGCGTTCTGGTAATGAGATGCCAGGCGTTCTCCTTCCTCTTGAGGAAGAATAAACGCAATCTTCCCTTTGTATTCAGTAACCGGATGTAGGTTAGGTGTGTCCGGGAGAGAAGTGAATAACGGCGGTGGCTTGGAGGTAAGAGCTTGGATGAAGCTCTTATTAGTAGTGGTACCCAACTCCACAGTGGGAGCGGGCGGCTGCAATGCCATGGGAGGCAGATATGACCGTTAATGGCCGTGAACAGTGGCAGGTATTGAAAGAAAAGGATGAAGAGGAACAGTGGTGTGTATATCGCACATTTTTTCGCCAAAAATCGCCCCTAGTTCAGATGTTCAGATTGCCTTGGTTTAGTTACGTCATTCCCATCACAAATTAAATGAACACAATTATATTATTTTATGACATTTAGCCATTTCACAATTTGTCGCTTTTTAATAATATGTAATGGCTACCGACGAACGCTAAGTTATGTGATTGAATAATAAATATTTTAATAATATGTAATGTCTAACCGATGCAAACTCGACGTCACATGAACCAGTGTCAAATTGGAACGTGATTGAGGTCGCACCAACCGACTTCGTTCGTGGTTATCAACGTCTCTTACATAAAATAACGTTGTACTCATCCACGTTCCAAATCAATAGGCACACGACATGAGTCCCCCACAGCGAGTGATGTCGCATTGAATGATGAGCTATTAGACCGAGGTTGCCTACATCAACTTTGCAACATTTGATCTCCAGTCGCCTGCTATCCAACATCAACCGACGTTGCATTAATAATGTTGTATACTTCATCCCAAATGATGTCGCCGATTAGATTTATTTGAGAGGAGCTCATTCTGTTAATCGGCGTCGCATGATAAAACTATTGACATCGGTTAGAAATCAAAGTATAAGGTAGTTTTCTTACCTCAGTTCCGAACCACAGTAAAAACTATACTTTTTACTCTGATAGAATTTACCTCGGTTCTTTCAAGCAAAAAAACTGAGGTAAAAGGGCATGCAGAACCAAGGTTAAATGTCACGTTTATTGTAGCGAATGTCTTGCAAAACTCAAATGTTGTTCACCCATACGTGGATATGAACATTAATACTATGAAGGAGCAGCTCCTCGGTTGGTTGGAGAAGCAAGTACTTGGTGAACACAATCACACTTTCACTGATTAGTTACACCATACAGTGGTTGAAGACAATTATGGTGACACCTTGAATTGGTTAGCCTTCATGCCACTGCAACTGCGATTTCCTTCACGGACTACGAAATGAATGGGTTTACCTTTGCAACCCTAGAATGTGACGCACACCTCTACAGAAAATAGTGGTGTCACTCTAGTTGTGGAAGCTTTACATGTAAGCAGCACGAAAGATAAGAATCCCGTGTATGGGAACATGTCTTACTATGGCATGATTTAGGAAATATGGGAACCATCTATACAAGTTTCAGTGTACCAATTTTCAAATTATAATGGGTTGCTAGCCCTGGTGGTGTATCGGGTCATAACCAAGGCCTTACAGTCGTCGATTTGAACAGGACACGTTATGCTGGCGATCCTTACATTCTTTCTTCACAGGCTACACAAGTGTTTACGTTATTAATCATTGTGATTCTATCAAGTCAGTGGTTATTAATGGAAAAATTCAATTTGTGGGAGATTCTTGTCCATCTGCGCTGCCCGACATTAGTCCACATACTCCATCAAGCACCATCAACATTGGGAAGGATGAGATATATAGGGTGGATCTAGCTTTGAGGAGAGGCCACGAAGAAGGTGTGTGGATTGAAAGGCACCCCAAATTGAAAAAGCGAAAGAAGAAGCCATAGATTGGGTTTACACATCATTTTAGATAACCTAGATGGTTTTTTATGTGACTTTTCGTGTTATAATGTAACTGGTAAATCAATTGTCTTTCCATTTTAAATAAAAGTGAAGCTATGATTGAGTATGGGAAGTTATAAATCGACATCGCATGCTAGTCGTTCTACAAATAGGTTAATACGACACTATGTATACGAAGTTACAATGTACTGATATTGACTGTGAAACAGAGCAAACAAACTCACACTACTTGTCAGTGAGTAATTTGGTGAGAGGGAATTACTCAAGGCGATGTCGCACCGACCCATCGATCCAAGTCCATGCCTAAATCAGCTTACATCACTGAATTCATGCAAAGTCACTCACTAATTGGTAACCCCTCGGCCTCACCAACCTTATGGTGTGCGAATATAGTGCAATTTTGCAAGTGTACAACTAACCTCCAAAATCATCACTGTTGAACCAATTAAGCTAGAACAAGGAATGATCCAACTAAAGGTCTCATTCCAAGTTCACCACAGCCAACCACATATTATGTAATCAAATACAATTCATATAACAAGAAATCATTAAAACCATTAAAATTGGTAAAAATAAATACTAATATGCATAGAATCCAAATACAACCACCAAAAACACCATAATTAAATCCAAGAAACAACATGCAATATCATAAAAGGAAGAAAATTAATTAAATCCAAAGACAACCATAAAACACACCATCATCAATCCAAGAAACATTCATCATTCTTATGGTGAGACATGAGGGTTGAGATCTTCTTCGGACAAATTATATCCATAGTTATTCGTTGTTTTCACATGATCGAACTCATTGCTTGAGGAATCGGTCTTAGTACCGCTAGAGTTTGATCCATCATCATTGTCGGCCACGACATCCTCCTTACCCTGCAGCTCATTTTCCCTAGCCCCATGCATATCCTCCTCAGTGTCATCCCCCTCTGTCTCATTGGAATTCCCCCTTTGTCCCATCCTCATTGCCCTCTGTGTCATCAACATTTACCTCAACTCTATGTGCTTCCATATGGGAAACACGAGGTGCATTGATAACACCGGTGAACATCGCCTTCAAGTTCGCCATGTCGGTCATTAACTGCCGAACATAGCAGTCTGTGCATTGCGTTATAGCCTTTGACTTAGCCATATCCCTCATGATATCGCCCATGCATTAGTTCTAAGTTCTTTTCGGGAAAAATAAACTGTTAATTTAATTTAAAGTTCTTAATTTAACTAAGAATGACAAGGAATACAACTAAATTTGTACCCAATCATGGGACAAGAGTGTTGGCTTGGGGTTGCGATGGTGCAGATGCTGATGGAGTACCGTTGGGCGTGGCCTGAGCTGAAACTTCAAGATTGGCCTTGGGGACATTGTAGTCAATCCATGTCCCCACCTCCCAATGTTAGTGCTTCTTGTCAAAGTAGCTCTTATCAAAGTACCTCGGTTGAATATTCACTTTTGATTTTATTTTAATACTTTGCTTCTCCATCAGGATAGTGATCAATGTCATAGGGGAGGGTCTGGCTCTTCGAAGCGAGGGAAACCATGTACATCTCGTTGATGATGGTGTAACTAGGATCGACTACTTTCTTCTTTGCAATGTGGTAAAACATGACCGTTCCATTGATAGTGCACTCGAAAGAATGTCCAGTCAGAATTACTGTTTTGACAATCGTATTGTACATCATCTTCTCCACCAGATCTAGTACATCAATCTTGACTTTCCTCAGCCCTATGGTCCCATTACCCACATTAATCTTGAAATACTTCTCCACCATACGGTTCAGGTTGAGGTCTCCCACTGGATCATCCTTGTTAGCCCTAGGTGGATACACTTGCCTGTAGTATATTTACACTGGCACAACCTCCTGTTGACCATCTCCTCCAAATGTAGCTCCAATCACCTCATTGATCACATCTGCTGTCAATACCATAGACGCCCCGTTGACTTTTGTGGAATAGTTTGTGGTGCTTATATGAGTGAAATTAGCGTAGAACTCCTTCACCTCCACTTCGTAGGCTGGCTTGTTGAGAAAAATCAGCCCCACCATTCCTGAAGGTTTGAGTGCTTCAAGTATAAAATCTAAGTGGAGCCACTCCACATCCTCAGCCAACATGACCCTAACTTATTTTACCCTCCTTTGCCTCAACATTTTGAAACACTTTTCATTTTCCACTTTGAAGAAACATTATTTGTCAAACGTTGGAGATGGAGGGGCATCCATGGTCCTCGCCTTTTTAGAGCGAGATGAACCTGCTACGTCTTCCTAGCCCTTTCCCATTTTTGCTGTTTGCTTCAGTGAAGACATCTATTGAATAGAAGCAAATACAAATTGTAGTACAATAGAGTAGAAATTGCACTGGAATATCATTGAAGGTCAATTTATATGCACTTCGTAGACACATCGACATAAGTGATAAGTCATTTGCGAAGTCACAAACTCATGAGTATGAATTTGAAAAATCACATGCCCTATCAACCCATTCGATATGTGTTCAAAGTGTACAAAATAGACCAAAAACCCACATGAAATCAGGCAAAATATTCACAAAAACCATATGAAATCAAGCAAAATAATCAACAACACACCCAGGCATTGCCCATTAGCATGAACACACAAATTCACAACCCATAACGAGATGAACCTAATCCTAAACATGTCAGAGACCCCAAAAACAACATCGCATTAATGTGCATTGAAGTACAAACAACATATTTGGAAGGAAATAGCTACAAGAAATCCTTCAAACAAATGAGATAATGACTAACACAATTGTTACCTTCGCATGGGTTTTCGCTAGGGTTCCCTTCAAACTGATTGTGGCTATAATTTGTTGAATGGGAATGGTTCAACTGTTTATTGGCAATATATATGTCAATGTAGCTAGTTTTTAAATGGATTTGACAGTTTTCAAATCATTTTTTTCCGGTGGTAATGGTTTAAGTGCAACGTCAAGGTTAAGGATGAGACCGGGTTGGGGGTGAGAAGTTTATATATTCGACACCAAATGGTGTCATTTGAAACAGATCTGCGACGTCAACGATTAATTTGCATTGGTTGAAATTTGAATAGGATGCGACGTCAGACATTGTACATATTGGGCTCTGTGTTTGACCTAGGGCCCAAACAATTTTTGGTGGACTAGAACAAGATGGAATTGATTAGTCATATAGAGAGGTCGCAGGTAAATTCAACAAGAATGACGCCTGACCAACAAGTGAGCGAAGATGTACAGACATAAACTGGGCTGAATTGTACAATCGGCCCAATTGTTTAAACTTTGGCAGGCTTTGCCAATAGTGGTTTCAGAGCACATGGCTCGATATTGCACATTAATGTTGACATAACCGAATGTCGTCCGACATATCTAAGATGTCACACTCAATGGATGGGCCTTTCAGCCCAAAATCAATATATGCTAGCCCATTTACTAGGGCCAACACAAATGGTATGGAAATGGTATTAACTTGTACCATTATTAGTAAAAGCATCGTTAAAATGGAAAAAACTAATATGGTTAAGTCTCAGCCTCTAAATTCTTCATTATCGAAAACCCTACTTGTACGAGTACATATGTCCTTTTGATTGTTGGTAGGATAATGTTTGAACACTGACTCGTGTGATATGGTTGACTTATTAGTCTCTTGAAATGAAAATGCTAAGTAATTGCTTGAAATGAAAATAATCCATGGTCCTCCCCTGAAATATGCTATGACAGGGCTTCACCATATAGAACTGTCGACCAATAATTCATATAGCCTCACCCATGTAATGCAGTTCGTAGTCCATGGGGTTTTAATTAAAACACTATATAATCAACTGAGTTGGTAAATATAAGCTACTCTTGTGTGAATGACTATGTCTTGCCTTAAACCATCATGTATGAAGAATGGGATATTGTGAAAGCCTTAGCTGTGTAATATGGTTTTATATTGTGTGCTTAAACATAATACCTTTTTGTAATTGAAAGAGGCGATAACCTTTGGCCTAGAGCAAGATCAAATATGCGTTGACTAATGTATGTAGTAGCCTTCTACGATCTTAGTCGTTCAACTAGTTATTGTCAAACTCGACCTATCTTGACGACTCATGTAATGAGGTTGATGTTCATAGGCTTATAATGAAATTTGTATATAATTGCGAAGTCATGAAGCTGTAGCCTCAAATGATATGGGTAAGGAATTTACAGGTCTTTATGAACATCGTCGAACATGTTACGTTCAAACCCACAAACGTGTATTAGACTTCCAATTTTTTTCTTACAATGGAAACACTATGTAAGTAATTTATTTTCCTTTCTTATAATTTAAAAAACTGTTTAAAACCTAAAATGTGGCATCATACAATCATTCTTTCTCAGCGACTACAGGAATAACGAAGGGCGACATCGATCATTCCAGGGGAATGGGCCATTTGGTCCATCCACAAGCCCAAGACATGGCATTAAACAGTATGTATTGCTGAGATCACGAATTCCATCATATGTGCCAATGGTTGATCGACATATCTGTGTGGTTGAACATTCAACATGGGCGTGCCTATTGGGCCAATTTTGACCCATATGGAGACCTAAAGTGCTATCGGTCGACATGTCACGAAAGGCGTGTGATAGTATACCACTGGCGGGTAAGCGCCTTTATGCACAATACTTGCTAAAAAAAATACCCCCAAAACTCTTTGAAAAAAGCATTTATTGCCAAAATTGACGCCCCCCCTTCAAATACCCCAACATCCATCATCTCCATTTCCTTTCACCACCAACAAATCAACAACCAAACACACCCAAATCTACCACAACCCTATTCAACCCAAATGAAGAAACAAGGGGAAAAGGATGAGGTCATAATGGTGGGGGATTCCATGAATAAAAAAAGTGGTAAGGTTTCATCCTTCAATCTTTACTTGATCAAATTGTTTATGACCACATCCCTTGGGATTGATTATTGAAAGAGTGTTTAAGATTTCTATGTTTCATTCTTCTTTATTTCTTTATCTTTTAGATTGTGGACAATATACATGTAGGGTTATTATGTTTTCATAAAAGATATTATTTTTTCAAGTACATATGGTATACAACATGTGGAAGCTTGCTAATAGATGTTATTTGATATGGAGATAACATCAAATGTTTCATTTTCATCATTTTGTTATGGTGAGGAAGCACTACATGAAGTATGCATTTTGTGTACCATGCAAGGGAGTGACATATTTAAGATTGCTATGTTTCATTTTAATCCATAATAAAGGTTCCATATGAAATATGATATTGCATTCACCATTTAATTTTATGTTTATTGAACTCTACTTTTAGGTCTTTTAGTCGTTAACCACGACAAGAGGAAATAATCCCAAGAAGGGGGAGATTTGAATCGATTGAAAAGACATAAGCAAGGTCAGGGTAAGGTAGTTTGCAAGAAATTGATAGACATGGAGGAGAAGGGTACAAAATATCCTATGAATTCGATCACATCGGGAGTGCCGTGGGGGAGGAAAGTAATTGGTGGTCTAGTTACATCGGTTTGAGTGCCAGGACAAAGGTAGACATCTTTTTGTAGTCATAGCCTTGTGTTGATGATGCTTACAAGGATAAACTATGGAGGGCCATGCAATATGCCTTCGAAATCGAGTGTAATGATATAGAAAATTTGAAAAAGAGAACCATACGACGCTTTGGGGAAAGATGGAGAGATTTCAAAACCAAATTGGTTGGGGGTTATGTGTTCGATAAGAAGAATAATTGCAACCCCGGAATTAAGCATCCATTCATAAGTGAATCAAGTTGGAAGGGTTTTTTTGCAAGAAAACTAGCGGACTAACAATCAGTAAGGAATTTACATTAACATGCTTACAACTACATACACAATGTGTACACATTTATAAATATATACATACAGTATATTATTGGGAAACAAGATTATGCTTGAGCATAGATTTCTTGGTAACGTCAAATGTGTATGTTGTCATGCTTGCTAGTTTTTTAGAATCGTAAAGGTCCAACCTTTGCACAGAAAAGAGTAGCACTAGCTAAACATGCAACGTTGCATACTACTAATCGTGTTGTAAATAATTACAATCAACTATTTTGTGACATCGTGAGTGCACTTAGTTTAGACATTGCTTTAGACCGAAAACCTATGCGAAATAAAAAAATTTGCTTGTTGATAAATGCGATGTACTTATGGATTGGTGTCTGATGTCGGTCAGAGCAGAGGAAGTGTGTTACCGAGTCAATTCACATTGTTGATTTGTATTATGAACCATCTGATCTAATGATTTTACAAGTTCTAAGGAAAAAAATGTGAACTTGCAAGAGGAAACAAGATGCACCACACTAGGAGTTATGGAGGATTCACACTAGCTACTAGAATAATCATGAAGAAAATGTTTGAGGCAAGAGTGTTTGACAAGGTGGAGCTTGGAATGACGGATGAGGAAGCAAGGATTTCAATGGAATATCCTATACTTGATGAGGTTTCTCGATTTGAGAATTGGTTAAGAGGCTACAAAGGGCACGGGACGATGAACAGTAAGTTCCATACCAAGGATGTGGAGGTTGTTGCCAAGCAAATTGTAAGTTTTGCATCTGGTTTAGATGGTGTGATATGAATGAATTTATTCAAGTAAAATTGAGATGAAATTGATTATTGGTAATTTATAGGAGGACTTAAAAAGAAAACAAGAGTCTGGCGAGTTCTCATCGGTGTTGGAAAGAAGGGCATACTAGGAGTAGCGCTTAACAAGAAAGAACATCCGGGCCGGGTCTGGGGTGTCGGGATGCTCGCTACCCATAGGGACATCTTTGTCAAACCCTGAATTTCTAAGGTTGATATTGATTCAAGTAGTCAACAAAGAGAGATTAATGCATTTAAATCCACATTGAGCCAACTAGTGGCTTATGTCTCACAAGAATTGAATGGGATGAAAATGCCACTTGACTTGGAGAGAATTATTGCATGTTCTAAACAAAAAACCTCAACTCCACCTCACGCTTCTTCTCCGACAACCTCAACACATGATATCCCGGAGTGTCTTAGTAGACCTGTACCACCGTCTCCAACCTCGACAACACATCTTGCCATTGATCAACTAAGAAGAAAGTTAATAAAGGTCACCCAATGCAACATGAGGGTACAAGTAAATATATTACACTAATCATGTTCCAAATTATTTTACACTAATTATCGACTCTTGATTTATAGAATAATTCATTGTGCATACCACTTTCCGAACGTGTTAAAGGAGAGAGCCACATCGTGGCGGAAGGTAAAGTGTACACATCAATACGAATGCATCATCAGAAGCTGGTAGCAAATGGTAACATTGTTGTCAATGCCAAAACCCGAGGCAAAAATAGTGGACGCAACGTTAGGAATATTTGTTGAATGGCCCTTTTGTTTGGTCGATATTTTAGAGAACAAGTCTACAAAGAAGGTATAATATCGATAATTTATTTACTATTTCTTATAAGTTGAGACAAATGTTTAGAAAATAACTTTTACGGTTGATTTCATGTCGATCGAGACAAGGATTAGTAGCTTGGAAAAATTTCCCAATACATGTGGGCATCCAAAACTAACAAAGTCTCGTGTCTCTAGAATGAAACCACCACCATTCAATCCCTCAAAAGATGGTTCCCTAAAGAACATCCACACGATTGTGACAACACACCCTCCCTCATGTTCGTACAAAATCCCCGTGGAAGAAGAGTATTTTTGGGTACAAGATAGATGCAATAATCCGAAAGGAGGATTTTACAAGAAAAATGACCTATTACTTCTCCTCTTTTACCTCAGGTTTTTTCGTAACCCCAAAAAATTGAGGTAAAATTTTCTTTTACCTCGATTGTGTTTTTTAAAAAGTAAAAAATAATTTTTACCTTGGTTTAAAAAATTGAGGTAAAAAATACACTTTTTACCTCAGTTTTTTAAAAAATCGAGGTTAAATTTCTGACATGGCCGATGTTGCACGCATGTCCGGCGTGCCGACGTTGGTTGTTTTTGTAATCTAGGTCGCATGTTCCTATTCCAGACACAAATGACCGATGTCACAAGAATGGCTGGCTTACCTACGTCGGTTGTTTTGGTGATCGACGTCGTACCTATCGCAGACACGAATGACCGATGTCAAACGCATGTCTAGCTTGCCTACGTCGGTTGTTTTTGTGACCAACGTCGCACGTACCTATCGCGGACACAAATGACCGATGTCACACGCATGTCCGACTTACCTATGTTGGTTGCTTTTGTGACCGACGTTGCACGTCACGTTCGCAAACACAAGTGACCAATATCACACGCATGTCTGGCTTACCTACATCGGTTTTTTTTAGACCGACTTCACACGTAACTCTCGCACATATAGATATATTAATAATGTAATTTGTTTTTTAACAAAACTAAAATTTTAATTTAATTTTTTATACAACTCCATTTCATTTGAATTCTAAAATATTTTATAACTATTTTTTAAACTATGACTTTATGTTATATTTTCAAATAAAATAATTAAACGTAGAGTTTGAGTAAAACACGATCGAAGTCGAATATAAATAAATAAACTTTATTTTCTCACTGATAAAATTTTATGTACTACTTATTCATAATTATATAAAATAAGTAAAAGTAGAGTTTATTTATTAATATTAGACTTCGATCATATATGACTCGAACACTACATTTAATTTATTTAATTTGACACATGGCTAGTTCCAAGGGTAATACGTGTCAAAGATGAAGTGGCTAAGAGTTACTCTTTTAGTTTTTTCCATTTTACATGTGACTAATATCTTTCTCACTTCTATGTAATTAACTTTAAGTTACTCTAGAATATATACTAACGCTTTCCAACATTTCAAGAAAAAATTCATCTATTTAATATTTCTATATTTATGCAAGAATAACAAAATCATACATTTGAAGCAATGGATTATAAGGTAACACCATCTTGGGCCACAACGTAATTTTTTTAAGATTGTGTATAAGTAATCAATGTTGACTTTCGAGGCCCTTTCATTCACTCATACATGCCTAAATTGGAAAATAGTAATCGTAGATTATTGAATTGCATTTTGGTGTTGACAATTTTGAAAATCGACAATTCCAACTTTCTTGGAGGGACCTAAGTTCGAAAAGTCAAAACCTTACTCGTAACTTCATATTAAAATACTATCGAACGTGATGCTACCCTATATATCCTAATTGTATTTTCCAAGTTTGTAACATAGTATTTATCAATAAACATGCACAAGAATATATTTGTAATCTTTCCTGATTTCCATTTCTTACTTCTATGTAACCAACTCTAAGTTACATTAAAACATGTACTAGCACTTTTCAACATTGCACCAAAAAATTCATTTATTTAATATTTCTATATTTTTGCAAGAATAAAAAAATTCATGTATTTTGAAGCAATGAATTATAGGGTAACACAATTTTGGGATATAGTGTAATTTTTCAAGATTGCGTAAGTGTAATTTTTCAAGATTGCATAGAAGTAATCAATGTTGACTTTCCAGACCCTTCCGTTCACCCATACATGCCTAAATTGCAAAATTGCAACTGTATATTGTTGGATTGAATTTTGGTGTAGCCAATTTTGTGATTCAACAATTCTAACTTTCTTGGAGGGGCCTAGTGCAAAAATTAAATACTTTATTCGTAACTCCGAATTGAAATCCGCTCGAACGTGATGCTACCCTATACACCCTAATTGTATTTTCCAAATCCGTAACATAGTATTTATCAATAAACATGCACAAGAATATATTTGTAATCTTTTCTGATTTCTCTTTCTTACTTCTACGTAACCAACTCTAAGTTACTCTAGAACATGTACTAGCGCTTTCCAAAAATCTATTTAATATTTCTATATTTATGCAAGAATAACAAAAATCATGTATTTTGAAGTAATGAATTATAGGGTAACACAATTTTGGCCCAGAGTGTAATTTTTCAATAAGCGATCAACACTTATTTGACATTTTATACATAAACACTAATGAAATGTTTGACTTAACTAATCAATGGTCAACCAATATCTGACCTTTTATACATAAGTTTGAACTTAACAAATGAACGGTCACCCCTTAATATTTATCCAAATTATAGTTGGAAAAAATGTTTAAACAACTTTGTTTTAACTAATCAACAATGAACCATTACTAGTAGAATGATTCGATTTTAACTAATCAACTATGAATCATATAAAAAATAAAGACACAAAGTTAGCAAAAAGAAATCTTGTTCTCAATTTCTAAATTCTCTATTTTTAAATTTTATTTCATTAATTTTCCTTGTATATAAATTTTATTTCATAAATGTTTAATCAAGTATTTAATTTTAAATGACATGATGAATTTTAAAAATCTATTATATTAACCAATTAAATGAATGAACATAATTAATGAATCTAGCCTAATATTAATTAAACTAATGAAAAAATTAAATTAAATGACTGGTTTATTTTCACCCCAATATCAATTCAGCCCAATTACTATACCCAAACCCTAGCACTATAAATAATCTAACCCTACTATTTACTCCTTCAGAGAGTTCCACCTCCCTTCTATTTTTCTAACTGTCTGCCTCCCTTCATTTTTTGAACCGTACACTTTCTCCTATTTTTTAACTGTGTCGCTGCTAAACCCCACCGCTAGCACCACATACCCTTCTACCATTCCACCTGTGCTGACGCCACCAGTTCTAATCAAGCTCGCCACCATTGACCGCGTCTCGCCACCACTGAGCACGACCCGTCGTTGCCACCACTGATGATATGCTTCATTTTGTGTGCGTTAACTGATGCATTTGACATACTTTTTACTTACTTTTACTTGGTTTATTTCTAGTATTAGTTGAGTTTACGTGACAAGGGATTTAGACGGACATGTTTAGTTTTCTTGTTTAAATCCCGCATTTTGTAGACTTAATTGGTACTAATGGACATTTTGTATCCTCGGGCTCCTTGATCTTCCTTGTGATCATCTTTAGTAGGTCGCCCGTGGGTACTTTTTGTTTGCATTCTATGTGCAGGTCATTCGTAAAGGCGGTAGAAGATATTGAAGGCCATTCGCAAGGACGGTAGAAGAGACGAAGGCCATTCACATTAGAATGGTAGTAGACAAAGGCCATGGTCATCAATGCTTGGTAAAAGGAGATTGAAGCCAAAGATAGACGGCTATGGAGTTCAAAGCGGCCAACAAAGAAATGGGGAATCATGGTCTGATGAGTTGTGCTTTAATCCGAGAATGAACCAAGAATAGTTAGCCTTCAAGACTGGTTCCATTGGATTTGTCTTCTCAAGTACTATAAAATCAACTGCTAAAACTCTTAAATCGGACTAACGGTTATCCTATAGCAAAGGAAACTAACTCAGTCAGCTAAGGCACCAACGACCCGTGCCAAAGGAGTTGCCCCGCTCCAAGGAGACCAACGTAAGGAAATGGTGCAACCCAAGCCATACACGACAGGCTGCCAAGCACAATTTGAAAACCCCTCAGCGCGGCTAAGTATTGGGGCAGGATATCCTGTTTTAGGCGTCCTGTGCCATCCCAAGTACATTATTCCAAAACCAACCGATGGGGTATGAGAAATCACATGGCCTGCGCCTGAGGAAAGCATCCATTCTAACCACGGCCCACATCAACGGCCACAGGCGTGGATCAGAACTTCAAGATTCAGTGCCCTGCAAAAACCAAAGCGACCCACGCCTACCCTTGCGCCTCATGCCCCGTGCCAAGATGAAGATCCACACATAACAGGCTCTCCACACCATGAAGCGATGTGATCCATTCTAGCCCTCGCGCTCTGCACTAAGTATGTACCACGGGCCTCGCCATTCGTGACTCCCTGCGCTAGGCAGCGGTTGAGCTAAGGTACCGTATTTTGGCCTATGTTGGGCTTATTTTTAGGTCCAATCTCATACTACTATAGATAGAACCTTTATCTTCTAGGTTTTCATACCTTACATACCTTATATCATATTTAGAAGAGTAGTTTGGAGATTCTCTCCCTAGGAAACCTTATCTTTTCTTCTTTTATTTTTCTTTGATCATAAGATGTAGAATTCAAATCTTTATTTGAATTCCATGTCAAGGGAGTAGTTTCCATAGCTTGGGGTAATTGTAGTGACTTGGTTTTATCTACATATCTTATGAGATTCTCTAGTTCATCCTAATTTTGTGTTCATAATATTATTGTAATTTGCTTTTGAGTTTGAATGCATGAATATCACACCAGATATATAGGACACTCTTTGGGTTGTATTCATACTGGGCGCGAATATTGATGCCCCCTTGGGAAGAGAAAATATGTATGTTTGTATGGGCGGAGGAGAAAACGTCTGCGTGAGTGTGTGCATGGGAGATTTGAGGTCACTCTGATCTACTTACCATCACACCAATCTTAGCTAACTTTGTAAAATTATCTGAGAGGTTCCGGGTAGAGATAGATTAATTGTAGCAAGCTAGAGTTACAAAAAAATCTAATAGCATAGATAAAATCTAATAGCATAGATAAGGTGGCTACAACCCTTGGGCCTAATTGATAGGACCAGAGGGGAGTAGTTGTGTTTGTGGTGAAAGCCCATACGTAATCACACGGGGGAGAATCGGATCTACAACAATGGTTGGACCTTGTTGTACTCCCCCAATTACGATGACAGTGTTGATGGAGGGTTGATAGGGCACCCGTTGTGATAGAGAAAGAGAAGTGTATTCCATTGGCCACACCATGTGTTATTGACAATCTATTAGGTTTTTTTAGATCTCTACGTGAAAGAATTAAGGATAAAGCATTAGACTGACCAAGTTACTCAATGATTTCCCCAAGTGCTTAGCTTAATGTTGTAGTTGTGTTTTTTACTTTTATGTTTATTAGTTGTTAGATTGAAAAACCAACCACCCCCCCACTTGCATGTTTGCTTTTCTAGCTATTCCTTTCACTCAAACGGATTGACAACCCGTACAAGGTTGTGTTTTAAGCTGATACATTAGACCTAGCATCTCTGTGGACAAACCCAGGGCTTAAATCTAACTACCCTATAGGTGTGTAGTAGTAGGAACGTGTACAGAACTATAAATTTCTATCTTTTTACCACACCGCCTCCAACCGGGTTTAGACTTCTACGCTACGGGTTTTAACAACCCCATGGGGGAGGCATGCTAGAATTTTGACGCCGCTGCAAGGGATGCTATCAGTCTAGGTATCAACTTAGGCATAACACGTTAGTAGAGTAATTAGTTTAGCTTTTATTTGTTTGTTTTTTTATGTTGTTGATGCTTGGTTGGAGCTGTTATTATAGTTATTCTGTTTCGTTTGATCCATTTTCTAGCGTTGTATTCAGAAGGGTATTGTTGGTCCTAGTTTATAATACACATCCGTGCCACTAATCTAGGCGTCTTACACTACCCGACTGAGAACACGGGTGGTCGGAGAAGAAGGAGGCAAATAACTAGGGTACATGATCAATTTAGGTAATAAGTAGTATTAAAAGGGCCATTAGCAATGGAAGAAGACAACCGCACCCTACAGGAGCTCATGGCACCCAACTTGGAGAATCAACCTCTTTGCATCAGCTTCCCACCATCACCCCCCAATGTGAGTTTTGAGCTAAAGAGTGGCATGATCCATTTCCTTCCTACTTTCCATGGATTGGTGGGAGAGGACCCGAACAAACATCTTTCAGAGTTCCATTTGGTATGCACTAACATGAAGCCCCCGGGATTGTCCGAAGATGACTACAACCTAAGAGCCTTCCTGTTTTCCCTCCAAGGTAGTGCTAAGGATTGACTTTACTACTTTCCACTGTGGTGTATTAGATCGTGGATGGATATGAAGAGGAGACTCCAAGAAAAATACTTCCTTGCGTCCAAGTCGGTCGGGTTGAAGAAGCAATTTTCGAACATCACCCAAGGTGCCACTGAATGTATGTAAGACTATTGGAAGCTCTTCAAGTCACTTTTGGTGAGTTTTCCTTACCACCCATTCAAAGAAGGAGGTTTGGTGTATTACTTTCTTGAAGGATTATGCGACGAAGACATGCAGATGGTGCCGCATACAACGGTTCGATAGCGAACAAGAGCCACAAGGATGCAATGGCCCTCTTTGAAGAAATGGCAAATGGTATGTGGAAATTTAGCACTAGGTCAAGGGTGAAGGCCTTGGATGAACCCACACACTCACCTAAGTTGAAGGACCAAGTCTAAGCTCTTGCTTCCATTATGAAGGAGCTTTTGAGAGGAAAAGTGCATCATGTCCAAGTGTGTGAAGTTTGTAACCTCAACTAGAATTATGAAGCATGCCCCAAAGTCGTAGATGATTTACAAGAGGTGAAGGCAATTAACTACAACAACCGGAAAAGACGTCAATTTTCTAGGGGTCAACCACAAGGGTTCCGAGGGAACCAAAGAGATGTAAGGCCAGACCCCCATGCAAATTCATTCAATCTGAGGTATAGAGATCATTCTAATTTCCGATGGAGAGAGGATAACCAAACTCAATGGTACCAGGGAGGACAAGCTCCACCTCAACCATATCCTAGAGGTGAAGGCCCTTCTAAAAATTATGCCTCACTTTACAAGTTGGATTGGGGTGAGATCTAGAAAGTCATCGGCCAATTGGGGAAGATACATGAGATTATCATTCAGCGGACAAGGCGAGAAATTAAAGACCTTAGCAATAGATTTTTCTCAAGTATTAAAAATCTTGAAGTTTAAGTTGGGAAACTTGCCACCTCGGTAAGTCGACTTGAATCCAAGGAGTACAAAAAACTACCTTCCTAACCAGAGGTGAATCCGAGGAATATGAGCGCACTTAAATTGAGAAGTGGGAAGGAGGTCCGCATGACCGAGAAGAAGGTAATGCAAGAAGATGACAAGAAGGTGGAGGTTACCAAAGCACATTTCAAAGAGGAGGAAATTGTGGTCAAGGAAGCACCCTCCAAGGAACTTCCACCACCCAAGGCACAAGTCACTACTCCACCTCTATTTCCAAATTCTTTGAGAGGACAGCCAAATGTGGTGACCGATGATGCAAACATTAGAGGAGTCTTTGAAAAGGTCAAGGTAACCATTCCTATCTTGGATTTAATTGAACATTTGCCATCACATGCCAAATTTCTTAGAGTTACATGCACAAAGAAAAGGCGTACGCCAACTAAGAGAGTAGGACATTTGAAAATGTGAGGAGTCACCATTTTGAATCATAAGAACTTTACTAAGAAATGCGATGACCCCAGAATGTTTTCTATCCCTATCTCTTTAGGTTGTAAACTTGTGGAACATGCCATGATAGATCTAGGTGCATCCATTAATGTTATCATGTTTAGTCTATATGAATGCCTGGAAATAGGTGAGCTTAGCGATACTGGAGTGATTTTTCAACTTGCCGGTCACTCCCAAGCTAGTCTCCATGGACTAGTAAAAGATGTAATGGTGTGAGTTGGCAAATTGGTTTTTTTGGAGAACTTTTATTTCTTAGACGCAACGCACAACGGAAGTGCACCCCCAATACTTTTGAGGAGACCTTTTCTTAAAATGTCTAAGACTAAAATTAATGCCCATAGGGAACCTTAACTCTAGAAAATGACATGGATAAAGATGAATTTGATATCTATAAGTCTAAGCATGATTCCTCAAAGTCGTCTTTGATGTTCAAAGGTGTAAGCTTATGTGATGAGCATGATGATTCTTCTTGTGTGAAAAATGAGCATGAATGTTAGTGTGAGTCCCATGATGATGATGCAGATGATTCCGATGAATTGCTGATGCAATTGATATTATGTCTTTGCTAAATTGTTTTTTCTATTCTAAACAATTTGCAGTGGGATAGGGAGATGGTCGAGAGTTTAAAACCTTCTTGACCCCCTTAATCCCCGAAATGACATCCAAAAACTCAATGAGGGCAAGACATAGAGATTTATTCCTATTGGCGGAAAAAAGGTCTGAAGGTAAGATGACTCGTTATGGAGGTCTCTCAATGATGATGTGATCGTGGGTGGAGTCACTGATGGTAATTCTAGAGACCTACCGGTAGGTGTTTCTAACTAGAATGCATGAGAAAGAAAATAAGTCATGAGGACGACAATAAATATATGGTGTTTGTTTTGCTTTCACGTTTTGATTAGTGAGTAGATAGTGTTTGTATGAATCTTGTTTTGCTATGTGGATTTTTGAGATGAAACTCTTGTTGTTTTGGAAATTTGAGTTTGAAACTCGTGATTGCGTTTTAAATGGAATTATATTGGACGGGTGACATAGTCTTTTGAAAAAGAGGGGAAAACCAAGGATTAGGAAAATTTGGTGCATGCCTCGTGCCAAGTAGGCCGGTGCGAGGCTATGCTTCCTGCCAAGACTGGAATGACACGAGGCTATGTCTCATTCCAGAGATTTGGTGCGAGGCTATGCCTTCTGCCAAGTGCTTTGGCGCGAGGCTATGCTTCGCGCCAGACACCCTTTTTGTGCACTACACTAGTTTTTCAATTTTCTTTTCTCCAATAATGCACATTTTTCAAAAGTTCTTATTCTAAAGTTCAAAAATGCAATTTTGGTTCAAGAATTTTGGAATTTCCTAATTCCTTTTAATTTTTGAAAATACTTCCAAATCCCTTGGAATTAATTGGCATGTACTATTGTCTCCTAAATTGAACATTTTAAAAGTCCATTCTTATCCTAATTGTACCTCTCACCCTAGTCACCTAGGCTAAAATTTCATTTCGATAGATATTTCTCCACCTAATCCTCTCATTTGACACATTCCTTTTTCTCAAGAAACACTCACTCTCACACACTCTTGGTGAACTCAAAAAATTGAAGCTTTTCTTCCAACGGTTGGCAATTTTTGCTTCTTCTTTTGTGGTTCTTGCAAATCCTAGTCTCAAATCTCGGGTAACCCGTTGAACTCTATGTTTATGTGCTTTATTTGACATTGTCGTGTTATTAAGAGCATGAATCTTGAATGAGTGTGCTTTGAGATGTGTGTTTGAGTTTGAGTTTGTATGTATGATTTTTTGTTGAACATGATGTTAGGAGGATTGATGTGCTACTATGCTTAAGATATGATCTTTGGTGTTGGGTGATTTGGGAGAGAGTGAATCTTAGTTTCATGATCTAATTGATAGGTTGGTGATAACTTACATGAGTTTGTTGTTTGATGAGGAATGTTCTTGTTTGAATAGCCCACATGCTTAGATTATCATGTTATGAATGTTTGAGTTATTTGGGAGAATGTTGTCTTATTAAACTTTAGGTCATTCTTTGTTTATTACCATATCACCACTCTTGTCCTCATTTTGTTAGGATGCCAGCTAAGAAGAATGCTTCAGAGAAGGGCAAGTCCACTAGGGTGAAGAATAGGAAGAAGTCGACAAAAGGTGCAAATCCTGAGCTGACAACTTCCATTCTTTGTAACCCCACATTTGTGAATGAGGATTTTATGGGTTTAATCAACATTTCCGGGACTGCAGCCCAGAGGCGGAGGAACTTGAGAGAGCCTAAGAGGAGTATTTTGTAGACGAGGTTCTCTTGCAAAAATACCTTGGCGGCTCCGGGTTTACTCGATCCGGTCACTTACATTTTGAGCCAAATAGGCCTAGAGGGGTTTCTCGAGAAACACTCCAAGACCTACATTAGATGGGCCCTAGAGTTCCTAGCTACTCTATGGACGATTGTAGATGATGATGGATGCACGGCGATCAAATTCAACCTGGATGACAAGGAGTACAAGATGACCCAATGAAAGGTAGTGCGAGCCTTTGGGTGGAGGTATGGCAAGGAGATCCAGAAGACAGATCGACAAGGGTTACCTTTCTCTCTTGGGGCTTTTGGGTGCAAGTGACAGGTACAGATTGGAAGAACCTATGCAAGAGTACCGCCATAGTTCATCGGGCATTCCGTTATGTTCACAGCTTGTTGGCTATGGGAGTCTTTTTCCGCCGTGAACTAATGCAATGCCCGAGTTCGAATGTTAATTGACTTTGGGCAATGACTCCCGAGGGTAATTTTTACCCGAGCTTGGTGGGGTACTTTGTGTAGGAATGCTTAGCGATGGGAGACATGAAGAGTGGCAAAATCTCCATGGGAGGCATGGTTGGTCTTTTGGCGGAGTACCTAGGTCATCCTATCACAAAAAGAGCTCTAGCTAACTTAGGAAGATCAGGCACAAGGTACAACATAGAGAAGTTAGCAAAGGCATCCATGATAGGACTGACGACATTGTAGGGTAGATATGAATGGCTCTATGGTTGAGTGAGCACGTGTAACTTTATGATTCTTCCAGACCCGGAGCACACCGTCATTAACCATGATACTAGCTTGGATGACCTACTCATTTTTTTGGGCCGGAAGTTTGAGAAGGAGTTCTATAGAGTTATGTCCAATCTAGGGATATATGTTGAGGAGGCCGAGGGCTAGTCCACTCTGAGAGCACTAGTCGATCTTGCTTATCTACGGACATCATTTACCACTTGCATTCACTGGGGGACAAGCTTTCGAGCTCTACCAAGTGTTACAAGAGGTAGTCCAAGTGATAGGAGGAATGCACTCGCAGGTGGAAGATCTTAGCTCGAGGATGGATAGCATTGAGGCTACACTTCAAGAAATGGGTTACATGGATAAGATCTTCATGAGTCACGAGGATGAAGGCCCTTCAGGGCCGCGAGAGTGAGTACCACTATTTTCTCTACTTTACCTATGTTTTGATATGATTTTTGTGCATTGGACACTTTGCATAGGCAAAGTGTGGGCATGGAGTAGTGAGCACTTAGGGAGTTCTCATTTTTGAATTTCCTCGGTACATTTCATGATTTGCTTTGGTAGTTGTTTTTCTTGTTAGTTTTTTATATTGATTTTTGTTTCTTGAGGGATGATTTTTTATAGACATTTGGTGGTATGACATGATATGCTAGGGATTTCCAGTTTGCATGGGGTAGGATGTTTAGGAAGTTGGTGGTGTATTTTTTTTATGTTTTGACTATCTTTTGCAGTATGAATCCCACTTTTGGGAAATTTTTGTGCTACACCAAAAAAATTGGAAAACTTGAAAAAATGAAAAAAAATACAAAAACCTGGACAAGTCAAAAACCTGAAAGGGCGACTTGGGTAACATGATGGAAAGCTCAGATATGTTGAAAGACCTAGGTAAAAAATGAGAGGATAGGCCCTGCTAGGCTTACGAGCATAGGCAAAATTAAAAGCCCTTTTGGAAAAAGGTGAGAAGTGAGTACCCTTTGTGTTAAAGCTAGGACAAAAATCCGAAAGGGCTCCTTGGTAAAATGAGAGAAATTGAGAGAAAACAAAAAAAAACTAGGTTGAATGGATGCTTCCGTGGTGGGCTGTTTTTGAAGACTACTCTTTGATTGTTTTTGGGATCATTTTGGGAAAAGTAAGCTAGTTTGACACTTATCTTTTTTTGGATTACCTTTTGCCACACTTTACTTTTTGGTGGTTTGGCTACTTATATCTTTCGGGGAGTGTGAGAGTTGTGAGACTCTTACTTTCTTGGGGGAAACAGGGTAATCTTATAATAAGTTAAATGCCTCGGTTAACTTATGCTTGCACGCTAAATTTTGTTTGAATCTTTTTCTTGTCTTCTATTTACTTGAGGACGATTAAAGGGTTAAGTGTAGGGAGACTGATTTTCTTCATTTTCCATTCGTTAACCGATGCATTTGAAATACTTTTTAGTTACTTTTACCTAGTGAATTGCTAGCATTAGTTGAGTTTACGTGACAAGGGGTTTAGACGGCCATATTTGGTTTTCTTGTCTAAATCCCATGTTTTGTAGACTTAATTGGTACTAATGAACATCTTGTATTCACGTGCTCCTTGATCTTCCTTGTGATCATCTTTAGTAGATCGCCCTTGGGTACTTTTTGTTTACATTCTACGTGAATGCCGTTCGTAAGGGTGGTAGAAGATATTGAAGGCTGTTTGCAATGACGGTAGTAGAGATGAAGGCCATTCACATTAGAATGGTAGGAGACAAAGGCCACGATCATCAATGCATGGTAGAAGGAAATTGAAGCCAAGATAGGCAGTACGGAGTTCAAAGCGGCCAGCGAAGAAATGGGGAATTGTGATCCGATGAGTTTTGCTTCAGTCCGAGAACGATCCAAGAAGAATTAGCCCTCAAGGCTGGTTCCATTGGATTTCTCTTCTCGAATAATATAAAATCAACTACTAACAATCTCAAATCGGACTAACGATTCTCCGGTAGCAAAGAAAACTAGTTCAGCCAACCAAGCACCAACGAGTCGGTGCGGGCTGTGCATGGTTAAGCACCAATGGCTCATGCCAGAAGAGATGCCCCTGTGCCAAGGAGACCAGTGCAAGTCAATGGTATGACCCGCGCCAGACACGACGGGCCACCAAGCACAAGTTGAAAATCCCTTTTGCACGGCTAAGTACGGGTGCGGGACGTCACGTTTTAGGTGTCCTGCACCGTCCCAAGTCTATTATGCCAAGACCAGCAAAAGGTGTATTGGAAATCACACGGCCCGTGCCTAAGTTTCTGAGCAAAGAACCCATTCTGACCACGGCCCGCGCCAACGGCCACCGAAACGGATCTGAACTTCAAGATTCAGTGCCCTGACAGCGCCCCAAAGAGACCGATGCAGCCCGTGCTAGGAGACGACGTGACCTGCGGAAACCCTTGCGCCCTGCGCCAAGAGGAAAAATCAGTGCCACGCTCAAGAATAGGCGCCCCGTGCCATGAAATGATGCTCCCCACGCCAAGCCTCGCTCCCCGCGCCAAGTACGTGCCACGGACCGAGTCATCCTTGATGCCCCGCACCGGGCGGCGGCTGAGCTAGAGTTTACCTTATTTTTGCCTATTTTGGGCCTATTTTAAGGCCAATCTCCTACTACTATATATAGTACCTTTGTCTACCAGGTTTCCATTTCTTACACACCTTATATCATATTTAGAATAGTAGTTTGAAGATTCTCTCCCTAGGAAACTTTATCTTTTCTTCTTTTATTTTGCTTTGATCCTAAGATGTGGAATTCAAATCTTGATTTGAATTCTATATCAAGGGAGTAGTTTCCTAATTTTTCATCTATAATATTATTGTGATTTGCTTTTGAGTTTGAATGCATGAATATTACACCACATATATAGCACACTTAGGCTTGTATTCATGCTAGGCGCAAAAATCTATGTCCCCCTTGGGAAGAGAAACTTGGATGTTTGTATGGGTGGAGGAGAACGTGTATGTGTGAGTGTGTGCCTGGGAGATTCGAGGTCACTCTGATTCACTTACCATCACACTAGTCTTAGAAGACTTCATTGTTGGCTGAGAGGTTCCGGGTAAAGATAGCTTAATAGTAGTAAACTAGGGTTACAAGAAATTCTAGTATCTTAGATAAGGTGGCTAGCCTAATTGATAGGACCTATGGGGAGTAGTTGCATTCGTGGTGGAAGCCCAGGACATAATCGTACGGGGGAGAATCAGACCTACAACATTGGTCGAACCTTGTTGTACTTTCCTAATTACGATGACGGTGTCGATGGAGGGTTGTGAGAGCACCCATCGTGACAGAGGTGGGAATGTGTATGCCATCGGCCACTCCACGTGCTATGGACACTCTATTAGGTTTGTTTAGATCTCTATGTGAAAGAATCGAGGATAAAAGCATTAGATTGACCAAGTTACTCAATGATTTCCCCAAGTGCTTAGCTTAATATTGTAGTTGTGTTTTTACTTTCATGTTTATTAGTTGTAAGATTGAAATGCATGTTTGTTTTACTATCTATTCATTTCACTCATACAGATTGATGACCCGTATGAGGTTATGTTTTGAGTTGATACATTAGACCCATCATCTATGTGGACAAACTCAGGGCTTGCCGCTAACTACCCTATAGGTAGCGTAGTAGTAGGAATGAGTGCAGAACTATAAATTTCTATCTTTTGACCTCATCGCCTCCAACCGAGTTTAGACTTCTAAGCTAGGAGTTTTGACGACCCTTAGGGGAGGCAGGTTAACTAAGCACGACCCGTTGCCACCAACACTGAGAGCACAGCCCGTCGCCACAACCGAGCACCTCCAACAGTGCCTCACCTACCCTCGTTGCCTAGGCTTTGAATCATTTTGATGTTTCTATGTATAGCTCTGTATTAGATTTGTATCTGGTTGATTTGATTAGAATCAAACACGTGCTGTCAATTTTTCAGTGATTTGAAATAGTTTTGTGCTGTTGTTTTCTCAAATGGGCATGAGGATTCAGATTTGGGATCTGGCTGGAAATACCAATGAAACTATTGAAAGCAAAATTGACGTTGATTCTTCTTTTGGTAGTTATTTAAAAATATCTGGAAAATCTTTAAGCGATGTCGCAATATCCTTGATAATTGTTTTAGCTATTGTTTGCATTGGAGCGCCCTCGCAAGTAGTTCGCTCAACTAAACCTCTACCTCGGTTAATTTATTCAAAAACTGAGGTAAAAAGTATATTTTTACTCCGTCTACATTTACCTCAGTTTTTAAGGACTAAAAACCAAGGTGAAAACTCTGGTAGAACCAAGGTAAAAAGTGTTGTTTCTTGTAGTGTTGGAAGCATTGTTCCATTTCAATAATGTGCCCCCTCAACTACACTGCATGTAAGTATTAATGCATCACCCTAACTTGATTCATCGACATACTTAATGCATTTGGCTTCAATCTAGCAAGACCAACCATGATTATAGGCTCCCGCATGTACAATCCAATTCCAAAATGAAAGGGTGGATATGAGTTCTTTTCTTAATGAAGATCCAATATGACCATGTTGCAATGGAAGATCGTTTGGCCTACTTCAGCTCCAGGTGGATACAAAAGGACAATTCGATATATATTGCACTATATTAGAAGCGGTGAGCCAACCATACTTACTGCATTACAATTGTTTGGATTAAATCTATTGAAGAATATGGGATTTTATTGAGTTAATAAAGATTTCATATTTGCAGCAAACATTGGATGGTGGCCATCATTGTTCTTCCTTCTAACATTGTGTTTTGGTATGATAAATTACATCAAACGCCGCCGAAAACAATTTCATTCAAAATTACAAAGGTGATGACATATCACAAAATGAACAAGCACAAAGGATTCACGTGGAAGTCCCTAAAGGTTAGAATTAAATTCAACATTGTATTATGAAATAAGTATAGCCATAAGTAATTATCAATGAGTTTATGAACAATTTTTCCGATTGACTAGCATAAAAAAACAAATGGCTGTGTGGGAAAGCGGTTACTGTTGCATGTGCTTGATGAAGGATTTGATCCTGCTTGTGAGGGACAATCAATTAGATCTACAAAAGGTATTTATTATTCTACCTATTGAATCCAATCAATAACATCACGACTTTGCATAACCTATGTACCAATTTTGACATTACTTCTTGTTGTAGTATTTTTACAAGGACAAAGAACCATATCCCATCAAGCAATTGGAGAAAGTACCCAACAGTTTGGCAACCCATATGATGGTAGGGAATTTGAAGCATGGAACTTGGAATATGTTATTTTTTGGTGAGAGCATCATTTTATAAAATACCCATTGATACTTTCCAATGTATTTTTTGACACCTTGATATAGATCTCTAGCTAGCTATGGAGTATCAATGGTATACTTCATTTTGTGAGAATTTTGATAGCATACTTTGTGTATGGATGGTTTAGTGCTTCTCGTTCTTATCTATATTCTTTGTGCACGATGTAG
The DNA here is from genome assembly GCA_037428765.1 of Rubia yunnanensis. Lineage (NCBI taxonomy): Eukaryota > Viridiplantae > Streptophyta > Magnoliopsida > Gentianales > Rubiaceae > Rubia > Rubia yunnanensis. The sequence goes on along the minus strand of CM075069.1, from coordinate 61,540,988 downwards.
TAACATTCAATATGAAAGGGTGTTCGACGTTGGGTCTTCTATTCATAAAAATTTATATTTTGTAATTTATATGAGGACCGGTGCCGCAGAGTATAGTAATCAATTCAGTACAGTAGATCAAAATCAAGCGACATCGCACACAGTTCTCATTGAGTAATCGGTGATACCTAGAATCGAGCGACATCGTACCATGAACCACGAAGCAGTCTCTGACATCGGAGGCAAGTTGACAATGCATTCGTCCTCTCCGACGTTACTTACTATTCTTTTGTCCATTTTTAATTACTATGGTTATTCTGCCAAAAAAGTTAATGCAAAAAAAAAAATTTACCACGGTTCTAAATCGTAGTTAAAAATCATAGTCTGCAAAGTCGGTTACTAAATGATGCAATATCGCTTACGATCAATATCGATGTTGAAAATTTTTACAAACAACATCGATGTCTATGACTTTTCCATGTTGTCGATCATCAATTCAATATTTTGTAATTAACTACGGAACTGATGTAAAAGAAATAATTTACCGCGGTTCTAAATCGCCGTTAAAAATCTTAGTCTACAAACTCGAAACAACATGATGCGATATTTATTATGGTCAATAATGACGTCGCAAAATTTATTGACGACGTTGTATTATATGAATTCGTGCATAGATGGGATGCAGGCAACCCAAACATGGGGATCGACGTCGCTTTGACGTCGGCATGGTTGTCAGCTTAAGATTATTTACCTCGGTTAATTTCATGAAAAAATGAGGTAAAACTTACTTTTTACTACAAACATTTTTACCTCGGTTTTTTATGAAAAAAGCCTGAGGTAAAAAGCCCTGAAAAGCCAAGGTAATAGGTGTTGTCTCTTGTAGTGTAGGTTTCTAGTTAGGGATGAACACGGTAAAAAATTTAGATATTCTCCTAGAGGGCGCATGTCACGATGGTGGAATTTGATCCTCTACCAGTAAGTTCTCTTTGCGGAGGCTCAAGAAGGGAAAAGAGAAGAGAAATGAGATCACCACTCGTGAAGGAGAAATTTGTCTCTCAGGTTTGAATGTGGTTCTTGAGGTAGAGCAGGCAACTGCCTCAATTGGAATGCTCCCAACCAAGAAATTAGGCTTCCTTGTTTCTAAAGAGGTTTATCTTTCTATTCCCCAGTCAGTGAAACTCTTTCAAAATATCCTAACCGGTAGAATGGCCATCTGTTTGGTTAATCTATACTATGACCTAAGGTTTCTTATTCCTTCGGTTCATTTCTGCCTTTTAGAATTTTACAATATCAATATTTGTCAGCTTTACCCTAACTGCATCTTGGCTATTTTCAGTGTCCTAAGCTCTGTTGAAGAGATATTGTCACATCGTGCCTATCTCTTCTTCAATCCATGTTTTTCATTCAGCCTAACCAAGGTTATGGGGAGGAAAATCAGGGAATTTTCACTTCCTATTCACGAATGGCCAAGGGGGAAAGTTCCTTTTGGGAATTCCTTCTTTTACTAAGAATTTAAGGGGGGGGGGGCTATTTGGTCTTTGATCCAACCATGCCATATGTTGAACGATCGGGCAGCAGGGGGTGATAAACCTATCATGTTCATCGCCGCTCCTAACTAAGCTTCCGTAGTTGCTTTTTTCCCGCCCATCCCTTATCTGTGGCATCATTTAGGAAATCCTCAAGCTTATACACCTAGTGTATATATACTTCTGCCACTGGTAGAGCTGATACTTCTTCTACTCCAAAGAGTCAAGGTTCATTTTATTTTCTTATGCATATTTTTTCTACTAATTATGTATATATATATATATATATATATATTGATACGTGTTTTTTTTAATTTTTAGTGGGTCTTGGCAAGTCATCTATCAAACCAGAAATGCTAATCACCAACTCTCCGACACTGGCCCTACCGATCATTCCTGGAAAAATTTCTTTAATAAGGGAGTCTAGTTGAGGCAACTAGTCGATCATAGAAAGTGTATCGGAACCAAAGCTCAGTATGGAGACCAACCCTGCCCTAAGAGGTCCAGAATTGACGTTGTTATCCCTACTGTTGGGGCATCTTCCTCATCTATATTAATAGTCTTTGATTAGGATTCCCAATTTTATTCTGATGTCTACCAACCTGAAATAAGCATATTTTGATTTCATTTGTTTAATAAATACATGCTTCATTATCATACGACTAATCTTAGCCTTCTTTATCTGTAAGTTGTCGCTTGTTGTAGCCATTCTTTTGAAGGTCACCAGCAATGTGATGGCTCAAACTGTTTCGGTGAAGAAATCGTGGAGGTTATCAACAAAACAAAACTCAAAGAGCTCTAAATCAGGAAAGAAATTTCGGGAAATGGAAAAATGGAAGAAGAAAATAATGAGGGAATTTTCAATTGATTAACTTAACAAATGCGATGTACAACTGTTGTATTTATACAAGCTATTTACTAGGATGTCTAAAAAACAAACTACCCAAATGTTATACATAAGGTCTAACTAACAAAATAGAAAGTAATACTGATCAAGCTTCAAAGTCAGTTTCTACCGACTTGGATTAGGCGCCAAGTTTCTGATCAAGGCTAAACCTAAGAACCTTCCTGCTTCATGAAGCTTCTAGTGTCTTCAAAATCATCAGCATAATCCTTCACCCCCCCTCCCCCTTCAGAATGAGACTGAGCAACAACAGGTGAAAAAAGCTTGGTAAATCCATCAACTAATTAAGAACTGGAGAAGACATGTAATTGATTCATGAATCCATCATTGTATGCATCCCTCACATAGCGGCAGTCTATCTTGATATGTTTTGTGCTCTCATGAAAAACAGGATTCTGAGTGATATGAAAAACGCCGATGTTGTCACACTTCATAGGAATTAGAAGCAAAAAATGAATCAGTGAGAAGAAATGTGATCTATTTGAGTTTTAAAATTTTCAAAGACATGGCTAAATACTCAGATTCAGCAGAAGACTTGCTCACTGTATTTTGTTTCTTGGATTTCCAAGAAATCAAAGAATCTCCTAAGTAAATGCAGTAACCTGTTACTGATTTTCTAGTGATTCTGCAAGTGTTCTAGCCCACATCACCAAAAGTAGATAATAAATTAGAGGATGTGGCAGGGAAAAACAAGCCATGTTTGGAACACCCTTTTAGATATCTAGAAATATGAAGTGCGGCTCTCTAATGATGATTAGTAGGCTCCTGCACAAACTGACTTAGTTGATATACTGAGAAGGTTATGTCTGGTCTGGTATAAGATGTGGACATAAGTCTCCAATCAATCTTCCGTAAGGATCTAGATTATGCAATAAAGGTGAAGAAATGTCCTCAATTTCCCAAGAAGCTGGAAGTGGAGTTGTTGCTGCCTTACATTCAACCAGATTAATAATGTCTTTCTCCTATTTCTGAACTGGCAATCTCTATGCCAAAATGTATTTAGCATTTTCTAGATCTTTAATAGTAAAAAGATCATGTAATTAATTCTTGAATGCCTGAATTTCACACTCTGAATCACCTGCAATCAGAATATCATCAACATAGATCAGTAGCACAATGTTGTACTGAGAAGTCTTCTTAATTAATAGGCAATGATCATTGTTTAATTGCTTCCATATAAGATTAAGTGCTTACTAAATTCAACATTTCACTCTTTAGAGGCATGTTTCAATCCATACAAAGACCTTCTAAATCTACAAACTTATCCTGGTAATGCTCTATCATACCCCTGTGTTGGTGTCATATAAAGTTCCTCATTAATGTAACTATGGAGAAAGACATTATTGATGTCTATCTGATGTAGAAACCAGCCTTTTAGTGAGTTCATAGCCAACAACAATCTTACAATAACTTGTTTGAAAATTGGTGAGAAAGAATCAAAATAATCAACACCTTCAATTTGGGAAAACCCTTTTGCCACCAGCCTAGCCTTGTATCTTTCAACTAATCCACAGCCTTACTTTTAACCTTGTGAACCCATTTATATCTAACAGGTCTCTTCCTTGCAAGTAGATCAACTAAATCCCATGTTTAATTAGATTCAAGAGCATCTAACTCAACCTGTATAGCCTTAACCCATTGTTGATTACTGCAAGCCTGTTTATATGATTGTGGTTCATGGATCCCTAACAATTGTGACATAAAGCAAATAGTGATACGGGAACCCATTTTTGCAACAAAATTATTGAGTCCTTGATGAAGAAATATGGCGTAACCCACAAGACATCCACCGCTTACCATCCCCAAACAAATGGGTAAGCCGAGGTACCTAATAGAGAAATCAAAGCCATACTTGAAAATATGATGAGCCCGCTAAGGAAATATTGGAGCACCCAATTGGATGATGCACTTTGGGCATAGTAGACTGCAAACAAGACCTCGATAGGTATGTCACTTTTTCGATTCCTTTTCGGTAAAGGATGCCACCATTGGTTGAACTTGAGCATAAGGCATATTGGGCCGTGAGAAGCTTAAATATGAACTTAAAGGAGATTGGAGACCATAGGAAGTTGTAAATTCAAGAAACGCAACTCATTTGAGAATGTAAAAATTTATAAGGAAATGGCGAAAGCATGGCACAATAAGAGGATCGCGAAAAAGGAATTTGAGGTGGGATAAAAAATTCTTGTTTTCCAATCTCGATTTCATCTCTTTCCCTGTAAATTATGCTCAAGGTGCATGGGTCTATACGATGTGACTAAAGTTCACTCCCATGGTGCAGTAGAAATGGAAGGTTAGAAAGATGGCACTATAATGCGAGTCAACGGGCAATGGTTGAAACCTTATTTTGAGTTGGGAAATTTGGGATTGTTCGAGGAGACCCTTCCCCTCAAAGATCCAACCTATGAGTGAATTATTATAAGGTAAATAAGTCATGAGGACGACACTAAATATACCCATTGGTAGTGTTTTTGAATTTTGTTTTTTTAGTTCTTCTTTTTTATAGTTATTGTGGAGACGCTTTCTCTTTTGTTTTCTTATAGGGAATATTTCGATTCAAGGATGGCGCAAGGAAGTTAACATTGGAGTCCTAATGTTATTGTTGCAAACATTGAAGTTTCCATGTAGTACGAATCTCACTTTTGGGGCAATGAAAGGTTTCCATGTAGTGAGGACATTGCAAGGTTTAAGTGTGGGGCAGGGACTTGAATGTTACTTAGTGGGGCTTTCTTGTTTTCCATGTAGTGAGAAACTCACTTTTGGGGCATTTTGTGCTACAAAACAATTCAATATTTGGTTCTAAAAGGAGGTTTATTAGGGGGAATTTAATGGAGTATTGGACTGGTCTGTTGAGTCTTTTCTATTGTTGCATTATTGATTATATTAGTGTAATTTCAGCGAAGTGTATTCTTAGGTGCGTATAGAAAACCTAATTCCGTCTGTGTCTAAGCAAGGCCTTATCACTACATCCTCTAACGTAAGGGATGAACATGGGTAATTCATTGGATCGTGTGAGGTTGTACATGTGCTTTGACGTACCTTTGCCTGGACGTACCTTACTTAGAATGGTGTCATTCTATGAGTTTGTTGACGCAGTATTGCGTCCAGGGCTGCAGTTGGTTTGTTTTCCTACTTTTATGTTGCCCTAGTCTTTTTTCAATGGCTATTGGTTTACTCTTTTCCTATTTTCATATAGTTGTTATTCTTGTTCCATTAGTTTTCATGTGTTGGGGTTCCTTGTTGCATGAGTAGTTCCTCAAAACAAAGATCATTTCCTCGTAATTGTATGTTTATGTGTCATTTTCTCTTTGGGTCTATCAAAATCTAAAAAGAAAAAATAAATTAAAAAATCAATCCCCACAGACAGCACTATTGTTGTTGGGATTCCTACCAGATAGGGATGAACCTCATGGCCAGTCGATATTTCCTCTCATTGGGTATCTGCAGAAAACTCCCCGGGATAATCCTCGAGAGAACCTCTAACACCCAAGTTAGACTTAAGGATATATAGAAAATGCAATGTGTTTAGTGGCTTACCCTGTATGTGTTTCTTTTCCCTTATTATAGGTTTCTAGATCGTGCTATCATAGCTTGCGCTATTCGCTCATCATGTGCTTGATAATGGATTTAATGGGGTCACTCTATGGTAGTAATGCTTCTGTGTTTCACATTGTTTGCGGGCGAACCTCGTTGGGCTCGCTTCCCTGCTCAAGGTGAGCTGATTGCAGCGGACTTGTGATGTGCGAACCAGGTATATACCACCTATATATAAGTTTTGATTCTTCTGTTTTGATCATCGAAAAAAGAAAAACTTGCCCCAAAATTTCATTCTCAAAATCAAGTTTTTCAACATTGTATTAGAGCTGGTTGCTTTTTTCTGAAACAGTTTCCGAAATTTTCTTCTCCTGCTTCAATTTTTGTCTTGAATATTTTCTTGTGCATGAGTTCTTGCTGATAGAAGATAAGTTAAAATAGCAGAAGTCTCAGGTGATAATGGTGGAACGGTTACAAGGAGTAGGAACGAAAACAATGCTGGAAGAAATGCGAATGCAGGACTCGGGACCAGAAATGGAGGTTCAGAAATGAAGGATTTTTTGTTCCCTCACAACTCTGATTATCTTATTAGTCTGAATCTGGTAACCAAACAACATATTGAATTGAAGTATCCATTCTGGAGTTTGGAGGGAAAGGTGCCCAAACCAGCAGAGAAATCAGAATAGTATGAACAATGGAAGAGATTAGATGATATGGTGACTTCGTGCATGTTGAATTCCATTTCACCTGATAAAGCAGAAGCTTTCTTGTTCACCGGGAGTTCTGCGGACATTTGGAGAGAACTACAAGAAAGATTTAGCACTGCAAATGGAGATGGAAGCCTTAATCAACTTGGGTAGCATTAGCCCTTTCGGATGACTCCATCTCAAATGAGTGTGAAATGCAAGCTTGGGGCGTCACTGCACCTCTGTAAGCTCTACAGATATGGCCCACAAAATTCTGGTCGCCCTACCAACAATTCCAAGTATTATTACCAAAAGAGTAAGTGGATATGGCAATTTGGATTACATGGGGGAAAAAAGGAGAGAGAGAGAGAACCTCTTTGAGGGGTACACCGTTGACCAGCACCCATGGAACATATTTAAGAGGGGGATTAAGTCGAGCAGTTTCATCCGCATACCCCTGCTCAAGCTGCACAAATTGTGAGCAGATGTTTATTTTACTAGGTTTCTTCTCTTTGAAATGAGTGGTTTTCTCTCTCTGAAAATAGTGCAAGTATGATCATTTGCTGACCTTAACTGCAAGGCCTGATCTGAAGCAGTTGCTGACAGGAACTGAACTAAGGTGCAGTGTATTAAAACAAGATTTCCACTGCTTGTAGCTGTTGTTCAACCTCAACCTCTCTATGCAATATATAAACTTGTAATGCACATTCTGCACCAACCAAAAACTTCCAATAATGGACTAACTTCCAATTACTGTTGAAATTCGGCATTTGGACTTACCGGATCAGGCCAAGCATGGATAGCACACGCTTCCACCATGTTCAGCAAACACTCATCTGGACCATGCTGCAGGCAGACTCGGGAAATGGTTATACTTTATCTTACATAATACAATAAGAAACGGGTACATGGATCATCAGAGTAAAAGGAGAAACAAAAACTCATGAAAATGGAAAAATAAGAAATTGCACCTGGCAAATCCAGGAGTTATTTGCAGAGATTTGGGTGTTTCCCCAAGGGACAAGCCTAAGTGTGACTACGGAGATGAGATCTGTTTGGAACACCTTCACCAGCTGATTCACTATGAAGCTTGCGGAGAAGGGACAAAGGGATTCATAGTACAGAGAAACTGCTACTACGTTCTTGTCAACATGAGCTTCAGATTGATTGGAGAAACAAACCAGGAACACAAGTAAGAGATTAATCATAATTTGACCTCCTCCACCTCTTTCCCTAAAAAGTGTCATTCCTTTTCTTGCCCTGTTTGCTCAGTTACAAAGCACCTTTAAATCTCTCTCTTCTGCTTTAATTCCGCAATACACGTCCTTCCTTTTTACGAACTCATATTTATTTCCCCTTTTGTTGGTTGCTTTCTCCTCCTTTTAAAAATAAAAATGAAAACTCACTATTCATTTGAGATAATATACAGCCAAATTCTATCTCTAACCTCCTACAATAGTCGGATTACGAAATGTTAACTTCTTGGGTCTTGGTTCAGTAGTTAATCTACCCTCCCAATAATAGAGAGATTCAAGATTCTAGTCTCATGCCTAGCGAAAATTGTGAACATTAGAGAAATTTCTTCCTAGGGAATATTCGGCGTTGTGGGATCGTGTCGGTGGTCCCCGCTGTTGAGGTATAAAAAACAAAGTTTGTTGAAGCCCAGTAAATGGGACATTTTTGTTGAAGGTCGATCCGACGACGGTTCGTGGCGGAGGTACAATGTTCGAGGCGGATTTGATTGCCCTCATAGCAGAGGCGAATCTCCCGGCGGTGAAGAAGCTGAGTCTTTAGCAGATTCACAGCAGGTAGAGCTGAGGCGGATCTCACGGTGAAGAGGGAGATGAGTTTGAGTATGACGGAGCTGATTCATGACTGAGTCCAAGTCAAGGTCGAGCCCAAATCTAAGTGTGCACAACTCAGGTGAACTCGGCACAACTCAGTCAAATAGCCGCGTCACTCAGGCAACTCGGTCGGCTTGCCACATCAACTCGGACCACTCGGATCGACTCACCACGTGAGAGTTTCATGGTGGAATCCAGACAACCTTCAAGGAGTTCTCCTTGTTGCAGCTCAAACTCTCGACCACGAATGGGGGTTCCTTCGATTGTTTAATGGTGCGATGGCATCATTTCCACCAATACACCCTTGAGATCAGCAATGAAAGAATGTGTGAATTTTTTATTAGATATGGATTATTGGAATTTTCATGTTTGTCAGTTTTTCGTGAGTTTTTACCGTGAGACTATGCTTAGTGGTTTGGTTGGTGTATTTTTTTTTATAATTCCATTTTTCTATTTTTTCCCCTTCTTTCCAGAGCGAGGAGGCTCTTAAATCTATACCTTTTGTTTTTTTTATTTTCCTTCATTTAGTTTTCTTTCTTTCAATGTTTTCTTTTTCATGGTTAAAAAAGGGTTGTAATTAAAATGGTTTTCTAGATTTAAGCATCAAGTAGGAATTGTCTCTGTTAATATATATTTTTCCGGTGACCTTTTTCCGGTAAAATCCTATTGGCTTCAAATCCGTTATCCAAAGATTCAAAGTTGATAGGAGAAATCCAAATCAAAGGCGCTCAAAAAACGTACTTATAGCGATCTCGTTCTTTATGAGGATTTATATCAGTATTATGGTCCACTAGGATATCTTTTGTCCGATATCCTCAAGGAAGAAGGGCATAACTTTTTTCGGCAATTATAGTCTTAACACTCTCTCTCTAACTCATCTTTTCTCCTCCTTCTCTCTAAGCTTTCTGACTGAAATCTGAATCGATAATGGCTATATATTTCCTCAACTACGACCAACTACAACCCACCGCCGAGCTTGGCGACGGATATAACTCCGTTGTTATGGTGGCTGCAACTCAAACCATTACCAACACCACCCTTTCTTGATCCTTCGCCTAAGATGTTACCCAACGATCTCCCCCAATTGCCTCATCCTTACCATCAATTCCTAACCTAATATCGATTACTCAACATAAAGGGGAACTCTCGTATCTTTATTCTGTCGAACAGATTGACAAGCTATCTAGCCCATACAAGAATGCTCTCATTGGAAATTTTCCTAAAGCAAGACCAAACATGGACAAGATCAAAGCTGATTTCCAGACAATCGGCTTTTCAGATAAGTTCTAGATAGGTGCTCTTGACTTTAAAAACATCCTTATTAGATTCCAAAACATTGAGGATTTTCAGAGGTGTTGGATTAAATGAGTTTGGTCTCCCAATGGTAATACTCTGAGAATCCTGAGATGGACACCAGACTATAAGCCTAACACTGAATCAACTATTGTTCCTGTACGGGTTACCATTAGGAATGTCCCTCTATACTATTACAATAGAGAATCTATTCAGGCTATAGGGAACCAGATTGGTATTTTCATGAAAATGGATCTTGCCACAGAAAAACTTACCAGGCCCTCAACCCTCAAATTATGTGTAGAACTGGACTTCCTATCCCCTATTCCCTCCACCATTAGACTTGGTTCAATTCAGGATAATGAGAAATATAATCTCGACTCTAAGAATCTTCCCACATGCTGTAACCACTGCAAAAGGATTGGCCATGATCAGTCAAATTGTATAATCCTTCATCCAAAACATTTGCCCAAAGTCGTAGCTAAGCCTACAAATATAACCAAGCCAACTCCCTCCACATGGATACCTGCAACCAAAAGCATACCTAGAAATAAAAAGATGTGATGACTCGGGATACCAACCTCCAAGGCCATAATGATGTTAGTCCAGAGATAACAACAAAATCTCATGATGCATACATTCAACCAACAACATCAGAATATCCTCTTGAGGACCCTAGTCCTAATAACACCACTCCAGATAAGTTCAATAAGTGGAAACAAGATATATGATACCACTCCTCATCTTGCAGTATTCCCTGAAATCTCTGTAATTGCGGATCCTAACATACCTAATCCTGGTATTATTGTGATTCCGGATCCCAAAATTTTTTATAATGAAATTTCTGAAAACTCTTTGCTCACTCTACCTAATGTTGACATGACTCTTTTCAATCATCAATCCAAATATAATCTAGCCGATATAACTACCAGCTTCTTCAATAGAATAGAAACTGGTAATCCTCACAACCTTTCTCTCAGGAGTAGCCCCATTGAGGAGAACAGATTCGCCTTACGGATAGACCTTGATAATGACCATATTTCTGATTATGAGGCTGAAGATCTTCTATGACTCCAGGTTAGTTCTGATCAGGAAAGTGAGCATAAGTTGTCTACCAACATAAACACTAAAAAATCCAGGAAAATGACACTTTTCAATAAGGTTAATACAATGAACCTATGATCATCCGCAAAAAGCAGATCCTCTAGTTTAGATGTCTTATAATACCCAAAATTTTAAATGGCTTGTTTGGAATGTGAGAGGACTTAACACCTCACTAGATATATTTAAAAAGCTAATCAAAATCCATGTTATATCCCTCCTATGTATCATTGAACCCAAACATGAGGTCGTACATGGTGATTCGTACAAGATCAAACTCAATTTCCAATGCTCCCACTGCTCACAAGTGATTAACATTTGGTTTTTTTTTGGAATTGTGATGTTAAGATTGACATTCTAAGAGATCCATCACAGTTTATTCATGCCACATTTCTTCTTTCCAAAAAGAAATGAAGGCAATTTTCTTACATGTTTCTACCTCTACTGCTACTAGGAAAGCCTAATGGAATGCTTTAACTCCTGATATGAATGCAAGCAATATTTTTATTGGTGATTTAATGCTATGACTTCTGTATCTGAATATAAAGGACCTAACTCCCTTAACAGGAATAGCATTAGATATTTCTCTAATTTCATCAATAGGAATCGGCTTAATGAAGTCTTCACTGTAGGCAATACTTTTACCTGGTCCAATATCAGGAAGAAACCTACACTTGAAAGACTTGGCAGAGATCTTAGTTGTAACAAATGATGTTCCAATTTTCCCAATAGTTTGATCCACGCTTTAAACAAACACACATTGGATCACAATTGTTTGTTACTTACTATTGGAAGTAACATAGAGTCCTATCCTAAAGCTTTCGGATTTCTCAATGTGTGGCTAACTAGACATGAGTTAAGTAGTATAATCAGAACTGATTAGCAAAAAACACTCAATGAATCTGGCATGATAAAGTTATTTTTAAAGCTGAAAAGACTGAAAAATGTACTCAAAACCTAGAATATAGAGGTATTTGGGGATATTAAAGGCAACATAAAAATGGCAGAGGAAGAGGTGCTGTATCAGGAAAAGATATATGAATTTTCTAACTTAACCTCTGATCTTATTGAACTAAACCGAAGAAAAGCCTTACTCACTAAGGCTCTTCGTAAAGAAAACCTCTTCAGGAAATAGAAGGCCAACATTAAATGGTTAAAAATGGCGATGAAAACACCAAGTTTTCCATGCATCTGTTAAGGAAAGAAGATCCAAACAGTGCATTACAAAAATTAAAGCATCTAATGGCACTTGGCTAGATTACCCAATGGAAATTGAAAAAGAACCTGTTAGCTTTTTTTCCAATCTACTTTCTGATGATCTGGACCCCTCTTCGCAGATCTTCACAGATCATTTCCTTAATCAGATCCCTAAGCATATTACTGAGGAAGATAATCTCATGTTATTGAAGGACCCTGAACTAGAGGAAGTCAAGTCAATTATTTTTTCACCGAACCTAAATGGATCTCAAGGTTCTGATGGATACACACCAGGTTTCTTTAGAGAGAACTGGAACATTGTTGGTCTTGATATTTTGGATGCTCTGATAGATTTCATGAAAGAAAGGAAGATACCTCTTGGTATCTCTAGCACTTGGATAGTTTTGATCCCAAAAAAGGAGATACCCATTTCCTTTGCCGATTACAGACCAATTAGTCAGTCTAATTTCATTAATAAAATTTTCTCTAAACTGATTAATGAAATACTTCTTTCTCTTATGCCTAAAATCATCTCTAAAAATCAATATGCCTTCAAGAAGGACATAGAGATAGCTGACAATGTCATATATCTCTAGGAGATGACCAGATTTCTTATCACTAGGAAAACCAACCCTAACTGCATAATGAAGGTAGACCTTGTCAAATCCTTTGTAGAGTCAACTGGAACTTCCTTGCTTCTATCTTGGAAAATTTTGGTTTCCATTCTAATCTAATTCAAATCATTTTAATCAATCTTTCTTATGCATTCTTCTCTATTTTAATTAATGGCATGGCAGCTTGTTTTTTTTAAAGCTACTAGGGAAATAAAACGAAGATATCCCCTATCTCCTTATTTATTTAATATCTTCTAAGAAAATTTCTCAAAAAGCCTAAAGTTCATTTTTTCTAATGGAAAAATAACATAATTTAAACTTCCTACAGGAGCCAACCCAGTATCTCATCTAACATATGTTGATGACACTGTCATCTTCTTATAGATTAATAAGAAAACTGTCATAAGACTTAAAGCTTTTATCTGTTTTCGAAGTCACTTCAGGCCAGAAAATAAACTATGAGAAGAGTAATTTCTATATTAGCAACAAAGCTAAGCCTGCTCATATTCATCTGCTCATATCTAAGCTAGGTATGATTCTAGGTAATTTTCCTTTCACCTATCTAGGAGGCCCTATCTTCACAAGTAGAATCATGACCTCACACTACATGCCTTTATTTCAAATGTATGATAACAAGCTAAAAAACTGGAAGAATAAGTGGATTAGTATGGCTGGAAAAATGATTTGATCCAATCATTAATGTTTTCCATACCCCCAACATCTTTGGGCAGTGTTTAAGCCTCCTGATCAGGTTATTAAAATGCTGATCAAGAAACTTAATAGTTTCTTCTTGGGTGAAAAAGATCTAGGAGGAAAAAAAGTTTGGAAAAGCTGGGAGAAATTGTGTTGTCCTAAACAAGAAATTGGCTTAAGCTTTAGAGATTTCAGAAAGACTATCACATCTTACTCTCTAAAACTTTGGTGGAAATTCCAACTGGGGAAACCTCTTTGGTCTAAGTTCATATGGTCCATCCCACAATCCAAAAGGAACTCATAAAATTGGAAGAGAATTGTATCGGTGAACCTTATTGCAAAACAAAACTCAAGAGTCATACATGACTCTAGTATTGTCAATGTCTTCTCATCAAACTAGACAGGGTTCGGAGCACTTCAAGACTATTGTACTGATCATAACACCAATGTGGACACATCTATATCCATTGCAGATTTCATTTAGCAAAAAGATGATATAATCTCTCAACTTGAATTCTTACCTACTAACATTATTAATTTTCTACAGGTGGTAAGGATTAATCCACAAAGAGAGGATAGGTTGATTTGGACACCCTCACATAATGGATGTTTTACGCTTAAGTCAGCCTATGAAGCAATAGATGAAAAAAGAACAAGATTGATATCCCTAAAGCAGGTTTGACATTCAAAAATTCCCAATAAAATCTCTATCTTTATGTGGAAACTCTCTAAAGCAATCCTGTCTTTTGATGATATTGTTATTTTCTCGAACATTGGTTTAGCATCGAAATGCCCCTAGTGTAGCAACTGTGATTCGATTTTGCGTTCTTTAATGACTGCAAGATGGCTATTGATTTATGGATTTATTTTTCAAAACCTACTAAATCTCAATTGGCCTTTATTTCCTTCTTTATGGGATAAAGTGTCTTTCCCGTGGACATCAAATGGTTTCACCAACACACACTGATCTAATTAGAATGATCCCATCATATGCATATTGGTACCTATGGAAAGAAAGAAATAAATATATGTTTGATAACCTGAATCTACAGACAAATGTCATGATTCAGTCGATCAAACATGACATTTTCCTTGCATTCCATAACAAACCTGTAGGGAGCTCCAATCCAGATGATCTGTATTGGTTCACCTTAGGTTTAACTCCTAAGTCTATACCACCTCCTAAACTGAAAATTGCCAGAATCAGATGGATCAAACTGATAGGAGGACTCAAAATGAATGTTAATGCTTCATGGTCAAAACAACATAGAAGAGCTAGTCTGGGAGTGATTACCATAGTCCAATATGGAATTTTTATTAAGGCTTTCATCAAGCATCTATAGCTTCATCTTGCCTCCATATGAAATTGCTCACAATTTTCTATGGCATTAATTTAACTAGGAAACTAGGCACCCATGCATACATCTTGGAATCTGATTGTAAAATTTCCTTAGAATGCATTAAATCTCCCATGAAAGCTCCATGGTCCTTGTTCAAGCTCGTTCACTTAATTCAGAACCAAACTGGAAATATGGAAATATAGCACTATCCCATACATGGAGACAAGCCAATTTGATTGTAGATTACCTATCTAGAATTGCACTTGAGTCTAACAATAACTGATACCTTACATGGGATCTCATAGATTGCACAAAAATTGGCTCGTTAAACTTGATTAATGTGGAACTCCGGTCCTTCATGTACATGTTTAAGTCGGATGCTGCACATTCTTCTTTTTCTCAAATTTTCAAGTTGTGGAACGCCGTGTGAAGCTTTTCAAATCAAGATGCTAATTGACGATAGAACAAAACTTCTGAACTCTCACATTCATTTTGAACTTCAACTCAATGATCCTACTACCAATAAGTTGTGCATTACCTGGAAGACCTGCACTCATTGCTTCAATCTCTTACCGCCTGGATACCTACCAAAAACACAACTCTTTTGTAACATCTTTTTAAATTATCCGGACTCAAAACTATTCACATAAGGGGTGGAGATAGTTTGTGGTGGAACATCATTTAAAACCGTTACAAACAAATGTATGGATATATTTTTTATGCTCTTCTATTGTAGTAAAGTGTTCAAGCATATCTTGAACCACAATTTTAATTTTGCAAACTTTAATTTCAGGTTTGGGGATACCTAACAACCCTTCCCACTATGTTTTGGTCCCCATTTGCAAAACAACCCTTAGACGGTACCCTACAAATTCAAAACATTATTTTTGGTCCCCAAACCCAGTTTCCGGCCAGATTTCTGGTTTTCAGGCTCACGTGCCGGTCACGTGCCCTTTTTCCGGTAAGCTCAGGGCTAATTTGGTAATTTCATAAAATAACACACCCAAATCGGAAAACGTCTTATCTCGACGAACCGGCAGCAAATTCGATGCCCGAAAAACTCCTTTCGCATCGCCAGTGGGTGTGCCGCGGGACGTTCAGTGTCGCATCTTTCTTCCACCGGAGAACCAGAAACCATTCATGGTGGCGACAGATGAAGTCAGTGAATATCGTGAAATCGGAGCCGCGAACCTCAGCTATCTCACCTCCGTCGAAAACATCGCGAACGCCGCAGATGATTCAGACCACCTTCAGTCGCGACGCTCAACCACTGCCCCGACCTCAGCCTCCGTTGTCATGAATTCGGCCACCACCGCCCCGACTTCAGTCGCGGTTCAGACCTCAGCCACAATTCAGACCTCAGACACAATTTAGATCTCAGCCGCGATTCACCTCCGCTTTTGCGATGATTGCTATGCCTACTGCGCTCTTCCCGGCGATGGTGAAACCCTACTGAGAAAGACAGATTGCAACGGTTTCGCCGAGGAAGAAATCCAGCAACGGGGGTTTCTGATTTTTATAAAGAATTTGCATATTGGTCCCTGATGTTCGGCTTGCCTTCAAGAAGAGACCCCAAATTAAAGTATTTCTAAACTCACCCCTGAATTTAAAAAATCTCAACTTATGTGAAATTACCAAATTAGCCCTGAGCGTACCAGAAAAAATGGCACATGACCGGCACGTGAGACTGAAAACCAGAAATCTGGCCGGAAACTGGGTTTGGGGACCAAAAACAAGGTTTTGAATTTGTAGGGTACCGTCAAAGGGTTGGTTTGCAAATGGGGACCAAAAGATAGTAAACGATACTTTGTAGGGGACCAAAAAAATAATTTAGTCTAGATTTAATTATACGCATCATAAGTGTTTCCTATACACCGATGAAAAAAATATTTTTGGCATTAAAAACGATTGGATTTTGTCGTCAAGTTAAGGGGAAGGGGCTTGAACTGATTGGATAGAGACATACTGGATTTTTAGTTGGGAGCTTCAATTTTCTTAGTTTTTATTGCCTTTGATGTTTGATGGGAAGCTTGGATGGAGCATTTTGCGTGCATTCATTTGATGCTTCAGTGTGACCGATATTGTTTAGTGGTATAGAGTCAGTACTATTAGACAGCTACACAATGAAAACCCCGTATCTTTAGTGTGCCCTATTGTATTGCCACATAGGCTTATGTTTGGAGTTGTATTATATATGGATAGTACATGTGTGCACATCTCTTTTATTGTCACTGAAAGTTTAGATTAGAACTGCATTATTTCATTAGCACCTCTGTGTAAATGAGTTTACCCCGTAACATCATTTGTTGTAATTACACATTGTGCAAAATTGAGTTTAATAGAAAAGGGATGGAACCCTATAAACCCACGCCTTACGAATGATTTAATAAAAGTGTTTGAAGGTAAAATTACAACATTTAAATTGAAAAATACAAAATATAATTGAAAAGTACATCATTTAAGTTAAAAATAACAATGTTTAAAGTAAAAATCTAATTTTTATAGTTTATATAGGCCTATGATCCAGGTCTCAATTTTAAAATTTCACAATCAAATCAAAACTTATTTTTATGTGTATATCAGAATCCGACTCTAATTCAGTTGGTCTAATAAAATTATACATGTACGTTTTGGAATCTTGAGGATCTGAATTCGATTCTAGGCATCAATGGCCTAAGACCCATATTTTTAATATATGTAAAATACCGGTTACAATGGGGGTTTGGCAAATCCCTATCAATTTATTAATTTTAAAAAATAACTTACAAACAAAGAGAGGGACGTGATACCTTACCTCAAAGAGAAAAAATACATTAACTCTTGAAAATTACATCTTCCAAGCATCACTAATGAGTAAAAGAGTTTCAGTTCGTGAGCATAACCATAACTGTACATAAAAATTTATATTCTCCTAACATACGAAAATGAAATGGCGTCCATTTGAACTTGGCCTCCGATTTCTCTCGTGGGGGCCTGCAAAATCAAAATTAGATACTCCCTCCGTCCCAGCCGAATCTGCACACTTTTTTGTCAACTTTCTCAAGACACGTTTGACCATAAATTTCAACTAGTATATAGATACCAATATCATCATGTGAGATATTGTTGGATTCTCTGCATGCTGTATTTTCTAAATATCAAATTTTAACACACCGTTGATATATGTAACTAAAGTTATCGTTGGTCGAACATGACATGAGAAAGTTGACCAAAAAAGTGTGCATATTCGGCTGGCACATAGTAATACTTGTTTTGTGCTAGCTATCCGCAAAACTGTGTGCTTCTTTTGAATATGTGTGAGATGGTATACTTTAGTCTCTTGAGGATTTCCCATGTTCCTCTGATTTCATAGCAGCATGTTCACGGGATTTTAAAATCCTTTCACACCATTTTCACTAGTAAAAGTGAATCGGTTTCTATTTCCAACCGTGTAAATTCTTGTTGCTCTGCCATTTGAAGACCATTCACTAGAGCTTTGGTTTCAGCTTGTACACTAGTCCAGCTGGAGACTAAAAACTATTCATGCTCCAACTTCCCCATCATGGGTGTCTCCAAAAAATTGCGCTTTGTCCTCTTTTTAGATCCTTGGGTTTGTGAATTAGAATTCTAAGAAAAACCATGGGTTAAATCCCATTAAACCATGGGTTAAATCCCATTAAACCATGGGTTAAATCCAATTAAACCATGGGTCAATAGGATGTCATTAATTTGATTAAGAACTTGTCCTATTATCAATTGTTTATCAGATTTTGAGGGGAGGGCAATTGATAATAAAAACTTATCTTATTAAATAATATCCATCCTTTTATGCTTCTATATAGATATAAAAGCAATTAAAGAAGGGGTTTTTTGTATGGTTTTTCAAAGTTACTAATTGAAAAATGAAACAAACTAGCATATAAAGACAAGTATGCTAATTATGCAATAAACTAAGAAAATAGAATTAAACATAAGTTACGAAACCTTGGGCGCAATTGATTTCACTTCCAAGCTTCTTATCACTAGTAGAGACCAGTCATGCGGCGATAGAAGGCAGTTTTTAAAAAAAATGCAGAATCGCCTTTAATTGAGGTCCGGAAGGGGCTCCAAGTTCGGAAGTCCCTCTCAATCCATTTTAAAGGTTGTTCTAATCCAATAAAGGCGGAACCGCCTTTAATGGTGGTCGATTTAAGGCGGTTTCACCTTTAAAACCACTTTTTTAAGGGCTCCAAGTCACTTTCTCGTTTTAAAGGCGGTTCTATATAGAACCGTCTTAGTTGGGCTTATTTTGGCCCAAACCCATATATACTTAGGTGAGGATATTCTCCCCCCAAAAGCCATTGTCCCCAGAAAACCTAATCCATCCCAATACTTGGTCTAATTTCTCCCCCACCCACCCACACCGCCGCCTCCACCTGTCTCTGCCGCCTCCAACCGTATCCGCCGCTCCATCCCTGCCTCCGTCACTCCATCCTCCCGACTCCGGTACTTCTCCCTCTCTTTTCTCTCCAGCCTACACACCCCTCTATTTTCTTCCACCGCTCCAAATCCCTCAACCATCCAATTCGCTCCACCGTCCAAATTGCACCACCGTCCAAATTGCTACGCCTCTGCCTTACCTCTGCTCGCATGTGCTCCGACACCTTCTCTGCACTTGCGTACGCTGCCAGAGATCGATGTGCGATGGACAGAACGAGCTCTATTGAAGGCATTCGCCACTAAAGATCCGCGTCGCGTCACCGCCGAGTCACCACTTAAGGTTGCTCTGATTTGTGTTTTTTTCAAATTCGATTTGTGTTGCGGTGTTGTTTGCCCAATACTTATGAAGAGAGTGATGATAACCTTTTCTTCGAATTGTTCGACTAAATCTGATTGATTCGGTTCCTGGAGTTTTCCCCTTCACCTATGAAAACATATGTTTATGTGATGATTTTGTAGCGTATTTTGTTTTTGAATACTTATTTATTCTTATCATGAGTTAGGTTAAGGCTTATTTTATGTTTTGAACATTTAAGAAAAAAAAGTGTTTCCAGGGATGGCGTTAGTTTCCATATCTAGCTTTGTGTGGTTTTCGACAGTTATTCTTTTTAAAAGGGCTGAAATAGGTTCCGAGTTCGGAAACTATCCTGTTTCTGAGTTCGAAAGATATAAAAGGTGGTTCTATCAACCTTTCAAAGGCGGTTAAGCATTGACATTTTTCAGGCGGTTTGCGGAACCTTCTTTAATTGAAGATGATCAAAGGCGCGACTGGAGAAGGCACTTTGAAAGTGCTTTCTCTGGTCCGATAAAGCCGCCTTTAATGGCCCATCCCCCACTAGTGTATAGTTCATAGAAAAAATCACCCATTTCAATGTACTACAATAAGCAGTACTTTATGAAGTGGCATTGGGAGTGGGACAACGGCCCGTGGGTGATGTTGAGAGCTTCGGCTCCTTCAAAATCATAGGCGACACAAGATAGCCAATTCCAGACTGAAGCTTGAGGTAAAATTTATGTAATTTGGTGAGTTTAAAATTATAGAGTTTAAATGGCCTTCACTGTTTTCAATATGTGAAGCAGTGTCATCGAGGACATTGTGGAGTAGGATCCTTGATGAGTTGTTGGCGGTGAAAGATGAGGTTTACAAGTAGCAACACAACATGGACAAGATAAAGACACATTTAAAGATTGAAGAGTCTAGCGATTTGTCATACTCTAGTGACACGGAGGAGTTGGTCACCAGAGCGCGAACTCAATAAAAAAACTTAGCAAGCAGGCCCATCTAACGCTCAAGAAGGTGGAGGTGAAGAGCTTGGGGGGAGTGACCCGCATTTTTAGAAGAGATGGCAAACCCGGTGATAGGCAAGAAGATGATAATGATACATCGAAATGGTTGGAAACTAGTTGAATTTGATGTCAATGAATTTTTTATATTGAAATTGAAGAAATTGTAATTAAATACTTTAAACTTGTTGATTCCTGTTTCATGTCTTTTGTTCATTACTTGATTTCTACAAATTATATGTTCATCTTCTATGAATTAGCCTATGTTTGCTTGTTGTAGATGAGAAGTTGTTGGAAAATGGTTGAATAAACAAATCCAATTATTCAATTAGAAGTATGAACGTGAAATCATTAGTAGTTAAACACCAACATCGGTAACCCATCATGGTGCTTTTGGTTCATCTGAATGTGTAAACAAGATAAAGTCGACATCGCATGTACTTTTATCAACAAACATTAGACATCTGTCGACAAGCATTCTGCAAAACTCGATATGTGATTGATGATAGCTATGATTGTTGCTTAACTACTATCCACTTTAACCAAAAGTCCACAGACGTCACTAACTTGGCATTCAGCCCTGTTAGTAAGACATCAGTCACGTGTTTGTGGCGGTTTTGATCAACTAAAAACACCATAACGACATCAAAATACACGTTTCCTTTAACCCATTGTATATAGTTGAGTATTAGTTGACGTCGATGGCATTTCAATGTAGCCGATAGGCCCCGAGATAATTTCGATGTCGGGCGGTGAATTTTTTGATCCCGGTTCAATGAAAATTGATGTAGCAAATATAACTTTTTACCTCTGTTTTAAGCATTTTTCCAGAAAATTGAGGTTAAAAAATTGAAGTAAAAGATACCTTTCCTTATAGTGGATTTAACTAAGCACGTTCTTCCTATCATCTTTCAACTTCCTTATGTAAATCTACTCATCAGTATTCCATGATCGATATACTTAGATGGAAGGATCGTAGAGTAAAGACAATCTTCCTTATGAGGCTTTCGAATTTTCTTATAATAAATAAAAATCACAATCTCTCAAAAGGAATCTTCGAGCCATAATCAATAATTTAAATATAAGAAAATAATTTATTGCAAAAATATAATATGTGGCCCAGTAATTCATCTTAGGTTAACTTTGATCCATAACAAGCAAAAGTACCAGCAACTACCACGCTGCCATCAATATGTGGAGTAGCTCAGGAGATTGAACCAATCATGACAAATAAGTAAAATACGGAGGATGAATTGGAAGTTTTGGATTACTTGGAAGAGTAGGCGCATCAACAAGACTTCATCAAAGCCATATCTGAGGATTTTTATGGAATACAAAACCATCTCGACAGTAGCACACTCAGAAAGCTGCTTACTCAGAAGCTCCTTCCTTAGAAGTTATACTTATCAAAACGGTTTTTTTTTCAGTTTTAGTTAGTTGGTCCTCGACTTGTAAATGGTTAAAATAGTTGAGTTAGTCAGATGTTATAGCTGAGTGGTTATAGTAATAGAACCAGACTTGTATCATGTAAATAAAGGGCAGCTCAGATCCTTGACCTGTTAACTGAATTCATTCATTACGCAGAAAATTCCCAAAACTCCCTTTCTACATTTTGTTCAATATTGAGTGTTCTTTAGTCTTTTTCCATCTTAGTCTTCTGAATTAGTGATTTTTAATGAATTTTACATGGTATCAGAGCATGGGGTTAAAAAATCCTAATTCTTTTGATTGTTATCGATGATATTTTCTTTTGATTGTTCCTATGGAAAATTCTTCATCATGCAATATAGAGATCCCACAAACTGGTGCTCAACGAAGGTATCCAGTGGATGAGGATGGATTTTTCAAGATTAGAGCTGAAGATCCACTGTATCTAAGTCTAGGATATCACTCGAACAGATGATTGTAGCTGATCAACTCACAGAGAGGAACTATTTGACCTGGGCAAGGCTATGATAATGGCCTTAGGTTCGAGGTACAAGACATTCTTTCTAAAAAGAGCTTTTAAATTCCAAATGTGTTAGTTGGCAATTTGTGTGAGTATGAAAATATGGTATTATTATGCTGTAACATCAAGGAAGGAATTTTGGTGGATTAAGGAAGGTTGAATCCAAGAAGCATATCTTGTCTGGTTGAGTTGATTTGAAGAATATTTCAATTCCTATATTCATAGGATTTGATTAAGATTTGTAGAGTTCAAATTGAGATGGATTTCTGATGGGATATGTTGGGATGAGATATTTGAATTCTTTACTTTAAGAGATAAGATTTGATAAATTATATCTCTAAATGATTTGATTGCAATCAGGATATTTTGTGGAGATAGGATTCTAGTTGCACAAGGAAACTGATATGTGCGATTAGCTATATATGGTGGACATTACTGGCTAAGCTACTTAGGCAATTATACTGAGAAAATATGCAGTCAGAGTTTCATGATTCAAGAAGTAGCGCAGAGCTGTATTGGTGTGTTCCAACATGATCAACTGTGTTTGATCTTAAAGTTCAGAACGTAAACCTTAATTCCTCGAGATGAGGAGATCCATCATCGACGAGGTTTGAGGTCAGAGGGAGTCTGATCAAGGTGGATCGGCAACTAGGGGATCTAGTAGAATTCACGTGTTGAATTAGAAAAGATAAGTATATTGTATGGAGTACCTTGTACTGTCTTTCTAATTAGTGGATTCATTCTAAATTTAGGCCAGCCCCCGCAGATGTAGGTGGTATTCACCAAACTACATAACCAATTTGTGTGTCTTTAAGTGTTTACGTTACTACGAACTTGATGAATCAGGTGAGGTTGGAACATGGTAATCACAATTGAAGCAATTAGGTAAAACTAATTTTCAATTGGTATCAAACTAAGTCACTTATACTTACCTTGATTGTGTCAAGGAAAGTGCTAATCTGGTTTTACCAATAGCGACCACAGAAGGAGCTTCGATGTCTCAGCCTCCACTGCTTAAAGGAACAAACTACAATTATTAGAAAGCACAAATGCGAGTGTTTATCAGCTCACTTGATGAACTTGCATGGTATTTCGTTCAAACCGAATGGAGTTATCCTATGGAAGATGTTGAAACCAGTTCAAAGGAGAAAGAAGGAGAATCAAGTGTATAGAAACAAAGACTCAAAGATAAATCAACATGAATTTCAGATGAGTTGAAGGCCGCAATGCAAAATTCCAAAGCATTAAATGCTATATCAAATTGCTACCAAGCAAATAAATCATGGGATACTCTGCAAATAGTACATGAAGGAATGAGTAAAGTACATGATTCAAAGTTGCAAATGTTGGCCACAAAATTTGAAGAACTGAAGATGGAAGAAGATGAAACCGTTGCTATATTCAACGGCAAGATAAGAGACATCGCCAATATGGCATATCAACTTGGAAAAACTTACAAGAAAGAAATATTGGTGAAGAAAACCTTAAGATCTCTTCCCAAACGTTTCTCTATGAAGGTTGCGGCCATTAAAGAAGCAAGAGATGTAGCAAGCATGACACTTGACGAGTTGATGGAATCATTGCAGACATATGAGATAACACTCGATGAACCATAAAAAATGGATCACAAAGAGTTAGTGTTCATGGTCTTAGCCTCAAGGATGTTCATGAAGGCGACACTGAAAATGAAGCCGAAGAACTTGCACTCATAACCAAGAGTTTTTCCAAGATGCCAGAAAAAGGTTGTGAATAGAAAATCACAAGAAAGATCTGGTGGAAATAGACCTCGTTCACAGGAGTTTGGTAGCCCTTAAGGACTCGGAATGGAATGAAACAGTCAGTTTCTGAGGAATCAGAACAATGAATCAAAGCAGACAGGAATAGTTCAATGTAGAGAATGTGATGGTTTTGGCCACATCCAAGCTGAATATGCTAACACTCGAAAGAAGCGGGGCAGATCATATGTTACTTCATGGAGAAATGATAAAGAAGAGGAGGTAGAAGAGGAACTCACCAGCAACTATGTAGGTCTTGGAACAAGGATGCATGAATCTGACACTGCATGTTTCAACACTAAAAATACAGAGAAGTCGGGATGTTCCAACATAGAGATGCTGAGTGGAAACTCCTCAGGCGATGATGATGGTCAATAAGTGAATGAGGATGAAGTTTTTCAAGAGTATGAGAATATGTATGCAATGTGGATCGAAGTTGTTAAGGAGAATAAAGTTCTGACGTCTGAAAAATACCAGCTTGTGGAAAGAAAGACTGAGTTAATAGATCTGGTTAAAAAATTGGAGAATGAGATTGAATTACTGAAACTAAGTCTAAAATCAGCTACTGACAAAGCTGAGACAGCTAAAGCTACAATTAAAAGACTGAATTCTGGAAAGGCAAAGCTCGATGACATACTAGCGATAGGAAAGAACGTTGGAGATAAACAAGGAATTAGTTACAACAAAGATGAGAAAGGGCCAACTAATTTTAAAGCAGAGATGCAGGCTATGAAGAAAAATATCATGAAGACACGTCCCCAACACAAGCCTATTCTATGTCAATACTGCTCTTATCAAGGTCATGAAGAGGAACAATGCCTCAGGCTACTCAGAGATATCATGAATGGATGAAAAATGTCAGTATGTTCCAACATGGTGATACCAAAAGAGCCAGACTGATTAGAGTATGGATTCTTAAATGAAGTATTGTATATCTTTTTGATCGCACATCTCTTATTGCCTATTCTAGAGATTCTTGGTGCTTCGATATTGGCTGCTCTAGGAATATGATAGGAACTCAAGAATACTTGAACAATATCAAACCATACGATGGTGGGTTTGTTACCTTTGGTAGTGGAAAGAAGAGTCATGTAGTTGGTACGAAAGAATTATAGATAGAGGAATTCCCCAGTTTCACAAGCGTTCTACTGGTAGAAGACTTAAATGCGAATCTTTTGAGCATTAGTCAACTGTGTGAGTATAATATGATAGTCGAGTTTCAAAAGGACAAATGTATACAGAGATAATAAAGTACTGTCTAGAGTGCGTTCGTCCGTCAATTATTATTTCTTGGGACAAGAAGTAAGGTGCAAATAGGATGAAGAAATGTTGTGGCACAGAAAACTTGGCATCCAACATGAATTCTCTGCTCCCATTACTCCTCAGTAAAATGAGATTGTAGAACGGAAGAACAGGACCCTGCAAGAGATGGCCTAAGTTATATTAGCAGAGAAAGGAATTCACAAAAATTGGTGGGCTAAAGCAATTAACACAGTATGCTACACTATCAACAAGGTGTATGTACGTCCATTCACGAGCAAGACCTCTTATGAAATCTAGAAGGATAGAAAGCCTAATTTTTCTTATTTCTATGTGTTTGGAAGCAAGTGCTACATTCTCAGTGATAGAGAACAGCTGGGAAAGTTTGACAATCGAAGTGCTGAAGGAATTTTTCTGGGCTATTCAGTGAACAGTCGTGCATTCAGTTCAATCTCCATACTAACACTCTCATGGAGTCAGTCAATGTGATTGTTGATGATTCAGATGACAAGAAAGTATCAGGCAAAGGAGATGATAAACTAGCCCCGATCATGTTCTAACACAATCTTCTTCAGCCAACCATCAAGTCGAGGTTGGAACATCGTAGCTTTCTGAGAATCCTAATGACTCTAATAAGATTGATGTTGGAACATCAACCCCCGACTCTCCACCTCATGTTCTAAGACAGACTAAACATGAACCAAGTGTGAAGATAACTCAAACTATACCACAAGTTAACTACAGAGAATTTGCATGATTACAATGTTTTATTTCCCTGATTAAGCCAAATAACTACAACGAAGCTCTCCTTGATGAGTACTGGATTGCGACTATGCAGGAAGAACTTGAACAGTTTGCAAGTAATGATATCCGGTATCTTAATTCACGACCCAAAGGAATAAATGTTATTGGACCCAAGTGGATTTTCAAAAAATATTCTGAAGCTGATGGACAGATTACTTGAAATAAAGCAAGACAGGTGGTGCAAGGGTATACTCAAGTAGAAGGTGTTGATTTTGATGAGACACTTACATCAGTTTCAAGGTAAGAATCTATTCAGATCTTACTTGCTATTTCACGTACTATGAACTTTACATTGTACCAGATGGATGTGAAAAGTGCATTTCTAAATGGAGTGGTGAAGGAAGAAGTCTATGTTGAACAGTCAAAAGGATTTGAGGATCCATACTACCTCCAACATTTGTATCAACTCAAAAAAGGCACTGCATGGTTTGAAACAGGTACTAAGGGCATGGTATGAGCGATTGATTAACTTACTTATTCAGAAAGGTTATCATTGAGGGGAAGTAGATTACACTTTATTTGTGCTCAACAAGTCATCAAAATTTCTGATTGCTCAAATTTATGTAGATGACATTGTTTTTTGTTCTACTTCACCATCTATGGTGCAATATTTTGTAAATCTCAAGCAGGATAAGTTCGAGATGAGCATGGTTGGTGAACTTACTTACTTTCTAGGACTTCAGGTCAAGCAGCAAAAGAATGGCTTGTTTATAAATAAAAGTAAGTATGTCATGAATCTGGTGAAATGTTTTGGCTTGAGCAATTCTCCATCAGTTAGAACACCTATGGGGGCCACAGACAAGTTGGTGAAAGATGAGAAAGGTGTTTCAGTTGATCAAAAATTGTACAAAAGTATAATTGGTAGTCTTATATATCTTACAGCCAGTCGACCTGATATATGTTTTAGTGTTGGAGTTTGTGCGAGATTTCAGGAAAATCTTTGGGAAACTCACTTGATTGCAGTAAAGAGGGTTATTTGTTATGTGAGTGGAACTTTTGAATATGGTATCTGGCATTCTAAAAATTAAGATTTGGATCTATTTGACTATAGTGATTCTGATTGGGCTGGAAATATAGATGATCGAAAAAGTACTACAGGTGGTTGGTTCTTTATTCGGATAAATTCGGTGTCTTGGTACAACAAGAAGCAAAATTCCATTTCCTTATAATCTTCTGAAGCTGAATATCTTGCTGCAGGAAGTTGCTATGCACAATTATTATGGATGAAACAAATGATAAAAGATTATGGGATTCATCAAGGGTCTTTGAAGATTTTATGTGACAACAAGAGTGCTATAGATATATCCAAGAATCCAGTCCATCATTCTCGGACAAAGCACATTGATATAAGACACCATTTTATTAGAGATCCTATGGAGAGAAAGGAAGTCACGGTGATCTATGTTCCAACATCAGAACAGTTCACTTATAATTTCACAAAACCACTGGATTCAGCTACATTTGAGCTTCTCAGATAACACTTAGGTATTTGTCATATTTGAGGTATTTTTGCCAAGATTTTTATTGTTTGTAGATTATTTTTGTTTCCAATTTTTGTGTGTATGGAAAAATGAAAAACAAAAAAAATTGAAAAGAGAAAAAGAAAGTGGTTGTTGCATGTTGGAATATGGAAGGTGAATAAATCAGAGAAAAAGGCAGTACGAATATTGAGAGAATGAAAGTAAATTCTTTCAAATTTTAAGGTATTCAACTTCCCTCCTTCTTCCCGCACCTTCTTCCTGGTTTTCCTTTCCCCCTTCTGGATATTGTGAACAAAATTCTTGCAATAAACCTTACTACTCAGAGGCGTGCAAGCTATTCCCTATCAGAGACCCCGACTCTCTCAAAAATTTCTCATGACATGGAGAAGAGCTACTCTTTCGGAAAAAAAAATTAGAGAACCTGAGAAAGTGCTTAGTCTGACGGAAAATTCACTATTGGAGGAATGGAATGGGATTCAAGAACCGGGAGTAGAGGTTTTCCAGGCACCAGTTCAACTACCACAGAGTCCCACATCACCTTTCAAAATCAAGGTATTTAAGAACAAGACTTTTACCTTTAGTCGTCAATCCTTCAAGTCTTTTGATGATTTCATTCATACTACTTGAAGTACAATAAGATGATAGATTCAAGAAGGTTTAAGTCTATGGCTGGGAAAATTAATGGTCTAAGTCATCTGTTAAAGGGGATAATCAGGGATATACAGCATATGGAAGACTAGAGACTGAGATTGACTGAACTCTCATGCATTGAATATGATGGAAAAAGAGTTATGTGTGTATATACCAAGGTTTTTAGGCCTAGGAAACTAAGATTAAGAAAGATAGATAAATGGCCGGAGAATTTGCATGTGATGAGTTCTACTAGCTACAAAGTTGAACAGATCCATGACCCTATTGTAGCTAAGAGGTTGAAAATACTAAGGGATATGCCCCCACCTGTAATTGAATTTGAATCGGATGAGGAAGAGTTGGAAACTAGGGGTGGTGGTTATGTTCCAACACGGGATGTAGAGAAAGGAGAAGTTAACATGGATTTGGATGAAGACTACGATCTAGAAGGAGAACATGGTCCAAAAAATGTAGAGGATGAGAATATTGAGTATGTAAGAATTCTAACCCCCAAAAATGGAGACAGGGGGAGAGTATGACGTTGATGATATTCAGACATTTGATCAGCATATAGAAGAAGAAGTTGAGACATGTGAACCAGACCTGAATGATATTCCAACTTCAGGTCAGTTAGAAGATGAGATTGAAGTGTTTGATGTTGACAGTGTTCCAACATAAGGACACATAGTGGATGACTTAGCATACACACGTGATGAGGTGTTAGAGGAATTTTTCCAAACAAGGGCAAGGAGATCCAAGAGGAAAGCTGATTAGGCTGCTGCAGAAAAGGTTCAGCCTAAATGGAAAAGGAAGGTGAAAAGAGAAGTTGAACAGAGTTCCAGGAGGGCTCCATCTGCAAGGAATGCCTTGAATGAAGATTTCTTTGATGAAGAATCTCAAGATAGTTGGGAAACCATAAGCAAGAGAAACATTATTTCAGAAAGACCTTTAGGCTTAGAATCATATGAGAAAAGTGGCTTTACTGCTTTTCTTGAAGAAGTGGGGTATACTTCTACTGCTACAAGTTTCAAGGAGTACAACAAGGAGTTGGTGCAGAAATTCTATACAAATGTGATGGCTACAAATCTTGATACAGAGTCTGAATGGTATGACTGGACCTATGTCCGAGGCAAGGTTATCGGTTTCACTACTGAGAAGATAAACATACTCCTTGGGCTCACTACACCAGACTTTGCCGAGACTTATGCTGAAGACTTGGAGTTGACAAATGATCAAATCCTGGCAAAAAATCACTGGAGGCATGGAAACTAAATGGGCAGAGCAAGGGAATGCAACCATGTCAAGTCTTACCAGTGGGTATTTTTTCTTGTCTCAAATTTCCATCAACTGTTGGATTCCCTCCACAAATACCTCTGCTCTTACCAGAGAAATGACCAAGCTTCTGCATTGTGTTGGGAAAAAGATTCCAGTGAACCTTGGGAGGATTATACAAGAAAATATTGTATTTCAAGTTGTTTCTTCTAGGAAGAAAAACTCCCTGCCTCATCCCTATATTATCTCAGCATTGGCTAAAAGTGGAAAGGTGTTAGTAAAAAATGATGATGTTTTCATTGCTACCACTCCAGTTAAGGCAAACTCCAGGACTTTCTCAACCAGGAAGATACATGATCTATTGAGGTCTAATTTTGAAGCTGGTAGCTCCTCAAGTGAGGCAGTACAGAAAGTAAATGAGGAAAAACATTGGTTTTGAAAGCAAAGATTGATGCACATCAAGTACAGATTGCTGCACTGGAGGCCGAATTGGCAAAGATGGAAAATGGTGAAGAAAACCAGTAGGAAAAAGAAGATGTTGATGCTTGATTTGTTTTACTTTTTATTTGGTTTGACATGTTAAGGGGAGTAATTTTGGTTTGGGTTGGATTTTTGTTTTGGATTTTTGGATTTCTATTTTGGTGGATTGTTATTGTTCAAATTTTGGTTGTCTGGTTTGTTATTTAAAGCCCACCCGGAAGCTATAGACATCATGGATTTTTTTTTGTGGTTGATATATGTTCTATTCTCGGATTTCATTACTTATGTGTTGATCATGTGTGCCAACTTGGTTTTCTTTGTTAACTGTAATGATAATGTTTTGATGTTGCAACATTGATGTTGAGATCTTTATGTTTTAGAGCTTTGTATTCATGGGGAGCTAAATATTCTTTCCAGCTCATGTTCTAACATCCATACTGGTGTTAATTTGATATCCTTATTGAAATTCCAAAAGATTGTTGGGTCCACAAAATGCCAATTGCGGAGATTGTAAAGTTTAAATATGTTAGTTGGAAATTTGTGAGTATGCAAATATGGTATTGTTATGTTGTAACATCAAAGAAGGAATTTTGGTGGATTAAGGATGATTGAATCCAAGAAGCATATCTCGTCTGGTTGAGTTTGATTTGAAGAAAATTTCAATTCCTATATTCGTGGGATTGGATTAAGATTGGTAGAGTTGGAATTGAGATGGATTCAGTTATGGAATAGGTTGGGACAAGATATTCTAATTCCTTACTTCAAGAGATTATATTTGATAAATCCTATCTCCAAAGAATTTGATTAAAATCAGGATATTTTGTGGAGATAAGATTCTAGTCGCACACGGAAACTGATATGTACGATCAGTTATATATGGTGGACATTACTGGCTAAGATGCTTGGGCAATTATACTGAGAAAATTTGCAGTTAGAGTTTCGTGATTCAAGAAGTAGCATAGAGTTGTATTCGTCTGTTCTAACATAATCAACTGTGTTTGATCTTAAAGTTCATAACGTAAACCTTAATTCCTTGGGAGGAGGAGATCCAGCATCGACGAGGTTTGAGGTCAGAGGGAGTCTGATCAAGGCGGGTCGGCAAGTAGAGGAGCGAGTAGAATTCACGTGTTGAATTAGAAAAGATAAGTATATTGTATAGTGTACCTTGTACTGTCTTTCTAATTAGTGGTTCATTCTAAGCTGGGTTAGATCCCGCAGTTGTAGGTGATATTCACCGAACTGTGGAACCAATTTTTGTGTCTTTAAGTGTTTACGTTATTACAAACTTGGTTAATTAGGTGATGTTGGAACACGGTAATCACAGTTAAAGTAATTAGGTAAAACTAAATTTCAGAATGCAGAACCTGGTGAGGATTCTCCTATCTTCAAGCAATGGAAGAAGGTAAACTATTAGATCATAAATTTGATGACTAAAGATATAGCTAGGAGCTTTGCACTTATTGATAATGCTTCAGTGTCGTGGGAAGAAATTAAAGAGATATTTGATATTAGCAATGGAACTTTGTTGTATCAGTTGAGGATATATATAGCTGGAAATAAGCAGGGACAAAGATATGTGAATTAGTATTAATTACTCCGATCTCAAAAAGTCTGTGGGATAAACTAATACTTATGTGGCATAGGAGAAGATGTATGTGTTTGAAGGAAACATGCATGTGTGGATATGATAAGGTTGTTGTTCAGGAGGAGAATGAGGATAGAGTGCAGCAGTTTTCGGTAAGACTTAATTATGATTTCGAGGCAATCAAGAATTAGGTCTTAGTAATAGATCCTACACCTCATGTAAGTTATATTTGTGCACTAATGGCAATGGCAGAAATTCAGAAGATAAGATAAACATATGCAACTGCATTACACCAACTGAGCAGTCACCATTGTTTGTGAAGACTCAAATTGAACATAGATGATTTAGTTCAGGAGTTAGTATTGCAGGAAAGCCAAATTGCAAGAAGAAAGATGATAAATCAAATAGGCCATTGAAATGTGATCACTGCCACAAAAATTGGACATGCGAAGGAGTTTTATTTTAAAATTCATTGATACCCTGAGTGGTGAAAGGAAGGGAAGCCTGCACAAAGGTTTTCAAATGCTGTTATGATTCAGAACAATGCAATACCATTTGATGCATCTAACATGAAGTCAGGATCAAATATGCAAGCCTTATTTTCTTCCTCTATTCATATGATAGACATGAACAAGGCTCAGAAGATAAAGGGGTTGGAATCTAATGGTGAGAATGTCAATATGGCTCAATTTCCTAATTCTCAGGTAGTTACTACACAAATATGATAAACTCTGCCTTTTATACTGATGATGATACATGGATACTGGACAGTGGTACATCAAGACACATATGTTACATTAGACATCTTTATCATGATTATAAAATTCACCACACACCTATACAAGTTCATCTCCCAAATAACACCACAAAGTTAGTTAGAGCAAAGGGATTAGTATACCTTACACCATCAGTAATAGTACATGATTTTTTGCATGCAAATCACTTTGGTTTTAAACTTTTTTCTAGTAAAGAAGCTTTCTAAAACTGGTGATTTACACTTTTATTTCTTTCAAGGTTTTTCTTTGATTTAGGACCATAAGACTAATAAATTTATTAGGGTGGCTAAAGCTAGCAGAGGACTTTACTTAGTCTCTCATGAATCATTTGATTAAAAATTCATTGATAGTTTCATTCAGTTTTCAGTTGCATCCATTCTGCTTTGTAATGAAGCATTAGATCTAGAAAATAATGAAAATGTTAGATATTTTGATTTGTGGCACTTAAAACTAGGTAATGCCTCATACATTGTATTCAATCATTTACAAATAAACAAGAATAAAGCAGCTACTTTTTATTTCAATATATGTCCCCTTGATAAGCTGACAGAGTCAGTCTTTCCCAATTATTGTCACGGAGACTGAAACTTGTCTTACTAGAATCGACGCCAGTATTTGATCTTTATCGGAAAACATGAATTTAGCTATAAAGCATAATTGAATTAACAATCAAAAGCATAAAAATAAATGATGAAAATTATCTTAATAGAATACTGAAAAACAAGCTCCAAGGTGAATACTATTCTACGCAAAATTAACTGTCTGCGTATGACTCTGTCTATGCGTACGTATGAAAAACATAATTTATGGAAAAATTAGTACAGCCAAAAGATGGACTAGAAATAAAATATATCTTTCCTTATCTATTTAAATTCAAGAATAATAGAAAATATCTTCTCCTAAAATTTAGGAGTCTTCAAACAGTCCAATTCCTTTTCAAATTTGAACTTGGCAAATTTAGTCCATCAAAATATTCCATGCCTTCTTGCATAAGAATTTTCCTTTTATTTCTTATCCATGCCACCACCACGTACGGTCCTCGCCTCTAGCATCCAATTTATTACTGTTGTTTTCATGTGTCCGAAAATTGGTTAGGATGGTCATCCCGACAGATAACTGCAACAACTCATCAATTCCATTCCAAAATTCTAAACTGCAATAAAATATCATCAAAACACGAGTTTCCACAAATTGGATCAACATATCAGCTCAAATATAGCCCAAAACATATGGTAATATCAACCAAATAAAATCCCACACACTTAGATTATGCTAGCCCCCGAGCATATGCAAATGCAAAACATAAATGTAAGCGTGAGACTCAAAAAACTATGGCAGCCCTAAAACAAAAAACAATCATAGTTGGAACCAAAACACAATCCACTGTCAAACCACAAACCATTCCTCTTTGCTTATAAAATCATTTTATCCTTTTATTCTACTAAAAAATATGCAATAAGATCCAACCTCTCCAAGATCACTCAATCTCTCTCAAAATCGTGACAAGGTAATGCACACAAATCACACTCAATATTCATTGCAACAGGTTTGTGATGCCACTATCTCCACTGCATAATTTGAAAACTTGAACACAAATCAATTAGGTCTTTTCCAAGGTTATAGCGGGGCTAGGGTAAATGGATAGGATATTGGATATACAGGGCTAAAAATCCAAGAATATGCAAGCAATTCAATTTCTAATTCAATCTTCACCATGTGTTCATTCTTACAAGATTAATGCACCATGATAAGCATAAAAATATGAACTCATTTCCCACAATAACTAACAATCTTTATTTTTTAAAGCTTGCTGGGCATAATTTTTATTTTCTTTTTTTTTTCTGAAATATGAATTTTATTTTTTCTGCTTCTGTTTTTATAGGGCAGCAACTCTAAGGATTTATTTTCCATAAGCAGCACGAAAACTGAAGACACAAACTACATCCCATCATATATTCATCTCAAATCACACCATACACACCTCCTCATACATACTCAAATCATTCCACGAGAAATAAAATTATTTGCACATTCTTAGAAAGGTTCAAAGAAGGCTTAGGCTCTGGGCTAACTATATAGTGGTTTAAATATCAATGAAAAAGTTTTCTGGTTTCAACGAGGCAAACTAGGGGTTCGATGTAAGATAAGAAATATTTTGTAGAAGCTAAGTGTGGTTATCCCTAAATGCCTATATCACTTTCATACTCAAGTAACAAAATTCAGCCTTGAAATCATGGCACAAACCAAGCAATAAATATCAAGATGCGATCACTCAACAAAGTGATAAAGAGGTACTCATGATCATTCTTTTTCATATATGCCTATAATTTTCATGGCTTTTGCTCTTTTTAGGCTCAAATTCTCGCAATATATCTAAGTTCAAATCAAAATGACGCATTGCACATTCATCATCCTAGAACACATACAAGGATCCATAATTTTTTTTCACAAAAGGGAAACAATCATCCATCTTACTACAGACCAAATTTTAGTTCCAACCATTCAAATTTTCAATTAGCGGCTTCCTTTTTTACTCAAATAATGAAAAAAAATCTTTTTGTGTTTTTTATTTTTCTAATTTTTAATTTTTTTCAATAATGAAAAATACAAACCAACAATGTTGCACCTCTCCCCACACTTAGACAACACAATGTCCTCATTGTGTAAGAAAGAGATAGCATATGCAAATGTATAAGAAAATATGATTTCATGCAAATATTCTACAAATGAAACCAAAATGCAACTAAAAGAGAGAAAAATAAAGAAAGAAAAGAAAATGCTCTCTGGGTGGCTAGTTAGCCTTGCGGTCAACTTCATAATCGTGGTTGGGATGAGCTTACCGATCAATCCTGGCTGGAAGTTGCTGGACCAATCCTTGAGCTAATTCAAATAAGATTTGTTTTGCTTTCGAAGCCTTCCTTCCTCTTTTGAAAATAATCTTGGAACCTTGGAAGTAATCCATTAAAATAAATCAAAACAAATAGGATGAATAAATATATTTTTTTCAATTTTTTTCTGAATGTTTTTTTGTTTTTTTAACAAAAATTAATGAAAAAAATGAGAATAAAAAAAATCTTAGGTTGCCTCCCAAGTAGCGCCCTTATTTAATGTCTTAGGTTAGACTCAGTTGGCTTGTTCAGATCAGCCATATGGAGGCAATGAAAGTGTCATTCCCTCAACTTTGTAGAGCTTCATTCCCTCAAGATACATGACAGGTAAGTTCTCATTCTCCTCTAAGAGTGCATATTTGAGATGCTCATGTAACATCTACAATTCCAGTTTAGGTGCTTCCTCAATCGAAGGAAGAGTGCGTTCAGCTGAAAGACAAGATTCTGACTGGATCACCCCGATGGATGCCGACTGAGTTAACAATCTGCTCGTCTGGAATCGAACTGCTGGGCTTACGGACCAGATTATTACGAGCGACAAACATTTTTCGTTTATGGACCTGGATTGGGAGGGATGGTCATCCCGACTGATAACTTTGGAGTTGTACTCTTTTGTGGAGTTCAGTTGCATGATAATCTCACACATCATTTCGTTCATCTCATACATTGTGTCCTTGTCCTCCCAACCATTGAAGAGTACTTGTTCAAGCATGTCATCCCTAGAGTAATTTTCTACAAAATCATCAACCAACGGGTCAATCACATCAAGAGTAAACATAGATTCATGATCATATACATGTTTCATGGCATCAAAAATATTGAATGTGACTATATCTCCATCAAATTCAAGGCTAAGTATTCCCTTATCAACATCAATCTTGGTTTTTGTTGTCTTCATAAATGGTCTTCCTGGAAGAATCGGGGACTTATTAGCATAGAATGAATCATCCATATCAACAATGTAGAAATCCATAGGAAACATCATATCATTGACTTTCACAAGTACATCCTCTATTATACCCTCGGGGTATGCATTAGACCTATCTGCTAATTGGATTATGACACGAGTTTCCTTCAATGGTCCTAATTGCAAGTCATAATACACAGAGAGTGGCATAGCATTAATTGATGCACCTAAATCTAATATGGCTTTTTCAACATTCATTTTGCCAATTTTGCATGGGATATAGAACATCCCATGATTCTTACATTTTTGTGGAAATGTGCATTGAATAATTGCAGAAACATTTTCACCTACTATAATTTTTGCATCTTTCCCATGTCTCATCTTTTTAGAACAAAGCTCTTTAAGAAATTTTGCGTACCTAGGAACCTATTTTATAGCTTCAATTAAGGGCATATTGATTTCTAACTTTTTGAAGACTTCCAAAATCTCCTTCTCATCATCTTCCTTCTTGTTTCTAGCTAACATAGATGGAAATGGTGGAGAAATTTCAGAGTTAGAACTACATGATTTAGGTTGAGTGTTTACCTTTGATGACTCATTTTCTATCTCCTTGGCTTTTTCATGTTCACCGTTCTTCTTGTTTTCTTCCTTACGTGCAGAATCAACTAACTTCTTCCCACTTCTTAGGGTCACTGCACTTGCATTCTCTCTTGGATTTGGTATCGTATGGGAAGGAATTTTTCCATTGATTGACTTCAACTTATTTATCTCCGTAGCCATTTGTGTCACCTGTTACTCAATGTTTCCTATAGCAGCCCTTGTCTCTTATTGAAAAGAATTCGTGTTTTTGGCTAAATTTTGCAAGATATCATTGCCTTGAGAAATACTCTTGAGAACACCATTCATGGATATTTTTTTTATTGTTCTGAGCGGGATGATCATCCCGACCGGTCTGCGACTGTCTTGGACCATACATTCGTGGAGCCTTCTGGGTCCAACTGAAGTTTGGGTGGTTCCTCCATCATGGGTTATATGTATTGGAATACGGATCGTACTTTCATTACCTCAGTGGGGCATCTTCAAATCCAAAGTAAGGTTGTTGAGTCATAGGATCTTGAAGAGTAGGGAAAACATCAGTGTAGTGTCCCACTTGTGAGCAAATTTCACACTTAGCTCCTCGTGAATTCTTCACAGCTAGCTCATGTATCAAGGATGTAAGGCCATCTAACTTCTCATCCATTTGTGAAGTTCCGGCCACCTTCACCGGTCTGGATCTATCATCATTTTCATCATACTCCTGGGTGACCTTATCAAGAATGATCTCATTCACCTCATCCATGGTTTTGTTTAGCACATTACCACCACAAGTTGCATCAAAAGAATTTCTATCTATTGAGCACATGCCTCCATAAAAATAATTAGTGATGAGCTAATATGCAGTAAAACCATGGTTAGGACATTTACGACATAACTGATTAAAACGATCCCAATAACTAGCAAGATTTTCCTCCTTCTTTTGTCATATGCCACTAATTGCAGCTCTTAAATTAGCTGCTCTAGACTTAGGAAAAAAATTGTAAACGTTTTAGCTCAAGATCCTCCCAAGTTCGAATTGAACCCGGGGGAAGTTCAAATAACCATTCACGAGCTTTTCCCTGCAAAGTGTGTGTAAATGTGAGCAATCTAATTTGATCATCAGAAAAACCTTGGGGTCGCAGAGTCGCAGACACTAGATCAAATTCATCAAGATGATTATGAGCACTCTCACCTGGAAAATCACCAAACTTAGGTAATACTTGTATAAAACCTGGCTTAATTTCTGAGCTGCGATTGATTTCAGGAAGAACAATGCACAGTGGGCGATTATGTCGGTAATGCCCCATGTCTCTTATCCGCTGAGGTGCTGGTTCTTCTTCATGTATCTGTTCGTCGGCCATGTTGAGTTGTTCTTCGCTAGCAGTTGACTCAGATGAGGAAGATTCCTTCAAGGTTTTTCTCTACTTCATTAAACTTTGTGCAAGTTTCTCAATCTCTAGAGTAAAGATCAATTCTCATGTACGAGAAGAACGAGGCATATACCAGAAAGAAAAAGAAGCAAATCAATCATTTTAGAAAAATATTGTTTAAAACCAATCCCAGGCAACGACGCCAAAATTTGATGCGTCATTTTACACTAAAAATAATTCGAGCTCTAAGCCAAATTCCAAATTCACGATTCAGTGGTCGAGATGATCATCCTGACCAGTACAACAATGAGCAAGTTCATTTCCCAAGAGATTAGCGAGATTTTTCTTAATTCTTAACCTACGATTTTGTAGCCAAAATAATGATTTGATGATAATGAATACAAAAAATGAGAAAATGAGAACAAATAAAATTGGCAAATTGTTATAGATAGCAAAAAGATTCAAATATGGTGAGAGAATTCCGCTTTTGATCAATTCCATACTGGCTTTCTATCTCGATCTTTGATTCAAAGATGACTTTAAATGCATGCTCACAAATTGGTTATAGTTGCAAGTTTCCTTACCTTGTCAATAATCAGGAGGATGCATCACCAATTATTTCTCTAACTAACATATAACCTAAGAGACGCTCTATAGATTTAATATGCTAGCAGCATTATAATGAGAAAGACCCAATTCATAACCAACAAAGTCGGACGCCGGATTGTTAAATTACGACTATTATTCCCTACCACTGATTGAACTGAAATCACAATTACGGGTGATTGGTTCAATTTGTATTAAATTAACTAACATGATATTAAATATTGTACACTACTCAATAACATGACAGTAATCATAAAAATTATAATAAAAAACTACAGATGCAAGCAAGCAATCAAAGGATAAAGCTAATTAGATCTCATGAGAATCGACACCAGTACTTGATCTTTACCAAAAAAGATGAATTTAACTAGAAAACATAATTGAATTAACATTCACAAGCATAAAAATAAATGATAAAAATTGTATGAATAGAATATTGAAAAACAAGCTCCAATGTGAATATTGTTCTGTGCATAATTAATTGTCTGCGTATGACTCTTTCTATGCGTACGTATGAAAAACAGAATCTATGGAAAAATTATTACAGCTAAAAGATATATAAAGAATAAAATATGTCCGTCCTTACCTATTTAAATTCAAGAATAATTTATAATATCTTCTCCTAAAATTTAGTAGTTTTCAAACAATTCAATTCTTTTTCTAATTTGGACTTGCCAAATTTAGTCCATCAAAATATTCCATGCCTTCTTGCATAAGAATTTTCATTTTATTTCTTATCCATGTCACGTACCACGTACGGTCCCAGCCTCCCGCGTCCAATTTATTATTGTTGTTTCTATGTGTCCGAAAATTGGTTGGGATGGTCATCCCGACTGATAACTGCAGCAACTCATCAATTCCATTCCAAAATTCTAAATTGCGATAATATATCATCAAAACCAGAGTTTCCTCAAATTTGATCAACATATCAGTTCAAATATAGCCCAAACAACATGGTAATATCAACCCAATCATATAGCAGAGTTAACTGGACCATTTTACTCAAAACCAAAGAGTTTGGGCATTATGTCTTAATGAGTTTCTATAAAATGGCGAAAACACAGTTCGCTGTTGATGTGAATTATCAAGACTGATAATGATTATGAATTTGTGGACAATAAAATTTTAAATTGTTTAATGATCTATGAATGCTACATAAAAAATCTTGTGTCTATACTTCACAACAAAATGAAAAATCTGAAGGAAAAAAAAAACATAAGAATTTACTTATGGCTATATCTATCATGTTCCACTCAAGCCTACCTCTACATTTTTGGGCATATGCTATCTTAACTAGTAGATTTCCAACCTTAGTCCTGAAATGGTACTCACCGTATGAGCTAATCTTTAAGAAGAAACCTAATCCATCTGTGATAAAACATTTAGGATGTTTAGTTTTTGCCACCAGTACAATACCCCATAAAGATAAATTTCTCCCAGATCTTTCACCATGTGTCTTTGTGGGTTATCATGCTAATCAAAAGGGTGCCAGTTATACAACTTAAATCACTAACAAAACCATTATTTCTAGGGATGCTTCATTCCATGACCGAATGTTTCCTTTTAAAACTAAAACTTATCTATGTACAACTCTTGCGTCACATTTCACACTCATGCCTTCCACTTCTACTCATCATTTATCTGATCAGTTTTATACTGATTCCTTTTTTAGCGATCCTATGCTCACTAATACACCAGAGCCTACAGATGATCATAATCATCAACACTCCAATCCTGATATCACCAATCTTGGTCGCGCCAATAATGCTCATTTTTCTGCCACTCATACTGATCGCATACCACCTGATTCTTCCACTGATCAGCCACCAAAATCCTCTCACTACACTGAACCTCAAGCAATACTCATCATTCAATCATTTGTTATTCAAAACCAAACACAAAGACATATCACTTGGGTCAGATCCAAAGCATCCTGGTTGAGAGATTTTGTCTCAAATTCAGTCGTTGAACCCCTTTATCCCTCTCATTTTCTGCTGCACGTGTGGCTTTTCTTGCTGCCATTGCACAAGTACCAGAAACATCATCATATAAAGAAGCACAAGCTTATCCAGAGTGGATCACTCCAGTGAATGAGGAACTCTAAGCCCGGGAGGATAATCACACCTGGAAAAAGGTACCTTTGCCTATTGGTAAGAGAGAAATAGGTAATAAATGGGTTTATAAAATCAAGTGCAATTCGGATGGCACTATAAACAGATATAAGGCCAGGTTGGTAGCTAAAAGCATCCCAATTTATGAGGAAGATTTTTATGAAAGTTTTTCACCAGATGCAAAAATTATGACTGTTAGGCTTTTCTAGGCCACTGCAGCTTCTCTGAACTGGTTTTTGCATCAAGTGGATGTTAATAATGCATTACTGCATGGTTTTATTGATGAAGAGCTTTATATGTTACCACTTGCAAGCTATACTAGAGCATCAAAGGGACTGGTTTTCAAGTTGCACAAGTCCTTGTATGGCCTTGAACCAGCATCAAAGCAATGGAATCAGGAATTCAACAAATACTTGAGGAAGCTTGGCTTTGTCCAGACTTATAATGATTCTTGTTGGTTTCTCAAATTCACTGGCCAGTCACCTTTGCTCTACTTGTGTATGTGGATGATATTCTCATTGCTGAAAATTCAGAACCAGCAATACAGGCCATCAAGGACTCCCTCCAAGTTGCTTTAACTATCAAGAATCTTGGATCCCCCAAGTATTTCCTTGGGATTGAAGTAGCTCGATCTTCATCAGGGATGTTCTTCACCTAGAATAAGTATACTAGCTAATCTGATCTTTGATCCCAACCTTGAGAGGGAAGGAGTTGTGGCTTCTCCTCTCCCAGTTTCTTAGCCTAGCAATATATCATATTATCCTCTTTTATTTGATCCAGGTTCACACAGAAAACTGATTGGCAAGCTTATGTATTTAAACTTCACAATACCTGATAATACTTTTGTTGTTCATCAGCTCAGTCTGTATGTTCATCAAACCACTGAGCTTCACTGGTAAGGAGATCTTCACATAGCAAAGTATCTAGGGAATCACCAGGCCTATGGTCTATTCTATCCAACTTCCACACCACTCAGTCTTAGTGCTTTCTGTGATGTGGATTGGGAAACTTGCAAAGATACACGCCGATCAATTACTGGTTTTCTATCTTTCTTGGCTTCTCACTGGTCTCTTGGAAATCTAAAAAGTAGGGCACAATTTCAAAATCGTTGGATAAATTAGAATATAGGTGCTTGGCCATGACCTTGTGTAAACTTAAGTGGCTGAGTTACCTTCTTTCTGATTTCAAGCTTCCTCTTATAAGAAGATAGTAAGTATGGTAAAACGGTTGGTTATTCTCATTAACAAGCCATTGGCTTTATACAGCAAAGTACAACAACTAATCCTATAATATCTCTAGGAGTTACAACAAAATATTGACTTAACTAACTAAAGAATATTCACAAAGACTAAGTCACGAATTGACAAAGTCAATTCGTTCATACCCTCCTGCAAGCTCAAGATCGGGTACGAACTAGAAGCTTGGACCTCAAATTCTGAAAACGAAAGGTGCCAACGGCCTTTGTAAAAATATCTGCAATCTGATCAACAGACTTGACATGCTGAACAATGAGATCACCGGACTGAACTCGTTCCCGGACAAAATGGTAGTCAATCTTGATATGCTTAGGGCGTTGATGAAAGACTGGATTAGCTGTAAGAAAAGTGGCACTGAGATTATCACAAAGGAGAATGGGAGGACCTAGAGAAGGAGAAGCCATTTCCTTGAGAAGCTTCTGCAACCAGATAAGCTCTGTCGAGGCAAATGCAATGGCCCTATACTCAGCTTCCATGCTGGATCGGGCAACCACATTGTGTTTGCGAGACGACCAGCTCACCAAATTACCACCAAAATAAATGGAGGAACCATGCTGGGAACGGCAATCATCAGGATCCGAGGCCCAACCCGCATCAGTGAAGCAAACTAAGCGAGCATCAATAGTTGGGTGAAAGAAAAGGCAGGCATCAATGGAGCCCTTGAGGTAGCAAAGTATACGTTTCACAGCTGCCCAATGAAGTTCCGAAGGCTGATGCATGAACTGGCAGACCCGATTGACAGCATAAGAGATCTCTGGATGAGTGATGGTAGCATATTGAAGAGCACCAACAACACTTTGATAGAGATAAACATCAGGGAAAGGATCACCACCCGAGATGAGCCTGGAACCCGGAACCGCCGGTGAGGAGATCGGTTTGGCACCTGTCATCTTGCTCCGATCAAGAAGATCAAGAATGTACTTGCACTAAGAGAGAAGAAGACCAGCCGAGGATCGAAGAACTTCTATGCCCAAAAAGAAGTTAAGATCACCCAAA
The DNA here is from genome assembly GCA_037428765.1 of Rubia yunnanensis. Taxonomy (NCBI): domain Eukaryota; kingdom Viridiplantae; phylum Streptophyta; class Magnoliopsida; order Gentianales; family Rubiaceae; genus Rubia; species Rubia yunnanensis. The sequence continues at coordinate 61,497,814 of CM075069.1, read as the reverse complement.
TCCTTGAGAGAAAACACTGAATTGAGATACCAAACAAACTCTTCAATGAATGAGGAGTTGGAGCCAGTGATAAGAAGGTCATCAACATACACAAGCTCATAAACAACATCAGAGCCATGATGTTTGATGAAGAGAGAAGTGTCGGAAATACACTGCTTGAATCCATGACGAAGCAAGGCTTGATTGAGCTTGTGAAACCAAGCCCGTGGAGCCTGCTTGAGTCTGTAAAGAGCCTTCTTGAGTCGACAAACATGATTGGGCCGATCAGGAGAGATAAATCCCGGAGCTTGTTCCATATAGACAGTCTCAGCGAGGTGGCCATTAAGAAAAGCATTGTCGATGTCAACTTGCCGAAGAGACCACTTACGGGTGATGGCAATACTTTAAACAACTCGAATGGTGGTGGGCTTAATGACCGGGCTGAAGGTGTCGAAGTAGTCAACTCCCTCCTCTTGGTTGTAGCCTTTTGCAACCAACCATGCTTTGTGCCTGTCAACAGAACCATCTGGCTTCCTCTTGATCCTGAAAACCCATTTACAGCTAACAATATTAGAAGCACGGGGCCGAGGAACCAAGTCCCAAGACCCATTAGCAAGTAAGGCATCAAATTCTAACTGCATAGCATGTTGCCAATTAGGACTCTTTTTAGCCTGTAAAAAATTTTTGGGTTCAAGATCAGGGGAATCACAAGGAAAGGGATTTTTGTGGTGATGTGAGCACGAGGCTTAGGCTTGAGAGAATGAGTTGCTGCCCGGGTAACCATGCTATGCTCCAAACGATCAGAAGGACGAAACTATGAAGGAGCAAGGCTGTAAGGAACAATGGTGGATGAGGCCGGTGGTGAATATGGTTGCACCGTCGCGGAAGGGGCTGGAGATGGCGACGGGGTAGGCGACGCCACCGGAGTTCGAGATGAGAGGGACTGCTGGTCCAACTGAGGCACTGGTGGCGTGAGGCTAGAGGAAGGAACAGGTCACGGCTGGACAAAAATGATAGGAGCAGCCGCAACATCAAGCAGGAATAAAGAAAACTTCAAATATGGGGACTCCGGAGGACCTGCATCCGAGCTGTGTTCAGGGAAAGGAAAAGAAGACTCATCAAAGACAACATGACAAGAAACATAGGTTTTAGACGTAGGAACATGATAATCGAAATAGCCTTTGTGTTTAGCACTATACCCAAGAAATATGCATGCTGCAGAGCGGAATTTCAACTTACTACTGTTATAAGGACGAAGGTAAGGAAAGCATAAACAACCAAATTATTTGAGAAAATTATAATCAGGTTTTCGCTGATAAAGGCATGCATAAGGAGATTTAAAATCAAGAATGGGCGTAATAGTTCTATTATGTAGATAAATGGCAGCATGAAAAGCATGTTCCCAAAAGCTAAGAGGAAGTTTGGCATGAGCCAAAAGAGCCAAACCTTTTTCAACGATGAATCGATTCCTTCTTTCGATTGCACCATTTTGTTTAGGGGTATGAGGGCAAGAAACCCGATGAATAATGCCATTCTTATCGAGAAAAAAAGACACATTTTGGTACTCACCACCCCAGTCTGATTGAAAAGCCTTAATTTTTGTTGGAAACTGCGTCTCAATCATAGTTTTGAAAGATGTAAAGGCAGACAAAACTTGGGACTTAGCATTCAAAAAATAAATCCAAACAAATTTGGTGCAATCATCCATAAAAAAGACAAAATAACGATTGTCATATAAAGAAGAAATAGAGGCAGTGCCCCAAACATCTGAATAAATCAAATCAAAAGGTTTAGAGGAAGAAACATAAGAAGAAGGCAAGTGATGTTTATGACTCTTGCCTAGCTGACAAGCACCACACAAAGGTAATGTCTTATTTGCAGAAACAGGCAAACTAAAATCAGCTAACTGACGACGCAAAATAGACTCATGAGGATGAGCAAGACGATGGTGCCAGCAAGTAACGGATGCCCGTTCACCAACAAAGACTTGAGGACCAAGGGAGGGTGATGGAACAGGTATCCGGTAAAGACCATTCTCAATGATGCCCTTGAGGATTGTCGTTCCCTGAAGGTTCTTAACATAACAGTGATTAGCATGAAACTCAACAAAAACATTGACGAACACTAAGAAGGTTTTTGGACACTTTAGGAACAACCAAAACATTGTTGAGAGAAAGGGAATTAGCAACATGCTTAGCAGGTAAAATATAATTGCCAGTGTTCATAATGGGGAGGGACTGGCCATTTGCAACAATGAGTTTGTCAGAACCAGTGTATTCGGCTGAGAGGTTGAGGCCAGAGATGTCTGCGGTCACATGATCCGTCGCACCAGAATCAATGACCCATGGATCGGTGAGAGAAGATGGGATGTCCTGGTACACTGCAAGAGCCTGCTTGCCACAAGCCGAGCTGTGAAGATAACCAGCCGCACGGTGGTTTGTGGGAGGATAGGCCGTGAGGTTCAGGCGCTGATGGCAATTGCGCGCACTGTGGCCTGGCTTGCTGCAAATCTGGCACACTTGCCGCGACTGCTCCGGGATGGCCGAGTCATCCAACGCCAATTGCAGAGTCGAAGAGCGTCAGTGAGCAACATGGGCGGAGGGCAGAATGGACTCGACACATGAGTCGATCATGCGTTGTTCCTCCTGGAGAAGAAGGCCAAGGAGTTCGTTGGATGAGACGTGGGTGAGAAGCATACTGATGGCCGTCGTGAAGGCTGCATATTCAGGACCAAGGCCAAAGAGCACGTACTGGACAAAATCATCATCGGAGACAATGGTCAGACACTCCGCCAAAGCATCGGAGATCGATCGTTTCTTCTCAACATAGTCGAGAATGGACATGCTTCCCTTGGAGAGGGTTTGCAGCTGCTGCTTGAGATGCATAAGTCTCGTACGGGATTGAGACTGAAACGTTTGCTCTAAGAGGGACCAAACTCCTGCCGTGGTGGTGGCTCGGGCAACATGGCCGAGCATCGGTGTGGTCAAGGTTCATCGAAGCCAAAGGAGGATCAACCGATCCTTGCGTTTCCAGGAAACGTACGCCAGATTCGATTCTCCGACGGTGGCATTCCCAGAAGGAGGCAGCAGCTCGGAGGGGGAATCACCGTCGAGAAAATGCTCGAGCTGGTAAGCTTCCAAAGCAGAACGCACTGTGCCCCTCCATAGGGAGTAATTAGTCCGGTCAAGATGAACTGCAAGGGCCGGGAAGTGAAGATTGGCCGCAGCTCCACCGGAAGCAGTGAAAAGAATTTGCGTAGCAGAAGAAGTAATGTGGGAACCAGGGTTTGCAGAGGCCATAGTGGAAAAGGATCTGTGTCTTTAATCTGATACCATATAAGAAGATAGTAAGTATGGTAAAATGGTTGGTTATTATCATTAACAAGCCATTGGCTTTATACAGCAAAGTACATCAACTAATCCTATAATATCTTTAGGAGTTACAACAAAATATTAACTTAACTAACTAAAGAATATTCACAAAGACTAAGTCACGAATTGACAAAGTTAATTCGTTCATACCTCTTAAACGGCCCATTTCCATCCACTGTGATAATACAATTACCATTCATATCAAAGAGAATCTTGTATTCCATGAATACACCAAACATATGGAGATACGTTTTTATCTAGTTTGTGATGCCTACAAATATGGCTTCATCTTCCTCACTCATGTTCCTTCCCATTCTCAGCTGGAATATGTGTTTACTAAGCTTCTCCCCTCCCCTCAATTCCTTCTTGTCACTACAAGAAACATAACCTTTTACCTCGGTTTTTAATCCAGAAAAAAACTGAGGTAAATACAGTCGAAGTAAAAAGTACATTTTTTTACCTCGGTTTCATTTTTTACCTCGATTTTCAACCGACATAGATAGGTTTTGTCAGCGACGTCGGACAAAGAAAGAAGGCCAGCCAAAGGAAACCATAGATGCGGAATTGTTTCAATCGACATCGACTTCCACTTGTATGCGACGTCATCCAATGCAAGAAGGGAGTCAATGTGGAGATCAAATGTTGCTAAGTCATTCAAATCGACATTGGTTCGAAGAAATATGATATTGCACGATGTGGGGCACACACGTCATGTGCTTGCTGATGTGAAAGGCTGACGAAAATGACGTCATTTTGCTTGGCCAACGTTGCTAAAAAACGACGTTGGCTAATACTAAGTTAGTCAGTTGTCGTATGGGCACAGGTTTGAGCGACGTCGCCGACCAATCGGTTAGACTTCATTTTTCGTACAATATTGTAATATTTAATATTTGATGACATAACTAAGCGATAGATCGTAAAAAGGTTCAACGTCATACCATAATCTATTGTTTTCAATTAATGTGGGAAAGAATGACATGTTCAAACCAACAAAACTATAATATATAATACAAATACATGTTACAATCTATTGAAATACATAAAGGTAATTTGAAATTGACTAATTAATTGTATTGAACCGCCATTTTCTACGTTCCACGCCATTCAGACTGTCAGAACGACTCGTGAAATGACAAGTCATTCCATCTGCATGTTGAAAGTCCATCGATGACTCTCCCTGGTCTTATTAATACCAATACATGGGAAACAAAATTTATGTTAGAATTGGGCAGTCCTTAAATGAAATACACGAAATGTAGTAAAACGTAGATGACGTTAAATCAGAGATGGAAAAGTAACATAACTGGTTTAAAGCGACGTCACATGAGTGAAATGACACCGTCGCAAAGACCGACACAAAAGAAACGTCGGACATTAATTAACATGTCAACAATCACGAGTTTTATGCGACATCGGTCTTGGTTCGATAACATTTCTCGTGGGCCGATGAAATGTTACCGAGGTCGCACATTCAAACTACGATCATACAAATCTCAGCATCTTTCCTCATAATCAAAACAAACATGGCACTATCTTGAAAAGAACAACAACAAACAGTATATATCACGTAACTCAAGCATCATACCTCATGAAATGTAAGAATCTTTGATCTATTATTCATGAAAAGACATATATTAGGATCATCACATAATTGCTGATTGAACATGGAATAGATGGAAAACTAACTCAATTAATTAGAAGTTGGAGATTCTCCATCATTGGACACTTGTTAATGTTTGAGAGAAGCAACTTGATTAGATCTTTAAATGTTGTAAAGTTGTGAATGAAATGGATGGTGTGGAGTGTGAGTTGTAGGATTGGTGTTGGAGATGGGAAATGGGTGTTAGTGCTGAGATTTATTGGCTAGAAATAGGGTGGAGGGAAATTTTGGGTTCAAATTTTTGGCTAAAATTTTTAGTTTTTGCTTGAAATTTCAGAGTGATCGATGTCGGTCATGCTTTGGTTTAGTATCGTAATAATTGACACAAGTGTGACGTCGCACATAATTTAATTTTTGGGGGGTAATATACATCGTTTTAAGACTGCGGCCCGTCCATCGACCTGTTCATGCCAAAAGCTGAACTTCATTATTGTCAAAATTTGAATAAAAAAATTGTTATCTCCAATTTTTCATTTCGACCTCTCCCACTTTCTTGGAAAGACCCAATTTTTAAAATTAAAATAATCACCGGTTGTCCCAACCTCGATTCCGATCTTCCCAAAAATAAACTTTGTCACTCCCTAATCGAACTTATAATAATCGCGAGTAATAAAGAAATTGATCTTATTGCACATACATTTTCACAAGTTCTTCATGAATGACCCGTGTATACTTATAAGTAATCAGCTACGATTTACTCTAGACAATGTACTTGTGCTTTTTAAAATTTGATGGGTGAATTTTATTAGCCTTAAATTTCATAAAAAACCTAGACTATTAAATTTCATGTGATTCAATGGGGTGGAAATTATCTTTCTCATAACGCTTATTGTAAGGGTATTAATCAAATACTAACAAAAATGATGGACAATTACTGCGGTTTGCGAGTGGGACCCGTGCAATCCCCAGTCAAACTTATGATCACTGTTAGTGATAAAGAAACTGGCATGATCCCATGGAGATTTTCACAAGTTCCTCACGAATGACCCTTGTATACTAATAAGTAATCAGCTACAATTTACTCTAGACAATGTACTTCCATTTTAAAATTTTGATGGGGGAATTTTATTAGCTTTTAATTTTATAAAAAAAACCCTAGAATATAAAATTTCATGTGATTATACGTGGTGGAAATTATCGTGCTCATAACGCTTATTGTAAGGGTATTAATGGAATACTAACAAAAATGACGGACGAGACCCTTGCAATCCCCAGTCAAACTTATGATAATGCGATTTAGATTATTGGGTAGCTCCAATTTTGCATTTTGGCATCCCTCATCGTCTTTGAAGGGCCTAAGTGTAAAAATAGAAAAGTTCACCAGCTATATTAAAATTGATTCCAATCAAACCGGTCATTAATAAAGTTCATGGATAGTTATAAATTTAAATTAGCATAATCGAATATACAACTACCCGTTATTAAGGTTAAATTTTTCAGTCTTAGTCAAATGCGGACCTAGTTGATATGCTAGTGGGTTGAAATGTTGAGACTCAATTCCATATAGGCCGACGTCGGTTCTATGTCGGTCACATGTCGATGAACTAGAATTACCTTCGACTCGCACAACACAAGCCCTCTGATATGCTGGTGGGCTGAAATGGCGCGACCCGCATTTAGATTACCCGACGTCGCACGTAGGTCGATCATGTGTCGGTAACAACGGCTTGTATGTGATGTCGCAAAGTCCTTGTTGGAAGCCACAACTCTTCGTAAAGAATATATAAATGGAGCTCACCTCCCATACATCACTTCAAACTTACACCTTTCCTTCGAATTATAACAGTGCCCCCTGCCAATCTTCTCAAAGGTATGGTTTCCACATGTGGTTACATTACTTTTGTTTTTGTATTAATCCTTGAAATTGTTATATACATGGATTAGGATGTGAATGTGTTTTTTTTTTTAAGTTTTGAAGTTTCAATGAATTGGGGTGCTAGAATATTGTTTTGGTGTGTTAGTATTTGGTTTTTATGCCTTCTAGCTCTGTAGTTGTTCAATATTTTGGTTTAGAACCAAGCTTCTTGCTAGTTTTCTGCTGTTGTTACTGTAATATATCTGCTTGATTGCCATGTCGCTGGCTTGTCGATCATCCATATGTTTTACCGATACTCATGTGACATCACAGATTATGTTTTCTTCAATACATTGGCCAATGTGACGTCGCAACCTTCTCGGTAAACCGATAGGTTATACCGAAGGTTATGCGACATCACTTTGACTTGGTCAACTAAACATTTTATTAGTGTTCATTAACCATTTCCTGTCTATAACATATAACACACGTGACAATATGAATTACAAAAATCATGGATAACAATGTTGGTTCCAACTGTGACCCGATTGAGGTGACAGATTATTGGTTATGTTTTAAATATTCCTTCTATTGTATTAACAATATTGTAATTGAATTTTTAATAAATTCATTGAGCAATATAGATCTGTACTGATTTGAATGATGACAGCCTGCGTAGCATATTCTCATGCAGATTTCTACATTTTGTACATATTATGACCTAGATAAACTTTGGAATTCCAATTCTGGTAAGTCCTGCTTATTTCAAACAAATTGAATTTTCAATTAAATTTCCTATAGATTACTTTCATATGTACTAACAAAGGTTTTTTGTTTATAATTTAGTACGTCCCTAGCAAGATTGTTGAGCTCCTACCCCCATACAAGTTGGATGATGTGATCAGGTGCAAAGGGAGGGAGTATAACATGCACTACTCGGGGAGCAGGAAGATCAAGACCCTGACCCCGAAGGGGTTTGGCCAATTTATTGCCTCAGAGGGTCTCAAGGTTGGGGACACCCTCTACTTCGAGCTCCTAAATGGTGTTGGGCCCGTAGTTTTCCATGCTGTCATTCTTTCCCGCGAACATTAGATGTTCAGCTTAGACTTCGTATGACCATGTATTTTAAACAAATTAATTTGTATTTGGAAGAATATTTATTCGTACGAATTTTATATATGAAATATTTATTGTTATTTTAACATTTTTCAATGTTTTTAAATAAACATAACATAACTAGTTGGTGGGCTGAAATTTTTAGCCACATGTCCACATGCGACGCCGGTCAATAATCAGCATAGTTTTGGATTTACCGACATACGTGTGACGTCGCACTATGCAAGACGGACTTCATAATATGGCCAAAATGACGTCGTTTCAGAATAACCATAAATATGAGATCCCTAACAAAGAGTTCAAGCTTCTCTTCACAAGTTTCCCACGAATTCCAACGGTCTCCCCCCCCCTCCCTTCTCTTCTCTCTTGGAAAAAAGTTATGGTTTTTCTTATCTTTTAACACCTAATGTTAGTAATTCCTACTTTGCATTGTCGGATTTGTGGTTTGTCAATGTGTTATGTTTTCTTTGTGTTCTAGTTTTTACTCACATTTTTTAGAGTGTGAACTTTCCTTGACCCTGGACGTACGTACTACGATTTGGTATGTGTCCGTAGGGTTTTGTATAATTTTATATCGTTAAATCTTAGTTTTTTTGGGGTTATGTGTTTCTTCCCGTAGCTTTCTCTGATACGTGCAACGTTGGTAGCTATTATGGTGCGATGTCGCACACTTTTATTTTTAGTAGCATATTCTTGAGTATGAGACGTCACACATATGTCAGTCTTACCTTGGGTTTAACCGATGTCGCATTTTGGCATTTTGGTTTACTTACATATGCGACGTCATTATAACATCGACATTTTGTTTGATATGACCAACGTTTTCACGACGTCACTGGTACATGTCGTACTAGCCACTGGTTTGGACCGAGACGTACTTGCGACGTGTAGCCTACATCACACGTTGAAATTAATGGGCTGCTTCCCTATTCACATTTTCATTTCTGATTCAAGACTAATGGCTGGCGAAAGATCTTCAAGTCGCCCCTTTTCCATGTCTTGCAACATTTCACAACATATATTTACCAATACATCTTGACAGTTTACCACAATAATCTGTTTTCATGCAGTTCTCCGCACAACGGAGCAATCATAAGCCTTTTGTGTTCGAAATTAAAGATCATACAATGGCTCCTAAATGCCCACGTTTCCACTATACTCTAAAGCAGAAGAACTTCGAGAAAAAAATCCATATATATATATATATATATATTTCTAATCAATATTTAATTTTTTTTATTTAGTACAACCTGTGGGAGATTGTACCACTACTTTCGAGTGAGAAGACCCCCGTAGCGCTCAAGTGCTATGGGGCAGCGTATAGTATGAACCACTCGGGGGGGAGATTAAGGCTCTTTCCCCAAGGGGTTTTAGCAAGCTCTTTAAGGGAAACAACATATATCGGGGACACCTTGTTCTTCGAGGTGATCGAAGATGTGGGGCTTATCGTCTTCAGGGTCATTATTCTCTAAGCTGATTGAGTTTATTGTAATTTCTGTTTTGTTAAAATTAAGACAATTCGTATTAGAATTTATGTACTAATTGTGAGAATCTTTTCACGACTACTATTTTTTATTTATTTAATTAACTATCGTATTTGAACTGTTGTGTTGAAATGGAGAAAGAACAGAAAATATGAACGAAAATAACAAAATACAAGATTTACGTGATTCACCAATTTTGGCTACATCCACGGGAGACGGATTCACTATAATAGATAGCAAGTTACAGACGCTAAGAAATTGGCCAGATTTCTACCTATCTAAGTGCATAACAGAATAGTGTTTACAGAGAGGAGAGAGACACCTTATATGCTGTCTCCACTAAACCCTAACAAACTGGGCCAAAATGAAATTTGGCCCAAATCAACAGCAGTCCAATAAAGAGACAAGCCAGGGGGACTGCCGCCCCCCGAGACCCCCGTTCAGCCGGGGGTGTCTGCCTCCCCCCGGAGTCCCAGGCCAGGGTCGCAGAAGCGGCTATTACAGTATTCAAGGCATACCAACAAATCTCCACCTTGACTTGAAACCTCAAAGTAGAAAACTCCAGATGCACCATTACAGTGCCAGATGAGTAGACTTCGCCCTCCACTTCCGGGACTGCCCATAGAGCACCTAATCAGCTCTGATGTTCAGCAAGTCCAAACAATGTTGAAACTTGCTATGTGGAACAGGTTTGGTGAACATATCAGCGGGGTTATCAGCAGTTCCCACTTTCTTCACCCCGATTCTCCTCTCACTCCTCAGGAAATGATATCTAACATCAATATACTTGGTCCTCTCATGATGGACCTGATCCTTGGCTAGGCAGATTGCACTCAAGCTGTCACAGTACACAGTAGCCTGATCATGATGTAGACCAAGATCACTAACCAGCCCTTTCAGCCATATTCCCTCCTTTGTAGCCTCTGTCAGAGCCATGTACTCTGCTTCCGTAGTAGACAACATCACTGTAGGTTGCAAAGTCGCCTTCCAGCTAACCACAGAACCTCCCAAAGTGAATACATAACCAGTCATCGATCTCCTCGTGTCAACATCACCAGCATAATTAGAATCAGAGTAGCCTGTAACTAAGCACTCGGTATCACCTCTATAAATGAGACCCACATCAGACGTACCACTAAGATACCTGAAGATCCTCTTCACAGCTTGTCAATGTTCCTTTCCCGGTTGCCCCATGAACCTGCTCACAACACTGACTGCCTGTGCTAAATCTGGCCTCATGAGCAAACATGGTGGTGAGATGGATGATGTGTGTTAATTATGTCGTTTATTTTATTGGGAATTAACTGTGATTTTACGTGATTAATGTGCACTTTAAATGTTTTATTTGTAACAGATCACAGTTTTTGGGCTCGAGAGCAATTTGGAGGAGAAGTAGGGAGAATCGGGCAATTATCGTAAATTATCGCAATCAAATGAAGATCAGAATCGTAGCAATTAATTTGGAGCAGATTGGACTGATATTCTTGGAAATATTCTTGAAGATATTTGAAGATAATGTGAAGATTGGATCAGAAATTTAATTTTGGCAAGAATTCTATTTTATTTGGAAGAGTCCAATATGGACATTATTTTGTAATGACAGCCTATAAAATTAGGCGCATGAAGACAAACCGGGTGTGCTGTTTTGGGTATTACTTTAGGAATGCTAGTAGTTTGAGGAAAGAGGGAAAAAATTCAACACACTATATTCTTTCCTCTATTTTGTTTTCGAAAAAAAGGTAGCTTTAGGGGAGGAAGAAGACAAACATTCTTCTGCTTCTTCTTTTTCTTTCCTTTTTGGCTTTGGACGAAAGAGTCAGAGGGGGCAGCTTTAACAGTGGTTGTCTTCTCTCCGTGTTGCTATTTTTTCCAGACGTGGATACAGACTTAGTGGAAGCATTGGTTTTGTTTTCTTTAATCACTTGTCTCCTTTTCATTCAATTTCAGTAATCATGTTCATGTATTATATTATATATTTGTTTTGTTTAGTTATCATGAGTAGCTAATTTATATATCGGCAGAGAATTAAAAAATGCTAGTTTATAAATCGTGAGGCCTAATTGCATTATAATTGATTCTTGCATGTTCTTGATTGTCCTTGGTTGAATTTATTTCTAATATGTTTAGGCCTGATCAACTTAAATGTTTTTAGAATATTGCTATCTAATTTCCGCCAATACGTAATTGTTGGACGGGATTAGTAAGTAGCATAGTCTTGTGAAAAACAGCTAACTAGCTAAGACTGTAATAGCAAGATAGGGGATAATTGAGTGTGCGTTACTATTTGCTTTTACTTTGGTAATTGCTATATCGGGTTCTTTTAATGCTTAATGCTATCAAAATGTGTTCTGGTTTAGCGAATACTTTCTGGGGGCATCTTGGTAAGAGAAACAATTAATTAATTATAATTGATTAATTGTCGATAAAGTACGAAAGAATTGGGGGGTTAAGCGTACCTACTTCCCTATAACCGGTAGATGTGTAGGAATTGATTCATTATTGCGCCTATGATCGATAATAACTAGCATGAGTTATTCTTAGCCGATATCATTCATTCATATATTTATTTCTCATAAGTTTAAGTCTTCATTTGCATTTTTAGAGTTAATAAAATCATTACATTTAAGGCGTGGTGGCATCACTAAAAGGTTTTCAAAAATTAGTAGGAAAAATAATTAATGATTATTGCTTTTGCTCCCTGTGGGATCGACCCTACTTATCATTGTGCTAATTAATATTAATCTGAAATTGCAGGTTATTTGGCGAGTAAAACGACGCTCACCAAATTGGCGCCGTTGCCGGGGAGCAGTAAGTCAATTTTTTTTCTACTAATCCGTGTGTTAGTGTGCTTGGTTTATGAGCAGATCATCCAGGCCGAATTTAATATTCGATCCGGAAGTTGAGAAGACAGCCAAGCAGAACAGAAAGCGAACAAAAGAGCAAAAAACAATTTCTGCCGAGACCCTTCGGTTTGGCCAAACCGAACCCATCGCGATTTCAGCAACTACTTCCGATTCGGGAACGGACATCGAGATGGACGGAGCTGACCAAAATCTGATTCCCGGGCAGAACCCAAACAACCCATACATGTGGGAACTTACCGGTCATAGTGAAGATGACCCCCCCACTCCCATTCAGTTGCCAGAGACCGAAAATCAGATTGAAATCAAGCTGGCATTCCTGAATGTACTTCCCAAGTTCCACGGGAGAAGCACTGAAGACCCTTATAATTTTCTGAGCGAATTTATCAAGATTTGTAAGGTTCAGAAGAGGCCATCCTCCGTAACAGAAGATCAATTCAAATTGGTGGCATTCCCATTCAGTTTGACAGGAGCAGCAAACCAGTGGTTCTCGAGCTTGCCCCCCAACTCCATTGCGACATGGGCAGAATTAAAGATATTGTTCTTGGAGAACTACTTTCCGGCCACAAGAACGGATGCTTTGAAGAAGGAGATCACAAGCATCAAGCAAGAATATGATGAGCCATTGAGTATGTTTTGGCTGAGGTTTAGGAAGTTGGTAGACAGTTGTCCTAATCATAGAATGACGGAAGGCCAGTTGCTTCAATGTTTCTATCAAGGGATGACATCCAGCAACAAAGACTTGGTGAACTCTTCCAGTAGTGGTGGATTTTCTCACCTTCGAGTGAATGAAGCTAGAGAGATCATCAAGCGGTTGGTCAATTCTAAAAAGGAATATGATCAACAGGAGGTACGAATCTTGAAGAAGGTGGCCCAGACATCCACTTCCGAAAAAGATGAGATCAAGGAAAGGATGGAAAGAATGGAGAAGATGCTTTCTAAGGTCGTTGACAAGGTGGTGTCTGTACAAGAAGGGCCTTGCGATACGTGTGGAGCAGTCAACCATACGACGTCGCAATGCATTCTTACTATGGGAGAAATACCTGTTCAAGCAAATGCTAATGGAAATTTCAATGAGAGACAGCAAAAAGGACCATATCCACAAAATTTCAATCCAAGGTATAGGGAACACCTAACTTCCAGTGGAGAGAAAAAGGTCCCCCGCCACAGCAGCCTCAGCATTACCAACGACCCTATGTTCCACCAATGCAACGAGAAGCTCCAGTTTTTCCCCAGCCCCAACAAGGAGGTCACGATAAATCTCTGAATGAAAAGATGGACATGTTGATGGACATGATGGTGAAGCAATCAAAGAAGACTGAATCAACGTTGGAAGAGCATACTCGGCAAATAACCCAGCTATCAAATTCTCTGAATGAACTCAGGATGAAGGATTGCCCTCGCAGGTCCAAGTGAACCCCCATGAGACGGCAAATCAGGTCACACTCAGAAGTGGGAAGATAATTGGTGCGCTGCCGTCGAAATCCGCGAACAAAGAAGCAGACCAGTTCACTGACGAAGGGTTCCGTTTGGCCAAACGGAACCCTGCGGCAGAAATTCAGAATCAAGTGACGGAGGAAAAAGGCGACAAAACCATCACGAACTCCGAGAATCCTAAGCATGCTGAGGTCCAAGATAAAGGTAAATCCAAGGTAACACCTGAGGTAGGTAAGAGGTTGAGTTTACATGATCCTTCACTTAAAATTTTGCCTCCTTTCCCTCGTAGATTAGAAAAGAAAAAGGAAGAACCTTTGGATTTTATATCAATTTTTGGAAAAATGGATATTAATCTTCCTTTCTTGCAGGCCATAAAGTTACCACCAATTAGCAAATTCTTGAAATATTTCATTGCAGGGAAGCCAAAGGATTCGAGCAAAATAATAATGGGTGAATCGGTGTCGGCTGTAATTCAAAAGAAATTGCCACCCAAGTGCAAGGACCCAGGTATGTTTTCCTTACCTTGTTATATTGGAGATAAAAAGATTGATGCTGCAATGTGTGATTTAGGAGCCTCTATAAATGTGATGCCATTGTCTGTATATCAAACTTTAAATGGAGCAGAAATGGTTAACACTAGAGTAGTGATTCAGTTGGCGGATCGATCTTGTGTTTTTCCAGAAGGATTGTTGGAAAATGTACTTGTGAGAGTCAATAATTTTGTGTATCCCGCAGATTTTTATGTGGTAAAAATGAATCATTCTAATGGTCAGGGAACAACAGGAGTTTTGTTGGGTCGTCCTTTCTTGAGAACTGCTAATACTATCATTAATGTGGGAAATGGTACAATTTGTCTGGATTATTATGGTGAAAAGTATACTTTTAGTATTGATGAGGCCATGAAAAAGCCAATTGATGCTGAGAATGTATTTTCCATTGACCTCATTGAACCTCTTGTCCAAGAACATCTTGAGACTGAAATTTTGCAGGAAAGAGATGGAATTCAATCGCCATCGGGATCAAAAGAGATAAATATTCAAGGATTGAGTGACAAGGAGATCAGTGAGTTGCTGTACTCAATATACTCTCAGGAAGGGGTGTTTCGTACTGATATAGACCCCAGAAAAATCAACTCATCCGGGTCAAGTTTGGAAGTTCGAGAAAATTCTGAAGTGCAGGGAGGGTCCCGTTTGGCCAAACCGGACCCGTCTGGCAGACCAGTACCATCAGACGTAAAAGCCCCAAGTTTGGAGTTAAAGCTCTTGCCCCCGAATCTGAAATATATATATCTCGGTGACAATGATACTCTTCCAGTAATAGTTAGCACGGAGTTATCCACATCTCAAGAGGAGAGATTACTTGCCTTGCTGAAAAGATACAAGAAGGCCATAGGATGGACATTGGCGGACATTACGGGAATCAGCCCAGACATCTGTATGCACCACATCTTGTTGGAGGACAATGCCAAACCGACTAGGGAAGTTCAGAGGAAGCTCAATCCCAACATGAGAGAGGCGGTCTTCAAGGAAATATTGAAATTACTCTCACTTGGGATCATATACCCCATTTCTGACAGCAAGTGGGTGAGTCCTGTTCATGTGGTACCTAAGAAGTCGGGGTTGCAAGTAGTGAAAAATGACAAGGGAGACATGGTGACTACAAGGCTGGTTACTGGATGGAGAATGTGCATCGACTACAGGAAGTTAAATGCCGCCACTCGCAAGGATCATTTTCCGCTTCCTTTCATCGATCAGATGTTGGAAAGACTTGCGGGAAATAGTTTCTTCTGTTTTTTGGATGGGTACAGCGGCTATTTTCAGATTTGTGTGAACCCCGAGGACCAGGAGAAGACCACATTTACTTGTCCCTTCGGCACTTATGCTTACAGAAGAATGCCCTTTGGTTTATGCAACGCCCCAGGCACATTCCAGCGTTGTATGATGAGTATTTTCTCTGATTTGATTGAGACAAGCATCGAGGTGTTTATGGATGATTTCAGCGTCTATGGTGACTCATATGATGTGTGTTTAAGTCGTCTAGAACAAGTCTTAATTCGTTGTGTGAAGAGGAACCTTGTTCTTAACTTTGAAAAATGTCACTTCATGGTGAAGGATGGCATAGTCTTGGGACACGTGATCTTAGAGAAAGGAATTCAAGTGGACAAGGCCAAGGTGGAGACCATAGAACAGCTTCCATACCCTTCTAATGTTCGTGAGGTTCGTGTTTTTTTGGGTCATGCGGGATTTTATCGGAGATTCATCAAAGATTTTGCAAAGATTGCTCAACCTTTGACGAAAATTCTCCAAGATGATGTCCCTTTTGAGATGAATGAAGAGCTCATGACTTCTTATGATTTATTGAAGAACAAGTTGATCTCAGCACCAATCATGCAACCACTCAATTGGGATCTTCCATTTGAGTTGATGTGCGATGCGAGCGATTATGCGGTTGGTGCAGTCTTGGGACAGAAAGCAGGGAAGGAGAGCCATGTGATTCATTACGCATCAAAAACTTTGAATCCTGCACAAAGCAATTACACCACCACAGAGAAGGAGTTGCTCGCCATTGTCTTTGCTTTGGATAAATTCATATCTTATTTACTTGGCTCTAAAATTTTTATCTATACTGATCATTCTGCACTAAAATACTTGTTTACTAAGAAGGATTCTAAACCTCGATTAATCCGTTGGGTTTTGTTGTTGCAGGAATTTGACTTTGAGATCAGAGACAAGAAGGGTGCAGAAAATCATGTTGCTGATCATTTGAGCCGTTTACTCAGACCTGAAGATGATATTCCCATTCCCGAGGCATTTCCCGAAGAACATTTGTACACTGCGACAGGGTTCCGTTTGGCCAAACGGAACCCCCTGCCAGAACTGAATTCAGGTAAGTCGGACTCGGATCCTTGGTATACGGACATCGTTAATTTTATGACCACTGGAGATATTCCACATACACTGAGTCGTGCCCAAAAATTAAAATTAAAAAGTGATTGCAAGCATTACATTTGGGATGAACCGTATCTTTGGAGGATTGGTTCTGACCAGATTATTCGACGCTGCATCCCTGATGACGAGCAAGGTAGTATTCTTTTACACTGTCACTCATATGCATGTGGTGGACATTTTGGACCTAAACGTACTGCTCGTAAAGTGCTTGATTGTGGTTTTTTTTGGCTGACATTGCATAAGGATGCTTATACATTTTGTAAGAATTGTGATAGATGCCAAATGACTGGAACTGTTTCTCAACGTGATGAAATGCCACAAATGCTTGTACTTGTTTGTGAAATATTTGATGTGTGGGGCATGGACTTTATGGGTCCTTTTCCGAGTTCTTTCGGCAATATTTACATCTTATTAGCAGTTGATTATGTGTCGAAATGGGTGGAAGCTAAAGCTACCCGTACTAATGATGCTCAAGTTGTTGCAGGGTTCTTGAAATCAACTATATTCTGCAGGTTTGGAGTACCACGAGCAATCATTAGTGATCAGGGAACTCACTTCAAGAATCGGACCATTGAAGCTCTTATGAAAAAGTATGGAGTGCACCATCGATTCGCCACTACCTACCACCCTCAATCCAATGGCCAAGCAGAGGTGTCAAATAGAGAAATTAAGCAAATCCTAGAGAAGACAGTAAATCCTTCCAGGAAGGATTGGAGCAAGCGATTGGAGGATGCGCTTTGGGCATACCGTACTGCATTCAAGACACCTATAGGGATGTCGCCATATCGCCTTGTGTTCGGAAAAATGTGCCACCTACCTGTCGAGCTTGAGCATAGGGCATTTTGGGCTGTAAAGCAAGCGAATATGGAATCCCTTAAGTGTGAGGAGGAGAGAAGATTTCAACTTCAGGAACTAGAGGAACTCCGTTTAGAGGCATTTGATCATGCTATGTGGTACAAGGATCGAACAAAAATGTGGCATGACAAGAATCTGAGAACCAAGGAGTTCGTGGTTGGGCAAAGAGTACTACTTTTTCAGTCCAAGCTCCGGTTAATGCCCGGAAAGCTTAAATCAAAATGGATAGGCCCGTTCGTAGTGTCTTCGGTTTGGCCAAACGGAACGGTTGAGATCAAAAGTTTGGAGACAGATAAAGTTTTTCTGGTCAACGGTCATCGCCTAAAGCCGTATCATGATTCCTCTCAGGTGTAAATGGTGGACGAAATTCCACTAAATACCACCCAGCAAAATTGAGGGATTCTACAGTCTGGCCCAAGACTATAAATGACAGCGCTACTGGGAGGCAGCCCAGTTGTTTCTTTGTCTTGATTTGATTTGATTTTGGTTAATTTTATTATTTTTTTTAAATGATGAAAAAAAAATATTTTCAAAAATAAAAAATAAAAATTATGAAGGTTCTTTGTGTGCAATTTTTTTTTCTAAGTTGTGTTTTTCATGTTTTCTTGTAGATGGAGGAAACATATGAGCAACATCTTCATGAAGGAAGGCAAATGGGTTGAATAAAAGGCTTTTTGGGCTTTGGAATAGGCTCATTTTCGGCTAAGGAGAGCTTGAGGAGTCATGGGGACTAAAAGAAGATAACCAAAGTTTTAGGGGCTTAAGTGATAATTAACAATTGGCTGCATTCCTTTTCTTCTCCCTTCCTTCTTCCTTACTTTTCCACTTACCATTTTTCTCTTTCTCCTTCACCTTAAAACTACCTCCTCTCGCCGCCTTAGCACCACCCTCACTTTCTCTCGCCTCCTCCTCTAAGCCACCTTCACACCACCTCCATCTTCACCGGATCCGCCATGGGCCGCCAACGACGAAGAGCGACACCAGCCGAGCTTCCGCCTCCACTCGCTGCCTCCTTGCCCACCGGGAAGCCTCGCAGGAGTAACCGTGGTCGTCCACCACCTCCGGTCACGTCCTCTCCAATGGAGCCCGCTCGCCCGCCATTGCCGACGCCCGAATCGAAGTCCACAAGAGTTGCAGTTGCAGATCCGTCGTCAGCAGAGGCCGACTCACCTCCACGCGCTTCCACGCGCCGCCCATGCGCCGCCACGCGCCGCCACGCGCCGCCACGCGCCGCCAGCACCAGCCGCTGCTCCTGCAGATAGCCATTCAACCGAGCCTTCCCCAACTCCCATTCCAGCTCCGGCATCATCAACCTCCGGTCATCCGATGCGCCGAAAATCAGTGGCCAAGAAGTGAGTGCATAAGCCTTTGCCCTCTCCTATTCCGGCTGATGGGGTTCCTTCTGAGGTTCCACTTAAAGCGACGAAGCGATAACCACAAAAGCGTGGCAACCAGAAAAACACTCATGCAAAAAGGAGTGCACCAGATTCGGACTGCCCACCTTCAACCACCAAGAGGGCTAAATCCGCTGCTGCCAGTTCTGGGGTTGATAATACTTCCACTCCACGGCCCAGAGTCCACACCTACGGTGATTTTCCCTTGCATGTGCGAGTCGATGATCCAGCCATATTTGGGGAATTCGAGGAACCAAAGCTCAGGGAGGCCTTACAGAAGCGAAAAGGTAAAAAATACGAAGCTGGTTGGGAGGTGAGTATTCCAGCCTTACGAGTCGCAAATATTGCTGATAGAGTTTCTCATTATTTCACTGCGATTGGTTGGGCTACTTTGCTAACTTGTCATGTTCTGCCTATGTATGAGGAGCTTGCCGAAGAATTTATTACGAGTTTTCATTTTGAGAAGTCCAATGATATGACATCATCTGAGCCTAGCATATTTTTTCGTATTGGTTTGAATATGGTTCATTTATCTGTAGATGAGTGGAATTTATCCTTGGGTTTAGCATCCAGGGAGCAATTATTTTCAGAAGAGTATGAGTCTGCTTTTTGTGGTCCTTACGTGACTTATCCGGGATTTAATCCCAATGCTGCCTGGAAATTACTTGCTCCCTCATGCCCTGATATTTATGATCCCACTATGTCTACTGTGCATTGGATTTCTGATCCTGCTTTGCGTCTGTGCCATCTTATACTTGTGAGAAATGTGTTTGGTCGTACCACTTCTTGGGCTAAGGTGAGCCAACCAACCCTTTTCGTTTTGTGGTGTATGAACACCAACAAAAAACTGAACTTAGGGTACTGGTTGGCTGAGGCCTTGCTTGACATTGCTACACACACTACTCGCCATGTCACGTTGTGCCATATTCTTGCTATGTGTCTTGATAACAATGTGATTTTTGATGGTTTACCTCAGTTGGAATTAGTGAAAGCTCCTTCTCTTCTCAATTTGAATGCTATGGTTGAATCTAATTTGATCTATTTGGATGCTAACAAATGCCCCCAGTTTCCTCCGCCGGGAAATCCTACCCCGAGCTCTTCTACTCCTGCAGGTCACATCTCTCTTGTCTCCATCAATGAGGACCTCAAAAGCCTCCAACAGAAGGTGGATCGACTCATGGAGCAGAATGAGCTGATCCTGCTAGCCCTCCGAAATGTGGCTGGCCCATCCCAATGAGTTCCCCTATCCCTGATTTTATTTTTATTTCCATTTTTTTTATTATCTTAGTTGAGTCTAGTTTTTAGGTGATTCTGTTCCTTTTTACATTTTTACTAAACTTGCTTGAGGGCAAGCAAGGTTTAAGTGTGAGGAGGATTATTTGTTTATGTGTTATGTGTTATGTGTCATTGAATAAAAAATACAAAAATATTTTTAATTTTTTTTTGAGTCGAGTCAAATTCAGCATACTATCCTTGATATTATTGTTCTTGACGGACTGAACTTGCCTGTGAGAAAGCTCTTGTGTGACATATTTGGTTACTTGATATACCTCTAAAATTAATTGGTAAAGGTGTCTAATATAATTGGTGTAAATTGGCCTGGATGATACTTGGGATGACGAAATAAGACAAGTAATTGAACATTTTAGCCCAGTAAATGTGAGGTTTGAGCTAGAGTAGAGCAGTCTCTACATCAATCTTTTTTTCTGAGAGTCATGGCATTACTTGAATTATTTGGTGTGAAAATGATCAAAGGCATTAGGATTTAACCACACAGCTTATATTGCCTACCATACATCACCCTTAGTAAACCCTTTGAAGCCTTGACCTATTTCTTTGCTTAAACCACAGAAAAATGAAGCCAAAGCCTATTTTTTTTATCTCCTCTTTTGTGTCCCTTATATATGCATGCTTGTGATTATGAGAGGTTTCTCAGTTTATTTGCTACTGATGTGCTTTAAATAATATCAGTGAGTACCTTGAATTTGATTTATGAAGTGACCATGTGGTACTGAGTTTAAAGTGCAGAAAAATGATAATAAAATGAGTGATTTGGTGCTGGAAATTCAGAAAAAATAGGGCTGATGTGCCCAGAAAAAATTCAGAAAAAAATCAGAAAGAAATGAAAAAAAAAATCCAGCACCAACACTTGGTAATTACAGCCAGTTCAGAGCAGTTTTTTTCACTTATTGGAGGCTGAAAATTATCTATTTGATTGAGGAATTGTTGGGCTGAAAAGAGCATGCATGTATATTTATATTCTTAAGCTTAGAACCCTTAGGACCTTACCTCGTTTTTATTCCCCCGAGCCCCGTTACAACCTTGAATAAAGACCTTTCTGATTTGCATTGAATGATTTGAGTATTGCCATGTGAAAATTATATATTGAGTGACTGTTCCTTACATCTAGAGCGAATGTGTGAAACGTGAGATATGTTAGATGCTTGTCCGATTTTGACTAAGTTGAGGGCTGGTTTGCATTAATTTGAGGATAAATTTACCAATGCCATTTGAAAGGTGTGAGAGTGTCAAGTGTGTTATTTATGAGAATTTCTTATTAGTAAGGTAAAGTTTGTCTATGAATCAAGAAATTAAGGATTGGTATGCTGAGTTTGACTGTTTGTTGGGCTGTAGTTAGTGTCTTTTTGTTATTTTTCTTTTGAGTCTTTCTTAGAGTCAGTTAGGGGATACTTGGAACTCTGTAATAAACGACATGCTTTGATTCTCATTTCATACTTGAGGGCAAGCATGACTCAAGTGTGAGGATATTTGATTTGTGTTAATTATGTCGTTTATTTTATTGGGAATTAACTGTGATTTTACGTGATTAATGTGCACTTTAAATGTTTTATTTGTAACAGATCACAGTTTTTGGGCTCGAGAGCAATTTGGAGGAGAAGTAGGGAGAATCGGGCAATTATCGTAAATTATCGCAATCAAATGAAGATCAGAATCGTAGCAATTAATTTGGAGCAGATTGGACTGATATTCTTGGAAATATTCTTGAAGATATTTGAAGATAATGTGAAGATTGGATCAGAAATTTAATTTTGGCAAGAATTCTATTTTATTTGGAAGAGTCCAATATGGACATTATTTTGTAATGACAGCCTATAAAATTAGGCGCATGAAGACAAACCGGGTGTGCTGTTTTGGATATTACTTTAGGAATGCTAGTAGTTTGAGGAAAGAGGGAAAAAAGTCAACACACTATATTCTTTCCTCTGTTTTGTTTTCGAAAAAAAGGTAGCTTTAGGGGAGGAAGAAGACAAACATTCTTCTGCTTCTTCTTTTTCTTTCCTTTTTGGCTTTGGACGAAAGAGTCAGAGGGGGCAGCTTTAACAGTGGTTGTCTTCTCTCTGTGTTGCTATTTTTTCCAGACGTGGATACAGACTTAGTGGAAGCATTAGTTTTGTTTTCTTTAATCACTTGTCTCCTTTTCATTCAATTTCAGTAATCATATTCATGTATTATATTATATATTTGTTTTGTTTAGTTATCATGAGTAGCTAATTTATATATCGGCAGAGAATAAAAAATGCTAGTTTATAAATCGTGAGGCCTAATTGCATTATAATTGATTCTTGCATGTTCTTGATTGTCCTTGGTTGAATTTATTTCTAATATGTTTAGGCCTGATCAACTTAAATGTTTTTAGAATATTGCTATCTAATTTCCGCCAATACGTAATTGTTGGACGGGATTAGTAAGTAGCATAGTCTTGTGAAAAACAGCTAACTAGCTAAGACTGTAATAGCAAGATAGGGGATAATTGAGTGTGCGTTACTATTTGCTTTTACTTTGGTAATTGCTATATCGGGTTCTTTTAATGCTTAATGCTATCAAAATGTGTTCTGGTTTAGCGAATACTTTCTGGGGGCATCTTGGTAAGAGAAACAATTAATTAATTATAATTGATTAATTGTCGATAAAGTACGAAAGAATTGGGGGGTTAAGCGTACCTACTTCCCTATAACCGGTAGATGTGTAGGAATTGATTCATTATTGCGCCTATGATCGATAATAACTAGCATGAGTTATTCTTAGCCGATATCATTCATTCATATATTTATTTCTCATAAGTTTAAGTCTTCATTTGCATTTTTAGAGTTAATAAAATCATTACATTTAAGGCGTGGTGGCATCACTAAAAGGTTTTCAAAAATTAGTAGGAAAAATAATTAATGATTATTGCTTTTGCTCCCTGTGGGATCGACCCTACTTATCATTGTGCTAATTAATATTAATCTGAAATTGCAGGTTATTTGGCGAGTAAAACGACGCTCACCAAATTGGCGCCGTTGCCGGGGAGCAGTAAGTCAATTTTTTTTCTACTAATCCGTGTGTTAGTGTGCTTGGTTTATGAGCAGATCATCCAGGCCGAATTTAATATTCGATCCGGAAGTTGAGAAGACAGCCAAGCAGAACAGAAAGCGAACAAAAGAGCAAAAAACAATTTCTGCCGAGACCCTTCGGTTTGGCCAAACCGAACCCATCGCGATTTCAGCAACTACTTCCGATTCGGGAACGGACATCGAGATGGACGGAGCTGACCAAAATCTGATTCCCGGGCAGAACCCAAACAACCCATACATGTGGGAACTTACCGGTCATAGTGAAGATGACCCCCCCACTCCCATTCAGTTGCCAGAGACCGAAAATCAGATTGAAATCAAGCTGGCATTCCTGAATGTACTTCCCAAGTTCCACGGGAGAAGCACTGAAGACCCTTATAATTTTCTGAGCGAATTTATCAAGATTTGTAAGGTTCAGAAGAGGCCATCCTCCGTAACAGAACATCAATTCAAATTGGTGGCATTCCCATTCAGTTTGACAGGAGCAGCAAACCAGTGGTTCTCGAGCTTGCCCCCCAACTCCATTGCGACATGGGCAGAATTAAAGATATTGTTCTTGGAGAACTACTTTCCGGCCACAAGAACGAATGCTTTAAAGAAGGAGATCACAAGCATCAAGCAAGAATATGATGAGCCATTGAGTATGTTTTGGCTGAGGTTTAGGAAGTTGGTAGACAGTTGTCCTAATCATAGAATGACGGAAGGCTAGTTGCTTCAATGTTTCTATCAAGGGATGACATCCAGCAACAAAGACTTGGTGAACTATTCCAGTAGTGGTGGATTTTCTCACCTTCGAGTGAATGAAGCTAGAGAGATCATCAAGCGGTTGGTCAATTCTAAAAAGGAATATGATCAACAGGAGGTACGAATCTTGAAGAAGGTGGCCCAGACATCCACTTCTGAAAAAGATGAGATCAAGGAAAGGATGGAAAGAATGGAGAAGATGCTTTCTAAGGTCGTTGACAAGGTGGCGTCTGTACAAGAAGGGCCTTGCGATACGTGTGGAGCAGTCAACCATACGACGTCGCAATGCATTCTTACTACGGGAGAAATACCTGTTCAAGCAAATGCTATGGGAAATTTCAATGAGAGACAGCAAAAAGGACCATATCCACAAAATTTCAATCCAAGGTATAGGGATCACCCTAACTTCCAGTGGAGAGAAAAAGGTCCCCCGCCACAGCAGCCTCAGCATTACCAACGACCCTATGTTCCACCAATGCAACGAGAAGCTCCAGTTTTTCCCCAGCCCCAACAAGGAGGTCACGATAAATCTCTGAATGAAAAGATGGACATGTTGATGGACATGATGGTGAAGCAATCAAAGAAGACTGAATCAACGTTGGAAGAGCATACTCGGCAAATTACCCAGCTATCAAATTCTCTGAATGAACTCAGGATGAAGCAACCCGGAGGATTGCCCTCGCAGGTCCAAGTGAACCCCCATGAGACGGCAAATCAGGTCACACTCAGAAGTGGGAAGATAATTGGTGCGCCGCCGTCGAAATTCGCGAACAAAGAAGCAGACCAGTTCACTGACGAAGGGTTCCGTTTGGCCAAACGGAACCCTGCGGCAGAAATTCAGAATCAAGTGACGGAGGAAAAAGGCGACAAAACCATCACGAACTCCGAGAATCCTGAGCATGCTGAGGTCCAAGATAAAGGTAAATCCAAGGTAACACCTGAGGTAGGTAAGAGGTTGAGTTTACATGATCCTTCACTTAAAATTTTGCCTCCTTTCCCTCGTAGATTAGAAAAGAAAAAGGAAGAACCTTTGGATTTTATATCAATTTTTGGAAAAATCGATATTAATCTTCCTTTCTTGCAGGCCATAAAGTTACCACCAATTAGCAAATTCTTGAAAGATTTCATTGCAGGGAAGCCAAAGGATTCGAGCAAAATAATAATGGGTGAATCGGTGTCGGCTGTAATTCAAAAGAAATTGCCACCCAAGTGCAAGGACCCAGGTATGTTTTCCTTACCTTGTTATATTGGAGATAAAAAGATTGATGCTGCAATGTGTGATTTAGGAGCCTCTATAAATGTGATGCCATTGTCTGTATATCAAACTTTAAATGGAGCAGAAATGGTTAACACTAGAGTAGTGATTCAGTTGGCGGATCGATCTTGTGTTTTTCCAGAAGGATTGTTGGAAAATGTACTTGTGAGAGTCAATAATTTTGTGTATCCCGCAGATTTTTATGTGGTAAAAATGAATCATTCTAATGGTCGGGGAACAACAGGAGTTTTGTTGGGTCGTCCTTTCTTGAGAACTGCTAATACTATCATTAATGTGGGAAATGGTACAATTTGTCTGGATTATTATGGTGAAAAGTATACTTTTAGTATTGATGAGGCCATGAAAAAGCCAATTGATGCTGAGAATGTATTTTCCATTGACCTCATTGAACCTCTTGTCCAAGAACATCTTGAGACTGAAATTTTGCAGGAAAGAGATGGAATTCAATCGCCATCGGGATCAAAAGAGATAAATATTCAAGGATTGAGTGACAAGGAGATCAGTGAGTTGCTGTACTCAATATACTCTCAGGAAGGGATGTTTAGTACTGATATAGACCCTAGAAAAATCAACTCATCCGGGTCAAGTTTGGAAGTTCGAGAAAATTCTGAAGTGCAGGGAGGGTCCCGTTTGGCCAAATCGGACCCGTCTGGCAGACCAGTACCATCAGACGTAAAATCCCCAAGTTTGGAGTTAAAGCCCTTGCCCCCGAATCTGAAATATATATATCTCGGTGACAATGATACTCTTCCAGTAATAGTTAGCACGGAGTTATCCACATCTCAAGAGGAGAGATTACTTGC
Source organism: Rubia yunnanensis (assembly GCA_037428765.1). NCBI lineage: Eukaryota > Viridiplantae > Streptophyta > Magnoliopsida > Gentianales > Rubiaceae > Rubia > Rubia yunnanensis. The sequence goes on along the minus strand of CM075069.1, from coordinate 61,471,736 downwards.
CTTGCTGAAAAGATACAAGAAGGCCATAGGATGGACATTGGCGGACATTACGGGAATCAGCCCAGACATCTGTATGCACCACATCTTATTGGAGGACAATGCCAAACCGACTAGAGAAGTTCAGAGGAAGCTCAATCCCAACATGAGAGAGACGGTCTTCAAGGAAATATTGAAATTACTCTCACTTGGGATCATATACCCCATTTCTGACAGCAAGTGGGTGAGTCCTGTTCATGTGGTACCTAAGAAGTCGGGGTTGCAAGTAGTGAAAAATGACAAGGGAGACATGGTGACTACAAGGCTGGTTACTGGATGGAGAATGTGGATCGACTACAGGAAGTTAAATGCCGCCACTCACAAGGATCATTTTCCGCTTCCTTTCATCGATCAGATGTTGGAAAGACTTGCGGGAAATAGTTTCTTCTATTTTTTGGATGGGTACAGCGGCTATTTTCAGATTTGTGTGAACCCCGAGGACCAGGAGAAGACCACATTTACTTGTCCCTTTGGCACTTATGCTTACAGAAGAATGCCCTTTGGTTTATGCAACGCCCCAGGCACATTCCAGCGTTGTATGATGAGTATTTTCTCTGATTTGATTGAGACAAGCATCGAGGTGTTTATGGATGATTTCAGCGTCTATGGTGACTCATATGATGTGTGTTTAAGTCGTCTAGAACAAGTCTTAATTCGTTGTGTGAAGAGGAACCTTGTTCTTAACTTTGAAAAATGTCACTTCATGGTGAAGGATGGCATAGTCTTGGGACACGTGATCTTAGAGAAAGGAATTCAAGTGGACAAGGCCAAGGTGGAGACCATAGAACAGCTTCCATACCCTTCTAATGTTCGTGAGGTTCGTGTTTTTTTGGGTTATGCGGGATTTTATCGGAGATTCATCAAAGATTTTGCAAAGATTGCTCAACCTTTGACGAAACTTCTCCAAGATGATGTCCCTTTTGAGATGAATGAAGAGCGCATGACATCTTATGATTTATTGAAGAACAAGTTGATCTCAGCACCAATCATGCAACCACCCAATTGGGATCTTCCATTTGAGTTGATGTGCAATGCGAGCGATTATGCGGTTGGTGCAGTCTTGGGACAGAAAGCAGGGAAGGAGAGCCATGTGATTCATTACGCATCAAAAACTTTGAATCCTGCACAAAGCAATTACACCACCACAGAGAAGGAGTTGCTCGCCATTGTCTTTGCTTTGGATAAATTCAGATCTTATTTACTTGGCTCTAAAATTTTTATCTATACTGATCATTCTGCACTAAAATACTTGTTTACTAAGAAGGATTCTAAACCTCGATTAATCCGTTGGGTTTTGTTGTTGCAGGAATTTGACTTTGAGATCAGAGACAAGAAGGGTGCAGAAAATCATGTTGCTGATCATTTGAGCCGTTTACTCAGACCTGAAGATGATATTCCCATTCCCGAGGCATTTCCCGAAGAACATTTGTACACTGCGACAGGGTTCCGTTTGGCCAAACGGAACCCCCTGCCAGAACTGAATTCAGGTAAGTCGGACTCGGATCCTTGGTATGCGGACATCGTTAATTTTATGACCACTGGAGATATTCCACATACACTGAGTCGTGCCCAAAAATTAAAATTAAAAAGTGATTGCAAGCATTACATTTGGGATGAACCGTATCTTTGGAGGATTGGTTCTGACCAGATTATTCGACGCTGCATCCCTGATGACGAGCAAGGTAGTATTCTTTTACACTGTCACTCATATGCATGTGGTGGACATTTTGGACCTAAACGTACTGCTCGTAAAGTGCTTGATTGTGGTTTTTTTTGGCTGACATTGCATAAGGATGCTTATACATTTTGTAAGAATTGTGATAGATGCCAAATGACTGGAACTATTTCTCAACGTGATGAAATGCCACAAATGCTTGTACTTGTTTGTGAAATATTTGATGTGTGGGGCATGGACTTTATGGGTCCTTTTCCGAGTTCTTTCGGCAATATTTACATCTTATTAGCAGTTGATTATGTGTCGAAATGGGTGGAAGCTAAAGCTACCCGTACTAATGATGCTCAAGTTGTTGCAGGGTTCTTGAAATCAACTATATTCTGCAGGTTTGGAGTACCACGAGCAATCATTAGTGATCAGGGAACTCACTTCAAGAATCGGACCATTGAAGCTCTTATGAAAAAGTATGGAGTGCACCATCGATTCGCCACTACCTACCACCCTTAATCCAATGGCCAAGCAGAGGTGTCAAATAGAGAAATTAAGCAAATCCTAGAGAAGACAGTAAATCCTTCCAGGAAGGATTGGAGCAAGCGATTGGAGGATGCACTTTGGGCATACCGTACTGCATTCAAGACACCTATAGGGATGTCGCCATATCGCCTTGTGTTCGGAAAAATGTGCCACCTACCTGTCGAGCTTGAGCATAGGGCATTTTGGGCTGTAAAGCAAGCGAATATGGAATCCCTTAAGTGTGAGGAGGAGAGAAGATTTCAACTTCAGGAACTAGAGGAACTCCGTTTAGAGGCATTTGATCATGCTATGTGGTACAAGGATCGAACAAAAATGTGGCATGACAAGAATCTGAGAACCAAGGAGTTCGTGGTTGGGCAAAGAGTACTACTTTTTCAGTCCAAGCTCCGGTTAATGCCCGGAAAGCTTAAATCAAAATGGATAGGCCCGTTCGTAGTGTCTTCGGTTTGGCCAAACGGAACGGTTGAGATCAAAAGTTTGGAGACAGATAAAGTTTTTCTGGTCAACGGTCATCGCCTAAAGCCGTATCATGATTCCTCTCAGGTGTAAATGGTGGACGAAATTCCACTAAATACCACCCAGCAAAATTGAGGGATTCTACAGTCTGGCCCAAGACTATAAATGACAGCGCTACTGGGAGGCAGCCCAGTTGTTTCTTTGTCTTGATTTGATTTGATTTTGGTTAATTTTTTATTTTTTTAAAAAAAATGATGAAAAAAATATTTTCAAAAATAAAAAATAAAAATTATGAAGGTTCTTTGTGTGCAATTTTTTTTTCTAAGTTGTGTTTTTCATGTTTTCTTGTAGATGAAGGAAACATATGAGCAACATCTTCATGAAGGAAGGCAAATGGGTTGAATAAAAGGCTTTTTGGGCTTTGGAATAGGCCTATTTTCGGCTAAGGAGAGCTTGAGGAGTCATGGAGACTAAAAGAAGATAACCAAAGTTTTAGGGGCTTAAGTGATAATTAACAATTGGCTGCATTCCTTTTCTTCTCCCATCCTTCTTCCTTACTTTTCCACTTACCATTTTTCTCTTTCTCCTTCACCTTAAAACTACCTCCTCTCGCCGCCTTAGCACCACCCTCACTTTCTCTCGCCTCCTCCTCTAAGCCACCTTCACACCACCTCCATCTTCACCGGATCCGCCATGGGCCGCCAACGACGAAGAGCGACACCAGCCGAGCTTCCGCCTCCACTCGCCGCCTCCTTGCCCACCGGGAAGCCTCGCCGGAGTAACCGTGGTCGTCCACCACCTCCGGTCACGTCCTCTCCAATGGAGCCCGCTCGCCCGCCATTGCCGACGCCGGAATCGAAGTCCACAAGTGTTGCAGTTGCAGATCCATCGTCAGCAGAGGCCGACTCACCTCCACGCGCCGCCCACGCGCCGCCAGCACCAGCCGCTGCTCCTGCAAATAGCCATTCAACCGAGCCTTCCCCAACTCCCGTTCCAGCTTCGGCATCATCAACCTCCGGTCATCCGATGCGCCGAAAATCAGTGGCCAAGAAGCGAGTGCATAAGCCTTTGCCCTCTCCTATTCCGGCTGATGGGGTTCCTTCTGAGGTTCCACTTAAAGCGACGAAGCGACAACCACAAAAGCGAGGCAACCAGAAAAACACTCATGCAAAAAGGAGTGCACCAGATTCGGACTGCCCACCTTCAACCACCAAGAGGGCTAAATCCGCTGCTGCCAGTTCTGGGGTTGATAATACTTCCACTCCACGGCCCAGAGTCCACACCTACGGTGATTTTCCCTTGCATGTGCGAGTCGATAATCCAGCCATATTTGGGGAATTCGAGGAACCAAAGCTCAGGGAGGCCTTACAGAAGCGAAAAGGTAAAAAATACGAAGCTGGTTGGGAGGTGAGTATTCCAGCCTTACGAGTCGCAAATATTGCTGATAGAGTTTCTCATTATTTCACTGCGATTGGTTGGGCTACTTTGACAACATCCCTGCTCAGAATAACCCTCTTCTCAGATGGAGACCATATCCTAGAGCCTTTAACTCCATCACCATAACCCACAAAGACACCCTTCTTGGCTCGGGGCTCTAACTTACCATCACTAACATGATAATAAGATGTACAACTAAAAACTTTTAACTTGGAGTAATCAACAACTTTACCTGACCACAACTCCATAGGTATTTTGCACTCTATACCCATGTGAGGCCTGCGGTTGATCAAGTAACAAGCTGTACTCACCGCCTCTTCCCATAATCTCCTTGCCAAACCAGCATTAGAGAGTATGCACCTCGCTCTCGCCAACAATGTCTGATTCATCCGCTCAGCTACGCCATTCTGCTGTGGCGTATTCCTGACTGTATGATGACGGGCAATCCCTTCATCCCTACAAAACTGATCAAACTCAAGTGAGCAGAATTCCAGCCCATTATCAGTTTGAAGCCTCTTGATCTTCTTCCCGGTCTGATTCTCCACCAAAGCTTTCCACTCCTTGAACTTCAAGAAAGCTTCACTCTTATGTTTCATCATGATACAAGTCATCCTTGAGTAATCATCAATCAGAGAAACAAAGTACCTGTGACCTCCTAGTGACTCAACTCGGGAAGGTCCCCAACAATCAGAATGGATGTAATCCAATGTGCCCTTTGTTCTATGAATCGCCTTAGGAAACTTGCTGCGGTGATGCTTCCAAAAAACACAATGCTCACAGAAGTCCAAGCTCTTGACCTTGTGGCCACTAAGAAGATCATTCTTTGACAGAATCTGTATCCCTCTTTCACCCATGTGACCAAGTCTCATATGCCATAACTTAGTCATATCATCCTGGTGAACCTCCGAAGATGCAACATTAACAGAATCCATAACCGTGAAACCTTGTAGAAAATACAAAGTACCATGCTAAACACCTTTCAGAACCAGCCTAGAACCTTTGCAGACACACAAAACTCCATCACTCCCTGAGGAAGAGAAATCAGATTCTTTGTCATCGATGGAACATGCCTGACATCGTTCAAAGTACAGGAACTACCATCATGCGTCCTGGTCTTGATTGAACCAATCCCAACTACCTTGCACGCAACACCATTTGCCGTAGTAATGATGCCCTCAGCTTGCTCATAAGTTGAGAAATAATCTCTCCTTGGGCATATATGGTAAGATGCCCCAGAATCAAGAAAACACGCATTAGGATGATTATTTTTCCCAGTAGCAGCTAGAGCAAAATCATCTTCAGAACTGAAATTCCCTTCAGCCACAACAGCAGTACCAGATGTACTCCCAGATTGACTAGCCTTCTTCGGACACTCCTTTTTCCAATGCCCCTTCTCCTTACAGTAGTTACAAACATCATTGGCCTTGGGACCCTTTGAAGATGACTTATTGCCCTTCTTCTTACTGCCGGTTCCCTTGCCGTTTGTGTTTCCGCCACTAGCAAACAAGCCAGAGGCCTGACTTTCTGTACCTGTACTGTTTGCCTTATGTCGCAACTCTCTACTATGGAGAGAGGATCTAACTTCCTCCAGAGACACAGAATCTTTACCAAAAATAAATGACTGAACAAAATTCTCATACGAAAGCGGTAAAGACACTAGCAAAATCAAAGCAGCATCTTCATCTTCAATTTTCACATCTATATTTCGCAATTCTAATAACAAAGTATTCAATTGCTCTAGATGGTCTCTGAGTTGCGTACCTTCCTGCATTCGGAGACTGAAGAGGCGTTGTTTCAGAAGCAGCTTGTTGGTTAGAGATTTCATCATATACAAACTCTCCAACTTCAGCCACAGTTTTGCAGCAGTCTCCTGATCTGAGACCTCAGTGATGATTTCATCCGCGAGACACAGCATAATCGTCGAGTGTGCCTTTTCTTCCAGACCCGCCACATCGCCAGAATTGCTCGTGAAATCCTTCGTCAACGGAGCCCACAAACCTTGCTGTTTCAGCAAAGCTCGCATCTTGATCTACCATAAACTAAAACTGTTTCTCCCAGTAAACTTGTCGATCTTCACGTTCAACCCAGACATATTTCTCCCCGATCAGCCTCGATCTGATGAGCCCAAAATCCGATACACCTACTACGGATCTCACTGGAAAAAGAAACCGCTCTGATACCAGTTTGTTGTGTTGAAATGGAGAAAGAACAGAAAATATGAACGAAAATAACAAAACACAAGATTTATGTGGTTCACCAATTTTGGCTACATCCACGGGAGACAGATTCACTATAATAGGTAGCAAGTTACAGACGCCAAGAAATTGCCCAGATTTCTACCTATCTAAGTGCAGAACAGAATAATGTTTACAGAGAGGAGAGAGACACCTTATATGCTGTCTCCACTAAACCCTAACAAACTGGGCCAAAACGCAATTCGACCCAAATCAACAGCAGTCCAATAAAGAGACAAGCCAAGGGGACTGCCGCCCCCCGAGACCCCCGTTCAACCGGGGGTGTCTGCTGCCCCCCGGACCCCCAAGCCAGGGTCGCAGAAGCGGCTATTATAGTATTCAAGGCATACCAACATGAACATCCTCTTTATTGAGTGTACGTGTTTATATGTGTGATTTCATCTGTGTACGATTTTATAAATTATTCTGTAATACTATGATTAAAAAGCATTGAACAAATTAAGGGGGTATTGGTCGTCTACGAATGAGGGCAGGATTTCTAGGGTGTTTGTAGCACAATGATTGCTAGCAATTGTACTGCCCAACTGTCCTTTTACATTCCCCCAAATCAATAAAAGGGCACGGCATCTATTTCCTTTTTTTATTCTTTTCTATCACCGTCAAATTGTTTACTTTCACTTATCTCTTACATATGTGCGACTTCGCTAACTCATTCGCAGTACGCATCAGTAAAAATGACTTTGGTGGCAAAATCGCTTAAGCTGCTAAAATAACATATGCAACGTCGCACGCTATTCGGTAATATTATTTACATCATTTTAAAACTTTTTTTACTTCGGTTCATATAATAATCGAGGTAAAAACTAATTATTTACCTCGGTTTTTCATAACCGAGGTAAATAAAATCATTTACTTCGAAAAAAGATACCAATGTAAAAGAACTTCTTATCTTGATTATTTGGGGTAAACAAAAAAACAGAGAAAAAAATGACGAAGTAAAAGATTATTTTTCTTGTAGCATGTCTTGCTCAAGATGGACTTCTATGACTCAGAACAGCCTCATCGCTGCCCACTCAGAAGTTCCTCTCTCACAAGTTATAGTCACAAAACCATTTTTTCAGTTTTAGTTAGTTGGTGAACTTGTAAATTGTTTTGAGTAGCTGAGTTAGTTAGAAGTTATAACTGAGTGGTTAGAATAACAGAATCAGGTTTGTATCATGTATATAAAGGCCAGCTCAGACCCTTGATCCGTTAACTTAATTCATTCAATAGAAAATTCTCAAAACTCTCTACATTTTGTTCAGTTTCTGAGTGTTCTTCACTTCTTTTCCGTTTTTGTCTTCCAACTCAGTGAATCTCACTGACTTTTACAGACCCTTCTCCTCCTCCCAAGGCTTCTGCAGTTTTGTTGCTAAATACTGACGTGAAGATGGAAGCCTTAATCAACTTAAGCTTGTAGCATTGTGCAGCCAGGATACTTGGGTTGTATAAGCCATTTTGGATGACTCCAACTCAAATGAGTGTGATATGCAAGCTTGGGGTGTCACTGCACCTCTGTAAGCTCTACAGATATAGCCCACAATATTCTGGTAGTCCTAAAAAAAATACCAAGCATTATTACCAAAAGGTCAGGCTAAAATGGCATGTGGTTTATAGGGAAAAACAGAGGAAAAGAGAGAGAACTTCTTTGAGAGGTATGTTGTTGACAAGCACCCATGGAACAAATCTATGTGGGGGTTTAAGGCGAGCAGTTTCATCCGCATACTCCTGCTCAAGCTGCACAGATTGTGGGCATATGCTTATTTATATTCACGTACAATACTAGTGGCTTCTTCTCATATATGACCATTTGCTGACCTTAACTGCAAGGCCCGAGCTGAAGCAGTTTCTAACAGGAACTGAACTCAGGTGCAGTGTATTAAAACAAGATTGCCACTGCTTGTGGTTGTTGTTCAACCTCAACCTCTCTATGCAATATATGAACTTGTAATGCACATTCTGCACCAACCAAAAACTTCCAATTATGGGCTAAACTCCAAATTACTGTTGAAATTCGGCATTTGGAGACTTACCGGATCAGGCCAAGCACGGACAGCACACGCTTCTACCATGTTCAGCATACATTCATCTGGACCATGCTGCAGGCAGACTCAGGGAGTGTCAATAACAGCATCGTTGAGACGGGTATATGGATCATATCTTTAACAACTAGTTTGGTCGATACGTGTAGTACCCGTTATAGCATATCATCGGAGTAAAGGAAATAAACTTAGGAAACTGGATGAAGAGGAAAATCTAGTTACCTGGCAAATCCAGGAGTTATTTGCAGAGATTTGGGTGTTTCCCCAAGGGACAAGCCTGAGTTTGACTATGGAGATGAGATCTGTTTGGAACACCTTCACCAGCTGATTCACTATGAAGTTTGCGCAGAAGGGGCAAAGGGATTCATAATACAAAGAAACCGCCACTGCATCATTGTCAACAGCTTGAGATTGATTGGAAAAGCAAACCAGGAACACAAGTGAAAGATTTATCATCGTTTGACCTCCCATTCTTCCTCTGACAATTGCCATTCTTTTTCTTGCCCTCTTTGCTCAATCCAAAGAACCTTTAATTCTTTCTCTTCTACTTTATTTGTGCATTACACCTGTTTTTTTTTTTCTATGAACTCATATTCCTTCCCCACTCAAGTTTGTTCCTTTCCCACTTCAGTTTGAAAAATAATTTAAAAGTTGTAAGATATTGGACTCGTACCAAAATAAATGCTCCAATTTAATTTACCCATCTACCAACACATTATATACTTGCTGCACAGTAGCTTCCTGACACCCGTAGGCCATGACATGGAGTGCATTATCAATGGGATGAAGTTTGGCTCTTGCTAGGACCCTTTTAAAAGGCCATATCCTCACCATCAGGGCATATCTTTTAAAAGGCGATATCCTCACCATCATGGCTTATATTAGTCTACATCCATAGTAAATCATGGTACTCATGGGCTTGGCCTTGATTTGGTACGCACAAGGGAGCCTTACAAAGCAAGAACTTCCCACACTGCCACTGCCAAGGATCGAACCTGGAGTAATGATAATCCTACCCATGTTCCAACCGCTGGAATACACATGTAAGTGTCCAGGACCCTTTTAAAGTTACCCTCAAGGTCGTCGATCACACACACACAACACGTGTCCTCACTCTATTCGCTCTTTGCACGCTTTTCAATGCAAACTTTTCCGTTCCAATCTCCACGCGCTTCCGGTCGCGAATTGGGGTTTACTCCTCCGGCAAGAGCTATTGACGTGAACTTTTCCTTATCGCTTTAACTCGATTGTGATGGATTTGGGGTTTACTCATCCAGCGAGAGCAACGGTGTTGATTTCAAGAAGGGCGGGTATTTCGTTGAAGAAGAATCGGATTTGGGTAAGGGTGAAACGTCATGTCACATAGGAACCCAATCGGATGTGAAATATAATGATGGCACACACTTCTCAAAACAGTGGAATCTGAAGAGTTAAAGTCATCTCCTATTAAAGGCAAGGTCTAGTTGCTGAACCCATTCAAAGAAGAAGTAATTCACTTGAAAAAATGAGGCTCAGCAAGGCACTACCTGGAATTCCGAATCCTACATTGGGGATCTTCGTCTTGAAGGGGCACAGGAGGAGACTCTGCAATTGCTTCCGTCAGGGAGATGAACCACCTCGTGAGAGCATGCGCGACAATGCATCGGTGACCATGGTTTTGAAGCACAATAATCTGATCAATTTACCACACAAGGAAATGGTGAGCAAGCAAGAGGAAAGGGAATTACGAGTTCAACTGATTGAAGCAGTTTCTCGATGCAAGCAGGAAGAGGACAATGTTCGGGGCAGAGCCCTCGAATGGGTTGATCAAGAAGAGGTAATGGAGCAAAGTTAGAAAGCTTGATTATGTTTGTATTTTGATACTATGACAACGGTTCTGCAGACGGGTGGATGAAATTACTATGTTTTGGAAATTTTATTTTGGTGTTAGGAATGGTTAAATCTTAGGTTTCAGTTTCTAACCATGTTGTCGATTTCGAAGTAATATCTTTTGAACCGTCATCATGTAGGCCTTTGTGACCAGTTTGTTGTTTGATGAAGCTTTAAGATGCTGTAGGTGTTATGTAGCGCAATTGTCTTCTTGTTGTAATTGTCGTATGATTTTGCTGTTTAATGAAGTTTGTAGATGTTAGTTGATCAATTTTCTTTTAGTCTGTGTTATTTAATCTGTTTTGTTACTTTATAATGTAATTTTCTTTAGTTTGTAGATGTAGTATTGTGTTATCAAGATGTTTGTTATTGAAGAGCAGCATATTAGTGAGTAGGTGCAGCACAAACTAATGTAGTCCATGGCTGTAATTCATGAGTAGTGTGATTGACGACGAAAGTGTTGTGTAAGCCCCGTACCTATGCTGTCATGCATATTTTTTTGCTGGCGTTCATTGAGTACAAATTCATGATGGTTCTTATGATGGTGTATATATAATTGAAAAGCGGTTCGACATTGTGGAGTGACACACAACAAACAGTCGTAGGTTTGATGTTGTGTACAACAGCTGCAGTTGTGGCCTGGAATGAAATTTGATGATGGTCTAGTTTGATAGAAAAAAGAAGCTGCTCTGTACTGATTTTGTGAGGTCAAGATGGTTGATGAAAGTTGTAGAACTGATTAGTTTGTTAGGGGAGTTGATTGCCGATTAAATAGAGGAATTCAGAGAATGTTTGACATGTTATTTTTGTGATCACATACTTCTAGCTCACAACCTCTCTGTTTTGTTATGTCCTTCATCTGGCTACTTGTTTCTGCCTTAATCTTCCGGATTCTTTCACTTTTAAGAGAAAATTTACCAAAATATACTTGTCTAGCTTGTTAGTTTTTTTTTTATATTGAAAATTTGTCTAGCTGTTAGTTAGAGCTGTCAATCTCTGGCCCGAACCAAGAACCCGACCTGGACCGATACGAATGAATCAACCCGAAATCCGATATGATCTGAGAAATATTGACCCGAACCCAACCTGACACGACCACACTTAACCCGAAACCCGATTTTGACCCAAGAAATATTGACCTGTACCCGAACCCGACACGATCGAATTCAACCCAAAATCCGAATATGACCCGATAATCTGGACCCGAACCCGACCTGAATACGAACCCGAATATGACCCGATAATCTGGACCCGAACCCGACCTGAATACGAACCCAAATATGACCCGATAATCTGGACCCAAACTCGACCTGAATACGAACCCGAGATCAACCCGAACCCGAGATCAACCCGAACCCGATTTAACACGAACCTAATTCAACCCGATAAATCAACTATATAACCCTGCATGTAATCAACCCAAAATAGATGCAGTTATAAAGTCAATTAACATTTAATATGGAACCAAGTCAAGTTGGTTGTGCATCAAACTATTAACAAATGGGGTTTTTAGCCATATGATTACTAATACGTAAAGTCAATTCATAACAAATGTGAATACACAATGTTAAGTTAAAAATGTACACGACTAAATATATAAATCTAATGAATAATAGTCAAATAAAGAGAGATGTCTCATTAATACCGTCTTTCCATTATTCCATAGGCTTATGGAAAGATAGGGTTTAATTATAATAATACAAAGTAAAAGGTCTTAGTTGCAATATTAACATTTTATTATGCAACGTGTAGTAGTTATAAAGTTTATAACCCGATTCATTCAACCCAAAAAAAATATCTTCATTTCTTCTAATTTGCATTTTAAACCATAATATTTCCATGACTTATGGAAAGACCGTATTTCAAAAGACATACTCATAATAAATTCAACCAAAAAAAGGTAATAATAATTGAAGGAGTTAGAAAATGGAAAATGAATCTGCAGGTGAAGTCATGCAAGGGCAGCAAGACTTAAAAATGATGAAAGAAGACTTAACACTACTACATTAGTCCCACATCGAAAGATGGTGGAGACTTAGCATTAGATATCAATTATAAACACTAGGGTATCACTCCTCCATTTCTTCAAAGCAAAGCATTAGATGCAATTGGGCCGTAACTACTCGTAAGTGACAAATCACTTGGCTTTGAACTATTGGATCGTAATTGTTAATTTAAACTTAAAATTTTGACATGCTTATGGGTTTTTTGGTTTGGCCCACAATTGTTGTGGACAAAAAAAATGATTGAATTGAATTCGATTTGATAAAGATTGGAATCAATTCGGTTTATTTGGTTGAGTTCGGTTTCAAACCGAAACCGAATTTTGAATTCGGTTCGGATAATTTGGGTTATTTGAATTATTTGGGTTGGATTCGGTTTTTTATTTTTTAGGGGAAAAATTGAATAACCCAAATCAAATAGGCCGAAAATCGAATAAACCGAACCGACGCCAACCCCTAACGTACTTGAAAAATACAATGGGGGTGTATAGGGTAGCATCACTTTCGAGCGGATTTTACTTTGGAGTTACGAGTCAAGTTTTTATATTTTGCAAGTTACAACGAAACAATACCTGATAATAGTGCAGTCGTAACAATAGTATTATTGAAATATAACCTAAATCAACCCAAATTTAATTGGGTGACATAAAACCCGATCTAAAATGAACCAACCCAAAATATATCTGAATTCAATGTGAAACATTATAAAAAATTATTGACATAATCAGACCCAAACAAAACTTCAGTACAAAAAATGACACGACAATAACCCGATCCAATCCAACCCAACAATATTCTGACCCGACCCGATCTAATCCGAGTATAAAAATTACACGACACTAACCCGACCCGATATTAACTCAACCCGACACGACCCAATCCGAGAAAAAAACTGACACGTTTTCAACCCGACACGATAAGTACCCAATCCAACCCGACCCGACACAATAAATGAAATCAACACGATTCAACCCGACATGTTTCAACACGACACGTTTCCAACCCGATACGATAAATGAAATCAACACGATTCAACCCGACACGTTTCAAACCCGATACGAATGTGACACGATAACCCGAACTGACACCACTACTGTTAGTTTATCACAAAGGATTCTGCTAAATTACGGGTGTCAGTAGCTGTTACAGTGTGATTAGAGCTTGAAATTGACCAATGGGTTGAATGTGGGCTGAAACACACATGTATGCAAGCCTCAAACTAGAAATCCTTGGGACAGGTTTTTTTTTTTTGGAATGATATTAACTTTCATTAATAAGTAGGGATCATATTACATGTTCTATTGGCGCGCGCCAAGTTGTGTGCTTCTACTACTTCTAATCTATCCACCTTAACAATAGACAGACTGCAAAATATCATACCTAAGACTAGGATCTCCTTAACAAGTTGCCTCACATCTGGCGGTATCTCAGGGTACTTGGTGATATAACGTAGTGCGTTTTTACAATCAGTCTTGACCAGGAGGCGTATCTTCCCTCTGACACCTGCTTGTTTCATGGCATGTAGGATAGCCGTTAATTCCGCTTGGACAACTGACAGTGCCTGTAGTGGCATTGTACCTTCCTAGCTTACTTTCGTATCCGTAGTTTTTAAGCATCAGGTCGTAACTCCTTCACCTTTGTTTTACAGAAATTCGCATCGGTGGTTATTATTGTTCGATCCTGAAATAGGTGGTCCACGCTCTTCTCTTTCTTAAGCAACAATAGGGTGATGTCACCCGCCTTGATCGTTTCCTTGATTGGGTTATCCTCGCTGCCCATTTGTTGATCTGTTGTTTGTGGGACAGTATCTGGGTCTTGATTGGATGGTTCTCGATTTAGTTCCCTTTCTCTAGCCCTGTATGTTAGTGATGCAATTTCAGCCCTAATGTGCTGAAAGGATGGTGTGGAGGCCAGATCCAAAGTGGTTGTATTCCTAGCGCACCATATTGACCATATTATGAAGCATGCTAGCTCTTTATCCTCCTTCTCGGGTGCTACTCTGAACCATTGTTGTAGCCAGATCTTAAGTGAGATAGGATTACCTGAGTTGAAGTCTAGTCCTAATCTGCTATGTTTCTAAACCTTTTTTGCGATGTCGCATTCAAAGATCATATGTTGTATCGATTCGTCTGTTGTAATGCACATTTGGCACTTATATGATATATTCATGCATCTTCTCCTTAGGCTAGGGTTGGTTGGGCATGCTCCTTCGATCATTCTCGAAATGAGAAATTTTATATGTTCCGGGATGTTGCTGTTCCATAGGGACTTCCACATATTTGATTCCTCAAGGTCGAAAGTTTGTGGTGTAGAGGACAATGGTTCCGCTTTTTTCCTATCCTCCCATGCAGAATGATATCCTGACTTGACTGTGTATTTCCCTAGTAACTCCTTCTCCCGGACTAAGTAATCTGCTTCCTCGAAACTGTGTGCTGGGATATGGATTTTTACAATCTCCTTAACTGATACCCTGAGCAATGGCATCCTCCAGCATTTATTTGCATCAATCAGGCTAGCTACCTTATAGTCGAGGGCTGGAAGTGTGTGTGTTAAAACGGATTGGGTTTCACTGATTTGGAATCCCATTTTCCTGGATATCCACAGTCTTCCCTGTCACAATTTTCCACTTTAAGTGTGGTTTTATTAGCTCCACCCCCCTAGAGTATCCCCTTCCATCCCCACGAGTCGCCCTGCTTCTGTCTCTTTTCAAAAATTCTTGATTCATGCAGGACATACTTTCATTTCAGTCTGGTTTTTATTTTATTTTAGTTTGAAGCCACATATTAGGATGTTTTGTTTTTGAAAAACATGCCTTACATTGTTATTTCTCTTGGTATATGAAGTAGTTGAATTATGCTCATTTCTTTCTTTGTAATTTTGAAGAAGCCTTCTTCTTCATAGTTCATACGCTGGATGTCTACAACTTCTAGTGAGCTTTTGAAATTAGGAAAGTTTCGGGAGAATACTTCTTAACATCCAAATATTTTTCCGTAGAGGTATGTATTACTTCGTTTACTAATTTCGCCCAGCCCAGGTGCACGAATATAATGAACCTACTGCTCCCTTAGTCTTCGAAATCTAACGGGTCGGCCACACCGGCTCAACCCCCCTTTGATACACCTATTTATAGCCATAAAAAGGTAGATAAGACCGTAGTCTAGGAGGAAGTTTATGTACATAGTGGTTGGGTGGTTATAGAGTGCATGATCAACTACGACGTTAATTTGTCATGGAAATTGTTTGTCCGTATAAGTACTGGGTGCTGACTAATTATTTTCTAGGAATTGATGGCCTGATAGTTCAGAAGAGTACGTGCTTACATATTTATAAGTACAAAAAAAAGATAACATTCTGCATCTCCAAAGTGCCTGCACTGTCGTTGGAGTTGCATTTTACAGTTAGTGATCAAAGATAAGTAATAAAAGTAGATGGAGTTCTTGATGGGCATTATTAAAGCTAATATATCTGAAATGGAATGGACAAAGTTCATGGATGATGAGACAGCATTTCAACAAGTTGATTGCATCTGACCTGCCTAGGCTGAATAACATCCCTGTGGTGCTTCCTTTAACTTCTTTAGTACGTTACGGGAAGTAGCAATGAGGACATACATACAACAGAGGTTAATCGCAAATTTTTCCATACAGAACACATATGTCACTCTAGCTGTGATATGGTTGTGTTTCTGAGATTGTATGGTACCAAAAATTTCAAACAATGACAAAGTATAATTGCAGGTATGAAAGTTTGTTTCAAACAAGATGCACCTCGCTCCGCCTTAGTTTGTTGTAGCTGTGTGTAGTCCCGTCAAAGTTATCCATCAGGTGCATCACAGTTAAACCACAATTGGTACTGCATCTCGTCTAATACTAGTGGGGAACTACCCTTTTGTAGCTAAAATCCAGGAAGTCATTAGCCCGACTGTCACCAAGGCGTTGCAGCAGGAACCACACATATGAGCTCTGTGATTTGAGAGATTGGGAGGCATTGGTTGCATTTCCAAACAAACCAATATAAATAACTCAGTCGGTGCAACCGCAGTGATAAATGATATTCGTTCATGAAATATACTCCATGTATTTTAAACCTTGTAGTTTCTCTATATTTAACATAAGTGTGTGTTACATTTAATGTAAGTGTACCCAACCAAAATTTACGCTATTGTCGCACTGTATCAAGAAAATATTTTTGTAATCATATTTCAATAATTCTAATTCAGCCCTTTTAAGAATGCATGTAAGGTTGAAGCTTGTATATGTTATCACGGGCACAAATGAAGCGACAAGTTTGAAAACGTTGTAATAGCAAATGGAAGAGAATACGTAGTTTATACAACTAAGGATGACTTACAATAACTCTTGCATAAGTACCCCAATCTTCTTGACTGATATGACAGCAGGTGTTGAAGTAGTTGACAGTTGCGGTCCGGAAGTCGACAGCTAGCAGAACATATCATTTCTTCATTTTGAAAGGAACAAATAGTTGTTCATGTTCATGACAAATGTAGACTTGTTATTTAAAGCTAAGAGAGTTGAGTAGTTATGTGACTCATATTGAATTCAAATGAGTGCCAGGGTGGTTTGGTTGATGTTGATTTTCGTAAGGCATAAGCATTTCATCCAATACATCAAGATGTTCTCAGTAGTCATGAGACTGGTCTCCTGCACTTGGACGAGATATATTCAGTGAAGGGTGTATAATTGTACCAGGAGTAAAAAATGTGGTAAATAAAAAGAATAAAACATATGCATATGTAATTTAGCCATGTAATGCAATGGATGATGAATGTGAATTTTGAATCACGTTTAATACAGATGTTACCGGATCAAAAAGGTGCAAGGATGCAAATTGAACCTCCCATCTTCTCCATTCATAATTCAGTACACGGGACCATCCCAAAATGACAGATGGAGATGATATCACATCAGGGTATAAAGTCCTCATGTCACACCTTGTAATGACAGGCAATGTCCGTCCGTCATCAAACAACGCATCCCTCTCCTTCGGGACTGCAATTAAAGAGCCCCTCTCCTTCGGGACATTGTAAATCTTCTCAATCTAAACCGCCTCCCAAGAAAGCTGATAAGAAATATGGATTCTCGAACCGGGCTTCTAAGAGGTCTTTCAAAAAACGTGGCCGAAGCGAGGAGTCCTTGAAAAAGCAAGGTAGAACTATTGCGCCCATCGACTCCTCTGACTACCCCGAGGAGGAGAAAATGAAAGATATTCAAAAAGTTGCGGGGATTAAGATGGAAGAACTTGAACTTTTGGAATCAAGATTGAAGGGCTTAACACCTTCAATATCAGATCTTTTCGAGGAGGGATTTCCCCCCCAACAAAGTAGAACAAGTACGAGAATGTATCTTTGTGTATTGATAGGAATATTGAGAATCTTTTTGTGAGTATTATTCTTCAGTAGGCCAAGTATTTTGATTACAAGTAGAGTCCCTCAAACCATTCTTGGTTTTTTGGGTAGTGTCCAAGGGCTTGAAGATTATAATGAGATTTAAACTGCATATATGCATATCTCCTTGCGAATTTTAAGTTCCAAAAATTGGTAACACTCGCAACTTACCTTTTTAAAAATGTTGTAATGAGTTACGCCAAGAAGAAATCAAAAAATTCAAAGACACAAGAAATTTTACCCATGTTCGTTGTTTCCACCTACATCTTGAAAATTTTCCCCCACTAGATCATCATTTTAAGATTACAAAAGTACCTTGTGAGTGCCACTTAAGAGAAAACCACTCGAACATAAGTCGTAGCTAGAAATATGATCTAGAGTGCTGCTTAAGAGCAAACCACTCGAACATCAGCCGTAGTTGGAAATATTATCTAGAGTGCCGCTTAAGTGCAAACCACTCGAACATGTTCATGAGTGCCGCTTAAGAGCAAACCACTCAAATATTTTCGTGAGTGCCACTTAAGATCAAACCACTCGAATACCACCATGAATGCTGCTTAAGAGCAAACCACTTGAATGCCACTATGAGTGCCGCTTACGAGCAAAACACTCGAACATCAACCGTAGCTAGAAATATTATCTAGAGTGCCGCTTAAGAACAAACCACTTGAAAGCCACTATGAGTGCCACTTACGAGAAAAACACTCGAACATCAACCGTAGCTAGAAATATTATCTAGAGTGCCGCTTAAGAGAAAACCTCTCGAACATCTTCTTGAGTGCCACTTAAGAGCAAACCACTCGAATATCTTCCCGAGTGTCGCTTAAGAGAAAACCACTCGAAAACCACCATGAGTGCCGCTTAGGAGCAAACCACTCGAATATATTCCAGAGTGCCGCTTAAGAACAAACCACTCGAATACCACCATGAGTGCCGCTTACGAGAAACCCACTCGAATATTTTCCTAAGTGCCGCTTAAGAGCAAACCGCTCGATGTGTTTTCATAGTTGATAATACTTTCGTAAATTGGTGATATTCCACCTTCTTGGCACTCGAACCCCACCCATCACTTCTAGTACATAACTACCGCCCGAATGTGACTCGATCACCCTGTAAGGTCCTTCCCAGTTTGCAGCTAACTTTCCTTCAGGTTCCTTTATGCTTTTCTCATTTTTTCTCATCACCAAATATCCTGGGTTAAAGAACGCCTTCTTTACCCTCTTATATGGTATCTTTTAACCCACTCTTTCACCTTAGCTTCGTGTAGAGAAGCTAGCTCCCACTTTTCTTCCACCATGTCAAGATCTAGACATCGATTTAATTAATTGCTTGTCTCATCTGTAGCTACCATCATTCTTGGGCTAGGCACTCCTACTTCTGCCGGAATCACTGCCTCTGAGCCATATACAAGGTTGCATGGTGTTTCTCAGGTAGCAGAAGATTCAGTTGTTCAATATGCCCACAAAACATTTGATAATTCCCATATCCAACTACCTTCTGCCCCCTCGAGCCTAACTCGAATGCCATTCACTATCGTCATATTCATTCCCACGACCTGTCCATTAGCTTGGGGCTGATAAACTGACATTACCTTTTGTTTAATTTGATACTTCTTGCACCATCTCTTGAATGAATCTTGAGCAAACTGTGTTCCATTGTCAGTGATGATCGTCCTTGGAATCCCAAAAGGGCATATGACATTCTTCCAACAAAAAACAATAACGGTTTTCCCCTTATGTTCGTCAAGGGCTCGACTCTACCCACTTTGTAAAGTAATCGATAGCCACTATGAGGTACCACATTTTCCCTGGAGCTTTCGGAAAGGGCCCCACCAGGTCGATCCCCCACTTGTCGAAATGCCATGAATTGTAAATGTTTGTCATCTCCTCCTGAGGAACATGGGTTAGGGGAGCATGTCTTTGGCACTGGTGGCAAGCTTGTATGTATCTATTTGTGTCATCAAACATTATTGGCCAGTAGAATCCTGCTCGGATGAGCCTTCTCGCCATGGATCTGGCCCCTTGGTGACTACCGCATATCCCTTTATGGACCTCCCTTATAAGATAATCAGCTTCGTGTGAGTTAACACACCTAAGCAATTGCTGCAAATGACCCCTCTTGTATAACACCCCTTGTATAACACCCCTTCTTGTAACACATACCTTGGAGCTTTGATCCTTATCTTTCTATCCTCAATTTCATTCACCGGCAGGGCACCCTCTCGAAGGTATGCCACGATAACGTTCATCCAATTTGCCTCCACCTAAACTGCCATAATCACACGTTCTTCAACTTCGTTTGTTTAAGGTTTCTATGAGAAACTGTTTCTAAGATTAGATTCCTAAATTCGAGAAAGCAAGCTTGCTAAGGGCATCTGCCTTATGGTTGTTCTCTCTTGGGACCTGTGTTAGAGTATAAGATTTAAAAGATTTCAAGAGATATTGCACTACCTCAAGGTACCTTTGCTAATTACGTTCCCCAGATTTATATTCTCCATTCACTTGCTGAATGACAATCCGAGAATCACTATAAACCTCCAAGTCTTTTACCTTAAATTCATTAGCTAACCGTAGCCCTGTTATCAGGTTTTCATATTCTGCCTCATTGTTCATCGCCTTGAATGGAAAGTTCAATGCATAAGGATCATCTTTACCTTCAGGATCAGTTAATAGGACCCTAGCTTCACTCCCTCCTGAATTTGATGAACCATCCACATATAACTTCCATACTTCTTTCTTATTCACCTTTTCCACTTGGGTAAAGTCTTGGTACTTAACGGGCTCTAAGTTTCTATTATGAAGTATGCTAGCGCTTTAATTGCAGCCCGTGGGTGATATCGGATGTCATGTTTCCCCAATTCCACCTCCCCCAATTCTGGTCTCAACAGGATCGGCGGATGAGGTGATTTGTGAGCACTACGATTATGTGTCCTTGAAAGTAGGGGCATAATATTCTAGCTGCATGCACTAGTGCTAGAATAAACCTCTAGAGCACAGTGTACCTTGTCTCCAGCCCTTGTAGGGCATAACTAAAAAAAGTAAATATGATGTTGCACCATTTCCTTTTCCTTTAATAATACCGCGCTAATTTCCAGGGGCGATGCAGAAATGTATAAGTATAACACTTCTCTTTATCAGGCTTCATCAAGGTAGGTAACATTCTCAAGTGGTCTTTTAACTGTTGGAATGCCTCATTACATTTTTTCAGTCCACTTGAATTTCTTTATCCTTTGAAGGATGTCAAAAAAGGGTAGGTGTTTTTCTGCCCCCTTCGAGAGAAATCTGCTCAATGCTGCAAGTGGTCCCGTCAACTTTTGCACTTCTTTTATCGATGCGAGGTTCTCATTCTTATTAAAGAATCTACCTTCTCTGAGTTTACATCAATAACCCTCTTGGAGACCATGTAACCGAGGAACTTCCCCGCCCCTGCACAAATAACACACTTGGATGGGTTTAACTTCAGGTTAGCCCCTCGAAGCCTGCCAAATGTTTCTTCCAAATCCATCAAGAATCCTTTGTGACCCCTGCTTTTTACTACCATATCGTCCACATAAATCTCCATATTTCTTCCAATTTTCCCCTTGAACAACTTCTCAACCAACCTCTGATAAGTAGCCCCAGCATTCTTTAGTCCAAATGACATCTTCTTGTAACAACAAGTGCCTATATCTGTAATGAACAATATTTTTTGCTTGTCCTCTTCCACCATAAGTATTTGATGAAATCCCTTGTGTGCATCAAAGAATGCCAAGATATGATATCCAGTGATAGCTTCCACTAGCTTATCAATGGGAGGTAATGGATAGCTGTCTTTGGGGCAGTATTTGTTTAAGTGAGTAAAGTCTATACACATTCCCCAAGCTCCATCCTACTTTGGGATTATAACTGGGTTGGCTAACCATTCAGGATAGTACACCTCCTCGATGACATCTGCCTTCAACAAAATTTTCACTTCTTCTTTGATCGCCTCAGCTCTTTCAGGAGCAAACACTACTCTTTTGCTTTACCGACCTTATCGAGGGATCGATGTTCAATTTATGCACTGCCAAACTCGAGGGTACTTTGGTAAGGTCAAAGGTATCCCATGAGAACATATCCACATATTTTCCCAACAAATCCTTCAGTCTATTCTTGATGCCCTTGGGCATCAACTTCCCAACAACTACCGATCCCATGTCTTGAACATACATATGCATTATATTGGCAGGTCCCACATCTACATGTATCATTGCTACATCTCTTTGCTTTCTAGTCCCCCCTTACCGTAGTAAGGTTACATTTTTTATCACGGTCTGATCTCCTAGAATAGATGCAACCCCATTCTAGGTCAGGAACTTCATCATAAGGTGATATGGTGACCAGACCGCTTGAGCCTAGCACATCCATGGTCTTCCCAAAATCACACTATACGGGGATGTGGCATCCACACCAATAACATTTATACTGACGGTTACCCCTTTGTCGTCGCTTGCCACCCGAACTGACAGGGTTATCTCTCCTAGGGGAAATATTGGGTTCCCTGTGAATGCAGATATGGGAGAGGTTGATTTTTTTTCAAATTATCATGCCCTATATCCAGCTGATCAAAACATTCAACAGACATCACTTCTACTCCACTTCCATCATCAACGAATACACTTTTCACCAAATTTGTTCCAATGACCATAGAAATCACCATGGGGTCTGCGTAGAGCGTCTGATCTGGTACTGTATTTTCTTCCGAGAACATTACGATCTCATCTGGTCGAAACCTTTTATGTCGAGGTTCTCCCACAGAGACCCTTTGAGCTTCTACTCTCATCACAACATTTGGGGACCTCTCTCCAACTATACCATTCATGAAGTTGATCACCCTTCGAACATGTGGGTTTTCCCCATTCATGTTATCTGGGTTGCCCCTTTGTTGATCCTGAGGTCTCTCCTGCCTTCCTTCTTATCCTTTATCTCAGACCATTTGTTCTCGAGGCCTTCTGTCACCTCTACCCCCATTATTCTGATTATTTATTCTGTAGGGCTTCCATTGATTCACTCGAGGCATTGGTGGTGCGACCTGATTCCTGGGCCCCTACCATTGAAACTATCATTCTCGCTCACATCTGTCAATTTCTATTCTTTACTACACGCACTCATTTGTATCATGGTCGTAATCTCTGTGATGATCACAATATCAATTTTTTCCATCCTGGCTATAATTGCACTGGGAAAATTCTACAAATATGGGGATGGTTGAAGCAATCGTCTGTGTATGCTTAGAATCTGCACAGGGGTCCATCCCCTAAGTGCTGGAAACATGGAGACATACCTCTCGAATGGAACTCTAGCTTGTTCTCCTGTCCTTTTCCCTCAGAGATCTACATGGCTTCCCACCTTTTCTGTTGGCATGTCCCTTTTCTTTTGAGGAGCTTCTTCTACCCTCGCTTGATGTTCCACCACCTCCTGAAGTTTTTGCAGAGTCTTAGGGGCTGTTCGTACTCAATTTCGTGTACAAATCCATATCCTACATTCCTAAAAGATACCCTTGAATCACCTTATTCTCCGTGGTCTATATTACCCCAAGGCTCTCATCCACATACCTATGGTAAAATGCTTCCGTGCTTTCTCCCGATTTTTGCTTTGTTTGATAAAGTTCCAATAGGGTTTTTGTGAACTTCTTCTGTGCGTACTAGCTCAACAACGCCCCACTGAATTCTTAATAGGAGTGAAAAGAACCTTTCGGTAATTGTTAAACCACTCTTGAGCTTTCCCACGAAGACAACTTCCTACTAGCTTGCACATCAATTTTTCATCAAAATCTATCGAACTCATCAAACTCAGAAACATTTGAATGAATTCTCGAGGATCCGTTTCACTACTGTAGGTGGGGAGTCCTTCCGGGGGCTTCACTTCTATTGGCCATTGAACCCCTGTTACCAACGCACTAAAAGGTGAGCCCGCAGCCTGGCTTAGAGGTCCAATCAACCTATCCAAATTCCTTCTGAGGGTATCATTCGCATAATTTACTGGTTTCTGCTGTCTTTCCATTAAATTTAGGCCCCTATCTTGGCCTCCAAGTTGTGATGGATGAGCCATCAGCTACCCATAAGGGTTGTAAAGCCCTTGGCTGACCATCTCTCCTTGTATCCCTGTACTTCCATATCCCTGGACACCAGAATAAGTTACCATTCCATATGTTGTTTCCCTTCCAGGAAATGCGACGGCAGAGGTGAATGGAGCCAGCGAGGGCATTGGGTGCCTTTGACCTTGTGGATACTCTAGGAGGGAAGGCTGAGGCCTCGCATCTATCGTCTCTCCAATGTACGCGGGATAGGGGTATGCTACCATGGGTTGAGCGGCCAGCCCTACAATAACTCCTATGGGCGAGGATGGAGTCCCCTCATACGTAACTCGATACCCCTCTACGGCCAGGACCTGCGCTGCTTGTTCTAAATCCCAAGTTGGACATGTTGTCCCAATATTATGATTTCCTTGTATGTCCAGCCTATAAGCTTCCATATAAAAATCCTCAGAGACGTCCGTGAATCTACCATCCCTGTCATCCCTCAAACTAGTTGGCCTATCATATGTGGGTCCAGAGTCTATCACTTGTTGTGTGATAGCTACCTCTGGACATCTCGAGAGCCCTGCAAAATCCTCTTTTTTTATGCAATTTTACTTGGAAAAAATCCAATTGAAGTTTGTATCCCTTTGTGTTCCATAACAGGAACATATTCTGCCCTCGATTCAGTCGTCAGCGCTTGAGAATTTCCACGTGCGAGACCCTGCATCTCCTGGGATTTAACCATGTTTGCTCCCTCGATCTACACTATTCTGCTAGTTTTCTTGCCTTTTTATTTTAACCTTTCACTCCGTCGAGCAACCGTAGATATAAAATCTAAAAATCCAATCCTGGATTAGTCATCCCCACAGTCGACGCCACTTGATGTATTTCGAACAACCAACCAGTCAATGGGCTTGAGCTCTTTGAACACGTCCTGCAATGAAAACTGTCTCTAGGGGTTCCAGGGGTCAGTCATCCTAAGTCAGTCAAAGGGTCCCGATATGATTAAAACAGAATGAATGCCTAAACTAAACACATACCTAGTATTTATCTCCCTTGTCTTAAGTAACGGCTCCCTTAAATATAGCCATTAGAATCTTGTAAATGCGGTAATTACCTCAGAGTACTTAATAATATCCTCGTTGGGCCACCCCACACGTGACCCAATGTGCTTCTCAGGATTTACCTCTATCAACAGTATCCCACCATTAGGAAATGAGGATTGGACTAATTTAGTCTAGTTGAATAGCCGATGAGAAACTGATATTTTAGTTACGCCATGTAAAGACTGTATTAGTATTGTCTTAACTAATTGGTGCATTATCTATACTTCCTCTGTTCTAGCTGAAATTGCACAACAATCATTATCACACTATTCAAGGGAAATGTTTGATCGTTAATTTGTTCACATACGTGTAATAACTGCAAATGAAAAGTTCATATTAAGAAACTATTTGTTGCGACTAATTCAACAATTTCACATTATTTTTTCTAATAAATCTATTCAACAATGCGGTCAAATTCTGATAGACAATAGTTCCAAAAAACAAAGTGGACAATTAAAGCTGGGACGGACGAAGAAATACTATTACCAATTGGCATATTGTATACTTGGGATACAATTAATACAATATTCCCAGTAATTTATAGTAGTTCGTGTATTTAAAATAAATATAATTCACTATGCATACATTTAGGATCATTTATATCAAGGGATACGTTGCGGAAGTTATCCCCGGGGTAGAATATAATATACCTACAACAAATGTACATCATTGTAGGTTATCATATTTATTTATTTATTAAGGTTGAAATGTTTTTATCCATTCTGTATGAAAGCAATATTCTATATCAGTTCCATTGAAAATTAAAATTTTACTTTTTTTAATATTAATTTTGTAAACTCTTACCTTAAATATTTTTAGTAATATTGTGATAATATCATATGTTATTTTCTTCGATTTACCTTCATATGTATGTTCCGACTAGGAATAATTTATTTGAAAAGTTTTATAAGTACATTGATATATTATCGGTCAAATATGGTAAAGGATGGTGAAACAATTTGTATTTCCTATATGGATGTTGTTCGGTTTAGTTGTGGCGAACCATGGTGTAGAAAAATAGTGTACAAAAATTGGCATACAGGGTGAATTTGGAAAAAAATTGCAAAATATTGAAGGAATTGTAATTAACTGAGGATGTCCTCGGAAAGTTCATGCTTTCTGCCAGCCAAACAACTAAACCCAATCCAGAATCTTAGGAATCTTTATTTACTATATAGCTCACCTCATACTGGACCTCTAAACCAATATAAATTTCCTACTACCTCCGGTTCACTAATATTTACTTACTTAGTTTTGACACTTTAATTTAGAAAAGGTAGAATTAGTGGTGGGGAATGCATTGACAAAGTAAAATGTAAATTGAGTGGTAAAAATAATCTAGAATGCTAAAAAATCATCCAAAAAAATAAAGTGAATCATTGTTATAGAATCGGAGGGAGTACATCATTATAGATAATTATGTTCACAAATCTGAATCACCTTCAGTTATCTAAATCTGTAATATGGACTCATCTCACCATGAACAAACTTTGTATTAATTGATCGTTATTCTACATTAATTTAACTATAATAAAATATTTTATCACATTTTATGAAAATCATACTAACATGTAATTTTGAAATTTCGATTATGGTCTATAAACAATATGGAAATTTTTTTGAGGAAGTTATAGTCGAAAGGAGAGATTATGTTCTTTCACCTTGACTACTATCCCCTCCATCGCGTCTTTAATTGAATGTTTATATTGTTACAGTCTTCACTGATCATGTCTTATCGCTAATATCTTTACCAACATATAATACTTTTGCATAAAAAAATGATATTCATAAATTACATGTTAAGATAAATTTAACAATATCTTACAATATATTTTTACAAAAGTAATAATTATTTATATTTAGTGTCAAATTTTAATAAATTTGATTTGAAAAAATTAAACATGCCGATGGTGGTACTGAGGAAGTATCTAACTTGAGTTTGTTTCTTGCGAGACCGGCTTATCGTAAGACCAAGGGGTAGAGTGAGAAAATGTAAATGGCAAATCAAATTTGGGGTCAAATTTCTAATTATTTTAGGCTCGGTGTATTAGTTACAAGGTGTGAAAAAGTTGAAGGGCTAAATTGCAAATGTGAAAAATGGAACAGGGGTCCAGGCATTTCCTCATCTGCGCTTGAGAGGACGACTTCTTCTCAAGCCCTCTCGCCATCAATTCTTCTTCTCTGACTCCTCTATCTTCCCTCTGCCGGCAGCCTTCACGCTGTTCTCCGTTGCACCTCCTCCGGAAGCTCCAATTTTGCTCCGGCGAGCCAGTGTCACTCTCGACATTGTCGAATTTTAGTTTCCGGCAGAGAAAGTTTTGCTACTGGACGCGACTCCAACAGATTAGCATCTCCGACTGCAAATAGAAAACGACGAGAGAGAAGTTGTTGCAATGTTCATCGTTAGAGTTGATAACAGAGGTTTATACGGCGGGGGAGAATGTTCATGTTGTCATCTGATTTATTTCCTTGTTCGTGCTGGCAGAGTTATCAACAGGTGTATTAATTTACATATCATGCTTATACCATTCACTCACCTTATCATTGGTGAAAAAAGTGCCTAACAATTTGAGTCAAGATGAATTTGGCATGTAATTCATTCTATAGGAACGTATGTGACATTTTTTAAAATTCATGTGTCCGCTTAAACAGTTTTCCGACGCATTCAGTTGCTCTTATCATTGTTTCTGGTTGCAACAACGAAATCCGTCATCGAGAAGACAACCAGAAGATAGGTTTTTGGGTGGGCTGGGTAGATTCCGTCCGGACTGGGGTTCAAAATTTGGGTTACCAAATGTGCTTTGGCCAAGTCTTTAAAATCATAATATAACATATAAAATTAATTAATTAAACATAAAAAAATGCTAAAAATACATATCAAAATTTAAAGAGTCAAACAATAATTAAAACTAATTCCAAAAACTTCATATTTAAATATTAATGCATCAAATTAAAATAGTTACACATCATTATTAAAATTAAAAAAAATCAATTCACACTATTGAAACATCAAGAATACATCAAATAAAAATATAATATTCAATGTAAGAAACATCAATATCAATTTTTAAAATGACATGAAGAAAAGAAAAAACATCAATCAAAAAGAAAATATCTCAAACTAGTGTTGAAAATATACATTCCACTGTTGTAGCATTTGAAAAAACTATATTGACGTTCCACTTCTATCCAGTGATCTTACTATTTTTTCATGATAATTTAAGATGTAAACTGATACGTACCCCTTTATGTATATTATAGATGAACAAGATGTAAAACATTATACACTGACAATTCAAAATCGATGGAATTCATTGAATCATCACTGACACTACAAATACATATAAAATTAGCATATAAAAATGTCACTTGCCATAACTACCAAACCATTAAACATCATTCTGTACAAAAGGGTTCAAATTCCCTAATAACCACTAGCATAAAAATTGAAAAAATCCAAAGCAACCTAAAACATCAACAATCTAGTGTCTCAGATCTAACAATTAAACCAATATTTATAGAATATCATTCTCACACAATACATTCCAAACAACCAAATTCTATGTTCCCCCAACTTTTTTCCTCTGTTGCTCGCTTATTCACAGACTTGCTTTCTCTCCTATTGGTCCATTGATGTAATGATCAAAGGTCGATTTTTGGTCCTCTTTTCAAGGGAACACCTTCGGGAGCATCCTCATAGCATTTTTTTAATATCTCATCAATGATATCATAGAGATATGTCTTGGAAAGTATTCCTGTGAAATAAAATAAAACATCACATACAATAATTAAAACATCAATATTTGTAAATAAAACATCACAATAGTACAAATAAAATCACTAGAAACTACATTGAGAAAAATTGAATACACCATTTAAAACATCAATATCAAATTTTAAAAACATCAAATAATACACACTAAAATATCAAAAGAACAAAACTGAAAATTAGTTGCATACTTAAATATGAAAACGCCAGAAGTATTAAACACAGAAATTTAAAACATTACACCAACACACATAAAAATACTTAGAGCTCAAACATGAAAGCTGGACAAGCATTCTTACACATCTAAGAAACAACAACAACAACACACAAATCAGCACAAATCATAACAAAACTCTAAGATATCACACCCATAATCAAAGAAACAAAACTCAACATCAATTGCACACTTAAAACACTACAAACATCAAATACTAAAATTAAATCATCACACCAGCACAGATAAACAGTACTTAAATCCTCAAGATAAAAGATGAAACATAAAACCTGAAAGATTAGCAACAGTATTTAAAAAGTCACATCTGCAAAATAACAAAGTTTACAGATCTTCTTTCCTTCTCGATTGCAACAACAGTAGGCATGCATTCTTACACATCTAAGAAACAGCAACAACAACACAAAAATTATCACAAATCGTAACAAAACCCTAAGATATGACACACACAATCAAAGCAACAAAACTGAACATCAATTGCACACTTAAAACACTACAAGCATCATATACTGAAATTAAATCATCACATCAACAGAGATAAACAGTACTTAAAACCTAAACATGAAAGATTAAACATAAAAGATGAAAGGTCAGCAACAGTATTTAAAAAGTCACATGCAAAATAATAAAATATACATATCTTCTTTTCTTCTCGATTGCAGCAATAGTGGGCATGCATTCTTACACATCTAAGAAACAGCAACAACAACAAAAAAATTAGCACAAATGGTAGCAAAGCCCTAAGATATCACACACAATAAAAAAAAACTCAACATCGATTGCACACTAAAAAAACTACAAGCATCATGTACTATATCATCACACCAACATAGATAAACAGTACTTTAAACCTAAACATGAAAGATTAAACACAAAACCTGAAAGGTCAACAACGGTATTTAAAAAGTCACATCTACAAAATAACAAAATTTACAGATCCTCTATCCTTCTCGATTGCAGCAACAGTGGCAAAAACATTCTTAGACATATGAGGAACATTAACAACAACAATAAAATTAGCACAAACCGTAACAAAACCATAAGATATCACACACAATCAAAACTGAACATCAATTGCACATTTAAGCATGAAAACACCACAAGTATCAAGTGTTGAAATTAAAACATCACAATAACACTGATAACAGTACTTAAATCCTGAAACCTGAAACATCAAACTGGAAACCTGAAAGATCAATACATGTACCTAAAACATCACGGTCGAAAATTAAGAAGACTTACAAATGATTCTTCCTCCTCGATTGCAGCAGCAGTGATGAAAATATCCTTAGAAATCTAACAAACAACAGCAAGAACACAATATTAGCACAAATCCGTAACAACTCACAAAACACAAAGAAAATAGAGAAATCCCTAAATATTAACACATTGAACAATATAAACCCTAGAAAATAACATTAACCAAATAAAGAAAACAAGAATTGTAAAAATATAAAATATGCATAAAAACTCTGAGCAAAAATATTACATTTGAAGATAAACACAAAACGAAGCTCTATTGTGTTCGGCCACCAGAAATTCATTGGAAAACTTCAAAAATTGTGACGAATATTTGCGCGTAAGAAAGAGGAAGAAAAATGGAAATGATGAGCTGTTGAATCGAAGAAAGCGAGTTAAAATTGAAGAAAATGGAAGAGAAACAGGGAAGAGGGAGAAGAAGAAGATTTGAATTGAAGAGGACAGAGAATGTAAAGGTTTTATGCGTAGGAGGGAGGGAAAGAGAAGAGTGAGAAAGTTTTAGAAAAATATGAGGAAATAATGAGGAAAGATTTATATTTATACAGGGGGCTTAAATGCAAAATAGCAAAATTTCACATTAAACCCTTAGACTTTTAAAAACTTTAATTATAAACTTTATGATGCATTCTTAACAATTTAATCTCTAGTTTCACTGCGAGACCGTCTCGCACAAGACTTAGTCATCTAACTTTTTTTTAAAGTTATTTTCATTTTTCCTTCAGAAATAAAGGCTAAGTGTTCGGTGGTATACAAATTAACCGTTGTCTGAACACTTGTAATTGTAGTGTATGATGGGATTATTAGTTCAGTACATGTGGTTAACAAGGTCGGAAAACCTTTTTTTTAAAAAATGCCTGATTACAAAAAAAAGGTAAGACAAAAGTACATTGCCTAATACAACAGACATACATGTGGATTGACTTGGCCTTGTTCAATTTTTGGGCGGGAAGAGACTGGCTATAAATAATACCCACCATGAGCAATCAAAACAAGCGGAAATAAGCATCGACTTTGATTCCATTAGAAACCTAGGTCTCTTCTTAGTATATTAACCATGCATAATACCAGATCTAATCACGTTATTTTAATCCTGGACAGCTACAACCCCCGGGAAGGTGCGAAAGTCATCATATTCCCTGACTAGCAAGCCTTATTTCAACTGCGTTACTGTAGCATCTTCTCCAAACAAAAAAAAAAACAAGAAGTCAACAAACACCCAAAGAAAAAGAAAGATCAGCAGGGCGGAGCTGGTGGAAAGAAACCCGTAAATAGGGTTCCTCCTATGATCCAAAATGCTCCTCCCCCGATTCCCGTTGAGGTTATTGACAATAACATAGACGTTAAAGAGGCACCCATTCCAGTTCAGGATGATGCTGCCCACCTGCTCCTGTGGTGGCCCTTCCATACGTCCACCAAGATCATGTGTGTGACATTGTCCAGTTTTGACTTGTCATCCGTGAATTGCTGAAGGTCTTTAAGGAGCCTCGCGTGACAGCTTTTATGGCAGCTATTCAATCTCCCATACTAACAGCTGAGAGGATATACAAGGAAGACCTGCACTCCCGGCGGGTTTCTAAAGGCCAGCTTGAAAAGCTACCCCGGTCTGCATCCAGGAACTTGTCCATTTCCGCAGCATCTCCGGATTTCACAATCGTCCATCGCGATGAGGTTCAGGAGCCTACTTGGATTCTCAACTTCCGGACGTTGACTAGGGAGGTACCTTTCATCCATATAGTGGACTGATTAGTTCTAGTTTAATTTTGGCAACCCCGTGTATGTCGTAGGTCAGGTCATAGTTTCATGCATTCGTGGTTGCACGGGTATCACCGAGGTTTTTGTTGTTGTTCAGAGTTCTGATGTTCGTATCTCCTTTCCAACTTCATTAATTAGTTTATAAATTTACTAAGGCACTTTGTGTTATTGCTTGATGTATGTTTGGCATATGTAATGTCCTGTGTTCACATAATTGGCAGCTTATGTCGTATGTTAGAAAGGTCCTCTTCCTTGATTTGCTAATTTTGGTAATCATCATTTCCAGTAATCCACACACTATGTTACCAAATGTCACTAATGTACTGCAGCTCGAAAGATAAGCATTATGGTACTTAACGAACAATGAGAAACGAACAAACATTATTAGCATACATTTTCAATACATACAGTACTTAACAAACATTACTAGCATACATTTTCAATAGATACGGTGCTTAACGAGCAATGAGAAACGAACAAACATTTCTAGCATACATTTTCAATACAATACAACGGTGGTAGGTGCAAAAGGTCCCCAAAAGGTGCACATTTGAAAGTTGGAAGATTAGCAACTACATAGTACTAACATCATTTATAACTATTTTTTCCTAGTTAAGAGATAGATGCAGAGTCCCAACAAATTGGCACCGAACATCATGAAATTGAGTATTGTCAGTAGAGAGAAACCAATCCTGTAGTTGTAAGAACTCAATCTTCTTCCTCTTCCCTTTCCACCACAACTCTTTCAGGTTCCCTCCTCCTCAACTCCTCCCGGATAGAACTGACGTTACACCAGTGCCTACACCACCAACCACTCCACAAGTGCTTACTCCGCCTACCACACCATCGATTATCACCCACCCCTGGAAGCCATGTTCCCCAGGACAATGGTAGTACACCTTTGCCGGGTTGTTCATCGACCTGGAGACGCAGATCCTGAATTCTACTCCACAAACCCAGCAAAACACTTGGTGAATTGCATTACGTTCCACGCTACCAGTAGATGACTCCATTCGTCTCCCCTACGTACAACATGAAATTGTAAATGGAACAAATAATTTCCATGAGTAAGTCAGTAAACAAATGAAGGTGAAACTTTATACACTCGTTCCTTGGCAACAGAGTGTTATGTGTTCTTTGATAATGTATAAATCCGTATGGGACTAAATGTTGGAAATATATTGATTATATCATCCCGAAAATTAAATAACAAAAAATCGAAGGAGCAATTAACATATGCAAGAATAATAAACTTTTATTAATTATTCAAGCATACAATTGAAAAGCTTAAATTACAAATAATCGAAATATAAATCATGTTTTCAAGTAATCACAATTAACACATAAGTGTTACCTGGGATTCACGCAATGCCCGAAAGACTATCACCGATAGAGAAAGAAAGAAGTGAAACTCAAGTTTAGAAGAAATGAGAAACTTGAGAATGGTCCAAGTTTTCTGACTGACTTAGAGGCTCTATTTATACTGCTCTAAGAGGCCCTAATCATGGAAACGTGATATTCTGATTTTCTGTAATTAGAGAAGAATATTTTCCAATCACCAACTCACCAAATCTGAGACATTCCATGAATACTCGAATCAAATCTGCTGGAAATGGAAGAAATATTTGTACAAATATTTTTCAGCGTATTAAACATGGTAAACCACATATTTATTTAAGACATGATATCTCACAAAATATGGAAGTATTTCGTTCTTATCTCTTAAGAATGACACACAAGCAATTTCATATATGCTATGCGTTTGGGCCTTCTAGAGACTTCCACGCGATCCATACATGTTTTGGACAGTCCAGAGAAAAATTACCCGGGGCCAATTTCCGCCCATTTTTCCTCTTTCAAGAGCGACATTTTGAACATCCATATCCCATTCACCCTTGATCCGTTTTGAGAGTTTAAATAGTCAATTTTATAGTATTCACAGAGGAGAACCCAAAAATGACATCCAGTGACCCAAATCTATTCGGGTCCCACTCAAAACGAAACCCAAAAGGTTGACAAATTCAACATTTTAACCATCATTTCCCAACACTAAATACCCATGCGGCCGACCTTAAGTCCATAGCTTTGCCCTTTGGGTGAAGCTTTTGGGTTGGCCCAATGTGAGAGTACTTGCTTTACAAGCAAACAAAACATTTTCCCCACTTGCCTACCTATATAAAGGCAAAAGGTAATCCTACACAACTCAACTATTCATATCTAATTACACTTTGGTAGCCTGTTTGCTGACTTGGCCGTCGGAGCCTCTTCCCCCCGGAAACCTCTAGGGGCTTTATCTTTGAAGATTTCGATCACCCATAGCGGCAGCGGTAAATTGGGGCACATCAAGTGGCACGCCCAGTAGGACCGTCGGTCAGATCTCTGATCAAGTACTTGCTATTTATGTCCCCATCTTTGGCAAGCTTCTTCCGTAGGAGTGAACGGTTAAAAGGAAAAGCTTTAGGTATTGACAAAGAAATACAATCCCCGTACCAGAAAATGAGAGGGTGTAGATCCAATATGCTTCCGGAATTCACTCCCTCTAGCACTAGCATTGAGCCTCTGGAAGCTGGCCAAGATCAGGTCCCAGAAGGGAGGGCCTGGAAGCTCCTCGCGAAGAAGCTGACACACCCCCACAGACCATGAGGTCAGCGTCAAAACCTAGGTAGGTGGTGCTAAAGCTCCTACCTCGCAAAGCCAGGTGCGTCGACAAAGGGAAAATGAACCACAATTTACGGAGGCTACGATGGATTCACAAACAGAGATCTTCAGAGGAGTTTCTCGAGCATTAAGGGGTACATGCAAGGAGGGGCCTCTGTCACAGAAAGATCTAGCATCGTGAGCTCAGGCCCTCAGATCTGCTGCCTATCAGGTGGAGCTCCAATGCTCTACCATAGGGTGATTCAGCAGTAGATTGGGCCCCAACTTTCGATGCCCCTAGTGTTGCAGCCAAGATTCTAGTTATACACCTCCATGAGAGTGTCCTATCAACCTGAGTTTGATGCCCTTACACGACCCCATCCAACACTCCCAACCATGCCATAAACGATGGCATCCTCTGTGCCAATCTCGACGCCTATCTTAGATCCCTCAGCATCGAGACAGACGGTTCCACATTCGATGGCCGGTCCGATGGGAATTTTCCTAGGTTTTGAAAGCCAAATATATTCAGGACTCCGTCCGGGTGTCCCCCCTATAACCCTTACCGGCCAGGGTTATGTTATGGCTTGGCAGGGGGAGGGTCGCGCTCAGGGTACATGGCTTCGAATCAGCTCCTCCCTACTTCTCCAAGCTTCAATGCCCCGGTTTGGCTCAGCCTATACGGAGATCCACCGATGGGAGGCAGACCGAGCGACTATTTGATAAAAGAACTAGGCAGACTGATTGGGCTTTTGCGCTAGATCACAACATCCTCTTTCAGTCCCACAATAGTGATTGCCTGATGGCCCAGCGAAATGAAAACACCCAAAGGGCTCCCCACATACAGCAGAGATACAGACCCTCGCATGCTCATACCGACTTTCCTTAGTTTGATGAACTCGAGGAACTTCAATGAACATCTAACATGCAAGCTGGTCGGAAGTTACCTTCGAGGGAAAGCCCAAGAATAGTTCATCAAGATGGGCAGAGGGATGCTACACTCGTACAGAGATTTTAGAAAGGCCCTTCTGAGTCTATTTTTTTCAAAATAAAAGGTTCACAAAAACCTTAATAGAGTCGTACCAAAGCAAGAAAAGACCGGACGAGTCGACGGAAGTGTTCTACTATCAATATGTGGATGAGAGTCTTAAAGTAATCAATCGGACTAAGGAGGGGTTAATTCTTGGATGTATGAATGGGATGTCAAACCTCGACATGTACAAAAAGCTGGTCTTGAAGAAATCGGAGACCCTACAACAATTGCAGGAGATTGTTGAGCAGTATTCGAAAATCGAAGAGGCCACGAAGAGAAAATGGAAGAGGGGTAGATGGCTTGAAAAGGGACCTAAACACTCTGAGCCTAGGTCAAAAAGGCACGACCACCCAAACAAAGGGTTCAAAGATTTATTCTCTTAACCAAGTCCCTAATGGAGATACACTTCATCCATAAAGGGATGTTTCTAAGCCCCCCTTCCAAAAAAACTACCATGGGAACAACGACTCCCCTAAATTTTGTGATCACCATAAAGAACAGGGCCATGACACAAATGAGTGTACCCATTTGAGACAGGAAGTAGAAAGGTGTGCAAGGGAATGTTTACTCCCTGACTGTGTCGAGGGTCCAAAAGGAGAATTCTCTTTGAGAGGCCGAGCAAAACGGCGTTGGAAAGGCAAAAAGAGAGCCAACCGAAATGGCAAAGAACAACAATCGAATGATGGAGACCAAGATGGAAACCAAGCAGGGGTCCATGCCAAAGACGAGTCTCGGCCAGACAGAAATTAGGGGGATGGAGCAAATCGGGTGATCAACTTCATCAACAGAGTTGTATGTGATCAAGATTTGAACACAATCATCAAAGCCCAGTCCCGATATGTGCCCCCCGGAGAACCCTGTCAAAAAAGTTTCCAACCCAAAGAAGCAAATACCTTCTCGGAGGCTGACCCGATGCCTAGCCAAACCCCTCACACAGATCCGTTGGTGATCCAAGCAACCATAGGAGATTTTTATGTCAAAAGGGTGTTCATGGACGACGCCAGCGAGATTGAAGTAATGTTTGCCAATTGTTTCGACCAATTAAGGCTCGGACGTGAAAGCCTAAGGAGAACAACCTCTCCCCTGTCCGGCTTCACTAGGAAAATGGTGCTACCCCTAGGGATGGTTACCCTCCCGGTTAAAGTAGCTGAGGGAGACAAGGAAATCACAATCGATTGTAGCTTTGCAGTAGTTGACATTGTGTCCCCATATAATGTGATCCTCGGAAGTCCTTGGATGTGCCAGGCACAAGCGGTGTGGTCCCAACAGCTATCTCATTCCTTCCATTGATGTACTGGTCGAAGCCATAACAAGATATAATGTCCTAGATTTTTTCAAAGCCCGTAAGGGCTATCACCAGATACTCATGGCAGAAGACGACAAGCAAAAAACATCTTTCATAACTGACAGGGGAACATTCTGCTACAACAAAATGTCATTCAGGTTGAACGCAGGGGCCACCTATCAAAGGTTGGTCAATAAGCTCTTCAAAAGTAAATTGGCAAAAACATTGAGATATATGTTGATGACATAATGGTTAAAAGTAGAGGCTTTGACCAATTTCTTCTAAACCTCGAAGAGACCTTTCGAAAGCTCCGAGAAGCTAATTTGAAGCTAAACCCTGCTAAGTGCATCATCGAAATTGGACCAGGTAAATTCCTAGGATTTTATAGTTTCGGAGAAGGGGATCGATGTCAATCTTGAGAAAGTCGAAGCATTGGTCAACAGTCAAAGACGTCCAGAGGCTCACAGGATCGCTGGCGGCACTCAGTCGATTCCTCCCAAAGGGAGCTGAAAAACACTTCTTGTTCTTTGATGTGCTTTGAAAACCAAAGAAATTCGAATGGATGAATGACTGTGACAAAGCTTTCTAGGAGCTGAAAGAGCACTTACTAAGTTTGTCCACCCTCATGAAACCAGAAAAGGGGGAAGATCTGTATTTGTACATCCCCGCATCCCCCCTGGCGATAAGCGTCGTTCTGGTAAAAGAGAAGGAAAAATCGCAATTCCCAATATACTTCGTAAGTAGGGCATTGCATGGCCCGGAGACCCGCTACACTGCCCTCTAGAAACTTATCTTTGCCCTTGTTTAGGCTGCAAGATGCCTCCGGCCATACTTCCAAAGCCACAAGATTATCCTGCTCACCAGCCATCCAATCAGACAGGTGCTTCTAAAGCCGGAGACCTCGGGAAGAATGATGAAATGGGCAATTGAAGTAGGTGAACACGACATTCAGTTCAGCCCAAGAACAACTATCAAGGGACAAGCATTAGCATACTTCATTGTAGAAACCACCAAACCGATAGAAATCGAAGAGGGCAATGAACCAGATGAGACATAGCAGCTGTACGTTGGTGGGTCCTCTCACTCCAGAGGTAGTGGTGCTAGAGATCTGCTCACGAGCCCCTATCCGAAAGATTACCCCTATGCCTTACAGTTTGACTTCAAGGCCACGAATAATGAAGCAAAATACGAAGCAATAATCACATGCCTTCGAATTGCCAAAGATTTGGGAGTTTGAAAACTTGACATCTTTAGTGATTCCCAAATTGTGATCGTTCAAGTCAAGGGGGGATATGAGGTTAGGGAAAGAAGTTTGCAATGCTACCTGGAAGTGGTAAAACCCCTCCTCGAACATTACCACCATTATACCCTCAACCAAGCCCCTCGAGAAAAGAATCACAAGGCTGATTCCCTAAGAAAATTGGCCTCGTCAGACTTGGACTTGCAATCCCAGGGGCATCTAATGGTGGAGACGCTGAATAAGCATAGCTTCGAAGATGAATCAATAGTAATGTTGGTCAAGGAGCAAAAGCCTTGGATGGCGCCTATCATGAGCTACCTTCGAGATGGGACTCTCCCGGAGGACCCCATCGAAGCAAGAAAAGTTAGGTTGAAAGCACCTAGATATGTGATCCATGAAGACGTTTTGTACCGCCGAGGCCCTCTCCAACCACTACGCTGATGCATAGCCCCCCACGAAGCTGATTACTTGATCTGTGAAACCCACGAAGGGGCTTGCGGAAGCCACCAGGGGGCTCAATCGGCAGCAAAGAAACTTCTTTTGGCCAAATATTATTGGCCAAAGATGTTTGAAGTGGTAAACAAACACATCTAGGCTTGCCACCAATGCAAAAGGCATGCACCAATCACCCACGTCTCTCCGGAAGAAATGATGAATATTAACAGCTCATGGCCATTTGACAAATCGTGGATCGACTTGGTAGGACCTTTTCCAGAAGCCCCTGACCACTTTCGATACCTGATCGTGGCCATAGACTACTTTACAAAGTGGGTCGAGGCCGAAGCCCTGACCGGCATAAAGGGAAGGCCCTGACTCGTGCAAGTTATTATCGATCATATGCGCAAACATAAATCAATGTCTACACATCTTTCGGTTATAGGGAAGTAGGTATGTTTAGACCCCCCCTCCCCCCCGCCGCCGTGATTATTTCTTACTTTAATCGACAATCAACTAATTATGATTAATTTACTGTTTTCCTTAACAAAATGTTCCCAGAAAGTATTCGCTAATCTAGAACACATTTGATAGCATTAAGTATTAAAAGAACCTGATATAGCATATACCAAAGAAAAAGCAAATAGCAATGCACACTCAATTATTCTCTATCTTGCTATTAAAGTCTTTGTTAGTTAGTTGTTTTTCACAAGACCGTGCTACTTACTAATTTCATCCAATAATTACGTATTGACGGAATTTAGATAGCAATAATCTAAAAATACTTTAGTTGATCAGGATTAAACATATTATAAATAAAATTCAACCAAGAACAATAAAAAATGCAAATATCAATTATAATGCAATTAGACCTCACAATTTATACACTAATATTTGTTATTCTCTATCAATATATGAATTAGCTACTCGTGAATTAAACTAAATAGATAAATATTATAAAAAGAAAGCATAATCAGTAAGCAATATAAAAACAACTAATTAATGTAACCAGAACTTGGATTTACGCAAACCAAGATTACAAGTCTGGGCATCAATGAAAAAGAACAATGGCTATATTAAGATTCCTGCTCACAAGCCTAGTGAATAAAGCTTAAGCACGGAACCCTAGGAACAAATGTCTGCTGTTGAAAACCAAACGAAAATCCCAAAAATAAACTAATGTCTCCCTGGTCTGGAATGAAAAACGAACACTAAGGCAATAGTGGTAAATATTGCTAGTGGTCTCTTATAATTAAATATATTATTTTTATCTCTTTTTCTTTCATTTTACTTTAAGAGGTCATTTAAGAGATAAATTTTTTTTTGTTCATAATGGCAAAAGACCGCTCTTTACTATTCATGAACCACACTTCATTTTCTCTATCCTACTCATTAATTTGACTATTAATTTTTATTTTAAATAAAATATGTCCACCCAAAATAAGTTGAATGTGAAATTTATAATATTTTAATATTTAAAATATAATTTCATTTTTTTCAAAATATATTAAATATTTTTTTCCTCGTTCTCGTCAATATCATGCTTCGGTGTAAAAAAATAAATTTAATTTCAATTTTTTAAAATAAATTATTAAAACGAAATTTAAAAAATAAATAATAAAAGAATTCCATTTTTTAAAATTATATAAAAATCATTAAAATTGAAAAACCAATTATAACAACTATAAAAATTACAGAAAATACTAAATAAAATATTGATCTAGTACAACCAATTATTACAATTTGAAAATCAAAATATTGATCTAATATGACCAATTATTAAAAATAGGAAAAATAAATATTGATCTAGTCTGACCAATTATTACTAACAGAGAACAAGTTAAAAATAAAAAACGAGAAAACATGGATGCCGAAACCATATCGACATCTTAATTTTGACCACCCAAATATTGGTAAAGATGTTCCATAAGGTCATTTTTCAATTGGTCATGTTTAGCTCTGTTGTGCACTTCCCTCCAATTTTGCCTAAAAATCGTTAGATCAGCATGCCGCTCGGCGTTATAATGCCAAGGAGAGTCGTCGATTTGGTCATAATCACCTGGTTGAACTTGCAACCCATATATATCTCTTTCATTTTCGAGTATCATGTTGTTCAGTACGATACAGGCTATCATAATATTTCCCAACGTTTTGACATTCCAGTATCGTGCTGGATTGCGGATCATGGAGAACCTGGCTTGTAAAATACCGAAAGCACGTTCGACGTCTTTCCAGTAACTTTCTTGATGGTTTGTGAAGAGTTGTTTCTTGGGGTCATTTAGAGCTGTTTATGCTGGCATGAAGGTTGCCCACTTAGGATAGATTCCATCTGTAAGATAGTACCCTTGATCATAGCTGTGACCATTGACTTCATAGGGAAAACGTGGAGCTCTCCCTTCACATACGTCATCACACAAAGGTGACTTGTCTAGAACATTGATATCATTGTTTGACCCAGCCATACCAAAAAAATGCATGCCAAATCCATGTATCGTATGAGGCGACTGCTTCCAAAATAATTGAGGCGCGTCCACTCCTACCCTGAAATTGACCCTTCCAACCTACATGACAGTTTTTCCATTTTCCCAATGCATACAATCAATACTACCATGCATACCTGGAAATCCACGTCCACGAGCTACATGCATCAGGCGACCAATATCCTCCTAATTTGTTAGTCTGAGGTATGTTGGATGGTATACAACAATAATTGCATTAAAAAAATGAGACACCATTTCTCTGACCGTCATTTTGCCTATCCGTAAGCATTCACCAGTTGGTCGTATCCACAACCATATGCCAAATGGCGCATTGCCACTGTGCACTTGTGGAGTGGAAAAAATCCCTGATAACCAGTTGCATCGGGTCTTTGTCTGAAATAGGGGTCTTGGTTGGTGACATCTTCCAGTACACGTTCGAATACATTTTTCCGCATACGAAACCTTTGACAAAAATGTTGATCGTCCTACATTCTTTCAAGAGGTTGAGCAAAATATTGCCTCTGGAGTACTTCCTGTGCTCGAACACGATCTCTTTTGTTATGATTTCAGGCTTTCTTCGGTAAGGTTGGAGAAGTTTAAGCACTCTCGTCCTCAATGGATGCATACCATTGTTTAGCCATTTCTGGAAAATTCAAGACAAAGTTAATTGTCTCACGATCGGTATCTGGTAGGAAACCTGGAATATCATAGGTTGATGGGTTTGATGATTCTCCAAAGTGAAGCTCATCATCGTTGTTAGGGGAATTAGAGGAAGACATAGTTGTGTTGAAGAAAGAAAATTGTGTTGATAGGAATTTTGGGTTGGAATGAAAGGTAAACAAATGACCCATTTATATAGAGAACCATCAAATGTGCCATGCCCATTAATTTTGTCTAGCGGAATCTTTGAAATGATGAATTGAACACATATGAATAGATGAGACGTGTCCATGCCAACCCCATTAATTTTGTCTAGCGGAATCTTTCAAATGATTAATTGAACCCATGTGAATAGATGGGATGTGTCCATGACAACCCCATTAATTTTGTCTAGCGGAATCTTTGAAATGATGAATTGAACCCATGTGAATAGATGAGACGTGTCCATGACAACCCCATTAATTTTGTCTAGTGGAATCTTTGAAATGATGAACTGACCCATGTGAATAGATGGGACGTGTCCATGACAACCTCATTGCCTTGGACTAGCGGAATCTTTGAAATGATGAAAACCAATTAAAACGAAAAACCAATGACAAATGTATGGTCTAGCCTGACCAATTATTACAAACAAACTATTACAATCAATTTCCACCGTAGACTACCCCCATTAATTTATCTCGCAGTGCTTCCTCTGGTGCGGACAACTCTCCCTTTTAAATCAAAGTATCAAGGAGTTTAGTGTTAGCTATCATCAGATCGCGCTCTGATTGTTTTGAACGAACTCTCATTGTGTTATGGTGTACTCCATTTTAGCTCTTTCATTCTCCGCAACCATTCCATCCTTTTTTTGTAGATGCTTTGATTATGGCCGCACACCGCATTCTTTGTGATTCTTTTGATTGTTCATCATCTGTTGTTCTTCCTCTGGCATTTCCTTTTCCCATTGCCTTGTATTTAATGGCTTTCACACCAATAGGCATGGATGGATATTGCATAGCTGGAGCATTATCGCTAACACGGGGCGCTGATGGCACCCGTGGTGAATATTCCTCTCCATCAGTTTCCTTTGGGCCATATTGTGCCATAAATTTAGGTTTCTTCCTGCAATAGTCATAATAATGGTTGACCGGTTGTAATTTTCATAATGATTTACATCACGCATAATTTTAGACCAAAACAAACCATTATTTTGATGTGTACCCATCACACATTCGGTAGAGAATGAACACAAAATAATATTATGAACATAAAATTATGATGAACTAGAGAATCTCAAAAAGCATATAGATTACCAAGTCACTACAATTTATCCCCA
Organism: Rubia yunnanensis; assembly: GCA_037428765.1. Taxonomy (NCBI): domain Eukaryota; kingdom Viridiplantae; phylum Streptophyta; class Magnoliopsida; order Gentianales; family Rubiaceae; genus Rubia; species Rubia yunnanensis. The sequence continues at coordinate 61,428,803 of CM075069.1, read as the reverse complement.
AGCTATGGAGACTACTCCCTTGACATGGAATTCAAACTACTCTTGAAATCTAATCTAAGATATGGTCTAATGTTTTAAACCTAGTAGACAAATGTTCTATATATAGTAGTAGTAGATTGTAACTAAAAACAGGCCCAAAATAGGATAAACCCTAACTCAGCCGTCGTCCGGCACGGGGCGTCACGAATGATGCGGCCCATGGCATGTACTTGGCATGGGGCATGAGGACTGGCACGGCCGTGTATCTTCATTAACGCAGGGCGCTAGTTCTGGGGCATGGCGTGGATCTTCAAAGTATGCGGGGTGCGAGGCTTCACGCGGGTCGCATATGTCGCTTTGTGTGGGCCAATTCGTCTCCTGCGGGGCACCATCAGAATGCTGAATCTTGAAGTCCTGATCTGCGCCCGTGGTCATTGGCACGGGTCGTGGTCAAGATGGGTGCTTTGCTTAGAAATTTTAGCGTGGGCCGTGTGATTTCTCACTCCCCGCTAGTTGGTCTTAGAATATTGAGCTTGAAACAGCGCGAGACGCCTAAAATGAGACATCCCGAGCCTATACTTAGCCGCGTGGATGGGTCTGTTGGCGGTCCGTGACCTCTAGCGCAGGTCGTACCATATCCTTGATCTGGTCTCCTTGGCGTGGGGCATCTTGTTTAGCATATGCCATTAGTGCCAAACCATACATGTTATGAGCCGACCCGTTGGTGCCTTGGCCGGCTGAACTAGTTTCCTTCTCTATGGAAGAACTGTTAGTCCAATTTAAGATTTTTAGTAGTCAATTTTGTAGTTCTTAAGAAAACACATCCAATGGAACCAACCTTGAAGGATAATTATTCTTGAAACATTCTTGGACTTGAGGACAACTCATCGGACCACGATTCCTCATTTCTTCGTTGGCTGCTTTGAACTCCGTAGCTGCCTATGTTCGACTTCAATCTCCTTCTACCACACATTGATGATCGTGGTCTTCATTTACTACCATTCTAATGTGAATGGCCTTTGTCTCTGCTACATTCCTTGCAAACAACCTTCAATATCTTTTACCGCCCTTACGAACGGTCTTCACATAGAATGTAAACAAAAAGTACCCACAGGCGACCCACTAAAGATGATTACAAGGAAGATCAAGGAGCCCATGGATACAAGATGTCCATTAGTACCAATTAAGTCTAAAAAATGTGGGATTTAAACAAGAAAACCAAGCATGACCGTCTAAACCCCTTGTCACGTAAACTCAACTAATACTAGCAATCCACCAAGAAAAAGTAACTAAAAAGTATACCAAATGCATCGGTTAACGTACGCGTAGTGAAGCAGATCAAATAAATTCTTCAATGTCTTATCCTTGTCAACATCATATTCACAGAAGAAACCGAGAGACTGTTCCCTCATTTTATGGAAATGCAATTCCATTGCAGCAAAATTTCCATGTTTCATAAGCTCCCAGGACTGAAAATAAATGAAGTTGCGCATATCTGCCTCAGTAAATGGAACCTCCTGATACCCCTTTTATCTGTGAACAAATATGTTAAATATGTATGGCACAGAAACACCAAAACGGTTGGGCTCCAGTATAAGCCTTTGGTCGGACATACTAATAACACGATATCTTGGAAAGTGGTATGAATCCTTAGGCTCAAGCGCGTGGTTTTGTTCATCCTTAATCCATGTAATCCTCTATGTACCATTCACATTGATGTTCACCCTTGCGTTCACTGCAAGTTCACAACATGTCCTGCAAGATTGTGTTGAGCACATTGGACGTGTTGATCTAGATACAAAGATCCCCTCTTTTTTATGTACCATACAGATTCGATAATGATGAAGGTATGCACTCTCCATGATCCTACCACCAGTAGCCCTACAAGGATCACCAAAATTCTTTTAATCATCATAACACTTAGAACTTCTAATCTGAGCTTAAAATCCCTTTGAATGTGCATACCGATGAATGTGAGCAACAAAATCTTCTTATGTGCTAAATTCTATCCCCAAAGTAGGTTTAGTCACAACGTCAACACATTCAGCCCCGTGACCACTGTTCCCATTATCAGCATCTGGGCAAACAGACCGGTGGCCAGTCAACCGGAATACCAAATCCTCAACTTCAAACTCTTCAACAACAACCTCATCGTCATCATCCAACATTTCATCTTCATAACCATAGTCCAATCCTTCCACAGCCTCATTGTCCTCATCAACTATTTCAATGTCTACACCATCACAATTAGCATAACCAAACATTCTGGCTACGGGTAACCACCAACACCTTCCACCTCATCGTTTTCAACATGCAGATGCCCTTCATCTACGGCAACATCTTCATTTAAATAAAAACTTGAGCAACTGGGGTGCAACATTCAACATTCAGGTCAAAATCCATAACATCAAAAACCTACACAAGCATAACCTAAACATTATTAATACAAATACTCTACCTCCAACACTAAAGACCTGGGCAACAATCAAAATGAAGACCCTAAAAACCATAATCACAGTGACATTCTGTGGTTCTTATCTTATCCAAATTATCACACTGTTAAAAAATATAGTAAGACTAGAATCATACCTATCGGAAGCAACTTCAGACCCTTTATTACAATTCTCCCCCTCGCCACTAATGAAGAAATTGGGTTTGATGACGACTGTGCCAGCGTCGACAGCAGTGCTCCAAAACCCTAGCACCGAAGTCGACATTGTTGGTGAAATTGTCGAACCGGGTTTGCTTGAGAAAGAGGTGGGGGGAGGAAAAATAATGAAAGAAAACGAAAACATTTTAGCAGAAAAATGGGCAAAAGAAGGAAGAATTGTTTGGGGAATGACAGATGAACAGTGATTTTAAATTCCCAAGAATTCAAAGTCCAAAAATTCTACCGCAAGGCCTCCATCTCTCACATGCTCGGTCATCCAATAGAGCGTTGACACGTGGGAGGGTCGACAACTCTGAGGGTATCGCTATATCACGCCCTATATTTTACTTGATTACGCCCTGTATTTATACTATTCAATATACAATATGTATTTTAATTTAAATATATTTAAATTATTGTTAAATTTTAAAAATTAAACACATTACCACCTCCATCCCCGGTCATGCACCACTCACCGCCGCCACCCGCCATACACCGCCGTCGTTATCTCCAGCCACTCTCCCCATTCTCTAGCGTCATCCCTGCCATCTCCGGCATCATCCCCACTCAGATCTTTGTCCCCCTCCATCCTCATCCCCGGCATCATCTCCGTCCCTACCATCTCCATCCCAAATCTCAGTCCCCGTCCCCAGCATCTTCGTCCCCTTCCCCGGCATCATCTCCGTCCCCATCCCGCCGCCATCTCCGTCCCCTGTCCCCGCTGTTATCTTTGTCCCCGGTCTACCAATTCCATCGCCATCGCCCAGTTCTCATCGCCCATTCCATCATCCCATTCTCATCGGCTGGTTCTCGTAGCCCTTCCCTAACCCGGTTCTCGTCGCCCTTCCCCAACCCTGTTCTCATCAGCCCATTCTCGTCGACCCATTCTCATCGCCCTTGCCCGACCCGACTCTCGTCACCCATTCCGTTACCCTCATCGCCCAGTTCTAGTCACCCTGGCCTGACACGGTTCTCGTCCCTGTTCTTGTCACTGTGTACCTTTGGTTCTCATCACCATTCTCTCATAACTGGGGACAACGGTGGTTGGCGCCTAAGATGGGGGGCTAGGTTTCTGTGCCGGAGATGGGGCTAGGCTTGGGTAATTGAGGGTTTCCACCAGAGAAATGAGAAGGCGGGGATGAGGTAGCAGCTGGGGTGATGAGATGGCGGCAGCGGCTGCGCTGTGATGGAGCGGCGGTGGCGCAGTGGTGAAGCGCCATGGTGGTGGTGGCGTTGTGCCATGGTGGCCGCAGCGGTGGCATTGTGGTGGCGGCAGTGGTGGCCCGTGGTGGCAGTGGTTGCGCTGTGGTGGCAACGGCGGTGGCGTTGTGGTGGCAGCTGCGGTGGCACCGTGGTGGCGCTGCAATGGCAGCAGCGATGATTCTGTGGTGGCACACCATGGAAAGGGAAGAGTTTGATTTTGTTTTAATTTTAGAAGTTGAAATTAATATTATACGTATATATACGTATTAGGGCGTAAGTTAGTAAAATACATGACGTGATATAGCAACACCCTTTATTATTGGTACTTCAACAAAACTAAATACTGAATTTTGTGATGACATGGAAGGAAAATGTCAATTAACCGAGGTTTGATGGATCTGGTTTCGCAAGGTTGGTGCTTGCTATCTTGTATCTGTCTGGAAGGTTCCTTTCACTTACGTTTTCACTTTTTTTCCAACGGTTCCCACTACCATGTCTAGAATGAAATTTGGTTTTACCAATTTTTCTTAATTATTAATAATATGTTTCAACATAACCTATCGAACCAAATATGCAATAAAATAAAGTATAAAGACACAAAACTTAGTTACGCAGTTCGGTGAAATCTACCTACATCTGCGGGGCCTTGCCCAGTTCAGAATTAATCCACTAATCAGAAAGATACAGTACAAAGTACACCATACAAAATACTTATCTTTACTACGTGTGAATCCTGCTAGCTCCCCTACCTACCGATCTACCTTGATCAAACTCCCTTTGACCTCAAAACTCGTCGATGCTGGATCTTCTCCCCCCAAGGAATAAAGGCATATAATTCTGAACTTTGAACGGCAGGTCACGTATGTTGGAACATGTAGATCTGGCTCTTTGCAAGACTCTAGGAAAGATGAAAAATTTCTCAATTAAATTCGTGAGTTTGTTGCAGCTGTGATGTCCCCTTTTAAAGTCATGAGCAGATCAGAACTCTCCATGATTATCTCTATAATATTTCTATTTCTTATCTACTTCTGAAACATATTCAAATCTCATAAATAAAGAGATTTTTCTGATCACAACATATCTCATATATTCGATAAACTCAATACCATATTTTTAGAGATTTTCCATAAACCTAATATGCTTCTACCATCGCCTAACATATTGCAGAATATTTAGATTTCCATAAATCACAAATACCATAATATTTTGTCCTTCTTCCGTAAGATCTTATTGGCGTAATTGTGGCTTGTTCACATGTTCCAACATGGAAAGTTTTTCGTTTCCAAACGTGTTCACAAATTGCTAATTAAATTACTCAATGAAAACCACTTGACTTTAAAATCCCCCCCCCTTTGGCATTTTGTGGACCCAACCATTTTGGAAATCAAAACACAACGAAAAACTTCTAATTATTCACATAGGTCTTCCAGAAATCCACCTATGTTGGAACATATGCAAACTACGGAATCTGATTATAAAAGAATACCATTCGAAAACCAGAATTCCAGAATCCCAAAAAATAATATTCATATTACAGTCATTGAAAAATAATATCCAAAATTACCAAAAATTCCCCCAATGGGGCCATGAATATGCCAAAGGAAATAAACCACAGAATTAAACTTATACCAGATTAGAAAACCAACTCCCCCTGAACGCAACATATGATCTATGTTGGAACATAGATACTTCAGGATCATTAATCTTTTTCAGGAGCAGCAACATGTGCCTCCAGCTGAGCATTCTGCCCTTTAAGTCTGGCCTTCTCTGCTTCAAGAGCTGCAATTTGGATGATTATAACCCCTAAACATGTATTGAGCACCACTAACTTGGCCTTCTTTTTAGCATCTATAGAAGTTGTAGCTTCAGGGTTCCATGGCAGATCATGCACTTGTTGCATGCCAAAAGTCTTCTTATTAATCCAGAGAAACTCTGTATCAATGATCACATCATTTTCTTTTCCCTTCACCTTAGCACTCTTAGCTAATGCAGATATTAGACAGGGGTATACCAGAGCATGTTTAGCCTTTGGAGTTGTGGCTTGCCTAACCAGACTTTGCTGGATAAATAATCCTAGATTGACTGGTTTCTGTGTTCCAACACAGTACAACAAATTTGCCATTTCTCTTGTCTGAGCTGTAGTATTGGAAGATGGCATCCAGTCATTCACAGCCACCTGATATAAACCAAAAAACCTAGAGGATATGCAAGAAGCATGTGATTATCCTGTCTCAGACCACTATATCTTGTATCCTTCTGAGACTACCTCCAGAATCCTTTCATCAGACACATCCAAGCTCTTTGGAAAAACTCCAAATCTGGAGTTTTCAGCCCCAAAATCTTATTCATCATGGCAGTAGAGAAATCAATAATTTCCCCCCTAACTTAGACACTCTTAAACCATGGGGAATCAACTTCCAAGTTTCCAGCCATCAGGTTAGAATAAACTTCAGTAACTACTTGCTTGTTGTACTGCAGTTGTACCATATCAGGTCTTTTCATCCTAATTGTCCCCAAAAAATTAGAAAAACCACTAGCCCTATATGCTTCTAGATCTACTGGCCTCTCAGAGATAATTTTCCTCTCAGTAAAAATGTCTCCCATCTCTTCACACTTCATATCAAAGTAAGAGAAAGACAACGCTTCACTTACAAAAGGGGGTGGCAGCACTTTCTTCTTCTTAGGAGTAGCTTGGTTTTCTTAGATCTCTTGGCTGGTGGGGAGTCCTCAGCAACAGGAATCTTCCTCTTACCCCTTGTAGCTTGGAAGAATTCATCTAGTACCTCATCACTGGAATATTTCAGGTCTGATTCCAGTGTTGGAACATACTCAAACTGCTTAATCTCTTCTCCTTGCTCAGTTATATCTATCTCGTCCTATGTTCCAACATGCTGATCCTTGCTGATTTATCTTGCCTCAAATCAAATACTCCAATCTGATGTCCGTCTGAATACTCCAGATCATCATATGCATTCCAGAGACATCAACCTGGTTTTGACCTCCCATGTCCATATCTTCAGCCCTTGCATATTCTACCCTCTGTGTTGGAACATACCCAACACCGTCTCCCTCTTCACTGTCTGTAATTTCAATAATCACAGGTTTTCTAAGTTCTCTCATCATCTGGGCAGCCTTGGCATCATAAAATCCTACAGGCATCCTATTCGTGGACTTAATCACCTCTAGTCCCTCAGCCTCATCATCACTTATCTCCTCAATCTTAACATTACTAGGGCTAGAGATAGATGAGTATACATGAAATCTATCCTCCCAATTGTAAACTCAATATTTCCCTCTCAATAATCTAACTTCATAATTTTCCATGTCCTCCAGCTCACCAACATCTCCAAAAAATAGTTCTTTAGCATTAACACTTAAAAATACCCCCTCTAAATTCTTAAATTTAGACAAATCTATTGTACTTCTATTGGATTCAAGCCATTTAAATTCCATTCCATACAACTTGAGAGTAGGAATATTCATGCTTGTTACCTTTTGATAAGGACATTTCCCTTTGCCTTTGAGTTCTTCACTATGTCTTCCATCACAGGTCGGATCTGCCTCCACATTTCTTCCCTCTGCTCAACATTGTCATTTGACGGGCGGGCGGTCGTCGCGCCCGCCGTGCAAAAGATAATTTATAAGCCCTAAATGCTTACTTTCTACAACTAGGTAGATAGTGGCAAATCGGGGTCGTCCAAAGAGAAGAGGGATCTTCCTAAGCGTCTAAGCACACAATGGTTGATATTAGGCTAGGAGTAAATATATATACACACACATAAAAGCAAGTAAAAGGGAGGGGTTGGTTGGTTGGTTTCCTAAGTTAACAAAGATAAAAAGACAAGATAACTAGCAAGGTCAAGTGACTATGCTAATCATCAAACAAAACTAAGAAAAGGGGTTTTAAACTACAAAGATAAAATGCCTTGGGGGCAACGGATATCCACTTCCACATCTAATGTAGTTCATCGAATCATTCACACATTCCATCATATAGCATTCAGGACCCAACACTCACACACCCATCTAGCAAGTACCACAACACACACATCACAAGGAGTTCTAAGTTCATGCTCATAGATCTTCATGCAAAGGCGCTACGGAATTCGTCACGTTCCTACACCTAAACAATTCAACCACACAAGCACTACCTATGCTCAAACAACTCATGGTACACATGCAGTGAAACACACCGTCAAGAATACATGAACGCCAAATAACAAATGCTTCAAGAATGAATTTAAATCATCTATTCAATACTTCAACTACTTGTCGTGGAGACTAAACTCCTATCCTTCTTAGTTCGTAGTTTGCGAGAGTGAGTTCGACATCTCTCGTCAAACCTCACCAATGACTCTCGAGTCGCGACCACGACTCAAGGTGTCATTGGTGGCATTTAGCACGAAGGACCAACAAGCTTGGCAATGCTTATGACCACTACACCGTGACTAAGCATTAAACCAATTCATGCAATTACACGAGATTAGTCAAGAGCGACCACTCATAGACCACGAGCATATAACTCTTCTCGTTTGCTACACAAACGAACATGACGAAGAGTTCAACATCAATCACATTCGTCTAGCACATTGTCAACACACTAACACAATCAAAAGCTCTAATTCATACTCTCACATTACTAACAAGAACAGGGGGGAAATTAACCCAAATCCCCCAAACCCTAGCTAGCAATTCTTCCAAGCATTTCATATCATCAAGCTCTCAACAACATTAATAGAATCAACAATTAACATTCAAAGCACAATAAAAGCACAATAGCAAAAACATCAAATAGATAGATAGAAATGAGTTCTTGCTACATAGATAATGGAAGCTTCAATCCTTTGCTCCCAAGAACAAAACTAACCTAGATAAACAAAACCCATAACAAAGAACTAAAAGCTACAAAGAAAGAAGAAGAAAATCTAAGGTTTTGGAGCCCTAAAACCCAGAGAAAAACAGGCTGAGCAAAACTGGAGAAGAGGAGGAAAGAGAGGGTATTTATAGTGCAAAGAAAATAAAGTTGATTTCTGGCCGCCCGTTGGTCGCGACTCGCGACGAGTTTGTCGCGACTCGCGACGGTGTTGGTCGCGACTCGCGATGGTGTCGCGACGGGGTCGCGACGGGAGCCAGAGTTTTGCATTGTTTCTTTGTCTTCTTCATAGCCATCCCTCTCAATCTTCAAGTCTTCAACGGCTCCAAAAATGGTCTTCAACGGCCTCCGGTCTTCATGTCTTCGAAGTGAGTATCCAAAAGTCTTCGAAAGTATAGTCTTCAATGTCTTCCGGTCTTCGTTGCTTCCTTGTTCTTCCCTTGTCACACAAAATCCACTTAGAAGAGGTAAAAGAGTACAAAGTTGCTTTTGCCTCTCCTAAGTGAATTTCAAGGTAAAACACAAGCTCTCGATAATAAAAGAGCACAAAAGTGATCCTAAATACTACTAAATAATGCATCTAAAATGGACACATCAAACCTCCCCACACTTAAACCTTACTCGCCCTCGAGTAAGAAAAGATTCAAGCATACGGAGGAAATGGCATATCCACATCCTAAAACCCCTAAAATAACCACACAAAATGGACATATCAAACCTCCCCACACTTAAACCTTACTCACCCTCGAGTAAGAGAAGAACCAAGCACACGGAGTAAATGATATATCCAAAACCTAAACTAATCCCCCAATGAAAGCCTCACAAAAACTCTCAATATCAAAAATCCCAAAATAAACGCGCACATGAGAATTTTTTCACACACACATCCCCAATCCTAAATCTAACCAAACCTACCACTTATCAATTCACTACCCATAAAAATATTTCAAAGCCCCGAATTGATATTCCCAAAGTCCAATGACACAAGATGGAGTTAAAACCATTGAAGAGGTTTAAGCACATACTACACCTAATGCCAATATATCAACCAAAAACGAAGTAGAAAGAGATAAGGAATTTCGTAACCACACTTCGTTTCCTAACCCACTAAGCTACCCAATCCCAAGAGGTCTATAGATATTGAGCTACCCGATCCATCCGTGTGACAACCGCAACCTTATGACTCCAACGCCGGCAAATGAGTGAAATCATAGTATTTTTCAATTTCTCTCACTTTCTCTCATGTTGCCTAGGAGCTCTTTCGAGTTTTCATCCTAGCCACACATCATGTTTCTTTAGCTCACATCTCACCTTTTTCCGCACATTTTAGCCTCTCATTTTTTCCTAGGCCGCCCTTTAAGGTTTTTCGACCTATCCGGGCCCCCAATGTTGCCTAAGTTGCCCTCTCGGGTTTTCAACTTAGCGGGTTTTCTTTTTCTTTTTTTTTTCTTTTTCTTTTTCTATTTTTTTTTGTTTTTCTATTTTTTTTCTCTCATGTTTTTCCAATGAAAAGTAGCAAAAAGCATTCCAAAACAATCTAGCATGCATATGAGTCCTCTAACCCCTCCCCACACTTAAAACATGACATTGCCCTCAATGTAAACACGTAAGGCAAAAACAATAAAAATCAAGGTAAGGGAGTTAGAGTGACACCCATTTCTCCGCAAATTCGCTGGTGATATGGCGATATCCAAGTACTTGGATGGTCCCGAGATAGGTTTCGGAACCGGAAGGGTGAGCAAAGATGCCGTAGAAGAACTCACCCCTCGAGAAAAGCATTGTCTCCATGGCGTCGTTTGATCAAGACTACACCACGAAGAACACATTAAACTCACAAATACATAAGGATATGGAATACTAGGTTTAGCATCAAGAGTTAATAACCATAGTATTTTCAAAGAACAACCAAATCACACTCAACCAACACTATAAGAATAATCATGAAAAATATCCAACATATATTGACATGTATACAAGCATCATTATAGGATATGCACTTACGATCACAATGATGTAGTCGGCATACTACAATCAACAAATGTACTATAAAGATGCAAGAATGTTCATATGTCAACATATGTAGGATGGTGGAGGAACGAGTGGGTATGTGGTGGTTCTTGGGAGTGTTGGGTGGAGAAGAAGGTAGGATCATGCAATGTTTAAAATCATTTGGAAACTTGGAAGCTTGGAAATTTGAAATCCGGGTTCAAAAAAATTTTCAACAGTTACTGAGCACGTCGCGACTCGCGACGAGGTTCGTCGCGACTCGCGACGAGCCTCGCGAAGTCATCGCGACTCGCGGAAAGTAGAGTCCGAGAGCCCAAAATTTTCTGAGCTCGTCGCGACTCTCGACGAAGTGTGTCGCGACTCGCGACGAGCCTCGCGAAGTCATCGCGACTCGCGGAAAGGTGAGTCCGGGAGCTCAAAATTTTCTGAGCTTGTCGCGACTCGCGACGAAGTGTGTCGCGACTCGCGACGAGCCTCGCGAAGTCATCGCGACTCGCGGAAAGTTGGCGCTGGGAGTGATTTTTCTCCCCTGTTCGTCGCGACTCGCGACGAAGCCCATCGCGACTCGCGACGGCAGGGTATCCCAGGCTTAAAATTTTTTCGTTTTCTTACCAACTGTCCAAGCTTTCTTCCCTCGTTCATTGATCTCGTTCCTTCATCTCCATCATTGCAATGCACTTCATGTTGCTACAAAATCATAGAAAAACATGCCATAAAAAGAACAAAACAAAACAACAACAAAAAACTAAGAAACAAAAACTAAAAGAAACAAAAACTAAAAGAAATGCCGACTTTATTTAACGTCGTCGGCACGACGAAGCTCCGTATGTTTAAGGTCGTCGGCACGACCCTAATGTTATCCGTATGGTGAAGGCTTGAAGCTCTTCACCATGAGCATCCAAAATAAGAGAGGTGGGGGCACAAAACTTTCAAGAGGAAAGTCTTGTGGAGGTGGAGATGGTTCAAAGGGAATTAAGTGGTTAGGGAGCTTGGGATAGTCTTTTGGCTCCTCTCTCGTTTCCCTCAAAACTTCCGAAAATATTAGAGTTGGTTCACTAGGTGGGAGAAGGGGTGACAATGCTAATGGATGTAGCACTATCACCTCTTCCTCCATTTTTCTATCCTCTACAACCAACTCCTCATCCCTTTCAAAATCAAAATCATTTTTATTGGTGACCTCACTCACCGAGTCATCGAGTTCAAGTTGGGATGGTGTATTTTCGGAATCACGAGCTTCCATGCGGGCCAATACCTCTAATATGTTCCTCACATGCCCCTCAATGGCTTCAACACTAGAGGAGAGCTGGGTATCCGGCTCCTCACTAGTAAAGGAGTTCAAGTTTTCTATGGTATTTAAGACATCCTCACGTGTCAAACTTGAACTTCCTTGTTGGGCTTGGTTTTGGGGTATGGTATAGGGTGGTGATGGCCAACTAGGTTGCTCGTAATATTGGTTTTCCGGCTCATTCTCATACCACAAATCCGAACTACCACTCCATTCCGGATTGTAAGAGTTGTGGTATGGATAGCATTCCTGAGCTTCTTGCCCTTGAAAACCAATATCTCCTACCTCTTGATAGTACCCATGGTTTTGGAAACCAAGGGTTCTTTCTCGGTCATCGTGCTGTTCCCACAACAAAGGGCAAGATTCGGTAGGATGGTCGGAATGACACATCCTACAAAACCTTGCTTGTTGAGCCTCTCTTCTCATCATGAGTTCCCTCAAGGTGAGACGCTCCATTAAATTTTTTTTTTTTCAAAAGTTTGGAATCATAGTGCAAGGATTCTCGATAAAATAAATCACCAAGAACTCAAGCAATACCTACTCCGAACAAAAACAACCACCAAGTAGTGCAAAATAAAAACAACTAGCTAATACACAACCAAATACACCTAAATACTTAAGAATAAACGCCTCTTCCCGGCAACGGCGCCATTTTGACGGGCGGGCGGTCGTCGCGCCCGCCGTGCAAAAGATAATTTATAAGCCCTAAATGCTTACTTTCTACAACTAGGTAGATAGTGGCAAATCGGGGTCGTCCAAAGAGAAGAGGGATCTTCCTAAGCGTCTAAGCACACAATGGTTGATATTAGGCTAGGAGTAAATATATATACACACACATAAAAGCAAGTAAAAGGGGGGGGTTGGTTGGTTGGTTTCCTAAGTTAACAAAGATAAAAAGACAAGATAACTAGCAAGGTCAAGTGACTATGCTAATCATCAAACAAAACTAAGAAAAGGGGTTTTAAACTACAAAGATAAAATGCCTTGGGGGCAACGGATATCCACTTCCACATCTAATGTAGTTCATCGAATCATTCACACATTCCATCATATAGCATTCAGGACCCAACACTCACACACCCATCTAGCAAGTACCACAACACACACATCACAAGGAGTTCTAAGTTCATGCTCATAGATCTTCATGCAAAGGCGCTACGGAATTCGTCACGGTCCTACACCTAAACAATTCAACCACACAAGCACTACCTATGCTCAAACAACTCATGGTACACATGCAGTGAAACACACCGTCAAGAATACATGAACGCCAAATAACAAATGCTTCAAGAATGAATTTAAATCATCTATTCAATACTTCAACTACTTGTCGTGGAGACTAAACTCCTATCCTTCTTAGTTCGTAGTTTGCGAGAGTGAGTTCGGCATCTCTCGTCAAACCTCACCAATGACTCTCGAGTCGCGACCACGACTCAAGGTGTCATTGGTGGCATTTAGCACGAAGGACCAACAAGCTTGGCAATGCTTATGACCACTACACCGTGACTAAGCATTAAACCAATTCATGCAATTACACGAGATTAGTCAAGAGCGACCACTCATAGACCACGAGCATATAACTCTTCTCGTTTGCTACACAAACGAGCATGACGAAGAGTTCAACATCAATCACATTCGTCTAGCACATTGTCAACACACTAACACAATCAAAAGCTCTAATTCATACTCTCACATTACTAACAAGAACAGGGGGGAAATTAACCCAAATCCCCCAAACCCTAGCTAGCAATTCTTCCAAGCATTTCATATCATCAAGCTCTCAACAACATTAATAGAATCAACAATTAACATTCAAAGCACAATAAAAGCACAATAGCAAAAACATCAAATAGATAGATAGAAATGAGTTCTTGCTACATAGATAATGGAAGCTTCAATCCTTTGCTCCCAAGAACAAAACTAACCTAGATAAACAAAACCCATAACAAAGAACTAAAAGCTACAAAGAAAGAAGAAGAAAATCTAAGGTTTTGGAGCCCTAAAACCCAGAGAAAAACGGGCTGAGCAAAACTGGAGAAGAGGAGGAAAGAGAGGGTATTTATAGTGCAAAGAAAATAAAGTTGATTTCTGGCCGCCCGTTGGTCGCGACTCGCGACGAGTTCGTCGCGACTCGCGACGGTGTTGGTCGCGACTCGCGATGGTGTCGCGACGGGGTCGCGACGGGAGCCAGAGTTTTGCATTGTTTCTTTGTCTTCTTCATAGCCATCCCTCTCAATCTTCAAGTCTTCAACGGCTCCAAAAATGGTCTTCAACGGCCTCCGGTCTTCATGTCTTCGAAGTGAGTATCCAAAAGTCTTCGAAAGTATAGTCTTCAATGTCTTCCGATCTTCGTTGCTTCCGTGTTCTTCCCTTGTCACACAAAATCCACTTAGAAGAGGTAAAAGAGTACAAAGTTGCTTTTGCCTCTCCTAAGTGAATTTCAAGGTAAAACACAAGCTCTTGATAATAAAAGAGCACAAAAGTGATCCTAAATACTACTAAATAATGCATCTAAAATGGACACATCATTATTCTCTGGAGGTTGAGGAGTTTCTTGAGTCTCATTCTCGACCGTGGGAGATTTAGGGCTTGAAGACATTTTTTTGGCGGAGGTTTGTTGTGAGAGAGAAGATCTTCTCAAGTTATATGGAAAATTTTTGCAACAAGAATCAGAAAAACACCAAGAATTTTGGGATTGTATGCCAAAAAGAGTGGGATATGGAGAGATGGAGACAATTTTGAACAAACACAAACTCTTCACTTCTTTACCTCTTTTGCCTCAAAAAACTTTTTACCTTTCCAAGAAAAGTATTGATTTTACTTTTCTCACTTGTCAATTCAAGGCACACCCTCTTGAACTTCTAACGTACCAAACTTCAATTTTGGTAGCCTTTTCTTCCTTCCTCCTTTTTAAAATTTTTTTTTTCAATTTTCAAAAAAAATTATAAGGCAAAAAAATATTTACAGATAAATGAGGGCAAAAAGTACCTCAAATCTGACAAATACCTAAGTGTTGTCTGAGAATTTCAAATGTGGCAGTGTCCAATGGTTTTGTAAAAATATCTGCAAATTGCTCAGATGTTGGAACATAGACCACCACTACTTCTTTTCTTTCAACGGGATCTCAAATAAAATGATGCCTGATGTCAATATGCTTGGTTCGAGAGTGTTGGACTGGATTTTTAGAAATATAAATAGCACTTGTGTTGTCACATAAAATCTTCAAAGACCCTTGATGAATTCCATAGTTGTTCATCATTTTCTTCATCCACAATAGTTGTGCACAACAACTTCCAGTAGCAAGATATTCAGCTTAGGCAGTAGACAAAGAGATCAAATTTTGTTTCTTGCTATACTAAGAGACTAGATTCGTACCAATGAAAAAACACCCACTTGTAGTGCTTTTACGATCATCACCATTACCAGCCCAACCAGAATCACTGTACCCAATTAAACCATAATCTTGATTCTTAGAATACCAGACACCATACTCAGAAGTCCCACTTACATATCAAATATCTCTTTTTACTGTTGTTAGGTGAGATTCCTTTGGGTCAGCATGAAATCTTGCACATATTCCTACGCTGAAACATATATCAGGTCTACATGCTGTCAAATAAAATAGACTCCTAATCATGCCCCTGTATAACTTTTGATCAACTGCGAATCCTTTTTCATCCTTTACCAGTTTGTCAAAAATCCCCGTAGGTGTTCTAATTGCTCGGGCATTGCTTAGACCGAATCTCTCTACTAAATTAAGGCATACTTACTCTGATTTATAAGCGGACCATTTTTTCCTTGCTTAACTTGCAATCCTAGAAAATATGTGAGTTTTCCAACCATGCTCATCTCAAATTCAGCCTGCATTATAGTGACGAAATCATGTACCATAGATGGTGAAGTAGAGC
Organism: Rubia yunnanensis; assembly: GCA_037428765.1. Classification (NCBI taxonomy): domain Eukaryota; kingdom Viridiplantae; phylum Streptophyta; class Magnoliopsida; order Gentianales; family Rubiaceae; genus Rubia; species Rubia yunnanensis. The sequence goes on along the minus strand of CM075069.1, from coordinate 61,412,898 downwards.
CGAATACTATACCATCAATATAAATTTGAGTAATCAGAATTTTTGATGCCTTTTGAAGCACAAATAATGTGCAATCTACCCCCCTTCAACGATAACCTTTCTTAAGAAGAAAGTTAGTAAGTCATTCAAACCATGCCCTTGGTGCTTGCTTTAAACCATATAAAGCCTTCTTGAGGCGATACACATGATGAGGGTAGTGAGGATCCTCAAATCATTTAGGTTGTTCCATATAAACTTCTTCATTTACCAAACCATTTAGAAAAGAACTCTTGACATCCATTTGATATAGAGTAAAGTTCATAGAGCAGGTAATAGTAAGTAAAATTCAAATTGACTCTAACCTGGAAACTGGTACGAATGTCTCATCAAAGTTGACTCCTTCAACCTGTGTGTATCCTTGAGCAATCAATTTGGCCTTGTTCCGAGTGATTTGTCCATCAGCATCAGATTTATTCTTGAAGATCCAGTTAGTGCCGACAACATTTACACCTTTAGGACGAGGAGTGAGATACCATACATCATTTCATGCAAACTGACCGAGTTCTTCTTGCATTGCTGCAATCCAGTATTTGTCCAGTAAGGCCTCCTGGTAGTTCTTGGGTTCAATGAGAGAGATGAAGCATTGTAATCCAGCTTACTTCCTATAATAAACCCGAGGGATTGATTAAGTACTTCTTGTCATCGGTTCAGGTTGCTCCTGCATTGGAACATAGGATAAAGCAGTGGGGGATGATGTTCCAACATACTCACTATCTTCTAGTTTAGCAGTATAATCAGTCTACTCATATGTTCCAACATGCAATGAATAAACTTGTCAGGTTGACTGTGTTGTGTTGGAACATGGTCTTTATTGAGTTTGTATTCTCCACCATTTTAACCTTGTCCTTCTTCAGAATCATCCACAGTAACATTTATGGATTCTATGAGTGTGTTTGTTCAAAGTTTGTAAGCACGATAAGCCCGGCTATTCACAGAATAACTAAGAAAGATTCCAATATCACTGCGATCGTCAAATTTTACCAATTGCTCTCTATCTTTGAGAATGTAGCACTTGCTTCCAAACACATGAAAGTATGAGACATTTGGTTTCCTACCCTTCCAAATCTCGTAAGACGTTTTTCTTGTGAATGGATGTAGATATACTCGATTGATTGTATAGCAAGTTGTGTAAATGGCTTCTGCTCACCATTTTTCGTGAATTTCTTTCTCGACTAACATGATTCGAGCCATCTCCTGAAGAGTTCTATTTTTCCGCTCTACAACACCATTCTGCTAAGGGGTGATTGGTGCAGAAAACTCATGTTGAATTCCAAGCTCATCACAAAAATCACTGAATTGAGAGTTTTCAAATTCCCTACCATGATCACTACGAATTCGAACAATCTTCTCGACTGGACTTCCTTTTTCAGTCTGTAATTTTATCACAAGACTTCTAAACACTTCCAAAGTATCAGATTTTTCTTTTAGAAAAGCTACCCACGTAAATCTGGAGAAATCATTAACACATACAAAGATATATTTCTTGCCACCTATGCTAGGTGTATTGACTGGACCCCATACGCAATAATTCTAGATTTCTTGAGGTAGTTATACATTGAATTGATGAGTGGGGAGATCAAATGTTTTTACCTTGTTGGCATGGTTCACATATAATTGTGCCTTTGCTTGTCAATGTAGGCATACCTCGTACTGCCTTTGCATTTGCAATTTTCACCAAGGTTTTGTAATTGATGTGACCTAGCTTCCTGTGCCATAGAAATCCTTCATCTTTTTTAGAGATCATACATCTCACTTCATGTTCCAGCAAATAGCAATTATCTTATGATCGAATGCCTGGAAGGACTTTGGCTTCTCCGTATTTATTTTTCTTTCTGAAATTCCACAGTCATATTGTCGTGACACAGTTGGCTTATACTCAGCAGATTGGCCTTTAAGTCTTCAACATACAAAACACTGGTAAATACTGGGAATCCTTCAATTTCTAGTTCTCCTTTTCCAAGTACTCTACTCTTCTTTCCATCGCCAAAAGTAAAAACCACCATCGTATGGTCTGATGTTTGTGAGGAATTCCTGAGTGCCAGCCATGTGGCAAGAATAGTTACTATCAAAGTACCACGAATCTCTGGAATGTGCTATAAGAGAAATATGTGCAACAAGGCACGCACTAGAGATTTTGATAACCCATACATTTCTGACTATCTTTGATTTCTAGACCTCGTCTATGTTGGAACATACCAAGAGTTGACCTCCTGCCATGATGTCTCTGAGCAGTTTCTAGCATTGTTCCTCTGTGTACCCTTGGTATGAGCAGTAGTTATAGATGAGAGGTTTCCTTTGATGAGACTTGCCGAACTTTCTCTTTATCTCTCCAATCTTTGACTTGAGTGTAACTGTGTTCTTAGGCATCTCTCGAGTCTTAGACTTCACTGTGACTGTGCTCTTAGGTGGGTTGTTATACCCAATTCCGTGTCGATCTCCAAAGCTCTTTCCCATAACCAGAATATCATCGAGTTTTACTTTTCCAGAGTTCAGCTTAGTAATAACTGCTTCAGACATCTCAACTTTCTTGGTTGCTGAAATTAGCTTCACATTCAACCGTCATTCTCTTTTCTAAGTTTAGCAACTTCCACACAATTTTTTTTATCTCTACCATATGAGTTTTTTCTTCCTTCAGTACTTTGTTTGTATCAACAACTTGGAGCCACATAGCATACATATTTTCGTATGTACTGTAGATTTCTTCATCACTAACAGCAAGTCCGTCATTATCACTAGAAACCTCATACGAATCTATGTTAGAACATACAGCTTCGATTCTATCTGATGTATTGGAACAACCATCATCTGATGCATCATGAATTTCCAAACGCCACATAGTTGCTTGTAAGTTCCTCTTCATCTTTCTCGTCTCCTTCATCTTCACTCTATGAGGTGACAGATGATTTTCCCTGTTTCTTCCATGTATTTGCACATTCAACCTGAATATGAACATATCCTTCACATTCTCTGCATTGAATTAGTCCGGGCTGTTTTGGTTCACCACTTTAATTTTTGGGAAACTACTGAATTCCTTGTTCAAACCATGTCCCACAATTAATTCCAAATTCTTGTGACCTTGGTCTATTTCCCCCAAAACTTTCCTGTGATTTCTTGTTTACTACTTTCTTCAACATTCTTGAGAATTTTTTTGGGATAAGTGCAAGTTTTTCAAATTCATCATCACTGTCAGATTTGTGATTGTCCTTTGATGACGATGTTTTGAACGCGAACTCCTTTTTTGTAGCTTGTTGAAATGTCATCTCATAAGTCTATAATGATCCCATTAATTCATCTAAGCTCATGGTGGCTATATATCTTGCTTCTTCTATTGATGCAACCTTCATTACAAACCTTTTAGGAAGTTATCTCAAGGTCTTTTTCACCAATTTTGCCTCTTTGTAGACTTTTCCAAGTTGATACGCCATATTGGAGATGTCCCTGAGTTTTTCGTTGAACACAACAATAATGTCATCTTCCTCTATCTTGAGTTCCTCGAAATTTGTAGCCAATATATGTAATTTAGATTCTCGAACTCGACTAGTTCCTTCAGGAACAGTTTACAGAATATCTCATGCTTTCTTGGCCTGATGGCATGTAGAGTTGAGTTTGAACTGATTTTAATCAACTGCAGTGAAGATAACGTTAAATGCTTTTGAATTTGCCAGTGAGGCCTTGAGTTCATCAGGAGACGAAGTAGATTTGTCTTTGAGTACTTTGACTTGACTCTCCGTCTTTTGCCTTAGAACTTGTATCAACATCTTCAGTAGGGTGATTCCACTCGTTTTTAAAACAGTGCAAAGCAAGTTCATCCAGTGAGTTGATGAAAACTCTCATGTGTGCCTTCCAATAATTGTAGTTGTTGCCTTCCAGTAGAGGTGGCCGAGACACTGAAGCTCCTTATTTGGTCGCCATGGTAAAACCAGATCACACTTTCCTTGACACAACCAAGGGAAGAATAAGTGACCGAGCTCTGATACCAAATAAAATTTGGTTTTACCGAATTTTCTTAATTATTACTAGTATGCTCCAACATAACTTATCTAACCAAGTATGCAATAAAATAAAGCATAAAGACACAAGACTTGGTTACGCAGTTCGGTGAAATCCACCTACATCTGCGGGGCCTGGCCCAGTTCAGAATTAATTCACTAATAAAAAAGATACAGTACAAAGTACACCATACAAAATACTTATCTTTACTAATTAAACGTGTGAATTTTGCTAGCTCCCCTAGCTACCGATCTGCCTTGATCAGACTCCCTTTGACCTCGAAACTCGTCGACGCTGGATCTCCTCCTCCCGAGCAATTAAGGCATATGATTCCGAACTTTGAACGGAAGGTCACGTATGTTGGAACATATAGATCTGGCTCTTTGCAAGACTCTAGGAAAGATGAAAATCTGTGTGCAGATTTTCTCCGTTAAATTCGTGAGTTTGATGCAACCGTGATGTACTCTTTTAAAGCCATGAGCAGATCAGTACTCTCCATGATTATCTCTATAATATTCTTATTCCTTATCTGCTTCTGAAGCATATTAAAATCCATAAATAAAGGGATTTTCCTTATCACAACATATCTCATATATTTGATAAACTCAATACCATTTTTGTAGAGATTTTCCATAAACCTAATATCCTTCTACCACCACCTAACATATTGCAGAATATTTAAATTTACATAAATCACAAATATCATAATATTATGTCCTTCTTCCATAAGATCTTGTTGGCGTAATTGTGGCTTGTTCGCATGTTCCAACATGAAAAGTTTTTCGTTTCCAAACTTGTTCACAAATTGCCAATTAAATTACTCCATGAAAATCACTTGGTTTACACGGGAGATTAAGAATTTGTTTATGAGAGTTGCACATATATGTTATTTGTCCGAGGCTCTATTGAAGGTAAACAATAATTACTACTTATCTTCTTGACAGTTTATGGATTTTCACTTTTTTTCATGCACCCATTTTATTTCTGTAACATCTCCGTGGCATTTAAAGGATTTTCACTAATTCATACAATTATTCTATTTACGTAAAAATGTGCAAAACGATGAAAATCAATTTGTTCGGTATGTTATGGCAAAGGAAGCATAATAGTGTCAATCTTCCTCCTCTTGAAAAAAGAGTAATATACTCCCTTTTTAAGAATGACTCCTTATTTCTAAAAAAAAATTCAATTCATGGTTGATGACTAATAAATTTCATCTCATTTAATATAAGACTATAAAGTTTTACTTTTTATAAACTACATGTTACGGAGAATCCAAAGACACCCCACATGACGTTTATTATTGTATGCGATTAAGTTATTGATGGTTAAACATGGCTTGAAAATTTTGACGGTCAAACAGAGCCAATGTTTATAAAACCGGAGGGAGTAAGTATATGCTCCCATAAAGTGAAAGAATGATTGCTATTGATTGTTGGCAATTGGGCGGGATCGGTGAGGAAATGGGACGAGAAATTAGTAAATGAGTAATTAATGAAATTGGGTATTTGCTACACATTAGCTTTTGGGATTGGATGAGATGGAATGAATATATTAATGGGAAATCTTGATACCAATGGGTCACATATTATGCTATCCAAATAAGAACCCATCAAATACCCATTAAATTTCCAATAATTATTCATATTTTAAAATATATTTTTGAAAAAGTTTTTTAACTTTAGGATCCTCGTTGAAATAAATAAAATACAAATCAAATCAACTCATTAAATATATTAATTATAACATAATCTTTTCTAATAATCAGACGGTAATAAAATTATGTTTATTGAGTTTCACAATAAATAATCTTAAAAGAAAAAAATTTATTAAAACTAATTCAAAATTTTACTAAACTAAATTAAATTGAAATAACTAAATTGAACTGACAATTTAAATTTGGGGTGTAAACGAATAGAACTGCTCTCAAAAAGCTCGCGAACAGCTCGGTCAAACTTGTCTCAACTTCAAATTTAACCGAGCTCGAGTCGAACTAGAGCCGAGCTCGAAAAATTTTTGAACTCAAACTCAAGCTCAACTAATAGTGTTCACTGAGGTTGTCGAATTTTTTGAGTCAATATAATATTTATATTAATATATTTTTATTAAATATAGTATATTATAACGTATCCTTAAAATAAGAATATATTTATCATGGCTTAAATTCGAGCTCGAGTTTAAGCTCGAACACGAACTCAAACAAATTAATTTCACCCAAGGTCAAACTCGAGCCTAATTTTTATAGGCTCTATCGAACTGAACGAAGCTCGACCTTAAGAAATTTCAAACGAGCTCGAACTCGAACAATGATTGTTCGAGCTCAGCATGACTCAACTAATATTGTTCGTTAATGTCCTCGAGTTTATCAAGCTAACATATTATATTTTAAATTTTAAATTTTATTAAATATAATATAATATAAATATAAGTATATATAATATATTTATTCACGACTTAATTTCGACCTCGAACACGTGTTCGAACTAAATTAATTTCACTCGAGGTCAAGCTTGAATCATGATTTTACAGGTTCAATCGAATCGAATTGAGCTTAAAATATTTTAAACGGGTTGAGCTCGAACAAACTCGCTTACAGTTTTTATTAGGAGTATGATAAAGTTTGGAAAATGTAACCATAAAAATAGTCACAAAAGAGTAAAAAAAATCATGCTTGAGTGGAGTCCAATTATGGTAAATATTTTCTTCGTCAGAAGACGGGAATTAATCGGGTATTAATTGGGTACCCATAATTACCCAATTTCAATTGGGTAATAGGGAACATAGGGATCCCAATCACATTTCTCCTTGTAAGAGCAAGTCCAACATATTCTACATAATAGAGATTTTCATTGTTTTTAGAGAATTTGGACAACTTCTTTGCTCCAACAGATGCTCCATATGGTTCTCCAAATAGAGATTTTGTAGAAATTAAAATTTGATTCTCTATATTGGCAGAGAGAGAAAACAAAATTTGGAGAACGTGTCATCAATGCAATCATTCATTTAACAGTTTAAATTAATACAAATATTTCATACTACATGGTAAGAAATTCTAAATTTAAACTCTCACACTTGCACATTCTACTAAAAATATTACATTTTCACACTGTACAATGCACACGCTTGACGATTAATATTTTTATTACACAAAAATGAATATTATAAAAAGCTAATAGTTATAATAATATACTTCCTGTAAAAAATTAACAAAACTAGGCATAAAAATATGATTCATTGATATTTCAATGACATTTGAGTCAAAGTTAGGAAGTTTGACTCTTGTAAAATACATGTTGTATTCGAGCAAGTTTGGAGGGAGTAATAATCTCATTAGACAAACCATTGGACTAACTAATAAAATTACCATTCATTTTCTCCTTTATTTCCTTCCGTTAAGTGAAATTTTAGATTTCTTATCACCGTGCTATAATCAACATTTGATTGATGGTAACATGAATATTATAATGAGGGATTATTTTTGACTACTTAATCTATTTTTAATCATTTAATTTTTGTTGAAAAACAAATAAAAGTGAACATTGAAACATTCAGCCATACTTTTTCTCATTTTTTATGTATTCATTTGAGTGATCGTTTTTAAAACTTTTTCATGATATTTTAAACTTATGAATATCAAATAATAATTAACATAAATCATGACATGAATATGATTAAGAAATTAGTTATTGTCTTCTTTATTGACTCTATGAGAAATAGTGAAATATCATATATATATATATATATATATAGTATTTTGAAATCCTACTTCTATTTTTTTTATCCTAAAAGGTTACCTATTATTTTGGTTATGCTAAAAACTTTTCATTAGTCTAATCTGGTGACTTTTATGAATTGAATATCGTTATTTACAATTTATTAAAAGAAATAAATAGTTATAAGATATTTAATTATCTTTTAAAGTGAAGCAATAAAATTAGCCATTTTAAACTTTTCTTCAAGTAAATGTAAGAGTTTGATTTAAATTACAAAAGAAATCACGATTGTATAATAAATGTTAAAGTCTGTAAAATGGAGAGTCTGTTGGGGTTTGAACAAAAAAAATATAGAGAACATGATTTTTGAATCTCCATTTTGAAGAAAATTTTGGAGAACCTGTTGGACTTGCTGTAACCCAATGATATAAAGTCCATTTAATCATAATCCAAATTTTTTAAAAAAAGGAATATTTCCCATCCCATTTGCTTCTGTTGTATAGGTCCCAATAGTTATTGGGATTGATTGTCCCCTCTAATAATTAGAGTGCAGAGATATGTAGTGATGCACATACTCCGTATATAGGACAGTTGGGTTAGGCCCATTAGGTTTAGGTTTAGGCAACTTTTAGACTTAGAATGTGTTTAACACTTCCTTCAAGTTAGAGCATATATAAACTATGTGCACCAACCTTGTTAAATCCCTTCGGGTTTTTTTCATACTGATACACTTTCCTTTATAGGATGATATTTTTATATTGGCACCTTCATCTTTTGACAAATCCTAGATTATTCTCATTCACTAAATTTACTTTTTATTTTCCCAATTCAATCTACACTACTCATTTCAAATTTTTTGAAAAACTTGTGTCATTTAGAAGAGGGCCAATACATAGAGACCAGAGGGAGTGTACTGTATACAATTTATCCTTGGACTTATAAAAGACTTTGTCTAAATATCAGCAAGTTGATCAATGGTATTGACCAGAGAGTGGGTCTCCTGACAGACAGTCTGTCCATAAGCTAATGGACAGGCCAGGGACCAATGTGCAAATTAGGGAAAGTTTAAAAAATTTACGGTTCTTCCCCAAAGTTTTCTCAAAACTCTGCACACGTCTCCATACCTCAGCTCATACACAATGTTCAGGAAATCATTCATCCCTGTAACCCCAATCTAGATGCCCTCATCGATTACAGGCCCAGGTCCACTTTGTAATATATGTCGTCCGTGTGATTTATAGAGTGGTTCCCCTTCCCCACCACCTCGTCCATCACCGTCGCCTCCAGGAAGATGAAGTACGCCAAAATTTTCCTCATCAAAGCTAAGAATTTCATGAACGACCCGATCGCCGAAGCCAAAACCGTCGAACAAGCCCTCGATGACCGGGTGAAGAAGAAAGCCGATTGCTACTACAAATAGGTTGCTTCTGTAACAAAGCCCTAATTGAGAATCGGTTAGAAGTATGATTTACTACAACCTTTTTGTTTTTATGGTTTAGATGTTACAAACACTATGACATTATATGGATTCCGGTCTGTTGGCAACAAATGATGTAATGTTAAGGCGTGGAGGATTTTTTCTTGTGAAATTTCTTGTCCTTTTCTCAGTATACTGTTTCTTCATGTGTCAATTTATTTATAAGGTTAGACTTATCTCATTCTAGTTGATTATGTCAAGTTCTTTAGCTCGTGGATATGTTTTAGTGACCATGGAATCAAACTTGAAAGGTTTTGTGGACTTTAGTCAGAGCTTTTTCATGAACACTTGAAGGGGAAGAAGATGTTGAGGTTTTATGATCGTAACATTAAATTCCTTGCATCGTCTATTTTTTTGGTGCTGTAAACCTATTCTTTTGGTTCGATGCAACACAATGGTGATTCCATATAGCCCATCCTACATAGTGGGAAAGAGTATTACCTACTGTTGTGAACTTGTGCTTTTGGTTTTGGTCTTTCAGGTACATGTGCTCTTTCATATGTCAAATATTCTGTTTCTTTAGATCGTGTGTTAAAAAATGGGAGCAGACTGACTGTGTTGGTTACAAATTTTTATGAAACTGAAACTTTTCTGATGGAAAAAACCCAAGGTATATACAGGAGCCAGTTTATCTATGGCGGAAAAGATGAGACTGCCAAAAAGTGATTGCAAATGCAAATGCATGTTTTCCAGGGAGGAAGAAAACAAGGAGCATGGCGATCAACTTAAGAAGTATCATGCATATGGAATAAAAATAAAGGTTAGGTGTTGATATTTGATGGATACTATGTCACACATTTATTTCTAGGCGGTTTATTTATCTGGGATTGGCATTTTGTTTCATCGGTAGTCCAAACTGTACCATTTCTCTAAAGCACTTATAGGTGATAAGCACAAGCCGAGATCTTGGAATATCTTAACCGCATCCCTTATAGATCAGCATTTGGTAAACATGTCAAGAAGTGAACTCGCGTTCTACAGAGTGGTTCAGGCTCTGAAGCTGATCTCTGAAGCCGAGAGTGCTACAAGACCTTCAACTCTGAAGCTGCCATAGTATCTTACAACAAGGCCAATCACAGTGCTGAAAAGTAGTATAGTGAATTGAAATGATGTCCTAATCAAGCTAATGGAATGCAAGAGACTGCAAAAAGCTATTTTATAGGTTGTTGTAAAGTGTTGAGCTTTTAAATTTCTAGGTATTTTGCTCTGTTGCTAGTTATCAAATGTGGCCTTAAGTTGAGATCCAATCAGCTTATGTCTCGAATATTGATACTATCTTAGTTTGTTTTATTGATTAGAAAAAAAGTTAATTATAAATCGTTATCATTTTGTTAAAACATGAATATGTTAGTCTACAACTAGCATATGTTATAGTTTACACAGAAGGAGACTAAAATTTGACAATTTAACATTGTCATATTAATTCTGTATTAATTACTTTACAACATGTACTGTTTAAATAAAAATACGCATATGATTTTAAATTATTAATTCCTGTTATGAATAGAAAAAACCATGACCTAGTGCATAAGTTACCATATGAATTGTTTATGTTTTGTTAAAACATGCATATGTTAGCCTATAACTAGTATTCTCTTATAGTATACATAACAAAGACCACATAAATTTGTATTTTTTCAAATTTTTACATGTATTGCATTTAATACCTTATAATATATATTGATTACATTAAAATATGTGTTTGTTTTATAAAAACATGAGCAGATTTCCCTGATTTAAAATAAAAAAGATATCACAGATTGTGTTGTCGGCGTGAAAGCAACACATGTAAAACATTCTATACTTTGTGTAAAAAATATAAAAATTTCATCAATTTCAAACAGATGAGGGACTCTCAACATCTAAACAAAAAGGAAGATAAAGTGCTTATGACAGAAATCCTCCATTAGAGAACTTAAAACACTATTCCTATCTAGATTAACTAACAATCTCTAATACAATGAATCATCAATTATTAATCTTAAAAAGGGGATCATAATCTTCAAGTTCAATGTCATCTTCGTCTGAATCCTCCTCATGTCTGAACATCTTGTGTAGTCCAATGTTCAATGTTGTTTGATTCCTTAAAAGTTAAAACCAAAAAAAGTTTAGATCCAACTCCTGAAAAAAGTCATACATATTGGATTTAACAGTTGCAGCATACAAGCAAATATGTACAATTTCTAATTCAAAACAAACAATAACCAACAATGAAAGTAAAAGTCAGACACAATAATACTAACAAGTGCATACTGGATTCTAACAGATGCAATATATAAGTAAATAGATGCAGTTCCTAATTCAAAATGAACAACCAACAATATTTTTTAAATTAAAAAAGTCATATAAAACACAACTAATAAGTACACACGAGACACTAATAGATGCAACATATAAGTAAATAGTTGCAACTCATATTATTCAAAGTGTACAACTAACAACAAATGAAAACAAAAGGTCATAGACAGTACAACGAACAAGTACACATTAAATACTAACAAATGTAACATATAAGTAAACAAATGCAACTCGTTATTCAAAACATACAACTAACAACAAATGAAAACAAAAGGTCATATGGTGTGTTTGGCAGAGCCGTGCTTATAAGCAAAGCTGGATTATTTTGAAAGCAAATTGAGACCAGTTTATGCTTTTTCCCCAAAAAATAGCTTCTGCTTCTTAAATAGACACTTTTTTTTCTAGTTTAACAAACAGAAAATAGATGCTTAGATTGTAAGCAAAATACTTATAAGCCTTGCCAAACAGAGTCATAGGCAGTACAACTAACAAGTACACATTGAATACTAACAGATACAACATATAAGTAAACAGTTGCAACTCGTTATTCAAAAGAACAATCAGCAAAACAAAGAAGAAGAAAAGGTCATTCACAAATGGTTACAGACAGTACAACTAACAAGTACACATTAAGTACTAACATATGCAACATATAAGTAAACAGGTGCAACTCGTAATTCAAAACAAACGATCAACAAAAAAGAGAAGAAAAAACTGTCATTCACAGAACAACAAACAAATACACATTGGATAATAACAGCCGCAACATATAAATAAACGAATACACCTCGTAACTTCATAAAGCGTAGAAGACAACCAATTCATAAAGAAGTCAAAAGGTATCAATTTGCACAATAAAAAGGCATATCCAATGACGTTAAACATAGGCCACCAGAAATTCTACAATCCAAGTAGCTCGTTTTTTCCTACATGCCTTGGCATCAATTATCATTAAAGCTCGTCATAGTAGAAGAATTTTGAATGCAAAAATAGATTGTAAAGTCATGTCAACATGCTTACCAAGCTCGCCGGCGCCACCTCCTTCCTGATTGAAACCATCCGCAGATGATTTAGTTCCAGTTGATGCACTACCCGCAACATCTGTTTCTTCAGTGACAATTTTGTTGCCCTTGTCGACATTACTCCTCTAATTCTCACGCTCATCATCGAGTCCTCTTAATCTTACTTGCTTAAGCTGTCCCAATAATGGTAAATAAATCATAAGCATTACAAAAGCAAAGACCTCAAAATTAACATATTATTTGAACCATTAAAGCAAGCGCTCAAGCCAAGTTTCGCTATAAACACATCAATCACAATTCACAAAGTATTTGACTTATAACACTAGAAATGATGATTATCAATATCAAGAGACAATTGCAACAACTAACTTGATTGAGCAGAAGTTTCTCGGCAGTTTTGCAAATCTTACCTTGAGCATTCTCGCGCTGGCATCGCCGTGCAATCACAATACGACGTTTGAGAGCAGGAATGCCACCGTCAGAGACGAAGACCGACTTGGTTCGTAGGTAGAGTAGCTCGCGTTCCTAATCATCTCTCCCTTGTCGCCCCTTATCCCCTTCATGAATTGAACCATCCAGATACTCGAATCTAACATTCAAATGTCGCATTCCATATTAATGATCAGATCATTCAATTCCCTTACGTCGTCCTCAACATGCCGAAATTGATGTTCTTGGACATCAGGTTTAACGAGTTTGAAGGCACGGTGCCACCGCAGCTGTTCGACAAGCCATTGGATGCCATCTTCATCAACAACAATCGGTTTCACTTCGAGCTATCGGAGAATTTTGCCAATTCACCAATGTCCGTGATTGTTCTGGCCAACAACAGGTTCCACAACTGCGTTCCGGTAAGCCTCGGTAACATGAGCAATCTCAACGAGGTGGTTTTCACCAAACGGGTTCAGATTGTGCGTGTCGGAGGAGATTGGGCTGCTAAAGAACCTGACGGTGCTCGATCTCAGCGACAACCAGCGTTAACTAAATGGGCCTGCCCCATGAAGATTAATCAAATTTATGTTAATCGTAAACCGATCCCTATCCTATTCATAAACTTGTAGACATACCGTATTTCCTGAGACTTTCCATTGACCAAATATGTCATATTGTATCTAGACGTCCCAATCTTTCCTCGGATGGAGTGGCATTAAGCATCCGTAGTATGCTTGGTCCTCCACATGTATTGGATTTGATATGATGTGCATTGTTGTTTGATTATCACAAGCATTTCTCATTTGTTCAGCGGTTCAGCGTCACTTCACTATGAACTCTTGCACGTGTTTTAAACACAAGAGTTCACATGTAGTTGCACACAGGCACAATACACCGCTTCTGCATTTTTCAACAATCAACATGGATTTTACTTTTATCTTCATATCAATAGGTGGAAAGTCTTCGAAGATAACCAGCCCAATCACCCTTGGCCCTGTTTATTCATGATCGGAACCAACCAAAAATTCTAATTAAATATTATATATCTCTCATTTACATGCATAACCTCTCATCTAACCAATTTATTTTATTTTAAAGTTTTATCAGTGATCAAACACAACCAAAAATTTTAACTCTTTAAATATTATTTTAATACCAAATATAAATACTCCCTCTGTCTCATCCTATTCTGCACAGAATATTTTTACGATCTCCATTAAATATGTTTGACTGTAAATATGTGTAGCTACGGACAATAATGACACACAAAAATTTGGTATTTAGAAACTACATGTTACAACGAATCTAACAATATCACATACGATAAAATTATTGTTCATATACCAATTCAAATATGTGGTCAAAGTTTGGCATCTTTGACAAAAATAATTTCTGTGCAGTATAGGCTGAGACGGAGGGAGTAGTATATTTGAAATTATTAATTATTAGTTAAATATTGTAATATTTAAATAACAATATTTTTGAATTTCAAATATTAATAATAAATAATTAACACTAATAACAAAAATGGAGAGTTTTTTTAGAAGTAGGGAGAAAACAAATATTGAGTTGTGCATTGAACTATGGCAATATTGATTTCCATTTATAGAGAATGGAAAATGTAGTTTATTGTAATTATATTTATTACAAAAATATTCAAAAAATTGTATATGAAATCAGATATATAAATAAGGAAATAAAATTTTATATTAGATTTAATTTGGTATATTTCTAGCTAATGGGAGTGTGACACGTAGCCACACTCCCATCCGCTATCCTTTCGTTCCAGGATCACTTTTGACCCCCATTTTCATTGGGGTTGGGCCGTCCTTTTTTATTTTCCCCTTTTTCTGCCCCGCTAAATGTGGTGACCCCTGCTTGGGGTCAACGGTAAAACTGGTCTTAGAATATCCACAATTCCATTGTGACTCTTATATATAATAATCACGGTCTCAGCATATTCTTTATCTATCACAAACCTAAATCACTGACTGCTGCTGAAATTTTCTAGGATTGTGGGAGGGTTAATGCACTAATAAGTCTCTATGCCTCTAAGCATGGAGTGGTTTTCCTTTTCCGTTAGAAGGGTGACATTCAAATATAATCCAGTGGTAATTTGCAAGGCATATTTTCTCAGAGAATACTATTAACCTCCTCTTTCTAATCTTTGGTCAGCCCAGGAAATTAGACGCATTCAAATCCTAGTATTTCACACTAGTAGAGAGCAGCCTGATAAAGGCGGAGATAGAAAGTGGTTTTTAGAAAAAAGGTGCAAAACCGCCTTGGTTCAAAGGTTCCGAACTCGGAACCTCCATACCGCCCTACCCCAAAAGACAAAGGCGTTGTTTTTCCATTTAAATGCGGTTTTGGATTAACCGCCTTTAATTATGGCTAATTAAAGGTGGTTAATATTAAAACCAACTTTAACCGCCTTTAATCAACCCTAATTAAAGGTGGTTATGTCTAACCGCCTTTGAATGAGGTATGTCATGAGTTCGGAACTAGGGGACAATTGCCTTCCGAGTCTAGAACACCATGTTAGGGTCAATAGTGCTGATATCATACCTCCTTCGAGTTCGGAACGGTTATTCGGATCTACCTTCCGAGCTCTGAACCATTATAAACTATTTAATTCTATTTTTATTGCTGGTTCCGGACTCAGAACCCGTCTGTATAATAAAAAAAATGCGCTCATTTCTTCTATTCAGCACAATAAATCTATTTTGAAGGGTTTTCTCTCAATCATAGTCCATTGAAGAGGATTTCATTCACTAGAGAAGGTTAGTTGTCTAACAATGTCATCTTACATATTTATAATTTTTTTGAAATATATGTATATATTAAATAAATCATGAATTAGAGTTTATATTTAGGTTAACTATTTGTAAGGGGCCATTATTATTGTTGTGAGCACGCTAATGGGTTGTATTTTAATTAACTTATAGGATATGGAACGACATGTACTCATTGGTAATGATCTTAGAAAATCACCCGAGCACTTGTCATTGATTGAAACATTTCTTACAGTAGCATTTGATGATGCCTCAAAAAATCGTGTTGTGCGAGCCCGATGCCCATGTAAGGATTGAAGAATTGATGTGTATTTTGTGAGGGAGAAGTTGCAGGGACATTTAATAATGAGGGAAGTTGGGGAATCGGCGTGGACAATTGATTTGAGTGACGCGAATGTGGAAGATGAATTAGATGGGAATGCAAAATATGACGAAATGGTTGAAGATATTGCAAGAGAGTTCCATGGTAAACCCGAGGCATTACAAGCTTTAATTGATGACAAATATACACCAATGTATCTCAGTTCAACATTCGGTACTTATTGCAACCTTGAGGATATGAATTTGAAGGTTAAATTTGGATGGACTGATAAGTCGATGACAGAAACTTTAGAATTGCTTAGGGAATTACTCCCGGCAGGTAACATGATGCCGGATAAGTTGCACGCCTCCAAAAAAGCTCTCTGTCCAATGGGATTGGAATTAAAAAAAATACATGCTTGCCCTAATGATTGTATGTTGTACCAGGGGAAAGAAGATAAAAATCTAGAAACATGCCAGGTATATGGTGAGTCTTAGTACAAATTGAAGAGGGGGACAATTGCGGTGGGTGCGGAAGTGGTAACTAAAATAAAGAAAAAAACACCGGCAAAAGTGATGTGGTATCTCCAAACCGTTCCTAGATTGTAGAAATTTTTTGCATGTAATGAAGATGCTAAATTATTGCGATGGCATGCGGAGAGGGATTGGCTGGAGATGATGTGATTAGACATACATCAGATGGTGAGCAATGGGAAAGAATTGATGCTTTTTACCCCGAGTTTGGAGAAGAACCCCAGCATTTGAGGTTCTGCCTATGCACCGATGGAATGAATCCATTTGGTAATATGAGTAGTACGCACAGTTCTTGGTCTATTAGGCTGGTCATCTACAATCTTCCATCATGGTTGACAACGAAACGTATGTACGTGTTGTTATCTGTGATGATTTCTGGGCCTAAGCAACCGGGTAATGACATAGATGTGTACCTTGCTCATTTTGTTAAGGATTTGTTGTTGTTATTTGAGATGGGGATGTGGACATATGAGGGGGGTTTTGAAGAATATTTTACATTAAAAGGGATTTATTTTGTACTATCAATGATTTTCCAGCCTACAGTAATTTGTCTGGTTACTCAGTGAAAGGCCACTTTGCATGTTCGGTGCAAGCAAGCAATTTCTCGACATATTAGTCCCTAAATTTTTCTAAGGGCTCCGCTAAATCTAGTCTTATAACCTCATTGAAATCAATGGCATAAGAATTAATCAATTTTCCATTAGAGCGCAGAGATTCATACCTTCTTTGTGCCCCGTATGAAACAAATTTGACATTGTTGAACCTGGAATTGTTGCTGAACCCTCTAGTGCGAGCGCCACACAATGAACCTCTCTTTGCCATTAGAATGTCAAAGCAGCCTTAGGTGTTGAGTGTTGGAAGGAAATTTCTTCTTTGAGGTCAGAAGTGGGTGTTCTATTGCTGCAAATCGATGAAATGAGGGTTTGAGTCGAACTGAGGATTTTTTTTCTTAAATGCAGGGGAGGTTCCAAGTCTGGAACCTCATAATCAGCCCTTCATAAGAAAGACACGAACAGCTTTTTGACTTGGAACCTGTTATTCACATCAAAAAAAAAAGAAGCCAATTGATTTCCAAATTCGGGAAGGAAATGTTAGACAAACTCGGAACTGACATTTCCAAGTCCGGAACCAAAATCGTCTCTTGTATCAAATCAGAGCCAATCTAGTTCTTAACTCGTAACCCCTCATGGTTAATTATTTTTTAAAGACATGATCATGGTCCGGACTCGTAACCTACCTTGTTATTTTAACTTTCAACAAATTATCCCATTTTTTAAACTTTAGTTAACATACTTTCGTAAAATTTATTCTAACATATTTCAACATATTCTTGAACTCACAAATGTAAAGAAATCCGAAATAAAATATAATCGCACATAAAGATTAAAATAGAATTATATGATCCTTACATTAATCCCACAAATGAAAAATAAGATTTTAAAATTCACGTTTAGTTTATCATCCTTCTTCCTAACGAACTAGAATGTGTATTCATCATCTTCATCTCGATTCTCTTCCTATTGGTGTGGGCCATCCCCCACCTCCTCCTCCTCGCTCTCGGAAAAAAATGGATCCATGTTTGGCAACTCTTCATCCTCGCTAAGCACGAGAGTGATTCCCTGGGATTCCAAGAAACGCTATTGCTGCCCATCTGCTCTAACCAACATCTCATGGGTTTTCTCCATATCTCCACGAATTCAATTCAAGTACCGGGAAATTTGGGTCTTCCAACCACTATAAACACCTATGAACATATGGAAAATACGAACACAATGTTAAAAAAATCAAAACTTGCCATTAGTGGACATAATATTAATTGAATCTTTATTAATATAAATTCAAAACATACGAGAAGATGAACTCTCTGCTCGATCAACATCCTCATCCCTAGCCCTTTTTTCATTCCTCACGGCTTGGCCTGAAATCAAGCGGTTCTTCCATCTACCGTCAAATCCAAGATGCAAGTTCTTATGGTTGAACCATGCCTTATCATAGTACTCTAGTCGTTGAGGATAGTCTCGAGTTACGCCATCGGCTTTCTTAATCATAGCCATAATCAATCCACCATAGGGTAGATCCTTCTTCTTTGCATTCGCCACCTTTAGCATGGTTATGAGTATGGTGTACCCAGGGTTAATCCTCACACCCTTCATGACGTAGTAGAAGAGCATCAAATAGTCGTCATCAGCTTACACGTGTGCCCACCTATGGGAAACACATTCAAACAAACCCACTCATAAATAAGACGATGTTCAACTGGGAAAACTTGAATGTCATAACTATCTGCCAGCCCCAGTGTAGCTCCCTTTCTCACAAAATATTTATTTGCAATTTCTAAGGGGCTTAACAGGGTGTACTTAGTGACGGGTGGCCAACATTGTTGATGATAGATTTCTAGGGAGCCATTGGGATCGCTTTCGGTTGTCAATTTCTTAGGTGAGGTAGAGCTTGATCCTATGGCTTCAAAAATTTTACACTTGTTCACCATACTAATTTTACCATTTACCATTGTACTATCCTTATTTCTCAAGCTTTTCCCTAAATTGACATAAAATTGAACCACCTCATAGTGGTACACACTATCCTCTAAGCATATCAAATTTTCAAGGTGTTGAACCTTGAATCTATCTAACAATTAGCACAAACTTAAATCCTCAATACTCGATACCTTAATAACCTTCGTATTAATAACTTTGTACTTTAGAAACTCAACGTACCTCTCCTCCGCTTTTGTGGATAAAATCGTCCGACGCCCCCATTTCTTGAACAGGTTGATGACTATAGTCACTAGCCACCCTGGTACCTTTCTTAGTCTTTCACTTGTTCGATATTGTTGAGGGTTGGGTGAACTGAAGTTGATTGTGGGTGTTAGGGTTTTATGGGAGTTCAATTTGGGGTTCTATTCTTTGGGCACAATTGAACTCCCCGAAATTTTCTTTTTTATATACTTCACATACTTTCAAGTTTGGAACGGGTTCCGAGGGTTTCTGTGAAGGGCGGATCAGCTTCCGAGTTCGAAGGCTAAATCAGAAGGGAAAAAATAGTTGATGGTATCAGAGCCTAAAATCCTAAACCTCTAAGAAAATATTCCGCTACCACAAAAAAAACTGCAGCTTCCTTCTTCGTTTGTACAGTCGCCGTCGGAGAAGCTTTGGCAGTTCATTCTGTCTCCGGAGAAGCTCTCTGCGGCTTCGTTCTCCGTCTTCGAGCTTCCCGCCACCGATCCAATGCGGCCCGTCGCCGATCTCTGCCCACCGCCGAGCTCGCCATCAACCACCGTTGGGCGATTGCTGCCGAGTCGTGTGCCATTTGCTGCTTCGCTCCAGCAACTCGGTCCAGAGCTCGCCATCAACCACGTCTGATAACGCTTCCTCGCCACCAACGTCGCCAGCACAGTCGACAGGGGCCGATGCCGCCAGTTAACGTCAACAGAGGCGCGCGTGAAATTCATGCGCGCGCCACACCCAGCAGTGCGTGAACCCACGCGCGGTTGCCTCCAGGTGCGCTCTTCCCCTTCAGGCGCGTGTCTCCACGCGCGTGTCCTCTTCAGCTCACTTTAAATTCCTTTTTCTCCAGCTTTATTTCAAGAATTTATTAACTTATTATCCATTTGATTTCCATTTGTGTTATGGCTATTTTCACCGGCGTGGTAACGTCGCCGCAAGGGTTTGCGGTGACCGCCTCCTCTGGCTTACCTACACGATCTAATTTTGGTCTTGCTTTGTCTGACGACTAATGGAGTACAACCATACATTTATTTAATCAGTTTGATTCATTATCTGACCATGGGTCCGGTAAGTCTACTTTACCTTGGATTCTTGATTTGGGAGCCTCATATCACATGACTGGTGACAAAGGTTCTCTTACGGATATTACTACTGCTACCAACACTGTGAATGTTATACTACCTGATGGATCTGTGTCGTCTGCTACACAATATGGGTCTATTTGTTTTGGTGATGTCACCCTTCCTCATGTGCTCTACATACCTACTTTGCGATGTAATTTATTATCCTGTTCTAGATTGTTATCTACCTTAACATGTCTAGCCTTGTTTACTGAAAATTATTGCATTTTACAGAAAATCAGTACGGGGATTGTGATTGGCGTGGGTGAACAGAAAGGGGGGGTTTATTGGTTTCGTCTGTTGGATACTCGCCTTCGTCCTCATATCCTGCAATCTATTCCGACAGTTTCTTCGGTTTCTTCATCTGATTTATGGCATCAGCATTTTGGTCATCCATCATCCACGGTGTTGTCTTCTATTCCTACTCTTGATTTTAGCACCAATAATACTACTATACCTTGCTCTGTCTGTTATAGAGCAAAATAGACTAGACACAGTTTTCCATTAAGTTCTACAAATGCTACTGCATTATTTCAATTAGTACATTGTGATGTTTGGGGACTTTATCGTACTCCATCCTCTAGTGGTGCATTTTATTTTTTGACAATCGTAGATGATTATTCCCGAGCTGTTTGGGTTTATTTGTTAGTAGCTAAATTTGAAGTAGCTTCTAGATTTTTAGAATTTAGTGCCTTAGTCAAGAACCAGTGGGGAAGAACAATTCAACGAGTTCCGGCTGATAACGGCACTGAATTTTTGCCTCTCCGATCTCACTTTACTGCATCTTGGATCATTTTTGAGACATCTATGGTTGATACTCCGCAGCAGAATGGTCGAGCTGAAAGAAAGCATCGTCATTTACTCAATGTGGCACGAGCTTTACGATTTCAAGCCAATCTTCCTATTGACTTCTGGGGAGAATGTGTTCTTACTGCTGCCTACTTGATCAACAGAACACCGACACAGCTTCTCAACGGTCGTACTCCCTTTGAGTTACTCTATGGATAGGCACCCAATTACTCTTACTTACGAGTATTTGGATGTTTGTGTTTTGCTGCTCGTGTTCCAAGATGCCGTGACAAGTTTGCTCCAAGAAGTCGTCGTTGTTTGTTCCTTGGTTATCCTGCTGGAAAGAAAGGTTATCGTCTTCTCGACTTGGACTCTCGAGTTATCTTTAATACTCGGGATGCTGATTTCTTCGAAGACCAGTTCCCGTATTCTGCATCTCAGCAATCCGCTTCTTCAGATGAACCTGGCAGCGCCAGCACTACACTGCCGGTTTCCTCCTCCTACTCGCTGGAACCATATGGTTTTCCTGATTAACCACCGGCAGCCCTTCCAAATAAGACTCCTGATAACACAGATAAACCAGAGGAGGTGGGGTTAAAAATGTCTAAGAAACAGACTCCTGATGATCTATCGGGTACAAGGAATTCCCAACCCTCACAAATGGGATTTAGTGGCAATGATGATGATGTGTTCGGGGAGAGGGGGATAGCCAAAACTCATTATAGAGAACTAGAGTGTATGATGGATAGGAAAGAGTTGACAACATTGGTTTTCAACAAGTCGGCAAAGTGTTTGTCCAAAGAATGAGTGAAGTGGTCTAGATAGGTCGCGAAGATAGGAAGTACAAGGGGTCAACATTAAGTACGATAGTTGGCATGAGGTGCCAAAGGCTTTAAGGAGACCCAATGGATGGAATGCAAGGTACCCTTAATGGCCATAGAGTTCTCCACATCTCTAATTTGAAAATATAGATTTTCCCCTATTCTTAACTCCCATCATTTTAAACCCTCTTAGCGACCTTTCAAAATCGATTGTCCGGATATGTCATTTCTAAGAAAGAAGGAAACGACCATGATGTGCAAAAGTTAGCGGGAACAAAAATATACATTGTCAAGATACTGCATTGTTTCTTCAGAGAAGGGTGATCGGCCATGGATAACGTACACACACATTCAACCAGAGAGTTGGGAAATCCAAAAGAGAAGGGCATTGGAGAATGATTCTAATGTTAGTAATCCAAATTTTAATTTACAAAATATTTAGATGAAGGCATCTTTAGTGTTGACATGTCTCTAACATAGGGTACATGGGGAAGAAAAACAACGCTTAGCCAGTTTGAATCTAGTTCCTCATCGTTTAAGCCGTGGGGGGTATGCAATGGAGGCAATGAAATTAGTGGAAGAAAGTTTTGAAAAAGAGGTCAAAATTGCAATCAAGGCCGGGATGATCGAAAAAGAGGCAAGGGAAACAGTAGATGTGAATGATATTGATTGGTGTGATTTGTTCCTTAAAGGCTGACAAAACAAGGAGGGCATGTACGAGAAGCCGGAGGAAAAAGAAATTGAGGAACACGTGGTAAACATTCATTCCTTTATTTTTTTATTCAATAACTCATATTTCACTTTTGTATTAGCTAATCAATTCCAATAATTGTAATGGTTAGGAAAAGTTAAAGAATGACGAATTGGAGGGAAAATTCATACCTGCATTCAAGCAAGACATACTTATTGAGGCTACACAAAAACCCGACCTTGTGAGGCATATTGGGGGAGTGGGAGGGTTCCCAAAGAGAGGCATTTGGGATTACTAAGTACTATAAGAATGCACAACCATCTCGGATACACACTTTACAAAAACAAGCCCTTCAACAAGAGAAACAGATTGGGCAATAAGACATTCTCATTAGGAAGTTGATTAAACACACGGGCCTTGCTATTCCCGAGAACTTAGATGATTTGACACCCGATTGGACACCTCCATCAAGAGGATCACACCATTCTCCCAAGGATGTTGAGGTAAATCAAAAGGCAATCATTCAAACCCCTAATGACGAGGCCAACAACCTCGACAAGGACATCCTCGAAAGTGATAAAAAGGTACACAATTAACTTCTTCATATTGTAAACCCTAATTTTCTACAAATGGTTCACAAATGTAATTGGTGTGATGTAGGGTTCTCATGTGTGTGAATTATATATTTATCGAGACATAGATGGTAGACCACTCCAGGTAGCCAACGGTGTTTTGCATGACTTATTGAGATATCATCACCATCACACAGTACCAATTGCAGAAGGTTTGTAAAGAGTTTCTCTAGACAAGGTGTTGGTGAAAAGCACTCCTTTGCCTATTCCGGCCGGTGAATACAAAAAAGTTGGGGTAGTATTAGGAATGTTTATTTTGTGGCCATGTTGACTTATTTATGCCGATCCTATGAAGGATCAGCATTTGAAACTCACACGTCCAACAACACCTAAAGCGGTCCAAACAACAACAAAATTGGTCCAAGATACACCAAAACCGCTCCACAAAACATCCAAACCGGTCCAAACAGCACCAGATAAAATTACAGAACCGATTCCAAGAGAAAAAATCCCAAAAGACTCACCACACTGGGTACGAGTGCTAAACAATTTACTTCAACCTCATGAACAGAACTTAGCTTACACTTTTTTGGGTAACGATTGCGTATTTGGTGCGAAACGAGATATCATCGTGCTATGGAGTGATTTCGAAGACTTGTGAAAATGTGAACAAGTTAATCAGACGCTAATGTCCATATACATCTTGTAAGTTACGTTTATTTATATTTACATTTAATTCTTAATCACTTTTCCTTAATGTGAAATTTTAAAAACTAATGTGAATAATGTCATATTTTCAAGGTACTTGTATTTTATGTACAATCAAAAGAAAGCATGGGTCGAATACATGTGCCCAGTGATGATTCAAGAAATTGGATGTACAAAGAAACAGAGAATCGACTACATTCGCAAAAATCTTGGGAGGAGGGATAAGAAATTAATCATTGGGTCGTACATTGAAAGGTCATATTAACAATATAAATTACATTTACAAGTATAAGTTAAGCTATTTTATTAACATTCTTTTTATTTTTTTGATTAGAGATCATTGGTGATTGATCATGATTGTCCAGAAAAGAAAAAAAAAGTGTATTGGATGGACCCATTGCACATCCAACCATCAGAATCAATCATCAAAATTTTGGAATCCACTATGAAGGAAACTTGTGAAGTTGATGGAATGAAATTTGAGGTGGTGGAAATCAAGGTATAAATTAGTACAATTTCTTTTTTTTTTTCCAAAATGCAATATTTATGTATTTCTAAACGTTACAAATTTAATGTGGTTTTTACTCAGTACAAGAAACAAGCTCAAACGTGGGAATGCGGCTATTACGTAATGTTGTACGTAATAGAGTGCATAAAAGGTGTAAAAGATTATTTGCTTGAAATGGACAAGGTAATTTTACTTTCGCTTCTCCTAATCATTAATAGTTTTTCAATGTCCATTCTGTATTTGCTAATATCTTGACAATCTAAGGTTCTTCCAAAGGCAACGAGGCCCTATTCAAAAGAAGAAATCAACAACGCAAGGAATTTTTTAGCAAGGCATCTCAGTATCAACCGCTCGTACTCTCTTGGAAACCCCATCATGGTATAGTCTTGACAATTTAGATACATTAGTACGTATTGATAGTTTGGAATAGAATTGTTTTCATTTCTATTCATGTCAATAGAATATTGGTTTGTTAGTATTTTATATAGATTTTTGTGACCAAGTACAATATATTCGGGTATTCTGTTACATTTCTGTCTTTGAATGAGGCATATTTTGAGCTTGGGATTTGAATGGAAATTTTATTTTCAAATGGTAATTTGTGGTAGTTCCAAGTTCGTAAGGCTATTCATCCATATTATATTATTGTAGACGATCAAGCTTTCGAACTCAAAAGTTTAATTACACAAAAAATATGCATTTCAAAAAATTTATAGATTGGGATCGGAATGGTCGTCCGATCGAGGAATTGACCAGCTGATATGGCCGAAAACAGATACGATTACATTTTTAAACTCGGAAACATATTAGGTTCCGACTTCGGAACCTTTGACATAAGACGGCTTCCACGGGCCAAATTTTGAGCTCGGAACCATTAAATTCAGTTTAACCAATCATTTAAAGGCGGTTATTAACCGCCTTTAAGGGGTGTACCAAGTAGAGCCGACTGAAACCCGTTTGCTTCCAAGTTTGGAACCGTTTGAAGGTGGTTCCTCCAACCATTTTAATTGCCATTTTTTAAGGTGGTTCAGGGAACTGCCTTTAATTGGTGATGATCAAAGGTACGACTAGAGAAGGCACTTTGAAAGTGCCTTCTCTGGTCTGATAAAACCGTCTTTAACCTCCACTAGTGTTAGGCCAACTACTAACTCCATTTCATTGGATGTGGCACACTAGCCTTAGTTGCTTGGATTTAGGTGAATAAAATGAGTGGATGAAATTGAATTTAGAATGAAAAAAAAGTAGAATGAGTGGATGAAAATGAAGGAATCTTATCAAAAGAAAGGAAAGTGTGCCAAATTCACACAAACAATCAAAAAGGAAACTGTGTCACATATAATGAAACAGAGGGCGTACGTTCAAGCCCAAAATATTCAAAAATAATAATAATATTCAAACCTAAAGAATAGAGATGGTATATGTCATAGGACTTATCTCACCTATGCTTACAGGTCTGATAAGTTTTGTGAGTTAATTGCTAAAATAGCCCTACCTTTTGGTCGAAAGTGCCAATATAATCCTGCAATCTTAGAAAATGCTAATCTAACCTTTGACTCTGTTGACTTTTCAGTCAACATTTTTATGGATGGATTTTGAGAAAAAGACAACTTTGCACTTGAATTTAAAAAAAAATAAACAAAAAGATGAAAGAGTTAGAGGGTTTTCTTCATTTTCTTTCTCCCTGCTACAAACCATCTTTCGTCAGTGCATCTGATTCGATTGATGGTTGTTTCCATCAGCAAAGAATTCTGCAACAGGTATCGTAAGTCCTGAGCCAGACTCGTTTTCTCCGGGCCAAATCACGGATCTTCGTCGCCCCCACGGTTGCTGACGAATTCCCCAAACCTTATTGCTCTGTCACCGGTGAGTTCACTTTCTTCCTGATGCATTTTTGAACTTGAGTCTTCTTTCTCGGCGTTGTTTCCAAGTCAGGGAATGACCTAAAATTGATTTTCTCCACGTGCCGATTGACACTCCACACGTGCCTGATTTCATCATCATCGAAATTGGATGAATCAGTAGTGTTGGGAAAAGGTATCAATATCATTGGTGGGCTTGTTCGTGTGGACAATGTGCTCGGAGAACTTGACGGGCATCTGGGCTTGAGCTTCCATGGCGGACAATGGGCCCATGAGAGCTTATTTTTCGATAAGGCAACGAAATAAAATTGGTGGTGGGATAGCAGCTAGTAGGGTTCGGAGGTGGTGGGGGCTGGTAAATTAGGGTGGGGTGGCAGCAACGACGGTGGAGAACAGCGAGCGGCGGTGGTGTAGCAGAAGGCAGATTCAGAGTTGCTATAATGGCCATTAATTTTTCAATTTTATCAAAAGGGGTATTTTTATCATTTCTTGTTCTTTTCATGCCTAAATTCATTTGGTCAATGCCAAAATTGGGAATTTTGGGCATATCGGCACAATTAGAACAAAATCTAGGGTTAGATTGGCACATTTAGTAATGAGTTAGGGTTAGATTGACACTTTCTCAGATTGCAGGGTTATATTGGCACTTTTAACCTAAAGTTAGGGTTAGATTGCCACTTTCTCAGATTGCAGGGTTATATTGGCACTTTTAACCTAAAGTTAGGGTTATAAATGTATCTTACGCTATGTTTTTATGTAGATAGTAGTGTGGAGTTTTGTGTCTAGCACACTTCACCACAAACCTGTTCAATTAACCATTGTTGCATAGGTCACTAGTGGAGACGCCTCTATTAAAGGCGGTTCCTTTGAACCATAGAAGTCACTTTGGGGGTGACTTATTTGGACATGTCTTCCATTATTGAGGATCAAATGTGGTTCCTGGAACTGCCTTCTAACACACCAATGGAAGCCGGTTAAAAACCATTTTCTAACAATGAGGTGGAACCACCTTCTATTAGTTTCGAGCTTGGAACAACCTGTACTCCGTCGGACCAAGGCTCATGTTACAAACTCATAATATAAGTCACACTATCATACCTTTGGAGTCATTACGAGCACGGAACAAGCTCAAACCCCTCAGATGTAGTGATTAGTTCCGGATTCGGAACGTGAGGCAGATTATCGGATCTAAAGATTTGTTACGAACTTGGAACCCGCGTGAATTTTGAGCTCATATGTATTTTCTGTTCCCAATATGTGAATTTTAGGTTTTGGATCATTTAATGTTATATATTATGTCCCAGACTCAGAATAGATTTTGGATCGTGTGTTTCAAATTTGTACCATCAAATCTGATCTTTGATAATAAGACAAAGAAGCACCAAAATCAGTTCCGATGTTGGAACACCATTTGGAAAGTATGGTCAAATTGTGCAATTTCAATAGAATCTGGCTATATGAAAGCCTCCCATACCAGGTCAAGATACACCAAAATAACTTGTCATTTCCACACTATCTATCAAAAATCTATAGAATACGCTAGGGTAACAACAATCTATAGATAGGAATAGAAATCTAACAAAATCTATTCCAATGACAATGCCATCATATATACTAGCTACTTATACCACTGCTACGTTGGGATTTTCAATGGAAGAGGAACGGGCATCGACAATATACCTAGCCAAGCAATTTCTTGCCATGTTGATATCAGTTTGTGAATACAGCTTCTCATTCTCTTTAGAAATCTGTGAATTTGGGAATGTTATTATGTAGTAAACCGATAGCATTGAAACAATGGAAGAAGATCTAATTCAAATCTTACGTTGTTAATTTCATGAAAATCCATACGGATTTGTTGAAGACACTCTGCAGCATATTGCATTACGTAATACCCACACTCTCACTTCTTCACTTGTTTCTTGTACTATTTAATACAAAAGAATTAATTAATCATATCAAAACGTTAGAATTTTAGAATCAAATTTAATTGTCAACATGAAAACAAAAGTTTACCTTGATCTCGACTATCTCTAAACCCTTTGTACTAGAATTAGTGTGAAAACTGATGGAAGCATCTAAAATATTAATAAATGACCTAAAAGGTTGATAATGTAGAGGATCCATCCAATAAACGTTGTTCTTCTCCGCGACAATAATTATTAATCTCCAATGGCCCTGCAATATTTTTGATATACATAAAAATAATCCAAAAAATAAGTTCTTTCAAGTATATTAGAATCATACCATCACCTCTCAATATATGGGGAGACGAATATTTTTTTATCCGTTCGTCTAAGACTTTTGCGGATGTAGTTGACCCGCTCTTTGACCATATTTCCAATTTCTTGTGTCATCAGCAAGCACAAATACTAATATGAATCCCCTTGCGAAGAATCTAGATTGCGAAATTAAGATCTTTGACAAAACAAGGGAACTCGCAAACCCTTCAATGTCGCACAAAATTCAAGGTCAAACAATCGGGGTACACTCAATTTTGACTCGCTCTCCAAGTAACCATTGGGATCAGATTACAAGGTTAATTGTTACTTAACTAGCCCTCGGAGTTAAGCAACAATGGAATAGCTCGTAAGCAAAGAGTATGAACTCAAAAGGTTGTATTTTGATTGATAAAAGTGGTGAAAAATTCGTCCAAAGGCCTCCTCTATTTATAGGGTAGATTTTGGCCATAAACCCTAATCACAACTGGAAACTGAATTGACTTATGACAGCTTTAAGAAGCTAAAACTGTATTTAACTAAAATACGTAAAATAAATGGTAATATAAGGTAATCTTGTCGAATTCTTCAAGAAGTAACCTTGAAGAATATTACCTTATCTAATCTTACCAAATCTAATTCTAATCACAATAAAACTGAATATACTAAACTCTAATGGACTGTATTTTCAAAATTCACCTCTTCAAAGCCCACATGGCTGAGCTATCAATCCAATAAACCCAAAAATGAAATAATTTTACAATATTTTACATGGATCGCACTACCTCATTAAAAACCCAGGAGTATAGTGTTCTTCGTCGACAATATTGAATAATGAATCCAAGATGTCGATGGTGACTCCTTCTTCAATTCTTCACCATAAAGGCAATCAATCAAAGCATTTAAAGAAGCATCTCTAAGCTTAGTCTTTGACCTAGTCGTAGGTCCCGCCATGTCACTCAGAGGATCCTAAACATATCCTTTAAATGGTTGATCAAGTCGTGGAATGTCTTCATTTATGGTGGTAGTCGTCTTAGCATCTCCATCAAATACTCTATCCACCCTTTCTCCCGTTGGTTAGAAAAATAATACATATACCTTTGAAATAGAATGAGAAAATGTTAATTGTAAAAATAGTAAAGCTAATAAATTATTGTGTCGAATTATGAAAGTACATAGTACTAACACTACGTATAAGGACATTAGGGTTTGGTTGACTTGGTCACACCTCCACAAGTCTTCGAAGTCACTCCATGTGGCAATTATTTCCCTCTTTTGACCAAATACACATTCATTGCCCAAAAATGTGTAGGTTGTGTTGACTTGGCGTCCGCCAATCAAATTATACAAGACTCTAACAAAGTACGATAAATCCTTCAAAACTTGTGCCTTGTGAGTGTGGACTTATCCTTCTTTGGTGTTTTGTGAACCATTACGGGTGCCGTTCAAATGGCCATCCTTTGTAGGGTCGACATAGATAAGGCGACGAGCCCATAGGAGAAAAAGTCCTAGGGCGGTTCCCACAGGCCTGTAGTGGCCATCTACAATTGGCAATAGAGCGTTGAGGACTAGTGGCTTCTCCAATGAGACTCTAGATATCCCATCTCAAATTGGTACGGAGTGACGATGTCGCATTGACTCGTGCAAAATGCCATCGATAATGTGGATCATCCTACCATTGTCCGCTTGATCAACATACAGCTCATAGAAATGTGGTGTCTAAAATGAAATAGAAATAACTCTGTCAAAGAAAGGTAAATAAAATTGAATAGGACTAAAAATTTTAAAATTGGACCTTTTTTTTGGCAAACATGATGGCGAGGTCAACATTATTGACTTCATCTCCCTACGGAGGTGGAATAGGTTTTTGGTTGACCTCAACATCTCCCGGTGAGTAGCACGATCCTCTGGATGGGGGATTCCAAACCAGTGTTAAATTGGCTAAATCTTTAGATACGGGGGGACCGGTGTGTTCAATTAACTTGCGGATCAAGATATTTCATTACTCAATCTTTTTATCTCGTACGAGTGCTTCCTTTTGCAAGATGTGAACCCAAGATGGTGTAGCTCTGTTGTAGGACCGGAGAATTACAAATGCATCTCTTTATGATAAGAATGATCCAACATATCTTGCATGCCCTGGGTGATCGAGTCATTATAGTAGCCTAGCGGAGGATGCCGTGCTTACCTGTGGATATGATCACCCTTCTAATTGTGCCTACTTTAATGTAGCCTATGCAGGAGTTTTAAATAAAACAATTTAGTTTGTTGAATATGATTTCCATTCTTGAATAGAAAAAAGATTCAAGGTGCTTACCACTCGTTCAAAAATTTCTCGCTCGTGATCATTTTTGTATCCACCCTTACTATTTTGATGGCTAATAAGAAATAGACTGCACCGGTCAGTTTCTCCCCATCGATGGGTATTAGCAATAATGTTTCCTCCACCTCGGTCATTCCTTTGTTGATTGCTAGTTGGACATCCCTTTCAAAATGTTTCTTAATTAACTGTAGAACCGCCAATCCATATCCCCCACGACCGATGAGGGGTTTTGTTTTCCTTTGCAAATCGTAACTTTTCACTCCTCGTACTCTACATTTATAGCTAATAGTGTAATTTAAAAATTAAACACATACAATGTGTCGAAATAAAAATAAGCAACGGATATTTGGGATCACATTTTCATCATTCTCCAAGGCTCGCCTCTTGTGGATCTCCCAACTTTCGGGTTGAATATGTGTATAAGTCAACCATGGATGATCTTTTTTCTCACTAGAAAAAAATGTAATTTTGCGATAAGGTATATTTGTACTCTCTCCAACTCTTCACCATCATGCACGTTGCCCTTTTTTTTAATCATCCATATTCAGGGTATAGAATTAGAATAGTCTCTACATGGAACGCAATCAAAGTTAATAATTAAATATTAGACTAAATTATTTTTTGGGTCCCTAACATATGATCTTATACATATTTTGGTCTCCGTTTCCAAAACGACGTCCTTTCAGTACCCAAAAAATTCAAAATAATTTGTTTGGTCCCCAAACTAAATTATGGGTGATTTTCAGGTAGACTAAATTATTTTTTGGGTCCCTAACATATGATCTTATACCATTGTTTGGTCCCCAAAACTGCCTTGGGGACCAAACAAATCGTTTTTAATTTGTAGGGTACTAAAGGACGTGGTTTAGGAAACGAGGACCAAAATATGGTATTAGGTCATATGTTAGGGACCAAGAATACAATTTAGTCAATTAAATATTAATGTAGGATATAATTTATTTGCATTTATGGCTAAATAATTTCAAAATTTTCATTTAATTGTAGGTACCTTGCACTTCGTCCATAGGACATCTTTATATTCTTTTGGAACCTCGTGCCAACTATCGTACTTGATGTTTAACCTTGTTCTACCGACCTTCCCTACCCAACTAGACCATTTAGCTCGTTCCTCCTATATACATTTTCCCAATTTGGTGAAAATCAACAAAGTTAGTTCTTTTCTAGCCATTCTCGTATCTAATGCCCTACAATGTGTTCTACCAATCCCTCCCGCCTCTAACCCCTCCTTGTCATCATCATCATGGCCTAGGTTTTTTGAATTTTCATCTATTGCATGCACATGTTCATTACGAGTCCTCTTCCGGGGCATTATACTACCTAACAACATGAACCACAATCAAAAACTTTTTTCGGACAACTAGGGTTTTATTTTCATCAAATAGAAATCTAATTTTTATGGTTACAACATATATGTACACTAAGGAGAATACACTAACACCATGAATATATCAAGATATAATAACCCTATTTGTAAAATTCTAATAATAGAACAAATGAAATGATGAAATGTTTACCTTTTCATCCAAACAAATCAAAGAAGAGAAATATTTGACGACCTTAGAACACTCATGAGCTTGAAAACCCTAACCCATGGATCACCTTTGCTTTTGCAAAACTCTGGGGCATTTGATGCGTAGATGACAATGGAGTAAGTTTTTATGTATTTATGAACATTGTTGAAGATTGGTTGAGAAAATTTTGAAGGGATGAAAGATGGAACTTGGAACTTGGAACTTTATTACAAACTCGTAAGAAGCTCAAACCTTCTTTATATCGAACAGACCAAGTTCTGGACTCGGAATTCGGTTTGTGTATAAATAAAAATGCCAAACGGAAAAATCATTTCCATTGTCCCAAGGACAAAATCCCCATTTGAAAGAACACCCAAAACCTAGAATTTTTTAGCCATAAAAAATCTGATTTCAAGGATGCCAAGGTACATAGGTCAAGGTGCCGATGGTGGATCAAGGGACGCTTCAACATAGAGTCATAAACCAAGTCGAGAGTTGGGGAAATCGAGTCTATTCTTTAATACATAAGCCAAACATATGTATGTGGAATTTCATCATAAAAAATGCAGCAATCCTAGAGTTAGTAATAGTTTGGACATTGAGCTGTTATGCCTAGGTCCTTTGATTGATTATTTGAAATCATCCAATTTTGATAAGTTATTGAAATTAGAAGAACCCGTCCATTATGACGAAGTATTGCAATTCTACGCTAATTTGGGGAAAAGTAGAAACAATAGAGACCTCACAATCGTAAATGGTGTAACGATTCCCATTATGAAATTTAGCATAAATGAAGCCCTAAGTTGCGAGTGCACTGACCCTTGATGGCAAGGGTCCAGTTGAGATATTCCACCAACAAAATTGGTCGGGTGTTACTGAGGCCACTTCTTTATGCCCAATTGCTATGGTTCGCAAATATTTTCTTTGTACGGGGGAAGTGCCAGAGCAAGCAGACGAGTATGATGTGGGGGCTTTGAATGTTTAGCATAGGTTAGTTTATGAGTGAATCTGCCAGTTTATCCTCCCGTCGGGTGGTCATGCGTGTGAGCCAACCATAGGAAACTTGATGTTGTTCTACTACATCGTAAAAAGGGTTAAATTAAATCCCGGGTAAACCATATTGATGTACATGCTTCAGGTGGCTGTGGGGAAGAAGAAATATCTCCCATATGGCAGTTTGATAACCGCCTTGATTAATAAATGGAAAGTCATCCCTGTCGATAAGACTACTACGATGAAGCTTGGTTTGAACACATGCATTTGGTGTTGGATGAAGAAAACAAATGGCGAGCAAGGGAAATTCCAAGGAAAGCCGCCAAAGCTGCTAAGCAAGCAAGGGAAGCATCATTGGATAGAGCTGAAGGATCTTTGTCACGTAATTATATTCAACAAAAGACCTTCTAACAACATGATTACACACCTTAATTTCATTACATGATTATAAATGTATTGTTTTTTTGTTTTCATTACTTCAATGTTGCAGATGAGAAGAGGGGTTTGATGGACACATTCAAGAAATATTTTCCGTGCATCAAGGAGGATGTTAGTTCGGCTAACAATGAAGTGGCAGCAACGAAAGTGTGGCATTCTAAATTCATTGAATGCACAGGACTCCACATCAAACTCAGCAACGATGACGCTATGCCCAATTTCAAACCTGAGTACTCTAGCGATGATAGTGATGACGAGGAAGAGGATGAGGCAGAGGAGGACGGTGGGAATGCTGATATGCAAAGTAGTTCGGAAATTGGTGGGATGGGCGACAGTGAAAAAGATGATGATTAGTTTATAATTTGATGGCCTTTTTATTGCATGCGACTGGATTTGTAGTAATTTGTACTTTGGTTTGAATATTTGTCTTTGTTTGAAACTGTGGAATGTTGTTTAGTATTTGGCAGATTCGAAAACAAGTTAAGATTTGATTTTTACAAATTTTGATGTTAAGTGTGTTGGCCAAGTACTTCCGAACCAAAGTTAAGTACATCATAGATTATAATTATGTTAAGTGTTAAGTATGTTAAGGGTGTTAGGTATGTTAAGGGTGTTAGGTATGTTAAGTATGTTAAGTGTGTTGATTAGAATTATATTAATGGCCATATCATAGATTGCTGAAGTTTCCAATCCAGTTCCGAGTACAAAATAGAGTCTTGACTTTGCTAAATTCTTATGAAAGACACAATTCAGATACCGAAAGTGTGTCTTTCAATTGGGCACACTTTCAACTAGACTATTTTCCGAGCTCGGAACAATGGTTCCGAGCTCTTATAACATTTTGGATCCTACTCTGTAAGACTGACCCTTGTATTGCAAATGATATTTTTCCTTGACAGAATTTGTTCCGAGCTCAGAACACCGGTTCTGAGATCTCTTAACCATTCTGATCCTACACTGTGATAATGATCTTAATGTCCCATTATATTTTTTGTGGGTGACAGAATTGGTTTCGAGCTTGGAACACAGGTTCCAAGCTCTTTTAACCATTCCAATCCTACACTATGATACTAATCTTAATGTCCCATTATATTTTTTGGGTGATAGAATTAGTTCCGAGCTTGGAACACAGGTTCTGAGATCTTTTTACCATTCTGATCCTAATCTGTGTGAGTGTCCATGGTTTGATCTTTAAGTTTTTTTGGTGACAGAGTTTGTTCCGAGCTCGGAACAGAGCTTTCAAGATCTTTCTTATTATATGATTCTATTTATAACAAGTGTAAGACAGTGTTCCGGTCTCGGAACCCTATCCTCTATATAAAAACACAATTTAAGATTCATAAAATCTCAAATTACAAATCCTAGAGCGATTTCCAGGGGTGGATAAAAACACACCACCATTTCAAGATTTTGAAAGTAGATTTTTAAAATCGCTCTATGGTAGAATCTTCTTCAACTGATCTAATCTCAGTGTTTGTACAAAAACCAATCAAATCCTCTAGTTCAAATTCCTCCATGAAAGCCCTTTTGCTCTCAACCACAATCTCCCACCAGGAATGAATAGGATCTTTTACTTAGAAAACTTGATGAGCATGTCTGGCTAATATGAATGGATCTTCTCTCCAACCCAATCGACTCCGATCCACCAGGGTGAAACCCAAATCTTCCGTTCTTTGTCCATTGTTAAAATCAATCCATTCACATTTATAAATTGTGACTCTTATTGTAATGTAATCAAGCTCCAAAATTTCCTTAATGGTACCAAAGTAACAAGTATGAGCGTACATCGGATTGTTGTCGACCATACCACGAACGTGCAATGCTTCATAAATAAGTGAAACTCAACTATTCTGAGAAAATCTTTTATTATCCATTGATTTTGTAGCAAACATAAAACCGTTGATGTCATAACCCCTAAAAGATAAAACGGTGTCCAACGGTCTCCGAGACAACCATTTGACTATTTCTGTATGCGAACCAGTCCCCACGTGAGATCGCAGCTGAGAAGTAAAAGTCCGAGTGTGTTGTTGAAGAACTCATGCTTCGTTGAAAGTGGGATTCGACACTTGAATTTCATCCATGTGAATCTCAATGTATGGGAAAACGTTCTCATAATTCTGTAGAACATACAAATGTGCAGTGCACAAATCCTCAGCACTGGGGCTAAATAGCTTACCCTGTCAAACCCCTACACCATCCAACCGCCTGACATGCCTGGAACTAGGAACCACAATAGATTCAACCTCCTTAATATAATCGGTACAAAATTCAATAACTTCCTTAGCACAATACTGTTGCACAATACTTGCATCAGTCTTATACCTATTCTTCATAAAATGCTTGATAGTTTTCATGTACCGCTCGAAAGGATACATCCATCTTAAAAATACAAGACCACAAAGCTTAATTTCACGAACCAAGTAAGTTATCAAATGGACCATTATGTTAAAAAATGAAGGTGGGAAGTACATCTCCATTTGGCACAATACTTCTACAACCATAGCTTGCAACCGAACAAGCTTTGCAACACTGATGGTTTTGGAACATAAAGATTTGAAGAACAAACATAGCTTAGTAATACACAATTGTACATGGGACAGCAGGGACGACTGAATCGCAATAGCGTTCAATTCCGGCATCAAGTTGTGGTAGTCGTGCGATTTCAATCCAACCAACTTCAACTGTGTTAGCAATAAACAAGATCTTATATTTGAAGAATGAGATCCAGACACTTTCACACTACTGAGAGTCTCACAGTACGACTTCTTCTCCATCTGAGACATTGAATAACAAGCGAATGGTAGATAATAAGCATCTCTATCAGTAACGAGACCAAGGTTTTTCCTAATACCCATGTTAACCAAATCAAGTCGAGACTTCAATCCATCTTTGGTTTTACCATGAGTATTCAAAAGTGTTCCAATCAAAGAATCGTATACATTTTTCTCTATGTGCATTACATCAAAACAATGCCAGGTATCCAAATCCCTCCAGTAAGGGAGTCAAAAAAAATTGAGCTTTTCTTCCAACTTTCTTCAATTTCCAACTTCCGCTTCCGTTACCAAGATTTTTAGGAAACCCTCTAACTTTTTCACATACCCCAACGTTAGTTAATGGTACAGGCGCACCTCACCCTCTGTCTTGCCATTGAACCACTTCTTGGCAAAACACCACAGATGACCCTCAAGGAGAAAACTTTGATGTTCCTAGTAAACAATTTTAGAACCACGCTTAAGTTGACAAAATGTGGTTTCTTTCTCATAGACAGGACATGCATAGTATCCTTTCACAGAATATCCAAACAAATTTTCATAAGCAGGAAAATCATTTATGGTGCAAAAAAAAAGGGCCTTCATCGTGAAAATTTCATCAACAACAGCATAGTAGGTACGGACTCCATGTTTGAACAACATTAACAAATCATCCACTACGGGCGCAAGATATACGTCAATGTCATTACCCGGTTGTTTGGGGCCTAAAATCATCATGGACATGAGAACGTATTTTCTTTTCATCATCAACCACGATGATAGATTGTAGATCACTAACATTATGGGCCAAGAACTATATACGTTGCTCATGTTTCCAAATGGATTCATTCCATCGGTGGATAGTCCTAACCTTAGATGTCGGGAATTTGATCCAAACTCTAGGTATATGTCATCAAGATTTTTCCACTGATCACCATCGGACCTATGTCTTATGACATCATCCGTTGGACGGTCTCTTTCCACATACTATCGGAGTAACTTAGCATTTTCTTTGGAAGCAAACAACTTCTGCAACCGTGGAATTATCGAAAGATACCATAAGACCTTAGCGGGTGTCTTCTCCTTCAAAATGGTCCCCGTTTCCACACACACCCCAATTTCACCATGCTTTAACTTGTACTGAGATTCACCGCATACTCAGCATGTTTCAAGTTTCTCATCATGCATCCCCCTAAAAAGCCTGCTATCATTTAGACATGCATGGATTTTTTCTAGTTCGAGACTCATAGGACAAAAAACTCTTTTCACGGTATAATATTTCTCAGGCATACAATTCCCTTCGGGAAGTAATTCTTGAACCAATTCCAGAGTTTCAATCACCCCTTTTTTAGTCCAACCAAATTTGGCCTTCAAATTCATGATGTTCAACATCACGCTCAAAACTAAATGTTTTGACCCCACGTACAATGGGAAATTCTTGTCATTAAGAAATGACTCTAGGACCTTGGGTTCACCATGGAATTCTCTGGAAACATCCTCCACCATCTCATTAAATCGATCATTACAGTCTAATTCAACTCCTTCCTTGATTCCAACATCTCCACCCATATCTGTCAGTACCTCGTGCCATATCCAACAAGTGTAACTTGTTTGGAAACTTCAAATTATAAGGTGTTCATGCAACTTCTTCCTCCCTAAATAAGCATCATTCCTGTAATCCTTGCATGGGCACTGTGCTGGCATGACCCCATTTTTTACCACATTTTAAAAGCCACCACAATAAATGAATATACTAAACGAATATAATCGGGTGATGTTCTAAGGCCACTCTCGATGAGTCTGATTCTATCCATTAACTACATGAAAATAACATCAACACACATTCAATCTATATGTAGCATAATTCCGATGAGAAAGATTTCAAATTAAAACCATAACTCCCAAAATTACAAAACTTAATTCAACAATAAAAACATTAGTCCAATTAGATAAGAATATTTGTATATACAAAATTACTTCAGTCTTTTTTCATCCAAAGAGTGCCCTAAATTTTTAGCTTATTTCTCTAAATGAAAATGGGATTAAACGTCTGCATTTATTGCTAGTTTTCATGAGTTCTGAGTTTGGAACTTCATCTGGCCCTTCAAAATTTCAAGACAAAGCTAGTCTAAGATTGTTCCAGATACGGAACATCAAAACAAAAAAGGCAACAAACTCGGAAGGCAACTCGTTGTTTTAATTACAATGCGAACCTACCAATTCTGGACTCGAAACACCAATCGAATAATTGTTCCAAACTCGGAACAAAGCTCCTTCAAAGTCATTTTGACAGAATCGCCTTCCATCTTCCACATTAAAAGTCGGTTATAAATAAACCACCTTTGATTAAAAAATAACTTCCTTTAAAAAATCAGGCAGCCTGATTCACAGAGGTTCCGAGCTTGGAACCTCTTCTAGAAGGCGATTTTACAAAATTCTCGTGGAACCACCTTCTAATGCTTCCTTTAATGAGATATCCTCCACTAGTGGGTAATGATTATTTTTATTCCTACTTCTTAGTGCTAGTTAGAGGTTATATAAGATACATAAGTTATGTAGTGAAATAAAGGTTTTAGTGGTGGGAGGCTGAAGAAGTTACAATCTTGGAATAAGGCACATTACTTAGCCTTCGTTAGTAGAGTTAGTGTTAGCTAGTTAGTGGTAAGAGGTTATGTAGCCTTCATTAGTAGAGTTAGTGCTGAAAAGTTAGTGGTAAGAAGTTGTGGATGTTAGAAGCTTATAGTGTGGCTCTTCATTAGTTTAGGAATAAATGCTAAGGCACTTTATAATCTATAAATAAGAGAATAAAAAATTAGAAAAGTTGTATCTTTTCATAACCAAAACTCTGTCTTCATTTCTTCCATTTTTCTATCATTGTTCCAACATATGGAATCAGAGCAAGTTTGATCAATGGAAAGAAATTGATCAAATACACCAGAGGGTTCACACACTCTACCAAGAAAGAGGGGGCGTAGTGCATCCAGGGGGGCAAAGAGCTCGTGAAGTGGTGGTAAAAATAGGTGTTGAATAGGAGTAGCGGACCAATGTGTACCCTATCCTAACTCACACAAACTATGTTGATTGGCCCTAGTGATGAGGGTGAATCTGCAAGCACAAGGTTTGTGGCGAGCGGTCGAGGAAGGGAATGTTGATTAACATGAAGATAGGCAGGCATTCTCTGCGATCTTGCAAGTAGTGTCACTGGAGATATTGTCCACGTTGGCTGTGAAAGACACAGCCAAAGAGGCTTTGGACATGGTAAAGACACAACGAATAATCATCGGTCGTGTTTGCGAAGCCAGTGCACAAAAGTTATGCACGGAGTTTGAAACCATTAATGTTAAGGATGGTGAGAACGTTGATGATTTGTCCATGAGAATCACAGGCCTTGTCAATAATCTTCACGTCCTTGGTGACACGTTGAAGGAGGAGAAGGTCATGAAGAAGTTCTTGCGCGTTGTACCGTAACACTATGCATAAGTGGCAATTGCAATTGAGACTTTGCTTTATCTAATCATGCTCTCAGTTGATGAATTAACTGGATGACTACATTTGGGGGAGGATCATTTTGGACTTACTGATCTAAGCAATAAGGGTGGTGCTAAATTTCTTCTCATAGAGGAGGAGTGGCGAATGCTCTAAATCCACAAGGAGAAGGGTGAAACCTGTAAGGCTAGTGGAAAGGGTCAAGGCCATGGCAAGGGTAAGAGTTTTGGTTGTGGAGACTCATGGGACCATAAGGAAGACACCACAGGGACTCAAGAAAAAGGTCCAAGAAAGGGGACATGTCACAATTGCAGCATTTATGGCCATTTTGCATTTGAGTGTGCAAGGAAAAACAAGGAAAACGGGACGAGACACACCTAACCATGAACAAGGATGATTAGCCAGCCTTGCTAATGACATATGTGGTTGAGGCGCAACCCCCAAAAATCACTAGGCAGGTGCCAGGAAGCCAGAGTGATAAGGTGTTCCATGTTGGAAATGTCCTGAGAAAATCAACCCTGGATAGTGTTGGTCATGTCAAAGAGGCACATGAGTATGTCTTCCTCAATAAGGAGCATGTGTTTCTAGTCTACATAGGCCAGGGGTGTGTTACCTTGACACAGGGGCTAGTAAACATATGATGGGCACCAAAGCATTGTTCACATCACTTGATGAGACCGTGAAAGGCAAGGTCATGCTTGGTGATAGATTAATGGTGGAGCTCTATGCTCAAGGTGCTGTGATGTTCCTGTGCAAAAATAAGGAGCACAAGGTACTAAAAGATGTATATTTCATGTCTAACTTGAATAGTAACATTGTCAGTATTAGCCAACTAGACAAAAATGGTTGCAAGACCGTGATTGAAAATGGGGAGTTGTGCCTGTTTAATCATGACCAGACCTTGTTGGCACAAGTTTTACGAAGCAAGAATAGGCTTTATGTCGTGACGATGGATTTAGCTTCTCCAATGAGTTTTCTTTCTAAGGAGGGCGATGTAGATTAGCTATGGCACACACTATGGACACCTTAATTTTTTGTCATTGCACAAATTGGCGCAAGGAGGCATGTCCAAAGGTTGATTGACCATGTTGAGCAGTTTTGTGATGGGTGCGCTCTTCGAAAAAAACACTGAGTCTCGTTCCCAAAGGCCTTGACTTATAGCATTGCTCAGTGTCTGGAGTTGCTACACATTGATTTGTGTGACCCTATCATGCCGACCACACCTGGAGGAGGTCGTTCTTTCTGATAGTTAATGACCATAGCCGCTACATGTGGCTAGATGTGATCAAATCAAAGTATGGGGAACTTGGTTCTTTCAAGAAGTTCAAGGCATATCCTGAGCTTGAAAATAGAGGTAAGATCAATACGTTCTGATCTGATTGGGGTGGTGAGTTCA
This sequence comes from Rubia yunnanensis, assembly GCA_037428765.1. Lineage (NCBI taxonomy): Eukaryota > Viridiplantae > Streptophyta > Magnoliopsida > Gentianales > Rubiaceae > Rubia > Rubia yunnanensis. Next base: position 61,371,369 of record CM075069.1, on the reverse strand, counting down.
ATATCATTGAGTTTATGAATATTGCAGTGAGCAAGGCATAAAATATTGCACCACAGCGCCATACTCACCACAACAAAATGGTGTGGTATAATGGTGTAATCAAACGGTGGTGGAGATGGCGCGTTGCTTGATCAAAAGAATGAGCATGCTAGCTAATTTCTAGGGTGAGGTAATGAAGACCGCTGTCTACATCTTGAATTGGGCGCCGACACAAAGCTTGGATGGGCAGATGCCTTATGAGCCATGGCATGGACGTAAGACAAATGTGCGTCATTTTAGAACTTTTGGGTGTGTGGTGCATGTTAACAAAGTTGGCCCTGGGGTGAACAAGCAAGTTGATCGCTCAATGCCAATGGTGTTCTTCAATTTTGAAGAGGGATCCAAGGCTTACCGTGTGTATGAGCCAAAAAAAGGAAGCTCTATGTAAGTCGAGATGTTGTGTTCAAGGAGCACAAGAAGTTGGAGTGAAAGTCAGGGGTGCATGATGAAGCTACGACCGTGGATGACACCTTCAGGGTGGAGCATTTACCAGAGGTTGATGTACTGGGTGACACGATCTCTGACATGAAATAGGAGGCACCTTCCTTACTTATGTACTAGACACTGAGGCCCCATTTTTGCTAAAAGGGGAGAGTGGGAAACCATGCTAACATGGGATGGTGTATTAGATACAGATGATGGTGTAACCCGGTACCGCACGGTAGTAGACATCTATGACACAACCAAGGAGGTTGAAATGATTGGTCTTTGTTTCTTAGCCGCAGAGGAACCCAGCAATGTAGATGAGGCCCTGAGAGAGGCATGTTAGAGACAAGCCATGGATGATGAGATCAGGTCAATATAAAATAATGGGACGTGGGAGTTAGCTTCTTTCCTTGGTGGGCATAGGGTCGTAGGGCTCAAGTTGGTGTTCAAGGTGAAGAACGACCCAGATGGAAACGTGGTGAAGTACAAGGCTCGCCTTCTGGCAAAAGGCTACGTGCAGTGCCGAGGAGTGGATTTTGATCAAGTGTTTGCTCCTGATCTAGCCGCGCAGCGGGCTTGGGAGGTGCACCATGGATGTCAAATTAGCATTTTTGAATGGAGATCTCACTGAGGAGTTCTATGTACACCAGTCACTAGGTTACGGTGATCTCAAAAATGAGCACTAGGTGCTCAGGTTGCACAAGTCCATGTACGGTTTACACAAGTCCATGTACGGTTTGCGCCAGGCACCGGAAGCTTGGAATGCCAAGCTGGACGTAGCACTGCTCTCCTTAGGTTTCCATTGCTACACATTGGAGCACGCAATGTACCGAAAGACAGGTAGCTTGAATAGTCTACTGGTTGGAGTTTACGTGGATGATTTGATCGTCATGGGAGCAAGCACCATGGAGCTAGCCTTCTTCAAAGGAGAGATGCAAAAATTGTTTAACATGAGTGACTTAGGGCTCTTGAGTTACTATCTGGGGATAGAAGTCAAACAAGGCGAGAAGGAAATCCACTTTATGCCACTTATATGTCCAAAATTCTTGATGTGTGTGGCATGGAAAGCTGTAATCCATGCTCCACGTCCATGATGAACAGGCTGAAGCTAACTAAGAAATGTCCAGATGATGTTATGGACACAACAAGGTACCACAGTGTGGTGGGAAGTCTAAGGTATTTGTGCAACAAAAGGCTGAATATCAGCTACGCTATTGTGGATAGTTAGCAGGTTCATAGAGGAACCCAAGGCTCCACATTGGGCAGCAGTGAAGCAGATTCTGTGGAACGTTAAGGGCACCATTGTCGTAGGATGCTGCTACAAGAAAACAGATAAGTTGGAGTCTAATCTGGTTGGGTTCAGTGACAGTGACCTTGCTGGTAACACAGATGATTGTAAGAGTACAACAGGGATGACCTTCTTCCTTGGCTCCAACCTAGTTACATGGTTGTTCCAGAAGCAAAAGGTGGTTGCATTCTCATCTTATAAAGCGGAGTACATTGCAGCAGCGGCAGCGGTGTGCCAATGAGTGTGGCTAAGTTGCTTGTTGGGCGAGCTAACCAACCGTAATCCAAGGGTGGTTGAGCTTCTTGTGGATAGTGAGTCTGCAATTGATTTGAGAAATAATTGGGTGCATCACGAACGAAGTAAGCACATTAACATTCATTTTCATTTCATTCTTGAAAATGGTTCTGTCGAAGTTAGTCATGTTGGTACGAAGAACAGCTGGCCGACATCCTGACCAAGCCACTCGGATGAGTCAAGTTCATGGAAATGAGACTTAAGCTTGGTAGTGGAAGTGGTTCCATGCAACAAGTTTAAGGGGGTGAATTGTTGAGTTAACCATTGTTGCGTAGGTAGTGATTATTTTTATTACTACTATTTAGTGCTAGTTAGAGGTTATAGAAGTTATATAAGTTACAAAGTTAAAGAAAGGTTTTAGTGATAGGAGGTTGAAGAAGTTACAAGCTTGGAATAAGGCACATTGCTTAGCCTTCATTAGTAGAGTTAGTGCTAGTTAGTTAGTGGTAGGAGGTTAAGTAGCCTTCATTAGTAGAGTTAGTGCTAGCAAGTTAGTGGTAAAAGGTTATGGATGTTAGAAGCTTATAGTGTGGCTCTTCATTAGTTTAGGAATAGATTCTAAAGCACTTTGTAATCTATGAATAGGAGAATGAAAAATCAGAAAAGCTGTAACTTTTTCAACACCAAAACTTTATCTTCATTTCTTCCATTTTTCTATCATTGTTCCAACAAAACCATCGTTAGGTGTCTTGCACTAACTAGAGGTCTGCGTTTTGTTACCCTCGCCAAATTTTCCTTCCGAGTGGGATGTACTGGGTGCAATTGGGGTATGATTTGATTTAAATTAGTTCTAAGCGACTCTGATGGATAGATGGTTATTCTTATTTTTATTTTTTTTTCTGATCTGTTGTTTTGGTGCTGTGAGCTTAACTAGAGATACCAAATATTTGGAAATTTGTTGTTGACATTTGACATTGATTCCAAATAATTTTTTTCTTAATAAAATTTTTGAAATCTGAATACAGAGTCATTGTTGGCATGCTTCAGTTTTAATTGTTGTGTGCTATATAGAATGGATTATGTTACATTGTGGACTTCAACTAAGTGAATATAAGATTAGGCTTCAAAGACAGAAAGAAGAGATAATTGATCGAAGCTGAGTTGAGAATGTTGATGTTCCTACGTACTCTGGATTAACTAGAATGATATTGAATGCATGAATGTATACTTTCCATGCCTTTTCTGGTGGCCTGGGGTTGAACCATTTTGCTATTTATTTTTAGATTTTTTCATTACAAATGAACTTTAGCTTCTTGGTTTGTATCCCCCTAGACAACTTCATTTTCTTTTGTAGTGAGTGTTATTGATGTGTTTTGAACAGATTAAAGAACTATTATGGCTCCTGACTAATGCCACTTTTTTTTTCTTAGTTAAATCGTCAATGACGGGGATATTAGGGTATCCAACCCCTTTCATATATAATAAGATTGGGCAAAAATGCCTACATTTTGAAAGCACCTAGAACAGATATGGATTGATCCCTATTACACAAAGGAAATATCTATAAAATTCTAAACAGCAACCTAAGTGACATTTGAAAGAGTAGGTAAATGATAAATGGCTGTCTATTGTGATAGTGTCCAACAAGCTCGATCCAAACTCACGGAACTAATTCCACTAACTTGATACAACAAGCCAGTCACAATAGAAGCACAATCCTCGCACAAAACACTGATCCTTAACACTTCTAATGACACCAAGGCGATCAAAACAAAGAAATGAAACTCCTTCCCTATAGATCCCGGCGATCCCCATTAAACCCGTTCATGCTCCTTTCCCTAAAGTAGGGAACCTTAACTGGTTGTTTCCAATCACCAAAGTACTTCTCTATCCATGTTTAAAACTAGTGTTGTGTTCGTAGAATTGTCTATAACACGACCTCAAAGGATACCCGTCTAAACGGTCTAAAGAATGATATGACTGAGTGGTCAGCGTAATCGGTCTAAAACATCATAATGAGTCAGAGTCTACAAACCTGTTTTTTATATCCTTGGTACGGAATCGCCAAAAGTCAATTTATTCAACGACTTTGACTCGGATTTCTCCTAAACTGTCTTTGGAAAAACCAGATCTGAAATCAATTTAATTTTCCCCGAAACGTCTTACTGGAGAAAGGATCGATGGGAAAATTATAATTGACAAAGACAATCGGACTGAATGCTCCAGCAAAATAACCCTTTTAATGCTCTACCCGTTTTGAAAAAATAGAACAAAAATAGAGAAATAAACCCAACCTAATATGTAACCAATAACCCTGATCCGACCCCAAATAATCCAAATCCACTCGATTTCATGCACAATCGGAACAAATATAGCACAAATCTGCAGCTGCTGTGAAATCCTAGTCTCATACCTTCACTGACGATCCGAGACTAACAGCAACTTCGGTGACACGTCGGCGACTATTTGACCCAAAGATCTACACTCCTTCCCTCTGATTTGCTCCGCCACTCAGATTTTCTGACCCAGGACCGCCGCTCGGACCAAATGCTACAGATCAGAGAGAGTTGTTGACCGGCAGAGCGGTTGGAACAAAATAACAATGGCGGCGACAGCAGTACCTCTCACCGCTTGTTGACTTCGTCGGAAAAAAAGGTTGAAGACAGATCTGTGGCCAGAAACTCGCCAGCTTCCTCTTTTATATCCTCTGTTGTGGCCACCACGTGGCTATAGTCGACCACGGTAGAGCTTTCCCTGGTTGCACCGGAGTAGTTGAGTATTCACCGGAGATGGGATATTGGTCAAATTTCTAGATTTGTGCAAACGGTGGTGAGGGTAATGGATGAGAGGAGATTGGCTACATCTTGGCAGTAACGATGGTGGTGAGGGAGGTCGCCAGAGTTGATGGCGGTGACCTCCCATGTGCTAGGTTTTTAGAGCAAAGGCAGAGAGTTTGGCTGGTGAGAAATTCTGGAGGCGAAAAGATGCCTGACTAATGCCACTGTTGTTTTGTTTCTACTACATATTGTGAGATCCTAAAGGCACTCCATTTTTTTTCAAATGGAAGTTGCAAGCTTTCCTTTACAGTTTCCAGACTACATTTTCTGATAGGAGGTCGTTGTAAACGATATTTTTCAGCATTTACTTCTTAGTACTCGTGTTTTGTTTTAAACTTTGTTGCATTTGCGGACGGAATTTGATCGCGTAAATATAGTACTTGTCTTGTGCTTTTCTTACATTTACTTCTTAGTACTTGTGTTTGATGAATCGTGGGTTGATTCCTTTATGCATGCCTTTGTGAAATAAGCTATAGAATGTGGAGATTTTGGTATGTCACAATTATTAATGCATGCTTATCTTTTAAGTGAATTTCAATATAAAATTGGACACTTTCTATTTTAGACACTCTGGAGATTGTGGTATGTCACCATATCATCAATGATGCATCTGGAATTTGATATGGCTGCACCGCTAACTCTTCATTCGTGCTCTGCAAAAAAGAGCTCCTGAAGTGTTTCAAGGGAAAAACTCTCTGATGATTTCACCGCCGGAATTAATAGTAAAATTGTGGAGGAATGAATAATAATAAACATACCTTAATATTTATCCATTAGTAACCCTAGAAGTGATTACTTAAGCTTAGGATTCTACCTTTCTTATGAAGCAAGTATTAGAGATGATATGAGATAAGAATACTCTTTAATATTATTGGGCCCGGTAGGCCCAATTGACATAATCATTATCATTTTTGGATTGCGACACATGATATTAGACCACTCCAGACCGTATCATCAAGAGCCCCTAGAAAAACCAGAGATCCCTTTAAGGCTCTTGGTATAGGTTGATAGATTAGGAGCCTTTGAGGAGTCTCGTTCAAGGGGCTTGAGACTTCAGCTCTCGATGTGGTATTTGGTTTTCTCAAATGAATGTCATTGCTTCATAATTCTGAAAGACGTGCGTGAAAAGGAAAGGAATTTGTACTCTTAGTTAGCGAGATGGTTGAGTAGAAGAGACGTGCAGAATGAATAACCCCAGCGAGTCACCGATGAGATGAGAAGGGCACCTAATGGTAGAAACCCTCTCACTCGGGGTAGAGGGAAGGCCAAAGGCCCAATGAGGCCCCTTTCAAGACCAGGGGGACCTCCAAAACTTGCAGAGTTCCCTCTAGAACCTGAAGGAGAGCCCCCAGTTCAAGCCCATACGAAAAGGGAAATCGTGACAAGAAGCGAAACCCTAAGGGCAAGGTGACCTTCGCCATCAAGGAAGACGAGCCTCGAAGTGCACCGGAGGTCGAGAAGCTATATGTAATGCTGAATGCGGTTTCATATTTTATAGCTGCTCTCCCTTCTCAACAGCGCATCCTAGAAGATGCCAAGTTTCAGCTTCTTGAGGCTAATGAGTCACCCACACACTTGCCAATGGGTAGGTTCATTATCCATCACAAACAGATCAAGTTTAAGCTTTGTTTTCCTTTCTCTCCTCTATTCTTGAGGTTACTAAGGGAATTTAATGCCAATCCGGCCCAATTCCATCCTAATGTAGTGATAATTACTATGGTTTTCCTAATGAAGTGCAAGGAGTTCGAGAACACTCCTAGATATAAACTGCTTCGCTCGCTTTACTATGTGTCGAATAGCGGCCATAAGAAAGATGCCATTTACACCTTCATTAGTAGGCATACAAAAGAGAGCCATCATCAGCCTTACCAACATATCTGAGTGGTGCGATAGTCTTTAATTGTAGCGGTGCATACTGAAGGACTTCCGTAAAAATACCCCTAGTGGAGGATTTTAATGGCCATGGGAGGTTTACGAGGAGTTTCTATACCAACTCATGGTGCATCGAGCTTTAAGGCGCTCTACCAGAGCGATGGTACGACATAAGGAGAGTAGAGAGAACAGGAAAGGAGATGGAGAAAGGTGAGAGTAGGCCACTACAACAAACTGAACCTATTATTTTTCCCCTTATACTTTGTTTTTTTAGTTAAGGGAAAATAAACGAGGTTCTTATTTTTTTAGAAGTTAAAAAAATATTTACCTCAGTTATAAAAAACTGAGGTAAAAAGTACTTTTTACCTCATTTTTTTAAACCGAAGTAAAATTATGTCATTACCGATGTCGCATGCATGTCTGACTTACCGGCATCGGTTGTATTTGGGACCAACATCGCACACCACTCTTTCCAAAAATGAATGACCGACCTCGCATGCATGTCTAGCTTACCGACGTCGATTATCATTATGACCGACATCACACGTACCACTCAAAGACATTAAATGACTGATGTCGCACGCATGTCTGGCTTACCGACGTCGATTATCATTGTGATCGACGTCGCACGTACCTCTCCCACACATGAAATAACAGACTTCGCACACATGTCTGGCTTACCGACATTGCACGTACCTCTCGCGGATTTGAAATGGCCGACGTCGCACGAATGTCTAGTTTACCGACATCGGACATACCTCTCGCAACACCCTTGCGATGCACAATTTAAAATAATTGAATATATATATGTGTGTGTGTATATATATATATATTCATAATGCATTTTTTTTATTAAAACAAAAATATAATATATAAATTGTTTTATGCAATTCCATTTCTTTTTCATTTTGAAAGATTTTATAATTATACTTTTAAATATGACTTTATATTTATATTTTCAAATGAAATAAATTAAATGTAGAGTTCGAGTAACACATGATCGAGATTTTAATAATAAAATTTAACTTTAAACTAAACTGAAATATAATTTTGTAAATTTTTTATGCTACTCCATTCTTTTAAACTTTTAAAAGATTTTATAAATATACTTTTAACTAATGGCTTTATGTTTATATTTTTTAAATGAAATAAATTAATCGTAGAGTTCGAGTAATATGTGATCGAAGTTGAAATCAATAAATAAATTTTATTCTTTCACTGAATAAAATTTTATGGCAAAGTCTTGGGGAAGACCGTCTTTCCATAGGCTTATAGAAAGACGGAGTTTAATTAGAATAATAAAAGGTAAAAGGTCTTAAGTGCAATATTAAAAATTTATTATGCAACGTGTAGTAGTTATAAAGTTTATAACCCGATTCATACAACCCAAAAAATTTATCTTCATTTATTATAATTTACACTTTAAACCGTGGTCTTTCCATGACTTATGGAATGACTGTCTTTTAAGAGATGAACTCAAATTTTATACACTATTTATTCATAATTATATAAAATAAGTAGTATAAAATTTGGTTTCTAGGAGGCACCGGTATGAATTACTCAAGAACATGTACTAGCGCTTTCCAACATTTCACCAAAAAAAACCTTATTTTATATTTCTATAATTAGGCAAGAATAAAAAATATTTTGTATTTTGGAACAATGGATAATGGGGTTAACACAATTTTTGGGTCATAGTATAATTTTTCAAGATTGTGTAGAAGTGATCAATGCTAACTTTCGAGGCCCTTTCGTTCACTCATACATGCGCAAATTGGAAAACCGCAACTGTATGTTATTGAATTGCATTTTGGTGTCGCCAATTTCGTGATTCATCAACTCCAACTTTCTTGGAGGGACCTAAGGGCAAAAAGTAAACACTTTACTCGTACCTCCAAATTAAAATTCGCTCAAACGTGATGTTACCATATACACCCTCATTGTATTTTCCAAGCATGTAATGGAATATTTGTCAACAATCGGGCATAAGAACATATATGTGTCCTTTCTGATTTTCTTTCCTTACTTCTAAGTATTCAACTCAAAGTTACTCTAGAACAAGCACTAGCGCTTTCCAACATTTCACCAAAAAAATAATTTATTTTATATTTCTATATTTAGGCAAGAATAACAAAAATCATGTATGTTGGAGCAATAGATAATGGGGTTACACAATTTTGGCCATAGTGTAATTTTTTAAGACTGTGTAGAAGTAATCAATGTTGACTTTCGAGGTCATTTTGTTCACACATACATGCCCAAATTGAAAATTCACAATCTTATATTATTGAATTTCATTTTGGTGTCGCCAATTTCGTGACTCGACAACTCCAATTTTCTTGGAGGGAGCTAAGTGCAAAAGGTAAGAACTTCACTCGTAACTCCATATTGAAATCCGCTCGAACGTGATGCTACCATGTACACCCTCCTTTTATTTTTCAAGTTTCTAACATAGTATTTATCATTTAACATGCATGAGAATATATTTGTAATCTTTTCCGATTTCCCTTTCCTACTTCTATGTAACCAACTCTAAGTTACTCCAGAACATGTACTAATGTTATCCAACATTTTACCAAAAAATTCATCTATCTAATGTTTCTGTATTTATGACAGAATAAAAAAATCATGTATTTTGGAGCAATGGAAATATAGGGTAACACAATTTTGGGTGATAGTGTAATTTTTCAAGATTGTGTAGAATTAATCAATGTTGACTTTCGAGGCCATTTCATTCACCCCTACATGGCCAAATTGCAAAATCGCAATTATATATTATTGAATTGCATTTTGCACACTAATGGAAAGGTTAGAATTTAACTAATAAATGATCAATCCTTAATTGACTTTCCATACATAAACATTAATGAAATGGTTAGAACTTAAATAATTCTCGAAAAATATTATTATGAAAGATGAAAGAGTTTGTCTCTTGAAAGGTGGTCTGGAATTATGGAAAGATCATGGTTTAAAGTGCAAATTAGAAGAAATGAAGACAAAATTTTCAGGTTGCATGAATCGGGTTATAAACTTTATAACTACTACACGTTGCATAATAAATTTTTAATATTGCAACTAAAATCTTCTACCTTTTATTATTCTAATTAAACTCTGTCTTTCCATAAGCCTCTGGAAAGGCGGTTTTCCCAAGACTTTGCCAAGATGAAATCTCCAAAAAATACAAGAGGTCCTTAAATACTGAATTTGGAAGGAAAATGGAAAAAAAGGAAACTTGGAATTAATAAATTCCAAAATTAAACGAAAATCGAAAATACTCAAAAATAGTAAATTGCTGTTTTGAGGCCTTAAACGACCTCAAATCAGAAAATGGAGTGATTTTTCTGGTCATTGAAAAGGACCTTGTAGTTCTCATTGAGACGATTCCAATGCCACCAGAATCTCCTGATTCCGAGTCCGGATGCAAAAGTTATGCTCAAAACATTAAGACTTTCTTATAAACCCTAGATTTGATTTTAGCCCACTTTAAGCCCAAACCCTTCCTATATAAAACACTAAACCCTAATGTAAAACCAAACCCAACATTTTAGTTCTCCACACCTGCCTCCAGACTCTCTTCCTAAAATAAACGCCTCTCTCCACTCTTCTTCCGCCGTCTCGCATTTGACCGCCACCATCCCACTGTTGACCATCGCCGTGCCGCTTCTGACCATCGTTGTTGCTCCACCAGCATCATTTTTGGCATACCACAACATTTCAGATCTGCACCAGCGACCACCGCTCGACCATCCAATCGACCAGCGACCAGAGCTCCGACCATCTGCGCATTTTCTCCGGCCATCCAAGCAATGATGTCACCATCTGACTAGGGACTTTGATAAGCGCATATTCGACTCTGACTAGTGATGTATCAGAACAGGTCTAGGCTCTATAAATTTCCATTATAGATGCTAGGGTTTATTTTTTGTATACATGTAACTGTGATTAATTTATATATATGTGTGTGTGTGTGTGGAATGTTTATACTCTGAGTTGTACAATTTTTGTTCAAGCTGAATCTAATTTTGTATATTCTTTGGCTCTGAAGTGGCCTGAGTACAGTGGCCAAAAATCTGTAACTGGCCAAAATCAATTATGAACTATCGAAAGTGAAAACGATGTCGATTTAGCTTTTGGTAGTTTTTTTTAATTTCTGAAATTGTACGTGCGATGTTGCACCACCTTCTCACTTGGTTTTGGTCTTACCGACAGTAAGTGCGGCGTCGCACCACTTTCTCACCTGGTTTCGGTCATAAATTTTTTACCTCATTTTTTGTGCAAAATTGCAATGATATCGGTAAGCCCGATAGGGGTGCGATGTCGTATGAAGCTGAGGTAAAAAATACTTTTTGCCTCTGTTTTGAACCGAGGTAAAATGTTACCTTTTTACTCCAGCCACATTTTCTTCAGTTTTTCAGGGCCAAAAAACCAAGGTAAATAGGCCTGAAAACCGAGGTAATAAGTGTCATTTGTAGTAGTGGACCCTCAAATGCAGAGTTTCGAAGGCTCGTTCCGGGCCCTTCTCGAGGGATCCAAATCCGAGAAGTTAACACTTCAGATGCTTTCGAAGGTGACTTAAATCTAGGATTTATTTCGTTGTATTGCACTCCTAATTTTTTTTCTTTTCTCCAGCGCTTGTTCCTAACCCTATTTTTGTGATTTTTAGTGGATTATTTCAATGACCTAAGCGGGTTTGAGGGAAACCCCCATATCACACCCACACCCTCGGCAATTGTGGCAGATCCTACAGTGGAGCAGGTCATCGTGGGATCTCCCCAACTCCAAAAAAGGATTTCAGATGGCTAGGACCATCATAAATCTCCCCCAAAGAGGAAAACGATGAAGGTTGATCCACTCGTCATTGCTACTCCACCATTCACATAGTTGTATTTAAGCATTAACAGTGCTCCCTCAACCTAATCTTGGGGTTATCTGGGGGATTCATCCACTATCAGACTCGAGCTCTCTCTGTTATATATTGTGATGTGCGATCGATGCATAGTCTGAGTGCAGCCAACTCTGGACAAAGCTTGAGAATGAGAAGAAAGAGGTCGAGAGGCTGACTGCCAAGGTCGACATGCTCAAGAAGGGTAAATCTAATGTCGAATCTTCAGTGATGAAACTCGGGTGTGAGAGGAAAGAGCTCGAGACTCAGATGCAAGGTCTGGAGTAGGTGTATAATGCTAGTGCATAGTATTTTTTACTCGGAGCCTACACCAACAAGATAGCCAAGACTAAGGGGTTTCGACACTTGTTTCTATATTTGGCCCAGATTGCAAAGAAAGTTGGCTGCAACAACATGGTTAAGGACTACATATTGGCCTAAGATGCTGGCCAAGCATGTCGACCCCACCGCCAATAACCAGTTAATAGCTCTCTATCCTTCACTTATGTGGGGATCGAATACTACCGAGGAGCTTCGAGCTATTGATCATGACGCATTGCATCCCCTACCTGTGAGGGCTAACTTTGGAGTTGTCCAGGTGGGTTGTAGGGAGGGAAATGACCCTTCATTGAGACTTGAGAGGAAGATGCGGCGCATCCCAGCCCAAATGCCCATGTTGTCGAGCAAAAGGCCAACCCTAGCGTAGATAAATATGTATGGGCTTCCCCTCTTTCCCACATACCTTGTACTTTTGTCTAATTTTTAATGAATATAATCTCATTTTTCCCTTATGATAAATTTCCTCTCATTGCCTTTATATGGTTGAATCTAAGAGAGGAATTAGAGAAGTCTCATTAAGATTTGACTAGGACCAACCTCGAGCTAGTAAAGGTTAAGAGGGACTTAACCACGGCCAATGAGAAGTTAGAATCCTAATGTAATAATAGCCACCCCACCATACGAGGCCTTTAAAAGGAACTTCATGAGAAAAGAAGGAAAATATGTGGCACTCAACATCATCGAAGAGGATAGTAGTCCTCTCGAGAGGCACCATCAAGAGGTTATTCACGAGATGATGTGTGAATTCTAAGCCTTACATTATTTTCTTGCAGATGCCAAGCTCTATCACGTGTGCAAGGCCCGACCCGAGCATTGCCAAACTGAGGTAATGAAGTTTCAAGCTCAATTCAGCTAGATAGTGGAGCGAAATAGGTATACCGAAGAAGAGATCAACACCTTGAGAAATACTATCAAAGAGAATTACAAGGTGTGTGAAGATCTTGTTGACAACAACTCCCATCTCCAAAATCAGGTCATCGAACAGGATGCTACTATCAATGCCTTCTCAGGAACTCTTCGAGCACATGGGCTCTCCCACGAGATCCTTCATATGGGTTTCATTGACAATATTCACGGTTACCTATGTGGTGTCGCTCAAAGAATGGTTGCCCAGAGCTTGACAGGGAGCCCCTGCACGCTGAGGTATATAACACTATCATGGATTGGATAAATCAAAGCCAATCCACGAGTGGTGCTAGAAATATAAGATTATCATTCACCATTACCAAGAAACACTCAAAGCAACCAACTTCTCATAAATCTATGATCCCTTGATAATCCACTGGAGATACAGGTAAGGGTCGTAGAGTTGAGATCATGCCTCAAAGTTACGGAGGGGGTCAAGGTTGAGGCAGTAATACCTCTTGAACCATCGAACCTAAAAATCTTGATAGGAATGTCAAGGTCAAGGTTGTGGTCCCAGATCTAAGAACAACTTCAGATTACTCTGAAGGCAAGATGGATCGTGATCACTTAGAGTGGGCCACAAGCATTAAGGTCAAAAATATAGATTGGGAGAATTAGCCACATGCGTTAGTTCGTTTCATAACATTTCATGTTGTACTTGATGTGTTATAACATACATGTTAGGGATATATACAATTATAACCCTATATACTTCAGTAAGTGCACATATAACCCTGAGATAATTTGAAATACAAAAACAACCCTAACTACTTTACATAAGTGCAAATTTAACCCTAAAGACTATATTCTGGATTTGACTGGCAATTTCTGGCCATTGACTGATCAAAAATGACCAAAATGCCCGTTCAGCCCAATACAAAAGGATAAAAATGTCCTTTGCTCCGCCGTTGTTCTCCCACCACTGGCACTGCTCCACCACCTTCGTCGCTGCTTCAACAGGGCCTTGGTGGTCATCATTACGCCAAAAAACCCACAACCACCCAACCCCACCATCGGTCCACCACCACAACTTCTCTATTCAATCTCACCCCACCACCCAACCCTACCACTAGCCCCGCCACCTGACACCACCCCCAACCCTTCCAACCAGCCCTGGTGATACCCTGCCCCTGTCACTAAAACCTCAACTTCTCCATCGATGGCTACGCCTTCACTGCCTCAAAGACAACACCACTTCCAGAAGTCTGAAGGAGAAAGAAAGCGGAGAAAAGAAGAGAAGAAGAATGGCAGTGGAGAAAGAAAGAAAGTTGTGGAGAGAAGAGAAAAGAAGAAGGAGAACCAAGGTCAGAAGGATAGCGGAGAAAAGAAAAAGGAGAACGACTGTGACTGTGGAACGACGGTGACTAAGAAGAACAAGAAGCAATTAGGGTTCCATAGAAATTAAGAGAGAACGATGGAGCAACAAAAGGAAAACAAAGGGTAAAAAATGCTACTATGGGTTCAAAGGGTTCAAATTATAGATCTCTGAATGGGCCTTTGTATTGATAATGTGTATTTTTGTATTGGGCCCAGGAGCCTAGTCCGGCCGATCTGAGGTCTATAGCATTATCCTTTGGATAATGACCTTTGGGTCGGCCCAAGGTGGGAGTACTTGCTCTACAAGAAAACAAAGCAATTTCTCTACTTGCCTACCTATATAAAGGCTAAAGGTAACCCTACACACTCAACTATTCATTCTTAATTACACTTTTGTAATTTGTTTTCTTACTTGGCCGTCGGGGCCTCTTCCTCTCGGACACCCCCAGGGGCTTTGTCTTGCAGATTCAATCGTACGAATGGCGGCGGTAAATTGGGCGCATCAAGTTGGCATGCCCAGTCGGACCATTAGTCATATATGTGTTTCCCTCGCTATTTATGACCACGTCTACGGAAAATGCCTTACATAGGAGTGAGCGGCTAAAAGGTAAGGCTTTAGGCACCAGCAAATAAGTAAAATCCCCTTACCGGAGAAAGAGAGAGCGTAGTTACAATGTGCAATCGGACCCCACCCCCTTTAGCACTGGTAACAAACCTCCCATAGTTGGACAAGGCCATACCCCAAGAAATAAGGGGTCCGAAAGCCTCCCCGGTAGAAGCTGACGTACCCCTAAGAACTATGGAGGTCACTGTCGAGCCTTGGGTAGGGGGTGTTGAATCTCTTACCTCACAAAGCCAGGCATGCCGACCAAGGGAGGGGTAGCTGCAGTTTACAAAAGCTACAGTAGATTCACAAAATGAAGCTGCGAGAGTGGATGCTCGAGCGACGAGGGGCACAACAACACATTCCCCCCTTTGCAGCAAGACCTAGCTTTATTGGCCCAAGCCCTCATATCAGCTGGCTATCAAGTGTAGCCTCTAATTCTTTACCAGAGGATGGTATAGCAGCAGGTAGGGCCCCACTTTCAATGCCCTTGGTAGTGCAGCCGAGGCTTCTGTTGCAGATCCCCCCAGGAGTACCTTATTAAGCGGACAATGGGACCCAAACATGGCCCCAACCAACATTCCCGAGCATGGCCCAAATGTTAGTACACTTTGCGTCTATCTCGATGCCCCCTATTTCATATCAGACAATTCCTTATTCGATGGCTGGGTCAATGGGGTTCTTTCCAGGCTTCGTAAGCTAGATGTACTCAGGGCCCCGATTGGAGGTCCCCTCCTACGACCGTTATTGGGCAGAGCTATATTACAACTGGGTGGTGGGAGGACTACAGTCTGGGTACATGGCTTCGAATCAGATCCCCAGCTTTGACGCTCCATTCTGGCTGAGTCAATACTGAGATCCATGAATGGGAGGGTGGGTCGAGCGATGCCTTAACAAGAGAGCATGACACGTTTATTAGGCCTTCAGGCCAACTCACAACCTCCTCCTCAATAGTGACCACCCGATGGAACATGGACGTGAAACCACCCAAAGGGCTCCCCACGTACAGTGGAGATTCAGACCCCCGGGAGTTTATACAGACTTTCCTCAGTCTGATGAATTCGAGAGACTTTAACGAACGGCTAACATGCAAGCTGGTCGGACTACGTCGAAAGACCGAGAAGAGAATCCTCCTCGAGGGGACAAGAAAAATGCCATTGGAAAGGCAAGAAAAGAGCCAATTAAGGTGGCATTGAACAATAGGAAAATGGCGGAGAGCAAGCTAGAAACCAGGCAGCCGCCCGACTTGATGTCGAGGCTTGGCAGGATAGAAATTGGAGGGATGGGGCAAATCAGGTGATCAACTTCATCAATGGAGTCTTAGGTGACCAAGCTTCGAACACCATCATCAAAGCCCATTTCTGGTACGTGCACCCCGAAGAATCCTACCAGAAACAGTTTCGACCGGAAGCTGACTCGGTGCCAAGCCAAACCCCCCCTTGTACGGACCCAATGGTGATCCATGCAACCATTGGAGATTGCTACATCAAAAGGGTGTTCGTGGATAATGGTAGTGGCGTGGAAGTATTGTTTGCCAATTGCTTCGATCAACTAGGGCTTGGACGCAAGCATTTGAGCAGAACAACTTCTCCCTTGTCCGGTTTCACTGGAAAAATGGTGCTACCCTTACGTGTTGTGACCCTCCCGGTTAAAGTAACCGACGGAGTCAAGGAAGTCACAATTAATTGTAGCTTTGCAGTGATTAATGTTGTATCCCCCTACAATGTGATACTCTGAAGGCCCTAGATATGCCAGGTATGGGTTGTATAGTCCCCCTATCACTTGGCAATGATGTTCTCCACAAAGATGGAGATAGCGGTCGTAAGGGAAGACCAGCCCTTGGCCAAGAACTGCATGGCTTTTGCTTTGAAGGATGCTAAAAAGGAGAACATGGTGGCTTCGGTCAATGGAGAAATCAAACCCACGGACATAGAGCCGATAACCATTCGAGAAAAAGGAACAGTGCTCGTGGGAAAAATGACACCACCTACAACAAGGACAAAGCTAAAGGACCTTTTGGATGATTATGTCGACGTATTTTCATTGGACACCTACGACCTCACGGGGGTACCAAAATAGCTGATGGTCCACAGAATAAATGTAGACCCCTCCTAAAAGCCAATCAAGTAAAAACAAAGATCGTTTTCTCCCAAAAGAGCCAAAACCATAAAAGGGGAAGTCCAAAAACAACTTCAAGCCGAAGTAATCGAAGAAGTATTCTACCCCAAATGGATAGCAAACCTGGTGATAGTTCCCAAGCATGATGGGGCTTGGAGAATGTGCATAGACTTCACATATCTTAACAAATGCTGCCCCAAGGATAGCTATCCCCTACCCTCTATTGATGTGTTGGTCAAAGCTATAGCAGGATATGAGGTGCTAGCCTCCTTCGATGTTTATAAGGGCTACCACCAGATACTCATGGCGGAGGAGGATAAGCAGAAAACATCATTCATAACAGATGTGGAGACATTTTGCTATAAGAAAATGTCGTTCAGCCTAAAGAATGCTGGAGCCACCTACCAAAGGTTGGTTGACAAGCTCTTCAAAAAGCAGATTGGCAAAAACATCGAAATATATATTGATGACATGGTACTCAAAAGCAGAGGCTTCGACCGGTTCCTGTTGGACCTTGAGGAAACCTTCTAGAGGCTTCAAGAGGCCAATCTGAAACTGAACCCAACTAAATGCGTGATTGGAGTCAGAGCCGGCAAATTACTGGGATTCATGGTTTCGGAGAGGGGGATCGATGTGAACCCTGAAAAGATTGAAACCCTGCTAAGAATGAATCCTCCTAAAATGGTCAAAGACATTCAAAGGACAACATGATCGTTAGCAGTACTCAGTCAATTTCTTTCGAAGGGGGCCGAAAAACATTTGTCATTCTTTTATGTCCTCCGAAAAGTCCAAAAATTTGAATGGACACAGAAATGTGACAATGCCTTCCGAGAGTTAAAGGAGCACTTACAAAGGCTGCCCACCTTGATGAAACAAAACAAGGGGGAAGAATTGTACTTATATATCTCTGCATCCCCCTTGGCGATAAGCGCAGTTCTGGTGAAGGAAAAGGACAAAGCCCAACACTCAATTTACTCCGTAAGCAGGGCATTGCATGGTCCGAAGACTCTATACACTGCCCTCCAAAAGCTAATATTGGCTCTAGTTCATGCTGTGAGACACCTCCGGTCGTATTTCCACAGTTACAAGATAATCTTGCTCACTAGCCATCCAATTAGGCAGGTGCTTCTAAAGCCAGAGGCCTCAAGACGGATGATGAAATGGGCAATCGAACTGGGAGAGCATGACATCCATTTTGGCCCAAGAACCATCAAGGGATAAGCATTAGAGGACTTCATTGTGGAAACTACATAACCAATAATAGTCGATGATGAAAAAGAACCCAAAGAGACATGGAAGTTGTACATCAATGGATTATCTCACTTTGGAGGCAGTGTGGCCGAAATCTTACTCACGAGCCCCAAATAGAAGGATTATTCATATTCTCTACACTTTGACTTCAAGGACACAAACAACGAAGCAGAATATGAAGCGCTGATCATAGGCCTTCGAATAGCCAAGGACCTGGGAGTTTAAAGACTAGATATATTCAGCGATTCCTAAATTGTGGTCCTTCAAGTCAAGAGGGATAATGAGGCAAGGGAAAGAAGCTTACAACGTTACCTGGAAGTGGTGAAGCCCCTCCTCAAACATTTCCACCATTACACCCTTACTCATGTCCCTTGAGAGAAAACCCACATGGCTGATGCCCTGAGCAAATTGGCCTCGTCGGACCTGGACTTACAATCACAAGGGCACTTAATGGTGAAGACTTTGAGTAAGTGTAGCTTCAAGGAGGAAGCAACGGTGATGATGGTGGAAGAACAAAGTTGTGGATAACGCCTATTATTAACTACCTTTGAGAGGGTACACTTCCGGGGGATGCCATCGAAGCAAGGAAAGTCAGGCTAAAGGCACCTAAATATGTTATCCACGAAGATGTCCTTTATCGCCAAGGCCAGCTCTAACCGCTTCTCCAATTTATCCCCCCCCCCACACGAAGCTGACTACCTAATCCGTAAAACCTATGAAGAAGCATGCAGAAGTTACCAAGGGGCTCGATCAATAGCTAAAAAGCTCATTTTGGCTGGATACTATTGGCCAAAGATGTTCAATAAGGTAAACAAGCACATACAGGCCTGCCACGAGTGCCAAAGGCATGCGCCAATCACCCATGTCCCCCAAGAAGAAATTATGAACATTAACTATTCCTGGACATTCGACAAATGGGAGATCAATCTGGTGGGTCCTTTCCCGGAGGCCCCAGGCCACTTTTGATACTTGATTGTGGCCATAGACTACTTTACAAAGTGGGTCAAGGTCAAAGCCCTTACCGGTGCGAAAGGGAAAGCGGTGATTAGATTTTGCTAGAAGAATATCATATGTCATTTCGAGATCCCTCGAACAATTATAAATAATAATGATGCCTAATTCGTTAATGACCCATTCAAAGGCTAGCGTAAGGAATAAAAGATCCATCAAGGGTCACTAGCATTTACCACCCCCAAGTCAATGGACAGGTGGAGGTTACTAATCAACCATTGTCAACGGCTTCTGATCGAGGCTCAAAGGGGCAGATGGGAACTAGATCAATGAGTTACTTAGCGTACTTTGGTCATTTTGAACAATGGAATCATGTGCCACGGGCGAAACCTCATATGGCATGGTCTATGGTTTGGAGGTTGTCATTCCTACAGAGATAAAGATGCCCGCCTTTTGAAGGTTTATCATAAGCAACTAATAACAGAAGGTCAACGATGAGCAGTGCCACTTGGACTTGGACCTTCTTGAAGAAAAAAATAGAGAAAGCATCCCTCCACGAAGCTAGGGTCAAGGAAAGGGTTAAGCGGTATCATGACCGAAGGATACAAAAAGTCCAATTTTCCCCAGGAGACCTCGTAATGAGGAGAAATGAGAAGAGCCAAAGAGAGCCGGAGGGGAAGCTGTCAACAAACTCGGAGGGACCCTACCTAGTCGTCGAAGCCGACCCGAGAGGTAGCTATGTGCTAGAAACCCCTCAAGGTGAACCGATTCAACGCAGATGGAATGTGCCTAACCTTAGGAGGTATTATTCCCCTAAATCCCAATAGACTTAGTGGGGCCCTCAAAGTAGCTATGGGTTTGAGGACACCCTCGACAAATTAGTATTATGAGTCGATAGGGTTCCTCTTTTTTTGATTTTATATGGAAGTGTGTTTCTTATGACCAATTCTTGTTCCTAGGAATTAAAACATGCGTTGCAACAGGGGAACAAAAGTTCCCAATCCTCCTCAAATTGGAGTAACCTATGTTTGAAGGGCCCACAAAGCTCACCGAACACACATAAAGCGCCATCCTTCTTAAATTGGAGCAACCTATGTTTGAAAGACCAGCAAAGCCCATCGAACGCACATCAAGCATCATCTTCCTCACATCGGAGCAACCTATGTTCGAAGGGCCAACAAAGCCAATCAAACGCGCATCATGCACCATCCTTCTCAAATTGGAGCAAACTATGTTTGAAGGGCCAACAAAGCCCATCAAACACTTTGAACACGCATCAAGCGCCATTCTCCTCAAATCGGAGCAACCTAAGTTCTAAGGCCAACAAAGCCCATCAAACGAGCATTAAGCACCATCCTCCTAAAATTGGAGTAACATATGTTTGAAAGACCAACAAAGCCCATCAAATGCTCATTAAGCGCCCTAGACACAGACCTTGCAAATATTTGAATGGCCAAAACAGCCCATTGAACATTTTGGGGGTATGATCCCCTTTTCGCGCATTAAGCGCTCAAGGTGCAGACCTTGAATATATTCTAAGGGTTAACATAGCCCTTCAAATGCATGATTTGAAAAAGAATTGAAGTGCTTGACTCGGATAGAAGGGTTACGGCCCTTCGAAAATACAAATGCTTTAAGAAAAATAGTAAAGAATGAAAAGTTCCATTCCAATTATAAAAGGCCATAATGGCTTACAAAAACATTGATATAGTTGTGGAAACTATTTACATACAAAAGAACAGCACAATAACTATCGTGAGGCTCATGCCCGCAACCTCCGGTGGCCAAAAGGAATTTGAAGGTCTGAGGAATCTACCGTCTTGGCCTCCTCACCAGAGGTATATCTTCGGAGTTGGAAGGGGTTGCTTGGCCTCGGCCGCCAGCGACACTGCCCCATCTGCTAGCCGAAGAGCCTCTAGCAAGGGTGGAGGTACCCCTCCCTTGCCCGGAGGTGCTAGCCAGGTTACCTGTTGAGTTAGCCCTCGAGGTAGGGGCCTCGGGATGATGGGTCTCGGTACGGTCCAAAGTCTCACTTCTTCTAGGAGCAGTACTGGAACTTGAAGCTTCACTCTTATTCTTCTTCCGCAATCTGCCCAGTCACCTCTGAACTTCTTCATAAGCATCACGGTACTAGGGAACCCTCGTGAAGTGCTTTTGCTCCATAATGTTTATGGTATCCTGAAGCACGTACACTCAACTAATAACGCTTCGACCATCCCAAGTCGAAGAACATACACTCAAATACTATTAGCAATTGCTTTGTACTTTTCATATAACTCAGCATGGTCCCTCTCGACATTCTCCTTGTCTTTAAAGGTAACTGTAGCAATATCTTGGTTCGCCTTAATGGTCCGCTCTAAAGCAAGTATTACATTCTATCAGTAAATCTTATTCTGCTCTTTCCATTCTGCTAATTTGGTGGTGGCAGTCACAAGGGCCGCTCGAGCCACTTCTACACTTTATTGAGCTACTTGAACCTCACGGTGGTAACGCTCGATGGTCTCATTGGGCCGAGAAGAAGATGCCCCCCAAGAAGCCTTAAACGCCTTAACGGCAGTGACGCACTCATTTATCAAAGTGAATTCAGCTTTGGTGGTGATCTCTTCGAGGACCTCCTTGTGTCGAGCCTCAAGAGAGCTTTGATCTTCTAAATTTTCATCCTTCATCGTGGCCAGAGAGTCCCTTTCTTCCCTCGGTGACCAAGGGTGTCGAGGAGTTCCTTTTGTCTCTTGTGGAGTCCATTGTGCCATAAGCTAAGCTCTTTGTAAGTAGCTTGAAGCTTCTCTTCGAGCCAGGTGGACTTGTAACAAAATCGAGAGGCCTCGATTCGATGCTCACATGCCCACTTTTTTATTCGGTCATACCATTCCTTCATGACTTGGAAAAAGAAGTTGAAAAAGGTGCCTCTTTGTAGACGGGGGCCATAAGGTACCAAGTCTAAAGTCTACAAGTGACAAAAGTAGATGCACATAAGTAAGGAAATTAAAATTCTCATTAATACAAAAAATTTAAGGAATACATCTGGATCCCTTAGGAAACATTTCATACATTTTTTCCTATGCTAGGATTCGCCTGGGTAGAGCCCAAAGGGGTAGGCCGGTGTCGGGACTTCGAAACAGTCAGGAGGTCTGGATCGTGCAACTGCTTGTCTTTGTCTACCTCTAGATGGTAGATCTCCTCCGCCGAGAAGTATTTTCCAGCCAGATGGCAGATCTCCTCCGCCAAGAAGTATTTTCCACTGGCCTTCAAGTGGTAAAGAAATGGAAGTTGGATACCCCTATCTTGGATAGACTTCCAACTACTCCGGCTCCATGTTGTTCATCTGGACATTTAGCATTATCGCATACTTGGAGGGGAGTTCTTTGCAGATGGAGCGGGCCAGGTTGTTTCAGGTAAGCCCCACCAAAATGCGGAGAGGGACGAAAGGAAGTCCTGGAACCCCCATGTTTTTACCAGCTTGTTGGTGTAGGCTTCGATAATAGAGGCCTACTGCTCGGGAGAGCAAAGGATGGCCAGCTTAGCATTTTCGCCGGCCATAGTCCTATTTACCGCCTGGGCCTCCGAAAGCTTTGCTTCGAGCCCCCTTATGCAGACGTCCTTCTCTAGGGTCAGCTTCTTCAGCTCCTCCTTATGCTCAAGGGTTATATTTGCACGTTCAGCCTCATAATCGAAGGTCACCATCTCCAAATCCTCCTTGTAATCGGAGGCAACCTTCTTCAACTCTTCCTTGAGCTCCTTGGACTTGAAAATAGCCACTTGGGTTTCCTTAGCTTTAGCCATAAAGATCTGGAGAGTATAATCCAGAGCGGTCAAGAAGGAAAGCGCCTCCGGGATGGAAGCCGAGATGGGATCCATCAAACCCGGAGGGGTGGGATTACCCTCTCCCAAAAGATGACCAGCCTGTGAACCAGCATTCCCGGAGCAGCCGGCTTGAATTTCGATGAGAGGGTTTGGAGATGGCCTAGCCCAGTCAGTCAACTGCTCAGAGTGGAGGGACGGTGCGAGGAAACATCCTCCCAAGGCGCTTGTTTCTCGCGGAGTTGTCATTGACCTCTGCCTGGACCTTCGAAGCAGGCTCTATTCGGATAAGCCCTGGGACCAGGGGCTCGGATTGAACCTCCTGGGAGGTTTCCTCATAAACCATATCCACTTCTTTCTCGTTTGTGAGACCAAGGATATTAGTGAAATTTACTAAACAAAATAAGATAAAGACAAGTCAGGAAAAGAAGCAAAAAGAAATAGGGGGTAAAGTTAAAACAGTTTAAAATGGAAAACAAGGATGTTGTAAACACCTTCGGAGGGTGGGGAGGAACTTCTCAAAGTGGCCTCTTCGGTATTATTCGCCTTCAAGGGCTCCGAGTCAGTTATGATGTTTCTCAAAACTGACTCAAAATGCTTCAAGAAGTCAACCTTGGCCTTCTTTTTCTTTGGCTTTTTCCGAGCCCCATCATCAACACTCGAAGGGGCTTTCCTCTTAGTCTTCTTGGGCTTTTGTCCCTCAACTACCTTCGTTTTCCCTTTTTCTTTGTCCGAATGGGCTTTCGAAGATTCTGCCGGAGGAGGGGGTCTTATCATAATTGGTTTCTGGCCGTAGATCCACTCGTAATCTTCCTCCAGCCATACACAATCGAAGTTCTTCGAAATGTTGAGGGGGTCACCTAACAGTCGATCCTTCCGAAGCAACGTAAGTGGCAGCATTCTCGTACTTAGGACTCGGGTTCCATTCTAGTACATAGTACTCCTCTGCCTCTATCTCGAGGTAAAGGTAAGTAAGATAAAATGAAAACATTTCCAACAATACACCTCTAAAAGGGCTGCATCCCCTTTCAACTACCAAATGTGGAGACCCTAGTGGTTCCCTGGTAACAAAATGTAATAACCACTAAATGATACCGCTAGTACATGAATCACCGGACTAGACAGCAACCCTAACTAGCTAGGGAAACGCTCCAGTATCCTGGTCTCCTCAAAGTGCTCGAAGGCACAGTGGCAGAGCGTTGATCCGAAATCCTGCTTGCCCCGAGGTCCAACAAGTGTTTCCATCTTCCACAATTGTTCCTGCACGGAAAAAGTTCACCAAACTAGTTGGGAAAATAACCATGCGCCAATTAGAGCAAGGATCGTCCCAAATAGTTAGTTGGGAAAATAAATCCCAACTAACAAAGAGTAAAACCCCCTCGGTGAGTGCTTGAAAACCAGCCGAAAATGTTGCCAAACTGTGCCTCCTTTGAACAGCCCCAAAGCCCTCCAAACCAGCCCAAAAATGGTTGTAAATTCCGCCTCCTTAAACAGCCCAAAAGCCTTCGAATTCAGCCCTTAAATAACCCTTTTAAATTAGTCCAGAAGCCCTCTAAACCAGCCCAAAGAAGGTCACTAAAATCAGCCCAAAACCATAAGAATTCAGCCTCTGTCATGTATTGGAAGGGCTGGATGGTCTTTTCAAAGGAATTTGGAAAGAGTGCTCAATGAAAAGAATAAAGAGTTGGCTGTAGTTCAATTCAGTTGTAAAATTGGGAGTTGTTAGTTAGCTAAGCAGTTAGGAGATTGTTAGGGTAGTTAATCAGATATAAAGATGAAAGAGGGGAGCTCGGGGGGGAAGTAGTTTTTTGGAGTTGCTGTAATCTTGAATATTGTAGTTAAACAATGCAATACACAGTCGTTCTTTTCTCTCCTTCATTCTGGGATTCAAGGGAAATTTTGTAGGTTTCCCTTTCAATCATAACAAGTGGTATCAGAGCAAACGGTTCTCGGCATTCATGGCGGAAAACACACGATCCAGAAATTTCGAAAATCACATCAAGGATGTGGAAACTCACTTCAACAAGTCAATGGAGGAATTGAGGCAAAATCTGGAACTGAGCTGCAAAAATCAAGGTGAGTTGGAATCTTCGATGAAAGAGCTTCGATCGGAGGTGAAGGAGCGGCTAGCAGATAATGATAACAAGTTTGAAGAAATTAAAATGATGCTCTTAGAGATTCGGAAGGATAAAGGTAAGGATGTTAAAGCGGAGGAATCGATCCGAAGTTCTGCAAGAAGCAAAGCAATGGGAGAAACGAAAACACACTCAATTGGTTTCCAACCTAGAGGTAATGCTCATGTAATTCAGAATCCGAGAATTTTGAACGATCCAGGAGAGGATTAGAGGAACAAAATTGGGTTAAGTTCTGGAAACAATCAGCCAAAAATTGAGCTGAGTGTATTCAAGGGTGATAATCCGGTAGAGTGGTTGAGAAAATGCAATAAATTTTTCAACTATTATCAAATTTTTTATCCACAAAGGGTGGAAGCTATAGAGATATATCTGGAAGGCAGGGCAGAAACCTGGTATCAAAATGAGAAAGGAATTAGGAGATTCATGAACTGGACTGAGTTTTGTGAAGCAGTTTTAAAGAGATTCTCCAAAATTGGGGGACGCGATGTGGTGGAGGAATTCAACAAGTTGTATCAAACAGGATCTGTTCATGAGTATCTGGAGGAGTTTGAAGAGCTAAGATCTCAGGTTATAGGTAAACATCCATACCTCTCTGAAAGATATTTCATGTCAAGTTTTATAAGTGGTTTAAAAGAGGAGTTGAAGCCTATGATTAAACTGTTTAAACCTGAAACTTTGCATGACACAATAGAGGTGGCTTGTCTTCAAGAGTTGAATTTGGACGTTTTGAATAGAAAACATAAGGGTGCAGCTCCAGTTAGCCATAATATGAGTAACAATAAACCAGTTTCTGACCGATTTAAATGGGGTAATACTAATACTGATAACAAACAATTGGCTGAACCTGCTTGGAAACATAGCACTAAAAAGCTGGCCTGGAAACATAACAATGGCGATAGGATAAATATAAATGATAGTCTTGGTTCTGGAAAAGCTTTGAATGATAAATTAAAGCGAATTTCACCCCAAGAACTACAGTACAGAAGGGATCACAATTTGTGCTTTAAATGCGGGGATAAATTTACTCTAGGGCATGTTTGCAAGTATAAACAAGTTTATCAGGTTGTAGGGTGTGAAACATTGGCTGATGGAGAATTTTTGGTGGAACAATATGATGAACAGAATGATGTGGAGGAGGAAGAACCGGAATTAATTTCTTTAAGGACAGTAGGGGGAAATTTAAATTCCAGAATTAATACTCTACATCTGTGTGGTTTGATTAGAGGACTCGGGATTAGTATCCTCCTTGATACAGGATCAACTGATAGTTTTATCGACCCTTTTCTAGTCGGAGCAGCGGAATTGGATGTTGTTCAAACTAGACCCTTTCTTATCACTGTAGCAGATGGCAGTCAAGTATATGGGGCTGGGTTATGTTCGCAAGTACTCTGGAAAATCAGAGATCAGGAGTTTATTTTCGATTTAAAAGTAATGAAGCTTGGAGGAGTGGATATCATCTTAGGAGTGGATTGGATGAAGTCTTTTAGTCCCATTACTTTTGATTTTCGAGCTCAGAATGTTTCTTTCTTCAGCAAAGGATATCACTGGATGTTATATGGATCAACTGATATGGTGGACATGAGTTTGGTCAAACAGGCAATTCTGCAGGAAAACAAAAAGAGGAAATTATCCATGATGGAAGTGGGGACTAAAAAGAACTACAGCTTGAAACTGGGCAAACGAACTGATTGTAGCAGAAACGCTGAACACACAGGAGCAGGAGTCAAGATTGGTGTTGATGATAAACAAGCTGATGCAGGTACTGCAGAAAGATACTCATAGTGGATTTGTCTGGGTGACAATTCTCCAGTAAACAATTCAACACCAATTGTATCTGATCACAACAACACTATAAGTGAGCTAAAGGTCCCGGACATGATAAAACAGTATCTACTCTTCTTTAGTGATGTATTTTCCATTCCTAAAGAGCTGCCTCTTGAACGAAAAGTTGATCACCAAATCATTTTGAAGCCGGACTCACAGCCTTTTAAAATAAAACCGTATGGGTATCCTCACGCATACAAGGCTGAAATAGAGAAGCAGGTCAAGGAAATGCTAGACAACCAGGTAATCCAGTTCAGTAATAGTCCTTTTGCTTCACCTGTAGTGCTAGTTAAAAAGAAAGATTCATCATGGAAAATGTGTATAGATTACAGGAAACTGGATGATTTGACTGTAAAGGATTGTTTCCCAATTCCTATAATTGATGAATTGTTGGATGAACTGGATAGTGCTAGGTATTTTTCGAAGTTAGATTTGAGGGCGGGATACCATCAGATCAGAATGAAGAAGGATGACATTGATAAAACTGCTTTTCAAACCCATCATGGGCATTTTGAATTCATTGTTATGTCATTCGGGTTGACTAACGCCCCTGCTACTTTTCAGAGTCTTATGAACCAGATTTTTGGGCCATATCTTAGAAAATATGTGCTAGTTTTTTTTGATGATATACTGGTGTATAGCAAATCTTTAGAGGAGCATAGTGACCACTTGAGATCAGTTTTGGCTATATTACAGCAGCATAGGATGTTTGCTAAACTCTCTAAATGTGTATTTGCTGAGAACCAAGTGGAATACCTGGGGCACGTAATTTCTGAAAAAGGCGTGGAAATGGATACTGATAAAGTTGACTGTATAGTGAAATGGCCAGTTCCAAAATCTGTCAAGGAATTGAGGGGATTTCTAAGGCTGGCGGGATATTATAGAAGGTTCATTGCACATTATGGAGTTGTGTGCAAGCCATTACATCAACTATTGAAGAAGGATTCTTTTCACTGGGATTTTGCAGCCACAAGAGCTTTTCAAGAATTGAAATTAATCATGACAACAGCACCAGTATTGAGAATGCCTAATTTCCAAATCCCTTTTATTATAGAAACTGATGCTTGTGATGAAGGAATGGGAGCTGTTTTGATGCAAGAACAGAGGCCAATTGCTTTTCTTCGCAAAGCCTTCTGTCAAAAGAATAAGGGGTTATCGACCTATGAAAAGGAGTTGTTAGCATTAGTTATGGATGTAGATAAGTGGAGACATTATCTAGTCGGAAATCACTTCATAATTCGGACTGATCATAGAAGCTTGAAGTATTTGATCGAACAAAAATTGACAAACGCATTACAGCACAAATGGGTGACTAAATTGTTGGGTATGAGTTTCGAGCTCCAGTATAAATTGGGAAGTGCAAATAAAGCAGCAGATGCTTTATCGAGAAAGCCTCAGGACAATGAAGAATTTAGTAGGAAATGAAATACTGCTACAGAAATGATGAAGATAGTTGAGGAAATTGAGTGTTTAAACATTAGGAATAGGGATGTGAAACGAGTGGGATGGTATCAACAGGCTCGAAAAGGGGATGGAAATCAGCATTAAATGATTTCAGTGGTATCACAGATCAAGTGGATCACATGATATATTCTGATCAGGTTGAAAGTGATTCAACTGATGCATCTGGAAATGGTGGAGTTACAGAAGTTAAACACTTGCACTGCCAAATGAAAGCCATTACAACAGTGATTCCTTTGTGGATGACTCAAATAGACAAAAGTTATGAGGGAGATCCTCTCAGTCAGGAATTAATAGCTGCAGCAGTTCTCTCCAACAAAGATATGACTGATAAATTTGAATATTCTTATGTCAGGGGGATTTTAAGGAAGAATAATAAAATTTTTGTAGGTTCCTCAAATCAAATCCGTAGCGAAATCTTGCAGGCTATGCATGCTTCAGCGGTGGGAGGGCATTCGGGACAATCTGCTACAATTCAAAGAGTTCTTTCTCTTTTCCAGTGGCCAGGAATGAAGGAAGAGATTGTATCTTTCATTAAGGAGTGTGATGTATGTCAGAGAAGCAAATCAGAACATTGTTCATCTCCAGGTTTACTGCAACCGATCCCTATTCCAGGACACCCTTGGTCACAGATAAGTATGGAATTTGTTGAAAAATTACCAGAATCTGATGGAAAAAATGCAGTCCTAGTGGTGGTGGATAGATTTACAAAATATGGGTATTTTATCGCTCTGTCTCACCCTTTTTTGGCACCACAGATAGCTAAAGTTTTCTATAATGAGATCTGTAGATTACATGGAATTCCAGAGTCCATCATTTCGGATAGAGACAAACTGTTTACTAGCCAATTTTGGAAGGAATTGATGGCTCTAATGAAGGTTAAACTAAATTTCAGTTCAGCTTACCATCCTCAAACGGATGGTCAGACAGAAAGACTGAATCAGGTTTTGGAAAATTACCTAAGGTGTTTTTGCGGGGATAAACCAAACACTTGGAGTGAATGGTTGGCATCGGCTGAATGGTGGTATAATACATCCTACCATTCCAGCATTAAAATGACCCCTCATGAGGCTCTTTATGGGGTGAAGCCTCTGTCCCTTCCAGTTGGTGCATTCCGAGATGTACTAATTCCAGCTGCTGCTGAAGTTATGCAGAAAAGGGATCAAATAAATCAATTGTTAAAGAAACACCTACAACAAGCACAGACTAGGATGAAGCATTTTGCTGATATGAAGAGATCTGAAAGAGTATTTGAGGTGGGAGATTTAGTGTTATTAAAACTGCAAAAATATAGGCAGCAAACTGTGGTTAGCAGGGATTGCATGAAACTAGCCCCTAAGTTTTATGGTCCATACAAAATTTTGCAAAAAAATTGGTGAAGTTGCCTATAAATTGGAGCTGCCAAGATGCAGTAGGGTATATCTTATATTTCATGTATCCTTGCTCAAGAAGTACATCGGAAGTCAGCTGCAACAGAGGACTGAAATTCCTGACCAGGAGTATGATGAGTTGCTGGTGCTAGAACCAGTTAAGGCGGTGCAGAGGAGATGGCAACAAAGAGGAACTGAACAGGTGGTTCAATGGCTTATTCAATGGAGGAACTTGCCACCTGAGGAAAATTCTTGGGAGGATGCTCAAACAATCAATCTACAGTTTCCAACTTTCCAAGCTTGAGGACAAGCTTGATGTATAGGGGATGGTTTGTCATGTATTGGAAGGGCTGGATGGTCTTTTCAAAGGAAATTGGAAAGAGTGCTCAACGAAAAGAAGAAAGAGTTGGCTGTAGTTCAATTCAGTTGTAAAATTGGGAGTTGTTAGTTAGCTAAGCAGTTAGGAGATTGTTAGGGTAGTTAATCAGATATAAAGATGAAAGAGGGGAGCTCTGGGGGGGAAGTAGTTTTTTGGAGTTGCTGTAATCTTGAATATTGTAGTTAAACAATGCAATACACAGTCATTCTTCTCTCCTTCATTCTGGGATTCAAGGCTAATTCTGTAGGTTTTCCTTTCAATCATAACAGCCTCCAAGAAAAATAATTCAGCCCCAGGAAATAGGCCCGAAATGGAAAAATAGGATACAGCATTTTGACCCTTATTTTCGGTTGCTTCGGTCTATTTCAGCTCCATTTTTTTTTTGGAATTTGGCCTGCTCCACAGGTCCCAAACTCCTCAAAATTTCTCCAAATCAGCCCAAGAAAATTTTTAGCTATTAAGGCTCAAAGAAATTTTCAAATCAGCTCTCCAGAACAAAGAAAGAAAATAAACCAGCCCTAGCCTTTTTAAACCCCATTTCAGGCTATCCCTAGTAAATTCGGCCCATTAATTCCTCCCTCACCTCAAAACAAAACAACCCAAGCTTCTCTATTTCTACCCTCCCCTTAATAAACAGCACCCAGATGAGGAACCCCAACCAGAGAAAATATACCCAGTCAAAAAAGATATTTCCCAACTCAATCAGAACTCCCAAAAAAATCCAGCCCTCTCAGCATCCGAAAAGAAATCACGGTAGGGAAATTAAGCGAAAGAAAAGTCCAAATTTGGTTTTACCGAATTTTAACTAATTCTTATTAATATGTTCAACATAACCTATCTAACCAAATATGCAATAAATTAAAGCATTAATGACAGAAGACTTGGTTACGCAGTTCGGTGAAATCCACTTACATCTGCGGGGCATGGCCCAGTTCAGAATGAATCCACTAATTAGAAAGATACAGTACAAAGTACATCATACAGAATACTTATCTTTACTAACTATAACCTGTGAATTCTGCAAGCTCCCCTTGCTACCGATCCGCCTTGATCAAACTCCCTCTGACCTCGAAACTCGTCGACGCTGGATCTCCTCCTCCCGAGGAATTAATGCATATGATTCTGAACTTTGAACAGCAAGTCAAGTATGTTGGAACATAGAATTCTGGCTCTTTGCAATTCTGTCGAAAGGTTGAAAATCTGAGCAGATTATTCTCTGTTACATCTGTATGTCATGCAGCCGTGATTGTCCCATTTTATATCTATTAACAGATTGGAATACTCCTTGATTATCTCCACAATATTCCTATTCCAAATCTGTTTCTTGAAGCATACTCAAATCCCATAAAGAAAGGGGTTTTCCTTATTACCATATATCCCATATATTCGCAAATCTCATCTCCATATATGTAGGGTTTTCCATAAATCAACTATGCTTCCATACGCCTGATATATAGCAGAATATACAGATTTTCATAACTCACAAATACCATAATATTCTGTCTTCTTTTTCCATAAAAATCCTTGACGTAAATATGTTGTTTTCGCATGTTCCAACATGGAAAGATTTTCATTTCCAAATATGTTCACAAAAAATGCCAATTAATTATTCAATGCAAATCTCCTGACTTTACAATCTCCCCTTTGGCATTTTGTGGACCCATAACTTTTAGACCATTAATCACTCAACGAAAAACTTGTCAACATACTCATAGGTCTTCAAAACTCCACCTATGTTGGAACATATGCACAATATGCATATTACTGTTCTGAACAAAATTTTGAATACCAGAATTCCCATAAAACATGAATACCAAAAAACATAATACCAGAAATCCAAGAATTCCACCAAAAGATAAACTTTAGATTACAGAGCCACATTATCAAATTTCAAAAAGAAACCTCAAAAATTCTCCCCCTGGGACCACACATATGCCAAAGTCAACAAAAACACAGGCATCCAGTAGACTCCCCCTGACTTTGACCTCTATTTGGAACATAGAGAAGAAATCCAATTCAGAAACGGGCCTCCAATAGCTCTTTCTCTTCCTGCAATTTTGCCTTCTCTGCCTCTAGCGCTGCCATTTGAATGACTATGGCTCTCAATCTTGCATTCAAAATTCCAATTTTAGCCTTCGTTTCTGCTACTGCTGATGTAGAGCCTTCCGGATTCCAGGGTAAGTCATGGATATGCCTCATTCCAAACGTTTTCTTATTCGGCCTAAGGAACTCTGTATCTATGATCAATTCTTTTGCCTTGCCCTTCACCATTGCACTTTTAGCCATCGTTGAGATCAAGCGGGGATATACTATGGCATGTTTAGCCTTGGGAGCTGTAGCTTGCCTCACCAAGTTTTGCTAAATGAATAAGCCAAGATTTACTGGCTTCTGTGTTCCAACACAGAACAGTAGCTTTGCCATTTCCCTGGTCAGAGTAGTTGTGTTTGAAGATGGCATCCAGCAATTAACAACAATTTGATACAGGCCAAAAAAATCTAGAAGACAAGCATGAAGCTTGTGAATACCCTGTTTCAGGCCACTTGGCTTTGTATCCTCCCGAGATGGTTTCCAGGACTTGATCATCAGTTACTCCTAAATCATCAGGAAATACCCCCTTAAAATATTGTGTCTGCAATCCCAAAATTTTGTTTATCCTGGTAGCCGAAAAATCCACAATCTTTCCTCTCAAATAAACTCTTCCAAACCAAGGAGATTCAATTTCCAGATTCTCATTCATCAAATTTGCATAGACCTCTATCACAACTTGTCTATTATACTGAAGTTGTATGGTTGCAGTTCTCTTCATTCCAATTTGCTCTAGATTATCAGAAAAACCACTTGTCCTATAAGCTTCTAAGTCTATGGGTCTCTCCGAGATAAACCTCCTCTCAGCAAATACTACACCCATCTCCTCACATTTTAAATCAAAATAAGTGAATGAAAAAGCATCACTTACAGGTAAAGGTGGCAGTGCTTTCTTCTTGGGATCTTTCTGATCTGTCTTGACCCTTTTTGCTGGTGGAGAAACCTTTGAAGTAGTCACCTTCCTCTTACCCTTTGCTATCTGGAAAAACTCATCAAATACCTCATCACTCGAGTAGTTCATCTCAAGAAGTTCCTGTGTTGGAACATACTCAAGACTATCAGCTTCTTCTTCTTTCTCAGATTGTGTCCCATAGTGCTGGTCTTGATCTGAATCATTTTGTCCAGACATTGGCTCTCCAGGTTGCTCAGCATCACTTGCCATTTGATCTTCTCCACCCATGTCCTCATCCATCTCTTCAGTATTTTCTGATCTTACCTGCTGTGTTGGAACATACACAACCCTGTCTTCTTCATCACTATCAGACAACTCAATTATCACTGGCTTCCTAAGCTCTTGCATCATCTGGGAAGCATGAGGATCAAAGAACCCAACCTGTAATCTGTTTGTATGCTTTATAATCTCCCTTCCTGCAGCTTCTTCATCACTTATTT
The DNA here is from genome assembly GCA_037428765.1 of Rubia yunnanensis. Classification (NCBI taxonomy): domain Eukaryota; kingdom Viridiplantae; phylum Streptophyta; class Magnoliopsida; order Gentianales; family Rubiaceae; genus Rubia; species Rubia yunnanensis. The sequence continues at coordinate 61,337,861 of CM075069.1, read as the reverse complement.
CCCTAAAAAATACATAACTTGGATAGGGCATACGACAATACACATGGAATTTGTCCTTTCCTCTGTACTCCTCATATTTACCTCTTAGAAATTTCACCTTCCAGTTCTCAATGCTCCACATTTCATCTATATCACCCGTCACTAGTTCTTTAACCTTAACAGACAAGTATTCACCTTCTATACTCTTGATTTTGGTTAAATCAACTGCAACTCTATTTGCCTCTAACCATTCAAATATTTCATCCATGCTCTTAAACTCCATACCCATAAGTTTTAAAGAGGGGGGATCAGGACTGGTTACCTTTCCATACGGGCCATTTCTTTTAGCACTAGTGAGTTCTTCTCGTACATCGCCATTGATGCCTGAACCACTAGGCTTTTCACTGCAATCTGTTATCTCTGCCTCAACATTCTCTTCACATTGACCATTATTTTCTTCGGAAGTGCTTCGGCCCCAATTTGGTCAGTCATTGATTCATCCTCCATACCCTCTGAAGGTTGAGAAGTTCCTGGAAGTTCCTCTTCTCGTATGGGAGAGTTAGGGCTGGAAGCCATTATTCAGCAGGGATTCGATGAGTAGTAGTTTGACAGGTGATTTTCGAAGTGAATTCGAGATGAATTCAAAGATAGCCGGAAAAGAAGGGATTTGGAAGGATTTTGGACAACTTAGAAAGCAACACCAACTCTTCACTTACTTCCTCGTTTTCCGCATAAAACCTTTTTCCTTTTCCAAGACTTGCAATGAATATCACTTCAAGACTACCAACTTCCAACATACCATAACTTCCAACTTCTATTTTTGTAAACTTTTCTTTTTTTCCCATTTTTTTATTCTTTTTCGATTTTCTAAACAAAAATAAACAGAATATTTTTAGTAAAATTAAGGCAAGAAATACCTCAAATTTGACAAACACCTAAGTGTTGTCTGAGACTTTCAAAAGTAGGAGTGTCCAACGGCTTTGTAAAGATATCAGCGAATTGCTCGTATGTTGGAACATAGACTACCTCCACTTCCTTCCTTTCAACCAGATCTCTAATAAAGTGATGCCTTATGTCAATATGTTTGGTTTTCGAGTGTTGAATTGGATTTTTCGAGATATCAATAGCACTTGTGTTGTCACATAAAATCTTCAATGGGCCTTGATGAATTCCATAGTCTTTCAACATTTGTTTCATCCATAATAGTTGTGCACAACAGCTTCCTGCTGCAAGATACTCAGCTTCTGCAGTAGATAAAGAGATTGAGTTCTGTTTCTTACTATACCAAGACACTAAATTCGTACTAATAAAGAAACATCCACATATGGTACTTTTTCGATCATCAGCATTACCAGCCCAATCAGAATCACTGTACCCAATCAACTCAGAATCTTGATTCATAGAATACCAGACACCATACTCAGAAGTCTCACTTACATATCGAATAACTCTTTTAACTGTGGTGAGATGCGACTCCTTTGGATCAGCCTAAAATCTTGCACAAATCCCAACAATAAAACATATATCTGGTCTACTAGCTGTTAAATACAATAAACTTCCAATCATGCCTCTGTATAATTTCTGATCCACTGTGACTCCTTTCTCATCCTTTACCAGTTTGTCAGACACACCCATAGGAGTTCGAACTGCTCGTGCATTGCTCAAACCGAACCTCTTAACTAAATTCAAGGCATACTTACTCTGATTTATGAACAAACCATTCCTTCCTTGCTTGACTTGCAATCCAAAAAAGTATGTAAGCTCTCCAACCATGCTCATTTCAAATTCGGCTTGCATGATGGTGACAAAATCCTATACCGTAGAGGATGAAATGGATCCAAATACTATATCATCAATATAAATTTGAGCAATCAGAAATTTTGATGACTTTTCAAGCACAAATAAAGTGTGATCTACTCTCCCTCGATGATAGCCTTTCTGAAGAAGAAAGTTAGTAAGTCGTTCATACCACGCCCTGGATGCTTGCTTTAGACCGTATAGAGTCTTCTTGAGGCGATACACATGGTGTGGATAATGAGGATCCTCAAAGCCTTTAGGTTGTTCAACATAGACCTCTTCATTCACCACTCCATTTAGAAATGCACTATTGACATCCATTTGATACAACATAAAGTTCATAGAGCAAGCAATAGCAAGTAATATTTGAATTGACTCTAACCTGGCAACTGATGTGAATGTCTCATCAAAGTCGACCCCTTCCACTTGTGTATATCCTTGAGCTACTAGTCTAACCTTATTTCGAGTAACTAGACCATCAGCATCAGACTTATTCTTGAAAATCCACTTCGTGTCAATGACATTAATGTCTTTGGCGCGAGGAGTAAGATACCAGACGTCATAGCAGCAATCCAATACTCATCCAGCAAGGCTTCTTTGTAGTTCTTAGGTTCATTGAGAGAAACAAAGCAATGCAATCCAGCTAGCCTTCGGTAATCCACTAGAGGAACCGATCAAGTACTTCTCATGGTGGATTCAGGTTGGTCCTGTGTTGGAACATAGGGTTCGGTAGCGGGGGACGATGTTTCAACATACTCAGCTTCGACAGGTTCATCACCAATCTGCTCAATTGTTCCAGCATGTTGATGAGGTTCAGCTTCAACTAATGGATCTACCTTGTCAGGTTGACGCGGCTGTGTTGGAATATGAGTGTTACCGGGTTCTTTTTCTACAACATCTGACTTTTGTTCTTCCTCTGAATCATCCACAATAGCATTTATAGACTCCATGAGGGTGTTGGTTCGATGATTAAAAACTCTATAGGCACGACTGTTGATAGAATACCCAAGAAAAATTCCTGTATCACTCCGATTGTCAAATTTTGCCAACTGCTCTCTGTCTCTGAGAATATAGCACTTGCTTCCAAACACATGAAAGTATGAGACATTAGGTTTTCTGCCCTTCCAAATCTCGTAGGATGTTTTGCTGGTGAATGGCCGCAGATATACTCGTTTAATTGTATAACAAGTTGTATTAATAGCTTCTGCCCATCATTTCTTGTGAATTTCTTTCTCAGCTAACATGACTCGAGCCATATCCTGCAAGGTTCTTTTTTCCGTTCTACAATACCATTCTGCTGAGGGGTGATAGGTCCAGAAAATTCATGTTGAATCCCGAGCTCGTCACAAAAGTCACTAAATTAATAATTCTCAACTCTCTACCATGATCATTACGAATTCGAACAATCTTTCCAACTGAACTTCTCTTTTCAGTTTGTAACTTTACTACCAGACTTCTAAATACTTCCAACGTATCAGATTTATCTTTCAAAAAGGCTACCCACGTAAATCTGGAGAAATCATCAACACATACAAAGATATATTTCTTTCCACCTATACTAGGTGTATTGGCTGGACCCATCAAATCCATATGCAATCATTCCAGATTTCTAGAGGTGGTTATATACTGAACTAAAGAGTGGGGAGATCGAATTTGTTTACCTTGTTGACATGGTCCACAAACAATTTCGTCCTTGCTGGCTAAGATAGGCATACCTCGTACAGCTTTCACATTTGCAATTTTCACCAATGTTTTATAATTGATGTGACCGAGCTTCCTGTGCCACAGAACTCCTTCATCTTGCTTCGAGATCATACATCGTACTTCTTGCTCCAACAGATAACAATTATCTGATGATCTTATGCCTGAAAGAACCTTGGTTTCTCCGTGTCTTACAACGCATTTATCCTTCTGAAATTCCATCGTCATATTGTCATCACACAACTGACTTATGCTCAACAGATTTGCCTTTAGATCTTCAACAAACAGCACACTAGTGAATACTGGAAAACCTTCAATCTTCAATTCACCTTTTCCAATCACTCTACTCTTCTTTCCATCACCGAAAGTCACATACCCTCCATCGTATGGTGTGATATTTGTGAGAAATTCTGGAATGCCAGTCATGTGGCGAGAACAGCCACTATCAAAGTACCACGAATCTCTGGAATATGATATAAGCGAAGTGTGTGCAACCAGACATGTGCCAGATCGTTTGACAACCCATACCTTTCTGACCAATTTTATTTTCTGGACCTCACCTATGTTGGAACATACCAAGAGTTATCGTCCTGACATTTGGTCTCTGATCAATTTCCTGCATTGTTCCTCTGAATGACCTTGATATGTGCAGTAGCTACAGATGAGCGGTTTTCTTTGGTGAGGCTTGCCAAACTTCTGTTTTACTTCTTGAATCTTAGTCTTGAGGGTTACTGGATTCTTAAGTATCTCGTGTGTTTCAGCCTTGTGTGTGTTGCAGTACCCAATACTGTGTCGATCACCAAAGTTCCTTCCCATGTCTAGAATATCGTCAAGCTTTGCTTTTCCAGCATTTAGCTTAGAAATTGCTGCTTCAGAAATCTCAGCTCTCTTAATTGCTAATATCAATTTCCCATTTATTTCTTCATTCTTCTTTGCAAGTTCAGCAACTTTCATACGCAATTCGCTTTCTATTTCCATCAACTTCATCTTTTCTTCTTTCATCTCTTTGTTTGTGTCAACTACTTGAACCCACATAGCGTACATATTCTCATAAGTGCTGTAGATTTCTTCATCACTTATAGAAATTCCATCATTTTCATCATTGGGTGCTTCATACGGATCTATGTTGGAACATACAGCTTTGACTTTGTCCGGTGTGTTGGCACATCCATCCTTCGATGCATCATGGATTTTTGCTCCAAATGCCACATAATTGCTTGTAAGTTCCTCTTCGTCTTTCTTATCTTCTTCATCTTCACTCCATGAGGTGACATATGATTTTCCCTGTTTCTTCCGGGTATTTGCACATTCAGCCTGAATATGGCCATATCCTTCACATTCTCTGCATTGAATTCGTCACTGTTTTGGTTCACTACTTTGATTTCTAAAGAATTGCTGATTTCCCTGCTCAAACTTCGTTCCATGATTATTTCTAGAATCCTGTGGCCTTGGTCTATTTCCACCAAACCTCTCCTGAGATTTCTTGTTAACTACCTTCTTCAGCATCCTTGAGAAGTTCTTCGTGATAAGTGCAAGTTTTTCAAATTCATCATCACTGTCAGACTCGTGATTGTCCTTTGATGAAGATGTTTTGAATGTTAGTTCCTTAGGGACTCTTTTTGTAGCTTGTTGAAATGTCATCTCATATGTTTGTAATGATCTCATTAGTTCATCTAGGCTCATGGTAGCTACATCTCTTGCTTCTTCTATTGCCACAACCTTCATTGCAAATCTCTTAGGAAGTGATCTCAAAGTCTTTTTCACCAACTTCGTCTCTTTGTAAACCTTTCCAAGTTGATATGCCATGTTGGAGATGTCCCTAAGTTTTCCGTTGAATATAGTAATAGTGTCATCCTACCCCATCTTGAGTTCCTCAAACTTTGTGGCCAACATATGTAGTTTAGACTCACGAACTCGACTAGTTCCTTCATGAACAGTTTGTAGAATATCGCATGCTCTCTTGGCTTGATGACATTTAGAGATGAGTTTGAACTGGTTTTTATCAACCGCAATGAAGATTGCATTCAGTGAATTTTCCAGAGATGCCTTGAGGTCATCAGGAGTCCAACTAGCTTTGTCTTTGAGTTTCTGCTCCCTTTGACTTGACTCTCCTTCTGTCGCCTTAGAGCTTGTATCTTCCGTAGGGTGATTCCACTCATTCTCAACATAGAACCACGCAAGTTTATCCAGTGAGTTGATGAAAACTCTCATGTGTGCCTTCCAATAATTGTAGTTGTTGTCTTCTAGTAGAGGTGGCCGAGGCACCGAAGCTCCTTCTTTCGTTATCATGGTAAAACCGGGTCACACTTTCCTTGACATAACCAAGGAATAATAAGTGACCAAGCTCTGATACCAATTGAAATTTGATTTTACCAAAATTTAACTAATCCTTACTAGTATGTTCCAACATGACATATCTAACCAAGTATGCAATAAATTAAAGCATTAATGACGCAAGAGTTGGTTACGCAGTTTGGTGAAATTCACCTACATCTGCGGGGGCTTGGCCCAGGTTAGAATGAATCCACTAATTAGAAAGATACAGTACAAAGTACATTATACAGAATACTTATCTTTACTAACTATAACCTGTGAATTCTGCAAGCTCCCCTTACTATCGATCCACCTTGATCAGACTCCCTCTGACCTCGAAACTTGTCGACGCTGGATCTCCTCCTCCCGAGGAATTGAGGCATATGGTTCTGAACTTTGAACAGCAGGTCAAGTATGTTGGAACATAGAACTCTGGCTCTTTGCAATTCTGTCGAAAGGTTGAAAATTTGTGTGCAGATTTTTCTCGGTTAAATCTGTATGTCATGCAGCTATGATTGTCCCCTTTTATATCTATTAACATATCGGAATACTCCTTGATTATCTCCACAATATTCCTATTCCAAATCTGTTTCTTGAAGCATACTCAAATCCCATAAATAAAGGGATTTTCCTTATCACCATATATCCCATATATTCGCAAATCTCGTCTCCATATATGCAGGGATTTTACATAAATCAACTATGCTTCCATACGCCTGATATATAGCAGAATATACAGATTTCCATAACTCACAAATACCATAATATTTTATCTTCTTTTTCCATAAAAATCCTTGGCGTAAATATGCTGTTTTCGCATGTTTGAACATGGAAAGTTTTTCATTTCCAAATATGTTCACAAAAACTGCCAATTAATTATTCAATGCAAATCTCCTGATTTTACACACCTATTGCTACCCGAGAACTAAACACTTAGCCCCGCAGGCCGCAGCCATGGAAACATGTCCGAAAACCAGTGGATATAGGTGTGCCAAACTCGAGAGAAAAACCAGAAAAGAGAGAGCATGGATGAAAATACCATTGCTAATCAGGCCGTACTAGAAAAAGAATATAGAACCTCCAAAAAGAAAGGACGAGAAAGTTACCGGAAGAAAATTCGATTGCCTGGAATGTGGACTCCAACTCCGCCTCAGACTAGCGGGGAATGATGTACTCAGTTGACCCACGACTTGAAAAATAGTACCCGTCACAGGCATCGGGTCTAATGGTGGGTTTCCTAAGGGGCAAAATCTTCTATCGGATGGTTGACCCAGAGGTGTCAGAATCCCAGTGTAAAGCTCCAGCTCCGCCTCAGGTATCATGCCCCAATAAATCATGTCCCTTCACCCACGGGATAGTGAAGATGGCTACGGTTCACGACAGGCAGAGGCTGAACCAATGGTACTCGAGGTAGGGCTCCAGCCCTACCTAGATCACCGGCCGGAGGTAGCAGGAGTCGGTCCGGTCGTCGAGCGCATCTTCCGGCGAAGCTTGGCGCGTCTTCGACGACTGGTACGCTTTTGCTCGGAGAAGAAGGCCGCGTCGCAGCCTTCTTTTTTTTATGCTTAAGTAATAAAACAACGTCGTTTTCACGTTAGTGAAACGACGTCGTTTCATTTGTAATATGAAAAAAAATGAAATGGAGAAATGGATTAGGCCAAAACTGAGCCCAATCCAATAATCCACTTCAGCAAAATATTGGAACGAGAGGCGAGAGCAGCAGCCAGAAGCAGAGCATCCTCCCTCCCTCAGTCCCTCAGCCGAGAGCCACCCGCCACCGCCGCCAGGTCCACCACCAATTCTCCGCCGCGGCGCCACCGGAAGCTGCTCCGCCTCTGCACGCCGGACGCCGCCTCTCCAAACCACCGGTAGACTTCTTCTCTTTGTGCTAAGATTTATTAATTTTAGGGTTTATTCTCTTTTTTATTTTTTGCTTCAAAACTTAAATTTATGTGAACATGATTTTTAGATTGGATGTCGAATTGAAGTTATATGGTTGTATATGATTGTTGAAATTTAGTTGAATTACATATTTGAATTTAGTTGAATTGCATATTTAGTTGAATTTAGTTGGAATTTAGTTGAAATTAGTTGAAATTATAATTGTTTGATTTATTTTGTATAATTGTATATGAAAATGAAATTGTCAATTTGTCATAATCGGTTTATGGAATTATCAATTAGGGATATTTGTTAAATTGAATTTAGATGAATATGATTTTATAAATTTTTTGTTATCTCAATTTGTTATTGTTTCGTAACTCTTTTAGATTTTTTTAAAAATAAATCAATTTACATATTTTCCCTATTTGATATTTAATAGGTTATGGATAAATTTTTAATTCGAAGTATCGGATCTCCATCTTTAAAGAGATCGAATGAATCTAATGAACAAAGGCACAATGAAGAGGGTAGTAGTACAAAACAATCTCGTGTAGAATTCAATCAGAATGATGTTATAAGTGATCTCGGGCTACGTAAACATATTGAAGAGATTGATGTTTTTATTAGAGATGAAGTGCTAAGAGAATATATATTAAGAGGTCCTTGCCAACCTAAGAATCATACTTTTCCAAAGACAGTGTTCAATGATGAATTTAGAAGTTTTCAAAAGGGTTGGTTTGATGAATTTAATTGGTTGGAGTATAGTGTTTCAAAGGATGCGGCCTTTTGTTTTCCTTGCTATCTTTTTAAGAATTTAGCAAAGGGGACGGCATATACTGTGGATGGGGTGATAAATTGGAAGAATGCCCTTAAAGTATTTAGGAAACATGCTAGGAATGTGGATGGAATTCATCATGGTGCAGCAATCAAATTGAGAAATTTTAGCCTTCAAAAGCAAAGTATCTCACATTTTTTGGATGGTCATTTTACTGAAGCAAAAAAGGCATATCGCACATGTTTGAATGCGGTTTTGGATGTGACAAGATACTTGTTAAATCAAGGTTTGGCTTTTCGTGGTCATGATGAAGGTTGGGATTCCATCAACAAGGGTAATTATCTTGAATTGGTTGAATGGTATTGCAAGCGAAGTGAAGATGTTGCTAAGGTAATGAATGAAAATGCTCCCGGAAATTGCAAGTTGACATTCCCCAGAGTTTAGAAACAGCTCTCAAGTGCTTGTGCTAGCGAGGTAACTGATGCTATTGTTAATGAAATTGGAGATAGTGTATTTTCTCTTCTTGTTGATGAGGCTAGAGATGCATCAATAAAAGAGCAAATGGAGGTTGTTTTGAGATATGTCAACAAACAAGGATGTATTCTTGAGCGTGTTCTTGCTCTTGTGCATGTTTCCAATACTAAAGCTATTACTTTGATGGAGGCTCTTAAGCAACTATTTGTAGATAAGAAATTGTCCTTGTCAAAGTTGAGAGGTCAAGGATATAATGGGGCTTCAAATATGCAAGGGGAGTTTAATGGATTGCAAGCTTTGATATTGAAAGAAAACTCTTCTACAAGGTATATTCATTGCTTCTCTCACCAACTTCAATTGGTTGTTGTTTCTGTTGCATATAGTACTCTATCTGTGGGTGAATTTTTTGGGTATCTTGTTAAAACTGTGAATCTAGTTAGAGGTTCATGTGTTAGAAAAGATATGCTTGTGCAATTAGAACATGCTAGACTTGTAGAGGCATTGGAGAGTGGGGAGAATGCTAGTGGAAGAGGCAAAAATCAAGAAATGAGTTTGAAACGGCATGGTGATACACGTTGGGGATCACATTATAGTACTATTCTTCGCTTTGAGGCTATGTGGTCTTCAATTATTCAAGTGCTTCTTACTATCTGTGAGCATAGCAATGTAGATGAAAATGCCTCTACAACAAAGGGTTTGATTGATAGAATGGAGATCTATGAATTTGTATTTTGTATGTTTTTGATGAAGCATTTGTTGGTTTTGACCAGCCCTTCTTCGTTTGACCAAAATCCTATCTGGTTAGGGTTCTAACCCGATGGTTGACCCATTTTGGAGGAACCCTTACCAGTTTGATGAGTTGACATTGCCGGAGGCCCAGATCCCGGCCGGCCTTCGCCGGAATTTGATCAGGAACTGAGCATCTCCCATTGTGTATCTTTCTGATTCCAAAAGCATGTCTGAGTCATTCTCTGAGAAACCGTAAACTTCATAATGGCCTCTAAAACACGCCGGAGTCGATCCCTGATCCCAAAACATGCCAAAAAACTATTCTGTTAGAATAAATCAGACTCCTGATTAGATTATGATTTATTATGATTAGAGTTCTTTCCTTATCACACATCTATTGTACTCTCTCTATATTCAGTTATCAATAATACAATTCTTACGGCAAATCATTTTATCATGGTATCAGAGCAAGTTCTGATCCTAAATTCTAAACCCTAATTTTTTTTCAGCGCCTCTCTCTCTTTTTCCGGCCGATTGAACTACCAGATTATGTCCACAATTCAGGCCAAATTCCGGTGCCTCCAGCAGTCTGAATTCCTCATTACAGCAGTCCAGTAGCCGCTGACCTTTCAAGTTTTCCAGCAGTCAACATCCTTGCTCTCACTGTCGTCTTCGGCGAACAACTGCATCGGCAATTGTTAATCTCCGACGAGTTCAAGCTTCTATTTTCTAAGATCGGGCCGCTGGATCTCTCCCTAAAGAAGATCGGAGAAGACATCGCCAAGAAGATCGCAAAGGACTGGAAGGGCCTCACTGTGCAGAATCGCCAGGCCAAGGTTTCCGACGTGTCGTCCGCCGCGAAGAAGCCCGAGCGCGACACGAAGAAGAAACATTCAGCGCGTGAAGTCACGCGCGAGTTGACTCGCCAGCAAGGGAAATTCTCGCGCCTCCAATTTCTCGTGCTTAGAATTTATTTCTTGCGAGTTGATCAAATTATCGCGAGTTGAAACTGTTTCTCGCGAGTTGCTCACATTCTCACAAGTTTCTGAAATTCTCTTCAACATCAATTTCTGTGCAATTTTTTGATCTTTTGCTATGGTTTATTTGGGTCCTATATCTCGGGAAGATTGCTCCACTAATTGGATTGCAGACAAGGTTCTGTTTCAGGCCAGTTTGAATGGTCCCAACCGTCATTCTTTGTCGAATCAGTGGATCGTTGATTCAGGTGCTGTATCTCATATCACTGCTCGCACCAGTCATCTTGATAAGGTATAATGTTATCGTGGTTTTGATTCTATTCTTGTTGGAAATGGTGAATCATTATCTATTTCTCACATCGGTCAATGTCATTTCTCTGGTTTCTCTGTTATTGTTGTCCTTGTGGTCCCTAAGATTACTAGAAGTTTATTTTCCATTAGTAAGCTTACTCGTGATTTACCTGTCCGTGTTATATTTGATGCCGGTATATTTTCCATTGAGCACAAGCATACAAGGACGATAATTGGTAAAGGTCTTCATAGTTCAGGTCTTTATTTTCTTGAGACTGGTGATTCCAGCTTTTTAGGCGAACTACGCTCTACAAAGCTTCATGTTTCTTTTGAGCAGTGGCACTCTTGCCTTGGTCATGTGTCTCATGATACTGTTCAGTTATTGAATCGACGGGGCCTTATTTCTGTCACTTCTGCTATGCCTGCACCTGTCAGTTGCTCTCCTTGTCAGATGGCCAAGAGTAGCCGTTTGCCCTTTTCTACTAGTGACAAGCGCGCTACTGGTTTATTGGATAAAGTACATTGTGATTTGTGGAGACCAGCTCCTGTTTTATCTGCCAGTGGTTTCTCTTATTATACTGTTTTCATCGATGATTTTTCGCGATTCACATGGTTTCTTCCGATGCGGCATAAGTTGGATTTCTATGACACATTTATCCAGTTTCAGAAATTCGTTGAGACTCAGTTTTCTGCTAGGGTTAAAAATTTGCAGACCGATGGTGGCACCGAGTTTACTAATCACCGACTTCAGGCTCACCTCATATCATGTGGCATTCATCATCAGATGTCCTCGCCCTATACACCTGCTCAGAAAGGGCGGGCTGAGCGGAAGCATCGTCACATCACAGAGACTGGTCTTGCCATGCTTTTTCACTCTTCTGTGTCACACTGTTATTGGGTGGAAGCTTTCTCATCTGCGGTTTACATTATCAACCGTCTGCCTAGTTCAATTCTTAGTGGCAAATAACCTTTTGAGGTTATTTTTGGTCATGTGTCTGACTATACCTTCTTTCACTCGTTTGGTTACCGTGTATTTCCATGTCTGCGTGCCACTGCTACTGATAAGTTTGCACCCCGATCCATTCCCTGTGTTTTTATTGGCTACAGCCCTCATCATAAGGGCTTCCAGTGTCTCGACCCGACTTCTGGGCGCATCTATGTCTCTCGCCCCGTTCGTTTTCATGAAACTTTCTTCCCTTATGTCTCATCTTCCACGAACAGTCGTTCGATTTCGGATCTGGAGATTTCATCATTTTTTATGGAACTGTTACTTCATCGATTGGGGCCACCACGCCTGTGCATGTTCCAGCCGCCCCTCCTTCACCACCATCTTCCATCTGGACGCCCGAACCGGACCCGGCTCCTCAACTGCCGGCCATCCCACCTCAGCCACCGGCCACCACGCCTCATCCGTCGGCCACCACACCTCAGTCGTCGCCCCCCACGCCTCAGTCAGTCTCGACCGTCCGTTCTCCAGAGTTTTTTGAAAGGCCACTCTCCGGTCAGCTTTGCTCGATCTTCTTCTACGTCGTCAGCTGGTTCGATTCCTCCAGCTTCACCACCACAACTTCGTACCCATCAGATGGCTACTCAATCTACTACTGGTGCCATTCAACGCTGGGATTATTTAGATATTATTGCTCACGGTCTCACTGCTGCACTCCTTTCTTAGACAGAGCCCACTGATTATCGTTCTGTCCTTCAGGATCCAGCCTAGGTTTCAGCCATGGATAATGAGATGGCCGCTTTTCGTGGTCAGCACACTTGGGACTTGGTGCCTCGACCTTCAGACGTCAATATTGTTGGCTTCAAATGGGTCTATAGGCTAAAATATCGACCAGATGGCACTATTGAGCGTCAAAAGCTAGACTTGTGGCGTAGGGTTTTTCGCATATTCCGGGTTTTGATTTTGACCACACTTTCAGTCATGTGGTCAAAGTCTCCACTGTTAGGACGGTTCTCGCAATAGCCACCATGTGTTCCTGGCCACTTTATCAGTTGGATGTCAAGAACGGTTTCCTTAATGGTGTTCTTGATGTTCCAGTCTACATGAAGTAGCCCGTTGGTTATCAGGACTCTGCTCATCCAGACTATTTCTGTCGCTTGCGAAAGGCCATTTATGGTCTTAAGCAAGCTCCCCGGGCTTGGTTCCAACGTTTCAGCATTTATCTGACACAACTTGATTTTCGGTGCAGCTCAGCTGATACTTCTTTATTTGTCCTTTCGAGAGGTTCGTCGTTACTGTACCTACTTGTGTATGTGGACGATATCATCCTTACAGGCAATGACTCGACTCTTCTTCGCTAGTTCATTGATCGGACACACAGAGAGTTTGCGATCAAGGATCTTGGTGCTCCTCATTACTTTCTTGGTAGTTTCGCCTACCTCCTCGGGGTTACTGCTTGGCCAAGCAAAGTATACTCGTGATATTTTGAATCGGGCCGGTATGTCTGACGCGGCACCTGTTTCTACTCCATTTGGCGCTGGTTCTCAGCTCCATAGCTCTGTCAGTCTTCCATTCTGGGATCCTACACTTTATCGTTCTCTTGTTGGTGCTCTCCAGTATCTCACTAACTCTCGCCCGAATTTGGTATTCTCGGTCAACACGGTGAGTCAGTATCTTCAGAATCCCAGAGATGACCATTTTGCTGCTAGATGCGAATTTTGCGGTATGTTCGTGACACTCTTCATTTTGGTCTCAGTTTTTGTTCTGCTAGTACTCCTGATGTGTTAGGATACTCTGATGCTGATTGGGCTCGCTGTCTGGAGACTCGTCGGTCCACTTATGGTTATGCAGTTTATCTTGGTGAGAATCTGATTTCTTAGAGTGCCAAGAAACAGTCCACTGTTTCTCGCTCTAGCACTGAGTCTGAATACCGTGCTCCCGCCAACACTGCTTTAGAAATGGTGTGGCTCACTCATTTGTTTCGTGATCTTCGGGTTCCGCTTTCTGGTTTTCCACTGCTGTTATGCGACAATAGTAGTTCTATCTTCTTGGTTCAGAATCCAATGGCGCACAAGCCGGTGAAGCACATCGACATTGACTACCATTTTATGCGTGAGTTGATGACATCTGGAAAGCTGTGCGTTGCTCATGTTCCGACTTCTCTTCAGATCGCGAACATCTTCACCAAGGGGCTCTCTCATCCGTTGTTCGAGTTCTTCAGGTCCAAGCTGTGCGTCGGCGAGCATCCGACGCTTCGCTTTAGGGGGTGTTAAAATAAATCAGATGTCTGATTAGATTATAATTTATTATGATTAGAGTTCTTTCTTTATTACACCTCTATTGTACTCTCTATATATTCAATTAAGTAATGACAAATCATTCTATCACCTTCGACCAATCTAGCTGCCTCCCGTACGGGAAATCTCCAACTCCGAAGCTACTCAAGCTCGATAGAGATCCATCCGTGAGAACCCAAGTCAAACCGAACAGGAAAACGGTGACCAAAAAGACGGTGGCTCTACCCTTATGCTTGAAGACGGTGGCCAGATAGGAGATTCCAGGAGTTCAACCGATCGGGTTCCATAGGTACGAACCCGACCCCAGCAGCCAAAATGAGAAGGGATCCAACAAAGCATTCGAGCTCCCAATATTCCAGCAACAAAAAACTCAAGAACATCAATTTCTAACCTTTTGAATTTGCAGTCCAATTCCAAGTAGCGTTCTTTATTCCATCCATCTTTGCGAGCTCCCGAGGATGACGAACCCAGTGGGATTCAAGTTGAAGCTCCAGAATCACCCATTAAGTCATTGAACCGAAGTCCCAAAATGTTCGAAATCCCAACCCCAGAAAGAGGAGAAGCTCTCATCCCTTCAAAAACTTGAACAGAGAAAACCCTTAGATCTAGAAGCCTAGGCCAAAAAAGTCATATACAAATTCCAAATCGAAGAGCTCCACAAATATTCCAAGACCCAAAGGGTTGATTTTTAGCAAGACCCAGATGGGGAAATGCAGGGGAAATCAACGCTGGCCCCAAAGTGAAACCAAAGTCGAAACCCAGATTCGAAATTTTTGAAACCCAAAGCTTGTGCTCAAACCCAGAAAATGTTCTTAACAAATGAAATGATTTTTAAGAGACCCAGTTGGGAAACGTGGGAAAATCAATGCAAAAACCCAAGTGAATAAGGACTCGGATCTGAAAATAAATGCGTAGAAATAAATAATGTAACCCAAGGGAACAAGAAGTAATTCATAGTAATAAATGTTTTGAGATCTAAAAAAATAAGACCACCCAGCCGAGACCAAATGTTACACAAAAACTCTAAAAATTTGTTGCAAAAAGACATATTGATGATACAAAACGAGAACCACTCGACGAGGAATCTTAATTCATTGTCCAAAAGCAATGAATCTTGATTCCTCGTCGGAGAAGAAGAGCTCTTGAGTGAAGCTAATCTAGAGAGAATTTTTTTTTAGAGATATAATTTTCTCTACTCCACTTAACACTGAGAGCTCTTTTGATCATCCAACTCTTTCTCGAAAGTGTATATAGGGGTTTAGTGCCACCCTTAGCAATTCGACGAGATCTTTATGGGGTGGTCCGAGAACCTATTACTAAGGGTTAAGATCCCTCGAAGTTTCGTATCCCTGCCACCGGCTGTGTGCACCATGAGTCTGCTAGCAGAGATGTAGTACAGGGATCTAAAGAGTTCATATCTAGGGTTTATACCTAGGCTGTTACATCGAGTCATAGATGTCATAACTAGGAGTATGACGTTCGAATGAAGCTGGGCCAGATTAACCTAGTGTTCCTCGATAAAATGAGAGAGGATAGGGGGAAAGGGAAAGCACAACCCAAATCGGAGATGGTGCTCACAGACGGCTTACAGACCAGGCCTCGTATCCCTTGGATTTTCATCTTCCCAAAGGACCTCAAGTCCTAAGTCTTCCAGAAGCTTAACCCAGAGAGGCAGAGAAGGCAGTAAGTTGGAGATTTTTGGCACAATTGGCTGGGGGCTCTCGAAGACTGGAGTCAAAATCTTCTCGAAGAAGAAATGACGACCCTCATTATCCTTTTGAACTTTTGCCCAACTAGGAAACCGATGTCTCGATGAAACCCACTTGCGGCGGTAACCCTTGGGTGGTGCCGAACAACTAGCAGAGCTTCCTCGGGCCTCTAGATAAGCTAAAGGGAAACCATCGGTCGGGGAGGGAACGACGCCGGAATTCTGGGGTCGAGAGCTTTCTACACCACTGGCGAAGGACATGGCCGGAAAGTAGGTCGGAATTGAGTTCTTCCCCATTGATGGTGTTTACGACTTTTTTAAAAGAGAAAATGGATTAGAAAACTTACCGGTTGATGGCCAGAGTTTGAACGGAGCTCTCTGGAAAGCTTAATGGAAAAAACACCTAGAATTTTCTCTGAGGAGAGAGAGGAGTTTTGAAATTTGAAAACTATTTGGGCAAAAGTGAAGTAAAAGCGTTGAAAGGCACTTTATGTAGAAGGAATAAAAGGTAATCATTGCCTCGGGCCGCCACACAAATTTAAACATCCTCGGATTCTAGCCTAAGTTAGAAGACTGGGATTTGAATCCCCTACTTCTAAACACTGGGGCTCCAAGGCTCTCAGATTCCAACACAGATTGGAAGGCCGAGACTCGAACCCCTTATTTAGAATTTCTGTGGCCCAAAGGCCCCTTGGGAAGAAAATGAGGCTGGATCCAGGCTCTTGGGCTCTAACACAAATTAGAGAGCTGGGGGTAGGACCCCCAACACATTAATCTGCCCAAACAACAGATTCGGAGCCAACCTAGAACGACTCTGGAACTTTAGGATGAACCTGAAGGCCGAACCCTCAACTTATTGATAATGTGTATATCTGTATTAGGCCCAAGAGCCTAGTACAGCCGATCTGAGATCCATAGCATTATCCTTTGGATAATGACATGTGTGGCAGCCCAAGGTGGGAGTACTTGCTCTACAAGCAAACAAAACAGTTGTCATACTTGCCTACCTATATAAAGGCTAAAGGTAACCCTACACACTCAACTATTCATTCCTAATTACACTCTTGTAATTCTGTTTGCTTACTTGGCCGTCAGAGCTCTTCCCCCTGGAAAACTTTGAGGGCTTTGTCTCGCAGATTCAGGCGTGCAGACGGCGGTGCAGCGGCGGCAGTAAATCGAGGCGCATCAGGTATTTAGTAAAATTTTCTTTTTTTGTTTTTTCATATGGGTAAAATCAAATTTTCACCAAATTCCTGCCTAAATCTGTCGGAAAGGGTATATTTGCACATACACTAACTATTTTGGGTTATATTTTCACTTTCAATTATCAAAATGTTATATTTGCACTTATATGAATTATGTAGGGTTATATATGCACTTTTCTCACATATATATATATACACATATGCATTATCGAGGTGAGCTCGAAAGGCTTTCCCCTACCGATTCTACGAAGTTCGCTTTCATTTTATCTAGCGTATTAGACTCGACGTAGGTGGGAGTAATCAGGTGCCTTTGTGTAGTAATTGAGCTGCAGAGTAGGCCATTAATTAAGATGTGTGGATCAAGAATAGAATACTTAGATGTAGCGTTGAGTGTACACATCATAAATCGAATAATTAGATGTACATAAATCGAATAATTAGATGTAGCATTGAGCATACAAATCATAAATCGAATAATTAGGTGTATCACAGAGCGTACTAATCCTGAATCATATAATCAGATGTAACACAGAGCGTACGAATCCCGAATGGAATAATTGGATGTAGCGCGGAGCATACGAATCCCGAATCGAATAATCAGGTGTATCACGGAGCGTGCAAATTCCGAATCAAATAATCGAACAATCAGATGTAGCGCAAAGCATACAAATCACAAATCGAATAATCAGATGTAGCGGAACATAAGAATCTCAAATCAAATAACTAGATGTAGTGCAGAGCGTACGATTCCACAAATAGCATATTGGATGTAGTGTAACACCCCCAAACCCACCACAAGTATTGGGTCGGGTCTGGGCATGCTACCGAAAGTGCTAACAGTAACGAGTAGATAAATTTTATGCGAAAGCGATTTAGATAAATTCAAAAACCTAACTTTACTATTACAGTGACAGGATTAGTACAAGTGTTAAACGAAAGTTTCAACTAACTGTTACAGATTCAAAGTTTACTTTAAAATCCTAACAGTTCTCCCAGACAACAAGCACTTTTCTCCTACTGTTCTTCTTCACCTGAAAAAAGGTTGTTTGACTAGGGTAAGCTCCTTGCTTAATGAGGTTCCATCGCCAGTATTTACCCAGTTGAGTTTAGTGATCACAGAATAACAATTAAAAACTAGCCACGTAGGTCCTAGCACACAGTAAAATGATACGGGTGGTTAATGCTGAGTTGTTTCCAAGTGCCTATATGGAAACTATAACTAACATACATGACATAACCCAGTCAGTGATACCCAAAGGCTATCAGTTCAGAATTCACTTTCCCCATTCACGCCGGTGTTCAGTTACGAGCTCGTATCAGTCAGGTGGTTATGCTAGCATACCAAACTCCACGTGTAGCTGGACTAATCAGACAGTCCAGTCTATACCGTTCCCCGTCAACTTCGAACAAACTACAATCACGTCGGGGACCCCAAAATCACAAACAGGTAATCAGGTAGCAGGTAATTCAAGTTTGAAACGGCAAGATAAAGTACAAGCCGTTCATCAGGGCAGTATATGATTCAAGTTTGACACGGCAAGATAAAGTACAGCCGGTCTTTCACAGAAATTATCAGAGCAGTTCAAGAGTTCAGTTTCACGATAATATAGTACATTATGATAAAATACACAGTTAATTCAACAGTCAGTAAATACCATTATTTGAGTGTAACCGTCATATCTCTCTCTCATGGCCAGTATCGAGTATAAAGGTTCGAGTATCAGGTTTCAAGTATCGGGGTTCGAGCGGATGAGTTCGAGTAGTTGGGTTTGAGTACAAGAGGTTTGAGTAAAGAGTTCGAGTGGAGAAGGTTCAAGTGGTATGGGTATCAGGTGGTACTGGTTCGAGTGGTAAGTGGTACCAGTTCGAGTGGTGAGGTTCAGTTGGGGAGATTCTAAAGGTACAGGTTCAGTTGATGAGGTTCGAGAGGTAAGGTTCGAGTGGCACTAGTTCGAGAGGTAAGGTTCGAGAGGTAAAGGTTTCAGTAGTACTAGTTCGAGGGGTAAGGTTTGAGAGGTAAGTTCGAGAGGTAGTGGTTTTAGTGGTATGAGTTCGAGAGGTATAGGTTCGAGAGGTATAGGTTCGAGAGGTGAATTTAGGAGGTACAGTTCAGGAGGTACAGTTCAGGAGGTTTGGTTTGAGAGGTACAGTTTTCAGTGAGGAGTTCGAGAGATATTCTCTGGTTCAGTGGGTGAAACGGTGAAGTTCAAGAGGTAAGGGTTTAGTGGTATTAGTTCGAGAGGTACAGTTCGAGGGGTAAAGGTTTCAGTGGCACAAGTTCGAGAGGTAAGGTTCGATAAGTAAAGGTTCTAGCAGTGAGGGTTCCAGTGAGAAGGTTTCTAGAGGTGAAGATATCGAGGTTACTAGTTCGAGGGGTAGGTTCGAGATATATTGTTTGAAAAGTAAAGGTATTAGTGGTACTAGTTCGAGACATAGGTTCGAGGTGTACTGTTCCATAGGTAAAGTTATTAGTGGTACTAGTTCGAGAGATACAGGTTTCCAGTGGCGGTTTGAGAGGTGAGGTTTTCAGAGGGAGTTTGAAAGGTGAAGTCTTTCAGTGGGTTCGATAGGTGAAGTTTTCAGTAGAGGTTCGAGAGGTGAAGGGTTCAATAGGGATTCAATAGGTGAGGTTTTCAGTGAGGTTCGAGAGGAGAAGTTTCAGAGCGGGGGTTCGAGAGGTGATGGTTTCAGTAGAGGTTCGAGTGGTGGGATTTTCAGCAGGGGTTCGAGAGGTAGAGTTTTGGCAGGGGTTCGAGAGGTAGAGTTTTTCAGTAGGGGTTCGAGAGGTAGAGTTTTTCAGTAGGGGTTCGAGAGGTAGAGTTTCGACAGGGGTTCGAGAGGTAGAGTTTTGGCAGGGGTTTGAGAGGTAGAGTTTCAGCAGGGGTTCAAGAGGTAGATTTTTGGCAGGGGTTCGAGAGGTAGAGTTTTTCAGTAGGGGTTCGAGAGGTAGAGTTTTGACAGGGGTTCGAGAGGTAGAGTTTTGGAAGGGGGGTTCGAGAGGTGGAGTTTCAGCAGGGGTTCGAAAGGTAGAGTTTTGGAAGGGGTTCGAGATGTGAAGTTTTCAGCAGGGGTTCGAGAGGTAGAGTTTTGGCAGGGGTTCGAGAGGTAGAGTTTTTCAGTAGGGATTCGAGAGGTAGAGTTTTGGAAGGGGTTTGAGAGGTAGAGTTTTTCAGCAGGGGTTCGAGAGGTAGAGTTTTGGCAGGGGTTCGAGAGGTAGAGTTTTTCAGTAGGGATTCGAGAGGTAGAGTTTTGGAAGGGGTTTGAGAGGTAGAGTTTTTCAGCAGGGGTTCGAGAGGTAGAGTTTTTGCAGGGATTCGAGAGGTAGAGTTTTGGCAGGGGTTCGAGAGGTAGAGTTTTTCAGTAGGGATTCGAGAGGTAGAGTTTTGATAGGGGTTCGAGAGGTAGAGTTTTGGCAGGGGTTCGAGAGGTAGAGTTTTTCAGTAGGGGTTCGAGAGGTAGAGTTTCGACAGGGGTTTGAGAGGTAGAGTTTTGGCAGGGGTTTGAGAGGTAGAGTTTTGGCAGGGGTTTGAGAGGTAGAGTTTTGGCAGGGGTTTGAGAGGTAGAGTTTTTCAACAGGGGTTTGAGAGGTAGAGTTTCAGCAGGGGTTCAAGAGGTAGATTTTTGGCAGGGGTTCGAGAGGTAGAGTTTTTCAGTAGGGGTTCGAGAGGTAGAGTTTTGACAGGGGTTCGAGAGGTAGAGTTTTGGAAGGGGGGTTCGAGAGTTGGAGTTTCAGCAGGGGTTCGAAAGGTAGAGTTTTGGAAGGGGTTCGAGATGTGAAGTTTTCAGCAGGGGTTCGAGAGGTAGAGTTTTGGCAGGGGTTCGAGAGGTAGAGTTTTTCAGTAGGGATTCGAGAGGTAGAGTTTTGGAAGGGGTTTGAGAGGTAGAGTTTTTCAGCAGGGGTTCGAGAGGTGGAGTTTCAGCAGGGGTTCGAGAGGTAGAGTTTTGAAAAGGGTTCGAGATGTGAAGTTTTCAGCAGGGGTTCGAGAGGTGGAGTGTTCAGTTCGAGAGAGTCAGGTTCTGATGGCATCATATATATATATATATGTAAACATAAACTCAGATTTTAACTCAATTCGTGCTAGGGCGATGCAACACTCACCTTGGTTAGACTTGGGCTCGGGCAACTTCCGTTTCCTACTTTACCACTATTCACCACTGTTCTTTGGTGAGAATTTTTTTTTGCTGCGTGAGAAGGTAAGAGTTGGAGATCTAATATTTATACTAGATAAAACATAGGTTCTGACACCTACCTACCTATAATTTTATCATTTTAACACTTAAGTGCTTATGTCTACTTGCTAAAAATTACTTTGGATCATTCTTCTCAAGTCCGCAGTCTTGTTCTTCTTCCCAACAATTCCACTTGCCTAAAATTTACTTTTAATAACTTTTCACGTCCGTTGCCAACTTCCCCTTCACGGTAATTTTCTTGCATTTTTTATTCATTTGTTTATTTATTTATTTATTACTATTATTTTGTATATATATATATATATTTCTTCTCGGGAATTCCATTTGTTTGTTTGATTTATTTACTTATTATCATATATATTTATTTATTTTAATTCTTGCTTTATTTTCTCTTGTACCCAAATATTTTCTTATGGTACCACATTCCAACGTACTAATTATTTTCCTTTTTTGGTACGTACTTTAATTTGTTTGTTTACTTATTGTCTCATCTCGTTTTTATCCGTTCCTTTCTTTTAATTCTTTATTTATTGGCTTTTCTTCTTTTTAATATACAATACTTATAATTAATTATATATATATATATATATATATATACAGACACACAATTTTATTCCTTGAAATCAAAAAATACTAGAAATGATAACTTATTTATTTTATTCTTATTTGTAATTACATATGAAAATTACTATTATATATAGTTGTGGTAAGTATGAAAATTATTAGGAAGTTATAAAATTAGTGTTCCTCAATAATTTAAAGGAATATTCGTTTTAGAGAAAGGTTCAAGGTAAACTATTGGAGATGCTTTTATAAAAATCTAGATAATTATTTAACAACTCAATTTATCATTTCTTATTTAACTCTTTTAAAATGTGAAATTTGTATATCGCATTTCCATTCTGATTTGATGTACTATTATTTCCTTCCTCTTTTTTAAGTGAAACATATACTAAACACCAATACTTTATCATCGTTTGATATTAACTAATATATATTTTTCAATAATTAAGATTATTAATTCAAATTTACTTCGTCTGAGATTAACATCTAGGTTAATCCATAATAATTATTTCTCCAAATTTATATTTTATAATTAGCACATCGTTCAAGATTTATATATATATATATATATATATATATATTTTCCATTTACAGTGATATTAAAAGGTTCAAGTCAGATAGTATGATTTGTATTGGAGGTATATTTTATTTATTGATTTAATTGGGTTCAGGATTTCACATGTAGCGTGGAGAGTACGAATTACAATCAAAATAATTCGAGATGTAGCACTGTGTGTACAAGTTATATATCAAATATTGGATATAGCGCTAGCCATACAAATCCCAATTAATGAACCTAGTGTCGAGGAGGGTGTCATTCGATTTCTAAATTGAAGGACACCGGTCATCGTCTATAGCTATTTTAGGGTGAGCTATTTCATGGCTAGACCATCAATAAAAAGACGACCAAAAAATAAAGACAACCTTGAGGCTATAACATTATTGGGATGTCGTGGATGTAATTATAATAGAGTTAGAATTGCACAAAAGTTAAAGCTGGGTATCGTAGTTACAATCTAGTTAGAATTGCATAAATATCTCTACCTAAATTTTAGCCTGACAAACATTCTCAATAAAAAAAATATAATGCACTATCCATAATATAATGAAGAGCGAAATACAAATATAACCTACATAATTCACGAAAGTGCACATATAACCCTGTGATAATTGAAAATGCAAATATATCCTAGATAGTGTATGTGCAAATATAACATTTTCCAATAGTTTAAGGACAACATTCAATGAAAAGACTATGTTGTCCTTTTATAAAAAAAATAAACAAAATACAAAAAAATAGGAAATTACATTCATACTCCTAATTCTCTTCTTCCAAATATAACCCTATATGTTAGAGAAAGTGCATATATAACCCTGAATTATTTTTAATATAAATATAATCCCAACTATTATATATAAATGCAGATATAACCATAAAGTCATTATTTCGACATTGAATAGGCGCACGGACCGTACCAAACCACATAGGGTATTTGTCTCTCAGCAGGGGGCTGTACCAAACCACATAGGTATGGTTCCAACGACAGCACCAAATAAAAAGTGAATTGCTATATCACGCCCTGTATTTTACTTGATTACGCCCTGTATTTATACTATTTAATATACAATATATATGTTAATTTAATTTAAATAAGTAAAATATATTTAAATAAAAATTACTTTTTATTTAAATTAAAGAAAGCGACGGCCTTCTTGCACCGCCGCCGGTGCCACCGAGCGGCGTCGCCGCTGAGCACTGCCGCCGCCGCCGCCTCCTCCTCCTTCTCCTCCGCCTTCTTCTCCTTCTCCTCCTTCTCCTCCGCCTTCTCCTCCGCCTTCTCCTCCTTCTCCCCCGCCTTCTCCTCCTTCTCCCCAATTTTCCGGTCTCCTTCTCCGGCGAACTTCATCTTCTCCGACGAAAACTTCATCTTCGGTTCTCCTCACCCGGTTCTCTTCGCTCGGTTCTCGCCCGGATCGAGCTTCAATTCTCGCCGTCCGTCGCCGTCCGTCGAGCTTCGGTTCTCACCCGATCTTCTTTGTCGTCTTTGTCTCTCGCCATCTTTGTCTTCGTCTCTCGCCTGGAGCCTTCGCCCGGATCTTCCTCGTTCTCGTCGGAGAAGACGACGGAGAAGGTGGAGCTTTCGCCCGGATCTTCCTCGTTCTCGCCAAAGAAGACGACGGAGAAGGTGAAGGCTGGCGGCGAAAGCTAGCGACGAAGGCTGGTATGGGACGGAGAAGGCTGGTGGGGGAAAAACGGTCGGCGGCATCGGCGGCGACGGCGGCAAATCAGAGTTGAGTTCCTGTTTCTTAATTTTTTAATTTTTGTTTTTTTTGAAAAATTAAATATTGTATTATACACATATATACGTATTAGGGCATAATCAAGTAAAATACAGGGCGTGATACAGCAATACCCAATAAAAACTCCAAAAGCTCAGAAATCCGAACATGTTCCACTTTGAGCGCCAGAACCCCGGAAATTTACAGCCCCAGAAAATCACAAAGTAATTAATAGATGAGATCAAATCTAGCATCCCCAGTTTACCATTCAAATGCTTAAAAAAAATGAAAAATGAGATGCACTTCAGCATTAAGAAGAAAACAACAATAAAAAGAACCTAAAAAAAGCAGATCTGCCACTAAACGGAACGAGCCAAAAACAGCGGATCACCTCTAGTCCCCTCCCGGAGGGCCTTAGCACCAAGCAATTAATCCAAAAAGACCCAAACTCAATAGCAGATAACACTCATACATCGTAATTTCTCCTCACGACACTTCCATACTACCAATTTTCTCTATAAATTCCATCTCTTTCAAACCAAAACATTACAATAAAACTAGAAGAACCTTCGGGCAAACTCCAGCGAGTCGACTCAGCAAACCCAACGAGTGGACCCAGCACTCCGGCGAGCAACCTTCAACGGCCAGCAGTAAGCAAAGACCTCCGGCAAAGTTCAAGACCCGTTTCCCGTCCTCCGGCGACGAAAATAACAGAAGATCCGGCAATGAATCTGTTCACCGGCGAACATGACGTACGAGTCGGCGGAGAAGCTGTTCATCGGGACGGCGAGTTGGCGCGGTCAAAAGGGGCCACGACGCAAGAAGCCTGCCTCCGGCGAGGGCTTGTCTCGGCGAAGAAACTTTCCCCGGCGAGGATGACGCCGTGAGACACTGCCGGCAAAAAAAAAATGCTTCGCTGGACAAACTAAGGAGGACAGAAGCTTAATTTGGTTCGCTAGACAAAAAAAAAAAGGAGAGAAGCTTCGCTCGTGGAGAAAAGAAATCAGGTAAGATGGTCAAAATAGTAAAGTTATTTGTTTTTATTATTTGTTTAGAAGGGTTAAAATTGACTTTTCACTCGATTCCGATCTTAATCTGTCAAAAAATATTATATTCGTACGTAACCTAAATTTTATATACACTTTCAATTATTATAGAATTATATATATATTTTTAGAGTCCGTCTCTTGAAAGACGGTCTTTCCATAAGTTATGGAAAAACCAAGGTATAAAGTGTAAATTAGAAGAAATGAAGATAAAATTTTCGAGTTGCTTGAACCGGGTTATAAATTTTATAACTACTACATATTGCATACTAAAATTTTAATATTGCAACTAAGACATTTTACCTTTTATTATTCTAGTTATACCCGTCTTTCCCAATATTTTACCATATTTTTATCAATTATATAGGGTTATCTATGCAATTTACTCAAATTAATTTTCTTCTTCCGCTCCATACGTTTCACTTGTTCTGCTCCCGTGTCGGTTCGCCTTCTGATGGAAGCTCAATTTTAGTTCTTAGTTCTGTTGCTTTGTTCTATTTTTGATGTTGAATTCAATTCAATTGTTGTTGTAGAGTGGTATGATTATTTGCTCGCTCTTAGATTAGTTAATCAGGATCTGGGTTAATGATACAGTTGCAATCTTGGGATTTTTAAAGGATTTATAAGTGAAATTTAGTTTTACCACTTTTTCTAGTTTTTACTAGTGTATTCCAATATACCTAGTTTAACTAAGTGTAAAATAACATAAACGTAAAAGACAACTTGGTTACGCAGTTCGGTGTAAACCACTTACATCTGCGGGACATGGCCCAATTCAGAATGAATCCACTAATTAGAAAGATACAGTACAGAGTACAGTTTACAAAATACTTATCTTTACTAACTATAATGTGTGGACTCTGCTAGTTCCCCTAGCTACCGATCCACCTTGATCAGACTCCCTCTGACCTTGAACTCCGTCGACGCAGGATCTCCTCCTCCCGAGGAATTAAGGTATCCGATTCTGAACTTAGTGCAACAGGACGGGTGTGTTGGAACACTGTGTATCAGCTCTATGCAAGTTTTGAAAAGTCTCAAAAATCTGTGTGCAGATTTTTGCTCTATAAATCCGTGAGTATGCAGCCGTGTTTGTCCCCAATTTATATCCACGAATCAGATCTGAATATCCATGATTATCTCCACAATATTCCTATTCCAAATCTGATTCTTGAAGCATATCCAAATCCCATAAATAAAGGGATTTACCTTAACTCATTCTATCTCATATATTCGAATAAATCTTCTCCATATAAGTAGAGATTTTTCCATAAACTAATTATGCTTCAAACGCCCAATATATATAGCCAAATATATGATTACCAAAAATTCTAAAAACACTCAAATATTTCGGCTTTGAATTCCGTTAAAACCTTGGCGTAACTTCTGCTGCAGCACCATGTTCCAACATGGTCTGTTCAAAATTAATTCACACAAAATTGCCAATAAAATTCATCCCTTGACTTTACAATCTCCCCCTTTGGCATTTTTGTGGACCCATGATATTTTGGACTTGTAAATCCATAGAAAACATCTAGCACATATTCAATATTATAAAACGAGCAGAATACTAATCATAATACCGGAACTCACATAAGCCAATGATAGCCGAAATCCAGAAATCCAAAATCATACAATTGAAACATTCAAATCAAAATCCAAATATCCGAAATCATTCCAAAATCACTCTCCCTGGGACCACACAGAGGCCAAAGGTACCGCAGTTCCATCAAACAAAATCATCAAAAGAAAAAAAAATTAGTCTGTAGCACTCCCCCTGTATTAAGCATACGAATTCAATTTTCAAGTCTAGACTTCTCTGCCTCCAAACATGCTCTTTCTGCTTCCAAAGCCGCCATCTGTATCGCTAAAGCTCCAAGTCTGGCATTTACAATCATCAGTCGAGTCTTCTTATCTGCTGCTGATGTCGAGGTGGATCCAAAAGCTTTCCACGGCAGATCATGAACCTGTCTCAGGCCAAAAGTCTTTTTGTTGGGCCGTAAGAACTCAGTATCAATTACCACATCTGACGACTTTCCCTTCACTTTGGCACTCTTGGCTAGGGCAGAAATCAAGGCAGGATAGATTACAACATTATTAACTTTTGGTGCAGTAGCCTGTCTGATTAAGTGCTGCTGAATGAGAAGACCAAGGTTAACTTCTTTCTGTGTTCCAACACAGTATAGCAGCTTTGCCATCTCCCTAGTCAATGCGGTGGTATTGCTTGACGGCAACTAGCAGTGTACAACTATTTGATATAGACCAAAAAATCTAGACGTCAAGCAGGATGCTTGTGAGTACCCCACTGCTGGCCACTCCACCTTATACCCCCCAGATATAACAGCCAAAATCTCATTATCAGTCAATTCCAAGTCATCAGGAAACACTCCCCCTATCTTAGGTGTTTTCAGACCTAGCAGCATATTAATTCTAGCAGCAGATAAATCTATGATTTTCCCCCTAACATACACTCTGTCAAACCATGGGGAAGTAACCTCTAGATTGCCAGGCATAAGATTAGAATATACCTCTAGAACAACCTGTCTGTTGTATTGAAGTTGAATTGTAGCTGCCTTTGTCATCCTCGTCACCTTTAAAAAATCTGTGAAACCGCTCTCCTGATAAGCTTTTAGATCCAACGGCCTTTTAGCTATGAATTTCTTCTCGGAGAAAAAATCTCTCATCTCTGCACCCTTCTCATCAAAGTACACAGCAGAGAAGGCATGGGTGACAGATGGAGGAGGCAGAACCTTCCTTGGGTTGCTGTTGTGCCTTTTCTTGCTTCTTTTTGCTTTAGCTTAATTCATGGTTGGGCCAGCCTTCCTCTTTACTTTATCCTTTTGAAAAAATTCATCCAGTACCTCATCACTGGAGTAAGCCAAGTCAGGGACATCCTGTATTGGAACACACCCTGTTCCTTCAGCTTTCTTTTCAGGTTCTTCTTCTGACTGAGTTTCTGCATCTCTCTCAGAATCATTACTCTGAACAGGCAAGTCTTCATCAGATACTTCAACATCCTGATTCCCTTTATCATCCTCATCGTACCCTCCTCCCATATTTACATCAGAATCCATGTCCATGTACACAGGTTCACCTGTCTGTGTTGGAACACTCCCTTCACTATCAGACAGAACTATTAAAATAGGTTCCCTTAATTCTTCCATTCTCCTTGTAGAATTCATGTCAAAGAATCCCACCTGAAGCTTATCTCCATACTTTACTGTCTCCATTCCAACAGCTTCTTCATCAGTAATGTCCCTTAACCAGACATAGCTATGGCTAGACATGCGACAGAATATATGAAATTTATCCTTTCCTTTTCCATTCAGTCTACCATACATCCCTCTCAGATAACTCACTTTCTTATATTCGATATCCCAAACATCCGAAAAATGGCTTGAAACAATCTCTTTAACTTTGACATGCAAGACTTCCAAATCCTTATTTATACTCCTGATTTTGCTTAGATCCACAGAATATCTATTTGCTTCTAACCATTCGAATATATCATCCATGGTTCTGAATTCCATACCATTAAACTTTAGAGGCCTAGGATCAGGACCAGTTACCTTCCCATGTCGTCCTTTCCTCTTGGCTCTGAGAGGTTCTTCAATGCCACCAGGTTTAGCTTTGGGTTCCCCTCTCACTTTGATGTTGCCCGATGCCTCTTCCTCTTCCTCTGGTACTCTGCTTCCTCGAATTCAACCTCCATTTCCGCCTCATCCTCTGCATCTTCTGTGCTTCTTCTAGTCTGAATTTGTATTCTACCACCATCAACTCCAAATTCGAACGAGCTGAAGCTTTCTCCCTGATCTTTGGTACTGTCGATTCCACCATAGGAGAGTTTGATTTTGACATTCTTTCGCACAATGCCGAGATGATGAGGAGTGTTGAGTATAAGATTTTTCAGCAAGAGTTTTGGGAAGAAAAATATTTGGCCGAGAGAGAGACGGAAGGATGTATTTGAATCCATCTTTAACTCTTCATCTTATTTACCTCTTTTCCCGCGAAGTTCCTTTTTAGATTTCCCACACATGGTAATGATGACCCTTTCTCTTCTTGTCACATCACTTTGTCTTCCTTAATTAGCTTCCAACACACCATACTAACCAACTCCTATTTTAGTACACCTTTGCTCCTTCCATATTTTTGTTCTTTTCTTGATATTTGAAAAAACGAAAATAAACCAAAAGAAATATTTACAAGAAAAATACTTTTGGTAAAAATTACCTCAAATTTGACAAACACCTAAGTGTTGTCGAAGGCTCTCAAAAGTGGTGGCATCCAACGGTTTTGTAAATATGTCTGCAAGTTGCTCGTGTGTTGGAACATAGACTACTTCCACTTCTTTTCTTTCAACCAGATCTCTAATAAAATGATGCCTTATGTCAATATGTTTGGTTCTTGAGGGTTGGACTGGATTATTTGAAATATCAATAGCACTTGTGTTGTCACACAAAATCCTTAGGGGGCCTTGATGAATTCCATAATCTTTCAGCATTTGATTCATCCATAATAGTTGTGCACAACAACTTCCTGCTGCAAGATACTCTGCTTCTGCAGTAGATAGAGAGATCGAGTTCTGTTTCTTGCTATACCAAGACACCAAATTTGTTCCAATAAAGAAACATCCACATGTGGTACTTTTTCGATCATCAGCATTATCAGCCCAATCAGAATCACTGTACCCTTTCAACTCTGAATCTTGATTCTTTGAATACCAAACACCATACTCTGAAGTCCCACTTACATATCGAATAACCCCTTTGACTGCAGTAAGATGAGATTCCTTAGGATCAGCCTGAAATCTTGCACATGTTCCAACACTGAAACATATATCAGGTCTGCTTGCAGTGAGGTATAATAGACTTCCAATCATGCCTCTATATAACTTCTGATCGACTGAAACTTCTTTTTCATCTTTTACCAGTTTATCAGACACTCCCATAGGAGTTCGAACTGCTCGAGCACTACTGAGTCCAAATTTTTTAATCAAATTCAAGGCATACTTACTTTGATTTATGAATAGACCATTTCGTTCTTGTTTAACTTGCAATCCCAGAAAGTAAGTCAATTCTCCAACCATGCTCATTTCAAATTCAGATTGCATCGTGGTGACAAAATCCTGTACCATAGATGGTGAAGTAGAGCCAAAAACTACGCCATCAACATATATTTGAGCAATCAAAAACTTTGAGGACTTGTCAAGCACAAATAAAGTGCGATCTACTCCCCCTCGACGATAACCTTTTTGAAGTAGAAAGGTAGTAAGTCGTTCATACCATGTCCTGGGTGCCTGCTTTAATCCATATAGAGCCTTCTTGAGACGGTATACATGATGTGGATAATGAGGATCTTCAAAGCCTTTAGGTTGTTCCACATAGACTTCTTCATTCACCACTCCATTTAGAAACACACTCTTGACATCCATTTTATACAAAGTAAAGTTCAAAGAGCAGGCAACAGCTAGTAGAATACGGATAGATTCTAACCTGGCAACTGGTGCAAAGATTTCATCAAAGTCAACACCTTCCACTTGTGTATATCCTTGGCAACAAGTCTGGCTTTGTTTCGGGTGACTAAGCCGTCTGCATCGGACTTGTTCTTGAAGATCCATTTTGTACCAATGACATTAACGTCTTTGGGACGAGGAGTAAGATACCACACATCATTCCTGGTAAACTGACCGAGTTCTTCTTGCATTGCAGCAATCCAATACTCATCAAGTAAGGCTTCTTTATAGTTCTTGGGTTCAATTAGAGAAACAAAACAGTGTAGGCCAGCCAGTCGTCAATAATCAACTCGAGGCACTGATCTAGTACTTCTCATGGTAGAACCAGGTTGGTCATGTGTTGGAACATGATCGTCAGTACGAGGGGACTGTGTTGGAACATGGTCGTGTGTTGGAACATAGTCAGATTCAGTAGAGTTAGGATTCTGGTGCGCATTTGGTTCAGTAGGATCAACAGATGGCTTTTCTTTGTCTGAAGTTTGAGGCTGTGTTGGAACATGAGTGTTGGCAGATTCTTCCTCTACACCTTCTGGAAGTTGTTCCTTTTTTGCATCATCCATAATAACATTGATGGATTCCATGAGAGTGTTGGTTCGGTGATTAAATACTCGATAGGCACGACTGTTGATGGAATACCCGAGAAAAATTCCTGGATCACTCCGATTATCAAATTTTGTCAACTGTTCTCTATCTCTGAGGATATAGCAAGTACTTCCGAACACATAAAAATATGAAACATTAGGTTTCCTACCCTTCCAGATCTCATAGGATGTCTTGTCAGTGAACGGTCGAAGATACACTCTATTGATTGTATAACAAGCTGTATTGATCGCTTCTGCCCACCATTTCTTATGAACCTCCTTTTCGGCCAACATAACTCGAGCCATCTCCTGTAGAGTTCTGTTCTTCGTTTCGACAATGCCATTCTGTTGAGGAGTGATAGGAGCCGAGAACTCATGTTGGATTCCTAGCTCATCGCAGAAGGAACTGAATTGTTCATTTTCAAACTCCCTACCATGATTACTTCAAATTCGGATTATCTTCCCTACTAGACTTCCCTTTTCAGTTTGTAACTTTACTACAAGGCTTCTAAATACTTCTATCGTATCAGATTTCTCTTTCAAAAAAGCTACCCATGTAAATCTGGAGAAGTCATCAACACATACAAAAATATATTTCTTCCCTCCTATACTCGGTGTATTAACCGGACCCATCAAATCCATATGCAATAATTCCAGATTTCTAGATGTAGTAATAAACTGTACTAAAGAGTGAGGAGAATGAATTTGTTTACCTTGTTGACATGGTCCGCACACAATTCCATCCTTTTTGGTCAAGGTAGGCATTCCTCGCACAGCTTTTATATTTGCGATTTTCACCAGTGTTTTATAGTTGATGTGGCCGAGCTTCCTGTGCCAAAGAATTCCTTCATCCTGCTTTGAAAGCATGCATCGAACTTCTTGTTCCAGCAAATAGCAGTTGTCTGATGATCTTATTCCAGAAAGAACCTTGTTTTCTCCATGTTTCACTACACACTTGTCCTTCTGAAATTCCACTATCATATTGTCGTCACACAGCTGATTTATACTTAGCAAGTTTGCTTTTAGATCTTCAACAAATAACACACTTGTGAACAATGGAAAACCTTCAATCTTTAATTCGCCCTTGCCAATTACTCTGCTCTTCTTTCCATCACCAAAGGTTACATATCCGCCATTATATGGAGTAATGTTCGTGAGGTATTTTGGAGTGCCAGTCATGTGGCGAGAACAACCACTATCAAAGTACCATGAGTCACTGGAATAAGCTGATAGAGAAGTGTGAGAAACCAAACACGTACTAGATTTTTTAACAACCCATATCTTCCTGACCAATTTTCTGGTATGAGTATCGCCTGTGTTGGAACACAGCAGAAGTTGTCTTCCTGTCATTTGATCTCTGATCAGTCTTCTACACTGATGTTCAGCATGTCCTTGGTACATACAATATCTGCATATGAGTGGCTTTCTTTGATACGGCTTCCCATACTTTCGTTTTACTTCTCGAATCCTTGCTTTGAGAGTTACTGGTTTTTCGAACAATTCGGTCTCGGGTTCTTTCCTGTATCCAATCCCGTGTCTATCACCAAAGTTTTTTCCCATATCCAGAATATCATCAAGCTTTGCCTTTCCGGAATTCAATTTAGAGATAGTTGCTTCAGACATCTCGGCTCTCTTGACCGCTGCAATCAGTTTCTTATTTAGTTCATTTTGTTTTCCAAGTTCTGCAACCGTGGATCGTAATTCCTTTTCACTTTCAATTAGCTTTCTTTTTTCTTCATTCAGCTCTTTGTTCTTGTCAGCTACCTGAACCCACATGGCATACATTTGTTCGTATGTGCTATAGACCTCTTCATCACTTACAGACAGATCATCTTCATCACTGTGAGCATTGTCCAGGTTCATGTTGGAACATACAGATTTCCCTTTGTTCAGTGTGTTGGAACACTGATCTTCTGATGTATCATGGACCTTTGCTCCAAAAGCTACATAATTACTCGTAAGTTCCTCTTCATCTCTTTCATCCTCTTCATCATCACTCCAAGAGGTGACATATGATCTTCCTTGTTTCTTGCGGGTGTTAGCACATTCAGCCTGAATGTGTCCATAACCTTCACATTCTCTGCATTGAATTCGTCCAGCCTATTTTGGTTCATTGTTCTGATTTCTCCCGACCTGCATATTTCCTTGTTCAAATCTCATTCCACGATTATTGTTCGAATCTTGTTGTTTTTGTCTGCTTCCGCCAAACCTCTCTTGAGATTTCTTGTTAACCACCTTCTTTAGCATTCTTGAGAAATTCTTTGTAATAAGTGCCAGTTTTTCAAACTCATCATCGCTGTCAGACTCGTGACTTCCCTTAGCTGGAGAAACTTTGAATGCTAAATCTTTGGAGACTCTTTTTGTAGGTTGCTGGAACGTCATCTCATAAGTTTGTAACGAGCCCATTAGTTCATCTAGGCTCATGGTGGCTACATCTCTTGCTTCCTCTATTGCTGCTACTTTCATCGCAAACCTCTTGGGAAGAGATCGCAACGTCTTTTTCACCAGCTTAGTTTCTTTGTACACTTTTCCAAGTTGGTAAGCCATGTTGGAGATATCCCTGAGCTTCCATTGAATGTGGCAATGGTGTCCTCCTCCTCCATTTTGAGTTCTTCAAACTTGGTAGCCAGCATCTGTAGTTTGGATTCCCGCACTCGACTGGTTCCTTCGTGAACAGTCTGTAAAATATCCCATGCTTTCTTTGCTTGGTGGCATGTAGATATAAGCTTGAACTGGTTTTCATCAACAGCAGTGGAGTCCATTTAGCATTGTCTTTGAGTTTTTGACTTGACTCCTCTTCAACAGCCTTAGAGCTTGTATCAGCATTTTCAGTAGGATGATTCCATTCATTCTCAACATAAAACCATGCCAGTTCATCCAGCGAATTGATGAAGACCCTCATGCGTGCCTTCCAATAGTTGTAGTTGTTGCCTTCTAGCAGTGGTGGTCGAGAGACTGAAGCTCCTTCTCTTGTCGTCATGGTAAAACTGGATCTCACTTTCCTTGAAACAACCAAGGGAACGATAAGTGACTCAGCTCTGATACCAATTGAAATTTAGTTTTACCACTTTTTCTAGTTCTTACTAGTGTGTTCCAACATACCTAGTTTAACCAAGTGTAAAATAACGTAAACGTAAAAGACACACAACTTGGTTACGCAGTTCGGTGTAAACCACCTACATCTGCGGGGCATGGCCCAATTCAGAATGAATCCACTAATTAGAAAGATACAGTACAGAGTACAGTTTACAAAATACTTATCTTTACTAACTATAATGTGTGGACTCTGCTAGCTCCCCTAGCTACCGATCCGCCTTGATCAGACTCCCTCTGACCTCGAACTCCGTCGACGCAGGATCTCCTCCTCCCGAGGAATTAAGGTATCCGATTCTGAACTTAGTGCAACCGGACGGGTGTGTTGGAACACTGTGTATCAGCTCTATGCAAGTTTTGAAAAGTTTCAAAAATCTGTGTGCAGATTTTTGCTCTATAAATCAGTGAGTATGCAGCCGTGTTTGTCCCCAATTTATATCCATGAATCAGATCTGAATATCCATGATTATCTCCACAATATTCCTATTCCAAATCTGATTCTTGAAGCATATCAAAATCCCATAAATAAAGGGATTTACCTTAACTCATTCTATCCCATATATTCGAATAAATCTTCTCCATATAAGTAAGAATTTTTTCATAAACTAATTATGTTTCACACGCCCAATATATAGCCAAATATACGATTACCAAAAATTCTAAAAACACTCCAATATTTCGGCTTTGAATTCCGTTAAAACCTTGGCGTAACTTCTGCTGCAGCACCATGTTCCAACATGGTCTGTTCAAAATTAATTCACACAAAATTGCCAATAAAATTCATCCCTTAACTTTACAATAAAGACTTTGTTCTTCGTGTTAGTCTGAGGATTACCATGTCTTATCTTATAATTAAGCAAAAAACGGAGTGTATGACATTATTGTACATCTGGTCTGTTTCTCAGGCAATGGCAGCTAGAAGCCCTAACGTGAGACTTCACCAAACACTGAATAGAGATTGTTCCAGGTGAATCAATAAATCTAAGGCAGTGAGTGAGGCGACGGGAGGGGTTAGAGGAGGAGGCGGCGGGAGGTGGAGTGGCAGCGGCACGGTGAAGGTTTCGGAGGTGGAGTGGCGGTGGTGGCAGTATATTGGTGGGTCATGGTATTTTTATTTTTAAAAATTTTAGCTTAGGTATAAGGCAAAGTCTTGGGAAAGACGGTCTTTCCATAGGCTTATGGAAAGACGGGGTTTAATTTGAATAACAAAAGGTAAAAGGTCTTAGTTGCAACATTGAAAATTTAGTATGCAACATGTAGTAGTTATAAAATTTATAACCCGGTTCATGCAACCCAAAAATTTTATCTTTATTTCTTCTAATTTACACTTTAAACCTTGGTCTTTCCATGACTTATGGAAAGACCGTCTTTCAAGAGACGCACTCTAGGTATAAATGACATTTTGATTATTTTCAATTGATCAATGGCCGAAATGGTCTTTAATATTGGAATATAACGTTTATGATTATATTTGTATTTATGTAAAGTAGTTAGATTTATATCTGTACTAATTACACAAAAATTTATCTCAAATTATATATACACATTCTCAATTATATAGAATTATATTTGCATATTTTCCGTAAATGAAATCCTATGTCACGGACTCACGAGGCGTCCTCTTGCTGTTATTAAAAGTTTCGCGGTACGCCACGTAGTATCTATTTTGCTTCCCTTCACAACTTAGATTATCTAGAGTCACACAGAGCCGTTAACTCTTTTCTAAGGAGAGGAGAGAGAGGAGAAGAAAAGATAGAACATGGCTTTTACAACAAATTCACCCCTTCTCTCATCTCCATTAGAGTTTTCACAGCGTCGATGTTCTGCAGATTCCAGAAGTTGCAGGAGTATAAGGGCCTCTTCATCATCGGCTGTTCCTGATGTAGACCTCAGTACACTGCAATTTGCCATTGCTAAGGTTACTTTTGTTGGAGTTTCTGTTTTAACTCAATATATGTCAGATTTAATGGACACCTTCTGTTGTTGCTGCTTAGCTGAATCGGTGAACATTGGTAAAATATTGTAAAATATGAATGTATATGTTTATTGATGGTACAAATGTGATATATAAAGGCAAAAGATTCTAACTATGGTACAAGATATACATAGAATATAACAAAATATCTGCTTAACAATCCTCTCCGGGTTGGAGCACGTGGATGACAAATGCATCCACAAATGCCCAACTTGCCGAGAAGAGTCTGAAATGACTATTGTCCAATAGATTTAGTAAATAAATCTGCAGGTTGATTGGTAGTGCGAATATGATGAGTAGCGACTAATCTGGACTGTACCAAACCACATAGGGTATTTGTCTCTCAGCAGGGGATGACACCAGCTCCTATTCTACTCTGAAGTTCCTAACTGTTTTGCTTGCATTCTCCTAAAAAAATATGTAATGCCGCAGAAAGATAGTGTTGCAGTCAAAGACGTACTTGATCAGCTAAGTGAAGCAGGCTGGGCCCAAAAATGGAGTTCACAACCATATGTTTCCCGTCGTCCGGTCAGTCTAACTTGAGATCAAGTTCATGTATCCTGCTACTTGATAAGTAACCTTATCATTTGGAATTTTCATCTGATTATAACCATAGTAGTGCTTGAATAATTTTTACTGTTTTTGTCTGCAGAAAACTGAAATCTAAATTTGTGTAACAGACATCTCTTCGGGAGCTTACAACCCTTGGGATGAAAAATGCTGAGAATCTTGCAATCCCAAGTGTTAGAAATGATGTAAGATTTTCCATCAGTTGCTTCTTGTTGTTGCATATGTTTTTGTAGATGTTAATATTTCATAGAGCTTAGTGCCACCTTGCTGATCTAATCATTTACCAATTACCAGACCATAGAGGAAACTAAACAAATGGCTTGGCCCTCTTCTGATCATTTTCCCAAGTCAAATTACAATTCCGTGACTTGGACTCTTGTATGATGACTCTATGAATATATATCTCGTCCTATATATTTTAGTTAGGTTCAATTCTCATCTACCATAGAAATATTCATTGGGAAATGAATCCCTTAATGTTTTTCAACCTTCCTTTTCCCTCCAAGTACATGATTTGCTTCCAGACTTTAAGTATTTGATAAATTTCTTTCAGTTGTGCAGGCAGCTTTCTTGTTTACGGTGGTAGGAACAACTGGTTTTTTGGGTGTCCTCACTGGCCAGCTTCCTGGGGTAACCATTTATATATGACACATATTTTTGCTAATGCCTGTTATCTTAGAGATCCCAAGGCCTAGATGGATGACAGCTTTCAACGAGCGTCTTCCACATTTTAAATTTCACATGGAAAAATAGTAAAATTTGAAATGGTATGCAGTGTTTTATTCGGAAATTGTATATAACTTGAACTTTTTCCCCCTATATTTGAAGCTCGTGTTGAAATCCCTATTATTTAGCTTCTATGAAAAGTACATAATGTTTTTTCTCCTAAAAGGGATTTAGGAAAGAGAAACTATCAAAACATTGACTTACATTCTTTGCATGATTATCAAAACCATTGAATTTATTAACCAATCTGTATCTCTGGAAATATACTCAATGTACTTTAGTCAAACATAATCATGTGGTAGCTGTTTCTTTCTGCTTAAAGATCTCGTTTAGGTGTGCCGCCTGAACTTCGCTGATTCTAACTGCTATTATGATACTGTAATCAACTAAAGAATGGGAAGTACTGTGACTGGGCATAAACTATTAGCTATTTAAGATTGTGCTTATATATTGTAATCACAGTCCTATTGAGCCATTTGACAAGGTTCATGAGTGCAAACTCTTGATTACAGTTCTTCCCTTTGAAGGTCTCTTCTTATGATACCTCAAGGATTGTCAGTGGTTTCATATTAGCACAAAGTTTGAATGCACACATAATGTATTTTCTCTGATTGGTGTATAAAACACGACTTGTTGGACTGTTTCTTTTCAGGATTGGGGTTTTTTTGTGCCATACTTAATTGGAAGCATCTCTTTAGTTGTTCTGGCAGTAGGAAGCATTTCTCCGGGGTAAGTGGCATTGCCTTTTGATAAAATATACTCCCTCCGTCCCAAACAAAAATGACTCAATTTCCTTTTTCGTCTGTCCAGCAAAAACGGTATATTTTATAAATTACCAAAAATAGCAAAGAATATGTTGTTTAATTCCCACAACGTCCCATCTAACTTTAACAACTTTCAGACTTGGCCCACTGATTTCCCAAAATATCCTTACTTTTTCATAATTATTGCCTGCCACATCAGCTTACATAAAAGAGTGAGCCAAAAGCAATTCCGCTATTTTTGTTGGGACACAGGGAGTATATGATAGCCATCTTTCAAAGGAAAGAGAGAAGGCATATCATAGTCTAAGCTGATTCAATGTTGTAATGCAGTCTCCTTCAGGCGGCTGTTGGTGGATTTTCATCATTTTTTCCTGATTATCAGGACCGTATTGCTAGACATGAAGCAGCTCACTTCTTAGGTAACCTCTTTTGACAATATTTAGCATGTTACCTGTCAAAATAGTATTGGAAATTGCATACAGTTGAGCACTTATTGCATGCTGATAATACATGTGAGAAGTTTAGTTGCTCTAGATAAGGGAGCTTTTAATATTAAACTGTAAATCTTACATTGGATCATTGGCAAACTGTAAATCTTACATTGGATCATTGGCTTTCAAATTCTGGGCACATGAATGAGAGTGTGTGTTGGCTGTAATATTTTTATATAGTTTTATGATCTTACCTCTCTTGAGCATGCATGTATAACAGAAGATCTGATGGTACTTGCCCTCATCAATTCATAGCATAACCTTATTGGGGTTAGTCAAAATGTTTGAGGGAACTTGCACTTTCATTATATTGGCCTAACTAGAACAAACTACGAAAGACATGAAATCATGATTAGTAAATAGAAGCAATATTAAAATAAGTGAAGAAAGGAAGAATTAGGTTGCTCTGCTGTTCTCCTTTGAATTAATTATTTGCTTCAACTTTAGATTTCGTGCTTTTTAGAGGAGCTAGAAAGTGCTTTAGAAGAAAATGACTGTCTCATGATAATGGATATGAAAATATGAAGAAGCATTTCAATTAACCTAATTTCTTAGGAAAGTCTTGACATTGAAGTATTTAGTGACTAAAACCAAAGAATGAAGGAGTACATACAATCTGGAATGGAAGTCTAGGTTAAAATTTTTGTACCAACCCATGAATGATAAAGAAGAAGCAATTCCTGTTAAGGTAAAGCAATGATGGTGTGTTGCATGGAGAAAAGGGAAAAACAGATGCTTTCTTCAAGTGTGTTTTACAAGATCTCTCATTTTCCTTTTGGTTCTGTAGCAAATGGTTTTAGATTGACAATTCATTTCTATGCTCTCAGTTGCATACTTACTTGGGATACCCATCCTTGGGTATTCATTGGATATTGGAAAAGAGCATGTCAATCTGATTGATGAAAGGCTGGAACAACTAATATATAGTGGACAGCTCGATGCAAAAGAACTGGACAGGTATGAATGAAGATGTATAACTCGCTGATAAACACATATTTGAGCTAGCAACTTTTTCCTACCCTATTCCTAAAATCCTTATACATGGAAAATATTTTGACACAAATCATGTTATGCTGTTTTATTTTTCGTATGAAGTAGGAAATCAAATGGTACAGAAACTTACAGGGAATTTGACTTCCAAATCCCATTCTTTGGGTTGAATGATCTATACACCCCTTAGCAGGATTTCCAGTCAAGAATGTGTTTCTGTACGTGCATTTTAAAAATGGAATTACTGTTTAAAGACTTCTGACATATAACAAAAAGTGGCTGGATTGGCAATTGCGTTTCTCAGGTTAGCAGTAGTTTCCATGGCTGGATTGGCAGCAGAAGGTCTAAAATATGACAAAGTGGTTGGCCAATCTGCTGATCTGTTTAGTCTTCAGGTCTGTGACTTCATCTGCAAATGACAGTTAATGCTCTTTAGAGATGTCTCATTTTCTTGGTTTCTGTATTATACATTGTCAGAGATTTATCAATAGGAGCAAGCCACAACCTAGCAAAGATCAGCAACAGAACCTCACTAGATGGGCAGTAAGTTTGTATTTTGATTAACGTTGCAATAATATAACATGGTATGTTATGGGGAGTTTTAAGTCTCAGCCTTGTGTTATAAGGTCCTGTTTGCTGGATCACTGATTAAGAAAGACCGGGTACTTCACGAAGCACTAATATCTGCAATGTCAAACAAAGCAACAGTTGTGGAGTGCATACAAGCAATTGAAACAGCAGGGAGGATTGATAAGTGATTTGGTAATACGTTTACAGTTTCTTTTCTTGGAAATTTTAGGTGAGTTTCTGTACATGAGATCTGCGAGCTTATTCATAGGCTAGTTAGTGGAACGTTGATGTCTCATTTCATTTTGAAATATCTGAAATTAGCAACCTAAATGGCTACACTGACTGAATCCTGGTGTAGTTCTCCAGTTGCTGCTGAGACTTCCGTTTTACTATATATTATAGGTTTTAGTATCTTCTGCCATTCAGATGATTATTAAGATAGAGAATTGGTTCTCTAGGACTCGACATAGAGACCCATTTTTATTTATCGTTTTAAAAAAATAAAGTTAAGGTGGTTGGCGGAAAGATGGTGGAGAGAATGGTTTCCTGTCCAGTCCAGGGATCCCAGACTCCCCCAATAAAGTTTTTTCGTTATTATTTTTTGAGTACTCCCTATTTCAAATTTCACAGTAGAATCATTTTTACTGCTATCAAGAAATATGTTTGATCGTTAATGTATTTAGGTACTCTTAATAACGGCATAAAAAAATGTCTGAAAATTTTATTATTGTTGCATCTAGGTTTATTTACCAACTTCCTCCACTAGATGCGGATGAAAGAGCTTCTCACACTCGAACTTGTTTGGTCCCTTAGTCTAATCGACTTCTACCACTAATGGCACACAAACTGGATTTTTGACCTCAGAGGCGCTTTCGAAGACCACTTATGCTGCAACGAGTATACTATATAGAAATAAATTATTACGACGAATGCAACAATATCTCATACGATAATATTATCGTGCATATACTTGTTCAAATATGGTCAACGTTCAACAAGTGAAGAAAAGATTTTCGGCAATAGAGGGAGTAGTTTTTTTTTTTTGTAGTTGTCATTGACCAAAAAAAAAAAATTGCGCCTAAACATCATTGACTTCTTTCTCCCACAAAATAATTGGCCCCTGAAGATAAACTTACCATCCCACCCTTTCCTCTTTTCCACATCTGCACTGGCCAATATTTTTTTTCGCGATCCATAATTTGCCTTAAGCAGTATGGCCACGGCCAATCTCATAACTTACATTCTTTCTGCTTTGGAAGATGTTGAGTTTCTGGAGGAGAAACTAGATACATGGTCTTATGAGCGGGAAATGTCAATGCGACTGAGGTTCAGGTTAAGGAGTCTGAAGAAGTTTGTTCTCATTTGTTCCAGACATTTGGTCAACGATGCAAGTTTGAGATCTGTTTTTCTAAGGATTGAAGACACTGTTCGCAGAAATGCAGATGAAATTCACCCGCTCTGTCTTCAATCAAATGGCCAGCCTACTGATTTGCATAGAGAGATGATTTCCGATTTTGAAGGTCACATGATGTGCT
This sequence comes from Rubia yunnanensis, assembly GCA_037428765.1. Classification (NCBI taxonomy): domain Eukaryota; kingdom Viridiplantae; phylum Streptophyta; class Magnoliopsida; order Gentianales; family Rubiaceae; genus Rubia; species Rubia yunnanensis. The sequence goes on along the minus strand of CM075069.1, from coordinate 61,295,900 downwards.
TGGATGAAAAGATTGAAGAATGGTACTGCACATGGCGATCAAGCAGTAGTTGCACCAAGTATGATGCCTTGGAGTTCATCGATTCCATTTTGGAGGCTCTAGTGGATGTTCGAGGTACAAACGCTGATTCCCTATGTCTCATAAAAAATTTAGTTGAAACTATTGAAGCTTTGGAGGATCAGATGTTATTCATGAAAAGGCTTATCAGCCTCGCAACGAAGATAGGCGGTGTTGATTTGTGGGCTCATGCTGAATCATTTACTATTAATGCTGCCTATCTCCTCTTCACTTTCGAATTTTCATGGGGAGATTTGGTGTCTAAGTTGTCAATATTGGTGAAGAATGCGAAGCCCATTGATTCCAAAGTCTGCCAGGCTTACACTAAAGCCTTTAACAGCTCAAAGCTGCAGACGCGAAGGCGAAGGCGAAGGCAAAAGCGAATCGTTACTTCCACTGAACACAAGGGTGATGCATTTGTTGCAATGAAGGATCTTCTTGATTCTCTATTATCTAATCTTTGGGAGCTGCTAAGGCTGAGTACTTTTGAGGTTTGTATGAAGGATGTGCAAGATCTTTATGGAGGACTTAGATCCTTGAGAGCCATTCTTAAGCATCAGCCGCCCAGCAACTTTAGTATGATAATGAAGCAGGAGATTGGAGATGCCATTTGTGATGCCGGAGTTTACATCTGCTCTCTCCACCAGACTCAAACACAAGTTCACTCTGCTGCTCTACCGAATCTGTGGAACTTGATTCACAACATTCGAGCAGAAATTGTATTTGCACAACCCCAAGTACCCATGTCCAGCTTTCCCGGCCAAGCAGTTGATGGAGTACTATCCCCGAGCGTCAAGGCGTATGTGATCAACACTTGTTCTGCAAGCAACAACCAAGAAACTGAAATGAAGATGCTGCCATCACAAGAAGCTGCGACGATAGCAAATGAAAATGAAGTTATAGGTTTACATGAGGAGGAAATGCAAATAGTAGATCGGCTCGAAAGGGGATCACAACAATTGCGAATAGTTTTCATAGTTGGTATGGCAGGACTCGGTAAGACTACTTTGGCTACAAAAGCTTACAATAGTCCTTCAGTTACATTCCATTTTCATATCCGAGCATGGTGTCCTATTTCCCAAGTTGTAGACAAAAAGAAAGTGCTGTTGGATCTTTTACACCAGATTGATCCTTGCAAATGCTCTAAAGAGATTAGTGAAGCAGACCTAGAGAATCGTCTGAGACAGAGTTTGATAGGAAGTAGGTATCTCATCTTTTTGGACGATATTTGGGATGATCAAGTATGGAATTGTATGAAAGGATCATTCCCAGATGGTGGTGTTGGAAGTAGAATTATTTTGACTAGTCGCCAACATGATATTGTGCCTCATGATATGATGGTCGACCAGAAACCTTACTCTCTTCGTCAAATGACTGACGAAGAGAGTCTGGAGTTACTGCTGAAAAGGTCATCCTATACCCAGATTGGTTTGCCTCCCTTATCAGTTGATCTTCGTAAGAAAATTGCAGAGAAATGTCGGGGATTACCGCTGCTAATCGTCATTCTAGCTGGACTTCTGAAAACTGTAGACTTTGAGAATTGGGATGACATTTTGGATGGTTTGAGCAATGTATCCGGTATAGAGCAGTGTAAGTGCACATTGGAGCTCAGTTACAACCGGTTGCCAGTTTACTTGAGACCATGCTTTCTCTATTTCGGGACATTCCGAGAAGATGAAGAGGTTTCAGTTTGGCGCTTGGTTCGATTGTGGATTGCAGAAGGATTGGTTCAGAGGGATGCTGCTGAACATTACCTGAATGAGTTAATTGGCAGGAGCTTGATTATGGTTGCCAAACAAAGATCTCTCGGTGGAGTCAAAACATGTCGGATTCATGACTTGATTCATGGATTCTGCATACAGAAAGCCAAAGATGAACATTTCTTCCATTTCCTGAAAGGGTATGATGAGCTTACAGCATTTAATGAGCCACACAGCCTACAGAGACTGTGCATTCACTCTGAGGCACAGCATTTTAAAGAGTCCAAGCTGTTTTGTCCTCGCGCCCGTTCTCTAATCATTCACACCTCTGATCCAACGCATATTTCAGAAGAAAGGAAGTTGTGGTTTTACATCCCAACCGCCATTCATATGTTCAAGCTCTTAAGAGTGCTGGATTTAGAGCAGTTGCATTTTGGCTACAGGTTTCCTATTGAAATTGAACAGCTTGTTCAGTTAGCTTTCCTGGCAATTCGAAGTCAAGCTTCTCGAATTCCATCGTGGATAGAGAAACTGTCAAATTTACAAACTCTAATTTTGCGGGGATACTACCAGAGCCAATTGCCAGACAGCTTCTGGAATCTACAGAAGTTAGAGTCTCTCTACTTTGAATTTGATCGCCGTTTTCCCGAAGGAAATCTTGACAGTTCAGCTACTTTACATGAGTGTGACAGGATATATGGTGCATTGATTCCTTATAGGAAGATGGAGGGTCTATTAAGGAAGTTTCCGAATATCCGTAACTTGAAATGCCAACTTATATACTGCAGGGATGATAGTAGCAACCTCGTATTTCCTGACATTTTGAGTCGAATAAAATCACTCAATATGCGTTATTATAATGCTGAGGTGCATTCAGCTCCTGCCATTTCACTTGGGGAGTTTAGTTTGCCAGCAACTCTGAAGAAATTGACGTTGCAATACTTCAATTTGTCTTGGAGAAACATGTCAACTATTGGTACTCTGCCAAACCTTGAAGTCTTCAAATTACTACGGACAACATTTGAAGGGGAAACATGGGAAACGAAAGAAGGGGAATTCGACAAAGTTAAGACTTTGAAGTTAGTTAGGTTGAAGCTGGTAAGGTGGCTTACAGAGAGTTATGATCAACTAAACTGCTTACAGAAGTTGGTTTTGGATGGTTGTTTCAGTTTAAAAGCGATACCTTGCTGTCTTGAAAGCATTTCGACCCTTGAAGTGATTGAGATTAATGGTTGTTATGACACTGTAGTTGATCTGGTGAAGCAAGTTGATGAGGAGAGGGGAGATTCAAGCTTGAAGATCATTACAAATAATATCTGGAAATCGGATCAATAGGTTATTTCTTGTGAGATTCGAACAACATTACGAAGTTCAACCGTTGGAACAACGTTGGAACTGTTTTTTTCCTTTTCTTTTCTCCAATTAATGTCAAGAATGACTTGTTATGTATTTGATCCCACTTCATAAATAAAAATAGAATAGTTTGTCTAACAAAATTGATCTTTTTTTTGATTGTGCTTAACATGATATTTGTTTCTGGTGAGATTCGAATATACCAACTTGTAGTAGTTTTCCCAGACTTCAATTGTTGGGAAAGCATTCAAACTTTTTTCTTCTTCTTTTCTCTACCTATTATTGTCAAGAACAACATGTTATGTATTTGATCCCAATTCATATAATTAGTAGCACATGTGTGAACAAAAAAATGGTTGACACAAAATAATTGGTAGTATACAATTTTTTTAAAGAAATTAAATAAAATAAATATGTGGCAGTGATGCTAAATTTAACAGGTCCATAGTCATTACAACCTTCCTTTTAACTATCTTGCAGCGATCACGATGATTAATTGTGCAGTCCCAAATGGCGGTGCCGCAACCGCAAAATTTTGCAAATCGTCTTGCAAATTCTCAATAAGTCTTCCATGGTTTGGCCTCCAGTTTTCGTCTTAAACTCTTCAATATTTCGTAAATTCTCATAATTCTTCACTTCTCTCTCCTCAGCTCCGGATTACAGAATTAGTGAATTACATACAAAATGTGTCTAAAAGAACATCTAAACTATCTAATAATCACTAGTTATGCTATATAAAATATGTCACATCAACATACATAGTGACCTTTTATTGAATACCCGGAAAAATTTCAACTGATGGAAATGTAGGGAATTAATTAAATCTAATTTAGCGGAAAATCAATTATATAATCCTGGATCTCATGCATGTAATTAATTCAAATCTATCTGAGAGTTTAGATTACCTTTGAAGCGTGCTTTACCGTCGGACTCGATCAACCACAGAGACAAGAATTACATATGTGATTCCTCTATATGTATCTACACCATTGCCAGCTGAGAACAAATCAGCAAGCAAAGACGATCGCATCTTCCTCCTTTTTGTTTACGGCAAGGTTGATTTTATGAGAATGGTAATTATTTGGTTTCTGCTGTCTGGAACGGCCAGGGTTATGATAATGTCATTATGAGCATTTCTGTAAAAATATCTATTTATGTAGAATTGTCATTAATCCAAGAAACCATAACCAAAGTCAATCTGGGCCTAGCCCAAAATAGACTTAATGAGTTATAAACTCAATTCTCATATGAATACCATCTAGGCTCCTAGCCCAATAGTCATTTCTTTTATCTAATTTCATTTCTTGTATATGACTCTAGAGGTTCAGTCATAATAACCTGCAAGCCTAATGTAATTGATACTAGCTGATCGAAAGCGGTTTTCATCTAAACATTTCGATTACTTAAAATAACTGAATTATTATCTCTGTAATTAATCCTCCAACCATATTATGGAAAATGCACACTGACTGAAGGACAAGTGTGCATTTGTATTCCTTTGTCACTTAATGTCTTCATCTGAAAATAAGGTAAGTTAACGTATCATCCTTATCAAGTTTAAATGTATTTCTCAAATTCCCGAGTCAAACTGTTAAGATAGATGATTAATCCTTAATCCATCTGAGCACGACCATGCATTTTACAGTCCCAACTCTCTGAGAGGCCCATAAGATAACAATCTCATGTAAATGAGAGGACAATCTCACTCTTGTACATTCAAGTTTTCCTTACTCGATTCCTGGCAACTCAAGAACTGCCTTTATAGTCTCCTTTTACAGTGCGGTGTTTGACAGCCTCAAGGTACATTAATCCACAAACAAGTAAACACTGAATTACTCAGGTATGAAGAATGCAATCCTATAGTCAATGAGACATACTTATGACATTATGAACATCTTAAAGTATTCTCATGGTGGGTTTGTCCAATACAAGTTCCCAACTTGCATCTACACAATCGATTCATGACATCCCATGTCCTTCAGCCCATGAAACAACACTGTGAATCAACTTGCAAACTAGTTTTCTTCAGTCATGAGTTGTCCACTCTCAATGACCCAAACTATGAACATAATCAATCTTACACTCCAGTTCACTGAATAGGGTTTTGTTATCCAATACATATTCTTGATAACCTATTTGGAGATGTACATTTATTTTGGACTTTCATTCAACACTAAACCAAGGCAAATGAATATAAAATGATAATTTCATAATATGTTGAACGGTTCAATCTTCAGTGTCTAAAATTCACAAACTTATGATAACTAGAACATCACAGAAATCACAGCCACTATCCCAAGTGCTAGATTCCTATCACAAATGTGTGAGCCCTAGGCTCCATATGTGGAAGAGGTTTAGATTCTAGATTGACAGTTTGTCATCCTTTCTCACTTGCATATAACAAATTCACCATCCTTGATATATTTCACAAAGAATGCAAAATTTCCGAGGAAAAATTTGAACTCATTGGGTTCCCTTGGCTCATTTTGCCTAAGCAATTACTCTACCATTTTTTCAATAGGGAGTCACCGATTCAGCTAAGACAGGGACCATGTCAAGTACAGTGATGAATATCCTAATTTAAACACTTTTCTGTGCAGCTTCCAAAGCATCTATGTACTCATCTTTAATTGTAAAATCAAACAATGTTGATTTACTTATCATTTTTCATAACCAACTCATTTTCATTATAGACCTAGAAATATATCTTTAGCCCATTTCAGGCACTAAAACATTTTCTTGGCCGCACACCAATGCACCTCACCTTAGTCTATTTTATATCTCACTGTCGTGCTCTAAGCATATGAGATATAACTGTGAATATATATCATAACCTACATGGTAGATCCTATTGCATATGCATAAGCGATCATACTCTTTCTCTTTTGCACATTAGATTTCGATAAACACTGAGTCTTGCTAAGATTCATTCCATGAATCATGGGTTGAAAATATTTTACGATCTTTCATATTGAACCTATAAAACACCTTACCCAATAAGTGTTTAGTCTAAGGTCAATCATTCTCTTTGATCTACCTGTGTAGATCTTGATGCCCAAGATGTACTTTGTCTCTCCTAAGTCATTCATCGCAAAACACTTTCCGAACTAAGTCTTCATAGACTCTAGTTTTGGTTAGTCATTTCCAATGTCATCGACGTAAAGGAGTAGGGATTCAATCTTGCTCCCACTAACCTTGTATACACAAGATTCCTTAACATTTTGTTGAACGTCAATCTCTTGATTGCTTCATTGAAATGTATGTTCCAACTCCTTGATACTTGCTTCAATCCATAAATGGACCTCTGACGCTCGTATACTTCCCAGCTATTTTGGCCTATAAAACCCTTAGATTGTGCTGCATACACATTTTCTTTTGAAATATAATTATGGAAGACAGTTATGACCTCCATTTGCCAGATCTCACAATCAGAATGAGACTTAGGCATTCCAACTGGAGAAAATTTCTCATCACAATCCATCCCGTGGACTCGTTTATACCCTTTAGCTACCAGTCTAACCTTGAAAACATAAATGCCTGGTTTCATTTTGAAGACCACTATTTTAGTCTTACCCTTTTAGTAATCCAACCAAATCCAAACTTGGTTTTCATACATAGAGTCTAGTCCAAATTTCATGGCCTTATGCCACTTTGCGGAGTTAGGGGGTCAAAGCATAACTTTAAGGGATAGGTTCATCACTTTTTGAAAGTATAATTTCATAGTTTTCAGTCGCAAGGACATAAATGTACCTTCTTCCGAATCCTATATGGGGAGTCATCGCCGTACCTCTCAAAAATACAATTTATAAGCCCTAAATTCTTACTAACTATAACTAAGTAGATATGGGTAAATCGGGGTTGTCCACGAAGAAGAGGGTTTTATAGGGTTGATATTAGGCTAGAAGTATGTATATATATATATATAAGCAAGTAAAAGGGGGGGGGGTTGGTTGGTTTTTTGAAGTTATGAAATTAAACTAGCAAAGTCAAGTAACTATGCTAATCATGCAACAAGCTAAGAAAAAGGGGTAAAAACTACAAAAGACAAAGCCTTAGGGGCATTGATTTCCACTTCCAAACCTCTTATCTATCCTTGAATCTACAACCTATTCATTACTTTAACTACTTGTTGTGAAGATAAATCTTCTATCCATCTTAGATAGTAGTTTGCACGAGTGAATTTGACATCTCTTGTCAAACCTCACTAATGACTCCTTTAGTTGATAAATGGCTAAAAGTATCCCATTAATGGCATCGAGCATGAAGAATCAACAATCTTGGTAACACTTATAAACACTACACCGTGTCTAAGCATTGAACCAATTTATGAATTTACACAAGATTAATTAAGAATGATCGACATTCATGACTTTTCTCATTTGCTACCTAAAACAAACATGACAATGAGTTCACCATTATCACATTCATCTAGCAATTATCAACACATAAACATCATTAGAAGCTCTAACTCATGCTCTTGGATTTCATATTAAAAGAGGGAAAACTTAGCTAGTTTCTCCCAACCCTAACAAGCAGTCATACAAGCAATTCATATACTCAAACAACCAATAACATTGATGCCATTAACAATCCACATTCAAAGCTCAATAAATGCGCAATAGCAAAAGCATTTAATATATAAATAGAGCTCTAAAGATATGGCTTAGAGCCTCAATCAATTGCTCCCAAGTACAAAACTAAGCTAGACAATCAAAACCCATAACATAGAACATAGATCTACAAACAAAGAAGATGAAAATTGAAGAAAAGGAAAAAACTAGGGTTTTGGAGCCCTAAAGTCGGACTTAGAGAATGGGGAAGAAAGGGGGGCTATTTATAGCCCAAGTGGGTCAAAAGGAAGTCAAAGGGTGTAGAAGAGCACACAGGCATGAGACGCTGGTGTGAGATAGCTATGTCGGTGGCACAGGACTCCTGGCCGAGAGCTATGTCGGTGGCACGGGAAGCTGGGCATTGGTGCAAGACTCCTGGTCGCTGGCGCGCTCGGCCACTCGCAGTCAGGGGCTGGGCACACGTCTCTGATCTGAGAGGTTTCACTATGGTTTATTTCTCTCGAGCAAGCATGCGATTAATAGTGCAGCCCAGGCGCCACGATTTTCTTCACCAGGCCGATCTTTGCATCATTTCGGGTAAATCATTGCTCCATTTTGGAGTTCTTGTAGTTGTTTTGATAGTGTGCAAGAAGACGAATCTAATGGTTCCACCCTTGTAGGTGGATTCTTCTCGGATAATTTTAAGAACTTGATCCAAACTTCCGGTTGATAATTCATCCGCTTCTTTGCCTTCCTTCTTTGACCCTTCTATCTTCTACCATATTTTGGCTCGTGACCTTCACTAAACCACTCCAAAGGGCTCATGAGCAATCTACAAATTAAGATTAAAAAATGGAATCTAGATGCTCGTAAGAACCAAAAATTTATTAGACTAAACATAGGTTACACAATGAAGAATTTAGATATGAAAACAAAAAATGGTCATCTAAACCCCTTATGATGTAAACCTAGCTAAATCTAGCAATATTACAAAAACAAAAAAAGACAAAAGATATGCTAAATTCTTCGGAAAATACATGCATTTAACGTCTCATCACTATACCTTTTTGACCAACTTGGGGCATGAGTATTTTCAGGAGTCTCTAAGACTTTTCCCGTGTTCATCTTCACCACTTAACATGTTGCTCACCTCAAAACTTATTGAAGTTTAAATTCCTCCTACTTGTCATTTTGGAAAGATGATACTTGATCTGCACCATTTCACATGCTTTAACCAATGCATTTAGCATAGTTTTTATTTACTTTTGGTTGGCAATTTGGCAACATTAGTTGAGTTTACATGACAAGGGGTGTAGACAACCCTGTTTGGTTTTCTATTCTAAATCCCATATTTTGTACACTTAATTAGTGATTATTGACATATCGTGTTCACAGGCTCCTTGGTCTTCATTATAAATACCTTTAGTAGGTCGCCCGTGAATGCTATTTGTTACATTACATTCTTGCGAAGTTCATTTACTTTTAAAGGTAGAATATTTAAAGGTCATTCACATTGAATGGTAGTAGATGAAGGCCATGAACATCAATGCATGGTAGAAGGAGATTGAAGCCAAAGATAGGCGGCTTCGAAGTTTAAGACGGCCAAAGGAGAAAATAGTTAATCGTGGTCCAGGGAGTGTTTCCTTAGTCCGAGAACGATCCAGGAAGAATTAGCCTTCAAGGCTGGTTGTATTGGATTCGTTTTCTTGAGTACTACAAAATCGACTACTAGAACTCTCAATTCATACTAACGGTTCTCACGTAGAAAGAAAACGAAGTTCATCCGATGAAGCACCGATGACTCTTCACGGACCGTGCATGGTCAAGCATCAGCAGCCCGTGACAATCTTCATGGCCTGAAATACAGAAGAATCCAGGGGTTCCATGAAGACCTGCACGAGACCATCACGAGATCTTCACGAGGCAAGCTGCTGGGCCATGACAAAAGCACCTGGCCGTGAAGCAAGGGGATGAAAATTGAAGATTTTTCTGAGTATGGTGACGGCCCGTGAAAACTTTTGAGCAAAAACCTTGGTTCTGCTCGCGGCCCGTGAAAACCATGGCTTACCGCAACTATGAATGCTCACGGACCGCGCCAGATCTGGCACCTCGTGCTTGAATGTTCACGGACCGTGGCATCTGTACCAGTCTGTGAAACCTTAGTGGCTAACTGTTTTGGCTATAACTCTCTCAATTTAAATCTGATTTCCCTATACCATAATCAAAAAAATTTTTCTTTCCGATCTTTATCCAGCACACTATAATTCAGCTCCAGATGATTCACGAATTTGAGCAATTTATTCGAGAAAGGTTCAGTTAGGGTTTTGCTATGTTTGGCATATTTTGGACCTATCTTTAGGCCCAATCTCCTACTACTATATATAGAAGCCTTAGTCTTCTACTAAACCCTAAGTAGAATAGAAGTAGGCATAATGTAGATTAGTTTCTCTTTCTATTTTAGAGAGAAGGAAGAGGAGAGTTCTTCTTCTCCTTCCTTCTTCTTCTCTTTCTATTATATATTTTTCTTCTTATTTTCTTAGATCCATGGAATCTAGTTCTATATTTTCCATGGATCTATATTTTTTAGAGTAGTTAGTCAAGCTTGGGACATATTTAGCACATGTGTAACTTTTGATGCTTTATGAGATTTCTTAAATTTCACCTATCTTTGTGTTTATGATATTATTGTGATGGTTCTTAAATGTGACAAATGCATGAACACTACACCACATATGAGCACACACTTTGGGCTATGTTCATGTATGGTGCACTTGTTGATACCCACTGGGAAGAGAAACCTGGATGTTTGAATGGGTGAAGGGGGAGAACGAGTGTGCGTGAGTGTGTGTGGGAGGCCGTCGCCGTGCCTCTCAAAGTTAATATTTATAAGCCCTTTTTTTATTACTATCTACAGCTAAGTAGATAGCGGTAAGTCGGGGTCGTCCATGAAGAAGGGAGATTTTCTCAAGCGTTTAAGCACAAATGGTTGGTATTAGGCTAGGAGTAGATATATATACATACATATAAAAGCATGTAAATGGGGGGGGGGGTTGGTTGGTTGGTTGTCCTAAATTATGAAAATTAAAAGACAAGACAACTAGCAAGGTTAAGTAACTATGCTAATCATCAAACAAAACTAAGAAAAAGGGTTTTAAAAACTTCAAAAGATAAAGCCGTGGGGGAAATTGATATCCACTTACAAACCAAATGTAGATCATTGAATCATTCACTCATCCTATCACATTTGTTACTTATTGGGAATGCCAATGGAAGATCAACATTCATTCCTTCTTAAGAGTAGTTTTCAAAGACAAACAACGACCATTTGCAAACCTCGTTGATGATCACCCTAGACAAACAACGACCATAGGGGTATTTCATCAACGGTATTATAAACGAAGGACCATAGATTTGACAACGACAAGTCTTCTACCAAAGACATAGCCATTCAACCAAACATAGCATTCATTAGGATAAACCTAGAACAAACCTCATTAAAGGCTCAACCTTTCATTGCATCTATAGGATAAATATGAGAACAAAACACATTAACATACTTATCTAGCAAGAGTCACAACACATTATGCGCAAGAAGTTCTAAGTTCATGTTCTTAGATTTTCATGCGAAGGAGCTAAGAAATTCGTCACTTTCCTAACTCCCTAACACTTAATTCATACGAACACTTCCTATTCTCAAACAACCTATGGCATAAATGAAGTGAAACATAACATTAAGAACACATGAATGCTAAATAAAAAAGGCTTCAAGAATGAGTAAAACAATGTATTCACTACTTCAACTACTTGTTGTGAAGATAAATCTTCCATCATTCTTAGATAGTAGTTTGCAAGAGTGAATTTGACATCTCTTGTCAAACCTCACCAATAACTCCCTTATCACTAAGAGTATCCCATTGATGGCATTTAGCACGAAGGACCAACAAGCTTGGCAACACTTATAAATACTACACCGTGTCTAACCATTTAACTAATTCATGCATTTATACAAGATTAGTCAAGAACATCGACATTCATAGACCTTTCTCATTTGCTACCTAAAATAAACATGACGACGAGTTCGACATTATCACATTCATCTAGCAATTATCAACACACCAACATCATTTAAGAAGCTGTAACGCATGCTCTTGGATTCCAAATTAAAAGAGAGGAGACTTGGCTACTTTCTCCCGACCCTAACAAGTAATCATACAAGCAATTCATATACTCAAGCTTCCAACAACATCAATGCCATTAACAATTCACAAAGCTCAATAAATGCACAATAGCAAAAGCACCAAATAGATAGATATATGGTTCTTACTACATAGAAATGGAAGCTTCAATCATTTGCTCCCAAGATAAAACTAAGCTAGAAAACTAAAAGACATAATTAACCTACAAAAACTAAGAAAAGAAAGAAGGAAAAACTAGGGGTTTTAGCCCAGAAAATGTAGGAGGAAGAAGGAGCCAAAAAATTCTTAAAGAGGAGAGGATAAGGTGAGTATTTATAGTACAAAAGGAAAGAAGAATTTCAGACCACTCGTCTGTCGCGAGTCGCGACGCGCTCGCGATGAGCTCGCGACGGACTCTAATTCCAGCACCATTTCTTCTTTCTCCTTTTTGTTTCATATCCTCCTCTTCTCTTCACTTCTTCAATCATTCAAATATTCAAAAGCTCAAATACAAGTCTTCAAATCTTCAAAGGTATTCTTCGAAGTCTTCAAACAAATTACCTTGTCACACAAAATTCTCTAGAAAAGTAATAAAAGTGTAAATATCGCTCTTAACATTCCTTAGAGAATTTCATGGCAAAATGTCACATTTATAGCACAAAAGTATACAAAAGAAAATCCTAAAAGTCCTAATATAACCGTATAAAATGGGCATATCAAATCTCCCCGCACTTAAACCTTACTCACCATCGAGTAAGAAAAGATTCAAGCACACGAAGGAATTGATATGTCCATATCCTAAACTAATATTCCCCCAATCAAAACCTCACAAAAATTCTCAATATCATAAATCCCAAAATCGAAGCTCAAATGAGAATTTTTTCACACACACAACCCCAATTCCTAATTATAACCAAACCTACCACTTATCAATCCACTACCCATAAAAATGTTTCAAAGTCCCGAATTGATATTCCCAAAGTCCAATGGCACAAAATGAAGTTAAAACCATTTAGGAGGTTCAAGCACATACTTCAATTCGTACCAATATATCAACCAAAATCCAATGACACAAAATGAATTCAAAACCATAGAGGAGGTTTAAACACATCACCTAATGCCAATATATCAACCAAAACGAAGTATAAAAGGATCAAAAATTTCATAACCATACTTCGTTTCCTAACCCGCTAAGCTACCCAATCCCAAGAGGTCTCTAGATGTTGAGCTACCCGATCCATCCGTATGACAACGCAACCTTATGACTCTAACGCCAGCAAATGAGTGAAATCATAGCATTTTTCTTTTCTCTCTTTTTCTCTCATTTTGCCTAAGAGCCCTTTCGGGTTTTCGACCTATCCAGGCCCCCAATGTTGCCTAAGTTTCCCTCTCAGGTTTTCAACTTAGCGGTATTATTTTTAGTTATTATTTGTTTTTCATTTTCTATTTATTTTTCAAAATTTTAAATTTTTTCTTTCTTTTTCTCATGTTTTTCCAATAAAAAGTAGCAAAAAGTATTCCAAATGAAGCTAGCATGCATGTGAGTCCTCTAACCCCTCCCTGCACTTAAAACATTACATTGCCCTTAATGTAAAGTAAGGCAAGAATAATAAAACTCAAGGCAAGAGGTAGAGTGACAACCGTTTCTCCGCATAGTCACCGGTGATATGGTGCAATCCATTGTACTTGTATAGAATCGATCCCGAAATTGGTTTCGGAGCCAGAAGGGGGAGCAAAAGTGCCGTAGAAGAACTCACCCCTCGAGCAAAACAATGTCTCCTTGGTGCCGTTTGATCAAGACTAACACCACAAATAACAACATCAAACTCACAAGTACATAAGGATTTGTAATACTAGGTTTAGCATTAAGAGTTAATAACCATAATATTATCAAAGAACAACCAATCCATCATGCAATCAACACTATAAGATTGTCCAATAAAAATATCCACCATATATCGACACATATCCAAGCATCATTATAGAATATAGCAATTAAAAATTCAATGATGTAGTCAGCATACTACAATCAACAAAGATACTATAAAGATGCAAGAATTTTCATATGTTGATATATTTAAGATGGTGGAGGAATGAGTGGATATGTGGTGGTTCTTGGGAGTATTTGGAGAAGAAGGAAGGATTATGCAGTGTTTAAGCTCAGTTGAAAAGTTGGATTTCTCATCATGAGTCGCGACAGAACTGGTCGCGACTCGCGATGCATGGCCTCGAAGGCTTCAGCTCGAGATAAGGGATTGTAGCCTCGAGGACCGGATGTCTCGAAGGCTTTAGCACGAGTTGAGGGGTTATGGCCTCAAGGACATGAGGTCTCGAGGGCTTGCACTGTTGGGCTCAACTCGAATCGAGGGAATGCAGCCTCGAGGACTTCAGCCCGAGTCAAGGTTTACATCCTTGAGGCTTTCACTATTGGGATCAAATTGAGTCGAGGTTTCGTCTTCGAGGACTCAAGGTCTCGAGGGCTTTAGCCCGAGTCGAGGGATTGCATGCTCGAGGACTCAAGGTTTTGAGGGGTTCAGCTCGAGTCGAGGTTTCAGCTTCGAGGACTTAAGGTCTCGAGGGCTTCATCTTGAGTCGAGGGATCGCATCCTCGAGGACCAGAGGTGTTCGGGGGTTTCATTGTTGGGTTCAGCTCGAATCGAGGGCTTGTAGCCTCGAGGACATGAAGTCTCGAGGGCTTCTGCTCGAATCGAGGGCTGATGGCCTCGAGGACATGAAGTCTCGAGGGGCTGATGCACTGAGGGATTCGGCTCAACTCGAGGAATGATGGTCTCAAGGGTTTCAGCTGGACTCGAGGGATGATGGTCTTTTAGGTTCGGCTCGAGACAAGGACTTTGCGACCTCGAGGTCTCGAGGGCATGATGTCTCAAGGACTGATGGACTTTCAAGTTCTGCTCGAGTCGAGGGCTTGCTGCCTCGAGGTCTTGAGGGAATGATTTATCGGGGTTGGTCTTGAGGACCTGATGTCTCGAGAGCTGATCTCAAGGGATGATGGTCTCGAGACTCCTGACTTCTCGAAGGGCTGGTCTTGCGACCTCGAAGACTCGAGGTCTCGAGGGCTTCAACTCGAATCGAAGGATGGCAGTCTCAAGGACCTCAGGTCTCAAGGGAATAATGTCATCGAAGGTTTCAACTCGATTTGAGGGCCTGTGGCCTCGAGGACTGATTGCCTTTTGGGTTCAGTTTGACTCGAGGTCTCGAGGGGATGCTATCTCGAGGACCGGTTGGTCGCGACTCGTGATGGATCGTCGTGACTCGTGGAAAGTGGTGGCTGGGAGGTTAATTTATAACATGAAACTTCTGATCACATTGTGACTCGCGATGGTCCCTCGCGAGGTCATTGCGAGGTCATCGCGAGGATGTCGTGACTCGCGATATTTTTGGTCTATAAGCTCAGTTTTTTTCCAGAAAGTTTCTGATTCGTCCGCGACTCGCAATGGACACATCGCGACTCGTGACGACAAGATTTCCCAGCACTTAGAAAGAACTCAATCTTTTCTTACCAACATCCCAAGCTTTCTTCCCTTTCTCATAGATCTCATTCCTTTATCTCCTTCAATGCAATTCACTTCACTTTGCTACTAAATCACAGAAAAACACACTATAAGAAGAACAAGACAAAATAACAAAAACTAAAAAAAAAACAAAACAAAAAAATAAAAGGCCGAGTTTATTTACGTCGTCGGCACGACAAAGCTCCGTATATTAAAGGTTGTCGGAACGACCCTAATGTTATCCATATGGTGAATGCTTGAATCCCTTCACCATGAGTATCCAAAAGTAGAGAGGTAGGGGTACAAAACTTTCAAGAGGAAAGTCTTGTTAAGGTGGAGATGGTTTAAAGTAGTTGGGTGGTTAGGAGGCTTGGGGTAATCTTTTGTTTCCTCTCTCGTCTCCCTCAAAACTTCCAAAAATGGTAGAGTTTGTTCACTAGGTGGGGGAAGGGGAGACGATGCTAATGGATGTAGCACGATCACCTCTTCCTCCATTTTTTCATCCTCAACAACCAACTCCTCATCCCTTTCGAAACCAAAATCATTTCCTATGGTGAACTCACTCACCGAATCCTCGAGTTCGATTTGGGATGGTGTATTTTCATAATCACGAGCTTCCATTTGGGCCAACACTTCTAATATACTCCTCGCATGCCTCTCAATAGCCTCAACACTAGAGGAGAGCCGGGTGTCCGATTCTATTCTAAAAGTTGCTCAAGTTTTCTATTGTATTCATGACTTCCTCACGTGTCAAACTTGAACTTTCTTGTTGGGCTTGGTTTTGGGGTATGGTATAAGGTGGTGATAGCCAACTAACTTACTCGTATTGTTGGTTTTTCGGCTCACTCTTACACCACCAATCCGGATTACCACTCCATTCCGGATTGTAAGAATTGTGGTATGGATACCATTCTTGGGCTTCTTGCTCTTGAAAACCAGCATCTCATACCTCTTGGTAGCACTCTTCATAATAACCGTGGTTTTGGAAACTAAGGGTTCCTTCCCTTTCATAGTGCTCTTCCCACAACAAATAGCAAGATTCGGTTGGATGGTCGGAATGACACATCCTACAAAACCTTACTTGTTGAGCCTATCTTCTCATCATGAGTTTCCTCAAGGTGATACGCTTCATTATTTTTTAAAATTTTTTTTTTCAAAAGTCCAAAATCATATTGCAAGGATTCTCGATAAAACTTCACCAAGAACTCAAGCAATACCTACTCCGAACAAAAACAACCACCAAAGAGTGGAATATAAAAATAACTAGCTAATACGCAACCAAATACACCCAAGCACTTGAAAATAAATGCCTCTTCCCCGGCAGCGGTACCAAAATTTTGGAGACCGTCGCCGTGCCTCTCAAAGTTAATATTTATAAGCCATTTTTTCTTACTATCTACAACTAAGCAGATAGCGGCAAGTCGGGGTTGTCCACAAAGAAGGGGGATTTTCTCAAGAGTTTAAGCACAAATAGTTGGTATTAGGCTAGGAGTAGATATATATACATACATATAAAAGCATGTAAATGGGGGGGGGTTGGTTGGTTGGTTGTCCTAAGTTATGATAATTAAAAGACAAGACAACTAGCAAGGTTAAGTAACTATGCTAATCATCAAACAAAACTAAGAAAAAGGGTTTTAAATACTACAAAAGATAAAGCCTTGGGGGCAATTGATATCCACTTACAAACCAAATGTAGATCATTGAACCATTCACTCATCCTATCACATTTGTTACCTATGGGGAATGCCAATGGAAGATCAACATTCATTCCTTCTTAAGAGTAGTTTGCAAAGACAAACAACGACCATTTACAAACTTCATTGATGATCACCCTAGACAAACAACGACCATTTGGGTATTTCATCAATAGCATTATAAACAAAGGACCATAGATTTGACAACGACAAGCTTTCTACCAAAGACATAGCCATTTAACCAAACATAACATTCATTAGGATAAACCTAGAACAAACCACATTAAAGGCTCAACCTTTTATTGCATCTATAGGATAAATATGAGAAAAAACCACATGAACATACTTATCTAGCAAGAGTCACAACACATTATGCATAAGAAGTTCTAAGTTCATGTTCTTAGATTTTCATGTGAAGGAGCTAAGGAATTCGTCACTTTCCTAACTCCCTAACACTTAATTCATACGAACACTTCCTATTCTCAAACAATCCATGGCATAAATGAAGTGAAACATAGCATTAAGAACACATGAATGCTAAATAACAAAGGGTTCAAGAATGAGTAAACCAATCTATTCACTACTTCAATTACTCGTTGTGAAGATAAATCTTCCATCCTTCTTAGATAGTAGTTTGCAAGAATGAATTTGACATCTCTTGCCAAACCTCACCAATGACTCCCTTATCACTAAGAGTATCCCATTAATGGCATTTAGCACGAAGAATCAACAAGCTTGGCAACACTTGTAAACACTACACCGTGTCTAACCATTTAACCAATTCATGCATTTACACAAGATTAGTCAAGAACAATCGAAATTCATAGACCTTTCTCATTTTCTGCCTAAAACAAACATGACGACGAGTTCGACATCATCACATTTATCTAGCAATTATCAACACACCAACATCATTTAAGAAGCTCTAACTCATACTCTTGGATTCCACATTAAAAGAGAGGAGAATTAGCTACTTTCTCCCAACCTTAACAAGTAATCATACTAGCAATTCATATACTCAAGCTTCCAACAACATCAATGCCATTAACAATTCACATTCAAAGCTCAATAAATGCACAATAAAAAAATCACCAAATAGATAGATTTATGGTTCTTACTACATAGAAATGGAAGCTTCAATCCTTTGCTCCCAAGATAAAACTAAGCTAGAAAACTAAAAGACATAATTAACCTACAAAAACTAAGAAAAGAAAGAAGGAAAAACTAGGGTTTTTAGCCCAGAAAATGCAAGAGGAAGAAGGAGCCAAAAATTTCTTGAAGAGGAGAGGATAAGGTGAGTATTTATAGTAAAAAAAGCAAGAAGAATTTCAGACCACTTGTTCGTCGCGAGTCGCGACGTGCTTGCGATGAGCTTGGGGCGAACTCCAATTCCAGCACCATTTCTTCTTTCTCATTTTTGTTTCATATCCTCCTCTTCTCTTCACTTCTTCAATTCTTCAAATCTTCAAAAGTTCAATTACAAGTCTTCAAATCTTCAAATCTTCAAAGGTTTTATTCAAAGTCTTCAAACAAATTACCTTGTCACACAAAATTCTCTAGAAAAGTAATAAAAGCGTAAAAGTCGCTTTTAACCCTCCTTAGAAAATTTCAAGGAAAAATATCACATTTAGAGCACAAAAGTATACAAAATTGAATCCTAAAAGTTCTAATATAACCGCATCAAATGGACACATCAGTGTGCATGGGAGATTCGAGGTAACCCTAATTCGTATTCCATCGCACCAGTCTTAGCTGATTACTTAACCATTTTTTGATAGGTTACGGGTAGAGATAGTTGACTGTAGCAAGCTAGGTGTTGTGTTGAAACCCTAGTATCACAGATAAGGTGCCTATGAACCTAAGGCCTTGTGTATAGAGGACCCCTGAGAATTAGTGCATTTGTGGTGGAAGCCCGGGACGTAATAGCACGGTGGAGAAAGAAAACCACAACAACAGTCAGACCTTGTTGTGCTCTCCTAATTATGACGGTGGTGTCGATGGAGGGTTGCGAGCGCACCCACCATGACAGGGGTGGGGAAGTGTATGCCATCGGCCACACCATGTGTTGTGAACACACTGATAGATCTTTTGTATGTCTATATGTGAATGAATCAAGGATTGAAGCATTAGAACTACCATGTTGCTAAATTAGTCCCAAGTGCTTAGTATAAATAGTTTACTTGTTTGTTTATTTCATGCTTGTAGTTGAAAATACCAAACACCCCCAGTTTGCATGTTTACATTAGTAGCTATTCCTTTCACTCGTGCGGATTGACGACCCGCACGAGGTTGTGTTTTGAATTTTACTTGAACCCTAGCATCTCTGTGGACAAACCCATGGCATGCTGCTTACTACCCTTTGGTAGCATTAGCAGCGAGAACGAGTGCAGAATATAAATTTTATCTTTGACCATCCCACGAGACTAGTGTCTCAGCCCGTGTTAATTGATTACGCTACTGCGATTGTATTAACAACCCCGGGTCGAGGTGGGTCAATACTTCTCCAAAAGTACACAACAACAAAACACAGTTCTCCGAGTGGTTGTAGAAGTAATACCCTTTTATTTCTTTTGGATATCCCACAAAGAGACATTCATCGGACTTGATGCAAGCTCACTGGGAAACCTCGTTTCACATATGCTTCACAAATCCAAATATTTAAGAGAATACTTTCAAGGAACCCTTCCTTGAATATCCCATATGTTATCTTTCCTACCGCTTTAGACAATGTCTGGCTCAGTGTGAACACTACCTTTCTATAAGAGCATGTCCCTCAAAGAAAACTAGAAACTGGCTTGACCCATCATTGAACTAACCATATCCAATAAGGTATCATTTATCCTTGTGGGCACACCATTCATTAAGATGTTCCTAAAGGAGTCAATTATGAAAGAATAACATTCACTCTGATGGTCAACAAATTACTGACTCAAATATTCACCACATCAATCCAATTGAAGTGTTTTAATTTTCTTGCAGAGTATATTCTAAACTTCATTATGAAACTCCTTAAATTTCTCAAAAGAATTATACTTGCCTCACATCAAGCAACATCAAGCAGACAACTATATTCACTCAAATTGTCGATGAAGCTAATGAATTCATGAATCCACCTCATGCAAATGAACACATTTTTGTCTACAAAACACTTTGTTAATAAGACCTAATAGTTCACTTGCTCCATCATCCATCACTATGAAGGGTGATTTGTCATCTTTTCATCACAATATTTGCATATCTCAATTGACTCCAAGTCAAATGATTCCAAAGTACCCTCTCATCGGAGTCACTATATGTACTTTATGTTCATGCAGCCAAATCAACAATTCCAGAGGTACTCTGGACTCGAATATTTATTTTTATCCCTTTTGATATTTACGTCATAAACTTGTTTATCCATATCAAGCAAATGAAGACACTTGTCTAATCTTTCAAAACCACAACACATCCATTTAAAATGGAACAACCATTGCACCTATTACAATGAAAACCTCCCGTGTCCAACACAGAAATGATAAATGTGTTGTAGTAACACTTAGATCAAAATAACTATTATATGACCCATGATAAGCCCATAAGGCATAGATTAACTATAAGTTC
The DNA here is from genome assembly GCA_037428765.1 of Rubia yunnanensis. Lineage (NCBI taxonomy): Eukaryota > Viridiplantae > Streptophyta > Magnoliopsida > Gentianales > Rubiaceae > Rubia > Rubia yunnanensis. The sequence continues at coordinate 61,275,256 of CM075069.1, read as the reverse complement.
CTACGGTCAATGGAGAAACCCTTTCTTCATAAATCCTACTTTGTTCTCTCCAAATTTCTAAAATTGTGAGAAACACATAAGGTATCCAATACCCATTAGTACAGTTATTAACGACAGAGACTGTTCATGACGTATATAAGTGCAATGACACCTACTCGCCCATTATTTGTCCTCTAAGAACTAGGGGCAATATTCTTTCTAATGACATGTGTCATTGCAGTAGAAGTATTGGGACATATCAGAATTTACACATTTCTGCTTCCTAGCAGTATGTTGTATTTTAGGCGCATAGGTACTATGGTTACCCTTGCCCTGTCCCACTTCTTAATTATTCCATTTATGATTCAGATCCCTTTTTCTTCTGCACCAATATAACCTTGTTCCTGGTCCCAATTTTCACACTTGACTTGGCTTATTTTAACCATTCCATGCAGTTTTGTCAAAGTCATTTCTTTTCCACATAAATGGTTCCAAACCATCATAGAGTGAATAGAGATAGAAGCCAGGGCCAACTTAGGCAAAACAAAGTATCTCCATGTCTTCAAAAGATCCAATCATTTTCAAAACATGAGATCCCACTAATTTTCCCTCCTTGATGTTACAATCAATAATGGTCTTAAAGGTCTCAAACTTCTCAACCCTGGCTTGCTCCTGAATCATATCTCAGAGCTCCAGGTTGATGTTGTAAGTATCTGAGTTCAAAACTTGCCTTGCAATTCTGGACTCATACTATTGAACATAAGATACTTGACATTGGGGATTTGAATATCAATGGCATACTCCTTTTCTTGCATTAGAACTATAATCAAGTTTCTTTGCCAAGTGAATGTCGTTCAATTCATTCTTCCAAAGGATCGAACGCAGATTAGAAGAGTTTTTGTTTGTTGTTATACATTATTACAAAAATATAAATAAATTCTATAAAAACCGTTTAAACTGAATAACTTGAACAAAGCTATAAGCCTTATTAGAAGTTATTCAACATTTTATTCCATCCCATGAATAAAATGATTCCAAGACCCTCAAAATCACAAGGTCTTAAGCGTGCTTTTACTTGTCTCAATTCCTTTGCTTTAGGTGAGCAATCTCATTGCTAATAGTATCAAATACTACTCTTGGTAGATAGGGTACATCCATTGTACTACCTATCTTTTTTTGCCTCAACATCTGAGGACCCCTCACTAATATTGACAAGCAAAACAAAACTATAATGTAGACTCCTTTCACTAGGTCTACCCACATTTGTCCCAAGATAAGAAGTGTCACTATCGCTTTGGAAAAATCTATCACTAGTGATTGAGGGCTTAATGGGTATTCTTGTTCCGGAAAGGCAAATTTTTGCTCATTATTGCTGTTGGGACCTTGGTTCGTTATGTTGGTTTGATCATTAGTGAACTAAATTCATAATCATCCCACACATATAAAACCAATCACATGCATTTATAATATAATGCAATAGATAAATGCAATAAATAAATGCAATAAATAAATGCATATAAAGTGATCATAGTATGACCCCCTAATCTTGACAAAATGTTCATCTTGTCTGTTGGATCCCATCCTTCGATCTTGTTATTGAACTTAAAATTTATTTAAATTTAAGTAATAAAATTGAAAATAAATTTACAATACAACAATAAACGGTACACATGTCGTATTTAATTACAATACTCAATAAACGGTACGCATACCGCATTTAAATATCCAATCGGACCATACTAGTCACTGATAACCCTGCACTTAATTCCAATTCATATATGCATCCATTCATTTTAAAATGAATGACTCAATAAGATATAAAAGCAAATTGGAACCATACCAAATTAAGTTAACTAATTTCTAAAATTATTAACCTTAATTATCTTCACCATATTTAATAATTCTAAATTACTAAATAATTTAAGTTATTAGGTAATCCATAAATCAAATTAATTTAGTTAACTGATTTCTTAAATTATTAACCTTAATTATCATCACCTAATATTTTATTATTTATATTAATAAAATATTAGAATTTATTAATCAAGTACCACCAATAACTTAATTAATAAATATTAATTTTTGTTTAATTTTTAATTTTAAAATTAAAATTACAAAAACTTTTTTCATATTTTATTTTAATTTCTAAAATTAAAATTTCTTGAACTCAAAATCAGATTTTTTTTTTCTCTCTCTAGATAATAAAGGAAATTGGTTCATTGAGCATAACCAATTTTAGAAAATTTATATTCAAAGAAATTGGCCCACTGAGCCCAAATAGTTCAAATTTAATTTTTTTAAATATCAGACCGGCCAGATTAGACTAGGTCTGACTAAAACCTCGCTCTCGCTCTCAATTACTGTTGCTACGTGGGATTTTGGTGCGATTTCGCCAAAACGAGAAGTTTCAGTGTCGTTTTTATCCTTCTCCTCTTCCTCCTTCAACTTCCTATCTGATAACGGTCTTCCATTTTACCGTTGCACCTTCCCGCCGCCGCCATGGTGGCTCTCCCGCCGGCCAACAGAAGCCAAGGGGGATCCAAATCCTTCCTCCAAGCTCTCGCAAACCGTCCTCCGCCTCTCCAAGATTCCCTTCCGTCGAACCCGGAGATCATCCCCAAAACTCAGTACAAAGGGGAAATTGCCTGCCTTGTCAGTCGCAAAGATGCCGAAACCCTATCCTCCCATTATCGGAATGCCCTGATTGGTAAGTTTGCAAGGGGAAAACCATCTATGGCTCAACTGAATGATTCTTTTAATTCTGTAGGCTTCAAAGGAAAATTTCAAATCGGATCGATAGACTACCGGCATATCCTAATACGGTTCCAAGAGAAGGAAGATTACCAGAGGTTCTGGCTCAAAGGTTCTTGGAGTTTCAATAACGCCCAAATGAAGGTGCTGAAATGGACTTCCAATTTTTCTCCAGACGCAGAATCGTCCATAGTTCCGGTATGGGTATCAATTCCTCATGTCCCAGTCTATTTCTATAACTCTGCAATGCTAGAAATCATGGGAAATCAAATTGGAAACTTTATTAAAGTTGATGCTGCCACTGAGGCCCTGTCTCGGCCTTCTTGTGTGAAATTGTGTGTTGAAATAGACTTAAAAAAGAAACTACCATCCTACATTAGAGTTGGAATCGAAGAGGATGGAAATGAATTCAATGTTGTCAAACTCCCCTTAGAATTTGAGGACATTCCTCCATACTATTTCCATTGCAAATGCATAGGGCATGAGGATAGTTACTGCATTTACCTGCATCTAGAGCTTAAAAGAACCGGGCCTAAGAAAACTGAAACTCACTCACAATTGGAAAACTCTTTAGGACAGGAAAATGGCAAATCAAACATAAACAAGAATGGGAACTTAGTTGCTGAGAGCTCTGGGGTATCAATTATAGATAAACAAAAAACTTATCAGGCTCAGAAATTTATTTACGTTCCTAAGAAACAGCTGATACAAGATCAAGCAAAGGAACCTACTAAGTCCACCTTAACTGAAAATGTCCCCTTGGTAGCTGATCCTAGCCCTGAGGAGTTACAACAAATTCCTCCTAGCATTGTAGTTGAGCCCAGTACTGAGGTCAGGAGTAAAGGTGATGTTGAAAAGGAATTTATATCTCTGTCACCTGAACCTGAAAGACTAAATCTTACTCCCTCCCCTCCAGTGTTTTCCCCAGCACCTAGGTCATCTGGAAATCAGGATAGGCAATTTCAATCTGCCCCTCCTATCCTTAGGACAATATTGGCTAAAGACGACCTCCCCAGTAAACGAGGGAAGTCTTTTTCTCCTTTATGCTCTATTATTGCTGCAAAGAATTTCATTTTTTCTCAGCAGAAAAATAGGTCAAATAGATTTTTACCCCTTGCTGTTGAAGAAACATCTGGTGATGAGGTCACTCCAATTGAAGATCCTGCTACTGAAGTAGGTGTCATCCTCCCTGAAGATAATGATGATCAAGTGCAGGTAGATAGTACCTCATCTTCTGATCCTAGTAAGTTGAAGAAAGGTAAGTCTGTTGTTAAAAATAGCAAATCACCTAATGATACTTTCTTCTCACAGAAAAACACCATAATGACTAGATCAAAAAGCTCCTCTAATGTTTCACTATGAATAATACATCTGTTAATATTAAAATGCTGGTTTGGAACATCAGAGGGATGGATACATCTTTGTTAAGACTATCTAATCTCATCAACAGGCATAGATTTGAACTCATTTGTTTAATTGAGCCTAAACATGACAATTCACAATGTGATTTATATAGACAAAAGCTGAAGTTTGATAATTGTTTCTCTGCAACTAATGGTCAGATTTGGATTTTTTGGTCTTCACATATTACTCTGACAGTTAAAAGTGACAATCTTCAGTTTCTTGGAGTTAACCTGATTAGCTCAATCTTAATCAAGCCTATGGATGCCTTTTTTATTTATGGTCTAAGGACTAGATTAGAGAGAAATGATCTCTGGTCTGATCTCAGGTCTTTCAACCATTCAGATTCTTTGTTTATTGGAGATTTTAATTGCATTACATCAATATCTGAACATACAGGACCATCCACTCCAAATTTAGGAAGTATGAGAGATTTTAATGACTTCATTAATGGAATGGCTCTGGAAGAAATTAACTGTTGGGAACCTGTTTACTTGGACTAATAATCGGTTAAGATCTCCTACAGTTAAGAGACTTGATAGAGGACTGTGTACTGCATCATGGTCTCTTTCCTTCCCTTCTTCCTCAATTCAGATTCTGAATAGAGTAAGTTCAGATCACAACCCCTTACTGTTGACTGTAGGTAGTGAAATAGCATCCAATCCTAGACCTTTTAGGTTCCTTAATACATGGTACAAGAGAAAGGATTTTCAAGATGTAATTAAGAAAGATTGGGACACCCCTATGCATAACTCAGGAATGCTGGCTTTTTACTTAAAACTGGTTAGACTTAAGAAGGCTTTAAAAATCTGGAACAAAGAACAATTTGGAAACATCCATGATAATGTCACACAAGCTGAATTAGCCCTGCAGGCTCAGGAAGCCATATCGGATCAGAATAATTCTGTTACTAATCAGGTTAATCTTAGGGAGGCTAGAGCTAGGTTAGTAAGAGCCATGTCTGAACAAAAAAATTTCTGGAAACACAAAGCTAAGATAAAATGGATCCAAGATGGTGATAACAATACTGCTTTCTTCCATAAATCTGTTCAGGATAAGAACAATAGATTGAGGATCACAAAAATTAAGGGCAGGAATGGACAGTGGTTGGAAAATACTCAGGAGGTGGAAATGGAAGCTATCCAATATTATCAGGATCTTCTAACTGAGGATGTTTCCAATGATAGCTCTCCATTTCAATCTCATTTTCTTAATCATATCCCAAATTTGGTTACTCAGGAAGATAATGATAATCTTTTGAAACCAGTCACACTAGATGAGCTTAAGTTGATAGTCTACAGTCTTAATAAATCAAGCACTCCAGGTCCAGATGGTTTTACTGCAAAATTTTACATTAAATCCTGGGATATCATAGCAAATGACCTCCTTCTAGCTGTTCATGATTTTCAATCTTCAGCCAATTTGCCTAGGGGTATTAGTAGTACATGGATCACCATAATTCCAAAGAAGAAAACCCCAGCCTCCTTTGATGACTATGGACCTATAAGTCTATCCAATGTGATAAACAAGATCTGTTCTAAAGTACTAATGGAAAGACTTAAGTCTATTATGCCAAAAATTATCTCTCCTAACCAGACTGCATTCCTACATGGTAGAGATATCTCTGATAATGTCATTTACCTACAGGAAATGTTGAGATTTCTTAACAGAAAGAGAAGAGATCCAAATTGCATAGTTAAACTAGATCTCAAAAAAGCTTTTGATAGGGTTAGATGGTCTTTTCTATACAAAGTCTTAGCAAAATTTGGATTCCATGCAAAATTTATCTATACTGTTATGAAAAATTTGTCCCAGGCTTGGTTCTCTATTCTCATTAATGGTAAGCCAGTTGGATTTTTTCAATCCTCTAGGGGTATTAAACAGGGAGACCCCTTATCTCCATTCTTGTTCAATATTTTCTCTGAATCTTTTTCAAGAAGTCTGACTTTCATCTTTGATAATGGTAAGTTATCCTACTTTGATCTCCCAGGTAATCCTCCAAGAATTTCTCACTTATCTTATGCTGATGATACTGTTATTTTTTTCAAAGCAAAAAAACTAACCTTAATTAGATTAAAGGCTTTTTTGTCCATCTTTGAGGAAGTCACTGGCTAGTCTATTAATTATAACAAGTGTGACATCTTCATAGGTAAGCATGCAACAGAACAAAGAGTGACTCATATTAAAAGGATTTTAGGAATGAAACTTGGGTCTTTTCCTTTCTCCTACTTAGGAGTTCCAATCTTCACTGGAGCTGCAAAAAAAATTCATTTCCAGCCACTACTTGAACTAATTGACAATAGGATTGGGAACTGGAAAAATAGATGGATATCTATGGGGGGTAAGATAACTCTGATTAATTCTTGTATATATGCTATCCCTCAACACATTTGGCAGGTGATCAAACCAAAAAAACTGATCATACTTACCATTGAAAAAAAATTGAGTAGGTTTTTCTGGGGAGAGGATTTAAAGCCAAAGAGATCATGGAAAAAGTGGTCTGATCTGTGCCTCCCCACTGATCAAAATGGATTAGGTTTCAGATCTATACATACCATAATAAAAACATGCTCAGTTAAATTGTGGTGGAAATACCAAATGGGTGATGCCCTCTGGACTCAGTTACTGGCAGCCTTACCTCCATCTCACAGAACCTCTCCAAACTGGAAGAGAATATGCTCAGTAAATCTTTAGGCTGAGAATAATTCTAAAGTAATTATAGGGAAGGGTGATTGTAATTTCTGGACTTCAAACTGGCTTGATGTAGGCTTACTTACAGATGTATGTGATCAGAATAGTGTGGACATAAACAAAGAATGTACTGTCTCTGAATTTATTGCTAACAAAGATCTTTACATCACAAAAATAGAACCATTCATGCCAACTCATATTCTTACTTTATTGCAGGAATCCAAATTATTTCCACACAGAGCTGACAGATTAATCTGGAAACCAGGTATTTCTGGGAGCTTCTCTTTCAAACATACATATAATCTGCTCTGCACCCATTCAGGTACCATATCCTCTTCCAAACATCTTTGGAATTCCAGAATGGAAAAAAAGATATCCGTGTTTATGTGGAAAGTTACAAATTCTCTGTTGCCTTTTGATAACATCCTCAGGAAACTGAGGTTTTGTTTGGCCTCTAAATGTTGTATGTGCAACAAACATGATGATTCCTTAGAGCATTTCTTTAACTCATGTGATTTCTCAATATCTGTATGGAAAACTATCCACCAGTTCATGGGTATTAGTGATAGGGCTTTCCCCTCAGTTTGGGAGAGAATCTCATATTACTTAACTATGCCAACTTTATCTGCTTTACATTCAATCATGATCCGATCCTCTGCCATATTTACTTTCTGGAATCTTTGGAAGATGAGGAATAGATATTTATTTGATTCAATTAAGCCTTCCTCTACTCTAGTGCTTCAATTGATTAGAGACCAGATCTTTACCTCCTTCAGTGCAAAACCAGTTTACATTGAATCTCCCCTGGATGTTAGCATATCGAATCACTCCTTTCTACCCCTCCTGAAACGTCCACCAAAGCCTAAAATATGGAAGATTGCTTGGAAAAGGCCTACATCGGGTTTCAAGCTTAATGTTGATGCTTCATGGTCCGGAAATACTAATATGTGTGGGATTGGAGTGATTATTAGGGACAGTAGGGGCGCTTTCAGGGAAGGTTCCACTCTATTTTCTAATGCATCCTCCCCTTTAGAAGCTGAACTGAAGGCTATTAAGTTTGCTATACAAATGACATATGATTTGCCTTCACCACTGTACATAGAATCTGACTGCCTTTCAGCAGTCCTCTTTGCTAATGATCCACCTCGTTCTCATTGGAACTATTTCTGCTTAGCGGATGAGATTCATCAATCTTTGAGTGATATAAAACTTGGTCATGTATATAGACAGGCAAACCTTGTTGCTCATACGCTAGCTATAAATTGTTTGCGACTTCAATGTGATTCATCCTTTCTTAACATTTCTGAGCTTTCCAATACTGTACAGGGTTTAGTTAGACTTGATCAGCTGGGAACTCCTTCTCTGCGGTTTGCAAATTAGTTCAGATGCTACTCATTTTACATTCTTGACTTCAGGTTTTGGCAACGTGGATTCAAAAAGGGTACAACATTAGGAGTACAAGAAGGAAAAAGGCAGACTCAAAGGATGGACTTTGTTGATCCTTTCAGGCTGCTCTGCTGGCAATGGGTGCAACAGAAGATTTCAGGTTGCTCTCTGGCTGCTTGGTTATGCATCAGGGTCTTTACACTTGGTATCAAACATATTTCCAGCCTCTACATAATCCTACTTAGGATGGACTGCAATTTTGGTGTCCACTCTTACAATTACTTGAGGAAGCGATTCTATCTAGGTGGGAGGGCTGGAACTGCCTTGTGTTTCTTTCAGATTCACTAATAAGTTCTGACTTTCTCCCATTTAGACAAAGAGCTTTTGGAATCCTTTCACTAACTGTCGATAGTTTTTATCTTTCTTTTGGAAGCAATCGAGTGTTGCTTCAAGAGCCTAGTGCTCAACATTGTATATCGCTACTTATCTTCGGATTCTTATTATGTTCCTTTTACTTTGTCTATTTTACGGCTTGGGAAGGCCTAATATAATTTCCCCCCTCTACGGATGGCTTCATTCAAAAAAAAAGACTAGGTCTGACCAGCCAGCCCAAACCAAAACCCAACACTATTGGGCTTTTGTCTTTAAGTGGCCCAACCACATTATTTCTTGCAACCAAATTAGTGTTATGATCCAGGGACTTAAAGGTAATTTCCCTTATATTTGATAAATTATTCTAGTTGATTCTAGCTCATGTCTAAGGAGTGTAATGCTACTGATCTGCTTCACCATTCTGTCTCTTTTTTTATTTTGTCTCGGTTAGGGTATAAATAGAGAGGGAGTTAGTTAGAGCAGTTATCATCTTGTTGATCACATCTTTTGAGCTGTAAAGCTAATTCTATTTCTAATCTAAAGTTCTTCCTTTCTCATCTATGGAATTTGAGTTGATTGTACTTGATTTCAATTAGTAAAACTCTTCTTTACTTCTGTAATCCTACACTGAAAAGGAATTGATCCTTTGGATCACAATAATTGGTATCAGAGCGTAGCTAGCCTCGGATCTATGGTAGAAAACACAGGCATGAAGATCTTGGAAACTCGCCGGAAGGATTTGGAAGCTCGAGTGAATGAGATTTCACAGGAGATGCGACTTCAGAATCAAGAGCTGCAAGAGTAGGTAATGCTCACCAATTCGAAGATCAACTCCAATGTAGAAATCGTTTTGAAGAGTTACCAGGAGGAAAACCAGAGGCAACAACAAGAGATTCAGAAACAATAACAAGAATTGAGGTTGTAGATAGAGAAGTTGATAGAGACTGTGCAGAATGGAGCTAAGAGTGCTAAAGACAAGGAGAAGGCAGAGAACTCTAGTATATCCTATCAATAGAGGACAATCAGAGGTTCTAACCATACTGAGGTCAGAATTGATCCAACTCCCTTTAGAAATAGTCCTATTTTACTAAATCTTAGAGCTTTGCTTAACTGTGATGACTAGAAAGATAAATTAGAATAGTCTCGCTAGGATTGAGAAAACCAAGAGAATGGTTTTCTTTAATTACTAATTTTAATGGGGAAAACCAAGAGAATGGTTGAGAAAATGCATGAAATTCTTTAATTACTATGGAATTCCTGAACCTTGGAGATTGAATGTTGTTGAATTGTACTTAGAAGGTAGAGTTGAGATTCGGTTTCAAGGGGAAAGAATGGTTAAACCTGAGATGACCTGGAGTGAGTTTAGTGAAGCCTTGCTAAGAAGATTTACTGAGGTTGGGCAGGGATGAAATAGAAGAGTTTAACAAGCTCTTTCAAAAAGGAACTGTTAAACAATATTATGAAGTCTTTGAAGGACTTAAGTCCTTAGTTATGTGCTATGATACTAGACTGAATGAAGGGTACTTTATATCCAGTTTCATTAGTGGACTTAAAGATGAACTTAAGCCAATGGTTAAGGTGTTCAAACCTCACACTCTACATGAAACAATGGAAATAGCTTAGTTTCAAGAACTAAACATGGAACTTATGCATAAGAGGAATAGAGGTTGAATTTCTTATCTCCCTGGACCTTCTTCAGTCAGAAACTTTTGTTTCTCTGGAAACCCTAACCATGGATCTAATAGAAACATTTCAATACCTGAGGGAGCTAGGCCTAGTGCAGAACCTAGGAGGAATATGAATGATAACTTCAGAAAAATTAATCCTCGGGAAGTGAAGTATAGAAGAGAAAATCAGTTGTGTTATAAATGTGGGGAAAAGTATTCCCCAGGACATTTCTTTAAATTCATACAGGTGAACTGCATTAACACACAAGAGAGTGAAGATGAAGATATGATTGTAGTTGAAGGACAGGATACAGAGTTGGGTATGAACACTGAACCTGAAGAATTTGTTCTCAGTGTTATGGGAAGAGACGGTAGGACTAATGGCATTAGTTTGATTGGTTATATTGATGGTTGTAAATTATCTATGTTGTTAGACAGTAGGAGTAATGATAGCTTCGGTGACCCTGTGTTGGTGGATAAACTCAGGCTGAAAGAAGCTTTTGTTAGGAATTTTATGGTAACAATAGCTAATGGAAGCAGAATTGGAGGGAATAATGTGTGTCCTGGAGTGGTTTGGAGAGTTCAGAGTCATCTATTTGAATATGACTTGAAGGTTTTGGATATTGGAGGGTCTGAGATCATCCCTGGAATAGATTGGAGGAAGCATTTCAGCCCCATAACATTTGATTTCAATTCTCAGAACATTTCCTTATCCAAGATGGGATCTAAATGGTTCTTGCGGAGAAACTTTGATGACTTATCTGCAGCTAAGAAGATTTTACACACTGAAGCTGATGCAGACAAGTCATGGACTTTAAGAAGAGAAAACGATGCCACTGCAGTTATAAAAGCTGAATCAGGCAAGGCAATTGCACTTGATTAAGCACTGATAGTTGATCAGAGAATCAGTGGGAAAATCTTGCACTTCCACAGGAGTTGAAAGACATTATGGTAGTATCTTTTTTTGATTTTTTTTATTCCTAACTCATTGCCACCATCCAGAAGCATTGATTATTGAATCATCTTAAAACATGATGCAGAGCCCTTCAAGATAAAACTATATAGGTATGCTCATGCCCATAAAGATGAAATAGAGAAACAATTCTCAGAAATGCTGGAGCAAGGAGTCATTCAAGATAGTACCAGTCATTTTTCTTCACTAGTTCTTCTAGTCAAGAAAAAAGATGGTAGTTGGAGACTGCCTTGATTACAGAAGAAGGAATGACTTAACTGTTAAGGACAAATTCCCAATACATGTTATAGATGAACTACATGGAGCTAGATACTTTACAAAAGCTTCATCTTAGGTATGGGTATTATCAAATTTGGGTTCATGGTACAGACATTTCAAAGGCTGCTTTTCAGACTCTCAGTGGCCATTATGAGTTTCTTGTGATGTCATTTGATTTAACAAATGCACCAGCTACTTTCCAAGCACTTATGAATAATGTTTTTCAAATGTATCTCAGAAAAAGTGTGTTGGTTTTCTTTGATGATATATTGGTGTATAGAAAAACCCGGGGGGATCATATTACACATGTGCAAAAGGTTCTCAATCTTATGAGGCAGCATAAACTTTTTGCCAAATTGATTAAATGTGTTTTTGCACAGGAAATGGTTGAATATTTGGGTCACATTATATCAATTGATGGAGTGGAAATGGATAAGAGTAAGATTGAATGTGTACTGAACTGGGAAATACCTTAATGTATTAAGCAGTTGAGAGGCTTCTTAGGATTATCTAGCTACTATAGACGATTTATTGCCAATTATGGTACTATTTGTAGATCATTTCATAATATCTTGAAGAACGACTCTTTTTGTTGGAATCAAACTGCCACAGAAGCTATGGATCAGTTGAAGAAGGCTATCACCATTGCTCCTATCCTGAAACTACCTGAGTTTGATAAACACTTTGTCATAGAGACAAATGCATGTGATCAGAGTATGGGAGCAGTAATGATGCAGTCGGGATAGCCATTTTCTTACTTAAGCAAATCTCTTTGTCAAAACAATAGAGGATTGTCAACCTATGAAAAAAACTTCTTGCATCAGTGATGGTAGTAGATAAGTAAAAGAGCTATCTTATTGGTAGTTATCTTATAATAAGAACAGATCATCAAAGCTTGGAATATTTTCTAGATCAGAAACTAACAGATGCTTTGCAACATAAATGGATCACAAAATTACTTGGCCTTAGCTTTGAAATCTTGTATAAGAGAGGGACTGAAAATAGAGCTGCTGATGCTTTATCCAGAAGAACTGCTGATGATGCTATGCTTGAGAACGAGGATCAAAATATAACATCTCCTCCTGGTCATGAATAGGTCAGATTAAAGGTAGTTACAACTTCTGTTACTCCTTTGTGGATGCTAAAAATTGAAAGCAGCTATGATGGAGATGAAACAGTACATTTTTTTATAACAGCAGCAACCATGACACCTGACTCTACTTCTGGATACAATTATGTCAATGGTTTATCAAAAAGAAATCAGAAGATCTATATTGGCATAGCTGAAACTGCAAAACAAGAAATTTTGCAAGCTATGCACTCTTCTCCTTTAGGTGGTCATTATGGTCAAACTGCTGCCATAAAGAGGGTTCTTACACTATTTTTCTGGCCAGGGATCAAACAGGATATCATATACTATGTCAAAGCTTGTCAAGTGCGCCAGAGACATAAGTCTGAGCATTGTAAACCTCCAGGGTTACTCCAACTTTTACCTGTTCCTAGTCATCCTTGGAGGCAACTTCATAGAAGGTTTACCTGATTCTCATGGATATAATACTATCCTAGTGGTTGTTGATAGATATACCATTCTTTTACAGCTAAGTCTATTGCCCACTGTTTCATAGATCAAATCTAAAAATTCCATGGTTTAACTAAAACTATCACCACTGATAGAGATAGAGTGTTTACTAGCCACTTTTGGAAGGATTTTTTTACTCAGTTAGGTGTCAAACTGCAATATAGTACTACCTATCACCCAGAGATTGATGGCCAAACTGAGAGGCTAAATCAAACTGTGGAATCCTATCCTAGGTGATTTTGTAGTGATAAACCATATACTTGGCAAGAATGGTTGGGATCAGCACAGTGGTGGTACAATACCACTCATCACAATGGCATTAAAATGACACCACATGAGGCTTTGTATGGCACTAAACCACTGAATCTGCCATTAGGAGTGTTGCAAATACTATTACCCCTGCAGCTGGAAGTTTAATCAATCAAAGAGATCAGGTTGATCAATTATTGAAGGATCACTTGCAGAAGGCTCAATCCAGGATGAAACAATATGCTGACACTAAAAGATCTGAAAGGAGTTTTAAAGAGGAAGATTGGGTATATGTTAAGTTACAGAAATATAGGCAGTAATTAGTGATGCTCAGGTATTGTGCCAAGCTATCAGCAAAGTTTTTTGGTCCATATCAGGTTGATAAGAAGATAGACATCGTTGCTTACAAAGTGAAATTACCTCCTACTAGCAAAACTCATCAGGTCTTTCATGTTTCATTGCTCAAAAAACATACGGGTGATCTTCCTGGTTTTATCAATCCTATTCCATCTGATGAACTTCATTCTGGGACTATACTTAATCCAAGTAATGTTTTTCAAAGAAGATTAATAAATCGAGGCACTGATCAAGTGGTACAGTGGCTTGTTCAATGGGAAAATATGCCTGGGGAGGATGCTTCATGGGAGGATGCTACTTTTGTCATGAATCAATTTCCTCATTTCAAAGCTTGAGGACAAGCTTAAGGCTAGAGGAAGGGATTGTTATGATCCAGGGACTTAAGGTAATTTCTCTTATATTTGATCAACTATTCTAGCTGATCCTAGCTAATGCCTAAGGAGTGTGGTGCTACTGATCTGCTTCACCATTCTGTTGCTTTTCTTTTTGTTTATCTCAGTTAGGGTATAAATAAAGAGGGATTTAGTTATAGCAGTTATCATCTTGTTGACCACATATTTTGAGCTGTAAAGCTAATTCTCTTTCTCATCTCAAGTTCTTCCTTTCTCATCTATGGAAGTTGAGCTGATTGTGCTTGATTTCAATCAGTAAAACTCTTCTTTACTTTTGTAATTCTACACTGAAAAGGAATTAATCCTTTGGATCACAAAAATTAGGCTAAATGTTAGGCCTGGACAAGAGCTAATTCGGCCTAGCCAAATAAATATCCTAATGCACCTTAACCATTCCTTCTGCAATTTGGAAAGTAGCAGCCGGCTACCGCTATAGTAACCTCTGGCAGGTGGTGAATAGTGTCTCCGGCTGTGAATAGTAATTTCGGCTGTGAATGGTATTTGTAATATATATATATATATATATTAAATTTTGAGTGGGTTTAAATCAAATTAAATCACCCAATAATTAATTTGATTAATATATGAAGATAAATTTAAACACCATATGATGTAAATCTCATTCACATATTATCTAGATCAAACTAAAACCTGCAAGAGGCACTGATCCCACTATAGGGAATTGATTAAATATAATTTAGCGGAAAATCAACTATCTAATCCCTGATCGCATGCATATAATTAATTTGAATCTATCTAAGAGTTTAAATTACCTTTGAAGCGTGCTTTACCATCGGATTTGATCAACCACAAAGACGAGAATCCCATATGTGATTCCTTTATATGTATCCACACAACACGATTGGATCGCCTACACCACTATCAGCTTAGAACAAATCAGCAAGCAAAGACGATTGTGTCTTCCTCCCTCTCTTTATGGAGAGGTTGATTTTATGAGAATGGTAGGATTATTTGGTTTCTACCGTTTGGAATGGCCAGGGTTCTGATAATGTCATTATGAACACTTATGTAAAAATATCTATTTATACAGAATAGTCACTAATCTAAGAAACCCTATTCCAAGTCAATCTGGGCTTAGCCCAATTAGACTTAATGAGTTCTAAACTCAATACTCATATAAATACTACCTAAACTCCTAGCCTAATAGTCGTTTCTTTTATCCAATTTCATGTCTTGTGTGTAACTCTATAGGTTCAGTCATAATAAGATGCAAGCCCAATGTAATTAATGCTAACTTATCGAAAGCAGTTTTCAGCTAAACCCTCCGATCACTCAAAATAACTGAATTAATTATCTCCGTAATTAATCCTTCAACTATATTATGGAAAATGCACATTGACTGAAGGACACTATTCCAACAGGAAAATCATTAATGGTACAAAATAATATCACTTTCATCTTAAACTATGTCCACAGAACCCATCATATATACATTTTGTTTTCAAACCACAACTTCTTCAAATCTTCAACCTACAGTGCCAAATATATGTCAATGTTTACCAAGTTGTTTAGGTCTGGGTATCATCAATAGCAAACAAAACATACTTCCACTTCATTGTTAACCAAGAAGATAGATTGCATATAACTAACATCATGGATCCAGAACTATGTGTATTACTCAAATTTACAAAGGAGTTCATACCGTCGGTAGATAGAGCTAAACGCAAATTACAGGGTTCATTTCCATATTCAAAATACATATTGCCAATCCTCTTCCACTGATCACCATTGGAGGTGTGCCTAATCATGTAATCCTCATATTTTGATAGGTTGACGTGCCATGTAATATTCCTTGCTTCATCCTTGTTTTCATACAATCGCTTCAACCTTGGAATGATCAGGAGGTACCACACTAACTTAGCCGGTGTTTTTTTATTTATTTTTTTCACAACCTACCCGCCAACCTCAATATTTCTACTCTTCGACTTCTTATGAAACTCATTACATACTGGATAATAATCTCTCTCTTGATCTGCCTCACCTCTATAAAGCATACAGTCATTCAGCTAAGCATGCATCCTCTCCAGCTCCATTCCCATCGGACAAAGTACCTTCTTAGCGTAATAAACGCACTCGAGCAAAAGAAGGTACTAAAAGCTCATGGTAAGTTGCGGTGATCTTATTATTTTTTCCTTAGTTTGTAAGCTTATTTTGCACCTCAGAGGCAGAGTATAAATGAATTCTTAATTACCATCCTCGTAGGTAATTTGTGAGATTATAAGATTCTTCCTATCTGTTGCTTAATTATTATTACACTGAAGAAGAGGCTATGAAAGCCAAAAAGTTCATGCCAGATAGGTCCCTCGTTAACTCGAAATCCAACAAAAATAAAGGGGTGTTAACCAACAAAGAAGTACGGGCCCATGCTCTTGAAATTATAAGTACACTGTCCTTGTTAATTCACACACTTTTCCCCCATAACTTTTAAAGGTTTTTACACATTTTTAGACTATTGATTTTTTTGAAACAATGAATTGCTAACTGTTAAGGATGAACGAGAAGTTAGAGAAGGGAACACTCAAGTTGGAACCAAGTTAGGATATTTTGATCAAAGCAACAAAGAAGAAGGATTGCCCCGGTCATTACATGGGCACAATGACTGGCCTTGAGGGTAAAAGTGCAATACTGGGTCATACAAGGAGCAAATGGGGTAGCACCTCCTCAAACAAGCCAAGTGAGGCAAGGAAAGAAGCCATAGAGGAACCAGTGGTAAAGACAATGGTTGCATACCTTGACTAGTTGGTCCAGGACATCCCTGCAACGGGTGCAGTAGGAATTCCACTCGGCCTTGACGATCTGAAGGCTTTCATTGAAAGGGGATGCGTGGATCACATGGGATGTAAGATGCGAACCATAGGTGTAAAAATGAGATAAGATCCATGCGATGCGAGCCACAAGTATAAAACTAAAATGTGAGCCATATGATGTGAACCACAAGTACAAATTTGATATGCGAGCCATGTGATGTGAGACACAAGTACAAATTTGAGATGCAAGCCATAAGAACAAAATTCACACTTCATATGCCCTAGGTCAAATTTCACACTTTACTATTTGACACTATTCACTAGCCAAATTTGACCACATATTTGAATAGATATATAAGTAATAATACTATCGCATGCGATATTATTGGATCAGTCGTAACAAGTAGTTTTTAAATATCAACTTTTTATTTTCCATTATTATACTTATTTAAAAATATTAACGGTCAAACATATTTCTTGATCACCGTGAAAAATATTATGTGAAATTTGACCTGGGAATGAGGGAGTATGTGATGCACGCTGCAAATACAAATTTGAGATGCGAGCCACCGACCGCCAAACACTCATCGGAAATTAGTTGGAATTTTGCCGGAAACTCGTCGAAACGTCACTGGGAAGTGGCCAGACTGCCACCAGAAAGATGCCGGACCACCGTTGCGTGCCGCCAATCATAAACCTTGTTTTTTAATTTTAAAATCTAGACTTTTTATTTGTATTTATTCTTTTTTAATTAATCATTTATATATTTTGTATTTATAAATTATAAATATAGGGCGTATATGGTAAAATACAAGGTGTGAAATAACAATACACTTATAAAAATTTGAATTCAAACTACATGCAAAGCAGTGAAACGGACTCACTCCCTCTGTTCAGCTAATATTGACACACTTTTCAGTCAACTTTCTGAAGGCACGTTTGACCATAAATTTCATATAATATATAAGTAGTAATACTATCATGTGAGGTATAGTTAGATTCTTCGTAACATGTACTTTCCAAATATCAAAATTTTACATAACATTAGTATACGTAGCAAAAGTTATTAGTGGTCAAACATCTGACACCCAGATATTTTCTACTTATTTATTTAGTTATTTAGGATGCTTGTAGAGAATATTGAGAGTAGTTAACAATTTTATTGAGTTCATTATTAATGAAATTTTAGGAGGATTAAATTAAAATTAAAATTAAAATTAATTAATACTCTTTAAAAAAAAGTAATAAAATAATAATGATAATTTAAAAGGTAACAACCGTGCAGAGACTTACAAGGAAACAACAAAGAATTTGAGTTTCCATAGGAGTGTATATAGTTGAATCAGCCGAGAAGGACTAATCTAAGAATTCAAATTCAACAAACTATGTTGATTTTTCGAGATATGGTCTAACCGTGATACTTCATCTGCATATCCTAGCAATACGATAAGACTTATAGTTCATTGATTGAACATTTCGTTTGAAATTCTCTTACTAAGAAAAACAAACTGTTCGATCAAACGAGAAGGAAGTAATGTAGCAGGCTTAGGAGAGGGCAGTTGGAGTAGAGTGAGCAAATCCAAGCCGACGAAACACACCGTGAGATTATCCCGTGACCTTCGTTGTCAACTGTAAGTTACTCATTCAGTGGGTGCTGCTTATGTACCCATGTAGTTATTCTCTGACTATTTACCAATTATCTGACTACTGAACAGTTTACGTGAATTGACAGGTACTCCCTCCGTCCCAGCTATTTTTGCACTCTTTCCCTTTTTGGACGTCCCAACTGTTTTTGCACTACCTCATTTTTTGTCATAAATGGATTGCTTTTATTATTTGTTTACTCAATTTGGGCCCAATTTCTGATTTTTTAACCCAATAATATTAGGATACCCCACTTCAATTTCAAGATACCCCACTTCAACCACATAAAATAATATATCCTTAAAAATACTTCTAATTTCTCTCTCCGCAGAAAGAGCTGGGACAGAGGGAGTATTATTCTTAACCACACACTTCATTTGCCATGTCCAATGTTGATTCTCCAATGTATGTTTAGATTGATGTAAGTAATAGTTACGTAACTAGTTTGGTTGGGATCACTTACCTATCTGCCATAGACAATTAGAAATAATTAGTCCTGACAACTAATAGGCAATTGATTCTTCTATCACCGTGCTCCATCATTAAAATCAAATGTTATTGCAATCGTAGACTTCTTAACAGAACATGTCTGAACTCTTTTTGGTCTGCCAGTAAAAGTCTGGAATATATTTAGACATAAAATATTAAGGTTTAAATATGTATCAGTGATTTCTAAGAGTGAACGAGTTACGGTACCAAGTTTTAAAGTTAACAAGAAGTTTCAAAAGTCTTATTAAGCTGAGCAAAGTTAGTACTAACAAAACTAAAATGGTTGATGTTCACAAGGAACTCCTTCAAGGACACCTCTACCAATAACATAGACTTAGACTTCATGACTATAGCTACATTAATTACTAGACTACATAATATCAGTTAAATTGAAACCTAGGAATTTGATGGGTTCCAGAGCTAATGCATGTTCATGAATAAAGTATCTGATATTTATACAATGTTGGCGGCCTAAATCGTGTACCTGTGGAGTTGTAGAAAATAAAATAAAATGTTTTAGGATAAACTAAACCAAAATGAAAGTGTTTATGAAAATGGATTGCAGTATGTGTTAACAAGGCCGGTCCAAACCCATTTGAGGCCCTGGGCGAAAAAAATTATGCGCCCTTCTTTAATATATAATTTTAAATTTTAAACTTATTTTGTATTTTAAATATTTTCACTTCTTTCGCCTCAACATGGAATGAAAAAGTTGGTCAGCAAGTGTGCAACTTATACTAAGATGGAGGGACTGGATATGCTATGATAAGAGCAGATAGATTTTTTTTTTAATAATACAGGATCATTACGATAAAAACTTATTACAAATAAGTTAATTATTATAGTAT
Organism: Rubia yunnanensis; assembly: GCA_037428765.1. Lineage (NCBI taxonomy): Eukaryota > Viridiplantae > Streptophyta > Magnoliopsida > Gentianales > Rubiaceae > Rubia > Rubia yunnanensis. The sequence goes on along the minus strand of CM075069.1, from coordinate 61,255,452 downwards.
AAACAAGATTATAATTTTGGTTCAATTTATAAAATAACTTTCAAGGAACATATATAAAAATTTATTTTGTGAAAAAATCCGATAAAAGTAATTAACATAATATATATTTATTTATTCAGATATTATATAAATTAAAAAGAATGAAGGGAAAAATAAATGTAAGTAAATGAGTTTGAAATTTTTATATATTCACAATAAAAGAGGAAAGAAATTGTATTTGTTTACAAAATTAAAGCACAAGGTACAAAACTAAGACGTGCAACAATAGAAGAGAAAACAAATTTGGACTGTAATAATAATAAATTGGCCTTTAAATTTTGGACCCTCCTCAGCCTTGGACCCCAGTGCGGTTGCACAGCTTGCACTGGGCTCGAGTCGCCCCTGTGTGTTAACTGCAAGTAAGTTTTCAAACGTGTGCATGAAAGATCGACTAGGTTAATGTAGGAGTGTTGTAAGGGAAATATGCATACAATAATTAATTTGAAAACTCAATTACATATATCAGGTGCTTTCCTACTTAAACTAAAAAGAAAAGAGACAAGTAGTTCTTAAGTTACATGAATTAGGATACAGTAGTACTTAATTTACCCATTATACCACCCTATAAATTGTGCAGTAGTATTTAGTTATATACAAACACTTGCGTGAGAAGGTCTCACACAAGTTTATGGTGAGATGAATGTTTGATTAGATATTATATAACTAACAGGGACCAATCTGCAATTACTATATAGTATATTATATTTATAATTTTATTTTTCTCCTTCCATAACCGTTCCTCTTCCTCTCAATCGCCCCTAAATTCTATCAACCTAGGTTTCAATTTATCCGCGTCTCCTCCTTCAATCAACGATTCCGTTTGTCACTGGTGTTAGATTTTGTCATTCCGCCCTTGTGCAGGGTAAGATTTCTACTTTGTAATTCGATTTTTTGGAGGTTGATGATTTGGTGTTTTTCTCATTTTCACCTTGATCTTTGATCTCAGTATCTTCTACCTGACATTGACCGAAGAAGACGAGCACCAGAAACATCTGACCGTTATGGAATTCATGTGCTCCGCACCAGCTCAGGTGAAGTCCCAAGCTTCCACAGGATTCGATGTCTGGTACATCGATTAAATTATTTTCATTCCTATTTTTGTCCGATCATTTTTTTGATTAACTAATACATTAATCTATTTATATCCGACAAAGGATACTTCACCGCAACTACACTCATTTTGATTTCGTGATTGATTGATAAGGTCTATACCGTTTTAGCTTCTTCTGAAAGTCATCAATTGTTGACTCTTGTCTGGCTCTGATTTAATCTGTTGTATAGCTTTATATGCAATGACATCTGATGCATATATGTCTTGTTATTCACTATAATTGATTTTTTAAATAAAATTTGTTGTGTTGTTTTATAATATTGTGTTTGTATTTGTTAGTTTGATGATTTCAACACTTTATTTATGTGTTAATGTCATTACTTTGCGTACTAATCTTGGCTACTTAATCATCTATTTAATTATCATCATTAGTTTATAGTTTTACTCCCTCCGTTTGTTTTTCATTGGCACACTTACTAAAAGTGGTGTTTTTTTTAATTGGCACTTGCTATTTTGGGCAAGTTTAAGGTTTTTACATCCACTCATTTTACTTTCTTTTCTTTCAATTCAATTTCATCCACTCATTTAGCATCTCCTCAATTCTAACACCAAAGAGAGGTGCCAATGAAAAAAAAATGGAGGGAGTACGTGATTTGTTTTGCTATATATTGACGAGCTTGGTTAATTGTACATATTGCCACGCACTGCTTCTTTTTATTTGCTTTTCTTTGAAAACCGCTGCTTTGCCACTTGATAAGTAGAAAATTGCCGCATAGTGTTGCTTTTATTTTCTCTTCTTTGACAACTGTTGCTTTGCCGCTATACATGTTGGAAATTGCCACATATCCACGTACTGCTGCAACCTTATTCTTAAGTTTGGTTAGTTTTGATATCTAAAATTATACAAAAGCTTTGATTAGTGGTGACTCACGTTAACAATGTGATTATTCTTTCAGTTGTTCTTCTTTTTATATTTTTAGTTCATGTATTAAATGTGTTTGCCTGCAAAATTCTTTTTCATCCTCGCTTTAAAACTTCTGCACTAGTAGAGAACGGTCAATTAAAAATGGTTTTATCGGATCAGAGAAGACACTTTTGGGTGACTTCTCTGGTCCTGACTTTGATTGATATCGATTAAAGACTATTCTAAAAATCGCCTTCTATCGACTCCCAAAAAGGTTCCAAATTTGGAACTCCTTTCTTTTGTCCCAAAATAAAAGCTGTTGAAAACCAATTGGTTTCCGTGGTTTCCGGTAGCTAATCAATTTCAGATCTGGATGGGAATAGATGAACAACGGCGGGGCTCCGATTTGAGGCAATGGCGGGGCTCCAATTTGAGGTAGGGGTGGACTCCGATTTGAGGCAGCGGCGGGGCTCCAATTCGGCGCCAATTCAAGGAAGCGGCGGAGCAACACACAACAACGGCAGAGGCTCTAATCAGAGGAAATGAAAATGGAGGAGAAAATGGGTCTCTATGGCAGCGTGAAAAGGAGGAGAAAATGGGTCTCTGTGGTGGCATGAAATGGAAGAGCAAAATGGGTCTCAGTGGCAGCGGAAGTGGAGGACGGCCACCCGCCGTGAGGGAGGACGGCGGGCGGTGTGTCGAGTGGGAGAAAGAGCAAAACGTGAGTGAATGAAATTTGGCAAAGTGTTGGAGGATAAAGTTGGGTGCAGGAAACCCTAGCTAACACTAACATTTCCTTATACGCTTTTAAAACAAAATAGTGACTTAGGATAGCACTTTCGAACTCAAAACTTCTTGGGATCTTCAATTAAAGGCGATTTTTCAAAAGAATCACATTTAATTGATGTCAATTAATTTAATTTTAAAAATGTCTTTAAAAATTTTGGTTGGAACTGGGGAGGGAGTTTCGAATTTAAAACTTATTGGGATCCTCAAATAATGGTGATTGTCTATAATCAAGGATTCTCCACTAGTGCTGCAATTATTGGAAAATCATAAGGCCTCTTGAAGACGGAGTTCGGTTAGGAAATTGATAGTCATGATATTGTTATACAAAAATATGATGCACCACGTGGATCAAATACTCAGGTAATTGGATAATGTATGCTTCAACACTACAGGACCATAGAATTGGATATTGTATGCTTCAACACTACAGGACCATAGAATTGGATATTGTATGCTTCAACACTACAGGACCTCAATTCTTGTAGGGCTAGTTTTGCTTAAAGTTTGTAATCTCATTACTGAGAAATGTAGTGTTTTTCATGGCTTCTTGTTATTTTGTGTTTCATAGTGCAAAGAAAACTAACATTCTACATCCTAACATGTCTAACTCGAACTGAAGTTAATCAACAATTTATATTTTTGCTAATTTCTCAATGATGCATCTCGAACGACTGACCAGTTCTTGGGTTTGAGCTCCTCTCAGACTCACCTACAATAAAACTGTCCCTAGGAGTTACAGGGGTCAACTCCCTGATGCCTAAGTCAATCCAAGAGTCCAATACGATTAAGACAGAATGAATTATAAATAAATGTGTACCTTGTATTTATACTCTGTGTCCTAAATAATGCATTCCTGAATTATCACCCTTAATTACCCACGAATATGGTAGTTATCTTAGAGTATCAAATAATACCCTAATTGGGCCGCCACATCTACACCCAATACTCTTGGGATCAACCTCTATCAAGAGCCCCAGAAAAGCAGGTTCTTGACCTCGGAGGACTGGAACGGTACAAGGGTTCTTTAAGACCTCGAATGCATGGGAAAGTTCGAGGACTCTTAAGACTCGAAACGGACCTTGTACTTCGTTGTTCCTGCCTTCGAGGGAGGGAATCTAGTTTTCTCACCAACTCTCAGCGCTAGGATTTCAAAAGGCGTGCGTGCCGCACAACCGCGTGTATCATTGTCCCCCAAACGGTGTGTTGTCAGAAGGCAGATAAGCAGTTGAGTAATTCTATAACTTTTTACATTTACAAGACAGTTATTAATCATTCTGCCATTTCAGCCCCCATTATTACCCCTTAACCTCTCTTCTTTCTTTCGCTTTTCTCATTTGCAGGAACTCCTCACAAGCACTCCTTCTCTCTTTCTCTCTCGAGCGATCTTAATTTCGCCGGCTTTCCCAGAAAATCAGTAAGTACCTTTGTTTCTATCCTTATTCTACTATTTTCCTTTCCTCACCTTACAATCATGTCCCGTTGTGATGAGGGTTCCGTCTCCAAGAGATTTCCCGGTGAGATTAGGGTAGGTGGGGCAGAGATTAGTATGTCAGAGAGGGCTATTACTGACTCAGAATGCATTCATTCTGAAGAATCCCAATGTGATTCTGATGCCGGAAGAGGTGTGTCTGATCACATTACTAACAGTCCAGGGGAAGGGAGGGTTTTCCCGGTAACTGATATGCCTCTTTGAGGGCCCGTTGATAACTAGCCATCAGGCAGATCCTCTACCGGTGGAAAAATTAGCTTCTACCCTCCTCCGAATCCAGAGATTGAGGCCCTATGGGAGGCAAATACATCTTCAAAAGGCAAGAAAGTGTCCCTCGAAGCCATAGAGGAGGAGAATGCATAACTTTTGAGAGAGAAGATGGCCCTCGAGGAGGAGGAAGCGCCCTCAAAATCACTAAATGCACCTTCTTTGGCTAAATCCTCTCAGAAGAAGAAAGAGAAGATATCTCGAGGGGTAAGGTTGAGGGTTTCTGGGAAGGAGCCCCCAGCCCCAGCGGTGGGGAAATTTATCTCAAAGGTTTTGGACTCAATCCCTCTTGGCCAACAAATAGCCCTAGGTGCTGATTTTGAACCCTTTCAAGAGGAAAATACCCCCCATAACCTCCCCTAGGGAAGGTCGACTATTTCCCTTAGACATCTTCGATGCAGGCTCAACTTTCCCTTTTCGCCTCTCTTTTCCAAACTTCTTAAGCAATTCCAGGTGAGCCCTGCACAAGTTCATCCCAATGTCTTGGTGATTATTATGATGTTCTTGACACAATGTGATGAGTTTGGTATCAAGCCAAGGTATAAGCTACTTTGTTCGTTGTACTTCGTGTCCTATAGTGGGCGATCCAGCGACATGATTATCACTTTTACTAGCCGGGAGGCACATCACAAAGTTTTTGCTGTTCCTGGTAATTCGGGTGAGTGGAGAAGCTGGAAGAAGGGGATTTTGTTTGATAGCAGGATGTATCGAGTTCCCCCGTGGAACTGGGATGTGCTAGTTAATTCTCCCAAACCAGGGGAGTATATTTTTCCGGATGCCCTCGAGAGGGATAGGAAAAAGTTGTTGTCTAACTCCCTTGACTACAACCGCTTCAATAATCCTAACCTCGGGATTGGCGGCTTTGTATTTCCCCCTAAAATCTACGAGGAGTATGTGTATAAAGTACTCTGGAAGAATATCAGGAAAAGGAGAAGAGAACCTAAGGGCCCCAAAGAAGGCCCTCCCTTCGAGACCCTCATTAGTGGTTTTAGGCACTCGGAAGCCTCCGAAGGTGCCTTAATAGAATTCTTTTTCCTGTCTTTTGTGCCATTGCATTTACCTTTACTGATGTTGTTGTTCTCTTCTTTTTTTTTTAGTGGGTCTCGCTAGCGGCTTAAGGAACAAGAAGCCACACTCGAAGAAGGGTCAAGGTCCTCCTAAAGAGACCCCTACCCCCCTCGAACCAGGCCTTCACACCCCCAGTTGGTTGTGGAAGGCCTACTTTGACTTTGGCTGATAGCCAACCCCCCATACTAGGAATGTTTGCTAGAAGATTGGGGCAGAAGGTGGCAATGTTGGTAACGCCCTTCAACCATCGTTAATAGCAGCACGCGACAGTGACTGTGACAATACCCATCGACAGTCGGCATCCCCGACACCCCCTTCGAGTGATGTTGTGTGCATATCCAGCATTAAGCATCCCCAGGTTTTTATCCGTGCTTTTGAAAAATTCATTTTAGTATGCTTTTTCTAGCATTGGTCTAAGTTTAACTATTTTGCTAGGTTTCCCAACTTTTCCGTGAGGAAACTCAGAATATAACTGCTTTTGCCTATGCTTGTACTTCTGTCCATGGTTCTCTCGAAGAGAAGTTAGGCAAAAATGATGCTGAAATTTTGGAGTTGAAGAGAGTGCTCGAGGAGAACCAAAAAAATCTTGGAAGATGAGAGGTGGACGAAGGATACTTTTGATGTCGAGAAGCGTCAATGGATGCTAAAGAAAGATACCCTCGAGAAGAGGGTCCAGGATGCTGAGAACACACCCTCGCGGGTTCAGTTGCTCGAGACATTTAAAAGCAAACTATTGAACAACTCCGAGCTCCTTCAATTGTTTTGGACCTCATGGAGGTGGCCAAGCATCTCAGTTGTAGCGATCTAGCTGAGGAATTCCTGAAACCTTAACTGTCCGCCTCCCCGTCCGAAGAACTCTCTAAGCAGTTGGACAAGCTAATCAAGCCAGAACTCGAGGCTACTCTAGATGCAAAATGGGACGAGGAAATTAAGAACGATGGCATTTCCTTTACCCTGATGGATTTCATTAAGTCTAAATGACAGTTCTTCACTGCTGAGGGGATTCGAGCGATCATTCCACCCACGGCCGCAGACGCATCCCTCGAGCAGAACTCAGCTGATGCCCGAGTAAAGGGAATGATCGCACCCATCTCGAAGGAGGATAATTCTATAGATTTTCCTTGATTGTAACTTTACCAATGAGGGCCTCCCATTGTAACTTTTTGAAACTTCGATATAAAAATATCTTTTGGCATTTTTATAACTTATTTATTGATTTTACCTTTGTTCTCTTTTCGTAGTTAACTCGTTGAAGAGAGAGTTAGAAGGCGCTTGTGAGGAGCTTTCGAGTGCTAAAAAAGAATAGAGTGAGACACACAAACAACTATTGAAAGCCACACGAGATTTATCTATTTGTAACCAAGAGAAGGAATCTTTGAAAGACAGGCTTAACCAGCTCGAAGCTGAGATGGAGCTTTGGCAGTCCAAAGACCATCCAAACTTTAAGGGGTTTGTTAGGGATTTCTTGAGCAAAGAATTTAATGGTACATATCCTATAGAGGTAGTCAAAGATCGCGATCCCGCAGATAAAAACTTTGAAGAGTTGATGCATCAAATATATCTAGAATTTGGTTATCTGAAGTCATGTGTTGCTAATGTGACTAGGTTTCCAGTAGTGGAAAGGCGCCTAATTGGTTGCATGGGCAAAAATCGCAGGCTAGTGGCCCAAAGGGAGTTGATTGCCAAGAACCATCTAGTGGCCCAGAGCAAAATTACCATTCTTGAATAGGAATTGCTCGCTTGGAAGATAGCTAGCGAAGACCCCTTTCTTCAAGCAAACCCTAAGCGAGGAACACCCCAACCAAGAATGCTTCTTTGGTAGAATCTCTCTTATCCAAGAATACACGACTCGCGGGAGAGATCGAGGCCTGGAAGGTATAGGTCAAAAAAGTCAAGGAACACATTGCCGATTTTGAAGAAAAAATTGCTGCCCATGAAGTAAGCCTCCATGTCCACATGCTTTCTTACAACATTTCTTCCTCATATTTAATTGGAAATGATCAGCTTCCAAAATTTCTACTCAAAGCAGCTCAATACTGGATGGAAAAAGTTGACTCCCATGAGAATGGAACCCCTCGCCAAAAAAAGGTCTTTGACCTTATTCTTGATTGGTTGGCAGAATTGAAGGTTAAGGTATTTACCCCCTCGAGTTATTGTTTTGATCCTAGGTCACAAAAATCTGCTATTAAAGAAGCTAAAAAGCATCTTTCTCCCTTGAGCAAAGCTACCAAGGGATCTTCCACAAAGCATCGTAAGAGTGTTGGGTCCTCCTCGAAGGGCCCATTCAAATCCCCCATGAAGAAGTAGGGTAAAACCATTGCTCCCCTAGATTGAATATCTCGTGGAAGAAAAAATGAAGGATATTTGGAGAGCCATTGGTATCAAGCTGGAAGAGCTCGAACAAATAGAGGCAAAGGTGAAGGGGCTAGCTCTTTTCACTAAAGATTTGTTTCGGGAGGGGTTTCCTCCTATTTAAATGAATGCATTCATATACTTCTTGGCACCAAAATTGTACTTCTATTTATTGACGAAGTTGAAGCCTGTTTAACTCTCGCTCCTAGAAAACACAAGTTGAGTTTCTCAAACCCCTATTGTTAGCGTCAGTGAGGTTTTAAAAATTGTAATAGGATTTGAGTTGCTCGTGCGTATACTTCTTCAAACATTTTACAGCCCGAATATTAGTGCCACGCACAACTTTCTTAAGCAAATATATTATGAACATCTTCGAGAAGTAGGAATTAAAAATTTTAGAGACACAAGCGTTTTACCCAGGTTTGGTGTTTCCACTTACATCCTGCCAATTTTGTCCACTAGTTCATCATTTCAAGATTACAAAAGTAGCCCACGAGTGCCGCTTAAAGCATACCACTCGAACCTCAGCCATAGATGGAAATATCATCTAGAGAGCCACTTAAGAGAAAACCACTCGAAAATGATCTAGAGTGCCATTTAAGAGCAAACCACTCGAACATCAGCCGTAGCTGGAAATATCATCTAGAGCGCCACTTAAGAATAAACTGCTTGAACATCATCTAGAGTGCCGCTTAAGAGCAAACTGCTCGAACATCAGCCGTATCTGGAAATATCGCTTAGAGTGCCTCTTAAGAGCAACTCACTCATCATAGATGGTAGTACTTTCTCAGGTTGGTGAAGTTCCACCTCCTTGGTACTCGAACCCCATTCATCTCTTCGACCACATATCTTCCTCCCGGGTGATATTCAATCACTATGTAGGGTTCTTCCCAATTTGTAGCTAACTTCCCTTCAGGTTCCTTTCTGCTTTTCTTTTTTTTCTCATTACCAAGTCCTTTGTATTAAACAACACCTTCTTTACCCTCCTATCATGGTACCTTCTGAACCGTTCTTTAACTTTAGCCTCATGTAAATAAGGTAACTCTCTCTTTTCTTTCACCATGTCCAAATTCAGACATTGATTCTGCTGATTACTTATCTCATCTAGAATAGACATCATCCTTGGGATAGGAACACCTACCTATCTCCACAGGGATTACCGCCTCTGAGCCATATACTAGGCCATACGACATTTCACCAGTAGTGGAAGACTCAGCTGTCCGATATGCCCACAACACATTAGGTAATTCCCATATCCAATTTATCTTCCCCCCTCCCCTCAAGGCATGCTCGTATACCATTTACTATTATCCCGTTGGTCACCTCCACCCGCCCATTAGCTTGGGGGTGGTAAACTGATGTCACCTTTTGCTTAATCTGATATTCCTCGCACCACTTCTTGAAGGGATCTTGAGGAAACTGTGTTCTGTTATCCACGATGATCGTCCTTAGGATTCTAAAATGACATACAATATTCCTCTAGCAAAAGGAAATGATCGTTTTCCCCTTATGTTCGTCAGGGGCTCGACCTCTACCTACTTTGTGAAACAGTCAATGGCCACTTTTAGGTACCTAAGTTTTCCTGCCGCTTCTGGAAAAGAGCCCACCAGGTCGATCCCCCACTTATCAAATGGCCATGAACTATAGATGCTTCTCATCTCCTCCTGGGGGATATGTGTTATAGGGACGTGTCTTTGACACTAGTGGCAAGCTTGAATGTATCAATTCGCATCCTCGAACATTGTTGGCCAGTAAAATCCTGCTCGAATAAGCCTTCTCGCTACAGATCTCGCTCCCTGGTGGCTATCGCATACTCCCCTCATAGACTTCCCCTATGAGATAATCAGCCTCATGGGGTTAACACACCGAAGCAACGGCTGCAAATGACCCCTTCTATATAACACTTCTTCCTACAACACATACATTGGGGCTTTCAACCTTACCTTTCTGGCATCCACTTCATTTTTTGGTAGTACACCCTCTCAAAGATATGCTATGAACAGTGTCATCCAGGAGTCTTCCGCTTCCACCACCATAAATACAAGTTCTTCGAAACTTCGTTTCTTTAAATTTTCCATGAGTAATTGCTTCTGGGATTGGGTTCCCAAATCCAAAGAAGCGAGCTTTCTTAGAGTATCTGTTTTATGATTGCTTTCTCTCGGGACTTACATTAAAGTGTAAGATTTAAAAGTGTTCAACGGGTTTTTCACTACCTCGAGGTATCTTTGCAGGTTACGCTCTTTGACCTCGTATTCCACGTTCACCTATTGAACCACGATTTGAGAGTCACTGAAAACCTCTAATTCCTCCACAAGCAGCTCCCTTGCTAGGCGCAGTCTAGTGATCAGTGCTTCGTATTCAGCCTCATTGTTAGTTGCTTTGAATGTGAAGTTCAACGTTTAAGGGTAATCTTTACCATTGGGGCTGGTTAACAAGACCCCAGCTCCACTTCCTCCTGAATGTGATGAATCATTCACATACAACTTCCATACCTTCTTTTTCCTTGCCTTCACTTTTTGAATAGGGTCCAGACACATCTCGAGGAGCTCTGCAGTTTCCACTATGAATTCTTCCAGCGCCTGACCCTTAATTGCAACTCGAGGTTGATATTGGATATCCTGCTCTCCCAATTCCACTGCCCACTTCATCATTCTTCCCAAAATCTATGGTTTCAAAAGGATTTGTCGAATGGGGTGGTTTATGAGCACCACTGTCTTGTGTCCCTGGAAGTAGGGTCTCAGTCTCCTGGCTGCATGTACGAGGGCTAGAATCAACCTCTCGAGGACAGTATACCTCGTCTTCTGCCCTTTCAAGGCATAACTGACAAAATAAATTGGATGTTGCACCTTTTTGTTCTTTTTTGCTAGGGCTGCAGTGATTGCCAACGGCGACGCAAAAATGTACAGATATAGTGTCTCATCCTTATCTGGCTTTATCAAGGTAGGTAGTGTCCCCAAGTGCTCCTTAAAATGCTTGAATGCCTCATCGCATTTTCCATTCCACTCGAATTTATTTTCCCTTTGAAGGACATAAAAGAAAGGTAGGTGTTTCTCCACCCTCTTCGATAGGAACCTATTCCGCTAGAGACCTTGTAAGCTTTTGTACATCTTTTATTGATTGTGGGATTTTCAATCTCTTTAAAGCTTCGACCTTTTCTGGGTTTACATCAATACCCCTCTCCAAGGCCATGAATTCTAGGAACTTCCCCACCCCTGCACCGATAACTCATTTAGACGGGTTCAACTTCAAACTAGCCCCTCGAAGTCTACTAAATGTTTCTTCCAGGTCTTTTAAGAATTCTCCATGACTTCTGTTTTTGATGACCATATCATCCACATAAATCACCATATTCTTCCTTATTTATCCCCTAAACAGCTTATAAACCAGCCTCTGGTAAGTAGCCCCAGCATTTTTTAAGCCAAAGGGAATCTTCTTATAACAGTATGTGCCCTCATCTGTAATAAACAATGTTTTTTCCTTATCTTCCTCCGCCATGAGTATTTGGTGATACCTTTTATGCGCATCAAAGAAGGCCAGGATATGATGTCCAGTGATGGCTTCCACCAACCTATCGATTGGTGGCAACGGGTAACTGTCTTTGGGGTAATAATTATTTAAATCGGTGAAGTCTATACACATTTTCCAGGCCCCATCATGCTTTGGACCCATGAATGGGTTAGCAATCCATTTGGGGTAGAACACATCCTCAATGACATCTGCCATCAACAACTTCTCCACCTCTTGTTTAATTGCTTCAGCTCTTTCGGGAGCAAACACCATTCTCTTATGCTTCACTGGCTTTATCGAGGGGTCAATGTTCAGCCTGTGCAGTGTGAGACTCGAAGGTGCTCCTGTTAGGTTAGAAGTATTCCACGAGAACACATCCTCATATTCTCCCAATAAGTCTTTAAGTCTCTCCTTAACATCTTAGGAATTATCTTCCTCATAGCTAGTGATCCCATATCTCGAATAGGCATCTGTATTGTATCAGCTAATCCCATATCAACGTGCACCGTTGCTACATATCTTTTCTTTCTCGCTTCTCATACCGCATTAAGGTTACATTTTTAGCCACAGTCTAATCTCCTCGAATGGATGCCACTCTCTTTTCAGTCAGGAACTTCATCATAAGATGATTGGGTGACCAGGCCGTTCGAGCCTGGCATATCCATGGCCTTCTTAAAATCACATTGTATGGGTAATGGGGCATCCACGACAGTGAAGTTACACCTAATAGTCACCCCTTTGTCGTCATCCGCTACGCGAACGAGCAGGGTTATCTATCCTAGGGGGAATATCGGGTTTCCCGTGAATCCGGATAAAAGGGATACTGACTTTTTCAAGTTGTCACACCATATATCCAACTGATCAAAGCACTCAACAAATATCACTTCTACCCCACTTCTATCATCAATGAATACTCTTCGTATCAATAATATTCTAATTTAATGGCTGAAATTACCATAGGATCCGCATGAGGTGTTTGGTATGGCACTGCATCCACTTCCAAGAAAGTGACTATCTCGTCCGGTTGAAACCTCTTGTGGCTAGGCTCTTTCGCAGGGACCCTTCGAGCCTCTACTTTTATCACATCATTTTTTAGATCTCTCTCCCACCATGTCATTGAAGATATTAATCACTCTTCGAAGGGGTGGGTTTTCCCTGTTTTGGTTATCTTGATTACCCCCTGTTGCTCCTGGGGTCTATCCTGCCTTCCTTCTTGCCCCTGTCTCGAACATCCTATTCTCGAGGCCTTCTATCTCCTCTACCCCCACTATTTTGATTGTTCCTCCTATAAGGTTGCCATTGGTTCATTCGAGGCCTCGAAGGAGCAGCCTGGTTCCTTAGTCCTTGCCCTCAAAATTGTCATTCCCGTTCACACCTATCGATCTCCATCCTCAATTGCATGAAATCATTTGTGTCATGATCATAATCCTTGTGGTGATTGCAATGCTTATTTGTTTCCCTTCGGGCCACCACCGAGTTATGCGAACTCTACAAAGGTGGGGGGGTGCTCGGAATAACCGTTTATGTATAATTAAGATCTCTACATGAGTTCTCCCTCAGAGTGTTGGTGATAATAGAGCGTATCTCTCGAATGGTATTCTTATGGGTTCGACTAGCCTTTTCCCTCTATGTTCTACGTTTCTTCCCATTTTCTCTGTAAGGCTATCTCTTTTCTTCATGGTTGCTTCCTCTACCCTCAAGTATTGCTCTACAACCACCTGAAGTTTTTGCAAGGTCTTGGGGGTATTAGTACTCAGTTTCTTGTATAATTCCAAGTTATGCATCCCCAGCAGGTACCCATGGATTACTTCATTCTTCGTTGTTTCCATCACTCCCAAGCTCTCGTCCACATACCAAAGATAGAAAGCCTCCGTGCTCTCCCCTGTCTTTTGCTTTGTCTGATAGAGTTATAATAGAGTTTTTGTGAACTTCTTCTTCTGCACATATTGGCTCAACAATGCTCCACTGAAGTCTTGGTACAATCAAAGCGAGCCTCTTGGCAACTTATTGAACCACTCTTGTGCTTTTCTCCGCATGTAGCTTCCTACCAGCTTACATGTCAACTTCTTATTGAAATCTCTCAAACTCATCAAGCCCAGGAACATCTGGATGAATTCTCGAGGATTAGTCTCACCAATGTACGTGGGAAGTTCTTCCAGAGGTTTCATTTCTATTGCCCATCGAACCAAGGTAATCACCAAGCTGAAAGGAGACCCTGCAGCTTGGCCCAAGGGTCCGATAAACCTATCTAACTCCTTCTTTAACGATTCACTTACATCCGAGGGGAGTTCCTGTTACCCCCCTATCAGGTTCAACCCCTTGTCATGACCCCCCAGATGTGGAAAATAGGGAGGTTGAGTTGCCCTATACCCAGGGTTCGTCCAAGGCTGTCCAAAACCCGGGTATGCTGGTGGTGGTGGTGATTGACTATAGGGATTGTAAGGCCCCTGAATAATCATTGTTCCTTGAATTCTCATACTTTCATATCCTTTCCTAGAAAATTAATCCATCATCCCATATGTCGCCCCTGGACCGGCCAGGTCGAAGGTAAGAGCAGATAAGGCTAGTGGAGGTAATGAATATACTGGGCCCTGTGAGTAACCAATAATAAAAGGCTGAGGCATAGCTTGCAATGACTCTCCATTATATGCGTGATAAGGGTAGGTTATTGTAGGCTGAGAGGCCTACCCCATATTTATTCCTACAGATGAGGGTGGCAGTACTCTGTACGTGACCCTGTCATCCCTCGGAGGAGGGGTAACTCGATAGCCGGCCGCAGCCAGGACCTGAGCTGTTTGCTCTACATCTTAGTTCGGGGTTGCCCTCCCCATGTTCTACTTTCTCTGCATGTGCTAGCCATAGGCTTCCATGTATGAATCTCCCGAAACATCCGTAAACCATCCATCCCTCGGGCCGGCTACCCCATCGAGCAAGGAATCAGGGTTTTTCTGTTACTGCTCTCCCATCACTTCCAATCTCCTCGAGGGATCGAGCGCATCATCCTGGATTGGTGCCAGGGTATTTCCAGCGAATGCTCCTGAAGTTTTCCCCCCTCATTGTCTACGACCGTAACAGGCTCTGCACGCGACTCCGTTCCTAACGTTTGAAGGTTAGCCATGCTGATATCCTCGACACAGGCTTCATTTCCTGCCCATGAATCCTCTGTTCTTGACCTTTACAGAGACCCGGCCCTTGTACCTATCAACCTTAACCTTTCACTCCTTCAAATAACCATGGACATAAACCTTCAAAACCCTTAATCTGGCTTAGTCATCCCACATACGACACTACTTGATGCGTCTCGAACGACCGACCAGTTCTTGGGCTTGAGCTCCTCTCGAATTCACCTGCAATAAAACTATCCCTAGGGGTTCCAAGGGCCAGCTCTCTGATACCTAAGTTAGTCCAAGAGTCCAATATGATTAAGACAGAATGAATTAAAAATAAATGTGTACCTTGTATTTATACTATGTATCCTAAATAATATTTTCCTTGATTATCACCCTTTATTACCCACGAATACGGTAATTATCTTAGAGTATTAAATAATACCCTAATTGGGCCGCCACATCTACAGCCCAATCCCCTTTTTGGGCTCAACCTCTATCACTCAATTTTGTAGAACAATTCCTTGTTTTACTTTAAACTTGTAGTGTGTACTCAAGAAAATAGGAGAAAAAATGGCTGTCCTTACAAAAACTGCTACATCTTTATTACAACATGCAGGGGTTCCCAAATTAGGTTGAGTGTACTAACTATTTGTCAAATTTTTTATATAAAAGGTAGTATCATTAACCTGGACCTTTTCCTTATAATCTGTGCAGTTGATGGTTCTCATCCAATCTTAGACTCAAGAATAGAATCCAAAGGTTCATATGGCCTTCCCGCTGATTTTTGATGATTTGATCTCTTATGGCCACTTCAAATTGAAGCTTTGTATTTGCAATACCCTTCAAGCATGAAAATTGAAGGATATTAGACATTGCAAATAGGTTTCAATCTAACATTTAGTTCAAGGAACTTTCAAAATTGGGAAAATGCACTTTATGTTCATCAATGATCTGGATGGTGGAGTTGGAAGGCTTAGCAACACCAATCAAGTTTTGAATAATCCTTTGGAGTTTTGAAGCATATTTATAATACAAATAAATTAAAATTTTCAAGGATTCGGAGTTTGTGTATTTAAGCTATTAGATCAGCATTTAATAGTGTTTATTTGCATGTCTAAAATTGTCTAGTTCGGTCCATTTCCACCCAACTTATATAATGTAAATTTTTTGAAATGAAATCCAAAAGTTCAGGTTCATTAATATTTAGTTTGATGGTATAAAAATTTTGTTTGAAATTTGACTGTTTTAGTTAAAGACCTGTGGTGAGTTACTTTTGGTTTTAGAGAAGCATCTTTGTTAAAGTTGTGGAGAGTAGGTGTTACAAGTATTTCACTATTTACTTTTGTGTTTCTTAATAATAACCCATGTAGTACTTCTCAGATATATGTTAGTTCATATGTTTATATAATTTGTTACTCAGTGTAGATACTTTGTTTAGACTTTCATTTTCTTCTTTTGCTAACAAATGTATAAATTAGTTTTTATGTTTAGATGGTTTGTAAAATCATTTTAAGAACTTAGTTTTGACTTTTATTTTTCTAAGAGATTAATTTAGTATTTACAAATAATAAATATTTAATTACTTTATATATTAAATTGTTTGTTAAGTATTTTAAAAACTTTTTTTTTAATGAGAACACCCTAGGGTGGGGGAGAATATATTAGAGGTTCCCCAAGCCTCCATCAAAATGAGTTAGATTTACAGACAGAGCAGATTAGCCATAGTTCGTGATGAGGCAACATGGTAGCCCCCCAAAAGTCCTACCAATTCTAGATCAAATACTTGTGTAACAACTATCCTAGGAAAAAAAGGATAGATGATGAAGTTGCGATCCGAAGGAGAGAATCTCCACCCCTTGTGTTAATTCTCACCTCCGGCCAGGCAACTTCAATTACAAGAAGTGATGGCATAAGTTAAAAGTTTCTGAAACTGAAGTCCCCAACAACTGTATCAGTTACAGAGTAAATATGTGCAAAGCTTGAGTTGAGAGAGGCTAGAAGAATGTAACTGAATGGAGTGAAAGATCAAAGACCTCATCAACACCGATGTAGCAATTTGCTGCCGAAGGTCGCTACCGGGTATACCACCATGAATACCAGCAGTAGATTTCCAATTGATATGGGATCTGCACGATCTATTGAGTATGGAGTCCCCGAGGTTTGTAGAAACTCGCAGAAGATGATTGATAGCAAGCATCAAGCAGATCCTGAACCTGCATGAAAAAATCTTGATCAGCAGTATCAATCCTTAGGCAAAGCATGTTAATGCGTTCTAACCTGCGGTGTATGTAACCCATCTAATGTAATCAGACCCTTGATATGCTGGGGGATGTTATTAAGATTAAGACATTGAAAATGGCTAGTGTGATGCTTCGCAATTGCATTTGCTACAAAATTACCCTCTCTGTAAACATGATTAAGATGAGCAGAACCTAATAGAGCTTTAACTCTGTAAGCCAAATCAAAAAGATTACAGTTTGTAGAGTAAGGGTCATTTATCATGTTAATAGCCAACCTGCAGTCAGTTTCGAAAATGCAATTTTGCCCCATATCGTGCAAATTTTTGCATGCGAATAGCAGTGCCTTAATTTCAGCTTCCAAAGGTGAAGCAGCAGAGATAGAGGCAGAAGCTATATTAATCAAAGCACTCGAGTTATCTCGAACAATCAAACCAGCAGCTGCCTTATTAGGAAACCATGAGGCATCTATGTTAATTTTTATTGACCCCCATGGAGGTCTCTCCCAATAAACCGTGATATGTTAGGCTTCGGAGGAGGTCTAATGAAAGGAATCCAATGACTGAGAGGTGATGCAATAGCAGAATGTGAGAAATAAGTCTTTGGAGTGGTTAGAAAAGCCAGCTTAATTAGGTCATAGACTTCCTTGGAAATTTGCTCCGAAGAGAATGGCTTATTATCAAATATGAACCTATTCCTAGCTTTCCAAAGCAACCAACAAGTAAGAGATGGCAGGATTTTACAGGCAAAGTGCTTCCAGCTAGGTAAATCATGGGTATTCCAGAAGATAAAAATTCTTTCAGTAAGGGAATGATTAGAGTTTAGATGAAAGTGAACTATAGATGCTATGTTACTCCAGACAGCCTGAGCAATAGGACATGAAATAAAGAAATGCTGAATTGAGTCTGAACTAGAACAAGCCGGGCACTTAGAAGCTAGACTGAAACCACGGGTAATAAGCACATCATCAAACGGAAGAAAGGATTGCAGCATTTTCCAGGTGAAAATTGAAATCTTTTTTTGTAGATCATTATTCCAAATGAATTTGCAAGCAGGAAAGTTACCTGGTCCGTAAGTAAGAGCCCTATATGTTGACTTAGATGTGAAATTACCAGAGGCATCAGCCTTCCATATCAATCTATCTTCCCTCTCTATTGTCAGTTCTGAATCCTGAAGAAAAAACAAAGTATCATTTTCCAGAAAAGAACCAATCTGGGTTAAAATAATGGCCTTGTTACTAATGAAATCTGCCACAGGCAAAAATGGCATTGCAGCTACTATATGCTCAAGGATAAGGTTACACAGAGGACCCTGAGGACACCAATTAGCAGACCAGAAACTGCAGGTACCTTTGCCATGAATGATTACTGAGTTATGTTCTGCAAAAGAATTAATGGAAAGGATTCTTTTCCAAGTTACTGATTTCCTATAGGAAAAAGGAAGAGCCCAGAGCAACTTGGACCAAAGAGTGTTCCCTAATTGGCTCTTCCACCAAAGTTTAGCTGAACAGGTATCAATTATAGCCTTAATAGATCTAAAACCAAGCCCATTTAAATCAGTTGATATCGCAATGGCAGACCATCTTTTCCACATTTTATTATTTTTTCCCTCTGATTCCCCCCAAAAGAATCTTGCTAATCTTTTTTCAAATGTTCGAATTATTATTTTAGGGGGATTAGTAACTGCCCATAGGTGCTGTGGCAAAGAATATAGACAGTGTTTAATTAAAACCAACTCGCCCCCCGCACTTAGCCACCTATTCTTCCAACTTTGAAGCTTAGTGTCAAGGTTTGCCATTAATGGTTGGAAATATCTTTTAAGAGTTCTTCCCTGGAAAATGGGACAGCCAAGGTACTTAAATGGGAATGAGCCTTTTTTCATTTTTAGGATTGACCTAACCTGATTATTCTTTAAAATGGAGGCTCTTTTGCTAA
Source organism: Rubia yunnanensis (assembly GCA_037428765.1). Taxonomy (NCBI): domain Eukaryota; kingdom Viridiplantae; phylum Streptophyta; class Magnoliopsida; order Gentianales; family Rubiaceae; genus Rubia; species Rubia yunnanensis. Next base: position 61,236,705 of record CM075069.1, on the reverse strand, counting down.
GATAAAAATCGGATTTTTCAAAATTGAACTTCTGTCCCGAAGTAACCTCAAAGATATCTAGGAAGGCTTTTATTTTTATGAGATTAGACTTAGATGCTTGCATAAAGATAATGGTGTCATCTGCATACATTAAGTGTGAAACAGCAGGGATTGAGACAGGTAGTTGGAAACGAGTAAGACTATTATTAGAGAATATAAAGGATAGACTTCTAGAGAAAGCTTCAGTAAAAATATTAAAAAGAAAGGGAGAGAGTGGATCACCTTGTTTAATTCCTCTAGTAGCTTTGAAAAAGCCTACTGGGTTCCCATTTACAAGAACAGAGAAATAAGCCTGAGATAAATTACTCATAACAGCAGATAAAAAGGACCCATTAAAACCAAATTTAGATAGAATCTTCCTAAGAAACTGCCAGTTGACTCTATCAAAAGCTTTCATTAAATCTAATTTCAGCATACAATTAGGGGACCTGTTCTTTTTATCTAGAAACCTGACCATTTCCTGTAAATACAGGATGTTATCAGAAATATCTCTCTTCTTTAAGAAGGAAGATTGGTTAGGAGAGATCAGGGTGTCCATGTAAGGCCTTAGCCTTTCCATTAAAACCTTGGAACAGATTTTATTTAGGACATTAGATAAGCTGATAGGTCTAAAGTCTCCAAAAGAGCAAGGTGTTGCTTTCTTGGGAATTAGTGTAATCCATGTACTAGATATTCCTTTCGGGATGTTAGAACCTAAGATGAAATCATTGACAGCCTCCATTAGATCTTGTTTAATAAAAGACCAGCATTTGCTATAGAATTTAGGTGTGAAACCGTCGGCCCTGGACTGCTGTTACTATTTAAACTTTTAATGACAGCTTCTAACTCAGATTCTAGCACAGGTGCAGCTAAAGTTAGATTATCCGTGTCATTTATTATTTTGGGGATTTGACTAAGAAAGTGAGAGCAGTATGTATCAGCAGTATTTTGGTTAGGCTCAGTTAATAAATCAGAGAAAAAAGCAATTGCTTCATTTTGAATATCAGTTTGTGTGTTTAACCATTGGCCTGCTTGATTTTTAATTTTATTGATCTGCATCTTACAATTCTTTTCCTGCACAACTTTATGAAAAAATTGCGTATTATTATCCCCCAATTTATGCCATTTAAGTCTCGCTTTCTGCTTCCAAAACTTTTCTTTCTCCTTTAGAGCCCTAAGCAGAAATGCTTTTTTCTGGTTTAGCTTTACAAGTTCAGGCAAAGTTGGACTTAAATCAAAAGCGAGTTCCTGAATTCTTAGGGCTTCCTCAGCTAGTGTTACATTAGAATCAATATTGCCAAACGACTCTCTATTCCATGTTTTAATCACTTTTTTAAGCCTAATCAATTTTAAATAGAACCTGATCATGCCTTTATCATGAATTGGCTTTTCCCAATTTTCCTGAATTAAACCAAGAAATTCTGTCCTCTGGAACCAGACATTAATAAACCTGAAAGGCTTTGGATATGAGGGAACTAAGTTGGACAATTGGAGGAGGAGAGGTGAGTGGTCCGACGTATGCCTATTAAGAATCTGGATGGAGGAAGAAGGAAATTTAGAGCTCCATGATAGAGTACAAAGGCCTCTATCTAATCTTTTTGAGGTAGGGTTTCTCAGCCTAGAGTTGCACCAAGTAAAAATATTACCCACTGTATTAATTTCCTGAATACCATTGGAATTAATCCAGGTATTAAAATCTCTAATACTTCCTAGGACCGGGTTAGAAGGACCTCTATATTCAGACACAGAAGTAATTGTATTGAAATCCCCTATGAAAATAGTGTCACCCTTAGAAATCAGCTGTAAATCTTTCCATAGTGCTTTTCTACCTTCTCTATTTCTTAATGCATAAATGAAAACAGCCTCCATGCAGAGATTTAAAGATTGGTGAGATATGTCAACGTGCATAAATTGTTCATGAGAAGTCAGTAGTGAAACAGATAGGAGGTTGGACCACATAAGCCAGATTTTCCCATTTGGAAGGAACATAGAGTTGGAAAAATTAAGTGCAGTCATATAGGATTGAATTTTTGAATTGTCATGCATGGGTTCAATTATACATATCAACAGAATTTTCTTAAGTTTAAGTAGATTCGACAGTCTAAGCATTGAAGTTTCCATAACACGTAGATTCCAAACCAGGAAATTAACATTAACAGTAGATGTCATATTTCACCTGATTTATTACCTTTTGTAGCCGATCTTAAAAGCATCTTATTCAGTTGGCTAAGATAGGTGATTTTTTTTATTTTTAGCCTTACCATGGTGATCAAACTTACCCGGGGGCTCTAAAGCAGGAGAGGCATTTTGTTGATCAGTGGAGGCCAGTTCCAGGGAACTATCCAAATCCTCATATATTGTCTCACTGATTCCATCCTGATCCTGTGAACTGAAGCCTTCTTCCTGCAAAACAGAAAATCTGTTTGACATCTTTCCATCTAGGGAAAGTGTAGGGTTAACAATAGAATCCTTCAAAGGAAACCGAAGTAAACCAATTTACAGATCGTCTTTAGCATAAGATATCAGTGCTGGTTTGGAGTTTTCAGTTGCCTTTAGTAACCTAGTAATAGAATTATCAGGGCTCTTAGTGGTACAGTTTTCAGATGCCAGAAATCTACCACTAACAGAAACTCTAGGAACCACAATTGGAGAATTAAATTGAGAATGAAAGTCGGGATTCCTACCAGCCTTATCAGAGGTAGAAGGATCATCAGAGATCAAAGGTGGTAGATCAAATTTTTTACCCGTTTCCTGCCACTGTGGATTAGGTTGTCTTTGAACTATGATGGTATCCTCAATTCTATCCTTAGTAGGTTGGGAGATAGCTCTACATTGGGCTAACGAATGACCTAGTTTAGCACAGTGGTCGCAATAGAGAGGAATATTTTCAAACTCAATTCGATACTTCCTATTATTCGAAATTGAAACAAGCCTAATAAAATGACACAGAGGCTTAAGTAAATCAATTTTGACACAGAATTTGATTGCAGAGGGCCTAGTAAGCATCTCAGTAGCAAAATCATTTTTAATAAAGTTGCCTATACTATTGCCAATTGCCTCAATGGAAGCAGAATTATAATAATACAAAGGCACTTCCCTGATAGTGCACCAAATGGGAACAATAGGAGATTCTTTCTGTGTGGAAAACTCAGGAGTCCACTTTAGCATCTTAAGCAGTATGCCATTAAAGTTCCATATGCCCTTCATCCAACATCGTTGATAGTCGTTGACCTGCTCAAATCGGATTAGCACATGTTTATAATCCAGAGATCCTAATTGATACTTACTTTCGAACCCAATTGTTTTAAGGGCTACCTCCATCTGTTCCATAGAAAACCTACCCTTAGTAAACTTACCGACCAAAGCATTGGAATAATGTGCCGATAGCATTGCAATTTGCTCATCAGAATACAAGCAGGCAGGGTCTCTAAGATGAGTAGATTTTGGGATAAGCTCGGGGTTACTTGGGAGATGTGTTGCAAGAGGGGGAGATTTGGATTGAAGAGCTGCGGCAAAGGTTTTTGGAGGAGGAGGATGATTGGCAGTAGTGGCCGCCATATCAGCCGGCGAGAAGAAGCTCTGCCGGTCGGCGAAGCAGCCAGAAGAGCCGGCCTAGAACCGTTGCCGGCAAATAACGGTAAGAAAAAAGAGGTTAAGAGAGAAAAGGAGAAACACACACACTTTCGCACCAAGAATCGCACCTATGAACAGTCCTTTTTCTACACGCGCAATGAAGTATTTTAAAAACTTAGTTTCTAAATGTAATAATATAACTTATAACTAACAATTATATTGATTAGTTTATATGTTTAGAATGTTTGTTAATCATTTTAAGTACTTTGTTTAAATTTTCATAATTATATAACTTACAACTAATAAATGTATAAATTAATTTGTATGTTTGGAATGTTTGTTAATAATTTTAATGACTTTATTTAAACTATTACTTCCTACAAAATAATAATGATACAAGTTACAAACTTACAACTAGCAAATGTATAAATTAGTTCATTCGATTAGAGTATTCGTCAGTCGGTTTAATGATTTGGTTTAGACTTTTAATTTTTAAAATTAATTAGAACTCACAATTAGAAAATGTATAGATTAGTCCATATGTTTAGAATGTTTGTTAACCGTTTTAATGATTTAGTTTAGACTTTCATTTTCTATGTGATAGTGATAGAATTTTTAGATAATTTTTTTTATATAAATTAGTTCATATATTTAGAGTGTTTGTTATTCATTTTAATTATATTTTAAAATTTTATCTTACAAACAAAATCATTAGTACTCCCTCCGTCCCATAATAAACTTCCCCCTTTCCTTTTTGGGACGTCCCACTATAAACCTCCTAATTCTAAACTTTCTACATTTAGCCATAAATATATGGTCATAACTCTTCCTTTTATTTGATTTATGTAGGTCCACTCTCATCACTCATTAAAAAGATGCCACATATATAGACATGTCTTAAAGTTTGTGCAAAAAATAATTTGGAACTTTAAAGTGGGAAGGAAGGAGTATAATATAAGCTATATAACCAGCCATTTTTTAGTACCAACAATAATTACCAATAAAAACATATTCAAGTGATTAGTTTATATGTTTAGAAGAATTGTTAATCATTTTAAATACTTTGTTTAAACTTCATTTTTTACAATATAATGATAGAAAAGTAGCAAATGATTCTTGCATATATTAGTTCATAGGGCAAAATACTAATATGACCCTATGTTTTGAAAGTTTGTGCTGATATAACCCTGTAAAGTTGAAAAGTGCTATTATAGCCCTGTGTTTTGCATCAAAAGTGCCGATATAACCCTGTGGCACTATTCTGGTGTTGACTTTGTAATTTCTGGCATTGACCAAAAATAAAAAGACTAAAATACCCCCAGTCTTAAAATTACAAACCTAATGACTAAACTACCCTAGATTTCTTCCTCTTCACCACCACTATCACCACCTCTGCCATTATCACTGCCACCGACCACCACCAACCACCGCCAGCACCACCAGTCATCGCCACCACCAGCAGCCACCACCACCAACCACAGCCACCACCACCAACCACAGCCACCACCACCAACCACAGCCACCACCACCAGCCACAGCCGCCACTATTACCAACCACCAGCCACAACCACCACCACCACCCGAACCTAAACCTAGCTCTGCCACCACCACCAGCCATCACCGCCACCACCACCAGCCACAGCCACCACCACCCGCCCCAGTAGAACCTAAACCTAGCTCTGCCACCACCGCTTGTCGCTAGATACAAAATCAAAATCTCAGGTCCTTCGGAAACACAGAATCAAAATCACACAATAAAAAAACACAGAATCAAAAAACACAGAATCAAAAACACAGAATCAAAAACAACTGCAGCAAAATCTCAGGTCTAATGGGTTAACCCGTTAGACAAACTCTCAGCAAAATCTCAACATAACCCTAACGGGTCGGATCTCACCGCAGCAAAATCCTTCATCCGGCGACCTCCGTACCGGCCACCGCCGTCTCCGGTGAAGCACACATGGTAGCTGCCGTGCGCTGCCTCTGCTCCGTCGTGCACCGCCGCCTTAACCACTGCCACCCCTGACCCTAAGCCATCCCCGCTACCCCTAGCCCTAAGCCCCATCGCCGCTCTGTCGTGCACCGCCACCGCTCAGCCGTACACCGCCGCCAACCTCAGCCTCGCCTCCGACCACCAAACCTTAACATTTGCCCTGGACGAACACAAACCATCCACCTCCTCCTCCGACCATCAAACCCCACCCTCTGGAAATTGATGGGGATTTGCAGAGTGACGGGGATTTGAAGATCTGGAAATTGATGGGGATTTGAAGATCTGGAAATTGATGGGGATTTGAAGATCTGGAAATTGACGGGGATTTGAAGAAGAAAAGAGGAAGTAAAGAGGAAGAAGAAGAAAAAATAGGAAGAAGAAAAGAGGAGAACGGGGATTTGAAGAAGAAAACAGGAAGAAAAGAGGAAGAAGAAAAGAGGAGAACGGAGACGAGAACGACAAAGAAAAGAGGAGAAGAAAAGAGAAGAAGAAAAGAGAAGGAAAAGGGTATAAACGTCTTTCTATCTAACCCAATTTTTCTTTTTCTTAATTATAGGGGGTATAATGGTAATTTCATTACTTTCCGGCCAAAATCAGGTCTATAGGATTATATTAGCACATTTCGGAAAAATACAGGGCTATATTAGCACTTTTCAACTTCACAGGGTCATATTAGCACTAACCCTCAAAACATAGGGTCATATGAGCACTTGACTCTAGTTCATATGTTTATGATATTTGTTAATCGTCCTAAAGATTTAGTTTTGAGGTACTCCAATTTCTGGAATATAGTTAAATAACCTACACTGGCATTGGCATATATTAGTTCATAAGTTTATAATATATGATAGCCCTTTTGATCTGCTTCATTACACGTGCGTTAACCGATGCATTTTACATACTTTTTAGTTACTTTTACTTAGTGCATTGCTAATATTAGTTGATCGAAATAGGTAAATAGAAAAAACAATAATGGTGCCTGCAGACGGGAGCCCAAAGCTGGTCAGCCGTCTGCTACGAAGTGTTCACAACCTCCAAAAAGGAGGCCAAAACAAAACAACTAAATGAATAAAAACAAATGGAAAACCGCTACGGCCCAGGGGACACCCCCCCTGGACCATAAGCTACTAAGACTGCTTCTACCCCAAACATCGGGGCCTTCCAAGGTGATGCTTTCCATAGTGGTACTCAACAATGATGGTGCTCTTCCAAAATGGTGCTTAACAACGTCTATCATCTCTACTGATAGGTCTTCAAGGGGGGCGATGTCTATCACCCCATCTTCGTAGTGTGCTAAAAAGCAACACTGGAAAAAGATATGTCAGAACTTGAAGAGCCCAGTCAAATAAATAAACTCCTATGCGTGCCAACTACCCAAGCCCGTGGTAAGAGAGTCGAAACCGTAGGTACACACATATACTCCAAAGGGATAAACCTAAGCCAAAAATAACGATCAAATATACTCCCGCATTACAGCTCAATTTTTGGTAGCGAAATTCCATGTAGGCCCAGTGAGATCCCAAATAAATCCTCCATAGTAGATCCAATAATACAAATGAACTCAATAATAATGTCCAAAAAACACTCTATTAAAAGCCCAGGTACACAAGAAAACCCTAAGGCCCTCTACTTGAATTTAATAAAAAAAATCAGCCTAATAGAGCAAGCCTTTCAGCCCTATTTTCGGAAGCAATTTTCCCAAGTTTAAGCCCAAATATTCGTCCACAAAAACATTTAATCAGCAAGAGAAGTCCTCGGCCCAAGATGAATAAATCAGCAATCAAAGAGTTGTTCCAATCTGCCCAGCAGCTAAATGATCTACTTAGCCCACATATTAAATCAAATACTCCCAGCAGCCAAATTAAATCGGAAGCCGCCCAGGTACACAAGAAAACCCCTAAGGCCCTACTTGAATTTAATAAAAAAATCAGCCTAATAGAGCAAGCCTTTCAGCCCTATTTTCGGAAGCAATTTTCCCAAGTTTAAGCCCAAATATTCGTCCATGAAAACATTTAATCAGCAAGAGAAGTCCTCGGCCCAAGCTGAATAAATCAGCAATCAAAGAGTTGTTCCAATCTGCCCAGCAGCTAAGTGATCTACTTAGCCCACATATTAAATCAAATACTCCCAGCAGCCAAATTAAATCGGAAGCCAAACAAATCATCAAACGGCCTAGAAGGAGGAGTAAACCATACAGCCCAAGCTGAATAATTCGCCCCAGCTTTGAAGACAAGGGTCGTCATACCCGAATAGAAATGCGCGGATCAAATGACTCGATTTCCGCCCCACTGCTGTTCACAAATTGTTACAGCCCTCTTAAAATCTTTTCGGCCTAGTATCGGCCCAACGCAGAAAACCCTAAACCTGTCAGACCCTTTTCCATCTTTGCGGGTCAGAGAACCCGCCACCGCCAACCCAATTTCTCAGAGCATGTGCAATGGGGACTCTTTAATTTTAAGAAACTGTTCTAGAAAAAATACTCACAAAAAAATACCATAGTTTCTTGGTAAGAAATCGGGCAAGAAACCACTTCCCACATTCTGTCATCAGGCACTGGGGCCCAAAGTCAGAAGGGATTTTTTCGTCCAAAAATGGGACATGTGGCACCCTCCCATTGGGCCACGTATCTCATTAACACTTACCCATTTTTATTATAATTTTCCGTTAAATTTTTTTAAAATAACTCGTCTCTTAAAAGACGATCTTTCCATAAGTTATGAAAAATCAAATTTTAAAGTGTAAATTAGAAGAAATGAAGAAAAAAATTTTGGGTTGCATGAATCGGGTTATAAACTTTATAAATACTTGCATAGTATAATTTTAATATTGCAACTAAGAACTTTTACCTTTTATTATTTTAATTAAACGCCACGGTCCTTCCCAAGACTTTGCTTTTTCTGAATATTTGCATGTTTCTTTTAAAAACTGTAGAATTTTATTTTTAAATTTGATTTTTTAAAATCTGCAGAGGAATATATAAAATCTGAAAAATTAATTAAAAAATCTGCAAGAATTTTATTAAATTTGTAAAATATTTTAAAAATATGCAATTTTTATTTTTAAAAAAATAATTCAAAAAATATTTAATGTATTTTTTTCACTAAATTTAATTTTGGGTGGAAAAATTTATTTAAATCATATTACATTTAAAGGTAAAATTAATGTGATAATGATAGAGAAAATCAAGTGGGGTCCATGACTTGTAGGAAGTGGTTTCTTACTATTGTGAAGAAGAAAATATCGGTTTCTTAAGTGGTTTCTTAGGGTGAACTAGAAGAAAGAGATTGAAAGAATATAATATATTTAATTGGTAAGAAACAGATAGTGGTTTCTACCATTGCACTTGATCTTAAATCCTAAGTTGCCTTCAACCCGCTTTCTCCATCCGGGTCGTTTGACCCGGCTGCGCGACCCGAAACATCAGCCTTCCCTAACTCGCCAGAAAAATGTGCTAGACTGCCGCCGCACCTCCAAAACTGCCAAAAAATGCTTCGGATACCCCGAATGCATCAAATTTTGTAGGCAATATGAAACCCACCAAAAAAACGTGATAAATTGCATCGCACTTAAGTAAAAACCGAGAAAATCAGTACAACTTTTCCAAGACCATGGCCGGGAAAAGGCACTGGAACCATGTTGAAGCCCAGAAACTGGGTGGGAGAATTCACCGGATCCGTTGTGATTTCGTTTCCCAAACGCGAGCCAGAGAACGCCTAGAGTCGAGTATGAACACTTTCGAATGAGGAGAGAACAATTCCAACAACTAAGAACTCAAAATCCATAAGCCCAAGATATAAAACAATATTCCGGCGACCCAAAGCTGCAAACCGTCGGAAAAAACGTCCTAAACTCAAGAGATCAAATTTGGCCATTACCAGAAAAAAATCACTCGCTCATGTTAGGATAAATCATATTCTTAATTAGATTATGATTTATTATGATTAGAGTTATTTCCTTATTTCACCTCTATTGTACTCTCTATATATTCAGTCATCAATACTACAATTCCTTACGGCAAATTATTCTATCATGGTATCAGAGCAAGTTCTGATCCTAAATCATAAATTTATTTTTATTTTTTTCTGACCGACCAATGCACTTGATTCCGGTGAATTATCGGTCAATTTTCGGTGACATTCGGCCATCTTCCGATAGTCTTCCGGCGTCTCTCTTTCCAAAGTCCAAACTCTTCATCTCCGGCTTGGTCATCATCATCTGACGGCATCCGTATCTCACCGGTGTTCAAACTTCACATTGGACGGTGATAAATTTCACCGGCGTTCAAGTCATCTCCGGCATTAGGCTCTTCTCCTGGCAGCAACTTCATTTCCGGATATCAAATATCTCGTCGAATTCAGATCCGTCGTCTTCAAGTTCGATCGCCTTCTCCGGTCGCACTCGTCGCGTCTCGGCCACAGCCAAATCCACGCACCCACAGCTCCTTCTAGAAGTGCGTGCGACCACGTGCGCATGTTGTGGATGCACGCCTACTCCCTTTCGCGCGTGAATTCACGCGCTTGGCAACTCAGCAGCATCTTCTGCGCGTCTTCGCACGTACCTGGCAATTTTGGGCATATTTCCGAGCCTTCCTTTTGCACATTGAATCATGCGCATATTTTCTGGGCATCTCCTTGCTATGGCTTATTTGGCACATTTATCTCTGGAAGATTGCTCCACAAATTGGATTGCGGACAAAGTTTTGTTTAAGGCCAGTTTGAATGGTCCCAACTGTCATCCTTCGTCGAATCAGTAAATTGTTGATTCAAGTGCTACATCTCACATCACTGCCCGCACCAGTTATCTTGATAATGTACAATGTTATCATGGTTCTGATTCTATTCTTGTTGGAAATGGTGAATCATTATCTATTTCTCACATCAGTCACTGTCTTTTTTTTGGTTTCTCTGTTAATGATGTCCTTGTGTTCCCTAAGATTGCTAGAAGTTTATTGTCAATTAGTAAGATTACTCGTGATTTACCTATCCGTGTTATATTTGATGCCAATGCATTTTCCATTGAGCACAAGCATAAAGGGAAGATAATCGGTAAAGGCCGTCATAGTTCAGGTATTTATTTTCTTGAGACTGGTGATTCCAGATTTTTAGGCGAATTACGCTCTCGAAAGCTTCAGGTTTTTTTTTGGACAAGTGGCACTCTAGCCTCGGCCATGTGTCTCATGATACCGTTCAGTTGTTAAGTCGACGGGGCCATATTACTATCACTTCCGCTATGCCGACATCTGTTAGTTGCTCTCCTTGTCAGATGGCCAAGAGTTTCCATTTACCTTTTTTCCACTAGTGACAAGCGCGCTACTGGTTTGTTGTGTAAGGTGCATTGTTATTTTTGGGGACCAACCCCTGTTTTATTTGCAGGTGGTTTTTCTTATTATGCCATTTTCATCGATGATTTTTTGCTATTCACATGGTTTCTCCTGATGCGGCATAAGTCAAACTTCTATAACACATTTATCCAGTTTCAAAAATTCGTAGAGACCTAGTTTTCTGCTAGGGTTAAAAAATTTTGGACCGATGGTGGCACAGAGTTTACTAATCACCGACTTCAGGCTCACTTCGTATCATGTGGCATTCATCATCAGATGTCATCGCCCTATACACCTGCTCAAAATGGCCGAGCTGAGCGGAAGCATTGCCACATCACAGAGACTGGTCTTGCTATGTTTTTTCACTCTTCCGTGCCGCACTGCTATTAGGTGGAAGCTTTCTCCTCCACGGGTTACATCATTAACTGTCTGCCTAGTTCAGTTCTTGGTGGAAAATCACCTTTTGAGGTTGTTTTTGGTCATGAGCCTAACTATACCCTCTTTCACCCATTTGGTTGCTGTGCATTTCCTTGTTTGCGGCCACTGCTACTGATAAGTTTGCACTGTGATCCATTCTGTGTGTTTTTATTGGCTACAACCCTCGTCACAAAGGCTTCCAGTGTCTCGACCCGAATTTTGGGCGCATCTATGTCTCTCGCTACGTTTGTTTTTATGAAACTTTATTCCCTTATGTCTCATCTTCTGTGCACAATCATTCTATTTCGGATCTGGAGATTTCTCTATTTTTTATAGAGATGTTACTTTATCGATTGGGGACACCACGCTTGTTCCAACCACCCCTCCTTCACCACCATGCTCCATCTAGACGGCCGACCCGGACCTGGCTCCTCAGCCGCTGGCCATCACACCTCAGCAACCGGCCACCACACCTCAGCCGTCGGCTCCCACACCTCATCTAATCTCGGTCCGAGGGCCACTCTCGGGTCAGCTCTGCACGGTCTTCTACTGGTGCCATTCAGCGCTATGATTATTCAGATATTATTGCTCATGGTCTCATTGGTGCACTCTTTTCTCAGACAGAGCCCACTGATTATCGCTCTGCCCTTCAGGATCCAGCCTGGGTTTCAACCATGGATGATGAGATGACCGCTCTTCGTGGTCAGAACACTTGGGACTTGGTGCCTCGACCTACAGATGTTAACATTTTTGGCTCCAAATGGGTCTATAGGCTCAAGTATCGACCATATGGCACTATTGAGCATCACAAAGCTAGACTTGTGGCGCAGGGTTTCTTGCAGATTCCAGGTTTTGATTTCAACCACACTTTCAGTCCTATGGTCAAAGCCTCCACTGTTAGGACGATCCTCGCCATAGCCACCATGCGTTCCTGGCCACTTCATCAGTTAGATGTCAAGAACGCTTTCCTTAATGGTGTTCTTGATGTCCCGGTCTACATGATGCAGCCCGTTAGTTATCAAGATTCTACTCATCCAGACTATGATTGTCGCTTGCAAAAGGCCATTTATGGTCTTAAGCAGGCTCCCCGGGTTTGGTTCCTGCGTTTTAGCAGTTATCCAACACAGCTTGGTTTTCAGTGCAGCTCAGCCGATACTTCTTTATTATCCTCTCGAGAGGGTCTTCGTTACTGTACCTACTTGTGTATGTGGATGATATTATTCTTACAGACAATGACTCGACTCTTCTTCGCCAATTCATCGATCAGACACACAAAGAGATTGTCATCAAGGATCTTAGTGTTCTTCATTACTTTCTTGGTCTTGAAGTTTTGCCTACCTCATCAGGGTTACTGCTTGGCTAAGCAAAGTATGCTCGTGATATTTTAAATCGGGTCGGTATGTCTGATGCAGCACCTGTTTCTATCCCATTTGTCGATGGTTCTCAGCTTCACAGCTCTACCAGTCCTCCGTTCTGGGATCCTACACTTTATCGTTCTCTTGTTTGTGCTCTCCGGTATCTCACCATCTCTCGCTCGAATTTGGGATTCTCGGTCAACACGGTGAGTCATTATCTTCAGGATCCCAGAGATGACCATTTTGCTGCAGTGACACGGATTTTGTGGTATGCTCGTGGCACTCTTCATTTTGGTCTTAGCTTTCATTTTGCTAGTACTCCTGAGGTGTTAGGGTACTCTGATGCTGACTGGGCCCGTTGTCTGGAGACTAGTCGGTCCACTTATGGTTGTGCGATTTATCTTGGTGGTAATCTAGTTTCTTGGAGTGCCAAGAAATATCCCACTGTTTCTCGCTCTAGCACTGAGTCTGAATGTCGTGCTCTCACCAACACTGCTTCAGAAGTCGTATGGCTCACTCATTTGCTTCGTGATCTTTAGGTTCTGCTTTCTGGATCTCCACTACTGTTGTGCGACAATAGCAGTGCTATATTTTTGGCTCAGAACCTGGTGGCGCACAAGCGGGCGAAGCACGTCGACATTGACTACCATTTTTTTCGTGAGTTGGTGACATCTGGAAAGATGCGCGTTGCTCATTTTTTGACTTCTCTTCAGATTGTGGACATCTTCACCAAGGGGCTCTCTCGTCCGATGTTTACGCTTCGCTTGGGGGGGGGGAGTTAGGATAAATCAGATTCCTGACTTCATTATGATTTATTATGATTAGTGTTAGGACCCATCGATTCTCCTTTGTCTAACTACCATCTGCCCACATTTAAAGTCATTTACCCCATTTAATTCAAAAAAGTGAACAAAATTTCTATAAAATAGGCTGTAAAGATGCTCATTGGGTAGATAATATTAGAATCTTTACTCTAAATTTGGGTGTTGGAAGCTCCATGTCTTTAGAGGTATTTTCTAAATTTAAGTGTTGGTTTTTGTGATAATTAATATTTAAAGTTATGATTTATCAGTTGTTTAAGTAGAAACTTATATTCTATCTCATAATTAATAGTTGTGATATATTCTACTTAATTTCATATATAGTTTAACATTTTATTGTCTATGCATGTCTCCTTATATTCTCTCTAGTTTTGTTCTAGATTTCATCATTTGTGGTTGAAAATATGTTAATTTAATGTTAATTAATATGTTTTTTTAATCTTAGTTATGTTAATAATTTGTTAGTTCCTTTGATAGTAATACGTTAGTTCATTAATATGGTACTACTAATTTGTTAATTAGTATGGTACTACTAATACGTTAGTTCATTTGATAGATGATTTATCTTAGTTAGATGATTTATCTTAGTTATAATTTGGTTCTACTAATACGTTAGTTCATTTGGTACTACTAATACATTAGTTCATTTGATAGATGATTTATCTTAGTTATAATTTGGTTCTACTGATACTTTAGTTCATTTGGTACTGCTAATACGTTATAATTTGGTACTCCTAAAGATGATATACGTTAGTTCCTTACATATGGTTCTACTAATGATGATATACGTTAGTTCCTTACATATGGTTCTACCAATGATGATATAACAAAATTTAGTGTGGTTTACTAATATTTTAAAAAGTTGGTACAGATAAAATAAAATTTGTACAACTAAGTCATAAGAATGTGCAGATGTCTTGTATTTTTAATGTGGTTATAGATTTCATGACTAGTAGTGAGAATCACTATACTTTAAATATGTGTAGGTATCTTTTATGCACTTATAAAAAAGATTAAGTGTTATATTTTATTAGTTATTAGATTGATTTATGGCATCATTGTGTTAGGTATTATATTTTAGTGAAACTAATTACTTGATATATATTATTGTTTAAGGATGGCAATGAGTCATATGGTACGATTCCAGGGGGAATGGTTACTCAACATTTGCAACCACAAATGTGTTTCTAAGTCATATCGAAGCTTATTCCTGCCTGCAACGGACTGCTCGTCATGTAGGATTTGAACTTGTTATGGGATCGTACAAGAAAAATAAGAATGGTCCCCTTAGGATATATTGTATTTGTAATCGGGGTTGAAATGATAAGATTGTTGATATGAGCGATTCATATGTTGTCCGAAGAAGTAACACATCGACAAGAAGTTGTGATTGCCTTTTCATGATTGTCATGAGACAGTGGAGGGTTGGAATGTAGTACCATGCAAGGATTCTCAGCAAGGGAAGCACAACCACCAATTTTCAGTGTACGTTGAGGGGCATAGACAGAGTAGCAGGCTCCATGCAGAGGCAAAAGAAATGATAAGAGATTTCACGAATGCTGAGACAGCTCCCAGGCATATCAATGTGAGTCTCAATCATTCATTTCCAGACCTGCATTATACCATTAGGCAGGCGGGCGCAACACAGCTGATAATTGTTTTCATCTTGCCACCTCCAATGGGTATGTTACTAGTCACAGCTTAGCACTTGATGGTACTTTGACCCATTTATTCCTGGCTCATCCTGAAGCTGTTGTGGCATTTTAGACTTATCCATGAATTGTGGCCATTGATTCAACGTACAAGACAAATCGATATGACATGTCATTCATTGAGATGGTTGGTATATCTCATTGTAACACAAATTTTCTGATCGCCTATGCCATTGTCATCGAAGAAACAACAGATACTTATGAGTGGGTTCTTCACGTACTTAGAAGCTTGCTTGTCGATGGACCGTTCCCTGAGGTTGTAGTTACCAATCATGAGATGGGATTGATTAGGCCGATTCTGGTAGTGTTTTCGGACTCGAAGCATTTGCTTTGTACTTGACATATTAACAAGGATGTGGAGGCACATGTAACTGTGTTAACAGGGAATAAGAGGAACGGGGCATCCTTAAAGAATGGTGCATGGTCATAGGTTTGCAATGCCTCTACCATTATTGCCTACGAAGCTATATTGGTAGATCTGATGGCTGGTTGGTCTTGGAGCGAAGCTGTTCTTAGTTACATTGAGACCACATGGCTCAACCCCCATAAGGAGAAATTTTTTCAGGCATGGACGAATAAATTTCTTCATTTTGGGAACACAACTACATGTCGGGTCGAAAGTGCACACTTATCATTTAAAGGGTGGTTACAAACATAAACTAGTTCCCTGGATATGATATGGAGACATGTCGACCTGCAAATAGCCGAGAAAATTACTATGATCGAAGACAACCTCGAGAAATCAAGAACGCTCATTGGTAGATTGCACTGTAGATTCCTTTTCAACAACTTGTTCAATAATGTGTCAAAACATTATCAGGATAAATTGACGTCTGAGCACAAGAGGATGGAATCACTTGGAGCACAAGTTTATGCATATTGTGGTTGTGTACTGCATTCGACGCACACAATACCATGTACATGCGTCATGTGGACGAAAATTGAACAAGGAATCCCCTTGTATTTGGATGAAATTCATCCACTGTTTAAGACACTGGTATTGGGTGATGACTTGCAGAACAGGGAAAATATATCTAGGGGTGATCAAGACTAAGAATTGTTCAATAGTGAATTGGAGGAGCATGCCTACAGCGACCCATCGGTCCTCTGTCGGGTTTCAAGCTACATAGACAAGCATTTGCATCCAGAGGA
The DNA here is from genome assembly GCA_037428765.1 of Rubia yunnanensis. Lineage (NCBI taxonomy): Eukaryota > Viridiplantae > Streptophyta > Magnoliopsida > Gentianales > Rubiaceae > Rubia > Rubia yunnanensis. The sequence goes on along the minus strand of CM075069.1, from coordinate 61,220,344 downwards.
TAGCAGCATTGGAGAGCCAGACAATGTTACTAGTGCATGTAGAAGACCAACCGAGCAGGTTCGTCGGTCAAGATTAACTAGGCGATCACCGAGCTACCACGAGCACATGAACAAACGGTACATGCCATCTCCAAGTGGGTATAGTTCAAGGTCACTGGGGCGCAGTACATTAGGGCGTCGACACAGTAAGTCTACCGGTTATTCCTAAGTCTTGAATTGCAATGAATAGTAAGACCACTTCATTAGACTAAAAATAATCTAAATGTTTCTTCTGCAGTGACATTCCCCTACCTTGAAAGTGTGGAACGATGTTTTGAGTGATGGAAACTATGGCTTCAGATGTGTTGCTGATGCCTTCTATGTAGATGGTGATGGTGAATGGTCTAGAGTGCGTCGGGCGGTATTTAACGAGTTATCGACTCATTGGCCTGATTATGTTCCCATATACGGTTCGAAGGAAAATGTTGAATTGACCAGAACCCTTATACATCACACCAAAGGTCCACGTGGACATGAACATTGGTTTGCGGTCGTGGCGGATATGTTTCCTGTCGCCACCTACTACAACACGGTTGTAGTTTTATACTACATTCTAGAGAATGGGTCGACAGACTATTGTTGTACATTCCTGCCATCGAGAGCGGGTAGGAGCGAGGATGGAACAAGGAGGGAGCTACACATTGTATAAGTTCGCAGTGCAAGTCATTTTGTAAGGATACATGTGAAGGAAAACGGTCCCATGCCCCCTGTGGTTAACCCGTGGACCACATGGAGGAAGTCGGATGTTGTTGGGTGGGAGTTACCCTTTCGTAGGAGGATGGTGGCTTGGAACAAAGCATACATGCAGCCATAATTAATAGTTATGTGAGACCATTATTCTTGCAAACTATGTTCGGTACTTTTTTAATGTCAAAGAATGTGGTGAATTGCATTGCATCTTACAAGGGTTATGGCATTGACCACAACAAAAGAGTGCGGCGTAAAAAATTAACATAAATTAGCAAAGAGTTTGGGTTACATAAGTGAACAAAAATAAGCAAAAAGTTCGAAGTACATAAGTGAACCAAAATAAGAAAAGAATTCGAGGTACATTACTGAAAAAATTTAAAGCAAAAAGTACGTACATACAAAATTTAACCAGTTTCTTAGGGAATGGGTTCATAATCATGGCGTCTGCGATACTCCTCGCGACGACTAATCCAGGTAGCCAACAACTCCTTCATATGCGGATCGATTATTTCATGAATGTTTGTAGAGTCAAACGGATCCAAGTCGCTCATCATATCATTCAACAACTGATATATAGGAAACACATATTGTCATAATGAATTAATTAGATTTAATATAATTAATTAAAGCAAACAGTTAGAGAAAACTTACCAATAAATCAAGATTGATTGTATCTGGTCTGCATCTGGTACCATTATGTACAGGATTTGTGATGAATGAGTGAGAATGAGTCGTGAATCAATCCTCATAATCCAAGGTATAGTCAGATGGACCGGTGGCAATAGGATACTCAGCTAGCTGACCACTGTGCCATGCGTGTGCCATGTCCCATAAAGTCTACTGCATTATCCTTGAGTAGGTCACTGAATAGCCAGAAGGATCAGCGGGCCTGACACGAGGTTCTAGCACAATTCTAATGTTGTACGGTATACCCTGTACGACACCAAACTGGCGCACCACACTGTCTGGCATGTATGCCTCCATTACTTCAAGGTATCGAATCACGCCGCGGTAATGAGTCATCCCTTTTGCATCTGTGACCACGTCAGATTTATATGGCAACCAATCTACCTGTAGTTGTTTTCGAAAATTGTAACATTCATATGGCATCCAATTTTCATACAATTCTCATAATAAATTTAAAACATGATAATCATACCCGGTCAGCCTTAAAGCATCCGCTTGATGGCCGATGGTCACCAGACGCTGAGTATTCTTCCCCATTTTCTCCCCTGAGTGCCACCGATTTCTGCGTCTCGGAAGAGCTGGAAATGTACTCAGTCTCGGACGAAACATGGGAAAGTAATCGTAGATCCATACTTGCAGCAGTGTGCAACATCCACATAGGCTGTAGGCCTTAGCCCTGGAGGCAATTCCCAACTGTAAATACAAATTGGCCAGGGCCACCGAGCCCCAGGACAATTGCGAATCAGCTAGAGGGAGCAGGTTGGCTCTGACCTTAGTCCTTGTCTTTCAACAAAGAGAGTTGATGAAAAAATGGTCAACATGTAGCACATGAATTGGAAGTTATCGCTCAGACTCGCTGCTACACACCTCGCCATAATGCTTGGCCATCAATATTACCCCCGTTCCAGTCTTCCCTGAGGAAGGACTCCACATCTTTCCCATACAGTTCAGCACTTGCTTCCTGAATGGCTTCCACCGAAATGGTACTAGCAACAGAGCCACCAACAATAGGAATTCTGAGAATTATCTCAACATCGTGCAATAGGACGGTCATCTCCCCGAAAGACATGTGAAATGAGTTCGTGTCCAGCTGCCATCTCTCAACAAAAGCAGAAATCAACGCCATATCAAGGTACTTAAACATAATCGCGGGAAGGTGCGACAATCCGGTCACACGTATCCTGGCCTGAACAACATCGTTGCAATCCGGGAGTGTGGTGATTAGGTGCTTGCAAGGAATTTCATGAGTGTGGCATTTCAACACACCTCGTTCTATACCATTCCAAACATCAACTGCGACATGGCCTCTAAAGCTGGATATAATAAGGTCATCTTGCGGGGCAACCACTCATCGGTCCGCGTACAAGCCATTTTTCATCAGTTACATGCTTTCTCTTATTCCTAACACACCTTTTAGTCCCAGCCTCACCAACACTGCACGATCCACCTGAAGATTGGGCAAATCAACCATCTCTATTCTTGTACATGTCTACCTCCTCCACCAACAGGTGCTGCAATTCCAACCTCCACCTGCAAAGTCGTTGCATGTTGGCCACTAGGGGGAACAATGCATGTACCCTATCCGCCCTCGATGTCGAGTGGTGGCTCTATACCACAACCATCTAGTGGGCAAGATATGGGTGCTTGATCCCCAAGCTGTAATTCGAACATTGATTGCCCGTTTCCTTCGTCACAGATTGAATGCACTCTACCGTCAATGAGAATGTTGAATTCCGGACCATCCAAGGTTGGCATGGGATCAAAAACATCATTGGGCCTTGGAGAAGGCTGCTCAACAGGTACCTCGTATCTAGCACAGTTTCCTGCAACTGTTCCTGGACAATGGCGCGACCTCTCGCCTGTCTAGCCGATGCATTAATCCCCCTTTGTAGTATACAACGACCTTCATCAATGGGTCTGCCGTCAGTGCTCATCTGTAATACAAGAAATATAATTATTATCTTAACAATTCATTAACTGTAGGAGAGAATAAAATAACATAAATAGAAATAAAATGTTTACCGATATGAAAAAAAACATAAATTCAAAGTACTTATGAAAAAAAAATAATTGAACATAAAATACATTTTCAACTACTCAAGTAATTTTTCATCTTATATATTATAATGATAAAGTACATATTTACCAATGCATAGAAAAATATAAATATAACATAAAAGAACAAATTCTTAACAAAACATACAAGATTTCCTATACAAAGAACTATTTATTTTTATTATTTGCAAATTATATCGTAATTTACTTTAAATTTTACTTTGAAATAATTATTTAATAATATCATCATAATTTACTTCACAATTATTTTATATATTCTAAATGTGATTTTCAGAATATAATTTTTTAAGAATATTATATAATATAATATAATATAATATATAATATATAATATATAATATATAATATATAATATATAATATATAATATATAATATATAATATATAATATATAATATATAATATATAATATATAATATATAATATATAATATATAACATAATATATATATATATATTATATAAAATATTGTTACATGAAAAAATATTTTTAAATTATTCTACTTAATTTTAAAGTTTTTTCAATTTTTAATATTTAATTTTTAAATTATTTACCTGAATAAAATATTAATTTTTAATTAAAATCGTAAATCCTTCTTCTTCCACTGCCTTCTCTGCCGCCTTACCCTACCATCGCTGTGCTCCTTCTCCACCGCCATACCCTACCGCCACCGTGCACTTTCTCCGCCACCGTCCCTCCTCTCCCGCCTGATGCCCCCGCTGTCTCCTCCTCTCCCACCCAACGCCACCACCGTCTCCCTCCTCTCCCGCTCGATGCTACCACTATCTCCCTCCTCTCTCGGCCGATGCCACCACTATCTCCCTCCTCTCCCGCCCGATGCCACCACCGTCTCCCTCCTCTCCCGCCCGACGCCACCACCGTCTCCCTCATCTCCCTCACTTTCACCATTCGCCTAACGCCACCACCGTACTCTTCCTCTCCAGCCTCTCCCAATTCTAACAATTCTAACAGATTCAAAGGTCGCTAGAAAACTCAAACCAATTCTAAATTCAGACACACATCCGGCCAGAAATATAGATTCAAGCAAGATTCATTAAAAAATGGAAGACTTACTTTTCCGGCAAGATTCAGGCAATGTACGGTGATCAGCGGCGTTGATCAACGACGGTCAGCGGTCGGTGGCCGGTGGGTTCAGAAGGAGAAAGGCAAAAAATGGTGAAAGTGAGGGAGATAGTTGAAATTTTATCCAAATTGTACCTTAATTTTGTTACCAACAAATTTTAACCAACACTCTTTTAAATATATATTTTCACACAATAAAATTATAAAATTAAAAATATTAATACATGTATGTGTACGTAGTAGGACGTAACTAGTAAAATACAGTGCGTGATATAGTAACACCCATAAATTATCCCAGATTCGGAAACCAAAACCAACAATCTTAATTCATCACAAATTCATATATCCACATAAAAAGTTGAATCTTCAAGAGTATCCAACATTAAAAACACATCTAAATTAGAAAAACGTACCCTTCAAAATTGTTCCCATCGGTCTGCCCAAAATTCCGAACAGATTCGAATTGCCCAAACACCAATCATCACGATGTTTCCATGATGATTCCACGAGAACAGTTGTTCTTCTTCCATCCCATCAGATCCAAAAATCTTCAAAATTCACCAAAAAAACCTATCAAAAGATGCCCGGCGAGAAATCCAAAAAGCACAGTTCAGAGGGGAAAAAAGGCAAGAATTAATGGAGAAAAGATGGCCAGGATGATCTTGGAGGGGTCCCACCCCTTTTTCTCCATAGAGTTTTTTCTATTGCTAATATTAGTTGAGTTTACGTGACAATGAGTTTAGATGACCATGTTTGGTTTTCTTGTCTAAATCTCGGATTTTGTAGACTTAATTGGTACTAATGAACATCTTGGAAATTTGTGAACTCCACATTCGGCTTGATCAATAACCATTTCCAACTTTTGTGGGATAGAATCTACTTTTACTGGAATGTTTCTTTCTCTGCTGGATCCTGTTTAAAAATCATTAGAATTGTTCCTTGTGTTGTACTCTAGTACCTGTGGTGTGCCAGATGTACCTACATCTTTGAAGGAACTATCCCAGATATCATGCTCATTTTTAAACGGATTCTATATCACTTCAATGATACCTTTTTGGCTTTCAAACTGGATTTCAAATGGGTTCTATCCCATATTCCAATATTACTGAGGCAGAACTCTATAAAACATAGACCAATTAGAATCATAAAGTGGTTACTTCCTTCCAGATTCAAATTGAATACTGACGGCTCCTTTCTTAGCACTGGTGGTGCTGGTATCGGATGCATAATCAGAGATCATGTTGATCAGGTAACTAGAGCTCTTTCAAAATCCATCTTGGCTGACTCTGTCTTGCAGACCGAAGCCTGTGCTCCTTTGCATGGTATTCATCTTGTTAGTGAACAAGGCATTAGGAGTATCGACATCGAACTGGATTCCAAAGTCCTATATGGAATGATACATAAACAACTCAAGATTCCATGGAAATTGCTTCCACTGATGAGGGAGATATGGCAACTGTTACAAGACAAGGATTACTCGTTGCATCATATTTTCAGAGAAGCCAACGGAGCTGCCGATTTACTTGCAAAGATAGCGAGCCGCGATCAGGTAAATAATACTTATGATTCTGAGGTAAGGTATTAAGTCCCCCTCTTTTTTTGTATCTTCTATTTTAATTAATAAACGGGTAGGGGTCTGCCAAGCCCCCCACCATCACAGGTGGATTTATTTTTTAAAAAAAACTAATGAACATCTTGTATCTATGAGCTCCTTGATCTTCCTTGTGATAATGTTTAGTAGGTTGCTCGTGAGTAATTTTTGTTTACATTCTATGGGAAGGCCGTTCGTAAGGCATAGAAGATATTGAAGGTCATTTGCAAGGACGGTAGTAGAGACGAAGGTCATTCACATTAGAATGGTAGTATACGAAGGCCACGATCATTAATGTGTGGTAGAAGGAGATTGAAGCCAAAGATAGACGGCAACGGAGTTCATAGCAGCTAATGAAGAAATGGGGAATCGTGGTCCGATGAGCTGTGCTCAAGTCCGAGAACAATCCAAGAAGAATTATCCTTCAAAACTGGTTCCATTCGATTCTTCTTCTTGAGTACTATAAAATTGACTACTAAAACTCTCATATCGGGCTAACGGTTCTCCCCTAACGAAGGAAACTAGTTCAGCCGACCAAGGCACCAACAGGTCGGCACGGGTCGTGCATGGTTTAGTACCAATGGACTGCACCAAAGGAGATGCCCCGCGCCAAGAAGACCAGCGCTAGGCTATGGCGCGCTCGCGCCAGAGGCCATAGGCTGCCAGCACAAATTGAAAACCACTCCACGCAGCTAAGTATAGGCGCGGGATGTCCTGTTTTAGACATCCTGCACCGGTCTAAGTTGATTATGCCAAGACCAGCATGTGTGGTGTGGGAAATCACACGGCCCGTGCCAAATTTTCTGAGCAAGCACCCATGGGGACTAAGACTTCATTTTTCAGCACTCTGATGGTGCCGCACAGGAGACGACACATCTCGCGCTAGGAGTCTAACATGACCCGCGCAAAGCCTCACGCCCCGCACGCTTTGAAGGTCTGTGCCACACCCCAGAATCGGTGCCCCACGCTCATGAAGAGACATGGCCCGCACCAGTCCTCGCGCCTCATGCCAAGTACATGCCACGAGCCGCATCATCTGTGAGACCGAGGGGCGGCTGAGATAGGGTTTACCCTATTTTGGCCTATTTCCCAATCTCTTACTACTATATAGAACCTTTGTCTACTAGGTTTTAATAATTAGACCATACCTTAGATTAGATTTGAAGTGTAGTTTGGAGACTCTCCTCTTAGGATAAACTTTATCTTTTTTTATCTTTTTTATTTTGCTTTGATCCTAAGATGTGGAATTCAGATCTTTATTTGAATTCCATGTCAAGGGAATAGTTTCTATAGCTTGGGGATAAATCGTAATAACTTGGTAATCTATATGCTTTTTTAGATTCTCTAGTTCATTATAATTTTGTGTTCATAATATTATTGTGATTTGATTTTGAGTTTGAATGCATGAATAGTACACCACATATACAACACACACTTTAGGCTATATTAATGCTAGGCACAATTATCGATGCCCCCTTGGGAAGAGAAATCTGGATGTTTGAATGGGTGGAGGAGAACACGTCTACGTGAGTGTGTACACAGGGGATTCGAGGTCACTCTGATCCACTTACTATTGCACCAGTCTTAGCTGACTTCGTAAAGTCGTCTGAGAAGTTACGGGTAGAGATAGCTAAATAGTAGCAAGCTAGGGTTACAAGAAACTCTGGTATCATAGATAAGGTGCCTACGACCCTCATGCCAATTGATAGGACCCGAGAGAAGTAGTGCATTCACGGTGAAAACCTGGGACGTAACCTCATGGGGGAGAAACAGACCTACAACAACGGTCGGACCTTGTTGTACTTCCCTAATTACGATGACGGTGTCGATGGAGGGTTGCGAGAGCACCCACCGTGATAGGGACGGGGAAGTGTATGCCATCAGCCACACCACGTGTTATGGACACTCTATTAGGTTTTCTTAGATGGATAGAAACATTAGATTGACCAAATTGCTCAATGATTTCCTCAAGTGCTTAGTTAATATTGTAGTTGTGTTTTTACTTTTTCATATTTTGTAGTTTTGTAGTTAATATTCTAGTTGTGTTTATAGCTGATAATACGTCAAATACATGTATTTTCCAAAGCATTTAACATCTCTTTTATCATCTTTTGGTTGGAAGATTACAAGATTTATGTAGGTTTACATCATATGGGGTTTGGATAACCATTTTCGATATTCATATCTAAATCCTTCATTTTGTAACCTATTTATAGTCTAATGGATTTTTGGTCCTTATGAGCATCTAGATTCCTTTTTGTAAGCTTAATTTGTAGATTTCTTTTAAGCACTTCGAGTTGGTTGGTTTAGTGAAGGCCATTCGAAAGGATAGTAGATAGAAGGGTCGAAGAAGGAAGACAAAGAAGCAGATGAATTGTGACCCTGATGTTTGGACCAAGTTCTTATAATGACCCGAGAAGAATCAGACTCCAAATGTGTACCATTTGATTTGTCTTCTCGAGCACTATAAAATTGACTACAAGGACTCCCAAAATGGATCGGCGGATCACTCGTAGCGATGGAAATAAGAAGAGGGCAGCCGCACCATTACATGCCGCAGCCCACACTGCGGCCCGCAACAAAAAATGCTCATTTTTATAGACAGTGCAGAACCTTCAATGTGGGCCACAACCCACATTGTGGCCCACAACGGCCAGTAGCGGCCAGTTGCGGCCTGCGTTGAAAGCATATTTTCAGCCCCAAAAAAATCTCTCTTCATTCCCTTCTTCCCCATTCGTTTCTACCCGGCCCTAAACATAAAACCCCTAATTTTCACCCATCTTTTCTTAGTTTTTCATTTCTTCCATGGATTCTTGCTATTTTGTTATAGGTTTTCATAATCTAGGCTAAATATACTCTTGGGAACAATTGGTAAGCATTTCTAGCATTAATTTATGAGATTCAGTTTATCCTATTTTGTGCTTTGATTATCAAGTATATTTGGTGCTTTCTTGTGTCATTGATGCATGATTTAGGCTAGGATGATCAACTAGTTGTTGATTGTGGATTGATTATGTGCTAGGTTTTTTGTCAAACCCGGAAGACTTTAACTTTTAGTCAATGTGTTTGTTGTTGGTCAATGCTAGGTTATAGAGTGACAACTAATTATGATTGTTGATTGATAGAGTTGCTTAGACTTAGGTTGAATTTAGACGGATTCGACTAATTATCAATGTAACCCACTAATAACGATTAGCATGAAGGACGATCCTCGTAGTCATTTTTAGTAAATATACTTGTGCTATCTATATTTTTCTCACTTGTAGGACATTGTTGTAGTTGTAGTGGGTCTCCGTGTGTATTGCTATTCTTGGGGAAGTCTATGACGCCGATCGTCTAGGTTAACCCGAGGATAGGGGTTATTGTGTGGCGCTGATTGCCCACTCTAACTATAATCGAGGAGAGGTGAGAAATGTCAACATTCGAAAGGTGTTGAGAAGTTCTCCACTATATGTGATTAATGCATAAAAGTAGGATAATTAATATATGATCAAAGGATAACTAGAGATTCAACCTATTGTGCCCAAGATTCGCTATAATCTTAGTTACATCAATTGTGCTATATGTGATCGTTTTTGCATCGATCTTTATACTTAGCTTTAATTTTGTAGTTTAAAGTTGTCATAGTGGTTTTCCATCTCAAAACCCCCCAACTTGGTTACCACACACGAAGAGTGACTAATTAGTGTGCTTTTCAACTACGCTTCAACACTTGATAAAACCATTTTTTTCTCGTGGATGACCCCATCTTACCACTAGCTACTATTTAGTAGTTGGCCGTAAGTTGGGCTTATAAATAATATCTTTGAGAGGCACGACAACGACTCCCCAAATTTTGGCGCCGCTGCCGGGGAAAAGGCGTATTTTGTCAAAGTTTTAGTTTTTTGTGTGTTTTTGTTTTTAGTTTTTTGTTGTTGTTTTTGCTTGATCTTGTGATTTTCACTTGGTATAAGGTTGTATTGCTTTGGTTCTTGGTTTATGGTTGATACTCGCACCAATAGACAAGAACCTGACACTACAACCACGATCTCTTAGGAATGCTCTGGAGAGCTGGGCGAGTAGCCTGTTTTGCCAACCAATCCACCCAATCTTCATCTAAAGTAGTTACACAAATTATGGCGGATGATAATAGAACCTTGAGGGAGCTCATGTCTCCTAACCTAGATAGTCAACCCCTTTGCATCACATTCCCCCTTCTTCCGAAAAATGTCACTTGTGAGTTTAGGTCCGAGGTGATCCATTGGTTACCAACTTTCCATAGAGTGATCGAGGAGGATGTGAACCAGCATTTGTCCGAGTTTCATTACGTGACTATCAACATGAAGCCATCCAGAATTTGGGAGGACGTTTCAATCTAAGGGCGTTTCCTTTCTCCTTGAAAGATGCAGCCAGAGATTGGTTGTACTGCCTCCCACCAGGAAGGATAACCTTATGGAAGGAGATGAAGATAAAGTTCTTGGACAAGTTCTATCCGGCATCCAAGTCGCCGAGACTAAATAAGGAGTTAAGCAATATCTCCCAATATTCGGGTGAATCTTTATACGAATATTGGGAGAGGTTCAAGAGGTTGCTAGCAAGTTGCCCATACCACCCATACAAGGAAGGAGATCTGTTTTACTATTTCTTTAATGGTTTGTTCATTGAAGATATGAGGATGATCAATGCCGCTTGTAATGGGTCAATTGCTAACAAGAGCCCAAAAGACGCCATGGCATTGTTCGAAGAGATGGCTAATGAAAAAAGACAATTTGGGGTGAGAGAAAGGGTAAGGGTGCAAGAGGCTCCTCCTTCGGAAATCCCAAAACTTGAGAAGCAGGTCCAAGCTTTAGCTTCCATTATGAAGGAGCTAATACAGGGGAGGATGCACCAAGCAAAGCTTGTGGGATTTGTTCATTGGATCACCACACCAATGTATGCCCTCGACTTCATGATGAAGGGCTTGAAGAAGTAAAGGCAATGGGCTACCTGGTGGTCAAGGCGAAGGTTTCCAAGGAAATCGGGGATACCAAGGTGGACAAGGGCAAGGAAGACAAGGTCTCTAAAGGGGACAATCTCATGAAAAGAAGTATGATCCATACTCCCAAACTTACAACCCCGGGTGGAGAGACCATCCAAACTTTCGTTGGAGAGATGACCAAGTCGGTCAGTTAAATTCTCAAGGTGGGTTTCAAGGTAATCAAGGTGGATTTCAACCAAATCATCAAGGGGCACAAGCCCATTACCAAGGAAACCAAGGGTATAATCGGGCACCACAACAAGGCTACCCGAAGGATGAAGGCTCATCTAACCCCCAAGAGGGGAGATCAAGGTCGGAGTATGAGGAGCTTATGCATGCCATAACCACCATGGTCACAAATTTGGAGGACCACACCTCGGCTAGATTCAAGAACTTGGAAACTCAAGTTAGCCAAATTGCATCCTCCGTGGCCCGATTGGAAGCTAGGGATTCTGGGAAACTTCCCTCACAACCGTAATTGAACCCAAGGCAAAATGTGAGCTCAATAACCTTGAGGAGTGGGAAAGAAACCAAGGAGCCTGACCGAGTTGTTAAGGATGGAGAGGAAGTTGAAGAGGAGCTTGTGGTGAAAGGCCAATAGGTCGAGGGGGTGAGCACTCAACCACCAAAGAAGAGGGAAATTGAAAAATCCTTCCACCACCACCACCTTTTCTGGCGTCTTTCCGGGACAAGGATCGCGAGGATGAGAACAAACCTTTTTTGAAGTCTTCCACAAATGTGAGGTAAACATTCCCCCTTTTTATGCTATCAATCAAGTGCCTAGGTTTGCTAAATTCCTTAAAGAGTTATGCACACCTAAGAGAACTAAAGCATTGAGGAATGTTGAAAAAATTAAAATAGGTGGACAAGTGTTGGCTCTCTTTCAAAAGAAATTACCTCCTAAATGCGATGATCCTGGCATGTTCACTATCCATTGTGTCATAGGTGAAAAAGCTTTTGAAAAGGAAATGATAGACTTAGGATCCTATATTAATGCAATTCCCTACTCTCTATACAAAACTCTTAACTTTGGGACTTTGTATGAAACTGATCATACAACTAGCCGACCATTCTCAAGCTATTCCAAAAGGACTAGTGTGAGATGTGTTGGTTAAAGTGGATAAACTAGTTTTCCCCACTGATTTTTATGTCTTGTTATGTCGCATGATAAGTGTGCGCCCCTATCTTGTTAGGGAGACCATTTTTTTAAAATAGCGAGAACTAAGATCGACGTGCATAGTGGTTCATTGACCTTAGAGTTTGACGGAGAAAAAGTAGGTTATGAGATCTACAAAGATAAAGAGCTTTCAAAGGATAAAGTGTCTTGCCATGGTATCACTATACTTGAAAGTTTGCATGAGTCTCACAATGAACTTGAACATTGCCACATGATTCACTTAGTTGAAGTTAATAATGGAATGAGTAAAGCGTCTAAGCAGGTTTCTAGTATTTTGAACGAGGTCAATGTTTCACATGTGAATGTCTTTAGTACTAACTTGCAGCGAGTGAAGAAGGGGTTAAGGAACCATCATCTAAACCCCTTACACTCCAAGGAGTCCTTAAAACCACCCGAAAAGGGACAAGGCACACAAGTTAATTTGGCTCCGAAGGTAAGGTTTAAAGCGAGACAATGTTGGAGACCAATACATTTGGAGGTAAGAATGGGTGGAATCACAGATGGTGATTCTGGGGACCCGAGGAGTGGTTTGAATGAAGCTTGAAAAAAAGGGGAGTATGGCATGCCGATGACGTTAAATAAACTTGGTTTTGATGATCCGGATAGTCATTTGTGACATTCCGCCGATGTAATTGTGATCTCGTTTCTGTTAAGAATCTTGAAGATTTGTTGTTTTATTTGGAATTCATGATTGATTTTTCTTCTTTTTATTTTTAAATTTTTTTGGAGCACTATTTCGCTTGGTTTGCATGATTATTTTGCAGGGAGCATTTATTTTTGGAGAAAGAGTGAGAAAAATGGCAAGCGACCAAGGCTAGAAGAAGTCCAATTCACAAACCGTATATAAGTGCAAGGTCCATGATGCTCACACACCCCCCATCTCCAAAGTACCGAATTCCCTCCCTACCACCACTACATACACCCTGAACCTATTTACCCGCGACCCACTTGAAACACACAATTCAAAATCAAAGAGGTATCTCTCTCCTCCATTGCGATTTCAATGCTCTATTTAATTTGTTGTGCATGAAAGTGGTTGTTATTGGACCTTTATGATGGAGGTTATGGGGAGAGTATATTGTGGTTGTGGTAGTTTGTCCATTAGATCTTATAGTTGTGCTACCAAGCGTGTTTTGGTGTTTGTTACTCATCATTAATATCTCTCATTTTCCACCCTTGGCATATGCTCTAGAATGTTTATTTGCATTGAGGACAATGCAACATTTAAGTGCGGGGATGGGAATAAGATGATACTTGTGATTGGTAGTTAGTTTTGTTGTAGCAAGTAGCTCTTTTGAGAGCATTTGTAATGATTTTTTTTTGAAAAAAAAAGAGAAAAGTAAACACCCCTCTAAGTTGAAAACCCGAGAGGACAACTTAGGAAAAATTGGGGGGCCTGGATAAGTTGAAAACTCGAAAGGGCAACCTATACAAAAATGAGAGGCCAAATGGTGCAGAAAAAGGTGAGGGTGGGCCTTGAAGAAGAAAATATGTGTGAAGCTAGAATGAAAACCCGAGAGGGCTCCTAGGAAAAATAAGAGGAATTGAAAAATGTTATACTTCTCTTGATTTGTCTATTTGGCGGCCTCTTTGGTAGAGTAAGCTAATTTTGCACTTGCATTGTATACCTCACATTTGATTGGTATGATGGTTGTTTAGATTATCATAGACTTTGGGATGTGAGAGTGCGAGAAATTCTTATATCTTGGGAGTTAGGGTAATCTAGGAATATGATGTTGAATATTTTGGGTAAATTTTTGCATGCTATTTTATGCTTAGATCTTGGTTTGTTCTTGTTACTCGAGGATGAGTAAAGGTTTAAGTGCAGGGAGGTTTGATAAGACGTCAAATGCATGTATTTTCCAAAGCATTTAACATCTCTTTTGTCATCTTTTGGTTGGAAAATTTCTATATTTATGTAGTTTTACATCATAAGGGGTTTAGATGACCGTTTTTGGTTTTCATATCTAAATCCTTCATTTTGTAACCTATTTATAGTCTAATGGATTTTTGGTCCTTACGACCGTCCAGATTCCTTTTTGTAAGTTTAATTTGTAGATTGCTCGTAAGCACTTCGGGTTGGTTTAGTGAAGGTTATTCGCAAGGATGGTAGAAGATTGAAGGCCATTCGCAAGGATGGTAGAAGATTGAAGGCCATTCGCAAGGATGGTAGAATATTGAAGGTCATGAGTAAAAACGTGGTAAAAGATAGAAGGGTCAAAGCAAAAAGACAAAGAAGCAGATGAATTGTGACCCTGATGTTTAGACCAAGTTCTTATAATTATCCGAGAAGAATTAGCCTCCAAAGGTGGAACTATTGGATCCGTCTTCTTGAGCACTATAAAATCAACTACAAAAAAAAATTTCAAAATGGATATGCGGTTCACCCGTGGCGGTGGAAATAAAAAGAGGGCAACAACACCATTGCGGGCTGCAACCCACACTGCGGCCCGCAACCATAAATGGTCATTTTCACGGACAGGGCAGAACCTTCACCGCAGACCGCAACCCACATTGCGGGCTGCAGCAGCCAGTTGTGGCCTGTGTTAAAAGCGTATTTTCAGCCCAACAAAAATCTCTTTTCATTCCCTTATTCCCCATTCATTTCTACCCAACCCCAGACATAAAAACCCTAGTTTTCATCCATCTTTTCTTAGTTTTTTCATTTCTTCCATGGGTTCTTGCTATTTTGTTATGGGTTTTCATAATCTAGGCTAAATATACTCTTGGGAGCAATTGGTAAGCATTTCTAGTATGAATTCGTGAGATTCTACTTAACCTATTTTGTGCTTTGATTATCAAGTATATTTGGTGCTTTCTTGTGTGATTAGTGCATGATTTAGACCAGGATGATCAATTAGTTGATGATTGTGGATTGATTATGTGCTAGATTTTTGGTCAAACCCAGAAGTCTTTAACTTTTAGTCAATGTTTTTGTTGTTGATCAATGCTAGGTTATAATTAGGAGTGACAACTAATTATGATTGTTGATTGATGGAGTTGCTTAGACTTAGGTTGAATTTAGATGGATTCGACTAATTATCAATGTAATCCACTAATAACGATTAGCATGAACACCGATCCTCGTAGTCGTTATTAGTAAATATACTTGTGTTATCTATGTGTTTCTCGCTTGTAGGGCATTGTGTAGTCATATTGGGTCTCCGTGAGTATTACTATCCTTGGGGAAGTCTATGACGCCTATCGTCTAGGTTGACCCGAGGATAAGGGTTATTGTGTGGCGCCGATCGCCCACTCTAACTATAACCGAGGAGAGGTGAGAAATGTCAACATTCGAAAGGTGTTGAGAAGTTCTCCACAATATGTGATTAATGCATAAAAATAGGATAATTAATCTATGATCAAAGGATGACTAGAAATGTAAATCAATTGCGCCCAAGACTCGTTATAATCTTAGTAGTCGTAGTGGTTTTCCAACTCAAAATCCCCCAACTTGGTTACCACACACGAAGAGTGACTTCTTCGTGTGTTTTTCAACTACGCTTCAACACTTGATAAAAATCTTTTTTCCTCGTGGACGACCCTGTCATACCACTAGCTACTATTTAGTAGTTGGCCGTAAGTTGAGCTTATAAATACTATCTTTGAGAGGCACGGTGACGGCCTTTCAAAATCCGACCAACATTCACTGTGATTTTTAAAGCATTCAACTTAAGCTACTCAGGTGAAGAAAATATAGCATATTTAAGAACTTCAATTGGAAAACACTCAGGTCTGAAAAATCTGACACATACAAACTAATCTCACGGTACTAATCTGGCTAAAACACCAAACATATCATAACATCAATATCACAGTGTGGACGGTTCTAAAATTGATCAACACTTTTAAAAGGACTAAATCTATTCTAAATAATGATCTCGCAAACAAGTTAACTAAATAAGAGACATGAAAAACTGATAACAGGGGTGAGGAATCAAAAGAGCTACCATTCTAGCCTAACTAATGTTGGAAAGTAAAGATGCAGTGCAGGCTATGAATCAAACCAATGAAACAAAAATACTTAAAGATCCATAGTTTTCAAGAAAAAAACATCATTATTAGGACTTTTGGAGGGCAATATAAAAACACTTTTGCTTATAATATAAGAACTCGGTATAGGATTAGTAGGACTTTTGGAGGGCAATTTTGTTGCCTCATCACAAACTTTGGTTAACCTATGTAAAAGTGTTTCAGATGAGGAGTGGGGAACCTCTAATATAGTACCCCACCTTCGGGTGATTTTATTTTTAAAAAAAAAAGAAAAAAACATCAGTACCTCAAACCAAGAAGAAAACCCAAACAATAGTCTTTCTTTTTGGGATACAACTAAATGAAGTTATTCCTTGCCTTCATGGCCTAGGGACTACAGCAAGAGAGAAAAAAAAGACCATATGGTAGAAAAAAAAGACCATATGGTAGAAAAAAAAGACTACAGCAAGAGAAGTGGAATATTGCTGAGCCAAAATGAAGGCTTTCAAGTTTCAATACAATTTCATTTATTCATCCCTCTGAATTTATGATTTGATCGACTACAACCCAGATTTACATAGAAAACATAACACCCTTGGAGGCTAATTCTCACCCCTGTTATCCTGTTCCTAAACGATTAACAGGATTGTACGCATAGGATAGAGGGTAATATCTTCAACAAAATACTGAACCTTGTATTAAACAAACTAAAAGAACAAATAATGAGTAGTGTGCTCCAAAAAGAAGAAAAATATGCTACTTGCCACTACACAATACACATCTACTCTAACTGATAGAGGAGGGTGGAGGTGCAAGTTCATTAGAATGTTAAGGGAGAATAATGCGCAAACCTTGAAACTAAATTAGTCAAAAAAAAACAAAAAATTTCATGAACTACGAAGAGGAATCCACTAGCAAGTAATTACATCAAATGAAACTAGCATTAACAGAGTTACAATTAGCGCTGAGGACACATCTCAACATGTACCTAAAGGTCCTGAACTTGAGAACTAAAAAAACTTTGCCCTGGTCAAATGGTCTCTGTAAAGTCTATGACTGTTGAATTAATTTGTTGGCAATTTTTGTTGAATTAATGTTGAGCAGAATCATACCATGTTGGAACACTGCTGGAGCAGAATTTATGAACAGAATTAACGCCAAAGCTTTAACGAAGTTCAAGCCAAAATGTTGGAGTGTTTTGGAATTTATGGTAACTATAGATTTGGCTATACATCAGGCGTAAGAAGCATATTTGGTTTTATGGAAAAATCCCTACTTATATGGAGAAGATTTGATTGAATATATGGGAGAGTTTGAGATAAGGTAAATCCCCTTATTTATGGGATTTGGATATGCTTCAACAAATCAGATTTGGAATAGGAATATTGTGGAGATAATGATTGATGTTCAGATCTGATTCGCAAATATAAATATGGGACAAACACGGCTGCAAAACTAACGATTTTACAGAGCAAAATCTGCACCCAGATTTTGAGATCTTACGAAACTTGCTAGAGCCAATATACTGTGTTCCAACACTGTCCTGCTGCACAAGTTCAGAATCGTATGCCTTAATTCCTCGGGAGGAGGAGATCCAGCGTCGACGGAGTTCGAGGTCAGAGGGAGTCTGATCAAGGCGGATCGGTAGCTAGGGGAGCTAGCTAAGTCCACACGTCATAGTTAGTAAAGATAAGTATTTTGTATGCTGTACTCTGTACTATCTTTCTAATTAGTGGATTTATTCTGAACTGGGCCAGGCCCCGCAGATGTAGGTGATTTACACCGAACTGCGTAACCAAGTTGTGTGTCTTGTACGCTTCACGTTATTTTTACACTTGGTTAAACTAGGTATGTTGGAACACACTAGTAAGAACTAGGAAAATTGGTAAAACTAAATTTCATTTGGTATCAGAGCTGAGTCACTTATTGTTCCCTTGGTTGTTTCAAGGAAAGTGAGATCCGGTTTTACCATGACGACAAGAGAAGGGGCTTCAATCTCTCGACCACCACTGCTAGAAGGAAACAACTACAACTATTGGAAGGCTCGCATGAGGGTGTTTATTAATTCCCTGGACGAACTGGCATGGTTTTATGTTGAGAATGAATGGAATCATCCTACAGAAGATGCTACCAGCTCTAAGGATGTGGAAGGGGAGTCAAGTCAAAAACTCAAAGACAAGTCTAAATGGACTCCAGGTGATCTTAGAGAATCTCTAGCAAACTCAAAGGCTCTTAATGCAATATTCACGGCAGTCGATGAAAACCAGTTCAAGCTTATATCTACATGCCACCAAGCGAAGAGAGCATGGGATATCCTACAAACAGTTCATGAAGGAACCAGTCGAGTGAGGGAGTCCAAACTACAGATGTTGGCTACCAAGTTTGAAGAACTCAAAATGGAGGAGGACGACACCATTGCCACATTCAACGGAAAGCTTAGAGATATCTCCAACATGGCTTATCAACTTGGAAAAGTGTACAAAGAAACCAAGCTGGTGAAAAAGACCTTGCGATCTCTACCTAAAAGGTTTGCAATGAAAGTAGCAGCAATAGAGGAGGCAAGAGATGTATCCACAATGAGCCTAGATGAACTAATGGGGTCACTGCAAACATATGAGATGACATTCCAGCAACCTACAAAAAGGGTATCCAAGGATTTGGCGTTTAAAGTTTCTCCAGACAAAGGAAGTAATGAGTCTGACAGCGATGATGAGTTTGAAAAACTGGCACTTATTACAAAAAATTTCTCAAAGATGTTAAAGAAGGTGGTCAATAAGAAATCTCAGGAGAGGTTTGGCGGAAACAGACAAAAGCAACAAGATTCGAACAACAATCGTGGATTGAGGTTTGAACAAGGAAATATGCAGTATGGGAGAAATCAGTACAATGAATCAAAACAGGCTGGAAGAATTCAATGTAGAGAATGTGAAGGATTTGGTCATATTCAGGCCGAATGTGCTAACACTCGAAAGAAACAAGGAAGATCATATGTTACCTCTTGGAGTGATGATGAAGAGAAAGAAAAAGATGAGGAAGAATTAACCAGTAATTATGTAGCCTTTGGAGCAAAGGTCCATGATACTTCAGAAAGTCAGTGTTCCAACACTCTAAACAAAGGGAAAGATGTAAGTTACGATATGAATCCGGACGAGGCTCGCAGTGATGAAGATGATCTTTCTGTCAGTGATGAAGAGATATATAGCACATACGAACAAATGTATGCCATGAGGGTTCAAGTAGCAGACAAAAACAAAGAACTGATTGAAGAAAAAAGGAAGCTGATTGACAGCGAAAAGGAGTTAAGGTCCACGATTGCAGAACTTGGAAAACAAAATGAAGAACTGAGTCAGAAATTAATAGCAGCAGTCAAGAGGGCTGAGATGTCTGAAGCAGCTATCTCAAAAATGAATTCCGGGAAGGCAAAACTGGATGACATACTGGATATGGGAAGGAACTTTGGTGATAGACACGGAATTGGATACAGAAAAGAACCAGAGGTTGAAGTGCATAAAAAACCAGTAACTCTCAAAGCAAGGATTCGAGAAGTAAAACGGAAGTATGGAAAACCGTTTCAAAGAAAGCCTCTAATCTGCGGATACTGCAGGTATCAAGGACATACTGAATATCAGTGTAAAAAACTGATCAGAGATCAAATGACAGGAAGAGAACTGTGTTCCAACACAGTCGATACTCATACAAGAATCAGGAAGATATGGGTCATTAAAAGGTCCGGTACGTGTATGGTCGCACACACTTCTTTATCAGCATATTCCAGTGACTCATGGTACTTTGACAGTGGCTGCTCACGTCACATGACTGGCAGTTCGAAATACCTTACAAATCTTACTCCATATGATGGCGGGTATGTAACTTTTGGAGATGGAAAAAGAAGCAGAGTAATTGGCAAGGGCGAATTAAAAATTGAAGGGTTTTCTGTTCTCACAAGTGTATTATTTGTTGAAGATCTAAAAGCAAATTTGCTAAGTATAAGCCAGCTGTGCGATGACAACATGATAGTTGAGTTCCATAAAGAAAAATGTGTAGTGAAGCATGGAGAAAACAGGGTTCTGTCTGGAATACGATCTCCAGACAATTGTTATCTTTTGGAACAAGAAGTTCGATGCATGCTTTCAAAGCAGGACGAGGGAATTCTATGGCACAGGAAACTCGGACACATCAACTATAAAACACTGGTGAAGATTGCTAACATGAAAGCTGTACGTGGAATGCCTACCTTGACCGGGAATGATGAAATCATGTGTGGACCATGTCAGCAAGGTAAACAAACTCGTGCTCCTCATTCTTCAGTACAGTTTATTACTACTTCTAGAAATCTGGAATTATTACATATGGATTTAATGGGGCCAGTGCACACACCTAGCATAGGAGGAAAGAAATATATTTTTGTATGTGTTGATGACTTCTCCAGGTTTACATGGGTAGCCTTCTTGAAAGAGAAATCTGATACGATTGAGGTATTTCGTAGCCTTGTAGTAAAGCTACAAACGGAAAAGGGAAGTCCTGTAGGAAAGATAATCCGGATTCGAAGTGATCATGGCAGAGAATTCGAAAATGAACAATTCAGTTCTTTCTGCAATGAACTGGGGATTCAACATGAGTTTTCGGCTCCTATCACTCCTCAACAGAATGGTATTGTCGAAAGAAAGAATAGAACTCTTCAGGAGATGGCTCGAGTCATGTTGGCAGAGAAGGATCTTCATAAGAAATGGTGGGCAGAGGCGATCAATACAGCATGTTATACAATTAATCGAGTGTATCTTCGACCGTTCACTGATAAGACAGCCTATGAGATCTGGAAAGGCAGGAAGCCGAATGTTTCATATTTTCATGTGTTCGGAAGCACTTGCTATATCCTCAGAGACAGAGAACAGTTGGCAAAATTTGATAATCGAAGTGATCCAGGAATTTTTCTAGGGTATTCTATCAACAGTCGTGCCTACCGAGTTTTCAATCATCGAACTAACACTCTCATGGAATCCATAAATGTCATTGTGGATGATTCAGGAAAGGAGAAACTTCCAGAAGCAGTAGAGGAAGAATCCGCCAACACTCATGTTCCAACACAGTCTCAAACTCCGGACAGAGAAAAGCAGTCAGAACCAAATGAGCACCAGGAACCTCACTCTGCTGAAGCGGACCATGTTCCAACACTGCTACCGCCTACTAATGACCAGGTTGCACCACACATTCAACCTGGCTCAAATCTGCGAAATACTCGATCAGTTCCTCGAGTAGATTATCGACGTCTGGCTGGTCTACACTGTTTTGTGTCACTAATTGAACCGAAGAACTATAAGGAAGCTTTACTTGATGAATATTGGATTGCTGCAATGCAAGATGAACTCGGACAGTTTACCAGGAATGATGTTTGGTACCTTACCCCTCGTCCCAAAGGCATCAATGTCATTGGTACAAAATGGATTTTCAAGAACAAGTCCGATGCAGATGGCTTAATTACCAGGAACAAAGCCAGACTTGTTGCTCAAGGATATACGCAAGTGGAAGGTGTTGACTTTGATGAAACCTTTGCACCAGTTGCCAGGCTAGAATCTATTCGTATTCTACTATCTATTGCCTGCTTCTTGAACTTTACGTTGTATCAAATGGACGTTAAGAGTGCGTTTCTAAATGGAGTGGTGAATGAGGAAGTCTATGTGGAACAACCTAAAGGTTTTGAAGATCCTCATTATCCGCATCATGTATATCGCCTCAAGAAAGCCTTATACGGATTAAAGCAGGCACCTCGAGCATGGTATGAACGACTTACTAACTTTTTGCTTCAGAAAGGTTATCGTCGAGGGGGAGTAGATCGCACTTTATTTGTGCTTGACAAATCATCACAGTTTCTAATTGCTCAAATATATGTTGATGACATAGTATTTGGCTCTACTTCACCATCTATGGTACAGGATTTCGTCATCACAATGCAGTCTGAATTTGAAATGAGCATGGTTGGAGAATTGACTTACTTTCTGGGAAACCTTGTAAACGCGAGCAGGAGAATAGAGATCGGTCTGTCTTGTCTTAGACTAGCCCTGGTCTATTCATCAATCAAAGTAAGTATGCCCTGAATTTGATTAAAAAATTCGGACTCAGTAGTGCTCGTGCGGTTCGAACTCCTATGGGCGTTTCTGATAAGTTGGTGAAAGATGAAAAAGGAGTGTCAGTCGATCAAAAGTTATATAGAGGCATGATTGGAAGTTTGTTATATCTCACAGCTAGCAGACCAGATATATGTTTCAGTGTTGGAATATGTGCTAGATTTCAGGCGGATCCTAAGGAATCTCATCTTACTGCAGTCAAAAGAATTATTAGATATGTGAGTGGAACGTCAGAATATGGTGTTTGGTACTCAAAGAATCAAGATTCAGAATTGATAGGATACAGTGATTCTGATTGGGCTGGTAATGCAGATGATCGGAAAAGTACTACCGGCGGATGTTTCTTTATTGGAACAAATTTGGTGTCTTGGTATAGCAAGAAACAGAACTCGATCTCTCTATCTACTGCAGAAGCAGAGTATCTTGCAGCAGGGAGTTGCTGTGCACAACTATTATGGATGAATCAAATGCTTAAAGATTATGGAATTCAACAAAGCCCCCTAAAGATTTTATGTGATAATACAAGTGCAATCGATATTTCGAAGAATCCAGTTCAACACTCAAGAACCAAGCATATTGACATAAGGCATCATTTTATTCGAGATTTGGTGGAAAGAAAAGAAGTGGAAGTGGTCTATGTTCCAACACACGAGCAGCTTGCCGATATATTTACAAAGCCACTTGATGCTACCACTTTCGAGAGCCTTCGACAACACTTAGGTGTTTGTCAAATCTGAGGTAACTTTTACCTTTGATGAATTCTGTGTGTAAATAATTTGTTTGTGTTTGTTATTTATGTCAAAAATTAGAAAAAGAAAAAAATTGGAAGGAAGCAAAAGGTGACCAAAAATAGGAGAAGTTAAATAGAGTGTTGGAAGTTAAATGAGGAATAAATCACTGATGGGACAAGAAGAGGAAAGGCTATCATGACAACTTTTGGGAAATCTAAAAAGGATCTTCGCGGGAAAAGAGGTAAGTTTATGAAGAGTTGAAAGTTGTCTCAAACTCTAAAACTTCCCTTTTGCATTCTGTTACCTCTGGCCGATTTTCCCCAAAAACTCTTGCCAAAAATCTTGCCGCAAAACTCCTCTCTGTCTCGGCATTGTTCCAAATAATGTCAAACCAAAATTCTCCGAGAAAAGAAGCTTCAGTGACGGAAAGTTTGGAAGAAGACCGGAGTTTAGTGAATTCGGAATTGGTAGTGTTCGATGAGCCGAGAAGGCATGCTGAAGTGAATGAGTCACAAAATCAAGATCAGAACAGAGTAAGCACTGTCCTTGAAGAGGATGAGGAGATGACTGAAGCAGAGGCGGAGAAAACTGAAGAAGAAAAGGAAGAGGAGGAGACATTTGTCAAGAACCAGAGTAAAAACTCAGATGCCCAAGAGCATGCGTCAGAAGGCAAGAAACAAGCAAAACCTAAGGTAACTGGTCCTGACCCTCGACCATTCAAATTCTTGGGCTTTGAAAGTAGGAGTGTGGATGATATTTTTGAGTGGTTACAAGCTAATAGATACTCTGTGGATTTAAGCAAAATCAAGAGTGTAAGAAAGGATGTAGAGGTATTGCATGTCAAAATTAAGGAGTTTGTGTCTGGTCATTTTACTGATGTTTGGGATATTGAGTACAAGACTATGAAGTTTATGAGAGGGATGTATGGTCAGTTGAATGGAAAAGGGAAAGACAAATTTCATGTTTTCTGTCGTATGACTCCTCATAGTTATGTGTGGATTAGAGAAGTCAGTGAGGAACAGGCTGTTGGGTTAAAGAAAGTAAAATATGGAGATAAGCTACAGGTCGGATTTTATGATGAAGTGAATGCAAAGAGGATGGATAAACTGAGGGAACCCGTGTTCATTGAACTATCTGATGATGATGAGGAGAGTGTTCCAACACACTCAGAAGAATCTGTGTATATGGAGGTAGAATCTGATGCTGATCTGGGGGGTACACAAGGTGATGAGGTTCAAGAAGAGTTGCATGATGAAGCCACTGATGAGTCGAATGAAGAAGGGAATCAAGAGATGGAAGGAGCTGATGAAGATCTACCAGTTCAGGGCAGTAATTCAGAAGAAGAGCAGATTGAAAGAGCAGACAATGTTTCAACACAGGAGGCTGCAGACATGACTTATTCCAGTGATGAGGTCCTGAATGAATTTCTTCAGAAGGCAAAGGGAAAAAGGAAGGCTAGCTCTGCTGTGGATACCGGGGCAGCAAAGAGAAGCAGGAAGAGACGTAACAGCATCCAGAGGAAGGTTCTGCCACCACCATCTATCTCCCAGGCATTCTCGGCAGTTTATTTTGACAAGAAGGGAGCTGAAATGGAGGAGTTTTTCTCGGAAAAGAAGGTTATTACAGAGAGACCACTAGATCTGAAGGCCTACAAGGAGAGCGGATTTACTGATTTCTTGAAGATGACTGGAATGACAGTGGCTGCAACTGTTCAGTTACAGTACAACAGAGATGTTACACTCGAGGTATATGCTAATCTCATGCCTGGGAATTTAGACATTTCTTCTCCCTGGTTTGATAGAGTTTATGCTAGAGGAAAGATTATAGAACTATCTGCTTCAAAGATAAATATGCTGTTTGGGCTAAAGACTCCGGACATAGGGGGAGTGTTCCCGGATGATTTGGGTCTAAATGATGATGAAATTTTGGCTGTAATTTCTGGAGGGTATAAGGATAAGTGGCCGGCTGCAGGATATTCTCAGGCATCATGTCTGACATCCAGATTCTTCGGGTTGTATCAGATTGCAGTCCATTGTTGGTTACCATCCAGCAACACCACAGCATTAACCAGAGAAATGGCAAAGTTGCTCTACTGTGTTGGAACACAGAAGAAAGTTAATCTTGGATTACTAATTCAGCAGCACTTGGTTCGACAGGCCACAGCCCCGAAGGTGAATGATGCAGTGATATACCCATGTCTGATCTCAGCACTAGCCAAAAGTGCAAAGGTGAAGGGAAAGGCCACGGATGTGATAGTGGATGCGGAGTTCTTGCGGCCTAACAAGAAGACATTTGGACTCAGACGTGTGCATGATCTCCCATGGAAAGCTACTGGATCATCTTCCTCAGCCAATGCAGCCAAGAAGACTCGGTTGATGGCAATACAGGCTAGGCTTGGAGCTGTAGGAATTCAGATTGCTGCCCTGCAAGCAGAACAAGCAAGATTGGAAGAAGAAAAGTCCAAGCTGGAGGATTGATTCAGGGGGAGTTTTATTTTAAACAAAGACTGGTTTTCTATGTTACAGTTGGAATTTGGGTTCCTTTGGCCTATGTGTGGCCCCAGGGGGAGAAATTTGGATATTTTGATTTTGGATTTCATATTTGGTTTTTGGTCTTTTGAATTGGTTTTCCTTATCGGTCTATTATTGGAATTCTGGGATTTCGGCTTTCACTAATTGCATTCTAGTAATATGATCTTTATTCTGCTCATTGGATGATTGTTAGCTATGTCCAAAATATTTTGGGTCCACAAAAATGCCAAAGGGGGAGATTGTAAAGTCTATGACTGTTGAATTAATTTGTTGGCAATTTTTGTTGAATTAATGTTGAGCAGAATCATACCATGTTGGAACACTGCTGGAGCAGAATTTATGAACAGAATTAACGCCAAAGCTTTAACGAAGTTCAAGCCAAAATGTTGGAGTGTTTTGGAATTTATGGTAACTATAGATTTGGCTATACATCAGGCGTAAGAAGCATATTTGGTTTTATGGAAAAATCCCTACTTATATGGAGAAGATTTGATTGAATATATGGGAGAGTTTGAGATAAGGTAAATCCCCTTATTTATGGGATTTGGATATGCTTCAACAAATCAGATTTGGAATAGGAATATTGTGGAGATAATGATTGATGTTCAGATCTGATTCGCAAATATAAATATGGGACAAACACGGCTGCAAAACTAACGATTTTACAGAGCAAAATCTGCACCCAGATTTTGAGATCTTACGAAACTTGCTAGAGCCAATATACTGTGTTCCAACACTGTCCTGCTGCACAAGTTCAGAATCGTATGCCTTAATTCCTCGGGAGGAGGAGATCCAGCGTCGACGGAGTTCGAGGTCAGAGGGAGTCTGATCAAGGCGGATCGGTAGCTAGGGGAGCTAGCTAAGTCCACACGTCATAGTTAGTAAAGATAAGTATTTTGTATGATGTACTCTGTACTATCTTTCTAATTAGTGGATTTATTCTGAACTGGGCCAGGCCCCGCAGATGTAGGTGATTTACACCGAACTGCGTAACCAAGTTGTGTGTCTTGTACGCTTCACGTTATTTTTACACTTGGTTAAACTAGGTATGTTGGAACACACTAGTAAGAACTAGGAAAATTGGTAAAACTAAATTTCAGTCTCCGTGAGTGCCCGAAAACATATCAAAAGAGTGCATTTTGGTAAGATTCATGTGACTTGTGATTAGTAAGGTACTGGTCAATATGCACCTGAACTTGAGTTTGAATGTCTTTAATGTATGCAACTGCCAAATCCCACATGTCCGCCGTGCTTGCTTGCTGCAAAAAAAAAAAAGCCAAAATGGGACACTTCTCAATGCCTAACTTTTGTCAAATATGCTAAAACTATATAGCAAATGAAATGCAAAGCCATACGAAAAGATTCAGTCCTAGCCAACCTAAAAATATTAGCACAAAATCCAGAAATATACTCAATCCCTCATCATTCAAGCCTATAAATATACTCATAACCATTCAAAACCCAAAAAAACCCATAAATATACACATACAAATTCACAAATCACAAGCCAATTCCACATGTTTTCCTTGCATAAGAGGATATAAACACACACACACACCTAGTTGTCACAATTGCTTCAACTTTGACCCATCGTTTTGTTGTACATGCCTCCTTTGTTCCCCAAAGAAGACCTACGGTGGTGCAAGGAGGAGCAGACCCACACAAAGAAGACCCGCGACGGCACAAGGAGAAGCAAACCTATGGCAGCGCAAGAAAAAGCAGGCTTACGACGCCACGAGGAGGAGAAGCATACCCAATGGTTGAACCAGGATTTTTTTGAGGTAGGGCTGATCAACCAGGAGTCTCCAGCCGGTGGCGGGACGGTGGCGGCGGCACCCGGAGATGGAGGTTGGACCTGGAGGCCTGGAGCAGAGCTGGAGGGCGGTGGAGATGCTGCTCCTGCATTTTTGGGAGTGAAAATTTCTGCTCCTGCGATTTTGGCCCAATCTAAAGACTTAAATTATAAATTTGGTTTTTTTTTCTACAATACTAATCAAAACGACATCGTTCAACTTGAACTAAAATGACGTCCTTTTGATAAAATATGGGCAAAAAAAAGCCGTCATAGGCCTTCTTCTCCGACTCCCAGTGGCCAGAAAAATAGATATTGAGCTAGAAAAGCGCAACTCGCAAACTCTGAATGATAGGAAGTGCAACTGACCACTACTACCATGG
This sequence comes from Rubia yunnanensis, assembly GCA_037428765.1. Lineage (NCBI taxonomy): Eukaryota > Viridiplantae > Streptophyta > Magnoliopsida > Gentianales > Rubiaceae > Rubia > Rubia yunnanensis. The sequence continues at coordinate 61,192,475 of CM075069.1, read as the reverse complement.
TGCCGAAATCTCAGGTAGGGCTGGAGCCCTACCACGTGCCATGGTAGTTCCACCATGGCGCAAGAGGAGGTTTCGACCCACACAAAGAAGACCTACGACGACGCAAAAAAGGAGCAAGCATGAGCGCTACAGTGGCGGAGGAGGAGGGCCAAGTAGGTATCACGTTCTGATGGATTGAGCTCCAAATCCGAGAAAGAACCAATGAACAGAACTCGAGTCGTAATTCACATTCTCAATGAGTAATCTAATTTGGACCCAATTAAATTACTCACACCCAATAGGTCATTTAGTTTCTACCCAATGGGTAATTTCATTTCGACGCAACAAATAATAGGTGTTTCCAACGGATAAGTATTGGTATGTTTTCAATGGTTTAATTGGATTAGTGACTAAAAGGTTTGCCATATCCAACTACTGTCACATCCAGTTAGTCTCAACATTTAATTACCATAATGAGCTGTATTTTCCAATTATCATAAGTCCTAGCTCAAGTAACCAAATGTTGAGACTTCATTTATTATTTTCCTTTGAACAACAAAAGGAAATATTTTTTAAAAATTTCATATTTTTGGAGGCGATTTTTCTGATTTAGTAAAAGGTTCTTAAATACTATTTCTTTCGACAGGAATGTTTATCGATTCTTAAATTGGATCAAATTGAAATAGATTAAGGCATGAGCCGACCAATAAAAATATGATGAATTGAGAATTTGATCGTTTTTAAAATGATTATACATGTTGGGGAAAATTAAATCACTCGTGATCAAACTTGTGAAAAAATATGTTATCTTATGATTAGAAATTATCCACTGGTCACCCGTTACCCAACTCAACTCAACCTGACCCAAAATTATCGAACGTGTAACCTGTTATCCAACCCAACTCAACCAATGATTGCAACCCAATTATATCCATTACCCAATGGGTCATTATCCAATAAGTCTTATCCAATAAGTGAAATTAGTAAATGGATAACAGTTATCCATTGGGTGATCCGATGCGTTTGACGGGCCTAGGTTCAGTTGTTTGTGGAAGTGGGTTCCTTCATGTCCATTTTAGTGCTCATATATTAAATCTAATTGTGCAATCGGCATTGGATGTGATTGAGGAGTCAATTTACAAGATTAGGGAAAGTGTCAAGTATTTGAAATGTTCTGAAGCGAGGTAACAAAAGTTTACTACTTATGTTAGACAACTTTCTTTGCTGACAAATAAGAAATTGAGGCAAGATCTATTAATACGATGGAATTCCACATTTCTCATGCTTGAAAGGGAAATACTATTCAAGGGTGCATTTATTCGATAAAGTAAGTTTCTCAAGTATTAGAGTTGTTATAGTCTGTCATTTGTCATTGTTCTAGACCCTCGTTTCAAACTTCAGTTCGTCGATTTTAGTCTTGACATGATGGATCTTCTATAAAGAGAGAGAAAGTAGAGGAGATAAAAATAAATTTTGAGAGATTTGATTGATGATTATTCTAGAATTAGTTCTAGCCAACCTTCAGAGACTACTACAGATGGTGGTGATTCTTCTACTGATAGCATTGATGTAAGTTAGACTGCAATATATAATATATTACTATTGATACATTTATAAAATTTTAATTTGGTTAATTTACTTGTTACTTTTATGTTTTGATTTGTAGGCTTTTGACTCGTATGATTCTCAATATGGTAGTAGTGGGGGTACATCACACATATCTTGGTGAAAAACTAATAGATCGAAAGGTGTATCCACATCTTGATGTACGTGGTTATTGGAATATGGCAGTTAGATATCCTCAACTGTCTCTTATGGCTAAAGACATTTTGAGTATTCCAATAACAATTGTGGCTTCTGAATCTTCTTTTAGTCACGGTAGAAGAATTTTAGGCACATTTTGAACTTCACTTTTGCTTGAAAATGTGGAAGCAACTATATGTTATAGTGATTGGTTGAGTGCCAAAAGAGGTATTTGATTATTTCTTCATTTTTTTAGTTTGCATAACATATGTCAATATACTTCTAACTGTTATATTGTTGTAAATTTTTTGTTTTGTAGCTGCATTGCATGATGAAATTGGTAGAGTTGCTCTTGAAGCGGGAGAAAAAGCACTTGGAGTTTATATAACTCGATTTATTAGTGAGTAAGATATATTTTTGAATGCGCAATGAAGGTAATAATTCATATTAGCTCAGTTTAATTTTATTTTTCACATATTGTACATAATGTATAATGCAAAAATTGTGACACATAGTTGAGCGTAGCACCGAGAAGTTCACGAGGAGGTTCAGCCTGCCGGAGAATGAGAAGGTAAATGAAGTTAAGATGGAGAACGATATTCTTATGGTCACTATGCCTCAGGAGGAGGTGGATGTAGTTTCGAGAGAGATGGATAAATGGAGAAGGCATTGGACACTTTGTTTCAACTGTTTAGTGTTTAGTGAGGAGTATCGTACCTTTAATCTTACATATCATAATTTTGGTGAAGAAGCTTCAACATATTTTAAAAGTCCAACAATCACATTTTGGTTCGTTTGTTGCATATGGATCATAAATGTGGACATGTTTTCGTATACTTTTTAATTTAAAATATCTATTACTATTTTCATCAATATAATATATTATAATGTACACAGAAAATTAAAAAAAATATGAAAATGTATTAAATATGGATCGAGTTCGAGCTCAAACACGAGAGTCAAGATCTTACAAGCTCGATCAAACTCGAACACAAACTCAAGAAAAATTAGTTTCACTCAAGCCCGACCTTGAACGAAGATTTGAGAGATACGATTGACCTTGAGCTCGTTCAATCCAAGCTCGAGGTTGAGATATTTTAAACGAGTCGAACTGAAACTAAGGGTTTTTCGATCTCAGACCATCCCGACAACTCGAGCCTGGAACACATCCCGACAACCCAGATTAAAAGTTCTTAATATGATTAACCCTAACTCATAACCCGTCCCTAGTAACTCAAGGTTGAAACCCAAATCGGAAGAAAATGTTGAATTTTAACTTATTGAGTTAGTTACATAATGACTTATTGAATAATATATTTTAACTCATTAAGTCATATGGGTTGGTTACCCAATGAGTTATCCATTTAATGACCCAAATCATTTATGATCCAACCCAATATGACCCAAAAATAAATCCAATGGATCATTATCCAATTAACCATTTGATGGGCCTATACTAGTGTACTTAGGTACAAACACAGAAGAAGCTCGAACCTGATGGAGAGCATCATGATCTTTAGGTGTAAGTAATCTAAGTAGCACCGGTACGATTCCGGGTACGGGTACGGGTACGGGATTAGATAAATTAAAAATTAGGGGGTATCGGTACGAAATGAGTACGATTATAAATAAAATTATATATATATATATATATATATTAATATTAATAATTAATCCTTTCTGAATCAAAAATAATATAACTTTATATTGTAGACAATTTAAAGTAAATGAAAACATTCAAATGTAGTTCAAACTTAATATTTATCACAATAATTAGCAAATAAACTACATAACAAGATTATAGTTCGACGTCTTAAACAATAAGATTAAAATAAGCAAACACCTAATAAAGTTCATGATCTAAGTCAAAGAAAAGAGAAAAGTACAGATTAACCCTATATAATTGAAGAAAGTGCACATAAAACTCTGCGCTAATCGAAAGAGCAAATATAACCCTATTTATTCAAGCTATGTGCAAATATAACCTTTTCAGTCGGTTGGAGGCCGAAATCCAGTAAAAAGACTATTTTGCCTCCTGTAAAAAAATTTTAAAAAAATAGAAATTACATTAACGCTCTCTTCTTCCCAGATCTTCTTCTTTCTCTCGTCTTCTTCATTTCCCAGATTTCAACCTTTCTCAACCTTCCCGTATCTTCTTCTTTCTCTTGTCTTCTTTCTCTCGTCTTCTTCTTTCTCTCTGGCACTGCAGGCTAAAATTCATTTCTACTAAAATTCATCAAAATCTTCAAAACATCGATGCTGGGGCAATAGGGCCTTCAGATTGTGCCCCTGGTGCCGGAAAAGAACATAATTGATGCAATCCAAGGGCCTTCAATTTTGGTTGGTTTTCCAGATTGCAATTTTCCGGCACTTAGCTGAGCGGTGCTGGAAATAGTGATCGATGGTGGCGGAGGAGGTGGTGGTGGTGGTGGCCAAGTATTGGTGGCAGTGAGGGCCAGGGATTGGTGTTGGTGGTGGTGATTGGTGGTGGTGGTGGGGGGGTGAGAGTGGTGGTGGTGGTCGAGTGAAGTTAGTGCTGGTGGGGGACTTGGGATCAACGACGACAAGCAAAAGGGGCTCGCCGGAGAGTGGTAACATACAGCTTCCCTGCGCCCGAGCTTGGCTGCTAGGATATGGAGCGGTGCTAGGCCTGGAGCTCTGATGGTTGCGCACGGGCTGAGCAGGTTTGGTGTTTCAGACCTCCGGTGGGCTACACGGCTGAGCGAGTGGCACTGCTTAGTTGCTCTATGTCTGGACCCACCCGATCTATTGCGGACGGTGGCAAGCTTCGGGCGGAGACAAGTGGAACTCCGGAGGCTGGTGGCATGCGCTCCCGTAAAGACCTGGCTGCGTGGGGTTCTACGGTGGTGGGGCTTGGGTTCTATGGTGGCAGAGGAGGGAAGAATGGTGGTGGGTTTGGTGGCGGAGGTGGGTTTAGGTGGCGGGGGAGGGAAGAATGGTGGTGGCGAGGCTTTGGTGGTGGTGGCGCTGAGGAAGAATCTGGCGGGGTTGAGGAAGAATCTTGCGGGGAGCAGTAGCAGCGGGTGGTAGTGGTGGTGAGTAGAATTTTTCCAGTGTTAGTAAGGGAAAACTTGTCCATCCATATCAAGGCTTTGGTCATAAGGGTATTTTAGTCATTGCAAGTGGGTCAATGGCTGGAAATTCTTGGTCATCGCCAGAATCATGGTCGGAGGGTTATATTTGCACTTTCATTTCAGGGTTATATTTGCACTTAAAAACAATTGAGGGTTGTGATTGTACTTTCTTCAACAGATAAGGTTATATCTGCATATTTCCCCAAAGAAAAACATAACAATAAGCGTGAAAAGTGAATGAAAAACATCAATTTTCAATAATAAACTCTTTCTCCAAGTCTGGCTCATCAAGTGAGAGGCTCGCAAATTCTAAAAATCCATCATCTTCCATAGTGACTCTGATTCTATGAAAGGTGTTGGATTCTTAGAGTTTGCGAGCCTCTCACTTGTGAAGAAAGGTTGAAAGGAGGTGTAATGTTTGAACGGTTTTGCTCTAGTTTTCCACTTTTCCTCTTTTTTCTTATTTAGATTTTTAATTTATATTTTTTTATTCAGATTTAATAGGGTACAATGTACCCAAATCGTACCCATGCATCTTGACCGTACCCTTGACCGTACCCGTACCCGGTCAAAGTACCCAAAAAATCGAACCGTACTGGAAACGTCCCCGTACCGAATTTGCTGTGAATCCATATCTAGTACATATCCAGTACGGGTACCATGACATAATTACCGTACCCGTGCTTCATAGGATGTAACATTAGAAAGAAGTTGCATTGAAAATAAAAGGAAAGGGGAAAAGAAAAAGGCAAACAAAAAAGAGATGTTCCTCCAACTATGAATTAGCACATATTTTACGAGGAATATTATGGACATGGATAATAAGGAGAAACAATTACGTTAACACTGCTTGTGACTGCAGTGGAGCACATAGGAAGCTGTTCCGGAAACAAGTTGATCCATTTCATTTTACCTTGTTTACCAACATTTACATTTCAACCCTCTAAGCACCTTCCATGCTCTTCTAGCCATAATAGCATGGCTTCTTGTAGCTGACTACCTTTACTGTCATGTATAGAGCTCAGCAATGAACCTGGCACCCAAGTAATCATTCCGCCATAACTTGAAACATTCCATGAATCGACTTAAAGTTGCCCCTCAGTAAATTTAGAAAATAAAACTTCCCACCATACATGGAAGACACGGCAACTACGTACAATGTTTTTATATCTGCGGTTTAATCCAGAGATTGGCATTATGCCCCTTGTTTCCTCAATAATCTTTTGCAGTGGTAAAAGCGATACGTCACCAGGTGATTATAGAAGGAGTAGCCTCCAAGCAAACCCAACAAATTAACGAGTACTTTCTTTTATAGGGGTGGAATTATATCAACCAGAATGCAAATAGGGTGGAAAGGCGGAAACAAATGGGTATGACGCATTCGATGAATTATTTTCATTTATTTTTTTTGAACGTGAGAAATTAGTAGAACATAAAAATAAAATAAATATAAAAGTAACGATCAAAGAAAGAAAGAAAGTGTGTTAGATATATATAGGAATGAGGTTGTATTTATGACATCAGTATATTTTAATACTTCGAATGATATAATAACCATTACATTGTAATTTTTTATTTTGATAATAAATATAAGTTTAATTCAATTACAAAATACTCTATTATATAATAATATTTATATTTAAAACAATCAAATTATTACACATAATACAAAATAATAAATTAAATTATTTGCATAAGAAAATAATATATTTTTATTAAAAAATGTTACTATTATTTAAAGTATAAATTATGGAATAATATTATTTTTAATAAAAATAATATTAATAACAATTTTATTAATATTCAACTCATATACAACTCAAAAATTAATTTTTTAATAAATGTTTATATTATTATTTATTTACGTTTGATATTAGTTTTCTGTCTTAAATAAAATTAATTTTATGTATAATATTACTACTTGATTTAATACTATTTATATTAAAGAATTATAAAATAGTATTATTTATATAATAGCCTTTTTCAAGGAAAAATCAGATGCAGTGGATGTCTTCAGGAGTTTGGTGATTAAGTTACAAACATAGAAAGGGAGTCACGTTGGAAAGATTGTGAGAATCCATAGTGATCATGGGAGAGAATTTGAAAACTCTCAGTTCAGTGATTTCAGTGATGAACTTGGAATACAACATGAGTTCTCTGCTCCCATCACTCTTCAGCAGAATGAGATTGTAGAAAGGAAGAATAGAACCCTGCACGAGATGGCTCGAGTCATGCTAGCAGAAAAGGGTATTCACAAGAAATGGCGGGCAGAAACCATCAACACAGCATGTTATACCATCAATAGGGTATATCTATGACCATTTACAAGCAAGGCCTCGTATGAAATCTGGAAAGGGAGAAAGCCAAATGTGGCATACTTTCATGTGTTTGGGAGCAAGAGCTACATATTCAGGGACATAGATCAGCTAGGAAAATTCTACAATCGCAGTGATGGAGTATTTCTGGGGGTATTCAGTAAATAGTCGTGCATACAGAGTGTTTAATCTCCACACTAACACCCTCATGGAGTCAATCAATGTGAATGTTGGCGATTCTGATGATAAGCAAGGGTCAGGAAAATGGGAGGATGAAGTTGTTCTATCAACACCAAAAATTCTGACCAGCCAGCATGTCGATGTTGGAACATCACGACCTTCTAATAGTCCAGATGCATATGTTGAAATTGATGTTGGAACATCAACTCCAGATGCCCCATCTCATGTTCCAACACAGGCTGAACCTGAACCAAGTGCGAAATAAACTTGAACTCTACCATCAGTTAATTACAGGGAGCTTGTGGGATTACAATGTTTCATCTCACTGATTGAGCCAAAGAACTATAAGGAATCCCTCTTTGATGAGTATCAGATTGGGGCAATGCAGGAAGAACTTGAACAGATTGCAAGGAATGATGTATGGTACCTCACTCCTCGACCAAAAGGGATAAATGTCATTGGTACTAAGTGGATCTTGAAAAACAAGTCTGATGCTGATGGTTAAATCACTTTTAATAAGGCTAGATTAGTGGCATAGGGATACACTCTAGTAGAAGGTGTTGATTTTGATGAAACATTTGCACCCGTTGCCAGGTTAGAATCCATTTGTATTTTGCTTGCTATTTCATGCTCTATGAATTTTACCATGTTCAAGATGGACGTGAAAAGTGCTTTTCTAAATGGAGTAGTAAATAAAGAGGTCTATGTTGAACAACCTAAGGGATTTAAGGACCTATATCATCATTCATCATGTGTATAGACTCAAAAAGGCTCTGTATGGGTTAAAGCAGGCACCAAGGGCAGGGTATGAATGACTGACTACCTTTCTTTTTCAGAAATGTTATCTTCGAGGGAGAGTAGATCACACCCTATTTGTGCTTACCAGGTCATTAACTTTTTTGACTGCTCAAATTTATATAGATGACATTGTTTTTTACTCTATCTCACCATTTATGGTACATGATTTTGTAAGTCTCATGCAGGATGAGTTCGAGATGAGCATGGTTGGTGAACTTAACTACTTCCTAGGGCTCCAGGTCAAGTAACGAAAGAGTGGGATATTCATTAATCAAAGCAAATATACCATGAATTTAGTGAAACGCTTTGGATTGGGCAATTCTCAATCAATGAGAACTCCTATTGGTGTTACAGACAAATTAGTGAAGGATGAGAAAAATGTCTTAGTTGATCAGAAATTGTATAGAAATCTAAATAGGTGTATATAAAATTGTATATAAAATTTTCATATTTAGAAATTGTATATAAAATTTTCATATTTAGAAAATAGGTGTTGTATGAAATCTAAAAATATCTCTCATAATAATATTATGAGTCTGTCTCTTGAAATACGGTCTTTCCATAAGGTATGGAAAGACCAAGGTTTAAAGTGAAAATAAGAAGAAATGAAGATAAAATTTTCAGGTTGCATGAATCAGGTTATAAACTTCATAACTAATACATGTTGCATAATAAAACTTTAATATTGCAACTAAGACCTTTTACCTTTTATTATTCTAATTAAACTCCATCTTTCCATAATCTTATGAAAAGACGGTCTTTCCCAAGATTTTGTCTAATATTATTAATGATATAGTAATTGAAATTAATGATCAAAGATGGACAGAGAAAGTTGACGAAAAAATAAGAAGTTTTCTCGAGGGAAGTATTATGGTTATACTTCAGGTATAACAATAAAACAAGCTAGAATAGTAAACAAAATTTAATTTTCTAATCATTAAACATATTAAAAAATTCTGATGTCACTGAATAACAAGAATGGATACAGAAGACACTGAATAACACTATATTGACCACAATCTTTGACAACTCAACACCAAATATGTATGCAATCTCATGTGCATGAAACATTCAATCATTTTAGAAAGTAAAATAAGAACAGATAAAATTTGTAGCACATAAGCACGTAATTTTAAACAACTTAATATGTTCCTAAGATATTAAAATTCAATCTCTTCCAAAATTTGGCTAAAACGAAGTTCACTTGTTTCAATACAACATTCCAAAACACTATGAAGGAAGAAACCCTGAAGCTAAGACATCCTTCTAAAGCTTAACAAGCTCCTGCCTAATAATTTAAGCTTTCCGCACCATGACAAAGATGTAAAAGACCATTAGACAAAGATTACATTTATGAATCCGAGGAGAAATAATTTAGAACAGGAACAGACCACCAGATTAAGTTCTCAAGTATTGTATTACAAGACGTAACTTATCTGTAAGTGATTCATAAAATAAAAGGCATTAAAAATAGAGATCTACAAACCTTAATCTTGGCCAACATGAGGTTGAACCTTTCAAAGTCAATGGGAGATGCCCTTCTCTATTGAACAATGAGCATCTTGCCCCAAGAACTGTCTCCCACTTATTCTTGACATCTGTAGAAGAAATGCATGATTATAATTAGACAACAAAAACACTACAGACATCAGACCAAAACCATTTTCCTAGAATCAAATAACACACCAGCAATGTCCATGACAGCAAACAACTCCTTCTTCTTGGAAGTTCTTGGAATGTCAATCTTGATGTCAGTCAGCGAGAGCCTCTTGAAATTCATCTAGCCATGCACCATGTCAGGGGAATCAACGAGAGCCTCTTGAAATTCATCTGGCCAAGCACCATGTCAGGGGAATCAACGAGAGCCTCTTGAAATCCATCTGGCCACGCACCATGTCAGGGGAATCAATGAAAGCCTCTTGAAATTCATCTTGCCATGCACCATGTCAGGGGAATCAACGGAGCCTGTGGAATAACAAATGTTCAATAAACACACTTCTAATTGATATTTCAACAAACAAACATCACAAGCTGGAAAGAGTTGATACACTGAAAATGTGGCCACAGATAGAGGACGCAAGCAAAGTTGACCAAAATTAGTGATTGAACAGCAAGACAAGGAAACCTACAGAACTTCCACATAGTAAAATATTCTTGAGAAATATTGGTAACTAAAACTATAAAGGGTTGTAATGGCAAGATCCAACGGTGAACAGATGGCCAAAAGAAATACCGCCTGGAAGTCCGAGAACCTTTAGTCTAATGCATAAATGTATAGATGACATCAAGATTCAACAAAGGTAACACCAACAACCAAAAGGCATAATTGATACTCTCAAGTACCAATGAGACAGTGACACCATAAAAGGCCTCATCATTCAAAAAAGTATGGCAGAGAACCAAAAGACCGCTTGAGGTAACATTCTACACTTCACATTTAAAATTAACATCCTGAAATTCAAATACAAACCAAGACTCTTCATATGACGCCAACAATCATTCACTAACAGGGCAACTTTGATAAAAGGTACATACAATCGAATAAATATCTGACAAGCTCGAATAAATACACCCTAAAACCAGTGCACATGAAAGCAGCCTCATTGAAGGTATTAAAGTAAAACAAGTTCACAACCATGAAACCAGATACAAAAATTGTGCATTTCTAGATCGAATCTTACTCTTCTTGAATAATGAACATACAGTAAAATAAATAAATAAATCAGATCACGTCTCATCACTGAACTCAGATTTCGGTGCATGAGTGTGTGAGACAGAAAACCTACGATTTGTTTTCTTCTAAACAATTTGTTTTTCAATATAGAATCATGACCAGTAGCTTCTATATACATACAAGAGGTCTGTGACACACTTACATGGTTACACCAATTATTTTTCTTACCAAATTATGCAAATATTAAACAATATACCCAAAAAATGTAAGCATGCCAGATTACCATCACGGGTGAATCATCAAACATGAACATTATCATTAGCCCAAACGAAAGCTATTTTCAAGAAGCCTAGTGCCTAACTACATAAAGTAGGGCTTTATATATGTCAAATACTATTTTTCATGTCATTAGAAAGTAAGGGATCCAAACTACAGAGGCTATAGGTTTATCATATTTGGGTTGAAAGAAAGTTGCAGACAAAGAGAAGCTCTAAAATGAATATTTCACAAATGGTGTCATTCTAATCTATAGAGATCCTTCTGAAAACCATCGTTGTATACTCCAGGATACATAGAAGTAATAATATGCTATGAACTATAAGTAAATGAAAATAACCAGGATTTTGAAAGAAATGAAAGGAATTCAATAGACGAACTGAATATTTATAACTCAGGATATACTACTGCACATATTACTAATTCTCACCACAAGCCAAGTCTTGTACTTCCGTTGCTAAGATAATAAAATTTCATTGACATTGCTGATTGGTCCACTCTAACACATATGGAGATAAAAATAATGAAAAAATTATCAGAAAGAATCTGTGTAAGAAAAGTTGGCGTGCACAAACTTATTGAAGCTCTGCTCTTTTATAGTTTTTCCATGGATCTTTTTCGATTTAACAGAAGTCCAACAATATATAGGACAAGGAAAGACAAAAAATAGAGTGTCGTAAATATCCTACTCAGGAGTCAGGATAGAACATATATGATTCAAAAACATTAAGTCAATTTATCATGCTTCATGTCAAATGATAGGGGGGGGGGGGGGTGGGGGTGGGGTTGGTTAAGTGAAGATCAGTTGAGCCATCGAAGTAAACAGTCTGACATGTGACACCATACAAAATCATTCTACTTCTAGAGCATGATTAAACATCATCGATAAAGAATTATCCTAACCAAATCGCTTGGAAAATCATCTCGAGATATTGTCCAAAATGACATATTATCAAACCCGTTTTCTCTAATCTCAATATTCACATTGGTATTTATTTGAAAATATGCAATCGAACCATAGGGGGAAAAACTCCACAACAGAATCATAAATGAATTGATCATGTGCTATAGTTTACCATAAAGAAGTTTCTTGTAATTTCCATGATGAAAACTAAGAAATATCCAACTGTTAATGACAGAATACTCAAGGATTCCAAGTGCGGAGATCATACGTAAACTGGAGAAGAACATGTCACACCATCTAATTTCCAATCCAAGGCCCAGTCAAACTCACTAAGAGCATTGCGAGTAACATATAAAGTTCTTCTGAAAACAAATATTCAAAGCATACATATGCATAATTAATTAGTCAAGGTATAGTAGAAGGCTTAAACAAGCAAAAATAAGTCATTGAAAACGTAATCCCCAACCTGAGCGAATCCCCAACTTGAATCATAAAAATACTCTTGCAATCCTACTAGTGCAAATCTATCTTCGATCCCCCAAGCTCCACTCCAATAACACTCAAGTACAATGCAATCCCTAAGAGGTTTCTGGAGTAGATTTTATAACAAATGTAGGAGCTCAGAGTGGAACTTTACGACGGTGGAAAGCATCAGAGCGAGCTTGGTAACGGAAGCGAATGAGAAGAGCATAATTGAACGTCGATCGGAGTTGGACATCTCCCCCATGATTATGCGGTTGTATGCGACGCCGGTGTAGCCTGCTTCTGTCGCCTTCATGGTGAGCTCCATGCAGTTCGGCTGAGGATATAGAGAGCGGAAAATAGATCTACCATGTTCGACGAGCAGTCTCAGCGGGCTTTGGTCGGAGATGACTAGAGCAGACCGATCAGAAAACAGTTGCGGTGGGTTTGGAGTTGCAGATCGGCCAAGGTGGAAACACTGCGGACTGTCGGAGAAGAGGAACTTGGAGCGAACAGATCTGCCGCGTTCGATGAGCAGACTCGACGGAATTTGGTCGGGGACGTCTGGAGCAGACCGATCAGAAAATAGTTACAATTGGTCTGGAGCAGACCGATCGAGGTGGAAAATGGTGCGAGATGCAGTGGTGAGGAGAAGGTTTGGGTCTGGAGTTGTAGACTGATCGAGGTGGAAGTTTGTAGCAAAACAGTGTCGTTTTAGCAAGTTAGAAAAGTCAAAAGGATAGAATTAGCCCTGGTTGAACAACCATCCAAAACAAACAATATTTATTATATGGTGCTTGGGAAGAAAATTCAAAAGGAAAGAATTACACCTGGTTGAAAAACCATCCAAAGCAAACAATATCTATTATGGTGCTTGGGATAATACAAAATAAATATACTCTAATAACCAATGTAAAAGCAGAACGATTGAAGTATTAGGGTGAAAAGTAAATGATTGAAAAGATTTGAATTAAAATAACTAAGAGAAGAGAAAATATTATGTTAAATCGACTAATAGTTAGACCGATTATTAAAAACCATGTTTCAATAGTTTTTAGGTCAAATTATTATAATATATACACTATGATACATTTTTTTAAAAAATTCAAAATTATAGGAATCTCATTACAATAAATTAAAACAAACATAAAATCACCTCATTAATTATATCAATTATAAAATAACTCTGTCTAACGGTTAGTCAATCTAAAATAGAACTTTGGGTTAAAAGAAATTCACTTCTCATGCTAACTAGGATTTTATATTTATATTTTTATTCATTTTTAAAAATATTAAAATTATTTGAGTTTTCCCTTGAAAGATGGATATGGAAAGACCGGGGTTTAAACTATAAATTATAAGAAATCAAGATAAAATTTTCAAGTAGAATTAATCAGGTCATAAACTTATAACTAGTGCAGATTTCGCAATCATTTTTTAATATTTCAACTAAAACATTTTACCTTTCTAAAATTTTAATTCAAACTCGTCTTTTGATACGATGGAAAGACCATCAGGCCGGGTAAAAACTATGAAATTTAGTTTTACCACTTTTTCTAGTTCTTACTAGTGTGTTCCAACATACCTAGTTTAACCAAGTGTAAAATAACGTAAACGTAAAAGACATACAACTTGGTTACGCAGTTCGGTGTAAACCACCTACATCTGCGGGGCCTGGCCAGTTCAGAATGAATCCACTAATTAGCAAGATACAGTACAGAGTACAGTTTACAAAATACTTATCTTTACTAACTATAATGTGTGGACTCTGCTAGCTCCCCTAGCTACCGATCCGCCTTGATCAGACTCCCTCTGACCTCGAACTCCGTCGACGCAGGATCTCCTCCTCCCAAGGAATTAAGGTATCCGATTCTGAACTTAGTGCAACAGGACGGGTGTGTTGGAACACTGTGTATCAGCTCTATGCAAGTTTTGAAAAGTCTCAAAAATCTGTGTACAGATTTTTGCTCAATAAATCCGTGAGTATGCAGCCGTGTTTGTCCCCAATTTATATCCACGAATCAGATCTGAATATCCATGATTATCTCCACAATATTCCTATTCCAAATCTGATTCTTGAAGCATATCCAAATCCCACAAATAAAGGGATTTACCCTAACTCATTCTATCCCATATATTCGAATAAATCTTCTCTATATAAGTAGGGATTTTTCCATAAACTAATTATGCTTCACACACCCAATATATAGCCAAATATACGATTACCATAAATTCTAAAACACTCCAATATTTCGGCTTTGAATTCCGTTAAAACCTTGGCGTAACTTCTGCTGCAGCACCATGTTCCAACATGGTCTGTTCAAAATTAATTCACACAAAATTGCCAATAAAATTCATCCCTTGACTTTGCAATCTCCCCCTTTGGCATTTTTATGGACCCATGATATTTTGGACTTGTAAATCCATAGAAAACATCTAGCACATATTCAATATCATAAAACGAGCAGAATACTAATCATAATACCGGAACTCACATAAGCCAATGAAAGCCGAAATCCAGAATTCCAGAAATCCAAAATCATACAATTGAAACATTCAAATCAAAATCCAAATATCCAAAATCATTCCAAAATAACTCCCCCTGGGACCACACAGAGGCCAAAGGTACCGCAGTTCCATCAAACAAAATCATCAAAAGAAAAAAATTAGTCTGTAGCACTCCCCCTGTATTAAGCATACGAATTCAATTTTCAAGTCTAGACTTCTCTGCCTCCAAACATGCTCTTTCTGCTTCCAAAGCCGCCATCTGTATCGCTAAAGCTCCAAGTCTGGCTTTTACAATCATCAGTCGAGTCTTCTTATCTGCTGCTGATGTCGAGGTGGATCCAGAAGCTTTCCACGGCAGATCATGAACCTGTCTCAGGCCAAAAGTCTTTTGGTTGGGCCGTAAGAACTCAGTATCAATTACCACATCTGACGCCTTTCCCTTCACTTTGGCACTCTTGGCTAGGGCAGAAATCAAGGTAGGATAGATTACAGCATCATTAACTTTTGGTGCAGTAGCCTGTCTGATTAAGTGCTGCTGAATGAGAAGACCAAGGTTAACTTCTTTCTGTGTTCCAACACAGTATAGCAGCTTTGTCATCTCCCTAGTCAATGCGGTGGTATTGCTTGACGGCAACCAGCAGTGTACAGCTATTTGATATAGACCAAAAAATCTAGACGTCAAGCAGGATGCTTGTGAGTACCCCACTGCTGGCCACTCCACCTTATATCCCCCAGATATAACAGCCAAAATCTCATTATCAGTCAATTCCAAGTTATCAGGAAACACTCCCCCTATCTTAGGTGTTTTCAGACCTAGCAGCATATTAATTCTAGCAGCAGATAAATCTATGATTTTCCCCCTAACATTCACTCTGCCAAACCATGGGGAACATGGGGAAGTAACCTCTAGATTGCCAGGCATAAGATTATAATATACCTCTAGAACAACCTGTCTGTTGTATTGAAGTTGAATTGTAGCTGCCTTTGTCATCCCTGTCATCTTTAAAAAATCTGTGAAACCGCTCTCCTGATAAGCTTTTAGATCCAACGGCCTTTCAGCTATGAATTTCTTCTCGGAGAAAAAATCTCCCATCTCTGCACCCTTCTCATCAAAGTACACAGCAGAGAAGGCATGGGTGATAGATGGAGGAGGCAGAACCTTCCTTGGGTTGCTGTTGTGCCTTTTCTTGCTTCTTTTTGCTTTAGCTGAATTCATGGTTGGGCCAGCCTTCTTCTTTCCTTTAGCCTTCTGAAAAAATTCATCCAGTACCTCATCACTGGAGTAAGCCAAGTCAGGGACATCCTGTGTTGGAACACACCCTGTTCCTTCAGCTTTCTTTTCAGGTTCTTCTTCTGACTGAGTTTCTGCATCTCTCTCAGAATCATTACTCTGAACAGGCAAGTCTTCATCAGATACTTCAACATCCTGATTCCTTTCATCATCCTCATCGTACTCTCCTCCCATATCTGCATCAGAATCCATGTCCATGTACACAGGTTCATCTGTCTGTGTTGGAACACTCCCTTCACTATCAGACATAACTATTAAAATAGGTTCCCTTAATTCTTCCATTCTCCTTGCAGAATTCATGTCAAAGAATCCCACCTGAAGCTTATCTCCATACTTTACTGTCTCCATTCCAACAGCTTCTTCATCAGTAATGTCCCTTAACCAGACGTAGCTATGGCTAGACATGCGACAGAATATATGAAATTTATCCTTTCCTTTTCCATTCAGTCTACCATACATCCCTCTCAGATAACTCACTTTCTTATATTCAATATCCCAAACATCCGAAAAATGGCCCGAAACAATCTCTTTAACTTTGACATGCAAGACTTCTAAATCCTTATTTATACTCCTGATTTTGCTTAGATCCACAGAATATCTATTTGCTTCTAACCATTCGAATATATCATCCATGGTTCTGAATTCCATACCATTAAACTTTAGAGGCCTAGGATCAGGACCAGTTACCTTCCCATGTCGTCCTTTCCTCTTGGCTCTGAGAGGTTCTTCAATGCCACCAGGTTTAGCTTTGGGTTCCCCTCTCACTTTGCTGTTGCCCGATGCCTCTTCCTCTTCCTCTGGTACTCTGGCTTCCTCGGATTCAACCTCCATTGCCGCCTCATCCTCTGCATCTTCTGTGCTTCTTCTAGTCTAAATTTGTCCACCATATTCTACCACCATCAACTCCAAATTCGAACGAGCTGAAGCTTTCTCCCTGATCTTTGGTACTGTCGATTCCACCATAGGAGAGTTTGATTTTGACATTCTTTCGCACAATGCCGAGATGATGAGGAGTGTTGAGTATAAGATTTTTCAGCAAGAGTTTTGGGAAGAAAAATATTTGGCCGAGAGAGAGACGGAAGGATGTATTTGAATCCATCTTTAACTCTTCATCTTATTTACCTCTTTTCCCGCGAAGTTCCTTTTTAGATTTCCCACACATGGTAATGATAGCCCTTTCTCTTCTTGTCACATCACTTTGTCTTCCTTAATTAGCTTCCAACACACCATACTAACCAACTCCTATTTTAGTACACCTTTGCTCCTTCCATATTTTTGTTCTTTTCTTGATATTTGAAAAAATGAAAATAAACCAAAAGAAATATTTACAAGGAAAATACTTTTGGTAAAAATTACCTCAAATTTGACAAACAACTAAGTGTTGTCGAAGGCTCTCAAAAGTGGTGGCATCCAACGGTTTTGTAAATATGTCTGCAAGTTGCTCGTGTGTTGGAACATAGACTACTTCCACTTCTTTTCTTTCAACCAGATCTCTAATAAAATGATGCCTTATGTCAATATGTTTAGTTCTTGAGTGTTGGACTGGATTCTTTGAAATATCAATAGCACTTGTGTTGTCACACAAAATCCTTAGGGGGCCTTGATGAATTCCATAATCTTTCAGCATTTGATTCATCCATAATAGTTGTGCACAACAACTTCCTGCTGCAAGATTCTCTGCTTCTGCAGTAGATAGAGAGATCGAGTTCTGTTTCTTGCTATACCAAGACACCAAATTGGTTCCAATAAAGAAACAGCCACCTGTGGTTTCGATCATCAGCATTACCAGCCCAATCAGAATCACTGTACCCTTTCAACTCTGAATCTTGATTCTTTGAATACCAAACACCATACTCTGAAGTCCCACTTACATATCGAATAACCCTTTTGACTGCAGTAAGATGAGATTCCTTAGGATCTGCCTGAAATCTTGCACATATTCCAACACTGAAATATATATTAGGTCTGCTTGCAGTGAGGTATAATAGACTTCCAATCATGCCTCTATATAACTTTTGATCGACTGAAACTCCTTTTTCATCTTTTACCAGTTTATCAGACACTCCCATAGGAGTTCGAACTGCTCGAGCACTACTGAGTCCAAATTTTTTAATCAAATTCAAGGCATACTTACTTTGATTTATGAATAGACCATTCCGTCCTTGTTTAACTTGCAATCCCAGAAAGTAATTCAATTCTCCAACCATGCTCATTTCAAATTCAGATTGCATCGTGGTGACAAAATCCTGTACCATAGATGGTGAAGTAGAGCCAAAAACTATGTCATCAACATATATTTGAGCAATCAGAAACTTTGAGGACTTGTCAAGCACAAATAAAGTGCGATCTAATCCCTCTCGACGATAACCTTTTTGAAGTAGAAAGGTAGTAAGTCGTTCATACCATGCCCTGGGTGCCTGCTTTAATCCATATAGAGCCTTCTTGAGACGGTATACATGATGTGGATAATGAGGATCTTCAAAGCCTTTAGGTTGTTCCACATAGACTTCTTCATTCACCACTCCATTTAGAAACGCACTCTTGACATCCATTTGATACAAAGTAAAGTTCAAAGAGCAGGCAATAGCTAGTAGAATACGGATAGATTCTAACCTGGCAACTGGTGCAAAGGTTTCATCAAAGTCAACACCTTCCACTTGTGTATATCCTTGAGCAACAAGTCTGGCTTTGTTTCGGGTGACTAAGCCGTCTGCATCGGACTTGTTCTTGAAGATCCATTTTGTACCAATGACATTAACGTCTTTGGGACGAGGAGTAAGATACCACCCATCATTCCTAGTAAACTGACCGAGTTCTTCTTGCATTGCAGCAATCCAATACTCATCAAGTAAGGCTTCTTTATAGTTCTTGGGTTCAATTAGAGAAACAAAACAGTGTAGGCCAGCCAGCCGTTGATAATCAACTCGAGGCACTGATCTAGTACTTCTCATGATAGAACCAGGTTGGTCATGTGTTGGAACATGATCGTCAGTATGAGGGGACTGTGTTGGAACATGGTCGTGTGTTGGAACATGGTCGTGTGTTGGAACATAGTCAGCTTCAGTAGAGTTAGGATTCTGGTGCGCATTTGGTTCAGTAGGATCAACAGATGGCTTTTCTTTGTCTGAAGTTTGAGGCTGTGTTGGAATATGAGTGTTAGCAGATTCTTCCTCTACACCTTCTGGAAGTTGTTCCTTTTCTGCATCATCCACAATAACATTGATGGATTCCATGAGAGTGTTGGTTCGGTGATTAAATACTCGATAGGCACGGCTGTTGATGGAATACCCGAGAAAAATTCCTGGATCACTTCGATTATCAAATTTTGCCAACTGTTCTCTATCTCTGAGGATATAGCAAGTACTTCCGAACACATGAAAATATGAAACATTAGGTTTCCTGCCCTTCCAGATCTCATAGGATGTCTTGTCAGTGAACGGTCGAAGATACACTCTATTGATTGTATAACAAGCTGTATTGATCGCTTCTAGCCCACCATTTCTTATGAACTTCCTTTTCGGCCAACATAACTCGAGCCATCTCCTGTAGAGTTCTGTTCTTCCTTTCGACAATGCCATTCTGTTGAGGAGTGATAGGAGCCGAGAACTCATGTTGGATTCCTAGCTCATCACAGAAGGAACTAAATTGTTCATTTTCAAACTCCCTACCATGATCACTTCGAATTCGGATTATCTTCCCTACTGGACTTCCCTTTTCAGTTTGTAACTTTACTACAAGGCTTCTAAATACTTCTATCGTATCAGATTTCTCTTTCAAAAAAGCTACCCATGTAAATCTGGAGAAGTCATCAACACATACAAAAATATATTTCTTCCCTCCTATACTCGGTGTATTAACTGGACCCATCAAATCCATATGCAATAATTCCAGATTTCTAGATGTAGTAATAAACTGTACTGAAGAGTGAGGAGAATGAATTTGTTTACCTTGTTGACATGGTCCGCACACAATTCCATCCTTTTTGGTCAAGGTAGGCATTCCTCGCACAGCTTTTATATTTGTGATTTTCACCAGTGTTTTATAGTTGATGTGGCCGAGCTTCCTGTACCAAAGAATTCCTTCATCCTACTTTGAAAGCATGCATCGAACTTCTTGTTCTAGCAAATAGCAGTTGTCTAATGATCTTATTCCAGAAAGAACCTTGTTTTCTCCATGCTTCACTACACACTTGTCCTTCTGAAATTCCACTATCATATTGTCGTCACACAGCTGACTTATACTTAGCAAGTTTGCTTTTAGATCTTCAACAAATAACACACTTGTGAACACTGGAAAGCCTTCAATCTTTAATTCGCCCTTGCCAATTACTCTGCTCTTCTTTCCATCACCAAAGGTTTCATATCCGCCATCATATGGAGTAATATTCGTGAGGTATTTTGGAGTGCCAGTCATGTGGCGAGAACAACCACTATCAAAGTACTATGAGTCACTGGAATAAGCTGATAGAGAAGTGTGAGCAACCAAACACGTACTGGATTTTTTAACAACCCATATCTTCCTGACCAATTTTCTGGTATGAGTATCGCCTGTGTTGGAACACAGCAGAAGTTGTCTTCCTGTCATTTGATCTCTGATCAGTCTTCTACACTGATGTTTAGCATATCCTTGGTACATACAGTATCTACATATGAGTGGCTTTCTTTGATATGGCTTCCCATACTTTCGTTTTACTTCTCGAACCTTGCTTTGAGAGTTACTGGTTTTTCGAACAATTCAGTCTCGGGTTCTTTCCTGTATCCAATCCCGTGTCTATCACCAAAGTTCTTTCCCATATCCATAATATCATCAAGCTTTGCCTTTCCGAAATTCAATTTAGAGATAGTTGCCTCAGACATCTCGGCTCTCTTGACCGCTGCAATCAGTTTCTTATTTAGTTCTTCATTTTGTTTTCCAAGTTCTGCAACCGTGGATTGTAATTCCTTTTCACTTTCAATTAGCTTTCTTTTTTCTTCATTCAGATCTTTGTTCTTGTTAGCTACCTGAACCCACATGGCATACATTTGATCGTATGTGCTATAGATCTCTTCATCGCTTACAGACAGATCATCTTCATCACTGTGAGCATCATCCAGGTTCATGTTGGAACATACAGATTTCCCTTTGTTCAGTGTGTTGGAACACTGATCTTCTGATGTATCATGGACCTTTGCTCCAAAAGCTACATAATTACTCGTAAGTTCCTCTTCATCTCTTTCATCCTCTTCATCATCACTCCAAGAGGTGACATATGATCTTCCTTGTTTCTTGCGGGTGTTAGCACATTCAGCCTGAATATGTCCACATCCTTCAAATTCTCTACATTGAATTCGTCCGGCCTGTTTTGGTTCATTGTTCTGATTTCTCCCGACCTGCATATTTCCTTGTTCAAATCTCATTCCACGATTATTGTTCGAATCTTGTTGTTTTTGTCTGCTTCCGCCAAACCTCTCCTGAGATTTCTTGTTAACCACCTTCTTTAGCATTCTTGAGAAATTCTTTGTAATAAGTGCCAGTTTTTCAAACTCATCATCGCTGTCAGACTCGTGAATTCCCTTAGCTGGAGAAACTTTGAATGCTAAATCCTTGGAGACTCTTTTTGTAGGTTGCTGGAACGTCATCTCATAAGTTTGTAACGAGCCCATTAGTTCATCTAGGCTCATGGTGGCTACATCTCTTGCTTCCTCTATTGCTGCTACTTTCATCGCAAACCTCTTGGGAAGAGATCGCAACGTCTTTTTCACCAGCTTAGTTTCTTTGTACACTTTTCTAAGTTGGTAAGCCATGTTGGAGATATCCCTGAGCTTTCCATTGAATGTGGCAATGGTGTCCTTCTCCTCCATTTTGAGTTCTTCAAACTTGGTAGCCAGCATCTGTAGTTTGGATTCCCGCACTCGACTGGTTCCTTCGTGAACAGTCTGTAAAATATCCCATGCTTTCTTTGCTTGGTGGCATGTAGATATAAGCTTGAACTGGTTTTCATCAACAGCAGTGAAGATTGCATTAAGTGCCTTTGAATTCGCCAGAGATTCTTTAAGGTCATCTGGAGTCCATTTAGCCTTGTCTTTGGGTTTTTGACTTGACTCCCCTTCAACAGCCTTAGAGCTTGTATCAGCATCTTCAGTAGGATGATTCCATTCATTCTCAACATAAAACCATGCCAGTTCATCCAGCGAATTGATGAAGACCCTCATGCGTGCCTTCCAATAGTTGTAGTTGTTGCCTTCTAGTAGTGGTGGTCGAGAGACTGAAGATTCTTCTCTTGTCGTCATGGTAAAACTGGATCTCACTTTCCTTGAAACAACCAAGGGAACGATAAGTGACTCAGCTCTGATACCAAGTGAAATTTAGTTTTACCACTTTTTCTAGTTCTTACTAGTGTGTTCCAACATACCTAGTTTAACCAAGTGTAAAATAACGTAAACGTAAAAGACACACAACTTGGTTACGCAGTTCGGTGTAAACCACCTACATTTGCAGGGCCTGACCCAGTTCAGAATGAATCCACTAATTAGCAAGATACAGTACAGAGTACAGTTTACAAAATACTTATCTTTACTAACTATAATGTGTGGACTCTGCTAGCTCCCCTAGCTACCGATCCGCCTTGATCAGACTCCCTCTGACCTCGAACTCCATCGACGCAGGATCTCCTCCTCCCAAGGAATTAAGGAATCTGATTCTGAACTTAGTGCAACAGGACGGGTGTGTTGGAACACTGTGTATCAGCTCTATGCAAGTTTTGAAAAGTCTCAAAAATTTGTGTGCAGATTTTTGCTCAATAAATCTATGAGTATGCAGCCGTGTTTGTCCCCAATTTATATCCACGAATCAGATCTGAATATCCATGATTATCTCCACAATATTCCTATTCCAAATCTGATTCTTGAAGCATATCCAAATCCCACAAATAAAGGGATTTACCCTAACTCATTCTATCCCATATATTCGAATAAATCTTCTCTATATAAGTAGGGATTTTTCCATAAACTAATTATGCTTCACACACCCAATATATAGCCAAATATACGATTACCATAAATTCTAAAACACTCCAATATTTCGGCTTTGAATTCCATTAAAACCTTGGCGTAACTTCTGCTGCAGCACCATGTTCTAACATGGTCTGTTCAAAATTAATTCACACAAAATTGCCAATAAAATTCATCCCTTGACTTTGCAAATTGGTTTAGTTATAGGCAAGAGAAGAAATTGGCAAAACCAAAAAGGAAGAATTGCAAAGGTTTAAAGAAATGGGTCTTTGGATAAGCGGCAGAGGTGCTGAAGCTGTATATCGTCACAAAAAGGAGCAGTATTTGAATTCAAAAAAGAAGGAGAAGCCCAAGGAAATAAAACTAGAATAGGGCAAGGGGTTGGCACCGAAACGAGAAGCTGAAGCTAAGTTGCAAGAATTGGAGAGTGACAAGGAGAAACCATTTGCAAGGACCCGGGAAGACCCTGAACTTGACAAAAGGTTGAATGAAAGAGAGAGAGTTGGTGATCCAATGGCACATTTGGTGAAGAAAAAGCAATGGGAGCCGGTTTTGGAGAACCTAGGGGACGACGAGACGATGAAAGAACCAGGTTTCATCGTTTCTGAGGATATCCCAAGCCACAGCTGGATGAAAAGAAACATACATCCTCCAGATAACCGTTATGGTATCAAACCGGGGAGACACTGAGATGGTGTTGACCGTAGTACCGGGTTCGAGAAGAAAATGTTCCAGATATCAAACGAGAAGCAAGCTACCGAGAAGGAGGCGTATCTGTGGTCATTGGCTGATATGTAAACAGTAAAAGTAAGTCTTCCATGTGCATTAGAGGAATCTTTGTGTCTTTGGACATGGATTTTTTAACGTTGTTGTAAAGATTAATTGTTGAAATAGTGTCATTCATTTAATTTGCATTTTTCATAATATAGTTTGAGCATTAATTACAAAAAAATAGTTAATGCAGTTATTTGAGTGATTGAAATGTTTAGGTGGAAATCGATCAACTGTCATGATCCTAAAAGTTTAATAGTCAATTCACCATTCAAGAAATCATTCACCATTCAGGAAATCAGCAAGGCCGTAGACTTTACAACTGCTTCGATTCAGTTAGAAAAGACAGTTAGCTCAGTTAGTTTTTGAAAGTTTAGATATAAAAAGTAGGGAGAACGTCGAGTGAAGTTTCAGTTTGATCTTGATGTATAGAACTGACCAGAATTTCCTTTCTCATCTCTAAATTCCTTTGCTTTCTCATCTCAGTATGGAGCTTTGCTCCCAAATCCTGTAAAATTACGCTAATGTACCATTTTCCTAATTGAGATCGTGGTATCAGAGCGAGTTGATCATAAGAATAGCGATTCAAGAATATTCAGAAAACTATCCGCGGGCATGGTTAGAGCAGTGTGATGAAGTATTATCAATGTTTTCAGATAGAACTAAGATAATACTTCTACAGCCGTACTCGAAGGAAGATGCCCTAAGCTGGTACAAATTTGTTGAAAAGGAGTACGTGAACATGTCTTGGAGAGATTTTTCATTTTTTTGCTTTAAACTTTTGGAAATTGATGGGACCGGTTATTAGGGGTGTTCATAGGTCAAAGCGCTAACCCAGCCTAAATTGATCCAAAATTTAGGGTCAAATGGGTTGGGTCGGGTTGGTTCAAAATTTTCATAGTTTTGGGTCAGGTTGGGTCGAACTGGGTCATGGGTCGACCAAAATCGACTCAAATTGACCAAAAACATATAACAATGTAAACTTTTTAAAAAAAATATATTTTTAGCATTATAAATATTTTTTTTTCAAGAATGTTAAAATTATTTATGAATTAAATTAATGGTGGATATATTGTATTAAATTAATTCTTTTTTATGAAATTTTTTCAAGAAAAGGGGACAAAATTGCAAACGGTTCAAAATGGGTCGATTTGGGTCAAAATTTGACCCCACCCATTTTGACCCAACCCACTTGACCCAAACGGGACATTGACCCGACCAAACCCAAATAGGTCGTGTCTAAACATCTCGGCTTGGGTCGGGCAATTTGAACACCCCTAGCGGTTTATCATGTAAGCCTCCTGAACCGATCAAGATTGCAGTGAATCAAGACGTTGAAGTGGTGGAAATTTGGGATGCAATGGATCCCAAACGTGATTTCTGGCCCAAAATGAACTACCCTTTGTCTCCAGAGTACGAATTCAATGAGATTTGGTCTGCACCAGAATTTCAAGTGCTGGATAGTGTCATCCCAAGTTACTCAGAAACACGGGATGAACAAATTGATGATGTCAACATTCTTCTGCTACAAATGTAGGAGCAAATTAATGAGAGATGAAATTCGTATGCAATTAGAGAAAGAGGAATTGGGTGTGACACGATTACACACCAAAAAGACAAATATGAACATCTTGAGGGTAAATCACTTAGTCATCTCAGTATGGATGTTGATAATATGGTGATTTCTAACGATTTTGTGAGAAAAAATGATGAAGTTTTGAAGTTGGAAGTCAAAGATTTTGAGTTTTGAATGGATTAGTCAGTTTATGTGAATTCTATGATAATGACTGACATCTGATTGAGAGTGTGATAGGGATTGATCATAATAGTGAGAACATTGAACCTGTGAGGTGTTGTAACCCATGTATTATTGAAGAGAGTTACATGAGTTCATATAGTGTTGGAAATATTACTATGGATTATGTTAATTTTAAGGATAGAGGGGACTTATTTTGCTAGTCTATTGAAGAGTTATAAAGTGTGTAAAGAATTATATATGGGAAAAATGTTGCGAGTTCTACTAGTTATAGAGTTAGGAGTGTTGCTGTTTTCGCATATTTAACACTAGATGGACATGAGTGTATTGTTAATAATATTCAAAAGATTAATAGAATTTGCAAATTTTGGGATGAAGTGATCACTACTTTCAAATGAGGGATTGATAATGGTAATGAAGGATTGGGGGACCTTTCTTGCATATAAGTAAGAATCCATCTTGATAAGAAAATGAACAAAATTCCTAAATCTTAGGAGGAACTAATGACGACATTTAAGGGAGGAACTTTGTTCTTGCTAAAATTGTACTTGTTGCTTGACAGTATTGTGATTGATGGCTTACATATAAGTGAGACTTGTTGATATGAATCACCTTGTGAAAAATCTGGATTGCGGAACTAAGATCTTTGAAAAAATAAGGGAACTCGCAAACCCTTCAATGTCGCACAAAATTCAAGGTCTAGCCCTCGAGGTACACTCAATTTCGACTCGGTCTCTAACTAGTCCTCATGATCAAATTACAAGGTTTATTGATACTTAACTAGCCCTCGGGGTTAAGCAACAATGGAATAGCTCGCAAGCAAAGAGTATGAACTCAAAAGGTTGTATATTTGATTGATGAAAAGATTTCAATTTCGTCCATAAGGCCTCCCTTTTTATAGGGTTACAATCTTGCCTCAAACCCTAATCACAAATGGAATCTGAATCGACTTATGGCAGCTTTAAGAAGCTAAAACCATATCTAACTAAAATACCTAAAATAAATGGTAATCTAAGGTAATCTGGTTGAATTCTTCAAGAAGTAACCTTGAAGAATATTACCTTATCTAATCTTACCAAATCTAATTCTAATCATAATAAAAATGAATATACTAAACCTTAATGGACTGTATTTTCAAAATTCAGCTCTTGAAAGCCCACATGGCCAAGTTATCAGTCCAATAAACCTAAAATGAAATAAGTTTACAATATTTTACAATGATCACACTACCTCATTAAAAACCTAATGGAAAAAAAGAGTATAGTGTTTTTCATGATATCTTCAGTTCGTCGACAATCTTGAATAATGAATCCAAGATGTCGATGGTGATTCCTTCAATTCTACATCATAAAGTTGATCCATCAAAGCATTTAAAGCCCATCAAAGCGTTTGATATTTGTATCATTCTCTCCCAGATCGAAAAGTTTCATCCTCGAAACGGGAAGCATATAACCTATAAAGACATACTTGAATTCCTGCAACAACTTAACAAACCGTGAAAGCATATCTACAGGAATATCTTCATTGGCATAGTAACTTTCTCTAAAGGACATTATAAGAACAAAAGAATGATTAGTCAAAGATCGATTCACATCTCTTATTGAAGCATAAAACGATTTACCAGAGTCAGTAGATAGTTCATGCTTCATCATATAAATAGAAAGTAAAGGATTAAGATATGAAGACAAGACTTTATGCGACTTTTCATAATCATTCTGCAACTTACCTGTCTTACCTACCTTAGGATTAACCTGGAACTTGTCTATGGCAACATTTACTGTAATTTTGGTGGAATTGACACTATTTTTGTCGAAATTACTTGTTCCTTGTGGGGGAGTAATTTCGGCAACATTTGTGGAATACGCCTCAAAAACATCTTTTGTTCCAGGACCTTGCTCACCTCTGTCAAGAATGATGATTTTATCATCTATTTTTTCTTCTTCGGTGTCATGCCGTGCAGGCACATCTCCTTCTTCTTCCTCCTCCATTGTTGTTATAATTCTTTCAAGTGGATAGTTATTGTGAACATATCCTTGTTCATTACAATGAAAAAATGTAGGAGTGTTAGAAGAAACTGTATTTGACGAAGTAGAAATTAATTTACCTGGATTTTGGCTAGGAGACTGATTGGTTGCAATCATTCTTCGATCAATGGGTTCAAATGGTAGATTTGGGTAGGTTTTGGTCAAAGTAGGGTTTCCTCGGCCACCCATGTTCGAATTGCTACAACCCCTGGTTGAATTTGGGCTTCTGGAATCAGAGAATTCCTTTGACTGTCATAGCCAAAATTAGAGCTTCCACTGGACCTTAATTTTGACTCAACCAACCTAGCCTTGAACAATAAATCTCGCATGGAAACATAATGCTGAAGTTTAATTGGAACTTAGAGATTTTCTCTTAGGCCTTCAATGAACCGATTCTTTATAAAAGTATTATTTTCTCTCATGCCAACTCATCCCATAGCTGACTCAAGATCTTGCCAGTATTGATCTACACTGCGGTTACCTTGCTTCATAGTGTTGAGATACGCATGTTTCTCCATCCAATATGTTCGTGGAACATGATGTAATCGAAGCTTGATTTTCAATCTCTCCCATGTGGAGATAGGTTTCTTTCCGGCACGATATCTTGATTCTTTCAAATTCTCCCACCACTCTGTGGCATAATGGGTGAGAATACTCTATGACCTTGATCTTCTCTTTCTCACTGTAGTTGTTAAGATCAAATATGTTCTTGATATGTCTCCCAATCCAAGTTCACAGGACTTGTGTCGACCATCAAATCTAGGAATGTCATACTTCAAACAATTGATGTCACAAGCAGATTCAACTTGTCTTGTAAAATGAGGTGGCGTTTGATTTGACAACACATCTACCTTCCTAGAAAATCTTTGAACCTCGCTCATTATAGCATTTATGACATTCATGAAATTCATTTTAGGTTTATTGTTGGGATTGCCAACAAATGGCTGGACGAATGGATCGTCCGCCATCCCTGCTAAGAAGAAACAAACCGTCAGGAATAAATGTCCCCCCTTCCCCTTTCTTTAGTAAGTTCACTCACCAAGTGTATAACACTCACAACTCAAGGTGAAGGCTAATGTGAGGGAAATTGATCAATTCACCGTAATTCAGAGCAAACTATGGAGATGAGTACTGCAGAACTTATTTCGAAATTTGAAAATATATAAACTCAAAAATTGGGCTCTACGATATGGAATTCCAAATTCTACAAGGAATAAGGAACAAAATGTAAGGCACGAATCGGAGCTGTATTGAATGAATTATGACCAAAACAAGATTGCTTTATATATGCGACAAAGAGGTTTAAAAAATTCAAGAAACTTTTCCGAAAACAAATTGGAATAGGAACTCAAATCCCTTGTGGAAAAGGATTTTAATGACTTACTTGTCCCCCAAGTTAAAAATTCAGATCAAAACCCCTATCTCAATTGGCTTTTATTTCATTTTTCTCTTCCGATCAGGATTTTGACTTTTCTTTTCCTTTTTCAAACCGGATTCCTTTTTCTTTCCTTTTTTTTCAGCCACAATTTGTTTTTTACCCTTTTTTTGTACTATAAAGCTCACAACCAGATTGTATTCCCCAAGGAAAATTTCCTGTCATAATTACCAACGTTTTTTGGAAATTACAAATCTGCCCCCAAACTTTTGAAAATTGCAAATCTACCCAAATTTCAGATTTCAAATCCTAAATTCCAATTTTGAAACCCAAAAATCTGCTACCTTTTGTTTTTTTATTTTTGAAAAGTTTTGGAACAAGAATTGCCTATACAAAACTTGGAATAAGAAAACAACGACAACTTCCTCTTGATTCAAATGAACTTCGAGGTATTCATAATCGTAAGGATCAAGAATATGACACTATATATATGGAAAACAACACAAGACTCTTTTTTTCTTTTTTAATAAGGTGTAATCAAGAATCAAAGAACAATTCTAGATCATGGAATCAAAGAACAATAAAGAAAATAAATAGGATTATGAGCATGCAATAATTTTCAGAAGAGTTGACGAAAAATTTCACAAGCACATAAACTATTTAAGCTACCTAAAACCACGAAACTGACCAGGAGGTGAAGGCGGATAATACTGGTTAACGCTTAGACCGTTCGACGTCCTCCTGACTCGATTGATGAAGGTGAAGGCGGATAGTAATACCAAAGTATTCTAACTCTCGGACCCTTCGACGTCCTTCGACTCTAGATTCAATCCTTCTGGTAAGAAAGATTAAACAAACACAGTTAAAACACGACACGAAAGAGTATATATATATAAATTTGAAAATAAATTAATGCAAAACTCGAAACCCTTTTTTTTGTTTTTTTTCAGCCTCAGTAGATCTTTCGCTTTGCTCTGATACCAACTGGTATGAATCCTCTTGCGAAGAATCTGTATTGCGGAATTAAGATCTTTGACAAAACAAGGGAACTCGCAAACCCTTCAATGCTGCACGAAATTCAAGGTCTAGCCCTCGAGGTATACTCAATTTTGACTCGTTCTCTAACTAGTCCTCAGGATCAGATTACAAGGTTTATTGATACTTAACTAGCCCTCGGGGTTAAGCAACAATGGAATAGCTCGCAAGAAAATAGTATGAACTCAAAAGGCTGTATATTTGATTGATGAAAAGTGTTCAATTTCGTCCATAAGGTCTCCCTTTTTATAGGGTTACAATCTTGCCTCAAACCCTAATCACAAATAGAAACTGATCGACTTATGGCAGCTTTAAGAAGCTAAAACCATATCTAACTAAAATACCTAAAATAAATGGTAATCTAAGGTAATCTGGTTGAATTCTTCAAGAAGTAACCTTGAAAATATTACCTTATCTAATCTTATCAAATCTAATTCTAATCAGAATAAAAATGAATATACTGAACCTTAATGGACTATATTTTCAAAATTTAGCTCTTCAAAGCCCACATGGCTGAGCTATCAGTCCAATAAACCCAAAATAAAATAATTTTACAATATTTTACAATGATCACACTACCTCATTAAAAACCCAGTGGAAAAAAAAGAGAGTATATTGTTCTTCATGATGTCTTTAGTTCGTCGACAATCTTGAATAATGAATCCAAGATGTCGATGGTGACTCCTTCAATTCTTCATCATAAAGTTGATCCATCAAAGCGTTTAAAGCCCATCAAAGCATTTGATATTTGTATCACTTGTAAACTCATTGAATCTTTTAAGTGCTTTGATCCGGGTATTTTTGAGGAAAATCTTGAATGTTTAGGTGGAATGAAGTGTGTAGAGTTAACTCTATGGCAAGGTATAGTTTCAATATTAATTATGAAAAATTATGAATGAAATAAATTGTAAGTTCAATGTGAAGATCGAAGGATGTGATCTAACAAAAAAGATGAAGATTTTTCAAAATTAAGGGGGGCATACTAGGATCAATTTAATTGCATTTATTTTTTGCTTTATATAATGAATGCATGTGATTGGTTTATATGTATTGAATTATTATAGAACCAGTTCACTAATAATCAAATGAACATAATGAACCTAGGTCCCAAAAGCAATAATTTGCAACAATTTTCCTTTAAAAAAATAAGAACACCCATTAAGCGCTCGGTCACTAGTGACAGATTTCGCCAAAGCGATAGTGTCATTTCTAATCTTGGGACAAATGCGGTTAAACCTAGTGAAAGGGGTTTACATATTGCTTTTCGTTTGCTTGTCAATATCAATGGGGATCCTAAAATGTTGAGGCAAAGAAGATAGGTAATACATTGGATGTATCCTGTCAACCAAGAAGAGTATCGGATACTATTAGCATTGGGATTGCTTACCTAAAATCAATGGAATTGAGATAAAGCCAAAGCATGCTCAAAACCTTGTGATTTTGAGGGTCCTGGAATCATTTTATTCATGGGATCAACTTGGACTGAATAAAATTTTAAGATAACTTGTAGAGTTAAGTTCCCATATGATCCTATGTTTTGGTCGAAAGTGCCAATATGACCCTATAAAATCTAAAAGTGCGATTATAACCCTATTATTTGGTTGAAATTGCTAATATAACACTGGATGCCTCAATTTGACCAGAATTTTGTGAATTGACTATTATACAGCTGTTTTTAAAAAAAATAAAATTTAGAAAATAAAAAAATACTATACTACCCTTATTGTCTATTCACAATTTTTTCATTTTCCCTTATTTTTCTCTGCGTTTCTCTTCTTTCTCAGCACAAGGACTACTTTTTCTGTGTTTTCTCTGCCCGTCGCAACCCTTTTCCGGTGGCCTCTTCTTCCTGGTTTACGGTTTGGGATAGGTCGACTTAGAGGATAAGCGAGTTGAATCGCTTGGAGATGGCACAACAGCAGGTAAGGGTTTTAATGTCGGATCTGGGGGGTCGTGGAGGCTGTGGTGGGGAATAGGTGGGAGATAGCGGGTTGTGGTGGTGGGGATTAGAAGGGGTCTGTGGTTGTGGGGTGGACAGCTAGAATCGGGGGTGGTGGAGATTAGATAGGGGGTGTGATGGTGGGGTGAACAGTGAGAATCGGAGAAGGTGGGCGGTGGGGGAGTAGATGGCGGGAATCGAAGGTGGTGGGGGTGTGGTGGTGGGTGGTGGATAAGTTATTGTCGGAGAAGTTTGATGATTATCATATGATGTTAAGGTTAATTTTTGTCCCTTATTTGCAGTGATTAACTTGTCGTCTATTATTAATGTTTACAGATACTGCTCAACGTGTTTGGGTTTTTTTATTTGGTTGATTAGATATTCGTTTCTAATTGTACGAAATTAATTTTGAACTCTGTCAGCACCAGTGCCACAACATTTAGAATTTGTGATTGATGTAGATTTCTGAAAGCTAGAGGTTTCGATATCGAAAAGGCAAAGCAAATGTGGGTTGATATGGAAAAGGCAAAGCAAATGTGGGTTGATATGATTCAATAGAGGAAGGAATTAGGTGTTGACACAATTATGGAGGTAAACAAACCGGTGAGTTGTGCATTCTTGTTTTTTTGGAATTGGAGTGGATGATTATTGCTGGATTGAAGTGGAGATTGTGGTAACAGATGATTATTTCTAGGATCAGAGTCGATATCTAGCTTTGTTTTTTACGGGAAGAAATCTAGATTATTGCAATTATCTAGCTTTGTGGATACAGACAATTATTGCAACGAGCACAAATATAGATTCCGATGGCTAAAGGGCGGCAGAAGGGGTGGTGGCTGTGGTTATAGAGAGGAAGAAATAGAATAATACTAGGGGTAATTTTGTCAATAGATTTTTATGTTTAAGGCTAGGGATATTTTAGTCTTTTTAGGTTTGGTCAATATAAAAAAATACCAAGTTAATGCCGGAATAGTGCCAAAAGGTTATATCAGCACATTTGATGCAAAAGTTAGGTTTGTGATCTCACTTTCAGATTATACAGGGTTATATTGGAATTTTTTTAAAATAATAGGGTTATATTTGTATTGTACTCTAACTTGTATTATTGCATGTATGCTCTTTACTTGTTATTTATTTTAAATGGTTTATTGTTTGGAATTATAGCTGGAAACAGTAACAACAACAAATTTAATCTTCGTTCAATCCTTGAGAAGGATAATTTGAACGACAATAACTTTATTAACTAGCAGAGGAACTTGAAAATAGTTCATATGTAAGAAAAGAAGAAGCATCCGATTGATGAACCAATCCCTGAACTTGATGATGTGGCATAGCCTCAGCGGCACTTCCAATCGACTTACATCCAGCACGAGTATAAGCAGGCTCTTTTGTCGTTGAATTCAGTTTTGGGGATTGGTAGGCTATGTGGGTAGGTTGAGTGTTTGGTTTAAATAGTGATACTTAGGTGCGTGGTGGGCCACCTTCTATGGTAGAAGCCGTTATTGATGAAAGATGGTGTTGAATCTGGCGTTGATTGGGTGGCATTGCTGTGGTGATAGGTAATTTTAGAGAGTTATACAATGTTTTTTTCCGTCCAGTAGGTAGAGAGATGGAGGAGCATTTGTCACTCTAAAGTGGGCGGAAGCATTTGATCCAGACAAATTACTAGACAAATTATACCGTATCCAGGAGTGTTTGGATCATTATACAATGTTTCTTTTCTTGCTTTTGACACTCTAATTTAAAAAAAGAGGTCACCCAAAAATAGAACTATTGTCCTTTTTAACAGTAAAACATAAAACAAAGCATCCCCCGCCAAATTCTGACCTGAATTCGTTGTTGTAAACTCGACGTTCAACTTGGGAATTTGAAACTAATGCAACCCGATGCAAAATCCAACAAAACTTGACGTAAAACCCTATTGGAATCTGGGTAACATGAAGAAATTCGAGGACGACAAACTTGACGTAACCCGAAGCAAATTTCAACGCAATCCTGTAAAATATGACCGAATTTAGTGCTCCAAGTCACGAATTTGCAGATAATCAGTACCCAAGCCGTAAATTAAGGCTTAATGAAGATGAGAAATTGGACCGCTATAATAATCAAGTCAGAGGGTTTCCAATTTTATTTCCTTAAATTT
The DNA here is from genome assembly GCA_037428765.1 of Rubia yunnanensis. Classification (NCBI taxonomy): domain Eukaryota; kingdom Viridiplantae; phylum Streptophyta; class Magnoliopsida; order Gentianales; family Rubiaceae; genus Rubia; species Rubia yunnanensis. The sequence goes on along the minus strand of CM075069.1, from coordinate 61,158,218 downwards.
GCATATTGGTCCTTAATTTTCACATTTCTTTTAAAAAGTACCCCAAGTTTAGAATAATGAATTTTTGACCCAAAAATTCAAAAGGTCCTATCGTATGTTTTCACTATTTATGATTTGCTCATCGTCTCACCATAAGGCGGTCTTGCAGGAGACAGACTCTCTAGATATATATACATGTGATAAAATACATATATGACCCTAGATTTTGGTCAAAAGTGCCAAAATAACCCTATAAAGTTTGAAAGTGCAATTATAACCATATCTTTTGCATCATAAGTGCCAATATAACCTTTTTGCACTATTCTGACATTGACTTGGTAATTTTCAACATTGACAAAACCTAAAAGACCAAAATATCCCTAGTCCTAAACCTAAAAGTCTAATGACAAAAATACCCCTAGGGTTCTTCATTTTCTTCATCTCCATAAGCAGAGCCACCACTCCTCCACCACTAAGGCACCATCTTCACCATTCTGCCACCGTTCTGCCACCACCTCCGCCGCTCCGCCACCACCTTTGCCCCCGCTCCGCCGCCGGAATCTCAAGATCAAACTTATACACCACAAATTAATATCAAATAGTAACAAAGCTAGCAACAACTAGTATCAAGATCAAACTCATACACCACAAATTAATATCAATTAGTAACAAAACTAGCAACAACTAATATCAAGATCAAACTCATACACCACAAATTAATATCAAATAGTAACAAAGCTAGCAACAACCAATAATAAGATCAAACTCAGACACCACAAATTTGGCTAAAAGCTCATCCAGATCTTACCTTTTTAAGCTTTTGAAATTGAACCATACTTTGCTTCAAGTTGTTCAATGGTCCTTCAACCAAGCACTCATTCTCCTAGATAACAAACCCATATGATGCATTGTCATCAAATTAAGCATAGCAGCAAACAGTTAATATTCAAAAGGTTCAACTCGTGGGCAAATTTTAAGTCATAACAAAAAAGGAACACCATTGTTGCCGCTCCGCCACCACCTCTTCCGACGAAAACCCAGCACCACCACCGCGGTTGAAAATAGACGAAGATCGGGATTGAAAATCCACCACCATCGCGATGAAGATTCGGGGAACCCGACGAAGACCCGCCACCATCGTCCGGTTTTTAATCGCCCCCGCCACCATATATTCTTCTCATACTTCCGCCTTCCCCATACTTCAGATTGGCGGGTTTTCAAACATAGGGTTTTCAAACATAAGGAATAATCTGAAGTATGAGAAGATTGAAGATAATAAAGATTGAAGATTTGGTTTCACGATTAGGTTTTAAGATTGCAGTAATAATTGAAGATTGAAGATGACAAAGAAGATTGGTTTCAAGATTGAAATAAATTGAAGATTGAAGATTGAAGATGACGGATCCTCACGATTTGGTTTCACGATTAGGTTTTGCAAGGGCACTATAGTCTTTTTCAATTTTTATTTTATACAAACAGGGATATAATAGTCAATTCACAGAATTTTGGCCAAATTGAGGCCTCCAGGGATAGATAAGCACTTTCGAGCAAATATCGTACTTTCAAATTTTGCAGGGTCATTCGATCAAAACATAGGGTCATATGAGCACTTTACTCTAATTTTATCGTTCACCAACTAATACAAGGACTCTTGAACAATTTTATTAGAAGTTGTGGTCTTATTAAGAGAAATCCAAATGCAAACAAGAGGTCTTCCCAACATCATTAGGCCAAGGGCAATGGTAGAGACCGCTTGTGGTCTCTTACTAATTAAATATATTATTTCTATCCATCTTTATCTTCCACCCCACCTTAAGAGATCACTTAAAAGACCACCCATTTTGTTCTCTACAATGGCAAGAAACCACTCTCTATTATTTATGGATCACATTGATTTTTCTATCATACTCATTAATTTTTTACATTTAATTTAAACAAATGGGAAAGTCTCAGGAAAGACGGTCTTTTCATAAGCTTATGGACAGTCCTCAGGGGCATTTGCCTTAAATGTTGTAATTTTTTATAAAATTTAAATATTGCATTTTATAAGTTAAAACAAGTAATAATATTTATTTGAAGATGAAAATATAAAAATATATGATATAAAAAAATATTTTCAAAAATTTTGAATTTTATATGTAATTTAACAAATGCAGTGTATAAGGTAAGAAATAAGTGGTTTGTCCATAAGTTTATGGATATGCCGCTTGTCCGGAGACCCACTCTAAACAAATTTGAGCACCAAAATAAATTGAATATGAAATTTAATAGAGTTCGTCTCTTGAAAGATGGTCTTTCCATAAGTTATGGAAAAATCAAGGTTTAAAGTGTAAATTAGAAGAAATGAAGATAAAATTTTTGGGTTGTATGAACCGGGTTATAAATTTTATAACTACTGCATGTTGCAAACTAAAATTTCAATATTGCAACTAAGACCTTTTACCTTTTATTATTTTAATCAAACCCCGCCTTTCAATAAACTTATGGAAAAACCATCTTTTCCAAGATTTTGCCAATTTAATAATACATTTTTATTTTTAAATTTTTTTTTAAAAAAAATCAGATTTTATTAAAAAATAGATTTTACAAAAAAAATATACAGATTTTACAAAAAAAAAAAAATCAGATTTTATGAAAAATTAATTTTAAAAAAATAGATTTAAGAAAAAAAACAAAGATTGAAATAAAAGAGTACAAAAGATGAGTCACATCTCATAGATATCTCTTTGTAAGTCAAGACCGCTCTACCATTGCCCCTGCCCTTATCTCTTATACATCTGGAAACCATTTCCGTCACCGAATTGTACCATGGCCAGTGTTTCTAACGACAACAGCGGTGAAGCGTCGTCAGAATGGCAGCTGTTCCCAGGCCTCCCAGATGACGTGTCCTTTATCTGCTTAGCTCGAATTCCAAGACCATATTACCCCAAATTATCACTTGTTTCAAAATCATGGCGCTCCACCATGTCCAACCCCGCTCTCTTCAACGCCAGATCCCTTCTCCATGCCACCCAGACCTCCCTCTACATCAACCTCCGCATCAATTCAACCTTCCATTGGTACACTCTTCTCCATAAATCCAACGAACTCTTTGTTATTCCCCTCCCACCGGCCCCGGCTCGCACCGTTGGTCCGGCATTCGCGGTCGTCGGCCCGAAGATCTACGTGATTGGGGGCTCGGTGGATGAAATCCCCATGAATTGCCTGTGGGTTTATGATTGCAGGTTCAACAGGTGGGACCCGGGCCCCAGGATGCGAGTAGGGAGGGAGTTTGCTGCGGCTGGGGTGGTGGGTGGAAAGGTTTATGTGGTGGGCGGGTGCGTTGTGGATAACTGGGCTCGGTCGGTAAATTGGGCGGAAGCATTTGATCCGGTTACTGGAGAGTGGGCCCCGGTGCCAAGCCCGATCGAGGTGAGGGAGAAGTGGATGCACGCGAGTGCGGTGATTGGGGGGAGATTCTTCGCCATGGCGGACAGGGGCGGTGTGGTGTACGATGTGGAGGCGGGGGTATGGGTGAATGTGACAAAAAGACTTGATTTGGGGTGGAGGGGCCGGGCGGCGGTGGTGGGAGGAATACTGTATTGCTATGACTATTTAGGGAAGATTAGAGGGTATGATGTGGAGGAAGATGTTTGGAAGGAGCTTCGGGGTGTCGGGAAAGGGCTGCCCAAGTTCTTGTGTGGAGCCACCATGGTGAATTTTGATGGGAGGTTGTGTGTAATTTGGGAGGGTAAAGGGAGTGGGAAAGAGTTGGACATAATGTGTGCGGATATTGAGGTTTGGAAGGATGAGGATGGTATGTTGAATGGAAGGATCTTGTGGTGTGATGCCATTCTCACTGTTCCTAATGGAGCTGTAATTGTGCATTGCATGGCAGCCCGGTTCTGAACTGCAGTAAGGGGTATGCCCTCATTATCTGTTCTTTAAGTTTTGGGTCTTTTATCTGCCGATCATGTGATTCTTGTTTGCATTTGGACTGCTTTTTAATCTTCCGTTTTTTGGTCTTGCATCGGAATCTTATGTTGCTAGCATAGATGTTCACACATCTCACGGACGTGCCAATTTTTCGCATGGTTGCTGACTTCCAAAATTTTCGTGGTGAAAGTGTGTGGCATATTCCGTTATCAAGTGGTCATCTTGTATTTCTCTTTAGCTTTTAGACTGTAGAGTTGAGGTTGCATTAGACCCTTCAAGTTAAGTTGATCCCCAGTACTCAACGAAGAGTTTCCAACTGGATCCAAGAGAGAAAATTCTATTATTACGGTTACAGTAATCGGCGGTGGACGCTAAGGTGGTGGTCGCATTGAGCGAATGCATTCTGATGGTTTAATAAATTTTTTTGTAACAGAAAATGGAATGCGTCCTCAGGGTTGTTAGAAATTTTTTAAATTAAGTTTTCAGAGGACGCATTTGAGCCCTCGAGCCCACCATCTTCCTCACTGCCTCGAGCCCTCGAACCTCCTGCCGCGAGCGCTCGATCCTCCTACCTCGAGCGATCGAATGTGTCCTTTGAAATTTTTGCAAAAATAAATTTAATCACGATGAAGACGCATTCCACGAATGCATCCTCAATAAATTCTGGGAAAAAAAAAATCACCCTGAGGACGCATTTAGAGAAAGCGTCCTTCACCATGACATCCAAATTTCAGAAGATGCACAATTGCATCCAAATTTTTGCCAACATGCACAACAAAATAAGCACCCGATCCAAGAAGATATGCTTAAGCAATAAAAATAGTAAATGTTTTCTTGGTCCCTTGGATTTTATTCGAGATGTGTCTCCCAGATTTTGTGATCGTAATTGCTCTTTTATTCTTCCTTTGCCTATGTACATTGTTGTTTCCATTATGCATTCTGTTTTCCTGCAAGTTTTCTTGGTTTTCCATGAAGAGTTAGGAGTGGGAGACTATATGTTAGGTGATGACTGACAAGTTCTTTTTTTTCTTTAAATAGGTGATCACTGACAAGTTTAGCACCATGAGATAAAGTTAACTATATTGTTAATAATGAGATACTGGGGGAGTGGAGTAAGGTCAAGAAGTCTGATGATTTTGTGTCCTGTGTAATTTTAGAATGCTTAATACTGGAAGGACTCTTTAATAATTGATAACCAAGGGGTTTCGATTCACACAGTTGATCCTTGAGCTGAGCATTGAATGAAGTTCATTTTGTGAAAACTAGCTAAAGGTTATGATAGAAGAAGAAACTGGACATCAGATCACGTTTTCTGTGCCATTGGCTCAGTATATATCAAAGGCTGAAGCACTTGGCATTCAGAAAACTGAGGTAAACAGTTGATTCTTCTTTCAAGTAGCCGCTATGCAATTTGGACCGTTGGGTGGACAAATGTATGAATCACAAACACAGGATTCAGGCTATGTTTGCTTCATAACAGATGCAGCTTTTTGCATGTTAAAAGGGATAGCAGTCGGGGCATGGATTAACACACATCTTCATCTGAGGCTTCAACAGTGATCTGCACTGTCTCATCCCCACTTCAAGGAGAGCTTTTTGCTATCATAAAGTGCTTGGAGGAACATCTTGCCATCCCTCGGCTTTAAAGTGAGTGATCTCATTGATGCACAAAAACGCTGGAGAATGCTACTGCTCAGGAGCTGTATCCAAGTCACACCATCAACGAAATCGTCACGATTCACATCCCCAGTCACAGCTTCACTCCATGCGGCCTGGGAGGAAAAGTCAAGAGCAGAGCCATCATCTTCAACAACAAAGCAAACGTCTGCCAATGAAACAAACATGTGGAAAGCAGTCTGGAATGGGAAAATTCCAGAACATATCAAATTCCTTATCTGGAGAATGATTCAAGGTGCATGTCTGGCAAATGCATGCTTTGCACTTCCTCCAGAAAAGTATGGAGGAAATGCAGACTGGGACTCGACTTCAACTTCGGCAGGTCAGTGACCCTCAAACTCTGGTTGCAAGAATGGTTTAAGATTGCACCTGAGAGGGAAGACAAAACTTGCATGCTTTGTCATATGGGCGATATGGTGTGCAAGGAATACTGCAACTCTATATCTGGTCCCACCATCGTTTGATCACACAATGGCAGAGATCGCCTCACTATCGAGGAATGCAACAAGAAGAGAGACCAGCTATGGCATATACAACCAAGACCCCAATGTAGATCTCCAAACAGCACCCCAATAGGTGGATTGCGGGGGTGGAGCCAATGAAGGGAAAAACAAAGGTGGTGACATCAATCTTCTATGGCTGGTAAAAGACAAATGCGCGGATCATCTATTTCAGGCTGTTACATAACAAAGACGGATACAGCATTTTGCAGTAACATGAGGCAGTAGCATGGGTGATGGGGTTGCAGCATTGTGTGCACAATCATTGCTCTTACAGGGCGAATGGGGAGGGCAGTTAAAATCCATGCTTTCTCCGCGACCTAAGCAGAGCTAATGCCAATACTACACGCCATGAAACAGCTAGCCTTTAAGGAATGATGAGGCTACTAATTAAAATAGATTGTGAGAACGCACTACGTTATATCATCAACTATCTAGAAATCTCGCTAGATGTTAGGCAATTAGTAAGGGGAATTCTAATTCTAGGAATGATGTTAAAATTAAAATTAGGGATAAGTGCCAATATAACTCTATCTACTTGAGTTAGTGTCAATATAACCCTATGATAAATTTTAGAGCAAATATAATCCCATCTAGTTAATAAAAGTACCAATGTAACCCTCATGTTTCATTTTCGATATTGGCCTTAGTTTTTTGGCGTTGACTCTATGTAAATTGATCAAAATACCCTGTGGGCTAACTCTAAAATTATGTGGATAATTTTACCCTCATAGTTAGTCAGACCGTCGCTAGATTAGGTAGGGTTATATCAGCACATTATGAAAATTGGTACGGTTAAATCAGAACATTCCTAAAATTTATAGGGTTATATCAGTACATTGGTAAAAAATGTAGGGTCATATCAGCACATACGGTAGAATATAGGGTTTTAATGATATTTTATTTATTTTGTTGTGTTTAGTCTAGATTGATGATTCAATGACCTTTGGTGTTGTGTGTGATTGTTATTTTGCTGTGTTCTTCGACCTAGGATTTTTAATGTTGATAAGTTTTGAAATGAGGCTATGATATGTGATAATGGTGTTTCATATTAATGATGGTGTCATGATATTAAATTTTATGTCGTATATGATATTATTATGATGTTATAATGGTGTATATGATGATGTAGTCGCCCGTAAGGCCAGTCGAGTACCACACACTTAATATTTATAATATGTGCTGATAAAACCCTATAAGTTTTAAGAATTTGCTGATATAACCCTACAAACATTAGAAATGTGCTAATATAACCCTACAAACATTAGGAATGTGTTGATATAACCCAATAAGATTTCATAATGTGCTGATATAACCCTACCCGATCCGACGACGAGTTTAAGGGTAATAACATCATTTCTATTTATTGTATTTTAATTTTTTTTATGAGGGGCAAACATGTAATTTTATTAAATCCCAGCTAAAAGTTGCCGGAGAGGGTTATATTGGCACTTTCACTAACTAGATAGGGTTATATTGACACTTTTAAATATTGAAAAGTTATATTGGCACTTATGTCAACTAGTTATGATTATAAAAACACTTTTTTTCTTAAAATTAAAACCACTAGAAGTGGGAGAGATACATAGACTTCCCAAACCTTAAAAAATAGATATAGTTTACTAGGCTTCAAGTATTAAACTTGAACTACAACCAGAGTTTCAGTTTTATTCAAAATACTCTATCTACGAAGCTTCAGTTTTGCTTTCAAAAATACAAACGAGCATGTTATTAGGGGCTCTAAATCGAGTCGTAAGATCGTACACGATTCATGTCAAGATAAACTCTACACCCCGTGTTATTTATTTTGCAGGCTAGGTGTACTAGCCACGAATAGATTCAGATCTCCCTCAATTCTCGGTTGGTGTGATTGTTCCATTCCTGGCAGTCCGAGATCGTCACCGACAATAGTCTGTCTGATCTTATGGCTTTCCTTTAATTCAATCATCGTCAGTGTTGGACCTTTCATCTGTGATATCTCATGTTCCACCTGGTTCCCTTCTCTTTGGATGTGTCTAATTTCCACTATGATTTCAAAGGTTTCCATCAAGCTCCATATATTCCACAACAGTGTCTTCATCTTCCATGGAGGCTTGTCCTTTTTGGTAATAATGTTCACAGTCTGCATACAGTCAATATCAACAATTAGAGGCATATATTGATGCCAAATATCTACCTGGATGACAGCCGCCATCACCATTAATTCGTCTATAAATGGTCTTCTGCTTGACAATCTCTGCTTTCCATGTAAACACATGATCCCTGCACGTTGCGAAATGCAAAACCAATTCTGGGAGTACAATTATTTTTAAAAGATGCATCACGGTTCACAATAAATCCTCCACCAGGGGTTTCCAGCTCACCATTTTTATTATCCTATAAGGTTTTATTCTTAGATTAGATATCAAGAAGGATTTTATGAGTTCTTCACAATCTAAGTGATGCACAAGGGGGTTAAGGCTCAGTATTTGCAATGACAGTGAGCTAACCTGGGTTGTCATGAACTGTAAAGTGTATGTAGAGCCCTTAAATGTGGTGATTCTTAGATTTTCACAATATCCAGCAAGTCACAATTGAGGTTATGTTAATGACCTTCAATATAGTTGATGAGCCAGGTGAGTAGGACCAGAGCCATGAAAGCCTAATAAATTTGTGTGTGAAGTGTCTAAATGGATAATCAAAGAGTTGGGCCACATATTTCCAAACCTGGACTGCTATTGGGCATGAATTGAAGCAGTGGGTTAGTGTCTCAACATGGTTACAATGTGAGCATTTAGAGACATTGACTATACCCATTTTTTGTAGAATATCATCACAAGGTAGCAGTTTGTTTAATGATTTCCATATGAGCACAAATAATTTTGGAGGGAGTGCAAAATTCCATACCTTTTGAAGACGTACCAGTTGATTTCTCCTCTGTCTGAGCATTTTGTAGGCTGAAGCAACCGAGAATCGTCCGTCTGTATTAGGCTTCCAAATCATCTCATCCTGGTTCTTTGTTAAATGGGTGGTTTTTTTGCATATCGGTGATAATCTGTGGGGTTAAAAAATTCTGCATTTCAGGTTAGTGAAGGCTTGGGTTTTGAGCAAATTCTTTGACCAAGAGGTAGAGGAATGGTATATGTTCATCTATTGGCCAGCTTTGAATTAAAGTTCCTCTTCCCAACCAATTTGCAATCCAGAAATTTGATGTTCCAACCACAATGATAACCTGAGTATTGGTTTTAGCAATCATGGTGATCTTTGTTATCCTCTTCCAAGCCTTAGATTTCCTGTTTGTTGGAGCTATTGACCATATATATATATATTTTCCCCAAAGGGTGGATCCCTGTTGTGCCTTTCACCAAAGTTTCATAGAAAAAATATCTATTATAGTGTACAGATCTCTGAAGTTAAATCCATTTTCCTATGGAAAACATAAAGCCTCCCATGATCTCTAGTGTTTTCTCTTCCCAACCTCAGTTCCCCCCCAGAGGAAATCTGAGCAGGTCGATTGGATTTTTTTGTAGTGTGTGTGGTGTTGGGGCCATTATACACCAAGTGTGCTGAGGTATGAAATACAAAACATATTTTATAAGCACAATCCTACCAGCTTGATTTAACCATATATTACCCCAGTTGTCAACTTTACAGTTGATTTTTCAATTAAGTGTTGAAAATAGATGTTCTTCTACTTGCCTTTAAAGATATTGACACCTAAATATATAAATGGGATGATCCCTGTGTCATGTTTGTTTTTTGTCTGATGATATTTTTCCTCACAGAACTTGTCTTTTTCCCAACTAGAAATGAATTGTTTTTTGAAAATTCACCTTCTGCCTAGAAGCTATTTAATAGCAGTTTAGGAAACTTACAAAGTTTTGGAGGGATTTATTTGTTGCTCTCATGAATACAACTGTATCATCATCATATGACAGGTGTGTGGCTGGCTCAACTCCATTTGGTAAGGTAAATCTATCTATCAGTCCATTATAATACATGCATTTCAACCCCCTATTTAGAATCTCAGTAATAAAATTAAAAAGAGTGAGGGAGAGTGGATCTCCTTGTTTCAAACCCCTTGTGGGTTTGAAGTAGCCTAGGGGGATCCATTTACTAGGATTGAAAACCAAGAGTTGTTTATATTACCCATAATGAGTGCCACAATGTGCCTATGAAATCCCATTTTGAGAAGTAATGAGTTCAGAATCGGCCAAGACACCCTGTCAAATGCTTTAGACATGTCTATTTTGGCTATCATGTTCAAGGATTGTGATCTGTCATCTAGTTGTTTGACCATTTCTTGCATGAGTAAAATATTGTCCGATATTTCCCTGTTTTGCATAAATGTTGATTTCTCAGGAGATATAGATTTAGGTAATATGGGCTGGATTCTGTCAGCAATAAGTTTGGACAATATTTGTTTGTAAAATTCCTTAAGCTTATAGGTCTAAACTCATATAGATGTTTAGGTTTTTGAGTTTTTGGTGTAAGAGTAATTAAGGTGCTAGCAAATAATTTTTGGAACTCTAATACCATAGAGAAACTTGTTTACAACTTGCAACAGATCCCCCTTAATGAAATTCCACGTCTTTCTGAAAAAATAGGCCATAAATCCATCCGGTCTAGGGGCACTATCTTTTCCTAAGATAAACACAATTTAATGTAATTCCTCAATAGTAACTGGTTTCATAAGACTGTGATATTATCCAGGTCTGTGATGGTGCTAGGTATTAGATTTAATAAGAATTCCATTTATGTATTCCGAGTGGTCCACAGTTTCATCAGTTAGTAGTTTTTGGAAAAACTTGACTGCAGTTTCTCCTATACTTCGTGATCTTCTAGCCATTCACCTTCACCGTTATGAATCTTATTAATTCTCAGTCTATTGTGTTTAGCTCTCACACCGTTGTGAAAAAAAGAAGTGTTCAAGTCCCCCCTCTTTCAGCCACTTTTTTCTCAATGTTTGCTTCCAGTAATCCTGCTTATCTTTCAGAGCTCTAGTTAATTTGGTTGTGGCTTCATTTAATTTCATCTGAGTTTGAATGTTATAGTTAGAGTCCAGCTCATATTCTAAATCTAATATTTCTTTTTCAGCCTTTTGTACATTATCAAAAATGTTTCCGAATTCCGTCTTATTCAGGTTTTCAGGAAGCATTTAATCCTTTTTAATTTCATTGAAAAACCTATCATGCCTTGGCTGATTTCTAACTAAATCAACCAGCTCAGGCTTGTTGAACCACATTGCCTGCATTCTAAAAGGCTTCGGGTATTGCTTATCAGATTCTGAGGCTTTTAGTAGTACAAGAATGTGGTCTGATGTAACCCTACCCAATACTTGGACCGGTGAATCAGTGAATTTTCTGAACCAGAACTGATTTCCTAGAGTTCTATCGAGTCTTTCTAGGGTTTTGTTAGTATCTCTTCTTCCATTGGTCCATGTATATAAATTTCAAACTGTGGTGATCTCAGTTATATATATATATATATATATATATATATATATATATTTTTTTTTTGAAAATAAGTTCCATTTCATTTCATATTACTGGATTCGTCCAGTATCGTCTGATAAAAGAAAGGTTGGGGGTACATCCCATACATTGTCTTGCGAAACACTCGTCTTTGCAAAACTAGCAAGCGAGGAAAGTATATTCCTATCCCTAGGTATCCAACAAGATGGTTTAAAACCATTGTCATTCACTATGGTTTGAACCTGTAAAATCACATATGAGCAAGCAAGGCTGTGCTTAATTTCCTCCCTAACCATACAAATTATGCCTAGTGCATCCCCAACTATTGCGACCTGCTCTGCCCGAGCCTCAGCAGCCATCGAACTACCTCAAGGAGTGCCAAAGCTTCCGTCATTGCCGCATCAAATCCACCTGGTTTTCTAAGAGCTGCTGCTTTTCGAAACTTGGTGTTACCATCCACGTGCAGAACACCAATACTGATGAAGTCTTCAGATGTGCTAGCGTCAAAAAATATTTTGTCTCATTCTTCCGAGTTCATGATTTTTGTAAGGTGGAAAGTGGCATGATGGGCGTAAGTGTGGCAGGTTGTATTTTTGGACACTTTGGGGGGAGGACGCATTTCCATAATGCGTCCTCCAAGGGCCCAATTTTTTTTTATTCTGCATTTTTGGAGGACGCATTACGATAATGCGTCCTCCCGGTTTGTTTTATTTTTTTTTCAGCATTTAAATAGAGGGCTCCGTTTTTGGTTCCGAAAATGTTTTCCCCTTATTTTTTTAAATTTAATTTGTCCCTCCATTTTTGTCTTCTGAAAGTAGTACGGATTTATTTTTTTGTTTATGAAAAAAATTAGAGTACCCGTTTTGGAAACGATTTTATTTTTAGCATCAATTGGAGGACTCGGGCCTAATTGTGGCAACTTTTTTTTTTGGAAGTTGAGGGGTGAGGACGCATTTCAATAATGCGTCCTCTTGGTGCTTTTGAATTTTTTTTTCAAGCTTTGATTAGAGGGGACTCGTTTCTCCTCTTTTGTTTTCCATAATAGTTCCCCTTTCATTTTTTTTATATTTATATTTTTTTAATTCTCTGAAATTATTTATTTATTTTTCTATTTTATTTTTTCGAAAATAGTTAGGATTTATTTTATTTTTTCTAAAATCAATTAGAGGACTCATGTGGCATTATTTTATTTTATTTTTCTAATGTGGCATTATTTTATTTTTTCCGAAATGATTTTCGTAGCACTCGTTTTTGAAACGACTCCGCGGAACAGGTGAATTGTTTTTTTGAAATTATTTTTTTTCCTGGAAATTATTTAGAGGACTCTATTTTGAAACATAAATATATACATATATATATAAATATAAATATATAAATATATAAATATAAATATAAATAAATATAAATAAATATAAATAAATATAAATAAAAATATAAAAATATATACATATACGGATAAATATATAAAATATATATATACGGATATATATATATATATAAATATATAGATAAATATAAATAAAATATATATATATATATATGAATAAATATATATATATATATATATATATAAATATATAAATATAAATATATATATAAATGTGTGGATGTACACACATGTAAATGTGTGTAAATATAAATATAAATATAAATATAATTATAAATATAAAATAAATATAAATATATACATATATATAAATACAAATATATACATATATATAAATACAAATATAAATATAAATAAAGATATATATGTATATATATAAATGTATATATATAAATATATACATATATATAAATATAAAAAAATATATAAATATAAATATAAATAAAGATATATATATATATATATAAATATGAATATATATATATATATAAATATATACATATAGGGAGGGGTTCTATGCACTCCCTTATATTAACTCAGATCTACACTCAAAATCCTGACAGTAGGATCACATCAGATCAAACCATATAGGCAAAGTCTTGGGAAAGACGGTCTTTCCATAGGCTTATGGAAAGACGGGGTTTTATTAGAATAATAAAAGGTAAAAGGTCTTAGTTGCAATATTAAAGTTTTAGTATGAAACATGTAGTAGTTATAAAATTTATAACCAGGTTCATACAACCTGAAAATTTTATCTTAATTTTTTCTCATTTACACTTTAAACCTTGGTCTTTCCATAACTTATGGAAAGACCGTCTTTCAAGAGACAGACTCAACCATATATATAAATATAAATATAAATATAAATATAAATAAAGATATATATACAAATATATAAATATACAAATATATAAATATATAAATATACAAATATATAAATATATAAATATATAAATATATATATATATAGATATAAATATGCACACACGTAACTGTGTGGATGTACACACGTAAATGTGTGGATGTACATACACATATATATAAATAAATAAATAAATAAATAAATATATATAAATATAAATAAAGATATATATAAATATAAATATATACATAAATATAAATATAAATATATACATATATAAATATAAATAATGATATATATATAAACATATAAATATATAAATATAAAAAATATATAAAAATATAAAAATATACATACATATAAATATAAAAATATATAAAAATATAAATATAAATAAAGATATATATATATATATATAAATAAATATATATATATATATATATATATATATATATATATAAATATATACAAATATATAAATATATATATGAGTCTGTCTCTTAAAAGACGGTCTTTCTATAAGTTATGGAAAGACCAAGGTTTAAAGTGTAAATTAGAAGAAATTAAGATAAAATTTTCGAGTTGCATGAACCGGGTTATAAATTTTATAACTACTACATGTTTCATACTAAAATTTTAATATTGCAACTAAGACCTTTTACCTTTTATTATTCTAATCAAACCCCATCTTTCCATAAGTCTATGGAAAGACCGTCTTTCCTAAGACTTTGCCTATATATATATATAAATATGCACACACGTATATGTGTGGATGTACACACACGTAAATGTGTGGATGCACACACACGTAAATGTGTGGATGTACACACGCGTAAATGTGTGGATGTACATACATATATATATATATAAATAAATATATAAATATAAATAAAGATATATATAAATATAAATATATACATATAAATATAAAAATATATATACATATAAATATAAAAATACACATAAATATAAATATAAATATAAATAAAGATATATATACAAATATAAATAAAAATATATATAAATATATTCACACACACATATATATATATATATATAAATATATATATACATATAAATATGAAGATATACATATAAATATAAATATAAATATAAATATATATATAAATAAATATAAATATAAATGTAAATATAAATATAAGTATAAATATAAATATAAATATAAATATAAATATAAATGTAAATGTAAATGTAAATATAAATATAAATATAAATATAAATATAAAAATATTTAAAAATATAAATATAAATAAAGATATATATATATATATATATAAATATGAATATATATATAAATATATACATATATATAAATATAAAAATATATATAAATATAAATATAAATAAAGATATATATAAATATAAAAATATATATAAATATAAATATAAATAAAGATATATATAAATATAAATATATACATATATATATAAATATAAAAATAAATATAAATAAAGATAAATATACATATAAAGATAAATATAAATATAAATATAAATATATATATAAATATAAAAATAAATATAAATATAAACATAAATAGAGGACGCATTATGGTAATGCGTCCTCGCCATGTGGCGTGGCCCCATTCGGCCACGTGGCATTACCTCAATTTGACCAGCATTTATTAAAAAAATTTTAAAATGGAACGGAGGACGCATTATGGTAATGCGTCCTCGCCACGTGTCAACCAACCGTGCGTGCGTCGTTTGAAAACTTTGACCGATTTTTTTTTAAAAAAATAAAAAATGCGAGGATGCATTTCCATAATGCGTCCTCCACATGCAAATTCCGTTTGGGGCAACTGTAGCCACAAACAAGTCATTTTCTCCATTCTTCCGGCGGTCGCAGTAAAGAGTGCGAGTGCAACTCTGTCAATGCTATCTCTGGCCAATGGTTTGCAGACTTGAAGTTCCTGAGATTTGCCACCACACTTCCAGCAGCCGCGTCCGGTACCATGCACTTGTCGTCGAACAATTTTTGTTTCGCTGAAACCAGATGTCGTCGCACATCATGGTTATCAGCTCCGCCTCATCATCATCGCAGGACTTGATCGGGTTGAAAAATCAGTAGTCTCCACGACCCCTCCTCTTGCTTTCAATGACGTCTTGTATCCCAAGGAACGTCCATGTAGCAGACGCGTAGGTGCATTCATAGAGAATGTGACCTAGCATTCCATTCTCCACCCCACATTGAACACAAGTTAAGGGTACATTCATAGTTCTTCTCCGGAGATTTTTGCACGTCGGGAGTGAATCTGTGTAGACCCGCCATGCTAGGTGTTTCGCACGTTGAGGGATGCGCAGTTTCTAAATTTTGTTCCATAGGTTTCTCTCTAAATCTGTGAATCATCTGATGGAAAGTGGTGATGGAACTCCGTGTTTGGCTACTCAACTAAGGTTTGGCATGTTGATTTCAAAGTATACGTACTGGTCTTTGTATGGTGCCAACTCCATTTGTCCGCTCCCGCTTCAATAGGTATCCTGATTCATCGAATAACTGCCGCATCATCCGGATGGAAATAGGCCAATAACAAGTCCTCTCGCCACCAGGAGGTATGCTTATCTATGAGGTCCGCAACTCATGACAAATCTGCCAGGATGTTCTCCGTATTTTTAACAAAAAAATCATCCGATCGAGGCAGTCATGGATCGTGGCATATGCTAGTTTGAAGCGCGGATTTAATATGCTTATGACATCCCATCCTCAAGACTCCAACCCCTTTCATTATTCTCCTCCATGACCACGAGAGTCGCTACCTCAATGGAGCTTCAGAATCAACGAGATGGGAAAGTATTTATCTCTAAATACTCTGGTGACGAGGGCATTAGGGTGCATTAAAAACCTCCATGCTTGCTTACCTAGGAGAGCTAGGTTTGCTGCCTTCAAGTTCCATTACACTTTGCTCTCCACAGCTTCTCCCACGACAACTGATGAATCTTGTTTGTGTCTGTTGTATTTTCTACTTATCATCACTCGGATATGATCCAGGATGGTATACGGGATACTAAAACAACTCATAGCATAACTTGGAATAGCATGCAAGACCATTTTTATGAGTATTTCCTTCCCCGCTTTATACAAGTTCTTCTCGTTCCATTTATCAATCCTCTGTCTGATCCTGTCTTTTAGGTTTTAGAATATTTCTGATTTATTCGGGCCAATCTCTGAGGGAAATCCCAGGTAAGTGCCATGTGAGGCTACCCCCGAGTATCTTCAAAATGTCACAAACTATTGCTCGGTCCTCCACCGACTTGTTAGGGCAAAAAAGGATGTTTGATTTCTCCACATTTATACCCTGCCCTGAGATGCTTTCAAATAAGGTAATAGCCCATTGAAAATGGATTGACTCATGTTCTATTGCTTCGCCAAACAACAATGTGTCATCCGCAAAGAAACATTGTGAAATCTTTGGCTCGAATCCTGATGCCCATATACCTTTGATCTTCCTAGAGCACATGAGATCAGTAAAGAGTCCCTACAAAACTTCATAGAAAATAATAAAGAGATAGGGTGAAAGAGGATCCCTTTTTCGAAGTCCTCTCTTCGGTTGCAACATGCCCATTTCACCACCATTCAAGATAAATGAGAAAGAGACTGTCGATAGGCACTGTCGAATAAGCTGGAAAATTTTCTTTGAAAAACCCATTGCTTGCAGAGTACGGAAGACAAACTCTCATTCTATGCGATCAAATTCTTTGCTCATGTCTAGCTTGATACTCATATGGCACAGGGATCCTGTCCTCCTGTTCTTCATGGTGTGGTAGAACTTTTGGGCGATCAGGATGTTATTTGTAATCACCACGCCCGGTATGAAGACTGACTGCGGCTCTGAGATGATTGGCGGGATGATTGGTCTCAGTCTATTAGCTACCACTTTTGAAGAGAGCCGGTACACAATGTTACAAAGAGTGATGTGCCGGAATTGAGTGATTAATTCTAGTTCCGAGGTTTTCGGAATCAGCACGATGTGTGTGTAATTCACAGATGACTCAAAACATCGTTGTTCAGAAAATTCAAGACAAATGTGATAACATCACTCCTAAAAATATGCCAGAATTTCTATAAAAACATAGGGCTCATACCGTCAGGATCGGAAGACTTGAAAGGGTGCATTTGTTTTACCTCATTCTCCACATCTGCACTGTTGTGGGGCCGGATCAGGGAGTCTGCCATGCTGGCCATGAGTCTTGGCTGAATCCGCCCTAGGTACTGTTCCATAGCTTCCATCGATGGCTCCGACAATGTAAAGAGGCCTCCAAAATAGTCTGTGACAATATGCTTGATGCTGGCTTCATCGGTCTTCATCTTTTGATTTGCATCCTTCAACCCACCAATATGATTAGTCTTCCTTCTCTGTGTTGCAAATCTGTGGAAGAAAGTCGTGTTCCTGTCTCTTTCTTTATACCAGTGTTGTTTTGCCCTCTGTTTCCATTTAATTCCTTCGGCATCCTGCAAGAAGTCATACTCCTGCCATAGAGCAACAATTTTGATCTTCACCTCATCCGTGATGGTGCCACTTTCAATGTTTAGAATCGTCTTCTTTACTTCCTCTAGTCTTCTTGGGATATCCAGAAATTCCTCTTTTCCCCACCACATTAACCCCAGGGAACAATTTGAGAGTTTTTGCGGCAAGGAAGAAGCAAGTGGTGTGCCACTCCATGAATTTTCTATCATTTACTCACAATTGTTGGCCCGGATCCAATGAACTTCAAATCAGAATCTTCTCATCCGTCTGTGCTGTCTAAACGAAGTATCACGAGCTTGAAGCCAAATTAAGATTCACACATGGTCAGAGTAAACCATAGTAATAGCATTGACCTAAGACCACGGGAAAAAGGTCATGCAGTATATAATTATAGGTTGTTCCGTCCAATCTAGCCTTCTCGGTGTTCGGTTGTGCCGCAAGCCTATTCCACGTGAACAAAGGCCCTGTGTAACCCATATCAAACAAACCACATAAACCCAGGGCTTCTCTAAATGAAGTGATCTGCCATTCGGCTCTTGGTTGACTCCCTTGAAACTTCTCTTATGATAACACTTCATTGAAATCCCCTAGACAAACCCACAGAATTGTTGGGTAAAAAACCAACTGCTGGAAGTTTTTCCATCCTTTCCTCCATTTGGCTATGACTGGCTCGCCATAGTAACCAGTGATGAGAACACGACTTCCAGATATAGTAACAAAAAAAATCTATGAAATGACTCAACATAAGCTTTAAATCTACCACTACTTGCTTACTTCATAACAATGCAAGGCCACCTGAGCGACCTTGCGACTTAACAACAACACCAAAATAATTTAATTGCAACTTTAATCTATCAATAACTTCTACAGAACATTAGTTTCACAAAGAAAGATAACTAAAGGTTGTTTCAAGCGTACCATGGTACGCAGTTTCTGAACTACCCGAGCTCCCAAGCCCGCGGTATTTCCAACTGATGATATTCATTGGCCTTAGCAGGGTTGGTTCTCACCGCCAGTCACTGCCTTAGTAATGCTCAAGCCTGCCACAACTGGAGATGCCTCCTCGAGGCCAGTAAGTTGCTTCTATTTCTTGTCATTCACATCACTGTCAAGTTCTTCGGTCGAGTTCCCCAGTTCAAGTTTCCTCTTAGTTTTTCCCCGAGGATTCTTTGTTAGTCTACCTCTTCTCTGTGGTAATATTTTTTGGCATCATTTTCTTTAGAGTTTCTCTCTTTTTCTGGCTTTTCTCAACTTGTTTCATAATCTAGGGGGTAGGCGATAAAAACTCAATGGGAACTCGTACCATTGTCGGGCTGAGAGGGTCTGGTGGAGGGGCAGTTTGTTGAGGTGGTGAACTCTGAGCAGCGGCGAGAAGTTCACAACGTCTCAATCGTTGATGGGTGATATAGCTCTAGCCTCAAAATCTCTTTGCGTGTGATCAAGTATCCCACAGAACGTACAAAACCTTGGTAACTTCTCATAATGAAGCAAAATCTGAATCAGGTTGCCCCGGAGCCCTACAGTGTGGATTCTCTTCAACGGCTTCGTGATTTCAATCTCTCACCTTATGCACATATAAGGTCCAACCATTGAGCCATCCACATCCTTCTCAATGGTTAACAATCTTCCAGTTGCGTCACCGATAAGCCTGGAGGAAGTTTCGTTCATAGATAGGGTGGGAACATTATGAGCATGGATCCAGAATGAACACTTCTTAAACTGGATTTGCGACGCAATCATGCCATCAAAAGGCTCGCAGAGAGCTAACAAAAACTTTCCAAACATCCATGGTTCTCTCTCCAAAACCCAGGCTTTATCCGTCGAGCTAGAAAACTAGAAAATGATTACGTTGTCGCACAAAAACTTGCCTGTCATAGGGTTCTTGAATCCCCAAAGTCGCTAGAAGAGATCTACGATTTCCTCATGCGGAATGAGTCTTGGAGCTAGAAGTTTCCCAACCCGGGCCAACCAAAATTGGGTGTGATCGGATGTTAACGGTTACTCCTGAGCATGGCTTTCATCCTCCGTGAGCGAGAACTTTGTCCAAAGTTGTTCCGGTGCTTCTAAGTTTTCCATGGGTGAGATGTTGTCTGGTTTGGTTTGGAGGGGAGAGTCTATGAAGGCGAGCACCGATCTCTTGTGGTATATAAGCGGAGACGAGAGCTGATTTACGGTTGGAATGAGAAAATTCTATTATTATGACTACAGTAACCAGCGGTGGATGTGAGGGTGGAGAACGCATCATGTTTTTAGAATTTTTTTTCATGAAAATAAGAGGACGCATTTACGAAATGCATCCTCATGGTTTAATAATTTTTTTGTAACTGAAAATGGAGGACGTATTCCCTGAATGCGTCCTCAGGGTTGTCGGAAATATTTTTAATTAAAATTTTAAAGGACGCATTCGAACCCTCGAGCCCACCATCTTCCCCACTGCCTCAAGCCCTCGAGCACTCGAACCTCCTAACTCGAGCCCTCGAACCTCCTGCCTCCTGCTAGAGAGCTCGAGCCTCCTACCTCGAGCGCTTAATCCTCCTGCCTCGAACGTTCGAGCCTCTTGCCTCGAGCGCTTGATCCTCCTACTTCGAGCACTCGAATGTGTATTCTAAAATTTTTGCAAAAATAAATTTAATGACGATGAGGACGCACTCCACGAATGCGTCCTTTATAAATTCTGGAAAAAAAATCACCCCCACCATGGCATCCAAATTTCAGAAGATGCACAATTGCATCCAAATTTCTGCCGACATGCACAACAAAATAAAGCCCTCCGATTGGAATCGGTTTCCCGGCGTGAGACCTTGTTCCATAGGGGACAAGGAAAGAGGTTCTGAAAACCCTAAGGTAGAGAGAGAAACTTTTAAGTTGCATCTCAGTTAGATTATTTGTATTAAGGAAAAAGTTAAATTCATTTATGGAATTGAAGTTAAGATTACCCCTGCCCTTATATTCTTTTATGCTCCAATTAACACGCATGGATATGTTATGATTTTAAATCTAGCCTCTATCTCTGTATACATAACCATTCTATCTGATCAAGAGTGAGACCCATACACTGCTATCAGAGAAAAAACTGAAATGGAGCTAACATTAGACACCTTTAAATGTATGAAGTTTTAGCGTTTAAATATCAGCTCAATGTTAGCTTCATTTTTTGAAAACCCCCAGATGTGACTGTCATCTAATGACTCACTTTGTTCAAAGCCTAAAAGTCCTTTAAATTCCATTATTTTTTCTAAGGCCTGCTTGGGTTCAATTATGATGATTATGTCAAGATTATGTGATCTAGTTAGTTTTTTAATCCTAGTGAAATCTTCTAGGATTCCTCTAACATTCCAAGTTAGTATTTGACAATTCATGGGATAAACTAATTTTCTTCTTTGCACGCGTCATAACAAGATTAAGAATTCCAAAAAAAAAAATCATATTTTTTTTTAATTTTTCAGAGGTACTTAACTGTGGACTGGATCCAGGTTGATAAATTCTTGGTTTGCTTATCCAACATTTGAAGAGTGTCATCAGCCTCTCTTGTAGTACCTACAAGTGATGTGGGTTCAATAGGTTGTGCATCTGCAATAGTTTGATTCTCCACTCCTTGATTTTTGCTTTCATCCCCTTGTTCTGGTTCATGTAGCTCCAAATCCAGGAGGGGCATTTCTATTAGCTCATTCTGTTTGTGATCCAGATTATGTTCCCAAGTGAGCTCTGTTTTGTTGTTAAGGGATTGTAGCAGTGAGAACTTATTGCTAAAGTTTTTCAGCTCTTAATTGACTGGTGATCTATTTGTTTCCTTCTTGTTGTCAACTGGTTTAGCTCTGTGATTGTCGTCAACTGATCTCTAATGTCTACTGTCCTGTGTTGCTTTGCTATTCCTTCTAATTTAACAGAGCATGTGGTTTTGATTCTCCAAACTAGTTGTTTGACCGTGGCTTCCACATTTTTGAATATGTTCTCTGTATCCTCAAAGATATCCATTTCCTCATTTGAGTCTGTGGTTTTTTCTTTGGCTTCTACATGGACCCAGATTTGTGGTGGGTTTGGCCTCTTGGTTTTTGGTTGTAATGGGTAATATTTGAGGAGGATTTTTAAGTTGGGTTTCATTGGTAGTCCTATTGGTATTTCTAGCAATAGTTCCCATATCCTTACCCGTATCAAAATAACATGCTTACAGTCTTGAGGAGTATGGCCAATTTTTGAGCATTTTCCACAGTAGGATGGGTAATCTTCATAGACTATGTAGTACCATTTGCTCTTAGGTTTTTAGCCCAACCTGATTCTATTTGGGAAGGGGGTAGTGAGATTCATTTCAATACACATCTTGATTGTAGAGGTAAGGTTCTTGGAGCTATGATTTGGGGATCACTTTTGAAACCAAATTTTTTGAACTGGTTTCTTATAAATTCGAGTGTCGAATGCCCCCTTGCAAATATTTTTGATGAGATGCTTGTTGAAGGGTTCGGCCAACTGGTCTATTTCATCATCGTTGAAGAGAACAACGATTTCACCCTTGAACTTTGTAGTTGGGTTGAGATTGAGTTTAGTATTTGCGAGTTGGGAGCTTTGTGAGTGCAGAATGGATGCATATGAGGTCAGGCTCACGCCAGAGGGCGGAACCTCCATGGTCAATTTGAGTGTGTTCAGTGTTTCAGTGGTGGTGGATTGGTTGTTCACGGTGGAGATGTAGTGGAGATGTGATAAATGGTCGTTATCTGTGTTAGGTCGTAGGTGCGAAAGGGAAAGCTTCTAGGGAGAGGGAAAATTGTGCTCTTGAGTACGCTATAATGCATAGGTAGATAGACTAGAATTCGTTGATGCGTATAATCTAGCACGTTCTATTACAATGTGTAAGCCGATCCAAAAGCTTGAATGAAATGTGATCACTCTTTCCAAAAAAAGCTTGGAGGACATCTTAAATGTGGGCATTCCAAAAGTGACTATTCAAACATATTTCTTACAAGCCTTGAATCTCCTTGTGAAGGATGTGGTAAATCCTACTAATGTCTAGTTTGAGGTAGATGAAGCAAAATCTTTGATGACTTTAATACAACAAGGAATAGTTCTTAAGTTTCCTAGGAATTGTGTTCATGAGGATTATCAGTTAGCCAAATTTGTAATGAATTCTTTGCTAATAAGTAAAAAAATTCCAGTTGTTGATAAAAAAAGAGTGAAGTGCATATGTAACCCTACATAATTCAAGAAAGTGCACATATAACCCTGTAATAATTGAAAGTACAAATATAACCCTAGATAGTTTGTGTATGTGCAAATATAACCTTTTCTGACAGTTTGACGCCAAAATTAGATGAAAAGTTGGTTTTAACCCTAACTGATGTGAAATACCTCATAAACCCTAGGGACTTGAAGACAATTAATAAATTTTGAAACCCTACCCCCTTACCCAATATCGACCTCGCTCCCCAATCTTTTTCACTGCCAACCTCTTACCCTCTTCCCTACACCGCTATCTTCATCCACCACCACCACCGCATTAACACCACATCACCACTATTTTACACCCTTCCTCCACACAAGAGCCCATCTGAGAAGTCCTGTTCCATTGTTGTTGGTCTGTTCATCTCCCGGTGGGCTGTGAAATTTGTGGTGGAGATGACTTAGGGATGGCTGTAATTTTTTACGAAAGCAAGGCGGAGTTCCACGGAATCACGGTGGAGGAGAACCAGAGTTGGGCTAGATTGACTGCGTTATGCGCATGAGATATGTGGTGGCCTCTCAGGGACGGAAGCTGTGGCAAAATGGCCTTCAGTGGAACTCAGATTGTCGGAGGTGGAGCTACCGTGGTTTAACATTTTCTGGTGATGGAGGTGGCACGTGATGGATATGATGTTGTGTTTGCCTGCTTGGTCTGGGCGGGAATAATCTCTGGTGAAAAGTCAGTTGGGAAGGAAGGATGTAGCGGTGATAAGTCAATGAAAGCAACTGGGTTTTCCATTGTGGCTGAGCTAGCGCGGGTTCTCTGGTGGTTGCGCGATGTTTCTTTGCTAGACCTGAAATCGTGGGTTGGGGACTAGAGGCACAGAACAGGGCTTCTAGGCTGGGGGTAGAGTGGGTTGGTGTGGAAGGTGGTGATGGGACTGGAGCTGCCTAGAAGATGGTGAGGGTGGTGGTGGCCAGCCTTAGAAAGTGGTGGGATGAAAGGTGGTGGTGACTGGAGGGCATTTTTGTCTTTTAACCTTTTACTTTAGGCTGAAAGGGAATTTTGGTCATTTTCAGTTTGTCAATGGCTGGAACATAGTCTTTAATGTTATATTTGTACAAAAAAATTTCTCAGGGTTATATCTGCACTTTATCAAATATATAGGGTTGTATTTGTATATTTCCCTAAAAGAAAAGTAGCTTATATCATCTGTGGATGGATAGGAGCAGAAACGAACTTCCAGCAGATGAAACTACTAGCAGCTAACCACACTTACTCATCAAGTACGAACTGAATTATTATTTACCACTAAAGGAGTATGAGTTTTGTTGAATGTTGTCTGAAGTGATCTTGTTTAGAGATGGGGTTTTATGTTGTCTACAGTTTTGACTAATATAGTACTCCTACTTGAACTGTGGGAGCTAAATCTCCAGGCTATCAAATGTGCAAGGGGATGTATATGTTTTAAACTGTTTCTTCATTTAATTTTTACACATGTCTGATAATAAACTTTCTAATTTGACTTTCTGAAATCAAACTAAATCAACTTCAACTATTAAATTCTCTTAGATTAAAGTGTGTTTTATAACCCTATGTTTTGTTTGAAAGTGCGACTATAATCTTGTAAAATTTGAAATTACAAATCTAATCCTAGACTTCGTTGACTAAATGTCAACGACCAAATTGGTCGGAATTCGATGAAATGACCATTATTCCTCTAAGTTAAAAGAATTCAAAAAAGAAAAGGAAATAATAACCCTTCTTATCTTCCTCTCACTTGCCTCACTGAGTCATCTTCCTCAGGCCCTCCCTCTCCTCCCCCATGCCCTCTCATCTTTTCCGCCTCTTTCACTCTTCTTCTCCGCCTCCTCATCCCATCTCTCTCATCCCCCTCTTCCCTTTCTCCAACCCACACCCTCACCACTACATTTTTTGTTAGCCCACTTCATTCGTCTTCTCCCATCAATTTTTCAAGTCACTGAGTTACAACTTTGAGTTGTGGAAGATCTGACGCCTCCGAGTCGACAACGGCCTATGTGGTGGTGATGTTGATGTGGGCTGGGTTGTGGTTTTAGGCGGAGTTAGGATTTTAGGCGAGAGGAGGTGGAGCTAGGTTTTTAAGCATCGGAACGAAGATGGGGTGAGCGGTGGATCAGAGATAAGGTGAGCGGCAGTTTTTTTGAAGATGATGAAGAAGAAGTCTAGGGGTATAATGGTCATTAAATTTTCAGTTTTAAGTCTTGGGGGTATTAATGTTTTTTAGTTTGGGTCAACACCTGAATTCATTGAGTCAACGCTGGATTGAGCAAAATGGACATAACTGCACAATTTTTAAAAAAATTAAGGTTAATTTTGTACATTCAGGTTTTACAAGGTCATATATGCACTTTCGATATTTAATAAGGTTCGTCTTGCACTCTACCCTATTAATATAAGTATATATAATATTATCATCAAGTTTTTTGATTCATCATAGCTTATTTTTTCAAACTATTATTTTTCAAACTTTTTTTACATACACAAAATATATTTAGGGATATATACCAATATAATCCTACTTACTTGACTAAATACCAATATAACCATAAGATAATTTTTAGTGCAAAAACAACCCTAACTAGTTGACATAAGTGACAATATAACCCTCTGGAGTATATTCTAGAATTGACTTTCCATTTCCGACCATTGACTTACTGAAAATGACCAAAATGCCATTTGGGTAAAAGCTGAATATTCACTTCACATTTGACCCATTTTATTCTTCTTATTCATACCTCTCTGTTACCCAACCATTGATCACCACCACCAAGCCACCTCCGACCACCTCAACCACCACCTCTGGCCACCATAACACATTGCCACCGCTACCTCCGGCCACCTCTACCACCACCTCCGGCCACCTCAACAACCACCTTCCCGCCACCACAGCTACCAGTTTTGGCCACCACTTCTCATGTCACAAACCACCATCACCCACCTCCACCACTGCCCACCTCTCTTCCCGAGCCCACCTCCATCACCTTCCACCTCTACCACTGCCAACCTTCATTCCCGATCTATACCCACCACCCGCCTCCACCACTGTCGGCAATCGATCCCTTCCCGATCGAAGCCCACCACTGCCACTGCTCGAAGCCATAACCGTTCCGCCACCGCTCGAATGACGCTCAACCATCAGAGTGATTGCCAATTTGGATTTCAATAAGATGATCGACGATTTGGGTGAGCGGAGAAGATATTCAAAGGAATAAAAGTGAAACATAGTGTGATTGACAATTTGGGTAGCTGCAAAGAAAAGCAAAAAAAAAAGGGAAGAAAAGCCACCAGGGTTCGTGGTCGGAGATTTGGGCCTGGGAAGAAAAGGGAAAGGAGGGAAGAAGATGGGTTTGAGTTTAGAGCTTGGGTATAGTGGTCAATTCAATTTTTTATTGTTTTCTTTTATTTTTTAAGGGTAAAATTATCTTTTCAATCAAATCCATCCTTAAACTATCAAAATGGGTAAAATTGCACTTACATCAACTATCTAGGTTATATTTGCACTTTCAATTATCAAAAGGTTATATTGGCACTTATGTGAACTAGGTAGGGCTATAAAAGTACATTTTTATATTTTAATAGTTAATAATTGATGCAGTTGACTTCTAAGAATTAGAAAGTTTATTCTGGGACGGGAGGAGTAGTTACTATAATCATTGAAAGTGGAGACAAGGGGGATTCAGAAAAATGGGAAAAAAAGATAACTAAGTTAACTAAGTTGGTAAATGCTAGAGAATATATAGAGAGGACATGGTCTCCTGAGAAGTGGCATGTCATGGTCTTAGAAGCACAATAAAAATAACAATATTTTACTTGAAATAAATCAATGAATGACTTGGTATAAATTTGATCAAATATAATTAAAATGTATTTGAGTTTATCGTCATTGATAAGGTATGTGCCAAAAGATCCAAATCGTATTCATGGTCGATCAAGATCAAGGTTCAAGAAAGAGTTTAAGACAATTGGTGATGGGACATTCCCACTGCATCGCCAACTAGAGCCATGTATTTTGGGGAATCTCGGTCTGCAATGGTAAGTATACTAAATCTTCTTCCATACACATGCAACCGCCAACTCCTCATAATAAAATTTTAGCATTAGGGGGCAGGCTCCGCAAACACGGTGCCCCGCATTACCACCCCCTCCACCCCATTTAAACATTACAGGTACTTGGAACGAGGCATTCAAACATTTCTAGTTGACAAAATAAAAACATTACATTAGCACTGTATGTGGGGATAATAGAAAACCATCGCCCCACGCAGCTCACAACATCAAGAGTTTATGTCATACATTTGCACCGGTTATTAAAGTGTGCATATGCCGTGCTTCAAGTTGTGCACATTATGAGTTTAGAGTTTGACATACACCTCTCTCAACCACGCGAAGTCCAAAACAAAGATAACATCTTGAACCTAGCGAACCAAATAAGCGGACAACTCGCTTAGTGAAGAAAGAACCTTGCCGGATCTTCCTTGGCCACGCGAAGCCCAAGGCCAGAATAACACCTCGCATCTTTCGAACCAAATAAGCGAACCAAAGTAAAATGATGATTTTTACCGACAATCATACGAATGAGACCGCGACTCATAAACACATGGATCATTATCAACGAAGATCACAGTGATCACCATCTATAAATAGATGATTATAATGACAGGATAGGTAATGGCATTTTTGCAGATAGTTCGAATACATTGATCATACACTAACTTAGGCATCAGAGGTAGATCCCGGGGACTTCCCCAGGACCTTGTTTTGTAGGTTTCACTAAGCTAGCATGAAGCATTGCACTGATTCTAGATATTATGTTGGCCCAGAAAGATAATCCCCTGTAATAGAATTATTTTTTGTTTATGGTTTACTAAAATTTTAATAATCTTCAGGTTAATTTGCAAATGATTTTTCATATTTGAAAATTTAAAAATCATTTGAAAGATTAACATAAAATTTTCAAAATTTTTAATAATATAAAATTCATATGAACATTCATGATATATAATGACCAGTCTCATTTTGAAAGATAATGTTTTCAAGAAAATAATAATAGATAATGAAATTCATGGATGAGAAAAATACAAGATATTACATCTTATATAAACACAAAGTTTCTCACTTACCGCAAGTATCTCTTATGATTATAAAGTAGATATAAACTGTTTTGAGGAAGTTATTTCATTTGATATTTATTCTCTTAAAGAGGTAGAGATTTAGCTCGCAGGTATAGCTTTTATGATATTCCACAAGAAATTTATGATCAATCGTTTGAATTTAATTTAATAATTTTTTTAAGAATCAAACACCAAATATCTAACCACTAAAAATTCTAACTCTGGGGCGAAAAAAGAAGAAAAAAGGCGCAACCTTTCTTCCTTCCTTTGGAGGCCGATTTCTTCAAATTTCATCCACTTTCCACCGATGAATTATGGTTTAACAGATTCTACTCTTGATTCCGCATAAAATCATATGCAATTTGTGGCGAGTTCTTGATCTTAATCGGCCTTGGAGTAGGGTTTGAATACGGAAAAGGAGAGTTCTAGGCGGATCTTGATCGTGACTGTTGGGTTGTTCTCGGATCGGTCTCGGATTGGGGGTTGCAAGGGAGATCACATCGGTTTCTTGCACAATTCCTAGTTCGAGAAGGTGATTTGGTTGAAAAAATCCGAACTTTTTTGGGTTTTGACTTGGATTTGGTTGCGCAAAGGTGTATAAAGGGTTTGATTAAAATTTTCAGCACACTTTTTAATCAAATTCCTACCACCTTCATCGGATTTAGCAAGGATTTGGTGATTTGGAGTTGGAAGCATCAATCGAACTCAAGGTTTTGATCAGAATTGCTTGGAGGTCATCACGGTTTTCAGGTTTTTCGATTAAACCTTTTGCGGTTTGATTGTTTTTCAATTTGGCGCATTGTTTATGTGATTTGATCATGATTTGGGTGTTGGAGGTTTTCGGTTTTCAATTCGTATAATTTGTTTTGAATCCGATTGATCATAGGGTTAGTTCGGCTTTGAATTCAAGCTTTGCGATTTTTTATTGCTTGTTTTCAATCCGATTTGGTGTTTAGTTGTTTATTGTTGAATCCGATCGGACTTTGCTATTTTCTGTGTCATTCCGATCGGTTTGGGTTAATTCCGATCGGATTCGTGCTGTTTTTTGTGTTTGCTTGTTCGAACTTCTTTGGTGAATCTGATCTGTCCATTGGAATTCACACTTTGGGAGTTTGGTCGCAATGGTGATTAACGGGGAGAATTCTACGGTTGGCAAGAGTAAGCAAGGCCTGACCGAGGGTGGTAGTAACAAAAGGCAAAATCAGCAAGTCCATCCGAGAGAATGGAATGACCCAAAACTTGAGAGAAGGAGGCTATGGGATGATCCAGCTATTCTCATGAATAAGTCGACTATTGAAGTTGTTGCGAACAATGGAGATAGTGTTGATTTTGTGCTCACGGATGAAGAAATACATAAGGATCTCCATAAACCTTTTTTCGGATTCTTGGGTGTGTTTCCGGGCTTCTTTCCGGGAATGTTTGCAATTCGAACTCTGCTGGTAGCAAAGTGGAAGGTGCAGTGTAATGTTCAGAGCAAGCAGAATGGTTATGTCATGTTCAGATTTAACAGTGCTGAAGATAGAGATATGGTGATGAATGGTCCTGATCATTATCTCCATGGAAAGAAGTTGTTCATGATGTTAATCGAAGAATCTGGGCAGTATGATGCGACCATCCAGGCTACCAAGCCAGTTTGGTTAAGGATGGAACACTTGCCAAAGGCGTACTGGCACAAGAAGGCGTTGGAGAAAATTGCTACTTCACTAGGAGAACCTATCCTTATGGACAATGGTACTTTGGAGTTAAGGGGCTATTATGCACGTCTCTTGGTCTGGATTGACACGTCAAAAAAGCTCAAGGAGGAGGTGAGCTTTCGAGTCCCAACTGGTGAGGTGTTTGTGCAAAAAATTATCTATGATTATTGCAGACCTTGGTGTACGAATTGTGGTGAAAATAATCACCTCATGGAAGAGTGTGATGATTATTGGAATGCCAAGGAGACACAACACATGAAGGCTACAGCCGAGAACAAAGATTGGAAGGCAAAGGGAAAGAAAAACTGGAGATCTCGCTTCAATGACCAAGTTTGGGTTCGGAAGATGCAAGCTGAAACCATTGGAGATACTCTAAGTTCAAATGCTATTGGTAGGGGAGAGCATGTGACCATTGAGGATGCTTCTTCGGACAATGAAGAGGTAGAGAGGCAAAGGAAAGGGAAGGGAAAATTGGTCGAGGATATTATTAAGAGTATTGAGAGAGTTGGAAGTGTTCGGAAAGGACCTGGTATAACCATTTGGGGTAGGAAAGATGAAGGCGTGGTTGCGCTGCCCGCATCGCCAGCAACTGGACCTGCGAGCAAGGGTGCTGGAAACCGTGGCATTGGCGCTAATTTTGCCCAGGCAGCGCCTGAAGATGTTAGCGCTGGAAACTGTGGGAATGGCGCTAAACTTGTCCAGGCAGGGGCTGATGATGATAGCGCTGAAAATTGTGGAGTTGGCACTAAGGCACAAGCAGTGCCTGGAGCTACTGGCGCTGGAAATCAAGCACAAACAGCGCGCGGCAGAAGCACTGAGCGCCAGAAATCCAGCACCCGTGTTGCCAAGGAATCTGATAGGCAGCACCAAGCTTTTGGGGATGATGACAATCCAATTGATGGTGCTGGCAAATTGCCTAAGCAGATGGTTCATCCGGATGCTAGAGGCTAAAAAATTCCAAGAGTGCATAGGAGTAAGAGTAAGAGTAGACCTCCCCCCACCCCAGGGGCTTTGACAAGGTCTAGAAGTAAAAGCAGGACTCGTATAAATGAGCAAGGGAAGGGTTTCCAGAAACCTTTTCAACGTGTGTTATCAGCTACAAGGAGTCACTCTGATAGTTCTGGAAGTAAATCACTGGAAGGCGGCGGTCCGAAGCCAAAAGGGACCTCTGTTTCCCAATGAATACATCAGCAATGAATGTCAGGGGTCTATCGGCCCCTGTAAGGAGGAGGTGGGTGAAAAATATCATCTCCACAAATAGGGTTGGACTGTGTGGTTTGTTGGAAACGAAAATGGAGGATAAGGCTTTGCGAATCTTTTTAAAGGGTTTTAAAGGATGGAAGTTTACGCACAATTTTGAACTGTGGCAGAACTCGAGGATACTCATTATCTGGGACCCGAAAGGTTTCTTTGTTGACGTCCTTGGGAAGACTCCGCAATGTATTCATCTGAAAGTTCGTAATCTTGCTTCGGGTATTGAGTTTTTCTGTACATTTGTGTATGGACATAGTGAAGGATGCCTGGCGCGTTTACCACTATGGGCGGAATTGAAGTCATTTGGTGCTAATCTGAATTCTCCTTGGATGGTTCTCGGTGATTTTAATGCTATTCTTAGTGCTGATGATCATTATGGAGCTACTGTTCCCAGCTTGTATCCAATGAAGGAGTTTCAGGATGTTTTTGTAAAATGTGGACTCAGAGATGCACCAGCTTTGGGTGAGCATTTAACCTGGCATAGTGCGGATTGGAAGATTTGGAGGAAACTGGATAGAGTGCTTTTGAATCATGGATGGGATGATGCAGCGTGTCGCACAACTTTTCTGCCAATCTCTGCTCATTCGGACCATTCTCCCATGGTGGTAGATATGTCGCAAGAGATTGTCGGGAAAGGTAGACCTTTTCGTTTTCAGAATATGTGGTTAGGTCATCCGAATTGTGGGCAAATAGTGGAGGATTATTGGAGTCCGACCGTGGAGGGGACCAAACAATTTTCGGTGGCCAGGAAATTATTTAGGATGAAAAACCCATTCAGGGAGTTGGGTAAACTTGATTTTGACCATATTTCTGAGAAGGCTAAGCGTGCGGATGCGGAGTACAATAAGGCGTTCGATGAGTTTGATGCTACGGTTGCTTCAGATCAAGATGTTTCGGCATTGCGTAATTTAAAGAAGCAAGCTATGCTGTACTATCTGGCAGAGTCTTCTTTTCTTGCTCAAAAGGGAAGGATAAATCATATTACGCAAGCGGACAAGGGATCAAAATACTTTCATACTATGGTCTTTGAAAGAAAAGGAGGGGGTATCACAGCGATTACTGATGGTGAAAATCGAATTGTAACTTCTAATAGTCGCAAGGGTGAACTATTTGCAGACTTTTACAAAGGATTATTTGGCACTAGAAGAGATAGATTACCCATGGATCCTAATGTCTTTGGTGCGGGTAATAAACTATCGGACATGGATAGGGCTTTTCTAAATCAGGACGTGGAGGGTATTGAAATACAGCAGGCAATGTTTGCAATGACGGATGATAAGTCTCCGGGACCTGATGGTTATACGGCCGGATTCTTCAAGAAACAGTGGAACATAGTGGGTGAGGAGGTGACAGCTGCGGTCCTGGAATTCTTTCGGACAGGGGATATTTTAGCACAACTTAATCATACTTCGGTGGCATTGATACCGAAGAAGCCTGATAATTTGAAAGTCAGTGATTTTAGACCAATAGCTTGCTGTAATGTTGTCTATAAAGTCATCACAAAAGTTATAGCAAACAGGCTTGAGGGTATTTTACCAGGGATCATTGACCCTTGTCAGGGTGCATTCGTGAAAGGCAGAAGTATCTCGGACAATGTAATGTTAGCACAGGAATTTGTTCGGGGTTATGGAAGGGTACGCAATTCTCCTCGATGCACGATTATGGTGGATTTACAGAAGGCTTTCGATACAGTCTCTTGGGACTTCCTGGAAGAGGTTTTACTTGGACTGGGATTTCCTGAAAGACTGACTAATCGAATAATGAAGTGTGTGCGCACTTCTACATTCTCGATAGCAGTAAATGGTAAACTGTGCGATCACTTCCAGGGACAACGAGGTATTCGTCAGGGAGATCCATTGTCGCCTCACCTGTTCGTGATTTGCATGGAATACTTCTCGAGATTGCTAAAAAGAAGAACGGCCTCTAGACATTTCACTTTTCACCCGAGATGTGAGGCACTT
The DNA here is from genome assembly GCA_037428765.1 of Rubia yunnanensis. NCBI lineage: Eukaryota > Viridiplantae > Streptophyta > Magnoliopsida > Gentianales > Rubiaceae > Rubia > Rubia yunnanensis. The sequence continues at coordinate 61,124,744 of CM075069.1, read as the reverse complement.
CGGATAACCCACTTGGCTTTTGACGATGATCTCGTGCTCTTTTCTAAGGCTAACACGAGTTCTGTACATATACTCATGGATGCCTTGAATGAGTTTGAACGCACCTCGGGTTTAGGAATCAATGCTGCAAAGTCAAAATTCTTTGGAGTTGGTATAAAAGAGGACTTGAGTTTCACGGGTATTCCTTGGGCGACATTCCCTATTTGGTATCTAGGCGTGCCACTTGATTCCAGCAAGTTGAAGGTGACACAATTTGGTACTCTGCTAGGGAAGGTTGATTCGGAGATAGCAAAATGGAAGGGTCATACTCTTTCGTATGCAGGAAAATTGGAACTTGTGAGATCAATTGTGGGAGGTGTTGCAGGATTTTGGATTCAGAATTTTATAATACAATCTACAGTGATGGGCCCTTGAACAGAAGTGTAAACGCTTTCTATGGGGAGGTAAGCATAAGGCAAAGGTGGCGTGGAAGAAACTCTGCGCACCCAAATCATTCGGCGGTCTCGGTTTGAGAGACTTCTTCACGTGGAACCGTGCTTCAATGGCTAAAAGACTATGGGACATTCACTTGAAGAAGGATAGTCTGTGGGTTAAATGGATTCACTCATTTTATCTTCATGAGCAAGACTTCTGGGGTTTAAATCCGAGGATTGCTAATGGTCGATTGGGAGAAAGATATTCGAGCTATTTTGGTGATCTTTGTAAGCTCAGGGATGAATTGTGCACAATGTTTCATGGTAATACGCAAGAGGTAATTACCCATCTTGGCTTATGGTCTAGTTCAGGGAAGTTTACTAGTGCGGCTTATCTCCATATGCATAGCCATAAATATCCAGGTGTTTATGATCTTGGCCGATCAAGGGAAAAGGTCTTTAACAGTATTTGGCGCGGTTTTGTTCCACCGAAATTCTCATTTATTGCTTGGTTAGCGGCAATAAAGAGACTACACACCAAAGACAAGCATCGTTTGGATGAAGGGGAAAGTATGGAGAGGGTTTGTTCTTTATGCCATCTGGAAGAGGAGACGAATGATCATTTGTTTTTCAAATGTGAGTTTTCTGAAGTTGTTTGGGGGCGTATACGGACTTGGATTGGTTTAAGGAGACAGACGAATTCAATTCCGAGTTCTATGACTTGGGTAAAGAGGCAAATTAAAGGTTCGAAAATGCGAAAGAAGTTTGGTATTTTGGCCTTAATTACTACGGTCTATCGCCTTTGGAGGGAAAGGAACAATGTGGTTATGGATGGTGCTCAACCGAGTTCAGATAGAGTGGTGAAAATCATCATGAAGGATTGCTACATGGTGATGAATAGACTATTTCCGGATGAACACTTGTTTTAGACGAAGGCGCTGCTTGGAGGCTGTTGGGTGTTGCTCGCGTCGCACTGGGTGCTTCACTTTCCGGGTCTTGGTGCTTCAATCCTGGCGCTGTGCTGGGCGTCAGGCGTTGCGCTGGATTTTGCTTACGGTTTGAGCGATTGGTTGCTGGAGCGAATGCTGCACTTGTGCGTCACGTTGGGTGCTCCTGGCGCGGGAATTGGTTTTTTGGAGGCCTATGGATGCGATTTTCTGTGCCGGGAGAGGGCTGTTTTGAGCTCGTTGGGACCAAGTTTTGGCTACGGTTCTGCTCGGTTTTCTTCTAGTGAAAGCAGTCTGTTTTTCTGGAGGAGGCAAAAGGTTTTAGAGCAAGGATTTACACTCCATTGCTCTTTCTCCTAAGCCTAGTTTTAACTAATGATTTAACGGTTTTTTAGGCGCTTTATGCTCACGCTACACTCTGTGTTAAATTAGCATATAGCTGTCCATTTTCTCAAAATGGAGTGGGCAAGTACATACTCGCCACGCTTGGTGCACGCGGTACAAGTGCATCTATTCTCACATCTTCAGGAGGTTGGTTAGCTTGGGAGTTACAAAGGTTGGAGGCACGGCCTCAGTGATCTTTGCCCATATGATCAACTTCGGTGCAATTAGAGAATGCTAGAAGGCCAATAACATCCCTTTTTCTTCATCTTAGGGATGTATATGGTAGAAGCTGTTGTTCATCTGTACCAGAAAGGTGCTACGTGGACCTTCGGTTTCAACTCTTCATGTGACATCCAAGACCCGAGACACACAATTCTCGGCTGCATTAGGATATTCTTATCATTTGACCTTGGATCTTAGCTCCTTCACCTACGGTCTGGCAACTACATTAGTTCAAGACCTGAGACACACATTTCTCGGCTGCATTCTGGAATCAAAGTGAAGAAGGCCCCATTTGTTAGGGGTAGAAGCGGATTGCTTGTTTATGAGTAGTGAGTTTGTTCTCACCTCATATTTCGATTATTTTATAGCCTGTGTTTTTCCAGGTTGTTTTGTACTCCCTTTGCTTAATTATCTTGCTTAGGGTTGGTTGTATTTTCTTAGGCAAAAAGGGGGGGGGGATGGTTGAGTGTTGTCCTTCGGTCCTGCACCTATCCGTTCCCCCCCAGCTCACTCACGGATTTTACTCCTTAGGTTTACTATGTAAACCAAGGTTGGATTCTTTTGTATTTGGTAGGGTCCTTTTTGGGCTCTACCGTGGGTTCCACCGTCTATACTATTTACCTATTTACGTCGACTAAAAATTCTAAAATCACTATTCACTAAAAAAACCATTATTCACACCAACTTGAAAAATGAGTTTAGGAAGAAAAGAAAAACATATACATTTGGTGTTAGTCCATTTCATGTAAATCATGAAAATCAATTTTAAATATTAATCATAATATAATTGAATTTAACCATGTTTTTTGGGTGTTCATACTCTTAACAACACAACTACAATAATAATATTTTTCTTGAAATAACACAATGATTGAGTTGGTATAAATATTATGGATTAAAATTTGTGATGTATTGAGTTTATCGTCGGTTATAAGGTATGGTCCTAAAGACCCAAATCTTATGCATGCTCGAATGAGTTCAAGACAACTGGTGATGAGACGGTCCCTACCACGTCACCAACAGACGCTATGTAACGGGGGGGGGGGGGTTTCTCATTTTGGAAAGGAAAGTACACTAAATTTTCTTTCATACACACACAACCGTCAAGTCCAAATAACATGATTTTGGCATCGAAACAGGTTCCTCAAACACGCTGCCCCGCTTGACCCCCTTCCCTTCCCTCCTCCCCAATTTGGGCATTTCACATACTTGGAAAGAGCTTTCAAACATCTAGCCCATAACAAAATCAAGACATAACATTGACATAGTATGTGGGGACGATTGAACACCATCGCCCATGCAGCTCACATCATGACGGGTTCATTTCATATATTTGTACCAAATATCAAAGTGTTCACTTGCCATGCTCATTCATATTTATTTTAAAGTTGTTCATCTTATGTGTTTAGAATTAATTTCAGTTTACGGTTCATTATCATGTAGTAAATTCCAGGTTCATATGTAGATGATGTTTTCCGATTTGAAAATAGAAACAAAAATATTCGAAACATTAAAAGAAAGTTTTCAGTTTTTTTCATTAAAAAATTCTTGTGAATATTTATGATATACATTTACATGTCCCTTTTTAAAGATAATGATTTTAAATAAAATAATAATAGATAATGACATTTAAGGATAAAAATAAATTTTAGAATTATATCTAAATTAAACACATGATCACTTTCTGCAGGAATGACTTAAGAGTATAAAGTGGATAAATATTCGATATCATTTGTTATTGATTCTCTTAAGAGGTAGAGATTCAAGAAATTTTTCATTTTTTATAAAATAAAAATTCTTATGAATTGTTTTGATATACAATTATATGTACCTTTTGAAAGACAGTGATTTTCAAGAAAATAATAATAGATAAAGACATTTGAAGATAAAAATACATTTTAGAAATTATATCTATATTATACACAATATTTTTCACCTTTTTTATGTATGACTTAAGATTTCAAAGTGGATAAAATTTTCAATATCATTTGCTATTGATTCTCTTCAAGAGGTAGAGATTTTGCTCAAGGGTATATGTTTTATGATATCCAACAAAAAACATTTTATCAGTAGTTTGAATTTAAAATTTTGATTTTTTAAAAGAATAAAACATCATATATGTAATCACCTTAAATTCCAAGGGAAAGTCTCAGGAATGACGGTCTTTCCATAAGATTATAGACAGTCCACGGTGACTTTTACCTTAAATGTTGTAAATTTTTTTTATAAATTTAAATATTTTATTTTAAAAGTTAAAACAAGTAATAATATGTATTTGAATGTAAAAATAAAAAAAATAATTTCTAAATTTAGTATGTAATATAACAAATGCATTGTATAAGGTAAAAAATAAATGACATTTACATAAACTTATGGACAGACGGTCTGTCACGAGACCTACTCAAATTCCAAAACCACTATTCACACCACTAAAAAAATAAAATAGAAAGAAAAAAAAACATACTACATCCCTCTCTCTACAACTGTCTCACCTCTTCTTTTTCACTATTCATTGATGATTTTATAATTTTAATATCTTAAATTATGTATAACAATAAATTATAAAAATTAAATATTCTAAACATATGATACAATAATTTTCATTTTTGTATGTTTACAGATCTTTTCAATGCAAATTGCATCTTTTTGTATTGATGAATAGTTAAGTAAGACACATATAGAGGGTTAGAGCCCAGAGGGAGTACACCTTTTGTGTTAGTCTATTTCATGTAAACCATAAAATTTAACTTTAAGCATTAATCAAAATATAATTGAATTAAACTATATTGGTTGGATCTTAAAAGCACAACTATAATAACAATATGTTACTTAAATTAACACCATTATTAATTTGGTCGACATATGATCGAATATAATTTGTAATGTTTTGAGTTCATCATCACTGATAAGGTATGGACCAAAATTCTAACTTATACATGCATGATCGAATCCAGGATGTTACGGAATTAGTATTAGTGTTGTTATGGAATTAGTGTTAATTAGTATTGGTATTGGAATTGGATTTGTATTCCTACCATAATTGTAGATATAATTGTATTCTGTTACCTTCTCCTAGCTGGGATAAGTATATGTACTACTATATAATGTATCCTGAATTCTTGAATAGAAGATACAGATTGTTACCCTTATTTCCTACATGGTATCAGAGCCTAAAAATTCTGAAACCTGAAACAAAAAATTTTCCGCTGCCCTAAATTTTTCCGAGCTGCCGCCCGTCGCCCCATGCGCCGCTGCCAAGCCCACGCGCCACCGCCGCTGCACCAGTGCCGCCGCTATCCGTCAGTTTCCGACGATGCCCTTCAACACCGTTCGATGCTCGAGTTTTTGTTTCGCCACCACCGGCCGAACTCCTTCACGCGCCGCCGATCACCACCGGTGTGTTCTAATCTGTACCTGATTTTACAATATGTCTGGTTATGAAGAACAACCTCGTTTGGATATTCCTGAGGGTTCGAAACTTTAGGATATGAGTGGTTATGACGTGATTACAGCTTTACTTCAGCAGCTGCAATTGCAATCTGGCACTCGTCCTACTTTACCGATTGGTCGTGTGTTGACTGATCGTTACTTTATTGGTCCTGGGGATGGTCCAGGGTACAACTTGTACCAATCATGCTGAAAGGTCAAGAAAATTACAATGAATGGTCCGATGCGATTTGTCGCGCATTCTTGGCCAAACACAAGATTGGGTTCATTACTGGATCCATCACAAAACCCCAGGATGATCATCCTGATGCTGCTGTTTGGCCTGGGGTTAATGCTACTCATGTCTGCTGGATCTTGCAAACCCTGGATCCGGTGATAAGATCTTCTACAAGTTCTTTTTCCACAGTCAAGGATTTGTGGGATGATCTTAAGGCACGATTTATTTCGCCGATGGCATGGAGCTTTTGCAGACACAAGAAGCCATTCAAGGTTGCAGGCAGAACGGTCAGCCCATCGATATCTATTTTGCCACACTGAAGAAGTTGTTTGCAGATTATCACTGCATGCGACCTCCTCTGGTTTGTATCTATGAAGATTGCAAGGAATTATGCCAGTGCAATTTTCAAGCAAAAATCCTCCAAGAGAGAGAGAAGGATTTGATCTACCAATTCATCTCTGGTCTCGACGAAGGTTTTCACACCTTGCGATCCCACATCTTGAGCATTGAGCCACTGCCATCTATCATGAAGGTGTATGCCCTTGTTACTCAGAACTATCATTTGAGCTCGTGAGTCTTCTTCTAACTCCATGGCGTATGCTGCATGACGTTCACCACCTGCAAGTTTTTCGCCAGTTGTTCTTTTGGCAGCCGACCGCAAGAATCTTGTTTGTACCCATTATCGTCGAAAGGTTCATGATAAAGATACCTATTTCAAGATACATGGTGTCCCAGAGTGGTTCAAGAAGGGCAAGAAATCGGCACCACCTGACCGGCCATTTGTCAACGCCAGTCAAACAAGTGGCGCCACCGATCTCTCGCTCCCGCCGCCGCCTTGTCGCCACCTAGTTTGGCGGCGACGGCCTCCTCTGCTGTACCTGCCCGCTTCGATTTTAGCCCTGCTCTGTCTGATGAACAATGGAGCATGACCATGAACCTGTTTAATCAGCTTCACTCTCTTCCTGGTGATGAGTCTGGTAAGCATACTTTACCATGGATCCTTGATTCGGGAGCCTCCTATCATATGACCGGTGACAAAGGTTCTCTTTCTGATCTTACTACTACTATTGATGCTGTGAATATTTTTTTGCCCGATGGCTCGATGTTCTCCACTACACAATTTGGATCTATTTGTTTTGATGGTTTTATACTGCCGCACGTGTTATATATCCCTACATTGCGCTGCAACTTACTGTCATGCTCTAGATTGTTATATACCCTAAACTGTCTAGCTTTGTTTACTGAAAATTATTGCATTTTACAGACAATCAGTACGAGGAGAGTGATTGGCATGGGTGAACAGAAAGGGGGGGTGTTTTGGCTTCGTCTGCTGGATGCTCGTGTTCGAAGTCCTGTCCTGCAGCCTCTTCCTACAGTTGCTTCACTGTCTTCTTCTGATTTATGGTATCAGCGTTTTGGCCATCCATCTTCCACGGTGTTGTCTTCTATTTCTCCTAGCAATAATAAAAATTCTGTGCCTTGTTCTATATGTTATAGAGCAAAACAGCCTAGACATAGTTTTCCTTTAAGTACCACTAATGCTACTGCATTATTTCAATTAATTCATTGTGATGTTTAGGGACCTTATAATACACCATCTTCTAGTGGTGCTTTTTATTTCTTGACAATAGTAGGTGATTTTTCCCGAGCTGTTTGGGTTTATTTGTTAGTAGCTAAATCTGAAGTAGCTTCTAGATTTTTAGAATTTAGTGCCTTAGTTAAGAACCAGTGGGGAAGAACAATTCAACGAGTTCGAGCTGATAACGGCACTGAATTTTTGCCTCTCCGATCTCACTTTACTGCATCTGGGAATGTTTTTGAGACATCTATGGTTGATACTCCGCAACAAAATGGTCGAGTTGAAAGAAAACATCGTCATTTACTCAATGTGGCGTGAGCTTTACGGTTTCAAGCCAATCTTCCTATTGAATTCTGGGGAGAATGTGTTCTTACTGTTGCCTACCTGATCAACCGAACACCGACTCAGCTTCTCAATGGTCGTACTCCCTTTGAGTTACTCAACGGTTAGGCGCCAAATTACTCTTCTCTATGGGTTTTTGGGTGCTTGTGTTTTGCTGTTCGTGTTCCTAGATACCGTGACAAGTTTGTACCAAGAAGCCGACGGTGTTTGTTCCTTGGTTATCATTCCAGAAAGAAAGGTTATCAGCTTCTCGACTTAGACTCTCGAGTTATCTTTAATACTCAGGATGCTGATTTCTTTGAAGACCAGTTCCCATATTCTGCAACTCAGCAATCTGCTTTATCTGATGAACCTGGTGGCGCCACCACTACACTGCCGGTTTCCTCCTCCTTTTCACCGAAACCGTATGGTTTTTCCGATCAACCACTTCCGGCAACGCCCATTCACCGATCAACGCCGACCGATGGTGGCCAGCTGCCGCTGGCTGCCTTTCGTCGATCAATGCCAACCAGTCCCCACCGGTCACCGCTGGTTGGTCAATGCGGTCAATGCGGTCAATGCCGATTAATGGCGGCAGGTCAACGCCGCCGACCTCTGGCCAATCACTTCCGGTCAACGCCGACATTTCCCCAACGGCCGACAACCTCCCGGTGGTAATCTCCGGCGGCTTACCCTCGACTACGCCTCCCGACGTTGGTACTTCAATACCGCCCGAGGCCGCCCTTCCTACACCTTCCTTCGCCGCTTCTTCTCCGCCAGTTGCCGTCGATCCACCATTTACCAGACAGAGTGTTCGATCTCGACGTCCACCGTCGTAGTTGGCTGATTATGCTTGTGATGATTCTACTTGTGCTCTTGTTACTGAAGACCCCCCTCTCCTTCGACTACGTTCCCTCATGTGTTATCACTGTCCTCAGGTGTTCTCTACCCTCTTACTGATTATGTAAATTGTGATAATTTTTCTAGTATGTTTCTCTCGCAAAGGAAATATGCTTTGGACATCCTATCTGATACAGGTTTATCTGCTTCTAAACCAGTTGATTTTCCGATGGAGCAACAACATGATTTGGCACGTGTTGAAGGTCCAGCTTACCATAACCCAGAGTAGTATCGCCGCTTAGTTGGGCGCCTGATTTATTTGACGATTACTCATCCTGAGCTTAGTTATTCAGTTCATACTCTTGCGTAATTCATGAAGTCTCCTTGTGTTCTTCACTGGCAAAAGCTGCGGTTCATGTTTTGCACTATCTGAAGAGTCATCCTGGTCAAGGTTTATTTCTTTCTTCCCATAGTACTCTACAATTGACTGCTTATTGTGATTCGGATTGGGCTGCCTGTCCAATTACTAGGCATTCCTTATCTGGTTATTTTGTTATGATTGGTGATTCTCCGGTTTCCTGAAAGACTAAGAAGCAACCTACTGTTTCTCGGTCTTCTGCTGAAGCAGAGTATCGTGCTATGGCAATTGCCTGCTGTGAGTTATTATAGCTTTGGTCCTTGCTAAAAGACTTAGGGGTTTCACACTCTTTTCCTATGAAATTGTTTTGTGACAGTCAATCCACTATTCACATTGCGGCCAACCTGGTTGATGTGTCCATTTTAGATGGTTATTTTAGGCTTTTTAGGATTAGGTTTTGTGCAATTTTGTGCTCTACATGTGGCATTTTACCTTGAAATCATCTAAGGAGGGATAAAGGCGGCTTTGACGTTTTTATCACTTTTTAGATGATTTTGTGTGACAAGGTGATTTGTTTGAAGACTTTGAAGATTTGAAGACTTTGAAGATTTATCTTTGAAGATTTGAAGATTTGAAGACCTTTACATTTGAGCTTTGTGAAGATTTGAAGAAGTGAAGAGATGAAGAAAGGAGAGCAAAGCAACGGGTGAAAGATGGTCCGGGGTTCTCAGAATTTTCCGAGAAGAATCAGCCTTCAAGAGTGGCACCATTGGATTCCTCTTCTCGAGCACTATAAAATCGTCTACAAGAACTCTAGAAACGGATCAACGGTTCACCCGGAGGAAGCAAAACAAAACAGCAAGGCTGAGTTACTGATTTGGTCGCGAGTCGCGACCAAGCTCGTCGCGACTCGCGACGACAGCTTAAAATCAGCCCTGTAGCAGCGTTTTCTCCCCTTTTTCTTCCCCCTATAAATACCCCTTCACTCCCTCTTCTCCACAGTTTTTTCCCTCTTCTTCTTGCATTTTAGGGCTTGAAAACCCTTGGTTTTCTTCTCTTTCTTTTCTTAGTTTTTGTAGTTTAATTATGTCTCTTGTTATTCTAGAGTAGTTTTTTTGTTCTTGGGAGCAAAGGATTGAAGCTTCCATTATCTATGTAGCAAGAACTCATTTCTATCTATCTATTTGATGTTTTTGCTATTGTGCTTTTATTGTGCTTTGAATGTTAATTGTTGATTGCATTGATGTTGTTGAGAGCTTGATGATATGAAATGCTTGTATGAATTGCTAGCTAGGGTTTGGGGGATTTGGGTTAATTTCCCCCCTGTTCTTGTTAGGAATGTATGAGTGTGAATTAGAGCTTTTGATTGCGTTAGTGTGTTGACAATGTGCTAGACGAATGTGATTGATGTCGAACTCTTCGTCATGTTCGTTTGTGTAGCAAATGAGAGAGTCATATGCTCGTGGATGAATGTGCGTTGCACGTTCATCCAATCTCATGTAATTGCATGAATTGGTTTAATGCTTAGTCACGGTGTAGTGGTCATAGGCATTGCCAAGCTTGTTGGTCCTTCGTGCTAAATGCCACCAATGACACCTTGAGTCGTGGTCGCGACTCGGGAGTCATTGGTGAGGTTTGACGAGAGATGTCGAACTCACTCTCGCAAACTACGAACTAAGAAGGATAGGAGTTTAGTCTCCACGACAAGTAGTTGAAGTATTGAATAGATGATTTAAATTCATTCTTGAAGCATTTGTTATTTGGCGTTTATGTATTCTTGACGGTGTGTTTCACTGCATGTGTGCCATGAATGGTTTGAGTATAGGTAGTGCTTGTGTGGTTGAATTGCTTAGGTGTAGGAACGTGACGAATTCCGTAGCGCCTTTGCATGAAGATCTGTGAGCATGAACTTAGAACTCCTTGTGGTGTGTGTGTTGTGGTACTTGCTAGATGGGTGTGTGAGCGTTGGGTCATGAATGCTATATGATGGAATGTGTGAATGATTCGATGAACTACATTAGATGTGGAAGTGGATATCCGTTGCCCCCAAGGCATTTTATCTTTGTAGTTTAAAACCCCTTTTCTTTAGTTTCGTTTGATGATTAGCATAGTCGCTTGACGTTGCTAGTTATCTTTTCTTTTTACTTTCGTAACTTAGGAACCAACCAACCAACCAACCCCCCCTTTTACTTGCTTTTATGTGTGTGTAAATATAGTTACTCCTAGCCTAGTATCAACCATTTGTGTGCTTAGACGCTTAGGAAGATCCCTCTTCTCTTTGGACGACCCCGATTTGCCACTATCTACCTAGTTGTAGAAAGTAAGCATTTAGGGCTTATAAATTATCTTTTGGCGCGCGGGCGCGACGACCGCCCGCGCCTGTCAAAATGGCGCCGTTGCCGGGGAAGAGGCGTTTATTCTTAAGTATTTAGGTGTATTTGGTTGTGTATTAGCTAGTCGTTTTTATTTTCCACTACTTGGTGGTTGTTTTTGTTCGGAGTAGGTATTGCTCGAGTTCTTGGTAATTTATTTTATTGAGAATCCTTGCACTATGATTCCGAACTTTTGAAAAAAAAAATAAAATTTTATGGAGCGTCTCACCTTGAGGGAACTCATGATGAGAAGAGAGGCTCAACAAGCAAGGTTTTGTAGGATGTGTCGTTCCGACCATCCTACCGAATCTTGCCCTTTGTTGTGGGAAGAGCACTATGACCGAGAAAGAACCCTTGGTTTCCAAAACCATGGGTACTATGAAGAGTGCTATCGAGAGGTAGGAGATATTGGTTTTGAAGGGCAAGATGCTCATGAATGTTATCCATACCACAACTCTTACAATCCGGAATGGAGTGGTAATCCGGATTTGTGGTATGAGAATGAGCCAGAAAACCAATATTACGAGCAACATAGTTGGCCATCACCACCCTATACCATACCCCAAAACCAAGCCCAACAAGGAAGTTCAAGTTTGACACGTGAGGATGTCTTAAATACCATAGCAAACTTGAACTCCTTTACTAGTGAAGAGCCGGATACCCAGCTCTCCTCTAGTGTTGAGGCCATTGAGGGGCATGTGAGGAACATATTAGAGGTATTGGCCCGAATGGAAGCTCGTGATTCCGAAAACACACCATCCCAACTTGAACTCGATGATTCGGTGAGTGAAGTCACCAATAAAAATGATTTTGAGTTTGAAAGGGATGAGGAGTTGGTTGTAGAGGATAGAAAAATGGAGGAAGAGGTGATAGTGCTACGTCATCCATTAGCATTGTCACTCCTTCTCCCACCTAGTGAACCAACTCTAATATTTTCGGAAGTTTTGAGGGAAACGAGAGAGGAGCCAAAAGATTATCCCAAGCTCCCTAACCACTTAATTCCCTTTGAACCATCTCCACCTCCACAAGACTTTCCTCTTGGAAGTTTTGTGCCCCCACCTCTCTTATTTTGGATGCTCATGGTGAAGAGCTTCAAGCCTTCACCATACGGATAACATTAGGGTCGTGCCGACGACCTTAAAAATACGGAGCTTCGTCGTGCCGACGACGTTAAATAAATTCGGCATTTCTTTTAGTTTTTGTTTCTTAGTTTGTGTTTCTTAGTTTGTTTTTGTTGCTGTTTTGTTTTGTTCTTTTTATGGCTTGTTTTTCTGTGATTTTGTAGCAAAGTGAAGTGCATTGCAATGAAGGAGATGAAGGAACGAGATCAACGAATGAGGGAAGAAAGTTTGGACAGTTGGTAAGAAGAAGAAAAAATTTTAAGTCTGGGATACCCTGCCGTCGCGAGTCGCGATGGGCTTCGTCGCGAGCCGCGACGAACAGGGGAGCAAAATCCACTCCCAGCGCCAACTTTCCGCGAGTCGCGATGACTTCGCGAGTCGCGACCTACTTCGTCGCGAGTAGCGACGAGCTCAGAAAAATTTGAGCTCTCGGACTCACCTTTCCGCGAGTCGCGATGACCTCGCGAGGCTCGTCTCGAGTCGCGACACACTTCGTCGCGAGTCGTGACGAGCTCAGACAATTTTGAGCTTCCGGACTCCACTTTCCGCGAGTCGCGATGACTTCGCGAGGCTCGTCGCGAGTCGCGACACACTTCGTCGCGAGTCGCGACGAGCTCAGAAAAATTTGAGCTTCTGGACTCCACTTTCCGCGAGTCGCGATGACTTCGCGAGGCTCATCGCGAGTCGCGACCAACCCCGTCGCGAGTCGCGACGAGCTCAGAAACTGTTGAAAATTTTTTGAGCCCGGATTTCAAATTTCCAAGCTTCCAAGTTTCCAAATGATTTTAAACATTGCATGATCCTTCCTTCTTCTCCACCCAACACTCCCAAGAACATCACATACCTCTCATTTCTTCCACCATCCTACATATATTGGCATATGAACATTCTTGCATCTTTATAGTACATTTGTTGATTGTAGTATGCCGACTACATCATTGTGACCGTAAATTCTTATCCTATAATGTTGCTTGTATACATGTCAATATATGTTGGATATTTTTCATGCATAATCTTATAGTGGTGATTGAGGGTTGATTGGTTGTTCTTTGACAATACTATGGTTATTAACTCTTGATGCTAAACCTAATATTACATATCCTTATGTACTTGTGAGTTTAATGTGTTCTTCGTGGTGTAGTCTTGATCAAACGGCGCCATGGAGACAATGCTTTTCTCGAGGGGTGAGTTCTTCTACGGCATTTTTGCTCACCCTTCCGGTTCCGAAACCTATCTCGGGACCATCCAAGTACTTGGATATCGCCATATCACCGGCGAATTTGCGGAGAAATGGGTGTCACTCTAACTCCCTTACCTTGATTTTTATTGTTCTTGCCTTACGTGTTTACATTGAGGGCAATGTAATGTTTTAAGTGTGGGGAGGGGTTAGAAGACTCATATGCATGCTAGATTGTTTTGGAATGCTTTTTGCTACTTTTCATTGGAAAAACATGAGAAAAAGAAAAAAAATAGAAAAACAAAAAGGAAAAAAAATAGAAAAACAAAAAGAAAAAAAATAGAAAAACAAAAAGAAAAAGATAATAAAAAAAAAGAAAGAAAGAAAGAAAAAGAAAACCCGCTAAGTTGAAAACCCGAGAGGGCAACTTAGGCAACATTGGGGGCCCGGATAGGTCGAAAACCCTTAAAGGGCGGCCTAGGCAAAAATGAGAGGCAAAAATGTGCGGAAAAAGGTGAGATGTGAGCTAAAGAAACATGATGTGTGGCTAGGATGAAAACTCGAAAAAGCTCCTAGGCAAAATGAGAGAAATTGAGAGAAATTGAAAAATGCTATGATTTCACTCACTTGCCGGCGTTGGAGTCATAAGGTTGCGGTTGTCACACGGATGGATCGGGTAGCTCAACATCTATAGACCTCTTGGGTTTGGGTAGCTTAGTGGGTTAGGAAACGAAGTATGGTTATGAAATTCTTAATCTCTTTATACTTCGTTTTTGGTTGATATATTGGCATTAGGTGAAACATGTGTTTAAAACTTCCTCTATGGTTTTAGCTTCATTTTGTGTCATTGGATTCTGGGAATATCAATTCTGGGCTGTGAAATATTTTTATGGGTAGTGAATTGATAAATGGTAGGTTTGGTTCAAATTAGGATTGGGGGTGTGTGTGTGAAAAATTCTCATGTGAGCTTTTATTTTGGGATTTTTGATATTGAGAGTTTTTGTGAGGCTTTGATTGGGGGATTAGTTTAGGTTTTGGGATATATCATTTACTCCGTGTGCTTAGATCTTTTCTTACTCGAGGGCGAGTAAGGTTTAAGTGTGGGGAGGTTTGATATGTCCATTTTGTGTGGTTATTTTAGGGGTTTTAGGATGTGGATATGCCATTTCCTCCGTATGCTTGAATCTTTTCTTACTCGAGGGCGAGTAAGGTTTAAGTGTGGGGAGGTTTGATGTGTCCATTTTAGATGGTTATTTTAGGCTTTTTAGGATTAGGTTTTGTGCAATTTTGTGCTCTACATGTGGCATTTTGCCTTGAAATCATCTAAGGAGGGATAAAGGCGGCTTTGACGTTTTTATCACTTTTTAGATGATTTTGTGTGACAAGGTGATTTGTTTGAAGACTTTGAAGATTTGAAGACTTTGAAGATTTATCTTTGAAGATTTGAAGATTTGAAGACCTTTACATTTGAGCTTTGTGAAGATTTGAAGAAGTGAAGAGATGAAGAAAGGAGAGCAAAGCAACGGGTGAAAGATGGTCCGGGGTTCTCAGAATTTTTCGAGAAGAATCAGCCTTCAAGAGTGGCACCATTGGATTCCTCTTCTCGAGCACTATAAAATAGACTACAAGAACTCCCGAAACGGATCAACGGTTCACCCGGAGGAAGCAAAACAAAACAGCAAGGCTGAGTTACTGATTTGGTCGCGAGTCGCGACCAAGCTCGTCGCGACTCGCGACGACAGCTTAAAATCAGCCCTGTAGCAGCGTTTTCTCCCCTTTTTCTTCCCCCTATAAATACCCCTTCACTCCCTCTTCTCCACAGTTTTTTTCCCTCTTCTTCTTGCATTTTAGGGCTTGAAAACCCTTGGTTTTCTTCTCTTTCTTTTCTTAGTTTTTGTAGTTTAATTATGTCTCTTGTTATTCTAGAGTAGTTTTTTTGTTCTTGGGAGCAAAGGATTGAAGCTTCCATTATCTATGTAGCAAGAACTCATTTCTATCTATCTATTTGATGTTTTTGCTATTGTGCTTTTATTGTGCTTTGAATGTTAATTGTTGATTGCATTGATGTTGTTGAGAGCTTGATGATATGAAATGCTTGTATGAATTGCTAGCTAGGGTTTGGGGGATTTGGGTTAATTTCCCCCCTGTTCTTGTTAGGAATGTATGAGTGTGAATTAGAGCTTTTGATTGCGTTAGTGTGTTGACAATGTGCTAGACGAATGTGATTGATGTTGCGTTAGTGTGTTGTCACGACGACCGCCCGCGAAGAGTTCGACATCAATCACATTCGTCTAGCACATTGTCAACACACTAACGCAATCAAAAGCTCTAATTCACACTCATACATTCCTAACAAGAACAGGGGGGAAATTAACCCAAATCCCCCAAACCCTAGCTAGCAATTCATACAAGCATTTCATATCATCAAGCTCTCAGCAACATCAATGCAATCAACAATTAACATTCAAAGCACAATAAAAGCACAATAGCAAAAACATCAAATAGATAGATAGAAATGAGTTCTTGCTACATAGATAATGGAAGCTTCAATCCTTTGCTCCCAAGAACAAAAAAACTACTCTAGAATAACAAGAGACATAATTAAACTACAAAAACTAAGAAAAGAAAGAGAAGAAAACCAAGGGTTTTCAAGCCCTAAAATGCAAGAAGAAGAGGGAAAAAAACTGTGGAGAAGAGGGAGTGAAGGGGTATTTATAGGGGGAAGAAAAAGGGGAGAAAACGCTGCTACAGGGCTGATTTTAAGCTGTCGTCGCGAGTCGCGACGAGCTTGGTCGCGACTCGCGACCAAATCAGTAACTCAGCCTTGCTGTTTTCATTGCTTCCTCCGGGTGAACCGTTGATCCGTTTCGGGAGTTCTTGTAGTCGATTTTATAGTGCTCGAGAAGAGGAATCCAATGGTGCCACTCTTGAAGGCTGATTCTTCACGGAAAATTCTGAGAACCCCGGACCATCTTTCACCCGTTGCTTTGCTCTCCTTTCTTCATCTCTTCACTTCTTCAAATCTTCACAAAGCTCAAATGTAAAGGTCTTCAAATCTTCAAATCTTCAAAGATAAATCTTCAAAGTCTTCAAATCTTCAAAGTCTTCAAACAAATCACCTTGTCACACAAAATCATCTAAAAAGTGATAAAAACGTCAAAGCCGCCTTTATCCCTCCTTAGATGATTTCAAGGCAAAATGCCACATGTAGAGCACAAAATTGCACAAAACCTAATCCTAAAAAGCCTAAAATAACCATCTAAAATGGACACATCAAACCTCCCCACACTTAAACCTTACTCGCCCTCGAGTAAGAAAAGATTCAAGCATACGGAGGAAATGGCATATCCACATCCTAAAACCCCTAAAATAACCACACAAAATGGACATATCACTGGTTTTCCATGAACGTACTAAGAACATTGAAGTTGATTGTCATTTTGTTCGAGATCTTGTCCAATCTGGCGCTATCGTTATTCAACATATTCATACGGTTGACCAACCCGTGGATTTGTTCACTAAAGCTCTCGGACGTAACCAGTTCCATTCCTTACTTGGCAAGTTGGGCATTTCTGATCCGCATGCTCCAACTTGAGGAGGAGTGTTACGGAATTAGTATTAGTGTTGTTATGGAATTAGTGTTAATTAGTATTGGTATTGGAATTAGATTTGTATTCCTACCATAATTGTAGATATAATTGTATTCTGTTACCTTCTCCTAGCTGGGATAGGTATCCTATACTACTATATAATGTATCATGAATTCTTGAATAGAAGATACAGATTATTACCCTTATTTCCTACACAGTATTCAAGAATGAGTTGAAAACAATTGGTGATGAAACAGTCACTACCACATCACCAGCAGGCACAGTATTGCATGTAATTGGAATGAAACCTGTAAACATTTCTAGCCCATTGACAAAATCAAGACATATCATTAGCATTGTATGTGCGGATAATCGAACACCATCGCCCACTCAGCTCACATTATGAAGGGTTTATGTTATACATCTGCACCGATTATTAAAGTGTGCACATGTCGTGCTCATTCATATTATATTTCAAGTTATGCATGTTATGTGTTTAGAATTAATTTTGGTTTACGGTTAACTAGCATTTATAGTATTCTTCAGTTTGATTTATAGATAATTTTTCATATTTAAAAGTAGTAAAAATTATTCAAAAGAGTAACAGAAAATTTACAAATTATTAAAAAAAATTAAAATTCATATGAATATTTAAGATGTACAATGGTTGGTCTCTTTTTTAAAGATAATATTTTTCAAGAAAATAATAGTAGATAATTAAATTTAAAGATTGAAGTAAATACAAGATATTACATTCTATATAAACACAAAATTTCTCATCTTCTGTTTGCATGACTTAAGATAACAAAGTAGATATAAAATGTTTGAAGACGTTATAGCATTTGATATTTATTCTCTTAAACAAGTAGAGATTCCCCTTGCGGGTATAGATTTCATGATATCCAATAAGACATTTGATTTGTCTGCAACCCCAATGGACTACATCCCCATCTTCTTCTCCATTACCTGTAAGAAAGAGTCCCCTAGAATTATCCGGGGGAAGACCCTCCGATGGTAAAGTCAGTGACTGATATCATAAAGAAGTAATAATAGTGAATTAATCAAAAAAGTATGTCGAGGAAGAAATCAATTCCTTCAAAGGACTATCGAAGCCCTTGATACGATGTTTGAAGGTCTTGCACAATGATTCTTACCTCAGGGGTATCATCGAGGCTCTCCTAGGGTCTTCGAGAGAGTTTATCCTTGTAGCATATATATTATTTGATGTGTTGTAGTATTTATACATTTATCGAGGTACGCCTGAAGTAGCTTTTCTCGATCAAGTCTACGGAGTTTTAAATTCAACGTAGATTGGGATAGTGTTGAGTGGGTCATTGTTTAAAGTGTAGCACCGAGCATGTAGGTCATCATAAATCTCATAGTTGGATGTAGCGTTGGGCGTATAATTCCTTAGTGACTTTGGAATCGAGAAGGATGTCCTTTGACTTTTGGCGGTGGTCTCCTTGGGTTCACTACCCCCCTCAGTCGAAGGACATCTATTATTACAGATAATGTCTCATCCCTAGAAGACTTTGTCACCACTTCCTTTTTACCATTTGTATCTTCAAATGTTGTAACCAAAGTTATCATGGCTATAGAGATCATACATTTTATATTTCCCCCAAGGAGTTATAAAATATTTGTGCACATTTAATTCTCTTAACTGTATTCACGAAGCTGGCTTACTGCTTGTTCAGCTTTTTAGAATGCGGCATAGGCAGGAGCAATCAAGTAGCCTTAATCATTGGAGGATCAAATTCCTGTATTGCATGTAAATTCAGCTTCTTTTTTTTGTTGAGAAAACCTCGGGGGGGGGGGGGGGGAATATTCGAGAGCCCCCTGTGGAGAAAGATTTTCTAGAGCCCCATGTGGAGGAAGAGATTCAATAGCCACCTGTGGAGGAAGAGATAGTGTTCTCAAGGAAACATCTTCTACCCTCGAGATCAAGGAAGAAAATATTCGAGGGCCCCCTGTGGAGGAAGAGATTCAAGAGCCCCTGTGGAGGAACATTTGAGGGATCCCCTGACCCGAAGGCAATGAATGTAGAATCTTTGGTACTAACCATGACCCGTGGGGGGCGGGGGACTCTCGACTATAAAATCCTCTTTGACCTTCGATTTTCTATGTACTAATGTACAAAGTTTTATATTATATTTGCGATTTATATCATCCTCAAATATTTCATTTTATTTACTCGACCCTCGAGCATATTTATATGCAATGTTGAAAATAAAGGTAACTTGAGTGTAGCACATAGCTTTCATTTCATTTTTATTATTTGCAGTGACGACATAAGAAGTACAATTATCAATATAAAATTTGCAGCGCGTAGCCTGCCACTTTTCATCGGTTGCAGCATATAGGCTATAAAAATGGAATTAATATTAGAAGTGCAGCTTATTAGCATAGAACTCAAATCATCACCGCAACGCGTAGCATATGAGACTGGATTCATTACAACAAGTGTCATTTATTAGTATTTCACTTAAACAATCAGTTGTAGCGCGTAGCATACAAAGTTGGAAATAGTATAAAGAGTGTCGC
Organism: Rubia yunnanensis; assembly: GCA_037428765.1. Lineage (NCBI taxonomy): Eukaryota > Viridiplantae > Streptophyta > Magnoliopsida > Gentianales > Rubiaceae > Rubia > Rubia yunnanensis. Next base: position 61,105,212 of record CM075069.1, on the reverse strand, counting down.
CTATCAGATTTTCACTCGATTCATCAGCCTTAGCTAGAAAAATGTACTCGAGCTTTTAGCTCGAATCCTTAGCCTTAGCTGAAAAGATCTACGAGATATTTTAGCCTAAGTCTTCAGCCCTTGGCTGGAATAATATACAAGAGTCTTTAGCTCGAGTCTTCAGCCCTTGGCTGGAATAATATACAAGAGTCTTTAACTTGAGTCTTTAGCCCTTGGCTGGAATAATATACAGGAGACTTTAGCTCAAGTCTTTAGCCCTCGGCTGGAATAATATAAGAGAGATTTTAGCTCGTATCTTTGAATCATCGATTAAGAGTGGGAGCAAAACTGTCGAATTTGCCTTATACCTAGACAATATAGCATTCAAAGATACAGGAGACTTTAGCTCAAGTCTTTAGCCCTCGGCTGGAATAATATAAGAGAGATTTTAGCTCGTATCTTTGAATCATCGATTAAGAGTGGGAGCAAAACTGTCGAATTTGCCTTATAAGAAAAATAATCGCCGAAGTTGGTCTTTTCAATGCAAGTGAATAATACCTAGACAATATAGCATTGCTCGGTTGATAACCCTCTGAAGATAATAAGAGCAACAACCATATCAATAATATGGTATCGAGGAGGATGTCCTTCGATTTATAGTGGTGATTTTCTCCGGGGTGCGCTACCCCCCTCAGTCAAAGGACACTAGTCCCCTTGTTTCTGAAAAAAAGTCACTAATATAAAGACCAATCAGAGTGATATATCCAATCACTTGGAAAAGTTTTACTCATGTACCAGCAGAATGTAGCGCCTAGTTAGCCCTTCAACTGTAACAAAAGCGATATTCTCCTCGTTTTTATTTATTTAGCAAAATAACACATTTCCACTTCATGCTATAATGCCCCCACAATCCAAAAGAATAGTGAATACCACACCATCACAAAACAACACTGAAAACCATCTTGAGTAATAGAGAAGCTTAAATAAAGCAGTTCATTTCTATCTACCAAATTAACACTCACCCGCCACCAGTAGTCATGTGAATGAAAGAGTTGATGAATTCTCCGGAGCTAGTAGCCCAAATTCCCAATGAAAATACAGACACTAAAATATAACTGAATGGGTGTTGAGTAGAGGCTTGAGGCGTAGAACATTCAGTATCAGATATCAGACATAGCTAGAACTGGAAGGACTAAAACTTACTTTGCTGACACATCTATAGAGAATAACCTTTGTGTACCATAGAAGTTGGACAATATGGGCTCGATTTTAATCTTTCAACAACAGCCAAATCTTCATTCCATCATGTGGCATTAGCTATATGGATTATATCTGACCACCATATTCAGTCAAGATTTGTTGCATTCTTATAACAGAAATTCAATATAAATATTACCCTTAAAATCTGCTGAGTATTTAAAAGGATAACATACTTCCATCTGTTGCAGAACAGAATTCCATTTAAGATAATAAACAATAAAATATGAAAAGAAACCACTTTCAATAACTTGAGAGTCATCCTGAGCTCATACTCCAAACATACACTAATACACATATACCACACGAGATACTGCACTAAGAAAATAAAACTTGACTGACAAAAAAGGAAGAGATGAAGAGAGAGAATGATATTTCTTTAACGATGAGCTATCGACGATGTTGAGCTCGAGAGCAAGCTTGTACGAGTTACAGTGCCTTTGTTTATGTGGTTTGCACTGATTCTTCTTTGCCCACTTGCCATTTACGGAGTATCCTTTGACCACTCGCCATGCAAATGACAAGTACGTACTAGACAGCATTTGGACGTTGTAACTGAGCCAATAACTTTGTGACAAATTAAATAAGTATCAAGTTTAGTGCTAGCTTATTTATTTATCAAGTAAATAATGAATTTGTCATTGAATCTGCTTATATACTTCATCAATCTAGAATATGAAGACTCTGACTGTGACACTATTGAACTGGACCTCTCGCAATTGCAACCTTTACGGCAACTACTGCTTCTTTCGATGTTTATGAAACTACAATATATTCTCATATTTTTTAATGATGTGAAACTCTTGAGAATAAGAAACATGATAATTTCAGAGCACTAAGTGGATCATGAACCTGAACCTGAAGCTTTTCATGAGTTTAGAAAGTAGGTGAAGTACTTAGTCAAATAATCTGCACAAATGATTGAGTTCACCAAGTAAAATTACAGAATGCCAAAAAGAACACTACTCACAAAATCTGTGCAAAGGATGACTTCGCTTGCAGAAATCAAACACATCATCGCTATCAGAAAATTAATCCGGACATCTACTCAAGCATTTTATTTCTTACTTTTTTGTTTTTTTAGAAGCTCATCTTGTCTTGCCGGGAGCACTTTAGTGCTAATCAAACAGCATGCTGAATCTTATGCCAATTGTCAACGTATACAACAACATTCATTTCATAAGAAGAATTAGAAGGAAAAACGTATTTTAGAACACAAGCATTCATAAATTGCGTAACTTGTATAAGAATCCCAAAGGCTCGAGTACTTTCTTAATTTGCAAACCTCCAGATGAAAACCTTTATGAAGTATAACCGGTGGCATACTTTGGAACCTATCGGTTAACATCTCTCGTGAACTTGAACTCTTTTTGAGTGTTAAAACTTATCAAAGTTAACTTTGCTAATAGAACTCCTTCCAGCGAACAAAGGCCATGGCAAACTCTATAATATCAGAGTACTGGAACTTAGGGTGTCATCTTTAAGAAAACTTTATTTTCAGCCTTCAATGCTTTCACATCTCACTGTTGGGCAAATACAAAGTTAACTCAAGCCTCTCGAAGGACAATGGGAATGCTCCCTAGCAGAGTACTTCAGTTTCAACACCTCGTATGGCCGGATCTGCGCCATTGACATTAAATTTTAAGTGCACTGCATCCATATCAATTTCATCACCAAATAACGATTCCAATACTTACAACACTCACCAAGCAGCAACAAACCCCCTTTTTTTTCTTAATGGAAGCAACCAAATACTTCATGGTAAGTAGAATGGCTAGCATGGGAGAGCCCATGAAAAATAGAGGCCAAGAAAATACTTCTATGGAGTGCTTTATTTTGTTGTGCATGTTGGCAGAAATTTGGATGCAATTGTGTATCTTCTGAAATTCGGATGCCATGGTGGTGGAGGACGCATTCTCTGAATGTGTCCTCAGGGTGATTTTTTTTCCAGAATTTATAGAGGACGCATTTGTGGAATGCGTTCTCATCGTGATTAAATTTATTTTTGCAAAAATTTCAGAGGACGCATTTGAGCGCTCGAGGCAGGAGGCTCGAGCATTCGAGGCAGGAGGATGCTCGAGGTAAGAGGCACGAGCTCTTGTGACAGGAGGTAGGAGGTTCGAGAGCTCGAGTCAGAAGGTTTGAGTGCTCGAGGTAGGAAGTTCGAGTGCTCGAGGGCTCGAGGCAGTGAGGAAGATGGTGGGCTCGAGGGCTCGAATGCATCCTCTGAAAATTTAATTAAAAAAATTTCTGACAACCCCGAGGACGCATTCACAGAATGCGTCCTCCATTTTCTGTTACAAAGAAATTTATTAAACCATGAGAATGCATTTCGTAAATGCGTCCTCTTATTTTCATGAAAAAAAATTCTAAAAACATGAGAACGCATTCGCTGGATGCGTTCTCCACCTTTGCGTCCACCGCCGGTTACTGTAGTCGTAATAATAGAATTTTCTCCTATGTCATATCCCAGAAAAATATTTAGCTTGAGATAACCCAATAACAACAGTTGAGGCAGTTGTTAAACCAGAAATCACAGAGTGACTGTAAATCGTTTAAGCCATCCAAACCTTAAGAGAACCATTATGCATTCTAGAATTTCAACCATGAGAGAAAGCGATATAGCCAGTTCCGTGCCATCAAATCAAACTGTTAATGTGAAAAACTTTCTTTTATCAACAAATATTAGACATATAAGCTACAGTAATTCATATATTACTGAATCGAAGTTAATGAGAAAGAGGTCGAGACTTCCGTGGTGTAAAAACCTTAAGACGTGAGGGACGAGACGAGTGTTCACCGACAACTTGTATCTTGGACCTCAAACTCTGTTCTTGAGTTCAAAAAAGGATATAGAAACGGCCACTAATGAATGCATAAGTATCATCCAGGAAGCTATATGTAAAGCTCTAAGTATCATATGGATATATAATGTTTAATATTGAAATGAATCTATAGAAAAAGAGGTGAGGCTTCTATGGTTTAGTAGGCAAGAACGCTGGAAGCTTGAAGCCATCATCAATAGGTGGACGGCGGATTCGAAGGGCGATGAATGAACTCATCGAGGACTAAACTTTGATGGCTTCGACGAGCTTTTGGCAAGGCTTCATACATAAGGAATCTCCAAGACAAAGCTAACGTCTCCAATGGGAGAAATTTCTAGTTTTGTGGCTACAGTAGCCAAAAACAGCAGTAAATACGGAGAACGCATTCTGCAAATGAGTTCTCCAGCATGCGGAATATGTTTTTGTTGACTTTTTCTTGAGGACGCATATGCCTAATGCGTCTCTCCTTTTTTTTCTTTTTTTTTATTATTTTGGTTTATGAATTTCCGCGATGGTGGAGGCCATGTTGCCACGTGGCGAGGACGCATTCAGTGAATGTGTCATCCGATCTGTGTTAAAATGCCCAAAACAAGCTAAGATCTTCATCTTCTTCTTCCTTTCGCCTCCATTCCGCCATTCTTCTTCCTTCCCGAGCCTTCACCACCATTATCCTCCGCCTTTGCGCCGCTGGTTCTCCGTCATTCCGCACCAATCTCCGCCTCCTTCCCGACCTCTGCGCAATTCCGCGTCCATCTCCGCCTATTTCCGGCAAGGTTGATTGTTTTTCATACTCCTCCAATTTTCTATTTTCTTATGTTGTATATTTTTTTAGTGATATTTATATTGGTTTTTTGGTTGTTTCCAAACACGTCCGTCATTGATGAGCTCAGAATTTTCCACCTTTGACCGCCGTTGACCGCCGCTTTGGTCACCTTGTCCGTGAGTCTCAGACACCCGCCCAGTCAATTTTACATTTTCGTGAAGCTAATTGAACCTTACATGATTTTACGAATGTGTTCAACGATTATGTGTGACTTGTCCTAGAAATTTTGCTGTTGAATTTTGTGTTACATTATAATTTGTGGAGAACCCAAAATAATTTTGTTAATATGAATGTGCTGTATGATTGTGTGTAGTTTGAATGATTATGTTTGGTCCGATGCTATGATAGCGTTTAATGCTAATGCGTGACTATATGAAGTAATTATGTGAATTGTTTACTGATTAATGTATTAAGTTTGTAGTAATAATTTTATTATTGTGACCCAGTGGAGCACATATTTGAGGATACAGTGAAAAGGAATGTCGAATGAAAATGAATTAAAAGTTATGCATTTGTATAATGCAGTTGTACGATGTTTTTGACGGTGTATATGTACAGAGGGGGTCAGATTAAGTTTGATTTAACTGTGGGTGTGTATTATGATCCTCCAATACCGGAGCAAAACGTGACTCTCGAGAGGAGGTTGAACCACTCTGAGTTAGTTGATTTAATAGTCACAAGACTTGGCATTGCAAGTGAGGGGTATATGTTGAAAATATATTACCGCTGTCCTGAACTGATTGGTTCGGCCGTATACTATCGGTGTTATAATGTGGAAGAGGATGAGTCAATCACGTTCCTCTTCAACATTGTTGATCGATTGTCGTTGTCCTCAGCGGATTTGTACATTGTTATGGAAAAGTTGACAAGCACTAATGATGGGGCACAGCCAAACACGTTCATGTCATTGTTGAGCAACACGCAGAACTTTACCACTGTACCAAGTTTACCACCACCTGTTCATCGCCGAGGTTTTGAAATTGGTGAGTCCAGCCAACCTGGTGCGTATGTTCACGTGGATTGCGCTCAGCCATCCACAAGTGGTGGTATGTATGGTATGGACCATGATGAGCCGAATGTTTTCGATGATGATTACGTGGGTGACATTGGCAACCATGTTGTCGACATGTTGGTAGCGAAGACGATCGTGAGGAAGCTGAACTTGAGGGTGGAAGTGAGGATGATCGTTCCTTATCAACATATTTGAATCCTGGGGACGACGATGAACAAGTGGTGTGCACGAACAATGTATCCACGTCGTTTCATATTCTGGCGAATCCTGATACACAGGCCTACTATAGGGATTATGGGGGCCCTGATGAGGATAGCTATGACCCAACTCATTTTGGTACCGGAGTTTCTACTTTTGTTCAAGAGACTGGTGAAGTGGAGTTGGGTATGCAATTCCAGACGAAGCCAAAATTGGTTGAAGCTATTTCTAGGTGGAGTTCCATGATGAACAGGGAACACAGAGTCGTGGAGAGCAGGTCACACACATGGTATGCGAAATGCAAGGACGTTGTCGAAGGAACTGGCAATTGTCTTTGGGTTGCCAGAGCTACCAAAAAGGCTTCGCATGGCATGTGGGAGATCACCAGATGGGCAAGTAGCCATGGGTGTGTTGGTGCTGGTCAATCTACAGGTAACATTAATCTGACGTCGGTGATGATTTCCCGTTCAATTCACCACCACATTGATGTAAACCCTTCATACACAGTGAAAGATGTACAAGCTCAAGTTAATATGGAGTTCAATGTCACCCATTCCTACAAGAAGGCGTGGTATGCTCGACAGAAGGCAATTTACATGGTATTCAAAACTTGGGAGGAATCATTTGAGCAGCTGCCAACGTATATGGATGAGCTTGTCAGGGCTAATCCGAGCACCGTTGTTGATTGGGCTGACGTACCTGACAGAATACACGGGCACGGGTGTAGGAAATTTAAATTTGTGTTCTGGGCATTTGGTCAGGCAATTGAAACCTTTATCCACTGCAGGCCAGTCATTAGTGTGGATGGCACTCATTTGAGAGGTGCATATAAGGCCACAATGCTAGTTGTTGTGACGCACGATGTGAATGACTACATACTCCCCATCGCTTACCGCTTACGCAATTGTTGAAGCTGAAACGAATGAAAGTTGGAACTAGTTCAAGTGGAGGCTGCGTCTTTACATTGTTGGTGGTGATAACAGGCCAATCTGTATCATATCATATAGGCATGATGGAATTATAAATGCAATGAAACATATGGAGGAGTGGATGGAGCCAGCTGGATACCACTGATTTTATCTGCGGCATTTTCAGTCCAACTTCCTTACTGCTGATGGTGGGAGGTTCAAGAATGTGCTTATGAAGACTCTGGTTTGGCGGTTTGGCAGCTTGGTGGTGCTAGATGAGAGAGCAAGTGGAGGGAGTACAAGGAGGAGCTGGAGAGTATAGATCCATCTGCTTGGGCTTGGTTGGTACATCAAGATAGCAGTAAGTGGTGTCTTGCCTTTCATGAGGGTGATCGACGTCGGGGAATTCTCACAACGAATTTGTCAGAGAGTTTCAACAACTGTTCACGGTGCGCATGTCCTCTCTTGATAACAATGTGTGTCAAAGCAACGTTCGAGCGAACAGTTGAAATGTTTGCCCAAAGGGTTATGGACGCCACGAATTGGAGGTACTTTCCTTATTCATTACATCTCTTTATGTGTTTACATACTAGTTTCTGGATTCTAAATTCTTGTTTGTTTATCTAGGTCCGTGTTTCCTAAGAGGAATTGGAAAAAGTTTCAGAAGCAGGACACATGGGCACAGGGACATATCGTCACCTTGTTTGGTCATACGTCGCAGACTTATAGGGTTGTGACAAGGAATATTGATGGGAGCATTAGTGAAAGATAGTACACAGTCAAATACCGGAGAAGGGAGTGTACTTGTCGCGAATGGCAAATATTCTGTTTCCCTTGTTCCCATGCCTTGGCCGTCTATCGGCATAGGCATGACCATCCTGCTAGTCTATGTGATAGGGTGTATCACACGACCACCTATGTGAAACAATATAGTCAGGGTTTCGTGCCTGTACGAGATCCATCACTTTGGCAATGTGCCAGTTGGAGGTTGATTCCTGATGCAGAAAAGTTTCGCAATAGGAGGCATGGTCAATTTGCAGAGAGAAGGATAAGGAATCAGATGGATGAGCGGGTGCTGGGTGAATCTAGAGACATCTGTAGGAGAGGTCGTGCTTAGTGTTCTGCTCGTAGTGTGGTGTTCATGGGATATGCTGGAATATGTATCACATGATGTAGTATTACTTGTATTTGAGAAATATTTATCATATTATGTAGTATTACTTTTATTTGTGGAATATGTATCACATGATGTAGTATTACTTTTATTTGTGGAATATGTATCACATGATGTAGTATTACTTGTAGTTGAGAAGTATGTATCACATTATGTAGTATTACTTTTACTTGTGGAATATGTATCACATGATGTAGTATTACTTTTATCTGTGCTATTCTTCAACAATTAATTTTGACATGTGCTGGTAATTGTTAGCAGGGACGAACAATGTATCATCCAGGACCCATTGAGGAGGATTTGTTGTACCTCCATCAGGAGCACCGTGCTCGTGCACTGTACAACGGAAATTTAGAGGATGAGGAACCGAAGGTGAGGTGGTGCGATGGGGCATGCTGGACCGATCGATTGCATGTACGAGTTATGCGGTATGTGCGTAAAGTAGGATTTCTGGGACTCCTGGATTCCGCACCAATACACATTGACCGTTCCCTTATCACTGCCCTAGTGGAGCGTTGGCGACTGGAGATGCACATATTTCACCTACCGATGGGGGAGGCTACGGTCACTTTGCAGGATGTAGGGATCCTGTGGGGTCTTCCAATCGATGGCATCCCAGTCACAGGTGTAGACACTGGTAGGCGTTTAGAGGACTGGCAGAGAGTGTGCAAAGACTACCTGGGTGCTACACCAGACCCCAGTTCTATCAGAGGGGTCGCATTAGGGCTAGCTAGCTGGGAAAAATTATTGCACAGTCTGTTCCCCACTGATCCCACTGAGGTACAATGTCAACAGCGGGCTAGGGTTTTCATTCTACTGCTGGTTGTGGGAATGCTCATGTCAGACACGTCCGGCCACTTTATCCCGTTGCTCTACTTGTCGGTACTGATGGATCTAGGTGTAGCATATATATACAGTTGGGGGAGTGCCATTCTGGCACACTTGTACCGGTGCTTATGTGATGCTGCAATCCCACAAGTTAAATCCATATATGGGCCACTTGTTTTGCTACAGGTAAAATTATTGGTCAATCTAGTCATTTGTACATAATGTCCATAATATGACTTTATATTACATTTAATTATATTTATTGGAAGTTGTGGGCATGGGAGCGCATACCATCCATTCGACCTGTCGGTGCTCTACCAGTAACAGTGACGATGAGTGCTCTTGGGTCCCGGTACGTGTCGAATTAGTCAAGAGACACTCTTTTTAAACCACATGCAATTCCATATTCTGGCTAATATAATTCACTATGTTCCTCATAGGTGGAGAGCCCAGTACGATTTATCACAATCACCGATGCATGTTTTGAAAGTGTACCGCGATCAGCTAACATCTCTCAATGACAATCAGGTATAGGCCAATTTGGATTATGATTTTTTTGACTTCGTGGGAAAAATTGTTTTACTTACTTAACCTCAATGTTGTTTCAGTTTATTTGGCAGCCATACATGGAGGATGTTGTGGAACAACTCCTGGGGTACTGTACAGCTGGTAGCAACAATTGGCTACTTTGCGTTGACCTTATTTGCTGGCATATTGTAGAGTACCATCCTGCACATCGTGTTCTCAGGCAGTTCGGCCTAATCCAGCCAATACCCACACAGTTGGTCAGTAGGGATGAGTATAAACTACTTCATACTAGAGACCGTCGAGGAAGGTCTAGCATGGATTGGCGTGTCAAACTAAGAAGATATCTCATTGCTTGGGAACATCAATCCGATCAACAAGTAAACACACTTGGGTGTGCGGATCCATACATACCCAGCCGTGAATACATGGAGTGGTACTCTTGCAAGACGGTGACCATGATTGATCAACCAGGATGACCTCTAACAACTACAGAGGGTTTCTATGGAGACGGTGCGACTATGAAGTATATGGTATTTCCTTAATTTCTAATATTGTTACAAAATAATACTTCAGATTTCCTCAAAATTACATATCTAACATATTTATCTCGTTTCTGTAGTTACAGGAAATGACCGAGTTGCACATCATGTCGAATATTAATTTGGATGAATGTCTCCCAATTTTCGCGGACGTTATCAGGGGAATGCATGGTGTTATCACACGTAGTTTACAATATGCGCACCAGCCCTCTAGACTGCAGTATTATCAATCGTTTGTGCACTGTGAGGAACCTCCCCCTGGTGTGAGATATACTGACCTCAGAAGCCACCGTCAGGCTCCACCTGGTCGACAGGGAGGTCGGAGGCCGCGTGCTAGGGGCCATACAGAACACATTGGTTCATCACAAGCTGGACCCTCACATGCGAGTCCAGCGATTGGCGGACCATCACATGGTGGACCCTCACAGTACGACATGACTACATCAGATTACACTGCATATGTCACTCCCACAGCTAGTCATGCATACATGTCGCCTACCGCTCCATTAGATACAGGTAGTGTTCCACATGTCTATTAAGATTCGAATGAGGAGGCAGGAGACGAAATGGAGGAGGAAATACCAGAGGGAGCTCCACGTGAGGAAGTACATGTACCTACCGAGATAGCTGTTCCACGACAGACATCCAAGACCATACGTCCTCCCTCGTGTGGAACGGGTGGAAAGCTTTACAGAGGTCGTCATTAGGACATTACATGTCATTCAGCACAGATTTGCATTACAGTTCACACGTATTGTTCGGTTATTGTATATTTATTCTAATTTGTATTCATTCTAACTATGCAATAATTCATTCCTACACCTATATTCAAGACTAGTTAAAAAAATTGCAAATCATACGATCCTTTTTTTTTTTTTCATGAGAACACCCGAGGGTGAGGGTTATTTTATTATAGGCACCCCAAGCCTTGATTTTCAATTGATCGAATATACAATTTGAGTTGGGATGTGAAACAACATGGTTGTTTCCAAAAGACCTAACAGTGTTTGCTAATATAATGAAATAAAAACTATCCTAAGTGAAAGGATAAGGTGTCGAAGTTGCGATCCAGAACAAGAGGATCTCCACCCCTCGTGTTAATCCTCTGTAATGGCCAGGCAACTTCAATCTCAAGATAAAATCTTCTCATGTATGCTGAGTATTGCAGCTTTGTAATTAAGTCTATGTGGGAAGGATTCCCACTCCTTGATGTGTACAATTATCCCTTGCGGTATCCATAGCTACTCCAGTAGCAGAAAAACAGCAAGGAAGCATCCAGGTGAAGACAAGTATCACTTTGATTCTGAATCATCTCATCCAGGTTAAGCAAGGAAGCATCCAGAATCCAGTATCATCTCATCCAGGTTAAGACAAGTATCAGCAATATGAGCTCGTGCATTCTCCTCGTCATAGTAGTGTAGAGTTCCCTTGTTCTGCAAAGATAAGACAAGAAGGCATTCAGCAGCATCACATTCTATAGCCTAGGAGTTTTAGCAACTCGAATATGAGGAAAACCAGCTCTATCCATATCTATAAGCCCCTGAATTCGAGGTGTAATATTAGCCATATCCAGCCCTTGGTTCAAATCAAAGTGATGTTTAGCTATGGCATGAGCTACCGTGTTGCACTCCCTAAAAGTGTGAATCAGTTGAGCACTACCAAGCAAAGATTTCACTTTGTACACCTTATCAAAAAGTTGCCATTGTGCCTCATATGGATTCAGAATCATCTCAACAGCAAGTTTACAATCTGATTCTACCATTATGTTGCCGTTCAGATGGTGAAAGAGTTCAGCAGCAAATAATATAGCTTCAATTTCGGCCTGTAGGGGGGATGAGGATGTTATTTTTGCCGAGCTAATTCTAACCGGTAAGCCTAGACAATTCCTAGCTATAAGACCTACAGTAGCTTTGTTAGAGCACCAGGCTGCATCTACATTTATTTTTATAGACCCATGTTTAGGTCTTTCCCAGGATATAATCCTAATTTATCGTTACACTAATTTTAAAAATATCATCAAATAAACACAAGTCTACTTATGCGCAATCTTCACCGAAAACAAGTGTATGAAAAATAATAAGTTATACATTGCAGCATTTAAAGATAATTTATTACTTAAATTCACGACTCATTTTGAAAAATACGCTTTTGTTGAATTCAAGACACGATTTTAAAAAATGGACCAAACTGAGATAAAATACCTGGAATAAAATTTTTTTCCTGGAATCAGTTTTCGAGAATAAATATTTTTCCGAATAAAAAAATTTCCCAAAAGCTTAATTTACCAAATTTACCTAAAATTTACCAAACAAAAAAATATTATTTAATTTGCAAATTAAATTTTCACAAAAATTAATTTAAAAACCTCACCATTTTCACCAAAAATTAAATTTCCAAATTTGAAGACGCATTTCTGGAATGCATCCTCTACATTTTCAGAAAACAAAATTAATACAAAACTGAGACGCATTTCTGGAATGCGTCCTCTAAATATTCATAAACAAAAAATTGGCAAAAAATGAGGACGCATTTCAGAAATGCATCCTCTAAATATTATGGGAAAAAATGGCCAAAATGAGGACGCATTCTACGAATGCGTCCTCTAAATATTACGGAAAAAGAAATTGGCCACTTTGAGGACGCATTCTACGAATGCGTCCTCTATCCTCATGTCTAGATTTAGCAATAACCACACCTGCAGCCATTTTTTAAATTTCATGCATGTAAAAATCGAGAACTCCTCCGAATGCGGTTCTTCAATGCCAGCTCTGCACTAGTGCTTCAATAGCCTTTCTTCGATAAGACTTTGACAACAACTCGTGCGTCAATGAGGCTTTGATAGCAGCGAGTCGATGAGATATCAACAAATCGATGGAGTTCTTGGAAGTTCAAAGAAGCTTCAAGCTCGAGGGTTGATGGAGTAAAACAATGGCAACGAGTTCGAGGGATGCTACTCGACGGGCACCGACGATGATCTCTTAAAGGATGACATCGACGAACTCTATGGTCTTTGTCGAGAGGTATCCTCAGCAAGTTTGAGGGACCATGTCGGCGAACCACAATGGTGGAATGTTTCAAGAGATGTCATTAGGAGACCGCAACGGAAATAAGGTAATGGACACGGGACTCCGCCGAGAGGCTGCGGTGAGCTTCAAGTAAGTGACGACCGTGAGCTGGGAAAATGCAAAGGCCCAAAAAACTTGGCGCGTAGTTCTCACACGCTTAACATAAAGTTCCTTCTGTCGGCGGTGCTGAGTAGAGAGCATATCCTGGTACATGAAAACCTTCCGAAAAAAATGGAGAAATGGACGTGAAAGGTCACTACATTCCAGAGTCAACGCAGTTGAACGGACGTGATCAGAAAGGTAACCCTGATGTCGCGTGTGGAGGCTTATGTCATTAGCGATGACCACCTGTTGCCTGCCAAACCCAGGTCAAGTTGGTGCTTCGGAATTTAGCACTGGCCACGTCGAATTGAACGGAGGAGAGTTGGCGAGAGCAGATTCCATCACCGATAGTGAAGGACTGACTTCTCAGGTCCTAATGTGCATGCAAATTGATGTGTTTGGAACCCCAATAGACTGCATCCCCATCTCCTTTTCTGTTACCTGCAAGAAAGATCCCCTGGAATTATTTAGGGGAAGGCCCTCACATGGTAAAGTCAGTGACTTATATCCAAAAGAAGTAATAATAGTGAATTAATCAAAATGAATGACGTACCTTCATATTTATACTAATGAAACCCTAACAATTATGGTCTATGATCGCAATTCTTATTAAATATGTATTAAAAGACAATCTTGACCGACTAAACCCTTTTGGGCTAAGCCAACCCAAAGATATCGGAGCCCAACTCCAACTCAATAAGAATATCATCAACATTTGTGATCAATAGTTTGAATTTATTTTTAAACTTTCTTTTAAGAATTAAACACCACATGTATAACCACCTTAAATTTCAAACCCACTTAAATTATATGGTACCCGAGGGGATACGTACCGCATTGTATCCCCTGCAGTACAATTGTGTATACAGTTAGTGATTACTTAGTTCCCAAGAATTGTGGGGTGTGTATTATCTCAATATTTGAAATTTATATTGCATACTAATAGTGCTGTGTATACAGTCTGCATCGTATCCCAGGGATACGATATACGAAATGTCAAAACCACTATTCACACCAACTCGAAAAGGAAAATTAGAGAAAAAAATCACCTTTTTGTGTTAGTTTATTTCATGTATATCATGAAATTCAACTTTAAACATTAACCAAAGTATAATTGAATTAAACATCTTGGGTGATATTTATAATTGTAACAGCACAACAATAATAACAATATTTTACTTAAAATAACTCAATGATTGACTTGGTATAAATATTATCGAATATAATTTTTAGAGAAAAGTGCATAACTAACTAAACTAAAATTTTAAAGTGCAGATATTACTCTGTAAAATCTGAAATTACAAAACTAACCCTAAGTTTTTTATAAAATTGTGCTATTATACCCATTTTCTCAATTTTGGAGTTGACTCAAAGAAGTAAGCCCACCTGAAAAGACATTAATACCCCTAATTTTAAAACTAAAAAATTTAATGACCATTTTACTCTACACTTCTTCTTTTTCATCATCTTCAAACACACCGCCGCCACAGCTTCGTTGTCGCTGACCTTATCTCTGATCCGCCGTTAGCTAGAACCAGCGCCGCCCAAAACTAGCTCCCCCCTAAAACCCTCATCTCCGATCTACTTATATACTTCATCAATCAAATATAGAGAATTTGTATTGTTTCTCCCATACTCAATACTAAACTACCAAAGGGTAGATAGTGGCAAGTCTGGGGTCATCTACAGAGATGCTATACGCAAAACTCGTCACTGGGTTGTCAATCCGATTACGTGTCGGAAATAGTCAATGTTGTAAACAAGGTTTGATGGGGGGAGAGGGGGTGTTATCTCTGAACTACTAGGCATGCAAGAGCAAGAGAATAAACTAGATTAAGCAAACACTTGGGGACATTAGCGTTACATGATTGGTAGAATATTTTGATCATAGACCTTATCAAATACAAGCCGTATAAACCTATCCTAATACTTATGTCACATAATGTGATCGATAGCTAACACTTCCATGTGTCTGTCACACAAAGGTGCTCACGTCTTATCCTATCGAATCTGCCTCCGTAATTAGGAAAGTGTGTTAAGAGGCCTGACCATTATGCGCTCCTCTTCCTTGTAAAGAATTACATGCCGGGCACTCCACTATGAATGCTTCTCCCTAGGTCTATAGGGAAAGAGATTGGCATTTCATGATGACTCTAGGGTTGCAACGACAATGGTCAAATTACGCCAACCGTAGTTGTTACTAACTATCATGCCCTCACCTACCGGACTACCATTTTCCAGTTCATACTAGCATACGGTCATCGGAGCAGTGCTCACGACCAACATGCATACACCCACATGGTCTCAGATTCTCTCTACCCACATGCATAGAGATTTAGCTCGCAAGTATAGATTTTATGATATTCCACAAGAAATTTGTGATCAATAGTTTGAATTTAATTAAATAATTTTTTTAAGAATCAAACATCAAATATCTAACCACTTTCAATTTTAATATCACTATTCAGTTAAAAAAACCATTATTCACACCGACTAAAAAAAATTAGAAAGAAAAAAAACCATACAACTTTTGTGTTAGTCTATTTCATGTAAATCATGAAAATAAAATTTTAACATCAATTACAATATAATTGAATTTGACCATCTTGGTTGGTGTTCATAATCTTAAACAACACAACTACAATAACAATATTTCACTTGAAATAACTCAAGGATTTACTTGGTATAAATATTATCGAATATAATTTGTAATGTATTGAGTTCATCGTCAATTATAAGGTATGGGTCAAAAGATCCAAATCTTATACATGCCCCATCGAGTTCCGGGTTCAAGAAAGAGATCAAGACAACTGGGGATGTGATGGTCCCTGCCACATCGCCAATAGGCCCAGTGTAATAGGGGGAATATAAGTTTGGCAACCTTTCTCTATACACACACGACCGCTAACTCCGCATAACATAATTGTGTTGTCAGAGCCTACTCCACAAACACACCTTCCCGACGAACCCCCCCCCCCCCCCCCCCATGTTTGGCCATTGCATGTACTTGGAAGGAGGCCTTCAAACATCTCTAGCCCATTGAACAAATCAAGACATAACAAAATCAAGACATAACATTGGCACTGTGGGGACCATCGAACACCCACGCCCATGCAGCTCACGTCATGCGGGTTCTTGTCATATATTTGTACCAATTATTAAAGTGTGCACATATCAAGTTATTCATATTATTTTTCAACTTATGCATGTTATGTATTTACAATTAATTTAGGTTTACGGTACACTATCACGTATAGTAAATTTCAGGTTTTTATATTTGAAAATATAAGAAAAATATATTCAAAATAATAAAAGAAAATTTTCAAGTTTTTTTTTCAAAACAAATCTTATGAATATTTATGATATACAATTACATGTCCTTTTTTGAAAGATGGCGTTTTTCAAGAAAATAATAATAGATAATAATATTTAAGGACAGAAAGAAATATTAGAAATTATATCTAAATTAAACACAAGACTTCGCACCTTATGCATGTAAGACTTAATCTTTCAAAGTGGATAAATTTTTCGATATCATTTCATATTGATTCTCTTATAGAGGTAGATATTCAGCTCGCGGGTATAGATTTTATGATATCCAACAAGAAATTTTTTATCAATAGTTTGAATTAAAATTTTTTTTTAAGAATCAAACCCAAATATGTAACCACCTTAAACTCGGGTCAACTCGGTTTCCAACTCGCGTAAACTTCAACTTAGGTTAACTCGGGCAACTCTGGTCTTGACTCGCTATGTGAAACTCACTCATGACGCTGAACGGAGGGTTCCTCCAATTTTTTAATGACGCGAAGGCGTTGTTTCCACTGTACACCCTTGATGACAGGCTAACACCATCGAATAGAGGGTATGAATATTTTTACTAATATGGTTTTTTGGTAGCTTCATGTTTCATTAGTTATTCGTGAGTTAATTCGGCGAGGTCATGCTATATGAATGGGGTATTTCTCTTTTAACAGAGCCCTTCCTGTAAATTGCTTTGAATAGGTCAATTAATCATTTGTCCTTGAGGATCTGACATTAATCCTTGCATACATTCTAATGGATGTACCTGAGATACATATATGAAGTGGATTTAAAGGTTCAGACATCCAAAAATTTGGATTCATCCCTTGTCGCTAATATTCACTTGCAGCATACCACGTTTCAGTAAATTGACGTAATTATTCTACTACACATACATTTCAAGAATGGTGGTGTTTTTCAAAAGACTAAATTGTTTTTTAGTCCCCTACAAAGTATCTTATACCATATTTTGGTCCCCGTTTGCAAATCAACCCTTAGATAGTATCCCACAAATTCAGAACGATTTGTTTGGTCCCCAAAGGTGGTTTTCAGGTAAGACTAAATAGTTTTCCGGTATAGTCAAGGGTATAATGGTAATTTTACTAATTAAAAAACATTTTCAATTAAAAATTCTATTTAAATATTTTCTTTAAAATTTCTAATTAAAAACCATTTTCAATTAAATGGTTTTCCTTCCTCCCCCACCTGCCACCGCCGCCGTCAATTTCCACCAGAAAGCCTCTTCAATTTCCACCGTCGCCTTCAATTTCCACTGGCCGCCTACCACCGCCGCCTGCCACCGATCATTCTGACAACTATAAAGGTAGAGCTCCTCTTCTTCGCGACTCTGCAATTTTGGCGACGGAGACTCTGAAACTTTGCGACTCTGTAACTTCAGCTCGCTGACTTTCACTTTTCCGCTGATAAGACAATGGCGATAAAAACCCTTCTGCAACTTCAGCGACGGAGACCTTCACATGGCATCTCAAAGCTTTGCCCGGCGACAAAGACCTCCATCCGGCGTCTCGACTCGCCCTGCTCCATATCTAGTTCCAACGGTGGCGGCGGAGAAGACGAGCAAAGAAGATGAAGCGGCGAAGAAGATGAGCGAAGAAGACGAAGACCATAGCAGAGCTCAAGAAATGGCCATGTTAGAGTTCAACGGAGAAGATGAGCGAAGAAGATGAAGTCCCCATATCTTTTTATTTTTAATTTTTTAAAACACGAGGGTATAATGGTCATTTTACATATTTTGACCAATTTTACCATTGACTTTCCCTGAAAACCACCTCTGAGGACCAAAAAAATTATTTTGAATTTGTGGGGTACTGTCTAAGGGTTGATTTGCAAATGGAGACCAAAACATGTTATAAGATACTTTGTAGGAGACTTAAAAACAATTTAGTATTTCAAAAATCAAACTTCCTTGTTCAACACCTTGAATTTGGCATCCCTTTGAAGGTATTGTTAAAAGATCTTCATCAAAACCTAATGAATAAATGTAGCAGTAGCTTGTTGAAAATCCAAGGTTTTTACTTGATCCAGGATGTGCGATGTATATGCCATTCCAAAGAGCTTTATTATTCAACTAATAAGTCATTTCATGGCAGTTCCATCGATCGCTTTATTGTGAAAGACCAAATTGGCATGTTGTTCCATAAAGTGGATCTTGCTCTAATGCTTCAAATAAATTAAATACGTGCATTAAGATACGAGAGATTCTTATTCCACACCAATGAAAGAACTTTTTAACTCTTTCATATACTAGGGGATTTCACTTGGAAACAAAAATATGTCATACTAATGGATTCGGGTCCATAACCAGGGGTTCCAATGTAAGAGATCTTTTAGCACTTACCGATGAGGCCCTATCTCTCTGTATTACACAGAAGCAATCAATTATAGACACTAATAAAATTATATCCGCTCTTTATAAACAAATTTAGGATTTGTGATCCCGTTTAAGATCGGTTCAGTCTTTTGCCTCAGCTTTGCCTTTTAAATTGTAGCATCTAAATGTGCAAATATTGTAGCAGACGTGAGGTCGGTTAATTGTATGCAGGCATATAAACTGCTTAGATAGAAGTCATTCTTTGGTAGAATTAATTCTTTCTTGTAAAGAACTCATTTCAGTACTAAGGGTGGGTTGGTAGCCCACATCAAAAACCCAATAAGGCCGAGAGTTTGGACCATGCTTGGGCGAAACGGAATATATTGTCGATAAATAGATTTCATTCTTGAACAAATATTCATTTTCTGATTTATTTCATCTATTCCATGCTCAGAACATGGGAAGATACACGTTACATCACGGTTTTGAATCAAAAGAGAGATTTCAAGAAATAGTATATCTCTTCATTCTATCAATACGAGCCGGGTCTGGTGTATCATATGGGATTTCCCTTTTTCGTTTATTCCTACGGATTGAATAAAAAACAATTCTTGAATGGGGTATTCAACTCCATGAATGAATTGAAAAAGAAATCTTTGTTGGTTGTACCTCCCATTTTTCATGAAGAGGGTAAATTTTTTTCTCGAAGGACAAAAAAAATGGGATCGGATCTCCTCCGTGAATGATTTGGAAGATCCACAAGTGGTATATGCTAGCAACAACATAATGGGGTCATTAAATCAATATAGATTGATTCAAAATTTGATTTCAATCCAATATGGTACATATGGGTACATAAGAAATGTATTGAATCGATTCTTTTTGACGAATACATCCAATCGCAACTTCGAATATGGAATTCAAAGGGATAAAATAGGAGGTAGAGCTAACTAGGTTATCATCCTGGGTTGATGATTGGATATTGTTTATATCAATGATTTGAGCAATAATCAATGATCCAATCTAAAGCCTTGGAAACAGAAATATTAGTAAAATCAAAATAATCATAATGAAGAGATAATAAAAATTGGATTTTTCCTATTCTGAAATGTTGATGTGACGTGTAATATAAGAAGGATTCAAATACAAATAACCGACTATCAAATTTTAAAAAGTTTTTTCTTTTAAAAAAACAAAGAACTATGTATACAGAGTGAGTCGTGAGCAATGAAAATTTCAAGCACGGCTTGGGGACAGGTGTTTACTTGTTTAATTTAACAAGCAAATTATTGACTCCATCCAACTATTTTTGGGTTTGAATCACAGAAAACCCATAGATATAGACGATATAGATTTATTCATTTCCAAAAAATGTGAATCAATCGAGGACACTTTTGGTTGACACAAGTATGTACGACATGTTATACTGTTGAATAACAAGCCTTGCATTTTCAAGTTATAGAAACTTTGTGTGCTTCAGAGTTCCTGATGATTAAATAATTAAATAAACCAAGATTTTACCGTGACTGTAATTTTAGAGAGACCCAAAAGTGAAAGCCCATGGGGTCGTTTTTGGGTGATGAGCTATTAATTCGATATTTTTTGTTATATTATTTCTTTTCTTTTTTTTCCCTTGCTTCTTTTAGCTTTTAAAAGTGGTCAATGTTTAATATGGTTTCTTGGTTTTAGTATCAGATAGGAATTGTCTTTACCAATGCTTGTTTTTCCGGCAACCTGTCCAGGTTAAATTTGATTGACTTCAGATTTGATATCCAAAGAGATAGTAAAGAAAAATCCAAGTCAAAGTTGTTAAAACGACACTATTTTTTAGAGGATTTAAATCAGATGTAAGACTTTGTTCCATTAGAATGTTCAAACCCGCTATGTTGTTAAATTGATTGAATTTCTCTTTAGAGTCCTTTCAGGTTAACTAAGAGATAATTATGCGCAATGTAAGTTACTTCTTTACACTGACGAAAAATAATTTTGGCAACTAAATGACTTTGTTTAGTCTCTTAGCTTAGGGTAATGATTTTATGGGTTAAACGGAGATGGAACAAACCTTCAGTTGGGGAGGTTTATTTGCCTCGTTTTGATTTCCTTAGATGCTTGATCAGAAGTGTGGTGAAACATTTTCAGTGCGATTCATTTGATACTTGAATGTGATTGGTTCTGATGGTAGTCTCGGATCGATGATATTATGGCTACAAGAGGACTAAATAGTGGTAACCACTAATATTTAGTAGACGCTTCTCACTATCACATAGGCCTTGGTTTAGTATTGTAATATTGACTAGTGCATTTGTGTATCTCTCTTTTAGCCACTGAGACTTTAGAATGGAATTATAATATTTAACTAGTACCTCATTGTAAATGGGTTTATCCCACATCATATATTGTAATTGCACATTGTGCAAATTGAGCTTCATAGAAAATTGATGGGAGCATAATAGTTTGCTGATGAAAAGGTCGCAACACCAAAATATGTCATTTTTTAATTGTTGAATGGTGAAGAATAGGTTGGCAAACCAGGAGTGTCTACAACTACTGGAATGAAAGATTTGACTGGAAATCTAGGAGTGTCCACAACTGTACAACCCCTGAGAAAAGGAGAAAAAGTTGTTTGCAAGAAGTCAATGAAGTCAAAAGGTAGATTGGATTGGTGATGTAATTAAAGGATTGGGTTTGGTAGTATCTGAATGATTAATGATTTTAGATTTGTTAATTCTGAATGTTGAATTTGCTAGGATGTTGAATTTGTTCCGTCTTAAAGGATAATAACTTGTACTTTTTTAATGACAATATCCGAACTAGATTATTTCATGGGTCTATCTATTTTGTTCAGTTGTTTAATGGTTTAGTTTTTTTATTCAAGTTTCATAGTCTTTCCTGGCAATGCTATTTGGGTGTTTAATTTCTAGTTTGTCAAATTAAATATTTTTCTGATGTTTAGTTCATGTATCATTTTCTTCAGTTCATTGATTCGGTTTGAATTTACTGATTGAAATTGTCTTTTAGTTCAAAATGTTGTTTTTGTGCTAAAAGTTATGGTTGTGATTTTTTTATGGTTTAACACTTTAGTTCAGCTATTTATTTCGAACATTACAAATTTTATAGCCATGCGATGTGGTATACTTTGTGTTTCTTCGTATTTTAATTTTTTTACAGTAAGTTTAGTTCGTATATATATATGCATTTAGTTCATTTATTAGTATCATTAGTTTAAATATTTTGCTTGATATGGTTTACTAATTTGAACATTATTTTACTTATTTGAACTTCAAACATTAGTTCAGGTGTTTAAGGAATTAGAAGAGCAATTCAAATGATTAGTTTCAGAATTTAAGTAATGTGTACAAAATAATAATCTAAGTACAATATAAAATTGAATGTCATGGGTCTAAACCACTTGTTGATTTGACAATATCTCAATTAATTTTTCAACATCCCCTCTTTCAATCTCCTTCATGTGCAGCTTGATGATGTAGCTCAGATGATCCTTAAGATAAGTCGCTCAAACTGGTATCAAAATCGATTCCTGCAATTATGTATCAATTGTAAATTACAACCAGTAGTAACATAAACAAACTCATTAGATCAATTGTTTATCCAATTCGTTCGTGTATGTGAGGGGTTAGTTCGACTATCCTAACCTGTTATCTGGTCATTGATGAATATATGTACACATTTTTTCCTGTGTTTAAGCATTTACATCGTGTATAAAAAAATTACTTCAGACATTTCAGTAAATATTAAGATATGAAACTCTTCATAACAACATTCATCTAATTAAGTTTTCATGTTTAGTGTAGTTATAAATAAACACCCTAGTTTAGGTGTTTAAACAAATTCAAATGGTATATTACATCTTATTTCACATGTTTCATAACAAATGCATCTAATAAAATCTACACCTCCATGACTCATCTATTAATATATAAACAAATCACTTTCACTTGTATAGGCTTTTTTCGTGTATATATCATCTTATTTCGTACATTATAGAAAAAAAATCATGTTTTTCATAATATAACATTCACTTTATGAAATATCACAGCCCTTGATGAACCATCTAGCAATTTTTATACACATCAGTTCACGTGTTTATGTGGTTAGATCGTATATTTAACATATTACTTCATATATTTTAGAAAATTTTGAAATTTAAAAATATTTTGAACAAAATGCATCTAATCAAATTCCATACCTTAGCCAATCATATAGCAACAGAAGATCACATTATTTCCTATATTCAAGCAGTTACATCGTGTATTTAATATATTATTTCATATGTTCCAACAAATTTAAAAACACCACAATCAGATATGAAGTACATTAATTCGAATTTTTTCAAACATGGGAGAACTATCTTGTAGAATATGAACACATTACTTTACGTGTTCATTACTTCAATTACATCGTGAGTTTAACATAATTCTTCATGCATTCTAGAAAATTTTAAAACACCAAAATCTTCTTAACAAAATGCATTTAATCGAATTTCAGACCCGAGTCAATTGTCTTGTAGAATATGAAGACATTACTTTGTGTGTTCATGCAGTTACATTGTATGCTTAACATAATACTTCATATGTTTTGGAAATTTTGAAAACACAAAAATAGTTTTTAACAAAATGGATCTAATCGAAATCCAGACCTTGGCGAGTTATCTAGCAGAATATGAACACGTTACTTCATGTGTTCATGCAGTTATTTCGTACGTTTAACATATTACTTCATATATTCTAGCAAATTCAAAAACCCCAAAATCTCCTTAAAAAATGCAGTTAATCGAATTTCAGATCATGGCAAATCATCTAGCAGAATATGAACAAGTTACTTCATGTGTTCATGCATTTACTTCGTGCGTCTAAAATAATATTTCATATATTCAAACAAAGTTTTAAAAAAACACCAAAAACTTCATATAAATTTTTTAAAATTGAATTCCAGATCGTGGCGAATTGTCTAGCAGAACATGAACATGTTACTTTATGTGTTCATGCAGTTACTTCATGTGTTTAACTATATTTACGTAATCAAATCCAAACCTTGATGTAAGTTTGTTGAATTTTCAATTTCAACATCTTCGTTGTTTTCTCCTCCTCTATTCAAAAGATTCCGTTGCCTTGAATTGCTTCATTTTCCATTGGTTATAACAACAACACCTTCATGGAATTCGTGAGATATCTCAAAATTTTGGTTAATGTTGATGAAAACTCTGATCTGAAACTATAAATTTCATATTACCTCGATGATTTCACCAGTGCAGATTGATTGATCATTCTGGCGAATATAAAATACAGATTTTGGCGTATAAAATAATAGATTCGGTGACTCAACGCAAATCTGATGCAAAAAAATGCAGATATGACGCTTTTTTCTGAAAAAAAATGCAGATTTGCAATCCTGAACTCAATCAAGTGATCTGCAGAGATTTGATCAGCGATTTTCAAACTTCAATCCGTTGTTTAGGAGTTTTCGTTCGTTGTTTTGATTGGATTGAATTTGAGAAGGATTGAAATTCCTTGATTTTGGGGATTTTCTTTCCAAACGAGTGAAAAATAAATTGCAGTTATTTAATACCATATTTTTTAGCCGGATTTGTGTTATAACCCGGTTTTAGATCCATTTTCAGCCCTATTTTCTAATATTTGCTACATGGTCCTGTTTTTCAAATCCACTCTCTAATATTGCTGCCAGGTCCCTCGTCTCACCATTTGCTATGGTGAGACAGTCTCATAGGAGTTTTTCTCAATTGAATTTAGCCATATCAGTTGGTGTTCATAATCTTAGTAGCGCAACTTTACTTTAAATAACTCAATGATTGACTTGGTATAAATATGATTGAATATAATTTGTAATGTATTGAGTTCATAGTCACTATTACGAGAGCATGAAAAAATCATGGTAAAAACATCTACACCAATTCCCAGAATGGAAAATCTATTTTCTGACATTGGTGGATCGGGAACAGGTCTCCCAAATCATTATTGAGAAGCGAAAATATTTTATGTAATTTTTAATCTTGTATGGATCGTTTTGGGTTTTTTTAAGAGTTTGTCTCTTGAAAGACGGTATTTACTTAAGTTATAGAAGGACCAAGGTTTAACTTGAAAATTAGAAGAAATCAATATAAAGTTTTTGGGTTGCATTAATCAGGTCATAAACTATAATTACTGAACGTTGCATAATAATTTTAAAAATATTGCAATTAAAACCGTTTACCTTCTATAATTCTAATTCAACCCCATCTTTCCATGGACAAGTGTAAAGACGATATTTTCCAACACTTTACCTTTTTAAAAATCTTATTGATCTATTGTAGTTCTTTTATATTATTGCAGGTTTATTGTAAGTGTGGTGTGAACTTTACTATTAATATGTACTATGTGTTTTTACTATAATGTCAATTTAAATCATTAGTATTTCATAGTGTACCTTATTTTTTTTATAATTATAAACTTTAATAGGACTGATTTAAACAAATCATATTTTAGAAATATATATATATATATATATATATATATATAATTGAGATTACATTAACATAATATTTAATAATTTATCACAAAGTTTTATGTTAGGCAACATAAACTTTAGGCAGGGGTTTATTGTGCAATTACAAGATAGTTTCATTTGGTATGGGTTTTTAAAAAAAATCTGCCAATAAATCTAGGGACATGTTGTGCAATTATCAAACAGCTATAAATATTACCAAAAAAATAGATTTTTTCTTTTTCTTTTTCCGATCAGAATCCTCCTCCCACCGATCAAAAATCTCTGACTGCCACCTATCCGCCGAATAAAGCCATCGTTCCACCGCTCTTCTGCCACCGTTTCGTCGCCGAATCCAGATCCAGATCGTTGCGAAGCCTCTGGCGAAACTTTGCAAGCGATTGCAAAACTTCCATATCCATAAGTCGTAGCTCGAGTAACTTTGCAAGCGATTGCGATTCCTCACGCGGAGGTGGCGATTCCAGGGAATCTGGCGCATCCACAGCGACAGCGATTTCAACGAATTTGGGGATAATTTCAGCGTGTCCACGATGACAACAATGACAAGTCCACGATGAAGGTGCATCCATAGCGGTGGAAATTTCAACTAATTCAACAATGATTTCAGTGAGTCCACCCCCCGGCAACGAAGGTTTGTGTGGCAGAACTTCTGCAGTGACGAAGGTCTGTAAAAGTGTGTAATTCACCTTGATGGTGATTCTGTCATATTAACCATATATAATGTACAATATGTAGTATACAATGAATCTAGACTATCTTATTTATGTACATGATCAATCTAAATCAATCAAGATCAATCAGCATATTTTATCACCCCCATCAAGCTAAGCGTAGGATTACAAGATACGTAAAACTTGGAACGAAACAAAACAAAAAGAGAATTAGACAGACCCTTAGTAAAAATATCAGCGACTTGTAAGGAAGTTGGAACATAACCCACACGAAGCTTGCCAGAAGCAACCTATTCCCAAATGAAATGGTAGTCAATGTCGATATGCTTGGCCCGCTTATAAGCAATAGGGTTTTGGGAAAGAAAGATGGCACTGATATTGTCGCAAAATAAAAAAGGAGTTGATCAAAGAAGCACTAGAAGTTCCCGGAGCAAGTTACCCAACCAAGCCAGCTCTGCAGCAATATTTTCCATAGCTCGATACTCAGACTCACAACTAGATCGAGAAATAGTGGGCTACTTCTTGGCACTCCAAAAGAGAAGATTGCCGCCAAGAAAAATAGCATAGCCATACGTGGAGCGACGAGTCTTAAGGCATCGAGCCCAATCTACGTTAGAGTAACCCAAGATGGAGAGAGAACTCAAAATTGGCTGAAATGAGAGACCGCAATGGAGCGTTCCACGAACATACCAAAGAATGCAAGTGAGAGCCTGGTAATGATCATCACAAGGAGGCTGAAGAAACTGGCTGACGGAGATGACCACAAAGGCAAAATCAGGCCGAGAAATGGTCAACTACTGCAAGGCACCAATAAGTGATCTATATAGCATAGGGTTCGAGAACTCTGGACTCGAGGAGCTCAAAAGCTACAAACCAGGGACAAAAGAAGTGGAAACAATAGTAGCATATGTCATCCCTGCACACTGTAGAATCTCCATAGCATACTTAGCTTGACCAAAAAACATTCCCGAAGAATGTCGAGTCGCTTCCAAACCCACAAAATAGTGTAGTGGACCAAGATCCTTGATCGCAAACTCAGTGTTAGTTCGCAAGATAAACCGATGAATGAGGGCAGGGTCATTCCCGGTAAGGATAATGTCATCCACATACATGAGAAGATACATAATCTTCGATCTATGAAATAATACTAAAAGAGATGTATCTGTTGAGCAACACTAAAAAACCAAGTCAACAAAAGTAGGAGCTGAAGCAATGAAACCATGCTCGGGATGCCTGTTTAAGACCATAAATAGCTTTGCGAAGACAGCATACATGATCAAGATGTTCTGGATGAATGTAACCAGGGGGATGCTTCATGTAGATGGGTGTGTCAAGAAAACCGTTGAGGAATGCACTATTCACGTACAACTGAGGAATGGGCCATCTGAAGCTTGTTGCAAGGGAGAGAATGATCCAAATAGTGGAAGCCTTGACAACTGGGCTAAAAGTGTGAGTGAAATCAAATCTAGAAAGCTGAGAGAATCCTTGAGCCACAAGGCGAGACTTGAATCGATCAATAGTACCATCAGGATGATGCTTGAGGCGATAAACCCATCTGGAGCGTACAATGTTAACACCATCTGGAGGGGGAACAAGATCTTATAGCGGCAACCCAAAGCAGATCCTTAAGGGCAGAACAGAAACCACAAGGTTCAGACTGAGCCATGAGCACCGCAAGAAATCTAGTGACTACATAGTCTGAATAATCCTTGGCTCTACGAGTGCCTGTCTGAGATTGAGTTGCAATGTGATAACTCGGTCTAGGTGGAGACAGCGGGGGAGAGGTCGAAGCAGATGATGTCAAAGCAGTACTCGTGGATGAAGAAAATGGCAAACCCTCATGCAATAGAGCAGGAGAAACAACAGGAGACGATGGTGGAGTAGCGGAAGAAACTTTGAAGTCTGGATCAAGAAAAACGGAGACATCCAAAGATTCCTGGGCAATAGATGGAACATCATAAGTAGCTGGAAATGAAGATTCATCAAAACGAGCATGGCGAGTGAGATAAATCATCTTTGTGACTGGGTCTAGACAGTGGAACCCCTTATACTGAAGACTGTATCCGATAAAGATACAAGGAGTACTTCGTGGAGCCAAATTGTGAGAAGCAAATGGTTGAATGAAGGGGAAAACTCGACACCCAAAAGAATGAAAGTTCAAGTAGTCTGGATGACTTCCATAGACCAGAAAAAATGGGGAGACATTATGGAGAATAGGCTTTGGAAGCCTATTGATAGTATAAGTAGCAGTGGAAAAAGCAGCATCCCAATAGCAAAGGGGCAAGCGTGAATGAAAAAGCATAGACAGCCCCATCTCTATGACATGATAATGTTTGCGTTTGACTCTACCATTTTGTTTTGGCGTAGACAAGCAAGATATCTGATGAAAAATCCCTTGATCGAAAAAATGAGATTGGAGCTGACCGTTTGTGAATTCTGTTCCACCATCTCTTTGAAACATTTTTATAGCGCAAGAAAATTGATTTTCCACAAGCTTTTGAAAATGTATAAAAGTGTCAAAGAAATTTGATTTTTTTAAAGGGATAAAACCAAGTAAATCTTGAAAAATCATCCACAAATATAGCACAGTATAAAAACCCACTCTCGGATAAAATCGGGCCAGGGCCCAAAAATCACAATGCACCAAAGCAAGCAAAGCTGTGCCCGACGGGTATTGTCCATAAAAGAAAGCCTTTTTCCTTTAGCCATTTCATATGGCAAACAAAGTGAGGGTTTAGGTAGCACGGAGGTTACCTTAACAAGGTTCACCTTATTTAATAAGGAAATAACTGAAAAAGGAGTGTGGCCTAATCTAGCATGCCAAATCTCAAAAGAAGCTTTATGAGTATTATTCTGAACATAAGCAGTAAAAACAGCTCCACCTTGTTCGAGCACATATGAAACATGCTCACATCTCCCTTCGCCCACTACCTTCTTTGTGGCTCATTTCTGTATAACAAATGAATTCTCATCAAAACTGATAACAACATTCAAATCCTTGGTCAATTTACTAATGGAAAGGAGGTTTTTCGTAACATCCGGAACAACCAACACATCATTTAACATTAAGTCACGAGAAAATCGAAGATTTCCAATATGAGTAATTGAAATAGGATGACCATTAGCAACAGTAACATAACTATTACCATTATACGGAATAACACTGCCAAGACCGAGGATGAGGAGACCATGTGATTTGTTGCACCCGAGTCTAGGTACCAATCAGAGGCAGTAGTATTCTCCAAGGAAACCGATGATTGAAAGGCATCAACAAGGTTGGCAGATTCTATCTGACGAGCACTTGAAAACCTGGAACAATTAGGAGCTACATGGCCAAAGTGACTACAGAGTTGACACTTGGGGTTCCAATTATCTGATGAACTGAAGCGATTGTTGCGACCTCCGCGACCAGAACCACTGCAACAGCCGTGCGTGGTGATTGATGTGTCGTGGGGTGCTCACGCATTCTGGATCAGGCATTTCAAAGACTGGACCAAAGTTTGCAGAATAAAAGCCATAAAGTTAGGCTGATTATCTGCATATGAACCTGTTTGGTTGAATATTTTGTGGCTTCTAGAACAGGCAACAACATCGGTGTACAACGGCAATGAATTCAGAGCCAGTTGAACGCTGGTAAATTCTGAGAACCCCGACCCAAACCTCAAAGAAAAATCATTACCTTGTCCTTGGCCGAGACCTGCGATCTAACAGAGGTAAGGCCGTCCAAAATTGCCTTGAAGCGGCGATGAAACTCCAGCACCGTGTCGGAACAGCAGCGGAGATTCAGAAATTCCTCATGGAGCTGAAGTTCTCTGGCCATCGAAACATTGTCGAAGGCCGCCGCTAGAGCAGCCCACATTTCTTGAACAGTTTTACAACCAATTGTTTCCCCATGGCTTCTTCGGTGAGGGATGAACGAAGCAACACTTAGAGGCATTCGTCTTGAGTTGTCCATATTGCCGGCGTAAGAGAGGAGTCTCCGGTGGACTTGCGGAGTCGCTGGAAGTGTTAGACGAAGCCCTGGATACCGAAGCCTCTGGTGGACACTAGAAGAAGCCATCAAGAAACCCAAAAAAACCTTCGGATTCAAGAAACACTTGGACTTGTGATTTCCACAAAAGATAATTCGTGGAGGTAACCTTGATGGGAAGCATGTGAATTAGGGTAGTGTAGCTGAGAGGAGTAGCAGCCATGGAGAAACGAGAGAAGTGAGAGTCCAAGATTTCAGAAAGGAAACGGGATGGGTTATTGTAGAAAATAAGAGTAATGATTGTATGTCTTTATTCATGAACCCAGTATACATTATATAGTGGTACATGATACCTATACAAGCTAGAAAATGGTAAGAACACATGTACACAATAGGAAAAGGTAATAGAATATAATTAGAATTACAAGTAATATTCTAATTCCGTAACACTCCTCCTCAAGTTGGAGCATGGGGATCTAAAATGCCCAACTTGCCAAGTAAGGAATGAAACTGGGTACGTCCGAGAGCCTTAGTGAACAAGTCTGCAGGTTGGTCTGACGTGCGGATATGCTGAGTAACAATAGTACCAGATTGAACAAGATCCCAGACAAAATGACAATCAACTTCAATGTGTTGTGTACGTTCATGAAAAACTGGATTGGCCGCAATATGAAGAGCAGATTAACTTTCACAAAATAACTGCATAGGAGAAGAGTGCAAAACCCCTAAGTCATTCAGTAAAGACTTAAGCCATAACAACTCACAATAGGTAACAGTCATAGCACGATACTCAGATTTTATAGAAGATCGAGAAATAGTAGGTTGCTTCTTAGTCTTCCAAGAAACCGGAGAATCACCAATCATTACAAAATAACCAGAAAGCGAACGTCGAGTGATTGGGCAAGCAGCCCAATCCGAATCACAGTAACCAGTCAATTGTAACGTACTACGATAAGAGAGAAATAAACCTTGACCAGGATGACTCTTCAGGTGGTGCAACACATAATGGCAGCTTGCTAGTGAGGAACACAGGGAGACTTCATGAATTGTGCAAGAGTATAAACTGAATAACTAAGTTTGGGACGAGTGATAGTCAGATATATCAGGCGCCCAACCAGACTTTTATACTGCTCCGGGTCATGGTAGGCTTGACCTTCAACACGTGTCAAATCATGTTGTTGCTCCATCGAAAAATCAGTCGGTTTAGAGGCAGATAAATCGGTGTCTGATAAAATGTCCAAATCATATTTCCTTTGCAAAAGAAACATCCCCTCTGGTCTTCTAGCAATCTCTATGCCCAAAAAATACTTCAGCACACCCAGGTCTTTCATATGGAAAGAAGAACTTAAGTATTTCTTGAATTCAGAAATGAGCGCAGAAAAACTACCAGCAATGACCAAATCATCCACATAAACCAGAACATGTAAAGAAACTGATCCCCGTGAAAAAACAAACAAAGAGTAATCGGCCTTACTCTGAACAAATCCAATTGCTCGTAAAGTCTGAGCCAACTTAGCAAACCAATTTCCGGGAGCTTGACGAATAAGAGTAATGATTGTATGTCTTTATTCATGATCCCATGATACATTATATAGTGGTACAAGATACCTATATAAGTTAGGAAAAGGTAAGGACACCTATACAAGCTAGGAAAAGGTAATAGAATATAATTACAATTACAAGTAATATTCTAATTCCTTAACAGTTATGGTAGATTTTGATCACCTCCTGCTCTAATACCATGGAAGTACATAATTCACCTTGATGGTGAGTCTATCGTATTAACGATATATAATGTACAATAGATAGTATAAAATGAATCTATACTATCCTATTTATGTACATGATCAATCTAGATCAATATCTATCAATAAGCATATTCTATCGGTGTGTGGCGAAATTTCTGCGTTGTGAGGTTTAATTTCGGACTTCAATTTTGTGAACCTCGTTCTTTAATTTGCAGTGTGAGGTTTAATTTCGTGGTTTAATTTAGCGGTTTAATTTCGTGAACCTCGTGCATTAATTTGGTGTTCTAATTTGACGTTTACTGTGTATTGAGTTGGAATGAGCTGTTTAAAAGGCTATCACACCTAGCCTTAGGGTGCCCATACCGCCCGACCACACGAGCATCGTATGAGAGGTAAGTCACACTGACCCAATACCATGGCCGCAGTGCTGGAACACTACTCGCAGGAACACCAGGAGGCCCCGCCGCCACGTCAGCCCGCCCAACCCTACGGTGGGTACAACAGGGCCCGCACAAGGCAGGCCCCGTTAGCCGGCCCCTTGCGGGACCGCCTGTTGACGCTTTGGGGAAGTCACTCCCACACGATGTGTGCGAGCTTCGAACCTGGGTCTCCCCACACCACCCACAACCACTGGGCTACACATGCGGTGGTTGAGTTGGAATGAGCTGTTTAGTTTCCAGAACTGGAGTCTTGAAGGCGGAATGTCACTTCAGAAAGTTTTATACGACCTGTTCTCTTTAGTAGGTTCATGTTGTCCTGGATTTATTTATCATGTTCGATTATGCTTCAACTGAGGATTTTTGTTTTCTCTGCACAGGTTGGCCGCGGCTTGTTTGTTTATTTCTGTAGCATTCATCCAGATGTTTATTTCTGGCCCTTAATTATGACTTCAACTTTTGGGCATAAATTTTTTTAAAAAAATAAATGAATGGTAAAGATTGTATTGAAAGTATAAAAAATAAAATGTGTGCATAAAAATAATCTAGAATTTACTAAAATGGGAAGGAGTCAATATAAAAGAACCATCCAAAAAAGAAAAGTGAGTCATTATTAGTGGACCGGAGGGAGTATGATGCTCTACACAGATTCTTTATCTTTTCTATATTCTTTTTGGAACCTATCTAATTAATCTTGTCTTGCCTTGTTATACAGTGCCAGCAGGGGGGAATTACCATGGCGCATGGTAGGGATCCAGCCCTACTTGAGATTCTAGCGCCATGGTAGTAGTGGTCAGTTGCACTTCTCGGCGTTCAGAGTTTATGAGCTGCACTTCTCGGCGTTCAGAGTTTATGAGCTGCACTTTTCTGGCTCAAGATCTGTTTTTCCAGCCACTGGGAGTCGGAGAAGAAGGCCTCTGACGGCCTTTTTTTCCGCCCATAATTTATCAAAACGACGTTGTTTTGATAAAAGTCGAACGATGTCACTTTGATTACTACTGAAGAAAAAAAATAAAATAAAATTCAAAATTTTAAGTCTTTGGATTGGGCCATTTCCACAGTTAGAAAAAAAGCATTTCTCTCCCAAAAACGCAGGAGCAGAAGTGCGCCTCCACTGGCCTCCAGCTCTGGGTGCCACTGTCGCCGCCGTCTCGCCACCGGCCGGAGACTCCGGACGCGGTACCACAGTCCCTCTTCCAGCCCTCCGTTTTCCTTTTCATCTAGTCTCCTCTTTATGTTTATGACTTGAAAGAGGTAATTTAATTTTAGCATTTATTGTTTATGTTATTTTTTCTTTAAAAATTTAATTTATAAGAATATTATTTTTAGATTGGAGGTCATATTGAAGTTATATGATTGTATCGATTGAATTGCACATGTATAAATTATAATTTTTTGATTTATTATTTATGTGAAATTGACAAATTGTGGAATTAGGGGTATTTGTTAAATTGAATTTAGATGAATGTGATTTTATAAATTATTTGTTATTATAATTTATTATTGTTTCATAATTATTTTAAATTTTATAAGAATGAATACAATTTACATATTTTTCTATTTGATATTTAATAGGTTATGGACAAATTTTTAATTCGAAGTAGAGGATTTCCATCTTCTAAGAGATCGAATGAACCTAACGAGCAAAGGCACAATGAAGAGGGTAATAGTAGAAAACAATCTCGCGTAGAATTCAATCGGAATGATGTTATAATTGATCCCGGGTTACATAAACCTATTGAAGAGATTGATGTCTCTATTAGAGCTGAAGTGCTAAGAGAATATATATTAAGAGGTCATTGTCAACCTAAAAATCATACTTTTCCCAAGACATTGTTCAATGTTGAATTTAGAAGTTTTCAAAAGGTTTGGTTTGATGAATTTGATTAGTTGGAGTATAGTATTTCAAAGGATGTTTCCTTTTGTTTTCCTTGCTATCTTTTTAAGAATTCAGCAAAGGAGACGGCATATGCTGTGGATGGGATGAAAACTTGGAAGAATGCCCTTAAATTATTTAGGAAACATGCTACGAATGTGGATGGAAATCATCATGGTGCAGCAACCAAATTGAGAAATTTTAGCCTTCAAAAGCAAAGTATCTTACATTGTTTCGACGCTCATGTTACTGAAGCAGATAAGGCATATCGCACACGTTTGACTACGATTTTGGATGTGACAAGATGCTTGTTAAAACAAGGTTTGACTTTTCGTGATCATGATGAGGGTTGAGATTCCATCAACAAGGGTAATTATCTTGAATTGGTTGACTGGTATTGCAAGCGAAGTGAAGATGTTGCTAAGGTAATGAATGAAAATGCTCTCAGAAATTGCAAATTGACATCCCCAAAGTTCATAAACAGCTCTCAAGTGCTTGTGCTGGTGAAGTAACTGATGCTATTGTTAATGACATTGGAGATAGTGTATTTTCTCTTCTTGTTGATGAGGCTAGAGATGCATCAATAAAAGACCAAATGGGGGTTGTTTTGAGAAATGTAAATATGCAATGATGCATTGTTGAGCATTTTCTTGCTCTTGTACATGTTTCCAATACTAAACCTATTACTTTGATGGAGGCTCTTAAGCAACTGTTTGTATATAAGAAATTGTCCTTGTCAAAGTTGAGAGATCAAGGATATGATGGGGCATTAAATATGCGAGGTCAGCTTAACGGATTGCAAGCTTTGATATTGAAAGAAAACTCTTCTGCAAGGTATATTCATTGCTTCTCTCACCAAATTCAATTGGTTGTTGCTTCCGTTGCATATAGTACTCTATCCGTGGGTGAATTTTTTGGGTATCTTGTTAAAAATGTGAATCTAGTTAGAGGTTCATGTGTTAGAAAAGATATGCTTGTGAAATTAGAACATGCTAGACTTGTAGAGGCATTGGAGAGTGGGGAGAATGTTAGTGGAAGAGGTAAAAATCAGGAAATGAGTTAGAGACGGCCTGGTGATACCCGTTGGGGATCACATTACACTACTATTCTTCATTTTGAGGCTATGTGGTCTTCTATTGTTCAAGCGCTTCTTAATATATGTGAGCATAGCTAATAGAATCGTGGGCTTCTATCATAAAACCAATTGGTACTATGCAGAAGTGACCCATGATCTTACATACTAAGTATGACTGTCAACCACCAATGTGGACTAACTCTAACAATAGAAATTTAGATGAAAATGCCTCTACAATAAAGGGTTTGATTGATAGAATGGAGAGCTGTGAATTTTTATTTTGTATGTTTTTTATGAAGCATTTGTTGGGAGGTACAAGTCAATTGTCCCTTGCCTTGCAACAAAGACATCAAAATATTTCGATGGTTGTGCGAATGATGAATAGAATGAAGGCTGAATTGCAAGAATGAAGAAATGGTGGTTTTGATAAATTATTGAATGGAGTCAACACATTCTGTGTAAAGCATGATCACATTAGACGTGATGGAAGCACAACTAAAAATTTGTCACCGTTCTAGGCGACGTGGAGAAATGTTGACCAATCAAGATTTCTACCATGTTGATATTTTCTTCAGGTACTACTTTCATATTTACATACTTTAATTTATTTTTTTATGTTATTTTATAAGTATTTTTTTATCTTATTTCTATATTTTTTATTATTTCAATACTAGACCGCTGGCAGGATGATTGTTGAAATGAGTCATCGATTTTCCGAAGCAAGCTCGGAGTTACTCACTTGTATCGCATGCCTTGATCCAAGAGAAAGATTTTCCACGTTTGATGTTGGTGAGTTGCTTCGCCTTGCTGAACTCTATCCGGATGACTTCTCCCTAATTGATCGTGTTGAACTTGAACAACAACTTAATTACTTCCTTAATGATGTGAGAGATGATGATGCCTATTCAGGCATCAATGATCTTGGAAGTGTTACTCAACATATGGTTAGATCACGTAGCAATGTAATCTACCCATTGGTGTATCGTCTTATTGAGTTAGTATTAGTTCTACCATTTGCAATTGCTTCAGTTGAACGAGTTTTTTCTGCCATGAAGAATATCAAGACCAATCTTCGTAATAGAATGGGAGATGAATGGTTGAATGATGTTATGACGGTGTATATTGAGAAAAATATTTTTGTTAAGATCGAGAATGAATTGATTATTCAACAATATCAAGGCATGGAGTCTCGTAGGTATTTGTTGCCCCCCACTTGTTCCTAGTTCTACTTCTAGTAATTCGAGCATTAGAAAGTTGTTATTTTAGCAATTTAGTGAACTTGTGAAAACCATATTGTATCGCACTCGATTTATTAAGTTATGTACTATTTTAAATTAATTTTTTAAAATTTAAATTTGAATAGTATTAATCAGACCCACCTAAAAAAAATCTGGTTCTGTCACTGAGTGTCGGTGGCTACTTTTGTTATGGCACAACTTATAATGAGTTCATAGAAACCTGTCACGAGCTTATATTACATGCTCCCTGCAGGTACCCATGTTTCATGCGCAACCTTTTCATTTCTAGCATTATGTGCTGAGTTTATGTAATTCTGAGTTGATCTTTTTTATTTTTCGAGTGAGGTTTAGGTGATAGGAGTTGATGTTTGTTAGTTTCTTGGGTGATATATGTCGATATTTGTAGTTTTTTTCTTAAATTTTCTCATGTTGATGTTTTTTATTTTTCAGCTGAGGTTTAGGTGATAGGAGTTGATGTTTGTTGTGTCTTTTTTTCGTGTTGATGTATTTAATTTTCGGATGAGGTTTAGGTGTTAGGAATTGATGTTTGTAGTATCTTTTTTCTGTCATCTTAATGTTTTTTGGGTGTTGTTTATTTTATATGAGTTGATGTTTTGTAGTTTATTTTGGATGATATTGATTGATATTTGTAGTTTTTTTTCTCATGTTAACGTTTTTCATTTTCCGACTGAGGTTTTGGTAATAGGAGCTGATGTTTGTAGTGTCTTTTTTCTTATGTTGATATTTTCATTTTCCGAATGAGGTTCAGGTATTAGGAGTTGATGTTTATAGCTTTTGGGTGATATAAATTGATATTTGTAGTTTTTTTTAAGAAATTGTTGATGTTTTATGATTTTCAAAGTATATAATTTATACTGTTCAGGTACCGCATGTTTATAGTTAATGTTTTAAGGTTTTTTTTTGTGATAGGGGGTTGATGTTTTTAACTCTTTTGGTGATATGATTGATGTTTAGTATAGTTTTTTTTCCATGGATTGACGTTTTTTAAAATTTTTAGAGTAAAGTTTAGATGATAATAATGGATGTTTTTAGCATTTGGGTGATATAGGTTGGTGTTTGTAGTTGTTTTTAAAAAATTGATAATTTAGTTTTGTTGATGTTTTTATGATTTTCAATTAATTTTTTGTTAGTTGTAGTCGATATTTTTTTTCCAATGATTTTTTTTATTTTTTTGTTGTTTTATTTAATTTTTTATATAATTTTTTGTGCAATTTTTGGTTGATATTTTATAACTTTCCGTTGATTTTCTGCTATTTTTTGGTGATTTTTATAATATTCAGTTCACTTATCATATTGATTTGTTTTTGTATGACTTTGTTAGTCGTAGTCGATAATTTTTTTTCAATTTTTTGTTGATTTTTTATTTTTATTTTTTTGCAGTTATATTTGATTTTTTAATATATTTTTTGCTACAGTTTTTTAGTTGATGTTATATGATTTTAATTGATATTCTGCTATTTTTTGCTGATGTTGCTACAGCTTTTTGTTGTAGTTTTTAATTGTTTTTTTTTGCACTTTTTAAACAATTTTTGATTTTTTTTTGTAGATTGCAGGTGGTGGGAAAATGATGGGAAAAAATTGGATAAAAACCTCCTAGAAAGTTATTAGCGATAGGGTCTCTGTAAAATAATTAGAGTTAGGTCCCTATAAAATTATTAGAGATATGTCCCTGAAAAATTTTAGAGATAGGTCTCTGGAGTTATAATATTATTAGAATTGTAGAAAAGCCCTTGCCTAAAGTTTAGTGTGTCTCACGGGAGACCATCCCATAATTTATATGCTTTTTATTATTACAAATAATTTTCAAGCATATTTTTTATATTAGTGGAAAATTCATACACTAATATTGTGCATGATTTATTTCTCTCAATACAATTTCACAAATAATAATATTTTTATTGAAATAATATTGTTATTTAAATTAGACGTAAATCAATTCGAGTGATAGCTCATCTAATTTGAATAATAATATTTTAAATTAATTTATTTTAATAATAAAATAACTAATACATGATTTTTTAAAAAAATAATGAATAATAAAAATTAAAATTTATTGAAATCAAACATCTTAGAAAAGAAAGTAAAATAAAAAAAAAATCAAAAAAAGGAAAGAAATTAAAAGCAAATCTGGAAAACAAAGAAAATCAAAATAAAAACAAATGCAAAAACAAAAAGAAATTAAAAAGAAAAAGGCTTATCGTATTGCTACATTATCACCTGATATATAGCGGGTATTGTAGTGTCCACTAAAATTCAACACTATTATCGCGTACTATTGGGGAGGATAATTGTAGCATTTTGCGCTTTGAAAGCAAAGATGAAGGTTCGTTGGAGTTGCTCTAACAATTAAGTCAATTGTTGGTTCTCAATATAGAGAAGCAATTTCTTCATTGCATTTTAGGATTGGATTCATATTGTATTGGTATATTTGGATAGGGTTGGGGTTTTGAATGGTTAATTGGATAGAGTTGTGAAATTGTGCGGCTGATGGAGTGCTACTGCCTTTCAACCCTAGGTGGTACCTGACCTGCGAAAGCGTCGGGCAAGTCACCGTGAAAGCTATGAGAAGAGAACGTTTGAATAGTTAAAAAGTAACATGTGGTTGAAAATGTGAATTCCACAGCCTATCAGGTATGGTAGCAATAACACCTACACCAATACTCACACCGTTACCTTTTTGCGAAGATTCCTATTATCATTATGCACGAGCATTTATTCATACAGATGTAACAGAAGAGGCAGGAAATTGGAATGAGCTAATCAAATTTCAACCACAAATTTAAGTCCAAATAAAGAAATGATCAAAATATAAAACTTTGATTGGAACAGAGAATATAGAAAGTAGGAACATTTGATTTGATAGGGAAATATCCAAATTAGAGTGGGTCTCCTGACAGACAACATGTCCATAAGCTTATGGACAGGTCAGGGACAAATATGCAATTAATGCAAATTAAGTTACCCTTCTTCCCAAAATTGAAACGTCAAACACTCTTCTTCCCCAAACTTCCATATTTGCAAATTTCTTCATTCTCCATTCTTCTTCCTTCCCAAAATTCATCTACTTCCTAAACTTGAGTCTCTCTAGCAAAGCCACCTCACCATCTCCGTCAGTTCATTAAGCCAAAGTGCAGAGAAGTTGTGCCACCACCGGCGAGCTTCAAATATCCGAAGCCAACGTCAACGTTGAGATCACTTGGAGGATTCAAAATTATGCCCACATCTGGATGAGAAGGGAGGGCGAGTTCCAGATCTGATCGAAACAAGTTGATTTCAATTTGATCAAAACTGAATTTCAATTGTATTGTAGCTTTTCACATCCGATTGAGGTTATGTTATTCAATTGTGTTTGATGTGAATTATATTGTTGATGAAAGTTCAGAATATATGAATTCTTCTGCTATGAACATGTAAAAAACATGTGGCAAATATTCGAAAAATGAACTAAATGCTGCTGAAAAGTTTTGTATATACTATGCACCTATTACTTTACAGTATGTATCGTTTGTATTAAAACATGCACTTGTTTTAAAAGCTCTGAACATGAATTATGAAACTTTTCCAAGAGATCATGTATAAGTTAAGTTAAAATTTAACAATTTAAAACTGTCATATTAACTCTGTATTAATTACTTTGCAACATGAATTGTTTAAATAAAAACACGCATATGATTTTAAATTATCAATTCCTTTTTATGAATAGCAAAACTTTTCCATGAGGTGGTGCATAAGTTACCTAATGAATCATTTATGTTTTTGTTAAAACATGCATATGTTAGACTACAACTAGTTTTTTCTTATAGTATACACAACAGAGGTCACGTCATTTTGTAGTTTTTTAAATTTTCATATGTACTGCATTTAATACCTTACAATATATGTTGATTACATCAAACATGTGTTTGTTTTCAAAAATATGAGCAGATTTCCCTAATTTAAATCAAAGAGAGGTCACAAAAAGTATTGTTGACGTGAAACAACACATGTAATACATTGTATACTTTGTATAAAAGACATGCAAATTTTGTCAATTTCAAACACGAGAGGGGCTCTCAATATCTAAACAAAATGGAAGATAAAGTGATCGTGACAGAAATCTTCCATTAGGGAACTTACAATTACAACAATATTCCTATCTAGATTAACTAACAGTTTCTAATACAATGAATCAATTATTAATCTTTAAAAGGGGATTATCTTTGAGTTTTCAAGTTTAGTGTCATCTTCATATGAATCATCCTCATGTCGGAACGTTTTGTGGAGTCCAATGTTCAATATTGCTTGATCCCTTAAAAGTTAGAACCCAAAAAAATTAGATCCAACTCTTGCAAAAATTCATACACATTGGATATTAATAGTTGAGGCATATAAGCAAATAGGTACAATTTCTAATTCAAAACGAATAATAATCAACAATGAAAATAAAGTCAAACACAATAAAACTAACAAGTAAATATTGGATTCTAAAAGATGCAATATATAAGTAAATAGGTGCAGTTCCGAATTCAAAATGAACAACCAACAAATTTTTTAGGGAAATATGTAAATATAACCATATATAATTGAGAAAGTGCAAATATAACCTTGAAATAATTTTTAGTGCAGATATAACCCTAACTACTTTACATAAGTTCAAATATAACTCTAAATACTATATTCCGGTATTCTGACCATTTCCAACCATTAACCAATTGAAAATGACTAAAATGCCCTTTTCAGCCTAATAAAAAAATTAAAAAGATGAAATAGCCCTTTGTTGCAACATTCTGTCACGTGCCTCCACCGCCTTCTCTGTGCCTCCGCCACCGCTGCTACCTTTCCCCGCCACCACCAGCCACCTCTCCCTCCGATCCTCACCACTTCCAACTGGGTCAACCCGCCTCTCACTAACGAGGAATTGGTGGTACAATATCTGAAGCACATCAAATCCAAGTACTTAGTGAATACCCTCGACACCAAGGCTTGATAATCCTATTCTTTCACAATCAGCAATCTAGCTAAACAATATAGCCAGGCTGCGAAATTTGTTTCATGGCCCATGCCTGTAAATACCAAATTAGAACACCAGGGGAATTCAATTGCTTCCTCTAACCCTATACATTACAAGCTATAAAGGGTAAACTAAACAGACTCGGCAAAAATGCTAAACAGGTAAAAATGAACGGTATATTTACAACAAGCAAAGCTCATTTACCGTAGTCAACTCGGCTAGCATTGCCAAACCTGTCAGTCAAATCGGGCACCAATTTCACCTCGTGGAGATTCAGAGGGAGCAACATAAGCATGAATGACTCCACCTCGGCGGTCATCCTCTCGCACCACCGCTAACAAGATGCAACCGGAGCAATTTCCAGTTTGGCGACCCAAAGTCCGGCTGCGACTAGCCGCCCTTCGATGTCAGATCCACCACCTCCGACAATGTT
Organism: Rubia yunnanensis; assembly: GCA_037428765.1. NCBI lineage: Eukaryota > Viridiplantae > Streptophyta > Magnoliopsida > Gentianales > Rubiaceae > Rubia > Rubia yunnanensis. The sequence goes on along the minus strand of CM075069.1, from coordinate 61,063,361 downwards.
GTCATCACAGGCACCAGCCCATTTAAAATCTCCTCCTCGAAACTCTTCATGAACGAATCCAACTCGGGGTTCGCCGTAAAAATCTCCCCATCGTCGAAAATATTTGGTGGAGGCACGGAGAATAGAGAGAATGAAAAAAGAGAGAATAGATTCCTCCAATCGAGTATATGCTATTCGATGCCTCTTCCACAAAAGCGAGAATAAAGAGAATGAAAAAAATTGGGTGACCGCGAATGACAAAGAATGAAATTGGGTGACCACTATTGTGAGAGGAAGAAGAGAAATGAGAGAGGAAAGATTAGGGTTTTAGGGGCATGAATGTAATATCACTACTCTTTGTTGTTTTTTTTAAAGATGGGAAAAATAGTCTTTTTTTAAATTAAATTGCGGCCTTAAACTTCTGGAAAAGGTTATATTTGCATATACACTAATTATCTAGGGTTATATTTGCACTTTCAATTATCGCAGGGTTCTATCTGCACTTTCGTCAATTATATATGCACTTTGCTCAAATTTTTAATATAAAAAAAGTCATATAGAACACAACTAACAAGTACACACGAGATACTAACAAATGCAACATATAAGTAAACAGATGCAACTCATTATTCAAAACAACAAATGAAAACAAAAGGTCATAGACAGTACAACTAACGGGTACACATTGAATACTAACATGTGCAACATATAAGTAAACAAATGCAGCTCGGAATTCAAAACGAGCAATCAGCCAAACAAAGAAGAAAAAAAATGCCAGTCACAGTAAAACTAATAGGTACACGTTGGATGATAACAGTTGTAACATATGAGCAAACTAATGCACCTCGTAATTCAAGACGAATAACATACGTACCAGTCAGAAAAATCTAACAAAAATTGAGTAATAATCACTGGTTGTAGCATCAACATTTTGACCAATTCATTTTGCCTGATCCATAACCTAGTGCAAGTACAAAACAAAATAATCGAAAACAAAAAAATGCAGCAAAATCAAACAATAATACCTGTACCTACAAAGATTAATGCAATAAAAAATTATATTGAACTAGAAGGTAAAAAATGCTACAAACCTGATGATTTGACCGGATTTGATGATCTTCAAGTAATTTTCTCTAAGAATTGAGCCAGAAAAATCATCCAAAAAAATGGAAACGCAACACCGAAAAATGATCGGAAAATGAGCGCGGAAAAGAGACGGAATAGAAGCTAGAAACAGCGGCCACAAAGAAGCGGAAGAGAGGTGGTGAAACAAGGCGGAGAATGAGAGAGGCGGAGAAGAACGATGAGAGAGAAAATGCAGACTAAAATGGAGGAAGAAGAAAGGGTTAAGAAGAGAAATAAGGAAATTTCCAATTAGTACTCAATTTATGATTAGTGACAAACCGAACCCTATTTTTCAATATAGCCCCTGGCATGTGCCTTTCTCGAGAATTCTTCTCCAAATTATCCAATGTGCTTTTGTGCACAAAATTTTTGTAGTTGAATCGACATTTGGTTGGATGGGGGGTATTCAAATTATGCTATACTCCCTTCGTGTCATCTCAAACAGCACACTTCATTTTATGTCACTATTCATTGTCCAACTCTGACTACATATTTGAATAGATGCATAAACAATAATATTATCATATCTTATACGGTTGGATTTGTCGTAACAAGTAATTTCCCAAAAGTAATTTTTTGTTTGCCATTATTATACGTATTTAAACACGGTTAGATAAGTTTTTTGATGAGCGTGAAAAATATTATGTACAATTTGAACTGGGACAGAGGGAGTATGCTTTTGTGCACGAATTATTTGTCCTCCAGTTGAATCAATTCGATTTATCTTAGGGTGCTTATTAAAAGAAATCATGCCAACCGCATGGTTGACACAAACCATCTCCAGGGGTAGAATGGTAAATTTCCATGCACTTGTTCACGCACATGGCTGCCTAACCATGTAGGTCCTGTCAAGTAGCTGCCCAAAATGATGCCCTTTTGGGCATTTTTAAATAGAAGCTGCCTAACCATGCACGTTTACGGGTGCTGTCAAGTGGTTGCCCAAAATGACTTCATTTTGGTCATTTAAAAAAAATAATATACCATTGAAGGTTCGAGAGGTAGTGGGTCGAGTGGTACTGGTTCGAGAGGTACGGGTTCTAGAGGTGAAGGTTCCATTGGACAATTCGAGAGGTGAAGGTTAGGGGTTCTATTGGAGGGGTTCATGAGGTACCGATTTGAGAGGTGAAGGTTCAGGTCGAGGGGTTCCATTGGCGGGGATAGAGAGGTACCGATTCGAGAGGTGAAGGTTGAGGTACAAAGGGTTCAAGTGGAGGGGATCCAGTGGAGGTACAGATTCAAGTAGTGAAGGTTCCATTGGAGGTTCGAGAGGTGAAGGTTCCAGTGGAATTTCGAGAGGTGAGAGTTTGATTAGGGGGTTCGAGAGGTAATGGTTCGAGAGATGAAGGTTCCATTGGACAATTCGAGAGGTGAAGGTTCCATGGGACAATTCGAGAGGTGAAGGTTAGGGGTTCCATTTGAGAGGTTCGAGAGGTAAAGGTTGAGGTGCTGAGGGTTCAAGTGGAGGGGTTCCCTTGGAGGTTTGAGAGGTACCGATCCGAGAGGTGAAGGTTCATGTGGAGAGGTTCCATTGGAGGGGTTCCATTGGAGGGGTTTGAGAGGTACCGATTCTATAGGTGAAGGTTGAGGTACGGAGGGTTCAAGTGGAGGGGATCCAGTGGAGGTACGGATTCGAGTGGTGAAGGTTCCATTGGAGGTTCGAGAGGTGAAGGTTCCAGTGGAGTTTCGAGAGGTGAACGTTCTAGTATGGGGTTTGAGAGGTAATGGTTCGAGAGGTGAAGCTTCCATTGGACAATTCGAGAGGTAGCGGGTTCGATTGGTACTGGTTCAAGAGGTAGGGTTTGAGAGGTGAAGGTTCTATTGGACAATTCGAGAGGTAAAGGTTCTATTGGACAATTCGAGAGGTGAAGGTTGGGGGTTCCATTGGAGGGGTTCGAGAGGTACCCATTCGAGAGGTGAAGGTTGAGGTGTAGAGGGTTCAAGTGGAGGGGTTCCCTCAGAGGTTCGAGAGGTACTCATTCGAGAGGTGAAGGTTTAGGTGAAGGGGTTCCATTGGAGGGGTTCGAGAGGTACCGATTCGAGAGGTGAATGTTGAGGTACAAAGGGTTCAAGTGGAGGTACGGATTCGAGTGGTGGAGGTTCTATTGGAGGTTCGAGAGGTGAAGGTTACAGTGGAGTTTCGAGAGGTGAGAGTTTGAGTATGGGGTTCGAGAGTAATGGTTCGAGAGGTGAAGGTTCCATTGGACAGTTCGAGAGGTAGTGGGTTCGAGTGGTACTAGTTTGAGAAGTAGGGTTCGAGAGATGAAGGTTCCATTGGACAATTCGAGAGGTGAAGGTTAGGGGTTCCATTGGAGGGGTTCGAGAGGTGAAGGTTGAGGTGTAGAGGGTTCAAGTGGAGAGTTCCCCTTAGAGGTTTAAGAGGTACCGATTCAAGAAGTGAAGGTTGACGTACAGAGGGTTCAAGTGGCGGGGTCCATTGGAGGGGTTCGAGAGGTGATGGTTTAGGTGAAGAGGGTTCAAGTAAAGGGGTTCCGGTGGAGGGTTTCCAGTAGTACTGGTTCAATAGGTACCGATTGGAGAGTTCGAGTTGGGGGTTCGAGAGGTGAATAATCCATTCGACAATTTGAGAGGTGAAGGTTATGGGTTCCATTAGATGGGTTCGAGAGGTACTTATTCGAAAGGTGAAGGTTGAGGTACATAGGGTTCAAGTGGAGGGGTTCGAGAGGTACGGATTCGAGAGGTGAAGGTTCCAGTAGAGATTCAAGAGGTGAGAGTTCGAGATGTAATGGTTTGAGAGGTGAAGGTTCGAGAGGTGAAGGTTCCATTGGACAATTCGAGGGGTGAAGGTTAGAGCTTCCATTGGAGGGGTTCGAGAGGTACTGGTTCGAGAGATGAAGGTTGAGGTACAGAGAGTTCAAGTGGCGAGGTCAATTGGAGGGGTTCGAGAAGTGATGGTTCAGGTGAAGAGGGTTCAAGTAAAGGGGTTCTAGTGGAGGGGTACTGATTCAAGTGGTGAAGGTTCAGTTGGAGAGGGTTTAAGTGGAGGGGTTCCATTGGAGGGGTTCGAGAGGTACGGATTCGAGAGGCGAAAGTTCTATTGGAGGTTTGAGAGGTGAAGGTTCTGAGAAGTACCGATTCAAGAGGTAGTGGGTTCGAGTGGAGGGTTCCATTGGACAATTCGGGAGGTAGTGGGTTCGAGTTGTACATGTTCGAGAGGTACGGGTTCGAGAGGTGAAGGTTCCAGTGCAGATTCGAGAGGTGAGAGTTTGAGTGGTACTGGTTCGAGAGGTGAAACGTTCGAGTGGTACTGGTTCGAGAGGTACGGGTTCGAGAGGTGAAGGTTAGGGGTTCGAGAGGTACCGATTTGAGAGGTGAATGTTCAGGTGGAGAGGGTTCAAGTGGAGGGGTTCTATTGGAGGGATTCGAGAGGTGAAGGTTCTATTGGAGGTTTGAGAGGTGAAGGTTCTAGTGGAGGGTTGGAGAGGTGCGGATTCGAGTGGTGAAGGTTCTATTGGAGGTTCGAGAGGTGAAGGTTCCAGTGCAGATTCAAGAGGTGAGAATTTGAGTGGGGGTTCGAGAGGTAATGTTTCGAGAGGTGAAGGTTCGAGAGGTGAAGGTTCGAGAGGTGAAGGTTCCATTGGACAATTCGAGAGGTGAAGGTTAGGGTTCCATTGGAGGGGTTCGAGGGGTACCCATTCGAGAGGTAAATGTTCAGGTGGAGAAGGATCAAGTGGAGGGGTTCCATTGGAGGGGTTTGAGAGGTACCGATTCAAGAGGTGAAGGTTGAGGTACAAAGGGTTCAAGTCTAAGGGTTCCCGTAGAGGGGTTCGAGAGGTACGGATTCGAGTGGTGAAGGTTCCATTGGAGGTTCGAGAGGTGAAGGTTCCAGTGGAGATTCGAGAGGTGAGAGTTCGAGTGGAGGGTTTGAGAGGTGAATGTTCCATTGGACAAAATGAGAGGTAGTGGGTTCGAGAGGTAAAGGTTCAATTGGACAATTTGAGAGGTGAAGCTTAGGGGTTCCATTGGAGGGGTTCGAGAGGTACAGGTTCAAGAGGTGAAGGTTCCATTAGACAATTCGAGAGGTGAAGGTTTGGGGTTCCATTGGAGGGGTTCGAGAGGTACCGATTCCAGGCTTGAAGGTTGAGGTACATAGGGTTCAAGTGGAGGGGTTTGAGAGGTACCGATTCGAAAAGTGAAGTGGGTTTAACTGGAACACTCACCTCTTGAACCCCCTAATGGAAATTTCACCTCTCGAATCCGTACCTCTCGAACCTCCTCTCAAACTCTCACCTGTCCAAGCTGTTGGAACCTTCACCTCTCAAATCGTTCAAAGGAACATTCACCTCTCGAATCAGTACCTCTCGAACCCCTCCACTTTAACCCTCTACACCTGAACTTCACCTCACGAATTGGTTTCTCTCAAACCCCTCCACTAGAACCCTTCCACTTGAATCCTCTCCACCTGAACCCTCACCTCTCAAATCGGTACCTCTCGAACCCCTCCACTTTAAACCTCTGCACCTGAACTTTCACTTCTCGAATCAGTAGATTTCGAACCCCCCCACTTCAACCTCTGCTCCTGAACCTTCATCTCTCGAATCACTACACCACCCCCCCCCAAACTGAACCTGCACCTCTAAAATCAGTTCCTCTCGAACCCCTCCACTTGAACCCTCTCCACCCGAATCTTCACCTCTCGAATCCGTACCTAGTTGGAGACCTGGTTCAAGATTAGGGTTCAAGAGGTGCAGGTTCCATTGGCCGATTCGATAGGTGAAGGTTCCGATGGAAAGTTCGAGAGGTGAGAGTTCGAGTGGAAGTTCGAGTGGTACGTTGCTTTATTTGATAGATCGAGTTAGTTATGAGCTTCAATTACATGTAAAATTGGCACATTTGTAACTTCAATTACAGCTCTTTTCACATTCCTATATTATAGCAACATTCCTACAGTATTTCTAAAATTTATTATCAAGCTCACCGCACAACACGCGGTGTTACCAACCTAGTAGTATGAATCAGAACATTAAGATGGCCCTGTACTATATCATGATGATACGAAAGAACGGTCTCCACAGCTCCCACGAGCTTATAGTAAGATTGAGTGAAGATGACATAACTAATGTACTAATAAATTTTGATACAACAAATGGAAGAAGTAGCTAGATATGATATCTGGAAGCCATATAATCACAAAACAGCTTTTACACTAGCGTGTTTGAGAATAAAAGATACAAGAAAGAGGAGCCGAGAGAAGGGGTCATTTAAGATTACAGATTGAATTGCTTCTGCCCCATCAGGCCTTAACGCAGCAGTTGAAGCACCTGAAGAATCTCCTCCTACCCTGTTCTCCACAAAACCACCATACCACCCTTTCAGAATCAATTACAAGTGAACAGCACTAAGTAGAAACACGTAATCACATTCGGACAAAATTATTTGTATTGTTGTGTTCCCCAACAGCGAGGATATAATCATCTTTATCAATCGCACACACAAGAAAAGCATTTCTTCAACTACTCCCACAGGTAAAGAACAAACAGGAAATTTATACACGTATGGTAGTAAAGTCAATACACTTGTTGCCTGCCCACCACAAGTACTTGTTTGTGCGCTAACATAAATTGAAGAGTGCTAGGCTGAGTCATTTCCCCATTTGGATGCATCAATGCCTACAAATATATATCCCATATCTCATGTGATGAGATGTGCTTTCCCAATGAAAGGACCATATTCAGTCAGTATCATCACATGCCAAGTTGCCAACTATCCATCCAAATGCAAATGTAAGATGTTCATGCCAACCAATCATCTGGTTTTCCATATCTACCGCTAAGTTTGATCATTAATCACAGCGAAACTTATTTTCAACATGAAACGGCTGGCTGTTTTTGATTTCAAATATAAGTAGGCCCTAGTCTCACTACAAACAAGATCAAAGTTTGGTGTATGGAACCATCACCTCATTGACCTACTTACTTGGACAATTTGACGACGAGGAAAAATAAGCTTTTGCAGCTCACCACATAATATTCAACATGAAACTTCCTTCCAAGAATACCATGTCAAAACAGCAAAGAGAAGAAAACAAACCAGAAAATGTGATGGGAAGTAATCTTACAGTCGAAGAATTGTTTTGATCGAATTGGTGCTCACTGGTATGACCGGCATTCGAGTTGCTTGTAGCTGATGGTGCAAAATCTTCCTCATTTCCAATGCTTGCTCTTGATGGATCCCTTTTGTTCTGCATTCTGCTTTCTCTGATTTTAGAAAAATCCATAGAGTAATCAGGCACCGCACCCCCTTTTTGGTCCCAATCTCCAAATTGTGGTACAGACAGCCATGGGGTTGCTTTCTGCAAGCAGTGCAATAATCATATCAGCAATTGTTCCATTGTTTGGGAGTTTTGCACTCTTTCTCCCTAGATACCCAACTGAGAAGACTTAACCAGCTATTATGTATAATAATTAAAGATGAGGAAGCATCCTTGTCCTAGCACTTCATCACACATATGTAAAAAAAAAAACAAAAAAAGTCCAAGTATGCATAGGTTTAGAGAAATACATTGCACAGATCACAAATATATAGTAGTTCCTTCAATCATGCACTTGAAAAATGAAATTTTAAAGTTAGATAGGACTGGAGGTGGGACCTTCGAACAATTCTAAATGAGAATTCCACTTTTGTACAGTCAAAATATCTAGAATTGCTGACAGAAGAAGTAAGAATTTTCCAAGTCCACAAATTCATCATCGTCAACAACAAACAAACCTAAAGTATTTCAATCTGCTCATTGGTAGCTTAATTGGTACCAACAACTAGCTAAAGAACCATGCCCAGCTGAAAGAATCAATAACAACAAGCAGTGCAGAGCAAGAAAAGTACCCACCCACAACCTTTAACTCATCCAAAATTGAGAAAAGGAGGAAAAGAAGAAGACCCCTTTACCTCTTTGCGATAGTCCATGGACATGATGAAGGTGCAGAATCCTCGAAAACTTGGGGGAGAGAGAGAGAGAGAGAGAGAGAGAGAGAATTGGTGTTTGTGTTTCCTAAAAAGCAGGGGTTGAGGGGTTTTATGTGTCCAGCCCGTGTAAAGCAAAACCAGCACCTTAAATGCACTGTACTCCCTCTTTTCCATTAATAATCCTCCGCTTTTTAAAACATATTCCTCAAGTTATTTTTGAATACTGATAAATTTAGTTCAAAATAATTACGAAATATATAATTTTACATTTTAGAAGTTACACATTACAAAATTCTTCGTAGTCATTTCATACGATATCAATTAGTATTATTATTGCTTATAACAGAAATTATTGATGATCAACATGTTGTAAAATAATTGCAATCAAAATGGATCACTATTAGTTGACAGAAAGGAGTACTCCCTCTATTATAGGTGTTTTACATTTAGGCGAAAGAAGTGAGTGGATGAAATTGAAGGATTTTGTCAAAAATTAAAAATGTGTCATTTAGAAAAAAAAATTTCACTTAGGTAAGTATGACACTAATAAAAGAACGAAAAGTATAATTGTTGTGTCGATTATGTGACAGATGACAAGTGTGATTTTTAGGGATCAGATTATTGTACATAATAGAGATATAAATTAGAGCCCGTCTCTTGAAAGACGGTATTTCCATAAGTCATGGAAAGACCAAGGTTTAAAGTGAAAATAAGAATAAATGAAGATAAAATTTTTGGGTTGCATGAATCAGGTTATAAAATTTATAACTACTACACGTTGCATAATAAAATTATAATATTACAACTAAGACCTCATACCTTTCATTATTATAATTAAACCATAAGGTTATGGAAAGACCTCTTTCCCAAGACTTTGCCTATAAATTAACTAGAATCAGGATAAGAAAGAAATATCAATTCTGATTGATTTTGTGTATATCATGTTCCATATATGTTTAAGTGTTGTATACCATTTATACTCACTACATATCAATACACACAACTATAATTATTTGTGAGTTTTACTTTCGGTATCAGTCAGATCTCTCTAAAAGTTTTTGGCTTTTATCACTTTCTTCTCAAATTTCACTTTACCTTTTTTCGATTCCACAGTCGTTCTCCTTTCCATTCGTTCTGCTCGGCCATCAAGTCTTCACCAATTGTCGTCCATCTCCGGTTATCTTCTTCGATCAGGCTGCTCATTCGTTGCCACTGAAGTCCGACCGATTCCGGCGACCTTAAGTTCTTTCGACGTTGTTGGGTTCCCAGATTCATATCGTCCAGCCTCCCGATCAACGTCAAACCTTGCTCTTTTTCGACGCCCAGATCGAGTTTTTCTACCATCCCCGGTGGCCTTCTTCTTCTCCATGTGATGGTCTGGAATCTCAACGTCGACCGTGACTTTTCCGCAGACTTCTTTGTTGTTTTCTCCGGCCAGCTCCAAGCACTGTCCCTATTTCTCCTGAAGCCTTTGTTCTGCCGTTTCTGAGATTCACGCGCCATATTCTAGCGTGTGGCCTGCTCGCGAGCAAAATTTGACGTTTTCGGGCTTCCAAACGTGGCTTCTATTTAGCGCATGATCCCACGCACCAATTCTTCTCGCATGCAAGCATCCCATGACCTGCTCCATTTTCTCGCGACGGATGGATTTCTCGCGACCTGTTCATTTTATCGTGGTTTTCTCAACTTCTCGCGAATCTACTCACCTATTGCCCAATCAGCACTTTGTCACTAGCGAGTCAGTGCCCAGTCAGCACTGACCCATTAAAAATACTAGTTTTGTATTATGGCTCATTTTGGTCAACCACGGTGCCAATGGTGTTATGCTCCGGACTATGTTGCTTTTTCTTATTCTAAATTATGCAGTGAATGGCACCAGTTGTTGTGTTAGTGGTGTAAGAAATTTGGTCACTTTGCTTCCACATGACCTCACTTGGTCTTTCGGGCTCCTTCTCCGGACTCTTTACCGCATGCTTGTTGGATAGCTTATTTCGGCGCAACCAACCACATGACCTCTTCTCAATCCACTCTTACTCGCGTGACTCTTTTTTTTGGTACCAATCGTGTTATTGTTGGTAATGGTTATGCTCTTAACATTACCCATGTTGGTCATTCTCGAGTCTCTGATTCATTCTCTTTGTCTGATATTTTGGTGGTTCCATAAATTAGTAAAAATTTGTTGTCAATTAGCAAGTTTACTCGGGATATGAATGTTGTCATTTGTTTTGATGATTCTTCTTTCATTATTTTGAAGAAGTTTACTAGAGATATTATAGGCAAAGGCCATTGTGATGATGGCTTATATGTTTTGGATCAAGGTGGTGCTCCTTTATTTGCTTTTGTTGCATCAAGTGCTTCTAAAGCATCTCTTGAACTTTGGCACAGTAAATTGGGTCATGTGGCTCACAACATCATTTCTTCTTTGAGCAAGTCTGGATGTTTGTAAATTACCAGTTTGCTGCCTAAGCCCAATTTATGTCACATTTGTGCGACGACTAGAGGCAAGCGTCTTTCTTTTAGTGATAATTTAAAACAGACACCACGCATTTAGTTCATTGTGACATTTGGGGATCCTCACCCATGATCTCTCGAGCTGATTACTCCTACTATGTCATTTTTGTTGATGATTTTTCTCGGTTTACTTGGTTATTCCCTCTACGATGGAAGTCTGATTTTGTAGAAGCTTACATGCAATTTGAAGCTTTTGTTGATAACTAGTTTTCTACCACCATTAAAGTATTTCAGAGTGATAGTGGAATTGAGTTTATAAATCATCGCATGTAGACTCATTTTGCATCTAAGGACATTCATCATCAGAATTCATGTCCTTACACTCCTGATCAAAATGGTCGAGCAGAGAGGAAGCATCGTCGTATTACAGAGACAGGTTTGTCGGTGCTCTTTCATTCTAGCCTTCACCATTCATTTTGGTATGATGCTTTCTCTACGACGGTCTACATCATAAATAGACTGCCTACTTCAATTTTATCTGGTCAGTCTCCACTCTCTGTTATTATTGGTACAACATCTAACTACTCCAATTTTCATCCATTTGGCTGTCAAGTTTTTCCTTATTTGAGGCCTTATGTTGCGCATAAACTAGCCCCTTGGAGTATGTCTTGTATATTTTTGGGATACAATTCTCAGTACAAACGTTATCGATGTCTTGATCCTCTTACAAAGAAGGAGTATATCACTTGCCATGCTCGGTTTGATGAGTTATTTTTTCCAGCTACCTGTACTAGCACTATTACAGATTCTTCATCACTAGATGTTTATGTTTTTTTGGAGCCATCGTCGGTTCCATTAGAGGTGTTTGAGTCATCTTTTGCAGCACAACCACCTATTATTCTAGAAAATTCAAATTTTCCAACTGTACCGGAAGCTCAAGGTTCTTCAAAAAATTGTGTTTGTTTGCTATAAGGTGACCAACAGCGTGTCTGGTACCAGCCAATTCCACTAGCACAGCCAACGATGTCGCCGTCGACTCACGCACCGAGCACCCCGGCCGCACGTGTACACCACTCGTTGCCTCCTCAATTGTCGGTGCCTTCACTAAATTCATCAGGCCCCCCTGCTTCTCTAATGCTGTTATCACCGTCGCCTGTTGGACTGCCACCGACTGCCTCAGGTTCCGTGCCTGCCGCTTCAGCTTCCACGCCATCCTCGGGATCCATGCCTTTGCCGATTGCAGTTCCTTTCTCTCGACATCCGATGACCACTCGCATGCGCACTGGTTCTCTACAGTACAAGGATTTTTCTGAATATGATATTTTTGGTTTACTGAGTGCTTTATTTTCTAAGACTGAGCCTCAGAGTCATTGCTTGGCTGTCAAGGATCCTGAATGGGTTGCTGCTATGGACTCAGAGATGGATGCTTTGTGCACTCAACATGCATGGGAGCTGGTTCATCGTCTTTCCCATGCAAATGTTGTTGGTTCAAAATGGTTTTACCGGTTGAAGTATAAATCTAATGGCTCCCTTGACCGGCACAAAGCGAGGTTAGTTGCTCAGAGTTTTTCGCAATTGCCTGGTTTTGATTATGATCATACTATGAAGGCCTCTACTGTTCGTAGTATTTTATCCATTGATGTTCATCGCAATTGGCCATTGCGACAGCTTGATGTGAAGAATACTTTTTTTAAATGGCATTTTGGAGTCTCTAGTTTCCATGGAGCAACCTGCTGGATATAAAGACCCTATGCGTCCTGACTATGTTTGTCGTCTATGCAAGTCCATTATGGTTTGAAGCAAGCTCCACGCGCTTTGTTTCAACGTTTCAGCTATTGTTTTTATTGGACTGGGTTTTGTATGCAGTTCTTCAGATACCTCCTTATTTGTTTTCTCACAATGTGCCTCTATACTCTATTTATTGGTTTATGTTGATGACATTATTCTTAATGGGAATGATGGTCATCTTATTCAGAAGTTTATTGATCGGGTTAATCAGGAGTTTAAGATTATCGATCTTGGCACTCTGCAGTATTTTTTTTATTGGAGGTTGTTCGTACTTCCGAAAGCTTATTCCTTGGTCATGTTAGGGACATTTTAATGCAACCTGGCATGCAAGACTCTGCACTTGTTGCTATTCTATTTGTGGTTTTTTCACAACTATCCAGCTCTTCCGGTAAGCTATTCAAAAACCCCACACTTTATCGTTATTTAGTTTGTGTGCTTCAACATCTATCGATCACACGTCCCAACTTGTCCTGTGTTGTGAATACGGTCAGTCAGTATATGCAAGCTTCTATTGATGACCATTACCAAGCTGTCACTCGGACTTTGCGCTATGTATGTGGTACACTCCACTATGGTCTTCAGTATAGCGCAAATTCCTATGCTTTACCAGTTTTGGGTCACTCTGATGCTGCTTGGGCTCGTTGTATAGAGACTCGTAGGTCTACGTATGGTTATACTATTTTCCTTGGTGGCAACCTGGTTTCTTGGAGTGCTAAGAAGCAGCCTACAATTTTTAGTTCTAGTTCAGAATCAAAGTACTGTGCTATGGAAAATACTGATGCGGAATTAGCTTGGTTGATGAATCTTCTTCGGGACTTACGTGTGATGTCTTTGTTGTGTGATAATAATAGTGCTCTCTTCCTGGTTCAAAATCCTGTTTCTCATAAGAGAGCTAAGCACATTAATATTGACTATCATTTTGTGCGTGAGATGATGTCTTCTAGCAAGCTTAAGGTTGCTCATGTTTCTACGGACTTGAAGCTTGCTGACATCTTTACGAAGGATCTACCCCGTCCTCAGTTTGGGATTCTATGTTCCAAGCTTTGCGTTACGACTAGCCCTACGCTTCGCTTGAGGGGGGTGGGAGTGGGGGTGGTAATAGAGATGTAAATCAATTAGAATCAGGATAAGAAAGAAACATCTTTTCTGATTGGTTTTGTGTATATCTTGTTTCATATTGTTTAGGTCTTATATACCCTTTGTACTCAATATATACATATATATCAATATACATATATATATATGTATATACATATGTATATCCATATATCCATATATATACATATGTATATCCATATCTATACATATGTATATCCATATATATACATATGTATATCCATATATATACATATGTATATCCATATATATACATATGTATATCCATATATATACATATGTATATCCATATATATATATATATATATATATCAATATACACACCCACAATAATTTTTGGATTTTACTTTTTATCGGTAAAAAACAAATTTAAAATTCCAATCTCTGACTGACAAATTTCTGATTGACAATTCCACAAGAGATAATCAGCCAACATTCCAATTATTTTTATTTTATTTATCACCAATATAAAAGCAAAAAAAAACAAACACGGTTTTGCCAGCTTGTATTATTCCAGTACTGTTTGGCATTTCTAGTTCTAATTCGGGCTGGCCTTATAGTTCCGTGAGTTGTGATCTCAGACATCGTTTTCTTTCTCCATCAGTTTAACTTGATTTGCATACTAATTAATATTATACTCTTAAAAAACTATGTTTAATCGTTAATATAATTATATCTATATAATAGTGACAAATAAAATATTGTGATATATAAAAACTACTTTATACGATGAATTCAACAATACTTCTTTTTTTAAAAAAATTAACCCATATTAATGGGAGAGATATGTATTAGGTTCCCCAAACCTGAAAAGATAGTAAACATTTACAAAAGTTTATCTTCAAAATAATTTTGAAGACTTTGTACAAAAAGCTACAACTTGGTTATCAGAATATCGGAGCAAAAAATTCTACTTAGGGCGTTTTTGGTGATGATTCCATTTCCATGTCTCCACCCCTCGTGTTAACATGGTTAAATGGTCAGATCTCCAAAAAGGCTCTAAGTAGGGCTGTTATGAATGCTCGAGTGCTCAAGTGTTGAAGTGCTCGATGTCCTAGCTCGAGGGCTCGAGAGCCTGAGTGTTCGAGGTATCCAGTGCTCGAGGGCTCCAAGGCTCGATGGTTCGAGGGCTCTAGTGTTTGAGTGCTCCAGGGCTCGAGTGCTCCAGGGCTCCAAGGTATCCAGTGTTCGAGGCTCGATGGTTCGAGGGCTCCAGTGCTCCAGGGCTCTAGTGTTTGAGTGCTCGAGGCCTCGAGTGCTCGAGGGCTCAAGGGCTCCAAGGTATCCAGTGTTCGAGGCTCTAGTGCTCGAGGGCTCCAAGGTATCCAGTGTTCGAGGCTCGATGGTTCGAGAGCTCAAGTGCTTGAGTGCTCGATGGTTCGAGTGCCTGATGGCTCGAGGGTGGCAGGGCTTGAGAGGCTCGATGGTTCGAAGGCTCGAGTGCTTAAGTTCTCGAGGGCTCGAGTGCTCGAGGGCTCGAGTGCTAGAGGGCTCCAAGGTATCCAGTGTTCAAGGCTCGATGGCTCGAGGGCTCGAGGGCTTGAGTGCTCGATGGTTCGAGTGCCTGATGGCTCGAGGGCGGTAGGGCTCGAGAGCTTGAGAGCTCAAGGGATCCAGGGCTCGAGGCCTCCTAGGCTCGAGGGCTCGAGAGCTTGAGTGCTCGAGGGATCCAGGGCTCGAGGCCTCCTAGGCTCGAGGGCTTGAGAGCTTGAGTGTTCGAGGTATCCAGTGCTCGAGGGCTCCAAGGCTCGAGGGCTCCAAGGCTTGAGTGCTCGAGGACTCCAGTGCTCGAGGGCTCCAAGGTATCCAGTGTTCGAGGCTCCAGTGCTCGAGGGCTCCAAGGTATCTGATGTGTCCATTTTAGATGGTTATTTTAGGCTTTTTAGGATTAGGTTTTGTGCAATTTTGTGCTCTACATGAGGCATTTTGCCTTGAAATCATCTAAGGAGGGATAAAGGCGGCTTTGACGTTTTTATCACTTTTTAGATGATTTTGTGCGACAAGGTGATTTGTTTGAAGACTTTGAAGATTTGAAGACTTTGAATATTTATCTTTGAAGATTTGAAGATTTGAAGACCTTTACATTTGAGCTTTGTGAAGATTTGAAGAAGTGAAGAGGTGAAGAAAGGAGAGCAAAACAACGGATGAATGATGATCCAGGGTTCTCAGAATTTTCCGAGAAGAATCAGCCTTCAAGAGTGGCACCATTAGATTCCTCTTCTCGAGCACTATAAAATCGACTACAAGAACTCCCGAAACGGATCAACGGTTCACCCGGAGGAAGCAAAACAAAACAGGGCTGCAGTTTACTGATTTGGTCGCGAGTCGCGACGACAGCGTCCAGTCAGCCCTGCAGCAGCGTTTTCCTCCCTTTTTCTTCCCCCTATAAATACCTCTTCACCCCCTTCATTCCACAGCTTTTGGCCCCTGTTTTGGGCCAAAACCCTAGCTTTTTCTCTCTTGTTTTCTTAGTTTCTATGTGTTTTCTTGTTCTAGAGTAGTTTTTGTACTTGGGAGCAAGGATTGAAGCTTCCATTTCTATGTAATAAGGAGCATTTATATCTATCTATTTGGTGTTTTTGCTATTGTGCTTTTATTGTGCTTTGAATGTTAATTGTTGATGCCATTGATATTGTTGAAAGCTTGAATGAAATACTTGTATGAATTGCTAGCTAGGGTTTGGGGGATTTGGGTTAATTTCCCCCCTTTTCTTGTTAGGGATGCATGAGTATGATTTAGGGCTTTTGATTGTGTTGATGGATTGATAATGTGCTAGATGAATGTGATTGATGTTGAACTCTTCGTCATGTTCGTTTGTGTAGCAAACGAGAGAGTTATATGCTCTTGGATGAATGTGCGTTGCACGTTCATCCAATCTCGTGTAATTGCATGAATTGGTTAAATGCTTAGTCACGGTGTAGTGGTCATAAGCATTGCCAAGCTTGTTGGTTCTTCGTGATTAAATGTCACCAATGATACCTTGAGTCGTGGTCGCGACAATGGGAGTCATTGGTGAGGTTTGACGAGAGATGTCGAACTCACTCTTGCAAACTACGAACTAAGAAGGATAGGAGTTTAGTCTCCACAACAAGTAGTTGAAGTATTGAATAGATGGTTTTAACTCATCCTTGAAGCATTTGTTATTTAGCATTTGTGTATTCTTGATGGTGTGTTTCACTTCACTTGTGCCATGAGTTGCTTGAGCATAGGGAGTGCTTGTATGATTGAATTGGTTAGGTGTTAGGAACGTGACGAATTCCGTAGCTCCTTTGCATGAAAATCTATGAGCATGAACTTAGAACTTCTTGTGATTTATGTGTTGTGATTCTTGCTAGATGGGTATGTTGATGTTGAGTCATGTAATGCTATATGATAGAATGAGTGAATGATCCAATGACCTACATTAGATTTGGAAGTGGATATCCATGGCCCCCAAGGCTTTTTATCTTTGTAGTTTAAAACCCCTTTTCTTAGTTTTGTTTGATGATTAGCATAGTCACTTGACCTTGCTAGTTATCTTGTCTTTTTACTTTCGTAACTTAGGAAAAACCAACCAACCCCCCCCCATTTACATGCTTTTATGTGTGTGTATATATATTTACTCCTAGCCTAATATCAACCATTGTGTGCTTAGACGCTTAAGAAGATCCCTCTTCTCTTTGGACGACCCCGATTTGCCGCTATCTACCTAGTTGTAGAAAGTAAGCAAAAAGGGCTTATAAATTATCTTTTGCACAGAGGGCGCGACGATCGCCCGCCTGCCAGTATCCAGTGTTCGAGGCTCGATGGTTCGAGGGTTCGAGTGCTTGAGTGCTCGATGGTTTGAGTGCCTGATGGCTCGAGGGCGGCAGGGCTCGAGAGGCTCGATGGTTCGAGGGCTCGAGTGCTTAAGTGCTCGAGGGCTCCAAGGTATCCAGTGTTCGAGGCTCGATGATTCGAGGGCTCGAGTGCTTGAGTGCTCGATGGTTCGAGTGCCTGATGGCTCGAGGGCGGCAGGGCTCGAGAGCTCGAGGGATCCAGGGCTCGAGGCCTCCTAGGCTTGAGGGCTCGAGAGCTTGAGTGCTCGAGGGATCCAGGGCTCGAGGCCTCCTAGGCTCGAGGGCTCGAGAGCTTGAGTGTTCGAGGTATCCAGTGCTCGAGGGTTCCAAGGCTCGAGGGCTCCAAGGCTTGAGTGCTCGAGGACTCGAAGGCTCCAGGCTCGAGTTCTCGATGGTTGCAACGCATCAAATGGGAAGACTTGAAACGATTCCAAAGATCAGTAGCCAAAACTGGACTTATGCTTCCATAGGTAGAAACTGGGAATCCACAATGTGGAAGCGCAAATGAGACTGTGAAAAATGGTAGCCATCGCGAAAGGGCAGAAAAAGAACAAAAATCCAAAGCCATGAAGGGAAGTAATCCATAACCTAAAACAGAAGAGAGGAAAGATCAGCAGTATCAATCTTATTTAAAGGCTTGCCTATGGATTCTAATATAAGGTGTATGAATACTATCCATATAAATTAAGCCTCTAATATGTGCCGGAATGTTGGTCACATGCAAAGGAGAAACCATCGCAGAGGATGCTTGATATTTCGCAATGGCATCCGCTACTGAGTTACATTCTCTATGTGTGTGCTTGAGGGTAGCATGGGATAAAAGAGTGTGAACTCGGAAAACTAGAGGGTATATGGTCCATTTGGAAACTGAAGGATCATTAATCATATTTACTGCCAGTAGCGAGTCAGATTCAATAATGAGGTTGGGATATCTGTCCAGACAGATCTGATAGGCCATAAGAATTGCCTTAACTTCAGCTTCCAGTGGAGATGTGGCTATTATGGTCTCTGATCTAATAAGGATTGGTAAACCTTGGTAATTGCGAGCAATTAAGCCAATTGAAACAGAGGAATTAGACCCAGATGCATCCACGTTAACCTTGATGAAACTGTGATCTGGAGATTCCCAGTATACAGTGGAAATAGTTGGCTTTGATGGTGGTCTGGGGGGAAACATCAGAGAAGGGAACTGAAAACTTAGGTTAGGAAATATAGTTGGGAAGCAGGGAGAGGAGGTAATGGAAAGGTAGAGAGTATCTGTAACTTCCTTGCTAATATGGGAGATAGAAAAAGGTGTGTCATAAAAAAAATAAGCATTCCTAGCCTTCCATAAAGCCCAACAAATCAGAGAAGGAATCAGATGACATAGCATTCTCTGCACTCCAGTAAGGTCACTACAGTTCCAAAATCTGGAAAAAAGTATCCACTATATTATGCACATTCTGCAAATTGAAATTCACTATAGCAGCAATCTGAATCCAAATGGATTTAGAAAGATGACAATTTATAAAGAAATGTTCCATGGAGTCAGATTGATTGCACAGAGGACATTTAGAGGCCAAGCTATAACCACATTTTATGAGGATATCATCAAATGGTAAGAAGGAGTTAAGCAGTTTCCAGGTAAAGATATAAATCTTCTTAGGTAACCTTGATTTCCATATGAGCTTAGTAACTGGGAAATTACCTGATTTATATGTTAGCATTTTGTAAGCAGATTTGAAAGAGAATCTACCAATCATTTCCGGTTTCCAAATCAGTTTATCCTCTCTACCATGCTTAATTTCAGCATCCTGCAAGAAAAGAAAAGTATCATTTTCCAAGAAGGGAGCTATCCGAGATAGAATTGATACTTTGTTGTTTATAAATTCAGCAACTGAGCAGGGGTAGAACATAGAAATGATGTAAGATGGAGTACAATTAATCAGAGGACCATTTGGACACCAGTTAGCAGACCAGAAATCACACTTACCCTGTCCATGAATAATTAGAGAATTCCTTTCAGCAGTAAGGTTAATATTACAGATTCTCTTCCATGTTTTTGAATTCTTGTGAGATTGGGGAAAGGGCCACAGTAATTTGGCCCACATAGTGTTACCTAATTGGCTTTTCCACCATAATTTAAGTGAACATGCTTCAACAATTGACTGGATGGATCTAAAACCTAAACCATAATGGGATTTAGGATAGCAATGTCAGCCCATTTTCTCCAGACCCTGTGCTTTCTATCCTCAGTTTCTCCCCAAAAGAATCTAGACATTATTTTTTCCATGGATTGAAAAATAGAATTAGGGGGTTTAGAACAGTCCAAATGTGTTGAGGGATAGAATATAGACATGATTGGATCAGTATCATTTTCCCTCCAGGGCTTAACCATCTGTTCTTCCAATTTTTTAATCTTTTATCCATGATTTCAAGGATGGGGTGGAAGTATCTAGATAGAGTTCTACCTTTAAAAATAGGGCAGCCCAGGTATTTGAAGGGGAAAGTGCCCTTTTTCATACCTAGGATAGCTCTAATCTGATGATTATTTGTAATTGTAGCCCTCTTACTGATGTAGAACTCAGATTTTTCATAACTAATTTTATGGCCTGATGTTAGCTCAAAAAAATGCAGAAAAGCTTTAATCCTAATCAGACCAGGTTTAGAAGCTTGCATGAAAATAATGGCATCATCCGCATAGCTTAAGTGAGTGACTGGGGTAATATTAGAGGGCATTGAGAAATATGGCAAACTTTTATTTTGAAAAATGAATGAAAGGCTCCTAGAAAAAGATTCAGTGAAGATATTAAAAAGGAACGGAGAGAGTGGATCACCTTGTTTGATTCCTCTGCTTGATTTTAAAAAAACCAACATGATTACCATTAATAAGCACTGAGAAATAAGCCTGTGCAAGGTTGTTCATGACAGCCTTGAGGAGTTTACCTGAGAAACCAAATTTACACAGTATATTTTGCAGAAAACCCCAGCTAACCCTATCGAAGGCTTTTTTAAAGTCCAATTTAAGCATACAATTAGGGGTTCTGTTTTTTTTGTCTAGGAATCTAACCATCTCCTGCAGGTATAGGATATTGTTAGAGATATCTCTGTTCTTCATAAAGGCTGTTTGATTATTTGAGATTAGTTTCTCTATATGAGGTTTCAATCTTTCCATCAGGACCTTAGAGCAGATTTTGTTAGCTACATTAGAAAGACTAATAGGTCTGAAATCATCAAAAGAAGATGGAATAGGTTTTTTAGGAATCAGAGTTATCCAAGTGCTAGTAATACCTCTTGGCATGTTAGATCCGGAAAGGAAATCATTTACTGCAATAATGAGGTCATCTTTATGAAATCCCAGCATTTAATGTAAAATTTGCTTGAAAAACCATCAGGTCCTGGGCTGCTATTCTTATTTAGACTCAAAACCACAAGTTTGAGCTCAGTTTCAGTTACAGGCTGGGATAGTCTAAGATTATCTTGTTCAGTAATGGTGGCAGGAATTTGACTGATGAAATGTGGGTAGTAGGTAGAATCCACTGAATTCCTGGGCTCGGTCAGCAGGTCAGAGAAGTAGGAAACAACTTCCTTTTGGATGTCTACAGGATTATCAAGCCATTTCCCAAGAGAATTTTTGATCTTGGATATATGCAATTTACAATTTTTCTCCTGAACGGTCTTGTGAAAAAATTGGGTGTTGTTATCTCCACACTTAAACCAGTTCAACCTAGATTTATGTTTCCAGAACTTTTCTTTCTCTTTTAAAGCTCTAAGAAGTAATGCCTTTTTTTATTAAGATTGATACAATCAGTTTCTGAGTGCGTTAAATCATAGACAGCTTCTTGTCTCCTCAGATTTTCTTCAGCATCAATCACATTGGCTTTAATGTCACCAAAACTTTCTTTATTCCAGATCTTAATCACTTTCTTAACTCTAATAAGCTTGAGGTATAGTCCCATCATTCCTGTTTGGGGCACAGGATTGGTCCAATTATGTTTGATCAAGTCTGAGAATTCTGGTCTATTAAACCAGCAGTTGAGAAACCTTAATGGTTTAGGGTGTGATGGAATCTGGGATGCAATTTGTAAGAGGATGGATGAATGGTCTGATGATTGCCTATGAAGGATCTGAATAGAAGAGGCTACAAATTTATTACTCCATTGAACATTACACAAACCTCTATCTAACCTTTTAGAAGTAGGATTTCTAAGCCTAGAATTAGTCCATGTAAACAAATTCCCTACTGTATTAATCTCCTGAAGTCCCTGGTTATTAATCCAATTATGAAAATCCCTAATACTGCTTAGATTAGGAAAACTAGGGCCTCTATATTCATCAGGTGTGATAATTGTATTGAAATCCCCTATGAAAACAGTTTCATTTGGTGGGAGAAGGCTTAGGTCATGCCATAGTTTCTTCCTACCTTCTCTATTCCTAAGTGCATATACAAAGACCATTTCCATTTAAGACTTAGATCCTAAATGGGTGATTTTTACATTTAAGAATTGCTCATGGTGGCATACAAGATTAACAGTCATTGAGTCATTCCACATAAGCCAAATTTTGCCATTATGAAGAGGGAGATTATGTGAGTAATGCAGCTTCTCCATATATGTTTGGCATTGAGAATTATCATGCATAGGTTCTATAATACAGAGAAGCTATATTTTCTTATAAACAGTCAAATGTTTCAGCCTTAGCATTGAGGTATCAATTCCTCTCGGATTCCATATCAGGAAATTAAACTTGAGACTGTGCATCATTGTTCACCCGATTTATGGCTTTTAGTGGCAGATATGAGCATCATCTTATTTAATTGACTAATGTAATAGTTTTTTTGAATCTTAGCCTTACCTTGGCCATTAGTCTTACCTGATAGTTTGCTTGAATCTTCCTGAGGATCAGGCAGTGGGTGAGAGTCCTCAGTAGGATCTTTACTAACATCAAAAGGATCTTGGGGGTCCTAAGCCACACATTCGTCAGTGCTAGATTGATCATCCATTTCCTGTAAAACAGAAAATCTATTTTCCATCTTTCCTTGGTGTGAAAGTGAGGGGTTAGTAGGAGAGAGTTGGAGGAGTGTCAAACTATGGGAACCAATCACAATATCATCCTTAGCATAAAATCTAGGGGCTCTAATCGGAGTAGTGAACTCAGTTTGATTTATTAGTTCCCTAAGAGATGATTAGGACTTATCTAATACTTGTATTACAGGGGTTTGGTGTGGGGAGTAGGGGTGAGGTAACTGAGATATGCTGATGTTAGGGATTGCTTCTGTTATCTTAGGGCCATATGAAAGGGGATCAGAGCCAGGATTAGTATTAGCTAACTGATGGGGAATGGTTACTAGGTTGGGCATCTTGGAGGGAGGCTGATTGTTAGCAAACCTCACAGGAGCTCTATCAAACTTATGCCCTGTAGCATACCATTTTGGCATTGGATCAGCATTGTTATGAGGGATAGCTTTACATTAACTAAGCGAATGTCCCAGTTTAGCACAGTGGTTACAGTACAGGGGAACATCTTCATACTCAATATTATACTTCCTGTTGTTACTTTCTGATCCTAATCTAATAGAGGTGTGAAGTGGTTTCTGTAAGTCTACTTCAACACACAATTTGATGGCAGAAGGCCTGGTTAACATCTCAATAGCCAAATCTTTTTTGATGAAATTACCTATACTATTACCAATGGCCTCAATTGATGAAGTATTATAATAGTACAGGGGAACTTCCCTGATCGTGCACCAGACAGGAACGATTGGGGATTCCTTGTGCATTGAGAAATCTGGCGACCATTTCAGGATTTTCATTAGGACACCATTGAAGCTCCAGCTCCCTTTGATCCAACATCGCTGATAGTCATTAATGTGGTCGAACCTGATGAGGACATGCTTGAAGATCCAGAGATCCCAATTGATATTTGCCGGCAAACCCCACTGTTTTGAAAGTGGACTCCAGCTGTTCTATTGTGAGTCTGCCTTTGGTAAATTTGCCTATGAGAGCGTTAGCGTAGTGAGCTGAGAGTTTTGTGATTTCATCCTCAGAGTATAAGTATGCGGGTTCACCAAGGTGCTCCAATTTTGGGATCAATTCAGGGTTGTCCGGGAGCGATTGGCGAAGGGGCGGTGATTTTGATTGAAGGGCAGAGAGGAAGGATTTATGGTTGTGGATGGTGTTGCTATTCTCTGCCATGGTGGCCGGCCGCAGGGAAACCGAAGTCAGCGCCATAGCTTGTCGGCCAAGAGGGAGCCGTTAGCGGCGGAAGAAGCCGTTACCGGCGTGGAAAAAACCGTTAGATTCAGAATCGGAGGAGAGAGAAGAGAGAGTCTCAGTAAGTGATTAGACCGTAAAAAAACAGTATTTTAAATGATAATGAATTCAACAATACTATATACAATAATATTATTGTTTATGTCTATTTAAATATGTGGTCAAATTTTAATAGAGAATAGTGTAAAAAAAATAAAAGTGCAAATAGACTTGGGACGGAGAGAGTATGCTATTTATTTTAGAAAAAAATATGTATACCCCTAAACAACACCAAATCTAGGTATAAGTACAAAATTTCTAAATGTAGATAATTTCAATGATTTATTTATTATATTATCTTTAATCTAGTTTTATTTATAATCAATATCTAATTATATATGTCACGGGTTACTCTTGTTGGGTTTTCTGGCCATGTTAGAATGTAACGAGTACCTTCTAATTCCATGTACGTCACACTCAGCTTGGTTGCTTCCAGCAGCTAAGCCTTTAGAGGGACATGAACAAGTATACAACGGAAACACACGAGTTTAGAATGTGGGCAATAGCTCACAAACGAGGGACAAAAGCGATACAATGCCCAAACAACTTGGGGAGGAAATGCCTGTTTTCAATGTGTTGCAAAGGAACGGGGTGTGGGTAGCCTCCTGATCAATTTCTAAAATATTCCCTTAATCTCTATAGATATCATCAATTAACTCATCTTCTTTCTACGCATCATATATCATCCACAACGCATTATTTATCACCCACATAACACATTATTATTATTTTAATGTCAAGTCAATAAAACGTTATTTTGATATTTAGAACATAAGACAATTACATTTATCTCAACTTATACTTAAATATTGTTGAATGTATAGCAATTGGTAATGCATTGTTCTCTATAAGGTTTACTTAAGTATGGTTGAATGCACACTTCAAAAATGATTATTGGTGAACCCATTGCGATTGGCAATGCATTGTTACATAGTTTACTGTAGGTGTGCATTGTTACATCTAACGTTAACTTAAGCATTGTTGAAAGCATTGTTGAATGTATTGCGTTGAATGAAAAACTTAAATATTGTTAAATGCATTGCGATGAATGAATTGCAACTGGCAATGCATTATTATATCGTTTACTAGAGATGTGTTATTGGCAGTCTGCATTATTATTTTTCTTTTCATTTTATCCTTTCAAAGGAACACTGTTATCAAGATAATTATTTAAAACCGTAGTTATTTTTATGTGGATGACAAATAAATATTTGAAAAAAAAGAGATGGTTGATAATGTTTATCGAGATTACAAGAGAATACCATAATTATAAATTGTTTAGGACTATATTATCCTTATGCAGGTGCATAAGGATAATATAGTAAATTAATTATTAAAATTACTATCACTTCGGAGTTTTGTGTCTATACATAGATTCCATCCTACAAAAATGTCCTCAGACTCTTGATGCAGGGTGAACACTGACGATTCTCATATGATGATGTAAGATATGAATGATTGATTTTATTCATAGTGAAAGGCCACTATGTATAGTGTTGGGAGAAAACGCGGGCGCAGTGGAAGATGGCCTGTGCAAACCTTTCCCAAATACTCGGTCTAAAATGACAATGTGTTACAAACAAGTAAAAAACAAATGCAGCAAGAACACACCATAATTTTACTGTGGAAAACCTCCTCAAACCAGTGAGTAAAAATCACATGGCTCATAAGCCACTTAAACTCTTCCATTATAATCAACAATAATGGGTACACAAGTTCTCCCTAGCACCAATTAGAGGCATGCAAGATTTCATCAAGATATCAACTCCAATCTTGGTAAATAACAAGCGTAAGAGAGATCAAATCAAGGTAGAAACCAAGAGGATGCATAAATGAATAAATGCGGTTTTGTTTCTGATCAAATCGTATTCTGATTTTGTAATCGAAAACTTTAAGGCGATCTTGTTTTTGATTTCGTAATCGTATTCTGATCTATGCATAAATGCATTCCCGGACCCAAGAGGATTTTCGATTTTTGAAATAGCCTATGGTCTTTTTGCCAAAAATGTGTTTCATTAACTATTCCGGCTCCAAAAAATCCATGATTCACAGCCACAATGTTAAAACAATACACGATAGTATGTTCTACCTCAACAAAAATCTATAGATAAAGCTAGCCAAGCAATAATCTATAAATAGGAATAAATTTGAACACAAATCTATTACGCCATTTCTAGGCTACAATATTTATCTAAGTTGCACTACCCTATCAATAGCAGGATTCCCCAGTGAATGAGACCGATTGAGAATTAGATGTTCTGCCAAACAATTCCACATATTGTTGATTTCAACTAGAAATTAGGGCGTTGAATACTTTTTGAAAATCTGTTAACAACAATATATATGGTATACTATTAATATTTGGGAAAAATTATATTAAAAGATGACTACAAACAATTACAAAATTACCTTGTCAAATTCAAGTGTATGCACCCAGTCACGTATAACATGACGTAATATCCACACTCTCACATTTGTGCCTGTTTCTTGTACTAATTGTGAAAAACATGATTTTTTAGCTATGTGGGACCAATAGTGTATATAAAAATAAAAGTAAAGTTATCGGTAGACCACCTTGATGTTGAGCAACTGAAACAAAATTTTATTTTGTTCGCTTGGCTCCATCATTGCGGATTCCAAAATGTGAACGAATGCATCCGATGGTGGAAAGTGCATGGGATCCAGCCAATACACCTGCTTATTTGCGGGCACTATCAATATCAATCTCCAATGGTTGCTGAATATTTTTTAAATTATGATATAAATTACAATGTAATGATTTTGGAAAATAAAATGAATGAAGTAGACAACCTCTCGATGTATGGTGCAACGAAAAGCTTTTTATCCTTCCGGTCAAGGCATTTTTGAATGTAGTCGATCCTCTCTTATTTCGTACAACCAACTTCTTGTATCACGACGGGAACATGTATTCTATCCATCCCTTTTTGTGATTAGTGGTGAAAAACATGTACCTCAAAAATTACAATTTAGTCACCATTAACAATAATTCTTAATGTATTAAAAAAAGACTTTGTAAATGAATTTTCAAAAATCACTCACAAGGTGTAGATCGACATCATCGCTTGATTAACATGGTCACATCTCCACAAGTCTTCAAAATCACTCCATAATGCCATGATTTCACGTTTGCATCCAAATACACATTCATTTTATAAGAATGCGTATGTTGAATTTTGATCATGCGAGTGTAGCAAATTATAAAGCACCCGTACAAAGTGAGGTAAGTCTCGTAGGGCTTGTGCCATTCCCAGTGGAGCTCTAACCCTAGTTAGTGTTGTTGGGACGGATTTGGAGGTTGTTTTAACCGATCTTGGTGTAGTCTTCACCGGTTTAGGTGAGGCGGGCCATGTTTCCTTCAAATGTCTATCCTTGATGGGATCTGCGTAAATAAGTCTTTGGGATAAAGTAGGGAACATTCCCAGGGTAGGACCAACTTTCTTGTATTCTCCCTCCGGGATTGGAAAAGGGTCCCCCATGACCAAAGGATTCTCCAATGAAACCCTCGAAAGACCATTAGCAGTAGGCGCAGAGTGATGATGTCTCATTAACTCATGAAAAACTTCATTGGCAATATGGAGCGGCATACCTTATATGTTTTGATTAATGTACAGTTCACACAGACATTATTACTACGAAAATGGATAAAATATATATTGAACTCGATATTTATTCATAGAGCGATAATAATGAGAAGGAAACATTTACCTTTTTCTCATTTTCAAGTATGGCATTGTCGAGGTTGTCGGGTTTTAACAATTGCCTATCGATTCTTGGATTTTAAAGTAATTGCTTGTGATTGACCTCTACATCTGCAGAAGAATGACGTGAACCCATTGACGGTGGTGTCCAATTGGGCATCAAGTCCTCTAAATTATCAGGAAAAACGAGCCCGGTGTGTTGGACCAATCTCTGGATTACGCTGTCTTGTTGCTCGATTCGTTTTTATTGTTGTGGTGCTTTCCTTTTCAAATTGTGGATTCCCTAGGTTCCACTCCATTGTAGAACCATGCAATGCCAAATACCTCCCGTTGGGTCAAGAAACTACCAACGCCTCTTGCACGGCCCCCGTGGTCGGATTTTTCCGTGGCTTCACAAAGTATGCCATGTTTTCCCGTGGGAATGAATTTCCCAATTGATTGATCTTTCTTAAAATTTTCCTAGGTAAAAAAATAAATAGATTTTTGAAAGTTAGTTTGTTATACCCTAAACAGTCTGCAATCTTAATATTAGATTAACTTACACAATTCAATACCACTTTTCCGCAAGTTCGTTCTTTTCTTCATGTTTGTATATACCATCCTTGTTGCACCAGCCTCAGAGAAAAAGACAATACCTTTCATTGTCATCCACATTAACCGATTGCACCAAAGTTCTTGCCTCATCCTCTATCATCCCGCCCTCCATTGCAATTTTCACTTCTTTTCTAGTCGTTCTTTCACTATCTCCAATGCCGCAAACACACAACCCCCTTGACTCAATTGGCGAGGAATCTTATTCTCCCAGGGAACACGTTGTTTTTCTTTCCTAGTACCCTAAGTTAAAGGTTAAGTTAGTGTTATCACCAAAGACATTTTAATCTAATTAAGATTTAGAATATATTACTTTACTAACATTTTCATTATTCTCTAATGCCCTTTTCTTGTGGATCTCCCAGCTCTTCGGTTGAATGTTCGTGTATGTTAGCCATGGCCGATCACCTTTCTTATTGCTAAATATGTACTCTTTGGACAATTGGTACTTATGTTCATGCCAACTCTTGCACATCATGAACATAGCCTTCTTCCGCAAAGCACCCACATCTGGTGCTTCGATTTCAAAAGGTCTCTAAGGGGAATATTATAATCATATGGATTGAATTATGGGGTTGACACTAGTAGGTTAAAGTTTGTATGAAAAACTACATGGAAATTGATTGACAAAACACTACCTTGCATTCTAGCCACAATGTGTCCTTGTATTCTCTTGGCACTTCATGCCAACTATCGTAGCGGATATCTACCCTTGTTCTACCCACCTTTGCAACCCAACTAGACCATTTAGTACGTTGCTCCGAGACACAATTTCCCAACTTGTCGAAACTCACCAATGTCGACTCTTTCCTAGACATTCTACGTTCTAAGGCTTTACAATGAGTTATTGGAATTCCCAAATCACCCAATCCATCATCCTCATTCTATGTCGTGCCCGTCGAGTGGGGATTAACATTGCCTGAAAGTGACACATCATCACGATTCCTTTTCTTAGATGTCATTATTTACTCTACAATTAAAAAATATTTTTTTATTAAAAACCATCCGGGGATGGGGGAAATTCTATTAGGCCTTCCCTAGCCATTAAATAACAAAAGCAAGAAAGAAAGGAAGCCAAAGCTTAGTTGGATATACAGGAGTGATCATTCAGCTCTTGAAGCAATAGCAATTGCTTCCAAAAGAATAAAGAGATATGGATGATATGATGAAGATTTCATAAAGTATTAGGCTATGGAAAGAATCATCTAACTTGTTAGTGAGTCGAATTAACGAAACACAAGACAGTCAGAATCATCCTCATAACCTAACGGAGTTTATCTTCATCAAACAACAAATTTCTATGGTTAAGGAATGTCGTTTGCAGCTTGATCAGCAGAAGCCAAGAAGTAAGTCCAGGTCATCCACTTTCCTGAGCCTGATGGGGTTACCATCGCTACTCAGAATGCATCTATTTTTCCATCTTGTAAAGCTTCCAAAATCATGGTGAGAGCAGCAGAGGAGAGCTTCCATAGGACCAGAGTAGAAGGAGACACAACAGCATGTCAGTAGTTGAAAGATCCTGCATGAAATGAGTAGAAATCAGTAGCATCCGATCTAGTTAGCAATCCGTAATGAAGGGGTACCAATTTGGTCAATTCTAACGAGTCCCTGGACCAAGTTAGGGAGCACAGAGATACTGTGAAAGGATGAATTGGTCTTTAGTTGCAGACAGTTTTTTGCAAGAGTATGAGCCACCAGATTTGCCTGTCTATAAATGTGCTCAAGTTTAATAGCCCCCAAGGAATGGTGAATCTCATCAGATAAACAGAACAATTTCCAGTGAGCTCTTTGGGGGTCACTAACAAAGAGTACTGCACTAAGGCAGTTAGATTCCATACATACAGGAGAGGGCAAATCAGTAGAAAATTGAATTGCAAACTTAATTGCTTTCAATTCAGCTTCCAAGGGGGAAAGAACATTAGTATATAAAGTATAAGCCCCCTTAAAACCACCTCTACTATCCCTAATTATCATTCCAATCCCACACATATTAGTATTACAGCACCATGAAGCATCTACATTTAACTTAAAACTTGAGCAGGGCCTCTCCCATGCAATTTTCATAATTTTAGGCTTTGGGGAGAGTTTAATCAGAGGTAGAAAAGAGTGATCTGCAATACTTAAATCAAAAGGAGAGACTATATAAACAGGTTTAGCACAAAAGGAATAGAAAATTTGATCCCTAATCTGTTGAAGCACTAGGATAGAGGAAGGCTTGACAGAATCAAAAAGAAATTTATTCCTCATCTTCCACAGATTCCAAAATGTAAATATAGCTGCAGTTCGGACTATAATTGAATGTAATGAAGTTAGAGTAGGGTAAGTTAGATAGAATGATAGTCTCTCCCATACCGATGGAAAAACTCTGTCCCTAATTCCCATAAACTGATGAACTGATTTCCAGACATTCAGTGCAAACTCACAGGAGTTGAAAAAATGATCTAAGGAGTCTTCATGTATATTGCACATACAACATTTCAAAGGTAAGCAAAATCTCATTTTTCTAAGGATGTTATCAAAAGGTAAAAATGAGTTTGTCACTTTCCACATAAAAAGCAGAGATTTTCTTATCTAATCTAGAATTCCAAAAATGTTGAGAAGAGGCAATAGAACCTGTATTGTTGCAGAGTGAAATGTATGTTGATTTGAAGGAGAAATTCCCTTTGATACCTGGTTTCCATAATAGTCTATCTACTCTGTGTGGTGTTAGTTTTGCTTCCTGCAAAAGAGTAATAATGTCAGGAGGCAGGAAGGGGTTAATTTTACTGATAAGATTAGACTTGTTAGATATGAATTCAGAGACAGTACAATCCCCTGCAATATCCACCCTATTCTGATCACACAGATCTGTAAGAAGCCCTATATCTAGCCAATTAGTAGTCCAAAAGTTACATTCCCCTCTCCCTATAATAACTCTAGAGTTAGCTTCTGCCCATGTGTTAACAGAACATATCCTTTTCCAGTTTGGAGAGGACCTATGTGAAGGAGGGAGGGCTGCCACTAAATGAGTCCATAGAGCCTCAGCCATCTGAAACTTCCACCACAGTTTTACTGAACATGTTTTAATTATGGTGGATATTGATCTAAACCCTATACCATTTTGATCAGTTGGTAGACAAAGAGCTGTCCATTTTCTCCAAGCTCTTTTAGATTTGAACTCAGTATCCCCCCAGAAGAAGTTACTCAGTTTTTTTCTTTGGTGGTAATAATCAATTTTTTTGGATTTATAACCTGCCAAATGTGCTGGGGTATGGAATAGATGCATGACTCAATTAGTGTAATTTTACCCCCTGTAGATATCCATCTATTTTTCCAATTACATATCTTACTATCTATCTGTTCAAAAAGAGGTTGAAAATAGATCTTTTTTGCAGCACCAGTAAAGATAGGAACTCCCAGGTATGAAACTGGAAATGCTCCAATTTTCATCCCCAAGATCCTTTTAATGTAGTTAACCTTTTGAACCGAAGCATGCTTACCTATGAAGATATCACTCTTATTATAGTTAATAGATTGGCCAGTGACTTCCTCAAAGGTAGACAAAAAAGCTTTTAATCTAATCAAAGTTAACTTAGTTGCTTTAAAGAAAACAACAGTATCATCCGCATATGATAAATGTGAGATTCTCGGAGGATTACCTGGCAGGTCAAAATATGACAGCTTACCACTGTAAAATATGAAAGCCAAACTCCTTGAAAAAAACTCATAGAAAATGTTAAACAAGAATGGAGATAAAGGGTCACCCTGCTTAATGCCCCTAGTGGATTGAAAAAATCCCACTGGCTTACCATTAATAAGAATAGAGAACCAAGCCTGGGACAGATTTTTCATGATTGAGAAGATAAATTTAGCATGAAATCCAAATTTAGCTAAAACATTATATAAGAAAGACCACCTAACTCTATCAAAAGCCTTTTTGAGGTCAAGTTTAACAATGCAATTTGGATCTCTTCTCTTCCTATTAAGAAACCTAACCATTTCCTGTAAGTAAATTACATTGTCTGAGATGTCTCTACCATGTAGGAAAGCTGTTTGGTTAGGAGAAATAATCTTAGGCATTATAGACTTAAGTCTTTCCATAAGCACTTTAGAGCATATCTTATTTATCACATTGGAGAGACTTATAGGTCTATAATCATCAAAAGAAGTGGGGGTTTTCTTTTTGGGGATTATTGTGATCCATGTACTCCCAATACCCCTAGGCATATTAGTTGCAGTAAGAAAGTCCTGAACAGCCAGAAGTAGATCATTTGCTATAATATCCCAAGATTTAATGTAGAACTTGGCTGTAAAGCCATCCGGGCCTGGACTACTTGATTTATTAAGATTAAGAACAATCCCTTTTAGCTCATCTAATGAAACCAGTTGCAGAAGTTTTTCATTATCATCCTGATTGACCAATTTAGGGATATGGTTTAGAAAATGAGGTTGAAAGAGAGAACTGTCAGGGGAGAAGCTCAGAAGGTCCTGGTAATAATGAATAGCTTCCATCTCAATATCATGTATATTATCTAACCACTGACCATTCATACTCTTAATTTTTGTAATCTTCAATCTGTTATATCTTTCCTTTACAAAGTTATGAAAGAAGCTTGTGTTATTATCCCCTTCTTGCAGCCATTTAATCTTTGCCTTATGTTTCCAAAAGTTTTTTTGTTCAGCCATAGCCCTAAGTAACCTAGCTTTAGCCTCCTTAAGTTTAACCAATTCAATCTCAGAATCTGATTGATCAGTTAAGGATTCCTGAGCCTGTAGAGCCAATTCAGCTTGTACCACATTGTCATGAATGTTGCCAAATTTTTCTTTGTTCTAGATTTTTAGAACCTTCTTAAGTCTAACAAGTTTTAGATAAAAGGCTAGCATTCCTGATTTATGCAAAGGAATATCCCAATTATGTTTGATTACCTCATTAAATTCCTTTCTTTTGTACCATGTGTTTAGAAATCTAAATGGCCTAGGATTGGATGGGGTATCACTACCAACAGTTAGCAGCATGGGGTTGTGATCTGAACTAACCCTATTCAGAATCTGAATAGAAGATGCAGGAAAGGCTAATGACCAAGATGAAGTGCACAATCCTCTATCAAGTCTTTTAACTGTAGGAGACCTTAATCTATTATTAGTCCAAGTGAACAAGTTCCCTACAGTGTTAATTTCTTCCAGAGCCATTACATTAATAAAATCATTAAAGTCCCTCATACTCCCCAATTTGGGAGTAGATGGACCTTTATACTCATTTATTGATGTAATGGCATTGAAATCACCAATAAAAAGGGATTCAGAGTGATTATATGAGCTGAGGTCTGACCAAAGAGATTGTCTACCTGATCTAGTTCTGAGACCATAGATAAAAAAGACATCCATAGTCTTATTAAGATTAATACTATTCGGGTTAACTGCAAGGAACTGCAAATTATCACTTTTAACTGTCAGTATTAAGCTTGAAGTCCAGAAAATCCAAATCTGACCATTATTTGCTGATATGCAATTATCATATTTCAGCCTTTGTCTATATAAATCACATTGCGAGTTATCATGTTTAGGCTCAATTAAACAAATGAGTTCAAATTTATGCCTATTGATAAGATTACAAAGTCTTAACATAGATGTGTCCATTCCCCTGATGTTCCAAACCAGCATTTTAATCCTGATTGTTGTATTATTCATAGGGAAACATTGGTAGAGCTTTTTGATCTAGTCATGATAGTATTTTTCTGTGAAAAAAAAGACTCATTACTCTGTTTAGCATGTTTCCCTAATGATTTCCCTTTCTTCAGCTTGCTAGGATTAGAGAATGAGGAACTAACCCTGTTTACCTGATCAACATCATCATCTTGGACATAATCAGTGTCCAGGAAGGCAGGAAGTTCAGCACTGACTGGGAAGTCACTTTGGGTGGCTTCTTCACTTGATATTTCTTCATCAGCCAAAGGTAGAAATCTATTATCCCTGTGTTTCTGCTGAGAAAAGATAAAATTTTTTGCAGCAATAATAGAACTGAAAGGTGAGAAGGACCTTCCTCGTTTACTAGGTAAATCATCCTTAGCAAAAACTATCCTAAGGTTCGAAGGGGCAGATTGTGAAAGCCTAGTCAGTTGTACTGATACACTGGGATCAGAAGAAAGCACTTGGGGAATTAAGGAAATAGGCTGTAGTTTTCCAGATTCAGGTGACTGAGACTTATGATCAATCTCTATCTCAAGATTGGCTTCATGATTGGCACAGGGGATAGGGTCAACTACATTATTAGTTACAGCTTGTTGTTGATCAGGAACATCCTCAGGAATCAGAGGATCAATCACTGGAAGATCGATGTCAATTAAGACAGCCTTATTAGTGTCTTGTTCACTAACTGGGATCAGCTGGTTCTTCAGAACGTATTTGAATTTCTGGGCTTGAAATTTTTTTTGTTTTTCTATTACTGACACCCCTGAACTCCCAGCTTTTATATTTCCAGCCTGATTCATATTTATGTTCACATTACTCTGGCCAACAGAACCTTTTTGTTGAACTTCAGTTTGATTCAGTAGAGGCTTCTCAGCTTTCTGAGGCCATGTTCTCTTAAGCTTAGGATGTAAATAGATACAGTAGTTATCCTCATGTCCTATACATTTACAATGGAAGCAGTAGGGTGGAATATCTTCAAATTCTAAAGGGAGTTTAACCACATTATATTCATTTCCATCCTCTTCAATTCCTACTCTGATAAATGATGGGAGCTTTTTCTTCAAGTTGATTTCTACACACATTTTAACACAAGAAGGCCTGGACAGGGCCGCAGTAGCCGCATCAACTTTTATATAGTTTCCTATTTGATTTCCCATGATTTCAAGCATAGCAGAATTATAGAAGTATACAGGGACATGTGGTATTGAAATCCATACCGGAACAATGGATGATTCTGCCTCAGGGGAGAAGTCGGAAGTCCATTTAAATACCTTCATTTGGGCGTTGTTGAAACTCTATTGTCCCTTGAGCCAGAACCTCTGATAGTCTTCTTTCTCCTGGAAACGTATTAGCACATGCCGGAAGTCGATTGATCCAATCTGGAATTTGCCTTTGAAACCTACAGAATTGAAAGATTCATTTAGTTGGACCATCGTTGGCTTCCCCCTGGCGAACTTACCAACCAGAGCATTTCGGTAGTGGGAGGCGAGGGTGTCTGCATCTTTGCGAGTAACAAGGCAAGCGATATCCCCCTTACATTGAGTTTTAGGGACAATTTCTGGGTTCGAAGGAAGGGAATCACAAAGAGGTGGAGGGCAATTGGCTAGTGCCTGAAGGAAGGATTTACCTCCCCCATAGCTACCACTACCTGACGGAGGAGCCGCCAAACGGCGGTGGAAAGATTCCGGTCAGTGACCGTTATCAGTTGGAAGAAAGATGAGGGAAGATGAAGAGGATGGTAGAAAAAGGTAAAACGACAGTCAGAAGAGCGTTTTGGCTAAATTGCACCAAGGTTCGCACAGAGCTACAGTAATTAGTTACGAGAGAGCGAATGATGACAATTAAAAAATATAATTTAACCTTATACAAACAAATTCACGAATATTTATCGAATATGCTGAAATCCCCATTCAAGAAGAATATTTTTTTAATAAAA
Source organism: Rubia yunnanensis (assembly GCA_037428765.1). Classification (NCBI taxonomy): domain Eukaryota; kingdom Viridiplantae; phylum Streptophyta; class Magnoliopsida; order Gentianales; family Rubiaceae; genus Rubia; species Rubia yunnanensis. The sequence goes on along the minus strand of CM075069.1, from coordinate 61,027,960 downwards.
TAAAAAGAAAATTTATAATGACATTGCAATTGAATTTTTTTTAAAATATATGTAACCAAGTATTTAAAGAGGTCTAATACCTTAGTCAATCAATATATCGACCAATTGCAAAAACTAATTTCCTCATTGCATAGCATCATTTTATCATCCAACACCATTTTGGCGCCCAAATCATAATAATAAACAGTAATGGTGTTACATAACAAACTCAATGTACAAATACTCATAATAAGACTCATAAAATGTAAACCCTAGCCGCCCTTTGGAAGGAATGCAAGGTACATCTACGTACATGATTGCATTTCCTTTCTAATCTCTTGTTTTACAATAACAAAATTATATAAACCCATAGTGACTTAGAATTCTTCTGAAACCCTAGAGACCATTTGAAATCAAAGCGTCGTACATAGACGACCTAAGGAAGAGGACGATGAGCATGCTATCAAAAAGCTAGGGAGAACATAAGTACAATTTATCAAGAGATTATGTCTACTCAACGGAACAAGGCGACCGTCCATGGCTTACCTACACGCATATTTAACCAGAGAGTTGGGAAATCCACAAGAAAAGAGCATTAGAAAATGCAAAAAAATGTTAGTACACTAAAAATCATGGGATTTTATTATACATGTATAGTGTGAATATCACATGGCTTCCCACGTTTCTCGTAGGGTATGAGAGATGAGAAAAAAAGATTTGAGGTAATGAACATAATTCCCCATCGAAAGAGCTGCAGTGGTTATTCCTTGGCGGTTCTAGAGATCATAAAGGAAAAATATGAACAAGATGTTTTATTGGCGATGGAGGGGGGATCGATGAGGATGAAGCTCGAAAATTGGTTGTACCATTGGAAGTCAAACAAATCATACGGTGTGATCTATTCCTAAGAGCTCAAAGAAACAACAAGGGTGAATATGTGAAGGAAGAGGTGATTCGAATAGCGGAAAAAATGGTAAGATTTTTTTTTATCTTGTTCTATTTTAAACTTAAAATATCTTTTAGATGAAGAAGATATAATCTTTCAATTTACTACCGCATTTATTATTTTGAATTAAACTAGGTTAAACTGAAACATGATGAAAAAGCTAGTACATTCATTCTGATTGAAAAGCATGAAATTTTGTGCGAGGCCACTGGAAAATCCAACCACCCGGGATGTGTGCGAGGGGTTTGCACTTTCGTGACTCAAAGAGAGGCTTTGGCGTTATATGTTCATATCATAAGGTGAAACCTTTGAGAATTTACAATTTACAGAAAGAGGCAATAATGTAGGACAAGAAAATTGAACAACAAGATATCTTAATTCGCAAATTGGTGAAGCACACCGGTCTACAATTGCCCAAAAACCTGAATGATATGAATAGCGACTGGGAACCGCTTTCTAAAGGATCTCACCACTCTCCAGGTGAAGTAGAGGTGAACCACAACGTATTGCAACAAATACCAAGGATTGAATATACTCCGGATGAAAACATCCTTTCCGCCCCGAAAAACGTTAAATTTATTATTTAAATCATTTTTCACTACCTTTAGTGACGATGTTAATTTATTTTCTAACTAAATGGTGTAGGTATCCCAATTATGTGGGCTATTCATAGAGGTGGATGAGAGTGCAAACCCACTACATGTTGCGGATGGTATTTTCTATGAGTCTATGAAAAATCACCATTCAATTCCAATCCACGATGGAATGGCAAGGGTCACGGTGGAAAAATCCTATGTGCAAAATACAAGCTTACTAGTGCTAGAAAAAGAGTAAAAGAAGGCAGGAACTGCTCAAGGGATTTTCATTCTATGGCCTCGATGCCTAGTATACGTCAACCCTACAAAAGACAGCCATCTGAAGGTTAGCCGGCCACAGACAAACAAAATAGTACCAAAGACTATGAACGACAAGAAGCCCGCTATAGCAAAGCCACAAGTCTAGAAGGGTTCCCCGACATTCATCCAGGTTTTGTGCAATTTTCTCAACGCACATGATCATAACTCCAAAAACACGGGAAATGAAGGTGTTTTTGGAAGAAATCGAGTCATAATTACGTTAAGGAGTAATCTAGAGGAATTATGCAAGTGTGGCCAAGTGAACCAAACAATTATGTCCCTATTCCTATTTTAAGTGCAGTGATTAATTTCCAAAAATTTTCCAATCATTTACTGTTTGTGATTAAATTAGTTCTTGTATAATCTTCAACATGCTATAGCTAAGGTACATGTATTTCTTTGCTAATCAAAGAGGAACAGATTGGGTAGGATACTTGTGTCCATTGATGTTGTGGTATTCTATTGTCTGGCTAGGTGATTGTGATCACCAAAGTGCACCTAAAAAAGAAGTTTAGGAATTGGTTCTGGGGAAGACACTCCAACGCTCAAGTCAGTCACCTTTTTTTTAGTTAACTTGCTATCATTTAGCTGCACTTACCTTCTTTCCATATTCTCTTCTTCTTTTTATAATACACTATAGTCGTGGCTCCACTTTATCTGAAATTGGAATCGTGTGTATGATCGTGGGTCCGGCATCACTGTCATGTGCATGATCGTGTGTCTAACAAACCTGGTCTGTGAGCCACGACTAGGGTTTCCTTCATTTTTGGTTGGTGGGTTGTCTTTCACCTTCTTCTTCTCTTCTCTCAACCCAGGTGACTTTGCTAGTGCTCTAGGCCTTCTCCTCATTTAGGCTCGGTATGGACCATAAGCCCCCCAGCTACGGAGACTAAGTGGCATTGAGCGGATTCTGTCAAAGTCATTGACTACGAACCGAGTTGCTATAAAAGGTTTGTTCGTCACTTTAGGAATTGAAAAGTGGTAATAGCTTCGTGTCTGATAGATCTTTTGTCTGCCATGTCCTTCATTTTTCAAATTTTGAATTTTCAAATTCTTGTTGTTATTGATAGCATAAGACATGTTCAAAAGATCCGTGATTTTATCCGATTTTGTTGCTGATCATTTCCATATGTACCTAACAGATGCTATTAATCCATCTCATAAATAGGTATTTTAAACATGTTTCACTCATTAGTGCGCTGTCTTTTCATCTTCCGCCGCCACTTTGAAATTTGTGAAAGGTAACTTAATTCTGTTAGACTTTCATCATTATGTTCTCACAACTGAATACAAATACTTAGATTTCTCTCTTTCTCAGTTTCCCTGTTGTTATCTGCCCAAATTGTTATCTTCTCCTGTTCTCCAGCCGACTTTAAGTTTCTTGCGAGTCAATTTTCCTTACCTTTTTTAAGAGCAAGGTTTGATTCCGTCTTCCACCATATTACTATATGATCTAAACTTGGTATCCTATCTTTTATCATTGTAATAGTAGTTTCTCTATTTGTGTTGTGTAACCTTCTGGTCATCTACTTTGGTGAACTCCTTTTGAGTTTTTATTCCGACAGATTATTAAGTACTATCTATTCACCTGATTAACCTTTTGTTGTTCTCAAATGACCTAGGCTTATTGTTTATCTTCATGTCTTCCTGTAATCATATTGAATCTCCTCTTTTAGATGGTTATTCCAGTGAGGACTCCGGCCAAGCCACCTAATCCTCTTCCATACCTAGTATGTTTACCGGGTTGTATGTGGATGACTTAAAGAAGTACTTAAAGCACTTTTAAGCTTTGCGCTCCTGCAAACAATGAGTGTGTTCGTACTAAACCTCCTGGATATACATTGTGCTATCTATTTATCAAAATTTTGGCCTTTACTTCCCTCTTCCACAGCTTGTGATAGACATTCAGTGTTCTTATAAAATAACGTTGTCCCAATTCCACCCCAAGGGTATTGCAATCATAATGGGGTTTCTTAGGTGTTTGATGTAGCAAATGTACACTTTACTCTTGAGTTGTTCAGTAATTTTTACCATCTTCAGAGAGTTAAAATACTATAGATGAATTTACGTTTTACCCTTAATCGATATGGTTGAGGTCGTGAAGGGTTTCCCTAGTAATGTTGGTTTGTGCGTACCAAATACATCTTCATAGAGTTGAAACAAAACCATAGGGTTGTTGTGCCGTCATGGAACTACAGGGTTCCCATAGTTAGGCTTCCTGGTTTGAATGTCCATTTTACCCAAGACATAGACATCGTGGTAACACTTCGCTGTCATACGTAACACCTTCGCCACGCTGACCATGATACTGAAGGTTTTCTGTTTATCTTTGTTTTGATGGGTTTGTTCTACAAGCTTTGTTTTTGTTGCGAATCACTCTATTTCTTCCTTGTGTTCATTTAACTTATAATGACTCTTATGTTTCATACTTGGACTTGTTGAAAGGTGATATCGTTAGCCAATTCCTTGAAGGCGGTGATACAGAGACTGATGAAGCCATTGTTAAGCCGCATAACACTGTTGCTGGTACCATCCCCCCTGGAGGTGCTAAGCAAATTGTCCCTAATGAAATGGGCAAAGCTAAAATGGGGGAGGGGGAAGGCATCATCCCTCTGGTGTGTAGAAGCCTAAGCATAAAATGGGTAGGGGTGAAGGGCATTTGGGTCATTTGCTTCCTCCCCTTAAAAAGGGGTGTGATAGCCAATCTCGTACGCAAATCATTCTGCAAACAGAGGGTTCTGCCATGGTGGGGATGATTGCTGACATCTTCTCAAACCTCCATGCCAGACACACTAGCTATGGTGAGTATCGAAGCTGGATTTCATTAACTTTTTCTTTATCCTTTATATTGACTTCTTTTGTGTAATATGTTTATTAACTTTGTTCTGTATGTGTTTTTATTATAATGTCGGCAAAAGCCTTCAACTTTCTGGTGAGAGGCTTTCTGTTCTCCCCCCATTGATGAGGTCCTGGAAGAGAAATATAAAGACCAGGAAACAAAATGTACATAATTGGAGACTTGGCTGAAGGCTGCTGAGAAAAGGGTAACCGATGTTGATGATCACTTTAAGGCTGTCACAAGGGAGATGACTAAGCTTTACTCTAAGTTGGATGAACTATGCACCAATAGACCTGCGATCCCCAAGTACCCTCAGGTTGTTGTAGATCGACTGTTGAAGACCAGGTTATTCTATGCATTTTTTTAGGATGTCTACAAGAATGCATACACTGTTGGCTATTGCGAGGTTGTGAAATATTAGAGCGAGTGGAACCCCAGTTGCAGTTTGAAGAGTTTTCTTACAATGAAGACCTGCGCTAAGACTCTGACAAAGAAGAGAGAGGATCTGAACAAGGCATTCACTGCCAAGATTGTTGATAGGGGTCATCCCTTTGATCTATTGACCCATGTCGCTAGGCTTCCTAAGTTTCCTTCCATGAGCGAGTTGCAGAAATGCAAGGTGGATTATCTGGACAATCTGTTGCTCAAATTTGGGGCCGAAAACTTAACTCCAAATCCTAATATTGGTGTGGTCACCGAGGTGAATGCAAACACTGAGACCCCTATTCAACAGCCGAGCAATAAAGTCCACAGTGAGCCCCCAAGCCATGATGCCGCTGCCATCGTTGCTGATCCCCTGCCGAACACATAATTTAGTTAAATTTTTTAGTATATTTGGTTTCTTTGTTGATTGTAGACCTAAAACAATATGTTGGTGTATGTCTGTACTATTAATGTATTTTGGCTATGAACATCTATTTACTTCCTTTTATTTGTACTTCTCATATCGTTATCTTACATGCAGGGCTTCAATATTCTGGTTGATCATAGATTTTTGAAAAGCTTTGATTTTATGGGGCAAACTCCTCTTTCTGAGCCCATTAATTTGGTTTGCACTACTCAATTTTTGCCGAAGAGTGTGAGAAGTTTGTTTCTTCTAATCTAATTTTGCATCTTAAATCACTTCCTTTATCTATTGGGTGGAAAGTTCCTATTATTTCTTCGTCTCCTTCCTCGTCTATGAGTAGTCCTCGTAGAAAGTGTATCCACGATGGATGCCATGTGGAGTCACTAGGCAAGGACATTGTTTATGGCTTAGTTTATCTTGAATCTGCCGCTAAGTATTTGCGGACAGTTAACCTTCGTGTTCATGTCAAAGAGTGGGCTTTATGTTTAGGTATTTGTTTGAAATATATGCTTCTGGTAATTAATAGCCTTGAGAAGAAGTGGAATGTGATTGTAAAAGACACCCCAGAAGCTGTGAAGGATTTACGTAGGATTCTGAACAAACATAATGGTCATATTCATCAACAACAGCTGAACATAGTGAAGATGATTCACCAACAAGTTAAGGCTACAGAATATGGTGTGAGCAAGACTCGCGAAGCTCATCAGAAGAAATTTATTATTGACAGTTAATGTTCTCGCATTAATGATTTGCTGGTTCAGCTCAAGAAAAAAGCAAGACAGATGCATCACTGAACGATTTCTACTGCTGGTTGGAAAACCAAATTCGATGAACAGATTGCTATAAGCACATAACTACGTGGTGAGAATGATGAACTTCCTACTGAATGCAATCACCTTGAATCGTTTGTACATCAATTGGAGAAATCTTGTGTGGATTACAAAGATAGGTTAGAAGCTCTTAATTCGTCTTTGCTCCGATCCACCATGCGTGGAGATTTGACTGGGGTAGTTGGTGGACAGAGAATCAGGTTATCTGACGCTTTCCACTCGCACATTTGCTGTCTGGAAATAGAAGTGTGAAACTTGAAGGATAGAATGTAACAGTATGATGGAACTATTAACGTTATGAGATTGCAGTTAAACTGCGAGGAATTTTGTCCGATAGCTTATTTAAAGCATACTATGCTAGGTATCTTGAACTTATGGAGTGAAGGGATATGTAGCAAGATCTCGCCTATCTGCATATGAAATGGAGGTATGAACACTTAGTCAGCAAGGAATGTGAAACTGAGGAAAGATGTCGTAGATCTGAGCACCATTCTCACAGAGCTAAACAACTCCCTCATGAGGCGGAGCATTCCTGTAGCGATGTTTTGCATAGTTTCCATCGCAGTGGTTCTTCCTCTTCTGGACCATTGAGAAGCTCTAGGCGCATGTAGTATACAGTGTTTTTCTTCTATGACTGATGCTGTCTTTTTCATTGTTTCTTAAATGATATAACTATCTAAACTTTTTGATGATGTGAAACCTGTCTTGTTTGAATAAGAATTGTTTTTCACATTTTTGTTGGTGTTGTCTTTGAATATGAAAGATCTGTTTATTGCGAACTCACAAGATCTATAGCTTGCTTTAGTCACCATTATTGTAGGCATGTCCACCTTGAAGTAAGGTCTATGGCTTGCTTTCGAAGATGAAACATCTGTAGCTTTCTTTTGTCATTGTTTTGTAGGAAAACTTGCCTAATAACAAGATCTATAGCTTGCATTTTATTTCACTCGCAAAGTTACGAGATCTATAGATTGTTTTCACTTCGTTTGTGGGTATACACGTTCAAGACTTGTTTGAACATATGTTTTTTTAAGCCTTATAGTTAGTAGCATTTATGTTACTAACTCTTCGTAACTAGGATTGAAACTTGAAAAGGCAAAAAGAGTTTGTGAAAGAATGATTTTACTTCAGAAAATTCAAACTGCAATAATGATGCCTTCATAACAAAATGCTAGAAGAAACGCCAACCATGATAATTTCCTGGTTTCATTACATGGGGGCTAGCTTATCCTATTGCTTCATCTTTTTTACACATAAAACTTCCTTAAGTTAACTATGTGCCAAGTGTTAGGAACGTTGCTACCATCCATTCTTTCTAACTCGTAGCAGTTTCATTTGTGCACCTTCATTATCTTGTATGACCCTTCCCACTTTAGGCATAATTTCCAACGTTCTTGCGTCAAGCTAGCTTTGTTCTTTCTTAACACAAGATCATTGATCTAGAATCATGTTTCTTTCACCCCGTGATTATAAGCTTTAGCTATCTTTTCCTTGTACTTAGCTTCCTTGATTGCCGCTCTGTTTCTCTTTTCTTCAAGCTCATCCAGATTTAGCTTTACTTTGTCTGGGTTGGTATCTTCCTTGTATTGTTCAACTCGGAGGCTTTCTTTTCTAATTTTGACCGATATTACCTCTTTGTGTCCATATACTAAGTTGTACGGTGTTTCTCTAGTTGGTTCTCTAACTGTGGTCCTGTACGACCATAAAGTGTTGGGTATCTTGTCGACCCAGCCTGCTCACTTTCCCTCCAATGTTCTCTGAATACCCTAAAACATTGTTCTATTAGTGACCTCCACTTAGCCGTTCGCTTAAGGATGAGCTACTAAAGTGAAATTCTGTGTGATTCCCAGCTTAGAACAGCATTCAGTAAAAATTCCACTTGTAAACTATGTGTCGTTGTCAGTGATAATGGTTTGCGGTACCCCAAAGCGACAAACTATGTTCTGCCATAAAAACTTCCTCGCTACTTATACTATCACTTGCCCCATAGGTTTTGCTTCCACCCACTTTGTGAAATAATCGACCGCTACAATATGAATTTTTGAGCCACCAGTGCCTTTTGGAAAAAGGGCCAACAAGGTCAATTCCCCATTTATCAAAAGGCAAAGGTCTATATACTCCAGTTAATACTGACAGTGGATTGTGAGATGTTGGGTCATTCATCTGGAAGGTTTTTCATTTGAGGATGAAGTTGTACGCATCATTGAACATGGTTGGTTAATAATATCCTGCTCGAATAATGGTTTTTGCAATCATGCAAGACCCCTGGTGTGAGCCGCACAATCCTTCGTGTACTTACCTTAAACTTTTACTTGCCTGCACTTGTGCTACACACTTTACCCGTGGTGCCGAGAATCCTTTTTTGTAAAACTTCCCATCTTTGAAGTCATAATTGCGAAACCATGTCTCTAACTTCCTTGCTTGAACCTTGTCCACTAGTAGCTTTCCTTTGCCAAAGTATTGAATCTGCGGTGTCATCCAATTATTGTCTTACTTTTTAACCACTAGCACAGTTGTTCTTGCTATACTTCTGATTGGAATGACCTCCACTTTCACATCCTTGTGTTCAGCTAGTGATTTAACCCCCGTTGTTTCTAGTTTTCTTAGAGCATCAGGCTTCACATTTTCACTTCTTTGGACGTGTTGGATGTTGAAATAGTTAAGACTAGCTATGAGTTGTCAAACCTTAGTAAGGTACTTCACCAATTGTTCTTTTCTTACTTTGTAATCAACGTGGACTTGTTGCACCACCATTTATGAGTCACTGAATGCTTGTACACTTCTCAGTTTCATGGTTGACGTGAGATCTAGACCGCATATTAATGCTTTGTACTCAACTTCATTATTGGTGAGTGAGAAGTCTAAGTGAAGTGAATATCTGTATCCCTCCCCCTGTTTGGGTTGATTAACAACAGTCCCGCTCCGCAGCCATCCTTTCTTAACACCCCGTCTACAAATAGTTTCCATGCGACGTCTTTCCTCTTAGCCTTACTTTTATCTTCCTCCAAATATTGTGGTGCATTTTCCTTCTGCTGTCCTATGCTTTCCATTTCTCCAAGCGCTTGCACTTTGATCGATGTTCGTGGTTTAAAGTGAATCCTAAACTGTCCTAATTCCATAGCCCATCTGGTCATTCTCATAGATAACTCATGATTGCTTAATATATTCTTGATCGGATAGTATGTATGGACAATGATTGTATAACTCTGGAAATAGGTTCTAAGCCTCTTAGCCAAACATATCAAAGCTAGGGTTAACCTTTCAATAGGGAGGTATGCCCTTTCTGCCTGCTCCAGTATTCTGCTGGTATAGAATACTGGTATCTGTTTCTAGCCTTCTTGTCTTACCAACAATGAGCTTATTGTATTCATTAAAATTGCCAAATACAAGTACAATGTTTCTCCCTGAATTGGTGCCTTACGCGTTTGGAGTTCACAAAGTTTACTTTTCAATGATTCATATGATGTTTGGAACTCTTTGCTCCATCTAAACTTCCTAGCCTTTTTTAGAATTTCAAAAAGGGGAAAGTGTCTTTCTGCTGCTTTTGAGACAAATCTACTGAGTGTGGAAAGTGATCCTGCTAAGACTCTGACTTCCTTCACTGTTCACGGTTGGGAGAGGTTGACGATCGCTTGTATATTTTTCGAGTTAGCTTCAATCCCCCTTAAGGATACTTTATATCCCATAAATTTACCTGCCTCTACCCTAATTGTGCACATCTTAAGATTCAACTTCATCCCAATTGCGCTCAATGTATCCAGCATTTCTTTTAAGTCATCTTTGAAGTCAAATGCTCGCTTACTCTTGATCACCATATTGTCCACATACACTTCCACATTGTGTCCAATATGGTTACGAAATGCATGATCGACTACCCTCGGGTATGTCGCCCCTGCATTTTTTAACCCGAACGATATCTTTTCATAGAAGAATATCCCAAAGCTCATTGTAAAGGCTTTCTTTTCTGCATCTACTGGTTCATTAATATTTGATGATAGCCTTTGTAAGTATCCAAAAATGTGTGGACTTCGAATCCTGAGAGCACTTCTACTAGTTGGTCAATCTTTGGCTGGGAGTAACAATCATTCTCAGTAGGTCTCTCGGGTTCTCTTGCATGTTTTTGGTTAGCACTTTGTAGAACTTCCTAGATTGCATACCTCCCGTGAATGCACCTAAAAAGGATTGGAAAGATAGATCTCGAACCTGCAGGCTTTTTGTAACGAGCCTGCTGTGATATTTTGTCAAACTTTCATCGCTTTGTTAATTGCTCAAATCTGCAATTGTCTTTCTGAGCCTCTGTTTCTGGTAGAACAGACCTAAGAATAATTCTGAGATTTGTGCCCATGATGTGATTCTTCTGTTTGGTATGTCCTCGTACCATGTGATTGTCATCCCTGATAATAATATAGGGAACGCTTTACATACTAGCTCAACTTCGGCATCACAAAACCTTATGCAGTTACGAAAGGAATGCAAAAATTTGGTTGGGTCAGTTTTCCCATCGTAAATTTTGACATGCAATGGCAGCTTGAGGTCCTTAGGCATCTTGAAGTTGCAAAGATGTGGTGCAAGCGGCAATTTGTTTGCCTCGTCTTGTGCAATTATGTCTCTCAATTCTTCCCTCTATTTAAGGTCGTCATTGTTTTAAGCAGGCTTATAACTTACCTTTGGACATGTAGGCTTGAGACTTGCTAGGAACTGATTATACAATTGTTCCTTGTTCACTTCAAAAAATGATGCGAACGCTCTTTTTTCTTTTTCCTTATTCATATTAGGAGACTCTGCTTCTTCTTCCTCCTTTGTGTCATCATTAATGTGTTGTTGCTCTTTGTTTGTTATAAACTCTTGATTCTGGCGGGGATGCGCACTTCAATTTTTCCCGCAGGTTGCTCTTACGCGTGATGATTATGACTCCTTTCACTTCTAGTGAGCACCATTATCAACCCCGCCGGGAATGACCGACTGAAAAGAAAATTTTGTCTTCACAGACGGTGCCAACGTTGTGGTATTCCCTTGTCCAGCTAGTTGATTGCGATCACCAAAGCGCACCTACAAAACAAGTCCCGAAATTGGTTCCAAGGAAGACACTCCGATGCTCAAGTTAGTCACCTTCTTTTTCAACTAACTTGCTATCATTTAGTTGCACATACCTTCTTTCCATCTTCTCTTCTTCTTTTTATAATACGCTAGGGTCGTGGCTCTGCTTTATCTGGAGTTTGCATCGTGTGTATGATCATGTGTCCGGCATCACCACCATGTGCGTTATCGTGGGTCCAACAAACCTTATTTGTGAGCTACAGCTGATTAGGGTTTCTTACATTTTTGGTTGGTGTGTTGTCTTCGACCTTCTGCGGCTCTTTGCACCCCAGATGACTTTGCTAGTGCTCTGGGCCTTCTACTCATTTGGGCTCGGTATAGACCAATTGATGATATGGAGGATTGGGTGTTCGAAGCAAGACCAAATTGGTTACGTTCGAAAATGCATTACGCGAGGATAAAAAATTATTTGTTGCACCTTACATTGAGAGGTAATGTTAAGAATTTAATATTGTCCTACATTCCCTTCTATTCTAGTGTCTGAGTTCATATTTTGATTAAGCACAAGTACTATGGTTTTAGTGATCATTGGATATTAAAGTTGATTGTTTCGGAGAAGAAGCATGTGTAGTGGATGGATCTGTTGCACTTTCAACCTTGAAATCTATTCTCGACATCTTGGAGAGTGCATTCGATGGGTTGAATGTGACAACGGCTTACATGTAAAACAAATCAAGGTATGGAATTAAATATATATTTACAATTAATTAAAGTTTCTATTTATTATATACTCCCTCCGTCCCAGCTCATTTTGCTTTATTTAACTTTTGGCAGTCAAACTTAACCAACTTCGACCATTAAGTTCTATTATTGTATGCGTAAAACTCTTATCATGTTATATGTTGATGAATTCATCGTAGCGTATATTTTAAAGTTGTTATTTTTTCATAATTTATTTACTCATATAAATGAAGATATTAATATTTAAAAATTTAAAAAGTTGATTACCAAAAGTCAAATTAAGCAAAATGAGTTGGGATGGAGGGAGTAGTACTAATTTTCTCTAACTATCAGTACAAGTAACAAGCACAGAACTAGGAGTGTGGTTACTACGTAATGTTATATGCAATAGAGTGTGTAAAAAAATACGATTGGATTTCCTTGAAATTGATAAAGTGAGTATTTTTTCGAGACTATCCTCCTGATCTTCATCTAAAAAAGTATCAAATAACAACTAATGTCGTTTACCATTTGCACAGATGTTCCCAAGGAATTCTATGTCGTATTCACAAGATGACTTCAATAATGCGAGAAATTTTTTGGCAAGACATCTAGTTCATGTACGATCTGCGACTCTTAGAGCTCTGAATGTGGTACCTTAGCGAACTTGCCAACGCTCGGGACATGTATTTTGAGGAATAGAATTTGCATGTTTTCCATTCCTATATATAAATAGTTGCTTGATTAGCCTTATCTATAGATTTTTGTTAAAACTCTTATCGAGTTGTTGAATGCTGAGTAGCATTAGTCATTAACATGTTATTTGTGGAATAGATATGTAGGTGAAATCTATTACTACGCATAGATACTTGCTTTATTAGCGTTATCTATACGTTTTTGTAAGCCTGTTGATGTATCCATTTTAGATGGTTATTTTAGGCTTTTTAGGATTAGGTTTTGTGCAATTTTGTGCTCTACATGTGGCATTTTGCCTTGAAATCATCTAAGGAGGGATAAAGGCGGCTTTGACGTTTTTATCACTTTTTAGATGATTTTGTGTGACAAGGTGATTTGTTTGAAGACTTTGAAGATTTGAAGACTTTGAAGATTTATCTTTGAAGATTTGAAGATTTGAAGACCTTTACATTTGAGCTTTTTGAAGATATGAAGAAGTGAAGAGGTGAAGAAAGGAGAGCAAAGCAACGGGTGAAAGATGGTCCGGGGTTCTCAGAATTTTCCGAGAAGAATCAGCCTTCAAGAGTGGCACCATTGGATTCCTCTTCTCGAGCACTATAAAATCGACTACAAGAACTCCCGAAACGGATCAACGGTTCACCCGGAGGAAGCAAAACAAAACAGCAAGGCTGAGTTACTGATTTGGTCGCGAGTCGCGACCAAGTTGGTCGCGAGTCGCGACGACAGCATCCAGTCAGCCCTGCAGCAGCATTTTTCTCCCTTTTTCTTCCCACTATAAATACCTCTTCACCCTCTTCTTCCCACAGCTTTTGGCCCCTGTTCTTGGGCCAAAACCCTAGCTTTTTCTCTTCTTCTTTTCTTTGTTTTTATGTGTTTTCTTGTTCTAGAGTAGTTTTTGTACTTGGGAGCAAGGATTGAAGCTTCCATTATCTATGTAGCAAGAACTCATTTCTATCTATCTATTTGGTGTTTTTGCTATTGTGCTCTTATTGTGCTTGAATGATGATTGTTGATGCTATTGATGTTATTGGTAGCTTGAGGATACAAATTGCTTGATTGATTTCTTGTTAGGGTTGGAAGGAATTAGCTACTCTTTCCCTCTTTTAATTAGGAATCCAAAGCATGAGTTAGAGCTTCTAAATGATATTGATGTGTTGATGATGTGCTAGACGAATGTGATTGATGTTGAACTCTTCGTCATGTTCGTTTGTGTAGCAAACGAGAGAGTTATATGCTCCTGGATGAATGTGCGTTGCACGTTCATCCAATCTCGTGTAAGTGCATGAATTGGTTTAATGCTTAGTCACGGTGTAGTGGTCATAGGCATTGCCAAGCTTGTTGGTCCTTCGTGCTAAATGCCACCAATGACACCTTGAGTCGTGGTCGCGACTCGGGAGTCATTGGTGAGGTTTGACGAGAGATGTCGAACTCACTCTCGCAAACTACGAACTAAGAAGGATAGGGGTTTAGTCTCCACGACAAGTAGTTGAAGTAGCAAATAGATGGCTTTTACTCTTTCTTGAAGCATTTGTTATTTAGCATGTATGTACTCTTGATGGTGTGTTTCACTTCGTGTGTGCCATGAGTTGTTTGAGCATAGGGAGTGCTTGTATGTTTGAATTGTTTAGGTGTTAGGAACGTGACGAATTCCGTAGCTCCTTTGCATGAAGATGTATGAGCATGAACTTAGAACTCCTTGTGATGTATGTGTTGTGATACTTGCTAGATGGGTATGTGAATGTTGAGTCATGTATGCTATATGATGGAATGAGTGGATGATTCAATGACCTACGTATGATTTGGAAGTGGATATCCCTTGCCCCCAAGGCATTTTATCTTTGTAGTTTAAAACCCCTTTTCTTAGTTTTGTTTGATGATTAGCATAGTCACTTGACCTTGCTAGTTATCTTGTCTTTTTATCTTTGTTAACTTAGGAAACCAACCAACCAACCCCCCCCCCCATTTACATGCTTTTATGTGTGTGTATATATATTTACTCCTAGCCTAATATCAACCATTGTGTGCTTAGACGCTTAGGAAGATCCCTCTTCTCTTTGGACGACCCCGATTTGCCACTATCTACCTAGTTGTAGAAAGTAAGCATTTAGGGCTTAGAAATTATCTTTTGCACGGCGGGCGCGACGACCGCCCGCCTGTCACCTGTACAATGTGTAAGATCATTAATCGAAATTGTATTATGCTGGATCCAAATTAATTAGGTTATAGAAATGAATGTAATTTTTTACCATTGCAGCTGAGTTTGCTTCCAGATTCGGAAATTGTTCATGTGCATTAGCCATATTTCCTCAAAGACATGATAATAGATTTTGAACTCAAAATGCTCAAGAACGACACAACTTTCGAACTTGGAAGCATGTACAATATAAACAATAAATTCAATCAAAAAAGAAAATTATGACTGGAAGTGACACCTGATGTAGGAAGGATGTAGAACTTCCTGTACCGGAAGTACCAGACTATTCGACAAGCTTTATATAGGTTCCAATTTCGTAAGTAGGAGCTGATTTGACACCCAATGCAGGAACCTCATAATAGTGCCTGATTGCCCTTCAGGTACTGAAAGCAGCATACACTTCTGGTACCAGAGTTGCATGCATCACACGATGGACTCATGAAACTTCTGAGTTCATAAGTAGATTAAAGGTGATTCGGTCAGCCTGGTAAAGGCGAAAATTAACCGCCTTCTATGGTTATCAACAAAGGCGGCTCTCGGAACTTCCTTTGACCAGTCAGAATCAAAGGCACTACCAGAGAAGGAACCAAACAAGTGCCTTCTCTGGTCCAGTAAAACTGCCTTTAATCCCCCATCCTACACTAGTGTATTATCCTCAATACATATACAAAATCAAAGAACATATGGCAAGGGAAATAAATAGGAAAACACTTATAATGAAAAATGAACACTGAAATCTACCCTTGATGGTACAATCATGAAATGTAAAGACAAACTATCATCATCCCAAACCTCTAACAAAGAAAGTTCAATCTAACCACTATCATGGACCGAAAAATGAATAAAGAATTGAATCACAATAAAGAGTTACCTCTTAGGTCTCGATGTGTGTGTGTCAAGGGTTTTAAGGGTAGGTGGGTTTGGGTTGTACTTTGCTGGTGGTAAGGAAGAAAGTGTGATTGGGGTGTAGGAAAGTATCTGAGCTTCATGGGTCGTGCATGTCTACACGCCCCATGAATTTGGGGTTTGATACTCTTCCCTGTCCACCATTTTGAGCATGACGAACCATGTACGGCTACATGGTCCATAAGTTGGACTCCCCATTTGCTCACATTCCTCTAAGAACCATATGCTTCCTACAAAAAAACATGCACACCAAGTGTAATAGTGTTTCAAAAACAAAAGGCTACATATAGGAAAAACACATAAAAAATACTAAACTAATCTAATTTTTCAAAGCTCGGGTCGCCTCCCGAGAAGATCTATATATTTAAGGTCATCAGTACGACCCTAATATTTTCCATATGGTGCAGTTTTATACCTCATCACCTTAGATAACCAAAAATTGAGAGGTGAGGGCAAGAATTTTCCAAGAGGAAGATATAGTAGAGGAGGGAGTCAACCTTAGAGGGAATAGGTGGTTTGGAAGCTTAGCATATTCGATTGGCTTCTAAGGGTTCCAAAAATGTGGGAGTTGATTCTATAGGTGGAGGTAGGGGTGAAAATAGGTAATATTGTGAATTAAGTATAATCACCCTTTCCTAAATTTCTTCACTTTCAACATAACATTCCCCGTCCCTTTTGGGTTCATCTACCAAAAATTCACATTCAAATAGGGATGGTTCATTTTTGGACTATTGGATTTCAAGTTGGCTCACCCTTTTCATCAAATCAAGCACTTGCCCTTCAACTTTCTCAATGCTTGAGAATAGTTCAGTTCTCAAATCACAAATCTTGCTAAGCATTTGTGATTGGTGTAAACCACTACTTTTGGTCACATAAGTTATAGCTTGAAGAATTTCTCCATAATCTAATTTGGGAACCAATCCTAGGGACACTACAACAAACAATACCTATTACCTCGGATTTTGAATGCTTTTTACTTTGTTTTTCAGCCCCTGAAAAACCGAGGTAAATGTGGTTGAAGTAAAAAGCCTAGTTTTTTCCTCGGTTCAAAATTGAGGTAAATAGTCTCCTTTTACCTCAGTTTTTAACCGACATCAACATGAAAGGAGACCAATGTCGCATCATGGCGGAAGGCCGATGTTATGATACCCTGGTTGTGACATCGTTTTAAATGACATCAACATCTTGAAGCATGCAACATCGGTGAAAGGAATGTAGTAGCCTATGGTAGGGGATGTGCGTCAATGTCTACCCCATGATGTCGTTCACAATACAACAATTTTGGAGTCGATGCATGAGGGACCCACATCATTTCCCTGATGATATGGAACACAGACAAAACGATGTCATTTTTTATGTCCGAGCTCGCAAAAAAAGTGACGCTGGTCTATGCGATATTGCTAATATGTCGTGTTGGAGTCATTTATTGCGATGTCGCAGTTTAGCCAGTCAGCTTTCGTTTCTCGGAAAATATTATAATCACAAACGTTCGATGATGCAAACAATCGATCTTCGATAACTATGCATGTTATAAACAATGTGATAATTTGAGTAATGGTTGAACATCAAAGAACATTCAATTGTTGTTCAATTACTGTGGGAATCATTAACTAAAATGTTCATTTAGACCCACAAGATTACGACATACTAGTATACTACAAATAAATGAAACAATAAATTAAAATACATAAGGTTGTTATAAAATTGAAACAATAATTGCATTTAACCTCCATTTTTTACGATGTACTGCTTTCATATTTCTAGGGCGACCGGTGAGAAGCCAACTAAGTCCATCTGATATGCTAGAATCCACTGATAACTCCATTTGATCCTATAACAACCAATGCATAGGAAACAAAAATTATGTTATAATTGAGTTGTACCCAAAATTACACGTAATATATTCATAAGTAGACAACATTATTCGCAAAATGTCGATAGTAACAGGACATAACCAAACCGACGTCAGACTCATAACTACCGAGGTCGCAGAAACTGAGATAAAACCAAACTCAGAAATTCATGTACATGAATGCTAAACTCAAAAATTCCTCACATCTGCGACATTGAGTCTTACTTTGTATCATATCATACAAGGTGATTAAAGATCGACGTCGCTCATTCATATTGTGTTCATCTGATTCTAAGCCATTTTCTCACTTTTTACAAACATGTCATCATATTGGTAAGAAACATAACATATTGTATATAACATGTGACACAATGAATCACCCTTCATTAAATTTTTTTATCTTCCATTAAAGAAGAAAAAACATATAGATGGTATGCATGGTAACATATTTGGTGAAGATAAACATGTAAAAGATGTATTAGTACCTCTATAAATTTGAACCTAGATGCTCCGTTCTTTGGATATTTGTTGATGATTGAATGAATCCATTTCAATGATCCCTTTCATTGTGGTGTGAATGAATAAGGTGTGTTTGTTGGATATGTATTGGAGATGGAAATGAAGTTAGTGGCGATAGTTATTGAAATGAAAAATAGGTTTGGTGAGAAATTTTAATTCAAATTTTCGTCTAAACTTTTTGGTTCCCACACTAAATTTCACATTGGGCGATGTCGCTAGCTCTTTGGTATGTTAATCAAACTATGAGACATGTGTACAGCACTACATATGTGGCCATAGTGTAATAATGGAAATTTCTCGTAAAATTATCCGTTTAATGGTTCTGGGCTCTTTTGTCGACTCGCTCATGCCCTAATCAAGACAATATTGTCATTAAAATTTGAATAAAATATTAATATATCCAATTTTGTATTTTAACATCTCCCCAGTTTCTTGGAGGGACCTAATTGAAAAAAAAAGATATTGTGTGGTCTCAAAATTGATTCCGATTGTCCCAAAAAGAAGAAGTGTCATCCATATATAGTCGATCTTGTAATAACCGAAAGTAAAAAAAATAAACTGTTAATATATTTCCCCTTAGACTTCCACAAGATCATATGAACAACAATCGTATACTTTAAGTAATCAACTACAATTTATTCTAGAACACGTACTGGCGCTTCGTAAAAAATAAGGATGGAAATTTAATACAATTATATTTCCAAAGAAATGTGAGAATATGAAATTTCATGTGATTTTATATATCTGGCGGAAACGTTCATTCCCATAACGCTTATCGTTGCGGTATTAATGGAATTCTAAAATAAAAAACCCAGAAGATAACCTAGGTCCATGTGTCTATAGGACAGTAAGCATAATTTTCATATGAAACATTTGTTGTTTTGTTCGGGTGATTATCTTTAAACACACAGTTACAGCCGTGGTAGTTTGGGTCATAGTGTAATTTCTATTTTGTGACGTAATGCACTGTTTGTGAATAATTTGGGCCCGTTCTATTGACTAGCAAGTTCATGGCCAAATTCGAAGATATGGTGGTCTAGAAAATGTGGAAACCTTAAGTGTATGGCCGATTATGCATTTCAACATCTCCCAGTCCGTTGGAGAGGCCTAAGTGAATGAACAAAAAAAGAAAAAAGTGTGGTCCAAATTAAACTTGATTCTGATTGTCCCAAAAAGAGGCAGTGTCATCCACATATAGTCAAACTTATAATAACCGATAGTTATATTATACTTCCTCATAGACTTCCACGAGATCATACGACCAACAATGCGAGAATATGAAATTTCATGTGGTTCTATATATTTGGTGGAAATGTCTATTCTCATAACACTTATCGCTACGGTATTAATTAATGGAATTCTATAATAAAAAAGCCCGGAAGATAACCCGGGTTCGTGTGTCTGTAAGATAGTAAGTATAATTTCCATATGAAACATTTGTTGTTTAGTTCGAGTGATTGTCTCTAAACTCATATTAACAACCACAGTAGTTTGGGCCACAGTGTAATTTCCGTAGAGTGCCGTAATGCACTGTTTGTGAATAATTTGGGCCCGTTCTTGTGATGGGTCCATAGCCAAATTCAAACATGGTGGTCGTAATTTGATGGATGTAATTTTATTACTTTTAGATTCCAATAGAAACGTATACTATGCAATTTGTGTTATTCTGCCCACGATCAATAAATGTGATGCCAGATTGAGTTCGATTTTGGACTTGGTGGCGAGGACAGTGATGTGACATCGCATACATGTGCTATTTTGTTCACCACTGACCAGGACCGTATTTAATTTTTAATTGGGCCGCTACTCTAACACGGCCCGGTGTTTATTATGTTCGAGGTCAGAGTGGTGTCAGTTTTATCTTAGATATAACGATTATTGTCGCAATAACGCTGGTTATTCATTAGATAGCCCCAGCCTCATGCAAAATATTTTTGGGCCCTTATGTTGGGCCTGAACCTAGAATCCATGACTTTACACTGCTATCTATGACGTTGTTGGTCTATGCAACACATCGACGAAGTCGCACAAAACGGCAGTGTTTCACAGCGGGTATATAAGTACCTGACCACCCTCCCCCTTCGCATTCCCAACCTACGACTTTGCACCAAAACCTCACACCAGAAAAAAAAAGTTTGGAAATCGGTCTAATTGCAATGGAATTGGTTTGTCACATATCACAGTAGCCTAAATACCAACATTAAATTGCTTTGGACGTAGTGCATTGGCAGATTTTTCCAAATTTCAAGAGCAAGAAACCCTAACAAGGTAAGGATTTTCAGATAAAGTTTGATGTTAGTTTTTTTATTTCATATACTTCTTTAGTTGCCCATTGCTTGGTTATTCAATCGTGACATGTTAGTTGCTTACTTTATGATGGTTTAGTTGAGATTATATATATTTTAGGACCATTCATTTTCAAGCCGCATACAGTTTCAACTTAGCTGATTTATCTGCGATGTTGTAGATTTATGAACATGAATGTGTGATATCGCATTTGTAACATCGTTCTAGACGAAGTGTTTGTGACATGAATCTGAAGTCGACCAAAACACATTGACATTATTGAGTTCTTGACTTTTGTATAGATTGTTCAACGTCCCTTTCATTGTTATATGGCTTGCATGAAGTTGACGGTCAGGAGGAGAAGGGACGACATCATGGGGGAATCTCCATCCCGCACGAAGAAGGCGAAAACAAAAGCCACCCTGCAATCGCCAACATGGGACAAATTACGCTTCGTGAAGGAGGATGTAGAAAAGCGTTTCAAAAATATCCAGGGCCATAGAATAAAAAAAGTTAGGGTGATAAAGCCCGAGGATGTGGAACAACTACACCTCAATGTTTTCCTCGAACCCGTCAAACTATCACGAATGGAGGGTTTAATATGCTTGGATAAACCGATGTATGATACATAGGTCGAGGAGTTCTACGTCAATTTTAGAATGGAAACATTGACCTCCTTTAAAAAAAAGTGAATGGGATGGACTTGAAGATAACGAAAAAGCTCATGAACAAGGTGATTGGTTGCACAATCGGAGGGGAGGAACAGCCGTAGGTTAAGCCTCTACAGATGTACTGCCAGGATAATTGGCCTCGATGGGTCGACGAGAATGACTCATCCGGGGAGCTAAACCCCAACCAAATAGTGGATAAGTACTTCAAAATTAAAGTGGAGAATTGACTCATCCCAATGAAGCAGATCAAGCTTGGTGTTCTCAACTTTCAGAACATAATGATGTTCAATATAATTGTACAAGTACTTATCCCTGCCGGACATCTTACGGGGTGAACGATCAACGGGACCGTGATGTACTACCACCTTGCGGAGAAAAAGGTAGTTAACCCAGGGTACACCATCGTGCAGGAGATGCATCAAGTCGCCCTCTCCACAAAGAGTCGGACACTCCCCTACGGCAATGTCATCACCGCATTCTAGAGAAGAAGAAGGTTCCCATCAAATCAAAAGAAAAGATCCATCCTAAGTACTATGATGCAAACTACTTCGGGCTGAAGCATTGGGTTTGTGAGATGGGGGCGTGGATTGATTGCAATGTCCCTAAAGGGGATATGGATGTGCCTCCCACACCTGGGCCTGAGGCGACTCCATCAGCTTCCGCAGCTATGGACCTCCACCCCGCCATTATTCACGCACTTTTGATAGGTAACAAAATTTAGAGTTTTTTGGTTTATTTCAAATTATCATTAATTAAAATTTTAACATTTTTATTTAATGTAACTAAATTTCTTATCCCACATAACCTAAACAGAAGTCATAGGGCAACCTCCTGAAGGACATAGACGAGACCAAGGCCATAAATTTGCGCATGGAACACACCGTGCGTAATCTAACGGAAGAAATGGGGGTGTTGATGTCTATGATTGCCGATGTGATCAATGAACCTATGGGGCATGATGGGCCTAAGGTTGACAAGGATGGGCTGGATACCACAGATGATGAAAGAGGGCAAGCACCGGTGCTAGCGAGTCTTCCCCCGAAGAGTCGAAGACTAATTAACAAGAAAATGGGAGCAGTTCGTTGGCAGATAATGTTATCCCACCCTTATCACCACCCCACTCATCGTTGGCAGATGATGGTATCCCACCCTTGTCACCACCCCACTGATGTTTGTCTCTGATATGTTCATTTTTCCTAGAACATGAAAAATGTTTGTTTAGATTTTATTAGGATTCTATGCCTTCTGTTTCATTTTCATTTTTGCAAAGATGTTACATGTGGTATATAGCATTATATGTTTTGGATATATACACGTACGTATGTACCTAGCTTTAGTTTTACATATGTAACTTCAACAAATCTGAGATTGGATGTGGTAAACTTGGAATGAAACCTTTAGATAGTAGATTCCAAGTTCTGGCTGTATTGGTCAAGTATCCCTAATTTATTAGGTATGATAGATATGTGCGACCTCGCGCTCCATTCGCATAGTCATAACAGCCATAACCAACATTAACCCAATGGAGGTGCGAGATCGCATAAATTACTTGGAATGAAAGAATTTTAGGCAAGGATTTCAGGCACGGGTTTGAACCCAGGAGCATGTGTGACTTTGCCAAATGTAAACATCGATGTCACTATTTACGTCAGATTGAAGTCGGTCACATCGAGTGATGGTGCAAAGTTGGTCTTCTCTTTAATGACTGTTACTGCTAGGTCATACCCGTATTGACGATGTCGTAGGTATGTAGGTCAAAATTTTTACTTTGCTTTCATATGGTATTTACTTTGGCTATTGTAGAACCGTGATAAAAAAACCAATGTTTTAGCTCGATTTTTTAATAACCGAGGTAAATAATATCTTTTACTTCTAAAAAAAACTGAGGTAAAAAGGGTGAAGTAATAGGTTCATTTTCTTATAGTGGGATTGGTTTTGGGGCATTGGATAAGTTGGTCAAGTTCAACTATCCAACCCAAAGTGTTGGTTTCCCGATGCATTTTCATACCACGAATTCGAGTTACCACTAAGCCTCGAATTTGAAGAATCATGGTATAGCTACCAATTTTGATCCCGCCGGCCTTGGGAACCAACAACTCCTACCTCTCTCTCATTTTCTCTCATCAAAGAGCAAGACTCCGTAGGGTGGTCGCAATGACATATCCTACAGAATCTCACTCGTTGAGCCTCTCTTCTCTCAAAGTCACATAACATTGGGCAACACTCCGTAGGAAGATCATAATGACACACCCTACAAAGTATCATCCATTGAGTACTTTCCCCTACTTAACTAGTGTGTTATGAAAATTAACAATAAGATTGAATAGCATCCCCGACAGCAGTGCCAAAATTGGCCCGCCTCCACTCAGGGTCATTAATTTTAGCTAATTAACCCGAGCGAGAGCTGATTAAGGTTAAAGATAAATTTATAGTTCTGCACCCTACCCTACTCACTACTATGCTACCGATAGAGTAGTTAGCAGTAAGTTCTAGGTATGTTCACAAAGATTCTAGGGCCTAAAAGTCAATTAAACACAACCTTATCCGGGCTGTCAATCCGTACAAGTTGCTAGGAATAACTAGTATAGTAAACAAATGGGGAGGTTTGGTTTTTCGATTAACAACTACAAAACATGGAAGTAGAAAGCAAGTAATCTATATAGCTAAACACTTTGGGAATGATTGTATAACATGGTTGATTTAATGCTTCGATCCTTAATTCATTCACATGTGAGACTTAGAAAAACCTAATATGGTTCTAATAACACGTGGAGTAACCAATGGCATACACTTCCCCGTACCTATCACGTTGGGTGCACTCAAAACCCTCCATTGACACCGCCTTCATAATTAGGGGAGTACAACAAGATTCAACCATTGTTGTAGGTGTGTTTCTCCCCCGTGCAAATATGTCTCGGGCTTCCACCATGAATGCTCTACTCCCTAGATCTTAAACGAGGAAATGGGAAGTAGACACCTTATCTAAGACACTAGGGACTCTTACAACCCTCATTTGATACTTTTCACTATCTCTTCCTGCAACTCATCAGATTACTTTACGTAATCAGCTATGACTGGTGTGCTGGAAACATAACAGACGCAATACTCGACATCCCCCATGCACACGCTCACGAGGACACGTACCATGTTTCCCATTACACATCCTAGGTTTCTTTTCCTTGGAGGGCATCAATATTTGCACCAACATGAATATAGACTAGAGTGTGTGCTTAATGGAGTGTACTATTCATGCAATTCTAACATTCAAGAACAAATCACAATAATATCATAAGCACAATAATTAGGATTAACTAAGAATCTCATAAAAGTATAAATCAACACATAAATACAATTATCCCCAAGATATAGAAACTACTCCCTAGACATGGAATTCAAAAAAAGATTTGAATTCCACATCTTAGGATGAAATCAAAATAAAGAGGAAAGAAAGAAAGAAGAGAGAATGTTTCTCTCTCTAGAATGCTCTCCTAATTACAAGACTAGAGTAAAACATATGATCTAAGATCTAAAAAAGAAAAGAAAAAGAGGAGAAAAGAAGAAGAACTATAGAGAGAGAGATATATATCTCCTCTTCCTTCTACCTACCTAGAAAGAAAATATATACATTATACCTACTTAGGTATTCCTAGAAGACTAAATGCTCCTATATATAGTATCAGAGGATTAGACCTAAAGATAGGACCAAAATAGGCCAAAATAGGGTCAAAACCCTAGTCACCTTTTCTGGAAAAAACCCACCTCCAGCCGAATCTTTCTTGAAAACAATGCTCGAATTTGTGAACTTTCTGGGGCAGAGAATTAGTGGGTTCGATAGAGCTCAGAAAGATGAAGATTTTGATATATGGTAGAGGGAAATCAGATGAAAATTGAGAGAGTTATGGCAAAAATAGTGAGAGAAGGGGTGGTTGTGAACAGTGCACGCAGACCGTGAATAAAACACACATACCATGAATAGTGCTCCACGCCTAGAGATTTGGCATGGACCTGTGAATAGTGCCACCATGCTGAGTTATTTGGCATGGACCTGTGAATAGTGCATGCAAACCGCTAGATCTAGCACGGCTCATTTTGGCATTGTCCATCTTCTAAAAGGTTATTTTGCTTAGTAGTTTTGTGCGGCCCACTCAATTCTTCACGTCCCACCAGCTGGTTTTGATATTTTGCACTGGAAACGGCATAGGCCATCGAAAATATGACGGTATGTGCCTATAATTAGCCATTTTTTTAATATGACGGTATGTGCCTATACTTAGCCATGATTGGCACGGACCGTGTCGTTTGGTGCAGGCCATTGGTGCCTCATTTGGTGCCAATCATGAATGGTCTAGGTCGATCTGTTTGTGCTTTGCTAACTAAACTTCTTTTTTTCGCTACATATGAACCGTTGGTCCATTTTGAGAGTTCTTATAGTCGATTTTATGGTTCTCGAGGAGACAAATCCAATGAAACTAACCTTGAAGGCTAATTCTTCATGGATTGTTTCTATAATTTGGCGTAAATCTTGGACCACAATTTTCCATTACTCCCTTGGCCATTTTGAACTCTAATGCCGCCTATATTTGGCTCTAACCTTCTACTACCACGAATTGATGCCAGTAACCTTCATCTACTACCATTATAATGTAAATGGCCTTCGATCTCTTCTATCATCATTGTGAATGACCTTCACGTAGAATGTAATGAAAAGTTTCCACGAGCGACCTACTAAAGATGATCACAAAGGAAGATCTAGGAGCCTGTGGATACAAGATGTCCATTAGTACTAATTAAGTCTACAAAATGCGGGATTTAGATAAGAAAACCAAACACCACTGTCTAAACCCTTTGTCACGTAAACTCAACTAATGCTAGCAATCCAACATATAAAATGAACCAATTATTATCCTAAATGCATTGGTGAACGCATGCAAAATGGTGCACATTAGACCCCCCACACTTAAACCTTTACTCATCCTCAAGTAAATAAAAACAAGAAAAAGGCTTAAGCGACATGTAATATGCAATACGTTAGTCGGTGCATTTAACTTATTCCCAAGCTACCCTAGTTCCCCCGAAGAAGTGAAAGTTCTCACAACTCTCACACTCCCCAAAGATCCTAATGTAACCTATCCACTCAAAATAAAAATGTGAAAAAGATAAGCCAAGAAGATAAGTGTCAACCTAGCTTACTTTTCCCAAAATGAACCCCAAAAGCAATCAAAGAGTTGTCTCCCAAAAATATCCACCAAGGAAATCCATGATTCATCCACTTGGTTGAACATAGGGATAACTCGTGATTCTTAACCTAGTTACAACCAAGGATGCAAATGTATCGTCAACCTAATTTTTTATTTTCTCTCAATTTCTCTCATTTTTCCTAGGAGCCCTTTTGGGTTTTCATCCTAGCTTTAACACACAAAGGGTACTCACATTCTCACATTTTTCCACACGGCCTCTCATTTTTCCTAGGCTCGTAAGCCTAGCTCGTCCCAGCCTCTAACGTTTACCTAGGTCTTTCGACCTATCCGTGTTTTTCCCAATGTTACCCAAGTCGTTCTTTCAGGTTTTTGACTTGTCAAGGTTTTTGTATTTTTTTCATTTTTTCAAAATTTTCAAATTTTTTGGTGTAGCACAAAATGCTCCAAAATGATCTTAGAAGAGCTATTAGTTACATAGAAATAATTAAAAATCATAAGTGCTATCTAATCCCCTCCCCCACTTTTAAAGATTGTATTGTCCTCAATGCATATACAAAATCAAAGAACATATGTCAAGGGAAAGAAAAAGGAAAGCACTTATAATAAAATATTACCACCAAAATCTATCCTTGATGGTACAATCATGGAATGTAAAGAAAAAAATACTACACTCCAATATACTACCCCTAACCTCTAATCAAAAAAGTTCACTCTAACCACTATCATGCACCACAAATTAAATAAAGAACTGAATCACAATGGAGAGTTACCTCTTAGGTCTCAATGTGTGTGTTTCATGGGTTTTGAGGGTAGGTGGGTTTGGGTAGTACTTTTGTGGTGGTAGGGAAGAAATGGTGGTTGGGGTGTAGGAAAGTATGTGAGCTTCATGGATCGTGCACGTCTACACACCCCATGAATTTGGGGTTCGGTTCTCCTCTTTGTCCACCATTTTGAGCATGACAAACTATGTACGTCTACATGGTCCATGAGTTGGTCTCCCCATTTGCTCATCTTCCTCCAAGAACCATATGCTTCCTACAAAAAAAAAACATGCACACCAAATGTAATAGTGTTCCAAAAACATAAATCTACATATAGGAAAACACACCAAAAATACTAAACTAATCTGATTTTTCAAAGCTTGCGTTGCCTCCCGAGAAGCTCCGTATATTTAAGGTCATTGACACGACCCTAATGTTATCCATATAGTGCGGATTTGTACCCCCTCACCTTAGACAACCAAAAATGGTGAGGTGAGGCTAAGAATCTTCCAAGAGGAAGATATAGTAGAGGAGGAGTCAACCTTAGAGGGAATGGGTGGTGTGGAAGTTTAGCATATTTGATTGGCTTGTTTATGATTTCTTCTAAGGGTTCCAAAAATGTGGAAGTTGGTTATATAGATGGAGGTAGGGGTGAAAATAGGTAATATTGTGAATTAAGTACAATCACCACTTCCTCGATTTCTTCACTCTCAACATAACATTCCTCATCCCTTTTGGGTTCATCTACCAAAAATTCACATACAACTAGGAATGATTAAATTTCAGAATATTGGATTTCAATTTGCCTCATCCTTTTCATCCAATCAACCACTTCCCTTCAAGTTTCTCAATGCTTGAGAATATTTGAGTAATCGCAAATCTCGCTAAGCATTTGTGATTGGAGTAAACCACTACTCTTGGTCACATTAGCTATAGCTTGCAGAATTTCTCCACAATCTAATTTGGGAACCAATCCTAGGGATTGGATTTGGGGCATTGGATAAGTTGGTGAAGTCCAACTATCCAACCCAAAGTGTTGGTTTCCCAATGCATTTCCATACCACGAATTTGAGTTCCACTAAACTTTGAATATGAAGAATCGTGGTATGGGCTTCCACCACGAACGCTCTACTCCCTAGGCCTATAAATGAGGAAAGGGGAAGTAGGGACCTTATCTAAGACACTAGGGCCTCTTACAACCCTATCTTGCTACTTATCACTACCTCTACTTGCAACTCATAAGACTACTTTACGTAATCAGCTAAGACTGGTGTGTTGGAAACATAACAGATGCAATATTCGGCATCCCCGTGCACACACTCATGCGGACCCATACCCTGTTACCCATTACACATCATAGGTTTCTCTTCCCCAGGGGGCATCAATATTTGCATCAACATGAATATAGACTAGAGTGTGTGCTCAATGGAGTGTACTACTCATGCAATTCTAACATTAAAAAATGAGTCACAATAATATCATAAGCACAATAATTAGGATGAACTAAGAATCTCACAAAAGCATAAATCAACACATGAATACAATTATTCCTAAGCTATGGAACCTACTCTCTAGACATAGAATTCAAACAAAGATTTATATTCCACATCATAGGATGAAAGAAAAATAAAAAGGTAAGAATGAAAGAAGAGATAATGTTTCACTCCCTATAATGCTCTCCAAATTACAAGAGTAGAGTAAATAATATGACCTAAGATCGATAAAAGAAAAGAATAAGAGAAGGAGAAAAGAAGAAGAACTCTAGAGAGAGAGAGAACTATTCTCTCCTTTTATCTGCCTAGAAAGAGAAAAAATCTACATTATACCTACCTAGATTTTCCTAGAAGACTAAAGGCTCCTATATATAGTAGTAGGGGATTGGGCGTAAAGATAGGCCCAAAATAGGCCACAATTTTCAAAACTCTAGTCACATTTCCCGGAGAAAACCCACCTGCGGCTGAATCATTCTTGAATATTATCAAATTCGTGGCCTTTCTTTGGCTTTGATTTAGTTAGTTGTATAGAACTCGGAAATATGAAGATTTTGATATATGGTAGAGGGAAATCGGATGAAAATTGAGTGAGTTATGACAAATATAGTGAGAGAAGGGGTGGCAGTGAATAGTACACACAGACCATGAATAATATTTGCGGACCGTAAATAGTGCTATGCGCCCAAAGATTAGGCACAAACTTGTGAATAGTGCCTCGTGCCAAGTCATTTGGCACAGATTTGTGAAAAGGGTGCGAGGATAGCCAGATTTGGTGCGGCCCATTTTAGCGCGGTCTGCATCGTTTGGTGTGGCCCATCTTCTGGAAGGACGTTTTGCTCAGTAATTTGGTGTGGCCCCCTCAATTCTTCACACCACTAGCTGATCTTGACATTTTTCACTTGAAATGGCGTGGGTCTGTGCCCATACATAGCCATTTTGAGTGAAACTTGGAACTTGCGCGCGCGACCCATCGACTTTGGCGCTGTCCGCGCTGGGACTTGGCATGGTCTGTGCCAAAGACCCTTGGCATGGACCGTGTTGTTTGGTGTGGGTCGTTGGTGCCTCTTTTGGTGCCAACCATAAATGGTCTGTGCCGAACCATTTGTGCTTCGCTGGCTGAACTTCTTTCCTTCACTACGGATGAACCATTGGTCTATTTTGAGAATTCTTGTAGTCAATTTTTTTATTCTCGAACCAACCTGAATTGTTTTGAGAGTTCTTGTGCGCGCAGAACCAACCTTAAAGGTTAATTCTTCTTGATTTTTTTTCTGAATTAGGCACAACTCTCGGACCGTGATTCTCTGTTTCTCCCATGGCCGTTTTGAGAGTTCTTGTGTGCGCGTAACCATCCTAGAAGGCTAATTCTTCTTTATTGTTTCCTGAATTTGGCACAACTCTCGGACCACAATTCTTTGTTTATCCCTTGGCCGTTTTGAACTCCAATGTTGCCTATCTTTGGCTCCACCCTTATACTACCACGAATTGATGCATGTGGCCTTTGTCTACTACCATTATAACGTAAGTGGCCTTCGATCTCTTCTACCATCCTTGCGAACAGCCTTCAACATCTTTTTCCACCCTTGCGAACGGCCATCACATAGAATGTAACAAAAAGTTTCCACGAGCGACCTACTAAAGATGATCACAAAGGAAGATCTAGGATCCTGTGGATACAAGATGTCCATTAGTACTAATTAAGTCTACAAAATGCGAGATTTAGATAAGAAAACCAAACATGGCCTTCTAAACCCTTTGTCACATAAAATCAACTAATACTAGCAATCCAACATATAATACAAACCAATTATTATGATGAATGTTTTGGTTAACGCATGCGAAATGGTGCACAACAAGGAGGACCTATGAACACCTTTTCATGAAGATCACCATGTAGAAAAGCATTTTGAATGTACATATGATGAAGTTCCCAACCACGAATCACAGCAATAGATAGAAATAGGCAAATATAACTCATCTTTGCAATAGGAAAAAATGTCTCAGTAAAGTCTGTTCCCACAATTTAACAATTACCCAGAACCACCAGACGAGCTTTATGCCGTTCAATAGTAACTTCAGCCTTAAACTTGGTACGATAAGCCCATTTGCATCCAATTGCAGACTTATCTGGAGGAAGAGAAGCCATAGTCCAAGTTTCATTGCGCTGAAGAGCATTAATCACATCAGCCATAGCATCACGCCAATGAGCATGCTTTAACGCCTCTGAATAAATGGTAGGATATGCACTAGAAGTTACTGCACCCAAAAATCTAGAATGCATACTTTATGGCAATTTTAAAATAAGTTAAAGGATAGAGAACACTTGAGGATAGTGTCTCGGGGAGGGGGGGTTCATAGCAGAGCAGACAAAATCATTCAGGTATGCAGGAGGTCAAAAATCTCAGTCTCTACGTTGGGCAGGGGGCAGCTCGGCCACAGGAGGCAGCAACAGAGACGTGGCATCAGTCAGTGGCGAGGCATCGGTAGGCGGCAGTATTTCCACTGGAGGAGCTTTCGGTGCATCTGTCAGCGTCTGGAAAGCCAGAGAAGCTTCTGGCATCGGGTCAAGCAGTTTGGCTGCCGGTGTTGGATGGATAGTGATGGCAGCTGAGGTGAGGCCGCAACAGGGGTGATGACCGGCGATGAGGTGTCTGCACCATGGTTTTTACCAGCAAATCCATTATCGAATATACGTTAAACCAAGTATCAGTTTGGGACTGTGCGGGCTGAGCAGATAAAGATGGCATAACAAATAGAAATTGATCTTCATAAAAATCAGCATCACAACTGTTGAAGAAAGTACATGATTCCAAATAAAAAAAATGATAGTCTTTCCTACCAGTAGGATACCTAACGAATATACATTGTCGACTTCTTGGAGAAAACTTGTCACGGTATCTGGGAATGTAAGAATCATAACACAAGCAACCAAAAACTTTCAAAAGCTTTTAGTTTGGAGTGTGTCCATAGAGTAACTCAAATGGTGTACGACATTGAGTTTCTTCGTCGGTGTCCAGTTAATCAGATATGCAGCAGTGAGAGCACATTCTCCCCAAAAATCAATAGGTAGAGTAGCTTGAAAGCGCAAAGCACGAGCAACATTTATCAAATAACGATGATTGCTCTCTACACGACCATTCGTTGTGGTGTATTAACCATAAAAGTCTCAAAAACAATGCCAGATTCAGCACAGTATGATCTCAAAGGTAGGAATTTTGTACCTTTATCAGCACAAACACAACGAATAGAGCGCCCAAATTGATTCTTGATCTAAGCACAATGGAAGCTACATCTAACTTAGCAACTAATAAATAAATCCAAATATCTTGGGAATAATCATCAACTATAGTTAAAAAATAAAATGCACGATGGTGAACTCTAAGGCCCCTAACATTACAATGTATCAATTCAAACATAGAACTAACATTTGAAGAACTCGAAGGAAAACTATGCCTAGCCTGCTTTGCTCTTTGACAAACAGAGCAAGGTATAGAAGTATTATTTGTGCTAAGATCAAGAGTAGGGACGGAAGATAACTGTGTAGAGGATGGATGCTCAACACGTTGATGCCATAAATCAAATGAAGATGCAGAAACTGAAGCAACTGTCAGAACTGATTGCGGGATAGGAGACTGAATGCGCGTATCCAGCAGACAAAGCCAACAAACCCCCTTGCAAGCTGCGTGTTGCCCATGTCTCCACTGGTCTTCAAATTGCTGACATCTTCACCAAAGGACTTTCTCGTCCCCTGTTTGAGTTCTTCCGGTCCAAGATTTGCATCACTGAACATCCGACGCTTCGGTTGAGGGGGGTGTTAGAGTAAATCACGTTTTTGATTAGATTATAATTGATTATGGATAAGTCATGCTGACTAAGCTAGATTCTACTCATATTCTGTTTCCTTATTGTACTCTATATATTCTTGTCTGCACTTAAAAACCATATGGCTCGTAAGCCACTTAAACTTTTCCACTATAATCAACAATAATGGGTACACAAGTTCTCCCTAGAACCAATTAGAGGCATGCAAGATTTCATCAAGATATCAAATCCAATCTTGGTAAATAACAAGCGTAAGAGAGATCAAATCAAGGTAGAAACCAAACTGAAACACCAACCTCTACTGTCATAAATTTTTCCATCGAACACAAAACAAGAAAGCTCCAAATCAGATCTCCACCATTCAGAGTGTGTGCCTAAGGCTCAACAACATTTTCAAAAGTCAGACAGTCCAATGGTTGGATCTCGAGAACAAACCGGAATCCTGCAGCTAGTCTAAGGTTTTAAACCCTACCCAAAGTCCTCTTTTTTCTCTCATTTCACTTTGTTATTTTCCCTTTACCATTCTTTTTCCTGGAGGATTCCTAAATACCCTTAGGTCAAGTATTATTTGGGTCAATGGTAATAGGCCCAATAACACATTCGGGTTAATACCCAAATCTTCTCCAATTAGGATGCTAAAACCAATACATAAAGTGTTGTACACGAGATTAAATGATGAAACAAAAAGGGTTCTAATCTAATCATGTTTTCATAAGAGTTGTAACCATTACCTTAATCTAACATGAAAGGAATATTACAAAATATTAACAAAATATCATAATATATCTTAATACTCCTCCTCATGTTGGAGCGTGAAAATCCAAAATGTCCAACTTTCAAAGAAGTAAATGAAACCCCTGACGGGCTAGTGCTTAAGTGAAGATATTTGATAGTTGACTTGAGGTGCTTATATGACGAGTGACAATCTCACCACACTGAACAAGTTTCTGAACAAAATGACAATCAATTTCAATATGTTTTGTACGCTCATAAAAATATGGTTAGTTGCAATATGAATATATGTCTAACTATCACAAATGAGGCTTGTCAGAGATGAATGACCAACACCAAGCGAACAAAGAAGAGACTTAAGCTAAATTAACTCTAAAAAAAATAACATCCATTGCATGGTATTCTACTTCTGCAGAGGAGCGAGAAATCGTAGGTTACTTCTTAGTCTTCCAAGACACAATTGACTCTCCAAGCATCACAAAGTATCCATACAAATGCGTCGAGTAATTGGACACGAAGCACATTCTGAATCACAATAAGCAATTAAAGGGGCAACAAACTCTTAGCCGAATGAAAAAGTCCCTGGCCTCAATGATGTTTCAAGTAGTGAAGAACTTGTAGAGAAACAAGTTAATGAGTAACACGTAGATCCTACATAAACTGAGCAAGCGTATAAATAGAATAACTTTATTCATGGTAGGTGATGGTGAGATAAATCAGTCTCTCAATCAGGCGACAATAGCGCGCAGGGTCATCAAACCAGGATCGTATTGCGCTTGCCAAATCATTGAATTGCTCCATTGGAAAATAGGTTGGCTTGGCTGCTAACAAACCAGTATCATAGAAAACATCAAGGGTATATTTCCATTGAGAAAGAAACATCCCCTTCGGACAACGATCAATCTCTATTCCGAGAAAATACTTAAGAGGACCAAGGTCCTTTATATGTAAACAAGAACTAAAGTGTGACTAGAATTCAGCCTTGAGCACAAGCAATAATCAAAGCATCAACATAAACCAGCACATGAAAGTCATGGAAATTGCATGTATATGAAAACAGAGAGTAATCTGCCTTACTCTAAATAAAGCCAAACAAAGCAAGAGCAATCACCACTAATAGTGTAACCCAGAAAAGGAAACATTTACACCTCCTTCTCAAGGTAGCCATGTAAAAATGTGTTATAAATGTCCATTTGCTAGATCTCCCAACCCCTAATTACAGAAACATAAAGAAATATGCAAACATAACTCTACTTAGCAACATGAGAAAAATTTTATGTAAAGTTAGTTCCCTCAATCAGATGATTTTTTGAGAACAACAAAACGATCTTTGTAATGCTCAATAGAACCATCAGACTTGTATTTAGTTTGAAAAACCCACTTACAACCAACATCAGACTTACCAGGTGGGAGAGAGGACATAAATCAAGTGTTAATACGTTCAAGAGCATCAATTTCCTCCACCATTGCTGCTTGCCAATGCTCAGAGTGAGAGGCTTTGGCGTACGAAGAAGAATTTGTGCTAGAAGTCACTGTGGTATTCCTTTTCCTGTCACATTATATTCATCAACTCATTTTTAAATTTTCCAATCACAACATTTTGTTTGGATAAACGTGCATCATACTCATCCACCTCAGTCATGCTTTCATCCACTTTCGTCTTTCATCCCAATTCAAGCTCCATAAACTTAAGTAGCAACGCACTTATCTAATAGCCTATCACTCATTCCTTCAGCTTAAATGTAATAATCAAGGCCCAAAGGTAGGTGAAAAGATGTATTTTCCGTAACTATTATTGTATTGCTGATAAGAATATATATAGTACAATAAGGACATCATGCCTTATCCAGAATCAATTATAATCTAGTCAGAAATGTGATTTAATCTAACACCCCCCCTCAAGAAAAGCGTCGGATGTTCAGTGATGCAAAGCTTGGACCGAAAGAACTCAAACAGGAGACGAGAAAGTCCTTTGGTGAAGATGTCAGCAATCTGAAGACCAGTGGAGACATGGGCAACATGCAGCTTGCTAGAAGCCACTAACTCACAAACAAAGTGATAGTCGATATTAATAGCTTGGCGCGCTTGTGAGCAACCAGATTCTGAGCTAAGAAAATGGCACTACTGTTGTCACAAAACAGCAATGGGGAGCTCGAAAGCGGAACACGAAGGTCGTGAAGCAGATGAGTCAGCTAGACCATCTCCGAAGCTTTGTTGGCAAGAGCTCGATACTCAGACCCAGTGTTGGAACGAGAGATGGTAGACTACTTCTTGGCACTCCAGGAAATAAGATTTCCACCAAGAAAGACTGCATACCCATATGTAGATCGGCGAGTCTCGAGACTACGAGCCCAATCAGCATCCGAATACCCCAAGACTTCAGGAGTACTGGCCGAGTGAAAAGTGAGGCCAAAATGGAGAGTGCCTCTGACGTAGCAAAGAATCCAAGTGACTGCGGCATAATGGTCATCACGAGGATCCTGAAGAAACTGACTAACGATGTTGACCGCAAATGCCTGATCAGGACAAGTAATCGTCAGATACTGGAGGGCACCAACAAGGATTCGATACAACATTGGATTCTGAAATGGCCGACTGGTGGAGCTGTGTAGCTGCGAACTAGGAACAAAAGGGGTGGAAACCAGGGCTGCATCGGTCATATCGGCACGAGTGAGAATATCCCGAGCATACTTAGCTTGACCGAGAAGCAGACCTGAGGAAGTGGGTGATACTTCTAAGCTAAGAAAGTAATGGAGGGTGCCCAAATCCTTAATAGCAAACTCCTGATGTGTCCGAGCAATAAACTGTCGAAGGAGCCCAGAGTCATTGCTTGTGAGGATGATATTGTCAACATAGAC
Organism: Rubia yunnanensis; assembly: GCA_037428765.1. Lineage (NCBI taxonomy): Eukaryota > Viridiplantae > Streptophyta > Magnoliopsida > Gentianales > Rubiaceae > Rubia > Rubia yunnanensis. Next base: position 60,991,881 of record CM075069.1, on the reverse strand, counting down.
TAGGAGATAGAGCAATGACGAGCCGAGAGAGAGAACAAAAAGAGAAGTGTCGACAGAACTGCACCAAAACTCAAGTTGAGATAAACAGGTGCTGAACCGCTGAAACCATGCTCGAGATGCTTGCTTAAGACCATAAATGGCATTTCACAAGCGGCAAACATAGTCGGGATGAAGAGAGCCCTTGTAACCAACCGGTTGTGCCATATAGACCGGAGTATCAAGAATACTGTTCATAAAGGCGTTCTTGACATCTAACTGATGAAGAGCCCAGGAACGCATAGTGGCAATGGCAAGAATGGTCCGGACAGTGGAGGCCCTGACTACTGGACTAAAAGTATGATCGAAATCGAAGCCCGAAATCTGATAGAATCCCTGCGCAACAAGGAAAGCTTTGTGACGATCAATCGTACCATCAGGACGATACTTCAGCTGGTAAACCCATTTGGAGCCAACAATGTTGACACCAGAAGGAGCATGGGACAAGATCCCAAGTGTGCTGGCCTCGTACGGCGGCAATCTCCTCATTCATAACAGCAACCCAAGATGGGTCCTTCAACACTGAACGATAATCAATGGGCTCCGACTGGTCGAGAAGGGCAGCAAGAAGGCCATGAGCCATAAGACATGAATAGTCTCGACGTAGAATAGCCCCAGTGGAAGATCTAGTGGCTATGTGATGAGTACGGTGCTGCGTTGAAGAAGTCGGAGGAGAAGGAGCCAGAGAGGACGTCGGGGACTGAATAACGGAGGTGGCCGGAGATGATGCCATAGGGGAAGGAGAACTATCTACCAGTGACTGTGGTGGGGTTGACAGGTCAATAGTCAGCGAAACAGAGTCCGACGAGCAAATAGGGTCGGGCATAGGAGATGACTGATCATAGGTCGAGAGGGGCAGACCAGAGCTACCATCAGCGTCCAGAAAAATAGAGACATCAAAAGTTGAGAGAGCAGAACCAATGGCCGAGGCCGAAGATGAGGCAAAAGGAAAACAGCCTTCATCGAAACGAGCATGACGAGTGACATAAATCTTGCCAGTCGAAGGATCAAGGCAGCGAAAACCCTTATAATGACTGCTATAACCGATGAAAATACAAGGTATGCTCCGAGGAGATAACTTATGAGGGGTCATACGACGAACATAAGGAAATACTCTACAACCAAAATGATGGAAGTTCGAGTAGATCGGATCACGGCGATAAAGAAGGCCATAAGGAGAAGTCCCTTGTAATACCGGAGTGGGAAGATGATTAATTGTGTAAACTGCAGTAGCAAAAGCATCATACCATCTTGACAAGGGTAGATGTGAATGAAAAAGCATAGTGAGACCCATTTCAGCAGCATGTCTGTGTTTGCGCTTGGCCCAACCATTTTGCTGCGGGTTGTAAGGGCACGAAACTTGATGATGAATGCCTTTGGAGGCAAAATGGGATCGTAAGTGCATATTTAAGAACTCAGTGCCACCATCACTTTGAAGAACTTTTATTTTGGACGTAAATTGATTCTCGACTAAGGCCTCGAACTGCAAGTAAGTGTCAACAAACTTGGATTTTCAACGCATGGGAAAAAACTAGGTAAAGCGAGAATAATCATCCACAAACAAGGCATAATAAGAAAAACCATTTGCAGACGAATCTGGGGAAGGCCATCACAAATCATAATGTATCAAATGCAGGATATACACAGCACGCTTATGATTCTCAACAAAGGCTAATCACTGCCCCTTTGCCATAACACATAGAGCGCAAGTATGCGGTTTAGTTAATAAAGAAGAAACTGGCAGGAGACCAGACTTCTGTAAACCAGAGATGACAGTAGCTGGCACATGCCCCAGCCGAGCATGCCAAAGCTCAAATGATGCCCGTCCCTTATTCTGATGCAAGAAGGAAACGAGTGTTGCATCACCCTTATTTAATACGTATAGTCCTCCATCATTGTGGCCCCTGCCCACGACTTCCTTGGAAACTTTGTTCTGAATCACAAAGTTTCGATCATCAAAAGTAACAAAGATATTTAAATCCCTGGTCAGTTTACAAATGGACAGTAAGTTTTTAGTGATGACAGGAATGACCAAAACATCAGACAGTGTCAAAGTATCAGAAACCCGAGAATCACCAATGTGAGAAATTGGAATAGAAGCACCATTACCAACGGAAACATAGGAATTACCAGAGTAAGGTGCGACACTATCAATGCCAAAGGATGAAGACGCCACATAACTTATCCACTGTAAATATCGTAAATAGAAAATGCGGTGAAACATCTGCGGTAGGGCCCCCGGTGACCCTACCAAATACAGAGTAATTCAAACCCTAGGCTAAGTGGTGAAACCTAGGGAAAAACTGTGATGCGAGGGAGGGGGGTACCCTAATGGGCAACCCCCCCCCCCTTAAGAACTGTTAACCCTAAGCTAGATATTGCTATGCCTAGGGAAATATAAGAAAGTCCATATGTAAGTGTGATACTGGACCTATACATAGCAACCCGAAGTGTGTACGGGCTCTGAAGGTAGATAAGGCCACTGGGATGAGAACAAACTCACTACCCATGCCCATAAAACCGCTTCTACCCCTAACATGCGGGGCCTTCTTCATTCGAACTCCTTACTGCAGCTGAGTGTTGATGTCTCGGGTCTTGGAGAGGTTTGTTTGTTGAAGTCTTGATAAAGATGCATCCAAAGTAATTGATTTGTGAATTCCTAGCGCAGCCAAGTGTGGTCTCAGGTCTTGGATGTTGTGCGTGTGTTTTTCCATCTGAGTGAAGCTAAAAACTGTCATTGCGCCTTTATTGGCATGAATGAAAATCTGCTTCTACCATATACATCCCTAAGGTGGAGAAAGAGAGATGTTATTAGCCTTCAAGCATTCTCTATGGAGGGCCGAGAGGAATTTAGCAGGCAAGAGTGTTGTGAAGCCGTGCTTCTAACTCTTGTGAGTCTCACTAAAATAGTCTCCTGAGGATGAGAGAACAGACACACTTATAAAGCGTGCATCTGGCATGGCGATTATGTAATCGCCCACTCCATTTTGAGAAAATGGACAGCTTTATGCCAATTTAACACTAAGTGTAGTGCGGGCATAGGGCGCATGAAAATCGTCAATTCCAAGTAATAAACTAGGCATAGGTGATGAAGTATGGGCCAAGGACCCTTACTTGAAAACCTATTGCCTTTTCCGTTAATTCCAAGTTACAACTAGCCATAGTGCTCAAATATCGAGCCTTATGACCCCATCGGAGTTTTAGCGCATAGTGCCCAGCAAATGGCTTGCGCTTGATTCCATGATCCCATGCCTAGCACCCAGTGAATGGCGCCAGCGCTTCTGCTCTGAGTTCCTGCGCCTGGCGCCCAGTGAATGACGCCAGCGCTCCTGCTCCGAGTTTCTGCGCCTGGCGCCTAATGAATGGTGCCAGCATACCTGTAGCTGGAGCATCCTTCTCCATCATCCAGCGCCCAACGACCAAAACTCCCAACGCTCGGCGCTTGGTGTCCACGGCCAGCGCCCAGTTCCATGTTCTAAATTCTACAACTGGCGCATCTGAGGCATTACTCTCCATCTTCCAGCGCACAGTGCCCATCGGCTAGCCTCTAACATCGATATCACCTACTACAATCCGGGAATAGGCGATTAAAGACCATGTAACAATCCTTCATGATGAGCTTATGTACCTGATCAGAACTTGGTTGAATGGCATCTATAACCACATTGTTCCTTTCTCTCCAAATAAGATAAACCGTAGTTATCAAAGCTAGAGGGCAATGTTTCTTCCATAGCTTTGATCCCTTAACTTGTCTTTTCACCCAATTCATAGAGCTTGCTATCGTACTTGTTCTTTCCCTTAACCCCATCCAATTCCTCACTCGTTCCCATACTACTTCCGAGAATTCACAGTTAAAAAACAAGTGGTCATTTGTTTCCTCTTCTAGATGTCATAGGGAACAAATTATGTCCATGCTATCATCCTCTTCTGCACGGTGCTTATCTTTAGTATGCAATCTCCCTATTGTCGCCAGCCATGCATTGAAAGAGAATTTCGGGGGGATAAAGTTACGCCAAATGCTATTAAAAACTCTCTCTCGCAGTTTTCCATGCTCCTCATATAGTCTCGGGTATTTGTGTTGGTGCATAAAACCGTAAGCCTTGCTAGTGAATTTTCCTGAACTTGCCCAAGAACTAAGATAGTTTCTCACGTCTTGAACATCTCCATTGACCATACATCGCAATTCATCCCACAGCTTGTATAAATCTTCAAAGTAGCTTGAAAAACTTTCATCTAGCCTTCCGTTTTGAATCCTCAGATTTATCACCCAAAACCCATCATCCTGTAAGTAAAACGAATGGATCCATTTAACCCACAAATTATCCTTCTTCATGTGGATGTCTCATATCCTTTGAGCCATTGAAGCTCGGTTCCACATTACAAAATCCCTTAAGCCAAGACCCCCAAATGACTTTGGGGTGCGGTGCATAGCTTTTTTCACGACACCTTGCTCTTGTATTTTCCTCCCCATAAGAAACGCTTGCATTTTTGCTCCAGAGCATCCATAACCGTAGGCTGTATAATAAATTTTTGAATCCAGAACCCTGCAATACCTCCCACAATGAACTTAACAAGCTCTAGTTTACCAGCATAAGAAAGTGTAGCCTTTCCATTTGGAAATCTCCAAACCTACCTTTCCAAGCAGCGTTCCAAATTGGGTTACCTTCAACTTGCTGGAATCAAGTGGAACCCCTAGGTACCTTACTGGGAACATGGCCCATGGAATGCCAGTGAAGCTTAGATCCTTCTTCAGTCCAACGCCAAAGAATTTGGACTTTGCTGCATTGATGGAGAGTCCAGAAGTGCGCTCGAAGTCATTCAAGGCATTCATGAGTATATGGACCGAACCCGTGTTAGCCTTAGAGAAAAGCATAAGGTCATCCGCAAAAGCCAAATGGGTAATTTTAAGCACCTCACATCTCAAATGGTAGGTGAAGTGCCTTGACTCGGCCCTCTTCTTTAGCAGTCTTGAAAAATACTCCATACAGATCACAAAACGGATGGGGGGCAGGAGGTCTCCATGTCGTATGCCCCTTTGGCCCTTGAAGTAGTCGCATAGTTTTCCATTTACTGCAACCGAGAACGAGGAAGTTCTTACACAAGTCATGATCCTGGCCTTCAGTCTTTCATGAAAACCCAGTCCAAGTAAAACTTCTTCTAGGAAATCCCAGGAGACTGTATCAAATGCTTTTTGTAAATCCACCATAATCATGCACCTTGGCGAGTTCCTTGCTCTTCCATAACCATGGACAAATTCCTGCGCAAGCATGGCATTGTCCAATAAGTTCCTGCCCTTCACGAAAGCACCCTGGCACGGGTCAATTATCCCGGGCAATATTCCTTCTAGTATGTTGGAAATAATCCTTGTGATAATCTTGTAGACCGCATTACATCACACTATTAGTCTAAAGTCACCCACCTTGAGATTGTCTGATTTCTTCAGTATGAGTGCTACCAAAGTGTGATTCAACTGTGCCAATATTTCACCCATTTCAAAGAACTCTAAGACCACTCCAATTATTTCCACTCTCACGATATCCCACTATTTCTTGAAGAATCCGGCAGTGTATCCATCCGGTCCTGATGCCTTGTCATCATCCATTGTAAATATGCTTGTTTTAACTCATTACTCACAACATCCTGATTCAAGAATGCCCTATCCATATTAGTCAAAGTAGGTCCAGAACCGATTATCTCCTAATCAATAGAGATTCTCTCCCAAGGCATTCCGAAGAGACCTTTATAGAAGTTCGCAAACATGTGCCCCTTGCGAACGTTGGAGGTTACGATACAGTTGTCTCCATCAAGAATCGCCGGTATACCTCCACCCTTTCTATCCGAGACCATCTTGTGAAAATATGATGATCCCTTGTCCTCCATGGTAATATGATTAGTCCTACCTTTTTGAGAGAGGAAAGATGATTCCGCCAGATAGTAAAGCATTGCCTTCTTCTTCAACCTCCTCAGCTCTTCTATATCTTGAGTTGAGGCATACATCACATTTAGATTGCTGAAGGCATCGCTATACTCTTTATCCGCCCTCCTTGCCTTTTCCGATATGTGGTTAAAATCTATCGCGCCCAACTCCTTCAAGGACCGTTTCAACCTTAATATCTTTCTACACACCGAGTATTGCATTGTACCGTCAACCGATGGTTGCCAAAAATCATCCACTATTTGCTTGAAATTCGGGTGGTTTAACCACATGTTTTGAAACTGGAAAGATCTTTGCTTGCCATCTATTTCCTACGACATACTAATAACCGTTAGATTGTGATCAGATTGAACAGAGATCGATAAGAAGGTTGTTCGGCAGGCATCCGAATCCCAACCATAGTTCAATAGTACTCGGTCTAACTTCTTCCATGTTCTCCAATCTGCACTATGGCAAGTTACATGCTCTCCAATAAAAGGTGCATCTCTCAGCCCGCATTTTGTACAGACATCTTGAAACTCCCTCATTGGATAGAGGCTTGGAACCATTGAACCATGATGATCACTGAGACTTAGAATTGCATTAAAATTGCCAAGGAACATCCAAGGAGTGCTCAAGTTTCCACCAAATGACTTAAGTTCCGCCCATAGTGGTATGCGTGCTGCCCAACTCTCACTATGACCATTAACGAAAGTGCATAAAAACTCCACCCCAGTTAAAAGATTGTGCACCTTTAGATGAATACATTGTGGCAATTTCCCAAGGACATCCACCATATAGCCTTTTGGATCCCATAAGATAAGTATTCTTGAATTCTGCCACAGCTCAAAATTATGCGTAAACTTCTAACCCTTAAAACTCTTCAAGAAAATATTTAAAGCTTTTTCCTCCAGTTTAGTTTCTAACAAGCCAAAAATGCCTACTTTATGTTTGGAGATGATGCCTTTAACCCACCTTCTCTGTACAGGGCATTGATTGAAGCAGCATTCATTGAGGAACCAAGGTCCCTTTTGGCTTCGGACAGCTGCCGTCATCAGATTTATTGCCTGAAACATCTGAGCTACTTCTTGTGGCAGTTAGCATACGCTGAAATGGTTTCTAAATAACACTTCCCGGTTCAGGAATATGGGATCGACTTTTACTCCGAGCTCTAGTGGTGGCCCCGGTGCCAGGTAGAGGTTTACTTTTGCTTTTACTCCTGTTCAGCCTCGAAATTTTTGTACCTCTTGCCTCCGGATGGATCATTTGAGTGGGTAATTTTCCAGCTCCTAGGATGAGGTGATCATCATCTCCAAAAGCTGGCTCCTCTACGCCGTGGTTTTTTTATATGCACGCTTCTGGTCGATTTTGTGCTACAGTTTTTCTTATCGCTAACACGCTTTGCATTGCGCCTACAGTGCGCATCCTGACTATTTTTGGCATCATGATGTCCGACGCTGTGGTCTCACCCAGCATCCTGGTTTTTAACCTCAGTCATCCTGTTTGCTTGCAGCGCCATGACGGCCTGCTTGGCGCCATTATTTGCAATGCCAATGCGCAGTCCCAAGGCTTGGGCTGCCTTGGTCACTGCCTCATCACCCTCATGGTTCACTACATTTGATCTTTCATTACTCTCTGTTGTCTCCGTGGTTAGGATACCCTTCCCCTTTCTTATTCTTTCTGACTTGTCATTGTCAATAACTGTATCATCACCACCTTGAACCGATTCTGAGTTGGAGCTATCTCTAAGATTCTGAACATACATTTTCTTCACCCATACTTGGCTATTACCTCCGAACTTGCGGTTCTTCTTCCCCCCTATTTTCTCACCATGTTTTGTGTTCTTTCCCGTGGGGTTATTGCCTTCTTCTTCTCTATTTTTTCCAGAAAGTTTCACACCCTTCCATTAAATGGGTGCTTTCGCCACAATTCAGACACCAAGGGCGATAATAATCATAAATTATCTTCTGCGTATGGACATCTCCACTTGGTACACGGAAGATCACTTTCTCCTTCAACTCCTTAGATGTATCCACCCAAATTAAGAGGCGGACATAGTAACCTCTTAATTTGAGTGTACCATTATCCATGAGGATTGGCTCTCCAATGGAAGTAGCTATCTTTTCCAGTGCCTTCTTATGCCAGTAGCTCTTTGGAAAGTGCTCCATCCTTATCCATATTGGCTTGGTGGCCTGGATTCTCATATCATATTGTCCTGTTTCAGCTATCTTCATTGTGAACAACTTTTTGCCATGCAGATAATGGTCAGGGCCATTCATCACCGCATCCCTATCCTCAGCACTGTTAAATTTGAACATAACGTAGCCATTTAATTTTATCTGAATAGTGCATGCAACATTCCATTTGGCTACTAGAAGCGTACGTATAGCATACATCCCAGGAAAGAATGCTGGGAATGCTCCTAGGAAACCATAGAACGGCTTATAATAGGCCTTATTGATCCCCTTCTCTGTGAGTACAAAGTCGATGATATCTCCATGGTCTTCAACATTTTCAATATTCGACTTCTCCATGAGAATGTCCGGATCATCCCATTGTCTCCTTCTCTCCAGTAATGGATCATTCCAGTCTCTCGGATGAAGCTTCTGATTTTGCTGCTCACGGCCATTACCCTCGGCCTGCCCATACCCCGCGACCTTGTTCTTGTTTTTGTTACCCAAGGATGATGATACATTGAATTCCATGATGATCAATAAAATTCAAGAAAAACCAAAAAAGCAATCCAACTAACGTATTGGATTCACACAGCACACAACGCATGAAATCCACACAAACAAACCTTACTAAATAGTGAATTAGCAAAGTTTAATGAATTAGCAGAAAACCTGGAATCAACCGAAGGATCCACCAAAGACGTAAACCGCAAGGAAATCAAACCCTACGGAATTGTGCTTCCGGTGCCACAACTTCCAGAAAACCAATCCAGATCACAAGGATTTGATTAAATTTGTGCTAAAAATTTAATCAAACCCTTTTTATACCCTTGCCGCAAACCCAAAACCCAAAAATTATTGGATATTTTTATCAAATCTTCAACCACGGCCAAGAATTCGTAGCAAACACCAATGACTAACACCGATTGCAATTACGAATTGCGATTCAAAACAACAACAATGATTCATCCAAACCGATCAAGATCTATAACAAATTCTCCAACTCTCGTAGTAAACCCTAACTCCAAGACAAAATAAGATTAAAAACTTCTCACAAATTTCATATGATTGTGTGCAGAAACCCTAGGAGAATCTGTTTAATCATAATCCATCGGTGAAAAGAGAATGAAATTGAAGAAATCTGCCTCCGAAGATTGAAGGAAAAGCTATGCCTTTTTCTCCTTTTTTCCGCCCCCGTGCATTATTTCTCTTCTGAGAGCTCTTTCACGATTCCACATGACTTATCCAGAATCAGTTATAGGTGGGCATGGAATCGAACCATCGAGATATCTGAAAAGCCTCTAAGGGCGGAGGACGTATTCAATCTGACGTTTCCAAAAAAGAAAGTTGGACTTATTTAGCTTAATTTGCAGCATTTGGAGAAGGGTATTAAACGATAATTTTTCACTGGTCATGATGAGAACAAAGGAAGAATTTCGGCCGTTAGAGGAAGAAGAAGGAGTGGCGGCCGTAAAAATGTTTTTAGGTTTTGTAAGGTGAATCTGAACACTGCTCTGATATCATGATAAGATGTATTTATCGTAACTATTATTGTATTGATGACAAGAATATATAGAGTACAATAAGGAAACATAATATGAGTAGAACTCTAGCTTAGTCAACTTGAATTATCCAGAATCAATTATAATCTAATCAGAAATGTGATTTACTCTAACAGTAGGCATTTACTGCTTCCAAATCTAAGATACACACTTTCACGGCTTCCTCAAGGTCACTATTGAACGTGACACGAGGGGACTCACCATCCTTGCCCATATCATCACTTTAAGCCCAGTTTGGTGACTCACAAGAGATTCGTACAAACCCATCATGCTTAACATCACACTCCGCATCACAATCATTTTTCCATGTCGTCACTTTCTTCCAACTCATTCCATCAACGTCCAGTTTATCACAACCATATCTAGTTACCAAGTCCACATTTTTCTTTCCCACCGGAGTAACTTTACCATCTCCAGAGACAAACTCTAAAACAATTCCCTCGCTACTACAAACAATGACCCCTCACCTATAAAAAAATTCAAACCTGGCATTAAATACCCTTGTGGAAAAACACTCCTCATTGAAACAAGTGAAGAACATAAACTTATTAGGGATGCCTTTGCGCTTTAGTAAAAAAATAATAAGTTAAAAACAAACAAATTTTCATTAAATATTTCCAACAAAATCCATTACATAATAACCTAACAAGCTATATGCTAGTCTACTTGGCCATGCTGACCCACTAGCACCGTCGGTAAGTGGGTCAGTGGCAACCCCTTTCCCTTTCTTCGCTCTACTAGTATAGCCAAAGGTGCTTCCTTCTTTACCCTTCTCCTAAATGCTCTCTATAGCTGGATAATGGTCGATGTGCACTCTTCAAGATCCTTCGTCGAAGGCAATGAAGCCATCTTCTCCAGCTTCTTGATTAAAGGAAAGACATGGCCATCGTCCCTTAGATTATTTGCAAAATCCTCATCTACCTCCCTCTTCGCATTCTCTAATGCCAAAGCTATGGTAGTCAGGTCATCAAACCAATGATGCCCATGTTTGGATTCTGCTAATGGATATCCGCCTAAGAACTGCACCACCCCATATTCACAATCCTAACATACATATTCAAGAAGAAATTGCAAAACCCTTGGGTCTTTACAATCTTATTCATAAGAACACAGGGATAATCTGGATGGGAATGACCTTCCTTCCTAATATTCTAGAGCTTCGCTCGTAATACATCATTCACCTTAACCTCTTATTGAGGAAGACTTTGCGCCTTTGCGACTCAAATTCAAGATGTTCACGAGCTTCTTTAATTCGCTTCAAATCTGCCTCCAGCTCTGCCACCCCCCTTAGGAAGGGATCTCACTAGGGATGGCAATAGGGTAGGGTTGAGGGGGGGGGGGGGGGGGGGGGGGCGAGTGCGGATTATGGTACCTCCATACACGTGACCACCTAAAGGTTTCATATACATACCCGCCCCCATCACCCATCCCATCGAGTATTATATAAAAACCATCTCTGCCCCATCACCCACTTGGATCTTCCTACCCGCTTCAAACTCATTGTACTCACCCAGCCAGACCAAAATGTAAGGGGGTGCTTAAGGTACTTGTTAAATTTTTTTTACTAATAAATAAATTATATAATTCCACTAATTTTTAAGTAATGCTTAAACAATATCGTACCACTAATTTTAAACGACTCCGTTTAAATATTATTGGATAAAAAATAGTAGTGCTTAAAATGCATCTCTTAGGTATAAATAAACAAAAAGTCATGACTCTATTATTCAATAGCATTGTCAGAATTTCCATTTCATAATTAATATATTGGGCTAAAGAATTTATAAAAATGTACTCGATTTCTAAAACTTTTAGATTAAAAAAATTTTCCTTACACACTGACAAACATATGCATATATGAGCTCTAAATAAGTTATCCAAAATTGTGATATTGATAGATAAATAAGTTCTAAATATCTAAAATTTACAATACTTAATATTTTTCACAAAGTTTTGTTTTATACTGACCAACCGTTAGACGAGGTTATTTTCCATAATTGATATAATTAATGACGTGATTTGATGTGTCTTTTTATTTCTTGCAACGAGGTTCATATAAATTTTTTAAAAACTTTTAAAATGTATTGCAATGTATATTTACAATTTGACCCTAAAAGTTATTGAAACGAAATTTTTCATTACTGGTTTCAATATTCTTACATTAAAACCTAATTACTAAAATTTAAAAATAAATTAAAATAAACAATAAAAATTAGGAAATATATATTAGTTAAGTGGAGAGAAGTTATAAATAAAATATAAAAACAGGAACATAAAGAATAAAATTAGTACTCCCTCCGTTTTTTTTTCATTGACATCTCTCTTTTGGTGTTAGAATTGAGGAGATGCTAAATGAGTGGATGAAATTGAATTGAAAGAAGAGAAAGTAAAATGAGTGGATGTAAAAACCTTAAACTTGCCCAAAATAGCAAGTGCCAATTAAAAAAAATAGCACTTTTAATAAGTGTGCCAATGAAAAAAAAACGGAGGGAGTAAAGAAAGTTTGGGGAGTATTTATGGGCAATGTACTTATGATACATAAACCATAAACGGGCCACTCCATGGGCCATGTCCATGTCACATAGAATGAAGTTGCAGTGCTTATTTCCTTCTAATCGACTTATTGAAACTTCGTCGTTTGCCGATTGATTTAAAGAAGAAAAAAAGTTGAAATATTGTTGAATCACTTCTTCCTCTCCGGCAGAAACCTACAACTGGCCATCGATATTGACAACAGGAGTTTCAAACTCTCAAATTCCGTCTGATTCCGTGTAGGGGGACGGTTATACGGATAACCAAAGAATGAAAATCACACCCACGGGCGAAGTCCAGTGGTTGGACGTGGGGAGGGTTTGCCATCCGCCCAAGTTCGAGTCTTGGCAGAGGCCGTGTGGGGAGTTTGTGCTTGCACAGCTCCCTGGTGTTCACCAAGATAGTGTTCCGACCCACGGGTCCTGGTGCTGGGTTACCGTAATTTACCTCCTCAGTGTTGGCTGTGGTGTCGGTGCGGCCGTGGCCCTGAGGGCGAGGGTATCGCCTTTTGCCAAAGAATGAAAATCGAAATCAATCTAATCATCTAAATGACCTACCCCAATCATTATATCTTAGGGGTGGCCACCCCTCGTCCACCTCTAGTTCTGCCAATATATTCACCTTACTTGTATCTCAAAGAATATTCAAAATTTTCTTTATTATAATAATTTTAATATTACAATTTTTTTAAAATTATATGAAAAGATTATAGGTGAGATATGTGGATTATGGATAAATAATAATTTATTATATATTAAATTAGCGGGTATTTAGCATATTAAGTGGGGCGGGGCAGAGATGAGGCAGATGTGAATTAATATCCATACCCGACCTACTACTCATGTTAGATATCATTTTCATATTCATATCTGCCTCACCCTCATCGTATCTACCTTCATACCCGTCCCATTGGGGCCATTGCAGGACAGACCTCCACCAAAATCCACCCACTGTCATCCCTAGCTCTCACCTTCTTCGTATAGCCGGTAAAATGCTGCCCTATGGACATCATAGCACCTCCCACCTTAAATCACAAACACACCATGTCAGTGAGCAAGGATGCGGTAACAACATATACATATTCAACGATGGCGAGCTTCCGATGTCAGCAGGATAACATACATCCCATTTTCCTTCTCCTTTACCTTTGGTTCACTGATTACGATGCCCATGATCTAGTTGAGAGACCTCATTATGGCGATCTTCTTCTCCCCTCTCGACTGATGAGAGGCTTCACTACGATGCTTGATAGCGCTATTCCTAGAAACATTCAAAAAATCAATACTGACAAACATAAAAAAACAAAATTAATACACATTAACTCACATAAAGCCCTAATAACTAAAGTAAAAGATTGGTGACAACCTCACTTCCTCCTAGGCCCCCCCATTTCTATCTAATGGGTGGTCAATTCCTTTACAATTCTACTTTTTTCCTTCAACTTTACTACCTTATCAGAATGCTTATCGAAGGGTACAAACATCAGGATCTTGCTATCTTCTCTAATTGCGGCTAACTGCTAGAAAGTAGCTAGTGACAAGTCGGGGGTCTACCACGAGGTAAAAGGAGTTTTATCGAGTGTTGAACGTAGTTAAAAACACATAAAGATGTCACTTTAAGTGTGTGGTAAAAAAGTGGGGGGTAGTTTGGAAAAACATTACGACTACTTTTATCAAGTAAATGAATAAACAACTACCCCCACATATGTAAATAAGATTATAGCGAGTCTTGGGCGCAATTGGTTTACATTTCTAGTTATCCCTGGATCATCGGTTAATTTTCCTAGTATCATGATTCGACCACATATTGTGAAGAACTTGTCAACACCTTTTCGATGAAGACATTTCTCACCTCTTTTCCATTATAGCTAGAATGGACATCGGTGTCACACAATAGCCCTTACCCTCGGGTCACTCTAAGCGGTCTCCATAGCAGTAAACGTGGAGAACCAACAAAACTAACACAATTTCCTACAAGCAAGAAACGTAGGGATAGCACAATTATCTTTCTTAATAACAACTATGAGAATCAACCTTCATGTTAGACGCCATTAGTGTACTACATTGATATTTAGACAAAACCCATTCAAGTTCATCCTAAATCTAAGCAAATTCATCAATAAACAATTATTATTAGTTGTCACTCCTAGTTACAACTTAACATCAATTAATGATAATCACATATATAAAGAGACAAAGTCTTATGGGTTTTGACCAAGAATCTAGCAAACAATCAATTCATAATCATCAATAGATGATCATCCTAGTCTAAACATGCATTCATCACTATACAAAACACAAAACATAACTGATAATCATAGAAAAAATAGGATAAAACAAGACTAAATTGTTTTTTCGGCCCCTTACATATTCTGCAATACCTTCTTTTGGTCCCTAAGGCCAATACCACGTTTGTTCAACAATTGACATTATGAAAATAATTTGTTTGGTCCCTAGAGGTGGTTTTCAGGTAAGATTAAATAGTTTCTGGTATAACTGGGAGGTCGTCGCCGTACCTCTCAAAGTTAATATTTATAAGCCCTAAATGCTTACTATCTACAACTAAGTGATAGCGTCAAGTCGGGGTTGTTCACGAAGAAGGGGGATTTTCTCAAGCGTTTAAACATAAAAGGTTGCTATTAGGCTAGGAGTAGATATATATACTAGGAGTAGATATATATACACATATAAAAGCATGCAAATGGGGGGGTCTTGGTTGTTTTGTGGACCTAAGTTATGAAAGTTAAAAGACAAGACAACTAGCAAAGTCAAGCAACTATGCTAAGTCATCAGTCAAAACTAAGAAAAAAGGTTTTAAAACTACAAAAGAAAAAGCCTTGGGGGCAATCGATATCCACTTCCAAATCTAATGTAGATCATTGAATCATTCACTCATCCTATTACAATTGTTATCTATGGGGAATGCCAATGGAAGATCAACATTCATTCCTTCTTAAGAGTAGTTTGCAAAGACAAACAACGACCATTTGCAAACCTCATTGATGATCACTCGAGACAAACAATAACCATAGGGGTATTTCATCAATGGCATTATACACGAAGGACCATAGATTTGACAATGACAAGTCTTCTACCAAAGACATAGTCATTTAACTAAACATAGAATTCATTAGGCTAAACCTAGAATAAACCGCATTCAAGGTTCAACCTTTCATTGCATCTATAGGATAAATATGAGAACAATCCACATTAACATACTTATCTAGCAAGAATCACAACACATTATGCACAAGAAGTTCTAAGTTCATGTTCCTAGATTTTCATGCAAAGGAGCTAAGAAATTCGTCACTTTCCTAACACCCTAACACATTAATAATACAAACACTTCCTATTCTCAAACAACACATGGCATAAATGAAGTGAAACATAGCATTAAGAACGCATGAATGCTAAATAACAAAGGCTTCAAGAACGAATGACAATCTATTCACTACTTCCACTAATCATGCATTTACACAAGATTAGCCAAGAACAATCGACATTCATTGACTTCTCTCATTTGCTACCTAAAACAAACATGACAACGAATTCAACATTATCACATTCATCTAGATCAACACATCAACATCATTGAGAAGCTCTAACTCATGCTGTTGGATTCCACATTAAGAGAGGGGAGAATTAGCTACTTTCTCCCAACCCTAACAAGTAATCATACAAGCAATTCATATACTCAAGCTTTCAACAACTTCAATGCTATTAACAATCTACATTCAAAGCTCAATAAATGCACAATAGCAAAAGAACCAAATATATATATATGGTTCTTACTGCATAGAAATGGAAGCTTCAATCCACTGCTCCCCAAGATAAAACTAAGCTAGAAAACTAAAAGACATGATTAACCTACAAAAACTAAGAAAAGAAAGAAAGAAAAACTAGGGTTTGAGCCCAGAAAAATGCAAGAAGAAAAGGCTGTCCAAAAACTTCTTGACAAGGAGAGGATACAGTGAGTATTTATAGTGCCAAAAGCAAGAAGGGTTGCTGACCCCTCGTCCATCGCAAGTCGCGACATGCTCGAGATAACCTCGCAATGGACTCCAAGTCCAGCACCAATTCTTCTTTCTCCTTTTTGTTTCATATCTTCATCTTCTCTTCACTTCTTCAATTCTTCAAATCTTCAAAAGCTCAATTACAAATCTTCAAATCTTCAAATCTTCAAAGGTATTCTTCAAAGTCTTCATAGTCTTTAAACAAATTACCTTGTCAAACAAAATTCTCTAGAAAAGTAATAAAAGTGTAAATGTCGCTTTTAACCCTCCTTAGAGAACTTCAAGGCAAAATGTCCCATTTAGAGCACAAAAGTATACAAAAGTGAATCCTAAAATTCCTAATATAACCGTATAAAATGGGCACATCAATAACCAGGGGTATTTTTTGTAATTTTACTTATTAAAAAGTTTTTTCAATTAAAAATTCAATTTTTATTTTTTATATCTTTTTCTATTTTCTATTTTTTTCACCCCATCTCTTTCCCGGTGACGAGGGTTTTCTGCCGTGTTGCTCTAAATCCCTAAAATTTTTGTTGCTTTGCTTTCTCATCGTCGGTTGCATCATCATCATCATCGCCCTATTCTTAGCGGTGATGAGGTGGAACCGGTTGGATCATCATCACCGCCATCAGCGGTGGCACGTGGACAAACCTCGCTACGTTACCCAATGGGCCGCCATGAACTCCTAAAACATCGACACCCACCTCAAGTCTTCTTCCCCTTCCAATAAGCCATACCTCTGTGAGAAGAGTTGCGGCTCCAACGAATCCATCTTCGCTTTCCTTGGAGCCTGGTCTGCCGATGAATAATACTCTTGGAAGCCCTTTGGCGAAGCCCCAATCAATGCCTCTCTCTTTCCGTCTCTTCGGAGTGTCGCCGTCGGTGAAGTCATTGCTGTGAATCAGGTGCTGGCAGCCCCTCTCTGTGTCCAGGTGCCGAAAATCCCTTTCTCTCTCTAGATTCATCCCAATTCAATTGTCCTACAAACTCTCTTTATGATTTTCTACTGCTGCTTGAAGAAATCTTAATTGTTTGTCCTTTCTGTTAGTTATGTGTTTCAGCTGGACAATTTGTTTAATTTGTTTGAATTCGATTTCCTTTGCAAAACAGTTTAGTTTCTACTTGGAGTATAGTTTTTGAGCTAATTTTTGTGTCGAGGAATTAGTTGAGGTTTGTTTAATATGTTTTTTATTGGAATTCTATGTTGCAATAGATTTAATTCATTTTTTATGCTAAAAGAGGGGTAATTCAATCGCCCTAGATAGAGAGGCTGAGGATGGGGGTGATGGTGTGGGTTGAAGCCCTCGATGAAAAGGACGTCTAAGGATTTTGACGTTGTTGTTGAGGCCCTCGATGAAGCTCCCGACGATGATGTTGCAGCGGCGTCGGTGGTGGGTGACGGAGGAGACGGCGAGGGCCGTGGAAGTGGTTATAATTTTCTTTTTCTTTTTTTGAATTTTTTTAACTCAGGGGTATAATGGTCATTTTACATATTTTGACCAATTTTACCATTGACTTTGCCTAAAAACTGCCTCTGAGGACCAAACAAATTGTTTTCAGAATGCTAATTGCTGAACAAACGCGGTATTGGCCTTGGGGACCAAAAGAAGGTATTGCAGAATATGTAAGGGACCAAAAAAACAATTTAGTTATAAAAAAAATCTTACAAATTCATGCTATAAATTATTATTAATTGCTCCCAAGAGTATAGTTAGCCTTGATAAACTAAACCCATAACAAAGTATTGAAATCTCATGCTAAACAAGCAATAAATGAAGAGGAATAAATGCAAACTAGGGTTTGAAGATTAGGAAAGTCGGAGTTGGGATAATGATAAGATAAGAGGCTATTTATAATCTATGTGGTCAAGAATGGGCAAAAAAAAGTCAAAAGTGAAACAGACGCGAATGGCCCATGCAGAAAAGGTGCGGGCCACGCGCAACCAATGAGGCTAGACAAACCAAATCACACACCCATCTGTGTGAGCCGCACATTAGGGATCTAAGGAGTGTTTTTGTGCCTTTCTTGGTGCGTGTAGGCCACATGAGTGCCCTAATGGTTTGCGCGCCTAGCCAGTTGCACCCTGCCGGTCGGGCCGACCAGTTTTTGCGTTGGTCGGCTAATCTTCGTTCTTCAAATTTGGATCTTTTCTTCTCCTGAATTACATATTGGCCTTCATTTCTAATCTCTTTTTGTGAATCTCCATTATTGAATGTTTAATTCATGACCATGATCATAAAGGATATTCCAGAATCCCTTAAATCAAAGAGTTAAGATAGAAATCCAAATCATCATCCTAACCTTCTTATCAACAAAACATCCATTTAAATTATATAAAACCCTTAATCTATTAGACAAATGAGTTTGAAATGTGCTAAAAAGAGAGTCTAAAGTGAGCACATTACTACCTTGTCAGAATGTTTATCAAAGGGCACAAACAGTATTCCACATGGACAAAGATTTGTCATCGGTACACTTGACATATCCTTCCAAACACCATTGTTGTTGAGGAACTTTTGCATAACCCAAACCCCAGGAATACCTGTGTGCAAAGTGAACCAATCTCCACTTTTTGAACCTTCGTAGTTGATAAAATTATGGAAAAAAATACACCTTAAAGCTTTGCTAGCCCTCTTACACATTTCCCCCAAACCAACAATTATGGCCACGCCTTAAGGATGAAACTAGGCAAGAGCAAGATCAAAAGACTCCAACACACCCAAAACGAAATCCTGGACGGGTAACGTCAACCCATACAACACATGATATTCGTACACACTGAAATATCCCGCATGAGGGTTCTGTACTCTCTAGCTTCCGTTTGGAATTCTAATTTCACGACCATTCAAAATGGGAGTGTTGCTCCTTGATGGTGACTATACCACTCTCAGTTATAACACTATCACCATTATCAACTACTTCACTACCCCTTTCTGCCCCCACTTCATTGCCACCAATTACCACAACATCATCAACAAGCGTCTCATTATGAATTGCTTCACCACTACTAGCAATGTGACTAGCAGTAGAGGACGAAGTCTCGGCACACTACTACCATGTTTTTGAAATAGAAAGATTGGAATTGCTAATTTATTTTCTAAAGCTTTCATGAACAGTTGACTGAATTCCGTTGATCCTACTGAGATAGAAGAAACAAGGTAAGTCCTAACGCGAACTCGCTTTTATGGAAACACCAAATAATTCAATATGATAAACTCACTTTTCTAAAAATGCACAATTTGGAGGTAATTGATAACTCGTGTCAGTTAAGAAGAAGCGTCATCGTACGTCAATTTTGAAAAACAAGCTTCGTAATGATTACTCTGCATGTTGTTTCATTTATACATCAAATTTCCCTTCGTTTTTTGGGATACTATTAACCATTCCCCAAAGTTAAGGGAATATTAATATGTTACCATAAAATTACTTTTCAATGCATTTGCAACCAAAAAATTTTAAAAAAGCTTTCAAAGTTCTTACACATATATTTTTTTTGCCCACAAAGTCATTTTTCAGTCTTACGTCTGCCATACTGTTTATGCCAAATCGAACTGTTGTACATTTTTTTCTCACTTTATATTAACTTCACTTAAAAAACCACATCGCTCACTTTGCAATTATAGCCACCCTATACTTCGCTCCTCATAACCTTGTGGCTAGGGGGCTTGGTATATATATGACCTATTCTGTCTCTGTTAGTCAAAACTAAGGAGCGAAGTAGTCACTTCGTCGGACCAGATCGACTTGCCAAATACACAAAGCCCAACCCCTGCCGCCCAAAGTAACAAACTGCAAGAATAGCGGAAAACACTACTCACCGTTATACCTTCTGGTAGACCATAATCTAAGAAAGAGGAGCGCAATATGCAAGTCGTGACCACACGATCAAGGCCCTATAACTAAAGACAGGGAACACCAGACAAAGTAAGTGGCTTCCTACTCCCAAAATGCATACTCTCTCCATCCTAGCCCAAATTACCCACTTAATTTTTTGGAACTATTCTCTATCAAATTTTTACTACATGTTTGAATACATATATGAGGTACAATATTATTGTATGTGATATTGTTGACTTTGACGGAACAAGTAGTTTCTAAATACCAACTTTTTATTTCCCATTATTATACATAGGCAAATATATTAATTGTGTAACATGTGTGTTGAACACTGTGGAAAAGATTCCTGGGTAATTTAGGCTGGGACCGAGGGATTAAGCAAGAACAACATTGACTTGAAATCAGCTGTGTATTTCTCAAGAATAGAAGAAGAATAAGAAGAAAATCTGCTAGAAGATGTTTTGAATGTAAAGAAAATTGAGTTTCCAATGCAGTACTTGGAGTACCTTTGTCAAACACGAAATGGAGGAAGCGAGATTGTGATCAACTAGTGGACAGAATTAGGAGAAGACTGAGCAGCTGGAATTCAAACAGTTTGTATTATGCAGGAAAAGTGCAAATTACCAATTTTGTATTGCTAAGTATGGCTGGTTATTGAGCCATCATATTAAGCATACCATAAAGTCCTCATGAGGCAGCTGTGAAGATATGTAGGAGCTTCTTGTGGGGAAGAGAGGAAGGAAAAAGAGGTTACAATCCTGCAGCATGGGATACAATGTGCAGGAGTAAAATTGTAGGTGGAATTGGACTAAGAGATCCATCACTTTGGAACAAAGCAACCATTCGTAAGAATGTGTGGGATCTACACACCGAGAAGGATGTTCTCTAAATTAAATGGATCCAGGAATACTATATGAAGTGCTGGTCGTGGTTGGAAATTGGACGTTGATATGTAAGCTGAAGGAGAAATACTTTGTACTTCTGAAAAGTTGTATAGTTAATGAAGGCAAGCTAAACATCGGGAAGGTTTATGATGAATTGAAGGGAGGAAATAGGATACATGCTTACATGAAAGTTGTATGGCACAAAAAGGTTCAACCGAAATAATAATTGTATGGCTTTAGCTGAGAGGGAATCTGCCTACGGTTGACACACTTCAACAGATTGGAATCTTGAAGAATTAGCAATGTTGTAGTTTATGTAAAAACAAAGATGAGACAACAGGACATTTGTTTGTTGAATGAGCATTTTTTAGGGATGTATTACAGATTTGAAGCTAGGAGTGGTAAAGAAAATGAGGCAGCTGAAAAAGTTGCTCTTAATGATGGATAACAGGAGGCAAGACATGAAGATCATGTTGCTGACTACAACATTATACATAATTTGGACTCGGAGAAACAACATAATCTTTAACAAGGAGAAACTAAAAGCGGAATCAGTAGTTACACAAATTGAGGTTCAATGTAAATGGAGAACTTGGAGGAAATGGAGGGAGAATATTGAAGTAGAGTGGCACAACAAATATACATAAAGTTAGGAATTCTTAATTTTATCATGTAATTACTTAGAGCTTTTTGGATTCTGATGTAAAGACTGGGAGAGAAAGCCTAAAATTTGCAAGTTTTGATCAATATACACAAGCAATTTTCATAAAAAAACACTGACATGAACATCGGAGCTTCCTCTTAGGGGACCATCCTGGAGACCTTTGCAGATACTTGAAGAGGATGGACTCACTGTAGCCAATTCCGAGAGCTATCACTACCTAGCATTAGTACTCAATTGATTCCCAAATACTGTCAGCTGGTTTAAGTGAGTAAGCACTAAGTCAACCATTCTAGTGGTGATAGTGTCACAAATGAAAAGTAGGAAATATGAAAAATAGGGATGATGAAAGAGATGGTGAGTATTAGTATGTTGGACCGGTGGTATTCAATACATGGTGAGAGAGGTCATGGAGAAAAACTTGCAAGAGGTGAAAATTAAAAAACATCATTTTAATCTTAAAGGTTTGGCAAAGTCTTGGAAAATGCCGTATTTTCATAAGTTTATGGAAAGACAGAGTTTAGATAAAATAATAAAAGGTAAAATGTCTTATAGTTGCAATATTAAAAATTTATTATGCAACATTTAGTAACTATAAAATTTATAATGCAATGCAACTCAATATATAACCAGATCCATGCAATCCAAAATATAAACCGAAAGTTTATAACCCGATTCATCATACAATCCAAAATATACACCGAAAGTTTATAACCCGAACATGATTCAAAGATATGAACGAAATGTTTTGCTTTTAGAGCTAGTCAATTTCTCCTTTCCAAACTATGGGTTCTTTTGCAATACTACTTTTGGAAACCTAGGAGACCTCCGCTGTGTTTCTCTGTTGCTAACATCCGCCTTGACGAGTACTAGAGGAACTTGGTGCGTCAAACTCATCATTGTTGCTTAGAAAAGGTTAGTTTTCTCGGTCCCTAAGTAGAGCCGAGGGACTGCATTGTTGTTAATCTAAACCTTTTGTGGTGTTCATATTAAGCTAAATAAGCACACTCTTAATTTATTGCTTAAGAACCTATAAAAACTCAACTCTTTTGTTTGGAGCAGAAGTCTACCGAATTGCTGAAGGCCCTTTTTGTTTCTTCCAGTTACTGTTTTGTGTATCCCTACAAGATAATTTGTTTTCTGGTAATGAGAATCCAATCAACTGACTTTATGTTGCTGCTCATTATTTTAGGCTGTAGCTAAGATAACAATGGGAGAAATTACACTGGGCATGCCTGGGCCCTGGGCTGATGATAGTTATGAAGTTGCTGATCATTATACAATGAAAGTTGGAGGACTCCCCGTAAGTTGTTTGTTTCGATTTCTCGAATCCGAACTTCGGAGCATGGAAGATGTTTCTGCCTGTGAACTGTATTTCTTGGTGTTTTTTGTAGGATTGGCCCATTCCTAATTTTGACATTGGGCCTGATATGCTTTTGTGTGGAAATTGTAGAAGCAATCTCTGTCTTCTTGCTCAGGTTTGGAATTGCAAAAGTTTGTCTTGTTTAGTATCTTCCTATCTGTGCATTCATCTTTCTTATCTGTCTTACTCAGGTTTATGCTCCAATTTCAACATTTGAAGAGCGTGTTATATATGTTTTTGGCTGTAGCATGCCGCAATGTGGGAGTGAAATGTCAAGGTTTTACTCTATTGTAGTGTTATGACTAAGCTAAATATCCTCAGTGCCACTTGTATTGAATTCTATCATTCACTGGTTATTTATAGTTTTGTTTCACATCAATTTTAGTTGGAGAGCTCTACGAGTTCAGAAGCTAGTCAGCAGCGAAGAAATGATCCTGCCATGTCATGATACTGCTTTCTTGGCATCATCTTCTCATCTAGCTTTAGATAATAGATGGCAAGACAACTTGTTTACATTTGATGCCAGGGAAGATGCTGAAGGTGGAAGTAGTGATGAAATAGATATTGAGGAGTTAAGTAGGGCCTTTTCTGAAGTTGCGAGTTTAAGTCCCAGTTCAAAAAAGCGGACTTGTGATTCTGAGGTTCCTGCAAAACCCTCAACTGCAGACAGGAAGTGTAAATTACATGATAAACGCTTGACAGGTAATTTCTGGGGTCTATATTTGGAAAAAAGCCTCCCTTCACTTTTGTGATAAAAAACTTATATGCAACTTTTTATGCCGATTTCTGTGTGCTCATCTGCAATTGTTTTCGTTCATGTTTATAGGAAAACTGATGGTCTGATGCATGCATTTAATTTCCATTTTCATTCTCGTAGAAAGGTAGACCTTTCATTTAGTTCTCAAAATGCTGACATTCATAGAATATCAAAAGAAGCATTAGTCTTTTATTCGTTACATGTAGCAAGCATGGTACCATGTTCTGTTATATTAGTTTTCAGGCTTTATTTTGGTTTGAGGAAACAGGACCTGTAACGTTTTCTATGAAATTGCATATTTTGTTCATATTATGTATAACGAAATATGTATACCAGAGTAAGGCATCTGTATATGCATGAAGGCCCTCCAAGTTTCCTTTCTGATGAGTCTGCATTTTCTCTTACATTTTTTTCTGTATTGTTGGTTGCAGTTCTGCCTTGCTTCTATATGTATTCTCAGGAGGAGAAATATTTGAAAGTCCAGTCTATGGTTTCAAAAAGTCACTTGCTGTCTTCTGATCACAATGAACTTGACAATGATGGTCCTTCACATGATGAGGCATGGGAAGGGGAGAGCTATGAATATGATAAAGCCTTAAATGCAGACAGGACTTACCTTAAGTTCAAAAAACGAATTGACGCAAACCCAGAACAGTGTTTACGGTATAATGAGTTTTTTTGTTGTTGTTTTTTCAATAGTAAGGTGGTTTTGATTGCAGAAATAATTAGATGGGATTACTAGCCAATTTTTGATTTGGTGGGTTTAAATGAGCTTTTTTGGTGTAAGCGGGTGATTTAGATTGTGGGAACGATGAACGGAGTAGGCAATATTTGGAGCTAGTCCTGACGAATACCATTGAAAAGCTTATTGTCAATTAGAAAGACAGTATTTTTCTTTAGAGTTATTCTCTTATGTGGACAAACAAAAAACAGTAAGAGTAACATGTTTAGAAATCCATAACTAAGGAGACTTTCTGATTTATTGTAAACCTTTAGTTTAATTAGATAGAAACTCAAATGGGATATATTACTGTTCCAGTGTATGCACCCGTCCTCTCATTATAAAGCCTTCTTCATTTAGAGTAAGGATGGCTTCCAACCCGAGCTTGTTTAAAATGTGAAAGAGAGACTTAATGGAACACAACTGATACTCATCAATTGCAATATGGATCATAAAATGAGGTGGGAATCCCAAAAAATTGGTTTGTGTTTGTTTTAGTTACTCGCCTGCAGTGAACTAGCTAGTTTCCTTCTGAGTATCAGCTAATTTGCCTTGTTTCTCAACTGGTACGTATTTTTATAGTAGGAGTCTGGATGAATTGGTATGTATGTGTATTTGTACTTTGTAGTAGTTAATCTGCTATCTGTAGGAAAAGAAAAATGGATTGATTCACCTGATAGCATGTTGTAGCTATTTTTGAACTGTTGTTGCTTCTTGGTCTGCTAATTGGACTTCTCGTGGGTCTCTGTATTTGCAGCATTCTGAATCTTTTTGTATGTTTATGGTCTTAGATATTCATATGGTGGGAGACCGTTAATGGCTGTTTTGACGAAGGGAGATTGTGGCTCATGCAGCCTTTGTGGTGGGCCTAGGCAGTATGAGATGCAGCTGATGCCACCACTGCTCTATTTTCTACAAGAGGCTGCTAGTGGTGATCAAAAGGATTCCTTGCAGAATTGGAATTGGTTGACTCTGATCATCTATACGTGTTCTGCAGTGAGTGTCTTACTATGGTTTAAAATATTGATGTGGCTAATTGTCCAGCTGGCTTATCATAACACATAGGTGGAGTAGCTCTAATTTGTTCAGTTTAGGCATCACACCAACCCTATAATTTGTATTTTTATAATTAAACTTGACCCATTGTAAAAGAGACCATTCTTCAGGTCTTGGCAATTCTTGACATTATATTTTACAGAAACTGAAAAATTAGCTGAAGTTTTAGCAATTCGATTGTGTTAACCCAACTCTTTGAGCATTGTGCAAATACCTATAACATCTAAATATGGAGGATCACATCAAATTAAACTTGTGAAAGAGGACCCCTTCCATCAATGATGTCAAAGTTAGCCACATGCATGAAATAACTTCACTCATTTTTACATGCCAATTTTACCTGTTGCAGCTGCATGTTCTATTGAACTTGTTATGGTGTGTTTGATGCTATATTGGTTTTTCCCTCTCATTCAGAGTTGTACAGGGTCATCCCTTGAAAGCAAGTCTGACAATCAAGGCTGGGTTGTAGCAGAGGAAGCTGTTGTAGTGCAGTTTGAATGACATCTAATGTTGAAGTGATATTGTTTAGTATGTTCAGCTCGATTGAGTTATCAGAGGCCTTTACGTACTCCTGGACATTGTGCTGGAAAGCGTTAATGTAGCGGCGTTTTACGTACTCCTAGACATTAAAAAGGAAATCACCAGAAAGTTCAGTTTTTAATTCGTCGTCTTCATTAAATAGCACCACAGCAAAAATACTACTGTATATCAAGTTTACCGACCAAGTTGGTCACGTTCGAATGAAGCTACCTCACACTAGTTTTATGGAATGAAGCACGGCTACAGAGTTCCGACAATTCGCCCATTTAATCAACAAATTGAAGTCAGAATCTCTTCGATTTAGTTTCACTTTTTGTCAGCATCATCCCAGGATGTTTGTGGAGCTCACACAGAAGCAATTTGAGATGCAAACTCGATGAACAGTGCCAGCAGCAATGAGTGCGACAGCCTCAGCAAATATCACAGCACCTCAATCACTCTTGACACCGTTACTTTCTTGATAGTTTCCCTTGAAAGAAATGTCAGAGAACTAGAGAATCCTCCAAGTATGGTAAAACAACTCTGTCGATACTAATTTAGATCTAAACATTTCGTGCAGAGGGATGATGGCCACAAAGAGGAAAAGCGTACAACATTGAGCCCCCAAACGTAACCATAATATTCAATTGTAGATCGTTGGAGCAGAAGAGTGGAAGCCGTAGTTCAGTTACGACCAATACTTGCCCGGACGTTGTCGGAAAACCTACGCACCGTCTTTAAGAGTGACCGTAGTACAGTTACGACCTATACACGCTCCGGACATTGTTGGAAAACCCACGCGCCGTCTCTAAGAATGACCAAAGAAGTGGGAGTATCTCAGGCTTTGATGGCAGCACTTCCATTCTTCACACAGTAGGGCTTCTTACAGCAAGCACTTTGTAGAGCAGCCCTAGTTTTTGTTAATTACATTATCCAAGTCTGCGTTTCAACTAATGTACTTTTAGAACAGATTATGAAGTTTACTCATTATTTTTGTACATGGTTGTAAAATAATTAACTACTGAAGCAAACTAACATCCAACAGCTTTCGGTGATTAAGGAACATAAAACAAGGGTTTCTACAGAAATTACATAGTAGGTTTAGCATCCAAATTCTTTTTTGATTACACAGTAAAAAAATATTCTAGAGAGACCATTCAGCATTTTATCAATTGCTTCCTCATTAAGTGCCCTTACAGAGTAGAAAAAAAAATTCTACTCAAATTTCTTCACCAGAGAAAGATCATTCAGCATTTTGTCGATTGCTTCCTCATTAAGTGCCCGTCCCCTATCCTGTTCACACATAATGAGTAATACATACTAATCAGTCATCCAACTCCAAAAGACAATACTATTTCATCTGTCCCATTTGAAGAGTCTTGTTCTTGATCTGACAAAGGGACTACAAAATTAACTCTTCACAAAGGATAAATGGGAATTTCCATGCAGTACAGATTAACACTGTTACAAGAATTTTATCAATTACTTTGAACCTCAAGCAAAGCTCACAAACATAACCATCGGTGCAAATATAGTTGGCAAGGGGTGATCAAATAGACGGACCCAATTCAGCTGTATATTCATTTTTCCACTTCATAGAGAAAATTTGTGAGGATCCAAGCTTTTCAATATTGCATTTCTCATGTACCCTTTCTTCATAGACAAGATGCTCAACCATAAGCATACTTTTAGAACTTTTATAGGGCCGGCCTAAAAATACTTAAAACTCTATCATTCCACCTACAAAATAATTCTCTATAATTCAACCTACAAAAGTAATTCTACAGACCATGGACCTTAATAAGTAAAACATGTGAATCTATTATCAACTTCCAGATTAACAGTACCTTGATTGATGGGACCATAGCCATAGCTTCCTCAGCAGTTTCAGGGCTTAAATTACCAAGAACACAAAGCTGTAGAATAAAGAATATGCATAGATCTGTTGAGAATACTTGAAGGCTTGAAGCAGTAAATATACAAGTTATCAACATAGGAGAGTACTTGCCTCAAATTCAGCAAGCTGGTATCGGCTAAGGATTCTGGTAAGTGGTTAAGGTAGATCACAAGAATGGGTAAACTTTACATGTTGATAAAACAAATGCATCGCCACCTAACCTCAGTGCGTAATAATAGCTGCCCACAAGTAACTAAACAACGAGGTCCCCTCTTACTTAATTACATAGCAGCTACAATTGCTTGAAACATAAAGTATCCCTTAAAAAATCCCATAACATGTCAAGAATGACACCATTATACATAAAAACTCTGCATACCAGAAAGGAAACATAATTACATGACCAAGTATCTGTATTTCAAGCAAATGTATTCCAGGCAGTAGAGCAGGGGAAAAATTGCTTTTAAGGATACTCTCGAACTTGCCTAACAGAATCTGGATTCTTATAGCGGCTGAAACGCTTGACATACTGCAATGACTTCTCAAATACCCTGGAAATTGTAAATTACAATCTAGATTAAGATATGTGTCATGAAAGAATTTGAAATCCAAAGAAGTATTTTTTTTAACGAAATCTCATGAGATGCTCATGCAAATTAATGGAATGTCTTATCATGCTCATGCCAAATGATTTAATCCAGCCATCTGCTAAAATGTAATGAGATGTCATGAATGCCAAAAGATATGATAAAATGTCACGAATGGAATGTCTCAGTCATGAATGCCAAATGGAATGTCTTAGCATTCTCATGCCAAATGGAATGTCTTAGCATTCTCATGCCAAATGATTTAATCGAGATTTGGCATTCACAAATCATTTTCATCCACAATCTAGATGAATGGAATGTCTCAGTCATGAAGGCTAAATGAGCATGCTAAAATGTCATGAATGGAATGTCTCAGTACAGATTAACGAAAGCTCAAGAGATATCACTGGAAATTGTGAACGTTGTATCATGACGAGCAAGACTAAAATGTGATCAAGATTCATAACTTGTATCTGTTTATTAATCAAGTAGTATGTAATCATTGGAGCTGTCACTGCGCTCTGTCAATTTTTTTTTAAAAATAAGGAAGGATATTCCTTGTACCTCATCGAAGGTTAAAAACTTTCTATTATTCCAAAATATTGAAGATTTAAATTAGCAGCCCACACAGATAATAATGGTTTGGTTAGATAAGCAAGGTATATTTTTCTGCTGTTAGTGGAAAATACATTATTGATGATTGCATACAAAATTCTAGTTTAGTCAAAACTTCACTTTGTAACTAAGCCTAATATAAACTATAACTCGTTGAAATTAAAATGCGTGTCCTAAAAAATATGACATACAACTGTAGGATGGCGTGTAAATGGTACAGAGAAGATATGCCTTTCACTGATCGCTGAAACAACCCCAACCTAAATATACAATCCTTAACCTAATGTCCATGCATGTAATATGGAGGCTTTATAGGCAAATACATCCACTTGGATGGAAAATCCTATCACTAAGCACCTTGCATAAATAAAGTATAAGAAAGGTATACATGTAAGTAATAAACAACCAACAGATATTTACAGCAAGGTATTTACAGAAGACTTACTGAGACATTCCATTCATTGGATCTTCAGCCATCTGCTGCATCTGCTCATATTTATGCTCGAGAATTAAGGAAACTTCACAGTTCATCAAACATTTGGCCTTCAAAAATTCTGCAAAAGAGGAACAGTTTTATATCAGGGAAACAGTTAAAGGCACCTGAAACATTGAAACTCTATCTAGTAAATTAACTATTACTGCTCCAACTTCTCCTCAACAACAAATCAAAAAGTCTCCTTAGTAATGGATTTCCAAACATGTTACTCTTGTTGTTTTTGTTTGTCCGCCTAACAGAAAAACTTTAAAGAAAAATGCTGTCTTTCTTATTGACAATTAGCTTTTCAATGGTATTTGTCCAAACTAGCTCCAAATATCGTCTACTTCGTTCATCTTTCCCACAATCTAAATCACCCGCTTACACGAAAAAAAGCATATAAGGTCAAGAAATGGCTACTAATCCAGTCTAATTATTTCTGCAATCAAAACCCATAGGATGGTTCTACACACTGGAATAAGTGGGACCACCTTTGATCCTCTCTATTAAAAACGCTCAGAATAAGTAGATATAGAGTGTAATTACCATCACCAATTTTGAGCTCTGCCGCATTCTCTTCCTCTTCTGCAGACATATTCGAGCAACCTAGAATAACAGCAACACATTAAACAAGAAAAGCACGTCCAAAATATGGGACCCTTCTAAAATCAGCATAATTATCACATAAGTTCCATCCCAAAGAGGCAGCACTAATGCCCATAAACCCCAAACTCAATATTCTGGTAAACTTTGGGGTGCCCCGCATATTAGCAGCGAATTGAAACCTTGGGCTACAGGCAGAAAACAATACCGTACGAATTAAGCTAATCCAACAATTTAATTGAGATTTAGAAAATAGGCACAAATTGGTTCTGAGCTGTTTCACCAGGGGAGCGCGACGAGAGGGTTAGAGCGAAGGAAATAGCCCTCTATTTATTC
Source organism: Rubia yunnanensis (assembly GCA_037428765.1). Taxonomy (NCBI): domain Eukaryota; kingdom Viridiplantae; phylum Streptophyta; class Magnoliopsida; order Gentianales; family Rubiaceae; genus Rubia; species Rubia yunnanensis. Next base: position 60,961,340 of record CM075069.1, on the reverse strand, counting down.
CCAAATGTCTGTCATTTGAAACATTTGAAAGATGCTATTTTCAAGTCATAGAAAAATTAATGTTTAAATTGCAAATCATAAGAAAATTTTTGAATTGCTTGAATCGGGTTATGAACTTTATAATTATAACATGTTGCATAATAAATTTTTAATATTTCAACTAAGACCTTTTACCTTTTATTATTATAATTAAACTCAATTTTTTCATAAGCCTATGGAAAGACAGTGTTTCCCAAGATTTCGCCAAAACAACAGGAATATTTTACCATAAATAACCATAAATATTTTACGGAACGGTTTAGAGTAAGAGCATATGCAATGTTGATTTCTTAACTTTAGGAAACCGCTCTAGAAATTAAAAACACCCACGATGGTGGGTTTCTTGTGTGAAAATTGGTTAAGAAATCGGTGGGGTCCAACTTGCGTCAAAGTTTGGCCCCTATGATTTTCGACTAGTAATAATTGGTCAGATCAGATCAATATTATTATTTTCAATTTGTAATAATTGACCGAACTAGATTAATATTTAAGTATTTATTGTAATTTGTCTAGTCGTTATAATTGGTCTTTGTTAATGTAATATTTTTTTAATATTTTTTAAAAATCAAATTTTCTTATTATTCATTTTTTAGATAAAAAATCTTTAATAATTTATTGAAAAAAATGAAAGTTATTTAATTTTTTTATATAATAAAACAAGAAAATTGAAAGAGACCGTCTCTTGAAAGACGGTCTTTCCATAAGTCATGGAAAGACCAAGGTTTAAAGTGTAAATTAGAAGAAATGAAGAAAAAAATTTCAGGTTGCATGAATCGGGTTATGAACTTTATTAATACTACATGTTGCATTATAAATTTTTAATATTGCAACTTAAACCTTTTACCTTTTATTATTCTAATTAAACCTCGTCTTTCCATAAGCCTATGGAAAGACCGTCTTTCCCAAGACTTTGCCAAATTGAAAAATAAAATAAATTATTTAATACTTTTTGAAAAAAATGAAATTCTATTATAAGAATTATAATGTATTACTCCCTCGTTCACAGCCGAATATGCACATTTTTTTGTCAACTTTCTCATGACACATTTGACCATAAATTTGAATTAGTATATAAGCACCAATATCGTCACGTAAGATATTGTTAGATTTCCTGCATCATGTTGTTTCTAAATATAAAATGTTAATACCCTAGCACTATATGTAATTAAAGTTATTGATGGTCAAATATAACCTGAGAAAGTTGACAAAAAAATGTGCACATTCGGCTGGGACAGAGGGAGCATTAAATTTCACATTGAACTTATTTTGGGTGAACAAATTAAATTACCCATTTTGTCTCAGCTAGAGTTGAACTCTTGCTTTTTGCACGTCATTCAAGAGGCATGTTTGATCGTTAATATGTTATCTACTTATAATAACGAAAAATAAAAAGTTGATAATTAGTAAACTACTTGCTACGACGAATTGAACAATATCATATACGATAATATTATTGTTTATATATCTATTGAAATATATGATTAAATTTTGATAGTGAATAGTATTAAAAAAACAAGAGTGCAACTTCAGATGGGACAGAGGGAGTAAATTAAATGTTATGGTAAAATTAATTAGTAGAATAGAGAAAATCAAGTGGGGTCAATGAATAGTAGAAAGTGGTTTCTTACCATTGTGGAGAAAAAAATAGATGGTTTCTTAAGTGATTCCTTAAGGTGGGGTGAAAGAGAGCGAAAGAGAGAAATAATATATTTAATTGGTAAGAAACCGCTAGAGGTTTCTACCATTGCACTTGGTCTAAGACAAAGTCTTGACTTATTAAAATTTTAGAATAATAAAAGGTAAAAGATTTCAGTTGCAATATTAAAATTTTATTATGCAACGTGTAGTACTTATGAAGTTTATAACCCGATCCATGCAACCCAAAAATTTTATCTTCATTTCTTCTTATTTGCACTTTAAACATTGGTTTTTCCATGGCTTATGGAAAGACCGTCTTTCAAGAGACGGACTTCCTGGGTAAAATTTACATAATAAAGACAATAAACACAAGTTTCAAAATTTTGGGGTCTGAAATATAAATATTATTTATTTGGGGTAAAGTTTTTAAAAAAATTTGCCTAAAGTTAGGGACTAAGATGCAGTTGTACATAATTATACCTGGTTATCTTCTTTCTTGTCAGCGTCGATCGACGCCATCCTCGCTGCTGATTCAATGCCGCATTCAAATTTGGATCCGACTTTGCCACTTTCATCGATGTTAACGGAGTCGGTGGAAGGAGGCGTCGGGTTATGGTAGAAGGCAGAGGCAGAGAATGGAAGCTCTGGATGTTGCGTTCATCGAACGGGTTCCTGGTTCGTCCACTGTCTCCATCGCCTTCTTCCGACATTGCGAGTGAGTTCTTGGTCGAAGGTAGGTAAGTTATTGGGAGGCTCGTCGGAACGATGGTTGTGATTCCAGTGGTTGTGGTCCTTGCGGATTTCAGCGAAGCAATTGGTTCATCGTTCGGGTCAGATAGGATCCAGGTTGGCCGGTGAATGGTTGAAATTGGGTAAATTTAGGATGGATATATGTTTGTTGTTGGGCTGAATAGTGTAATACCCATAACTTATAGCAAATTAGTAAAACATCAAGCTAAAAATAGATAGTAAAGTCTTGGGAAAGACTTTATTTTCATAACCTTATGGATAGACGAAGTTTGATTAGAATAATAAAAAGGTAAAATGTTTTGGTTGCAATATTAAAAATTTATTATGCACCGTGCAGTAATCACTACAAGAAACAACATCTTTTACTTTACACCTTTTACCTCAATTTTTTGGTTAACGGCAAATAACCGAGGTAAAAGACCTCGGTTTTTTTTCGAAGTAAATAATATTTTTTACCTTGGTTAAAAATAACTGAGGTAAAATGTGTAAAAAGTACACATTTTACATTGGTTTTAAATAAAACAAGGTAAAAATTCTGACATGACCGACATTGCACGCATGTTTGGCTTACCGAAGTCGGTTGTTTTTGTGACTGACGTCGTACTTCACTCTCGCAAACATGAATGACCGACGTCTCATGCATTTTTTGCTTACCGACGTCACTTATTATTGTGACCGACGTCGCATGTACCTATCTCAGACATGAAATTATCAACGTTGAACACATGTATGGCTTACCAACATCAGTGGTTTTCGTGACCAATGTAGCACGTCACTCTTGCAGACATGAATGACCGATGCCACACATTTCTCGTCTACAATGTCGCTTATTATTGTGACCAACCACGTACCTATCGCAGACATGGAATGACCGGCATCGCACGTATGTCTGGCTTACCGACGTTGGCTGTTTATGTGACTGACGTCACACGTCACTCTCGGCAGACATGACACTTATAAGTATAAGAATAACTAGATAACGCCCTAAAGATGCATGATTTAAAATAATTTAATATATACATATGTGTATATATATATTAATGTAATTTCTTTAACGAAATAATGATTTTTAAAATTTTTATATGCAACTTCATTTCTTTTTAATTTTAAAAGATTTTATAATTATACATTTAACTATAACTTTATGTTTAGAGATAGGTCTCTGTGAGGCAGTCTAAACTTTAGGCAGAGACCTTTATGCAATTCTAACAATATTCTAGCTCTAAGAACGTATGTCTAGTTATTTTACAGGAACCTATCGCTAATAACTTTCCAGAGGTTTTTTCATCCAATTTTTTCCCATAATTTTCCCGCTATCTACAATCTGCAAAAAAAAATTCAAAAAAAAGTTTTGAAATGTTTAAAATGCAAAAATCAATATGATCAGCAAACTGAAAATTATAAACGTCAGCAACAAAAAACATAACATGAACAAAAAATCATAAAACATCAACTAAAATCTGTAGCAAAAATACAAAAAAAAAATCAAATAAAACAGAAAAAAATATATTCAAATAAAAATCAACAAAAAAAATATAAAAAAACGTCGACTACAACTAACAAAAAATCAACTTAAAATCATAAAATATCAAAAAAACTAAATTATCACTTTTTTTAATTAAAAAAACTACAAACATCAACCTATCTGACCCAAAAGCTAAACATCAATTATTATTATCAAAACTTCGCCCAAAAAAAAGAAAAACGTCAATGTAAGGGAAAAACCACTACAAAAAACCAACCATATCACCAAAAAAACTAGAAACATCAACTCCTATCACCTAAAACTCACGTAGAAAATGAAAAACATCAACGTGAGAGGAAAAAAAACTAAAAAATCAACAAAAAAACTACGGTACCTCAAGAGTATAAATTATTCACTCTGAAAATCATAAAACATCAACAATTATTTTATTTTTTTAAACTACAAATATCAATCTACATCACCCAAAAACTACAACTATTAACTCCTAAGATCCGTACCTCGTCCGAAAAATGAAAAACATCAACTTAAGAAAAAAAATACTACAAACATCAACTCCTATTAACAAAACCTCAGTCGAAAAATGAAAAACATCAACATAATAATTTTTTTAAAAAAAATTACAAATATCAATCCATATCACCCAAAAAAACTACAAAACATCAAATCATATCAATCAAAACTCACCCGAATAATAAAAAAAATCAATATAAGAGGAAAAAAAAAGCTAGAAACATCAACAAAAAGGTACCGTACCTCAAGAATAAAAATCCTTTTAAAAAAATGACCTGATAGGATTTGAACCCCAGTCTCTAACCTCAAAGCCTAGAGTGATAACCACTACACCAAAGACTCTTATTAAACATAGACTCAGCCAAATAATATTAAACTGCAGCATATACATCAAGAAATAAATACTTCAAAATAAAGGTCACAGCGAGACTCGAACCCCAGACCTTTAACCTCACCAACAAAAGTCTTAACTAGTAGACCAAAGAATATTTACTGATCATAACTCAGCCAAGTAAATATTAAACCTCAGTATATCTCTTTGAAAAAAATAAAACACAAATTTGAACCTCACCTCTCACGAGCAGAAGCTCAGTCTGTCGCCATTCTCCGTCCTCCGTCCAACGTCATCTCTGCCATCCGCTTGTGTTTACACACGCAGGTCATTTTCTTCCTTGACATGCGTGGATCTCACGCACCTAAAGGAAGACCGTAGCAACACCATCATCGTCTTCTCGCCATTGTTGCGACATCTTCTCGTTGTAGTTGTGTCGTCTTCTCGTCGTAGCTGTGCCTCTCATCGTCGTAGCTGTGCCTCTCATCGTCGTCGCTGCACCTCGCTTCCAGCAAACCCTAGTCCTTGCCGATCGAAGCGTTGTCGTCATCTTCGCTGCGCCTCGTTTCCAGCAAATCCTAGCCCCTACCGATCTAAGCGTCGTTGACTTCTTTAATGCAACATCGCCTCCTTAATTGCCTCTGCAATCACAACGCTTGTTGTGTTGCTTCGAATTGCCATCTCTGTTTGTCACGTTGCCTCACCTTTAATCGTCATCACCGTCGAGGTCTTCAAACCCTAGCATTGTCATCATCGTGTCGCTTCACCATGAATGCTGGAGAATCATTGCAAATTGGCACACCGGTGAACTAGGGCACGACACGGAGGAGCATTTGACGAGCTCACTGGAGGAGAGAAATGGTGACAGAAACCAGCAGTTTTGCGATGGGAAATGAAGACGGAGGTGGCGAAACGCTGACAAAAACCAAGGGGAAACCGGTGGACAGAGAAGATCGGTGAAATTTGGTAAGATTCTGCGCCCGGTGGTGGTTACTGGCCTCAGGTGCCGGTTTCCGATCGGATCTGAAAAAAATGAAAATGAAAATTCTTGATATTTTTGTGATATATATAGTATATTGATAACTACACAATAGATCCTTAGATTTATTATCATATTTTTTTAAAACCCCATCCTAAATGAAACTTCTTATAATTGCACAATAATCCCCAACCTAAAGTTTAGGCTACCTAAAAGAAGAGTTTGTGTTATGTTTATATTTTCAAATGAAATAAATTAAACGTAGAGTTCGAGTAACACATGATCGAGATTTTAATAAAAAAAATTAATGTTAAACAAAACTAAAATATAATTTTGAACTAGGGTAACACACGATCTAAGGTTCTTTCTCTTCTCTGTTCATTTACTACTTAGATTCATGGCATTTCTTCCAATGATTTCCATGGATCTAATGTTAGTAGATTAGTTTATTTCGTGGGGTAGTTATTTGTAAGCCTAATTTGACATGATTTGTGAGACTTGTTAGATTCATCCTATTTTCCGTGTTATACTTATCGTGCTTAATTTGTAGTTCAATTTCTTATTGTTGTTTATGCTATGAAGTATGTTAAGATGCACAGTTAAATTATTACTTGTATGTATCGTGCTAGGCTTTAAATGCTAATTTGACAGTGTTGATTTATTGGCGCTATGGTAGCCTTGTAAGTACCAAGAGGATTTGTGTATTAGATCCCCTTGTGAGTGTTGAGATGGTAATAGACAATAATCTTAATTGGCTATCGTGTGAGGAATGAATGTTAGGAGCATCAGACCTACCACATTGATGTTATTAAAATCCTAATGGGGGAAGCCCTGGCTTACCCCAATAATTGAGCATTTTTAGTTTGTAGCGACTAGGGTGGCACAGACTCTGGAGTTATCACAAGGTACTGATGTTCTCTTCCTTTTGAGGTCTAAGATGGGTGCTCATAGTAGAGGTACCAGTTCTTTGATTGAGTTTTCTCCCGCACATAACTATTGCAACCTATGCAAGAAGATTTGCTTTAAGCGTGAGCCGGTTAGCCCTGAGCTACGGGGGTTGTCAGCAGAGAAGTGCACCCTTAGAAAGTTACAAATGAGGTGATGTGTTAAGGAGGAGGCAGAACTAGTTGTATGACAGACAATGGAGTTCTTGGGGAATTAACATCTCCACACTATGTGATACAACATAAAAATTGGTTGATAGTTGCTTATGTGAATTAGAGTCTAGGATCAAATCTATACGTCGATCATGTGATGCATATAGCCCCGACACACAATTGGGGTAAACCCCGAGAGTGGATTGTGTTTAGCTAACCTTTAGGCTCTAATATCTCTATGTACGACCCTAAACTTGCCACTATCTACATTATCATAGTTAGGAGTAAGTTTAGGAGAGGCATACAAATTTCTATCTTTGATTCAAGCACTCAAGGTATAACTAGAACGACCCTGCGAGGTGTAGGTCAGTGTGCAAGGTTGATAAGTACAAGGATGGCGCTGAAAAAGAAGACGGGTTGCTGACATGGTGGAGGAATTTCTACAATGAAGTTATATCGTAAGTGTTTTTTATGCGATATGAATTTATTATGTGTTAAAGTTTTGTTTATGAAATATAGGGGTTTCATACCTTCTGGAAGGACAACACACGAGGTTGAGGGTTTATATATGTTTAGATATGATCAAGTTGTATTCCAAGATATTAGAAGTATATGGTTTTTTTGCAATGTACGGAGTTTTGCCATGGCCGTGGTTGGTTTGTTTTTCCAGTTTTCTATTATCATGGTATCTTCTCGAAGGCTATTGGTTTACTCTTTATCTTGTTTTATCCGGATGGTATCCTTGTTCTGTCTTTTCAGGTGTCGGGATCCCTTGTTTCCAAAGTAGTTCCCCGTGACAAGGATAATTTCCTCCTTGTAACTATGTGCTTGTGTGTCATTAATTTCTTCAGGCCATTTTGCCTGTCGTTTTTTGTGCCTGATGCCCTAGAGTGGCACCTGACTATCCTTGGGACCTATGGAAATATAGAAATAAAATAGAAATTTCCCTCACAGACGGCGCCATTGTTGTGGGGATTCTTTCCAGATAGGGACAAACCTCAAGGGCGGCCGACATGCTCCACCAAGGAAGCTTCAGGGGGGAGGGTGGGGGGGGATAGGTAAAAAACCTGAAAGGGTGACCTATGCAAAAGTGAGAGGCCTATATTGTGTGGAAAATGGTAAGGTGTAAGGTCAAAAGAAAAGAGAGGCTATGATGAAAACTCGAGATGGCTCGTAGGCAAATGGAGAGAAATTGAGAGAAATGAAAATTTTGAAGGCTCATTTTTCCACTTTGGAGAACTTTTGGGAAGATTAAATCTCCTTTTTAATGATTGGTACCTCATTCTTATGTGATCTTGTTTTGGGTAACTTTGATGGGTAGAACTCCTGTTGATGAAATTATGAGATGTGGGAAGTCCTTTGTGTTTAGATATGATGGGATTCTGAAATAACAGATTTCTAGTGTTCTATGGGGTAGAGTCTTAGGGAATCACCTTAGGCCTTAATATTTCTTACCCGAGGACGAGTAAAGGTTTAAATGTGAGGGATTTGATGTCCTTAATTTATATCTTGTCTTTAGCGCATTTGAAATATAATTTTGCCATAGATTAGAGGGTTAGCTGGAAGTGATTTGACATTTTATCAATTAGAGGATTAGGTTGATACCACATATTTTTTATGTTATAATTCTTTAATTTATGAAGTGTTTGAAGAGCATCTTGAAGACCTTCCATGATCAAATTCTATTTTGAAAAGGTCGATGTTGAAAAGACGACAAGATTTTGGAGAGAAAACATTTTTTTATCAAAAGTGGTAGAAAGTGGATAGATTGACCTCCACGGACTGTGACATATAGCACGTTCTGTGAAAAGATGCATTTCACAGACCGTGCTATATAGCACGGTCCGTGAAGTCAGCCCAAAGACCCAATACTTATGTTTTCTTCTTCATTTCATCTAGATTATAAAACTCTACTTTTATTCATTGTGTAAAGGGACAAACCGTTACACTAAAACCCTAGTTTTCTTTAATAATTCTTAACATTTTTTACATGTTTTTCATGGGAATTTAATTATTCGTTATGGGTTTTGCATATCTAGGTTAAATATCATCTTGGGAGCAATTAATAAGAACTTCCAGCTTGATGTTGTGGGACTTGGTTTATTCTACTTTTTTCCATTGATTATCAATTGTGTTTGAGCTTTGTTGTGTGATTAATGCATGATTTAGGCTAGGAAGTCCAACTAGTTTATGATTGTGAATTGATTACTAGCTAGATATTAGGATGAACCCGTAAGATTTTGTCTTTTTATCGATGTGGTTGTAGATAAATGATGTAAGATTATAATTAGGGTTGACAACTAATTGTGATTGTCAATTGATGAAATTTCTTATATTTAGGATGAATTTGAATTGTTTTGCTTAATTTTTTATCTAGCCAATTAATAACTTCTAGCCTGTAGCCGATTCCTCATAGTTGTTATTAGAGGATATGATTCTGATATCTACGTGTTTCTCGCTTGTAGGACATTGTATTAGTCGTATCAAGTCTCCATGTTTATTGCTACCTTTGGCGTATTCTATGACGATGATCGTCTAGAGTGACCCGAGGGTAAGGGCTATTGTGTGGCGCTGATCGTTGTGGACGAGTGAAGACATCTCTCACATCCCCTTGGTTCAAGGCTTCAATATTCAGGTATTTAGCTTCTAATTATTGTTTTAGGAGCTTATTGGATTGAGATTGATGGTAGGATTGTTAGACTTGACATTAATTGATTGGTTTTGGGTAATTTTGGGTAGTATTGATCTTTGATCATTTGAATTGAATTTGGGGGATCACAAATGGTTGTTGATTATTTCTTCTTAGTGCTCAGGATTGTGATTCCTGGTGTTAATTTTGGAGGTATTGTTGGTTTTGGTAGATTGTTTTGTGCTTATGTTGCTTATGTCGTTGTTTGCTCTTGATTGAGATTGTTGATATGGGGCCAAATAGTGGCATAGTTAATAAGGCTAGATCTTCCCGAGCTCCTACCCCAAACCCCAAACCCCAACCATTTAGGCCTTAAGAACATCACGAGGTACTATGCTCCAAAATGTGCGCACCTTATCCATAAGGGGCATGCCGTGTTGGAGACCAAGTTTTTACGTAGGGATACCCTATGTTAACTAGGTCTCTACAATCATGTCCGATATTTGTTGAGCAAGGTGGATTTTGGTGGATTTCTATAGTGCTATGCCCCTACCTACAAGTGCTGGGTCCTCGAATTCTCTTCCACACTCGAGAGGATAGTCCATGATAACTACTTCGAATATATCCCAATCCATTTGGATAATGATGAATTCTGAATGGAGTACAGTTAATTTACCACAAAATTCAACCAGAGATATACAGATTAGGTGTCGGGGTTCAAGAGGGACACTTCCGGATATTGTATGACCACACTGTGGTATGGGCTCACAAAGAAAGTGTAGACTAGCCAAAGTAAAAAAAACCCAGATAGTCTATCCCGCAATGATTATGTCTATCACCTTCTTTCCATGACAATATTTTTCCATGGCAAGGCCTCTCAATTTAGAAACCATGATGTTAGGTGTGTTAATGACATAGGGAGTAGGGTGCCAAGACTTTGTGGATTTCTTCGTGCAGACCTTCGTACAGCTCATTGAGAGTAAAGCTACGAGGATTAGTATGGGCAACATGGTCGCATTATTGGCATAACGCTTAAGGTTTTTCACACCTACTTGAATGACTACGGTAACTTTCAGTGCATCGCAGAGAGGCCGGAGAAGGCTAGGATGCTCACGACCCCTATGGAGGATTGATTTTTATATGGTTGTATTGTGAGAGCCAAGTGTCCCACTTTTGGATCCTTTATCTGGATAAGATAGCCATCGTAGGTGCCACCCCTTTTAGCGCCTTATTCCTAATGCCATATGCTTAATTTTCTATACAATATCAATGTGCATTTCAAACGTCAAAGGCACTTAGGGAGGAGGACGATGAGCCTGAACAACCTTAGTAGCCACAACAACCCTCTGGTGCATAACCTTTATGAGCAGTTTCAGTCTTTCAGCCAACAGCTTCATGGTCATGGCCAACAGATACATGGTTTTGGTCATACACTCGATGGTTATGGCTAGCAGTTGGAGGTATACGACCAACAGCTTAGCGTGCATGGCTTGGAGATGCACAATTGAGGTTATCAAGTTGTCTCCCTCGAAGATCAGTCCAGGAGGCCATATGAGATGTAACATCAATAGTATGATCAGCTGCAGCATGTTCATTTGTAGCAGCAGCAGGAATGGCAGTTTGCTGACCAATAGGCCTATGTCCAGAAGGACAATACATATATGATCATTGGATGATTTAATCCACCCACATTAATGGCATCCATGCCACCGATTCTAAGGAAATGTATAGATAGAGGAAGTTATAGAGAGAGCAGAAACGTCCAACATGGTGTGACAGAGCATCACTCTTGTTTGAGAATTGTTTATATGTACTGGGGACAATGCATGGTTTAAGTGTGTGCAAGGGGGAAATAGGATACTTATGATGGGTTGTTTGTTTGTATTTTATGTTTAGTTTGATTGCATAAAGGAACTTATTAGGATGTATTTTTATTGATAAAAATGGAAAAAAATTGAAAATACATGAATAGAAAGAATCCCGCTAAGTTGAAAACCTGTTTGCGGAAAACTTAGGCAACATTGGGGGCTCGGATAGGTCGAAAACAAAAAAGGGAGACCTATGCAAAGTGAGAGGCCTAAAATTTGTAGGAAATGGTGAGGTTTTAGGTCAAACCAAATGAGAGGCTAGGATGAAAATCTAAGAGGGCTTTTAAGCAGAATGAGAGAAATTGAGAGGAATTAATAAATTTGAAGGTCATTTTGTCAATTTGATAATCTCTCTAGGAAGATTAAATCTCCTCTTGTTTTACTTTTCATGATTGACATCTCATTCTTAATTTGAATATGTTTTGGTGAACTTTTTGGGTAGAAGATAGAAGGGTCGAAGAAGGAAGACAAAGAAGCGGATGAATTGTGACCCAGAAGTTTGGAACAAGTTCTTAAAATGATCTGAGAAGAATCACTCCACTAGGGTGGCATCATTGGATTTGTTTTCTCTAGCACTATAAGATCGACTACAAGAACTCTAAAATCAGAGCAACAGTTCACTCGTAGCGACACAAAGATCGAACGGCCGGTGAAGAAGACCGAGCGCACATCTCATGCACTACACCGCGTGCCAGCGCGCCCCAAAATGCAAAACAAAATGCCCTTGGTTCAAGAAGGTGCGACTCCCGCGATGCCTCGTGTGCCAGCATGTTGGGGCCTCGGCAAGCGCCAACCAGGCATGACAGCCTCGCGCGCCTTGTGCGATTAATCGCGCACCCGTGTGCCTAGAATCAAATGGTGGCATAACCTCTCAGATCCTCAATGCACTCCCGGTGCCGAGTCTTGCTCCCGTGCGTGGTGTTTCATGCCAGAGCCCTGCCTCGCGCCACCATGCCCCACTCCCGCATCAGCCCGTGCACGGCTAGCGCGCTTGCTGCTCTTTTTTACTTCTTTTTTACTCACTTGGACTATAAATAGCCCCTCTTCTTCCCCATTTTCCCAAGCCCAACTTGGTTCTCCAAAACCCTATTTTTTCACCATTTTCTTCTTCTTTCTTTGTAGATTGTTATTCTATGTTATGGGTTTTAATTATCTAGGTTAGTTTTGTTTTTGAGAGCAATTGATTAAGGCTTCCAAGCCCATGTATTAAGAATATTTTCTATCTATTTATTGCCTTTTCTATTGTGCATTTATGAGCTCTTAATGTGTTTTGTTGATATCATTAATGTTGTTGGAAGTTTGATAATATGAAATGCTTGTATGATACTTGTTAGGAGTTGATGAAAGTATCTAATTTCTTCTCTTTTGACATGGAATCCTAGAGCATGATTCAGGACTTCTAATTGGGTTTATGATGTTATAATTTCTAGATGAATATGATAATGTTGAATCCTTTGTCATGTTTATTTGAAGGTAGCTAGTAGGAGAAGTTATTGAGTGTTGCACATTCTTGGCTAATTTTAGTAAATGCATAAATTGGTTCAATGCTTAGACAAAGTTTAGTGTTTATAAGTGGTACCAAGCTTGTCGATTCTTCGTACTCAATGCCATTAATGGGATATCTTTAGTCGTTTCTTGACTAAAGGTGTCCTTGGTGAGGTTTGACAAGAGATGTCAAATTCAATATTGAAACTACTATCAAAGAAGGATAGAAGATTTATCTTCACAACAAGTAGTGAAAGTAATGAGTAGGTTGTAGACACAAGGATAGATAAGAAGTTTGGAAGTGGAAATCAGTTGCCCCAAAGGCTTTATCTTTTGTAGTTTTTATCTCTTTTTCTTAGTTGCTGCATGATTAGCATAGCTACTTGACTTTTCTAGTTGACTTGTCTTTAATTTCATAACTTAGGAAAAACCAACCAAACACCCCCCCTCTTTACTTGCTTTTATATATCCATATTTAGACTAGTATCCACTTTATATGTTTAAACACTTGGAAAGATCCATCTTCTCTGTGGACGACCCCGACTTTCCACTATCTACTTAGTTGTAGTTAGGAAGCATTTAGGGATTATAAATATTAACTTTGAGAGGTACGGCGACGACCTCCCAAATTTTAGAACCGTTTCCGGGGAAGAGGCATTTATTTTTTAAGTGTTTGGGAATATTTGGTTGCATATTAGCTTTTTTTTTTTATTTTTCACTTCTTTGTGTTTGTTTTTGTTCGGAGTAGGTATTGCTTGAGTTCTTGGTGAATTTTTATCAAGAATCCTTGCAATATAATTCCGGACTTTTGAAAAATTAAAAAATGGAACATCTCACTTTGAGGGAACTCATGATGAGAAGAGAGGCTCAACAAACAACATTTTGTAGGATGTGTCATTCCAATCATTCTACCAAGTCTTGCTATATGTTGATAGATGAGCACTGTGAGGAGGAAAGCACCCTTGGTTTCCAAAATCAAGGGTATTATGAAGAGTGCTACAAAGAGGTTGGAGATGTTGGTTTTCAAGAGCAAGAAGCTCAAGAGTGATATCCATACAACCATTCTTACAATCCGGAGGTGAGTGGTAATCCGAATTGGTAGTATGAGAATGAGCTGGAAAACCAACAATATGAGCAAAATAGTTGGCCTTCACCACCTTACATCATACCCTAAAACCAAGTCCAACAAGAACGTTCAAGTTTGACACATGAGGAGATCATGAATGCAATAGAAAACTTGAACAACTTGGCCAAGAGTAGTGAGGAACCGGAAACCCAAATCTCCTCTAGTCTTGAGGCTTTGGAGGGGCATGTGAGTAATATCATGGAAGTGATGACCTGAATGGAAGCTCGTTATTCCAAAGATACACCATCCCAAGTCGAACTCAAAGATTCGGTGAGTGAGGTCACCTTGAGAAATGAGTTCGAGTTCGAAGGGGATGAGGAGTCGGTTGTGGAAGGCAAAGAAATGGAGAAAGTGGTGATTGTGCTACATTCATTATTCTTACCATCATCACCCCTACCCCCCCCCCTAGTGAACCAACTCCACCATTTTTGGAAGTTTTGAGGGAGATAAGAGAGGAGCCAAAAGACTATCCCAAGCCTCCTAACCATCCAACTCCTTTTAAACTATCTCCAACTCAAAAAAACTTTCCTCTTGAAATTTTTGCACCTCCACCTTTCTATTTTTGGATCCTCATGGTGAAGGGGTTCAAACCTTCACCATAAGGATAACATTAGTCATGTCGATGACCTCAAAAATAAGGAGCTTCTCGGGAGGCAACCCGAGCTTTTAAGTTAGGTTACTAGTTTTCTTTTCTTGAAAAAAAAATCCTCAACCATGTCCTCAACCCCCTACCTAAAACCACAAAAATACCACCACAATCCACCACCAAAAACCACTACCAAAACCATCTATGAGTACTACTAGTTGTTGTCTTTTGTGAGTATTAATCGAGATTTGCATAGTTGTGGATTCGTAGTGGATGGGTTAAAGCTGCATATTGGGTGAAGTTCAAGAACATGGAGGAAAGAAAATTCATTGAGAAGTGAGCATTTCCATCACCGGGAAGGACCTTCAAGGTCCTAGTTGTGAGTATTTTTCTTTCTCCCTTATTTCTTTATCTTGTCCTTTGGTTCACATTGAGGATAATGTGTGTTTCAAGTGTGGGGAGGTTAAGAGAAATATATCTCATTGTATTGTATTATATTTTAGTGTGCATATGCTCTACTTTGATTTTTTTTGTTAAAAAAATGAGAAAAAAAATAAAAAGAATTCCCGTTAAGTTGAAAACCCGAGAGGGCAACTTAGGAAAAAGTGGGATGCCTATATAGGTTGAAAACCCAAAAGGACAACTTATGCAAAATTGAGATGCCAAATGGTGTGGGAAAAGGTGAGGGTGAGCATTGAAAAAGAAAATTGTGTGAAGCTAAGATGAAAACCCGAAAGGGCTCCTAGGAAAAATGAGAGAAATTGAAAAATTTTATGCGTCTCCTGATTTGTCTATTGGGTAGCTTCTTTGGTAGAGTAAGATATTTTTAAACTTGTGTTTTATATCTAACCTTTGATTGGTATGATAGTTGTTTAGATTATCTTAAACTTTGGGATGTGAGAGTGTGAGAGATTCTTATATCTTGGGGGCTAGGGTAGTCTAGGAATACGATATTGGATTTTTCGGGAAAACTTTTGCATGCTAGTTTATGCTTTGATCCTCGCTTGTTCTTGTTTACTTGAGGACGAGTAAATATTTAAGTGTGTGGAGATTTGATGAGATGTCAAAAGCATGTATTTTTCGAAGCATTTAACATCTCTTTTGTTACCTTTTTGTTGTAATATTTCTAGATCTAGGTAGGTTTACATCATAAGGGGTTTAGATGACCATTTTTGGTTTTCATATCTAACTCTTTATTTTGTAATCTATGTTTAGTCTAATGAATTTTCGGTTCTTACGAGCATCTAGATTCCGTTTTGTGAGCTTAGTTTGTAGATTGCTCATGAGCACTTCAGAGTGGTTTAGTGAAGACCATTCACAAGGATTGTAGAAGATTAAAGGCTACAAGTCAAAACACGGTAGAAGATGGAAGGGTCGAAGAAGGAAGACAAAGAAGCGGATGGATTGTGACCTAAAAGTTTGGACCAAGTTCTTAAAATTATCAGATAAGAATCTGCCTACAAGAGTTGCATCATTGGATTCATATTCTTGAGCACTAAGATCGACTACAAGAACTCTAAAATTGGATCAACGGTTCATTTGTAGCGATCCAAAAACCGGTCGGCCGACCGACCAACCGGTTAAGAAGACCGGGCGCGCAGCCCGGGAGCTGCACCACATGCCAACGTGCCCCAAAAAGCAAAAGAAAATGCCCCTTGGTTCAAGAAGGCATGCCAAGTGCAACATCTTGTGCGCCGGCGCGCTAGGGTCTCGGCCAGCGCCAATCGGGCATGCCAGCTCTGTGCCAGTGGTCGCGCGCCCGCGCTCTTCAAATCAAACCGTGGTGCAGCCTCTTAGGTCTTCAACATGCGCCCAAAGCAGAGTCCCGTGTGCGGCATCTCTATCAGTGCCCACGCCACGGTGCCCTGCCTCGCGCGACCGTGCCACAAGCCCGTATCACCCCGTGCGTGCCCGAGTGGTCCCTCGCACGACCAGTGCGTCTGCTGCTCCTTTTGACTATTTTTTGACCCACTTGGACTATAAATATCCCCTTTTCTTCCCCATTTTCCCAAGCCCGACTTGGGGCTCCAAAACCCTAGTTTTTCACCATTTTATTCTTCTTTCTTTGTAGATTGTTGTTCTATGTTATAGGTTTTGATTATCTAGTTTAGTTTTGTACTTGGGAGCAATCGATTAAGGCTTCTAAGCCCATATCTTGAGAATACTTTCTATCTGTTTATTACTTTTGCTATTGTGCATTTACTTTTCCAAGCCCATATCTTAATGTGTATTGTTGATATCATAATGTTGTTGGAAGTTTGATAATATGAAATGCTTGTATGATACTTGTTAGGAGTTTATGAAAGTAGCTAATTTCTTCTCTTTTGACATGGAATCCTAGAGCATGAGTTAGGACTTCTAATTGGGTTTATGATGTTATAATTGCTAGATGAATAAGATGATGTTGAATCCCTTGTCATGTTTATTTGAAGGTAGTAAGTAGGAGAAGTTATTGAGTGCTGCACATTCTTGGCTAATCTTAGTAAATGCATAAATTGGTTCAATGCTTAGACACCGTTTAGTATTTATAAGTATTAACAAGCTTTGTTGATTCTTCGTACTCCATTAATGGGATATCTTTAGTCTTTTCTCAACTAAAGGGGTCATTAGTAAGGTTTGACAAGAGGTGTCAAATTTACTCTTGCAAACTACTATCAAACAATGATAGAAAATTTATCTTCACTACAAGTAGTTAAGTAATGAATAGGTTGTAGATTCAATAATAGATAAGAAGTATGCAAGCGGAAATCAATTCCCCCCAAGGCTTTATCCTTTGTAGTTTTTATCTCTTTTTCTTAGTTGTTGCATGATTAGCATAGTTACTTGACTTTTCCATCTATCCACATATATATATAGCCTAGTATCCACTTTATATGTTTAAAACCTTGGGAAGATCCCTCTTCTTCGTGAATGACCCCGACTTGCTAATCCACTTAGTTGTAGTTAGGAAGCATTTAGGGCTTATAAATATTAACTTTGAGAGGTACAATAATGACCTCTCATCACGCCGTGAAAATGTGCACATTTTGCAATGCTCATTTTGCAGCCAAGAAGCTAGAATCAATTCAGCTCGCAAACCATCAACAATTGCACGATATGCGACAACTAGTTAAACCCTAGTTTGACCGCATATTTTGATTCTTCTCATTCTTTCTCTTACGAATACACTCTTTTACCCAAAGGATAGAAGTTTGGATCCGCGGGCAAAAAAGCCTAACTCTATATTTATTTCTCTCCACTTATTGCATGTTTATAATGGATTATTGTAGTTTTGTTATGGGGTTTGTTAATCTAGGCTGAATTAGTGCTTAGAGCAATTGGTAATAATTTTTTCGATAAAATTTTGAGATTGAATTTTTTCTACTTTTTTTCATTAATTATAACCTATTTTTGTGCTCATTTTTTAGGATCAATTCATTATTAGGACTAGGATGACAACTAGTTCTGATTATGAATTGATTAAGTACTAGACTTTGGAATGAACCTGGAAGATTTCGTCCTTTTATCAATTTGGTCATTATTGATCGATGTAAGACTATGATAACGGGTGACAACTAGTCGTAATTGTCAATTTATTGTTTAATTTTGGTTTTAGGATATTATTGATTTCATCTTAGTTACTGATGTTTGGTTATGACTAGGGGTGTGAACCATTTGTGATTGTCATTATGATTGAATTGCATCAAGGCTAAGATGAACTCGGAAGGTTCTTTCTTTTTGTTGATGGGGCCACTAGGAACCACTAGCATGTGTGTGGCTCTTCATAGTAAGTTGTTATAGGATGCAATCAAGTTGGGAGGTCATTGTCGTATCTCTAAAAAATACAATATATAAGCCCTAATGCTTCCTAATCACAATTAAGTAGATAGTGGCAAGTCGGTGTCATCCACAAAGAAGAGAGATTTTCCTAAGGGTAGATGCATACAAGGATGGATATAAGAATATATATATATATATATATATATAATAGATATATAAAATCAATTAAAGATGTGGGTTTTGGTTTGATTTTTCTAAGTTATGAATTGAAAGATGAAACAACTAGAATATGAAGAAATGTATGATAATCATGCAATAAACTAAGAAAAGTGGATTAAAATACAAGTTACAAAACCTTGGGAGCTATCCGTTTCCACTTCCAAACCTCTTATAGGTCATAGAAACACAATCACCCATATATTCATCTTGTTACCTGTTGTGAATGCTATACCTTCCATTTTGAAGACAAACATTTCATTCTTCTTAAGTGTAATCTACGAAAGTATTCAACAACTATTTGTAAATCTCATCAATGATCACTTTAGGCTATCAACACCTAAGGATATCTCATCAATGGCACCATGCACAAACAACCAATAGACTTAATAACACCTACAAACATTCTACCAATTGTCTAGGCATTTAACCAACAAATTCATTTACTAGGGTTAATCAAGAAAGATCAACATTCAAGGCTTTCCCATTAGTTCTATCTTAGGATAAATATGACAGAGATCAACATTATCACATTCATCTAGCAATCTTAACATCATCTACACAACTAGAAGTTTTAATTCCATGTTCTTGGATTTTAGGTCAAAATAGATTAGAATTTATGCACATTTCCGAATTCCTAACATGTCTTCATACAAACATTTCATATTCTTAAACATCTAATCTCATAAATAAAGCAAGCAACCAAATTCATATCATAATAAATGCATAACAATCAAGATTCATAAATGAGAAATAAATGCTTTTCACTACATGAGCTTGGAAGCCTCAATTAATTGCTTCCAATAGAAGATTTTAGCTAATAAAAAGCATACTACATCCATGGACAAATTCATACATACACAAGGAGAGAAAAGATGTAAAGAAAGAGCAAACTAGGGTTCTAAGGAGAGGGTTTTCGGCCAAGAGGAAGAGATATGAAGTGGGTGGCCAAAATGCTTTATATAGTACAAGAGAGGAGTACAAGAGAGGAAAACAAAAACTAAAAGGAAAAGTGCAGTCGAAACTCACCCAGGTGGATTTTCACTCGCCCAGGTGGATTTTTAACCTCTTTGTGTCAATTTCTCTTTGCTTCACTGCCTTGCCTTTTTATCTTCAAATCTTTGATTCTTCTTGTCTTCAATATTCAATCCCTTTTTTTAATGGTTTTAATCTTCGACTATCTTTCCTTGCCACACAAAACTCCCTAGAAAAAGTGATAAGAGCACAAAAGTCGCTCTTAACTCTCGTAAGAGAATTTCAAGGCGAAACTCCTGATCTAAAGCAAAAAAGTATACAAATGTGAGTCCAAAATATCCTGAAACTACTATATAGAATGAACACATCGTGAGTCCTTGGGTTTTTTTATTCGGCATAGTTTGTCTAGGACATCGAAAGGTCATATTGGGTCTCCGTGTTTTATGCTATCCTTGAGCTAGTCAATCAACGTGTTTACGTATAATATTGACCCTCAGGTAAGGGTTATTTTGTTTCGAATTTAGGTGCACTCTAGCTACACCCAATAGGAGGTGAGAGATGTTGAGTTGAGAGGGATATAGTGAGACAAGCTCTCAACATCGTGTGATCAAGGTATTATAGTAGAAAAATAGGTTGATGATTAATTAATGGTTTAAGCATGTAAACCAATTGCCCCCAATTCTTGTTAAAATCGTATTTTTATAACTCTTGCGATATTTGCATGATGTTGTATTCTTTGCTTCTTAACTTTCTTGGTTGTTAGTTGTAGCATCTTCAAACCAAAACCCCCATGTTTACAACATGCAATCGGTGAAGCTAGTGTGTGAGTTTTTATACTATGTTTGACATTTAATAGAGTCCTTTTTCCCTAAGGAACAACCCCTAGTTGCCACTAGCTACTCTCAAGTAGTTAGCTACATCAGGGTAGAAATATTATCTTTGGTTGGGAGTACACAACGGCTCCTACCAGTCTCCTAAGAAAAATATGGGTGAAAATTTTATTATGCTTCATATCTAATACATAAAAATATGTTGGGAAAATAAATTGATCCACTTTAACCAGCACATTATTTGCTACCCTTATGCTAAGTATTTGAATAGTCAGCTAGATGTATTTTTATGCATGTCGAACTGCGATCATGATAGCCAAACCTTGCTTCGTGATTTCGCTATTGCAAAAAAGAAAAACTCCTTGTGGGCGCTAGGGGAAGAAACTCCTATGATAAAGTTGGATAAAAAATGTTTAATCTAAGTAATTATAATTGAATGAATATGACGGGGGAATTCCTTGATCTTTAGAGAAGTTGATATAAATGAGATTACCCAATCATGCTAGGGTGAACATTAAGTTTCCTTGTGGGGATAACTGCCTTAGCATAGTAATCGTATATTTGAAATGCCTTAACTTGTGGAGGAAATCTCATAAGTATATTTGGATTAAAAGATTTTCCACAAGACAGGTTGGATTTAGCCAGGTAGGAAGTATGATATTGCCTTGGGCCCAAGAGTGGAGTTGGGACCATTTTTTTTTTTGCTTGAGAGGGATCTTTGGCTCAGATCCTTATTAATAGCCCCTGAGAGAGCCAACGGTTTGAGCTTCCATGAGGACCCTAAGTTCTCTCATATGGAAATGCCAAAAGGTTGTGTATTGTGGATTATTCTTAATCCCAAGGTGGTTGTAGATCATGTGAACCCTTTTTGGGGGCATTTCTGCACTAGTGGAGGCTCCAAGCGTGACGTCCTCAAACTAGATAAACTCTGAAAGTGTTTTCCAAAAAGGTGCACACGTTTTCCATTTTTCGAGAATGTAATAATTACCCATGGACTGAACATTCCCTTGATTAAATAAATTCTTTCTCCTGTAATAATCAATTTTCACTTTATTTCCAGTGATTCATCTATATTTTTTGCCTATTCTACTTATCTTCATTGAAAGTCTTCCTCTAGAGCAATTCAAGAAGCTCTTTAGTAAGTATGCCTTTTTCTTGTACTCCTCCCATAATGTCAATATTTACATACCGTAGCTTAGTAGGTTGTCCATGAGATGAAAAAAAAGGACTTTCCTTTGCTGGTTTTAGTGATTTGGTCGCACGTTTTCATTGAACCTCCATGGTTAACCTTTGTCTTCCTCGACAGTGGTGTTCCTTAGTTCCAATAATGTTCCCTCTAATGGCTCCTCTTCCTCTATCTTTAAAGGTGTCATCCCCTCATTAGAATGGTGCATGTTTCAAAATTGTTGAGTCGCTAGCGTGATGATTATACAGGTGAGGGATCGATCCCCCCGAGACTTGAAAAAAAAGTCTATCTATTGAGGTGTTTTCCACGATCATGGGACCTTTTTGAGATGATGGTCAATTCTTCTCTAAAGCATAAAATCCTCGGGTATGTGTGTATTCCCATCCTTCTTTTTTTCTATGTATTGACCTTGGGATAACTTCCTTTTGTTTTAATTGACTCTTTCATACATGGCTGATAGTTTGGGACAACTAGTTCAATAGGCCTTAGTGGTTTGTTAAAATATAAACCTGGCTAATGAAGCCCATGTCGCTGATACGACGATCACCCTTTAATCTTTGAGAGACGCCTTGGATGGGTTGAAGAAGAGTTTATTGACTACATGTTCCACTCTTTCGTCCCACGCGAAGATAATTGTGGAGCTCAATCCTTTTTCCTAGGTAGAAAAATCAAGTGGAGCTTCTCCGTATGTTTTTTAACTAAGCTGTTAATATACATGCCTTCCAAATATTTTTTATGCAGATCACCCGACATTGCCATAAATTATGGTAAGAATCAAGTGGTTGAGAGGTTTACCCTTGTATTCCCAAGGGAGTGTAAAGTATTCCTTGGTCCTTATAAGTTTCCCGGCACTAGCTTTGCTCTAGAGCGCATATAGAAATCTAGACTCCGAGATAGAGGTATTTATCTTCCCTTCCTTAACCAGTTGGGTGGCTCACTCTATTATCTAGCAATTGAGGAGGTGAAGGTGGAGATTTTTTATGAGCATCTTGAGTGGAAGCTGCATGTTGCGGTCCTTCTGAATGTTGTTGAGTCCAAAGGTTGTGAAATGGTTGAGTAGAAGGTTATATTTGATGATCCCATGAAGTTTGGTAGGGGAATCCATAACAAGGTATACTGCATTTGTGAGGGCCATCGAGTGCCTTGAATGAGAATCCACTAAAGGGACCCCGCAGGCACCATTAGAAACCCACAGGGTCCCAGTCAAATATGAGATTTATAGTTACTCATGTACTCACTCCTAACTACTATAGAGTAGATAGTGGCAAGTCCAGGTAACGTCCACAAAGATAAAAGGGTTTAGATGATAGCTTTGCGAAGTTCACCCTCGGGCGTCACCCTGATTGTGTGTTTGGAATAAAAAACATTGGGGGGGGGGGTTATGTTGATAAGATTAAGCTAACAACTACAATCTTGAAATGAGATAATGAGATAAATATAATGATAACTAGCCTTGGGGTACTTGCATCACATGATTAACATAAAATATTTGATCCTAGAATTTAATTCACATTCAAGAATTATATTTCTATATATTTGCTATATCACACGATGTGAAGATGTTAATTCCTCGAGAACTTCCATAGTCATTCACACATTCGATTATGCTCATTCTTAACATCTCACCTCCTCCACATATATCATATAGAATAGCTTATAGGTGACAACTCTATCCTTCACTACCAAGATTAATAAGCTTGTGTTGTGTCGCGGTAGCATGTTAAACCCGGTAATAGCAAGGATCATTGGGACCTCCACCGGGAATACCTATCCTAAGCCCATCTTGTGCCACACTTAGGACATTAGTAGCTCATGAAAACTCTAACGTTGACACAATGCTTAGTCGCCACAAACTAAGAATCTAACCCTCGGGTATTAACCATGTTACCCCAGTTGGGATTTTAACAAGACTAGGGCCGATTGCCCGATGCTCCTAATATTGTTCACATGGCTAATCTAGTTACATGACCACCCTATTACTACCACGGTAGCTCACAAGGTTTGTGTTAACCCCCGGTACTCTCAAGACTACAAGCAAGTCGTGGTAATGTAACACTTCCAAGCTTTTTTCGAAGCCTAGCACTAAATCATGAAAGAATCTAACTAGGTGTACATCCTAATCACATTAATCACAATAATCATGGAAAGAAGCTAAAGCACAAATGAAGCATGATAATTTAGAGCGAAATACATAGATATGAATCTTGAAGTCTCACAAATTAAATGCTAATACATGTTTACAAATAATCCCAAGTCATATATCTAAGATAAACTAACAAAGTCCATGGATTAAAAATACACAAATGATATAAAATGCAAAATAGAGAAGTGAAAATTACCAAAGTGAAAATCCACCTCCTATTCATCAATCCAAGATTCTAAGAACAAATCTAAACTAGGTTATGAAAACTCATCATAGATTTATAAGAACCCATGAA
The DNA here is from genome assembly GCA_037428765.1 of Rubia yunnanensis. NCBI lineage: Eukaryota > Viridiplantae > Streptophyta > Magnoliopsida > Gentianales > Rubiaceae > Rubia > Rubia yunnanensis. The sequence continues at coordinate 60,937,412 of CM075069.1, read as the reverse complement.
AAAGATGAAGAAAATAAGAAACTTTAATGAAAATCTAGGGTTTTGGAGGCCTGGGTCGGGCTCAATGGGATAAGGAAGAAGAATGAGGCTTTTTATAGGTGGAAGAGAGAGAGAGAGAGAAAAAAAGGGTAAAGGACAAAGGCATTGAGATGGGCATTTCATTAGTGTAGGGCACATGCCGTGAAGATTGGCACCGATCATGCAGATTTTCACAGTCTGTGCCCTGAGAAGGGATGAAAATGCGTGGTTTTTTGCCTCAGGGAGCGAACCGTGCATTTTTGCACAAACCGTTTTTCATTTCCAATCCCAACTTGTTTCTGTCGCTACGGTTGAACCGTTGATCCGTTCTTGGAGTTCTTATAGTCACTTTTATGGTGCAAGCAAGGACGAATCCAATGATGTTATCCTTAGATTACATTTAGTCTCGGATCTTTCCCAAAAATTTCTTCCAACTCCTGGGTCATTCTTCATCCGCTACTTTGCCTTTCTTCTTCAATATCTCTTCTACCACTTTGTAAGTGCCCTTCCTTCTTCTACCATTCTTGCAAATGGTCTTCCTCAATTTGCTACCATTCTTATAAATGGCTTTCTCCATGATAGTCTCTAAGTAAGCTCACAAAACAAGTAGAAATCGACCAGGTTATAGAGGTATAACACAAGCTACTAAATGCTTACAAAATAGGGAAATTAGGGAGAAACCCATGGGGAATGGACCACGCATTTTTGCATAGACCATTCTACATTATTGGTCCCAACTTATTTCTATTGCTATGGGTGAACCGTTGATTTGTTTGGGAAGTTATTGTAGTCTATTTTATGGTACTCACGAAGACGAAACTAATTATGTTGTCTTTAGGTTCTAGTTCTTCTTGGATATTTCCCAGAACTTGCTTCCAACTCCCGGGTCATTAATCATCCGCTACTTTCCCTTTCTTCTTCAATATATCTTCTACCACTTTGTAAGTGGCCTTACTTCTTCTAAAATTCTTGTGAACGGCCTTCTTAAATCTTCTACCATTATTACAAATGATGGTCTCTAAGTAAGCTCACAAAAAAAAAAGTAGAAATCAACCAAGTCATAGAGGTAAAACACACTAGCTACTAAATCCTTACAAAATAGGGAAATTAGGGGAGAAAACCACACAAGGTGATTCTAACCCCCTATTTAGTAAAAACACCCAATAAAATAGCTATCTACCAACAAAAGCATCTAAAATGGTGTAAAGTGCTCTAAGAAAACATGCATTTACTGTCTCATCATCTCCATCTGATTTTTTGCTTTTGTTTTTGTAGAGAACCTTGTCACCTATACTCCTTCCCCCTTAAGAAATATATGCATTCTATGATTAGAATCACCGAGAACCATCAATTGATGTTCCAATCTTTTCAATGGCTTCACGTGGATCTTGAAAAGAAGAGAAAGATTTGAGGAGCAAATTATCAATTTGTTCTGTGATTAGTTTCTTGCTGACATGGCTTAAAAAAGTGTTGGATGGGTGCCAGAATAGATCTGCCTTCTTCATTAACTACTCACCCTTAGCAATCACCAGAACTCATTATCGCTGCTCAAGAGTGAACTATTCAGAAATTGAATGAAGATCGAGGGTCTCAATACTGAGATGGTGAAAATTAGATCCAATATTTTTAATTTAGACCCCGAAGGACTAAAAGGGGATCTGAAGAGGGTGGAGCAAACCATTGAGAGACATACTTTGGCAAAAGCATCTATGTTTCATCAAATCCTTCAATTTTATTGCATTCTTTTTTTTTTAAAAAAAGGATAATGTGGAGGCAATAGAAGATGTCAAGCCTCAGTTGGAGGCTTTCCCGAGTGAACGGTCCCCCCATCCCCAAAAAGATGGTCTAGGCCTTCAGGCTGAGTCTTGTCGCACAAAGGATTGGCTCAACTCACTTAAGAGTGAGGCAGGAGATTCTTGCCACTTTCCCTCTGGATATGAAGCCCCCACTCCTTGAAGGTCTAAGCGACAGGTTGGGGCTAGCCAAGCCTCATGAGCCATATTAGTAGTTCCAAGGGTAGGGATAATAGGGCTGTTAACAAGAGCAGTGGTCGTAGGTGATCCATTTTTATTGTAACTTCCCTTAGGAAGATTTTGGTGAACGTGAGCATAGTAATTTAATCAAAAAACTATACCTTGTCAACATTTCTTTTTCTTATCTTTTTCAAGTTTCACAACATCAATATGCATCCATATTAGATATTTCTTTTTCCATAGGGAGATCTTAATGATATAGGGATCGTTGATCTACTTTATGGAGCTTTTCATCCAACAGGGAGAACTTAATGAAATAAAGATTGTTTGTCCCCCTTAAGGAGTTTTTCATTCTGTATGGAGAACTTAATGAAATAAAGATTGTTCATCCAGTTAGGGCGCCGATTATCCCTTCGTTCTATTTTATTTTCCCTTCATGTAGGTTTGAACTCGCTATAATTTTGTCACTTCTCCTTTCGGCAGTCTTCCTCCTTTGAAGGCCGGACTTAGAAGGCCTGATGCAACTTAGAAGGCCAAATTGTAACAAAGATGTGGGGTTGGTCCTACAAACATTTCCACAAATGATTCCGAGTTCCCTTTGTTACTTCTAACTTTCTAACTAATCAACTACGATTTACTTTAGAACATATACTAGCGTTTTTCCAGATTTGATGAACATAATTTAGTTCTCATTGAATTTCATAATAAACCAAGAATATGAAACTGCGTGATTCCAGGTGTTGGATATTATTGTATACGAAATGCACATGAAAAGGACCATAATGCAATATCAATCATCATTTAGCACATTAATTCTCCGAGCCTCACGCCTTGACCGTAGTATCAACATGTCATTTTACAACTTTCCTTCCATCCGGGTGCGAAGATTTGAAGTTTAGGGCTATTTTTTGAATACTTAATTCCTCAAAACTTAAGGGAAACACTCATTGTTCGATTTCGATGCCCTTCCCTTGACCCGTTGAGACCCAAATCGGCAAGTCGTTCTCGTGTCGAGGTGAAATGGATTTATGTAGCTCCAATTTCATGTTTTGTCTCCCACTTTCTTGAAGGGACTTAAGTGCAAAAAGTAAAAAGTTCACCCTTGACTCGAAATTGCATTCCGCTTGAACCAGATGGGACTTATGGCATCCCCGATAGAACGTAGAAGGCCAAACCATAAAAAATATTCGGGTTTGGTTCCATCAATACTTTCACAAGTGATTATTATTCCCTTTTTTACTTCTAAGAAATCAACTACTCCCTCCGTCCCAGCTATTTTTGCACTCTTTCCTTTTTGGGACGTCCCAATTGTTTTTGTACTCTTCACTTTATTTCCTTTTTTGCTACTTTTTATTCATTTTGTATGTTGAAAATGGATGAAATTAAATGGAAAAGAAAAATTAAATGAAGATACTCCACCATCACATGGAAAAGAAAGCATATAATAATGGATCTTTAAAACAACTTTCTATTTCTCTCTCCGCAAAAATGGTTGGGACGGAGGGAGTACAATTTACCTTAGAATATATACTAGTGCTTTTCCAAAATTGAAGAACTTAATATAATTCTCATATAATTTAATAATAAACCAAAAATATGAAAATTTGCGTGATTCTAAGTGGTGAATATTATTGTAAACCAAATGCACATGAAAAGGACCTTAATGCAATATCAGGTAAAATTACCGCACACTATTTGCTTGAGCCTCCCGCCTTGACCATACGCATCAACGTGCCATTTTAGATCTTAATTTCCTTCCATACGCATCACGCCTTGACCATACGCATCATGCCTTGACCGAAGATTTGAAGTTTAGAATTATTTTTGAAAACTTTGAGCTGCAGTGTAATTTCCCTAAACTTAAGGAAACATTGTTCAATTTCAATGTAATTCCCTTGTCCCGTTAAGGCCCAAATCAGTAATTCATACTATTGTCGAGGTGAATGTATTTTTGTAACTCCGATTCATGTTTTAATGTCTCCCACTTTCCTAAAGGGACCTAAGTGCATAAAGTAAATTTTCACCCTTAACTCAAAATTGCATTCCGCTCGAACCGCACAAGGCTTATAACATAGCCAGTGGAACGTAGAAGTCTGAATCATTATAAGGATGCGGTTTGGTCCCACAAACACTTCTACAAGTGATTCTGATTTCCCTTTCTTACTTGTAAGTAGTCAACTACGATTTACTTTAGAACATATACAAGCGCTTTTCCAATTTTGATAAACGTAATGTGTTTCTCACTTAATTTCATAATAAACCAAGAATATGTAAATCTGTGTGATTTTAAGTGGTGGAAATTGTCGTAAACCAAGTGCACATAAAAAGGACCTTAATGCAATATCAGTTCAAAATAACGTAAATTGTTTTTTTGAGCCTCATGCCTTACGTGTACGCATCAACGTGCCATTTTAAAACTTTTCCTTCCGCCCGGGTGGGAAGATTTGAAGTTTAGGTTTATTTTTGAAAACTTTGGGGCCGCGGTGTAATTTTCCTAAACCTAAGGCAAACACTCATTGTTCAATTTCGAGACCCTTCCATTGACCCATTCTAGCCCAAATAGGCAAGTCACACTCATGTCGATGTGAATTGAATTTTGTAACTCCAGTTTCATGTTTTGACATCCGTCACTTTCTTGAAGGGATCTAAGTGCAAAAATAATAAACTAGAAATATTTAAATTTATGAATTGTCACCAGCACCGGTTCAAACCGGATAGGCACCTGGTGCTAATGAAAATTTAACTACCAAATGAAATTATTGGTGGGAAATGAAATATTTTGAAATGTTATTCAAAATAGTTGGAATGTTTTACTTCAAACAACATAGGCACTGGTTGTTTCTTGTAAGACTCTAATTTTCTCAACCGATGCTTCGTACATAGAAACATTTTAAACTTTTTCCCTTTGATCTAATTTTTTCCAAAATTCCTATTTGAAGCAGCTATGTAAGGCTGCTTCGACTAGGAAAATGCCATAGATTATTATTGTTTTGTTAGATCTTCGATTTGGTTACAATGGATTACATGTTTCATACAGTAACTAGTACATTTATGTTAATGGTTGTAGTCTAGTTTTGGTCGGATCCTAAGATACGCTCATGTTACGTTTGACTTGTTTATGTATATCGTATTTAGATATCAACAACACTGTATGTTGGTTGCTTGTTTTTCGTCTATGATCATCGTTGGAAACGGATCTAGACAATGTATTTTGCTTACATGTTTTTATATTTTGTATGCTAAGTACTCCCTCCGCTCCAGCTATTTTTACACTTGTCACTACTCATGTAGTCAAACTTTGTTACTTAGAAAAGTACATTTCAAGTAATGCATAAAATAATATATTATCATATGTGATATCATTAAAATCGTGTTAACATCTATTTTTATAATAGTATTTTTTAATCATTTTTTAAATATGCAGAAATTTAAGTTATTAATGGTCAAAATTAGTTCTGGTCAATATGAAAAGGTCAAAATTTGCAGAAATAGTTGGGACAGAGGGAGTAGTAAATGACTAAAATATTCTTGTTGTCTTGTTTTGATTGTTTGATTCTATATTTTTTGATAAATATGATTTTGTAACACATGGTTCAAAGAATGTTGGTCAAACTTGATAGTTTGACATTAATCTTTATTTGCTTGAATCGTGTTATTCATTTTATGACATTTGGTCGTTATTAAGCCATGTTTGATTCTTCAACCCTCCACAATTTTCTTGCATTTTGTGTTGCTCTAGCAGATGCCGCCAAAAAATGAGAAAAAACCCAAAGAGGAAGCGTAAGCACCCACAAAATTCAAAACCAAATGCCATGGTGAAGGACAATCCGGTAAGAAAAAGACACAACACCGCGGCCGGTTCCTCTACATATTAGTTTTGAGGAAGAACCTCTGGCAATTACCTCCTTCTAAGCCCAATTTGGTAGATGCTAGCTAGACACAAGTGGAGCCCGATGTGGAAGATGACTTTGGACCTGAGGATGGTGATGTCATTGGAAAGGAGCACAACATCGTGGGGGAGGCATTCAATAAATTTGAGACTTCCACTTTGTGCAAGCAACGTGGTGCAACCACTTGTGAATTTTCCATGCTTGCAAGAGAGAATAATCCAATTCCCATTACTTTTAGTCGCAAAAATTTGGTGCCATTGAAAAATTAGAGGCTATGGACTAGGTATACATATAACACATTGCAACGACATCATGGATGACATCAAGAAGGAGGCTTGAAAAGATATATCTTGGTACGATTCACAAACTAGACATTTTCGATGAATCTAACATGTACGTGTTGACATAGATGCCTGATAGACAATGTGTTTATGTTATATTGCAGTCAAGTTTTAAATTCGAGACCGATCTCACCCCAGAATAGTGGAAGGATCTGAAGAAGAAGACATTTTGAAGGGCGTGGGATGCTCACCGTAATTGGAAAGCCAAGGTTACAAAGAAGTACCTTTGGGATGTGGATCATAGTGGAAAGAGCAAGTCAAAAGAACTCCCTACCGACCACTATAAATGGATGGAGGAGGAAGAGTGGAGAAAATTCAAAGAATACAAGAGGACTTTATCATTTCAAGTACATTTGGGATGTTTCAATTACATGTATTTTATGCTTCTATTAGAAAATAAGTAAGAGTGCTAGCACACTGTCATTACAAAACACTTACACCCACCATATTAGTAGGAAAGGTAATCATACGACTACAAAAAAGATGATTGAGGGGAGGAGAGAAAATGAGAGATATAAACTTTTGAATGAGGGCTTCACTGAAGAAGGGGTTGAACGGGCTTTGAAAACAAAAAGGTTTAAGCCTAATAGATCCCTGATTTACCTGGAATTTAAAAAAATGGTCACCAGTCCAGAAGTATGGGCCATTGCTCCAGAAATTGTAACAAATTTGTATTTTATAAATTATGTTTTCGTGTTTTCTATATGCTTTTAAACATATTTGGCTATTGGTTTTTGTCGATACTATCAATTGGAAATATTTACGAATGAACGGGGAGTTTGTAAAGGGAACACTACAATTGGAACTAGGTGAAGACATCTTGATCAAAGCGGCGATGAGGATAGATCACCTAGTGGCTATAGGGGGACAATGACTGGCCTTCTGGTGGCAAGTGTAATATCGAGTCTGACAAGGAGGAAATGCGGTAGTAGCTCCTTAAACAAGGAAAGGGAGACAAGGAAAGTAGCCACAAAGTAGTCGGTGTTAAATACAATGGTTCCATACCTTGACCAATTGATCAAGGGCATCGCCGTTGCAGGTTCAATTCCAATTCCACCTAGCCCCGAGGATCCAAAGACATTCATTGAGATGTCCTTGGCTGATCTATCTACCAGCTTGAGTATCTTTTATTTTTATGGGAATGAGCCAAGTGATGGGGAGAATAGTTAGGAGGTAAGACACCCATGCCTTACTACATTTAAAATTAATTACTTGTCAGGTTTTATCATTAGTTTTTCCTATAAAATTGACGATGTTTGTCATTCTTAAACTAGCAGAATGGTATGGTAGCTAAAGGATTTCTACAAAGATAGTGGTGAAGAGTGCGTTCATGAGGAGGAATAACTCATGTCTAAGTGTGTGAGCCGATCTTCTAGGCCAAGGAAGGATTTCCATCTGCCAACCAAAAATTCAACAACGCCGGTGAAATGTTGAGAAGTGTAGTTGATTGGCAGTTAAGTTTGATTGGCTACAGAGTGGACCCACAAACAGATAATCCAAAAGATGTCACTAACAAAGAATCCATAAAATTGGATGACGTAGAAATATTTTTATCGAGCGGGAATGAGGTAAAGTTGAATAACATGACTTAGCTTATATAACTTCATTTCGAGCTACTAATTAAATTGCATATACTCATTTCTGTCTTAGGCGGCTGCGTATACATCATGAACAACCCTCTGGATCGAGCTACAGAACCCGAGCCACCAGGATTAGAAGTGGAAGCAACAAGCCTATCAAACTGATAAGTTTCACATCCAGCATACGCATATTAAATGAGATCTTTATTTATTCTACAAGAAAATTCCTAACAATTGTGATACTATTGTCATACAGATTATCAACATGAGGACTCTGTGGGACTCTCCAATGATTGAGGAGCACATACAAATTGTCAATGGGATCATGGAGATATGTGAAGGCACCAGCCATACTGGCTTTTTCATCCAGTTCTGGGAAACCACATTTGCCTGAAAGGACTACAGGCGTGGAATCGACTTGGAACAACTTGTTGATTTTGGGACGAAACTGGAAAATACACAATCAATGACATTGATCTCCAATGCACAAATTGATATGAGGATGGAGTAGACTTGACTATTCTCTTGTTCTCCAAAAGTGTACTTCGCTTAATTATTTTCAAATGTTCTTACTCTCATAGGTACTTATAGGAGAAAATGTTCATAACTAATTGTCGGCACATCCAATTTCTGAAGCCAAGATCTATGTGATGCCCTACATCAGAAGGTAAGCCAAAGGAAGACAACCCCACCATCTGATATGCACCTAAGTTATTTCCAGGTTATTTACTGCAAAACTGCTTTCTTGGATTGTTTACATTTCAAACATTCTGTTACGTAACCTTTAAGTTTATATTCTTTCTATTTTTATGTATGTAGGATTGCAACAAGATATCAGAGGGAAGGAAGAAAGACCAAACAAACTCCCGATTACACCTGGAACATTACGAACATTAACGTAAGTCATGTGATCCATATGCTGTAATATAACTTCTTATTATCACAATGACAAATGTTAAAAATCCTCTATTTTTTTCTGCACAAACACCAGACTAGTTTCTAGAAATGTGGGTACTGTGTGATGATATTCATTGAACAACTCTCGTTAAAAAGAAATTATACGAATATCCTAGATGTAAGTTACTAGCATACCGAACGAATGAACCATTGTTTCGAATATATATATATATATATATATATATATATATATATATATAAAAATTTTCCTAATAATGTGCATGTTACATTCACAGTGCTTTCAGGTGCCTTGGCATTCCATTTTTATGAACAACGTTTAGCCGGAAGATGGTGCAGGTCATAGGCTGAGATTTATTTGAAACATTGCACTACTAACTTTGGATATCAAGGACCACATAGATGACAATGTTGGTTTATTGTTGGTTTGTTTTTAGTTATGATAAAATGTGGATTGAAGTAATTGAATATTACTTGTTTTTTACTAGTGGAAGAACTTTATTCTTCTGACGGTGGAACAAAAGATAAAACTAAATAAAATGGATTAGGAATCCCATTTTTAGTTTGAAACTCATGTAATGGGTATAATTTAATCTATTTAGGATCTAGGTAAGGTGGGAACATGGATTAGGAGAGTTTCCATTTTTAAAAGCTGATTGGTCCTTTGATCATATTTCAAACCTTTTCTTTTCTATTTAGAGTTAGGTAAGTTAGTTATTTAGAAAAGCCCTCTCTTGCATATCTATTTTTGATTTCATTCAAAATGGAATTTTCTATAATTATCTATTACTCTTTAGATTATAAGTAAACGAAGTAGTTATATTTAGGAATTCTTCTAAATTCAAACTATTTTATGGGTCATTATAGGCAGTTCTACAATACCAGCCTTTAATTGAGATCCGAAATCAGTTACGAATCGAAACTTGTATAAGAGGTTTTTTTAAAGGATACTTGAAACCAAATGGTTTTCAATAGCTTTCAAATGAAACAAAGAACACAACCAGCTATTAGAATTCTGTGATTTCAAAACCTCAAGACTCAATCATAAAATTACAAAAATTATAAACTTCAACAATCCCAAACCCCTAACTTCATATTGAAAAATCAAATCTCAAACTAAAATTTAAAAATCTAGATTCAAACATTAACATAATCTAAAACCTCAAATCTCGAAAATGAAAATTGGAAGGCATGCGGTTGTAATGGAGGCGGAGGCGTCGATGGCGACGGGATTGACGAAGGCGCATGTGTACGTGTGCGGTGGAGCTGGAGACATGCGATAGAGCGGGGCAGATGAGAGGTGGATGCGTTGGTGCCGAAGCAGGTGGTACAATATGAAAATGAAAGAATAAGAGACGTCTAAAACGGGGAAAAGAAGAAGAAGAAGAAGGAAAATGAAAAAAAGAAGACGAAGCAGGCGACCCATGTTAGCAGAATAAAATAAGGAGTAAAGTAAAACCCATGACCTAAATAGTTGGGCCAAATAAGTAATAAATGCAGCCCATTAAAGGCATTTCCACAATAGAACCGCATTTAATCGATGTCTATTAAAGAACCGCCTTTAAAATGGAGAGGAGACGAAATAGAGATGTTCTAAATTCGGAATCTCTTATCAAAAGCGGTTCCTAAAAAAATCAACGGATTGCCTTCTAATGCTGCCTATAATAGAGATTTCTCCACTAGTGTATTTTCATTAGCTTGTCGTTTTCAAAACCATTTACCGCTCGTTCATTCTATTCAATATTATTAATTCAATTATTTAGTTTCATACGTTCAATAACTAATATCATAGTTATTAAAACGTTTAAGAGCTATTATTCCGTGAAATCGGTCCGGGGTGGGACATTCAAATTCAAATTGCGCATTACGATTGGAATAGAATCTTTGCACCATATTTGTTGCAAGAACCGGTCCATGAAGGTCACCAATACATCTAGCACCGATCGTTTGAAGTTCACAAACCGGTGCAAAGGTACTAACACTGGTTCAAAACCATGATCCAGTGCAAAATAGTAGCATCGACTACGAATATGAATCTTGTTCTTACATTTCATGCACTGGCAGGGGCGGAACCAATGGGATGCGAGGTAGGGCTCCAGCCCTACCTAGATCACCGGCCGGAGGTAGCAGGAGGCGATCCGGTTCGCCGAGCGCGTCTTCCAGCAAAACGGTCCGACGTTTGCTCGGAGAAGAAGGCCGCATTGCGGCCTTCTTTTTTTTAATGGCCAAGTAACGTGAAACGACGTCGTTTGATTTAGTAAAATGAAAAAAATTGAATGTGAAATGGATTGGGCCAAAAACGGAGCCCAATCCAATAATCCAAACACAAACATAACATTGGGAATTTGGCACAGCGAGAGCAGCAGAACTGCAGAAGCTCTCCCTCTCCCTCCGTCATTTCCCTCAGCCGAGAGCCGTCCGCCACCAGGTCTCCGCCGCGCCGCCGCCGGAAGCTGCCTCGTCCCGCCGCCTCTGCACACCGGCCGCCGCCTCTCCAAACCACCGGTAGACTACTTCTCTTTATGCTAACTTGCTAAGATTTATTAATTTTAGGGTTTATTGTTTTTTATATATTTTGCTTCAAAACTTAAATTTATGTGAACATGATTTTTAGATGGGATGTCGAATTGAAATTATATGGTTGTATTATATATGATTGTTGAAATTTAGTTGAATTGCATATTTGAATTTACTAAATTTAGTTGGTATGTTTTTGTTTTCGATGGATTCGCGAAAAAGGTTAAAATGGGTGTTTGGTAGATGCTTGATGAAATTCCCGAGTGGGATGGTGAAGTTGATTGTAGGGATTGGATTTGGTTTGATTTGGGATAGTTTTGCAGCATTTCTGATGGGATTGGTTTGAAAAGAACCCTTTGTTAATGTAGCTCTGTTTAGTCGGTGGAGCGAATTCGAGCACGAGTTAGTAGAACTGGATAATGCAGTAGTTGGGAGTTATTGATTTGTTTGTTGTTTGAGTGATTGTTAATGGAGGCTTGTGTTCTTGAACAACTATTGAATGTTTGTGCCATGTGATTATACCTGTATATGGTTTGCTAGGTTTTTTTGAGGCTGATTGTTGTGTTTTGACAGAGATTCTAAGAATTTCCGGTATGATCGACCAACAGAGTTTTGGGGACTACGACAGACTGCTGCGTGGGAGCCCTAGTCATCTGCCGCCTTTGGACATTGCTCAGAATGCTGCAGCTAAAGGGTTGGGTGTCTTTCCCAACAGCCCCCTGCTTGAGGTCAACACCTTCATCCCTTTGCATCAAATTGAAAACAAGTTGTGATTTTTGTTGAGTGGCCTCCTTGTTTTTCTAGTATCCTCACACCCTTAATTCTATGTTTGTGTCACCGGCAGACTGAACTTCGTAAGGATTTAAACAAGTAGTTGCATTTCTTTGCAGTCTCTTAATACAGATCACCACTTACTTATTGGTGTAAGAATCTAGAATTCAATGCCAGTTGGCAAACAAACTTTTTATTGTGGTCATTGAGTACACGTATTATGGTAGACTGATGATTTTTAAATGTAGTACAGACTGGAGTAAAGCTGAAATGCTTAACTTACAACTGATTAATGACTTTTCGGGGTTCTTTCGAGGGCTAAAAGGGGGATGGTGCACCACTCTTACGGTCTCTTTCCTAGAAGGTTAATGAAAATAGTTAAGGGAAGTGTTCCTAGAGCTCGACCGGTGTATGTTTGGGTGCTTTCAGTTTTTATTAGATCATACTTTTTGACCAGAAGAGCTCTCCCTCTCCCTCCGTCATTTCCCTTAGCCGAGAGCCGTCCGCCACCAGGTCTCTGCCGCGCCGCCGCCAGAAGCTGCCTCGTCCCGCCGCCTCTGCACGCCGGGCGCCAGAAATTTTTCAGCCTCCCCTGAAAAGTTTTTCTGGTTCCGCCCCTGTGCACTGATGCCTTCTAATACCGGTGCAGGTACGTATCCGGTGCAGAATTTCAACACCAGGTAGAAAAAGCACATACCCACACAATATATATGGTCCACTAGTATAAAATTTAGGCACCGGTTCCCTCTCATAATACGGTGCTAAGAAAATCAACACCGATTATCTCAACCAATGCTTAGGAACACCCTCCAACATTCCCTACACAGTCATCGATTTTTTGAGGGCCTAAGTAACTAATACTTATGAACGTTTCAATCGATGTTTATGGGGGTGGCTTTCAGTAATGTTCATGTTGTACAGAAAAATCCATTTATATACTAAAGACTAAATATTTTATTAGTCGTAGAAACCGCTTGTAATTTTTTATCAAATAAATATATTATTTCTCTTGTTCTCTCTCGTTAACTTCACCTTAAGAAACCACTTAAGAAACCACTTTTTTTCTTCATAATGGTAAGAAACCAATTTCAACTATTCATGGACCCTACTTGATTTTCTCTATCCTACTCATTAATTTTACCATTAATATTTAATTTAATTATATGTGTTCACCCAAAATAAGTTAAATGTGAAATTTAATAATACATTATAATGTTTATAATAGAATTTTTTCCCAAAAAGTATTAAATAATGAGTCCGTCTTTTGAAAGACGATTATGGAAAGCCGTGTTTCCATAAACTATGGAAAGACCAAGGTTTAAAGTGCAAATTAGAAGAAATGAAGATAAAATTTTTGGGTTGCATGAATCGGGTTATAAACTTTATAACTACTACATGTTGTATAATAAAATTTTAATATTGCAACTAAGACCTTTTACTTTTTATTATATAAATTAAACTCCGTATTTCCATAAGCTTATGGAAACACGGCATTTCCCAAGACTTTGCCTTAAATAGTTTTATTTTTTAAAAAATTCGTTTTTTATATAAAAAATTAAAATAAATTTCATTTTTCTTGTCAAGAAATTATTAAATATTTTTTATCTAAAAAATAATAATAAGACAAATTGATTTTTGAAAATTTATAAAAAAAAATTACATTAGCAAAGACCAATTATGACGACTAGAAAAATTATAATAAATACTTAAATAATAAAATATTAAGCATTGACCCCCATCATGAGGCAATTTTTTAATTTTTAATTTTTAGTCTTAAAAACTACTATTATAGGTACTCCACTATTTTTAGTCTTAAAAACCACTATTTTTAAATTTTTAGAACGATTTCTTAAAGTTAAAAAACCACCATTGCATGTGTGCAAATGTAAATGTTTAAAATGTATAAATGTATAAAACGTATAAAATGTACTCCCTCTGTTTTTCTAATAGTTGCACATCATTTTTGGTGTTAGAATTTAGCAGATGCTAAATGAGTGGATGTAATTGAATTGAAAGAAAAAAAAGTAAAATAAATGAATATAATAATCTTAAACTTGCTATAAATTAAAAATATCAATATAAAAGAAATATCTCAATGTCACAACGGATGAAGATTAAACCGTATAAAATATATGTGGTGTGAGGGGTATGTATAGTAGATATTGTCTCCGTTGGTTAGAGGGGGTCCTAGGAGTAGGCTCCCAGCAACTAGCTAGTCCGGTGCGAGAGGGAGACAGTGTCGTGGTCAAAGTTGAATAAGTTCTGGGAGCATGTGACGGACGACGCCAAAATTCTCAGACCAATCCAAAATGAACTCCCAACCACCCCTTCCTCAAAGGTTCCAGAAACCGCATCATTTCAAACTTATTGGTTGGTAACTGCATTAAGTTCTCTACATATAGTACTAATCTCTACCTACCCAATGTTTCATTTATTAGTAAATTGTTGTAATTTTTACTCAATTTGCACTAATTTATTAAAAAATTGGTGAAGGGATGTGGAAAGTAAGGAGGAGAGAACGAGGAAGAAGATAAGATGGAGAAGAGGATAAGAGGATAAGATAAGAAAAAGTGAGAAATGAGATAATGAGATGTGTATTTTTTCGTCATCCTCTAAGGGGTATTTATAGTAGAGTTTGGTGTAATGACATAGTATTCCCCATTGGTAAATAAGTAATGATATAATTAATTATCACAAATCTAGCTTATTGCTAATGATCATTTCATTATTCTTAACACTCCCATTGGAATGCTCATTTCAATAATTACGTGTTCATGCTGCCTTATTAAAAACCTTACTTGGAAAAATCCAGTGGGATAAAAACCACAGTAAGGAAAAAAAATACAGCCACGTATAGCTCCCCCCATGTTGGCAGGTGATTTCTTCATAAATTTCGTAGTCTTCGCATTCCGATGTCATGAACATGTTTTCTGAACACTGAAGTAGAGAGCCTTTGTGAGGAGATCTGCTGTGTTTTCACAGGAACGGATATATTGGATGTTGATAATATTACTCTCTTCCAGCTCTTGAGTAAATGAAAAGAACTTCGGAGGAATGTGCTTTGTTCTGTCGCTTTTAATGTACCCTTCTTTCATTTGATTAACACACGCGACATTGTCTTCATAAAGTGTGATGGGATTTTCATTTGATAGGAGACCATTTGTGGCTCTGATATTATGTCATGAACCTCAACCACACACACTCTCGACTTGCTTCGTGCAATGCAATAACCTCAGCATGATTTGATGATGTTGTGGTGAGTGTTTGTTTCTGTGAACGCCAAGAAATCGCAGTCCCTCCGCAAGTAAACACATATCCAGTTTGAGATCTCCCTTTGTGTGGATTTGACTGGTAACCTGCATCTGCATAGCCAACCAAAACTGGTTCCGTGGTGTTTGAATAAAATCATATCAGATCAATTGTTCCTTGAAGGTAACGAAACACATGTTTGATTCCGTTCCAGTGCCTTTTAGTAGGAGATGAACTGAACCTCGCTAATAAATTAACAGCAAAAGCTATATCCGGCCGAGTGCAATTAGCGAGATACATAAGTGCACCAATTGCACTGAAATATGGTACTTCTGGACCAAGAACCTGTTCAGATTCCTCACATGGACGAAATGAATCATTTTCCAAATTAAGGGATCTTACGACCATTGGGATACTCAATAGATTTGATTTATCCATATTGAATCTCTTTAATACCTTTTTCGTGTAATTTGATTGATGCACAAGTATCCCACTTTGCAAGTGCTCAATCTGCAAACCAAGACAATATTTTGTTTTCCCAAAGTCTTTTATTTCGAACTCCTTCTTTAAGTAAGAGATTACTTCTAGAATCTCTTCATTGGTCCCAATGATATTCAAATCATCAACATAGACAACGATAATCACACACCCGAATGTTGTTTTCTTGATAAAAACACAGGGACAAAGAGGGTCGTTGACATACCCCTTTTGTAACAGATATTCGCTTAGTCGGTTGTACCACATGCGTCCGAATTGCTTTAACCCATATAAAGATCTTTGTAATTTGATTGAATATCTTTCTCTGGGGTTTGAACTTAATGCTTCATGCATTTTGAATCCTTCAGGGATCCTCATGTAAATTTCAGCATCAAGTGATCTGTATAAGTATGCGGTAACAACATCCATAGGGTGCATATTAAGCTTCTCATGAACTGCTAGACTGATAAGGAATCTAAATGTAATTCCATCCATGACTGGGGAATATGTTTCCTCAAAATCAATTCCGGGCCTTTGAGAAAAACCTTGTGCAACGAGTCTAGCCTTGTATCTCACAATCTCGTTTTCTCATTTCTTTTTCGCACAAATACCCATTTGTATCCAACGTGTCTCACCTCTTCAGGTGTGAGTACTATAGGCCCAAAAACTTTGCGCTGGTTAAGCGAGTCTAACTCAGTTTCAATGGCCTTTTCCCATTCAGCCCAATCGTGTCTATTTTTACACTCGGTAACAGACCGTGGTTCGGGATCTCCATTATTTTCGTCCATAACATCACATGCCAAATTGCAAGAGAGTGCATCATTTATTTCCTCATTTCGACTCCACCTAATACCTGTATTGACATAATTAATAGAAATTTCTTGATTTTCCTCGTTTCGTATTTCTATAGGAATACTTTCCTCCATTTTGGGATTATCTTGTTTCTCTGATCCTTTTCTTTTACGAGGATTTTTATTTTTGGAATCGAGTGGTCTTCCACGCTTCAGGCATGTTGTGATTTCATGATTGACTTTGTTTTCAATTTATCCTTTTGGGATTTCAATTTGAGCAGGAGCATTCTCAGCAGGGATGTGAGATTTAGTCACTCTCTTTGTCTTTGTAAATGCATCAAGAAGTTGATTTGCTATATCTTGCATATGCAAAATCCTTTGGACTTTTCCATCACACTCTTTTGTATAAGGATTAATATGCAATAATGTTGGTACAGACCAGGTAATATTCCTTTCCAGCTGTTTTCTTTCTCCCCCTAATGCTGAAAATTTTTCTTCATCAAAATGACAATCAGCAAAACGAGTTGTACAACTATTCCCAGTTAGGGGTTCAAGGTATCTAACAATAGATGAGCTTTCAAAGCCTACATAAACGCCAAGACTTCTTTGTGGTCTCATCTTTGTTCTTTGCGGTGGTGCAATAGGCACATAAACAGCGAATCCAAAAATTCTTAGATGAGATATATTTGGTTCTTGGCATGATGTAAGTTGTAGTGGGAAGTATTTATGATATACACTTGGCTTGATGCAAATCAATGCTGCAGCATGTAATATTGCATAACTGCATACTAAAGTAGGGAGTATTGTTCTCATTATTAATGGTCTAGCAATGCGTTGAAAACATTTGATCAGTGATTCAACCAGATCATTTTATGTGTGCACATGAGCAATAAGATGCTCGACAATAATCCCAACTGACATACAATAATCATCGAAAGTTTGGGATGTGAATTCACTGGCATTATCAAGTCTGATTTTCTTGATCGTATGATCAGGAAATTGAGCTCGCAATTTGATTATTTCAGTGAGTAATTTGGCAAATGCCATATTTCGAGTTGATAACAGGCATACTTGTGACCATTTGCTAGAAGCATCTATCAATACCATGAAGTAATGAAATAGTCCAAATGGTGGATGGATAGGTCCACATATATCACCTTGAATACGTTCAAGAAATGCTGGTGATTCTGTTTCAACCTTTCCCGGTGAAAGCCTTATGATTAGTTTTCCAAGGGAACAAGCCTTACATTGAAAGGATTTTCCATGAGGGATCTTCTGGTCCTTCAGTGGATGGCCATGTGAGCTTTCAATAATTCTTCGCATCATAGTTGAACCAGGATGGCCTAGCCGATCATGCCATATGGTAAATATTGAAGTTTTGATCACTACCCTATTTGATTCTACTGCATTTATATGCGTGTAATGCAATCCAGTATAGAGCATTGGTAGTTTCTCAAGTATGCATTTCCTTCCATATTTATACACAATGAGAAGCATATATTTCATGGTACCTTAAGTTACAGACTGAGTATCAAATCCATGAGAATATATATCATTGAAACTCAATAAGTTCCTTTTGGACTTTGGCAAAAATAAGACATTATTTATTGTAAATATTGTGCCATTTGGAAATGTAAAATTTGCCTCGCCAACTCCTTCAATCAGATCTACAGGACCTGATATTGTATTCACAATGGTCTGCATTGGTTTTACCTTTGAGAAAAACCTTTTATCCTTTAATATAGCGTGTGTTGTTCCACAATCGAGTATGCAAATTTCTTCATTTTTAATCCTTTGGTTGGCTTCCCGATTAGCTTTATCCATTTCACCTCTTTAATTAAAAACAAAACAAATTCGATAAGAAAGATAATAAATTTGAAAGTAGCAAGCTTTAAATAGAACCATTTATATATATAACAGACATCGGACCATCTGGCTTCATTCCCAATAATAGTAATACAATTGTCCTTATTTTAGTTTCCACCACTTGGTTACTCAGTGACGTCACCAACTATGTCCATGAAATTATCATTGAATCAGAAGCTTCGAAATGAGTGGATTTGTTGAAGTTTGCCTCCTTCCGCTTTCCTTTTATGGACTCTTGGTAGAGATCGCATAAGTGCTTCGGGACTCTGCAGACTCTTGACCAATGTCATTTTCCACCACATCTGAAACAAGAGGTTCCAAATCCCTTTGATGAACTGGTGTCTTTTCCCCTTTTATAGGTATTTTTATGGTTCCTCTCATATTGATGCTTCTTGTGGTAGTAGTTACCGGATTTATAGGATAAATTGTAACCACCTCGACTGTGTCCGTAACCAGGACCTCGACCTCGTCCACGACCTCGACCTCTCTCTCGACCCTAAAAATAATTTTTGCGTTCAGGTTCGTCGGAGTTAACAGCGTTTGCTTCAGGAAATGCTCTTGAGCCAGTCGGGCGAGATTGATGATTCTTCATCAGCAACTCATTATTCTTTTCCGCAATGAGGAGACAAGCAATCAGCTCAGAATATCTTTTAAAACCTCGCACATGATATTGTTGTTGTAAGGTCACATTTGATGCGTGGAAAGTAGAAAGAGTCGTTTCCAGCATTTCATTGTCAGTTATTGTAACACCACAGTATGTCAAGTGGGTTACTGTTGTGTACATTGTAGAATTATAGTCGCAGACTTTCTTATAGTCTTGGAGCCGTAGATTGTTCCAGTCATCGCGGTATATGGGGAGCATTACATCCCTTGTGTGATCGTACCTTTCTTTCAAATTTTCCCACAACTCAAGTGGATCTTTCATAGTGAGATATTCATTTTTGAGACTCCCATCAAGGTGTCGACGAAGGAAGATTAAAGATCTTGCCTTGTCCATCCTTGATGAGTCATTCCCCTTTTGAATTGTCTCAAGGAGGTTCATTGATTCCAAGTGCATCTCAACGTCTATCATCCATAGCATATAGTTGTTTCCACTAATGTCGAGTGGACTGAATTCAAGCTTTACAAGGGTTGACATGATGTAACTAACAGGGAAAGTAAAATAGTTCATTAGATATAATTCAAAATACAGAATTCTATAATGATTGCAAAAAATAAAGAGTAATACATGATTCCGATCATCAATGAAGAAAAATGAAAATCTTCCGGTGAAACTTCTACGGTGAGAATGGTAACATGTAATGCTAAAATAATTGTGGCAACAAAGATAAATACTAGTTTAGATATTTTATCGGTAAAATTTAGCAAAAACATGAGGTAGAAGAGAGGATTTGTATCATTTGATGTTTTGTATTTATAATGTAAAATATAGCCGTTTATAACCGTTTATAGCCGTTACAAAAACTGCTGAAAATATAGCCATTTATAACCGTTATATTAATTAATTGTAGTTAAAATTTTAAGAGTAGATTAGCAATATAACTTCATCAGATAAATAGAAAAATATATTAGAGACATAATTAATCATAGAAAAATTTAAAGATTAGTCAGATGCAATTTAGAAAGTTAATAAATCACATCACTTTACTATAAGGCAGCAAAGCCTCCTGTCTATAGTAATATGGTGTTATATAGTTAGAAAGTAAATAAATCACATCACATTACCATAAGGCGGCAGAGCCCCCTGTGTACAGTAATATGGTGTTATGTAGTTAGAAAGTAAATAAATCACATCACATTACCATAAGGCGGCAGAGCCCCCTGTGTACAGTAATATGGTGTTATGTAGTTAGAAAGTAAATAAATTACATCACATTACCATAAGGCGGCAGAGCTACCTGTGTACAGTAATATGATGTTATGTAGTTAGAAAGTTAGCAGTGTTATGTAGTTAGAAAGTTAGCAGTGTTATGTAGTTAGAAAGTTAGCAGTGTTATGTAGTTAGAAGGTTAATGATATTATGAAGTTAGAAAGTTAATTGTTATACATCACATCATTTCTACTGTGATTGATTATTATTATTATTACTATTATTATTACTATTATTATTATCATTAGACATCCCAGTATGTTTAGATTTATTTGAAAATTGAGTCAATCAAAAGGGTCCAGATTAAGAGTGTCCTGGATGAGGGAAAAACTTTAGGTCATAATTGTTGGACACTTATGTGAAATTGATCTGTGCAGTCAAATATAATCAAGTTTTAACACATGAGGTTCTAAACATCTATAAATAATAGAAAAGTTTGGACTAGTATCCTTAATACCAACTACGAAATTCTTACAACTTTTATAAAATGACTTACTCAATGAAGATGGAGAATGGTCATGCTGATAACGTATTGTAATTTTTACTCACTTTGCACTAATTTATTGAAAAATTAGTGAAGGGGGCTTGATGTGGGAAGTAAGAAGGAGAGAATGAGGAAGAAGATAAGATGGAGAAGAGGATAAGAGGATAAGATAAGAAGAAGTGAGAAATGAGATAATGAGAGGTGTATTTTTTCTTCATCATCTAAGGGGGTATTTATAGTAGAGTTTGGGGGGGGGGGGGGGGGGTAATGTCATACTCCCTCCATTTCATTAATAGTGGCACCATAAGTTTAGGTGCTTGGATTTAGGTGAAGGAAATGAGTGGATGAAATTGAATGTAGAAAGTAAAAAGTAGAATGAGTGGATGAAATTGAAGGAATCTTGTCAAAAATGGAAAGTGTGTCAATATAAAAGAAACAGCCTAAAAAGGAAAGTGTGCCACTAATAAAGAAACGGAGGAAGTAGTATTCTCCCTTGGTAAATAAGTAATGATATAATTAATCATCACAAATCTAGCTTATTGCTAATGAACATTTCATTATTCTTAACATAAATCACTTTGCATGTCTGTATCCTTTTTTTTCTTTTAAAAAAAAATTTAAACCGCCGCTATAACGAGATTTGTAGGGTATCCTTCCTTTTTCATTAATCACGATTAGCAATTGACAAAATAGCCTTACAACTTGAAGATGAGATGAACTCATTGTTTTACATTAGAGGTGCTAAACTTCTAAATACATAACTAAAGTCTCTCATTCATTTGGGATGAGTGACTTTTAAGTGTTTTTATTTGGCAATCGGTTTCCCTTGCTAGGCAATCAAAGGCCAACTAGGTAAGATTTCAAGTAAAAAAAGTCTCATATTCTTTTTGTAGATAATTTCAAAGGGTGTTAGATGTTCTGGCTTCTAAAAGGCCCAATTACACATAGAAAATTTTTGAAAAATGAATTTGTGGTATGAGTTATTTAATGAGTTTATGATATGATTTACACAAGAACATATATAAGCGCTTTCAAACATTTCACCACAAAATTTATTTATTCAATATTTTTATATTTAGGCAAGAATAACAAAAATCATATATTTTGGAGCAATGGGTAATGACGTAATACAATTTTGGGCCACAATGTAATTTTCCAAGAATTTATAGAAGTAATCAATGTTGATTTTTGAGGCCATTCTGTCATCTATACATGCCCAAATTGCAGAGTTGTGATCGTATATTATTGAATTGCATTTTAGTTCCACCAATTTTGTGATTCGATGACTCCACATTTCTTTGAGGGACCTAAGTGCAAAAGGTAAAAACTGTACTCATAACTCCAAATTAAAATCTGCTTGAACGTGATGCTATCCTATAGACCTTAATTGTATTTTCCATGTCTGTAAGGGAATATCTATAAAAAATAGAGCACAAGAACATATCAATAATCCTTTCCGGTTTTGCTTTGTAACTTCCAAGTAATCAATCATAAGTTACTCTTGAACATGTACTAGCGCTTTTCAATATTTTACCAAAATAATCATTTATTTTATGTTTCCATATTTAGGTAAAAATAACAAAAATCATGCATTTTGGAGCAATGGGTAGTAGAGTAACATAATATTGGGCCAAAGTGTAATTTTTAAATAATTATGTTACAAGCTTTTCCGTTCACCCATTGTTGCCCAATTTTCAGTAGCGTAATTGTCTCCTATTTATTGGTTTCTCTAATTTTATGATTTGCCTCCTCCAAATTTATTCTCATGGACATAATTGTAAAAATGAAAAAGTTAACTTATAGGGCAAAATATACTAGCACCTTTATTATTTTTTAGTCATACCTGTGCTACAGTGTAGCGGGAAAATGAAAATTTTGAATGTTCATCCAATATTTTTGAGGGATTTTTTTGAACACTGGTAGCACTATCGTAGGCACCAGTCAGATTACCGATGCTATGTACATAGAATATTTTTCTTCTCTTTGCTATCGTGACGAAAAAAATAAAACACCCATTTGAAGCAGTGTCACGCAGCTGCGTTTGAAGTATCTAGCACCGGTATAATCACCATAGGCATCGGTTTTCTTACCGATGCTACAGTGTGAAAAAAAACCAACTTGGCCAAAGTTAGAGCACCTAAACCCTAATCATTTAAAACACTCCTTTCGTAATAACCCTCACTTCCCGCTCTCTGATAATCCACATCGACTCCTCCAAATCCACCATCCTCGTCTTTGATGCTTCTAAGCTGCTGCGGCGCTCCGGTTGCACACCTTTGAGACCTTCTTCTTCTCTATCTCTGTGCCGTTTCACCTTTGGTCGCTATCTCCACCGTTGCGGCGCACCTGCCCCGATGCCTTCTCCCATACCAACACCGGCGCCATTTTCCTGTGCTTCAGTCGGTGGTGGGAGTCACGAGCTCCACCAAAAATGTCTGGTTTAGCCACCGCACCTCAGCTGTCATCGCCACCAGTGCGTTCGACCGCGCTTCAGCCCTTGTGTGTGACCTCACCTTCACGGTTCTGGTTCGTTGATGTTATCTAGGGTTTATGGAGATTAGGTTTTAGTTTTTATGATAATTGATATTGTTAATCTATGTTTGGATCTAGTTTGTTACATGAATTGTGGGTTGTTATATATTTTCATATATATATATATATATGTGTGTGTGTGTGTGTGTAATGAACTTCTGGGTTGTGGTTATGAATTTTCCATTTTTTACATGAACTTCTGGGTTTTTTTATTGTTTTGTTTGTCCTATTGTTCTTTATGAATTTCCTAGTTTCATATTCCGGCCGATGAGTTTATTCTCATTGGCCAGATTTTTTTTATTGATCAACAATTACCTAGCACTAGTTCAAACGAGCATAGGCACCAATATTTTGACCCTTGAAATATCGGTGCCTAAGTGGGGCAGTGCTGGATTGTAGATTTGTAGCACCAGTAGTGCATACTGGTGCTGGAATATAGATAAGCACTGATACCACTTACCAGTGCCTATATAACTACAGATTTTTACCGGGTCACTTAGGCACCGGTATTTCAAGGGCCCAAAATACCTGTGCCTATGGGGGTATGTTTCAGTAGTGTTTATACCACTTTTAATAAGTGTATCAGATTTATAGGTGGTGTAAATAAAATAAATTACTATTTACTCCTTTCTAATTAATGTTAGTCAAATATTTAGCATTATAATGAACACCTTTTATTACTTTTTTAATTAGATTATTTATTTACTTTTTAAAATTAGTTTTCTTTCTCAGCGTTTCCATCATGATATTTTAATTTTAATTTTATTGGTTTTAATTATTTGTTTTTTATATTTTATTTTTAGTCGAAATTATGATAATACAATAATCTTTCCTATAAATTTATATACATTTTTGTGTAGTATGTAATATTTAATAAATTCTAATGATAAAATAATTATGTTTTTAAATTTTTTTTAAGTAAAACCACCTGTGATGGTGGGGGGTTAGGCGGACCCCTACCTGTTTATTAAATAAGAAGAAATAGGTACACTCAGAGAGGGGGACATAAAACCTTACCTCGGAATATATCTAATGATCTTTGATGTCTATAACAAAACCTGTAGCTATCCTAAAAGATCAATTAGATACCAATAAGCAGAAGCGGCTAAAACCGCAGTACATAGTTAACCTATTACCCTAGTCTAACATGGGGAGTTCCTTTCGCGTCAAGCCATACTTGTCCAGCAACCAAAGAGGGTAAATCTGCATAATCATAAAAGTTATTTACCTGATTACGAGTTGCCAGTTTAGCTAGTGAATCTGCTGGAGTGTTTGCCTCTCTGAAGATGTGATTCAGGGAATAGTTAACTCCAGCAAGGAGGTTGCGTGTCTCCCTGATTGCTGGCAAAAGTTTCCAAGGTATCTTTAGTTGATGTTCTAGCATCCCAATCAGGTTACTTGAGTCAGATTCAATTTCCACCATTGTGATGCGTCTGTCACGAACAAGGAGAACACCATGAAGAAGAGCAATGGCTTTGGCATGCAATACTGAATCAGCCGAGATAGTTTTGGCAAGAGCAGCTGTAACTTTGCCAACATTATCTCTGATTATGCAACCAATGCCGGTCGTGCCGTTTTGAGTAAAGGAGCCATCAGTGTTGAGTTTGAACACTGAGGGAAAAGACCATTTGCATAATCTGGGAGGTTTCTGGGTAGAGGGTTTATGGCTGAACAGTGTAGGAGTGGGAGTGAATGCCCATTTGATGTTCATTTTGAAAGCTAAAACTGTCATTAATGTGGAATAAGATTCTTTTAAAAATGCTCATGACATCAGGTTTGGTACCATCGAAAGTGAAGGCGCAATGGGCACACCACAGGTGCCAGTTAACCACACAAGGAATGATACGGATCAGTTTAGCAGGGAGTTCATTAAAGGAGGATGTATTCCAGTAGAAATAAAACCTATCCCACGGGAGTTGGAAAGTAATACAAGGAATGTTAAAGACTGAATTTACCAGATTCCAGATTTTGTTAACCTCCGAACATGAGTTAAAACAGTGATGGAGAGTTTCTGAGTTATTGAAACAGAAACAGCATTGTGACGGTAGGTGAAAAAGGAAGTCCTCTAGGACATCTGGCAGGGCAATTAGTCGATTAAGGAGTTTCTAGTTAAATAAACTGATTTTCTTTGGTAGAAGTGTTGACCTGAGATGGGTGAAAGAGGGGATCTTTGTTTTCTTCTTCCTGACCAAATCGTAAGCTGATTTGATCGAGAAGGCGCTAGATTGGGTAGGTTTCCATATGATAGTGTCCGCATAACTTGGGAATAGTTTATATTCCTGATCCAAGTTTTGGCAGATGTGATCTGGGAGGAAATTCCTGATTTGATCGGAAAAGGAGGCTTTGTGTTTTATATATTCTACCACTGTCAAGTTGGGGTGAGGGTATTCTGAGGGATCGAGTAGATAATCAGTAAGGGGACCCATGGAAGTCCAGTTCGAATCCCAGAAAGAAATTGAACCAGAACCGATGATGACTTTTGTGTTACTGATGGCTGTAAGATTAGATTCTTTGATTCTCTTCCAAGTTCTGGAGGTTTTATGGTTATCATTCATAGACCACATGGTTTTGGCCCATAGAGTTTCCTACCTGTAGTTTCCACCACAGTTTGAGGGAGAATGAGTCAATTAAAGTGTTCAAATTTCTGAAATTTAGACCATTTTCCTCTGTAGGAAAACAAAGATTGATATAAGATTTCCAGATTCTATGTTTGTGTGTTTTGTCCGAGTTATTATTCCAGAAAAAATTTGCCAGGGTTTAGTGTATTTGAGTGATAGTGTGCGTGGTTGGCTTCAGGACTGTTAAGAGATGGATTGACATTGAGGACAAAACATGCCTGATTAGAGTAGCCCTTCCCGCAGGGGATAGAGGTTTATTTTGCCATGTGTTGATTTTGTTTTGGATTGCTAGGAGCATAGGTTGGAAGTGGCTGTTTGACCCTTCCAGTGAAAATGGGGCAGCCTAAATATTTGAAAGGTGTGCTACCTGCCATCATATTAGTCTCTCTTTGGATTCGGTTAATGATTCTGTTAGGTGTAGATTTAGATATGTAAAATGTCGATTTTTCAAAATTAACTTTTTGTCCTGAAGCCAACTCATAAGATTTCAGGAAGTTCTGAGTTGTTGAATTCCTTGTTTGGTGTATTTCAGAAAGATAACCGTGTCGTCAGCGTAGGAAAGGTGTGAGGATGATCTCATCCCTCGGGGAAGCTTATATGGTTGTATATTCCCATACTTATATAAAAAATTAAGGTTTTGGGAGAAAGCTTCACCCATCAGTATAAAAAGTAGAGGAGAAAGTGGGTCCCCCTATTTTAAACCTCTACTAGCCTGGAAAATGCCACAAGATTTGCCGTTTACCAGTATTGTAAAGCGAGCAGATCTGATGTTACTCATAATTAGAGCAACTAGGGAGTTGGAGAAACCTTGTTTGAGGAGGGTACTGGCTAGAAATGTCCATGAAACTCTGTCGAAAGCTTTCATCATATCCAGTTTTATTATCATATTTAGGCTCTTGTTTTGTTTATGTAGATGGTTAGATAATTCTTGCATTAGGAGGACATTATCCGCAATCTCCCTTCCAGGTTTAAATACAGATTTTTCTGGGCTTATAATGGAATGTAGGTAGGTTTTAAGCCTTGAGGAGATTAATTTGGAGAAGATTTTTGTTGGAGAAGTTACAAAGGCTTATAGGCATGTAATCTTTGAAAGAGGAGCAGGCATCGTTTTTGGGGATGAGGACTATATTAGTTGCAGAAATGGCTTTGGGGATATCCTGGCCTGAGAAGAAATCATCCACTGCCAGTAAAACATCATCTTTTATAATGTCCCAGCAATGATGATATAAGAAGCAGAGAAACCATCCGGACCAGGGGCTGAGTGGCTATTCATATTTTTTACTACATTAGTTAGCTCCTCCATGTCAACTTTTTAAAGTAGATTACGGTTCATTTCGTTTGTTACGATTTTTGGAACATTCTCCAGTATCCAGGAGGCATTAGCACCGGATGGATCTTGGGGTTCTGCAGTGAGGAGGTTAGAGAAGAAGTTAACCGCTTCTCTTTCAATGTCAGCTATGTTATCTAGCCAGTTCCCATCCTCATTTTTTATTAAAGAAATTGTTTGTCTTTTATGTTTGTGGGAGATTGAATGGTGGAAGAATTTAGAGTTCACATCTCCTTCTTTCATCCATTTCAATCGGGATTTTTGTTTGAGGAATGTTTCTTGGTTCTTAAGAGCTAGTCGTAGCTTGGCCTTAGCTAAATTTAGGGCTTGTATGGAAGTGTTAGATTCAGACTGTTGTAAATCTTTTTCAGCATTCAGCACTAGTTCTTCACAGTGTAGAACTGCATCGAAGACATTACCAAAAACAATTTTGTTCCAAGATTTGAGAGCCTGTTTTAGGATTTTAAGCTTAAATATTAATTTTTTCATCCCTTTTAGTGTGGTGTGAGTGTTCCAAGAGTCCTCCACAAGCTTCATGAATGTAGGGTGGTTTGCCCAACATTCTTGAAATTTGAAGGGCCTAGGAGATGTGGTAGAGGGTATGTGTGCTACAGATAAGATCAGGGGAGTGTGATCCGACCCCTCTCTGGAAAGGGTTTTGATTTTCGAATTGGGGAAGTTAGACCACCAAAGGTTATTGGATACGCCTCTGTCTAGAATTATTTTTTGTAATAATTAATTAACCATTATATTAAAATTAAATAAAAGAGAGAGAATCATGTTAGACCAATCATAAAAAATTACAGTTTTGATAACTTTTAAGGTCGGATTATAATTATTTATATGTTAACATTCATTTTAAGAGCTTTTTGTAATTTTAGGTACTTCACTGCAATAAATAAAAACAATACCAAATCATTCTATTAATCATAAATTGATCTCGTCTAATGGTATGTAACTCTAAAACGAGACTTTGTGAAAATTAAATAATTTTAAATAGTTATATTTGATAGTAAAAATACACATTGACATCAGAGTAAAGTGTAAAAGAAAAATGTAGGGCAAAATACTGATATGACCATATGTTTTGGAGGTTTGTTCTAATATGGCCCTATGAAGTTGAAAAGTGCTATTGTAGCCATGCGTTTTGCATCAGAAGTGCCGATATAACCCTGCGGCACTATTTCATCATTGACTTTGTTATTTCCGATATTGACCAAATACAAAATACTAAAATACCCCTAACCTTCAAATTACAAATTTATTGACTAAAATACCCTAGGTTCTTCTTCATTTCCATAACCATAGCCACTGCCACTCTGCCACCTCCGTCGCCGCTCCACCGTTGCTTCACCACCGGCGGTGACTGGAATTTGGAAACGAGCAACCACTGCCACCGCCAGCAGAGCACAACTAACAACGACTGCACCTCTGCCACCACTGCGCTACTGGCAACGCCACTGCCAGCAGACCACAACTAACAACGAATGCATATCCGCCACCACTGTCACCGCTCCACCACCAAAATCTGGAAACGAGCCACGAACGCCACCACCAGCAGATCACAACCAACAACAACTGCACCTCTACCGCTGCTCCGCCACCGCTCCACCGTTGCTCCACCACCGCTCCACCGTTGCTCCACCACCGGAATTGGGAAATGAGCCACCAATAGATCTAGCGATTCCAGTAGATCACAGCCAACAACGACGCCGCTCTGCCACCGCTCTGTCACTAGAATCTGGAAATGAGCCACCAACAGATCCTTTTCACCTAGCACCACCATCACCGTGCGCAGCATCACCTCTCCTCTCTAAACCCTAACACCATTACAGGGCGGCGCAGCACCACCGCCACCATCTCTTCTCTAGAACTAGTACCACCACCACAATTAGAACAAATCCATCTCAAATCCATCCAAATATGATGAATAGAAGGGATTTGTACCGGCCTTTAATTGATTCTGATTGAGAGAGCGACTGGAATGTGATTCTATGGTAAAAAGAGACCTCTTCTGCTCCCTCGCCCATCGCCATCCTCGGTCACCTCTACACCCCGTTGACCTTCTGGATTCAGCGGCTAGAATTTCATAGGATACTGCCAACCATCTTTGCCAGCCTCGCCAACACTATCGACGCTGCCGAGTCCATCTTTCACGCTGTAGCACCATCTCCGCATCACCGTAGCACCATCTCCACATCGCCATAGCATCATCTCTGCATCACTGTAGCACCGGAGCCCTCCCACCATAGCACCGGCGGTCTGTAGATTCTTGGTGTCTTCGCTCAACGGTGGCACTGTGGGATAGAAATAGGATGAAAAAAGTGGAGAAGAAAATTGAGCGGAGCGGTGGCGGAGCGGTGGCGGAGCGGAGAGAAGACGAAGAAAGTGGAGAAGGAAATTGAGCGGAGCGGAGAGAAGATGAAGAAAGTGGAGAAGGAAGAAAGTGGAGCTTCAACCCTAGCTGCGGAGAGAAGACAAAGAAAGTGGCGAAGGAAAAGAAATAATGGAAAATTGTTTAAGGTTAATAGACATGAGGGCATAACTGTCCTTTTATATTTTCTTATTTTTATTTTTTTAATCAGGGGTATAATAGTCAATTCAAAGAAATTTGGCCAAATTCAGGCCTCCAGGGTCATCGTAGCATATTCAAGAATATCATAAGGTTACAATAGCACTTTCCAACTTCACAGGGTCATATTAGCACAAACCACCAAGACATAGGGCTATATGAGCACTTTACTCAAAAATGTACTTCTTTTCACTCCAATATAACAGTGTCATGAGTACCATTAGAGTATACCGATTCATTATAATTATAAATTTGATACATGTAGAGTAATATCCATGCATTTTCACAATCATGTTGTATTTAAAATAGGCAAATTGTGGAGCAATATTAGGCATTGGGAACCCTCTTATCAATGCTACTTTGACATATAATGGTTAGAGCAAATGACTTCGATGTCCCTTAACCAGTGGTGGAACCAAGATTTTTTTCCAAGTGGGGCTGATCAACTAGGAGTCTCAGGCCGGTGGTGGGACGGTGGCTAGAGCTGGAGGCTGGAAGCTTGGAACGCTGGGCACGCTGGCTGAGAGTGTTTTGGCCTTTTGGATTTGTAGAAAATTTTTGGTTTGTGGCAAATTTTGGCAAGTGTTTTGTGTTTGGGTCATCCGTTTTTGGATTTTGGCCTAATACAAATACCCAAATTTTGATTTTTTTATTCTGCACTAATCAAAATGACATCGTTCGACTTGAGCCAAAACGACGTCGTTTTGATGTGTTATGGGCCAAAAAAAGAAGGCCTTCGACGGCCTTCTTCCCTGGTCGCTTATGCTGGAAAAATATGGAAATCATCGGAAAAGCTCCGCTCCGCCGCCGGGAAGCACTTTTAACCACTACTACCGTGGTGCTAGAATCTCAAGTAGGGCTGGAGCCCTACCACGCGTCATGGTAGTTTCACCCCTGCCCTTAACTATCACCACTGTCCACCTTTGACCCCTTATTTTTTTTTTGAACAATTTTGGCCTCTCAACTTACAAAACAACTCATTTTTAGCACTTTCGGAGGGGCCACGATTAAGTTTTTTTGTAAGTTGATGGGCCAAAAGTGTTAAAAAAATAATGGGCCAAAAGTGGACAATGGTGATTGAGAAGGGGGCCACCGAAGTCATTTGCTCTAATGGTTATTAGTAACGTAGCGGTCAATTGCAACATGCTCGTACGAAAGTGGTAGACTAAAAAATATTGTAACAATTAGTGACCTATTAAATTTAGTAAAAAATACTTAGTAATAAAATTTAATCAAGAATTACTTAATGATTTATTTAATATTTAAATTTTTATCTGTGCTGATTATAATGTATGAAATAATAACTATATTTGAGCGCTAAATAAGTAAAATCTACCCAAAAGATTAATCTGCCAAATATCCATGGTCAATCACTAGATAAACATGCAACATATAAAGATTTATACACGGAACTTCATATTGCACATTTGACTAGAAGGTGGGTGAGTAGATAGCCATAATATTTTTAGTGGATTGCTATTTTACACCCTGTATTTTTCTGCATACGCCATATATTTATACTTTATAAATACAAAATGTATATTAAAATTTAATAAATTTTTTAATATAAAATCCACCTGTGATGGTGGGGGGTTTGGCAGACCCCTACCCATTTATTAATTTATAAAAAAAGATACATAAAAGAGGGGGGCTTAATACCTTACCTCTGAAAAGTTTGTTTCCGATAGTCTTAAATTTGTACAACACTAGTATTCTAACTTGAAGACTATCAGAACTGTAAAACGTGGAAACTAAAATAAAAGTACTACTGTTATCCATTAAGTACATATTTGTCCAATACAAAATCAATCCCTATTACAAATTAACCTAATCTGATATGGGGTATTGATTTGGAGTCCATATTCACTCTTCCATCTACCTCTCTTAGAAGACCTACACTGAAAAATGTAGGTTACCTATTGTTGTTCGCCATTTTTGAAAGCAAATATTCCACTCTGTTTACTTCTCTGAAGATGTGGACGATGGTATAGTCAAAATTTTGTAACAAGTGCCAAATCAATCTCAGATCTTTTAGGCACTTATAAGGTATCTGATATTGCATCTTCACCAATTAGACAAGAATTTCTGAATCACTTTCAATCTCTAGCTTGTGTATCTGATGTTGATTATCCAAATGTAGTCTGTGCAGTAAAGCAGCAGTTTCTGCATGCAAACTTGTTTCAGCTTTGATACTTTTAGCTAATGCAACAACTACTTTACATGTGTGGTCTCTTATGATGCATCCAACGCTTGAACAACCATTATTTAAACATGAACCATCAGTATTCAGCTTATAATGTGAAGGTAATGTCCATCTGATAAGTCTGATTGGTTTCTGAATAGGCTCTCTCTTATAGAAAATACTTGGATAAGTATTTGACAAATCCCATTTAAAGTCCAGCTTGAAACCAATCAGAATATCATTTATCTGATGCAAAATTTTCCTGATTACACTACTGGAAAATAGGTACATAGGCACCGGTACCTAGCATGAGGGGACTAAAAACCGATGTTGATAATACCTTAGGCACTGGTATTATTACCAAATTCTATGGAACCGGTGCTTTAGAAGTGTACCAGCACCGAAAGTGTGGAACCGGTGCCCTAAACTAGTGCATTGCATAATAAATAGCCCCGGTAACCTTTAAAACGTGCAATGTACATATGCTGAATTTTTTTCTATAAGAAAAATAGTGTTTTTCGCGCAAAAAAAGTGGAGGGAAATACATAGCACCGGTACGAAACTGTCTGTGTGTGCCTTTTATAAATCTTAGAACTGGATTTAAGTACATCGGTGCCTTTATTATGGGACCCATATGAACAGTGGACGGTAGTGTTGATAATACTAGCACCAATTTACAAAAAAACAACTGAACCGGTATTGGTAATGTATGAATGGACATTTTGGCGGGTTAATTTTTGGAGGGAAATTTCCTAGCACCAGTATGTAGCCATGAAACCAGTGCTAAAATAACATTTAATGCTCAACTAACATTATTCAATGGCCGCTAAAAAGTGGATTTTTTGGGATAGAAAGACATTTATGGTATTTTTGGGAGGGTTTTGACATTTAATGCTCCAATGTAAACCCACAAAGGTAGGTTTTAAGTTGTTTGGCATGTTATTAATGATCTAATACGATATATATGGTTTGTATGCATATATTTTGTGTGTTTGATCATTATTTTGTATGTTTCATCATGTTCATGATACTTCCATTCATGGAAGAAATTTGATTATATTCTAGATTTGTTGATGTGATTAAAACCTTGCTTAGGAATGTGATTATGTTGGTGTAGTTTTGAACGTTGTGATCTGAGTTGTATGTCTGGCGTAGCTAAGGTCATTTTCTGGAACTATAATAGTCCTATTTTTGTGAATTTGTAGAGATGGAACGTGTAATGGAGAGGCGTAAACATTTGTATTGCAACGTTAGTTGGTTGAGAAAAGAATATGTTGGAGGATTTTCTAGAGCACACTTTTGGTCATGAGAAGCGAGTGTTATGTCTTTCTCGTGATTGCAAGAATCGAAACAGTAGTGGGTTATAGAGACATGATAAAAATTCACTTGGTTGGTAGAGGGTTTGAAAAAGATGATTTGGTTTGGACTTTTCATGGCGAGAAGGCACCACCGGAGGTGGTTGTGGGTAATGGAGGAGAGTGTTTTGGAGACTTAAATTCAGATAACATCTTGAGGAGGTTGTTGGTGAATTTAAGGTGAGGCCCGAGGTTTTGTCAAATTTCTTAGGTGAGAAGGATAGGGTGTTGTATCCCACTTGCAACAAGAGGGATATGGTGATGTCATGTTTGATGGAATTGTTTAATTTGAAAGGCCTTGGTGCATGGAGCGACACTAGTGTGAACAAGTTTATGAAGTTCCTGAATGAGAAGCTTCCACGCCGGTAACAGGATACCGGACATCCCGTACGAAGCGAAGAGGATACTATATCCGATGGGATTGGAGTATGAAAAAATAAATTTTTGTTCCAACTAATATGTTTTGTACCGGGGTGACTTATTGAAGGAGGTGGCATGCCTAGTATGTCACGTGTCACGCTACAAGAAAAGGAGAAATGCAGTTTTTAATGAAGATGTTGTAGTGAATTTAAGGAAATGTGTTCCTATGAAATGCATGTGGCATCTTCCAATTATTCCGAGGTTGAAGAGGTTGTTTAAGAATTCCAATGATGCAAAGAAAATGACGTGGTACATGGGCAGGTTTCTGTTCAGGGCGATTTCATTTGTCATCCAGTTGATGCCGATCAATGGAAGAGATTTGATAAGAAGTGTCCGGGATTTTACAAGTGAGCCAAGGAACTTGCGGATGGTTTTGTGTACCGATGAAATGAATACGTTCGGCAACATGTCCTCTAGGCACAGTTCATGGCCGGTAATGCTGGCCATATACAACCTTCCACCGTATTTGTGTATGAATAAGAAATATGTGCTAATGCCTTTGTTGATTTCTAGGCCGAAACAGCCCAGAAATGACATCGATATGTATCTGGCACCTTTGATACAAGATTTAAAGGTTCTATTGTTCGACGACGCTGATGTGTTTAATGATTTTAGGGGATTGGAGTTCAATTTAAAGGCAATGTTTTTCTGTACCATAAATGATTTTCCCACAAAGGGAAACCTTTTGGGTTATGTGGTGAATGAGAACAAGACGTGTTCGGTGTGTGAAGAGTCCACAGATTACCAACAACTAAAGAATGGTTGCAAGACTGTCTATTTGGGTCATAAAAAAATCTTTCCGATGAAGCACAAGTTGTGTGATGACGCATTTCAGTTTTTTGGTGGGAAGGAGGTGAGGAAGGTGCCAAGACCATTGAAGGGGGTTGTCATACACAACAAGGTGAAGAAATTAATGTTGTTCTTTGGAAGAAGATGAGGAAGGTACAACGCCTGATGGACCTTGGAAGAAGAGGTTGGTTTTCTACGATCTACCTTACTGGGAGCATTTGGAGGTTTGACACTGTCCAGATGTGATGCACATTGAGAAAAATGTGTGTGAGAGTTTGATTGGTACCTTAATTAATATTCAGGGAAAGATGAAAGATAGCTTGAATGCGAGGAAGGATTTGGTGGAGCTTGGAACTTGGTCGGATCTAGCAACGGAGGTGAGAGGGCAGCGAACATACCTCCCTCCCGCTCCGTACAATCTGTCAGTGGATGAGAGGAGATTGGTTTGTGAGTGTATCCAAGGGATCAAGGCACCATCCGGGTACTCTTCAAATGTTAGTCGATTTGTGAATGATGATTTGCATATGAATGGCTTAAAATTGCATGATTGTCACATCCTCATGCAACAATTATTGCACGTTGCCATCTGTAGCATTATGGAGGAGGATTTGTGATTTAGCATTATGCCACTATGTTTCTTCTTCAAGTCCATTTTCAGAATAATATAAGTAGGCAGACGCTTAATGTGTTGGAGCGGGAGGGGGTATCAGTGTTATATCGGTTGGAGAAGTACTTTCCTGCATCCTTCTTTGACATCATGGTTCATCTAGTTGGGAGGTCGTTGTTGTACCTCTCAAATTTAAATTTATAAGCCCTAATGCTTCCTATCTACAATTAAGTAGATAATGGCAAGTCAGGGTCGTCCACGAAGAAGAGGGATCTCATCAAGTGCTTAAACATATAGAGCAGAAAACATACTAGGAATATATATACACATACATATAAAAGCACAAAAATGGGAGGTTTTTGGTTGGTTTTTCCTAAAATACGAAATTGAAAGCCAAGTAACTAGAAAAGTAAGAGAACAATGCTAATCATGCAATGACAACTAAAAAGATGATTAAAATAAAAATTAACGGAGTCTTGGGGGCAATTGATCCTCACTTCCAAACCTCTTATAGATCCTAGATGCATTCACTCATTCATTAACATTTATTGCTTATGGGGAATGCTATCACTTCCCATTTGAAGATCAACATTTGTTTCTTCTTAATAGTAATTCACAAAGGCGGTTTGACGACCATTTGCAAACCTCATTGACAATCACTCTAGGCGATCAACGCCCATAAATATATTTCATGAATGGCCTTATGCATGAAGAATCATAGATTTTATAACAAGTCTTCCACCAAAGACATAGTCATTTAACCAAACAAAACATTTATTAGGCTAACCCTAGAACAAACCACATTCAAGGTTCAACATTTCTTTGCATCTATAGGATAAATGTGAGAACAATCCACATTAACATACTTATCTAGAAAGAATCACAACACATTATACCCTAGAAGTTCTAAGTCCATGTTCTTAGATTTTCATGCCATATGAGTTAAGAAATTGGTCACTTTCCTAACACCCTAACACTTCAATCTTACAAATACTTCCTATTCTCAAACAACCCACGATATAAATGAAATAGATCATAGCATTAATGGCACAATAAATGCTTCCCAATAAATGTTCATAAATGAGCAAACTCAAGAATCTCACAACATGAGTTTGGAAGCTTCAATCAATTGCTCCCAAGAGATTATTTTAGCTACTGCAATCCATAATAATTAACAACAATAATCCAAACATAATCAAAGACAAAACAAGATGAAAAAGAGGGGAAACTTAGGATTTTGCTGTTGAAATCGCGAAAGAGAAGAAGTTAGGAAAGAGAAGAAATAAGGTGCTATTTATAGTACAAGAAAAAAAGATGGATTTTTGGCCACCCATTCATCGCGAGTCACGATAGGGTCCATCGCGACTCGGGACGGGTACCTAGAACAGAACATATTTTTCTTTTCTTCTTGTTTTCTAACCATCAATCCATTACACACTCCTTCAACTCTTCATGTCTTCAAGTCTTTAAATCTCCAAGTCTTTAAATCTTCAAGTCTTTAAATCTTCAAAGCTAGTCTTTAAATCTTCAATGTCTTCAAAAGGTGACCTTCAATGGCCTCCGGTCTTCAAGTCTCGATGTTCTTTCCTTGTCATACAAAA
Source organism: Rubia yunnanensis (assembly GCA_037428765.1). Taxonomy (NCBI): domain Eukaryota; kingdom Viridiplantae; phylum Streptophyta; class Magnoliopsida; order Gentianales; family Rubiaceae; genus Rubia; species Rubia yunnanensis. Next base: position 60,900,667 of record CM075069.1, on the reverse strand, counting down.
TTCACTTAGAAAGGGTAAAAGAGCGTAAAGTCACTCTTACCTCTCCTAAGAGAATTCCAAAGTAAAACACAAGCTCTTGATAACAAAAGAGCACAAAAGTGATTCCAAAAAGTCCCAAAATATGCACATAAAATGGACACATCACCAGTCATTCATTTGGTTCACGAAATTCAACTATGTGGTCTAGTTGGTATGCATTAGATGTACCCTTTCGAGCAGCACATGGGTGTTTTCAAAGGTTACGTTCACAATTGTAGCCGACTGGATGTGAGCATCATGCAAAGGTACGTCAGTGAGGAGATCATTTAATACTGTACCTCAAACTTAGTCGGTAAGAAGTTGGTTTGATTATCAGAGCAAGTCCACATTGCTAGGAAGAATGGGGTTGCATGTTCTAGAGGTACACTTCATATTCCTCTCTATGCTGAGTTGATGTTAGTTCACCTTTATGTTTTTAAGGAACAGTAGCAAGAATGCAATCTATGTTCAAGAGCACATGTCATATTTACAAGCATTCTATCTGGACTGGCCTTCGAATAAAATGCAACTAGATCATTCTTCCACATTTGTTAATTGGTTTTATAATCGTTGCAATGTGGAAGGCATGCCTAGTAAACTTTGTGTCTTTGCTAGAAAGTCAAACTGCACAGTTAGGAGGTTCTTAGGGTATGATATTAATGGCTTTACTTTTGCAATGACTGATAAGGATATCAAGAGCACAATGCAGAGCAATGGAGCTTACATTGAATCTGAATCGATGTGGCAGTCTAGCAAGAAAGACAAAAACCATATCGTTGCAGTGATGGTCTTTTACAGGGTGATTGAGGAAATTTGGGAGTTGGACTATGTTGAATTCAAAGTTGTAGTTTTCAAGTGCCGGTGGGCTGATAATGGAGCAGGGGTTCGTACGGAGAAACCCGTGGGTTTCACATTGGTGGACCTTAACCGAGTTGGGTTCGAAGATAACAAGTTCATCTTAGCTGCCTAGGCACGATAATTTTTTTTATGTTTGGGATCCTAGCAACGAGAAGTAGCATGTCATCCTACATGGGAAGAAGTTCTATTTCGATGAGAAGATTGATTGGCTCGACCTAGGAGAAAGTCCAGAATTCCCATTTGTATTTCCAAGTTTGGAGGATGTGGGTAGAGCTTTAGCAGGAAAATGGTCACATGGCGATGGATTGTGGGTTGATGAGAGAGGTCAAATTGCGGGGGGTAATGTTGTGTTGAAAAGGAAAAGGCATGTTCATATAATGATCATAAATGTAATTAGCATTATACTTTTGTGTAATTGTCATTGTTCTATGTACTCGGCACAATGATATTAATATATGAATTTGGGTTCACCTTGTCTGCGGTGTATTGTTGCTCATTTATGTTTTTCACTTCGATGTAAAGGTTTGTTGGTATTATTATAAAACCAATCAGCACCGGTTTATATTCATCAAACCAGTGTTAGTAAACAGAGTATGTGCTCTGTTTCATGTTTCAGCACCGAATTTTTTATTCTCAACACCGGTTCTAAAACGGGTGCTGTGGAGTTAGTAACATTTTTAGCCTGTTAGCTCTCGGGTTGGGAAAATGTTGTCGAGAAAAAATACAGGGCAGCCTCAGGTAGTTGCCTAGCTTGAAATAAGCACTGGATTGTCATATTTGGGTATCGGTTTGGAAACTAGTTTTGTGGAGTTAGTAACCTTTTTTGTCTCTTAGTTCTCGGGTTGGAAAAATAATGTAAAAGAAATACAGAGCAGCCATACGCAGCTGCCCTGTATACTCAACACCAGTTTTCAATGTGGTACCGGTGCTACGATTTATTCTCCATCCACCATCTCAAACTCTGTAAAGCAAAAATGTGAGTTCTCTTTCAAAGATTATTTATTATTCTACAAAATTATGTAGCATTACAATAAAAAAGAATTTCCGGGCTAAATTCCAAACTAATTTTACCGAACTTAGCCTACAACATATATTAGCGCTTTGTAAGTAATACTATCAAAAATCAAATTATATTCAATTCATTTATTTAAGCTATAATAACAAGAATCAAGTTTGTAATGTGAATGGTCAAGGTCATACTTTGTTTTCGGCAACACTGCAATTTCTAAAAATTTTGCACTGGTTATCTATGTTCACTTATAAGGATGTTCCATTTACACATTCAAGTTCTAATCACATGGTTATGAGCATACAATATTCAATTTCACTTTTGAATCGGCAATTTTGAATTTTGACATTTCCAAGATTATTGAAGGGACCTAAGTGCAAAAACTAAAAACTTCACTCGGGGGTCCAAATAGAAATCCGATCCGATGGAATCCTACAATATGACACCCTAATGTCAATCCCTAGCCTGGGTTAAAAAATGTTTCACATTTGGGCGGAAAAAGTCACAAGCATACCTCCCCGTTTGGACTTCCTAACTTTTTAGTTATCCAGAGTAGGATACTCTAAGACATGTACTAGTGTTTTATCAAATTCCATGATAGCATGAAATTCTTTTGAAAACCTTAAACGAACCCAAGAATACATAATTTGAAATAAATAGGTTACGAGAAAGACAGTGTAACTTAGTTTTGGGCAGTAGTGATATTTTAACAAAGTTTTGATACGAGCATTTATGAGTTTCCATTGGGCACAATATCGAAACATAGGAACTACTGCATGGTTAATTGAATATTTCTCAACCGTGTTGCATTTAAAAAAAATAGACAAAACTTTCCCACCAATTAGGTACTTATATTAATTATAGGGAAATAGTGGAGAAATAACACATCACCGGTATAACATTAAATAGAACCGGTGCTGTGTTTTTTTAAAATTTAAAAAATTTAAAAAAATTTTGAGCCTACTATTGGCGGGAAATTCAAAATTTTGAGGTTTCTGGCCAAAAATATTTCAGCCCAGATGTTTATAAATAATCACCGGTTTGGGAAAATTAGGCACCGGTAAACTAAAAGGGTTCAGATAATTGAATGATAGTCGGGATTAAGCAGCCATACGTTGCTGCTTTAAATGATTCCTGGCACTGGCTATCGTTTGAGAGCACTGGTTTTTGTATCGGTGCTCTGTACTTAGACAATTTTTTCTTATCCTGCTCTCAGGTTTGGAAATAAAAAATACAAGGCAGCCTGATGCAACTGCGTTTTTAAAAGCTGGCACCGTTTTTAGACCGTTGCTATGTGCATAAGAACTTTTTTATGTCCATACTCTCGGGTTCAAGAAATGAAATACCAACGTAGCCTTAGGCAGCTGCATTTCATATCATCGGCACCGGGTTTTTTAAAAAAAGAACTGGTATATCAAAAGCGGGTACCGGTGCCGAAAAAGTTAATTAAAGGGGACCGATAGTTTTCCTCACATAACGGCCCCCTCTTTCTTCTTCCTCCACCTTCTTTGATTGTTTTTCCCCACGATCTCCATTTTCTCCACCATTCATTCCGCCAACAGCCATGATTTACCACCTTATTCCACCAGATCCAAGCATTTAAGAACCCAAGAAAACCCCATTTAGCAATCACACAGAACAGATTCTCCACTTTTCGACTCAATGCTAGCAAAGCATCATTGACTAGGTTTTTTGCCGCAATTTCAAGAGGTATGCCATGATTCCATCATTTTCTACTTGGGAAAAACTAAAACTTTCATCATTGTGAGTAAAATTAGTATCAAATTCTATGTGTTTGATGAAATGTTTCAATGAATCTTTTTGAATGCTTACTTATGTTGGGTTGTTTATTGTGCAATCTTTAAGTATGATGCATTTGTCAATGTGATGTTCAATTGTTTTGTTATGGAGATGTTGGTATGTTGTTAGTGCTATGTTATGTTGTAGTGCGATATTATGGTGATTGGTATGTTGTTATGTTTGTAATACAATTGATGTTGCCATGTTTTTATGTGAAAGGTTTTTATTCATTGTACCATTATTTTGATTTGTAGATGCCTCCAAAAATAAAAAAGACAGTCGGAAAGAGGAAGAGGGGTGGCCTTCCACCCAAACAAAACAAGGTGGAGAACAAACAAATTACCTCTAAAGGATAGAAAGAGGAGGTTATACCCATGGTTCCCCCTCAAAATACAGTTTGAGGAAGATGGAGCGGATCCAACGAGGGCTCCCGAGGAGGAAATTCCCAAAGAAGTTCCCGGGGAGGAAGTTCTAGAAGAACCAATGGGTGACAGCAAGGACAATCCCCGTCAGGACCCGAAGAATGATGGCCTTGCGAGGGCAGGCGGGCGTAATGGGAAGGCTTTTGCCAAATTTGAGATAGGTAACTATTGTGGGGAATGCAGGACGGCTACGTACCAATCAGTTGTGTTAACCAAGGAAACGAACCTCATACCCATCTCATTCAAGGATGTTGACGGTTTGTTGGTTTGTACAAGGAATTGGAGCGCCTGGACCGTATATTGCAATTACCCTTTTAGAAGGTGCATTGTATTTGGTACATGGATACACTGGCCTAACGAACCAAAGAATGTTAAAAAGGAAGCGTGGAAGGACATAACGGTAATGATTATTTTTACAATACTTAGTTCATCAATGTTTACTTGTCAATAATTACACATTGTCCTCATGTTCCTGATATTTAATTCTAATTAATTTTCCATTACAGATGATTTTTAAGTTTGAAACAGAGTTGACTGAAGAACAAATGAAGAGTTTGAGGAAGAATGTGGTGATTAAGATTGGTTATGCTCATCGCAATTGGAACACCAAGGTAGAAAACAAGTACATCTGGCTTCTCTCTGATGGAAAAGTTCCTAAATACAAGCCTTGATAAAAATAAAAGTGGATGAATGAGGAGGAGTGGAAGAAATTCGAGGACCACAAAAGAACTGATGAGATGCTAGTAAGTACAGTTATTACATTCTATAGACAAAAATATATCAATATTCTTTTCCATATATACTGAGATGTTAATAACTAATTGATTTTTTGAATTTGTAGAAAGAAAGGAAAAAATCAAGTAAGAACTCAAGGGAAAAGAAGTATGTCCACCACACCCGACCATAGGGGAACAGGGAGACAAAAGAAAAGTTGGTGGAGCTGATGAAGGAAAAAGAGAGGAAGAGGCTAAGGGACCTTGGATACACAGAAGAGGAGGTCGAGGAGGATATAAAGGCAAAGGAATTCAAACAAGATAGATCCCTAGTGTACTTGGAGTCAAATAGGGGAAAAAGCAAGGATTACATAACCTCATTATTGAAGGCCATAGCAGACAACATTGTAAGTACACTATTGCACAATTTTTCTATTTTTCTATTTCAGGTCAAATGTAATTTTCAATACTAACATGATAAAATGAACCACAGTTGAGGATGAACGAGGAAAAAGAAAAGGGAACTCTAGTCTTGGGTCCGGGGAAGGACATCTTGATAAGAGCGATGCGGAAAAAGGATCACCCGTGATGGTATAGAGGTACCCAATCCCAACTTTCAGTAACTATTGCTATCCCCAGATTATCAAGAAGCAAATGTGGAAGCAGCTCCTCGTCCCAGAAGAAGCGTGTCGAGAAACCCTCCGTTGATCAGCCGGTTGTAAAGGCGATGGTCTCGTACCTCGAGCAGTTCGTCAAAAGTATAGCTACAACGGGGGGAGTGAATATTCCCAAGGGTCTAGCGGACCTGAAGAGCTTCATTGAGAATAGAATGTTCGAAGGTACATCCACCGGTCTCAGCGGCTTGGGCCAAGACCCCCCCCCCCCCCCACACGATGGAGAAGCAGATGAGGAGGTAAAAATCCTTTACACAAAAATGGTTCATAGCATTTGGATTTTTCCAATTCAATTTCTAAAAAACTAATTCAAGGACTAACAAAACTCTCATATCCTTTGTAACAGGATAGTGAGTTGGTCTCCTTATATGTCAAATGCATTCAAGGATAGAGGATAAAGGTTCCACAAGCTTGGCTCCAAAAATCAAGGCATCCCAAGCAAGTTCATGGATCATTAGCTCGAGTTTGGGTGACCAATCCAGTCTACCATCCAAGAGCTATGTTGCTATCTGCCAACTACCAATTCAGTGACGTGGGAGATGCTCTAGGGAGTGTAATAGGCTAGGCAATGACTTTGGTCACATTTGGGGTTGACACTTAGACAGAGGCAAATGAGGAGGGAAAACCACGGACAGATGAGTTTTACTGTGTGAATGTGAGCGACGACGAGGTTATAAAATGTAGTAATATAGCAACATCTTTTACATTAACTATTGTTTTTTTGGATAATCATTGAAATTGATTACATTTCCTGCATATGTATCCACCCCTGAAAATTCTGGATCAACCAACTTATTCCGTCCCCCGGAGCAACAATTTTTACATGAGATACCTCTCAAGCAGGTATTTCTCGGTAACAAAAGTCACTTGTACTTTATATATTTTACTATAAAGTTTCCTAATTTTGTTGCAATTATGTAATTTCATATTGTCAACAAGTGTCAATTCAAGGCATATCCCAACATAGGGAAGTACATAACATACCGCAATGAGCTTCTTAAGAGCATTCAATTGTCGGGGTCGGTGATTTTATTTCCGGAGTACAGACCGAGCTTATTTTCCAGGTTTATAAATCAGGATTATTTATAGAATGATTGGTGGAATTTGGGAACAAGCTTGACAACCTAAGAGGAATGGTATGGCTATTGAACTTAATGATAGATGTCTGGATGAGGTGAGATTTACTTTTTCACAATTTCTTAATGACTTTGTGCACTTATATATTTCAATTGTTAACTAATATTATTTGTCAAGGCACCTCTGGGATCAAGTTTTCAACACAAACAATGGTTGCATCCAATTTGTACCAAGTTGTACGGGAGGATACTCCACGAAAATAAAGGAGGCAAAAGTCGAAGGTCGTGCTGAAGCCATTCTCTCAACCATGCTAGCTGCTGAATTCCAAGTTTATGTGGTGTCATATATTAAAATGTAAGTGGCACTTTATAATATTTCACATTCTTTAGGCGACTAAATTTTCACTCCTCTCATACATTCTTTTGAAAACAGTGATAATTAGTACTTAATACTCATCCGCCCTAGTACGGAGGAAATTTTTACCCTTGACTCAATAACTGGAGGAATAAAGCCAAAGAACCTTAATGAAAACAAAATCATTGCCAGGTATGTACATTGATTTCATCGGTGTTAATTTGAACAACTTAAATTATGAGTTCAGTAGCATTTATAAGTTCAACATTACCAGGATGCATGCGAATATCAAAGGCATAGTTGAAGGTGGAATCCCCTCCGGACTACACATGGAGTATTACAAACATCGATCTAAGTCATACAATCCAAGAGACCCTTCATTTCCCCCATTTTTTAGTAGTAAGTCATACAATTACGTTTAATGTGATATTTTTGTTGTAGTACCGATTGCAATTCAGTGGTTGGGAATGCGGATACAACGTCCTCCTCTTCATTGAAGATTTTGTGCTCAAGACCACCTTTACAGATATTCTGCAGGTTTGTCGACATATTTCAAATTAACCATTTATTCTTCTTACTTACTAATACTTTCATGCATTAACTCATTTGCTTATTTTTTAGGCAACAGTTGTTGCCCTCTAACCAAGGAGCATACAATGAGAAGGAGATGTTATCTGTAGCCAAGAAATAGTGTCAGATTTGGGTGGACACGTATTCCAAAGATTGCAACACTTTGATGGACTATGACGAGTTTCTTGAGGTGTAGAAAGCAAAATTCTTGTACTATTTTTACTTGAATTTGTTTGTGGATGGATTATGTTCCTTCACGGTCATATTTAGTTTTTCATTCATTCTTTACTCCATTCAAATTTTTATTCTTGTTTGTGGATTGTTGTTGGCTGTTGTGAAATACTTCAATCATCATTGTCGGGGTTTCGATCAGGTTGAGTAGGGAAAAATAAAAATGAGGATTGCAAAATAAATATCAAACCAACACCGGTCTTCATAACCCACACTGGTGCTAGAAAATTGAAATAAAAAACAAAAAAATAGCACCAGTTTCTGACATTACATGTCGGTGCCGGAAATTAAAATACTTTTACTTTCCAGCACTGTTTCTATATTTGAACAGGTGCTGAAAATATTGGCAAACTATCCTTTCAAACAAGCAACACTGTTCTAAAAATGGCGTTGTCACAAATTACAGAGCAATAATTTGACACTATCAGTGCTTGTTGTGAGGGCCAAGCACCTCTAAACAAATCTTAGCACTGATAATTATAACCGGTGCTTGTAGAAATGAAACTGGTGCTAGTTCATAGAGGTATCAGTAGCGGTTTATAAACGGGTGCTATAGTAACTACGTTTCAGCACCACCGTACTTAGGCACTGGTCGGCTTGGGGCTAAAATACCGGTGCCATAGGCCCCAACGACCAGTGCTACAAGGGGGTGCCCACAGTAGTGTTATACTCCTTGTACATGGTTTTAAGCTCTCAAAGGTATATGAACATCTAGCACACCATAAGATCCACATAACTACACAAGGAATAATTCTAACAAGCTTTGAGAATGATGCATCAGAAGTGGAAAGATTCCAGTAATAGTAATATCTGTCCCATAAGAAATCAAATTCATTCGGACTCAGCCTGAAGACTCTATCAATAGCATTCCAAATATGCTGGATCTGTCCACATTTATTATAACGGTGGTGAATTGATTCAAAATCTTTAAAACAGAAGCTACATACTGAGGGCAAGTGGAACTGAAAATCCCCTAACACATCTAGAAGAGAAATTAACCTGTTTAGTAATTTCTAATTTATAAAGCTTATTTTATTTGGTATTAGGTTAGATCATAAGTGTTTAAATGAATTCATTTTTATCCTTTTTGGTCTAATGAGTTCATAAGTTGATTTTAAAGAAAACTCTCCATTTTGTGTTAATTTCCAGGTTAATTTGTCTTCATATTCTAGAAAAGTTCTATGCTCCAAATTCAGAATGTCAATTATGTTATTTGGTAAACAATCATAATCATATCATGTGATGTGTTTTGTATTTGATCCATTAAAGGATCCACATCAGTCCAGCTTGTTAGCCAGAATGAGACTGGACCTCTACCTATTTGGACTTGAGAATTATCTAATGGTATCTGTTGAATCTCTTTAATCTTTTTCCATGTTTTTGATTTTTTATGTGTGCCATACATTGACCAATTGGTTTGAGCCCAAAGAGATTTCCCTAGTTGAAGTTTCCACCATAGCTTAATTAAGAAACTTTTAGTTGGAGTATTTAGATTCTTGAATCCTAAACCATTTTCATCCAATGGATAGCAAAGTTTAGGATAAGACCTCCAAGTTTTTTTTTCCTATTAGAATTTGAATTCCAGAAAAACCTGACAAGTGTTTTATGGATTTGATCTATGATGTATTTGGTTGGTTTCAGCACTGTGATTAAATGAATTGGCATTGTGGCCAATACACGTTTAATTAGTACTACTTTACCAGCTGGAGAAAGAAGTTTATTATGCCAATTATTAATTTTTGCCTTGATTGAGCTTAACATTCCCAAAAATAAAGAATTTTTAGTTCTTCCAGTATAGATAGGGCATCCCAAATATTTCAATGGCATGGATCCTTCTAAAATTTTATTACAATTTTTAATCGAATCTTAGTATTTTAAGAGTATTGACGTGTCATCTGTAAATGAGAAGTGAGAAGTAGTGTTCATTTTATATGGAAGCTTATATAGTTGAATGTTTGCATATTTGCTTAAGAAATTTAGATTTTTAGAGAAAACTTTTGTCATTAGAATGAATAGTAAAGGAGATAGTGGAACGCCCCGTTTAAGTACTCTTGTTGATGAGAAAAAACCAACTGATTTTCCATTGACCAGTATTGAAAAATAAGCTAATATTTATATTTAACATTATTAAATTGACCAACTGATCTGAAAAACCTAATTTGGTCAAAATTTTGGATAGAAATGACCAAGATACTCCGTCAAAGGCCTTCAACATATCTAATTTGATTATCATATTATACTCCTTAATTTTTATGTGCAAATGATTTGTTAGTTCTTGCATTAAGAGGACATTATCAGGAAGTTCTCTACCTGAGACAAATGCTGATTGTTCACTTATAATTTTGTCCAAAAAAAGGTTTTAATATGTTTGATATAATTTTTTAGAAGACTTTATTTGTAAATTACACAGACTGATGAGCGTATAACCTTTAAATGTGGAACACACATCTTTTTTTGGGACTAAGACTATTAGAGCTGAAAAAATTGCTCTAGGTATATCTAAACCTTGAAAAATTACACATACTATTATCAAAAATGTTACCAAATGTTGTTTTGTTCCAAAACTTCAGAGTTTTTTTTTAATTTTTTTAAAATTTAAATGAGAATATGTACATTCTTGATTTATCTGTATTGATATTCCAAGCATTTTTAATAGTTTTCATGAATGATGGGTGATTAATCCAACATTCTTGAAATTTGAAAGGTCTTAGACATGAATTTGGAGTGGTGTCTGAAATCTGAAAAACTAGAGGTGTATGATCAGATTCTTGTCTTGGTAGAGTTTTTGATGTGTGATGATTGAAATGCAGACCACTAAAGAGTATTCGAGATACCCCTGTCAAGTCTTTTCCACATCCTTCCTTTAGGTCGCATACCAGTCCATGTGAATAGACTACCAGATGTAGGTAGATCCGTAAGATTTTGTGCATTTATAAATTTATTGAAATTCCTAATGCTTCTCTGATATGGTATTGATGGACCTAAATATTCATCATAACTTAAAATTAGTTTAAAATCACCTATTAAACATAGATGATCATTGTTCAGATTGGATATTTTTTGTCATAATTTATTCCATTTTTTAATGGTTTGTTTGGCATACACAAATCTAACTTGATAGTCTGTGGATAAATTATGTGTTTTCATTTTAGTTAAGATAAGTTGCTCATCTGTTGAAATTGTATCAACGCTGATTTCACCATCCCAGAAGATCCATATCTTACAATATGGGATGGAGTAATTTTTTTTTAAAACCAAGTTCTCTTGGAATATTTTATATGTGTTCAACCTTTGTCATTGGTTCAATTAATACATTAAGTTTGATGCCATTACGTATTTTAATGTCTTTTAATTGAGTCTGAGTAGGTTTATTGCCTACTCCTTTAATATTTCATACACATATTTTCAGACCTATCATAATTATGTTTTGGAAAGGTTCAAAGATGAACGGGTAAATACCGTTTTGGGAGTTGATGAATAATCCTTTTAATGTATTTTTTTGTTTATTTTTTAATTCCGAATCTGTTGGTTTCTCTATATCTGAAAATGTTTTAATAATTGCATTAAATTTTTTCTAAGATGTAGTTAGATTAGCCTTTAATTCTTCAAAGTTTACCTTTTCTAGATTGAAGATTTGATCACTTTACCTTTTAGATGTTTCAGTGTTAAGCTAATCAATTATTTGTCTTACTGTAGGATAAAAGTGGTTAATCACCTCTATTAATTTCTATATATGCTTCATTTGAGTTCATATATATTTTATCTTTTTATTAATGTTATTAGAGTGTTTTGTTGTAGAAATTTTTTTGTCCTTATATTTTTGTGGTTTCTTATTAGATGGATTATTTATGGAAGTATCTTGGATTACTCTTGAAGCATTAATAGATTTGCTCAAATCAGTGTCAGTATTAGAAGTAGAAGCATTATCATCCAACACTGTTACAATATCATCCTGAGTAAGGGCGGGATCAATTACAACACGAACATTTACCAAATTAGAAACAATATTTGAATTCAAAGTTATAACATCTTCAGGAATAACATGTTTCTTCCCAGTTAATAATTGTGAGTTAATAATCATATTCAGAGAAAGATTAGAGTCAATAGGCAGTTTTCCATTTTGTTCTATAGAAATCAAAGAGTCGATATTTTTTGGAGAAGTAAGTGGAACCTGAGACCCTTGAGCAAGGATCCGTACTTGAGAACTTGTTTCATTAAGAGCTTGTTGATCCAGAGCATCGTTCACCTTCTCCTTGAGGATAACATCCTTTCCTTGCTTTGGGTCCTGAGAGGTAGTGTTAGCTTTGTTTTTATGCATAAGAATATAAACTTTTTCTTTAATTGTAAATCCAGATGAAGAAGGTCTAGTTCCCTTACCTTTATTTATTCCCTGTTCTTCATTGGGACTGGATTTATTACTAGTTGGATTGACATAATCTTCAGGTCTCCAAGAGGTAAACTTTGATGTATTATGATCAAACCTGCACACTGAAGCTATATGTCCTAGTTTTAGGCAGTTAGAGCAGTACATAGGAACACCTTCATACTCTACATATTGCTAGAAACCTATGTCTCCAAAGCTCATCCAAACACATTCTAGCATAGGTTTAGTAACATCTATTTCAACTCAAACTCGAGAAACATGCGGTCTAGTTCTGTTTAATGTTGCCTTATCTACCATGACTGGAGTACCTACTAAATTACCAATTGACATTAAGGCCCAATAATCAAAAAAAATTGTGGCAAACCATATAAGGCTATTCATACAGGAGTAATAGGGAAATTAGCATTATGACTGAAATTAGGAACCCATTTTGTCATTCTTGTCGAATATGCACCAAAGTTCCAAATTTTATAGAGCCAACATCAATTATAATCATCAGTAAGGAGAAAGTAATAAAAAACTGTCGATTATCTAGAAGTGTGATTTCATAATGACCCTTGAAACCTGCGGTTTGAAAGTCCTTTATGAGTTTCTCCATTTGTGGCCTGCTGCGACAAAAATTTCCCACCAGAGTCCATTGGAGAGAAGATTCAAGCCTCAAACATTCTTCATCTGTAAAGCTTAAACCTAGTTCTCCCAAATGATAATTATCGATTTTGGATTGAAGGGAGCACTATTGTCGACGGTATTAGGGGTAGAGTTAATGTTCAAGGCTTTTCAAAGCTCATTATTGAGAGCTTGTACATAGGAGATCAGAGGATTGGTAGAAATTGGAGGCTTCGCCGGAGGGGGAACAAAGATTAAATAGAGGATGTGCAGATTTGGGGATGATGATCGCCTCAGAGAAAAAGTTAACGGTTTAGAACAAAGTCATACAAATTGTTGGTGATGTCAGTGTTAGGAAAATGGATGAGCAATTCAATTTAATTAAAAATTTTCATACAAATAAAAAAACATAGATTTTAAAATTTTAAAAAAAGGTTTATGATGGGCGGCACACATGAGTGGGCCGACAATTTTCCGGTGGCGGTCTAGCAATTTTTCAGGCGGGTCCAACAATTTTTTGGTTGGTTTTCGGCCCTATATAGCTTACGATTGATGGGCATTGTGAGAACGATAATTTCCATCATATAGAATCACATGAAATTTCATATTCTTGGCTTTTTATGAAATAAAAAGATAAAAAAATTCTGTCCATCAATATTTGAAAAACGCCAGTACGTGATCTAGAGTAAATTGCAGATGATTACTTATAAGTATACAAAGATTAATCGAAAGAACTTATGGACCTCTATGTGGGATCAAGTCATATTCTTAATCACTCTTAGGGATTATGAGTTCGACTAGGGATGGAAAAAGTCCCTTTCGGGACGATCGAAATCAATTTTGACGCAACCGGTGAACTTTTTGCCTTTTGCACTTAGGTCCCTCTTAGAAAGTTGGAGAAGTTGGAATGCAAAATTGGAGATACCTTATGTAATTCAGATTTTCACGACCATGTTGTTCCGATTTGGGGCATCAACGGGTCAATGGAAAGACCTGAAATCTTCACAGGGAGTATTTGACTATACTTTTTGGATTACGCTATAGCTCATGTATGTGACGTTGCAAGTACGTCATTTGGTACAAAACTTGAACTGACCTGCTACCGACGTTGGTTACCCTGAAAATTATAGTGGGAATAAAAATTTAACCTGAAAATTTGAGCTAAAATTCCCCCCCAACCACCCTGTTTCATCTCAATTTTAATCAGCAACTATACCCATTTTAGATTTCCAAACACACTTCCTCCAAAACCAACTCCTAAGATTATTTCCATTCACACCATTACAAAAATTCAAGTGCTCAATCAAATTTCTCCTCTCAAACATCCACAAGTACTAGAGGTGGAACATCTCCGGATACAAATTAATTGAGGTTATTTTCCATCCATTCCATATTCATTTTGCAATTTTATTAGTGATTTTGTTATCGTTATTTTTTTTTAGAGAAAAGTGCTTTCATAACCCTTCCTACCTCACATAAGTTGCAATATAACCTTTTGATATTTGAAAGTGCAAATATAACTCTAGATAGTTGGTTTAAGCAATTTTACCCATTTCACCAATTTAATGTTGGGTTTGACTGAAAAGACAATTTTACCCCTCTAATTTTTTAAAATTATGTAAAAAGAAGAAAATTACAATCATAACCCCAAAACTTCTTCTTCTTTCCTTTCTTCTCTTCCACCTACCGTCAGACTTTTTTATTTTCTTCTCTTCACGGCGGCAGAGTGGGGCTAGGGTTTAGGGTTTCACGTCGGTGAGGGTGAGCAACAGCGGGGCTAGGGTTTAGGGTTTCAAAACGGTGAGGGTGAGCACCAGTGGGGCTAGGGGTAGGGTTTCACAGCGGGGCTAGGGCTTGGTTAGTAAGTTGTCCCCTGCTCCTTTCTCCTAAAAAAACAAATACAGTAGACCACCATAGCAGCACTGGCGGAGCGTCGTTCCCACCAGCGAAGGTGAGGAGCACCATCTCACAACATTGGAGTGGAGGTGCCACCCAAAAATAGAGCCATTGTAGCAGCGCAACTGTGAATAGATCAGAGTCGAGCTGCATCAAGTCCCTCTCATGGGAGCAGTAGCATTTTCTTCTTGTTCGTCACAGTGAACACTGCTTCAAGTTTTTCTTCACGAGTCTGAGGTTTGCTTCCCTGATTCCCATTTTCATCATGGTTCGAGTTGGTAGTTGTTCTAGCAAACTAGAAGAATACGTTGTGCCCCTTTCTACTTTTGAAATTCTTGATTTTTTGAGATCAAGTGGTGTTGGGAAGGACCCAACACAGACTATTTCTTCTATTTCATCCTCTGAGTACAAGGTTAGATGGCGGTGGGACTAGGGAGGGTGATGGCAGTGAGATTGGTTTCACGGCGGCGGGGCTGGGGTTGTGGGGGTGGTGGCGGGGCTAGCTGGAGGGGGATATGGTGGTTGTGATAGCTTGGGGGAAAAATTATCCTAACACTTTTAGGTTTTAGGCCAATGGGCATTTTAGTCATTTTATGTGTGGTCAACGTCAGAAATGGTTTCTTAGGGTTATATTGCACTTTCATCAACTAGTTAGGGTTATTTTTGCACTAAAAGTTATCTGAGGGTTATATTGGCACTTACTCAAATAGATAGGGTTATATTGGTATATATCCCTTTTTTATAGAACAAAGATTGAAAATTTTCTTGAATTATGATAATTGTGTTACATGTTATATAGTGTATAGTGTTTGTGTTGTCAAAATAGTTCCATGTTAGGGCTGATTGTGGATAATAATTACATTTTGTTAAGAACACACTTTGAATGTGCAACGTCAATCTCAATTCATTGGGGCTTGCGATATGTTACCGAACAACGACCGACGTCGCACATGTCTAAGAAAGGTTGCATATTTTAATGTTCGTGCTACATGTATCTGCTGGCGAGTGTAGATTTTGGCATAATAATGTCATACACAAATGATAAGAAGTATTGTTCATAGATTAGGGTTCATTCTAACCAATAAATGAAAATTCTTAAAAAAACTATGAATGTCCAACGTCAATATGCACTTCGTCATGTGCGAAAGCAATGTCTAGAATGGCCGACGTCGCACTAAGCCGATGAGTTATGTTTTTCCGGTTGAGATTAATGTTGTCTACGTATGAATATATTGTGTGTATTACATTTGGGGACTTCCCATTTCTAACATAAATTTTGTTTGTTGTGGATTGGTTGTAATAGGACAAAGAGAGTTATCCATGGACTTTTAGCATGGAGATGAATGGACTTGTCATTCACTAGTTGCACTGATAGTGTTAATGTCGTACAACGTAGACAATGGAGGTTCAATACCAATGATATGTCGATTTCTTATCATCGTTATGTATTTTAATAGTTTGTATCCTATATTTGTAATATATGTGATAGTTGTGTGGGTTCTATCATTTGATTCCATCCCGCATTAATTGAACAACAACTGATCGTTGTATGGCCTTTAACTATTACATGAGTCATCAAATATTAAATAACATGTAATAGATAGCGAAGAAAAATTCAAATATAATAATATAATCATATTTTACAAGAATCGGCATCTCTCCGATGAATAAGCAACACCGCAGACGCTAGTACCAGAACGACACGTAACCGACATTCCTCAAATAGGCATAAAAAATGCGAGATTGACCTTTCAAAAAGACATCGTATTAGTCATAGTTCCACACCAGCATCATGACCTGACTGTCTCACAGCGCGACGTCAGTTAAAGGCAGTTGCGATTTGCTTATGAAACGGCCGATGTCGACCTGAACAAAGTGGTAGCAATGGTCTCCCACTGTCGTCCTTCTTTTAGTTACCGACGTCAATCACAATACCTGCCGACATTGGTCTAAAATCGAGGTAAGAAAATGTACTTTTTACTACGACAGTATTTACCATGGTTTTTTTAGACTAAATACTGCGGTAAAAAATGTTGTAGAACCGAGGTGAAATGTCATGTTTCTTGTAGTTCCACCATCAAATTTCTTCTATGGACCTAATTGTAAAATTTTAAAAGTTAGAAAATACGCATAAATTTAATAGCTGGTAATATTTTTAGTTTTACCGGTGCTACATTATAGCGGGAAATTGAAATATTGAATTTTGGCCAATGTTTTGGAGGAAATTTTCAAAACTTTGGACACAACACAGGTAGTAGGGTATAAGCACCATTATTTATACCTGTGTTGTATCAGGGGTGTCATTTTTAGCCTAATACACTCTGGACCAAAATAAATAAAGGCTCGGCCCATTAAAAGCAGCCTAAAGCACTTGCATTGAACCAGCATAGGTGTCGGTATATGTTATTTAGGCACCGTTATGTATACCGGTGCTCCGTACTTAGAATATGTTTTGAATGTTTTCTCTCGGGTCCAAAAAAATCCAAGCCATTTAAAGCAACCTTGAGCAGCTGATTTTCATTCAAATAGGCACCGGTATGACCTACATAGGCACTGGTGAATGTACCGCTCCACACTTAGAATATTTTTCTTTATATTGGTCATGGGTCCAAAATATATAGATACACCCCATTTAAAGTAGCCTTGAGAAGCTGCTTTGAATTTACAAAGGCACGAGTATATTGATTATAGGCACATGTGGTTTAATGGTGCTCCATACTTAGCCATTTTTCTTACCACGTGGGAAATCATATAAACAACATAGGCACCGGTATCCTCCCCTTTATACCGGTGCCAATTTTGGGGGTATATAAAAAATGCTTCATCTTCTTCACTAACCACCAACTTCGATTCCTCTTCTGCAATCCATCCCACAATTTTCTCCTCCATTAATCCTCATCTAACCCACAATCTCTACACTCCATTACCCCTCCATTACACAACATTGCTCCTCATTTTCACGTCCACCCTATATAAGATTAAAGAAGCTGCCTAAGTTGGAACTTCAAAGCAATCTGTACAAGGGCTTGGAACTTCAAAGCAAAGGTCTAATGTTATCATCCATCAAAAGAATGTCATATATTTTAAGAGTGATATTTTGTTTCCATGGTATTTTCTTGTTTCAATTCTCTTAAATTAGTAAGCACGCAATGTGTTCAATGAAATGTCTCAATGAATGAATGTCAATGTTTCATGGGTACATATTTTATTGTTGTTTGTGGGTACATTTTTTTCGTGTAGTTTTTTGTCTTAGAGATGAGATTGGATTCAAATTGGTTGCTTTGTGTTCTTTCATGGGTTGAATTGGTTGGTGTTTTAGAACATAACCATTTTGGTGTGTTCTTTCATGGGTTTAGGTTCGTCGTTATCTTGAATTTAGTTACAATGGCATTTTGGTTAGTGCATGTGTGTGGTGAAACATTGTGTTTGCAACTCTGTGTCAAATTATTGAGTTTGATCCCATGTTATAATGGTTTTGTGGAAGAATTGTTTGAGATTATAAGAATTGTGTAAATTGATAATTGTGTAATCTATTGGGTTCTCATATAATGATATGTATGTTGCTAACATAGATGGCGCCAAAATTCAAGAAGGCTCCCTCAACATCCAATTTGAGGAACAATGTAATCCTTCTGCTGATCCTCTACATGCAACCCTAGTGGAGTCGAACCCCGATAACGAGGGAAAAAAGGGAAAGCAAAGAATGGTGACATTTCTAAGGCTGGTGAGTGGGGGGAGGCATTCAAAAGTTTGAGATTGCTGCTTGGTGCAGGACACATGGCACGACCATGTGCCAGTCAGTCATGCTAGCAAAGGAAAAGAATCCAGTCTCGGTTTTGTTCAAAAGTCATAATGAACAAATGTTTTGCATGGGGAATTAGATGACTTGGGTCACATATTGCAATTATGTATTCCGACGGTGCGACAAATTTGGGCCGTGGAAAAATTAGCACAAAGTCCAAAACAACGTCAAGGAAAAGTCTTGGAAAGACATTGTGGAAACTTTCTAAAAGTTTTAAATTTGTTGATAGCTTATAAATTTGTGTTGAGTATATTTTAAAATCTATGGTTCGTAGTCTAATTGTCAAAAATACCGAATGTTGCATTGCAGCAAGCTTCAAATTTGAAAAGAAGCTTACCCCAGATCAATGGAACACAATGAGGAAAGACGTGTTCAAAGAGGCGTATGATGCCCTTTGAAATTGGAAAACAAAGATGGCAAACAAGTACACACATAACGTGGAGAGTGGGAAAACTAATCAATTAAACCATGAAAGCGCTACAAATGGGAGGTTGAAGAGGAATGGAAGAAGTTCGAGCAAATGCATAAAATTGAAGACTTTATGGTAATAATAACTTAAACTAATTTACAAAAGCTTATTAAGACAATAAATAACTAATTGTTTGATTTTTTTGTTTACTTAACCTATTATTGCATAAGAAAATATGAGTGACAGCCAACCCCTAATCAAACCAAAAAGAAATACACCCATCACACTAGGAGGAGAGGAAACTAGGCAACAAAGGATAAGCTTATTGATGTAATAGTCCATTCAGGCGGATCACTTGTTGATCACCCTTTGACCTTATTTATCTGCAAAACTAATCCCGAAAGTTATTCCGAGAGAACAGCTCTGATGATCAAGTCAGTTTCTCTTTTAAAAATTGGAATTTCTTAAGATAGTTACGCTTACCTGTATATGTGGCCTCTTTGTTCATTTTATAGCCTAATCTGATCATGGCTCCACTTTCTCTGGGCTTTCTATCGTATGCTTGATCGTGGCTCTGAAAAAATGGTTTGTAGTTGACGCTTGGTCATGATCTCCGTTCTTCACGATTCTTGGGTTACTCCTAACACTACTCGCATCGGGGGCTGGTCTTGGGCTTGCTTGCAACTTTGGGCTTACGGCCCAACCTTTGGGCTATGTATACACCATAAGCCCCCCTAGCCATGAAGACTAAAAGAAATGGATTAATGGTGTGGCTTTGTGTTTTAAATGCAAACTAATGTTGATCGTCAACAAATTGTTCGTCATATAATATTATCTTGTCGTCATTGCAAAGTGACATTAGCTTTTTGGCTATATCTTTGTCCTCAATCCTCCATCAAATTTGAATTTTTGAATTTTGAACTCCTCGTGATAAGACTATATTTGCGGAGACTCTGTTTCTAAAAACCAAGATTCGATCCTCAATATCCTCTATTCCAGTCCGTATTTTCCTGATGCTTGTTCTCACTGCACTTCTTAAATGGAGAATTTGAAATGAATATTTTAGTGTTGCCCTCATTTAGTGCGCTGTCTTTTCACATAACGTCGTTGTCTCGATATAAGCAAAAGGTAACTTGTTTTTTGTGTCAAATTATTATCATTGCATTTTCTGAACTGATTATCTTCCTCGGCCTTTCTTTTCTTTACTGATATTTAAGTAAAATTTTTCATTATCGTTTCAATTTTTCTATTCTGTTTACCAAAGCTTTCATCCTCTCTAAGTACTCCTAGGTTTTCTGCGTATCATCTCCTTTCATCCTTTTCAAGAGTAAGTTTTGTCAGGAATTTGATTTCCATTTTCTTTGCTGCATATTCTGAACTTGATACGTTGATGTTCTGCTTCAATTTCTGGTCATTTTTACAGTTGTGTTTATGACTATTTTTCGGTCATCTTCTCCAGTTTGTTCTCTGTTAATCTTTGCCCTCAAAAACTTGTCCGCAGTATTTTACCCTAATTAAGGTTGTTACCTCAACCTCTAGGACTCTCACCCATCCATATGTCATCATCTAATCGTGCTGAGTCCCCTGTAGAAGATGCTCATTCCGACGGGAATTTTGGTCACATCATCGGATCCTCTGCCATACGAAGTATGCTATCTGGTTTGTATTTAGATAAGTTTTAGAATTATTTCCTGTTTCTAGCTCCCTTCTCGCTTTGCGCTCCTGCAAATTCTGAGTGTGTTTGCATAGCTATAATTCCTGTTATTTAGTCTACCTAAACTTTGGCCTTTATTTTCCTCTCCCTGAACCTGTGATTGCACTTCTCTATTCATACAAGGTTTTTTTGTCACAATTTCACCCCAATGGCATCTCTATCATAATGGGGTTTTTCCAGGTTTGTGAGAAAGCAGATATTCCTTTCTCGCTTGAGTTGTATCGCAACTTCTATCATCTGTGATAAGTTAAAAATACAGTATATGAATTTACTTTTTATCATGTGATCGATGGGGTAGAGCTTGTTAGCGGTTTCCCTAGTAATGTGGGTCTGTGGCGTACAAAATATTTTTTCAAAAAATTAAAACAAACTCTCGAAGTGGTTGCGCCTTCTTTGGAACTACAAGGTTCCTAAGTCTAAGCTTCCTGGTCTGAGTGTCCATTTTACTGCTGAGATGGAAATTGTGGACAAATTTTGTGCTCATTGATAGATCACTCTTTGATGACGATGAAGAGAAATCGACTGAGGCTACTGCTCAGATTGATAATGCTGCTGGGAGGAACACCCTCCAACAAGGTGTTAATAAGACATGCCCTGGTGATAAGGGTAAGAATACTGAAAGAGGGGAGACAAGTGGTCATCGCCCCATTGTGCCAAAAGAAAGGAAACCAAAAAGGGATAGGGGTGGTTGGCCTTCAGGACATTCACTTCCTCCATTGAAAAAAAGGCATGTTAACCAATCCAGTTTGCAAACTCTTGCGTGAACTGAGAATCCTGTGGTAAGTATGCAGTTAAACTTTAGTGACTCATTTTCATAACTAGATCTCTCGTTTACAAAATGCTGACTTACTTTGTTATATGTTAATCATTTGTCTAATAAGGTCGGCGAAAGCCTTCAACTCACGAGTGAGCGACTTTCCAAGTTTTCTCCTGCTGATGAGTCATTGTCGGAGAAGTATGAGGCATAGGAAATGAAATGTGTAGCTCTATAAAGTTTGTTTAAAGCCACTTAGGAGAGGGAGAAGGCTGCTGAGGAAAGGGCAAGCACTACTGAGGAGCTTTCCAGACTCGTGGAGGTGGAGGTGACCCGGTTTCATTTTGAGTTAAAGGAGATACGTACCAGTGGACCTATTTCTACTCAACACCCCTAAAATTCTGGTAGATCAACTCTGCAAGGCCAAGTTGTTTTATAAATCCTTTAAGGATGTTTCCAAAGATGCTACACCGTTGGTTACTGCGAAGCTATGAAAAATAAAAGCAAGTGGAACCTTACTTGCAATCTGAAGAGTTTGCCTTCTTTTAAGAAGTAAGATGAGACCCTGGAGAAGAAGAGGGCTAATTTGAACAAGTCTTTTATCCAAAAGACTGTTGATGGGGGGACATCCATATGCCCTGCTCTCGCATCTTACCAGTCTTTCTTCTATGGTTGAGCTGAAGGAGTGTGAGGTGGATTATTTTGAAGATCTTCCATTTAAACCTAGCGCTCATATAACACCTCCAAACCCTGATGCCAACGTGAGTAATAAAGGTAATGTGAGCATTAAAGCTCCTGTCCAGCAGCTAAGTGAAGAGAATCCCCTTCAGCAGCTAAGCCAGGAAACCGTTGTTATCGTTGCCTAGCCTACACCTACCTCTACCTCTGAAGTTAGTTGATTTCCAATGTACTGGGTTTTTAGGATTTATAAATTATAAACTTAAGACAATATTTTGGTGTATGTATGTACTACTTATGTGACTTCCGTCATGAATGTTGTTTTGTTCTTCATGTTTAATGTTTCTCATCGCCCTTACTTATGTGCAAGGCTTAAATATTTTGGTTGATCATAAGTTCTTGAAAAGACTTAACTTTATGGGATGTAGCGATCCATTTTCTGAACCTATTATCTTGCTTCATACCACTCAATTTTTCACCAAAGAATATGAAGAGGTTATTTCTTATAATCGCTTTTTGCGTATGGAATCCCTTTCCTTATGTATTAGGTGGCAATTTCATGTTCCCTCTTCATCTCCTTCTTCGTGTTCAACCTATTCTTGCAGCAAGTTCATTCCTAATGGGTATACTATCAAATTGCTTGGCAAGGATATTGTCTGTGGTTTAGTTGATCTTGAATATATTGGTGAGTACATGTGGTCGCTTAACCTCTATGTCTGCGTCCAAGAGTGGGCGATACGTTTGGGAATTCGTTTTAAGTATATGTTTCTGGGTATCAACGAAATTGAAAGGAAGTGGAATGCGACTGTAAAGAAGACAATGTGTTGTGTGATATAAGTAGAATTTTAAGTGAATAGAATGGCCTTATCCACCGTCAGCAGTTGGCTATGAAGAAGATGCTCCGACAATAGGATGAGGCTAGGAATTATGCTGCTAGCAAGACTCGCGAGGCCCATCAGAAGATGTTGATCATTGATAAGCAATGTGTTTGTATTGATGACTTATTTGATAAGTTGAAGAAAAAGCAGGGTGAGTGCGATCACTTAAGTTCTTCTACACTTGGTTGGCAAAGTATGTTCGACGAGCAGTTGGCTATAAAACAGAAATGCAAAGTGAAAATGAGCGACTTCACACTGAGTGCAGTCAACTTGATTCATTAGTGCACCTACTCAAGCAAACATGTGTTGAGTTGAAAGACAAACGTTATGCTCTCCCTTCTTCATCTCACAGAGGTACTATCCGTGGAGATCTCATTGTGGGAATTGGTGATCAACGGATCGATTTGTCTAATTCTGTTCAAGCACATATTTGTAGCTTAGAGGACGAAGTGCAAGGTTTAAGGACCAAAATGAAGCGATATGAGTAGATCGTTAATGTGATGAGTTTGGAGCTGGACCGCGAGGAGTTGGGCCCTATTACCAATTTCAAGGCGTATTATGCTAGGTGTCTTGGTCATATGGAGCGAAGGGGTGCAATACGCCATCCTACTTATTTATACATGAAATGGAAATATGACCATATGGTTAGGGAGGAACATGAGGTTGAAGAAAATTGGCATAGGGTTGAACACCTCCATCGCGAAGCTGAGCACAGCCATCACTACGGTGGTTCATCTTCTTC
This sequence comes from Rubia yunnanensis, assembly GCA_037428765.1. Classification (NCBI taxonomy): domain Eukaryota; kingdom Viridiplantae; phylum Streptophyta; class Magnoliopsida; order Gentianales; family Rubiaceae; genus Rubia; species Rubia yunnanensis. The sequence continues at coordinate 60,877,078 of CM075069.1, read as the reverse complement.
TACTTCATCACAAGCATCTAGGCGTGGATAAAATGTGATGATATTTCCAATGATGTTATTTTTGTTGCATTTTTTGGATGTTGTGGTTCCCTCTCTTTTTTTATTCTGCCTTCGCACTTTTGAATGCTTTTGATTACGTAGTTCATTTATCTTTGTATGACTTGTTTCCCGTGCATCCAACTCTTTTGTTTTGAGTGTTTTAGCTCTGTTTATTGTGAAGCTGCAAGATCTATAGCTTTCTTTAGTCGCTGTATTGTAGGTATATCTTCCAAGTAGCAAGATCTATTACTTGCTTTACTGTGCAAAGCCGCAAGATCTATGGCTTGCTTTAGTCTCTGTTTTGTAGGCATATCTGCCTTGCAGCAAGGTCTATTGCTTAATTTGTTGAGAGTATGTAATATGAAAAGCCGCAAGATCTATTGCTTGCTTTTTTCGCTGTATTAGAGGCATGTTTCCCTCATAGGAAGATCTATGGCTTGCGGGTTAATGAGAGTGCAAAGTTGTGAGATGTATCGCTCAATTTTGCTTTGATGTGGGCATATCTACCCTATTGTCAATTTCATGACTTGCTTTTGTTTATGTTTTCTGAAGAAGTGAGTTGAGTGGCGTTCATGATTATCAATTATGCCATTAACTCCATGTGACGGTCTATTAAAAATGTGTAACTTAGTGTTGCAAATGAAAAGTATAGACGTTTGAAAAGGAAATATTGTATTCCATAAGATTCATACTGCGATAATATCACCATCAACACAAACTATGGTAGCGAACACCGCCATTGATCATTTCATGGTTTCTATACATGGGAGCGAGCTTTTCCTGCCACTTCGCTGGCTCTACACATGAAAATTCCTTAATTTAACTATGTGCCAAGTGTTAGGAACACTGCTACCGTCCATTCTCTCTAGCTCGTAGCAGTTTAATCTGTGCTCCTTCATTAACTTGTAGGCCCTTCCCACTTGGGGCTTAATTTTCCACGTTCTTCTGCCAGGCTAGCCTTGTTCTTACTGAGTACTAGATCACCAATCTAAAACCGTGTTTCTTTCACCTTCTGATTGTAAACTCTAGCCATTCTTTCCTTATACTTAGCTTCCGTGATTGTTGCCAAGTCTCTTTTTTCTTCTAGCTCATCCAGTTCCAACCTCATTGTATCCGGGTTGTCTTTATCCTTGTAATCACATACTCTAAGGCTTGAATTACCAATTTTCACTGGTATAACCATTTTGTGACCGTAAACCAAAGTGTATGGTGTCTTTCCCGTTGGTTCTCAAATAGACGTTCTATATGACCATAGGGTGTTTGGTAATTCATCTACCCATCCAGTTTTCTTTCCCTCTAGTTGCTTCTAGATTCATTGAATGATAGTCTTGTTCGTAACTCTCACTTGGCCATTAGTTTGAGGGTGCACTATAGAGGTAAACTTCTGGACAGTTGCGAGCTTCGAACACCAATCCGTGAATACATTGATTGTGACCTGCATACCATTATCCGTGATAATCGTATGTGGCATCCCGAAGCGACATACTATGTTTTGCCATACAAATTTCCTAGTGACTTTAAATGTGAATTGTCCTAATGGTTTTGCCTCAACCCACTTTGTAAAGTAGTCAAATGCTACCACTGGGAATTCGGGGTTGCTATCACCTTTTAGGAATGGTCCAACTAAGTCAATCCCCCATTTTTCGAATGGCCAGGCTCCATATACTCTTGTCAAAGCTGCTTATGGCTTATGCAATAGCGCATCGCTGATTTGGCAACTCTTACATTTAAGCACAAAGTTGTACGCATCGTTAAACATAGCCGGCCAGTAGTATCCATCTCAGGTGATCTTTTTTGTTATCGTTCTCACTCAGTGATACATTCCACACAGTCCTTCATGAACTTCCTTTAAAATTTCTGCTGCATGTGTTGGTCCTACGCATTTTATACATGGAGACAGAAAACCCTTCTTGTACAAGGTCCCATCTTCATAGGTGTAATTTGCAAACGTAACTCCAACTTCCTAGCCTGCAGTGTTCCCTTCGTGAAGAAATATATTAGTGGCATCATCCAGTTTCTTCATCTATTTGAATTGTGACACAATAGTTAATACCGTGCTTGTGACTGGAATGACTTCTACTACCACGTCTCCATGTTCACTGAGAGAATCAAACCCCGATGTCGCTAGCTTTCTTTATGCATCCACCTTTGTATTTTTTGCTTCTCGGTACATGCTGTATGTCGAAGCATTCGAGTTGGGCTATGAGTTGTGGAACTTTCCTTAAATACTTTGCCAACTGTTCTTCTTATACACAAAGTCTCCTCGCACTTGCTGGACCACAATTAGTGAATCACTAGACACTCGAACACTTTTAACCTTCATTATAATGGTAAGATCCAATCCACAAATCAAGGCCTCATATTCTGGTTCATTGTTGGTGAGCGGAAAATTGAAGCTTGGTGAGCGGAAAATTGAAGCGTGGTGAGTATCTGCGTTACCCTCCGTCTGGGTTTACGAACAGCAATCCTGCCCCGCAACTTTCTCTGCTGGATGTGTCACCAACAAAAAATGTCCATGCCACTTCTTCCCACCTTAACTTCCCTTTATTGATTCTTTGGCTCTGATACATAGTCGCTTTCTCCACTTCTTCACTTGTCATCTCTGCAATGAAGTCCTCTTGTGCTTGGGCTTTGATCACTGTTCTCGGTTGGAATTGGATTTCAAATTGGATTAGCTCCAAGGCCCACTTTGTCAGTCAGTCTGGTGATTCAACTTTGTTGAGGATGTTCTTAATTGGAAAACCAGTGTAGACCAGGATGTGGTGACCGTGGAGATACATTTGTAGCCTTCGTGCTGAGTATACCAAAGCCAGGATTAATTTTTCAACTGGCATATTTAATTTTTCTGCATTATGCAATATCCTGCAAATATAATAAACTAGTATATGTTTCTGGTCTTCAAGATGAACTAAAACAGAGCTGCATGCATTCTGCAAGTTCACTAAATAAAAGTATAGCGTTTCTCAAGGGGTGGGAGATTTCAGAGTTGACAGTGCTAGAAGTTGCTCCTTTAAACCATCATAAGCCGTCTGACAATCTTCATTCCAACTAAACTTATTGGCCTTCTTAGAACTTTGAATAGTGGAAAGTGCTTCTCCTTCGCTTTCGAGACAGACCTACTAAGAACTGCCAGCGACCCTATTATAATTTTTACTTGTTTGACGGTTCGCAGCTGGGGAAGATTGACTATGTCCTGAACTTTATCTGGGTTGGCTTCGATGCCCTTTGAGGACACCCTGTATCCTAAACACTTTCCTGTGCCCACTCCAAATATGCATTTCTTGGGGTTGACCTTCATCCATATGGCACGTAATGTGTCCAAAGTCTCTTGTAAATCTACAGCAAAGCTATCCACTTTCTTGCTCTTAATAACCATGTCATTGACATATACTTTTACATTTTGCCCTATTTGATTACGAAGTGCATTATCAACTACTCTCTGGTATGTAGCTCCCGCATTTTTCAACCCAAACTGCATTTTTACGTAACAAAACAACCCAAAGCTTGTTATAAAAGCTGTTATCGTGCATCTTCCGGATTCATCGATATCTAGTGGTATCCCTTGTACACATCTAAAAATGCAAGGACCTCATACCCTGAAATCGGTTCAACTAGTTGATCGATTTTTGGTAAAGGATCATAACCCTTTGGGCACACCTTGTTTAGATCTGTAAAATTAATGCACATTCTCCACCCTACGTCTGACTTCATTACCATGGCTTGGTTTGCTAGCCACTTTAGATATATGAATTCCTTTTATATGCCAGCTTGAAGTCGTGTTGTAACTTCTTCTTTGATTTCTTTCTGCCTATCGCTGGTGAAGCAGCACTGCTTTTGCTTAACCGGTTTAACTGCGTCACTGATATTCAAGGAGTGGGTAGCGGTGCTTGGGTCTACTCCTCCCATGTTCTGTACTTTCCATGTGAAAGTTTTGTTGTGGCTTCGTAGGATTTCTATAATTCTCGCCTTATCCTCATTTGGAAGGAATTTTCCTACCCTTACACACCTTGAGCTATCTTCGTCATCCAGGCTAACCAGCTCTGTTTCTTCTTTTAGGTCTACTGATGATCCTAGCTGATCTAACGATTGAGATTGTGTTAACCATTTTTGCCTTGTTCCCCACTCTTCCTTCTTTCATTGTGATGACCATGCATTGCCTCGCTGTTTGCTGGTTTACTTTTATAGTCACAATTCCGGTCGGCGTTGGGAATTTCATAACCAGGTGGTAAGTAGACCATATCGCTTTTGCTTTATTCATCCATGGTCTTCTTATGATAACATTAAATGTACTTGGAGTATCCATGACTACAAACTCGCACATGATGGTGAAATTCCTTCCGCTTTTCCCAATAGTGAAAGGGAGTTGTATATTGCCTAAAGGCATTTCTGCTCGCCCTGTGAACCCAACTAGCGTGGATGTGATTTTTTGAGATCAGTTTGCTTGACACCCAGCCTCTAAAAGCAGGCCACAAATAGTATTTTGACTGCACTTCCATCATCCACGAACACTCTGTGTACAGTAGCATTTCCTATTTTTGCAATAATTACCATGGGGTCATTGTGAGGTGAAGCGTTAGGCACTGCATCTTCCTTGCTGAAGGTGATTGCCTCATCCGAGCGGAGTCTTTTATCAACCGGTTCTTGTGGGGGAAAGTATCTTGCCCTAGCCTTCCAAACATTGTTGGACAATGACTCTATAGATCCGTGTATGGACAAAATGAATGTTTATTGTACTTTTTCATTCGCATCATCCTTGCAATCAACTGACGCAGTCATTTTTTAAAAAAAAATTGGCAATGTTGATGTCGTCCCACGATTCCTTTCTAAAGGGTTCGCTGTTTTGCTAGTGTTACCATATTGTCTTTCCCCTTCCTTTCTATACTGGCCTAAGATGTTATTCCTTAAATTTTCCTCAATTTGTCTTCTTGGGTCTCTTCAATACTCAATATTATAACCATGGTTCTTGTGGAAGGCACAATAATACTCCCTGGATCTTTTTTCTGGTAGTGCTAGCATAGGTGCTAGTTCTCGAAATAATTCCTTGTTTGCTTGCCAAATTTCTTTCCTTGGCCTTGTCAAAGGCATATCCTAGAATGGTGAAGCCTGTGAACCTAGATCGCTTCCTTTGAAAGGGATGTTTCCCTTTCCCTTCTTCATAAATTCCTTCTGCAAATCCTCCATCGTTCATTTTTTGCCTCGTTCCCGCTCTATCTTGCGGTTATTTGCTTCTTCTATTTGCACATGTTGTTCAATTACATGCATATTTTTTGTCAGTTCTTTGTAGAACTCTCCCGATCGCATGCCTCCTATGAAGACTCTTAATGACGACTGGAATGACAAGTTGTGAACCTGTAGACTTTTCGTGGCAAATCGATTATGATTCTCTATTAGGCTTTCATCACTTTGATGGGCTATGTTGTTGAGATATGAAATCGTTTTAGTGAACTTTTTCTTATGATAGAATGACCCAAGAATAGGTCTAACAACTGTGCCCAAGACTTTATACCTACATTTGGAAGGTCTTCGCACCAAGTGATCGTTGTTCCTGACAAAAATATGGGAAACTCCTTGCAAAATAATTCGATGTTTGCATCGCGAAGCCTCAGGCTATTTCTGTATGAATGTAGGAATTCTTTTCGATATGCGGTCCCATCGTATATTTTAATGTGCAGAAGAAGTTTGAACTCGTATGACATCTTAAAATCTCACAGATGTGGTGCTAGGGGCGATTTGTCTTCATTGTATTTTGCAACGATGTAATGCAATTCTTCTTCATAGTTGAGATCCAATTTTGGAGGTTTTTTCTTGAGCGTCTTCAAAGTTTATCGCAAAGACCTTCTCTATTCACTTCTAAGAAAGCCACAAACGCCCTCTTTTCCTTGTCCTGATTATTATTTAGGGATTCTACTTCTTCTTCTTCCTCCTCTGTTTCTTGTTTACTATGTTCTTTTTCCCTATTTGGGGTGTGATCTTGATGATGATGCATTCCTCTATCTTGTCTGAGTGTTTGTTCTTGCAAGTGATGATTATGGCTCTTCTCACTCCTAGTGAACACCATTGATTACCAGAATGGCCTTGAAACAAAAAGAAAAATTTTGTTCCCCACAGTCGGTGCCAAATGATGTAATAGTATGTTCAGGTGGATCACTTTTTGTTTACCCTTAGACCATCTTTATCTGCAAAACTAATCCCGGAAGTGATTCCGGGAAAACAACTCTGATGATCAAGTCAGTTTTCCCTTTTAAAAATTGGAATTTCTCAAGATAGTTACGCTTACCTATATCTATGGCCTCTTTGTTCCTTTTATAGCCTACTCTGATCATGGCTCCACTTTTCTTAGGCTTACTAACGTAGGCTTGATCATGGCTCCAAGAAAGATGGTTTGTGGTTGATGCCTGACTATGATCTCCGCTTTTCACGGTTCATGGGTTGTTCCTATCACTGCTCGCATCGCGGGCTGGTCTTGGGCTTGCTTGCAACTTTGGGCTTATGGCCCAACCTGTGGGCTAGGTATACACCACTTGTCGAGAAGCAGAAAGAAGCTGAGATAAAAAAGCTCACTCATGAAGGCAACACGGAAGAGGGGATCGATCAGCAGCTACCTTCAAGAAAATTCAAGCCCGAAAAATCTTTAGTCTACCTAGAGTTCAACAAGGAAGAACATGGAGAGTAGAGTACCCTGAAAGTGAGAGCCATTGATGCGGAGATTATAAGTACTGTTTCCTGCTACAGTATTTTTGACTACCAAGTTTTTCATATAATTGAAATATTCATATGAAAACAATTAAGAATGAATGAGGAGGCCGAGAAGGGAACCCTGGTGTTGCAATCTAGTGAGGACATATTGATTAGAGCAACGAAGAAGAAGGATCACCCCGGTTGGTACAGGGGTACACAGACTGGACTGCAAGCATCTATTGTTATCCCACATCTTCCGAGGAGCAAGTGTGGTAGAAGCTCATCATCCAAGCAAATGGAGCCGAATAAAGTCCTCACTAAGCAACCGGTGGTGAAGACGATAGTGGCATACCTTGACCAGCTGGTGAAAAGGATCAGTGCGGCGGGCGGAGTTAATATTCCCGATGGCCTAGATGACCCAAAGAGTTTCATTGAGAAGGTGTCGATTGATGTATCCATTGGTCTCAGCGAGTCGAGACATGATCCTAGTGAAGGAGAAGAGGATAAGGAGGTAAGACCCATTTCATTTCATTATTTTCAATTTAACAAATGAATACAGTCACATCTTCAATTAATAGGACCAATTAAATGTTGATGTTTTTCTAAAACTTACAGAATGGTGAGGTGGGCAGCTTTTTCATTAAGAACATTAAAGGAGAAAAGGTGATGGTCATGAAAGCCTTCCTACAAAAATCAAGGCATCACTAAAAGACTGGAATAGCTCGCATTTGAGTGTGTGAGCCGATCTATCATGATGGGGCTATATTTTCGTCTGCCAACCATGGCTTCAACAATGTGGGAGAGGCGTTGGGGAGTGTCGTCGATAAGCATGTCTCTTTGACCGGAGATGGAGACGAGCGTCTAAGTCCCGAGGTGAAGAGCATGAAAAAAAAAATAGCCATGGAAAATGATTATTGTTGCTTCAATGTTAGCGACGATGAGGTAATTTCAAGAACAAATTACAAAACCTCTTACTAATAATGCTTTGCTTACTTGTTATTTAACTAAACTTATTTTCTTACCAGGATACACAAACATCAACGCTAAAGTCATCCAGATCCAGCAACAATCTTCGACAATTCAAGCAAACAAATTTGCACCCAAGGCATATCGAACAAGTACCGCCTGGAACCATTGATCATATTCCCTATTTTATTAATATTTTACTACAGAAAAATAAGTAGCAATGTTTTTTCTTTAAATATCCAGGTTCTCAACATGCGCAATTGGAAAGATTATCATATGATGGCAAGGTACATCAAGTATTGCAACAAGCTTGTCAAGGACATGCAAGAGACGAGCAAGGTTAGGTTGTTACCCCAATTCCGACCTTCAAAATTTGGCACACCACATGCATGCGGATTGGAGATAAATCAAATGGTCAAGTTTGGAAAAAAGCTTGACAACTTTCATTCCATGAACTGACTCTCGAATGCACAGATATAAGTGTAGATGTGGTAAGTTTTACAATTTACATTTTAGCCCATTATTGTCTCATTTTGTTTATCGTCATTAACCTTCGCTACTCATGTAGGCACATCTGGGACAAAGTATACAACACTAACAATGGGCGCATTTAATTTTGTCCATCGAACATGGGGAGATTGGTCAAAAAAGCACAATGAACAGGAAACTGAAAACTATGTCGAGTGGATTTTGACAACCATGCTGGAAAATGACGTTGAGATCTATGTGGTGCTCTACATTAGAATATAAGTCACAAAATGTAATTCTAATACATCTTCTAAAATCTTTATTGAGTTCTAAGTCATTAATTTGTTTCTTTTCAACTCAACGATTAGTACCTAATCCTCACCTGTCCTAGTACAGATAAAGTTTTTTCCCTTGACACGATGACCGAATGAATCAAACCCCACCATACAATTGAAAACCATGTCATTTCGATCCATTTAATTCCCTTGTACAAATTTCATCTGGTCTAATTCAAATGTGTAAACTTTATAATTTCTATATTTAAAGGGTGGCATGTCAATATCAAAGGGAGAAGAGGAAAATCAAACCATCTCATGATTACACCTGAAAAATCACCAACATTGTTGTAAGTCATTCACTGCATAAGTGGTTTTTTTTAATTTGATTATTGAAAACATTGAATACTCTCTCTTTTTTCCAGCACCAGCGTCAGAACAGTTCGTGGGAATGCGGGTACTACGTCCTCCTGTTCATGGAAGAACTTATGCTGAAAACAAACTCTACTAATATTCTAGAGGCCAGTGGATAATTTTCAAATCGACCCTTCATTTTTCTAACATGTTTAGCAATTGGACCTGATGTCGTACGTGTTAAAATCGCAGGTGTTTCCAGAGGGACAATGAGCATACCATGCCTACAAAATTTAAGGTGTCACCGAGATGGCACGAGGCTTGGGTAGAGGTGTATTCAAATTAAACAAAGACAACCTCCTGCTTTAAATAGGGAAAAATTGAATTGAGTTTTTCGGTGTGGTGTTTGATTGAAATTTGTTGGTTGTCATTTGAGAAAATTGTTATGTTCGTCTTTCTATAGTTTTTATTTGGATTCTGACTTTCTTTCATTCAATATATTTTATTTCAAATCTACAAATAAATTAGATGTTCTGCATATCTTCCATAACATTTTCCCAATTATCAATCTCGGATGGGCCAATCAAGTCAAAATAGCTCGTTACAAAGGAAAATGAACACTAGAACTGGTACAACCAATGTAAAACCGTTGCAAAAAGCCGAAGAGCTAGTTGTACATTTCTTACCAGTGGTAGCAACACAAGAACCGGTAGTTCGTTTCATACCGGTGCTAGCAACCCAAGAACTACTAGTAAATTCCATATTGGTTCTGACAAAAAATAAGCATCGGGTCTTAAAAATTAAACTAGTGCGTAAAAATATAGACTAAATTATTTTTTTAGTCCCCTACGTATTCTTCAATACCTTCTTTTGGTCCCCCACTCCAAAATTGCGTTTAATCTGCCACTAACATTAAAAAAATATGCTCTTACTACTGAAGACCCCCCCCCCAACTGCTACGTTCACTCATGCGCCGTCACTATCCTCAGGTGTTCTCTATCCTCTTACTGATTATGTATATTGTGAAAAATTTTCTAGTATGCATTCTAAATTTTTGGGTGTAGTTAAATCTAGTGCAGATCACACCACTTATTCTGAGGCATCACAACATGCTCATTGGCAAGATGCTATGACTGAAGAGCTTATTGCGCTTGAGCGCAATTAGACTTGAACTTTCGCCCCCTGCCTCTAGATAAGAAGGCGATTGGTTGCAAATGGGTTTACCAGAAAAAGTTTTAATTCAGATGGTACTATTGAACTTCATAAAGAGCCTAGTGGTTCTCGAGAATCTCCAGGTTGAAGGGATTGATTATACTGAGAAATTTTCTCCGATTGCGAAGATGAGTTATGTTTGCATATTCTTATCCTGCATGGTGATTTGCATGTAGAGGATTTTATGCAACCCCCACCAAGCTATGCCGCGGTTCATGGTCATGTATGTCGCCTTCAGAACTCTATTTATGGTCTTCACTAGGCTCCTAGAAATTGGTTTGCCAAATTGCCTTAAGCTTTGCGAGCATTTGGACTTGTTTAGAGTAAGGCAGATTACTCTTTGTTTGTCTTTTCTCGTGGATCGATTTCTTTGCATATTTTGGTTTATGTGGATGATTTGGTCATTGCTGATAGCTCTTCTGCACTCATCTCTGAGTTTAAGAAATACTTAAGTTCTTGTTTCCATATGAAAAATCTTGGTTTACTTAAGTATTTCTTGGGCATAGAGATTGCTAGAAAATCGGAGGGGATGTTTCTTTCCCAAAGGAAATATGCCTTGGACATTTTATCTGATACAGGTTCATCTGCTTCTAAATCGACCAACTTTCCGATGAGCAACAACATAATCTGGCGCGTGTTGAATGTCCAGCTTACCATGATCCCAAGCAATACAGGCGTCTGGTTTGGCACCTGATATACCTGACTATCACACGTCATGAGTTTAGTTATTTGGTTCATACTTGCGTAATTTATGAAGTATCTTTGTGTTACTCACTGGCAGGCTGCAGCTCGTGTGTTGCACTACCTAAAGAGTCATCATGGTCAAGGTTTATTTCTCTCTTCCACTAGTGTGTTACAGTTGATTGCTTGTAATTCAGATTGGGCTGCATGCCCAATTACCCGGCGTTCTCTTTCCGGTTATTTTGTGATGATTGGTGATTCTCCGGTTTCTTGGAAGACCAAAAAGTAACCTACAGTTTCTCGATCTTCTGTTTTTTTGTTGTTACCCGTTGTGAGTTGGTGTGGCTTAAGTCTTTACTGAAAGACTTAGGGGTTAAGCACACTTCTCCTATGCGACTGCTTTGTGACAATCAATCTGCTCTTCATATTGCGGAAAATCCAGCGTTCAATGAACACACATAGCACATTGAAGTTGATTGTCATTTTGTCCGGGATCTTGTTCAATCTGGCACTATCAGCATATCTGCACGTCAGACTAACTTGCAGACTTGTTCACTAAGGCTCTTGAACGTAACCAGTACACTCCTTGCTTGACAAGTTGGGCATTTCTGATCCTCATGCTCCAACTTGAGGAGGAGTATTGAGGAAATAGAATATTACTTGTAATTGTAATTGTATTCTATTATATTTTCCTAGTTTGTATAGATATTTTGTACCAGTATATAATGTATCGTGAGATAATAAATACAAACACACATTATTATCTACTTGTGCAGTTTAGTTTGAGCCGGGTAGTACCAATTTTTGTCATTTACTTAGAGTTATTAATTGTACTGATTGGATCTTTGTATGAAGCTGGTAGTGGTTTGGTGAAGTGAGTCGTACTTCCTAATAACGTATGCACCGGTGAGCGACCTGTTACAAATTCGGTTAATGTTACTAGTAGGGGTTAGGAATTCCACCTCAAATCTGCTCCAGTACAATGTCTTCTCTAACATTTATTGCCATAAAAAAGGTTTTACTATAGTAGTAATTCGAGCATAAAATCCGATACCAGAATTATATTTTATAATCCGTCTGTCCGTCCATAAATAAGTAGGCAAATATTGGAAAAGACCGTCCTGCCATACACTTATGAAAAAATGTGATTTAATTAAAATAATAAAAGGTAAAGGTTTTAGTTGCAATATTATAAATTTTTATATAACGTATGGTAGTTATAAAGTTTACGATTCGATTCATGCAATCTGAAAATTTTATCTTCATTTCTTCTAATTTGTATTTTAAACCTTAGTGTTTGTAGATAGGCCAATACCGTCTTTCAAGAGACGGACTCAAATAAGTATAAGCATTCATTCCCGAAGATGACCTCTAGCCTTCACTGTGTGCAGTACTGATCAGAGTGGTCACTAATTACCTGCTGCAACATGGAAAGATTTTGGCCTATATATAGTTATGCAAACATGCTTATTTTCTTAAGAGATCTGCACAACACTCCACCGCCATTTCTATCTTTCTCTGTTTTCTGTTTTCTCCAAAACATTCCTAAAAATGAGTTTTTGGGGCATTCTGAAAGCCGTATTCAAGCTTTTGGACAAGTGTGTTTTGAGGGATGGCAAAGGTCGGCCGAGGATTGTGCCGATTTTCGGAACCCTTCCGTCCATGATTATGTCCATCCACAGGATCCACGAAGCCAGCACTGAGAACCTGGAGATAATCGGGCGGAACTATTTCTACATCAAACTTCCACGGTTCCTCAAAATGGATATGTTCGTCACCGTTGATCCTGAGGATATTCACCATATCATGAGCGCAAACTTTTCCAACTATCCCAAAGGCCCCGAAATGAGGCGAATTTTCGAGGTCTTAGGAAATGGGATCTTCACCTCCGATTTCGAGTCGTGGAAATTCCAGAGAAAGCTGGCCAGCTCGCTGATCAATCACCAGGAGTTTCAAAGGTTCCTGGTGAAGACCAATGGGGATAAGGTGGAGCAAGGCCTGATCCCGGTTCTCGATCATGTCGCCAGCGAGGAGAGCGTTGTGGACCTGCAAGATGTGTTCCAGCGGTTCACGTTCGACACGACGGTGAAATTCGTCACCGGGTATGATCCCGGATGCTTGGCTGTCAACTTCCCCGAGGTCGAATTCGCCAAGGCTATAGACCATGTGGAGGAGGCAATTGTAATGCGTTACCTGTTGCCGGACTTTGTTCTGAAGCTACTGAGCTGGTTGGGAATCGGAGTCATGAAGAAGATGACCAAAGCTCACGCAACGTTGGATAGGGAAGTGAACAAGTACATTGTGATGAAAAGAGAAGAACTTGCAAAATCGGGGGAGAAAGAGAAGAGTGATGGAGGTGGGTTTGATCTCTTGACATCATATGTCAAAGCAAGTGAGAAAATGGGACTGGAATTCGATGACAAGTTCTTGAGAGATACCATTCTGAATTTCATGATTGCAGGCAGAGATACAACCAGTTCAGCTTTAACCTGGTTCTTGTGGCTTGTATCCACTCATCCAGAAGTCGAATGCAAAATCAGGGAAGAGTTACAATCTGTGAGCCCATCAAAAGAAGAATTCAGGGTTTTCCAGTCCCGTGAACTGAAAAACCTGGTTTACTTGCACGCAGCACTGTGTGAAACAATGAGGCTGTATCCGCCGGTGCCGTTCCAGCACAAGACGCCGCTTCAGCCGGACGTGCTCCCCAGCGGCCAACACGTGAGTCCAAGCACAAAGGTGATGTTTTCCCTGTACGCAATGGGGAGGATGAAGTCCATATGGGGCGATGATTCGAGGAAATTCAGGCCGGAGAGGTGGATATCCGACCGGAACGGTAAGGTGAAACACGAGCCGTCTTACAGGTTCTTGGCATTCAATGCTGGGCCCAGAACTTGCCTAGGGAAGGAAGTGGCTTTTACTCAGATGAAATGTGTGGCTGCTGCAATTCTCCATAATTACAACGTTCGAGTGGTGGAAGGTCACGTTGTGAATCCCAATGTTTCGGTCATTCTCTACATCAAAGATGGGCTCAAAGCTAGGGTTACAAGGAGATGGAATTAATATGGGAGTATTTCCATGCATGGGAGACCTCACCTCAGCATCATTGAGTGAGCTCCATTATAAAATGTTCAACTTGTCTCCCATTCAAAAAACCTTTATCATGAAAACTCATTGACTTAGTTTTCAACTTTCAATGGCCAGCTACTACAAGAGAAGAAATTACATCGATCCTAGGTAGAGATCTGATTCATTAATATCATTCTCCATCCTTTTCAAATTTATCATCCTGCACCATCTACCACATGCGACCAAGCACGTTTCCTCATATTTTATGGGTCATAGACTAAACGTTACAAAAAATAAATCTTAAATGCTTATTATTTTCTATGATTAATTTACACAAAGTCTTGTTTTAAACAAATTAATTTTAGGTAATGACCATTATGGAATTATTGTATATTGGTTCATTTTTAAAAACTGCTCAAAAAGTGAAAGACTTCATTGTGTAAATATATTATTTTTTGATGAAATCGTTTTTCATTTCTTCAAAACACCAAAACCAACTTTTTACAGAGTTTGCCCATCACTCCAATTACATTAAAAATCCCCAGTTTCAAAACACAAAATTATTTCTAATTATCATACTAAGCTCCATGCAATTTAGAATTTTGTTTCCACAGCTTCTTCTATTCTTGTTTTTTTGGCAACGATATTAACTTTCATTCATGAGTAGGATTTAGGTTACATGTTCTATTGTCGCGTGCCAAGTTGTGTGCTTCTGCTACTTCTACTCTATCCACCTTAATGATAGACAGACTGCAAAATACCATACTCAAGACTAGAATCTCCTTAACTAGTTGCCTCACATCTGGCGAGATCTCAGGGTACTTGGTGATATATCGTAGTGCATTTTCACAATCAGTCTTGATCAGGAGGCGAATTTTCCTTCTGACACTTGCTTGCTTTAGGGCCTGTAGGACAACCGTTAATTCCGCTTGGACAGCTGACAGTGCCTGTGGTGGCATTGTACATTCCCAGCTCTCTTTCGTATCCGTTGGTTTTGTACACCAGGCCGCAACTCCTTCAACCTTGTTATTACAGAATGCCGCATCGGTGATTATTATGGTTCGATTATGAAATAAGTGGTCCGCGCTCTTCTCTTTCTTAAGCCACAGTAGGGTAATGTCACCCGCCTTGATCGTTTCCTTGATTGGACCATCCTCGCTGTCTATTTGTTGATCTGTTGTTTGTGGGAAAGCGTCTGGGTCTTGATTGGATGCTCCTCGATTGAGTTTTCTTTCTCTAGCCCTGTAAGTTAGTGCAATTTCAGCCCTAATGTGTTGAAAGGGTGGGGTGGAGGTCAGATCAAAGGTGGCTGTATTCCTAGTGCACCATATTGACCATATTATGAAGCATGCTAGCTCTTTATCCTCCTTCTCAAGTGCTACTCTGAACCACTGTTGTAGCCAGTTCTTAAGTGAGATAGAATTACCTGAATTGAATTCTAGTCCCAATATGCTCTGTTTCCAAACCTTTTTTGCGATGTCGCATTCGAAGATCATATGTTGTATCGACTCGTCTGCTGTAAAGCACATTTGGCATTTAGATGATAGATTCATGCCTCTTCTCCTTAGGTTAGGGTTGGTTGGACATGCTTCTTGAATCATTCTCCATATGAGGAATTTTATATGTTCAGGGATGTTACTGTTCCATAGGTTAGGGTTGGTAAGACATGCTTCTTCTATTCTGTTCCAGCTAAACATTGTGTAAAAAAAAATATAGCAACCACCAGCCTGAATCTCTTCATTTGATCTCTCCTGCTACAACTATAGTACCAATATCTTCTAGCATTTATCAAATCTCTGAATAATGAAATACCAAGTTCTTGAAATACCTGCTTTGTAAAACTGCATTGAACAAATAATGAGTTGGATTCTCATCTATTTGTTCATCACACAGAAGATAGCGAGGGACTCCAACCTGAATACTAAAACTCTTTAATCTATCCTGGGTAGATAGCCTTCCCAGTGCCATCATCCAGAAAAAAAGGAATGTTTTGGTAGCAGATTTTTGTTCTAGGTTGCCTTTGTAATTGCATACTCCTTTAACTCTTCTTGCAGATGCAGATAAGCTAGGGAAATTCTACATTTCCTTAAGCAATGAATCTATTTAAACAACTTCCAACCTTCCTGTTTAGCTCCAACAAAGTCTTCCATGCAAAACTACTTTCAACCTTTTCTTTACATTCATTCAGATCTTCGCCTTTCATATAGAATTCATGTACACCCAAAGATTATTTTTTTGGATTGGATTTCCCAAAGTAGCTTACAGTACATAATAATGCCCTGCTCTAGAGAGAAGTGTCCCTAAGCCCAGCTCCACCATTTCTTATGTTTCTGCACAAGTCATCCCAAGATATAGGCACTAGCTGTTTTGTGTTCCCTAAGGGACCCCCGAAAAAAATCCTGCAAATACTTTCGATGGAATTATGGACTTCCTGTGTAAATATATTAGCTTTAGCCTATATATAAATCATTATTCCATGAATTAATTTTGGAAAATACTACTCCCTCCGTCCCATCCTATTCTGCACAGCATTTTTTTGTCAAAGATGTCAAACTTTGACCACATATTTGAATAAGTATATGAACAATAATTGTATCGTATGAGATATGGTTAGATTCGTCGTAACATGTAGTTTCTAAATATCAAATTTTTGTGTGTCATTATTGTCCGTAGCTACACATATTTATAATCCAATATGTTTATTGGAGACTGTGAAAAGATTCCGTACATAATAAGTTGGGACAGAGGCAGTAGGACTTTTGTTCCCCACGTTTCTTCTTCTCGCTGCAGCGATAACCGTCACCGAAGTTCTGTAGTTGGGTTGCCAAAGTTGAGCAATTGCGTCGCCGAAGAGCAATTACCTCATTTCTTCCTTCAATTTGAGTAGCTGCATCACCGGATAATCATTCAACGCATGCAACCTTTTGAATCCGGCGCAGCTCCTTTCACCGGATAATCATTCTCGTGTTTGTCTTCGAGTGCGAACATCATCATTTTTTCAGTTTGCATAGATCTCGTATGTATAGATTTCATATGAATGAATGAGTTTTACATCAATGATGGGCTAACAGACAAACAATTAATTGCTAACTTCCTATATTTATAATGCTATGGTCACTGCTCCTGAGCTAATTAACCAGAAGAATGTTGCAGCTTTAAAAACATAGTAGTTGTATATGTATGATTGAGTGTTGCAGTACAAAATGATGTTTAAGCATGTATATGTATGATAGAACTTCCTATATTTATAATGCTAAAGATCATAACTGCTCATGAGCTAGTTAACCAGAAGAATGCTGCAACTGTGAAAACATAGTAGTTATATGTGTATGATTGAGTGCTGCAGTACAGAATGATGTCGAAAAAACAAGGAGGTTCTTCAACTGGGAAACGATGATGTTTACTTATAGTTTATTCAGATTTCTACTTTTGAAGCTGATGTTTAATTAGCTATAGAATTTAAGCTTTGATGATGTTTATAATTTTAAGTTGATATTTTGTTAGTTGTAGTTGATGATTATGATTTTCATTTTGATGATAATGTTGATGTTTTGTAATTTATTTCTATTTTGAAGTTGATATTTTATTTGACAATTTAACCTTTGATGTTGTTTTATGATTTTCAGTTGATGTTTTATTAGTTGTAGTTGATATTTGTGATTTTCAGTTTGACGTACAGAAGTTGATATTTAATTTGACAATTTAACCCTTTTGATGATGTTTTATGATTTTTAGTTGATGTAATTTGTTGTAGTTGACATTTTATCATTTTCAATTGATGTTTTGTTTGTTGAAATTGATGTTTTGTTTGTTGAAATTGATGTTTACGTGTAGTTTATTGAGGTTTTTGTTTTTGAAGTTGATATTTAATTTGATAATTTAATCTTTAATATTGTTTTATGATTTTCAGTTGATGTTTAGTTAGTCGCAGTTGATGTTTATGATTTCCAGTTTGATGATCATGTTAGTCGTGGTTGTTTATGATTTTCAGTTGATGTTTTATAATTTTTTAGTTGTAGTTGATGTTTTATGGTTTTCAATTGCTATTTTGTTAGTTGTAGTTAATGTTTATGATTTTCAGGTTGACGGTCGTATTTAGGTTTTGCAGTTTTTAAAAATAATAAAATTTTTTGCAGATTGTAGCGAGAGGAAAAATAATGGGAAAATTTTGGGGAAATGTCGCTGGGCAAAAATTTGGCAAAGGTCCTTGGGCAAAAATTAGGGAAATGTCCCTGAGCAAAAATTAAGGAAAGGTCCCCGGGCAAAAGAATGAGAAAAATTGCACAAAGGTTCCTGCCTAAAGTTTAGGTTGCCTAACAGGAGATCATCTCATTAATATAAGTATACTATAATAAAAAATTATTATTTACTCCGGAGTAAAAAAAAATATATACTCACATAACTCTCAGTTCTTTGATATTTGCTAATATAACTCTAAGTTTTTTAAGCGTTGATATAACGCTAAATCTAGTCCGTCTGAAAAGTTGATCAAAAGTGTTCGTCGCTGAATTAGCCTTTGTCCTTTCAATTCTTGCAGAGATAAAGGAGCCATATTCATCCCTAATAATCATGCTTATTCCAACCTTACCAAATGTTGAGAACCAAGAGGCATCAATATTCAGTTTCAGATGACCAGATAAAGGTTTATGTTGGCAGACTTTTAAGATTTTTGGCTTGGGGTGAGATCTAAAGTTAGTTATATTTGTAAGTTCTAAGAATTGATCTCTCGGGCTAGATTTGAGAAAGGGCTTAGCAAAGTAGGTGAGAAAAATATGCTCCTTTATTTTAGAGACGTTATTAGTGTGATTGCAAGAAACTGATTCATGAATGAATTTGTTCCTTGTATTCCATAGAAACCAGCAAGCAAAGCTAGGAATAATCTTAACAAGCTCAGTAGGTAGAGGAGAGAACCCATTATAACTTCAATATGAAAACAATCTAACCCATAGTGAATAAAAAAACATTATAGGTAAGTGAATCAGCGTGTGTATCTGATTCCAAAAATTTTCAGTAAAAGAACATGAATTAGAAAAGGTGATTTACAATATCCTCATGATTGCAGATAATGCACTTGGAAGGAAAATGAAAACCAAGCAATATAAGCACATTATCAAAAGGCAAGAAGGAGTTGAGCGACATCTACATGAATGTAGAGAATTCTTTTTCTGAATTATGTTGTGTCAAATTTTGATTAGAGTAGTAGAATTACTTGGAGTGACATTGACCATATGATAGGCTGATTTAAAATTAAATTTACCTATTAGATTTAGTTTCCATATGAGCTTGTAATTTCTATGCTCATAGATTATAGCTTCCTATGGAAATATGAGAATGTGGAGGGCAATAACAAGTGGGATTTGTGCAAATAAAAGTCCTTTTGGTGGATGAAATATGCAACTAAGGCATGAAGAGGGATATTAGAAAGATCTAAAGTATCAATAAAGGGACCTTGATCGGTCCAGTTAAAGTAGCAGAATGGACATTTCCCCTGTCCATGTATCACTCTAGATTGAGATTCAGCCAAAGAGTTTACAGAGAAAATTCCTTCGAAATTTTGTGATTTCTTGTTGAAGGGTGACAAGGACCAGATAAACTTTGACCATAGGGTGATAGCCATTTGAAACTTCCACCAAAGTTTGATTGCACAAGTCTAGATTATGTTTATACTTGATCTGAGACCTAGACCATTTTTTCCTAATATGTTAACATAACTTCGACCACCTTCTCCAATGCTTTTTTGATTTCATATCAGATTCACCCTAGAAGAAATATGCTAACCTCATTTCAATTAATCTAACAGTGTGACTTTTAGGTTTCAAAACAGACCATATGTGTTGTGTCGTAGGCAGTATACAAGACTCAACATAAGTCTACCTCCAAAACTTAGCATCTTATTTTTCCAATTTCTGGTCTTGTTATCAATTAATTCAAGCAAAGGGTGAAAATGGATATTCTGAACTCTACTTGATATTATAGGGCAACCTAGGTAAGTGAATGGGAAAGTGCCTATTTAGCCTCCCTAACTTGATGAGCTATGAAATTTTTACTAATAAAGAAATCAAATTTGTTAAAATTGATCTTTTGCCCACTGGTTACTTCAAAATTCTGGAGGAAGACTTTTAACTTAGTTAAGCTGGGCTTTGTAGATTTAATGAATATAATGGTATCATCAACATAACTAAGATGAGATATCGGGTTTGCATTGGTTGGCAACTGATAATAATCTAGCTTCTTATTATGGAATATGAAAGCTAGGCTTCTTGTAAATGATTCAGAGAATATATTAAAAAGAAAGGGAGATAAGGATCACCTTATTTTTTTAATCTCTCAAGAAGCATTGAAAAATCCCCCGGGTTTTCATTTATTAAGATTGAAAAGATGGCTTGTGAGATATTTTTCATGATAACCTGCACAAAGCTACCGTGCATACCAAATTTAAGAATAATATTATTAAAAATAGACCAATTTACCCTATCAAAAGTCTTTTTTTAGATCCAATTTAATTAAGAAATTAGGTTATGATGCTTAGTATGTAAAAACCTTATCGTTTCTTGGAGATATATGACATTGTCATATATATATATATGCCTTTTAAGAAAGCAGATTGATGTGGAGAGATCAATTTTTCCATAAAAGGTTTCATCCTCTCAGTTAGGATTTTTGAAAATATTTGTTAGAGACATTAGATAGGCTTATTGGCCTATAATCATCAAAAACGGAGGGTGTAAGTTTCTTTAGAATCACAGATATCCAAGTACTGCTAATGCCTTTAGGGAATGAGTAAGAATACATAAAGCCTGTGGCTGCAGGTCACAACATATTATATCCCAGTCTTTGTTATAAAATGTGCTAGAAAAACTTCAGGTCCAGGACTTGATGATCTTTTCAAACTTGGACAAGTGTTTTCATTTCATCTATGTAAACTGGCCTCATCGGTTAATCATTATCTTGATGAGTGATTAGCTTAGGGATCTGACGAAGAAAATGAGGGTAGTAAAGACCAGCTGAAGGTTGGGCAGGCTCAGATAGAAGGTCCTTGTAGTAAGTTACCGCTTCATGTTCTATGTTAGTGATGGTTTAAGCCCAACCCCATCTTGTTTTTTAATTTTGGTGATCTGCATTTTTTTTCTTTAAATGTGTTATGGTAGTATTTGGTGTTATTATCACCATCCTTAAGCCATTTTTGTTTGGATTTTGCGTCCGAAACTTTTTTTTGTTCCTCAAGTGACCTAATTAGTTCGGGCTTTAGCTTGTTCAGCTTGATCAGTTCAGTATCATTATGATTTAGGTCATAAACTGTCTTTAGAACCCTCAATGCCTCATCAGCTCTTTCTGCATTGGTTTCAATATTTCCAAAATTAGTTTTGTTCTAGGATTTAAGTAGTTTTTAAAGTCTAATGAGCTTAAGTTGCAGACCTAACATTCCACTTCGTGGGATAGGGGATAACCACTAGATCTAGGAATTTCGGTCTCTTAAACTATGCATTTATAAACCTGAATGAGTTGTGGGTAGGATGGTTAGGGAGTCATATATGGAGGAGAATGGGGCTATGGTTTGAGGACTGTTTTTTAAGGGTTTGAATGGGAGGGAAATTTAGTTATCCACAAATCTAAACAAAGACCCCTATCTAATCTTTTACTTTTGGAATAAGTCAAGTGAATGAATTGCCAACTGTGTTAATGTGTATTAGATATTTACTTTTTAAGAAAACATTAAAGTCTCTTATACTCCCTTTATTAGGAATAAATGGTCCTTTATATTCAACTTCAATAGTTATAACATTAAAATTGCATGTAAAGATAACATCATCAGTAGGTTGGGAAATTAGATCACCCCATAACCGATTCCTCTCTAATCTTGTTCTAACTCCATATATAAAAATAGTCTACTTAGCAATATTATATGTGTACTCTTACTATGGAAAAAAATAAATTGGTTTTGGTCAATTAGAAGATTCGGCAGGACATGATCACTCCACATCAGCCAGATTTGGCCATTAGAAGACTCAATACTTGGTTAAACCTGAAATCAGTCATATACTTCTGACAGTGAGAGTTGTCATGCTTAGGTTCTATGAAAAAAAGTAACTATATTTTTTTGTCTTCTAACTCGATTATATAGCCTAAACGGAGATGTGTCCATGCCCCTAAGATTCCAAACTAAGAATTTTAATCTGAGTTATTTTGGCCTTTTGAAGATGATCTAAGCATTATCTTGTTAAATTGAGTAAAATAGTTGGATTTCTTTGGTTGGCCTTTATGCCTTTGGGTGTTAACAGTTAGTGTAGCAATCTTAGTGTTAACATTTTGTGCAGGATTAGGAGATAGGAATAGGGGTACCTTCTGTCCTGGTGATCAAGAGGGAAGAAACTTTCTGGCAGTCAGGCTGAGTGTCCTTCAATGCTTGATTGGTTGTTGATTCCACTGAATTTTGCAATTGAATAAGGGGAGAGAATCCGCTCTTATTTGATCTCTGTTGGGGGTGAGAAATTTCTTTAGCTCGAGGTGGGGAGAAATAAAGATTATGATGCTTACCTGGGATGATGTGGAGATCATCCTTAGCACATCTGATAACTGAGTGTTGCAGTGAAAATGATTAAGCCAAAGGGGTGGGTTGGGCTTTGATGTTAGTACTAGTGACTTCAGGAACCTTAGGGCTTTGCTGCTTAAATTCAATATGGTATTTAAAGAGGCTAAACTGATATAGACTAGGATTATCTTTCCTTTTAGTGGTGGCTTTGATATTGGGGGGTTGTTCAACCAGAGTTTTATTACTAGTGTTCTGGTCTAGGTTTGATTCAGGATCAAGGATATCATTCCTAATGGAGGGTGGTGAGCTAAACTTTTGGCCAGTAGGTTTCCATTTAGGATTTAAATTGGGGTTTGAAGGCCTACAATGTTTGTCGTCATGACCTAATTTTGAGCAATGAAAATAGTAAGTAGGTAAGTTTTCGTAGTCAATAGGATATTTCTTATTATGTTGGATTGAGCATAGTCTAATAGTAGGTTTCAAAGTATTCAAGATGCCAAACTCTACACATAGTTTAATAGTAAAGGGACGGGTTAAACTAGTAATGTCATCATTCATCATAATAAAAGATCCTATAGTGTTCCCTATGGATTCAATTGAAGAGATGTTATAGTAATATAAGGAACATTATGAATTGTTACCCACACAAGGACGATGGAAGGCTCAAAATTTGGCGAGAAGTCAAACCTCCATCGAAGAACCTTCATTAGCAAATCTTGAAACGCCTATGTACCCTTTATCCAGCATCTGTGGAAGTCTGGGAGCTGCTCAAACCTTATAAGGACGTGCTTGTAGTCCAAGGATCCAATCTGATATCTACCTTGGAAACCATCGATTTTGAAAGATGAATTCAGATGTTCTATAGTTAGGCGGCCTTTGAGAAATTTCCCTATTAGGGCATTTGAGTAGTGAGCAGATGGCAGGTTGATTTCAGCTCCAGTATACAAGCAGACAGTGTCCCTCAGATGTTTATGTTTGGATTTGATTTTTGGGTTACTGGGTAGGATTGGAGTAACAAGGTTAGATTTGGTTTTTAAAGCAGCTAGAAAGGATTTTCCGCCACTAGAGAATGGATTTTCCGCCACCAGAGAATGGATTTTCTACTACCAGAGAATGGTGGCTCCAATTTCTAGCCTAAAAGAGATGTACAAGTAAGATTCAGCGTGGGAGAGGAGAGAGAAGATGATATAAGTAGTAATATTGTCATGAGAGGTATCATTAGATTCTTCCTAACGCATACTTTCTGAATATCAAAATTTTACATGTCATTAGAAAATGTATCAAGGCTTATTAGTGGTCAAACATGTTTCGAGAAAAAATGGCTAAAAAGTGTGTCATAATTAGTTGAACGGAGGGAGGGATTATGTTTGTTCTATTATTGATTAGTTAAAAGACAAAGTTTTAGGGAAAACCATCTATCTATAGGTATATGAAAAGACGAGATAAAATTAGAATAATATGAAGCTAGGGGTTTATAATCTACCTGAAATATTTGAGTTTTGATTAGAAGAAACATTGCATATTTAGAGTAAAACATGTGAGTAATTATATGTTTTACTCTAAAAAAGTAATATTTCTAACCAAAACACAAATAGACAAGTGAGTTTACCCAAATAGCTTATAACCCGAATTTGACCCAGATTTTATTTGCTTTAATCCCGTATGTTTTTTAAAAATTTTGTGGTAAAATTGTATTTGGGTCCCTAGTCTTTCATAGCTTATGGAAATACCGTATTTCAAGAGATGAACTCTAATAAAAAAAGTTTACCATAATAAATTAATGCAAAGTCTTGAAAAAGACCGTCTTTCCATAGACATATGGAAAGATGAGGTTGAATTAGAATTATACAAATGTAAAGGGTTTTAGTTGCAATATTAAAAATTTATTATGCAACGTGCAGTAGTTATAAAGTTTATGACCCGATTAATGCTACCCAAGAATTTTATTTTGATTTTTTCTAATTTACCGTTTAAACTTTGGTATTTTCATAACTTATGGAAAGACCGTCTTTCAAGAGACAAACTCATAAATTTAAAAATAGATAAGTGTTAAAATGAACCCAACTTTAAGATGAAAGTGCTAACATAACCCTGCAATCTTAAAAAGTGCAAAAATAACCATTGACTCTGCTGATTTTTTAGTCAATCGTTTGATGGCCAAATTTTATTGAAAAGAGCATTTTACCATCATCAAAAAAGGAAAAAAAAATGTGAAAAGATGAATCTGCCCTCCTTCCTTTCGTCCTCCTTTCTTTCGTCCTCCTTTCTTTCCTCTGCTTCTCCCTTTCTTCTCCGCTTCCATTTTTTTTTCTTCGCTTCCCCCTTTCTTCCTCCGCTTCCACTATTCTTCCTCCGTTCCTAGCGATTTAGGGTTTCAACGGTGAGCTGAATGGGTGGCGGGGCGGTGCGGTTGCCGAAGCTAGCGGGTGGTGAGGCTGAGGGATGGCGGTGAGGGATGTGTGGAATTTTTAAGTACAGAGAAAAATGAAGAAGAAGAAGTTTATTGAAGCTGCATCCGGTTTTGTTTTCGTACAATTCAATCCAAAATAAACCACAGATCACAGCTTTTAAGCTGTACTACTGAGCAGCAAAATAAAAAAATGAAAAAGCCAATCATAGCACAACACGTGTACTGGCTAAACAACAAAATGAGCAAAAAATGAAACGCAGTAGGTTGATGTCATTTTGGCCTCTTTCCATCTTTTGAGCTGAAGTTTGAATTTGGCGCCAAGCTGTTAAACTTGCCTCCAGCTTGCTTCTTGCTCTGCATCAGTTTCCAGTACTGATCCAGAATTCTTGCATTGCTTCATCACCCCCTCCTCAAGCTCAGAATTGAGAGAACAAAAACTGAGCTTGGACAGATTGGCAAGAAGAGAAACCACAGGGAGAGATTTGGTGAAGACATCAGCCAATTGCAGGCGAGAAGAAACAAAAGAAGGGAGAAGAAAGCCTTCAAGATAGTAATCACGGACGAGATGACAATTAATGTCCAAATGCTTGGTTCGTTCATGAAACACAGGAATGGCAGTGAGATGGAGCGCAGCCTGATTATCACAGAAAAGAGGAATTGGAAACTGGACCTGAAGATGAAGATCTTGAGCAAGATAAATGATCCACTTCAGTTCACAGGAAGTCATGGAAAGACTTCTATACTCAGCCTCAGCAGATGACTTGGAGACAGTGGATTGTTTCTTAGATTTCCAAGAGATCAAAGAGGAACCTAAGAACACAGCAAAACCTGTAACTGACCTTCTGGAAATTTTGCAGGTTGCCCAGTCAGCATCACAATAAGCATGAAGCTGGAGATCATTTGCTGAAGGATAGAAAAGGCCATGAGTGGAATGGTGATGAAGATATCTGACAATGTGCAGAGCACCTCTGAGATGATGCTGAGTAGGAGACTGCACAAACTGACTCAACTGATGTACAACAAAAGTGATGTCTGGCCTGGTGTAGTTAAGATATAATAGTCTGCCAATGAGTCTTCGAAAAATGTTGGGATCAGAAAGTAGGACTGAATCCTCATCATGAATAGGCCAGGAGCAAGGAAATGGAGTGGCTGCAGGTTTGCTGTGCAGAAGACCACAATCAGACACAATATCCTGAATGTACTTATGCTGATGAATAAGAAGACCAGAAGGAGATCTGTGCAGTTCCAAGCCAAGGAAATAGTGAGCAGGGCCAAGATCTTTGATGGTGAATTTCTGATGTAAAGATGCCTTTACAGCAGTAATAGCAGCCAGAGAATCCCCCATAATGAGAACATCATCAACATAAACCACCAGTGCCAAAACAGAAGAAGAGGTGAACCTTAAGAAAAGACAGTGATCATGGGGAGATTGATTAAAATTCAGGCTCAAAAGATGTTGAGTAAACTCCTTGTTCCACTGCCTGGAGGCTTGTTTTAAGCCATAGAGACTTTTAGTCAGCTTACAAACCAGATGAGATGTAGAGGCAGAATAACCATCAGGAAGTTTCATGTATACCTCCTCATCCAAATGTCCATGCAGGAAAGCATTGTTAATGTCAAGCTGATGAACATGCCAGTGTGAAGCAGAAGCTACAGCCAAAAGTATTCTAACAGTAACTGCCTTAGCTACTGGTGAAAACACTTCAAAAAAATCTATACCTTCTATCTGATTGAAACCTTTGGCAACTAGCTTTGTGTTTGGCTAAGCTGCCATCTGCATTATACTTCAGTTTATAGATCCATTTTGAACCAATGGCTTTCTTTCCAGGTGGCAGTTTTACCAGATCCCATGTATGATTTTGCTCAAGGGCAGTGAGCTCCTCAGCCATAGCCTTAACCCATTCATGAGAATGCTTTGCTTGCTGATAAGTGGATGGTTCCTGTGCCTGTGAAACATTAAGAACATGTGCAAAAATGCCTGACTGAGGTTGAATGGATGAAGATACAAAATCTTTAGCCCAGACAGGTGGTCTGATAACTCTAGTGCTGTGTCTGGCAACAGTATCAGATGGTGGAGTTGGTACAGGAAAGGAAAGTGTAGGACTAGATGACTCAAGGTAATCAGAAGAAGATGTGTCTGTGAATGGAAGAGGAAAAGAGAAAGGAAGAGATGATGAGTAGGGAAAGGCAGATTCATGGAAAACCACATCCCTAGATATGATTACCCTATGATTCTGTAGATCAAACAACTTATAAGCCTTTTGACCTGTTGGATAGCCAATGAATACACAGGGAAATGCTCTCTCAGCAAATTTATCCTTGTGTGGAGTTGTATTGGTTGCATAGACTAAACAACCAAAAGTTTTGAGCATGTGCATATCAGGTTGTTCATGAAACAACAGTTCAAAAGGTGTTTTCAATGAAATAATTGGAGTTGGAAGTCTATTGATCAGAAAAGTTGCAGTCAAAATTGCATCTCCCCAGAAAGGTTTGGGTAAATTTGATTGGAAAATAATAGCTCTAGCTATCTGCAGCAGATGCTGGTGTTTTCTCTCCACTACACCATTCTGTTGTGGAGTATAAGGACATGATTTCTGATGAAGTATGCCTGAATCAGCAAACAATTGTTCACATTCAAGATTAACAAATTCACTTCCATTATCAGTTCTTATTGATTTGACTGAGGTATGAAACTGATTCTGAACCATGGCAAGAAACAGTTTGAGAATTGAAAATACTTGATCTTTGGATTTTATCAAATAAGTCCATGTAGATCTAGTACAATCATCCACCACTGTTAAGAAATACTTACAACCATTAACAGAACTGATTTTATAAGGTCCCCACAAATCCAAATGTAACAACATAAAAGGAGACTGAGTAGAACTAGTGCTAAGGGAAAAAGGTAATCTATGTTGTTTTGCCATAGGACAAACAGTATAGATACTATCAGTATTGGACAGTGTAGCTGTTTCAGAAATGTGTTTGAGTACATCATTAGAAGGATGGCCTAATCTAAGATGCCAAGAATGAGGAGATGGTGAACTCTGATTAGCAACAGCTCCTATCTCAGTACTCTGGAATGGTTTGGAATGAAGACTCAGCTTGATGTTGTCTGGATGAAATGAATGACTGTCTAAGATATATAGGCCATTTTCTTCTTTGATTGCTGCAAGAACTTTGTTAGTTCTGAGGTCCTGCAGCACACAAAGACCAGAAGAGAATTTGAAGATAACAGGCATGGACTTAGTAAGCTTATGTACAGAAAGGAGATTATATCTGAAATCAGGAATGTGTAGGCAATCAGTTAGGGTAAGTAAGGGATTCAACTTGACTGATCCTATTGCTGTGACTTGCTTAACTGTATGATCTGGCAAGTAAACTGGTGTGGGATTTTGCACAGTAACAGCATTATGAAACATAGACAGATTTGCACACATATGACTTGATGCTCCACTGTCAACAATCCACTTATCATCAGTCAAAGTAAAAACATTAAGGGAAAAGTTTGTGACCAAGCTACCAGCAAAATCATGATAATGTGCATAGTTCACTGCTCCATATTGATCTGAAATTTGTTCCTTCCCTTTCTGTTTCTTCTCAAGTTGTGCCTCCACCAGTTTTGCAACTAGTGCATGCAATTTTTCATCTGGATCACTCAGTGGTGTATCCTCTTCTTCCATAACTACATGTGCTGCATATTTCTGACCTGGTTTCTGATAGATTTGTGGAGCAAATTGTGGTTTAACTGTGACATCTCTGTTGCCTTCCCACAATTCTGGATATCCTTTAATTTTGAAACAGTTCTCCTTCACATGTCCAAGTTTTCCACAATGATCACATTTCAGATCAGGTCTTCTGACATTTCTTCTCCTGAAACCATCTGATTCTTCAACCTGATCAATACCTGATTCCTTGATCTGATAAGGTACTTTCCTGTCCCTATAGATCCTTACAGCCATAGCAGAATTGCCATGAATTTCCTGATAACCACAGTGAATAGCCTTCTGTCTCTCTATCCTAGTTATCATGGAGTATGCTTTCCCAATACTAGGAAGAGGATCCATCAATAAGATCTGATGACTAATAGAGCTGTATTCTTCATTCAACCCCATTAGAAACTGATGCAACTTATCATCCTCTTCTTCTGCAGCTAAACAAGTGTAATTAATGCAGTCTATACTACATTTCTTCCTAGGCCTTAAGCATGCATACTCATCCCAAAGACTCTTCAATTCAGTAAAGTAAACTGCAATAGATTCATTGTTTTGCTTCAATTCACATATATCCTTTTTCAGTTTATGAATAAGAGGACCATTACTTTCCCCAAATCTTTCCTTCAGCTCAGTCCATAAAGCATATGCATCTTCAAAAAACATGAAACCTCTTGCAATTTTCTTTGAAATAGAATTCAGTATCCATGAGATCAAGGTTGAGTTTACCTTATCCCATCTATCATACATTGGATCATCAGAATCTGGTGTTTGTATCTCACCGGTCAAGAACTTCAGTTTTCCTCTGGATTTGAAAGCAATCACCATCGATCTGCTCCATGTTATATAGTTGAACTCATTCAGAGGTTCTGCCACCAATACTAGACTTGAATTATCTCCAGTTTGAAGATCAAATGGATCATTAATCTTTGCCCTTCCTTTGTATGAATTAGATCTAAATGAATGATGAACCGAATCCACTGATTCACCATCAGAAGCCATGATTCACAGCTCAAAATGCTCAGAATTTCAACAGATTTTGAACAAAAAAGATCTCTAGATTTTCCTGGTTATGCTCTGATACCATGTGGAATTTTTAAGTACAGAGAAAAATGAAGAAGAAGAAGAAGTTTATTGAAGCTGCATCCGGTTTTGTTTGCGTACAATTCAATCCAAAATAAACCACAGATCACAGCTTTTAAGCTGTACTACTGAGCAGCAAAATAAAAAAAAATGAAAAAGCCAATCATAGCACAACACGTGTACTGGCTAAACAACAAAATGAGCAAAAAATGAAACGCAGTAGGTTGATGTCGTTTTGGCCTCTTTCCATCTTTTGAGCTGAAGTTTGAATTTGGCGCCAAGCTGTTAAACTTGCCTCCAGTTTGCTCCTTGCTCTGCATCAGTTTCCAGTACTGATCCAGAATTCTTGCATTGCTTCATCAGGATGTGGCAAGGGTTCCACCGTTCTTTTCCGCGGCGGTGAGAGTTGAGGGAATAGTGGTGGGTGATTGCGGGGGGCAGGGGTGGCGGTAAGGGAGGGGTGGCAGTGAGGGATGTGCGGTGGCTAGGGTTCCGCCGTTCATTTCCGCAGCAGCGAGAGCTGAGGTGAGGGTGGTTGGCGAGTTCGTCGTCGGTGTTTCCCGGTGAAGCGGTGGTGTTTCCAGCGGATCGACGGTGGTGGTTTTCGTGTTTTTGTTTGATTGAGGTTGATTTTGGTTAGATGATGAATGATGTGTGTGTTTTGAAGGGATTGATGGAAATGTCGGGTCTTGTTTTAGGATTGTGTTTTTGTGTGATTGAGGTTGATATTGTTATGCTGATGAATGGATGTGTTCTTGTGTGTGTTTTGAACGGATGAGTGGAAATGGAAGGTCTTACTTTTGGAATAATAAGGATTTGGAGCCGGGAAGATGTTAAGAGAACAAATGGTAAGATATAAAGGTGTTCTATAATTTTGATGATTATTTACATATAATTTTGTTGCAGTTGCAGCATGGTTTAACTATCAAAAGTCCTTGACGGACAAAGGTTGCGATTCATTCAATGGTTAAGGGCAACCTAAACCTTCTTAGCTTGAACAGAAATATTTGCCTGGTATAATTGCTGCTCAGGCAACTGGTATGAGTAGATGAAAGACCCGAGGAGGTGTACTCTGGAACTCATCTATGACTGAATTCAATTAACATTTGAAGTTTTTGGTAATGTTCCTGGTTGGTTTCTGATTATTTGTAACGAGGGTATTATGGGTATTAGTTTTTCAACTTCTTAGTCAAGGATATTTTTGTCATTTCACTTTTTATCATTGTTGGCACAAATATTTTAAAAGTTAGGGTTAGATTGACACATACAATAATCAGTTAGGGTTTAGATTGTCACTTTCTGAGATTGCGGGGTTATATTAGCACTTTCAACCTAAATTCAGAGTTTCAAATGTATTTATCCATAATAAGAGAGTCTCAGGAAAAATGACATTTCCATAAGATTATGGACAGTCCACAATGACTTTTACCTTAAATATTGTAATTTTTATAAAATTTAAATATTGTATTTTTAAAGTTAAAATAAGTAATAATATGTATTTGAATGTGAAAATATAAAAATATATTTTCAAAATTTAGTATGTAATTTAACAAAGAGTAAAAAAATAAGTGATTTATGTCCATAAAATTATGAACAGTCCATAGTGACTTTTGGACTGGTTTGTGTACGTGAGTTTTAATTGAATCTGAGGTTATTTCCTCCTATTATGTTAACTGTTTTTCTAACGAGTGCCCATGGGCACTCGTTAACAAATTCAGATTCCATCGAAAACTGTGTTATTAAATGCAAATAGAGTTAATGATTAATGACATCCCTCAAAAACTTACACTCCCTATGTACTATTACACAGTTTTCGATGAATTTATATTTAATAACACAATTTTCGATGGAATTTGAAGTTGTAATGAGTGCCCATGCACACTCGTTAGAAAAACCGTTATGTTATTTGTATGAATGAAGCTTATTTGCAGAAGTTCAATGGTCTAGGATTAAATTGCTTCAAATTTGTGTGATAATTAATATTTGAAGTTCAATGTCTCACATGCACAATCGAGACAGAGGGAAATGTGAGGACAGGACACACATAAATGAGGGAGTGCCGTGTCACTCAAATCATTCACCTATAAAGGAAAAGTGACAAAGCAATGCAAGTAAAAAGATCTTCCGACAACATGATAATGCCCAACCCCACATCTTGTATAGTGACAGAGACTTCATGTGTGCTGCTGATTTTAATGGATTCCAAATACTCCCTCCGTTTTTTTTGTTGGCATATTTACTAAAAGTAGAATTTTTTTTAATTGGCACTTGCTATTTTGGACAAGTTTAAAGTTTTACATCCACTCATTTTACTTTCTCTTCTTTCAATTCAATTTTATCCACTCATTTAGCATCTTCTCAATTCTAACACCAAAAGAGAGGTGCCAATAAAAAAAATCGGAGGGAGTAGTAATTGACTTCATAATTTATTTCCTTTATTTATAGCTAATGAGTCATATGTGATTGTGACTCATGTTCAGTGCTTTCTCGTCCCTGGATCGTGGGTCAGTCGGAATGTTTGCGGCGAGTGGTTTCTGTAAAGTCCTCCGGAGATGGACTTATGTATGGCATATTGTGAATACTAGTAATCTGGTGTTTTAACACCACTGAGTGACTTCTGGTGATATGGTGTTTTAACACCACTGCTATCCAGCAGTATTCCAGCAGCAGTATGGTTGATGTCCACGATTTATGGAGTATATTATGGGATATAATTGTGCGATCTGATCAGGATATTGTGAAGATAAATGATTGATTTCGTGGTCATCTAATTCTGGTAAACGAATATTCCTGTAATAGTTAGGAATTGGTTAAGTAGTTTATTTATGGAACAAGTCCTATTGATAACAGGATTGTTCAATTAAATACCAGATTAGCATTAGATCTTTCCTTAGCCTAGAAGTCTATTGGTGGTAGAGTTAGACAAGGAAAGAGTTTGATTCAAGGCAGGATTGCGATGGGATAAAGAGAAGACGATTACAACGCAATCAATTGACGCGACCAAGATTCAATCTCTACGTGAGAGCTTTGGAGCGATCTGCCGTGGTGTTTTTGGAGGTTCGTAAACAACCGACCAAGTTCGTAAAGATCAGAAATAAGGAAGTCTTAATTCCTCGGGAGGAGGAGATCCAGGGAGACGT
Source organism: Rubia yunnanensis (assembly GCA_037428765.1). Classification (NCBI taxonomy): domain Eukaryota; kingdom Viridiplantae; phylum Streptophyta; class Magnoliopsida; order Gentianales; family Rubiaceae; genus Rubia; species Rubia yunnanensis. The sequence goes on along the minus strand of CM075069.1, from coordinate 60,844,463 downwards.
GTTGATCGTGAGGGTTCAACGACGTAGGATCGACAGTGAGGGGAGCTCACAACATTCACTCTGTAGGTTAGCAATGGATTAGTATTTAAGTTAAGCTTCTTGTACTAAAGACTGCTTTCTAGTGAATGGTTTCTGATCTGGGCAAGGCCCCGCAGACGTAGGTGTATTTGCACCGAACTGCGTAACCAAGTTGTGTGTGCACTGCGTATTTTGTTTTGCCGTTTAACAGCAAACTGATCTTGGTGTTCCAACACCAAACTATTAAACAACTTGGTATAAAGATTTAGAATTCAGGTGAAACGGAATTTCAATTGGTATCAGAGCCAGGCACTTGCTAACCCCTATACAGGGAGAGTGAGATCAGGATAAGTGTTATCTACTCGATCAATGGATAAGTGTTATCTACTTGATCAAGATGTCACCTGCTTGAGCTCGAAAAAGGAAGTTAGTACACTGTGGCACAAAAAATTGGGGCACATAAATTATAAATCTTTGGCTCGTATTTCCAGACTAAATGCAGTCAGAGGTATTCCCGAAATCAGTGAAATCAAGGAGACAGTCTGTGGATCGTGTAAGGAAGGAAAGCAAATTCGTATTCCTCACCATGCTGTGCATGATGTTTCAACATCAAGACTTTTGGAGCTTCTACATATGGACCTAATGGGGCCAGTGAGTACACCAAGTGTGGCAGGGAAGAAGTATATTTTTGTCTGTGTGGATGACTTCTCGAGGTATACGTGGGTATCATTCCTCAAACAAAAATCAGAGGCCGCTGATGTATTCAAGACCTTGGCGCACAAGCTTCATGTAGAAAAAGGAACCGTTCGAATTGCACGCATCAGGAGTGATCATGGAAAGGAATTCAAAAACTCTAAATTTCGGGACATCTGTGAAACGCTTGGTATACATCATGAGTTCTCTGCACCCATAACCCCTCAGCAGAATGGTATAGTAGAAAGAAAGAATCGGACACTGCAGGAAATGGCACGAGCAATGCTGGCTGAGAAAAAAATTCATTCTAGATATTGGGCTGAGGCAGTACACACTGCATGCTACACCATCAACCGAGTATATCTGCGTCCGTTTACCGAGAAGACACCGTATGAGATCTGGAAAGGGAAGAAACCAGATGTGTCGTATTTCCATGTCTTTGGCAGTAAGTATTACATTCTGAAGGATCGAGAACCCTTGGCTAAATTTGAATCCAGGAGCGACATTGGAATATTCTTGGGCTATTCTCCTACCAGCCGAGCATACCGAGTACTGAATCAACGTTCTGGGGTAGTCATGGAGTCCATTAATGTGGTGATAGATGATTCAGAGGACGACAATGCTGGAGAAGGTGATGCGCTTGATTCAGCCGTTCCTACTGGTGTTGGAACACCAGCACCATCAACCGGTGTTGAAACTCCAGAATCTGGAAATCTTGATTCTGACCAGAATCCAATGAGACATATGCAGTTAAGGGATCGACCCCGTGTAAATTACAGAGAATTAGCAGGATTATCGTGTTTCATCTCACTCACTGAACCAAGAAGTTACAAAGAGGCTTTGCTAGATGAATATTGGATCTCGGAAATGCAAGAAGAATTGCAGCAATTCGAGAGAAACAATGTTTGGTTTCTTACCCCACGACCTGTTCATGTAAATGTGATTGGTACCAAGTGGATTTTCAAAAACAAATCTGATGCAGATGGTAATGTCACCAGAAATAAAGCACGCCTTGTTGCTCAAGGGTACACACAAGTAGAAGGGGTTGACTTCGATGAAACTTTTGCCCCTGTAGCCAGATTGGAGTCCATCAGACTAATGTTGGCCGTGTCCTGCATACTAGACTTTACTCTTTATCAAATGGATGTCAAGAGTGCATTCCTGAATGGCATAGTAAAAGAGGAAGTTTACGTGGAGCAACCTAAGGGGTTTGAAGACCCTCAGTTTCCTGATCATGTTTATAGGTTGAATAAGGCGTTGTATGGACTCAAGCAGGCACCTCATGCTTGGTACGAGCGACTGACAACCTTTCTAATTAAAAAGGGCTATCGTCGAGGGGGAGTAGACCGTACGCTGTTCGTCCTGCACAAGGGGTCAAAGATTCTAATTGCACAGATCTATGTGGATGACATTGTGTTTGGATCTACCGATTCAGCCTTGGTGAAGGAGTTCGTTGACTTAATGACTCAAGAGTTCGAAATGAGCATGGTAGGAAACTTGTCGTATTTCTTGGGATTGCAGGTTACTCAGGAGAAGAATGGGCTGTTTATCAATCAACAGAAATATGCTGAAAACTTGATCAAGAGATTCGGACTTACAAGTGCAAAGGCAGTACGCACCCCAATGGCAACCACCGACAAGCTTACAAAGGATGAACAGGGGCAAAGTGTTGATCAGAAATTGTACAGGAGTATGATTGGCAGCCTGTTGTACTTGACTGCAAGCAGACCAGACATCTGTTTAAGTTTTGGTATTTGTGCTCGCTATCAAGCTGATCCAAAGGAATCACATATGTCAGCAGTGAAAAGGATTATACGGTATATAAGTGGAACAGCGGAGTATGGAGTATGGTTTTCTCGAAACAAGGATTCACAATTAGTAGGTTTCAGTGATTCGGACTGGGCTGGGAATGCTGATGATCGTAAGAGTACCACTGGAGGGTGCTTCTTTGCTGGATCTAATCTGGTCAGCTGGTACAGTAAAAAGCAGAATTCTATATCTTTGTCCACAGCTGAAGCAGAGTATTTAGCTGCCGGGAGTTGTTGTGCGCAGTTATTGTGGATGAAGCAGATGATGAGAGATTATGGGTTCAATGATGTGGGTTTGACAGTCCTGTGTGATAATAAAAGCGCCATTGATATTTCCAGGAATCCTGTGCAACACTCTAGAACAAAGCATATCGATATCCGACATCATTTTATCAGAGACTTGGTCGAAAAAGGAGAAGTCGCAGTCCAGTATGTACCAACAGCAGAACAACTGGCTGATATATTTACAAAACCACTGGATGGTGAGACGTTTGAAGGCCTCAGACAGCACTTGGGTGTCTGTCGAATGTAAGGTACTCTGATCTGTACTTTCTATTGTATTATTTACTGTTGTGTTGTTTCTTTTATAATATGGTGAAAAAGAAAAAAGATAGAGAAAAATCAAAAGTATCAAAAATATGTGAAGTGGTGTTTAAACACCGAGGACTTCAGAGGGAGAAAAATCAGCTGGGCCGAAAACTTATTGGGCCTAGGTTTGCACTCAGAAGGAAGGAAAAAGAGAAAGTCTTTTGGGTTTCGGAAAAAGGGGGGAAAAAGGAGAAAGTGACAAATTGATTCCCACACAAACTCAAACTCTCGACTGTTCATCTTCTACGTAGCTCACAGCTCCCTGTTCATCAGAAAAATTTGCCAAAACCCTCGATTTTTGTAGCCCACTCAAAACCCTGTAACAATGGTGAGCTCCACGTTCCAGAAGATGGTCCGAGATTTCGTCAAGGTGCGGGTGCCGGAAAATCCGCGAATTGAAGAGCTCGATTCGGATGCAGATGTGGACGAGCTGTGTGGAGATCGAGTGCAGACGCTAGCCAAGTGGGGTGGAAAAGTTCAGAGACGGAAAGCTAGGTTTGATCATTCTTTCGTCTATGATGGAATTCTCTTTTGCTCCGTTCTTGAATTTATTGAGTGGATGGTGCAGAACAGAGATTATGTAGACCTTAGAAAATATAAAAGTCTTCATGGCAAAGTTAATGGATTTAAACTTGAGGAGTTATTAACTGGTGGAATAGGAGAGATTAGGGAGATTAGTGAGTATAATGCCAAATTGGTTGGGGTTGGTTTCGGAGAACATTATAGAGTAGGAGATGAAGAGGGTCAGTACTTCACAATTTACACACGGATAGCCTCCCTGCACAGGCCGATTATCAGGAATTTGGGGGATAATGTAGTTGTGCAGCCCTGGATAAAAGTGGTTAAATCCACTGATTTTACTGTGGCTGGTGACACAGAGATAGTGTGTTTTGATGAGTCTCTGTTTCAGACTCAAGAATCACTGAGAAGGTTACCTATTCCTGTTGTGGACATTACTGATAGAGAAGAGGAGGCAGGGTGTGCAGGTGGCACTGATGAGGCTGAGATAATTTCGAGGGTGACTGAACCAGAGAGTGCCTCTGTACTGAGTGAATCTGCGTTGAATGAAGCCATATCAGAGTTGTTTAGGTCTGAGTCTGCCCTATCAGAGTTTGTGAGGTCTGATTCTGAGAAGGAAGATGGTGAAAGAATTGCTGCGGAGAGAGCAGGTGGGGCTGTGCTGGTTTGGTTGATACTGATGATCAAACACCAGATGAGAGCCATGCTGAGAAGGAGCAAGGTCCAGCTGATCTGGGTATTGGTGTTGAAACACCACTGGAGACAAGTCCAGCCCAGGGAGTCAAGAGGAAAAGGAAGAAGACTGGTGTTGAAACACCATCTAAATTTGGAGACAGATCCGAACCTCAGATGTCTGAGACAGGTGAAGAAAGGTTGGCCTCTACCTCCAAGAGGGTTCGAAGATCTAAAAGATGCAGAGTCACAAGTACAGCCACTAGTGAGGACAGTGATGAGCCAATTGGGCTGAAAATGAAGAAGTTACGTGCTGCCAGACAGCAAAGACAAGCTGAAACAATTGAGTCTAGTGCACAACCTGTACCTGAAGTGAGTGAAGCCATCAGTCCTGAATTCTTTGATGATGCAAGTCAAGAGAAGTGGAAGTTTGTCTGTGATAGGAAGATATTGGCGGAAAGGCCAGCTGATGCTGTAAAATATAAGGAATGTGGATTCACAGACTATTTGCATTATCTCAAGGTGTTTAAGGCAGCTACCTGTTTCTGTGACTATAACAAGCAACTTGTGATGGAATTTTACTCTAATTTGAAGGAGAAGTGTGAAGACGAAGACTCTCCGTGGTTTCACAGAGTATATGTGAGAGGAACAGTGGTGGTATTTTCCCCGGAGGCAGTAAATGTTTGTCTGCAGCGTGGAACATCGAGGAATGTTCAGGCGGTGTTCCAACACCAAATGCCGGAGAATTTCGATGCAGTGGCAGTAGAGTTGACCGGTGGTGTGGAAAGTTCGTGGCCACTGACTGGGAGACAACAAATACCAGCATCAAACCTGACCTCCAGGTACTACTGTTTGTATATGGTGGCGGTTCATAACTGGATTCCATCGGTAAACAACACGATTGTTACCAAAGAAATGGCGACTCTTCTTTACAGCCTGGGAACGAGGCATAGGGTCAATCTGGGCAGGTTGATTTTTAATGATATTTTGGACTGTGCTCGCAAGACGAGGAAGGAAGCTTTAGTCCATCCCTGTGTGATATCGATGGTACTGCAAAAAGGGGGAGCAGTTGCAAGCGAGACCGATGAAGTATTGACAACCCAAGCATTACGGACAACTCTTAGAACCCTGAGTGGTCGTATAGTGAAAGACCTACCCTGGACGCCTCCAGCGACGACTGGCTCGGATGAAGGAGCAGCTCGGCTGAGAGCCATTGAGGCGAGGGCAGCTGTGTGTCAAGAATTACTTGAACGTCATCAGGCCACTATTACAAAGATTCAGGGGGAGCTGGCAGCTTTGGCGGCTGAGAGAGAAGCATTGCTGGGAGCGAATCAAAATGCAAATGGATCAGATGCTGGTGATTCAGACAATGCTGCATCAGAGGAGTCCGAGTGATAGTTTGGAATGATTGGGATTCTTGATTTTCTTGGTTCTTCTTATCATATTACTGAATTCAGGGGGAGATATTAGAGATTTTGTGTTTTGAATAATTTGAATGATGTATGTTTGGTCTGGATAATTGGATATTTGGGCTAGCTGGTATTTTGGTGTTCAATATTGTTTATGCTAGTAGGTTTTCTGGTATTCTATGGTGTTTGTGCTGCTGTTCTATGAATTCACCAATATGCCAAGGGGGAGATTGTAAAGTCCTCCGGAGATGGACTTATGTATGGCATATTGTGAATACTAGTAATCTGGTGTTTTAACACCACTGAGTGACTTCTGGTGATATGGTGTTTTAACACCACTGCTATCCAGCAGTATTCCAGCAGCAGTATGGTTGATGTCCACGATTTATGGAGTGTATTATGGGATATGATTGTGCGATCTGATCAGGATATTGTGAAGATAAATGATTGATTTCGTGGTCATCTAATTCTGGTAAACGAATATTCCTGTAATAGTTAGGAATTGGTTAAGTAGTTTATTTATGGAACAAGTCCTATTGATAACAGGATTGTTCAATTAAATACCAGATTAGCATTAGATCTTTCCTTAGTCTAGAAGTCTATTGGTGGTAGAGTTAGACAAGGAAAGAGTTTGATTCAAGGCAGGATTGCGATGGGATAAAGAGAAGACGATTACAACGCAATCAATTGACGCGACCAAGATTCAATCTCTACGTGAGAGCTTTGGAGCGATCTGCCGTGGCGTTTTTGGAGGTTCGTAAACAACCGACCAAGTTCGTAAAGATCAGAAACAAGGAAGTCTTAATTCCTCGGGAGGAGGAGATCCAGGGAGACGTGTTGATCGTGAGGGTTCAACGACGTAGGATCAACAGTGAGAGGAGCTCACAACATTCACTCTGTAGGTTAGCAATGGATTAGTATTTAAGTTAAGCTTCTTGTACTAAAGACTGCTTTCTAGTGAATGGTTTCTGATCTGGGCAAGGCCCCGCAGACGTAGGTGTATTTGCACCGAACTGCGTAACCAAGTTGTGTGTGCACTGCGTATTTTGTTTTGCCGTTTAACAGCAAACTGATTTTGGTGTTCCAACACCAAACTATTAAACAACTTGGTATAAAGATTTAGAATTCAGGTGAAACGGAATTTCAGTTTCCCTCTTACCCCGGTGAGGTGTCGCTTGTATTCAACAAAATGGTTTACTTCCGTGAGGTGTTTAATACTAAACTTCATTCGATTAGAGATGTTATATTGACAATTCCAACTTAAAGTCAGGTTATATATGTTTATCCATCAGGAGAAAGTTGAAAGACTGTTTTTTCACAAGTTTATGGACAGTCCACAGTAATTTTTACTTTAAATGTTATAACTTTTTTATAAAATTTAAACACTGTATTTTTAAACTTAAAACAAGTAACAATATATATTTAAATGTAAAAATATATAATAGAAAAAAATAATTTCAATGCATAAGGTTAAAAATTAAGTGGATAGACCCACCAATCCCTAAAAAATAACTACAGTTTTATTCTTTTTAAATCATTCAAATCTGAGGGGTCTGATATAATTTACCAAGCTAGTATTTGGGCGGTAAGTGCATTCAACATTTCAATTGGGCCGGTAGAAATAAAATTAGTAGATGCTTGTAATAGTATTATTATGTATCCCGGGTCAAATTTGCAAAACCTAAAACTTGGACACTGGAACAGCTGAGCTTGCAAGTGCAAGGTCCCGGTTCCCAACCCTAGCTGCCGATTCGACACCAACACCGATCATCTAAACGCCAAATCTTCGCGTTAATCAGTGAATTATCCATTCGAGTCTTCACAACTCAAACTTTCCCTCTGGTCGGTATGATCTATTTGGAATGGTTTGTGTATGTGAGTTTTAATTGAATCTGAGATTATTTCCTCCTATTATGTTGTTTGTATGAATGAAGCTACTTGCAGATCTTCAATAGTCTAGGATGAAATTGCTTCAAATTTGTGTGATAATTAATTTTTGAGCAAGTAACAGAGACAAAAGCCAGACGCGGCTGTAATTTGATGAGGAATTTATTATTAATTCCCCCTGAGCTTCCAATTTATTGTTAGTTGGAACACGTTGCCTTCATACATTGAGGATGCTCTTAGAATCAATTCTATGTACACCTCGTTTCTGTTCTTTGTTCTATTTGTGGAAGTGATACTGTGTCTTACCAAGTACTACCAGTTATTAAATTGAGAGGCTGATTTTCTGGCATGTGTTTTTTGTCGGTCTATTTTTGGGGTTCTTATTAGCCGGAATCTCTGAATCGAATCTGTACTTGCTTTTCTTCTTTGCCCTGTGTCCATGTGCTCATTATACTTAGACATCATACTGTCGGTTGCCTATTTGTGAGCCCTTTCGTTTTAGTATTAGTGGAGGCATTGTGCTGTTGGTGATTAAACTGTAAGAAGAGGTCAGGTTACATTTAGTAGGAGTGCAATGAAGGATATGTGGATCTCACACGGTTCTTGTAAGACTTAATTTGTTGCAATGCATGTCTACATTATTTTTGGGTTGAACACTCAAGACTGATTTAGTTATTTTTCATTGTACTGATATGATTTGATTAGATTACGACTATTTCCTCATCAAGCATTAGCATAGCTCTCAGAAGTTGTTTGGTCAAGTTTCCTCTTAGACTGCCTATTCCAATTTCTGAATAATTTGCCCTTGCCTGATCATGCTTGATTCTTTCTGTCAACTGAAAAATCAAACCCTTTCGCATTCCAGGTTGTGACGAAGAACTTGGAAGTTGAAGAACCACTTGCTACAGTCCTATTAAATACACACGGTATGTACTGATTTGAACCTGTCTCAGACTCTTAGCATATTTGAATAAAGGGTAGTAGCGTAGCTTGTGAAATGGTGGCCTCTTACAAAGGCCTCAGAAGGGTAGTAATGTGTATTTTTGTTAGTGTGTTGGCTTAGATCATATTTTATGAGTAGAAATTTATGTTGATGCCATTCTCAGAGCTGGCTTGTGTAGTAATGAAGAAGAGCTGATACCGAGGTTATTATAAATTGTAGCATTAGCAGTTGTTATTTGCTGGAATTGTACGGTAGTACTTTAGCCAATTAGGGAAGATTAGAGATTAGGAGAAACATTGTAAAAAAGACTTCACACAGTTAAAAAAAAATACAGCAGAATGAGGGAATGATGATCACTATATATGCTTTCAGTCATTGAAACAATGATTAAGTTATAATTTTTTCCGTAACTATGTAAGACAGCATTTTTCTTTTCTCTAACAATCTGTTCTCATTTTTTTTCTTTCTTATGTATTCATTTTTATGATAATAACTATATGTTATGTATTATTATACCTATATTATATATAAATATAATTTATGATATAAAAACTGCCTAGACCAATTAATCCCTTAGGCGCTAGCAATCCGCCCGACTAGCCCCTTGCATTTTTTAAACACTGCTTATAATTTACATCTTTCCTACCTTTTTCTGTTCTTGGGTGGGAAATAGTCTGAATGGCTTCATTTTTGTGTTAACTTGATAGTCACCCTTTCACCCTCTGCTGAATATTTGGTTATGTGTTAATATTACTGATTTTCGGATGAGAAACATCTGGTAGGAATAGGTCTGTATAACAAATTGTGGGTTGAACTATTAATTGATCGTGTAGTTTGGATCTCTCTTGATATCTTCTATTAGCCTTGTGACATCGCACCTCAGGTTTTTTCCCTGGCAATTTGTACCTTCATGTGTCTGTGCCAAGGACCTTTGCATCCCGCTGAGGGCGAGCGGATCTTCGCCTTTTGCCAAGGACCTTTGCATCGTATAGTCATGATAACTTTGATAATATTAAATGATTAATTGACCAAATTTGTATGTTGGGGGGGATGCGAGATCGGCCATAATTTTTGGAAGACTGATAGAAAATTCAGCTGCCTGTTATTGATTGAAGAGCTATTGCTTCTTTGATCTGGGCTGATTTTGTAACTTGAATGACCTTGTCTGTCATTACATATGTGTTAATAGTTTTAAATTTAACATTGATCATTTGCAACTGCTTTTGTTTTTACCATGTCAGGATTATGGCTGGTAAAGCTGAAGAGGAACCAGTGAATGAGCAAGCTGTTGCAAACATCTATGGGTCATTGAGATCTGATATGACTCAGATATACTCAAAGATCACTGAACTGGAAATGGAAGTTAGTGAGCACTCATTGGTAATGAATGCCATTCAGCCGCTTGACCCATCAAGGCGGTGCTATCGGATGATCGGTGGTGTTCTTGTAGAGAGAACTGTTAACGAGGTGCTTCCTGCTGTTCAGCGCAATAGGGAAGGGCTTCTAGAGGTGATAGCACGGCTTAACGAGGCATTGGAAAGGAAGAAGAAAGAAATTGCTGACTTTGAGGCCAAATACAAAATCCGAATTCGTAAAGCAGATGATATGAAAGATGAGAGTAGTAAAAAGGAAGGGTCTGCACAGGGTGTTCTTGTTGGTGCTGCTGGTACAAATGAATAGAGCTGTCTTAGTGTAACCTAATCCGTATTTGCAAGTATTTTGGTGTCCCATTTTAGGCAATTTGAGAGCTTAAATTGTTATTTTTACTTGGATAAAAAAAAAGTTTGAGGTGTTAGTTTCCGTTTTTTCTGTGGGTACAAAAGTTATCTTTCTCTATATTTAAATCTCAAATTCCCGGAGTTGCAGAAAATTTGTTCCTAACTGATTGTGCTGTAGTGCTTCTGAGATGGAAACGAAAATTAGAGCATTTTCAATCGTGACCTACAGCATCTTGTACCCTGCGTTGCGGTATGAATGAGTTAGGAAGCTCTACACTTCCTTAAGATAAGCTATTCTCTTTGTTTCTTGAAGGGTTCCACATATTTCATTTATTAAATATTTAAAATATAGTTACGTCAACTACTTTTATTTGAGTTTTATGCACTTTGCATTAATTACATCCTACATCTGGTATACTTTGTTGAGTGTGTATCGCTCGACTAGTAACATATGTGACATTTATGACAAACATTTTATAATGATCGTAGTATTGTTTTGTAACAATAGGGTAAGATCATATTGTACTCTGTATTTTAAATATTGCAAACTAGTACCACTGTAATGCAACTAGGTTCGGTAAATTTGGGCATGAAGCGGAGGGTAAAGAGAAGATGACTTCAAATGGTTCGTTGTGCATCAGTATAAGTATTTTGATATGGGATTCAGAAAAATAAAGTAAATCGCTATATCACGCTATGTATTTTACTTAATTGTGTCTTGTATTTTGTACTATTGAAATACTTTATGTATTTTGAACTAATTTAAATAAATAATGAAATTGAATAGTTAATAATAATAAATTATAATTAGTAAAAATTAATCGGAATTAAAAATTAATTTAATTCTCAGATTAATGACCCTGCCAGGAACAAGTGTACGACGGCGGTGGTCGGCAACGGTGGTGTTTGGAGGTTGATTTTCGCTGGCGTGGGGTTCGCCGGTGCGTTCTCCGACGTATTCTCCATCTCTCCGGCATCTTCTCCGGCGTGATATATACGCTTTCCGTCGTCTTCTCCGTCAAATCGTCGCTTTTTAGTTCTCCTTTCCTTCTCCGGCCTCGTTCTATTTTCCTTCTCCGGCCACCGTTCTCCTTTCCTTCTCCGGCCACCGCTCTCCTTTCTTTCTCCGGCCCGACTCTCCTTTTGCTTCTCTCAATCGGCTCTCATTTCCCGGTTCTCGTTTGCCCAGCCCCAACACAATTCTCATCGCCTTGCTCGGACCCGGTTCTCCTCCCACGGTTCTCCTTTCGTCTTGCTGTCGAACCACTGCCTTCGGTTCTTGTTTCAACACCGAGGCCTGCTCGAGAGCACGGCTGGGCTAGGGATAGGAGAATTACTGTTGCCGTAAATCTGGGCTAGGGGTGGGAGAATCGGACCGGGGCAGAGTCAATTACTGTTGTCAAGCGGTAAGAGCACGGTTGGGCTACACTCTCTTTTGACGAGGAAGACGGCGAGGGCTGAGCTGGGGACGAGAAGGACACCGACGGCGAGGACATGACAGGGGACAGGTGGTTTCTGGCGAGGGAGGGTTTTCCGAAGGGGGTGGGGTTGACATGGTGGTGGTTCGACAGGGTGGCTGGGGACGAAAATAAATTTGTTTTTTATTTTCTTAAAATTAAATTTTTTTGTTTTATTTTCTAAATTAAAATTTGTTTTATACGTGTACACACATATTACGGCGTAAGTAAGTAAAATACATGACGTGATATATAAACACCCAACATTAATGAAATATTACCTGTCCGGAGTTCTACTACTCCTTTCATACCCATTTAAAATTGTACATATGTTTTGTTCGAATTTAATGTTTTTAAGTCGTGTAACTTGAGATGTGCTATATTGACGATGTATGAAAAGTTAATATTTAGAAAATATATGTTGGAGGGAATCCAATATTATTATATATGATGGTATTGTTAAAAATATGCTAATTTAAATCTATGATCAAATGTGATATGAAAATAATAACAAAAAAAAGTTGCAGTATTAAGGGAATAGTAGTCTAGAAAAGGCATTTTGATATATTTTTAATGGATTCAAATATTTGATATTCCCTCCTTCCCAAATCCCAACTAAATTGATAGTATTGTTTTTGATCCGCTAATTTAGGCAGAATGATATATGACATTGCAGATGAATTATAAAAGAGCGGTATTTTCATCCACTGATGTCATGCATAGTAATACCGACGTCAGCTAATTACTGGAAAAATAGAAAACTAAAAATCTGCTTACCTCTGAGTAAAAGGAGGGAATTGAAGCAACAAATTTTTAAAAAGACCAAAAGCCTATTCATTACTACCCTACCGAACCTATGGATTAGAAGTTAAAAAAGCCACTAGAATTCATTCTTAATCACTTCTTCATCTTCTCAAAAACATCTAACCAATTATGCTCTCAGAAAACATCATTGAACATGAAATTTATGAGAAGACGAGGACCATAAATTTAACTAATGATGAACACAATGAAGTGGTGCAGTTTCTCCTTGTCACTCAGAAGGATGATAGAATTCACCATGGTAGGGCTACAGAGGCAGTAACTCATTGGGGCATCTATTTGCGCACCATGAACAAGATTTGGTCCGTTGCTAAGGAGCAGGTTGCAGCAGGCAATGCAATACATGTAAAGTGCCACAAACTAAGAATGAGCCAGGGAAGGTAAAGGAAGCCTTCAAATCAATTCTAATATCCCTTAGTAAAACATGCTGGAGGGTAGCAACACAATGCAATATGAGCAAAAATACAATTCATTGACTAGTAAAAGTGGGTTCTCTACGGAAGAATACAAGTGCAATGATGCTCCTCTTGAAAGAGGCAAATATGGTGGACAAACATGTTTATGCACGTTCAAATTAAGGTACGAAAGACATTCATCTAAGGTTATATTTAAGAGCATGTATAATACTGTCCATTCGGACAAGAAATGATTTTATATGTTCAAAGAATCAACAATTTATATATTTCTCTCGGAAGAAGAAAATTCACTTAGAACATGTCAACACAAAAGGTTATGGTCAAAAAATCATGTTTCTTTGTGTAGTTTCTAGGCCTATAATTGCAGAAAATGGGGATGCCATTTTTCATGGAAAATTTGGCGTTTTCCCATTGATTGATAAAGTTCCACCAGTTAAAAACAACAAGAACATGTCCCACATGCACAATCGAGACAAAGGCAAATGTGAAGATACGGCACACAGAAATGAGAGAGTACTTTATCACTCAAGACATTCACCTATAAAGGAAAAGTGACAAAGCAATGCAAGCAAAAAGATTTCCTACAACATGATAATGCCAAACCCCACTTCTTTTATGGTGACATAGACTTCATGTGTGTTGCTGACTTTGATAGATTCCAAATAGCGATTGACTTCATAATTTATTTACTTTATTTATAGCTGGTGAGTCGTGAGATCGTGACCCACGCTGTATGCTTTCTCGCCCTTGGACCGTGGTCCAGTTGGGATATTTGCGGCGGCTAGTTTCCCTTTTACCCAAGACGAGGTGTCACTTGTATTAAGTGAATCACTGCTCAGCAAACTGGTTTGCTTCCGTGAGGTGTTTTAATGCTAAACTTCACTTGATAAAAAAGGTATATGCCAGAAACACAGATTAAAAACATATTTTCATGTTCATGGTCATAAATTTCATATCTCATTTTTAGAAATCTCAAATAATAGTAAAAACATGAATAACATTTAAAAGTTGACCAAGGGACATATTAAAAAACACTAGTTCAGGAACAAAAATAATTATGAGGAGAATATTTTAACGTAAGACATGACATGCACTCATGTGAAAAACACGGGTTCATGGTCATATACATTTCAGATCCGATTTTATTAAAAAATAAATTACCATACCCATATCAATAACATGATGAAACTTAAATCTAAGATATTTAATGAAATCAACTATTTTTCAAACAGAAATAGTTCTCAAGGCAAAGTTGTGAACATTACCCCTAGTGGACAGTAGAACTTGCAACTAAAGTCCCGGATTGGATCCGAGGTAAATGCTCTGATGCTTAAGTCAATATTCTCTATTAATGAATATAGTATATCTTATTGCTAGTTGGTGCTTACCTTGATATCTCAGGCCATCGTATATTTATAGGCCTGTTAGGCCTACATTATCAGGGGGACATTGATGCAAATATCGTGCAGATTGTGGCCATCGTAGTGGTTACACAACTTTTCCCTGTGTAGATTACGTAGGCCAGATTTTATTGATAATGTCCAGAGTGGAAGCTATATGCGTAATATTCGTGGTAATATTTGAATGTTTCTAGTCTAAGTAGCGTTAGCTGTGTGACACATACATCTCAGCATCTGTTTGCTCTTCGTTGTGTGAATACTTTGCCAACTTTACTAAGCTAGTTTTTACAATTGATTAATCCTACAATTGAATTGCAAAACAACTAGATTATACAAAGAATGCTATGCTAATCATGCATACAACTACAAAAATAGATTAAACAAAAAGATACCTATTATAGGGATACAATTGATATCTACTTCCAAACCACATGTTGATCATAGAATCATTAGTCTAGTTTTAACCTCTTGATTCCATATTGTAGAGGTAAACCTCCCATTCTTCTTAAGTGTAACAAAAAGAGTGGATTTCACTTCTCTTCATAGACCCCACTAATGACCGCCTTAGACGATCAACACCTAAAGTTATCTTATTAGTGCCATTATGCACGAAGAATCAATAAGCTTGATAATGTCCTTAAACATTTAACAAATTCACATACTTCTTAAGGATTACCAAGAATGTTCAACATTCAATAGTTCTCCTTCATTCCTACTTCAAGATAAACATGCAAAAGAGTATAACAATCTCATATTCATCTAGCAATTTTTAATATCACAAACATCGCTACAAAACACTAATTTCATGCTCTTGAACCACATATTAAAAGGGAAGAATTAGCTATTTTCATCTTAACTTCAAACATGCTATCATAAAAACAATCCATATCCACACATTTTTAACCAATTCATGAAGCTGATGAAATCAACATTCAAAGCATAGGAAATACATGATAATCAGGAGATCTAGATAGAGTTTAAGAGATTATCACTACATAGGTTTGGAAGTTTTAATCAATTGATCCTAAGAAGAAAACTAGCCTAGATAATGAAACCCATCACATAGAACATAAATCTACAAAGAAACATGGAAGAAATAGAAAGAGAAATGGAAAAAGTAGGGTTTTGGAGGTCCCAAAGTCGGGCTCACATCATATAGGGAAGAAGGGGCTATTTATAGCCCAAGGAATTAAAGGAGGAATGGCGAAAAAGTTAAATTCAGGGTGGTTTCCATGGACCATGGTATATTCCACGGTCCATGGAGGTTAATCTGCCCTCTTCTTCTTTCTATCGCTACGAGTGAACCATTCATTTATTTTGGGAGTTCTTGTAGTCAATTTTATAGTACTGGCAGAGACGAATCCAATGATGCTATCTATGTACACCACTTTGTCTCAGATCATTGTCACAACTCAGCTTCAAAACTCAGATCATTCTTCACCTGCTACTTTTCTTTCCTTCTTCACTCTATCCTACCACTTTGTATGTGACCTTCCTTCTTCCACCACCCTTGAGAGTGACATTATTCCGACAATCTAGTATTTATTTTGAACCCAATCTTATATCCTCTAATCAATCATGGAAGACTCCAACTAAACATTAAACACTTTACAAATTAAGGAGTTAGGAAACAAAATGATGAAATGAGATCCTAATCTCTAGTTGGTAAAGTATTCAATCCTCTAAAGTAAAACCTTTAATTTATTACAACTATGAGTATCAAATGTGCTAAGAAGAGAGTATAAAATGAGCACATCATGCATGCAAAAAATTATGATTAAAGAGGGTCCTTATTAATGGGCAACAAAGAGCAGTAAAATGGAACTGGTAGAGCTAAAATCGATCAAAAGTTTAAAATATTGTAGTTTATTGTATTGTATAGACGTAGTGACATTGAGGTATTTTTTGGTCTACTCCCCCCGTCCTAATCATCTCTGCACAATTTCTTTTTTTTTTGCCTGTCCGAACCAAATATGCATACTTTCCATTTAAAGAAAATTTTAGCATGTCAGAAGACATTACTACCCCTAAAATATTGAATATTTACACAATTATTCTTCTCTCACCAATTGGTTAAACCTTCTCAAACCTTTTCAAAACTAATACCATTGCTCTCAAAATTAACAAATCTCCCTTATCTTCTCTTTTATGCTATGCTCTCAAAATTCACAAACCAATATCATTCTACTAAAATTTCACACAATCCCCAAATCGTTCCATAACTAGAAACCTAGAATGAATTAGGGAGAACCCATTCATTTCTTGCTTCTTCTTTCTGTTTCACTGGCCCATTCATGAGGGAGAACCCATTAATTTATGCATTCATAGAGCACAAAAACCATTCTTTTGTTGCTTCTCTATCCTCGTTAGCTCTTCAGAATGCAGCAAGGTGTTGCAGGTGGGCAACCCAAACCCTTTTAGCGCAGTGAATTCGAAGCGACTTGGTGAATCCATCTTTTGGACTCGGTAAATCCGGCATGACTTAAAGAATATGGATTTCATACTTGGTGAATCTGGCGCGACTCAAAAAATCTAGCTTTCATACCCGGGGAGTTCGACTTTCATACTCGTTGAAGAAGGCAGGGTGAAGGGTGGCTCAAATTTTAGGGAAATTATAGTGGGGGGGGGGGGGGAGAGGGGGTGGTAGTTGATTGAACAAGGCAGAGTGACTGCAGGGGGCTGATGATAGGTGGGAGAAGAGTATTTAGACTTTTCCTCTCACTAAAATAAACCCAGCGACATATTTACGTTTTTCAAGTCAAACTTGGTAGTGAAATGCTCTGCCGCTCTCTTCTTTCCCTCTCTTGGATTATCCTACTTTGAAGGCCTTCAAACCTTCAACAATCAAACTTTAATAGAAGTTTTGATTATCTCCCCATGGAATTCAACTTAGAATTTAAAATGTGGAAATTTAATTTGCCCATCAATGGCAATTATATTCTCATTGGAATGAATCAAGAAATTATGTTGATTGAAAATTTTCTTCATTCAAATCAATCAACCTTAATTCCCTCATATAATCACCTCATCATACACCTGCACTCATCCAATTCATACACAACGAAAAAACTTTCCCCATAACCCTTCTTTTCCAAGTGGATATTCTTGTAACCATGCTGATTGTAGAGTATCTGGCTAAGCACTGTGCAAGCTTGCACATTATGGAGGGTGACAAACCAATAAGCAGCAACAAACAGAGTAACCTTCTTATGAGGGAAAGAATTTACTTTGCGGTTAAAATTCTTACCCCTAAGACCAAAAGGGTGAGGTCGATGATTACATCACTCAGCAAAGGGTGGAGATGTAAGGGGGGGGGGAGTTGATGGCTTTTCCATGGGAAGGAACTTGGCAAATTTTCAATTCTATGATGGTGAAGACTGAAAAAATTGATAGACAATTCTCCCCGGTCTTTTGAAAATTGTCTGGTGGTTCTTAAGGAAACATATGGGATTGAGGCGGTTCACAATATTAATTTTGAAAAATGTCCTTTATGGGTTCATCTCTATTCACTTCCTCATGCTCTTTGTAATATTGGCACTGCCACAATTGAGGGAAACAACCTCAAGGTTTTGTCAAAGTGTCTCGAAACAAAATTAGTACCTATATGGGAAAGAATATCAGAGTTAGAATTACCATTCCAGTTGATGAGCCGCTACCAAGAATACATGATTTCAGAGATTCGAAAACTGGTAAAGTTTATAAAATTTATTAATAGTATGAAAGGATGCCTCACTTCTGTGAAT
The DNA here is from genome assembly GCA_037428765.1 of Rubia yunnanensis. Lineage (NCBI taxonomy): Eukaryota > Viridiplantae > Streptophyta > Magnoliopsida > Gentianales > Rubiaceae > Rubia > Rubia yunnanensis. The sequence goes on along the minus strand of CM075069.1, from coordinate 60,826,370 downwards.
TGTGTGGTTATTTGGACCACACAAAAATTGATTGTCCGTCAAAGGACACTCCCTGCAGAGAAAGCTAATGCCAGTGGGCTGGGGAAAATTATTGTTGTTTAAAAATGAGTACCCAACACCCCAAAAAAGATTGACAAATCCAAGGGATGTCGAGCAAAAGGTGGAGAACATACAACAGACAAAAACAAGATTGCTTGTGGCAATTGAGAAAAATCCAAAATTACCTGAATATGAAGAAGTGATGAAACAGACTGAAAAACCAATTCAGCTCAACAAAATGGATACCATATGGGATAGAGAGAATGATCAGCCCATGAGTCTTATTCCTCACGAGTCAGCAATGTTCAAGTCAGTCACGACAAGGAATTTTCTCCTGGTTCTCATGCCGGACATGGCAGCGACATATGACATCCAGGACATCAAGGGCAGCGCTGTAACAGCGGTGTCCAGGGCAGCAGTGATTACTCCGAAAAAAATCACAACATTCTAGCAACCCAGGTGACAATGACAGACAAAGGAAGGAAAAAATCACGCCGGAATTGGAGCCATTTGTTTTCATCGCAATTACGCCAACGGTCTTACGCCAGGGAGGGAAATTAATTGGGCTGGTCTCCTAATTCCCGCAACACTAATCTATCTGGTGATATAACTGGCGTTGATTACTCCAAAGAGTATGAAAAGTGAAGAACAAGAGGCGGGACGAAAGATGCTTATGAAATTCACACCAATGCCAAAAAATAAAGATGCGTAAAAGGAAGGAATTATTTGATCCCTGGCTAATCATCCCATCCACAACATGCACTCTCTTTGGAGTTTTATTTATGTTAAAAGCAGTCCAGCGTCACCACTTTTGGACTATCTGCAAGGCCTTCTCCATCGAAAGGGTCCACCGCTGGGGTTCAATGGCCATGTAACCGGGTCAATTTATCCTCTGAAAATTATGAACAGTAAAAATGCTCTGCCAGAAGATGAAGGGTATTAAGGGACATTAATTGAGGAAAACCAGATCAAGCTAGGATATACTTTACCGAATGTTGCGGAGATTGTTATCACAAAAGTCACCACTGTGACTGGAGTACAAATCACCACTGGAGAGCCAACAAAGATGAAGGAGGAATTATTAGAAATAATTGATGATGCAGAAAAGAAGAAAGTGGAGACATCATAGAAGCTTAACTTTCCTTTGGGATTGAATTTCATTGTAGGGACACCTGCAAATGGACCATTGGAGGTGACGGGAAAACACTAGTCCCTCCGAGGAAAATGATGGGCCTTAGTTGGTATTGCCGAGGATTATCTAGTGCGCTCTCAGTATGCCATTTCAAAATTTTATTTCACAAGTTTAGTCTGCATTTTATTTTTCTTTTAGGAGAAAAATGTTCTTCATTTGAATTGTTAAAAGGTAAAAGATCAAATGGATCTCCATGGAATTTTTGTAGATTCCAATGGAAATTTGGATGATCATGATTTATTTTGGAATAAAGATGTAGAGATTACTATTTTATCTTACTCTTTCAATTTTATATATTTTACAATAAAATATCCAGTTACTCTTACATTTTGGGTTGTACAGGCGTGTATGGCGAACCTGATTCGAGTAAGCGTGAAGAATTCTGGGAAAAATTTCCAAACATAAGCGCAAACTCACAACTGCCATGGCTATGCATTGGGGATTTTAATGAAATTTTACACCAAAATGAAATGGAAAGTGAAAATGGAAGGACAAATTGGAAAATTATAGCCTTCCAAAATGTGCTTAGCGAATGTAATCTTAGTGACTTGGGATTAATGGGAAAAAAGTTTACGTGGTGTTGGAATTGGAGAAACTAACACACTCTCAGAGCAAGGCTAAATAGAGCAGTAGTCTTGCCAAATTGGAGAAGTTTATATCCCGCATCTTAAGTTAAGCATATCTTTAGTCACAGACCAGACCATGTCCCTATACTTTTGCAAGTTTGGACAAACAATATTTGCCTAGGAGGTTATAGGAGACAATGAACATTTTTCTTTGAAAATTTTTGGAGGCATTCACCAGATTAGGACAGAGAAGAATAGGACGTGGAAATACTGAAAAAGTTATATCAAGCTTATGGCTACCAAGACAGTGGGCAGCGAAGCCAAATTTACTTCCATAGAATTACTTGAAAGATGTTACAGTTGACCAATTAACAGAGGCACATGGAACTAAATAGAACTCTACCTTAATTAGAAATACTTTTGATGAAACTGAGTGATATGTCCATTTTATATGGTGATTTTAGAACTTTTTGGACTTACTTTTGGGTAATTTTGTTATCTAAATCTTGTATTTTGCCTCGAAATTCTCTTAGGGGAGTTGGTGTATATATGGCCCAACGATCAGGCTGATGGCTACTAGGCCCAACCCAATGTCATCCCACAACAAGACAAGTATGTTTCATCCCAAGACAAGGATCAGTTGATTGCAGAGCTTCGGTTCGTGAGCTAAAATATCTGGAACAAACAACAAGCATGAAGGCCATGACTGTAGAATGTGGTGATCGTGGTATGTCTATGATCTCAATCCCTAAAAGCAAGGAACTGCAGCCACATTAGCCTATAAATATAAAAAGCTGTGGAAGAGCTAAGGTAATCACTACTATCTCCAGAAATTCCAATTCTGAAATGGAAAACTCACTTGATTGTCAGAGTTTTTCTCTTGGAATCACTTCTGGGATTAACCTTGCAAGTAGAGGAATTCATGAAAGTACAATCAACTTGCTTGAATGGTCTACCACATCATTTGGTGCCGCCTGTGGGGACAATTATTTTTGTTCGTTGCAAGATCATTCAAGTAAGCAATGGTGTACACCAGGAGTGAGCAGAGCCACAACCATCAATCACGTGAGTACGTACCAGGATGCGATAAGAAGGTACATCGTAATTAAGAACACACTCCAAATAGGAAAAAAGAACACAACAAAGAGGAGACTGAGGAGGAAGCAGAATCTCCGAACAATAACCATAACAAGGAAAAAAGGCATTTGCGACATTCTTGGAAGCGAACAAAGAAAAAATTTATGACCAATTTCTAGAGACGCTCAAGCAAAAACCCCCAAAACCATAGAAAAGGGTAAATCAAGAGCGTGAAAACATTAACTATGAAGAATTATTGTGTGATATTGTCATAGAAGAAGACACAGATAAATCGCCTCTAGCTCCGCATTTGGGTAATTTTAAAATGCCAATGGACTTTAAGCTTCATTTTCACTTTAAAATCTATGATGGGACCACGAATCCAGAGGAATTTTTGTACTCATGGATCAGCATGAGATTTCGCAATGCGAGTATCGAGTTAGTTTGCAAGGCATTTCCCATCTCTTTGACAGGGACAACGATCACTTGGTATGAAGACCTCCCAAATAGGAGTATCAAATCTTGGGCACAGTTGTCTGAATTATTCTTGGGTGGCTTTTACCAAAAATAAAAGTTCACTAAAATGATCTCGGACCTTAGTAATACAGCCCAGCGAAGCGACAAAAGCCTAGCAAATTATCACAATCGGTTTGTCACTGAAAGCCTACAAGTTCACAATTTGTCATTCCAATCATCGTTAGGAGCATTCATATCAGGCCCGCGATTAGGAGAATTCTACAAAGAACTGACGAAGAATATGCCTGAAAATCCAAGGGAACGACAGAAGATGATCGAGCAGTATGTGCAAACATAGGAAGCAAATAACCGTAAAATAGAGTGGGAAAGAGGCGAAAAGCGAATGTGGGAAGATTCGCAGAAGGGACTTATGGAAAAGGAAAAGGGAAGAGAAATAGGTTCGCAAGTTGCAACATTTCAGAATACACCTTTGACAAGCCAAGGGAAAGAAATATGGCAAGCACACAAGGATCTATTCCGAGAACCAACACCTATGCTAGCACCACCAGAAAAGAGATCCAGGGAATACTATTGTGCTTTCCACAAGGACCATGGCCACGACATCGAGTACCGTAGAGACCTAAGAAGACAAATTGAAGATAATTTAAGGAATGGCTTCTTAGGTTAATATAGAAAGGAAGGGGAAAGCCAGTATGGTGAACATAACAATACAACGAATACCGTAGCAAGGAATCAGGGAACAACGTCTACAATGCCAAAGAATCAAAAGCTGATTGTGGCAATTGACTGCAAGGAGGATGAGAGCGGTGAAATGCCAGAGACAGTCATCTTGTCTATACATGGATCTACAGAGTCATTGTCCAATAATGCTTGGAAAGCTAGAGCACGATACTCTCCCCTGCAAGAACCTGTTGATAAAAGACTCCGGTCAGTTAAGAGGATCAACTTCAGCGAATAGGATGCAGTACCAAACGTGTCGCCTTACAATGATCCCATGTTGATTATAGAAAACATGGGGAATGCTACTGTGCACAGAGTGTTCATATATGATAGAAGTGCAGTCGAAATACTATTTGTCAACTTTGACAGGCTAGGGTTTAATCGAACGGACCTAAAAAAATCCACGTCCTCGCAGGTTGGATTTATTGGGCAATTAGAAATGCCCTTAGGAAATATACAACTACTTGTCACCATTGGGGAAAGCGGAAGAAGTTGCACCATCATGTGTGACTTTGTATTCATGGACGCTCTAAGTACGTTTAATGCTATCATAGGAAGACCATGGATGAACAGAGAAAAAACTATACGGCCATCCTACCACCTAGTCATAAAATTCCCAACTCCAGCCGGGATTGCAACTATAAGAGGAAACCAACAAACAGTAAGGCAATGCATGGTCATTGCAATGAAGGCAGGAAGATTGGGAGAAAAAATGAAGATGGTTAGCACAATTTCAATGGTGAATCACCAAATGAGCTAGAATCAACAGTGGACTTAAGGGAAGAGAGAAAGCTAGTTAGTCTGGAAAACGAAGATTGCTCAAAGTGTGTAAGGATGGGAAAATTCCTTCCCAATGAAGAAAAGAAGAGAATCATACAAATCCTGTGAAGCCACAAAGAAACTTTTGCATGGAGTGTTCATAACATGTTAGGAATAGACCCACACATTGCTACAAACTCTTTAAACAACAACGATGCGGTAAAACCGGTCAAACAGAAGCAGCGCTGCTTCACCAGTGATAGGCAGAAGTGATTAAAGAAGAGGTCACAGCATTGCTTCAAGCTGGCATAGTAAAGGAGATTGTATACCAAAAATGGTTCGCAAATCTAGTTATGGTGAGAAAGTATGATGTCAGATGAATGATGTGCATTTATTTTACAGACCTGATTAAAGCTTGCCCCAAGGACTGTTATCCACTACCAAAAACAGATCAACTGGTTCAGGCGATTTTAGGGTATTAGGTGCTAGCATTTATGTTCGCGTACAAAGGATACCATTAAATATTAATGAACCCAGAAGATACAGAAAAAATAGCTTTTATAACGAGATTTGTGACATTTTGTTACGTAAAGATGCCATCTGGGCTGAAAAATGCAGGGGCAACATGCCAGCGAGTAGTGGATAATACTTTTCACAATCAAATTGGGAGGAATGTTAAAGTATATGTCGATGACATGGTCATTAAAAACAGAAAGGTGGATAGCTTCGTCGCGGCTCTAGAAGAGACTTTGGATATGTTAAGTGCCATAGGGATGAAGCTAAACCCTAAGAAGTGTGTATTCAGAGTAGGCGTAGGAAAACTCTTAGGATACAAGGTGTCCTCGAGGATACAAGAGATACAAGAGACTTGGGATAGCTCCTACTTTTAGGATACTGGTACTTCCAACTCTATTTTAATTCTCCTTGAAGACCAAAAACAAGTACTAGTGTACTAAAATAAGTAGAATGTTACAAACTACGGAGAAATTGTATATGCCAATGGAAAAGCTAACCCTGACCAAATGCGTTAGTTAGCAATTTGTGTGTGAATGCAAATATGATAAGATTTTGTTGTAACATCAAAGTAGGAGCTATGATGGAAGAAGGATAGCATGAATGATGAATCTGAGAAGAACTAATCTCGTCCTATATGATTGATTTACTGAATATTTTAATTCTTATATATGTGGGATTGGATTAAGATTTGTAGAGTTGGAAGTGAGAAGGATTTCAGTTATGGAACTGATTGGAATGAGATATAATCCCTTACTTCAAGGGATTAGATTTGATAAATCCGATCTCCAATAAGATTTGATTGATATGAAAATATTTTGTGAAGATAGGATTGTATTCGCACAGGTAACTGAGATGTGGGGATGGGCTATATATAGTGGAGATTACTGGCTAAGCTACTTACGCAATTATATTGAGAAAATTAGCAGTCAGAGTTTTGATTTATCAGAGTGGCGCTGAGCCTTACACTGGTGTTCCAACATGATCAATTGTGTTTGATCTCAAAGTTCATAACGAAAGCCTTAATTCCTCGGGAGGAAAAGATCCTGCGTCGACGAAGCTTGAGGTCAGAGGGAGTCTGACTAAGGTGGATAGGCAACTAGGGGGGCTAGTAGAATTCATGAGTTGAATTAGAAAAGATAAGTATATTTTATAGTGTATCTTGTACTATCTTTCTAATTAGTGGATTCATTCTGATCTAGGCCAGGCCTCGCAGATGTAGGTTACATCCACCAAAATGGGTAACCAATTTGTGTGTTATTAAGGTTTTTACTTTACTTACAAACTTGGTTAATTAGGTGATGTTTAAACACGGTAATCACAAATGAAGTAATTAGGTAAAACCAACTTTCAATTGGTATCAGAGCTAAGTCACTTACTCTTACCTCGGTTGTGTCAAGGAAAGTGTTGATTCAGTTTTACCATGACGGCCAAAGAAGGTGCTTTAGTCTCTCGGCCTCCACTTTAAGAAGGCTCAAACTACAACTATTGGAAGGCACAAATGCGAGTATTTATCAGCTCAGTCGATGAATTTTCCTGATTTTTTGTTGAAACTGAATGGAATCATCTGATGGAAGATGTTCAGTCGAGTTCAAAGGAGAAAGAAGGAGAACCAAGTGCAAAGAAGCAAGGAGTCAAAGACAAGTCTACATGGAGTTTAGACTAGTTGAGGGCCTCGATGGAAAATTCTAAAGTACTAAATGCTATCTTTAAAGCAGTAGACAAAAATTAGTTTAAACTTATTTCAAACTGCTATCAAGGAAAGAAGGCATGGGATATTCTACAAATAGTACTTGAAAGAACAAGTCGTGTACGTGATTCCATGTTGTAAATGTTGGCCACAAAGTTTAAATAATTGAAGATGGAGGAAGATGAAACTATTGCTATATTCAACGACAAGATAAGAGATATTACCAATATGGCATATTAACTGGGGAAAACTTACAAAGAAGAAAAATTGGAAAAGAAAACATTAAGATCCCTTCCCAAATGTTTCTCTATGAAGGTGGCTGCCATTAAAGATGCATTTGATGTGGCAACAATGATGCATGACGAATTGATGGGATCACTACAGACTTATGAGATGACGTTTGACCAACCATCAAAGAAAGCCCATAAAGAGCTAGCATTTAAAGCGTCATCCCAAAGAAATGATCATGAAGGAGATAGTGAGAGTGAAGTTGAAGAACTTGCACTTATTACCAAGAATTTCTCAAAAATGCTAAAAAAGGTAGTGAATAGAAGATCACAAGACATATTGGATGGAAACAGACCTCGGACATAGGAGGTTGGAAACTCTCGAGGACCCAGAATGGAGCAAAACAGCTAGCAATTTATAAGAAATCAGAATAGTGAATCAAAATAGGTAGGAAGGATCCAATGTAGAGAATGTGAAGGGTACGATAACATCCAGTCTGAACGCGCTAACACTAGAAATAAACGAGATATGTCATATGTTACTTCACGGAGCAAAGATGAGGAAGATGATACAGAAGAAGAACTCATCAGTAACTATGTAGCTTTTGGAGAATAGAAAAATTAAATTGATATTACATGTTTTAACACTGAAAAGATGGAGGAGTCCAGATGTTCCAACACGGAAATACTGAGTGAAAACTCCTCAGGCGATGATGATGGTCAAGAAGTAAATGATGACGAAATACGCCAAGAATATGAGAAAATGTATGCAATGTGGCTTAAAGTTGTTGAGGTGAATAAAATACTGAAAGCTGAAAAATATCAGCTTGTGGAAAGAAAGACGGAGTTAGTTGATATGATGGAGTTGTTAAAGAAAGAGATTGAAGTACTGAACCATAAACTTAAATCAGCAACTAAAAGAGCTGAAACCGTGGAAAATGCAATCAAACGACTGAATTCTGGAAAGGCAAAGCTCGATGAAATACTAGAAATGGGAAAAACGCAGGAGACTGACAAGGAATTGGGTACAACAAAGTTGAGACAAAACTGACTGATTTTAAAGTAGAGATGCATGCCATGAAGAAAAAGATCATGAAGACACGTCCTCGACGCAAGCCTATACTATGTCACTACTGCTTATATCAAGGTCATTAAGAGGAACAATGTCTCAGGCTACTTAGAGATATTATGAATGGACGACAGTTGTTAGTATGTTCCAACATGAGCGATATCCAAAGAATCAGACTAGTCAGAAAGGTATGGATTCCTAAACAAAGTACTGTATGTCTTGTAGCTTATACGTCTCTTATTGCACACTTTAGAGATTCTTGGTACTTCGATAGTGGTTGTTCTAGACATATGGCAGGAACTCCAGAGTACTTGAACAACATCAAACCTTATGATGGTGGCTTTGTTACCTTTGGTGATGGAAATAAGAGTCGTGTGGTTGGTAAAGGAAAACTACAGATAGTGGGATTTCCCAGCTTTGCAAGCATTCTATTGGTTGATGACTTAAAGGAAAAAATCCCGAGTGTCAGTCAACTGTACGATGAAAATATGATAGTTGAGTTCTAAAGGGACTAGTGTATTGTGAAACATGGAGAAAAAAAGGTTCTATTAGGAGCGTGATCGTCAGATAATTTCTACCTACTGGAACTAGAAATGAAGTGTTTTAGCTCTAAGGAGGATGAAGGTATCTTGTGGCATCGAAAGCTTGGACATATAAATTACAAGACCTTGGTAAAAATTGCAAATGCCAAAGCAGTACGAGGTATTCCTATTCTTACACATCAAAAGGGTATTGTGTGTGGACCATGCCAATAAGGTAAACATATTCGATCTCCTCACTCTTCTATCTAATAAATTACTACTTCACAAAATCTTGAATTACGACACATGGATTTAATGGGTCCGGTTAACACTCTTAGTATTACTGGGAAAAAGTATATCTTTGTATGTGTTAATGATTATTCCCGACACATGTGGGAAGCCTTTCTCAAGGAGAAATCAGATGCAGTGGATGTCTTCAGGAGTTTGGTGATCAAGTTACAAACAGAGAAAGGGAGTCACGTTGGAAAGATTGTGAGAATTTGTAGTGATCATGGAAGAGAATTCGAAAACTCTCAGTTTAGTGATTTCTGTGATGAACTTGGCATACATCATGAATTTTCTGCCCCCATTACTTCTCAGAAAAATGGGATTGTAGAAAAGAAGAACAAAATCTTGCAAGAGATGGCTCGAGTTATGTTAGCAGAAAAGGGTATTCACAAGAAATGGTGGGCAGAAGCCATCAACACGACATGTTACACCATCAACAGGGTATATGTATGAACACTCACGACCAATACCTCTTATGAAATATGGAAGGGGAGAAAGCAAAATGTGGCGTATTTTCTTGTGTTTGGAAGCAAGTGCTACATACTCAGGGATGGAGAGCAACTAGGAAAATTCGACAATCACAGTGATGGATGAGTGTTTCTGGGGTATTCAGTAAACATTCGTGCATTTAGAGTGTTTAATCTTTAGATTAACACTCTCATGGAGTCAATCAATGTGATTGTTGGCGATTATGATGATAAGAAAGTATTAAGAAAAGGGGAGGTTGAACATGTTTTTTCGTGTGTTCCAACATCAAAAATTTTGACTAGCCAGCATGTCGATGTTAACATCATAGCCTTCTGATAATCCGGATGAATTTGATGAAATTGTTGTTGGATCATCAACCCTAGATGTCCCATCTCATGTTCCAACACAGGCTGAACCTGAACCATGTGCGAAACAAACTCAAACTCTACCTCGAGTTAATCACATGGAACTTGTGGGATTAAAATGCTTCATCTCATTGATTGAGCCGAAGAACTATAAGGAACCCCTTATGGATGAGTATTGGATTGCGGCGATGCAGGAAAAGCTTGAATAGTTTGCAAGAAATGATGTGTGGTACCTCACTCCCTGACCAAAAGGGGTGAACGCTATTGGAACTAATTGGATCTTCAAAAACAAGTCTGATGCTGATGGCCAAATCACTCGTAATAAGGCCAGATTGGTGGCACAAGGATACACTCAAGTAGAAGGCATTGATTTTGATGAAACATTTGCACCGATTGCTAGGTTAGAATCCATTCTAATCTTGCTTGCTATTTTAGGCACTGAATTTCACATTGTACCAGATGGATTTGAAAAGTGCCTTTATAAATGGAGTGCTGAATAAAGAGGCATATGTTGAACAATCTAAAGGATTTGAGGATCCGTATCATCCTCATCACGTGTATAGACTAAAAAAGACACCGTATGGGTTGAAACAGACACCAATGGCATGGTATGAATGTCTGACTAACTTTCTCATTCAGAAAGGTTATCGTCGAGGGGGAGTAAATCTTACCCTATTTGCGCTTACCAGGTCATCAAAATTTTTGATTGCTCAAATTTATGTAGATGACATTGTTTTTGGCTCTACTTCACCATCTATGGTGCAAGATTTTATGAATCTCATGCAGGATGAGTTCGAGATGAGCATGGTTGGTGAACTTGCCTACTTCCTAGGACTCTAGGTCAAGCAATAAAATAGTGGGTTGTTCATAAATCATATTAAATATGCCATGAATATAGTGAAATGCTTTGGATTGGGTAATTCTCGATAAGTGAGAACTCCAATGGGTGCTACAAATAAATTGGTGAAGGATGAGAAAGGTGTTTCAGTTGATCAAAAATCGTACAGAAGTATGATCGGGAGTCTCATATACCTCACAGCTAGTCGACCAGATATATGTTTCAGTGTTAGAGTGTGTGCGAGATTTCAGGCAAATCTAAAGGAATCCCATTTTACTGCAATAAAAAGGATTATTCGATATAATAGTGGTACTTCTGAGTATGATATCTAGTATTATAAAACTCAAGACTCAGATTTATTTGGCTACAGTGATTCTGATTGGGCTCGGAATGCAGATGATCAAAAAATTACAACTGGTGGATGCTTCTTTATTGGCACAAATTTGGTTTCTTGGTGCAGTAAGAAACAAAATTCTATATCATTATCATCCACTGAAGCCAAATATCTAGCTGCTGGAAGTTGTTGTGCACAGTTGTTATGGATGAAGCAAATGTTGAAAGATTATGGGATTCATCAAGGGACTCTAAAGATTTTATGTGACAACAAGAGTGCTATAGCTATATTCAAGAATCCAGTCCAGCATTCTCGAACAAGGCACATTGATATAAGGTATCACTTTATTCGTGATCTTGTGGAAAGAAAGAAAGTCACTATGGTTTATGTTCCAACATCAGAACAATTTGTGGATATTTTCACAAAACCACCGGATTCAGCCACATTTGAGTTTCTCATACAACAACTAGGTGTTTGTCATATTTGAGGTATTTTTACCTAGTTCTTTTTAGCTATAAATGTTATTTTCTTTTTTGTGTGTACTAAAAAATTGAGAAAAAAGCTAAAAAGAAGAAAATTAGAAATAGTTGATGCATGTTGGAATATGGTTAGTGGAATCTGAGGAAAGAGAAAGGGGACATTTTGATGACTGGTAATTATTGCCTTGAAAAGAGAAAAAAAGTGGTTGAGTTCTTGAGGAAGGAAAGTAAATATTTAAAAATTTTAACCTTCCTTCTCTGTTTCGTATTCCCTTTTTTACCAAAAACTTCCTCCCAAAATCCTTGTCGCTATTCTGAAAGTGTGACTCTAGCAAACACTCTACGGATTGGAACTCAACATCAGCACAGATTCTCCAACCACCTGTCAAACATCTTTGGATTCTCGACGTGGAGCAATAGTCAGACCATCAAGATGGAGAAAAGCATAAGTTTCTAAAGGTTTTTTTTGGAGAACTAGAGAAGACTGTTGAAGTGCTGGAGAGCTATTTGATTGAGGAGTGGAATGGTGTTGAAGAACCTGCCATTGAAGTGGTCCGGTCACCATCTATGAAGCCAGTCACTGACAAATATGAGAAAGTGAAAATCAAGGTATTCTGGGAGAAAAACTTTACTTTCAATGGTCAAACTTTTAAATCTCTAGAGGATTGCATGACTCATTACTTAAAGAAAGATAAGAAAGTAGATTTAAGATACAAGTCAATATTTGGCTATGTAAATGGGGTAAATATGTTTTGGATATTTGAAAGGAGATATTGGGGGTATTAGGAAAATTAAAAATTGGAACTCTAAGTTGAAAGAGTTAGCATGCACAGAGTATGAGGGTAAGAAAGTAATGTGTGTTTATACCACTGCATCATTACCAAAACAAGTGAAGTTGAGGGAAGTGAAAATCTGGCCTAAAAGATGGATAACTCTAAGCTCTGTAAGTTACAAAACAGTACAGGTGTATGATCCAAGTGTTAGCTAGAATCTTGAGAAACTTAAAGGTCTGTCTTCAGACAGTGAGGAGGAAATGAATGAAGAAGAAGTGAATGCCAGAGAATGTGTTGATGCTAGAGAAGTCCCAACACAGGATGTTCCAACACATGATGTAGGAGATGCTGTAAAAGTTGAGGAAGACATGGATATTGAGGAGTACTAGAAGATCGTTGAAGACTGTGATTTTGGGGGAGAATATGTCATTCAGACTCCAGAGAGAGAAACAGGAGAAGAAGATGAAATGACTCAGCCTAGAAGTGCTCAAGAAGATGTGCTGGATGAGCAAGATTCGAACCCTGAGATGGAAATAGGGGGAGAACGGAATGAGAATACTGCTGAAGATGATGTTCCAACACCAGGACATTCTGTAGCAGTAACTAAAGAACCAGTCCTTGAAGATGTTCCAACATCAGGTAAGGAGAAGGATGTTGTTCCAACACAAGAAGTATGTATTGAAGACCCAACCTTCTCCAGTGATGAAATACTAGATTAGTTTGTGGAAACTCTGTCGAGAAGGTCAAAGAGAAAAACTCTACTAGAAGAGAATGAACAACAGAAGAAGAATAAAAAGACTACCATGGGTCAAAGCTCAAGACCATTCATCCCTGTTAAGGAAGCTCCGAGCTTCAATTTTTTTGATGGAGGATGCCTGAAAATCATCAAGGATATATGCAAAAAGAGATTGATAGCTGAAAGGCTTGTTAATCTGATAGCTTACAAAGATTATGGATTCAGTGAATTTTTTAAATATTTATGGTTTACTACAACAGGCTCAGTATACAAGCAATTCAATCAGACTATAGTACAAGAGTTCTACTCAAATCTGATTGAAGGGAATTTGGATTCTGAATCACCCTGGCATAATAAAGTATATGTCTGAGGGTAGGTAGTCAGATTCTCTGGAGAAAGGATCAATAAACTATTGTGACTACCTACACCTGCATTTGGATCAATGTACTCTGAGGAATTTGAAGTGTCTTTTGATCAGATCCTGACTGAGAAAACTGGCAGATATCAGACTAAGTGGCCTTGTCAGGCTAATGCAGCAGCATAAAGTTTGAGTACCAGGTACTTCTGCCTATTCCAAGTAGCTATTAACTCTTCGTTGCCATCTTCTAACACCACTGCCCTCACCCGAGATATGGCAAAGGTACTGTACTGTATTGGCATTAAAGCTCCCATGAATCTTGGTCTTCTTATCCAAGCTAATATAGTAGAGAATGCTAGTTCTTCAAGGGCTAAAAACTCTCTTCCATATCCATGTATTATCACTGATGTTCTAAAAGGAAAAAAAGGTGAAAACACAAGAGGGGGATGTTATTATTGTTGTTGTGCCTTTAAAGCCCAATAAGAAGACCTTTAATTTGAGAAATGTGAAAGATTTTCTTTGGAAGCCATCACGAGATGGATGCTCAGTTCAGAAAGGGAAAATGGCCAAGAAGTTTGTTGTGAAAGGTAAAATTGCAGCTTTGTAAGTTCAGATTGCTGCACTAAAAGAGGAACTAAAGAGGCTGGATTTAGAAGATGATGTCTAGGATAAAAATGCTGCAGAAGCTGAGGCCTGATAGTTCTATATTCGTTGGGTTGTTTTTGGATATTTGGCATGTTTTATGGCCATATGGGGGAGTATTTTGGGCTTTTTTTTATGGTTTTTCTAGCTTTCTTCGTCTGGATTTCTAAATCTAGATTTCTTTTGTTCATTTGTTAATCCCAGCTAGAAGCTAAGGGCTTGATGATATCTGATGTTTTTGGATGGTTGACAATGTTGTGTTTCTCGGATTTCCAGTACTTGCATTTTCTGTTAGTTTTTGTCTTGAGTAACTAAGTACTGTTCATGCTTTGATGTTCCAACATGGATGTGGAGATCTCTATATTCTTTTGACGCTGTGAGATTCAAGGGGAGCTAAATACTCTTTTCAGCTCATGTTCCAACACCCATATGTGGATCACTTACGGTTTATATTTTCCAAGTTGGTGTGTTGAAAGCCCAAAAGATTGATGGGTCCACAAAATTCCAAAGGGGGAGATTGTAAATGCCAAATGCGTTAGTCGACATTTTGTGTGTGAATGCAAATATGATAAGACTATGTTGTAACATCAAAGTAGGAGCTCTGATGGAAGAAGGATAGTGTGAAGGATGAATCTGAGAAGAACTAATCTCGTCCAATCATGATTGATTTACTGAATATTTCAACTCATATATTTGTGGAATTGGATTAAGATTTGTAGAGTTAGAAGTTAAAAGGATTTTGGTTAAGGAATATATTGGAACAAGATATTATATCCCCTACTTCAAGTGATTAGATTTGATCAATCCTATCTCCAATAAGATTTGATTGATATGAAGATATTGTGTGAAGATAGGATTGTATTTGCACAGGTAACTGAGACGTGCAGATGGGCTATATATGGTGGACATTACTGGCTAAGCTACTTACGTAATTATACTGAGAAAATCTGGAGTCAGAGTTTTGATTTATCAGAGTAGCGCTGAGCCTTACATTGGTGTTCCAACACGATCAACTGTGTTTGATCTCAAAGTTTAGAACGAAAGCCTTAATTCCTCGGGCGGAGAAAATCCTGCGTCGATAAAGCTCGAGGGCTGAGGGAGTCTGACTAAGGCGGATTGGCAACTAGGGGATCTAGTAGAATTCACGAGTTGAATTAGAAAAGATAAGTATAGTGTATGATGTATCTTGTACTATCTTTCTAATTAGTGGATTCATTCTGAACTGGGCCAGACCCCACAGATGTAGGTGATATTCACTGAACCGCGTAACCAATTTGTGTGTTCTAAAGGTTTTTACCTTAGTTACAAACTTGGTTAATTAGGCGATGTTGGAACACGATAATCACAATTGAAGTAATTAGGTAAAACCAACGTTCAAAGCACTTTGTATTAATTACATCCAACATCTGGTATACTTTGTTGAGTGGGTATCGCTCGACTAGCAACATACATGACATTTCTGACAAACATTTAGAATGATTTTAGTATTTATAACAATAGGGTAAGTTCTTATTGTAGTATTTTAAATATTACAGACAAGTCTAAAACTAGTTCCATTGGAATGCAACTAGGTTCGGTAAATTTGGGCATGAAGTAAAGGGTAAAAAGAAGATGACTTCAAATAGTTCCTTGTGCATCAATATAAGTATTTTGATAGTAATGGAATTTAAAAAAATTAAATATTCCCTGTCCGGAGTTCTACTACTCCTTTCACACCCTTTTAAAATTGTACATTTTTTTATCGGATTTAAATTTTTTAAGTCGTGTAACTTCATATGTGCTCTATTGATGATGTATGAAAAGTTAATATTCAGAAAATATATGTTGGAGAGAACCTAATATTATTATATATGATGGTAATGTTAAAAATATGCTAATTTAAACCTATGATCAAATGTGATATGGAAATAATAACAAAAAAGTTGCAGTATTAAGAGAATAGTATTCTAGAGAGGGCATTTTGATCCATTTTTAATGGATTCAAATATTTGATATTCCCTCCTTCCCAAATCCAACTAAATTGATAGTATTGTTTTTGATCCGCTAATTTAGGCGGAATGATATATGACATTGCAGATGAGTTATAAGAGAGCGGTGTTTTCATCCACTGACTCATGCACAGTAATACTGATGTCAGCTATTTACTAGAAAAACAGAAAACTAAAAATCTGCTTAAATATTTTCATATGTCCCATAATGGCTCTTTTTTTTACCAAAAAGCTTGCTCTGGTTCCTCAGTGTAAAAGGAGGAAATTGAAGTAACAAATTTTTAAAAAGACCCAATAATCCTATGCACCACTACCGTACCGAACCTATGAATTAGAAGTTAAAAAAGCCACTAGAATCCATTCTTGATCACTTCATCTTCTCAAAAATATCTAATCGGAAAACATCATTGAGCATGAAATTTATGAGAAGACGAGGACCATAAATTTGACTAATGATGAACGCAATGAAGTGATGTAGTTTCTCCTTGTCACTCAGAAGGATGACAAAATTCACTATGGCAGGGCTACAGAGGCAACAACTCATTGGGGCATCGATTTGCACATCATGAACAACATTTGGTCCATTGCTAAGGAGCAGGTTGCAGCAGGCAATGTAATACATGTAAAATGCCACAAACTAAGAATGAGCCAGGGAAGGTACTAGATAAGGAAGCCTTTAAATAATTCTAATATCCCTTAGAAAAACATGTGGAGGGAAGAAACACAATGTAATATAAGCACAATTCATTGACTAGTCAAAGTTGGTGTTCTACGGAAGAATACAAGTGCAGTAATGGTCCTCTTGAAAGAGGCAAATATGGTGGACAAACTTGTATATGCACATTCAAAATTAAGGTACGAAAGACATTCATCTACGATTATATGTAAGAGTATGTATAATGCAGTCCATTTGGATGAGAAATGATTTTATCTATCCGAAGAATCAACAACTTATATATTGATCTCGGAAGAAGAAAATTCACTTAGAACATGTCAACACAAAAGATTGTGTTTAAAAAATTAAGTTTCTTTGTGTAGCCTCTAGGCCTATAAATGCAGAAAATGGGGATGCCATTTTCATGGAAAATTTTGCATTTTCCCATTGATTGATAGAGTTCCACCAATTAAAAACAAGAAGTCCCACATGCACAATCGAGTCAAAGGCAAATGTGAAGATAAGACACACAGAAATGAGAGAGTGCCTTATCACTCAAGTCATTCACCTTTAAAGGAAAAGTGACAAAGCAATGCAAGCAAAAAGATCTTCCTACAGCATGATAAGGCCAAACTCCACATCTTGTATGGTGACATAGACTTCATGTGTGTTGCTAACTTTGATGGATTCCAAATAGCGATTAACTTCATATTTACTTTATTTATAGCTGGTGAGTCGTGTGACTGTCACTCACACTGTGTGCTTTCTAGCCCCTGGATCGTGGTCCTGTTGGGATGTTTGCGGAGTCTAGTTTCCCTCTTACCCCAGACTAGGTGTCGCTTGTATTTAGTGAATCACTGCTTGTATTCAGCAAACCAGTTTGCTTCCTTGAGGTGTTTTAATGCTAAACTTCACTCGATTAGAGAGGTATATACCAGAAACACAGATTAAAAACACATGTTCATGGTCATAAATTTCATACCTCATTTGAAGATATCTCAAATAACAGTCAAAACATGAATAATATTTAAAAGTTTACCAAGGGACATATTAAAAAACACTAGTTTAGTAACAAAAATAATTACGAGGAGAATATTTTAACGTAAGACATGACATGCACTCATGTGAAAAACACAGGCTCATGGTCATATACATTTTAAATATTATTTTATTAAAAAATAAATTACCATACACAAATCAATAATATGATGAAACTTAAATTTAAGATATTTAATGAAATCAAACATTTTTCAAACAGAAATAGTTCTCAAGGCAAAGTTGTGAACATTACCCTTAGTGGACCGTAGAACTTGCAAGGAAGTGCCACCACATCCAATAATGGTCCCATCAGCTTCCTTTTGAGCATCACTTGTTGAAGTGGTTGTTCCTCCCAAATAATAGTGACTATACCTCGTTATAAACAAGTACAATGACATTGAGATCTTGCAACCAAAGTCCCGGATTGGATCCAGGGTAAAGGCTCTGATGCTTAAGTCAATATCCTTTATTAATGAATGTAGTATTTCTTATTGCTAGTTGGTGCTTACCTTGATATCTCAAGCCATCGTATATTTATAGGCCTATTGGGCCTACATTATCAGGGTGACATTGGTGCAAAGATCATGCTGATCGTGGCCATCGTAGTGGTTACAAAAATTTTCACTGCGTAGATAGCATATGCTAGGTTCTATTAATAATGTCCAGAGTGGAAGCTACATGTGTAATATTCGTGGTAGTGGATGAATGTTTCTAGCCTAAGTAGCGTTAGTTGTGTGGTGCATACTTCTTGGCATATGTTTGCTCTTCGCAGTGCAAATACTTTGCCAACTTTGCTAAGCTAGTTTCTACAATTTATTAATCCTACAATTGAATTGCAAAAAAAAAACTAGATTATAGAAAGAATTATATGCTAATAACGCAAACAACTACAAAAATAGATTAAACAATAAGATACCTATTATAGAGGTACAATTGATATCCACTTCCAAATCACATGTTGATCATAGAACCATTAGTCTAGTTTTAACCTCTTGATTACCTATTGTAGATGTAAACCTCCCGTTCTTCTTAAGTGTAACATAAAGAGTGAATTCCACATATATTCATAGACCCTGCTAATGACCTTCTTAGACGATCAACACCTATAGTCATCTTATTAGTGCCATTATGCACGAAGAATCAAAAAGCTTGATAATGTCCTTAAACATTTAACAAATTCACATACTTCTTAAGGATTACCAAGAAATTTCAACATTCAAGAGTTCTCCTTCATTTCCTACTTCAAGATAAACATGAGAAAGAGTATAACAATCACATGTTCATCTCGCAATTTATAATATCACAAAATCGCTACAAAACACTAATTTCATGCTCTTGGATCATATATTAAAAGGGAAGAATCAGCTACTTTCATCTTAACTTCAAACATGTTATCATACAAAAATCCATATCCACACATTTCTAACCAATTCATGAAGCTGAAACCAACATTCAAAGCATAGGAAATACATGATAATCACGAGATCTAGATAGAGTTTAAGAGATTCTCACTACATAGTTTTGGAAGTTTTAATCAATTGCTCCTAAGAAGAAAACTAGCCTAGATAATCAAAACCCATCACATAGAACATAAATCTACAAAGAAACATGGAAGAAATAGAAAGAGAAATGGAAAAGCTTGGGTTTTGGAGGCCCCAAGTCGGGCTCACATTATACAGGGAAGAAGGGGTTATTTATAGCCCAAGGAAACAAAGAAGAAATGTCCAAAAAGTTAAATTCAGGGTGGTTTCCACGGACTGTGGTATATTCCACGGTCCGTGGAGGTTAAGATGCCCCCTTCTTCTTTCTATCGCTATGAGTGAAGCATTCATCTATTTTGGGAGTTCTCTTGTAGTCAATTTTATAGTACTAGCAGAGACAAATCCAATAACGCTATCCATGTACACCACTTAATCTCGAATCATGGTCACAACTCGGCTTCAAAACTCAGATCATTCTTCACCCACTACTTTCCTCTCCTTCTTCACTCTATCTTCTACCTCTTTGTATGTGACCTTCCTTCTTCCACCACCCTTGAGAGTGACATTATTCCGACAATCTTATATTTATATTGAATCCAATCTTATATTCTCTAATCGATCATGGAAGACTCCACCTAAATATTAAATACTTTTCAAATCAAGCAGTTAGGAAACAAAATGATGAAATGTGTTCCTAATCTCTAGTTGGTAAAGTATCCAATCCTCTAAAGTAAAACCTACAATCTATTACAACTATGCGTATCAAATGTGATAAAAAAGAGAGTATAAAATGAGCACATCATACATGAAAAATTTATGATTAAAGGGGTTCATTATTAATGGGCAACAGAGAGCAGTAAAATGGAACTGGTAGAGCTAAAATCGATCAAAAGTTCAAAATATTGTACTTTATTGTATTGTATAGACGTAGTGACATTAAGGCATTTTTTGGTCTACTCTCTCCATCCTAACCATCTCTGCACAATTTCTTTTTTTTCCTTACCGAACCAAATATGCACACTTAAAGAAAATTTTAGCCTGCAGAAGACATTACTACCCTTAAAATATTGAATATTTACACAATTATTCTTCTCTCATCAATTGGTCAAACCTTCTTAAACCTTTTTGGAACTAATACCATTGCTCTCAAAATTCAAAAACCGCCTTTCTCTTCTCTTTTATGCTATGCTCTCAAAATTCACAAACCAATATCATTCTGCTAAAATTTCACACAATCCCCAAATCGTTCCATAACTAGAAACCTATAATGAATTAGGGAGAACCCATTCATTTCTTGCTTCTTCTTTCTTTTTCACAGACCCATTCATGAGGGATAACCCATTCATTTATGCATTCACAGAGCACAAAAGCCATTCTTTTCTTGCTTCTCCTTCCTCGTTATCTCTTCAAAATGCGGTAAGGAGTTGCAGGTGGGTGACCTAAACCCTTTCAGCGCAGTGAATTTGAAGCGACTCGGTAAATCCACATTTTGGACTCGCTGAATCCAGCGTGACTCAGTGCATCTGGCTTTCATACTCACTGAATCCGGTGCGAACCAACGAATACAATTTTTGGAATTGGTGAATCTTCCACGACTCGGTGAATCTGGCTTTCATACTCGAGGAGTCTGACTTTCATACTCGTTGAAGAAGGCATGGTGAAAAGTGGGTAAATTTTTAGGGGAATTAAAGCGCAGGGAGGGGGTGGTGAAGGATTGAACAAGGCAGAGTGACGTTAGATGGCTGATGACATGTGGGAGAAGGGTGATTTAGACTTTTCCTCTAATTAAATAAAACCCAGCGGAACAGAGGGAGTCATAATAGTCCCTTAGTCCCATAAATATTGCATATTTACTTTTTTTCAAGTCAAACTTGGTAGCGCAATGCTCTCCCTCTCTCTTGGATTATCCTACTTTGAATACCTTCAAACCTTCAACTATTAAACTTCAATAGAAGTTTTGATTATCTCCCCATGGAATTCAAATTTGTATTTAAAATGTGGACATTTAATTTTCACATCAATGGTAATTATTTTCTTATTGGAATGAATCAATAAATTATGTTGATTGGAGATTTTCTTCATTCAAATCAATCAACCTTAATATAATCACCTTCATCATACACCTGCACTTATCCAATTCATACACAATGAAAACACTTTCCCCATAACCCTCTTTTCCAAGCGGATATTCTTGTAACCATGTTGACAGTGGAGTATCTGGCCAAGCACTATACAAGCTTGAACATTACAGAGAGTGACAAATCGATAAACAACAACAAACATAGTAGCCTTTTTATGAGGGAAATAATTTACCTTGCGGCTAAAATTCTTGCCCCCAAGACCAAGAGGGTGGAGTCGATGATCATCTCACTCAGCAAAGGGTGGAGATGTAGGGGGGGGGGGTTGATGGCTTTTCCATGGGAAGGAACTTGGAAAATTTCAATTCTATGATGGTGAAGATCAGAAAAAGGTGATAGACAATTCTCCCTGAGTTTTTGGAAAATTGTCTGGTGGTTCTTAAGAAAACATATAAGAATGAGGCGGTTCACAATATTAATTTTTAAAAATGTCCCTTATGGGTTCATCTCTATTAACTTCCTCGCGCGCTTTGTACTATTGACACTGCCACAATTGTGGGAAACAGCTCCAGAGGTTTTGTGAAAGTGTCTCGAAACAAAATTAGTACATGTATGGGAGGAAATATCAGAGTTAGAATTACCATTCCAGTTGATGACCTGCTGCCGAGAATACATGATTTCAGATATTCGACAACTGGTAAAGTTTATAAAATTTATTTACAGTATGAAATGCCACCTCACTTCTGTGAATTGTGTGGTTATTTAGACCACACAAAAATTGATTGTCCATCAAAGGACACTCCCTGCAGAGAAAGCTAATGCGAATGGGCTGGGGAAAATTAATGTGGTTTGAAAATGAGTACCCAAATCCCCAAAAAATCTTGACAGATCGAAGGGATGTCGAGCAAAAGGCGGAGAACGTACAACAGAAAAAAATAAGATTGCTGGTGGCAATTGAGAACAGTCCAAAATTACCTGAATATGAAGAAGTGATGAGACGGATTGAAAAACCAATTCAGCCCAACGAAGTGGATACCAAATGGGATAGAGAGAATGATCAGCCCAAGAGCCTTATTCCCCACGAGTCAGCAATGTTCAAGTCAGCTACGTCAAGGAATTTTCTCCTAGTTCTCACGACGGACAGGGCAGCAGCGTACAACAACCAGGGCATCCAGGGCAATGTCGTGATGGCGGCGTCCAGGGAAGCGGTAATTACGGTAATTACTCTGACTAAAATAACAACATTCTAGCAACCCAGGTGACAGTGGCAGATAAAGGGAAGGCAAAAATCACGCCAAAATTTGAGCCGTTTGTTTTCACCGCAATTACGCCAATGGTTAGAAAAGAATTTTTGGAGGATCTTCAAGCGACATTAATGCCAGGGAAAAATATATTCTTCAACAGTAATAAATTGGGCTTTCAAAAATAGCAATGAATCTTAAGCTTTAATTTTAACACCCCCGGAATTTGATCTTTCTGTAATCAATATGACGGGTCTTACGCCGGGGAGGGAAATTAATCTAGCTGGTCTCTTAACCCCTGCAACACCAATCTCTTTGGTGATAAAGCCGACGTCGATTTCTCTGAAGAGTATAAGAAGTGAAGAAGTAAAGGCAGAATGAAAGAGGCTTATGGAGTTCAATCCAACACCAAAAAATAATGCTGCAAAAAAGGAAGGAATTATTTGATCCCTGGCTAATCATCCCATCCGCAACCTGTGTCACTCTCCAGGGAGTTTTATTTCTGTTAAAAGCAGTCCATCGTTACCACTTTTGGACTGTCTGCAAAGCCTTCTCCATCGAAGGGGTCCACTGCCGGGGTTCAATGGCCATGTAACTGGGTCAATTTATTCTCTGAAAAATCAAAATTCTTTGCCAGAAGATGAAGGGTAGTAGGGGCCATTAATTGAGGAAAACCAGATCAAGCTAAGCCAGAATTTACCAAATACTGCAGAGATTATTATCACAAAAGTGACCATTGTGACTGGAGTACAGATCACCACTAAAGAGTCAACAATGATAAAGGCGGAATTATTAGAAATAATTGATGATGCAAAAAGAAGAAAGTGGAGACATCATAGAAGTTTAACTTCCCTTTGGGATTGAATTTCAACGCAGGGACACCTGCAAATGAACCATTTGCGGCAACAGGAAAACACTAGTCCCGCCGAGGAGAATGATGAGCCTTAGTTGGAACCGCCGAGGATTATCCAGTTCTCGCACAGTATGACATTTCAAAAGTTTATTTCGCAAGTTTGCCTGCATTTTATTTTTCTTTCAGAAACAAAATGTTCTTCATTTGAATTGTCAAAAGTTAAAAAATCAAATGGATCTCCATGGAATTTTCGTAGATTTCAATGGAAATTCGGGTTGTCATGCTTTATTTTGGAATAATACCGTAGATATTACTATTTTCTCTTACTCTTTCAATTTTATAGATTTTACAATAAAAGATCTAGTTACTCTTGCATTTTGGCGTTGCATAGGTGTGTATGGCGAACCGGATTCGAGAAAGGGAAAAGAATTTTGGGAAAAGTTTCCAAACATAAGCGCAAACTCACAACTGCCATGGCTATGCATTGGGGATTTTAATGAAATTTTACACCAAAATGAAATGGAAAGTTAAAATAGAAGGACAAATTGGAAATTGAAGCCTTCCGAAATGTGCTTAGAAAATGTAATCTTAGTGACTTGGGATTTACAGGAAAGAAGTTTACATGGTGCGAAAATTGGAGAAATCAACACACTGTCAGAGCAAGGCTAGATAGAGCAGTAGTCTTGCCAAATTAAATAAGTTTACATCCCGCATCTTAAGTTAAGCATACTTTTAGTCATAGAACAGACCATGTCCCTATCCTTATGCAAGTTTGGAAAAACAATATTTGCCTAGGAGGTTATAGGAGACAACGAACATTTCGCTTAGAAAATTATTAGATGCAGTCACCAGATTAGGAAGGAGAAGAATAGGACGTGGAAATGCTACAAAAGTCATATCATGCTTATGGCTACCAAGACAGGGGGCAGCGAAGCAAATTTACTTCCACAGGATTACCCGGAAGATGTTACAGTTGACCAATTAATAGAGGCAAATGGAACAAAATGGAACTCTACTTTAATCAGAAATACTTTTGATGAAGATGAGTGATGTGTTCATTTTATATGATGATTTTGGGACTTTTTAGACTCACTTTTATGTCCTTTTGTTATCTAGATATTGTATTTTGCCTCAAAATTTTCTTAGGAGAGTTAAGAGCGACTTTTGCACTCTTATGACTTTTCTAGGGAGTTTTGTGTGACGAGGAAATTGTGCAAATATTTGGAGATTTGAAGACCGTCTTTTGAATCTTTGAAGATTTTTGAAGATTTGAAGACATGAAGTGAAGAAGTGGAGAGGAAGCCATGAGACAAGGGGAAGAAAGAAATGTAGATGCTGTATTTGGCCTCAGTCGCGTGTCGTGACGAATATATTGTGAGTCGCGACAGACGTGTGGAAATCCTTTGTTCTTTTTCTTATACAATAAATAAAAAACATTATCCTCTCTTTACCAAATTCTTCTTCCCAAATTTACCTTGGAAAAATCCAAGTTCTCCTTTTATTTTTCACCTATTTTCATCTTAGATTATGCTTGAATTGTTGTTGACTGTTAGTATGAACTCTAGTAGTTAAATCTAATATTGAGAGAAATTGATTGAGGCTTTCCTTGCCCATGTCTTGAGAATCATTCCTACTCATTTATTGCTTTGACTATTATGTATTTATGGAGTTTTGATGTTGGTTGTTAATGTCATTAATGTGATTGGAAGTTTGATAATATGCAATGCTTGTATGATTACTTGTTGAGAATGGGTGGAAGTAGCTAATTCCCCCTCTTTTGGTATGGAATCCAAGAGCATGCGTTAGAGCTTCTAATTGGGTTTATGATTTGATAATTTCTAGATGAATGTGACGATGTTGAATCCTTTATCATGTTTATTTGAAGGTAGCAAGTAGAAGAAGTTATTGAATGTTGCACATTCTTGGCTAATCTTAGTATATGCATAAATTGGTTCAGTGCTTAGACATGGTTTAGTGTTTATAAGTGTTACTAAACCTGTTTATTCTTCATATATAATGCCAATAATGGGATATCTTTAGTCGTTTCTTGACTAAAGGGGTCATTAGTGAGGTTTATAAGGGATGTTAAATTCACTCTTGTAAACTATCAAAGAAGAATGGAAGATTTATCTTCACAATAAGTAGTCAAAGTAGTAAATGATTTGTGGATTCAAGGATAAATAAGAGGTTTGGAAGTGGAAATCAATTGTGCCCAAGGTCGCGTACTTTGTGTTCAATTAACTCTTTGTAGTTTTTTGCATGTTTAGCTTGATCTTCAGTTTATGATAGTTCTTTGTCTTTTAATTTCATAACTTAGAAAAATCAACCCTCCTCTTTACTTGCTTTCATTTATCTACATATATGTATATGTATGCATATATCCACCTTATATGCATGAACCCTTAGGAAAATTCCTCTTCTTCGTGGAAGACTCTGATTTGCCAATATCTACTTAATTATTTTTAGGAAGCATTTTTGGCTTATAAATTATGACTTTGAGAGATACGGTGATGAACTCCCAAATTTTGGCACCGCTACCAAGGAAGAGACATTTATTTTTAAGTGTTTAGCCATATTATGTGTGAATATTGGCTAGTTGTGAATATGTGCTAGTTTGTTTTTATTTTGGGTTTTAGTTGTTTTTGGTTTTTGTTTGGATTCGATATGTATTGTTCGAGTTCTTGGTGTATGGTTCGTACACGATCCTCTTCACAAGAACCCCTACACTACGACCTCGAGTTAAAGTTGAACTTGAAAAGGGCTAGAAGGCTTTCTTTAGAGAGTGTGAATAACACCCCCTCCTAGTGACCATTTCGGTGAACCTTCTACTTCCATGGAGCATCAAGACGGCATCAAGAAAGACCTCAACACCCTCACCTTCAAGGAGGAGGTGTTCAATTGAGGAAAATTCCATTGAGGGATACTATGGCCCCAAACCTTGAGCAAC
Source organism: Rubia yunnanensis (assembly GCA_037428765.1). Classification (NCBI taxonomy): domain Eukaryota; kingdom Viridiplantae; phylum Streptophyta; class Magnoliopsida; order Gentianales; family Rubiaceae; genus Rubia; species Rubia yunnanensis. The sequence continues at coordinate 60,799,958 of CM075069.1, read as the reverse complement.
AACGTTGAGCAACAACCTATGTGCATCACACATCTGGCCATTGGACCTAATGGGCATTTTGAGTTAAAGTCCGGGTTGATACACTTGCTACCTTCCTCTCTTGGTAGGCGAGGGGAGGACCCCAACAAACACTCTCCGACTTTCACATGGTTTGTTGTGGTATGATTCCCGAAGGAGTGGATGAATAACTCTGCAAGTTGAAGGCTTTTCCAAAATTCTCATTAAGAGATACCACAAGGGGTTGGCTCCCCTACCTTCCATCTTGGAGCATAACTTCTTGGATTGAGTTGAAGAGGAAGTTTCTCGTCAAGTACTTCCTGGCCTCAAAGTCCTCCACCTTGAAGAAGAAGATTAGCAATATCCTCCAATGGCATGAAGAGTCATTCTACGACTATTGGGAGAGATTCAAGAAGCTTCTTTCAAGCTGTCTGTGTCATAGCTATTCCAAGGGAGATGTGGTATGCTATTTCTATAATGGTCTTCTTGATGAGGAGCAAAGACTAGTGAGGGGATCTTGTGGTGGTTGTATTGGGAACAAGACTTTGAGAGAGGCTATGGAACTCTATGAAGAGTTAGATGAGGAGTCAACAACCTTTAGTTCGAGGGCCGATTTGAGAAGACGAAATCCCAACAAAACAAGTGCTCCCTCTAACATTGGAAAGCTCGAGAACTAAGTCTTGAAACTGACTTCCATGGTTAAGGCTTTGATGATGAAATTCGGTAACACACCACATGTGAAATCTTGCGAGATTTGTTTCCTTACCGCACACTTCAGATGCATGCCCAAGTTTGCAAGATGATTACGTGGTGGAGGTGAATGCCGTAGGTTTTCAAGGAGGTTAAGAATATCAAGGGTACCAAGGCAATCATGGGTACCAAGGTGGTCAAGGCTGCCAAAACCGGCCTTACAATGCGGGTAATCGAGGTCACCCAAATCTCTGGTATGGAAATTCTCAAGGAGGGAAAAATGCACAAAAATATTGCCCTTAACAACAACAATACCGACCTTCAAAAAACAATTTTCCAAGGTTCCAAGACAAGCCCTATGATGAAGGTGAGAGTTTGGGCTTGTCAAAAGATGAAATGATGCAAGCCATTGGGAGATTGAGCTTGTGTTCGGAGAAGGCCGAGAAATTCCAAGAGAAGACCGAGTCCAGCATTAAGAACTTGGAAACTCAAGTGAGCCAAATGGATCAAATCTTGAATCAAATGGAGACACGAGAAAAAGGAAAACTTCCTTCCCAATCGGAGCTTAACCCTCGACAAAATGTGAGTGCTATCTCATTGAGGAGTGGAAAGGAAGTGAAGGAGCCCCAATGCAAGATTGTTGATGAGCGGGTGCTTGAGAAAGAGGAAAATTTTGAGAAGAGGGTGGAGGAGTTTGCCATAGAGAAGGCAAGCAAGGGGAAAGAAATTGAGAAGGAGACCATTATGCCAAGGTCGGGGTCAAACCCCGAAACCTCACCCCCTTCTCACAAGAGAAGAAAAATGGCGGAGATCCCTATCTATGTGCTGGAACCGCCATTTCTGGAGGCATTTAAGGACGGGAGAATGAAGGAGAACAAAAAGGGCATTTACAAAGTCTTTCGTAGATACGAGGTAAACATTCAACTCTTAATGGCTATAAATTAAATTCTTAGGTATGCTTAATTTCTTAAGGAATTTTGTTTAGTTAATAGGAAATAAAAAATGAAGAGTAAGAGTAAGAGTGGAAAGGGTGAGCATGTCTCCGCCATGTTTAATGATGAATTGCCTCCTAAATGTGATGATCTGGGAATGTTCACCATCCCTTGTAAGATAGGAGGAAACATGTTAAAAAGGCTATGCTAGACTTAGGTGCTTCAATAAATGTGATCCCATAATCTTTGTATGAGAGTTTGAATCTATGCAATAATATATTTTCTTCAATTTTCTGGCAATTATTGGTTGTGAAATATCCCGGTCGTCTTATCCGGCGTACCTTCTCCTAAGCTTTGTTCTAACAGGCTCTTATCTGCAGTTCTTTTCCCTAATTAAGGCAGCTATTTCCAACTCTAGGGTCCTCGTTTATCCCCATGTCTTCCTCTAACCACGTCGAGACTCCCGTAGACGATGATCACTTCGATGGGGATTCCGGTCAGGTCAACAGATCCTCTACCATCGCAGTATGTTGTCTGTTTCGTATCTAGATAACCTGAAGAATTATTTCCCATTTTTAATTCCTTTTAATCTTCGCGCTACCGTGAGCACTGAATGTGTTCACACTCTTCCACCTGGGTATATATTATGTTATTTAGCTTATTTTAACTTTGGCCTTTATTTTCCTCTACCCCAGCATGTGGTTTATCTTCTTTGTTCGTACAAAATTGTGTTGTCCCAATTTCACCCCAAGGGGACCGCTATCATATTGGGGTTTCTTCAAGTGTGTGAGAGAGCGAAAGTTCCTTTCACTCTCGAGTTGTTTTGCAACTTCTATCACTTCGAAAAGTGAAAAATACTATAGATGAATTTACTTTTTATCCTGTGATTGCTGGGGTTGAGCTTGTGAGCGGTTTCCCTAGTAATGTTGGTTCCTAGCGTACAATTTATTTTAAATAAAATCCAATCGAAATCCCAAAGTGGTTGCTCGTTCTTGTAACTTCAAGGTTCCCATGTCTAAGCTTCCTGGTCTGAATGTCCATTTTATTGCTGAGATGGAGATCGTGGTCACACTTCGTGCTCATACACAATATCTTCGCCATGCTGACTCTGATGCTGAAGGTGTTTTGTTTGTTGTTTTAATGTGTTTGATCTGTATTTTCTTTCAATTTGACGAATGGTTATTTTTCATGTGTTCGTTCGATCTATGATGTTCATTTTATTTTAGATATGAATCTAGTTGGAGGTGATATCGATAGATTGCTCTTTGAGGGCAACGATGAGGAGGTGGCTGAAGCCATTGTTCAGCCTGATAATGCTAGTGCGAGTAGCACCCTTCGGAAGGGTGTAAACAAGACGAGCTCTGGTAATAAGGGTAAGTCTACTGGGGGCGGGGAGACAGGTAGCCAATGCCCCATTGGTGGGAAGAAGGAGAGGAAGAACAAAAGGGATATGAGTGATGGACCTTCCGGACATTCACTTCCTCCCTTTTAAAAAGAGGCATGATAACCAATATTGTTCACAAACTCTGGTGCGAACTGAGAATCCTCTAGCAGGGGTATACTAGCTGTGGTAAGTTCGCACCTAAATTTTAGTGACCTTCACTTGATATTTTTTATGTAAAATGTTGACTAACTTCGTCCTATGTGTTTTTGATTTGTTAGGTCGATGAAAGCCTTTAACATGCGAGTGACATGCTTTCTAAGTTTTCTCCTAATGATGAGTCACTCACAGATAAGTGTAAGGCACAGGAAAAAATGCGTGACTCTAAAAACTTCACTTAAATCCGCTCATGAGAGAGTGAACACTACGGAAGATAAGGCAAACACTGCTGGGGAGCGTCCTAGGCTCGCAGAGGTGGAAGCGACTCATCTTCTATCTGAGTTAGAGGAGATGCGCACCAATAGACCCGCTTCACCTAAATGCCCTCAGATTCTTGTAGATCGGCTCCGCAAGACCAAGTCTTTTGATAAACTATTTGAGGACGCTTCTAACAATGCTCGCACCCTTGGTTACTGCGAGGCTGTGAAGGATCAGTTCGAGTGGAATCCAACTTGTACACTGAAGAGTCTGCCTTCTCTGAAGAAGTGTACTGAGACCTACGAGAAGAAAAAGGCAAATATAAACAAAGATTTTATCAAAAAGATTGCTGATGAGGGATATTCCTATACTTTGTTATCACATCTTGCCAGTCTTCCATGGTTTCCTTTTGCGGCTGAGCTAAAGGGGTGTGAGGTGGATTATCTAAAAGATCTTGCATTTGGATCTAGCACTGTTACTCCAACTCTTAATCCTGATGCCAGTGTGGCCACTGGGGTTAATGCGAGCATTGAGCCCCCGCTCAGCCAAGCAAGGAATGCCCCATTCAGCATTCAAGCCAAGAAGCAATTGCTATCGTTATTCAACCTTCGCTTACCTCCACCTCCGAAGTTAGTTGATTCCTAGTGTACTAGGATTTCTGGATTTTTAATTGTAATCTTAAGACAATATTTTGATGTATATCTATTCTATTTATGTGACTTCAGTTATGAATGTTTATGTATTTTCTTTGTTCTACGTTTTCTCATCGCCCTTACTTATGTGCAGAGTTTCAATATTTTGGTTGATCATAAATACTTGAAACTACTTGACTTTATAATCACTATGGATCTTTTTTCTTGAAACTGATATTTTTTTTGATCGCTATGGATTTTCACCATCTAATTTTCCCTACCCTATTAGCTTGCTTTGTTCCACTCAATCTTTCACCAAACAATGTGGGGACCTCATTTCTTCTGATCGCTTTTCTTGTATGGAACCGCTTCCTTTATGCCTTGGGTGGAAACTTCCTATTCCCGCTTCATGTCCATCTTCGTCTACAATATATCCTTGCAGTAAGTTTGTTCCTGATGGGTATAATGTTGAATCGCTTAGAAAGAATATTGTCCGCGGTTTGGTTGATCTTGAATTTTCTGGTGTGTACTTGTGGTCGCTTAACCTTCTTGTCCGTGTTCAAGAGTGGGAATTATCTTTAGGCGTTCATTTGAAGTACATGCTTCTAATTATTTATGATTTTAAAGCAAAGTGGGATTCAACAGTAAAGGACGCCGAGGATACTGTGCATGATTTACGTAGGATTTGCAATGAGTAGACTGATCTTATTCATCGTCTACAGTTGACTATGATGCAGATGCTCTGGCAACATGGGGAGGCTAGGAATTACGCTGTGAGCATGACTCGCGAGGCCCATAAGAAAACGTTGATCATTAACAAACAATGCACTCGTATTGATGATTTGTTCGATAAGCTGAAGAAAAAGCAGGACTAGTGTCACTTTTCATCTTCTGCACTTGGTTGGCAAAGTAAGTTTGACGAGCAGTTTGCTATAAACACCCAGATGTGAAGTGGAAGTGAGAAACTTTGCACAAAGTGGGAGCGGCTTGATTTTTCTGTCCACCAACTCGAGCAATCTTGTGTTGAGTACAAAGATAGACTTCAGGCTCTTCCCTCGTCATCTCGTAGAAATGCTAGTTATGGAGATCTTACTGTGGGAGTCAGTGGTCAGAGGATTAACTTGTCTGAGGGTGTCCAACTGCACATTCGCTGCTTAGAGGATAAAGTACAAAATTTAAGGGCTGAAATGAAGTGGTACGAGGAAACTGTTAACCTTATGAGTATGCAGCTGGACTGCGAGAAGTTCGGCCCTATAACTGACTTCAAGGTGTACTATGCTAGGTATCTTGGTTATATGGAGCGAAGGGCTCTAATACGTCATCCTGCTTATGCACACATGAAATGGCGATATGACCATATGATTAGCGAGGTGCATGAGGCTGAGAAAACCTGGCGTAGAGCTGAGCACCTCCCTCGCAAAACTGAGCACAGGTGTCCCTGTGGTGGTTCATCTTATTCTGGATCATCACGAGCATCTAGGCGTAGATGATATGTAGTGATCGTTTCGAATTTTGTGGTAGTCCTATTTATGTCCTCATACTTTTGAATGCTCTTAACTGCTTGATTCTCTTTCTCATATGTCTAATATTTTATTTTTGAGTATTGAAACTCTATTTATCACAAAACCACAAGATCTATAGCTTGCTTTAGTCATTGTTTTATAGGCATACCTTTCATGTAGCAAGATTTATTGCTTGCTTTATTGAGAGTATGTAATGTACGAAGCCGCATGATCTATTGCTTGCTTTTGTCTCTATATTAGAGCTAGGTTTTTTTAGTAGCAAGATCTATAGCTTGCTTTTTATTGAGAGTTTGAAGTCGCAAGATCTATTGCTTGGTTTTACTTTGATAGTTGTGCAATATCTATAGCTTGCGATCGTATGGTTCGCCGGGTTGCAAGATCCAAAGCTTGCAAGTATTGGTATTTGTGCGAGATCTATAGCTTGCTGTTTGCAACCTTATGTTCACCTTTTTGCACTGATTGCGATATGCTACTAATGTGCTATCATCTAGGATTTGTAAGTAGAGAACTAAAAATGTAATTTTGGCCTAGAAAGATGGTTTTTTTAAATATTCACTGCGATAATGTTGCCTTGGGAACAATGGTACGAATACAACCGATAATAATCTCATGGTTTATGTACATGTAGATGCTTCCTATCTTCTTCCTCAAATCTAGACATAAAACTTTCTCAGGTTGATCACATGCCATATGTTGGGAACATTGGTGCCATCCAACCTTTCCAGTTCATAGCTGTGGACTTGTGAGCCTTCGTGACCTTGTAGGGTTCTTCCCACTTTGGGCATAGCTTTCTTCATTTTTCTGCTAAGCTAGCCTCGTTCTTTCTTAACACCAGATTGCCAATCTGACATCATTTTCTGATTTTAAGCTCTAGCCATTCCTTCCTTATACTTAGCTTATGTGACCGTTTCCAATTCATTTTTTCTCTTCCAGTTCATCCAAGTCTGACTTTATCATCTCTGAATTGTCCTTCTCCATGTAAACACATACTCGAAGGCTTGAATTGCCAACCTCTACCGGTATCACTGCCTCGTGACCGTAGACCAAACTATATGGTGTCTTCCCCCTTGGTTCTTGAATGGTCATTCTATATGACCATAGGCTGTTGGGTGTTTCTTCCACCCATCCATCTCACTTTTCTTCAAGTTGCCTCCGAATTCCTTGAACGGTGGTCCTGTTCGTTACTTCCACTTGCCCGTTAGTTTGAGGGTGTGCCACATAGTTGAAAATTTGAAGAATCCAAAGCTTTGAACACCAATCAGTGAATGTACTACTTGTGAACTGTGTACCATTATCCGTGGAAATGATATGTGACACCCCAAAGAGACATACTATGGTCTGGCAGGAAAATTTTCTAGTTACTTCAGCTGTTAGTCGTCTCAATGGTTTCACCTCCACCACTTCGCGAAGTAAATTTTGCCCAAATAGGAATTTGGCTTTGTCTTTGCCTTTTGGGAATGGCCCCACTAGGAATTTAGCACTGTCTAAGGTTTTTTAACTCTGCAAGCAAAGCTACCCACTTTCCTACTCTTAATAATCATGTCAACGACGTATGCCTCGACGTTTCATCACATTCAATCGTGAAATGCATGATCGACTACTCTATAGTACGTTGCCCGAACATTTATTAACCCAAAAGGCATCTTTACATAACAAATCATCCCAAAGCTTGTTATAAAGGACGTTTCTCCGCGTCTTCCTGATTCATAGATATTTAGTGGTATCCCTTGTACATGTCTAATAACGCTGGGGCTTCATACCCTAAATTCGTTTTAACTAATTGATCAATTTTTGGAAAAGGGTAGCAGTCCTTTTGGCATACTTTATTCAAATTCGTGGAGTCAATGCACATTCTCCAACTTGCGTCTGATTTCTTCCCCACGACTGGGTTCGCTAGCCCCTTTGGGTATATGACCTCTTTCAGTATATTGGCCTGAAGCAGTGCTGTAACTTTCTCTTCGATTGCTTTTTATCTGCTGCTAGTGAAGCAACGTTGCTATTATTTAACTGGTTTGACTGAGTCACTGATATTCAAGGAATGAGTAGCAATGCCTGGGTCCGCCCCTCCCATATTCTGGACGCTCCACGCGAACGTGTCTTTGTGGCTTTGTAGGATTTTTACAACCTTCATCTTCTCTTGTCTGGAAGGTGTTTTCCTATCTTCACGCACTTTGAATTATCTTTGCTATAGAGGCTAACTAGCTTTGTTTCTTCTCCCAACTCTACTGTTGATTCCGGATGCTCTAGTGAACCACCACCTGACATTGTGCTAACCATTTTTGCATTTCTTTCAATTTTTCCTGCCTTCATTACTATGACCATGCATTGCCTGACCATTTACTGGTTTCCTCTTATGGTCGCAATACCAGCTGGAGTTGGAAAATTCATTACCAAATGGTAAGTGGACCATATTGCTTTAGCTCTGTTCATCCATGGCCTTCTGATGATGGCATTAAACATACTTGGGGCATCCATGACCACGAAGTCGCACATGATGGTGCAATTTCTCCCACTTTCTCCAATTGTGGTAGGCATCTGTATATTCCCCAGAGGCATTTTCACTCATCCAGTGAATCCTACCAGCAAGGATGTGGACTTTTTTAGGTCAGCTCTCTTGAAACCCAGCCTATCAAAGCAGTCTATGAATAGTATCTTCGACTGAGCTTCCGTCATCTACGAACACTCTATGAATGGTTGCTTTCCTATTTTTTGCTATGATGACCATGGGATCGTTGTGAGGTGAAGCGGTAGGTACTGCATCTTCCTCGCTAAAGGTGATCGCCTTATTCAAACAAAGCCTTTTATCAACCAGCTCTTGTGGGGGAGAGTATATTTCTTTGGCCTTCCAAGCATTGTTGGACAATGACTCCGTGGATCCGTGTCTGGATAAGATTACTTTCTATGGTACGTCATTGCCCACATCATCATTGCAATCCACCGTCGCAGTCATTTTTTGATTCTTTATCATTGTGATTGCTGTACCTTGGTTTCTTAAAAATGGGTTCGCCATTTTGCTAGTGTCCCCATACTGGCTTGTTCCTTCCTTCCTATATTGGCTTAAGTAGCCATTCTTCATGTTTTCTTCAATTTGTCTTCTCAGGTTTCTGCAATATTCAATTTCATGACCATGGTCCTTATGAAAGACACAATAATATTTCCTGTATCTCTTCCCTTGTGGTGCTAGCATAGGTGTCGGTTCTCAAAATAGATCCTTGTTCGCTTGCCATATCTCTTTCCTAGATCTAGTCATAGGTGTATCTTAGAATGACTCAGCTTGCAATCTTGTTTCTCCCCATTTGAAAGTGACGTTTCCTTTACCTGTCTTTGTAAAACCCCTATGTGAATCCTCCATTGTTTGCTTTTCGCCTCATTCCCTTTCTATCTTACGGTTGTTCACCTTTCATGTTCGCACATGCTATTCAATCATCCTTTACAGCTCTCTCAAGTTTTTGGTCATGTTCTTTATTAGTTCCTTGTAGAAATATCTTGATCGCATGCCTCCTCTAAATGCTCCCCATGACGATTGGAATGACAAGTCACGAACCTGCAAACTTTCTGCCATGAACCTACTGTGATACTCCGCCAGACTTTCTTCACTTCGTTGAGATATGTTATTAAGGTCTGCTATCATTTTTGTGAATCTTTGCTTCTGATAGAAGCGTCCCAGGAATAAATATGACAATTGTGCCCACAATATGATGCTTCCACTTGGGAGATCCTCGTACCAGGTGATCGTTGTTCTTGACAAGAAGATGGGGAACACATTGTATAATAATTCGATGTTTGCATCGCAAAACCTCATGCTGTCTTTTTATGAATTTTGGAACTTTTTTGGATCTGTGGTTCCATCATAGATTTTAACATGTAGAGGAAGTTCGAAATCCTTTGGCACTTTAAAATCTCGGAGATGTGGCGTTAGGGGTGATTTGTCTACATCATCGTCTGGAACGATGTCCCGCAGCTCCTCTTTGTACTTGAGATTTTCACATTCCTGACTTACCATTTTTTCTATTCTAGGACTGTTTAGTTTGAGCGTTGTCAAGAATTGGTTGTACAAATTTTCCTCGTCCACTTCTAAAAATGCTACAAACGCCCTTCTTTCTTTTTCTTGGTTCGTGTTGGGGGATTTGGCTTCTTCTTCCTCCCCTGTTTCCTCTCTACTACGCTCTCTTTCTCTACTGGGGATGTAGTTCTGATCCTGGGAAGGATGCATGCTTCTATTACATCTAGGTGTTTGCCCCTTTGTTTGGTGGTTATGGCTATTTTAACTTCACAATTGTTTATCTGAATGAATTTGGAACGATTTTTTTTGTTCCCCATAGACGTCGCCAAATGATGTGGTGGTCCTTTCAGGCAAACCGCTTGTTGTTCACTCCTTGAACTTCTTCACCTGTAAAACCAATCTCGGAAGTGATTCCAGGAGAAAAGCTCCTACGATCAGTCAGCTTTCTCTTCTAAGATTTGAAATTTCTCAAGTTAGTTGCACTTACCTGGATTTGTACCCTCATTCTTCCTTTTATAATGTATTATGAACATGGCCCCTTCTTATCCGGGCTTGCCATCGTGTGTCTGATCGTGGGATCGAGAAATGCGATTTGTGACTGAAAGCTAATCAAGGTCCCCGCTATTCTCGGTTGTGGGTTGACTCAACTTGTCCAGCATCCGTTTTGCCCAGTTCAGGTCACTGGTTAGCCTCAAGCCCGTTTGTGGTTTTGGGCTTGCTGCTTAGTATTTGAGCTAGGTATACACCATTATATATATATGTGTGTGTGTGTGTGCGTGTATCTAGAGATATTGACAGTCAAACATGATCATTGAAGATCGTGAAAAAGTAAATAAACCAATATTTATGGGACAAAAGGAGTACTCCCTCCGTCCCAGCCGAATCTGCAAGGTTTTTGGTCAACTTTCTCAAGACATGTTTGACCATAAATTTCAACTAGTATATAGACACCAATATCATCATGTGAGATATTGTTAGATTCTCTGCATGATGTATTTTCTATATATCAAATTTTAACATACCATTAATATACGTAACTAAAATTATCGTTGGTAAAACATGACATGAGAAAATTGATCCAAAAGTGTGCACATTCGAATGATATAGGAGAAGTATAATAATAATTGTAGAAAAGGCTTCCATTGCTCCATGACTTGAACCTTCCTCCATACGTACGTTTGGCATACTAAAATTAAAATATAATATTTACCCAAAACAAAATATATTCCATGCTTAAAAAATGGGCGGGTGGTTAGGTTAGGTGAACGGGGGTGTGAGTTTAAAGGATTTGGATTGTCATAGACAAACTCCCCCAAAAATTGATTGACAGTTGTGATCCGATCCCCTTGCTCTTACAGATTGATCGGGTGTTTGGTGATGAACCGAACATTTTTCATCTCCCACGGATCTCCAACTCTGTGTATTGATGATTCATTGGAAGCCAGGCATTTCTTGAGGGGTTTCACCGACAAGGTGCTGAGATTGAAGCCCAGAGGAATTGTGATTGTGTCCGCGCACTGGGATACCTCTCAACCTGCTCTCACTACAAATCCTGGAAAACAGGACACCATTTATGACTTCTATGGGTTCCCCAAGCCCATGTACCAGGTCACCCGCCCCTTTCTGCTTTTCCACGTTTCTTTCCTCTACAATTTTTTTCTGCTCTTGATCGATCGCTAAACTGCTGCTCCCTCCGTTAAAGTAAAAATTCGATCGATATTATGATGTTGCAATCCCCGGGTAGTTGGTAGCACAGGGTTTTACCTACTTTTTTTGCATTGTGGTAGTTGGTGTTGCTTGTGTCCTAGTTCAAATTGCACAATTGCTTTTCTAGTGCTATTCTCAATCAACCTTTGACCGTATGTTTGTGAATATCCATATCATCGTATATATATTATTCAATTCATCGTAATAAGTAGCTTCTAAATATATTTTTATTTGCCAATCATTATACGTAGATAAACATATTAACGGTCAAACATGTTTTTTGACTAGCGTGATAATGATTGAGGTGCAGTTTGAATTGAGACGGAGGGATTATTGCAAGTCTAACATGGAGTTCAGGCTTTGATTTTGCATTGATTAATGTTTTATGAGCCTGATATATCTTATGTCATTTGGCAGACAATCAAAAACTGCAAGTCATTCCACTGGATGTGAATCACACTTGTGTTTCCTTAGTCTTTTACTACAATAGGTCCCAGCGTATTGCCTTGTGTTTGTGTATATATTGGCGGTAAAATTTACCATTTACCGAAAAAATGAGAGTATACAATAATAATCTCATTCTTGCAGTTCCAAATGACCAAAAATGTAAACCATAACTTAGCCTGAATCACTGAACTAACAACACCTGAGCTGGATTAAATTGGCGGAGGTTACCACTGGACTGGATATGGATTCTAGATTGGTCTAGGAGCACCTTAATTAGACAGGACATCATCTGTTACTAGATGAAGAATGTGAAATGAGCACTGTGATATAAAAAGTGTAATAATGACATACCTGAGTGGCTGACTGATGTTTCTGAATCTGAAATTTCAGCTCAAGTATCCTGCACCCGGAGCCCCTGAGTTGGCAAAGAAGGTGAACCAACTGCTCAGAGGTGCTGGCTTCAGCCAAGTTCACGAGGATAAGAAGCGTGGTTTGGATCATGGAGCATGGGTTCCCCTGATGCTTATGTACCCAGAGGCTGATATACCTGTGTGCCAGCTGTCTGTCCAGTCAAGCCAAAGTGGCACTTACCATTACGAAATGGGAAAAGCACTGTCCCCTCTCAAAGATGAAGGTTACCTGATCATAGGTTCTGGTTCCGCCACACACAATTTAAGGGCTCTTCATCCGTCAGAATCTGTTGCTTCTTGGGCTTTAGAATTTGATACTTGGCTCAAGGAAGCCCTTCTCAGTGGAAGGTATGATGATGTAAACCACTATGAAGAAAAGGCGCCAAATGCAAAAACAGCTCACCCTTGGCCTGAACACTTATATCCACTGCATGTAGCAATGGGTGCTGCGGGTGAAACATCCAAAGCACAACTCATTCATCACAGCTGGAGCCTGGGCGCTCTCTCGTATGCTTCCTACGAGTTTGTTGCAGAAAGCTGATCATACAATCGTTTTTCTCACGATTTCGTCACACACACACTGCACTTTTTTAAATTGTAAAATAACATTATATGATTCAATGCGATAAGATGCTTTGTTGGTTGGTGAATGATAGAATGTAAAAAGTAATAATTGGGCCATATTTATTTATATAGGTGAGTACGAATAGTATACCAATCGTACAAGGTTTTTAATATGACAACTGTAACAGGAAAGAAATTAGTTTCCTTGTCATGTTTTAGTTTTATTAACCCCTCAAGTGAAGTGTAAATTGCTAGCAATGCAAAGGTTGGAACGTAGAAACTTGAACTAAGAATGAGCTAATGCCCTTGGCAAAGATGTTCGTTAGTTGAATGTTAGAAGACACACAATATATCTTAAACTTGCCGAAAGCCACAATCTCACGGACAAAATTATAATTAATATCGATATGCTTGGATGCTGGATTCTGAGCAAGAAAGAGAGCACTGCTATTGTCACACTACAACACATGAGGCGTAAATGGCGACATAAGAAAATTCCAAAGAAGACTCACCATCCAAGCAAGTTTCGCTGCAACATTAGCCATAGAATGATATTCTGACTACTAGTTAGAACGAGACATCGTACACTGTTTCCTTGCACTCAAAGAAACTAGATTCCCACAGGGAAAATGGCGTAACCACAAGTCGACCTACGAGTCTCCAAACAGCGAACCCAATCGGCATCAGAATAACCAAGAACTCTCAGGGTGGCCAAATTTGCGCGGAAAGAGAATACCAAAACATAGCACATCTTCCGAGTAACAGCCTAGAAGTGTTCATCAGTAGGATCCTGCATGAACTGAGTGACCATATTAACATTATAAGAAAAATCCGGACGTGTGATTGCCAAATACTGAAGATTATCAAAGAGCGGTATAACTTGGGATCATCAAAAGACTTGTTGGTGAGCGTCCGCCGCAAAAATAATGAAAAAAGTATTGCATGCCATACTAGCTTGGAGAAGAATGTCCTTGGCATATCTAGCTTGGCCAAGGAATAAGCCGTTAGAGGTAAGAACAACCTCCAAACCCAAGAAACACTACAAGGTGCCTAGATCAGTAATCTCGAACTCTAGATTCACTTGATCCATGAATTTCCGAATGAGGGCACCATTATTTCTTGTGAGAATAATATCATCAACATACATCAAGATATAAATAAAGGAAAGGCCTCTCTTGAAAACGAACAAGGACATGTCAGACGAACTGAACACAAAACCAAGGCTAATGAGAAAGGTGTTGAACTGCTGAAACCAGACTTGAGGTGTCTGCTTCAAACTATAAATAGCCTTCTGCAAATGACGAACATGGTCAGATCGCATGGGATCATTGTAACCAGGAGGTTGCTCTATATAGGTCGGAGAATCAAGAACACCATTCAGAACGATATTTTTGACATCCAGTTGCTGCAAATGCCATTTCCTGATGATGGTAAGAGACAAAATGGTGCACACCGTCAAATCCTTGACCACTAAAGTGAAGGTATGATTATAGTAAAAACCAAATAGTTGGGAAAATCTAAGAAACCAAACGTGACTTATGACATACCGAACCCTCTGAATGAAACGTCAACATGAACACCCACTTCGAACCTACCACGTTAACATAAGAAGGATGCAATACTAACTCCCAAGTCCATTGAGTATGAAGAGCAGTCATTTCAGAATCCATGGTAGCAACCCAATTAGGATTCTTGATATATGAACGACTGTTATGAGGCTAAAGCACTCAAAAGACCAGAAATATAATAATCAAAATAGTCCTTGTACCTGATGGAGCTTGTCATGAAGTGAGTCGTCATATGATGCCGAGAAACCTACTCAGCATATGGAGAGATGGAGCATTCACATGCCAGTCGAGCTTGGCCAAAGGAGAATTTGTCGCTGATGGAGGCACATGGAGAGATAATGGGGATGATGCCTCAGGAGGTGAAATTGCATGGGATGACGACGATGCAAGGATCAGTCGTCTGAGGTCGAACTGCGGAAGGGAGGCCCGATGTAGCTGAATAAAACTCATAGACAAGAACAATATGCTAGGAGTTGGTTAATAACTGATCAAAAACTTCTGAAGGAATAGAGGTGGGTCCTAAGATATCTAACACATTATGGTAGAAGGTACATCAGACGTCCCAAGTCGAGAAAATGGGAAGAAGCGTTCATCAAGCGGAACATGGCAAGTGAGATACTCCTTCATCACAGGATTAAAACATCGCCAGCCCATACACTAAGAGTTACAACCCAATAAAATACACGGAAAACTACATGGAGCCAACTTATGAGGAGCATAAAGATGCAAAATGGAAAAATCCGACAATGAAATGGATGAAAATTAGAACAATCGGGAGTAGTACCAAAAAGAAAAGAGAGTGGAGACTGACAAGACAAGACCATATTAGGTAGATGATTGATTGTCAAAGAAGCCACAAATAAAACATCACACCAAAAGGAGTGATCGAAACCCGAGGGATAGAGTACAAAGAGTCCTATTTGTGTGATATGACGATGCTTCCACTCAACTTGACCATTCTAATTCGGTGTATAAGGGAAGAAATATGATGATGAATGCCCCTAGTCACAAAATAAGATTGCAAGCGAGACTTGAGAAACTGTCTTTCTATCACTCGGAAAGTTTTTGACAAAAGTGGAGAACTAATTCTCAACGAAAGCCTAAAAAATGAAAATTGTCCTCTACAAATTCAGACTTACGGAACAGAGGATATAACTAAGTGAAGCCTGAATGATCATCAATAAATATAACATAATAAGATAATTGACACAAGAGACATCACGAGAGTGTCCCCAAAGTTCAGATTTAACTCAGTCAAGTATGTGTGGTGCACGTTAATATTATCACCAAAATAAAGACACTCGCTTTTAGCCATTTCACAAGAAGCAAGGTTACTTAAGACCTGAGATATTTAGTAAAAAATAAACTATCCATTCTACTTAAAGAAGAAATAAAAATTTGAGGAACATGACCTAAACGGCTGTGTGAAAGCTGAAATGATGCTTTAGATTTTTTTGACTTCATAAGAGAAATTTGTGTAGTGCGACCATAGCCTAAGACGTAGAGACCCTTGATGTGGTGATTTCTCTTCAAGTGATCGTGCCAACTCCTACCTACACTTGGTCAAAGGTGCTTTCGACCTGCAAGAATATCCCGGATTGGATCCGAGGTAAAAGCTTTGACGCTTAAGTTAGTACTGAGTAGTTATCTGCAATATTTTGGTTGCTAGTCTTTGTTACCTCATTTACTTCTATTTATAAGCTTTCTCACCCTTATTTTTGGGTGTTTCCTTTTGTGCATGATGTGTTGATCATGGCCATCATGGTCGCTGTATGGCTCTCCTGAGCATGTATATAGTGGACCACATTCTTTAGGTCGTGGGCTAAGTTGTATATTGTGGCTGGATGCTTCTTTTGTAGATAATGTGCGTCGTGCAGAGTGATGCTGTTTAATACTGTTTGGTGCTCACTTATATGGACACTTCGTTGAGGCTTGCATGGGCATGACCTACTTATTTGGCCAGATATAAAACCCCTTAGCAATTAACGATATTATCAATGATAATGTGTATAAGAGCGAGGAAATGATTGGAGGTGCTCGCCTGCCTGCTGCGGATGCAATGTGACATTATTAGAATTTCATGGTAATTATGTATGCCAGGGCTTAGTTGACTGATGTTATTATTGGAGGGTAGGTATTTGGAGAGGTTTCTACTCAAAACTGTATTGCATGGTTTCGTTTTCGAAACATTTTCTCTATTCGAAATGCCACCCATCTAACACCTCTTCAATTTTTGTGTATAACTTTTATTAATTGATAGCTATATCGATTAAGTGCTTTGGGAAACATGATTTGGGATTTCTTTGTATAAATAAGTACTGGGGTTGAGCACATTCCATATTCCTTCTGAGTTTTCTGTAGGTCTTTGATGAAATGTCAAATGCATGTATTTTCCGAATAATTCAACATCGCTTTTACTGTCTTTAGCTATTAGATTGCTAGATTTACATAAGTTTACATCATAAGAAGGTTAGATAACTTTTTTCAATTTTTGTATCTAATTCCTCATTTAGTATCTTATTTTAGGTCTAATGGATTTTAGGTCCTTACGAGCATCTAAATCCTTTTTGTGAGGTTCATTGTAGATCGCTCGTAAGCACTTGAGATAGATTTTAGAACGCTATTCGCAAAGGTGGTAGAAGATTAAATACCACAAATCTAAATGTGGTAGTAGATAGTTGTGGCGAAGAGCAGAGCAAGTTTCGAAAATGTTGAAGAATGACACGGGCCGTGTAACTTGGCACAACGTGTGCCTAGGGAATGAGGCCAAGGCCCGTGCTTAGAAGATGAAGAAAACCAAAGGTCAAAAGATGCACCGTGCACTTTTGCATGACTTGTGCCATCAAAAGTTGAGAAACGACACTCCAGACGATGGGCTGTGCACTTAGGCACAGCCCGTGCTATCAAAAGCCAGGGAACGACGCTCCAGACGATAGGCCATGCACTTTGGCACGATCCGTGCCATCAGAAGGGCGAAAGATACCCTCATGTTCATGCCCCGTGCCCCTTTGTACGGGTCGTTCTGGCCAACATGTGCACTATTGCACGAGGCGTGCCAGCGTGGTTGGTAGGGTTTTCTAACAAACTTATCTACTCTATTTACTAGCCTTAGTCTTCCAGGTTTTAGCATGTAGTAAGTTTGGTCATTACTGTAGTTCTATTCTAGTAGGTAGGAAGAGTGGAGACTCTCTCCTCTCTTCATTTATTTATCTAGTTTTAGCCTTATGATATTGAATCCAATTATTTCTTTGGATTTAATGTCTATGGAGTAGTTATTATCTTGGGGTGGCATTTTTATCATGACATTGATAATGTATGGGCTTAATAGCCCAGCATCATATGACCTCGATCCAATTGAGCAAACCGGCTTAGGGAGTAATCAACTGGCAGAATGAGCAGTTAGTGTGCAAGACGAGACGAGAGCTATCCCATTAGCCACCAAACACATATAACAAAGATAATGATCATGAAACCAAGGTAAAATTTCATAATCACTTTACTATTCACCTAGATACGCTATATTATTCACCTGATCGGATTGTCGGAGCAGGTACAGTTTTGCACCTACCTTTCTGACCTTAGTTCGTCTATCTTACAGGCTATGAGCATACCGGGCTGGAGGAGATCATTGACAGGAGGATAGAAAATTATGGCATTAGCATTGGCGCCGTCTGTGGGGATCACATAATTTCTTAGCATCCATGTAGCTTGAACAACATGGAGGCACAACCGGTGGGATAATTATTTAACCAAGTGGTCATGGAGGATGCGATGCATCTAGAGAAGGATTCTACCGCGATGCTAACGCCGATGAGAGAAAGACACCAAATTTGTAGGACCGTGGAGCTTGTAAATAACTCGGAGGTACTCCAGATGATCATGGAATCTTATAAGGAAATGATAAGGAGGTTGAAAGAAATAGAGGATATGAAAAATGGCAAGGAAAAGAAAAAGGGGCATGATCTGTAACTGACCGATCTTCTTCAGAGCAGGAAGGTGACATTGAAGCACCGATCAAGGGGAGAAGGGCTCGAAGATAGCCCAGAGCAGAGAAAAAATTGAAAAAAAGTATAGCCATCTCAGGAAGAAAGTTACAAGCTGGAGATGGGGATGGCACAATACACCGCGAGTAGCGAGCATGCTACGTGCCACCCCCAAGAGGGAAAGAGTATGCTAAGGGGAAGACCCCAATAAGAGAAATGGAAGAGGAGTTGAGGATGGAGAGCAGATGATCGGCATTCACCAGGAGGATTCAGCTATATACGACTAATCTGAAGCTAAAAGTACCGGTGAACCTGGGGCAGTACAATGGTGAGATAGATCCGATGGATCAATTGCACCCATTTTGTACCAACATGGCCACCTTCGCGATATTGCATGCCATCTAGTTCAAGGTGTTTGTAACCACCTTGATAGTAGTAGCCACTGTGTGGTTTAAGAACCCGGAAGATGAGACAATTGATAGTTTCAGTCAGCTGGAGCAGAAGTTCCTGACCCGTTTCCTGAAGAGAAAGAAAATTCGAAGGACAAGGCAACAACTATTGGCCATCAGGCAGAAAGCAACAGAGACACTTTTGGCGTACTGGGAGCGGTTCAACAATGAGGTAAACTAAGTGGAGGAGAGGAGCAGTCAGTTACTCATTGACATGTTTATGAACATATTAAGACATGAGCTTTTATTTAGGGATTGCACCATGTACCCGCCAGGGACGATTGATAAGTTGATTAAGAGAGTTGGAAACTTTAACAGGGCAGACCTGGCTGCCAAGAGGTGGAAGGAAACACAGTGTGGCCATAGCCATCAGAAAGCTGATGCAGATGGAGATGGATAGACGAGAAAGGCTGGGCGTGCCAGAGCAGGCACCCATCAGATGCCTAGCAAGTTCAAAAAGTCAGAAAGGGTCTTGACACCGCTCATCAATACGCCTAAGGAAATCTTTGCCCTATGCGCAGGGAAAGGTATTCTGAACATACCACCAAGGATGAAGAAGGACCATGACAATTGAAGTAAGTCCCATTTTTGTGATTACCATGATGATCATGATTATGACAGGAACAAATGCATCCACTTGAAGCACAATATAGAGGACTATGTGCAGAGTGGTGAAACGGCACACTTGGCAAAGAGTACAAAGGCCCATAACAAAGCCACTTACCAGAACAAGAATAATTATGGAGGATTTTGAAAACAGTAGGGTAGGCATAGCAGAGCAAGAAACCTCGATAGGGAGCGGGGGCGTGATAATGGAAAAGAGGTCGCTGGAGCTGAGGTCGGGGAGGAACAAGGCAAAAGGCAGAGGGAAGATACCCCCCGTGGAAGACAATAGGACAGCAACAGTGAAAAATATATATGCTATCATAGGTGAAAGCGCTGGAAGAAGGACCGAGTCTCAGTTGAAGGCACGCTGCAGGTAGACACCACAACTAACATTGCTAGACAATAAGTTGGGTGCAAACAAAGCAATCACGTTTGAAACCAATGACCTAATACCAAACATGCCGACCGGTGGCGATAATGAAGAAGGTGATAGATAAGAGGATTCACCGGGCGCACAAAGATAGCGGAAGTTTTGCAAAAATTATATATTGGCACTAGTTTGAGAAGCTGGATGAGAACACGAGGAGGACGTTGGAACCAACAGATACCCTGCTGGTGGATTTTTAAGATAAACCAATATGGTCAGAAGGAACCAAGCCTTTCCCGGTGACAGTGGGAGAAGGAGATAGAGAAAGACTGCAGATATGGAGTTCATAATTGTGAAGGCGAAAAACCCTTATAACCTGAAACTGAGCAGGCCGACATTAGCGCTGCTGAATGGAATAGTGTGGACCTTGCATATGCTCTTGAAATTCCTAACTAGGGGAGAAATAGCCACAATCAGAGAAGATCAGCGGAAGGCTAGAGAGTGTTACAGAATTGCTCTCAGCAAACGCAAGTAAAAAGATAGAAGCATGAGTCAAGAGAGACGAATCAGCAAGTCTATACCTATCAGAATGATAACAGGCCGAGGGGACCCATCAAAGCTAAGTGTAGATGTGGAAGCGGTAAAATTGAGTGGAGACCGTTCAGTACAAGTGGGATCATCTCTCCTACCTAAGGTGAAAAGCAAGACTGTAAAGGTGATGAAAGAGAACAATCGAGCCTTTTCTTGGAAACTAGAGGACATGAGTGGGGTCTCAAAGGAGGTTGGCTGTCATGAGCTGAAATTGGACCCGTCTCACATGTCTATCAAACAGAAGCAGAGGATGCTCTGCAGGGAAAAGAATGAGGCGGTGAATGAGGAGGTAAGCCAGTTGGTTGCCGTGGGGATCCTGCAAGAAATTATTTCCTCAAACTTGTTACCTAACCCTGTATTGGTGAAAAAAATAGACAAAAGCCAAGAAGGTGTCAAATGATGGGATGCATGCAAACCCCAAGAAGGTAAGAGCAATCATGGAGATAAAGTCGTTAGGCACGGTCAAGGAGTTCCAGAGATTGAATGGGAAGCTGGAAGTCATGAACCGTTCATGTCTCGAGCAGTAGAGAGAGCACTTCCTTTTTCAAAACTCGCAAATGATGTGTGGACAAAAAGGGATAGTACAGTGGGAAGAGCTGGAAGAGAAAGCATTCGGGGAGCTGAAGGCCTATCTGAAGGATCTTCCAACCCTAACTAGGAAAAAGAAGGGGGAGACGTTGTACCTGTATGTAGTAGCGAGTGAGGAACCAGTTAGCGGTGTGCTAGTCAGGGAGGAAAATAAAATGCAAAGATCTGTGTATTTTGTGAGTCGGGCTCTGCAAGGCCCAAAACATGGATACACACGAGTTAGGAGAAGCTCACCCTAGATTTGGTTAACGAGGCAAAGAGACTAAGGTAGTACTTCCAGGCACTCCCTGTGATAGTGCTGACCAATCAGCTGCTAAAGGTGATATTGACCAAGCTAGAAGCTTCAGGAAGATCGGTGAAGTGGGCAGTAGAGCTAGGAGAGCACGCCATTGAGTAATCCCCAAGGAGAGAAATAAAGGGGCAGGTAATGGCGGACATTCTAGTAGAAAGGCCTAAGGAGAGAAAGATGAAAACAGTGGAAGAATTACGGAGTCCTGCCCAGGCTGCGAGCGAAGGCTGGCTAACGGGACCAGACGTGTGGAAATTTTATGTAGCCGGAGCGTCTAGAGTGGAAGGAGTTGGCACAGTTATGGTAATATCAGACCCGGAAGGTGTAAGGGCAACTTATGCCCTACGTTTCAAATTCCTAGCTTTAAATAATGAGGCAGAGTATGAAGCGCTGATAGCGGGCATAGAGATAGCCAGAAAGATGGGAGAAAAGAAACTGCAGGCCCATGGAGACTCAATGCTGGTTTCCAGTAAATACAACGGGTAGTATGCCACCAAGGAGCCAATGATGATGAAGTACAGGGATAAATTCAGGAGCCTAGCGTATGAGTTTGAAGAATTTGATATCACCAGGGCTGCAAGGTCACAGAACACAAGAGAAGATGCACTGAGCAAATTAGCATCCCCAGCCTGTGCGTACTTGACCAAGTCTGTGTTGGTGGAGGAGTTATCAAGTAGGTCAACAGACGTAAGCCAGGTGGGAGCAATATAGAATGTGGTAGCTAACTAGACAACGCCCATCCAGAACTACCTGGAGCATAAAATATTGCCAACAGACAATAAAGAAGCAAGAAAAATCAGAAGGAAATCACTGCAGTATGCTCTGAAGAGTGGTTTGTTATATAAGAGTGGTTACACGGAGTCATGGCTTAGGTGTGCAGGACCTAAGCTGGCAGATACAGTTCTTAGAGAAATACACGAGGGAAGCTGTGGCAGTCATCAGGGACCAAGAAAAGTTGCACTATGGGCACTGCAGACAAGTTATTACTGGCCGACCATGAAAGCAAGCGTGGAGAAAATGGTAAAAGAATGTCACAGGTGCAAGGAACACACCAGAGTGCAGAGGCTCCCTCCAGAGCGAATGACCAGTGTTGAGTCTAATCCTTGATCTTCTACTAATCTTGTTCCTTCGTTCTTCAGCTCCTCCTACAACCTACAAGACATGCAGACTGAGGTCAGGCAGGCGCAGAGCCATTCCTGCTCCGAGGCTCTAGTTAGTTTTTTCTACCATGCAGAGAGTGTATTTGTGAACCGTGAATTGATTATATAAATCTTACCTTGCCGATCATCTGAATCCTTTGTTATACATGTTTTAGAGGCTAATGTAACAACCCTTGTCCTATCATCCCGCACCATTATTCCCTCCGCCAGGCCCCGCATCATTCCCCTGATGGGCGGACTTTCTGACTTGGGCCTTGCTCCTATCTCTCCAAAGCAGACCTGATATGCGACTTGGGCTAATAAGGATCGCTCCCTTTAAAGTCCCCCCAGTTGGAATCCCTGTCAATCTGGTTGATTCAGGGCAATGGGCTGAGCTCTCGATGTGGTAACAAGGCACAGGCAGCATCCCTATAACTTACTCCTTGTGTTAGAACCAGGTGCCTTATTGACGAGAAAATTAGATAGTTTCAAGAATTATTAACCGTCAAGCATGTAATGACATTACTGGTAGTTTGAAGGTTGTATTGCCAGCTTAATTTCTTGCCACGTGTCCGATTCTCGATGGTTTTATACGCACGCTCCTTAAATCTCACGTCTCCTGAAGCGGGTCATTATTCCATTGTTGCTCCTGTCCCCAAAGAATATCTTGGGTCTGTTGCCTTCATCTTTTCAAATCTCACTCTCATTTAATTTTTCTTCCATTCTACCTTGCCTATGCTTTAAGATTTCCATGGCAATTGCTTCGTCTTTCTCAGGTACCTTCTCTTCTTCTCTTTTCCTTCTCGCTTTACTTTCCCATCGACATAGTTTCCACTATCGGTTCCCCTAAGAGTGAGTCTTATTCTGACACTACCAACCTCGTATACTATTCAGTCTGTGCTTTTTCCTGAGAGTGCCTTTGTCGCCCGGGGGGGGGTTTCAGCTTTGTCGATATTCATGAGCATGTGACCCAGCCCGACGTCTCTCAAACTATTTTGGATGCTCTTTCTAGCACGATTTCTATTTACTTGGACACTCTAGAGAATTGCTATTTTAGGTTCCCTTTGTCCCATTTTTTTCCAGTTCTTCCTGTGCTTTTTCGAACTGGAACCCACTGACATCTCCCGTCACCCCCCCTATTCTGTTTGAGTCCTCCTAGGCTTCAAAGTTTCTTGGGCCTTCTGTGCATTGAGCCTTCCATCACTATCATCCGGGTCTTCTGTCATTTGGCCTGGATGTCCCCTAAGTGGACCTTCCTGAAGTTCTGGCAGTATGGGGTCAAACTTCAGACCAATCTCCCTACCTGAGTCCAGTGGAAATGGAGGTTCATCATTTTTAGTGAGGAGTTAGCCCTTGGCTTCAAGGATACCCGTGCCATCTACCTAGTTTTCCTTGAGCTACGATGGGGTGACCGTACCAGTACCATTGAGATGGCGGCTCTACAACCTTTCATCTCCTACGTTGAGGCGGAGAGCGTGAGGTCTGACCGGGTCCTGAGAGATTCCATTCCGTGGCCTGTTGGGATGCTTTCTCTTTCTATTAACCTTTCCCTTCATGATAGCCTTGTGGATCTGAACGGTATAGGTTTATCAGCTTTTGTCTGTTCACTATGTTATTATTCATTTTACTTTTTGTTTTCTTTTTCTTGTTCTAACTTGCTTATTTTATTATTTTTCTAGAGATGTCAGTCGCTAACTTCCTTGGGAAATGATAAGGTTTTGCCCAATTAGGCCCAAGGGTAAAACATTCAGCCCATATAGGAAAAAGGAGAGGCAAGCCCAGCTTGTCTCAGAAGGCAACAATAAGCATGAGCAGAACACGGATGGGATGTCGCATGTCCCATCAGCTACCAAACATGCATATAACAAGGGGAATATACATGAAATAAGGTATGATTATAATGATTATACTATTCACCCTAGATTCTCTCTTACATGGTAAACATGGTTGACCGAAGTGTCAGATTAGGCACGACCCTACACATGCCTACCTAACCTTAGTCTATTTGTCTTTAGGTTTTGAAACCAGCTGGACCAGAGTTGATTGTGAAAAGGGAAGTTACAAATTATGGCATTAACATTGCCTCAGTTTGTGGGGATTACATCATTTTCATAACATCCGCGTAGCTTGAACGACATAGAGGCACAAACAATAGGAAACATACTCAACCAGGTGGTCATGGAAGATGTAACACACCTACAGGAGGACTATTCGATTGCCCCAACGCTGACGCCTACAGGGGAGAGGTATTAGCTTTGGACGATAACAGATCTCGCGAATAACTTGGATATAATCCAAATGATTATGGCCTCTCATAAGGAGATGATAAGGAGGCATACAGAGTTGGAGAACTGCTAAAATGGTGATAGGATGCAAAGAGGATATGAATTGCAGCAAATGGAATTATTCCTAAAGTAGGAGGGCGACAACAAAACACCTAACCAGAGGATAAAGAGGTCAGAAATAGCCCGGAGCAGAACTGCCTCCAAAAGAAAAGAATATGATGGAGGAGGGGAAGAGACGTCTGCAGAATGTGAGAGGTAGCCAGGTTATGTACCACCGCCAAGGTGTAAGATAATGGCAATGGTAAGGCCCCAGCCAAGGGAGTTGAACAGGAAGCAAGGGAGGAGAGCAGGGGTTCACCCTTCATAAGGAGGATCTAGACTTTCACACTTGACCTGAAGATGAAAATACCAATGAACCTGGGGCAGTATAATGGCGATATGGATACCTTTGCAATACTGCAGGGCATTTGGTGCAAGGTGTTTGCAACCACCCTCACAGCAGCAACCAGGGTATTGTTCAAGAACTTAGTGGATGAGACGATTGACTGTTTAAACTAGCTGGAGTAAAGCTTCTTGGCATTTTTCATGCATAGAAAGAAGTTTCAGAAGATGCGCTCTCAGTTGTTAGCTATCAGACAAAAGTTGACAGAGACATTTTCTGTATACTGGGAAAGACTCAATGATTAAGCTAACCAGGTGGAAGAGAAGAGTAGTCAGTTTCTCATCGACACGTTCATAAATGGTCTGAAGCATGAATTATTACTGAGAGACAGCACCCTGGACCCCCGGGGATGATTGATGAGTTAATGAAGAGGGTCGGGGACTTTAACAGAGCGGATTTGGATTATAATAGGAGGATGGAAACACAAGGTGGACACAAAAGCTGGAAGACTGATATAGTAGGGGATGGAAAAATGAGGAAGGTTGAGTGGGCTAAGACAGGCAGCTAGCAGATGCCCAGCCGGTTCAACAGGTTGGAGAGGGTCTTCACTCCGCTCATCAAAACACCCAAGGAAATGTTTTCCCTGTACACAAGGAAAGGTATACTGGACGTCACACCCAGGATGAAGAAGGACCCCGACAAGGGAAACAAATCCCAATTCTATGATTACCATGATGACCATGATTATGAGAAAAATAACTATATCTATCTGAAGTATAGCATTGAAGAATATGTCCAGAGCGGCGAGTTGGAAAACCAGGCAAGGAGTGCTAGAGCTCATAATAAAGCCATTTACCAGAGCAAGAATAAGCATGAGGGCTCTCGTAAGCAGCAAGAAGGGCATAGCCGAGTACAAAGCCTTGACAGGGAGTGCAATCGTGATAAGGGGAAGGAAGTTGCCAAAGCTGAGGCTGGGGAACACCGGAGCAGGAGACATAGAGAGAGCTTCCCATCAAATAACAACAGGGAAATGATGGAAGCACTGGAGGAAGGACAGAGTAACAGCGGAAAGCTTGCTACAGGCTGACGGCATAGCCAACGTTGGCAGACAGAAAGTTGGGGTTGAGCGATGCAATAATGTTCGATGCTAATGACCCTATCCCAAACAGGCCGGCCGTAGGAGTGCACTGGTGATAATTATTAAGGTGATGAACAAGATAATCCACCGGGTATACATGGCTAGTGGATGTTTGGCGGAGATCATGTATTGGCATTGTTTCGAGAGCTGGGTGAGAACAGAAGAAGAAAATTGGAACCAATGGAAATCCCTTTGGTGGATTTTGCAGACAGGATTATATGGCCTGAAGGGACCATACTCCTCCCGGTGACAGTGGGGAAAGAGAGAAGAGTAAGACTGTAAACATGGAGTTCATAGTCGTGAAGGAAAACAACTCGTACAACATGATACTGGGGCCAGCGTTAGCACTGCTAAAAATGATTGTATCAACATGCACCTGCTCCTGAAGTTCCCAACCAGAGGAGGAATAGAAGCGGTGAAAGGAGATCAGCGAATGTCACAAAGTTGCTCTCAACAAATGCAAACAAGAGGACGGATGTGTGAGCCAAGAAGGACAGGGCAATAAGGCCAGGCCTTTCCGTATAATCACTAGTAGGTGTAAACCGTCAGAGCTAGGCACAGAGGTTGAGACCGTAAAGCTGAGCAGTGACCAGTCAAAACAGGTGGGAACATCACTCCTCCCTGAGGTGAAAAGAGAGCTACTAAAAGAGCTTGAGAGAAAAAGAAAGGCTTTCACCTGGAAACAGGAGGATATGAGTGAGGTCTCAAAGGACGTGGGCTGTCATGAGCTGAAAGTTGATCCATCTCACAAGCCCATCAAGCAGAAATGGAGGAACCTCTCCACGGAGAGGAATGATGCAGTAAACAAGGAGGTAGGCCAGCTGGTTGCACTGGAGATCCTATAAGAAATCCCCTACCCAGCCTAGCTGGCCAATCCTGTGTTGGTCAAGAAGGCAGGTGACAGCTAGAGAATGTACATGGATTACACGGACCTAAACAAGGCCTGTCGCAAAGATTGCTACTCGCTGCCTGTCTTTGACTAAAAGGTAGACGCTCTTACCAATTACCCAATTAAAATTTTCCTTGATGCATATAAGGGATATCACCAGATCCCCACGTTAGAAAGTGCGTAGAAAAGACCGCCTTTATAACTGAGAAAGGGGCCTTTGGCTACCGAATGATGCCTTTTGTCCTAAGAAATGTGGGCCACATATCAGAGAGTAATGGATAAGATTTTTCAGGAAAAGGTTGGGAGAAACCTGTAGGTGTATGTTGATGACATAGTAATAAAGAGCAGCCAGTATGAAAGCTTCGTGGAAGACGTCAGGGAGACCCTAGCACGATTCAATGAGATAGGGATGAAACTTAACCCAACCAAGTGCCAGCTTGGAGTGGAGCACATGGTGTCAAATGATGGCGTGAGGGCTAACCCAAAAAAATCAAAGCAATCTTAGAGATGAAGTTTCCAAGTATAATAAAAGAGTTCTGGAGCCTGAACGGGAAGTTGGCAGCAATGAATCATTTCATGTTCCAGGCATCAGAGAGAGAACTCCCTTTCTTCCAAATTTGAAAGGGAGTGTGGACAAGAAGGGGGCAATATGATGGGGAGAGTTGGAAGAAAAGGCATTCGAGGAACTGAACACCCTACCTGAAGGACCTTCCGACCAAAACCATCCCAAAAAAGGAGAAACCCTGTACCTGTACATGGCAGCCGGTGAAGAAGTAATCAGCGGTGCACTGGTTAGGGAGGAGAATGAGGTAGAATGATTGGTTAATTTGTAAGTCGAGCCCTGCAAGGCCTAGAACGAGGATACACAGGTCAGGAGAAGCTTTCTCTGGCTTTGGTGCACACGATAAGGAGGTTGAGACAGTACTTCCAAGCACATCCTGTGATAGTATTAACTAATCAACTAGTAAAAGCGCAACTAACCAAGCCAGAGGCATCAGGGAGATTAGTGAAGTGTGCAGTGGAGCTAGGAGGCACGTTATCGAGTATGCCCTTAGGAGAGCAATAAAGTGGCAACTAATGGCAGACTTTCTAGTGGAAATGCCCAAAGAGAAGAAAATGAAGGCTATAAAGATATACAAGTCCCTGCATGGGTTGCAAATGTGAATGAGCTGATAGGGCTAGATGTCTGGAGGCTATATGTGGTTGGAGTATCCGAAGTGGAAGGGGCTAGTGCAGGCCTAGTCATATAAGACCTGAAAGATGTGGAAGCAACTTATGCTCTACGTTTCAAGTTCCCATCCCCGAACAACGAAGTAGAGTATGAGGCACTGATAGCAGGCATGGAGATAGCCAGGAAGCTGGGAGCAAAGAAACTACAGGCCCACAGAGACTCAATGTTAGAGGCCACCAGTATAACGGGCAGTACGCTACCAAGTACCCAACTATGATGAAATACAAAGACAAGTTCAGAAGTTTGGCATCTGAGTTCAAAGAGTTTAACATCACCAGAGTCCCCAAGTTGCAGAATATGAGAGCATATGCGCTGAGCAAGCTAGTATTCTTGGCACACGCACACTTGACAAAGTCCATGTTTGTGGAGGAACTAGCGAACAGGTTGAAGGATGTGGGCCAAGTGGCAGTAATACAGAGTTCGTAGGCCAACTGGACAACATCCATTTGAAACTACCTGGAACATGAAATGTTGCCAGCAGATGATAAGGAAGCAACAGCAATCAAGAGAAAGCACTACAATTTGCTGTGAAGAGCGGGTTACTATACAAAAGGGGATACATAGATCTGTGGCTCAGATGTGTAGAGCCTGAGCTGGAAGCCACAGTTCTCAAAGAAATGCATCAGGGGAGCTGTGGCAGCCACCAAGGGCCTAACATAGTCACGCTGCGGGCGCTGCAGGAAGGTTATTACTAGCCCACAATGAAAATAGATGCAGAGAAAATAATCAGGGAATGTCACAGGTGCCAAGAACACGCCAGAGTATAGATGCTTCCTGAAAAATGGATGACCAACATAAGACCGCACTGGCTGTTTTCCAAATGAGAAATTGACATTGCATGATCGTTTCCCGAGGCCGAGGGGATGAATTTTTTTTCTGGTGATGGAAATAAATTACTTCAAAAAGTGGGTAGAGGCCAAAGCCACAACAAGCATAACAGGGAAGAAAATCACATACTTTGCCTGGAGGAGCATAATGTGTAGGTTTGGAATCCCACAAGTGATAGTGAGTGACAACGGGAAGCAATTCTCCCATGAGCCATTCAGGTCATGGTGCGCCGGTCTGAACATTAAGCTGTAGTTCACGTCTGTTGGCATCCACGGGTAAATGGGCAGATGAAGGTGACAAATAGAACCATAGTCTAAGGCTTAAAGAGGAGACTGGGGCATGCGAAAGGAGAATGGGTGGAGGAGCTGGTGAGTGTGTTGTGGGCTTATAGAACCACCCCGAGGACAGCTATGAGGGAATCCCTCTTTAGGCTATGCTTCGGAATGGAAGCCATCCCATAGAGATAGTTATTCCCAGCAGGTGGGTAGCTGAACCAATGAGCCAACATGACAACGATCTGGCAATCAGAGAGAATCTGCAAGGGCTAGATGAAATCAGGGAAAAGGCAGCGCTGAAGGAAGCTGCGTATAAGTCCTGGATGGAGCAACACTACAACAGCAAGGTCAGAACTGGGTGCCTGAAAGTGGGAGACCTTGCGTTGAGGAAGAATGAAGCCAGCAGAGCCCAGGGGCAGAAGAAGCTGGACGCAGAATGGGAAGGCCCGTACAAGGTGTTCGAAGTGTTACTAAAATAAGCTTGCAAGCTGGATACGCTGGATGGGAGGCCAGTTTCCCGCACTTGGAATGTTATCCACTTAAGAAGGTATTGTGCTTGAATTATTATAAGAATGAATATGTATGCGGCACCTGCAGCCTAACCGTATTATTTTTTGATAGGCGGGACGGGATTTCAAAAAGGATCAAGTCTTTCTAAGCCCATAATGGGCATGATCCAAAAGAAATTTTGGTCCACGTCCTGGTCTTTTTGCTATACTGTGGATTATCGATGCAGGAAGGAAATATCTGAAAAGAAAGCTGTCAATGAGCATGGCCCAAGCCAATACTACAATCCCGACTACAATAGCCAGTAGATTGTAGGCCTGTCTACCAACATGTAAAGAAAAGGTACTACGACCACAACTATAGCCGACGAGTAATGAGCCTAGCAAAGGCCAAAATTGAAATCCTAGCTCCAACAGCCAGCAGATTGCAGACATGGCCGCTAACAGGAAAAGAAAAGGTATTCCGACCAACACTATAGCCAACGAGTATTGAGCCTGGACCATGCCAAAATTGTAATTCTAGCTCCAACAGCCAGCAGATTGCAGGCATGGTCACCAACAGGAAAAGAAAAGGTACTCCAGTCACAACCATAACCGATGAGTAATAAGCCTGGTCTAGGCCAAAATTGCAATCCTGGCTCCAACAGCTAGCAGATTGCAAGCCTAGCAGCCACTATGCAAAGAAAAGGTACTCCTGCCACAACCATAACCGATGAGTAATGAGTCAGACCCAGGTCAAAATTGCAATCTTGGCTCCAAAAGCCAGTAGATTGCAGGCCTGGCCGACAACATGCAATAAAATGGTACTCCGCCCACAACCATAGCCGATGAGTAATGAGACTTCCCCATGTCAAAATTGCAATCTTGGTTCCAACAGCCAGCAGATTGCAGGCCTGGCTGCCATCAGGAAATAAAAAGGTACTTCGGCCACAACCATAGCAGACGAGTGATGAGCCTGCCCCAGGCCAAAATTGCAATCCTAGCTCCAACAGCCAACAGATTGCAGGCCTAGCCGCCAACAGGCAAAAAAGGATACTTCAGTCACAACCATAGCCAAGAGTAATGAGCCTAGCCCATGAAAAAATTGCGATCCTGGCTCTAACAACCACTAGATTGCAAGCCTCGCAGCTAACATGAAAAGAAATGATACTCCAGCCACAACCATAGCTGATTAGTAACGAGCCTAGCCCAGGCCAAAATTGCAAGCCTGGCTCTAACATCCAGCAGATTGTAAGCCTGGCCACTAATAGGTAAAGAAAAGGTACTCCAACCACAACCATAGCCGAAAATAATGAGCCTGGCTCAGGCTAAAATTGCAATCCTGGTTCCAACAGCTAGCAGATTATAGGCCTGGCCGCTAACAGGGAAAGAAAGGATACTCCGGCCATAACCATAGCCAACGAGTAATGAGCCTAGCCCAGGCCAATATCGCTATCCTGGCTCCAACAGTTGCAAGCCTGGATGCCAACTAGAAAAGAACGGATACTCCATCCATAACCATAACCCACAAGTAATGAATCTGGCTTAGGCCAATATTGCAATCCTGGCTCCAACAACCAGCATATTGCAAGCCTGGCTGCCAACAGGCCAAGTGAAAGTATCTCAGCCACAACCATAGTCGATGAGTAACAAGCCCGGCCTACATCAGAATTGATACATCGGCATCAATAACCAACATATCGTAAGTCAAACAACCAACATGTAGAGAAAAGTATTTCGACAACAACCGTAGCCGGTGATGAACATATCTGACCAAAAACAAAGTCATGATCTTAACCCAAACAGATGGTTGAGAAAAAAGAAACCATAAATGGGATGGATAACGGCTCAAAAAGGGCCTTAAGAATAATGTTGAAAAATAACACTCTAAAAGGAGAGAGGAGATACCTCCCCACATCAAAGAAAAAACAAAGGTAATAAGCAAAGTAGGACAATAAAACAAAACTAACTTAAAGAAATGATTCAAAGAGAGGGAAGACACACCCCAAAACAAAGTAAACATCGTTTCATCCCTCAGCAGGGGAACACACAAGAGAAATAGAAAAGTTCACAAAAGCAAAAGACATGTTATAAAGTCTTTAAGGTTTCACAACAGCGGCACTATCTTCCTTGTCATCCTGAGCCTTCCTAAAAGTAGCCCCAACCTCTCCATCTTCATCACGGGCCTTCCCACTGGCAGAATGAGCGTCAGACTCCGCAGGCTGGCCATTTGGCTTCCAGTTGTTGAGCTTGTCGATGGTCATGTCAGCGTGCAGCTGGGAGAAATACTCGGAGAAGCTGTGCTCGTGGGAAAAAGAAGGTATTGCCCAGCCCAACATGCAGTGCCTCCATGTTCTTAGATTTGGAGTAGAACGTGATGGCTTCATCAGGGCCTCACTCATCATCTCTGAGGCTCTTTCACTCTGCACAACATGGGAATAAAGGCTCAGGAACCCACGAGTAAATGCTCAGTCATAAAGGGCACATAGCCTGGCTATCTCAGCTTTGGCTCGAGCCAGGGAGGACTCTATAGAGGCCAACATTCCATTCTTCAGTTCAAGATCTTGCTCTAGCTTAGTGACCCATTGTGTTTTACCCTTAAGGGAATCTAGCCTAAGCATTGTCAAGCTCCTCCTGCATGGCCATGGACGATAAAAGGGCCTAAAATAAAGGAAAACAAAGCAGTCAAATATATGAAAAAGAGAAAGAAAAAGGAAAAGAAAGGCAGAAGAACAAAAAAATACCTCGTGGACGGCAGACACACAACTGCCGGCAAGGGAAGTGGTCCTGACCACATTTTGAGAATGCTTCCTGAGCAAAGTGTTAAAATAAGGAATTTGTAAGGCCTAAGAATCGAACTCGACTTGCACTGCATGGATACACAAGGGCTCACTATGAGTAGGGGTGCTGCGAGTAGTAAAGGGTGGCAAAAATGGAACCGGCTGAACAGGCTGGATGACCAAGGCACCGCCTCTGGACGTAACAATAACCTGGGAGCCTGGAGTCTCAGGGATAACCGTAAAAGAGTGCTTCATGGCAGACCTTCCAGCTTTCTGAACAAGATGACGATGAGATTTCTTATGCATGGGCTCCTCGTCAGAAGCCTCGACTTTAGGTAGGTCAATGACCTCCCCCCTCTGATTAACAATGCTCATCATATCCTCACTCTAGAGCGGGAGACGAGAAATAGCTTTACGGTATGACAACTTGGAGAGGTCCTTAAGGAAATTAGCGACACACATTTCTGCAAAAGAAAGCAAGACGAGCATGTTAGAAGAAAAATCAAAAGACTTTGAAGAAACAAAGAGAGAAAAAGTTATCCTAGAAAAAAAAGAATATACTAGCATAACCATCAAACACGACTTAATAAACCTATACCGCTCAGGTCGGCAGGGCCATCGTTGGCAGAAAGGTTGGTAAGAAAAGAAGGCATTATGACTAGCCACATAACAGAGTCTTCGAGGACTTTTTCAAAGCTCACACTCACCACCTCCAGGAGGGAAATAAGAGGCTACAGAGGCGTTGTCTCAACGATGCTGGGATGAGTTCCCCGCCCTTTCTCTGGGCATAGTGGGTAATTTGTCCGCTCTGCCTCCCGACCCAACACAATTTCCTCCCTTACAAAGACAAATTGCCACTTCCAATCTACGCGAACGGAGAGGTCAGTTAAGAGTTTGACCCCGTCCTGCCAAAATTTGAAGAACGTCCAATCCAGAGGCATTCAAGCAGAATGAAAGAAAACCCTAAACATAGTAAGAGAGAGCTCAGCCTTGAATAGCTGGCACAAGACCTCGAAACCCAAGAGGACTCGAACAAAGTTGGGGGGATGATCAGTCAACCTCAGGCCAAAATAACCGAGGGTGGATTAGGAAAAGAATGACAGAGAGAACCTAAGACAACAGACCTCTAAGGTTTCTCGGTAAATGATGATCATACCCCTTGGCACATCCTACACAGTCTGGCCATCGCCGGGCAAGAAGATGTGATCCTTTATATCTACAAAATTAATCCCCCCGGTGGCTAAGGAATTTTTGAGCAAAGCACAGTCCGAGCGATATTCGGCCGGAGTAGTATCGCAATACGAGTCACATTTTGAGGATTTGATGGTGGAAACCATGGATGAAAGAAAGGAAATGCAGGAAAGAGGCAAGAAAGAGGTACCTGGAGAAGCGGGGAGGTCGTCGGAAAAGCTTTAAGCAATAGCAAGAGAGAAACGAAGAGGAAAATGAAGTAATGAGATGAAATAAACAGACCCGAGGAATTCCTAGTGTAATGAGGAGACAGGGGAATAATGAACCATCTCGGAAAAAGGAAGTTTTAATGATGGATGCGTGCAAGAAACTGTCATAAGAGAGGGACATGTTGTGGACTTGTAGGCGGGTAGCGTAACCGCTGAACTGCACACCCAAGAAATGATGATGTAAAGGTAAAAATGATTCAAATCGTCAAAAGACTGTTCAATTTCCCCCAAAAATAAATAAGGGATGTGGACTCTCACAAAGGAAGGAAGACAACCCCCAAACGCGAGGCCTGCTCTCTTAAGGCCGGTATAGGTCGAGAACACAATCACCCCTTCGCCTAAGCTACCCTGTGACAACCAGGTCTCGGGCTGGGTGGACTTGATAACATGTGGCCCAATTAGGCCCAAGGTCAGAGCTTTCAGCCCAGGCCGTAAAAAGGAGAGACAAGCCAAGCTTGTCTAGGAAGGCAATGGTAAGCATGGGCAGAACAAGGATGGGACCTCGCACGTCCCATCAGCCACCAAACATGCATATATCGCCTTTGGAGGGAAAGGAACAATGTGGTTATGGATGGTGCTCAACCAAGTTCGGAAAGAGTGGTGAAAATCATCATGAAGGATTGCTACATGGTGATGAATAGGCTGTTTCCGGAGGAGCACTTGTTCTAAATGGAGAGGCTGCTTGGAGATTGAAGGGTGCTGGCGGCAATGTGCTGTGTGCTTCACATTTCGGGTCAAGGTGCTTCAATTTTGGCGCTGTGCTGGCGTTAGGCGTGGCGCTGGAATCCGTTATGGTCGAAGGGAAGTAGGATGCCAGCAATGGAGATGGTTTTGGCGAGTGAAGGCTGGAACGTTGTGTCACGGTTTGGATCTTCTGGCGCGGTTTTCACTGAAAGTTGATGCGGTTTTCAGCGCCGGGAGAGGCTGTTTTGTGCTCGATGGAGTCCTAATTGGCCTAAGGTTTTCTTGGACTTCTTTTGGCACTTGCAGCTCGATATTCAGGAGGAGGCAATAGGTTTTAGAGTAAGGATTTCCGTCCTCATACTCTTTCTCCTAAGCCTAGTTTTCACTACTGATTTGACGGTTATTTATGCGCTTTATGCTCGCGCTACACTCTGTGTTAAAATAGCATATAGCTGTCCATTTGCTCAAAATGGAGTGGGCGAGTACATACTCGCCACGCTTGGTGCACGCGGTAGAAGTGCATCCATTCTCACATCTTTCGGAAGTTTGTTTTATTGGGAGACACTAAGGTCCAAGGCACGGCCTCATTCATCTTGGCCCATAGGATCAGCTTCGGTGCAAAAGGAGAATGCCAGAAGGCCAATAACATCCCTCTTTCTTCATCTTAGGGATGTATATGGTAGAAGCGGTTGTCCATTTGGTTCATCGGCTTCAAATTTTATGCGACATCCAAGACCCGAGACACCCTCGGCTGCATTAGGATTTTCTTATTATCCGTTCTTGGTTCTTAATCCCTTCATCAACGATCCAAACACTACAATACTTCAAGACCCGAGACCCTTCTCGGTTGCATTTCGGAATTGGATTGAAGAAGGCCCCATTTGTTAGGGGTAGAAGCGGATTTGTTTTATGGGAAGTGAGTTTGTTCTCACCCCATCATTTGGGTTATTGCCTGTGTTTTTCCAGGTTGTTTTTGTGCTCCCTCTGCTCGGCTATCTTGCATTGGGTTGGTTGTTATTTTATTTGGACAAAAGGGGGGGGGATAGTTGAGTGTTGTCTTCTGGATTTACACTCTACTATTCCCCCCCCTACCTCTTTCGGATTTTACTCCTTAGGTTTACTATGTAGCCTAGGGTTGGATTCTTTTGTATTTGGTGGGGTCCATCTTGGGCTCCACTGCAGGTTCCACCGTCTATACTATTTACCTATTTACGTGAAACAAGGGGAATATAAATGAAATGAGTTATGATTACAATGACTGTACTATTCACCCTAGATCCACTCCTACATGACAAACATGGCTGAGCGGAGCGTCGGAGCAGGGATATCTTGTAGATTCAGGAACCAGCTAAACCAGAGTGGATCGTGAACAAGGAAGTTACAAATTCTGGTATTAACAGGGACCTTTCAAAGCTTCCTCGTCGCATTTCTAGTTCTTGCCCCCCCCCGTAGAGCGAAGATACAACTGGGGTTGTTGACCAGAAGGCAAAAACCATCCAGCTCTCTGACACTGAACTTTCTGATGAAGAGCCCATGAAGAAGATGTCTCATCGCGGTCTTGTCTTGAAGCAGGGTGATGGCTCTGGTCAGGATCTTGTTGAGGTTATTCTTGCAGAAGTTTCTGACACGCCAACTCTCCAGCCTGTGGGTTAGGTAGAGGTTGAAGTGCTCGCTGCTCAGCTTGTCCAAGCAATTGCGTTCTCTACTCATTTCACTTGCAGCTCTTCCTCTTAGGGTCCCATGCATAGTGCCACGACTCGAACCAAGTTTGTCTCCAAGGTTATGTCTGATTCCCGTTATGAGGCTTGGCTTCGAGAATGTTCCGTGAATGTGGTGGGGGACTGTTTCTCTCGCCGATCGCTCCATATATGCTATTTTGGAGGTATTACGTACATTCCTCTTTTTGGTTCTATGGTTATCTTAGAAGGAAAAAACTCCTTAGTTTTGTTTTCCTTTGGTTTGTTTCAGGTTCTCTACTCAACCATGGTAAGAAAAAACTCCTTAGGGCATGGGCAATGGTGGTCTCTTAAAATTAAAAGATCGCTCTAGAGACCGAAAACCACCACAGTGGTGGTCTCTAGAGTGGTCTCTTAACAAGAGACCACTTAAAAGTCTCTTGCTAAGAGACCATGCAAGAGACCGTTCATGGGGCCAATTGCCTGACACACGCACATGGTGCAAGGGCCGCTGAAAAGTGGCCCTTTTTTTGGCACGCTTTGGACACGTGTTGCGCCCCTGAGTGGGCCACGTGTCCCACTAAGCCGTAGTCTTTGTTTTAAAAATTTTCTGTTGCGGACACGTGTCACCTAGGGATTGGGCCACATGTCCGCAACGGCTATTTTCTTGGTGGAACTGAAATTTAAATCGGGGGACACGTGGACCAATAAAAAGGTGATAGGTGTCCCCCCACAATGGCTGTAAATAGCAAGTTTTTTAATGGGACACGTGTCCCATTCTGGTGGTGACACGTGTCCCACTCGTATTTTTATAAAAAAAATTTGGCAATTTTTTTATTTTTTCAGAATTTCTATTTTAATTTTTATATTCCATCTTCCTCCACTTTTTGCCTATAAATATTGACGGTCTCAACTCATTTCATCACACTACTTCCAATTCCAATACTTCTACATCACTAATTCATCTTCTACATTGTAATCCATTTATTGTGATGGATCCACGAAGAACGTCGAAAGGCAAAGATAAGGTAATTCCAAATTCTTTCAATATGGAAAATTTTTTGCAAAATCCGAATTGTCATCCATTTTCAAATTTGGAATGTTGTGAAAATTCTCCGAACATCCCTCCCCACTTCCATAAGAATTCTCAACATTCATACATGTATTTTCAAAATCAATACCACTCTTCCCAAAATGCATACATGAACCCTCCTTACCCGAACCACTCCCAAAATGCGAACACTCAATCGCAAAATTTGCACCATAATTTATATGGTCAAAGCTTTCATTCTCCACATCTTGATGCTATAAACGAATCGGGAGCATTTTCAAGCCGAGGACGTCGCGGTTCACTGGGTCAAAATTTTGGTGGTGAAGATGGGCGACAATATGGAAGCCACGATGTTACGGACGGTAAGCCCTATTTTAATGTGTTTTATTTCAATTATGAAGATTCTAGTTTATAATTAATTTACATTGCATTCATTTCCCTTTGTTATATTTTAAAATAAGTATATTTGAACATGCAAAATATATGTAGCTAGTATATGCATTTAGTATATGCATTTTAACATGCAATCTAGTGTATGCAATCTAGTATATTATTTGAAGAATCAAGTATATCATTTAATATGTTCATGTATTTTAAAATTTCATAAACTTAATTTAAAAATTAGTATATGTTTGACATTTGTCTTGGTTTGGAAAAATGATTTATTCATTTAGAAAATGATGTAGGTGAAGAAAATGATGAAGTTGCAATAGTGTCTGGGAGTAAGGTTACAAAGAAGAAAGGTAGCCGGGACAAATGGAGTGTAGAGGAGTTGGCATGGACAAATGGGGTAGCCGGTTCAATTCATCATTTCAAATATTCCACTAGGCAAAAATAATGGAGTTGGCATGGACACATCTCATCCATTCACATGGGTTCAATTCATCATTTCAAATATTCCACTAGACAAATAGTGGAGTTGGCATGGACACATCACATCTATTCACACGGGTTCAATTCATCATTTCAAAGGGGTTGTCACATTTGATGGTTCTCTATATAAATGGGTCATTTGTTTACCTTTCATTCCAACCCCAAATTCAAATCAACGCAATTTCTTTCTTCAACACAACCATGTCTTCCTCTAATTCCCCTAACAATGATGATGAGCTTCACTTTGGAGAATCATCAAACCCATCAACCTATGATATTTCCGGTTTCCTACCCGATACTGATCCTGAGACAATTAACTTT
The DNA here is from genome assembly GCA_037428765.1 of Rubia yunnanensis. Taxonomy (NCBI): domain Eukaryota; kingdom Viridiplantae; phylum Streptophyta; class Magnoliopsida; order Gentianales; family Rubiaceae; genus Rubia; species Rubia yunnanensis. The sequence continues at coordinate 60,761,317 of CM075069.1, read as the reverse complement.
TTCTTGAATTTGCCAAAAATGGCTAAACAATGGTACGCATCCATTGAGGACGATAGTGCTCAAACTTCTCCAACCTTACCAAAGAAAACCAGAAATCATATCAAAAGAGATCGTGTTCGAGTACATGAAGTACTCCAGAGGCAATATTTTGCTTAACCTCCTGAAAAAATGTACAAAGATCAACACTTTCGTCAAAGGTTTCGTATGCGGCGAAATGTATTCGAACGTATACTGGAAGATGTCACCAACCACGACCCCCTATTTCAGACAAAAGCCTGATGCAACTGGTAATCAAGGATTTTTGCTACTTCACAAGTGCACGGTGGTAATGCACCATTTGGCATATGGTTGTGGATACGATCGACTGGATGAATGCTTACAGATGGGCAAAACAACTGTTAGAGAAATGGTGTCTCATTTTGTGAATGTAATTATTTCCGTATACCGTCCAACATACCTCAGACCATCAAATCAGGAGGATATTGTTCGCCTGATGCATGTAGCTCGTGGACGTGAATTTCCAAGTATGCTTGGTAGTATTGATTGTATGCATTGGGAATGGAAAAACTGTCATGTGGGTTGGAAGGGTCAATTTCAAGGTAGGAGTGGACGTGCCTTAATTATTTTGGAAGCAGCCGCCTCTTACGATACATGGATTTGGCATGCATTTTTTGGTATGGCTGGGTCAAACAATCATATCAACGTCCTAGAAAAGTCACCTTTGTTTGATGACGTATGTGAAGGGAGAGATCCACGTTTTCCTTACGAAGTCAATGGTCACAGCTAATATCAAGGGTTCTATCATACAGATGGAATCTATCCTAAGTGGGCGACCTTCATGCCAGTATATACGAATCCAAATAACCCCAAGAAACAACCCCTCACAAAGCATCAAGAAAGTTACCGGAAAGATATCGAACGTGCTTTCGGTATTTTACAAGCTAGGTTTTTTGTGATCCGCAACCCAGCCCGATACTGGAATGTCGAAACGTTGGGCGATATTATGATAGCTTGCATCATACTGCACAACATGATAGTCAAAGATAAAAGAGATACATATGGGTTGCAAGTTCAACCAGGTGATTATGACCAAATCGACGACTCTCCTTGGCATTATAACGCTGAGCGACCAGCTGATCTACCGACTTTTAGGAAAAATTGGAGGGAAGTGTGCAACAGAGCTAAACATGACCAATTGAAAAATGACCTTACGGAACATCTTTACCAATATTTGGGTGGTCAAAATTAAGATGTCGATATGGTTTCGTCATCCATGTTTCTTAAGTGATCTCTTAAGCTGAGGTGGAAGAGAGAGAGAGAAAGAGAGAGAAAATATATTTAATTGGTAAGAGACCGCTAGCGGTCTTTACTACTGCCCATGGCCTTAGCTTCATGTTCCCTTGGTTGGTTTCAGGTTCTCTGCTCAACCAGGGTCATGCAGCCAGAACTCGATAATGTGCAGACTGAGAACAACAAGCTTTGCTATGGGATTGACTCCTTGAAGAATAAAGATTAGCTGGGTCCCTAAACTAGAGAAGGACCAAGAATTAGAGAAAGGCGTGTTGGGCTCCCTGCAAGCCTCTTTGGCTCGGTCTAGGGCCAAGAAAAGAGAACTGAATGCCCTTCACAATTATGCCTTTACCAAAGGCTTCTTAAGCCTCTAATTCTCGGGTGGTGCGAAGCAACAGAGCCTCTGAGATGCTGAGTATTGCCTTGAAGAATGCCATACAAATGTATTCTCAGACTGAGGACGGAGGAGCATTGCGCGTTGGCCTGGATGGAGCTTTCATTCCTTTCCATGAACACAGCTTCACCGAGTACTTTGCAAAGCTGCACCCGGACATGACTCTTGAGGAGTTTGACAGTTGGACCCCTGACGGCGCTCCGGCTGAGCCTGATGCTCTCTCCACTAGTAGACTGCCTCTGAGCGGTGGTAATGGTGGTGAGGCCGTGGAGCAGGAAGGTGCTCAGGGAGCCAAGGAGAACGAAGCTGCTAGTTCTAGGAAGAGTGATAGTGACAATGTGGTGAAACCGTGAATGCTATTTATTGTTTTTATTCTAATGATGGTGTGTATTCTCTTCGCTTTGAGGAGTTAAAACAATTTCTTTTTATTCTTTTGTTATAGCCTGTTCGGCCCAAAATATTTGACAATAATTTGCTTCTTTTGTTATAGCCTGGTCGGCCCAGAAAATTTGACAATAATTTGCTTCTTTTGTTTAGCAATTTGCTTCTTTTGTTTGAAAATTTTCTTCTTTTGAGCGTTTGTGCATTTTTGTCTTTTGGGGGGTGTCTTTCCCCCTTCGAAGCATTGTTATTTTTATCAAAACACTTCTTATTTCAAACTCTCCTTCTAGGTTCAATTTTTGGCCTCTTCCTGGCTAAATTGTCCACAGGATGGTCGTTGTACTGCCGAGATTTTCCTTTCCAGCCTGCCTGACCCGATATGGGTCCGGAGTTGCAATTTTGACCTGGGTCAAGACTTTATTATTTTTACCTATCAAACCCATCATATAATTTGCTGGCTGTTGGAGCCAGCTTGGCATACCCAGCCTGGGTTAGGCTTATCTTTCAACGACTCTTATGGTGCCAGAGCTATTAATTTGGCCTGTCTTGGCCTGACCTGCAAACGATGGCTATTGGAGCCAGAGTTTCACCTTTGGCCTGGGTTAGACTTATCGCTCGACTGCACTTGTGTTGCTGGAGCTATTCATTTGTCTTATTTTGACCCGGCCTATAATTCTCTGGCTGTTGGAGCCAGAGTTGCATTTTTGGCTTGGGTCTGGCTCATCGCTCGACTGCCCTTGCGGTTTCGGATCTATTAATTTGGCCTATTTTTTCCCAGCCTACAATTTGCTAGCTCTTGGAGCAAGAGTTGCATTTTTGGTTGGATCAGGCTCATTGCTCAATGGCTGTTACGATGTTGGAGATATTAATTCGGCCTGTTTTGACCCGGCCATCAATTCGCTGGCCGTTGGAGCCAGAGATTCATTTTTGGCTTGGGTCTCAGACATTCAAAAATTCTTGCTTGGCCTATCTCCTTCCTGCATTGACAACTTCAAAAGACAACAAAACGGGATTGGGAGCATATGCAGGGATTTCCTTAGGATCATATACCCCTTATGGGTTTACAAAAGATTTGATCCCTTTAGGAATCCTGTCTTGCCCGTCAATGTACTAAATTGTTCAACTGCAGGTGCCATACACATAGAATTAAAAATTCTTAAGCATAGTACCTCATCAGGTGGGTAATGTTCTATATGCGGGGAATCAACCTTCCATCCAGCGTCTCCATCTTATAAGCTCCTTTTCACATCAATTCGATCACCCTGTACAGGCCTTCCCATTCTGCGTGTAGCTTCTTTTGCCCATGGGCTATGTTGGCTTCGTTCCTCTGCAACACTAGGTCCCCTGTTTTCAAGGATCTGTCTGACCTTGCTATTGTAGAGTTGTTCTATTTGAGACTTGTACGTTGTCTCTTTCAACGTTGATTTTTCCTAGAGCTTGTCTAACTCCTCCAAGCTCTCTCTAATTTCCTGGTCATTTTCTTCCGAGCTCATTGGCTCAACTAACCTTTTGCTGGGAATAGCGACCTCCGGTGGAGTGATAGCTTCCATTTTGAAACAAAATCTGTAGGGGGATTTCTCGATGGCTGTTCGAGGTGTGGTTCTGTACGCCCACAATACACACCCAAACTCTTCCTCCTAGTTTCCTTTTGCCTGTCCTAGCCTTCTCTTGAGCCCATGGATGATTGTCCTGTCTGTCACCTCTATCTGCCCATTGACTTGGGGGATGGCCACAGAGGTGAACTGCTGCCTTATGCTCTGACCAGCGCACTAGGATCTGAATGGTTTATTGGTGAATTGCTTTCCATTATCGCTCACCATCTCCTACAAAATTTTGAATCAGGAGACAATACTTCTCATGGCAAAGTTTGAGATTTTCTTCCCTGTTATGCTTGCCACAGCTTTAGCTACAACCTATTTGGTGAAATAATCGATCACCAACACCAGAAACCTCTTTCTCCCCATGGCCTTAGGGAACGAACCCTCAATGTCAATCCCCTATTTTGTAAAAGGCCAAGGTGACCTGATGCTAGCCATTTGCTCTGGGGGGCCCCTCTGTATATGGGCGGGCTCTTTGCACTTATGACATTCCTTAACCATTTTCTTTGCGTCTAATCGCATGGTCGGCCAATAGTATCCTGCTCTTACTGCCCACAATGCGACAATCCTCGATGCCTGGTGACTGCCACAACTTCCTTTGTGTATTTCTCTATGAACCATTTTTGCCAGTTCTAGTTTAGTGCACCTGAGCCACAGATTTGTATGACCCCTTTTGTATAGCAGACCATTCTTCACAGCATACTGTAATGCTTTTCTTTTCGCTGTTCTCGACTCCTTTTTCATGTTGGTAGCATCTCATGTTCCAAGTAATTCCGGATGGGTGTAGTACAGTTAGGTGTCTTGTTCTACATAGCCTTGACTCGTTTGGCATCAATTGACCTCCTGGAAAACTTCTCCACCAGTACAGATTTGGCTAAGTGGACATGCGCTGATAACGCTAGTTTGCCAACGCATATGCCCCTGTGTTTTATGATCTCAGGACATTGATGATGTCAAACTCCTCAAATTCTGCTGCCAGGCTCCTAACTTTGTCCCTATACTTCATCATTATCGGCTCTTTGGCTGTGTAATATCCGTTGTATTGGTTGGCCACCAACATCGAGTCTCCATGGGCTTACAAATTTCTTGCTTCAATCTTCCTAACTATCCCCATGCTTGCAATCAATGCTTTATACTCCCTCATTGTTCGAGGCTGGGAAATTGAAATTGAGGGTGTAAGTAGCCGCTACACCTATTGGGTCTAATATCACCTACCCGTACCAGCTCTTTCCACTCCAGACTCTCCATGCACGTGCAACTTCCACACATCCAGACCTGCCAGCCCACTTTGGATTTTAGTTGGGGTGGGGCCCTGTGATTTTTCCACTGCTTTCTTCTTACTTTCCTTGGGAATTTCTGCCAGAAAATCTACCATTACCTGACCCTTTATTGCTCTTCTTATGGCATACTCAATGACATGCTCTCTCAGCTCTACTGCTCACTTCACCAATCTTCATGAAACCTCAAGCCTTATTAGTATCGCCTTTAGTGGCTGGTTGGTTAGAACTATCACAAGGTGTGCCTAAAAGTACTGCCTTAGTCTCCCTGCCAAGTGGACTAGAGCCAGGGTGAGTTTCTCCTGACTCATGTATCCTTGTTTCGGGCCATGCAGATCCCTGCTCAAGACATACACAGGTTGTTGCACTTTATTTTCCTCCCTGACTAGCGTACCGCTAACTGCTTTCTCGCTCGCCGCTACATACAAGAACGTGGTCTCTCCCTTCTTTGGGCTGGTTAGGATGAGAAGATCCTTTAGGTAGGCCTTTAGCTCTCCGAATGCTTTCTCTTCTGATTCTAGCCATTGTACCTCTTTCTTTTTTCAACACATCCCTTCATTGTCTTGAAGAAGAGAAGTGCTCTCTCTACTACTCGGGGCATGAAGCGGTTCATGGTTGCTAGCTTTTCGTTTAGTTTCTGGACCTCTTTCAGTGTGCTTGGTGACTTCATCTACATAATTATTATTATCTTCTTGGGATTTTCCTGAAACCTATCATTTGACACTATGTGTCATAGGAAATTCCCTGCCCCTGCTCCAAACTGACATTTGGCAGGATTCAGCTTCATCACTGTCTCTCTAAACTGTACCAGGGTCTCCCTGACATCCTCCACGAAGGTTTCATATTACCGCTCTTTATAACCATGTTATCTACATATTCTTCCAGGTTCCTTCCAACCTTTTTCAGGAAGATCATGTCCACCACCCTTTGGTATGTGGCTCCGGCATTTCTCAAGCCAAAGGGCATCATCCGGTAGCTAAAAACTCCTTTCTCAATTATAAAAGAAGTTTTTTCTATATCGCTTTCCAGCATAAGGATGTGGTGGTATCCCTTATATGCATAAAAAACATTTAATTGGGTAGTTGGTAACGTCATCTACAATTTGGTCAATGGCTGGCAGCGGGTAGCAATCCTTGGGCTAACCATGTTAAGGTCCGTTAGTCCATGCACATCCTCCAACTGCCATCTGTCTTTTTTACCAGTACGGGGTTCGCCAGCCAAGTTGGATTGGGGATTTCTTGGAGAATCCATGCCGCAACCAGTTGACTCACCTCCCTATTCACTGCTTTGTTCCTTTCCCTGCAGATCATTCTCTGCTTCTGTATGATGATTATATGGGACGGGTCCACCTTCAGCTTGTGACAGCCAATCTCCTTTGGGACTCGAGTCATGTCATCCAGCTTCCTGGCAAAGGCCCGCCTATTTTCTTTCAGTACCTTCACAAGTTTTCTTCTCACCTCAGGTGGAGAGAGATGTTCTCACCTGCACCGACTGGTTCCCACTCAGCTACACTACTTCTACTTCTATACCTAGCTTTGATAAGTCATCTCTACTTGTGATCATTCTGATAGGCCTGTCCTTACTGACCTGCCTCTCCTGGCTTCCACTTTCGTCTTTTCTCTTACAGTTTCTAAGAGCAATTATGTGACACTCTCTAGCCTTTTTCCGGTCTCCTCTGATTGTGGCTATTCTTCCATTGGTTGGGACCTTCAGGAGCAGGTGTAGGATTAACACTATGCTCTTCAAAAGTGCTAGCACCAGCCTGCCCAGTATTAAGTTATACAGCTATTCACTTTCTTGACTATGAACTCAATGTCCTAAGTCTTACTCCTATTCCTCCCCCCACCGTCTCCGAGAGGAGTATGGTCCTTTTAGACCATATTGTTTGGTCTAAAAAATCTACGAGCGGGGTATTCGTGGGTTTCAATTTCTTCCTTGTATTTTTGTCCAACTTCTCAAAGCAGTGCAAGTACATAATTCCCGCAGAGATCCCACTATCTACATACACCCGGTGAATCCTCTTGTCCATCACTCTGACCATTATCACCACGGTGACTCCACCAGTTGATATTTCTGGTAATGGGTTACTAGCATCAAACGTTATTGCTTTGTTCGTGCCCAACTTTCTATTTTCCGACGTAATCCTGTAGCGTGCCTTCTACTAGGATTGTGTCTTTCCTCTAGCACTCCCTCCTATGATAGCATATTGTTTATAACTGTCGTATTTTGGTTATCTTCCATGGGGGTTCTCTCCCTCTGCCTTTTGCTTTGCTCGTCCTCGACCTCAGCCCTAGCGTCCACATTTCCTTTTTCACGCCCCTGATCCCTGTCGGGCTTCTTGCTCTACCCCGACCATCTTGCTGCTTGTGAAAGCCTCCATTTTTTTGTTCTGATAAGTGGCCTTGTTATAGGCTTTTTCACTTTTTTCTAGTTGTGCCAGCTCAGCGCTCTGCACGCAATCCTCTATGTTGTGCTTTAGATAAATACAGTCATTTGCATCATGACCGTGATCATCGTGATTATTGCAAAAATGGGACTTGCTCTTGTTGGGGTTCGCTTTTATCTTTGGATGGATATTTAGCATACCCATCCCTGCATAAAGGGCAAAGATCTCTTTGGGCATCTTGATAAGGGATGTGAAGACCCTCTCTGTCCTTTCGAGGATGCTCATCGACTGGGTGTTTACTCTACTGTGCCCAGCCTCTTTGACCTTCCATTTCCATCTGCATCAGCCTTCCTATGGCCATGATCACCTTGCGTTTCCTTCCTCCCTTTATCAGTCAGGTCCGCCCTGTTGAAATTTATGACAATCCTCATCAGTTCATCAATTGTTCTCAGCGGGTCTAGGGTGCAGTCCCTCAGTACAAGCTCATACCTCAAACCATTTATGAATGTATCTATGAGGAACTAGCTGCTCCTATCCTCCACCTTGTTCTCCTCGTCATTAAAATGTTCCAAACATTTTGACAAGGTCTCCGCTGGCTTTTACCCGATTACTAGTGGTTTAGACCTTGTCTCCAGGAATTTATTTCTTTGCATGAAACGAGTCAAGAACTTATCCTCCAACTGACTGAAGCTGTCAATAGTCTCATCTTCCAGGTTCTTGAACCACACCCTAGCCGTTGATGTCATGGTGATTGCAAGTACCTTGCACCAGATGGCCTGCGGTATCACAAAAGTGGCCACATTTGTGCAAAATGTGTGCATATGGTCCTCCGGGTCTGCCACGCTGTTGTACTACCCCAGGTGTTTCGGTATCTTCAGCTTTGGATCAGCCATGAATAGTTGTATCCTCCTGGTAAATGGCAAGCCATCGATTTCCTTTCTCAACTCCTTTCCCGGTTCTCTCACTGGGGCTTTGCCCTTGGCATGTTCTTTCCCCCTTGGCGGTGGAATGTAACTAGCTTTCCACTTGCGGTCCACAACAACCTCTCTCCGTGTCCGGTTTGTGCTTTCTTTTCGGAGGTGGCAGTGTCTTTTTTCATTCTTTGCTCTACTTTAGGCTATCTCTGAGCCCCTGTCTTTATGGCTGGGTTCTTCGTTGTCATCTTCCTGCTCTGGAAAGAGCTCGGCCGGCATCATCCTGTGCTTTCTTCACTTTGTCTTATTCTTCTCTCCATTCTCCATCTCCTTCAACCTCTTCATTACCTCCTTCTGTGATGCTAGGATTTTCTGGAGAATCTCTAAGTTATTTGTAATCTCTGTCCTTGAGCGAAGCTAGAGTCGCTGACGGGCGGGCGGTCGTCGCGCCCACCGTGCAAAAGATAATTTATAAGCCCTTTTTGCTTACTTTCTACAACTAGGTAGATAGCGGCAAATCGGGGTCGTCCAATGAGAAGAGGGATCTTCCTAAGCAATCAAGCACAAATGGTTGATACTAGGCTAGGAGTAACTATATTTACACACACTTAAAAGCAAGTAAAAAGGGGGGGGGGGTTGGTTGGTTGGTTTCCTAAGTTAACAAAGATAAAAAGACACGATAACTAGCAAGGTCAAGTGACTATGCTAATCATCAAACGAAACTAAAGAAAAGGGGTTTTAAACTACAAAGATAAAATACCTTGGGGGCAACGGATATCCACTTCCACATCTAATGTAGTTCATCGAATCATTCACACATTCCATCATATAGCATTCATGACCCAACACTCACACACCCATCTAGCAAGTACCACAACACACACATCACAAGGAGTTCTAAGTTCATGCTCATAGATCTTCATGCAAAGGCGCTACGGAATTCATCACGTTCCTACACCTAAACAATTCAACCACACAAGCACTACCTATGCTCAAACAACTCATGGCACACATGCAGTGAAACACACCGTCAAGAATACATAAACGCCAAATAACAAATGCTTCAAGAATGAATTTAAATCATCTATTCAATACTTCAACTACTTGTCGTGGAGACTAAACTCCTATCCTTCTTAGTTCGTAGTTTGCGAGAGTGAGTTCCACATCTCTCGTCAAACCTCACCAATGACTCCCGAGTCTCGACCACGACTCAAGGTGTCATTGGTGGCATTTAGCACGAAGGACCAACAAGCTTGGCAATGCCTATGACCACTACACCGTGACTAAGCATTTAACCAATTCATGCAATTACACGAGATTAGTCAAGAGCGACCACTCATAGACCACGAGCATATGACTCTTCTCGTTTGCTACACAAACGAACATGACGAAGAGTTCAACATCAATCACATTCGTCTAGCACATTGTCAACACACTAACACAATCAAAAGCTCTAATTCACACTCATACATTCCTAACAAGAACAGGGGGGAAATTAACCCAAATCCCCCAAACCCTAGCTAGCAATTCATACAAGCATTCATATCCTCAAGCTCCCAACAACATCAATGGAATCAACAATTAACATTCAAAGCACAATAAATGCACAATAGCAAAAACACCAAATAGATAGATAGAAATGGTTCTCAATACATAGAAATGGAAGCTTCAATCCATAGCTCCCAAGTACAAGAACTACTCTAGAACAACAAAAGACATAATTAAACTAAGAAAAAGCTAAGAAAAGAAAGAAGAGAAAAAACCTAGGTTTTCGCCCAAAAACCAGAGAGAAAACGGGCTGGAAAAGCCTGGAGAAGAGGAGGAAAGAGAGGGTATTTATAGTGCAAAGAAAATAAAATAGATTTCTGGCTGCCCGTTGGTCGCGACTCGCGACGAGTTTCGTCGTGACTCGCGACGGTGTTGGTCGCGACTCGCGATGGTGTCGCGACGGGGGCCAGCACTTTGCATTGTTTCTTTGTCTTCTTCATAGCCATCCCTCTCAATCTTCAAGTCTTCAATGGCTCCAAAAATGGTCTTCAACGGCCTTCGGTCTTCATGTCTTCGAAGTGAGTATCCAAAAGTCTTCGAAAGTATAGTCTTCAATGTCTTCCGGTCTTCGTTGCTTCCGTGTTCTTCCCTTGTCACACAAAATCCACTTAGAAGAGGTAAAAGAGTACAAAGTTGCTTTTGCCTCTCCTAAGTGAATTTCAAGGTAAAACACAAGCTCTTGATAATAAAAGAGCACAAAAGTGATCCTAAATACTACTAAATAATGCATCTAAAATGGACACATCAAACCTCCCCACACTTAAACCTTACTCGCCCTCGAGTAAGAAAAGATTCAAGCATACGGAGGAAATGGCATATCCACATCCTAAAACCCCTAAAATAACCACACAAAATGGACATATCAAACCTCCCCACACTTAAACCTTACTCGCCCTCAAGTAAGAAAAGAACCAAGCACACGGAGTAAATGATATATCCAAAACCTAAACTAATCCCCCAATCAAAGCCTCACAAAAACTCTCAATATCAAAAATCCCAAAATAAAAGCTCACATGAGAATTTTTTTCACACACACATCCCCAATCCTAAATCTAACCAAACCTACCACTTATCCCCGGCAACGGCACCATTTTGACGGGCGGGCGGTCGTCGCGCCCGCCGTGCAAAAGATAATTTATAAGCCCTAAATGCTTACTTTCTACAACTAGGTAGATAGCGGCAAATCGGGGTCGTCCAATGAGAAGAGGGATCTTCCTAAGCAATCAAGCACAAATGGTTGATACTAGGCTAGGAGTAACTATATTTACACACACTTAAAAGCAAGTAAAGGGGGGGGGGGGTTGGTTGGTTGGTTTCCTAAGTTAACAAAGATAAAAAGACAAGATAACTAGCAAGGTCAAGTGACTATGCTAATCATCAAACAAAACTAAGAAAAGGGGTTTTAAACTACAAAGATAAAAAGCCTTGGGGGCAAGGGATATCCACTTCCAAATCATACGTAGGTCATTGAATCATTCACTCATTCCATCATATAGCATACATGACTCAACATTCACATACTCATCTAGCAAGGATCACAACACATACATCACAAGGAGTTCTAAGTTCATGCTCATACATCTTCATGCAAAGGAGATACGGAATTCGTCACGTTCCTAACACCTAAACAATTCAAACATACAAGCACTCCCTATGCTCAAACAACTCATGGCACACACGAAGTGAAACACACCGTCAAGAGTACATACATGCTAAATAACAAATGCTTCAAGAAAGAGTAAAAGCCATCTATTTGCTACTTCAACTACTTGTCGTGGAGACTAAACTCCTATCCTTCTTAGTTCGTAGTTTGCGAGAGTGAGTTCGACATCTCTCGTCAAACCTCACCAATGACTCCCGTTGTCGCGACCACGACTCAAGGTATCATTGGTGGCATTTAATCACGAAGGACCAACAAGCTTGGCAATGCCTATGACCACTACATCGTGACTAAGCATTAAACCAATTCATGCAATTACACGAGATTGGATGAACGTGCAACGTACATTCATCCAGGAGCATATAACTCTCTCGTTTGCTACACAAACGAACATGACGAAGAGTTCAACATCAATCACATTCGTCTAGCACATCATCAACACATCAATATCATTTAGAAGCTCTAACTCATGCTTTGGATTCCTAATTAAAAGAGGGAAAGAGTAGCTAATTCCTTCCAACCCTAACAAGCAATCAATCAAGCAATTTGTATCCTCAAGCTACCAATAACATCAATAGCATCAACAATCATCATTCAAGCACAATAAGAGCAAAATAGCAAAAACACCAAATAGATAGATAGAAATGATCCTTACTACATAGAAATGGAAGCTTCAATCCTTGCTCCCAAGTACAAAAACTACTCTAGAACAAGAAAACACATAGAAACTAAGAAAACAAGAGAGAAAAAGCTAGGGTTTTGGCCCAAAACAGGGGCCAAAAGCTATGGAATGAAGGGGGTGAAGAGGTATTTATAGGGGGAAGAAAAAGGGAGAAAAACGCTGCTGCAGGGCTGACTGGACGCTGTCGTCGCGACTCGCGACCAAATCAGTAACTCAGCCTTGCTGTTTTGTTTTGCTTCCTCCGGGTGAACCGTTGATCCGTTTCGGGAGTTCTTGTAGTCGATTTTATAGTGCTCGAGAAGAGGAATCCAATGGTGCCACTCTTGAAGGCTGATTCTTCTCGGAAAATTCTGAGAACCCCGGATCATCATTCATCCGTTGCTTTGCTCTCCTTTCTTCATCTCTTCACTTCTTCAAATCTTCACAAGGCTCAAATGTAAAGGTCTTCAAATCTTCAAATCTTCAAATCTTCAAAGATAAATCTTCAAAGTCTTCAAATCTTCAAAGTCTTCAAACAAATCACCTTGTCACACAAAATCATCTAAAAAGTGATAAAAACGTCAAAGCCACCTTTATCCCTCCTTAGATGATTTCAAGGCAAAATGCCACATGTAGAGCACAAAATTGCACAAAACCTAATCCTAAAAAGCCTAAAATAACCATCTAAAATGGACACATCAAACCTCCCCACACTTAAACCTTACTCGCCCTCGAGTAAGAAAAGATTCAAGCATACGGAGGAAATGGCATATCCACATCCTAAAACCCCTAAAATAACCACACAAAATGGACATATCAAACCTCCCCACACTTAAACCTTACTCGCCCTCGAGTAAGAAAAGAACCAAGCACACGGAGTAAATGATATATCCAAAACCTAAACTAATCCCCCAATCAAAGCCTCACAAAAACTCTCAATATCAAAAATCCCAAAATAAAAGCTCACATAAGAATTTTTTTTCACACACACATCCCCAATCCTAAATCTAACCAAACCTACCACTTATCAATTCACTACCCATAAAATATTTCAAAGCCCCAAATTGATATTCCCAAAGTCCAATGACACAAGATGAAGTTAAAACCATTTAAGAGGTTTAAGCACATACTACACCTAATGCCAATATATCAACCAAAATCCAATGACATAAAATGAAGCTAAAGCCATATAAGAGGTTCAAACACATGCTTCACTTAAGGCCAATATATCAACCAAAAACGAAGTAGAAAGAGATAAGGAATTTCAAAACCACACTTCGTTTCCTAACCCACTAAGCTACCCAATCCCAAGAGGTCTATAGATGTTGAGCTACCCGATCCATCCGTGTGACAACCGCAACCTTATGACTCCAATGCCGGAAAATGAGTGAAATCATAGCATTTTTCAATTTCTCTCAATTTCTCTCATTTTGCCTAGGAGCTCTTTCGAGTTTTCATCCTAGCCACACATCATGTTTCTTTAGCTCACATCTCACCTTTTTCCGCACATTTTAGCCTCTCATTTTTGCCTAGGCCGCCCTTTAAGGGTTTTCGACCTATCCGGGCCCCCAATGTTGCCTAAGTTGCCCTCTCGGGTTTTCAACTTAGCGGGTTTTCTTTTTTTTTCTTTTTTTTTTCCTTTTTCTTTTTCTAAATCTTTTTTTTCTTTTTGTTTTTCTATTTTTTTTTCTCATGTTTTTCCAATGAAAAGTAGCAAAAAGCATTCCAAAACTATCTAGCATGCATGTGAATCCTCTAACCCCTCCCCACACTTAAAACATTACATTGCCCTCAATGTAAACATATAAGGCAAGAACAATAACAATCAAGGTAAGGGGGTAGAGTGACACCCGTGTCTCCGCAATTCGCCGGTGATATGGCACAATCCAAGCACTTGTATGGTCCCGAAATTGGTTTCGGAACCGGAAGGGGGAGCAAAGATGCCGTAGAAGAACTCACCCCTCAAGAAAAGCATTGTCTCCATGGCGCCGTTTGATCAAGACTAACACCACGAAGAACACATTAAACTCACAAGTACATAAGGATATGTAATACTAGGTTTAGCATCAAGAGTTAATAACCATAGTATTTTCAAAGAACAACCAAATCACACTCAACCAACACTATAAGAATAATCATGAAAAATATCCAACATATATTGACATGTATACAAGCATCATTATAGGATATGCACTTACGATCGCAATGATGTAGTCGGCATACTACAATCAACAAATGTACTATAAAGATGCAAGAATGTTCATAAGTCAACATATGTAGGATGGTGGAGGAATGAGTGGGTATGTGGTGGTTCTTGGGAGTGTTGGGTGGAGAAGAAGGTAGGATCATGCAATGTTTAAAATCATTTGGAAACTTGGAAGCTTGGAAATTTGAAATCCGGGCTCAAAAAATTTTCAACAGTTACTGAGCACGTCGCGACTCGCGACGAGGTTCGTCGCGACTCGCGACGAGCCTCGCGAAGTCATCGCGACTCACGGAAAGTTGAGTCCGAGAGCTCAAAATTTTCTGAGCTCGTCGCGACTCGCGACGAAGTGTGTCGCGACTCGCGACGAGCCTCGCGAAGTCATCGCGACTCGCGGAAAGTTGAGTCCGAGAGCTCAAAATTTTCTGAGCTCGTCGCGACTCGCGACGAAGTGTGTCGCGACTCGCGACGAGCCTCGCGAAGTCATCGCGACTCGCGGAAAGGTGAGTCCGGGAGCTCAAAATTTTCTGAGCTCGTCGTGACTCGCGACGAAGTGTGTCGCGACTCGCGACGAGCCTCGCGAAGTCATCGCGACTCGCGGAAAGGTGAGTCCGAGAGCTCAAAATTTTCTGAGGTCATCGCGAGTCGCGACACACTTCGTCAACGGCAACGGCAACGGCGCCATTTTGACGGGCGGGCGGTTGTCGCGCCCGCCGTGCAAAAGATAATTTATAAGCCCTTTTTGCTTACTTTCTACAACTAGGTAGATAGCGGCAAATCGGGGTCGTCCAATGAGAAGAGGGATCTTCCTAAGCAATCAAGCACAAATGGTTGATACTAGGCTAGGAGTAACTATATTTACACACACTTAAAAGCAAGTAAAAAGGGGGGGGGGGGGTTGGTTGGTTGGTTTCCTAAGTTAACAAAGATAAAAAGACACGATAACTAGCAAGGTCAAGTGACTATGCTAATCATCAAACGAAACTAAAGAAAAGGGGTTTTAAACTACAAAGATAAAATGCCTTGGGGGCAACGGATATCCACTTCCACATCTAATGTAGTTCATCGAATCATTCACACATTCCATCATATAGCATTCAGGACCCAACACTCACACACCCATCTAGCAAGTACCACAACACACACATCACAAGGAGTTCTAAGTTCATGCTCATAGATCTTCATGCAAAGGCACTACGGAATTCGTCACGTTCCTACACCTAAACAATTCAACCACACAAGCACTACCTATGCTCAAACAACTCATGGCACACATGCAGTGAAACACACCGTCAAGAATACATAAACGCCAAATAACAAATGCTTCAAGAATGAATTTAAATCATCTATTCAATACTTCAACTACTTGTCGTGGAGACTAAACTCCTATCCTTCTTAGTTCGTAGTTTGCGAGAGTGAGTTCCACATCTCTCGTCAAACCTCACCAATGACTCCCGAGTCGCGACCACGACTCAAGGTGTCATTGGTGGCATTTAGCACGAAGGACCAACAAGCTTGGCAATGCTTATGACCACTACACCGTGACTAAGCATTTAACCAATTCATGCAATTACACGAGATTAGTCAAGAGCGACCACTCATAGACCACGAGCATATGACTCTTCTCGTTTGCTACACAAACGAACATGACGAAGAGTTCAACATCAATCACATTCGTCTAGCACATTGTCAACACACTAACACAATCAAAAGCTCTAATTCACACTCATACATTCCTAACAAGAACAGGGGGGAAATTAACCCAAATCCCCCAAACCCTAGCTAGCAATTCATACAAGCATTCATATCCTCAAGCTCCCAACAACATCAATGGAATCAACAATTAACATTCAAAGCACAATAAATGCACAATAGCAAAAACACCAAATAGATAGATAGAAATGGTTCTCAATACATAGAAATGGAAGCTTCAATCCATAGCTCCCAAGTACAAGAACTACTCTAGAACAACAAAAGACATAATTAAACTAAGAAAAAGCTAAGAAAAGAAAGAAGAGAAAAAACCTAGGTTTTCGCCCAAAAACCAGAGAGAAAACGGGCTGGAAAAGCCTGGAGAAGAGGAGGAAAGAGAGGGTATTTATAGTGCAAAGAAAATAAAATAGATTTCTGGCTGCCCGTTGGTCGCGACTAGCGACGGTGTTGGTCGCGACTCGCGATGGTGTCACGACGGGGGCCAGCACTTTGCATTGTTTCTTTGTCTTCTTC
Organism: Rubia yunnanensis; assembly: GCA_037428765.1. NCBI lineage: Eukaryota > Viridiplantae > Streptophyta > Magnoliopsida > Gentianales > Rubiaceae > Rubia > Rubia yunnanensis. The sequence goes on along the minus strand of CM075069.1, from coordinate 60,744,779 downwards.
ATAGCCATCCCTCTCAATCTTCAAGTCTTCAATGGCTCCAAAAATGGTCTTCAACGGCCTCCGGTCTTCATGTCTTCGAAGTGAGTATCCAAAAGTCTTCGAAAGTATAGTCTTCAATGTCTTCCGGTCTTCGTTGCTTCCGTGTTCTTCCCTTGTCACACAAAATCCACTTAGAAGAGGTAAAAGAGTACAAAGTTGCTTTTGCCTCTCCTAAGTGAATTTCAAGGTAAAACACAAGCTCTTGATAATAAAAGAGCACAAAAGTAATCCTAAATACTACTAAATAATGCATCTAAAATGGACACATCAGTCGCTCCCCCGTCGGCGTCGGCGTCGGTGTAGAGTCTTCCTTTAGGCGCGTCACATCCTCCATGACAACCTGGTTAAAAAAGCTTCCTCCTGGTGGTGCCTCCATCCTATTCGAGCTGTGCAAATGCTAATAGTTGAAAGCGATCGCCAAAGATGACTCCAATGTTAAGTCCAATCCTCGATCTTCTACTACTCCTGTTCCTTCATTCTGTAGCTTCTCCTAGAACCTACAAGACGTGCAGACTAAGGTCAGACAGGTAGGCGCAGGGCCATGCCTGCTCTGACGCTCCACTCAGTCTTTTCTGCCATGTAGATAGTGTATTTATGAATAGTAATTGATTCTGTAAATCTTACCTTACTGATTGTCTGACCCTTATTATACATCTTTTAGGGGTTAACTTGACAACCCTTGTCCCATTATCCCCATTCCTGATATTCTCTCCATCAGTCCCTGCGTCATTCCCTGATGGGCCAACTTGCTGACTTGGGCATTGCTCCTATCTCTCCAAGGAGGGCATGATACGCCACTTGGGCTGATAAGGATTTCTCCCCTATCAACTAGTATAAGATCTCCCTGGCCTTTCGCCAAATAGGGAATTGACATTGCATGGCTGCTCCCTGAGGCAGGATGAAGGAAGAGGTTTTTGGTGGTAGCGATAGACTATTTTACCAAGTGGGAAGAAGTTGAGACTGTAGCAAGTATAAAGGGGAAGAAAGTTACAAACTTTTCCCAGAGAAGCATAATGTGCAAGTTTGGTCTCCTGACGGGCGGGCGGTCGTCACGCCCACCGTGCAAAAGATAATTTATAAGCCCTTTCTGCTTACTTTCTACAACTAGGTAGATAGTGGCAAATCGGGGTCGTCCAATGAGAAGAGGGATCTTCCTAAGCGTCTAAGCACACAAATGGTTGATACTAGGCTAGGAGTAACTATATTTACACACACTTAAAAGCAAGTAAAAGGGGGGGTTGGTTGGTTGGTTGGTTCCTAAGTTAACAAAGATAAAAAGACAAGATAACTAGCAAGGTCAAGTGACTATGCTAATCATCAAACGAAACTAAAGAAAAGGGGTTTTAAACTACAAAGATAAAATGCCTTGGGGGCAACGGATATCCACTTCCACATCTAATGTAGTTCATCGAATCATTCACACATTCCATCATATAGCATTCATGACCCAACACTCACACACCCATCTAGCAAGTACCACAACACACACATCACAAGGAGTTCTAAGTTCATGCTCATGGATCTTCATGCAAAGGCGCTACGGAATTCGTCACGTTCCTACACCTAAACAATTCAACCACACAAGCACTACCTATGCTCAAACAACTCATGGCACACATGCAGTGAAACACACCGTCAAGAATACATAAACGCCAGATAACAAATGCTTCAAGAATGAATTTAAATCATTTATTCAATACTTTGACTACTTGTCGTGGAGACTAAACTCCTATCCTTCTTAGTTCGTAGTTTGCGAGAGTGAGTTCGACATCTCTCGTCAAACCTCACCAATGACTCCCGAGTCGCGACCACGACTCAAGGTGTCATTGGTGGCATTTAGCACGAAGGACCAACAAGCTTGGCAATGCTTATGACCACTACACCGTGACTAAGCATTAAACCAATTCATGCAATTACACGAGATTGGATGAACGTGCAACGCACATTCATCCACGAGCATATGACTCTCTCGTTTGCTACACAAACGAACATGACGAAGAGTTCAACATCAATCACATTCGTCTAGCACATTGTCAACACACTAACACAATCAAAAGCTCTAATTCATACTCTCACATTACTAACAAGAACAGGGGGGAAATTAACCCAAATCCCCCAAACCCTAGCTAGCAATTGATCCAAGCATTTCATATCATCAAGCTCTCAACAACATTAATAGAATCAACAATTAACATTCAAAGCACAATAAAAGCACAATAGCAAAAACATCAAATAGATAGATAGAAATGAGTTCTTGCTACATAGATAATGGAAGCTTCAATCCTTTGCTCCCAAGAACAAAACTAACCTAGATAAACAAAACCCATAACAAAGAACTAAAAGCTACAAAGAAAGAAGAAGAAAATCTATGGCTTTGGAGCCTTAAAATCCAGAGAAAATGGGCTGAGCAAAACTGGAGAAGAGGAGGAAAAAGAGTAGAATTTATAGTGCAAAGAAGATAAAGTTGATTTCTGGCCGCCCGTTGCTCGCGACTCGCGACGAGTTCGTCGCGACTCGCGACGGTGTTGGTCGCGACTCGCGATGGTGTCGCGACGGAGTCGCGACGGGAGCCAGAGTCTTGCATTGTTTCTTTGTCTTCTTCATAGCCATCCCTCTCAATCTTCAAGTCTTCAACGGCTCCGGTCTTCATGTCTTCGAAGTGAGTATCCAAAAGTCTTCGAAGGTATAGTCTTCAATGTCTTCCGGTCTTCGTTGCTTCCGTGTTCTTCCCTTGTCACACAAAATCCACTTAGAAGAGGTAAAAGAGTACAAAGTTGCTTTTGCCTCTCCTAAGTGAATTTCAAGGTAAAACACAAGCTCTCGATAATAAAAGAGCACAAAAGTGATCCTAAATACTACTAAATAATGCATCTAAAATGGACACATCATCTCCCACAGGTGATAGTGAGTGATAACAGAAAGCAGTTTGCTGATGAACCCTTCAGATCCTAGTGTGTTGGCCTGAATATAAGGCATCAATTCATGTCTATAGCCCATCCATATGCAAATGGGCAGATAAAAGTGTCAAACAAAATTATAGTCCTAGGGTTAAAGAGACTGTTGGGGCAGGAGAAAGGAGAATGGGAAGAGAAGTTGGTTGATATGTTGTGGGCATATAGAACCACACCAAGGATAGCCACATTGGAGTCCCCTTACATACTCTGCTTCAAAACGGAGGCCACCATTCGTCCAGAAGTCACTGTGTCCAGCACGAGGGTAGTCGAGCCGATGACTCAAGATGAAAATGAGCAGGCAATCAGAGAAAACTTGGAAGAGCTGGATGAGCTCAGAGAGAAAGCAGCATTGAAAGAAGCTGCATGCAAGTCCTGGATAGAGCAGAATTACAACATAAAAGTCAGGGTTACATCCCTAAAAGTGGGAGACCTCACGTTGAGAAGGAACAAGGCGAGTAGAGATCGGGGACAGAAGAAGATGGGTGGAGAATGGGAAGGCCCATACAAGGTGGTTGAACTGCCGGGGAAGGAAGCCTACATACTAGAGGCATTGGATGGAAGGCCAATCCCCTGCACCTAGAACATCAACCACCTGAAAAGGTACTATGCTTGAACAACTATAGCTATAATATATAAGGAACCTGCAGTTGGACAATTTGATTTGTGGACAGGCAAGACGAGATTCCTGAAGGGATAAAATCTTTTATAATCCCATAAGGGTATGATCCTAAGGAAATCTCGGTCTGTGTCCTGGTCCTTTTGCTGTTTCTTAAAATTCTAATGCAGGAAAGAAAATTTCCAAATAAACATCTTTGAATGTCGGTGACCCAAGCCAAAATTGCAATCCTAGCTCCAACAGCCAGCCAATTGATGGCTAGGTCCAAAAATGATAAAGTAAGGGCCCTAACACAACCATAACCATTGAGCAATGAGCCTGACCCAGGCCAAAATTGCAATCTTGGATCCAAAAGCTAACCAATTGCAGGCTAAGCTAAAGTAAGAGCTCCGACACAACCATATTCATCGAGCAATGAGCGTGACCCTAGCCAAAATTGAAATCCTTGCTCAAACAGCCACCCAATTATAGGCTAGGTCCAAAAAGGCTAAAGTAAGAGCTCCGAAACAACCATAGCTGTCGAGCAATAAGCTTGGCCCAGGCCAAAACTTCAATTTTGGCTCCAACAGCCTCCCTATTGCAAGCCAGGTCCAAAAAGGCTAAAGTAAGAGCTCCGACACTGCCATGGCCATTGAGCAACATGCCTAACTGAGGTCAAAATTGCAATCCTGGCTCCAATAGCTAACCAATTGTAGGCCAGGTCCAAAAAGGCTAAAGTAAGAGCTCCGACACAACTATAGCCGTTGAGCAATGAGCCTGACTTAGGCCAAAATTGCAATTCTGGCTCCAACAACCAGCCAATTACTTGCCAGGTCCAAAAAGTCTAAAGTATAAGCTCTGGCACAACCATAGCCATCGAGCTATGAGCCAAACCCAAGCTAAAATTGTAATCTAGGCTCCAACAGCTAGCCAATTGTAGGCTAGGTCCAAAAAGGATAAAGTAAGAGCTCTGGCAAAACTATAGCACTTGAGCAATGAGTTTAACCCACGACAAAATTGCAATCCTGACTCCAACAGCCAGCCAATTGCAAGCCAGGTTAAAAAAGGATAAAGTAAGAGCTCCTGGAAAAACCATAGGCATCGGACATTAAAGCCTGACTTAAGCCAAAGTTGCAGTTTCAGCTCCAACAACCATGAATTGCAGGTCAAGTCAAAGTAGGCCAAAGTAATGCTAAAAAAAAGTTTGAAAGAAAAGTTGAAAAAAGGTTTGAAAGCAACATTGAAAAGCAGGTTTAAAACAATACTGAAAACCAACTTTGAAAGAAACGCTGAGAGACAAGGTTTGAAGCAGTGATGAAAAATTTAGAAACAGGTTTGAAGAACACTGTTGAACAGAAATATTTCAAAACAGGGAATGAAATACCCCCCAAGGAATCATAGAAAGACGCAAAAAAAGTAGATTTGAAGCAGTCAAAAAATTACTGCAAAAAGATGATAGCAGTTAAATCATAGGGATAAAAATTAGCAGTTCAAAGGCTGTTAAGACATCGTACACAATGGGGAAGACACACCCCAAAACATACAAATGAACATTTTTATTCCCTCATCAGGGGAGTGTATAACCAGAATACAAAAAGAAAATAAAAGCTCATGTTTAAAAGTTTGAAATACAAAGTCTTTAAGGCTTCACATTATCATCAGCTACATTAGCTTCATTCTCCCCAATAGCTAGAGCTCCATCCTCCGCAGCTCTCTCGATGTTGTCAATGCCTTTCAGCAACGTGAGCTTCACCCCCACGACCTTTTTAGCAGTATCATTAGCTTGACGGGAACCCCTGTGGGAGATGAGCATTCGGCTCAACAAAGGAGTTGTTTGGATCCTAGTGATCGAGCTCGTCCAGTGTCATGCCAGGATGCAGCCTAGCGAAGTAGTTAGTAAAGCTATAATCACGGAAGGGAACAAAAGCATTTCCAAGACCAACCTACAGCTTCTCCCCATTCTCATTCTGGGAGTAAAACTGGGAGGTCGTCGCCGCACCTCTCAAAGTTAATATTTATAAGCCCTTTTTGCTTACTTTCTACAACTAGGTAGATAGCGGCAAGTCGGGGTCGTCCACGAAGAAGAGGGATCTTCCTAAGCGTTTAGGCACAAAAGGTTGATATTAGGCTAGGAGAAGACATATATACATACATATAAAAGCATGTAAATGGGGGGGTTTTGGATGGTTGGTTTTCCTAAGTTACGAAAGTAAAAAGACAAGATAACTAGCAAAGTCAAGTGACTATGCTAATCATCAAACAAAACTAAGAAAAAGGGGTTTAAAACTATAAAGATAAAAAAGCCTTGGGGGCAAGGGATATCCACTTCTAAACCTAATGTAGATCATTGAACCATTCACTCATTCTATCACATTCATTACATAACTTAACATTAACATACCCATCTAGCAAGAATCACAACACGTTATGCACAAGAAGTTCTAAGTTCATGCTCATAGATTTTCATGCAAAGGAGCTACGAAATTCGTCACGTTCCTAACACCTAACCAATTCAATCATACAAACACTTCCTATTCTCAAACAACTTATGGCATAAATGAAGTGAAACACACCATCAAGAATACACAAATGCTAAATAACAAATGCTTCAAGAATGAGTAAAACCATCTATTCACTACTTCAACTACTTGTTGTGAAGATAAATCTTCTATCCTTCTTAGGTAGTAGTTTGCAAGAGTGAATTCGACATCTCTTGTCAAACCTCACCAATGACTCCCTTATTGCTAAGAGTATTCCATTGATGGCATTTAGCACGAAGAATCAACAAGCTTAGCAACACTTATGAACACTACACCGTGCCTAAGCATTTAACCAATTCATGCATTTACACAAGATTAGTCAAGAACGATCGACGCTCATAGACCTCTCTCGTTTGCTACCTAAAATAAACATGACAAAGAGTTCGACATCATCACATTCATCTAGCAATCATCAATCCATCAACACAATCAAAAGCTCTAAATCATACTCATAGATTCCTAACAAGAAAAAGGGGGAAATTAACCCAAATCCCCCAAGCCCTAGCAAGCAATTCATACAAGCATTTCATATGCTCAAGCTTTCAACAACATTAATGATATCAACAAACACATTCAATACCCATAAATGCATAATAGCAAAAGCACCAAATAGATAGATAAATATGGTTCTTACTACATAGAAATGGAAGCTTCAATCCTTTGCTCCCAAGTACAAAACTAAGCTAGATAATCAAAACCCATAACATAGAACAAAAATCTACAAAGGAAGAAGAAGAAATGGAAGAAAATGGTGAAAAACTAGGGTTTTGGGGCCCCAAGTCGGGCTTAGAGCTATGGAGAAGAAGGGGTGAAGAGGTATTTATAGTGGAAGAAAAAGGGGAGAAAAAACGCTGCTGCAGGGCTGAATTCGCGCTGAGGTCGCGACTCGCGACCAACCATTGCGACTCGCGACCAAATCAGTAAAATCCAGCCCTGTTTTGTTTTGCTTCCTCCGGGTGAACCGTTGATCCGTTTTGAGAGTTCTTGTAGTCGATTTCATAGTGCTCGAGAAGAGGAATCCAATGGTACAACTTTTGAAGGCTGATTCTTCTCAGAAAATTCTGAAAACCCTGGACCATCCTTCACCCGTTGCTTTGCTCTCATTTCTTCACTTTATCTTCTACCACTTTGTGAGTGGCCTTCAATCTTCTACCATCCTTTCGAATGGCCTTCACTAAACCACTTCTAAATGCTCATGAATAATCTAAAAATTAAGCTCACAAAAAGGAATCTAGATGCTCATGAGGACCAAAAATCCCTTAGATTCAACATAGGTTACAAAAATGAAGGATTTAGATATAAAAACTGAAAATGTTCATCTAAACCCCTTATTATGTAAACCTACGTAAATCTAGCAATCTCACACCAAAAATATAACAAAAGTGATCCTAAATACTACTAAATAATGCATATAAAATTGACACATCAAAAACTGAATGACCTTCATCAGGGCATCACTCAGCATCTCGAAGGCCTTAGTACTCCGCATAATGTGGGAGTAAAGGCTAAGGAAGCCACGAGTAAAAGGCCAGTGCAGAAGGCCCTCAGATCAGCATTCTTAGCTTCAACATAGGCCAAGAAGGTCTGCAGGGAGCTGGTAACTCCTTTCTCCAGCTCGAGATCCCGCTCTAGCTTAAGGACATACCATGGTTTGACCTTCAAGGAGGCAAACCCACACTTGAGTTTGCTGTTCTCAGCCTGCAGGCTATCAAACTCTTCCTTCATGGCCTTGGTAGTACAGAGGACCTGAAAATAACCAAGGGAAAAAGAAAAGTCAAGAAGCATCGCTCCAGACAATGAACAACAAAGAAAAAATAAGGAAAGACGTACCTCACCATCCTGAGAAGAAGAGCTGTGAGTGGACGGAGGCGAGAACAGGAATTCTTAGACAAGCTGAGCCGTGAGAGAAACATTCTTTCGCTGACCAACAGGGTGAGAGACCGGATTCTTGGGAACCTCCCCAGGATCACCTTGATAGGAACCCGACCACTGGCCAGTACTGGTCCCATCTCTCTCGACCCTTCTCTCGGAGTAGCGGTGAGCCTTCTTCTGGAGGGGTTCTTCATCAAATACCTCGCTGTCAGACAGTGTTTGGGGGGGGTGTTTGGATGAACGCTGACAGCCCTGCGAGGAAGTTTCAGAGGTCTCCCAGGAAGTTGGCGACAGACATCTCTGTAAAAAAAAGGAAAAAGAAAGAAAAAGTGTCAGAACGATGGAAAATATATGAAAGTAGAGCAAGTTCAATGCAACAGAGAAACAAGAAAGCATTAAACCTATACCACTCAGGAGGGGGCCTCACCAAGGGCAATGCTATAAGACAGATAAGGCATACTAGCAGCCCTTAAGGCAAAATCCAGTAGGGCGCGGTCACATTTCTCCTGCACCATCTCAAGACAGGAGATGAGCGGTTGTATGGCAGTAGTTTCAGAGAAATAGGGCGAGACCCCCACCCTTTCTCTGGGCTAACCAAAAAATTTTCCCGCTCCCCGTCTAAGCCTAAGACAAGAGCCTCATCCATCAAGATGAACTGCTATTTCCACTCTACGCGAGTAGGGAGGTCAGTCAGAAGCTTAATCCCATCCTACCGAAACTTTAGGAAAGTCTAATCCGGGGGAATTCTGACTGAGTGACCGACAGTAGAAACCATTTTAATTCAAAAATAAAATGAAAGAATTGAAGAGCAAAGAAAAGTAGAGAGGGTAACTGAAGAAGAGTAAAATGCCGGTGGGTAAGCAGAAGCAAAGGACCAAATAATGGCAAAGCGGAAACAGAGAAAGACGATGAAAGAAAGGAACGATGAAGAAGATGAGGATTTTGGAAAGAAAAGGATGCAACATACCCAATAAATTCCTTGGGAGATAGAGTGACAGAGGCGTGATCATAACCAACTTAGGAAGGTGCAAAAATTAAGGGGCTCTCATGTGAAAATCATCAAGAGGAGGACACGTGGCAAACATCCAAACAGGTAGCGCAACCGCTGAACTACACATTAATGAAAAAACATTGTCACACCCTCGATGGTTCAAAATTAAGAAACTGCCAAAATACCTTGAGCATTGCCGATCCAAAAAATGCTAATTCTAATTTTCTAGTTGTGTGAGTGATCGCATTTTAGGAGGGGTTGACCGGGAGTCACCGTATTGAAACTTCTAGCGAGGGGAAGACCTTGGCTTACCCCAATAGATAGGCATTGTAATTGTAGCACCTAGGGTTATATCGACCCTAGAAGCATAATATGCCAACTCTTTTGCCTCTATAGGCCAAGAGTTGGTGTCCATACTGGAGTTCCCGGGATGTATTATCCTCACTCTCGTATCTAACAGTTGCTACCTACGCAAGGCTTAGAACCTTTAAGCGAGGGCATGTTAGAACTGGGAGTGAGATGATGGGGATGCATTTTAGTATATAAATATTGAAGCGCATTGCTAATTACAGAGGTGGTGAGATAGTTTTGAAGGGGGCGAACCTATGTGTGACAAATATTGGGAATTCCTAGCCATCTCCACACTATGTGACATAGGCATGAGAATAGGTTTATATGTCTAAATGTGATAGAATCTAGGATCAAAGTCATTTAATCGGTCATATTACGCAAATACCCCAAGATTAGTTAATCATAATTTAAATCTTGTTGCTTGCATGCTTAGTAGTTTGTTAGTCACAACCCCACCCCCTCATTATCTATTTAAAGCACAAACAATTTGTGACACAATAAAGGGGTGATGCCCGATCGTGGGTAGTGTCGAGCTAACTCTTAAATTCTAGTGTCTCTGTGGATAACACCACTCTTAAATTCTAGTGTCTCTGTAGTTTTTGTTGGTTGTTTTGTAGAGCTCTTTGATAGATTTTTTTATTTTCTCATAACTTAGGTGCTTGTGTTTATTTGTGGTCTAGTATTGCATTGTTCCTAGGCTATGGTACATACCCATACCACTAACCAAAGAGCCTTACACTACTTACCGGAAAACACATGTAGACGACAAAGGAGGAGGAGAAGGGTTAGTGAGGAAGTTTTGCAAGGATCAACTGTAGAGTTTGAGATTGAGATAGAGATCATGGAGAAGGATAACAGAACACCGAGGGAGTTGATAGCTCCTAATTTGGAGAGTCAACCCCTCTGTATTGTCTTCATGCCCCTTCCACGAAATGTAACCTGCGAGTTGAAAAGGAGTATGATTAAGTGCCTTCTAACATTCCATGGGATGGATGATGAGGGCCCCAATAAGCATTTATCCTAATTCCATATGGTCTGCACAAATATAAAGCCACCGGGGGTCTCTGATGAAGACTACAACTGGAGATTCTTCCCTTCTCACTTTGAGAGAGACGGAGGGCTTGTTGTACTACCTTCCTTTTGGATGCATAACTTTGTGGATGGACATGAAGCATTGGTTTCTCGAGAAATTCTTCCCAGCCTCTAAGTCAACCGATCTAAAAAAACAGTTGTCTAACATCTCCCAACACTCGAACAAGAGTCTTTATGGATATTAGGAGCGATTCAAGCACCTGTTGGGGAAGCTTCCCATATTATCAATTCAAGGAGGGGGAGTTGGATACATTTTCTTCCATGGATTGACCGAGAAGGATATGAGGCTAGTCAACACTTCTAGTAACATATTTATATTAACCAAGAGCCTCAAGAAAGCCATTACCCTCCTTGAAGAACTGTCTAATAGGACAAGGTTTTTGGTATGTGTTTGAGGATGGGAGAAAGCACTTAGAAGGTCCTACCACCCCAATGTTAAGAGAAAAAGTGAAAACCTTGGTTTCAATGATGAAGGAGCTCATGGGGGAGAGGGATAAACAAATTTATATTGCAAGGCTTGCTCTCGGGACCATCTCGTTGACGATTTCCATAGACAACATGAGATTAGGGCTGTTGGAGCAAGGAGCTGTGCACAAAGCATCGTGAGGGAGGGCCAATGCGATGAATACCAATATCAGGATCGGGATGATCATTGGGAAGACCAAGACCGTAACACATCCGGCTATCTCAAACAAGCCATTGCGGTCATGGTCGAGTCAAATGATAAATTCAACTCTCGAATCTACAAAGAAATTTAGGACTTGGACACTAAGGTGTTTTCGAGCATTTGAGTCTTCGAAGCCATAGTGGACTCTCTACTCTTGTTAGTCCATCACCTAGAGGTCGAGTCACAAAATAAGGCTACATCCCCTAACATGGATTCCAAGCCTTACCAGATAGTGTTGTGGATGTGAAGGCCAGATACGAGGTCAACGAAGACTATGCATGGGAGGAAATAGAAAAAAGGGTAGGATGAAAGGTCACTAATATCTCATGATGATGAACTGGGGGAAAAGCAGAGGGTAGAAAGAAGGGCTATTTCACCCCCGTGTCCGGAGGAATTGAAACATAAGTGAAGGAGCGAGCACAACAAAGAGCTTTTGGAAGTCCTTGGATGTTATGAGGTTAGTGTCCCTATCTTTGACACTATCAAAAATGTGACTAAGTATGCTAAATTTTTTAAAGAATTATGTAACTCAAAGCATGATCCTAGGCATAGGCTGGTAGAACAAATTAGTGATCACCTCTCCCCCTTTATGCAAAAAAGGCCTACCCCCAAAATGCAATGACCCCGACATATTCACCATCCCTTGCATGATAGAAAATGCATTGATCAAAGATTCAATGCTAGATCTTGGAGATTCAATCAATATCATACCATATTCATTGTATAGACATTTGAACCTCAGTAAATTTCATGACACCAGAGTGGTAGTTCAATTAGACGATCGCTCCACCACATACCCAAGAGGTATTGTAGAGGATGTATTGGTTAAAGTCAATAAACTAACCTTTCCAATAGATTTCTCAAAAACTTCTACGGATAATATTGATGTGCATATGGGTAATTTGAGTATGGAATGGGGTAATGACATTGTCGAGTTTAACATTTATGAAAGCATGAAGTATCCTCTAAATGAATCTTGTTTACATGCGGTTGGTGTCATTGATGAAATTGTGCAAGATGTTTTTGATGATAACATGTTGGTAGCTTTAGAGAGTAATTCTATTGATGGTACATGTTTTTGAATCTCTAAATGCTATTTTGGTAGAAAACATGGGGGAGGTTGATCCCCAAATTGAGTTACCCTTAGAAACCCTCCTGGAAAACCTAGATGGACTAGGGGTGCCAAAAACCAAGCCTTACATAGAGGAACCACCGGTATTCGAGCTCAAACCTTTACCAAAAGATCTAAAATATTCTTTCTTAGGCCAGGGGGGAGACATTGCCAATAATCATATCTAGTAAGCTCACTAGTGACCAAGAGGGTTGATTGATTGAAGTGCTAGGAAAATATAAGGGAGTGATAGGGTGGACTATAACCGAAATTAAAGGTATAATACCCTCGACTTGTATGCATCAGATATTATTTGAGGAATGGGAAACACCCGTAAGGCAACCTAAGAGGCATTTAAACTCACTAATGATGGAAGTAGTAAAAGGCAAAACCTTTAAACTACTTAAAGCCGAGATGATATACCCTATCTTCGATAGTAAATGGGTAACTTCTACCCAAGTTGTACCCAAGAAGAGTGGGGTGACAGTGGTAGAGAATAAGGATGGGGATTTGGTACCCACCCGTATTCAAAATGGGTGGAGAGTACGTATAGACTACCGCTGCTCAAATGCGGTGACTCACAAAGATGATTTCTCCTTACTTTTCATTGACCAAATGATATAAAGGTTGGCCAGTCATGCTTATTATTGTTTCCTTGATGGATATTCAAGATATTTCCAAATAGCCATTGGCCCCGAGGACCAATAAAAAATCACCTTTACATCCCATTATGGTACATTTGCATATAGGTGCATGCCATTTGGTCTTTGCAATGCCCCGTGCCCTTTTCAAAGGTGCATGGTGAGAATCTTTAGGAGTTCGTTGAGCGCTTTGTAGAGGTCTTCATGGATGATTTCACCATTCTCGGGGGCTCTTTCGGTAACTGCTACCATTTATCATTAATGTTAGAGAGATGTATTGATATCAACCTTGTGTTGAACTCCTGAAAATGCCACTTCATGGTGGAGAAAGTTATTGTACTTGGCCATGTCGTGTCATCCCAAGGTTTAGAAGTGGATACGTCAAAGATAGATACCATTAAATCCTTACCCTACCCCACTAGTGTTAGGGATATTAGGTCATTCTTAGAACATGTCAGGTTTTACCGGCGTTTCATTAAGGATTTATCTAAATATCATCTCCTTTATGCAAGTTGTTGCAAAAGGATGTGATACGAATTAGGGTTTCTTAATTTATTATTAAATTAGGATTTTAGGTGGATAACACTATACGCTTTTTCCCACTTGGTTTTTTAATGAGGTAGTCTGATCATTTTATTTTTATTATGAACAAAGCCCATAAACTCGACCATGTTGGCTTAGAAGATTTTAGGCTATATTTTAATTAGGGTTTAGAATATTTAGTTTTGATTTGATTAGAATTAGATTTGGTAAGTTTAGATAAGGCAAATTCATTCAGAATTCATCCAATATTTTGATTGATTTACTTGAATGAATATGGTCATCATTTAGATTTAAATTAGGTATTTTAGTTTAATATGGTTTTAGCTTCTTAAAGTTGCCATAAGTCATCCCAATTTCTAACATGACTTGCCAAATCCTTGTCTTCTTTGTATTCTTGATGGTCATACCTATGTACTATAAATAGGGGGTGGTTTTCAACATTTTAATAACCTTACACAATTTTATACATCATACATTCAGAATTTAAGTTATTAATCTTTGCTTGTGAACAGTTCATTGTTACTTACTCCCGCGGGTTAATTAAGTTAGCAATATTCGTTAAATTTGTGAGCTAATTCCGTAGGCTAGTTAGTGAGCGATTATATCCTTCAAATCTGTGAGATAATCATGCATGCTAGTTAGTAATCAGTTTGTGCATTTGTGATTAGGTTAGGCAAGATTACCTTGTTACAGTCAAGAAACAATAAAATATTTCGCATCCAGAATCTTCGTAAGGGGATTCATATCACTTGGTATCAGAGCAAAGCAAAAGATCTCCGGGTAGCCAAAAATTTCAACAGGGGTTTTCGAGTTTTGCATTATTTAATTTTGAATATTTTATTTCAGTTAATAAACTCTTTCAGGTCATATTTTAACTGTGTTTTTTTCATCTTTCTTACTAGGAGGATTGAATCTTGAGTCGAAGGGTCCGAGAGTTAGAATACTTCGGTATTACTATCCGCCTTCACCTTCATCAATCGAGCCAGGAGGACATTGAAGGGTATGAGCATTAACAAGTATTATCCGCCTTCATCTCCCAGCCAATTTTGTAGTTTTTAGGTAGTTTGTACAGTTTATGTGTTTGTGATAGTTTTCGTCCATTTTTTTAAAATTATTGCATGCTCATAATCCTATTTATTTTCTTTATTGTTCTTCGATTCCATGATCTTGAATATATATATATATATATATATATATATATATATATATATATGTGTGTGTGTGTGTGTGTGTGTGTGTGTGTGTGTATCAAACAAGGGTTATCTAAGAAAGAAAAAAAATGTCACTAAAACTCATTTCTGGTCTAGGCACGATATAAACACGACTATAGCACGATATGACCATGAGCGATACTATATGTATATTATAGTGAATTAATACATTTCTAATAATTTCATTGTATTTTTAAGACTCAAATCATTAAATAGGGAAACATTTTAAGTACAAAAGAAAACACAAAGGCCCGAGCATAATACGGCTTGTTATTTATCAGGCATCATGCAAACACGATATGAGTATAGGAGAATTCAATCTTATTTTTATAAGGAATTATTAGTCAATTTACATAATTTTAATGATTAATGACACATAGTCTTTTGAAAATTTTAGAGGAGTAATTCATGATGATTTATGAGTCATTGTATATGTATTCATATAAATTTAATTGACATTTTTCTACAATTAATACAACAAAAGTAATCTCCATTTAAGCTATTTAAAATTTTCCTAAAATCAAACAAAATAGTGCGAAAAAAAACTAAGGGTTTTCTTCTTTCTTCCTCACTAGAACAAGACCTTTTACACCTGCAATCATTTCTATTTGTGTCCTTTCTTTTGATGCCGCGTTTGCTCCATCTCCCAAATTGAAATGTGATCCATCTGCTCACCTCTTCTTGCCATTTTAGCATGAATTCGGTCACTTGAGTACCATCTTTTTACCGTACTAGTAGAATCCATTCTTTAAATAAATCCCAAGAGCTGGGATAACTAATCTAACCAGGAGTATTGGGCCTTTTGTTCTTTGATCTAGGTCTTGTAAACAAGTAAAAAGTGCATTGGTTTGTAGCTTCTGAGTTTTTCTTCCTATATCATCATTTAAAAAATTTCCCCTTCCTCAGTGTGATAAGTTAATTAATTATAAGTGCTACAGAGCTGTCAAATGGAAAGATATCCTCATGGGTTGAATTTATTGTTTTTTAGGAGACTAATGATGCGAAAAAGTAGGTTTGCAATAGTAGTTGCTGACAATATCAAGCTCGTGTACATGAGAAGGAGCTTGCTTCTGTCAGATGATCTATATGTATAATTATAATTTATGTGTAAAACCATATATATACATATATATATATATATATTATTATTAAATAAGGGTTGTCCAAGAAATAATAATAAATAAATGTCACTAAAACTCCTTTCTCGTTGGTATAAATTAGCTTCATACTCAATTTTCATAATTGTAATGATTTATTATTTGCCTTATATTCAAGAAGATGAAAACTCTGTATTCCTTGACGTTGTCATGTGCTAATAATTAGCCCATCTCTTTATTTATAAAGATACCTAAGTTGACACGGTACCAAATTTTTAGATCTTCCCGCAACCACACTGCCGGTGGAAGTCCTCGGGGCATTGAGCTTGCCGAACTACAAAATTTTCCACTCACTAAGATAGAGATGATGCATCACCTATTTTTTATGAGAAACAATTTAGGCACGATATAAGCACTGCTAGAGCCCGATATGAGCATGAGCGAAATCAAATGTATATTATAGGGAATTGGTTGTCTATTGCATCGTTGTAATGATTTTACATTTTTTCAAAAATATTTTATGGAATATTTCCTGATATTTTAATAATTAATTCAACAAAAATTAATTTAAACAGAAGTCAAGATCACTTGTCGTATCATAAAAATTTTCTATTTATATCATTTAAAAGTTCAGAGTGGGAAATATCGTTTTGAAAATAAGTCAAACCATTTGGCTTTGAAATTAGAGGAGTCTCTTGACATGTGGCTTGTTCTCATATTGCAACTCTACATACAAAAGTCAAAATGTGTCATTTTTGCTTGGACAAAGGTGGTATTATATTTTTTAAAAAATCTACTCTTCTTATTTATTTATTTTTCAATTCGTCAGAAAAAAAATTCAACTATATAAAAAGTCAATTGTCAAATTTCTATTTTAATTTTTTATTATTATTATAAACTCACCGTAGTGTGGGTGTATATTAGGTTCCCCAAACCCTAAAAAATATTGTGTAATTTGCTCAGTAAATGGTACATCAAATATGAACAAGTGGAAGATTATGTAAACTAAGTTGTATTCCAAAAACATTTGTTTACACCCATGTATATTCAAAAGGTTCGCCCTTGAGTCCCATGTCGGAATCTATTACGACCAGCCATTTTTATGCCTCCACACCTCGTGTTGGCATAAAGGGATGACCTTCTATATTAGCCCCTAGCAAAGTACTTCCCCTGAAGTGGTTCGCTGCTAAAACACCGCAGAAGAGAGATAGCCATGCTCAGATGCAAATAAGTTGTAGACATATGAATTTGTTGTCTTTTAGCTGAAATCTTGCTCAGTATTACTAGCAGAGCCCTCGTCTAGTTTATTCCCACTTTGCAATGTTGCTTTAGCTTGCCAAATTGTTTCTCTTCTATGCTTGTGTCAATCCCAGGATCCTGATTCCAGTAGTAGTGTTCTATACCTGTAATAGGCAAAGAGAAACAACCACCACCAATTCTACAAAGGAGGTTAAACATCCAATTACAAATCAAAGGATTCTGAAGTATCATCAGGTGATTAAAAACAAGTCCAAAACCAGCTTCTTAGCCTACTCTAATGTATGGGAATGACTCTGAATCAACTTTCACTAGACAGAGTATTTATTTTGGCAAGCTTGCAATAAAAAAGTTTTTTTACCTGCTCTTTACTAGCCGATTTTGATAATGAATCCGCAACTCTATTTGCCTCTCTAAAAATGTGTTCAATGGTGAAGTCAACCTGGTGGAGAAGGTGCTAGATTACTCTCATTTGGCGCAGACATTTCCAAGGGAATTTTTTTACTGTTTATGCATCATTTTGGTCAGTGTTTCTTAATCAGTTTCAATTTCAAATTTACTGATATGATAGTTCTATGCTAGTTGAAGTCCATGCATCAGAGCTATGGTCTCAGCCTACAAACTAGAATCAGCCTTGATAGTCTTTGATAAAGCTACAATCACTTTACCTCTATGATCCTTTAAGATGCATCAAATACATGCATTCCCATTCTTTAGACAAGAAACATCAGTATTCAACTTATAACTAGAGGGTAAAGTCCATCTGATGATTCTTATTGGTTTCTGAATTTTTTCTTTATGATACATCATCTTTGGGATATTAGACAGCTCCCATTTTAAATTCAGTTTGAAAGCCAATAGAGTGTCATTAATGTGATGCAAGATTCTACTGATGACATTTCTTGCCACTGGTTTTATCCCCTCAAAGTTATAAGAACATTTAGCACACCAGAGGAACCAGATAACAACACGGGTTATGATTCTAACTAGTTTAGCAAATATGACATCAGTAGTGTCAATATTCCAGTAATAATAGTATCTATCCCTCAAATGCTGAAAATCATTTGCGCTCAGGCTGAAAACTCTGTCGATGGTGTTCCAGATTGCTGCACCTGTCCACGGTTATTGAAACTATGATGGATAGACTCCGAGTCACTAAAACAGAAGCAACATTTTGATGGAAGATGAAACTGAAAGTCCTCTAATACACCTGGGAGTGCAAAAAACCTGTTAAGTAGTTTTGAGTTCATGTAGCTTATTTTTGTTGCCACTAAGTTAGACCACATATGTTTAAATGAAGGTATCTTTGTTTTCCTTAGTCTAATTAGCTGATAAGCTAACTTTAATGTAAACTGACCACTTTTAGTTAATTTCCATGTTATTTTATCCTTATATTCTGAAAAAAGTCTATAATCTAAATTCAGAATGCTGATTATTTTTATCAAGGAGCCTGGTTCTGAAAAGGTTTACATAGAAATATTTGTTTGCTATAAAGTCAGCAACTAATATTTCTGGAAATAGAACTTCTAATGTATTCTGGATCTGGTCTATTAAAGGGCCAACCTTGGTCCAGTTTGCATGCCAGAAAGAGACTTATCCTTTGCAAATCTGAACTTGTGTGTTCTTAGATGCTAGTTGTTGAATCTCTTTGATTATTTTCCATGTTTTTGAGGTCTTATGAGTGTCACTCATAGACCACATGGTTTGGGCCCAAAGAGAATTCCATTGTTGCAGTTTTCACCATAGTTTGATGGAAAAGCTTTTAGTTAAAGTATGTAAAATTTTAAAGTTTAAGCCATTTTCATCTGATGGAAAACATAGTTTAGGGTATTACTTTCAAAACTGGATTCAGAGTTGCAAAAAATATTTGGCTAGAGTTTTATGAATCTAACTTATTATATGCTTGGTTGGTTTTAAGACAGTGATTATATGAATTGGCATAGTTGCAAAACTGTTTTATTAATACTGCCTTACAAGCTGGAGACAAAGGCTTATTATGCCAATGATTAATTGTTTTCCTTTGATTGAAGTTAGCATCCCCAAGAAGAAGGAATTCTTTGTTCTTCCTGTGTAGATAGGGCATCCCAAATATTTAAAGGGCAAAGAGCTTTCTATCATTTTTGTTTCATACTTGATTAAGCTAATGATTCTATTAGGTGTGTGTTTTAAGATGTAAAAAGATGATTTCTCAAAGTTTGCCTTTTGCCCTGTAGCTAATTCAAAAGATTTTAAAAATCTGATTACTGTTTTTAGTCCATTTTTAGAGCACTTTAACAAAATTGTTGTGTCATCAACAAAGGAAAGATGTGTAGATTTTTTCATTTTGTAGGGTAGCTTATATTGCTGAATATTTCCATAGTTGAAATGCTCCGGCCATTAAAATATAAAGTAAAGATGATAGGGGGTCACCCTGTTTCAGACCTCTAGATGCCGAGAAAAAACCTATTGACTTTCCATTAATTAGTAATGAAAAGAAAGCTTATTTTATGTTCAACATGATTAAATTAACCAGTTTCTTTGCAAAACCCAGCCTGATGAGAATTTTGAATAAAAAGGTCCATGATACTCTATCAAAGGCCTTCATTATATGATGATCATGTTATGTCCTTATACTTTTGTGTATAAATGATTAGTTAATTCTTGCATTAAAAGGACATTATCAGCCAGTTCCCTGCCTGAAACAAAAGCTGATTGTTCAGGGCTTATTATGAAATCTAGGAAGAGTTTTAGTCTGTTATTCTTGGGAAGGCCTAATATAATTTCCCCCATCTTCGGATGGCTTTCATGGAAAAAAAATAGTCTGTTAGATATTATTTTTGAAAATATATTGTTTGTAAAATTACAAAGACTTTTAGGTTTATAGTCTTTGAATGTGGAGCACACATCTTTTTTAGGGATTAGTACAATTAGAGCTGATGAGATGGCTTTAGGTATATCTTTTTCTTCAAAAAATTCTTCAACTGCCATTAATACATTAGTTTTTATTATTTCCCAACATTTGTGGGAAAAAATTACCAGAAAAGCCCTCAGGCCCAGGGCCTGATTGACTGCCCATGGACTTTACTACTTCAGTCAGTTCTTGCATTGTTATTGGTTTAATTAGCTCAGAGTTCATGTCATAGTTACTACTCTTAGAATGTTTTCCAGGATCCATGTAGTGTTAACACCTGAAGGATCCTGGTGTTCTTCAGTTAAGAGATTGGAGAAGTATCTGATTGCTTCATCCTCTATTGCTTCAGGTTGATGTAACCAGTGACCCTCAATATCGAAGAGATTATCTATTTTTTATGCTTGCTTTGGACTGATTGATGAAAGAATTTAGAGTTGGCATCCCCTTCTTTCATCCATTTTAATATGGATTTCTGTTTCCAAAACACCTCTTGGTTTCTTAATGTTTGCTTTATTTTTTCTTTTTCCAAATTCATTGCTTGCAAATACTCATTTGTTTCTGAATCTTGCAAATCTTTTTCCGCTTGTAACACCATTTCTTCACAGATTTGAACATTGTCAATTTTTTTCCAAAGGTGGTTTTATTCCAGAATTTTAGAGTATTTTTTAAAGTTTTTAATTTGAAAGCTAATCTGTTCATTCCTTTTTTATTGGTGTAAATATTCCAAGCATCTTCAATAGTCTTCATGAATGTTGGATGATTGATCTTTTTTTTTTTTAATTAAAACCATCCTTAGATGGGGGAAATTCTATTAGGCCTTCCCGAGCCAAAAAATAGACAGAATAAAAAGTAGCCGAAGCAATAGTAGCCTATACATAAGAGCTCACTGGCTAATTGGAGCAACACTTGTTGCCCCCAAAAGAATGAGAGTAAAGATACATGTCAACATCAAGTCGGAGACCTCTTCATAGATGATGGAAAGGGTCAGAACTTATTAGTGAGTCCGAAAGGAAACACAGGGCAGTCGAAACCCTCCCCATATAAATGAAGAGACATTCCCTATGAACTAGCCTGAAGTTGATAAACTAATCTAACTACTTGCAAAAGAAGAGAAGTAGCAATATTTCCATCCATATGTACATTTGTGACGAAATCTTCGGTATCCGAATCCAGCCAACATAACAGCAAGTAGACCAGTTTCCATGAAGCTTGATCAGTTTCCATGAAGCCTGACCAGATTCCTTTGATCTGCAATGGAAAACAGGAGAAACAGTAGCTTCCAAACTAGTGGACAATTCTCAAAGAGGGAGTATTCATTTGGTCTAGTCTAATTAATCCCTGGACTTGGTTAGGCAGCAATGAAAAATGTGAAAAAGCCAGGTTACATTTTTGTGAGAAGCATGTTTTTGCTAAAGAATGTGCTACCTGGTTTGCTTCCCTGAAAATATGCATGATGTGTATATCCCTTAAAGAGAGATGAATCTCATCTACTAAGTCAAACAGATGCCAAGGGGATTTTAATGGATCATTAGCATATAGCACAGCATTAAGGCAGTCTGATTCCATACAGACATTGGACAAAGAGTTACAAAATTGAATAGCAAATAGAATAGCTTTTAGTTCAGATTCTAGGGCAGACTTTGCATCAGTAAAAGAAGTATAAGCTTCATGAAAGCACCCTCTACAATCTCTTATGATCATGCTGAGGCCACATTTATTTGTCTTACAACACCAAGCTGCATCTACATTGACTTTAAAACCAGTTGTTGGCCTGATCCATGCAATTTTCCAGATTTTTGGCTTTGGGGGACTCTTAATAAGAGGAAGATAAGAGTGGTTTGCAATACTGAGATCAGATGGAGAAGATATGTATACTGGTTTGGCAGAGAATGAGTAGAAGATTTGATCTCTAATCTGCTCAAGTACTATGGAAGCTGAGGGCTTAACTGAATCAAAAATAAATCTATTTCTCATCTTCCATAAGTTCCAGAATGTGTAGATTGCTGCTATTCTAACAATGGTGGTGTGTAATTTAGAAAGAGTGGGGAGGGATAAGTAAGCAGATAATCTATCCCACACAGAATGAAAAATCCTGTCTCTGATTCCCATAAACTGATGTATATATTTCCAGACTTTCAGAGAAAACTCACAGGAGTTGAAAAAATGATCCAGATCATCCACATGTAAGTTACACATACAGCATTTTGAGGCCAAACTAATTCTTAGATGTTGAAGAGTATTATCAAAAGGAAGAAGAGAATTTGTCATTTTGTCATTTGTCATTTTCCACATGAACACATGAACACATGATTGATCCAACACTCTTGAAATTTAAATGGTTTTGGATTGGATCTTGGTGAAGTTTCTGAAATGTGAAATAATAAGTGAGTGTGCTCAGATTCTTCTCTTGCTAGTGTTTTGTCTTAGAATCTTTAAACAGTGACCAACAAAGATTGTTAGAAATTCCTCTATCCAATTTTTTCCAAACCCTTCCTTTTGGCATCATTCCATTCCATGTAAATAGGCTCCCAGAGGTAGGTATTTCTAACATATTTTAATTATTTAGAAACTTGTTAATGTTTCTAATGCCTCTCTAGTCGGGTATGAATTTTCCTAAATACTCTTCATTATTTGAAATCACATTAAATCTCCGATTAGACACAGAGGTTCTTTATTCAGTTGTGCTAAGATTTACCACAGTTTATTTCTTTCTTTGATGGTGTGTTTAGCATAGAAAAAGCCCACTTGGCACACTGTTGAAAGAACACGTGTTTTGATTTTGGTTAGAAGAAATTGTTTATCAGTGAAGATGATATCAACCGATATGTCTTCATCCCAAATAATCCAAATTCTACAATTTGTATTAGCAAAGGAGTTACTGAATCCAAGTTCTCTTGCAATGGATTGAGCTTGGTCACAGTTTAACATTGGTTCTATTAAGGCACAAAGTTCGATTGCATTACATCTTTTAATATTTTTTAATATAATTTGAGTAGGTTTATTCCCTACTCCTCTTATATTCCATACACAGATATGTATGCCTATCATAAATGTGTTTTGGAAAGATTCAAAGAGGAACGGGTAAAAACATTTTTAGGAGTGGAGGAATAGTCATTCTTATTGTATTTCTTCTGTTTATTCTTATGTTATGATTCATAAGGTATTTCTATGCTGGAAGGCTTTTTAATTAGAGCTTTAAATTTTAATAGAGCAGCAGTTTGACTGGCTTTTATTTCTTCAAAATTCAGTCTTTCATGATTAGAAATTTATTTTTTCCGTCTTTTAGAGGTTTCTGTATTAAGCCAGTCAAGGTTTTTATTATCTTCCCTATTAGAAGATAGTAGAGGGAAGTTTCCTCAATTAATCTCTATATTCTTCTCATCTAGTTTGACAGTTCTAAGTTGCTTCTTATTTGGATCGGTACTCAAAGATGGAGAATCATTAATATCTAGCCTATCAGGAATATCTTCAAGGTTACATTCTGGTGTTACTTCTCCATTGACTTTGTTAGTGCCATTTATCTGTATGTTTTTTAAGATGTCAATATGAGTATTTTCCAAGATAGCTTCCTTAGATTTAGTTGATTCTTGATTCAATTGTTTATTCCCTCTTAACATCTCAGAACTAGTAGATAAACTCATAGAACGATTAGGTACAACAGTCTGTTTATGAGAGTTGATCAACACATTAGATTTAGAAGTTGTTGTATCCTGATTAGGGTGATTATTCTCAACTAACAATTTTGTAAGTACAGATGGAAGTACATCCATTCCAATATATTTCTTAGAGTTCAATATAGCAGAATTTTTATTTTGAGCTAGAGATTGTACCTGGGATCCTTGTTTAAGGATTAGAACTTCATAACTTGCATTATTATCTGTTTGATTAATGCTTTGCATTCCAATACCCTCAGTTTCCTTATCTTGCAACAACTTCATAGAAAGAGTATCAGCTTCATTCTTGTGGACATGGATATAAACTTTCTCCTGAGTTGAAAAACTAGAAGAGGAAAAATGACCATTCCCTTTACCTTTGGCTCTCCCTTGTTCATCTGTGGGAATGGATTCATTACCTATTTGAGCGCTTATTCCTTTGGCCTCCAAAAAGTGAACTTGGAAGTGTTCATATCAAACCTGCATACAATAGTTGTATGTCCTAGTTTAAGATAGTTAGAACAATACATAGGTACTCCCTCATACTAAATGTATTGCCAAAACCCTATGTCTCTAAAGCTTAACCAAATCCTTTCTAACATGGGTTTTGTGACGTCAATCTCAACATAGATCCTTACAACATGTGGTCTAGTTCTAATTAGTGATGCTTTATCTACCCTTATTGGAGTACCTATGAGATTACCAATTGACATTAACATCCAGTAATCAAAGAACTGTTGTGGTAAACCATACAGAGCAATCCAAATAGGTGCAATGGGGGAATCTGCATTGGGGTTGAAATTAGGAACCCATTTCGTCATACAAATTGAATACGAACCAAAATTCCATATTTTGTGAAGCCAACAATGATAATAATCATCAGGTAACAAAAAGGATATCAGAATCTGGTGATTTTCTAACAAAGTAATATTTGTGTGGCCTTTAAAACATGCAGTATGGAAGTCCTTCCTGAGTTTATCTATTTATGGCCGGTTTCGAGAAAACTTCCCTACCAGTGTCTAACGGAGAGGGGCTTCCAGCCATGAGCATTCCTCATTTGTAAACTGTACACAAGGTTCGTATAGATGTCAAATTTTGATTTTGGAATGACAAGAGCGTTGTATTCAATGGGGTTTTTGATCGGATTGAGGTTTAGGGTATCGTAGAGTTCATCTTTTAGGGCTTGAGCATAGGTAATAGGTGGATTTGGAGTGGTTGGTGGCTCCACCATCATGGCGGCACCAACGTAGAGAAGGGGAAGGAGCGCATGGGAAATTGCTGATCCAAAAGTTTCGGAGCAATCTCAGAGCAATCAAAGATCTGAACAAAATATTTCTTTTGATGTCTATTTTAATTTATTCTATAAAAAGAAAAAGAAAAAATTTATTTGAGAAACTACTTGTTAAACACCCTCTAAATAAAATAGGAGGGGATAATCTTTCTCAGGAGTGGAACAATAATCTCCTCGTTCTCGTTTTAAAAAAAAAAAGAATGCTAGAAAGTAGAAGATTATTGATGAATGGTGGTGACAGATGATCATAAAGAATGTCAAAAAAAGAATGGTGGTGAACGATGAATAAAAAGTCAAAAAATTAAATGCACAGAATATGTATAAAATACATGAATTTAGAAAGTAAATTACATGATGATGAATGACAACTCACATTGTAAACAAGATTCGAATTGTATATGTTTCCTGCTCATAATTTAATTTTGATAAAAACATAACAACTAATTTTGGAACTAGATCCAAACCATATATTTCCACATCATTTTCAATTTCACCATTTGAAAAAAAAAATAGCCGCCAGAGTTAGCGATTTAGAACCATCTTTCTCAATTTCAATCTCAATATCTTCTAATTAACCATTGTTACACTCTTTAGTGAAGTATTAAACATTCCCTTTCTCGATCTAATATCCAAAGTGGGTATGGAATTCTGGACAACTTTTTCTCTTAAAAAGTAATCTTTAATTCTAAATTTCTCTTCATAACCCAATCTCACTAATACAAAAATGATATCTAATAACATTTTCTTAAAAACTTTGCTAGTTGAAAAACACTAAAACATTAAAGTTTGAAGTGTTTTGATACTTGTAACTTAGATTTAGTATAAATCAAATTCAAAGTCAAAAGTTAATAGCTGACTTCTATTTATCAGAATTAGAGTCAAAAGTGTAATATTCGTGTCAAAAAAATTGAAGGAATGAATTAAAGCGGGTCAGACGAATGTCTGTCTCATTGTTTATATGCTGATTTTTGGAAAATGACGGTCTTATTAAGCCCTTTTTATTAGCCCATTAATTATTTTCTAACCTAATCATATAAGAAGTCCGCTTTACCTTTCACACTCACAAAAAACCTTAATTTTAATTTTCTAACAAATACCGCTTAACAATTTAACGACTCTGTAAATCTTCCTCTCAATGCCTCGCTTCACCTTTCATCGTTGCTCCAAAATGCATTCCCTCTCTCACAAAACCAGTTATTGCACCACAATTGTGCCTCATCACTCAACTAGGATCGTGCTTACCAATGTTCCACCAAACCCACACCTCACCACTAAGTTTTTGTTCCATGCCGCTTCAAAATTGCGGGAAAATTTTTGGAAACATATCCAAACCATCTATGTTAGTAGGGCCAAAAAATATACAACTACAAGAAAATATATATAAGCACGAGCACGGTATATGCTCTATTTTTTCATCAAGCACTATATAAACACGACATTTTCAGAACATTTGCACGATAAATTTAAATGTATGTTATGGGGAATAATTGGTCAGTTACATATTTGCAATGATTTATAACACAATTAAGTTAAAACAATATAACAAAAGTCAAGTCTAATTGAAGTTAAGATCACCAGTCCAGCCGTATTACAATTGAACATTTCACGAATGATGTCTCAATTTCTTCGTTGACTTGATTTCAACACAGAGAATTATCTTGCCACGCATGATAATTCTTCCACATTTCACGTCAACTTTATTTCAATGCTAAGAATGTAGTTGGTTCGACGCCCTCGGTTCATTATCTATGGTATGATCACTTGGTTTCGCTTCTCTATAGTGGTTAAACGAGATTTTTTTGCTCGCTGCCGTTGTTGTCGTTTCGCGTTGAAGGTGATGGTGAAGAAGGAGAAAGTGACAAATGTCGATTTTATGGTGGGGTTTTTTTTAGGAAATGAAATCCTATTAAGATGTTGATACAGACTGCACTAACTTATAAAGTTTTCAATGAGGAAAAATTTTATATGTGCAGGTGAGGTTCCAATAACAAGTTACCAAGTGTACGAAAAAATATAAAAACTATCGTAACCACCACAGTAAAATCTTAAAATTTTACATATTGCACCACCTTATAATGATCCAAAACATGTATATTCGCATAGGCTCTAATTTTCCAACTCAATAAGAAGGTAATTTTTTTAAATCTAAAGAAAACAAGAAAGCATGAACATAATATGTGCACCCTATTATTTATCAAGCACGAAACAAGCACGATATGAGTATGGATGAAGTCAACCAAATATTATAAGGATATATTACTTAATTCATATGATTGTAATGTTTGAAATGGTTAATTTACATAGTTTTAATGGTAGATTCTTTGTCTCTCCCGTCTTTATTTTTTTGAATGAATTTACTTACTTACCAATACTGCACATATAACTTTACAAGATTAGTTCATACTCCCTTACTTCCCTATCATAAACTGTACACATTTTGCTTTCAACTTGGGTTTCATTCAAGCCCTATAGACTATACTATCTATAATGCTTTTGCTCCAAAAATCTGCTCATTCATGCACTTCCACATGGCATGAACTATTTCTGCTACTGCAAGCTTAATGAGCTGCGATCTCCAGCCCTTGGATTTGCTTTTCTGCACAATACATTCCTTCTCTTCATCCCACCTTCCAATTTCCCTCATATTCTGCATTGAACCTAGTACACCTTTCCATATTTCCTTTGCTTTCCCACACTTGAAAAACAAGTGCTAGACAACTTCTTCTTCACCACAGAAACAACATTTTTCATCCACTGCTATTCCTATCTTCCCGAATCTATCCTCTGTAGGCAAACAATAGTGATATCACATCTATAACGTAAATCCGGCTCTTGGTCTAGCCTGATTATCAATGAGTACCCTGTTTCATTGTGCTGGTTCCCCCTTTCCTCTGAAAGCATTATAAATCTTCCCCACTTTAAATCTGTTCTTTCCAACCTGCTCCAACTATTCCTCCATCTCCCTAACTTTCCTTCTGAATTTTCTTATCTTCTTCATCATCCACAAACATGAACCAGGGAATACCACATCCATTACCCGTTCTTCTCCTATAAAGTACTAAAATCCACAAGCTGCCAGATTTCCTACAGAGGTTCCAGAGTGTCATTACGAGATTGTCCTCATTCCTTTCCATCAGGGATATGATGTTCTTCCCACCTTTTTTCCTTTTCTCACAAATTTTCTCCCATGCTATTGGTGATTTTCTGGTAATTACTTCCCCTCCACTCCACAGAAAAGATTTACACAGTGCTTCCAGTTGTTTCTGTACAATTTTTGTAAATGAAAAGCTTTGCATCCAATTATTTTCCACAGCAAAGAGAACACTTTTAATCAACTGAAATTGACCTGCATAGCTTAGAAATTTAGAACTCCAGTGTTTCAATCTTTCAATCATTCTGTCAATTAAAGGCTTGTATACATGTACTGTCACCCTCCTGCTAGTTAGAGAATTCCAAGATATTTAAATGGTAGTTCTCCCTCCACAAAACCTGTCAACCTCAGGATCTCTCTCTTCTGTTGATCATCAATACTGCCAAAATAAACTTTGCTTTTGCTCTGGCTTACTTTCTTACCAGCTAAGCTTGTAAACTTATAGAAAGCCTTCTTTAATGCCTTAAGTGACTTCATTTTTCCTCTTGACAAAAATAGTAAGTCATCATCAAATGTAAGATTCTTCAATTTCAATCTTTCACACTTTGCATGATACTCAAAATCAAGATTTCCATCAAGCTTAGATAGACATCTATACAAACAATCCATCACAATAAAAAATAAAAGGGGAGAGAGGGGATCCCCTTGTCTCAGTTCCCTTTTAGCTTGAATGACCTTTGTTAGACTGCCATTTACCACATACTGAAAAGATATAGTAGTGACAAAATTCATAATCCATGATAAGAATGTACCTGGAATTCCAGACTCCTTCATAATAGCCTCTAAAGCTGTCCACTCCACAATGTCACAGGCCTTCTGTAGGTCAATTTGAAAGACACATCTTGCTCCTCCATCCTTTCTATTGTACCCTCTAATAAGTTCATAAGCCAGTTTCATGCACATTTCTTTCCAAAACAAAAGCAGCCTGACTTTCATGTACTATCTTAGTTTTCACACCATTCTCCTAGTGGTTAAAAATTTTGAGATAATTTTGTAAAGAGTTGTACAGAAGGAAATAGGTCTCAGCTCACTGACCTTTTTTGTTGCCTGATGTTTTGGAATTAGTGTTACAAGAGTTTATTTACAACCCTATTGAGTCTTCCATTTTCAAAGAGGTCCTCTACTGCTGAAATCACATCTTGTTTGACTATTTTCCAATTCACTTTGAAGAATTTAGCAATATATCCTTCATTGCCCAGAGCTATCTGCTCCCCTATACCTTTTAAAGCCTCCCATATATCCTTCTCATTCACCTTTTTTATCAGTTTCAACTTTCCTTCTGTGCTCAGAGTTCTTCCTGCTCTAATTACTATCTATAGCCTTTAATCTTCTTGCATTTCTCCCAACCAGTTCTTCATAGAATTTCATAATTTGTCCCTCCATATCCTCCTGACTGGTTAACTATACTCCATCTTCTCTTTCAAGCTTTTAATTCCTGTCATTATGTTTTTCATCTTCATTGAAACATGAAAATAAGAGTTGTTACCATCTCCAAGCCGAATCCAATCATTTTTTGACTTTTGTATTGCTATTTTCTCATCCATTTCACTCCACCTAACCTCTTCAGTGTACTTGATCACTTTACAGATCTTCTCCTTATCCATTCTCTGATTTGTAAGCTCATTTTGGGCTGCAAAAAAATCTTCTCTTGCTTCCACTAGTTTCTTTTTAACCCCTGACATATTACTTGTAAAAATATTCAGCTTATTCTTCAATCTTTATAGTTTCTTACATATTACAAACATTGTTTTACCCTAACTTTTCTGTCCAACTTCTTTCTATAACTCCCAGAACATCCTTATCCTCCAATAAGCAGTTTAAAATTTTGAACTGCTTCTTCCATTTTTTCTTTTCCTCCTACTATTTCATTCTCAATAATGCATGATCATAGATACCTAGCTCCAGGACTTCAACTTTAACATCATGGAACTTTTGAAACCATTCCAAATTCCAAACTACCATATCTATCCTTGACTATATTCCTAAAATGGAAGAGTTCCCTTGTTTCAGCAGAAGAAGTCACCAGCACTATCAAACTCTAAAAAGCCCCTGTTGCATTCATCAACTCCTTTATATCCATATATTCACATGCTTGAACCTAATTCCCACCAATTCTATCATTCATAGATAAGACACTATTAAAGTCTCCCATCACAAGCCATGGTCCCCCATGTGTTTTAACCTGCAACTTCTCTATAACCATCCACAACTTTTCCTATCCTTCAACTGGTTCAAAGCATAAATTATTGTGAACCAATACAGTAGCTTATCATCATCTCCAAATACTCCCGCATGCATCATTTGATCACTATAACTCATAAATTTCAACTGTAATTTTAATTCATCCCATAATATCCAAATCCTTCCATTTGGATGTGCACTATAATCATCCACACACTCCATTTCTTCCCCAGCTTGCTTCTCACCATTTCCACTGTATTTGTTTTTACCCAAATTTCAATTAAGACAGCCACTTCAATATCCATACACCTGAGACGTGAGCCAATCTCACAATACTTGGTTGTTTTATCAAGCCCCCTCACATTCGAAGTTACGATCATGGAACTTTGGGCAGATCCTTCCTAATCTCCTGATCCTTAGAAACAGTTCCAGTGGCTTCAGCTACTATCCCTTCCATATCCTTCTCCTCACTGTATTATGTAACTTTTTTTTCTTTCCTCTGCTCTTGGACTGCACTACTTCTTACTGTTTCAAATTCACTACCTGCATTCCATTCCATAACACTTCACTGACATTCACTGCTTGCATTCCACTCCCTGACATTCACTGCTTGCATTCCATTCCCTGACATTCACTGCTTGCATTCCACTCCCTGACATTCACCTGAGCTACTCCATCCTTGTTACTTCCCTGAACTTCATCAACCTTATCATTTCCTTAATTCACTTGCCATTTCTGAACCAACCTCTTTTCAGGTATAATTTATCTATATCTATGACCTCCCAGTTGGCATTTGTTACAGAAAATTGGATTCCACACTAGTTCAACCTTTTGTTTGATTCTATTCCCCTCATCATCCCTGAATTTAATTCTTTCTGGAATCCTCTGTGATATTTCAACCTCTATCAGCAATCTAGCATAAAAACACTCTAAGTTTATTATTTGTGCATTCATCAATGATCAAAGGCTTACTCCAAATACTACCAATTTTACTCAGACTCTTCACACCCAAAACATACAGAGGCGGTTGAGGAAATTTAACCCAGATAGGCACCGTTCTTACCATATCCCCCTTTAAAGAAAATTTCTTCTTCCACTCCTGAAGAAACAATAATTGTTCGATCTGTTTTGTAGGACATCATCCCTGTCATTCTTGGATTTAAATTTCATGATGAAATATCCATCCTCGTTATTAAAAAAATGCTGGGAAAGCTACAAAGTTTCAGTACTAAATCATGAATCTCTTAACAGCGTTCATTGATAGTTCTCCATTCAAAACATACACAAATTAATGCATTTTCCCAGAATTCCAACTCTGATTTAACATCATTTACCTCAATTTCACCATCAACCATCACAGGAGGTACATGTTCAATTCTGAAACCATTCGAATGAACCAGATTCCTAGCAACTACATCAAACAACAATATCCCAACCATATCCGTACCTTTTTTAGTCTGTTCCTCCAGCTCCACGGCCTGATTCAGATCCAAACATACATTAACAATGTTTTCTTCAATCTCCATTTGTTCCTCCAGCTCTCTTTCTCCTGACTAACAGCATCTGCAAATTCCTTACTCACAGTGCTACTCCATTTTGCCGATCGCAAGATCACACTTCTATTCGGCCTACCCCACCCTCAATATCTTCTCTTCGCCAGCATTGGTAATTTTAGCTTTATTCTTCTTCTAAGCAGTACTTATTTCCCCCGTCTTTCCATCTACTCGTTTGAAGTCTCTATACATCCGATATATTTTTTTAGTTTCTTTCTAAACTCTTATCAGATCTTATCCAAAAATTGGCTTTTTAGCCATCCCAGATTGTTGAATTACGGAAGAGCCAACCATATTACGCAACACACTTTTGGAATTAATCCTAAAAAGAAGAAAAAAGTGATGAACAAAGAATTTATATCGAGTTCAAATGGTAACAAAATTTTGTCAAGATTTGATACAAAATGAACCGCCTTAATGATACAAAACATGTATATTTACATACGTAGGGAAAATTTTTAAAAACAGAAGAAAACACAAACGAACGAGCATAATACGTGCCTATTATTTATCATGCACGATACAAGCACGTCATCTATTTGGTTAGTTGACAATACTTCTCTTACCATGTACTTTCATAATTTAAAGAATTATATTATGGATTCATAGATATCAAACAATTACAAAATTAATTGACTATAGAGATAATGCAGCCGATAAAAAGATAATAAGGTTAGCCGAAACTTTAGAAAATATAATAAAGAAATTTATCACCCAAAAACCAGACAAGGCCTTATTCGAAGGTAAGGTTCGGGGAGAACACATCAATTACCAACACAAAAAGGGGGGAACCTCCAAGTGCATACTCAACTTTATAATTAATCACACTTTATAAGCAGTCACACTTGTAGTCACCTGAGTGCAAAACAACACAAGGATGGGCGGGTCAATATAGATGGTAAGAAGCCTACAACATCAGCTGCAACAACAATTATATTATCATAGACATATCAGAGTTTGAAAATGAAAAAAATACTTTGATGGCTTGATCAATATTACATGATAAATTTTTTACACTGCCAGTAATTACAATGCATTTTCCAAATTCAACTCCATAATTAGTAGGGGAAAAATTTTTAAAACAAAAGAAAACACAAAAGCACAAGCATAATACGTGCATGTTATTTATAATGCCCAATACAAGCTCAATATAAGTATAGGCGAAGTCAACCATATGTTATGAGGAATTTAGTTATCAACCACAATTAATTACGTACTATGTTTAAATAGGAGTTTAAAAGTTCAAAATGTTTCTTATACTAGTCATGATGCATGATCACGAATTCAATCACCTTGGTCATAAATATTCTAATAGTTGATCCTTTGAAGAGAAATGCAGTCAACCCTACAAAAAGTTGCACGAGGTAAGAACAGTTCCGACATAAGAATTTTAACTAGGTAGTGCATTCTGTAACAAAATAAATATATATATGAAATGTGTGATACTGTATATTAACAGTTCACTAAAATATGATCTATTTTTAAACCTTGCAACTATTTCAAAGAGTTCTTATATATATTCAAAATAATTTACTTTTTTTGAGATATTTATAATGGTTTTTTCCGAAAGTAATACCAAATGCTTTAAGTAACAACTGGATGGGATGTTCTAAAGTTTTGTGTTTGCAACCTACTTTTTTTATGTTTTACAAATTCATGACCAATATATATAAGCTCAATAGTAAAATGAATAAGTATGTATTATCATGTAAGATTTATATTATATATATACCTATATATACATATATATATATATATATATATGTGTGAGTGGGTCTCCTGATAGGTGGCCTTTCCATAAGCTTATGGACAAAGAGGGGCCACTTTGCAAATAATGCAAACTTAGACAACAATATCACGCAAAAGCACAAACACAATTTTCACACACAAACACATAGTACTCTGTTCTTCTTCTCCAAAAAACTCTCAACAGTCCGCCGGCGCATTTTTTGATCTTCTTGCCGGCGCGTTTTCAATCTTCTCATCAACGATGCCTTTCCGATGTACTCCGATGACAACAACCAGCGCGATTTCGACTCTTATTGTTCTCCAGAATTCTCTGAACACCGATCAATTTTTCCTCACTAGTCCATCAACATGTTTTCAATTCCTCTCGTCCAATCCGTTCACGGCGCCTTTTCAATGTCCTCCGACAACAACAACTGCTGTGATTCTGATGGAATTGAACAACCAAATCTGTCGCTATATCCTATTGAAGCATATGAAATTTTAGCTGCTTTAATCGTAAAAACTACTGCTATCGAATTGAAATCTGTAAGAGAAAACACGATTCTAAACGTCAGGATTCAACTTCAAGCAGATGAAATTCAGTTGCAAGAAGCTGAAATACTACTCAATTCCTATGAATGTATGATTTTCTCTCATCATACTGAAATTCTAGTGTTTAAATGCAATTGATATGAATATAGTTGTTTTTTTAAACTTCTGGACACTGAAATTCGAGTGCTATGAACATGTATGAAATTGTGGGAACATTAGCAATATAAACTACATGCTGCACAGAAATTTAGTATAATTTATGCATTTGTTAACTTAACTCACGTATAGGTTACAAATAAACATGCATTAGATTAAAATGAACAAAACACAAAAAATGCATTTGTCAATTCCAACTTTTGACAAACTTCTGCATTGTTCAGATTATAACATGTACAAAATACACTACACTTTGCATATGCTACATTACAAGTAGTATTTGTTATGTCTATCAGAACAAAGCTTACATTAGAAATTGTATTCTTTATTATTACAGGTACAGATTTTCCATGTTTAAATGAAATTGATGCCACTGAAAATCTTACCGGCGTAAAAGGAAAAATATTGGAATCACTTCATGCTCTGTACAAGAAGCATGCAAATACTATTGGTTTCAGCTATAGGAAGGACTGCCAACGTCGAAACAGCAAAGGCCAGATTCGTGAAA
This sequence comes from Rubia yunnanensis, assembly GCA_037428765.1. Classification (NCBI taxonomy): domain Eukaryota; kingdom Viridiplantae; phylum Streptophyta; class Magnoliopsida; order Gentianales; family Rubiaceae; genus Rubia; species Rubia yunnanensis. The sequence goes on along the minus strand of CM075069.1, from coordinate 60,710,155 downwards.
AGTACTACAAGTGCTCTGCTGGAGGTCAATTGAAAAGATTAAAAACCAGCACTACTGGCCCTGTTCCTTGCATGGATAATGAAAATCATTTTAAAAAGAAGAAGAAGAGGAAGAGAAAGGACCTGATTACAAAAACAAGATGCCTAGCTTAAATTAGAGTGAAGCTAGAGCAGAATTATTACATCGTGGCACACCACAATACCGTACACAATCATGAGTTAACAAGACCAGCCTGGTAGTATCTCAGTAGGAGTGAACGGGGGATTATAGAAGACAAAGGAAAAGCCATCAGAACAATGGAACAAGCAGGTTTAAAACCTACTGTAGGATATAAATACATATCTTTTGAAGCTAGTGGAGAAGAAAATCTAGGGCATACGATGAAAGACCACCTCAACTTTGTGTGTCGACTTCGGATGAAAGAAATAGAAAGTGGAGATGCTCAGAAACTTGTTGACATGCTCATGGAAATCAATGACAAGGATAAAGATTTCTTCTTCAAAGTCAAATTCGACGAGGAAACAAAGCTATCAGCTGTGTTTTGGAGGGATTCAATGATGCTGGAGGACTACAAGCTCTACGAAGATGTCACCATATTTGACACTACATACAGAACAAACAAGTATAACTTTATTTGTGCACCAATAGTTGGAATCAACAATCACTGGAATATAACAATGTTTGCTTGTGCTTTTATAGCAAATGAGTTGGCTGATACTTTTGTGTGGCTCCTCAACACTTTCAAGAAACCAATGGAAGGAAGGGAACCTGTCACAATATTCACAGATCAAGATCATGCAATAGGCAAAGCAATAAATGAGGTATGTTGTGAAAATTTGTAATTTACAGTTCTGAACACTGATATGCACTGTTAGACATTGCACCTCTTACCTTACAGTATGCATTACATATCTTAAAAGCTGCACTTGTTACTTTGGAAATCAGGTTTCCTGAAAATGATGCAGCTACAGAAATTCCATTTCTTAGACCTGAAATTGAGTAGGGAATGTTAGCTTTTGCACGTGTCAGCTTACAATATGTATACTGATCAACATCCATTTCTTGTTGCAACTTCCAGGTCTTCCAAAACAAAAAACACAGATTGTGCTTGTGGCACATAAAACAAAATACAATACAACATTATGGGAGATTAAAGAAAGATGAATCCTTCAAAAGCGATCTAGACTACTGTATGAAAAGATGTCGTAATCCAACAGAATTTGAAGAAAAATGGACCTCCATGATCGCCACATACAAGCTCGAAACTAGCACATGGTTTCAACGCCTGTACGGTATCCGTGAAAAATGGAGCACGGCATTCAGCAAGGATATTTTCTCAGCAGGCATCTTATCATCACAGTGAAGTGAAAGCACCAACCACGCACTATGCTTCAATGCAAACAAAACAACACTGACACACTTCTATGAGCTCTTTAACCAAACAATTCAAAAGTGGAGAAGAGATGAAGCAGAAAAGGAAAATGCATGTACAAAAGCAAAGCCAAATTATCAAAACAAAGGAGGTATGTTCACATTTAAAAATATGTATTACTTAGTCTAGAACACGAATTTGTTAACTTACAGTATTCATTTATTTCCCACTGCTGGGCTTGTACAGGTTTGGTTAAATATGCTGCTCAGGTTTACACACTTGCATTGTACAAATGATTCAAAAAGGAATTTTCCCTAGCAATGGCAACTAAGGTCGAGGAACTTTTCTCAGAACCACCGACAAAAAAATATGAGGTCAGCCTAGAACATGATGAATCCAAATACGAGACAGTTGAGTACAAAAATGAAGATGCACTGGTTCAAGTACAATGCACATGCAAGTTCTTTGAGGTGTCAGGTATGCTGTGCTTTCACACTCTCAGGATATTGCACCTTCATTCCATCACAGAAATACCTGCAAAGTACATCCTCAAAAGATGGGCAAAAAAGGCCAAAACAGAAGTTAGGGACAGGATTCTTGGCCAAGAAAAACAACAATCGGAAAGCGTTAACGGTGTACTTTCATGGAGGAACCATATGTCCAGCAGATTCTACAATCTGGTTCAAAAGAGCGAAGGAAACTCAGAAGCTAGAAGCGCTCTTCAAGAGATGTTTGACACCTGCTCAGTAAGAATAGAAGACTAGTTGACATAAAAAAACAAATGTCATTGAACAATCAACCACAAGTAGCCAAAGCAACTCAACCATAACAAGTGCACCTAAGATACTGGATCCACCCCAAGTGAAGACAAAAGGAAAAGGAAAAGGCCTAAAATCAGGCATGGAAAAGAAAAAAACCAAGGAAGAAAACTACTGAATTCGGCACAAAAACACCAGATGTGAAGACACTTTAAAGAGTAGCATTGTTTAAGATACATGTTGCATTTTTTTAGCTATATATTGTATTTGTTTTTCAGGATCATACCATATGCCTAAGATTTTTGTTTACCCAAGATTTTTATACATTCAATAACATACTGTAGTTTTTAGCTTACAACTATAAATTATCAAATTATAACTTGCATTTGTTTTGCTTGCCCAAGTACCAACCTTTGTTTCATAAACTGTTATTGATATGGAAACACTGACTACAAACTAACTAATATGTGATTACTTAGCTTACAACTGTAATTTATTAACTTATGAATTGTATTTTTTTTCCTATAAGCTCAGAAACCCAACACAATAAACCACATAACATTACTAAAATGTAACTTGGTTTTAATAAGCATACAAATATTACTTCATAACATTCAACATGCACTTGTTTCCCTAAAAGAGACTTGTGTTATATTTCACATAATTTTAGTGATACAAATACCACTGAATACATGTAGAACTACTTAGCTTACACATGTAGTTTATTAACCTAACAATTGCATTTGTTTTCCTATAAGCTCAAAAAATCAACACAATCAACCCCATCAAATAATTCAAAATTCAACTTGGAATTAAAAGCATACAAACAGTACTTCTTCAAACTAAACATGCATTTTTTTTCATAAAACCTGCAACCTTACAAACAAATCCTAAAACAGCGTCTCAAATGCGCTCAACATATCACCCACAAAACAGTCAGTCACAAATCATCCAAATACACCTTCAACCTTAAAAACAACTCCTAAAACAACGTCTCAATTGCGCTTAACATACCACCAACAAACCAGTCAGTCACAAAATAAGCTGATTACAAATCATCCAAAAACAATTCAAAGATGCTAAAGCTACAAATCTTCAAGTCCTTCAATCCTAAGGGAGGATGAAGGAATCATAGAACGAGTTTTCCTCATGTATTCTTCAACTATCTTATCAACCCACTCATGTGTGGCTTGGTCTTCCATAATTTCTTGTGTTGTCTTCACATGAACAACATCCTCATTGGCTGTGGTTGTTCCTTCTTCATGAGGTTCTGATTATGGTTGCGGCTGCGGCTGCGGTTGTGGTCGCACAATCGGGCTAGGATTTGCCCTCTCAAGGTTTTGAACCACTACATGTGTAATGACCTCCTTGTATCGTTTGAAAATGAGGCAAGCCCTATTCAGAGGCTGATAGAGAAGAACAAATATCAGTCCAATAAAAAATTAGAATCTGTCTAAAAAGGAAATATGAACTAAAAACTGCATTAGATTAACTAACATCTGCATTAGTTTTAAAGCAACATGCACTAATTTTTACAAACTATATAAAAAAGACAAAAATACTTACATTGCTGGTAGCTTTGTCAATATCTTCATTGCACATCACGCTGTTAGGTATTTGATAAGAAATAAATCCTGGCTCCAGAGCAATACCATCACATGCAGCAGTAGGTGTATGAAGCCCATCGTGGCCATTACGAGTTTTCTTAGATTGTTGTTGGCTACTTATGTTATATTTAACCCTCTCATCCTTTGTCAAAGGAAAACCAGCAACTACCATAACCCCCTTATCATAACCCATTTTTTCTAGATGATGAGCCCTGTCGAGCAAAGATTTGTTCGACCAATGCATGCATAAGGGAAGTCTAGTAAGGTCAGGCTGACATCTGAAAGGAAACCTATAAATATAAGCTAGCAGTAATACAAATACACAACCACCAACACAAGACATGTCTCTTTTACCTGAATCAGATTTGAAGCTCCTAACACCCTCACAGAGACGATCACGCACTAAGCCACACCAATCAAGACTCTTGATGGTCCCAACATTTTCTAAAGCACTAACTAGCTTAAAATCAACCAAGTTTCTAGTAGTTGGCACCGAAAAAGTACACATGACATACATAACAAAAAATCTCTTAAAGCGCTCACCACCATCACTTAGTCTACCTAGCCCCTCAAAAAGATTAACATGAGAAATATTACCATATTTATCAGCACCCAACTCATCTCTCCATTTATTCCTAATGTCCACATCTATTGACAAACCCCTACCATTATTCCTAACCAAACTAATGGCACAACCTGGAATCCTAGGGATACAGTCAAATACATCACCAGGTGTAATGATGTACCTTGAGCTTGATATTTCTTGCACACGAACAACATGATCAAACCTAGAACAAAAAATAAGAAGTCAGCCTAGAACAATTTTTAGTCAGCATAAAATAATATGAAATCAGCTCACATAATCAAACCTGTCAACCAGCCAAGGCACAATTCCAATAGGAATGGATGAGATGTCAAACGCAAGAAGTCTACCAAAACCTACACCCTAGGGTTAGTAAATGGGGCAACCAATGGATATCCAAAGGAGGTAGGTTAGTTTTGATAAAAACATATGTTAAGTTAAATCCCTCAAAATTTATTTGCAGTCACTAAGCCTACTGTACATATAATAAAGAAGCTGCAAATGATATGCTCGGGATTTCTTATGGGGATCTAAAAAAGGTAGGAAGAAAAGGCATTGGAAAGCCTGGAATAAAATGGCATTCCCAGAAACTAAGAATGGAGTAGGATTCAGATGCTTTAAAACTCACAAATGCATATTCACTCAAGTTATGGCAGAAAATGCAAATAGGGAAAGCCCCTTGGACCGAGTTCATATGGTCACTTCCACTCTCAAGAAGAGGCTTTGATGTCTGGAAGAGAGTGGAAAAGTTAACCTTCTAGCTGCATTTTACTCCAAAGTCCTAGTAGGAAAGGGAACTTGTAATCTATGGGATGCAAAATGGCTTGGTTTAGGAACCCTAAGGAACCTAATCCACCCAATTGAACCCATACACCCTCATATCTTAGTTAAGGATTTCTGCAATAGCAAAGAGGCAATACTTCAGTTCCTAGATCAAAAAATCCCTCGCACAATCTTGCAGATTTTAAAAGAAGAGGTGTTCTCCTCGGATTATGAAGATAAGATAATATGGACCCCCAATTTAGATGGAGAATTCACGATAAAATCAGCTTATTAATGTATCAGATCTAAAAAACAATCATCAATGGCACTTAAAATAATATGTTCTTTAAGTCTTCCTAGTAGAACTTCTTTTTTTACTATGGAGAACTTTAAACAAACTTCTACCCTTTGATGATTTTCTCAAGAACATAGGAATTATAACAACATCCAACAGTCCCTTCTGCTAAAATTAAGACACCCTCCAACATTTCTTCCACTCTTACCCAGTAGCAGCTGGTTTTCGAAAAAAAAATGCATGACATAATAGAGTTACTTGATTTTACATATATAAATCTGTGGGATATAATCTTTGGTTTCTAAATTGCAGGTTTACTTATGCCACATCCTTCCTACTGTCATCATCAGGCAGCTTTGGAAAGCTAGGTGTGACAGTATCTATGAAGTAAAAACAACTCCCCCAGAGGTTGTATGGAGAAACAATTTAAAATGACTCAAGAGTTAGGATACATAACCCTAGAGTTAGGATACATAGGGATCTAGACAAGAAATGGGCTGAGAAAGAACTAATCCTAACACCAACATTCCAAACAAAGAAGGTATTAATCCTCTTAAAATGGGAACCACCAGATCCACCATACATAAAGCTAAATATAGATGGAGCTACTGATTCACATAGCTCATCCACTGGAGGTCTTATAAGGGATTCGCAAGGGGTTTTCATTGCAGGCTTCTCGAATCTAATACATTCTTCCCTTTTTTCTTTATAGGTCGAACTCAGAGCTGCAAAGAGTGGCCTCATTTTTGCAACCCAAAGAGGCTTCATATTTGTTATACTGGAGATGGAAAATCAACAAGCCATCACATCATCAACAACAAATCAAGTCCACCATGGCAATCAATTGGAGACTACAGGATCATCAAAGAACTCAAAGGAAAAATGGAAATGAAGGCTAGACATTTCTATAGGGAAATAAATCATCTGGCGGACTGCCTGGCAAAACAAGCTCTACAGGCCAAGAAGAACATCATTCTAATATCACCAAAACACCACAATGATCTACTGATTAAAATTGGATATGATAAGCTGTATACTTGGAGAAAAATAAAAAGAAGACAAGATCTATCGTCTAATCAACACAACAATCAACAAAGGACTTACTTTTAGTAGGAATTTGAGACTAAAAATAGCGTCTTACAAATATTTTCTTATCATGGTGATTGATCTCTGTTCCTTTTATGAATGAAAATTAGTCTCACTCCTAGATTTTTTTTTTTTTTTACATTTTTCATATGATGTAAATTGTTTTCTTCTTTTATTTTATAATGAGGTTTGGGTAGCCTCTAAATAAATCTCCTTCACCTTTGTGGTGGCTTTCGATAAAAAAAATGTTAGCATGAATAGACTAGTCACAACTTTATATAATGAAAATCAATTTTGTACCGTGATTTATGTGCGAGTCATTTATATGTGAAAGTCAAATTTCGTACGATAACATACCTGAAAAGTTAGACCAAGTTCCGGTACATGATATGTGAAAATATTTACTTGGAATCGATGATCACACACACACACACACACACACACATATATATATAATTTATATGTGTATTGACCAAATTACTTTTACATGAGAAATTTAAAATATTACTGATACATTCAATGTATTTGGTCTTATTTTGCCAACTTGATATTTAATCATTGATATGAAAAATAATTCTTATGGAAGTGTATGCATTTTAAAATTTTAATAGTTTGATGACAATAATGAAATTCAAACGTTCTTATATGTTTTTAAAATGAGAACACCCGAGGGTGGGGGATTATATATTAAAGGTTCCCCAAGCCTTAGGCAAAGGATAGAAAAAGATGTACATGGTGTGTAGGTTGTTCATAAGGAGTGTTGAAGCAACAGAGTTGCCTCCAAAAGCACTAGCTATCTACAACTAGGATGTGTAACAACTATCCAAAACTAGTAAAAGATGGTAATTGAAGTTGCGATTCCAAAAGAAAGAATCTCCAGCCCTTGTGTTAATTCTTTCCTTTGGCCAGGCGACTTCAATCCTAAAATTCCAAAGCTTAAACTGAAAGCTCCAAAAACTTAAACTGAAAGTTCCATAACCAAAGCTAGATTAATAATTAGTCAGGAGTAGAGGCTGAACTGTTCCTGTTATCATCACCAGATTTGTTCACTTTGCAAGGAACTTGAGTTAGAATTCCATGAATATATTGCTGAGCAGAGCTTCAAGTCTTTGCTCCTCCAGAGCAACTTCAAAAAAGAGAAAAACTACCCTTAGCTGTATCAATTCAAAGAAAAGCCTGCGTATTTAGTCTGATGTAAGGAGTATGCTCTTTATCCAGAGAAATAAGGCCCTTGATATGCCTGGGAGCATTAGAGAGGTTTAGACTCAGCTTGTGGCTTGAATGGTGTTTTGCAATAGCATCTGCCACAGAATTACATTCTCTAAAAACATGTTTAAGTTTAGCATTTTTTAACATAGAATGTATTCTAAAAGTTAGATCAAATAGTGTCCACTGAGCAGTATATGGGTATGTAATCATTTTTACTGCCGACAATGATTCTGATTCAATTATAACAGTGTTATCTAGATTAGGAAAAGATTGACAAGCAAATTGTATTGCTAGAATCTCAGCTTGTAGTGGGGAAGCAGCAAAAATATCTATTGATTGAATCAGAAATGGAGTACCAGAACTATTTCTAGCAATGAGACCTAGTGTTACATTATTAGGGTTCCAAGATGCATCCACATTGATCTTAAAAAGTTTTGCTTTGGACTCTCCCAAAAAACACTTGATATTATTGGCTTAGGAGGAGGTCTAAGCTTTGGGATCAGATGCAACAAGTTGGATAGAATATGTGAAGAAGGATGATGGTGATAAGGTTTAGCATGGGGAGATAAATATACTTGATCACATATATCCTTACATATCCGTTCAGGAGAGAAACTTATGTTATCGAAGAAGAAACTATTCCTGGCCTTCCATAGACACCAACATATCAACAGTGGGAGTATTTTATTTATCAGATGGTGCCACTTTGGTAGGTCTTGACTATTCCAGAACAAAAAGAATCTACCAGTAATTGAATCTTTCTCATGTAAGTGAAAGCCCAAAAAGGTTGCCATCTTAATCCATATGTTATGGGCAAGGGAGCAGGGTATAAAGAAATATTGAATGGAATCAGAGTGAGAGCATACTAGACATTTAGAAGCAAGACTAAAACCACATTTGATAAGCACATCATCAAAAGGTAAGAAAGAATGCAACAGTTTCCATGTGAAAATGGAAACCTATTTTTTAGTATTGGATTCCAAATACATTTGCTGGCCAGGAAATTACCTGGGGTGAATGTGAGTTCCTTGTAGGCAGATTTGAAGGAGAAAGATCCTGTCAATTCAGGTTTCCATATCAATCTATCTTCTCTGTCAGCATTAATTTCTGCATCCTGAAGAAAAGAGAGAGTATCATGTTCCAGAAAGGGAGAAATTATTGGTAAAATAGCATCTATATGCCTAATAAAGTCTGCAACAGTATAAGCTAGTAATGGTGAGAGGATGGGACTAGGAATGTGGGACATCAGAGGTCCATTTGGGCACCAGTTAGCATATCAGAGATTACAGCTACCTTTACCATGAATTATCAAAGTTTTATTTTCTGCAAAAGTGTTAACAGAACAAATCCTCTTCCAGGTTACTGATTTTCTGTGTGTTTGAGGTAGGGACCATATCAATTTAGACCACATTGTTATTCCTAAGTGACTTTTCCACCAGAGTTTAAGAGAGTAGGAGTCAATTATAGCTTGAATTGATCTAAAAGACCATCTAGTGATTTTGGTACAGCTAAATCAACCCATCTCCTCCATACTTTGTTCTTTTTACCATCTGATACTCCCCAGAAAAAGTAGTCATTTTTCTCTGAAGATTCTGAACAATATATTTGGGGGGTTTGGTGACAGTCCATAAATGTTGTGGTAAAGAGTATAAACAAGACTGAATTAAGATCAGTTTTCCTCCTGAGCTAAGCCATTTATTCTTCCAATTCAACAATTTTTTGTCCATGTTTTCCATCAAAGGTTGGAAATATTTGTTTAAGGTTCTTCCTTTAAAGATTGGGCAACCTAGGTATTTAAATGGGAAGGGACCTTTCTTCATTTTTAAGATCATCCTAACCTGATTGGATTTGGCTACAGTAGCTCTTTTACTGATATAATAGTCAGATTTCTCAAAATTGAATTTCTGACCTGAAGTATATTCAAAAACCTCTAAGAAAGCTTTAATCTTAATCAGGTTAGATTTAGAGGCTTGCATAAAGATAATAGTATCATCAGCATACATTAAATGAGAAGCCGGGGTGATTAAGGAAGGCAACTGATAATATGACAGACTATTATTCAAAAATATGAAAGCAAGACTTCTGGAAAAGGTTTCTGAGAAAATATTGAAAAGAAAAGGAGAGAGAGGGTCACCTTGTTTGATTCCTCTTGTGGCTTTGAAAAAACCAACTGGATTACCATTAAGAAGAACATAGAAATAAGCTTATGATAGATTATTCAGCACTGCACCTAGAAAGTTCCCACTAAAGCCAAATTTAACCAATATGTTCCTAAGAAAATCCCAGTTCACCCTATCAAAAGCTTTTCTAAGGTCTAACTTAAGGATGCAGTTTGGGACTCTACTCTTTTTATCCAGGAATCTTATCATTTCTTGTAGATAGAGAATGTTATCAGAAATATCTCTATTTTTCATAAATGCAGTCTGGTTGGGAGAGATTAAGTTCTCCATGTACGGTTTTAGTCTCTCCATTAAAACTTTAGAGCAAATTTTGTTGATGACATTGGAGAGGCTAATTGGCCTGAAATCATCAAAAGAGGAAGGTGTTGTTTTTTTTGGGATTAGGGTTATCTATGTACTGGAAATTCCTTTTGGCATTTCTGACCCTAAAATGAAATCATTTACAGCATCTGTTAGGTCATCCTTAATGATAGACCAGGTTTTAATGTAGAATTTTCTTGAGAAGCTATCTAGACCTAGACTACTATTCTTATTCAAGCCATTAATGACTGATTTAAGCTCATCTTCAGAGACTGGCCTAGATAGCAGTTGGTTATCCTGTTCAGTGATGACAGCTGGAATTTGGCTAAGGAAGTGGGGGTAATAAAAGTTATTAGCCTTTTTATTAGGTTCAGTTAGCAGTTCTGAAAAATAGGTAACAACTTCTCTTTGGATATCTAGGTAAGAATTTAGCCATTGTCCCTGCCCATTTTTAATTTTTGTATTCTGCAATCTACAATTTTTTCTTGCACTGTCCTATGGAAAAATTGGGTATTGTTATCTCCTAGCCTATGCCATGTTAACCTTGCTTTCTGTTTCCAAAATTTTTCTTTTTCCTTTAAAGCTCTGAGTAACAAAGCCTTTTTCTCATTTAACTTGATTAAATCAGCATCTGAGTGGGTAGAGTCAAAAGCAAGTTCCTGACTTCTTACTTCCTCTTCTGCAATAGTTACATTGGCATCAATATTTCCAAAGCAGACTCTATTCCAGGTCTTTATCACTTTTTTCAATCTAATTAATTTTAGGTAGAAACCTAACATTCCAGGTTGAGGAAGTGGAAGTTTCCGGTTTTCCTTAATTAGATCCATAAATTCTGGTCTATTAAACCAAGCATTTATGAATCTAAAAGGTTTAGGGTGAGAAACAGCCAAAGTTGAAACTTGAAGGAGGAGAGAGGAATGATCTGAGGATTGCCTATTCAAAATCTGTATAGATGAAGATGGAAAATTTTGATTCCACTTAATGGTGCGGAGGCCTCTATCCAATCTTTTTGAAGTAGGCTTCCTAAGTCTAGAGTGTGACCAGGTGAATAGATTACCAATTGTATTAATCTCTTGAACACCAGATGAGCTAATCCAATTATTAAAATCTCTAATGCTACCTAGAGAGGGAGAGCAAGTTTCTTATAAAGTAATGACTAAATAGATTTCTTAGGCGATTTCTTAGGCCCTAACAAAGTCAAAATTTTGTTCACTCCCCAGCATTTTTGAAACGTAGTTTTTGGGCCTCAACATCGATTCCATCATAACAACTCCTATAAGTTGTCATGTAACTCACACTATAAAAAAAGATAGTCAAAAGTAATCAATATCTTGACTGGATCGTACTAGTTATCATTATACACAGTCTAATTATATAGTGATGTATAAAAATAAGTCTAAAATATTTGGCATACTCCCCCGCCACATTTATATATGCACACTTTTGTTTTTTCTCCATCCCAAGTAAATCCACACTCTTTGACTTTATTCCTAACTAGCCAAAAAATAAACTTACAAAAAGAGTAATGTATCTATTGTAATACGTAAACTCTAAATTAAAATTTCAACTTGAGGTTGGATTATTAACTAATTAATTAGACTAATTAAGATAATGGCCTAAATAACACCCCTAATAAAACTCCTAATACCCCCTCCTCCCCCTAACACATAACACTTTACCATTCTGAAAAGAAATTTTTACACACACCCTTATCTCTCACCACCACTACGTCAAACCATCAAAATTTAGGAACACTTGACCCATTTCCAATGAGGGTGTGATATAGAAAACTCATTCTCTGATTGTCTCCCTCTTTTTTAACGTTCAGGCCTACCTTTTCCTCTTTTTTTGTTTTTTTCCACTACCCTTCAACTTCTATCTGGCAAGGTTTGCTCTCTCTGACGGGGCCATACTCAACTCCATCTGCACTGATATGCACCATGACATTGTGCAAGTGGTGTATTTTGACTAAGGTGATGGTCGCCTGGCCATCCATGGGCTTGCTTTTGAACTAAGTCGATGATTTTCTTCATGGCTAGACGACGACGATGGTATTCATCAAGTTGGTGTCAATAGCACTCTAGGTAGATTGTGATTGTTGTGATTTAACTTTTAGTATTTGTGAATTTTATAAGATCTGGTGCTTGTATATGTTCTACTGGTGCTTATATATATGGGATTTTTATTTTTGTACTTGAAATTTTAGATATGCTTGGTTGTTGCTAAGATCTTTGTTTAAAAATATGTAGAATTTTGAAACTTGAATAAGTATATATGCCTACTTGTTGATGAATTTGTGTGTTGTTCTGGTGAGTAAATTTTACAATGGTGATGGTTAAGCTTGAAAGACAATCTTAAGATTTTTTTTATAATGTTTTCTTGATTTTTTTTACAGTAATGAATGAAAAAAAGTTGGGCTTTCTCTCTCTTCAGATAGAGCGACAAACAATAAATACAGTATTTTAATTACGTCATTAGTATTTCCTCCTATTTTTTTTATATATTTGATTGTATATAAGATACGTTGTACTTTTGTAAAAAAAATTATCTTAACCCATTTCCATGAATGGGTAACTGTTGATTTATTTATGAAATAAATATCGACAAATGGTTATGCGTGGGGGTTTCAAATGATGTGTTAGTTATTAACTTTATTCTTTTACGAGAATTTGTCTCAAAATAAACAAAGTTTCCAAAATAAAGTGTTTATTCATAAAAGATTAGTGGGAGAGTTACTCGGTATGAACAACAAAACCAACTATAGGAACAAGTATGTCACGTATGATGTGATGGCAATAGTTAGGGGTGTTCAAATTGCCCGACTCGACCCGGCCCATTTTGACCCGGCACATTCGGGTCGGTTTGGGTTAATGACCATATGGATCAAAATGGATCGGGTTAAAATGGATTGGGTCAAAATGGGTTGGGTCAGGTTTTGACTCGTTTTAACCCGTTTGTAATTTTTACCTCATTTTCTTGAAAAAAATCATAAAAAAGAATTAATTTAATACAATATATCCACCATTAATTTACTTTATAAATATTTTAACATTCTTCAAAATATATATATTTATAAAGCTAAAAATATATATATATTTTTTAAATAAGTTTTCTATTTTATATGATTTTGGTCAATTTGGGTCGATTAGGGTCGACACATGACCCTGTCTGACCCGACTCGACCCAACCCTAAACTATGGAAATTTTGACCCAACCCAACCCGACCCATTTGATCCTAAATTTAAGGTCAATTTGGGTTGGGTCAGCTAACCCGCCCTGACCCATGAACACCTGTAGCAATAGTTGCATGGAATAGTTAAGTTATACAAATTTGATTTGTACATAATGAGTTTTATGTGTTATAGCCTTAAGTTTCGTATCAAGATTATCATATATTGTGCAAGATTAATGACATTTATGTTTTAAATATTTTATTTGAAAACAATGAGTTGATTTTCTTACCTTATATGTGATAATATTTTTTTATTACTTTGTATGTGACAAATACATGTAAAAAATAAGGTATATTTGAGAAACTTCTAAAATGTTTTTCACAACACCAACTTTTGCAGTCATTTTCTATTAAATAAACAATGTTGTTTATGTGTAGTTAAGTGGAAGGTGCACTTTATAACACTTAAAACATTTCAAATACGTTGAGACACATTAAAAATATTGTTAGTGTAAATTGGGAAGATTAAGTTATTGTAGATGTTATAAGATTTGATCTTATGAGATTTTAATTTGTCATGTTATACCCTTAATTGTTTTATGTTATTTGTCTGGTAAATTAAATTTCATGAAAGTTTATTGGGCATGTTGGATTAGGTAATACTTCATTGAATTTTATAGTGAATATTTAAGTATCATAGATGGTTCAACTTTGTTCAAAACATGATCATTAGATTTTGATCAAGTGATATAAATGTCAAGGCTAAAAAGTAATGTCCATTAAATTCTCATAAAGTTGTTTATTAGTTGACTAAAGAAATTAGAAAGAATTGGTTTTAGTCCAAGTTAGATTTTAGTAGGGGACACAAATCAATGTAAATTTTATGTAAACTTTTGGGAAAAATATATAGAGATATTTATATATTTTCTTTGTTTGAGTGTTTACCTACATTTCACAGTTGATAACGTCCCTTGCGTGATTGATGAGGGTTGAGCTGAAATTCTTCATCTGGGCCGAAGGACATGCAACCATATTCTACTGGGCTAAAGGCCAATACATAAGGGAATATCTCCAATCTCGACTCTACCTACAAAACATACATTTTTTGCATGTACAATCATGGTATATCGAGTATATGGTAATTCTATTATGCCAAGATTGGATAAACTCTCAGGGATTGAAATATATAAATACTGAGGTATGCCTTCATTCTATCATTCAATTCTCAATACTCATATTGAATACTTTTGGTCTGACTTTGGCATCAGAGCTTCTGACTATCCCCAGGGAGTTTGTTTTGCTGGTTGTACGCATTGAATCATGGTTCGTCATCAAATTGTGGATTAACACACATAAATTGGCACTTTTGATGAGACCTAATTGTTAACAGCCGAACACCTTAATCAATGGTTCCCTTGAAAAGAACTACAAAAAAAAGGTTAGCTATAGGCAACTTCCAACCACGGTGATAGAGGAGACCATCTTCAGAAGATTACTAGTTTTCTACCAAGGGATAACAGACCGACAACGAGTGATCCCCCTATATTGACTAAACCACATGCAAAAACTCCATCAACATCTATAGTAGATTTATTGGGAGGCTCGTCAAGCCTCTCAAAGATACAATTTATAACACCTAATGTGTCAAGTAGTTACAACAGAGTAGATACACTCCGACAATTCTCCCAATCAGGCCTCCAGAAAATATATGGCTTGCCCAGTCCAAGTTAGATAAGGCTAAGGATGCGCAGCAATCACTTTGCTACACTTCCACAATTTTCCAAATCCATAAAGGCCTAAAATGCAACAACGCCACTATACAAAAAATTTCAGAAATAATCGAAGGTAGCCCTCACAAAAACACCCTATAACTGTGGTGTAAGCTCTCTTTCGAAAGAAGCCCCCCATAAATGCAATGATCCCAGCATGTTCACTATCCCTTGTGTCAGAGGTGGTAATTTTTGTGAATAAAAAGCAATGATGGACCTATGAGCTTTTATTAATGTGATTTCCTTTTCTTTATTTAAAACTCTTAACCAAGGAACTTTGCATGAAACTAGGGTGATCATACAACTAGCTGATCACTCCCAAGGTATTCCGAAGGGAGTAGTGAATGATGTGTTGGTTAAAGTGGATAAACTATTTTTATCGCCAATTTTTATGTTCTCGATATGTCCCATGATGAGATTGTGCCATTGTTAAGGAGACCATTTTTCAAAATGGTGAAAGCTAAGATCGACGTGCATGGTTGCACATTGACGTTAGATTTTGATGGAGAAAATATATTGTATGAATCTACAAGGCTAAAGAACCTCCTAAGGTTAAGACATCTTGCCATGGTATCACCATAATTGAAAGTATGCATGAGCCTTGTAATGAAATTCGGTCTTGTCATGTTATTCACGTGATTGAAATTGATAAGGGAATCATTAAGGGGTCTAATCAAGTTTCTAGTACATTGAACATGAACAATATTGCATATGTGAATGTATCTAGTACTAACATGCAACGAGTGGAGAAGGGGTTGAAAGAACCTAAACCTCCTTCTAACCCTTTCACTCGAAGGAGTTCCCAAAACCACCTAACAAGGGTCAAGGCGATCAAGTTTTTCATTTGGCCTGGAGCTAAGGTTCAAAGAGAGACACTGCTGAAGGACAATGCATGTTAAGGTAAGAACAGGTGGAATCACGGATGGTGATATCAGAGACCGGAGAGAAGTTTTAAACTAAGCTTGTGTTTACCAAAAATAAGTCGTGTCGATGACAGTGAAAATACGTTGATATTTTGTTTCATGTTATACTGATGATTGCATTGGAACAATTTATTTTGAATGCCTATTGTTATTTCATTTGAAATTTTGTTTATTTTTTTCTCTTTGTTTTGGAGCAATATTATGCTTGGTGAGCATGTCTTTCATTTTAAAGGTGAAAAGAAATTTTTGGAGGAAAAAAAGAGCTTGGTGGCAATAAAAAGGAATTTTAACTCATATTTTTGAAGATTTTCCTATGTTGTTTTTAACATATAGCACGGTCCGAAATCAAAATGAGCGAGAAAAGGAAAATGAATTGAGCAATTTTATGGAGAGTGACATATATCACGATCTATAATGTATTTATTTGTAGAAAAAGGACTCGATAGTGCTGTTTTACGTACCGTGACATATACACGGTCCGTAAAGGATGAATACAAAAGTAAATGTGAACATTATTCTATCCATTTCCTTTTTCCAATCTCCCTTTGTTTCCTCCACTATTCGTCTCCTCCTCATTCCACCGCCTTTATATTAGCCGGAAAAATCCCCCAAACCTTAGCCAAATTCACCTCCCATCTACTCCCACCACACTCAAATACCTCCAAATCAACCTTCGATTTGACAAAAAAACTCAACAACCCTAGAAATAGGAGGTTATAGAATTTTTCATCAATTTGACACCCTTGGATTGGAATTGAAGCATTTGGAGGAGGTGGGTTGCTCTCCACCTTGTTTTTTCAATCTCCACAACCATTATTTATGGTAATCCCCTAACAAACTCCTTTTTGAATGTGTTTGATTGGTGAATTATTAATTTTTTGTTTAAGAGATATTTGATGGTGTCTGTGGGTTGAATAACATGCATATAGGGCAATTTATGTTTGTGGTTTGGGATTTTTGTGGTTGTAGGTTATTCTATTGATTGTTGGTGGACTCTAGCTATTTGATTCTTGTTAATAATGGGTTCCGAGAGAGGTCTTGTCAATGGGTAACCTACTAAAGATGATCATAATGAAGATCAAGGAACTCGTGGATGCAGGATGTCTGTTAGTACCAATTAAGTCTACAAAATGTGGGATTTAGACAAGAAAACCAAACATGGCCGTCTAAACCCCTTGTCACGTAAACTCAACTAATACTAGCAATCCACCAAGCAAAAGTAACTAAAAAGTATGTCAAATGCATCAGTTAACGCACACAAAGTGAAGCAGATCAATTGTAGGCAAGAATATTTTAAAATGTAAGAATCCTATGTGGAAAAAAGTAATCTATCAACATGATATAACTTCATACAAAAGGTGAAACTGTGTCCCAATCAAATACAAGTTGAAAATATACTAGGTCTACTGAATTCTTGGTTTATTAAGAAGACACGTTCACCCAAGATTCACACCTTGTGTCCGTGACGTTTATCTTACTGGGGGAAATAGCTATTGTGCATAAAATAACTACGATTTGTTGAAGAAAACAATTTGAAATGTCAAAATGATGCATCATTTAAGCACCAAGGAAATATGGTGTGTATAACTATGTTTTAACAATGTATTTGACATTAACATTGATTTAATGTTGAACACACGATGTTAAACACCTAATGATAAACACACCATGTCTACTTGGTGCTCATACACTACAAAATCTCCACATATGAAATTGTACAGTTCTGCATATGTTATAGCATTGTTTCATAATGGAAGAAGCATTACTTAGTTAAAGGGCACTACATGCATAGAAAGCAACCAATGTAGTGCCCTTTAACTAATTCTTCTTCCGTTAAGCTCGTTCAGAATAACAATTAGCAAAGAAAATCATTTAAAATTTCGAAATGATGCAGTTTTACAGCACCAATGAAACATGAAATGTATAAACAAACCATGTGAAACATGTCATGTTTACTTGGCGTTGATAGACTACAACATCTCCACAATTTAAAATTTCAAATCATCAAAACAAGCAAAAGGACATGTACTGGTGCTGATGTTATTTCCGTTATGTTTGTGCACAACACAACTTGGCATTGAAAACCATTTAAAATGTCAAAATGAAGCAGTTTTACAGTACCAAGGAAGCATGATGTGTATAAACAAACCATGTCAAACACGTCATGTTTCCCTAGCGGTGATAGAGTATAACATCTCCACAGTTTAAACAAAAACTTGAAATCATCAAAAGAAGCAAAAAGACATGTTGACCTTAACTAATGCTTCTTCCGCTAAGTATAGTTTGTGATGCGAAAAGATTTAAAATGTCAAAATGTTGCAACATGTTAATACCAAGGAAGCTGATGTGTATACCGATTATTTAAACTGTGTATTTAACATTAACAACGATTTAACGTTAAACACACCATGTTCAATAGCTAAACACACCAAGTTCCTAAGTGCTCATACACTACAAATTCTCCACAGTTTAAACATGAACTTTGAAAAAAAATTAAAATGTCAAAATGTTACAGCATTTAAGTACCAAGGCTTTTGGTGTGTATACCTATTGTGCAAAAAAAATAAACACACCAAAATCCACGGTGCTCATACACTACAGATTCTCCACAATTTAAATTTCAGATCCGCTCAAATGTTACAACACTTTTCGTAATAGAAGAAGCATTACATAGTTAAAGGGAAATACATATATCTAAGGCAACCAATGCAGTGCCCTTTAACTAATGCTTATTCATTTAAAATATCAAAATGAAGCAGTTTTACAGGACCAAGGAAACATGGAGTCTATAAGAAAACCATGTCAAACACTCCAAGTTTTCTTAGCGCTGGTAGACTTCAATGTCTCAAAATTTAAAACATCAACTAGAAATCATCAAAACATGGAAAAAGACATGTAAACCTTAATTTAGTTCGTCATCCATTTAAAACATTGTAGTTGTTCGATGCATTTAAAACTAAAACATAAACACATCAACATCTCACAATAAACTATATCACAGTAATTACATAAACAACCTTCAAAGTCGTACATCTTTAAATAGAAAATCACCGTTTATGACACATGGTACAAATTCTACAATTTATATCACATGGTACAAATTATAAAATTTATAGAACTGTTTATATCACAGTGTACAAAATGTTCAATATGGTACCAATTCTAATTATGACAAACCCCTAAACATGACCCAATTATCTATAGATCACAGGTGCTCCAAAATATTTTAAGGCAAAAAAAACCTAAACATCAAACCATGCACAATGAATAGACTTTCAATTTCATCACAAAATGCAGAAAATGTTGCACAACCCAAAAAGTACAAAAATGGAAAAAATCCCACACACCCCTTGAAAGACAACATGATTGAAAATCCAACACACCCAACAAAAAAGAAAAAACAATAGAATGACCTAGAAAAAAATAATGACCTAGAAAAAAATCTAACACAACTAAAAACAAAATCATAAAAACATGAATGGAGAGGTGGGAGGAGGAAGAAGGCGGTTATGGAGGGAGGAGGGATGAGGCGGAAGTAGTAATGGTTGGATGTTTAGGAGGAAGCGGCGGTGGTAATGGAGAGATGGTGGAGTAGGAGGATGAGAGGAAAATGAGGGAGTGAGTAGCTTTAGGGTTTCAAATTTTCTTTATATAGACAATTTTTAAAGGGTTTAAATTAAATCAACATATAGAAATCAAGGGTTCAGATTATACCAATATGAGATCTTCATTAATGGCGGGGACCGGTGCTATGATTTCCTAAACCGGTTCTAACTTTAGATTAATGCAGCTGCCTGATGCTGCCTGATGCTGCCTGATGCTGCTTTGCAATTATTTTTTACAACCTGAGAGCAGACATGTAATTTTTTTTTTCTAACTTTGGAACATCGGCTGTCAGTCCGGTGCTAGAACTGAAAACTGGTGCTAAAATATGGTTAAAACATCTGCTTGATGTTGTGCGGGTATTAATTTTTTTACAACCCGAGAGTAAACATGAATTGTTTTTATAAATATGGAGCACCGATTGTTAGTCCAGTGCTAGAACGGAAAACCGATGCTAAAATAAGGTTAAAGCAACTGCTTGATGCTGCGTGGGTATTAATTGTTTTACAACCCGAGAGCAAACATGTAACTTTTGTTTCAACTATGGAGCACCAGTTTTCAGACTAGTGCTACAACTGAAAACTGGTGTTGAAATATGGTCAAAGCAGCTGCTGATGCTGCTTAATCTAGATGCATTGTAGAATCCTAGCACCGTATTTTGTAACTGGTGTTGATGGCATAGTCGAACCGGTGTTGAATGTTAACATATATAATATTGAATTTCCCTCCCAAAAACTGGCCATTTTTTTTGTCTGGTACATCTGAAATAGCGTGGCACCGGTTAATCAACACTCATAATCGGTGCTAATATTTTGTAGTACTATTTCTAAATATTCATTTGAAGTCCCTATCAAGGGGGAAAGTTTTTCCCATTATTTTCATATCTAATTGGGCTAAAAATTATTCAATTCAACACTCAATAGAGCTTGTGTTTCAAAATTGTGTCCAATGGATACCGGCAAACCCTCTAATCATAACTTTGTTAAAATAACATTGTTGCCCAAAACATAAACTCAACTCCTTATTGGTGTCCAAATAACACCACATTGTGTATTCTTTGGTTAATATATGTTTTAAAAAAGAATGTCATGTTTTATTAGAATTTGGTGAAGTGCTAGTATATGTGCTAGAGTGTCTGACTATAGATGACCTAGAAGCTAGGATGTCCTAAATGAAAGCTTTCTTTGTTATTTATTGACACCAAATATTGAATTTTTTTTATTCGTTCTAGGAATTCCCTTTTCGGACCAACAATGTAGGATTGCATCCGGTGTGAAATTGAATTTGGAGGTCCGAGTGAATTGTTTTGCACTTAGGTCCCTCCAAGAATCTTGGAATTGTTGAAACACAAAATTGGCAATACAATAGTGCAATTAAGTATTTTATGATCATAACTACACGATTATGACTTAATTTGGTGAATGGAACATCCTCAAAACTAATCATACAGAACAAGTGCTACATTTTCCATTAATTGCAGTGTTGCCCAAAACTAAGTTTCACCCTGAGCATTGATTTAAAACACTTGATTCCTATTTCTAATTCCTAAATATATGAATTTTTTCCAATGGAATATTTGAATGTATAAATTTCAAAGCAGTAGTATATGTCCTAGACTAAATTGTGCAAAAAGGTTTGGAAATATAAATGAAAAATCATATTTCTTTAATATCATGCGATTAATGTAAAAGAATGATAATCCTCGAAGTAATGGATAATAGCTATATTTTATCTACAAAATAACATAGAATTGTTTCAAACCGTACTTAAAAATATGATCACTACAAAAAACAATAGTATTATATGGGCAATGAGGATCGAAATTCATGAATAATATCTAGCAAACGGCTTCTCATCCAACATGTGTGCATCTTCAGAGCTAGTCCCAATGTCGCTCTTCCTAACGTCCAGGCCTGGATATGTAGGAAAAGGTCCAACTGCTTTCATTGCATCCAGGAATTGGTATTGAAATACATGTCCCATGTGATTGAACCGGGACTTTTGATATCGTGATTCCATCAGTAGACTTTGTACACTCACCTCCAACACCGCGACTCTAGATTCCAAAGTATGACCCACATTAACCCGAGGGAATTTGAAGAAATCTTCTACTGTAATCTTACCCATTGGATGCACGTATATGTCATGCAGATAGTGGGGAATACCTGCTTTTGTGCACAATTCGGAGATTAGGCTACAAAACCTGTAACAGCCTGTTATCTATGCACCATGTCTCAACTCATTCACTATTTGCTTACCCAAATTCCATTGAAGTTTTTTTAATGGTGTACAGATGTCGGATTTTTTTTAATGGCGTACAGATGTCAGCCTTATACTGTGAACCTCAGTGTTCACTGTGACACGGTAAATTATGGATGCTACAAAGTGGTACCATCCATTCATCTTTGGAGTGAGTAGCTTCTTTGGCATATTTTTCCAACTTTATTTAACAATAGAATCAACATTGGTTCCCTCCTTAGTTACCCTCCTCACGATCTCCCATCCTGTGGGATCGTCAAAATCCCAACCCTCATCGGTATAATAGTGTAATGCAAGAAATTCATCCTCCTCAGGGGGACATTTGGCAACCCATACAACTCGTTTATGGATTCTGCAGTTAATTTCACTGTTTTCCTACAACATAATGCCTCAATCCACCTTCCAACACACTACAAATTAGCATAGAACTCACTCACTGTGCTGAGGTTGAACATTGGAGGTGTGTTACACTATTTCTCCCACCCAGGTGCTCGAATAGTTTCTTCAAAGGGGGGAGCATTTTCAATTCCTCTCTCTGAAAAATGTCGCCTTTGTTTGTAGGTTTGTGCCATTAATTTTGCTTGCTCCAAAATGAACCTATTCTCCTGTTTTTCAACATTGGATTGCACCTCCAGAGAGAAGGGGATGCATTGTGTGTCCTCTTGCAGGGAGTTTTGGGTGTCATATCCTACAATGTCAAATGAGGCATTTCAACAAACACCTACCATGCAACTAAAAAAACTATAGGATACTTGATTTTATGAACATCAACAAACCCTCACATGCGAGTCAATCAAAACCAATCTATAGACATACATGTAGTTATTACACATTGACGCTATGTGCATGATAGCAATATCGAACAATGTTGGAGAGCAAAGTGAACCAACATTGAAAGAAGTTGTCATTTTTGCAAAAAATTGGGTTCATGATTAATAATGTAGTAGAATATAAGAGCAATGTTTGAAAGAGAACTCACCTGAATCCTTTGGAGAGCTTGGGAGTCTGAAGATATGGGGAAGATAGTTTATATTTGCCCTCAAAAATTAAGAAAATGATGAGCAACCCGCCTTTAAGCTGTATAAATTTGGTGAGCGTCGTTATACTCGCCAAATAACCTGCAAATTCAGATTAATACTAATTAGTACAATGATAAGCAGGGTCGATCCCACAGGGAGCAAAAGCAATAATCAATAATTATTTTTCTACTAATTTTTTTAAACCTTTTTGGTGATGCCACCACGCCTTAAATATAGTGATTTAACTAACTCTAAAATGCAATGCAGACTTAAACTTGTGAGAAATAAATATATGAATGAATGATATCGGCTAAGAATAACTCATGCTAGTTATTATCGATCATAGGCGCAATAATGAATCAATTCCTACACATCTACCGGTTATAGGGAAGTAGGTACGCTTAACCCCCCCAATTCTTTCTTACTTTATCGACGGTCAACTAATTATGATTAATTAACTGTTTCCCTTACCAAAATGTTTCCAGAAAGCATTCGCTAAACCAGAACACATTTTGATAGCATTAAGTATTAAAAGAACCCGATATAGCAATTACCAATGTAAAAGCAAATAGTAACGCAGACTCAATTATCCCCTATCTTGCTATTACAGTCTTAGCTAGTTAGATGTTTTTCACAAGACTGTGCTACTTACTAATCCCATCCAACAATTACGTATTGGCGGAAATTAGATAGCAGTATTCTAAAAACATTTAAGTTGATCAGGCCTAAACATATTAGAAATAAATTCAACCAAGGACAATCAAGAACATGCAAGAATCAATTATAATGCAATTAGGCCTCACGATTTATAAACTAACATTTGTTATTCTCTGCCGATATATGAATTAGCTACTCATGATAACTAAACAAAACAAATATATAATATAATACATGAACACGATTACTGAAATTAAATGAATGAGAGACAAAGCAATTAAAGAAAACAAAACCACATGCTTGCACTAATACTGAAACCACGTCTGGGAAGTAACAACAGAGAGAGAGAAAACCAATGTTAAAGTTGTTCCCCCTGACTCCCTTTCGTCCGAAGGCCCCCAAAGAAAAAGAAGAAGAAGAAAGCTTTGACTTTTTTCTCTTAACTAAAAGCTACTTCCGTCCAAAACTAATAAGAGGAAAGAAAATAATATGTTTCACTTTTTCTCCACTAAAAACTACTCTCCCTGAAGCCTCTGACGTCCGTCCAAAATTAATACCCAAAAACAGCACACCCTGGTTGTCTTTCATGCGCACCAATTTAAAGGCTGCCATTACAAAATAATGTCCATATTGGACTCTTCCAAATAAAATAAAATCCTTCCCAAATTTAAATTCTGATCCAATCTTCACATTATCTTCAAGAATATTTCCAAGATTATCAATCCAGTCTGCTCCAAATAACTTGCTACGACTCTGATCTTCATTTGATTGCGATAATTTGCGATAATTGCCCGATTCTCCCTGCTCTCCTCCAAATTTCACTTGAGCCCAAGAACTGTGATCTGTTACAAATAAAACATTTAAAGTGCACATTAATCACGTAAAATCGCAGTTAATCCCAATAAAATAAACAACATAATTATCACACATCAAATATCCTCACACTTGAGTCATGCTTGCCCTCAAGTATGAAATGAGAATCCAATCATGTTGTTTACTGCAAAGTTCCAAGTATCCCCAACTGACTCAAAGAAAGACTCAAAAGAAAAATAACAAAAAAACACTAACTACAACCCAACAAACAGTCAAACTCAGCATACCAATCCTTAATTTCTTGATTCATAGACAAACTTTACCTCACTAATAAGAAATGCTCATGTATAACACACTTAACACTCTCACACCTTTCAATTGACATTGGTAAATTTATCCTCAAATTAATGCAAACCAGCCCTCAACTTAGTCAAAATCAGACAAGCATCTAACATTTCTCACGTTTCACACAATCGCTCTAGATGTAAGGGACAGTCACTCAATATATAAATTTCACATGGCAATACTCAAATCATTCAATGCAAATCAGAAAGGTCTTTATTCAAGGTTGTAACGGGGCTCGTGAGAATAAAAACGAGGTAAGGTCCTAAGGGTTCTAAGCTTAAAATATAAGTATACATGCATGCTCTTTTCAGCCCAACAATTCCTCAATCAAAAAGATAATTTTCAGCCTCCATCAAGTGGAAAACAAACTGCTCTGAACTAGCTGTAATTACCAAGTGTTGGTGCTGGATTTTTATTATTTTTTTTCTTTTTTTTCATTTCTTTCTGATTTTCCTAATTTTTTCTGGGCACATCAGCCCTATTTTTTTTTTAAATTTCCAGCACCAAATCACTCATTTTATTATCATTCTACTGCACTTTAAAACTCAGTACCACATGGTCACTTCATACATCAAAATCAAGGTACTCATTGATATTTCTTTAAGCACATCAACAACAAATAAACTGAGAAACCTCTCATAATCACAAGCATGCATATATAAGGGACACAAAAGAGGGGATAAAAATAGGCTTTGGCTTCATTTTTCTGTGGTTTAAACAAAGAAACAGGTCAAGGCTTCAAAGGGTTTACTAAGGGAGATGTATGGTAGGCAATATAAGCTGTGTGGTTAAATCCTAATGCCTTTCATCATTTTCGCACCAAATAATTCAAGTAATGCCATGACTCTCAGAAAAAAATTGATGTAGAGACTGCTCTACTCTAGCTCAAACCTCACATTTACTGGGCTAAAATGTTCAATTACTTGTCTTTTTTTTCGTCATCCCAAGTATCATCTAGGCCAAGTTACACCAATTATATTAGACTCATTTACCAAGTAATTTTAGAGGTGTATCAAGTAACCAAATATGTCACACAAGAGCTTTCTCACAGGCAAGTTCAGTCCGTCAAGAAACAATAATATCAAGAATAGTATGCTGAATTTGACTCGACTCAAAAAAATCAAAAATATTTTTGTATTTTTTATTAAATGACACTAACACATAACACATAAACATATAATCATCCTCACACTTAAACCTTGCTTGCCCTCAAGCAAGTTTAGTAAAAATGTAAGAAGGAACAAAAACACCTAAAAACTAGACTCAACTAAGACAATAATAATAAAATAAAATGGAAATAAAAATAAAATCAGGGATAGGGGAACTCATTGGGAGGGGCCAGCCACATTTCGGAGGGCTAGCAGGATTAGCTCATTCTGCTCCATGAGTCGATCCACCTTCTGTTGGAGGCTTTTGAGGTCCTCATTGATGGAGACAAGAGAGATGTGACCTGCAGGAGTAGAAGAGCTCGGGGTAGGATTTCCCGACGGAGGAAACTGGGGGCACTTGTTAGCATCCAAATAGATCAAATTAGATTCAACCATAGCAATCAAATTGAGAAGAGAAGGAGCTTTCACTAATTACAGCTGAGGTAAACCATAAAAAATCACATTGTTCTCAAGAAACATAGCAAGAATATGGCACAACGTGACATGGCGAGTAGTGTGTGTAGCAATGTCAAGCAAGGCCTCAGCCAACCAGTACCCTAAGTTCAGTTTTTTGTTGGTGTGCATACACCACAAAATGAAAAGGGTTGGTTGGCTCACCTTAGCCCAAGAAGTGGTACGACCAAACACATTTCTCACAAGTATAAGATGGCACAGACGCAAAGCAGGATCAGAAATCCAATGTACAGTAGACACAGTGGGATCATAAATATCAGGGCATGAGGGAGCAAGTAATTTCCAAGCAGCATTGGGATTAAATCCCGGATAAGTCACGTAAGGACCACAAAAAGCAGACTCATACCCTTCTGAAAATAATTGCTCCCTGGATGCTAAACCCAAGGATAAATTCCACTCATCTACAGACAAATGAACCATATTCAGACCAATACAAAAAAATATGCTAGGCTCAGATGATGTCATATCATTGGACTTCTCAAAATGAAAACTCGTAATAAATTCTTTGGCAAGCTCCTCATACATAGGCAGAACATGACAATTTAGCAAAGTAGCCCAATCAATCGCAGTAAAATAATGAGAAACTCTATCAGCAATATTTGCAACTCGTAAGGCTGGAATACTCACCTCCCAACCAGCTTCGTATTTTTTACCTTTTCTCTTCTGCAATGCCTCCCTGAGCTTTGGTTCCTCGAATTCCCCAAATACGGCTGGATCATCGACTCGCACATGCAAGGGGAAATCACCGTAGGTATGGACTCTAGGCCGTGGAGTGGAAGTATTATCTACCCCAGAACTGGCAGCGGCGGATTTAGCCCTCTTGGTGGTTGAAGGTGGGCAGTCCGAATCAGGTGCACTCCTTTTTGCATGAGTGTTTTTCTGGTTTCCTCGCTTTTGTGGTTGTCGTTTCGTCACTTTTCGTGGAACCTCAGAAGGAACCCCATCAGCGGGAGTAGGAGCGGTCACTGGTTTATGTACTCGCTTCTTGGCCACTGATTTTCGGCGCATCGGATGACTGGAGGTTGATGATGCCGGAGCTGAAACTGGAGGTGGGGAAGGCTCGGTATAATGGTTATCTGCAGGAGGAGCGACAGGTGCAGGCGGCGCGTGGGCGGCGCATGGGCAGCGCGTGGGAGCTCGTGGGAGCGGCGACTCGACTTGTGGAGGTGAGTCGGCCTCTGCTAACGACGGATCTGCAACTGCAACTCCTGTGGACTTCGACTCCGGCGTCGGCAATGACGGTCGAGTGTGCTCCATTGGAGAGGACGTGACCGGAGGCGCTGGTGGACGACCACGGTTGCTCCGGCGAGGCTTCTCGGTGGGCGAGGCAGCGGAGAGTAGGGGCGGAGGCTCGGCTGGTGTCGGCGAAGCGGCGGAAGAAGGAGGCTCCGCCACGGCCACGACGTCCGTAGGAGGTGGTGGGTTCGGTGGCAAGGAGTGTCCATCGGATATGGGTGGTGGAGCTCTTCGTCGTTGGTGTCCCATGGCAGATCCGGTGAGGGAGGAGGTTGTCGGGCGGTGGGAAGGTGGCTTAGGTGCGGCGGCGAGAGAAGGTGAGGGAGGTGTTAAGGCGGCGGTTGGAGGTGGCTTTAAGGTGATGGGGAATGAGAAAGAATGGTAAGTGAAGGTAGAAGAAAAAAAAAGGTATGCAGCCTATTTCATATATCACATAAGTCCCTAAAACCTTGGTTATCTCCTTTGAGCCCCCATGACTCCTCAAGCTCTCCTTAGCTGAAACTGGGCCTATTCCTAAGCCCAAAAGCCTTTTATTCAACCCATTTGCCTTCCTTCATGAAGATGTTGCTCATATTTTTCCTCCATCTACAAGAAAACATGAAAAACACAACTTAGAACCAAAAATGCACACAAAGAACCTTCATATTTTATTTTATTTTTTTGAATTTTGAATTTTTTTAAAATTTTTTTAAAATTTTTGAATTTGTTTTTTTTTATAAAATAAAATAAAATTAACCAAAATCAAATCAAATCAAGACAAAGAAACAACTGGGCTGCCTCCCAGTAGTGCCGTCATTTATAGTCTTGGGCCAGACTGTAGAATCCCTCTATTTTGCTGGGTGGTATTTAGTGGAATTTCGTCCACCATTTCCACCTGAGAGGAATCATGATACGGCTTTAGGCGATGACCGTTGACCAGAAAAACTTTATCTGTCTCCAAACTTTTAATCTCAACCGTTCCGTTTGGCCAAACCGAAGACACTACGAACGGGCCTATCCATTTTGATTTAAGTTTTCCGGGCATTAACCGGAGTTTGGACTGAAAAAGTAGAACTCTTTGCCCAACCACGAACTCCTTGGTTCTCAGATTCTTGTCATGCCACATTTTTGTTCGATCCTTGTACCACATAGCATGATCAAATGCCTCTAAACGGAGTTCCTCTAGTTCCTGAAGTTGAAATCTTCTCTCCTCCTCACACTTAAGGGATTCCATATTCGCTTGCTTTACAGCCCAAAATGCCCTGTGCTCAAGCTCGACTGGTAGGTGGCACATTTTTCCAAATACAAGGCGATATGGTGACATTCCTATAGGTGTCTTGAACGCAGTACGATATGCCCAAAGCGCATCCTCCAACCGCTTGCTCCAATCCTTCCTGGAAGGATTTACTGTCTTCTCTAGGATTTGCTTAATTTCTCTGTTTGACACCTGTGCCTGGCCATTGGATTGAGGGTGATAGGTAGTGGCGAATCGATGGTGTACTCCATACTTTTTCATAAGAGCTTCAATGGTCCGATTCTTGAAGTGAGTTCCCTGATCACTAATGATTGCTCGTGGTACTCCAAACCTGCAGAATATAGTTGATTTCAAGAACCCTGCAACAACTTGAGCATCATTAGTACGGGTGGCTTTAGCTTCCACCCATTTCGACACATAATCAACTGCTAATAAGATGTAAATATTGCCGAAAGAACTCGGAAAAGGACCCATAAAGTCCATGCCTCATACATCAAATATTTCACAAACAAGTACAGGCATTTGTGGCATTTCATCACGTTGAGAAATATTTCCAGTCATTTGGCATCTATCACAATTCTTACAAAATGTATAAGCATCCTTATGCAATGTCAGCCAAAAGAAACCACAATCAAGCACTTTACGAGCAGTACGTTTAGGCCCAAAATGTCCACCACATGCATATGAGTGACAATGTAAAATAATACTACCTTGCTCGTCATCAGGGATGCATCGTCGAATAATTTGGTCAGAACCAATCTTCCAAAGATACGGTTCATCCCAAATGTAATGCTTGCAATCACTTTTTAATTTTAATTTTTGAGCACGATTCAGGGTGTGTGGAATATCTCCAGTGGTCATAAAATTTACGATATCCGCATACCAAGGATCCGTGTCCGACTTACCTGAATTCAGTTCTGGCAGGGGGTTCCGTTTGGCCAAACGGAACCCTGTCGCAGTGTACAAATGTTCTTCGGGAAATGCCTCGGGAATGGGAATATCATCCTCAGGCCTGAGTAAACGGCTCAAATGATCAGCAACATGATTTTCTGCACCCTTCTTGTCTCTGATCTCAAAGTCAAATTCCTGCAACAATAAAACCCAACGGATTAATCGAGGTTTAGAATCCTTCTTAGTAAACAAGTATTTTAGTGCAGAATGATCAGTATAAATGATAATTTTAGAGCCAAGTAAGTAAGATCTGAATTTATCCAAAGCAAAGACAATGGCTAGCAACTCCTTCTCAGTGGTGGTGTAATTGCTTTGTGCAAGATTCAAAGTTTTTGATGCGTAATGAATCACATGGCTCTCCTTCCCTGCTTTCTGTCCCAAGACTGCACCAACCGCATAATCACTTGCATCGCACATCAACTCAAATGGAAGATCCCAATTGGGTGGTTGCATGATTGGTGCTGAGATTAACTTGTTCTTCAATAAATCATAAGAAGTCTTGCGCTCTTCATTCATCTCAAAAGGGATATCATCTTGGAGAAGTTTCGTCAAAGGTTGAGCAATCTTTGTAAAATCTTTGATGAATCTCCGATAAAATCCCGCATGACCCAAGAAACCACAAACCTCACGAACATTAGAAGGGTATGGAAGCTGTTCTATGGTCTCCACCTTGGCCTTGTCCACTTGAATTCCCTTCTCTGAGATCACGTGTCCTAAGACTATGCCATCCTTCACCATGAAGTGACATTTTTCAAAGTTAAGAACAAGGTTCCTCTTCACACAACGAATTAAGACTTGTTCTAGACGACTCAAACACACATCATATGAGTCACCATAGACGCTGAAATCATCCATAAACACCTCGATGCTCGTCTCAATCAAATCAGAGAAAATACTCATCATACAACGCTGGAATGTGCCTGGGGCGTTGCATAAACCAAAGGGCATTCTTCTGTAAGCATAAGTGCCGAAGGGACAAGTAAATGTGGTCTTCTCCTGGTCCTCGGGGTTCACACAAATCTGAAAATAGCCGCTGTACCCATCCAAAAAACAGAAGAAACTATTTCCCGCAAGTCTTTCCAACATCTGATCGATGAAAGGAAGCGGAAAATGATCCTTGCGAGTGGCGGCATTTAACTTCCTGTAGTCGATGCACATTCTCCATCCAGTAACCAGCCTTGTAGTCACCATCTCTCCCTTGTCATTTTTCACTACTTGCAACCCCGACTTTTTAGGTACCACATGAACAGGACTCACCCACTTGCTGTCAGAAATGGGGTATATGATCCCAAGTGAGAGTAATTTCAATATTTCCTTGAAGACCGCCTCTCTCATGTTGGGATTGAGCTTCCTCTGAACTTCCCTAGTCGGTTTGGCATTGTCCTCCAACAAGATGTGGTGCATACAAATGTCTGGGCTGATTCCCGTAATGTCTGCCAGTGTCCATCCTATGGCCTTCTTGTATCTTTTTAGCAAGGCAAGTAATCTCTCCTCTTGAGATGTGGATAACTCTGTGCTAACTATTACTGGAAGAGTATCATTGTCACCGAGATATATATATTTCAGATTCGGAGGCAAGGGCTTTAACTCCAAAATTGGGGCTTTTACGTCTGATGGTACTGGTCTGCCGGACGGGTCCGGTTTGGCCAAACGGGACCCTCCCTGCACTTCAGAATTTTTTTGAACTTCCGTACTCGACCCGGATGAGTTGATTTTTTCGGGGTCTATATCAGTACTAAACACCCCTTCCTGAGAGTATATTGAGTACAGCCACTCACTGATCTCCTTGTCGCTCAATCCTTGAATATTTAATTCTGTCAATCCCGATGGAAATTGAATTCCATTTCTTTCCTGCAAAATTTCAGTCTCAAGATGTTCTTGGACAAGAGGTTCAATGAGATCAATGGAAAATACATTCTCAGCATCAATTGGCTTTTTCATGGCCTCATCAATACTAAAAGTATACTTTTCACCATAATAATCCAGACAAATTGTACCATTTCCCACATTAATGATAGTATTAGCAGTTCTCAAGAAAGGTCGACCCAACAAAACTCCTGTTGTTCCCTGACCACTAGAATGATTCATTTTTACCACATAAAAATCTGCGGGATACACAAAATTATTGACTCTCACAAGTACATTCTCCAATAATCCTTCTGGAAAAACACAAGATCGATCGGCCAACTGAATCACTACTCTAGTGTTAACCATTTCCGCTCCATTTAAAGTTTGATATACAGATAATGGCATCACATTTATAGAGGCTCCTAAATCACACATTGCAGCATCAATCTTCTTATCTCCAATATAACAAGGTAGGGAAAACATACCTGGGTCCTTGCACTTGGGTGGCAATTTCTTTTGAATTACTGCAGACACCGATTCACCCATTATTATTTTGCTCGAATCCTTTGGCTTTCCTGCAATGAAATCTTTCAAGAATTTACTAACTGGTGGAAACTTTATGGCCTGCAAGAAAGGAAGATTAATATCCATTTTTCCAAAAATCGATATAAAATCCAAAGGTTCTTCTTTTTTCTTTTCTAATCTACGAGGGAAAGGAGGCAAAATTTTAAGTGAAGGATCATGTAAACTCAACCTCTTACCTACCTCAGGTGTTACCTTGGATTTACCTTTATCTTGGACCTCAGCATGCTCAGGATTCTCAGAGTTTGTGGTCGTTTTGTCGCCTTTTTCCTCCGTTACCTGATTCTGAATTTCTGCCGCAGGGTTCCGTTTGGTCAAACCGAACCCTCCGTCAGTGAACTGGTTTGCTTCTTTATTCGCGGATTTCGACGGCGGCGCACCAACTATCCTCCCACTTCTGAGTGTTACCTAATTTTCCGTCTCATGGGGGTTCACTTGGACCTGGGAGGGCAATCCTCCGGGTTGCTTCATCCTGAGTTCATTCAGAGAATTTGATAGCTGGGTGATTTGCCGAGTATGCTCTTCCAATGTTGATTCAGTTTTCTTTGATTGCTTCATCATCATGTCCATCAACATGTCCATCTTTTCATTCAAAGATTTATCGTGACCTCCTTGTTGAGGCTGGGGAAAAACTGGAGCTTCTCGTTGCATCGGTGGAACATAGGGTCGTTGGTAATGCTGAGGTTGCTGCGGAGGGGGACCTT
Organism: Rubia yunnanensis; assembly: GCA_037428765.1. Lineage (NCBI taxonomy): Eukaryota > Viridiplantae > Streptophyta > Magnoliopsida > Gentianales > Rubiaceae > Rubia > Rubia yunnanensis. The sequence continues at coordinate 60,677,266 of CM075069.1, read as the reverse complement.
GTTCTCTCCACTGGAAGTTAGGGTGATCCCTATACCTTGGATTGAAATTTTGGGGATATGGTCCTTTTTGCTGTCTCTCATTGAAATTTCCCATAGCATTTGCTTGAACAGGTATCTCTCCCATGGTAAGAATGCATTGTGACGTCGTATGGTTGACTGCTCCACACGTATCGCAAGGCCCTTCTTGTACAGACGCAACCTTGTTAACGACCTTCGAAAGCATTTTCTCCATTCTTTCCATCCTTTCCTTGATCTCATCTTTTTTGGAAGTAGATGTATGTGCCACCTTCTTCAAGATTCGTACCTCCTGTTGATCATACTCCTTTTTAGAATTCACCAACCTCTTGATGATCTCTCTAGCTTCATTCACTCGAAGGTGAGAAAATCCACCACTACTGGAAGAGTTCACCAAGTCTTTGTTGCTGGATGTCATCCCTTGATAGAAACATTGGAGCAACTGGCCTTCCGTCATTCTGTGATTGGGGCAACTGTCTACCAATTTCCTGAACCTCAGCCAAAACATACTCAATGGCTCATCATATTCTTGCTTGATGCTTGTGATCTCCTTCTTCAAAGCATCTGTCCTTGTGGCTGGAAAGTAGTTTTCCAAGAACAAAATCTTCAATTCTGCCCATGTCGCAATGGAGTTGGGGGGCAAGCTCGAGAACCACTGGTTTGCTGCTCCTGTCAAACTGAATGGGAATGCCACCAATTTGAATTGATCTTCCGTCACGGTGGATGGCCTCTTCTGAACCTTGCAAATCTTGATAAATTCGCTCAGAAAATTATAAGGGTCTTCAGTGCTTCTCCCGTGGAACTTGGGAAGTACATTCAGGAACGCCAGCTTGATTTCAATCTGATTTTCGGTCTCTGGCAACTGAATGGGAGTGGGGGGATCATCTTCACTATGACCGGTAAGTTCCCACATGTATGGGTTGTTTGGGTTCTGCCCAGGAATCAGATTTTGGTCAGCTCCGTCCATCTCGATGTCCGTTCCCGAATCAGAAGTAGTTGCTGAAATCGCGATGGGTTCGGTTTGGCCAAACCGAAGGGTCTCGGCAGAACAAAAATTTCACTCTTTTGTTCGCTTCCTGTTCTGCTTGGCTGTCTTCTCAACTTCCGGATCGAATATTAAATTCGGCCTGGATGATCTGCTCATAAACCAACCACACTAACACACAGATTAGTAGAAAAAAAATTATAAAAAATTGACTTACTGCATCCCCGGCAACGGCGCCAATTTGGTGAGCGTCGTTATACTCGCCAAATAACCTGCAAATTCAGACTAATACTAATTAGTACAATGATAAGCAGGGTCGATCCCACAGGGAGCAAAAGCAATAATCAATAATTATTTTTCTACTAATTTTTTTTAAACCTTTTTGGTGATGCCACCACGCCTTAAATATAGTGATTTAACTAACTCTAAAATGCAATGCAGACTTAAACTTGTGAGAAATAAATATATGAATGAATGATATCGGCTAAGAATAACTCATGCTAGTTATTATCGATCATAGGCGCAATAATGAATCAATTCCTACACATCTACCGGTTATAGGGAAGTAGGTACGCTTAACCCCCCAATTCTTTCTTACTTTATCGACGGTCAACTAATTATGATTAATTAACTGTTTCCCTTACCAAAATGTTTCCAGAAAGTATTCGCTAAACCAGAACACATTTTGATAGCATTAAGTATTAAAAGAACCCGATATAGCAATTACCAAAGTAAAAGCAAATAGTAACGCAGACTCAATTATCCCCTATCTTGCTATTACAGTCTTAGCTAGTTATCTGTTTTTCACAAGACTGTGCTACTTACTAATCCCATCCAACAATTACGTATTGGCGGAAATTAGATAGCAGTATTCTAAAAACATTTAAGTTGATCAGACCTAAACATATTAGAAATAAATTCAACCAAGGACAATCAAGAACATGCAAGAATCAATTATAATGCAATTAGGTCTCACGATTTATAAACTAACATTTGTTATTCTCTGCCGATATATGAATTAGCTACTCATGATAACTAAACAAAACAAATATATAATATAATACATGAACACGATTACTGAAATTAAATGAATGAGAGACAAAGCAATTAAAGACAACAAAACCACATGCTTGCACTAATACTGAAACCACGTCTGGGAAGTAACAACAGAGAGGGAGAAAACCAATGTTAAAGTTGTTCCCCCTGACTCCCTTTCGTCCAAAGGCCCCCAAAGAAAAAGAAGAAGAAGAAAGCTTTGACTTTTTTCTCTTAACTAAAAGCTACTTCCGTCCAAAACTAATAAGAGGAAAGAAAATAATATGTTTCACTTTTTCTCCACTAAAAACTACTCTCCCTGAAGCCTCTGACGTCCGTCCAAAATTAATACCCAAAAACAGCACACCCTGGTTGTCTTTCATGCGCACCAATTTAAAGGCTGCCATTACAAAATAATGTCCATATTGGACTCTTCCAAATAAAATAAAATCCTTCCCAAATTTAAATTCTGATCCAATCTTCACATTATCTTCAAGAATATTTCCAAGATTATCAATCCAATCTGCTCCAAATAACTTGCTACGACTCTGATCTTCATTTGATTGCGATAATTTGCGATAATTGCCCGATTCTCCCTGCTCTCCTCCAAATTCCACTTGAGCCCAAGAACTGTGATCTGTTACAAATAAAACATTTAAAGTGCACATTAATCACGTAAAATCGCAGTTAATCCCAATAAAATAAACAACATAATTATCACACATCACAACGCTTAAATTTTGTAACACCGGTATGCTAAAACTATTAAACACACCTGCATGAGGCTGCATTGCATTCATTTTTCAACCTTTTATCCCAACCCGAGAATATACTGGCAAAATAATTTCTAAGGGACCAACACCAGTATCAAAATTGGTGCTATGAATTACCAAAACTGGTGCCACCATAAAAAAGTAGCTGCTTATGGCTGCCTCGATAGAATTTTTAAAATCCTTGTTTCAACCCGAGAGCTAATGCAAAAAAAATTCTAAGTTCACAGCACCGCTTGTTCAACCGGTGCTACAATTACAACAACGGGTGCCATAAAATCAACAAAGCACATTCTATTTTTCACCCTACAACAGTACCTGAAACCATTAATATTTCTAGCATCGATTTTTCAAAACCAGTGCTTTGAGTTTCCCTCTATTTTTTCTAGCGCCAAATACACTATTTCTTAGCTGTTTCCCAGTTCAAGCACTGGTTACGTGTACACCCATATGCGATACCGGTGCTATGTATTATGTATGACATCGATTTAAGGTTGCGGTACCCAAAAACTGGTGCTTGAAATAATTTTTTCTGAAATACCAGTGCTAAATACTAAATCAACATCAGTTTGGAGGGTCTCTAGTGCTCATACCGGTGCCATAGTACCTGTTTTCTAGTAGTGAATGATGGTGACATGTTCACTATGCTTTGTATCATTGGTGGCAAAATTTTTGAAAAAGCAATGATAGACCTAGGAGTCTCTATAATTGTAATTCCTTACTTTCTATCAAGACTCTTAACGTAGGGACTTTGCATGAAACTAGGGTGATCATACAAATATCCAATAATTCCCAAGATATTCCGAAGGGATTAGTGCGAGATGTGTTGGTTAAGTTAATAAACTATCTTTTCCCATCGATTTTTATGTTCTCGATATGTTGCATGATGAGAGTGTGCCCCCTATCTTGTTAGGGAGACTATTTTTGAAAGAGGCGATAACTAAGATCGACATGCATAGTGGCGCATTGACATAAGAGTTTGACGGAGGAAAAGTAAGTTATGAGATCTATAAGGATAAAGAGCCTCCAAAGGATAAAATGTCTTGCCATGGTGTCACAATAATTTAAAGTTTGCATGAGCCTAGTAATGAGTTTTAACATTGCAACATCATTAATTTAATAGAAGTTTATAATGGATTGACTAAGGCATCTAAGCAAGTTTCGAGTATTTTGAACAAGGAAAATGTTGCATATGCGAATGTCTCTAGTACTAACTTGCAACGAGTGAAGAATGGGTTAAAGAAACATCATTTAAACCCTCTTCACTCCAAAGAGTTCCCAAAATCACCCAAAAAGGGACGAGGCGCACAAGTCCATTTGGCTCCAGAGATGAGTTTTACGGTGAGACAATGTTGGAGACCAGTACACGCAGAGGCAAGAATAATCATTGATGGTGATTTTGGAGACCCGACAAAATATTTGAATAAAGCTTGAAAAAAGGAGTACGTCATGCCGACGACTTGAAATAGACTTGGTTTTAATCATCCAGATAGTCATTCGTGACATTCCGTCGATGTAATAGTGATACCCTTTTTGTTAAGGATAATTATGTAGTAATGATTTAATTGTGAAGATTTGTTGTTTTATTTGGAATTTATGATTGATTTTTCTTCTCTTTATTTTTTTTCTTGGAACACTATTACACTTGGATTGCATGATTGTTTTGTAGGAAGCATTTGATTTTGGAGAAAAATGAGCGAAAAAAGGGTGAGCAACTGGGGTTAGGAGAAGTTCAACTCAAAGACCGTATAAACGTGCAGGGTCCGCAATGCTCACACATTCCCCCATCTCCAAACTACCAAATTTCTTCCTTACACCACTAAATACCACTCGAACCTATTTACCCATGACCCACTTGAAACAAACAATTCAAAACCAAAGACGTATCTCTCTCCTCCATTGCAATTTCAATGCTCTATTCGATTTTTTGTGCATGATAGTGGTTGTTATTGTACTTTTATGGTATAGGTTGTGGGCAGAGTTTATTCTGGTTGTGGTAGTTTGCCCATTAAATCTTATAGTTGTTCTACTAAGTTTGTTTTTGGTGTTCGTTACTCATCATGAATATTCTCTCGTTTTCTCTACTTAACATGTGTTCTAGAATGTTTATTTGCATTGAGGACAATGCAAGTTTTAGGTGTGAGGGAAGGGAAAAAGATGATACTTATGATTAGTAGTTTGTTTTAGTTGTAGAAAGTAGCTCTTTTGAGAGCATTCTTAATTGAAAAAAAATAGAATAGAAATCATCTCGATAAATTGAAAACCCGAGAGGGCAACTTAGGCAAAATTGGGGGGGCCAGATAGGTCGAAAACCTAGAAGGACGACTTATTCAAAAATGAGAGGCCAAATGGTGTGGAAAAATGTGATGTTGAGCATTGAAAAAGAAAAAAAATTGAAGTTAGGATGAAAATCCGAGAGGATACCTAGGTAAAATGAGAGAAATTGAAGAAAAAAGTTATGCTTCTCTTGGCTAGTCTACTTGGTAGCTTTTTGGGTAGAGTAATTTAGCTTTACATTGTATGCATACCTCACTCTATTTATGGTTTGTTGGTTGTCTGGATAGCTTAGGATTTGAGATATGAGAGTGTAAGATATTTTTATGTCTTGGGGGCTAGGGAAATCTAGGAATGAAATGTTGAGTATTTTGGAAAAACCTTTGCATGCTAGTTTACACTTAGGTCTTTTATTGCTCTTGTTTACTCAAGGAGGGTTAAAGGTTTAAGTGTGGAGGATTTGATGAGACGTCAAATGCATGTATTTTTCAAAGTATCTAACATCTCTGTTGTTATCTTTTTGTGGAAGATTGTTAGATTTAGGTAGGTTTACATCATAAGGAGTTTAGATAACCATTTTTGGTTTTCATATCCAAATTCTTCATTTTCTAACCTATTTCGAGTCTAATGGATTTGTGTCCTTATGAGCGATGTGCTCACTTATACTCTATTTTTAGCACATTTGAAACTCATATTTGTAATAGATTAGGTTTTTATGTGAGGTTAATGAATGTTTTGTTAATAAGAAGGTTAGGATGATGATTTAGGATTTCTATGGTTTTCAAAATATCCTTTGTGATCATGATAATAAATTAATGATTAAAAAATGGAGATTCACGAGAAGAGCTTAGAAGTGAAAGCCAATATGTGATTTGGTAGAAGAAAAGATCTGGATTTGAAGAACGAAGATCAGCCGATCGATGCTAAGACCAGTCAGCTAGCCGACAAGGTGCAACCGATCGAGCGCACGTCCCACGCACCTAGCCGCACACACAAAGAAAATGGGCAAAAAAGCCCTTAGATGGCAATTTGTGCAGCCCGTGCGGTGGAATTTGCGGTCGTGCATCGGCCAGCGCCCGACAGGCGCTTCATGGTGCGCGCAGCTTGTGCACGTCTGCTACATTTTTTGACTTTTTTGGACAATTCTTGACCACTTAGACTATAAATAGTCTCCTATCTTATCATCAACCTCATGCCCGACTTTCCCCTTTAAAAACCCTAGTTTTCATTAGCTTCTCTTCATTTATCGCTTATCTACAATGGTTTTTATCCCCATGGGTTTTAGTTATACAAGCTAAATATACTCTTGGGAGCAATTTGTAAGCAATTCTAGTATGAATTTGTGAGATTTGGTTTATCCTACTTTTTGCTTTGATTATCAACATGTTTTATGCTTTTTTTTGTTTATTAATGCATGATTTAGACTAGGATGATCAACTAGTTGATGATTGTGAATTGATTGTTTGCTAGCTATTTGGTCAAACCCGGAAGACTCTGTCTTTTTGTCGATGTGATTATTGTTGATTGGTGTTAGGGTGTAATTAGGGATGATGACTAATTATGATTGTTGATTGGTGAAATTTCTTGGGTTGAAGATGAAATTGAATGGGTTTTCCTAATTATCGATGTGGCTCACTAATAACGTCTAGCATGAAGGCCGATACTCATAATTGTTATTAGTAGATATATTTGTGCTATCTATATGTTTCTCGCTTGTTGGACACTGTGCTAGTTGTGTTGGGTCTCCATGTTTATTGCTATCCTCGGGCCATTCTATGATGTCAATTGTCTAGAGTGACCGGAGGGTAACGATTATTTTGTGGCGTTAATCACCCATTCTAGCTATCACCGAGGAGAAGTGAGAAATTTATTCACTCCAAAGGTGCTGACAAGTTCTCCACAATACATTTTCAATGCATGATAATAGGATAATTAGTAAATGATCAAAGGATAACTATAAATGTGAACCAATAGCGCCCAAAACTTGTTATAATCTTAGTTGCATCTTTCGTGCTATTGTGATCATATTTACATCGCTCGTTCTAATCGTTTGCTAATTTAGTTATAAAAAGTAGTCGTAGTGTTTTCTAATCTCATAACCCCCCAAATATTGTTACTACACACATGTGACTTCTTCGTGTGTTTTTAACTACACTCAACATTTTATAAACCCCCTTTGCCTTGTGGACGACCCTGACTTGCCACTAGCTACTATCTAGTAGTTAGCTGTAATTTGCAGAAGTTACGAGACCCGCAACTTGGTTCACTCGTCATTAGCTCATTCCCCCTCTTCGGAACCATACCTTACAGTGCAAGGATTTTTCCAGAACAAGACGGCATACATGCAGGATTTCTGGTATGGATTTTTCAGATGATATTGTGCAGACTCTGACATTTGATGTACAGTTTACTGATCACCAGAACAATGATTTGGAAGCCACAAAACACAGGTAAGTTCACTCTAGCTTCCGCCTAAGAACTGTTGAGAAGGAGAAGACAACATATAGGTTTATAATTAAAAAAAAAGAAAAAGAAATACCACATATAGGTTTAGAATTTAAATCAAGAAAACACAGAATTGAAAGTGGATTCAACAATTTGTAAGACCTTAATCAACCATTCTATCTTAAGACTTCCAGGCCTTCAACATAAACCTGCTTGCGGTTTTGAAATCATACGTGAACTAAACGATAAGTTGGGACAGCCATCAGATGATGAGCCTTGGACACAACAAGCCCGAATTCCTCAGTCATATCCAGCTGTGTTGGCATCAATCCATTGGGGAGCTCCCAATTAAAACAGTGAACCAATTGTGCCACCAGAAGACGAACCACAGTAAGGCCCAACTGTATCCCAGGGCAACCTCTCCTCCCGGACCCAAACGGAAGTAACTCGAAATCATGTCCCCTCACATCAACCTCGCCGCTTTCAAATCTCTCCGGGATGAACTCATCTGCATCGTGCCATGCATTCGGATCCCTCCCGATCGCCCACACGTTTACAATCACTCTTGCGCCTTTTGGTATGCGAAAACCGCCCACCGCGCACTCTTCCCTGGCGGCGTGAGGGAGCAGCAGCGGCGCCACCGGGTGGAGCCTCAGCGATTCCTTCACCACCATTTCCAAGTATTTTAAGCTCTCCAGGTCAGGCTCTTCTACCATTCTCTCCAGCCCTACTACGCTTTCAACCTCTTGCTGAAGCTTCTTCAGTACTTTCGGGTGTTTCAGCAGCTCGGAGAGCACCCATTCGACAACCGTTGCCGAAGTATCCATTGATCCGACAAGCATGTCCTGAATATCAATGTAATAATATGATGAGATTTGATGAAATCTGAAGAGGGGACATCTTTTATGAGTAACTTACCAGTAAAACGGCTTTGATGTGACGGCGATCGAATTGAAATCCAGGTTCTGTAGTTTTCATCAGGGACAACATCGTGTAAACGAAATCATCAGCTTGTCCAGCTTGGTTGGGGAATTTCTCGTGCTCGTGAATGATCTTCTCAAAAAATTCATCGAAAACTCTGCCAATCACCTTCATTCTCCTGGTTAATCCCTGAAAATCAACAACCCCGAGAAAAGGGAAATAGTCTCCAAGATTAGGTGTGGCACTCACTTGCATCCCTTCTTTAATTACAGCTTTGAAACCCCATTCACCAAAGTCTTTGTCTCCGTACTTCTTCCCAAGCACCATCAGGGAGCTCATGTTAAAGTTCAAGGACGCCACTTCCGCACTCAGGTCAACAACTTCTTGGTTCACAGCAGCTCTTCTCAGTGATTCCACAAACAGTACAATCTCTTGTTTTCTCATAGACTGAAATGAGCTGATTTTCAGGTTACTAAGCAAGTTTAAGGTGCAGAGCTTTCGCATGTTGCGCCAGTATGCGCCGTAGGGTGCAAAAGAGAGGTTTCTTTGCCCAAAACTGATGTACTTAGCTGCTTCATGGGGTGGCCTAGTGGCGAAAATAAGGTCATGGGCCCTCAGGAACTGTTCAGCTGCCTGAGGAGTTGAAACGATGATATTGTGCACGAACCCGAACTGGAGGTGCATGATAGGACCATGTTCTTTAGCCAGCTTATGCAGATCATGATGCGGATTCTTTCCCAAAAGATGGAGATGTCCAAGTATTGGAAGCCCTTTTGGACTAGGAGGTAGTCCCTTACTTTTCTTCCTCTTTGAGAACAAGTTTAGCAGTAAAACTGTGGCTAATACTGCAAGTGCTGTATAGATTGGAGTTGAAGCCATGATCATATGTGTTAAACAAGCCACTGGCCTTAATTCTGCAGTTCCCTTATGGTGGTTATTGCTTTATAGTAATATGCTTTTAACTGTGATCGGCTATAGCAAAATGAAGACAAGTAGAAAATTCAGGACAGAATATTGGAGAGATCGTGTGTTGATGGTTGCCGCTAAATGGGTATCAGGGTTGCTGATTGGTGGCTTGCGGAAAATACAAGATGTATCTTAAATTAGTTTCTGTTTTGGAAAGGAACATGCTACTACAATTAATCTTTAATACCTTCTTCCCTTTCCCTTTCCCTTTCCCTTTCCCTTTCCCACCTGTTTGTAAACTCCAAAATATATTTACAGAGATGAAAATTTATTGTTAATTTTTAACAGCTAGTTTTCAACAACATCAAGAGTACGTCTATTGAAAGATAATCTTTCCATAAGTCATGGAAATATCAAAGTTTAAAGTGTAAATTAGAATAAATGAACATAAAATTTTTGGGTTGCATAAATCGAGTTATAAACTTTATAATTATTACACGTTTCATAATAAATTTTTAATATTGCAATTAAGATTTTTTACCTTTTATTATTGTAATTAAACCTCATTTTTTCATAAGCCTATGAAAATACTGTCTTTCCCAAAACTTTACCCAAATAAAAAGTCTTGTTTTATGTAAGCTAAACTTTAGACCAGAGTTTATTGTACAGTTATTTTAATTTTTATTTGAGATAAGATTTTTTTATAAATATACTAAAAATTTAGGAGCCTACTGTACAATTATTCTTAAATATCTTCTCCCATTTCCCCTCTCCTTTCCGTACTTGTTTATGAACTCCAAAATATATTTATAGAAATGTTTTTTTTTTTTTAAATAAAGAAGCGAGGACATGATGATATTAAGTGCAGAAAGAAACAGGTTTCAAGAAATGGCCGATTCTTATGGTAGAATCGCATCAGAAGTAATGAACTATAGTAACTATAGTTTGGAGTACCTAGTACGTAGCAAAGAAACCTTACAAACTACAACGGCCTTAGCAAAGAGAAGATGCAGGCGCTGTCTTGATGAAACACTAGATATGCTCGGGTTTTGCAATCTCAATAATCTCTTCCTTAATTTCTTTCTTAGGAGCAACGAGAGCAACATCTTGGTCCGATAGGCCAATGGACTTTAAGGCTGCAAGGGCATCGTCCTGCTGCTGCTGTAGAGTAGTCCTCAGATCTTGAAACTCTTTTCTAAGCTCGCCCACTTCAGTGTCGAGTGAAGTCTTCAGTTCAGAAAGCTCATCACGGTAGACCTTACATTAAGTGTCCAGCTTAGACCTCCAACCTTGAAGATCCTGCTTCAAACTCTGAATTCTGTTGATAAGATCTTTCCTTGCCTCATTCAGCTCCTCTAGCTTAGGAGTAATGGGCACATTTTCCTTCCTCAATCCCAGAGGGGGTGCCGCAGGCGCCGGCGCCGGAGAGGATGAAGGTGCATCGGAGTTAGCCATGAAGAACTGAATTTTTTCAAATTTGGATTTTGTGTGCTTTTGGGCGGGCGAAATTATTCTGGTATCAGTTTGAAAGGGAGAATAATGAAAAGTTCTTGTTAAGTTTTAACCGCTAGTTTTTTACAACAAGAATATATTTATTTAAACAAATTTGAATGTAACGAATAAATTTTTATGAATATATGAATATATTTAATTAAAAAAAATCGAGAGTAAATGCTAGTTTTTTAAAACATGAAATATATTTATTTTAACAAAATTAAAGTTACTGCCACTTTTTACCTGCTAATTTTTTACAGAAATAAATATACTTCATTTGTCTCAGCCTATTGTACACAGAATCTCTTTTTTATCAAAGATTTCAAACTTTGACCATATATTTGAATAGGTATATGAACAATACTTTTATCGTATGAGATATGGTTAGATCCATCATAACATGTAGTTTCTAAATATCAATTTTTAAGTGTCATTACTGTTCACAACTATACATATTTATAATTAAACATATTTATTGAACACTATAAAAAATATTTGTAAAAATATGGTAAGATAGAATGAGTACTCACTTTCGTAGAGATTCGAAAGTACAAGTTGCTTTTTAATGGCTAGTAGACTGTACACACCTATTTATTGGATCACCATCTTGTGTTGAATCATTTAACCATTTTTTTAAGTTCACGTTGAAGCAACTAAATTGCACATAAATATCCTACTCCAGGACTAAATTAGGAGTCACGGTTATTGAATTATCAAAGTTCAGTGGAGTATGAAATTCGGTCCATTTTATTAGAAAGGAACGCTCTCATAAGAACACCTGAATGCTATACCATCGACGAATCACTTGCCGCCACACTCGAAGCCTCAATGATCTCACCGTCATCGACCGCATGTAGGTACAGTAAAAATCACCGATACGGTCCCATAACACTCGTTAATCCCTATCAAAGAAATTAATCATTTAATCTAATAATTCTGATTTTATTATTGAATTTCTCTTTACTGAAATAAAATGGGCAAAATTTGCGAGGCTAGGAGCATGTGCAAAGGGGATTTCTTGGAAACCACAAAACCCCACATTGAGGTTTCTTCACAAAAAAATTGAGAGACAGTGGGAGAAGGAAGCAACTGGTTCGACGTAGTTTCATCCAAAAGCATCCATGTGCGCCTGGGCCCCTTTTTTGTCTCCTAATGGGACACTTGGCAGTCTATTATTGGACCATGTGTCCTGCACTGACTTTGGTTCAAACACGTGGCACCACCTGATTGGTCAATGTGTCCAAATGTAATTTTTTTCAAAAGTTCTGATTTTCCTTTAAAAATTTTAATATGTATTTTTTTCATTTTAAAATTGTTAAAAAGTGAAATTAAAGTACAAATTCAAATTTTAAAAATGAAATTAATTTTTAAATTTATTTAGGGTTTAAGGTTGTGAATTTCACTTAAAAGTGGGAGCCATTCTAGACATTTTCTCTATTAAATATTGAAGGTAAAATTAATGAGTAGAATAGAAAAAATCAAGTGAAGTTCATGAAGTGGTTTCTCAGTTTTTGATGAGACTTGAAATGTTTGTTTTTCCTAAGGCATGTAACGTATCTTTTGGTTATCTTTTGTATGGTTGATTGCTAGATTTAGGTGTGTTGCATTGCGAAGGGTTTAGATGACCGTTTGTGGTCTTCATATCTAAATCTCTCGTTAGCTTATTTAGATCTAATGGAGTCAATGTTCTTACAAGCATCTAGATTTTATTTTGTGAGCTAATCTGTAGATTGCTGGTAAATACTTCAGAGTAGTTTAGTGAAAGCTATTCACGGGAATAGTAGAAGATAGTTGAAGGCTATTCGCAAAGAATGCTAGCAGAGCGAAGGAAACGTGCTTAAACATGGTGGTAGATGAGATGTGCCAAAGAGAAAGAGTCGAAGTCCGGTAGGAAGTGAAGATTGGCATAGCCTTACACGACCTGTGTCAAATCAACGCCTTATGCTACTAAGTCCCAACGTGGACCGTTTGATTTTGTACGACTCATGAGCCCTGAAGATGGAGACACGAACCTCCAGTTCGCGCCCCGACCTATTGGGTAGCCGCGCCATCAGAAGGTGAGGATGATGACTCCAGATGGCGGACCGCGTGCTTTCGCACGAGCCGCGCCGCTCATACCAACACAAGTTCCCTCCAGTCGGCGGCCCGCGCACCTTTGCACAAGTCACATGCTCAGTTTGGCTAAGGAACATTTCCAGTCTGCGGACCATGTGGTGCGGGTCGTGTGCAATTGCACGGCCCATGTCGACGTAGCTGCTAGGGTTTCCCTTTGTTTTGGGCTTTTCTAAGGCCCATTTTCACCTACTACATAAAGAGCCACTCGTCTACTAGGGTTGAGAACAACCTTTGTTATTGTAATCATAATTTCTTAGATCTAAGAGTAGTTAGGGAAAGAAAGAGGCCAACTCTTCTCTTCTTATTGATTATTCCTAGTTTATGCCTATGGCTTTGAATCCAATGATTGAATTGAGTTCAATTTCCATGGAGTAGTTTAATTACTTAGGGATTTATTTGTATTTATGACCAGATGATAATTTTGTGAGATTCATAGATTTCCCTATCTTTTATGTTCTATAAATATCCATGTTTGATTTATGCTTTACATTCTTGTAAGATGTATGTTATGTATGTTCTATGATGCACCATAGTTTCAAATGTGATATGCCATCGTGCTAGGCTTGGATTGCTAGCTTGGGAGTGTTGGGTTAGACCTATTGTCGGTTCGTGAGTACTAGTGATGTAAGTGTATGCATGTATGATCGAGAGTACCATTTCGATTATTAGAGTCTATCTTAATTGGATCATCATGTAATAATAATTCATGTTAATGACGATAGATGCCCTAAGGAGGGTGTAAACCCTCGGTGTAACCCGATAGAATGAGTATGATAGTTTGTAGCAACTAGGGTTTTTGTGTAGCGACCATAGTCATTTCAACCCTAGAGTTATCATAAGACCCCGGTTCTTTTGCCTATCTAGTCATAGGGATCGGTTTACATAGTGGAGTGCCTGGGATATAATTTCTTTACTCTCATATCTAACAGTTTCTAACTATGCAAGGCTTTGTTCCTTTAAGCGGGGGCACGTTAGCATTGGGAGTGATATTTATGGGGAAGGAATTGCGGTATCGAAAAGTGCAATCGAGGCACCTTCCTTAATGACAGAGGTGGTGGTGATAGCCTATAAGAAGACGATAAACCTTTGTTTCACGGACACTGGGAATGTCCTACTACTATCCACACAATGTGACATAGCCATGCGATAGGTTTATATATCTTACATGGGATAGAATCTAGAATCAAAGTCATTCACCGGTCATGTTACACAAATATCCCCAAGGCTAGTTTAATATAGTTTAATCTCTTTGATTTGTAGTTGTTAGATAAAAACCCACAATCATATGTTTGCAACACTAGTTATTCCTGACACACAATTGGAGTGACGCCCGATTGTGAGTAGTGTCTAGTTAACTCTTAGATTCTAGCGTCTCCGTGGATGACATTGGATTTGCCAATAGCTACTCTATAGTAGTTGGTAGTGAGAATACAAGAGCAACATATAAATATTATCTTTTCATATAGCGCTCCACGGCTTAGTACTGCTCCCCCGTGAAAAGTTTGGTGCCATTAACAACCCCACAAAGTGCGGATCAAATTTTGGCGTCGTTACTAGGGATGCTAGTTTAAATTTGATTGGTAGCTTGCATGACTAGTTAGTAGTAGTTAGTGTTTTTTTGTAGCTTTAGTTGGTAATTGTGTTGAGCTTAACAATAAGTATTCTCATTACTCCTGATTTGTTTTGCTAGTGTTCTCTGTTGGACTGGTATTGTTTTGCCTCTTTTTTAGGTACACACATGTACCATGAACTTAGGAGCTCTACACTATCTACTAGAAAACGTAGGTGGCGAAGAAGGTTGAGAATGAGAGCTAGAGAAGAGGTTCTGCAGGGACCAACTGTTTGTGTAGAAGTATAGAGAGGTGCTATGGTGGAAGACAACAGAACGTCTAGGGAGTTGATAACTCCAAATTTGGAGAATCGACCCCTTTTCATCGTCTTCCTGCCTTTACTGCCAAATGTTACTTGTGAACTCAAGAGTGGAATGATATAGTGTTTGCCCACATTTCACAGGATGGCCGGGGAGGATCCCAAGAAGCACCTCTCGTAGTTTCACTTGTTTTGAGCTAACATGAAACCATCGAGAGTGTCGGAGGAGAGTTATAATTGGAGGTCATTTCTCTTGTCACTGAGAGATGCTGTTAAGGATTAGCTTTACTACCTCCTGCCGGACTGTATCACCTCATGGACAGATATGAAGCGTAGGTTCCTCAAGCAGTATTTCCCTGCTTCAAAGTCTGCTTGATTGAAGAAATAGTTGTCTAACATCTCGCAGCTACTGAATGAGTCTTTGTATGAATATTGGGAGTGATTCAAATGTTTCTTGGAAAGCTACCCCTATTATCCATTCAAAGAGGAAGATCTCATGTAATATTTATTTAAGGGTTTGTGTGATGAGGACATGCAGATGGTAAATGCCACATGCAATGGTTTGATAGCAAACAAGAGCCCCAAAGATGATATGGCCTTATTTGAGGAAATAACAAATGGTACATGACAGTTTGGGAGCCAATCACGAGTGAAGACTTTGGAAGAATCCACTCACTCCCTAAGCTTGAAGATTAATCCCAAACTCTTGCTTCAATGATGAAGGAATTCATGAAGGGGAGGACTCAGCAAGTAAAAGTATGCAGGATTTGAAAATTGGATCATCCAACAGACATGTGCCCACAAGTTGTAGAGGACGTTGAGAAGGTAAAGGCATTGGACTTCAATTGAGGCAATAGGCTACATGGTAGGGGAAACCAAGGGTTTCAAGGGAACTAAGGAGGAGACTGTCAAGATCCATGTACCAATTCCTTCAACCCCCAATATACGGACCACCCGAATTTCCAGTAGAGAGGTGACAACCAAGGATACAATTGGGGGGGAGCTCCACCTCAATCCTACTGAAGGGGTGAGGTGCCTCCAACAAAAACGGTCCAATCAATAAGTCATATTGGGAGGATATCTTAGAGGCGATTGCGTAATTGACCAAGAAAATTTACATGTTCGCCGAGCGCACAAAAAGAAAAATTGAAAAGTTGGCACAGGGGCTTTCTCAAGCATCAAGAATCTTGAGGTGCAAGTTAGCCAACTCGCCAACTCGGTCTAGCTCAAGGCAAGAGACTCTGGAAAGCTACCATCCCAACACAAAGTAAATCCAAGAAATGTGAGTGAACTAAAGTTCAGAAGTGGGAACGAGGTGAGAGAAGTCGAGGGGGAGATTGTGCAAAATGATGACAAGATTGTGGAAAATAAAATTAGCACATTTGAAGAGGAAGAAGTAGTCATTGAGGAAGAGCCCACACAAGAGTTTCCTACCATCGTGGCAAGATTCAACTTTCCATCGCCGTTCCCGAGTGCTCTGAGGGGAAGGCCAAAGGTGGAGTCCAATGAAGATCAAGTCCGCCAGGTCTTCAAAAAGGTCGAGGTTAGTATTCCACCCTTAGACGTAATTGAGCAAATTTCATCATGTGCTAAAGTTTGAAGAATGCTTGCACTGTGAGGAGGACTAAACCTATTAGAAAAATAGGAAAATTGAGAATATGAGGAGTTGCCACTTTAGCCCATAAAAATATTCCAAAAAAGTGTGATGACCCCGAAAATTTTCAATTCTTATTTATCTAGGTGGTAGATTGATTAAGGATGCTATGATTGACCTTGGAGCTTTCATTAATGGTATCCCATATAGCCTATTTGAAACTCTAGACTTAGATGAGCTTAGGGACACCAGGGTGATAGTTCAACTAGCTGATCATTCCCAAGCAAGCTCTAGAGAGATAGTAGGGAATTTATGGTTAAAGTTGGCAATCTTATGTTTTCGGTGGAGTTTTATGTCCTTGATATGTGACCCGCCTCCACTCGGGGTCGTTAATGTGATGATGTAGCTAACCCAAACAGAGGTCATGAGATCAAACAAACAAATAGATGAATGAGAGATGGTACAATTTAAATTTTATATTCTGCTCCCAAACTTACTAGTAAGATACCTATAGTGTAGTTAGTGGCAAGACAGGGTTTTTCCATAGAGATACTAAGTGTCTAATAGTCAACTAACCACAGCCACGTACGAGTCGTTAATCCATCTATGCGTTAGGAATAGCTAAATATTACAAACATGTTTGGGGGTGTGTTTGAATTAACAACTACAAGCATATAAGATCACACAAGATTAAACTATATAGACAAGCACTTGGGAAATATTTGCGCAACATGATTGGTGAAATGTTTCAATCCTTGATTCAATCACATACAAGACATCAAAACCTATTCTAGTGTTCATAACACGAAGTGTGGTCGATGGTCAACACTTCCACATACCTGTCACGTAGGGTGCTCTTGTAATCTTCCATCGGTATCACCTCCGTAATTAGGGGAGTGCAACAATAGCACTGCCCCCTGTGTAGATATGTTTATCCCCTGTACGATTACATCTTAGGCATTACACCGTGAATGCTCTATTCCTAGGCCTACGGAGGCAAAGGAAAATAGGAACCTTATTGATGGCACTAGGGTTACTAAACCCTAGTTTTCTACCAAATGCTATCTCTACCCGTAACCCTTTGGGCCAACTAGCCAGCTAAGACTAGTGTGTTGTCATCGTAACGGTAAAACTCAGAAAATACCTATGTTCACACACCCGCGTGGACCCGAACCCCACTACCCATATCACATCTAGATTTCTCTTCCCCGGGGGGTATCAATATGTGCACCAACATGAAAGTAGACTACGGTGTGTGCCAATCTTATTGTATTATTCATGCAATTCATAATAAATTTAAGAACAAGCCAAACAATATCACAAACACATAGAAATAGGTAGATCTAAGGAATATCACAAAACATAAACCAAATCATGAATACAATTATAATCCCCAAGAAAATAAACTATTCCCTAAGCATTGAACCCAAGTATTTCATTAGATTCAATGCCTTTGGAAAAATGAAAAATAAAGACAAGAGAAGAGAAGATTCTTGAGAGAAGGAAGAGCTGATTTCTCTCTCTACCTTACTCTTGAAGTTTTAAAATGAGTATAAACTTAAAACCTAGTAGACATAGGTCCATATATATAGTAGTGGGGAATTGAGCCTTGAAATAGGCCTAAAATTGGCCTAAAATCCATAGCAGCCACAACAGACACGACCTATGGAAACCAACCGATCCGTGCTAGTCGGGTGCCCTTCGTGCTGAAGCGGGCCGCTTGGTTTTGCACTGGCCGTTGGCCTCATGCTGGTGCGGCCTGTCGTGTCTGGCACATGCCATACCCCTCGTACTGGCACGTGCCATATCACCCGGCACGGACCGCTGGCTAGACCTACGTGTTGATACTTCCAATTGCACTTCTCACATTTTTTGGCACAGATCATCGACTGGATCCTCATTTTGCTCAGTAAAATGGTGCGGGCCATGTTACCCTTCAAACCCTGTGGGCTAGTCTTCACATTTTGGGTTTGAAACGGCGCTACCCGTGTGAAACGACACAGTCCATTCCCATACTTAGTCAATTTTGGAGTGAAACAAAGCAAAAGAGACACAGGATGCATGAGTGGGCACAATCCGTGTTCTTAGGATGAACAAGTATGGTGATAGGGGGCATCCCTATCTCAATCCCTTGTTAGGCTTGAAACCATTGACATAATTCATGTATGAAAATGATGATACACATTGCATGATCATATGTATCCACAACTGCGGGAAAGCCATTCTTTCTAGCACTAATTGAAGAAAAGACCAGGAGAGTCTATCGTATGCTTTATTCATATCAAGTTAAATTGTCGCAAACAAATTTTTTCCTTTTTTCTGTTTACGTATGAATTCTGCTAGCTCATGTGCCATCAATATACTTTCCCCAATGTTCCTACCCGACACAAAACCATTCTGATTCTGTGAGATGAACGTGTGAATGACCTTTTCAGTCTGTTCTGCAGTAGTTTAGCAAAGAATTTATAACACACCTTGCATAAGGTGATTGACCGATAATCTTTTGATGCCACTGGATTCCTGATCTTAGGTATAAAAATAATTAATGTTTCGTTCCATTCCGGATGCATTAATCCTCCTTGCTGAACAGTAAGCACACATTGCAGTAATGGTTCCTTTAGAACTCTTCAGTGTTTTTGATAGAGGCAAGGAGGAAATCCATCTTTACCCGGAGATGACCAGGATTTCATTTTTTTTACGGTAGACCACAATTCATGCTCTGTGAAAGGTTGATTCAGAAAGCATTGGTCATCTTCCGATAACCTAAGTGGGGTAAAATTAAGTAGCTCTTGAAGAGAACTGTGATAATCAGGCATGTGAGGGTATATTTTTTGCTCTTGATACAACCTCCTCAAATGTCCTGAAAGCTCTGCTTGAATCTGTATAGGATTTGTTATCCCGTCTCTATGTTCCGTTTATAGTTTTATAATCTTCTTGGATTGTGATCGTTTGGTAGCCCATTGGTGAAAATACTTGGAATTCTTATCACCAAATTGATCCCATTTTAGCTTTGCTCTTTGCTGCCAATAATCATGCTAATACTGCACTAATTTGATAAGTTCTTATTTGAGTTCATGATGTTTTCTGCGTCTTTCTTCTGAAGTGTTCAAACTTAGACAATCGTGAATCTTGCTCTCCAGCTGTTTGACTTTACCATCAATATTCCCATAAGAAACCTTGTGCCAGTTTTGTAGGTGAGACATGGTTACTGATAACCACTTGGAAAAAGCTAGTGGCCGAATCTTGATAAAAGTTCTGATGAAATCGGTCTTTGGCTAAGGACCAAATTTTAGCCACAATATCTTGTACTGCCAGATCTCTCTCCCCGAATGCTTCATATCTCCTCCATATTTGTTGTTTATGTTGTTTTACTTCCAAATCCAACACCATTGGACCGTGATCAGAGATGGAGATGGGTAGATTATACAGAATGGCCCGCTTAAACATATGTACCCAATTTTGATTAGTAAACGCCCTATCCAACCTTTCTAAAATCAAGTCTTGTTTCTTACCATTACTCTAGGTAAACCAAGCCCCTTGATTTTTTTTACTTCTTTCAAATTAGAAAATCCTAGAAACTCCTTCAAAGAGTTGGTGTCATTATCTTCTGCCAGAAGGCCTCCAAATTTGTCTATGCTACTTGTCAATCGATTCCAATCTCCAATGCAAAGAAGAGGATGCTGCAAAAGATCTTGACACTTCATTAAACTTTCCCAGACTTGCCTCCTACCTGCTTTCTCTGGGAAACCATAAACAAAATTAGACAACCAAGGTTGGTGTCTTTAACCTTAACTACATTATTAGACGATGCTAAAACTTGCAGCTCAAGAGTGTCTACCCAAAAGAGGGCTAAAACCCTAGCCAATCCTATTGGCTCTACGTACATGGAGTGCACAAAATAAAAAAGAGTTACACCACCTATCTAGTACATCATTTTTCACCTTAGTCTCCATTAGACAGATTATCTGAGGTTTGTGATGCCTGACCAGCCATTTGAGATTATTCTTAGCAAGGACTCGGCCAAATCCCCTGCAGTTCCAACATAATATCCCCATGGATGATCGGGTGGTTGATTTGGTACAACCACTGGAAGACTTGCAATAAGATCAGCCAACACCTTCAATTATTCATGATCTAGAAGTTTGAATACCTCATCACCTATCTCAATAATCTCCTTACCCTTTCTGTTGGAGGCCATTTGTGGCAACGACGGAGTGTTATCCTAGCTAAGAGCAATGCCATTGGGAGTATATTCCACATTACCCGGTATCATAACTATTTTCCTTTTTAGCCATTTGAAAGTTGTAATCCGGTACTCACACCCGAGTGCATCATTTTTCCAGCTCCTTCACCTTCTTTGCCAGCCTCTCCTCATCCAATGCTGAGATTGGGTATCTTAATATTCTTAATCTCTTCATCCACTGTTCTCCTGCTAATCTCCTGATACTTCCTTTTCCTGGATGCTTCCATCCATTTCTTCTTCTTCGACCCACTTCATTTTTCTGATTCATAGTCTACTATTGTCCTCTTGATATTATTCCCTTTTTCTTTATGCTCTCTATCTTTGATTATGGCTTCTGCTATTTGGTCTCTTACAGTTTGTTAA
This sequence comes from Rubia yunnanensis, assembly GCA_037428765.1. NCBI lineage: Eukaryota > Viridiplantae > Streptophyta > Magnoliopsida > Gentianales > Rubiaceae > Rubia > Rubia yunnanensis. The sequence goes on along the minus strand of CM075069.1, from coordinate 60,656,237 downwards.
CCCTCATCATTCACTTCAGTATTGGAGAGTTTCATATTTGTTTGGCCGCCATCCTCCATCCCAGTAATGGAGAATTGTATATTGTGCCCCGATCCCAAAATTAGCTCCGGCGTCTCTAAACTCAGCGTGTTTACCACAAGTGATTCTACAAGAATAGGATTAAGCTGAGAGCACTGAGATCACTGTAGTATTGGCAGCGTTATATCCATCCAGTTTGTATCAAGGATGGCCAGAGTCGGTATTGACTCCACATACATCAAAAATAGTGCAGGATCCACGATGGGATGTTGCATGGGTGTATAAGGCCCCAATAATCCTGGATCCCCCCATTTGGTACTCCATAACTGAATGGTGATTGGCTGTAGTATCCATTTCTTCCGTTACGAGTACCCTAGATTGAGCCAGTGAGGGATTAGCCTTAGAAAGTGGGGTCCAAGCTTCCATATCTTCAATCAAAATTTCTAGCTGGTGCTTCGGAAGTGATAAATTTTCAGGAGCCATGTCTAAAACCTACAAATCTAGATTGTGCAGTGAGTCATGCATTTGAACTTGATCCGCCTCCAAATCCTGGATGACAACAACTTCAGAGTTGGGATAGTTTTTTTAGTGGAGTCTATTTTGGTTGGGAGACCTGCATCCTCCTTGCCAAGACGACTCACCGACATAAAATTTGGAAGAACGATTATGTTGGAAACTCGAGCCTGTGAGTTGAAAGAGTGGCGTGTGTCCTAAATAGGACCCCTCTCTCTGTGGCTCCTATTGTTGTACCACTGACGACTGGTATCAAACATATGGCAGACCATCATCCACCAGCACTGTAAACTTAAAGCCATTTTTAACCCGTTGTACCTCTGCATGGAATAAATTCCAGTGATCCTCCATGAAATCCATCGGAAGATTTGATTTTAGGTGTTGGAGTTGGTACTGGTGCAGCCTCATAGAATCTATGAACATCTCCACACTATCATTCATGCCAATGTCCACTCCTTGTTAGGGAAAATTCTTGATCAGAGCCTTATTAAAAAATTATTTCAGGTCTTCATCATCCACAAAAGTGCAACCCCCTGACGTATGTCCGATCACCCCCACGACATTTACAAAATCACATAATTTTTTCATAAGTACATGGAATCCAAAATTTATGTTCTGACTTATCTTGAATGAAAAAACCTGTTATCGGAAGTTAGAATGGATCTATCCAAACTCTAGCCTTGAGAAACTAGGCGTTGATGGTCAGCCAATATGTGATATTAACTGTCTCTACATCTCCAATCATTCCAGCTAAATCCCTTCCTGCGATCCTATTAAACAACATAGTCGGTAGGTTGAAGCGCCTAATCCAGACCAAGATCCCGGTGACATGCAGGCTCGCCACCAGATATTTCTCGTTCCAGTTCCTCAAACACAGGAGACCACCATCAATGGTATAAGGCCCATTGTTTAAAACCTCTAGCATTCCCACTTTGGTTTCAAAGCCCAAGACCATATATCTGTGATGTCGATGGACGATCTGAGTTCGTGGTCCCGAGTGATGCTCAATGATGCTCAAAATAGTACTAGAATCTCTGATTTGAGAAGATTCTATCATCCACCCAGAAGCCCAATAAGTACAAATGAATTCTGGGTCGTTGAAAGAGGGTATGCTCATCCGAAATTATCAATCGGCCGCTTCGCCTAGTCATTCTGAATGACGATCCACTAAACAAATTTTTTGATTTTAAGTTATTACCCTCCTCAGCTCCCAAATGTTCTGCATGCATGTGATTCTGTGCATGGTTCATAGATCTTTCTTGATTAGAGTCTAGCAGAAAACCATTCATGGTTGGGTATGGATGTGGAAGTAGGTTGGGTATGGATGTGGAAGTAGCTTGGGCAAGATAGGAGTTTGATTATAGGGAGGGGAAAAGGCTAGAACAGAGAAAGGTTTGAACTTCAATGTTTTTTTTAGAGAAAGAGAGTTGGCTTGGAGTATGTGAGATAGTCTATCAGGTCCCATTTAAAGTAGTTGAGGCTCCACTCTTGAATTTGGGTTGGAGAAATGATGTTACAGTTACATGCAAATACTGTAGCTTGCTTGATATGAAGAGTTTCTTCCTCTCCGCACTTTTTGAGGTAATTTCCATTTTGCATGAGCATTTTTCGATCTATGTGCCCATGATTACTTCTATTCAGCCTCTTAGATTTCTTATTGGAGTATAATTCCTCTGCTTCTCTCTTCCGCTTGAGTCGATGTTTCCTATGATCCTCCTTTTTCGAACCAAGGATGACCAATCCTTTTTGAGACACCTTAAAACTTAATTAAGCATGTTGTCCTCCTTTTTATGGAAAAAGAAACCAGTATTGAGCCCAGTAAAATTCTTCTTGGAAAGTTATTTTCCTTTATTGCATGAGAAAGCTAAACTGGTGGATCTTCTTCAGGTGTTCAGGCACGCCTTTATTGGGAACCCGAGAAAGATGCATATGCCAGTGTATCAGTTCTTCCTTCAAAACTTGATCTCTTCCAATTCCTTGAAACGCTTATCTGTTTTGTGATTATCTTGGACCGGCAAGCAAGAGATGGAAGGCCCAATAAGAACTGAAAGCTAAAAGCACCCAATAGGCCTTCTTAGAAGTAGAAAAGATGAAAAACTGCTACTATCTCTTTTTTGTGATTTTGGAATTTGGAGCCCTAGAAACAGAAGATGATGATCATTTTGATCAGAAAGATGAAAATTATGTAAAATCTGCAAAAGAGTAAAATTTCTTAGATCTACGATCTCACTATAGTTTTAGTGAGAGAAACCCCAAAAATTTTATCCCACTATCGTGGCATTGAAGGGAAGATTAAACCGGTAGCTTTGATACCATATTATTGTTGATTGATTGATTGAGTTTCTCTGTGGTTGTATTAGCTATTTAAAGATTACAAGTGTTAATCTATAATGTACAATGAATATTCTAGAGTTCTAATTATTATACACTATCAATATCATTAGAAGTGAAGACCACTTTAAAAAAAAGTGGTATAACCAGAACGCAAATTATACCATATCCCTGGGGTACGGTTCAGTATTGTATCCCCATGTATTCAATTGCACACATGAATAATGGAATTTATACATAAATATATACCTAAATTATAGGAGTGTGTATTAGTTTTTAGTATAGAGTAAATTTAGTTACTGGAGATACAATGTGATGTGTATCCCCGGTGTACTGTATACGAATTGTAAGTAGAATTCTACAGTTCGCGAATAGTGAAAATTACCACGGTCGTGAAAAGTTACCTAGGAGCAGGAACTTTGCATTTCACGAACTGCGACAAAATTATGTTTGAAATCTAAATTGATAGAAAAACTCGGAATCAATTGTGGTTGAATATTGGCGATGGTGGAAACTGTCCTAGAAAGCATTGATTGCAGTGGAATTGTGTGGTAATATACGGTAGTTGTCATGACTGATTTTAAAAGGTGTTGTTATTTTACGCTCAGTATTTTACTGTATATGCCCTGTATATATACATTATAAATATAAAATATATTAAAATTAAAAATAATTTAAATGAAAATTTTTAAATAAAAGTTTAATTTTAAATTTTAAAAACACATGAATTATTAGTGGTGGCAGGGTGGCTGACGGCTTTCGGGGGTGGTATGGCCAATTTCCAATTGGATTCTGGCCAAACTCCAGTCACTGTCCGACAAAATTCCAGCGGGTGATGGTTCTCATATGTAACTCTCATATATGATTCTTATCTGTGGTTCTCACCGATCCAAGTGTGAGCCACAAGGCAAAAAAAATAAATGTGAGCCATAGGATAAGAGTCATGCGATGAGAGCCACAAGTAAAAAATTTTGGATAAGAGCCACAACTACAAATTTTTTGATGAGAACCATGCGGCGAGAGCCACACACAAAAATTTTCAGATGAGAACCATGCGATGAGAGCCACAAGTACATACTTTTGAATGTGAACCATACAATGAGAACCATCGTCTGCCGGAACTTCGTAGGACCGTCGCCTGAGTTTGCTTGGAAATTGGCCATAATCCGATCAAAAATTGGCTGGACCACCACCGAAAAATCACCAGACCACCGTCGGAAGTCGCCGACCACCACCTGTCGCTGCCTTGCCACCACTTATAAATCATGTATTTTTAAAATTTAAAATTAAACATATTATTTGAATTTATTATGTTTGAATTTTTTTATTTTTAATACATTTTATATTTATAAGGTATAAATATCGAGCGTATACAATAAAATATAGGCTATGAAATAGTAATCTATGATTTTAGATTTATCAGATCAAAATTATAATTACATCATGTTAGAAATTAAATGAATTAATATTTAACTGCTAATATATTAATTTTTATATATCAAAAAATTATGAAAAAATTAATAATTTTTTAAATATATGTTATAATGAATATAAGAATATATTATATGATAATAGTCTATGATTTAACTTCAAAAAGTTGAATTGAAATTTTTATTCAGTCACACGTGTAGTAGTTGATAACAGAAATATCAGACCCCTATATAGATAATAGAATTCGTCATTTAGTTGAAATACTGGCATCATTTTAAGCATTCGGCGGATATGGGCAGCGGCAGCAGCCTTAGTTAGCTTTGACTGAATTTATTTTCTTTTTGAAAAGGCAATGCCCTCTCCCTCAGGGCCTCATCATCCCGGTAGTACAAGCGATGGAGAAGTAAATTATAGCATTCGAGGGTCAAGCACTAGTTCACAATGGGTCAAGCACTGGTTCACGATTTATGTTAGTGCCCACAAGAAACCCCTTCGAAAGAGGAAATTCCCATACTGCGATTGCCAGGAATTGAACCCCAATTGTGGGACATGAAACCAAGCACTTAACCACTCAACCGATCATGCGACTGCTACTTTTTTAAGATCTACTTTGGATGAATATAAAGAGGATAATATTTCGAGCCGGTCCGATTATAGTGTGATTTCTTGGCCACTAATTTATTGATTTGAAACCATAATTTAAGCCACCATAGGCATTAACCTTTATTACTAGCAGATGATAGAAGTCTAGTTGTGGAATAATACTTGCATCATGTTGAACATTCAGTGGATATGGTGGGCAGCCTTAGCTTTGGCCGGAATTCTTTTTCTTTTTCAAGATCTGCTCTTGATGAATATGAAGAGGAAAAGATTGCCGCCAGGTCCGACATGCCTCCCAATTTTGGGCAATCTGCACATTCTGGGGAAGAATCCTCACCAAGATATGTGCAGACTGGCAAGAAAACATGGTCCAATCATGTACATGCGATTTGGATATGTCCCTGCAATCATAGTCTCATCCCCTGAAGCAGCTGAGAAGTTCCTCAAGACCTATGACCAATTTTTCGCCGGTAGGCCGTATAACGAAGGTGCTTGGTATGTTGGCTATGAGCAAAAAAGCATAACGTTTGGTCAATACAGCCCCTACTGGAGGAACATGAGGAAACTCTGCACCATACACATGCTGAGTGCCCACAAGATTAGTTCATTCCAGCCCATGAGAAGAGCAGAGGTTGGAGCTATGGTGAAATTCCTGAAGCAATCTGCTTCTGAGGGCTGTGCTGTTGATCTTACAGCTGCAATATCGTCGTTAAGTGCAAACATGACCTGCCTGATGATTTTCGGGGAGAAATATATGGATCCTACTGGCAATAAGGGGTTCAGAGAGGTGGTTCAAGAGCTCTTCCATTATTCAGCAGTTCCAAATGTTGGCGAGTTCTTCCCTTGGCTTGCTGTGCTTGATCTTCAAGGGCTTAGGCGGAGATTCAAGGAACTGAGTAAAGTGTTCGATAGTTTCTTTGAGAAGATCATCGATGATCATCTTGCTTTTCAGGAGCACAAACAAACCAAGTGCTGGAGCTTATGCAATCTGGAGAATCTGATATCGAGATCAGCCGTCGTCATATCAAAGCTATTTTGCTGGTGAGTTTCATGATCGGCTTTTCATGTTTTTTCCGGATTATGCCGTTATTATGCTTAGTCAGGCTGGTTGTTATTATGCCGTTCGATGTATAGCATCTCTGAGATATCATGGTTGGTCGTTACACGTTTATGGAAACACGACCATTAACAAGATCGCTTCCTTTTAATACTATTATCATCATTTCATTCTCACTCTTGGCATATAATTTGGGGTAAAGAAAGTTCGAACAAGGTATATATTGGCTGGACGTAGGGTTTAGAAACTCTGTTTTCTCTGTTCCCCTTTTTTTAGGCTAAATATTTGTTCCTAAGGTCTTGAAGATTTGACTGCTGAATATGGTTTCCGTTGTCATTATGGTTTGCATTTTCCTAGCAGTACAAGTTTGAAGTCGCCATTCATTTTAGCTAGTGTATGGTACGTGGTTAATCGTTAAAATGATCCTGAAAAGAGTTCGGATTTTGAAAGTCATGTTTTCTCACTAGTATTGGAAACCAAAAAAATAAATAAAAATGCAGATCATTTCTTGTTTGTCATAGTGTAAAGTATACTCACTTAGCATGAACTCTGATCACCCAGGATATGCTAGTTGCCTCAATAGACACATCAGCCACATCGGTAGAATGGGCTATTTCTGATCTAATCCAGCATCCAGAGACCATGAAAAAGCTCCAAAAAGAACTGGGTGAGAAAGTTGGAATGTGTAGAAGTGTAGAGGAATCGGACCTCGAGGGATTGGAGTACTTGGACATGGTTGTGAAAGAATCCATGAGACTTCACCCACCGGGACCGTTGTAACTCCCTCACGAATCAGTGGAAGAATGTGAGGTTGACGGGTTCCATATTCAGAAAAACTCCCGAACTCTGATCAACATGTGGGCTATTGGACGTGATCCAAATGTGTGGCCGGATCCTGAGAGCTTCATTCCTGAAAGATTCGAAAACATTAAGGTAGACATCATGGGACAAGATTTCAGGCTTATACCATTTGGGTCGGGCCGAAGACTGTGTCTAGGTTTGCAATTGGGGCTCACTGTTTCTCAGGTTTGTGTTGGCTCAGTTGGTTCACTGCTTCGACTGGAAACTAGCAGAAAACATTCTGCCGCGTGATTTGGATATGTACGAGGCATTTGGTCTGGTGACTACTAGATCCCAGCCTCTTAAGCTTCATTCCTGAAAGATTCGAAAACATTAAGGTAGACATCATGGGACAAGATTTCAGGCTTATACCATTTGGGTCGGGCCGAAGACTGTGTCTAGGTTTGCAATTGGGGCTCACTGTTTCTCAGGTTTGTGTTGGCTCAGTTGGTTCACTGCTTCGACTGGAAACTAGCAGAAAACATTCTGCCGCGTGATTTGGATATGTACGAGGCATTTGGTCTGGTGACTACTAGATCCCAGCCTCTTAAGGTCATTCCTGGCTACCGTTTGGAATCTGTATGAACTTCAATTTTGCATATTTGGTTACAACGTTGTTAAAAGAAGTAACTGATTAGGTTCACAAAATGTTATTTGTAGTGGTAATATTTGTTTTTTTCTATTCATATACTTTTAGTATGTATTTTTGAAGAGTCCGTCTCATAGTGAGAGAGACCAATTACTGGTTTGATATTATGGAATCATTTAATAGGAACTTGTCAAATTTTGGGGGTCAAATTATAATATACTTTTTCTTGGGGTATATTTTTGAAAGTACTCTAAACTTCAGGGGCTGGAATGCAATACTTAGTTTTTGAACAAGATCTATGGCCGGAGCTACCATCGGCGTTCATCACCCTCCCCTCTCTACCCTCCGCCTCCGCCTCTGCCTCTATCCGATTGCGACTCACTGTGTCGCTTTCGCCGTCGGGTATGGAGCAAGTCGTCGCGTTATTTAATTTTCAGATACAGGCACAGCTGATTTTCGATGAATTTTCTGGTTATCTAATTTATTTTTATCACGTTCGTCTGTTAGATTTGCGCTTCTCAATGGTCGAATTAGCGTTTCTCACTGGCCAGTGGTCGTTTTTGTCTTCGATGTCTATCCGGTAAGTTTGCCGGCACGTTCTTCCGCCGATGACGCTGGATCGTTCTTCATTTTCCAAGTTCTGCGTTTTCCAGCATGTTCAAAGAAGCCGGTTGCAATATTTCTTGAATATGGGCTTCCGGAAATTTATTTGGCCCAGTTGATTGGGCTAATGAAGCCGTCTGTCATTTTGTAATGATCCGAGAGGATCCACAAGCAATTAACAAAAGTACTGAATCTTATCAACAAATGCAACAAACGTGCTGGAAAACTGAAGTATTTCTTGAGAGTTTAGGAGAGAAAAGCAAGAGAAAATGGAGATGAGAATAGAGATTACAACTAAATGATTCATAGCCGAATGAATGCCTTGGCAAATATGTGATTTTGCTATTTAAACTAGCTCCTTCCTCAACTAACCAGCTAACAGAATTGACAATTGCTTCTTCTGGTCTAAACCGTTGCCTGCAAAAGGTTTTGTATATTTACACTTCAGTCCTCGAATTATAACACTCCCTCCTTGAAACTTTAAGCTTGTCCTCAAGATTTAAAATCAGGAAATTGATGAGTAACAAAGTCTGCATTTTCCCAAGAAGCATCCTCAATTGATAAGCCTTCCCGTTCAATAAGCCACTGAACTATGCTAATTCCATCAGACTCAATCAGTCTCCTTAGCAGAATCTATTTTGGATACAAAGGCTGGAAATCTTCATCTTCAATTTGTGGCACTTTTGTTTGAGTCTCAAGAAATGGTCCAATTTGCTTTGCTAGTTGCTGGAAGTTTAAGCTTATAAACAAACATTTCCAATTTTACTGTCCACCTGATAAGTTCCAAAAAATATTTGGCAGCCAATTTAGCACTACTCCTAAACTGTACTAACTGTTGTTTATATTCATGCAGTCTAAGATAGACCCAATCCCCAGGCATGAAGCTTTTGTCAGACCTCTTCAAATCTGCTGCATTTTTCATCCTCTCCTGAGCTTTAAGCACCTGTTCATTTAGCAATTGATCCACTTGACTTTTCTGATGCAATAAATTCTGAGTGGTTAGGATTATAGAGTCAGAAAGAATGCCAAATGGTAACTGAAGAGGTTTAACTCCATAGAGTGTTTAAAATTGAGTCATTTTAATGCTAGATTGATGAGTGGTATTATACCACCACTCAGCTGCCTTATCCACTGTTGCTATGAAGAAGGCTTACTACTATAGAAACATCTCAAATAGGATTCTAATATCTTGTTTACCCTCTCAGTCTGTCCATCAGTTTCTAGATGATAAGTAGTGTTTTAGTAACTTAACCCCTAACTTCTTGAACAATTCAGTCTAAAAGTGGCTAGTGAAAATCTTATCCCTATCAGAGGTTATGGTTTCTAGAATGCCATGCAATTTACTCACCTTGTCAAAGAATAACTGAGCTACAGTTTGGGCAGTACAGAGATGAGGCAGTGTTATGAAATGGCTATACTTAGTTAATCTATCCTCTACTACCAGGATAGTATTATAACCATTTGAATCAGGTAACATATCAATAAAGCCTATATTAATTCGCCTCCAAACATGATCAGGGATAGGAAGTGGTTGTAGCAAACTGGAGATTTCCAATGCTCAGGTTTATGTGTTTGACAAACCACACAATTCCTTATGTATTCAGACTTGCTGCTTCATCCCAGGCCAATGAAAGAAAGTTAATATCCTTCTTATAGTAGTTGTTTGTCCTGTATGGCCACCAATAGGAGATGAGTGCATAGCCTCTAAAATCTTTTGCTTAATACCGCATCCAGTGCCAATATAGATCTTCCTTCCACTACAAGAAAAATGATCTTTTACCTCGGTTTTTTTCTTAACCCCAAAAAACCCAGGTAAAAATTTCATTTACCACAGTTGTATTTTTTTCAAAGTAAAAGGTATTTTTTTACCACGGCTATATAAAATTTGAGGTAAATAATTAGTTTTTTACCCCGATTAATAAAAAACCGTAGTAAAAGATTAAAAAATGAAGTAAATAATATTACCGAGCAGCGTGCGACGTCGCACATGTTGTGTTGGAAGCATGATCGATGTAGCCATTAATGTCCGTTATACTAATACGTTTAGCGAATGACCTAGCAACGTTACACATATTTGAAGAGATAAGTTAAAGTAAAGAATTTGACGGTGATAGATAAAGATGTCAATCATATGAAGTTCAAATCATATGAAAACACACATATGAACACGTATAGTCAATCTTATGATGTTCAAATTAGATAGTTAAATAACTAGAAAAACAGTACTAGTAGTCGTGAAACATTCTCACAATCAGTACATAATTCGAATAAGATTTGTCTAAATTCAAACATAATAGAGATTACAATAAACTCAATCAGCTCTGATAATGATGACCTTAAAGGCAATATGCCCCCTAGCTTTGATCACCTTGAAGAACAAGGTGCCCTCGATGCGTAGTTTGTTTCCCTTAAGGAACTAACCAAAACACTTTGGGGAAAGAGCCTTGATCTTGCCACCCCGAGTAGTTCATACTGTATCCTGTCCCGTAGCACCTCGGCACTACGGGGGTCTTCGCACTCAGCAATAGTGGTACAATGTCTCACGGGATGTACTAAATCAGAAAAAACAAATGTTGATTAGAAATGTATTTATATCTATATATGTGTATGTGTGGAAATATTTGAAATTGCAAATTAATTTTAAGTGCCTTGCCAAAGTTGGGTTCTTCCCAAAGTTTTGTTGCTTCAGAGTACAGTGGAAGTGTGGGCTTTTGGGAGCCATTGTATGATCCTCAATGTCGAACACAATAGGCTCATAATTGCTCTGTTGTGCAAAGAACTGCATGAAAACAAAATATTGTATTAAAGTGTGAAGAAGTGTTTCAGTAATTATATTTTGTGAAATGTTTGAGGACCTGGAAAATGGACGACTTGAAGACCCTTCGCTAACCATTAGTCATACATAAGAAATTAAAATGTGAAAGGGGAAGCAGCATGAATTTCAAAGTGCGACGTCACATACTAAATAATATGCTACTAAAAATAAAAGTATGCGACTTTGATATAATATCAAAGTAAACAAAAATGTAACATGTATATAGGCTTCAATCTCTCCCTTCGTCATCTTGCAGACCTACTAGCCATGGGAATCTGACAGCGGGAGTTGGCGGGAAGAGGATTAACATGTCTGAGGTTGTTCGCTTGCATATATGCAACATTGAAGATGAAGTACATAATTTAAAGGCTGAAATAAAGCAGTATGAAGAAATGGTTAACGTTATGAGTATGCAGTTGGATCGAGAGGAGTTCGGTCATAAAAATGACTTTAAGGTGTATTATGCTAGGTATCTTGGTCATATGGAACGAAGAGGTCTGATACGCCATCTTGCTTATTTACACATGAAATGGCTATATGACCATATAATTAGCGAGGAACGTGAGACTGAGGAGAACAGGCACATGATTGAACATTTTTTTCATGAGGCTGAGCACAGTCACCGTTGTGGTGGTTCATCTTCGTCTAGATCATCACGAGCCTCTAGGCGTAGATAGTGATTTTCTTTTCTTGAACGATGATGTTGTTTTCGTTACTGCTTTTGGATGATGTGGTTGTTCTTTTTTTTGTATTTATGATTTTGGGTGCTTTTTGATTTCGTGACTCTCTTTAACTCATGAGGTCTGTCTCTTATGTTTCTATTCTTGTGGTTTTGAATATTGCGAATCTATATATCGCATAGTTGCAAGATCTATAGCTTTCTTTAGTTGCTATTTTGTTGGCATATCTGCCATGTAGCAAGATCTATTGCTTGCTTTAATGAGAATATGTATTGTGCGAAGCCGCAAGATCTATTGCTTGCTTTTGTCGTTGTATTTAGAGGCGGGTTTTCCTAATAGCAAGATCTATAGCTTGCGTTTTATTGAGAGTTCCTCGGAAGATCTTTTGCTCGCTCTTTCTTCGTTGTGGGCATATGTTCTCTATAGTCAATTTCATGAATAGCTTTCTGGTATGTTTTCCGAAAAAAAGGGTTGAGTGGCGTTCAAAATTGATACTTATGCCACTAACTCCATGTGTTGAGAATTTGTATCTTAGTGAAGTGAATGCAAAGTATACGTGTTTGAAAAGGAAAGATTGTATTTCAAAAGGTTCATACTAGGATAATATTGCCTTCAACACAAACGTAGGGAACGAACACCACCAATGATTATATCATGGCTTCTATACATGAAATCTGGATTTTCTTGCCACTTCGCTGATTATACATATAAAAATTTCTTAATTTAATTATGTGCCAAGTGTTAGGAACTCTGCTACCGTTTGATCAGTGTGCCTTCGTTATCTTGTACGGCCCTTCCCACTTGGAGCATAATTTTCCTCTTTCTTCAGCTAGGCTAGCTTCATTTTTCCTTAGCACCAAATCGCCAATTTGGAACTGTGTTTCCTTGACTTTCTGGTTGTAAGCTCTAGCCATATTTTCCTTGTATTTAGCCTCCTTGATTAATTTCTTCGAGCACATCCAAATTCAACCTCATATTCTCTGGATTAACGTCTTCCTTATATTGCTCCACTCGAAGGCTTGATTGTCTAATTTCAACTGGAATTACCACTTCGTGCCCATATACCAGACTATACGGCATTTCTCCTGTTGGTTCTTACACTGTTGTCCTGCATGACCACAAAGTATTAGGCATCTCACCAGCCCAGTCAGCTCGCTTTCCTTCCAATCTTTTCTGGATACCTTGAGCGATCATTCTATTTGTCACTTCTACCTGACCGTTCGCTTAGGGGTGAGATAAATAAGTGAATTTCTGCATTATTCCTAGTTTCAGACAACATTCTGTAAAAACCCCGCTTGTAAACTGTGTGTCATTGTCGGTGACGATGGTCTGGTACTCTGAAACGATAAACTATGTTCTGCCATACAAATTTTCTTGCTGCTTCTATTGTCACTCTCCTTAGTGGCTTCGCCTCTACCCACTTTAAGAAGTAATCCACCGCCACATCCAAGCTCCGTATATTCTTGTTAACGCCGACTGCGGTTTGTGCGATATTGGAGCATTCATCTGGCAGATTCTGAATTTGAGGATGAAGCTGTATGCATCGTTGAACTTAGTTGGCCAGTAATATCCAGCTCAAATGACCTTCTTGAATACTTTCGATATTTCGTTTGCTTGGCATGGCCCTACGCACTTTATCCATGGAGATAAATAACCTTTCTTGTACAAGGTCCCGTCTTCATAGACATAATTGTGGGATCGCATTTCTAGCTTCTTGGCTTGCACCTTATCCGTCGATAGCTTCCCCTTGTCGAAGTATTCAATCAATGGTGTCATCCAGTTTGCTTCATGTTCTTGAACTACTGACACAGTTGCCATCGCTATGCTTCTGATTGGAATGACTTCCACTTTCACATCTTTGTGTTCGACTGATGGCTTAAACCCTGTTGTTGCTAGCTTGATTAAGGTGTCTACATTTGTATTTTCACTTCTTAGGAAGTGTTGGATGTTGAAGTACTCAAGGTTAGCGATGAGTTGATGAACCCTAGTAAAGTATTTCATCAGTTGCTCTTCCTGCACTTTGTAATTTCCACGTACTTGCTGAACCACTATTTGTTAATCCCTAAATGCCTGAACGCTCTTCATCTTTATGTTAACTGTGAGATCTAGGCCGCATATTAACGCTTCATACTCAGCTTTGTTATTGGTGGGTGACAAATCAAAATGAAGCGAATATCTGTATTCCCCTCCGTTTGGGTTAATCAACAATAGTCTTGCTCCACATCCTTCCTTGCTAGATGCCCCATCTACAAACAGCTTCCATGCGACATCCTCCAATTTAGCCTTTCCTTTGTCCTCATCAAAAATCTGTTGAGTTTTTTCCTGTTGTTTCCCCACGCTTGCCATTTCGACGATGAAATATGCTAAAGCTTGTGCTTTGATTGAGCCTTGCGGTTGAAAATGAATTTCGAACTGTCCAAATTCAAGAGCCCACTTAGTCATTCTCCCAGATGACTTGGGATTTTTGAAGATGTTCTTGATTGAGTAGTCACTAAAAACGGCAACTGTATAACTCTGGAAATAGGTTCACAGTCCTTTTGGCGAATATATCAAGTCTAGGGTAAACTTTTCAATTGAAAGATATGCCCTCTCGGCCTGTTGCAGTATTCTGCTGGAGTAGAATATTGGTATCTATTTTTGGTCTTCTTGTCTTACCAGGACTGAACTTACCGCGTTTACTGAAACCGCCAAATACAAGTATAGTGTTTCTCCCTGAATTGGTTCTTTTAACTTTGGGAGTGTATGTTGATCCTTCAGTGACTCGTATGCGGATTGGCACTCTTCATTCCAGCTAAACTTCCTAGGCTTTTTTGGATTTTAAAAAGCGGGAAGTGCCTCTCTGCTTCTTTTGAGATAAACCTACTGAGTGCGGCGAGTGATCCTATTAAGATTCAAACTTCCTTTACTGTTCGTGGATGGGGGATTTTAACGATTATTGCTTGTATATTCTCTAAATTGGCCTTGATCCCTTTTGAGGATACCTTGTGCCCTAGAAAATTACCTGCCTCAACCCCAATTGTGCATTTCTTACGGTTTAGCTTCATTCCAATTGCGCTCAATGTGTCGAGGTTTCTGTTAAGTCATCCACGAAGTCACATACTCACTACTGTTGATGACCATATCATCTACATATGCCTCTAGATTGCGTCTAATCTGGCCGTGGAATGCACAATCAACCACTGTTTGATATGTTGCCCCTAAATTTTTCAAACCGAACGACATCTTCTCGTAGCAGAATACCCTAAAACTTGTTATGAAAGCTATTTTTTTGCATCTGCGGGGTTCATCAATATTTGATGATATCCTTTGTAGGCATCCAAGAATGCGAGGACTTCGTATCCCGAGATCGCTTCTACTAGCTAATCGATCTTTGGTAGGGGGTAAAAATCCTTGGGGCACGCTTTGTTTAAATTAGTGAAATCTTTGCACATTCTCCATCCCGAGTCAGCCTTTTTTACAATCACTGGGTTCGCTAGCCATGTTGGGTATATCACCTCCTTTATGATCCCAGCTTACTATAGTTCTTCACTTTGTACATCACGGAAAAAACTCCTTTGTTTTTGTTTGACCTACTTGATCGAATCAGCGATGTTTAAAGAATGAGTTGCTATAATTGGGTCAAATCCTCCCATGTTTCATACACTCCATGCGAATGTGTCCTTATGATCTCTCAAATTTTGGTATTACTCCCTGTTTCTCTTGATCGGGAAGATACTTCCTTATCTTGACACCTTTGGACTCATCGTTGTCATTTAAAATGACATCTTCAGTTTCTTCTTCAATTCCTGCTTTCATTGAGATGACCATACATTTCCTGGCGGTTTGTTGGTTCCCCTCACCATTGCGATCCCTGTTGGGGTTGGGAATTTCATTACTATAATGGTACAAAGACCATATTTATTTCTCTTTGTTCATCCATGGCCTGCCAATAATAGCGTTGAATGAACTTAGAGCATCCATGACTACGAAGTCACAGATTATAGTGGCATTCCTCTCATTTCCCCCAATTTTTACAGGCAACTGAATGTTGCCAAGCGGTGTTTCTGCTCTTTCCGTGAACCCCACGAGTGCAGATGTGGATTTTTTTAAGTCAGGCCTCTTGAACCCAAGTTTGTCGAAGCAATCTACGAAAAGGATTTCCACCCCACTTCCATCATCCACGAACACTCTATGAACAGTTGCATTCCCTATTTTAGCAATAATGACCATGAGATTATTGTGTGGAGAGGCATTAGGAACAACGTTCTCTTTGCTAAACGTGATTGTTTCATCAATACGCAATCTCTTATCCAGGGGCTCCTGCGGAGGTGAACACCTAGCTTTAGCTTTCCAGGCATGATTTGATAAGGTTTCTGTTGATCCATGTATGGAGAAAACATTTTTTTCTGGAGCTTCATTATGCATATCTTCTTCATAGTCTACCACAACTGTCATCTTTTGATTTCTGCTCTGCTACTGCCTTTTTCCTTCCTATATTGTCCAAGACAACCATTTCTCAGGTTTTCTTCTATTTGCCTCTGTAAATCTCTGCAATACTCGATATTGTGATCGTGATTCTTATGGGAAGCACAATAGTATTCTCTTGATCTCTTCTCTGGGGGCTTTGCCATTGGCGTTGGTTTGTGGAATAGATCTTTATTCGCCTGCCAGATCTCTCATCACGATTTTGTTAGTGATGTCTTCTCGGACAAAATGCTTTGTGTTCATTCTTCTCTTCCTTTGAAAGCGAACCTTCCTTTCCCTTTCTTTACCACATTTCTTTGTGAATCCTCTATAGCTCTCCTCTTACTTTGCTATCTCTCCATTTTACAGTTATTGGCTTCCTCGGTTCGCACATACTGTTCTATCATTTTTTGTAGGTCTTTTGGGTTCTCTGGCATTTTCTTTGTTAGTTCCTTATAGAACTCTCCCGATCGCATGTCCCCCGTGAACGTACCTAAAGAAGATTGGAATAATAATCCCGCACATGCAGACTTTCTGTAACGAACCCGCTGTGATTTTCTGCCAAACTTTCATCGCTTCGTTGAGCTATATTTTTTAGATCTCCAATTATCTTGGTGAAATCCTGGTTCTGGTATAAACGACCCAAAAACAAGTCTAATAGCTGTGCCCAAGATGTGATGCTTCCGCTTCGTAAATCTTCATACCATGTGATCATTGTTCCTGGTAAAAATATGGGGAACACTTTACAAACCAACTCAATTTCAAAATCATGGAATCTCATGCTATTATGATAGGAATGCAAGAATTCCTTTGGGTTGGTTGTCCTATCGTAGATTTGACATGCAATGGTAATTTGAAGTCCTTTTGCATCTTAAGTTGCAAAGATGTGGTGCGAGCGACGACTTGCCTTCATCATCTTCTGCAACTATGTCCCTCAATTCGTCCCCATATTTAAGGCCACCATTGTTTTGAACAACTTTTTGACTTACCTTTGGGGACTTTGGTTTAAGAGTAGCCAAGAACTGATTATACATTAGCTCTCTGTTTGCTTCCAAAAATGATGCGAATGCTCTTTTTTCTTTTTCCTTGTTCATGTTAGGAGATTCTGCTTCTCCCTGCTCTTCTGTGTCATCCCTGATGTGTTCTTGCTCTCTGCTGGGGATGTGTTCCTAATCTTGGTTAGGATGTACCTTCCTATTTCTCCTCGATGTTTGCTCCCGAGTGTGGTGGTTTTGACTCCTTTCACTCCTGGTGAACACCATTATCAACTCCATTGGCAATGAACAACTGGAAAAAAAATTTGTCCACAAAGTCGATGCCAAATATTGTGGTATTCTCCAATCCGACTAGTTGATCGTGACTCACCAATGTGTGCCTGCAAAAGAGATCCCGGTAGTGGTTCTGGGGAAACAACTCAGACTTTCAAGTCAGTAATCTTCTTTTCGGAATCAATTTCTTTAGTTTAGTTGCCCTTACCTGATTCGTACCCTCCTTCTTCCTTTTATAGTACATTACGAATGTTTTATCCGGAATGGTCATCGCGTGTCTGATTGTGGGTCCGAGAAATGCAGTTCGTGGCTGACCGTTGATCAAAGTTCCCGCTATTTTTAGTTTGTAGGTTGACTCCACTGGTTCTGTGTCCGTCTCAGATCGCTTCGCTAGTTCGCTGAAGCCACTTGCGGTTTTGAGCTTGCTACTTATTTGGGCTAGGGATGCACTAGATTTTAAAATAAAAACAAGTTCATTGACTAAATAATATTAAAAGGGTGTACCTGGAAAAAAAAAACTTAGTACTCGTGGAGAGAGTGTATTTTTCAAGTAGAGAGAGTCTCAGGAAATTCAGTCATTTCATAAGCTTATGGACAATTCACTGTACTTTTTACCTCAAATGTTATAATCTTTTAAAAAAATTTATAGTGTATTTTTAAAGTTAAAATAAGTAATAATGTGTATTTGAATGTGAAAATATATATAAAAAAATATATAACATAAATTTTTTTAATTTCCAAATTTAGTATGTAATATAACAAAGACAAAGTCTTGGGAATGACCGTATTTTGTTAAGGAAATAGAAACCCTTTCCTTGTACGGAAAATTTTCCGTAATGTGATAATTTTCTTTTAGGGTTTTAGGATTTTAGGCTCTGATACCATGATAAAATATAAATGACTTTATTATGGTGCATTGATATCACATCAATGACACCGCTCATCAATCATGAGGATTACAATATATAGGGTTACAACAAACCAAAGTCTAACGGGAATAGGATTCTAAGTCTATAAGGAAACTAATATCTATGACTAATTCCATAAGGAAACTAATTCTATAAGGTAACTACCATCTATAACCTTTCCTACAAGGAAATAGTCTATTTGCTTAACATCTTTCCATAGGTATATGGAAAAACGGAGCTGAATTAGAATTATAGAAAGGTAAAAAGTTTTATTTGTAATATTTTAAATTTATTATGTAAAGTGCAGTAGTTATAAGTTTATGACTCGATTATTGCAACCCAAAAAATTTATATTGATTTATTCTAATTTTTCATTTAAACCTTGATTTTTTCATAATTTATAAAAATACCGTCTTTTAAGAGACGGACTTTTCAACAAATGCATTTTATAAGATAAAACATACATGGACTGTGCATAAATTTATGTACAGACCGCATGTTAGGAGAACGTTCTTTCTTTCACGTAGGAGTAATACCTATACCTACTCTTGATATCTTGTTCTACTGTGGAAATAAATTCACATCTTTACTCTAATTATGTTCGCGGAAGGAGATCTTTTTTTTATCGCAACATGAAAATGATAGTTTTCATTAATACATACTTAATCGAGTACAAACTGATCATAACAGCAGCACTTCTGCATAATTATTTTACAAATTCAAACTTAAACAGTAATTGATAAGAGACCGTCTCTTGAAAGACGGTCTTTCCATAAGTTATGGAAAGACCAAGGTTTAAAGTGTAAATTAGAAGAAATGGAGATAAAATTTTCGGGTTGCATGAACCGGGTTATAAATTTTATAACTACTACATGTTGCATACTAAAAGTTTAATATTGCAACTAAGACCTTTTACCTTTTATTATTCTAGTTAAACCCCGTCTTTCCATAAGCCTATGGAAAGACCGTCTTTCCCAAGACTTTGCCAATTGATAATCTGCAAACAAGTGAAATATAAATTAATAATTATGATTTACTTATGAACCATGCATCGTGACGCGATATTCCTAAAGCAGAGATGCATCGTAACTTCAAGTCTGGAAGGCCGGCAAAGGCGGGGTGTCGGAATTGAGCCAAGTGAAACTCATGTACGCATGTCTGTCACCCTTAACCACATCAAAGCAAGCATAAGACTCCAGTTCCTCCATCTCCTCCGCTGACAACTTCACCGACAAAGCCCCGATGTTCTGATTCAGGTTCTCAATCTGAGTTGTTCCCGGAATCGGAACCACATCCACGCCTCTGTGGTGCACCCAAGCCAATTCAAGCTGCCCAGTGGTGCACTTTTTCTTCGCTGCCATTTCCCCAACTCGTTCGTAGATTCTTTTGTTATGCTTCATGTTTTCTGCCTGCAACCTCGGCAAGTTCCTCCTTGAATCGTTCTCTGTCAGATTCTCCATTACTTTCGGCCCTGTCGAGAAGAATCCCCTTCCCAGGGGGCTGTAAGGAACGATCCCGATCCCGAGTTCCCGGCACGTGGGGACGATTTCATCCTCCAAATCTCTTGCCCGAAGGGACCATTCATTCTGCACAGCTGTGATTGGATGAACTGCATGAGCCCGCCTGATTGTCGAAGCACTGGCTTCTGACAAACCTATGTACTTTATCTTCCCCTCTTCGACAAGCTTCTTCATTTCTCCGATCGTCACTTCAATCGGTACGCTGGTATCAATGCGATGAATGTAGTAAAGATCGATGTAGTCCACCCCGAGCCGTTTCAGGCTGGCCTCGCAAGAAGCCCGCACGGACTCCGGGTTACCTCGGGCTGCGGGTTTCCCGTCGGCAAAAGTGATACCAAACTTGGTGCATATCTGAGCCTTGGCTCTCCAGCTGCCTTGCAAGGCCTTTCCAATGAGCAGCTCGTTGGTGTAGGGGCCGTAGCAGTCGGAGGTGTCGAAGAAGGTGATGCCGGAGTTGATGGCGTGGTGGATGAGTTCGATCATGTCAGGTTCGGGTTTGGGAAGCCCGTAATTGGAGGACATTCCGGCGCATCCCAAACCCTGCTGGGACACTTCCAGCCCCTGTGACCCCTATAGAATTTGGTAAAAACTGATTGTTGTATTCCATTGATAGAAACGTATCTATTTATACAAGTTGTACTTCAACTAATTGATCCTAACTCTCTGGGATCATGGATTGCGTCTGACTAACTAATCCTATTGAATAGGTCTTATAGCTTACTAAGCTTATTAAATATACAAAACTAAAAATAGAAAACTAATATTTAAAACTAATATTTATTCTACACCCCCCCTCAAGTTGAAGTCGGGGGAGAAATGTCGAGCACGCCCAACTTGGAAATAATGTTTCGAAAGATATCTGCACCAAGAGGCTTGGTAAAGATATCAGCAAGTTGATCAGATGAACATAAGTAGCTGGTGGAGATGAGGCCGGATATCATCTTTTCGCGGACGAAGTGACAATCAAGTTCAATATGCTTCGTACGTTCATGGAAAACAGGGTTACTGGCAATGTGAAGAGCAGCTTGGTTGTCACAGTAAACTCGTATAGGTTGTCGAGGAGGAAATCCAAGGTCGGAGAGAAGATAATAAAGCCATTGTATTTCAGCAGTGAGAGTAGCAAGAGAGAGATATTCAGCTTCAGCGGAAGAGCGGGAAACAGTAGGTTGTTTCCTTGTTTTCCATGAAATAGGACTAGAACCAAGCATGGTGATGTATCCCGTGGTAGAGCGACGAGTAGTGGGGCAACCAGCCCAATCAGAATCAGCAAAACCAACGAGAGAAAGAGAACTATTTGATGAAAGTAGTATTCCCTTACCAACAGACCCTTTAAGGTAGCGGAGAACACGATTTTCCGCATCAAGATGGGTAGAATATGGATTTTGCATGAATTGACTTAGAGTATTAACGACATATTGAATGTCAGGACGTGTGACCGTCAGATAGAGAAGACGACCCACGAGGCGTCGATAAATAGATGGATCAGGAAGGGGTGTACCTTCATTGGGAAGTAAATGAAGATTTTGTTCCATAGGAAAAGGAGAAGAGCGAGAACCCAGCTGTCCGGAATCAGAAAGAATATCGAGAGCATATTTACGTTGACATAAAAAAAATACCTTGTTTGGAACGTGAGACTTCAATACCAAGGAAGTAACGAAGAGTGCCAAGATCTTTAATAGAAAAGGAACTAGCAAGAAATTTTTTAGTCTCATTAATGATGGACAAATTATTACCAGTAATGATGATATCATCAACGTAAACAAGAACAAATACAGAGATATTGTCTTTGATATGTGTGAATAGACTATAATCTGCAGTCGATTGATGGAAACCACGTGATTTAAGAGTAGAAGAAAATTTATAAAACCATTGTCGAGAAGCTTGTTTAAGGCCATAAATGGATTTATGTAATTTACAAACAAGATTACTATTCTTATGATGAAAACCGGGAGGGAGCTTCATATAGACTTCTTCATGAAGGTCACCTTGGAGAAAGGCATTATTGACATGAAGTTGATGAAGGGTCCAACCGCGAATTGCAGCAATTGAGAGAAGAAGACGTACAGTGACGAGTTTGGCAACAGGTGCAAACGTGTCGTGATAATCAATTCCTTCAATTTGATTATAACCCTTTGCAACAAGACAGGCTTTATAACGCTCGATTGAGCCATCAGAATGGTATTTTATTTTGTAGACCCATTTACATCCAATGGATGATTTTCCAGGAGGTAAATGACATAAAGACCAAGTACGATTAGTTTCGAGAGCATGAATTTCAGAGGACATAGCATCTAGCCAATGAGGAGATTTAACTGCCTGGGAATAAGTTTTTGGTTCTGTGTGATCAATTATTTTGGATATAAAATCACGATGAGTAGAACTTAAAGTGCTTAAAGAGAAGTGTTTGGCGAGAGGATGTGGAGTAGACAAAGAGACATTGATGCAAATAAAATCATTATAACGAGACGGACGACGACGATCTCGCACAGGACGGTCAGGCCTGGAAGGAGTAGAATCAGAAGTGATAGGCGCAGGAGAAGATGGTGGACTCGGAGCTGGAATGGAGTCAACATTAGTCGCAGGAGATGGCGACGGACTTGAAATAGGTTCCAAAATAGTATCAGTAAAATCATCATTTAAAGGGGTGATACTAATTGGAATAGGAGGTGAAGAACTAGATGAGGATGTATTAGAAACATAGCTATAAGGAAATATGGATTCATAAAAGATGACATCGCGAGAGACATAAATTCGATGAGTAGAAATATCATAAACTTTATATCCTTTTTGACCAAAAGGATAGCCAATGAATATACCAGGCTTAGCACGCTGGTCAAATTTATGTCGTATATACATATTTTTGGCAAAACATAAACAACCGAATACTCGTAGTGATGAATACGATGGAGATGTGCCAAACAATACTTCATGAGGAGATTTAAAGTGAAGAATCTTTGTGGGTAATTTGTTAATCAAGAAGGCAGCAGTAAGGGTGCATTCACCCCAAAATGAAAGAGGTAAATAACTTTGAAAACGTAAGGCTCGAGCAACATCCAGAAGATGACGATGCTTACGTTCAACGATTCCATTTTGTTGGGGTGTTCCAACACAACTACGTTGATGAATGATTCCATGAGTTTGACACCAAGTTTGAAATTTGGTGCAGAGAAATTCAGCTCCATTGTCTGAACGAATGACTTGGAGTTGAGGAAGAAAAATTCCACCACTTCCGGTGTTGATTTTGGAGATGTCGCCATTGAATTGACGATTAATATGAGAGAGAAATTGGGTTATCATATGAAAAAATTCAGACTTTGTTTTCATGAGATATATCCAAATACAACGTGAATAATCATCTACAATAGTTAAAAAATAACGAGATTCATTTGTAGAAGGAACGGAAAAAGGCCCCCAAATGTCTACATGGATTAACTCAAAGCATTTTATAGAATGAGAAGTACTTGTTGGAAATAATTGACGAGATTGTTTAGCTTGAGGGAAAACATCACAAGTGACGTTTTTATTCGAAACAATATCAGAAAATTTGCTTACAAGAAATTGAAAACGAGAATTGCCTGGATGACCAAGGCGTGAATGCCATAAATCAAAACTATTACATTGATTGAAAAACAATGCTTTATTTGAATAAGCAGGAACATCATCTAGATAATAGAGGCCATTTCGCATACTACCCCGACTAATCTTCATCTTCGAGGAAAGGTCCTGAAATAGACAATGATCATAAAAAAATGTGACTACACAACCAAATTGTCGAGAAATTTGAGAGACAGATAGTAAATTAAATTTGAAAGATGGGATATGAAATACATCTTTCAAAATAAGATTTGTAGAGTGTTTGATTACACCAATATGAGTCACTGATGCTATTGATCCATCAGGCATTTGAACATGAATATGCTTTTTTAATGGATAATATGAAGAAAATAATGAAAGTGACGTGCAAATATGATTTGATGCACCCGAATCAATAATCCAAGAAGAAGATATATAATTTAGAGCTTTATCTGCTAAATGGGCAGAATAGAAAATTTTATAAATAAATTTACCTGGTAAATGAGCCGAGTGAATTGACACTTGGCCATGATTGAGAATTGACATGAAATAGATTGAGTAGAATATTGTAGAGAGAATTAATCAAGCTCTGATACCATATAGAATTTGGTAAAAATTGATTGTTGTATTCCATTGATAGAAACATATCTATTTATACAAGTTATACTTCAACTAATTGATCCTAACTCTCTGGGATTATGGATTGCGTCTGACTAACTAATCCTATTGAAGACTAAAAATAGAAAACTAATATTTAAAACTAATATTTAAAACTAATATTTATTCTACAACCCCAGCTTCACCCTTGGAACTTCGGTCGAGGTAGGCATTTTTTTGGTTATGTGAGTGATGAAATAAATGTAAGAGTCAAGAAAAGTAGTTTTGGACGTTGGAGTTGAGTGCATAATCCCGTCTTCTATCGCCCATATATATAGCATTAGAAATGTCATGGGGCTTTTTAATTTTCCTTGGTTTCATAACAAACTAATTACAACGGGTCACTACGTTCAACAGGTGATTTTTTCCGCTGTGAGTAAAAAGAGTCAAATATTTAATGATAGAATGAAGTTTTTTAGTTTGAGAATGATTCTGTAAAGCTAGGGTTCGATCATGGATGCTTCCTAATTTCCCTCTTCATTATTTGTTAATTTGGATCCTATGGAAATTTATTTTCTTTCTTTGAATGATATTACGCACTTCATGATGTACTCGATTTAGACGTGGGAGTCTAGAAGTTCTTCTTAGGATTTATGTGAATGTGTGATTCAGAATTATTTCATTGATGCAAGGGTGTTACAATTTATACAGTACAAGAGCTATACATTTATTATATCTAGCCTACTCTAAATATAGACAAGAAATATTACAAATAAATACAAGAATATCTTAATATCAATCAATATATTCTATCAATAAATACAAGAATATCTTGATATCAATCAAGATATTCTATCAACCCCCCCTTCAAGCGAAGCGTCGGGAGATGCAAAGCTTGGAACGAAACAACTCGAAGAGCGGGCGAGACAGTCCCTTAGTGAAAACATCAGCCACTTGAAGAGAAGAGGGAACATGACTAACACGAAGCTTCCCAGAGGAAACAAGCTCACGAACGAAGTGGTAGTCAATGTCGATGTGCTTAGCCCGCTTATGGGCAACTGGATTTTGAGCCAGAAAAATGGCACTACTGTTGTCACAGAGCAGTAGCAGAGTGAAAGATCGAGGGACCCGAAGCTCACGTAGCAGTTGACACAACCAAGCCAACTCAGCCACAGTATTGGCCATGGCACGATATTCGGATTCACAACTGGATCGAGAAACAGTAGGTTGCTTCTTAGCACTCCAAGAAACAAGATTTCCACCAAGGAAAATGGCATAGCCATAGGTGGAGCGGCGAGTCTTGAGACAACGAGCCCAATCAGCATTAGGGTAGCCAAGAATGGGAAGACCAGCAGGCGAAGGATGGAATGAAGCATCCCACGAACATAGCGAAGGATGCGAGTGACAGCTTGAAAGTGATCATCCTTAGGAGAATGCAGAAACTGGCTGATAGAGTTAACATCATAAGATAAATCTGGGCGAGTGATTGTCAAGTACTACAGTGCACCAACAAGTGAGCGATAAAGCTTGGCATTTGAGAATTCAGGACCAGCAGAGGTGACAAGCTGCGAACCAGGCACAAACGGTGTAGAGATAGGCGCAGCATCCATCATACCTGCTCGTTGTAAAATTTCCATAGCGTACTTAGCTTGCCCTAAGAACAGCCCAGAAGAAGATCGAGTAACTTCAATGCCCAAAAAGTAGTGAAGAGAACCAAGATCTTTGACGGAGAACTCTCGATCAGAACGAACAATGAACCGTCGAATAAGATCGGAGTTATTTCTGGTGAGGATGATATCGTCAACATACACCAACAAATATAACACAGTTGATCCTCGAGCATAAACAAATAGTGAAGTGTCAGTCAAACAACACTTAAACCCTAAACGGAGAAGAAAGGAGCTGAAGCGCTGGAACCAAGCCCGAGGAGCCTGCTTGAGCCAATATATGGCTTTCCGAAGGCGACAGACAAAATCCGGATGAACAGGATCAGAAAATCCAGCTGGCTGCTCCATGTAGATCAGAGAATCAAGAACACCATTAAGGAAAGCATTCCTGACATCGAGCTGATGAAGAGGCCAAGCGAAGGTCGTAGCAAGACCAAGGATGATCCAGACAGTGGAGGCTTTAACGACAGGACTAAAGGTATGAGTAAAGTAAAACCCAGGCAGCTGAGTAAATCCTTGGGCAACAAGACGAGCCTTATACCTTTCAATAGAGCCATCGGGACGATGCTTGAGACGATAAACCCATTTGGATCCAACAACATTAGCATCTGAGGGTCGAGGAACAAGATCCCAAGTGTGTTGCTGGCGGAGAGCTCGCATCTCCTCATCCATGGCAGAAGTCCAACGGGAATCTTTAACAGCGGAACAAAACCCTCGCGGCTCAGTCTCAACAAGCAATGCAGCAAGAAGTCCAGTCATCTCATAATCAGCAAACTGACGATTAGCGGTAAGACTGCCTGTTTGCAAACGGGTAGTCATGTGGTGAATCGGTCGCGGTGGTGAAGGCGACGGAGAGGAAGCAGACGGTGCTGGAGATTGAGATGGGGATGGCAGTGATGACGGTGCAGGAGTTGAGGTCGGTGAAAGTGTTGGAGCCGGGTTTGCTGACAGTGTTGGAGTCGGGTTTACCGACGGTGTTGGAGTCGGGTTTGCCGATAAGATAGGATCATCCAAGTCTGCAAAGATAGAAACATCCAAGGTTGCTGGAGTAGCAGAAGTAGAATCAGCAACTGCTGGAAAGGAGGTCTTATTGAAACGGGCATGGCGAGTGAGGTAGACCTTCTTGGATAAGGGGTCAAGGCAGCGAAAACCTTTGTACTACGCACTGTAACCAACAAAAATGCATGGAACACTTCGAGAGCGAGCTTATGGGGTGCAAACGGCCGTATATAAGGATAAACTCTACACCTAAAAGGATGAAAGTTAGAGTAATCAGGATGACGACCATGGATCAGAAAGTAGGAAGACATATTGTGAAGAACAGGCGTAGGGAGACGGTTGATGGTATAAGTGGCAGTGGCGAAGGCAACATCCCAGTAAGATGGTGGTAGCTGAGAGTGCATCAATATTGACAGTCCCATTTCCGTAATATGCCTGTGTTTGCGTTCGGCTCTACCATTCTGTTCTGGTGTGGCTGGACAAGAAATTTGATGACAGAATCTACCATTAGCAATAGCGACAGAATAGTTACCATTATAGGGAGTGATGCTGTCAAGACCAGACGATGTGGAAGCCATGTGGTTGGTAGCACCAGAGTCTAGATACCAGTCAGAAGCATTGTCGAGAGACACCGAGGACTGAAAAGCATCAGCAACATTTGCAGACTCCGGATTCGGGTTGGTGCAAGTGCGAGCCGTGTGACCAAATTCATAACAAAGTTTGCATTTGGGATTCCACCTTCGTTTGCTACGACGAGCACCGCCACCACCACCAGCAGATTGACCAGAGGAGCCACCACCACCAACTGCACGACCAGAACCACCAGAGCGCCCAGAACTGCCGCTACATCGGCCGCACGTGGGGTTCGAAGCGCCTGTCGGTGGCGCGTGTTGGCCACCCGCCTGGGAGTTCGAGGAAAAACCACCTGAAAAAGCCTGTGCAGAGGCTGCAAAAGTGACGGGAGCAGGATCAGAATCCATGTCAGTATGAGAACCACCAGAAGCGAGGAAGATCTCATGACTTCTGGCCCTTGCGACAATGTCGGCATACGCCGGAATCTGGGGTTACGACATTTGCACCGCCTGGAAATTGGAGAAGGCTGAGCCAAGACCGCGAAGAAAAATCCTGACGCGATCCTTGTTGCCGACTGGAGATCCAACAGAAGAAAGGTCGTCGGTGATGGTCTTGAGGCGGCGGTGATATTTCATGACAGTGGAGGAGCTGCGACGGATTGTGTGCAGCTCGTCACAGAGTTGTAACTCTCGAGCGTCGGACGTGTTGTCGAACGCCGCCGCTAGAGCCTCCCACATGGCCTGAACAGTCTCGCAGCCGATCGTTTCTAACATGGATATTTCGGTGAGCGACGACCGGAGAAGAGCCTGAAGGACCTTGTCCTGCGCCGTCCAAGCCTCCGGCGTGAGGGCTGAGGGATCCGACATTCCAGCAGTAGAAGCGTTGGGTTTTGGCAGAGAACAGTCGAGGTACGCAAAAAACCCAGCAGATTGAAACAACACCTGCACCTGAGATCGCCACACCATGAAATTTTCGGTGTTGAGCTTGATCGGCAACATATGGATCATGGTGGCGTAGGTCAGAGATTTTCCGGTCTCCATCGGGACGACGAGAGCACACCGGCGGCAGGATTTGGTCTGGATCGGAAGAGCTTTAGACAGCTAGCAGTGGGCTAGGGTTTGTAAGGTTAGGGTTTGAATACTGCACCTAACGAATGTGTATGGAAACCAAATCTGATACCATGTGAATGTGTAATTCAGAATGATTTCATTGATGCAAGGGTGTTACAATTTATAGAGTACAAAAGCTATACATTCATTGTATCTAGCCTACTCTAAATATAGACAGGACATATTACAAATAAATACAAGAATATCTTAATATCAATCAAGATATTCTATCAACAAATACAAGAATATCTTGATATCAATCAAGATATTCTATCAGTTTCTATACTAAAGATGAATTTATCTTAGCCAAATGTCAAAAGAATATGTTAAAAAATCAGGGGTTGTAAGTCTCGTAAGTAATTACCGTTTCTTAGTTTATCACTAAACCTTTTCCCAAAGATCGATTGAATTGGCTTATAATAGAACTGTTAAATTCCATACTGAATGTGGTGCAAGTTAAATCTTAATATATAAATAAAGTGTTTGGTTTTTATTTATGGAAGTTCATATATAATATAATATAGTACACCATCAATCTTCTGGTACAATAGTTTATAAATTGTTATTTAAATTTATGAAAAATGTTACCAAAATATTCAAAAATATTGCGTTATATCTAATGCACCATCACCAAAGACAATACTTGTAAAAATATTACAATAAGTTAAACTTAGCATAATTATTACGTAAAAAACACTTTCAAATTGTTACATTAATTTTAGCTCGTAGTGGTGTGATGAGTAGTGTCTATGATTCCAGAACTATTAAGGTAAACCGCAATGACCCCTTTAAGATTTTATTGAAATTTTCATGTAAAATTTTAGGCTTGAAGATGTGACTAATGAAAAATGAATACCATCCACGTTAATAATCGAAGACGGGAAAAAATAGAACTTAAGTCAGGCAGTTGCAAAATCAAAAAAAAAAAAAAAATCAAATAAGACTATCTGGAGCAGGACCAACAGAAACCAATACTTTGATAGCCAAAAATTAATCTAACAAATTAATAATGGAGCTCACAAAAACTGACCGCCTTTGCATTTTGTTGACGAAAACTCCGCCCAAAGACATCAATGCTGATATTTCACCCCACCCCCACTCTTCTTTTTTTTTTTTATCTTGAAAGGAAACTCAAACACCCACTGAATATCTCAAATGGTACCTCAAATCATTAGGTGTTGTGGTTCCATTTCTCATGGGGAGGGATTTAAATCTTGGCAGTCGCAGTGTGGGAGTATCCTCCAGTGGAGGTGCTCCTTGTGGCCACCGCGTGTCGAACCCTTAGGAGCAGTGATTTACTTCCTCGATTATGGCCTTGGTGTGGTTGCGGCCGGGGCCCCGAGGACGAGGGTTCTTGCCTTTTGAAAGGAAACTCAAGTTATCGTGAAATTTGGTGAAAAAGTATATCTCTCGGCAGCAGAAAGAATAACAGTAATCAAATTATATAATGTAATAAAAAACATTTTTAGAGAATAAATAGAGTGCATAAATTGTATAAATGTAAATATCTAAACCCCAATTTAGTCTCTAGAATCTTCTATTCTAACACTCCCTCAAGCGAAGCGTCAGATGCTCAGAGACGCAAAGCTTGTACCTGAAGAACTCAAACAAAGAACTAGACAATCCTTTGGTGAAAATATCTGCCAGCTAAAGTGATGTAGGAACATGGTGGATACGAGGCTTGCCCGAAGAAACCAGCTCATGAACAAAGTGATAGTCAATGTCAATGTGTTTCGCCCGCTTGTGTACCACATGATTTTGAGCTAAAAAGATGGCACTGCTGTTATCACAAAGTAGAAGTGGAAGACTGGAGATAGGGAATTGAAAATCACGTAGGAGATGAGACAACCATACTTCTGCCGCATTATTAGCCAAGGCACGATGTTAGATTAATCAAGTTTAGTTATTTAGAATTTGTTATTGCAATAAATAAAGTCATGAATATAATTCATGTAAGTAGTAGAATTGGTCATAGATGAATTAGTCTTCCCTATTAGGTAGGATTGGTGGTTAGTGGTTAAGTTAGATTAGGATTTTTTTGCTGGCTTTGCCTTTAAATCGGCGCAACAGTAGTACAAAATATTAGAGACTTTCGTTTAAAGTTCTCCTACGTATTTGTTCTCTACAACTAGTGTTTTCCAAGTTTTGTTTTTTCATTGTTTTTTCAGCTTATGTTCCAACACACGATACTCGGACTTAGAGCTGGAACGAGAAACCGTCGGTTGCTTCTTAGAACTCCAGGAAACAAGATTTCCACCCAGAAAGAAAACATAACCATAGGTCAAACGATGGGTCTCGAGACTATGCGCCCAATATGCATCGGAGTAGCCCAACACCTTGGAAGTGCGATCCGAGCAAAAAGACAGACCACAGTGCAAAGTACCATGAACATAGCGTAGAATACGAGTAACTGCAGCAAAGTGATCATCCCGGGGATCCTGAAGGTACTGACTAACTGAATTTAGAGCAAAGGCAATGTCCAGGTGAATGATAGTGAGATTGAAGATCACCGACCAAGGATTGAGAAAGAGTGGGATTTCCAAACTTTCCACTAGTTCCAATGTGAAGCTGGGACTGTGGGAGAAATAGAGTAGGCATGGTAGCAGCGTCAGTCATCCCAGGTCGACTAAGAATATCCCAGGCATACTTGGGTCTGGCCCATGAACAAACCAAATGGAGTAGACTCCACTTCCAAGCTGAGGAAATAATGCAAAGTGCCCAAATCCTTAATGGAAAACTCCTTATCAGTCCGAGTAATGACTTGGAAAATGGTCTAGGAGTCATTTCCACTAAGGATAATGTCATCCTCATAAACCAAGAGATACAATAGAGTAGTGCCTCGAGAAAAGACAAACAGAGGCAGGTCTGCCGAACTGCAAAGAAATCCAAGCTGTCGTAGGTAAGTGCTGAACTGCTGGAACTAAGCGCGGGGAGCCTGCTTCAAGCCATAAATAGCTCTCTGCAGGCAACAAACATAATCAGGATGGGCATCATCCTTGTAACCAACCGATTGAGCCATATAGACGGTAGTATCAGGCACATCATTAAGAAAAGCATTCTTTACATCCAGTTGATGAAGAGGCCATCGACGCATGCTGGCAATGGAATGTACAATGCAAATAATAGACGCCCTTACCACGGGGCTGAAAGTGTGATCAAAATCAAACCCTGGAATCTGAGAGAAACCATGTGTCACTAGTGAATCCTTGTAGTGATCAATACTACCACCAGGACGATATTTGATATGGAAAACCCATGTGGAGACAACAACATTTACGATCGGAGGGTGAGGCATCAAATCCCAAGTATGCTGGTGGTGAAGTGTAGCCATTTCATCATCCATGGCTAACATCCAATGAGGTTCTTGATGAGCCAAACAATAGTCTCGAAGCACGGTCTGAGCGACTAGGGCAGCTAGAAAACTAGAAATTTCATAATCAGAGAAAGACCGAGGATGTCGAGAGCCACCCATCGTCCTGGAGGTCATCTGGTGAGTGCAAGCGGGAACTGGCTCAAGAGAGGCATCGAGGACAGGAGAATCTGGTACAAGAGGGGTACGATTCGGGGGTGATGAGGAGAGGCCGGAGTCATGGGCACCAAGACTGAAGAAGTAGTCATAGGGGTCGGAGAAGTGGGTGCAGATAGTACTGGAGCATCAGAATCAGAACAACCAGTGTAAGTTCACTCGGTAGGAGACGATGCAGCACTAGAGCTACATGGAAATGACCACGTAACCGAGGGCTCTATAAATGAATAAAACTCCAAATGAGACGCGGGCGGGTACCTTGTGAAGAGGATACATAAGGATAGAAAGTCTTATGAAACCAAACATGACGTGAGACATAAACACGCCCTGTAACCAAATCAAGACGCTTGAACCCTTTGTGACGTGGGGTTGTAGCCAGTAAAGACACATGGAATGGAGCGAAGTGAAAACTTATTTGGCGCAATATCACGCAAGAAAGGATACACGCAAAAATCATATGGATGACAAAGGGGGTAATTCGGTGCAGATCCAAAAATGACCTCAAATGGAGACTTACCACCAAGAATGGAACTAGACAGGCGGTTAATTATATAAACCACAAAAGAGAAAGCATCCACCTAGTAAGCTGTCGGCACAGAAGAATGAAATAGCATAGCAAGGCCAATTTCTATGACGTGACAATGTTTCCACTCAGCTCGCCCATTTTGAGCAGATGTATAGAGAGAGGACATCTGATGATGAATGCCACAAGACACAAAGTGAGCCTGCAAACGATGATTAGTAAACTCTATGCCGCTATCCGTTAGCAAGACTTTAATCTTGGTAGAAAATTGAGTCAAAAAATTTCTGGAACTGGAGATAGATGTCAAAGAAATTGGACATCCGACGTAACGGGAGAAACCACGTAAATCGTGAAAAGTCATCGACAAAAGCAGCATAATAAGAATAACCCCTATTGATAAAACTGGAGCCGGTTCCCACAAATCACAGTGCGCCTTTTCTAACAAGTCAGTGGCTTTTTTCACTAGTAAAAAAGGACATACGCTTATTCTTGGCCATCTGACAAGAAGAGCAAGTGACGGGTGAAGGAAAAATAGTAGTGACATAGATATGAACTTGTTTACTCAACAACTAAATAGTTCCATATGAGACATGACCAAGACCAGAATGCCACTGCTCAAAAGAAGGTCGAAGTTTTTCGAAGCACAGTTCACCTAAAAAGGTGGAATCACACGTCTGAAGAAAATAGAGATAAGAACTATGATGGCATTGGCCTAGTATCTTCCCTGCGTGCTTATGCTTAGTAAAAAAGCATAGGTATCAAATATAACAATAGCCATCAAATCATGAGTAAGTTTACTAGTTGAAAGTAAACTTCTGGCGATCCGAGGAACCACAAGAACATCATTTAATAACAAGCCAGAAAGATTGAACTATACAACATGGGAAATAGATAGTGTTTCACCATTGCCCACAAATGCATAATGAGAGCAACAATAGGGATTGTACCTTCTGAATATGGCGGGGATTTGAGGTCATGTGGGTTGTTGCACCGGAGTCAACAATTAACTGATTAGAAGAAAAGCTAACAACAACACCAGAACTGGAACGTGACATGATTGCTAATAAAGGATGCCAAAACAACCAAAATAGCCGCTAGAGTGCAGAAAAAATATTGTTGAATGCACGGGGCTCAAGAAGGAAAAGAATGGGCACTAGAGCAGAAAATTGGCGCGTGTTGGCTATGCACAATCGGGCGCGTGTACTTGACGCACTGGAGGAGACTTGCTTATGAACTTGGGGTGCGTGGATACACGCACCAAACAAAAATATCTCTCCCGTGTGCGTGGAACTCACGCATCGACTCTTCTTCTTCAAGGGCCCGCGTGATTCACACTCGTAGAATGGAGATGACCACCCGAATCTTCTATTCTAACATGTAGTACATTAAACATTACTATTTTCACAAAATAAAAATAAAATGTATCACTTGACGGATAAACTTAGAATTTGAAATATATGTTAATTTCCAAATCTCACAATTTACAAACAGACATACATATAAAAGTATAAACAAATATCTTCAACTAAAAAAAATCATAATAAAGTTTGATCTAATTTAAATCATAAATATAGTTTTACTTATCTAATTTAGAAATGTAACTAAAAAAATGAATGATACAATGAATTAACCTTTTATTTATCTGACACCGAAACGATTATAATAATGATCACATTGATCCTATATCAACATGTTATGTGATGCGTCTCGAAATCGATCAAGCAGCACCGTTAAGTTCATTGGTCATGATCGGCAAGGAAACAAGCCCCGATAAGTTCAAGGAGAAAATCTTTGATGCTTAAATCAGCAAATTGTATGAATACTGTATAAAGTATAATTCATCTAATATGTATACATACCTTGTATTTATACTGAATAACCCTACACTAGTGGAGGAAGGCTTATTACAGGGGGAGAGGCGGAGATAGTTTTACAGGGGGAGAGGCGGAGATAGTTTTACAGGGGGAGAGGCAGAGACGGGCACTGTTACAGGAGGAAGGAGGCAGAAGTTTCTAAGGAGAGAGAGGGTTTGGGCTCAAACCCTAATAAGGGAGGCTGTGGGCTTGTGAAAAGATACTAAGGGTGAAAATACTAAGGCTTTATAGTTCATTTATATAATGTATCAAAAAATTCAATCAAAGACACCCAATTAAAGGCGGTTCATCATAAAACCGCTTTTAATTGATTTTCATCAAAGGCATAACCACCTTTAATTGAAGAAAAAAACCGCCTTTAAATTAAAAGGATGACCAAAGAGGGAGTTCCGAGTTCGAAACTCCTCTCAGAACCCAATCAAAGGCGGTTTTACAAAAAAATACGCGGAACCTCCTTCTAATGTTTCCTTTAATGAGGCCCCCTCCACTAGTGCTATTATTATTTGTCTTCAACTCTACCACTTAATTACCAGTAAGTACGATCATCAGGTTTGACCATTTCCTATGCACTTATTGAGCTAGAGTAGGCCCAATAAGTTACTTGGCTCCCGGGGTCAAACCATCGTCATTATGTTGTAAGAGTTAATGGACTAAAAGAGAAAGACTATAGTTAACTAAGTGGAAAACACACTAGTGGAAGCATATGGTATTAAATTTATCAATGGTTGTGGTTATGGAACTTTGTTAAATGTCAAGTTATCTTGACCTTTCATCTTAAAATCAATTGGTACCCAAGATCTTATATGTAAGTTATTTAAGTCTTTGAGGAACCGATATGAGATATATCTTTCAACACGAACCCTCACGTGCAAATATGGAAACATTTCACAACCCATATCGGGACAAATTAAAGGAGATCCATATATCGGCTCAATAACCCAACCCGGCCTCTGGTACCATGTTAAATTTCAAGGTATTTTGTGCTTCCATCTTAGAATCAATTGGTACTAAGTGGAGGTAACCCAAGACCTTATATGTGAGTCATTTTGGTCTTTAAGAAACCGAAGTGGGATATATCT
The DNA here is from genome assembly GCA_037428765.1 of Rubia yunnanensis. Classification (NCBI taxonomy): domain Eukaryota; kingdom Viridiplantae; phylum Streptophyta; class Magnoliopsida; order Gentianales; family Rubiaceae; genus Rubia; species Rubia yunnanensis. Next base: position 60,621,101 of record CM075069.1, on the reverse strand, counting down.
TTCAACAACCTTAGATGGATGCTTTGATCCACCGTCCCTGGTCGAGCCTTCTATTGGTCACACGAAATCAGTATTATTCTAAAAATTTATATTAAAAACATCCGAAATAAGCTAGAATCATATCGCCAAACACCACCATCGATCATCATCACCATCGATCATTTAACACCACCACTACCACTCGTCATTCCACACCACAAATATATAAATCGACAACACCAACAATCCCTAAAATATTTTTGGATATCCAGTTAATGAACACCACTTCCATCGTACCCATACCCCTAAGAGAATTCAAATTAACTTTACCGTACTCTCATTGGCGGCCTTCCAATCGTCGAACAGCTCGAATCGATTCCACCTTAGTTATCCTCCACTCTGGCTTTCTTCCTCTGCACACCCTAGCACATCTGCCTCACCCTTGATTCATTTTTCCGTTGACTGTCAATTCTAATTCTAATTCAAATTTTCCGCCATTTGTTGTCCATTTGTCCACCAATTTAGATTCATCGCCATCATTAGCGATGTTTCCTCTTGGTGGAAACATATGAATGAAAGATATTCGATCTAGATTATTGGGATTCAATTAGCTATGAATTTTATTAATCAAGAGATGTAAAAAATATAGAAATTCATGATAGGATTATAATAAGAAAGTGACAAGGAGAGAAGAAATAGGAGAAGATGTGAACAGATAAAAAAATATACATCTATGGGAAAGAAGGAAATTTATTAGGTGCAGAAGGAAATTAGGATCAACACTTGTGGTTTAATAGTGGTTCAACCACCGTTATAAGTTATTATTTATGAAATGGAAGGTTCCAACTTTGAAACCTCAATGCATGTCAATTCTAAGAAACAAATTAACAAGTGACATTCAATGAAGTCGTTAATGAACGTTCGTTAATGAATGGCATACCAATTGGTTGTTCAGGAGGAATATCACAAGATCCTAATGCACGAACGCAACACCGAGTCTAATGGTATGGTGTTCACTGCTCAGGCTGAGCCCATTTTTCCACCATGCCAATTAGCTCCATTGGCTCCGAAAAAGTCTGTTGTCGGCCGTCCATCGTGCACTCATTGCGGGAATCTCGACCACGATGTTTCTCATTACTGGAATATTCATGGTGTCCTCGAAGGCTTCGTCCAACGCTCGGCCGGGCGTGGAGCTGGTCGTGGCCATGGAGCTCCGGGCGGCAGTGTCGCCCTTTTGGCCTTGCAGCAATCCTAGACCGCGGCTTCCGACAACGTCTCTATTCCGGTGTCAACCTTTCGTAGTATGAATCTTAGTCCTAAGCAGTGGCAAGCTGTCTTCCAGATGTACAATTCCATGGACATTCCTTTCGTTGCTACTGGTAAGCATTCTGTATGGATTCTTGACACTGGTGCCTCTTTTCATATAACGGGTACTCAGGCCTTGCTTCGTGATATTATTGATATTTCACCCATTCCTATTACGCTTCCGGATAATTGTGTTGTTATAGCAGTTCAGGAAGGTTCTTTGGTTTTCTCTCAGTATGCCAGGATTGACCATGTTCTATATTTTCAGAGGTTGGAATGCAATCTCCTCTCCTTTGCTAGGTTGCTTCTCAATGCCAAGTGTTTTTCTTTCTTAACCAATAAGTTATGTGTCATTTAGCAGCGTTACGAAGACATGGATTGGTGTGGGTGAGTAGAGGCAAGGTGTACACTGGTTGCAGCATTTCTCGGTAACTGCACATACCGGTCATGCATCCAAGTCTGAGGAGTTGTCCTCGACCGAGTTGTGGCACATAAGGATGGGGCATCCTTCATTTGAAGTTTTAGCATATTTACCTATTTCTTGTGATTTTGTATGGAGTACTACTCCTTGTGACATTTGTTTTCATTCCAAACAAACAAGAGCTGTTTTTCAGCGCTGCGGTTGTTATTGATCAAGAAGGAAATCCAAAAGGAACGCAAATTTTTGGCGCGATCGCCCGGGAATTAAGACAATTAAATTTTACTAAAATAGTTTCATTAGCTCCCGAGGTATTATAAATCGAGATCATGTATAGTTGGAGTATTTTAAAGAACTAAGATTGTATCTCACGCTAAGTTCTAATAAATCCATAAACTTATTGCGACATTTGGGGCCCGCACAAAATCCCTGCTTCTTGTGGTGCTACTTATTTTGTTACCATTGTAAATGATTACTCTCGTGCCACCTGGGTTTATTTAGTTAAATCTAAGTTAGAAGTTCCGCGATTAGTTATGGATTTTTGTGCCCTGATAATTACTCAATTTCATACCTCAGTCTGTCACTTACGTTAAGACAATAGTATAGAGTTTTTCGGTCTTAAGGATTATATTGCTGCAAATGGTATTATTCACAAAAATTCATGTGCCTACACCCCTCAGTAAAATGACAGGTGGAATGCAAGCATTGCCATCTCTTGAATGTGGAGAGTGCTTTGCGGTTTCAGGCTGCTCTTCCAATCAAGTTTTGGGGAGGATGTGTGCTTACAACTTGTTTGCTAATTAACCAAACTCCTACGCCGGTTGTTCAGAATCAGACACCATTTTATTTACTCTTAAAGAAAGATCTGAAACACTCAGATCTTTGTGTATTTAGCTATCTCTGCTTCGCTTCGAATCTTCTGTAGCCTACTGATAAGTTTGCAGCTCGTGGTCATAAGTGTGTGTTTATGGGATACCCCAGTGGCAAGCAAGGTTGGCATCTGTATGATATTGAATTCAAAAGGTTCTTCTTATCAGGTTGGCATATGGCATTCTCACAAAGATTAATTTCCATTTCGGGTTCAGTTCTCTTCACCATCCTCTACTTCGCCGAATGTTCTACCTCATCTAGCTGTATTTGATCAACTGTATATTCCTTCATTTGAAGCAAGGGGGAGAACTTCATCGGAGAATGTTGGTTCATCCTCGACCGCATCTCCTACGTCTCTGATCTTTATAGTTGAGCCCCCTTCTACCGTTGATGTTGGGCTAGTGGCATCTTCTAGCTCACCAGCGGTGACCACTTGATCACATGAGCCTATTCAGGCTGACGTTCAGCGCAGCTCTTGCCAGCGTCAACTGAGTGTCTTGCTCTGGGACTTCATGTGCAACTCCCTTCTTTACCATGATTTCGGACCGGAGGCCTCGCGGTATCCTATTTCTGAGTTTGTGTCTTCTCAGAGGTTTTCTTCATCCCATGCCCATTTTCTGGCGGCTGTCACTTTGGGTTCTGAGTCGGTTTGTTTTTCTAACGCTGCATAACATTCGTGTTGGTGGGAAGCTATGCACACCGAGTTGCAAGATCTTGAGCGTAATGACACTTAGTCTCTTACGTCTCTTCCTCCAAGAAAGAAACCAATCGACTGTAAGTGGGTATATCACATCAAGTACAAGTCGAATGGTGACATTGAATGCTATAATTCTCATCTTGTTGTGCTAGACAACCGTCAAGTTGAGGGTATTGATTTAATGAAACCTTTTCTCCCTCCCGCCGCCAAGATGGTCATGGTTTGTACATTCCTATCTATTACTGTTGTTCGTGGATGGGAACTGCATCAAATGGATGTCCACAATGCCTTTCTGCATGGTGATCTTAATGAGATCTTTATGACTCTGCCGCCTAGCTACTCCTAGGCGCTGCCTAGCCAGGTCTATCATTTGCACAAGTCTCTTTATAGTCTCAGACAGGTTTCACGAAACTAGTTTTCTAAGCTCGCACAAGCTTTTCATCAGTATGGGTTCAGGCAAAGCTATGCAGACTACTCTTTATTCAGTCTCAGTCGAGCTGGTCACTCTCTTCATGTCTTGGTCTATGTCGATGACTTGATTATGGAAAGCGATAGTTCTACTGCCATCTCTACATTTAAGCAGTATTTATCATCCTGCCTTTACATGAAAGACCTTGGCACTCTCAAGTATTTCCTCTGGTATTTTTTGTTTCTCAGTGCAAGTATGCCTTGGAGGTAGTTGCTGAAGCTGGTCATCTTGGCGCAAAGCCACTAGCTTCACCAATGAACCCTGTTGTACGGAATGGAGAAAGAACAGAAAATATGAACGAAAATAACAAGACACAAGATTTACGTGGTTCACCAAATTTTGGCTACATCCACGGGAGATGAATTCACTATATCAGAATTATTGTTTACAGAGAGAAGAGAGACACTTTATATGCTGTCTCCACTAAACCCTAACAAACTGGGCCAAAACACAATTCAGCCCAAATCAACAGCAGTCCAATAAAGAGACAAGCTATACCAGCGAGATCCCCGTACCAACCTGTCGAAGCGGCTAATACATATTCAAGGCATACCAACAAACCCAACGCATAATCTCGGCAAGGCTACTGGTCCGGATTATGATAATCCCGACCAATATCACCTGGCCCAAACTCAGCTTTGCAGTTCACACTCTATCTCAGTTCATGCAGTAGCCAAAGTTAGAGCATTGGACTATAACTCTGATAGTTCTTCACTTCCTCAAAGGTAGCCAGGGTCAAGGTCTGTTTCTTTCTCGAGGTAGTAGCTTGGCTCTGACTGCTTATTGTGATTCGGATTGGGCAACCTGTTCTATCACTCGTCGCTCTGTCACCGGATACTTTATCACTATGAGTGTGTTACTGATCTCTTGGAAGACCAAGAAGCAACCCACTGTCTCGTGATAATCAGGAAAAGCTAAATATAGAGCGATGGCGAACGCATGTTGTGAGATTTTATGGCTTCGCTCTCTTGGCATTCGTCACTCAGATCCAGTTCGCCTCTATTGTGATAGTCAGGCTGCTTTTCACATCGCAGCAAACCCAGTCTTTCATGAGCGAACCAAGCATATCAAGATTGACTGTCATCTTGTTCTTGATCTAGTGTCTTTGCGTACCATTTCTACTCATCATATTTCAACTTTGGATTAACCGGCGTACATGTTCACAGAGGCACTAGGATGGACAGTTTTTCTTCATCTTCGTTCCAAGTTGGGCATTCTCGACCTTCATTCTCCAACTTGAGGGGGAGTAATAGAGTTACAATTTTTGTGTTGTAATAGTTTACGTAGTTACCTCAGTCATATCTTGTACATTTGGGTATATATTCTCAACGTTCTATCAATATCAATCAGATTATTATTCCCAAATTATCTCTCTATCTTCCTTGTTTCAAGTGACAACCAAAATAAGAATTTTATTTCTAATGGTTATAAAATTTAACTAACTTTTCTAAAGATAAATCTATTTGTTATTCTAAATTATCCGACACTATAACTAAATGAATTCTTTTGCCTTTTTAAACTTAAAGTCCCAAATCAGTGGGGGGTGTATTAGACTTCCCTATCCATGACAAACATTTTACAAGATTGTACGAGGCTCTTGGATCATAGAGTTGCATGCACAAAAGGCAACATCACTGCCGAAGGATTTGATTATTTTTAGGAAAGTGTTGGTAGTCGTTCCGTTCCTTCACTGGTGGTGTCGTTGAACAAACGGCCGTACTTCCAATAATTTCCTAAAAATAAATGCTTATAATTACAAATTTGCTAAAGAAATTTGTGGTTTCGACGAGTAAGCCAGTGATGAAAGATTAGCTTTCTTGCTGTATGGTTCGGTTTCGAATTGGATACTTAAAAATAGTTGGTATTCTTCCACCTTGTTATCCTCCAGCTTTTCATTCTGATCTTCTATATTATTTCATAGCTGCAAAACCAAAGCCTTTCCATTGGTTTACCCCCAAGAATTGACCATCCTGCTTGTTGCCTCAGTTCACACAATTTACTCTTCCTTTTGTACCTGCGTGTATAGAGCTTACACCAATCAGTAGTATCCATTCTACTCATATGGATGATCTACTCTAATTGCAGGCACGTAGTCTATCAAGATGCAACAATCCTCTTGATTTTCAGTATAAAACCACGTGTGTTTAAAACCGTGTTAATGTGTGGATGTTGTGATAGCCTTTTTAGCCATGTAATCAGCTATTAAGTTACCATGCCTCAAAGTGTATGTGATCAGTGTGACTGACATCTGGTTTTTCTATTCAAGATATTATGTCATAGATCTGCTAGGGTGCTTTTTCAGGCTGCTTTAGGAATGTTATAGCTAATGCACAGTCAGTTTCCAAAGAAAAATATGTTAAAGTGACATACTCCGTAGCACATTCCCAGCCAAATTGTAGAGCTACACATACACCGTGTAGACTAGATATAGCAGCCCCAGATTTAATGAAAGCTTTCAGGAAGTTTCCATTTGAATGTCTAATTTATCAGTCATTTCACATTTTCCCCCAGTATGAATCCAAGAAACATCTACGTTAACCTTGTAGCTATTACAGCTAGGTAAATCTAGAGGCCTTGCCCATGTAACTTTCTTGATTGTTGGTTTAGGAGGGTCTAGGTTTAGGGATTAACCCTAGATTATACCATTCTAGATTGGTTGGCCTATTGTTGTAAGATGATTGAATTACAAAGGCCAAGAATATGTAAGATTTGACCTGTAGTAAAATAGTTGATGCTCGGGGTTTAATGTCATAAAAAATGAACAAGGTTTTAGCTTTCCAAATCTGCCAGCAGATTAATGTAAATGTAATCTAAATCTGTTCTGAGAATTTTTTTGAAATGCCAGCTATAGTCCAGTAATAAGTAAGCCTATCAAACATTGATGTAAAAATAGGAGTTCTGAGGCCACAAGTTATCAAAATGGTTCCAGATTTCAGCAGCAAGCAAACTATTACTAAAGAATGTGAGAGGCGCATGTAGATTACAAAAATAAGGACATTTAAATGCCACACTAATTCCAGGGAAGATTATTATGTCATCAAAGGGTGCATTAACAAGTTTCCAAATGAAATTACACTACAAGAAATATGACCTACCTATTACTTCGCCCCTTTTACGTCGGTTATTTTTTTTTCCAAAGTAAAAGATATTATTTACCTCGGTTATAAAAAATTAAAGTAAATAATTGGATTTTTACCCCGGCTATTATTTGAACCGAAGTAAAAGCTTAAAAACGAAGTAAATAATGTTACCGAATAATGTGTGACATCACATATGTTATTTGAAAAGCTTACCCAATTTCGCTTGATACGTCGTTGATGCCGATAGGTATTGCAAACGACAAGCGAAGTCACATATATGTAAAAAACAAGTTAAAGTGAAGAATTTGACAGTGATAGAAGAAAATATAATATAATAAAATAGAGGCCGTGCACTTTTCCCCGTTGTCTTTGGCGTCTTTGTCCTCCTAATATCCCATCATCACGATTAATTTGGGGGAATGTAAAATTAAGGTTAGTTAGACACAACAGTTGCTAGCAATCATTGTGCAACAAACGCCTTACAAATCCTCCCCTAATTTGTACACGACCAGTACCCCCCTTTGTTCAATGTTCAAATAAGATAGACAAATAATTAGAAAAAGAGTAGTCATGAAACTATCCTTACAAATATAGTACATAATTTAATTCGAATAAGAATTGTCTTATTTCCAATATAATAGAAATTACAATACACTCAATCAACTCGGATAATGATGGCCTTGAAGATGATTGGCCCCCTAGCTTGTATCACCTCGAAGAACAAGGTGTCCCCAATTTGTAGGTTGTTTCCCCTAAGGAACTAGCCAAAACCCTTTGGGAAAAGGGCCTTGACCCTCCCATCCCCCGAGTAGTTCATATGCACTCTGTCCTGTAGCACTTAGCACTACGGGGGTCTTCTCAGTCGGCAGTAGTGGTACAATCTCCCTTAGGATGTACTAAGTCACCGTAACAAATATTGATTAGAATATATATATATATTGACTTGCCTCGATCCGGGGTCGTTAACACAGTCACAACAACACAATTAATTAACCCGAGCTGAGGCAGTGATCATGTGGGATGGTCAAAGATATGATTTATTATTATGCACCCTTTCTCGCTGCTAATGCTACCCAATGGTAGTAAGCAGCAAGCCCTGGGTTTGTCCACAGAGATGTTAGGGTTCAAGTAAAAGTCAAAATATAGCCTCGTGCGGATAGTCAATCTGCACGAGTGAAAGGAATAGCTACTAGTGTAAACATGCAATTTGGGGGGGGGGGTATTTTCAACTAACAACTACTAGCATGAAATAAACAAACAAGTAAATTATTTATACTGGGCACTTGAGACTAATTTAGCAACATGGTAGTTCTAAACTAAAAAGAGAAACTAATCTACATTATTGCTAGATCTATTATACTTAGGTTTTAGTAGAAGGATAAGGCTCATATATATTAGTAGGAGATTGGGCCTAAAGATAGGCCCAAAATAGGCCAAAAGTAGCAAAACCCTAGTCACCCTTTCCCTCTAGCCGATGAACCTTTCTCAAATAAACTGCTCAAATCCGTGAATCATCTAGAGCTTAATTATAGTGCGTTGGATAGATCTCGGAAAGACAAAGATTTTGTTATATAGTAGAGAGACATCGGGTGAAAATTGAGAGAGTTATGGCCAAAACGGTGAGCCGCCAAGGTTTCACGGACTGGCACGGATGCAACGGTCCGTGAAGCATGCAAGCATGGGGCATGGGATTTGGCATGGTTCATGAACATTCATAGCTATGGGCCATGGGCTCTGGCATGGTCCATGAAACAGGTCTCGTGCCACGGTCCGTGAAGATTGTCAAGGACCGCTAACCGTATGGGCTTTTCGCTCAGAGTTTTCCCACGGTCCGTGAGGGTTTTTACAGACCACGAGCAGCCTGTGGTCTTCTCTCAGAACTTTTGTCATGGCCCATGAAGGTTTTCACGGACTAGCCCCATACTTAGCCAAATCTTCAATTCTTCATCTCCAAGCTTCACGACCCGACGCCTTGCCTTGTGAAGGTCTCGTGCTGGTCTCGTGAAGGTTTTCATGGCTAGATTCTTGTGTACTGTGGGCCAAGAAGATTGTCACGGGCCACTGGTGTTTAACCATGCGCGGTCCGTGAAGTGCTTCCGGTGCTTCATCGGCTGAACTTTGTTTGATTGCTACGGGGGAACTGTTAGTCCAAATTGGGAGTTCCAGTAGTCGATTTTGTATTAATTGAGAAGAAAATTCCAATGGAACCAGGCTTGAATGCTAATTCTTCCTGGATCGTTCACGGACTAAGGAGACACTCTTTGGACCACAATTCATCATTTTCACCTTTTGCCATCTTGAACTTCAAAGCCGCCTATCCTTGGCTTCAATCTCCTTCTACCATGCATTGATGCTCGTGGCCTTCATCTACTACCATTCAATGCTAATAATCTTCAAATCTTATATCGTTAAAAGCAAACGAACTTCGCAAGAATGTAATGTAACAAATAGCATTCACGGGTGACCTACTAGAGGTACTTATAATGAAGACCAAGGAGCTCGTGAACACGATATGTCAATAATCACTAATTAAGTATACAAAACGTGGGATTTAGAATAGAAAACTGGACATAATTGTCTAAACCCCTTTTCATGTAAACTCAACTAGTGTTGCCAAAACGCCAACCAAAAGTAAATTAAAACTACATCACATGCATTGGTTAAAGCATGTGAAATGGTACTGATCATATATACACATATGCAATTTTCAACAAATAAATTTGATTTAAAATGCTTTACCAAAGTTGGTATTTTTGAAAAGTTCAGCTGCTTCAAAGTGCCGTCAAAACGTGGGTTATCAATGGCCATCGAATGATGTTCAATGTCGAAGAAAAAAGGTTCTGGGTGCCTTCGTTGCACGGTGAACTGTAAGAAAACCATAATGTATTAGTTGTTACGAAGTGTGGGGTTGTGCTTGGATATATATGTGTGTGTGTGTGTGTGTAAATTGGTGAAATACCTTAAAAGATGCCGATTAGACAATCATTCGCCAGCCATTAGTCCTTCATTAAAAGTGAAAATGTGAAGTGCAAAACTACCGTGGAATGCAAGGTGCGATTGTGCCACAAGCGCTGCAGGTGCATCTCGGTCCAAAGCAGTGATTTGGTCGACATGTAAATGTGACCTCGGTTTTATGTCGGATAAATCGAACAATGAACCGACACAGTACAGATGTAATGTGTGGAAATCCAAAGTAAACTTAGAGGCCATAATTCAAAGTCAGTATCATTTTGATCATACAGAAGGTCAAACCAAGTTACATCCGACGTCAGATGCTGAAGAATGAGCAACCAGAAAAAAATATACGATGTTGCACATGGATCGCATGAGCCAAACTTTGTTAGACAGACTACCGATGTCGTAGATATCACAGGTAGCTACAGGAAGAAACACATCAAACTGGAAAGACAAGGCTTCATTAACATGAAATTAAACAAAAACCCTTTGGAGACATGCGAAAATATTGTACCAACATTCTAAGTCAAGGAAAGTTCACACTCTCATAAATTAGAAGTAAAAGCTAGAAAATGGGGTGAACAAAAAAAATTCACAGACCACAGATCTGACATTGTGAAGTAAGAATTACAAAACTTATGTGTTAGGAGATTAGAAAAACCATACCTTTTTTCCAATACAAAGAAGAAGGGAGGAAGTTGGAGACCGTTGGAATTCGAGGGGAAACTTGTGAAGAAAAGCTTGAACTCTCTGTTTGGGTTACCATATTTATACATGTTTTGGAACGACGTCATTTTAACCAGATTGTGAAGTCCGCTGAATATGGTGCGACGTCGCACGTATGTTGGTTCATACAAAAATGCGACGACCTAGGACCGATGTCACATGTTTATGGGCCTAACAATTTCAGCCTACCACCCAGCTAGTCAACAATTCCAATTTAATAATAAAATTCCAAAGCAACGAACATTTGCTTCTTGCAGAATAATTGGAAGAAATTATTCGGTACACACAAGTCTTTTACAGTTTCCTAAATGATCGTTAAATTGAAACTTTGCTCATCATATGTTATGTTAAATATTAAACATTGAATAACATTAAAATAACAATAAACAACTAGATTTAAAAATTAAAGATTTCAAATATAAAATACGCCCGAATACAAATTCTTCCTAATACGAAAAAATTAGTTTTAAATACATGGTCATATGAAGTCTAAGCAAGCCCTCTAATGTTCGCGAGAAAGAATGAAAACATAGAAAACTATGGGCCCAGCACAATTTATAAGCTCGAAGTACAGTGTATCCCCAATCTCCAGTTCCTCTGCGTCAAGAAACTGGCCAAACCCCTTCAGGGTCAGGGTCTTGAGCATCCTGTTCCCCGAGTAGTGCATGTGGTACTCCCTCCCTTTGCACCTAATCACATCATCCAACCTGTACGGTGGTAGGAGCTCAACAATTTTGTCAGGGTGGTACTAAATTATAAACAAAAAAAATCGTTGTTAGTACTTATTAAAGTAATCTATAGAAACGTTAATTGAAAATTCAATTTGTTTGAAACAGGGGGGAGTTACCAAAATAGGAATTGACCAAAAGTTCATCTAGGTCAGAGTATGTAAGAAATGTGGATATCTGCCTGAGAATGTGCAACGCAGATTGTCAGCATCGGTATAACCGATTGGTTAACCAATAAGATTGCGAGGTTGCATTAATTTGGCCATCTACAGAAAACATGATTGCGACGTTGCCTAAAGATTGGTACAACAGAAGCACGATCGACGTGTCAACGATGTCACATCTAACACCCTAAAACCATATATTAGCTCCCCAAACCATAGAAAGCTCAAAACTTAAAAAACAATTAGCACATTCACACTCTAATCCAAATACATAATAATTTCAAGGATAAATACAAAAATAAAAGTAATGTAACCACATGTGGAAACCCTACCTTTTAGAAGATGGGCAGGGAAAATTCGAGAGAATACAGAAAGTTTGAAGTGAGGTATGATAGGTGGGCTCCATTTATACTTTGTTATGAAGCATTGTGACTTCCACCTAGGGTTGTGCGACATTGGATGTCAGTCAAACTTACCAACCTCAGACCGACAGTTGTGCGACGTCAGCAAATATAAATGTAGGTCTCACCATTACAGCCCACTAGCATAGGAATGTGCTTGTTTTTTATCAAGGCCTGTGTGAGGTTGCAGGTTATTTTAGTTTAGAAACATCAAACTGACATAAGACCGATGTCGGCGCCTATGAAATTGGGCCTCACCATTTCAGCCCTCTAATATGTCAACTGGGTCCGCATTTGACCTAGACGAACGTAATTGACCTTCAAAACAGGTAATTGTATATTAGGTACTTCTAATTTAAATTTATAAATATCCATGAACTATATTAACATCTGGTTCGATCGAAATCAATTTTAACATAGTCGGTGAACTTTTCAGTTTTTACACTTAGGTCTCTCTAAGATGGCGAGGGAGGACGAAATGCAAAATTGGAGCTACCCAATAATCTAAATTGCATTCTCATGAGTTTGACTAGGGCATGGTAAGGGCCACGTCCGCAAATTGGGGTAATAGTCCATCATTTTTGAAGTATTCCATTAATACGCTTACTATAAGCATTATGAGAACGATCATTTCCAGCATATAGAATCACATGAAATTTAATATTCTAGATTTTTTATGAAAATAAAAACTAATAAAATTCCATCCATCAAATTTTTAAAAGCACTAGTACATCGTGTAAAGTAAACTGTAGATGATTACTTATAAGTATACATGGTTCATTAAGGACAAACTTGTGGAATTCTCTGTGGGATAATTTTAGTTTCTTTGTCATGACTAACGATGATCATGAGTTTGACTGGGGGATGGCAAGGGTCCCGTCTAGAAACTGGGGTAATTGTCCATCATTTTTGGGGTATTCCATTAATATCCTTACTATAAGCGTTATGAGAATGATCATCATTTCCACCACACAGAATCACATGAAATTTAATATTCTAGGTTTTTTTAATGAAATTAAAAGCTAATATCCATCCATCAAATTTTAAAAATTGCTAGTACATCGTGTAGATTAAATTGTAGATGATTACTTATAAGTATACATGGTTCATTCATGATGAACTTGTGGAATTCTCTATGGGATCATGCCAGTTTCTTTGTCATAACTAACGGTGATCATGAGTTTGACTGGGGGGTAACAAGGGTCTCGTCCAAAAATTGGGGTAATCGTCTGTTTCTTAGGTCATGTCAAGAAAATGGGAGGCATTGAAATGAAAAATTGGAGATAACAAATTTTTTATTCACATTTACAGGATAATGTTGTTCCTGTTTGGCATGAATGGGTCGTCGATCGGGGCCGCAATCTTAACATGGAGTCTTTTATGATAATTATAAAAAATTATACTTTGGCCCCACTCGTTCGAATTCGCAAATGCTAGACGCATGAAACAAATCTGGGACCGATAACCAAGCAATTTCATTCCGATTGAAAAATTCCAGCGGGAACTAAAACTTTATGCCAAAATTTTGAACCAAAATTTCCCTCAGACCATCTCATTACAATAATAACCAGCACCAACACAATCATTTCTCATCTCTAACACATTTTCTTTCAACACAACTCCACACCATCCTTTACATTAACACCATTACAAACACTAAAGAGCTCAATCTAATTTCTTCTATCGAATATCAACAATATTCTAGGATGGAGCATCTCCTGGTTCAAATGTATATGTTCATTTTAGCATCTCCTCAAATGTAGTTCATTTTAGCATCTCCTCAAATGTAGTTCATTTTAGCATCTCCTCAAATGTAGTTCATTTTAGCATCTCCTCAAATGTAGTTCATTTTAGCATCTCCTCAAATGTAATTCATTTTAGCATCTCCTCAAATGTAGTTCATTTTAGCATCTCCTTAGTGTTTGAGGTAGTTCATTTTAGCATCTCCTCAAATGTAGTTCATTTTAGCATCTCCTCAAATGTAGTTCATTTTAGCATCTCCTTAGTGTTTGAGGTAGTTCATTTTAGCATCTCCTCAAATGTACATGTTTTTTCCTCATTGACCAATCATTGAATATATTCATGGAGAATGATGATTGTGTTACATGTTATATAATGTACAATGTTTGTCTTTCCAAAATAATGTCTTGTTTGTAAGAATTGTGGTAAAAATCATAGATTATGGCTGATTGTGAACAATAATAAAATTTTTGTATGAACATGGGTTGAATGTACGACGTCGTACTCGGTCCATCACCCTATACGATTAGAGCCAAATGTTGATCGATGTCGCATTGTCCAGGAATTGACATCCCTATCTTGAATGTCCGACGTCGCTCTGCCATCGGTGTAATTGACATTGATTTAACAACCAAACGACATTGCTTTCTATTAGTACATGTACTTTTACATGTTTAGATTATTGTCACCTGCACTTGACAATAGTAGGTGTACATCATTTTGGGACTGCCGAATTCTGACATAAATTTTTGTTTCATGTGTTTTTGTTTTAATAGGACAAAGAGAGTTATTGGTGGACTCTTAGCATGAACTATATATTTCCGTAATCATAGTAATAGTTTGAATGGCGTACGACGTAGGCAAGGGATGTTAAATACAATTCATCTTTTATTTCATCAACCATATGTATTTGAATATATTCTGACATTTATTGGTAATTTATGTTTAATGGTTTTTTTGTTTCATCCGAAAGTAGATATTATATTGTTGTAAGACAACCAATTTCTCCACGATTCATACCATGACATTGAACGAACCAGTAAAGATACGACACATGGCCGGCGTCGCATATACTGATAAAGCTACAACACCAAACCTGCATCGCATATACCTGCGGCATTTTTTTGCGAGATCGCCCATTCAAAATGATGTCGTATTGGTTATCCTCCCACGTCAGCATTCAGTCGATGAGGGCATACTGGATCATGCGATCTCGCTAACAATCATGAGCTACGTCACTTTAATTATCTGCGTCGTCAATCTTGTTGATGTCACAGTGTTTCCAGTGTCATCGATTGCCTTCTTGTTGTGATCAACTTTGCTTCTTATGAACGCCAATGTCTATTAAAACGATGTCGCAGCTACGGGTACTATAGTCGGTCTACTTCCTTGGAGCGACGTTGGTCCCATAACCTGCCGACGTCGGCCCGAAACCAAGGTAAAAAAGTACTTTTTATCTCATTTTTGAACCAAGGTAAAAGGTATACTTTTTACTTCACCCACATTTACCTCGGTTTTTTGGGTAAAAAAATTGATTTAAAAAGGCCTGAAAAACCGAGGTAATAGGTGTTGTTTGTTGTAGTGTTAGATTGATTTTTTTGTAGTTTAGAGTGGCATACCATCTTTAGAGCTTGGATTCTATCTCTTTCAATTACCTTATGAGCATATTAAAATGTGAAATATCCATTTAAGGAGGGTTTCCATATGATCACGTCTATCCTGTTAGGTTGGATTACTGCAACTTGCAAAAAAGATTAAATGTTAGTTCGCCAGTATTGAAGCTGCATTAGATTAAGCTGTTTATTAGTAGTGTAGTCAGAAACTATGCTATTTAGAGGAAGGCTATAAGGTATTAGTAAATGTGATTACGTAGAAAGCCGCTCTAGTGGAGAAAACGAGTGTCAATGGTGGTTATATTACTCATAGGACGGCGATAATGACCTACCGTCCGTGGCACCACCATTATTCAGGGTACCAAAATTTGCGGCATTGATTAACCGATGTGCTTAGTGTAAAACATGTAGGTTTAACCCATTTTGTTACCCTTCGATGAACACCTTCCAATGTTCCAATTTCGGAAGTTCCCTTGTTTTTTTTTTCAAAAAGTGGTGTGTCACCGGAACTGCTATGTCATTTGATCCAATTTTGGAAATAAATACTGGAAATTGGAATGTTAATCAGTTTATTCGATGAGAGTTGGAATGTTTTGATTTCCTAATTTGGAACACATTTCAGATTTCTTTTAAAATGCGCATATAAATTTTCAATTCGATGTTAGTTACAAAATCATATTACATATAAATTTTTTTGTAGTTTTCATAATTGGCAAATTTGAAATGTAGTTTGACTACGTCAACGTGGTAATAAGAATATTTTTATCTCAAAACAAAAATAATTTCAATTACACTTCATGCATTACAACTAAATAAAATCATGTCCAATATCTATAGGAAGTGCTTGTGACAAGTAGTGATGTATTGAACATGACTATTGAAGTATTTTGTAATCTGAATGGGGAAATCATCATCCTCCAACCTATTATGTACATTTTCATTATGTTCCCCACACTTTGTAGCTTGCTTAGAGCGATGGACTCGTGCCGCCATCATCTTGAAACATATGCTTCCTAGCAAAAACCTAATATACGACAAAAAGGAAGGGGGTTCTTAAAGTTAAAATTTTATGCAAACATGAATAGGTTGCAAAGAGATAATGCTTAAAAATAATGCTCGGATGAAAACCTACCTCGCATACCAATCGTCATTATCATTCCTGTTGTGCTAATTGACCACTTGTGTTGGAGCTATATTCATCATTGGTCCTTTTTTTAATTACAAATTTTGCAGAATGAATCCCATCGATATAATCCCAATAAAATGCATATCATACATACAACAATGGACCCATTAAGAGTGATGCTAGGGTTTAAAGCCTAAATTTTCATACAAAATGTAACAATGATATGGTATGGGAAAATATATTAACGCCATTTGAATCTCTAACATAGGCTCCTCCTATCACAAAACACTACAAGGTAAGCATTAAAAACTTACCCAAGTTAAAATTAATTTCATATCTGAACCTAAAGAGATGACCATATCCATTTGCTTGGTGATTTTGAGTGTCTTTTCTTCATGATAAATCATTGTACTGACACTGATTGTTGGATACGGGCAAGGGAAACTGTGATGGGGGGAAGAATGATTTTTTAGATGGAGTGGAAAGGTTAGATTTTAGGACGGCAATTTGGTGGTTAAATAGATCTTCAATTTGAGTGGGGGTTTGCATAAGGGTGATACGCGGTGCATTGACAATTAATATAAAGTCCAGTGATGCTGCAAAATATGAACACATTACGATTACTGCTACAAAATTGAAATTTGTGTTTTGTTGGTGCTTGATATATAAATGACACCTGTTGCAATTTCGTGACAAGACCTTAGAAAAATAGTGTTCTTCCCCAAAACTTTCTTACTCCTAACATAGCTTGAAATTCCCCATGCACTAACACTCATAAAAACCAAGTTTAATCCTAAAAAATTAGAACTATCTTTGATGATTCATTTTTGGGATGCATCAAAATCCAAGAGGGGTCTGACCTTAAAGGCTCCCTACATGGCACAACTACTAAATCCGCCATTGGAACTCGTGGTGGATCAAGAAGAGAGGTCCCCAGTTTGTAAGAAAATAAGAACACATCGTGATCATCGGCATCTAAAGTAGGTTAGATCAAGCCGCAAGTTATTCAACGATGAGGCATAAAGCAGTACGAGAACTACGTTTACCGTAAATACACAGGTGTTAAAATGTGACTTTGTCTTTGATATAAATTTTGGTTACTTATTATACCATTTCCATCCTTTGTATACACACAACCTGATAATAATGGATTATCCAACTCATCCCAATGAAGTTGTTCAATTCGGTGCTAATAGGAAGCACGCCAAGGACTATACTTAACCATGGTTAATGGAATTAGGGTCATTGTTAGTGAATTCACAATAAATGTGGTGTTAGAGTTCCCCTGGACCAAGCCTAGTTTATTGCTCTCCAACATCTCTGATGGCCCTTATGAGGTATATCACCAACAATTGTGGCCCAGTAAGACTAAATATTAACCTCTTTGTAGGGTAAAGATAGGGCATAAGTATTTTAGATTTCTAGGAGATAGGCCCGACCAAGCCAATAAATATGACTTGTTAGCATTGAGCGTGGAGCAAATATTGTTTTTCGATGGGTGTATATGAATTTTCTTCCTAGTGTAGGGAAGGGTGTGTATGAATGTGCTTCCTAGTAGATAGAAAGCTTTTGAATCTACAGGTTGAAGTGTAATGACTTTATATTATATAATTGAAAAGAAATATTTCAATCCGGGGTTCACCATATTCTCCTACATGAACAAAGCCACAAGGACGATGAAGAAGGAGTTCTGCTATAGTTGCTTGATCACTAAAATGATTCGTGAGAAGGGAATCATGCGCGTTGACTAATCATTGCCTTATGAATTCTATGACAAGAAGTGGCTAGACCGTAAGAAACTGGAAGTGAATTTAGAAACCAACAAGCTAAGGGTGAAGGTCGTGCAGGGTCGAGCCGTTAAAAGTGTGGAGAGGGCCAGGGATGCAGAGAATTATGCTTCTTCGTCAACTAGAATCATTAAGAAATAATGAAAGAATGTAAATATGGTTTGTTGTGTGACATGTTTTTTTAATTGTATAGTACATCATAAATTTCCAGGGGGCAACAAAAGGTTCATGCAGAAAGTCAAGAAATTATTTTTCATGCTTCATTAACCAAATGGAATCCCTTGAGACAGAGGTAGGGGATCTTAAGGCCAAACCATATGCATGACATTGGAGGAAAGAGATCGAGATATCGATAAGTGAAGATGAAGAGGATGAGGAATCTTCTGAGGATAATCTAACATCTTACCAGCATTCGCTATAAATTTCTGAAGAGAAAGATAGTACATTGTCGGCATTATACCATTATCTGTTTTTATATGATACACTTTGAATTTGAATTCATAGGGTTCATGTTATAATTGAATGTTGTTCTTTAATATTTTTTCAATGTTCTCGAACTAAGAGTACTTTTTGATAGATTTTTCACCTCGTAGAATTTCATAGTTTGACTTGAACCCAATCTGGACTTACATAATTTTCCAAAGAGACCTCCAAGAACGGAATATATAAAATTGGATGATTTTAAAGAAAACGTCCACATTTCCAAATTCAGGACTTAGTTGTTCCGAGACATGTAACCAATAGCGACTTTTTAATTATTGTTTTTAATAACCAAATAAAATGAAGCACACGGAGGTTCAAATATCGTATTATGTATTGAAGAATTTGAATGATGTAGGGGGGTTTCTTTTCAAATTCGAGGTTGGAATATTGTCAACCATTTATTCAATAAATTTCTCCTTTGATGGTTGCATGATATTAGATTTGACATAAAGTCTCACCGAGTTCTGAGTCTAGCACATGTTCAGAGTTGGCAATATAATTAAATTCATTTATTTGAAAATATAACACCCGATTAGTGTACCAAAATTGAAAATATGTTTCGCACAAACGTTGTTTCGAAAAACCTAACTAATTAGAAATTGGGTCTTTACAAATAAATCAAACACCACACTTTTACATATTCTACTAATTACCCGCATGTACTAGACATATTACTATGAAATTTGGTTCCTTGTGAAGATCACAATAACAGAAACCGTGGTTTGCTGAAGTGTAAAGACGAATGCGTAGAAGTAATTGGCCAAGAAAAAGAAGGCTTTGTCGTTCGACACTTCAAGGATTGTGCCACTCAGTGCCTTTGAGAGGTACAAATATGTAGTACAAAATTAAAGGCTATTAGATTCATATGCATTAGTATTGGATGATAGCAAGAGATTAGGGTTTAATAGTGTAGGTTTATTGTCTGAAGTCCAAAATTGTGCGGAGCTTCTAGCCATTGTCGATTCGGCGCACTTTGATGAAGTGTTTCAATATTATGCCAATGTTGTGGATATGGATGGAGGGTTTTTCCCTAAAATATTCAATAGTAGAGAGTTTGAGATTGACACATGGAAGATCAACGATATTTTTTGTTGTCCTTACAAGGGTCTTGAGGACTGTTATTCGGAAATTGAAGATGGTTGATCCACACCCCGTAGGGTCGTTCTTTTTACCAAATTACCCACGAGATGCATCCAAAGATAAAAAAATTATATATGTTGCTCCCGAACTCATTGCTAACTACAACAAATTATCTAGTGGCTAGTCTGGGGTTATTCACACAGATACTAGTATTTAAAAGTTAGCCAGACACAACTCACAATTGGTCGTCACTCCAATTGTGTGTCAGGAATAGCTGGTACTAAACAAGATAAAGAGGGATTTTTTTGTACTAAAATGACGAGCATATAACTAAAGCAAAGTAAGATATGAATTAACTAGTCTTGGGGATATTTGTGTAAGATGACCATCATATGAATTTGATCCTAGATTCATCACATAATATACATATAAACCTAATCTCATGCGTATGTCACATGGAGTGGAGATGGCTGGGAATTCCCAAATTATGTTGCACAAAGGTTCGGCTCCCTTCAAATCCATCCGGCCGCCTCCATAATTAGGGATGCGCTCAATCCTTCCGAATCAGGATTTCATCCCTGTCATCTCACTCGTAGTGGTAACGTACCCCTACTTAAAAGACTTAAACCTTGCAAAACCGTAAGATGCAGGAGTAAGGAAAATATGTCCCGGGCTCTCCGACTAGGAACACCAACCCTAGGCCTAGAGAGGCAAAGGTATTGATGCCTTGTGACAACTCTAGAATTAACACAACAAATCCCAGTGGCTACAAAATACATTGCTTAATTATCAGGGTAAACCAGGGTTTCACTCGTTAGGAATTTCATACAGCGACCCACGGTCTACCATTCCTAACATGCAATCACTCACACAACTAGACAATTAGAATTAACGTTTAATATTCGAGTCAGTACTCTTAAGGTAGCATGAATGCATCCATCTCCCCAGTACACTTATAATAACGCTAATCTAACACTTCCAAATTAACATTTATAGCCTAGCATGATGTTATATTATGAATGAATTGACGGATGCATCATAACCCATATCATGGCATAAATCATATAAGAATAGAAACCTCAAATCATGTACAATATTCATATGCATATAAAATTAAAGCAATCTAGAACGTCATAAAATCATAATCAAGTCATGAATACAAATATCACCCTAAGAAAATAAACTACTCTAGAGACATTAAACCCATGACAATCATTGGGTTTATTGCAATAAATTAAATAAAAAGAGAGAAGATAGCTTCATTCTCTTCCTACAACTGACTAGGAATAATAATAAGGATATAACTTAAACCCCAGGAGACTAAAGGTTGCTTGCATAGTAGGTAGATTGGGCTTTGAAAAGCCCAAAAGTAGGAAACCCTAGCAACCACATTGGCATGGATTGTGCCATATTGTACGTCCCGGCCAGCACGACACGTGCAATAGTGCATGGGTCATCGACTGGAGACCGTTCCTAGGCTTCTGAGTGCACGAGCTATGCTGAATTGCACAGCCCATCGTCTAAAGTGTGTCTTCTTCGTATTCTGAGTGCACAAGCCATGCTGGATTGCTCGGTCCATAGACTAGAGACCTTCAAAATGCCTATTGATAGTGCGGGACGTGCCAAGTTTCACATCTTGTTGTCAAGACCTTCAAAACTTGCATTTCTTTGAGCAATGGGTGTGTTGGATTGCACGAACAATCTTATGGCCTTCAACTCCTCAGTATAAGCTATGTTACGAGTCATGTCGTTCTTTGACTCTTCCATACTTAGCTATTTTTCTGTGCATCTATCTACTACCACGTTTTGACTCGTGGCCTTTAGTCTTCTATCATCCTTGCGAATGGCCTTCACTAAACTACTCCAAAGTGCTTACGAGCAATCTACAAATTAGCTAACAAAATAGAATCTAGATGCTCGTAAGGACACAAATCCATTAGACTCAAAATAGGTTATAAAATGAAACATTTACATACGAAACCGAGAACAATCATCAAAACCACTTATGATGTAAACCTGCCTAAACACAACAATTAACCAACCAAAAGACAATAAAAGAGATGTTAAATGCTTCAGAAAATACATGCATTTGAAGTTTTATCAAATCCCCCACACTTAAACCTTTACTTTTCCTCTAGTAAACAAGAACAAACAAATACCAAAGCGTAAACTAGCATGCAAAGGTTTTCCTAAAACAACCAACATTTTATTCCTAGACTACCCTAGCCCCCAATACATAAGAATCCCTCACACTCTCATATCCCGAAACCTAGGATAATCTAAACAACCAACATACCATCCAAAAACAAGGTTCAAAATAGACATGTGTAAAACTAGCTTACTCTACCTTGAAGCTACCAAATAAACAAACCAAGAGAAGCATAAAATCATTCAAATTTATCTCATTTTGCCTAGGAGCCCTCTCGGGTTTTCATCCTAGCTTCACACATTTTTTTAAAAAAATTTCAAAGCTCACCCTCACCTTTTTCCACACCATTTGGCCTCCCAATTTTTCCTTAGTCAACCTTTTGTGTTTTTGACTTAGCATAACATTTTTATTTTAGTTTTTGTGTATCACAAACTGCCCCAAAGTAGGATTTGTACTACATGGAAAATAAGGAAAAAATACCACTAAATGTCTCAACATACCCAATATTACAGTCAAAGGTGCCCTCCCACCTATAAAACAAGTTTTCAAACAAGAAAAAAAAGTTTTTCAAAAATAAATGAGGGAAAAGAAAAGGGGAATAGTTCATCAACAATCAATGGGAACATGGAAAATTCCACCATGACATGCTCCGACTCCCTGCCCTACACTTAGTTGATGCATTATCCCCAATGCATGTAACTAAGTGATGTGTCCATTTTAGATGCATTATTTAGTAGTATTTAGGATCACTTTTGTGCTCTTTTATTATCGAGAGCTTGTGTTTTACCTTGAAATTCACTTAGGAGAGGTAAAAGCAACTTTGTACTCTTTTACCTCTTTTAAGTGGATTTTGTGTGACAAGGGAAGAACACGGAAGCAACGAAGACCGGAAGACATTGAAGACTATACTTTCGAAGACTTTTGGATACTCACTTCGAAGACATGAAGACCGGAGGCCGTTGAAGACTATTTTGGAGCTGTTGAAGACTTGAAGATTGAGAGGGATGGCTATGAAGAAGACAAAGAAACAATGCAAAACTGTGGCTGCCGTCGCGACCCCGTCGCGACACCGTCGCGAGTCGCGACGAACTCGTCGCGAGTCGCGACCAACGGGCGGCCAGAAATCAACTTTATTTTCTTTGCACTATAAATACTCTCTCTTTCCTCTTCTTCTCCAGCTTTTCCAGCCCGCGTTTTTCTCTGCATTTTAGGGCTTCAATTCTAGGTTTTTCTCTTCTTTCTTTTCTTTGTTTTTCTTAGTTTAATTATGTCTTTTGTTGTTCTAGAGTAGTTCTTGTACTTGGGAGCTATGGATTGAAGCTTCCACTTCTATGTATTGAGAACCATTTCTATCTATCTATTTGATGTTTTTGCTATTGTGCATTTATTGTGCTTTGAATGTTAATTGTTGATTGCATTGATGTTGTTGAGAGCTTGATGATATGAAATGCTTGTATGAATTGCTAGCTAGGGTTTGGGGGATTTGGGTTAATTTCCCCCCTGTTCTTGTTAGTAATGTATGAGTGTGAATTAGAGCTTTTGATTGTGTTAGTGTGTTGACAATGTGCTAGACGGATGTGATTGATGTCGAACTCTTCGTCATGTTCGTTTGTGTAGCAAACGAGAGAGTCATATGCTCGTGGATGAATGTGCGTTGCACGTTCATCCGATCTCGTGTAATTGCATGAATTGGTTTAATGCTTAGTCACGGTGTAGTGGTCATAGGCATTGCCAAGCTTGTTGGTCCTTCGTGATTAAATGCCACCAATGACACCTTGAGTCGTGGTCGCGACTCGGGAGTCATTGGTGAGGTTTGACGAGAGATGTCGAACTCACTCTCGTAAACTACGAGCTAAGAAGGATAGGAGTTTAGTCTCCACGACAAGTAGTTGAAGTATTGAATAGATGATTTAAATTCATTCTTGAAGCATTTGTTATTTGGCGTTTATGTATTCTTGACGGTGTGTTTCACTGCATGTGTGCCATGAGTGGTTTGAGCATAGGGAGTGCTTGTGTGGTTGAATTGCTTAGGTGTAGGAACGTGACGAATTCCGTAGCGCCTTTGCATGAAGATCTATGAGCATGAACTTAGAACTCCTTGTGATGTGTGTGTTGTGGTACTTGCTAGATGGGTGTGTGAGCGTTGGGTCATGAATGCTATATGATGGAATGTGTGAATGATTCGATGAACTACATTAGATGTGGAAGTGGATATCCGTTGCCCCCAAGGCATTTTATCTTTGTAGTTTAAAACCCCTTTTCTTTAGTTTCGTTTGATGATTAGCATAGTCACTTGACCTTGCTAGTTATCTTGTCTTTTTTATCTTTGTTAACTTAGGAACCCAACCAACCAACCCCCCCCCCTTTACTTGCTTTTAAGTGTGTGTATATATAGTTACTCCTAGCCTAATATCAACCATTTGTGTGCTTAGACGCTTAGGAAGATCCCTCTTCTCATTGGACGACCCCGATTTGCCACTATCTACCTAGTTGTAGAAAGTAAGCATTTAGGGCTTATAAATTATCTTTTGGCGCGCGGGCGCGACGACCGCCCGTGCCCGTCAAAATGGCGCCGTTGCCGGGGAAGAGGCGTTTATTCTTAAGTATTTAGGTGTATTTGGTTGTGTATTAGCTAGTTGTTTTTATTTTCCACTACTTGGTGGTTGTTTTTGTTCGGAGTAGGTATTGCTTGAGTTATTGGTGATTTATTTTATCGAGAATCCTTGCACTATGATTCCAAACTTTTGAAAAATAAAAAAATAAAAATTTTTCTTAATGGGGCGTCTCACCTTGAGGGAACTCATGATGAGAAGAGAGGCTCAACAAGCAAGGTTTTGTAGGATGTGTCATTCCGATCATCCTACCGAATCTTGCCCTTTGTTGTGGGAAGAGCACTATGACCGAGAAAGAACCCTTGGTTTCCAAAACCATGGGTACTATGAAGAGTGCTATCAAGAGGTAGGAGATATTGGTTTTCAAGGGCAAGAAGCTCATGAATGCTATCCATACCACAACTCTTACAATCCGGAATGGAGTGGTAGTCCGGATTTGTGGTATGAGAATGAGCCAGAAAACCAATATTACGAGCAACCTAGTTGGCCATCACCAACCTATACCATACCCCAAAACCAAGCCCAACAAGGAAGTTCAAGTTTGACACGTGAGGATGTCTTAAATACCATAGCAAACTTGAACTCCTTTACTAGTGAGGAGCCAGATACCCAGCTCTCCTCTAGTGTTGAGGCCATTGAGGGGCATGTGAGGAACATATTAGAGGTATTGGCCCGCATGGAAGCTCGTGATTCCGAAAACACACCATCCCAACTTGAACTCGATGATTCGGTGAGTGAAGTCACCAATAAAAATGATTTTGAGTTTGAAAGGGATGAGGAGTTGGTTGTAGAGGATAGAAAAATGGAGGAAGAGGTGATAGTGCTACGTCATCCATTAGCATTGTCACCCCTTCTCCCACCTAGTGAACCAACTCCAATATTTTCGGAAGTTTTGAGGGAAACGAGAGAGGAGCCAAAAGACTATCCTAAGCTCCCTAACCACTTAATTCCCTTTGAACCATCTCCACCTCCACAAGACTTTCCTCTTGAAAGTTTTGTGCCCCCACCTCTCTTATTTTGGATGCTCATGGTGAAGAGCTTCAAGCCTTCACCATACGGATAACATTAGGGTCGTGCCGACGACCTTAAAAATACGGAGCTTCGTCGTGCTG
This sequence comes from Rubia yunnanensis, assembly GCA_037428765.1. Taxonomy (NCBI): domain Eukaryota; kingdom Viridiplantae; phylum Streptophyta; class Magnoliopsida; order Gentianales; family Rubiaceae; genus Rubia; species Rubia yunnanensis. Next base: position 60,595,607 of record CM075069.1, on the reverse strand, counting down.
ACGACGTTAACCAAATTCGGCATTTCTTTTAGTTTTTGTTCCTTAGTTTGTTTTTGTTGTTGTTTTGTTTTGCTCTTTTTATGGCTTGTTTTTCTGTGATTTTGTAGCAAAGTGAAGTGCATTGCAATGAAGGAGATGAAGGAACGAGATCAACGAATGAGGGAAGAAAGCTTGGACAGTTGGTAAGAAGAAGAAAAAATTTTAAGTCTGGGATACCCTGTCGTCGCGAGTCGCGATGGGCTTCGTCGCGAGTCGCGACGAACAGGGGAGAAAAATCCACTCCCAGCGCCAACTTTCCGCGAGTCGCGATGACTTCGCGAGGCTCGTCGCGAGTCGCGACCTACTTCGTCGCGAGTCGCGACCTACTTCGTCGCGAGTCGCGACCTACTTCGTCGCGAGTCGCGACCTACTTCGTCGCGAGTCGCGACCTACTTCGTCGCGAGTCGCGACCTACTTCGTCGCGAGTCGCGACCTACTTCGTCGCGAGTCGCGACCTACTTCGTCGCGAGTCGCGACCTACTTCGTCGCGAGTCGCGACCTACTTCGTCGCGAGTCGCGACGAGCTCAGAAAAATTTGAGCTCTCAGACTCACCTTTCCGCGAGTCGCGATGACCTCGCGAGGCTCGTCGCGAGTCGCGACACACTTCGTCACGAGTCGCGACGAGCTCAGAAAAATTTGAGCTTCCGGACTCCACTTTCCGCGAGTCGCGATGACTTCGCGAGGCTCGTCGCGAGTCGCAACACCCTTCGTCGCGAGTCGCGACGAGCTCAGAACATTTTCAGCTCCCGGACTCCACTTTCCGCGAGTAGCGATGACGTCGCGAGGCTCGTCGCGAGTCGCGACGAACCTCATCGCGAGTCGCGACGTGCTCAGTAACTTTTGAAAATTTTTTGAGCCCGGATTTCATGTTTCCAAGCTTCCAAGTTTCCAAATGATTTTAAACATTGCATGATCCTTCCTTCTTCTCCACCCAACACTCCCAAGAACATCACATACCTCTCATTTCTTCCACCATCCTACATATATTGGCATATGAACATTCTTGCATCTTTATAGTACATTTGTTGATTGTAGTATGCCGACTACATCATTGTGACCGTAAGTTCTTATCCTATAATGATGCTTGTATACATGTCAATATATGTTGGATATTTTTCATGATTATTCTTATAGTGTTGGTTGAGTGTGATTTGGTTGTTCTTTGAAAATACTATGGTTATTAACTCTTGATGCTAAACCTAGTATTACATATCCTTATGTACTTGTGAGTTTAATGTGTTCTTCGTGGTGTAGTCTTGATCAAACGACGCCATGGAGACAATGCTTTTCTCGAGGGGTGAGTTCTTCTACGGCATCTTTGCTCACCCTTCCGGTTCCGAAACCTATCTCGGGACCATCCAAGTACTTGGATATCGCCATATCACCGGCGAATTTGCGGAGATACGGGTGTCACTCTAACTCCCTTACCTTGATTTTTATTCTTCTTGCCTTACGTGTTTACATTGAGGGCAATGTAATGTTTTAAGTGTGGGGAGGGGTTAGAGGACTCATATGCATGCTAGATTGTTTTGGAATGTTTTTTGCTACTTTTCATTGGAAAAACATGAGAAAAAGAAAAAGAAAAAATAGAAAAAGAAAAAAAAAAACCCGCTAAGTTGAAAACCCGAGAGGGCAACTTAGGCAACATTGGGGGCCCGGATAGGTCGAAAACCCTTAAAGGGCGGCCTAGGCAAAAATGAGAGGCTAAAATGTGCGGAAAAAGGTGAGATGTGAGCAAAGAAACATGATGTGTGGCTAGGATGAAAACTCGAAAGAGCTCCTAGGCAAAATGAGAGAAATTGAGAGAAATTGAAAAATGCTATGATTTCACTCACTTGCCGGCGTTGGAGTCATAAGGTTGCGGTTGTCACACGGATGGATCGGGTAGCTCAATATCTTTAGACCTCTTGGGATTGGGTAGCTTAGTGGGTTAGGAAACGAAGTGTGGTTATGAATTTCCTTATCTCTTTCTACTTCGTTTTTGGTTGATATATTGGCATTAGGTGAAGCATGTGTTTAAAACTTCCTCTATGGTTTTAGCTTCATTTTGTCTCATTGGATTCTGGGAATATCAATTCTGGGCTGTCAAATATTTTTATGGGTAGTGAATTGATAAGTGGTAGGTTTGGTTAGATTTAGGATTGGGGATGTGTGTGTGCAAAATTCTCATGTGAGCTTTTATTTTGGGATTTTTGTTATTGAGAGTTTTTGTGAGGCTTTGATTGGGGGATTAGTTTAGGTTTTGGGATATATCATTTACTCCGTATGCTTGAATCTTTTCTTACTCGAGGGCGAGTAAGGTTTAAGTGTGGGGAGGTTTGATATGTCCATTTTGTGTGGTTATTTTAGGGGTTTTAGGATGTGGATATGCCATTTCCTCCGTATGCTTAAATCTTTTCTTACTCGAGGGCGAGTAAGGTTTAAGTGTGGGGAGGTTTGATGTGTCCATTTTAGATGCATTATTTAGTAGTATTTAGGATCACTTTTGTGCTCTTTTATTATCGAGAGCTTGTGTTTTACCTTGAAATTCACTTAGGAGAGGTAAAAGCAACTTTGTACTCTTTTACCTCTTTTAAGTGGATTTTGTGTGACAAGGGAAGAACACGGAAGCAACGAAGACCGGAAGACATTGAAGACTATACTTTCAAAGACTTTTGGATACTCACTTCGAAGACATGAAGACCGGAGGCCGTTGAAGACTATTTTGGAGCTGTTGAAGACTTGAAGATTGAGAGGGATGGCTATGAAGAAGACAAAGAAACAATGCAAAACTGTGGCTGCCGTCGCGACCCCGTCGCGACACCGTCGCGAGTCGCGACGAACTCGTCGCGAGTCGCGACCAACGGGCGGCCAGAAATCAACTTTATTTTCTTTGCACTATAAATACTCTCTCTTTCCTCTTCTTCTCCAGCTTTTCCAGCCCGCGTTTTTCTCTGCATTTTAGGGCTTCAATTCTAGGTTTTTCTCTTCTTTCTTTTCTTTGTTTTTCTTAGTTTAATTATGTCTTTTGTTGTTCTAGAGTAGTTCTTGTACTTGGGAGCTATGGATTGAAGCTTCCACTTCTATGTATTGAGAACCATTTCTATCTATCTATTTGATGTTTTTGCTATTGTGCATTTATTGTGCTTTGAATGTTAATTGTTGATTGCATTGATGTTGTTGAGAGCTTGATGATATGAAATGCTTGTATGAATTGCTAGCTAGGGTTTGGGGGATTTGGGTTAATTTCCCCCCTGTTCTTGTTAGTAATGTATGAGTGTGAATTAGAGCTTTTGATTGTGTTAGTGTGTTGACAATGTGCTAGACGGATGTGATTGATGTCGAACTCTTCGTCATGTTCGTTTGTGTAGCAAACGAGAGAGTCATATGCTCGTGGATGAATGTGCGTTGCACGTTCATCCGATCTCGTGTAATTGCATGAATTGGTTTAATGCTTAGTCACGGTGTAGTGGTCATAGGCATTGCCAAGCTTGTTGGTCCTTCGTGATTAAATGCCACCAATGACACCTTGAGTCGTGGTCGCGACTCGGGAGTCATTGGTGAGGTTTGACGAGAGATGTCGAACTCACTCTCGTAAACTACGAGCTAAGAAGGATAGGAGTTTAGTCTCCACGACAAGTAGTTGAAGTATTGAATAGATGATTTAAATTCATTCTTGAAGCATTTGTTATTTGGCGTTTATGTATTCTTGACGGTGTGTTTCACTGCATGTGTGCCATGAGTGGTTTGAGCATACGGAGTGCTTGTGTGGTTGAATTGCTTAGGTGTAGGAACGTGACGAATTCCGTAGCGCCTTTGCATGAAGATCTATAAGCATGAACTTAGAACTCCTTGTGATGTGTGTGTTGTGGTACTTGCTAGATGGGTGTGTGAGCGTTGGGTCATGAATGCTATATGATGGAATGTGTGAATGATTCGATGAACTACATTAGATGTGGAAGTGGATATCCGTTGCCCCCAAGGCATTTTATCTTTGTAGTTTAAAACCCCTTTTCTTTAGTTTCGTTTGATGATTAGCATAGTCACTTGACCTTGCTAGTTATCTTGTCTTTTTATCTTTGTTAACTTAGGAACCCAACCAACCAACCCCCCCTTTACTTGCTTTTAAGTGTGTGTATATATAGTTACTCCTAGCCTAATATCAACAATTTGTGTGCTTAGACGCTTAGGAAGATCCCTCTTCTCATTAGACGACCTCGATTTTCCACTATCTACCTAGTTGTAGAAAGTAAGCATTTAGGGCTTATAAATTATCTTTTGGCGCGCGCGCGCGACGACCGCCCGCGCCCGTCACTAAGGTAGGAAAGAGGCCAGAATCACTCAATATCCTTAATACCATCTGGCGCGTCCCACTCCACCCCCCTGCATGTGCGGATCATAATAAGTATGTCCATCTCCAATGCTTATAGATCCCATCCTATGTGTGATCTTGGTCATGCCATGATAAAGGTCCGCCACATCACATTTCAGCTCATAAACCTAGTTATCCATGTGGTAAAATCTGCTAGTTGTCTTTGCCTCATTCCAATCAAACTTGTAAGCGAGGTGACTCACATCTTGTATGATCCCAAGGATTGAGTCACCCCACTCCTGTATCCACTTGGGCTCTTGAGGTGGCGACTACAAGTAGCTAGGCTGTCTTAACCCTGGTGAAGCATGCTCCCAGAAGAGACTCCACTTTGGATGTTGCAACGGCTGAGGGTCATTGGGGCCAACCTGATATCTAAAGTAATCAAAGTGGGATACGGTGTAGTGCCTAGCCGGCTATGTTCAGGGCATCCAGAGTGAGGGTAAAGGTTGCGTTGGGGTTCGCCTGCATGCTCTCATAAGTCAGAAGGCTAAAATGAATGGCTATGAGTAATATTATATCACCCGTAGCTAGCTTGCCTCTGTTCCTAGTTGGTGCTTGGAAGCACTGATCAATAAAATATCCCACGGTATCAAGGCAAGCCACACCCGTGCAAATCGACCACAATAGAAGGCAGTCCTCTTAAGTTCAAGTGGTAGTCTTTCCATGGTAGAAAACTAGAATAGTAAGCAATCGAGCCACATACCTCAGGACGGAATGTATGATATCACTATTCTTGCTTGCCTTCACCCACAATCGTCGGGAAATCAACCCTATTGTTGGGCACATTGTCCTTGTGCTTCCACCCAAAGCACTCAGTGATCGCCCTATAACTAAGGATGTGTGGAACATCCCCCAAGTGAAAGTGTGCCACCAAGCAGCCCTGCTCATCGAATCCTTTTCTAACAGTGGTAAGGAAGTCGAGGGTGTATCTCCTATACATGGGGGCCACCATCTCCATAAAACCCTCCAAGCCGACCCTCTTCAGCAGGTGCTTGGCCGATCTGTGAAGGTTTAGCTTCTTTAGGACTTTCTTGTTCATAAACTGGGTCTCGATGATGGGTTTGATGGATCCTTACTCGTTTATTAATAACAAAAAGAAATACAAAAGGAGAGAGGGGCGTAATACCTTACCTCAAAAAATCTTTAAGCACTCAATCTATTACATGATTCCTATATCTCTATCCTAATGCTTTTAAGCTTCAAAAAGATATCAAATTATTTATACATTTGAATATGAGAAAAGTACATCAAGTCTATCTTAACTAAATCATGAATATTCCGTGGAAGACCTGAAAAAGAAAAAAACATTGCTTACATTGAGGAGCTTGAAAGTTTAGCAAAAGCATCCTCATTGATTTTAGGAAATGTGAAATCAAACAATATGTGATATGGTATCCACGATCAGGAAAGATGGTTGGCAATCACCGTGCGAACCTGCAAGAAAGGTCCCAGAAGTGATTTTGGGGAAAGAGGCCCGACAATCAAGTCAGTTCCTTCCTCTAGAGAATTGGTATTTCTTAGTTTAGTGTCACTTACCTTAACCAGTGTTGGTCTCCTTGTATTTATGGTAGACTGCAATCATGGCTCCGCAATGCTAGGGTTTTAGATTGTGGATTGCATCGTGGTTGCTATGATTCTGGTTCGAGGTTGAGTCTTGGACGTGACTCCGCCTTTCTCGGTTCGTGGATGAGTCTTCTTGGACATGACTCTGCCTTTCTTAGTTCGTGGCTGAGTCTTCTTGGACATGACTCTGCCTTTCTTAGTTCGTGGCTGAGTCTTCTTGGACATAACTCCGCCTTTCTCAGTTCGTGGCTGAATCTTGGGCTGGGCCTAAAGGCCAACAGTTTCTAGTTTGTGAGCTAGGTATACACCATAACCCCCTCCCCCCCCCAAGCCATGAAGTCCATGAAACATGAAGCGATGGCTGTGTTTTTTTTAATGTGTGGGAACTATTTTTTTTATTTTCTAAACTGTAATAACATGTTCGCCATCACAGTAACTTATATTGTCTTCGCGAAGTGTTACGTGCTTCTTGGCTACACTTGCAATTTTGTTGGAGTATCTAGTTTTTTAATTTGAATTCTAATTCATACTTCAAATCCATAATTTTTAATAAACTTGGCTTTTCCTATCTTGTGTCATTAAGCCGAGATTCTCTTCCCCTTATTCGCTATGTTTTTCCAAATTTTCTCACGCGCTGTTATATTTACTTACCTTATAAATGGCTTTTATTTATTGACCTAACTCCTTCATTGTTCAGTGTATCACCTATTCATATATTGCCGCTGTCTCAATCTTTGTAAAAGTTAACTTACTTCTGTGTCAAAATTTCATCAAGATGTTTCTGATTGACTTAACGTCTCATTTTTTACGTTTCAGTGTCTTAACATAAGTATTGGACTTTATTGCTTCTTCAAACACCCCTGTCCTTTGTCTTCCTTGTCTCTTCTTTTTCTCCTATGCATCATCATTCTCCATCTTCTCAACTTGTAAGTTTTTGTCTTTTTTCTTTTCCCCCGTTTTTTGTTGTGCTTGTTTCTCTCAATTTTGAATCTATGCGGTGTCTCCATTCTGCCAATTTGTTATTTACACTTGAATCGAAGTTTTCTGGTTTCCTTCTCCGGCGTATACATGTGTTGTTTTTAAACTTTTATTGGAATACGCTATATATTTTTTGTAGCTCTTAATCCCATTCTGCCAAGAATGCAAAGACTTCATAACCTGATATTGCTTCCACCAACTGATCAATTATAGGTAACGAATAACAGTCTTTTGGACATGCTTTGTTTAGATCAATGAAGTCTATGTACATTCTCCTTCCAGTGCCTGCTTTCTTTACCATCACTGGATTTTCCAACCACTTCGGATAAATTATTCCTTAAGGATACCGGTATGAAGCAATGCTCTAACCTTCTCTTTGATCGCTTTGTGTCTATCATTAGCAAAGCTTTGTTACTTTTGCTTAATTGGCTTGATCAAATCATTAATATTTAGAGAGTGGGTAGCTATGTCTAGATTAACACTTATCATTTTCAGCACAGTCCATTTGAATGTATCTTTGTGACTTCACAGAATTTCCGTCACTTTTTCTCTTACTTCGCTTAGAAGATAATTACCTATCTTGACACACTTGGAAGTGTCCTCCTCATCTAGAATTACAATTTAGTTTCCTCTTTGAGATCCACTTAAGGTTTTTCTTGCTTGACTAAGCCCTTATCCGAGATGGTGTTGACCATTTATGTTTGTTTAGAATTTTTTCCTACTCTCATTGCAATAACCATGCACTGCCTAGCTGTTTGCTGATTTCCTCGTATCATTGCGATCCCCGTTGGAGTTGGAAATTTCATCACTAAGTTATATGAAGACCATTTTCTTTTGTTGTGTTCATCCAGGGCCTACCTATAATGGTGTTGAATGGGCTTTGTACATCAATGACCAAAAAGTCGCACATGATGGTGTGACCTTCCTCCACTCGACGGAGGACTTATGGGTCAAGAAGATGAAATTTATAGTTCTGCACCCTGATCTCACTGCTATGCTACATAGAGGGTAGTTAGCGGCAAGCCCTGGGTTTGTCCACAAGGATTCTAAAGCTCAAGTACTAATTAAAACACAACCCCATGCGGGTTATCAATTTGCACGTGTAAAAGGAACAACTAGTAGTGTAGACATGCAAATGGGGGAGGGGTTGGTATTTTCAACTATCAACTCAAAGGATAAAATGAACAAACGAGAAACTATTTATACTAGGCACTTGGGAATCATTTAACAACATGGTAGTTCTAATGATTAAATCCTCGATTCATTCACATAAAGACTTACAAAAGACCTATCAGTGTGTTCACCATATGTGGTGTGACCGATGGCATAACTTCCCCAACCCTGTCACGGTTGGTGTGCTCGCAACCCTCCATCGGTACCGCCATCGTAATTTGGGGAGTACAACGAGGCTTGACCATCATTCTAGGTCTCTTTCTCCCCCATGCTATTACATCCCAGGCTTCCATCACGAATGCAACTACTCCTCCCGGGTCCTATATAAGCTAAGCCCAATAATCGTAGGCACCTTATCTGTGATAATAGGGTTTCAACAAAACACCCAGCTTGCTACTATTAGCTATCTCTACCCGCAACCTCTCGGAAAACAGTTATGAAGTCAGCTAAGACTGGAGTGACAGCAAATAGGTTAGAGCATTCTTGAATCTCCCGTGCACACACCCATGCAGACGCATTCTCCCCTACCCATTCTAACATCCATGTTTCTCTTCCCAATAAGGAATCAATAATTGCACCATACATGAGTATATCCCAAAGTGTGTGCTTATATGTGTGTACTACTCATGCATTTATAGCATTCAAGAACAATCACAATAATATTATAAACACAAAGATATGGTGAATCTAATGAATCTCAATAAGCATTTAGAATATACCAAGTGCCAAAATGAATCCCAAGCTCAAAATATACTCTACAAAGGTTAGATCCATTGCTAGGTTAGATGCCATGGATTTAGAATAAGATGAAAAGAAAACAACAGATAAGAAAAAGAAGAAGGAAGGAGAAGAAGGACTCTCCTCTTCCTTCTCTCTAAACTAGAGAGAGTCTAATCTACATTATAACTACTTCCATTCTACTTCCTAATAATTTAGTAAAAGACTAAGGCTTCTATATATAGTAGTAGGAGATTGGGCCTAAAGATAGGCCAAAAATAGCAAAACCCTAGGTCAGCCACCAAGGCTTCACGGACCGGCAAGAATGTCACGGTCCATGAAGAGTTCAAGCCCGAGGCGCCAAATCTAGCATGGTCCGTGAAAGTTCACAACCACGGTCAATGGGATTTGGCATGGTATGTGAAGCAAGTATCTTGCCACGGTCTGTGAAGATTATCACGGAACGCGAACAGTACACGGTTGTTGCTCTGAGTTTTATCACGTTCCATGGAGGTTTTCACAAACCGCGAGCAGCTTGTGGTTTTGCTCAAAAATCTTCTCACGGTTCGTGAAGGTTTTCACTGGCTAGCTCCATAATTATCCAAATCTTGAACCTTTATGTCCTTGCTTCACGGCCCGGTGCTTTTGTCACGACCACCTTTGCCTTGTGAAGGCTTCATGCAGGTATTCACAGAACCCTTGTAACTCTTGTGTAGTGCGGCCCATGTGCTTTGTCATGGGCCGTTAGTGCTTGACCAGGGCGGTCCCCGACCGGCCGCTAGTGCTTCAGCGGCTGAACTTCGTTTGCTTGCTACGGGTGAACCGTTAGTTCGACTAGAGAGTTCTAGTAGTCGATTTTGTAGTACTCTAGAAGAAGAATCTAATGAAACCATCCTTGAAGGCTGATTCTTCTTGGATCATTCTCGGAATAAGGTAACACTCCTTGGACCATGATTAACTATTTTCTCCTTTGGCTGCTTGAACCTCAAAGCCACCTATCTTTCGCTTCAATCTCCTTCTACCACACATTGATATTCATGGCCTTCATCTACTACCATTCCAATTTGAATGGCATTCGCCTCTTCTACCATCCTTGTGAATGGCCTTCAATCTTTTCCTGCCCTAGCAAACGGCCTTCACATAGAATGTAACCAAAAAGTACCCACGGGAGACCTACTAAAGATGATCAAAATGAAGAACAAGGAGCCTGTGGATACAAGATGTCCATTTGTAGCAATTAAGTATACAAAATGCGGGATTTAGATACGAAAACCAAACATAACCATCTAAACCCCTTGTCACGTAAAATTAACTAATACTAGCAATCCACAAACTAAAACTAACTAAAAAGTATGTCAAATGCATTGGTTACAGCATGCGTAATGGTGCAGATCTTGGTGCAATTTTTGTCATTCTCGCCTAAGGTAACTGGCAACTATATGCTATCTAGAGGTGTTTCCGCTCATCCAATAAAGCCTACAAGAGGGGATGTATACTTCTTCAAACCAGTTCTCTTGAATTCGAGCTTGTCGAAGCAATCAGTGAATAACATTTCAACCGCACTCCCATCATCAACGAATACTCTGTGAAATGTGGCATTTCCAATCTTAGCGATCATGACCATCGGGTCATTATGGGAAAAGGCGTTAGGAACCACGTCTTTCTTGCTAAACGTTATTGTCTTATCCCAACAAAGTCTTTTGTCAGTTGGTTCTTGTGGTGGGAAGTATCTAGCCTTAGTTTTCCAGGTGTTGTTAGACAGAGATTTTGTTGATACATGGATCGATAGAATTACTTTCTCTAGGGCCTCATTCACCAAGTTCTCTTTATAGCCGACCATTGTCATTTTATAATTCCTTCTCTGCGTATTCACCACGCCTTGATTTTTTGCTATGAAGTTTTCCCTTTTATTGGCTTCACTATACTGATTTCCTCCATCTTCTTTTCTGTATTGGCTCAATTGACCATTTCGCAAATTCTCCTCTATTTGCCTTTTCAAGTCCCTTCAATATTCAATGTTGTGTGCATAGTCTTTGTAATATGTACAATAGTATTCCCATGACCGTTTGTCAAGTGGTGTTAGCACTGACATAGGTTCGTGAAAAAACTCTCTGTTTGCCTGCCAAATTTCCTTTTGTGACTTCGTCAAAGAAGTTTCTGGATATGCTACCATCTGTACTCCCGAATCTTTTCCTTTGAAAGGGATATTCCCCTTTCCCTTCTTAACGAATCCCCTCTGTGGATCTTCCATTATCCTTTTTTCACCTTGCTTGCGCTCTATCTTGCAGTTGTTTGCTTCTTCAGTCTGCACATGTTTTTCGATCATTTTTTACAATTCTCTTGGGTTCTCAGGCATGTTCTTAACGAGCTCCTTGTAGAACTCTCCTGGTTGCATACCACCCCCCCATGAATGCGCTTAGTGACGATTGGAATGATAGATAGCGCACTTGCAAAATTTTAGTAACGAATCTATTGTGGTAATCTGCCATGCTTTCATCACTTTGCTGGGCTATGTTGTTTAAGTCCGCTATCGTTTTGTTGAATTTTTGCTATTGATATAAGCGCCCTAAAATCAAGTCTGATAATTTTTCCCAAGACCAAATACTTCTACTTGGTAGGTCGTCATACCATGTAATCGTTGTTCTAAACAATAAAATAGGGAAAGCTTTGCAGACTAGTACAATTTTTGCATCACAAAATTGTATAATTCCTTGGGGCCCGTCGTCCCATCCTAGATCTTCACATGTAATGGGAGTATGAATTCTTTTAGCATTTTGAAATTGCAAATATACGGTGATATCAGTGACCTATCAGTATTCTCCTCAACTACTATATCCCTTAATTCCTCTTCATAATTAGGGTTTCATTCCTTTGACTGACTTTTTCTTGTTTTTATTTGGGGATTTTAGTTTGATAGTAGCTAGGAAGTGGTTATACAGGTTTTTTTGTTTGCTTCTAGGAAATTTGTGAAAGCTCTTCTCTCCTTTTCTTTATTTGCATTGGGAGATTCAACTTCCTCTCCGTCATCATCTGTGTCTTCTTTACTGCGTTCCTGTTCTTTACTAGGAATTTATTCATTATCTCGGATGGGATGCATATTCTGGTTACACCCAACCGTTCATTCTTGAGTAGGATTCTGGCTTCTCTCACTTCTGGTGAAAACCATGGTTACTCTGACGGGAGTAAAGGACTTTAAAAAGGAAAAATTTCTCGGTCCCCACAGATGATGCCAATGATGTGGTATCCCTGATCAGGCAAGATAGATGGCAATCATCGTGCAAACCTATAAGAAAGATCCCAAAAGTGATTTCGGGGGAAAGAGCTCTGACGATCAAATCAGTTCTTTCCTCTAGAGAATTGGCCTTTCTTAGTTTAGTGTCACTTACCTAAACCAGTGTTGCTCTCCTTGTATTTATAGTAGACTGCACATGGCTCTGCATTACTAAGGTTTTAGATCGTGGATTGCATCGTGGTTTCTATGATTCCCGTTCGTGGCTGAGTCTTGGACGTGACTCTGTCTTTCTTGCTTCGTGGTTGAGTCTTCTTGGACATAACTCTTCCTTTCTTGGTTTGTGACTGAGACTTCTTGGACAAGACTCTGCATTTTGCAGTTTGTGGCTGAATCTTGGGCTGGGCCTAAAGGCCAACAGTTTCTAGTTTGTGGAATGGGTATACACGTAAGTTAACTTTCCGAATGATTATAAGGTAAAACATGTTTTAAAAGAGTTGATTTTAGAAAATAGGAAAAAGAAACTATATGTAAGTTAACATTCATAATGATTATATGGTAAACATGTTTTAAAAGAGTAAGGTGGCATACTATTCACTCTGTTGTATAAGAGCATCTACAATGCAAGTATCAAAATGAGAAAAGTCACTAACCATGTCATCATAATAGAGGATTAAGATTAAAAATTATCTCCAATGCAAGGGTCTCTTGCAATCTTTAATCTGACGTGGCTAACATTTTAAGTGACTTTCTGATTTTGGAGGTTTGGATTGATGTCCGTTAGTTGCCTAGTCTGCATATTTACCAAAATAGAATGTATTTTTAAAAATTTAATTGCACAAATTATACATGAATACTCAAATTGCAAAAAAGGAAAACATACATTTAATTATTTTAGATACCAATTCAATTATATTATATTTTACATTATTTTATATATCACAAAGTTGTGTTTTATACATTGAAAGTCAAATCTCAGTCGATACGTGCGATTGATACTGTAGCTATGTGCGATTAACGTGCAATTTTCCTAACACGCAAACTTGTCTGTCGTTTCTTTTCTCTTCTTTCCTCTTCCCCTTAGTCCTCTAACTGATAGTGGTCGGATCCTGAACATTGTTTCCTGGTTATGGCGGCTCCTCCGCCTGGCTGTAGTGGCAACGCTGCGGCCAAGTCTTTTCTTCAAGCATTGGGAACTCGTCAACCCCCACTACAGGGAGCCCTCCCATCTAACCCAGAAATTGTCCCCAAAACTCACTACAAAGGGGATATAGCCTGTCTAGTCTCCCGTCGCGATGCAGAATTACTTGCCTCCCATTACAAAAATGCCCTGGTGGGTAAATTTGCAAGAGGAAAGCCGCCAATGCCAGCACTAAACGAGGCTTTCAAGTCGGTTGGCTTCAAAGGCAATTTTCAAATCGGCTCGATCGACTACAGACACATCTTAATCCGATTCCAAGACAAAGAGGATTACCAGAGGCTATGGCTTAAAGGTCACTGGATCTTCAATCAGGCTCCAATGAAGGTTCTCAAATGGACAACGGATTTCTCCCCAGAGGCTAAATCTTCAATTGTACCGGTATGGGTTAACATTCCCTATGTCTCAATCTATTTCTATAATACTGCTATGCTTCAATCGATGGGAAATCAGATAGGGACTTTTAATAAGATGGACGCAGCTACTGCTGCCCTTACTCGACCTTCAGTGGTTAAGATGTGTGTGGAAATTGATCTAACAAATAAGCTTCCAACATCTATTAGAGTAAGAATTGAGGAAGACAGTATTGAGTATAATGTGGTTAAGCTTCCTCTAGAATTTGAGGATATACCTCTATATTATCACCACTGTAAAACTATAGGGCATGAGGATAATCGCTGTATATACCTGCATCCCGAACTTAAGAGAACCAAGTCCCATAGGATTGATAAACTTCCAAATCAGATGATTTCTGGGGGTGTTTCGGTTGTACAAAAAAAAGCCTCAGAAAATATTCCTATAGAGGGTGCAGCCATCTTACATAATGAAACTACTAAGGCAGGTAGTTCCGGTTTGTCTGTTGCTGAGAAACAAGGTACTCGTATCACAAAGACTTTTAAATATGTTCCAAAACAAAAGGAGTCTCCAGTTATAATCAGTGATGAGACTAGGGTACCTGAACCTATAGTTGAGATGAACAGAGTTAGGCTCTCTGACATTATAGTCTCTGGAGTTGATACACAGATTGGTGAGCAGGAGAAAGTAAGTACTTCTTTAGCTAATGCTCTTGATTCTGAGACTGGGGACCAATCTCAGATAAATCAGAATATAAGGACAGATTTGACTCCTACGGTAGCTGGGACTAGTGGGATCCAAGGTGAAGAAGGCAATGATCACATTGTGCAGTTTCCTGAATATCAATCAAAACATTCCCACTCTGCTCCACCATTTTCCATCTCAAAGAGAGTATTTGCTAAGGATGACATTCCTAGCAAAAGAGGTAAATCTTTCTCACCTTTCAATACCATTATTGCTGCTAAAAACTTTTTATTCTCTCAGCAGAAACATAGACATAACAGATTCCTCCCACTTGAGGATGATGATGGATCTAGTGAGGAGAACACTAAAGGAAATCCTACAACCATTACCGGGGTTAGAGAGGATATTGAGGCTGGACCTGTGAGAGCCTCTCCTTCACACAGTTCTGATACTTATATCAATCAGATTAGACAGGTAAGTGCCTCAATTTCCCACTCCAAACCATCTAAGCAGAAGAGGGGTAGCCAACCAGTGAATGAATCAAATCATAGGAATGAGACATATTTAACTCAGTTAAATACTATCATGACTAGATCAAAAAGCGCCAATAATGTTTTAATATGAATAATACAACTCTTAGGATAAAATTTTTGGTTTGGAATTTAAGAGGAATGGACAATTCCATGCTCAGACTACAAAATCTGATCACTAGGCATAATTTTGAGCTGATTTGCTTAATTGAACCAAAACATGACAATCTGCAATGTGATTCATATAGGCAACTGCTACAATTTGATAACTGCATGTATGCAATGAATGGACAGATTTGGCTATTTTGGAATACAACTGTTAATCTAACTGTTAAATATGATAATTTACAATTCCTTGCTGTCTCATTGTATAGTCTCACTCTGAATAAAAATATGGATGCCTTTTTTGTGTATGGCCTTAGAACTAGAGATGGAAGGAAATCTCTTTGGTCTGACCTTAAGTCCTCTACTCACTCAGATACTATTTTTATTGGGGATTTTAATGCCATTACATCTGTACACGAATATAAAGGTCCTTCTACTCCTAAATTAGGCAGTATAAAGGATTTTAATGATTTTATCAATGTAATAGCTTTGGAGGAAATCAATACAGTTGGTAATTTATTTACTTGGAGCAATAACAGATTGAGAAATCCTACTATTCAGAGATTAGATAGGGGGCTTTGTAACTCTGCATTGTCATCTTCTTTCCCTACATCTTCTGTTCAAATTTTAAATAGGTCTTCTTCTGATCATAGCCCTGTGCTTCTCACTATCGGAAGTGATATTCCATCTAATCCTAGACCTTTTAGATTCCTGAACACCTGGTTTAAAAGGAAAGATTTCATGAATGTAATTAAGAATAATTGGGACTTCCCTATTCAGTATTCAGGAATGCTTGGTTTCTACCTTAAACTCTTAAGATTAAAAAAGGAATTAAAAATCTGGAATAAGGAGCATTTTGGAAATATTCATGATAATGTAATGCTGGCCGAAACTGCTCTTCTGACTCAGGAGCAACTGTATCATCAGAATGCAACTGAGGTTAATCTGATTAATCTTAAGGAAGCTAAGGCTAAGTTAGTTAGAGCCTTAGTGGAACAGAAAAGTTTCTGGAAACATAAAGCAAAGATTAAATGGCTAAAGGAGGGGGATAATAATACCAGTTTTTTTCACAACTCGGTTAAGGAAAGAAAAGGTAGATTAAAGATCACAAAAATCAAAAGTGGTAATGGTTTATGGCTAGATAGGGTACAGGACATAGAAACTGAAGCCATCCAATACTACCAAGGCCTTTTAACAGATGATAGCTCTTCTGAATCCAACCTTTTCAAAACTCACTTTCTCAGTCAGATTCCCAATTGTGTCACCCAACAGGATAATGAAAATCTTCTACAACCAGTGACAATGTCTGAGCTCAAACATATTGTACTTGGTCTTAACAAAAACAGTAGCCCGGGTCCAGATGGTTTCACATCTAAATTCTACATTAAATCTTGGGATATAATTTCCACTGACCTACTAGCAGCAGTTCAGGACTTTGTGGATAGAAATAACATTCCTAGGGGTTTTAGTAGCACCTGGATCACAATCATACCTAAAAAGAAAACACCTATTTCTTTTGATGATTACAGGCCAATAAGTCTCTCTAATGTAGTTAACAAGATTTGTTCAAAAATGATAATGGAAATACTTAAACCATTAATGCCAAAACTCATTTCTCCCCAGCAAACTGCTTTTCTTAAAGGCCGAGATATTTCTGATAATGTAATTTACTTACAAGAAATGGTAAGATTTTTGAATAGGAAGCAAAGACAACCAAATTGCATTGTCAAATTAGATCTTAAGAAGGCTTTTGATAGGGTTAAGTGGTCTTTTCTATATAGTGTACTTGCTAAATTTGGTTTCCATGCCAGATTTCTCTTTCCCATCATGAATAATTTATCTCAGGCTTGGTTCTCTATCTTGATAAATGGTAAGCCAGCTGGTTTCTTTCAATCTACAAGGGGTATTAAACAGGGTGATCCCCTCTCCCCTTTTCTTTTTAACATTTTTTCTGAGGCATTTACTAGAAGTTTAGCATTTATCTTCCATACGGGTAAATTGGCCTACTATGATCTTCCAGGTAAATCCCTACAAATCTGTCATTTATCTTATGCAGATGATACAGTTGTGTTTTTAAAGGCTGAAAATAAAACTTTGGTTAGATTTAAAGCCTTCCTATCTACATTTGAGGATGTCACTGGTCAACAGATAAACTATGGAAAAAGTGATATTTATATTGGGAAGCATGCCTCTGTTCACACAGTTAATAAAATAAAGAGGACTCTGGGAATGAAAATTGGTTGCTTACCTTTTACATACTTGGGGGTACCTATTTTTACAGGTTCTGCACATAAAGCTCATTTCCAGCCATTAATTGAACAAATTGATAACCGGATCTGTAGTTGGAAAAATAAATGGCTATCTATGGGGGGGGGGAATAACACTCATAAAATCATGCATTTTCTCTATTCCCCAACATATATGGTCAGTGCTAAAACCTAGTAAGAGAATTGTTTCAATAATAGAAAAGAAAATGAGCAGGTTTTTCTGGGGTTTTATTGATCAGAAACCTAAAAGATCATGGAGAAAATGGGAATCTCTTTGTTTTCCCATTAACCAAAATGGTCTAGGTTTCATATCAATTAACTCCATAATTGATACATGTTCTGTTAAGTTATGGTGGAAATACCAAAAGGCAGAGGCCCCATGGACACATTTTCTTGAATCCCTACCACCCTCATATAGATCCTCCCCTAACTGGAAAAGAATATGTAGCTTTAATACTTGGGCAGAAGCAAATTCCAGAGTCATTCTGGGTAGGGGAAACTGCAATTTTTGGACTTCTAATTGGCTTGATGTTGGTCCTATTATAGATCATTGTGATCCAAACCAGGTGGATATCTCGGAAGATTGCACAAGGGCAGATTTCATCTCGAACAAAGATACTTTGATTCAGAAAATTTCCCACTTACTTCCACCTCATGTCATCTCTCTTTTGCAGGACTCTAAGCTCTATCCACACAGGTGTGACAGGCTTATATGGAAGCCTGGTATTAAGGGAGATTTTACTTTCAAATCCACATATCTCCTGCTTAGTCCACAGTCAGGTAATATTGCTTCGACTCAACTTTTTTGGAGCAGTAGATTGAAAAGAAAGTTTCAGTCTTTATGTGGAAACTGATCAACTCGTATTTACCCTTTGATAATATTCTACAAAAACTGACTTTTTGCTTGCCTTCTAAATGTGTTATGTGTAGTAATCATGTGGACTCTTTAGATCACTTTTTCAATTCATGCATTTTTTCCATACATGTCTGGAGTACTGTAAATCAGTTTATGGGTATCAAAGAAATATTTTTCCCCTTCATATGGGAAAGAATCTCATACTATTTAACCTATCCAGGTTTAAGTTCATTACATTCAACATTAATTAGAACTGCAACTCTAATTACATGTTGGAATCTATGGAAAATGAGGAACAAATGCATACATGATTCGGCCTTCCCAAGTAGAGGTACAGTACTAAGTCATATTAGGGATCAAATTTTTTACTCCTTCTGCTCCAAACCAGTCTACATTACATCTGCATTTGACTTTGGTATTACAAACCACTCATTCTTACCTCTGATAAAATCTGCACCGAAGCCAAAGATTTTCAAAATTGCTTGGCAAAGGCCAAATGAGGGGTACAAGTTTAATGTAGATGCAGCATGGAGTCCTTATTCTGACATGTGTGGTTTAAGATTGATTATCAGAGACCCTAGTGGTGGTTTCATTTCGGCTTACACTAGGTTTACACATGCAAATTCTGCTTTAGAAGCTGAGCTAAGGGCAATTCTTTTTGCAATTCATATTGGTGTAGGATTCTCGGCTCCTATTTTCATTGAATCTGATTGCTTAAATGCGGTTAGCTGTGTTGAAGATCCTTTGCATGCAAATTGGAAACTTTTTGAACTGGCAGATGAAATTCATCAGGCTTTGGGTGATATGAGTGTTCTGCATATACATAGACAAGCTAATTTGGTTGCTAATTTTTTGGCTAAGGAATGTTTCATTGCTAAGACTACCAGTTCTTTCAATAGTTTTCAAATGCTACCTCTTATTTGTTCAGGTCTAATTAGGTTAGATCAGTTAGGTATGCCCTCGCTAAGATTCTCTCCTTGTATGGATTCTACTGAGTCTGTTTGATTGTTAATTTGCAGGGATGGTTAGTAGCATTCTTAGCACAAACGAACCCCGGACAACAGCAAGCTCAGGAGTTCAAAGCTTCAACTCAATTGAACAAGCATAACAAAATGGCTCATAACAGGCAGCTGTCCCATTTGATATATCGGACATAGATGATCAATCTTTATTCTCTACCATCCTTGATATTAGTAGAGGATAGGCTCTTTGGTCTGAGTAAATTTTCTCTGACTGACTTGTGTTTCGCTCGCTCATTTCACTAACAAGTTCGAGAATTGCTTACCTAGCCTAATTAGGTAATCCTCTAGCTATTAATAACTCTTATCTCATTCTTTTGGAAGCAACAAGTGTTGCTTCAAGAGCTGTGTGCTCATCTTGTATATCTAAACTAAGCTTTGGCTTCATCTTACTTCTGTTTTTACGGCTTGGGAAGGCCAATACAATTTTCCCCATCTAAGGATGGTTTAATTTAAAAAAAAAAGATATTTATTTTCATTTATTTGAATGAGAATCTCGTAATTTTAAACACCATTTAAATATATTTTTAATTATAAATAATTATAATCTAAATTTTAAAATAATAGAAATGATATTTTTCATGATTGGTCAAACGATCGTGGCAAAAAACCTTTTATAGTTAAATATTTATGAATTGTAAAATAAAATTTAATACTTTACTATTTGAGTGTGAATATAAAATATACAGTAAAGGGAAATAAATATAACACTTTAATGTTAGTTAATAATATTAAAAATATATTGTGACATATGCGTCACCATGAAACTTGATTTACGATACCTATATTGGAAATCAAAACTTCATAATGTCTATCATTAATATGCTTATATCCACGTCACAGTGACACCCTAAAAAAAATTATCAAATGGCTCCTAATTTTATGAATGAGGATTCAAGCATTGGAGATACTCTAATATCATTTCATAAAGACTGGTTTGATGATTGCGATCATCCAGTTGTTTTATTTGGATGAATTCAACCTATGAATTATGAACTGGGAAAGGGAAGAAATTAATTATGCCATATCTTAGAGATACTATGAGAGATATACAACATGATATCTTCACAAATAAATGTATAATGTTTTATATAATGTGTTTATATATTATTAAATTTTACACAAAGTTTTGTATTAGGCAGCCTAAACGTTAACCAGAAGTTTATTATGCAATTATTATAAATTCAAAATTGGGATGGGGTTTTTCTGAAATTTGATAATAAATTCAGGGGCCTACTGTGTAATTAAAAAGTATTATATATAACCGAATTTTCATTTTTTAAAAAAAACTTCTTCCTTCCCTCTCCTCTGATCTGATCTCGTAACCACCGCTCCACCGCCGCAATTCTTCTTCTACCGCCGGCATCACAGCAGAGCTAGGGTTCCGGCGGTCATTCTTCTTATTCTGATGGCGAAGCCTCCAGATTGCGGCTCCAACGAAGCCTCCACCAGGAAGTCTCCAGATAGCGGCGAAGTCTCCAAATCGAGGTAGCTCTGGCACGTGAGACAAGTGCAGACGGCGGCGACGTCGCTGGCGGTGAACGGCGACCTGAGGCAACGGATGGCGGTGGCACAATGAGGTTCTGATTCATAAGGTGAGGTTTAATATTTTTTTTACATTTTCAAATACTTGCTGAGGTTTAATATTTTGTTGGGTGAGCATATTTGATGAATGTGTGTTTTGTCTAGTGGTTAGTACTCTTGTTATTGTGCTGAAGGTTAAGTGGTTGAGTCTCACTGTGACCTTTTTATTTTGAAGACTTCATGTTCTTGATGTACACGCTAATGTTTACTATTATTTGATTGAGTGCATGTTCAATGAGAGTCTTTGGTGTAGTGGTTCTTACTCTAGGCTTTGAGGATAGAGACCATGGTTCAAATCCCATTATGTCCATTTTTTTGGAATTTTTTTATTCTAGAGATATTGTAGTTTTTGGTTGATTTTTTTAGCTTTTTTTCTCTTATGTTGATGTTTTCCATTATTTGGGTGAGATTTAATTGATATGAGCTAAGGTTCTGTAGTTTTTGTTTGGGTGATATGTATTAATATTTGTAGTTTTTTAAATTTTATTTTCTCATGTTGGTGTTTTTCATTTTTGGACTGAGCTTTTGGTAATAGGAGTTGATGTTTGTAGTGTCTTTTTTCTTATGTTGATGCTTTTCATTTTCCAGATGAGGTTCAGGTGTTAAGAATTTATGTTTGTAGTTTCTTTTTTTTAAATGTTTGTTGGTATTTTATGCCTTTCAAAGTGAATAATTTATACTCTGGAGGTACCATAGCTTTTTTGTTGATGTTTTTAGTTTTTTTTCTCTCATGTTGATGTTTTTTATTTTCTAGATGAGTTTTAGGTGATAGGGGTTGATGTTTTTGTAGCTTTTTTGATGATATGGTTGATTTTTTGTTGTATTTTTTTTCCTTATGTTGATATTTTCATATTTTGTTAGTGCTTCAAATGTAGGTTGTAGGTGCTCATTGTATAACTTGTGTGTGTTATGAAAATAAATTGGTGCTTAGAGTACAACTTGTAAGTGCTTCTTTGCTTGTAAGTGCTTTGATCATTGCTTGTTAGGAGTTGATGTTTGTAGCTTTTTTATGATATAGTTGATTTTTTGTACTGTTTTTTTCCTTACGTTGACGTTTTTCATTTTTTGTTACTGCTTCAAATGTAGGTTGTAGGTACTTATTATATAACTTGTATGTGTTATGAAAATAAATTGGTGCTTAGAGTACAACTTGTAAATGCATCAATCGTTGCTTGTAAGTACTTCAATCGTTGCTTGGGTGATATAGGTTGATTTTGTAGTTTTTCAAAAAAAAGAATTACAATTTAGCTTTGTTGAGAATTTTATAATTTCTAATTGATTTTTCGTTAGTCGTAGTCATCATTTTTTTCAAATTTTTTGTTGATTTTTATTTGAATTTATATTATTTTTTTCTATTTTATTTGATTTTTTAATATATTTTTTGCTGTGGTTTTTAGTTGATGTTTTATGATTTTTCATTGATGTTCTGCTATTTTTGCTGATATTGCTGCAATTTGTTGTTGCAGTTTTTAATTGAGTTTTTGCATTTTAAAACTTTTTTAAAAATTTTTTTGCAGATTGCATGTGGCAGAAAAATGATGGGAAAAATTGGACGAACCTGGAAAGTTATTAGCGATAGGTCACTATAAAAATAATTAGATATAGGTCTCTGCAAAATTATTAGAGATAGGTCCCTGGAGCTAGAATATTATTAGAATTGTAGAAAGACACCTGACTAAAGTTTAGGCTGTCTCGCAGGAAACCGTCTCTAAATTTTATACTCTTAATTTTATCCCAAACTAAATTACAATTGCATAATTCATTTAGTCAAAATTAACTAAATTTAACTATAAAACCTAATTGATATAACTAAGGATATTATTATGTGGTACAATGCTGGATTCGTCTTAATTTTAATTTTTTTAATATCAGTATTTCATAATTTCTCTTCGAACATAATTAAAAATAATATTAACGGTCAAACATTTATTGAGTTAACTGTTAAAAGTCAAAGTGTGCAAGTTAGTCGGGGATAGAAGGAGAGTTTTATTTTTCATTTGTTTATTTTTAGTCTTGTGAATTACTACAATATAGAATGACAAAGTTTTGGGAAAGACCGTCAGGTAAAAGGTTTTTGTATCAATATTAAAATTTTATTATACAACGAGTAGTAGTTATAAGTTTATGACCCGATTAATGCAACACAAAAATTTTGTCTTAATTTCTTCTAATTTGCAGTTTAAACCTTGATTTTTCCATAAGTTACGGAAAGACTGTCTTTCAACTGACAAACTCATATATAATATATTTTACATATTTAAACTAAAGTCTTTCAAAGAGACAGACTCGTATATAATATATTTTGCATATTTAAACTAAAGTGCTTAATTAATACTAAAGATATGGCACAACACTAAGAATTGTATCATATAAGAACTGGTGAAAGAGAGCACAGGTGACGGGGTTGGAGAATTCTCACAAAGTTGTGTTTTAATCTGTTTTACGGAACCACTAGGAGTAGTCCAGTGGTCAGGGTGTATGTCCGCCCCAGAGGCACCCCAGGTTCAATTCCAGTGTGGGGCAGTTTCTGGGGTTTAAGTTTCTAATTGCACTGTGTTAGTATAGGAGTCTCATTTCGTGTGAGTTATGTGAGAGTTTCACCCCACCTTTGTGTGGAATTGCAAGGGGAGCCTCACCCCCTTTGTGTGAGGCAACTGAGTTATAGTAATAGAGTGGTATGTGTATTAAAAAAAAAAATCTGTTTTACTGTTAGATGTGACAATTTTATAATTAAAACATAATTGATTGGATGATTTGATATTTGTTTTCATTTATTTAAACGTGATCCCGTAATTTTAAACACCATTTAAATATATTTTGAATTATAAATAATTATAATCTAAATTTTAAAATAATATAAATGATATGTTTTTATGATTGGTCAAACGATCGTGACGTGATATAGCAAAAAACCATCTCTAATTAAATTTTATGAACAGCAAAACAAAATTTAATACTTTATTATTTGAATGTGAATATAAAATATATACTAAATGGAAATAAATATAACACGTTAATGTTAGTTAATAATAATAAAATATATTGTGACACACGCATATGAAACTTGATTTACGATACCTGTATTGGAAATTAAAACTTCATAATGTCTATCATTAATATGCTTATATCTACGACACAGTGACACCCTAAAACAATTTGTCAAATGGCTCCTAATTTTATGAATGAAGATTCAAGCTTTGAGATGCTCTAGTATCATTTCATAAAGACTGATTTGATGATTGCGATCATCCAGTTGTTTTATTTGGATGAACTCAACCTATGAATTATGAATTGGGAAAGGGAGGAAATTAATTATGCCATATCTTAGAGATACTAGGAGAGATATACAACATGATATCTTCACAAATAAATGTATAATTTTTTAAATAATGTGTTTATTTATTATTAAATTTTACACAAATTTTTGTATTAGGCAGCCTAAATTTTAGGTAGGGGTTTATTCTGCAATTGTTATAAAATCAAAATTGGGATGGGATTTTTCTGAAATTTGATAATAAACTCAGGGGACTACTGTGTAATTAAAAAAGTATTATATATAACCGAATTTTCATATTTTTCATTTTTCTTCCTTCCCTCTCCTCTGATCTGATTTCGTAACCACCGTCAACCGATCAGAACCACAGCTCCACTGCCGCGATTCTTCTTCTTCCGCTGGCTTCACGGTAGAGCTAGGGTTCCAGTGGTCATTCTTCTTATTCTGATGGCGAAGCCTCCAGATCGCAGCTCAGGCGAAGCCTCCACCACGAAATCTCTAGATCGCGGCGAAGTCTCCAAATCGAAGTAGCACCGGCAAAGCCTCCATTGTGAAGTTTCCAGATCGCAGCGGAGCTAAGTTCACTGCTGCTAGAGGCCGCATTTTCCAACAATTGCAACGACCTTTCAAATGTAGTGAGAAGAAGAATACGATGAGTAGCAGAGCAGTCTTCCGCCGAGCAGCAGCAGAGCTTCTGTCGGTGCCGGGTAGTGGAAGAAGAGGCAACGAGCAACAGAGTATCTGTCGGTATGTGAGACACGTGCGGACGGCGGCGACGTCGTTGGCAGCGAACGGCGATGGCGCAATGAGGTTTTGATTCATGAGGTGAGGTTTAATATATTTTTTTTACATTTTCAAATACTTGCTGAGGTATAATATTTTCTTGGGTGAGCATATTTAATGAATGTGTGTTTGGTCTAGTGGTTAGTACTCTTGTTGTTGTGCTGAAGGTCAAGTGGTTGAGTTTCACTGTGACCTTTTTATTTTGAGGACTTTATGTTCTTGATGTACATGCTAAGGTTTACTATTATTTTATTGAGTGCATCTTCAATAAGTGTCTTTGGTGAAGTGTTTCTTATTCTAGGCTTTGAGGTTAGAGACCATGGTTCAAATCCCACTATGTCCTTTTTTTTTGGAATATTTTTATTCTAGAGATATTGTAATTTTTTGTTGATGTTTTTAGTTTTTTTTCTCTTATGTTGATGTTTTCCATTATTTGGGTGAGATTTAATTGATATGAGCTGAGGTTCTGTAGTTTTTATTTGGGTGATATGTATTGATATTTGTAGTTTTATTTATTTATTTTCTCATTTTGATATTTTTCATTTTCCAGCTGAGGTTTTGGTAATAGGAGTTGATGTTTGTAGTATATTTTTTCTTATGTTGATGTTTTTCATTTTCCAAATGAGGTTCAGGTGTTAGGAGTTTATGTTTGTAGTTTCTTTTTTAAAAATTGTTGATGTTTTATAGTTTTCAAAGTGAATAATTTATACTCTTGAGGTACCATAGCTTTTTTGTTCATGTTTTTAGTTTTTTTTCTCTCACGTTGATGTTTTTTATTTTCTAGATGAGTTTTAGGTGATAGAGATTGATGTTTTTGCAGCTTTTTTGATGATATGGTTGATTTTTTGTTCTATTTTTTCCTTATGTTGACGTTTTCATATTTTGTTAGTGCTTCAAATGCAGGTTGTATGTGCTTATTTTATAATTTGTGTGTGTTATGCAAATAAATTGGTGTTTAGAGTACAACTTGTAAGTACTTCAATCTTTGCTTGTAAGTGCTTTTATCATTGATTGTTAGGAGTTGATGTTTGTAGTTTTTTTTATGATATGGTTGATTTTTTGTACTATTTATTTTCGTTACGTTGACGTTTTTCATTTTTTGTTACTGCTTCAAATGTAGGTTGTAGATACTTATTTTATAACTTGTGTGTGTTATGAAAACAAATTGGTGCTTAGAGTACACTTGTAAGTGCATCAATCGTTGCTTGTAAGTACTTCAATTGTTGTTTGGGTGATATAGGTTGATTTTGTAGTTTTTTTAAAAAAATGACAATTTAGCTTTGTTGATGATTTTATGATTTCTATTTTTTTTTGTTAGTCGTAGTCAACTTTTTTTTCAACTTTTTTGTTGATTTTATTTGAATTTATATATATTGTTTGCTATTTTATTTAATTTTTTAACATATTTTTTGCTGCAGTTTTTTAGTTAATGTTTTATAACTTTTCATTGATGTTCTGCTATTTTAGCTGATATTGCTGCAATTTTCTGTTGCAATTTTTAATTGAGTTTTTGCATTTTTTAAAAAATAATTAAAAAATAATTTTGCAGATTGCATGTGGCGGGAAAATGATGGGAAAAAATTGGACGAACCTGGAAAGTTATTAGCAATAGGTCCCTGTAAAATAGTTAGAGATAGGTCCCTGTAAAATTATTAGAGATAGGTCCCTGGAGCTAGAATATTGTTAGAATTGTAGAAAGACACCTGCCTAAAGTTTAGGCTGCCTCACAGGAGACCGTCTCTAAATTTTATACTCTTAATTTTATCCCAAACTAAATTACAATTGCATTATTCATTTATTCAAAATTAACTAAATTTAACTATAAAACCTAATGATATAAGTAAGGATATTATTATGTGGTATAATGTTGGATTCATCTTAATTTTAATTTTTTAAATATGAGTATTTTATAATTTCTCTTCAAACATAATTAAAAATAATATTAACGGCCAAACATTTATTGAGTTAATTGTTAAAAGTCAAAGTGTGCAAGTTAGTCCGGGAGAGAAGGAGAGTTTTTATTTTCATTTGTTTATTTTTAGTCATGTGAATTACTACAATATAGAATGGCAAAGTTTTGGGAAAGACCGTCATGTAAAAGGTTTTAGTTTCAATATTAAAATTTTGAAATGGAGATTATGGGCACTGTCTAAAAGTGACACGAACCTGTGTAATCGTCCGTCATTTTTATTAGTATTCCATTAATACCCTTACGATAAGTGTTATGAGAACGATAATTTCCACCACATATAATCACATAAAATTTCATATTTTTGGTTTTTATTAAATAAAAATATATTAAAAATCCGTCCATACATTTTAGAAGCGCTAGTACGTGATCTAGAGTAAATTGTAGACGATTACTTAAAATTATACAAGGGTCAGTCGGAAGAACATGTGGAAGTCTATGTGGAATAAGACCAATTTCTTTATTACTCTTGGTTATTATAAAATCAACTAGGGATGAAAAAGTTTCTTTTTGGGATGATTGGAATCGAGTTTGGGACAACCCGTGAACTTTTAAATTTTTTCATTAAGCTCCCTCCAAGAAAGTGGGAGAAGTCGAAATGCAAAATTGGAGATAACATCTTTTATTCACATTTTCACGACAATATTGTTTGGAATTGGGCATAAATGAGTCGATGGAAGGGGCCGTAATCTTAACACGGAGTATTTTACGACACTTTTCAAAAATTAGACTATGCCCCTTATGTGCGACGTCCCATTGTGTTGCATAAAACTAACCCAAAACTTACCCTCGATCGATGCCAATTGACCTGAATTTTCCAGCGGGAACCAAAAATTTGAGCAAAACATTTGAGCTGAAAATTTGAACCAAAATCTCCCCCCTACCCTATTTCATGTCGATAATATTTAGCACCAACACCCATTTCCCATCTCCAACACACTTCCTCCAAACCCAACTCCACGCCATCCTTTCCATTCACACCATTATAACAATTAAAGAGCTCAATCAAATTGTCTCTCTCAAAGATCAACAAGTTTCTGGGGATGGAGCATCTCCAGCTTCAAATTAATTGAGGTAGTTTTCATCTATTCCATGTTCATTTAGCAATTTTATTACAATACCTTTTATAGGGTTTTTTTTCTCATTGATCAAAGATTGGATATTTTCATGAAGTACAATGATTGTGTTAAATGTTAGTGTATATTGTTTGTGTTTCCAAGATAGTGACATGTTTGTAAGGAGTGAGAAAAAAGGCTTAGATTAGGGCTGATTGTGGATATTAATTACATTTTTGTATGAACACAGTTTGAATGTGCGACGTTGGTCATAGTTAATCAGCCCATACGATATGGTACCAAACAAAATCGACGTTGCATAGGTCTAGGAAATGATTAAAATATCTAGGAATGTCCGACATCGCTTGTCAATTAGACTTTGCGACATCGATGACTCATGCATACAACGTTGCTTTAAAGCAGATCAGTTACTTTTTCCGTGTTGAGATTAATGTTATCTACATATGACTGTATTATGTGTATTTCATTTGGTGACTGCCCTATTCTAACATAAATTTTGTTTCATGTGTATTGGTTGTAATAGAACAAAGAGAGTCATCGATGGACTTTCAGCATGTAGATGGATGGACTTGTCATTTCACTAGTCACCCTGATAGTGTTAATGTCGTATAACATAGACGGTGGAGGTTCAATACAATTAATGTTTCAATTTCATATCACCCTTATGTATTTTAATATATTGTAACATGTATTTGTGATATATGTTAGAGTGTTATGGGTTTTAACATGTCATTCTTTCCCACATTAAGTGAACAACAATTTATTGTTGTATGATGTTTAACTGTTTCATGAATTATTGAAAATTAAATAACCGGTAATGGCTATCGACGAACGATTGTTTGTGTCATCAAATATTAAATATTATAATATTGTACGAGAAACTATGTCTCCATGATTAATCTGCGACATTGCACAAGCTGGTGCAGAGACAACATCTTACCAACGCTGAGTCGATATTTTTTGGCGACATCGGCGATTCAAAAAAATGCCGTATTGTTCAATGTTCCACGTCAGCATGCACACAATGTGGGTCCCCCATGGCATGCGATGTCGCTTTCCAGCATCTGCGATGTCGTTCTTATTTAGACCGACATCGGCTAGGATAAAATTGCAGTATTTCCTCTCCCATCATCTTCCTTCTTGCTATGGCCGATGCCGGTCCTTATACATGTTGACGTCGACCTAAACGAAGTCACAGCTATGGTCTCCTATCGTCGATTTCTTACTTGGACCAACATCGGGCACAAAACCTACCGACGTTGGTCCAAAATCGAGGAAAAAAGTACTTTTTACCTCGGTTCTGAACCAAGGTAAAAATGTACTTTTTACTATGGCGGTATTTACCTTAGTTTTTATGGGATTAAAACCCGAGGTAAAAAGTCCTGTAGAACCGAGGTAAAAGGTCATGTTTCTTGTAGTGCCATGAAGATTTAAAGAGAATGTTTGCTAAGAAAATGAGAAATTTTTCTTAATGAATTTTTAATTGTGGAATAATTATTTTACGTTTTTACTTGAACATCGTATTTTAACTTAAATATCACTCTTTTTAATTTTAGTATTATATTTTTTAGCTTAATATTCTTACTTTTTATATAATAGTCTTGTAGTTTCACGTCCAAAAACATCTTAGTATATGTTTAGCTTATTATGTAGAATAATAGGATTAAAAATATTGATGTGAGATTTACATCGACTTAATGGCCAAACCTTGCTCCTGAGCATTGAACCTACAAGACAGAGTCCTCAGAGTGTCAGAGGAAGACTCTCAGACTCTAAAGTCAGACCAATTTTTTTGCTTAAAGTATGGAGAATTAAATTAATAGAATAGATACACTGCATTATGTATAGAGGTTGATCCCTACAACTTCTCCCAATCATGATATGAATGGTACATATACGACCTACCTATATATAGACAGTGGTGAGTTTGTAGGAGGTGGG
This sequence comes from Rubia yunnanensis, assembly GCA_037428765.1. Lineage (NCBI taxonomy): Eukaryota > Viridiplantae > Streptophyta > Magnoliopsida > Gentianales > Rubiaceae > Rubia > Rubia yunnanensis. The sequence goes on along the minus strand of CM075069.1, from coordinate 60,565,916 downwards.
GGATTTGTCGGCGGCGGTGGTGTTGGCTCAATCATGTTTTCAGCTTGATTTGTTGATCTCCTATTGACGGGCGGGCGGTCGTCGCGCCCGCCGTGCAAAAGATAATTTATAAGCCCTAAATGCTTACTTTCTACAACTAGGTAGATAGTGGCAAATCGGGGTCGTCCAAAGAGAAGAGGGATCTTCCTAAGCGTCTAAGCACACAATGGTTGATAGTAGGCTAGGAGTAAATATATATACACACACATAAAAGCATGTAAATGGGGGGTTGGTTGGTTGGTTGGTTCCTAAGTTACGAAAGTAAAAAAGACAAGATAACTAGCAACGTCAAGTGACTATGCTAATCATCAAACAAAACTAAGAAAAGGGGTTTTAAACTACAAAGATAAAATGCCTTGGGGGCAACGGATATCCACTTCCACATCTAATGTAGTTCATCGAATCATTCACACATTCCATCATATAGCATTCATGACCCAACGCTCACGCACCCATCTAGCAAGTACCACAACACACACATCACAAGGAGTTCTAAGTTCATGCTCATAGATCTTCATGCAAAGGTGCTACGGAATTCGTCACGTTCCTACACCTAAGCAATTCAACCACACAAGCACTACCTATGCTCAAACAACTCATGGCACACATGCAGTGAAACACACCGTCAAGAATACATAAACGCCAAATAACAAATGCTTCAAGAATGAATTTAAATCATCTATTCAATACTTCAACTACTTGTCGTGGAGACTAAACTCCTATCCTTCTTAGTTCGTAGTTTGCGAGAGTGAGTTCGACATCTCTCGTCAAACCTCACCAATGACTCCCGAGTCGCGACCACGACTCAAGGTGTCATTGGTGGCATTTAATCACGAAGGACCAACAAGCTTGGCAATGCTTATGACCACTACACCGTGACTAAGCATTAAACCAATTCATGCAATTACACGAGATTGGATGAACGTGCAACGCACATTCATCCACGAGCATATGACTCTCTCGTTTGCTACACAAACGAACATGACGAAGAGTTCGACATCAATCACATTCGTCTAGCACATTGTCAACACACTAACACAATCAAAAGCTCTAATTCACACTCATACATTCCTAACAAGAACAGGGGGGAAATTAACCCAAATCCCCCAAACCCTAGCTAGCAATTCATACAAGCATTCATATCGTCAAGCTCTCAACAACATCAATGCAATCAACAATTAACATTCAAAGCACAATAAATGCACAATAGCAAAAACATCAAATAGATAGATAGAAATGGTTATCAATACATAGAAGTGGAAGCTTCAATCCATAGCTCCCAAGTACAAGAACTACTCTAGAACAACAAAAGACATAATTAAACTAAGAAAAACAAAGAAAAGAAAGAAGAGAAAAACCTAGAATTGGAGCCCTAAAATGCAGAGAGAAAAACGGGCTGGAAAAGCTGGAGAAGAGGAGGAAAGAGAGGGTATTTATAGTGCAAAGAAAATAAAATTGATTTCTGGCCGCCCGTTGGTCGCGACTCGCGACGAGTTCGTCGCGACTCGCGACGGTGTTGGTCGCGACTCGCGATGGTGTCGTGAATTGTTTCTTTGTCTTCTTCATAGCCATCCCTCTCAATCTTCAAGTCTTCAACAGCTCCAAAATGGTCTTCAACGGCCTCCGGTCTTCATGTCTTCGAAGTGAGTATCCAAAAGTCTTCGAAAGTATAGTCTTCAATGTCTTCAGGTCTTCGTTGCTTCCGTGTTCTTCCCTTGTCACACAAAATCCACTTAGAAGAGGTAAAAGAGTACAAAGTTGCTTTTGCCTCTCCTAAGTGAATTTCAAGGTAAAACACAAGCTCTCGATAATAAAAGAGCACAAAAGTGATCCTAAATACTACTAAATAATGCGTCTAAAATGGACACATCAAACCTCCCCACACTTAAACCTTACTCGCCCTCGAGTAAGAAAAGATTTAAGCATACGGAGGAAATGGCATATCCACATCCTAAAACCCCTAAAATAACCACACAAAATGGACATATCAAACCTCCCCACACTTAAACCTTACTCGCCCTCGAGTAAGAAAAGATTTAAGCATACGGAGTAAATGATATATCCAAAACCTAAACTAATCCTCCAATCAAAGCCTCACAAAAACTCTCAATATCAAAAATCCCAAAATAAAAGCTCACATGAGAATTTTTTCACACACACATCCCCAATCCTAAATCTAACCAAACCTGCCACTTATCAATTCACTACTCATAAAATATTTCAAAGCCCATAATTGATATTCCCATAATCCAATGACACAAAATGAAGCTAAAACCATAGAGGAAGTTTTAGACACATGCTTCACCTAATGCCAATATATCAACCAAAAACGAAGTAGAAAGAGATAAGGAATTTCATAACCACACTTCGTTTCCTAACCCACTAAGCTACCCAATCCCAAGAGGTCTATAGATGTTGAGCTACCCGATCCATCCGTGTGACAACCGCAACCTTATGACTCCAACGCCGGCAAATGAGTGAAATCATATCATTCTTCAATTTCTCTCACTTTCTCTCATTTTGCCTAGGAGCTCTTTCGAGTTTTCATCCTAGCCACACATCATGTTTCTTTAGCTCACATCTCACCTTTTTCCGCACATTTTAGCCTCTCATTTTTTCCTAGGCCACCCTTTAAGGGTTTTCGACCTATCCGGGCTCCCAATGTTGCCTAAGTTGCCCTCTCGGGTTTTCAACTTAGCGGGTTTTCTTTTTCTCTTTTTTTTTTCTTTTTTTTTAATTTTCTTTTTGTTTTTCTATTTTTTTTCTTTTTCTCATGTTTTTCCAATGAAAAGTAGCAAAAAGCATTCCAAAACAATCTAGCATGCATATGAGTCCTCTAACCCCTCCCCACACTTAAAACATTACATTGCCCTCAATGTAAACACGTAAGGCAAGAACAATAAAAATCAAGGTAAGGGAGTTAGAGTGACACCCGTGTCTCTGCAAATTCGCCGGTGATATGGCGATATCCAAGTACTTGGATGGTCCCGAGATAGGTTTCGGAACCGGAAGGGTGAGCAAAGATGCCGTAGAAGAACTCACCCCTCGAGAAAAGCATTGTCTCCATGGCGCCGTTTGATCAAGACTACACCACGAAGAACACATTAAACTCACAAGTACATAAGGATATGTAATACTAGGTTTAGCATCAAGAGTTAATAACCATAGTATTTTCAAAGAACAACCAAATCACACTCAACCAACACTATAAGAATAATCATGAAAAATATCCAACATATATTGACATGTATACAAGCATCATTATAGGATATGCACTTACGATCACAATGGTGTAGTCGGCATACTACAATCAACAAATGTACTATAAAGATGCAAGAATGTTCATATGCCAATATATGTAGGATGGTGGAAGAAATGAGAGGTATGTGATGTTCTTGGGAGTGTTGGGTGGAGAAGAAGGAAGGATCATGCAATGTTTAAAATCATTTGGAAACTTGAAATCCGGGCTCAAAAAATTTTCAAAAGTTACTGAGCACGTCGCGACTCGCGACGGGGTTGGTCGTGACTCGCGACGAGCCTCGCGAAGTCATCGCGACTCGCGGAAAGGTGAGTCCGGGAGCTCAAAATTTTCTGAGCACGTCGCGACTCGCGACGAAGTTCATCGCGACTCGCGACGGTGCCTCGCGATGTCATCGCGACTCGCGGAAAGGTGAGTCCGGGAGCTCAAAATTTTCTGAGCACGTCGCGACTCGCAACGAAGCTCATCGCGACTCGCGACGAGCGTCGCGAGGTCATCGCGACTCGCGGAAAGTTGGCGCTGGGAGTGATTTTTCTCCCCTGTTCGTCGCGACTCGCGACGAAGCCCATCGCGACTCGCGACGGCAGGGTATCCCAGGCTTAAAATTTTTTCCGTTTTCTTACCAACTGTCCAAGCTTGCTTCCCTCGTTCATTGATCTCGTTCCTTCATCTCCTTCATTGCAATGCACTTCATGTTGATACAAAATCATAGAAAAACATGCCATAAAAAGAACAAAACAAAACAACAACAAAAACAAACTAAGAAACACAAACTAAGAAACAAAAACTAAAAGAAATGCCGAATTTATTTAACGTCATCGGCACGATGAAGCTCCGTATGTTTAAGGTCGTCGGCACAACCCTAATGTTATCCGTATGGTGAAGGCTTGAAGCTCTTCACCATGAGCATCCAAAATAAGAGAGGTGGGGGCACAAAACTTTCAAGAGGAAAGTCTTGTGGAGGTGGAGATGGTTCAAAGGGAATTAAGTGGTTAGGGAGCTTGGGATAGTCTTTTGGCTGCTCTCTCGTTTCCCTCAAAACTTCCGAAAATATTAGAGTTGGTTCAATAGGTGGGAGAAGGGGTGACGATGCTAATGGATGTAGCACTATCACCTCTTCCTCCATTTTTCTATCCTCTACAACCAACTCCTCATCCCTTTCAAACTCAAAATCATTATTATTGGTGACCTCACTCACCGAATCATCGAGTTCAAGTTGGGATGGTGTGTTTTCGGAATCACGAGCTTCCATGCGGGCCAATACCTCTAATATGTTCCTCACATGCCCCTCAATGGCCTCAACACTAGAGAAGAGCTGGGTATCCGGCTCCTCACTAGTAAAGGAGTTCAAGTTTGCTATGGTATTTAAGACATCCTCACGTGTCAAACTTGAACTTCCTTGTTGGGCTTGGTTTTGGGGTATGGTATAGGGTGGTGATGGCCAACTAGGTTGCTCGTAATATTGGTTTTCCGGCTCATTCTCATGCCACAAATCCGGACTACCACTCCATTCCGGATTGTAAGAGTTGTGGTATGGATAGCATTCATGAGCTTCTTGCCCTTGAAAACCAATATCTCCTACCTCTTGATAGCACTCTTCATAGTACCCATGGCTTTGGAAACCAAGGGTTCTTTCTCGGTCATAGTGCTCTTCGCACAACAAAGGGCAAGATTCGGTAGGATGATCTGAACGACACATCCTACAAAACCTTGCTTGTTGAGCCTCTCTTCTCATCATGAGTTCCCTCAAGGTGAGACGCTCCATTAAATTTTTTTTTTTTCAAAAGTTCGGAATCATAGTGCAAGGATTCTCGATAAAATAAATCACCAAGAACTCAAGCAATACCTACTCCGAACAAAAACAACCACCAAGTAGTGGAAAATAAAAACAACTAGCTAATACACAACCAAATACACCTAAATACTTAAGAATAAACGCCTCTTCCCCGGCAACGGCGCCATTTTGACGGGCGGGCGGTCGTCGCGCCCGCCGTGCAAAAGATAATTTATAAGCCCTAAATGCTTACTTTCTACAACTAGGTAGATAGTGGCAAATCGGGGTCGTCCAAAGAGAAGAGGGATCTTCCTAAGCGTCTAAGCACACAATGGTTGATAGTAGGCTAGGAGTAAATATATATACACACACATAAAAGCATGTAAATGGGGGGTTGGTTGGTTGGTTGGTTCCTAAGTTACGAAAGTAAAAAAGACAAGATAACTAGCAACGTCAAGTGACTATGCTAATCATCAAACAAAACTAAGAAAAGGGGTTTTAAACTACAAAGATAAAATGCCTTGGGGGCAACGGATATGCACTTCCACATCTAATGTAGTTCATCGAATCATTCACACATTCCATCATATAGCATTCATGACCCAACGCTCACGCACCCATCTAGCAAGTACCACAACACACACATCACAAGGAGTTCTAAGTTCATGCTCATAGATCTTTATGCAAAGGTGCTACGGAATTCGTCACGTTCCTACACCTAAGCAATTCAACCACACAAGCACTACCTATGCTCAAACAACTCATGGCACACATGCAGTGAAACACACCGTCAAGAATACATAAACGCCAAATAACAAATGCTTCAAGAATGAATTTAAATCATCTATTCAATACTTCAACTACTTGTCGTGGAGACTAAACTCCTATCCTTCTTAGTTCGTAGTTTGTGAGAGTGAGTTCGACATCTCTCGTCAAACCTCACCAATGACTCCCGAGTCGCGACCACGACTCAAGGTGTCATTGGTGGCATTTAATCACGAAGGACCAACAAGCTTGGCAATGCTTATGACCACTACACCGTGACTAAGCATTAAACCAATTCATGCAATTACACGAGATTGGATGAACGTGCAACGCACATTCATCCACGAGCATATGACTCTCTCGTTTGCTACACAAACGAACATGACGAAGAGTTCGACATCAATCACATTCATCTAGCACATTGTCAACACACTAACACAATTAAAAGCTCTAATTCACACTCATACATTCCTAACAAGAATAGGGGGGAAACTAACCCAAATCCCCCAAACCCTAGCTAGCAATTCATACAAGCATTCATATCATCAAGCTCTCAACAACATCAATGCAATCAACAATTAACATTCAAAGCACAATAAATGCACAATAGCAAAAACATCAAATAGATAGATAGAACTGGTTCTCAATACATAGAAGTGGAAGCTTCAATCCATAGCTCCCAAGTACAAGAACTACTCTAGAACAACAAAAGACATAATTAAACTAAGAAAAACAAAGAAAAGAAAGAAGAGAAAAACCTAGAATTGGAGCCCTAAAATGCAGAGAGAAAAACGGGCTGGAAAAGCTGGAGAAGAGGAGGAAAGAGAGGGTATTTATAGTGCAAAGAAAATAAAATTGATTTCTGGCCGCCCGTTGGTCGCGACTCGCGACGAGTTCGTCGCGACTCGCAACGGTGTTGGTCGCGACTCGCGATGGTGTCGCGACGGGGTCCAGAGTTTTGCATTGTTTCTTTGTCTTCTTCATAGCCATCCCTCTCAATCTTCAAGTCTTCAACAGCTCCAAAATGGTCTTCAACGGCCTCCGGTCTTCATGTCTTCGAAGTGAGTATCCAAAAGTCTTCGAAAGTATAGTCTTCAATGTCTTCCGGTCTTCGTTGCTTCCGTGTTCTTCCCTTGTCACACAAAATCCACTTAGAAGAGGTAAAAGAGTACAAAGTTGCTTTTGCCTCTCCTAAGTGAATTTCAAGGTAAAACACAAGCTCTCGATAATAAAAGAGCACAAAAGTGATCCTAAATACTACTAAATAATGCGTCTAAAATGGACACATCACCTATTCTTTCAAGAATGGTGAAATCTATACGATCCCTACAGATGGTGCCACTAATGATGTTGTTCCTTTAAAATAATGGTGACAATCACAACTTGCGACAAATGACAGATGCTCTGATTCCGCAATAAATCTTTCTGATTGGATTGTACTATCTCTGATCCGAGTAAAGGCTTTAATGCTTGAGTTTGTATAATAAATTAAGTAGTGTACTATCTCTAATTCCTAGTTGTTAATTACCTTGATATCTCAAGTCATCATCAATTTACAGGACTTTTGGGCCCATATTATTTGGGTGTCGCCTGATGTAGAGCTCGTGCTTATCGTGGCCATCATTATGGCTATGAGACTCTTCTCAGCGTATATATCGTGGGTCACATTCTATCAATCATTGTCATAGTGGAAACTACGTGCGCAGTTTTCATTGTAGTGGTAGAATGTTTCTCTAGTTGAATAGCATCAACTAAATGGCACCACCTTCTCAGCGCAGGTTCGCTCTTCAAATGTGAACACTTTCGCTAGCTTTGTTGAGCTAGTCCTGGGCTAATACTTGGGTCATATATATACCAGGAAAACCATTATAAATATGGCCGCAAGGCAAAGGTCTAAAGACAAAAAGCCTTGAGCTTGCCAGAAGCCACCACCTCAAGAAGGAAATGGTAATCAATATCAATATGCTTGACTCTCTTATGTAAAATAGGATTGTGAGCAATAAAGTGAGCACTCTTATTATCACACAATAATAAAGGAGATACGGTAGATGACACACAAAGATCCCGAAGAAGATTCATCACCTAAGCCAGCTCCGCTTCAATATTGGCCATAGCACGATATTCTAATCCCAAGGTAGAATGAGACATTGTTAGTTGCTTCATATCACTCTAAGAAATCATATTACCACCAAGAAAGATAGAATAACCATAAGTTGACTAACCGATGGATAATGATAAGACTGCATACGATTTTCATGTTATATAAACATGGTCAATTAGAGAATGAAACTAGAATTTAATTCCAACTAGAATCCAGTTTGTAACATTTCATGTCTTTAGAAGTAAGGCAAAAATCCTTTTAATCCTTCCTTAGTTGATGAGCAATCTGCAACTTTTTTTTGTAAATGAAGTATAGCAAGCCCAATTGGCATCGAAATAGCCAATAACAATAGGGGCAGACAAATTTTCATGGAAAGACAGCCCAATGTGAAGAGTACCACGAACATGGCGTAAAATACGAGTGACTGCATATAAATGGTCATTGATATGAGCCTGCATAAAATGACTGAGCGTATCGACACCATAAAACAAATTAGGATTTGTGATTGTGAAGTCCTGAAGAGCGCTAACCAAATAGTGATAAAGTGTGGGATTTCCACATGGCTTGCTAGAAGAGCTAAGAAGATGAGAATGAGCCATAAAAGGAGTAGCAACAAGAACAAAATTAGGCATACCAGCATGAAGAATTTTATGCTTGGCATATCTCTCCTGGTTAAGGAATAAGCTGTGTGAAGTAGGAACAACCTCCAAACCAAAGAAATCTTCTAAGGTGCCAAGATCGGAGATCTTAAACTCGTGATTCACATAATCAATAAACTTTTGAATTACACCACTATCATTTCTTGTGAGGATAATTTCATTAATATAAAACCAAAACATAAAGTAAGGAGGCACATTTCGCAAACACAAACAATGAAGTGTTGGAAGAGCTAAAGATGAAACCAAGGCTAATGAGGAAAGAGCTAAATCTTTGAAACCAAGCACGAGGAGCCTATTTAAAACCATAAATAGTCTTTCAGAGTCAACAAACATAATTAGGACGCATGGGATCCTTGTAAAAATTGGGTTGCTCCATATAGACCAATGAGTCAACAATGCTATTTAAGAAGGAATTTTTAACATAATATTGATGCAACAACCACTTATGAAAAACAAGAGACAATACACTGTGCACCGTATAATCCTTGACATCTAGACTAAAGGTGCTATCATAATCAAAACCCAGAAGTCCCAAAAAGCCTTAAGGAACAAGTCTTTCCTTGTAGAGATCAATCGATCCATCCACCTTAAAATTTAATCCGATCACCCATATGGATCCAACCACGTTGACATGGGAAGGACGTGAGACCAACTCTTAAGTCTACCGAGTACAAAGGCAACCATTTCAGCATCCACTACAACAACCTATTAAAGATCCTTGGCTGTCAAACGATAGCTGCGAGGCTCAGTATGAACAAAAAAACACTCAAATTCCTATAGATGTCGTAATAATAATAATCCTTTCACCCGAGTCTGCTAGTTCTTAAGAGAGTAGTCATAGAATGTTGAGAAGCCAGCTCAGATGATGGTGTTGTTGGTGATGGAGGATCTGTGGAGCCAGACAAGCAAGGTCATTCTTCAAAGGTGACACATTCAAAGAGGACTGCCACACCGGAGAAGCTGGTACGTGGACCTCAATGAATAGCACGCATGTAGTCGTTGATTGAGCGTGAGATGAATGGGGTAGCATGGAAACACAGCCAAGACAGGGCAGTCACTAGAGATACATGGGACAACCTTGGAAGAAGGGGTAGCCACCTTAGAGGGTGAACTGATGGCGTCTTTAATGATAATGATCTGAGAATATGATGCTCAAACACCTCTGAAGGAACTAAGGTAAACTCTAAGAAAGATGACACATCAAGAGAAGTAGGAGGAGTTGCCATCCCATGAAGAGAATCCGGGAAGAAAGACTCATCTAATCGAGCAATCTAATAATATACTCCTTCTTTGTAATGAGATCTAAACATTGATAGCCCTTATACTGAGAGTTATAACCCAAAAATGCAAGGCAAATTACGAGGCACCAAATTATGAGGAGCAGAAAGATGCAGATATGGAAAAATACGACAGTCAAAAGGATGAAAATTGGGGTAATCTAATGGCACGTGAGTTGAATGGGGTAGCACGTGAGTTGAATGGGGTGGCACGTGCGGCATCGCCAAGAAAAAGCAGTCACCCAAGCTACATGGGATGGCCTTGGAAGAGGGAGCAACCACTGCAAAGGGTTAATCTATAGCGTCATTAAGGACAATGGGCTGATAATTAGAAATAAGAGTAGTCAAACACCTCTGAAGGAACCAAAGTAGACTCCAAGAAAGCCGACACATTAAGAGAAGTAGAAGCAGTTACAATCCCAAGGAGAAAGGCCAGGAATAAATGCTCATCAAACTAAGCCTTCGAGTAGTATCCTCCTTCTTCGTAACGAGATCCAAACAATGATAGCCCTTAGACTGAGAGTTATAAACCAAAAAATGCATGGAAAATAACGAGGTGCCAACATATAAGGAGCATAAGGATGTGGATACAGAAAAATCTGACAGCCAAAAGGGCAAAAATTGAAGTAACCAAAAAGTTGGAGTAGTGCCAAAAAGTATTGAGCGTGGAGACTGACCAGATAACACTAGGGTAGGCAACATGGTGTAGGCAGTCGTAGTAAATGCATCACACCAAAAAGAATACTTAAAATGGAAATGGAAAAGCATGGAAAGTCTCATTTCCATGATGTGACGAAGTTTCCACTTAGCTCGACCATTTTGCTATGGTGTGTAGGGGCGTGAAAGTTAGTGATGGATACCCTTTAAAGCAAAATGAGATCACTAGAGAGAGTTCACAAACTCGGTACCGTCATCACTCTCAAAAACATTTACAGAGGTGGAAAACTAGTTCTCAACCAGGTTCTCTAAATAAAGATATGCCTCTACAAAATTAGACTTGCGTTGTAGAGGTTATAAACAAGTGAAATGAGAGTGATCATAAAAAAAGATAACATAAGAGAAACCAGCACAAGAGACAACAGACGTGGACACCCAAAAATAACAATGAACCAAATCAAGCAAATGTTGTACACGTCTATGATTTTTAGTAAATGAAATATGTTTCTCCTTGCAATCTCACAAGAGGAACACAAATTTGGTTTCAGAAGCAACTAGTAACAGACAAACATCCAGATTTTCTCATAGAAAAAATGATGTTTTGAGAAACATGATAGGATCTATTATGTCAAAGTTCAAAAGATGTTTTAGATGTACCCAACACAACAAAAATGAATGAAGCACCACAACCAAAATCCAAAACATATAAGCCACCATGAAGATGGCCTTTACCAATAACAACTTTAGTGAAATTGTTCGAATTATCAAGGCAAATAACAACATTTATATCCCGAGTCATCTTGCTAATAGACAACAATTTTTTAGTAATATGTGGAACAACCAAAACATCAATGGTCGAGAAAAGAAGCACCGGTCGGAGCCAAGACAACAACGGATAGCAGTGGCTGACGTTGGAGATGACCGATGGCAATGGGGATCAAAACCTGACCAACAACGCTATCAGACCGGCGTGTGATGAGCAGTTGAATGGCTAATATCGAGCGACTGAGAGGTGATCAACTGGGAGGTCCGAGTGGTGGCGATCGGAAAACTAGGGAGGTAATCAATGAGCGACCAAAGAATTTAGAGATTTTTTTGTATTTTCTGAAGGAAAAATTAGGATTTAGAGAAACTGCCAGATACTTAAAAAAGGAAATGATTCGTTATGTATCCTTCTTCTATTCCTTCATTAGATCTACTAAATTGAACGGATATGGAAACTATGATCATTGTATGAAACTAATATGTGAAAATCGTTAGATGAAATATTTATAAATCTGATTTAAATTCTTTATTTTATTTTCTTATTTTAATTAGCTTTAAGTAATCAAAATTCTCAAAACTCGCAAACCCCAAGTATAGGAGTTGGCTAGATTTACTTCTAAATAAGGATTATGATTATCTTTTGGGTTTGACCCCTTATTTGTTTGCTATATTACCATAATATTGTAGGCTTATAACTTTTATAAATTTAATCATGATATGGTTGAATAGTTTAACAACCTGCATTTAACCATATGCCAGTCAACTATCTCTTATATTCTAGCAAAGGGCGTCACTCAATTGTTACTTCGAGTTATTTAAAAAATACTAAATCATTTTTTTGGTTCCCAACATATATCGCAATACCATCTTTTGGTCCACAAAACCAATACCGCCTACGTTCATCAACCAACAAATACAAAATGATTTGTTTGGTCCCCAAAGGTGGTTTTCAAGGGTATTTTTGCAATATCATTAATTATACATATACTTTAAATTTTGTTTTTGAGGTTTTTAATTAGTGAAATTGCAAAAATACCCATGATAACCACCTTTAGGAACCAAAAATATTATTTTGTATTTGTTAGTTGCTGAACATACGCGGTATTGGACTAGGAGACAAAAATATGTCATTGCAACATATGTTGGGGAAAAAAAATTTAGTCTTACAAAAATATAAAGATGATCAAACTACTTAGATTAGTTCTAGAGATATTTGTTCACGATTATTGAGCTTGAACAACCCTCAAATACATCGAATTCCACAACAAACAAATAGCACTGCCTAAAGGCTAATTCAATTTTTGAATACTGCTCCAACAGCTATTCTCTCACTAAGACTCTCAATCCCAAAAAGACCTGTTCCACAAAACCCAAAAGGAAACACTAGATGGGGATCTGCTGATGCCATCAGCGGTCTAGCGACCCTCCTCCCTTTCATTCTTGTTTTTACTTTTTTTTGTCATAATTTATAGATCCGAGGTTTGGGAAGCTACCGTGCACGATCCGTCTTTCTCTGGTGAAGAAGTGTCACATTTTGCCTTCTCCCGATAGAGAACAACCTGGCATTGGAGAAGGAGAGCGGTTGAACTGGGTCGTCTGAAGAGAACTGGTTCTACCGGCAAACCCTGGACAATGGTGTGCGATGGTTCTGTCTGATCTAAAACTAGTGCTCCTATGATCTCCCGCACCAAAAGCAGTAGTATACCGGTGAAGACATGCCTATTGGTGGAGACCAAACGCATATATGATAGACCCTGGTGATGGAGAGCTTAATACTAGATTCAGCTTAATACTGGATTCGGCCAAATCCGGTGGACCCAAAAGAAGCAGTCATAGATCAATCGTAGAGCTATCACTTGCGCCTAACTACGGCGATGGCGAGGCAGTGACCAGATCCGATCGACCTCGCCGGACGTAAAACACACAACTAACCAGCAAAGTTCCATCAAAGGCGGTCTGGGCGGTCATCTCCAGTGTCCTGATGTCCTAGTTGGATATCCGGTGAGATGTAAATTGGCAGTCCGACAAGTCAACGACGGTGATTAATGACAGTACAACATCTTCCCCACCTCGGCCCCTCCGGGATCTAGGCCTAAAGAACATCCAACGTTCTTTTTTTAGCCCATACCTAAAATCCATCCCCACCCTATGCATATTCCCGTCATTGAACAAATATTTTTCATGGTTAGATGTAGCCACGGCGACCCTGTGGTGGTGGTTGTGGAGAGAATGTGAATTAGTGGACAACTTTGTCAGTAGTGGTGATGAGTGGTGGGTAGGCATAGAAATAGGGCATCCAATGTCGGGTACATGGTCATGCCCCACTGAATAATAGGAAAATAGGTCTTTCTGCAGTAGTATGTATTCGTCGGACAAAGTTTATGGCGTATAACGGAGCTCTCACTGGCCAGTAGTACCACATCTACGGTGGGTTTGCATTGTGGCAATGTCCTAGTTGCATATCTAGAGAGATTAAAATTGGCGTTATGACAGGTCGATGCCACTAATCGACGACAACGTGGCATTTTCCCCACCTCGGCCCTTCCGGGATCCAAGCCTAAAACACATCAAGCGTTCTTTTTTTAGCCCATACCTAAAATCTATCCCCACTCCAGGCATAGTCCCGTTGTCTAACAAATATTTGTCATGGTCGGCTGTAGCCACAGCGACTTCGTAGTGGAAGTAGTGGAGAGACAGCGTGAATCAATGGAGACCTTTGTCAGTGGTGGTGATGGGTGGCAGGCAGCAGTCAAAATAGGTCATCCTATGGCGAGTACATGGTCAAGCCCACAATATAATAGGAAAACAGTTCTTTCTGCGGTAGTCTGTACTTGTCGAACAAAGTTTTAGGTGTACAACGGAGCTCCCATCGGCCTATAGTACCACATCTACACTAGGATTGTAGGGCAATGCTCCTTAGGCAATATCTACTTTTAGGTTATAAAATATTTGCGATGTAGCTTGACTTCCCTAGATGAAAGAAAGGTCTATGACTATTTTTATTTTAGTTTGTTTTTTGTTTTTTTATTTCCAAGTATGCTAATTGTGCCCTCGCGACTCCAGCTAGATTTAGGTTATTTCCCACCACTGATTGGATTAATCCAGCGACAATCTTCAAAAAAGTTCTCGATACTAGAACAACAGAGTTGAGACAACCTGATGGGGATAAACCCAGGCTAAATGAATAAATATGGAGGCTCGCAATACCTTTCTACTTCAAAAAAAATAAACCCACACTTGAAACTACTCAAATAGACGCCTCCCACCAATAATTGGAGAAATTGAGAAATAACCTCACCAAACTACAGAGTTTATGCAACCTGATGAAGACGAGAAACATAAAGTATAGGCGTCAAATGGGTTGGGTTATCCAATGGATAAACTCTACCCATTTCCTTTTTTAACTTATTGGGTAATACTTATTGGATCAGTGACTTATTAGATCAATGATCTAGTAATGAGCCTAATTAAGGGGTTGGGTTGGGTACTGGGTGCTCGCGTATCATTTTCTATCATAAGGGAAATGAATTATTTTTCTTCCTAAACTAAAATCATGGGTAGAAGTATAAACAAACCAACCTGTTTACGAAAAACTCGCGAACAGCTTAGTCAAATCTCGACTTGAATATGAATTTGAGCTAACTCGCGTCGAGCACAAGTAATATTGCTCGATAACCTCATCGAGCTAATAATATATATTTAATATATTTTTATTAAATACAATATATTATAGTGTATACAAAAATTAAAAAATAATAATATGGCTATAGTTCGAGCTCTAGTTGAAGCACAAGCTTAAGTTCGAGGTTAAACATGAGGTCGAGCCAAATTAATTTCATTTGAGTTTGAGTTTGAGAAAAAAATTACAACCTCGATCGAACTCGAGTCAAGCTTGAGTTTGAGATATTTTAAACGAGCTAGGCTTGAATTAAGGTTGTTCGATCTTGGCTCGACTCATTTACATCCCTAATTACGGGGGGTTCATTTTTTCCAACAACATATACTACCACAATGACTGTGTGTTATATTGTGTTCATATTTTGTGGGATTATTGTAATTTTATTGAGATATAATTTTCCTTTTCAGGTATTTTTGGTGCAGGAATTCATGGATTGTGAAAAATTATGAGGAAGACAACATTATACTCTTTTTCCCTTAATGAGACGATGTGCTCCAATGGAAAATGTTGTTATTTTATAAGACATTATTCCAGGGATAAGGGAATTGAGGCAAAAGCAAAATTGCTAAAGTTATGGGATGAAAAGTGAATTATTGAAGAGATGTTGATTTAAAGAATTAAAGTATTAACTTTCCATATTGATAAAGATTTTATTATCTCTTTTCAATTGATATTCCTTAATTTTAGGAATTAGTTATTTATATTAATTAAATCAGAACTCTGATTTGACTAATTTGAGTCTGAAACCCGACTCGACAATTCGGACCCAACACCCAACCTGACTAGGTGTGAAACAAATCAAGTTGTTCGCATTAAAATCTTGAACAATTTGGTCAAAGTTTGACTCAAATTTGACCAAACTTGATCCGAGCTCGTACAGTGTTCAAGGTTTCGCTCAACTAATAATGCTGGTTAAGCTTGTCATAATTATCAAGTCAACATAATTTATTTTTAATTTATTTTATAAATATAATATATAAAAATTGTAAAACAATTATATTTAAACATGGCTCGAGTTCGAACATTAGCTTAAGTTAAATTAGTTTCACTCAAACCTGAACCAAAATTTTACTGGCTAGATCAACTTGGGGTGAGCTCGAAATCGAGCCTAATTAGTTTCGCTTGAGCTCGAGCCAAGATTTTACAGCTCGAGCTGAGATCAAACTCAAGATATTTTAAACGAGCTGAGTTGAAGCTAAGAGTTGTTTGATCTCCACTCGACTCTGCAACTCAAACCCGAAACACTACTCGATCATACGGATTAAAAATCCCAAATATGACTGATCCTAACTCAAAACCCATCACGACTAATTCATGATTGAATCTCAACTCGACTAACTATGGCAGAAGAAGAAGAATAAAGGGAGAAAAACTGAACAATGACTTATTAGATAATTAATTATTCATTGGATCAATAAAGTTTAACTCATTGGGTCATATGAATTAATCCATGGGTTACACATTTAATGACTCAACCCATTTTTTATTCAATCCAGTATGGCATATTAATTAATGGGTTGATTGGAAAATAATACATTGGATATTGGATTGGATAATGAGTTTATCCAAATCACCAGTTTGACGGCCATAATTTAGAGGCACAGGTCGAGTAGCAGACTGCCAATATGACATGTGGACTTCAATCTGAGAATATTCGAGGATTGACAGGTTCATTTGTTGAAGGCTCGCCCCACTTTGAATGAGTCAAGCAATGGTTTTTAAGTTTAGAAACATCAGTTGTAGTTGTTAGTTAGGGGTTGTGCGGTTCAAATCTAGCACAATTATGTAACAATTTTAAAATTAATGAAAATGAGTCCATCTTTTTATTAAAAAATTAAATAAACTGAAGACTGACTACTTAAATATTTCTTCTTGTACTATTCCTATCACCTAATTTAATTATTAGTGAAATTTTTTTCTCAAAAGGAATGTAGAATCTTTTACGAGTCTAAATATGAGACATTATCTCTTCAATTAATCAAAATTCTTATTTAGGGTGGAGTGCATAAATTGCCCTATTAAAATTTGAAAGTGCAAATATGACCTTGTAAAACTTGAATGTGCTAAACTAGCCCCAAGTTTTTGTAAAACTATGCAGTTATGCCCATTTTGCTCAATTGAGACATTGACTCATTTAAATTAGGTGTTGACCAAACTTTTAAAAGACCAAGATATCCCGGCCTAAAAATAGATATTTTTGGACCAATATACCCCTAAACAACTTCATCTTCTTCACCGACCACCATTGCACCGCCGACCGACCACGTTTACCACCCACCAGCCCACAGCAACAACTTCTCCCTCAATCTTATCCCCACCTTCAGGACCACCCACCCTCAACTCTAGCCCCAGCACCGCACGCTGTCACGCTCCACTGCTGCCATCTCTATCCATCTTCGCCCACCACCACCACACTCATCATCCTCCATGCCCCACCGAAAACCACCATCTCTCCCTCCTCTTCCACCCACCACAGCTCAACACCCAACCCCAGCCCCAATCGCCAACCAACCCCATCCTCGACACACCACTCAATCATAGCATCACCCTCAATTCTAGCCCTACCACCGCACGCCACTGCGCTATACCCTCCCAACGCAACCCCATCCCTAAATGCCAGTGAACTCCAGCCTCAACGCCACCGCTCAACCCTAGCCGCGCCCTCAACACCACCACCCACTCTTAACCCTAGCCCCTCCACAATGCTGTCACGCTCCACCTCTCCCTCTCCCCCACCTCTCCCCCACCGCACTCCACCCTAGCCCTGTCGCGCTCCACCTATCCTCGCCATGCTCCACCCTAGCCCAGCCACAATGCTCCACCGCGCTCCATATCTCCCTCACAGCAGATCTTGAAGACTGAGATGGAGATTGATGGTTCGAGTTAAAGATTGAGACGAGACTGGGGTTGAAGATTGACAATTTCAGATCGAGATTGAAGATGGATACGGGTTAATGATTGATAAAACGTTGATCACTAGAGGGTAAGGGTAAGGGTAGAGTTGTATTTTCCTTGTTTTAAATTTTTTAGCAGAGATACAATCGCCTTTTCATAAATTTCCGACCAAATTGATCATTGATATTCTGGTTAACGAAGTCTAGGGTTACATTTTCACTTTTAGATTTTTAAAGGTTTTAAAAAAACAAAGATAGAACATATTATTTCAAGGTACTGGAAATCGTCTAGAATCGTTTGAGTACAAGAAAAAAGGTGGACATAGTATCCAAAGTAATAGACTTGGAAATAGTCACCAAACAATGAGATAAATAATTCTCTTGTCGAGGAACCCAAAAAGTTAAGTGAAGATGATGGAGATGAAATAAGGACCTGATATCATATATCAAATCAATACGGACCTGATATCATATATCAAATTCCGCAAATCAAAGGGAACTTCGAATTCATCATCACCACGAACTGTGTGTACAAGATTCAGCGCATCTCTAATCAAAATGGCGCAATGAGAATGCAGATTCAGAGCAGTGTAACGTGTTTCACTCAGGGCCAAAGCTTCAGCGTGAAGAGGGGACTTAATGTTAGATCGTCGAAAATCTTGAGCACGTACAAAAGCGCCATTAGTATCAAGAACGAGAGCACCCAAACCGGCTGAACCAGATGCGGTAGAGAAAGATGCATCAAAATAAATCCGGCCACCATGATTTCGATGGCGCAGTAGAACAGGAACATGTTGTTCAGATGGTAATCTTTCAGGCAAAATATTAGCATCATGTAAATGATAGAAAAGATGGATCGTCAAAGCCACAACCAAGATTACGGTGGTGCTATATGGAGTCACAAAAAATCACAAAAATTTCAGCAGTTTGAAAATCATGATCGCAAATAAACTGGAGGAAAGAAAGAATGGAACTGCTGCATAAACTCTACATGATCATAGCATGTATGATCAAACTGATAAATTCTTGTCGCAAGATCCCAAAAGAAAAATAAATGAGCGGAGGAAGTGTCTTAACCGGACAGAGTGGGCAGAAATTCGGAATCCGAGTAGCAATGGAACGGGATCTGAGGTTGTCATACGTTGGCAATGAATCCAATGCACAACGCCAGGAAAAGTGTTGAACCATTTTAGTAGACAGAGACGCCACAATCGTTTCCAAAAAACAATATTAGTTTGTGATGGAAAATTGTTAAGGAATTAGAATATTACTTGTAATTGTATTTATATTCTATTACCTTTTCCTAACTTGTATAGGTATTATGTACTACTATATAATGTCCCCTGAGTTCATGAATAAAGACACATCATTACCCTTATTTCCTACATAGTATCAGAGCCTAAAATTCTGAAACCTTAAAATAAAATTCCGCTGCCTTTTTTCCCGATCTGGACTACCAAAAAAAATCTCTACCGCCTTCGATTCCATCCGCCACCGTAGTATCTATCTGCTCATCCGAGTTATGCCTCCGTCTCCGGTGGCGCCATCCTCTGTCTCTGCCGACGTCTCCGCCTTTGCTGTCGGTCTCTGATTTTATCTCTGCCGGCGGTGGTATCTCTGTCGTCGGTCTTTGCCCGCCTCCATCCTCGTCGCCTCTGTCTCTGCCTTCGATCTTTGCCAGGCCGTCGATACCACCGCTTGCCGTTGCCGTTCTGGTCGCGCTCGTTGCAGATCGGTGGCCGTTGCAGATCGGTGTTGGTGTCGCCGATCGTTGCAGATCCGCCGACGTTTCAAGCCAAGAAGAAAGGCGCACGTGAGATTCACGCGCGCGACCATCATAGGCGCGTGAACTCACGCTCGGTTGAACCACACGAGGCCGCCCTCCAGCGCACGTGTTTCCACGCGCAGTACAAGGACGTGAGCTGCCTTGTTGTTCCTGCAGCTTGCTTGCTTTATCCCTTTGACCGATATTTACTTGGACACTATTTATTTTGTTTATTGATCAAAATAAATTGTGTTATGGTTATTTTCGCCGGCGTAGTGACGTCACCGCATGGGTTTGTAGTGGCCGCCTCCTCTGGCTTACCTAAACGATCTAATTTTGGTCCTGCTCTGTCTGATGACCAATGGAGTAAGACCATACATTTATTTAATCAGTTTGATTCATTATCTGACCATGGGTCAGGTAAGCCTACTTTACCTTGGATTCTTGATTCGGGAGCCTCATATCACATGATTGGTGACAAAGGTTCTCAAACTGATATTACTAATGCTACCAATACTGTAAATGTCATACTGCCTGATGGATCTGTGTCGTCTGCTACACAATATGACTCTATTTGTTTTGGTGATGTCACCCTTACTCATGTGCTCTACATACCTACTTTGCGATGCAATTTATTATCATGTTCTAGATTCTTATCTGCCTTAAAATGTGTAGCTTTGTTTACTGAAAATTATTGCATTTTACAGAAAATCAGTACGAGGATTGTGATTGGCGTGGGCGAACAGAAAGGGGGGGTTTATTGGCTTCGTCTGTTGGGTACTCGCATTAATCCTCATATCCTGCAATCTATTCTGACAGTTGCTTCGATTTCTTCATCTGATTTATGGCATCAGCGTTTTGGTCATCCATCATCTACGGTGTTGTCTTCTATTCCTACTCTTGATTTTAGCACCAATAATACTACTATACCTTGCTTTGTATGTTATAGAGCAAAACAGACTAGACATAGTTTTCCATTGAGTTCTACAAATGCTACTGCATTATTTCAATTAGTACATTGTGATGTTTGGGGACCTTATCGAACTCCATCCTCTAGTGGTGCATTTTATTTTTGACAATCGTAGATGATTATTCCTGAGCTATTTGGGTTTATTTGTTAGTAGCTAAATCTGAAGTAGCTTCTAGATTTTTAGACTTTAGTGCCTTAGTCAAGAACCAGTGGGGACGAACAATTCAACGAGCTCGGGCTGATAACGGCACTGAATTTTTGCCTCTCCGGTCTCACTTTACTGCATCTGGGATCATTTTTTAGACATCTATGGTTGATACTCCGCAACAGAATGGTCGAGTTGAAAGAAAGCATCGTCATTTACTCAATGTGGCACGTACTTTACGGTTTCAAGCCAATCTTCCTATTACATTTTGGGGAGAATGTGTTCTTACTGCTGCCTACCTGATCAACCGAACCTCGACTCAGCTTCTCAATGGTCGTACTCTCTTTGAGTTACTCTATGGCCAGGCGCCCAATTACTCTTCTCTATGGGTTTTTGGTTGCTTGTGTTTTGTTGCCCGTGTTCCCAGATACCGTGACAAGTTTGCACCAAGAAGTCGTCGGTGTTTGTTCCTTGGTTATCCTGCCGGAAAGAAAGGTTATCGTCTTCTCGACTTGGAATCTCGAGTGATCTTTAATACCCGGGATGCTGATTTCTTTGAAGACCAGTTCCCGTACTCTGCTTCATCCGATGAACCTAGCGGAGCCACCACAACACCGTCAGATTCCTCCTCCTTCTCACCCGAGCCGCACAGATTTTTTGATCCGCCTTCTGCAACCGACCAACCACTACCAGTCAACGTCGTCTGTCCGACGCCGGCTGTTGTTTTACCGATCACCGTCGGCCATTCACCGCTGGTTGATGCCGACCAGTCAACGTGGGTCAACGTCGGTGGGTCAATGCGGGTCAACGTCGGTGGGTCAATGCGGGTCAACGTCGGTGGGTCAACGACGGTCATCACCGGTGGGTCAATGTCGGTCAACATCAATGGGTCAATGCCGGTCAACCCCAGCTAGTCAACGCCGGCCGGTCAACGCCAGTCAACATCGGTCAACGCCATCGATTCACCGACAACAGTCGCCGACCAACTCCCGGTGATCATCTCTGACGTCACGACACTGGCATCCATCGGCCGTGCTGTGCCACCCGACGCCAGTTCCTCTTTACCGGCCGCCGCCGGTCTACCTACACAGTCCATCGCCGGTACTTCTCTGCCAGTTGCCGTCGATCCACCTTCTAACAGATGGAGTGTTCGATCTCGTCGTCCACCGTCGTATTTGGCAGATTATGATTGTGATGATTATGCTTGTGCTCTTACTCCTGAAGACCCCCCCCCTTTCGACTACGTTCCCTCATGCGTCATCACTTTCCTCAGGTGTTCTCTAGCCTCTTACTAATTATGTAAATTGTGATAATTTTTCTAGTATGCATTCTAGATTTTTGGGTGCTGTAACTTCTAGTGCAGATCCCACTACTTACTCTGAGGCTTCCCGTCATTCTCATTGGCGAGATGCTATGGTTGAGGAACTTACTGCACTGGAGTGAAATCAGACATGGACTTTGTCTCCTTTGCCTGCGCACAAGAAGGCTATTGGATGCAAATGGGTTTACCGGACGAAGTTTCGGTCAGATGGTACTATTGAATGTCATAAGGCGCGCCTAGTGGTTCTTGGGAATCGCCAGATTGAAGGAATTGATTACACTGAGACTTTTGCTCCGGTTACGAAGATGAGCTCTGTTCGCTTATTTCTGTTAGTTGCAGTCATTCGTGGTTGGGAACTGCATCAGATGGATGTTCATAATGCCTTCCTGCATGGTGATTTGCATGAGGAAGTGTTCATGCGTCCTCCACCTGGCTACGCTGTACCGCCTAGTCAGGTCTGTCGCCTTCAGAAATCTCTTTATGGTCTTCGACAGGCTCCTAGAAATTGGTTTGCTAAACTGGCTCAGGCTTTACAAGCATTTGGATTTGTTCAAAGTAAGGCCGATTACTCTTTGTTTGTCTTTTCTCGTGGATCCGTTTCTTTACATGTTCTGGTTTACGTGGATGATTTGGTTATTGCTGGAAGTTCTTCGTCGCTCATCTCTGAGTTCAAGAAATACTTAGGTTCTTGTTTCCATATGAAGGATCTTGGTCTGCTTAAGTATTTTTTGGGCATAGAGATTGCTAGAAGACCGGAGGGGATGTTCCTTTCGCAAAGGAAATATGCTTTGGACATTTTATCAGATACCGGTTTATCTTCCTCTAAGCCGACTGACTTTTCGATGGAGCAACAACATGATTTGGCACGTGTTGAAGGTCCAGCCTACCATGATCCGGAGTAGTATCGATGCCTGGTTGGGCGCCTGATCTACCTGACTATTACTCGTCCTGAACTGAGTTATTCAGTCCACACTCTTGTGCAATTTATGAAGTCCCCTTATGTTCCTCACTGGCAAGCCGTTGTTCGTGTGTTGCACTACCTGAAGAGTCATCCTGGTCAAGGTTTATTTCTCTCTTCTCGTAGTACGTTACAGTTGACTGCTTACTGTGATTCTGATTGGGCTGCTTGCCCAATTACCCGACGTTCTCTTTCCGGTTACTTTGTGATGATTGGTGATTCTCCAGTTTCTTGGAAGACCAAGAAGCAACCTACAGTTTTTCAATCTTCTGCTGAAGCGGAGTATCGTGCTACGGCTGTTACATGTTGTGAGTTGTTATGGCTTCGGTCTTTACTGAAAGACTTAGGGGTTGCACATACTGCTCCTATGCGTTTGTTTTGTGATAGTCAATCTGCTCTTCATATTGCAGCAAATCCAGTGTTCCATGAACATACGAAGCATATTGAAGTTGATTGTCATTTTGTCCAGGATCTTGTGCAGTCTGGTGCTATAGTTACTCATCATATCCATACTACAGATCAACCTGCGGATTCATTTACCAAAGCTCTCGGACGTAACCAGTTTGATTCATTACTTGGCAAGTTGGGCATTTCTGATCCCCATGCTCCAACTTGAGGGAGGGTGTTAAGGAATTAGAATATTACTTGTAATTGTATTTATATTCTATTACCTTTTCCTAACTTGTATAGGTATTATGTACTACTATATAATGTCCCCTGAGTTCATGAATAAAGACACATCATTACTCTTATTTCCTACGAAAATAGAGTTTCAAATGATGAAGATGTTGAGGTTGCTCCATCAAAACATGGTACATGGATTTCATTGTAAAGCATCCAGAAGCCGTAGGTAGAAAATAAGGGTAATTATGTGTGTCTTTAATCATGAACTCACGATACATTATATAGTGGTACATGATACCTATACAAGATAGGAAAAGGCAATATAATATAATTACAATTACAAGTAATATTCTAATTCCTTAATACTCCTCCTCAAGTTGGAGCATGAGGATTAGAAATGCCCAACTTGCCAAGCAAAGAATGAAACTGGTTACATCCGAGAGCCTTAGTGGACAAGTACGCAGGTTGGTCTGACGTGCGAATATGCTGAGTAACAATAGTGCCAGATTGAACGAGATCCTGGACAAAATGACAATCAACTTCAATGTGCTTTGTGCGTTCATGGAAAACTGGATTTTCCGCAATATGAAGAGCAGATTGACTCTCACAAAATAGTCGCATGGGAGAAGAGTGCATAACCCCGAAGTTTTTCAGTAAAGACTTAAGCCATAACAACTCACAACAAGTAATAGTCATAGCACGATACTCCGCTTCAGCAGAAGACTGAGAAACAGTAGGTTGCTTCTTATTCTTCCAAGAAACCGGAGAATCACCAATCATAAAAAAATATCCAGAAAGAGAACGCTGAGTAATTGGGCATGCAGCCCAATCTGAATCACAGTAAGCAGTCAACTGTAACGTACTACTAGAAAAGAGAAATAAACCTTGACCATGATGGCTCTTCAGGTAGTGCAACACACGAGCAACAGCTTGCTAGTGAGGAACACAATGAGACTTCATGAATTACGAAAGAGTATGAACCAAATAACTAAGTGCATGATGAGTAATACTCAGATATATCAGGCGCCCAACCAGACGTCTATACTGCTCTGGGTCATGGTAGGTCGGACCTTCAACACATGCCAAATCAAGTTGTTACTCCATCGAAAAGTCGGTCGGTTTAGAGGCAGATATACTTGTATCTGATAAAATTTCCAAAGCATATTTCCTTTGCAAAAGAAACATCCCCTCCGATCTTCTAGCAATCTCTATGCCCAAAAAATACTTAAGCAGACCAAGGTCTTTCATAAGGAAACAAGAACTCAAGTATTTCTTGAACTCAGAGATGAGGACAGAAGAACTACCAGCAACGGCCAAATCATCCACCTAAACCATAACATGCAAAGAAACTGATCCACGGGAAAAAACAAACAAAGAGTAATCTGCCTTACTCTGAACAAAACCAAATGCTCGTAAAACCTGAGTCAATTTGGAAAACTAATTTCTAGGAGCCTGGTAAAGACCGTAAAGAGATTTCTGAAGGCGACATACCTGACCATGAGGCACGACATAGCCTGGTGGGATCGCATAAAAATATCTTCATGCAAATCACCATGCAGGAAGGCATTATGGACATCATCTGATGCAATTCCCAATCAGGAATGACTGTAACAGATAAGAATAGGCGAACATAACTCATCTTTACAACCGGAGCAAATGTCTCGGTATAATCAATTCCTTCAACCTGGCAATTCCCAAGAACCACTATGCATGCCTTATAACGTTCAATAGTACCATCTGACTTAAACTTTTTCCGGTAGACCCATTTGCAACCAATTGCCTTCTTATTCAGAGATAGGGGAGCCAAAGTCCAAGTCTGATTGCGCTCAAGCGCAGTAAGCTCTTCAGTCATAGCGTCTCGCTAATGAGCATATTTTGAAGCCTCGAATAAGTGGTGGGATCTATACTAGATGTTACTACACCCAAAAATCTAGAATGCATGCTAGAAAAATTATCAAAATTTACATAATTAGTTAGAGGATAGAGAACAGCTGAGGATAGTGACGACGCATGAGTGAACGTAGATGTAAGGGGGGATCTTCAGTAGTAAGAGCACAAGCATAATCATTACAAACATAATCTTCCAAGTAAGGAGGCGGTCGGGGAGCACGAATACTCTTTCTGATAGGGGGCAACTCGGCAGCGGAACCATCCACAGCTCAAGATACTGCAGAAGGAGACTGTGCTGGGTGGTAAGAGCTGGTGGCATTTGGGGTAGGAGAACGGGCAGAGGCCGGTGATAAGTTTTCGGCAGCGACCGGCAATAGAATTTCGACACGGCAGGCGGCGAAGAATCGTGGACGGCTGGCAGTGGTAGACCGATGGCAGCCGACTGCGATGGACCGGTGGTGGCTGGCGATGATGAACTGGCAGTGGCCGGCAGCAATGGACCGGCAGCGACCGGGGGCAATGGATCGGTGACGACCAGCAGTAATGGACCAGCAGCGATTGGCTTCAATAGATCGAGGGAGGCAGGCGGTGATAGGCTAGCGGCGGATGGCGGAATGAAGAGACTAGCGTAGGCCGGCGGGAAAGGACTAGCAGCGGCCGGTGGAAGTAGGCTATGCAACTCCGGTGGTGAGGAGGAGACCGGCGGTGAGGTGGTGGCACCGTTGAGTTCTTCTGAAGAGGCTAATATCGGAGTATCAGAATACGAGAACTGGTCTTTGAAAAAATTGGCATCCCAACTGGTAAAGATCACACGGGAGTCTAAATCAAAAAGGCAATACCCTTTCTTTCTGATGGGATAACCAAGAAACAAACAACGCCGACTTCTTGGTACAAACTTGCCACGATATCTATGAACATGAGCAGCAAAACACAAGCACCCAAAACTTCTTAATTATGAGTAATTAGGAGCTTACCCGTAGAGCAACTCAAAGGGAGCACGACCATTGAGATGCTTTGTCGGTGTCCGGTTAATCAGATAAGCAGCAGTAAGAACACATTCTCCCCAAAAATTAATAGGAAGGCTGGCTTGGAACCATAAAGCACGCGCCACATTGAGTAAATGACGATGCTTTCTTTCAAATTAACCATTCTGTTGTAGTGTATCAACCATAGATGTCTCAAAAATGATCTCAAATGTAGCAAAATAAGATCTTAAAGGGAAAAAATAGTTTCATTATCATCTCAAACACGTTGTGTGGTTCGGCCCCACTGGTTCTTCACAAAGTCACTAAATTCTAAAAATCTAGAAGCTACTTCTGATTTAGCCACTAATAAATAAACCCAAACAACTCAGGAATAATCATCAACTATAGTAAAAAAATAAAATGCACCACTAGAAGATGGTGTTCTATAAGTACCTCAAACATCACAATGAATTAATTGAAATAGTACGGTAGCATTTGTAGAACTCAATGGAAAACTATGTCTAGTCTGTTTTGCTCTATAACATATAGAGCAAGGAACAAAAGTCTTATTAGTGCTAAAATTAAGAGAAGAAATAGACGACAACACTGTAGAGGAAAGATGTCCAAAACGTTAATGCTATAAATCAGAAGAAGACACAGAAGCAACTATCGAAAAAGACTGCAGAATAGGAGGATGATCACGAGTATCCAACAGACGAAGCCAAAACACCTCCCCTCACCTTCTGTTCACCCACACCAATCACTTTCCTCGTATTGATATTCTGTAAAATGCAATAATTTTTAGTAAACAAAGCTAGACAGTTGAAGGCAGATAACATCCTAGAATATGATAATAAGTTGCACCGCAAAGTAGGTACATATAGCACATGAGTAAGGGTGACAACAACAAAGCAAATAGAACCATATTGGGTAGTGGATAACACAGAGCCATCAGGTAGAACAAAATTTATAGTATCAATAGCGGTAGTAAGATCAGTAAGAGAACCTTTGTCACCATTCATGTGATATGAGGCTCCCGAATCAAGTATCCATGGTAAAGTAGACTTACCGGACTCATTGTCAGTAAAAGAATTAAACTGATTAAATAAATACATGGGCGTGCTCCAGTGGTCATCAGAAAAAGCAGGGCCAAAGTCAGATTAGGTGGGGATGCAGCCAAAGGAAGCCACCGCCACTAGACCAGGCGGTGCCGGCAAACAGCAGTGGGAGAGGAAGTGCCGTGGTGGAACCTTTGGTTATGGTGGCGGCGGTCGGCGAGAGGCTGGCGTCATTTTCTTAGCAGTGCTGGCTTTCTCCTTCAGCTCCTTGAATCATTCTGGTACACCAAAGATCTGGAAGCAGGAATTGTTATCGTGACCCTTGCGATGACAATGTGTAGAAACAAGATTCTTGCAATCATATGGAAAGAACAACTGGCGAAGAACTTGTAGGTGGTGGGCATCGTGCAGCATACGCCATAGAGTTAGAAGAAGGCTCACGATCTCGAATGACAACTCTATGATTCTCCTCCTGGGTAACAAGGGAATACACTTTCATCACATGTGGCATAGGATCAATGCTCATGATATGTGATTCCAAGGTGTGAAAGCCTTCGTCGAGGCCAGAGATGAATTGGTAGATCAAATCCTTCTCTCTCTCTCTCTCGGAAGACTCTCGCAGAAATATTGCAATGGCACAATGACTTGCTTTCTTCACAATCACAAACTAGGGGAGGCTGCATGCAGTGATAATCTGCAAACAACTTCTTCAGTTTTCCAAAGTAAATGTTGATGGGCTGACCATTCTGCCTGCAACTCTGATAGCCTCTTGAATTTGTAAAACTTTCATACCATCGCCAAGAATAAATCGTGCCTTCAGGTCATGCCATAGTTCTTAAATGTGGCAAACAAGCTTGTAGAAGATCTCAACACCAGATCCAGGGTTTGCAAGATCCAACAGACAAGAGTAACATTAACCCCAGGCCAATCAGCAGCATCAGGATAACCATCCTGGGGGTTGGTAATGGATCCATCAATGAACTCAATCTTGTTCTTTGCAAGGAATGCATGGCACATCGTGTCTGACCATTCAATATAATTTTCTTGACCTTTCAGTATGTTTGGTATAAGTTGTAAACTTGGACTATCGCCGGAGCCAATAAAGTAAGGATCAGTCGATATATGACCAATAGGTACAATAGTCCAAGGGCCAGATTGCAATTGCAACTGCTTTAGTAAAGTCGCAATCACATTATAACCACTCATATCATGAAGCTTTGGAACATCAAGAGCAGCATCAAGACGGGCATGTTCTTCAGGATTTCTTCAAAAGTCAAACATAGTGTAAAATTAGGTACAGATCAGTAGCAAGTACAATAACCAATAACGGATCGAATGAGCAAGATGCGGTGGCACATAGAGTTAACTACGATGGTGCGTGAGGCATGATATTGGTGCGTGTCAAGCGACGCTCGATCGGATCGGATGGCTGACAGATCACCGCTACCGGATGATGGCGGCAAAAACCAGCAAACAACAGAAAAGGAGCTGACGCACGGCTGAGACAGAAATGTGTGAGGAAGATGCATAGCTGAGGTGGCGGCGCGTGAGGAACACGCACGGCTGAGGCGGCGGTGCTGGAGCTCAGTAATGGCAGGAAAATTTTCTTTAAGGTTTCAGGATTTTAGGCTCTGATACAATGTAGAAAATAAGGGTAATTATATGTGTCTTTATTCATGAACTTAGGATACATTATATAGTGGTACATGATACCTATACAAGTTAAGAAAAGGTAATAGAATATAATTACAATTACAAGTAATATTCTAATTCCTTAATTCCGTAATATGCCAACACCAACAATCTCTAGCTCGATATGAATCAGTGGAGATATTCCAAATAAGTGAAGCATTATCCACATCAAAAAACTGTTGTAAATAATCCTCTTTCCAACAGTTAGAATGGTGATCAATTAAGTAAGACACCGGAGTCATAGTATGTGGAATGCAATTAGGTGAATAGACGAAGAAATCTAAATCTCGTGGCAGCCAAGGAACATAATGGATGCTAGTTTAACAACCATAGCAATATGTTTACAGCACCCTAATTTAGAGCAGCAATACCTTGAGAGATACTTTGCCATGCCAGGATGGTCTAGAACCCAACCATGAGTGTAAAATGGAGGAAGATGAAAATGCTTCGCTTTGTAAACATGGGAGAATAGCAGAGAAGGATATTAGTGAGTATTTTCCATGCTTGTTTACTGAGCAAAGCAAGGTTAAAAATCTGAAATCACGAAAACATAAGCCTCCATTTTGTTTTGATCTCGTCATTTTTTCCCAAGAAACCCAATGAATCTTCTTCTTCTCAAAATTCCCACCCCACCAGAAAGAAATAATTATTTAATGTATATGTCGAATGATAGAGTCTGGGAGAACAAGACAGCTCATAATATATGTTGGTATAGCTTGAAGAACCAACTTAATTAGAACCTCTTTCCCAGCTTTAGATAAACATTTTTCATTCCAACCATGAATGCGCTATTGAATATGAACTTTTATACCCTAGAAAACCTCATTTTGCTTTGACCAATCTCGGATGGCAGCCTCAAATATTTACCATGGGGGTAACCTCTGGAATTTTAAGAATATCATAAATTTTCAGCTTCATATCCAACGCCGTATTCAGACCAAATAAGATCCCAGATTTATCATAATTCACATGCTAACCAAAGATATTTTCAAACAACGAAATAGCCCACTGTAAGTGCGATGCTTCAATTGTGGTTTCACCAAAATTTAATGTATCATCAGCAAATATAAATGAGAAACCTTGGGTCCATAACCTCTGATTTTTCCAGCCTGCATCAAATCAGTAAGAGTGCTAGAAAATATCCCTGAACAAATGATGAAAAGATAAGGCGATAAAGGGTCGTCTTGCCTAAGTTCTCGACTTGGTTGTAAATGACCATATTCTTCACAATTTGGGTAATATGCAGATATAACCCTATGTGTTGAGGAAAGTTCAAATATAACCCTCAATTATTTTTTAGTGCAAATATAACCCTGACTGTTGAATGAAAATGCAAATATAACCCTCCGACCATGATTCCAATGTTAACCATTAGAATCCAGCCATTGACCTACTTGCAATGACTAAAATAACCTTATGACTGAACCCATGACCTGGAATGAAAATTTTGCCCTTATTATCATTGTGCCCACAAAAACCATAAGGAAACTTCCTTTATTTTCAAAAACCTGGTTGTTCATTCTCTCAGATGGCTGCGCCACCGCGTTCAGCCTCTACTTTGCCGCCACGGTTCCCTATGTCTTCTTCCCCCATCTTTTTCCTATCAAACTCGTGTCAACAGCACAGCCATCCCTTCATGGAGATTCAAATCGTCTGTCATATGCTAAAGGTAACCAATTTTTTGAGTTAAACCCTAGATTTGAATTTGGGGAAATTCGATTTTCCGATCTTCCAGCATTTTTTGAACCAGTGGTTGTTTTCCCTGGCTTTGATGCCTGGCTCAAATTTGAACCCTTTGCAGCCCTTGTCCACTTAGGCCATTGCTTAGAAACATTCCTGCCAACTGGTCAACCTCTCTTGATTCCAGCATGTTGTGTGACTTATGAAGTACCTTTTCTATTGGCCTGTGAAGCTTGTGAAGTGCCTTCTGTAGTGGCCTATGAACTAACATCCACAACCTACAACCCATTTACAAAAGATTTCAAAAATGAGAACCAAAAACTGAGATGCCCTATGTTAAAAATGGACAAAAAAATAGCTAACTTGTTATAAATACCTAGGATGCGGCAGCAGATTTAGCCTTCTCAGCCGCCTTTCTTTCTTTGGCCATGGGTCCACCTTGACATCCCCTTATACTATGACCAAATTCTCCACATTTGCTACACTTCCTTTTCTTGCTGCCTCCCTCTCCCTCCCAATCCTCTTTTATTCTCTTTGTTATTGGTCTCCCAATCCGGCGATGTAATTCTGGAGGTTGGCACGGTTGGGCAGTTGAGCTTTTTGGCCATAACGCCCTATGAGGTAAGGGCTCGATCATGTGGGAATAGGCTTTCAAGAACGTATCTTTAGATAGCAGGGGATCACATGATTTGTGGAGGGGTGTCTTTTGTGCAATAGTATCGCTACCGCATATCTACATGGTACCCCCGTGTGATCCCAAACACCACAGTCACATGTCCACCTATTAGGCCTCACCCTGAAATGAACATCACCATGAACTACTTCATAATTTGTACCTGAAAAAAGAGTGAAGGTAACTCGGTGAGATTGTTTTGAAACAAGCTTTGGTATTTCTTCAGTCTGTGGGCACATTACACTATCCCAGGCTACAAACTTCTTGTAACGCTCATCCAACCTTGCCATTACCTTCTTCCGCAACCCCTCCATCAAAGTAAGTACAAGGTGGTTTCTCAACCCTCCAACCCAATTGTTGAAAGACTCTGCTAGATTGTTAGTTACGATGTTACACTTCAAGGCCGTCGAGAAAGTGTATCTAGCCCAAAAAATGTCACCGATGTCATTCAAGTAAACATAAGCCTCCTCATTCAATTCCTTCATCTGCTCCATTGCTATTGTGAAATCCCTTTTATTATATGCCATAACCGTTCTCCAAAAAAACTTCTTGAAAATATTCGTAGGGTGTTTTCTATATAATTGGCATAGATGTGACGGCGGCATCTTCTATGTGTGGCATGAGGAAAAATCTCATCAATTGCCTTATCAAGACCCTAATTTACAAGAACAAACAGTGAGGGTAAAATCAGAAATGGTATAACAAATTCAGTAAGGATTATATATGCACAAAATTAAATTAGTCAGGGTTATATATGCATATCATTAACTTAAACAAGGTTATATTTGCACATAAGTCAATCAGTCAGGGTTATATCTACACATAAGTCAATCAGCTAGGATTATATCTGCATATAAGACCTGACAGATTATGAAACCATTGACAATTTCAAAAATAGCACAATTTATCCACCCCAAACCTAAACTAAACAATCACACAGCTCAGCCCTAAGCTAAAAAATTCAAACACCAAAATGAAAAGGATGGCATAACTCACCTTCTTCCAGTCAATCATGAATGTCCACAGTTTGTTTTCTGCAAATGGTCCCAAGAAAAACTCCATTTGTTTGATAAAAAACAGCCAACTGTCTTTCAATTCGAACTCCACATAAGCAAAAGCGAGGGGGGAAATGTCATCAACTGGGTCATTGGAAATTGCACTAAGTAGAACTCCGTCGTACGGACCCTTAAGATGGTAGCCATCAAACCCCAGAAATGGCTTGCATCCAGCCAGAAATCCCTTCTTCACAGCATCAAATCCAATGAACAACCTTTTCACAAATGGAAGTGGTTGGCCTGGGTCGTACTGCATCATCGCTTGACTGTCAGGGTTGCTCTTAAGCACCTCTTCTTAATAATGTGGTAGGCCTTTGAATGATTCACTGTGGCTACCATCTAACAATAATTTGGCCAATTGCCTTGCCCTCATCAACTTGTAGCGGCTAGGCAGAACACCAAAAGATTTCAGGTGTTCCAACAACATCTCATTGGACACCCGCCGATCAGCCTGAAGCATTTTAACAATCCTCTTCGATATCCATCCCTGTGGCACCATCACCTCTTGCCTGCAGGTGTGTTTCCCTTCCACTAAATGAATTATAAATGTATGGCCATTGGGGAGTGTCAAGCTATGGAGCCTCCATCCACAATTATGCGCTGCACAAGTCACGGTTACTCTACTCTTCTCGCTCTTCACATGTTTATGCACAAATCCTTCCTGCACTGAGTAGTTAAAAACCGCAACTATGAAATATTTTTGGGTCTGAAAATCCATCCCTTTGAACAGTTTAATTTTGTCCTCGTCTTTGATTTTAAACTTCTCCTTCTTGGTGCAGTTCTTCATGGGATCGCCTTCCAAGTCAGTGTCTTCGTCCAAATCCCGCCTTGTGTCACTGCCACCATCCTCATCCAACTCAATCTTGGAACCTGTCTCAGTGTACCGATGATACCAGTCCCGGTCTTATTCTTCATACCCTTCTTCAAGATTGGGTAATCTTCATCTTCGGAGTTGTGTTCTTCCATCAAACCCTCGGCCACAGCTTTACCACCTTCTTCGTAATTTTTCTTCCTTAATTTTTCCAACTTCCCTATTTTGCTGGTCTCACCCCGAGAACCACCTTCGGGAGGGTTAAAGACCTCACAATATATCTCCAAATTCTTTCCTCCATAGCTTGAGGCAAACATGTTTGTGACATCCTCTTCTGATTGCAGGATGACCCGATCATCACCATAACTCAACTTCAATTCCAGTGGTTTCCATGCCTCGGCATCCCCAAAGAAATGCTTCGTGCAATCCAATTTCAAGACCACAAGAGAGTATCTGTCATGATCAATACTGGCAAGCCTCTTCCAACGGGTACCATGATGGGGGATAATTGTGTACACTTCATCCTACGACATTGAAATGCAAATCCAAAATTAAAAATACATAAAGATAAACTAAAGGTTATTTCTACACATATAATTATATTTAGGGTGATATTTGAACATATAAGATATACACATTGTAATATATGCACAATGATGGAACAATCAGGGATAAAATTGCACTTCATTTAAATTTTCATGGTTATATATGCACATATAAGAAATAGACAGGGTTATATATGCATATATAAACAACAGACATGGTTATTTGTGCACTAATAGGAAACAATTTACAAAGAGCAGATTCACCAAACTTGCTATCAATGTTTGGTTACCCAACAATAAGGCCTAATGTCCAGGTTCAGTAACATCACAAAAATATTAAACATTCATCATTTGGTTACATAACTTCACCGGGTTTTCCATCTTCAACAATCAATATATTCCTAAATCTAGTTCACAAACTTGGACCAAACCATCCGTTCCATATACACAACATGACAATTATCCAACAATCATTCAAAATTATCACACAACCCCAATGAATAACCACAAAGAGTGATATATCACAAACAGGTTCAACATTATCCACAATAATGCATTTCCACACATTCAACATACAATCTAGCACAATACAAAACAAAATCTACATCATGAAACCCACTAGTAAGAGTACCATAACAGCCACAAAATAGTAAGCATAGTACCCCGTTAAACTACATAACCACCATCAATATTTTAAACCCTAGGTATAGAAACAGAGCATAACAACAGCCACAAGCACAACACTAAACATATTCAAATCACCAATCCAGATGATACACAAAAAAATCGAACAAAAAGGGTTTAAAAACCCTGGTTTCACAAGAAATATATAGTCTTTCTATATTCAACGGCCCAAAATGTTAAATACACAAAAAACAGACTCTGAACAACAATAATCTGCACATTCCCACGGATTTTATGAAGGCTTACCATTTTGAGGGTTTTACTGTAGCAAATCTGGGTTTCTTTCACGTCGCGACATCCATAACCGGTCTCAACGTTGACCTTAATGGGTGCCCTACATCATCGCCGGATTGCAACTGAAGATCGGACATGAGCGGCGGGAATGAGTAGAATGGGTTGAGCGGGTCTGGGTTTGGGTTGTTTCACGCTTAGAAGAGTGGGAGAAAATGAGAAGCTAAGTGAGGGCGGGAATGAAAGACACAAAAGGGGTATTTGATGTGTCCATTTTGTGTGGTTATTTTAGGGGTTTTAGGATGTGGATATGCCATTTCCTCCGTACGCTTGAATCTTTTCTTACTCGAGGACGAGTAAGGTTTAAGTGTGGGGAGGTTTGATGTGTCCATTTTAGATGGTTATTTTAGGCTTTTTAGGATTAGGTTTTGTGCAATTTTGTGCTCTACATGTGGCAATTTGCCTTGAAATCATCTAAGGAGGGATAAAGGCGGCTTTGACATTTTTATCACTTTTTAGATGATTTTGTGTGACAAGGTGATTTGTTTGAAGACTTTGAAGATTTGAAGACTTTGAAGATTTATCTTTGAAGATTTGAAGATTTGAAGACCTTTACATTTGAGCTTTTTGAAGACATGAAGAAGTGAAGAGGTGAAGAAAGGAGAGCAAAGCAACGGGTGAAGGATGGTCCAGGGTTCTCAGAATTTTCCGAGAAGAATCAGCCTTCAAGAGTGGCACCATTGGATTCCTCTTCTCGAGCACTATAAAATCGACTACAAGAACTCCCGAAACGGATCAACGGTTCACCCGGAGGAAGCAAAACAAAACAGCAGGGCTGAGTTACTGATTTGGTCGCGACTCGCGATGAACTTGGTCGCGAGTCGCGACGACGGCTTAAAATCAGCCCTGCAGCAGCTCTGTTTCTCCTCTTTTTCTTCCACTATAAATACCTCTTCACCCTTCTTCTCCAAAGCCTTAAGCCCGATTTTTGGCTCCAAAACCCTAGATTTTCTTCCATTTCTTCTTCTTTCTTTGTAGCTTTTAGTTCTTTGTTATGGGTTTTGTTTATCTAGGTTAGTTTTGTTCTTGGGAGCAAAGGATTGAAGCTTCCACTATCTATGTAGCAAGAATTCATTTATATCTATCTATTTGGTGTTTTTGCTATTGTGCATTTATTGTGCTTTGAATGTTAATTGTTGATTGCATTGATGTTATTGAGAGCTTGATGATATGAAATGCTTGGATTAATTGTTAGCTAGGGTTTGGGGGATTTGGGTTAATTTCCCCCCTGTTCTTGTTAGCAATGTGATAGTATGAATTAGAGCTTTCGATTGTGTTAGTGTGTTGACAATGTGCTAGGCGAATGTGATTGATGTCGAACTCTTCGTCACGTTCGTTTGTGTAGCAAACGAGAGAGTCATATGCTCGCGGATGAATGTGCGTTGCACATTCATCCAATCTCGTGTAATTGCATGAATTGGTTCAATGCCTAGTCACGGTGTAGTGGTCATAGGCATTGCCAAGCTTGTTGGTCCTTCGTGCTAAATGCCACCAATGTCACCTTGAGTCGTGGTCGCGACTCGGGAGCCATTGGTGAGGTTTGACGAGAGATGTCGAATTCACTCTCGCAAACTATGAACTAAGAAGGATAGGAGTTCAGTCTCCACGACAAGTAGTTGAAGTATTGAATAGGTGATTTAAACTCATTCCTGAAGCATTTGTTGTTTGGCGTTTATATACTCTTGACGGTGTGTTTCACTGCATGTGTGCCATGAGTGGTTTGAGCATAGGGAGTGCTTGTGTGGTTGAATTGCTTAGGTGTAGGAACGTGACGACTTCCGTAGCACCTTTGCATGAAAATCTGTGAGCATGAACTTAGAACTGCTCGTGATGTGTGTGTTGTGGTACTTGCTAGATGGGGTGTGTGATTGTTGGGTCATGAATGCTATATGATGGAATGTGTGAATGATTCGATGAACTACATTAGATGTGGAAGTGGATATCCGTTGCCCCCAAGGCATTTTATCTTTGTAGTTTAAAACCTTTCTTTTTCTTAGTTTCGTTTGATGATTAGCATAGTCACTTGACGTTGCTAGTTATCTCGTCTTTTTATCTTTGTTAACTTAGGAACCAACCAACCAACAAACCCCCCCTTTTTACTCGCTTTTATGTGTGTGTGTATATATTTACTCCTAGCCTAGTATATCAACCATTTGTGTGCTTAGACGCTTAGGAAGATCCCTCTTCTCATTGGACGACCCCGATTTGCCACTATCTACCTAGTTGTAGAAAGTAAGCACTGAGGGCTTATAAATTATCTTTTGGCGCGCGGGCGCGACGACCGCCCGCGCCTGTCAAAATGGCGCCGTTGCCGGGGACGAGGCGTTTATTCTTAAGTATTTAGGTGTATTTGGTTGTGTATTAGCTAGTTGTTTTTATTTTCCACTACTTGGTGGTTGTTTTTGTCCGGAGTAGGTATTGCTTGAGTTCTTGGTAATTTATTTTATCGAGAATCCTTGCACTATGATTCCGAACTTTTGAAAAAAAAAAAAATATTTGTTAATGGAGCGTCTCACCTTGAGGGAACTCATGATGAGAAGAGAGGCTCAACAAGCAAGGTTTTGTAGGATGTGTCATTCCGACCACCCTACCGAATCTTGCCATTTGTTGTGGGAACAGCACGATGACCGAGAAAGAACCCTTGGTTTCCAAAACCATGGGTACTATGAAGAGTGCTATCCAGAGGTAGGAGATATTGGTTTTCAAGGGCAAGAAGCTCAGGAATGCTATCCATACCACAACTCTTACAATCCGGAATGGAATGGTAGTCCGGATTTGTGGTATGAGAATGAGCCGGAAAACCAATATTACGAGCAACCTAGTTGGCCATCACCACCCTATACCATACCCCAAAACCAAGCCCAACAAGGAAATTCAAGTTTGACACGTGAGGATGTCTTAAATACCATAGCAAACTTGAACTCCTTTACTAGTGAAGAGCCGGATACCCAGCTCTCCTCTAGCGTTGAGGCCATTGAGGGGCATGTGAGGAACATATTAGAGGTATTGGCCCGAATGGAAGCTCGTGATTCCGAAAACACACCATCCCAACTTGAACTCGATGATTCGGTGAGTGAAGTCACCAATAAAAATGATTTTGAGTTTGAAAGGGATGAGGAGTTGGTTGTAGAGGATAGAAAAATGGAGGAAGAGGTGATAGTGCTACATTATCCATTAGCATTGTCACCCCTTCTCCCACCTAGTGAACCAACTCTAAAATTTTCGGAAGTTTTGAGGGAAACGAGAGAGGAGCCAAAAGACTATCCTAAGCTCCCTAACCACTTAATTCCCTTTGAACCATCTCCACCTCCACAAGACTTTCCTCTTGAAAGTTGTGTGCCCCCACCTCTCTTATTTTGGAAGCTCATGGTGAAGGGGTTCAAGCCTTCACCATACGGATAACATTAGGGTCGTGCCGACGACCTTAAAAATACGGAGCTTCGTCGTGCCGACGACGTTAAATAAATTCGGCATTTCTTTTAGTTTTTGTTTCTTAGTTTGTGTTTCTTAGTTTGTTTTTGTTGTTGTTTTGTTTTGTTCTTTTTATGGCTTGTTTTTCTATGATGTTGTAGCAATATGAAGTGCATTGCAATGAAGGAGATGAAGGAACGAGATCAATGAACGAGGGAAGCAAACTTGGACAGTTGGTAAGAAAATGAAAAAATTTTAAGCCTGGGATACCCTGCCGTCGCGAGTCGCGATGGGCTTCGTCACGAGTCGCGACGAACAGGGGAGCCAAATCCACTCCCAGCGCCAACTTTCCGCGAGTCGCCCTGACGTCGCGAGGCTCGTCGCGAGTCGCGACACCCTTCGTCGCGAGTCGCGACGAGCTCAGAAAATTTGGAGCTTCCGGATTCCACTTTCCGCGAGTCGCCCTGACGTCGCGAGGCCCGTCGCGAGTCGCGACCAACCACATCGCGAGTCGCGACGAGCTCAGAACATTTTGAGCTCCCGGACTCCACTTTCCGCGAGTCGCCCTGACATCGCGAGGCCCGTCGCGAGTCGCGACCAACCACGTCGCGAGTCGCGACGAGCTCAGAACATTTTGAGCTCTCGGGCTGTACTTTCCGCGCGTCGGGATGACGTCGCGAGGCTCGTCGCGAGTCGCGACGAACCTCGTCGCGAGTCGCGACGTGCTCAGTAACTTTCGAAAATTTTTTTTTTAGCCCGGATTTCAAGTTTCCAAGCTTTCAAGTTTCCAAATGATTTTAAACATTGCATGATCTTTCCTTCTTTTCCACCCAACACTCCCAAGAACATCACATACCTCTCATTTCTTCCATCATCCTACATATATTGACATATGAACATTCTTGCATCTTTATAGTACATTTGTTGATTGTAGTATGCCGACTACATCATTGTGACCGTAAGTTCTTATCCTATAATGATGCTTGTATACATGTCAATATATGTTGGATATTTTTCATGCATAATCTTATAGTGGTGATTGAGGGTTGATTGGTTGTTCTTTGACAATACTATGGTTATTAACTCTTGATGCTAAACCTAGTATTACATATCCTTATGTACTTGTGAGTTTAATATGTTCTTCGTGGTGTAGTCTTGATCAAACGGCGCCATGGAGAAAATGTTTTTCTCGAGGGGTGAGTTCTTCTACGGCATTTTTTTTGCTCACCCTTCCGGTTCCGAAACCCATCTCGGGACCATCCAAGTACTTGGATATCGCCATATCACCGGCGAATTGCGGAGACACGGGTGTCACTCTAACTCCCTTACCTTGATTTTTATTCTTCTTGCCTTACGTGTTTACATTGAGGGCAATGTAATGTTTTAAGTGTGGGGAGGGGTTAGAGGATTCAATGCATGCTAGATTGTTTTGGAATGCTTTTTGCTACTTTTCATTGGAAAAACATGAGAAAAAGAAAAAAAAAATATATAGAAGAAAAAAAAAAAAAAAAAAAAAAAAAAAGAAAAAGAAAACCCGCTAAGTTGAAAACCCGAGAGGGCAACTTAGGCAACATTGGGGGCCCGGATAGGTCGAAAACCCTTAAAGGGCGGCCTAGGCAAAAATGAGAGGCTAAAATGTGCGGAAAAAGGTGAGATGTGAGCTAAAGAAACATGATGTGTGGCTAGGATGAAAACTCGAAAGAGCTCCTAGGCAAAATGAGAGAAAGTGAGAGAAATTGAAAAATGCTATGATTTCACTCATTTGCCGGCGTTGGAGTCATAAGGTTGCGGTTGTCACACGGATGGATTGGGTAGCTCAACATCTATAGACCTCTTGGGATTGGGTAGCTTAGTGGGTTAGGAAACGGAGTATGGTTATGAAATTCTTGATATCTTTCTACTTCGTTTTTGGTTGATATATTGGCATTAGGTGAAGCATGTGTTTAAAACTTCCTCTATGGTTTTAGCTTCATTTTGTGTCATTGGATTCTGGGAATATCAATTCTGGGCTGTGAAATATTTTTATGGGTAGTGAATTGATAAGTGGTAGGTTTGGTTAGATTTAGGATTGGGGATGTGTGTGTGCAAAATTCTCATGTGAGCTTTTATTTTGGGATTTTTGATATTGAGAGTTTTTGTGAGGCTTTGATTGGGGGATTAGTTTAGGTTTTGGATATATCATTTACTCCGTGTGCTTGGTTCTTTTCTTACTCGAGGACGAGTAAGGGCTAAGTGTGGGGATATTTGATGTGTCCATTTTGTGTGGTTATTTTAGGGGTTTTAGGATGTGGATATGCCATTTCCTCCGTACGCTTGAATCTTTTCTTACTCGAGGACGAGTAAGGTTTAAGTGTGGGGAGGTTTGATGTGTCCATTTTAGATGGTTATTTTAGGCTTTTTAGGATTAGGTTTTGTGCAATTTTGTGCTCTACATGTGGCAATTTGCCTTGAAATCATCTAAGGAGGGATAAAGGCGGCTTTGACATTTTTATCACTTTTTAGATGATTTTGTGTGACAAGGTGATTTGTTTGAAGACTTTGAAGATTTGAAGACTTTGAAGATTTATCTTTGAAGATTTGAAGATTTGAAGACCTTTACATTTGAGCTTTTTGAAGACATGAAGAAGTGAAGAGGTGAAGAAAGGAGAGCAAAGCAACGGGTGAAGGATGGTCCAGGGTTCTCAGAATTTTCCGAGAAGAATCAGCCTTCAAGAGTGGCACCATTGGATTCCTCTTCTCGAGCACTATAAAATCGACTACAAGAACTCCCGAAACGGATCAACGGTTCACCCGGAGGAAGCAAAACAAAACAGCAGGGCTGAGTTACTGATTTGGTCGCGACTCGCGATGAACTTGGTCGCGAGTCGCGACGACGGCTTAAAATCAGCCCTGCAGCAGCTCTGTTTCTCCTCTTTTTCTTCCACTATAAATACCTCTTCACCCTTCTTCTCCAAAGCCTTAAGCCCGATTTTTGGCTCCAAAACCCTAGATTTTCTTCCATTTCTTCTTCTTTCTTTGTAGCTTTTAGTTCTTTGTTATGGGTTTTGTTTATCTAGGTTAGTTTTGTTCTTGGGAGCAAAGGATTGAAGCTTCCACTATCTATGTAGCAAGAATTCATTTATATCTATCTATTTGGTGTTTTTGCTATTGTGCATTTATTGTGCTTTGAATGTTAATTGTTGATTGCATTGATGTTATTGAGAGCTTGATGATATGAAATGCTTGGATTAATTGTTAGCTAGGGTTTGGGGGATTTGGGTTAATTTCCCCCCTGTTCTTGTTAGCAATGTGATAGTATGAATTAGAGCTTTCGATTGTGTTAGTGTGTTGACAATGTGCTAGGCGAATGTGATTGATGTCGAACTCTTCGTCACGTTCGTTTGTGTAGCAAACGAGAGAGTCATATGCTCGCGGATGAATGTGCGTTGCACATTCATCCAATCTCGTGTAATTGCATGAATTGGTTCAATGCCTAGTCACGGTGTAGTGGTCATAGGCATTGCCAAGCTTGTTGGTCCTTCGTGCTAAATGCCACCAATGTCACCTTGAGTCGTGGTCGCGACTCGGGAGCCATTGGTGAGGTTTGACGAGAGATGTCGAATTCACTCTCGCAAACTATGAACTAAGAAGGATAGGAGTTCAGTCTCCACGACAAGTAGTTGAAGTATTGAATAGGTGATTTAAACTCATTCCTGAAGCATTTGTTGTTTGGCGTTTATATACTCTTGACGGTGTGTTTCACTGCATGTGTGCCATGAGTGGTTTGAGCATAGGGAGTGCTTGTGTGGTTGAATTGCTTAGGTGTAGGAACGTGACGACTTCCGTAGCACCTTTGCATGAAAATCTGTGAGCATGAACTTAGAACTGCTCGTGATGTGTGTGTTGTGGTACTTGCTAGATGGGGTGTGTGATTGTTGGGTCATGAATGCTATATGATGGAATGTGTGAATGATTCGATGAACTACATTAGATGTGGAAGTGGATATCCGTTGCCCCCAAGGCATTTTATCTTTGTAGTTTAAAACCTTTCTTTTTCTTAGTTTCGTTTGATGATTAGCATAGTCACTTGACGTTGCTAGTTATCTCGTCTTTTTATCTTTGTTAACTTAGGAACCAACCAACCAACAAACCCCCCCTTTTTACTCGCTTTTATGTGTGTGTGTATATATTTACTCCTAGCCTAGTATATCAACCATTTGTGTGCTTAGACGCTTAGGAAGATCCCTCTTCTCATTGGACGACCCCGATTTGCCACTATCTACCTAGTTGTAGAAAGTAAGCACTGAGGGCTTATAAATTATCTTTTGGCGCGCGGGCGCGACGACCGCCCGCGCCTGTCAGTATTGATGCCAATGGGGGTAATAGCGTCATTTGATAAATGACAATTTATTTAGTTTTTTAAAACTGTAAGGGGCAAATCGGTCATTTCACCGTATTCCGACCTCAAACCGGATAAAAAGGTTATATTTGCACATAACCTAAATAGATAGGGCTATATTTGCACTTTTGAATAGCCTGGGGTTATATCTGCACTTTCTTCAATTATATAGGGTCATATTTGCACTTTTGAATAGCTCAGGGTTATATCTGCACTTTTTTCAATTATATGGAGTTATATTTGCACTTTTCTCTCACCATTTAAAATGAAAGAGAAGGACACCGTAGAGAGAGACAACGATCAATAAGTGTAATAAAAGATGGTGGAAAACCCACATGAGAAAGAACACCAAAGACAAAACTCCATTAAACACGGTCAAAGGCCTTACTCATATCCAGTTTGACATTCATATGGACCTTTAAACCATGCTTCCTCCCTTTCATAGTATGAAGAAATTCATAAGCGATCAACACATTATCAGTAATCACACGTCTCGGAACAAAAGCTTATTGAGAATCTGAAATAATTGTGGGAATAATCAACCACAATTTATTTTCCACAATTGTGGAGATAATTCTATAAACAACATTGTAAGTCAGCCTGCTGAATTTTTAGGATAAGGACGATATGGGTATAATTCATGGAAGGCTCACATTCACTGGAATAAAGGAAATTTAGGGAAAAAGAAGTAACATCATGCCTGATAATTTTCCAAAATTTTTGATAGAAAATGGACTCGACAAATTAGAACCGGGAGACTTAAAAGGGTACATTTGTTTCACGGCATGAGCAATTTTATCCTCCTTATATGGCTGAGTGAGAGTAGTATTATCATCTAGAGAGTTCCCTGGTTGAAGACGACTTATAACTTGCAACATAAGACCACTCGGCGGATCGGAAGAAGAAAATAAGCTACAAAAATAATCTGTATTAATTTGCTGCACATCACCAGCATCAATATTCAAAATATCAGCATGATCTTGAAGGCCAGGGATA
The DNA here is from genome assembly GCA_037428765.1 of Rubia yunnanensis. Classification (NCBI taxonomy): domain Eukaryota; kingdom Viridiplantae; phylum Streptophyta; class Magnoliopsida; order Gentianales; family Rubiaceae; genus Rubia; species Rubia yunnanensis. The sequence goes on along the minus strand of CM075069.1, from coordinate 60,522,135 downwards.
TGATTTGTACGCTATCTATATGAAGGAAAGTGATGGAGAAAATTGGTATTTCAGCCACTCTCTTTATACCAGTGTTGTTTAGCACGTTGGCGCCACTTAATGCTTTCGGGCTCCTGAAGCATATCATATTCTTGTTGTAATTTGAAAATATGTTCATGAACACTAGAGTAATGGTACTATGTTGCATGGAAAATAGAGCGTTCTTCAATTCTTCTAGTGTCTTAGGAATGTTAAAAAAATGCAGATGAGTCCGTCCCCAGTGAGACCGTCTCACAATGAGACCAAGGACTAAATTACAAATACAGAAAATTTAAAACATGAAAAAAATGAAATTTGAGGGCTTAGACATAAATATTAAATATTCAGGGTAAAAATTAAAAACTCAAAAAATCAGGGCTAATATGAAAAAATAAAAAAAAAACTTCTTCTCCAGCTACTCCTTCTCCGGCGAGCACCTCTTCTCCAGCAATTCCTTCTCTGTCACGATCCACCCCTTCTCCGATGTCCTGCCACACTCAATCTCACCGGCATTCCACCGCATAACCTCCTTCTCCATCGTTCGATCGCTGCTCAACCGGCTTCTCCGTCAAATTCCTCAATTTGAGCAACCAAAAACATCCTTCTCCAGAAAAGTTCAAACCTCCATAACCTTCGCTCCTTGTCCACCTCTCCCTCTTCATCGTTCTTCTCCAACCTCGCCTCTCCTTCTTCATTGCTCCTCCGTCCAATACGCACTCAATATCGCTGTCACTCAGTCTCGATGTTCATCCAATTTAACACCGATTTAGCATCGTCAAAATAGGGGAATTCACCGTCGTCTTCGCCGATTCGACATATGTGACATTCCCCACTGTTTTGAGCTCAGTTTTTGTCAAAATCAAACTGCCAGGAAGATGAAGAGCTCGGTTTTTGGGTTAAAATCGGGTTAGGGCAAATGAATTTGGGGGAAAATATGGGGCAGGTATGGGTCATTTGGATTTGGGCCTAATATATAGGTTTTTATTGGGTTATATTGTCATTGAGCCTATCCGATTTAAAATAGAAAACATCAATTAGAAAGTCCTGACTTGCTTCTGCTTTTCTCTCGCTTTTTCCCCTGATACTTGCTCTTGCTTCTCCCTTTTTCATCAACATACATAATCTCTGAGCGCAACGATGAAGCTTGAGACTTCCTCCTCATCTTTTCATTTAAAATTCCACTCTTAATGTAGTTAAAGGTAACACTACCTCTAGGAGCAGATTTTTCTAAAGAAACCTTTAAGGTATCCCAAGAATCAGGTAGAGTATTAAGCAGAAATAAAGCTTGCACCTCATCTTCAAATGTTATGCCCAAACCATCCAACTGATTAAAAATACCCTGAAAATCATTCACATGATCATAAATCAAAGTACCTTCCTTGTACTTCAAATTGCACATTTGGTTCAACATGTACAATTTATTGTTGCCGATCTTAGAAGCATACAAGGTCTCTAACTTATCCCACAAGGTTCTAGCATGTGTCTCATTGGCATCATAATTCCATAAAACTCATAATTGTAAAACATAATAAAACAACAATACAACATCATTCTAAATCTTAAAACCATCACAAGTTTAAATTTTAAAAATACTAAAATTTATAATCATGTAAAAAACATATAACATTAAAGTAATATATTGAAAAATCATTATATATAATTAAACAGAAAATTAATTAAAATTATTTAAACATCAAATAAATATAAATCGATTTAAAAATAGAAAACATCAAACAACACTAAAACATACATATCAAGTGAAAATGGTTAAATATCGAATAGAAATTTATATAAATTAAAACATCACACTAAAATTGTAAAACATGAGAGGAAACAACTGAATTGTAACCATAATTTTATGAAAATCAAAATTATAATACATTATCGCAAGTTTACATTTTGAAAATGTTAAAAGTTAAAATCATGTAAAAAACATAAAACATGAAAGTAATAAATAGAAAGATCATCATAAATACCTAAAGAGAAAAGTGTGTTTTTAACCATATGTTTTGGATGAAAGTGCAGAAATGACCTTGTACAATATGAAAGTGCAAAAATAACCCTGGACTTTGTTGACCAAAAAGTCAACATCCGAATTGGCCAAAAATTGATGAAAAGACCATAATACCCCTAAGTTAAAAAATAAAAAAATATGAAATGACCTACTCACCTCCATTCCCATTTCTTCCTCACCAATTCCCCCCACACCAAAATTCATTTTTTCCACTGTGATTCCCCCCACCCCCAAAATTCATTTCTGTGACTTCTCTCACGCTTCCAAATCTTTTTCCGTCCCCATCCTGCCACTGTTCCCAAATCCATAAAATTGAGAGGATTTTGCAGCGAGAGTTCTTCGATGGCTCCTCCTTCATGTGGTCGTCGAGAATATACAAGGGTTACCATGTATATCAGAAACCCTTGCGCCAGTATATCTGCGGTGCTTTCATGAACAACGAAGCTTTTCCGGCGATGCACCGAGATGAAAGATTTTTCGGCGATTGCTTTTGCTGAAAATTTATCGATAATTGTACATATTGTCCTTATCGTCCTTCTGATGCTTATCAGTAGCTTTTTGGAAGAGAATTCTAGAAAGCAAGTCAATGTTTGATGAATTGAGTTTGTCCGATATTTTGGAGTTTTTGTTGTCATGTTTAGGTAGTGGCTGAGGAGAAGTGGTGGCTAGGGTTTCTGGTTATCTGCGCTGCTGGGATTTTTGGGCAGAGAAGGTGGGCAGCGGGGCAGGGTTTCTAGTGGCGGGGTTGGTGGTTATAGGCGGCGGAGGTGTTGGTGGTAGGAGCAGGCCGCGGTGTGGCAGCAGATCAGGTGCAGGTGGTGGGCGGAGGGACGGTGGCTTAGTTCCGGTGGTGTCTTTGAAGAAGAAGAAGTGTAGGAGCAAAATAGTCTGTAAATTTTTAGTTTTAAACTTAGGGGAATTTATGTTTTTTCATGTTTGGTCAATGGCTGATTTTTTGAGTCAATGCTGGAATTGTGCTTAATGGATATAATTGCACAATTTTACAGGAACAAACGGTTAATTTCGAACTTTCATATTTTACAAGGTTATATCTACATTTTCTCAATTTAAATAGAGTCATTTTTGTACTTTTCCCTAACTAAAAAGTTAAATAATTAAAACATTGGGTTAAAATCAGACCCAAAAACTAACTAAACCCTAACCCTGCCCAATTGACCCGCCGTCCAACCCGATTCGCCGCCCAACCTAACCCTGCCCTAATCGCCCACCGCCGATCCGTCGCATCACTCGTCGCTGTCATTCTCTTTGCTGCCGGAAACGATGACATCGGAGTCCAATTCGCAGCTCGTTGTTAATTCTTACTTCGTTTCTGACGTCCTCAATCCCTAACCTACATATCACCGTCGAAATAACTTGTTCTAGTTTGTCATCTCCATCTCTACAAAACTAGGTTTTCCAGCAACGATCTATAACACAAGATTCAGCGAAATCCTTCAATTCAAACTGGTGAACTAACGGCGGAAGGATGTGGATATCATTGATGAAGAAAGGAGGATGAAAGAGACGAGGATTGAGGCGAAATGAAGCTGGAACATTGCCAGAAATGTTCCCGGAAAATTGCGAAACCGGTACCTTCGCCGGAGAAGATGAACTTCTAATTTAATGCAGTTTAACCCCAAACTTCTATTATGTTTTTAAAATTATCCCAAAAAAAGTAATATTAATTTGACCCCATCTCCAACAAAAACTCCTATAAATTGCAATTTAAATCACGATCTCGTCATGAGACGGTCTCGTACAAGACTTTGTGAATGCCGATTTACTCCATCGCATCAAACCAACTGAACAATCATGCAATTTTTCTGGAAAATCTTTGGTCGAATTAGCCCAAATCTCTTCAACCATTTTTGCGCAATCAGAATATCTGACCCAGTGAGCTTCAAAACAGAATTGTGGCCAGCGTTTGAAGCAAGAAACAATGGGAGTACGACGTTTGAAGCAAGAAGCAATGGGAGTACGTGATTTAAGCTGGACCAGAATACTCATATGGTCAGAGAAAATATTGAGTTAAAAACGCACTTTTCTCTCCTTATTATAAGGACATTGCTATTATGGATATTATTATAATCATATTATGTTATGTCGATATGTAGTCTCAGTCTCCCGGATATATGTTGGAGTCCTCGAGTTAAGCTAAATGCAGCGACATTTTTCACCACTTAGGCGACCAACTAGTGTATTTCTGGATGCAAATTAACAGTGACATTTTTCACCAATTAGGCGACCAATTAGTTGTGCATTTCTGGATGCAAATTAACACCCTCCCAAGTCTGAGCAAGTCCTGACCACTAAAGTTTGCCTACTTGAACTTGAGAGTACATAATTGGAGAACCTAACCATCAAGATGAAGTGGGAATCCATTGATCCCCTTGAATAAAGTTCTGCACTGAATATGTGCTAACATATTCGGCCGGAACCTGACTACTCCAAGAAACACGGCTGGAGGAATTAGACCCAAACCCAACATTGTCGAATTCTCCATAATAAAGTGTTTTCAACGCAAAATCTCCGCTCCAAGGCAACCATCCCCCGGGTGTGATCAAAGCCTCCAATGTGCTCTGTATGAATACTGTCCTCGAGTATTCTTTCCACGGCCTACCCAGGTAGGTTTTGTGCGCTTTGGGCTTGCTGTAGTACAATGCCATGTAATCTTGAGTGCCATTTATCACACAACCTGAGAAGACAAATCCAGTTGCCTGGCCAGGGTCTATTCTCCCATGAGCCGTCACAGCATTGGTCTCCCCCTTGGTTGGATTCAGTTGCCGCGGAGCAACAAGGATGAGGCAACCTTCAAAGTATGAAGCAGAATTGCCAAATATGAAATCCACATTTCCCTGGATGCGGCAAGATTTGTAGTATTGGCGTAGTGCGTGGGCGTACAAGGTGTCTTGGTTGCCCAGAAATTCACAGTTTTCTATAACTGAAAGATCACTATCGGATCTAAACGCAACTGCTTGGTGAGCATCAGGACCAGCTGTGTTCTGAATGGTGAGACCAGTAGCCATGAAACCATCACCAACAACACCTAGTGCCAAGATAAGAACAAGTATATATCATCAGACATGGATCATGGATCATGTAAATCCAGGCCAGGGTACTCATAATGCAACCATCAGAGATAACCAAAACCAAAGAGAAACATATACCTAAAATGATTTGGACACGTAGGCACGGGATAACCATGTTTCTTTGTGTAAAAGCATATTATTCATAGTGATGCCTTCACAAACAAATCAAAGCTAACCTAATAAATGGGAAAATACAGCTGACATGATGTGGACGTGTAGGAAGAAGTAGACAACCGGTAACACAAATTAGACGGGAAAGTTGACAAAACCGTTTGATCAAGATATGACCTACCTTGAACTAAATCTAACAATTATAACGAATGACTGAACCTTCGGCCGAATTAAAATTGACCCAATATGATCCATATCACTCCACTTAAAGGAAAGCAATGGCGCATTACGGAAGCAGTAAAGACAGTGCAATCCAAAGTAAAAGGACATTGCCCTAAGTCTCAAAATGGGGTGTTCCTAGCTAGATTCAGATGCTCATTTTCTGCACGAACTTTTTTTTTTTTTTTTTTAAATTGGGTAATGGGTGGTAGTAGCACTAGACTTCAACCGCTAGACTAACATTCAATTCCCAGCACGAACTTATCAGCTAGCATCACATAAACATTTAACCAAGCAAAAGGCTCATAATTGTAACCTACAGCAAGAATTCACAAACTGAAAAGGTTACGATAAAAGAAGTCAACGCGCAACAAGTCACATGCAAACGCGGTTTCATTCCCATGTCATCAAGATTCATTTCAGCAGGTCTGTAAGAATATATATATATATATATATATATATATATATATATATATATATATATATATATATAAAGTAGAAAGTGCGCGAACTCACCCACGGTGGCGGAATTAAAAGTAGAAACTCCAGGCTGGCCGACGTTCGCGGAGCCCGTAATGACCGTTTTACCCACCCCGTCCCCTAAAAACACCACGTTCTTTTTCTCCAAAGGCACTCGAACCGTTTCATCATAAACCCCGCCCTTGATCCATATCACGAACCGACGCGCCGCCGCATTATCGGGGGCTGCGTTCACACCTTCCTGCACCGTCACGTAATCACACCCTCCTCCTTTGCACACCGTCACATCCGCCTTCAGCCCCGCCGGAACCCCTCCCTTAAACCCGCCCGACCCGTTAACCCGCTCCCAGAATCCGTCCCGCTCCGTCTTCGGTGGGCCCCACGACTCCGTTCCTTCCCCGAAATTGTCGTAATTCAGCATCATTCCCAGTGCGTTGCTGCTAAACCCGAGCAAGCCGTTGAGAAACGACATCGTTTCATTCACCTTGGACGTCCCATTCACATACTTGAGCGCCGACCAGCAATCGTACTGGTAAACCAGAGAGGCAGACATCCAGGCACGAGCGTCCTTTATCTTTCCGCGTGTCAAAGCACCACTGGCCAGAGTACTCCGATAGTTGGAATAGTTCAGCACCTCCACGCACGTCTTAGCAGCATTAGTACGGTTTAGATTTCCCGCGGAAGCCTTAATTATGTCCTTCACCATTGATTGGGCGGTTTTGAGATTTTTCTGGGACACCCACATGGCTAATTGGATTGTATCCAAAATGGTCCGGCTCGGAGGCCCCCCGCCGGAATCGGACAATGAGGATTCGCACGTGATCGGATCTCTGGAAGCCTTGCAGGCTTCGTGTATAAGGCCGCCATTGTCGGGGGCGCTGCGGTGGCTGTGCTTGTGGTGGATGGCGTTGGAGAGGGAGAAAAATAAAAGGAGAGAAAGGAGAGTTAAGGACAAAAATGAGGCCATGAAAAAGACAATGAGTTTCCTGGACAGGGGTTTTGGGTGGGTAAAATTGGGATGAGGTGGGGATTTTATAGGCTTTTTAAGATGGTGGTGATACATTTTGGTGGAGGATTCGGTTTCAGAATGAAGCAATAAATGCGTGTCCGTATTCACACGAGAATTTTGTGGGATTTGATGTATGGGTGGATCGGCGGATGAAACCAAGAATGGTCAGTGGTGGTGATGTGGATTGTGGAGTAATGGGTGCGATTGATGGGCGATAACATACAAATATACAGGGGAGATAGTGGAGGAGTCACGGATTCAATGTCAGTGGATGTATTGTCTGGTTCTGTTTAGTTTGGTGTGTGAAGAGTGGGGAAAGTGGAGAAGACGAGGAGGCCACTGCGGAGTCACAGATCTAGACAATGCGGAAACGAAAGTGTATACGAGATCGCTCTCAATCACATGGGTGAACTTATGCAGTGCAATGCACGCAGAACTTGTTTTGTTGCGCCATTATACATGCTCCTCATATTAAATTACACAAAAAAAATTTTACGGTCTACGACACACACGTTTGACCATTAATATATTTAACTATGTATAATATCGATAAAATAAAAAGTTCATTTCTAAAAATTACTTGTTATGATGAATCCATCGATATCACAGACAACAATATTATTGTTTATATATCTATTCAAATATGTAGTCAAAGTTTTCTTAGTTTGACTGAATATATTTAAATATGTAGTCAAAGTTTTCTTAGTTTGACTGAATATTTAATTTTGTGCAATTTAATATGGGACGGACGGAGTAATGAAAAAGTGAAAAGACCATTCTTTTAATAAAACAACGTGCTCACGATAAACTTTTAGTATTTGGTACAAATGCTTATTTAAGAAGTATACGTTATTTTATTGGAGAAAAATTAATTTTCACATACTTTTAAAATAAATTGATTTTACTTATACGGGCATCTCTAAACACATTTTATATTGGATGTATCCGATGGAACTTTAACAAGTACTTTAAGCAAAGTTGACTTATTTGAAAGATGTGGAAATTTACTTTTATTTTTGCTCAACGTATGATCTTTGCTTTTAACTTATGAATCTTGGTAAACACAATCATAAATTAACTTATTTGAAAGATGTGGAAATTTACTTTTGTCTTTGCTCAAAGTATGATCTTTGCTTTTAACGTATGAATCCTGATAAATACAATCATAAATTGACTTATTTGAAAGATGTAAAAATTTACTTTTGTTTTTGCTCAAAGTATGATCTTTGCTTTTAACTTATGAATCCTAATAAACACAATCATTATATCCCAAGATGTGTACGGTGTTATATTCTCACAATACGTAGTAGAGTTATTCACTTATTAAAGTTTATGAAAGATTGGGATACGAAATATCTTCTATATTTAATACACCATCAGTCTCATTTTACATTGTTTAATTGCTTTTTAAAAGTTAAACTTTGTAAAATTTATTCGTAAGTATAAAATTAATTTATATATAATAAATGACAAAATTTTGTATGAGACTAAGGATTAAGGTGCAATATTGTTCAGTTTAATTAGAGATGAGTTCCAAATATAATTCAAGAAAGTTAGAGAGATGAAGGAGGGGTCTGGGTGTAAATACAACTTTTTTGGGGTGCAAGGCATAAATTATTAGGGAATTAATGATTCCGCATCATAAGAATCTCGCGGGTTAAAAATTCGGGTCAAAGAAATTCGTGTATCAATTTTTTCCTCATTTCTGCACAATGTGTTAGTTTTTACTACCAAACTTAATGTTTCATTTTCAGTACTTGTTGTTCAACCAAATCTTGTGATGTTGTACCATAAGTCTTTTTTCTACTACAATCATGTGTTTAAAAGTTAATTTTGATATTTTCTCATGAATCTTGTGTTTGAATGTTAAATTTTTGACACTTTATTCATGTTGACATTAGTTAGTGATAACTATCTATAGTATATATTAAAATATGTCATTTTTGCCACATGTTGCTTGCAAAGTTTTCCACATCAGCTTAAGAAAATGAAAATGTAATTATTATTTAACCAAACCGCATCTAATATGAAGTTCATCTTTTCACTTCCTCATGCAAGTTTCATTAATAATATTCTCCTAAAACATTGAAAGTTTTCATTTCTCTTCCCACTTTTCTTCTCCTTTTTTCCATACTACTTACTTCATTACATTTTGTCATGTTTTCCTTTTCCAAATTCAAATCTTTGTACTTATATGTCCCAGGAACCTTAATACAACCACTCTCGCCCTCACTAAATGGTTCTATCTTTGAAAAAAAATACATGATAATTAGACAATTTTGATGTGAATAAGAATATTTGGTCAAAACCAACTCAATTATTTTTTTAAAAAAAAGTATTTATTGAAACTAAAATAGAACATAGAGGGTAGTAATTTATGAATTAATATAAATTTGGGCATCCACCCAAGTATCATCTATTTTTATTATATTAAATTTATAATTTGTAATTTATACTTTCATTTTGATTAGTGTGTTAGTTTTTAACACGTTTTGAAAATTGATATTGATGTTTCAAATTTTTTTTATATTCGATTATTTAATGTATTCTTGATATTTCAATAGTGTGAATTGGTCTTAATATCGATGTTTTATTTTTCCAGATGTCAGTGTCACATTTTGGTGCACACTCTGATGTTTTAAAACTCATGTGTATTTTTGTTCAATGTATGCCTTAATGTTTGAATAATGTGAATTCATTTTTTAAATTTTATTGTTGATGTTCATTTTTTCCGATATTAGTGTTACATTTTGGTGCATACTCTGATGTTTTAAAGTTTGTGTGTGCTTTTATTAGATATTTTTAAAAAATTAATTTAATACATTTTATTGTATTAACATAACTTTTAATTTCATAATTTGATGAATATTTTAGCATTTTATTTGATGTTTAACTATTTTGATGCATGTTTTGAATGTTTTCATTTGGAGATGGTTTCCGGTAAGACATCCTAAACTTTAGGCAGGGGCATGCAATTCTAATGATATTCTAGCTCTAGAGACATATCTCTAATTATTTTACAGGGATCTATCTATAATTATTTTACAGAGACCTATTGCTAATATTTTTTCAGGGGTTTTTTGTCCAATTTTTTCCCATCATTTTCCCACCATCTGCAATCTGCAAAAAAATTGAATTTTTTTTTAAAATGTTTTAAAATTTAAAAAAATCAGTATGATCAGCAAACTAAAAATTATTAACATCAGCAAAAAATAGCATAGTATCAAATAAAAATCATAAAACATCAACTAAAAAATTGCAGCAATATATATATATATAATCAAATAAAATTAAACAAAAAATTGAAAAATCATCGACTACAACTAACAAAAGGTCAACTGAAAATCATAAAAACATCAACAAAGCTTAAATTATCAATTTTTTTAAAAAACTACAAACATCAACCTATATCACCCAAAAGCTAAAAACATCAATTATTATCATCTAAACCTCACCCAGAAAATGACAAAACGTCAACATAAGGAAAAAAACACTACGAAAAATCAACCATATCACCAAAAAAGCTACAAACATCAACCCCTATCACCCAAAACTCATATATAAAATGAAAAATATCAACATGAGAGGAAAAAACTAAAAACATCCACAAAAAAACTACGGTTCCTCAAGAGTATAAATTATTCACTCTAAAAATCATAAAACATCAACAATTTTTTGTTTTAAAAAAATACTAATATCAACCCGCATCACCCAAAAGCTACAAACATCAACTCCTAACACCTAAACCTCAACCGGAAAATGAAAAACATCAACATAAGGAAAGAAGACACTACAAAAATCAAATCCTATTACCAAAACCGTGGTTGGAAAATTAAAAACATCAGCATGAGAAAAAAACACTACAAATATCAATTCATATCACCCAAAAAAACTACAAAACATCAACTCATCAATTAAATCTCACTTGAATGATGAAAAACATCAACATATGAAGGGAAAAAAGTTACAAACACCAACAAAAAGGTACTGTACCTCAAGAATAAAAATTCTGGTGGGATTTGAAACCAAGTCACTAACCTCAAAGCATAGAGCAATAACCACTACACCAAAGACTCTTATTGAATATATACTCAGTCAAATAATATCAATCCTCAGCATATGCATCAAGAACATAAACTCTTTAAAATAAAGGTCATACAAAAATTCGAACCCCGAGACCTCAAACCTCAACAACAAGAGTACTAACCACTAGACCAAACAAAAATTGTTGATAAAAAGCTCAGTCAAGTAAATATTAAGCCTCAGTTTATCTTTGAAAAAAAGAGTAAAACACAATATTAAACCTCACCTCTCAGATGCTGATGCTCAGCTCCGCCGTTGCCGTCGTCGTCGCGCCACCAAGGCAAGTGGATTTAACGCACTTGAACAAAAAATGAAGCAACGCCTTGTCGTTGCTTCGCCTCTCCTCGTCGTTGCAATGCCACGCTTTGCCACTATTTTGCCTATCCTCGTCATCGCAATGCACGCCTCGCCTCATTTCGTCGTCTCGGTCGCCTCGCCTCTTCTCGCGATCTCTTCGCCAACAAAGCTAGGGTTTAATTGTAGAGGCATCGTGGAGCTAGGGCATAATTGCATAGACACTGGCGTAAATAGTGGAGGCATCACAGATCTAGGTCATGACGACGCGAAAAACTAATAGGACGAAGTCGTTGCAAAGCACCACCGTTGTAGGTCGAGTGTCGTCGCTGATTAAGTGCTGGAAAAAGGATATCTCGCCGGTGGACAGAGAAATCCGGCGAAAATGGTGGAAATACGTTGAATTCCGGTGGTTACCGTCTGTCAGAGGTGATTTCCGGTGAGAGAATGTGGTTTCCAATTGGAGGGGATGAGAAAAGAAAAATGAAAATTCTGAAACTTTTGTGACACAAATAGTATTTTGATAATTGCATAGTAGGTCCCTAAACTTATCAGCATATTAAAAAAACCATCCCAAATGAAACTTCTTATAATTGCACAATAAACCCTAACCTAAAGTTTTGGTTACCTAAAATAAGACTTTGTGTTTCATTTAATGTTTAATTATTTTTATTTGATATTTAACTATTTAAATTTTGATGTGTATTTTTAATATTTTTATTTAATGTTAAATTATTTTTACATGTGTTTTTAATACTTTCATTTGATGTATAATTATTTTTATATGATATTTGACTATTTAATTTGTGTATGCATTTTTAGTATTTTTTATTTTATTTTTATGAGTATTTTTAATATTTTAATTTGATGTTTAATTGTGTTTAGTTGATTTTTTTAGCATTTTATTCAATTTTTTAAGTATTTTAATTTGCACAAAGTCTGGTTTTATGCAGTCTAAACTTTAGAACAGGGTTTATTGTGCAATTATAAGAAGTTTCACTTGGGATGGAGTTTTTTCAATGCTAATAAATTTAAGGACCTATTGTGCACTTATCAAATTGCTATAAATATCACAAAAATATCAGAATTTTTGTTTTTCTTTTCCGATCGGAAATCTGTAATCGACGCTGCTCCGCGGCCTAACACCACCACTTCCTTTGTGATTCCTCTTCTTCTGGCAGAGAACCTCATTTCCTTCCTCGCCAGATGTTGCACGCTCATTCACCGTGAATCGGAGCTTCACACCGCGAAGCCCCCAGCAAATTCAAATTCAGACCTAGTCTTTGCGCTTCGGCGGTACACTCCGGCGAACAGAGATAGCGTTGCACAGAGACGACACGCACAGAGACGATGTCGCACGGAGGAAAGTCTAGACGGTGAGGAGCAATCGACGGTGAGGTAACGACGAAGGGCTAGGGTTTATTGATAACGACACTAGGGTTTGCAGATGCGACGAGTTGACGAGGCGATGAGGTTGAAGAAGAACGTGCTGAGATGCATGCGCCAGAGAGAGATGATAACTCGCATGTGCAGACACGCTGGAGAGAGATGATAACTCGCACGTTGCATATTTACTGTATCTCAAGTACTCTCTCTAATAAATATTTCTTATTTACTTTTTCACGATCTCCAATGGTCATGTTTGACCATCAATATCTCTAATTATATTTTTATATATAAATTTTGCATAAAAAATTAATATTTAGAAAATAGGTGTTAAGATAAATCTAACAATATCTCAAATGATACTTTTATTATATACATACATGTATATATATATTCTATTAGTTGAAATTTTGTGTCAAAGTTTACAAAATTTAACTTTGGAAAATCAAATAAGAAATTTTAGTGGGACAGGGGGAGTATACAGTATATGAATTGCATATTCACTCCCTTCTATGTCAAACTTATGTTTAGGGGTGACAAATAGGCGGACGGGTCAAATATGAGTTGGGTAATATGAGTAATTAAAAAAATATGGGTATATGACCCGCCTCCACTCAGGGTTGTTAAGTTGTAGCCAAATTAACCCGAGCGAAGGCATTGGAAGCCAAACAAGCAAACCAAAAGAATGATGCAATGTGGGGTGATGTCAAATTTAAATTTATGGTTCTGCTCCCAACTCACTACTAAGCTACCTATGGGGTAGTTAGTTGCAAGTCTGGGCATGTCCACAAAGATGCTAGAGTCTAATAGCCAATTAAAGACAACCACGAACGAGTTGTCAATCCGTCGTGTGCTAGGAATAGCTACTACAGTAAAATGGAGGATTTTTCAATTAACAACTACAAACATAAAACTAAAAACACAAGAAACTATATACCTAGACACTTGGGAAATATTTGCGCAACATGGTTGATTAAATGTTCCGATCCTCAATCGATCACATACAAGACTTCAACAACCTAATCTAGTGCTCATAACACGTGGTGTGGTCGATGGTCAGCACTTCCCCATACCTGTCATGTAGGGATGCTCTTGCAATCTTCCATCGGCACCGCCCTCGTAATTAGGGGAGTGCAGCAACGGCCCGGCCATTGTGAAGATTTGTTTCTCCCCTTGATTACGTCTCGGGCACTACACCACGGATGATGTACCCATATGCCTATAAATAGGCATAGGGAGGTAGGCACTTTATCAATGACACTAAGACCTCTTACAACCCTAGCTTGCTACTAAATTGTACCTCTACTTGTAACCCTTCAGACCAACTCGCCAGCTAAGACTGGTGTGCTGTCATCGTAATGCTAAAACTCGGAAAAGACCTACGTGCACACAACCACGTGTGCCCGAACCCTGCTACACATATCACATCTAGGTTTCTCTTCTCCAGGGGTTATCAATATGTGCACAAACATGAATGTAGACTAGAGTGTGTGCTAATGGAGTGTATCATTCACAATTATAAACAATTCAAGAACAAGCCATCATAATATCACAAGCACATAGAATTAGAAAGTTCTAATGAATCTCACAAAAAAATTAATCAACACATGACTACAAATTTATCCCCATGATATAGAACTACTCCCTGGAAAATAGATCCATGGAAAATATTGAGTTGGATGCCACAGATGTAAGAAAATAAGATGAAGAAAAAAAGAGAAGAAGAACTCTAGAGACAGAGAGAGAACTTTCATCTTCCTCTACCAAGAGAGAGAAACAAAATTTACATTATGCCTACTTAGTTTAACCTAGAAGAATAAAAGCTCCTATATATAGTAGTAGGGAATTGGGCCTCAAAATAGGTCCAAAATAGGGTAAAAAGCCCTAGCAACCGTAGTTGGCGCAGGTCGTAGCCTCGTGCTGACACGGGGCGTGCGTCTTAGTGCATGCCGTGTAGCCTCGTACAGACATGAGCTGTGTGTCCTGGCGCTGTCTGTGCCGACCGATTAGCCTCGTGCTGACATGGGCCGTGTGTCTTTGGCGCAGGCCATCGTCTAGAGGTCCTTTTTTGCAATTCTAATTTTCACCCGTGTTATTTAGCACAGGCTGTCGGCTGGTCTTAGTATTTTTTAAGTTGAAACAACACAGATCATGTAAAATGGCACGGTTTGAGTCTATACTTAGCCAATTTGGAGTGAAATGGGGCAAAACGGGACACTGGAATGGGTGTGATCTGTGCCGAAAGCCCTAACACTGACCACCCCCTCCGCGTGTTGGATTTTGGCATGGCTCATATCTTGTGGTAAGGACCATGCTAGAGGCCCTTGGAACAGACCCTCCTTCATGCCAAATCTTGGTACTGGCCCCCTTCGTGCTGGTCGTGGTTAGTTCAGCCAGCTGACTGTTTGCTCCTCTACAGATGAACCGTTGGTCCAATTTGAGAGTTCTTGTAGTCGATTTTGTAGCGCTCGAGAAGACAAATCCAATAGTACCATCTTCTAGGACTGATTCTTCTCAAATATTTCCCAGAACTTCAAGTAACTCTCGGACAAAAATCATCTCTTCCTTGGTCGTCTTGAACTCCAAGTCCACCTATCTTTAGCTCAATCCTTCTACTACCACGATGTAGAGTTTGTGGCCTTCATATAATGTCATACTATGTGAACGGTATTTGATATATTCTACCGACCTTGCGAACGGCCTTCAAAATAAACACGATGAAAAGTACCCACGAGCGACATACTAATAATGATCACAAAGGAAGATCTAGGTGCCCGTGGATACAAGGTGTCCATTAGTGCTAATTAAATCTACAAAACGCGGGATTTAGAAAAGAAAACCAAACATAGCCGTCTAAACCCCTTGTCAAGTAAACTCAACTAATACTAGCTATCCAACATGTAAAACAAGCAAATTATTACGTCAAATGCATCGGTTAACGCACACATAATGACGCACATCAGTATGACCCATTCTATAACGGGCCAAAAATAGGTTGGGTCAAAATTGATTGGGTTGAAACCCACTCAACCCACATGTCGAAAATCATTTAACTCACAAGTACTCAATACATATATGAACCCATATGGGTTTATGTACCAACATATATGGGTAAAATCTGCAGGTTTCAACCTATATATTGATCCATATGAGTTTATATACCAACCCATGTGAGTAAACCCATGGGTTTCAACCCATATATTAACCAATATGGGTATATATATCAACCCCTATGGGTAATCCGCAATCAACCCAAAAGCCCAAATCACCCGAGCCATATTTTTCAACTACCTATTTGACCCATTACCCATTTTACTCATTGCCCATTTTACACATACTCACCCAAATTTAACAATAGACAGCTCACTTAGCCCGTGGATTACGGGTTTATTTTGCCATCCCGAGTCATGTTATTCCACTCTAAATAGCACACTGGCATTCTTAACACATCTTGCGAGGAGTACAATCAGGTGTTCATTTTAGATGATCACCATACTCTTGGACATACTTTGTCTTTTCTTTACTTTTTCTATTTAGTTAATTTCTTCGTCTCAACTGAAATTACACTCTTAATTTTTTATATTATTTTCTATCAAAATTTGACCATATATTTAAATAGATATATGAACAGAAATATTATAGTATAGAATATTGTTTATTTTTTTGTAACAAGTTGTTTCAAAAGATCAACTTTTTATTTCCGTTACTATACGTAGGTAAATATATTAATGGGCAAACATGTTTTCTTGAACAGTATGCTAAAAGCAAGATTGCAAGTTCAGTTGGAACAAAGGATGTATATCATAGTTTGAAGATCATCAAGATCTTCTATCTATCAAACTTTAAAGCTGTGATTCCTTTTTAAATTTGATTTTGATTTTCGAAATGGATCTAATCTACTACATTAACAAGTGAACATGAATTCTTGATTGGAAACAACCCAACAATATCACCAATGAAACATCTACATTCTATATCCAAACATATTCAAATATTGGTGTACAGTGTTGTCCATCTCTAACCCAGACTCGAACCTGACATGATCGAAGTCTACCTGAAACCCAAATTTGATCTGAGAAATATCAACCGGAACCCAAACCCGACACGACCAAACTCAACCTGAAACCCGATTCTAACACGAGATATATCGACCCGAACTCACACCCAACACGACCGAACTCAACCCATAACCCGACATAATCAAACTCTACCTGACTCGAGAAATATCAACCCAAAATTGAACCCGACATGACTGAACTCTACCTAAAACCTGAATCTGACCTGAGAAATATCTACCCAAACCCAAACCCGACACAACCGAACTCAACCCAAAACCTGATTCTGACTCGAGATATATTGACCCAAGACATGACCAAACTCAACCCGAAACCTGATTCTGACCTGAGATATATCGACCCAAACTCGCACCCAACACGATCAAACTTAACCCAAAACCCAAGTCTCACCAGAGATATATCAACCCGAACCCTCACCCAACACGAGAAAACTCAACCCGAAACCTAAATCTTACCTGAGATATATCGACCTGAACTCAGTGTGAACCCAATCCTATAATCAACCTGAACTCGATCAAAGCGATAAATGTGATATTTAACCCAACATGAAATCAATCCAAAATTGATTAAACTCGAGAAATAACAAACAGATTTTGATATGAGCCCCGATCCAATTCATAACTGACCCAGTCTGTACTAATCTAAAATCCAATCAACTCAATATATAGACGATATATCCAAAAGAAAATATTTTTTAGTTCAAATAATTAATAAGGAATTGAGTGCTTTTTATGCATAGATCCAACAATGTATTGTTATAATTACATAAATGAGAAAGCTGCCTATTAGACCGACTAACGATTATATCATTCATAAAAAGCTCCATTTTAAAAATAGAGTGGGTCTCCTGACAGTCGGCCTGTCCATAAGCTTATGGACAGGCCACTTATTTCTTACCTTATACACTGCATTTCTTAAATTACATACAAAATTAAAAATTTTTGAAAATATTTTTTATATCATTTATTTTTATATTTTCACATTCAAATACATATTATTACTTGTTTTAACTTATCAAATGTAATATTTAAATTTTATTAAAAAAATTACAACATTTAAGGCAAATGCCCCTGAGGACTGTCCATAAGCTTATGGAAAGACCGTCTTTCCTGGGACTTTCCCTTAAAAATATTTAAGGTCGTGTGGGGGTCGGATCATCAAAGTGGGGGTCGGATCAGTAATATTTATAATTTCACAAAATTTAGTGAAATATTACAAAATTATATTATTTATTCAAAATTAATTTTTTTCATTAATATGTTTTAAACTTACTCCCTGTGCCCCACTATAAATTGCTTATTTACTTTTTCACAATTTTCAATAAGTATGTTTGACCGTAAATATCTTTAGTTACCTATAATAGTGTCAAATGAAAAATTAATATTTATAAAATAAATGTTAAGATGAATCTAACAAGATCTCACATGATATTTTTATTATATATAGATTAATATACATTTATGGTCAAAATTAATAAATTTAGACTCCCAAAAAGCAATTAAGCAATTTATAGCTGGACGGAGGCGTATATATTATTCTCTCATATACTATAAACTAATATTAACGTGCCTCTTTTTTTTAAAAAAAATTAATGTGCCCCAACTAAATTTATTTTCTAAATCAGATACTATATGGTTTAATCCAATTTTTGCATTGAAAATAACCTTGTAGATCGATCAAGTAAAGGTAAAAATGAGCCTTCGAGAGATTTGAATGTAATGGTTTATAATGATGTAACACTAACATTCCTACTTGATTCTGGTTAAACTTTTAAAATGAGTTTGTCACAAAACCCCTTGTGCCAGATCAAACATCAATCCCACCTCGTCATAGTCTAATGCAGCTTCCTCAGCATAACTACTCACGATTTCATCATGCAAAACCTTTAGCAACTTCACGCTTTCAAAAACCTCTAGACTAATCAGTATAAGATCAGTACTACTTATGCTTACACATAGCGCAAACCTTAAAAGTAATTCATCGTATCAAATCGTTGACTATATATTAAGTATGAGCAGCATTAGTCATGTGATTTGTAGCATAGAATTTGGCAACTCGTCAGATAATAAAATAGAGAAACAGTTGCAGTTAGAAATTAAAACTTAACAAAATAATCAAAAGGAACATTTTTGTCTCCTAGTTTTTTTATTCATCTCTGAATACCATACCACATCATTTGAAGAAAAACATAAATCATAAAAGACACCTAAAGACTAAGTTAACGCATGGCTAAATAATAAAAAATTATTGACTCTTCAATTGTAAAAAAAATTCCAGCATAAGTAGGAACAAACCCTGCCAAAAGAGACAACTATATCCTATATTCAATTATTATGGTTAAACAATCAGGGGATTGATTAGGAACATGTATGTGTAGAAAAGAGAGAGGAAATTTTATCCCACACTCTTCATCTAATTATTGAAGGAAAAGGGAAGAAAGAGCCAGGTAAACAAATTATGTTTCAGCAAGTGTCAGTGAGTTCCCAAGCTTTTCTGGACGGAGATAGTATTAATTTAACAAAAAAGAAAACACATGTTGAAACGAATAAGGTTATGATATCCTCAATTAAGATGATGCACCATGAATCACATGGGAAGAAGAAATCTTGAAAAATAGAAAGCTTAAACACCACTTTGTTAATATTTGTTGGTGAGGTTGAATGAGGGTAAGGAAGACAACACAAATAAGGACCACCAAAAACATAAACAACAAACAAGTCACACGACCACAATAGCAACATGCGACGGATAGTTAGTTCTTATTAGGTTACCAGGCACAAAGTACGCAGGTTTGTGCGCCACATCTCCCACAACATTACTTTCCAGTAAATCTCCCTTCATAATCAAACAAATAAAATTTTTGCACACTATAAGATGTTGTGAAAAATCAGAGCACATTAATAAGTACAGTACTATGTGAAAACCATGAAATACAGTAGCTAGTTGACCTTCGGAACAAAATCAAGAAAATCCATGACCTATGCTATAAATTCTTGTTGTTTCAGAAGCAAGGAAAAAGGAAAACAAAACTGAATCCAAAAGTTGCAGAAATGAAAAACCAAAGATGCTAAGAAGGTTTTGGTGCAGAATATTTACTGCATTTTATGAACTTCATTTTATAACCAAAACAACCTACAAAAACTGAAAAACATGACCACATAAAACTCCTATCTTCATGCCACTATCCCTCTAACCAAACTTGCTACATTCATACAACTAACTATGACTTGGTTTTGAACATTGAAAGCTTCACTAAAAATAGAGAAAATGTTGCAGTAATACTGCAATAAACAAGGAAAGAAGATTATCCAACAAATCACCCCCTTAAGATTCTTCTTCATTCCGGACTTGAATGATTCCAAGTTTCTGCCGCATCTAGACAAACTTGATCCTTGGAAATGCTTTTGTTAAGATATCATCTAGTTGCCCGTTGGTGCCAACATGTTCGACATTCATCCTCCCGGTTTCGATACACTCTCGAATGTAGTGAAACTTGGCGTCAAAGTGCTTGCTCCTACTATGGTGCACCGGATTTTGAGTAAGAGCAATAGCAGATTTGTTATCTACCAAAATTTTGAAACGAAGTTCTTCACGCCCAACTAGTTTGCTGATGAGTCGACTGAGCCAAACTCCTTGACATGCTGCACTTGCTGCTGCAACATACTCCGCTTTGCAAGAAGACAAAGCAACAATCCTTTGCTTTTGTGAAGTCTACAAAACCCTGATGTTCCCAAGGAAGAAAGCTATCCCAGAAGTGCTTTTTCGGTCATCTATGTCGCCGGTGAAGTCACTATTGCTTAAGCCAACTAGTTTAACATCGCCTCCACCTGACTTGTAGCAGCATCCATACCTTAGAGTACCTTGAATGTACCTAAGTATTTGTTTAATTTTAGCCCAATTTTGAGCACTTGGATCTTCCATGTATCGACTTGCGATGCCAAACGCATGAGCTAAGTCTGGCCGTGTATTCACCAAATAACGAAGGCTTCCAACAACACTCTGATACTTTGTTGCATCCACATAACCGCTGCCATCTTGCTTGCTTAAACGAAGTTGATTTTCCATTGGAGTATAACATGGATTACAACCATTCCTACCTGCAAACTCCAGTATCTTTTCCGCATAAGCTCCTTGGCAAACTATGATTTCACCATCACCTTGACGCACCTCAATTCCCAAGTAATAACTAAGAAGACCGAGATCGCTCATCTTAAACACTTGCTGCATTTGGGTCTTAAACTCAACGGTTTCTTCAACACTTATCCCCGTAATAATTAATCGTCAACGTAAACACCAACAAGCAGAAAAGTTTGAGCAGTACCTCTCCGATAAATAGCATGCTCGAGCTAGCTTCTCATGAACCCAAGTGTAGTGAGTGAGGCATCAAGATTTGAGTTCCATGCACGCGGCGCTTGTTGAAGCCCGTACAAAGCCTTACGTAGCTTAAGCACATTTCCATCATTGTCACTATTAACAAAACCCGGTGGCTGCTTCACATAAATGTCCTCAATAAGATCTCCCTTTAAGAAAGTCAATTGCACGTCCATGTGGTGCACTTCCCACCTTTCATGTGCAGCGAGTGCAAGCAATAGCCGAACCGTCTCCATTCTTACCACCGGAGCGTACACTTCTTCGTAGTCCACCCCATGTCACTATGCATACCCCTTTGCTAAGAAGGTTTGGTGCATAATATTTACTGCATTTTCTGAACTTCATTTATAACCAAAACAGCCTACAAAAACTGAAAAACATGACCACGTAAAACTCCTATCTTCATGCCACTATCCCTCTAACCAAACTTGCTACATTCATGCAACTAACTATGAATTGGTTTTGAACATTGAAAGCTTTACTAAAAATAATGAAAATGTTGCAGTAATGCTGCAATAAACAAGGAAAGAAGATTATCCAACAATTCTCAACTGAAAGGTTATGGAGTAACAGCTATACTGTGATCGCTTCAGTACCTTATTACTAGGACCTCGGCGGAACAACTATAAGATAAGTTTAGGGAGAATCAACTGGGCCTAGAAAGCTTACATAATCTTGTTTGATTGTCAAATTTGACTTACAGGCATATAGCAGAAATATCTTTAATGAGTTTGGAATTCACTATAAGTTTTTCAAGTCATACTTAGATATTACTAGGGGTCTCTATCCCGCGCTTTGCGTGGGCTGTCGACAACGGGTAGTTGCTTGTGGACTCGAAGGGGTGGTTTGTTGTGGACTTGAAGGGGTGGTTTGTTGTGGACTCGAAGGTGTGGCATATTCTGTCCTCAAAGGATGGTGTATTCTGTCCTCGAAGGGGTGGTGCAGTTTGGGTTTGAAGGGGGTGGTGTATTCTTGCCTCGAAGGGGTTGTTTATTCTGGCCTCGAAGGGGTCATGTCTTGTGTCCTCGAAGGGGTGGTCTATTCTAGCCTTGAGAGGGTGGTGTTTTCTGGCCTCGAGGGGGTAGTGTCTTGTGCCCTCGAATGGGTAGTGGCTTGTGGTCTCAAAGGGGTGGCAATTCTGGACTCGAAGGGGTTGTTTATTCGGGCGTCGAAGGGTGAGTGTCTTGTGGTCTTGAAGGGGTTGTGTATTGTGGGCTTAAAAGGGTCATATTTTGTGCCTTCGAAGGGGTCATGTCTTGTTCCCTCGAAGGGGTGGTCTTTTTTTGCCCTTAAAGGGGTGGCGTATTCTGGCCTTAAAGGGGTCATGTATTGTGGTCTCGAAGGGGGGGTCTTGTATCGTGGTCTCAAATGGGTAGTGTTTTGTGCCCTTGAAGGGGCAGAGTCTTATCACCTCGAAGCACCTCGAAGGGGTAGTGTCTCGTGCCTTCGAAGGGGTAGTCATTTTTGCCCTCGAAGGGGTGGTCTTTTTGCCTTCGAAGGGGTAGTGGCTTGTGGACTCGAAGGGGTGGCGTATTCTGGACTCGAAGGGGTTATTTATTCTAGCTTCGAAGGGTGCATATCTTGTGATCTCAAAGGGTGCGTGTCTTGTGGTCTCAAAGGGGTCTTGTATTGTGGTCTCGAAGGCGTCTTGTATTGTGGTCTCGAATGGATCTTGTCTTGTGTGCTCGAAGGGCAGTGTCTTGTCACCTCGAAGGGGTAGTGTCCCGTGCCTCGAAGGGGTCATGTATTGTGGCCTCGAAGGGGTAGTGTCTTGTGTCTTTGAAGGAATGATGTATTCTGGACCTTGGAGGGTGATGGAATTTTGAGTCTCGAAGGGTTGAAGTATTCTGGGCTCGAAAGGGTAGTGTACTTTGCTCTCGAAGAGATCTGTCTTGTGTCCTCGAAGGAGCATTATCTTGTGTCCTTGAAGGGGTAGTGTCTTGTGCCTTTGAAGGGGTAGTCTTTTTGTCCTTGAAGAGGTTATCTTTTTTCCCTCGAAGGGGTAGTGGCTTGTGGTCTCGAAGGGGTGGTGTAATCTGGGCTTGAATGGGTTATTTATTCTGGGCTCGAAGGGTGCGTGTCTTGTGGACTCGTAGGGGGTAGTGTCTTGTGTCCTCGAAGGGGTAGTGTCTTGTGTCCTCGAAGGGGTAGTCTTGTGTCCTCGAAGGGGTAGTGTCTTGTGTCCTCGAAGGGGTGGTGTCTTGTGCCTCGAAGGGGTCATGTATTGTGGCCTCGAAAGGGTAGTATCTTGTGTCCTTGTAGGAATGATGTATTCTGGACCATCAAGGGTGATGGACTTTTGAGTCTCGAAGGGTTGGAGTATTCTGGCCTCGAAAGGGTATGTACTTGTGCCCTCGAAGGGGCAGTTTCTTGTGTCCTCGAAGGGGTAGTGTCTTGTGCCTTCGAAGGGGTGGTCTTTTTGCCCTCGAAGGGGAAGTAGCTTGTGGTCTCAAAAGGGTGGTGTAATCTGTACTCGAAAGGGTAATGACTTGTGTCGTGGAAGGAATGATATATTCTTGTCTCAAAGGGTTTATGTCTTGTGCTGTCGAAGGGGGCATATATTGTGTACTCGAAGGGGTGGTTTTTTTTGCCTCGAAGGGGTAGCGTATTTTGGCCTCGAAGATTAATTTTAGAAGTTTTCATCCTAAACAAACATGTGTTGGGGAAAATTTGATTCATTTTAATCAACCAGTAACAACTGAAGATATCATAGGACCTAAAAGTGGAGGTATTTCTATTTTTTGGTATTTCTAAATCATTTCATGACTATATGTCACCGTAATAGTTGAACTACTTCATTCGAGACATAAACTTCTCAAGCCATCTTTTCGAAACCAGTACTACTCGAAGGTAGGGTAGGGCAGAGGTCGTGGGAAGGCTGATGTGTTTTATAAAATGGTTAAAATATTATGCTCTAATTATGTCTATTATTTTTTTGTATATTAATTGTAGGAAGTCTGTATTTTATGTCTATTGTTTAGGTGGAATTATTAAAAGAAGTCAATAATTGGTCGTTGCTACTAAGAGAGGGTATTTATGGGTAAAAGATATACTCAAATTATACATATCAGGATTATAAAGTTTTGTAGTGACCGTAATAGTACGGCCTTGGACAAAAATTAACTTCCTAGTTTATATAAGTTTATATGCTTCATAGATGTCAAGATTTCTACATACTCCACAAAAGTTTCCATACTCCACAAAAGTTAAGCACTGCAGGGATTAATACTTGGTTTTTTTTTACAACATCACCAGTTTCAAAGGGCGATTTTCTTTTAGAACCTCTTTCTTTATTGTCAAGAGTTTGTGAAGCCCCTATATCTGTGTCAATATGCATTGATGATGGGGCATCGCTTCTTGATAAACGGCAAATGCTTGAACTTCCATATTCACTTTCATCAGAAGGGTCCATAACTTGAGAACAAATCGCCTTGGAAGGGCTATTGTCTAAAACCAAGTCAGACTCTTTTTTAGTTGCAATATATGCACTTAGTTCAAAAGCATATGTTGTTGCCGATGTTCTGAAACTCCTTAGGCGACAGTAAAGAACTTAATTCTGGATGCAGTCATTAACTTCATTGAAATTGATGTCTTTTCCCTGTTATTAAAAAATGAGCAGAAGGTTAGTTATTTGCAAACTTGAAAATAAAAGAAGAATTTTATTGATGCACTATATACCTGTAAATGCATTTCATATGCCTCTTCTCCTGTTATGTTCAACAATTTTTCAGCATATTCTCCTTGAACATAAGCATCTATTGTCCCACTTGGATTAGTCAATTGTATATCGAACTCACACTAACATAAGAAAATGTTTTTCACAAGTGAAATGGAGTATGTATAAGTTGCTAATATTTGGTAAAATAAAGAGATATGACTTACCCTGGTTGTGGTATTCCAGAAGATTGACAATAATTGCAGCCAAAAGGAATATCTATCGAAGCACCAGATGGATTACCACAATTTGAAAAAACAGTTGTAAACACCGACTATGTCACATCTGCAATACTTGGGAATCCTTTGATCCCGCAGCTTTTGATCTAATAAATAATCCAATATGGTTATGATTTAAACATTTAGAAATGATCAAATACAATTAGTTTATAAACGGCAGAAAATATAATCTATTCAGATTTACATACTGACCACTTTGTTCATGCTAACGATTTGATTAACTTGACGAATGTGCTCAGAATGGGGCATTCAAACAGCTTGATATCCTTTTTGGTATGGCTTGTTCTTGATGATTTCTTCCAGATACTTTCTTTGGTCAGTAACCCTGACCAATGAAATATTAGATTAATAAATGATAAAGTGTATAATAGGCTAATAAATCATAAACAATAAAAGTATACCATGTATTCAAGGAGCTGATGTGGGGTATGGGTGGATCTAAAATAATTTTAGTGTTGGTCTGTGCAACAACACAAGCACCTGAATGCAGGAAGAAAATGAGTATCCAATTATATATAGTGTAATGATAATTGTAAGAGTAAAAATTTAAAGTTAAGTAATCAACGTTGTTTACGATTGAAAGTTGCAAGACTTAAACCTATGAAAAGGACAGGTGGTCGAGTATGAATGCGATTGACAAGTTGTTGAAGCTCTGGTGCTTTGTAACTTCCCCGGAATGATAAAAGGATTGGTCCGCACCTGGTTAATGCAAAGATGTTAAATTGAATTGAAATAATGAGGTATGAGAGAAACTAAAAGAGGTAAAAATGAAATTAAATGGAAGTAAGAGAAGCTTACTCTTGATTCACGATGACGAATTCTTGTATGGTTGATCCAGAAACAGGTCTTGCAGGTAACATATGGATCACAACACAAAGAAGATCTACACATTTATACATATAAAAATGAGAAAATAATCCAAACAATTAATATATATATATATATATATATATAATTATAGTAAAAACTTACTTAGCAAATCATCTTGCCTATCTAGGCAACTATCAATTTCCTAAAAAGGAGTCAACTGTAAGCAATCAAAGAGCTGATAGGAGTTGGATTTGGGCACTTCTTGAACAAAACTCTGCTTGTTTAAACAGATTTGATATGGCACAGTGCCATATTGGAATCTTTTTTCTATTTAGGATACAACACTATTACCAGTGTAAATGGTTGCATAAGGTCGTAGTTTAGGACCTAAAGATCCCAAATCCTTGCCATAAATTATAACTTGGATTATGTTCTCCTGTAAATTGCGGAAAGCTGTGAGTAATTATAATATACATCATATAAGAACATAATTAGGGAATATCAATATAAAGACGTACCTCTTTATCAGCAAAAAGGAAATGAAGCAAATCTCCTTTTTCTTTGGGACCGGTAGACATACCTTTAGCCAAAAGTACAAGCTTGCAATACCACAGTTTACTTTTTTCATTTATATATTTTATATTAATACATCTTTCATCCATAGCTGGAGGGAAAAAATCATTCCAACATTAATATTTATACCAGTAGTAAAGTTAAAAGCAATTGGTAGAACTGGGGTTAGGGTTTGGAAGGGATAACATTATAGATGAATAGAAATAAAAAAAGATGGAAGAAAAAGTAAAGAAGTAAACAAGGAAAATGAGTATAGTTCTTTATTGAAACCAAAGAAATTTTTGCTTTTACACATATATTTAACAAATTACATCGATAATAACGAAGAGTTGGAATCAGAAAAAAAAACTTACTAAGTTTATGCATTTGCTTGTCCATTGCAAATCTAACATTGAGAACAAATAGAAAACAATTAGGAAAACAGGTTAGGTAATTTAATGAAAATATACATCTGGTTGGAAAGAGAGAAATTACTTTGTAAAATTGTGCACAGATAGGAACTCAATTGTGAGAGTGTAATATCTTATATATGTGAAGGGAGAGAAAATGTATATAATTAGAAAGAGATTTGGATATGGACACGTATAAAATTAAAAGGCACGTGTTAGGTTAGGATGAAATTACCTTGGGAAATTGTGCACAAATAGGAGTTGAACAGTGTCAGCGTAAAATGTCATATAAGTGAAGGAAGAGAAAATATATATAATTAGGAAAGGGTTTGGATATGGAAAGATTTAGATGTAGACAAGTATAAAATTAAAAGGCACGTGTTAGGTTAGGATGAAATTACCTCGTCAAATTATGTGAAGGAAGAAAAAAAAGTTATTATAAGGAGGTTTGGATATGGACACGTATGAAAGTAGAGGTTACGTGTTAGATGATGAACAAAGTGAACGTGGGATAAGGAGAAAACAAAGATAATTTGGAAATGCCAAAGTTTTTCTACGAAAGTGGAAGAGTTTGCAAGGGTTCGAGGGTTGTTGAATGGATTAA
This sequence comes from Rubia yunnanensis, assembly GCA_037428765.1. NCBI lineage: Eukaryota > Viridiplantae > Streptophyta > Magnoliopsida > Gentianales > Rubiaceae > Rubia > Rubia yunnanensis. The sequence goes on along the minus strand of CM075069.1, from coordinate 60,494,655 downwards.
GGGATGATGTTTGGAAAAGGATGGTTGCTGGTTGTAAGGTGGGAGGGTGGGTAATGGTTCGAGGGACTCTTCTAATAGAATCCTTCCAATTGAACCCTCAGGGGCTCAACCATTATGTCTAGAATCAGTATGCTCAAATCGGTACTTCTCGAAGTTCTACCATACGATTACTCGAATCATTTGCCTCTCGAACCATTAACTATCCCCCTCAAGGTCTCCCTATCAATCGGAGCATCAATCTCTCGAACATTAACCTTCAATTTCTCGAACCTATCCACTTTGACCTTCTGGACCTGAATTGGAGCATCAATCTTTCGAACATTAACCTTTGACTTCTCGAACCCATCCACTTAGATTTTTTGTACTTGAATCATCGCTCATCGAGCCAGTACCTTTCGAACCTCTCTAATTGAACTTTCTGTACCTGTACCTTCACTTCTGGAATTACGATATCTTCAACATCTCTATTTGAATTTCTTCACTTCAACCATTACTGCTTGAATCGTTACCTCTCGAATCCCTTGACTTGAAGAATTTAGACTCTTACCATACCAGAAAATACCATGAAGTATAAAAAAGGAGTGAGAAATAGGATCAAGACATCTACATATTACCTATGTTGAACTGAAACACAACCACCACAATGAGGGTTGCTCAGATTTTATATTCTTGAATTCCGTTGAGAATCACACCTCAATAATAAAACCCACAAATAGTCATCTTGCACAGCCAGAACATCCTGTAAAACATCTTGATCAAAGAGAAGAAAACTTAAGATCAGCTACTAAGTCGAGCAAATAATCAAACACCTAACATGCAACCCAACACTGATTCTTTAAATGCCACTAATTCTTTGCTAAGAACAATAAAATATGATTCACCAAAATGAGGAAAACGGAAGTTCCAAGTTCTTTAGAAGTAAGTGCTGATGAAAGTTCAGGATGCGTGTACACATGAAAGATTATTAGGGGCATGCAGCAAAAAAACGTGTAAGTGCAAAAGTAAAAAATTGCATTCTTACTGATGTACATAAGCGGACAAAGAGAAGTGACATGAACCAAGATTGTATGACTTAATATTTTTTTGCTTACCTCTATTGTAGATTTATATCTGACTTAGGCACCAACGCATGTGCCTTATTCAACCATAACTTGCGTCCTACAAATTAAAATGCAAAATAACTGTGGAAAAGGCCAGTTCAACACTATAAGCAACACAAATATTCATTTGTGAATGAGTTCATTATTTCAAAGTATAAAATTAGGAAACAGTAAAGAGGAATTACTTTCTGAGGGTAGCGGAAGTGAAAAATGATAAAATTGAAGATTCTTTTGTCGACGTTGACCCAGGACCCATGTGAAATTTGATGAGCGAGACATGGCTAAAGGTGTTGAGAAGGTGTACTTCTGAGTAAAGTCACAGTAAATCTTATGCAGATTAAAGAAAGTCGTACAGTTTAACTTGGTTTCATGCTATTTTCATTCCAAGAACATGATAAATCGTCTGGTTACCTTCATTGCTCTTAGTTTCCCATCCCTGAGACCCACTGGCTTCACTCTTTCCAGTATCTTTGTTTCACTGAACACCTAGGGCATTATTACTACCTGTAGTTGTCCCTTCTGAAGTAGCCCATCCAGAATTTTCACTCTGCCACTTTCCTTTGTTATTATCAGCCCCAATGTTCCAATTTCCACTACTACTGTTACTGTTCCAGCTCCCACCCTTGTTGGCATTTGCTTCACTGGAATCATTGTTCTACTGACCAACCCGAGTATCACTACTACCTGCAGCTACCCTTCTGTAATACATATTAGGAATAATGTACAAATTAGCATCCATTAAGTGATTATAGGCTAATCAAATATATGTTTGCTTAAAATTTTCTAGTGAAAACCATTTCGGCTACATAACTACTAGAATCATAGGAAACATTCAATGTATGATTTCATTTCTTACCTGTGATTTTTTAACGTTATTAAGTCAGAAAAAGAGTTTGGCTCAATCAAAGTGAACCCAATACGGCACCGCAGAAGATTGGTGAGACATTTTAAATCTAGAAATCTCTTTCAGACAAAAGATCAAACACTTTAGATGCCACCATGGGAATTAAAAAAAATTATATGAAAACATAAAAATAGCCTCACTAGCACGAAACTTCGAATTCATCATGATTTAGAGACATTTAAATGTTACCTAAACACTCCTAGTTAACCATCGGAGCAACGATTATCAAAAAGGTCGCCAATTCTGGTATGAACCTATGTGAAACAGTCAGTGAACCGTATTGCAAGGATTATATAAATATATGATTTAATGACCACAAAAAAATGAAAGTAATGTGGTGTGGATAAGAAAAAATTATGAATGAAATAGTATGACTTTTTGCGGCCTTATAGATTTCTTTCTATACAATGTTTCTGGTAGTATTTTCTAAATTTTTATCCTCTTTGTTTGGTGTTATATGAATTCTGACATTCTTAGCAGTTTTAGCTCTAGAGAGGGCAACATAGAGTTGTCCATGGGAGAAAATAGGTTCTTTCAAATATAAACCTACACAATCTAGTGTTTGGCCTTGTGCTTTGTTGATAGTCAATGCAAAACATAATCTAACTGGAAAATGGATTCTTTTAAATGGTATAAAACTGTCTTCTTCTGCACAATTTAGAGGTATGCGAGGAATCAGTACTTCTTTACCTGAAAGTGATCCAAAACATATCCTAGCATGTATCACATTGTTTGAAAAGCTAATACATGTTAAGCGTGTGCCATTGCAGACACCTTCGGCTGGATTCAAGTTTCTAAGAAGCATTATGGGACAGTGCTGTTTCAAGATCAAATCATGAGGAGGTAAGCTTGGTGGATTATAACTTTTGAATAGATCTTGATAATCTCCTTGATATTTTGTATCAATAGTTGTATTAATACTTATGAATCTTTTTTCAGTGCCTGGAAATCTAATTATCATAATGTTATTAATTTCATTGACGAAATCATTCTTTATGGTTAGAATAGCTCTATTAGTAATAGAATCTGGATCTGAAAAGAATGTATTTAAGTCTGGATATACAAAATCAATGAGTGAGTCGATAGGTGATTTATCATCTGTCACATGTAAAACGATATCAGGTGGTAGTATTATTCTATTACTGCAAAATAAGGTTGTTCACTGTCGCCCACTTTTAACAAGAAGTTGCTGAATGTAAGATCTAGTTGTGCTCTCATATTTATAGAAAATTTTATTCATTGAAATGAAGGCTATAATTCTGACATCACTAAACTGGCTGAAATACAATCCTATTTTTCTTCTTTTCGAACAACTGGTAAAGTTTGTCGAAAATTGCCTCCAAAAACAATGATTTTGCCGCCAAATGGTAAGTCTATATCCATTGTATCTCTGAAAACTTTATCAACAGATTCAATCACACCTCCTTTTGTCATTGTTGCTTCATCCCAAATAATTAATTTTGCTTCTTTGATCAAATAAGCTGTTCCACTTTGTTTGCTTATATTACAAGTGGTATTTTCATTTTGGTTTACCGGGATCTTAAATCGTGAATGGGATGTTCTTCCACCTAGTAGTATTGAAGCTGCGACACCTGATGTTGCTGTAGCTAAAGTTGTTTCTCCCTTGGATCGTATTGTTGCAAGTAAAGCTTTGTAAAGGTATGTCTTACCTGTACCCCTGGGGCCATCAATAAAGAATATTGCAGGTTTGTTGTTGATAACACATTCCATTATTTTTTTTCATATGCAACTTTTTGGTCTGTATTAAGCATTGAGACTGAAGCTAGATCTTCTGGTGAAACAACGATACATTTTTTTCAGGAAAAATTTCATGAGTAATGTGATCATTATCAAACGTTGCGGCAGGAAGTGGGCTAAAATTATACATGTCTATACTATTTCCCATATTTTTCAAATAGTTGTGTATTTGTTGTAACACTTTATATTGAACTTCACTTTTAGATAATTTTTTATCTTGTGCTACATCTTCTGATAGAAAATGCTCAAATGTGTCCCATATTTTTTTGGATTATTAATTACTAAATAGATTAACAATATAGCAAACAACTGCCTCAAGGTTGAAGGCATTTGAAATATGGACGATTCTTTTAATGTCTCTTCTACCATGTTATCTGATTGTAAAAGTCCTCTTTTTTCAACAGCATCTCTGAAAGAAGGCAATAATTCATCATTATAGGATCTTAGATCATCAAAAGATGTTGGTCTGCAGACATATACTAATAAGATTCTTAGATAGTATCTTTCTCCTTCTGTGGGATGTACAAAGTTTAAACGACCTATCATTTTTTTCTTTTTTCCTTTCCGTCCAAATTTTATTTGTATGATTCCAAACAAAATGTTGTGGAAATTATTTATAAAGGCAGTTAAGTTCTTTTATTTTTTCATTGTATTTGTTCATGGTAAAAATTCTGTCAACATTGTTTTTAAAAGGTCTTTTCTATTTACTACTTCTTCCTGTGTTTGTCTTTCATGGAATGTCAAAGTCTTGTAATTGTGAAGATGGACGTGTAAATTAATTACAGGTGGATACATCCTGTTTAAATCAAAACTAAAAATGCGCCAAGTAGCTTCTGGGGCACCCACCCATCGAGCAGATTGATAATTTTTAATCTCATCAATTATTGAGTCAGATTATTTTTTTGTTAAACTGTAGTGAATTTTTTCATGACCTTTATAAATGTATTTATACAGGTATTTCACAGCTTGTATACTAGAACATATTTCTACATTGATATGGCAATCATATTTAGCAAGTAAAAAGGGATTGTAAGGTACTTCCCACTGGTTATCTAGAAATTTATTTCGTATTTCTGCATGCTTTCCATAATTTCGTCTCATAAATATAGGATAGGAGTTCCTAGTATGTTGGGTATAATCAGAAAAATCTTTTGGATAGTTAGATTTATGTTGGCCATTTTTCATACAAGAATTATTTATGCGTAATGCACCGCAGGGACCATGCATCATATGTTTCAAAACTAATGAATATAGATATGGATGAGTATTTTTTTCTGGTAATTCAGCTGAAACAAATTGATCGTATTGTTCCAAAGAAAATAATTTAAAATGGCCTTTTAAAATTATCAAAAAATGAGCATGTGGTAAACCTCTTTTTTGGAATTCAATAACGTAGGTGTAAGCTGCTACTTCTCCAAACAAATGTTTATCAATGACGTAGTTTGGCATGAAAAACTCTTGATATTAGGTCAGGCCTATTATGTGCTTCCTCATTTTTTTTTGTAAATTTTCTTTTATCTCGGGCCATGAAGGATTACACGTCATAGTTAAAAAGATATCAGGTTTACCATATTTCTGTACTAATGACATTGCATCCATATATCTCCTTTTCATATCTCTTGGCCCTCCGATGAAAGAAGGTGATAATATAATTCTTTTGCCAACTTGATGCCCCGTGGTAAGACCAGTTGCAATACTATCAACAATACCTTGATAAACTTCAGCTCTTATACGTTTTTAATGGATGTTAAAGAAATCTAATCTTGTTGTTTCAATTTTGACATATGTGTCAACACTAAACTTTTGAAATAATCTTCCCACATGTAATAGATTGGATTTATCATTTTCTTGTATTTGAAATTTGTATGCGTAGTATTCCCGACTGAAACGGTCGGTTCTTTCACTGTTCCTTTTTGCATGTCTGTGATAACTGAATAAAAAAAGTAATTTGTATTTTAGAAATATGAATGGAAATATAGTCATGCAGTGATTTAGAAATACTAAAAAATAGAAATACATCTATTTTCAGCTCCTATGATATCTTCAGTTGTTATTGGTTGGTTGAAATGAATCAAATTTTCCCTAACACATGTTTGTTTAGGATGAGAACTTCTAGAATTAATATTTATCTTTTTAATGCCTTCATGCCATCCTGACCACCTTTTGTAAAAATAAGAGGATATTGTAAAGGATCATAATATCCAAAATAGTGTTTAATTATTTGTTTCCTTCCATCATGTGTAAGAACACGTATGTCTTTGGATAAATCTCCAATTTGTCCATCATTTTCATTCCACATAGCTGCAACTTGTGATACAGTAGGACAATTGAAAGTTCTTTGATCCAATCCAATATCAGATTTCAAATATATTTGATATTCATGAAGATTGTCAAAATTAGTAAGTCTCTTAAAGAACTTAGCATAAGGATTCATGTCTAGTATAACTTGTAATTGTTGTATGATTGATTCCCTAAATTTGCTTGATATAGCCATTCTATTAGCAATTTCATGATTAGTATCATAAAAGTATAATTGAATTTTTTCCCCTTTTTTTTCTACTTCATCAGGTATTAACTTATCTAAATAATGATAAATCTGACTTTGAGCTCGAAAAGTGTATATACCTCTGTTTCTCCTGTTTAGATCTTTATCTTCGTGTTGAATCCCGAAGGATGTAAAAGCAAACATATTGTTGTAACTGTGCACGCATTGTTGAAACTCGATTGCTTCTTGTGTATTTGCTGTGTACAGATTTCTTAGTTGAGGTGGCATTTCAGTGCTAACTAAATGTATGCTACCTGCAGCACAACAAAAACTGGGGGGTTCCATGTAAAATTTCTTTGCGTTGCAATAAGAACAATTTGGCAAAACTAGTAATTTGATTGGTGATGTTGGAATTGGTTTTGAAAAAACTGGCTGTCGAACTCTTTTACATGCACCTGATACATATTAAATCAAAGAATTAAATAAGAATCGCAGGTTACATGTACAAAAAGGTTATAATTAATGAATTAGGTACAAATGTTAAGAATGAAAATGAAACATGCATTTTTTGTAAAAATAATCTTAAATTGAATATTAAAGGAGAGAATTGTAAAAAAAATTGTTCTAAAGCTTTGTAACTATATCATTAAAAATAACTACATAATTTTGTGAATTACCTGATGTCTTATTTTTAATGTCCCCACCTTCTTCTAACATAATATTTGTTTGAGGAGATGAGGATGTTTGAGAGCATCATTTTTAATGCCTTCATTTGTGATAGGTTGCTCATCATTTGTATAGCACCCAATTCTATGATTGTCTCCTCTATTATTTTGTTGAAGAAGATTGGCTGTTTTAGAAGCAGCATATTTCTGTTGTCGTAAAGCATTCATCTTCTCTTTTTGTTCAGGAGATATGTTTCCATAGTTTTCTCTTCGCCGACTATTTATGCGAGCACGATTATTTGGCGATAAACTCCGTTTTTGTTTGGATATTGTACCTGCAAAATGGACAGAAATGAATTGTGTTCAAGTCTAGAGAAATGAAAAGGTAACATTTTTTTAAAGTGAATTTCATTGTGTGATATTAGGCAGGTTTATGAAATAAATGTGGCTGTATGAAAAGGAAAAATTTTGAGTTTTCATACATATTTAGAATTTCTTTACATAAATTGATATTATAACTAAGTGAAACAATGTTAATTAATCCCTTTAATCTTTTGTGTGGAAAGGATAGTAAGAATTTATTTTAGGGAATGTACAGTAGTATATTTAATGTTACCTCATTTGGGATTTTTTTTCTGAGGATAATGAGTTATCAATATTAGTAAGGCACGACTTCCCTTTACTCATGTTTATTAGTTTGAAATCCTGTGGTTACATGAAAATGAGCATGTCAGAAGTATTAATAAACTAATAACAAATATTCAGATAACTGATCGAGAAAAGTTTTTTATACAATCTCAAGGTGTGGCATATTTTAGCCTCCAATGGGTGATATATTCTGGTCTCGAAGGGGGTCTGGAATGTGGCCTCGAAGGGGTAATTTTTTGGCTTTGAAGGGGTGGTGTATTGTGACCTCGAAGGGGTTGTTTGCTCTGACCTCGAAAAGGTCATGTATTATGGGCTCGAAGGTGTAGTGCTTGTGACTTCGAAGGGGCGGCGTATTCTGACCTCGAAGGCGTAATGTTCTCTGCTATCGAAGGGGTGGTCTTTTTTTACCCTCGAAGGGGTGGCATATTCTGGCCTCAAAGAGGTTGTTCATTCTGGCCTCGAGGGGTACTGTGTCCTCGAAGGGGTTATGTTTTCTGGTTTCGATGGGGTGGCATATTCTGGGCTCGGAGGGGTCCTGTATTGTGGGCTTGGAAAATTTGTGTCTTGTGTCCTCGAAGGGGTGGTGACATGTGTCCTCGAAGGGGTTGTTTGTTCTGCCCTCGAAGAGGTAGTGTCGTGTTCTCAAAGGAATGATGTATTTTGGACCTTCGAGGGTGATGTACTTTAGAGTCTTGAAAGGGTGGTGTATTCTGGCCTGGAAGGGGTTGTTTATTCTGTCCTGGAAAGGGTTATTTCTTATGGAGTCGAAGGGGTAGTTTCTTGTGGACTCAAAGGGGTGACATATTTTATTCTCACAAGGATGGGGTATTCTGTCATCGAAGGGGTCATGGTTTGGTGTCTTCGAAGGGATGGTGTATCCTGGCCTCGAAGGGATCATATTTTATGGCCTCAAAGTGGTAGTGCATTGTGCCCTCGAAGGGGTGTTGTCCTGTGCCTTTGAAGGTGTAGTTTATCTAGGTCTCGAAGGTGTGGCATATTCTGGCCTCGAGGGGGTAGTATATTCTGACCTCTAAGGGGTTGTTAATTCTGACCTCGAAGGGGTTATGTATTGTGGCCTCAAAGAGGTTGTGTATTATGTCCTCGAAGAGGTGGTATATTCTAGCCTCGAAGGGGTTATTCTTTCTGGGCTCGAGGGGGTCCTGTATTGTGTCCTCAAAGGGGTGATTTACTCTAACCTCTAAGAGGTCACCTATTGTGACCTCTAAGAGGTGGCGTATTCGGAACTCAAAAGAGTCATGTATTGTGGCCTCGAAGAGGTGGTGTATTCTATACTCGAATGGGTTGTTTATTCTGACCTTGAAGGGGGCATGTCTTGTAGTCTCAAAGGGTTTGTGTGTTCTGGCCTCGAAGAGGTTGTGTCTTGTGACCTCGAAGGGGTATTAGATTTTGGTTTCGAAGGGGTGGTATGTTTGGGACTCGAGGGCATGGTGTATTTTGGCCTCAAAGAGGTGGTATATTTTAGCCTCGAAGGGGTTGTATTTTATGGCCTCGAAGAGGATGTGTTTTTTGGCCTCGAAGGCATAATGTCATGTGCTATCGAAGGGGTGGTCTTTTTTACCCTTGAAGGGGTGGCGCATTCTGGCCTCGAAGAGGTTGATCATATGGACCTCGAGGGATCCTGTACTGTGTCCTCGAAGGGGTGATGTTTTCTGGTCTCAATGGGGTGGCATATTTTGGGCTCGAAGGGGTCATGTATTGTGGCTTTGGAAAATTCGTGTCTTCTAGCCTCGAAGGGGTTGTTTATTCTACCCTCGAAGGGGTAGTTTCGTGTTCTCAAAGGAATGATGTATTCTGGACCTTCGAGGGTAATGTACTTTTGAGTCTCGAAGGGGTGATGTATTATGGCCTGGAAGGGGTTGTTTATTCTGGTCTCAAAGGGGTTGTTTCTTGTGAAGTCGAAGGGGTAGTTTCTTGTGGACTTGAAAGGGTGGCGTATTTTGTCCTCGCAAGGATGGGGTATTCTGTCATCGAAGGGGTCATGGTTTGGTGTCCTCGAAGGGATGGTGTATCTTGGCCTCTAAGCGGTCATGTTTTGTGGTTTCGAAGGGGTAGTGCCTTATGCCCTCGAAGGGGTAGTGCCTTGTGCCTTTAAAGGTGTAGTGTATTCAGGTCTTGAAGGTGTGGCATATTCTGGCCTTGATGGGGTGGTATATTCTGACCTCTAAGGGGTTGTTAATTCTGACCTCGAAGGGGTCATGTATTGTGGCCTCGAAGAGGTTGTATGTTGTGTCCTCGAAGAGGTGGTATATTCTAGCCTCAAAGGAGTTATTCATTCTGGGCTTAAAGGGGTCCTGTATTGTGTCCTCAAAGGGGTGATTTACTCTAGACTCGAAGGGGTCGCGTATTGTGACCTCTAAGAGGTGGCATATTTTGTACTCGAAGGAGTCATGTATTGTGGCCTCGAAGAGGTAGTGTATTCTATACTCAAAGGGGTTGTTTATTCTAGCCTCGAAGGGGGCATGTCTTGTAGTCTCAAAGGGGTTGTGTGTTCTGGCCTCGAACAGGTTGTGTCTTATGGCCTCGAAGGGGTATTAGATTTTGGTCTCAAAGCGGTGGTATGTTTGGGACTCGAGGGCGTGGTGTATTTTATCCTTGAAGGGGTTGTGTTTTCTGACCTCGAAGGGGTTGTGTTTTCTGGCCTCGAAGGGGTTGTGTTTTCTGGCCTCGAAGGGGTTGTGTTTTCTGGCCTCGAAGGGATTGTGTTTTCTAACCTCGAAGGGATGGTGTATGTTTTCTGCCTCGTAGGGGTTGTGTATTCTGGCCTCGAAAGTGTATTGTGAGCTCGAAGGGGTCTTGTATTGTGGCTTCGGAGGGTCGTGTCTTGTGCCCTCAGAGGGGTGGTGCCGTGTGATCTCGAAGGGGTAGTGTCGCGTCCTCGAAGGAATGATGAATTCTGCCCTTCGAGGGTGATGTACTTTTGAGTCTCTAAGGGGTAGTGTATTTTGGCCTCGACGGGGTGGTTTTTTCTGGACTCGAAGGGGTTGTGTCTTGTGGATTCGAAGGGGTAGTTTCTTGTGGACTCGAAGGGGTAGTTTCTTGTGAACTACTCCATTCGAGACAAATACCCCTCGTAGTATCTAGTTAAGCCCAGTATCATTCGAGCTAAGTCAACCGCCTTCTCTGCCCCACCTTCACCGGAAACAACCAAGGCTCAGCCTAATGACTTGTTTGAAAGGTGGTGCTGCCAAAAAACCATCTATCTCCTTCTACTAACGCTAAGAACAATAAAGGGTCGGCGAACTCTGCTTCAGTCCTGCCAAAGAGCCCTGATGGAAAATATCGATCCTACAATGCCGATGGAGATGATCTCCATAGCACTGAGCCAACGTAGATGACGAAAACCTCATAAGGGTCATTTCGTCGAACACTTAAGGTTCACCCTTCAACCTCAGACCCTCATTCTTTGCGAAATTAGACAGATCCTTAAAATCACAACTAAATGTGAAACCCTATAAATTAAGAAGAATCAACGATGGCATCACCACTGCACCGCCCAACAGAACCAAATCTTCGAAATGACCAACCGAGTCAGCACCCAACACCACCAAATGTCTAAAAAGCCATTAGAGATGTTGTGGAGATGGTGAGAAATCGACCTACCTTGCTCCAGATCTGCAAGGAATTAGAGTGGGCGGAGATGGAACCGTGGCTAAAATTGAGGCGCAGGGCACGCCCTGGCGAAGACGAACACAAAGACATGGACCATGCGGTAGTTGAGGAACCATCATTCTCAAATGTAGGACAAAAAAAAGTGGAGGTGAATTACCCACGAAGGAGAAGTTATTGTGCATCGAATGCATACGATGAAAAATGTACAAAAAATGTTTGCGAAAGAAATCTTACCTGAGATTTAGATTGAGTTAAACGAGACTTTGTAGTTTAGAAATTCAATATGTATCTGCGCTATGTGAAGGAAATGTTGGAAGAAGAGCAGCCTGGAAGTAAGAGAGAAAAATGGTAAAGATGATGTGTAGAAGATGGCTAATAATGATTGATATATATGGGTAACCAGAACGCGTGTATGGATGAAAAAAAAGATAAAAAATAGATAGAGAGATGTGATGACACATGTTATTACGGAATGATACGTAATAGCAAAGATGAGGAGGGGAAATTTTAAGGAAAAAGAGAAAAGAAAAAGAATTGTTGATGATAAAAAGTAAGTGATTTGAGGCTTCATCCCTCGATTTATAAATCCTTGAGCCCCTCACACCCCTCAAAACATCCATCCATCACTATTCCTCAGACCATCCACCCCTCGATCCATCCAGCTCTATTCGACTCTTCCACTAACCTAAGCCGACCGCACCTCTGCCCCACCTTCGCTGGAGACGATGAAGGCCCAGCCTGAATGACCTGTTTGAAAGGTGGCACCGCCAAGAAAACCATATATCCCCTTCTACCACCGTTAAGAACAATAAAGGGCCAGCAAACTCTGCTTCATCCCCACCGAAGAGCCCTGTTCGAAAAAAATCGCACCTACAACCTTAACATCATCACTAAATGTGAGACCTTATAAATCAAGAACAATCAGCGATGCCATCACCACCGCACCGTTCAACAGAACCAAATCTTTGACATGACCAACCGAGTCAGTACCCAACACCACCAAATGTCTAAAAGCCATCAGAGATGTGGTGGAGCAGGCGAATGAGAGAAATGGCAAGAAATTAACCTACCTTGGTCCAAATCTGCAATACATTGGAGTAGCCGGAGATGGGACCGCGGCTGAGATGGAGGTGCAGGGCACGCTACAACGAAGACGACTAAATGTGAGACCCTATAAATCAAGACCCTATAAATCAGCGACGACATCACCACCGCACCACCCAACGGAACCAAATCTTCGACATGACCAATCGAGTCAACACCCAACACCACCAAATGTCTAAAAAGCCATCAGAGATGCGGTAGAGAGGGTGAAGGAGAGAAATGGCAAGAAATCGACCTACCTTGGTCCAGATCTGCAAGAAATTGGAGTAGCCGAAGATAAGACCGTGGCTGAGATAATAGCGCAGGGTATGCCACGATGAAGATGAACACAGAGACGTGGACCATGCGGTAGTTGAGGAGTGGACGCGAATTGCCCAGGAAGGAGAATTTACTTTGCCTTGAATACCTACGATGAAAAGTTACTGTTCACCGAACCCATCCGCGCTTTTAAGATATAAAGATTTACTTATCATATAAGCCCATCAGAAGTGAACTTAAATGTAATCTACATCAGAAAACAGAGAACACCAGACTTAAGTAAGCAACAGTTAAATAGAGAGATCAGACAGAGGAACCTTCACTTTCCGAAGTTTAGAGAGGAGTGACTCTGATGGGTTGGTGATAGCCAGGATAACATTAGAAAGCTAAAATGGAAATATGACTATCAAGACCAGATTAAATTTGACAAGGGCGAATGTCAACCAACCATCCAATAATTGAGAAAGAGAAGTTCAAAAATAGAATAACTCACATAACTATCAACAAGTTTTTGGATTTCAAGCTGAGATTTCCCTAGTACTGACAATGCTCAGCCTAATGAAAATCACCCACGACTTAAAATAAAGAAACTGATTTTTACATTCTGATACAATCTCCTTCCGTGAATCACTCGAGGGGCAACAGAGAAATAATTATGTTTACAAGCACAAGCATGTTTAACCAGGAAATTCTATGCAGCATACAAAAAAATCAACATCGAACCAACATCGGAGTGCAACAAATGAAAATCATACGGATAACAATGATGACAACAACAATTGAGAATTTGTATAAAATCAAGAACAACAACTTGCGGATGAGAAGGTCTGTTGGTCTTCTGGTACTTCCTGATCTCGCTGAGGATGCACTGATAGCAGATGTTGCACGTGAAACTATGTACAGATGAAATGGTGGAGTGTGAATGGCATGCCGTCGCTATTCGTCCACCAGACTCACGGCAGCAGCGGTGGTAATTTGGCGATTCTAGTTTGACCTAAAGCTTCAACAGAAAGAGGGGCATTATTAGTGAAAAACAAAATTAAACAGACAGATCTAAGAGAGATATACGAACCAGGGCAGGTAAGGGTTGATCGTTGAATAAGGTATTTGTGTTTATATAGAAAGTCAAATAAGGTAGAAGTCAATATTTAGTTATTAGTGTCTACATATAGAAAGTTAAGTAAGGGTTGATCGTTGATTAGTTAAAGTCAACTTAGTTATTATTGTTTATATAGAAAGTTGTGTAAGGTAAACCATTGATTAGTTAAAATTAATCCTTAGTAATAAGTGTTTATATGTCGAAAGTCAAGTAAGGGTTGATCGTTGATTAGTTAAAGTCAACTTCGTTATTAGTGTTTATATAGAAAGTCAAGTAAGGTAAATTGTCGATTAGTTAAGGTCAATCCTTAGTTTTAAGTGTTTATATAGAAAGTCAAATAAGGTGAATCGTTGATTAGTTAAAGTCAATCCTTATAAGTTATTAGTGTTTATATATAGAAAATCAAGTAGGGGTTGACCATTGATTAGTTAAAGTCAACTTAGTTATTAATGTTTATACTAAAAGTCAATTAAGGTAAACCCTTAACTAGTTAAAGTCAATCCTTAGTAATTAGTGTCCATATATCGAAAGTCAGGTAGGTGTTGACCATTGATTAGTTAAAGTCAACTTAGTTATTAGTGTTTTTTGAAAACCGGTGACATAAACCGGGGACACTTCCTCTTCAGCACCGGTTTGGGAACACTAATAACTATAATAGTGTTTATGTAGAAAGTCAAAAGGTGAATCGTTAATTAGTTAAAGTAAATCCTTATAAGTTATTAGTGTTTATATATCGAAAGTTAAGTAAGGATAGACCGTTGATTAGTTAAAGTCAACTTAGTTATTAATGTTTATACAAAAAATCAATTAAGGTAAATCCTTAACTAATTAAAGTCAATCCTTAGTAATTAGTGGCTATATATCGAAAGTCAAGTAAGGGTTGACCATTAATTAGTTAAAGTCAACTTAGTTATTAGTGCTTTTTGAAAACCGGTGTCGTAAACTGGGACACTTCCTCTTCAGCACCGGTTTGGAAATCGGTGCCCCTCAAAACCGGTGCTAAAATGTGAATATTTAACATCAGCGTATTTTTCGTTTCCCTTGTTCCCATGCATTGGTTGTTTGTAGGTATAGGCGTGACGATCCGCCTACTCTCTGTAACAAGGTATATCACACGACCACCTATGTGCAACAATATAGTGAGGGTTTCGTGCCTCTCTGAGATCCATCACTACGGCAACACGCCAATTGGAGATTGATTCCCGATATTGAAAAGTTTTGTAACAGGAGGCGTGGTCAGTTTGCGAAGAGAAGGATAAGGAATCGAATGGATGAGAGACTGTCGAGTGATTGCAGAATCATCCGTGGGCGAGGACGTGATTGCAGATTCGGGTGGGTGAGGATGTGCTTAAGGTTGTGTTTGTAATATGGAGTTTCTAGAGATTCTTATCTTTTGTTTAGACCACTATGTATTATATGATATTATGTAGTTATCCAGCTTGTTATGTTAAATTTACTCGTTAAAGAAGTGTAATTGATTGTGTGGATTTGTATTATGTGTTTTTGTTTAAATTGAATTTAATGTTCGATTTGGTTTGAATGTATTACATGTAATAGTATTCATTTTCGTGGAAATATAGATTGATAATTTCTCCAAGTGATTCTGATTTTCACCAGGGATACACCATGTATCATCTGGGACCCATTGATGAGGAATTGATTTATTTTCACCGGGAGCATCGTGCATGGGCTCTATACAATGGTCAATTGGAGGAAAAGGCATTGCAGGTGAGACGGTGCGATGTGGCTTGTTGGATTGGTGAGATACCTGATCGAGTGATGCGTTATGTGCGTGAGGCTGGATTCCAGGGACTATTAGATTCTGCACCAATTCACATCGACCATTCGCTTATCACTATGTTAGTCGAGCGCTGGAGACCAGAGACACACACGTTTCACCTGTCGATGGAGGAGGTTACTGTCATGTTACATGATGTGGGAATCCTTTGGGGGTCTACCGATCGATGGCATGACAATCACTGGTGTTGACACAAGCAGGCGCACGAATGACTGGCAGAGATTATGCATCGACTACCTGGGGGTTACACCAGACACAAGTGACATCAAAAGGGGTCGTATAAGGGCCAGCTGGTTGGGAGACTTATTGCGCAGTCCATTCCTGCTGATGGTACCGAGGTAGATTGTCAGCAGCGGACAAGGGTTTTCATTCTACTGTTGGTTGAAGGATTGCTCATGTCTGACACATCTGGGCACCTGATCCCCCTGCTCTATTTATCGATACTCATGGACTTTGATGCAGCACATCAGTACAGTTGGGGGAGTGAAATTTTGGAACACTTGTATAGGAGCTTATATGACGCTGCAATTCCACAAGTAAAATCCATATTTGGGCCACTAGTCCTACTACATATAACATTGTTGGTTAAACTTGTTAGTTGGACACGTGTCCATAATGACCTCTTACATTCTATTATATATTTTTCTATTTACTGTCAGTTGTGGGCATGGGAGCGAATACCAACCACCCATCCTACCGAACGACTACCAGTGACCGTCACAATGAGTGCTCTTGATTCCAGGTTAGTATTCAATTAGTAAGGACACACATTTTAAACCTTTTTAATTACTAGGAATAGCTAATACTATTCATTATGTTCCTCACAGGTAGAGAGCTTGGTACGATTTATCACAATCACCCATGCATGTACAAAAGTGTACCGCGATCAGCTGACATATCTCCATGACAGTCAGGTATAATATAGTTTGGATATCCTTTTTTTGAACTAAAGGAAAAAAGGTGTATATTTTATAACCACAACACTTGTCTGTTATGTCAATTTATTTGACAGCCATACACTGAAGATGTCATGCAACATCTCCCACAATATTGTACAGCTGGTAGCAACAACTGACTATTGTGTGCTGACCTCATTTGTTGGTACGTCGTGAAGTATCATCATGTTCATCGTGTCCTCAGGAAATTTGGCCTTATCCAGACAATACCCATGCAGTTGGTCACTAAGGATGAACACAAACTGCTTCATACTAGAGACCGTCGGGGGAGGTCAGGCATGGATTGGCGTGTTGAATTGAGAAGCTATCTGGATGCGCGGGAACATAGAGCAGATCACCAAATTAATGCTCTTGGGTTAGCGGATCTATATACACCAGGTCGAGAATACATGGAGTGGTATTTTTGCAGGACAATGACCCCCGATTGATCAGCCAGAACGATGCCAAACGGTTACAGAGGGGTTTCATGGAGATGGAGCGACTTTGGAGTATATGGTATTTACTAAATTTCTAATAGTATCAACAAATAATACTTCAGATTCCTTCATTTTTTTTAATATCTAACATATTTATCTCATTTATGTAGTTGCAGGCAATGTCCGAGATGTGCCTTATGTTAGATATTAATTTGGACAAATGCCCCCCACGTTTCGCGGATGTTATTAGGGGGGTACATGGTGTCGTCACACGTACTCTAGAATATGCGCATGAGTCCTGCAGACTACAGTATTATCAGCCACATGTGCACACCAAGGGACCTCCCCTAGGTGTGAGATACAATGAAATCAGGAGCCACCGTAAAGCTCCTCCTGGTCGACAAGGTGGTCGGTGACCACGTGTTTGCGGACCTACTACACACATTGGTTCATCTCAGGTCGAACCCTCACATGCGAGTCCAGCCCACGATGGACCATCAGATGGTGGACCCTCACACTACAACACTACTCCAACTGATTCTACTAAATACCTTACTCCCACTGCTTGTCATGCGTATATGTCGCCTACTGCTCCATTTGATGCAGGTAGTGTTCCCCATGCCAGTATGATTTGAATAAGGACACAAGAGATTATATGGAGGAGGATTTTACAGAGGGAGTTCCGCATGACGGCGTGCATGTTTCTAATCATATAGATGTTCTTCGACGCACATCCCACACCATACGTCCGCCCCAATGTGGAATAGGTGGAGAGCTTTGCGGAGGGCATCATTAGTACCTTACATGTCGTTGGGCATTTATTTCATTACGTTTCTACCTATCTATTTGACACGTGTTCTTCGAATATTGTATCACTGAATCAATTCATATTTTTGTTACTCCATTTCACGTTTATTTTTTTTCATTATCATTCTCTAATTTCATAAACATTAAATGCGTCTACTATTATATTTTTGTTTATTTAAATTAGTTAGTAGTGGAAAAGAGGAAAATGTAAAAATTTCGCATACATCTCTAATTTATTTAAATTACAAAAAATTTGAAATTTTAAAATTAAAATCTCAATACATTTTTAACTTCCAATTTTTTTTATAATTCATTCATTTTCTACATTTCGGAATATTTTAAAAAAATTAAATACCGACGATCAAATATTTCCATTATCTTTAATCAAGTAAAATAAATTAAATTGAGGACTCATTCTCTGAATGAGTCCTCTTCAGGCGGTAAAAAAAATATAGAATGCGTCCTCCACATTTGTGTCCGGGTTTGAAAATCTGCATAGTTGTAGTCGGGTCTCACTCAACATACACAATCAAAGAAAACACTCACAATATAAAATATTTAAATTTTATAAAAAATTACAACATTTAAAGTAATAATCAGTAAATTGTATATTAACTTATAGAAATGTGACATGAAAAAATTCTCAAATATAAAATACCAGTATTTAGCCCCCCTGGTCCCCATGTGTCCCGCCCCTATGCAGAAGCTAGGTTCTGGGTTGGACTGGTCCGAACCAAGGGTGGCAACCAGATTATGTTTGCCCGAGAGTGAGCCACCCACACAGAGGAGGAGTTAAAAATGAACACAGCCAACTTATCCGGGGCTCTTCAGTTCAGTGCACCAAATCCCAGTTTTGTACCGCACCAATTTCCCCATTTTCACTCTCGAAGCTACTTGTACATTCAACCATGTACATCTTCGAAGAAATCCATTTTCTGTGTCAGCAGCGTTCCAAGCCGGCCTAGGAGAAAAATGGGTTCAAAGTCCCAGGATACCAATTCAGAAGCCCATGAGCTCGTTGGTATTCTTATGAGGAGTTTCAATGAAAAAAAGCCATCGCCACTTTGAATAAGTTTGTGAAGGTTGTGAGAACCGAGCATTGTTTTTTGCTGTTCGAAGAGCTTGGCAGGACTGATAAATGGCTGCAGTGCCTTGAGGTTTGGCCCTTTTCTTATGGTAAAATAAGATTTTGTAGAGAAAATTTGATGATTTTTTATGTGTCTTGTGGTTTAAGGTAGTTCTACTTGGGGTTTTGATCTATGGATGTGTGCATTGGTTGGATATCTTTTTTCTCTTTCACATTACAATGCCAGAATGCCTCAAACTGTCATATTTAATTCAATGTACCCTTGTCTCTTACGTGCTTGTTGCATATGAATGGCAGTTCTTATTGATATTGGTCATAGTTTAGTGTAATGATCTTTTGTGTCCCGGTACAGTGGCTGGACCTTTTATGGATAATCTTTTTAGGTTTGCCAAAGATATTAGTGGTTTCTTGTGCTGGTTTTTGAAGATTAAAATGGATAAGAATCGATGTTTTTGAATGCTAGTTTGATTTGGAGCCCTGTGCATGTGCAGTTCTGTTAAATGGGGGACCGGTGGTTTACATATAGCTTCTCATAATTGCAGGTGTTCAGATGGATGCAAAAGCAACGCTGGTACATAGCAGATAATGGTGTTTGTTCTAAGTTGATATCAGTTATGGGAAAGAAAGGACAGACAAGGATGGCAATGTGGCTTTTCTCTGAGATGAGAAATAGTGGGTGCCGTCCTGACACCTCAGTGTATAATGCGCTAATTACAGCCCGCCTTCACAGCCGTGATAAAGCCAAAGCCCTGTCTAAGGCTTTGGGGTACTTTGAAAAGATGAAAGGAATGGAGAGGTGTCCCCCGAATGAATGTGGTTACCTACAACATTCTTCTGAGGGCATGTGCGCAGGCACGTAATGTTGATCAAGTTAAGGTGTTGTTGGAAGATCTCGACAAGAGCATTGTCACCCCTGACATCTACACATATAATGGAATGATGGATGCATACGGGAAGAATGGAATGATTAGGGAAATGGAATCTGTTCTGTCTCGATTCAAAAACAACCGGTTGAAACCCGATATCATCACTTTTAATTTGTTGATCGATTCATATGGAAGAAAACAAGAATTTGATAAGATGGAGCAAGTATTCAAGTCTTTGTTACGATCCAAGGAGAGGCCGACACATCCCACGTTCCATTCTATGATCACAAACTACGGAAAAGCAAGGCTTAGGGAAAAAGCAGAGTTTGTTTATCAGAAAATGACTGATATGGGGTATTCACCGAGCTTCATTACACATGAGTGTCTTATTGTGATGTATGGATATTGCGACTGCGTGTTTAAGGCAAGAGAAATATTTGATCAGGCGAGTGAGTCCACTAAGGAAAGGAAGGTTTCGACTTTAAATGCAATGTTGGATGCATACTGCATGAACAGTTTACCATTGGAAGCAGACACTCTATTTGAGAGTGTACATGCATCCAGAACATTTCACATTGATTCCTCAACATATAAACTTCTATATAAAGCTTACACCAAAGCAAATCTGAAGGAGCCATTGAAAAAATTGCTTTCATACATGGATAGGGATGGAATCATGCCCAATAAAAGATTTTTCCTAGATGCTCTTGGAGCCTTTGGTTCTTCGACGACTAGCCAGAAAGCAACTAGCAGCACTAGCAGTTTGAAAACACAAGCGTCTCAAATGACGGTATAGCAGTCTGGGAATATTTTGGTTATTCTATACTTGCTTTGGCATTCAATTGAATTTGTTGCTTGGAACACATGAATGCAGAAAACACTCACCAATTTTGAACTCTTCTCAGAGGCTCCTCAGCTTATCACTTCCAAAGTTTAATGGTACTTCCTTGCTCTTGCACTGTCTTAATAATAGAACCTACTTGCAAGTTATATTTTCCAGTATGAGATTAGGGATGATTTTGCGGCTCAGAGTTAAATGGTATTTTGCAGCTCATACTACCTTCATAAATATACTTCTCTATTAAGATTATGTTTTCATCCTGCTGGATTTTTTAAAACAACAATGGAAAATAAATGATTTACAGTTCCAGAGTAAGACTATATATTTTCTGAACTGAGAAACAGAGGAACTATTCTGCAAGTCAAAACAGTCATCTACTTGGCGGTGCAACCTGTGGTTGGAAAACATTATCCTACTGAAAACAGTCAAATAATTGCATGGATATATTGTCTAGCTTGTTTGTGCATTGATTTTGGATACCTGCACCTTTGTGAAGGGTATATAGCTAGCTAACATTCAAATTACTTCAAGTAATTTTCTTTTTTGAATCTGATAATAAATTCGCACGTCAATGATTACAGCAATAATTCTCACTTCAATCATCGTACATTCTGCTGCGTCAACATCCTCGGGTTGAGCGTGGTAATGACTGTAGCATCACAAATTCACAATCATAGTTCCCTTTATCTTGATAATGGCCATAGCATCACAAGTTGTAATGGGTTCTATGTTTGTGGAAGATTTGATTGATTGCCAAACACCAATGCGAGGATCTTCAAGATTGCGAATTCCTGGTTTAGTTCATTAATTTAGGATTTTACTTTGATCCTTTGTACGATAATTCTTAAGGTTGTTCTTGTCAGGTTCATAGTCTATGTGATGGTATATAGAAAATCTGACACTAATCCAGCTATGCATTCCTTGTTCTTGTTGTGAAAAGATTACTTGGTTCTTGTTCATTGCATTGGCGTTATGCATCAGCTTTTGCTACGGTACATTCATGATTTCTGTCTGTAGGTGTATTCACTTCAGTGATCAAATATGACGTCGTTCATGGAATTTTTCCGGGAAGCTATAAAAGCAATTAGTAGGTCTATCCTCATCGCCCAGGGCTGTCACTGGTGGCACTTTGAGGTGTTAGTCTTCCTTTAACTTGGATTCTGCATCTCGAAGGCTTGGGATTCAGTAGACCATGAAATTCCATCGAAATGGTCACTTCATAATGTTTGCATATTGAAAGAGTATAGCATTTTGATCACTCTGTGGATGGAAATCACTTGCAAGTTGCATTGATGGTTTTGTGTAATCAACCCGCATCTCCCTCCAGTCTATTGTTCTCTTGTTGATTACTAGTGTATGGAAAGCCCGGTTTTGGTTTTCCGAATGCCCAGTTTGTTTTAGTGTCTGGGGATGATAGTAAATTTGAGAAAGAGTCTTGAAGTTTTTGTCATAGATTCTGCTGTTTAATTCGTCACTCTTGGTTAATTCCAGCTTCTGCGCTCTATCGTCATTTAGCACTTGCTACAAAAGGCCTACTTTTTGTAGGCCATATCCCATTGACCAGCACGCGTTTGAATATCCGTAGTCCAAAGAACTGAATTAATGTTAACTGAGTTGCTTTGCAGTTGAGATAAGTAAAAAAGAAGGTTCTAAATCTTTTTTTTTACCATATGAGTCTTGCATCGGTGACGAACTCAAGAGACACGGATCATATTGGTTGCATAACTATGAAAGCATGAAGTTGACATTGGGGCATGTTCTATCACTAGATGCAGTTATTAAAGTGAAAAGGACGTTTGAAATTGAATGAACTTGGAAAAGTCAAAAGAAGAAAAATAAATTCGGTTTTTCTAACGAGTGCCCATGGGCACTCGTTAACAACTTCAGATTCCATTGAAAATTGTGTTATTAAATACAAATTCATCGAAAACTGTGTAATAGTACATAGGGAGTGTAAGTTTTTGAGGGATGTCATTAATCATTAACTCTATTTGCATTTAATAACACAGTTTTCGATGGAATCTGAAGTTGTTAACGAGTGCCCATGGGCACTCGTTAGAAAAACCGAAATAAATTCGCCATCAGTGCCTAAAAAGGAATTCAGACTTAGAAGAGTCATTAACTCTAATTCTGAACACATCGGTTAAGCAGATAACATAATTTAGAATTTACCAGTGGTGGCATGGAGCATCAGAAGCCGAAGAAATCTTTCAATTTCGGTTAAGCAGAAAAAGTAGAGTTGTGCTATTCTGCAAAATGGCCACACTATGTAAGTTGTACAGCTTTGAAGTCTTTGTAGTAACTTGTTTTATAATTAGTGGCAGCCATTATTGTAGCTGAGCTTGAAACTTTGACTTCTCTATATTCAAGTTGTGCTTGTGAATTACGAATATCTTTCGCTGCATTACATTTGATTATAGTAATCTGTGTCAGTCCATTTTTAGATTGACTTTTTGGATGATCACGCGAAAGATATGTATGGACATGGTGGATCCACACGTGCTGTATAAAATGTGATCTGCAATTTTGCTGCATTCACTAACAAGCATCATTCTTGAAGTTTGGTTGAGTGTGACCCAAGCTGTGTTTTCTGAATCCGAACTCAATGGTTGTTTATATTGCAGATCGGGGCACCACATGGCAGGCTGCAGCAGTTCTGGTTGTGTTTCTGTTTCTATGGTTGCCCTCTTCAAGCCTCGGAACAGCATCATTACACGACAGAAAAGAGAGAATAAGTGCACAACATGTTGATGTTGCGACTGATGATGGCCGATGCTCTAAACTTGGAAGCAATGTTCTTCGTGAGGGAGGGCACGCTGTCGATGCAGCAGTTGCTGCTGCTCTCTGCTTGGGAGTTGTTAGTCCCGCTTCCAGTGGCATCGGTGGAGGTGCATTTATGATTGTCCGATCAGCTGATGGGAAGGCTCAAGTCTTTGATTCTAGAGAAACAGCTCCACAGAAAGCTTCCCAGGTATCATAAGTTTCTAAATTCCCAGTCAATCACTTGTATTCATCATCATAATCAACTGATTGCATGTTTTTCAGTAGTTTATACACCTCCTCCCTCCACATATGAGTGAAGGTAACAGATTATCTTTGGGATGGAACTCTTTTTAGTTCCATATAAAGGACAATTTGTGTAGGACACAGAGGGTATTGGATATTCGCATTTTCTTCTAAAGCAGGACGCTTTGTAGGAGCAAATATTGAGCTGAGAAACATGAGTGTTCACGTCGAATGGAGCGACTAATCACTCACTCCTAATCAATCCATTCTTTCTTCTGGAACAGGACATGTATTTCCATCATGAAACGCTCAAAGCGGTTGGTGCACTTTCCGTAGCTGTCCCAGGGGAACTATTAGGTCTCTACCTGGCATGGAAGCAGTACGGAAGGCTTCCATGGAGTAGGCTTGTAAAGCCAGCTGCAAAGCTAGCATATCAGGGATTCAGGATTTCACCATATCTCCACATGCAAATGGTTGCATCACAATCTGGTATCATGGAAGATAAAGGACTTCGCCATGTTTTTACAGCAAATGGCAGCCTCCTGCAGCCAGGAGATATATGCCACAATCGGAAACTGGGAAAGACACTAATGAAAATCTCAAGGTTTGAGATGACACCTTTTTATAATGGAACAGTTGGATATAATTTGGCTAAAGATGTAAAGGATGCAGGAGGCATACTTGGCATGGATGATTTGCGGGAATACCGAGTTAGGATAAGAGAACCAATCACTGCCAACATTATGGGGCTTGATCTCATTGCCATGCCTCCTCCTTCATCTGGAGGGGCTGCTTTAGCCCTCGTGAGTGAAGAAACTCATCTCTTCTTTGCTTGTTTTGTATTTTCTTTCATTCTTTTTTGTATTGACGTAATTTCTGTTGATGTCAGATTCTGAACATTTTAGCACAGTATGGGACTTCTTTAAATAGCTCAAGACCACTCATGACTCACAGAGAAATTGAAGCATTGAAACATGCATTTGCTGTGAGGATGAACCTCGGTGATCCAGATTTTGTCGACATAAAAGGCGTTTTACATGATATGCTTTCAGCCGGATTTGCGCGAGAATTGCAGAAGACAATATATGATAACATGACTTTCAGTCCTCCCCATTATGGAGGAAGGTAAGGAACTACAATGGGATCCAGTTACATGCTTACATTCTTGCATCTAGTCACAGTCCACCATTTCTGAACCATTACATTACACAGTTACACTCTTTCGAATCTTTGGTTTCCTTTAGGTGGGGTCAAATTAATGATCACGGGACAAGCCATGTATCCCTTGTAGACAAGGAGAGAAACGCCGTCTCAATGACTAGCACAATAAATGGATACTTCGGCGCTCAATTGCTGTCACCATCAACTGGAATCATTCTCAACAATGAAATGGATGACTTCTCCATGCCTAAAGACGCTTCTACAGGTGATGCTCCACCAGCACCTTCCAATTTTATTCGTCCGGGCAAAAGACCTTTATCATCCATGTCACCTACTATTGTTCTCCAGGTTTGTAACTGCATCCGAGCTACTGAAAGGAATTTTCTAACTTGATTTTCTATTACCATTTACAAAGTAATATATAGGTGTTTACATATGAATGATACAATGAATCTGGACTAGTTCTAAATATGGACAAGATAAATCTTGATTAATTAGAAATTAATCAAGATCAATCACAATCAATCACAATCAATCACAATCAATCAATCACAATCAATCACGATCAATCACGATCTTCTATTGTCACACCCCCCCTCAAGCGAAGCGTCGGGTTGACTGAGACGCAAAGCTTGGACCTGAAGAAGTCAAACAATGCACGATTAAGCCCTTTGGTGAAAATGTCCGCAACTTGCAGCGAAGTGGAGACATGACCAACACGAAGTTTTCCAGCAGCCACCAATTCCCGTACAAAATGATAGTCAATATCAATATGCTTGGTCCGTTTGTGAGCAACAGGATTCTTAGCAAGAAAGATATCACTGTTATTGTTACATAGAAGCAGAGGCGAGCCCTGCAGCGGAAACTGAAGATCGCGAAGAATATGCAACAACCAAACCACCTCCGAGACTGTGTTAGCAAGAGCTCGATATTCGGATTCTGAGCTCGAGCGAGAGACTGTAGGTTGCTTCTTGGCACTCCACGAGACCAAGTTGCCACCAAGAAAGACCGTATAGCCATAGGTGGACCGACGGGTCTCCAAGCAACGCACCCAATCAGCATCTGAATAGGCAATAACCTCCGAAATGCCACCAACTCCAAAGGTTAGACCACAATGTAACGTTCCCCGAACATATCGTAGGATCCTAGTGACAGCAGAAAAATGATCATCACGTGGATCCTGAAGAAACTGACTCACTGAATTGACCGCAAAGGACAAGTCAGGTCGAGTAATGGTAAGGTACTGAAGGGTGCCAACAAGGGAACAATACAAATTAGGGTTGTGAAATGGTCCACTCGTACTGCTATGAAGCTGGGACGGCGGCAAGAACGGAGTAGAGACCGGAGAAGAATCCAACATCCCAGCTCACTGAAGAATATCCCTAGCATACTTGGCTTGGCCCAAGAACAGCCCTGTAGAGGTAGAGGTAACCTCTAAACCAAGAAAATAGCTGAGAGAACCCAAGTCCTTGACAGAAAATTCATGATCAGTACGGGCAATGAACTGCCGAATAGCAACACTGTTGTTCCCAGTGAGAATGATATCATCAACATAGACCAGAAGATAAAGAACAGTAGTGCCCTGAGAGAAGACAAATAGTGAAGGATCTGAAAGACTGCCAACAAAACCCAACTGCCTGACGAACAAACTGAACCGGTCAAACCACGCCCTGGGTGCCTGTTTGAGTCCATAAATGGCCTTCCGTAAGCGAAAAATATGATGAGGGCGAGCAGGATCCTGATAACCAGCCGGCTGAGCCATGAAAACAGGAGTATCAAGAACACCATTAAGAAGGGCATTCTTGACGTCCAACTGATGTAAAGGCCACTTCCTCATGGTGGCAATGTCAAGGACAATACGAACAGTGGCGGCCTTAATCACCGGACTGAAAGTATGATCAAAGTCAAACCCCGGTATCTGAGAATATCCTTGGGCCACCAGACGAGCCTTATAACGATCAATAGAGCCATCCCGACGGTACTTTAGCCGATAAATCCACTTAGAGCCAACAATATTAACATTCGGAGGACAAGGCACCAACTCCCACGTCTGCTGACGGCGAAGAGCAGCCATTTCCTCATCCATAGCAGCAACCCATCTTAAATCTTTTGCCACGGCTCGAAAATGACTTGGTTCCTTCTGCTCCAAAAGTTCTGCAACCAATCCTGTTACCACAAAATCTGGGCTAAGATTACGGGCAACACGTGTCCTATCCTGTAAATGAGTGGTCATGGGATGAGGACGGGACACCTGAGGAGTCAGAGAAGCACTTCCAGAGGGACCGTCCGAGGAACTAGCCGATGCTGAACTGGAACTGATGCTGGAGAGGAAAGTCGAACCACTAGAGGGATCAGTCAGTGTGGTCAAAGAAGCAGGAGATCGTGGTGGTGTAACAACCACATCCTTAGCAGGGGCAATCATCGGTGCTGCAGTCTCAGATGTGGACGAGGAATCTGGACACACCGAACAAGACAAAGTCGGTGAAGCCGAAGCAGGATCAGGGATGGTGATAGACAAGTCTGAATCAGTGGGGTCCAGAAAAGATGAAACATCCAGGGATGAAAACTGAACCTCCGAAGATACAGTGGAAAAGGGAAAATGAGACTCATCAAATCGGGCATGTCGAGTCATGTAAGTACGTCCGGAGGTCGTATCCAAGCATTTGAACCCCTTATAATGTGCACTGTAGCCAATGAAGACACATGGAAGACTGCGAGGGGCAAGTTTGTGAGCTGCAGTCGGTCGAACATATGGAAACAAAGGGTGAAAGTTGGAGTATTCCGGGGGCCGACCAAATAGAACCTCAAAAGGAGAGATGTTATCAAGAACAGGAGTGGGTAGGCGGTTAACAGTGAAAACTGCAGCACTAAAGGCATCATCCCAGTATGAGATAAGTATGTGAGAGTGGAGAAGCATGGACAACCCCATTTCCGTTATGTGTCGATGCTTCCATTCAGCCCTACCATTCTACTCTGGAGTGTATGGGCATGACACCTGATGATGAATGCCACGAGCCCCAAAGTGTGACTGCAACCTGTTATTGATAAACTCGGTGCCACCATCGCTTTGAAAAACTTTGGTGCGGGATGAAAACTGATTCTCCACGAATGCTTCGAATTGAAAATAGATGTCAACAAAGTCTGATTTGCGACGAAGAGGATAAAACCAGGTAAATCGCGAGTAATCATCCACAAACACAGCATAATAAGCAAAACCACTTCCAGATAAGGTGGAGAAGGCCCCCATAAATCACAATGAATTAAGTCAAGAACATGAGCAGCGCGCTTAGAATTCTCAACAAAAGACAATTTCTGACCCTTTGCCATAGCATAAGACTCACAAATACTAGGTTTAGGAAGCACAGAAGTAAGAGATAAATAACCATTCTTGTTCAACAAAGAAACAGTGCTAGAGGACACATGTCCTAATCGAGCATGCCAAATCTCAAAATATGCTCTATTATTGTTTTGTCTAACAAATGACAGAAGTGCTTTTTCACCACGGTCCAGTATATATAGGCCATCCTCAACGTGTCCCCACCCCAGAATTGCCCTGGTGACCTTGTGCTGAATGACAAAAGACTGATCATCAAAGGTAATAATACACACAGATCACGAGTAAGCTTGCTAATTGATAAGAGATTCTTAGTAATTGCAGGCACAAGCAGCACATCAGATAAATGTAAGGTAGAACTAATACGAGCATTACCAATACCAACAATAGCAATAGACGCACCATTACCAAAAGAGACAAGAGTGTTACCATTGTACGGGGTGACACTCGATAGATTGGAAGCAGAAGAGCTCATATGATTAGTCGCTCCTGAATCCATATACCAGTCAGGGATCGATGAAGCAACACTCGGGGCAGAAGCAATAGATGGCTGAGTGGGATATGCTGAAGGAGCAGAATACTGAGGTACTGCAAAACCTGGTGGTGTGGGAAGCGCCTGAAGCATCGGAGGAGCATACTGCAGATAGTGCTGAACAAGATGAGCCTGAACTGCCTGAGGAGCATGACCAACATAAGGCGAGTACTGCTGCTGAACATAAGGCTGAGGAGCCGAAGCCATAGGGCGAGGATTGGCCGAAGGACACTGACTAGCAATGTGACCGAAACCCTCACAGGTATAACACTGAATTGGAGACCCATATGCAGCAGATCTAGACTAGGACCCACGGCCAGAACCCTTCCAGGAGCCTCTACCACCACGTCGGCCACCGGGACGGCCGTTTCCAGCCGCGCATGGGGCCCACGCGCCACTACCACGCGCGGGTTCCGCCAGCGCGTGAGGCCACGCGCCGCCCACGGCTGGCTGCTGGTCTGAACCAGCTTCTCCATGCTGTTGTACAGAAGCCACAAAAGCAATTGGACCAGAATTTACTTGCCCCTGGACACTATTCAACTGTGTTTTCTCCACATTAACAATAAAAGATTCATATCCCTTAGCCTCATCAACCACAGTCATATAATCAGGAAGAGGCTTACGGGCAGCAATAAGTACACTAAAATGCTTAAAGTCAGCCCCCAAAGCATTAAGAAACCAAATCAATTTCTCACGATTACTAGCTGGTTCTCCCATGACAGATAATTGATCAAAAATTTTTATGAAGGAAAGGTGAAGCTCATGAACAGTACCATTTTTCCGGATGATGCCGGCCTGTTGGCGGAGACTGAAGGCTGCAATGGCAGTACTGTGTTGATATGCCGTGGCGAAGGCATCCCACATCTCCTTCGCGGTGGTGCACTGCGAGATTTCGTTCTTGGCATCGGAAGAGAGAGAAGAATAAAGCACACTGCAGACTCGTTGATCATCAGCAACCCAATCATCATAGACAGCCTTGGTCTTATCAAAGACCTCTCTAGCTTTGAGAAACGCATCATCAGGGGGAGAAGAGGAGGAGGAAACCGGTGTCTGCATCACTGGGAAATTTGGGCAGGGACTAGAACCATCAAGATGACCATACAATCCCTGCGGTTTAAACACATATTGAACCCGCTGCTTCCATTGCAGGTATGTGTTAGCATCCAACTTCGTATTGAGTAAATGGATCATGGTGTTGAGGGACAACCTGTCTGAATTCTTGTTGTCAGCCATGATCGAGGAAAAAAAATAGGGGAGAGGGGCGGCCGAATGAAGAAGAAATAGGGGAGGTCGAAAAAAAATTGGAACTGTAGGGAGAGAGGATCAGCAACGCTCTGATACCATGAAAGGAATTTTCCAACTTGATTTTCTATTACCATTTACAAAGTAATATATAGGTGTTTACATATGAATGATACAATGAATCTGGACTAGTACTAAATATAGACAAGATAAATCTTGATTAATTAGAAATTAATCAAGATCAATCACAATCAATCAATCACAATCAATCAATCACAATCAATCACGATCAATCACGATCTTCTATTGTCACAGCTACATTTTGTCAAATTTGCATCAAATGGCTGAATCTCATTCTGAAACAGGGAGAAAAGTTGAAGGCTGTGGTGGGGGCAAGTGGAGGAAGTAAGATAGTTGCTGGTACTACTGAGGTACTCTTGAACTACTTTGTCAATGGAATGGATCCTCTGGCTGCTGTCATGGCTCCAAGAGTTTATCATGAGGTGACCTACTGATCTTTTATGGCACAATCTGTTGATTGATCATTCAATGATCTGTTGTTTTTGTTTTTCCATATCATATCAAAATTAATTAGCAGCCTCATCCGACAATGTGCATTCTTTTTTACTGGACTATTTTTGGGAATGCACAGCTGAACCCGAATGTTGTGCATTATGAGGACTGGAAAGCTGTGAGTGGAGATGACTTTGAGGTTCCTGCAAAAGCACGGAGTTTCCTAGAAAAGAGAGAACATGTCCTACAAGGTCTTGCCGGTGGGACCATTTGCCAATTAGTGGTTCAAGATTTGAAATCTAATGAGCTTGTGGCAGTCAGTGACCCTAGAAAGGGTGGTATCCCTGCTGGTTATTAAATTCACATCAAAGATGTTCGGATAGATGGCCACACATATATAGGTCATTCTTATGAGGTCATTCTTGCCACATGCTTCCCTAAACCATTCTTGCCATGCGTTACTTAAACAAATTTTCACCTCAATTTTTAAAAATTAGTTGAAAATAAAATACTTTATAAAATCAAACCCCAATTTACAATGCAAATTTCTTTCTCATTTTGAATATTCTTCCCATACTTCAATGTTTGTTTTTCAATTAATGAGTAACTAATCATACTCTACTTATGAGAATACACATTCTTTTTTATATTTTCAATCTCCATTTGTTAGGGAAATTCTTTTACAACGCTTACTTTTTAAAATATATATTTTTAAATTTGATAAACTTTCCATTTTGATTTATCTTTTAATATTATCAAACCTCATTTCATGATAATAAGTGAATTATAATACTTATTCTTTTTTTATTCATAGCAATCAATTCTTTCCATGTAATTTAATTTGCCTACAAAAATATCTAAAATTACTACTATGTTAAACATGTAGAATAATAGATGGAGTAACTTATATACATATATATAGAGAGAGAGAGAGAGAGTCACAGGAAAGACGAAATTTCCATAACCGTATGGACAGTCCACAGTGGTTTTTATATTAAATGTTGTAATTTTTTTATAAATTTAAATATTGTATTTTAAAAGTTAAAACAAGTAATTATATGTATTTGAATGTGAAAATATAAAATATATAATATAAAAAATATTTTTAAAATTTCTCAATTTAGTACTCCATTTGTCCCAGCCAATTCTGCACAAGTTACTTTCGTCAGTTGACTTAAAAAAAATTTGATCATTGATATCTATAATTGTGTGTAAATACATGTTAAAAAAATTGATATTGTAAAAATTCATTCCATTATGAATCAAGTTTGAGGTAAAAGTTAAGCAATTTTGACTAAATGAATTGTTAAATTGCAGAAATGACTGTGACAGAGGTGGTATATAATTTAACAAATGTAGTATATGACGTAAAAAATACATATGTTGTCCATAAGTTTATGGCAGACCACCTGTTAGGAAGCCAACTCATATACATCAACTCATTTCTATACTTTATATAAACCATTTCAGGATTATATTTACATCAACTCATTTCATTCACCTAAATTCAAGCACCTAAAGTTATGATGTCATATCCAAGAAAACGGAGGAGGTAGTATCTTGCATATAATATTTCATAGAAATAATTATTACGTGTTTTAGGAAATATAAATAGGTTAGTAACATAGATTTTAACTGGGTATCAATACCCAAGTGGAAAAATATTTAGCTTGCAACCGTTGGTAAACACGTCCTTCAAAATGGCCTCCCGAATTCTGGAAAATAGAGCTGCTCTCCACTCTTAGCTTTTCTACCAACAGCATAAAGTATAAAAATATAGAATCCTTCCCATCTGAAAAAATCATCGCCCTCGTGATCCCATCCACCCAACACCACAGGTATCGATGAAAAGGTAAATTACAGCGTTCCAAGGTCGAGCACCTGATCCACGATTGTACTTGGTGCCCACAAGGAGCCCCTCCACTAGAGGAAACTCACACACTGCGGCTGTTAAGAATCGAACCCCTAGTCACGGGGATTGAGACCAAGTACCCAACCACTTGGCCGATCGTGTGGGTGTAAATCCTTCCCATCTGATGATAATATTATGTTGCTATACTTAAAATAATATATTTAATAAAATGCTTTAAGTTTCTGTTAATTTTTTAATTTTTTTTATTTAAGTGGATGATTGGGGCGGAGTGGATTTTAAATTATACCCGATGGAGTGGGGGTGAATTTTAATGTTGTACCCGCCATGAGTGATGTAGCGAGTATATATATATGAAAAGTTTAGGTGGGAATGAGTATGAAGGTACCATAATCTGCGCTCGCCCTGCCCCATTGCCATCCCTGCTTAGAATCCGTCTCTTGAAGATGGTTTTTTCTATAAGTTATGTAAATACCAAAGTTTAAATTGCAAATCAGAAGAAATCAAGAGAAAATTTTTGGATTGCAATAATCGAGTCATAAACTTATAACTATTACACGTTGAATAATAAAGTTTTAATATTGCAACCAAAACCTTTTACTTTTCTATAATTTTAATTCAACTCAGTCTTTCCATATGCTTATAGAAATGCGGTATTTCCAAAGACTTTGTCTATTTATACGACTTTATTTTATTTTTGTTAACTAACATTTAGAAATGACATATTTTAGTACATATCATCAATATGTCATTGGTTATAGTATTTAAAAATGGAGAAAATCTCCCGTGAGACCATCTGACCATAGTTTATGGTGAGACGAGGGATCAAAATGTAATTTTTTTAAAAAATGGTGAAATTCGCAGGTCATAGGAATCGGGTCAAAACGGGTTATAAGCTGACCCGAATCCACTTTCCCTTCTTTCACCTGCCTTTATCCCTGTCTTTCTTCACACTATGTTCAGAACTTCATCTTGCTTCTTCGATTCTTTCACCAAATCTTCCTTCCACCTCCAAATCAAGCCATGGAAGTGGAACAAGCCCTCGCCCTTCCCAGCGGCGCCGGCGACGACGTATACTGGATCTTGTTTAAATTCGGGCCGGGACCGGCTCCCTCCTATGTTACAATCGACAACATAGCAGATGGTGCACCTCAAATAAATTATTAATCACGGTAAACAAATGGGGTGATTAATATGGGTGACAAGAATGGGTGACTAATTCATAAGATTCAGTTGGTGTGAATCTTCTCTGTTTTTCATTTTGCTTTTTGGTAAACCTGGTTTTCTTCTTTCCTTTTTAGTTTTAGGAATGGGTTTCTTCTTCTTTCATAATAATAAAATAGTGATTAGAATTTTGCTTTTTGGTAAACATGGCTTTCTTCTTTTTTTTAGTTTTAGGAAAGTTTTCTTCTTCTTTAATAATAATAAAAAAATAGTGTTTCGAACCAGTTAAAATTATCAGCTAAAAATTTCATATCAATCACACAATGTTATCTATTACTGAAACTTTTATTTAATGATAGTGAACTAATGCTTAAAAATGATGATCTAATATTCTTAACATATAAACTAATTTATATATTTTCCAACAGTAAATTATATCGTATCGTGTAGAATTTAAAATTTTAAACAAAGTCACTAAAACGATTAACAAACATTCTAAACCAATGAACTAATATATATATATATATATATATATATATATATATATATATATATATATAGATCCAGTACTACTAGTACAGGATCTACATCTTCTTTAAACATTTTACGAAGTCATGAAATTCAACAGATTTTACCAAATAAAACATTAAAATCAATTTATCAACAAGGCATACTAGAATTTAATAAGTCATATTCAATTAAGATTCATGAAGAAATATTACCTATGAATCAAGAATTACAATCAATTAGATTAATATCATCCCAGACTATTCTTCCCCTTTACCAGAAATAATTCCAGATACTAATTCTTCAATAGGTTAATCAATTAGATTACTATCATCCCAGACAATTTTAGAGAATCCATAATGTGTGGGTCTGTTAAACTAACTGAATAGTTTGGAATGCAATCAAATCTAATTGTTCCATTACATATATTAGTTTGTACCATTGCTAATACTGAATCTTTGTATCTTATTAATCTATCATCTCGTAATGCCATGAATATGGGTGTATCTATGCCTAATCTAACTAAAGGATGTAATGCAATTTGTACTAGACCAAAATGCAAAAACTTATAATTTTGTTCTTTATATTTTTGAATAGCCTGGGATGATAGTAATCTAATTGATTGTACTTCCTAATTTTTAGGGTACCCTGGATATTTGCTTGGAGTTTCCAAGTAAAACCATTCTACCCTTCCAATCCATTTTCTTTGGTCAGGCAATTCAAAATTACATGGTGGATCAATTACAACCCAGAATTTTGTTCCACTAAAGCAATAACCCATTATTTCCAGACTGATATTTTTCCTAAATGCTTTTGTTTTAATAATTAATATGCCTCCATATCCTATATCTAATGCATCTGTTTCTACTATCATGAATGTTTCGAGATGTGGAATTCCTAAACAAGGTAATGACTTATCTTTTACTAAATTAGTATGTTTATCTGACCATGCAGGAGGATTTGATTTTAATCTTTCATATAAATTTTTACATATAATCTTAATATTGGGAAAGAAATCCGAAATATAATTAACACATCCTAAAAATCTTTGTAATTGATTTTTATCCTTAATCTCATCTGAAAATTTTTCTGCAAATTCAATGGATCTTTGAATGGGTCTAATTGTTCCTAAATGTATGTTGAATCCAAGAAACCTAATGTTCGTTTGGAATAATTTCATTTTAGGTTCGGATATGACCAAACCATTTGTTTTCATTACTTTTAGTAAAATATATAAGTGTTTAAAATGACTGTCAATTGTGCTGGAATAGACTAACACATCATCAATATATACTATTACAAATGTTGAATAAGGATTAAAAATATCGTTCATTATTTTCTGGAATTCTGATGGTGCATTTTTTAGTCCAAATGGCATAACATTCCACTCATATTGACCATATGGAACTACAAATGCCGTTTTGTATTTATCCTTTTCATCTATTTGAATTTGCCAATATCCTGATTTTAAATCAAACTTTGAAAATACTCTTGCATTAACTAATCTATTAATTAAATCTCTTTTATTTGGAATGGGATATCTAATCCATTGTAATATTTTGTTCAAAAGTTTATAATTTATAACTAACCTAGGAACTCCTCTCTCTTTTTCAGCATTCTTGTTTACATAAAATGCTGAGCAGCTCCATGGAGATTTACTTTTTCTTATTAGTTTCTTATCTAAATGATCCTGGATTTCTTGTTTACACAATTCTAATAACTCTGCATTCATATACCTAGAAGATTGTCCTGAATAAAATATACTATTTGCTTGGAGTTTCCAAGTAAAACCATTATATCCTTCCAATCCATTTAACTCCAAGCAAATATCCAGGGTACCCTAAAAATTGAATGGAATAAGATTTTTCTCTCATAGGGTTTTGAATGACTAAGTGTTTGCTGGCTAAATAAGATATTCTTCCCCTTTACCAGAAATAATTTTGTTTATCTTGTAATGTGAGATAATTATCCCACAATCCTTTTAATTGTCCTGTAAATCCCGTCTAATGCTCCAGATCAATGGATCCCAAAACCGGATTCCAATTTGTAATAGATTAGAGTTCAAAATTTTCCTATAAGTAGCTCATTCCAATTCATTTGTAATCACGCTTGAATTATCGCACTTTCTTGTATACTCCCATACGATCTCCATCTGAAATCAACGTTCATACTTGATTTCCAATCCCTTGTAACCCTTTTATAATTCATTCAATAAAAAGAAATCATTCCAGTGTTTTGTAAGCTATTTCTAAAGTACTTAATTGCTCTTTTATGTTATTTACTCTTTAATATTACTTAATTTTATTAAGGTTACTGTTTACTAATTTTACTATTTTACGATTACTGTTCACATTTACTATTCACTGATGCCGGTTTACTGTTCACTAATTTTACTGTTCATAATTACTGTTCATAGTTAAGTTTATAATACTGTTCATTTGTACTGTTCATTTTTATCAAACAAATTAATTAAGAAAAAATCATTATTAATAATGATTAGCAAACATTATAAATATATTAAATAATTCATACTTTGCTAGTTGTAACTTCAATAATTAATATTTCTTAGAGAAAATGAAAATTTAAACAAAATCATTAAAGCGATTAAAAAACTATATAAACATATAAACTAATCATTATATATGTCGTAAGTTCTAACTAAATATATATTTGCTAACTAAAGATAAAAGTCTAAACTAAGTTTTTAAAATCATTAACTATCAGTCTAACACTCGATATATGCAAAGTAATTATATAATTTCTTGATTATAAATTCTATCATTATCATATAGTAAATGAAAGTTTTAAAGAAATCATTAATACGATTAATAAACATTAAAAAATGGTTTATATATTTTTTAATTGTAAGTTTGTTCATTGCAGAATATTAAAGTTTAAACAAAATCAATAAAACATTTAACAAACACTTTAAACATATGAACTAATTAATATATTTGTTAGTTTTAAGTTCTATCACATCTTTAAAAATATATGAAAATCCAAACAAAATCATCAAAACAATTAACAAACACTCTATACATTTGAACTAAGTGTCCATCTCTTGAAAGACGGTCTTCACATAAGTAATGGAAAGACGGTCTTCCCATAAGTAATGGAAAGACCAATGTTTAAAGTGCAAAATAGAAAAAATGGAGATAAAATTTTTGTGTTGTATGAATTGAGTTATAAACTATATAACTACTACATGTTGCATAATATATTTATAATATTGCAACTAAGAATTTTTTATCTTTTATTATTCTAATTAAACTCCGTCTTTCCATAACCATATGAAAAGACGGCTTTTTCCAAGACTTTGCCCTGAACGAATTAATATATTGCCAGTTGCAAGTTCTATTAAAATAAAAGTCTAAATTAAGTCCTTAAAATAATTATAATTATTCTAAATATATGAACAAATTTATACAATTTGTAACTATAAGTTATATCATTATCTTGAAAAAAATAAAAGCCTAAAGTAGATCTATAATTCGTCTAACAAATATTCTACACATATGAACTAATATATAGACCGGCTAGTTGTAACTTGTATTGCTATTATCTTGTAGAAGAAATAGTTTAGATAAAATCATTGAAAATGTTAACAAACACTCTAAACACTTAAACTAATTAATATATTGCTAGTTGTAAGTTCTATTATTGCCTTAAAAACAATAAATCTAAACTAAGTCCTTAAAACGATTAATTAACAATCTAAATATATAAACTAATTTATACACTTTCTAACTATAAGTTAAATCATTGTCATATAAAAAATAAAGTTTAAACTAAATCAGTAAATTGATTAACAAACATTTTAAATATAGGAACTAATCCATACCTTAACTAATTGTAACATCTATTGTTATATTACAAAATATGATAATTCAAACCAAATTTCTATAATTATGAACAAACCTTATAGACACATCACATGAGGAAACATTCTAAGCACATGAGAAATGTTAATTTCATTTTAGTGAATGTAAAACTCATTTGATACTATACATAGCCCAATTCACGCACATAAGAGCTCTTGTACACCACTTTCAATAACAAAACCAACTGTAAGAAGCACTATAGGGCTCCAAGACACTTCACATGGATCTTGAAATTATTATCTCAACAAAATGTTACAGCAGACTACTCCCTCCATTCAATAAAAGCATACAAATATGACTTTTTAATATAAGAACAGATGAGATGAGAGTACATGAATCCAGTGTTCTTGTGACAGTGAAGGACAAGATCAAGGAAAAAGCACCAAAGACTTGTGTATCTTTCACATATTCATCCACTTATCATTCTATCAACCTAATCAGCTAGCGAAAATGTTCGATCATTTCATTGTACAAACTTGAAGGATTGTCAGTGATATGATGATCACTGAGGAGCTTCATGCAGCTTGAGATCAGCCAACAAAATGTATTGTCTTCCATCATATTGCACATACTTTGACAGAGAACATTCAGATAGTCAATCACACAATATTCATTATTAATTTTCATGAAATTCATATTAACCAACCAAACGCAGGGCATTTGCAGATGACATATATTGCATCCTTTCCAATCTGTCCTGAAATTTCAAACAAATTTCTCATGTGATCAGCAATTAACACAAAATACAACAGGAGCAAATTCAATTCACAATGAAGCGGTTTCATAAGCAATGACATGGCTGCATTTATGCCCTTGAACAGCATAATAGTCCTAGTGTGAATATGCCCATTTGGTTTGAGCAACAAACAAAAAACCAAGGAGATAAATCAGCTGTTGCATTGCAAATTGATACTTTTGCAATGAAGTCAGGTATAATGGAGTGTGGATTCTTGCAAAAAGGGAACTTACCCAGCAATTAGGAGAATCAAGGCAATAACCATGAAAATAAGTCGACAAATAGCATATTTGGATTTCAAGCGAGCATCAGCTGAAATTTTTTGATTGATTCACCTGCAAGGTTAGTTGAGTATTTTAAGCACCCTTCTTCACAGAGCTTAACATGTAACAATGGAGGCAAAGATTAATTCATTGATGAAATGTAGTTCTACCCCGTTATGTGTAATGTACAGCCTTGCGTTACAAAATGTATTGCCACAAGATGGAAACTACAAAGAACAACATCAACACACAGCAGAGCAAACCACTTGAAAAAATAAACTAACGAAATCAGATACAAATTATCTAATATAACTCAGTAACCGCAACAAGAACATCGTTCAAACATTACAAATACAAAATAAAAAATTGACATTAATACATAAATAAAGTATTGAAAAACTTCAAACTAACAAAATATAAACAACATCAATCTACAGAGGAAGGAGCAAATCACACAAAATAATAAACTAATTAAATTATACAAAAATTAACTAATGAAAAACAATGTCAATATATAGCGGAGCAAACCACACAAAACAATAAAGTAACTAAATTATATAAAAGTTAACTAATCAAGAACAACATTCAAACATAAAAAATGCAATTGAATACGGCAGACATCGAATTGAAAACAGATAAATGATGAAGTAAATTATGATGAGCTTCAGAGGCTCGCCGAGTCGCCGATGTCGTGTTTGGAGGCTCGGCCGGAGATCCTCCTTGTCCTCATACAGTTCGACGATGAAGACTGAGTAGCATTTCTCTGATTCTGGCGGGTGTTCATCACTGGCGGTTGTTCATCAGATGGCAGCTTCAAAATTTGGCGCCATTTTGGTTTGTTGCTGAAACGCACACCTGGAGTGTCGTTTAGATTATTGTTCTGTTTGGTGAATAGAATAGCCACGTGTTCTTTTGTAATAGGTAGATGAATTCTGTTGGATCTGTTTTAAACCTTGTTTGAGCTGTGTATTTGGCATGATTTTTGAGATCAGAAAAATGAATGAAATATACTGCTTCTGTGCTTTTCCTTCGGCTCCTCCTTTCCAATAAACTTTCTTCTGATTCAATTGTTTTCACATGGTATCAGAACATATCTAGGTAGATCTTGTGTTGATTTTTCTTGTTTCAGAATCTTCTGTCTCTATCCATAAGAAATGGATTCAGATTCTGAATCCATAAACTCAGTTGGGAATTCACTGAGAGATGTCAGATCTAGAAGGAATGATGTTGATGATCCTTTTAGTCTTCAGAGTTCTGATAACTCGAACTTAGTACTCGTTGCAGAACCACTGAATGAGTACAACTACATAACGTGGAGCAGATCAATGGTTGTGGCAATTCGTTCCAGAGGAAAACTCAAATTTCTGACAGGAGAGCTGAAGGCACCAGAGATAGATGATCCTCTGTTTGACAGATGGGATAAGGTGAATTCTACTCTGATTTCTTGGATTCTGAATTCAATTTCAAAGAAAATAGCAAGAGGATTTATGTTCTGTGAGGATGCGCATATTTTGTGGAATGAATTGAAGGAGAGATTTGGGGAATGTAATGGACCTCTAATTCATAAGTTGAAGAAAGATATCTGTGAACTGAAACAAGGAAATGATTCTGTGGCTGTTTATTTTACTGAGTTGAAGGGATTATGGGATGAGTATGCTTGTTTAAGACCTAGGAAGAGATGCAATGTTGACTGTGTTAACTATGCATGTATGCCTGCTGAAGAAGAAGATGACAAACTTCATCAATTCCTGATGGGATTGAATGAAGAATACAGCTCAATCAGCCATCAGATTTTACTGATGGATCCATTTCCTAGTGTTGGGAAAGCTTGTCAAATGATTAGCAGAATAGAGAAACAGAAATCAGTTCATGAAGGTTATCAAGAGATTCAGAATACATCAGCAATGGCAGTCAGAGTGTACAGGGATACTAAAATGCCCTATCAGTACAGAGATGTTTCTACTGAACAGAATGAGGATTCAGATGGTAATAAGAGAAGAAATGTTAGGAGACTTGATCTGAAATGTGATCATTGTGGAAAATTGGGACATATGAAGGAGAATTGTTTCAAGATCAAAGGGTATCCAGATTGGTGGGAAGGAAACAAGGACACTACAGTTAAGATTCAGCCTACACAAAAACCACAGTTCATTTCACAACCATATCAGAAGGCATATCAACCACATCTGCATTATCAGAAACATTCAGCACATGGAGTGACTGAAGCAGAAGAAGAAAGTCCCCTCAGTGATGTTGATGGAAGACTCCAAGCTTTGATAGCAAAAATGGTGGAGGCACAGCTGGAAAAGAAACAAAAGGGGAAGGAGTCTGTGCAGTATCAGGGAGCTATGGCAAACTATGCTCATTATCATGACTTTGCAGGTAGTGTCACTACTAATATTTCACTTCATGTGTTTTCTCTGAATGATGATAACTGGATAGTAGATAGTGGGGCTTCAAGCCATATGTGCAGAGATGTCTCTCAATTCACTTCAGTCTCACCTGTAAATCACATTACTCCAGTGTACATGCCTGATCATACCACTAAGTTAGTCAAAGGGAAAGGAATTGTCAGTTTAACTTCATCAGTCATCTTGTTTGATTGTCTACATGTTCCAGATTTCAAATGCAATCTTCTTTCAGTCAGTAAGTTATCTAGTTCAATGCCAATCCTGTTCAAATTCTCATCGAACCATTGCTTGCTGCAGGACCTCAAGACTGAGAGAGTCCTTGCAGTGATCAAAGAAAACAATGGTTTATACATTCTTGATTCTCATTCTTTCCAGCCAGAAATTGTGCATCAAAGACTTCAATCAGCCTGTCTTCATTCAGTATCAAGAGTTCTAGTTTCTAGTGCAGCAATCAGTCATTCTCCCTTGTCTCCAAAATCTTGGCATTATAGACTAGGTCATCCTTCTATTGATGTATTGAAGCATTTTGATGTAATCAAAGATATTCCAAATGAGGTTACATGTTCTATCTGTCCTATGGCAAAGCAACACAGATTACCTTTTCCATCCAGCACTTCTAATACATCTGTTCCTTTCTTTTTGTTGCATATTGATCTTTGGGGACCATATAGAGTAAGGTCAACCACTGATTGCAAATACTTTTTGACATTAGTGGATGATTTTACAAGATGCACATGGACTTATCTTCTTAAAACCAAAGATCAAATATCAGCTCTTCTGAAAACATTTCTGATCATGATAAAAAATCATTTCAATGCATCTGTCAAGTTTGTAAGATCAGACAATGGAAGTGAGTTTGTGAATCATGAATGTGAAAAACTTTTCTCAGTTTTTGGTATTTTGC
Source organism: Rubia yunnanensis (assembly GCA_037428765.1). Taxonomy (NCBI): domain Eukaryota; kingdom Viridiplantae; phylum Streptophyta; class Magnoliopsida; order Gentianales; family Rubiaceae; genus Rubia; species Rubia yunnanensis. The sequence goes on along the minus strand of CM075069.1, from coordinate 60,452,709 downwards.
ATCAGAAATCCTGTTCTTATACTCCACAGCAGAATGGAGTTGTTGAGAGAAAACATCAACACCTGCTTCAAGTAGCTAGAGCATTATTGTTTCAGTCTCATCTGCCAAAGATTTTTTGGGGTGATGCCATACTCACTGCTACATATCTCATAAACAGATTACCAACACCAATACTGTCCTGGCATTCCCCTTATCAACTTCTTTTTGATCTAAATCCTGATATTCAGCATCTCAGATCTTTTGGATGCCTTGCTTATGCTACCAACACTGCACCACTCCACTGCCAGTAAGTTGGATTGTTCATGATGAATCCTCACCTTTCCTACCTGATCCGAGTATTTTCCGAAGATTGATTGGAAGACTGCTATACCTCAATTACACTCGGCCAGATGTCACATTTGCAGTGCATCAATTAAGTCAGTTTGTCCAGGCCCCTACTCATCATCATCTCACAGGTGCTTTACACATAGTTAAATATCTTCATCATCACTCCGATCATGGTCTTTTTTATGCTTCAGAGAATGATCTCAATCTCCATGCATACTGTGATGCGGACTGGGCAACTTGCAAGATTTCTCGCCGCTCTGTCACTGGTTATACAGTTTTTATGGGATCTGCTTTGGTCTCCTGGAAGTCCAAAAAGCAATCCACCGTTTCAAAGTCCTCTGCTGAAGCCGAATACAGAAGTCTTTCTATGACTGCTTGTGAGCTTAAGTGGATCAGCTACCTAGCTCGGGATCTTCTTCTTCGGGTTAGATTTCCCATTCCTCTGTTCTGCGATAATCAGGCTGCCATACACATCACAGCGAATCCAATTTTCCATGAGCGAACCAAACATCTTGATATTGACTGCCATTTGGTTCGGGATTACTTTCTTGAAGGTTTCTTGCTTCCTTCTTTTGTCTCTTCCCGATTACAGCTCGCAGATTTGTTAACCAAAAATCTCCCACCAGTTCCTTTTGGTGTTAACCTGTCCAAGCTCAGTTTTGTTTCTCCCACAGCTGAGCTTGAGGAGGGGGTGAAGACTGAGTAGCATTTCTCTGATTCTGGCGGGTGTTCATCACTGGCGGTTGTTCATCAGATGGCAGCTTCAAAATTTGGCGCCATTTTGGTTTGTTGCTGAAACGCACACCTGGAGTGTCGTTTAGATTATTGTTCTGTTTGGTGAATAGAATAGCCACGTGTTCTTTTGTAATAGGTAGATGAATTCTGTTGGATCTGTTTTAAACCTTGTTTGAGCTGTGTATTTGGCATGATTTTTGAGATCAGAAAAATGAATGAAATATACTGCTTCTGTGCTTTTCCTTCGGCTCCTCCTTTCCAATAAACTTTCTTCTGATTCAATTGTTTTCACAGACGACAGGAAAGGGCCTGCGAATAATAAAACAAATTGATTAAATGGCGAGTATATGCCTAAACAACCACGTCGAGGTTACAAATCAAAACTTAAAGCTAGAAAACGAGAAAAATAAGCAAAGAGACGAACCTAGGAATTCATAGAAGAGTGAAGCAACATATCGAAACAGATTGGAGAAGATCGGAGCAGAAGAGCTACACAGGAGGAGGAACGGTGGAGGAGCGGGGAAGAAACGGAGTAGGAGCGGAAAAGCAGTTGATAAATTGGGGAAGAAATATCTGATGCGTATGTAATTTAAGTAATTACATTTAGGTCCTTTTACCTTTTCTTATTTAATACAAGACCTTCGTCTCACCCGTGGTGAGACGGTCTCACCCAAGTCTTTGTATTAAAAATGATTTCGTTGCTGGAAAGACCATATTTTCATAAGTTATATCTGGTTAAATTCTCCATGGTAAATCCTTGTAGTTGCAGTGTGCGAATTTCCTCATGTAGGAGGGTTCCTTGTGAGCACTAGGAAGTGATGACTAGGTGATTGACCCTTGGATGCCGTGATTTACCTCCTCATAAACCTGTGGTGCCGGGATGACGGGGTCCTGTGGGCGAGGGACTTCGGTATGAAAAGATCAATGTTTAAATTTCCAATTAAAAGAAATTACAATAAAATTTGGGCGCATTTTTTATCCAATATGAAAACCATGCATGTAACAAATACCACTTGGTGCTCCATATCGAAGTTGAAACCGAGTGAGCATGCTCTCCATGTCCTTTATTCTGTTTCGCAACTAAGAAACAGATGTGTGGTATCTTCATCTCCATCATAGCATCTAGTACATACAATGTTTGTTGTCAACTTTCTTTTATTCCCGTTGACCTCTGTTAGTAGAGAACTGTTTAAAACTCTCCACAGGAAGATCATAATTTTCTGAAGCATTTTCAAACTCCAAAATTTATGCCATATTTTATTTGCCTCCATAGTATCAACCTGATTCGAGGTATTCACATTTTGTGTGCTCCTCATTGATACGTTATATCCTTTTTTGACACTGTATCTGCCATCCTCATTGTGTCTCCACAGAACCTGATTATTTCCACCGGTCGAGCTATTTATGTGAATCAACAGAATGTGAGGTACTATGTTAGCTGGAAAGATGACCCTTACCAGCACTGCCCTATAGAACCTGTTCTGATCAATAAGGCGTGCCACCTTTAGATCCGTTGCCGTGCCAATCACTGAAACCTCTGAAATTGGGTTTTGTTTATTCGGGATCCACTTATCATATATCCTGATTGTGTTCCCTTTGACAACTCTCCAAGCTAGATGTTCTGTGATGACGTCCTTTGCCTAGACTAGAGATTTCCAGCCCCACGAGTCTCTCTTCCTGATATGTGTTGGACATATATTGATAAAATACGTGGAAATTAAATAAAAAAATTACACGAACAATTTAACAGTAACAATAATGAAATAGTATTAATTATTCCCGTACAATTAATAAGCATGTTTCAAGCAATCACATATTGATGGAGTCACGAGTACACTCGTTGTCCTTGAAACGAATGAGTCACGTCGTGGACATCGTTCCCTAGGATAAAACCATCGAAGGTAATTTTAACAAGTAAAAATTACCTCGGAGTCACACAAAGCCCGAAGGACTATCACCGACAAAGACAGAGAAAGAAGATAAGACTCAAGTTTAGAAGTAGGGAGGAACTTGAGAATGGTGCGAGGTTTTTGTCTGATATAGAGGCTCTATTTATAGATGTCTAAGAAACCCTATGGAAAGATACGTGGAAAATCTGATTCCCGAAAATATTCTCTAACCACCAAATATTTTACAAATATTTGAATAGATTCTGGAAAGATAAGAATATCATATTCCTTATCATGATTAACCGCGTATCAAATCTCAGATATTCCTCACATGATTCTTAGAATATTTGTTACGCGATTAGGGCTTTCTAGAGACTTCCACACGATCCAAACGCATTTTAGACAGTAAAAAAATTACAGAAAACTTAGTACGTGCGAATGAATTTTCGCCTAAGTTTCCATTCTCAGAGTGATTCTTTGAGCATCCATATCTCATTCACCCTTTATCCGTTTTGAGAGTTTAAACAGTCAATTTTATAGTACTCGCAGAGGAGAATCCAAAAACGATGCCCACTAACTCTAATTCAGTTTGAGCCCAACTCAAAACGAAGCCTAAAAGTTGACGAAATTTAACTTATTTTACAATCATTTTCCAACAATATGTACTATCACTACAGGGAGAACCCCCGTAGGCACGGGTATTTTCACTCCATAGGCACCGGTATTTTGAAAAATTTTATACCGGTGCCTAAGTGACTCGGTGCAAAAGGTGTAGTGTTATAGGCACCGGTAAGTCGTACCATTCTAGCACCGGTACCATTTACCGCCTATGCATGAAATACCACCGGTGCTAGTAAATAGGCGATCATTTAAAAAAAATTAGGCCAGTGAGAATGAACTCACCGGCCGGAATGTGAAACCCAGAATGAACAAAACACAAAAAAACCCGAATCTCATGTAAAAAATTGGAAATTTCATACCACAACCCAAAACTTCATTACATATAATTGAAAGTACATAACACCTCTCAATACATAACACTTCATTACATATAATCAATCATCATAAAAACTAGAACATAATCTTTCAGAAACCCTAGATAACATCAAAGAACCAAAAGTGAGGTCGGATCTAAGCTGAACCGGAAATTTTAGTGGAGCTCGCAACTCCAAACAGCAACCAGAGCGCCGCGGGGAGATAGAGTCGGAGATGGTCCGGGAGATGGAGTCAAGGAGGCATCGAAGCGGTGTCGAAGCAGAGAAGTCGAGGAGATGGAGTCGGAGCTGGTCCGGGAGATGGAGTCGGGGAGGCGTCAAAGCGGCGTTGTCGGTGTTAGGCATCAAAGCGGCGTTGTCGGCGCTAGGCGTCGAAGCGGCGGCGGCGGGGAGGGAGAGGTGGTGCGGGAGGAGGGAGAAGATGGAGAGGAGGTAAAGGAGAAAATAATGAGAGGGAAATGAGGGTGGGTAGATTTGGGGTTTCAGGGGTAGTATATATGGGCAAATTTTTAACGGTTGAGATTCAATCAACAAAAGAAATCAACGGTTCAGATGAAATCAAAGGTTTAAGTGTTGAGCACCGGTACCGGTGCCCGAAATCCTCATACCGGTGCCTAAGAAATCGAAACGCAGCTGCTTTGGGCTGCTTTGAATGTTTTTTTTGAAAAAGAATTGAACCCGAGAGCAAACCTTGGAAATCTTTTCTAAGTGTTAAGCACTGGTACATATACCGGTGCCCAAAATGCTCAAACTGATACCTAAATATTTGAAACGCAGCTGCTTCGGACTGCTTTGAATGGTTTTTTTAAAAAAATTGAACCCGAGAGCAAACCAGGGAGATTTTTTCTAAGTGTTGAGCACCGGTGCTCATTCCAAAATTTTAAAAAATCTCAACAAAATTTGGAATGAAAATTCAAAAAATTCATTATCCCGCCATAACATAGCACCGGTATGAATGAAAAACAATGCCGGTGCTAGTATTATTTGATCTCTAAGTTAACTTTTTAATTTTTAGCATTAGGTCCATAGAAGAAATTTGGAGGCGGCGAATCACAAAATTGAAAATACCAAAATGCAATTAAATAAGAGATAATTGTGTCTTTAAAATTTGAGGTGCAATGGGTGGACAGAAGAGCTTCCAACATATTTTTGGATGGCCCAAAAATTTGTTACAACATTATCCTTCAGTCCAAAATATACGAATTTTGTTATTCTTGCATAAATATAGAAATAGAAAATAAATTGTTTTTTAATGAAATTTTGAAAAGCGCTACTACATGTTCTATAGTAATCTAGAGTTGATTACTTAGAAGATAGAACAGGAAATCGAAAAGAATTATGAATATGTTCTAGTGCTCAATTGTTGATAAATATTTTGTTACAGACTTGGAAAATACAATGAGGTGTATAAGGTAGCATCACGTTTGAGCGGATTTTAATTTGGAGTTACGAGTAAGGTTTTTACTTTTTACACTTAGGTCCCTCCAAGAAAGTTGGAGTCGTCGAATCAAGAAATTGGTGGAACCAAAATGCAATTCAATAATACATGATCGTAACTCTGCAATTTGAGTATGTATGGGTGAACAGAAGGGTCTCGAAAGTTAACATTGATTACTTTTATAAACTCTAGGAAAATTACACCGTGACCCAAAATTGTGTTACCTCATTACTCCAAAATACATGATTTTTGTTATTATTGCCTAAATATAAATATATAAAATAAATATTTTTTTTGGTGAATTACTGAAAAACGCTAGTATATGTTCTAGAGTAACTTATGGTTGATTACTTGAAAGTTACAAAGTAAAATCAGAATGGATTATATATATGTTCTTGTGCTCGATTTTTTATAAATATTCCCTTACATGCATGGAAAATACAATGGGGAGTGTATATGCTAGGATCACGTTCGAGCGGATTTCAGTTTGGAGTTACGAGTAAAATTTTTTACCTTTTGCACTTAGGCCCCTCCAAGAAAGTTGGAGTCGTCGAATCATGAAATTGACAGAACTAAAATGCAATTCAATAATATACGATTGTAACTATACAATTTGGGAATTATGGGTAAACGGAACGATCTTGAAAGTCAAGATTATTACTTCTATAAATTCTTGGAAATTACACCGTGACCCAAAATTGTGTTACCGGTGCTGAATTTATTCATAGGCACCGATTTTTCGTGTATTGGTGCTAAATTATGGTTTTGTCGCATTGGTATTCAGTGCATAGGCACCGGTTTTTGTGTACCGGTGCTGAATTTATTCGTTGGCACCGGCTTTTGTGTACCGGTGCTGAATTTATTCATTGGCACCGATTTTTTGTGTACATGTGCTGAATTTTGGTTTTGTAGCACTGTTATTCAGTGCATATGCACCGGTTTTTTGTGTACCGATGCTGAATTTTGGTATTTTAACACCAGCATCACTGACATACCGGTGCCTATGCCATTTTTAGCACCGGTATTTCGGTACCGGTGCAATTGTATCGGTGCATATGTACCTATTTTTCATTAGTGTATTCTTAAGTCCCCATTCCTCAGATACTTTGCCTTATAGACCTGCGTTAGGAGATTGTTTTTTATCTACCATCAATGTCCATGCATGCTTTGCTAGCAATGCTTCTTTCATGTCTTTCATTGATCTTATGCCTAGCCCACATTCCTCTTTAGACTTGGATAACTTTTTCCATGCTTTCCAGTGAATTGGTTTCTTTTCTATTTCTCTCCTCATATGAAAGATGCTGTCATATTGTCTAATTTTTCCAAGATACTACTAGGGATGCAAAAAATTTCCAGCTGGTATATGGAGACTAAGAGCATCTACAATCAGCACTTCCCAAAACTCACAAACACTCCAACTTTTTCTATTTTCAAATAATATAATCACTTTCTCACCTTAACTACACTCACCAAAACTCCCCTCTCCAATCTAACTTCACAATCATAACTCAATTCCACATCATCACTATTTTCTCCACATCATTTTATATTCCTTTCACACATTTTATATTTCTACAATCTAATATTAACTACATCATATATATACACACACACACACACACACACACATCCATAGAAATAAATTTTTTTGTAAACATATAAAATTTTTAAAAATTGGAAGCCGAATAATAAAATTGGAAGGATATCTTGAATTCGATGAATTTGAGTTTGTCGATTGATTATTGAAATAGGTGAATCCATCTTTAACAATTCGAATCAAACCAAAAAATTACAATTTTTTTGCATAAGATTTATTTTATTAAAATACCCGCATAAGTGAGGGGGTATATGTATTAGGCTCCCCAGGCCGTAAAAGATAACACGATTACATAGTTGAATTTTTTGGATGTACAACTAAGTAAGCTGATTGTGAAAAATCTAAGTACAAGTAGCTTTACTCCATAGCCCTCATCTCTAACCCCTAACTCAATAAGGGATATGGCATGAACCCTTGTCGAGATCTATTATGCCCTTCCACTCTTTTTCCTCCACACCCTTGTGTCGACAAAAAGAGGTGGCCTCCCATAATAGTCCCTTACAAATCCCCTCCCAAAAGAGATTTACTTTTGGAACACAAAAGAAGAGGCATATATCATCTTCTCTATGTTTCTTTGCTTGGTGCAGCTTCCAAATGTGATCCTGATGCATCCTATATGATTTTTCATCAAAGTCCATAGTCTGGTATAATTTCAAAGTAGAGACTCCATCAACATGTGAAGATCATCTGATTTCAACATCCATTTCAAGCTCCCAAGGAACAAAAGTACCTGTCAAAACACGATAAAAAGGAGCAGTATTTGGTTCTACAAAAACTAGCATATACTCTAAAGTCATGATTAAAAATAGTCTATTTACTTCTTGTATAGGGAAAAATAATTTCACCTAGTACTATTTGACCTTGAATGTCTTTAGGAAGCTCTAGACAAGAGAAAGTCCGATTTATCTGTTTGAAAGAGGCAAGCTTGGCTAGAGAGTCTGCAACTTTGTTAGCTTCCCTGCATGTGTGTGAAATAGTGCTGTCCATCTTTTCCATATATTGCTAGATTATCCTTACTAGTTCAAAACAGTTCCAAGGCACTCTTTATTCCCTTCTTAATACTTTTACATGTATTAAAGAATCACTTTCTGTGTGCATATTTCTTATCCCATGAGAATCCGCCATTTGTAAGCCGTGTTCTATTACTCTAGCTTTAGCTTCAATGGTGGAGAAGGTTGGTATTGTTTTAGCCTCGGAAAGAATTTCTTTTCCTCTTTTGAGCCCTCAATATCCAAATTAAACCTGGGTGGCCATTACTCAAAATAGATCCACCAGTGTTAAATTTAACACAATTTGAAGGAAGCCAGGAAACAGCCACTGGCTCCTTCATTTTTTTTGAGATTCTGGCAATAAACAAAGTAGGATATACAGTAGATAGATTCCAAATTGCTTCAATCCTGTGAGCTATAAGTATATTATTTACTATGTTCAGTATGTGGGCAAACAATTTTGAAATCAGGTTTAATGCCCTCAAATTGAAACTTGTTTCTGGCACACCATAATGACCATGATATTATGCAAGGAATAGCTTTAATGATCAGACCAGCTTCTTTATTTTTAAATTTCAGAGTCCAGTAATGAAAGAATATGTTCCAAAGTATTTTATTTTCTGAATGCATGTTTGAAAGGTATTATCTATTAGGGACCAGATCCTTTTTGAGAAAGAGCATGAACTAAATACATGATGTATGCCATCATTGTCATTATTGCAAAAACAACACTTTGATGGCAAGTGACGTAAGACATCAGGCATTGATATCAGCCTGTTTAGTAGTCTCCAGTTCCATAAATAAATATTTTGAGGCAAGAAGGAAGACCATATAAATTTAAAAGAAGGAATCTTGTCTTTTCTATGTCTCAAAAGTTCATAAGCAGATTTTAAAGCGAACTTTCCATGTTTTGTGCTTTTCCAAATTAGTACATGTTTATATTCTGGAAAGATATGATTCTCTGATTTGATAATTGAAAGGATTTCATATGGAAAAATGTTTTGGAAGGCATCAACATAATGGTTCTGATCTGCCATAAATTCTACAATAGTTAGTTCTGGTAGTATCTAATCATCTTCAGTTGTCCAAAACTGAGAAAGAGGACCCCTTTTTGTCCAATTTGCAAACCAGAAAGATAAATCTCCATTCCCAATTTGAACAAAGGAATTATTAATAGCAATATCTTGGACTTCCATGATTCTTTTCCAAGATCTTGTACTTTTTTTTTTGTTATCTAGTTTAGACCACATGAATTGTGACGAAAGAGAGACCCCTAGTTATAGTTTACACCATAATTTTAGAGAGAAGCTTTTAGTCATTGTGTTAAGATCTTTTAGGTTTAGACCATTTTCTTCTTTTGGAGTAGTTAGCTTAGTGTAACTTCTCCAAATTTTCATCTTGTTGTTTACTATATCTTAACTATGCCACAAGAATTTAGCAAACATTTTATGTAGATTATTAGTTATGTGTTGGGTAGGTTTTAAGACTGTGAGAATGTGTAGGGGGATTGTAGACAAAATGTGTCTAATTAAAGTAAGTCTTCCACCTTGAGTTAACATTTTATTTTGGCAAGAATTAATCTTAAGATTAATTGAGTTCAGTAGACTCTGGTAGTATATGTTATTGTTTCTCCTTGTGTAGATTATGCAACCCAAATATTTGAATGGAAGAGAGCCACTAATCATTTTTGTTTCTTGTTTGATTACTGCTTCCATTCTTGGATTAGCATGTTTGGATAGGAAATAAGAAGATTTTTCAAAATTAATCTTCTTACCTGTGGCTTTTTCATAAATTTTCAAAAATCCCATTAGTTTTTTAATTTCTGATTTAGAGATTTTCATGAAAATTGCAGTGTCATATGCAAAAGATAGATAAGTTACTGCTTTCATAGGTTTTGGGAGTTTATAATATCCAATGTCTGCATATTGAAACAAGAAGTTTATATTTCTGGAGAAGGCTTATGCCATTAAAATAAAAATAATAGGGGATAGGGGATCCCCTTGCTTTAAACCTCTGGAAGCATTAAAAAATCCAAAGCTTTCTCCACTGATCAGAAGTGAGAAAAATGTAGCTTTTAGGTTTCCAATTATTAACTGATTTAAATGGTAAGAGAATCCTATCTTTGTTAAAAGTTTTTAAAGATAACCCCAAGAAACTCTGTCAAATTCTTTCATCATGTCTAATTTTATAATCATACTGATTCCAGGTTGTTTGGAATGTATGTAATTAGACATTTCTTGCATTAAGAGTACACTATCAGCTAATTCCCTTTCTGAAACAAAGGTTGTTTGTTCTGGAGAGATTATGTCTTTTAGGATTGGTTTTAATCTGTGTGATAATAGTTTAGTGAGTAGTTTATTAATGAAATTACATAGGCTAATTGGCCTAAAGTCTTTGAATGAGGAAAACATTTTTTTGGGGATTAGGGTAATGCATGTTGCAGATATGGCTCTGGGTACAGGTGAGAGATTTAGAAAGTCATTTATTGCTTATGTTTGACCATCTTTGATTATAGACCATCAGTGTTTGTAGAAAACCCCATAGAAGCCATCTGGACCAGGAGTAGGCTCATTATCCATGTCCTTTAGAATTGATGACATTTCCTCCAAGTTTGTTTATTTTGTTAAGTTTTGGTTGACTGATTCTGATATTAGTGAGGGAATGTTTTCCAATAATACAGCTGTATTGATGCTAGAGATGTCTTGGTTATATTCCTGAAGTAGATAACAGAATAATCTAACTGCTTCATTCCCTATTACGGTTTGTTCATACAGCCAATTGCCATTGCCATCCTTAATTGATGAAATGGATTGCCTTTTGAAATTAGCTTTGACTTGAAGATGAAAAGATTTAGAATTTGTATCCCCTTCTTTTAGCCACTTTAACCTTGGTTTTTGCTTCTAAAAAGTTTCTTGATTTGTAAGGGCCAAGGTGAGTTTAGCTTTAGCTTTATTGTATTTTATCAAAGTTTCAGTATTTTTATTTTGTTGAAGGTTTTCTTCAGCAGCTGAGAAAAGTTCTTCAGCATTTTTAACTCGATAAAAAATGTTGCCAAAAATAGTTTTATTCCACTGTTTTAGTGCAATTTTTGTGTTTTTCAGTTTGGAAGCAAAATTTTTCAAACCTGTCAAGTTTGAGTTTATATTCCATGCTCTTTGGATTAAAGTTAATAATTATGGATGTGAGGTCCAGCCGTTATGAAATTTAAAGGATTTAGGTTTAGTTATGAGCATTTGGTTTGAAAATTTTAAAACTAGTGAGGAGTGATATGATTGCTCTCTGGGCAGGGTTTGTGCTGAGGTTAAAGAAAAGGTAGAGTCCCATAGATGGTTGGATAATGCTCGATCAAGTCTTTCCCATACTCTTCCTTTGGACTTTATACCTGTCCAACTAAATAGATTTCCAGATGTGTTAACAGTCACTACTACAAATAACATCTATTACCTCAGTTTTTAAGGCCTATTTACCTCGGTTTTTGGGCCCTAAAAAACTGAAGTAAATGTGGCTGGAGTAAAAAGGTAACATTTTACCTCGGTTTAAAACGGAGGTAAAAAGTATTTTTTTACCTCGGTTTCATGCGACATCGCACCACTATCGGGCTTACCAACATCAGTGTGACTTTGTACAAAAAAATGAGGTAAAATATTTATGGTCAAAATCAGTTGAAAAGGTGGTGCGACATCGAACCTGCTGTCGGTAAGACCGAAACAAGGTGAGAAGGTGGTGCGACATCGCACCTACCGTTTCGGATTTTTTAAAGAAAAAAGTACTGAAAGATGAATCGACATCGATTCCACTATTGATAGTTCATAACTGATTTCGTCCAATTACATATTTCTGGCCACTATACTCAGCCACTTCAGAGTTAAAGAAAATACAAAATCAGATTCAGCTTGAACAAAAATTGTACAACTCAGAGTGTATACATTCCATATATTCATAAATTAATCACGGTTTCATGTATTCAAAAAATCAAACCCTAGAATCTATAATGGAAATTTATAGAACCTAGATCTATTCTTGTGGCGTCGTTGGTTGGAGTCGAAGATGCACTTATCGAAGTCGCTGGTCAGATGGTAGCATCGCTGCTCGGATGGCGAGAGAAGACGCACAGATGGTCGGAGCTCTGGTCTCAGGTCACTTGGATGGTGGAGCGGTGGTTGCTGGCGCAGATCTGGAATGCTGTGGAATGCCGAAGAAGATGCCGGTGGAGCAGCGACTGCAGTCAGAAGCAGCGCGGCGGCGATCAACGGCAGGATGATGGAAGAAGAATGGAGGGAGGCATTTATTTTTAGAAGAGAGTGTGGATGCGGGTGTGGAGAACTAAAATATTGGGTTTGGTTTTACATTAGGGTTTAGTGTTTTTATATAGGAGGGGTTTGGGCTTAAAGTAGCCTGAAATCAAATCTAGGATTTATAAGGAAGTCTTAATGTTTTGATCATAAATTTTTAATCCGGACTCGGAATCAGGAAATTCTATTGGCGTTGGAACCGTCTCGACGAGCACTACAAGATCCATGTTAGCAACAAGGACAGTCACTCCATTTTCTGATTTGAGGTCGTTTAAGGCCTCAAAAGAGCAATTTACTATTTTTGAGTGTTTTCCAAATTTCGTTTAATTTTGGAATTTATTAAATTCCTTTTTTTAAATAATTTTCTTCCATTTTTCTTCCAATTTCATTATTTAAGGGCCTCTCATATTTTCAAAGATTTCATCATTTTAATAATATTTTCGAGAATTATTTATTTTCTAACCAGTTCATCAATGTTTGTGTACAAAAAGTCAATTAAGGGTTGACCGTTTATTTGGGCATGCATGGGTGAACGAAAGGGCCTCAAAAGTTAACATTGATTAATTCTACACAATCTTGAAAAATTACACTGTGGCCCAAAATTGTGTTACCCTATATTTTATTGCTCCAAAAGACATGATTTTTTTATTCTGTCATAAATATAGAAATATTAAATAGATAAATTTTTTGGTAAAATGTTGGATAAGGATGGAAAATCGGAAAGGATTACAGATATGTTCTTATGCCCGATTGTTGATAAATATTCTATAACAGACTTGGAAAATACAATGAGGGTATATATGGTAGCATCATGTTCGAGCGGATTTCAATTTGGAGTTACGAGTAAAGTTTTAACATTTTGCACTTAGGTCCCTTCAAGAAAGTTGGAGTTGAGGAATCACGAAATTTGTGACAAAAAATTGCAATTCAATAAAATACAATTGTGGTTTTCCAATTTGGGCATGTATGAGTTAACTAAAGGGTCTCAGAAGTTAACATTGATTACTTCTACACAATCTTGAAAAATTACACTATGGCCCAAAAATTGTGTTACCCCCATTATCCATTGTTTCAAAATATATGATTTTTGTTATTCTTGCCTAAATATAGAAATATAAAATAAGGTTTTTTTTGGTGAAATGTTGGAAAGCGCTAGTACATGTTCCTGAGTAACTCATACTGGTGCCTCCTAGCAACCAAATTTTATACTAATTTTATATAATTATGAATAAGTAGTATATCAAATTTTATTCGGTGAAAAAATAAAATTTATTTATTGATATTCAACTTCGATCACATATTACTCGAACTCTACGTTTCATTTATTTCATTTGAAAAATATAAACATAAAGTCGTAGTTAAAGGTATAGTTTTTTTTTTAAAGGTATAGTTATACAATCCTTTAAAAGTTTAAAAGAAATGGAGTAGCATAAAAAATTTACAAAATTATATTTTAATTTTGTTTAACATTAAATTTTATTATTAAAATATCGATAATGTGTTACTCAAACTCTACATTTAATTTATTTCTTTTGAAAATATAAACATAAAGTCATATTTAAAAGTATAATTATAAAATCTTTCTAAATGAAAAAGAAATGGAGTTGCATACATTTTTTAAAATATTATATTTTTGGTTTAATAAAGAAAATTACATTATGAATATATATACATATATATATATATATTCAATTATTTTAAATCGTGCATCGGAAGGGTGTTGCGAGATGTACGTGCGACATCGGTCACAACAATAATCGACATCGGTAAGCCAGATATGCATGCGACATTGGTAATTTCATGTCTGCGAGTGGTACTTGCAACGTTGATTATATTATAATCGACATCGGTAAGCTAGACATACGTGCAACGTCGGTCATTTAATGTCTGTGAGTGGTACGTCCGACGTTGGTCTAAAAAATAATCAATGTCGGTAAGCCTGACATGCATGCGGGGTCGGTCATTGATGTCTGCGAGAGTGACGTGCGATGTTGGTCCCAAATACAACCAACGTCGGTAAGTCAGACATGCGTGCAACATCGGTAATGACAGGTTTTCACTTTGGTTTTTTTAAAAGCTGACTTTTTACCTCAATTTGTTTTATAACGAGGTAAAAAATAATTTTAACTTAAAAAAAGAGACCTTAACCCAAAAACCGAAGTTAAAGGGGCGAAGGAATAAGTTTAGTTTGTTGTAGTGAGTAGAGAGATTGGCTTCAGCTCTGAAGTTTTGAAAATTTTTTATTGCTCTCCGATTAGGAGCTGAAGGGCCAATGTATTTTTCTTGTTTCTCAATTAAATTGAAATCCCCGATTAAGCACAATGGTTTTTGTTTGAAATCCAAAATGGAGTTCCAGAGCAGTTTTCTCTGGTTTATTGTAAATTTGGCATAAATGAAATCAATTAGACATTCCTTATCAAGGGATGAGTGACTAATTTCAGTAAGGATTAGTTGATCCTCACTTTTAATTGTGTTAATATTTGCAGTTTCTTCCCAAAAAATCCATATCTTATTTAGAGGGTCGTTAAAACAATTTTTGTAACCTAACTTCATAGCAATTTCCCAGATGGCTTTTTTATTTAGCATTGGTTCTATAATTGCTATTATAGCAGGTTTAAATATTTTTTTTAATGTCTTTTAATCTTATATGTGTAGGATTATTACCAATTCCCCTTGCATTCCATGATAATATGTTGAGATTCATCATTAAACAATTTTGTTGGAGTTCACTGTGGATCTTGTTAAAATGGTTTTTGGAGTTGAGGTGTAATCCCTCTTATTGTATCTTCTGATCTTAATGTTCATCTCAGATTGGTGCTGAGATGCATTAGAAGAATCATCAATTTGAATGTGATCTGAGTTAGATTCTTGTGAGGTTGAATTTTTTGAAAGAGAATCAAGTCTTGTTTTGGAATCTTTTAGATTCTCTTTGATTTCTGTAAAATTATTAAATGTTTTAGCATATGAGATAAGATGGATACTTTCAGATTGTTCATGGTTTAGCCAATCTAATCTCTTAGTTTTAGTTTTGGATTTATTTGAAGTCAATAGTGGAGAGTCCCCACCATTGATTTCAATGAAATCCTGGTGGTTTTTTACTACATCTTTTGATGCTGAATTGGGTTCACTATCTCTATTAGCATTAAGGGTTTCGAATTGATTATTATGAATCAGTGATCTATCATTTTTAGAATCATTAGATGATGTTCTGAATGACAGGTTAGGCTGATGTTGAACATTCAAAGAAATGGTAGCATGCAAATCAGGGAGTTCTGTGTTATTCTATGTAGACACATTTTGAGTAGGCAGTGTAGAAGGAGCAGCGTTGACAGATAGAGAAGGATTCATATTCAGAGGTGGGAACATAACATTTGAGGTAACATTCTGAGCAGTATTATCTGTAGGGATATTAGATAGTGTAGGGGAAGATGAAATATCAGTACATATCACATTTTGAGCAGATTTAGGTGATACAATCATATCAATTTGAGAATTAGGGGGAACCTGTGATCAGTGGAAGAACCAGAATTTTTGTTCAGGTGGGGCTAGAGGAGGGATTGTAATGGGATGGCGTCCAAACGGTGGCAGGATGGCGGCCAAAGCTAGAGCAGGCAGTGGCCAGTGGAGGCCCACTTTTGCATTTTTGGGCGAGAATTGTATATTAAAGATTTAATTTTGAATTTTGAATTTTTTCTTTTTTTCGTTCAGTACTAACCAAAATGACGTCATTTTGATAAAATATGGGCAAAAAAAAGCCACCAGAGGCCGTCTTCTCCGACTCTAATCGCTGAAAAAGCACAACCCTAAGTCTTTAACGCTGGGAAGCGCTACTAACCACTATTACCATAGCACCGGAATCTCAAGTAGGGATGGAGCCCTACCACACACCATGGTAGTTCTGCCCCTGCTTGTGATCCCTGATGATGGATAAAAACTTTAGAACTTGCTATTGTAGGTTGCGTCTTCTCCTGACTTGATTAATGCTTTTCATTCCATTACCCTCTGGGTCTTCATCCTGCAACAACTTCTTAGAAAGAGTATCGCTTTATTCTTGTAGACAGGGATGCAAAATTTCTCCTAGTTGAAAAATCAAAAGATAAATGACCATTCCCTTTACTTTTGGCTCTCTCATGTTCATATGTGGGAATGGATATATTACCTGTCTGAATACCTCATTTCTTTGGCTTGCAAGAAGTGAACTTGGAAGTGTTCTTTTCAAACCTGCACATAGTAGTTGTATGTCCTAGTTTAAGACAATTAGAACAATACATAGTTGTTCCCTCATACTCAAGGTATTTCCCAAACCGTATGTCTCTAAAGCTTAACCAAATTCTTTCCAACATTGGTGACATCAATTTCAACACAGATCCTTGCAATATGTGGTCTAGTTCTATTTAGTGATGCTTTATCTACCCTTATTGGAGTACCTATGAGATTACCAATTGAAATTAACACCCAGTAGTCAAAGAATTGTTATGGTAAACCATACAGAGCAATCCAAATAGGGGCAATATGGAAATCTGCATTAGGGTTGAAATTAGGAACCCATTCCGTCATTCTAATTGAATACGAACCAAATTCCATATTTTGGTAACGAAAAGGATATCCAAACCTGGCAATTATCTAACAAAGAGATATCAGTGTGGCCTTTAAAACCTACAGTATGAAAGTCCTTCTCGTGTTTATCCATTTGTGGTCAACTTTGAGAAAACTTCCCTGCCAGCGTCCAACGGAGAGGGGCTTCCAACCATGAGCATTCCTCATCTGTAAAGTGTAGACTAGGTTCACCTAGATGCTCTATTTTCGATTTTACAATGAAGAGAGCGATGTGTTCAATGGGGTTTTTGTTCTGATTGAGATTTAAGGCATTGCAGAGTTCATCTTTTAGGGGTTGAGCATAGGTAATGGAGGAGATGAAAATAAAATTTGAAAGAGATGTGAGAAATGTATCAATGTTGGTATTTATTTATAGGGAAATATTTTAAAGAATTTTGTGTCATTTTTAAATTTTATTTTTTTTGAATATAATTGTGTTTTGCCCATTTAAATTTGTTAGAGCAAAAATACAATATAGGAAGACAAGTGGTACTATTGGACTAGGGTATATAACTTATCTCATTAAAAAATTCAACTCACAAATCGAGACCCACCCACATGATGAATTGGAGAGAGTTTTGTGGAGCGTTCATTTGCCTCCCCTCCTCTAGGGTGCCTCCCATTTTCCCCACCCACATTCACCAAAGCCTCACAATTGTGGCCCAACACTCATCAAAACCCCCCTCTCCCACCCCGAATCGTAAATGCTCTAATGAGAGTACATACTTTTCTAATGTAATTCTACCAGCCAAATCAAGCATTCTAGTTTTCTCGGAAGTATGTTCATCCCTGAATTTTTGAACAAAGCTAGAGAACACTTTCTTTTTTTCTATCCAAATAATAATATTCATGCGTTGATATTTCCCTCCTATTCCATTCCCATGTATATTTAGTGTGTACCTTGCATACTGCTCCATTTGTGCGGTGGTATTTGGGTTGAATTGGATCACACAATTGTCAAAGTAGAGCCTCTATCCTGAATATATCACATGAAAATCAATTGTTTTTGACAAATAATTCACTGTTTGGTATGTGCACTCTGTGAAGAGTATGCAGTCATTTTCATACATAAGATGGCCGATACGAGGTGCACCTCGTGATATCTGTTTCCCCAGATTTTAATTCCTTTCAAGTTTACGTCTCATCCAAGCAAACTTCAACTGTTGAACAATTATAAATAAGTAGGGTGAGAGAGGGAAACTATGTCTTAATCCCTTATTAGGATCAAAGAAGTTGGACTTGCTTCCACTGACTATCACTTAATACATGACTAATTGTACGCATTACATTATTAGACCAACCCAGGTTGAGCGAAAACTCATTGTCGTTAATGCTTTCTCAAAAGAATCTCTACAAGACTCTATTGTATGCCTTGCTCATAGCTAGATTTATCGCAACACATCCTTGTTTTCTTGCCTTATTCTTCCTTAAGAAATCTATTAACTTATGTGCAAGAAGAACATTTTCACCAACAATCCTACCTGGAACAAAACCATTTGGTTGTCCGCTATCAAGTTAGCAATGTGTTTTTTCATCCGTAAAGCAAGTATTTTAGCAATGATTTTGTATTTGTTATTGCATAGGGATGTAGGCCTGAAATTAGCAGGTTTTTGGTAGTTTTTTCTTTGGGATGAGTATGATTGCTTCTTATTGCAGTTTCCCAACAAATGCTCCCCATTAAGGATTCTCAGGATGGATTGAGATACCTCCTTTCCAACTATCTGCCAATGCTTTTTGTAGAGCCTAGTAGGTAAATCATCATCTCCTGCGCTTTCCAAGAGTTCATATTTCGAATAGCATTCCAAACTTCTTCTTTAGTGAAAGGTTCTTGGAGTCTTTCCTTCTTCTCCAAGGTTAAACACTTGGTATTAACATGTATATATATATATATACACATATATATTGTTGTTCCGAGATCTCTTGGTATACCTAGCGGGTACCATTCCAGTTGAACAAATGCTGCTTTCACATGCTTCGTGATGATATCTTTTACCTTATCTTGATCAGTTTTCCATTCCTTCGATGATGATCAAATGAATGCCTTGTATAGAGTTCATGTCTTCCTTTGTTTTGCCTATTTGTGAAGTTAGGTTAGTATTTAGATAAATTATTTTACTTAATTAGTTAATTATAGTGGAATTATGGTGTATTAATTATACTTACATTCATTTTTAGTAATGACATGGATTGTCATACTTTATTTGTATTAAGGTTAAATTATATAGTTTAGGGCGAACGACTTTAGGGGCCCTCAAACTCTTGCCATTTGACCCTTTTGGCCACTCATTTTTTCCGATCACTTTTGTCCTTGAACTAACAAAAGTGTTGAATCATAACCCTTTCGTCTGGTCAAAGCATCAACTTTGGTCAAAGTGTTAAGTGTAAGGGTAAATTAGTAATTTTATTTTTTCCCTTTTTCATTTTTTAATTTTCTTTTCTCCTTTTCCTTTTTTCTTTCTCTTTTTCCATTCTCCTTCAGATCATTCATCCTTTTCCCATTCCTTTTCATCGCTTTTTCCATTCTCCTTTTCCCGTCTCTAATCAATTCAGATAATTCATCCACTTCACTGAAATCCGCCCTCCATTTTCATAAGCTGGAAGCCATTTAGCGGGGTTGCGGGATGCTGGTTCGGGCTGAGTAGAAAGTAGGCATTGCCTGTCTTGCTTTGCGGCGCTACAGTGTGAAGTGGCACAAGGCTTTGTCGCTCGCTGAATTCGGCTGAGGTGGTGGTGCGTCTTGAGCTGCTGTGTCGTGTGGGTGACTGAGCTTTGGTTCACCGACGGGAACCTAGAACTGGTGCGCCACTGTGCGTATTCACCGTCGATAACGTAGCTGAGAGCTTGAGGAAAATGGGTTGCCGGCAGCAGGGTCACTTGACCTGCTAGAATGAAAAATGGGTTTGAAGACCCCTGGGGTTTCTCAGGTTGGGCCGAATCCATTATCTTTGGGCTGAAAATATTGTTGGATTTTTCTATAGAAATGAGGCATCATCCGGGTCAATTGGATTTTGCTCAGGTTTATGGGTTTTCCTTTTTCAGGGTTTGTTTTTCCGGTGAGCTGTTGCTGTCTGCTTTTTTGACATTAATTTGGTGAGGTGGCAGAGAATCAATGGTGGTGGACTGGCTGGCAAGGTGGCGGAGATTAGATGGTGGTGGTAGGGAGGAGAACATGTGGTGGTGGTGGTGAGTTGGCTGAGACTATATCGTAGTGTGATGGGGAGGAGAATAAGTGGTGGTGGCGACGGGATGGCTGAGAATAGATGGTGGTGGCAAGGTGGCATGGTGGGAGAAATAGGGTTGCCATAGGTGGTGAGGTGGCGTGAGGCGGCAAAGGAAGAAATAATGAATAATAAGTAAAACATATAATAAGGAAGATGAAAAGAGAAAGGAGAAAGAAAAGGAAGGAAATAAGGAAAATAGAAAAAGGATAAAAGAAAAAGGAAAGAAAAATGAGAAATTACTATGTTGCCCTTAAACTTAACATGTTTGACCAAACTTAACGCTTTGACCGGGACAGAAGGATTACAATTCAACACTTTTATTTGTTCAGGGACGAAAGTGATCGAAAAAAATATGGGGCCAAAAGGGTCAAATAACAAGATTTGGAGGGCCCATGAAGTCGTTCCCTTATTTTTATTCTTTAATTTATTCGTCAACATCGGTAATCTTTAAAGTATAAAACTTTAGTTAGGATGGACCATTAAGGAAAGTAAGACACTGATGTTACATTTATTCATTAGACTTCTATTTCTATGGCTAATTACTCATTTCAATTTTGTATCTCTTTGGAAGAATGTAAGCTGTTCCACAGTAGGTTCCTTAATTACAGTTACTATGATACTCGTTAGTTGATCTCTAAAAAACAAAAGCATAGTTACTGTGTCATTTTACTTCTGTGCATTATTAGTCCACCCGGTAATGTATCTTTGGCAGGCTTATAGCTTTGGAATTTGGGTTTTTTAAGAATTAGAAATTGTTTAGCGCTAAAATTATATAGTTAGAAATATTTTCTAAATTAATGTCCAAAACTCCTAAATCACTATAAGAAACACGATCTATTACCTCATTCTTTTTACCTCGATTTTTTTGTTAACACCAAATAATCGAGGTAAAAAGTTCTTTTACCTCATTTTTTTTCCAAAGTAAAAGATAGTAATTACCTCGGTTATAAGAAACCGAAGTAAATAGATGGTTTTTTTCCTCGGTTATTTTTTGAACCGAAGCAAAAGGTTTTAAAATGAAGTAAATAATCTTACCAATTAATGTGCTTGTCGCATGTGTTCTTTGACAAGTTTCCCGACTTCGCTACGTTGATGCCGGGAGGTATTGCGAACTAATTGCGAAGTTTCATTATTTGGTGGAATGTAAAATTAAGGTTATAAGTTAGACTCAACATTGTCTACAAAACACCCTACAAATACTGCCCTAATTTAAGCACAATCAGTACCCCATTTGTTCATTGTTCAAACAAGATAGACAAATAATTAGAACAACAGTAGTCATTAAAATTTCTTACAATTATATAGTAAATAATTTAATTAGAATAAGAACTGTCTTAGTTCCAACATAATAGAAATTACCATACACTCAATCAGCTCGGACAATGATGACCTTGAAAATGACTGGCCCCCTAGCTTGTATCACCTCGAAGAAAAAGGTGTCCCCGATGTGTAGGTTGTTACCCCCTAAGGAACTCTCCAAAACCCTTTGGGGATAGGGCCTTGACCCTCCCACCACCCGAGTAGTTCATATGCCACTCTATCCCATAGCACCTCAGCATTACAGGAGTCTTCTCAGTCGGTAGGACTGGTACAATCTCCCATGAGATGTACTAATTAAGTCATCGTAACAAATGAATATTGATTAGAAATATTTATATATTTAATTATATATATATATATGTATATATGTTATATGTATATACATATTCAATTGTCAAAAAATAAACTTTATTTCAAAAAGCTTTACCAAAGTTGGTATTTTCCCAAAGTTCAGCTGCTTCAAAGTGCAGTTGAAACGTGGGCTATCAAAAGCCATCGAATGGTGTTCAATGTCGAAGAAAAAAGGCTTTGGATGCCTTTGTTGTGCGGTGAACTATACGAAAACAAGAATGTATTAGTTGTTACAAATTAAAGTGTGGTGTTTGGACACTCACACACATATATGTATACACACACACATATACACATCATGGTCCTTCGCCGGCCATTAGTCCTGCATCAGAAGCAAAAATGTGAAGTGATGAACCACACCATGGAATTCCATGTGCGACGTCATAAGAAGCGTCACAGGTGGTTGTTGGTATGAAGCAGTGATTTGGTCGACATTAAAATGCAATCTCGGTTGTATGTCGGTTTATCCAAATAGAACACCAATATAATACCGATGTCTCGTGGGGATATTCAAAGTAAATCAAGAGGCCATAATGCAAAGTTGGTAACATTTTGGGCAAACAGAACGCCATACCAAGATACATCTGATGTCATAAAATGAAGAAATATAAAATTTTTAAAAAAACTCAGCGAGGTCGCATATCTATCAGATGAATCAAACTATGCCATATATACTACCGACATCGCAGATATCACAGTTTGCTACAGGAAGAAACACATCAAACCAGAAAAATAAAGTTTCATCAACATGAAATATACCAAATACCCCTTAGGAGACATACCAAAACACATTACTAACACTCAAAGTCAAGGAAAGTTCACACTCTCAAAATTTTTAAACAAATTCACAGACCACAGATATGATAGTGTGAAGTAAGAAGTACAAAAATTATGTGTTAGGAGATTAGAAACACCATACCTTTTTTCTATTACACAAGAGTAGGGTCGAAGGTGGAGACCGTTGGAATTCGTGGGAAATTTGTAAAGAAAAACTTGAACTGTCTGTTAGGGTTACCATATTTATATCTATTTTGGAACGACGCCATTTTAACCATGTTCTGTAGTCCACCTATTATGTGCGATGTCGCAGGTCTGTCGATTCTTGCAAACACATACCGATCATAAGACCGATGTCGCATCTATAAGGGCCTAACACCCAACCGGTCAACAATTCCAATTTATAAATACAATTCCAAATAACATTGATTAACATGTTATGTTAAATATCAAACATTGAATAACTCTAAAATAACATTAAAAAATAAACTTAAAATGTTAAGATATTTGATACAAAACACGTCCCAAATCAAATTCAACACAATTCAAGAAAATAATGTTTTGATACATAGTGATACATTTTCTTAAACATCCCTCTAAAGTTCACGGGAAAGAATGACTACACAGAAAACTATGGCCCCAACACCATTTATAAGCTCGAAGCACAGTGTGTGTATCCCTAATCTCAAGTTCCTCTTCGTCAAGAAACTGGCCAAACCCCTTCAGGGTTAGGGTCTTGAGCATCCTGTTCCCCGAGTAGTGCATTTTGTACTCCCTTCCTTTGCATCTAATCACATCATCCAATTTGTAGGGCGGGGTGTACTCAGCAATTTTGTCTAGGATGTACTGAATTATATATAAAAAAACATTTGTTAGTACCTTTTATGAAAGTACTCTATAGAAAAAGTTAATTTAAAAATCATTTTGTTTGAAACAGGGAGGAATTACCATAATTGGAATTAGCCTGAAGTTTTTCTAAGTCAGAGTATGTACAAAATGAGGATATCTTCCTGAGAATGTAAAACGATGCATGTGCAAGTTCGCATTGATCTGACCATTTATAGAAAGCATGAATGCGAGGTTGCATGAAGATCTGTACAAAAGAAGCCAGACCGACTTGTGAGCGACTCGCATTACAACAGATAAAGACAACAACAAATAACGACAGCTCCCTTACAACAAATTGTACTAGCCTAATTTATATTCCAACACCCTAAAACCATATTCTAACACTCTAAAACCATATTCTAGCACACCAAACCATAGAAACCTCAAAAATGAAAACAATTAACAAGTTCACACCCTAATACAAACAACAATTTCGAGGATAAAAAAGAAAACAAAAGCTATGTAAACATATGTGGAAACCATACCTTTTAGAAGATAGGCCGGTGAGAAGTGTTGAAATTGGAGAGATTGTAAAAAATTTTATAATGCTATTTGAGATGTGGCCTTTATTTATGCACTCGTTATGAAGCGTTGTGACTTCTGCCTTGGGCAAGCCTATTTCACATGTCTGTTGCACAGAACGAACGTAAACTGAGTCTAGTACGACATCGGCTATTTCAAATGTAGGCCTAGCAATTACAGTCCAATAGCATAGAAATGGGCCTGTGTTTGACCAATCTCCGTGCGAGGTCGCACCTATATTTAGCATTAGTGATATACGTGCGAAAAGTAACCGATGTTGGCTCTTATTAAATTGGGCCTCACCATTTTAGCCCACTAATGGCAATTGGGCCCCAGTTTGACCTAAATAATGTAACTGACCTTTAAATCGAGTATTTGTACATTGGATAATTTAAATTTAAAATTTTAATTGTTCATGACCTATAATAAGGTCCAGTTCCATCGGAATCAATTTTCACATTGCCGGTGGGCTTTTTACTTTTCACAGTTAATTAGTTCCCTCCAAGATAGTGGGGGAGGATAAAATGCCGAATGTGAGCTACCCAGTAATATAAATCGCATGCTCATGAGTTTTGCTGGGGGGTAGCAGTGGTCCCGTCCCTGAACCAAGGTAATCGTCCGTCACTTTGGAGTGTTCCATTAATACCCTTACTATAAGCGGTATAAGAAAGATAATTTCCATCACATATAATCACATCAAATTTAATATACTAGTTTTTTTTATAAAATGAAAAGCTATTGAAATTACGCCCGTCAAATTTTGAAAACCGCTAGTACATCGTATAGAGTAAATTGTATATGGTTACTTATAAGTAATCTAGCGGTTCATTCTGGATGAACCTGTGGAATTATTTGTGTGGGATCATGCCAGTCTCTTTGTCATCAATAACACTTCTCATGAGTTTTACTGGGGGATGGCAATGGTCTCGTCCCCGAACCGGGATAATTGCCTGTCACTCTGGAGTGTTCCTTTAATACCCTTATTATAAGCGGTATGAGAAATATCATTTCCACCACATAGAATCACATCAAATTTAATATACTAGGTTTTTCATAAAATGAAAAGCTAATGAAATTGCGCCCGTCAAATTTTGAAAACTACTAGTACATCGTATAGAGAAAATTGTATATGGTTACTTATAAGTATCGAGTGGTTCATTCAGGATGAACACGTGGAATTCTTTGTGTGGGACAATGCCAGTTATTTTATCATCAATAACACTTCTCATGAGTTTTACTGGGGGATGACAATGGTCCTGTCCCCAAACCGGGGTAATCGTCCGTCACTTTGGAGTGTTCCTTTAATATCCTTACTATAAGAGGTATGAGAAAGATACATAGAATCACATCAAATTTAATATACTAGGTTTTTCATAAAATGAAAAGCTAATGAAATTGTGCATGTCAAATTTCAAAAACCGCTAGTACATCGTATATAGTAAATTGTATATGGTTACTTATAAGTATCCAGTGGTTCATTCTGGATGAACCTGTGAAATTTTTTGTGTGGGATCATACAAGTTTTTTGCCATCAATAACACTTCTCATGAATTTTACAGGGGGATGGCAATGGTCTCGTCCCCGAACCGGGATAATTGTCTGTCACTTTGGAGTGTTCCTTTAATACCTTTATTATAAGCGGTATGAGAAAGATCATTTCCACCACATAGAATCACATCAAATTTAATATACTAGGTTTTTCATACAATGAAAAGCTCCGAAATTGCGCCCGTCAAATTTTGAAAACTGCTAGTACATTTTATAGATTAAATTGTATATGGTTACTTATAAGTATCCAGCGGTTCATTTAGGATGAACCTGTGGAATTATTTATGTGGGATCATGCTAGTTTCGTTGCCATCAATAACACTTCTCATGATTTTTACCGGGGGATGTAAATGGTCTCGTCCCCGAACTGGGGTAATCGTCCGTTACTTTGGAGTGTTCCTTTAATACCCTTACTATAAGCGGTATGAGAAAGATCATTTCCACCACATAGAATCACATCAAATCTAATATACTAGGTTTTTCATAAAATGAAAAGCTAATGAAATTGTACTCGTCAAATTTTGAAACCGCTAGTACATCGTATAGAGTAAATTGTATATGGTTACTTATAAGTATCCCGTGATTCATTAAGGATGAACATGTGAAATTCTTTGTGTGGGATCATGCCAGTTTCTTTTTCATCAATAACACTTCTCTTGAGTTTTACTGGGGGATGACAATGGTCCCATCCCCAAACAGGGTAATCGTCCATCACTTTGGAGTGTTCAATTAATATCCTTAATATAAGCGGTATAAGAAAGATCATTTCCACCACATAGAATCACATCAATTTTAATATACTAAGTTTTTTATAAAATGAAAAGCTAATGAAAATGCGCTCGTCAAATTTTCAAAACCGCTAGTACATCGTATAGATTAAATTGTATATGGTTATTTATAAGTATCTAGCGGTTCATTTAGGATGAACCCATGGAATTCTTTGTGTGGGATCATGCTAGTTTCATTGACATCAATAACACTTCTCTTGAGTTTTACTGGGGGGATGACAATGGTCCCGTCCCCGAACCGGGGTAATTGTCTGTCACTTTGGAGTGTTCCTTTAATACCCATACTATAAGGGTTATGAGAAAGATCATTTCCACCACATAGAATCATATCAAATTTAATATACTAGGTTTTTCATAAAATGAAAAGCTAATAAAATTGCACCCGTCAAATTTTAAAAACCTCTATTACATCGTATAGGGTAAATTGTATATGGTTAATTATAAGTATCCAGCGGTTCATTCAGGATGAACCTGTGGAATATTTTGTGTGGGATCATGCTAGTTTCTTTTTCATCAATAACATTTCTCATGTGTTTTACTGGGGGATTGCAATGGTCCTGTCCCTGAACCGGGATAATCGTCCGTCACTTTGGAGTATTCTATTAATAACCTTACTATAAGTGGTATGCAAAAGATCATTTTCACCATATAGATTCACATCAAATTTAATATTCTAGGTTTTGTATGAATAAAAACCTAATATAATTGGGCCCATCAAATTTTAAAAAGACGTAGTACATCGTGTAGAAGGTATATTGTAAATGATTACTTCGATGACAATTACCAAACATTATACTTTGACCCCACCTGTCTGATTTCGTAAATTCTGTTTGCATGAAACCAATTTGGTGCCGACCTTCATGCAATGTCGCTACCAATGAAAATTTCCAGCAGGAATTGAAATTTTGAGCGAAATTTTGAACCAAAATCCCCCTCCAAACCCATCTCGTTTCAATAATATCCAACACAAACACAATTATTTCCCATCTCGAACACATTTGCTCTCACAACATCTCCACCCCATCCTTTCAACTCCACCCCATTACACAAACTAAAGTGTCCAATCTAATATTTTCTATCGAATATCAACAATTATTCTAGGATGAAGCATCTCCGGGTTCAAATTTATTGAGGTAGTTCATTTTGGCATCTCCTAAATTGTATATGTGTTTTTCCACATTGACAAAAACTTGAATATATTCATTGAGTATGCTGATTTTGTTACATGTTATATAAGTTACAATGTATGTCCTTCCAAAATAATGTCTTGTTTGTAAGGTTTGTGAAAAAAAATCATAGATTATTGCTGATTGTGGAAAATAATCAAATTTTCATATGAACACAGTATGAATGTGCGACGTCGCACTATGTCCAACGCCCTTCATGATATAGAGCCAAATTATGTGCGACGTTGCATATTCCAGACTTGACAGCCTCATCTTGAATATCCGACTTCGCACGTTTATCGGTTTAATCAGAATTTCATTATCAAACAAACGACATCGTAGTGAAGGTACTTTTCCCATTTTTAGAATATTGTCACATGCACTTGACAATGTTATGTATACATCATTCTGGGACTACCAAATTCTGACATAAATTTTGTTTCCTTTCTATTTGTTTTAATAGGACAAGAAGAGTTACAATTGACTCTTAGCTTGGGTGGTGTACCACGTGGGCAGTGGATGTTAAATACAATTAATCGTTCATTTTTACATCAACCATGTGTATTTGAATATATTATGACATTTATTGGCAATTTATGTTCAATGTTTTTTTGTTTCATCAGAAAATAAATACTGTATTTTTGTACGATTCACCACAATCCATACCGCGACATCGCACGAACCGGTAATGATACGACACCTATGCGACTTCACCCGACATGAACAAAAATAAATCGATATCAAGCTGACGTCACTGGTGAAGCCTGAATTTTTTTGCAAAGTCGCATATTCAAAACGATGTCATATTGGTTAGCCACCCACATCAGCATACCGACGATGAGGGTGCAATGGGTCATGTGATCTCACTTACAATCATAACTGATGTCGCCTTCACTAATCGATGTCGTAGTTGTTCCAATCGCATCGCATGCTTCCATTTGTTATTGACTTTGCTATTTAAGAACGCAAACATC
This sequence comes from Rubia yunnanensis, assembly GCA_037428765.1. NCBI lineage: Eukaryota > Viridiplantae > Streptophyta > Magnoliopsida > Gentianales > Rubiaceae > Rubia > Rubia yunnanensis. The sequence goes on along the minus strand of CM075069.1, from coordinate 60,424,296 downwards.
GATTTGAACGATGTCGCAGCTACATGGTTCTATAGTCAGCCTTCTTCCTTGGTGCAAGGTTGGTTTCAGAAGATACCGACGTCAGTCCAAAATCGAGGTAAAAAAAGTACCTTTTACCTCGGTTTCAAACCGAGGTAGAAGGTATATTTTTTTACAAAACCCACATTCACATCGATTTTTTGGGGGCAAAAAATTGAGATAAAAATGGCTGAAAAACTGAGGCAATAAGTGTTGTTTGTTGTAGTGAATGTAGGTAATAAGGGTAATAAGGATAATAAACTAAATTCTTTATCAAATTTTCCCGTATTTAGTATTTCCCTACATGTACTTAGATTTTCCCTTATAAAAGAGAGAATCCAAGTTCTACGGTGTTTTTTTCGCTTGCAAAGTTTTCGCTAAAAATGCAGCGTTTTGGGCTTACTTTCTATCCTACGCGGATGGGGTCTGCATAGCCTTTCTAGAGAATTCTTCAAATTTTACAGCAATTCATCTCTTTCTAGAGAATAGAGAATTCTACAAATTTCATAGCAATTTATCTTTTTCATTTACCAAAAAACGTATCCCATTTTCATTCAAGGGCTATCTACGATCCTAAAAATATCAATATTGTTTTTAGAATACAGACTCTTCTTCATCATCCTTTGGTCTGAATCTGAGCTCTGATTTGCCTTGGAAGAAGTCCGAGCAGAACGTGAAACCAATCACTTCGAAGTCCATAGTAAAGCCAAAGAAAAGTCTGATTCAAGTACCCCAAGTTTTAATGGATTACCTCTCGCCAAGGTAAATTTCTTTTTTGCCTTATGGGTAGCATTTGAATTCGTCACAAACCACCAACAACAACCCAATTGATCTTCTAATTTACAACAAACTGAAATTTACAAACTAATTAGGCACAAAGAATCCACTTTACTCATTCAAACTCATTGAGAAATAGGGGACTGCGGTGGAGTTTTTGGAGAATATAGTGAAGTAATAAAACTAGGGTCGATAAGATGGGCTGTTGGGCTGGATCTCATGGAAATGAGCCAATGTTCCATGAAGTAATTATTTAAACAAAGGCATGGGCATAAAAGGAATTTTGGGGGCTGATTTTTGCCAAAAAGAGTAATAAAAACAAAGTGTGCAACTTATGGTGGGATGGACAAAAATGGAAAGTGTGCAGTTTAACATGGAACAGAGGATATATATATGTTTAGCTAATTTGCTTTGTGTTCTATTCTTAAGAATTGAAAGATGATCATCGAGCTAAAGCCTAGAAGACTACAAAATGTCATTTGAAATTTGAAGCTTTTCTTAATCAAATCTTCGTGTATGTGAATGGTTTGGATAACACTTGCTTTTTACTTTTTAGTCTTTTTTAAATATATTTTTATGGAGGTGGATTTATTATGTTCTGAATGTCTTTTGTTTTGATGATCAGATAGGGTAAAAGGTTGGTTGGAAGCATGCATCGATGAATCTGAAAGATGAATTTTCTACTTTTTCTTGCTTATTTGAATTCGTTGTGGTCGCGTTAGATTCAATCGTGTAGCTTTACTAGGAAATGCTTTTATTTCATATGCTGCAAATGGAATTTTAGTCTGTGAAATGCTGTGTTGGTAGGTTTTTTTTCTTCGTCAATATATTACTTCAGTCTTGTGTGTTTTTTCTTTCTGATGTTCCAAAGTTTAATTACCGTGCACTCTTTGTCAGTTTACTATGTGGATCAGAATATTTTCTGAAAATTATAACTGATGTTGGAACTTAACAAACAAATTGTACACATATGATTTGCTGAATTTGTGTGTTTTTGTGTGTTTTTGTGTGTTTTTGTAATACCGTTGTTGTTTTTTTAATTTGAAAGGGGCTTCTTAAAATTAGAATCTTGGTTTGTTTAGCTAGGTTGTTGTACTTTATTTAGTAGGTTCAGAAGTTTTTTATTCTGCATAATGTTACATGGTTTCTCTGTACTGCATTTGTAGCTACTGAGGATGACGTATGTTGTGCAAATATTGAAGTATTCTTGAATTGAATATGTTTGAAGGTTCTTTTTTGTTTTGGAAAAAGAATGCTGAGAAAATGGAGCTGTATGATAGCCATGTAAAGGACAAGTAGAATCTTCCTTAGGTTTCAATAATTGGAGTTAAAATGCTTGTGATAATAGATGGGATTTACTTTTGGGGGCAGCTAATACATTATATGAATTTTGGAATCACTGAGGCCACAAAAAGTTGTAGTTGAGCTTTGCCAAATTTGTATGTAGCTGTGTGTATGTACTCATATAATTTACATATCTACGTTGGTTGTTTTGAAGTAATTTGAGATTGGGATCATCGAGTGTGTTATGTTTTCAACTGCTTAGTAGAATATTTTTTATGTGCAACCAAAATTTTTGAGTTTTTGTACCTTACCCGACAGCCCACGCAGCGTGCGGGCTCGAGAGACGTAGTCAATTATATAAAATAAAAACCAATAACATCATTCAAACAACACAAATGTTGTCCATGCAATTTAATATTCATGCTAAAATCTATTTACACATTTACCTTCAACGAAAGAACTCACCGCAGGAACATAATCCTTCACCGACTACGTCTCAAGATTCATCGCATTATAAATAAGCACATTCATATTTGTATCTTCTTCAACAGAAGGTTTCTTTGTTTTGTCAATGTTTGCCTAAATCAAACTAAAACTAAGTTAAAAGCAATCAAACTAAAATAAAAATTTTAAGCAAAAATTACGCGGCAAAAGCAACCAATGCAGGACTGGAGAAACAAACTAGTGAAAAGGAAAAGAGCAAAATAAAATAATCTTGTTACTTATACGTAGGACCCTCCTTGTTTCTTTGTTATTATATATATGGCTCTCATGGCACCGCTAGTAAAATTTAAGTCTTTCTATTTTAAATGTTTTCATTCAATTCAATTTCTTCACATTCATTTAATATCTTAAACCAAGTACGAAAATGATCACATATGTTTTCGAAAGTGCCGAAACAAACGCTGGACTCGCCTTAGAATTTGGTTAACGCCAATCTTTGCTGGAATGGATGGAAATGATCGAAATACCCTCATAAAATAAAATAAAAATGAAATGCCTAAATTATCCCCGCCCATTCCATATTTGTTGTAACCCTAAATAGGCCATTTACATTCCATATACATTCTCCTCGCCCCTTCTGATCATTCAAGCGCCGCCGCCCACCAAAGCGCCACCGCCCACCAAAGCGCCACCTCCCCCATGTCCTTAAACCTTTATTCAACTCTACTCTTCACCCTTTATATTATCTCGCCTTCCACTGCCTTATCCTAGACTCTCCTTCACTAGATTCATTAAGACCTCAACCTCTTCTTTCCTTAAGTCAGATGCATGCCCCATTGTCCCCGTGAAGTTTCTCCGCCACCGCCGAGTCTCTCTCCCGCTGAACCTAGTGCCACCGCCAGTTTGCACATTTTTTGGGGTTTTCGATGGATCCGGAGACTAGTGATTCTAGGTTTATGAAATCCACGAGTTTTGGATGCAGAGACAGATATTGATCAGGAAAGTAAAGGGTGGTGAGCCTGTGCCGAATGTGCTCGTGTCTTTAGTGAGGTTATGCGGCCAGAAAGGTCCGAATTTGTTTATATTTTTTAAAATTTAATGTGTGTGTGTAATTGGACTAATGCTTCCTTGTTCATCCATTTGTCAGTTAGGATATCTGCTACTCGTGCATCAGTGTTAGCCTTTGACTCTCACCTGCGGGGTCATTCTAATCAAAGGGGTTAACCCGTGGGATGCTTAAGGGAGGTCAAAGATGAAATTCATAGTGTTGCTCCTGTACACACTCCTAACTACAATGATGTAGCTAGTGGAAAGTTCGGTTGTCGTCTACAAAGACACTAGTATCTAATAAGTTAGCCAAACACAACCCACGACCGAGTGTCACCCTTATCTTTTGTCGGGAATAACTTATACTAACAAAAAGAGCAGGGGATTTGTTTAATTAACAACTACGAGCATATGAGAAAAGAGAAGTAAAATATCAATTAACTAAACTTGGGGGTATTTGCGTTGCATGACTGACGTATAAATTTGATCTTAGATTCTATTCACATAAGGACCTATAAACCTAACTCCATGTTTATGTCGCATAGTGTGGAGATGGCCAGGAATTCCCACTATTTGTCACACAATGGTTATTCTTCCGTCAAACCATCTTGCCTCCTCCATAATTAGAGATGCATCTTGATCTTTTGATATCGTTAACACCCCCATCATATCACTCCCCATGCTAATGAGCCCCCACTTAAAAGAATTAAGCCTTGCGTAGGTCGTAACCGTTATGTGCAGGAGCAAAGATATTACATCATAGGACTCTCCATTATTAACACTTATCCTAGGCCTAGAAAGGAAAAGGAAGCGGTGTCTTGTGATGACTCTAGGGTTAACACGACCCTAGTTGCTACAAACTATGAACACTCAATTTTTGGGGTAAGCCAGGGTTTCCCCTGTTAGAAATTTCTATACAGCAACCCCCAGTCCATTGCTCCTAACATGCAATTCCTCACACACTAGCCAATTAGATTAAAGTCTAACTAATCATCTCAGCACTCTCAAGATAGTATCAAATGCACATCCCCAATTTTCTCGAGACTACAATGGCACATATAATCTACACTCCCAAATTAACATTTAAGACTAGCACAATATTATGCAATGAATGAATTCATGTGTTCCATAAGACATATCATGGCATAAATCATACATGAATATAAGACACATATTTCCATATCATGCACACTATTCATAAACATAGAAAATTAGGGTAATCTAGAATCTCACAAATCCATATCAAATCATGAATAAAAATACTACCCAAAGAAATAAAACTACTCTACTATTATTAAATCTATGAAAATCATTGGATTTAATGCCACTGATATAAGAAAATAAATGAAGAGAGAATATATAACCCTAGCCTCCCCTTCCTACCTCAAACTGAAAACTACTCTAGAATTATTTAATGCTTCAACCCTAGGAGACTAAAGACCTCTTATATAGTAGGATAAATAGGCGTTGAAAGGACCAAAGTAAAACAAATCCTAGGCAGTCACGCTGGCACGGGCCGTGCTAGATTACACAACTCGGCTAGCATGACCCATGCAATAGTGTATGGGGCATCGACTGGAGCCCTCGTTTTTTCCTTTTGAGCGGACGAGCCATGTTGGTTTTCTTGGACTGTTTCATGGTGCACGTTCTACCCAGCCTCTGAGTGCACATGACGTGCTAAGCTGCACATCCCATCAGTCGGGCCTTTAATTTCTTCAGTCTTCAAGCATAGGCCGTGAAGGTTTGCATGGCCCATCGTCTAGGCACGTCTTCCTTCACATGATTGATGGAACGAGCCATACTAGTTGGCATGTCCCGTGTCACTTCTTTGACTATTCTGGACTTGGATATTTTTCTTCGACACATCTATCTACTACCACATTTTGACACATGGCCTGCGGTCTTCACCCTTCTTAGTACGTGGAAGTCCCATCACAAAATTCATACTAACATCTGTCCAAGGTTGTGTCGGAACTGGAAAAGGAAGATACAACCTTGTATTCGATGCTTGGCCTTTAGAAGTCTGACAAGTGACACAACGCTCAACAAAATGTTCCACATCATGATGAAGTGAAGGCCAAAAATACGTGGAAGAGACCAAATGTAAAGCACGATCATGAAAAACATGTACCTCCTTATGAAGCTCAGAGATTAGTTGCAAACAAAGGCTGCAGTCCAGGATGCATAAACGGTTATCGTGGAATAAGAACCCTTCGTTAATAGCACATGGAACCGCAGAACCATTCATCACTGCTTCCCAAATATGACCAAAGAATGGGTTGGTGGAGTACAGATCCGCAAATGAACCAAACTCGGGAACCGATACATGAAAAGTTGCGAACAAAGAGTGATGTCTACTCAAAGTGTCGGTAACATGATAGCTAGTCCCAGAGGTGTGCTTGATGACGAAAGTGAATTGCTAGAGATAAGAAATCCAAGATGCATGGCAAGATGAAACTTATCCGGGTTGCCAAGATATTTAAGCACATCATGATCCGTATATAGGACAAATTCTTTTTGAAATAAGTAATGTCGCCAATGTTTAATGGCCTGCACGTTAGCATAGAACTCAATGTCATAGGTACTATAGCATAGGTGTGCCCCCAAAATCTTTTCACTGAAGAATGCAATAGGACAATTGCGTTGGCTCAACATAGCACCAATACTAATCTTGGAAGCGTCACAATGCACCTAGAAGATCAAAATAAAATCTGGAAGAGCTAGATCGGGGCGGAGCTGAGTCTCTCTTTAATGACATTGAATGCGTTCGTTGCTTCCAATGTCCAAAACAAACTTTCCATCGCGAATGCAGTCCGTCAACGGGGCCATAATAGCAATAAAATGTGGAATGAAATGGCGGTAGAAAGATGCCAAACCATGAAAACTGTGAGCTTCAGAAACATTCATTGGTTGTGGCCAAGTTTGGATTGTAGACACTTTTTAGGGTCAACGGCGAGACCGGTAGCTGAGATAATATAACCGAGGAAGTGGACCTGGGAGGAGCCAAACGAGCACTTCTTCATTGTTGAAAATAGCTTCTCATGCCTCAACACAACAAGGACATCTCGCAAATGTTGCATATATTCTTCGAGTGACAAACTAAAGATTAAGACATCATCGAAGTACACGACTAAAAAATTTCCAATAAAAGGTCACAAAGCTTGATTCATAATGAGCATAAAAGAGCTGGGAGCATTCGAAAAACCAAACGGCATGACTAACCATTCAAAAAGGCCTTCGCGAGTTTTAAAAGCCGTTTTCCACTCATCACCTTGACAGATTCAGATCTGATAATACCCACTTTGTAGATCAAGGTTGGATAAAATACAAGCCAAACCAATTTGATCGAAAAGGTCTTCCAAACGAGGTGATTTTGGTAATAGCTCAACTATCCCCACACATGCGCCCAATTTTTTTAGACAACTAAACAGGGGGTATTTTGATCATTTTTGGGCTGGTCAATGCAAGATGTTTTACTTTCAATAGGTAAGCTAGGCATAACAGTCACACTGGGCGAACACTTAACCTTGTTTCAGCACTTTTAAAGAACTCAAACTTGTTTCTACACTTTAAGAAAAATTTGGGGTCATTTTTTGGGGTTTGTCCTCATAGCTCTTAAATATTAGTGCTAAAAAATGAAGTGTAGTAATAGGAAAACAAAGATAATATAGTACTCCCCTCATCGTAGATAGGGATTCCAGTGGGGCGGGCTTTGGTAGAGGTTCGCTCTGCATCCATCCCAATGGGGCAGGTATGGAGGTAGTTTTGGTAGAGGTGGGTGGGCATGGGTTTGAAAAATGATACTCCCTCTGTCCCAACTTAAATTACCCATTTACTTTATGACACTATTCTTTATCAAATTTTGATCGCATATTTGAATAGATATATGAGACATAATATTATCGTATGTGGTATTGTTGAATTCATCGTAACAAGTAGTTTCTAGAAAGTAACTTTTGTTTGTCGTTATTATATGTAGCTAAACATATTAATGGTCAAACATGTCTCTCGAATGGTATGCAATGATTAGGCTATAATTTAAGCTGGGACGGAGGGAGTGCCTGGTATGGGTAGTGGGTCGGACATGGATAATTAGTTCATACCTGCCTTATCCCATCCTCGTCCCGTCCCACCAAACCCGTTCGATATATACTAATTTTGTATATTATAAATTATAATTTATCTATAATGCACATATTTTACCCATAATATTTTCATGTAAATACATTTATTAAAATTTTAATATAAAATTTACTATTGAAAAAGTAGATTTAGCTATTTTGGACATACAAGTGGAATTAATACAATGGGTATGAAGTGGGTAGGGAGACCCAAGTGGGTAATAGGGCGGGTATGAATTTCGTATACTACCCGATAAGGAGGGGCTGAATTTTAAAGTTGTACCCGCCCTGGGTGATGGGACGGGTATAGATATAAAAAGAGTTAAGTGCACATATAATCCTATGTTTTGGTCAAAAGTGGTAATATGACCCTATAAGATCATAAATTGCTATTATAACCCTATTATTTTCTTGAAAGTGCTAATATAACCTTGGAGGCCTCAATTTGGCTGAAATTAGTGAATTGACTATTTTACCCCTATTTACAAATTCAAAAAATGTGAAAGGACTATATTACCCCTAAAATCCCTCTCTTCTTATCTCCCACTAGAGTTCCACACCCAAATCCATCCTTTTTATTTGTGTAGCACCTCCGCCTCCTCTCTCTAAACCCTACCACCACCACCACCCTAGCACCAACAGCCATGGGAGAAAAGTTGAAGATGACTCGAAGAAAATCAATTTGAAGATGATGACGACCAATTCTTTGAGTCCACCAGTGGTATCCCGCCGTTGCTCCGTTGGACCTGGCCTCATCGGAATCCGATGAAGAGAATTTTGAGGAAACCCACTAATGATGGAGAATTATGACATGTGAATGGCGGAGTGGGGCGATCTAAAGGAGCGGCACAAACCTATACTAGTATTGATGAAAATCAAACTATTCTTGTGTAGGGTTTTACAGAGTTTTCTTGTGCTATGTGTTTCCAAACCTAATAATGCCAAAATCCAACACGGCGGTCTTGTGTAGGGTTTTACAGAGTCTTCTGTTTACTCAATTTTGAAGCTTTGAGAAGGCATGTCCTTGAGAGAATTTTTTTCTGACAAATGCTTAGATTTTTTGGGCATTTTCTAGAAAAATTTTCATTAAATGTTTTCTGAAAATTTTCTCAGTAAATTAAGATTTTGGCAACGGTGAAGCAATTGTGGTGACCTGGAAAAGGCGGTGCTAAAGGTTGTTTTAAAGATAAAGATGAAGAAGAAGAAGGTGGTGCAGAGGGGTATTCTTGTCTTTAAGTTTTTTAGTTTTAAGACTAGGGGTATTTTAGTCCTTTTATATGAGGCCAATATTGGGAATTACAAAGTCAAGCTGGAATAGTGACAACAGGTTATATCGGCACTTTTGATGCCAAATATAGGGTTATAATAGCACTTCATATTGGCACTTATGACCGAAACATAGGGCCATATCTGTATTTTGCCCATATAAAATTTATAGGTTGGCATGAATATGGATGTACTCATAATCCGCACCCGCCTTGCCCCATTGCTATATTGCCATGGTAGGGAAGGAGCCAATGCTGTCAAACTACCAAGTCTGCAGAATCAGATAGTCTACTAACTAAGAAAGCTGATTCCACTTGGGCGGACACAAAGCCCTGGGCACTTGAGCTAGCCCAAGTGGTTACTTACTAAGAATGGATGGTCTCCTCTGAGGTAGCCTGAACTTTAGGCAGGGACCAAGGAAAACCACCTTCCTATGGAATTTGGGGCCCGAGCGTAACTACTTTGTTTTCGGTGCCATATTTAAAAATATTAAGAAGACGGAGGGACTGATGCGCAAGACAGAAATAAAATATATTAATCTGGTAAAAATTGGTCTCTCTCTATCTTTCTCTCTCTAATCACATCATCTCCGAATTCCTTCCGAAAATCTCTTAATCTGAAGCTCATCTCATCCAAATTGCGAAGCAATTTGAAGAATTGCGACACAATCTCAACGATATCAGCTCCAATAGCGACAGTTTCATCCCCAAACTTGATGAATTTGAACGATGAACACATACAAAGATTCAACCAGGTAATTTTTTTTTTTGAAATCTGATTTAATCTGTTCATAAAATGTGCTAATCAATCGAATTAGTAGGAAAAATGAGCAGCTAGAACCTCACCAAAAAAATCAGGAACATACTCTCATATTTAGTCAAAATCAGACACTTGGATCCCGGACTTACTTTGAGCAAACTGAAATTCTGCACATCACAGGTAGTGTCGCGATGAACTAAGGCTTACTGTTAAAAATATATTGTCAATATACATAAAATGTGGTTTACTGTTAATAAGGTGATGCATGTATAGCAATGCTAGTACATTGTGCTGTAATTAAGAATCCTTAATCAGTATATTCATATCATTATATGAATGATATTCCCTATTTTTCTTTTAATGTGTAAAGAATATAACATTAGTTTCCTGTCCCTCCTATTGATGTTTACGTTTATGCTAATGATAGGTGAAGTTCATAGCATGATAATTTTTTTAACTACTGTTGCTCAGTATATATGATGATGAGGTTCCTGTTCTTATTGTTAAGTTATTCATAATATATAATGAGGTTCCTGTTTTCTTTGATAAGGTTACATATAGAATTTAAGGTTGACTGATGTTTAACTACTGTTTCTCAGTATATATGATGATGAGATTTCTATTTTTATTGTTGAACTATTCATAATATATTATGGGGTTCCTGTTTTCTATGTTGAGGTTCACATGTTAAGGTTCACCGTTGATCCTATTTGATGTTTAAAAAATAGGAGCAGATAATGAAATATAAGAGGTAGATGTTTACCAAAACTTCGAAGGGGTGACAACAAGAACATGGGAAGAGTTAGAAGACCTGTACTGCCGCCACTCAATATATATAGGTTTTAGTATACAAAAATCAACAATACGCAGGACAAACGAAAAGAAGTTGAAGGGTAGATACTATACATGTTCTTGTGAAGACAAAATAAATAACAATTCTATAACTCCAGCAACTGAGAATAGCAATAGGAAGAGGAAGGAATTCTTTCTAACAAGAACATAATGCAGAGCCAAGATGTTTATCAAAATGACTAAAGATGACATGTACACAGTCCATCAGCATATTCTAATTCACAATCATACACTCACCCTTCCTCATTGGCAATATCTGCACTGAAGTGAAAGAAAAATAGGCCTTGAAAAGGGAAACACAATCGAATCAATGGAACAAGATGGACTGACACTAGCAGATGGATACAAGTACATGGTAAATGATGTTGGAGGTAAAGATTCACATCAACTATGTAAGAAGACTTAGAATGAAACAAATAGAAGCTGGAGATGCTCAAAAGTTGATAGATATGCTCACATAACAAAATGAAAAAGAAGAAGGTTTATTTTTTAGGGTTAAGCTCAACAATGAAGGAAGAATGTCACTACTATTATAAAGGGATTCAATGATGGCCGAAGATTTTAAGATATATGGTGATTTTCTGGTTTTTGATACAACCTATTGAACCAACAAATACAACCTCATTTTCACTCCTTTTGTTGGCCTCAACAATCACAAAATGAATGTCATGTTTGTATGTGCCTTCATAAACGATGAAACTGTAGAAAATTTTGTGTGGTTGCTGCAAACATTCAAGAAATCTATGGGAGAACTGGAACTTATCACTATTTTCAACGATTAGGACCAGCCAATGGAAAAATCCATACAGAAGGTACAATACACATACATTTTTCTTCAAACTTATGTTTCAATACTATCTGATAAGGTTTCAATTTTTACTAATGATGTGTAATCAATAAAAAATGAAGTTGTTCTTTTACTAACTAATGTTTTGTAAACCTGAAATTAAAGTTGTTGTTTTCTTTTAACTGTCTTGATCATATGAACTGAGGTTTATGTTTTTGCTGCTGATATGTGAATAATAGAATGGGATTTCATTTTCCTGCTACTGCTCTATAAATATGAAATATGAATATTACCAACTGAAATATCTTTTTCCCCTGATGATGTTTGACAAACTTTATCTGAGTTTACTCTATTTTTTAAATTTTATAGGCATACCCCAAAACAAGGCATAGACTTTGTATTTGGCATCTAAAACAAAAAGCCATCAGCCACTATGGCAATTTGAGGAGCGAATCTAAATTCAGCAGAGCATTTGACAAGTGCTTGATGTTCTGCTCAAATGAGGACAAATTCGAGAAAGAATGGGCATAAATGATCAACAAATATCAATTGCAAAAATCATATTTGGTTCTGGAGAATATACACGCTGCAAGAGAAATGGTGCACTGCACTGAGCAAGGACTACTTCTCAGCTAGGACACCGTCTTTACAAAGAAGTGAGAGTACAAATGCTGCTGCTAGTTTCAAAGCATCGAAGACTACAACACTCATCAAATTTTATCATATTTACTATGCCACAATCCATAACTGGAGAACCAAAGAAATACAGAAGTAGTTCTACTGTTCCAAAGAAAGACCAAAAGAAGAAGAAGAAGGTCCAGCAATCCTCAAACATACAGCAGGAATCTACACACACAAGATCTACAAAGATTTCAAGCTACAGTGGGATATGTGGATAACATCAAGAGCATATCTAGGAATGAACGGAGGAACCATGTGCATTTATGAAGTTTTGCACAAAAGAAGTAACTCAAAACTTAAGTCAGTTCTATACACAAATCCAACAGAAACTCATCAAACAAAAGTCAAATGCTTATGCAAAACTTTGATGAAGTTTGGTTCCTCTGTAGCTACAGCCTACATGTATGAACATGCTGAACAAAATAAGAATCCCGGACGAGTACATAACCCCATGATGGACTAAGATGGCAAAAATGAAAATATAGAGCAACGAGACAAAGAGCACATGCGCAAAACAGGTAGTAAAAATTCTCAATATTGTTAATGTTCTGAATGAGATTAATATTTACATTAAAGTAGCATGATAAAATATCTAGCCTATTTTGGTACTTCTACTGATGTTTCTATGATACTGAATGAGGTTTCCATGATTATGAATCATGTTCCCTTTTTAAATGCTGACATTCTTCAACACTTCCTTGACCATATGCTTATCTCTCTTTGATTGCTAGGAACCAGAATTGAGAGATAGAATACCATGACGTCTACGGATGCCAAGGAAACTGTACAATTTGCTATTAAAGGGCGATGAAAACATGGAAGCAAGAAGAATATTGGAAGAAACCTTTGATAGCCAATCAACCACCATCAACACCCTAACCTCACACGTCGAAGACACTGAAGTTTTAGAAACCAGCACAACAACACAATCAAAAAGCAGACTTGCACCAGTTATTCTTAATCAAGAATACACAAAGATAAAGGGAAGGAGCAAAAGAGTAAAATTAGCAATCCAAAGGAAGTAGCCAATTGCCAATGAATTTGGCTCTAAGACACTAAACGCAAAACTGTTCTAATCTGTTCTGTGTCAACATAGAGTTGCTATTTTAGAGTTTTTATATACTATTGCATTGAACTGCTGTGATTTTTTCTATTCAGTTAAATTATTAGAACCTCATTTTTGTTATGAAGGACCACATTTCTTGTTGAGGAACATCCATAGCATTTGGCATAACAAGTTTTGAATTAAGCAAAGTCTGACTTATGATAAACATTTTAAATATTTCTACTGATGTTTGATTCTGCAAGTTGAGGTTACAGTTTCCAAAATTGATGTTTCAGACTTATTGTTGTGTTTATGTAATACTTGTATTTAAATTCATTTTTTAAACAAGTTCATTTAAAAAAAAACTACACAAAGTCCACAGAGGAACGACAGTCTGTAATAAATGAAACTCAATGCAATACAAATGAAACTCAATATATAAACTGAAACTTCTTAATTTAAAAAAATATATAAACTGAAACTTCTTAATTTAAAAAAATTGAACTACAACATAAGAATTGAAATACATAAAAACTAAGCAGAAGAGATAATAATCCACAACGACTCAAATCCGTATGCTGAACGACCAGGATGAGCAGCAGCCAAAATCTATTTCGTACCATCTTCAATCTCATAAGTAGACGCAAACACCTAATCTCCATTTCCAAGAAAATGATTTAACATTTCTTCACCAGTTAGGTAAATCGCATTCGGCTTCACAACACCATCAAGGGAAGTGGATGAATCAAACAAAAAAGATGCAGTTACCTACAAACAATGCATCTCTTCCCAAACTAGAGATCCTTCTAGACTTTCTATTGTCAACGTCTCATTCATAAATATCGATGGTTGTATACACTGAAACTCGAGCCCTAATTAAAAGAAGCCTCCCATTAGATGACTCAGCCAAATGACCATTACAATGATAAAAGTTAAAATAGTATCTAGGAATGTCATCCACTAGTACATGAACCTCATCAAAATCTGCCTCGTGCATTTCACAGTACCAAACTGTAGTAACACTTGACTCAACTTTAGAAACACAATAGAATCTCCCATCGAAGAAATTAACATCAATAAATTTCACATCTTTAACTCTAATTCCAGTCCATGCATCAATAACGGATCTATATAATCCTAAACTTCCATCGTGACAAACAACCAAAAGATGGAATGTTGAAACAGAACCCGAATTAGCAGATAAAGCTCCATTCCTAGTATATTCTCTAATATTGAAAAAAAATTCAAAAACTTTAGGGAGCTGAATTTGGGTTGAAGAAAATGGGTTGAACAAAAATGTGTCACCAAACTAATTTAACATTAGCAACCACCCAAAACGTACCTCAATACACTTTCTGGCTTCAAGTTCATGAAGATGAAGGCTCATCAAATCCCTTCTCTTCATCAGACAAAAACAATGGTGATTAACACTGTCATGAACCCTCCGGTACATCGGCATGGGGAGGGAATGCCCATTGAATTCATTCCTCGCAATAGCATTGCACCAAAACTGGCATACACCACTCATTGAAAGAAAGCCACTCAAAAAGAGAAGACACAGCAAAATTTCAAACACCATTCCGACAGTCAACTCAAAAGCCATTTTCATTTAGTGAAGTTGAAAGAACTTTCTCAATACAGTACGTAAAAGAAGAAGTTGGAATGCAAAGAGTTATACTTGTACATAAAATTAATGGTTCAACTTATGTATAAGGAGGAATACTAAAGGTTTCTTGTTGAGAAAAAAAATTGCATTAAAACAACTTTTTAGGGAAATGGAAGAAATGATTATGGAAACTATAAAATGCATTAAAAGCTATAAAATTGAAAAAGTCAAAAAGCTGAAAAGATATAAGTGGACATTAAATACATGAAACGTCAATCACATTTAACTGAACCTCATTATCGTTATCATAAACGTCAGTTATTCAAAAAAAACTGAAAAAATAATACTCCCTATATACTTGCAGAAAGAGAAAGTTCATGTTTTAATTTTGGAAATGTGAATGATTAAATTGCCCTTCGTCTTCTTTTTCCCATCCATTTCTCCTCCACCTCTATCTACCTCCATCCACCACTCCTCCGCTTCTCTCTTTCTCTCTCTCCCTCTCTTCTTCTTTGTTGTACCTTCCCAATAAACACTCAACCCATATCGACAGAAAATCAAAGAATTGAACCCAACTCTACTCAAAGAATCAAACCTGAAAAATCAAAGAATTGAATCCAGAAAATAAAAATCAAAGAATTGAACCCAACACGATCCATCTTGCTCCAGATCTACAAACAATCAGAGTAGCCGGGAAGGAGACACGGTTGATAGAGGAAAAATGGAGCTAGAGACGTGGTGAAGATGAAGATGCGGTGGAGATTAGGCGCGATGGATATGTAGACGCATCGAAGGCGCGGCTTATGCGCGATGGAGGGAGATGGGTAGGCTGAGACACGGTGGAGATGGATGGGGGAGAGACTGAGACGCAGCGGAGAGGCTGAGACACGACGACGAGTGGCTGAGATGCGACAGAGATTGATGGGGGAGAGGCTGAGAATTGAGAGAATTGAGAGACTTGAGAGGCTTGAGAGAAAAATGTTCAACGGGAGAGATTCGAGGGAGAAATGGCGAGGGGTGGGTTAGGGAGTAGGGTTAGGTTTGTGTGTAATATTTATTTATTTTTAGGGTAATTTGGTCTTATTATGTATAGAAAATTTCTAAATATGGAAAGTGTGCAGATATGACTGGGATAGGGGGAGTAAAAATTTCAGCAAGAAGAAATAATGACCCCTATTTTTTAGCACCATTAACACACCTCTTTCACTACTAAATAATACAGATTATCCCATGATTTCCATTGCCAAATTCTACACTCCTCCACTACTTTCACAATTTCCAAAAAACATGGGAAGTGGGTTCCTTTTTATTACACTTTGCATTTATTTATTTTCAAAAACATCAATAGCATTTGGCAAACCACTTTAAAAATTTTCTACTGATATTTCAATACTACAATTTGATGTTTCCAATTTCAATGCTACAATTTTTGAAATTGATGTTTCCAATTTTATATAGTACTTGTATTTAAATTCCTTTTTTAAAAAACTTTATTTTTAAAAAATGATGTACAAAACTCAACAGAGGTACATCAATCGGTAATAAATGAAACTCAATACAGTACACATGAAACTCAATATATAAAAAACTTAAACTTCTTAAGTAAAAAAATATTCGAATTACAACCATTAAAATTGAAAAATACATAAACTTAAACATATAAGATTACAATCCATAGCGATTCGACTCTGAAACGTGAACGACCTGGATGACTAGGATGTAACTACTCTATCAAACCTTCTCCAAGCTCATAAGTGGATACAAACTGCTTCTCATCACCAACTGGGAAATGAGTTACCATTTCTTCATTGGTTAAATAGATGGTCTTCGGCTTCAAAACACCCTCAGAAGCAGAAGATGAATCAATCATAAAAGATGCATTGTTACCTACAAACAATGCATCTCTTTCCAAACTACGAATTTCTCTAAACTCCCCATTCTCAACATCTAATTCAAAAATATCAAAATTTGTACTGGCTGAAACACGGGCCCTAACTAAAAGAAACCTCCCATCAGATGTTTCAGCCAAATGACACTCGGCATAGAGAAAGACTCAAGGAAATAGCCAGAAATATCATGTACTAATATATGCACTTCATTAAAATCTGCCCCGTACGGATCACGGTACCAAACAGTAGTAATACCTTCCATATTCCGATACACAATAAAATCTCCCATAAAAAATATTCATATCTATAAATTTCACACCATCAATACTAATACTAGTCCATGCATCATCATCTGATCGATATAACGCTAAACTTCCATTTATACATTTAACCAAAAGATTAAATGTAGAAATATAACTCGGATTAGCAGATAAAACACCCTCCCTAGTGTATCCAATATAGTTGAAAAATTATCAGAAAAATTAGGAAGTTGAATTCGGGTAGTAGAAATTGGATTGAACAAAAAGACTTCACACTTCTGCTCAAACACCAACAACCACCCACAATGTACGTCGATAAAATTTCTACCTTCAAGCTCATCAATCTAAAGCCTTATCAAATCTTTCAGCTTTATTAGACAAAAGAACCTGTGTTCAACACTGTTTTGTTCCCTCAGATACATGATCATGGGGAGGGAACGCCCATTAAACACACTCCTCTCAATAACATCGCGCCAGAATTGACATAACCCTCTCATTGAAAGAAAATCACTCAAGAGGAGAACATACAATGAAATTTCAAAGAGCACAACAATAGTTAAATCAGGAGACATTTTCTCAAAAGTGAATAACGTAAAAACTCCCTCAGTCAAGAAAGAAAAAACTTGCCTAGTGAAGAAAGTTGAATGAAAAAGTTAACATTTCTACCAAAATTTATAGAAGGGGGAATTCGAAAAGGTTGATTGTTGGAAAGAGGCAAAAAAACTTCATAGGAAAATGGAAAAGGTTTAATGTTATGGAAACTGTAAAAATTCATTCAAAGCAATAAATATTGAAAAAGTTAAAATGCTGAAAAACAATAAGTGGACATTGAAGATATGAAACGTCAATCACATTTAACCGAACCTCATTTCGGTTATCATAAACGTCAATTGTTCAAAAAAAAAACTAAAAACAATAATACAAAATTTCAGCAACAAAAAAAATAACCCCTATATTTTTTAGCATGACTAACACACCTCTTTCACTACTTAATAATATGGATTATCCCATGATTTCCATTGCCACATTCTACACTCCTCCACTACTTTCACAACTTCCAAACAACATGGGAAGTGAGTTCCTTTATATTACATTTTGGATTTATTTTATTTTATAAATAAAAACCTCATTAAACTAATAATAAACTTCGTTACAAAATACATCAACCTCATACAATGTTAACTATTTGTCTTAAATTAAATTTATTTATAAACAAGAGGGAATTTGAAGAGGCTGCTTATTGAAAAAAAAAGGAACTAGTTAGGTGAAATCATTACAGCACCTGGAAAAGTGCATAAAAAGATACACTTGGACAGTAAAAATACTGAACAATAAATGTACCGAGCATTAAAATAAGACAAAGCCATTGTAAAATGAATTAACCTCATTACCTAACACAAAAACGTAGCAGCTGAAAAAGTCCATAAAAAGAAACAAAATTAAACTAAAAATGCTGAATAGGAAAATCTATTGAACATTAAAATCAAACAACGTCATCATGAAAATAATTAAACTCATTACCTGACAAAAAAAATCAATAACTCGCAATAATCCGGTAATAGAAAAATCAAACTGAAAACATCAATTATAAAAAACACACAATTTGGAAATCAAAATGCATACTTCAGTTCATCATTCTTCAAATTCAACAACCAAAAGCGAATTCAACACACAAAAAACTAAAAACTTCTGCATCAACTAGACATTACGAATCCCAAACCAAATGAACATTTTAGCTATTATTTGATAAATCTAAAAAGGTAAAATGAAGGCATATCAACATTACCAGCAATCCCGGCAGCCCTTGCCTTCTTCTCATATATTGTTTTGATCAATGTATCCATTTCAGCACATGCCGAGACAGACCAAAAATCTTCTGGGAGAACCTCAAATGTTGGAGAAGCAACCTTCGAAGGAACAACCACACCTTTAGTGCCTTTTTGGCTCCCTATTTCAGTGTTCTTTTGGCTGCCACTGTAAATCCCTTTTTGGCTGCCTATTTCAGTCCTTTTTTAGCTGGATTTTTCACTGTACTTATAAAAACATTCAGCAAACTGATCACTTGCAATGGAAACATGACTCCTAAACTTCTTCATGGCAACTTCCATAGCCTACCAAAACAAAAAAAAGGAAAAAATCAGAAAGCATCACAATAATTAGATCACCTAAAAAGACACTTTAAAAAGTCAGATACATAACAAAAACCCACAACCATTAACAGAAAAATATGAACATTGAATCTCAACATGGAAACAGTAAACCTAATCATAAAAATATAAGAATCTCAACAATGCAACTGTTCACAATATTTCACTTACACATAAAAAAACCTCATCACAAAACATCAAACTCAGCACCACCGGTAATTTAAACTGAACCTCAATGAAATAAAAAACTCAGCAAAAAAAATAAATACGGTATCAATAATCAAACAAGTTAAAAACCTCAACATACAGAACTAAACCTCATCACCAAAAATATGTACATCAACACATTAAAAAACAACCAGAAATAAGAAAACTTACACTTTTCGATGTGCGCTCAATTTCCTCATCATCCTCCACACTAACAGGCAACTCCAGCTCAATGAAGCTGCGCTTGCTGCTCTTCGAAGACGCTACCCCAACAATAGAAGAAGGATTCTTTCCAATCGGAATACCACCAACCAACACACCATTCTCACTCAATGGAAATTGATGACTAGTTCTAAGAACCCCCACAGTGATATATATGGCATCACTTCTTAAATTTTTTATTATTCCAATGCTGGTGCAAAGGAAGGGTGATATGATCAGTAATTCCAGGAATAAGATACCGGTAAAAGTAAGCCAACAATGGGATAATCAAACATACATTCATAGAATTGCATTTCTATGAATGCTTAACCCTATAAATACTCCCACAAAACCTCTTCCACATAAACCCTAACCAGTCAAAGCTAGAAATCTTATCCACATCTTCTAATGAGCTCACTATCTGCAAATCTGCAATGCTATGGGCAATATGGGCTAAGAAACATGCTAAGGCAAACATCACAAACACACGTTTAAACTCAGGCATATCTTCTTCCCTCACCAAATATGGAATAACACTATACAAGTCCCTAGCAGTAATAATCCCATTATGGATCGTATATTTTTCAATCCACCTAAGCCTAATAGGATTATCATTAGCTGCAATAGCCTTACCTAGACCCTTATTACTCACCTCAATAACAGCCTTATCAAATACAGGAAGTTGGAACATGTCAAATATGTCATTCTTATCTAAAGAATACCTATCACTACCAACCTCCTGGACTTGAGTAGTAGAATTGAAGTTCTGTATCAAAATTTGAACCAGATTTTTAGGCACGTGCCTAATCCTAAACCTCAATAAACCACTAAACAAAATCTATTCAACAACTTTAACCTGAGATGGCTTCAATAAATCCAAAACCTCAACAAATTTTGAAACCATGCAGGTAGTCTTAAATTTCAAGCTGGAGAGAAAGAATGAAAAAGAAGAACCTCAGTCAGTTGAACTAAATATGACTAAATGTAAACCTCATTATACATAACCTAAATCTTATCTGGGAAAAAACATAAAAAACAAACAGTGCACCTTCTTAAAAATTTATTCCCAAAGAACTTCGTAAAACATTTTGAAAACTCAAAAACATCGATAAACATAGTTAGCATAGAACATCAGCATCCAAACAATGAACATCATAATCAAACACATGAATCTCAACCCAAAAAAAGCTATAATTAGATAATTGAACTGGAAAACTGAAAACTCACATATCATCAAACCCTGCATCAGCCTCTCCAATTTTTGCTCTCTATTTAGCTTGTTCTCCACAACTGCAGACTTCTCAGCTCTTCACTTCCCAACACCTTTCTTTACCACACCCTTCTTCAAGGTAGAACCTTTTACCTCAACAAAATTTTGAATGACTTTACCTAAAAAAGCATCAATACTTACAGGGTCCAGGTATTGTGAAACTAAAGACCTTGTCCTCACCTTCACATTCATCGAAACTGCATCATTTTTGGAAAGCTTACCCTTCAAAGAAACATTTTCTTTACCCTTCACAGACATAGCCTTTGACTCCTTCACTACTTCTTTAGCCTTCAACACCGAATCAAGTTTCTTCTTTTTTACAATGAAGCTGAGAGGACTGAGACAAAGGCTACTTCTAAATATTAGAATCACCTTCCTTTTCAGGAACATCTTCTACATCATCATTCCTAGTTTCTGGAAACTGAATATCCTCTAAATGCACATCACTTGCAAAATTCATCGCAGCTAAAAGACAAGAAACATGAAAAAAATATGATCGGTAATGTAATAATAGAAATTTTTTTTTATAAAATAAAGGAAAGCAATTGGAATAAAAAAGGGAAAACATTAGAAGTCACCATTGACAACAAACCATTCTCATCACAAGAAAAAATCAACATAAGAAAAAATGAAACCAAAAATATAAAAACAAACCATTCTCATCACAAGAAAAAATCAACACAAGAAAAAATGAAACCAAAAATATAAAAACAAACCATTCTCATCACTATCCTTGTCATAAGCAGTAAGGAAAACTTCATTCTCAGTATCAGAAACATCATGTTGAACTTTATCAGCCTCAGCACCAACATTTGAACCTACATAAAAAAAATAATAAGAACATCAACAAAGTGCAAAAGGTAACGTCAACAAAACAAAAAAAACCAAAAAAAGTGAAAAATCAAAATACTTACAACCAGCATCCAAAGTTGATGCAACATTCAGCAAATCTTTCAAATCAGCACCTTTAGCTTTAGAATTTCTCTGCATATTCTGAGACTTCAAAATTCTTGACATCGAATGCACGATTTCTTTAGAACTTCTTCTTATACGACCAGCTGCATTTTGCCTCGATTGCCGACGCACAATCAGAACATACTCATCAACATTCACCGGATCTGATGAACTAGTTTGAGGTAAATTTAATTTACCCGTATGAATTTGCACTGTGTCAATTTGAGTATGTGTACGTGTAGAACGCCGAGTTGCAGGAAGAGGTGACTTAGAAGGTGCTGTAAACAAAAATAAAATGAAGAACCTAAATAAATCTTAGCATAAACCTCATCATGTAAACATAAAATCACAAACTATGAAAGATAAACATCGTAAAAAATTAACAAAAAAGCAAAAATAAGGCATAAACCTCAAAATTAAATTCACATCTATGAATCCACAAAATTAATCGAATGAACCACAAGTGACAAACATCAGTACAATTATTATAAACCTTAGTAACTACACATAAATGTCAAATAATGGAGGGTAAATCTCATCAAGAAGTTACCAAAAAGCACACCTCAACGTAATAGACACAAAACTCCAAAATAAATTCATGTAAAGCAACTTCACATGACAAAGCTAATTTTTCTATGAAGGATGATATGGTTAAACCATTGCCAATTTGGGTTAAATTTCCTAATCTGCCTTTGCACTTCTGGAGAGATGGAAGCCTTGGGAAAATACGGAGTGCAATAGGAAATCCACTCTTTACTGATGAGTGTACAACACATAAACTGAGTCTCATATGCTAGACTACTAATTGAAGTTGACATCTCCCAGATGTACCTGAAACTATAACCATCAAGGATGTAACTGGCAATCTGATAAACCAAAAAATTGAACTGGAATTGAGACAAGTTTTTTGTAGTAAATGCCAGGTTGGAGGCCATCAATGTAAGGAGATTGTGTATAAAGCCAGGGTGATACAGAAATGGCATGTCAAGAAAGGAGGAATTGTGGAGGAGAAAGATGGTAGTAAGGAACTAAGCAAAGGTAAGGAGGAAGAAGCTATAGAGAAGAAAGATAAGGAACCTAAGAAGACACAGGGGGATGCTGATGAGAGGCTATGGAGCATAGTGAAATTAAATAGTAGAGGAAAGAGAATTGTTCAACTAATCAATCAGATTGAAGGCAGTAGCAGCAGACATATGGGAACTGGTTATGAGGATCTCAGGGTTTGGAAAGATCCTGGAGATCTTTATGATCATGTCCCATGATTGTATCATGGAACATAAAGGGGCTTAATAATGTGGCCAAGATTAGAGAGATTGGCTCCCGTCTCTTTGGAATGGATGTTATAATTGCTGCTTTGATTGAAAGAAGGGTAAAAAGTCAAAAAGCAGAAAAAGTCAGGAGAAAACTGAGGACGAAATGGTGCTACCTAAATAACTATGATAATCATGTGAATGGTAGGATTTGACTGATTTGGGATAATAGTAGGGTGGAAGTTAAGCAGATAAATAGCTCAGACCAAATGATCCACACTGTGGTGTATGATACACATGGACAACTCCAAATTTGTTTTACAACAGTCTATGCTGCCAATCAATTGAAAAAAGAGGAAAAGGTTATGGAAGGAAATAGAAATGATTAGTGTACATAATAGTGGAGAACCCTGGATCATCATGGGGGACTTTAACAATGTACTATTAGTTAATGACAGAATTGGAGGAAGTGATGTACAACTGAGTGAATTTATGGACCTGGAGGATATGATGCACAGAACTAGGCTGGCTGAATGTGATACAGTTGGTGATTATTTTACATGGTCCTACAGACATGTGGATGGGGTTATTCACTCACGAATAGACAGGGTCCTTGCAACTATCCAATGACATCAGAAATACCCAAATGTGACAGTTGAAGTCCTGGAACTAAGGGTGTCTGATCATGCACTGATCAAAATCAAAACACAGGAGCGAAAGCAAGGAGTAATTTTAAACTACTAAACTGCTTGCTTGATAACCAGAAAGTTATAGAGGCAATCAAAGCACACTGGGAGCAGGATTTTGAGGGGAGACCAATGTATGTGGTGTGGCAAAAGCTGCTCAGATTACAATAAGTGCTCTCTCCTCACATAAGGAGGATTACAGGGATTGCTAAAAAGTTGGAGAACACCAGGAGGGAACTTAGGAAGGCACAAAATGAATTGATCTTTTAAATGATGAATAAGGAGAGAATACAAAAGGTGATAAGCTGTACTGCGGAAGTGATGAAATGGAACAGTATAGATGAGAAGGTGGCAATGCAGAAGGCCAAAATAGACTCGCTTAGATTAGGGACTATTTCCATGCCTCTATCAAAGCCAAAAATCTGAAGACAAGAATCTCAAAAACTGAAAGGGAGAATAGAGGGGTGGTAGAGGATCAGAATGGCATTGAATTAGAAATCATGAAATTCTATGAGTTGGTGGGACAAGCTGCAACCAGATTTAAGGCTATTGACAGGAATATTGTCAGGAAAGGCAAAACTCTGAATGCTGAGGAAAGGAGAAGACTGATAACAGAGGTGACTAAGTTCAAGCTAAACTGGAAAACAATAGAGGCTGATGTGATGAAAGCTGTCCAGGAATTCTTTGACAAAGGTAGGTTGTATAAGGCTGTTAATAGGACCCTGGTGACTCTAATACCAAAATTCAGTGGGGCAAAGAGAGTGAAGGACCTGAGACCTATCTCATGCTGCTCAACTTTATACAAGATCATCTCTAAGATATTTACCACCAGGCTGACTTTAGTGATAACAGGAATTATACATGAAACCCAGGCTGCATTTATATGTGGCAGGAACATTCATGAACATATTATGTTAGCTTATTAATTAATCAGGGGGTATATTAGGAAATCTGGTGGACAGAGATGCCTAATCCAAATGTATCTGCAAAAAGCATTTGACACTGTGGAATGGGTGGCTTTGGAAGGCTGATGCATCCACTTTATATGCTTATTTTAGTACTATTTAGGATCCATTTTGTACTCTTTCATTACAACAGCTTGTGTTTTACCATGAAATCCTCTTAGGAGGGGTAAGAGCAACTTTGCGCTCTTTTACCTCTCTTAAGTAGATGTTTTGTGTAACGAAGTAATGAAGACCGGAGGCCATTGAAGACTACACTTTCGAAGATTTTGAAGACTTGCTTCGAAGACGTGAAGACCGGAGGCCATTAAAGATCACTTTTGAAACCGTTGAAGACTTAGAAGTTGAGAGGAGTTACTATGGAGATGACTACATGCCACAAGGAGGAGAAGAAGAAATAATGCAAAAAATTCTGGTTACCGTCGCGAGTCGCGACGAACTTCGTCGCGAGTCGCGACGGCCACTGACCAGAATCCTACTTTCTTTTCCTTCCACTATAAATACCATTTTTTCTCTCCTCTCATTCCAGTTTTCAGCAGCTACGAATTTGTACTGTTCTAAACCCTATTCTTCCATTTTTCTTATTTGATTCATCTAGTTGCTTTGATTTGTTGTCTTAGTTAGATTATCATGACTTCTATTAGCTAATCTACTCTCTTGGGAGCAATTGACCTAAGCTTCCAAATCTATGTCTTAAGAACAAATTGTAGCTTGTTTATTACTCTTGCTATTATGTATTTACGGGTATTGAATGTGTTTATTGATTTCATTAATGTTGTTAAAAGCTTGAGTATATGAAATGCTTGTATTAATTGCTTGCTAGAGTTTGGGGGATTTGGGTTAATTTCCCCCCTGTTCTTGTTAGGAATATATATAAGTATGATTTAGAGCTTTTAATTATGTTGATGGATTGATGATTGCTAGATAGATATGCAATGTCGAACTCTTTACCATATTTATCAATTGTAGCAAACGGGAGAAGTCTATGAGCGTTGAACGTCCTTGACTAATCCCGTGTAAATGCATAGATCGGTTAAATGCTTAGTCACGGTGTAGTGGTCATAAGTGTTTCCGAGTTTGTTGATCCTTCGTGCTAAATGCCATTAATGGGATACCTTGAGTCGGGTTACGACTACGGGAGTCATTAGTGAGGTTTGACAAGAGATGTCGAATTCACTCTTGCAAACTACCATCTAAGAAGGATAGAAGTTTAGTCTTCACAACAAGTAGTGAAAGTAGTAAATAAGTCACATGTTCAATGATGGATAATAGGTTTGGAAGTGTAAGTCAATTGTGCCCAAGGCTTCGTAATTGTATTTTCATCACATCTTTATTTGCGTTTACATGATTAGCATCATTCTCTTGATTTGCTAATTGTTGTACTTTAATTTGCTAATTTAGGAACCATCCAACCAAACCCCCCCTCTTTGTTTACATGTTTTTATATATATCTATGTATGTATGTGTTTAGTACGTTTTCTCATATAGGTGTCTAAGTACTTAGAAAAATCCCTTTTCCTGTGGACGACCCCATCTTGCCACTATTTACATTGTTGTGGATAGGACGCATTAAGGGTTTACAAGTATTAACTTTGAGAGGTACGGCGACGACCTCCCAAATTTTGGCGCCGTTGCCGGGGAATAGGCGTTCATTTTTAAGTGCTTTAGCATATTATGTGTGATTATGTGCTACTTGTGAATATTTGTTAGTTTGATTTTATTTTATTTTGATTTCTTAGTAGATTTGCCATTTTCGCTTGGCTTGGAGACGTATTGTTTGTGTTCTTGGTGTATGGTTCGCACGCGATCCTCTTCACAAGAGCCCTTACACTACGACCCCGAGTTGGAGTTGAATTTGAGACGGGCTAGGAGGCTTTCTTTGGAAAGTGTGAATAACACCCCTCCTAGTGACCATTTTGTGAACACATCTTCTTCAATGGACCCCCGAATCGAGACTGAAGATGAACAAAGGGAAGAAGAAGCCTACAATCCCCATCCCCACCAAAGAGGGATCCCTTTGGGACAGCCCTTGTTGAGAGAAATCATGGCGCCCAATCTTGAGCAACAACCGATGTGCATTGAATACCCAGTGATTGGACCAAATGGGCATTTCGAGCTGAAGACCGGGTTCATCAATATGCTACCCGCTTTCCTTGGAAGGCAAGGGGAGAATGCCAACAAGCATCTCACCGAATTTCACTTCTTGTGTAGCGGGACGGTTCCTCACGGAGTGGATGAAGATTTTTACAAGTTGAAGGCATTCCCTTTCACTCTTAAGGATGGGGCTAGAGATTGGCTCCATTACCTACCACCAAGGAGCATAAAGAGTTGGCTTGATTTGAAGACAAAATTTCTCGCCAAATATTTCCCGGCCTCGAGGTCCGCTGCTTTGAAGAAGGATATAAGCAACATTCTGCAGTGGCATGAAGAGTCTCTCTTCGAGTATTGGGAGAGATTTAAGATGCTCCTCGCAAGTTGTCCCTACCATGGTTATTCAGAGGGAGATTTGGTGTATTACTTTTATAATGGCCTTCTGGATGAAGACCAAAGGCTGGTTAGAAGTTCTTGTGGTGGCACCCTCGGAAACAAAACATCTGCTGAAGCCTTGCAACTATATGAAGAGCTAGCGGAAGAGTCGAGGAATTTTAGCTCAAGGGCTGATTTGAGGAGGAGAAACCCAAGGTCTGCAAGTGATTTTGCCAACAGTGAGAAATTGGAGGATCAAGTCACGACTCTTACATCCATGGTGAAGACCTTGATGACCAACCCCGGAGGAAGTGCGCCACATGTTAAGTCATGTGAAATTTGCTATTTGGCGCACCCTATGGACACATGCCCCACTCTACAAGAGGATTACGTTGAGGAAGTAAGTGCTATGGAGTATCAGGGAAATCAAGGATACCAAGGTACCTATGGGTATCAAGGTGGTCAAGGCTACCAAGGTAACCAAGGCTACCAAGGTAACCAAGGCTACCAAGGTAACCAAGGCTACCAAGGTAACCAAGGATACCAAAGCCGGCCATATAATTCGGGAAATCGTGATCAACCGAACCTCCGGTATGGAAGCCCTCTAGGAGGCCAGAACTCTCAACCGTACAGGCTCCCTCCACAACAATACCGGCCACCTCAACAACAGTTCCAAAGATTTGAAGACAAATCCCGAAACCAAGGGGAGGGTTCGGGGCTATCCAAGGATGAGGTAATGCAAGCTATTCACCGATTAGGCATGAGTGCTGGAAAGAGCGAACAATTCCAAGATGAAGCTAAAGCAAGTATCAAAAACTTGGAAACTCAAGTGAGCCAAATAGCTCAAATGGTGAACCGGATGGAAGCCCGGGAAAAGGGTAAACTACCTGCCCAATCAGAGATCAACCCGAGGCAAAATGCAAGTGCTATCGCTTTGAGAAGTGGTAGAGAGGTCGGTGCTTCACCGGAGGCTGAAAATGTTGAGAAGGAGCCAACGAGAACTGAAGAGTTTGAGAAGGGAGTTGAGGAAGAGGCAATCCATGAGAAGGAGCCAACGAGAATTGGAGAGTTTGAGAAGGGAGTTGAGGAAGAGGCAATCCATGAGAAGGAGCCAACGAGAATTGGAGAGTTTGAGAAGGGAGTTGAGGAAGAGGCAATCCATGAGAAGGTGACCAATGAGCTAGCCAACAAAGATAAGGAGGAAGAAATCAAGTTGGAGACATTGCCACCAAAACCGGAGTTAACCTCCACCCCGGAACCATCCTCTCCTCCACACAAGAAAGCAAAGATGGTGGAGAGCCCCCCATATGTTCCGGAACCCCCATTTCCAGAGGCCTTGAAAGACAGGATGAGGATGGAGGATAACAAAGACATCTACGAAGTCTTTCGTAGGTGTGAGGTAAACATTCCTCTCTTGAATGCAATTGACCAAATCCCTAGATATGCCAAATTTCTCAAAGAATTATGTGTTGTGAATAGGAAACAAAGGGCCAAAAATAAATTGAAAAGTGGAAAAAGTGAGCATGTTTCTGCATTGTGTCAAAAAGAGCTACCCCCTAAATGTAGCGATCCCGGTATGTTCACAATCCCGTGCATAATAGGAAATACTCGTTTTGAAAAAGCTATGCTTGATTTAGGTGCATCCATAAATGTTCTTCCTTATTCTTTGTATGAAAATCTCAACTTGGGAACATTGCATAAAACCGGGGTGGTAATCCAATTGGCCGATCGTTCTAGTGCATACCCTAAGGGTATTGTCGAGGATGTGTTGGTTAAGGTGGATTCCTTAATTTTCCCCGCAGATTTTTATGTCCTTGACATGGAGCATGATAAACATGCCGCCCCAATTTTGTTGGGGAGGCCATTTTTGAAAACATCTAGGACAATGATTGATGTGCATAAAGGTACCCTCACCATGGAATTTGATGGAATGAAAATAGAGTTTAACATAAATGATTCTATGAAATATCCTAGTGAAGAACATTCTTGCCATACCATAGATATTGTTGAAGAAGTTGTGCAAGATGTTTTTGAACTAAATGGTGAGGATTATTTATTGGTTGCTTTGCAATGTGATGTTGATGATGCCCACAATGTATATTCTATGAGCACTAACTTGAAAGGCAGCTTTGAAGATTTGAACTTGCTTGAAAAGATGACACCGAGTGTCTCAACACCTTCTCCTCTACTCTTAGAGGAACTCGAGGAACCGGAATTCCTCCCCTCGCTTGTGAAAGCCCCGGTGCTTGACCTTAAACCTTTGCCAGATGATCTTAAGTATGCATTTCTTGGGGAAGGCGAGACGCTTCCAGTTATCATTTCGAGCAAGCTCACCAAGGAGCAAGAAGAAAAGTTGATGGGGGTGTTGCGGGATAACAAGGAAGCAATTGGATGGACTATTGCCGACATCAAAGGCATAAGTCCATCCACTTGTATGCACAGAATCTTGTTAGAAGAAGGTGCGAGACCCGTCCGACAACCCCAACGCCGTTTGAACCCGCCTATGATGGATGTGGTGAAGGCGGAAATCCTCAAATTGCTTCAAGCAGGCATGATTTACCCAATCTCGGATAGCAAGTGGGTGAGCCCAACTCAGGTGGTACCAAAGAAGAGTGGAATGACAGTCGTTGAAAATGGGAAGGGTGAAATGGTGCCCACCCGAGTTCAAAATGGGTGGCGAGTTTGCATTGATTACCGGAGATTGAATGCAGAAACCCAGAAGGATCACTTTCCCTTACCGTTCATTGATCAAATGCTTGAGAGGTTAGCAAGCCACCCCTACTATTGTTTCTTGGATGGATACTCGGGGTATTTTCAAGTGGCTATCGCTCCAGAAGACCAAGAGAAGACCACCTTCACATGCCCTTTCGGTACATTTGCTTACCGACGCATGCCTTTCGGGCTATGTAACGCCCCTGCAACCATCCAAAGGCGTATGGTAAGCATTTTATCAGAATTTGTTGAAAATTTTGTCGAGGTATTTATGGATGACTTCACTGTTCATGGTAATTCCTTTGACGATTGTTTAGCACATTTAGCGCAAGTTCTTAACCGTTGCATTGAAACTGACCTAGTGCTAAATTCTGAGAAATGTCACTTTATGGTGGAGAGAGGTATTGTCTTAGGCCATGTTGTCTCCTCTAATGGTATTGAGGTTGACAAGGCAAAGATAGACACGATTCAAACTTTGCCTTATCCTACTAATGTGCGCGAAGTGCGTTCTTTTCTTGGCCATGCAGGATTCTATCGCCGGTTCATCAAGGATTTCTCAAAGATAGCATCTCCTCTATGCAAATTGTTGCAAAAGGAGGTGGAATTTGTAGTGGATGAGAGGTGTCAAGGGGCCTTTGATACATTGAAGGAAAGGTTGGTCTCGGCCCCTATCATACAACCCCCGGATTGGGCGTTACCTTTTGAGATAATGTGCGATGCGAGTGACTACGCTGTTGGAGCAGTGCTTGGTCAAAGGGTGGGGAGAGCACCTCACGCCATCTATTACGCATCCATGTCCCTAAATGAAGCCCAACGGAACTACTCCACCACTGAAAAGGAGTTGCTAGCAGTGGTATTCTCTTTGGAAAAATTTCGATCTTACTTGCTTGGTACAAAAGTTATTGTATACACTGACCATGCAGCGCTTCGTCATTTAATGACGAAGAAAGAGTCCAAGCCAAGATTGATTAGGTGGATCCTGCTTTTGAGCGAATTCAATTTGGAGGTGCGGGATAAGAAGGGCGCTGAAAACCTTGTGGCCGATCATTTGAGCCGGTTGACTCCGGGGGAAGACATTGAGGTAAGCCCAACAATGAAGGAGCAACTACGGGAGGAATTCCCTGATGAACAATTGTTCACCATTAATCGCATCAGGGATCTCCAACCGTGGTATGCCGACATTGTAAACTTTCTTGTCGCTGATAAATTCCCTCATCATTTTTCTAAGGCCCAAAAGGATAAGTTAAGGAGTGATGCAAAATATTATGTGTGGGATGATCCTTTTTTGTGGAAACATTGTGCGGATCAAGTTGTTAGGAGATGCGTCCCTGATAGTGAAGTTCACTCAATTCTTGAGTTTTGTCATTCTCATGCTTGTGGCGGTCATTTTGGAGCCAAGAGAACCGCTAGAAAAGTTTTAGAGTGTGGGTTTTATTGGCCTACGTTGAATAAGCATGCATACATTTTTTGCAAGTCTTGTGATGAATGCCAGAGGGTAGGAAATATCTCCACTAGGAATGAAATGCCCCAACGACCTCTTTTGTATTGTGAAATCTTTGATGTTTGGGGTATTGACTTTATGGGACCTTTCCCTAGTTCTTATGGCTTTACGTACATTCTTCTTGCTGTTGATTATGTATCGAAGTGGGTTGAAGCAAAACCCACTAGGACTGACGATTCTAAAGTGGTTGCAGAATTCTTGAAAGATAACATCTTTTCTAGGTTTGGGGTACCCCGAGCCTTGATTAGTGACCGTGGCACCCATTTCTGCAATCGGACCATAGCAGCACTCTTGAAGAAGTATGGAGTCACTCACAAGACATCTACCGCCTATCACCCACAAACCAACGGGCAAGCCGAAGTTTCCAATCGGGAAATCAAGTCCATCCTTCAAAAAACGGTTAATCCTAACCAGAAGGATTGGAGTTCTCGGTTGAATGATGCCCTGTGGGCGTATAGGACGGCTTACAAGACACCAATCGGTATGTCCCCATACCGGTTAGTGTTTGGTAAGCCCTGTCACCTACCGGTAGAAATTCAGCACAAGGCTTATTGGGCGGTAAAACAGTTTAATCTGGATATAGATGAAGCCGGTTTGCATAGGAAGTTACAATTAGAGGAATTGGACGAAATCCGGAGGGTGTCCTATGAGAACGCCGAGATATACAAAGAGAAGACAAAGGCATGGCACGACAAGATGATCATCAGAAAGGATTTTGACGTTGGTCAGAAGGTCCTCTTATTCCAATCTCGCCTTCGCCTATTCCCAGGTAAGTTACGGTCCCGATGGATCGGTCCTTTTGAGGTGGTTAAGGTCTTCCCGCATGGGGCAGTGGAAATTTTAGATCAAGCTAAGTCCAATACCTTCAAGGTTAATGGACAACGTTTGAAACCTTACCACGAGACTTTTGTACCAGAAAAAGGGGAGGACGTTCATCTCCTCGATCCGATTTGCGATTAAACTCCAAGGAGGGAAGTAAGTCGTGCCGACGACGTTAAATAAACTTGGTTTTGATCATCCGGATCGTCATTCGTGACTTTCTGTTGATGTTGTTTAGTTTTAAGCTTTCATTGTTTTGCTTTATGCTTTTCACGGGTTGTTTTCTCCATGATTTTGTAGATATTTTGAAGCCAAGGCATTGGATTTTGGAAGGGGGAACTACTTAAGTTCGAAAAGGAAGAACTTGGACAAGAGAAAGAAGCAGAAAAAATTTTCTAAGTGCCAGGTTAGTTGCCCGTCGCGAGTCGCGATGAGCTTTGTCGCGAGTCGCGACGGGCTCAGGAATTTTGTGCGAAATTTTTGGGCTTCTGATCCCACTTTCAGCGAGTCGCGATGAGCCTCGTCGCGAGCCGCGATGGACTCAGAGATTTTTGTGGAATTTAACCCTTTCGGATCCCACTTTCCGCGAGTCGCGACTACCCCGCGACGCTCGTCGCGAGTCGCGATGAACCTCGTCGCGAGTCACGACGGACTCAGAGATTTTTGCAGAATTTAACCCTTTCGGATCCCACTTTCCGCGAGTCGCGACTACCTCGTGACGCCCGTCGCGA
This sequence comes from Rubia yunnanensis, assembly GCA_037428765.1. Lineage (NCBI taxonomy): Eukaryota > Viridiplantae > Streptophyta > Magnoliopsida > Gentianales > Rubiaceae > Rubia > Rubia yunnanensis. The sequence goes on along the minus strand of CM075069.1, from coordinate 60,391,554 downwards.
GTCGCGATGAGCGTTGTCGCGAGTCGCGACGGACTCAGGACATTTTTGCTTACAGGTTTCACTTTCCGTGACTCGCGACTTCCTCGTGACGCTCGTCGCGAGTCGCGATGAGAGTTGTCGCGAGTCGCGATGGTCGAGCATACAGAAACAATTTTTTTTGGGGTTCTGATTTAAATAGCGGGGGAACAGTACCTCTTCCACATCCTCACCCGATACCTCTTCCACATTCTCACCCGATACCTCTTCCACATCCTCACCTTCCACGCCGCCGCCATCTCGTCGCCGCGGCCGCCTCTTTGATGCGCCACGCCTAACCGAAACCCTAGATTTTTGACACCGTGCCCAATTTGAGCACCGATTCTTTGTGGGCTGCCGATTTTTCCTTTCTCTCCTCGTCCTAAGCGGTATCGGTACACCTCTTAACCCTATTGAACTATGTTTCTGATTTTACATATATTCTATATGTGTTCAATTTGGTTACCATTGTGTTGTATTGTGATTCAAATTTCTATTCTCGGTTCTGGTCGATTGTGGGTATGCTGTAGTGCTGCAGAAATTTTATCTTGTGGGTGTTGTTTACATATTTTGATTCCTGCCCTAGACTGTCTGTATTCTGCTTCGGCATACTCGGTTAGGAAATTGTGCAGTTGGGATGGTTTTAGATTTGTACACTCGTGTTTACTGCACATAGTTGTTGGTAGACTAAAGTATTGTTGTGCTATGCTGTGTTCAATGTTAACATGGTCATCATTGTGAACATTGTGAACGAAATGTTAATGGTTAATCCCACTAAGCCTCATTGTGAGTTTGACATATAACATAGCGTATCTATTTCGACTATGTGCCAACTTCTTGAATTTGATGATATGTGCTTCTGGAAAAAAAAATGTAGATTGTACATTCTATTGTGCATACGATTTGAACTAGTTAAACTGTTTTCGTTTCAGCCGGTCACAGACTTGCCATATTGCATATACATTTATTTTTCGCATTTAACCTGTTTGTTCTGTTTGCTGGTGATTGATAGATATGGCCCCCAGAAAGAGGTCCAGGGCGATGACTAGGGACGATCACACCACCGCTCCACCTCCTCCGGCTCCAGGATCAGGTTCTGCGCCTCCACCTCCGGATAGATACATGGGCTTGACCCGGATCACCGGGTCCTATGCCGACAGATGGGAGGTCCTAGAGAGACGCCTGCTCAAGGAAACCAGTTTTGTTGATATTCCCACGTTGGATACCCTCGGCCTTGTGCAGCCTGTCAGCTGCCTCCTCGCCAAAGGGGGAATGGAGGGATTCATGAGCAAGAGCGCGCCCACTTACCGGAGGTACACGCTGGAGTTCTTGTTCACCGTCCGTATTCGCAGCATGAGGGACGATCAACCATGTGAGAAGTATATCGCTTTTCACCTAGATGACATCTCCTGGCAGATGACCGTCTCCGAGGTGGAGGAGGCCTTCGGTTTTGCCACTGCTGACATTCAGGGCAGGCTGAATCCTGATGCCCCAGAGCGGTCAATTGAAAATGACATGCACTTCTGGAATGTCATCAACATGAGGCCCAAGAACTCACATGACAAGAGCAGCTCCATTATCCACCCCGCGCTTCGTTATGTGCACAGGCTCTTAGCTGGCACAGTCTTCTGCTCCGCGGAGCCGACGAATGTGCCAGACAATGACATTCATTTCTTATGGCACTTAACGAGCGAGGGGCAGGGATATGGTTTGTGGTCCGAGCTCTGGATGAAGAGGGTTGTAGATTTGGCAGACAAGGTAAAGGGGAAAATCATGGTCGAAGGAATGATAAGCATTCTAGCGGGGTACTTGGGATTGGTCCCTTCGACCGACTTCCCACGCCTGGGGAGGCGAACGTCTTATCTGATCACCGTCGAGTGACTGGTTCGATTTGAGATGCTCAGTGTCACTCGGACCACTGGATTCTTCCATTGGTTATACGGTGCCAGAAAGATCACCTTCATGGTCCTCCCTCAGCACAGCCGGACCAGACTGGAATTCGACACACCTTTGGGGGATTTAGCAATCTCCCCAGATTCTTCATGTTCAGCCGAATTCCAGTGTGCGCTCCACGACCTTGGCCCAGTCCCGGTCCAGCCGGATGACAGCACCCTACCTCCTCCTCAGCAGCATCATCAGCAGCAGCACCATCAGCACCAGCAGCATCATCAGCAGCAGCACCATCAGCACCAGCAGCATCATCAGCAGCAGCAGCACTCTCCACAGCCTCCACCTCCGACAGATGAGACCACACCTCACTTCTCCCAGCCTCCGCCAGATTTCTATGAGCGGATGATGCGAACCATGCACGAGGGTTTCCACCGCCAGGACAGCATGATTCTGGAGCACAACAGGTTTGTCTCCCGGGCTTTGATAGATATGGATGAGGAGATTGAACACCTGTCCGCTCGCATCCATGAGATGCAGTCCCAGTCGGGTGGTACATCAGGCACCGATCTAAGAGCGGAGCAGCGGAGAGCACGGAGGCAGCGGAACGAGGAGTGGCTGACTCAGTATCAGCAGCGTTACTCCGGCAGCAGCCCTTCATCTTCACAGCATTGATAAAGTGAGCATCATGCTTTACCCCTTTTCCATACTTTGCTTTGTCTAGTTTTGCCCTAGTCTACATTGAGGGCAATGTAGTGTTTTAAGTGTGGGGAGGGGTATCTACTATTGATAGGCGAGTTGGGATTTGGAGATACTTTTACCTTTTGTTTTGGATATTGTTTTGCTTTTGATGTACTTGGATAATGTTGGTTTTGATACTTTTCTTAACCTTCACATTTGGAAGCAAATTTCTACTTTTCGGATGGGGAACAACAACAACCAAAAAAAATTAAATTAAAAAAAAAAAGGAAAAAGAATCCCGCTAAGTTGAAAACCCGAGAGGGCAACTTAGGCAACATTGGGGCCCGGATAGGTCGAAAACCCGAAAGGGCGGCCTAGGTAAAAATGAGAGGTCAAATGTGTGGAAAAAGGTGAGGTGTGAGCTAAAAGAAAAATGATTGTGTGGCTAGGATGAAAACCTGAAAGGGCTCCTAGGCAAAATGAGAGAAAGCGAGAGAAATTGAAAGATATTAAGTGTTTACTCATTTGCCGGCGATGGAGTCATAAGGTTGCGGTGACCACACGGAGGGATCAGGTAGCTCAACATCTTGAGAATCTTTTGGGGATGGATAATTTAGCGGGGAAAAGACGGAGTAAGTTGTGAAATTCTTGATCATTAATAGACTTCGTTTTTAGGTTGATATATTAATATAGGATGAAGCATGTGCTCTGAACTTTATGCATACCTTTGGTTTCATCTTTTATCATTGGATTTGGGATTATCAGTTCTGGATTTGGAGATGTCTTAGGGAAATTGATGAATTGACAGAGTGATATGGTTTAGGTAGATTTAGGAATAGGGGTTGTGGAAAATTCTCATTTGATCTTAATCTTGGGATGTGCGATATTGAGAGTTTTGTGAGGTAGTGAATTGGGGGATTAGTAGTAGGATGTGGAGGTATCATTCCTTTCGTATACTTGGATCTTTTCTTACTCGAGGGCGAGTAAGGTTCAAGTGTGGGGAGGTTTGATGCGTCCACTTTATATGCTTATTTTAGTACTATTTAGGATATATTTTGTACTCTTTCATTACAACAGCTTGTGTTTTACCATGAAATCCTCTTAGGAGGGGTAAGAGCAACTTTGCGCTCTTTTACCTCTCTTAAGTAGATGTTTTGTGTAACGAAGTAATGAAGACCGGAGGCCATTGAAGACTACACTTTCGAAGATTTTGAAGACTTGCTTCGAAGACGTGAAGACCGGAGGCCATTAAAGATCACTTTTGAAACCGTTGAAGACTTAGAAGTTGAGAGGAGTTACTATGGAGATGACTACATGCCACAAGGAGGAGAAGAAGAAATAATGCAAAAAATTCTGGTTACCGTCGTGACCAACATGTTCGTCGCGAGTCGCGACGAACTTCGTCGCGAGTCGCGACGGCCACTGACCAGAATCCTACTTTCTTTTCCTTCCACTATAAATACCATTTTTTCTCTCCTCTCATTCCAGTTTTCAGCAGCTGCGAATTTGTACTGTTCTAAACCCTATTCTTCCATTTTTCTTCTTTGATTCATCTAGTTGCTTTGATTTGTTGTCTTAGTTAGATTATCATGACTTCTATTAGCTAATCTACTCTCTTGGGAGCAATTGACCTAAGCTTCCAAATCTATGTGTTAAGAACAAATTGTAGCTTGTTTATTACTCTTGCTATTATGTATATGGGTATTGAATGTGTTTATTGATTTCATTAATGTTGTTAAAAGCTTGAGTATATGAAATGCTTGTATTAATTGCTTGCTAGAGTTTGGGGGATTTGGGTTAATTTCCCCCCTGTTCTTGTTAGGAATATATATAAGTATGATTTAGAGCTTTTAATTATGTTGATGGATTGATGATTGCTAGATAGATATGCAATGTCGAACTCTTTGCCATATTTATCAATTGTAGCAAACGGGAGAAGTCTATGAGCGTTGAACGTCCTTGACTAATCCCGTGTAAATGCATAGATCGGTTAAATGCTTAGTCACGGTGTAGTGGTCATAAGTGTTTCCGAGTTTGTTGATCCTTCGTGCTAAATGCCATTAATGGGATACCTTGAGTCGGGTTACGACTACGGGAGTCATTGGTGAGGTTTGACAAGAGATGTCGAATTCACTCTTGCAAACTACCATCTAAGAAGGATAGAAGTTTAGTCTTCACAACAAGTAGTGAAAGTAGTAAATAAGTCACATGTTCAATGATGGATAATAGGTTTGGAAGTGTAAGTCAATTGCGCCCAAGGCTTCGTAATTGTATTTTCATCACATCTTTATTTGCGTTTACATGATTAGCATCATCCTCTTGATTTGCTAATTGTTGTACTTTAATTTGCTAATTTAGGAACCATCCAACCAAACCCCCCCCTTTGTTTACATGTTTTTATATATATCTATGTATGTATGTGTTTAGTACGTTTTCTCATATAGGTGTCTAAGTACTTAGAAAAATCCCTTTTCCTGTGGACGACCCCATCTTGCCACTATTTACATTGTTGTGGATAGGACGCATTAAGGGTTTACAAGTATTAACTTTGAGAGGTACGGCGACGACCTCCCAAAGGCATTATGCATGAGTTGGGATTTCCAAGTAACTTTACCAACTGGACTATGACATGTGTGAAGAGTGTATCATACCAGTATATGGTGAATGTTAATTTAACAGAACCTATTCAGGCCAATAGAGGGCTAGGACAGGGAGACCCCCTATCCCCACTTTTGTTTGTACTGACTATGGAGCACTTGTATAGATGTATGCAGGAGTTGGATGGAAAAGAGGGATTTGTTTATCATGACAGATGTGATAAACTGAAAATAGTGAATCTATGTTTTGTTGATGATCTATTGCTGCTATCTAAGGGAAATAGCATATTAGTGCAACTGATGACAGAGGCTTTCTTAAAATTCTCAAAGGCTATTGGACTGAAGGTAAACAAGGATAAATGTAAAGTTTTCTTTGGAGGGGTAGAAGAAGATGAAAGGAGAAAGATCACTGACATTACTGGATTTGAAAGGGGTGAACTGCCCTTCAAATACTTGGGGATTCCTTGAACAAGTAGAAGAGTGACAATTCAAGCCTGCCAGCCCCTTATAGAGAAGATTACAGATAGAATCAGGCACTGGAGTGCTAAGCTACTTAACTACGCGGGCAGACTACAATTGATAAAAAGTGTCATTTTTGTTGTTGCAAACTACTGGATCTAGTGCTTTCCCCTGCCAAAAAATGTCTTAAAACACATATAGGCAATATGCAGGTCATATTTATGGAGTGGAAGGGAGGAGATCACCAAAAAATCTCCTCTGGCTTGGGGAAAAAATATGCTCAATAAGGAGGGAAGGAGGCCTGAATGTGATAGCTTTGGTGGAATGGAGTGTGGTTGTGATGATGAAAAATTTGTGGAATATTTGCAGGAAGACTTATAGTCTATGGATCAAATGGATTCATAATTATTACATCAAGGAGAAAGATGCTATGGAGGCTATAATCCCCAGTAACAGCTCATGGATGATAAAAAGAGTTATGCAATGCAAGGAGAAAGCAAGATCCCTTAAGCACTGGAGAGCTCAACTAATCAAAACAAAATATAAGGTTAGTAAAGTCTACAAGGAAATTCAGGGGGATGAAGGAGGAGGTGCCACAGAGGAAGCTGATGTATGATAATGCTGCCAGACGGAGAGAAAAATTTACTCTATGATGACCTGTCAAGGCATACTGCTAACCAAGGACATGATGGCAAAGTTTGGCATTATAACTGATGGTAAGTGTCTTTTGTGATAAACTGGAGTGCTTAGAGCATATATTCTTTGGGTGCAATAGATTCAAGGCTGTTTGGAGGGATGTGCTCAAATGGATGCAGATGGAAAGGGAGCCAAAAAGGATGGAAAGAGGAAAGCTGTTGGTTGATGGAAAACTGCAGCTGGAAAGGAACAAAATCTGAAATATTGAAGTTAGCCTTCACAAAGATAGTTTACGAGCTGTGGCGACTAAGGAATGAGGCCAGTTTTAACAAGGAAAATCACTGCAGAGACTGGAAAATCGTGATAATAAATTGCACAGTGTATAGAGCGTGAATGAAGCCAAAGTTGAGTGAAAAATGTGTAAAATTTATGGTAGAAGAAGAATAGAATAGGAGAGACGATGTAAATATGAAGTTTTAGTAATGAAAGTTAAACCATTTCCAAAAAAAAAAAAACTTCACATGACAAAAAATCAGCATATATAGCATGAACATCAACAACTAAACATAAATGTCATACAATAAAGAATAAATCTCATCAAAAAAATTGCCATATATAACACTTCATCATTCTGGACATGAACCTCAACAATAAATTCATATTAATCAATCCCTGAAGTCTTTAGAATAAACCTTAGATTACATAACTCAAACATTTTATAAACCTCAACCATATCTCCATACTGAAATCATGAAAACCAATAGCTTCACATGAATATCAAACGATGAAGATAAACCTCATTAACAAATCACCAAAAAATGCACACCTCAACATATAAAACATTAACATCATCACAAAATCACACAAGTCAAACCTTAAATCATTACAAAAAACCTCAACATATTACAAAATAATGAAGAACATTCAAACTACAATGAAAAACCGCCAAAATTACACACACAGCACATACACAGACGAAATTGAACACAAAACACACAACAGATCTAGAAAAAAAGAAGGAATGCAAAAACTGAGGGAAACTGGACTACAACATAACATGAAACTTCAAAAACATCACTGCACAAACATAAAATCCTAAAATAAAACTAGAAAAATAATCTGAAACATATCCGGCGGAAATTTGGAAGGAGAAACCACATCACGCTTCGTGCGAGCCATATTCTTCACGAAAAAAAAAGAAAAAACATAACAATTAGGGCAAAACACAATAATACACATAATGGAACGAAAATATGAAACAAAAACACAGAAATTGAATTTACTGCGTAATTACTCGGTCGCAATGCAGCAATTTGCGCCAAATTGTGTCAATTTCTAGCAAAAATTGACAGTTTCCCGGTGAAAGTAGAGGTTGCAAGCGGTTTACCGACAGTTACTGTGTGTTACTGTTTATATTCTGAAAATAATAAATGTGTAGAAAAATAAATGGAATCTAGAATCACAATTTAATATATATACAAACACTAAACTATGGTAAATTGCACAAGATACCCTCAAATTCCTCGGATTATTTAAAAAGAACTCCAACCTAATTTAAACTATCATTAATTGTATAGAAGACCATACCTAAAGTAAAGGTAGACTAAAGCAAGACTTTGTGAACTAAGAAAGCTGAAGAAACAAATAAAAGCAAAACTCAGGACATGCAATGGAAGATTGGAGATCATTGCCCATACAACAAATAACACGTGAAAGAGTGAAATTTCAGAGCTGAAAAATGCAGTTTTTACCCTCTCAGTCGCATCACTACATATCCCTTCTCCAAGCAAGTCTCAAAACCAAAGACCTTTTCGGCACCAAATCAATCCATGCCCAACTCATCAAATCTGGCCGTCATTTGACTCTTTTTGTCATGAACAATCTCACCAATGTTTATGCAAAATCCGAGTCTACTTCTGATGCTCACAAGGTTTTCGATGAATTGCCTGTGAAAAACATCTCCTCATGGAACACAATCTTGTCTTCGTATGCAAAAGCAGGGATGATTAGTGAAGCTGTTTCTGTATTTGATGAGATGCCTGAACGTGATTCTATTTCATGGACAACAATGATTGTGGGTTACAACCAGTCGGGATACTCTGACAGTGCTCTAAGGGTGTTTTCTCAGATGGTTTCTTTTGGTGTCTTGCCTACCCAGTATACTTTCACCAATGTTCTTGCAGCTTGTGGTGCAATTAAAGGGCTAGGTGTTGGTAAAAAGATGCATGCTTTAGTCGTTAAATTCGGGTTCTGCGACAATGTGGCTGTGGCCAACTCGCTGTTGAATATGTATGTTAAGTTTCGTGATTTGAATTCTGCAGAGGTGATTTTCAACAACATTACTTTAAAGAATGTCTCGAGCTGGAATGGGATGATCTCACTGCATATTCAGGGTGGTAAGGTTGATCTTGCAGTGAACCTTTTTACGCAGATGGCCGAGCGGGATATTGTTTCCTGGAATTTATTGATCACAGGATGCAATCATCATGGATGTGATGCTGAGGCTCTGGATATGTTCTCTAGTATGCTCAGGTTCACCACTCTAAAGCCTGATAGATATGCCCTGGCAAGTGCATTATCTGCCTGTGCCAATACTAAGAATATTAGTTTTGGGAGACAAATACATGGCTACATTGTTAGAATCGATTTCAAGACTTCTGGGGCAGTAGGGAATGCTTTGGTATCCCTTTACTCCAAGTGTGGTCGTGTCGAAAGTGCTCGAAAACTTGTTTATCAAACTGGAATATCCAATCTAGATATTATTGCGTTTACAGCTCTGCTTGATGGATATGTCAAGCTTGGAAACATGAATCCAGCGAGAGTGATCTTTGACTCACTTAAAGAGCGTGATGTGGTTGTCTGGACTGCAATGATCGTTGGTTACGTACAGAATGGGTTCCACAATGAAGCAATGGAATTCCTGAGATTGATGATGATAGACGGCGAAAAACCTAATAGCTACACTCTAGCAGCTATCTTGAGCTCCATTTCAAGCTTGGCTTCTTTGAATCACGGCAGGCAGATACATGCAGTGACTATTAAATCACTGGAAGCATCGTCCTCTTCTGTGGCCAATGCTCTGATTACCATGTATGCAAAGGCTGGTTGCATCCTATATGCCAAGAAGATATTCAAACGGGTAGCCCACAAACGGGATGCAGTCTCATGGACATCCATGATTATTGCTTTAGCTCAACATGGACTAGCAAAGGAAGCCATTCATCTATTTGACAAAATGCTTGGATGTGGTGCCAAGCCGGACCATATAACTTATGTCGGTGTTCTTTCTGCTTGCTCACACGCGGGGCTGGTTGAGGAAGGCCGCCAGTATTACAAAATGATGCAAGAAGTACATAACATTGTGCCCACCTCAAGCCACTGTGCTTGCATGATTGACCTTCATGGGCGCGCTGGGCTGCTTCAAGGAGCAATGGATTTTATTGAGAAAATGGCAATTGAACCAGACGTGATAGCCTGGGGTTCACTTTTAGCTTCTTGCAAGATTCACAAGAATGCAGAGCTTGCAAAATTAGCAGCCGAGAAATTGCTTCGAATTGAACCAGGACATAGTGGGGCATACTCAGCACTAGCTAATGCTTACTCTGCTTGTGGAAGATGGCAAGAGGCTGCTGCAGTCAGAAAGTCAATGAAGGACAATCAAGTTAAGAAAGAACAGGGTTTTAGTTGGATTCAGATGAGGAATGAAGTACATACATTTGGTGCAGACGATGGCCTTCATCCACAGAGAGATTCAATCTTCCAACTGATGGATAAAATCTGGAAGGAGATTAAAAAATTAGGTTTTATTCCCGACGCGGATTCAGTTCTTCATGACCTTGATCCTGAACTGAAAGAACAAATGCTCATGCGTCACAGTGAAAAACTTGCTATAGCATTTGGGCTGCTCAATACTCCAGAGAAAACCACTCTAAGGATCATGAAAAACCTTAGAGTTTGTAATGACTGTCATTCTGCTATTAAATTCATATCTAAACTGGTAGACAGAGAGATTATATTAAGAGATGCTACGCGTTTTCATCACTTCAGAGATGGTACATGCTCTTGTAAGGACTACTGGTAGATCAAGGTCTCCTTTTAAGCTGTTTTTGTTTGGAGACGGTGCCTCGAGTTTCCAAAATGGCCGGTTCTATTGGCACCAGTAACATGGCTTTCACTTTTCAGTCAAGCATCTGTGAATTGGATTTCTGCGGGCTGGCGCCGACGTTGCAATCCTGGAGAGTTAATTGAACAATCAGAGTGATGAGAATTCACGAGGTTCACTGCCATTTTGTAGAAAAGGTAATGATGTGTGTTTATTCGTGAACTCTGGATACATTATATAATAGTACATGATACCTATACAAGCTAGAAAAAGGTAATAGAATATAAATACAATTACAAGTAATATTCTAATTCCTTAACACCCTCCCTCAAGTTGGAGCATGGGGATCAGAAATGCTAACTTGCAAGTAATGAATGAAACTGGTTACGTCCGAGAGCTTTGGTAAATAAATCCGCAGGTTGATCTGTAGTGCGGATATGATGAGTAACTATAGCACCAGACTGCACAAGATTCCGGACAAAATGACAATCAACTTCAATATGCTTCGTATGTTCATGGAACACTGGATTTGTTGCAATATGAAGAGCAGATTGACTATCACAAAACAAACGCATAGGAGCAGTATGCGCAACCCCTAAGTCTTTCAGTAAAGACCTAAGCCATAACAACTCACAACAAGTAACAGCCATAGCACGATACTCCGCTTCAGCCAAAGTCCGAGAAACTGTAGGTTGCTTCTTGGTCTTCCAAGAAACTGGAAAATCACCAATCATCACAAAGTAACCGGAAAGAGAACGCCGGGTAATAGGGCAAGCAGCCCAATCAGAATCACAGTAAGCAGTCAACTGTAACGTACTACGAGAAGAGAGAAATAAACCTTGACCAGGATGACTCTTCAGGTAGTGCAACACACAAACAGCAGCTTGCCAGTGAGGAACACAAGGGGACTTCATGAATTGCACAAGAGTGTGGACTGAATAACTCAGTTCAGGACGAGTAATAGTCAGGTAGATCAGGCGCCCAACCAGGCGTTGATACTGCTCCGGGTCATGGTAGGCTGGACCTTCAACACGTGCCAAATCATGTTGTTGCTCCATCGGAAAGTCAGTCGGCTTAGAGGAAGATAAACCGGTATCTGATAAAATGTCCAAAGCATATTTCCTTTGCGAAAGGAACATCACCTCCGGTCTTCTAGTAATCTCTATGCCCAAAAAATACTTAAGCAGACCAAGATCCTTCATATGGAAACAAGAACCTAAGTATTTCTTGAACTCAGAGATGAGCGAAGAAGAACTACCAGCAATAACCAAATCATCCACGTAAACTAGAACATGTAAAGAAACTGATCCACGAGAAAAGACAAACAAAGAGTAATCGGCCTTACTATGAACAAATCCAAATGCTCGTAAAGCCTGAGCCAGTTTAGCAAACCAATTTCTAGGAGCCTGTCGAAGACCATAAAGAGATTTCTGAAGGCGGCAGACCTGACCAGGCGGTACAGCGTAGCCAGGTGGAGGACGCATGAACACTTCCTTTTGCAAATCACATTATGAACATCCATCTGATGCAGTTCACAACCACGAATGACTGCAACTGACAGAAACAAGCGAACATAACTCATCTTCGCAACCGAAGCAAAAGTCTCAGTGTAATCAATTCCTTCAACCCGGCGATTCCCAAGAACCACTAGGTGCGCCATAAATTATGGCGTTCAATAGTACCATCTGACCGAAACTTCGTCCGGTAAACCCATTTGCATCCAATAGCCTTCTTGTGCGCAGGAAAAGGAGACAAAGTCCATGTCTGATTTTGCTCCAGTGCAGTAAGTTCCTCAACCATAGCATCTCGCCAATGAGAATGACGGGAAGCCTCAGTGTAAGTAGTGGGATCTGCACTAGAAGTTACAACACCCAAAAATCTAGAATGCATACTAGAAAAATTATCACAATTTACATAATCAGTAAGAGGGTAGAGAGCACCTGAGGAAAGTGATGACGCATGAGGGAACGTAGTCGAAAGGGGGGGGGGTCTTCAGTAGTAAGAGCACAAGCATAATCATCACAATCATAATCTGCCAAATACGACGGTGGACGACGAGATCGAACACTCCATCTGGTAGAAGGTGGATCATGCAACAAACATGAAATAGTAGACATGCGCAACATAGTAGATACATGTAGCACAAACATGAAAATATACAACATTTCTTAGACATGCGCAACATCGGTCTTTTTTTTGTAACATATCGCAAGGTTCGATGGATTGAGACCGACGTTGCACATTCAAATGGTGTTCTTACGAAAATGTAATTGCTGTTCACAATCAGCCCTAATGTAAACATTTTTTCTCACTACTTATAAACATGAAATTATTTTGACAACACTATACACTTGATAACATGTAAAAATCATCATATTTAAGGAAAATATTCAATCTTTGTTCTATAAAAAAAATAACAATAACAAAATCACTGATAAAACTGCAAAATAAACATGAAATGGAAACAACCTCAATTAATTTGTACCCGGAAATGCTCCATCCTCTAGTACTTGTAGATGTTTGAGAGGAGCCATTTGATTGAGCACTTGAATTCTTGTAATGGTGTAAATGGTAAGAATTTGGGATTGTGTTTTGGTGATGTGAAATGGATATAGTTGCTAAATAATAATGATATGAAATAGGTTTGGGGGATTTAGATTAAGTTTTTGGCTTCCGCTATATTTTTTAGGGTAATTGACGTCTGTAGTAAGTCAGTTTCATTTTGTTTAAAGTGAAATGCTTACGGTGTCGCATGTATGGGCCATAGCCTAATATTTGAAAAGTGTCTTCAAATACTCACCGTGAAGATTTTGGGCCCTTCCATTGACCCGTTGAGCCCAAATTAGAGCAACATGGTCGTGAAAATATGAATTACATAGGCATTCCTCCAATTTTGCATTCCGACTTGACCCACATTCTTGGAAGGACCTAGGTGCAAAAAGTTGAAAGTTCATTGGTTGAGCCAAAATCAATTTTGATTGAACCGGAAGGGACATTTACCATCCCCAATCAAACTTATAACCCAGAGGAGTGATACAGAAGCTGGCTGTGTTCTCCCGATTAATCTTTATATACTTATAAGTAATCATCTACAATTTACTCTAGGCCACGTACTAGGAATTTTTAGAAATTGATGGGCGGAATTTTACTATCTTTTTATTAAAAAAATCAAGAATATGTAATTTTGTGTGATTCTATGTGGTGGACATTATTATTCTCATAATGCCAATTGTAAGGGTATTAATGGAATATTAATAAAAGGGATCACACACTACCTCCCCGTGCGCCCCTCTTAGACAGTATGCATAATCTCCACATCAAACCTTTGTCCTTATGTTTGGGTGCAGAGTCATGAGCATGGGGTACATTCAAGGAAGTTTGGGCCATATCATAATTTCTAAAAAGTTTTGTCAATACTCCCTGAGAAGATTTCGGGCTCTTCCATTAACCAGTTCATGCCCAAATCGAAAAAACATGGCTGTGACAATGTGAATTACATAGGTGTATCTCCAATTTCACATTTTGACTTCTCCCACATTCTTGGAGGGAGTGTAAAAAGTAAAAAGTTCACCGGTTGCGCCAAAATCAATTCTGATCAAACTAGAAGGGACATTTTCCATCCCGAGTCGAACTTATAATCCTCAAGAGTGATAAAGAAGTTAGGTTGGTTCGGCAGAGACTTCCATGTGTTCTTCCGATTAACCTTTGTATACTTATAAGTAATCATATACAATATACTCTCCGTCACGTACTAGCAATTTTCAGAAACTGATGGATGGGATTTTATTATCTCTTTGTTTGAAAAAAAAAACCAGGAATATTTAATTCTGTGTGATTCCATGTGGTGAAAATTATCCTTCTCATTATGGCCACCATAAGAGTATTAATGGAATGCAAATAAAAATGATCACACACTACCTCCTCATGCGCCCCTTTTAGATAGTACACATCATCTCCACATCAAAAATTTGTCCTTATGTTTGAGTGCAGAGTTCTGAAGCGCAAAGTACATTCAAGGAAGTTTGGGCCATAGCGTAAATTTTGAAAAGTCTTGTCAAATACTCCCTATGAAGATTTTAGGCCCTTCCATTGACCCATTGATGCCCAAATTGGATCAACATGGTCGTGACAATGTGAATTACATAGATTTATCTCCAATTTCTCATTCCGACTTCTTCCACTTTCTTGGAGGGACCTAGGTGCAAAAAGTAAAAAGTTCACCGGTTGCGCCTAAATTGATTCCGGTCGAACTGGACGTTAATAAAGTTTCATGAACATTTTTTACTTTCAATTTGTATTTTCCAATACACTATTAACTGTTATAAAAGTGAATTTTATTCCTTTGGGTCAAACACGGGCTCATTTGTAATGCTAGTGGGCTGAAATATTAGGCCCATATTTAGGTAAGCCGACGTCGGTTGTAGTTCAATCAGTTGTCGGCTAGGCCGACAGTCGTGCAATGTTGCACAAATTGAGGCATAATTCAGAAGGGTTCAAAATGACGCCGTTCCAAAACATCTAAATGTATGGAGCCCACCTCAGAATTGGTCCAAACTTTAACTTCCAAGTTTCTCTCAAATTCCAACAGTCCCCCGCCCCTTCATCTCTTCTCTTGTCAAAGGTATGGTTTTTGAATTCTTCCAACTCCAACCTTTTTGTATTTTTTCCCTTGAAAGTTTTCTATCTATGGTGTGTTAATGTGATTTTTGGTATATTTTTGTTTTTTTAGTTCGTACAGATTAGTTATAGTGTGAAATTTCCTTATATGTCAACCTAGGTATGTGAGGTCGTCGCCGTACCTCTCAAAGTTAAACTCTAAATACATACTAAATACAATTAAGTAGATAGTGGAAAATTAGGGCCGTCCACGAAGAAGAGAGATCTTCATAAGGGTTTAAACATATAAGGTGGATATTAGACTAGAATTAGATATACATACATATATAAAAGCAATTAAAAAGGGGGGGTTTTGATTGATTTTCCTAAGTTATGAAAGTAAAGACAAGATAACTAGTAAAGTCAAGTAACTATGCTAATCATGCAACAAACTAAGAAAAAAAGGATAAAACTACAAATAACAAAGCCTTGTGGGCAATTGATCTCCACTTTCAAACCTCTTGTAGATCATAGAACCATTAACTCATTCTATCACATTCATGACCTATCGAGAATGCTATCACTTTCACTTAAATAGATAGATATCCTTTTCTTCTTAACAGTAATTCACAAAGACGTTCAACGACCATTTGCAAACCTCATTAATGATTACTTTTAGGCAAATCACGCCATTAGAGGTATTTCATCAATGGCATTGTCACTAGTGGAAAAAAGGCCTATTAAAGGAGGTTTCTTTGGACCTAAAAAGTCACTTTGGGGGTGACTTCTCTGGCTGTGCCTTTGATCCTATAGGTTCAAAGGAAGTTTCTTGAACCGCCTTTAAGTGGCTCCAATTGAAGGGGTTATTAGCCACCTTTGATGACACCCAGGAACTGCCTTTAATCAGTTCCGAACTCAGAACAAGTTGCTCGATGCTCGGTTATCATGCACAATTCTGAGTGTGGAACTAGTAGTAGTCCCGAGTGCAGAACTAGTAATTCGAGTCTTGGACTACATTTAAGGTTCCGAGTAAGGAACCTGTTCATAAGTTCTGAGTGTGGAAAATATGGTTTCACCTGGTCAGCAACATGATATTATGGACTCGGAACAGTGTTTGTACTTTATAACATGTTCCTGCATCGGGGATTAATTCTGGACATTTACCCATATTTTCTTTGAATAAATAAATTTTTTGTATTATCAGTCTTGAGTCCGGAACTGCTTCTGATGTGTTAATTTTCGAGTGAGGAACTTCTTTTTGGGACAACATAAAATATGACAATAAGGAAATAAAGTAGTTTCTACGTCGGAACTCAGTCAGATTAGATGGTAAAATTAATTTGTTTAATTGCATACCGGCTTCTCAAAAGCCTCGTAACACCAGTCAAATTGTAAAAAAATACAAGATAATAAGACACTACATATAAAAAATCTATAGACTACGCTAAGAAAGCAACGATCTATAGATAAGAATAGAAGTCACCAAAAATCTATTACACACAATTATGTCATCCAATATCTCATAATTCCCCACTGGGATTCCCGATTGAATGGGAGAGGGAGTACACAAGATACCTAGCTAAGAAATTTCTTGCACTGTTGATATCATCTTGTCTATACGGCTTGAGAACCTTTGGAAAAATCTGCGAAACAAAAAACTAACAATATAAGAATTGGCACGACATGTTAACAGGTTTAAAACATTCTCGAAAAAATTATCTTAGTACTCACTTCTTCGATTTCACGGTAATCCTCACACACATGCATGACACACTCCGCTGCGTAAAACATTAGGTAATAGCCGCATTCCCATGTATTTTATTGTTTCTTGTACTAAGTAATAAAAGTTATATAAATGTATATTTACATTAAGTGGTGTGGTAATAGAATTTCTTGATATGAAAAGAGAATCTCACCTTGATTTGTATTACATCCAAGTCCTTATCACCATGCTCCCCCAAACCTTTGAAAGAATCAACCAATATCTTAACGAATGATTCTGATGGTTGGTTGTGCAGAGAATCCATCCAGTAAACGTGCTTCTTGTTGGGGACAATAAATACTAATCTCCAATGGCCTCTACAACATAGGAGACAAATATTAAAAAATATTGTGTTGGTTGATTAGCTTAAATATTGTATGATTTATTATCAATATACGGTGAAACAAATATCATTTTGTCCTTCCTTCCAATATTTTTTCAAATTTAGTCAACTTTCTTCTAAACAGTATACCCAATTTCTTGAGTAAACACCGGGCAAAAATACCCAATCCAACGTTTGTCCTTTTGGTTAGCAAAATAATGCATGTACCTTTGAAATAAAATTGCATGTCATTCACGATGAAATGTGGAGCAAAAAATGTATTAAAAAAATTGCATCTATGGAATTCTATATAACTTACAGTAAGTACAAGGACATTATTGTCTTGTTCACTTGGTCACACCTCCATAGGTATTCAAAGTCAGTCCATGATGCAATAATTTCTTTCTTTTGACCAAACACACACTTATTACCCAAGAATAGGTAAGTTGATTTTTGTTTCTGTTTGATCATGAAATCGTACAAGACCCTCACAAAATGCGGTGACTCCTTAATTACTTGTGCCTGGGTGATAGGGGGTTTTCCAATCCTCGGTGTCTCAACAGTGGGCTTAGATTGGGTTATTGTTGTCTCCTTCAAATGACGATCTTTGATCAGTTCTGAGACTAACGGTGGTCCTCCTCATAAATAAGGCGACAGTGCCAAAGAAGAAACATTCCCAGTGCGGATCCCACTCTTTTGTACTTGCCTTCCGAAATTGGTAAAAGGGTTTGGGTACTCCAATGAACTCTACAAATACCATCACCAATTGGGACGACATGGTGATGTCGCAACAATTTGTGTAGAATTCCATCGACAACGTGAAGTGGCCCACCCTTTTCATCTCGATCAATATATAGCTCACACAAATTCGACATCTAGATTGCGAGGGAGAATGGAATTAAAGTAAAATAAATATGTAGCCAAATTAATTAAAAATGAAATCATTTTATTCTACTAACCATGTTTTTGAGCAACATAATGGCTTTGACAATGTCTTTTTCCACGTGGGTTGTTGGATCAAGAATCGGTTGGTGCTTCATCTCAACTTCTCCTGGTGAATGTCGTGATCCTCTAGATGGTGGCATCCAACCAAGTGTCAAATCATCCAAATTCTTAGGTATCGGGATCCCTTTGTGCTCAACCAACTTCTGAATCAATAGATCTTACTGCTCTATCCGATTGTCTCTATATAGTGCTTCTTGTTGCAGCACGTGAAGTCTCGACGGTTTGGCCCGATGGTATGATCAAACAGCCCAAATGCCTCTCTTTGTGGCATAAATGCTCCCACCCCTATTGCATGACCCGGGTGGTCGGGTTTACCCCAATAGCCTCAGGAAGGATACCATGCCTCTCTTTGTGACATAAATGATCCCACCCCTCTTGCACGACCTGGGTGGTCGGATTTACCCCACTAGCCTCACAAAGGATATCTTGCTTATCTGAAGGAATGAATCGACCCTCCAATTGGTCTTGCTTTAACTTTGCCTAGACATGTAATATAGTGTCATGAGTAGTAAACGAAGGAAAAAAAATTAGCTGCATTCTAATTAGAATTAACACAAAGTCTTACCACTCATTCAAAGACTCTAATAATTGGAGGTTTATTGTATCCACCCTTTTTGCTTTGCCGGCTCTACAAGAAGAGATCACACCTATCGATCTCTTCCACATCTATCGGTTTGACAGACGCCCTCACTTTTTCCTTGCTCACCCCCCTATCAATTTCAGTCTTCACATCCATTTCATAACATTCTCTGACTAATTCGAGGGCCGCTAATCTATATCCACCCTGGCTCTTCCAATGTGGTGTTTTGTTTTTCTTAGCATTAATTTTTTTCTTCCTATGTACCCTTGTTTGGGATATGAAAATCATTGTTAAAACAAAAATGAATGTAATATGTAGATGCACAGTTAAAAATAAAAATTAAATCACTTACATTTTCTACATTTTCCAATGTTCTTCTCTTATGAATTTCCCAACTATTCGGTTGAATATGTGTATATGTCAACCATGGACAAGGACCCTTTTCACGAGAGAATATGTAATCTATAAACAAGGTGTACTTGTGTTCTCTCCAACTTTTGACATTATAGTCGTAGCTTTCTTCTTCAAATCATCCAAATCCGGACAGTCGATCTCGAAGGGCCTCTACAATAATCATATAGAATCATGATCAAATACACCATCCTTAATTAATTTCAACATGTAGATGAATGGAAAATGGTAAAAGCTTAATAAAAGAAATAAATTATACTGGTTACCTTGCATTCTGTCCAAAGGACCTCTTTGTATTCCTTAGGGATCTTGTGCCAATTATCGTACTCGATGTCCACCCATATCCTACCAATTTTCCCCACCCAACTCAACCACTTGGCACGTTCATCAGACAAACACTGTCCAAATTTGTTGAATACTAAAAAAGTTGACTCCTTCCTTGCAATTATCCGTTCTAAAGTTCTACAGTGTGTTCTAGCTATGTCGACCTCCTTCGACCTGCCTTCTTCATCATCTTCATTGCCAATTGTATCGGAATGTCCTTTGAGTGAACCTGTTTGTTCATCTCGTCTCCTTTTCCCTGACATTAAAGTACCTATGGAACTTTGATTAATACTAACCCTAACCAAATCCAATAACTATTTGTTAATGGAAAATGACACTACTATGATCATATACAATATCACACCAAATCTTAAAATATCTTACGAAACACACCGAAAAAACCCTAAACAAATTCCGCAACAACTTATGGGATTTTAATAAATGAAGACCCAACCAAAATCCAAGGTCATTACATAAATAGATTAAAAAAATAAAAAATCATAATTAAAAGACATAATAAATAAATTTTTTATGAATAAATTCATTGATATAGTATACATATGAGCACAACACCAAGAATTAAACATTTACCTTTTGAACAATAGGTAATGATTAGATCTTCAAGTGGGCTGGTATTACAACAATTTTCACCAAGTCAAAATCTATCCAAAATCTAAGCTCAATAGTGGTTATCCTAAGGAGAATGTGATATCTTAATGGAGAAGGATGAGGTATTGGATGATTTTGTTAAGGAGTTGAGAATTGTAGAGATATTTGTGATTGGTTTGTGTGAAGAAGGTGTTGGGAGGGTTTTGGTGGAAAAAATGGGAGGGAACTCCCGCCTTTGACAAATAGGTATTAGTTACCCATTTGAAAACCGCCTTCAATGTTCTGTTTTTTATGTCTCGTAATTCAGTTCCAAACTGGGAAGCATACTAGGCCAAAAGACGTTCCGAATGAGGAACTACTTTTCTTTGTAAAACAAGAAAGAAATGGTTAAAAAGATCAGCGAGTCCTCAATATCCATACAACCCTAATTGAATAATTTTCCCCCAAATACCAAATTTTGTTCATCAAATTTATGACCTCATAACCTCTTTAAAATGGA
Source organism: Rubia yunnanensis (assembly GCA_037428765.1). Taxonomy (NCBI): domain Eukaryota; kingdom Viridiplantae; phylum Streptophyta; class Magnoliopsida; order Gentianales; family Rubiaceae; genus Rubia; species Rubia yunnanensis. Next base: position 60,371,069 of record CM075069.1, on the reverse strand, counting down.
TCCTAGGTATCGTGGTGCTAAAAATGGCGGTGGTGCTGGCAATGCTTCAACCCACAGTCATCAACCAACACGAGAGCTCCCCGGCGGTTCTACTCGATTCTACAATGGTGTTATCTAACAGAGGTATATCGCATTCAACCGTAGGAATTCTGTAATCCTAAGGTTATAAATCCATTCGATGTAGTGCCACTAGGTTTAGGGAATTTGTTAGAAAAATTTAAACCTTCTGGTTTTGATAAATTGCTCAAGTTAAATGAGCCTGCCCATTACGATGAAGGTAGCAATAATAAGAACCAAACTATTGTCCTACAGTTTTATGCTAATTTAGGGCAAGATAGCAATAATAAGGACCAAACCATTGTCAAAGGTGTTAGAACAACCATCACAAAGTTTTCTATCAATGAGGCCATAGGTTGCGAGTATACAGACCCAACTAAGTTGAAACCTATTGACGCGGGTGGACCAATTGAAATTTTCCATCAACAACATTGGCCCGGGGTTACAGAGTTTACCCCGTTGTGCCCGAATGAGATGGCTAAATAGTATTTCAATAGGCCGGGAGTGGGACAGGGCAAGCAGAGAGCTTTAACGTCGTAGAGTTGTCTGTTGAGAATAGGTTAATCTATGAGTGGATATGCCAGAACATACTAATATCGGGGGGTCATTCATGCAAGCCGACAATAGGGAACCTTAGCTTTTTTACTACGTGATGGAGGGTATCACTCTCAACCCGGGCTACACTATCTAGATGTATATGTTGAAGGTCATGGGGGGTAAGAAGAAAGATCTTACATATGGTGGATTAATTACTACATTGATCAAGAAGTGGAAGGTTATCCCCGTCGATAAGCCCATGCGGTTGGAGTGCTATGATGAAACTTGGTTCGAACAAAAACATTTGTGTTTTAACTCTGACGGTGAATATGTCCAACGCAAAGTACCCAGGTCGAACGCTAGGGCAGCGAAGAGAGAAAGAGATGCGCGGAGGGCTGAGTCATCTATTTAAAGTTTTAAAATTTCTAGTACATTCCCTTATTAAATTTTCTAACTCTATTCTATATATTGCTTGTATTTTATAGGCAACCAAAGTTTGTGGATGAGTACATTCAAGAGGTACATGAGTTTCCTTAAGACCGATGTTAGTGCCTCTAATTTAGATCTAGCAGCGGCTAAAGCAAACCACAAAAAGTTCATCAAATCCCCCGGCCTCCATATTGAGCTTAGTGATGATGAGAAGAAGCCAAACTTCAAGCACAACTACTCTGAGGACAATGAGACCGAGGCTGAGAACGGTGGGGACGGAGGAGAAGATAACGAGAAGATCAATTCCGAGATCAAAGAAATGTTAGGTTGATGATCCAGATTTGTTTCAAGTGTAGTGTTGATGAATTTTGTTGACATTCAGTAAAATTGTATTTTGAATGGTTCTTGAATTCTAAAATTGATTGTGGTGCTTTGGATAATGGTTTGGTTTTATGACAACTTTTTATGGTATAATTTCATGTATTTATGTATTCTCTGTGCCAAAAAAAGGAAGAGTTGAAATATAGTATTTCATCCAATTTACCATAGTTCAAGATAGAGTTCTGAGAGTGGAACACTTTATTTTTTGTGCGACAACATTCCCAGAAGATGTTCAGAACTCGGAAAAATGCATCCGAATAAATTTTACGAGCTTGAAACATGATCAGATCCTACTTATCAAAGCACGACTAGTGTGTTATGAGCTCGGAACACCATTTTCGAGCTTAGATGTGTAATCTGGAACCAACCTACCCTTGTGTCAAAGTTAGTGTTTTTTTAGCTAATTTAGGAAAATATAGTTACGAGCTTGGAACTAGCTCGACCCCTGTATGTGAAAGAATAAAATAACATGTTACGAGCTCGGAACTCCTGTTCCGAGCTTAGATCTCTAATCGGGAACCAAACTTCCCTTGTGTCAAAGTTAGTGTGTTTGTAGCTAATGTAGGAAAAAAATAGTTACGAGTTTGAAACAAGCGCGACCCCTATATGTGAAAGCACGAGTGTTGTTGTTTAGTGTTTTTGTAGCAAATTTAGTGTCAATCTGGAACCAGCCCACCCTTGTGTCAAATTTAGTGTCACACGTCTAATCTGGAACCAACCCGCCCTTGTGTCAAATTTAGTTTTTTTGTAGCAAATTTAGGAAAAAATAGTTACGAGCTCGGAACAAGATTGACCCCTATTTGTGAAAGCATGAATGTTATGTTATGAGCTCAGAACTCTAGTGCCGACCTCAGATGTCTAATCTAGAACCAACCTGCCCTTGTGTCAAAGTTAGTGTTTTTGTAGCTAATTTAGGAAAAAATAGTTAAGAGCTCGGAACTAGCTCGTCCCCTATATGTGAAAGCACGAAATAGTATGTTACGAGTTTGGAACTCTTTTTTCAAGCTCAGATCTCTAATCTGGAACCAACATGATTGAAAGTGGTTATTTACATTCTAAATGACAGGTGGAGTCCCGATAGAGGAACCTTAAATCGTGCCTTTGATAAACTATTCCGACTTAGTTCCGCACTCGGAGCTAAGTCACTTATATATATCTAAAAAACCAAAGCGGGATTCATTCTCAAATCTCAAATATGCATTTCTGACTGAGTAACACAAAACTTAACCTTCAAATTCAAATCTACTAGCATGCGGGAAAGACATCCATCCACTATGTCATCATCAAATGCGGTCGCCGTTACAAAGCATTGTTCCAAATCTACGAGAGGGAGCTGTCCAAGCCAACCAGGCTACGATTCAAGGTTTGTTTCCCTTAAAGCTCAAAATAGGTTTAATGCTTTACGAGAGGGTGAACAAGTGTTAGATCCTTATGTGATAGACATGAAAGTGTACAAGACAATAGGATTAGAGAACCCCGTTAAGTATTTCGAAGATCAACATCTTGTTAAGCTCCTTAGTTTGAATGAACCTACTTATTTTGATGAGATTTGTCAATTTTATGCAAATTTCCATGAGGTTGAGGGTTCAAGTAGTTATTGGACTAGGCTTAACGGTTTTAATGTTGAGATAAGCCCTTGGATTATCTATCAATTAATTGAATGCCCTATAAGGGCCCGAAAGATGTTTACCCGCAATTGGAGGATGGCCCTCTAGATGATGTTTACCATAGGGGGGAATGGCAGCTGTTAGATGACTATCCCGATATCGAACCAAATGCTTGTAGTGTGAAGTATTTCAAACGCAATCCTCATAACCTAGGTAGACCGGAATCCTTCGATATTAAGGAACTAGAGCCCGACCAACGTATTTTCTACGGGATGATAGCTAGGTCTATAGTACTCGCTCCTAGTCACATCAGCAAGCCAAACTACTCTATTTTTATGATGTTCTATTATGTGATTGAGGGAGCCATAGTTAATCCCGAGACCGCGATTTTCAAGCACATGGATTGTGTAGGTACAACGAAGCGAATTATCAAGAATCTACCCTATGAAAACTTGATTACCTCAATATTGAGAGGTGTAGAGAGGTCAGGATTTCATGGAGAGGAAAATGCCTGCAAGTACTTTGAAAAGTAGTATTTTGAGAAGAAACAATAGATACTACATTTGAACAAGTGGCATCACAAACCACTTAAAGGGGCTAAGCCTCAAAAGAGAGCATGGGTTGAAGAATGTAAATATAATCTTCCCTAAAATATACTTAAGTTGTAAATATTTACTTTTGTTAATTGTTATATGAAACATGGTAATGCAGAAGAGTTTGGCCCTTGATTTATAAAGAGCATGAAGAATTGCTACAAATGGTTGCGCGACGAAGTGTGCCAACTAAGGGAGCCCATATGGAAGCTAGAGAAGAAGTAGCATGCCTATGAGAGAGCGTTCAAGGAGTAAAAAAAGCCTTGGCTGAAAAGAAGCTTATCTATGTAACATGTTGTAAGGATTCCAGAACATTGTGACAAGCTTGGTTATTATAGTTTGGATACTATATTTTAAGAATTCTAAACTCTTTCTTATTGTCAAGTGAATGATGAAATTATTTGTGTCTTACATTTGTATGTGTAGTGCACAAATTGTGTTTTGTTTTTAGCACATAATATTTAACATTGTATACTATCAAACTCAGGGTAAAACAAAGGAAACATTGGCTAATGACCACTTGACATGAACATGTTCCAAATTTGGAAATGGCTCGGATCATATGGTCATCCATAAAAAACATTAACTCCCGGATCCAACAATCAAGACCTAGATTTATTTTTTTTCTTTACCAACTTCTTCTTCACTTTTCTTCTTTTTTGGAAACCTTCCCTTGGGCATCAACCCAAATTACCTCGTCATGATCCGATCTTCCCAAATGCATACGTAGACTCGCCCCATCTTCATTTGAACCTATAAAAGCATTTGGACCAGAACTGATGAAATCTTCAAAATTGTTTTCACTAAAAATGCCCTTTTTACCCTCGACAACAATCTCCCACTTGGGGTCAACAGGGTTCTTCACATAGAAAACTTGATGTGCTTGACTCGCTAATATGAATAGGTCTTCTTTCCAAGCCAACCGCTCCGGTTAATAAGAGTGAATCCGAAGTCTTCCATTCGTAGACCACTATTGACATCCACCCATTCACACTTGAATACGGGAAGTAACATTGTCACATAATTGAGCTCACATACTTTAACTATGGTTACAAAGTAACATGTATTGGCATAAATTGGATTTTTTCCCCAGACCTAGCAACATTGAGTGCCTAAAAAATTAGTGAAACTCCACTGTTTTGGGAAACACCCTTATCATCTGTTGATTTGGTAGAAAAATTAAAACCATTAATGGCATACCCTCCATATGAAAGAACCGTTCCAATAGGTCTACGTGCTAACCACTTAACCATTTTAGGGTATCTACCCCTGCCAATGTGAGCGTGAAGCCAAGATGCAAATGTCCTGGAGTGTTGTTCGAGAACACGAGTTTCATTAAATGAAGGATGCACCCCCCGTAGGTCATTCATATGAAGATCAATGTATGGAACAACATCATCGTGGTTACAAAGTATGTATAAATGAGCAGCATGTAAATCCTCCACACTAGGGTTGAGCAGCTTACCTTGTCGAACACCCTGACCATCTAATCGCCCCTCATGTCTTGAACTCAGAACACCAACAAAATCTACCTCCTTCAAATATTTGGTACAAAACTCTATTGCTTCCTCTGCCATATACTGTTGAATAATACTTGCATCAGGTCTACATCTGTTCTTCACAAAATGTTTGAATATTTTTGTATATCATTAAAAAGGATACATCCATCTCAAAAACACTGGACCACATAGCTTGATCTCACCAACCAAATGAATAATCAAATAGACTATAATGTCAAAGAATGATGACGGAAAGTATATCTCCATTCGGCATAGCACTTCAACAATCATTGCCTGCAACCTGTCAAGTTTTACAACAGTTATCCGTTTGGAAAAAATTGACTTGAAGAACAAACAAAGCTTAGTAATGCATTGTCTTACATGTTGAGGCAAAGAAGAACTTATTGCAATGAAATTCAAATCCTGCATGAAATTGTGACAATCATGTAACTTTAGACCTGCCAACTTCAACTCCTTCACCTATACACATAAACTAATGTTAAATGAATATGCTCCTGGCACCTTCAAGCTACTCAGGGTCTCGTTAAAAATTTCTTCTCTACATTAGACATAGAGAAACATGTAGGTGGGAGATAACACTTGTCACCATCCATAACAGGACACACAGTCTCTCTAATACCCACATCGGCCATGTTAAGCTAGCCCTTTAGCCCATCTTTAGTTTTCCTAGGGGTATTAAATAGTGTACCAACCAACGAATCACACACATTTTTCTCGATGTGCATCACATTAAGACAATGTCTGATATCCAAATCCTTCAAATACAGGAGTTTTAAAAAAATTGAACATTTCTTCCAACTTCCATCCACTAAAGATTTTTGCTTCCCTTTCCCAAAGACATTTGGAAAGTGTTTAGCTTTCTCAAAAACTTGATCTCCCGTTAGTGTTATCGGGGGGTGGACGTAACCCAGTGTTCCCATTGAACCACTTCTTTGTAGAACGCAAAGGGTGCCCCTCTGGAAGAAACCTTCTGTGACCCTAGTAAACAGTTTTACAACCATGCTTAAGTTGACAAAATGAGGATTCCCTTTCACACATAGGACACACGTAGTGCCCCTTCACTGAATAGCCCGATAAATTTCCATAAGCTGGAAAATAATTTACAATGTTGAACAGCAAGCCCTTCAACGTAAACCACTCTCGCGCATGAACATCATAAGTCCAAACCCCATCTTTGCACAACATCACCAAATCATCAATTAGGGGACTAAGATAAACATCTATATCATTACCAAGTTGCCTCGGCATCATCTCCGATAACAAAACATACTTCTGTTTCATAGTCAACCAGGAGGGGAGATTGTATTTTACCAACATTACAGGCTATGAACTATGTGCGCTGCTCATATTACCATACAAGTTCATTCCATCAGTGGAAAAACCAATCCTCAAATGACAAGGCTCCTTGCAATAATCAGGGTAAAGGGCATCAGGCTTCTTCCACTGCTCACTGTCCGACGTATGACTAATCACACCTTCCCCATGCCTAACTCTATCTGCATGGCATCGCATTAACTTAGCATCGTCTTTGCAAGAAAAAAACTTCTTCAAATGTAGAATAATAAGAAGATACCATCAAACTTTAGCAGTGGTCTTCTTCTTCGAGTAGAAACCAACTTCCACACCCACAACAATTTCACCATGCTTCAACTTGTATCAGACTCGCCACATACCCGGAAATTTTCTCTAACCCCATCCTCCTTCCCCCTGCACAACATGAAATCATTGGGAAAAACATGTATTTTTCCAGTTCCAGTCCCATTGGAAAAATAATCCTTTTTACGGCACGACATACGCTTTATCGGGTATAAGATTACCGTTCGGAATAAATGTCCTTAGCAATTCAAGTGTCTTGGTCATCCCTTTATCGGTCCACCCATATTTTGCCTTCACATTCATTATCCTCAATGTTGCGCTCAATAAAAAATGTTTGGACCCAACATACAATGCAGTCTTCTTGTCATTGATCAACGCTTCAAGGGTCTTGGGTTTACCATGAAATTCTCTAACAACATAGTCGACCATCTCATCGAGTCCATCATCTCCACAAAAATCTACTCCTTCATTAGTTTTAACATCATCTAGGATTTGCGTGAGACCCTCCCTGTGCCATATCCAATTGGTATAACTAGTTTGGAAACCACACATTATAGGATGTTCACACAACTTCTTTCTCCCAATATATGCATCATTCTTACAATCATTGCAAGGGTAATGTGCCTGGACCTCGCCGTTCTTCGAGGCATGTTCGAAATCCAAAATAAAAAATGATTCTACCAAGGGAATGTAATTGGGTGAGTTTTTACAATCGTCACCTATGAGTTCCAATCTATCCATGGTGCTAGGTATATACGTACCTACATTTGAGTGTGGTTCAAAACAAATATATCACACAATATAACCCTAATTAATATCATTTCCATTCACAATACAACTTTAATCCAACCCATTCCTAATATAATTGATTTCAAAGAATTAAAATGAATGAATCACTTGAACATACCTTCATAAATAATCCCACTAGAAGTCACAAAGATTTGGTTATGCCTCTTTCCAATGTCTTTTTAATTTTTATTGTGAATAGCCACCGCTAAATTTTTAATAGATTCCTTATTCCTTAAGTTCCGAGTTCAGAACTAACTAATCTACTGCTAAATAACAAAGAGCCAATTCTAGATCCTTACTCAGAAGTAGGATCCAAAATATCTTCCTCGGTCGTAACTTGGATCATATACGGTATGAGCTCGTTAGTGGTTTCGTGCTTTCAAATGGCCTGGACCACAACAGTTCCTCAATTGGAACATGATTCGTATTGCTCTTCCAAGCTCTGAACAAATGCATTAGAAGTAACTTGGGCACAACCGCCCTTGAATCTCTACAATGAAAAGCAGTTCTTCAATAACCACCTTTGAATCTTTACAATGGAAGGCGATTCTTCAATAACCACCTTCCAACAATAAAATATGCCTTTGATTTGGCAAGGTGTCCAGAATTGGTCAGTTTTGAGCTTGGAAGATGTCTTAGAAGGCGGTCCCTGGAAAATTTCTTGGAACCACTTTGAACTCCTCCTTTAATTGGCCACTCTCCACTAGTGTATACATGAAAGGCCATAGATTTGACAACAACAAGCTTTCGACCAAAATGTATAGCCATTTAACCAAACAAAGAATTTATAAGGTTATACCTAGAACAATCAATATTCAACATTTAACCTTTAATTGCCACCTCATGATAAATATGATAACCAACCACATTAACATACTCATCTAGCAACAATAACTTCACATTACACAACAAGAACTTCTAATTCCATGCTCTTGGATTTTTATGTCAAAGAACTAAGAAATTGTGCACATTTCTAATACCCAAACACTCAATCATACAAACACTCCATATTCTCAAGCAACCCATAGCATAAATGTAGCAAACATTCACATTATGAACACATAAATGCTAAATAATAAATGCTTCAAGAAAGAGTGAAATAAAGGTTCTTACTACATAGATTTGGAAGCTTCAATCAATTCCTCCTGAGTACAAAACTAACCTAGATAATCAAAACCCATAACATAAAACAAAAACCCACAAAAAAAGAAGAAGAAATTGAAGGAAATGATGAAAAACTAGGGTTTAGAAGCCCCCAAGTAGAGCTTAGACAAAGGGGAAGAAGGGGGCTATTTAAAGTCAAATTTGGTCAAGAAAAAGTCAAAAAGTTGCAGAGGTGTGTGGGCCGCGTGCCAGATACGTGGGCCACACGCCTATTGATGCTCCTAGTTGGGCGCACATAATGCCCAGCATGTAGCCGTGCGTTAAAACGCGTGGGGAAATCATTTCATATTTGAGGGGGTGTTCCCCCTTATGTTTTGGGCTTGCGCTTAAGAATGCTGGTTGCGCGCCCGTCGGTCTTCTTATTTCTTCAACTTCTTTGTGTTGCCACGGGTGAACCGATGACCCAATTTGGGAGTTCTTGTAGTCGATTTGATAGTTCTTGAGAAGAAAAATCAAATAGTACCACCCTTGAAGGCTGTTTGTTTTCAAATCATTCTAAGAAATTGATCCAAACTTCCAGGTCACAATTCATCCGCTTCTTTATCTTCCTTCTTCAACCCTTCTATCTTCTACCACATTTTGACTCGTGGCCATAAATCTTCTACCATCCTTCCGAATGGCCTTCAATAAACCACTCCGAAGGGCTTACAAGAAATCTACAAATTAATATCACAAAAAGGAATCTAGATGCTCGTAAGGACCAAAAATCCATTAGACTAAAATAGGGTAAAAAATAAAGAAGGAATGAAAATAAAAGCGGTCATCTAAACCCCTTATGTTGTAAACCTAACTAAATCTAGCATTCTTAAAAAAAAAAAGATAACAGAAGCGATGTTAAATGCTTCAGAAGACACATGCATTTGACGTCTCAGCAAGTTACTATGTTTTGGGATAGTTTTGGACTATTTTTTATAATTTTTTGTTTTCCAAGCTTGATTTTTTTTGGGTTTCTACGGTTTTGGCTGTAGAAACTAGGGTTAAATGCGATGTCGTTCCTCTATTGGTTAACCTTTGTTGAATGCATTGGTCGACCGACATTGTTCATTCATAATTATACTTGTATATGTTTTATATGAGACGTCGCACGTGTGTCGGTTTACCTATTGGTCTTATCCACATGTTACCAACCTCGCATATATGCATTTGTAATCATATTATTTTCTTTAAAATTTTAAATGCAAACTCAGTTGTTTTTTGGTTACCATATTTGGTCTAAAAGGCTGGTGCTCGACATCGTACAAGCAAGTCGACCATGCCACTGTTTTGGACCGACATGTATGTGCGATACATGGCCGACGTCGCACTCATCAAGTTTCAAGGATTTTTTGACCTAATAATTTTCTTATATAATTTAGGAGTAATGGCTGGAAAATGATCCTCTAATTGCCCCTTTCCCTTATCATTGACTTATTTTACACATATATACACACATATATATATATATATATATATATATATATATGAGCTACATTTATTTTATGCATTTACACATATATATATATATATATTCACAATTGATGGCATTTAATAATTCATTGTTTTTCTACAGTTCACCGCACAACGAAGCACCACCCCAGAGCCTCTCACTTTTAATCTTGTACCCTACGGCGTGTCCTGATAACCCCAGATTCAGCTGCACCCTGAAGATGCCAAACTTTAGGACTAACCCAACTTTGGTAAGGCATAGCTAGCTAAATGCATGTAATTATTTTATTTTCAATTAATATTATTTTTTGTTAATTTCACACATATATATATGTATATATATATATATGTATATATTCATTGTAACTATTTTTTTTGTTTTTGATTCAGTACATCCTGAGGGGCATGGTACCATTCCTACCAAATAACATGACCCAATTTTTACTAGGTGCTCGGGAGAGAGTGGCACTGGAACTACTCGGGGGACAAGAAGACCAAGGCCATGTTCCCAAAGGATTTTTGCTAAGTTCCTTGCCAGCCACTGCGTATGCATTGGTGACACCTTGTTCTTGGAGCTGTGCGAGGCCTATTGTCTTCAAGGTCATCATATTGAGAGTTGGTTGATTTTATTACAATCTGTGTTTTTTCGGAACAAAAACATTTATATTTGAAATTATGTACTAAGTTTGTAAGGATATTTTTATGGTTAATGATTTTTGAGTAATTTAAGTACCATATTTGAACAATAAATGAGTGTATGTGTGATTGGATCTGTGCATGATTTTAAAAGCTATTTTCAACTATGCCATTCAAAGCCATTTTTAAATGTACCATTGAAAACCATTTTTTACACTTATTTTAAAAACCATTGAAAAATACTTTTGTAGACCATATTCAATCATTTCAAACAAGTTTAACCTCTAAAAGTTTTAAGAGTGTAACATAACAATGACATCAGTTGTCCATCGCATAATATGTTGGTTAAAATGACATAAAATGCATAGTTGGCCATTCTCATAAATCAACATTTGCGACATCGCACGCTATTCGGTAACAACATCTACTTGATTTTTACAACCCTTAACTTCAGTTAGAAATTAATCGAGGTAGGTTTTCAACAAACTAGAAAAACTAAGAGGGAAACCTAAGCTTTCTGAATACTGTTCATATGTGCGAAAAGTGTGCGAAACACACTGGAAATAAACTTTCTTCAACCTCCTTCTTTCTCCTCTGATAACGGTCATTTTCCTTATTCTGGTCGCCGACCATGGCGGCTCCAACGCCAAATCCACAACCTGAGATTCCCGCTAACAAAAGCTTCTTGCAAGCTCTCAGTTCAAAACCATCCCCGCTCCTTTCATCTCTCCCTGATACGCCTAATCTTCATCCTATCACGGAATTTAAGGGCAAGATTGCCTACATCCTTCCTCCGGAAGAAGGCGAGATTCTAGCATCGCATTATCAAAACGCTCTTGTTGGAAAGTTCATCCGTGGGAAACCCCCAATGGAAACTTTACAATCGGCTTTCAAATCAATTGGATTCAAATCAAAATTCCAACTTGGCTCTATTGACTACCGCCATGTTCTAATTCATTTTCAGGAAAGCGAGGATTGCCAACGATGCTGGATGAAAGGCCAATGGATGATTCAAGGATCGACTATGAAGGTTCAGAAGTGGTCTCCTGAATTCTCTCCAACTGTGGAATCGTCCATTGTTCCTGCCTGGGTAACAGTACACAAACTACCTATTCACTTTTATAATACTTATGCAATTATTGGTATTAGTAGCCAAATAGGTAGATACCTTAAGATGGATGCAGCCACAAGTGCATTAACCAGACCCTCTGCCATTAAAGTATGTGTTGAGGTTGATCTATTATCTTAGCTCCCATCTTCTATTGTGGTAGGAATTGGTAATAAGGTAGCAGAATATCCTATTGAATATGATGAATTGCCTACATACTGTACACATTGTAGGATAATCGGACATAGCCAGGTTAACTGCAACTTTTTGCATCCAGAGTTGAGGAAAAAAAATAACAATAAACTTGAAGTCAATGAACATAAGGAAAGAAACTACCCAGTACATGTGCACTCTCAGAAAGCCTTAGAATCCCCTCCAAAAGAAATAATTAATGTAGAGGGATCCTCCACTCTATCTATCTCACAAAAAGAAAAAGATTTTCAAACTCAAAAAATGACTTCAGGCTTTCTACATGAAAATATTCTCAACTCTTTTAATGTCAGTCATAAGAAGAGAAATGTTCCCTTCTACTCTTTGGATGACATCTCTAAACCAATAACCACATTCTTCTGGAGAAAAAAGAGTCAACATTCTGAACTCACTCCTATCAGGGAAGATTTAACTAATAAAAACACGATTACAATATCAAATGCTTTCCAAACATTGGATGATTTACAGGATGATCATGAAGGTGAAGTCGTAGAGATTTTCCATGAGTCTTTGGAATCACAGGAAGTTAATGTGCTCTCTACTCCTGAGGACAAGTTAACTCCATCTACAACAAGGCAGCCTATTTCTGAGGATACACAATTTGGTTCCACAGAGCAAAATACCACCTCAGCAATCAAACTTCCAGCCAACTGTAATGAACTCATTGAAGAAGACCAGGTTAGTGAATCTAATATATCAGAACTGATTTCAAAAGTAGAACTAACCCCTCAGGTCAGGGTTAGTAACTCTGAACAAATATCTATTCCGGATAAAACGGAGAAAGATAGGGGTAAGTCTGGAAACAAAAGTAAGATCCCTGTCACAACAATTAGAAACCTAAGATCATCACAAAAAGCAACCCCTACTGTTTTTCAATGATAAAACACACCATAATAGGGAACATATTAGTCTGGAATGTTAGAGGTTATGGAACTTCACTAGATAGATTAAAGGTTTTAAAATCTAAACATAAGATTGACATATTATGTTTAATAGAACCTTGGCATGATAAACAGAATTTAAATATTTTGATGCATGACCTTGGATACAAATATGCGCTTCCTGCTCAGAATGCTAAAATCTGGATCTTATGGAGCCATGTTTTTAGTATAACTAGTCTCCGGGAGTCAGATCAATTTATACAAGTCAAAATTTCTGATTCTGCTACTTCTATTAGCTGGAACTATTTTTCATATATGCTAGTGTAAGTAGACAAACGAGGGAGGCATTATGGAATGATTTACAGACTCCAATACACGACCCTTCCATTTATATTGGCGATTTTAATACTGTTTCTTCCATAACTGAATATAAAGGTAGGAAATCTACACCAAAAAAAAGCATGAAACAGTTCAATGGATTTATATATAATATGGACCTGCATGAAATCCCCACAGTAGGAAACACTTTCACCTGGAGCAATAATAGATTTCGGGATAAATGTAAGGATTTAACATTTCAGAGACTAGATAGGGGCATTGCTACTCTAGATTGGTTGGAACTTTTTCCTAATAGCTCTATACAGGTGCTAAATAGAATGACTTCGGACCACTCCCCTCTATTTTTATCAGTTCAATCAGCTGAAGAACAAGTTCCTAGGCGTTTTAGATATCAAGAGATGTGGTCAAATAGACAAGAATTTCAGGCCTTAGTAGTCTCTAACTTGAATTTAGTCTCCCCTTTTTGTGGAATGCATAGGTTAGTTTTTAAATTAAAGAGGCTAAAGATGGAAATTAACAATGGAACAAATCTCACTTTGGTAATGTCAATCAAAATTTGTTACAATCTGAGAACACAGTTAATGATCTGGAAATTTGTTTCCAGCAAACACAAGATGAATCGGTCTTAGCTGAACTAATTAAATCAAAGGACATGCTTATGAGAGCTCAAAAAGAAAAAAATATTTTCTTGCAGCAAAAGGCTAGGTTAAATTGGTTTAAATATGGAGATGCAAACACTAGCTACTTTCACCACTCCATTAGGGAAAAGCGAGCAAGATCTAGAGTTAGTAAAATCAAGGATGGTAGTGGGAATTGGATATCAGAACCACATTTGATTAAAGAAGAAGGAGTGAGATTCTATAAGGAATTACTTAATGAAGAGGCCCCTCAAAAAATGGGAACCCATCTACAGCATTTCCTAACAGAAATCCCTAAAGTGATCACTGACCAACAAAATCTCAATCTTCTGTTACCTTTTAATATTCAGGAACTCAATTTTGCGGTTTTTGATCTAAATAAATCCAGTGCTCCAGGACCTGATGGTTTTTCTGGTGCTTTTTACACTTCTTTCTGGGACACTATTAAGGATGACCTCCTAGCTGCTGCAAATGATTTCCTAAATAATGGTAATATCCCTAAGGCCATCTCTAGCACCTGGCTTACCTTAATACCCAAAAAACCAATTCCTATTACCTTTTCTGACTTCAGACCCATCAGCCTATCTAATTTTGTGAATAAAGTTTTCTCAAAGATGATATGGAAAGGATTAAACCCCTAATGACATTACTAATATCCCCTGAACAGAGTGCTTTCATAAAAGGTAGGGATATATCAGATAATGTTATACAAATGCAAGAGATGACCAGAATTCTGTCTAGGAAATCAAAGGTTTCTAATCTGATAGTTAAACTAGATATGCAAAAGGCTTTTGACAGGGTCTCTTGGTTTTTCCTGAATTCAATCCTACTTCAGTTTGGTTTTCATGGTAAATTTGTGCATCGCATCATGCATAACATTGCTGCAGCTCACTTTTCAATTTTAATAAATGGAATAACCACAGGTTTCTTTGCTTCCTCTAGGGGATTAAACAGGGAGATCCCCTTTCCCCCTTTCTGTATAATATTTTGTCTGAGGCTTTTTCCAGAGGCTTAAAAAACTGTTTAGTGTAAGATATTTGAAACATTTTAGTCTGCCAAGGTCCTGTCCACCAGTTTCACACCTGATGTATGCTGATGACACAGCTGTCTTCTTGAACTCTAATTCCAACAATTTGAAAAGATTTAAAAATTTCTTCAAAGCATATGAGCAAACATCAGGTCAAAAGGTTAACTTTGCTAAATCAGAATTTTTTGCTGCTCCCAATACCCCTGTGGCTATTGTTCAATCTGTGTGTAGGATTTTAGGAATGGTGAAAGGCTCTTTTCCTTTTAAGTATCTAGGAGTTCCTATCTTTCCAGGTCGTAATTTACAGGTTCATTACCATCCTATCTTGGAAAGAATGGAGAAATCTATTAATAATTGGAAGAATAGATGGCTAAATACTGCAGGCAAGATCATACTGATTAACCACTGCTTCCTTTCAATTCCAACACACATGTTTGCAGTTTTAAATCCTCCAAAGATAGTGTTAAAAAGAATGGAAAAACTAGCTTCTAGCCTTTTTTGGGGGAATCGTGATAACATAGATAGGAAAAAGTGGAGATCCTGGAAAAAAATGAGCCTTCCTGTAGATGAAAATGGAATAGGCTTTAGAGATCTAAATGCTATAGTTGATGCTTTTTCTTGTAAATTATGGTGGAAACTGCAATTAAACAACACTCAATGGTCTGCTCATTTATGGTCACTCCCTGCATCTTACAAAAAATCTCATACATGGAATAGAATCTGTAAAATTACTGCCAAGGCTAACAGCCTCTCTAGAGTCATTTATGGTATTGGAGAATGTTCATTCTGGAATGCTAATTGGAAAGGTGACAGAGC
The DNA here is from genome assembly GCA_037428765.1 of Rubia yunnanensis. Taxonomy (NCBI): domain Eukaryota; kingdom Viridiplantae; phylum Streptophyta; class Magnoliopsida; order Gentianales; family Rubiaceae; genus Rubia; species Rubia yunnanensis. The sequence goes on along the minus strand of CM075069.1, from coordinate 60,355,316 downwards.
TCTGTGTTATGAATGGCCTCAAGAGTTGGATATTCCCTTCGAGGATATTTCACTTAGGTCATTCATAACTAACAAAGCTTCAATCCTTCCTAACCTGGAGCCTCTACTGGCTACCAATACTCTTAATATTTTGCAGGAAGCAAAACTGGTCAACTCCCATGCAGATAGGCTAGTCTGGACCCCAACATCTGATGGGAACTTCTCCATCAGCTCTGCATACAAAATTTTCAGACAAAAAAATTCAACTATCAGACATATAATCAAGGTTTGGTCTCCTTTCATTCCTAAAAAGATGTCAGTCCTTATGTGGAGAGCACTCAATGGAATCCTTCCATTTGATAATATACTGTGTAGGTATGGTTTTTATTTAGCATCCAAATGCCCTCTATGCAAGAACCACTCCGATTCTTTGGATCATTTTTTAACTCTTGCCCTGCCTCCGTTGCTATATGGCAAAGAGTTAATAATCCCTTACATTTTCCACAAACAGTTTTTAGAAGCCTCAAGAGTAGAGTAGAATTCTATCTTTCTTTTAGGGCTGACTCTAAGATTCTGTCAAATCTGATTACTGCTGCTCTATTAGTCACAACATGGTCTCTTTGGATAAACAGAAACAAAATCATTTTCGACGAAAAATCATTCTCAGCTGATACATGTTTTCAGGATATTAAAGATTTGATATACCTAATTTTCTCAGCTCATAATTTGAAAGGTAATATAGATAAACATAAGTATCTGATCCAACAAAGAATCATCCCCAAAATCCTACCAAAAAAGAAAAAATTGATTACTGCGGTTAATTGGAGTAAACCGCTAAAAGGTTTCAAGATAAATACAGATGCTACATGGAAACTTGGTGGTCTATCATCATCTGCAGTCATAGTTAGGGATTGGAGGGGGGGCAGTTTTTAAAATGAGAGTTAACATTTTTCACTCTCCTTCCCCATTACATGCTGAACTTTCAGCCATTCAAAGTGGATATGAACTGTGCTCAGAATTGGATCTAAACTGTTGTGTGATTGAGTCTGACTGTTTAATGGTGGTTAAAGGAATACAGAATCCAATGACCTGCCAGTGGAGAGTTTTCTCTATTTGTAGCAGTCTAAATGTAAAACACTTAGTGTATCCAATCCAACACACTCCCAGGGAAGCTAATAATGCTATTAATTTCTTGGCAAAATTTGCCATGGAAAATAATTTACAGGGAGATTTACACATTGATAATGTTCCCCTATTTCTTAGAGGACTTTTACTCCTAGACAACAAAGGTCTCCCAGGGGTTAGAATTGACTCTCATTTGGACAGTATTAGGACTTAGGTTCTGTGGAAATGATTTGCTGCTTTCTCATTTTGCTGTGAGGCTTTCTATAGTTAATCATAGAATCATCTTATTCCCCATTAGAATAGATACTGCTGTTTCTTCTTTTTTTGCAGGTTCGATGCTGAGATGATGCTGCAAAGGGAGCTTTTGGATTCCATGCAGGATGCGTGCACTGCCCTCCTTCCCCTTACTCCACCGTGTGCTACAAATTTTGCCACTCATATGGTCTGCTCCTCTTTATTCCTTTTCGACTGCATATCATTGACAAACAGGGGTTTTGATCTTTCGATTCCCCGACCTGTTCGTGGTATACTAGTCTATTGGAATAATAAGAACCCCTGTCAGCGCTCCAATGCCTTCTTAATTTCTTTAGCTTCGAATAGGTGTATACTCTGCTTTTGGAAGCAAGGATTAATTGCTTCAAGAGCTTATCAAGGATCTTGGATCATCAATTGGATGATCTTTTTGTAATGTACATTTTCATGTTGCGCCTTTTGGCTTTCATTCATTTTGGCTTGGGGAGCCTAATATATTTCCCCCCATCCTCGGATGGTTAAAATTTAAAAAAATAATCGAGGTGAAAAATCTATCCGTTACCACAGTTATTTATTAATTGAGGTAAAAATACTCTTTACTTCAAAAAAATAATTAACCAAGGTAAAAGAACTTCTTACCTCGGTTATTTGCCCAAACCAAATAACCGAGGTAAAAAAATGTGAAGTAAAAGGTCCAGTTTCTTGTAGTGCTCTTTGGACCAATGGATAAAGGCACTTTTTGTAATGGGAGGAGAGAGAAGGTTTAATCCCCCTAGTTAAAACCCTAGTCAATAGGGCAGCGCAGACTATGTCGTCTGACACAGACCATTTTAGTTACTATGGGAATGGATCGTGCATAATTTCACACCCGTTCTCTAGGCCTTTTTTTTAGGATTTTGAGTTGAAACAGACCGTGAATATTTACACGGTATGTCTTTTGGGACGTCTTCAAGGGCTTCCAATTTTGTAAGAATCGTGGATGTTTGCACGGTCCATTCACTAGGTTTTCATTTTCTAGGAAATTCTTGTGGCACAGACCGTGTAATATGGCACGGTCCGTGCACAATGAACATTTCTGATTCTCCTTGAAGAATTGCCCATTTCTTGCTTTCTTCCTCTATCTTCTACCATTAAGTCCAATGACCTTCATTCTGCTCCCAACCTTGCGATTGACCTTCTATCTACTACCATTTTTGCGAATGACCTTCTCCAATGACGATCTTTATTCAAAACTCACAAAATACATATAGACCACTCATGGAGGAAAAATCACATTAGGTTTGACATATCTTACAAAATAGAGAGGTTATAATGAATAACCAAACAAGTGGGTTTCAACCCTCCTATAATTCTAAATATCCACCAACAAAAACATCTAAAAAATGGTGTTAAATGCTCTAAGAAAACACACATTTCCTATCTCATCAAAACCCTCACATTTAAACCTTTACTCGTCCTCAAGTAAACAAGAACAAGTAAATATACATGGGTATAGCTAAGAAAATATTTTCCAAAGAACATCCAACACTTTATTCCTAGGACTACCCTAACCCAAAATACAAGAGTTAACAAGAACCCTCATATCCCAAACTAAGATATCCTAAACCAATAAAAATATGCTAATAATAAGAATGCAACATGATACTCTAAAGAAGAACAAGAAGATAGCTTATTCTACCCAAAGAACTACAAAAAGGCACAAATAAGAGAAGCATACACTAGTGGAGAATGGCCTATTAAAGGCGAAATTAAAAGAAGGTTATGATAAATTTCCCCGAAATTGCCTTCGGAAGAGGGTTCCAATCTCCCCGAAATCGCCTTCGGAAGAGGGTTCCAATCTCAGAACCTGCTGTTTATGGACGCTTACAAAAATCAAAGGCGGTTATAAAATAACCGCTTTCTATTTGTATGAATCAAAGGTGGTTCATCATATTATTGCATTTAAATGGGTACAATTAAAGGTGCTTGTGCCGAAATAACTTCTAATGAAATGAGTTTCAATAGTGGAACTAGGATACGACACTTGTTCCGAGTCAAAAACGTGTATGGTTTAGCGCACTTGAAAGTATGAATAACGTTCTTAGTCCGCAACTTGCTTTGATGGTAGTTCCAAACTAGGAACCATTCTCAATTCTTTGTGTTTTGTAGATGGCGAGTTCCTCTATTGGAACTAATTAAAATAGGAAGTAAATGTTTGGTCGTTTGATGACAAATAATATGAGAAGAATTTGTAAAGTGGCATAACCAACTTTTTGGGTTTTCTTTTGGAACTAATCGTTAAGGTATGTTCAAGTGTATCACTCATTTAATTCATTCAAATTACATTAGAAATGAGTTGAGTTAGGGTTTATCTTTGGAATATTTTTTGAATGGAAATGGGTTGAGTTAAGGTTTGTGTTATGTGACCTAATAGGTTTAAACCACACTTCCATGTAGGTACTTACATACGGGCATTTCTTGGATATAATTAACTTATTGCTAGCAATCTTAGCAACTCACCCGATTATATTCCCTTGGTAGAATCATTTGATGTGTTGGCTTTGGAACACGCCTTTAAGAATGGCTAGGTGCGGGCACATTGCCCATGTAAGGATTGTTAGAATGATACATATTTGGGGAGAAAGAAGTTGCGTGAACATCTTATAATGCGAGATTTTCAAACTAGTTATACTCATTGGATATGGCACAGTGATGTTCTCACGAATATTGTAGAAGATGTTAAAACTAATGAAGAGGTTAAATTGGAAAGAGACGATAAATTTGATGATGGTGGAAGATGTTACTAGAGAATTTCATGGTAAACCCAACTTCCTTGAAGCCTTGATCAATGACTAGAAGATGGCATTTCACTTAGACACTTGAGTTGCTACCAGATGGTAATCTTATGCCCAATATATCGTATGCCACAAAATGGATTCTCTGTCCAATAGGATTGGAATTGAAAATAAATTATGCATGTCTGAATGATTGTATGTTGTACAGAGGGAAGTAGGAAGCAAATAGAGAAACTTTCCGTGCATGTGGTGAGTTTCGAGACAAGTTGAAGCGGGGAGAAATTGTTGTGGGCGCAGAAGTTTGTTTCATCTCGTAAAAGAAGACGATTGTTAAAGTTATATGGAATCTTCTTGTTATTCCACGTTTGAAGAAGTTGTTTGCTTGCAAATATGATGCTAAGGTATTGTGCTGGCATGCAGATAGAGTTTGTCCTGGGGATGATGTGATCATTTTTACGTCGGACGGTGAGCTGTGGAAGAAGCTTGATGCCATATACCCTGAGTTTGGATCGGAGCCTCAACATTTGAGGTTTGGCCTATCAACTGATGGAATGAATCCATTTTGTAATATGAGCAGGGCTCATAGTTCATGGCATGTAATGTTGATAATCTACAATCTCCCCTCGTGGTTGACAATGAACAAAAGTATGTGTTGTAATCGATGATGGTTTCAGGCCCTAGGAAACCTTGTAATGATATAGATGTTTATCTTACTCCCCTTATCGATGATTTGGTGATGTTGTTCAAGTATGGGGTCTGGACTTATGATGATTTTGCAAAAGAGTAATTCACGTTGAAGGCCTTGTTGTTCTGCACTATAAATGGTTTTCCCATTTACGGAAATTTGTCCAGATATTTGGTGAAGGGGCACTATGTGTGTCCAATGTGTGAAAGGGAAATCTCTTTTGTCAAATTACACATGGATGTAAAACTGTTCACCAGGGGCATAGATGATTTCATCTTGAGGGACACCCATGGCGTTCTGCAAAGAAGTGGTTCAATGGGGAGATCGAGTTACGTCCACTGCTGTTACCACTAACGGGTGATCAGTTTTTGAGGGAGTTAAGGAATTTCCAAATGATTTTGTTAAGAAGAAGTGGAAATTTTTAGTAGAAGGAAGTTGGAAGTAATGCTCTATTTTTTCGAACTCCCTTATGGGAAGGATTCGGAAGTTAGACACTGTCTTGATGTAACGCACATCGAGAAAAATGTGTGTGATTCATTTGTCTGTACACTCTTAAATACCCGTGGGAAAACAAAAGATGGGTTGAAAGCCTGGGTTGACATGTTCGGGATGGGTATAAGAGAGAGTTTGGGTCCTGTTATACATGGTGATAAGTGTTATCTCCTCTCTGCATGTTTCTCCATGTCTACTATAGAGAAGAACCATTTTACGAGATCCCCAGCAGTTTGAAGGTGCCAGGGGCTTATTCAATGAACACAAGTTAATGTATATCGATGGCGGAGTTAAAGTTGGTAGGCCTAAAATCAAATGACTGTCACAATTTGATGCAGAAATTGAATTCCATTGCGATATGGGCATCTATGCCTGCCCATGTAAGATTGTGCATTACAAATATTTGTTTTTTCTTCAAGTTAATTTTTTCCAAACGGATTACTGCTGCAAAGCTTGACTGTTGCAAGCAATGGTTGAAGTACTTTGCGGAATGGAGATGTACTTTTCGCCTTCATTCTTTGACATTATGGTCCATTTGATTATTCATTTGGCCCAGGAGATCAAGCTATGTTACCCCATATTTTTTAGATGGATGTTTATTCATTCACGGAGGATCAAAGGCAATACCAGAGAAGTCACTCCCAAAGTGACTTCTCTGGTCTGAAGGAACAGCCTTTAATAGGCCTATTCTCCACTAGTGATATAAAATTTTCATTTTTATCTCATTTTGTTTAGGAGCCTTCTCAGATTTGTATCCCAGCCTCTTTTTTCTTTCAAGCCTCACACCTCACCTTTTCCCACACCTTTAAGGTCTCTCATGTTTTTTCGTAGGTTTCTCTTTAGGGTTTTTAGCCTATCCGGGCCCCCCAATTTTGCCTAAATTGCACTTTTGGGTTTTCAACTTAGAAGGTTCTTTTTATCATTTTTTTATCATTCTTCCAAAGGCATACAATTTTCAAAAGAGAGCTTCAAATTACATCAAAATAATGAAAAACTTGATCATCAAAACTTACCAAAATAAATATCCAAGGTGGCCTCACACCTAAAAACAACCATAAATCAAACAAAATAAAACAAACAAAAATAATGGAATGTCATCATCAAAGTAAAATCAATTGAAGTGTGTTCTGAGCCCCTCCTACATACTCAGTATATGAATTATTCTTGATGCGTCGAATGAAGCTCAAAATGTGAAAGGGAGACTCGAAAACACCACCAATCCTCCATTCTCATGCCTCAATCTTTGTCATCAAAGGTCGTCCTGGTGCGCTTGGCTGCCCATCTCGCGCCTCACGTTGTAGAGTCTATCCTCTTCAGCGTGCACCCTGCCATTGATGATATTAGCCAGCATATCAACTATGAGCTCCTTATGCTTCTTTCCCTGAGCCTGCCACTCTTGTCTGGCATCCTAGTTCACGTGGTAGATCCAGTCCTCGACGGTGGATAATCTATAGCCAAACTCGTCTATGAAGTAGCGTAAGTGGCCGAACTCATCTCTAATGCTGAAAATTTCATAGCCAAGCATGTCCTAGATGCTGACCATACCAGTGAACTGCTCTCCCCGAGCTTGGATCTACTAACCAAAAGTGCGTAACATCTCGTACCCTGACTTTGTCTATGACATATACTCCCAAAAATAACTATAGAGATGATGCTACCAAGGGTGCTATCGGTGCTATGGAGAAGGCAGTGGATGAGTGCTCCAGTGGTAAGAGCCATGCTTAAACGAATGATGTAAAGAAGAACTGAACCAATCGTTATGTGGACACTACTATTTAGAGGTCTCACACTTGGAGTACTGCGGTAGCAGCTGCTGAGAGGTCTCACCCTGGAAGTACTGTAGTGGGAGCTTTGTGGTTGCTGAAAGTGTGTAGGTAGTGTCTCCATAGGCTCAAGATCCTGACCCTGTTCTTGGACCTGCTTCTCCTCATCCTGCTTCTTGATTAGGGAACCCAGGTGCCTATAGAACCTGTTGTGGTAGCCCTCATCTGGCTCGATAACCATTTCCTCTATTGTGCTCCTCCTCAGGGTTGTCCTACTCTCCCGAGGTAGTGTCATAAAGTGGGTAGCCATCAACCATACAAATAGATTCACCACCGACCATCTATCCTCGGAAACTTACCTTCACGGCAGCGGCAGTGTGAGGATTTCTCCTGTAGGAGAGATCCCTTGTGTGCACCGAGTACAGTCGAGGGTCATGTTCTTGGCTATGAGAGTGCTATGATTTACCTCTCCATTGATGGTTGTGGTGTCAGCGCGACTGGGGCGGTTGAGGCCGAGCTGACGATCACCTTTCGGAAAGTTACCTTCAACCAAGGCTCCAAGAGTAAAGGGAACACTGGCACCAAGTGGGCCCGACCGATTCATCTCACCCTGTTAAAGACCTAAACTCAATGCTAGGGTGGTGGTCATGGCTCCCATAACTCATCCATTGGCTCTCCTTGATGCTTTACAAAATTGATCGATGAATATGGCGATGACATCCGGGAAACTATTGCAAGAAACCATAAACCACAGTAGCCTAACATCGTCTTGACTGCATTGGGTTCCCTTCTTGTGACAAAATATAGTTCCTGCAAGCAGGCGAGCTGCATATCTCAATGCAGGGTGAATGATGTTGGAGTTCTTGCTCTTTTTCTCATGATACCTCCAAGTGAAAGCAGACGAAAATGCATATAGGTAGAATGCTGAGGACTCAAACTCGTGGGCCCTAACCCTGATAAAATACTCCTAATTAATGTATTAAACCAACGTCTTGTAAGTGAGGGTCCTTCTGACATCGCCCAAGTAGAAATGGATGACATTCTCCCCATCAGCATTCCATCCCTTCTTCACCATGGAGAGGAGCTCGAGAGTCCACCTCCTGTAGGTGGAAGCATTCTGGCCAAAAAATAAGCACATTCCACTCACAACAGAAAAACCCACAAAGCTTTACAATATCAACGAGGCCAAAAGGTCCAAACATGTCCAAAATACCCAAAAGACAACCAATAAGGGATTCTACTACCAATAAATCTAAAATACCCCAACCGATCAATCCCCAAACTGATATCAACCAATTGTGCACAAGAAAAATTTTAAAATCCACAACCTCATCAACTAAAGCATTCAGTTAAAGTCCAAAGGTTTGAACAATTTACCTCGGGGGAATCTGATGCGTGGATTATGTGAATTGATCTGTGGGAAATGTGCAAAATTGCCCTAAGATCCCAGCCCAATGTGTCTTGACGTACAATTAGCCCGAGAGCACATAAAAATTTGAGGTTTTGGGAGAAAACTTGAAGAAGGTTGTAAACTGGGAATTGACAAAATTTGGTGGCTTTTGGTGTGATTTTGGAGTGGAAATTATAGGGTTTTGTGAGCATAGGATAGGACAAATGTTTGGATCAAGTTTGGGGTGATTTGGTTAAGAATCGAGGGATTTGTGATGAATTTAAGGTCAGACGAGGGTTCTGTATGATGTGAGGAATGGAAAAGGCTGCTGAGCATGAGTTTAAAGCTCGTCCGTGCTAGGTAGGTGGCACAGTCCAAATTGTGTGGCAGGGCGGTTAGGATTCGTCTAGCACGGACCTTGTAAATTGGCATGGTTTGTGAAATTTGAGAGCCTGCTTCTGAATTCCATGACCACAGTCTGTGCCCTGGGATTGTTCATCTGGTACGATTTGTTCCATATCAACCTGCCTGGGTTGAAAAGCCCACTTGGCTCTCTTTTTGGCCCAAACCTAAACCTTCATCCAAAAACACAAACACTAATGTAAATATATTCAAGTACACAAACTTAGACAAATATATTCCCTCAAAACACAACAAAATAACACCAAAATGAATCAATACAACTTACTACAAAAATCCATTTAATATCATTTCACACTTACCATTGGGCCCCCGGAGTCGCCATTCGCGACTCCACTCATGACCACATCCTTATGGATGGACTTCTACATTTGTCTTGCCTTACCTCTTACTTTAGGCGTCATGAACCATACACGTCCGTATTTAACTATTGTTGGAAAGTTTGGAGTTTTTTAAGGTTTAGGAGGAGGTAAAGGATGTTTCAACTCATTTCCTTTCTCCCTAGCCCTCTGATCGTTAGTGTTTATAATAATACAAAAAGAATTGTTCTTAAGAATAGGAACACTAAGAACATTATTTTCATCCAAAAATTTAACAATATATTCATAAAGAAATTCAAGAACATGTACTGTCTCAATATAATCTTCAGAATCAACACATTCACTAGCAATGCATGTATCATTAAAATCACCATCATAGCACAATTTTATCCCAATGAAAGAATAAGAAGATTCAGAAGCATGCTTTGACTTATAGATCTCAAAACTAACTTTATCTTCCTCATGCTCAAGGTGAGTGTTCCATTGTGAACATCTATTTTAGTTCTTGATGTTTTGAGAAATAGTCTCTCCAATAAAATTGGGGGATGCACCTCCACCGTGCATCACATCAAGAATATAACAGTTCGCTGGAAACACTAACTTCCCCACCCTAACAAGGACATCGGATGCGGGAAATTTCTTCTGGACCACCATGATCTCCATGATCAGCTCGAGTTGGCTTGATTGTCCCATGCACCTGAAAATAAAATCCCGAGAAGTTCCAGGAACTAGGCTTCGACACCCAATTCAACTTTTGTTTTAGTCTGGGATTTTTACTGAGAAAAAGCCATTACCTTTCTCAGTGTTTTTTATCTCCATTTATAGACGATGAGTTGTATGATCATGGTTCCTCCTACACTAACCCTTCAACTTTGAAATTTGAATTTTGAATCCCTTATCTCTATTAATGCGGATGATAGCGAGGATTACGTTCAAAAGAGTCAGGATTCTATTCACATTTTTTGCTGTTCGTTTCCACATTTTCCTTACGTTTGTTATTATTTCTATTTGTTAAATTGGGAATATCAAATGGGTGGCTTCATTTAATGCGCTGTCTATTCAACTAGCGCCACCTCCTCGATATATGTAAAAGGTAAACCATTTTTTATTTTTGGGAACTTCCTGCCCTCCTTGAGTTTTCCATTTCCTTCATTTGAATTTAAGTATTAAAGCTCGCTGATTGTTTCAGTGTCATCACCTTCGTTTGCCAAAAAGTTCACTTTCTCCGACCACATCTAGGTTTTCTGCGCGTCATCTCTTCATCATCTTTTTTTAAGAGTAAGGATTGTTTTCACTCTCCAATCTATTTACTGTATGCTCTGAAACTGATAATATATACCTTTTCTTGGAATTTCTTGAAATATATTGGTTGCTCTTTCTTTGTATATTATTCTAGTCATCTTCTCCAATGTACCTTCTCTTGAATTTTGTTCTCACGGACTTTTTTCTGCAATCCTTCCCATAATTAAATATGTTATTTCCCAATCTAGGCTACTCATTTATTCTCGTGACTTCCTCTAACCGCATCGAGTCACCTGCAGAAGATGATCATGCCGGTGGGGATTTCGGTTATGTTGCCAGATCCTCTACCATACGCAGTATGCTGACTGAGTCCTATTTAGAAGAACTTTCAAGCTACTTCCCATTTAAAACTTCTTTTACACTTCGTGCTCCACTAAACCATGAATGTATTCGCACTCCACAGTCTGGCTATGTATAATGTTACTTAGCCTATTTGATATTTGGCCTCTGTTTCCCTCTTCCTCAACATGTGATTGACTATCTATGTTTGTACAAAGTCGCGTTGTCCCAGTTTCACCCTAAGGGAATCACTATCATAATGGGGTTTCTTCAAGTTTGCGAGAAAGCTGATACCTTTCTCTTTTTTTTTAAATATAACCATCCTTAGATGGGGGGATATTTATGGGCTCCCCAAACCGTAAAAAGAGCTAGCAATAGCATCATGAGTTTGTTCGTTACAAAAGGTCATCCGATTGATGTTCAAGAGCTGTAAGAGCACTTGTAGTGTAAGCAAGGTAAAACCAACATACAATATGATCAGTAAAAATAAGACTAAGTGCCTGACTGAATCAGAAACAGATTATCTAAGCCCTGAGATATCACGAACCGGTCGGGGAGTCGACATTCGAAACCCCAGTTAGTCAATGATATTCAGACCGTAGGAGATATGTTTAAAAGCCTCATAAGTAAGCAAGCATGGATCCGATTTTATCTTCCAGCTGAGAGAGGAGCAGCTGAAGGAACAAATCATCAGCAGTGAGTGTCTTCATCCAAACAGTCTGCGTGATGCAGCGAAGGAGATGTCCGCAGTCAGCATCAGTTCCCGTAGGAGTCATCTGGTACCTGAAATATGAAGAAGAAGGCAGCAGTATCTATATTCGAGAGAGCAGCTCAGTGATAAGCTTAATCATACTAACAGCACAGAAAAAGTCAGAACCATAAAATTGTTAATCAGTCCTGCAAGAAAATGTTAGCCGCAGCATAAGAAAAAAAAAGGGGTGGGAAACTAATTTATTGCCACTCTAATCCCCGGGACTCCAGAAATATCCAAGGCAAGGAGACCTTTAAGGAAAATTGGGACTGACGTAATATCCACATATCCTTGGAGATGGTTATCCATATCCAATTTTGCCACAAAATCTGCAGGATGGTTAGCTTCCCGGGGGATATACTGGATAGGGATTAAGAGATGTGCCCTGTGTAGTGTACTGCAGATTGAGAAAACTTTCCAAGGACAAAGGGATGGATTAATAATCCCCTTGACTGCAGTTAGGCAATCTGATTCAATAATGCAGTTATGCAAAGAAAGTTCTGAGCATATATCATAAGCACTTTGAATAGCTAGAAGCTCAGCATGTAAAGGGTCAGAACTTTGAAAAGTATTAACTCTCATTTTGATCAAGAATCCCCTCCAGTCCCTTACCAGCACTGCAGGAGCAGATTTACCACCAATTTTCCAGGAAGCATCCGTATTTATTTTGTAGCCTCTATCTGGTTTTTGCCATTTTACAATCGATATCAGTTTTTTCTTCTTACTAGAAATTTTAGGAATGATATTAGCCAGAATCCATCTCTTGTTCTTTTCAATATTTCCATAAAATTGATGAGCAGTAAAGATTTGGTAAATCATCCCTTTGATTTCAAGAAAACATGTTTCAGAAGAGAAAGTGTGTTTTCAAAGATTATTTTGTTCCTATAGATCCATAAGAACCAGACAGTAGCCACTAGGGAAACAGAAATCAGGTTTTCATGTATCTTGGAATCAGCTGGATATGCTAAAAGAAATTGTACTCTATTTTTAAAACTACTGAATCCAGGGGAAGGTAGCTGTAACAAGGAGAGGACCTTTTGCCATACAGCATTGGAAGATATGCATGAATTGAAATAGTGTTCAAGATTGTCAGAATGATTCATGCAAATAGGGCATCTAGAAGCAAAAGAGAAACCGTATCTGTTAAGTATGTTGTCAAAAGGTAATAGACCATTTAGGACTCTCCATAATAAGACTGACATTTTACCAGGAAGAAAGGAGGTCCATACCTTAGAAAAATCTCTGATGCATGGTTTCCGTATTCTGAAAATTGAGTATGCTGACCTGATTGAGAAGTTTCCATCCAAATTAGGAGTCCAAACGAGCTTGTCTTTGTGGGTATAATCCAAAGTAGCCACCTGCAGGGAATAGGTAATGTTGGTAGCCAAGTGTGGCTCCAGAAGTGGTAGGAAAGATGATTTACCCTCAATGAAAGATCTGAGGGAGATATCTGTAAAAGGTAATTCAATGTGTTCTGGCCATTTGTAAATTAAAGCTCCATTACCTATCCAATTTGCATTCCAAAAAGAACATTCTCCTACTCCATAGAGGACTCTGGAAGCATTGTTTGCAGTGGCAGTAATTCTTGTAATCCTAGACCAGGTGTGTGATTTTTTATATGAATCAGGTAAGGACCATATGAGAGAAGCCCACTGAGTATTGTTATGTTGCAACTTCCACCACAGTTTACAAGAGAAAGATTCTACTGTTGCATTTAGATCTCTAAATCCTAATCCATTTTCCTGAACTGGCAAACACATTTTCTTCCAGGTTCTCCACTTTTTTTTGTCTCCATGTTCACCCTTCCCCCATAATAGACTCGAAGCAGCTCTCTCCATTTTTTTTAGGATTATCCTAGGGGGTCTTAGAACTGCAAAAATATGAGTAGGGATAGAAAGGAGACAGTGATTAATCAAGGTGATCCTACCAGCTGAGGATAGCCATCTATTTTTCCAATTGTTAATCATTTTTTCCATTCTTTCTAAAACTGGAAGGTAATGGACCTTTAAGTTTCTACCAGAAAAAATAGGTACACCTAGATATTTGAAAGGAAAAGAACCTTTCTCCATTCCCAAAATCCTCTTGACTGTGAGAACAGTTTGAGGAGGGATGTTCTGAGCTAAGAAAAACTCAGATTTGGAGAAATTTACTTTTTGTCCGGATGTACTCTCATATGATAACAAAAACAATTTAAAAAGTTTCAGATCATTTGACCTGGTGGTCAAAAATATGGCAGTGTCATCAGCATACATGGTATGTGTAAGGGGGGAGCATGTAGTGGGGAGACTGAAATATTGCAAATAGCCATCTGAGAAAATTTTCTTGAGACTTCTAGAAAAAGCCTCAGACATAATGTTATATAGAAAAGGGGATAGAGGATCCCCTTGCTTGATACCTCTGGAGGAAGAGAAAAAACCAGATGTCACACCATTTATTAGAATAGAGAAATGTGCAGCAGCAATGTTGTGCATTATAATTGCTACGAATTTACCATGGAATCCAAATTTTAGTAAGATAGAATTTAGAAAAGACCAGGAGACTCTGTCAAAAGCCTTTTGCATATCTAATTTAACAATCAGATTTTTGACCTTAGATTTCCTAGACAATAATCTGGTCATCTCTTTCATTAAAATGACATTATCCGAGATATCCCTCCCTTTGATGAATGCACTCTGCTCAGGAGAGATCAGAATGTGCATTAAAGGTTTAATCCTCTTCAGAAGCAGTTTAGAAAAAACTTTATTGACAAAGTTAGATAAACTGATCGGCCTAAAGTCTGCAAAAGTTATGGGGATTTCCTTTTTTGGGATTAAAGTGAGCCATGTACTTGAAATGGCTTTTGGGATGTTACCATTTATTAAGAAGTCATTTGCAGCAAGCAAGAGATCTTCTTTGATGGTTTCCCAGAAATGAGTGTAGAATTCACCTGAAAATCCATCAGAGCCAGGAGCACTAGAATTATTAAGATTAAAAACTGCAAAATGCAGTTCCTGTATGTTAAAGGGACTGAGAAGTAACAGATTTTGTTCTTCCGTAATGAGTTTAGGAATCTCCTTAAGAAAGTGATTATGATAGGTTCCTTCTATTTGTGGTAAATCCTGATTAAGTAATTCCTGAAAGAACCTAACTCCTTCCTCTTTGATCAGTTTAGGATCTGAGATCCAGTTACCAAGTCCATCCTTAATTTTGCAAATTCTTGATCTTTCTTTTTTTTCTTTAATGGAATGATAAAAGAAACTAGTGTTTGCATCACCATGTTTAATCCAATTAAGCCTAGCCTTTTGTTTAAGGAAAATGTTATGTTCTTTTTGAGCTCTGAGAAGGTCAGCCTTAGATTTTGTGAGTTCCATTAACATTGCATCATCAGGTGAAAGCTGGAAAAGTATCTCTAGTTCATTTACTCTATTCTCGGAAATGATAAGATTCTGATTCACATTGCCAAAGTTAGACCTATTCCAATCTTTTATAACAGTCTTCAGTCTTTTATGTTTATACACCAGATTATGCATACCTTGAAAATTAGAGCCCAGGTTCCAATTTGAAACTACCAGTTCCTGAAATTCAACTCTATTAGCCCACATTTCTTGGTATCTGAAAGGCCTAGGAACCTGCTCTAGAGCTGATTGAATTGAAAGCAGTAAGGGAGAATGGTCAGAGGTTAGTCTATTTAGGACTTGTATGGAGCTGTTAGGAAATTGTTCAAGCCATTCTAGGTTACTAAGTCCTCTATCAAGTCTCTGAAACTGTAAATCCCTACACTTATCATGATATCTATTATTGCTCCATGTGTACGAGTTACCTACAGTTGGTATATTATGCAAATCTTTACTGGATATAAAATCATTGAATTGTTTCATACTCTTCCTGGGGGTGGTCTTTCTACCCTTGTACTCTGTAACAGATGTTACAGAGTTAAAATCACCTATGTAGACTGATGGATCAGGCTCAGAAGATACTGACACAGGCACTAAAGACTGTAATTCAGACCATAATACTTCCCTTAAAGTTCTATGAACACTAGCATAGATGAAAAAACATATCCAGGAAGAAGAGGTAGCTCTTTCCTCTATTTTAGTTTTAATGAACTGATCTGACTCCTGCAAACTTTGTATATTGAAATTATGATTCCATAGGAGCCAAATTTTTGCATACTGAGCACATATTGCATTTTCAAACCCTAAAACATGCTTCAATTTTATCAAATCTTGATTATCATGCCATGGTTCAATTAAACACAGGATGTCTATCTTGTGTTTCATTTTGAGAGTCTTTAATCTATCAATTGAAGTACCATAACCCCTAACATTCCAGACTAAAATATTACCATGTTTGGTGTATTATATCATTTAAAACTAGTTGGGGTAGCTTTTTGTGATGATCTTAAAATCCTTTGTTTACCAACTTTAGCCTTGCTGTTTTTTGTCAGTGAAACTTCACATTTTTCACTAGTTCCAGAGTTAGAGATACCTACCTCCTGAAGAGCCTTGTCATGAATATTACCTGGAGTATCATGGTGATTTGTGGATTCTGTCACTAGATTTGCCATGTGAGCTGAGGAATCCTCCTGCACCACTACAGTTGGTGTCACTACCAGTTCCTCAATAGGCTGCACAGGTACCAGGGCAGAGAGATCACCTTGCACAGCATCTGGTGTTAAAACTACCTGTTCCTCAATGGCCTGCTCAGTTATATCCTGTGTTTCTAGTGACTCATGGAAAATATCAACAATATCATCTTCTTTAGAAACATTATTCATATCATTTAGGTCATTTAAAGCTTGGAAGGCATTTGAGATAGAAACCACATTTTTGTGACTTGGAGTTTCTTCTATAGGGGGAAGTACTGATTGTTTTTTCTTTCTCCAGAAGAAGTTTGTGATTGGTTTTGAGATGTCATCTAGAGAATAAAAGGTGTTATTTCTCTTCAAATGATTAGCTTTATATGGATTTAGATTCTCCATTATTAAAACCGGATTTTTTTCCTGATTATGAACATCTTTTTCTTTTTGTGACACTGATAAGGTTGAAGTTCCTTCTAATTCTACTGTGTCTTGTGGAATAAAGCCTACATCAGAGCTAGACTGATTCCGTACTGGGGGTTTCCTAACCTGAGATTCTTTGATTTCATTTTTTTTGTTTTGTTGTTTCTCAGTTCAGGGTGCAAGAAATTACATGTTAGGTGACTATGTCCTATTATCTTACAATGGGAGCAATAAAGGGGCAATTGATCATATTCTATGGGGTATTCTGCCACCTTATTCCCAATTCCTACGACAATAGTGGAGGGAAGCTGAGCCAACAGATCGATTTCTACACAAACCTTAATAGCAGAGGGTCTGGTTAGTGCCTTAGTGGCGGCATCCATTTTCAAAAACTTGCCAATTTGACTACTGATTCCTATAATAGCTGAAGTGTTGTAAAAATGGATTGGAAGTTGATGAAACGTTACCCAAGCCGGAATTACTGAAGACTCAGCTGTTGGAGAGAAATCTGGTGACCATTTCTGTACCTTCATCATCGATCCATGGATCATCCATTGTCCTTTCATCCAACAACGCTGATAATCGTCATTGTCCTGAAAACGAATCAAAACATGACGGTAGTCAATTGAACCTAATTGAAATTTAGCATTGAAACCTATTGACTTGAAAGCAGTAAGGAGAGTCTCCATAGGAGGTTTCCCTTTGTTGAATTTTCCAACAATGCATTTTGATAATGCATAGCCAGGAGATCGCCTTCCTCTGGTGGGAGGATAAAGGCGATCTTACCCTTATACTCAGTAATGGGATGAAGGTTCGGAGTGTCGGGAAGGGATGCTAAGAGAGGGGATGGTTTCGTATGAAGAGCTTGAAGGAAGCTTTTATTGACCGGTAAGGAAGGAATAGGAGGCGGTGTAGGCGTCGGTGACGCCATAGTTTGTGACCAGAACCAGGAGGAGACTCTGGAAAAAGACCGTTATCAGGCTAATGTGAGAGAGAGAGGAAGAAGAGAAGAAGCTAGAAACATCTGTTCCGAATACAGATGTTTCGCAACTTCTATCATCTTCCAAAAGTGAAAAACACCGTGGATGAGTTTATCTTTTATCCAGTTATTTCTGGGGTTGAGCTTGTGAGCGGTTTCCCTAGTAAAGTTGGTAGTTGTCGTTCCAAGTATTTTTTTTATAAAATTAAAACAAACTCCCAAAGCTGCCCTACCTTCTTGGAACTACAAGGTTCTTAAGTCTAAGCTTCCGGGACTCAATGTCCGTTTCACTACTGATTTGGAGATTGTGGTCACACTTCATGCTCATTCACAACATCTCTGCAATGCTGATTCTCATGTGGAAGGTGTTTTGTTCATTATTACTTTAATGTGTATCATATGTAGTGTCTCTTATTTTGACAAAAGGTTAATTTTTTTAATGTGTTTGTTTGATATATAATGTTTGTTTTATTTTAGACATGTATCTGTCTAAAGGTTAGATTGATAGGTCGCTCTTTGAGAGCGACAATGAGGAGTTGGCTGAAGATATCATTATGCCTGATAATGCTACCGCAAGTAACACCCACCCATATGGTGGTAATAAAACAAGCCCTGTGGATAAGGGTAACTCCAATGAGGGCGGGGAAATAATTGGGCATCCCTCCACTGGTGGAAAAAGGGAGAAGAAGCAAAAGAGGGTAGGGGTGAGGGGCCCTCTGGACATTCACTTCCTCCATAAAAAAAGGGGTGTGGTAACTAATAAAGTTTGCAAACTCTGGTGTGAACATAGAACTCTCCAATGGAGGGAATGATATCTGATATCCTTTCCAACCTCTCTTTACCTGATACACTAGCTGTGCTAAGTTTGCATCTAAATTTTAGTAATCTTCCCTCCATCTTATATTTGGTATGTAAGATACCGTCTAACTTCGTTTCACATGTTCTTGTTATATAAGGTTGGCAAAGGCCCTCAGCTTGCAAGCGAACACCTTTTAAAGATTTTTCATATTGACGAGTCGCTCTCAGAGAAGTATAAGGCCCAGGAGACCAAATGTGTGACTTTAGAAACATCCCTTAAAGTCACTGAGGAAAGAGCGAAGACTGCTGTGGAAAGGGCAAGCATATCTGAGAAGCGTGCCAGGCTCGTGGAGGAGGAGGCAACTTTGCTTCGTGTTGAGTTAAAGGAGATATGTGCCAATGGATCTGCTTCTACCAAATACCCTCAAATTATGGTAGATCTACTCTGAAAGACCAAGTCTTTCAATAAATATTTTAAGGATATTTCCAAACCGTTGGTTACTTCAAGGCCGTGAATGATCAATGTGAGTGGAATCCCACTTGCAATTTGAAGAGCTTGTCTTCTATGCAGAAGTGTGGTGAGACCGTGGAAAAGAAGAGGGAAAAGATGAACAAAGCCTTTATTGGAAAATTGATGATGGGGGATATTCCTATGCTTTGCTGTTGGATCTTTCCAGTCTTCCCAGCCTTCCCTCTACCGCTGAGCTAAAAGAGTGTGAGGTGGATTATCTGGATGATCTTCCCTTTAAACCTAGCACTAATGCTGCAACTCCTAATCTTGATGCCAGTGTGGCCAGTGAGGTTAAAGCGTGCACTGAAACTCCTGCCCAGCAGCCAAGTGAGGAGACTCCCACTAAGCAACCAAGCTAGGAACCTGCTGCTATCATCGTTCAGCCCCCACCAAATCCTGAAGTTAGTTGATTTCTAGTGTATTGGGTGTGGATTTTTAATTGTAAACTTAAGACAATATCTTGATGTATGTCGGTACTATTTTTGTTGTTTTCATTGTGAATGTTGATTTACTCTTCCTATTTTTCATTTTCTTATTGCACTTACTTGTGTGCAAGGTTTCAATATTTTCGTTGATCATAAATATTTGAAAAGGCTTGACTTTAAGGCGTGTAGTGGTTCTTTTTCCGAACCTATTAGCTTGTTTCATACCACTCAATCTTTCGTGAAAAAAGTATGAGGGATTGTTTAGTCTGATCAGTTTTCGCGCATGGGCTTTCTCCCATTAAGTATTGGGTGGTAACACCATATTCCATCTTCATCTCCCTCTTTGCCTTTGGGTTGTCATTGCATTACATTTATTCCTGATGGGTATGATGTTGAATTGCTTGGAAAAGACATCATCTGTGGTTTATTTAACCTTGAATCCGTGGCCATGTACTTGCGTTTGCTTAACCTTCCTATTCGTGTTCAAGAATGGGCACTAACCTTGGGTATTCGTCTGAAGTACATGCTGCTAGGTATTAATGACCTTGGGGTGAAGTGGGATAAGACTGGGAAAGAGACTCGGGATGCTATTCGTGATCTACGAAGGATTTGCAATGAGCAAAATGATCTTATTTCTCGGCAACAACCAAATATGGTGAAAATGTTTTGCCAACAAAAGGAGACTAAGAACTATGCCGCAAATAAGGCGGGCAAAGTCCATAAAAATAGCGATCATAGATAAGCAGTGTACTCATAGTGACAATTTGTACGATCACTTGAAGAAAAAGCAGGAGGAATGCGAGCACCTTTCAAACTCTTCTATTGGTTGGCAGATAAAATTTGATGGGAAATTTGTGATTAACACAAATATGTGAAGTGACAATGAGGAGCTTCACGTCAAGTGCAATCGAATTGATAGATTTGTGCATCAACTTGAGCAGATTTCTGTTGAATATAAAGATAAACTCTAGGCTCTTCCCTTGTCATCTCGAATGGCTGCTGGTCGCAGAGATCTTATAATGGAATTTTACGGTCACAAGATTAACTTGTGTGAGGCAGAGAAGGTATAGAACATGACATTTGAGATGAAAAAGTATGAAAAAACAATCAGTGTTATGAGTATGAAATTGGACCACGAGGAGTTTGAACTTATTGATGATTTCAAAGAATATTATGCTAGATATCTTGGGCATATGGAGTGAAGATGGCATATACGCCATCCGCATATTTACACATGAAGTGGAGATACGAGCATTTTGTTAGCGAAGAGCAGGAAGCTGAAGATAATTGACGTAGGACTGGGCATTGTCATCCCGAAGCTGAGGATGGTCGTCACTGTTGTGGTTTATCATTTTTTGGATCCTCGCGATCCTCTAGGAGCAGATAGATTTTTCACTTTGAGCGGCTTACCTTTCCTTGTAAAGTTTTAATATGTTCGCTCAAGTTTTTGTGAACCTAGCAGCCTCGTCATTCCCGAATGAACTGTCTTTCTTCTATTTTATATGTATGTATATTTTTTTTACTAAATGAGTGGGTCATTGTGAGACGTAAGGTGCGAAGCTGCAAGATTTATGGCTTGCTTCTATCGCATCATTCTGATTAGTTAAGATTTCAAGTTATTTGCAAGATCTATAGCTTGCATAGCTATTATAGTGAAACCTTATACTTTGTGTCACGCCATATCTACTGGGGGTTTTACTTTTATGAGAAAATCTTCTTTTGAGCAAGATCTATAGCTTACAATCGTTGATATGTTGAAGTTACAAGATCCAAATCTTGTAAGGATCGATAGTTACGAAAGATCTATAGCTTGCTATTATTTGATTTGCGATTATGACGATAATGAGAAAATATGCTCTTGAGCAAGATCTATAGCTTGTGTTCATGTGTATGGTCTACTTTGCAACATCTAGCTTGCAAGGATTGATAGTTACACAAGATCTAGAGCTTGCGATTGTTTGATTTGCAATGTTGCATGATCCATAGCTTGCAAGTATCGATAACTGTGCAAGTCTCACTTTTTCTTAGATGTGGTCATATCTTCCCCATTGTCAAGTTCATAGTTTGCTGTCGTTTATATTTTCTGAAGGAGTGAGTTGAGTGGCGTTCCTGATTAACACTTATGCATTTAACTTCACATGATGGTATGTTAAGAATGTGTAACTCAGTGTTGTAAATGAGAAGTATAGGCGCTTGAAAAGGAAATATTGTATTACCAAAGATTCATATTGTGATAATATCGCCTTCAACATAAACTACGGGAGCGAACACCACCAATGATCATTTCATGGTTTCTATACATGGGAGCCACATTTTCCTGCCATTTTGCTGGTTCAACATAAAAAACTTCCTTAAGTTACTATGTGCCAAGTGCTAGGAACACTGCTTCCGTCCATTCTCTCTAGCTCATAGCAGTTTGATCTGTGCACTTTTGTTATCTTGTACGGCCCTTCCACTTGGGGCATAATTTTCCACATTTTTCTGGTAAGCTATCTTTGTTCTTCCTGAGCACTAGATCACCAATCTAAAACCTTGTTTCTTTTACCTTCTGATTGTATACTCTAGCCATTCTTTCCTTATACTTAGCTTCTATGATTGTTGCCAAGTTTCATTTTTCTTCCAGCTCATCTAGTTCAGAATGAGATTAATATGTTCTCTTAGTTTAATTAGTTGTATGATTTAGTGCTAGGATTGGGAATGAGCCAAGGAGTATTATGTTTTGATGTGGTGGTCCTTTTAGGTAGATCACTTGTTGTTCACATCTTGAGCTTTTTCACCTGTAAAGTCAATCCCGAAAGTGATTCCTGGAGAACCGCTCCAATGATCAAGTCAGTTTTCTCCCTTAAGAATTGGACTTTCTCAAGATAGTTACGCTTACCTTAGCTATTGATCAGCTAGTTGTATTTATAGGCTGACACAGTTAGGACTCCTTGTTTTAGGAGCAGAGATCGTGGGTCACACCCCGATCACTATGTTCTATATTCATGGCTTACGTGTTCATTGTTCGTTCCATAATTCTCATCCCACATTCTCTGTAACGACTGGGAGTCTTCTTCGTAGCTTCTTAGCATCTTGGTAAAAAAAGGCTTCGCTCGCACCAAGATGAAATTGGGCTGGGCCTAGCGGTCATCAGCCTCTTGATCGTTGGGCCATATATACACCACATTTCTATATCGGTTTGGTTAAGGGATATAACCATGAGGTTATTGAAAATAAATTTTCCCTGGATTGTATTAGAGGTTGTCTCATGTTGGGTTATTTTGTGGACGATAAGCGAGTTCATTCGGTAAATGGTTTGGGTGACGTTATTGACTCAATTTGGGTCATAGGATAATACCAAGAGGTCATATCTTGAGTTTCTAGAAACTAGGATGGGAATTCCCCTAGAATTATCATGAGGATCTAATGTCCTAAGTGGTAAAATATGGGGCTTAGGATGGGTGTTCACGGAGTAGGTCGCAGTGACCCACACTACTCATGGGTTTCATTTACTATGTGTGTTCACAATTTTATCAAACCTAGGAGTGTGGGCTAGAGGTGGTAGTGAAAGGGCACCTCTAGCATACATAGAGGAGGTGATATTTTAAGGAAGAATCCAAACTGTGGTGTGATTGACCAGGGGAGTTCCTGGGGAATCAACGTCTCTGCATCATGTGATATAGAGATAAATATAATTATATTTCTTATACTTAATCATGCGAGGGAAATGCCCCCAAGGCCGTTTATACTATCTTGTACATGGGAGGTAAGTATGCAGGAAAGGAAGTGAGTCACCATGTATAGTAAACCAAGGAAACCACCTCATAGGAGCCAGTATTAAGAATATGATGTGATAACTTTGTATAACACAATGCAAAGATTATGAGCTTTCAAGAGGTAACATTGTGAAACGCAACACAATAGCCACAAATTAGGAATTAGGGCCATGATAACGGGTAAGTCGGCACTTCCAACATGGGCACGAACAACCGAGAATGTAGGGGAACTAACCCTGTAAAAAGAAGCCAAATGAAAGAAATAGGGTAAGTAACTACAATGGCATTCTACCATTCAACAACAAATACTTTAACATTAGATCATTTTCCCCGGATACATCTGAGAGATTCTTGCAGGAGCTCTTTTTGCAGCCCAAGGTCATTGTTGTTCTGGGAGTCTAAACCACATTAGTGGCACATTCTATGGAGATCAAAATATCAGGTCAATTGTTTTCCCTGAACCATGATGACTAGGATCCAGGTTAGCATGCGTGGAGAAGCGGTGGAGTCAACACCACCACCACCAAAGACAACTCCTCTAGCGAATACAAAGGACATTAAAAAATGAGGAGTTCTTGCCATACATCGACAAATAAAAGAGAGCCTTCGCAGCTTTTATAGAAGCTTGCAGATTGACGACCCGCACCAGGCTGTGTTTTGACTTTTACTTGAACCCCAGCATATCTGTGGACAAACCCAGGGCTTTCCGTTTACCACCCTTTGGTAGCCTAGCAGAAAGAAATGGGTGCATAAAATAAATTTTATCTTTGACCATTCCACGGGACTAGTAACTCAGTCGGGGTTAATTAAACTGTGCTTGTTGCGACTGTATTAACAACCCCGGGTTGGGGAGGGTCATTTTTTGGCGCTGTTGCCAGGGATGCTTTCTAGTTCAAGTATTAGTTGAGCATAGCGTGTTAGTATAGTAGTTATTAGCATATTTTATTGTTGTCTTTTGTTTGTTTTATTTGCTTTGCGTTGATAATGTGGGACAATATGGCCCAAGAAATAGACTCTGTAGGGTGTGTCATTTCGATCACCCTGTAGAGTGTTGCTCATGGTTAAGTAACCACGTGAGAGAAATGGAACTTACAGTTCAACAAGTTTGGAGGGATTGAGAGTAGTTCAATTACCACGACTCACCCAAACCAATCTCACCCCCAAGTCTGCATATGGAGAGATACTTGAGGCTCTAACCAATATTTCATAAACTAGTGAAACTTTATAAAACCAAGTATTCTCTTGCATTAGGAATTGTGGGGCACAAATATCTGCTAGTTTTGACAGGTTAGGAGAGAAGGTACACGAGGTGATAGGCGCAATGAATTGCTTGATTGGATGGCGCAAGCTCACAGAAGGAGAGGCACCTTCAGTGATTCATTCCAAAAGCTGGAAGAAAAGAGATGCATGTATGACGACTTGTCACAATGAGGTCAGTGATATCTCTTTTGACACTCTCAACTTGTTGCATGAATTCAAGGAATTTTTGAAGAAAATTTGTGACTATGAGCATGAATTTAAGCATGAACCACCTGATCCTAATAAAAATTTTTAACCCCATATGATTGATATGTATGACAATTTTGTGCATTAAAGTTTTGACATGAAAATGGGTTAGCTTTTGAGGATAATTCTTTAAATTATATATTTGATAACAACTTAGAAGCTAATCTAATTGGGAGTGTTGAGGAGGTCGAGCTTGTGGGTAAGAATTGTGTGGAACCCTTGCCTAAGAACTTGGAGGAACTAGTCTTGCTAGAAACTAAGCCTTCGATAAAAGAGTCACCCATAGTGGAACTTAAGCCTTTACCCGAGCACTTAAAGTATGCATTCATAGGTACCAATGAAACATTGCCAGTGATTATCTCGAGCAAATTCTCTAGTGATTAAGAGAGTAGGTTGATTAAGGTGTTGAAAAAAATTGAAGGGTGCAATAGGGTGGACATCGGTTGATTACAAGGGGATAAGCCCTTCAAAATGCATGCAATGTATCCTGTTAGAGAAGGGTGCAAGACCTGTACGCCAACCTCAAAGGCGATTAAACCCGCTTATGATGGAAGTAATGAAAGGTGAAGTCCTTAAGCTACTTAAGGATTAATATATCCTATCTATGATAGCGCTTGGGTGAGTTACACCCAAGTGGTACCAAAGAAGAGTGGAGTCACAGTAGTAAAGAATAAGGATGGGGATTTGGTGCCCACCCTAATTCAAACTGGGTGGCAATTTTGTATTTATTACCCCCGACTGAACGCACTGACTCATAAAGACCACTTCCTCCTACCTTTCACTGATCAGATGCTCGAAAGGGTATCTTGTCATACATACTATTATTTTCTTGAGGGATACTCTGGATACTTCCAAATATCCATTGTTCCAGAATACTAAGAAAAGACCACATTTACGTGTCCCTTTGGCACCTTCGCCTATAGGCGCATGCCTTTTGGTCTTTGTAATTCTCCGGGAACTTTTCAGAGGTGTATGGTCAGCATTTTCAGAGGTGTACTTTGTAGGGTTCTTCATGGATGATTTCATCATCCATTGAGATTCCTTCGATTCGTGCCTACATCATCTAGCGCAAGTGCTAGAGTGATATATGGACACGAACCTCATTTTGAATTTGGAGAAACGCCAATTCATGGTAGAACAAGGGATAGTGTTAGGGCATTTTGTATCATTTAAAGGGTTAGAAGTTGACAAAGCCAAATTAGATGCGATCAAAACCCTACCTTACCCCACCAATGTCAAAGATGTGAGATCATTCTTAGGACATGCCGGTTTTTTTTGACATTTCATTAGATATTTCTCAAAAATATCCTCACCTTTGTGCAATTTTTTGCAAAAACATGTTGGGGGTGGAAAAAGGCTTTCGACACCTTGAAAGAAAAAGTGACTGCCCCAATCATCCAACCTCCAGATTGATCCCTTCCTTTTGAAATCATGTGTGATGTGAGCGATCATTCCATAGGCACCATTTTGGGATAGAGAGTATGGAGAGCACCACATGTGATATACTACGTGTCATTAACCCTCAATAATACTCAATGCAATTACTGCACCACCAAGAAGGAGTTACTGGCCGTAGTCTTTCCTTAGAAATTTTTGTCAATACCTCCTAGGAACCAAAGTCATTGAATACACTGACCATGTAGCACTTCATCATCTAATGAAGAACAAAGAGGCTAAGCCGAGACTTATTAGGTGGATACTTCTTTTGAGTGAGTTTGACCTAGAAGTAAATGATAAGAAGGGCTCAGAAAATGTAGTGACTGGCCATTTGAGCAGACTACCAATCCAGGAAAGCCCAGAGCCAGTCAAAGAAAGGGCAAAGTTGGAGCCTATTCGGGAAGAGTTTCCCGACGAGTAGTTGTTTGGGGTAATGACCAACCAGCCTTGGTATGCCAACATAGTGAATTACCTCACTGCTGGGGAATTTCCTCTGTCCTTTGACAAATCAAGAAAGAAGAGGTTGATGAATAAAGTGGAGCACTATGTCTGGGATGATCCTTACCCGTGGAAGTATTGTTCAAATCAAGAAATTAGAAGAGGTGTACCGGAAGATGAGGTCAGATTTGTTCTCGAGATGTGTCACTCATCCCAAGTTGGAGGGCATTTTGGTTATAAACGAACTACAAGAAGAGTAACCGATTGTGGTATGTACTGGCCTAATGTACTTACAGATGTTAGAGATTTTGTGGCATCTTTTGATTAGTGTCAGAGAATAGGTAACATTTCATCGAGAAATGAAATGTCTTAAGCCTTTTCAATACCAGGGGAAGTATATGACATGTGGGGTATGAACTTCATGGGTCCATTTCCAAATCCAGGAGGGAAGTACTACATTTTGGTGCTAGTAGACTACACATCAAAATGGGTAGAAGCCTAAGCCACAAGGAAGAATGATGCAGCAACCCTTGTCGACTTCCTCAAGTCTAACATCTTCTCAAGGTACGAGGTACCTCAAGTCCTAGTCCGTGATAGAGGAACCCACTTTTGCAAAAGAATCATGGAAACATTGCTTAAGAATATTGAGTCACCCATAGAACTTCCACTGCTTACCACCACACATAAATGGCCAGGCAGAAATATCCAACCGAGAAATCAAAGCCATCATTGAAAATTCATTTAACACCTCTAGAAAGGATTGTAGTGCTTGGTTGGATGATGCTCTTTGGGCCTACCACACTGCATATAAGACCCCAATTGGCATGTCACCTTTCAGGGTCCTTTTTCGTAAAAGATGCCACCTCCCAGTTGAACTTGAGTTCAAAACACATTGGGCATTCAAGTGCATGAACTTATACTTGAAAGAAGCAGGGACACAAAGGAAAATGCAATTGCTAGAACTTGAAGAGTTTAGGCGCAATTCCTATGATACTTCTTTGACCTATAAGGAAAGAACAAAAGGTAGACAGGGTGAAACGATAGTGATAAAAGACATATTTGTGGGATAAAAATTACTCATTTACCAGTCTAAAATGTTCTTTTCCAGGTAAATTGAAATCAAAGTGGGAAGGCCTATATGAAGTGACAAAGGTGTTTGATCATAAAGCAATATAAATGAAAAATTGAGAGGATGGCACAAAACTGGTGATCAATGGGGGAAAGGTTGAAGCCTTATTTTGAGTGGAAAGTTTTGAAATAAAACAAGGAGGGTGATCCCCTCCTTGGGGAACAAAATTCATGATCACTCAAAATCAAAGAAATAAGTCGTGACGACGAAAATAAGTATACAATTTTTCTTACTTTCTTTTTAGAGATAGATTGCGCATATCCTTGAAATACATGTTTTTCCACTTGATTTCACCATTGTCACATTCCCCCTTCTCGAAGAAACACTCACACTCACAAACTCTTGTTGAATTATTTGTCTTCAAGCTTTGTTAACATTGAAGTGGTGTTATGAAAGTTCAATGGTTAAATGAGTAATTGTTATCAAGTTTAACTTTCTATTTGGAGGCCTTGCTGACATTGTGGTGGTGTTACAAAAGCTTGATTTCTAAATGAAAGTTTATTCTTGAGAAATAATTTTGAGCTGTGTGCAAAATGTTTCTTTGAGTTGCCGAGATTTGTGATTTTTTTTTGGAATGGAACTACGCTTGTGTTTCACTTTTGAATGCAGGGTTTTTAGGTATTTTCATCTTCATGGAGTCACTAAAAAAATATCACTAATCTCCCTTGTTCACTTATGTTTTGACATTCTTTTTGTGCATTGGAGACTTTGCATCCCCAAAGGGTGGGGAGAGAGTAGTTAGCACTTAGGAATTCTCATTCTTGGATTTCTCCATGCATACATGTTTTGTTTGTTTTTTCTTGATTGTTGGTATTTTTAGTTTTTGTTTGTTGGGGATGATTTTGGATGAACATTTGGTGGAATGACATGATATGCTAGGTTTCCTAGTTTGCATAGGATAGGATGTTTTAGCTATTGGTGGAGTATTTTTGTGTGTTTGACTATCTTTGTATTATTGAGCCCACTTTTGTGGCACTTTTTGAAAATTTGAAAAAATGTAAAAAAAAGAAGATCAAAACCCAGGCAAGTCAAAAACTTGAAAGGTCGACTTAGGTAATATTAGGAAAACCTTAGATAGGACAAAAGGCCTAGGTAAAAGTGAGAGGCTTGGCCCGGCTAGGCTTAAGAGTCTATGCAAAAATGAGAGGCCAAGTGGAAAAAGGTGAGAGGTGAACAACTTTTGTGTGATAACGCTCGGTGAAAACTGGAAAGGGCGCTAGGCAAAATGAGAGATATTGAGAGCAAAAAATAAAAAAAAGAAACAATAATCTAGGTTGACGATACATTGGACTCCTTGTTTGCATCTAGGTCAAGAATCTAGATTTATCCCTATGTTACAAGCAAGTCAACAGCTTTTGGATTTCCTTGGTGGATTGTTTTTACTTGAGGATTGTCCTTTGATTGCTTTTGGGACTTCTTTGGGGAAAGTAAGCTTGGCTTTATTCCGATCTTTTGTAACTTATCTTTTTCTATACACATTTACTTGCTTTGGGTGGGTTGGTTGCCTTAGGTACTTTGGGGAGTGTGAGAGTTGTGGGATTTTCATCTTCCTGGGGGAACTAGGGTAGCTTGGAAATAAGTTGGATGCATTGGCTATTTTCGCATGCTTTGAACCTTTTTCTTTGATTTTATTTACTCGAGGACAAGTAAAGGTTTAAGTGTGGGGAGTTTGATCTGCACCATTATGCATGATTTAACCAATGCATTTGACGTAGTTTTTATTTACTTTTGGTTGGCGGTTTAGAAACATTAGTTGAGTTCACATGACAAGGGGTTTAGAAAACCATGTTCAGTTTTCTATTCTAAATCCCACATTTTGTACACTTAATTAGTGATTGTTGACATATAGTGTTCACGGGCTTCTTGGTCCTCATTTTAAGTACCTTTAGTGGGTCGTCCGTGAATGCTATTTGTTACATTACATTCTTGCAAAGGCCGTTTGCTTTTAGTGGTAGAAGTTTTAAAGGCCATCCACATTGAATGGTAGTAGAATAAGGCTACAAGCATCAATGCGTGGTTAAAGGATATTGAATCCAACAATAGGCGGCTTCGAAGTTTAAGATGACAAAAGGTGGAAATGAAGAATCGTGGTCTGAGGAGTGTTGCCTTAGTGCGAGAATGATCTAGGAATAATTAACATTCAAGGCTGGTTACATTGGATTCGTCTTCTTGAGTACTACAAAATCGACTAATAGGACACCCAATTCGGACTAACGGTTCACCCATGGAAAGCAAACGAAGTTTAGCAGACGAAGGACCAGCAGCCCGTGACAGCCCACACTACATGAAGCATCAGCAGCTCATGAAGATGCCCATGGTCTACCCTTCACGAAGCAACAATGCCGGTCTGTGACAATAAAACTGGGCCGTAAAGCATGGAAGGGAAGAGTTGAAGAAATTTGGCTAAGTATTAAGCCGGTCGGTGAAAACCTTCACAAACTGTGATGAGAATTCTGAGCAAACACCTATGCTTCTCACGGTGCGTGAAAAGGAGACCGGGCTGTGAAAACTACTGAGCGGAAATCGTGGTGCTGCTCGCGGTCTGTGAAAACCTTCACGGACCATGGTACTATCCCAGTTTCACAGATAGTGGCTTCCCCCGACTATAAATGTTCATGGACTGCACCAGATCTGGCGATCCATGGTTGAAGGCTTCACATACCGTAGCATTTGAGCCAGTCCATGAAAACTAGGCAGTTGGCCTAGGGTTTTGGTACTTTCGTCCTATTTTGGGCCTATTTCTAGGCCTAATCTCTTACTACTATATATAGGACCATAGTCTACTCATTTTCATATATATATATATATATATATATATATATATTATTAGGGGAGAGAATTCATATCTTGTAACTTGGAGAGCATTTTGGAGAAGGAAGGAGTTCCTTAGTAGGTTTTGTACTTATACATTTTCTTGTCTTCTTGTTTCATCCCAAAGATGTGGAATTCAAATCTATATTTGAATTCCATGTCTAGGGAGTAGTTATATTAAGCTTGGGACATATTTGGAACATGTGTAGCTTTTGATGCATTATGATATTCCTTAAATTCTATCTATAATTGTGTTATGGTATTATTGTGATTGTTATTGAATGTGACAAATGCATGAACACTACACCACATTTGAGCACACACATTGGACTATGTTCATGCATGGTGCACTATTGATGCCCCATCGGGAAGAGAAACCTGGATGTTTGAATGGGTGGCGGGGAACGATTCTGAGGGAGTGTGTGCACAGGAGATTTGAGGTAACCCTAATCCGCATACCATCGCACCAGTCTTAGCTCATTACTTAATTTTTTTCCAATATGTTACGGGTAGAGATAGTTGATAGTGGCAAGCTAGGTATTATGTTGAAACCCTAGTATCACAGACACAATGCCTATGAACCTAAGGCCTCGCGTATAGAGAACTACTGGGAATTAGTGCATTATTAGTAATAGCCTGGGACGTAATAGAATGGGGGAGAAAAAGAACCACAATAATGGTCAGACCTTGTTATGCTCCTCTAATTACGATGGAGGTGTTGATAGAGGGTTGCTAGTGCAACCAACGTGATAGGGATGGGGAAGTGTATGCCATCGGCCACCACATGTTGTGAACACACTGATAGGTCTTTTGTATGTCTATATGTAAATTAATCAAGGATGGAAGCATTAGAACTACCATGTGGCTAAATTAGTCCCAAGTGCATAGTATAAATGGTTTACTTGTTTGTTTATTTTATGCTTGTAGTTGTTAGTTGAAAATACCAACCCCCCTCTCCCGGGCTTGCTGATTACTACCCTTTGGTAGCCTAGCTGCGAGAAATAGGTGCACAATATAAATCTTATCATTAATCATCCCATGGGACTAGTATCTCGGCTTAGGTTAATTAAATTGTGCTTGCTGCGACTTTATTAACAACCCCGGGTCGGGGCGGGTCACATGTACAATCCCTAATCAAAAGGGCGGATAGGGGTTCTTTGCCCAACTACTATCTAACACGACCTTGTTGCAATGGAAGAGCATTTGGCCTACATCAGCTCGCGGTTGATGCAAAAGGACAATTTGATATATATCACACCTTATTACGAGCGCCAATTCAACTATACTTACTGCATTACAGTTGTTTGGATTCTATTGAAGAATATGGGGTTTTATTGATTTAATGATGACTTCATTTTTGTAGGAAACATTGGATGGTATCCACCATCATTCTTCCTTCTAACACGGTGTTCTGGTACTATCCATTACATCAAAGTCCCCCAGAAACGATTTCATTCGCAATTACAAAGGTGATGACAAATCACATAATTAACAAGCACAAAGGATTCACATGGAAGTCCCTAAAGGTTAGAATTAAATTCAAAATTTTATCATGAAATAAGTATGCCATAAGTACTTACCAATGTGTTTGTGAACAAACTGATCGACTAGCATAAAAAACAAATGGCCGCATGAGAAAGCGGTTATTAGTGCATGAGCTTGATGAAGGATTTGGTCCCACTTGTTAGGGAGAATCAATTAGATCTACAAAAGGTATATATTATTCTGACCTATTGAATCTAACTAATAACATCACGACTTTGTACAACCTATGTATCAATTATGACATTACTCCTTGTTGTAGTATTTTTACGAGGACAAAGAACCGTACCCCATCATGCAATTGGAGGAAGTATGTGGCACTTGGGTAACCTTTATGATGGTAAGGAATTTGAAGCTTTACTTAACCCAACTATGATATGAGGAACTTGGATTAGGTTTATTTTTTGTGTGAAAGCATCATTCTCTAAAATGCCCATTGATACTTTCCAAGGTATTTTTTGACACCTTGATATGGATCTCTAGCTAGCTATGGAGTATCAATGGTATAGTTCATTTTGTGAGAATTTTGATAACATACTTTGTGTATAGATGGTATAGTTCTTATCCTTCTTGTCTATATGCTTTGTGCATGGTGTAGTAGCATTCAATATGAAACGGCATTCGACGCTGGGTCTTCTTTTTAAATTTTTTTTCTATTTCTATAATTTACATGAGGATCGACGTTGCAGAGTATAATAATCAATTCTGTGCACAAGATTAAAATTAAGCGATGTTGAAAATAGTTGTCATTGGCTTACCGACGGTACATTGAATAGAGCAAAATTGCCTTATTAACCACGAAGTAGTCATAAAAATTGCAGACTCGTCATAGAACACAGGAAATTACCCCTACTCGGACATATACATGTGATATTGCACCCATAAAATGATGTCGTGTTCATTGAAATGCCACATCATCTATTAATTATGTTCTCCTAATGCGATATCGATTGGGACAACGTCGCACTCTCTTTAGCAAGTCGACAAAGCGTTCGTCCTCTCCGACGTTGCTCACTGAAAGTTCATCACATTATTAATTACTACGGTTATTCTGCCAAAAACGTTGATGCAAAAAAATAATTTATTGTGAACCTAAACTACGGTTAAATATCCTAGTGTGCAAAGTTGGTAACAAAATGATGCGATATCGCTTACAGTCATTACCGATGCAGCAAATTTTACTGCCGATATCGATGTCTGTGACTTCACCCACTGGTCGTCAGTTCATTATATTATAACTAACTACGGTTATTCTGCTAAAAATCCGATGTAAAAAATATAATATACCGCGGTTCTAAACCATAGTTTAAAATCTTAGTCTGCGAACTCGGAACAGCATTATGCGATATCGATTATGGTCATTAACGATTTCACAAATTTGATTGGTGACATCAAATAATGCGACGTCGTGCGTAGTTGGGATGTCACGACCCCACGACATGGATAGACGTCGCTTTCACTTTGGCATGGTCACCAGCGCAGGATTATTCAGCTCAATTACTTTTTACCTCAGTTTTGAACCAAGAAAAAAAGTATACTTTTACTACACCCACATTTACCTCAATTTTTGTATGGCAAAAAACTGAGGTAAAAAGCCCTGTAGAATCGAGGTAATAGGTGTTGTCTCTTTTAGCAATGGTTATGTCATGTTTGATGGAATTTTTTAATATGAAAGGTGTAGGTTCATGGAGAGACACTAGCATGAATAAGTTGCTAATATTTTTGAATGAGAAGCTTTCATCCAGTAATGGGTTACCAGACAACCTCTACGAACCATAGATAATTTTGTGTCCGATGGGAATGGAGTATAAAAAAATACATGCTTGTCCCAATGATTATGTTTTGTACAGTGGTGATTGGGAGCATGAGATGGCTTGCCCCGTATGCCATGTGTCCCATTGCAAGAAAAGGAAAAATGTGGATTTCGATGGAGATGTTGTAGTAAAGTTAAGGAAACGGGTCCCTGCAAAATGTATGTGGTATATTCCAATTATTCAAAGGCTTAAGAGGTTGTTCAAAAATGCCAATGATGCAGAGAATATGACGTAGTACATAGGAATGGGTTCTCTTGAAGATGATATGATTTGTCATCCAGCTGATGTTGATTAGTGGAAGAAATTTGATAAGAGGTATCCGGACTTTACAAGTGAGCCTATGAATTTGAGGATGACTTTGTTTACTGATGGAATGAACATGTTTGGCAACATGTCGCCAAAAAATAGTTCATGGCTAGTCATGCTCGCCATATACAACCTTCCTCCATATTTGTGTATGAAGAGGAAATATGTGTTGATGCCTTTGTTGATTTTGAGATCCAAACTGCACGGAAGTAACATCGATACATATGTGATCCATTTGATACAATATTTGAAGGTACTATGGTCCAAGGGTGTCGATGTGTTTGAGGTTTTTAGGGGATCAGTGTTCAACTTGAAGGCTATGCATTTTTGTACTATAAATGATTTTCCGACATATGGTAACCTTTTGTTTTATGTGGTGAAGGGCCACAAGGCATGTCACATATGCAAAGAGGGCACATATTTCCTGTAGTTGAATAATGGGCGCAAGACAGTGCATTTGGGTCACCTAAAATTCCTCCCGATGAAGCACACATTGCAAGAGGACACATTTCATTTTATTGGTTGGAAAGAGGGTAGGAAGGCCCCAAGATCATTAAAGGGGATTGTCATCCACAATAAGGTGAAGAAATTGATTGTTGTTCTTGGGAAAAATATGAAGAATGTAGGTGCAGTGCGTGATGAACCTTCAAAGAATAGATCGAATTTCTTCAATTTTCCGTACTGGGAGCATTTGGAGGTTCGACATTGTTTGGATTTAATGCACATTTAAAACAATGTATGCGAGAGTCTGATTAAGACCTTCCAGAAATTCATGGTAAGACAAAGAATAGCTTGAATGCAAGGAAGGATTTGTTGGAACACATTATTTAATCGAATCTTTCCTTGAAGTGAGAGGGAAGCGATCATACCTCCCCCATGCCCTCTAAAATGTGTAAGTGGACGAGAGGGAAACAATTTGTGAGTTTATTCAAGGATGAAGGTACCATCGGGCTACTCTTCTAATGTTAGTTATTTTGTGAATGATGATTTGCGTATGAACGACTTGAATTCACATGATTGTCACTTCCTTATGCAAAAACTATTGCATGTTGCCATCTGAGGTGTTATGGAGTAGGACGGGTGATTTAGTGTTATGCGCCTGTGTTCTTTTTCAACTCCATTTGTTGGAAGAATATAATTAGGTAAATGCTTGATGTGTTGGAGCGCGAGGGGGTTTTAGTGTTATGTCAGTTGGAGAAGTACTTTCCTCTGTCCCCCTTTGACATTATATGGTCAACCTCGTTATCCATTTTGTTAGGGAAATTTGACTATGCAGTCCAGTGGGAATGCATTGAATGTAACCATTTGAGCGGCACATGGGGGTTTTGAAAGGATACGTTCACAATCGCAGCCGGCCCAATGCGAGCATCGTGCAAAGGTATGTAACCAAGGATATCATTGTGTATTGTACTTTGAACTTGGTTGAAAATGTTTTATTGGAGTGCCTGAACAACTGCACTTTGATAAGTTGATGAAAGTTCACTTGTATGTTTTGCGGAATTATAGTGAGGCTACAATCTATATTCAATAGCACATGTCACATTTACAAGCACTATATCCAAACTAGCCATTATATAAAATACAGTAGGGGCATTCTACCACATTTGTGAATTGGTTCTATAACCTCTACAATGTGGATGGCATGCCCTGTAAACTTCGTGCCTTTGTAAGAATGCCCAATTGCAATGTCAGAAGATACCAAGGGTATGATATTAATGGATATAGTTTTTCAATGCTTGAGAAGTACAACAAGAGCACGACTCAAAACAATGGTGTTTACATTGAATCAGAATCGATTAGGAAGCCTAGCAAGAAAGATAAAAATCCTATTGTTTTGAAGTGATGACCTTTTATGGGGTGATTATGAGTATTTGGGAGTTGGATTATGTTGAGTTCAAAGTTATCGTATTCAAGTGCTAGTGGGTTGACAATAGAGGCCGGGTTCGTACGGAAAAACCCATGGGTTTCACATTGGTGGACCTAACTTGAGTCAAGTACTAGGACCAAGTTCATCTTAGCTTCCCTGACATGCAATAATTTTTATATCACGGATCCTAGCAATGAGAAGTGTCATGTCATCCTACATGGGAAGAAGTTATAATTCGAAGATGAGATTAATTGTCATGTCCTAGCCAAATGTCCAGAGTTTCCATCTGTATTTTCGAGTTTGGAGGACGTGGGTGGAGCATTAGTAGGTAGACGTTCACCTTGCGATGGATTGTGGGTTGATGAGAGTAGTCAAATTGTGAGGGGCGATGTTGTCTTGAAAGGAAAAGATAGGTAGATCTTATCACCTTAAATGTAATTAGTATTATACTTATGTGTACTACCCACGCCCTATCTATTTAACATAATTATTATGAAACTAAGAATTTGGGTTTAGTTTTGCCGTGGAGTCGAGAGGTTTTGTTTTTCGATTTATTCCCACTTAGAAAGCTAAATGACAAACTAGCACCCGTATTCCATCCAAAAAATTGGTGCCCAAGAACAGAGTGGGCCCTCTATTTCATCGTAGGCACCGGCATTCCTAGGAACGACAGTAAGCATCTGACATAGGCACCATTTATTATACTGAGCCTATGTACTTCGAATATATTTCAATGCTTTGGTCTCGGGAGTGTGGTAGGAAAATAAAATTGCATTAAAGCAATGTCAAGCATATGCTTTATCCCATGATAGGCACTGGTATTTTTCTACTAGGCACTGGTTTAGGTACCGGTGCTCCATAATTAGAGGAATAATACTCTTTCCAGTCCATTAATAATGGCTTGCTTTTTTTTTGGATGGTTCTTTTATATTGGCTCCTTCCCCTTTTAGTAAATCCTAAATTATTTTTATCCACACATTTTACTTTTTATACTTCCAATACAATCTCTACCATTCATTTATCTTTTTAAAAAATTTATGCCCAAAAGTTGAAGCTATAATTAAGGGACCAGAGGGAGTACTAGCCTTAGTCGCTGGTTTTCAAAAAAGAATTAAAAAGCATTTTTTTAATGGAAAACACCCTAAGGTGAGGGAGTTATGTATTAGGTTCCCCACGCCCTATAGCAAAATTAAACTGTTTGTACATCAGTATGTCTAGATCCATAGACATTAAGGCAACATTATTGCCTCCAAAAGTACTAGAACTATCAATATAGACAGCTATACAAGATTAGTGTTTTCTGTAAAGAGGTTGCGATCCAAGGGATAGAATCTCCACCAACTGTGTGAATTCTCTCCCTTGGCCAGGCAACCTCTTAGTGAAGTAATATAGTATTTGAAAGCTAATGTAATCCAGAGGTAATCAAAGATGATTGCAGCAGCACCAAGGAAAGGTTGCATCCAGTTTGTCAATGTGGTTGGATGGAGAACCGAGGAGCAGCAACAGCTTATCGGCATTCCCTCGTCATGTATATTTTATCCGACCTGCATCAATACAACAAAACTCAGCAGTATCTATTCAAATACACTATCATTTCTGTGAACTCAAATGGAAGGCACAGAATCTTTGTCTAAAGTAATAAGCCCTCTAATATGTCTAGGAATGTTAGTAATAGAAAGGCCAGGATCCAAATCAGAGTGGCATTTAGCGAGGGCATCAGCAACCTTGTTGCCCTCTCTTAGAACATGCTGGAGATCAGCTCGACCAAGGGAGGCCTTCACCTTATAAACTTTGTCAAAAAGTTCCCAATGCGTAGCATAGGGGTCAGTTATCATAGAGACCGCAAGTTTTGAATCAGATTCGATTATAAAAGTTTGGTCGAGCTAAGGGAAAACGTGACAGGCATGCATAATGGCATTAATTTCAGCTAATAGAGGTGACACTGCAGAAGAGGCCGCAGAGCTTATAGTAATTGGACAGCCGGATGAGTCTCTAGCAATAAGACCAACATAGGCTTTGTTATGGGACCAGGAGGCATCAACATTAATTTTAATAAAACCAGACCTAGGCCTTTTCCAACATATTTTTGATATATTTGGCTTAGGAGGTGGTCTAAGCATAGGTGCTAGATGCCTGGATGATGGTGGGATAGGACCAGGGGTGATTAGTTTCAGGGGGCAGACCTGAAATGTGAATGTGATGAGATCCTGCACCTCTTTACAGATAGAATGAACTCGTAGGGGCTTATTTTCAAATAGGAGACCATTTCTAGCTTTCCAGAGGCCCCAACAAATCAGAGAGGGTAGGATTGTACAATAGGTGCGCTCAAACTTTGGTAAATCACTACAGTTCCAGAACACAAAAAACCTCTGTGGAATGGAATGAAGAGCATTTAGATTGAAGTGAAGCAAAGATGAAAAATTGGACCACACTGCCTGAGCTAGATGACAAGTTATAAAGAAATGCTGTATCGAGTCTGAATGACAATAGGCAGGGCATTTAGATGCTAAACTAAAACCACAATAATTAAGCACATCATCAAAAGGGAGGAAGGCATGCAGTAATTTCCATGTGAAAATAATGATCTTTTTCTGCAAGAGAGTGTTCCAAAGAGAAATATTTGCCAGAGAGATACCTGATTATGATGTTAAGGCCTTATAGCATGATTTGAAGGTAAAATTTCCTGAGAACTCAGGTTTTCAAATCATTCTGTCATTCCTTTCCTCCGAGATTTGAGCTCCCTGCAAAAAACATAAAAGTATCATGCCCCAGGAAGGGAGAAATCTGGTCCAAAACTGAGTTCCTATTCATAATGAAATCTGCCACGGAGATATTAAGAAAGTGTGATGAGATACTGTCTAGAATATGGTTTATGAGAGGGCCATTAGGGCACCAGTTGGCCAACCAGAAACTACAACTCCTTTTGGCATGAATTATAGTAGAGTTAGATTCAGCAAAGGTGTTCACCTGGCATATTCTTTTCCAAGTAACTGATTTTCTATGTGATGGTGGCAGTGCCCATAGCAATTTTGATCACAAAGAGGTACCTTGTTGACACTTCCACCATAGTTTAACAGAACAAGCCTCAACTATGGCTTTAAAAGATCTAAAACCCAGGCCATTCAGTTTTGTTGGCTTAGCAAGGTCTGTCCATTTTTTCCAAACCCTATTGTTTTTATCCTCAAATTTACCCCAAAAGAAATGTGACAATTTTTTCTCAATAGATTTAATTATACCTTTCGGGGGATTTGTTACCGTCCAAATATGTTGAGGAATAGAATAGAGGCAAGATTTTATTAAGACCATTTTCCCTGCTCCACTCAGCCATTTATTTTTCCAATTTTGAAGCTTATGGTCAATGTTAGCCAACATAGGGTGATAATATCTCATTAAGGTTCTTCCTCTAAAAACCGGACATCCTAAAAATATTTGAAAGGAAAAGATCCTTTTTTCATTCTTAAAACCATTTTGACCTGATTAAGCTTAGTCGAACTTGCTCTTTTGCTCAAATAAAACTCAAATTTGTCAAAGTTAAATTTTTGGCCCGAGGTATACTCAAATATTTCAAGGAATGCTTTGATCTTGATTAAATTAGACTTAGATGATTGCATTAAAATGATCGTGTCATCCGCATACATAAGATGAGAAACAGAAGGAATAGAAGCAGAAGTCTGAAAACTAGCCATTCTCTTATTTTGAAATATGTAAGCTAAACTCCTAGAGAAAGCTTCAGAAAATAGATTAAATAGAAAGGGTGAGAGAGGATCACCTTGTTTTATACCCCTTGATGCCATGAAAAAACCTACAGGATTTCCATTTACCAATATGGAGAAATATGCTTGTGACAAATTATTCATAACTGCATTCAAGAACTTCCCATGGAAACCAAACTTATGCAAAATTTGTCTAAGAAAGTTCCAATTTATTCTGTCAAATGCCTTTCTTAAATCCAATTTTAAAATGCAGTTTGGAGTTCTGTATTTTTTATCAAGAAATCTGATCATTTCTTGTAAATACAAGATATTATCAGATATGTCCCTATTTTTCATAAATGCTGTTTGATTAGGAGAAATCAAGCTTTCCATATATAGTTTTAACCTTTCCATTAACACTTTAGAGCATATTTTATTCAACACATTGGAAAGGCTAATTGGCCTAAAATCATCAAATGAGCATGGGGTAGATTTTTTTTGGAATCAAGGTAATCCATGTGCTAGAAATTCCCTTAGGCATTACAGATCCAGCAATGAAATCATTAACAACAGAAATCAAGTCTATTTTAATGATAGTCCAACACTTAGTGTAAAATTTGGGGGAAAATCCATCAGGTCCTGGGCTACTCCTCTTCTTTAACCCTTTAATGACTGTTTCCAGCTCAGATTCAGTGACTGGAGAGGCAAGTATTTGGTTATCTCTATCTGTAATGATGTTTGGGATCTGACTAAGGAAATGAGAGTAGTAGGTCTCATCAGGTTCCTCAGTAGGTTCAGTGAGCAAATCAGAGAAATAGTCAACAGCTGTACTTTGAATTCCTTTCTGAGAGTTAATCCAGTGACCATCTCGATTTTTTATTTTAGTGATCTGTAACTTACAATTTCTTTCCTGCACTACCTTATGAAAGAAATTTGTATTGTTATCACCTAACCTATGCCATTTAAGCCTTGCTTTCTGCTTCCAATATTTTTCCTTTTCTTTTAAGACCTTGAGCAATAAAGCATTTTTCTCATTAAGTTTGACTCTTTCCAAAGTAGAGGGGTTCAGATCAAAATTAATTTCCTGTATTCTTAAAGCCTCCTCAGCCTGCTTAACATTGAGGTCAATATTACCAAAACTCTCTCTGTTCCAGTCCTTAAGAACTTTCTTTAGCCTAATCAACTTTAGGTAAAACCTAAGCATTCCTGTTTCCACTAAAGGTAAGTTCCAGCATTCTTTAATTAAACCAGTAAACTCCATTCTCTGAAACCAGGCATCAATAAATCTGAAAGGCCTTGGATTAGCAGTAGTCAGAGTAGAGATTTGGAGAAAAAGGGGTGAATGGTTCGAAGTCTGTTTATTCAGGATTTGGATGGAAGATAATGAGAATTTTGAGTTCCAAGAAATTGTACTCAGACCTCTATCAAGCCTCTTAGAAGTTGGGTTCCTAAGCCTAGCATTACACCAACTGTGCTGATTTCTTGTATCCCATTCGAGTTGATCCAACAGTTAAAATCCCTAATACTGCCTAAGGCTGGAGAGCTAGGACCTCTATACTCAGTCAGAGAAGTAATTGTATTAAAATCACCAATGAAAATTGTATCTCCTTTGGAGATAGGCTGCAGATCTTTCCATAAGTTTTTCCTACCATCCCTATTCCTAAGAACATAAACAAAAACTGTCTCCATATTCAGTTAAAATGATGATGCTGAATTACAACATGCAAGAATTGTTCATGAGATGAGAGCAGAGAGACAGAAAGTGAGTTAGTCCACATTAACCAAAATTTTCCATTATACAGTGTCAAATTATGATCAAAAGGGAGTTTCTGCATATATGTCTGACAAGAATTATTATCATGCATCGGTTCAATGATACACAGCAGCTGAATTTTCTTAAGTTTACATAAATTTGTAAGCCTTAGCATTGATGTATCCATCACCATAAGATTCCACACTAAACAGATAAATTGAGAGTTTACTATCATTGTTCACAAGTTTTATTACTTTTTGTTGCTGATCTGAGCATCATTCTGTTTAATTGGCTCAGATAATTGGTTTTCTTTGATTTAGCCTTACCCAGTTGCGTACCTGTAGAAGCAGTGGTGGTCAGATTTTGATTATGAGAATCAGCTTCCATAGATATCCCAGCCTCAGGATATAGTCCTTGTTTTTTAGAGCATTCCTCTAGATCCTGTAGAATAGAATATCTATTTGCCATCTTTCCAGGCTGGGAAAGTGCCATATTATAATTAGGACTATACATTGGTATTGAGAATGATCCTATCTGAATATCATCTTTAGCATATGACAGAATCTGTGGTTTGGAAATAGTCGTATCATTTATTAACCTTTTGATCGAGTTATCTGGGCTATCCTGGGTCTGAGGTTTATTATGAGGAGGAGTAACAGTACTGATAATAACCAGGGAAGGAGAGTTGTTTGATAGCTTAAGATTAGATTCATTCGATATTCCTTCAATGTTATCAATCAGTGGGGGAAATTGATCATCCACAGAGTCTATAATCAAAGGAGCCTTATCAAATTTTTTACCAGTAGGCTGCCAATGTGATTGGGGAACAGTGTGATCTAGATTTGTATCCTGAGTTATTCCATCATTAGGCAAAGGTATAGCTCTACATTGGGACTAAGAATGACCAAGTTTTAAGCAGTGATCACAGTATAGGGGTACATCCTTGTATTCTACCTGGTATTTCCTGTTGTTGCTTATAGAACCCAGCCTTATAAATTGACTCAAAGGTTTCTGGAGATCAATTTCCACACAGATTTTTATTGCTGATGGCCTTATTAGCATATCTGTGGCAAGATCATTCTTAATAAAACTACCAATACTATTCCCTATTGCCTCAATGGATGCTGAGTTATAGTAATACAGGGGAACCTCACGAATTGTACACCAGATAGGGACTATTGGGGATTCAATGTGAGTAGAGAATTCAGGTGTCCATTTTAAGATTTTTAGAGAAATTCCATTGAAATTCCACACATTTCATCCAACATCTTTGGTAATCATTTATCAGCTCAAACCTAATTAAAACATGTTTGAAATCCAGTGAGCCAAGTTGATACTTACCTTCAAACCCCAACGTTTGGAAGGCCTGCTCCAGAAGATCCATAGAGATTCTCCCTTTAGTGAACTTACCCACCAATGCGTTTTCATAATGGGCAGATAAGGTAGCAATCTGGTCCTCTGAGTATAGGCATGAGGGATCCCCCAGGTGATTCGTTTTGGGGATAATTTCAGGGTTGTTAGGAAGGATTTTGGAAAGGGGCGGAGATTTATTCTGTAACACCGTTGCAAAGGTTTTTGGGGGGGTTTGATCACTGCTAGTTGCGGCCATATTGGCCGGTAATAGAGGCAGCTAGCCTTACTGGGTGATGCTATGGGCTGGCCATTTCTGGCGAGGAAGCCGTTAACGGCAAGCGGAGGATGTAAGAAACGCTAAAATCGTATTTCCGTTAGGAATCTTGGGAATCGTGCCTGAGAGAATTCGATGGCATCCAATGACAATTTGATGCTGTAATTAAAAAGCATTAAAAACAGTGTCATCCAATGACAGTTGCTTTTTCCCTACATAGGTACAGCTACCATGAATTCATATCGATGCTGACTTCGTCCCTCATTAAAAATAAAAATTCAGATGGTCTTAAGCTTTGCCTCCGCAACCAAGAAATTAGACCAAAAATATCCCCTAGTTTCACCATCCCGGCATCAACCCAATGATTCACAAAGAACAAGGTAATTACTTTTACATAATTCATCATTTTTGAAGGATAATTGCTTATCTGATCATTTTCGCAATGTCTCCTTCATTATAGAATAGGTTGGTCTATGATGCAATTATGTACGTACTTTTTGCTTTGATCAATTACATTCGTTGAACAAAAAATAACTACAAGGGAGTTAGGATAAAATTTGGAAAAGAAACACAAACTCATATCAGTGCCTGAATGTAAATGATGAACTGGTCCAGGCTCGATTCGGCTTGACTCTTGGCAACTTGGTCTAAGGCAAGTGACTTAGTAGATCTGAAAGCTGGCGGGCGAACCTCTTCCAAAATCCATCTCAAACACCATCTCTATCACCATAGCATCACTATGAAACTATTTTCAAACCAAAACCATAAAACAATAATGGAAGAGAAAATGAAAAGGGAAGATGCGTTTAGTGGAGAAGAAGAAAACGGAAAGAAATAAATGTGTCATAAGGTTTCAAGGATAAATCGATTTTCAGAGAGAAATAGAAGGTGTGAGAGATGAAGAAGAAGAGAAAGAGGGAAATACGTGAAGAAGAAGAAGAAATCAATTTGAGAGAGATAGAGTGAGTGAGAGAGAGAGAGAGAAATGCGTGAAAATGGGGAAGAAAGGAAAGGTGAGTGACGCGATGTCAATCCAGGATGCAAACACTATTTAGACAAAACAACACACAACCACCTTATTTGGAATACTTAGCCCAATTTATGATAGTTAACAACTTATTAGTTTAGCTATCAAGGCCCTGGGGAAATCAGATACAAATGTAAATGCATTGATAACTATCACTTTTAGATAAATTGTTTCTAAATTATTAATTATGGAAATATACTCCAGTGTTGTAAATTATGGAAGTATACATCTTATGCGCATGAGTATTAATATTGTATTCATTTACAATCATATTACCAACACTGATGTTCTTGGAGCATCTCCAATGCTACGAGGTCTCTCATGTATATCATAGTCACATGTTGAATTAGCATCGGCTACGATAGGATGTGTTTGGAGTTGTTTGGTTTGAAAAACTTTGTTCTGTAACCCAAAATTTGTACGCACGTTTCTTATTTCCCCTAAATATTTAATTAATAATTTGGGATAAGTGCCAATATAACCCTATCTACTTGAGTAAGTGCCAATATAACCCTATGATAATTTTTAGTGCAAATATAACCCTAACTAGTTAGTGAAAGTGCCAATATAACCCTCAGATCCCATTTCTGTCATTGA
Source organism: Rubia yunnanensis (assembly GCA_037428765.1). Lineage (NCBI taxonomy): Eukaryota > Viridiplantae > Streptophyta > Magnoliopsida > Gentianales > Rubiaceae > Rubia > Rubia yunnanensis. The sequence continues at coordinate 60,310,789 of CM075069.1, read as the reverse complement.
CCTCAATTTTTCAGCATTGACTCTATGTAAATTGACCAAAATACCCTTTGGGCTAACTCTTAAATTGGGCGGACAATTTTACCCTCATAGTTAGCCGGAACGCCATAGTTTGTTGAAATTAGGTAGGGTTATATCAGCATATTATGCAATCTTATTGGGTTATATTAGCACATTCCTAATGTTTGTAGGGTCATATCAGTACATTTCTAATGTTTGTTGGGTTATATCAGCACATCCTTAAAACTTATAGGGTTATATTGGCACTTTCACTAACTATATAGGGTTATATTGGCACTTTCGAATATTGAAATGTTATATTGGCACTTATGTCAACTAGGTAGGGTTATAAAAGCACTTTTTTCTAATAATTTATATATATTTCCATAAACGTCATATTATTAATAATTGTATTTATTATATTTGTGAAATGATTGAAATTATATTTCATTTCACTTCCGATAACGGTAGGGTTCAAATTCTATAATTACATCGTAAAATTACATCATATACTAAACTTTAAAATAAATTATCACTTTCACTATTATTTATATCCTAATTTATTATTAATTATTAGTATATATATGTAATATAATTTAATTGATCCACTACAGGAAACTGGACCTATTACTTCCCCATTTTTACCTCAAGTTTTTGGCTCGGTCAAATAACAGAGGTAAAAAGTTCTTTTACCTAGGTTATTTTTTTCAAAGTAAAAAATATTATTTACCTCGGTTTAAAAAATTGAGGTAAATAATAGATTTTTTAACGCATTTCTATGATAACCGTGGTAAATAATTTTGAAAATAAAAGTAAAAAGTATAACCGACGTAGGTGTGACGTCAACAATATGGGTGCGACCTAGCAGTAATAGTCAATGATGAGAAGATCAACTTTGCAACAGCAGTCGATTTGACCAAATTCCTCTCGACGGTAGGGAGCGACATCACATATTCCACCATGCGAAGTCGCACATGCCCCTCAGTCCAAACTCGTGCCTTAATCCATTCAAATAAATTAATTCATGCAATGTCGCAGGTTAGTCAGTAACATATCGGTAAACTTGAAATCATGTGTGCGAATGAAGCGCAATATCGAACTTCTCTATCATATCTAATAAATGAACGATAGTTAACAAATACAGCCAGAACTTGGAATGTACCATCTAAAGGTCCCATTCCATGTCCACAACAGAGAGTCTCAAATTTCCTCAAGTTACATTGGTAAGACTAAAGCTAGGTACGTAATTCAAAATACATAATGCTACCATACAATCCAAATAATATCCCATCAAATTACAAATTAAACAAAAGATATAGAATCCCAATAAAATCCAAACAAACATTCTTCATCTTGTACGACCAACCAACATCCATGGAAATCAATGGGATGGTGACACCGGTGGGAAAACATTGTCTGCCAACAAACTACTTCCCCCATCTTGAGAATTAGCCTTCAACTTTTCGGTAGAAGACTCAGTATCGCCGGTGCTAGACCCTTCTTCATCATCTATGGTTTTTTAGCCCATTATCGTTATCCCTAGGCACCTCATCCCTAGGTGCATTGATCACACCGAAAATCATAGACTTCATCCCCACCAATTCCTCCATAAACTTCTGCACGTTGTGGTCCATGCGCTGCATCAGGGCCTTGGTCTCGACCACATCCTTTAGGAGGATGCTTCAGGCACGTTGTTTAAGTCTTGTGAAATAAAAACTAAGTTAAATGAAATTAAAATTTTAAGATTTAAATAATAAAAATTTGGAATAACCATAAAACACAAAAATGTTTTTACCCGATCATGAGGGAGGAGTAATGGTATGGGAAGCATCCCATGCTTTGTCAGTCGATCGAGTTGCCTTGGGGCCAGGTGTGGGAGAAACATCCATACCTTATGTGTTTCATTATGCGTGCATTAACCTTTGCATTTGGCATAATAATTGGCTCGTTTTACATGTTGGATTGCTAGTATTAGTTAAGTTAACGTGACAAGGGGTTGGATGGTCATGTTGTGTTTTATTGTTTAAATCCACATTTTGTAGACATAATTGGTACTAATGGACACCTTGTATCCACGAGCACCTAGATCTTCCTTTGTGATCATCCTTAGTAGGTCGCTCGTGGGTACTTTTCGTTACATTTATATTGAAGGTTGTTCATAAGGACCCTAGAAGATGTTGAAGGCCATTCACATTAGAATGGTAGTAGATAAAGGCCACGAACATTACATCGTGGTTTTAGAAAGATGCAGCCAAAGATTAGACGACATTGAAGTTCAAAATGGCCAAGGAAGAAATAAAGAATCATGGTCTGAGAGTTGCACAAAATTCTAGGATCGATCCAAGAAGAATCAGCCTTTGAGTTTGGTTCCACTGGATTTGTCTCCTCTAAATCCATAAATTCGACTAAAAGAACTCTCAGAACGGACCAACAATTTTCCCTTAGCTGAGTAAAGAAGTTCAGTCGGGTGAAGCATCAATGGGTCAACGTAGACCACTCACGGTCGGTACCAAACAAGGCACCAGTGGCCCGCGCCACACCATACGGCCTGCACCAAGGATCTCTGGCACGATCTGTGCCAAAACCAAAATGGGCCACAACAACTACTATAGGTCGTGTGCTAAAGTGCCCCTTTTCACTCCAAAATGGCTAGGTATAGGCACAGACCGTCCTGTTTTACACGGCTCGTGCCATTCCAAATGAAAATGTCATGATCATCCAGTGGGATGTGAAGAATTAAGTAGCATGCACCAAAAGACTGACAAAAATGAGGATTATGATTAGGGCCCATGCTAAATGACACAGACCGTGAATTAGAAGTGCAAAACTGACTATCCTAACGATGGGTCATGCAAGCGATGCAATACAGCCCGCGCTAGATGCCACACCCCACTTGAGCACTAAGAAAATGGGTCGCACCAAATCTAGTGCCCTGTGTCGACACAAGCCACATCAGCGGCGTAGGCAGCGGCGGTCCGTGTCATTGGCGGCTGGTTAGGGTTTTGACACATTTTTGGCCCATTTTGGGCCTATTTTCAGTCCCAATCCATTACTACTATAAATAGAGCCTTAGTCTACTAGGGTTATAGACTTTTTATACCTTAGATCATATTTTGTATTTTGGTAGAGCAACTTTGAGAGAGAAATACTCTCTCTTATCTCTAGGTTCTTTCTCTATTCTCTTTTTATTTTCTTTAGCCCTATCATGTGGTATTCAATGAAATACTTGAATTCCATGTCTAGGGAGTAGTTTCTATAGCTTGGGGATAATTGTATTCATGTGTTAATTAATGCTTTTGTGAGATTCTTAATTCATTCTAATTTATGCGCTTGTGATATTATGATGACTTGTTCTTGAATGTTATAATTGCATGAATGAATAACTCCATGCACACACACTCTAGTCTACATTCATGTTGATGCAAATATTGATACCCCCCGGGGAAGAGAAACCTGGATGTGATATGACTAGCAGGGTCCGGGTCCATGTGAGTGTGTGCATGTAGGTCTTTTCCGAGTTTTACTATTATAATGACAGCACACCAGTCTTAGCTGACGAGTTGGTTCGAAGGGTTATGTGAAGAGATAGCAAAAAGTATTAAGGTAGGGTTATAAGAGGTCCTACTGGCATACATAAGTTGCCTACCTCCCTTTGCGTCGTTTATAAGTCTAGGGAGTAAAGCATCCATGGTGTAATGCCCAGAACGTAATTCCATTGGGGAGAAACAAACATACAGCAATGGTCGAACCTTGTTGGAATCCCATAATTACAGAGGCGGTGCTAATGGAAGATTGCAAGAGTGCCCTACGTGATAGGTACGGGGAAGTATTGACCATCGACCACACCACGTATTATGAGCACTAGATTGGGTTTTGAAATCTTATATGTGACTAAATCGAGGATCGAAGTATTTAATCAGCCATGTTACACATATGTTTCCAAAATGTCTAGCTAATATAGTTTACGTATTTTCTATCTTTCATGTCGTTATTTGTTAATCTAAAAACTACCCCCGGGTTTTACTATACTATCTATTCCTAGCAAGATAGACGGATTGACAACCTGTACGTGGTTGAGTTTAATGGACTATCAGGCCCTAGCATCTCTGTGGAAATACCCAGGGCTTGCCACTAACTACCTTATAGGTAGCGTAGTAGCAAGTTGGGTGCGTGCAGAATATAAATTTAAATTTGACTCCTTTAACCTACTCATAAGTCCTCCGCTCGAGTTAATTCTAGTTATGATTTTAATGACCCCGAGTAGAGGTGGGTTAATATCTCCCTTGGGGACGTTGCAATAAATCGACATCCCCGCCTCCCAATGCTAATGCTTCTGCCCGAAGTAGTTTGCATCATAGTACTTAGGCTGGATCTTCACTTTCGATTTGATGTGAACCTTCTTCTTCTCCTAAATGATGGTAATGACATTTTCGTAGGGGAGTGTCTGGCTCTTCGAGGTGAGGGCCACTTGGTGCATCTCTTTGGTGATGGTGTACCCAAGGTCGACTGCCTTCAATACAAGAAACATGACCTTTTTTTCCCCTTTTACCTTGGAAATATTTGTGTAACATGGTTGATCAAATACTTCGATCCTTGATTCATTCACATGTAAGATTTGAACAACCGAATCTAGTGCTCATAATAGGTGGTGTGGTCGATGGTCACTACTTCCCTATACCTATCACGTAGGGCACTCTTGCAATCTTCCATTGGCACCGTCTCCGCTCGGGTTAGTTCTAGATATGGTTTTGCATTACCCCGACTGGAGGAAAGTCAAATTTTGGCACCGTTGTCAGCGATGCTAATCAGTTTAATTGTTAATTAGCATAACAAGTTAGTTGAGTAGTTAGTATCGCTTTTTTTTTCTTTGATTGTGTTGGTTATTGTTGTTGATTGCATCTGTTTGTTAGTGATCTTCTTTCTTTTAATATTTTTTCTAATGTTTCCTTTGGTAGGGTATTTTTTGCATTACCCAACTGATAACACAGGTAATCGGAAACGAAGGAACCGGAGAGCTAGAGTCGACTGATTGTATGCAAGATTGCATGATCCAGTTTATTGTCATTGTCTATATGCTGATGTTGATAGCTAGCCATTACAACATCATTTTGAATATGTGATCTCGCAAAAAAAACTCGTGACTCATAAGCGATGCTGGTTTAGTGTCGGTACATGTTGTTTCTAGAGGGAGACGTCACATACATGTCGTATCAGTACTAGTTTGGGCAATGTCATGGTATGAATCGTGGAGAATAGTACAATATTATATTATTTAATTTATGATGAAATTTAAAAAAAGCATTGAACATAAATTACCTATAATTGACTGAATATATTCAAATACATATGGTTGATGTGAAAACGAACGATTAATTGTACTCAACATCCATTGCCGACGTCGTAAGGCACCTAAGCTCAAAGTCCATTGTAACTCTCTTTGTCCTATTAAAACAAATCATCATGAAATAGAATTTATGTTAGAATTTGGTAGTCCCAGAACGATGTGCACGTAATAGTGTCAAGTGCATTTGTCAATAATTTTAAAATGGGAAAAGTACCATTACTAGCCTACTGTGAGTCGCACGGTTGAGGATGACATGTCAATTGAACCGATAAAAGTGGGAAGTCAGACATTCAAGATGAAGATGTCGGTTTTGGAAATGCGACTTCGCATACATGTCGGCTTTATGTCGTCTGGGGTGATGAACACAATGAAAATGTCGCACATTCAAACTGTGTTCATAAGAAAATTTTATTATTTTCCACCATCAGCAATAATCTATGCTTTTATCCACAATCCTTACAAACAAGACATTATTTAAGAAAAATATACATTGTAACTTATATAACATGTAACAAAATCATCATACTCAATGAATATATTCAATGTTTTGTCAATGTGAAAAAGCACATGTACAATTTAGAAGATGCCAAAATGATCTACCTCAAATTAATTGAACTCGGAGATGATCCTAGAAATATTGTTGATATTTGAATGAAGAAATTAGATTGGACTCTTGAGTGTTTGTAATGGTGTTAATGGATAGGATGGGGTGGAGTTGTGTTGAGAGCAAATGTGTTGGAGATGGGAAATGATTGTGTTTGTGTAATGAGATGGGTTTGGGGGGGGGGGGGGTGGTTGGTTCGAAATTTTTCTCAAAATTTCATTTCCCACAGGAAAATTTTATTTTGAGCGACATCGTATAGAGGTCGATCCCTGATTCCTATTATACAAATAGATGTTCCAAAATCGAACAAATGGGGCCAAAGTATAATTTATGGTAGTTGTCATCGAAGTAATCACCTAGAATTTACTCTACAGGATGTAGTAGTGCTTTTTAAAATTTGATCGGCGCAATTATGTTAGCTTTTAATTTCATAAAAACCCTTGAATATTAAATTTGAAGTGATACCAAGTTGTGGAAAATGATCTTTCTCATACCGCTTATAGTAATGGTATTAATCAATGGAATATTCTAAAAATGACGGACGATTAACCCGAGTTCGAGGACGCAGACCATTGCCATCCCCCAGTCAAAATTCATGACAATCGTTATTCATGACAACGAAACTATGGTGATCACAAAAAGGATTTCAATAGGTTCATCCCAGACTAACCCTGAATACTTATATGGAATAGCATCAAGCACACTGCACGATGTAGTAGCGCTTTTCAAAATTTGATGGGTGTAATTGTATTAACTTTTAATTTCATAAAAACCCTCGAATATTAAATTTAAAGTGATACCACGTTGTGGAAAATGATCTTTCTCATACCGCTTAGAGTAAGGGTATTAATGGAATATTCTAAAAATGACGGACGATTAACCCGGGTTCGAGGACACGGACCATTGCCATCCCTCAGTCAAGCTCATGAAAACTATTCATAACAAAGAACTGGGTGATCCCAAAAAGGATATCAAATGGTTTATCCTGGATAAGCCCTGCATACATATATGGAATATCATCAAGTTACCCAAAACGATATAGTAGAGCTTTTTAAAATTTGATAGGCGCAATTGTATTAGCTTTTAATTTCATAAAAACCCTCTAATATTAAATATGAAGTGATACGATGTGGTGGAAAATGATCTTTCCATATCGTTTATAGTAAGGGTATTCATGGAATATTCTTAAAATGACAAACGATTAACCTGGGTTCAAGGATGCAGACCATTGCCATTCTCCAGTCAAACTCATGACAACTGTTATTCATGACAAAGAAACTGGGGTGATCCCACAAAGAATTCCACAGGTTAATCCTGAATGAACCCTAGATACTTATATTGAATAGCATTAAGTTACCCTACACGATGTAGTAGCACTTTTAAAATTTTATGGGCACAATTTTATTAGCTTTTAATTTAATAAACACCCTCGATTATTAAATTTTAAGTGATACCACGTGGTGGAAAATGATCTTTTTGATACTGCTTATAGTAAGGGTATTAATGGAATATTCTAAAAAAATGATGGACGATTAACCCGGGTTCGAGGAAGTGGACCATTTCCACCCCCCAGTCAAACTCATGACAACCGTTATTCATGACAAAGAAATTGGGGTGTCCCAAAAACTAATTCCACAGGTTCATCCTAAATAGACCATGAATACTTATATTGAATAGCATCAAGTTACCCTACACGATGTAGTAGCACTTTTAAAATTTTGATTGGTGCAATTGTATTAGCTTTTAATTTCATAAAAACCCTCAAATATTAAATTTGAAGTGATACCACGTTGTGGAAAATGATCTTTCTCATATCACTTATAGTAAGGGTATTAATGGAATATTCTAAAAATACCGGACGATTTACCCGAGTTTGAGGATGCAGGCCATTACCAACCCTCATTAAATATCATGACAACCATTATTCATGACTTTTTTTTAAAAGGAACATAATAAGAATCCGAAGATAAGTAGCGTTATACAATGTTGAGCACTAGGCTCTTGAAGCAACACTCGTTGCTTCCAAAAGAAAAGATAAAAAACTATCGACAGTTAGTGAGAGGATTCCAAAAGCTCTTTGTCTAAATGGGAGAAAGTCAGAACTTATTAGTGAATCTAAAAGAAACACAAGGCAGTTCCAGCCCTCCCACCTAGATAGAATCGATTCCTCAAGTAATAGTAAGAGAGGACACCAAAAATCTGGCTGTTGCAGTCCATCCTAAGTAGGATTATGTAGAGGCTGGAAATATGGTTGAAACCTAGTGTAAAGACCCTGATGCATAACCAAGCAGCCAGAGAGCAACCTGAAATCTTCTGTTGCACCCATTGCCATCAAAGCAGCCTGAAAGGATCAACAAAGTCCATCCTTTGAGTCTGCCTTTTTCCTTCTTGTACTCCTACGGTTGTACCCTTTTTGAATCCACGTCGCCAAAACCTGAAGTCAAGAATGTAAAATGAGTAGCATCTGAACTAATTTGCAAACCGCAGAGAAGGAGTTCCCAGCTGATCAAGTCTAACTAAACCCTGTACAGTATTGGAAAGCTCATAAATGTTAAGAAAGGATGAATCACATTGAAGTCGCAAACAATTTCTAGCTAGCGTATGAGCAACAAGGTTTGCCTGTCTATATACATGACCAAGTTTTATATCACTCAAAGATTGATGAATCTCATCAGCTATGCAGAAATAGTTCCAATGAGAACGAGGTGGATCATTAGCAAAGAGGACTGCTGAAAGGCAGTCAGATTCTATGTACAGTGGTGAAGGCAAATCATATGTCATCTGTATAGCAAACTTAATAGCCTTCAGTTCAGCTTCTAAAGGGGAGGATGCATTAGAAAATAGAGTGGAAGCTTCCCTGAAAGCGCCCCTACTGTCCCTAATAATCACTCCAATCCCACACATGTTAGTATTTCCGGACCATGAAGCATCAACATTAAGCTTGAAACCCGATGTAGGCCTTTTCCAAGCAATCTTCCATATTTTAGGCTTTGGTGGACGTTTCAGGAGGGGTAGAAAGGAGTGATTCGATATGCTAACATCCAGGGGAGATTCAATGTAAACCGGTTTTGCACTGAAGGAGGTAAAGATCTGGTCTCTAATCAATTGAAGCACTAGAGTAGAGGAAGGCTTAATAGAATCAAATAAATATCTATTCCTCATTTTCCAAAGATTCCAGAAAGTAAATATGGCAGAGGATCGGATCATGATTGAATGTAAAGCAGATAAAGTTGGCATAGTTAAGTAATATGAGATTCTCTCCCAAACTGAGGGGAAAGCCCTATCACTAATACCCATGAACTGGTGGATAGTTTTCCATACAGATATTGAGAAATCACATGAGTTAAAGAAATGCTCTAAGGAATCATCATGTTTGTTGCACAAACAACATTTAGAGGCCAAACAAAACCTCAGTTTCCTGAGGATGTTATCAAAAGGCAACAGAGAATTTGTAACTTTCCACATAAACACAGATATCTTTTTTTCCATTATGGAATTCCAAAGATGTTTGGAAGAGGATATGGTACCTGAATGGGTGAAGAGCAGATTATATGTATGTTTGAAAGAGAAGCTCCCAGAAATACCTGGTTTCCAGATTAATCTGTCAGCTCTATGTGGAAATAATTTGGATTCTTGCAATAAAGTAAGAATATGAGTTGGCATGAATGGTTCTATTTTTGTGATGTAAAGATCTTTGTTAGCAATAAATTCAGAGACAGTACATTCTTTGTTTATGTCTACACTATTCTGATCACATACATCTGTAAGTAAGCCTACATCAAGCCAGTTTGAAGTCCAGAAATTACAATCACCCCTCCCTATAATTACTTTAGAATTATTCTCAGCCCAAAGATTTACTGAGCATATTCTCTTCCAGTTTGGAGAGGTTCTGTGAGATGGAGGTAAGGCTGCCAATAACTGAGTCCAGAGGGCATCACCCATTTGGTATTTCCACCACAATTTAACCGAGCATGTTTTTATTATGGTATGTATAGATCTGAAACCTAATCCATTTTGATCAGTGGGGAGGCACAGATCAGACCACTTTTTCCATGATCTCTTAGGTTTTAAATCCTCTCCCCAGAAAAACCTACTCAATTTTTTTTCAATGGTAAGTATGATCAGTTTTTTTGATTTGATCACCTGCCAAATGTGTTGAGGGATAGCATATATACAAGAATTAATCAGAGTTATCTTACCCCCCATTGATATCCATCTATTTTTCCAGTTCCCAATCCTATTGTCAATTAGTTCAAAGAGTGGCTGGAAATGAATTTTTTTTGCAGCTCCAGTGAAGATTGGAACTCCTAAGTAGGAGAAAGGAAAAGAACCAAGTTTCATTCCTAAAATCCTTTTAATATGAGTCACTCTTTGTTCTGTTGCATGCTTACCTATGAAGATGTCACACTTGTTATAATTAATAGACTGGCCAGTGACTTCCTCAAAGATGGACAAAAAAGCCTTTAATCTAATTAAGGTTAGTTTTTTTGCTTTGAAAAAAATAACAGTATCATCAGCATAAGATAAGTGAGAAATTCTTGGAGGATTACCTGGGAGATCAAAGTAGGATAACTTACCATTATCAAAGATGAAAGTCAGACTTCTTGAAAAAGATTCAGAGAAAATATTGAACAAGAATGGAGATATGGGGTCTCCCTGTTTAATACCCCTAGAGGATTGAAAAAATCCAACTGGCTTACCATTAATGAGAATAGAGAACCAAGCCTGGGACAAATTTTTCATAACAGTATAGATAAATTTTGCATGGAATCCAAATTTTGCTAAGACTTTGTATAGAAAAGACCATCTAACCCTATCAAAAGCTTTTTTGAGATCTAGTTTAACTATGCAATTTGGATCTCTTCTCTTCCTGTTAAGAAATCTAAACATTTCCTGTAGGTAAATGACATTATCAGAGATATCTCTACCATGTAGGAATGCAGTCTGGTTAGGAGAGATAATTTTTGGCATAATAGACTTAAGTCTTTCCATTAGTACTTTAGAACAGATCTTGTTTATCACATTGGATAGACTTGTAGGTCTATAGTCATCAAAGGAGGCTGGGGTTTTCTTCTTTGGAATTATGGTGATCCATGTACTACTAATACCCCTAGGCAGATTGGCTGAAGATTGAAAATCATGAACAGCTAGAAGGAGATCATTTGCTATGATATCCCAGGATTTAATGTAAAATTTTGCAGTAAAACCATCTGGACCTGGAGTGCTTGATTTATTAAGACTGTAGACTATCAACTTAAGCTCATCTAGTGTGACTGGTTTCAAAAGATTATCATTATCTTCCTGAGTAACCAAATTTGGGATATGATTAAGAAAATGAGATTGAAATGGAGAGCTATCATTGGAAACATCCTCAGTTAGAAGATCCTGATAATATTGGATAGCTTCCATTTCCACCTCCTGAGTATTTTCCAACCACTGTCCATTCCTGCCCTTAATTTTTGTGATCCTCAATCTATTGTTCTTATCCTGAACAGATTTATGGAAGAAAGCAGTATTGTTATCACCATCTTGGATCCATTTTATCTTAGCTTTGTGTTTCCAGAAATTTTTTTGTTCAGACATGGCTCTTACTAACCTAGCTCTAGCCTCCCTAAGATTAACCTGATTAGTAACAGAATTATTCTGATCCGATATGGCTTCCTGAGCCTGCAGGGCTAATTCAGCTTGTGTCACATTATCATGGATGTTTCCAAATTGTTCTTTGTTCCAGATTTTTAAAGCCTTCTTAAGTCTAACCAGTTTTAAGTAAAAAGCCAGCATTCCTGAGTTATGCATAGGGGTGTCCCAATCTTTCTTAATTACATCTTGAAAATCCTTTCTCTTGTACCATGTATTAAGGAACCTAAAAGGTCTAGGATTGGATGCTATTTCACTACCTACAGTCAACAGCAAGGGGTTGTGATCTGAACTTACTCTATTCAGAATCTGAATTGAGGAGGAAGGGAAGGAAAGAGACCATGATGCAGTACACAGTCCTCTATCAAGTCTCTTAACTGTAGGAGATCTTAACCGATTATTAGTCCAAGTAAACAGGTTCCCCACAGTGTTAATTTCTTCCAGAGCCATTCCATTAATGAAGTCATTAAAATCTCTCATACTTCCTAAATTTGGAGTGGATGGTCCTCTATATTCAGTTATTGATGTAATGCAATTAAAATCTCCAATAAACAAAGAATCTGAATGGCTGAAAGACCTGAGATCAGACCAGAGATCATTTCTCTCTAATCTGGTCCTTAGACCATAAATAAAAAAGGCATCCATAGGCTTGATTAAGATTGAGCTAATCAGGTTAACTCCAAGAAACTGAAGATTGTCACTTTTAACTGTCAGAGTAATATGTGAAGACTAAAAAATCCAAATCTGACCATTAGTTGCAGAGAAACAATTATCAAACTTCAGCTTTTGTCTATATAAATCACATTGTGAATTGTCATGTTTAGGCTCAATTAAACAAATGAGTTCAAATCTATGCCTGTTGATGAGATTAGATAGTCTTAACAAAGATGTATCCATCCCTCTGATGTTCCAAACCAGCATTTTAATAGTAACAGATGTATTATTCATAGTGAAACATTAGAGGAGCTTTTTGATCTAGTCATTATGGTGTTTTTCTGTGAGAAGAAAGTATCATTAGGTGATTTGCTATTTTTAACAGCAGACTTACCTTTCTTCAACTTACTAGGATCAGAAGATGAGGTACTGTCTACCTGCACTTGATCATCACTATCTTCAGGGAGGATGACACCTACTTCAGTAGCAGGATCTTTAATTTGAGTGACCTCATCACCAGATGTTTCTTCAACAGCAAGGGGTAAAAATCTATTTGACCTATTTTTCTGCTGAGAAAAAATGAAATTCTTTGCAGCAATAATAGAGCTTAAAGGAGAAAAAGATTTCCCTCGTTTACTGGGGAGGTCGTCTTTAGCCAATATTGTCCTAAGGATAGGAGGGGCAGATTGAAATTGCCTATCCTGATTTCCAGATGACCTAGGTGCTGGGGAAAACACTAGAGCGGAGGGAGTAAGATTTAGGCTTTCAGGTTCAGGTGACAGAGATATAAATTCCTTTTCAACATCACCTTTACTCCTGACCTCAGTACTGGGCTCAACTACAATGCTAGGAGGAATTTGTTGTAACTCCTCAGGGCTAGGATCAGCTACCAAGGGGACATTTTCAGTTAAGGTGGACTTAGTAGGTTCCTTTGCTTGATCTTGTATCAGCTGTTTCTTAGGAACGTAAATAAATTTCTGAGCCTGATAAGTTTTTTGTTTATCTATAATTGATACCCCAGAGCTCTCAGCAACTAAGTTCCCATTCTTTTTTATGTTTGATTTGCCATTTACCTGTCCTAAAGAGTTTTCCAATTGTGAGTCAGTTTCAGTTTTCTTAGGCCAGGTTCTTTTAAGCTCTGGATGCAGGTAAATGCAGTAACTATCCTCATGCCCTATGCATTTGCAATGGAAACAGTATGGAGGAATGTCCTCAAATTCTAAGGGGAGTTTGACAACATTGAATTCATTTCCATCCTCTTCGATTCCAACTCTAATGTAGGATGGTAGTTTCTTTTTTAAGTTTATTTCAACACACAATTTCACACAAGAAGGCCTAGACAGGGCCTCAGTGGCAGCATCAACTTTAATAAAGTTTCCAATTTGATTTCCCATGATTTCTAGCATTGCAGAGTTATAGAAATAGACTGGGACATGAGGAATTGATACCCATACCGGAACTATGGACGATTCTGCGTCTGGAGAAAAATCGGAAGTCCATTTCAGCACCTTCATTTGGGCGTTATTGAAACTCCAAGAACCTTTGAGCCAGAACCTCTGGTAATCTTCCTTCTCTTGGAACCGTATGAGGATATGCCGGTAGTCTATCGATCCGATTTGAAATTTTCCCTTGAAGCCTACAGAATTAAAAGAATCATTCAGTTGAGCCATAGATGGTTTTCCCCTTGCAAACTTACCAATCAGGGCATTCCGATAATGGGAGGATAGGGTTTCGGCATCTTTGCGACTGACAAGGCAGGCAATTTCCCCTTTGTACTGAGTTTTGGGGATGATCTCCGGGTTCGACGGAAGGGAATCTTGGAGAGGCGGAGGACGGTTTGCGAGAGCTTGGAGGAAGGATTTGGATCCCCCTTGGCTTCTGTTGGCCGGCGGGAGAGCCGCCATGGTGGCGGCGGGAAGGTGCAACGGTAAAATGGAAGACCGTTATCAGATAGGAAGTTGAAGGAGGAAGAGGAGAAGGATAAAAACGACACTGAAACTTCTCGTTTTGGCGAAATCGCACCAAAATCCCACGTAGCAACAGTAATTGAGAGCGAGAGTTTTTACACACAGTAATACAGTTGTTTTATTTTGCAACCATTATTCATGACAAATAAACTAGGGTGAACCCACAAAGAATTCCACACGGTCATCCTAAATGAACCTTGGATACTTATGTTGAATAGCATTAAGTTACCCTACACGATGTAGTAACACTTTTCAAAAATTTGATGGGCGCAATTATATTAGTTTTTAATTTCATAAAAACTATCGAATATTAAATTTGAAGTGACACCACGTGGTGGAAAATGATATTTCTCATACCGCTTATAGTAAGGGTATTAATGGAATATTATAAAAATGATGGTCGATTAACCTAGTTCGAGGATGCGGACCATTGCCATTCCCTAGTCAAACTCATGACAAATGTTATTCATGACAAAGAAACTAGGGTGATCCCAAAAAGGATTTCAACAGGTTAATCTTGGTTGAACCTTGGATACTTATATGGAATAGAATCAAGTTACCCTACACGATGTAGTAGCACTTTTCAAAAATTGATGGGTGCCATTTTATTAGCTTTTAATTTCATATAAATCCTCGAATATTAAATTTGAAGTGATACCACGTTGTGGAAAATGATATTTCCGATACCGCTTGTAGTAAGGGTATTTATGGAATATTCTAAAAATGATAGACGATTAACCCGAGCTCGAGGACGTGGACCAATGCCACCCCCTAGTCAAACTCATGGAAAAAGTTATTCATGACAAAGAAACTGGGGTGATCACACAAAGAATTCCATAGGTTCATCCTGAATGAACCATGGATACTTATATTGAATAGCATTAAGTTACCCAACACAATATAGTAGCACTTTTCAAAATTTGATGGGCGCAATTGTATTACCTTTTAATTTGATAAACACCCTCGATTATTAAATTTGAAGTGATACCACGTTGTGGAAAATGATCTTTCTCATATAGCTTATAGTAAGGGTATTAATGGAATATTCTAAAAATGATGGACGATTAGCCCGGGCTCGAGAACGCGGACCAATGCCACCCCCAATCAAACTCATGACAATTGTTATACATGACAATGAAACTGGGGTGATCACACAAAGAATTCCTTAGATTCATCCTTAATGAACCCTGGATACTTATATTGAATAGAATTAAGTTACCTAACACGATATAGTAGCGCTTTTCAAAATTTGATGGGCGCAATTGTACTAGCTTTTAATTTGATAAACAACCTCAATTATTAAAGTTGAAGTGATACCACGTTGTGGAAAATGAGCTTTCTCATACCGCTTATAGTAAGGGTATTACTGGAATATTCTAAAAATAACGGACGATTAACCCGGGTTCGAGGAGGCGGACCATTGCCATCCCCTTGTTAAACTCATGACAACCATTATTACTGACAAAGAAAATGGGGTGATCCCAAAAAGGATTTCAAAAAGTTTATCGTGGATGAGCCCTGGATACTTATATGGAATAGCACCAAGTTACCCTGCATGATGTAGTAGCGCTTTTCAAAATTTGATGGGTACAGTTGTATTAGCTTTTAATTTCATAATAACCCTTGAATATTAAATTTGAAGTGATACCAAGTGGTGGAAAAGGTCTTTCTCAAACCACTTAAAGTAAGGGTATTAATGAAATATTGAAAAATGACGGCCGATTAACCCAGGTTGGAGGACGTGAACCATTGGCATCCCCCAGTCAAACTCATGACAACCGTTATTTATGACAAAGAAACCGAGGTAATTTATCATTTCATCCTCCACTGCCAACTTGGTGGGAACTAATTGTGAAAAGTAATAAGTTCCCCGGCTATGTTAAAATTGATGCCAATCGAACTAGGCCTTAATATAGGTCATGAACAATTGTAGATATAAATTCAAATTATCTAATTTAAAAGTAATAGATTTGAAGGCCAATTACGTTTGTCTAGGTCACACGCGGACCCAGTTGCCATCTTATTGGGTTTAAATAGTGATACCCAACTTAATAGACTCCGACCTTGATACCATGTCAGATATATGTTGCTGAACGAAAAAAGTGCAAAACCTTCCAACAGTCAGTCAAACATAGGCCCATTTTTATGCTAATTGCCTGGTAGGTTTAGGCCCACATTTGGAATAACCAGTATTGCCCTAGTTTCTGTATGAGTTCTATCCATGCGACAGACGTTCAAAGTCGGCTTGCCCTAGGCGGAAGTCACAATGCTTTATAACGAGTTTATAAATGGAGCCACATATGATGCATCAATTTTCAAACTCTCAGCATTCTCAGCATTAGTTTACTTATCGGTTATAATGGTGCTTTTGCGACATCTCCTTGAATATGTAATAAAACCAGATCTCATTTCTTTATTTCCCATTGTCTGACTCTCATAACATTTCACCTTCCTGACAATATAAATTATAGCAATCATTGCAAACAATATTGGTTCCAGCCGCCAACCAATTGTTGTGAGCGATTCAGATGATGACAGTTTCCCTAGCACATTCTCCGACAAATTTGCCCATTTTGTACATACTCTCATACGAACTTCGGATCAATTCCTATTATGGTTATTCCTCCATGTTTCCTATTATAGTAACTTTTTCTATACATTACTTTCATAAGTACTAACAAATCTTATTTGTATTTAACTGACTACATCCCAAACGAAATTGCTAAGTACATACCGATGTACAAGTTGTCAGGTGTGATTAGGTGCAAGGGAAGAGAGTACAAATGCACTACTAGGGGAACATGATTCTAAAGATCCCGAGGCTAGTTTCTTGAAGAATAAGGACTTGAGAAAGGGGATACACTGTACTTTGAGCTCGTAAATGGTGTTGGGCCTGTATTTTTCCATGTGTTCGTTATTCCCTGAAAACGTTAGAGGGCTCTCTAAGATTTTATATGACTATGTATTAAAAAAATTGTCTGATTTGAATCACGACGTATTTTGTGTCCAAAATCTTATAATTCCAAATTTCTTTTTTTTATGTTATTTTATGGTTATTAAATGTTTGATATTTACCATAACATGTTAAGAAATGTTATGTAGAATTATATTTATAAATTGGAAAGGTTGACCGGTTGGGTGGTAGGCTGTATAGGTGTGACGTCGATCTCATGTTGGTATGTCTTCGCACAAACCGACATGCGACATTGCACTTAACCTGCATAGTTCAGCACATGGTTAAAACAACATCGTTCCAAGACAAGTTATCAATATGGTAACCCTAAGAGAAAGTTCAAGGTTTTCTTGTCAAAATTTCCACGAATTCCAGTAGTCTCCACCCTCCTTTCTACTCTTTTATATTGGAAAAAATGTATGGTGTATCAAATCTCCTAAAACACAAGTTCTGTACTTCTTGCATCATAATGTCATATCTGTGGTCTATGAATTGTTTTGGGTACTATGCTTTCTAGCCCGTTGTTTCATATTTATACGTGTGTGAACTTTCCTTCACTTTGAGCATTGGTACTATAATTTGGTATGTCTCCCAAGGGTTACTTTGTTTTATTTCATGTTGATGAAGATTCATTTTTCCGGTTTGATGTATTTCTTCCTGTAGCAACCTGTGATATCTGTGATGTCAATCGTCTATCTGACACAGTTCAGTTCGTCCGACAGATGTGCAACCTTGCTGATTTATATTTTCCTACCTGATAATTCTTCATTTTACGATGTCGGTTGTATCTTGGTTTCATATTCTGTTAGCCCGAATTGTTATTGACTTTGCATTTTGGAATCTATGAGACTTCAGTATTGTGTTGGTTTTCAATTTGGTATAATAGACCCACAAATAAGATTGCATTTTAAGGTCGATTTAATCACTGCTTCATACCAAGATGCACCTGCGACTCTGGTTGCGACGTTACACACAGCATTCCATGGTTTGATTTATCACTTCAAATTTTCACCTATGATGTAGGATAAATGACTGGCAAAGGATCGTCTAATCCGCCCCTTTTTCAGGTATTTCACCTATCTACACACACACATATACATACATACATATATATATATATATCCAAAAAAAAATCCACACTTCAATTTGTAACAACTAATACATTCTAGTTTTCGTACAGTTCACCGCACAACACAAGCACCCCGAGCCTTTTTTCTTTGACATTGAACATCACATGATATCTATTGATAGCCCACGTTTCGACTGCACTTTGAAGCAGCTGAACTTTGGGAAAATACCTACTTTGGTAAAAAAATTTAAATAAATTTTATTAGTTGACAATTGCATATGTATATACATATATACATATAAACATATACACACACATTCACAGATATATATATATATACACAAACACTTTTATATATAAATATTTCTAATCAAAATTTGTTACGGTGACTTAGTACATCCCATGGGAGACTGTACCAGTCCTACCGATTGAGAAGGCCCCTGTAGTGCTAAGGTGATATGAGACAGAGTGGCATATGAACTACTCGAGGGCTGGGAGGGTCAAGGCCCTATCCCCAAAGTGTTTTGGTGAGTTCCTTAAGGGTTACAACCTACACATCGGGGAAACCTTGTTCTTCGAAGTGATACAAGCTAGGGGGCCAATCCTCTTCAAGGTCATCTTTGTCCGAGCTTGTGAAAGTGGATGGTAATTTTCATTATTTAAGAATTAAGATAGTTCTTATTTGAATTAAATTACGTACTATGTAATTGTAAGGATATTTTAATAACTTTTGTTTTTCTAATTATTTGTCTATTATTAGTTGAACACTGAACAAATGGGGCACTGGTTGTTTTTAAATTAGGGCAATTTTTGTAAGGTTTTTGTAGCACAATGATTGCTAGCAACTGTTGTGCCTAATTAACTAACCTCATTTTTACATTCCCCCAAATTAATCATGAGGAAGGGATATGATGAGAAGAGAGACGTCGAAGACATTGGGGAAAAGAGCACAACCTCTATTTTATTGTAATTTATTTTCTTCCAACATTGTAAAATTCTTTACTTTAACTTGTCCGGTACAAATATGTGACTTCGCCAATCGTTCATAGTACCTTTTAGCATTAATGACTTGTGTAGCGAACTCGGGCAACCTTTTGAAAGAACAGATGCGACGTTATTGTTATTCGGTAATATCATTTACTTCATTTTTTAGCCTTCTACTTCGATTCAAAAAATAACCGATGTAAAAATCCAATTATTTACTTTGGTTTTTTTATAACCAAGGTAAATAATATCTTGGTTTTTTATAACCCATGTAAAGAACCTTTTACCTTGGTTATATGTTGTTAACAAAAAACCTGAGGTAAAGGGGGCAAATTTATAGGTCTTGTTTCTTGTAGTGGTGGGTAGTGTCACCGATGGCGATTCCGGAGACCCAAGGGAGTCCGTGTGGTACCCTTTACATGAGCGTATACGTGTCGTTACCCTATTTTAGCTGTCAAATTGTTCCAAATATGAAAATTTCCAAAAAAATCTGAATTTTAAGCTAAAAAATGATTTTTTCGCATATGAATTTTGAAATTCCCTAATTCTTAGGATTTTTTATGCAAATAGTACTTCCAACATCCCTTGTGATTTAATTGATTGGTACTATTGTCCACTAATTTGCAATTTCAAAATTCCATCCCTATCTTAATTGTACCTCTCCCCCTTATCACCTTTGTTAAATTTTTAGATCCTTGGTACATTCTTCCACCTAATTGAGTCATTTTACACATTCAAGCTTTTCAAGAAAAACTCACTCACACACACTCTTGGTGGACTTGAAAATTTGAAGCTTTTCTCTCAAAAATTAGCAATTTTTGCTTCTTCTTGTGTGGATCTTGCAACTCTTAGCTTCAAATTCCAAATAATCAATTGAACTCCTTGTTTATTTTCTTTATCAACATTGTGGTGGTGTTATGTAAAGAACGATTCTTCAATGAATGTATGTTGTTGAGAAATGTGTTTGGGTTGTATGCATAATCTTGTGTTGAAGAAAGTTTGGGTGGTTTGATGTGCTATTATGCTTGGATAATATGTTCTTCATGCGTTGGGTGATTTAGGAGGGGATGGAATTTGATTACATGATCATATTGATGGGTTGGTAATCTACATGAGTTTTTTTATGAGGATGTTATTGTTTAAATAGAATTCATGCTTAGAGTATCATGATATGAAATAATTAGGCTACTTAGGAAATTTTCTTGTTGAATGATATTGTGGCCATGCCTTGTTTATGATCACATTACAACTTTTTCCTTCATTTTGTTAGGATGCCTAAAAAAAAGAGCGTGTCGGAGAAAGGGAAGTCCTCACGAGGTGAGAAAAGGAAGAAACCAGTAAAGAGTTCAAAGCACGAGCTAGTGACTCCCATTCCTCGCCACCCCGCATTCATGACTAAAGAATTCATAGGATTGGCCAACATCTCCGGGACTGCAACCCGGAGGTGATGGCATTTGAGAGAGTCGAAGAGGAGTATATTGGAGACTGGATTTACGTGCAAAGACACCTTTGAGACTCTAAGCTTACTTGAGTTCATTACCTATCTATTGGCATTGGGATGTCTAGAGGGGTTCCTCAAGAAGCACTCGATGACCTACATCCAGTGGACCTTAGAGTTCATACCTACTCTGTGGAAAGTCACGGGCGGGGGTTTTTTTGCATTACGTTCACCAGTTATCGGCAATGAGAGTATTTTGACACGGTGAATTAACGCAATATTCGGGTTCGGATGTTCATTGCATTTGGGCAATAAATCCCGAGGGTAATTTCTACCCAAACCTGGTAGGATTTTTTGTACAAGAGTGTGTGGCGATGGGGGATAGAAAAAGTGGGAAGATTCCGATGGGTGGCATGGTAGGGCTTTTGGTGCAGTATTTGGGACATCCAATCGCTCAGCGTGCATTGGCCAAATTCGAGAGATTAGAAATGATGTACACTATTGAGAAGTTGGCCAAGGCATCCATGATAGCACCTACGACTTCTGAGAACCATTTTATGTGGCTTTATGACAGGGCGAGCACTTGTAGTTTCATTATACTTTGACATGATTTTGGATGACTTGTTCCTTTTGACCGAACTGCATTTTGAGAAGGAATTTATAGAGTTTTAGCCAGCCTAGAGATGGTTTTAAGGAGGCCAAGGGTGAGACTTCCTCGAGGTCACTTCATATCCGCTCTCGCTTATCTACAGATATCATTCACCAATTACACTCCCTAGGGGAACAACTTTCGAGCTCTACCCAAGTGATGCAAGAGGTCTTCCTAGAAATAGGTGGTATGAGAATGCAATTGGAGGAGCTTGGCATAAGGATGTATACCATGGAGGCTTCCATTCAAGCTTTTGGGTACATTGAGAGTGACAACATGAGGCACGAGAAGGAAGGCCCTTGGGTTCTGTAAGAGTGAGTGTTACTACTTTCCCAACGTCACTCATGTGTTTACATTGTTTTGGTGCATTGTGGACAATTCATAAATTTAAGTGTGGGGGAGGGTGTAGTGAGCACATAGGGAGTTTTCATCTTGGGATTCCTCGGTGAATTTGGTGTTTTTCTTTGAGTTCTTGTTATTTCTTTGGTGATTTTGGTTTTTTTTTATGTTGTGTGATGTTTTTGGATGTCTACTTGGTGGTATGACTTACTAGGTAGGATTCTTAGTTTGTATTGGGTTGGTTGTTTTAGAACTTTGGTGGTGTAATCTTTTGTTTGATCTTATCTTCCTGTGGCATGCAGCCCAACTTTGGGGCATTTCGTGCTACACCAAAAATATTGAAAAAAAGAAAAAAAAAGAATATATATATATATATATACCCAGCTAAGTTGGAAACCCAAAAGGGCAACTTAGGTAACATTGGAAAATCCTTGATAGGTCCAAAGACCTAGGTAAAAATGGGAGGCTAGGCGTGGCTAGGTTTGCGATCCTAGGCAAAAATGAGAGGCCATGTGGAAAAAGGTAAGAATGTGAGCTCAACATGTATGAAAGCTAGGATGAAAACCCGAAAGGGCTTCTAGACAAAATGAGAGAAATTAAGAGGAAAAAAAACAAAAAAACTAGGGTGACGATACATTTGCATCATTCTTGGTTGTAATTAGGTTGAGAATCTAGAGTTATCCCTATGTTATTACCAAGTCAATGACTCTTGGATTTCCTTGGTGGATTGTTTCTGGAGGCAATTCTTTGATTGCTTTTGGGGAACATTTTGGGAAAAGTAAGCTAGCTTAGCACTTATCTTTCTTTTCTTACCTTTTTCAACATTTTATTTTTGGTGGTTAGATTGCTTTAGGTTCTTTGGGAAGTGTGAGAGTTGTGAGATTCTTGCTGTTTTTGGGGGGGGGGAGGGAACAGGGTAGTCTAGGAATAAGTTGAATGCCTCGGTTAACTTAGCCCTGCACACTACAGTTTGCTTAGTCCTTTTCTTGTATTTAATTACTCGAGGACAAGTAAAGGGTTAAGGATGGGGGGTCTGATGTGCTTCATTATGCATATATTAACCATTGCATTCAGCATAATAATTGGCTCATTTTATATGTTGGATTGCTAGTATTAGTTAAGTTTATGTGACAAGGGGTTTAGACGACCATGTTTAGTTTTCTTATCTAAATCCTGCATTTTATAGACTTAATTGGTACTAATGAACACCTTGTATCCATGAGCACCTAGATCTTCCTTTGTGATAATCCTTAGTAGGTCGCTTGTGAGTAGTTTTTGTTACTATTATATTGAAGACCGTTCACAAGGACGGTAGAAGGTGTTGAAGGCCATTCACATTAGAATGGTAGTAGATGAAGGCCACAGACATTACATCCTGGTAGTAGAAGGATGGAGCCAAAGATTAGACATCATTGAAGTTCAAAATGGCCAAGGAAGAAACGGAGAATCGTGGTCCGAGAGTTGCACCAAATTCTGGAAATGATCTAAGAAAAATCAGCCTTGAGGTTAGTTTCATTGGATTTGTCTCCTCGAAAGTCATAAAATTGACTACAAGAATTCTCAAAATTGACCAACGGTTCTCCCGTAGCAGAGCAAAGAAGTTCAGCCGGGCAAAGCATCAACAGGTTTGCGCAGGTTGCTCATGGTCGGTACCAAACAAGTCACCAGTTGCCCGCACCACACCATAAAACCCACGCCAAGGGTCTCTGGCATGAGCCACGCCAAGGGTGCAACCCTCTGGACTAGCTGGTTTATCATATGCTCCATTAGCTCTTGAAGAACCTGTACAACTTGTTCCTCGAACTATTTTCCATTGTTGCACTTGAGAATCTCACCCAAATGTTATCACCATTGAGGATTTCGTCTCGGTGACATACTTCAAGTTCAACTTCGGCTTTGATGCCAACTAATGCAGGTGGAAGCTTCGTAGAACAAATTCAACTCTGGTTGTTGATTCGCACACGAACTCCAATCGAAAGCCTTCTGAAACCTTTTGATTCAAGACACATGAATACCAGATTTGGGCATCAAATTCAAGCTCTTCAAGAATAAGAAAATGAATAGGAAAACATCTGTTTTTATTTCATGAAAACTGCAACCACAAAACTTATTCACGTACATATATAATATTGAAAATAAACCTAAATTAAACTTTTCCTAATTAAGTGCTACAAACTCAAAAATAAGGGAGCAATAAAATTTGAATCAAAGAAAACAGCTGAATGCTTCAAAGAAATAAAGAAAGGAAATGATATGTATAAAGAAAGGAAAGATATAATGTCAGATATTTTCCTTGCTTTTAGCCTTTGATTCCCCAATCTCCCTCAATCTCGTGCTACACCATTCTCCTTAGCTTGGAGAAAATGTGTCCTCCAATTTTGACTGCTGACTAGCGTTGCGGCTTCCATCACCCGGCTTCTGCCGATGCTATTTTCGTCGCAAAAAAATGACTTGCCTTGATATCCATTCCCGGAACCACCACTTGATGTCTCCAAAATTTCTCTTTCATCCTCTGTGCTCTCAATGTTTCTTATAGTGTTTTCATACCATGGTTATCGAAAACTTCACACCAATGGATTCATTTGGTTTGGCCACTTTGAAAGCCTTACTAGGTGTCAAAATTTATTGTTGTATGCAACTTTGTCGTACTCCACTTTTTTTGTGTACGACCTCGTCATATAGGACCTTGGCATACTCGATGTTCTCGTACAAGGGATTGTTGTACATGGTCTCGTTGTAGATAGCTTCTGCGTACTGATTATATATGGGGTTATCATATATTACTTTGTTGGACTACTCTTCTTTGTACACAGCGTTGTCAGACAAAAGCATGTCGTACTCAACCTCACTATACTTTGCCTTGCTATACTCTGACTTGTTGTACACAACATCTCTGTGTTCCACCTTGCCATAGGTGGACTTGTCCACTGTCGAATCTGCCACAGAACTCCGCAAACGTTGTTCTCGTCATTCCCAATTCTGTTCGCCCAAAAAGGTGGTAACCCTCTGGGCTATCTACTTTAACATTTGCTACGTTAGCTCTTCGAGAACCCGTACAACCCGTTCATTAAACTGGTTACCATTTTTTGTGCTTGAGAATCTCACCCACATGCTGTCACCGTTGAGGATTTCATCATGGCGACATACTTCAAGATTGACTTTGGCTCTGATACCAACTGATGGAGGCAGGAGATTTGTAGAACAAATTCGACTCCAATTGTTGATTCGCACACGAATTCCAATTGAAACCCTTTCGAAACCTGTTTATTCAAGACACTTGAATGGAAAGATTGGGGCATCAAATTCAAGCTCCTCAAGAACAAGAAAATTAATAGGAAAACATCTTTTTTTTATTTCATCCAAAAGCTGCAACCACAAAACTTATTCACGTACATATATAATATTCAAAATAAACCTAAACTAATATTTTCCTAAAAAAGTGCAAAAAACCCTAAAATGAAGGAGCAATAGAATCTGAATCAAAGAAAACAACCGAATGCTTCAAAGAAATAAAGAAAGGAAATTATATGTAGAAAGAAAGGAAAGATATAATGTCAGATATTTTCCATGATTTTAGCCTTTGATTCCCCAATCTCTTTCAATCTCGCATATATACTAAATGTTGTTTTTATCAATATAATTCTATGTTTGTAAAGAGTGAGACAAAAAGGCTTAGATTCAGATGAACACAATATGAATGTGCAACGTAGGTCTCAGCTAATCGCTTCATACGATATGGTACCGAACATTAACCGACGTTGCATATGAATAGGAAGTGTTGAAATATTTATGAATATCCAAAGTTTCTCTCCACTTGGTCTGTGGGACATGGATTTCTTATGTCTGCAACGTCACTTTTATTCAGATCAGTTACTATTTCCATATTGATTTAGTGTCGTCTACGTTTGACTTTCTGGGTACTTTCCAATTGTAACATATATTTTGTTTCCTGTGTATTGGTTGTAATAGGATCAAAGAGAGTTATCTATGGACATCTAGCATGTAGATGGATGGATTTGTCTTTTCACTGGTTGACCTGACAGTCTTAATGTCGTACACCGTGGAAAATAGAGGTTCAATACAATTAATGTTTTGATTTTATATCAACCTTATGTATTTTAAAATATTATAACATGTATTTCTAATATATGTTATAGTTTTGTAGGTTTTAACATGTCAATCATTCCCACATTAATTGAAAAACAATTGAGTGTTGCATGATGTTTAAATATTCCACGATTTATCGCATTTTAAATAACATGAAATGGCTATCGATGACCAATTGCTTTTGTCATTGAATTTTTAATGTTATAATATTTTAAGAGAAATGAGGTCTAATCAATTAAACCGCCACATTGCACAAACTGGTGCCCAAACGACACCTTAACTATGTCGCATAAACCTACATCATTTTTTTGCGACGTCGACCATTTAAAATGAGTTCATATTCATCAGCATTCCACATCAGCTGGCACACGACGTGGGCACCCCACATCGTGCGACACTGCTTAACATTGCCTACGACTTCGCTCCTACTTAGACTGACGTCAACGTTGGTGACGTCGCCACAGTTCAACTCACATTGGCTGCCTTCTTGCTATGACCGACGTCGCATGCTTTTAGATGTCGACGTCAATCATAATGATGTCACAGCTATGGTCTCCTATCGTCAACCTTCTTTCATGGACCAACGTCTTCTTGCTATGACCGACGTCGCATGCTTTTAGATGTCGACGTCAATCATAATGATGTCACAGCTATGGTCTCCTATCGTCAACCTTCTTTCATGAACCAACGTCTGCCACAATATGTGCGAACTTTGGTCCAAAACCAAGGTATGGTTACTATTTGGACTAAAAACTGACTAAAAATGTTGGTAGAACTGAGGTAAAAGGTCCCGTTTCTTGTAAAGATTGTAAAATTTTTACGATTAACATATTATATTAATAATTATCTACAAATTGATAAATATCATAAAATTTAATTTTAAAATTATTTAATTAACATTCACTTGAGTGTTAGAATTTTGACTAAATTGTTTTTTTGGTCCCCGACATAGCATCTTATACCATGTTTGAGTCCCCGATTGCAAAACAACCCTCATTGAGTACTCCACAAATTTAGAACGATTTGTTTGGTCCCCAAACCATATTCTGGGTGGTTTTAAGGTAGACT
Source organism: Rubia yunnanensis (assembly GCA_037428765.1). Taxonomy (NCBI): domain Eukaryota; kingdom Viridiplantae; phylum Streptophyta; class Magnoliopsida; order Gentianales; family Rubiaceae; genus Rubia; species Rubia yunnanensis. The sequence goes on along the minus strand of CM075069.1, from coordinate 60,283,979 downwards.
AAATTATTTTTTTGGTCCTTAACATATGATCTTATACCATCTTTTTGTCCCCAAACCCACTTGAAAACCACCTTTACATCTGCCTTGGGTCCAAACCAATCGTTCTGAATTTTTGGGTACCGAACGGGAGTTGGTTTGCAATCGGAGACCAAAACATGGTATAAGATGCTATGTCAGGGACCAAATAAAAATTAAGTCTATGAGTTTTGTTATGAACTTTACTAGCATTGAATACGGTAAAAACTACAATGTAAATAATGAAAGGATAAATTTGGGCCAAATATATGAACGTCTCAAAGCTAAGGCATCGATATGAGGGTCTGAAAATGGAGGCCTTATTCAATTGTGTCAATTAAAATTGCATCCACCTAAGACTGGTGGTTTCTAATGATGCTCACGTTGGAGATGTTATTTTGGCTTTGATGGCGTTGAGAATTCAAATATGAAATCCACCAAACATATCCATACCACTCTATTAGCCCTTGGTTATCTATTCCATTGTATGATAGCTTGATGAAACTATTTTAAAAAATGATAGTAACTTGTTAATCATTTTTGTTATGGTAAAATACTCAATTGCTTTTTTTTACGTGAATACAATTTATACATAAAAGAGTCTTAGAACTACCAATTTAGTAAATTTCTATTATTCTCATTATTCATTGATATAGTATTAGAGGTTATATTGAGTTATTGTATCGATATTGAGACTTAATTGGGCCAAATATTGAGTCGTGACGTGTTTTCATGTATACACGTGAGGTGGTGTATTGAAGGAAACGTCGGGTGCTATTCGTTTGGGGTTTTTGAAAAAGTAAGAAAAAACATATCTAAATGATTTTAAAAACATAATCTTCCATTGTTTCACTTTAATCATTATCTTCTTTTAATTATTTTTTAAAATTCAACTTTATTTTATTTTGTTCAGTTCAGTTCAGTGTGATTTGTTCCACTTCAGTTTGATTTAGTTCATTTCATTGATTCATTTTTGTTCAGCTTGATTTAGTTCGATTCAATATGAATCAGTTTGGCTCATTTTGATTAAGTTAGGTTCATTTTGATTCAATCTAGTTCAGTTTGATTCAGTACAATTCGGTTTGATTCAGTTCGGTTCAGTTTGATTTCGTTCAAACCAAATTGATTTTGTCTAGATCAATTTGATTCATTTCAGTTCATTTTTTACTCGGTTCAGTTCATTTGGATTCAGTTTAGTTCATATACAACTAATTCATTTTAGCTCAGCTACAATTAGTTCAAATCATCCAATCAGCTGAGCCCCGCTGAGCCCAACTGAGCTCTTCTCAACTCCAATAAATTCAGCTTAGCTCCAATCGGCTCAGCTTAGCTATTCTTAGCTCTTCTCAGCTGTTCTCAGCTCCAATGAATTCGGCTTAGCTCTGTTTGACTTTAATTGGACATGGCCTTATATTTTAACACATATGGGTTGAAATCTGCAAGTTTATCCATACAACCTCATATGAGTGAATATATGGATTAAAAGCCACTAGTTTATCTATCCACTAGTGGAGGAAAGGGCCATTATAGGCGGTTATAACGGACAATTAAAGTCACTTTCAAAATGCCTTCCCAGGTTCTGCCTTTGATTGATTTCGATCAAAGGTGGTTCAAATAGCCACTATTAATAGGGTCCAAACTCAGAACCTACTTCTGACCTTCCAAAAACAATAGCTGGTTTCTGGCAGCAAAGAAAGCTTAGATTGATCTTAAAAGAAAATTGAGAGCGAAGAAAAATTAACACCACCATACCATATCGAACAACACCAATTGAAATACAAAAAGAACAGCAACAACGTGGTTTCAGTTGGCGTTGGGTTTGATCGTTCCATCTGCACTAGAGGTCTTTGGCGGTAACGCGATGGAAGCGATATCTAGCAAGCGGCATCGAGTGACCGGCGGTATTGATCTCAACCCTCTCCAGCTTCACGGTGGATCTAATCAGCAGAGCTTCTAGTGAACAACGGAGGCAAGCTTCATGGTGGAGCTTCACTGTGGAGAAGACTGGCAAAAGCGCACAGGTAGTGGCGGTGCGACGAAGGCATGGCGGTGGAGGAAGGAGATGGTAGCGGCGATGAATCTAGGAGATGGTGGTGGTGGTGAAGTGAGGGTGGAAAAGTGAGGGTTGTCTGGTGGGGGTAGTAACATGAGGTGTGAGGTTGGTTAGTGGGAATGGTGGCGGTGGAGTGAGGGTGGTGGCGTGAGGGTAGCGGCGGTTAAGAGTTTGTTGGTTTAGGCTGAGAGTAGGAATAGGGCGTGGCTTAGGTTTCTGCAAAAGGAAAAGGGATTTAGCCATTTGGGCTTTAGAATTTTCTAACACTTTCTTTTATATTGGGCCAAAAGACATCACATTAAAATTATTTCTATAATTAGAAACACCTTTAAAATAGATAGGTAACCTATGACATCACTTTTAAACTTGGAAGTGCTTCAGAACCTTAATTAAAGGTATTTCTAAAGGCAGATTAAAGACGGTTCTAAAGGTAGAACCGCCTTTAATCAATTTCCATTTAAGGAAGAACCCCCTTTAATTAGTTTCGAACCGCCTTTAAAATGAAAAAAGTAACCTAAGAGGCACTTCTGAACTCGGAAATCATTTCCGACCTCAATTAAAGCGGTTCCGATAGAACTGCCTTCTAACATCGCCTTTGCAATAATTTAGAAAATTGTACAAATTTTTGGACAACATAGTAAAAACCTTTCCGCAAAGCACCATATAATAAGGATTGTTTGCTATCTCTAAAAACCGAGGCTATTTAAGTAATTTTTAACTTCCTTATTTTGACAAAACCGTTGAGCCTACTAATTCCCTCTTCTTCTCTGTTCCTCTTCTTCTTATTACATCGCAATTGAAACTCCACCATGAGAACGAGGTCATTGTCGCTCCCTTCTTCCGTGTCGAGAAGCTCTCCAGAGGGTTAACGTACTCCGCTGGCTACGATCACTCTAGGTATTTGGAAATAATCAACTAAATATGTTGTTCTATTTATTTATGCTTAAATATGTGTGGGGTTTTGTGGTTTTCTAGCGCGGTAGATTTGAAAAGTTTCGGTGAGAGGAAAAGCAATGAATCCGAAGGATTTGAGCATTAATGCTCGTGGTTGTAATTATCCACAAAGTTATGATTATATAACATTTTTGTGGTGCCTTAAAATGTTGGTTCCTTGCCTTATGTCTTTGTATTTTATTATTGCAGCGCCTCCGACAGAACTAACGTATAAGAATTTCATTGACACTAGGGCCTTAGTCAGGAGTGCCCATACGAGGTTTCGAGATTGATCAACTCTTTAATGTTCTCCTTTGTGGAAACCAGGCCTATTAAAGGCGGTTCTTTTGGACCAGAGAAGTAATGTTGGGTGTGACTTCTCTGGTTGTGCCTTTGATCCTCTGTGATGAAAGGCGATTCCGTTAATCGCCTTTGAATGACCACCATTAAAGGCGGTTATGAACCGGCGTTGTTCATCATGCTGGAACCACCTTTAATTTGTTCTGAGCTTGGAAATAAGTGGTCTGAGAGTCAGACTTCATGAGCAGTCCCAAGTGTAGAACTGTTCATTCGAGTCTTGGACTACCTATATGGTTCCGAGTGAGGAACTTGTTATTGAGTTCCGAGTGTGGAACTGTTGATCAGACAATGTTGGGTAAAATGTAGTTACAAACTCGGAACCTTGTATGGGGTTCATAACATGTTTCTCTATCGGGACCAATTCTTGACATGCATCGGTATATTTTGCAATTAAATGCATTTTTGGGATAATTAGTTCTAAGTCTGGAACCCTTTGATTTAATGGTTCCGAGTGAGGAACATGAAATAGTGACTATGAAAAATATTACTATATGGAAAGAAAGTAGTTCATAAGTCAGAACTCCTATCAGACAAGATGGTAAAATCAACCTATTTCATTATAAATCGGCTTATCAAAAGCCTCGCAAAACCAGTCAAGATTGTACAAAATACAAGAGAAGATGGCACTAGATATCATAAATCTATAGACTACACTAATAAAGCAACAATCTCTATATAGGAATAGAAGTCACCAAAAATCTATTCCGCACAACTATGTTATCAAATACTAGTTTCTTATAATACCACATTGGGATTCCCTATTGAAGAGGAATGGGAGTACACAAGATACCAAACCAAGCAATTTCTTGTATTGTTGATATCATCTTGTGAATACGGCTTGAGAACCTTTGGAAAAATCTGTGAAACAGAAAAAAGGTAACAATATAAGATTTGTGACGACATGTTACGTTGCTTAAAAACATTTTAAAAAGACTAATCTTAGTACTCACTTCATCGATTTCTAGGTAATCCTCACGCACATGTAGGACACACCCCGCTGCATAAAGAATTATGTAGTAGCCGCATTCCCATGTATTTTCTTGTTTCTTGTACTAATAAATAAAATTTAAATTAGTAACATATAATTACAGTAACTGGTGACTAAATAGAATTTCATGACATGAAAAGAGAATCACACCTTGATTTGTATTAGGTCCAAACCCTCATTACCATTCTTTCCCAGACCTTCGAAAGAGTCACCCAATATTTTAATGAACATTTTGGATAGTTGGTAGTGTAGAGGATCCATCCAATAAACACACTTCTTATCGGGACAGTAAATATTAATCTCCAATGGTCTCTATAACATTGGAGAAAAAAAATAAAATAATAATAATAATTGATTAATGGATTAGCTTAAATGACAAGAGTGTGTATCCGTCACCTTTTAATATACGGTGAAATGAATAATTGTTCCTCCATTCGCCCAAGACATTTGAAAATGTAGTCAACCCTCTCTAAAACAGTACACCCAATTTCTTGAGTAAACACCGGGCACTAATACCCTATCCAACCATTGTCCTTTCGGTTATAAAAATAATACATGTACCTTCAAAATGAAATTGAATGTCATCAATTACGAAATGATTGGCAATTATAAAAAAAAGTTTTATGAAGCAAAATGCTATATTACTTACAATAAGTATAGGGGCATTATCGGCTCGTTCACTTGGTCATACCTCCATAGGTCTTCAAAGCCAATCCATAATGCGATATTTTCTTGCTTTTGAGAGTAGACATTCATTACCCAAGAATAAGTAATTTGAGTTCCGGTGGTGTTTGACCATGAAACTTTACAAGACCCTCACGAAATGCAGTGACTCCTTAATAACCTGGGATTGGGTGATAGGGAATTTCGTAATCTTTGTCGCCTCAACGATTGGCTTAGATGTTGTCATTGGTGTCTCCTTCAAATGATGATCTTTGATTTGGTCCGCATAAATGAGGCGACGAGGTTATACAAGAAACATCCCCGCGTGGATCCCACTCAATTGTGCTCACCTTCCAAAATTGGTAATAGAGCTTTGAGGACCTTGGAGTTTGATGTGCACCATATTGCATGTGTTACCAATTCATTCGGCATAATAGTTGGTATGTTTTACTTTTTGGATTTCTAGTATTAGTTAGGTTTACACGACAAAGGGTTTAGATGGCCATATTTGGTTTTCTTGTCTGAATCATGAGTTTTGTAGACTTAATGGACACTAATGCACACCTTGTATCCACGGGAACCTAGATCTTCCCTTTTGATCTCATTAGTAGGTCGCGCGTGTGTACTTTTCATCATCGTTGTATAGAACGGTAGAAGATATCAAAGTTCATTTGCAATAATGGTAGTAGATTGATGACCACGGAATGTATAGCACGGTGGTAGATAGATTGAGCCCAAGAAAGGTGGATTCGAAGTTCAACGAGGCCAATGAAGAAAATGGAAGAATTGTTGTCCGAGAGTTGCAAAAGTTCTGGAAATATCCAAGAAGAATCATCCCTTTAGGGTGGCACCATTGGATTCTTCTTCTTGAGCGCTACGAAATAAACTAAAAGAACTCTCAAATTGAACCAACGGTTTATCCGTAGTGGAGCAAACAAGTCAGCCGGTCAAACCAACCATGGTTAATACGGACCGTTCATGGCCAGCACAAGGCTTAACCAAGAACAGACCATACCATGTGACACAGCCTGTGTCAGGAGACTTTTGCATGAGTTGTACCAACCAACACAGTCCGTACCAACACAGTCTGTGCCAAGCCCCAGCCCGGACCGTGCCAATCCTTGCCGGTCGTGCTCTATATGTCTCTTTTTCACTCCAAATTTAACCAAGTATGGTCGCGGACAGCTCTGTTTCTCATGGTCCACGTTGTTTCAAGTCACAAATGTTAAGACCAACCCATAGGATGTGAATAATGATTTGGCCCATCCCAAGATAATGAGCAAAAAGAGGATTCGGTTAACGGCCCTCACTAAACAACACATAGAGCGGATCAGAGGGTAAAATTGAACTATAACTGATGGCCCGTGCCGGTTGACACAGATCATTCCAGCTTGGCCAAGCTAAGACCGATGGCATGCGCCAGAAAGAGTGACTCGGCCTGTACCAGGACCAACGGCCCGCACCAGCACGAGGCCATGTCAGTCAGCGCAAGCCGTGCCAGAAGCTACCCCTCGTGCCAGTTGTGGCTGCTAAGGTTTTAGGCCTATTTTGGGCCTATTTTTAGGCCCAATACCTTACTACTATATATATGGACCTTTGTCTACTAGGTTTTATTTTCTAGATCATAATTTGGATTTGAATAGTAGTGTAGAGAGAAAAAAATACTCTCCCTTCTCTCTAGGTTCTTTTTCTTTCTTCTCTTTATTTTGCTTTTGCCCAAAAATGCGGAATTTAATGCAATACTTGGACTCCAAGTTTAGGGAATATTTTAATAGCTTGGGGTTGTATTTGTATTCATGATTTGAACTTGGCTTTTTGAGATTTAAAATTTCCTATCTTAATGTCCTATGAATATTTGTGCTTCAACTTGTCTTTTCATTATTTTCATATTTATGCTATGTTATTAGGATTATACACCCATGCATTTGTGGTAGTATAAAATTTTACTAGGCTTCATTGCTATCTTGAGAATGTTAGAATTGTGGAGTATGTAAGGAACACTGGGGAGATGAGTGCATTCATTTCCTTTGAGAGAATATCCTTATATGTGTTATACCATGACTCTAATTAAGTAGTTGTGTGAGAAATCACATCTTTTGTGGTCGATTAGGCTAGTCCTAATGAGGCAAATTCATTGGCCTACCTCGATAGATTAGCGTGAATGTTTGTAACAACTAGAGTTGTGTCGACTCTAAAGTCATCACAAGGCTAGACAGGGGTATTAGTAACCAAGCTTGGAGAGAAGCCTTTCCAGCTAGCTCTTTTAAAATTTTGAATAGTTTCTCATCAGACCACACTCCTATGCTGGTTAGAATTGATGGCCAAATCCAAACTTTCCCTAGGCCATTTAGATGCCTGGATGTTTGGCTTACTAGAAATGACTTTAGAGCTTTTGTCACTCAGAAATGGGAACTTCCTTGTCCCGAACCTCCTCAGATCAGGCTATTTATTAAATTAAAATACTTAAACCAATCCTTAAAAATTCAAACTCTGAAAATTTTGGCAACATTGATCAGAATGTACTCAAAGCAGTAGAATACCTGAGGAATCATGTAAATTTGAGATGAAACTCTTGTTGATTTATAAATTTGAGTTCGAGTCTCGTGATTTGGTTTGGATGGAAATAATGCTTGTTGGGTGAAAATTTTTTTCAAAGAAGAGGTAAAAACTAAGGAAAAGTGGTCAAAATGTTGGCAGCCTCATGCCAGGGCTCAGCACGGCCTGTTCCACGAGATACAGCTCGTTTCATAGCTCCTCAGCACGGTGGGGTCTCGTGCCAGACACCCTCAGCACGAGGGGGGAGGGTCCGTACCAGACACCCTCAGCATGAGGGGGGGAGGGTCCGTGCCAGACACCCTCAGCACGAGGGAGGCTCTGATTCCTTTGTATACTATAGTCAACTAGGGGATGCAGATCGTTTAGTCTCGACGATTTAATGAGATTTTGAAATTAAAAATTCTTTCTTTTGCACATTGATATAGCCATTATGTATGATTCCATTAAGGTGTGAGGAACCAAAAATCCTCCATGTAAGCACCATAATCATTTTTTGGGGCCCTTTCTTCTAAATTGGTTCCTCCCCTAATACGCTGCCAGCTTTTCAAGTTCTTTTATTTTCAAAAGGTTTCAAAAGGTTACTTCCCTTTATAACAGTTGTTTCTTTGTGTGTGTCTGCTCTCAACATGAGGGTACACGTGTTTGCACCCTATTTGAGCTGTCAAATTGGACAAAAAATGCTAAGTTTTTTAAAATTATGAATTTTAAGCTAAAAAAATGCATTTTTGCTTCCTAAAATTTTATATTCCCTTATTCCTTAGGACTTTTGATGTAAATAGTACTTCAAACATCTCTTGTTATTAAATAGATTGGTATTATTTTCCCCTACATTTGCAATTTTCAAAATTCCATCCTTATCTTAATTGTACCAACCCCCCCCCCCCCCCCCCCCCAATTATGACTCTTTTGCTGAAATTTAAGATTCTTGGTACATGCTTTCACCTAGTTGAGTCATTTAACACATTCAAGCTTTTCAAGAAACACTCACTTACACATTCACTTGGTGAACTAAAAAAACTGGAGCTTTTCTCTCAAAATTTAGCATTTTTGCTTCTTCTTGTGTGGATCTTTCAACTCTTAGCTTTAAATTGTGGGTAATCCTTTGAAATTCTTATTTACTTGCTTTATTTGGAATTGTGGTGATGTTATGTAAAGCTTGAAACTTGAAAGTGAGTTTTTGTTTTTTTGAAATGTTTGGGTTATGTGAATGATCTTGTGTTTAAGTAATTGTGGGTGGATTGATGCGCTATTATGCTTGAATGATATGGTTTTCATGTGTTGTGGTGATTTAGGAGGGATAGTTCTTGATTGCATGATCTTGTTGATGGGTTTATATGGTTTTCCATGTGTTTATTCTTTAAAGAGAATGGTTCTTGATTAAATAGCCTTTTATATTGAGAATAGCATGATTTGAAATGACTAGGCTATTTAGGAAGAATGTTCTTTTTGAATGATATTGTGAGCATGACCTTGTGTATTATTGCATTACCACTTTATCTTTGATTGTGATGATGCCTTTGAAAATAATGGGTCAAAGAAAGGGACACCTTTCAAGGGTGAGAAAAGAAAAAAGTCGACCAAAGTTGGGAGAAATGAGCCAGTGACTTCCCTTCCTCGCAACCTCACCTTTATGATAGAGAAGTTCATGGGGTTTACTACCATTTTTAGGACTGCATCCCAGAGGTGCGGGTACTTGAATGGACCAAAGAAAAACATTTTGGAGAAGGGTTTTGCATGCAAGGATACTCTAGAGGAACTAGGCTTACTTGTGCATGTCACCTACTTGTTATGTTCGATAAGTCTAGAAGGTTGTCTAGAGAAACATTCAAAGACTTATATCTGATGGACCTTGGAATTCTTGGCAACTCTTGAGCAAGTTACAGATGTGAAGGGATGAAAAGCAATGAAATTCCATTTGGATGACAAGGAATACATGATAACACATAGGGATGTGGCTCAAGCCTTTGGATGGAAATATGAAAGGGATGTTCAGAGGACGCACCAAAAAGGTTTACCATTCTCGCTTGGAAACTTTTGGAGAATCTTATCGGGCACAGATAGGAAACGCTTGTGCAAAAGAACCGCTATTGTTCATCCGGCGCTACGCTATGTTCAACGCCTGTTATCAATGGGATTATTTTTCCACAGGGAACGTACGCAGTGACCGGGTTTGAATGTGCATTACCTTTAGGCGATGACTCTGGAGGGTAACTTTTACCAAAAATTGGTAAGAGCCAATGTATCATAATGCTTAGCAATGGAAGAAAGAAAGGTTGAAATATCACAATGGATGGCATGGTAGGGCTCTTGGCTCAACATTTGGGCCATCCAATCCCCTCTTGATTTTCATTGGCGAGTTTTGGATGATTAGGGACGAAATATACTATTGAGAAGCTAGCTTGGGCTTCCATGATCGCAACTACAACCTCGTACAACCGATTTGTGTGGTTGTGTGGTAGTGCAAGTACCTGCAACTTCATGGTCCTTCCACAGCTAGAGCGCACCGCCATCAACCATGATAAGTGATTGCAAGATTTATTTCTAGAGCCCGACCCATGATTTGAGAAGGATTTCTATAGGACTCTATCCCAATCGGAGATAGACATTAATGAGGTGGATGTCGGTACTTCACCTAGAGTGCCGCCTAGCTGCAGACAACTACCAACGGACCTCCTTAACCAATTGCACACTCTTGGGGAGCAACTTACGAGTTCTACCCAAGTTGTGCAAGAGGTCGGTCTTCCGGTAGGGGGCATGAAGTCAAAATTGGAGAAGTTCGGTACTAGTTTGGATTCTATGTAGGCCACCATGCAAGCTATGAGGTACATTGAGAAGGATGAGACGAGGCAAGAAAAGGAAGGACCTCCGAGGCCACAAGAGTAAGTGCCACTATTTTTCAAAATGTACTTACGAGTTCCTTTTTGTTCATGATGCATTGGAGACAATGCATGATTTAGGTGCGAGGGAGGGAGTAGTTGGGCACTTATAAGTTTTTTATCTTGAGATTCCTTTATCTTTTTGTTGTTTTTGGTGTTGATTGATTTTGTATTTTTTGGATGCAAATTTGGTGGTGTGACTTGCTTGGTAGCATTCATAGCTTTCTTGGGGTAAATGTGTTGGTAACTTTTGGTGATGAAATAATAAATACCCGGCTAAGTTGGAAACCTGAAAGGGCAGCTTAGGAAACAATGGGAAAAGCCCAGATAGGTCGAAAGGCCTAGGTAAAATTGAGAGGCTAGGCCAGCAAGATTTACGATCATAGGAACAAATTAGAGGCCCCGTGGAAAAATGGGAGAATGTGAGCTCAACATGTGTGAAAGATGAGATGAAAACCCAAAAGGCCTCCTAGGCAAAATGAGAGAAATTGAGAGAAAACGGAAACTAAGTTGACGATACTTTGGAATTTTCCTTACTTGTAGTTGAGTTGAGAATCTAGAGTGGATATTTAGGATTTCCTTGGTTGTTTTTTGGCAACAAGTCTTTGATTGCTTTTTGGAACTATTTGGGAGAGTAAGCTAGTTTAACACACATCATTCTTACTTACCTTTTTCTTCACTATATATTGGGTGGTTAGGTTACTTTAGGATCTTTGGGAGTGTGAGAGTTGTGAGATTCTTACTTCTTTGAGGGAACTCGGGTAGCTTGGGAATAAGTTGAATGCATTGGCTAACTTATCTTTGCAAGCTACACTTCGCTTAGACCTTTTCTTGTTTTTATTTACTCGAGGAAGAGTAAAGTTTTAAGTGTGGGGGGATTGATGTGAACCATATTTCATGTGTTAACCAATGCATTCAGCATAATAATTGATATGTTTTACTTGTTGGATTGCTAGTATTAGTAAGGTTTACACTACAAAGGGTTTAGATGGCCATGTTTGGTTTTCTAGTCTAAATCCAGAGTTTTGCAGACTTAATTGACACTAATGGACACCTTTTATTCACAGGCACCTATATCTTCCTTTTTTATCCCATTAGTAGGTTGCTCGTGGGTACTTTTCATTATCTTTGTATAGAAGCCCGTTCGCAAGAATGGTAGAAGATATCGAAGGATATTCACAAGAATGGTAGTATATTGAAGGCCAAAGACTCTAAATCTTGGTAGTAGATGGATTTATCCAAAGAAAGATAGATTCGAATTTCAAAGAGGCTAAGGAAGAAATAGAGGAATTTTTGTCCGAGAGTTGCACAATGTTCTGGGAAGTATCAGAGAAGAATCAGCCCTTTTGAGGTCAACATTGGATTTTCATTCTTGAGCACTATGAAATCGACTACAAGAACTCTCAAATCGGACAAAGGGTTCATTCGTAGCGAAGCAAACAAGTCAGTCGGCCGAACCAGCACGTGCAACACGGACCATTCATGGCTAGCACGAAGCTTAACCAAGCATGGCATGTACCATGCGATGAGGCCCATGTCAAGCACCTTTGGCATGAGGTGTTCCAACCAACACGGGTCGTGCCAAGCCGCAGCATGGACCATGCCAACCCTTGCTGGATGTGCTCCACGTATCTCCTTTTCACTCCAAATTTGGCTAAGTATAGGCGCAGATCATTCCGTTTCACATGGTCCTCGTCATTTCTAGTCACAAATGTCAATACCAGCCCGCGGGGTGTGAAGAATGATGCAACATGTGCTAAGACACTGAGAAAAATGAGGATCTGGTTGAAGGCCCATGTTGAAAAACATTAGGTGTGGATCAGAGGTAAACAATGGAGCTCCCGCAGATGGCCTAGTCCGGTTGACACAGATTGCGCCATCACAATCGTGCCAAGTCGATGGCCCACGCCAGTGCAGGCCGGACGCTACCCTGCCAATTGTGGGTTTTTAGCCTATTTTGGGCCTATGTATAGGCCCAATCCCCTACGATTACATATATGGACCTTTTCCTACTAGGTTTTATGTTCTAAATAAGATTTTGGATTTGACGAGTAGTCTAGAGAGAAAAAAACAGTCTCTCGTCTCTCTAGGTTATTTTTCTTTCTTCTCTTTGTTTTAATTTTGCCCAAAAATGTGGGATCCAATGCAATACTTGGATTCCATGTTTAGGGAGTAGATTAATAGCTTGGAATTGTATTTGTATTCATGATTTGAACTTTTCTTTTTGAGATTTAGATTTTCCTATCTTTATGTTCTATGAATATTTGTGCTTGAACTTGTGTTTTCCAATATTGTGTGATCTATGCTATGCCATTATGATGATGCACCAAAGCATGTGTGGTATAATAAATTCGTGCTAGGCTTCATCGCTATCTTGGGAGTGTTAGAATTTTGGAATAAGTAAAGAACACCGGGGAGATGAGTGCATTCATTTCCTTTGAGAGAATATCCTTATATATGTTCTACCATGATTCTAATTGGCTAGTTGTGTGAGAAATTACATATGTTGGGTGGTTACGAGGAGATTTTCTTGGCTTACCCCGATAGATTAGCATGTTTTTTGTAGCGACTAGATTTGTGCCGACTTTAGAGTTATCACAAGGTGTCTTTTCCTTTGCCTCTCTAGCCCTATGGATTTAGATCCACAGTGGAGTGTCTGGGATTTAATGCACTCAATACATATCTAACGTTGTGACCTACGCGAGGCATTTCCCTTTTAGGCAGGCTTTGTATTCCTCTAAGCGGAGACGCGTTAGCATTGGGAGTGAAGTGATGAGGAATGGTTTGCAGCGTCACTGGACCAGAGCGCACTCCCCAATTTATGGGGATAGTGAGATACAATATTGTGGTAACTATCACGTGTGTCAGACGAGAGGAAATACCTGGGTATCTTCACTAGGCATAAGATAGGTTTATATGTCTTTATATGAATAAATCGAGGATAGAAGCCATTTATGAATCATGTTAGGTAAATACCCCCCAGTGCATGTTTATATAGTTTAATCTCGTGTTATCTTTTATGTTCATAGTTTTATTAATTGGAAATCCCTAAAACCCCCCATTTTGCAAAATTATCAGTTCCTAGTACACGGGCGGATTGACAACCCGTACTTGGTTGTGTTTAGTTGGCTATTAGACCCTAGCATCTCTGGCTATTTGAACCCTTAGAAATGCCCCCCGCTCAGGTTAATTTAGCTACAACTTGATGACTCCGAATGGAGGCGGGTCAGGGTTCTCCATTGAAACTCTACAAATTTCATTACCAATTGGAATGGAAAGATGATGTCGCATCGAATCGTGTAGAATTCTGTCGGCAACGTGAAGTGGCCTACCCTTTTCACCTTGATTAATATATAGCTCACACAAATTCAATGTATAGTTTGTGAAAGAGAACTAAAACTATGTAAAATAAATATGTAGCCAAATTTATTATATTGAAATAATTTAAATTAACCAACCTTGTTTCGGGTGACAAAATGGCTTTGACAATGTTATTTTCTTCATTTGTTGGGGGATCAAGAATTGGTTGGTGTTTTATCTCAACTTCTCTCGGCAAGTGTCGTGATCCTCTAGACACTGGCATCCAACCGGGTGTCAAATCATCCAAATTCTCAGGTACCAAGAGCCATATGTGATCGACCAATTTCAAAACCAATAGTTCTTGTTGCTTTATCTGTTTGTCTTTAACAAGTGCTTCCTTTGGAAACATGTGGAGTCTCAACGTTTTAGCCCGATCGTAGGATCAAACTATCCCAAATGCCTCTCCTTGGGACCAAAATGATCCCACTCCTCTGGCACGACCCGGGTGGTCAGTTTATTTGCAGCCTCACGAAGGATATCGTGCTTACCCTTGGGAATCAATCAACCCCTCAATTGGTCTTGCTTTAACTTTTTCTACACATGAAATATAGTTCCATGAAAAACAATGAAAGGAAATAAATTACATGAATATTGGTTACGAGCTCGGTTCCAGATCTGAAGCTCATTATGAAAGCACGAAACTATTGTTACGATATTGGAACCTCAATTCTGAGATCATGTGCATTTTCAGGAGCTAATCTGCCCATCTTGACTCTTTTTATTCCTTTTCTAATAAATTCTAATAAAAGGTCAAGAAATGGTTCCGGTCTCAAAACTAAAAATTGGGTCACGACAATGGAAATGTCTGATAGTGGTTCCGACTGAGAAACTATAAATTGGCCTTTTGATACATAAAAACCCTAAATTGAGATTCCGTCTGAGAACCGTAAAGCCATTTCCGACTGTGGAACTCCAACCCTCACTCAAATTCAAATTCTAACACATAAGGGAAACATCTCCTCACATCATGTCATCTTAAAATCCTACTACACCGGTTAGCAGATGTCGTTCCAAATCCATGAGAGGAAGCTGACCAAGGAATCCAGGCCACAGAGCAAGGTTTGTTTCTCATGAAGCTCAAACTATGTGCAATTCTATAAAGGATGATGGAAAAATTATTGGATAGCTATGTTATAGATTTGAATGTTTACATGAGCCTAGGGGTAGAGTACCCCGTTATGTTTCTTGAAGATCAATATAACCTTAAACTTCTTAGTTTGAACAAACTGGCTTAATATGATGAGATGTGTCAATTTTATGCCAGTTTGCATGAGGTAGAGGGTTCGGGTAGTTATTGGACTATGGTGAACGGGTTTGATGTTGAGATAAGCATGTGGATTATTAATCAACTAATTGAATTCCCGTACAAGGGCCTGTAAGATGTTTAACTCCATGTGGAGGATGGCCCCTTTAGATGGAATTTATCATATGGGGGAAATGGCCACTTAATGATGATTATCCCAGCATTTACCCGATTGCATATAGTGTGAAATACTTCAAACATAATCCTAATGATCTAGGCACACCAGAATCTTTTAATCTCAAGGAACTCGAAATTGACCAACATATTGTGCACGAGACAATAGCTAGGTTGATAGTACCCACTCCCGGTCACCTCGCCGAGCCAAATAACTTGGAAATTATAATGTTCTATTATTTTATTAAGGGGCTCAAAGCTAATCTTGGGACCTCCTTTTATAAGCATGTGGTGTGTGTAGCTACAAGGAAGAGAATGATCAAGAATCCGCCTTATGGAAAATTGATTATGTTGATCTTGCGAGGTGTCAGTGGGTTGGCTTTTCATGGCGAGGAAAAACCTTGCAAGTACTTTGACAAGCAGTATTTTTTGAATAAAAAGTGGATACTATATGCGAACAAGTGGCATAACAAAATGACTAATGCGGCCGAGCATCACAAGAGAACAAGGGTTGAAAATGATACATTTAATGTTTCAAAGATATATCTACGTTTAGAGAACTTTCTTTCATTAATTGTTATTTGTAAAATGTAATTTTAGAGGAGTTTGTCCCAAAATTTATCATGAGCATGAAGACTTGTTATAAATGGGCGTGCGAAGAAGTCTTCCAACTAAGGGAGCATATATGGAAGCTACGGAAGAAACAACGTGCTTATGAGAGAGCCTTCAAAGAGTCAAAGATGCCCCGCCTCAAATGATGTTCATCTGTGTGAAATGTTTTAGGCATTTTGTAGGTGATGTTTTTCACCCCATTTTTTGTTGTTGTCAGTGTACTAGAGTAAATGAATTACTATGTCCCTTACTTACATTCATATGTTGTAACACTAATTACATCCGTGGAATAATTGTCTGATTGTGTCTTATATTTATAAATGTAGAGTGCATACCAATTTTTATTTTCCCAAGAGGTCTACTAACATATTCTAGCAAGGTAAGGATGAAACAAGTGAAGCAAGGACTAAGGGCCACTTGTCCCGAACCAGTTCTGAACTCAGAAATAGCTCGTATTAAGTGATCATCCTTTCAAAAAACTAGAATCAAGGTCCCACAATCATGACCTAGATTTCTTCTTCTTTAGAAACTTCTTTTTTACTTTCCTTCTTTTTTGGTCATCTTACCTTGGACATCAACCCATATAACCTCATCATGGTCTAACCTAACGAAATTCATATTCAAGCTAGCCTCATCTTATTCAAGTATTATAATGTCATCAGTAGATCCAATAATAACATTTAGCCCAAAACTGATGAAATATTCCAAATCACACTCATCAATAAAATCCCTTTTACCCTCAAGAATAATCTCCCACTTTGGGTCAACCGCGTCCTTCACATTGAAAACTTAATGAGCTTGACCCACTAATATGAATGGGTCTTCCCTCCAACCCAACTGGCTTCGATCAACTATAGTGAATCCCAAGTCTTCTGTTCTTTGAATACCGTTAACATCCACCCATTCACACTTGAATACCGGAACTCACCTTGTCACATAATAAAGCTCCCATATTTCGACTATCATTCCAAAGTAACATGTATGCGCATAAATTAGATTGTTGTCGTCTGAGCTAACAACATGAAGTGCCTCCGAAACAAGAGAAGCTCCACTGTTTTGGGAAACACCCCTATCATCCTTTGATTTGGTGGAACACATAAAACCATTATTGCCATACCCTCCATATGAAAGGATCGTACCAAGAGCTCTACATGCTAGCCACTTAACCATTTCGGGGTGTTTACCTCTCCCCAAGTGGCCGCGAAACCATGATGAAAATGTTCTAGTGTGATGTTTGAGAACCCGAGCTTCATTGAATGAAGGATGGACCTGCATATCTTATTCATGTGAAACTCAATATATGGAAGAACATCACTGTGGTTCTGAAGTACGTGTAAATGAGCAGCACGTAAATCCTCCGCACTAAGGTTGAGCAGCTTACCCTGTCGAACACCCTAGTTATCCAATTGCCCCTCATGTATAGAACTCGGAAGCCTAACCGAATCCACCTCCTTCAAATATTCGGCACGAAACTCTATTACCTCATCTGCCACATACAGTTGCACAATATTTGCATCAGGCCTATGTCTGTTCCTCACAAAATGTTTGAAGATTTTCATATATCATTCAAATGGTTACATCCATCTCAAAAAAATGGGACCACATAGTTTGAACGCCTGAACCAAATGAATAATAAAATGGACCACAATGTCAAAAAATGATGGCGGAAAGTACATCTCCATTCGGCATACACTTCAACAATCATTGCTTGCAACCAATCAAGCTTTGCAACAGTAATCTATTTGGAACAAATGGACTTGAAGAACAAACAAAGCTTTGTAATTCATAGTCTTACATGGGGAGGCAAAGAAGACCTTATCGCAATGGAATTCAATTCCTACATCAAATTGTAACAGTAATGTTACTTAAGACCTACCAAATTTAACTCATTCACTGATACACATGAACTTATGCTAGAATAATATGCTCCAGGTATCTTCAAACTTCTCAGGGTCTTGGTAAATGATTTCTTCTCTGCATTAGACATGGAGAAATATACATGTGAGAGATGACGCTAATCACCATCTGTAACAGGACCCTGAGTCTCTCTAATACCCATATTGGCCACATCAAGCTGGGTCTTCAAATCATCCTTCAGTTTTCCCAAGGGTATTTAACAGTGTACCAACCAATGAATCACACACATTTTTCTCGATGTGCATTACATCAAGGATTGTCTGACATCCAAATACTTCCAGTAAGGGAGTTTTAAAAAAATAGAACATTTCTTCCAACTTCCTTCTAGTGAAGATTTTTGCTTCCCCTTTCCAAAGTAATTTTGCAATTCCTTAACCCTGTCAAAAACTTAATCACCCGTTATTGGTAACGGTGTTGGCCATAACTCAATCTCCCCATTGAACCAATTATTCGCATAATGCCAAGTGTGCCTCTCTAGAAGAAACCTTTTGTGACCATGGTAAATAGTTTTACAACCGTGTTTAAGTTTGCAAAATGAGGTTTCCCTTTCACACGCAGGACACACGTAGTGCCCCTTCACCGAATATCTGGACAAATTTTTGTACGCTTAAAAATCATTTATAGTGCAGACCAATAAGGCCTTCAACATGAAATACTCTTCCGAAAGACCATCGTAAGTCCAAACTCCATCCTTGAAAAATGTCACCAAATCATTGAAAGGGACTAAGATAAAAATCTATATCATTACCAGGTTGTCTGGGGCCTGAAATCATCATCGATAACAAAATATACTTTCATTTCATGGTCAACCAGGAGGGGAGATTGTATATTACCAACATTACAGGCCATGAACTATGTGCACTGCTCATATTACCAGATGGGTTCATTCCCTATGTCGAGGCTCCGACCCAAACTCAGGGTAAATGGCATCAAGCTTCTTCCACTGCTCACCGTTTGACATATGACTAATCACCATCCCCATATCTAACTCTATCTGCATGCCAGTGCATTAACTTAGCACCCTCTTTGAAAGCAAACAACTTCTTCAAACGTGGAATAGCACTTTAGTAGGGGTCTTCTTCTTCTAGATGAAACCAACTTCCGCACCTACAACAATTTCTCCATGCTTCAACTTGTACCGTGAATCACCAAATACATGGAAAGTTTCTCTATCCTTGTCCTCATTACCTCTACATAACATACAATCGTTTGGACAAGCATGGTTTTTTTTCCAATTCTAATCCCATTAGACAGAGAAACCTTTTTGCGCATAATATTACCATCAGGAAGAAATTCCCTAATAAATTCATTGTCCTCAACGTAGCACTCAAAACAGGATGTTTGGACCTGTTACACAATGCAGTCTTCTTGTCATTGACCAACTCTTCTAGGGCCTTGGGTTTATCGTGAAATTATCTAGAAACATCCTCCACCATCTCATCAAATTCATCATCTCCATCCAAATCTACCCCTTTTTATTTTTAACAGCATCTACAATATCCTTGAGAACCTCCTTGTGCCATATCCAGTGTGTATAACAAGTTTGAAAACCTTGCATTATAAGATGTTTATGCAACTTCTTTCTCTCCACATATGTATCATTCTTACAATCCTTGCATAGGAAACGTGCACGAACCGCGCTGTTCTTTGAGGAATGTTCCAAAGCCAACACAACAAATGATTCTGCCCAGGGAATATAATTTGGTGAGTTCCTATGATTGCCACCGGTGAGTTCAAATCTATCATAACCCTAATTCAAAAAATATTATATAAGATTCCTATACGTACGCACTTGCCAACATTTGAATGTGGTTCAAAACTATTATAGCACATAACATAACCTTAATTCATCCCATTTCCATTAAAAAAATAATTTTCGCACAAAAAACCCTAATTCAACCTATTATTAGTATAATTGAATTAAATGAATTAAAATGAGTGGTTGACTTGAACATACCTTCACAATTCGTTCCACAAGAAACCCCAATTAGTAGGTTATGCCTCTTCCCAAATTATTCTTACTAATTTTTGGCACTAACCCATTGATATTTTAAAACTTCCTGTTTTAATCAGTTCTGAGTGTGAAACTGATCTTCCACACAAACACAAAGATCCGGAAGTGGTTCCATAATCGGAACTAAGATCAGAGGATGATACTGACTCCTAACATTATTTTTTCTTTCAATTTCCTGATACATAAAGGTTCCTCACTCAGAATCAGATTCGTATCCCCTTTTAGAACTCAGAATCTACCACAGTAGAAGTCACTTTTGCACAACTGCCTTTAATTGCACTTATTTAAAGGCGGTTATTCGGTGAACCTCCTCTCATTCATAAAATGAAAGGCAGTTCTTTCATAATGGCCTTCAAACGAACTTGAACCGCTTTTGATTTTCAAAGCCATCCAGATACATCTAGTTCTGAAATCGGAACCATCCTCGAAAGGTGGTTCCTGGGAAATTTCTCAGATCCGCCTTTGAACTCCGCCTTTAATAGGTCATTCTCCACTAATGTCTTCACATAGGATTAATGAATCTTTGAAGTTGCCTTAGACTTAGAAATTGGAGCAATAAGACTTTTAGCTTCCTCAATAGGCTTAAGCACACCTATCGTAAAATGTTGGAGGGAAAAGGTGCAAACAAATCGTAAAACACAAAATGTAAAGTATTATCACTCTCAACAAGGTGTTTATCGGTCTGAATTAAAAAAAATAATTTTAAGGCACTGGTTTAATCTCAACTGGTTATTTGTATGGACTTTTTTATAGATCCTACAAATTTTAGACAATATTTCTCATCATACAGTTTATGTCAGTCATTATATGCTATTGTTATTTTTATGACAAAAAAGATTATATTCATTTATATCGATTGGTGTATATTTCGTAATTATCTTGAACATTTAAAGAACTTAAACATATGTTATTATATTGAAGAAAACATCTTATAACATTATAAAATTCAAATTTCCTATTATATCGAGAGTATATAACACAAAGTATTTCCAAAACCTTTGAATCTTGTCAATTCCATGACACTGATATTGTTCTTACTAAACCTAAGTAGATTTTCACCACCAACTAATTTGTATAAAATAAGTATAATATTTTTGTAAAGCCCTTAAAAATAACTAGTTTTATTTTTTATCAAGTAAGCATTATATTTTTTTCACATGCACCATTAATATTTCTTCGTTGTATCGAAAAATAATTTTTTTTTATCGGAGTTGGTTTATTCATGGAACGAACATTAATACTTACTACATATTACCATAATTGATAATGGTTCGTGTGATAAATTGTTACTCTCACATCAAATTATAGTCAAATATTTGAATCAAGTGGGTGGTGTTGGTAAGCCATATCAAAACGATGTCGTCACATAGTTGTACATTGTTCCCAAACCCTATTCCATAAATAGATATGTTCACGGACACATACCATTTGTACTTGGAGATTATCGCCCCTAATCGGCATCGTTCTGAAAGTCCCCTCTCTTGGTTGGACTGGCCGTTCCCCAGGACATCAATCAATTCTCTCTTTCCCTTGCTAAGGCAGTATGTCGTGGGTGTAATTTTTTAAATTTTCTAGTTTCTTAGTAAATATTTTTGCCTTTCCTTTTTTCATTCCCATGCAAATGTTTCTCTCTACTGCAAAGCATTATTTCTAGAATATGGAAAGAATATTTGTGTTACCCATTCTATTTCGTTAACGTCTATTCCCCCATTCATGTTCTTTTTACAACTACCATTATTTTCTCCTTAACATGGGGTTTGGGAACAATGGAGGTTAGTTTATGCTTAGATCTGTCTATTGTGGCGTGGCCGAAATGACAAAAATCTACAAGTAATAGGAAAATGTCGATTAAGATTTAATGGCAAACGTGTTACGTTAATAATATGGGTAATCTATGTGAATTAGAAATATAAGTGCATCTATTTTTTGGAGGGTACCAGCCGTGATTATTTTATTTTATTTTCATGGTTTGTGAATATTGTAATAGGTTGCATTCTGCATCCATAAACTTAATTGTAAATCCTTCTGCTTCTCATCGACTGTTGTTAGAAGAATAAACATCTACATTTATGTTGTATATGTGAATATATTAGTGCTTAAATTTTAAAAATGTTCATTAACGTACCCGGATGTTAATAATCACTTTTTTGTGGATATCATTTTTATAGGTTAATTGTGCTGTTTGATATGGATAGACACTTGAACAAGGTACTTTAGTTGTTTTGGAAAACTATTTTGCTGTAACGAATGGAATCTGTTTTGAACATCTAACATGTATGATGTCTCATGAAGCATGTTCATGCAGATGCTAGTAGTAACAGTGCTCCAGGGTTGACCTTTAATGTTGAGGACTACATATTCTCCCTCACCAATCCACGCTCTCAGTGATACTTTCCAAGCAACGTGTTGGCAAAGTTCAACCTTTGGTAATTCTCCACATTATTCTTTTTACAGGTTTCATTAGCTTTACAAAAGTGTTTGTTACTTTTTGAATGAATTTTAACTTCATTCACATTATTCTTTTGACATGTTTCAATACGTATGCATTTTAACTTCTGCCATATGTATTGATGAATTGTTTTCTCCTTCTGCTAGCACATTCCCTTGAAGATCCAGTTGCACTTTCCTAGTCGTAAGGCGGAAACCAAGATAAAATTCTATGGCAAGATTTGAGAGATGTCTTACTCTGGTGATCGAGAGTATAAGGCAATCAAATCAAATAGGTGGCAAAGATTTGTCACTGATAACAAACTCTAGATAGGGGATGCCATTTTCTTTGAGCTTTTGAATGCCAATGAGAAGGAGATCTTGTTCAAAGCAGTCTTATAAAAATGACTCTGGCACCGGAAAAACACCGCCCACACCATGATGCGGTACTTTCCGTTATCACTAGTTTGTTTAATTGTATTTTAAGAAGTTGAACTGTTGTCTGTTTGGTATCTTTAATGTGGGTCAGGATTGTTTGTTTGTGAACAATATATTTGAAGGAGTATACCCTTGTTGTTTTCAATATCAATATTCCTTAGCTAAATGAATCTTGTGTGAATTAATATATTATATGTGAAGTAACTAACTAGGAATTCGATGCTAGACCTTAAGATGATGCTTGTACCAAATTATAGAACTTAGATTATAGCAATCTATGTTCGATCAATGGATATTCAGGATAAAGTAGAAATATCTCATTTGTAAAACTTGTAATAAGTTAAATGTGGATTCCCACTTCGCTCACGTGTTGACCGACCTCATTTACTAATGAATGAGTCACAAAACTAGGCATAACAAATTCATAGATGATTTCAAGCATCAAAATAAACCCCCCCGGATAAACCACAATCATTGTAACAACACTTCATAACTACTGAATGATGATTGCATCTAAAGCACAAAATAGTTCACAGCAATACATGGTTCAATTTGAACAAATTTGGTTATGATCTCGTCTAATAGATTGTAACGAAGAGTAGAAAAACTAATGAAATATCACCTAACTTGAATACGTTGTGCACCAGAACCAAATGATTTGATAAACTTCTGTAAACCTTAACCAACCAGAAGTGGAGGGAGAGTCAAAGGTAGAGCCATCTTTTTGCTGAAACCCTTCCAGATCTTGGAGATATTATGTGGTTTTGTACAGCATAGTATGCTGCATGTCGACCATGTCCGCCTCTACCTTCAATTGGAAAAAGAGGGTAAATTTTAATGGCATGGTATGTGTGAGTTTACTGTATGTGTCAGAATAGATGTGTATATGAAAAATAAAATCTCACCTTCCTGAGGTGGAATTGCAGATCGGCCTCATTGCGAGCGACAACACAAGCTTTATATTCATCCATCTGAGATAAGGTATAAAATCCCCATAGTGAGCATAATATCTCTTGTACTACGAATACAAAAAATAGAAGAAGCACTATTCAGAATTTAACAATGTTGTTGGCTGCCCATAGGACCTCAGCGACTGCATCCATATTTGTTTTGAGTGTGTGGCACTTAATGCTGATCCCGTGAAGACATTCTTCTTTTTCTGTGTTTGGAAAACCATGTTAATTAGTATACAGAGGCTGTAGGTATATTGAATCAGGGTTAACACGATTAGTAAAATATGTTTTAACTATTATTAAAGCTTCCTCCACGTTTTTTTTAACTCAATTGTGCTCTCTATGCTACCTGGGTCCGCCATTTTAGTTGAAACTTTTGAAATGTTTCAGTTGTAGGGGTGTCGGTGAAGAGAGTGGAGGTAGTGGATGTTGAGAAAATTAGGCTTGGAGAAGATGTCTTCGATCAAGGTGGATTACTGATGTGACCACAACAGTCTTTTCCTTTCTCAAAGTGGGCTCGTTAGGTACGACTTTTGAGATAACTCTTGTTGAACCGAGTTATCTGAATTTCATGCTATCTCCCTCCATTAGGCCCAATATTATAGTTTGAATTGTTCGGTTAAATTTATTCAGAAAATTGTGTTACATTGTACTGTAGGGAAGATTTGTACATGCATTAGGAGAGAAGGCTTCTCTCGTTTAATCTGCCGTATTAATAATAATTAAATTTCCATTACAACAAATTCATTTTTAAATAATAAATTGACCAAAAAAATTATTAAGTATCTACAATTAATCAATACTTGTCTACTTCTCTTTATCCTTTCTTTTTTTGTAATCTGTTGGATGAATTGAATTGTAAAATAATGGTAATTTTTGTGACACCTTCCATGGTAAACATATCCCTATATATCATCCAGATGGGCAGCCATATTAAAAAAAATCATTCGATAGACGAACCTGGAAAGAGTATAATATGAAAGATATGTACATTATCATGTCCTGTTGTTTTCGCGTGTGACAAATGTAAGTTATCTTACGACAAAGCCTTCTGATTACTAATGTTTCGTCAAAATGAATGGGTACTGATTCTTCAATTTATATTTTTCATGTGAAATATCTAAGAAATCTTGGTCATAACTTTTGTGGTAAGTTTGAGATAGTAAATTGATGAGATGTCATCTACATTAATTATCTTGGATAAGTTTATACTCTTCCCAATTACAACGCTTTTATCCTAAAACAATGCATTAGTCACAATTGTGTCCAAATATCTACTAACAACGATAGAACGGTTAAAATGCTCCATTCACAATGGTTGAATTGTATAAGTGGTATAATTGCTTCTTGTTATCCAGATTTGATGATGTGTTAAACCATCCAGGTTTCTTGTCCTCACATTGGGAAGAGGGTTGTGATCGAAGCTGCTGTTTACAGTCCTACTGTAATATACAACATTTATATAATAATTACAAAATTTATGACATATTGTCACTAATCATGACAATTGCATATTATAATCATTATAGCTATCACTTATTAGGGTACATAATCCAAAAAAATGAAGCTTGTAGCATATCAATATTATCGTGAAAGATTAACATTTGGTTAAGTGTTGCCCCCACATTTATTCACATCTGAATGCAGCCATGTTAGCTTGCCAGAGATCACACACAAAAATTATGACTGCATGCATATATGTCGTAAATTTAAAAGGGCCTCAACTCCCTCTGTTAATTATTGCTTGTTTGATTTTTAACGGTCTCCAATGATCATGTTTAACTATTAATATCTCTAACTACATATACTAGTTCCAAAAAAATTAATATTTTTTGAAAATAGACGCTCAGATGTATTTAACAAGATCTCACATGATATTTTTATTATATGTATATTAGTTGAAATAGGGTCAAAGCTTACCAAATTTGACTTTGAGAAAGTAAATAAGCAAGTTTTAGTGCACCAGTAGAGACCAGCCCATTAAAGGCAGCGATAGAAGATGGTTTTTAAAAAAATGCGGAGCCACCTTATTTCACATGTACCGAACTCGGAACCTCCAATCTGCCCAAGCAAAAAAGTTTCAAAGGTGGTTTTTTTCAATCAAAGGCGGTTTTTGAATAACTGCCTTTAATTAGGCTAATTAAAGGCGATTAACCATATAACTTCCTTTAATCAACCCTAATTAAAGGCAGTTGTGCCTAACCGCCTATGATTTAGGCATGTTCCAAGTTCGGAAACTAGACACGATCAGCTTCTGAAACCGTAATAGCCTGTTTGTACCAATAGCGAAAAGACCATAGCTCTTCCGAGTTCCTAAGGTCCATCTGGATTGACGTTCCAAACTTAGAACGATTATTTCTGATTTAATATTATTTTTAATTTGGGTTCCAGACTTGTAGCCCACTCTGTATAATAATAAAAAGCGCCCATTTTTTCGAATCTTCACAAACAATTAAACTTGAATGGGTCTCTCCCCATCCTAGTCCATTGAAAAGGATTGCATTCATTTGAGATGGTAAGTTGTCCAAAATTGTATCGTATATGATTATTATTGGGTTTACATGTGTATATATATATATATATAAATGAAATCTTGAATTAGGGTTTGTTGTTAGGTTAACTATATTTTAGGGTTCTGATTATTGTTGTGAGAACACTAATGGGTTACATTTTAATTAACTTATAGGATAATTTAACAGGATGAACTCATTGGTAATGATCTTAGAAAATCACCCGATTACATGTCATTGAGTGAAATATTTCTTATGCCAGCATTTGATGATGATTCTAAAAATGGTATTGTGCGAGTCTGATGGCCATGTAAAGATTGTAGAAACGTAGGGAGAAAGAATTTTTGGGTACGTCTAATAATGAGGGGGTTTCAAACTTTGTACACTCATTGGGTATGTCATGGGGAAGTTGGGGAATCGACACGGACGATTGATTTGAGTGACATGAATGTGTAAGATGAATTAGATGGGATTGCGGAGTTTGACAAAATGGTTGAGGATATTGCTAGAGAATTCCACACTAAAACTGAGGAATTACAAGCTTTAATTGATGACAAAGATAAGTCATTATACAATTGTAAAAAACATTCAGTACTTGGTGCCACTGAGGATAATGAATTTGAAGTCCAAATTTGAGTGGACTAATAAGTCGATGACATAAACTCTAGAATTGCTTAGGGAATTTTTCCTGGAAGGTAACATGATGCCAGATAGTTTGTACGCCACAAAAAAAGTTCTTAGCCTCATGGGACTGGAATTGGAAAAAAAATACATGCTTGCCCAAATGATTGTATGTTGTACCGGGGGAAAGAAGATGAAAATCTAGAAACACGTCAGGTATGTGGTGAGTTTCGGTAAAAATTGAAGAGGGGGGTAGTTGTGATGGGTGCGGAAGTGTTAACTAAAATAAAGGAAAAAATACCGACAAAAGTGATGTGGTATCTCCCAATCGTTCCCAGATTGCAGAAATTGTTTGTGTGTAAGGAAGATGCAAAATTGTTGCTATAGCACGCGGAGAGGGATTGATCGGTGGATGAGATGATTAGACATACACCGGATGGTGAGCAATGGAAAAAAATTGATGCCCTTTATCCCGAGTTTGAAAAAGAATCCCAGCATTTGAGGTTCAGACTATGTATCGATGGAATAATTCCATTTGGTAATATGAGTAGTACACAGAGTTTTTGGCCTATTATGTTGGTTATCCGTAACCTTCCATCATGGTTGACAATGAAACATAAGTATGTGTTGTTATCTGTGATGATTTCCGGTCCTAAGCAACCGGGTAATGACATAGATGTGTATCTTGCTCCTCTTGTTGAGGATTTTTTTATGGTATTTGAGAAGGGTGTGGGGACATATGACAGGAGTGTTGAATATTACTTTACATTCAAAGTGATGTAATTTTGTACCATCAATGATTTTCCCGCCTATTATAATTTGTCCGATTACTCAGTGAAAGACCACGTTGCATGCCCCGTGTGTGAGAAGGACACTGATCACCACAAATTGAAGCATTGCTGTAAAACTATATATCAAGGTCATCGTAGGTTCTTCCAGTGGATCATCGATGGTGTTTGGCAAAAAAATGGTTCAATGGGGAATTAAAGGCTAGAGAAGCTCCGGTTGTACGAACATGCACACAGATATTTGAAACAGTGAAGAATTTGCCCAATGACCTTGGGAAGAAGAAACATACAATTTCCAAGTTTGAAAATGGAAATTCAGATCTTTGGTATAAGGGGCCAATTTGGTTCCGGATTCAGAACCTAATTATTTGTCAAAAAACTACGCCTTTTTCCAACCCAAGGAGGGCCGGAAATGTGGGACGAGTTCGGAACCTACGTTTTCGAACTCGGAAAAAAATTCGGCTCCAATGGTCAATTGAAGCCAATCTACTTCCAGAATCATAACCAATGGAAGACATTTTTTTAAAGGGAGGAATCATTTCCGAACTCATTAATGATTCAGCCCCAATGGTCCTTTTTACAATCAATCAATTTACCTGTTTTTCTAAATCAAGTTTACCCAAATAATTAGCTTCAATAGGTACTTAAATATCAAAAATGATTTAGAATTCTTGAATTTTAAGAAAACTAATATTACATATAATTTCCAACACATGATAAAAAATAAATTCAACCGTACTTAAATCCAACACATGTAAATTAATGTTTGATGAAAATGTTGTATTCTCTCCTTTTTCTTAACAAACTAGAACACGTTATCAATGTCTTCATCGAGATTTCCTTACTCTTGGTTTGGATCTTCCTCTTGCTCTTCCTCTCTCTCCGAAAAAATTGGCTTGAAGGTAGGTGAATCTTCATCCTCGCTTAGCACAAGATTGATTCCCTGGAATTCCATGAAACATTGTTGTTCCATCTCTGCTCTAGCCAACATCTCATGGGTTTGCTCCATGCCTCCACATATGAACTTGAAGTACCGGGAAATTTGGCTCTTCCACCTACTTTGCGAACCTATTAACACAAGCAAATTACAAACACATTCTTAAAAAAACATAACAAATAATTTATGGACATAATATTACAAATCCGTAATATTGAAAATTTAAAACTTATTAGAAGACAAACCCTCGGCTCTTTTAACATCCCCATCCCCAGCCCTTTTTGCATATTTCACGGCTTGACACGGAATCACGTGTTGCTCCCATCTACCATCAAATCTGAGCTGCAAATTCTTATGTTGGAACCACGCCGAATCATAGTACTTCGGGCAAAGAGGAAGATCTTGGGTTACACCCCTGGCTTTCTTATCATGGCTATAATCAATCTACTGCAAGGTAGATCTTTCTTCTTCGCATTCGTGGCCTTGAGTATTCTTATAAGTATGGTGTACTCGGGGTTTATCCTCACACCCTCCATCACATAGTAGAAGAGCATCAAATTACCAATTGTCGGCTCACATGTGTGCCCACCCGTGGGCAACACATTCAAGAAAACCCACTCATAAATTAGCCATTGCTCAATCGTTAGAACCCCAATGTCATAACTATCCACCAGGCCCATCGTAGCTCCCCTTTGCCTGAAATATTTCCTATTCATTTCTAAGGGGTTTATTGGGGTGGATTTAGTGATCGATGGCCAACTTTGTAGGTAATAGATGTCTAGGGGCCATGGGGATTGGTTTTGGTTATCACTTTCTCACGCAGATTTTCTAGGATTGTGTATGTATTTATTGAGCAGGAGATACTAGGCCATCAAGTTGATTATGAAGTATCTCTATCTCATTCCCATATTTTGAAGTGGGGCTGTTTAGAAGCCCTAACCTTGTGTCCATGTAGTGTTGCTGTCAAGCTTTTATTAGTTAATTAGGGCTGTGTGGAAGCCCTAACTTGTCGAGTTTGTATTATCTCATCTTACTAGTACGTAGTTAATGTTCAATATCTTTGAATTTCATTGTCTGAAATTTGAACGAAGTTTATGAAAGGATTTCATCTATATTAGGTAAGTTTCATGTTGAAAGTGATATGTTCAACAGTTTCATTTGCGTATTTGTTACCCAGTATCGACTAGTTCATTTACTGTATCCAAAGATGAACATATAAGCAGGAATCATATATTCATTACTCTATTTGAAGTACTCCAATTTCTTACTATGAGGGTTCATCAAACAACTAATTGGATGTTGAACTGCGAAAACACATGCTTACAGATGCAATTGTGACCTTCTGATTGACTTACTAAGCTACGAAAAATAATTGATGATAATAACAACCGACAATGGATATTAACATAGTACTAAGGATGGTGCTCGTGCAACCACAAATTGATTTCACACTCACAACAAAAATTCATAAGACTTGGTTGCCAACAAACCAACACCAAAAATTCAATCGACTATGTCGATGAAAGGTACCTCCCTTGTCAAGCATAGGAAGTTCGGGATCCATGAAGGGTCAGCAAAACCATCATGAAGGACAATAGTAACGCCGGGAGAAGAAGTTGCAATAAGAAAGCTTTTGGCAGTTGAATGAGGGATACGGTCAAACTGACCACTGGCAACCCACATTGCTTGCAACTCCTCTTGGTAAATCTTCTATGCTATTAGTACCAGTGATTTTGTACCACCCATGAAAGCAGTTAACTAGGGCTCTTTGAATCTTGCGATAAATTCTCGAATAACTACTCAAAACTAGACCTGGTCAGGAACATGATACCTGTGAACGTGAGGAAGAGGTGGCTGAGGGACAGGGGGTAACATCATCAACGTCGAAAACTTCTACGATGGGGCTGGATTGTCCATTTGGGGTTGTCAAATTAACCGTACTGACTGGACTCTTCTGAACAACTCTGCGCCTTGTAACCTTCATCACCTTGACGGTGTTGTGACCTTTTTAGCCACAGTTTTTCAAGAAATAAGTGGTCATATGAAGCTTTCCACAACAATAGATGTCGAGGCTGAAGAGATTATGAGCGTACCTGGTGTTATAGATTTACATCATAAGAGTTTGAGAACTAATTTATTTGTTTTACTCACTGAAAGCAGAATGTTTGTGGTCAGAGATCTAGGCCAACACATGTTTGAGATTAGTTACCAATCAACTAAAATTGGGATGTGTTACCAACAAACAAATGTTTCGGAATAGTTACCAATCAACTAAAGAAATATATTCAAAATTTAATAGAGTGCATGCGTAATTAGTACCATGAAACTATAATATTCTTAAGAATTTTATAATACTTTGGTTTCATTAGACTCAGTTACATGGATATGGTTTACTATGTACGATACAATGAGTGATGCATATGTATATCGAATTTACTGGAAAATACAATGAAAACGAGTGCAGCACACTTAATAATTTGTGTCATTCAGATTACAGTCCAATTTCAAGCAAATATATATATATATATATAAGTATAATTTTTTTATTGAAAACTCACCAAAGTGAGGGGGTATTTATTGGTTCCCCAAGCCAAAAAAACATAAACAAAAAGCTACAATGAGTTTAGGAAGATACATCGAGCTCCAGAGTAAAAAAACCTCTAGATGAAGGCATGAATAACCTTCATAAAAACCCATTTCTTTGCCTAAACCCCTGTTTCAGCAAAAGAGATAGCCATAACCTATTTTTTGGAACTAGTACGGCCTTCGACTTTTTTGCCTCCACCCCCCATGTGGAAAAAAAGTGATGGCTTCCCGTACCAGTCCTTTGCACACTATTTCCCCTGAAATAATGTTCTAAGAAAAAATCAATGTTATGTATGTGTGATTTGGCCAGTGTTGATCCATTGCTTTGAGCTTCTACGAACACCTCTTCATGTTTTATGGTTTCATTGGGTACCATTTATTTATTCTTTATCATATCCAGTTCCTCTTTTTGATCATCTTGGACCATCTCCCTGAACCTGTCAAAGAGAGAGAGCCAGCAGTAACATGTCCAAGAAGAAGAAAACTATCATTTACCACCTCCCTGAACCTATCAAAGAGAGAGAGCCAGCAGTAACATGTCCAAGAAGAAGAAAACTATCATTTCTAATGTAAGGAAAACACATAGAATCAAGATGTATTAATCCTTTGATATTCTTAGGGAGCTCTTGAAATGAGTATGTAACATTTACCTGATTTGTGTTGGCTAACTTGGATGAGTCAGCCACACTATTTGCTTTGCGGTATGTATGAGAGATAGAACATTGCAGCTGCTCCAGTAGGTTCCAAATATTTCTTAGTTCTCTGATGTATTTCCAAGGAATTTTGAACTCTTTTCTGACCATCTTGACCAGTAACAAAGAATCGCATTCTACTTGCATTTTCATGCAGATGATTTTTAGAGCTTATTCCAGACCAAAAAGCAGGGCCCGAATTTAAGCTTTTAAACTATTTCCTTGCCCCAGATACTTTGCACCTGCAATCAGCATCTCCTCACAGGAGTTTCTTATGACAAAATCAACACCTGTTTCCCCATTTTTTAAGGCAAAGCCATCTGAATTTAGCTTCAATGATTGAGGATGATTCCTATGGACAAGAATATCAGTCCCTTTTTTTTAAGATGTCCACGTTGGGGGCATAAGAGAGAGAGTTTATCAGCAATCAAAGCAAGTTTAAACTTCAGCTTATGAGTAGTAAAAATGTCTTGAAGTTGCATGATAATTTTCCTGAAAATGAGTTCTCTGTTTGGTTTGATAGAATCATATAGGTATCTATTTCTTGAGCACCACACAAACCAAGCAGTTAGGCATGGTAGGATATGAATTATCTACAACAAATCATTGTTTTTATGCTCCAGTGACCAATAGTAGTAGAACATATCCCATAATGTATGAAAATTTTGTACCTTTAAGCTAAAAATATGATTCAATTCCTTCCAAAGACTGTTGATAACAGTGCATGACTTGAAAGTGTGATGTATTGAATCAGTTGCGTAATTACAGAACATTCAAATGGAAGGCAAATGAAAGTTATAGTCTTCCAAAAAAGTATAATATTTTCAGCGGTTAATCAGTAACATATTCCTATATTTTATGCAATTAGATCGTAGATTATCAAGAATACCAATACCTGGAATTAGCTTCAAACTTTCGAGATAATTTTAAAAACATTATAGTTATAAATATAAAATTCATAATTTTCTTGAGGTTAAAGAGAATATTGTAGAAATTTTACAACTTATCCATTTCCATTTTGGGTAAGAATTAAAATGTATCATTTCAATGGGGATGAACAAAAATAGATAGTGAGCCAATTATTTTTGGACGGAGGGAGTATATACATTCTGTAACTACTATATTAACATAGAAGACTACGTATAAATTTATTAATGCAATAAAATAAAACTGTAATGGTATATGATTGTGCTTAAAATTACTTAAATTATATTCTTGGGAATAAAAATATCACTTTTGAGTATTGTGTTAATATTATGTAGTATAGCTTACTTATAATTAAAATAATACAGGTACATGCTAAATTGAATTAGGTAACATTATTCACTGCTGCATGAGAGGGCTATTTGCACCGGTAATTTAGGGTAATAGCACCGATATTTTGACCTCCAAAAATACCAGTGCGTATGTAGAAGGGTGTAGAAATGCAAAAAATTTGCACCGGTAAAATAGACCGGTGTAGAACGGCATTTGCACCGGTATCTTATACCGGTGCAAAATTGCGGGATCCCAAAATGTGTGCACCAGTGTTATTTGGGAAACTAGTGTAATACCAGAATATAGTTTGCACCCGTATGTTGCACAAGTATTTAACCCAAGAACTGGTGTAAAACAATGATTTGTACCCCGGCATTAAATCTGACACCGGTCTTTGTTTTGTAGTCGAAATATAGCTTTTTCACATCGGTAATTTTTTACACCGGTATTACTATACTTTATGCACCGGTATTATTGAAATAATTAAAAAGAAATTATTTAAAATGTAGAACTTGTTTACACCAGTACCTGTGAAATTTATTTATACATGTGTATTATGTGGCTAAAATTTGCAATGCCTAATTTGTTTTCAGATGGTTCATCCTGGATTATTTCTGGGGAAACGATAGCCAGTGATACTTGTGAACTACTATTAATGGAAAACTTTTGAATAGGTAAGAAATTTGAAACATTCTACTACGAAAATATGTCTCGCAAAACACGCGAACATTATTCCAACATATTAAATATCTTAAACATGGATAAAATAAAGTAAAACAGAAGTTTAGTATAACTAAACACCATCCATAGAATTCAACTATCATCAACCATTCAATGTTAATCATCAACCTATTATGTCGTTCTTATCATCCAGAAGTTGCAACGTAGTGTTCGCCTACTGCTGGTAGTCTCCGAGCCAAACCCCACACGATCTCTCTGCTGCACCTTAAATTTCGTACAAATGGTACGACCCTTTGCCCTCGGGGAAAATCTGTTATTTTCAAACTTACATTGTTAGTCAATAATGTTACGTTTACTAGAGATTAATAATATCAAATTTTGAGATGCAAGGTTTACCTCCAAGATATTGTTTGTCCCCGGGTGATTAACAAATTCTTCCATGAAAAGCACGATGGAGTACCCGCATTGCCACAAACCATTCTTGGTCTAGTACTGCACGAGAAAGGTAAACATAATTACTAACCCTAAACATAAAATTTGATGGATGACTTACCATAATGTTGTTGATTTTCCAAGTATAGTCAGGTTCAGGCTCCGTCTTTCTCTTCTCCCTTTGGTATGCACAAGCAAGTCTATGAAGAAAGTAAATTGAAATGGTTATTTCTTCCCGTCGATTATTAAACCAGGATTTTTTATTTGATAGATTGAAATACCTTGAAATGACCCTGAGTTTGACCAAGTTTGTTGGTTTGATACCCCTTGAAAATGTGTCCAGAGTGAAAACCTCCTCTGTTCAGGGACGGATAATGATAAGGTACCAATGATTGCAGTCGGAAAATTGTGTTAACCAATTAATGAAATGGAAGTCGCTTGAAATGTTAATGTAATTATCAAGAAGAAACACTTACATTCTTATGTAGGGTACGATGTAGAACTTAGCATCCATTGTCTTTATTGTTTCCCAAATTTGTTTGAAACGGAGTTCGACCTCCTTCATCGTAACTGGCTGCTTCCTGTTCGTGTTGAATTTCCCCTTCTTCGGCGGCATCTACAACAGCACGATTTAAAATTCTAAATCCACGATGGTTTTAAAAATAATTGTACTTAAAGATCAAAATTGATAGAACATGGGGTAGAACTTGATCAACCAGTTCATAAAACTTTTGAGCAAAACATGTCATAGAAATTGAACAATTCATAGATGAAACTACATCATGTGAGGCATAAAATTTTATATAACATGTCATAGAACTTGAACAATTAAGGCATGGAACTTCATATAAAATGAAATGGAACCTTATAGAAGTTAATAGAATACCATACCAATGTCCTTGGGTTCATAAATTAGGCATACAACCGAGCATTCTCACTCCCCTTAACGTGACTATCAACATTATCACCAACAAAAATACTATAGAAATACATCACCCATCTGCAAAAAAAGCAAAATATTTACTCCACACAATTGAATAAACATACCATTGAAGAGTGTCATTCAACTTTTTTTCAATTTACATATTTTTGGTCATGGAGCCAATTGATCAAACATGTATTGTGCGGGAGGGATAGAATGGTTTTTTGAAGAGAATTTGACTTGGTAACCCATGGTAACGTAAACCCCAACACTTACCTTCACCAATGGAGTATTTTGTTGCTACTACCTTTTGCCAAAATCGCCAAGAACGGATCGCCAAGTACTTTCTTCTCTCCCCAACTTCCTCTCTCTCTTTTTTTGGTTCTTTTGTGTTGAGGTCCACACTTTATTGGGATGGAATGGGAGATGAGGAGTTACAATGGTTGATGAGGAGTTGTGGTGGTTCAATTATGTGTGGATTAAATGGTTCGAGTGGTTGATGGCAGTTTTGGAAGAGAAATCGAAGGATTTGAAGATGAGAATATGATGAATTGCGGGAGTTATGGCAGTTTCAAAAGGTTTTGAAATCTGAATTTACGTTGTTTACACCGGTAATACATACAGTACCGGTGTAAGAAGAATGAAAATGGGCAAAAATTTCTGCTAACTGTTCTGCACTGGTAATAATACTGGTGTAAAAATGAAGTAAAGCAGCTGCGTTGAGCTGCTTTAAATGAGTTTTCCTTTCACCCGAGAGGAACACACAAAAATTTTGGTAAACTGTTGTACACTGGTATATAGTACCGGTGTATAAAAGAAAAATACCGGTGTAAAAATGTGGAAAAAACAGCTACCTATGACTGCTTTAAATGATTTTTTGTAAAAAAACATTCAACCCGAGAGTAATTTATGAAAATTTTCTAACTGTCCAGCACTGGTATATATACCGGTGTAAGATGTTTCGCACCATATTGAAAATCCAAAAAAATGAAAATTTTGAAATGCACGCCAAAATTTGTACAAATACACTGATACTTCTACTTTGTTATCGGTGTATAAAAAGTTTATTAGTTGTTAAATTTATCACTTATTGCATTTGCCCCCCATGCATATTTTTGCACGACCCCAATAAATCAAATTGATTTTCAATTACTTTGAATAGATATTGTACTAGTTGTTTCATGCAAATATCGACCACACATAGGCCCTGTACGGTGACGTTTCTAAGCATTGTTTAATTTCCTAAAATTTGCAGATTGGCCCCAAACATTCCATTCGACCCCTTCAAGCACTTTTCCACCAGCCCAAATGGAATTTTCCAATGCTCCAGATTGAATAAGCAACGTTTTTGTACTTCAACGGTGCCGAGGTTCCCGCAAAGTTGATTGTATGGGTTTATTGCAATTAGGTCCCCCTAATTGTCACATGCGGTTACGACGTGTTAAGAAAATACATAAATTATCAAATTGAATATTTCAGAATTAAACCATAATTTAAATATATTTGTGCCCGGATGGTGGTTTGTCCTGAAGTTGTAGTAGGTGTTGTAGAGTAAACGGTAAGGGTTTAGTCCAATGTTTCTATATGTAATCCGAACATATTCGAAACTAAATACGGAGCCCAGACACATTCGTTTACCTGCATGTTTTACTTAGAAATACAAAAGGGTTGTTTTTTGGACCACCGGTTCGATCAGATTGCAATTCCAAGAAACTTGGAATGGTCAGAATATAAAATTGGCTCCACATATTTGCAATTCAATACACAACGATCATGTTAATGAATTTAAAGACCCTACTGGTGAACGGAAGGCCCTGTAAAACTAACAATGAATGCTTGAACTATATTTTCCACAATTACACTATTGCCCACAAATTCACTTGGGGAACCTCCATAGCTTGTTCTCCTACAATTATTTTACAATTCTAACCATTCTAGGAATATAATGCACCATATTCAATGGTCATGAAGCAAAAAATAGGCCAACTACGTTTGCCTTTTCTTTTTGGTTTTCATGAGTGTATATGACGGACATAATTTCAATAGACGCGGCCCTCAAATTTTTTTATTTGATTCATCATCGTGCATGTTTGTCAAAAGTAAGAATATCAAACTGTCTAAGTACAACATAGTCAAAGTTGAGTACAGAATCTACTCTTCCTAACATCTAATACAAGTTTTCTACGAATAATATTGAGAAAATGGTTCTACCCCGCCAGCTAGTCATGTTGCATCATTATCATGGGTACTTGTGCCAATGTTCATGTTCTCGACATCGCCTACGTGAAATGTTGGAAAGTTTCCGACTGCTGCCACGGCATTATGAAATTGATATGTCATAACCTTGGTCATATGTTCCTGCCAGTATCTTTGGTATTTGGATTCTTCAAGTAAGTTTGCTACACCGAACTCCAATGCAGCAACTCTGGATTCAATAGTAGCGATAGACGTGCAGTTTTCTATCTACAGAAAGATTCCACGCAAATCTAACCTATTTGTTGGCCATAAACATCATGTGTACGGGCATTGACTCCCACTCTTGAACAAAAGGCAGATATGATAATGCAATAGGTATAAGATTCCATCTGATCTCGTTCCCCCTGCAACGTAGGAAAAATCCGACGACTAACATTCCATCAAAGCTCCCTCTTTATTGCATACAAGAATGTGAGGCAAATTTTGTGAATTTCTGTGTTAACAGTTGCTGGATGGATTCTAGACGCCACAAAGTGGTACCACCTACTCATTTCCAGAGTGAGAGTTTTCTTAGGTATTTTGCTCCAACCGGGTTTTACCAACTCATCTACGCCCGTACCTACCCTAGTTACTGTCCCAATGATCTCCTTTTCAATTGGTTGTTGTAGAATATAGTCGTCATCACCTAGAAAATGTAGTGCAAGGAACAGGTCTTCAACGTTTGGAACATTGGGCAACCCAAACAAGCCATTGATAGATTCTGGTGTCACGGGGATAGTTTTACCTCTAAAATGCACATGATTGTAGCTTGGTCCACACTTCAAATTAGCATAGAACTCACCTACAATGGTCAGGTTGAATGGTTGCGGAGTCCCGCAGAATTTTTTCCACCCAAGCTTCCAGATAGTTTGTTCGAATGGAAGAGATGCTTCAATTCCTCTCTCCATGATGACGCCGTCCTTTGTAAGATTCATGGACCAACCTAGCCTCCCCGGACACGAAGTTACCATCCGAGTAAGTGTACGGTGATACTTTTGGCAATGATAGGGACGGTGAATGGCGTATCCTTTTCGAATTGGATTTTGGAGGCATTTCCTAAGAAACACATTATGGCATTTCATCAAACACCTTACATGCAAGTCAAGCTATTCATTATATCACAATCTCAATGATTCTATTTCAAATGGAATTGCTAATTAATCATACAATAGAGGCATTACAATGGTTTACCTAATTATATGCCAACCTACGTAGGATTTCACCAAAGATGGGTAGTGATGGAGATGGTATGGTGTAAGATATATAAATTCAAAGTACTATGAAAATGGGGTGCTGATTGGATTTTTAAAATTGGAACATTTTTTAACACCGGTATTATATATATACTAGTGTAAAAAGAGGCCTAAGGTAGCTGCTTTAAATAATTTTTTGTTAACTAATATGACTCGAGAGCAAATTTCAAAAAACATTTCTAAGTACTCAGAACCGGTACATTAAACGGTGCAAATGTTACAAAAGGCAGATGCGTTACGCTGTTTTTAATGCCACAAAATTGACACTGTCGGACCTGAGGGCAAAAAGATCCACAAATTTTCTAAGTACTGTGTACCGGCAGGTGTACCGGTGCTTATGTACAAAATAGAGTCCCTCCTGTGTTTTCTTACACCGGTAATTTTATTTTTACCGGTGTAAAAATTGAACACCTAGTGGAAAATTTAATCCCAATTTAAACACATTTTCACCAATACAATTCATAAACACTCCATTGAAATCACACATCATACCAACTAATTCATAAAAGAGTGTCAATTAAATACATTACATGTTAAATCGGTAATATATCATAATTTTTCACAAAAGAAGGTCACAAAAACAACAGCCGAGAATGCCCGATCTATCACTTTTGCTTCAAGAAATTGTCCCCACCTAATATTTAACCTCTCTCATCAAACCACGGCATATCGCCGTGAGAACGCCTTCTAACAATTGGTCCCCCAACATCTTCTAAAGTGGGAAATACCGATGGAAACTCAAGACTATCAATTATGGCGGGTTGATCAATTTCCTCATCAAAGTAAAACTTCTTCCCATGCAACACCATATGATACTTCTCATTCAGACGGTTCTTGATGTAAAAAATCTGTCGTGCCTGGATAGCTAAGATGAAATTGTCATCTTCATATCCTACACGATTCAAGTCGACCAACGTCAACCCCATGGGCTTCTCAACA
Organism: Rubia yunnanensis; assembly: GCA_037428765.1. Classification (NCBI taxonomy): domain Eukaryota; kingdom Viridiplantae; phylum Streptophyta; class Magnoliopsida; order Gentianales; family Rubiaceae; genus Rubia; species Rubia yunnanensis. The sequence continues at coordinate 60,244,544 of CM075069.1, read as the reverse complement.
ACACCGGAACTGGGTTACACCCAATGACACTTAAAGACAACAACCTTGAAATCTACATAATCCAACTCCCAAATTTCCTCAATTGCCCCATAGAGAGGCATCACAACAGCAACCGGATGTTTATCTCTCTTGCTTGTCTGCCACATGGATTCAAAGTCAATATATAAACTGTTGTTTTGAGTGGTGCACTTCTCGTCCTTTGCCAATGTTGAGAAACTGAAGCCATTAATGTCATAACCAAGGTATCGTCTAACGGTCCAGTTTGGCTTCCTTGCAAATGCCCGTTGGTTACTGGTTCCCATCGACATTACAACAATTGTAAAACCAGTTAACAAACCTTGAAGAATACTCGACCTCAATTTTATTCGGGGGCCAGTCTGGATGAATCTCTTCCAATAGGGAAACATGCTCTTCAACATATGTTACAGTCTCACTACTATTACGCAATACATACAGGTGAACATTCATCAACTCAGTGTGATAGGGTGTACGAAGCATACCCATGTAACGTGGAATCCCATTCCGCCTTCCACAATGGGGTCCACCAAGAAGACCAACTGCTCTTCTTCCAACCAAGTTTGCTATAAAATACTCGATGATCCCCTTAGTGACGTACATCTGAACAATGGAGGCATCGGGCTAACTATGATTATGAACATAACCCTTGAAAACAGCTATGTGAGGCTCACAAGGGCACATCCAATGCATTCTGATAGGCCCGCACATACATATCTCTCTAACCAAGTGCACCATGATGTCAAAAAATGGTGGGTGAAAATACTTCTCCAAATGGCGTAGAACAACAGCAGCCTCTCGATCCAGTTCATCAAGCTTTTGCTTGCTAATATTTTTCAGGCAAATTGAGTTGAAGAAGAAACACAAACGCATAATAGAAAATCTAACTTCGTCTTCCAAACACCCACGTATTGCTACGGGAAAAAGTTGTTGCATAAGGACATGAAAATCGTGTGATTTCAAAGCATTAAGATGCAACTCATCATTCACCAACCGATTAACATTAGAGGAGTAATCGAAAGGTACCTTCATTCCTTGGATGCTCTCACACACCGATCTCCTCTCAGAAACTGACAGATTATAAGGAGCAGGGGGCAGGTACGTTCGCTTCCCTCTTACCTCTGGTGCCAGATCCAACCGTATACCAAGGTCTACTAAATCTTTCCTTGCATTCAAGCTATCCTTAGTATTCCCAGGAATGTTCAGAAGAATCCCAATTAGACTCTCAGAAACCTTCTTTTTGATATGCATGACATCTAAACAATGGCTAACATCCAAGTCTTCCCAGTACAGCCAATCAAAGAAAATGAAACGTTTCTTCCACGGTCCGTCTACAGCCTCACCACCCTTTGATAACTTCTTACCTAGAACAACATTCAATTTCTTCACCTTGTTCTAAATAGCTACATTAGTCAAAGGTTTGGGTGCCTTTCTCCTCTCCTTCCAACCAACAAATGCACTGCAACTTGTGACCTACATGCAGTAATTTACGGTGACCCAAATAAACAGTCTTTCGCCCATTCCTCAACTGATGGTAATCTGTCTCATCCTCGCAAACTGGGAAAGCCTTGTGACCCTTAACCACATACCCAGAAAGGTTACCATATGCTGGGAAATCATTCATGGTATAAAAAAGCATCGCTCTTAATGTAAAACTCTTCACCACTACAACCATCAAACATTAATGCGCCTTCCGACCAAAGCACCTTCAAATATTCTATCAAAGGGGCAAGATAAGTGTCTATGTTATTTCTTGGTTGTTTTGGGCCTGAAATGATGTTGGGCATCAACATATATTTTCTCTTCTTGCACAAGTACATGGAAAGATTGTAAATGGCAAGTATAACCTGCCACGAACTGTGTTTCGAGGACATATTCCCAAATGTGTTCATACCATCTGTACACAAAGAAAATATCAAATTCCTAGGTTCGAATGCAAAGTGTGGATACATCCAGTCAAATTTCTTCCACTGGTCTGCGTTTGCCGGGTGTCGAATTATATCGTCATCTTTACAACCTCCCTTATCAACGCACCACGTCAAGTTCTTTGCATCCTTTTCCTTCTTCAACAACCTTCTCAACCTCGGAATAATGGGAAGATACCACATACATTTGGTGGGCACCCGTCTCCTTACCGGAACAACATGCTCTCCATCAACAGCCATATTTCTCTTCTTCTACTAACGTGAAACATTACATACTGGACAAAAAATATTATCCTTAAGATCACACCTAGATAGGACACAATCGTTTGGACAAGCATGTATCTTTTCATACTCCAATCCCATCGGACACAAAATTCTCTTAGCTTCATAAAGGTTATCAGGAACGCCGTTACCGTGTGGAAGCTTTTTATTCAAAAACTTAAGCAATTATTTATGCTAGTATCACTCCATGACCCCACTCCTTTCAAATTAAACAGCTCCATCAAACACGACATGACCGTGTCTTTCTTCTTACAACCGGGATACAATGGTGTATCCTTTTCACCAAGGAAGTTAGCCAAAACCTCGGGCCTCCCTCTAAACTCATTAACAACCTCTTCACACATGTTATCCAACATAGAATCCCCAAAAAACTCTCCCTCACTACTAACTCTCACTTTCGATGGTTATTTTCTCCATTAAAGGTCCACACAACATAATCTTTGCAAACCCCCGGCTATACAAATGGAGTTTCGTGATGTCCTTCTTATCAATACAAATTTGATTTCAACAATCACGATAGGGACATAATATTCGCTTCTCTTGATTGAAAGCATGCTCCAAGAACTCATCCACGAATATAATATATTCATCGCTCACCCTACTAACGTTGGCATACACATGCTTACGCCTCTTGATGACGCGATACAACTCTACATATCAATAAATGTCCAACAATCAAACTTTAACACATTTAATAGAATAGAATTTTTCATGATGACTTCCTAATCATGCAACATCATAAATGCACAATATGCACCAATATTTCACTTTACAATTACAACATTCTTAACATGTCCAACACTATAGGAATCAAAAGCCATAGCCTTATAACTACAACAACCTTGAGAACAAATCACAAACTAATATCTACAATTCTACCTCAATCACCATCAAATGTTCAAACACAAAATGTAAATATCTCTACTAACCAAAATCATACATGAACCCCTTAATATTCATAAATGTAATTAAAAAAAGGTACCTTCAAGGGGCTCCAATGTGGAGAATTCAATTCCTTCATCAACCAAAAAACACCATTAATGAACTTCGTCTTCCAAAATTCCCATTTTTAATCCGCTAAAAAAAGGGGGCAGGTGAGCATTTAATGCTATTTTCAACACCGGTAATTAGACTTTACCGGTGCATTTGAAGCACTTTACACCGATAAAATCCATTACCGGTGTACATTTACAGCAAAATTGAGCATATTTTCCTGTCCTGCACCGGTACAATCACAGCGAAAACTAATAGTTTTGGTGCCAAATTTCAGAATAAGAATTTATTTTTGCACCGGCATTAAGAAAATACCGGTGCGTGATCAATTCCTACACCGATGCTAATTGTAACCGGTGTACAAATGCTAATTTTTCCCGCTATTTTTCATTTCTACACTGGTAATTCCCATTATCGGTTTAAAAATTTTACCTATTCGCGCCAAATTAATAAAAAGGGTAAATAAGTACACAACAGTAATCCTATACCGGTACACATGTTACCAGTTCACCGATAAAATTAACTATTCAAATAATACCAGTGCAATATATTTCAAATTGGTACATCAGCTGTACCAACACCGGTGCAAAAATAGGTGAACTTTACACTGGTTGGCAGGATACCAGTGCGTATGTATTTATTTGCACCGGTACTAATGGTAACACGATAATTACCGGTGCAATTGGATATATACGCACTGGTATACCTGTACTCATGAATTCATATCGGTGCGTATGTACCTGTTTTCCAGTAGTGATTCCAATGTTGGTTACAATTTCAAATGAACACTAGATGAAAGTAATAAAATAATATGTATGTATTTGCATCTAATGGAATAATATTAATTTTATTTTAAAATTAAGTGTTATTGGTTGGAGAGAAATGGAGTTAACATCTCCAAAAGTGCACTATATTTAGTGTGGTTTGTGATTAACGGGTATGTAATAGTGCAGTGCTATATTTTTTTGCCATCACCAACGCTCATTAGATTACGCTATATTTGGTGTGAATGAACAATAAAACACTATATTTGTTGTTTAATTATTCATTGCACCAAGTATAGGATAATGGTATTTTATTCCAACATTTCAATATTTTATTTGGTTTTTATTTACTTTCATTATAAATACAATTAACATTTCTGGCTAAAGGGTCAATGGAGCTTCTACAATACTCAGATGAAGGTACTTAAATGGACCTCAAATTTCTCCCCTATGGCTGAATCATCTATCGTCCCGGTATGGGTTTCTATTCCTCATGTCCCTATATACTTTTATAATACTGCTATGCTCCAAATCATGGGAAATCAAATTGGCAATTTTATAAAAGTAGATGCTGCTACTGCTGTCCTCTCTAGGCCTTCTTGTGTTAAGATGTGCGTTGAGGTTGATTTGACAAAAAAACTTCCTTCATTTATAAGGGTCGGTATTGAGGAAGATGGGAATGAATATAATGTGATCAAATTACCACTTGAATTTGAAAATATCCCTCCTTACTGTCACCATTGTAAATGTATAGGACATAATGAAAACTGCTGTGTCTATCTACACCCTGAGCTCAAAAGAATCAAATCCCAGAAAAATGATAAAGTAGCAGTTAATCTAGGGGATCGTTCTGATGATACACAAATTGGCAAACAGGATGGAAATGTGATTGTAAATCTTAACCAGACTGTTAATACTATTGCTGGGAGCTCAGGTTTTTCTGTGTTGGAAAAACAAAAAACATTCTATGGACAAAAATTCAAATATGTTCCTAAAAAACAGAATGTTACTGTGACAATGAATGACCATGAAATCAATAAGACCATATTACTTGAGGAAGATCCTCAAACTGATCATGTGACCCCGGATGGTACCCCTGATGATCATGCCCCTGACCTGATTGTTGTTCAAGATCATGTTGAAACAAACAAGGATGATCATCCTACCTCGGGTATAAATAAAAATCCCCCTCCCTCTGTCCCCCTTACCCCTAAGGATAGTCACAAGGAACGGGTAGCCCTCCCTCATCCCCAGTCTCTGGAATCTGAACAAAACCAGCATAATGCTATGGGCTCCCATTCTCCTTCTCCTGATCTCGATGGTTCAATACAATTAAATAGACACTCACTGTCTGCTCCTCCACCCTTTGCTAAAGATGATTTACCTAGCAAAAAGGGCAGGTCCTTCTCACCTTCTCACTCTATTATTTCTGCAAAAAGTTACATCTTTTCTCAGCAGAAACACAAAGGCAATCGTTTTCTAGCTCTGGCTGATGAAGAATTTTCAAGTGAGGAAACCTCCCAGGATAATCGTACCTTCTGATGCACAGGACATCTCTGCTACCCAGGAATCTGCTGCTGAAGGAGATGATCAGGTAAGTAAGGTTAGTTCTCCAAAATCAGCTTCTAATCCTAGCAACCAGAAAAAAGACAAGGAGTTAAGGATTAAATCCAAACTAAAAAATGAGTCTTTTTTCTCCCAGAAAAACACAATCATGACCAGATCAAAAAGCTCTAGCAATGTTTCCTTATGAATAACACAACAATTAAGATTAAAATGCTAGTTTGGAACATTAGGGGTATGGACACCTCCATGTTAAGACTCTGTGATCTGATCAAAAGACATAACTTTGAGCTTGTCTGTTTAATTGAACCTAAACATGATAACTCCCAGTGTGATTCATATAGGAAGTTGCTGAAATATGAAAATTGCATCTCAGCTAATAATGGACAAATTTGGCTTTTTTGGAATTCTAATTTACTCCTAACTGTTAACCATGATAATCTTCAGTTCCTGGGAATCCACCTAAACAGTATTAACCTTCTTAAGACTATGGATATTTTCTTTGTTTATGGCCTCAGGAATAGAGCTGGCAGGAAATCTCTGTGGTATGATCTTAGCTCTTTTACTCACTCTGAATCCCTTTTCATAGGAGACTTTAATTGCATCACATCTATAAATGAATATAGGGGTCCTGCTTCCCCAAATCTGGGAAGTATCAAAGATTTCAATGATTTCATTCACCTAATGGCCTTAGAGGAACTGAACACTGTTGGCAACCTTTTCACATGGACTAATAACAGATTAAGATCCCCAACATTAAAAAAGATTAGATAGGGGCTTATGCACTCCCACTTGGTCCCAATCTTTCCCTAATTCTTCAATCCAGATTTTAAATAGGACAAGTTCTGATCATAATCCCTTGCTGTTAACTGTTGGTAGTGCTATCCCAACTAACCCTAGGCCATTTAGATTCCTAAATACATGGTACAAGAGGAAAGATTTCAATGACATAATCAAACAGAATTGGGAAGTTCCTCTAAATAAGTCTGGTATGTTAGCCTTTTACCTTAAACTTGTCAGGCTCAAGAAAGAATTAAAAATTTGGAATAGGGATAAGTTGGCAACATACATGACAATGTAGTGCAAGCTGAGTTGGCTCTACAGGCACAGGAACTAATTTCTGATCAGAATGACTCTCAAACTGAAGTGGTTAAACTCAAACTTGCTAAATCTAGGCTAGTTAGGGCTTTGGCTGAACAAAAGCATTTCTGGAAACATAAGGCAAAATTGAAATGGATAAGAGAAGGGGATAACAACACAAAGTTCTTTCATAACTCTGTTATAGAAAGAACAGATAGACTGAAGATAACAAAGATTAAAAATGGGAATGGTCAATGGCTAGATGATATAAATGATATTGAAAGGGATGCTATTCAGTACTACCATAATCTGCTAACTGATGACAATTCCACAAATAGCTCCTTCTTTCAATCTCACTTTTTAAATCACATTCCCAAACTGGTTAATCAGGATGATAATGATAAACTTCTCCAAACTGTTACATTAACTGAGCTAAAAAACATTGTTTTCAGTCTAAATAAGTCAAGCACTCCAGGCCCAGATGGTTTCACAGCTAAGTTCTATATTAAGTCATGGGATATCATTGCTAATGATCTTCTTTTAGCTGTTCATGATTTCCTTTCTGCTAATGTTATGCCTAGAGGTATAGGTAGTACTTGGATCACAATAATCCCAAAAAAGAAGACTCCTACCTCCTTTGATGATTATAGACCTATAAGCCTCTCAAATGTGATTAACAAGATATGTTCTAAAGTGCTTATGGAGAGGTTGAAATCTGTAATGCCTACGATCATTTCCCAAAATCAAACAGCCTTCTTAAGGGGTAGAGACATCTCGGACAATGTAATTTATTTACAGGAAATGATCAGGTTTCTGAACAAAAAAAAAGGGATTCTAATTGTATTGTGAAACTGGACCTTCAAAAGGCTTTTGATCGTGTTAGATGGTCTTTTTTATATAGTGTCTTAGCCAAATTTGGCTTCCATGCTAGATTCATATATTACATCATGAAAAATCTGTCCCAGTCCTGGTTTTCTGTTTTGATTAATGGCAAGCCTATTGGCTTCTTTCAAGCCACTCGAGGTATTAAGCAGGGAGACCCCTTATCTCCTTTCTTGTTCAATATTTTTTCTGAGGCCTTCTCTAGGAGCTTGGTTTTCATTTTTCAGAGTGGTAAACTGTCATACTTTGATCTTCCAGGTAATCCTCCTCAAATTTCTCATTTATCGTATGCTGATGATACAATTGTTTTTTTCAAGGCAACTAGACTTACTTTGATCAGATTAAAAGCCTTTTTGTCTACTTTTGAAGAAGTCTCTGGCCAGAAAATTAATTATAATAAAAGTGATTTCTTCATAAGTAAACATGCTTCAGCCCAAAAAGTTAACTCCATTAAGAGGATATTGGGGATGAAACTGGGTAAATTTCCTTTCACATACCTGGGGGTGCCAATTTTCACTGGGAAAGCAAAGAAAGTCTACTTTCAACCCCTTCTTGAACAAGTTGATAACAGATTAGGAAATTGGAAAAACCGATGGATCTCCAAAGGTGGCAAAATGATATTAATTGAGTCCTGTATCTATTCTCTTCCACAACACATATGGTCAGTTATTAAACCCACGAAAATGATCATTAAAACCATTGAAAGGAGATTAAGTAATTTCTTTTGGGGTGACTCTGATCTGAATCCCAAAAGAAGCTGGAAAAAATGGTCAGCTCTCTGCTTTCCAACTGGCCAAAATGGGTTAGGATTTAGATCTATTGCCACTATTATTGACACTTGCTCTGTTAAATTATGGTGGAAGTACCAGATAGCTATGGCTTTGTGGACACATTTACTAGCTAGCCTCCCACCTTCATATAGAACTTCACCTAACTGGAAAAGAATTTGTAATATCAACTCCTGGGCTGAAGTAAACTCTAGAGTTATCATAGGAAGAGGAAATTGTAACTTCTGGAGATCTAATTGGCTAGATATAGGTTGCCTTGATAACCTGTGTGATCAGAACTTGGTGGAGATAGATGGTGACTGTACAGTTTCTGATTTCATATCCAATAGATCCACTCTTCTCCCCAAAATTTCTCCCTTCCTGTCAACTGAAGTTATTTATCTTCTGCAGGTGGCCAAGCTGGCTATACATAGGGAAGATAGGCTAATCTGGAAACCAGGTATATCAGGTGATTTCTCCTTCAAATCTACATACCTTGCACTTAGCAGCAACATAGGTTCCATTGCATCCTTACAACATTTTTGGAACTCTAGAATAGAGAAGAAAATGTCTGTCTTCGTGTGGAGGATGACTAACTCTCTCCTGCCGTTTGATAACATACTCAGAAATATGAGATACTGTTTAGCTTCCAAATGCTGCATGTGCAATGTACAGGAAGACTCCATTGATCATTTTTTTAACTCCTGTGAATTTGCTGTTAAGGTCTGGAAGTCTGTTCATCAGTTCATGGGAATTAGGGATAGGGCTTTCCCATCTATTTGGGAAAGATTATCAGTTTATACTACTTTTCCTGCCCTAAGCACTTTACATGCCACTATAATCCGAACTGCTTTTATTATCACTTGTTGGAACCTATGGAAATTGAGAAACAACTTCTTATTTGACTCTATCAAACCTTCCATAGTTCTAATCTTAAAGCATATCAGAGATCAGATTTTTCAGTCTTTCTGTGCCAATCCTGTTTACATAGTTTCTGCTATTGATTTCAGTATTTCGGATCACTCCTTCTTACCTCTGATAAAAACTCCACCTAAGCCTAAAATTTTTAGAATTGCATGGCAAAGACCTCTCTCAGGGCTTAAGTTTAATATGGATGCTTCTTGGTGCAGCAATACAAATATGTGTGGTATTGGTTTGATTATTAGAGACTGTAGGGGTGGTTTCAGGGGGGCACATACTCTATATACGTATGCATATTCCCCTCTTGAAGCTGAATTAAAGGCAATTCAGTTCGCAATTAAACATGCTACTGTCCTACCCTCTCCTATTTTTCTTGAATCGGATTGCCTGAATGCAGTTAATTTTTCCAAGGATCCATTAAGAGCTCACTGGCAACTGTACAATCTATCGGATGACATCCATCAATCCCTGAGTCTAGTTAATCTAGCTCACATCTTCAGGCAGGCTAATTTGGTGGCTCACACCTTGTCTAAGGAATGTTTGCAATCTAAGGATCACGTTTCCTTCCATAGATTCTCGGAGCTTCCTAATCTGGTCCAGGGGCTTATTAGGCTGGACCAAATTGGTACTCCTTCCTTACGGATATCTTAAACTAGCTCGGATGCTACTAAATTCAATCCTTTGGTTGCAGGTTCTAGGTGGTTTCTGTTGTTACTGGGGATTACTTGGGACTCAACTCACGATGGGTGGCTCAATCCTCCTCATCTCAACCTCACCTGAACGGGATACGATGGTGCTCCTGATTTGTTCATAGTTCATAAATCTGTACATAGTTTCTTCTGCATAGAATGGCTGCTGCCTTGCAAATAGCTTTAGATTATCTATTTTGCATCCTTGATCACTAGAGGATATGCTTCTTCACTATGGTGAGATGATTTGTACTGCCTTGTGTCTCCTTCTGATTCACTAATAAGTTTTAATCATCTTCATCATAGTCTAAGAGCTTTTGGAAGCAACTAGTGCTGTTTCACGAGCCTAGTGCTCACTACTGTATATCGTCACTTAGCTACGGCTTTTTTTATCTGTCCTTCAGTTTTTCGTCTATTTTATGGCTTGGGAAGGCCTAATACAATTTCCCCCATCTAATGATGGTTTCTTAAAAAAAACAATTAACATTTGAATCAGTTGGTTAATAGTTTTACATCTATCTTTATTATAGTTTATTGTTATAAATACAATTGATATTTGTAATTGGAGATGATGAACACCAAAAATGGTGTTTATGGTTGAAGATGGCCTCACTATGCCAACTTGTCGTAGTAATTTCAATGAATATTACGACATGAATAAATGTTCCCCTGAATGTGGTCCATCGTAATTTGACTGCATGGAAAATTTGCATGAATATAACCCGTTGTAACTTGTAATATTATGAATTCAACGTAACATCCTCCCCGGTTACTTACAACTAAGACCAAATTCCCACAAATTATGTCGGTCATTGTAGTAAATGAATAAAGAAAAAAAATACAATCTATTAGGCCGTGCTATTTTCACTAGTCGATGAGGTTGCATATATTTACGTTGTTGTCGATCGTAGCTCATTATATTTTGTCATTAATACAAATTGTTGTTGATCATAGTTTTAACTTTTCCCCATCTATATATATCGTTGTTGACCGTAGCTTCAAATATTTTCTCATGTATACATAGCACTGTTGATCTTATTTTTGAATGATTTCGCTCATTCATATATTTTCATAATTTAAAGGTTAACCAAAACAATCTTGACATTAAAAACTCCCCTGCACAAATCCGAACCTAGGATTTTAAACAAATAATCCAAACCACTTATCTAAGAAATATTTCACAATTAAATAGGGAACTTTGGTTAGCTGTGACCTTGTGGAAGAGCTAAATGGGAACCATATTTTTGTTTGAGACGTGGCTTCATTTAGACCACTCAAATTGAAATGATTCACATGACACTGGGCCCAACGTTTGCCTACAAAAGCCCCCTTTTGTCCAAAATAGGATAGTCATGTGCCTATGGAATTGACAACACATTATCCCTGCCGTAGAATATTATCACCCCCCTATAATAACCAACCTCGCTTGGATGTACGATCTAGGTTCCACCGATCTAGAGTCACCGCTTCAACAATCCCAACCAAAAAATATAGGAAACTACCACCTCACTCTGCATCGCACCGGATATAAACTCTAACCTTCGGCCCAAATTAACAAAATTACCAGATTTTATTCGAATAGAAAACCATAAATTCATCTTCATATATTTAAAAAATTATTTGATGACTCTACTTACAGACCGGGATTTTGCTTAAGTATGGGGTTTGTTGGTTTTGTTAGTACTAACGATGTCGACGAAAAGGAATGAAAAGGTTTCCATTAGAGAATGAAAAAATTAATCCCTGTGTGGGGCTCGAGTCGAATCTCGGTAGCGTGGAGGGAGGTGGTTCTACTGCATACCACTGTGTATATCAATGTTAGTCAAAGAATTGGGGAAGAAAGTGGTGGTTTGGGTTTTTCAAGGAAAATTGGTCCCCGATACAAGCTTCTCCTAGAAACTTCATGTTTTTTTTATATTGTTATTTGTTTCCTTATTATCAGGGTTGTGGGTTGATTTTCAATTATGCATCAACAATCACACCTATGAACACATTCATACTTAAAACACATGCAAAACAAATTGAAGTTAACATTGAAGGAAACTGCAACATTTGGCCATATTCCAAAATGTGATGATGTTAACGTAGGAACATGTTAAACTGTTATCCCTAAAATTATCATACAAAACCCAATTAATATCTTGGTACATGGCTATTTTGAAGATTAAAATTAATTCAATGAAGGAATCAAAAGTTCAAAGAATGTCACAATTACAAATATATTTGAGTACAATTTTGTGAATATTATATTCAATGTAACCAAGCCTCAAACAAAGTCGACAGAATTAATGAGAAATTACTAATTGTACATAGTGAGCGCATCTACTTTGTCAATATACTAGTGAACGTTATATCCTCATCACCAATGATGAACATCATTATCAGTATATTATGGTCTTAGGACTCTTATGTTATCAGGGTTGTTGTCTGTATGATGTTTCATATTTCTCAATGAGCCTAACCGTTCATGTCGGTGACCGAATAAGTCGTTCACCAATGACATTTTAGAAAAAAAACCCACTACCACTGGGAAACAACACTCTATATTAATATCAAGTGATAAAATATGGCCCAAAATATTTGTGGTAACTAAAGACATGCAAATGCATTTAACAGAACAATCACATTGAACTAAACTTATATCTGACATTGATCATGGGTAAGGGCTTCATAGGGCTTCCCATCAAGGTGTGACAAAGTGGATACGACATAAGATTATAATATTAGGTTAATCGAAGGTTTAATATTACAAGTATCATTATTTAATTTTTGATAAGCATAAAAAAAATAATTTATTTAGGGTGAAAAGAATGGTAACAACATGGTTTATACTGAACCATAGCTCTTATTGGTTGTTTCAAAAATTAAAAACCTAAAAACTGGTTGGTTTTCAAGCATATTCACAAATAGTATTAACGTTTAACCGATTATGCATTAAATTGAACCCTTAGCGCTATTGGTTTCACTAAAGTATTACCCAAATAATAACTTCTAATTGTTAACTAGTGAATAATAATGTGTAACAAGTTCTTGTGTACTAGCATACTACTCCCTCTTTCACAGCTATATTTGTACTTCTACTTTTTGGACAATATTCTCTATTAAAGTTTGACTGCATATTTGAATAAATATATGACCACCAATACTATCATACATGATATTGTTCAATTTCTCATGACAAGTGGTTTCTAAATATCAACATTTTATTTTCCATTATTTTACTTAGGTAAACATATTAGTGATCAAACATGATTCTTGAATAGCGTGATAATGATTGCAGTGAAAATAGAGCTGGGACGGAGAGAGTAGTATGGAGCGATGTTGTTTTGACTATACTGTTACCCAACATGTTACTTTTAATTTTCAACAAGTGAATAATAATGTTTAGCAAATTATGGTGTACGAACATACTAATGTGGAAATGTGTCATGTGATGGGAAGTTCACAATTGTATTTAGAAATAAATTATACATTAGGCTTCAATTGATAATGTTATAATATTAACAAAACTTAGGTGGAGTACATCCCAATCCTCACCCCCACCACACCCCCACTGAGTGTCACCAACGTGATCCCTAGTCAATTAACACACACTGAAAACCACACCACAATAACTTCCCACTGGTACTAAACAAGTATTACAATTAAATCACAACTCGATTCTCTACGGACATTAGAGATGATGCACACCGATGAAGCCCAATCGCCAGACCCATAGTCGAATGAGCCGAGGAATGATGTAACATTGCAAAATTCGGTCAACTCCCCAGGGATTGAACGGGAGTCATTGGCTCCAGGTGATCTGATGGAAGTCACACACATGCGGATGCTGGCAGCCCAAAATGTTGGGTGTTTCCCAAATCCATTTCAACGTGAGTTCAAAAATTCCACTGTCAACTAGGGTCAGCCACCGGGTAAATTGTATGCACTCTACCTGCCATTCTGGAAAAGTTATATCTTTTCCCGTGCGGTTGCAATTCAATGACGACTACCGATTGGCGAGTTGTTCCCTGATGTGAGTACACCACCTTCTTTACAAATTTGTGTCTCTAAAATTCCTATTACATGTGTATTTCTTTCTTAAATGGCTACTTCTTTGTCTCGGCCACGTATTTAATAAAATGTGATTCGAAAATCATTTTTTCGTGTTAATCGATTATTACATTTGAGAGGTAAAAAACTACGAATCTTTCATATTTTATTAAAAGGAATGAGTAGGAATAAACTACTTTGAATTAATTATTAGTATGACTTGGTACCGATTTTATTTATTAAATTTCCATAACTCAAAATTCAGTGAGTTCATATTCCATAATTACAATGTTGTAATGCTATCCGACGAATCTCTGGTCTGCCATTTTTATATAAGTGACCATGTTGTTCATTTTGCAAGAAAGTGAACGCAGGGTTGCAATCCTCACCCGTGACCTTTATGTGGTCATGGTAGATCACGTTCATAAGAGAAAATATATTTCCAACCTCGTAAGTTCAAAGGTAGGTTGCCCTACTTACTTGAATATTTCTGAACCTCACTTTGCCAATGACTACATCGACAAATTTATAAGCAACTTGGGATACCTCAAAAGTCATTTTTAGTTTGTTAAGGACGCACCGAGTTCAACTTGTCCTCGTGTTTTAGATTTTGTTGGAGGGAGGACCAACACTAAACATCACCCAGCTACGTTAACATAAATCCTAGATATGCATGTTACTATGAATACCAACCACCCTAATGCAGAAGGTTCTACTATGATCACATTGTCAGCTAATCCTAATGCTCTTTTCTACAGTCATTTCTGCAGCAATTGTTCGGAGTTCATGAACACTCCACCAATGGAAGAATTGTAAATGGCACACTACTGCTTTGGAGGCAAAGTTACATACAATTGGAGGTAATGTTGATTAATAGGTATCAAATTAACTTCAACCTTTTTTAGACTGAAGAAGTTACTTGAAACCAATTTACATTATATAATCTAAATATTTAATGCAAGGGAAACGTTGTTCAATGACTGTAGAGGACTACCCGGGATAACCAAATCTCATATGATAAACTTGGGCCGGGAATGGGTATTATCCCCTATGGTCATTTCAGTTTGGTCCCGAGCACTTAACTATGAATGGAGGAGACACCACATACACTTCTCCGCCCTAAACCTGTTCAATCTGGTAATTATTGCATTAGAAATGAGACTACTTTCTATCAATGAATTCATCTCGTTTTTTTGTAGGATTGATTTCATTTATTAGCGGGATATGAAACTGTTCCTGATCAAAATGTAGGAGACTTCTCTATTGACAACTGAGAACATATTGTTGCACTAGAAGAAATGCTTCCGTCTCTACAAAATTGTATTCAGCAATCCCACTTGGTACTCTTTCATCATTTTATATTACTACCTTCGCCACTAAAACTCTCTTGCATGACTAATTCACTACCACAGAGACCCCCCTCTAGCACCGATTTTTTAGCACAGGTTTTGAAAATCGGTGCCAAAAATGTAATAGCACCAGTTTTTTAAAATTTTAACACCTGTTTTTAAAACCGGTGTTAAATTTTAAAATAGCACCGATTTTTAAAAATCGGGGCTAAAATTTATAAAAATTCTATCTTCTCGCCAAAAAATTGCCAAAATTTTTTAAATAGCGCCGGTTTTGGAAAAATTAGCACCGGTTTTTAAAATTCGGTGCTAAAAGTTTTAAAAATTCATTTTTCTGGCCAAAGAAATTGCCAAAAATTTTTAAAATTCAATCTTCCTGCCAAAAATTTCAAAATATTCGTCAAAATTTTTTAAAGTTCAATTTTCCGCCAAAGAATTCAAAAAATTCACCTAAAATTTCAAATAATGTTGCCAAAAATTTCATGAGCTGGGAGCAGCTGCATGAAGCCGCTCTAAGCTAATTTTTTTTTAACTTTCAAAATCGTTCACTTCTTTTGTTGACTTTAACTAATAACTAAGTTAAGTTAAATTAATCAACGATCAACCTTTATTGACCTAATACATATAAATAAGAAAAAAATATGTTTACATTAACTAATTAACATTCAACACTTAATTGATTTAGTATACATAAATACAACTTTAACTAGTCAACCGTTAATCCTTATTTGACTTTCAATATATAAACACTAGTAACTAGACTCGCTTTGACTAATCAATGGTCAAACTGTATTTGACTTTCAATATATAAACACTAATAACTATGTTGACTTTAACTAATAAACGATCAACCCTTACTTTACGTTCTATATATGAGCACTAATAACCAGGTTGACATTGACTAATCAATGGTCGAACTTTACTTGACTTTCAATTAAAAACTAATAACTAAGATGACTTTAGCTAATTAACGGTTAAATCGTACTTAACTTTCTATATGTAAACACTAGTGACTAAGCTGACTTTAACTAATCAGTTGTCAAACTTTACTAGACTATAAATATATAAACACTAATAACTAGGTTGACTTTGACTAATTAACGGTCAAACCTTACTTGACTTTCTATATATAAATGCTAGTGACTAAGTTGACTTTAACTAATCAACGGTTAAACTTTACTTGACTCTCTTTCTCTATATAGAAACACTAGTGACTAAGGTGAGGAGCTGAAAGTTAGTTGGGAGCTCTGAGGCAAAAATAGGGCGCAGCCCTGCACTGTTCATCGTGCTAGGTTTCCGCCGGGTCTCTCTTCCACAGCTCCCCTTCTCCAGCGAGGAGCCCGACATTATTGTTGGGATCCTCGCTGGGAGTGTTTCCATGTATGGTTTGCCTTGGTTGTGGATGAATTGAACTCGGGATTTGGGTCCCCGTTATGCAAAAGAAAGCTTGATCCTTGAACTCTTGGAGGAAGATCCACAATCTGAACGTGGATTTGGAAAACCCATAGCTCTTTATGGGTTTTCTGGGATGAAGACTTGCTTTTCGGTCTTCAAGCTAGGAGCTTTTGGTTTTTTAAAGTTCGAATATCGAACTTTTCGAACCCATGGATCCACGATGGGTTTTAATGGAAGAAGACCTCCCCACCAGTCCTGATGAGTGGAATTTTTCTGCTGGAGGAGGAAGACGAAGCTCTGGCGGAGGAGGAAGACCCGTACCAGATGCAAACACGAAAAGCTTTGCGAATGCCCATGTAAGTCTTGCACTATATAAATTTTGTGTGGACTTTAATGGATGAATTTCTTGTGCGGATTCTCTGGGGATTTTGTTGTGCGAATATTTGAAGAAGAAATTGTTGTTATCTGGAAAGCTGTTTTTGGTTTCATTTAGTGCTATTTGTATAGAAATTATTTTTGGTGAGGCCTCCTGTGGAAAGAAGTAATTCGTACGCTAAACCCATGGGGATTACAGTGGTACTCTGTTCTGGGAAGTTTTGCTGGGAACAGGAGAAGCTTTGCATGACTAATTTTGTAGAATGTGTGGATTTCCGACGCATGTTGGGAAGGTATGGTAGGAAGAGAAGGGCTGTTTATGATAATCTATGCGGGTTAGTGCGCCACTCCTACTGAAAGTGGCCTGTAAATATAATGTTCATAGGAGATTAATACTAATAAAGGGTCTCAGGCATGGAAATGGTTAGCATTACAGTCAACTCTAATCGATTCGGGTGAACTTGTGCTCAAATCTTGAGCCCGACTGGCCTAGCTTGTGTCCAAACCCCAGCCTTGTCCCCCGGCCTTGCTAGTGCCCAGATCCCAGTCACCTTCCGGCCTTGCTTATGTTTAAAACCTGGGCAACCTCCGGCCTTGCAAGTGATCAAAACCCGGCCTGCCCGCCCGGCCTTGCTCCCGGAAACCCACCCAGCCTTTCTCTTGCTCAGAACCCAGAAAATGCTCGACCTCGTTTACTCGAATTCAAAGTGGAGCTTAGACCAATAGGCTACCCAAACTGATTCAGGGGACCTTGTGTTCAAACCCCGGGCACCTGATCGGCCTAGCTTGTGTTCAAAACTCGGACTGATCATCCGGTCTCGCTAGTGCTCAGAACCCGGCCATCTTCCGGCCAAGTGTGTGTCCAAATCCTGGGAAACCTCCGGCCTTGCAAGTGAACAGAACACGGTTCCTTTCCTAGCCTTGCTTGTGCTCAAAACCTGGTAAACTCTCAGCCTCGCTTGTGTTCAGAACCCGGACAACCCCCGGCCTTGTATTCCCTGACCTAGTCTGGACTTAGACGCTCTATGCTGAAAACACAGATTTAAAATCTTCTCTCACTCATGAACATTCATACGGTGACCTTCATTCTGGGTATAATTGAGGTGGCAATACTTTGGGGCTATTTGGATTCATCATAAATGTCATGAGATGTTTCACTGTGTGTTAGTTGGTCCGGCCGGCCATGGTGGATTGTTTTAAATCGGAATCATAAAGAATAGCACTCTCAATTTGTTGGCCCTGTTTCTCAGTTTCATAAGAATTCCCAAAAGAAAAGGAACAGAAGAGAAGATTCTCGTAATTGGTAGTTTTCTCAATTTTTGCCCAGATTCCGGTGACTCAACAACGCCGGAAAATATTGTCCGGCAATCACATCTATCAGTTGGCATTGGCAACTCGAATGGTATACTGAACAGTAACCCTTCGAGGGATGGAGGTTCGAGTACTCTAAGGGAAGTTGAGGGATGGTTTGAGGATGGAAGGATGGTCCGAGGGCTGAAGGAGATTTCGATGGATTCGAGTATTGAAGGCATTCAAGTGCTCGAGACGGGCATTCAAGTGCTGGAAGTGCTCAAGTACTCGAGGGTAGTTTGCAGTTAGAAGGATTGAGGTATTCGAGAGCTGGAGGTGCTAGAGGTCTCGAGGGGGACATTTGAGTGCTGGAATCCTTCGAGTGCCCGGTGGAGGGCATTCGAGGGTTGAAGGTGATCTAGTTCTTTGCCCTCGAGGGGGGGAGGTTCGAATAATCGAAGGGAAGTTGAAGGATGGTTCGAGGGCTGAAGGTGATCTCGAGGGATTCGAGTGCTGAAGGCATTCAAGTGCTCGACATAGGCATTCGAATGATGGAAGTGCTCGAGTACTCGAAGGGAAGCGGAGTGATGGTCTGAGGTTGGAAGGATGGTCCAAGGGCTGAAGGAGTTTTCGATGGATTCGAGTGCTGAAGGCATTCGAGTGCTGGATATGCTCGAAAATTTGAGTATGGTTCGAGGAGAGACGGATTGAGGTATTCGAGTTTGAGGGATGGTTCGAGGATGGAAGGATTAAGCTGGAGGTGTTTCTTGGGCTCATTGAGGGCATTCGAGGGCTGAAGATGTTCTTGTGCTATGTCCTCGAGGTGGTCCTGGTGGTTCTTGAGATCTCGAGAGGGCAATTCGTGTGTTGGAAGCTTTCGGATGCGCCGGGGGGGGCACTCGAGTGCTGAAGGTGTTCAAGTGCTTTGTCCTCGAGGTGGTGCTGGTGGTGCTCGAGTACTCGAGGTAGCCATTCGAGTGTCGTAAGCTCCCGAGTGCTCATGGGGGGGCTTTCGAGAGGTGAAGGTGTCTGTGTGCTCCGTCCTCAAGGGGGGACTCGTGAAGAAACCTCGAGGGATGGCTACTGTTGGATGGAAAAAAAATAGTAGCTTCTCTCCAGATGGTTTGATAGGATTTCCCGTGGCAGCAGCATGGCCATGTAGGTTGGGTAGGGGGTAAATTAATTTTGTGTACGCAAATTAATTAAACCCTAGCTAGGTATCACTTGGAATTAACGGTTGCGTTATTTGCCTGCGTTGTACTGAAAAGTGCAAAATGGCATCAGGCTGTCCATTTGCCTAAAATGGAAACAACGGTTACAAAACCGTTACGCGGGGCGTGCGCGGTAGAAGTCATGCCCGGTCTCTTATGCCTAGGAGGTCTATCCGTGGGGAACACTTGGGAGCACAACGGACTACGGTCAAACTGCTCCCAACCCCACAGAGAAAGCCTCGGCCCTCATCCAGAGACCGTTATCGAAGGTCAATAACACCTCTTTATCTTCATCTTAGAGGTGTACATGGTAGAAGCGGTGTGCAAGCCCTTTTAGGAGGACAGGTCATACTACTTCATTCATTGGAACACCGAGACCACTCTCGGAGTTGAAGACACCCATGGGGAACAAACCACGGTGCAAGAGCCGGTTCACACCACCGGTAGCATGGATGTAACATGGAGCGAGGAGGCTAGTGAGTTTGTTCTCCTACCCCTCTATTTTTTCCAGGATGGCTTATACGGGCCTCGGTCACCACGACGAGACTCTGTTGAAGGGATGGTTCATACAGGCCCCGGTCACCACGACGGGTTGTAATATTTTCCATGGATGGTTCCCACAGGCCCCGGTCATCACGACGGGACTAGCTTCTTTTGGTCGCCTTGTTGCAACATTTATATCAGGGGTAGTTTTTTAGGTAACATGTATTAAGGGAATGGGCCAATGTCCCCACTCCCGTACATTCCCACGGCATTTTTTGGGGCCACCTGATTGTACCATCTAGATCAGGGGTAGTTTAGTAGGTTTCATTGTATAACGGGAGTGGGACAATGTTCCCACTCCCGTAGACTCTCACGGTTTCTTTTTATTTACCATTACCTTCGACTAGTGACTAAGCTAACTTTAACTAATCAACGGTTAAACTTTACTTGACTTTCAATACATAAACACTAATAACTAAGTTAAATTTGTCTAATCAACGGTCAAACTTTACTTGACTTTTAATATATAAACACTAATAACTAAGTTGACTTTAATTAATCAACGATCAAACTTTACTTGACTTTTTATATGTAAACACTAGTAACTAATATGACTTTAATTAATCAACGGTGAAACTTAACTTGACTTTCTATATATAAACACTAGTGACTAAGTTGGCTTTAACTAATCAACGGCCAAACTTTACTTGACATTTAACATATAAACATTAATAACTAGGTTGACTTTGACTAATCAATGGTCAAACCTTACCTGACTTTCAATATATAAAAACTAATAACTAAGTTGACTTTAACTAATCAATGGTCAAACTTTAGTCGACTTTCAATACATAAACATTAATAACTAGGTTGACTTTGACTAATCAACAGTCAAACCTTACTTGACTTTCAATATATAAACACTAATTACTAGTTTAACTTTGACTAATCAACGGTCAAACCTTACTTAACTTTCAATATATAAACACTAATAACTATGTTGACTTTAACTAATCAACGGTCAAACTTTATTTGAATTAGTATATGTAAACACAAAAAAAAATTCTTTGACTTTGACTAATCAACGGTTAACCCTTACTTGACTTTCTATATACAAACACTAATAACTAAGTTGACTTTGACCAATCAACGGTCAAACCTTACTTGGCTTTCAATATATAAACACCAATCACTAGGCTGATTTTGACTAATCAATGGGCAAACCTTACTTGACTTTCAATATATAAACACTAATAGCTAAGTTAACTTTAACTATTTAACGGTCAAATTTTATTTGAATTAGTATATATAAATACAAATAAAAATGTTTGACTTTGACTAATCAACGACCAAACTTTACTCGACTTTTAATATATAAACATTAATAACTAGGTTGACTTGGACTAATCAACGGTCAAACCTTAATTGACTTTCAATATATAAACACTAATTACTAGGTTGACTTTGACTAATCAACGGGCGAACCATACTTGACTTTCAATATATAAACACTAATAACTACGTTGACTTTAACTAATTAATGGTCAAACTTTACTTGAATGAGTATATATAAATACAAATAAAAATGTTTGACTTTGACTAATCAACGGTCAACCCTTACTTGACTTTCTATATACAAACACTAATAACTAGGTTGACTTTTTTTTACTAAGCAATGGTCAAAACTTACTTGACTTTCAATATATAAATAGAAATTACTATGTTGACTTTGACTAATCAACGGTCAAACCTTACCTTACTTTCAATTTATAAACACTAATAACTAGGTTGACTTTCACTAATCAACAGTCAACCCTTACTTGACTTTCTATATACAAACACTAATAAATAAGTTGACTTTAACTAATCCATTGTCAACCCTTACTTGGCTTTCTATATACAAACACTAATAACTATGTTGAATTTAACTAATCAATAGTCAACACCATATGCCATTTAAAATTGACTAACAACGAAATATGAAATTGAAGAAATTTTACCAAAATTGAAAAGTTTGCCTTTTAAAATAAAACATCTCAATAAGATAAGTGTTCCATAAATAGAGAAACGGAGGAAGTAACTAAGTTGGGTGAAATATTTAGTCTTTTCCACACTTAGAA
Organism: Rubia yunnanensis; assembly: GCA_037428765.1. Lineage (NCBI taxonomy): Eukaryota > Viridiplantae > Streptophyta > Magnoliopsida > Gentianales > Rubiaceae > Rubia > Rubia yunnanensis. The sequence continues at coordinate 60,222,408 of CM075069.1, read as the reverse complement.
TTTTCTCAACCGCTCAGCCCTCAACCTCTCTTGTTCAGACCTCACCCTGACCCTCATCCCTCCTTCCACCCTCACACCATAGGCCATCCACCACCATCCTCCGCCATCACCCTCATACCATAGGCTCTCCACCACCGGCCCCGACCATCACCCTCACACCATAGGCCCTCCAGCATCGCATCATCGCTCTCTCCTCCATTGAAAATGCCTCCATAGATCTCGCCTCCACGGGTCTCGCCTCCGCCGCGTCCATCATCGCTGGAAGGTGAAGGTTTCCGTTGCTGGAGGGTTTTTCCATTTGGAGTGAGACCCGCCGTCGCTGGAGGGTTCTGCCACCGGAGCACAAGGATAAATAGGTGTGCATCAGAGATCTCAAACAAGGTTTTAGCTATTTGCAGATTAATCTAGCGGTTTGTAGTGCTCTATACTGGGTGCTATTAACCAGTTGGTCCAGGAGGGAGCAACCTACCAAATGCTGCAGCTGTTCCTAATGAATAAATAGGTGTGCATCACCTTGTGTTTCCTTTTATCGCAATTGTAGTGCATTAGTTGTAGATGCTATTTTACTTAATTGCAACTCTCACTTGGTAATGGTAGCTACAATTTAGAGTATGTTGTCAACTGATGATGCTACTGCAAAATTTTGTATGTTGTGTGTTCAGTACATGTATGTTCTCACCATTGTGTGGTTTTTTTTATAGTCTGGAATCTGTATGTTGTGTGTTGTAGCTGAACTTAACATCGGATTTATGAATGCAGTATTTCAAAGACAATCCTGATGACTAGAATCCCCTTTACAACACTAAGAATAGAGTCTACACTCAAGGCAGAAGATTGGAAAATGTAGTGATAACTTGGGGGCAGGATGAATGCATGTTTTTGGTACATTTTCTTCAATTTCTTAATGAATAATTATTTTGAGTAATTAGTACAGATAGGAGGAAAAGTTGAGTTTTTAGTTTTTTAGCATATAGTATGGTAGGGTATATCTGAGCATTTCTAAAGACCATAGATTCAAGATTAGTTGTGTGGCTTAACCCTGTGATTTTATGTGTACACATCATAGGATTCAAATGCTAGTTCAAGGTAAAGTTATATTTAGTCCCGCAGATAATTATGTTTGGGATAGTTATGTTTAGTCCCATAGATTATTAATTTTATATCATACATTTTTTTGGTTTTCTTTCTATATTATCAATTTTGTGAAGTTAATTTTATTATTCAATTAATGTCATACTAAATTGTTAATTTTGGGTCTTTTTCCCTTCCTCTGGAAGTGGCTTTGCGCAACCGCTTTTAGAGGATGGGATTTTTTTTAATCATTGTCAATATTGTAGCAAATGTACAAAAAAACTGGTGCTAACAAAAACACTGACGGTCAGGAAGATAAGAGACTTTTTTAAAAGTTATAGTAAGTTACCATTTCTAGTGAAATATTGCTTGCCTACTTTGGACAAACTAAGCGGTATGGGGATAATTGATGATCAACCAAAATGCTATCTATGTGATCAATAGGAGGAAACAGGTTAAAACTTATGAACATAATGTATGTATCTGAGAACTGTGATAAGGATTTTGAAGATCAAAGAAGCCACAAATATGAGAGAGTTGAAGAAGAAGCTTCCAATCATGGTGAAGAGAAGACAACATCGATAGTTTATGCTCTGGACAACAACCTTATACAAGGTTTGGCTAGAAAAAAAATCAATTTTTTAAAAAGAAAAAGGTGAAGGCAAAAGTAGTAGCACTGCCAAATATACACAACAAGGTTTGGCTAGAATGGTTGGATTGGTGTATATTTGGCAGATATGTTCTATTTTTTAACCAATATTTTTCATATCTATCGGTGGTTTTCCATGCTTACATAAGAATATGAGTTGTTTGCGATTTCAAGGTGATCCTTGTATCTATCAATTTAAGGGGATCATATGTCTGGTGCCATCTCCTGCGCCTAGGGGAGAGCCGCTGCAATCGAATCTCAGATTTCACTTACAAAAAGGGTCATACCCAACTGGTATACCACTAGGTGCAAAACGGATCGTGGTTTGATGGTGATGCAACTTATGGACAACTTCACCGGTTGTACCAATAGTTTACAGAAACTTAAAATGGACGAGGTACTCTTTTATAAATTGAATTTGAATTTCATTACATCTTACTTTGTCATAACCATAACCTATACCTACAATTAATTTTCAAAAAAATACACACCTCATAACAAGGGTGAACTATGCATTTTGTATCACAAACTGTGCCTCCAACCCGTGACACGTGTCCGTCCTCATGGACACAGTCTGGAGCGTCCTCTAGAAGGTAGAGAATCCACCACCGATAAACTTTTCATCCTAGATGTCTCAAAATTCAATCAACTGGTCCTAAGGAAATCTCTTTGGTCATCCTTGTCACCATCATTCCATGTATTAATATGCAAAGTATGCTGCAAACATTCGGTCTACATTATGAACGTAACAAACATTGTGCATTTGGGGCAACGACTCCCATGACGTAGCATGCTTTTGTGTAATTTGGTCTAATGTATATATTCAATATGGAGTCCACAACTATTTGGTTCATTAATAAGTGTTTATAAACTCTTTCTCTATGACGAGTATTCAACTTATTATGCGTGTTCTTCTTCCAAGGATAAGGAAGCCACCATTATGTCAAGGACGGGAACAATGACCTTCATTTCTGTTCCAACAAACTCCTGGGTGAAGTATTACAAGAGCTTCTACAATGGGGTTCAATCATCTAATGTATACTACTTTCAGTTTCTTGATCACTGACAAATTTAGCAGTGCAAGATCTCAACTTTTTTGTTTTCGTGTCAATCTTTGAACTCATTTCTAATCTAACATTTATATATTAGAAATGATTGAAATTTTTTGACAATGTGTATTTTGCTATATTTAAACGGATAAAAACAAAAACATAACCTTAAACCAACCAATCCAAATCATAAATCCACCTCAGGCCTTTTCTTATTTTGACCCACTAACACATTAATTCAGCCCACACGCAATACCCCCATCACTTAATACAGTTCTGGATTCCGACACCAAACTGACCACGCTTAATTTCTTGCTTCTGCGCCTGGAATTTAAATCACTATAAGTTGTGCATAGATATTTTAACAGTGTTAAACTCTCAAAAAGACTGAATTAACTATTAACACTTTAAAAAAAATTGATTCTAGACTTTAATATGTTTGATAGATGCTTCAACATCTTAACACCAACGGTCCCCTTTCTAATAAACCATTTACAACTATCCCTATCTAATAGCATAACTAATTTTAGTTCACCCGTAGCTAATTAGACGAAAAATATTTACGTACCACTTGAACAAACTACGCCATATTATCAACTTCTTTATCATGCTACGCTAACACTTGACTCACATAAACATGTTATACAAATTACTACCACATTGAATCTTACAAAAAATACAACAGCAACGTGCATCTACTTGTTATGTGCATAACGGGCAACTCCTCGAAAATGCCTGTAGGATAGGGGCTACAATTTTCCTTGTCTGCTTGTTTATAGGTAAGCCATTAATAAACAGGAACGAGCTTGCTTACCTATGTGTCTTTCAATTACGTAGCATTTTGAATTTAAATGGTATCAAAATGTATACACTTTAAATTACACATCATTTATTCATAACATAAATCAAAATTAGGTATTTTTATGAGATAAAAATGGTAAATAATTCGCATATATTGATTAAAAGTAGGTTCAATTTTGACTATATGTTAAAAACATGTAAAATTTTTGACAATTGTCTATCTCTTAATTTTTTTGCTAAACGTGAGTTAACCTACAGATGCAAATTGTATTCATAACAAAGAACATATTAGGTGGAGAAAAGGTTGCTCCAGAAAATGGATTTGGCTTAGTAAAATGTCAAATACCATTGCCTTACATTATTTCCATTCATATTCAAACCTTAAAGATTCTTTTCTTTTGCTCAATTCTTATAACAACATATGCATACACCCAATTCAATCCAATTAGAATAAAGCAATAATATAGAGTTCTTGATTTGAATGTGCAAGAAATTCAAAAACTGGACGCTGGTGTGCTTGTGGGATAATATGGACACTGAGGGTGGAGGACGCATTTGTGTAATGCGTCCTCTAGGTGGCTTTTTTTTTTGGAAAATAATTTAGAGGACTCGTTTTGGAAACGAGTCCTCAAAGTTGGCATAATTTTTTTTCCCGAAAATGATTTAGAGGACTCGTTTTTTAAACGGGTCCTCAAAGCTGGCCTTACATTATTTTTTTCCGAAAATTATGTAGAGGACTCGTTTTTTAAACGAGTCCTCAAATCTGGCATTATAGTTTTTTTTCGAAATTATTTAGAGGACTCGTTTATTAAAAGAGTCCTCAAATTTGGCATTATTTAGTTTTTCGGGAAATTATGTGGAGGGCTTGTTTTTGAAATGAGTACTCAAAAGCTGCCTAATTTTATTTGTCGGGAAATAATTTAGCAAAAAACGAGTCCTCAAAGCCGAAGAAATTTAATTTTTTGCTGGAAATTATTTAGAGGACTCTGTTTTGAAACAAGTCCTCAAAAGCTGCTTAATTTTATTTATAGGGAAATTATTGAGAGGACTCGGTTTTGGAACTAGTCATCAGAGGCTACCTTAATTTTTTTTTTTGGATTATCTCTTAGAGGACTCATTTTATAAACGAGTCCTCAGAAGCTGCCTGATTAATTTCGTAATATTCGGAAGATGCATTTCCAGGAATGCGTTTTGTTTTAACATTTTTTTTTGAAAATGTTGGAAATGAGATTTGTAATTAATTTCGGTGGAAATTTAATTTGTAAATTAAATAATGTTTATTATTTTTTGGTAAATTTGGTAAATTAAGCGTGGAAAAGTCTTGGGAAAGACGATCTTTCCATAGTCTTATGGAAAGACTTGGTATAATTAAAATTATAAAAGATAAAAGGGCTTACTTGTAATATTAAAATTTTAGTATGCAACATGTTTTAGTTATAAAATTTATAACCCGGTTCATGCAACCCAAAAATTTTATTTTCATTTTTTCTAATTTACACTTTAAACCTTGGTTTTCCATAACTTATGGAAAGACCGTCTTTCAAGAGACGGACTCATTAAGCGTTTGAAAAATTTTATTAATTGGGGAAAAAGCTTATTATAAAATCGTGCCCTGAGTTCAACAAAAGTGTATTCTTCAAAATGAGTCGTGAATTTAAGTAATAAATTATCCTTGAATGCTGCAATGTATAACTTATTATTTCTCATCCACCTGTTTTTTGCTGCAATTCATTCCCTTGATAACGTCTTCAAAATGTGGGGGACAACCATCCAAATTAATGCCCGACATGCTATGCAACTGGGTCATTGCCTGCAATTACAGAATCGAGATGAATATGTTAAATATACAGAAACAGAAACAGAAACAGAAACAGAAACAGAAACAGAAACAGAAATAGAAACAGAAACAGAAACAGAAATATAAATAAATATATATGTAATAGAAATATAAATATAAATATATATATATATAATTAAATAAATAAATATATATATTTAATTAAATAAATATATAAATTTATATACATATATATGTATATTTATATATATATAAATATATACATATATAAATATACAAATAAATAAATAAATATATATTTATATATATATAAATATATATATGTGTATATAAATTTGTATATATATATATATATAAATATAAATATATACATATATATATATGTATATAAATTTATAGATATATATATATATATATAAATATAAATAAAGATACACATATATATATGTATATAAATGTATATATTTATATATATATAAATATAAATAAAGATACATATATATATGTATATAAATAAAGTTATATATATAAATAAATATATATATATAATTAAATAAATATATAAATAAATATATATATGTATAATTAAATAAATATATCAATAAATATATATTTTTATATATATAAATATACATATATATGTATATAAATTTATAGATATATATATATATATATAAATATAAATATAAATATATACACATATATGTATATATTTATACATATATGTATAAATATAAATAAAGATACATATATATATATATATGTATATAAATAAAGTTATATATAAATATAAATGTAAATATAAATATATACATATATATATATATATGGGAGGGGTTCTATGCACTCCCTTATATTAACTCAGATCTACACTCAAAATCCTGACCGTAGGATCACATCAGATCAAACCATGGAATAAATAAAAGAGGTTTGATCTGATGTGATCCTACGGTCAGGATTTTTGAGTGTAGATTTGAGTTAATATAAGGGAGTGCATAGAACCCCTCCCTATATATATGTGTGTTTATATATATAAATATATATATATATATATATATATATATATATGTATATATATAAATATAAATATAAATATATAAATATAAACATAAATATAAATATGAAAAACAAAGTTCTTTGACCGGGATTTTAAAAAAATGAAAAACAGAGGATGCATTATGTAAATGCGTCTTCGCCACGTGGCAACTCCCCCTTCGCCCGCCTGAGTTCTTTGACCGTGATTTTAAAAAAAATAAAATAAAAACAGAGGACGCATTACATAAATGCGTCCTCGCCATGTGTAAAGCTCCCCTCGTCGACCGTTGAAATTAAGAAACAAAAGTAAAAAATTAAAAATTGCAACCGGAGAGGACGCATTATGTAAATGCGTCCTCCATATGTTGTGCTGTTTGTGACTACTGTACCCACGAACATAGAAATTAATATAACCTAATAACCCAATTAACCATATCACAATTCATAACATTCATACCATGAAGTAATTGATTAACTTCATTGTTCCTATAAGAAATGAAGTTCTCCATAGCAATCGAAGGACCAGATTTCTGAGGATAAAAAATCAGCAAACTATTCTTCAGCTTCTACGTTGGGCTTCTCGGCAAATGATATTCGGATTTATCACCCTCTTGGCGGCCAGGTCTTTTTCAGGGTCAAAATTACAAATTATTGAAACATTAAGGTCTCCAAAAGAAGATTACTTTACTCCTGCCAAAGTTCACAGGATAGAGGCCTAAAATTGTCAAAAATCAATCAACACATGCGGCTAAGTAGCTAGTGCTGATTTTGCTAGATCATTAGTGGTTTGCTGGGTTTACTGATGCACATCTGCCCTTGAATAACCCAAACAATCACACAATTACATGATAATATGGAGGTCATGATAATTTTGTCAACATAAACCACTAGAATAGGAGCATAAGTTTCATGATCAAGAAAAGTAAGAAACTTCAATTTCTGCATGACAATCTAAAGTGCAAGACAACATCAGATTAATCCACTAAGTTCAACAAACATACACAACAGAATAAGAAAGAAAAGCAACCTCATAACATGAAATGGAAAAAATTAAGCAAAATACAAAAGATGAACTACCAAACTTGAGAACATTTCCTAATCTGTTACGCAGCCCAAGTTTTCCCCACCACCTCTTCATCGTCCCCCACTCCAGGCATCCTCCCGTCTCGGTCCAATTCTGCCCTATAACCTCTTCATCGTCCATCCAGTCAACGCATCTTCCCGCCTAGAAATCCTCTTCCTTCTTGAAAGACGGGGCTGCATGAATAAGTCTATGCATGATTCCTTCTTGCAACCTCCCTTCTTCCTTGTTGCTTTCCTCCTTTTCATAGGGCAAAGCCATCATGTTCCTATACTACCACATTCCGTTAAAATATTTTTTTTCCCTAACCCGCTTTGGAGCTTCAACGCGCTGCTTAAAACAGTTGCACAATCTCCCCCGGTGTGCACGCTTGGCAACGAAGAGTCTCGGCCACCTCCTCCAGCCACCGCTGTACTTCTTAATCCTTCTTCTCATCCTGCAAACCACAAAACCCACCTTTAAGACTAAGGAAATTTTAGAGTCCTCGGGAGTTGGACGTATTTATGGCATATTGTGAATACTAGTGATATGGTGTTTTAACACCACTGCTATCCAATTTTTCCAGACAACAGGTTTATAGCCATGAATTATGGAGCAAATTATGGAGTTTAATTATGCGATCAGATCAGAATATTGTGAAGATTAATATGTGATTTCGTGGTAATCTAATTCTGGTAACTGAATATTCCTGTAATAGTTAGGAATTAATTAAGTAGTTTATTTATGGTACAACTCCTACTGATAAAGGATTGTCCATTTAAATACCAGATTAGAATTAGATCTTTCCTTAGTTTAGAAGTCTATTCTTGGTAGAATTCGACAAGGAAAGAATTGTGTACAAAGCAGGATTGCGAAGATGATAAAAGGAAGAAGATACAACGCAATCAAAAGAGACCAAGTATTAATCTCTACGTGAGATACGGTGGTTTTGAGCAATCTGCCTGTGCTGTTTTGGTGGTTCGAAAATCAACCGACCAAGTTTGTAAAAATCAGAAACAAGGAAGCCTTAATTCCTCGGGAGGAGGAGATCCAGAGAGACGTGTTGATCGTGAGGGTTCAACGGCGTAGGATCGGCAGTGAGGGGATCTCACAACATTCACTCGATAGGTTAGCAATGTATTAGTATTTAAGTTAAGCTTCTTGTACTAAAGACTGCTTTCTAGTGAATGGTTTCTGATCTGGGCAAGGCCCCGCAGATGTAGGTGTGTTTGCACCGAACTGCGTAAACAAGTTGTGTGTGCACCGTGTATTTCACTTCGTGTTTTAACACCAAACATTAAACAACTTGTCATAAAAGTATAGACAGTAGGTGGAACAGAATTTCAATTGGTATCAGAGCAAGGCACTTGCTGACCCCTATACAGGGAGAGTGAGATTAGGTTTCACCATGGCACCAAAGGAGGGGGCGTCAGTCACGCGACCACCGTTGCTAGAACAAGGGAATTATGCTTACTGGAATTCACGTATGAAAGTGTTCATTGGAGCACTAGATGATCAAGCTTGGAACTATGTCATAAATCAATACACTCCACCTGCAAGTGACGAAGCTGAAGGATCAAGCTCGCTGACCAGTAAACCATTTTCTAAATACTCCACCGAGGAGCACAAAGCACACGTGTCCAACTCAAAGGCATTGAATGCCATCTTTACGACAGTGGATGAAGATCAGTTTAAGATGATTTCAAACTGTGAGACTGCTAAGGAAGCGTGGGATGTGTTACAAACTTACCATGAGGGGACAAGCTCCGTCAGGGAATCAAAGCTGCAGTATTACACGTCAAAATTTGAAGAACTAAAGATGCGTGAAGATGAGACTATTTCTGAGTTCAATGGACAAGTCCGAGATATTGCAAACAAAGCTTTTCAGTTTGGCAAAAAGTACAAAGATCAAAAGCTTGTCAGGAAGGTGTTAAGAGCTTTATCTCCACGGTTCAACATGAAGGTCACATCAATTAATGAAAATGGAAGGATAGGGACAATAACACTTGATGAACTTATGGGATCACTGGAATCTTATGAGATGGAGATGCTGCAAACAAAAGCAGGAAAGAAAGAGATGGCTTTTTCAAGCAGAACCTCTGAAAAGTCAGAAGATCATTCAGATAATGAAGAGTCCGACGAAATTGCAAACTTAACCAGGAACTTCTCCAGATTTATGAAGAAGATGGGCAGGAAGCCACAAGAGAAGTCAGGTGGGAACAAATATCCAAACACAAACTCCACTCCAAGATTTGGCCAAGCAATTGGTGTTGAAACACCAAAGTTTAAATCAACAAATCCAAACCTGAACAGGAAAATCCAGTGTAGAGAGTGTGAAGGTTTCGGGCACATACAAGCTGAGTGTGCAAATACGCTTAAAAGGTAAGGAAAATCATATACCACAACCTGGAGTGACGATGACGTAGTAGATGAGTGTAAGGATGGAGAGGAGTATACCAATCATGTTGCCTTCGGTGTGTCAGTGGTGGAATTAGAAGACTCTTTCGAGGAAGGTCTCAGTGGGATGAATGAAGATGAGAATGGTACCTCAGATGAAGAGACTAGGAGCATTAGTGATGAAGAAATTCGCAAGGAAAGCATGGAAATGTACAAGATGTGGTTAAAAGTGGCGGATGAAAACAAAGTGCTCAAGTCTGAGAACAAGAAACTGAGTGAAGAAGCTAAAATAAAGGAATTTGAAAAGGAAAAGACAATCGGCGAACTGGAAATTATCGAGAAGGAATTTGCTGAAATGGTGCGACGAGCAGAGGCAGCAGAACAATCTATTAGACAATTCAATACAGGAAAAGCTAAGCTCGAAGATTGTCTAAGAATGGGACAGACGACCAAATATGGAATCGGTTATGAAGGATCCACACCTGTGAATTCATGGAGTAACAAGGTAGATCAAGGTACGCCAGCCCCAAGAAAAATCGAGAGAAATTGCCCTATTAAAAGGATCAGACGATGCGGATACTGTGGAGTGCAAGGACATGTAAGAAATAGATGTTTTCAGCTGCTTCGGACACTGTCTTTCAACTCAGCAAATCGAAGATTCAACACGGTGTCAGGGTATGATAAAGGGCACTGTTACAACACTGGTGGATACAGAACCAAATTTCTGAACACACGTGATAACCAAAGTCCACATCACATCGCTCGACCAACACGCCAGGTATGGATTCGAAAAACTCAAGATGTGTGTTTTTCAAGTTTTGTATGCTTTGGGGCACATACAGGGAACTCTTGGTATTTCGATAGTGCTTGCTCAAGACATATGACTGGAATACCTGAATTCCTGCGAAAATTTAAACTTGGATTTGGAGGACATGTGAGATTTGGAGATGGAAAACGCAGTAGAATAATCGGCAAAGGTGAGTTAGCCATCAAAGGGCTTCCGGTTTTCCAAGATGTGTTACTAGTGGAAGGTCTGAAGGCAAACTTATTGAGCATCAGCCATATATGTGACAATGAAATGACTGTGTTTTTCGACAAGGAGAAATGTGTAGTAAATCATGGGACTGGAGCGTTCACTGGATCAAGATCAATGGATAACTGCTATCTGCTCGATCAAGTCGTCACCTGCTTGAGTTCAAAGAAGGAAGTCAGTACTCTATGGCACAGAAAATTGGGGCACATGAATTATAAATCCTTAGCACGAATTTCTAGACTAAAGGCAGTCAGAGGTATTCTAGAGATCAGTGACAACAGGGAGGTTGTGTGCAGGTCGTGTAAAGAAGGAAAGGAAATCCGGATTCCACACCATGCAGTACACGATGTTTCAACGTCCCGACTTTTGGAACTACTGCATATGGATTTAATGGGGCCAGTAAACACCCCTAGTGTGGCAGGGAAGAAGTATATTTTCGTATGTGTAAACGATTTCTCGAGGTATACATGGGTATCATTTCTCAAGGAGAAGTCAGAGGCTGCTGATGTTTTCAAGAACTTGGCCCACAGGCTACATGTAGAAAAGGGAGCCACCCAGGTACGAATCGCACGAATCAGGAGTGATCATGGAAAAGAATTCGAAAATTCTAAATTTCAGGATATTTGCGAGACACTTGGAATACACCACGAGTTCTCTGCTCCCATAACTCCTCAAAAAAATGGTATAGTAGAAAGGAAGAACCGAACGTTGCAGGAAATGGCACGAGCAATGTTAGCCGAGAAAAAGGTTTATGCTAAATATTAGGCTGAGGTGGTACATACAGCATGTTACACTGTCAACAGAGTATATCTACGTCCGTTTACGGAGAAGACACCATATGAGATCTAGAAAGGGAAGAAACCAGATGTGTCATACTTTCACGTCTTTGGAAGTAAGTGCTATATTCTAAAGGACCGAGACCGAGAACCCTTAGCTAAATTCGATTCTAGAAGTGATATTGGTATTTTCTTGGGGTATTCTCCCACAAGTTGAGCTTTTCGAGTTCTTAACCAACGTTCTGGAGTAGTCATGGAGTCTATTAATGTGGTTGTTGATGATTCAGAAGAAGATTCTTTGGGAGAAGGCGATATTGGTATTGAAACACCAACACTCGACTCAGTGAATCCTACTGGTGTTGAAACACCAACACAGTCAACTGGTGTTGAAACTCCGGAAATAGGAGCACATGAACCGGATCAAAGTTCGGCCAGACCCATGCAGTTAAGGGATCAGCCACGGGTAAATTACAGAGAATTGGCAGGATTATCATGTTTTATCTCCCTTACTGAGCCCAAAAATTACAAAGAATCCTTGCTCGACGAGTATTGGATTTCGGCGATGCAAGAGGAGTTACAACAATTTGAAAGAAACAATGTTTGGTATCTCACTCCGCGACCGGCCGATGTAAATGTGATCGGAACCAAGTGGATCTTTAAGAACAAATCTGATGCGGATGGTAACATTACCAGAAATAAAGCTCGCCTAGTTGCTCAAGGTTACACACAAGTAGAAGGGGTTGATTTTGATGAAACTTTTGCGCCCGTAGCTCGATTGGAGTCTATTCGGTTGATGTTGGCGGTATCCTGCATTCTGGACTTTACTCTTCATCAGATGGATGTCAAGAGTGCATTCCTGAATGGTTTAGTGAAGGAGGAAGTTTACGTGGAGCAGCCCAAGGGATTTGAAGACCCACATTTTCCTAACCATGTCTATCGGTTGAATAAAGCATTGTATGGCCTCAAGCAGGCACCCCGTGCATGGTATGGGCGACTGACATCCTTTCTGATTCAGAAGGGATATCGTCGAGGGGGAGTAGACCGTACACTATTTGTGCTGCATAAGGGGACAAATATCCTAATCGCACAGATTTACGTTGATGATATTGTTTTTGGATCTACCTCTCCAGCATTATTGAAGGAGTTTGTTGACCTATTGACTAAAGAGTTTGAAATGAGTATGGTTGGGAAATTGTCATATTTTCTGGGGTCGCAGGTTAATCAGGAGAAAAATGGTCTGTTCATCAACCAACAGAAATATGCTGAGAATTTGATCAAAAGATTTGGACTCACAAGTGCTAAGGCGGTGCGCACCCCAATGGCTACCACTGATAAACTTACAAAAGACGAGTTAGGTCCAAGTGTTGACCAAACATTGTACAGGAGTATGATTGGCAGCTTATTATACTTAACTACAAGTAGACCAGACATCTGCTTGAGTGTTGGAATTTGTGCTCGCTACCAGGCTAATCCAAAGGAATCACATATGTCAGCTGTGAAGAGAATTATTCAATATATAAGTGAGACAGTGGAGTATGGAGTATGGTTTTCTAAGAACAAGGATTCGCAGTTAGTAGGATTCAGTGACTCTGACTGGGCAGGGAATGCTGATGATCGTAAGAGTACCACTGGTGGATACTTCTTTGTTGGATCAAATCTGGTCAGCTGGTACAGTAAAAAGCAGAATTCTATATCATTGTCTACGGCCAAGGCAGAATATCTTGCTGTAGGAAGTTGTTGTGCGCAGCTATTGTGGATGAAGCAGATGATGAGAGACTATGGATTCAATGATTTAAGTTTGACAGTCTTGTGCGATAATAAAAGCGCCATTGATATCTCCAAGAATCCTGTGCAACACTCTAGGACAAAACACATCGATAATCGACATCACTTTATCAGGGATTTGGTCGAAAAAGGAGAAGTTTCAGTTCATTATGTCCCAACGTCAGAACAACTTGCTGATATTTTTACAAAGCCTCTGGATGGCGAGACGTTTGAAGGCCTCAGACAGCACTTGGGTGTGTGTCGAATGTAAGGTACCCAGATCTTCCATTATGTTGTATTATTAACTGTTCCGTTTTTTTTTTCTTTTAAATATCGGAAAAAAAATATTATTAGAAAAATTCGAAAATCTCAAAAATATGAGAAGCCGTGTTTAAACACCGAGGGCTGGTGGTACTAAAAAATTGCTTGATTGGGAAGTAGATCAGATAAGCAAACCTTGGGCCAGAAAGTTATAATGATGGGCTTAAATGTTTGTAATTTGGTATTCTGAAAGAAGAGAAAGTAGAGTGGCTTTTTGGTTTTCGAAAAAGGAAAGTGATAGTGACAAGTGGTTGATTCCCACACAAACTCAAGTTCTTCAACTGTTCATCTTCCTAAATAGAGCTCCCGCACTTGTCTTCCTAGCAAACCTGAAATTTTCAAAAACCCAGAAACCGCATATCCCACACAAAACCTCGTCGACAATGGTGAACTTTACTTTCAAGAAATGGTTTGGGGGTTTCTCAAGTGTGCAAGTTCCAGAGAATCCGCGTTTTGAGGAGCTTGACCCCGATGTAGACGTGGAAGAATGCCCTGGAGGCCGAGAACAGAGGATAACTAAGTGGGATGGAGTAAATCGCCGACGCCCTAAGCCCAGGTTTGACCATTCTTTTGTCCATGACGGGACTTACTTTTACTCTGTTCTGGAATTTATTGTGTGGATGGTTCAGAATAGAGATTATGTTGATCTTCGAAAATTCAAGAATTTGCATGGGAAGATAAATGGATTTGATCTGAAAGAACTATTAACCGGTGGCATTGGAGAAATCAGTGAAATTAGTAAATTCTATGCTACATTAGTTGGAGTAGATTTTGGTGAACAGTACAAAGTAGGTGAGGAAATAGATCAGTTTTTTACCATCTATACGAGAATAGGTTCTCTGCACAGGCCCGTTATTAGAAGCCTAGGGGATGATGTGGTTGTGCAACCCTGGGTTACAGTGGTTAAATCTACTGATTTTGCTAGAACAAGTGGCAAAGAAATTGAGTGCTTCAATGGGTCTATGTTCTTGCTTCAAGAATTGTTGAGACAATTGCCTGTTCCAGTGGTGGAGATCAGTGATAGTGAAGAGGAGGCAGGGTGTGCAGGGGGAGCTGATGAAGCTGAGACATTTTCGATGATGAATGAACCAGAGAATGCCTCTGTGCTGAGTGAAGCTCTTTCAGAGTTTTTGAAGACCGATTCTGAGAAGGAAGATGATGAAAGTATTGCTGTGGAGAGTGTAGATGGTGCTGATATGCCTGGTACTGGTACACAAACACCAGTAGTGAACCTGGCCGAGAGGGAGCAAACTCCTGATGGTCCTAATGTTGGTGTTGAAACACCATCAGAGACAAGATAGACACGTGGACTGAAGAGGAAGAGTAAGGAGGTTGGTGTTGAAACACCAGCAGAGTCTGGGGAAATGCATGCCACTCAGATGTCAAAGAAGGCCAGGGATAGTGTGGCCTCTACTTCCAAGGGTACTCAATGAGCCGATTGGGCTGAAACTGAAGAAGTTACGTGCAGACCGGCAGAAGAGATCAGTTGAGCAAAAGGAGTCTCAGGCACTACCTGCACCTGAGGTAAGTAATGCAATTAGCCCTGAGTTTTATGATGAGGCTAGCAGAGAAAAGTGGGAGTTCATCTGTGGGAGAAAAATATTGGCAGAAAGGCCAGCTGACTCCGAAAAATATAGAGATTGTGGATTCACTGATTTTTTACAATACCTCAGAGTTGTGAAGGCTGCTACATGCTTTGTGAATTACAACAAGCAAATGGTGATGGAATTTTATTCTAATCTGAAAGAAGAGTGTGAGGATGAAGATTCCCCTTGGTTCCATAGGGTGTATGTGCGAGGGGAAGTTGTTGAGTTCTCCCCAGAGGCTGTGAATAAATGCCTGAGGCGTGGCACTTCCAGAAATGACCAGTCGGTGTTTAAACACCAGATGCCAGAAGCTTTTGATGAAGTGGCAGCGGAACTTACAGGTGGTGCGGAAAGTTTGTGGCCAATGACTGGGAGACAACAGATACCTGCATCCAATCTCACCTCCAGGTATTATTGCTTGTATATGGTAGCAGTACACAATTGGATTCCTTCGGTCAATAACACAAGTGTCACCAAAGAAATGGCTACACTTCTATATAGTCTGGGAGCAAGGCATAAGGTCAATATAGGAAGACTGGTGTTTAACGATATCATGGACTGTGCTCAGAAGACTAGGAAGGAAGCATTGGTACACCCATGTGTCATCACAATGGTGTTGCAACAAGGGGGTGCAGTCACAAGGGAGTCTGATGAAGTGATTCCTACCCAAGCCTTACGGCCGACCCTCAGAACCTTGAGTGGTCGAATTGTGAAGGATTTACCCTGGACACCTCCGGAAACAACGTGCTCAAATGTTGGTGCGGCTCGGTTGAGAGCTATTGAGGCAAGGGCAGCAGTGTGCCAAGAACTGCTTGAGCGTCATCAGACTGCTGTAGTGAAGATTTAGGGGGAGTTGGCTGCATTGAAGGCTGAGCGAGGAGATTTGCTGGCTGCAGCGACTTCGGATGCTGATGGTTCAGATGCTGATGGTTCAGAGGATGATGGTTCAGAGGATTCAGATGATATTTTGGAATAAATAGCTTTCTTGACATATTAATGAATTCAGGGGGAGAAACTTGACAGCAGAATTTTGATTTTGAATGCTTTTGATTTTGCATGATGTAGTTGTTTGGAATTCGGAATTTGATTGTTGCTTTGGTATGGATATTTGGATAATTGTGCCACCTGGTTGTCTATGTTATTTGTGCTGATGAATTCACCAATATGCCAAGGGGGAGATTGTAGAGTCCTCGGGAGTTGGACGTATTTTTGGCATATTGTGAATACTAGTGATATGGTGTTTTAACACCACTGCTATCCAGTTTTTCCAGACAACAGGTTTATAGCCACAAATTATGGAGCAAATTATGGAGTTTAATTATGCGATCAGATCAGAATATTGTGAAGATTAATATGTGATTTCGTGGTAATCTAATTCTGGTAACTGAATATTCCTGTAATAGTTAGGAATTAATTAAGTAGTTTATTTATGGTACAACTCCTACTGATAAAGGATTATCCATTTAAATACCAGATTAGAATTAGATCTTTCCTTAGTTTAGAAGTCTATTCTTGGTAGAATTCGACAAGGAAAGAATTGTGTACAAGGCAGGATTGCGAAGATGATAAAAGGAAGAAGATACAACGCAATCAAAAGAGACCAAGTATTAATCTCTACGTGAGATACGGTGGTTTTGAGCAATTTGCCTGTGCTGTTTTGGTGGTTCGAAAATCAACCGACCAAGTTTGTAAAGATCAGAAACAAAGAAGACTTAATTCCTCGGGAGGAGGAGATCCAGAGAGACGTGTTGATCGTGAGGGTTCAACGGCGTAGGATCGGCAGTGAGGGGATCTCACAACATTCACTCGATAGGTTAGCAATGTATTAGTATTTAAGTTAAGCTTCTTGTACTAAAGACTGCTTTCTAGTGAATGGTTTCTGATCTGGGCAAGGCCCCGCAGATGTAGGTGTGTTTGCACCGAACTGCGTAAACAAGTTGTGTGTGCACCGTGTATTTCACTTCGTGCTTTAACACCAAACATTAAAAAACTTGTCATAAAAGTATAGATAGTAGGTGGAACAGAATTTCAGAAATGAGGGCTAATCTGCATTCATTTATAGAATAAGGTCTCGACATTTCGCATACCCTTTTAGGAACCTGTGTAATTGGGTAATTACATAACCCGTCAATTAGTTTTACGAGGCAAGTCGAATTATCTTCCTCTTTTTTATGTGAAATTAGTTTTCAATTCCAACGCAACCACCTAACAAATTCCTTCCTTGTTGGCCAATCGTCTTCTCCGCTCATCTTTCACAGGAAATTCTAGGCAAGCTGCGCCGGCAACAATTGCTGGAGAAGAGAAAGGGATGTTGAAGGTGATGAGAGAATGTCATTGATTTGTGGAACACGTGAATTACACGCTAAAGCTTTTTATTTAATTATGAGATCAACGATTTGGTTCACACGCAGCCACATGGGGCCGGGAGGCCGTTCATATTTGTTGGGACAACAATTTTGGACACACAATTTTTGGAACGGTTTTTCTAACGAGTGCCCATGGGCACTCGTTAACAACTTCAGATTCCATCGAAAACTGTGTTATTAAATGTAAATAGAGTTAATGATTAATGACATCCCTAAAAAACTTACACTCCCTATGTACTATTACACAGTTTTCGATGGATTTACATTTAATAACACAGTTTTCGATGGAATCTGAAGTTGTTAACGAGTGCCCATGGGCACTCGTTAGAAAAATCATTTTTGGAAATACCAATTGTGTGGTGCAAAATGAATAAAGAGACAAATAAAATAATGAATCGTGAAAGTTATCCTTAAATATGCTATATTTGGAATGTGCCAAGATAAAATAAACAAAGGGAGGCTTCATTTATTTATTTGTTTGTTAAGTGGGTATCCCGACAGTCGGTCTGTCCATAAGTTTATGGATATGCTAGGGACCAATTTTTAATTAATGCAAACTAAGCAAACCCTTCTTCCCCAAATTGAAGCACAAATAATTCTTCTTCCCTAGACTCCCATTCTCTGCAAATTTCTTTATCATTCTTCTTCCTTCCCAAACTTCAATCAATCTCGTTTCCAAACTTCAATCTCCATTCTGTGCAAATTTAACTTCTCCCAATTGACCAAATCCATTTTTTTCTGATGAGCTCTTCAAACGACCAGTTAGTGTCCGACAAAATTTGCATTGAGCTCTTCACCCTACAACAAGATCTACATCAATGAATTTCAATTTTAAACTAATGAAATTTAGTTTTAAGAGGATTAAATTTTTTCCCAATAGTGTTAAAGACATGAATTTTTCATATCCGATTGAGTTTATGTTGTTGAATTGCCCTCGATGTAAATGAAATAGTTGTTGAAACTTCTAAATGTATTAATTCTGCTGCTATGAACATGTGGCAAATATTTGAAAAATGAATTAAATGCTGCAAAAAATATTTGCATATACCATGCACCAGTTACCTTACAATACATATCGTTTGTATCAAAACATTCACCTGTCAAAAAAAATGTGATTATGAATTATGAAATTTTTCTAGAATATCATGTATATGTTAAGTTAAAATTTGACAATTTAATATTGTCTCATTAACTGTGCATTGATTAATTTAGGGCGAAAAACTTTAGGGGCCCATGAACTATCACCATCGTTCACCTTTTGCCCCTTAAGTTGCGCCTCGATGAAAATCACTTCTGTTTAGTATTTGTACTTCGCTATAAAAAAGTAGAGATTGAGCTCTCCTTAACCTACAAACTGCAAAAATAAATCAGAGAATGAAAGCAAGCATAGTCGGGAAGAAGGTGATTCTAGTGCCGTACATGGGAGAACATGTGGAGAAGTACCACGAATGGATGCAAGATCCTGCTCTTCTCCAGGCCACTGCTTCTGAGCCCCTTTCCCTTGATCAAGTATATGATATGCATATCTCTTGGGCTCAAGATTCCTCCAAGCAAACTTTCATAGTTTTGGACGAGGACTTGGTTGTCGGAGACTTCCGGCACGGGGATCCTCATACCCAAGCAATGATTGGTGATGTTAATCTGTACATGAATGACTTGGATGATGCCCAAGTGGGTGAGATTGAGATAATGATAGCTGAAACAAAAAGCCGTGGCAAAGGACTCGGGAAAGAATCAATTCTTCTGATGATGGCTTTTGCAGTTGAAACTTTTGCCATCCGTGTCTTTCAAGCTAAAATTGGGGAATCAAATACTGCTTCTATCAGTATGTTCCAGAAATTGGGATTTGAGAAGACTTCTCATAGTGAAATATTTAAAGAGGTAACAATGAAGTTGCACATGACCAAGTCCATGTGTGAGAGCTATATAGGTTTATTGATTCAATGATTACGTATTCATAATCCTCAAAATGTGGTTACGTAGTTTACTATTGATCCGGCAGAGCTGTTTGCGTTTCACCCTGCCTTTTCTGGTGTGGCATTTGTGCCTGAAGCAACTGGTTACATCTCTTTTTTGTATTAATCGCAAACCAGAAACTGTTGTGCGAAAAAAAAAAAAAACTGCAAAAATAAAGATATAGTCATCTGCATAATTAGAACATCCAAGTCAAACCAAACATCTTATAAACATATTGGAATCAATATTTGCTCTATCAATACAGAGTGAACATACCAGGACAGCTACTACTGAGAAGTTGCATGGAGGTGAATGTGCACTTGGAGGTCAGTATTTCCCAAATCCATCTGTCCATGTATCATCTCAGGTGATTCTGCGGCGCCACGGCTGCAAAAGTATACCTCAATCTTTTAGACACTGTGTGTCCAACTCTCCTATTTCAGAAGAAATATTATTGAAGAAATAGAATATTTTGTGAATATTACTTTTATTTAGTTTAGTATCATTTTACTTACTTACTTAGAATTTTTGTAACATTATATAATGTACGTAGAGCATGAATACAAACATAACATTATATTTTATATAGTATCATAGTCGAAAATTCTGAAACCTAACACCTTAAATTTTTGGTTCTAAATTTTCCTTAAACGCAGCCCGCCGTCGTTCGCGTGCGACCTCCACACGCCGTCGATCCGAGCTACATTTCTGCCATTATAAAAAAAAATTGGTATCGCTGGTTCACCACCACCAGCCCGCCACCGATCAAGTCCCCTGCACTGTTACTCTCCGATCAAATCCGCTGCTCAATTGCTCTCCGATCAATTCCGCTGCCCAGTTGGTCTCCAATAAAGTCCCCTACTTTACCTGACGAACCCTAGTCTTGCGTCTCCAACCTCTTTGCCATGCTCAAATCCTCGTCGGTGTCAACTAATTGCGAGCTCGTTCGTTTACTTCACTTTCTGACGTCAACCTGCCTACAACTCTGAATGGCATCAACCTGCTACTCTGGCTGACATCGTTTGCTCAGGACGAACAAGGCGCGAGTGAGATTCACGTGTGTGACCTGCTTCAAGAAGCGCGTGTAGTCACGCGCGTTGGATAAGGAGCGCTAATTTTCTTCTAGAAGCGCGTGTTTCCACGCGCTATTGCCTAGAAGCGCGCACATTTCCCACTTGGTTGTTGTTTTGCGCTTATATGTATTGTTTATTTATTTTATTGAAAAAAATAAATAAATTCTGTTATGGCTCTCTTCGCCGGCGTCGTTATGTCGCTGCCAGGAGTTGCAGCTGCGGCCTCCCTGATGTGATTTTGATCCTTCTCTGTCTAAGGACCAATGGAGTACGGTCTTTAATTTATTTAGCTAGTTACATTACCCTTCTGACCATGGGTCAGGTAAGTCTACATTACCTTGGATTCTCGATTCGGGAGCCTTATATCACATGTCTGGTGACAAAGATTCTCTTATTGATATTATTGTTGTTACCAATATTGTTAATGTGCTACTACCTGATGGATTTGTGTCGTTTTTAACACATTATAGTTTTATACATTTTGGAAATATTACCCTTACTCATGTGCTTTATATACCTCCCTTGCGATGCCATTTATTATTATTCTCTATATTGTTGTCTGCCTTAACATGTCTTGCTTTGTTTGCTGAAAATTATTGCATTTTAAAGAAAATAAGTACGAGGACCATGATTGGCGTGGGTTAACAGCAAGGGGGTTTGTTGGCTTTGTCTGCTGGATACGCTCGTTCAGTCTCCTATCCCGCAGTCAGTTCCGACAGTTGCTTCAGTTTCTGTATCTTCATTTGATTTATGGCATCTTCATTTGATTTATGGCATCAACGTGTTAAGCATCCATCCTCTACGCAGTTGTCTTTTGTCCCTACTCTTGATCTTAGCAAAAATAATACTTCTATACCTTGCTCTGTTTGTCATAGAGCAAAGTAGACTAGGCATAGTTTTCCTTCGAGTTCTTCAAATGTTAGTTCTATGTTTGAATTGGTACATTGTAATGTTTGGGGGCCTTATAGCTCACCATCATGCATTTTATTTTTTAACTATATTTTGTGAATATTCCCAAGATATTTGGATTTATTAATTAGTTGCTAAGTTAGATGTAGCTTCTATTGTGCTTAGATCAAGAATCAGTTTGGGCGCTCTATTCGTCATGCCCGTGCTGATAAAGGTACAAAATTTCTACCTTTAAGATCATACTGTGTTGAATCCGGCATAATTTTTTAGACTTTTATGGTTAATACACAACAGTGAATGGTCGTGTAGAGAGCAAGCATCGTTATTTGATAAATGTTGCTTGTGCTTTGCGCTTTCAAGCTACTCTACCTATTGACTTTTGGGGAGAATGTGCTCTCACTGCTACATATATGATTAACTGGACACCGACGAAGAAACTCAATGTCGCGCACCATTTGAGTTACTCTACGGACGCACTCCAAACTAAAAGCTTTTGAAAGTTTTTGGTTGCTTGTGTTATGATTCATACATTTACAGATACCGTGAAAAGTTTGCTCCAAGAAGCCGACAATGTATATTTGTTAGGTATCCTGCTAGCAAGAAATACTATCGCTTTCATGATTTGGAATCATGTACTTTCTTCAACAGTTGTGATGCTGATTTTTATGAAGATTAGTTTTTGTTTGTTATGCCATCTTTATTTGTTCAGCCCGCACAGTCCCAAACTGATACTTGGTTTGACATCTATTCGATAATGGAGTTGTTGGTAAAAACCACAGTGCAACCACCTCATCGCCGGACATCGCCCCAGTTGCGACCTCACCTCAGCTGCCTTGGGGCCCATTTCATCGCTATCCATCCAACACCGGCAGCCGAACTGCTTGACCCGATGCCAGAAGCTTCTCCGGCTCTCCAGATGCTAACAGATGCACCGGTAGCTCCTCCCGTGGAAATACTGCCGCCTAACGATGCCTCGCCACTAACTGATGCCACGTCTCTGATGGCACCTCCTGTGGCTGAGCTGCCCCGTGCCCGGCGTAGGGACTGAGATTGTCGACCTCCTGCATACCTGAATGATTTTGTCTGCTCTGCTGTTAAACCCCCCCCCCCCCCTCCCCACACACTGCTACAGTCACTCATGCGCCATCGCTATCCTCAAGTGTTCTCTATCTTTTAACTTATTTTAAAATTGCGATAAAGTATGCATTCTAGATTTTTGGGTACAGTAACTTCTAGTGCAGATCCTACCATTTATTCAGAGGCATCAAAGCATGCTCATTGGTGTGATGCTATGACTGATGTTGGATTGATAGTATTAGTTGAGTTTACGTGACAAAGGGTTTAGATGGCCATGTTTGGTTTTCTTATCTAAATCCCGCATTTTGTAGACTTAATTAGTACTAATGGACATCTTGTATCCGCAAGATCCTAGATCTTCCTTTCTGATCCTCTTTAGTAGGTCACTCGTGGAAACTTTTTGTTACATTCTATGTGAAGGTCGTTCGCAAGGGCGGCAGAAGATATTGAAGGCTGTTCGCAAGGATGGTAGAAGAGATCGAAGGCCATATACATTATAATGGCAGTAGACAAAGGCCACATGCATGAGTTCGTGGTAGTTAAGGGTGGAGCCAAAGATAGGCAACATTGGAGTTCAAAATGGCCCAGGGATAACCAATGAATCGTGGTCTGAGAGTTGTGCCAAATTCAGGAAACAATCAAGAAGAATTAGCCTTCCAGGATGGTTTTGCACACACAAGAACTCTCAAAACGGCCATGGGAGAAACAGAGAATTATGGTCCGAGAGTTGTGCCTAATTCAGAAAATAAACAAGAAGAATTAACCTTTAAGGTTGGTTTCGCACGCACAAGAACTCTCAAAATAATTCAGGTTGGTTCGAGAATAAAAAAATTGACTACAAGAATTCTCAAAATGGACCGATGGTTCATCCGTAGCAAAGGAAAGAAGTTCAGCCAACGAAGCACAAATGGTTTGGCACAGACTATTTATGGTTGGCACCAAAGGAGGCACCAACGACTTACACCAAACGACACGGTCTGCGCCAAGGGTCTTTGGCACAGACCATGCCAAGTCCCAGCGCGGACCGCGCCAAAGTCGATGGGTCGTGCGCGCAAGTTCCAAGTTTCAGTCAAAAATGGCTATGTATGGGCGTAGACCCATGCCATTTCAAGTGGAAAATGTCAAGATCAGCCTGTGGTGTGAAGAATTGAGGGGCCACACCAAGTTACTGAGCAAAACATCCTTCTAGAAGATGGGCCACACAAAACGATGCGGACCGCGCTGAAACGGGCCGCACTAGATCTGGCTATCCTCGCGCACTTTTCACAAATCTTTCCCAAATGACTTGGCACAGAGGAACTATTCATAGGTTTGTGCCAAATCTCTGGGCGCAATTCACAATCCGCAAATACTATTTATGGTCCGCATGCACTATTCACTGCCACCCCCTCTCTCACTATATTTGTCATAACTCTCTCAATTTTCATCCAATTTCCCTCTACCATATATCAAAATCTTCATCTTTCCAAGTTCTATCCAACTCACTAAATCACAGCCGAAGAAAGCTCACGAATTAGATAATATTAAAGAATGATTATGCCGTAGGTGGGTTTTCTCTGGGAAAAGTGATTAGGGTTTTGAAACTTTTGGACTATTTTGGGCCTATCTTTACGCCCCAATCTCCTACTACTACATATAGAAGCCTTTAGTCTACTAGGAAAATATAGGTAGATATAATGTAGATTTGTTTTCTCTCTAGGCAGATAGAAGGAGAGAATAGTTTTTTCTCTCTCTCTAGAGTTCTTCTTCTTTTCTCCTTCTCTTTTTCTTTTCTTTTATCGATCTTAGGTCATATTATTTACTCTACACTTGTAATTAGGAGAGCATTATAGAGAGTGAAACATTCTCTCTTGTTTCATTATTTCATTCTTTCCTTTTTATTTTGCTTTCATCCTATGGTGTGGAATTCAAATCTTCGTTTGAATTCCATGTCTAAAGAGTAGTTTCCATAGCTTAGTTATAATTGTATTCATGTGCGGATTTATCCTTTTGTGATATTCTTAGTTCATCCTAATTATTGTGCTTATGATATTATTGTGACTCATTTTTTAATGTTAGAATTGCATGAGTAGTACACTCCATTGAGCACACACTATAGTCTATATTCTTGTTGGTGAAAATATTGATGCCCACTGGGGAAGAGAAACCTATAATGTGTAATGGGTAACAGGGTATGGGTGTGCATGAGTGTGTGCACGGGGATGTTGAGTATTGCATCTGTTATGTGTACAGCACAACAGTCTTAGCTGATTACATAAAGTAGTCCTATGGGTTGCAGGTAAAGGTGCTGATAAGTAGCAAGCTAGGGTTGTAAAAGGCCCTAGTGTGTTAGATAAGGTTCCTACTTCCCTTTGCCTCATTTATAGGCCTATGAAGTAGAGCGTTCGTGGTGGTAGCCCATGCCACGATTCTTCATATTCGAAGATTAGTGGTAACTCAAATTTGTGGTATGGAAATGCATCTGGAAACCCACACTTTGGGTTGGATAGTTGAACTTCACCAACTTATCCAATGCCCCAAATCCAATCCCTATGATTGGTTCCCAAATTAGATTGTGGAGAAATTCTGCAAGCTATAGCTAATGTGACCAAGAGTAGTGGTTTACTCCAATCACAAATGCTTAGCGAGATTTGCGATTACTCAACGATTCTCAAGCATTGAGAAAGTTGAAGGGAAAGTGGTCGATTGGATGAAAAGGATGAGCCAAATTGAAATCCAATATTCTGAAAATAAATCAATCCTAGTTGAATGTGAATTTTTGGTAGATAAACCCAAAAGGGATGAGGAATGCTATGCTGAAAGTGAAGAAATCGAGGAAGTGGTGATTGTACTTAATTCACAATATTACCTATTTTCACCCCTACCTCCATCTATAGAACCAACTCCCACATTTTCGGAACCCTTAGAAGAAATCATAAAGAAGCCTATCGAATATGCTAAACTTCCACACCACCAATTCCCTCTAAGGTTGACTCCTCCTCTACTATATCTTCCTCTTGGAAGATTCTGTCACCTCTCCATTTTTGGTTGTCTAAGGTGATGGGGTACAAACCCGCACTATATGGATAACATCAGGGTCGTGTCGATGACCTTAAATAAACGGAGCTTCTCGGGAGGCAACACAAGCTTTGAAAAATTATATTAGTTTAGTATTTTTGGTGTGTTTTCCTATATGTAGATTTTTTTTTGGAACTCTATTACACTTGGTGGGCATGTTTTTTTTTGTAGGAAGCATATGGTTCTTGGAGGAAGGTGAGCAAATAGGGAGTCCAACTCATGGACCATGTAGATGTACATGGTTCGTCATGCTCAAAATGGTGGACAAAGAGGAGAACCAAACCCCAAATTCAAGGGGCGTGTAGACGTGCACGACCCATGAAGCTCACATACTTTCCTACACCCCAATCACCATTTCTTCCCTACCACAAAAAAAGTACCAACCAAACCCACCTACCCTCAAAACCCATGAAACACACACATCGAGACCTAAGAGGTAACTCTCCATTGTGATTCAGTTCTTTATTCAATTTGTGGTGCATGATAGTGGTTAGAGTGAACTTTTTTTATTAGAGGTTAGGGGTAGTATATTGGGGTGATAGTAGTTTTTTCTTTACATTCCATGGTTGTACCATCAAGGATAGATTTCAGTGGTAATTCTTTATTATAAGTTCTTTTCTTTTTCTTTTCCTTGACATATGTTCTTTGATTTTGTATATGCATTGAGGACAATACAATCTTTAAGTGTGGGGGAGGGGATTAGATAGCACTTATGATTTTTAATTATTTCTATGTAACTCATAGCTCTTCTAAAATCATTTTGGAGCATTTTGTGCTACACCAAAAAAATGAAAATTTTGAAAAAAAGAAAAAAAATACAAAAACCGTGACAAGTCGAAAACCTGAAAGAACGACTTGGGTAACATTGAGAAAAACAAGGATAGGTCGAAAGACCTAGGTAAAAGTGAGAGGCTAGGCCAGACTAGGCTTACGAGCCTAGGTAAAATGAGAGGCCAAGTGGAAAAAGGTGAGAATTTGAGTACCCTTTGTGTGTTAAAGCTAGGATGAAAACCCAAAGGGCTCCTAGGCAAAATGAGAGAAATTGAGAGAAAACAAAAAACTAGGTTGACGATACATTTGCATCCATGGTTGTAACTAGATCGAGAATCACGAGTTATCCCTATGTTCAACCAAGTGGATGACTCATGGATTTCCTTGGTGGATGTTTTTGGTAGATAACTCTTTGATTGCTTTTGGGGTTCATTTTTGGAAAGTAAGCTAGGTTGACACTTATCTTCTTGGCTTATCTTTTTCCAAATTTTTATTTTCAGTGGATAGAAAGGGGAGCTTGCAAAATCCATATGTTATACTAGATAAGACAAGTATAATTGTATGATGTACTTTGTACCGTGTTATTCTGATTAGTGAATTTATTCTGAACTGGGCAAGGCCCCACAGATGTAGGTGATTTCACTGAATTACATAACCAAGTCTCGTATGTCAACATTTATGTTTTAATGTACTTGGTTTAGTTGTAACAAATTAATTGAATTAAACTAGATAATTGGTAAAACCATTAATTGGTAAATCCTCACCTATTTTACCTTGGTTTTGAAAAGGAAAGTGTGATCTGGTTTTACCAACGGCGACCAAAGAATGAGCTTATATGTCTCGGGCACCACTACTGGAAGGAATGAATTACAACTACTAGAAGGCTCGGATGCGAGTGTTCATAAATTCAATGGATGAATTGGTTTGGCACTATGTTGAAACATAACGGAAACCCCCAGTTGTTGGAAGTTCTGAAGAAGAATAACCTAGTTCTAAAGAGCCAATAGTTAAGCCTAAAGAGTCGTGGACACCAAATGAACAAAAGGCTGGATTGGCGAACTCCGGAGCATTAAATGACATATTTACTACAGTTGATGCAAATCAGTTCAAACTTATCTCCATGAGTCATCAGGTAAAGAAAGCATGGGATATCCTACAAATCGTGCACGAGGGAAGAAGTCGTGCACGTGAATCAAAGATACAAATGTTGGCCACAAAATTAGAAGAGCTAAAAATGAAAGAAGATTAGACTCTTGCAGTTTTCAATGGGAGACTCTGAGACATCACAAATATGGTGCGTCAATTGGAACAATTTTACAAAGAGTTTAAGCTGGTGAAGAAGATGCTGAGATCACTTTCCCAAAGATTTTACATGGTGCAATAGAAGAAGCAAGAGAAGTAGCCACAAAGACTTTGGATGAGCTGATGGCGTTGGAACATTCAACAGGAAGGCAAAGAAGTAGTTGACATGCAAAACTTTGTCATCAAGAAAACAATAATGAAGACGATAGCAATGATGTAAATGAAGAACTTGCTTTTATCACAAATAATTTCTCAAGGATCCTGGAGAAAGTGGTAAATAATAATTTTCACAAAAGGTTTAATGGGAACAAATCACGGTTTCAAGACTTAGGCAACAACCATGGGCCAAGGATGGAGCAAACCACTCAACAATCCTCAAAATTCCAAAATGACAAATTAAAGCAGTTAAGAAGGATTCAATGCAGAGAATGTGAAAGGTATGGACATATACAGGCTGAATGTGCCAACACTTGGATGTAGCAAGGAAAATCATACGTTGGAGTGAAGATGATGAAGAGGAACTGATCAGTAATTGTGTGGCTTTCAGAGCAAAACTTCATGGACATTCAACAATTATTGCTAGATGTTCCAACATTGGAAAATAAGAAGTGGATCGCATTCCAACATAGTTTAGGTTGCTAAAGTCCGATGCTCCAACACATAAAGGGTGTGTGAAGAATACTTCTTAAGAAATGCCGAAGACATGACTGTAAGTGATGAAAATGTCTATGCTACGTATGAAAAGATGTATTAAATGTGGTTGAAACTTGTTGATGCTAACAAACTCTTAAAAGGGGAGAAAAATATTTTAGCTGGAGAAGAAAGATAGATGACGTCCCTATTGGAATGACTCAGGAGGGGAAATGAGTTGTTAAGTTGAATTTGATTTCAATGACAAAAAGGATGAAGCTGCTGAGAGGGTTGTTAAAAGATTGAATTATGGAAAAGCAAAATTGGACGACATTCTCACCATGGGTCAGAGTTTGGAATATCGACAATGGATAGGCTATGAAAAATCATCTACCAGCACTGGGGTATTCAACACAGAGGTTCAAGTTCTGAAGAGAAAAGTGGTCAAAACACGCACATGAAAATATTTAATGTGTGGTTACTGTACCTATCAAGTTAATACAGAGGATCATTTCTTTAAGCTTCTCAGAGATATTATGAATGGACAGAAGCTCTTAGAATGTTCCAACATAGATGATGTCTGATGGTCAAAGATGGTAAAAAAAGGTATGGATCCCTAAAGCCCCTAATATGTGCCTTGTTGCTCACACTTCTCTTATTGCACACTCTAGGGATTTGTGGCACTTTGATAGTGGATGTTTTCGACATATGATTGGATCTCAAGAGTACCTAAATAATATCAAACCCTATGATGGTGGATTTGTTACCTTTGGCGATGGAAAGAAAAACAAGGTAGTTGGAATAAGTGAGCTGTCGATAAAGGGATTTCCAACATTTACCAATGTTTTGTTGGTGGAAGATCTAAAGTCTAATATCCTAAGTATCATCCAGCCATATAATGATAATACGATCTTGGAATTCCATGAGAAAAAGTGCATAGTGAAATATGGCAAGAACAAAGTACTTACTCGTATTCAGCCATCAGACAAATTTTACTTGTTGGAACAAGAAGTGAACTGCTTGAGTGTTGAATATAATAAGCTTAAAATTCCAACGACTGACGAAGAAAAACAAAATTCTCACCATGTTCCAGCATCAAATGATTTTTCAGATTAGGGGCGTAATAATGTTGGAACATCAGCTGAGGTAGATCCTACTGATGAAGCTAACGACTCTTATAACTTCAGTGATGTTGGAACACCATTCTCCCCATAACCCTCCCATGTTCCAACATCAGTGCAGACTGAATCAAACAGAAGAAGGGCTCGATGAATCTCTCGGGTTAAATATACTGATTGCTTAAATCTATGTTGATGATATGATCTCCGGGTCTACTTCACCATCTTTGGTACAAGATTTTGTGACTTTGATACAGGCAGAAAAAAAAAGATTATGGTGGGAGAACTCAATTATTTTCTAGGGATTTAAGTGAAAAAAAGAGAAGAATGGTCTTTTATAAATTAAAGTAAATATGCCTTGAATTTGCTAAAGCAGTTTGGTATCAGTAATTCTCGATCGATGCGCATGCCCATGGCGACTACTAATAGATTCGCATGGGAGTTGATCACACCATGTACATGAGTATGATTGGTAGTCTACTGTATCTTACAGCATGTTGGCCAAATGTATGCTTCAGTGTAGGTGTATGTGCAAGATTTCTGACTGATCTTAAGGAATCTCACTTGACGGTAGGGAAAAGAATTGTTCTATATGTGAGTGAGACTTCACATTATGGAATCTGGTATTCTAAGAATCAAGACTCTCATCTTGTTGGGTATAGTGATTATGATTGGGTAGGAAATGTGGATGATTATAAAAGCACTATTGGTGGATGTTTCTTTACCGGGTCAAATCTGGTGTCATGGTATAGCAAGAAACATAATTCTAGTTCTTTATCAATTGCTGAGACAGAGTACCTTGGAGGTGGAAGTTGTTGTGCACAATTATTATGGATGAAGCAAATTTTGAGTGATTATGGAATTAAAGAAATTAAAGAAGGGCCTCTAATGGTGTTATGTGACAGCAAAAGTGCTATTGACATCTCAAAGAATCTAGTACAAAATTCTTGTACAAAGCTCATTGATATAAGGCATCGTTTTATTTGAGATCTGGCTGAGAGGAAGAAATGGTAGTTGACGGTGTTCCAACATCGGAAAAATTTGCGGATATTTTCACAAATCCTTTGGACTCTGCAACTTTTGAGCTTCTCAAACAACACTTAGGTGTTTGTCAAATTTCAGGTACTTATTTTTCTCATTAGTTTTTTAATTTTATTTTTATGTACATACATTAGAAAAATACAAAAAAAGTTAAAAAGGAGAAAATGAGTACAAAAAAATGGAGTCGTAGTTGGACATGTTGGAAGTTGGTGTGAAGATATTATGGTGATTGATGTGTTGGCTAGTTGGTGAAAAGGTAAAATGGATTTATCTTGGAAAGGATAAAAAGTGTTTTTGCTTCCATACGCGTGCTTCTGGATCCCGCAAGCTTAAGGTTAGGAGAATTTATGATTGGCATGCTAGTGAGGATTTTTATGAAGTGGTCAAGCTTGATCATGAGATGCATATGATAGTCGAATAGATAAGAGAGATGACTCCTCCAGGTATTTTGGTTTAGGATGATGAAGAGTTGGAAAGCAGTGATGTTGGTCATGTTCCAACACAAAGTATAAGGACATGGGGAGAAGATGTGGACATGGAAATAGATGAGTCTGAGGTGATTAGAGATTTTGATGTTCAAACATCAGTGAATGTGGCTGGAGAAGATTATGACATGGGTGGTGAACAAGCCTATGTTCCAACACCAGGCATGGAGATAGGGGGGGAGAAAGTACTGATGGAGTTAAGGAAGCTGAGAATGGTGATGTTCCAACACTGATAAAAGTTGGGGGTGTTGATTATGAAGAAATGAAAGGATCTGACGTTCCAACATCAAAGAAAGTAGGTGAAGCTGTGAGCTGCTATATTACAATATCAGGGACTGATGTTCCAACACAAGTTGAGCAAATTATTGAAAACACTACTGATCAAACTACAGAATCAGTAGAAGAAAAAGCACAGCTACCAATAAGAAGATTAAGGTAGAAGGAGAACATAGTTAAAGGGTGGCTACCTCAGTTAAGGATACACTGAGTTCTTTATTCTTTGATGAAAACTTCCACGAGAGTTGGGAGATTATGAGTCAAAGGAGGATTCTAGGCTAGCTGATTTAAGTGCTTATGAGAAGTGTATCTTTACAGATTATCTGTTTTTTGGATTCAAGACTCCTACCTCTGTCTACAAGGAGTATAACCTAGATATTGTGCCAAAATTTTACTCGAATTTGATGGGAGAAAACACTAACTCAGATTCTGGTTCGAGGGGTAAGGTTTGAGGGGTGAAGTTTTCAGGGGTTCGAGAGGTAGAGGTTCGAGGACAGGGTTTCGAGAGGTTACTGTTTAATAGGGGTTCAAATTGTAGTTTTCAATAGGGATTCGAGGACATGGGCTCGAGAGATTACTGTTTAGCAGAGGTTCGAGGACAGGAATTCGAGGGGTACTATTTAGTAGGGATTCGAGGACAGTGGTTCGAGGGATATTGTTTAGTAGGGGTTCGAGGATAAGGGTTCGAGGGCATAGGTTTTATAGGGATTTGAGGACAAAGGCAAGGGTTCAAGGGCAAAGCAGGGGTTCGAGGGCAAAGGCAGGGGTTCGAGGGCAAAGCAGGGGTTCGAGGGCAAAGGCAGGGGTTCGAGGGCAAAGCAGGGGTTCGAGGGCAAAGGCAGGGGTTCGAGGGCAAAGGCAGGGGTTCGAAGGCAAAGGCGGGGGTTCGAGGGCAAAGGCGGGGGTTCGAGGGCAAAGGCGGGGTTTCGAGGGCAAAGGCGGGGTTCGAGGGCAAAGGCAAGGGTTCGAGGGCAGCCTGTACCCATACAAGATATATATATGTATTACTTCAATTCATGCTAAGGTAATGAAAACACTCACCTTGGTTAAACCTGGGCTTGGGCAACTTCCGTTTTCTACTTTACTACTATTCATCAATGTTCTTTGGCAAGAGTTTTTGCTTACTGCATGAGAAGGTAAGTGTTGGGGATCAAATATTTATACTTGGTGAAAACCTAGGTTCTGACACCTACCAACCTAAAATTTTATCTCGTTATCCTACATCCACTTGCTCAAAAATTACTTTGGAAAATTCTATCACGTCCGCCGTTCATTTCCTCTTCCCAGCAATTCCATTTGCCAAAATTACTTTGGATAATTTCTTTACATCCGCCGTTTCTTCTTCTCAGTGAATTCACTTGCCAAGATTGAATAAAAGTCTGTCGTCCATTTCTTCTTCTCAGTGAATCCACTTGCCAAGATTGAATAAAATTCCGTCGTCCATTTCTTCTTCCCTTAGTTTTCCTTACTTTTTTATTCATACATATTTACTTATTACTATTATTTGTTTATTCATTGTATTTATTTGCTATTTCCTTCACGTTAATATCTGCTGCCAGCTTTTCTTCATGGTAATTTTCTTACATTTAATTATTCTTTTGCTCATATATTTATTATCATTATTAGTATATTATATAATGTATACTTTTGTATAAATATGTATATTCTCTTCTCGGTAATTTCTCTTATTTATTTATTACTATTATATATATATATATATATCTTCTTCCTGGTAATTCCTCATGATTTATTTATTTACTTATTTACTTATTTATTTATTTATTACTATTATTTATTAGTATTATTATTTTAATCATTGCTTTGTTTTCTCATGTACCCCAAATATTTTCTTGTGACACCACATCCCAGCGTACTATTTGTTTTCCTTTCTAGTGTTTTAATTTTTTTAATTATTTATTGTCTCATTTTATCTTTATCCGTTTGAATTCTTTATTTACTGGCTTTTCTTCTTTTAATTTTCCATACTTATAATCAATTATATATATAACACAATTATATTCCTTGAAATAAAAACAATATTAGAAGTGATAACTTATTTATTTTATTCTTATTTGTAATTACATATTAAAATTATTATTATATAAAATTGTCATAAGTATGAAAAATATATTAGGAGGTTATGAAATAAATTGTTCCTCAATAAATTAGAGTAATATTCGTTTTAGAGGAAGATACAAGGTAAACTATTGGAGATGTTTCTAGACAATTTTTTAATAACTCAATTTATCATTTATTACTTTACTCCTTTTTAAAATGTGCAATTAGTATATCGTGTTTCCATTATGATTCGACGTACTATTATTTCTTTTCTCTTTCTTAAGTGAAACATGTACTATTATCGACATACTATTCTTAACATCTAGGTTAATCCATAATAAAAAATTTTCCAATTAGAGGGATCAAAAAGATTCAATTGAGATAACATGATTTGTATCGAAGGTATATTTTATTTATTAATCTAGTTGGGTTCGGGGTTTCACACGAGATCTATCTTTCCAATCATTTTTAGGTGCATTCACGGGAAGTATGCGATCTAGGAAGTTCTACAAATAGCTAACCAAAAAATGCAAGCGAACTCGAGAGACCTACCGAGAATGATTGTCAGATAAGCCAATTCTCTGTCCACTAACTACCCTAGTCAAATCCCAACAAATGGTGGATTGGCGCAAAGACGAAGGAAGAGCTTCTAACCTATCTTTGTAGTCCGCACAAGATTTCTCCAATTGATGTACAAATGATTCAAGGTGATTGCATTCAGTAGGAAGTTTGTCATTCTCACCACGCTGTTATGTGCTTATAGCAAACTGTTCGTCAAATTTGGTTTTCCAACCAGCAGTAGAAATCGTTCAATGACGCATTTGTCTTGCTTTTTTTTTCTTGAGCTGAACCAGTAAATCATTAATGCGACAACATTACTTGTCAATAATCAATGTCTTCTGATGAGCTTCGCGAGTCTTGCTCGCACCATATTCTCTAGCCTTAACTTGTTGGTGAAGCATCTTCACCATGTTCAGTTGTTGTCGATGAATAAGACCATTATGTTTCTTCAGAATCCTACGTAAATCCTTCACATTATCTAGGGTGTCTTTTACAATCACATTCCACTTCTTCTCAAGGTTATTAATTCCCAGGAGCATATATTTCAAGCAAATACCTAAGCATAAAGCCCACTCTTTGACATGAACATGAAGGTTAAGTGTCAGCAAATACTTAGAAGCAGATTCAAGATAAACTAAGCCACAAACAATGTCCTTGCCTTGTGACTCCACATTGTATCCATCAGGGATACGCTTTCAATGAGGACTACTCACAGACGAGGAAGGAGACGAAGAAATAATGGGAACTTGCCACCCAATAGATAAAGGAAGTGATTTAAGATGCAAAAATATATTAGAAGAAACAACCTTCTCACACTCTTCGGAAAAAATTGAGTAGTGCAAACCAAATTAATGAGCTCAGAAAGAGGAGTATGCCCCATAAAATCAAAGCTTTTCCAAAATCTATGATCAACCAGAATATTGAAGCCCTGCATGTAAGATAACGAATGAGAAGTATGAATAAAAGGAAGTAAATAGATGTTCAGAGCCAAAGTACATTAATAGTACAGGCATACACCTACATATTTGTTTAGATCTATAACCAAAACCCAAAGAAACCAAATATACTAGAAATTTAACTAACTTCAGTGCTTGGCTGGGGCTCAGCAGCAATGGCAGTGACATCCCGGATTGGGGGCTCGCTGTGGACTTTATTGCTCAGCTGCTGAACAGGGGTCTCAGTGTTTACGTTCACCTCAGTTACCACACCAACATCAGGATTTGGAGTTAATTTTTCAGCCCCAAGTTTGAGCAACATATTTCCAGATAATCCACCTCGCATTTCTGCAACTCACTCATGGAAGGAAGCTTAGGAAGCCTAGCGACATGGGTCAACAGATCAAAGGGATGACCCCTATGTATAATCTTGGCAGTGAATGCCTTGTTCAGATCCTCTCTCTTCTTTGTTAGAGTTTTAACGCAGGTCTTCATTGTAAGAAAACTCTTAAAACTGCAACTGGGGTTCCACTCACGCTATCTTTCACAATCTCGCAATAGCCAACAGTGCGAGCATTCTTGTAGACATCCTCAAAAAATGTATCGAATAACTTGGTCTTCAACAGTCGATCTATAACAACCAGAGGGTACTTGGGGTTCGCAGGCCCATTGGTGCATAGTTCATCCAACTCAGAGTAAAGCTTAGTCATCTCCCTTGTGACAGACTTAAAGCGATCATCAACATCGGTTACCCTTTTCTCAGTAGCCTTCAGCCAAGTCTCCAATTATGTACATTTTATTTCCTGGTCTTTATATTTCTCTTCCAGGTTCTCATCAATGGGGGGAAGAATAGAAAGCTTCTCACTCGGAAGTTGAAGGCTTTTGCCGACATTATAACAGAAATACAAACAGAGCAAAGTTAATAAACATATTACACACAAGAAGTCAACATAAAGGATAAAGAAAATGTTAATGAAATCCAGCTTAGGTACTCATCACACCTAGTGTGTCTGGCATGGAGGTTTGAGAAGATATCAGCAATCATCCCACCATGGCAGAACCCTCTATTTGCAGAATGATTTGAGTACGAGATTGGCTATCACATCCCTTTTTAAGGGGAGGAAGCAAATGACCTAAATGCCCTTCACCCCTACCCATTTTCTGCTTAAGCTTCTACACACCAGAGGGATGATGCCTCCCCCTCCCCCATTTTAGCTTTGCCCATTTCATTAGGGACAATTTTCTTAGCACCTCCAGGGGGGATGGTACCAGCAGCAGTGTTATGCGGCTGAACAATGGCTTCATAAGTCTCTGCATCACCTCCTTCAAGGAATTAGCTAACGATATCACCTTTCAACAAGTCCAAGGATGAAACATAAGAGTCATTAAAAGTTAAATGAACACAAGGAAGAAATAGAGCGATTCACAAAAAAAACAAAGGTTGTAGAACAAACCCATCAAAATAAAGATAAACAGAACACCTTCAGTATCATGGTCAGCGTGGTGAGGTGTTTCGTATGACCGGGAAGTGTTACCACGATATCTATGTCTTGGGTAAAATAGACATTTAAGCCATGAAGCCTAACTATGGGAACCTTGTAATTCCAAGATGGCACAACAACCCTAGGGTTTTGTTTCAACTCTATGAAGATGTATTTGGTACGCCACAGACAAACATTACTATGGAAACCCTTCACGAGCTCAACCATATCGATTAAGGGTAAAACATAAATTTATCTATAGTATTTTTAACTCTCTGGAGATGGCAATAATTACTGAACAATTCAAGAGTAAAGTGTACGTTTGCTACATCACACACCTGAAGAAACCCCATTATGATTGCAATACCCTTGGGGTGGAATTGGGACATCGTTATTTTATAAGAACACTGAATGTCTATCACAAGCTGTGGAAGAGGGAAGTAAAGGCCAAATTTTTTATAGGATAGATAACACAATGTATATCCAGGAGGTTTAGTACGAACACACTCATTGTTTGCAGGAGCGCAAAGCTTAAAAGAGCTTTAAGTACTTCTTTAACTCATCCACATACAACCCGGTAAACATACTAGGTATGGAAGAGGATCTGGTGGCTTGGCCGGAGTCCTCACTGGAATAACCATCGAAAAGAGGAGATTTAATATGATTACAGGGCAACAAGACGAGAAACAATAAGCATAGGTCATTTGAGAACAACATAAGGTTAATCAATTGAATAGATAGTACTTAATAGTCCGTCGGAATAAAAACTCAAAAGGAGTTCCTCGAAGTAGATGACCAGAAGGTTACACAGCAAAAATAGAGAAACTACTATTACGATGATAAAAGATAGGATACCAAGTTCAGATCATATAGTAACATGGTGGAAGACGGAAACAAACCTTGCTCTTAAAAAAGGTAAGGAAAACTGACTCGCAGGAAACTTAAAGTCGGCTGGAGAACAGGAGAAGATGACGATTTTGGTAGATAACAGCAGGGAAACTGAGAAAGAGACAAATCTTAGTATTTATATTCAGTTGTGAGAACATAATAATGAAAGTTTGACAGAAGTAAGTTACCTTTCACGAATTTCAAAGTGGCGGCGGAAGATGAAAAAATAGCGCACTAATGAGTGAAACGTGTTTAAAATACCTATTTATGAGATGGATTAATAGAAGCTGTTAGGTACATATGGAAATAATCCGCAACAAAATCGAATAAAATCACGGATCTTTTGAACATGTCTTACGCTATCAATAACAACAAGAATTTGAAAATTCAAAATTTGAAAAATGAAAGACATGGCAGACAAAAGATCTATCAGACACGAAGCTATTACCACTTTTCAATTCCTAAAGTGACAAACGAACCTTATATAACAACTCGGTTCGTAGTCAATGACTTTGACGGGATCCGCTCCATGCTACTTAGTCTCCATAGCTGGGGGGCTTATGGTCCATACTGAGCCTAAATGAGAAGAAGGCCTAGAGCACTAGAAAAGTCATCTGGGCTAAGAGAAGAGAAGAAGAAGGTGGAAGATAACCCACCAACAAAAAATGACGGAAGCCCTAATCAGTCGTGGCTCACAGACCAGGTTTGTTGGACACATGATCATGCACATGGCAGTGATGCTGGACACACGATCATACACACGATTCCAATTCCGGATAAAGCAAAGCCATGACCATAGTGTATTATAAAAAGAAGAAGAGAATATGGAAAGAAGGTAAGTGCAGCTAAATGATAGCAAGTTAACTGAAAAAGAAGGTGACTGACTTCTGCGTTGGCGTGTCTTCCCCAGAACCAATTCCCAGACTTCTTTTGTAGGTGCACTTTGGTGATCAAAATCACCTAGCCAGACAATAGAATACCACAACATCAATGGACACAAGTATCCTACCCAATCCTTTCCTTTTTTATTAGCAATGAAATACATGTACCTTAGCCATAGCATGTTGAAGATTAGACAAGAACTAATTTAATCGCAAACAGTAAACGATTGGAAAATTTTTGGAAATTAATCAATGCACTTAAAATAGGAATAGGGAAATGATTATTTGGTTCACTTGGTCATACTTGCATAATTCGTCTAGATTACTCCTTAACGCAATTATGATTCGATTTCTTCCAAAAACACCTTCATTTCCCGAAAATGTGTTTTTGGAGTTATGATAGTGTGCGTTGAGAAGTTTGCACAAAACCTTGATGAATGTCGGGGAACCCTTCTAGACTTTTGGCTTTGCTATAGCGGGCTTCTTATCATTCATAGTCTTTGGAACTATTGTTTTTGTCTGTGGCCAGCTAACCTTCAGATGGCTGTCTTTTGTAGGGTTGACATATACTAGGCGTTGAGGCCATAGAACGAAAATCCCGTGAGCGGTTCCTACCTTCTTTTACTCTTTTTCTGGCACTGGTAAGCTTGTATTTTGCACATCATCTTTTTTTATCGTGACCATTTCCATTCCATCGTGGATTGGAATTGAATGGTGCTTTTTCATAGACCCGTAGAAAATACCATCCGCAACATGTAGTGGGTTTGCACTCTCATCCACCTCTATGAATAGCTCACATAATTGGGATCCCTACACCATTTAGTTAGAAAATAAATTAACATTGTCACTAAAGGTAGTAAAAAAGTATTAAAATAATAAATTTAACGTTTTTCGGGGTGGAAAGGATGTTTTCATCCAGAGTATATTCAATCCTTGGTATTTGTTGCAATATGTTGTGGTTCACATCTACTTCACCTGGAGAGTGGTTACATCCTCTAGAAAGCAGTTCCCAGTCGCCATTCAAATCATTCAGGTTTTTGGGCAATTGTAGACCGGTGTGCTTCACCAATTTGCGAATTAAGATATCTTGTTGTTCAATTTTCTTGTCCTACATTATTGCCTCTTTCTGCAAAGTGTAAAGTCTCAAAGGTTTCACCTTATGATATGAATATAGAACGCCAAAGCCTCTCTTTGAGTCACGAAAGTGCAAACCCCTCGCGCACATCCCGGGTGGTTGGATCTTCCAGTGGCCTCGCACAAATTTTCATGCTTTTCGATCGGAATGAATGTAATAGATTTTTCATCACGTTTCAGTTTAGCCTAGTTTAATTAAAATAATAAATCCGGTAGTAAATAGCAAGATTCTATCTTCTTCATCTAAAAGATATTTCGAGTTTAAAATAGAACAAGATAAAAAAATCTTACCACTTTTTCCACTATTCGAATCACCTCTTCCTTCACATATTCACCCTTGTTGTTTCTTTGAGCCCTTAGGAATAGATCACACCGTATGATTTGTTCGACTTCCAATGGTACAACTGATTTCAGAGCTTCATCCTCGTCTATCCCCCCCCCTCCATCGCCAATAAAACATCTTGTTCATATTTTTCCTTTATGATCTCTAGAACTGCCAAAGAATAACCACTACGGCTCTTTTGATGGGGAGTTATGTTCATTACCTCAAATATTTTTTTCTCATTTCTCTTACCCTACGAGAAACGTGGGAAGCCATGTGACATTCACACTATACATGCATAATAAAATCCCATGATTTTTAGTGTACTAACATTTTTTTGCATTTTCTAATGCACTTTTCTTGTGGATTTCCCAACTCTCTGGTTAAATATGTGTGTAGGTAAGCCATGGACAGTCGCCTTGTTCTGTTGAGTAGACATAATCTCTTGATAAATTGTACTTATGTTCTCCCTAGCTTTTTTATAGCATGCTCATCGTCCTCTTCCTTAGGCCGTCTATGTATGACGCTTTGATTTCAAATAGTCTCTAGGGTTTCAGAAGAATTCTAAGTCACTATAGGTTTATATAATTTTGTTATTGTAAAGCAAGGGATTAGAAAGGAAATGCAATCATGTACGTAGATGTACCTTGCATTCCTTCCAAAGGGCGGCTTTGTAATCCTTCGAAACATCGTGTCAACTATGTAGCATATGTCAACCCTAGTTCATTTCACCTTCCCAACCCAACTAGACCACTTTGCACGCTCCTCTAACAAGCAAGTACCATTTGCATTGAATACAAAAGGGGTCAATTCCTTTCTTGCTATCCTTCGCTCTAGCGTTTTACAATGTATATTCACAATTCCTACAACTATAGGTCCCTCATCTTCCTCATCATTATCTAGCATTATTTTGGGGTTCCCACCTCTGGAAAAATCATGTTCTTCATGAATTCATTTCTTAGCCATTATCGAACTTCCAAAATCTATAATCCACTAATTGATCACTTAAACTAGTATGACAAACCCTGACAATTTAACAAGTAACATATGAATGATTAATCAATCATGCATCATATAAAATATACTAAAAACAAAACACATTATTTTTTCACAACACAATATCTCAACATGGATAAGCCTTGAACATTTGCACACATTTTTTTTCGAGATTGAAAAACCCACCTATAGTTTATGTTTTAGATGATTTTTTTTACCTCATGATCTAATCTTAAAAGTTCCTTACCTCAAACAACTGCACATCTGTTGAATATTTGAGCACCTAGTGTAAGGTTTTGGTTTATCAACATCAAAGAAGGATATATGCAAAGATTTGATGAAAGAAGATGGGAGAATTGAGTTTTCGTGGGTTTTTAGGGAAAATTCTTGAAGAAATGTGGGTGAATAGTGATTAAAAAATCACTTCGAATGGAATTTAATGCCTTTAAGGGCTCTCGCGTGAATATTACTTCCGAGTCCAGGTGGTTGTCATGTTTTTTTTCTCATACATGAGTTACTTCCAAACTCAAAAATTACTCTGTCATTCAATTACATAAAAATCCGACAAGCTTCCTCACTCAAAAGTTCTTTTCAATATAAAAAAATAGTTTCAATCGTGTTCTAACATTTTCCCCAAATCCCAAACCCTACTCTCTCCTTCTGAAGTCGGACCAAAGGAAACCATTAATTTGTAAGGGGAATCATGTTGAGGATGAGGGGAACAGGAAGGAAACGCGGCCATGGCAATGCTTCGACTTGGAGCCACGACCCGTTTGATGGGCCTGGGCGTTCTAACACACAAAGGCTGAAGAGAGGTGTGTAGAATTCTTTAAAAAAATGGAAATGTTCTAATCCTAAGGTAGTTCTGAGTTCTACAGTACAATACTTGTCACTTGGTTATGTTTTAAGGTACTTTAAAAATCAAGGAATGGACAAATTGATAACGTTGGAGGATGGTGTGCACTCGGATGAGGTTGTCCAATTTTATGCAAATTTAGATAAGAAATTTACAAATAGTGACTTGACTATGATGAATAAAGTTAATGTTACAGTCACCAAGTACACCATTAACACTGTTCTAGGAAATGGGTATACCAACCCCTCTAAACTAAGGCCCGACAACCCCAATAGACCCCTTTAAATCTACCATACACAGCAGTGGCCTGGTTTTACTAACTCGACACCCTTATGCCCGGTTGAAATAGGGAAGAAATACTTTCGAAGGTTAGAGGATACACCGGGTAGGGAAGATACTTATGATGTGGGTCGACTAACAGACGAGTAGAGGCTAGTCTATGAGTGGATTTGCTTGAATGTTTTGCCATCGGGAGGACACCCTTGCGAGCCAACTATAGGAAATCTAATGTTGTTTTATTATGTGATGGAGGGAATTCCTATTAATCCTGGCTTTGTGATCATTAGCTATATGTTGAAGGTTGCGGCTACGAAAAAGAAAGATCTCTCGTACGGGGGATTGATCACTGCATTGCTGAAGCAGTTTGGGGTCATACCTGTAGATAGGCCACTTAGGTTAGATTGTTATGATCAAAGCTAGTTTGCACACAAGCAGTTGGAAGTGGGCGACAATTTTAAGTGGCATCACAAATTTATGGATGTACCCGGGGCAGCTGCTAAAGCCACGAAGAGAGCTAGGGATGTAGATATAGAGTGTGCCGAGGTATCACGTGAGTTCATCAACATTTCTGTACAACACTTTGTTCAATAGAACTCTCTGTTGACACATATTTCCCTAAATTTTGTCATTCTAGGTGGCCGAGTTGACTGGAAGAGCCACGTGTCGAGGTACACAGTGTGCATTCGAGGTGATATTAGCAAGGAAAATGAAGAATTGGGGTGCATTGAAGCCCATCATGCCATGTTTATGCCGGCCGCTGGGGTGCAGTTGGAACTACCCGACAATAAAACAATGCCAAAATTCACACCAGAACACTCTATGAGTGACCCCGATGACGATGCCCCCATTGATGAAGAAATTAATGCAGAGTTTGTCGCAATGTTTCGCGATGATTAATTAAACAATCTTGAACTTTGATTTAAGACCTAGACATTTCCAACCTTGTTGTTTGAATAACAATATAAGTACTTATTGTCGTTAAGGATGTTGAAACCTGAGATTATTTTTTAAATATGTTGAATCAAACATTTTGTAATTACGTATATTTAATTTATCAAGCATTTTTTAGTTTAGGTTGATGTAAGATATCCCAAGACATCAACGAATAAGCAGAATGACCACAGGCGACGATGTACTTCATCATTCGGAAGTCATTCATGGCTATTTAAATTATGGTCATTAACGAGTTCCTAATTCAGAAATTAATCGGACAAATTAGCATAGCATATAGTGAATGGAAAACAATAGATACAATGCTATTCCGGACTCGAAAATATTACTTCCGGGATCAGGTGTCATTTCCATTCCAAATCTTACAAATAGGTAATTCAACATAGTAATCTTCATGAAAAATGAATTAGACTAATTTTTATCACCTGACCGATGCATCCGAGGTCAGGTGTCTTATCTATTCCAAACCTGTTATCCATCTCAACATCTGCAAAATAATCAAAAAATCCTATATTTTATGCCACACACGACAGTACTTCCTCACTCGGAAGTAAACTTCCGATGTCAGCTGCCATTTCAGGTGTAAAACTACTCACACAATTAAAAATTAGGATTGTGTATTTTTTCATGTTCCTCATTTGGAAGCATGTTTTCAGATATTTAATATTTCATACCCGACTTACTTCCAAACTCGGAAGTAGGGTTACTATATAAAACTATAGTCAAAATCCCCAAATCAGTTCAATTACAAACCCTAGCTTACTAAATCTACTACTTCTGGCATCAGAATCAATCCAAAATTTTCTCATCTACATATTTCCTTGTGTATACAATGGCCTCATCACAACAAGGAGACAATGGGAGGAAGGTTCAAACCAAGAAAGATGCTTTCAAAAAGGCTAGGGCAACTTCCGCTCAACGAGCTAGGT
Organism: Rubia yunnanensis; assembly: GCA_037428765.1. Classification (NCBI taxonomy): domain Eukaryota; kingdom Viridiplantae; phylum Streptophyta; class Magnoliopsida; order Gentianales; family Rubiaceae; genus Rubia; species Rubia yunnanensis. The sequence continues at coordinate 60,178,736 of CM075069.1, read as the reverse complement.
TTGCTTCATGCGAATCGAGGTACAACAACTTGTGCACCCATGGTAAATTGCTAGATTTCTATGTGCTAAACTTCAATTAGTACTATAGAATAGGGCTAGCTGAACCTGTTCAATTCTTTTTTGGGCAATATGTAGAGAAATTGATAACCGTGAATGAAGCTTTTCACTTTGAAGAAGTGTGTTAGTTTTATAGAAATTTCCATCAGAAAGGGGATGGTGAGTATGAAACTAAGGTTAACGCATGCCCTATTGACCTGAGTTTGTGGATAATTAATAAATTCATAGTGTGTCCGTACAAAGGTCAAGAAAATGTGTTTCCCGATAATGTCATGGGACTTTTGAACGATGTTTACCATAGAGAGGCTTTTCCACTATAGTTTAATGAGCCTTATGTTAACCTTGTAGCCTATAATGAACGACATTTTTGTCACGACCCTGCCAATTTTGGGAAGCTATAGAGTTATGACACTAGTCAGCTAACCATAGACCAGTTTATAGTGTACGAAATGATAGCAAGAATTATTGTACCCATTACCGGCCACCTAACTGAGCCTTGTTATGATATTCTCATGATGTTCTATTACATCATCATGGGTAGGAAGATCAATCCAGGTTTTGTGATCTTCAATCACATGTTTTGGGTTGCAACATCGAAAGAAAATATCAAGAACCTTCCATATGGTAATATGATCACATTTATCCTGAAGTGCGTGCCCAGGATGGCACATCATAGTGAGGAGAAGCAATGCAAGTGGTTTGACAAGCAAGACTACACAAGGAAGAAATGGATCTTGGTTGATGCCAAGTGGGCTCACAAGCTAGGTGAAGAACCGAACAAGAGGCCAAGAATTGAGCAAGGTATAAAATGCATGCATTTCAGTATTTTCATTATTTTTAAAAGATGTCATGATATAATAACAGGTTATGTTTACTATGCAGACGAATCTTCTCCAACTTTCATGAAAGGGTTCAGGGCATGCTACAAAAGGGTACGTGGGAAACTGGCGCAAATTAGGGAGCGTATATGGAAGTTTGAACCACGTCAGTGCGCTTACGAGCGTCACTTGTCATCTAAGTCCACAGCACATCCTAGGCCAAGCTCTTCTATTTGATTTTTTATCACATGTTCCAAGCTAGAATTGTAATTTACTTGGTTTCAATCAACTTCTCCAAATTTGACCTGATGTAGCTTAAATATTCAAATTTTTGCTATGATGTATGCTCTGATTTTGAATTTAAGTTATGTTTGGTTTACTGGCTCAAAGCCTTATAACAGTTTTACCATTTTAGCCAAATAGCTTCCGTAACCAGAAGTACATCGGGTGGTCAAGCCAACACAAGAAAATCAACTTAAACCCCAACATAAACTGAACACCTACTTCTGCTTCTACTTCATCTTCTTCATCTTCCCAATCTTCTTTTGTTTCCGTCTCCTTTTAGTAATCTTCCCACGTCCATCAACCCACATTCCCTCATCATGGTCAGTTTGGGCAAAGAAATCATATAAACTTGCATCATCATCTAATAAAATAGTGTCTTCCAAATTAGATTCGTTTAGGGAATTTTGACCAAAGTCAATTACATCTCTTGCCCCATTTTCCTCGCTAAAAGCCCTTTTCCCTTCGACAACAACCTCCCACTGAGGATCTCCGGGATCTCTCATATAGAAGACTTGATAAGCTTGTGATGCCAAAATGGATGGATCTTCTCTCCAACCAACTCGATTACGATCAACAAGGGTGAATCCCATATCTTCAATTTTGTGGCCGGTGTTTACATCTACCCATTGACATTTAAACATGGGAATTTTCATTGTCATGTAATCAAGCTCCCATATCTCGATTATAGTTCCAAAGTAGCAGGTCTGGGCATACATTGGTTTCAAATAACTTGCACTCTCTACATGTAATACCTTGGACACTAGTGTCACACCACTGTTCTGTGATACCCCTTTGTCATAACTTGATTTGGTGCCAAAAGTGAATCCATTAATTTCATACCCATAATAGGATGTAACTGTACCCAATCGACGTCATGCCAACCATTTAACTGAACGTGGATAATCACCCTTCGTGATATAAGATCGTAGTGGCCCTTATCTAGTCCATATGAACTCTACATAGGGCACAACATTATCGTGATTACGAAGAACATACAGGTGAGCTGAAAATAAATCTTCCACTCTAGGACTAACTACTTTGCCCTGACATACACCAACACCCTGAAACCGGCCATCATGTCTTTTTTTTGGGAGGCCGACAGAATAAACTTCATTCGTATAATATGTACAAAACACAATGACCTATTCTGCCACGTAATGCTGCACAATGCTTGCATTGGGTCTGCAATGGTTCTTCACAAAATGTTTGAAGATTTTCATGTACCTCTCGAAATGATACATCCACCTCAGAAATACCGGACCACACAACTTGATCTCAAGCTCCAAATGTACAATCAGATGGATCATTATGTCAAAGAATGACCAGGGGAAGTACATCATCATCTGACATATAACTTCTACTATCATTGATTGCAAATGGTCAAGATTTTGATGACTACTGGTTTTTGTACAAATCGATGTGAATAATAGACAAAGTTTTGTAATGGACAATTGCACGTGAGCAGGCAAGGTTGCCCTTATGGCTACGACATTCAGTTCTTGCATTAGGTTGTGGCAATCATGTGATTTAAGTCTAACAAACTTACACTCATCCACAAACACACACAAACATATGTTAGACGAGTAAGTACTAGGCACCCGCACATTACTCAGTGTCTCACAGTATGATTCCTTCTCCGAAAGAGACATTGAATAGCATGAAGGTGGAAGGTAAGAATCTTCTTAACTCGTGACCGGTGCCAAACTACTCTTGATTCCCATTTGAACCTAGTTAATATAATCCTTCAAACCATCATTTGTTTTACTAGGGGTATTCAACAGTGTTCCAATTAATGAATCACACACATTCTTATCAATGTGCATTAATCGAGACAATGGCGTACATCCAAATCCTTCCAATATGAAAGTGTAAAAAAATGCTGCATTTCTTCTAATTTCCTTCATTTCCCGCTTTAAGGTTTTTCTTCCCAAAATTAGTAGGAAAATCCTTAACTTTCTCATAAACCTCAACACTAGTGAGCGGTGTCGGGGCCATTCTCTCCTCAACTTCTCCATTAAACCATATTTTTGCCGATCTCCATGGGTGACCATCTGGAATAAACATTTGATAGCCTTGATAAATTGTTTTACAACCATGCTTCACTTGACAAAATGAATTTTGTTTCTCACATATTGGAAAAGCGTAGTGCCCTTTCACCGAGTGTCCTAACAAATTTCCATATGCTGGAAAGTCATTTATCATATAAAACAACAACGCCTTCAATATAAAATCCACTCCTTCAAAAGCATCGTATGTCAGGAAGCCATCATTAAACAACGACATCAAATCATCCGCCAAAGGATCGAGGTACACATCTATATCATTACCAGGTTTCCTAGGGCCCGATATCATCATTTATAATAAGACATACTTCCGTTTCATTGTCAACCATGACATGAACTTGTATATGACTAACATAATAAGCCATGAGCTATGGGTGCTTCTCATATTACCGAATGGATTCATACTGTCGGTGGAAAGACCAAGTCTTAAACTATGGGCTCAGAACCAAAATCAGGGTACAATGCATCAATCTTCTTCGATTGCTTACCGTATGACGTATGTCTAATCACGTCATCAATAGGTCGATCTCTCTCATATATCCAATGCAACAATTTAGCATCTTCTCTGTAAGCAAACGACTTCTTCAACTGGGGAATGATAGATTAGTACCATAATACTTTAGCGGGTTTTTTCTTCCAAACAATATCTTCATCCGCCCCAACCGCAATGCCTCCTTTCTTTAACTTGTACCGACACTCACCACACACCCGACATCTTTCCAGGACCTCATCGTCCGGTCCTCTAAACAATATACAATCATTCGGGCAAGCGTGGATTTTTTCAGTTCCATTCTTAGAGGACAAAGAACTCTTTTTGCGGCATACAATCTGTCAGGAAGAAGATTGCCTTTCGGTAGCAACTCCCTAATTAGTTCAAGCGTCACCATCATGCCTTTATCAGTCCATCCAAATTTTTCCTTCAAATTCATCATTCGTAAGGTGGCACTCAAGATTGAATGCTTAGAACCAGTGTATAGCGGCATCTTCTTGTCATTTTGGAAAGCTTCAAGAACTTCTAGTTTACTGTGAAATTCTCCAGCAACATCCTCCACCATCTTGTTAAATGCATCATTCACATCTAAATTATCAACCTCTTCATGGGTAACTTCTTCAACATAGGGCGTAACAACTTCCCCGTGTCATACCTAAGAGGTATAGCTAGTTTGAAACCCTCAAATGATGGGATGTTCATGTATCTTCTTCCTTCACAAATATACATCGTTCTTACAATCCTTACATGGACAATGTGCCCTTGCAAAACCATTCTTCGAAGCATGTTCAAAGGTAACCACAATAAAATATTCAACCAAGGGGATGTAATCGGGTAATTTTCTCAAATCTCTACCAATTAATTCATTTATGTCTATAGTCAATCTCCTAAAATGAAATGTAATTACCATCCACTCAGCACGTAAAATTCAAACACATAACCATCACTTGAACTAAAGGATAAAAGCTAATTCAATGCAAAAACCAACATCATACAACACTTAAACTCAACTAAATCCCTAATGATTCAATTGTACACTATACATACCCTGTCTAATACACATGGGCAGCAATACTACTTATTTTTTGGGTTCAAAAAGCCCCTCTTACCACACAAAAATGAAAATCCTATCCTGATTGAAGAAAAACATTTTTAAGGAACAAGACAACTTCCAAGTTCGGAAGTTATGAGGCTAACATCTGCATAAACCCCTGAACAACTTCCTAGTTCAGAAACAGGACATGATTTCCATTCCGAACTCGTAAATAATTTCAGCTCTTCAACCATGCTGTAATCAGCCATTTCATCATCCGGAAGTTGCTCGGGCCCTGCTTCTAAACTCAAAAAATGCGATATTTAATTATAATATAACCGCATTTAAAACATAAATAACCGCCTTCAAACAGCTAGGGGTAGAAATCCACTACTTCTGAGCATGGAAGTAGCCAGGGAAGGCGGTTCCATCCCAAAATTTTATAACCGCCTTGAATGGTGTCTTTAATCACAAGATTTCCACCAGTAATACAAGCTTTAAGTGTGGGGGAGGGGATTAGATAGCACTTATGATTTTTAGTTGTTTTTATGTAACTAATAGCTCTTCTACGATAATTTTGTGCTACACCAAAAAAATTAAAAATTTTGAAAAAAAGAAAAAATACAAAAAATTGGACAAGTCAAAAACCCAAAAGAGCGACTTGGGTAACATTGTGAAAAGCCCGGATAGGTCAAAAAACCTAGGTAAAAGTGAGAGGCTAGACCCACACAAGTGGAGAGCCTTCTATTAAAGGAAGCAATGGAAGGCAGTTATAAGGAACAACCTTAAAAACCCATTTCCAAACTCAGAAACCTCGGTTCGCAGCCCCTTTGTTCAATTAAGGCGGTTTTTTTTATTGATTTAAGGCGGTTTTTGAAAAAAACCACCTTTGTTTGGGCCATTTTAAGGTGGTTCAAGTAGAACCACCTTAAAATGACTCAAAATTAAGGCGGTTACTCAAAACTCCCTTAAAAATTGATAGCTTCCAAACTCGGTACAAGGGTACGAAGGGATTTCCGAGGCCGAAATAAATCGAGCCAACACAATACAAAGGGAAGACAACTTTCCGAGTTTGTAAAAATATTTACGAACTCGGAAAATACATAATCGTGTCCAGCTATAGGTGAATGTTATTTTCCATGTTCGGAAAGGGCCCTGCATATGTAAAACAAAATGTGCCCAATTGCATTTATTGCATCAAAACCCTATTTTTTCTTCCCCACTATTAAAGAAAATGTACTGTACTTGTGATTTCTTCATTTTCCATTGGTGAATGTTAGTTTCATCAATATTATGTTACTAGTGCTCTTGAAATATTCAAGGTGTATTTAATGCTCTATAAAATCTTGATATTAGGGTTTGAGATTACATAGGGTTATGATTATTGTTGAATGCATCCTCATGAATTGCATTGTAATTAATTTTTTAGGATAATGAATCTAGATAAGCTCATTGGTATTAATCTTAGGAAATCATCCGAGTACATGCAATTGGTTGAATCATTTATTACATTTGCATTTGAACATACTTCTAAAAATGGTTCTTCCCGGGTATGATGCCTGCGTAAATATTGTAGAAAGGATGTATATGTAGTGAGGAAGAAGTTGTGGGAAAATCTCATAATGAGGGGGTTTTTAACTAGGTACACTCGTTGGATATGGCATGGTGAAATTGTGGAAGCCTCTACAACGAATGAATTGGAAGACTCGATGGTGGGTGATGAATTAGATGGGAATGTGGAGTTTGATGAAATAGTGGAAGATATTGCAAGGGAGTGAAAAGGTAAATCGGAGTTGTTACAAGCTTTGATGAATGACAAAGGCATCCCTTGTACAATGGTTTGAAATACTCGGTTTTGAGTGAGATCCTGTGTATAATGAACTTGAAGGAAAAATTTGGATATTTGCTTCGATATTTGCTTCCGCAAGGTAATTTAATTCCCGATAGGTTGTATGCTAAGAAAAAAATACTTTACCGATGGGATTGGAGTTGCAAAAATTCCAGGCATACCCAAACGATTGTATGTTGTATAGTGGGGTAGTAGATAAAGATCCAGAAACTTGCCATGTATGTGGCGAGTCATGGTACAAGTTAAAGAGAGGTGTGATTGTGGTGGGGGTAAAACTTCTAGTAATATCAAGGAAAAGGACACTGGCAAAAGTGTTATGGTACCTCCCGATCATTCCCTGTATGAAGAAGCTTTATACATGTAGGGAAGGTGTAAAATTGTTGTGGTGGAATGCGGATAGGGCCCAACCCACGAACGATGTGATGAGACATAATTCGGACGGGGAGCATTGGAAGAAAATAGATGCTCTATACCTCGATTTTGGAAAAGCATCCCAGCATCTGAGGTTAGGATTGTGTATAGATGGTAAGAATACTTTAGGTAATATGAGCAGTACATATAGCTCATGGCTCGTTATGTTGGTCATTTACAACCTTCCGTCGTGGTTGATGATGAAACGTAAGTATGTTTTGTTGTCTTTTATGATATAAGGTCTGAAGCAACCTGGTAATGATATTGACGTGTATCTTTCTTCTCAGTTGAGAATTTGTTGACTTTGTTTAAAGATGGTGTTCGAATTTATGATGGGTCAGTGTAAGATTATTTCATTGTTAAGGCATTGTTGTTCTGCACAATTAATGATTTTCCTGCATAAGATAATTTGTCTTGCTATTCTGTGAAAGGGCACTTGGCTTGTCCCATTTGTGAGAAAGACACAGATGTTTGTCTATTGAAACACGATTATAAGAATGTTTGGATGTTAGACATTTGGATGTTAGACATTGCCTTGACGTTATGCACATTGAGAAGAATGTTTGTGATTCCTTGGTTGGGACATTGTTAAATACTCCTGGTAAGACCAAGGATGGATTGAAGTCTGGGCTTGACTTGGTTGAGTTGGGTATTCGAAAGAATATAAGGCCAGTGACTACCGTTGAAGAATGTTATTTGCCCCCTACCTGTTATTCTATATCACAGTCGGAGAAGACATCCTTTTGTGAGAGTACCCTGTGCATACTCGTCCAACATCAGCTCTTATGTGTCAGTCGAGGAGTTGAAGTTGGGAGGGTTGAAATCACATGATTGTCACAACCTAATGCATGAACTGAATGTCATTGTCATTTGATCTACATCGCCTTCTCATGTAAGATCGTGCATTACAAAATTCTGTTTGATTTTAAAATCCATTTATTGCAAAAGTATAAGTGTATTGAGTTTTGATAGGTTGCAAGTGATGATTGTTGAAGTTTTGTGCTGTATGGAAATATATTTCCCACTATCAATTTTTAACATTATGGTCCACTTGATCGTCCATTTAGTGCGTGAGATAAAGCTTTGTGGTCTAGTGTGTTCACAACATGTGGTGTGGCCGATGGCATACACTTCCTCATCCGTATCACAGTGGGTGTGCTCGCAACCCTCTATCGACACTGCCATCGTAACTAGGGAAGCACAACAAGGTCTGACCGTTGTTGTGGTTCTCTTCATCCCCATGCTATTAGGTCACAGGCTTCCACCATGAATGTACTAATTCCCAGTGGTCCTATACGCGAGGCCTTAGGCACCTAATCTTTGATACTAGGGTTTCAACACAACACCTAGCTTGCTACAATGAAATATCTCTACCCGTAACCTATCAAAAAATGGTCAAGTAATTAGCTAAGACTGGTGCAATGGTATACGGATTAAGGTTACCTCGAATCTCCCGTGCACACACTCACACAAAATTGTTCCCCTTAACCCATTCAATCATCCAAGTTTCTTTTTTCAAGGGGTCATCAATAATTGCATCGTACATGAACATAGCCCAAAGTTTGTGCTCATATGTGGTGTAGTGTTCATGAATTTTCACATTCAAGAACAATCACAATAATATCATAAACCCAAAGATAGATGGAATTTAAGGAATTTCCTAAAACATCAAAAGTTATACATATGCCAAAGATGTCCCAAGATTAATCTAACTACTCCCTAGACATGGAATTCAAATATAGATTTGAATTTCACATCATTGGGATGAAACAAGAAGAAAAGAAAAGGAAAAAAGTACAAAACCTACTAAGGAACTCCTTCTTTCTCCCGAATGATCTCCAAGTTACAAGATATGAATTTTTTTCCTCTAATGTATGTGAAAATGAGTAGACTAGGGTCCTATATATAGTACTAGAATATTGAGCCTAAAAATAAGCCCAAAATAGGCCAAAAGTGCCAAAACCCTAGGTCAGCTGCCTAGTTTTCAAGGACCAACTAAGATGCCACGGTCCGTGAAACTTTCAAGCACGGATGGCCACATCATGGGCCACTGATGCTTTGTGTAGTGTGGGCTATCACGGGCCGTTGATCCTTCGTCGGCTGTACTTCATTTGCTTACCACGAGTGAACCGTTAGTCCAAATTGGGAGTTCTAGTAGTCAATTTTGTAGTACTCAAGAAGATAAATTCAATGGAACCATCCTTAAATGATAGTTCTTTCTGGATCTTTCTCGGACTAAGGAAATACCCCTCGGACCACGATTCACCGTTTCCACCTTTTTCTATCTTGAACTTCAAAATCGCATTTTCTTGGCTTCAATCTCCTTCTACCACACATTGATGCTCATGGCTTTCATCTACTACCATTCAATGCCAATGGCCTTCAAATCTTCTACCGTTAAAAGCAAATGTCCTTTGCTAGAATGTAATGTAACAAATAACATTCACGAGCAACCCACTAAAGGTATTTAAAATGAGGACCAAGGAGCCTGTGAACACGATATGTCAATAATCACTAATTAAGTGTACAAAAATTGGGATTTAGAATAGAAAACTGAACATGGTTGTCTAAACCCCTTGTCATGTAAACTCAACTAATGTTGCCAAACCGCCAACCAAAAGTAAATAAAAACTACGTCAAATGCATTGATTAAAGCATGCATAATGGTGCAGATCATAGATGAAGGACACGGTCATCAATTCTTGGTAGTAGAAGGACGGAGCCAAAGATAGGTGGCATTGGAGTTCAAAACGGCCAAGGGAGTAACGGAGAATCGTGGTCCAAGATTTGTGCCATATTCTGTAAACTATAAAAGAAAAATACGCCTCCAATTTTGGTCTCATTGGATTCATCTCCTTGAGAACCATGAAATCGACTACAAGAACTCTCAAATTGGACCAACGCTTCATTTGTAGCGAAGAAAAGAAAATCAGCTGGCGAAGCACAAACGGGTCAGCGCAGACTGTTCACGGATAGCACCAATGGAGGCACCAACGGCCGGCATCAGACGACATGGTCCAAACCAAGGATCATTGACACGGACTGTACCAAGTCCCAGTGTGGACTGTACCAAGGCCCAGTGTGGACTGTACCAAGGCCCAGTGTGGACCGAGCCAAACTCGATGAGCCGCGCACGCAAGTTCCAAGTTTCATTCAAAAACGGTTAAGTATGGGCGTGGACCGTCGAGTTTTTGATGGCTCACGCTGTTTCAAATGCAAAATGTCAAGACCAGCCGATGGGACGTGAAGAATTGAGTGGGTCGCACCAAATTATCGAGCAAAAAGTTCTTTCAGAAGACGGTCCATGCCAAACAATGCGGACCGCACTGAAACGGGCTGTGCCAGATATGGCAGTCTGCACTCACTATTCACAGGTCTGTACCAAATGACTTGGCATGGATGCACTATTCACGAGTCCATTCCAAATCTTTGGGCGCGGAGCACTATTCACCGTCAGTGTGTACTATTCACGGTCTGCATACACTATTTTATCCTTTATTTGAATTCCATGTCTAGGTAGTAGTTTCCATAACTTAGGGATAATTATATTCATGTGTTGATTTATGCTTTTGTGAGATTCTTAGTTCATCCTAATTATTGTGTTTATGATATTATTGTGACTTGTTCTTGAATGTTACAGCTGCATGAATAGTACACTCCATTAAGCACACACTCCAGTCTATATTTATGTTGGTGCAAATATTGCTGCTCCTCGGGGAAGAAAAACCTAGGATGTGTAATGGGTAATAGGGTACGTGTCCGCGTGAGTGTGTGCATGAGGAATGCCGAGTACTGCATCTGTTATGTTCCATCACACCAATCTCACCTGATTACGTAAAGTGGTCTGATGGGTTGCGGTTGGAGATAGTGAAAAGTATAAAGCTAGGGTTGTAAGAGGCCCTAGTGTCTTAGATAAGGTGGCAACTTCCCTTTGCTTCTTTTATAGGCCTACGGAGTAGAGCATTCGCGGTGGAAGCCCCAGACGTAATCGCATAGAGAAGAAACAGACCTAGAACAATGGTCAGACATCATTGTACTCCCTAATTACAAAGGCGGTGTCGATGGAGGGTTACAGTGCACCCAACGTGACAAGTACGGGGAAGTGTATGCCATTGACTACACCACGTGTTATGACCACTACATTAGATTTGTCTAAATCTCACAGGTGAATGAATCGAGGATTGAAGAATTAAATCAACCATGTTACGCAATCATTCCCAAAGTGTTTAGCTATACAGATTACTTGCTTTCTACTTTCAGGTTTTATAGTTGTTAATCGAAAAACCAAACCCCGCTCTCTCCCCCATTTGTTTACTATACTAGTTGTTCCTAGCAACTCGTACATATTGACAACTCGGACGAGATTGTGTTTAATTGGTTTTTAGGCCCTAGCATCTCTGTGGACATACCCAGGGCTTACAGCTAACTACCCTATTGTTGGCATAGTAGTGAGTTGGGTGCAGAACTATAAATTTAATCTTTGACCTTACTCAGCCTTCACTCAGGTTAATTAGCTACAATTAACGACCCCGAGTGAAGGCAAGTCACTCTTCCTGGTTGTACGGCACCCTCGGCATGGTTTGTCTGCTACAAAAATCTCTTTATGGTTTGGAACAAGCTCCTCGCAACTCGTTTGCCAAGTTGGCCCAGGCTCTGCTTGCATTTGGTTTTCTTCAAAGTAAGGCTGATTACTCTCCTTTTGTTTACTCCCATGGTTCAGACTCTTTGCATATGCTGGTTCATGTGGATAATTTGGTGATTGTTGGTAGTTCTTCGTTGCTCATCTCTGAATTCAAGAAATACTTGAGCTCATGTTTTCACATGAAGGATCTTGGTGCACTTAAGTATTTCTTAGGTATAGGGATTACTAGAAGACCAAATGGGATGATTCTTTCACAAAGAAAATATGCCCTTGATATTTTTTCAAATAGTGGTTTGTTGGCTGCAAAACTGACAGACTTTCCAATGGAGCAACAACCTGATCTTGTGCGTATGGAAGGACCACTCTACGACGATCCAGAGCAGTATCATTGTCTAGTTGGTCATCTTATTTACTTTACCATTACACTGTCAGAGCTTAGTTATTTGGTGCATACACTTTCTTAGTTCATGAAGGTGTTCCTCACTAGCAAGCTGCATTAGGGGTTCTACACTACTTGAAGAGTCATCCAAGTCAAGGTTTATTCCTCTCTTCATGTAGTTCTTTATAGTTGACTACTTTCTATGATTCTGATTGGGTTGCGTGCCCTATTACACGACAATCACTTTTGGATATTTTGTGATGATTGGTTATACTCCGATTTCATGGAAGACCAAGAAGCAACCTATGGTTTCTCATTCTTCTGCTGAAGTGGAGTATCGTTCTATCGCCGTTACCTTATGTCTTAAGTGTTTGCTTAAAGATTTAGGTGCTGTGCATTATGCCTACATGCGACTATTTTGCGATAGTCAATATGTTCTTCATATTGCTGCTAATCTTGTCTTCCATGAACATACGAAGCACATAGAGGTTGACCGTCATTTTGTCAGAGACTTGATACAGTCTGGTACTATTGTTACTCATTATATCTACACTTCTGATAAGCCTGTAGACTTGTTCACGAAAGCTCTTAGACGTAATAAGTTTCAACTACTACTTAGCATGTTGGGCATTCTCGATCTATATCCTCCAACTTGAGGATGGTCTGAGAAAATAGAATACTTTGTGAATATTACATGTATTTAGTTTAGTATCATTTTCCTTATTTACTTAGTACTTTTGTAACACTGTATAATGTACCCCAGAGCATGAATTCAAACACAACATTATTACCTTTATTTTCTACAAATTTCTTCGAGCTTCTGCATCTTTGCAGAACCAGGTGCTCCAAATATGGAAAACAATCACAAGAAGAATTCTACTGGGCAATGTCAAGAGTGTCGAGTTTCAATAATTTGAGACTCGCGACTCCCTGTCATTCAAATCCCAAGTATCACCCTCAAAGAATTTGAACAACAACTTGAGCACCGCCAAATTTGGCAAACACCCGATCTACAAAGCTTGGACACTACAGAGATCTTTATCGCCAACCCCCCTCGTAGACATCCCACCACTCCAAAAATGTACACCTTAGTTTTCGCAGCCACGACTTGTCTAACATGTCACCAGTGAAAACATTTTCGTGACAAAGAGATGGCATGGCTATTGATTCCATGTCAGAGGTATTTCTGCCTTCTGAAGCTTTGAAAGTAGTAAGGTCACGGATCAGTAAATGCCTCAACCTCCTCAAATTTCAAATTGTGGGAGGGACTGAGACTCCTCCTTTCATTCCCTTGACAAGGAGTGTCTCCAAATTACAGAGATTCTCAATTGATGATAGAACATCACACATTGCCCCTCGAACGGTGAATATCTTAATTGAACCACGAATTCAAATCCGTGAGGAAAACCTCTATCGATTTTGAACTTTACAAAGTCAAGCACTCTAAGAAGTTTTGTGCAATGCACTATAAATGAGATGTTGTTTGCATAATCGAGACCAAGAGACTTGGCAGGAGCAGTGACAAAGAAGAATAGAGATCAAGCATGTGGATAGTTATAAGGCCTCCAGAATTTAGATCATCTGGACCTGGATGAATTCATAGTCTGGGTGATTCCTCCCTTTAAAACATATCATACTGAGGGTGTGAGCCATTCCAACAAGTGAAAGATGCTTCATTTACATGCCAAAGAAATAGAAAATTCTCTTTTTTAGTCTTCTCCAACCAAAATTAAAGTAACAGATCATGAATATTACAAGATTTGATTCCTCCTTTTCCTTTTATTTTTCCGACCATCACCAAACTTGATGTAGGATAAATGGCAGCGAATATCGAAGAAGAGATAGATCCCCGTAAAAGTTGTTTACGGTTCTGAGCACAACTTTTGCGTCCGGTGTCAGAATCAGGCAAGGCTGGTGACATTGGAACCGTCTCAACGAGGAGAACAATAGTAACCATTACACCTTGATACAGGGTTCTTTTTTTTTATTTGAGCTCATTTAAGGCCTCAAAATGGCAATTTACTATTTTTCCGGTTTTCACTTTATTTCCAAATTTCCTTTTTTTTCATTCTATGGTTTCATTATAGTATTTAGGATCTATTGTACTATTCAAATATTTTATCTTTCATAATATTTTTTTTGATAATATTTTTTCTCTGGTGACACCAGAACTTGACTAATCTTGTGTAAATGCATGAATTGGTTCAATGCTTAGACATGGTGTAGTATTTATAAGTGTTACCAAGTTTGTTGATTTTTCGTGCTTAACACCATTAATGGGATACTTTTAGGCATTTATCGACCAAAGGAGTCATTAGTGAGGTTTGACAAGAGAAGTTGAATTCACTCTTGCAAGCTATTATCTAAGAATGTAACGAATGTGATAGAATGAGTGAATGGTTCAATGATATACATGAGGTGTGGAAGTGGTTATCAATTGCCCCCAATGCTTTATTTTTTGTAGTTTTAAATCTCTTTTCTTAGTTTGTTTGATGATTAGCATAGTTACTTGACTTTGCTAGTTATTTTGTCTTTTAAATTTCATAACTTAGGACCAACCCCCCCCCCCCTCCCAATTTTTACTTGCTTATATATATATAAATATATACTTCTAGTCTAATATCAACCTTATATGTTTAAACCCTTAGAAAGATCTCTCTCCTTCGTGGACGACCCCGACTTGCCATTATCTACTTAGTTGTAGATATGAAGCATTTAGGGCTTATAAATTGAACTTTGAGAGGTACAACGAAAACCTCCCATCTTTCCCTTTGACAGCTCGGTGGCACATATAATTAATTAGCCTATCACACTAAGACTGGGGAATTTAATAGATAATGATATAGCAAAAAAAAAAGCTCAGAAACTACAAACCAATGCATTTTTTACTCAGAAATTATCCTAGCTCTCGGGATTGATTTATAGAATGGATTCTACTGGTTTTTGTATAAACTGGTACAAGATCAGGTAAAAAGATGGTACTCAAGTGAATGAATTCATGCTAAACTGGAGAGAAGAGGTGAGCAGATGGATCACATTTCAGTTTGGGAGATGGAGCAAAACCGACCTCAAAAGAAAGGACAGAAATAGAAATGATTGCAGATGCAAAAAGTCCAGTTTAGGTGAAGAAGAAAAAAGACAACCCTTAGTTTTTTTGGCACAATTATTTTTAAAAATTTTAGCAAAATTTAAAAAGCATAATAGAGATTACTTTTTTTGTGTTTATTGTAAAAAAATATCAATTAAATTTACATAAATACATAAACAATAACTCATAAATCATCATGAATTACTCCAATAATTTTTTTAAAAGAATATATGTGTAATTAATGTATATGAACTAATAATTCCTTATAATATACAGTTGACTTTGCCCATACTCATATTGTACTTGTATCGTACTTGATAAATAACAAACACGTATTATGCTCGTGCCTTTGTGTTTTCTTTTGCATTTAAAATGTTTCCTAGTTAATGAGTTGAGTGTTAAAATTACAATGAAATTATTGGCAGTGTATAAATTTACTATACTCTGTATACATTTAGTTTCGCTCATGCTCGTATTGTGCTCTAGTCGTGCTTATATCGTGCCTAGACCAGAAATGAGTTTTAGTGACCTTTAATTTTTTTTTTCTTAGATAACCCTTGTTTGATATATATATATATATATATATTATAAATATTACTTGATAATACATACTTATTCATTTACTAATGAACTTATAAATATTGGTCATGAGTTTGTAAAACGGAGAAAAAGTAGGTTGCAAACCCAAAACTTCAGAACTTCCCATCCAATTGTTAAAGAATTTGGTATTACTTTCGGAAAACCCCTTATAAATATCTCGAAAAAAATAAATTAGTTTGAATATATATAAGAACTCTTTGAAATAGCTGTAAGGTTTTAAAAATAGATCATATTGCAATGAACTTTTAATATATAGTATCACACATTTAATATATATATATATATATATATATATATATATATATATTTATATATTTATTTATTTATTTATTTATTTATTTTTATTTATATTGTTAAAGAATGCACTACCAAGTTAAAATTTTTATGTCGGAATTGTTCTCACTGTGTGCAACTCTTTGTAGGGTCGACTGAATTTCTCCTCAAAGGATCAACTATTACAATGTTTATGACCAAGGTGATTGAATTCGTGATCATGCTTTGTGACTAGTAAAAGCAACATTTTGAACTTTTAAACTCCTTTTTAAATATAGTATGTAATTTACTTGTGATTGATAACTAAATTTCTTATAACATGTGGTTGACTTTGCCCATACTCATATCAAGCTTGTATCGTGCTTGTATCTTGAATAATAATAACATGCTGCCTCAAGCCCTCGAACCCTCCTGCCTCGAGACCTCAAACCTCCTGCCTCGAACCTTCGAGCTCTCGAGCCACGAGCCTCGTGCCCTCGAACCTCCTGTCTCGAGCCCTCGAACCTCCTGCCTCGAGCCCTCGAACCTCCTGCCTCGAGCCCTCGAGCTCCTGACAAATTTTTTTCTTTTTATTTTTTAAACTCAGGGGTATGATGGTAAATTTATATATTTTGACTAATTTTACCGTTGACTTTCCTAGAAAACCACCTTTGGGGACCAAACAAATTGTTTTGAATTTTTTGGGTACCGTCTAAGGGTTGTTTTGCAAATGGGGACCAAAAGATGGTAAAAGATACTTTGTAAGGGACAAAAAAAACAATTTAGTCAAGAAAAAAATAGGAAGAAAGGGTGAAAAACTAAGGTTTTGGGAGCCCCAAGTCGGGCTTGGGAAAATGGGGAAGAAAAGGGGTTATTTATAGCCCATGTTGGTCAAAATGCAGCAGACCACGTGGGGAGCGCATCGGCACGTACGACTAGGTCCGTAGTGCAAGCGTGTGAGGCTGACGCAAGGGTGCTGGGCTGCTGGCATAAGGGTTCTGGGCTGCTGGGGAGATGGTGCTTCTCTCAAGGGTGCACGGGATCAAGCACTAGCCGCACGTTTCTGGACCGAGGACATGAACCATGGTTTAATTCTCTTGTGGAGGCACGTGGTTAAGGGCGCAGCCCACGCGCCACGGTTTTCTTCACCCGGCCGGTCGCTGGCCGATCTTTGCGTCATTTCGGGTGAACCGTTGTGCCGATTTGGAGTTCTTGTAGTCGATTTTATAGTGCTCGAGAAGACGAATCCAATGGTACCACCCTTGAAGGCTGGTTCTTCTCCGATCATTCTAATGACTTTGTTCACACTTTCGGGTCATAATTCATCCGCTTCTTTGTCTTCCTTCTTCGACCCTTCTATCTTCCACCATGTTTTGGCTCGTGGCCTTCTCTAAACCACTCTGAAGTGCTCACGAGCAATCTAAAAATTAAGATCACAAAAAGAAATCTAGATGTTCGTAAGGACCAAAAATCCATTAGACTAAACATAGGTTACAAAATGAAGGATTTAGATATGAAAATTGAAAATGGTCATCTAAACCCCTTATCATATAAACCTACCTAAATCTAGCAATCTTACAACAAAAAGATGACAAAAGAGATGTTAAATGCTTCATAAACTACATGAATTCGACGTCTTATCAAAAGATATCTTTATGGGTTGAGTTCATTGCTTTATATGAGACTGGCGATGTGAAAAAGTAGGTTTGCAGCAGTAGATGCTGATAATATCAAGCTCGTGTACGTGAGAAGGAGCTTGTTGATGGATCTGTCGAATGATCTATTTGTAAAATTATAGTTTATATGTAAAACTATATATATTATATCAAATCAGGGTTATCCAAGAAAGAAAAAAATGTCACCAAAACTCATTTCTCATTTGTATAAATTAGTTTCATGCTCGATTTTACATAAGTGTAATGGTTGATTCTTTGCCTTATATTCAAGAAGATGAAACCTCTGTATTTCTTAACATTGTTGTGTGCTAATAATTACCCCATCACTTTATTTATAAAGATAGCTAAGTTGACACGGTATTGAAATTTTATATCTTCCCGCAAACACATTGCCGGTGGAAGTCCTCGGGGCGTTGAGCTTGTCGAACAACAAATATTTTTACTCTCTAAGATAGAGATGTCGTATCACCTATTTGTTATGAGACATGATGTAGGCACGATATAAGCACGACTACAACATGATGTGAGCATGAGCAAAACAAAATGTATACTATAGGGAATTGTATATCTATTGCATCATTGTAATGATTTGATGGCGCCGTCTTTGGGACAAGAATTTATTTTTTGGTTCTTAATTATTTGCAAAGTAGACAATGGTGTTCACCAGAAGTAAAATAAGCCAAAACCATCATACACAAGAGCAAACGGCCGGATGCAACATGAACATGCATCCCAGCCAAGACCAGGAAGAAAAGCCCTTGAGATTCGATAGTAAGACATAAAGATCCCACTATCAAAAATATTTCCAATGAAACCATCATTGAGCATAGCCTTACGCTTCGCCAGCACTGAAGTGGATTTGGCCAAAGAAGGCAAGTTCTTCACCTTTGTGGTCGGGTTCAAGTCGCACAAGTCTTTCATAGCCTCGCAATAACCAATGTTTCCAGGAGAGATAGAAATATCCTCAAATAACTTAAAGAAGGATTTTTTTTGCTGAGCCGATTGACAAAAACATAGGGATACTTAGGGGAAGTGGGACCATTCGTACGCATCTCCCTCAGCTCAGGGCAAATTTTGGTAGCTTCTTCCTCAACTGCTTTCGCATGCTCCTCAGCAGTCTTCGCACACTCCTCAACGACTTTAAGGTAATTTCCTAGAGCATCGCATCTCTTCTCCTTAGACTTGTACTTCTCCAAGAGCGAATCATCTTCCTAGGAAACTTTTGAAAGACGCTCACTCACGAGCTGAAGACTCTTACCAACCTTACAGAGAAATACACATATAAATGAGATAGCCATTCATCTAAAATAAAGAATATCAAAATATAACAAAAATTACTCTGAACTCCCAGCCAACTTACCACAGCTAAGGTATCAGGGAGAGAGAGTTTGGGAGAGAGTAGCATGAGTAGTCCCCTCCACTAGTAGGTTATCAATTTGCAATAAGGCTCCAGAAGGTGGCTGGTTACCACACCCTTTTTTCCCAAGAGGTGGCAAATGAGTTGATAATCTATCAGCCCTTTCCCTCTTCTTTTTCTTCTCCTTGGAGTCACCAGTGTTGTGATCACCACCCAATTCTTCTCCCTCAGTTGTCTTACCCCTGGGAAGTACAATTTGAGAGTTATTTTTATTGACATCCTCTTGGAGAATATCATTTGCAGTAGCATCATTAAGGTGGACAAGCATCTCAGCCACCTCCTCATCATCATCAGCAAAAAGTGATATGTAAGGAGCACATCAATTTAGGTCCACGTCTACAAATGAACAGATAGCACAGATTAGACGAATGCACAAAAGATGTAAAGAAATGTCAAAACTAAGAGAAAAAAGTAGATCCAATATGGTGAAACAATAACAAACAAAACACCTTTAGCATCAGAATCAGTGTGGCAGAGATGTTGTGTATGAGCGCGGAGTGTTACCACGATCTCAAATTCAACATCAAAACAAACTCCCTGACTAGGAAGCTTAGACTTGGGAACATTTAGTTCCAAGACGGAGTGACCACTTCGGATTTTTGGTTTATTTTTACATAAAAATATTTTTTATGCCAAGGACCAACATTGCTAGGAAAACCGCTCACAAGCTCAACACCATGGATAACAAGATAGAAGGTTAATTCATCTATGGTGTTTTTTACTTTGCGAAGATGATAAAAGTTACAAAAGAAATCAAGGGTGAAAGGAGCGTCCACTTTTTCACACAATTGGTGGAATTCTATAATAATAGCAATGCCATTAGGTTGAAGTTGGGACAAAGAAATTTTGTACATGACAGAACCTCAACAACATATTGAGGAAGGGGAAAATAAAGACCAAAGTTCAAATAGGCTAAATAACATGATATATAGCCAGTAGGAGGAGTGCGAACACATTCAGAGTTTGCTGGAGCCCGAAGTTCAAATGAAGATAGAAAAGGAAAATATCTCTATAAATCTCCCAAGTATGGGCTAGACAAAACACCGCTAATAGTGGAAGATCCAGTAACCAGACTGGAATCCTCATCCGAGTGAACATTTTCTATGGGAGATTTGATATGGTTAGAGGAAGACATTCGGACAGACAAGAATCTTAGAATTTGAAATAGAAACCTTAATCAGAGTTATAAAGATGGATATAAGTGTTTCAGTGCAGATGTTAAGGAAAAAAATAGTATACGTTGGAGAAGATGATAAAAAATATGTGATTCGAGTTATAAACGATAAACCACCAGGAAATGAAGAACAGATACTCTATAAATTTAACACATACAACAAAGAAAGGAGAGATAGAGCTAAAACAAACTTACTTTTGTAGAGGATGAAGAACAGTGATTCGCAGAGGGATTAGAAAGAACCGGAGAAGATGAAAGTATTCAATGACTGAGGAGATGAACAAAAAGAAATAAATATTATTTAAGCAACAATAGAGAAATGGCAAAAATGAGGAGTTCAATCAGTTCAAAAGCATAATGATAATAGTCTGACACAAAAGTAGGTTACCTTTTACAGAACTCTAGACGGCGGCAGAATTTGAGTAAACAACACAGTGAATGATGATGGAATTAAATCAATTGATTCAAATTCATCATTTAAGAGATGGAGCAATAACAAAAGCCAGGAAAATTCATAACAGTATAGCGAAGAATAAGGATAGAATCTCGGTTCATTGAAACATGATTTAAACAGATGGGCTCAACACAAAAATGACATTGAGGGTGAAGATTCAAAATTCAAAATTAAAAATTAAAAATCAAGAACATTAACAAAGTTACAAGTATAGCCAAAAAGCCAATGACACTTCGCGATAACAAGAGGAGTAATATTAATGACGAACTGGTTGTTAGAATACAACAGCAGTTTGCATTTATTTCAAAGTTAATGTCATCACTTCATGTCTCTTAGTCTTCATGGCTAGGGGGGCTTATGGTGTATACCTAGCCCATGAGCCGCATAATATTGGACTTCAGGCCCGACCCATAACTTAGTTCTTCACTAATCTACGATGTGAACCAGAAAAAGTGGAATCATGTCAGCCGAGCTAGGCCAGGAACCGAGAAAGGAGGAGACCATGAACAAGCTTGAGACACGAACCACCTTTATCATAACCACTAAATAACCCGCGATGGTGAATCCTAATAAGGCGAAACCACGATTGTACATGCTATAAAAGGAAGAAGAAGAACGTCGGTCAAGGTAAGTGCAACTATACTGAGAAATCCTAATTCTCAAGAGGAAAGTTATTGACTTAAGCATCAGGGTCTTTTCCCCGGAATCACTTCCGAGATCTCTTTTGCTGGAGTAATACGGTGAACGGAGGTCACTTGGGCAAATCGGGAATACCACAACATTTAATTTTACGTTTTTTTCAAAAATATTTTATGGAATATTTCCTGATAACATATGGGGTAAAATGTTTTTATATTCATATCATATAAAACACTTTTAATAATTAATTCAACAAAAATCAATTTCAGTAGAAGTCAAGATCACTTGTCGTATCATAAAACTTTCCACTTATATCATTTAAAAGATCACAGTAGAAACTATTGTTTTGTAAATAAAGTCAAACCATTTGGCTTTGAAATTAGAGGAGTCTCTTGACAGGTGGTCTGTTTTTATATGCCAACTTTACGTACAAAAGTCAAATGTGCCATTTTTTATGGGACATGGGCAGCATTATATTTTTTAAAAATCTACTCTTCTTATTTATTTTTATCAATGTTTCTGAAAAATTGTTTTTTCAACTATATAAATAGTGTCAAATGTCTAATTTAGTTTATTTAATAAAAATAAAAAGTCAAAAGTAATTTTTAATTGACAAGCTACTTGTTAAACATGTTCTAAATACAGTAGGAGGGGATAATCTTTCTTGGGAGTGGAATAACAATCTCATCGTCCTCATTTAAAAAAAAAAAGAATGCTAAAAATGTAGAAGATTATCGATGAATAGTGGTGACAGATGATCATAAAGAATGTTAAAAAAAAGAATGTTGGTGATAGAGGAATAAAAATCTAAAAAAAAATAAATGCAAAGAATATGTATTGATACATGGACTTAGTAAGTAAATTACATGATGATGAATGGCAACTCACATTGTAAACAAGATTCGAACTGTATATGTTTCTTTCAGTTCATAATTTAATTTAGACAAAACCATAACCATTGATTTTTGAACTAAATCCAAACCATATATTACCACATCTTTTTCAATTTCACCAGTTGAAAAAAAAATCTAGCTGCTAGAGTCAGCGATTTTGAACCATCTTTCTCATTTTCAATCTCAATATCTTCTTATTAACCACTATTCACTACCACAGAGACCCCCATGTAGCACAGACTTTTGAAAATCGGTGCCCAAAGTATAATAGCACCGGTTTTTTTATTATTTTGACACCGTTTTTTTAAACTTTAACATCTGTTTTAATTTAATCGATGTTAATTTAACACTGGTTTATTAAAACCAATTTATTAAAAACCGGTCCCAAAATCGGAGTTGGAAAAAATAGCACCGTTTTCAAATATTGGTGCTAAAAATTTTGAAAGTTCAATCTTCCCGCCGATAAATTTGCCAAATTTTTTTAAAATTCAATCTTATATATTAGCACTAATAATTAAGCTGGATTAAACCAATCAATGGTTAACTCTTGCTAGACTTCATATATACAAACACTAATAGTTTAGTGACTTTAATAATCAATGGTTAATCTATACTTGACTTTTTATATATAGATACTAATAACAAAGTGGACTTTAACTGATCAGCGGTAAACCATTATTTGTCTTTCTATATATAAACACTGATAGCTAAATTGACTTTAAATAATAAATGGTCAACCACTGCTTGACTTTATATACATAAACATTGATAACTAAGTTGACTATAACTAATCAACAATCAGTCTTTACTTGACTTTTCATATATAAACACTAATAAATCTTTCATATAACTCAATTGACTTTATCAAATCAACGATCAACCCTTATTTAACTTACTATATGTAAACACTAAAAACTAAGTTGAGTTTGACTAATCGACGGTAACCTTACTTGACTTTCTATATGCAAACACTTGTAACTTAGTTGACTTTAACTAATGAACGATCAACTATTATTTGACTTCATTTGTATGTACTAATAAATAGTTTGACTATAACTAATCTACGTTCAACCTTTACTTAAATTTCTATACACAAACACTAATAACTAAGTTGACTTTAAATAATCAACGACCAAATATTACTTGACTTAAATATATAAACACTAATAACGAAGTTGACTTTAATTAATCAATAGTCAACCCTTACTTGACTTTATATATATATATATATATAAACACTAATAATTAAGTTGACTTTAACTTATTAATGACAAACCCTTACTTGACTTTCTACTTATAATCATTAATAACTAAGTTGACTTTAACTAAATCAAAGATCAACCCTTAATTGACTTTCTATATATAAACACTAATAACAAAGTTGACTTTAACTAATTAATGGTCAACCCTTACTTGAATTCATATATATATACACTAATAATTAAGTTGGTTTTAACTGATTAATGACAAACCCTTATTTGACTTTCTATTTATAAACATTAATAACTAAGTTGAATTTAACTAATCAACGATCAATCCTTAATTGACTTTCTATATATAAAAACACCAATAACAAACTTGATTTTAACTAATCAAAGGTCAACCCTTACTTAACTTTCTATATTTATAACCACTAATAATGAAATTGATTTTAAGTAATCAACGCTAGAGCTTACTTGACTTTTTACATACAAATAGTATTAACAAAGGTGACTTTAACTAATAAATTATCAACCCGTATTTGACTTTCTACATGTAAACACTAATAACTAAGTTGACTTGAACTAATCAACGATCGCCCCTTACTTAACTTAGTAGGTATAAATTAGAATATAAATGTTTCACTTTAACTGATGAACGGTGAACACTTACAAGACTTTGTATATAAAAACATTAATCATTATTACATTTTAAAAATAAATCAATTTGAAAATTAAGAAAAATATGAAACTTGTCAAACCTCAGTCACTATTGTAACCCTTCTTCCTCACTTTCCCTCCAGCTCGCAACCCTCTCCCTCCAGCTCGCAACCCTCTCCCTATACTGCCGCTTGCAAACCCTCTCATCCCACACAACAATGGCAGCATTTTACATCATCACAATCACCCTACTACCCTCACTGATCAATGCCCCACTGATTTTTACCGCATATCTGGAAGCTTTACCAAGCCCTGGATCAGACGGGCCTTCCCCGACTCAGTCGATTCAGTCGCCTCCTGCCCCTCCGTCGGATTCCCCTACACTCGCTCCGCCTGCTGATGACGTCGATGATTATCCCTCTCCCTCACCGACACCAACTCCTTCTGAGGTTGCGAGCGATGTGAGCCTCGAGAATAGGTTTGACGGGAAGGATAGCGGCAGCCGAAGATTGAGTGGAGCGTCAAAGGCGGGGATTGCGACTGGAGTGATTGCATGAGTGTTCAAGGTATGAGTGGGAGCAGTGATATACAAGAATATGCAGTCGAATATGTAGCAGGAAAAATTTGGGCACGACGGCCAGAGGGAAATTCTATGAACTCTGTATTTAGTATTAATATGTTGGGTAATATGCATAAATAACCTTATATGTTGAGGAAAGTGAAAAATATAATCCTCAATTGTTTTTTTAGTGCAACTATAACTCTGGCTATTGAATGAAAGTGCAAATATAACCCTCCACCCATGATTCTGGCGTTGACTAACAAATCCAGCCAATGACCCACTTGCAAAGACTAAAATACCCTTATGCCGAAAACCTTACATGAAATGGACAATTATGCCCTCTCCGCCAACCACCACCACCCCCACCCGCCTGGCTCCACCTCCACCGCCAGGTCACCACTCCCACCCGCCTGGCTCCACCTCCACCGCTAGGCCACCACCACCACCCACCTGGTTGAGCCTCCACCTGCCGCTACTGCTCCCCGCCATATTCTATCTCAGCTCCGCCCTTTTCTAGAACATGGTCGGCTGGGCTCCACCACCACCAAAGCCCCACCACCACCAAAGCCCCACCACCACCATTCTTCCCTCCTCCACCACCTAAACCCACCTCCGCCACCATTCTTCTCTCATCCGCCACCAAACCCACCACTATTCGTCCGTCCTTCGCCACCAAACCCACCACCATTCTTCCCTCCTCCACCACCTAAACCTACCTCTAACACCATAGAACCTGAGCCCCACCACCTAAACCCACCATCGCCACCATCGGTCACCATTTCCGGTGTCGCTCAGCCAAGCGCGAGAAAATCGAGACCCACCACCCCTATAGATCACTGGCGATGAAGCCATAAAATAGAAAAGATGAGAAGAAACACCAATTGGGAGAATGAAAACGCCAATTTTGCTCTTCACACACTTGGATAGATCAACATCGAAACCATCCTCGACGATGAATCGCTTCAGCTTCTCTGATTTCCAATCGTTCGACTTGCTAGTCGGCCTCTTCCCGATCGATTTTGACGCCAGCGTCCAGCTTGCTAGTCGGCCTCTCTGCCCGCTCTCAGATTTCTTCTCATCAGCGAAGAAGATGAGAAGAAACTTGAATCACTTCACCAACGAAGACGGCAAGATTAGATTGTATATGCTTGAGGAGGGAACAATTGGTGATATTTTTTATTAGACTCACAATCCAATCTTGGTGTTTACAATCCAATCTTGTGAAGAATCGGCTATTGAAAATGATTGAGGGAAGAAAAATGGCGAAATTGGGTAGGATTGTATTTCCAATAAATTTTTAAAAATTATTTTTTTACAGAGGGGCAAAATAGTCTTTTTAGTGTATTCCAGCTTCCAACTGCTGGAAAAGGTTATATTTGCACATAACCTGAATAGATAGGGTTATATTTGTAATTTCAATTAGCTCAGGGTTATATATGCATTTTCGTCAATTATATTGAGTTATATGTGCACTTTTCTCTAATATGTTTATTAGAAGATGGGGGATTTATAAGCCGTACGTATTTAGATTCTATATTGTTATGGGTATGGTATTGTTTTTGATAATCTCATTGAGTTTGATTCTTTTTGTTCCAATAATATTAGCTTAAGCCCTGTTCTCTATATTGGGCAGGGGACTAGGTCATAGTCTGAACTTGTTTGTTTTGAATCTGTGATACTCCTTATTTTATTTGTTTCTTTAAACTTGATGTTCTTGGTTATAAGTAGGTTTCCAAATATGTTTCCCAGTCTTTTTAATGTCCTTGCCAACAGTAAGGATGTTCCAACTCATGTAAGTGGAAGAGGGGTACATTTGGTTCAGAGCTTTGTGAACGCTTTATTGCAACTTGGAGTTTCACAAGGCAAGCCAGATCTGGTTCCATATTTCGCTTTGTTATATTTTTGACTGAAACTGAATGTATTAGGAGATGTTAGGGATATTGTATATTTTTTCTGTGAACGTGTTGATATTGTTATGATTTCTAGAAGCATGTGTTTATTGTTATGATTTGGACTGATTGTGAGCTTGTGTAGATGGAATGTGGAAGAGATTGATCCGGTTTAAAAACTATTCATTTCCTTCTCACTAATATCAGTTGCATTTCTTGTTTAATGAACATGATCTAACTTGACTTTCCATTCTGTTCATCCAATAAATGACTGCGTGGAAGAGATTGAAATAATGCAAAATCTCACTAAAGAAGAGTATTTTGCCTCTTTTTAAAGGTACCATTAATCATGTATATATTCTTCTCAAAATATAAATAATGGAAGAATGAGAAAACACTAACACTTTGTTACTTCACTGATCACGGGAGAAGTACTCATGGCTTTGCAGGAGGAGTATCCAAATATAGGGGAGTGACTTCTTAATGTTAACATATATGTAATTACATTAGTTTAGCTTAAGGGTAGTTTAGTCTTTCACTATTCTTATCTATATGTATTGTACTCTTGCTCTTTCAAGAAATAAGAGTTCCTTCCAAAAAACTTCTCCTCTTTCCCTACTCAAGGTATTGATTCTTTCATCTCACATGGTATCAGAGCATTGGTTGTGATTCTTGGATTGTTGGTATGCGTATTTAGGGTTTGCTATTGTTTGGGATTTTTCTAATTGGAGTTTATTATTGGGATCGTTTGGGTTTGTGATTGTTGGATTTCTGATTGTGGGGCTTATAGTTGTTGTCGATTTGGTGATTGAGTTATTTTCGACCAGTTTGTTGCTCTCGGATTTGGTTGTGTTATTTGTGCATTTGAATTTCTGGAATTGTAATCATGGTGGGTGATAGGGATGATTCCCTTCAGTCAATTAGTGTGCAATTGGACGGTAAGAATTACTCGCATTGGAGCTATGTGATGCGGAATTTTTTGCGTGGCAAATGTTTGTGGGGGTATATCTCTGGTGTGAAGAGACTGCCTACGTTAGGAGTTGAGGATTATGATACTTTGTCGGATACTTGGGAATCTGAGAATGCGAAGATTCTTACTTGGATTAATAACTCCGTGACTCACTCGATTGGTGCTCAGTTGGCTAAGTATGAGACTGCAAAGGAGGTTTGGGAGCATTTGGAGAGGATTTATACACAGTCTAACTTTGCAAAACAATACCAATTGGAGACTGATATTCGAGCACTTAGACAGAATGAGTTGAGTATTCAGGAATTCTATTCTGCCATGTCTTCCTTATGGGATCAGTTGGCACTCACTGAGTCCCAGGAATTGAGGGCCTTTGAGCCTTATATCGCGAGGCGTGAAGAGCAGCGTTTGGTTCAGTTTCTGATGGCCCTTCGTAATGACTTTGAGGGGTTGCGTGGGCCTATCCTCCATCGTAGTCCCCTGCCTTCGGTTGATTCTGTGGTGAATGAGTTGCTTGCTGAGGAAATTCGCCTTAAGTCTAAGGGAGATAAGGAGACTCCTCTCCTTCCTATGTCATCAGTTTTTGCTGTCCCACATCGACCCTTAAATGGGAAATCTAGTACTTATGATCGAGTCTCCTCTGATGAGTGTGCTTTCTGCCATCAAAAGGGTCATTGGAAGTCTCAGTGTCCATTGTTGTCCCGCAGTGGTGGTCCTCCTCCTCCATCACAGTCGCGGCCTCCTCATCAGCCACGACCTCCTTATCGGCCCCTTACTCGGCCCGTGGCTCCTTGGGCACTTCGTCCACCTCAGATGCCTAATGCACTAGCGGCTGCTCCTTCTGTGGATCCTCATTTGCTAGAGAAGATCCAGGAGTTCCTCGCCTCACAGCCTCAGCCTCATGCTATGTCTGCTTCTCCCTCAGGTTTGCCACCATCATCATCTGTCTCAGGTACATGGATCATAGATTCTGGTGCCACTCATCATATGTCCCCTCAGTCTGAGTCTTTTGTTTCATTATCTCCTCATTTGTCGCTTCCTATTGTGACCGCCGATGGCACTTCTATGCCATTGGAAGGTATTGGTTCTGTTGTCACCCCTTCTATCCTTCTTGATCATGTTTACTATATACCAAATCTTGCCTTAAATTTATGTTCTGTTGGTCAATTGTGTGATTCTGGTCTAAATGTTTGGTTTTCGGATTCTCATTGTCTTATTCAGGATCGTCGATCTCAGATGATGATTGGGACAGGCCATAGGCAGGGGAGACTTTATGTTTTGGACCACCTCAGAGTGTCAGATGATGTTGCTGCCTCTAGTGTGGATTTGTCATCTTTTCGTTTGAGTAGTTCGTCTTCACCCTTTTATTTGTGGCATTCTCGTTTGGGTCATGTTTCTGCATCCCGTTTAAGGTTTCTAACCTCTACGGGTGCTTTAGGACCATTGAACTCTCATGATATTTCTGATTGTAGTGGTTGCAAACTTGCAAAATTTTCTGCTTTACCCTTTCAGAACAGTACTTCATCATCTCTTGCTCCTTTTGATCTTGTTCATTCTGATGTTTGGGGACCCTCTCCCGTACCTACGAAAGGGGGCTCCAGATATTACGTCTCTTTTATTGATGATTTTACTCGTTATACTTGGGTTTACCTTATGAAGCATAGATCTGATTTCTTGGATATTTATCGTGATTTTAGAGCTCTTATTAGGACACAACATTCTGCTGTCATTAAGTGTTTTAGGTGTGATTTGGGAGGTGAATACACCTCTAATGCTTTTTGCCAGCTTCTGTCTTCTGATGGCACCATACGTCAGACTTCTTGTACGGATACTCCTCAGCAGAACGGTGTTGCCGAAAGGAAACACCGTCACCTGGTTGAGACAGCTCGCTCATTCTTGTTGTCAGCAGATGTTCCTAGGATATTTTGGGGGGAAGCCATTCACACTGCTGTACACGTCATTAATAGAATTCCAACCTCTCACAACTCAGGTTTGTCACCTTTTGAGAGGCTGTATGGGGTTGCACCTGATTATACTTTGTTGCGTGTTTTTGGTTGCACTTGTTTTGTCCTTAAACCTCATGTTGAGCGCTCTAAGTTGTCCCCAAAGTCTGCCTTGTGTGTCTTTTTGGGTTATGGTAGTGGTCAGAAGGGATATCGTTGCTTTGATCTAGTCAGTCAAAAATTATATGTTTCTCGTCATGTTGTGTTCTTAGAGCATATTCCTTTTTTCTCTGTTCCACGTAGTTCCCATCAGTTGACTCAGTCAGATCTTCGTTGCATTGATCCTTTTGATGTCACCACCGATGATGTTCCGCCACCAGACTCTGATCCTCTGAATACAGATACTCCTCCGAGCTCTCCCCCTCCATTGCCTTCACCGCCTGTTCCACCATCTTCTGAGATTGCGGCGCATCCACCCCCTCGTCGGTCTACTCGTATTTGTAAGTCCACTCAGAAGCCTGATTTTGCTTACTCTTCTTATTCTCCCTCATTTGCTTCATTTCTTGTCTCCATTCACTCTCTGTCTGAACCTACATCCTATAGAGAGGCTGTCTGTAATCCTCTTTGGCAGGCTGCCATGGCTGAGGAGCTTGCTGCCCTGCATCAGACTCACACTTGGGATTTGGTACCTTTGCCTTCGGGAAAGCACACCATTGGTTCTCGTTGGGTCTATAAGATTAAGACCAAGTCTGATGGATCTGTTGAGAGATACAAGGCTCGCCTTGTTGCAAAGGGCTATTCACAGGAGCATGGGATGGATTATGATGAGACTTTTGCTCCTGTTGCCAAGATGACCACCATTCGTACCTTGATTGCAGTTGCCTCTGTTTCTCAGTGGAAGATTTCACAGATGGATGTGAAAAATGCCTTTTTGTACGGTGATCTTCACGAGGAGGTTTATATGACTCCTCCTCCCGGTGTACCACATGAGCCGGGGCATGTTTGTAGGCTTCACCGATCTCTTTATGGACTCAAACAGGCGCCTAGAGCTTGGTTTGAGAAGTTCTCCACTGTGGTATCCTCTCTTGGCTTTCGTCCCAGCTCTTATGACTCGGCATTGTTCATCAAGCATACAAGTAAGGGTCGTATTCTCCTTTCTTTGTATGTTGATGATATGATTATTACTGGTGATGATTGCGAGGGTATTGAATCATTGAAGCGTGATTTGGCTTATTGTTTTGCTATGAAAGATTTGGGTGTGCTCCGTTATTTTTTGGGTATTGAGGTTGCTTCTTCTGCTAAGGGTTATCTGTTGTCTCAGTCGAAGTATATAGCCGATATTTTTCAGCGTGCCCGTCTTACAGACAACAAGACGGTTGACACTCCTCTTGAGACTCATGCTCATTACTCTCTGGATGATGGGATTCCTCTGTCAGATCCCACACTTTATCGTACAGTGGTTGGTAGCTTGGTTTATCTTACAGTCACTCGCCCAGACATTGCGCATGCTGTACATGTGGTTAGTCAGTTTGTCACTGCTCCTACATCGGTTCATTGGGCTGCTGTTCTTCGCATTCTCAGATATCTCCGAGGCACTCAGTTTCGTTGTCTCCTCTTTCCTTCATCATCATCTTTGGAGTTGCATGCTTATTCTGATGCTGATTGGGCTGGTGATGTTGAGGATCGCAAATCCACTACCGGATTCTGTATCTTTCTTGGCGACTCTCTCATTTCTTGGAAGAGTAAGAAACAGGATGTCATTTCTCGCTCTTCTACAGAAGCTGAGTATCGTGCCATGGCCTCGACTACAGCTGAGATTGTTTGGTTGCGTTGGTTACTATCTGATTTTGGTATCAAACTTTCACGACCCACTCTGTTGCATTGTGATAATCAGAGTGCTATTCACATTGCACGCAATTCCGTTTTTCATGAGCGCACCAAGCACATTGAGATTGATTGTCACTTCACGCGCCATCACTTGCACCTTGGTACGATCTCATTGCCATTTGTTCCCTCTTTTCTCCAGATTGCGGATCTTTTCACAAAGGATCACTCCACTGCTCGCTTTCGTTTCTTATCAGACAAACTCTCAATGCTTCTTGCTGTAGCATCGTGAGTTTGAGGGGGGATGTTAACATATATGTAATTACATTAGTTTAGCTTAAGGGTAGTTTAGTCTTTCACTATTCTTATCTATATGTATTGTACTCTTGCTCTTTCAAGAAATAAGAGTTCCTTCCAAAAAACTTCTCCTCTTTCCCTACTCAAGGTATTGATTCTTTCATCTCACACTTAATAGCGTATATGCATCCAGAGTCTTCTAGAGTTTTTCTAAAAGCTGTCGTGTTTTCAAGTGAGACGTTCGATATTTTTATTGTTTTAGAAACTCTGAAAGGAGGCTGGGGTGATTGGCTTGTAGAGAAATGCACAGTATGCACTGATTTTTTCTTTCTTCATGTGCTAATTGGTTACCTTGAGCAACAATCTTATTTTCCCTCCATTGTGTCTCAGGAGTTGGGAGCAAGCAGCTTGACACCTCTGTTAACTGAGTCCATTTCAGACAAAAGGGTTGACAGATTGGGACGTGTTATACTTGCCGCATCTAAACAATGTAATCTTTCGTAGTTCCTCACTTTCTTTGCATTAACATTGCTGGCTTAATGGCTTGTTCACGATCACGTCTTACTTGAACTTTAATGAGCATTATCGCTGTGACATTGTATTATTGTTTTAAAGCTACAAGTTCTGCATAGGTTAGAGGCTGCATTAGATGACTTTGAAGCCTCCTCTGAAGATTTGTGGACTTCTGCCTCTTGTGAGTCATTATTCATCTCATCTTTTTCTCTCGTTGAAGAGATGGTTGCTTTAAAAAAATGAATGATAATTTCTTGCAGTATAATTCTATGAACAATTTCTTTCTATAAATGATCCTTTCCCTGAACGGCTTTCTAAGCTTTCATGTCATTTTTTTACAATGCTTTAGGTTGCTCAGTCAAAACTATCCTTTGTAGTTGTTGCAGGGGCTACTCCTATTTTCAGTGCATTGAGTTCAATAAACAGAGAATCAACTGGATTGATGATAATTGGACCTGAAGGAGGTCAGTTGTTTGTACATTGCTTGCTCTCTCTCTCTCTTTTTTCCTTTTCGTTTTTTTAAAAAGTTTATTGTTTTAGCTTTCTAATATCTGAGTGGCCAATCTATATTTTCATGTCTTGGAGTCAACACAGTCCAAACTCCAAACCCCAAACTCTGCCATTGGTTTGAAAATTCTACAGTCTGCTTGGACTTGGTATTGAAAATTCTAGAAATGTGCTCCTTCGGAAGATAGTTACTTCTGCTCAGGTGGTTACCCTTCTTTGTTTATATTTTTTTGTGTAGCCACTCACCAAATTTTGTTGTAAATTGTAAAGTGTAACTTTAAATATCCAGGCTGAGATACACTAACAGTAACTTACCAAAATTGTTTCATTTGTGGATATCGTTCCATTGTAAATTGCACCATTTGATGACGCTTTACATCCTTCTTCATCTTCATATTATGCGTTCTTTTACTCTGGATAATGGCGCACTCTGATTTTATCATGATTTTACAGGCAGCAAGATGACGAGTTGGGTGAATTGAGTGCTAGTGTGGATAGTTATGCTTACTTCATAGATAACTAATTTTGTATTATACATTTTTTTGATTTATTTCTACATTATCAATTTTATGAAGTTAATTGCATTATTAAATTAATGTCCACAAATTATTAATTTTGGGTCTTTTTCCCTTCCCTTGGAAGCAACTACGCGCATCTGCTTACAGAGGAAGGGCGTTTTTTTTTAACCGCTGTAAAAAAATTAGCACCGATTTTTTAAAACCGGGGCCAAATATAATCGGTGTTAACGGATCAAAAAATTAACACCGATTTTTTAAAACCGGTGCCAAATTTAACCGGTGCTAACGGGGTACAACATTAACATCGATTTTTTAAAAATCGGTGCTAAATTAACACCGATTTTTTAAAAATTGGTGAAACCGTTTCACCCCTTACTTAGGCACCGATTTTTTAAACCCAAAAAAATTGGTGCTAGGCTTAAAAAATCGGTGCTAACGGAGGGTTCATTTGATAGTGATTAGACTCTTTATTGAAGTATTAAACATTCAACTTCTCCAGCTCATATCCAAAGAGGGTATGGAATTCTCAATATGTGATTTTCCATTTCTCTTCGTACCCAATCTCACAAATACACAACGATAGTTAATAACATTTTCTTAAGAACTTTGCCAGTTGAAAAAACACTAAAACATTACTATTAAATCTTCTTTAATAACAATAATTTGTCTCCATAATTCAAACTATACTACATACAGGGCAGAACTAGGTGGCGAGGGGGTGTCGGCGACACCCCTAGGGTCCGGTTGCCCGAGGACCACCGGAATCCATGGATTCTGCCCTCCCTTGACCCAGTTCCACCGCCCCTTTCCGGCGGAGGGCTGATGACAATGCTCTCATTCAGAATTTTTTATTTTTTTGTTTTCTCATTAAACAAAACGATGTCATTTTTGCATAAATGATACGACGCCGCAATGCCCGCCCTCCGAGTCTGCTTGTTAGTCTAAGTCCCTACCGACGACTGTCCGAGACTCCGAGTCCGAGTGTCACTGCTATCTCAGTCTCCTTCGAGAGCCTCTCCGGCATCTCCGCCACTGCAGAGAGACGAGAGGTATTTAATTTTAAGAAATCACCATTATTTTGAATTGATTGTGTGATGTTAAACAGGTTATGAATTATGGTGTTATTTAATAGGTTTCGGCCTTGGTTCTGCGGTTGATTTGGCTCCTTGCTGATGAACTACCTGTTTATGTGAGAGCTCCGAATTGTAATTTATTCCAGAATAGGAAACAAAATTGCAATGCCGAACAATATGTTTAGGCGATGTAGTTTTAGCCCTTCACAATATGCAATGCCAGACAATTATTATTCTTATTTGATGTTAAATGGGTTATGGATAAATTCTTAATTCGAAGTAATGGATCATCAATTTTAAGAGATTGAGTGAACCAAATGAAGAAAGGCTTAATGAAGAGGGTAGTAGTCAAACGCATTCTTGTGTTGAGTTCAATTCGGATGATGTTATAAATGATCCTAGGTAACGTAAAACTATTAAGGATTTTGATGTTTCTATTAGAGATCAAGTGATGAGAGAATATTGACCTGCCACCCCTGGGCGTTGTTAAAACTGAGCGAAGGCGTTGGAAGTCAAAGGATCCAAGGTCAAAGATAAAATTTATATTCTGCTCCCAACTCACTACTATGCTACCAATAGGGTAGTTAGCGGTAAGCCCTGGGTATGTCCATAGAGATACTAGGGCATAACAGCCAATTAAACACAACCACGCCCGTGTTGTGAATCTATCTGTGTTGCTAGGAGTAGACAGTATAGTAAACAGGGGGTTTTGGTTATTTTAGTTATCAACTACCAACATGAAAGTAAAAAAGCAAGTAAACTATATAAGCTAGACACTTAGGGAACGCTTGCATGGTTGATTTAATACTTCGATCCTTGATTCATTCACATGTGAGATTTTGACAACCTAATCTAGTGCTCATAACACGTAGTGTGGTCGATGGTCAGGACTTCCTTATACGTATCTGTCACGTCGGGTGCTCTTGCAATCTTCCATCAGCACTGCCTCCATAATTAGAGGAGTACAATAAGGTCCGACAGTTGTTGTAGGTCTGCTTCTCCCCCATACGATTACCTCCCGAGCACTCCACCACGGATGCGGGGAAAAGTGAGGTAGGCACCTTATTAATAGCACTATGACCTCTTACGACCCTAGCTAAGACTGGTGTGCTATCATCATAACAGTAAAACTCAGAAAAGACCTATGTGTGCACACCCACATGGACCCAGACCTTGCTACCCGTATCAAATCTAAGGTTTCTCTTCACCAGGGGTATCAATATTTGTACCAACATGAATGTAGACTAGAGTGTGTGTGCTAAGGGAATGTATCATTCATGCAATTATAATGTTCAAGAACAAGTCACAATAATAACACAAGCACAATAATTAGGATGAACTAAGAATCTCACAAAAGCATAAATCAACACATGAACACAAATATCCCCAAGCTATGGAAACTACTCCCTAGACATGGAATTCAAATATAGATTTGTATTCCACATCATAGGATAAAAAAAACATATAAAAAAAAGGAAAGAAAGAAAGAAGAGAGAATATCTCTCTCTCTAGAATTCTCTCCAGTTTTACAAATGAAGTAATAAAAAATGATCTCAGCCTTAAAGATGAAGAAAAAGAGAAGGAGGGGAGAAAAATATCTCTAGAGAGAGAGAGAACTCTCCTCTTCTTTCTACCTACCTAGAGAGTGATGAAATCTACATTATGCCTACTTGGATTTTTCTGGAAAATTAAAGGCATCTATATATAGTAGTAGGGGAATTGGCCTAAAAACAAGCCCAAAATAGGCCAAAATTAAATTAAACCTTAGCTAGCCGTTATTGGCGTGAGCCGTGAATAGTGCAGTGCGAGGTGCACAGTATGGCGAGGGGCCGTGCAGCATCCCTCGAACGGGCCGTGGCATCTGGTACGGGTCATGTCGGGTGTTGTCCACATCGTTTGGTGTGACCCATTATGAGAATCCTCGTTTTGCTCAGTCTTTCGGTGCGGTCAATTTTTCACATCCTGCTGGCAGGTCTCGACATTTTACACTTGAAATGGTGTTGGCCGTCGAAAATGGGATGGCCCACGCCCATACTTAACCATTTTGGAGTGAAAAGGGCACTTGAGCATACGGGTCGTTGAGATTGGTATGGTCTGTGCTGGGTCTTGGCGCAGCTCGTGCCGAAGACCGTTTATGCGGTGTCACGGGTCTCCCCTTT
This sequence comes from Rubia yunnanensis, assembly GCA_037428765.1. Lineage (NCBI taxonomy): Eukaryota > Viridiplantae > Streptophyta > Magnoliopsida > Gentianales > Rubiaceae > Rubia > Rubia yunnanensis. The sequence continues at coordinate 60,142,405 of CM075069.1, read as the reverse complement.
AGGGTAGGAGAACCGTGAGAAACTCAATGCTAGAACGCAAAGAGTCCACCCAGATTCCACGGACGTCGCACTCAGTGGGTGGCTAGATAGCACACCAGGCCTTTAGAGGGACGTGAAAGTCTAGATTCACCGAGAAAGGAGCAGCAAACACAAACACTCAAGTAGAGTGTCCGCACCGTCGTACTTAGGACGCAATACAAGTAGAAACCAACAACTTGGTGGAGCGAAAGCTCAATCTAGCTTACATTGCAAAATGAGGTAACCGGGTGTGAATTTCATTACTCCACATATATGCGGTACGGAGGTTATCACAAGTGCCAGCTACATAAGCAAAATAAGGTCAAAGGCTAAAACAGCACGTAGGCTTGGACCTTGATCAAAGTAGCTACGCTAACTTAATAACTAAGCTATTACAAGTATTTACAAGCAAAAGAGAAGACTTCTGGGACAAGGAGCTTGGGACGTGTCTTCTCGGACCGGGCGCAGCAATAACTGGCTACTGGCAGGACGATCGGGCTGCTGGCGGGACGACCGGGATGCTGGCTAGGAGCTTGGACCAAGGCCACCCCGTAACACGCGGGTTGTATATTGTGGTGCTGGCCATTAGTGCCTTGTTTGGTGCCACCCATGAGCGGTCCGCAGTGACCCATTAATGCTTCGGCCAGCTGAACTTCTTTCCTTCACTACGGATGAATCGTTAGTCTGTTTTGAGAGTTCTTGTAGTCGATTTAATGGTTTTCGAGGAGAAGAATCTAATGGAACCAACCTAAAAGGATGATTCATACTGGATTATTCCCATAATTTTGCGCAACTCTCAAACCATGATTCTCCAATTCTTCCTTGGCCGTTTTGAACTTCAATGTCGCCTATCTTTGGCTCCATCCTTCTACTACCATGATGTAATGTCCACAGCCTTTATCTACTACCACTCTAGTGTGAATGGCCTTTGACCTCTTCTATCGTCCTTGCGAACGACCTTCACATGGAATGTAATGAAAAGTACCCATGAGCGACCTACTAAGGATGATCACAAAGGAAGATCTAGGTGCTTGTGGATACAAGATGTCCATTAGTACCAATTAAGTCTATGAAATACGAGATTTAGACAAGAAAACCAAACATGGTCATCTAAACCCCTTATCACATAAACTCAACTAATACTAGCAATCAAACATATAAAACAAACTAAATATTACGCCGAATGCAATGGATAACGCACACATAATGATGCACATCAGGCCCCCACACTTAACCATATACTCATCATCGAGTAAATAAAGACAAGAAAATGACTAAGCGAAATGTAGTGTACAATCATAAGTTAACCGAGGCCTTCAACTCATTCCTAGATTATCATGTTTCCCCCCAAAAGAGCAAGAATCTCACAACTTTCACACTTCCAAAGAACCTAAGTAATCCAACCACCCAAAATAAAGTGTAGAAAAAAGGTAAGCAAAGAAAGATAAGTGCTAACCTATCTTACTTTTCCAAAATTGTTTCCCGAAAGAAATCAAAGAGCCGTCTCCAAAAACCATCCACCAAGGAAACCCAAGAGTCGTCGACTTGGTTGTAACATAGTGATAACTCTTGATTCTCGACCTAGTTACGACCAAGGATGAAAATGTATTGTCAACCTAGTTTTTTATTTTCTCTCAATTGCTCTAATTTTGCCTAGGAGTCCTTTCAGGTTTTCATCCTAGCTTTAACACACAAAGGGCACTCACATTCTCACCTTTTTCCACATGGCCTTTCATTTTTTCCGAGATTCGTAAACAAAACCGGGCCTAGCCTCTCACTTTTACCTTGGTCTTTTGACCTATTCAGGATTTTCCCAATGTTACCTTTTCGGGTTTCCAACTTAGCCGGGTAGATTTTTCTTTTCATTTTTTCAAAAGTTTCAAAAAAAATTCAAAATGCTTCAAAATGCTCCTAGAAGAGCGGTTAGATACATAGAAACAACTAAAAATTATAAGTGCTATATAATTCCCTCCCCCACACTTAAAGCTTACATTGTCCTCAATGCATATAAAAAATCAAAAAACATATGTTAAGGTAAGGAAATGGGAAGACACTTATAATGAAAAATGAACACTAAAATCTACCCTTGATGGCATGGCATAATCATGGAATGTAACGAACAAACTAACATCACCCCAATATACTAACCCTAACCTCTAATTAAGAAAGTTCAATCTAAACACTATCATGCACCAAAAATTGAATAAAGAATTGAATCACAATGGAGAGTTACCTCTTAAGTCTCGATGTGTGTGTTTCAAGGGTTTTGAGGGTAAGTGGGTTTGGGTGGTACTTTGGTGGTGGTAGTAAAGTATGTGAGCTTCATGGGCCATGCACGTCTACACGCCCCATGAATTTTGGGCTTGGTTCTCCTTATTTTCCACCATTTTGAGCATCACGAACCATGTACTTTTACATGGTCCATGAGTTGGACTCCCCGTTTGCTCACCTTACTCCAAGAAACGTATGCTTCCTACAAAACAAACATGCACACCAAGTGTAATAGTGTTCCAAAACCAAAAGCTACAAATAGAAAAACACACCAAAAATACTAAACTATTATAATTTTTTTTCAAAGCTCGGGTGCTTCCCGAGAAGCTTTGTATAGTTAAGGTCATCGGCACGAACCTAATGTTATCCATATGGTGTGGGTTTGTACCCCATCACCTTAGACAACCAGAAATGGAAAGGTGGGGGCAAGAATATTCCAAGAGGAAGATATAATAGAGAATGATTCAACCTTAGAGAAAATAAGTGGTTTGGAAGCTTTGCATATTCAATTGGCTTCTCTATGGTTTCCTCTAAGGGTTCCGAAAATATGGGAGTTGGTTTTATAGGTGCAGGTAGGGATGAAAATAAGTAATATTTTGAATTAAGTGTAATCACCCCTTCCTCGATGTCTTCACTCTCAACATTACCATTCCCTATCCCCTTTAGATTTATTTACCAAATTTCACATTCAACTAGGGGTGGTTCATTTTCGGAATATTCCATCAAATCAAGCACTTGCCGTTAAACTGTCTTAATGCTTGTGAATAGTTGAGTTCCCAAATTGCAAATCTCGTTAAGCATTTGTGATTGGAGTAAATCACTACTCTTGGTCACATTAGCTATAGCTTAAAAAATTTCCCATAATCTAAATTGGGAGCCAATCCTAGGGTTTGGTTTTGGGGCATTGGATAAGTTGGTGAAATCCAACTATCTATCCCAAAGTGTTGGTTTCCCAATGCATTTCCATACCACGAATTTGAGTTGTCACTAAACCTCGAATTTGGAGAATCGTGGCATGGGTACTAATTTTGATCCCATCGGCCTTGGGAACCAACAACTCCTACCTCTCTCTCATTTTTGCTCATCCAAGAGCAAGACTCTGTAGAGTGATCACAATGCCATATCCTACAAAATCTCACTCATTGAGCCTCTCTTCACTCAAAGTCACTCAACTTTGGGCAACACTCCCTAGGATGATCACAATGACACACCCAAAAAAGTGTCATCCATTGAGTACTTTACCACATTTTTGTCTTCAATTAAACACAAACAAAGAAAATAAACAAAATACAGAATCGTAGTGCAAGGGTCCTCGGTTTGCACCAAGAACTCAAGCAATACCTACTCCCGATAACAACAAACAAAAGAACAATACTAGCTACTCAACTAATGTGTTGAGCTAATTGACAATTAAACTGATTTTTATCCTCTGTAATGGCGCCAAAATTTGACCCCCCCTCCACTCAGCATCGTTAAAATCAAGCAAAGGTGTTGGTAGTCAAAGGATCCAAGGTCAAAGATAAAATTTATATTCTACACCCAACTCACTACTATGCTACAGATAGAGTAGTTAGCAGTAAGCCATGGGTATGTCCACGGAGATGGTAGGGCCTAACACTCAATTAAACACAACCACGTCTGGGTTGCTAGGAGTAGACAATATAGTAAACAAGGAGGTTTTGGTTATTTTAGTTATCAACTACAAATATGAAAGTAAAAAGCACGTAAACTATATAAACTAGACACTTGGGGAACGCTTGCGTAACATGGTTGTTTTAATGCTTCGATCCTCGATTTATTCATATGTGTGATTTTGAAAACCTAATCTAGTGTTTATAACACGTAAGGTGGTCGATGGTTAGCACTTCCCCGAACCTGTCACGTCGGGTGCTCTTGCAATCTTCCATCAGCACCGCCTTTGTAATTAGGGGAATACAACAAGGTCCGACCATTTTTAAGGTCTATTCCTCCCCCATATGATTACCTCCCGGGCACTGCACCACAGATACTCTACTTCCTAGGCCTATAAATGAGGCAAAGAGAGGTAGGCACCTCATCTATGACACTAGGACCTCTTACAACCCTATCTTGCTATTTTTCACTATCTCTACCCGTAACTCGTTGGACTATAATAGTCAGCTAAGACTGGTATACTGTCATCGTAACAGTAAAACTAAAAAAAGACCTATGTGCACACACCCATAAGGACTCGGACCCTGCGACCTGTATCACATCTAAAGTTTCTCTTCCCCAAGAGGTATCAATATTTGCACCAACATGAATGTAGACTAGAGTGTGTTCCAATAGAGTGTATCATTCATTCAACTATAACATTCAAGAACAAGTTACAATAATATCACAAGCACAATAATTAGGATGAACTAAGAATCTTACAAAAGCATAAATCAACACATGAATACAATTATCCCCAAGCTATATAAACTACTCCCTAGACATGGAATTCAAATATAGATTTGTATTCGACATCATAGGATCACAACAAAATAAAAAGGAAAGAAAGAAAGAGAGAATGTCTCTCAATCTAGAATACTCTCCAAATTAAAAATGAACTAATGAAAAGTGATCCTAGCCTTAAAGATAAAGAAAAAGAAGAGAAAAAAAAAGAAGGAGAAGAGAAGAAGATCTCTAGAGAGAGAGAACTCTCCTCTTTCTTCTACCTACCTAGAGAGAGATAAACTCTTCATTATGCATACTTGGGTTTTTCTTGAAAACTAAAGGTATCTATATATAGTTGTAGGGGATTGGGCCTAAAAAGAGCCCAAAATATGCCAAAATCAAGTTAAAACCCTAGACAGCTACCACTGGCGCGGGCCGTGAATAGTGCGGCACGGGGCGTGTATAGTGTAGCACGGGCACATAGTGGCATGGGCCATGCCGCATCCCTGGGTCGGTCATGTGCAGTGCAGTGTGGGGGTGCATAGTGTTTCATGGGCCCTGTCGGATCCCTGGTGCGGGTGGTGGCATCTGGTGCGGTCTGCATCATTTGGTGCGGCTTGTCATCAAAATCCTTGTTTTGCTTAGTCTTTTGGCACATGTCACTCAATTCTTCACATCTCGTTGGCTGGTCTCAGCATTTTGCACTTGAAATGGCATGGGTCGTAAAAAACGGGACGGTGCGCACTCATACTTAGCTATTTTGGAGTGAAAAGGGCACTTGAGCACGCGAGCGGTTGAGATTGGCACGGTTAGCGCTGGGTCTTGGCACGGCTCTTGCCAGAGACCCTTGGAGTAGGCCACATAGTGTGGCGCCACCAATGAGAGGTCCGCACGGACTCCCTTCGCTACGGATGAACCGTTAGTCCATCTTGAGAGTTCTTGTAGACAATTTTATGGTTTTTGAGGAGACAAATCCAATGGAACCAGCCTCAAAGGATGATTCATTTTGGATCTTTCCTAGAATTTAATGCAACTCTCAAACAACAATTCTCCATTTATTCCTTGGTCGTTTTGAACTTCAATGTTTCATATATTTGGCTTTATCCTTCTACCACAATATGATGTCTGTGGTCTCATCTACTACCATTCTAGTGTGAATGACCTTCGACCTCTTCTACTGTCCTTGAAAACGGCCTTCACATAGAATGTAACAAAAAGTACCCACGAGCGACCTACTAAGTATGATCACAAAGAAAGATCTAGGTGCCCATGGATACAAGATGTCCATTAGTACCAATTAAGTCTACAAAACACGGGATTTAGACAAGAAAACCAAACATGGTTTTCTAAACCCCTTATCATGTAAACTCAACTAATACTAGAAATCCAACATATAAAACGAACCAATTATTACGCCGAATGAAATGGATAATGATTCACATCAAATATGTGTTAAGAGGTACTTTCTAACCTAAGGATCTTTATTTTCGAAAGAGAAAGTATGGTAATGACTATAGATGCTTTCAAGATTCTTGGTTTGAAAATTTTGATTGGTTGGACTATAGTGCATCAAAGGATCTAGCATTTTTCTTTTGTTGCCATCTCTTTAGGAATTCCCATAAAGGATGTTGATATGGAGAGGATGCATTTACTGTGAGTGGGGTTAGCAACTAGAAGAAAGCTCTTGAGATCTGTAAGAAACAAGTTGGCGTAGCGAATAGTGCTCCTAATGATACTACTCAGCAATTGTATGCATTTGAACGTGAAAGACAGAGTATTCTTCATTCTTCAGAGGCACATAGGTGTGAATCAGCGATTGCATATTGCACGCATTTGACAACCGCTTTGGATGTGACACAGTTCTTGCTAAATCAAGCTATGGCTTTACGTGACCATGATGAAGGGTTGTATTTTCTTAATAAGGGCAGTTATCTCGAAGTGATGTTATTACTAATACACTGAATGAAAATATTCCTAGAAATTGCAAGCTCACATCTTCCAAAGTACAAAAGGAACTCGTAAAAGGTAACAAATGTTATCATTAATGAAATTGGAGATATTTATTTTTATCTATTGGTTGATGAGGTCAGAGATGCATCAATGAAAGAGCAAATGGGGTTACTTTGAGATATGTCAACGAACAAAGGATGTGATCATGAACATTTTCTTAGTGTTGTACATGTGTGTAATACTTCGGCTATTAGTTTGAAGAGTGCTATTGATGAAGTGTTTTCAAAGCATAAATTATCACTATCGAAGATAAGAGGTCAGGGATATGATGGAGCCTCAAATATGCGAGGAGAGTATAATGGATTGAAAGCTTTGATATTGAAAGAAACATCAACCGCAAGGTATGTCCATTTCTTTTCTCACAAGCTTCAATTAGTTGTTCTTACTATTGCTAATGATAATCGATCTGTGTGTGAGTTTTTTATTGGGCTGATATTACCATATGTTTTGGGCTGTATTTGCACTAATATGTTGATTAAATTTGTGGGAACTCATGTTTTGATGATATTTTATTACAGTTTAATATTTTGGAATGAAATTGATGAGTTACTGCAATTATTGGTCGGAATGACTATTCTGATCGATATTCTGGACATATGAAAATAGAAAGAAAAGTTGTAGGATGTTGTACGTGATACAACACTGATGGAAGAAGGAAAAAAAGGAAAGTTTTGTGCAAGGAAGCTTGTATATGATGGAATAATTTGGTGGATTAATTTTGCCAACTCCAATTTATAAATGGAATTGGATTGCTTGAAGACTCCTAAGTTTTTGGAGGAAGATATTTTCTAATATTTTTGAATTTCTATTAGATAAGAAAAGACATGTTTTATTTTTATCTATCTTTTGACTGTAGTGATTTTTTCCATTGATACGAATGCGTACTATCTTTTTCTGCGAAGAACAGTATTCAGTTTTGGAGCTTTTCAGTATTCTATTCAGACAATTTTCATCATTTATTTTTATGCTTTTGATTGTTAATTCACGTATTCAAGTTAAATTCATCATTTCTGGTAAAGATCAAGGACTGGCATTGATTCTTATGAGATCTAATTAATTTTTATCCTTTGATTGTATGCTAGCGTATGTTGTTTTTTATTATAATTTTTATGATTTCTTTCATGTTATTAAGTAGTGGCCAATATTTGATAGCATGTTAGTTAATTTAGTAATTGTGGTTTCAGTTTGATTAGTTGTGCTTTAAGTGAACAACAATTTTAATTTAACAATCCTGGGTCAGAGTTTGTTGGTTATGAATTGGGTCTTTCTCATTAATAATGTTGCTAGCATATTAAATCTATAGAGCGTCTCTTAGGTAATATATTAGTTAGAGAAATAGTTGGTGAGACGTCCATCTAATTATCGACAAGGTAAGGAAAGATTGGTTGCTTGCAACTATATTTATGTGCATGCATCTAAAGTCATCTTCACATTAAGGATTGAGATAGAAAGCCAGTATGGAATTGATCGGAACCATAATTCTCTCATCATAGTTGAATCATTTGCAATCTGTAACAATTTTCCAAATTTATTTTTTCTAAAATTTTCATTTTTTGTATTCATCACCATCAAATCATTGTTTTGGTTACAAAATCGCAGGTTAAGAATTAAGAAAAATCTCGCCAATCTCTTGGAAAGCGAACTTGCTCACTGTAGTACTGGTCTGGATGATCATCCCGACCATCGAATCATGAATTTGGAATTTGGCTTTGAGCTTGAATTATTTTTGGTGTAAATCGACGCATTATTTTTTCGTTTATCTTGGTGCGATTGTGAATTTAGCTGGAGTTTCAAGTAAAAGAAAAGACATGCTTATTAATTTAGAACATTCTAGAATTTTAGAGGGATTGGAGAATGGGGATATTGTTAGTGGAAGAGGCAAAAATCAAGAGACTAGTTTGAGAAGGCAAGGGAATATTCATTGGGGATTACATTACACTACTATCATTCGTTTCATTACTATGTGGGGTTCTATTTTGCAAGTGGTTGAAAATATCCACGATGATAGTGACTCACAACTTAGTAAATCTTCACTGATGGGTTTGCTTGAGCAAATGGAGAGTTATGAATTTGTTTTTGCAATGCATTTGATGAAGCATTTGTTGGGAGTTGTAGATGCTTTGCCTCTTTCTTTGCAGCAAAAGAATCAAAATATTGTGTTGGCTGTGAGTTTGATGAATACAATGAAGCTTGAGTTAAAACAATACAGAGGGAATGGTTGGGATGAGTTATTGAATGAACTCAACACATTTTGTGTTAACCATGACATCTCATTAGTTATTATGGAAGATGAGCGGAGAATTCCTGGTCGTAGGGAACGACTTACAAAAATGCAACCAATGATAATTACTATCGTGTTTATACTTTTCTTCAGGTATTACTTTTTTCTATTTACATACTTTCGTTGATTTGATTTGATTTTGATTTATATTTTTGTTCCATTGCTAAATGCTAACCTTTTATTATTTGAATACTAAGTTGTTGATAGGATGATTCATGAAATGAATAATCGGTTTCCGGAAGCAAACACAGAGTTACTCACTTGTATGGCTTGCCTTGATCCAAGAGATTCATTTTCTAAGTTTGATATTGGTAAGTTAATTCATCTTACTAAACTATATCGAAGATAATTTTCTGTGAAAAATCGTTCTCGACTTCATCAACAACTTAACTTTCATTAAGAATGTACAACTTGTTTATGAGTTTTTGGCTACTGGGTTCGGAAGTCTTGCTCAGAAAATGGTTTAAACAACTAGGCATACAACTTTTCCACTGGTATGTCTTCTTATTGAGTTAGCCTTAGTTCTACTAGTTGCACCTGTTAAAGTTGAACGCATTTTCTCAGACATGAAGAGAATAAAACTGATTTACGCAACAAAATGGGAGATGAATGGATGAAGGATGTTATGACAATGCATATTGAAAAGGCGATTGTTGGGATCAATAATGAACTGATTTTGCAATGTTATCAGCGTATGAAACATCATAGAATTTAGCTGTATCTGATTGTTAGTGGTTCTACTTATAGATGCAAGTATTAGAAAATAGTTTTTTATGTAGTGATTTGTTGTACTTGTAAAAATCCAATTATTATGTATGGATATATACTAATATAACTATACCTACTTGAGTAAGTGTTAATAAAACCCTCGGATAATTTTTAGTGTAAAAGTAACCCTAACTAGTTGATGAAAGTGCCAATATAACCCTAAGACACCATTTCCGCCATTGACCACACGTAAAATGACTATAATGCCCTTTGGCCTAAAACCTAAAAGTGTTAGGACAATTTTGCCATCGCACCACCAGGTTGCCACTGCCACCACCACCCCTACCACCCCAGACGCCATTAGTACCGATCCACTATTATTCTCAGAAATTCCACCACTAGAACACTCGTGAATTGGTAAAGTATCACCAATACAAGTACTACCATTAATGGTTTCTTCACCAACATTTTCCTACACAAAACCCTTGAAAAAATAAATCCAAACTAAAGAAAATATACATGCAATTCTAGTGTTCCACACCAATAGAACATAAACTACACCCCCATGTCTTTCTCATCACACACCTCACCCAGACATGAAACAGTAGCGCATCTCCCGAAACCTTCCTTGCTGGCGGCAACACAACCTCCCTTCCAGCCAGCCTCACCACCACCCCTACCACCCCAGCCTCGCTTCCACCAACCCCCATCCCAGCCTGGCTACCGTGAAACCAATCACGCCGCCACCACCCTCACCCCCAGCCCTAGCCCCGCTGTTGCTCACCCTTACCCTCCTGCCACCGCCACCAGCCCCAGCCCCACCGCTGTGAAACACTAAACCCAAGCCTAACCTTAGTTAGAACTGCGGGGAACAAAGGAACAAATGTGTATGGGCAGAGGGAGTGGGTGATATAGCCCCATAAAGTACAAAAGACAAAAGCTTGTTGGTATTCTAATGGACACTACTGCAGGCACCCCCCCTATGGCACCGGTCGCTGGGGGCTATGGCACAAGTTGTTCATACCTCCTGTCGATCAGTGCCTAAGTATGATGGTGCTAAAACGTAGTTGCTACAGCACTGGCACTAAAAAAATGGTGCTGAATGTTTGATATTACAGCACCGCTATTTGAGATGTTGGTGCTGAATGCCAAGTCCTTGTTAATGATCATTGGTTCTTACACAACACTGTTTACGAACATTAACCGGTGCCTTGAACATGACGGATTACAAAAACCAGCACCAGGTTGTTTTTTATTTTCCAATGTTATTGCTTTAGAGATGGATGTCTAAGCACCGTTCTTGTTATTTGTAAAACCGGTTATTATTTTTTTAAAATCTTGCAATATCCTTTTTAAATTATTCACATCCCTCCCGGAATTGAAACTTGGGGAAAATTAAATTAATTCTAAGCAAGAAAATTTGGAAATGTAAGAATCTTAAGTGGAAAAAAGCAAACCATTAACATTATATAACTTAAGACAAAAGGTGAAACTGTGTCCCAATAAAATATACGTTGAAAGTACACTAGGTCTACTGAAGTCTTGGTTTGTTAGGAAGACACGTTCACCCAAACTTCACACCTTGTGTTCATGATGTTTATCTCCTTGCCATTGTACGCTTCTCTTGCCGGGGGAAATATCTATTGTGCACAAAAACAACTACGATTTGTCGAAGAAAACAATTTAAAATGTTGAAATGATGCAACATTTAAGCACCAAGGAAACATGGTGTGTATAACTATGTTTTAACAATGTATTTACATTAACACTGATTTAATGTTAAATACATAATGATAAACAGTTAATGAAAAACACACCATGTCTACTTGGTGCTCATACACTAGAAAACCTCCGCATATGAAATTGTGGAGTTCTACAAATGTTATAGCACCATTTCATAACAGAAGAAACATTATTTAGTTAGAGGGCACTACATGAAAAAAAAAGCAAGCAAAGCAGTGCTCTTCAACTAATTCTTCTTCTGTTAAGCTTGTTCGCAATAACAGTTAGCATGGAAAACCATTTAAAATGTCGAAATGAAGCAATTTTACAGCACCAACGAAACATGACATGTATAAACAAACCTTGTGAAACACGTCATGTTTACTTGAAGCTGATAGACTACAACATCTCCACAGTTTAAACATCAAATTAAAATCATCATAACTAGCAAAAAGATATGTAAACCGGTACCAATGCTACTTCCATTAAGTTTGTGCACAACACGATTTGGTATTGAAACCATTTAAAATGTCGAAATGAAGCAGTTTTACAGCACCAGGGAAACATGACGTGTATAAACAAACCATGTCAAACACGTCATGTTTTCCTGGCACTGATAGAATGTAACATCTCTATAGTTTAAACATAAACTTGAAAAATATTTAAAATGTCAAAATGTTGCAGCATTTAAGTACCAAGGCTTATACCCATTGATTAAACAGATAAACACACCAAATTCCTTGGTGCTCATACACTACAAATTCTCCACAATTTAAATTTTGGTGTTGTACAATTGTTACAACACTTTTCGTAATGGAAGAAGCATTACATGGTTAGAGGGAAATACATGAATCGAAGGAAACCAATGCAGATCCCTTTAACTAATGCCTATTCATTTACAATGTCGAAATGAAGCAGTTTTACAGGACCAAGGAAACATGGAGTGTATAAACAAACCAAGTCAACACTCCACGTTTCCTTGGCGCTAGTAGACTGCAATATCTCAAGAGTTTAAACATCAACTAGAAATCATCAAAATACGGAAAAGACTTGTAGATCTTAATCTAGTTCGTCTTTCATTCAAAATATTGTAATTGTTCAATGCATTTAAAACTAAAACATAAACACATCAACATCCAAGAATAAACTATATCACATTAATTACTGAAAAACCTTCAAAGTCAGACATAGTTAAATAGAAAATCACAATTTATATCACAGGGTACAAATTCTACAATTTATATCACGAGGTACAAATTCTACAGTTTATAGAACCGTTTATATCATAGTGTACAAAAACATTCAACGTGATACAAATTTTAATTCTGACAAACCCTTGAACATGACACAATCATCTATATATCACGGATGCTCCAAAAATTCTTTCACACAAAAATACCTAAACATCAAACCATTCACAAGGAACTATATATAAATATACATATATATATATATATATATATATATATATATATACACACACATATATATATATATATGTGTGTGTGTGTAATACACTTTCAATTTCATCACAAAATGCAGAAAATGTTGCACAACCCAAAAATTACGAAAATGGGAAAAATGTCGCTCACCCCTTGAAAAACAACATGATCAAATTCCAACACACCCAACAAAACAGAAAAAAAGAATAACCTAGAAAAATAATCAAACACAGCCAACAAAAAAATCATAAAAACATGAATGGAGAGGTGGGAGGAGGAAGAATGCGGTTATGAAGGGAGAGGGGGTGAGGAGGCGGCAGTAATGGCTAGATGTTTAGGTAGCGGTGGCGGTAATGGAGAGGAAGAAGGTGGTTCTGGAGAAAGGATGGACGAGGCGACGGAAGTAATGGTTAGATGTTTAGGAGGAGGAGGCGGTAATGGACAGTTGGTGGAGTAAGAAGATGAGAGGATGAGAGGCAGATGGGGGAGTGAGTAGCTTTAGTGTTTCAAGTTTTCTTTATATAGAAAATTTTTTGAAGGGTTCAGATTAAATCAACGTATAGAAATCAAGGGTTCAGATTGTACCTAGATGAGATCTTCATTAATGACGGGGACCGGTGCTATAATAACCTAAACATGTGCTAACTTCAGTTAATGCAACTGCCTGATGCTCCTTTGCAATTAACTTTTTTTACAACCAGAGAGCAGACATGTAATTCTTTTTCTAAGAGTGGAGCACCGGTTGTAAGTCCAATGCTAGAACGGAAAATCGGTGCTAAAAATGGTTAAAGCAGCAGCTTGATGTTGCTTGGGTATTAACTTTTTTTACAACCCGAGAGCAGAGATATAATTTTTTTTCTAACTATAGAGCACTGGTTATCAGATCGATGCTAGAACAGAAAACCGGTGCTGAAATATGGTTCAAGCAGCTGCTTGATGCTGCGTGGGTATTAATTTTTTTTTACAACCCGAGAGCAGACATATAATTTTTTTTCTAACTGTGGAGCACCAATTTCAAACCGGTGCTATATCTGTAGACCGGTGCTACAATATGGTTAAAGCAGCAACTTGATGCTACTTAATTCCGACGCACTGTAGAATTCTAGCACCGTGTTTTGTAACTGGTGCTGATGGCATAGTAGAACCAGTGCTGAATATTAACATACAGGAAAATGACTTTCCCGCCAAAAAATTGACCAATTTTAGTACATCCAAAATAACTTAGCACCGGTTCATCAACACTCCTAACCGGTGCTGATTTTTTGTACAACTATTTCAAAATATTCATTTGAAGTCCCTATCAAGGGGAAAAGTTCTGTCCATTTTTTAAAAATCCAATTGGGCTAAAAAAATATTCAATTCAACACTCAATAGAGCTCGTGTTTGAAAATTGTGTCCAATGGATACTCGCAAATCTCCGATTATAACTTTGTTAAAATAACATTGTTGCCCAAAATTTAAATTCAACTCCTTATTGGTGGCCAAATAACACCACATTGTGTATTCTTTGGTTAATATATGTTTTAAAAAATAATTTTATGTTTTAGTAGAATTTAGTAAAGCGCTAGTATATGTGCTTGAGTATCTGACTATAGTTTGCCTAGAAGTTAGGAAGTCCTAAAGGGAATTTTTTTAAAAAAAATTATTGACACCTAATATTGAATATTTTTCTGATTCGTTCTAGGAATTTCCTTTTGGGTCCAACAATGTAGGATCGCATCTGAGCGGAATTGAATTTGGAGGTCCAAGTGAAGTTTTTTCTTTTTGCACTTAGGTCCCTCCAAGAATCTTGAAGTTTTCGAAACATAAAATTGGCAATTCAATAGTGCAATTGAGTATTGTATAATCATAACTACACGATTACGACTTAATTGGGTGAATGGAACATCCTCAAAACTAATCATACATAAAAAATGCTACATTTTCATTAATTGCAGTGTTGCCTGAAACTAAGTTTCATCTTGAGCATTGACTTGAAACACTTGATTCTTACTTTTAATTCTTAAATATATGAATTATGTCCAATGGAATATTTGAATGTATAAATTTCAAAGTAGTAGTACATGACCTAGACTAAATCATATTTCTTTAATACCATATGATTAATGTAAAAGTATGATAATCCTCGAAGTAGTGGATAATAACTGTATTTTTTCTACAAAATAACATATAATTAATTCAAGTCGTACTAAAAAATATAATCACTAAAAAAAGTATTATAAGGACAATGAGGATCGAAATTCATGAATAATATCTAGCAAACAGCTCTTCATCCAACATGTGTGCATCTTCAGAGCTAGTCCCAACGTCGCTCTCCCCAACACGGGGGCCTGGATATGTAGGAAAAGGTCCAAATGCTTTCATTGCGTCCTGGAACCGGTATTGAAATACTTTTCCATGTGATTGCACCATGACCTTTGATATTGTGATTCCGTCAGTAGACTTTGTACACCCATCTCCAACACTGCGACTCTAAATTCCAAAGTAGGACCCACACTGTCCTGAGGAAATTTGAGGAAAGCGTCTGCTGTAATCTTATCCATTAGATGCCCGTATATGTTGTGCAGATAGTGGGGAACACCTACGTTTGTGCACAGTTTATAGATCAGGCTACAGAAATCGTGACAACATGTTCTCTTTGTACCATGTCTCAACTCGTTCACTATTTGCTTACCGAAATTCCATCGGGGTTTTTTTTAATGGCGTACAGATATCTCGGCCTTATACTGTGAACCTCAGTGTTCATTGTAACAAAGTCTATTCTGGATGCTACAAAGTGGTACCATCTATTCATTTCGGAGTGAGTACCTTCTTTGACATCTTTTTCCAACCTAGTTTAACAATAGACTCGACATCGGTTCCCTCCCTAGTTACTGTCCTCACAATCTTCCGTCCTGTGGGATCGTCAAAATCCCAACCCTTATCGGTATAGTAGTGGAAAGCAAGAAAGTCATCCTCCTCGGGGGGAACATTTGGCAACCCGTACAACTTGTTTATGGATTCTGCAGTTAATTTCACCATTTTCCCACGACAGAACGCTTCAGTCCACCTTCCACCACACCGCAAATTTGCATAGAACTCACTCACTATGCTGAGGTTGAACAGTGGAGGTGTGTCACCCAATTTCTTCCACCCAAGTGCCCGGATAGTTTCTTCAAAGGGGGGAGCATTTTCGATTTCTCTCTCCAGAAAATGTCTCCCTTGTTTGTAGGTTTGTGCCATTAATTTTTCCTGCTCCAAAATGAACCTCTTCTCCTGTTGATCAACGTTTGATTGCACCTCCGGAGAAGAAGGGGATGCATCGCGTGTCCTCTTGTAGGGAGTTTTGGGTGCCATATCCTACAATGTCAAATAAGGCATTTCAACAAACACCTATCATACAACTAAAAGAACCTATAGAATACTTGCTTTCATGAACATCAACAAACCCTCAATGCGATTCAATTAAATCCTATGTACATACATACATGTAGTAATTACACATTAACGTTATGTACATGATTGCAATATTGAACAATGTTGGAGAGCAAAGTGAACCAACATTTAAAAATGTTTCATTTTTGCAAAAAAAAGGTTCATGATTAATAATGTAGTATAATATAAGAACAATGTTTGAAAGAGAACTCACCTCAATCATTTGGACAGCTTGGGAGTCTGAAGCTATGGGGAAGATGGGTTAGATTTGCTCTCCAAATTTTGGAAAATGAAGAGCAGCCTGTTGTGGAGATGTATAAATTTTATAAATTAAACTTTGTAGCATCGGTACGGAGCCAATAAACTGGTGCTAAAACTACTAAACGCAGCTGCTTGAGGCTGTGTTGCATTAATTTTTTTGACCTTTTATCCCGACCCGAGAACATACTTGCAAAATAATTTCTAAGGGGCCAACACCGGTATTAGAATCGGTGCTATGAATTACTAAAACTAATGCTGCTATAAAAAGAAGTAGCTGCTTATGGTTACCTCGATTGAATTTTTAAAATCCTTGTTTCAACTAGAGAGCTAATGCGAAAATTTTTGTCTAAGTAAATTGGTGCTGAAATTACAACAACCGATGCCTTAAAAACAACAGAGCACGTACTCTGTTTTCACCCTACAATAGTACCCGCCACCACTAATTTTTCTAGCACCGGTTTTTCAAAACTTGTGCTTTGAGTTTCCCTCCATTTTTTTGGCGCCAAATACACTATTTCTTAGTTGCTGCCCAGTTCAAGCGCCGGTTATGTGTACACCTATATGCGATACCAGTGATATTTATTATGTATGACACCGGTTTAAGACCGCAGTACCCAAATATGGGTGCTGTAAACAAATTCCAGTACCGATTTTTCTAAAATATCGGTGCCAAATGCAAAATGAGCACCAGTTTGGAGGGTCTCCAGGGCTTGTACCAGTGTCATAGTACCTATTTTCCGGTAGTGGGAGTAGGCAAGAAGTAGTGATGTTTAACATTGGGAGTTAAACAGTCGTAGTTGGTAGGTTGGCAAGAATAGGAAACTTGAATATCCATCCATGGGGAATGTTTTCTCAATCACAAAAAAATCATTCACTGACCTAACGCCAGGTAGTATGTCTCCATTTTCCCCGCCACCGTGAAAGAAGAAAAGAAAAAAAGAAAGAAAAGAAAAGAAAGAAGTCTGACGGCAAAGGTGGAAGAGAAGAGAAGAAAGAAAAAAATAGGATTGTAATTTCTTTCTATTTTATTTTTAAATTTTTTAAGAAGGGTCAAATCATCTTTTTAATTAAATCTGGCCTTAAACTATCGGAATAGGTAAAATTGTACTTACATCAACTACTAGAGTTATATTTGCACTTTTAATTATCAAAATATTATATTTGCACTTATGTGAAGTAGGTAGAGTTACTAAAACACTTTTCTCTATTATGTATTCATCTTATTATGTAAGCGTTGTTCATTTAAATATTGTTGTATTAAGTGTTCGAACATTTTTTCTCTCTCTCTTAATCAGTCTCCCTTACATAACGTCCTGGTTCCGCAATTGAGTACACAATCAAAATCTCCCGCTTTTAGCAAAACTGTAACAATCTCTTCAACTTCAATATGATTGCTAATTTGAATTATTAAGAACCGCTTGAACCTCATTCTTTTTCTACTTACAATAGAAATGCCCTTTCGCTGGCGTAGATTACTTTCAAATCTAAAAGAGTTAAGTGCTCATATAACCTTATGTTTTGGTGATTTGTGCCATTATGACTCTCTGAAGTTGGAAAGTGCTATTGTAATCTTATGATTTTCTTGAAAGTGCTAATATAACCCTAGTCTGAATTTGACATAAATTTTATGAATTGACTATTTTACCCATATTTTAAAAAATAAAATTTTGGAAAAAACTATATCCCACTTTTCTTATTTGGAACAGATTTCTTGTAAAACCACCGCGCCACCACTTCTTCATCTCGGGACGCGTTTCAAATCCAAATCCCACTTTTCCCCACTTCCTCACCGGATCCCCCTAAATTTCCTTCTTCCCACTTTTCCCACCAAATCCTAATCGATCACAAACACCATCTGGTACAAATCCCAATTGCTCAAAAAACTCAGAGCACCGTGCGGAGGGTTGAGATTCAACGTAAGCAGCAGTTGGGCGGATCTGAGATGAGAAGCGGCAGAGAGAGGAGGGTTTGGCCAGGTAGAGGTGGAGCCAGGGAAGGGGAAGCAGAGCGGGGCACGGTGGTACTAGGCGGGGCAGTAGTTGGGCGCGGTGGTGCAAAGGCGGGAAGTTGCGAGGTGGGTCTGGTGTAGAGGTGGGTCTGGGGAGCCGGGGAAGGGGAAGCACGACGGGGTGCGGTGGTACAGAGGTGGGGCAGTAGCTGGTCGCGGTGGTGCAAAGGCGGGGCAATGTTGTGGTGGTACCGCCGTGGTGGTGCGCCACTCCCAAACCTTCTATGCAAGGTTTGCATTGTGTTTATTGCTTTGATTTTTTAAGATTTGATTTGTACAATGAAATCAGGATGATGGTTTTAGATTGTTTGCTAAGATTTTTTGTTGTTATTGTTGGGAATTTTTTATAGGATTTGATAATTTGTTTGGATCATTATTTGTTTGATATTGTTTGGACTACGTCAAACATTTGGTTGGGATTTTCCGGTCACGGAAATCTGTTCCGGCGGCAGCACAGTGGTGGCACAGCGATTGTGGCGACGGTGGTGGAGTGGCTTGGCGGCGGCAGTGGTGGTGGTGGTGGTGGTGGTGGTGCTTCTGAAGATGAAGAGGAAGAAGAACCTTGGATATTTTAGTCAATAGATTTATAATTTGAAGGTTAGGGGTATTTTAGTCTTTTTGTATATGGTCAATGACGGAAAATACAAAGTCAACGTCAGAATAGTGCAAAAAGGTTATATCGGTATTTCTAATGCAAAAGACAGGATACAATAGAACTTTCCAACTTCGCAAGCTCATATTAACACATACCACCAAAATACAGGATCATATCAGTATTTCCACCAATCTAAAACCATCTCCCATCTGCTTCCACAATCTCATAAGGCCGGAATCAATAGCAATCTTGGGCAGAAGATATGGTAATAAAACAGTTTCCGAATAGTATGAATAAATGGGCAAGTATGGAAAAGGATGTTGAGCCGATCTTATACAGTAAAATAGTACATTCTGCCAACCAGCCGGTTGGTTTTTGTTTGGGGATCGGGAGCACATAAATCAAAAATTCTGATGGCTTGGTACTATCTGAGTGCATGATTTTAGTGTGCCAGAAAATCAAAAGAAGGATGCTGGTGTGCTTGTTTTTTTATTTTGGAAACTGAGGGTGGAGGACGCATATTGGTAATGCGTCGTCCTCCAGGTGGAATAAAATTTTTTTTTCCTGAAATCAATTAGAGGACTCGTTTTGGAAACGAGTCCTCGGTTTTTTTTCCGAAAATCATTTTGAGGACTCGTTTTGGAAACGAGTCCTCTGAGGTTGCATAAAATTTTTTTTCCGAAAATGTTTTTTAGAGGACTCGTTATGGAAACGAGTCCTCTGAGGTGGCAAAATTTTAATTTTCCGAAAATGTTTTTTAGAGGACGCGTTTTGGAAACGAGTCCTCAAATCTGGGAATTTTTTTTTTAGAAAATGTTTACCAAAGCGAGTCCTTGGATCTGGCAAAAATTTTTGTTGAAATTATTTAGAGGACTCGTTTTTTTTTTTAGAAAATGTTTACCAAAACGAGTCCTCAAATCTGGCACTAATTTTTTGTTTTTCGAAAGTATTTAGAGAACTCGTTTTTTAAAATAGTCCTCAAATCAGGCATTATTTAGCTCTTCGGGAAATTGTGTAGAGGCATCGTTTTTAAAACGAGTCCTGGAAATCCGCCTAATTTTATTTCTAGGGAAATTAGTTAGCAAAGTGTTGGAAATTAGCAGAAAGTAGCATAAATTTATTTCTCGGGGGCTCCTCAAATGAGTCCTGGAATGCGTATTGTTTTGACAATTTTTTTTGAAAATGTTGGAAATGAGATTTGTACTAATTTCAGTGCTAATTTAATTTGTAAATGAAATAATTTTTATTATTTTGCGGTAAATTTGGTAAATTAAGCGTTTGGAGAATTTTATTTATTGGGGAGAAAGCTTATTATAAAATCCTGCCCTGAGTTCTACAAGAGTGTGGTCTTCAAAATGAGTCGTGAATTTAAGTAATAAATTATCGTGGGTTGTTGCAATGTGTAACTTACTATTTCTCATCCACCTGTTTTCGGTCAAGATTGCACATAAGCAGACTTGTGTTTGTTTGATGATAATTTGGAAAAAAGTCAAACGATAATTTAGGGTCATGTTATTTGAATTTTTTTTAACTAGTCTTGAATGTAGGTGTAGGAATGAAGTATTGCATAGTTAGATAGGATACAAATTAGCATAAATGTACACTGCCGAACAATACGAGTGAAATGTAATGCAAATTTTCAGATTTTAAAAAAAAATTCCACAGAGGACGCATTATGAAAATGCGTCCTCGCCACGTGGCAAAGCTCCATTCGACCGCCAATTTTTGACAGGTTTTTTTTAAAAAAAAATAAAAAGCCAAAGAGGACGTATTATGAAAATGCGTCCTCGCCACGTGGCATAGTTCCATTTGGTAGCATGATATGTTTGACTGGTCTTTCAAAAACGAAAAAAAAAGAGAGGGCGCATTACGAAAATGCGTCCCCACCACGTGGTAACACCCCCTTCACCGCCTGGCTTGTTTGACCGGAATATTAACAAAAAAAATTAAAAATGGAGAGGACGCATTTCCATAGTCCTCCATATATTGTTGCTGTTTGTGACTACTATAGCCACAAATATAGAAATTTCTCGGTACTGTCTAGTTAGTGCTTGTGGTGCATGCGTCATCAATGATACCTGGCTGGCCAGACGAATCCATTAATCTTCTGCCCCCTGCCCAGCCAAGCTGTACCTGTACGTGATGGTTTTTATGATTTTAAGCTACGTTCTGATGTGAGTAGATGCGTTATGAATGCGCCCTTATTACCATAGTATATTCTTGTACTCCAACCCAAAATAGACAATGATAAATGAACTCCGGCCCATATATCATGTAAATTTACGACCCAATAAAGAATGTCTTAAATCTTAGAGAACAAGGCCAACGCATAGGGTTGCTTGATTCAAATTTGATGATAGAATTGCAACAAGACCAACACATATAAAGGATAACACAAAAATATGCAATTTACCACTTCCTGATACACAAGCCTCTATGTAAACACAAATATTACTATCACATAATGCGGTAATATAGCCACGCATGAATATGGGTACAGTTCAAAAACTATGAGAATCTTTTGGTAACCCTAACTTTGAGGCCATGTTTCATGTACAGAATGACAGAGACGTTTGGGACAACAGAGTGACCTTCCACAACCTTAACATCGTAGTTATGGATTATGGAAGCAGCAACAGCTTTCATCTGAGTAAAAGCCACTTCCTTCCCCAGACAAGTCCTCGGTCCGGCGTTGAAAGCCAAGAACTTGGACGGCGGCTCGTACCTGATCGTACCCTTGCTGGAAATCCATCTCTCGGGCTTGAATTCCCATGAATCTTTCCCCCAGATCGACCTCATCCTCCCCATTGCATACAGAGATATGATCACCTTCATTTCGGGACGAACCGGGTGGCCACTCGGGAGCACGTCGGGTTGAACCGGAGCCTTGTGCTGGAATGGAACAGGTGGATACAGCCTCAGGGTTTCACACAGTGCAGCGTGTAGATAAACCATGCTCCTCAGTTCATCAGCTCCGAAAAGCCTGAAACTCCGCCACGCTTCATCGTTTGATGGAATGGCGGATTTGAGCTCTTCCCTTATCTTGTTCAGCACTAGTGGATGGGTTGAAACTAACCAAAGAAACCAAGTGAGTGCTGAACTGGTGGTGTCTCTTCCAGCTATCATGAAGTTAAGGATGGTGTCCCTTAGGAACTTTCCTTCGTTAATCTTCATGGTTGTTTCCTGATCACCTTGATTTAGATACGAGGTTAAGAGATCGGACCCGCCTTCTTCTTCTTCTTTCCCATCCTTCCTTCCATTTCTCATCTCTTTTCTCTTCATTGAAACGTACTTTCCAATGACTTCATCAAGAATCCTCCAGGATTGTTGGAGTTTCCTTTCGTGCCCGACTCGCAGCCATCTCTGAAGCTTCAGAACGAATTCGGGCAGAATGTGGCGCATGAATATGGCCTCTTCTGCATCATCCATGGCCTTTGAGAAGGGAACATAAGGCAGATGAAGAGAAAGACATCCAGGATCATACCCAGTCACCAATTTGCAAGTCGTATCAAACGTTAATCTCTGGAAAACATCTTGCAAATCCACAATCGTCCCATGTTCCGACACATGGTCAAGAACAGGAACCAGCCCCTGAACCAGCTTGTTCCTGAGAGTCATCACCAGGAATTTGTGGAAGCTCTGATGATTGAGTAGGACTCGAGCTAATTTCCGTTGGCACTTCCACAAATCCAAGTCGGAGTTGAAAATTCCATCTCCCAAAACGTCGAAAATCCTCTTGAACTCCACTCCTTTGGGAAAATTACCAAAATTCGAGCTCATGATGTAGTGAACATTTTCTGGATCCGCCGTTACGAGAATATCCATGTTGGCGAAAGATGGTCCTCTGAGGCGGTAGGTGCCACAAACTTTCTCCAAAACCTTGGCGCACCTGTCGTGAATAAGATGAATATTGAGAACAAGATAGGGAATCGCGCCGAAAATGGGCAATTTCCATCGAAGTTTTCTGAAAGTTCTTGTGTTTCTAAAACAGAGGAACCACAGAACCATTGCCATGAAAATTTCAATGTAGCGCATGAAACTCAAGGCCATTTTGACACAAAAAAAAGAAGAAGAAGAAAACTAGAACTTGGTTTAGGTGAATGATGCCTCCCAATTGGTAGCTAATGTGTATATATAGCAAGAAGGAACATCGGATTTGAGTATTGCGTGCAGTGAACCTTCTAAGTCAATCAATCCATGTGCTTCTGGAACAGAAGACAATGAAGTTTCGTGTGAAAATAATGTTTCTCCAATTTTTCTGGATATGGTTAATGAGATGTAGTAAAGGCTATCAACGATATACATGCATGCTTGACCATGCTTGACCATGGTTGCCCATACTTGCCTACTTCACCCAGTGAGGGGATATAAATGGTGCATGTTATTAATATTGTAGCCGTAGCTATAAAGACCTCATTTTAAGAATTGACGCGTATTAGTTAGGAAGTGGGAGATTTTAAACTCAGGAGACCGGGAACAATGAATTAACAATGGAGTAGTCAATACAATCGATAAATGTGAAAATAACTCCTGATAAAAAAGAAAGATGAAGAAACTAGGTCGTTTACCGTTTAGTAAAATTATATTCAGAAATAGTACTAGATCTATTGCAGATCCGGCGGAGCCTGCTGTTTAATGGATTTGGTCCCGTAGCTATGAACCATGATGTTGGGAGCCATTAAGTGGCCAAGGTACATTCCTTTCCCATTCTTTGATTGAATCATCAATTTTGAATATGTTCAATTCATTTTACCATTTCTAATCATTTTTCTTACAATTTTTTATTAAAATCTTTGAAACAAATTGATAACTGCTCAAAAAAGAAGAAGAGAAAAAAGGAGACCATCCAATTTATGAATACTAAAATGTTACATATCCACGGAGGTCGTCTCGATCATATATAGTTTTATACCTAGCAACCTTTGATTTTGTTAAGGATAAACATGCTTTTAGCTTTCTACACTCACCCTACCTTCAGTAGTAAGAGCAAGTCCAACGGACTCTCATTATAAAGATTTTGATTAAATACGAAGTTTTTCTTTAATTCTCCAACAGGTTCTGCACCTCGTTCTCTAAAATAGAGATTGAGAGGAAAGATGGTGTTTCATTCTCTATATTGGCAGAGAGAAAAAGAGTAATATGGAGTATTAAAT
Source organism: Rubia yunnanensis (assembly GCA_037428765.1). Lineage (NCBI taxonomy): Eukaryota > Viridiplantae > Streptophyta > Magnoliopsida > Gentianales > Rubiaceae > Rubia > Rubia yunnanensis. The sequence goes on along the minus strand of CM075069.1, from coordinate 60,118,125 downwards.
AATTAATGCTAACATAATCAATCACCTTTATTTAAAACATAATTTCCTTAATTATTTATGTCAAAAACATCAAAAAAAAATTAACTCTAACATAGTCAATCACCTTTATGTAAAATATAGTTTCCTTATTTATGTCAAACACATTAAAAATCACATACAATGAAGATGTACTTTCCCTTTCCCGAGCACCATATAATAAGTATTGTTTGCCATTGATATCCACCGGGGCTATTTAAGTAAATGTTTTACTTCCTTGCTTTGGCAAAACGATGCCGTTTTTCCTTCTAATACCCTCCTCTACATTGTTCCGCTTCTTCATCGTAATTGCAGTTTCCATTGAAGTGCCGGAGGAGCCGGTGGCCTCGAGGAAGCCCGGAGCTTCTCACTCGCCTTCACGCACATCCGCTGCGCTCCAAGGCCGACCTCGACGTGTACTCAGCACACCCACCCACGTCGCTGGTGTCAACGACTATGTCAAGCCAATATGCGATGACTTCATGGTCGTCGACTGGGTGAGAGACATTCCTGCCGCCGCCGTCACCCCTAAGTCAGCCATGAGGGTGAATTTCTTGAAACTGAAGAAGTGTTTGTAGGAGAATGACAGGGATGAGGTATTAGGGGTGATCGGGGGAATCAAGGAGAAGTTCTCGACGATTTAGAAGTTGAGCGTTGGGGAAAACTTCTCCCCGGTGAGGGCCAAGGGCTTTTTGATTGACTCTGGTGTTTAAAGGGCCTGGTGAATTGGAGGGACTGGAATCGGAGTGCGGTGAACGAGTAGAAATATTTGTTTTACACCAATTCAGCACTGCAGCTGCTCATGAAAACCCAATGGTTATGTTTTGCAGCTTTACTATTTCTGGCAGGACAGGTTGCCGTAGAAGAAGCTGAGAAATGTAAGATGTTTGATTGTGATTTAATGATATAGTTGTATGCCATCGTTTGAGTTTTGTAAGGATCTGATTAGGGTCTTAATTTTTCAGAGTGTTGAGTCTTCCGAGACATCTGTTAGAAGATAATGGAAGAGAAAAAAACAAACAGAAACTTCACGGAAGCCCTTCAAACTTAGGATTGAGGTTTGTTTGCTTAGTGCATAATTGTTCATCATTTTATATAAATTTACATCCTGATGTTGCTTATACATGATTGCATCAAAATACTGAAGCAGAAGAACGATATAATGGTAGCTCAAAGCTCTGGAGGAAGCTCTGCCATCTCCACAAGTCAAGAGAAGTCGCATTGAACTTCAAATGTGAAATGTCGCATACTACACAACTTCAGTCATATCCTTTATTTTAGCATATGTCCTGTATGTCAATCCCTCAATTCTGTGTCTACATTGAAATGTCCATGAGATTGAGGATAGATAAAATAATCACAAACACTGGTAGAGTGTTGAGGTTTAGTTTGGTTGTTATGCTAATGCATAAATGACTGCGTGCTGTTTTTGGTTATTAGATGCCATATTTCAACTAATGGTGTGCTTAGGAGGAAGATTATTCAATTTGTTTTTCTGCTTTCAAGTATTTATCGCTTGGATTACCGGTCAGTTAAGGAGTGAAGGTTTGATATCCTTTTGCAATATCATGTCAGTAACGTAGTTTGCATTGTTTACAAATAAAATTACTTGCTTGTGAAGTAGTTCGCTTAGTTTGTATCTTATATGATTTCCTTTGAACATGATTATTTCCTCGAGTACTTTTACTCTGTTATGAATTAGAAATTGAATAAGAAATGGAGCATGTTTTTGTTTTCCTTACTTCCGATTTGGTAGGAAATATTAAATATTTAAGAATTGAGTTTAGCTTATCGACAGAGACATTGCTCCTGTAGAAGAGCACTCAAAAGCAATGGATAACCTGCTTGGCATATCATTGAAATGCATCCCTCCTTTAAATGAAAGACCCAACATCAGGCAAGTTTTTGAGGATCGCTCTTCCACATTTGTGTGAAGCTTGTATATCTGTTGCAATAGATGTTTCCTTGATTGTTAATTGTTTCTTTTTTTGGGTCCCTCATTGATTGAATTGCCTGTTCAGGTTAAGGGATGTTAGAACCCCTCCCATGCAATTTTTGTTAAGGGATGATTGATCCATTGATTTATTGACCATACTCTTTTGTTTGATTGTGAATCCAGGGAAGCTATTTTGTCGTTATTTATGTTGACAGTTATAGCTCATCCTTTTGTAGGTCATTCAAGGCGGATAGTGAAGTTTTATATCTTGTTCCTTGTGGAGGTTTGCCTCTCTTATGTTTAAATCATTACTTTTCCTTTCATGAAAATTTACTTATCACATTTCAAATTGCTATTACAATTTTAGAATGTCCAATTGTATCATGATCAATAAAATGTGAGAATACTGATTTGCGGGATGTAGTAATGATTACGAGTTTCAAATTGAAACTTTCAGTGTCACTGTAATTAAGTTGTTGATGCATCCAAAGATTTTGTTTTGTTTTTTCAAACAATGTATATTTTTCATTGATTTTGGGGCTGTAAAACACTGGTTATTACAGCTCGTGCAAGTTCACTACCGTTTCTTGCATTGGAGATGGTTTATTTCTGTTCAGTACTGTGTACTCTTGCTTTCGCCCTAAAATTTTTAATCCAGTCAACTATTCAGAACTGAATTATAAATCTAAATAAGCGAGCATGATGAATATTTTTTTCTCCATTCTAACAGAGTCAGAGGCACCAGGAGTACAAGCAGAAGATCATATCTAACTATCAGGCATTGTTTTCGGTGTGAAAATATACAAAGGACGGTTATGAGTTTGAAACAATATAATGAGGAGAGTTTCTATCTATATGGCTTTTGCAAATGTAGAGTATGGGGGAGATGCATATGCTTACTTGAATACTCAAATACTCAGGTACTGCATAAATTTGATTGGGGATTTCTTTTGCATTTCTAAACTTTCTTCCTTGTTTCATTTGGTTATTGTGCCTAATTGTGTGATAGAGGTGTTTAGGGCTGGATAACATCACATGTAGTGATGCACATATGAAAACCCAATCTCAAGCCTTGACCAGTGAAAGAGAGATTAATAGTGGGTTGTTCTTTCTATTTTTTGTATTTCTTTTGACATGTTTGTCCTTACTCTTATGTTAGTTGTGTTGGCACTATTTTTTTGGCATGACAAATAATGGGTATGATCTGCTTGTTTTGGATTCAATTAGTAGTCTCTGGTGATTGGTTGTCATGCATACTGCTATCTTTAATGTGAAAATGAGAATTGGCATGTCAAGAACTTGATGGGTGGTTATTTTTTATTTAAGGTCACTTTGATTTGATCTGTTTTAATGTCTTACTTCCATCTTTATTTGATAACTGAACCAGTTGGCCAGAGTTTGCGGCAAATTCAGATTGTTCACAAATCAATGCTTCTTGCTGTCAATTATTGGTTGTGGAAACACACTGAGATCATTGGAACAGTAACCACGAGAGTTGACTCTGTCCATGCCTTGAAATTCATTGAATGCGTTGTTGCAGATCCGTTGCCTTTACTATTTAATATGTAATTTTGCACAGGTGATCCGGCCTAAAACCCTACCGTGAAATCCCCTAGATAAGAATCATCGCATCGCCTAACATGAACTCTAGCTTATAATCGGAACCTTCAGTCAGAGATGTTTGTATTCCAAATGAACCCCCGACGATGATCTCTACAACAACATTGTCTTGTGGACGAAGAAACTCTTGGAGTCTATGTATCTGACAGTTCCAATCGTTGTCCAATCAATCAAAGCTGATTCACTGACACTAGGCTCTGGATCAAGGAATACCTCAGCACGCCCACCTGAGAAAACAGAGCTTAATTCAAATCCTCCATTTGACAAAAGATTATCTGGATTCTTGCCAGCTGTAGGGGTCGCCACAGCCTTTAGTACATCACTGTCCACCACAGGCTAATAGGTGGTCGAATTCAAGTCTCTTGTATCAAAAGTTTTGCTCCGAAGCACTATGTTGATGGGGGCATCATTACCCCAGTTTCCTAGAATGTAAGCATAAGTCTGCCATGGATCCTTCCTGGAGTTCTGCTTCAGATTGAACTCTGATTCGCTATCTGCTACCGAGACAACAAGGCTCATGTTGTTGGGTGCTCCCTCGGTTCCTCCCATGGATAGGGTGAAGGTTAGCATGTTGAGGTTGAAAAGACTTCTGCCTCTATCTGAAACAAATGTCTGGTTGATCTTCCCATCTTCTGCAAACAAGATTCCATGCCCGTTTGGCATTGTCACGTACTGGATGGAGCCTGAGGAATTCCGTCCCAGGATCGTGTTGTTCTTATATATCTAAATAAACTTATTGCATACTCCACTTCTATTTTTTTATCCCTTTTGAAAATTGAGTCTTCAATCGACTTTGAATGCAACCGTTGCAACAGATCGAAACTAGCACTACTGGAAATTGGGGGAATACGCACTGGTACACATGTATTAAAAATCGGTGCTCAAGAGGTAATAAGGCCGGTAAAAAACATATCGATGCTCAGGTATGATGCTTATCAGTAGAATGTAGATAAATGTGGCTAATTTTGAGCACCGGTATGACCGGTACCGGTGATGATAAGCAGTGCTCTAAAAAATTTACACGGGAATTTATATCAATAGCACTGGCAACTGTTACTGTACCGGTGCGTTTTAGGAAGAAATGGTGGGAAAACATGTAGCACTGGTATTCAATCAGCACCGGTTTGCTTGTTCCTTTGCTAAAATTTTAAAACGCGGGAAATATTTGAGGTCTGGTAATATGTACCGGTGCGTTTGAGTGAGGATATGAAAAATATGCGGGAAAAGTGAAAATTTGGAGCAACGGTAATTTTATTTATTTTTAGCACCAGTATAAATACCGGTGCTAATGCTTCAGCTGCATCAATAGCACCGGTAATATATGCTTAGACAGGTGCTATTGATGCATTAAATGCTTACCTGCCCCCAACTTTATCGGGTAAAAAAATATATGAGGAGGATTTGGGATGTCATTAATGGAAATTTGGGGTTGGAGAATACATTGAATGCTCATTAATGAATTCCCTTGATGATATTTCATTTTTTAAAAAAAAATCATCATTTAAGGTGGAATATGTGTGGAATGATGTGTTTCTATAAAAATCTTGTGAGTTTGAACATTGTAATATTTCTTGACACTCTTGATGAATAGGTTTTGTTTGCAAATGTTGTTGATGTAATGTATGGCTTTGATTGCATGTGATTTGAAGTATGGTGTGTGGTAGGATTGTAGTATTGTGTGATCATGCATGTTTATAGGGTGTGTTATGAATGACCTTATAGTTATTAGTGTAATTGTATATTCCTTTGGATGTTTAAATGTTGCAAATTGATTACATTGTAAATATACACCGTGCCATTGAGAGGCGTAAGTATGTTTATTACAACGTTAGCTTGGTGAGTGATGAATTTGTTGCTTTTGTTCGGGACTTCTTGGACTATGCTTTTAGTCGTGAAAAGCGCATCCTATGTCCCTGTCGTGATTGTAAGAACTGTAAGCATACTGATGATCGAGATTTGTTGCAACTCCATTTGTACTTGAGAGGGTTCTTGAAGGATTATTTGGTTTGAACTTTTCATGGGGAGAAACCACCATCGGACGGGGTTGTAGGTAGCAAGGGGGAATATTTTGTAGATTTGAAATTGGACGACATGTGTGAGGATGTGGTGGATGAATTTAGGGGAAGGCCTGAGGTTTTGTCAAAATTTCTTGATGAGAAGAACAAACTGTTGCATCCTGGTTGCAAGGAGAAAGACACTGTAATATCATGTTTGATGGAGTTGTTCAACCTGAAAGGCGTTGGATCGTGGACTGATACTAGCATGGATAAGTTGTTGAAGTTTTTGAGTGAGAAGCTCCCCCTCGAAAATGGTTTACCGGACAACCTGTACGATGAAAAGAAAATTTTGTGCCCAATGGGAATGGATTATAAAAAGATACGTGTATACCCCCAATGATTGTGTTTCGTATAAGGACGCGTTGGAAAAAGTGGTGGCTTGCCCTGTATGTAAGGTATCTCGTTATAAGCAGAGAAGAAATGATGTTGTTGATGAAGAGGTCGGTGTGAAGGTAAGGAAATGGGTCCCTGCAAAATGCCTATGGTACCTTCCTATTGTCCCCAGGTTGAAGAGGTTGTTCTAGAATGTTGTGGATGCGAAAAACATGATATGGTACAAGGATAGGGGTTGTGTTGATGAAGATATCATTAGTCACCCAACAGATGAGGATCAATGGAAGAATTTTGACTACGGGTATCCTAAGTTTGTTAAAGAACCCAGGAATTTGTGAATAACTCTGTGTACTGATGGTATGAATCCCTTTGGTAATATGTCATCGAAACATAGCTCATGGTCTGTTATGCTTTGTATTTACAATTTGCCTCCTTATCTATGCGTGAAGAGGAAATATGTTTCGATGCCATTAATGATTTCCGGTCTGAGGCAATCCAAAAATGACATCAATACTTACCTAGCCCCACTCATTGAAGATTTGAAGTTGTGGTTGGATGGTGTCGAGGTGTTGGATGGTCATCGTGGGACAAAGTTCACTTTGAAGGTGATGTTCTGCACTATTAATGATTTTCCTGCATATGGTAATCATTTGGGTTACGTTGTCAAGGGCCACAAGGCATGTCCCGTGTGTGAGGAAGCAAGTGATTTTACACAGTTGAAAAATGGTGGGAAACTGTTTATCTCGGCCATAGGGAATTCCTCTCAGCGAAGCACAAGTTACGAGATGATGAGATTCATTTTTTTGGGGGTAGGGAAAGGAGGAAGGTGCCAAGATATTAAGTGGGTTTTCCATCCACAACAAGGTGAAAAAACTCAATGTTGTTTTACGAAAAAAAATATCAAAAGTGGTTGCCTTAAATAACGAACCTTGGAAGAAAAGATCGATATTCTTCAATTTATTTTATTGGGAGACTCTAGAGGTTCACCATTATTTGGATGTGATACATATAGAGAAGAATGTGTGAGAGAGTTTAATGGTACTCCACTTGACATTCCAGGAAGACGAAGCACAACTTGAATGCACAGACGACCTAGTTGAGCTTGGTATAAGAGTTAATTTAGCTCCTGAGGTGAAAGGTAAACAGACGTACCTACCACCAGCCCCTTACAATCTTTCTATCAGCGAGAGGAGGCTGGTCTGTGAGTGCATTGGGGGAGTCAAGGTACCATCTGGCTACTCTTCCAATGTAAGTTGGTTTGTGAATGATGAATCACATCTTAATGCGTTGTAATCGCATAATTGTCACGTGTTGATGCACCAAATCTTGCCTGTGGCTATCCATAAGGTCCTGGAGGAAGAGGTGAGATTCTGCATCATGCACATGTGTTTCTTTTTCAACTCCATTTGGCGTAAGAATATTAGCAGAAAACAGCTAGATGAGTTGGAGCGCGAAGGGACACTTGTTCTTTGTTTGTTTGAGAAGTATTTTCCCTCGTTATTCTTTGACATTGTGGTCCATCTTGTAGTCCACATTGTAAGGGAAATGAGAATATGTGGTCCCGTTGAGATGCATTGGATGTACCCGTTTGAGCATCGTATGGGGGTCTTCAAGGGTTATGTACACAATCGATACCAACCAGATGCTAGCATTGTCCAGAGGTATGACACTGAGGAGATCATTGAGTATTGCACTTCAATTTTTCCTGGGAAAATGGTAGTTGGAGTTCCCAAGCATGTCCACAGTGGTAGGAAGAATGGTATCCCACGTTCGAAAGGTACACTATACAAACCATTTAATGCTGAGTTGATGAAAGTCCATCTTTATGTTTTGCGTAATAGCAGTGAGACTTCTATTAATTTTAATGAACACATGTCAATGTTGGAAGAACTGTATCCCGAATGGTCGTTGAACCAGTTGCAACTTGAGCATTTTGCAAGTTTATTAAATGGTTTTATAATTGATGTAATGTGGAGTGGATGTCGTCAAAACTTTGATTGTTTGCAAGAACACCGGGTTGCACGGTTAAGAGATACCAGAGTTATGATATCAATGGATACATTTTTTCGACTGCTTCCAAGGATAGCAAAAGCACAACTCAGAATAGCGAGGTTTTTTTTTGGAATCTGAATCCATGCGGCAGTCGAGCAAGAGAGACAAAAACCCAATCGTTTCCGTGATGGAATTTTATGGGGTCATCGAGGAGATTTCAGAGTTTGATTATGTGGAGTTTAAAGTGGTAGTGTTCAAATGTCGTTGGGTTGAAAATGGTGTCGGGTACGTACCGAGATGCCCATGGGTTTTACGTTAGTTGACATGAATCGTGTGGGATATGAGAATGACAAGGTCATCTTAGCGACTCAAGCTCGCCGGGTGCTCTACATCAAAGACCCAAGCAATGAGAAATGACATGTCGTTCTCCACGGTAAGAAGTACCTTTTTGATGATGAAATTGGAATTAATGTCAAGCTGGATTTGCAGAATTTTCGTCTGCTTTCCCTAGTTTGGATGACATTGGTGGACCATCTCTAATTAGGCGATCACATGGGGATGGATTGTGGGTGGACGAGAATGGAAAAATTGTGGGTGGTGATGTTGTCTTGAAGAAGAAGAGATAGGGTGTTCCATTTGTATATTGCTCACTTTTGTACCCGTCAGGACCATTTTACTTGGCCTAGAGAGTATTTTTAGTGGAATTATTTACCTATGTTTGAAAATAGTATTTTCCTCAAGTAATTTTTATAAAAAATCAAAATGCATGGATATTCATAACACCGAAAAAACGTTAAATATTGGTGCTATTGACTTAGGAACCTGTTCTATTTTAAGGCAGAGTATTTGAAAACAGAGTTTAAGCACAGATTTTCATGCACCGGTAAGGTAGTGGTGCTTAACACTTAGCTTGAAAATTCGTTAGTTGCTCTTTGGTCCCGTTCTAAATAACAAAAATAAATTCCCACGCAGGTACGTGAGGCTTCGTTGATATTTAGCACCGGTAGTTTCTGGTACTGGTGCTTAACACTTAGTCTGAAATTTTGTCAGTTGCTCTCTGGTCCCGTTCTGAATAACCAAAATAAATTCCCACACAGCTACGTGGGGCTGCGTTTATATTTAGCAACGGTAGTTTTTAGTACCAGTTCTAGCAAATTATTCTATAACCAAACTACCCGGTCGTTATTTTACCTTACATTTATAACCACTTCTTCACATCTTCTTTGAGAAAACCCTATATCCTTTCCAGAAGGCAAAAGAGTTTCAAAATGGTACTGTTCTCTCACTCAAACCACTGCAGTGAAGTGGAAATCTAATACTTATGTGAATGAATCCTTATTTTATCTAAGTTTTATTTCAAGATTGTGGAAATTCCAAAAACAATGATCATCTAGGATTGTTAAGTGAAATATGTTTTTGCAATTACTTTTATTATATAACCAATGTGATGTTGTCCATGTTGTTGCCATTACAAATTACCAACGCCATAATTAGATTATTGTTGGAATTGAGGAAAATTGACCATGCAAAAAAAGTGTTTGATAAAATACCTCTATGCCATGTATAGGATGACCCCCAAATCCAAAACAAAGAGGCCTAGGAAAGAAGGGTGTATTTCACCCGCAAAATATTCGAACATGTGGGTGGCAGTGGAAAGATTTGTGTCGGATGAGGCAAGACTGTTGGCCCAGAGTTATAGAACACTGAACGATTAACACTTAAGTGCACAGGCTGAGGATAATCAAGTTGTATACCATCAAAAAGAAACTTTGTTGGAATGTAGGAGAGGAAATACATCAGGCCTTTACCGAGGACAAGGAGAAGTCTGGCTTGTATGGTTTTTGCAGTTTGATTTCTTCACTCTGTGCATTGGCAGGTGTGCCTAACTATGAGAAAGACACATGAGGTGATCCTATGACACAAGTTGTTGGAGAATCATTCTACAAGAATTTGCTCCTACCTCCGTACCATCAATTAAATCTCGTGTGTCTGCACTCGAGAGTGTGGTTGAAACTCTACGGGTTGATTGCCAATACCAGAGCAGATAGTGTGACCACATGGGGAAATTAATGAGCTACCAGTTTCCTAAAGTTGTGAAGGTGATCGGTCCTTTCTAGTCCCGTGATGGGGACAATGCAATCGGGAGCGAGGAAGTGGAACCATTCTCGCATTATTCTTCCTGAAATGTCCTAATTACTAAGGTTGCAAATTGACATTTACATTTGGTGTTGTAGTAATATGTGATTGATGGACACACGAATGATGACGATATATATTTTTATTTCGGTAAGTTTTTCTAATGTTGTTGACAAAATTATGGCATTGCAACACACTCACGTGCAACTGCCTTATTGGTTTATAGCACCGGTACATTACCCTATGGGCACTAGTATGGATGATTTGAGCACCATCTTATCACGAATTGTAATACAACGACATCTTTTATTAATGTTAAAAATAACCTAAATTTTGACACATAACTGAATACCATATATAATTTTGATTACCAAGATTTACATGTATTGAGGTTGTGTGAACACAATAAATAACATTTGGGGTCATTTCGTAATTTTACAAGACTATTCCTATCTTGCAAAAGACGTCTTTTCATTCACTAAAATGGGCCAATTTTCAAAATTACATTTCCCCAACATTGAATTTTGTTTCTTCATAGCCAATTTTGTATTCCGACAATTTCAACTTTCTTGGAGGGACTAAATTGCAAAAAGCAAAAAGTTTACTCGTAACTCCAAATTGAAATCCGCTCAAACACCATCATACATATGCACTCCCTGGTGTGTTCTAAAATCACATATGTAACTCAATGTCAGTTAGAGGATCGTAACAAGTCTCTATAAAAGTTCTTGAATCCTCAAAGTAAACACACTAGCTAAGCACATTTGGCTGATTCTACATCATACACTAGCGCTTTCTGTCATGTGCCAGTGGTGTAACATTTATTTTAATTATTTGTTTTTATCCAATGAAATGAAATATCATGGGTGTACGAGGCGGGCATGTTAGCGTAATTGAGGCATTTAGTTGGAGGATCTTTTTGCAAACAACTTAAAATTCACCCTCGGGACTACAATCGGTGACGAGGTATCTTTTGTTCCTACTCGGAGGCATGTCATAAACCTATTTGATACTCATCAATGTGGATTACGTGGTCATTAGGGTTTAAAAAAATGTTTGGGCGCTATTGTAATTTTACTATAGTATATAATCCGCTATTGCCGGAATCTCAAATTCACATGTACACCATCAATTTCATGGTTTTATAATCTTAATTAAACATAAATTTGGTCAATTTATAAAAGTAACTTAGTCTAAAAAGGTTGGGCGTATAAAACACAAATAATCAGAAGTTGTAGGTTTTTGTAAAACTGGTAAGACCATCTTTACCGGTGTTCAATTATTTTGTGGGAAATGATAATATATTTGAAAATTTCAAACTGGGTAGGTGGGAAAATTGAATTTTTGTGAGCACCGGTACGATGATGTTTAGGCACCGGTTTCATATACCGTTGCTCAACACTTAGAAAAATTCCAGATCATTTCCCTATTGTCCAACCGTATGAATTAAAATAAATGAAAAGCAGTTGTGTGCAACTGCGTTTGGTGGATTAGAGAACATGTATCTAGGTACCGATTCTCAACACTTAGAAACAATTTTGGGTCATTTCCCCTACTGTAAACCCGTACGGATAAAAATAAATGAGACGCAGCTACATGCAACTGCGTTTGATGGATTTGAGCACCGGTATATCATTACCAGTGCTCAAAACATAGAAAAGGTTGTGTCATTTCCTCACCGCCCACCCGTATGAATTAAAATAATTGACAAGAAACTGCGTTTGGTGGACTAGAGCATCGGTATCCAGGCACCATTGCTCAAAAGTTTGAAAATATTTTAGGTCATTTCCCCATTGTCCAGCTGTATGAATAAAACTAAATAACTAGTAGTTGTGCGCAGCTGCGTTGCATGGTTAAAAGCACCGGTATTAGGTTGGCTACCGGTGCTACATGTAGCATATAAAAGGTGGATGCTTCCACTCCCACTCTTCCACCATCTTCGACCTTAGCTCAATTCCTCCACCACCATCTCTCCGATTTTAAGCCCCATTCTGCTGCACCCTATTCCTCCTCCGTCTCCCGGTACTGCCTACCACCTCCGCTTTGGCAAACCGGCATCGCTGTTCCTCCGCACCTCTATTGCCCCCTATTCCTCTGCACCACCGTCAAATTTCCGGTCCGCCAACTCAGCCACATTTCCGGTCCTCCGCCACTGCCCGTACATCAAGGTTAGTTTCCGCCATTGTGAACCTTGGGCATTTTCTATGGATTTCATTTCGGATTTTTATTTTGTCATTGAGAAAGAGGTTGTGTACTCAAACAATATATTGCGATTGGGGTTTTTTAATCGTGATGGTTAATAGCTATGTGAAAACCTTGCTGATTTTGTTCATGTTTTATGCATTTTGATGATCGGAGCTTGATTATGGCAAAAGGGTTCAGTTTGATCCTTGATATAGTTTCGGTTAGAGGAAGTTTATTTGTTGGTTATTATTTATGTTCAATGCTTGGGAATGGATTATGGGACTTAGTTGATCTCTGGAAGTTTTAAACTAAGTTTGTATTTTCTATTTTTCTGTGCTTGATGGATTCAAAAGTGTTCGTCTTGATTCCTAAATTCAGGTGTGATTAGTGGGTTTGATTATGTTAATGCATTTTGATCATTGGTGCTTGATTATGTCCAAAGGGTTCTACTTGATTCTTCATGTAGTCCGTGGAAAATTGATTTTGATTAGTCAATGGAAGTTAATTTAGTAAAAAGTTTTGAACTTTGTTTATATTTACTGCATTTTGATCATTGGTGCTTGAATGTGTCAAAAGAGTTCAGCTTCATTCTTGATATAGTTTCTTATTAGTGGTTTTGATTAGGTTAATGGAAGTTAATTTTGTCAAAATTTTTGAACTTTGTTTATATTTTCTGCATTAGATGCCTCCCAAGGGTAAGAAAGTGGCTACAAGAGGGAGCAAGAGAAAGAAGGGACAGTCAGTCGTGGAAAATGTTGTGGACGAGGAATAGCCAACCACTCCCCCCACTTCCCTGGACGAGACTGAGACCACCGTTCCAGTACTATTACAGATCAGGAGCCCGAAGCCATAGTCGAAGAGAATCCCCACAATGACCAACCCCCAACATCGACTGATGATGAAGAAGAAACTTCATTCTCCAAACCGGGGACATCCAATAAGCGGGGGACAGATGATATTTCCAAGGAAGCGGGGAACAAGGAAAATCATTTGATAGGATTGAAATAAAGTAGTGGTGCAAGACATGTGGTACAGCCACATGCCAATTGGTAATACTGGCCAAGGAGAATAATGTCCCGGTCCCTGTTCGGTTCAAACTTTTGGATATGTCGTGCACAAAAAATTGGACGACGTGGACAGCGTGCATACATTATGCATTCCGGTGGCGAATAAAGTTTGGGACACATAGGCATTGGAAGACATCCCTGATGACACCAAGGAGGAGGCTTGGAAAGACATTTTGGTAAGAGAATTTCACAACTCATATATGTTTACGTTATTAAATTTAATTTATTAGCTAATATAATTTCACAATTTTCTTTACATAAACAAACATGAGTTTCCATGCTAAATTTCTAAAATGCAGATGAGCTTCAGGTTCAAGCAAAATTTGATCACAGGACAACTTGGAAAGTTGAAAGAGTTTGCGTAAGTTGCAGCCGACAATGCCCACTGTAACTGGAAATCAAAAGTGGCGAAGAAATTCATTTATCAAGTGGGAAAAATAGGGCAAAATTTATCATACAAACTTGGGAAAAATACAAACGGATGGAGGAAGAAGAGTGGTACAAGTTTGTGAAAATGAGAACAACACCAGAATTTAAGGTAAACTTTACATCAACATTTAGCCAAATTCAACATTTGTGTCGTTTTGGTTGATTTTTAAATTTCATTATTTTCACTTTCGTTTGTTTCTGATGGATAGAAAATAAGTAAGATTAACAGCGAGCACTTAAAGGAAAAGGTTTTCACACATTGGACTGGAAGGAGCAAACACCGGGTTACGCGGGAAAAAATAATTGAGAAAAAAAGGATGAGGAGCGAGTGAAGCTGGCTGCTCAGGGCTTCGCGGAGGAGGAGATCGAGACTGAGGTTGAGACCATGGATTTCAGTGTGGATAGGTCCCTAGTCTACCTCGAGTCGATCATGCTGGAAGACAAAGACAAATACACTGATCCGGCTGACATAGCCATTGCAGAGAACATTGTAAGTTTTTTCGCATTAGTGGATCATAAAAATGTTTAGTAATTCCACTTTGACTGATCTTGACATTGTTCGAAATTAATTTCATCGTTTATACTTTATGCCTGCCCACAGATCAAAATGAATGAGGAGGCTGCTAAGGGCACATTGGTTATCAAACCGGGGGAGGACATACTGATAGCGGCGACCAGTAAGCCAAATCACCCGGGGAAGTATAGGGGTACTCCATCAAGCCTCCGTAAAAAGGTTGTCGTACCCCATCTGTCAAGCAAATGCAGAAGACAATGCGGTAGTAGCTCGTCCCCCACTCCAGTAGTCTGACAGATGAAAGCAAATGACCAATAGTGGTGAAGACAATGATGTTATACCTCTCGGAGCTCGTCAAGGGGATTGCTTTAGCGGACGGGGTCCAAATACCACATGGACTAGAGGATCCCAAGACTTTTATAGAGAAGGCATTGGCTGAAGTAAGCGCAACCCAGACAAATTAAATGGTACTCCTAGCGATGAGGAGGACGATGAAGAGGTAAAAAAAGGGATATCATTCGTCGTTCTGTCTTTCATCACTTGGTCTATTACATAATACATTTCATATAATTCAAATTATTAACGAAGTTACACGACTAATGACAGGATGTGGAGAGTGTTAGTTTGCTCTTGAAGCAATTGGACGGGGTAATGGCCCTAGTTGCGAAGGGATTGCTCTAAAGAAACTGTCATGGCCGTACAACATCTAGTGCAATCGCCCGTGTCCGGGTGATTGATCCAGTCTTCCATGCCAAAGCCGGATAGCCCTCTGCCAAACACACATTCATCAATGTGGGAAAGGCTCTCGGACATATCATTGACTGTCCGAAGTCTTTGATCGAATATGATGTAGACACCTCATTGAAAAATAGAAAGATGAGGTTGTTATAGAATCTGAGGAAAAAGTTTGTGACTTTTTTTATGTCACGGATGACGAGGTAAATTTGTGTCTTTAATTAATAGCATATCATAAGTGTTTAAATGTATTTTTTTCTAAATTAAAAATCGACTACTTTGTCAACACAGCTTGAGGATTCGACCATGAGTTGCAAGTGGATGAAAAAAATGGCCACGATGGATATCTCCCTCCTAATATTGGTAAAGTTGTCATATCTTGTGACTAAATCATCCGCACATATTTGGAAATTTTACTGATCAGTTAACACATGTTTTGTTTACAACTACGTGCAGATTGTAAACAGGCACAACTTAAATGAGCATCCAATTATGAGGGAGTTCATCAACCACTACAACGAGAAGACAACGAAAATGAACCGTAACGGGAAGGAAATATTTTACAACCAGTTCCCTGTATTAACATTTGCCAAACCATGCAAATCTAGCCTTTGCATCCAACAACTTTTGGAATTTGGAGACAAACTCGGGAATTGTCATGAGATGACATGGATCTCAAATCACAAATAGATTTGTGGATGGGGTGAGTTCCAAAAAAATTTGATACATGTATCTTTTTCTCTAACATATTCGTTAAAGTGGAGTCCACGAACAATGGCAGAATTCAGTTCTGTGTCTCCAACACTGGAAGAAACGACAGTTTTCTTCAGGAGGAAGACATAACTTCCTGGGTTCGCCTCATCTGGGACTCGATGATTAACTCAGACGCTGCCATATATTTGGTGCCATACCTCAGGAGGTCAGAAATTTTACATTATAATTTAGATTTATATCTATTTGTAAAATTCAACAAATATATTAACTTTAAAATTATAACATAATTCACACTGGTTCCTTATCCTCATTTGTCCTGGAAATGACCATGTCTACACATTGGACACACTCACTAATGGTATTTAGCCTAAGGATTACATAGAGACACAAAATATTTCCAGGTAATAATTTTACCACCATTGACCATGTTTCTTCCAATAATAGTTTTTTCAAAGGTAGTAACTGAAACATGTCACAGGGTTGTGTGTCAATATGAGAGGTTGAAGAGGAACAATTAACCCTCACCGAATTTTAGCTGGAAAATAACAAACATCAATGTAAGTAGTAAGCATACATAGTTTAACATACTTCGTAAGTTTTCTTCTTAACGTACACTAATTTAATTATCTATTCTTTTATTCTATCTTAGCACCGACGACAAGGAAGTTGCTGGGAATGCGGCTACTATGTCATGCGATTCCTTGAGGAGCTCACCCTCGAGAAAACTTCCGACAATCCTATTGACGTAAGTATCGAAACTCCAACACAAATGATATCATATGTGTATGGCTTACATTGCAGTAACCTCGTCATACAAACTAACTTTCAATCTGATCGAAACACAGATATTTCCCGAGGAGCAAGGCCCGTACAAAGCCTACGAACTTCCGGGGGTGGCGGCCAAGTGGTGTGAGGCATGAGTTAACATTTATGCAACGGTGGCCAGAAATGATCCAGACCAATTTCTTGAGTGATGTCTGTGGAAGGGAGATGAGAATTTGGCATATATGAATTGATATGGCATGATGGCATAAAGCCATTGATTCTATTTATTCTTTTCATGTACAATTTGGTCATTGTTATTTACTTATTTAGTTGCCGAGTAAATTTTCCAAGTAAGGGATTATTTATAATAAATTTTCCCCGTGGTTGATCCAGAATGGCACGACAATTTTAAAATTGGCCTACGCAAAATTTTCATAAACTGAGCACCGGTTGACAATTAAGAACCGGTGCTAATTGGTAACCTGTGCTTCAAATTTAGAACCGGTGACACCGGTGCCTAAATCATCACTACAACCAATGTTGTTTTTAAAATTACCGGTACTATAAATCATCAACACAACCGGTGATATTTTTAAAAGTACCGGTGCTATAAATGATACTCAGAAACACCGAAAAACTTTCTTTACCGGTGCTAGAATATAATCACTGGTATTACTGGTGCTCAAACACTGTACCAGGCATGTCGATGTTTTTCACCGGTAATTTATTTTCTGAGCACCGGTCATAACATACTGGTACTCAAATTTTAGCACCGGTACTAGTTCTTACTATCGATGCTAAAAATTATACCTAGCCGGCATATTTGTGCACCGGTATCCGAAATTTTTATCACTGGTACACAACTTATTGGTGCTAATTATTAGCACCGGTATGTCTTACTGGTGCTATTTCGATGACTTTTTAGCACCGATCATATACGCACCGGTATCCCAGTGGGAAAATAACCGGTGCCTATGCTGGGCTTCTACCGTGTAGGTTTCTTCAAGAAAGAAGAAATCGAATATGGGTTTCTTCAAGGTGAAATTTTAAATTCATTAGAATTATGTGAATGAATTCATAGCACGTCTATTGACATGTATTTTGAAGCTTCCGTGTTTTGATGTTGCTAATCGTGTGGAAATTGTGCTATTTAGTTGAGATTCGTTTTAATGACGACAAGTAAAACTTTCCAAAATCTGGTATAATTGTTGATAAAATATATATTTTTCATATTCTAAACACTTATTAATGTGGGAAGAATTCCTACCCACTAAAGGAAAGATCTTCGTTCAAAATATCAAATCAATGGAAATTTTAATTGGTAGAAGCCTTGCTATTGTATTTTTACCTTAAATGTTGTAAATTTTTTATGGAATTTAAACATTGTATTTTTAAAGTTAAAACAAGTAATAGTATGTATTTGAATGTGAAAATATAAAAATACACTGTAATATTAAAAAAAACAAAATTTCTAAATTTAGTATGTAATTTTAAAAAATCAGTGTATAAAATAAAAAAAAAGTGAAATGACCATAAACATATGGACATGCCGCCTGTCAGGAGACCTACTCTTAACTTTTAAATATTCCATTAATATTATTATTATTCTCTATTAATCAATATTATATTAGATTAACTCTTATATATATATATATATATATTTAAAATATTAATTGATATAGAGATTACAACGAACTATAAGACATCACCTATGATTGATGATCATGACAAATAATCCATTTAATTAAAAAAATGGTAACACCACATCCCCTATATCTTACCTCTTATATGTTGCTTTGCGATTTATATATTTCAATTACATTTGTACGTCTATGATACTCTTTACACGTCCTAAATATTTTAGGGCACAGAAAAATAGAAAGGAAATTGTAATTGCAATTGAAAATCCTTCTGAATTCAAACAAGGACAAAGATTTGCAATACCCATCAATAAAGATACTATTTACAATAAAGTTACAAATATAAAGACTCATCAAAAGGTAGTAGAGTTTTATTGTACCTCAATTTTATAATTTATCCATCACCTACATTTAAGAAAAATGTTTGATGTATATCTTTTAGGTGGTTACAACAAGAGTGTCGATTCTTTTTAAAGATATACTATAAAACTATCACTACATGACCTATCAGAAGTGTTTCAGTGCTACAACTGCATCCCACAACTTTGAATTTAAATGCAATATTTGTGAAGAAAAATAATTTTCAGCACAAGGGTATCTTTTTGGTAGTTTTTCATTTACTATGTTTCTAACAATAATGAAATTGAGTTATGAAATTATTATATACTGAAAGTACTGAACACATTTTCATTCTACTGCAGTGGAAAATACGAATAAGTCAATGAAGTAGTTCACATTTAGAAAAAAATAATCAACTCTTACAGGGAGTCGCCTTTGTTGAGATGTCTTATTTGAATGATTTGTTGAAGTTGATTAGGGTTTTTCCTTCATTTGAAATGTTCGTGTTGGAATATGGAATTGGTAAGATACTATTATAGGTTTTCTTTATCATGTTTTTCCTTTGGTCGTTCACTTAAAGGGTTTTGCAAATGTACAATTTTGGTTGACAATGCACTTTGTATTGTATACGTTCCATATGATTTTGCTTAAAGTGTGGTGTTGATCGACCTGGCGACACCATATCAAGTTTGGAGCTTGGTTTGATCTGGACAATGCATCCATTTTCACTTTAGAGTGGGTCTCCGGACAGGCGATCTGTCCATAAGATTATGGATATGTCATTTATTTCTTACCTTAAATACTGCATTTGTTTAATTGCATTTAAAATTTAGAATTTTAGAAAATATTTTTTTATATCTTATATTTTTGTATTTTCACCTTCAAATACATATAATTACTTGTTTTAATTTATAAAAAGCAATAGCTAAATTTTATAAAAAAAATTACAACATTTAATGTAAAAGCCCCTGTGGACTGTCCATAAGCTTATGGAAATGTCGTCTTTCCTGAGACTTTCTCTTGCCTTTAATATGAACATTATATTTTATTCTTATTTTTATATCATGTACATGACATACCAAATTATGACAAATATTCTCAATTAACATATATTAAACATCTTTTATATTGATGGAGATGTCAAGATAACTACCACCATAAATGAAGACATTCCACGACTTGATCAAACATTTAAATGATATGTTTAGGATCCTCTAAGGGACATGGTGGGACCAATGACTAGGTCAAGAACGAAGCTTAGGAATATTGCTTTGAATACTTTAATTGACCGCCTTTATGATGAAGAATTGAAGAAGGAGTCATCATCGACATCTTGGATTTATTGTTCAAGACTGTCGAAGAACTGAAGACATCATGAAGAACACTATACTCTTTTTCCCACTAGGTATTTTAATGGGGTAAAGTGATCACTGTAAAATATTGTAAAATTATTTTATTTTGGATTTTTTTAGACTGTAGAGCTCGACCATGTGGGCTTTGAAGAGATGATTTCGAAAATATTGAGTTTTATTATGATTAGACTTAGATTTGGTAAAACTAGATAAGGTAATATTCTTCAAGGTTGCTTCTTGAAGAATTCGACATTTATTACCTTGGATTACCATTTATTTTAGGTATTTTACTTAGATATGGTTTTAGGTGCTTAAAGCTGCCATAAGTCGATTCAGTTTCCATTTGTGATCAGGTTTGTGGCGAGATTGCAACCCTATAAATAGGGAGGCCTTATGGACGAATTTAACACACATTTATCAATCAAATATACAACTTTTTGAGTTCATACTCTTTTCTTGCGAGCTATTCCATTGTTGCTTATCCCCGAGGGATAGTTATGTATCAATAATCCTTGTAATCTGATTCTGAGAGTTAGTTAGAGAGTAAGTCGAAGTTAGGCGTACCCCGAGGGTTAGACTCCTGAATTTCGTGCGAGATAGTGAGGGTTTGCAGATTCCTTCACTAGATCAAAGATATTAATTCCGTAATTGTGAGTCTTCACAAAGAGATTCATATCAGTTGGTATCATAGCAAACCGAAAGATCTACCGAGGCCGGAAAAAAAAGGTTTCGAGTTTTGCATTAATTTATTTCAAAATTTTCTTATATATATATATATACTCTTTTGTGTCTTATTTTAATAGTGTTTGTTTGATCTTTCTTACCAGGAGTATTGAATATAGAGTTGAAGGACCTTGTGCTAATACTGTGTCTAATCTTCTTGTTAAATCATTGTCTTTGCCTGTGACTACTCATCCATCACCATATAAACCTATTTGGTTAAATGGTAGTGGTGAAATTAGGGTTAAAAAACAATGCATGTTTAACTTTAAGATTGGAAAATACCATGATTTTATCTTATGTGATGTTATACCTACGGAAGCTAGTTATATTTTGTTAGGGAGACCTTGGCAGTTTGATCGTAAATCTATGTATGATGGTTACACTGACAAAGTTACTGTGATAAAGGATAGAACAAGGTATACTCTGGTTCCATTATCTCCAGTGGAAGTTTTAGAGACACAGAGACACATGAAAGTCGACAAAGAGAAGTTTGCGACTGATGTGCAAATGGCTGACCAAAACCTTAGACAGGGCTTGAAGGAGATCGGCCACAAGGTGAAAAATGGAGGCAAAAACATTGATAATTTCGACCAAAAATCAAGGGAGGCCGTTCCAGGTAAGCTAGGTAAGTCGAAGAATGATTATGAGAAGTCGCATGAAATCCTATCTTCATCTCTTAGTCATTTGCCATCGATTTACATGATAAGACATGAACTTCCTAATGATTCTGGTAGATCATTTTATGCATTGATTATATATGTGAATCGTGCTTTTTCTAATCATTCTTATGTGCTTATCATGAATTGTAAAGAAAGCTACTTTGTTAGTGACGATCTTCCTATGCATGTTCCTCCACGGTTTGCTCAGATGTTACAGAAATTTGAGGATGTCTCTCCGTAAGCCTTACTTATAGTTTTACCACCTTTACGAGGTATTGAACACCAGATTGACTTAATTCTGGGTTCGGTTATCCCAACCCGTCTGGCTTGTAAAGCAAACCATGAGGAGACAAAGGAACTACAGCGACAAGTCGAGGATTTACTTCAAAAAGGTTATGTGTGAGAATCCCTATCTCCTTGTGTTGTGCTCGTCATTTTAGTTCCTAAAAAAGATAAAACTTGGTGTATGTGCATTGATTGTTGTGCTATTAACAAGATTACCATTAAGTATTGCCACCATATCCCTAGTTTAGATGATATGCTTGAAGATTTGCATGGATCTGTGATTTATACTAAGATTGATTTGACTCAGGGTTATCATCAGATTTGAATTAATGAGGGGGATGAATGGAAAGCTGCATTTAAGACTAAGTTCGGGTTGTATGAATGGATTGTTATGCTTTTCGGTTTAACTAATGCACCTAGTACTTTTATACGATTGATTAATCATGTCTGAGAAAGTTTATTGGTCGATTTGTTGTGGTCTATTTTGATGATATATTGATTTATTCTAAGTTGACTGATGAACATATTGAGCATGTTAAAATGGTTCTTGTTTCACTTCGTGAGTCTTGTTTGTATGCGAACATTAAGAAGTGCACATTTTGCACTTCGGAAGTGGTGTTTTTTGGTTTTGTGGTCTCTAAGAAGGGAATAAAAGTCAACAAAACCAAAATTGAGGCCATTAAGACCTAGACAAGACCTACTAATTCCAACCAGGTACATTCTTTCATGGTTTAGCTAGTTTTTATAGACGGTTTGTGCGTTATTTCTCATGTATTGATGCACCTCTAAATGAACTAGTTAAAAAGGATGTGAAATTTGTTTGGACTGAGAGTCAAGAGAATGCATTTAATGAATTGAAAGTATGATTATGTAATGCTCATGTTCTTGCTTTACCTGATTTTAATGGTACTTTTGAGATTCATTGTGATGCTTCTGGTGTTAATATTGGTGCTATATTGATGCAAGCGAATTGACCTATTTTTTACTTCAGTGAAAAGCTAAAGGGCGATGCTCTAAACTATGCTGTGTATGATAAAGAATTTTATGCAATTGTGCGTGCATTAGAAACTTGGAAACATTATTTATTGCATAAAGAATTTGTCATTCATAGTGATCACGAATCCTTGAAATACTTGAAGAGTCAGATGAAGTTGAATAAGCATTATGCTAAATGGTCTAGTTTCATTGAATCTTTTCCTTATGTTCTACGTTACAAAAAGTGTAAAGAAAATGTTGTTGTTGATGCTTTGAGTCGTAGACATGTTTTACTTACACGATTGGAATGCATTATGTTAGGGTTTTCATTCATGTGATATTTGTATAAGACTGATTCTGATTTTTCATCTATTTATGCTGCATGCGAAAATGGTGCTTATGAGAAGTTTTTTTGGCATGATGGTTTCTTGTTCATGAATAATAGGTTGTGTATTCCTCAATGTTCTATGTGTGAATTACTTGTTAGATAAGCTCATTCAGGTGGTTTAATAGGACATTTTGGTGCATTTAAAACTTATAATTTGTTACGAGAACACTTCTATTGGCCGAAAATAACACTTGCTATTGTCACGGTTTGTAGGAATTGTCTTGATTGTTGGAAGGCTAAGTCTAAAACTAAGCCTCGTGGTCTTTATACTCGATTACCTGTTCCTACCCATCCTTAGGTTGATATTTCTATGGATTTTGTCCTAGGTTTACCATGTTCTCAGTCAGGTAATGATTCTATCTTTGTGGTTGTGGATAGATTTTTGAAAATGGCACATTTTATTCCTTGTAGGAAGACAGATGATGCAAAGCATGTTGCAGATCTATTTTTGAAGGAAGTGGTTCGATTACATGGCAATTTTGTGTCCATTTTCTCTGATCGCGATGTTAAATTTTTATCCTACGTTTGGAATACCTTGTGGCACAAGTTGGGGACAAAGCTGCCGTTTTTGAATGCCAGTCATCCTCAAACTGACGGACAAACAAAAGTGACCAATGGAACCCTAAAGGATCTCCTGTGTGCACTAGTTCAGAAGAACTTAAAGAATTGGGAAAAATGCATTCCGATTGCACAGTTTGCTTACAATTGCACTATTCATTCTACTACTTATTTATCTCAATTTGAAATTATTTATGGTTTTCTATCTTTTACACCTCTAGATCTACTTCCTTTGAATTTTAAATAGGTTAAACACCTTGATGGAGAAAAGAACGCTAATTTTGTGAAGAAAACCCATGAGAAGGTGCACATGATAATTGAACGGACAAATGCACAGAATGTTGATAAAGCTAATCAAAGCCTCAAGTTGATGAGGTTTAATGTAGGAGATTATGTTTTGGTTCATCTGCGGAAAGAGAGGTTTTCAAATGCTTGGAAATCTAAGTTGAGTCCATGTGGAGATGGTCCTTTTAAAGTATTGGATCCTGTGAACGACAATGCTTACAAGATTGAGTTACCAGATCATTATGGTGTTAGTGCGACCTTCAATGTTGCTGATTTATTTCCATTTACCTTTGAAGACAATTCATTTTTGAGGGCGAAACCTTCCGACCACGGAGGGAATGATGGAGCTGCCAAGACGACTGCCACCATAAATGAAGACATTCCACGACTTGATCAAACATTTAAATGATATGTTCAAGATCCTCTAAGTGACATGGTGGGACCTATAACTAGGTCAAGGACAAAGCTTAGGGGTGCTGCTTTAAATGCTTTAATTGACCGCTTTTATGATGAAGAATTAAAGAAGGAGTCATCATCGACATCTTGGATTTATTGTTCAAAACTGTCAAAGAACTGAAGAGATCATAAAGAACACTATACTCTTTTTCCCACTGGGTTTTGAATGGGGTAGTGTGATCATTGTAAAATATTGTAAAATAATTTCATTTTGGGTTTTTTTTAGACTGTAGAGCTCGGCCATGTTGGCTTTCAAGAGCTGATTTTCAGCCCAGTCCATCAGGGTTTCAAAAATATTGAGTTTTATTCTGATTAGACTTAGATTTGGCTTGATTAGATAAGGTAATATTCTTCAAGGTTGCTTCTTGAAGAATTCGACCAGATTACTTTAGATTACCATTTAATTTAGGTATTTTTGTTAGATATGGTTTTAGCTTCTTAAAACTGCCATAAGTCGATTCAATTTCCATTTGTGATTAGGGTTTGGGGCGAGATTGTAACCTTATAAATAGGGAGACCTTATGTATGAATTTAACACACATTTATCAATCAAATATACAACTTTTGAGTTCATACTCTTTTCTTGTAAGCTATTCAATTGTTGCTTTACCACGAGGGCTAGTTAAGTATCAATAAACCTTGTAATCTGATCTTGAGGGCTAGTTATAGAGCAAGTTGAAGTTAGGCGTACCCCGAGGGCTAGACTTCTGAATTTAGTGCAAGATAGTGAAGGTTTGCAGATCCCTTCACTAGATCAAAGATATTAATTCCGCAATCGTGCGTCTTCGCAAGGGGATTCGTATCATATATATTAGTCCATACAGTGACCGTCATAACAAGTTAACTTTTCTTGTTTAGGTGTTGATTTCAAATTCACTTAACAGATGAGAGTGGAAAGATTACATCTTCCTTTTTTGGTGAAAATACAGAAAAAGTATAAGGTCTCATCACTAAACAAGCAATGAATGAAATTACTAAGATTTGATAAATTCATCATAATTTGGTACATTACATCTGTAATATTTTTAGATCTGCTTACCAACTGTATCTACACTTATTTATATTTAATAGGTTTGTATTAATAAACTCAACAATGAAATTGTAAATACTGAATACATCGTTCACGTTAGAGTTGCTACGAGAGAAGGTGAAATTGAACCGAAATACTCCATTATATCTCTTAAAGACAAGGCTGAAACTGAAGAAGAAGACGACATGCTGGAATTAGAAGATGATGTTCCAATTAAACAAGTTTATGATACACCAAAAGATTATGAAGGTAAATTCTTAAACCAATATGTTAATACAAATATATTTTTTTCATAATTTAATAGTTTTTGACTTTATTTTTACAAAATCAAAAACTTCTGATGAAGAAGTAAATATGTGCAACTTAAACTGATGTCAAGCCTTGAATGTGAAGATGAATAGCAATCAAAATCAAAGATGAGGAGGATAACACGAGATTCAATATTCATCCATTGTCGAGGATGATCCTTATTCCATTATATTTATCTATTTCTTATTTTAAATAATTTAGGGGAGCACACTTATGATTTAGTTATTTATTTTCACATTTATTGATTTGTTAAGTAATTGTGTGATAATACTTTTCGTAAATTCTTTATTATTATTATTTTTTCATTCTGTATTCTCGGTTCCAATTAACTAGGTTCAGTCTAATGGTCTAAAAAGATGGTCTCAAACCCAAAAAAGGGCCCTCAGAGCAATCATAACTTTGAAACCGCATTATTTGGACGATTTATTAAAAATATCTATACAAAATTATTATAGTTATTTTGTTTTATTATTAACGTGACAACAAACTTATTCTCTTTTGAAACTAAAGTGAAAGTGAAATTTTAAACAATTATCAAATAAATGATTAAATTAAACCGTAAATGATGGAAATGAGTGAAAGAAGGTTTAAAATTCAACACGAGGGAAGTTAGCAAGAATTTGGCCCACCTTACATTTTCTTAAAATTAACAACTTGTATTTATCAATTTATTTTCATTCATTTTTTGAGTTTGTCTTTTGAAATGTGGTCTTTTCATAAGCCATGGAAATACTAAGGTTTAAACAGTAAATTGGAAGAAATAAAGATAAAATTTTTGTGTTGCATTTTTTACTTTATAATTCGTTAATATTAAAATAATTATATTTTAATTTTACTTTACCTCTGAAACATAAATATTACATTTTTGTTTAGATAATAAATTTTAATAAAAAACATCACAACGCGCGGTAGGACTCCACCTTGTATTATATAGAATGATTATGCAAAATGGAGAATCTGTTGGAGTTGAACAGAAAAAAATATAGAGAAAATGAATTTTCATTCTGCATTTTAGAGAAACTAATAAAGAATCTATTGGACTTTCTGTAAGAGGTGTGATGCTGAATGGTGTCAGTTGGGATTAATCCCACAGTTAAGGATACCTCCAAAACTTAATATCAGATTAGTTAATTAATGTACTAAAGCTATTAACTCTCTCAAAATTAATGTTGATGCATCATGGAAGAAGGCTTCCAATAGGACTGGGATTGGCATAATCATTAGAGATCCAACGGGCAATCTTGTGAGAGCATTTATAAAAGCAACACCAGCTGTATCAAGTTTGCATCCGAACTGATAGCTCTACAACAGGAGTTGAATGTGCAGCCATTCTAAACATTAGCTCATACATTCTTGAATCCGAATGTGCAGTTGCTTTAGATTGTATTAACTGCCCTCTCAAAACCCCTTGGATTTTCTATGAATTAGCCTATCATATCAGTAACCTTTCTACTCAAACACAAGTAACATTATGCCTAAGGAGCACGGGTACGATTTCGGGTACGTGTATGGATACAGGTACGGGATTTAATAAATGTAAAATTATGGGATATGGGTACGAGAAGAGTACGATTATAATAAAAAATTTAAAATATATGTATTAATATTAATAATAATAATTAATTATTTCTGAATGAAAAATAATATGATTATATATTATAAACAATTAAAAGTAAATGAAAATATCCAAATGTAGTTCAAACTTAATATTTATCACAATAATTAGCAAATAAACTACATAACAAGATGACAAAATCTTGGGAAACCCGTTTTCAATAGGCATAAGGAATGACAGGTTGAATTAAAATTATAGAAAAGTAGAAGGTTTTAGTAGTATTATAAGTTTATAACTCAATTAATGCCACTCGAAAATTTTATCTTGATTTTTCTAATTTACTGTTTAAACCTTACTTTACTTATGGAAAGACCGTTTTTCAAGAGACGGACCCTAACAAGATTATAGTTCGATATCTTAAACAATAAGACTAAAATAATCAAACACCAAATCAATACACACAAAAACAAAAACTTAAAAGAATCTAAACACATGCTTGATGCTACAACACGACTTTAGAGGACAAAGATACAACTGGCCACAATCAAATTTAGGAATTTGCACTCAATAAATAATATTACACATCTAAATTCAGAATTTGCACACTAAATAATCAACAAAATCAAGAATTTGCACAACATTTACGGACGCTGAAGGGTTTTGCTCGAGTTTTCCTCTTTTTTCTTAATTAGAATTTTAATTTAGAATTTTTTTATTCAGATTTAATTGGGTACAGTGTACCCCCATGCATCTTGACCGTACCCGTATCCAGTCAAAGTACCCAAAAAGTCAAACGGTACCGAGAACGTCCCTGCACCAAGCACTGCATCCGTACCCGGTACGTATCCGGTACGGGTACCATGACCTAATTACCATACCCGTACTTCATAGCATTATGCCATACTTTGAGACAAGGTAATCTTGTAGCTGATTATGTTGCAAAGCTAGCTGCTAATCAATCTGAAGCTGGGATGTTTCTATCATATGAACTCTTAGATGTAAGAGCTAGAGGCTTATTGCTACTAGATGAAGATGATGTTCCGGCTATTAGAGTTGATTCATATAGTAGATGCTTCTGATTTTTTCTTTGTATTGCAGGTTGCACAAGAAGAGATCAAAGGATTAAGCACATGTAATGTTTGCAAAACACAAACAGGAAATCAAAATGAAGAGCCAAATCTCCACATCCATTCATTTGTCCATAACATCTAGACACAAATGCAGAAATTCAAGCGAGTATGGACTAAATCGTTTTTGAAAATCTTGTTAGTAATTTTGGAAGTCTTGTCTGTAGAAAATAATGGTAATAATGTGTGTCCGTATTAATGAATTCAGGATACATTATATATTGGTACATGATACCTATACAAGCAAAGAAAAGGTAATAGAATACAATTACAGCTACAAGTAATATTGCAAGAATATTCTAATTCCTTAACACTCCTCCTCAAGTTGGAGCATGGGGATCGGAAATGTCCAACTTGCCAAGTAATGAATGAAACTGATTACGTCCGAGAGCCATAGTGAACAAGTCTGCAGGTTGGTCCGCCGTACAAATATGGTGAGTAACAATAGCGCCAGATTGAACAAGATCCCGGATAAAATGACAATCGACTTCAATGTGTTTGGTATGTTCATGAAAAAATGGATTGGTCGCAATATGAAGAGCATATTGGCTGTCACAAAACAACCGCATAGGAGAGGATTGCGAAACCCCCAAATCTTTCAGCAAAGACCGAAACCATAACAACTCACAACAGGTAACAACCATGGCACGATACTCCACCTCAGCGGAAGAACGAGAAATAGTAGGTTGCTTCTTAGTCTTCCAAGAAATCGGAGAATCACCAATCATCATAAAATAACCAGAATCGCAATCTGCAGCCCAATCAGAATCACAATAAGCAGTTAATTGTAACATACTATGAGAAGAGAGAAATAAACCTTGACCAGGATGACTCTTCAGGTAGTGCAACACACGAACAACAGCTTGCCAGTGAGGAACATAAGGGGACTTCATGAATTGCGCAAGAGTGTGGACTGAATAACTCAGTTCAAGATGAGTAATAGTCAAGTAGATCAGGCGCCCAACCAGGCGTCGATACTGCTCCGGGTCATGGTAGGTTGGACCTTCAACACATGTCAAACCATGCTGTTGCTCCATCAGAAAGTCAGTCGGCTTAGAGGAAGATAAACCGGTATCGATGAAATGTCCAAAGTATATTTCCTTTGTGAAAGGAACATCCCCTCCAGTCTTCTAGCAATCTCTATGCCCAAAAAATACTTAAGCAGACCAAGATCCTTCATATGGAAATAGGAACCTAAGTATTTCTTGAACTCAGAGATGAGCGAAGAAGAACTACCAGTAATAAGCAAATCATCCACGTAAACCAGAACATGTAAAGAAACTGATCCACGAGAAAAGACAAACAAAGAGTAATCGGCCTTACTCTGAACAAATCCAAATGTTCGTAAAGCCTGAGCCAGTTTAGCAAACCAATTTCTAGGAGCCTGACGAAGACTATAAAGAGATTTCTGAAGGCGACAGACCTGACCAGGGGGTACAGCGTAGCCAGGTGGAGGACGCATGAACACTTCCTCATGCAAATCACCATGCAGGAAGGCATTATGAACACCCATCTGATGTAGTTCCTAACCACGAATAATTGCAATAGACAGAAACAAGCGAACAAAACTCATCTTCGCAACTGGAGAAAAAGTCTCAGTGTAATCAATTCCTTCAACCTTGCGATTCCCAAGAACTACTACGTTCAATAGTACCATTTGACCAAAACTTCGTCCAGTAAACCCATTTGCACCCAATCAGCTTCTTATGCAAAGGCAAAGGAGCCAAAGTCCATGTCTGATTGTGCTCCAGCACAGTAATTCCTCAGCCATAGCATCTTGCCAATGAGAATGATGTGAAGCCTCAGAGTAAGTAGAAGGATTTGCAGTAGATGTTACAGCACCCAAAAATCTAGAATGCATACTAGAAAATTTATCACAATTTACATAATCAGTCAGGGGATAGAGAACACCTAAGGAAGGTGACGACGTATGAGGGAACGTAGTCGAAGGAGGAGGGGTCTTTAGTAGTAAGAGCACAAGAATAATCATCACAATCGTAATCTGCCAAGTAAGACGGTGGACGACGAGATTGAACACTCAGTCTGGTAGGTGACAACTCAGCAGCGGAACCATCCGGGACCAAAGAAGCCAGTAAATTTTTGTAGAAACCGAGGGAGAAAGATCGGCAGCGACTGGTGGTGGCGCACCGGCAACGGAAGATGGAAGTTGATCGGTGGAGGACGGTGGCTGTGGGCCAGTGGCAGACGAAGGCGACTGGCCAGCGACAGACGGTGGCGACTAGCCGGCGGTGGACGGCGGCGACTGTCCGGCTATGGATGGCGGCAACTGACCGTCGATGGATGGTAGCGATGGTTCGGCTGCAGAAAGCGGCAACTGGTTATCAGCGGTCGATGGTGATGGGCCGGCGGTGGACGGTGGGATGCCAACGGCAACCGGTGGCAATGGAATCATAGCGGCTGGTGAAATAAACACTTCGGTGGGCTCCGACGGCAAAGAGGAGGAAACCGGCGGTGAGGAGGATGTGCCACCGGGTTCGTTGGCAGAAGATGGAGTAGCAGAAAATGGGAACTGGTCTTCAAATAAATCACCATCCCGATTGGTAAAGATCACACGAGTTTCCAAGTCATAAAGGCGATAGCCTTTCTTTCCAGAAGGATAACCAATAAACAGACACCACCGACTTCATGGAGCAAACTTGTCACGATATCTGGGAACATGAGCAGCAAAACACAAGCATCCAAAAACTTTTAATGATGAGTAATTAGGAGCTTGCCCATAGAGCAACTCAAAGGGAGCACGACCATTGAGATGTTGTGTCGGCGTTTGGTTAATCAAGTAAGCAGCAGTAAGAACACATTCTCCCCAAAATTCAGTAGGAAGACTGGCTTGGAATCGTAAAGCACGCTCCACATTGAGTAAATGATGATGTTTTCTTTCAACCCAACCATTCTGTTGTGGTGTGTCAACCATATATGTCTCAAAGATAATCCCAGATGCAACAAAATGAGATCGTAAAGGCAGAAATTCAGTCCCATTAACGTCCCATTATCAGTCCCATTATCAGTCGCAAAGGCAGTATGGTTCGGCCCCACTGGTTCTTCACTAAGGCAATAAATTCTAAAAATCTAGAGGCTACTTCAGACTTAGGGACTAATAAATAAACCCAAACAGCTCGGGAATAATCATTGACTATCGTCAAAAAATAAAATGCACCACTAGAGGATAGAGTTCGATAAGGTCCCCAAACATCACAATGTACTAATTCAAATAATGCAGTAGCATTAGTAGAACTCAATGGAAAACTATGTCTAGTCTGTTTTGCTCTATAACATATAGAGCAAGGTATAGTAGTATTATTGGTGCTAAAATCAAGAGTAGGAATAGAAGACAACACCGTAGATGATGGATGACCAAAACGCTGATGCCATA
The DNA here is from genome assembly GCA_037428765.1 of Rubia yunnanensis. Taxonomy (NCBI): domain Eukaryota; kingdom Viridiplantae; phylum Streptophyta; class Magnoliopsida; order Gentianales; family Rubiaceae; genus Rubia; species Rubia yunnanensis. The sequence goes on along the minus strand of CM075069.1, from coordinate 60,086,556 downwards.
AATCAGATGAAGAAACCGAAGCAACTGTTGGAACAGACTATAGGATATGAGGACGAATGCGAGTATCCAACAGACGAAGCCAATAAACCCCCCTTTTTGTTCACCCACGCCAATCACAATCCCCGTACTGATTTTCTGTAAAATGAAATAATTTTCAGTAAACAAGGCTAGAAATTTTAAGGCAAATAACAATCTAGAGCATGATAATAAATTGCATCGCAAAGTAGGTATGTAGAGCACATTAGTAAGGGTGACATCACCAAAACAAATAGACCCATATTGTTTTGTAGATGACACAGATCCATCAGGCAGTATAACATTCACAGAATTGGTAGCAGTAGTAATATCAGTAAGCCGAATCAAGAATTTAAGGTAAAGTAGACTTACCTGACCCATGGTCAGATAACGAATCAAACTGATTAAATAAATGTATGGTCGTACTCCATTGGTCGTCGGACAGAGCAGGACCAAAATCAGATCGTGTAGGTAAGCCAGAGGAGGTGGTCACTGCAAAACCTTGCGGCGACGTCACTATGCTGGCGAAAAGAACCATAACACAAATGGCAAGTACAATTAAAGTAAGAGAAGAGAATTATGTGCTTTTGGAAAACTATGCTGAACCAAAGCCAAAAGAGGCAAATGACACGTGCCTCCTGTCTGGCGCGTGCAAATCACGCACTCTGAAGAGATAACTGCATGTCAGGTGCACCCGCGCGTGGACTCACGCACTTTTGGAAGGTCGAGCGCATGAATCTCACACGCGTCTCACTCTGTCCAAAGCTTATGCCACCGGTCGGAGCTGATGGAACTCGCCCGGAGTCGAGAGCGGAGTAGACTGGATGAATCAGAGCAGGAACTAGCCGGACTGAGTTGGGAGCTCACCGATCGGAGCGGGAGCAGGCCGAACAAAACTGAAGGAAGGCAGATGGAGTCGGGAGCGGGAGCAGGTGCAGGCCGGCAAACTGAGTCAGGAGCGGAAGTAGATGCAGGTCGGCGGAGCGAGAGCAGAACCGGTAGCAGAAGAAGAATGGTGGTGTGGTGGTGAGCAGGACCGGCGGCGGGATGAGGACCAGTGGCGGCGGGATGAAGATCTGATTTGATTTTTTTTTGAAATAAAGGTAGTCCAGATCGGAAGCGTGTGGAAGTCAAGCACGAATGATGGCGGAAAATTTAGGACGGTATTTTAAGGTTTCAGGTTTTAGGATTTTAGACTCTGATACCATGTAGAAAATAATGGTAATAATGTGTGTCTGTATTAATGATTTCAAGATACATTATATAGTGGTATAGGATACCTATACAAGCTAGGAAACGGTAATAGAATACAATTACAGTTACAAGTAATATTGCAAGAATATTCTAATTCCTTAACAAAATATGTTGGTTGTCTCCTCAAATTCCAATCAGTTGGGGAATTCCAAGAGTCTAATGGTGAGGAATTCACGAGGAGTTAATGGTGGGTTATTCAAAAGCTTGGTCCTATTCAAGAGTCTGTTAATTACGAGCATATGAAAAGCTGCTCTTGAACTCTATAAATAGGGAGAGTTTGCTTTTGTAATAGCAGTGAGTTGTTAGACATTTGTTCACCCATTATGTATCTATAAGATGTGGGAAGAATGTTGTCCCTTCAGTATCTGTAATCTCTGAGTTAATAGTCTGTAAACCCTCCTGGTAATAAAATCCGAGGGTGTTCATGCAGGTAGCCAAAAATTGGTGAACCATGTTAAAATTCTTTTTTGTTATCTTGATTCTACGCAAAAGGGAATTTATTTTCCCAACAAGTAGTATTAGAGGTAGACGGTGATACAACAAGTGATATCAGAGCTGATGGTTCTTTAGCTTCTGTTCAATTTCGGTCCTGCATCAATTAGTCTGTGTGGCTTTCTTTTTTTGTGTACTGATTTTGGTTGTACTACCATAATAAGTCCTGAAGCATATATTGATACCTTTTCGGATCTACTGCGGCTAATTCTTTTGTTTGCTGCTAGCAAAGAAGAAGCAGTTTTAGGAGAACAAGGTTCTACTGCTGTGGTTGATGCTGGCACAAATTCTGAAGAGAATATGGTTCTGTAACTGTTGCATCTGTTGGGTTTTGCAAGTCTGTTCTGCTAACTAGTTTTTTCTTGCTTGAACTTGTTGTCTGCCTATTTTTTTTTATAAATCCTTGCCTGGTTGGATTTGTTCTGATGGTGGTATCTGGTAGATGTGGCACATCTGTCTAGCACGCTTTAGTACATCTGGCACAACCACCGTGCATCTGGTACATCAGACAAAGTTATTATACGTCTGGTACATTCGTCTATCTACATCTAGCATCTGTTATGAGATATCTCTCTGTTCTGTATATTGGATTTTGAGGCGAGAGGGAATTTTTGTGTTGTCTCCTCAAATTTCAATTAGTTGGGGAATTCCAAAAGTCTAATGGTGAGGAATTCATGAGCTATTAATGGTGTGTTATTCAAAAGCCTGGTCCTATCCAAGAGTCTGTTAATAGCGAGCATATGAAAAGCTGCTCTTGAACTCTATAAATAGAGAGAGTTCCTTCAGTATCTGTAATCTCCGAGTCTGTAGCCTGTAAACCCTTCTGGTAATAAAATCTGAGTATGTTCGTAGAGGCAGCCAAAAATTGGTGAACCACGTTAAAATCCGTGTGCTTCTTTTTCTGTTTTCCTTTTTGTTATCTTGATTCTGCACAAAAGGGAATTAATTTTCCCAACAAAATACTCACACGATGGGTGGTGGTATTCACTTTAGAATCACTTCCAAAATTTGCTAACAAGGGTAGTTGTAGAAAATAAGGGTAATAATGTGTGTTTGTATTCATGATCTCAAGGTACATTATATAGTGGTACATAATACATATACAAGATAGGAAAAGGAAATCAAATCTAATTACAATCACAAGTAATATCTACTTTCCTTAACACCCTCCCTCAAGTTGGAGCATGAGGATCATATATGCCCAACTTGCAAAATAATGAATGAAACTGGTTACGCCCGAGAGCTTTGGTAAACAAGTCTGTAGGTTGATCATAAGTGCGGATATAATGAGTAACAATAGTACCAGACTGCACGAGATCCTGGAAAAAAATGACAATTTACTTCGATTTGCTTCGCACGTTCATGGAATACTAGATTTGCCGTAATATGAAGAGCAGGTTGACTGTCACAAAATAAACACATATGAGAAGCACGAGCAACCTCCAAATCTTTAAGTAAAGATTTAAGCCATAATAATTCACAACAGGTAACAGCCATAGCACGATACTCCACTTCAGCTGAAAACTGAGAGACCGTAGGTTTTTTTTAGTCTTCTAAGAAATCAGAGAATCACCAATCATCACAAAGTATCCGGAAAGAGAACGCTCGGTAATAGGACATGCAGCCCAATCAGAATCACAGTAAGCAGTTAATTGCAAATTGCTACGCAAAAAGAGAAATAAACCTTGATAAGGATGACTCTTCAGGTAGTGTTAAACGCAAACATCAGCTTGCCAATGAGAAGCACAATGAGACTTTATAAACTGTGCCAGAGTATGAACTGAATAACTTAGCTCAGGATGAGTGATGGTGAGGTAGATCAGGTGCCCAACCAGATGCCAATATTGCTCAGGATCATGGTAAGATAGACCTTCAACATACCCCAGATCATGTTTTTGCTCCATTGGAAAGTCAGTCGATTTAGAAGCAGATAAACCTTTATCAGATAAAATATCCAGGGCATATTTCCGTTGCGAAAGAAACATCCCATCCAGTCTTCTAGCAATGTCTATACCCAAGAAATACTTAAGCAGACCAAGATCTTTCATGTGAAACAAGAGCTCAAGTATTTCTTGAATTCAGAGATAAGCGACGAAGAACTACTAGCAATAACCAAATCATCCACATAAACCATTACATGCAAAGATACTGAACCACGGGAAAAATAAAATAGAGAGTAATCTGCTTTACTCTGGATAAGGCCAAATGCACGTAAGGTCTGAGCTAGTTTCGCAAACCAATTACGAGGAGCATAGCGAAGACCATAAATTGATTTCTGAAGGCGACATACTTGTCCAGGAGGCGCAGGATAGCCTGGTGGAGGTCACATAAAACCTCTTCATGCAGATCACCTTGCAGGAAAGTGTTATGCACATCCATTTGATGCAGTTCCCAACCACAAATAACTGCAACAGACAAGAATGGACAAACCAAACTCATCTTTGCAATAGAAGCAAATGTCTCAGTATAGTCTATCCCTTCAACTTGGAAATTCTCGAGAACCACCAGGTACACCTTATGATGCTCAATGGTGACATCAGATTTAAACTTTGTATGGTAAACCTATTTTCAACCAATTGCAGTCATGTCTAGAAGTAGAGAGACCATTGTCCAAGTCTGATTGCGCTCAAGCGTAGTAGGCTCTTCAGTCATAACATCTTGCCAATGAGCATGCTTTGTCGCCTGAGAATAAGTGGTGGGATCTGCACTAGAAGTTATAGCACCCAAAAATCTAGAATGCGTACTAGAACAATTATCATAATTTACATAATTAGTGAGAGGATAGAGAACACCTAAGGATAGTGAAGGCGCATGAGTGAACGTAGTAGCAAGGGAGGGGTATTCAGTAGTATTAGCACATACATAATCATCATCACAGTCATATTCTTCCAAGTAAAGAGGAGGTCAACGATTTTGGGTACTCTTTCAGAGAGGAGGTGGCACCAGATGGTAATGCAGACGGCGGACCTGGCAGATTGCAATGGTGGACGGAAGTGTCTGGTGCTAGAGACGCTGCGTCAAGTGGCAATGCAGTAGCGTGTCAGGAGACGGTGACACGCGAGGTGCATTGTCGACGAGAGCCAGTGGTGCGTTAGGAGCTTTCGGCGTTAACTCCGACGGTGCGGCATCGGACCAGGCCTACAAAGTAGTGGGCCGGTGGTGGAGGCTGGATGACTGGTCTGACTGGATAGGCGGATCGGCGGCTGGCAGTATAGGCAAGACTGTGACCGGCGGGTAAGGCTCTGGTGGAGGTGGCGATGGTGCCGGTGATAAGGTGGTGGCACTGCTAGGATTCACTGAGGCCAGTGTCAGAGTGACTGCATATGGGAGTTGATCTTCAAAAAAAATTGGCATCCCGACTTTAGAAGAAAATGCGGGATTCCAAGTCATAAAGGCGATAGCCTATCTTTCCGACAGGATAACCAAGAAACAAATATCGCCCGACTTCTTGGTGCAAACTTATCTCAGTATCTGGGAATGTAAACAGTAAAGCACAAGCATACAAATACCTTCAAAGGTGCGTAATTTAGAGCTCGTCCATAGAGCATCTCAAATGGTGTGCGACCATTGAGTTACTTTGTCGGTGTCCTATTAATCAGATAAGCAATAGTGAGAACACATTCTCCCCAAAAATCAATAGGCGGATTAGCTTGAAAACGCAAAGCACGAGCCATCAACAAATGACGATGCTTGCACTCTACATGGCCATTTTGCTGTGGTGTATCAACCATAGATGTCTCAAAATAATACCGGATTCAGCAAAGTAGGATCTCAGAGGAAGAAATTCTGTACCATTATCAGCACGGACATGACAAATGGTGCGTTCAAACTGTGTCTTGATCAAAGCGTAAAATTCTATAAATGTAGTAACTACTTCTAACTTAGCCGCTAATAAATAAACCCAAACAAATTGGGAATAATCATCAACTATAGTTAAAAAATAAAATGCACCATTAGAAGACGGGGAACTGTAAGGCCCCCAAACATCACAATGTACTAATTCAAACAAAGAACAAGCCTTTGAAGAACTCAAAGGAAAACTATGCCTAGTCTATTTTGCTCTATAATACACAGAGCAAGCAATAGAAGTATTATTTGTGCTAAGATCAAGAATAGGAACAGAAGACAACACCATAGAGGATGGATGTCCGAGACGTTGATGCCATACATCAGATTAAAACCAATGCAACCGTCGGAATAGACGGCATGATATGAGGACGAACATGAGTATCCAGCAGACGAAGCCTGTAAACCTCCCCTTGCTGTTCACCCATGCCAATCACAGTCCTGGTACTGATTTTCTATAAAATGCAAAAATTTTCAGCAAACAAAGCTAGACATTTTAAGACAGATAACAATCTAGAGCATGATAATAAATGACATTGCAAAGTAGGTATGTATTGCACATGAGTAACGTTGACATCACCAAAGTAAATAAAAACATATCGTGTAGCAGATGACATAGATCTATTAGGTTGTATAACATTCACAGAGTTGATAGCAGTAGTAATATCAGTAAGAGAACCCTTGTCACCGGTCATGTAATATGAGGCTCCCGAATCAAGAATCCAGGGTAAAGTAAACTTATCTGACCCATGGTTAGAAGGGTAATGTAACTGATTAAATAAATATAGGGTTGTACTCCATTGGTCATCAGACAGAGAAGGACCAAAATCAGATTGGGTAGGGGAGCTGGAGGCCGCATCAGCTAATCCTGGCTGCGAGGTAACGTTGCTAGTGAACGATAGTTGAGGGCAGCAGCGGGTAACAAATTTAAATTCAGAGGTAGACATTGAAGAAGATTAGAACAGAGTAGCAGCAGCAGATCAAATCAGATCAGTGGCAGTAAATTGGATTGGCAAAGCGCGACAGCGCGTGGCTTAGACTGCGTCAGTGCATGGAGTTCGGAGTTGGCACATAGAGGATGACACACGGACGGATGGACATCAACGAGTAGTTGGACGATTGCGGAAACCTGGAGACTCGGTGCGACGATCAGCACACGGAGATCGAAAAGCTGCGGTGGCAGAGACCGGCGGCGCGTGTGACAAACGCGCGGCTGGACGTGGCGGTGGCGACTCAGGACAACAGTTGAAATTTTCTTAGGGGTTTTAGGATTTTAGGCTATGATACCATGTTAAATTTCAAGGTATCTTGGGCTTCCATCTTAAAACCAATTGGTACTAAGTGGGGGTGACCCGAGACCTTATATATAAGTCATTATGTTTTTAAGAAATCGATGTGGGATATATCTTTCAACACACCCCCTCACGTGCCAACATGGAAACACTCCACGACCCATATTGGGCTAAATTAAAGGGGATCTACACATCGGCCCAATAAATCCAACCTGGGCTCTAATACCATGTAGAAAATAAGGGTAATAATGTGTGTCTGTATTCATAATCTCAGGGTAAATTATATAGTGGTACATAATACCTATACAAGCTAGGAAAAAGAAACAAAATCTAATTACAATTACAAGTAATATATACATTCCTTAACATGTTAAAACTAATTGATACTAAGTGGAGGTGGCCTAAAATCTTATATATAAGTCATTATATTTTTAAGAAATCGATGTGAGATATATCGTTCAGCGGTAGTACTAACGGCAAACTTGATGCCTCAAGTGTATCTCGCAAGACAAAGGCTCCACCTCTGAAAGGAAACACAAAGGAATATGTAGTTGACATGCAGGAGCTCGTAGCAAGAAAAGCTATCATAGTTGTGTTTCACTGCTCCAAACTTTATCTATTCATACTCTATCTAAAAGTATAAAATTTTGAAATCTTGGTCTGGGTCGCTCGACAACCATATTAAGAGATGGCCAAAATCTTTAGAGTTTGGTTGTTTGCACAACATGGGATATTCCTCACATGTTCCTTAAAAGAAATTCAGAGTAAAGGGCTAAAATGATCAAAACTCCAGGCACTAGTGGAGAGCCTTTTACTAAAGGCGACAATGAAAGACAGTTTTAAAAAACCAGTCTAGAACCACCTTTAATTGAGCTCAGAAGCTATTTCCAAGTTTGGAAATAGCTCTTACGCCACTTTTTTTTTTCATTTTAAAGGCAGTTCTAATTAATTAAAGGCAGTTCTGCCTTTAAAACTGCATTTCTAACTTTGGAAACTTGGAACGGAATCATTTTCGAGTTCAGAAATGCTTTCTTAGGTTACCTTTTTTATTTTAAAGGCGGTTCTAAAGACACAACTGCCTTTAATAGGGTCAAACCCATAAATTTTGGCCCAAACCCATGTGATATGTATTAGTCCATTTGCCAATACTTAGTCCGAAATCAGATTCCTCGAAGTATTAGTCCATTTGCCTTTACACTTCTCCCTTGCGAACCCTATTTTCATCTCTTCCAGGTCGAGCCTCACAGTACCCCCGCTTCCTCATGCCACCCTCCTCCGATAAGCCTCCGTCTCATGCCTCTCTCCGCTGCCTCAAGTTCTCTTCGTCGCTCTGCAATGGTTGTGCCCCACTCGCCTCAAGCTCTCTCTGCCGCCGCTAGCCAGAGACGGATCCATCGTTCGCTGTGAAACCATAGACGATGGAGATTGAACCACCGTAAGCTAGAGCGGTGAAGCCAGATATGTTTGTCGTTCGTCGCTTGCCATTCACCCCGAAGCCCTAGTGCTTCCATCGCGTCGCATTTGGAAGCCACTGCCATCGTTTGTATTATTTTTTTGTTGGCGTTTCATGTATTGCTCTTTTTTAGCGATTGTATTGATGTTCTGCGCTTCGTTGTTGTAATGTTCTTTGTTGCTGTTTTGGAATTTTTTTCAGAGATGGATCTTGCTGCCGGAAACTGACTGGTTTCCGGTAGCTATTTTTTTAAAGGTAAGAATGAGTTTCCGAACTCGGAAACTAATTAAAGGCAATTTTCTCATCTTTTTAAAGGTGGTTATTAACCATTTTTGTTTGAATTTTTATAGACAGTTCTTGGAATTGCCTTCTATTGATGGACATTAGAATGCAGGGCTAGAGAAGGTATAATCGTCTTTAGTAGAAGTCTCTCTACTAGTGACGTTGAAAGTACCAATATTATCTTGTAAAAGGAGAAAGTTCCAAAATAAACCTAATGTTATGATGTATGTGCTAATCTAACCATAGGCGCCGTTGATTGTCAACGGGAAGTTTGACCGGAATTTAAGAGAATGACAATTTTTCCCCTGAATAAAAAAAAGAACAAAATTTAAAAGAAATGAAATGACAATAAACAAAAGAAAGAAGCGACGGCGGTAGATTATTCGTACGGTAACCTAATCCGACTCTTCGTACGGTAGAAAATACCAACTCTTCGTACGGTAACCTAATCCCACCGGCGCCGGCTATAACGGTCATATAACAGCCTGCAATACTGACGCCACCGTCAATGGCAGAGGCTCCTCCCACCTTGGGGGGGAAATCCTTTATTACCGCTCTCAATGCAAGATCCCAGCCATTAAATCCCTCTCTCCCCCACACCCCTAACCTAACTCCGATAAAAGAATTCAAGGGGGAACTTGCCTGTATGTACACCTCGGCACAAATCGAGCAGCTCTCGGTTCATTACCAAAATGCCCTAATCGGAAAATTCAACAAAGGCCGACCTGCAATGGAGGTTCTGGAATCGGCCTTCAAGACGATCGGTTTTCAGTCGCGATATCAACTGGGGGCTATCGACTACAAACACCTGCTAATCAGATTCCAGTCGAAGGAGGACTACCAGCGCTGTTGGCTTAAAGCTAACTGGACCCTGGGGGGACAGCAGATGAGAGTCTTCAAGTGGTCCTCTGACTTCTCCACATCAACGGAATCTCCGATCGCACCAGTGTGGCTCACAATCCGAAATGTCCCAATCTTCTACTATAATCTTGCCACAATCGAGGACGTGGGGAACCAGCTGGGTAAATATATGAAGATGGATGCTACAACCCTATCACTTACACGCCCTTCGGCAATCAAGCTCTGTGTCGAGGTAGATGTGAGTTCCCCCCTCCCCTCTTTCTTAAGACTAGGTTCTCCTGAACATAGTTTTAGGTGTGAAATAGAATATGAAAATGTTCCTCTGTTTTGCAACCACTGTAAGAAATTGGGTCATAACACATCCAACTGTAAACATTTGAACCCTAATAAGCCTCAACCCAGACCTCCAATTGTCCCTAAATTAGGAGAGAATACTATACTAGCAACCTATACAAATGAACAATCTGTGGGTATACTGGGACCTTCTCCCAGTCAGGTGCAAGATGCCAATAACCTTTCCCAACATACCTTCTGGAAACCCACAGGTAGAATTTTAGTACCTGAATACCTAAGAAGTTCTAGCCAGGAAGATCCACTGAGGATGAAGTCCATTGATCAAGTTCAGGTGCCAGTATTACCAAACAACCTTGACCAACCATCCTCCTCCACTCAACCAGGTTCACAATTTAATCTACAACTCCACCAGCCTCTTCCTCATGCCCAGGAACTAGAACAAAACATTTAAAGGGTTAATGGAATTCTCCCTCCCGAACCAATACAGCCTGATTCACCTTTTAGGACGGCTATGGGGGATTCTGTAGCAGAAGATTTTGAACAATCAGAGAAACACACAAAATGCTCTTCTCAAAAGAATCAATTGCAAAGTGAGACCGGGGTAAACCTCTCTGAGATGGAAAGACAAATGTGTTCTGCCATTGATCTATTCCCACGGATAAAACTGCATTTCAGCCAAGATGACCTCACAGGTAAAAACCCTAACACTGTTCAGATTGATTTACACTCTAATGTTTCTTCTCCTCCTCAATCTCCTAAGGAACAAGTGCTTTCACCAAATCGGTTTGAGATTCTGGGATAACTGTTGGACTCAGAAGAACATGAAGGAGATGTTTTACTACCTAATCAGGAGGCAGTAAATGCTCCAACTCCCCTTTCAAAATCAACCACCTCCAGAAGTGGGCTATCTCTAGGGGAGGAGCTGGAAAAGAAGTTAGGTAAGGTTGCATCTGCTGCTAAGACTGAAGCAGGGAAACAGGTACTCCAAACTTTTTTCACTCAAGCTAATTTGAGGAACTTAAGATCCTCAACAAAAAGATCAAAGCTTAGTTATAAATGATAGACAAATCAATCATGCAAAAGTTTTTAATTTGGAATGTTAGGGGCATGAATCCTGCTATGCTAAGATTGAAGAGACTGCTGAGAGTACACCATATAGATTTACTGTGCATAATTGAACCTAAGCATGCTATTATAGAATGTTCTCAGTATATGAATGAGCTAAGATTTGAAAAATGCATCTCATAAAACACAGGAAAAATCTGGATAATGTGGAACGGAAATGTTAATGTATCTGTTCATATAGATCACCCTCAGCATTCATCTGTTCATATTGAGTGTTGCACATTAGATAGAAAAATGGAAGCTTCTTTCATATATGGTCTCCACAGTAGAGCAGAGAGAGAAATTTTATGGAATGACCTATCTCAGATTTCTGACTCTGAAAGGCTACTTATTGGTGATTTTAATGTAATCTCATCTGTCACAGAATATAAGGGCCCTAGCACACCTAAAATAGGAAGCATTAATGACTTTGCTGGTTTCATTTCCCATAATAATCTTCACCAAATTAACACTGTGGGAAACTCCTTCACCTGGACTAATGGAAGAAAAACTCCAACTTTTAAAAAATTGGACAGGGCCTTATGCACTGCAACCTGGAATACTGTTTTCCCTAATAGCTCGGTTCATAATCTGAATAGGCACCCATCAGATCACTGCCCTATGCTTCTGACATTAGGCTATGAGATACCTGCAACCCCAAAACCTTTTCGTTTTATGGATATTTGGTTTCACAGATCTGAATTCCTTCAGTTAGTGGAGAACAATTGGCATCTCCCGCTCCATGAGGGGGGAATGTTAGGTTTTTCACTTAAACTAAGGAGACTAAAGCCTGTTTTAAAACAATGGAACAAAGACATTTTTGGCAATGTCCATGAAAATCTCAACAGAGCTGAGGATAACCTCAACACACAAGAGTTAATCTTCCAGGATAATCCTACAGAAACTGAACTAATCAACCTTAATTTAAAAAGAGCTCTACTGGTTAGAGCTCTTAAAGAAAATGAAGGTTTTTGGAAGCAAAAGGCTAGGATTAAGTGGCTAAAAGATGGAGATAATAACACATCTTATTTCCATAAGGTGGTTCAAGAAAAAAGAGCTAAGATTTTAATTACTAAGATAAAGGATTCCGATGGTGTCTGGAAAAATTCTCCACCAGAAATTGAAGAAGCTGCTGTCAATTTCTATAAGAACCTGTTAGCTGAACCTTATGAACCAGAAGCTGGGCTTTATTTCCCTCACTTTCTAAGCCAAATCCCAAAACTGATCACTGATGAGGATAATATCAAACTAGTCCAACTAGCCACTATGAAGGAACTTAAGAAGGCAGTTTTTAGCCTTAGTAAGAATAGTACTGCTGGTTCTGATGGCTTTTGTGGTTCTTTCTACTGTGGAGCTTGGGATGTTATATCTCAGGACCTACTTCAGGCCACAAATGAATTCTTGTGTGGAGTTAATATCCCCAGAGCAGTATCCAGTACTTGGATCACACTCATCCCAAAAACCCAGTCCCCTTCCTGTTTCTCAGAATATAGACCTATATCCCTATCAAACTTCATCAACAAGATTTTCTCAAAAATCTTAGTTGACAGAATGGAGCCCCTAATGCACAAAATCATTTCTCCCCAACAAACTTCTTTTTTAAAAGGTAGGGATATTGCAGATAATGTGATATATCTTCAGGAGATGATAAAATTTTTAGGCAGGAAGGCTAGAGGTCAAAACTGTATCATAAAATTGGATCTCATGAAGGCCTTTGACAGGGTTAACTGGGGTTTTTTGAACAGTATCCTCTTAAAATTTGGTCTCCATGGTCATCTGGTTAGGAATATTTTGAACAACATTTCTGATGCATGGTTTTCCATACTGATAAATGGCAAACCGCATGGCTTTTTTAAAGCAACCAGAGGCATCAAACAGGGAGACCCCCTGTCTCCATTTCTATTTAACATTGTTTCTGAATCATTCACTAGGAGTCTATCCTTCATATTTTGGAATGGAAAGATAGATTACTATGACTTGCCAAGGAATACTATTCCTATTACTCATTTAAGCTATGCGGATGATACTGTAATTTTTCTAAGAGCTAATAAGCTAAATCTGATCCGTATAAAGGCTTTCCTCCAGAAATTTGAACTAACAACAGGACAACAGATAAATTACTCCAAGAGTGAATATTTTGTTAGTAACTTGGTCAGTGCTAAATCGAGATAGAATCATTAAAACCACTCTTGGTATGAAAAAAGGAGGTTTTCCTTTCAGGTATCTTGGATGCCCTATCTTTGTTGGAAGAATTAAGAAAGCCTATTTCCAAACTTTACTGGAAACAGTAGCATCTAAACTATCAAATTGGAAAAATAAATGGCTTTCAATGGGTGGAAAACTTACTTTAATCCAAACATGCCTATACTCCATCCCTCAACACATCTGGGCAACCATAAATCCACCAACAAATGTGATCAATGCTCTGGAAAAAAAATTTTCCACATTTTTTTGGGGAGAAACGGATGGGAAGAGGAAAAAAGTTTGGAGAAAATGGAGGAAACTTTGTTTTCCGGTACAGGAAAATGGTCTTGGCCTCAGGGATATAAAAACTATCATCACAGTTTTCTCTATAAAGCTGTGGTGGAAATTCCAACAGGGGGAATCCCTTTGGTCTAGGTTTCTATGGTCTCTTCCAATCCCATCTAGAAAGTCTAGAAATTGGGATAGAATCTGCAAGGTAAACTATATTGCAGAATCCTTCTCCAAGACCATTCTTAGAGTTGGAAAATGCAACATGTGGACTTCCAACTGGTCTAAATTTGGCCCCCTAGAGGACTCCCTATCTCAGGATTATCCACAAGAACTCATGAATCTAACTGTCACTCAATTTCTGGAAAATAGAAATGCAATTCTCACAGATATTGGGACATCACTGCCTCAACCAATTATCCACATGCTGGAGCAACTCACTTTAACATCAGACAGAAAGGATAGGATGATTTGGCAACCATCGTGGAATGGTTCTTTTACATTCAAGAGTGCATACAATCAGATCAGGGAATCAAGGCAGAGAGTGATGGCTTTGAGCAAAGTATGGCACACCAGAATACCAAAAAAGATAAGTTTTTTTCACCTGGAAACTTTTAAATAGTCTACTTCCTTTTGATAATGTGCTGCAAACTATGGGATACAAATTAGTATCAAAGTGTTGTTGCTGTTTACATATAGACTCCATCTCACATTTTTTCAGTGCATGCAACTTCACTTTACTTGTGTGGGATGAGGTTCATAATTGGCTATCCTTACCTATAATTCGATTCAATTCTTTGTGGGATAGGCTGTCCTATTACTGGACATCAGAGGGCTTCACTAACACACATACTGCACTTATACATCTTCTACCCATACTAGCTTGTTGGCATCTGTGGAAAGCAAGGAATAAACTGATTTTTGATGAGATCAAATTGAACTATGTCATCATTTTAGGGGACATTAGAAAGTCACTGCATGATATATCCACTATCCACCCCTTTCTTTTAGGCAGTGAACTTGATAAAATATGGACAGCATCAAACATTGTGCCTTTCTTGAAAACAAAAAAAGTCGAGAGAATCATAAAGGTAATATGGAAACCACCTGATCATTCCATCAAAGTAAATACTGATGCATCCTGGGATTCAAAGTCAAAAAAATGTGGCATTGGTCTGATTGTTAGAGATGAGTTTGGTAAATGTTTGATGGCAAAAGCTATCAGCATTGATGCCTCCTCAGTTCTGAATTCCGAGTTGATTGCAAATCAGAAAGCTTTCGAACTGATGCAGGACAAAAACATACTGGATTTTGAGGTGGAAACTAATTGTATGAATGCTATCTCTTGTGTAATGAATCCTTTCACTGCCCCTTGGACAATGTATGAACTATCCGATGAGTTACATAATCTTTTGGGTAACAAGAAACTTTCCCATATTTTTAGACAAGGCAACATGCCTGCGGACTGCTTGGTAAACAGGGCCAGACTTGAGAACTTAAATACTATGCTCAATTTTGATGACCTGGATGTCAAGACTAGAGGCCTAATCCATTTAGATAAAAGGGGCGTTCCCTCACTTAGAGTTGCAAATGAAATCTTTGAATAGAATCTACACAATGAGTTGTTTTCTCTTCTATGTGTCTACAGGTCTTACAACTTGGCATGGATAGCAACACCATGGCTGCGGACAGCATCAAAAGGCGGCAGATAGCATCACAATGGAATGAACAGCATCAAAATGGCTCAGGATCTGTTGTAGACTACCTCTACAGCTCGGAAGGAAAACATGTCCCCTTTTTGTCCTCAGAGCTTTTATCAAGAACTATTTCAGATTTGTCACCATTTCGCTGATTTATCATTGACAAACTGGAGTCTCGAATATTCGATTCGCCGACATGTTCGTGATTTTTCGGTTAAATGGTAGATATGGACAGCACCCTGCTCCATCATCGATGCAGATTAGATTAGTATATATTTAGCATTACTATAGAAGACTACAACGCTTTTGGGAGCAAATTTTTGGTTGATTTGAGAGCTAAATACAGCTCCGAGAACATCTTTAGGATGATCTTTTTTGTATGGAACCTATGCCTCTTTTGCCTTTGAGGCCTCTCTGCTTTCTCCTATCCCTTTCTTTTCTCTAACGGTTTGGGGAGCCAAATATATTTCCCCCCATCTCTTTGATGGTTTCATTTTAAAAAAAAAAGGTAGATTATTCTAAAAAGGGGGCATGTCTGATGAACGAGGGAAATGAGTGTGTCCATATTCGAGTATATCTTAATTGCAGATCATGTCCATTTTGTCTACACCATATTTCAAGTTGAACAAAAGTCTGAAGTAGAGCAATTCTGGGTTTTCGAGTGCTGAACGAAGAATTAGGTTCCACTTCGATGAGCGGAGACGGGTGTTGATCAAAGATTTGGGTTTCTGGGTTTTCGAGGCAGGATGAGGTGGCAGGTGCATTTTGAGGTGGTTGGAGGGAGGTGGAGGGGTGGCCAGAATTTGGAGGCTCCAGTGGGCTTGGAGGCGGTGGTTGGGTGATGGCGAGGGTAAGGTGAGGGTTTGAAGAAAAAGAAAAGGGGAAAACTAGGGAACACAAATTCAGATTTAAGGGTAAAAGGTATTTTTATCAAATCAGATTCGGTTAACGCTCGATTCCTTCCGTCAATGCCGGAATTTGGTCAAAAGGTTATAACTGCACATTTTGTCATAAATGTTAGGGTTATTTGGTACTTTTTTTCCATGGTTATATTAACACTTTCACCATAAAGTGGGTTAGAAGTATAAAAATCCCAAATCCTTAAATTGGCCACATTTATTGTAGTAGCCATATACTCCCTCCGTTTCACTAACAGTGGCACCATAGGTTTAGGTGTTTGGATGTAGGTGAATAAAATGAGTGGATGGAATTGAATGTAAAAAGTAAAAAGTAGAATGAGCGGATGAAATTGAAGGAATTTTACCAAAAAGGAAAAGTGTGCCAATAATAAAGAAACATAGGGAGTATTTTCTCCAATTATGGTTAAGCATGTAACAACCTCAAATTCCGACTGACTTGCCCAATGCAAGTATCGGGTCGGATATAGACTTGTTACTAAGAATCCAATTAATCAGATTACTTAAATGCAGTAACGAGCAATATAGTTTAAGCAGAAGCAAATTTAGATTATAAATCCTAAATTCCTATTACAATGAAAGTCTTAGGTGAGTTTACCAAGATGAGGACATTGAACTTGCGGGAAAAAGTTGTACGTGTTTTATTAGCTTTGATTATTTTCTTGCACATATTGAATATTTGTTGCCCCTCAAGTTGGGATATTAATGCTCTTCATCGCTTCCAGTGTGGTAGGCTAAATAAAAAAAAGATCAAATGGAAGGTCAATTCATACCCATTGGTAAGTACGACATCTTGTGCGAGGTAACCGAAAAATCTGATCACCCGAGATGCGCTAGAGGGGTTGGTACGTTCGTGACACAAAAAGAGGCTTTTGGAATAGTCCAATTTTATGAGAGGGCTAAGCCATCAAGACTATACTCGTTGCAAAAGGATTACATCAACAGAAGATTCTCCAGGACAAACGATTACATCAACAGAAGATTTGGATACAAAATTTAGTGAACCACCCCGGCCTTGTCGTACCCAAAAATCCTGACGATCTTAACAGAGACTGGGAGCCGCCATCGAGGGGTTCTCACCACTCTCCGGGTGATATTGAAGTGAACCACAATGGATTACAACCGGGACCCAATATTGTAGCATTTCCCAACAAAGCAATCCTATCATTGCTAAAAAAGGTACTTACACTTATCAACAATAAATGACATTTATTTAGGTCGTTGGTAACCAAATATTGTTTTTTTTGAGTAGGGTTCTCAACTATGCAAGCTTTACATAGAGGTTTGTGAAAAGAATACACCACTACATATAGACAATGGTATTTTTTATGAATCGGTGAGAAATCATGATTCCAAACCCATCGGGGATGGAATCACAAGGGTATCCATGGGGAAATTATTCATGCACAATGCAATGTTGCCTATTCCCGACAGAGATTACAAGAAGGTTCGCCCGACCTAAAGAATATTTCTTCTTTTGCCTCGGCGTCTTGTTTATGTTGATCCCGAGAAGAACGGTCATTTGAAGGTGAACCCCCAATAACCACAAAATTTATTGTACAGGTGGGGAAAAACACCGAACCTCAAACGACGAGAGCACTGGTGGAAAAGAGGTCACTTCCTTTTGTCCGAGTGTTGTCTGATTAGATCTCGACACACCAACATAACTCAACATAAACTCTTTCTAGAAATAAGTGTATTTTAGGAAGAAGCTGAGACATCATTGCATTATGGAGTGATTTTGAAGATTTATTTAGGTGTGACCAAGTCAACCAAACAATCATGTCCCTCTTTCTACAGTATGTAAAATTTTATTTTTTTTAATTTCTCTTTTTACGATGCAATATCAATACATATTCAAACCTGACATTCTAAATTGTATGTGTAACGTACATGTATTACTTTCCTTACGAAAATGACAAGGGTTGGGTAAGCTATTTGTAACCGTTGATGACTCAAGGGATTGGGTGTTCGAAGCAAGAGCGAATAGAATACATATGGAAATACATAGCCCGGTAGGATACAAAATTCTTCATTGCACCTTACATTGAGAAGTAATGATTTATATTTTCGAACTATTGTGCATAACCATGCATACTTATATAAAACATCGATGTAGGAATCATTATAGATTTCTTTTCATTGTTCCGGATGACAAGCGTGTGTATTGGATGGATCTATTTCATTTTCAACCTTAAAAAGCATTTATAGATATTTTGGAGAGTGCATTCAAGGAACCTAATCGTAAAAACGACTTACACGTAGTCCAAATTAAGGTTCGAAGTACTACAATCGTCACCTACTAAATTAATTCAATTTTATTTTTATTAACTTATTTTCATTCACATAATTAGTACAAGAAACAAGCAAAAAACATGAGAGTGTGGGTACTACATAATGTTATACACAGCAAAGTGGGTTAAAGATGTCTAGTTGGATTACCTAGAGAATGATAAAGTAAGTATGAAGTGCATACAATTCAATTATTTTTTATTTAATAATAAAATACTAACCTACTCGAACTAATTTATTCTATTGTAATGTGCACATATTTTTCCAAAGGAATACAAGCCGTATTCAAAGGGATGACATCAATGTGGAAATAATTTTTTTTGTAAGACATCTAATAAATGTCTAATCCGCAACTCTTGGAAGATCTAACATGGTATTATGAAAATATCTTAACAATGGTAACACGTATTTTGCAGAATAGAATTTGATTATTTTCAATTCCTATATATCGATAGTTACTTGATTAGCATTGTCTATAGATTCTTGCGTAAACTACTATCATGTGGTATAGTGTTAGATAGTTATAAAGTTTACATGTTATGTGCAGAATAGAATCTATGTGATTTTTATTCCTATGTATAAATAATTGCTAATTTAGCGATGTCTATAAATTTTTGTAAACCCTAACAATGTATTAGAAGTTTGTTGGAAACATTATTGGTGATTTGAGGCTATACTAGGCCGGGTTTATCAAAGAATTGAAAATGTTTCCATAAGAGCTGAAATTAATTTCGAACTCGGAAGTCCATCCCAGGTTCCTATTGTCAGAAACCAAAGGAGCAATTTACACTTTCTGAACTCGAAACCTGAAGAGCCAACGACATTTACGAACTCAGAACCTTAAGAGCCAACGAAAATTACGAACTCGTAACTAATATTCTGTAAATAAAGAGTTCTAGACCAGAAAATCCAGTTCTGAATGGAAATTAGACACGATTTAGTAACCTTTGCATTGCCTATGACATTAGTTCAGCTACCAGAACTTATATACGTAGCTTCCAGCCCCAGAAATGGCAAGCGCGACCAATAAAATCAATAAAGTTACGAACTCAGAACCACTTCAAAGGCGGTTCCTCTGGCTTAAGGAAGTCAGAAAATAACCGCCTTTGATTGTGTAATTTAAAGGCAGTTCTAAGAACCGACTTTGATCACGGAGGATCAAAGGCACAACCAAAGAAGGCACCTACATGGTGCCTTCCCTGATTTGATAGAACCACCTTTAATCCCCCTTCCCAGAATAATGATATGTTTTTCCATATGCTCTAATTATTTGATATAATAGTCTAAAGAATTTATGTTTTTTTAATCAGTATAAAAGACAAGCGCGCACATGGGAGTGTGGCTATTACGTCATGTTATACACGACTGAGTCTATTTAAGAAGTCAACAAACACTAGTGGGAGAGGGGCCATTAAGGCGTATCTATCAGACCAAAGAAGGCACTTTGAAAGTGTCTTCTTTGGTCGTGCCTTTAATCGCGATCAATTAAAGGTATTGTGATTATAGGCAATTACTAACCTCCTTTAAAAGGCCGGTGAAACCGCCTTTAATAGGGACCGAAATAGGTTCCAAACTTGGAACCTATTTATGCCCTTCCAAAAAAATCTACTGGAAACCAATCAGTTTTTGCCTGCAACACATCCAAACCTAAACAGTAGTAACATCAAAATCGACACTGCGCATTCACATCAAAACAACAGCAACATCAAAATTCACAAAAGTCATAATCCTAATCCTGGCAACCAAAGGCATAATTGACCAAATCATGAAATTTGATCTGAAATCCTAGCGAGCTGAAAAGGTGCAGTGACGTCTTCTCCTTCTCATTATAGCAACCCTAGCAAACTTGCTTCTTCTTCTACAACTAGCAACCATAGCGCATCGGATTCTCAGCAACCCTAGTGCGGCGGTTACTCAATCCTAGCAAGCGGCAGAAGGGGGTAGCGGGAGGCGGGAGCGACGACGCAATGGCTGGAGCGGTGGAGGGGGATGAGGTGGTGGAAGAGGATGAGACAGAGGATGATTCCGGTGGTGGTGAAGGGTTAGGAAGCAACGATGGTGGGGTGAAGTGGTGGTGATGCTGTGGTATGGGTGTGGAGGGAGAATTACCTTAGCGTTTTAGATCTAGAGAATGAAGGAATGGATATGTACATATAGGGTTTGGGAAGATGGAGAAGGAGGCATCTGTCAGAAAATTAACCTAAGTATTTGGGCTGGGCTAAAAAGAAGCCCATTAAAGGCGGTTCTGCCTACAGAACCGCCTTTAAAATGAAATGTTAACCTTGGATAGCACTTCCAAATTCGAAAGTTCTCCTAGCCCTTCAAAAAATGATTTTAAAGGCCGAACCGCCTCTAATCAATCACCATTAAAGGTGTTTCTGCCTTTAATAAATTTGAACCACCTTTGAAATGGCCTGGGATGGACTTTCAAACTCGGAACCCCTTCCGGACCTCAATTAAATGCGGTTTTCAGGGAACCGCCATTAATAGAGCTCTTTCTACTAGTGAAATATGTACTTGAACTTGACAGGGTAAGTGTACATTTCTCGATAGTAATCTTCCTACCTAACCTTTCTCAATATTTGCTACTATCCTGTTATTATCATATTTTCTAAAAGGATTCAAAGCCCTACTCGCAGGATGATATGAACAATGTTGGGAAGTCTTTGGGTAGACATCTAATTCTCAATAGCTCAGCAGCCCTAGGGAATCCCAATATTGCTAGAGTAACACAAGTTAGAAAAATATTGAAGTTTAGAATTGTTACAATATATTTATAGTTATGTCTATTCCTATCTATAGATTATTACTTATTTATCGTTATCTCTCAATTTTTTTAATGTACAAGATAATATCGTGTATTGTGTTACATTTGTGGCTGTGAATCGGGGCCATTTTTGTGCTGGGAATTTTAATTAAATACATTTTTACCACAAGAGCAAATTGAACTTCCGAGTTTGGAATTATATTCGGCCCTAGCCATTAAGAATTCCATAGAGCGGATTGTAATTTTTGAACTCGGAAATAATAGACAAGACATAGGTTCCGAACTCGAAAAGGAAGGCCAATAAAATAATTGGAGTCACAAATTTATAATATTAGTGTATGTGTAGACATCTGCACCAGTAGTAAAACTACCATTGCTGTGTACCAGTGCCTAAGTGAAAATGCGGACGAAAAATGAAAATATTCAGCATCGGTTAGGCTCATACCAATGCACACTACCAGTGCTAGAGCAAAAATTACGCGGGAAAAATATTATTCCTGCACCGGTAATGTTTTTGGTACCGGTGCTGATGTAAAAAACACATGGGAAATGGTATTTTCCAGCATAGGTTTGATATTTTATGCCTAGAACCGGTAACAATTCCATTGCTAGCTTTTAAAAGGCAAGTCTAGCACCGGTATTAGTAGCTTATAATGGTGCTATTGGTGCATTAAATACACACCTACCACCTTTTTTTGACGGGTAAAAAGTGCAATGTTGGTGTGTTTTGGGTTCATTAATGGCAATTTTTTGATGAGGCATACACTGAATGCTCTTCAATGAACTCCCTTGAATGCTCTTCAATGAACTCCCTTGAATGCTCTTCAATGAACTCCCTTGAATGTACCATACAATTTGTTTTAATTTATAATTTATGATGGAATATGTGGGGAATGGTTAGTTGCTATATGTTTTTTTTATATTTGATCATCGCAATGTTGCTTCACACTCTTCATGAAATGAGTTTGTTAGCTAGAATTGTTGATGTATTCAATAGCTTTTTCATGCATGTGATATGATTGGGTGTGTTACGAAAGTAGTAATGTGATGTTGCATGTTGTAGATTGTAAATTTATGTTTTATGAATAAAATTATATTTAGGGTAGAAGTGTATATTATTGTGGAAGTTTAATTCTTTCACATTGATTAAATTGTATAGATGTATCATGCCATCGAGAGGTGTAAGCATGTGTATGACAACATTACTTTTGTGAGTGATGAATTTATTGCTTTTGTTGGGGAGTTTATGGAGCATGAATTTAGTTGGGAGAAGTGAATCTTATTTCATTGTCATGATTGTAAGAATCTTAAGCGTACTGATGACCAGGATTTGTTGCAACTCAATTTGTACAAGAGAGTACTTGCGAAGGATTATTTGGTTTGGACATTTCATGGTGATAAACCACAGCCGGAGGTGGTTGTAGGTAGCAAGGGAGAACTTTGTTTGGATGTAAATTTGGATGACATGTGTTAGAATGTAGTGGATGATAGGGGGAGGTCCAAGGTTCTATAAAAAATTAATGTGAGGATGATACACCGTTATTTCCCAGTTGCAAAGAGAAAGACACTGTAATGTCATGTTTTATGGAGTTGTTTAACATGAAAGGTGTTGGTTCGTGGAGTGATACTAGCATGGATAAGTTTCTGAATGAGAAGCTCCAATCCAGAAATGGTTTATCTGACAACCTCTATGATGCAAAGATAATTTTGTGTCCAATGGGAATGGAGTATAAAAAAAATGCATTCATGTCGTAATTATTGTGTTTTATATAGGGGTGTTTTGGAAAAAGAGGTGGTTTTCCCCGTATGCCATGTTTCTCGTTATAAGGAATGGAGAAATGAAGTTGTCGATGAAGATATTTTCGTGAAGGTAAGGAAACGGGTCCCCACAAAATGCATGTGGTACCTTCCTACTGTCCCGAGGCTGAAGATGTTGTTTTACAACACCGAGGATGCGAAGAACATGACATGGTACACAGATAGTGGTTGTCTTGATAATGATATTATCAGCCATCTTGTAGATGCAGACCAGTGGAAGAAATTTGACAAGATGTATCCTAAGTTAGTAGTTGATCCAAGGAATTTGAGGATGGCTTTGTGTACTGATGGTATGAACCACTTTGGTAATATGTCATCGAATCATAGTTCATGGCAGGTTATACTTTCCATTTACAATCTACCTCTGTATTTGTGCATGAAGAAGAAATATGTTTTGACGCCTTTGATGATTTTGGGTCCGAGACAACCCGGAAATAACATTGATACCTACCTAGCCCCTCTCATTGAATATTTGAAGGTTTTGTGGTCCAAGGTGTTGATCTGTTTGATGGTTTCTGTGGGATCAAAAGTTCAATTTGAAGATCATGCTTTTATGCTTGATAAATGATTTCACGGCTTATGGTAATCTTTCAGATTGTATGGTTAAGGGCCACAAGGCATGTTCTGTGAGTGAGAAAAGTACAGATTTCCAATAGTTGAATAATGGTAGGAAGACCGTGTATCTGGGTTACAGGAAATTCCTCCCGATGAAGCACAAGTTACGAGACAACACACTTCATTTTGTTAGCGGGGGGGGGGGGGGGAGAGGAGGAAGGCGCCAAAAATATTGAGTGGGGTTTCCATTCACAACAAGGTGAAGAAATTGAATGTTGTTCTTGAAAAAAAGATATTTAAGGTGCTTGCCACAAATGATGAACCTTGGAAGAAAAGATCGATTTTCTTTTGTTTTCCGTATTGGGAGAATTTGGAGGTTCACCATTGTTGGGATGTGATGCATATAGAAAATAATGTGTGCAAGAGTTTAATTGGGATGCTATTTAACATTCCTAGTAAGATGAAGGATATTGTTAATGCACTGAAGGACTTGGTTGAACTTAGTATACGAGTTGGTTTAGCCCCGGAGGTGAAAGGGAAGCGGACGTACCTACCACCCAACCCCTTATAGTCTTTCAAACAGTGAGAGGAGGTTGGTTTGTGAGTGTATTTAGGGAATCAAGGTACTGTTTGACTACTCCTCCAATGTTAGTCAAGTTTTGAATGATGAATGGCGTCTTATTGCCTTGAAATCTCATAATTGTCACGTCTTGATGCAACAATAGTTGCATGTGGCCATCTGCAGTGTCATGGAGCAGGAGGTGAGATTTTGCATCAAGCGCATGTGTTTTTTCTTCAACTCCATTTTCAGTTTGAATATTAGTAGGAAACAACTTGATGAGTTGAAGCGTGAGGAGATTGTTGTGCTTCGTTTGTTTGAGAAGTACTTTCTGATGGAGATGCCAAGACGACAATCACCATAAATGACGACATTCCACATCTAGATCAAACATTTAAAGGTAATGTTCGAGATCCTCTATGTGATATGGCGGAACCTATGACTAGGTCAAAGACTAAGCTTAGGGATGCTACTTTAAATGTTTCGATTGATCACCTTTATGATGAAGAATTGAAGGAGTCATCATCGACATCTTGGATTTATTGTTCAAGACTGTCGAAGAACTGAAGGCATCATGAAGAATACTATACTTTTTTGTCCCACTGGGTTTTTAATTAGCTAGTGTGATCACTGTAAAATATTGTAAAATAATTTCAGTTTGGGTTTATGGACCAACAGTTTGGCTATGTGGGCTTGGAAGAGCTAATTTCAAAAATACAATCAATTAGGGTTTAGCATATTCAGTTTTATTCTGATTAGAGTTAATTTAGGTAAGATTATATAAGGAAATATTCATCCAAGGTGTGACATGGATGAATTTGGTCCATAGACAGTATATTTTAGGTATTTTAGTTAGATATGGTTTTAGCTTCTTAAAGCTGCCATAATTCTATTCAGTTTCTGACAGAAATTACCAAAACATGTCCTGATTAGGATTAGGCTTTGGACGAGTTCAGCCCCATAAATAGGGGTTGAATTCTCGAGATTTGTACCATTCTTATCAATCAAATATAGAAACCTTTGAGTTCATACTCTTGTTGCTTACAAGCTAAATCCATTGTTGCTTAACCCCGAGGGCAAGTTAAGTATCAATAAACCTTGTAATCTGATCCTGATGGCTAGTTAGAGAGCAAGTTGAGATTAGGCGTACCTCAAGGGCTAGACACCTGGATTTCGTGCGAGATAGTGAGGGTTTACAGATCCCTTCACTAGATCAAAGATAATAATTCCACAATTGTGAGTCTTTGCAAAAAGATTCATACCATCCCCCTAGCATTTTTTCACATTATGGTTCACCTTGTCGTCCATGTGGTTACAGAAATCAGAATATGCGGTCTCGTGGGGATGCTTTAGATGTACCTGTTTGAGCGGCACATGGGGTTTTTAAGGGTTATGTACACAATCGAAGCTGACCCGATACCAACATTTTCTAGAGGTATGTCACAGAGGAGATAATTGAGTATTGCATTCTAAATTTGATTGGGAAGAGAGCACTTGGAGTCCCGCAGTATGTGCAAAGTCGTAGGAAGAATGGGTTCCCACGGTCCAAAGGTACACTTTACACACCCTACAATGATGAGTTGATGAAAGTTCATCTTTATGTTTTACGTAACAGTATTGAGTCAGATATATATGTTAAAGAGCACATGTCCCTGCTAGAAGAACTCTATTCTGAATGACCATCGAATCATATACAACTGGAGCATTCTTCAACGTTTCTGAGTTGGTTTTTATAATCGTTGCAATGTGGACAGAATACCTGCTAAACTTTGGGCGTTTTCAAGGACACCTGACTACACTATGAAAATATACAAGGGCTATGAAATTAATGGATATAGTTATTCAACATTGGCCAGTGATCGTAAGAGCACAACTCAGAAGATTGGGGTTTACGTGGAATCTGAATCCATGTGGTAGTTGATCAAGAAAGACAAAAAACCTATCGTCGTAGTTATGGCCTTTTATGGGGTGATTAAGGATATTTGGGAGTTGAATTATGTTGAGTTTAAAGTTGTTGCCTTCAAGTGTATATGGGTTGAAAATGGTATATGGGTTCGTTGGGAGAAGCCCATGGGTTTTACGTTGGTGGATTTGAATCGAGTGGGTTACGAGAACGTCAAGTTCATCTTAGCTGCCCGAGCTTGCCAAGTATTTTATATCCAAGATGCAATCAATAAGAAGTGGCATGTTTTATGCCATGGGAAGAAGTTCTATTTTGAAGATGACATTGATCGGCCCGTCAAATCTGAAACTACCAAGTTTCCCTTGAACTTTCCGAGTTTGGAGGATGTTAGTGGACCAACCGTATGTAGACGATCATATGGGAATGGATTGTGGGTAGATGAGAACGATCATATTGTGGGTGGTGATGTAGTCTTGAAAAGGAAAAGATGGGGAAATAGGTTAAGTGTATTGTATCCTTTTGTATACCCCTAATTAATTATAAGTGGTCACTAATCTTTTCATTTTCATTTTCTATTTTTTCGTGTGTTTTTATGATAAATTTTCTATTGAAGGATGTTATAGCATCGATAATTCAATCATATACAAGTGCAAAGAAACACAATAATTTCTCTGTTTTGTATAAAGGCACCGGTAATACAAATAGCAGCACCGATATTCATACCCGTGCTTCATACTTAGAAGATTTTTTTGAATTTTTCTCTCTGGTATAAAAAAAGATGTAAAGATAGCATTAAAGCAGCTGCGTCAAGCTGCATATACTATACAAAGGCACCTGTATTTTAACAAAGGTACCAATATTAGTACCGGTGATGTATACTTAGAAAAAATTGATGTTTGCTTTCTGGTCTCAAGAAATATTTTTAAAATGCATTAAAGCAGTTGCATTGGGCTGCGTTCAAAGCAAAGATGGACCTGTAATTTGAATTAAGGCACCGGTTTCCATACAATACTAAATACTTAGAAAAAAATGAGGTTTGCTCTCTGGTCTTAGAAACGAATTTTTAAAAAAAGATTGAAACTGCTGTGTGAAGTGCGCTAGATTTACAAAGGCACCGGTTTATAACTCATAGGCACTGGTATACTTACCAGTGCTGAATACTTGGGAAAAAGTGAGGTTTGCTCTCTGATCAGAAATAATTTAAAATAGGATTAAAGCAGCTGTGTGAGGCTGCGTTGGGTACCAGTTTTGTTACAGGTACTACATTATTTTCCCTGTTTTTAAACTCATACGGCTGCACCACTCTTATTCTAATAAGAACACTCAGAGGTTTTTACCACGTACAAATATCTGAAACTCCTCATTTCCACTTCATTTAGATTGTGCTTGATAAGGTAACATCATATTTTCCCTTTAATCGATAAGTGATCTCACACAAAGTAATTTAAATAATAGGGAAAATAACATTTATAACCATAACTTGAGATTAAAAGTGACAATATAACCCTCCAATCTGAGAAAGTGTCGATCTAACCCTAACTCATTACTAAATGTGCCAATCAAACCCTAACTGTTGTTCAAAGTTTTCTGATATACCCAAACTCCCCAATTCTGGCTTTGACAATTCAATTCAGGCATGACAAGAAAATGAAATAACGAAAATACCCCTGATGACAAAGCTGAAAAATTAATTCCCATTACAGCTACCCCATTTCTTTATTTTTCTATGCCACAACCATTCATCGCCGTTGTGCGCTATTGCCGCCACCGATATTTTTTTAAAACCCTTGCATCCACTGGGAGCTTTGTTTCCTTCCTCTTCAAGACACGCTGCTTCTGCTGTGCTCCGCCGCCGTCTCTGCCAATAACCTTGCCACCCCACCACCAATTTACCATTCCCCACCACCGACAAACCTTAGCTTTCCACACCACAATCGGCGATGTTCCCTTCTTCCCCCCACCACTAGAAACTACCCCGCCTCTCCCTTCTTCTTCCCCCACCATCCCCAAACCCTAGCTTATCACACCACCATCATCGTTGATCCCTTCTTCTCCCCATCGCGGGAAACCACCTCGCTACTCCCTTCTTCTTTCCCCATCACCAATTCAAAATCCCCCACCACCCGTGTACACTACCTTGCCACACCACCACCGCTGCTATTCCACCCCCCTCCCACTCCCCCCCCCCCCCACCAATTCACCACTGCTGGAAACCACCCGATGCTCCCTTATTTTTCCCCGCCACCGATTCACTACCACCAAAAACCACCCCTACTGCAAAATCCTTTGCTAAGGGGAAGAAAGATGGTCGGGGGGGGGGGGGAGGAAGAAAACAGGAAGGGTGGGGATGAAAGGAAACCTACCGCTGGTTTTCATCTATTTAATTTTCATTCAAGAGAAAAATAATATTTGCCACAAAACCCAGCCATAAAAACGTTGACTAAACAGTCAGCGGACACAAAGGTTGTATTGGCACTTTCTAAGATTGCAAGGTTATAGTGGCACTTTCAACCAAAAGGTAGAGTTATTTTAGTACTTAACTCTAAAAATTATTTGGATTTGCAATGACAAGTTAATCGTGAATTTCAATGTTCAATTCAAATTTCCTTGTTTACAATTAAATTCTAATTCTAATTCAAATGTGTAGATATAGTTTTAGAAGTACTGTGGTTGAGATTGAGATAATATGATGTTTCAAGTTATTCTAATATATGTAAGCAAATTGAGTATTTTATCCTAGCATACAAGGTGTTTGATAAACTGCTTGTTGTGAATATAGCTCATAGCCCCCAAAACCCCAAGTAAGAGGCCTAGAAAAGTAGTGTTATCGTCAGCTTCTACCATATCTCACTCAAAGCAGACGAATGATAGATTTGTGTCCAAGGAGGCAGGGTTTTGGCCCAAAATTACAGAATGCAGAAGCATTATTTGGATAGGGGAATAGAAGCAATTTCACCTTTTTCAAGAAAACATTTAGCAACAGGGATGGGAAATACTTTGTGCTACACCTCACTTTAAACTTGATCATTGTAAGTGATTTCTTAGCAAATTTGAGGTGTCAAGTGAGCACAAATGAGGTATTATGCCGGGGGAAATTAGTCCCACTATCTCCTGAAACTATTAACAATTTGTACGGATTGCCAAATGTACAGGAAGGGGAGGATGATATTTTAGAACTGATCAATGAGGAGGATGATTTGGACAATGGAGTTGCAAAAGAGATCTTAAGGAGTGTCACGAGAGGAGGTACCAATGTCGATGCTCTAGTCATTCCCGATTGGCAAAAAATTCCAAAGAAATTACTGGCATCAGAAATGAATGCGTGGTATCACTACGTAGCCTCCTGTATTGACCCCATAACCGTGAACACCGAAGTTTACAAGAGTAGGGTAACCAAGTTATATGCAATAAATAATGAACTACGTTGGAATGTTGGGGAAAGAATATTTGCTCACCTATTTGAGGAATTAGAGAAGACATGATCCTATGGTATTTGCAACCTTGTTTCATCACTTTGTTTGAAAACGGGTGTACCAAACTATGTGATGTGCATTAATTATGTTGTTTATTGTATTGGGATTAACTGTGATTTTACGGGATTAATGTGCACTTTAGGTGTTTAATTTGGCCCAGATAAAAGTTTTGGGCTTAAGAGGAATAAGGATGAATTTGGTGAGAAGTATTGAAATTATGGAAAATGAAGCAGTCAAAATGGAGAGCAGAATGGTAGCAGCTATTTTGGAGCTGATTTGGAAATATATTGGGCTGATTTAAGAAGATATTTGTGGAGATATCTTTGTAGATAATTTGGATATTTAATTAGATTTTATCTCTTCAAATTAGAATTCAAATTTGGAAAGATTTATATTTTATTTGGAAGAGCCCAACTTGGCCATGGTTTGTAATTGTTGCGTCCGTATATATACGCAGACGCAGACATACAGAGGGGGGAGGCGAGCAGGAGAATAATTTCTTTTCTTTGCTTTTGTAAACCTTTTTTGTGATATACATTGGGAGATAAAAAAATTTTGATTGTACTAATTGGTATTGATATGAATTTGCAGGTATTTAGCGAGTTAAAAGACGCTCACCACTATGACCATGACACCTTTGGCCACCCGATGACGTAGATTACTGTTGAATCATTTTGTAAGACGGGACCCTTACAATCTGCCCTGTTGATGGAATCTAGGGTATCGGCCCTGGAAATAGGTATGTATAATTTGTGTACAGATTGCCAATTTCAGAGAACTTGGTGTGACCATATGGGGAAAGTGCTAAGCTACCAATTTCCAGATGTAATCAAGGAAGTTGGACCTTTCCTGTCATTATGTGACAATGATGATGCATAGGCCAATCGTGTGGGATCAAGTTCAAAGGAATCGGACAACACAACTTCTTTTGAGGAACCAGAGCCATTTTCACGTTATTATTTGTGAATTTAGTTTAAAATCATGAAACATGTCCCATCCTTCTATTTGTCTAATTCAACCTTTGGTTTACAGAAGAATTAGATTTTCGTACTTGGACATTTATTTTGATTTTATTCTGGAAAATACCCATACTTATTTTCGAGAAGTATGGAAAATGTTTGTACATTATCATTTGCAATGGAACATAGACGGGCGTGTCTCTGAAATTTCCCAAAAAAATTAAACTATTTAACGTATTTTAATACATTCACGAATAACAAAATTCACAGTTTATGGCGGAATTAAGATTAGGGTAATACATTTATGGGCTACAGTGTAATTTTACTAGAATTTGTATACGTAATTAAAGTAAGGATTCGGTGGCCTTCTATCCATCCATACATGTCACATCGCTAACTGGTAATTCCGTAATATTAAACTTCATTTTTGTTAAGCCAATTTCGGAATTCGAGAATTTCAACTTTCTTTGAGGGACCTAAGTGCAATACGTAAAAAGTTTGTTCGTAACTCAAAATTGAAATCCACTTGAAGGTAATCAAAAATATTTATCCCATAATGTATATTTTGAGTTTGACGTGAAGTGATTATAAATGACCGGCCAGGAGGAGGTTATGTAAATCGTTCATGTTTTTCATTTATTACAATTAAGTAAACCACCCTAAGTTATACTATGATACGTAAAATGGTGCTTCTAAATAATTCCACCAAAAATTCATTTTATTATGAACTCATGTCATTAACCAAGAATAACAAAAATCAAGTACATTAGAGCAACGATCGTTAGCCTAACACAATTGGGGACCACAGTGTAATTTTCAAAGAAATTGTTGTAGTGGTCAAAGTTCATAATCGAGGCCCTTTCTTTCACCCAGTCATGTCCACAACACAAATTTTCCATCCCCTAACATTGAATTTAATTTTTGTAAAAAATTTTTTGATTTCGACAATTTCAACTTTCTTGGAGGAACCTAAGTGCAAAAAGTAAAAAGTTGCTCGTAACTCCATATTGAAATCCGCTCGATGATAATCAAAAAATTAAACCCCCAGCCCCCAACGTATTTTCCAATTTTTACGCCAAGTTAGTATCAATTATCAACAACGAATTAGTCTTTATTAACCTTTCCGAAATCTCTTAGTTCTAACTACGTAAGCAACTATCATTTACTCTGGAACGTATACTAGCAGTTTTGCTCATTTCTCCAAAAAATTTAAATTATTTTTATTTCACTTAATTATTAACTTAAAAGAAAATTCATGGGTGGCGTAGCAACAGAAGGTAACGTAAAGGAAGAATTCATAAGAAGGGCCCATTTGCAATAATTTTTAAATTTGGCCTCGGGAACACACCCTGATTAATTTCTTCTTCAAACATGTCCACATGAATTTTATAAATAGGTTTATTACTCTTGTGTGGTTAATTCATGACCCTAAATGTTTTAAAAACGTTTTGGGTTGCATCATAATTTTACTTCATAAGAATTACGACATATTTAGATTACATTATTATCCCCAAAACTGTGATCCCTCCATTGTACCCATGTGAATTTTAATTATTGTTTTGGTCAATATTGTCATCCTACTAATCTCAATTAGTAATGGGGCCCAAATGAGAACATGTGAAAGATAAAAATACTGGTATGTGAACCATTGTACCGGTGCTATAAATTTTTGAGGGAATAAAAAAGGTTTAAATATTTTTAGCCAGAATAAGGCGGGAAAATGAAATTTCATATGCACTAGTAATACAATTATGGGCACCGAATGAAATACCGGTGCTCAACACTTAACCAAGATTTTGACATTTGCTCTCTTTCCAATGCCACAAATAAATATACCTATTTAAAGCAGCATGGCACAGCTCCGTTATTCATAGGTAGGCACCGGTAATGTGTGCAAGGGGCCGGTATCATACCGGTGCTTCTTACTTAGAAATCTTGAAGCACTCTTACTCTCGGGTCCTGGGAAAAAAGTTAATTTTAGTGATTTAAGGCAGCCCGACGCAGTTGCTTTACCCACTTACACTACAAGAAATTGAACCTATTACTTTGCCCTTTTTACTTCGGTTTTTTGGCTTAGGTCAAATAATTGTGGTTAAAAGTTCTTTTAACTTGGTTATTTTTTTCTGAAGTAAATAATATTATTTACCTTGGTTAAAAAACCGAGGTAAATAAGAGTTTTTTTACTGTGGTTCTACGACAACATTGGTAAATATTTATGAAAATCAAAGTAAAAAAGTATTGCCGACGTATATGCGACGTTGGCAATATTGGTAGACCTAGCAGTAATAGTCAATCATGAAAAGATTGCCTTCGTAGAAGAAGTTGATTTGGCCGAAATCCTATCAATGTTAGGGAGGGAAGTTGCATTTTTCACCATGCAAAGTCGCACATACCCATCGGTCCAAGCCCATTGCTAAATCCATTTAAATAAAATAATTCATGTGATGTTGGAGGTTAGTCGGTAATTTGAAAATCATGTGTACGAATTAAATGCGATGTCGCACTTCTCTATCATACCTAATAAATGAACGACTGTTAACCAATACAGTCAGAACTTGGAATGCACCATCTGAAGGTCCCATTCCAAGTTCACAACAGCCAATCTCAAATTTCATCAATTCACATCGGTATGACTAAAGTTAGGATGGATATCCAAAACAAATAATGCTACCATACAATCCAGAAAATATCCCATCAAATTAAAAATTAAACAAAAGACAAAGAATCTCAATAAAATTCAAACAAGCATTTTTCATCTTCTACGAAAAACTAACATCCATGGCAATCAATGGGGTGGTGACTCAGGTGGGCTAACATCATCTACCGACAAAGTACTTCCATTGTCTTGATAATTAGCCTCCGACTCTTCGATGCAAGATTCGGTATCGCCGGTGCTAAACCTTCCTTCATCATCCGTGATTTCCAGCCTAGGCCCCTCATCCCCAGGCCTCTCATCCCCAGGTGCATTCCTCTTCAATTATTGGCACAAGTGCGACTAGCCTTGGCCATCTAGTTGGTTTCCTGTGTTGGATACCTACACGATGGAATTCGCTCGACAATGTTGCGGACGTTTGCCCAATGTCACCCTCGTTGGTGGCTGCGGGTGAACAACGAAGTGAGATTTTGTGATCCTCGATGCATGTCCCGGACATTCCCATCGAGGCCCATGTTTCTTCGTTCGTGCTCCGGGATTTCGAAAATTCTGGGGACTAGTAGGGTCCGCGACCTCTATCTGCCCACACGACCCTAAAACATCCAAACGACGTTCGATGGTGCACCGGCCTAGCCGCCGCGTGCCTCGATGTCTGTGAGGAATGCTACCTGGTTGATCCTGCCAGTAGTCATATACTTGTCTCAAAGATTAATCCATGCATGTGTAAGTATGAACCCCAGGTGCATTGATCAAATTGGCAATCGTAGAATTTAGGCCTGCCAATTCTTCCATAAGCTTACGCATGTTGTGTTCCGCTGTACCAGGGTC
Organism: Rubia yunnanensis; assembly: GCA_037428765.1. NCBI lineage: Eukaryota > Viridiplantae > Streptophyta > Magnoliopsida > Gentianales > Rubiaceae > Rubia > Rubia yunnanensis. Next base: position 60,052,767 of record CM075069.1, on the reverse strand, counting down.
TTGATCTCGGCCACGTGCTTCAGGAGGATGCCCCGGGCCCTTTGGCTAAGTCCTGTGGGATTAAAAATTAATTAAATTAAATTAAAATTTTACATAATAATATTATGGAATCACCATTAAACTTAAAGATTTTTTTACCCAATCGTGGGGCAGGAAAAATGGTGGGGGAAGCATCAATAGCTGTGGAAACTGATGGAGTCGCCTCGGGCTCAGGTGTGGGAGGCACATCCATATCTCCCTTGGGGATGTTGCAATCAATCCACGTCCATGCCTCCTAGTGCTAATACTTCTGCCTGAAGTAGTTTGCATCGTAGTACATAGGCTGGATCTTCACTTTTGATTTTATGGGAGCCTTAATTTTCTCCAGAATGGTGGTGATGACATTGCCGTAGGGAAGTGTCCAACTCTTCGTGGCGAGGTCCACTTGGTGCATCTACTGGATGGGGGTGTACCCGAGGTCGACTACCTTTGTTTCCACAAGGTGGTGTACATGACGGTCCTGTTGATCGCCTACTCCATATATTGAACATCATTCTCTCCTAAAGGTCAAGAAAGCTTAATTTGTCTCGGTTAGATGAGTCTGTTTCAACTTCAATTTTGAAGTACTTATCCACCATTCGTTGGGGCAAGCTCCCTGGATAGGTCATTCTCGTTGATGTGTCCATTTTAGACGCATTATTTAGTAGTATTTAGGATCACTTTTGTGCTCTTTTATTATCGAGAGCTTGTGTTTTACCTTGAAATTCACTTAGGAGAGGCAAAAGCAACTTTGTACTCTTTTACCTCTTCTAAGTGGATTTAGTGTGACAAGGGAAGAACACGGAAGCAACGAAGACCGGAAGACATTGAAGACTATACTTTTGAAGACTTTTGGATACTCACTTCGAAGACATGAAGACCGGAGGCCGTTGAAGACCATTTTTGGAGCCGTTGAAGACTTGAAGATTGAGAGGGATGGCTATGAAGAAGACAAAGAAACAATGCAAAACTCTGGCTCCCGTCGCGACCCCGTCGCGACACCATCGCGAGTCGCGACCAACACCGTCGCGAGTCGCGACGAACTCGTCGCGAGTCGCGACCAACGGGCGGCCAGAAATCATTCTTATTTTCTTTGCACTATAAATACCCTCTCTTTCCTCCTCTTCTCGAGTTTTTCCAGCCCGTTTCTCTCTGCATTTTAGGGCTCCAATTCTAGGTTTTTCTCTTCTTTCTTTTCTTTGTTTTTCTTAGTTTAATTATGTCTTTTGTTGTTCTAGGGTAGTTCTTGTACTTGGGAGCTATGGATTGAAGCTTCCACTTCTATGTATTGAGAACCATTTCTATCTATCTATTTGGTGTTTTTGCTATTGTGCATTTATTGTGCTTTGAATGTTAATTGTTGATTCCATTGATGTTGTTGGGAGCTTGATGATATGAATGCTTGTATGAATTGCTAGCTAGGGTTTGGGGGATTTGGGTTAATTTCCCCCCTGTTCTCGTTAGGAATGTATGAGTGTGAATTAGAGCTTTTGATTGTGTTAGTGTGTTGACAATGTGCTAGATGAATGTGATTGATGTCGAACTCTTCGTCATGTTCATTTGTGTAGCAAACGAGAGAGTCATATGCTCGTGGATGAATGTGCGTTGCACGTTCATCCAATCTCGTGACTAAGCATTGCCAAGCTTGTTGGTCCTTCGTGATTAAATGCCACCAATGACACCTTGAGTCGTGGTCGCGACTCGGGAGTCATTGGTGAGGTTTGACGAGAGATGTCGAACTCACTCTCGCAAACTTCAAACTAAGAAGGATAGGAGTTTAGTCTCCACGACAAGTAGTTGAAGTATTGAATAGATGATTTAAATTCATTCTTGAAGCATTTGTTATTCGGCGTTTATGTACTCTTGACGGTGTGTTTCACTGCATGTGTGCCATGAGTTGTTTGAGCATAGGGAGTGCTTGCCAGGTTGAATTGTTTAGGTGTAGGAACGTGACGAATTCCGTAGCGCCTTTGCATGAAGATCTATGAGCATGAACTTAGAACTCCTTGTGATGTGTGTGTTGTGGTACTTGCTAGATGGGGTGTGTGAGTGTTGGGTCCTAAATGCTATATGATGGAATGTGTGAATGATTTGATGAACTACATTAGATGTGGAAGTGGATATCCGTTGCCCCCAAGGCATTTTATCTTTGTAGTTTAAAACCCCTTTTCTTTAGTTTTGTTTGATGATTAGCATAGTCGCTTGACGTTGCTAGTTATCTCGTCTTTTTATCTTTGTTAATTTAGGAAACCAACCAACCAACCCCCCCCCTTTTACTTGCTTTTAAGTGTGTGTAAATATAGTTACTCCTAGCCTAGTATCAACCATTTGTGCTTAGACGCTTAGGAAGATCCCTCTTCTCATTGGACGACCCCGATTTGCCACTATCTACCTAGTTGTAGAAAGTAAGCATTTAGGGCTTATAAATTATCTTTTGCATGACGGGCGCGACGACCGCCCGCCCGTCACTCGTCAACCCGTGGAGGCCAATTATCCTGAAAGTACAGCTGTAGAAGCTCAACCTCTTGCTGATCCTCCCCACCGATTGTGTACCCAATCACCTTATTGATGAACTCCCTTGTCATCTCTATGTTAATCCCATTCACTTGTGTACTGTAGGTGGTTATTGATTCCCTTGTGAAATTGGTGTAGAACTCCTTAACATTTGTATCATACATTGGTTTATCCAAGCATATGAAACCCTCAAATAACACGAATGGTTTATCCTAGCATATGAAACCCTGAAATAACACGACTGGAACACGAATGGTTCTAAAACACCTATAAACTCAAATAACATCATCATCACAATGTAAACAACTGACATGCCAATAATAAGTAGCAAGAATATGTGCCATAACGGTTCCCTAAACCCTATCCCTAGACAAGAACTTGAAAAGAAATCCAAAACAAAAATTGATATAGCCAAAAAAAATCACACAATGACATTCATCAGGTCATTCACTGTCACAATTGTAAAACCATGCAATAGGCAATGAAAGAAGTGTATCAAACCCGAAAAAACCATCATCAAATTTATTAGAAAATCCTTACCTTTGTTAAGGTTTCTTACTCTTCCCCTTTGAAGAAATCTGCCAATGTACTCTGTTCTAACCAATTGAATGTGAGTTTTGAGACTATAGTTATATGAGAAGGTATTTTTACATTGAGTTTTAAATGTTTTCCGACCTTTTTTTCCCAGGTGGGAGGTTTTGGTGCGACGTCGTCGGTTGGGAATGACAAAGGGGTGGGTGGTTGGCTATTTCTATACCCGCAGTGAAACTCCACCGTTTAATCATAGGTACAATGTTGTAGGCAATGTCTCAAAGAAAGACAAACACAGAATCTGGGTGCAATGTCGCTGTTCATATATTTTGGGCCATGTATATGATTAGGCCCAAACATTGTACATTTGGTTCTGGACCAGAGGTAATCGAAGTCGTGAACCAAATCAACCAATTCGATGGATAACCGAAACCCGCCCGACATCACATATAATGAACACTGGGCCATATTAAAACAGCGGCCCAAACCAAAAATATCTACAGGCCTGGTCAGTGGTACACTGAAACCACAAAATACCCGATGTTGCATCCATGTCGTCGTCACCAAATAGATACCAAAAAATTTAGGGACATTGCAAAAATGGAGTACGGGCAACTAGTCCAAAATAAAAAAATCTAGGCCCAAACGATTCAATTAGCTAATTAATTAACATGGCATTATTTTTTGGTACATTGTCACGACCATCATGTTCCAATGTGGCCATGAACGCATCACCGAAATATCCACAAATTATTCACGGACAGTTTATTACAAAACTTTGGGGAAATTACACTATGGCCCAAACTTCCTTGCATGTCACTACACTTAAGAGACATCCACCTTAACATAACGATGAATGATTCATATGGAAATTATGCATACTATCTTACAGGGACGCAAATCTGGGGAATCATCCAGTTTTTTAATATTATCCATTCATACCCTTATGATAAGCATTATGGGAATCGAGTTTGGGACAACCAGTTATCTTTTTTATTTTTTGCACTTAGGTCCCTCCGAGAAATTGGGAGATGTCGAAATGCAAAAAATGGAGAAAACACTTTTTATTCAAAATTTGACGACAATATTGTTCCAATTTGGGCATAAATGGGTTGACTGAAGGGCCTGGAATATTTAAACAAAGAATTTTACGACAAATTTAAAAAATTAGACAATGCGACGTCAAACTTGTGTCGCATTTAATGAAAGATTGAGTGACGTCACTCAATCTAAAATTTCTAGCGGGAATAAAAACTTTCAGCCAAAAATTTGAAATAAAATTTCCCCCAACCCCATTTCATGACAATAAAATTCAGCACTAACACACATTTCCATCTCCAACACAAATCCTAAGAACCCACCATATCTATTCACACTATTACAACAATGAAAGGGCTGAATCAAATTGCTTCCCTCAACCATCAACAACTATACGGGGATGGAGAATTTCTAGGTTTAAATTAATTGAGGTAGATTTTCATCTTTTCCCTGTTCATTTAGCAATTCTATTACCATACCTTCTTCATGTTTTTTTCTTCATTCATCAAAGATTGAATATTTTCATAAAGTATTATTATTGTGTTACATGTTATATATTGTATGTTATTTTTGTTTCTAATATAATGTCATTTTTGTAAAGAGTGAGAAAAAGGCTTAGATTCGGATGAACACAATATGAATGTGCCACGTCGGTCACAATTAATTGCTCCATACGATATGGTACAGAACAAGGACCAGCGTCGCACAAGTTAGGGGAGTGTTGAAACATCTGTGAATATTCGAAGTCACTCTTCATTCTCTCTTTCCGACTTTGGTTTCTTATGCATGCGACGTCGCTTTTATTCGGACCTTTACTATTTCCATATTGAGATTAATGTCATCTATATATGACTATAATATGTGTATTTCTGGTTACTACCCAATTGTAACATAAATTGTGTTTCCTGAGTATTGGTTGTAATAGGATCAAATAGAATTATCGATGGACTTCTAGCATTTAGATTGACGGAGTTGTCTTTCATTGGTAGCCCTGAAAATCTTAATGATGTACAACGTACAAAATGAAGGTTCAATATAATTAATGTTCCAATTTTATATCAGCCTTATGTATTTTATTATATTGTAACATGTATTTGTAATATATGTCATAATTTTGTTGGTTTTAATTAACATGTCAATCATTTCAACATTAATTGAACAACAATTGATTGTTATATAATATTTAACCATTTCACGATTTATGAAATCTTAAATAACATGTAATGGCTATCAACGACCAATTATTTGCATCATTGAATGTTTAATATTATAATATTTTGCAAGAAATAAGATCTAACCGATTAAACCGCAACGTCACCTAAACCAGTGCCAAAATGATAACTTAACGACGCCATATAATCGGCATCATTTGTTTGCACTGTCGGCCATTTACGACATCATATTCGTCATCTTTCCACAGCATCTGCCACACGAAGTGGGTCCCCCACTTTGTGCAATGTCGCTTATCATCTCCCATGACATTGCTCCTATATAGACCGACGTCGTTGTTGGCAACGTCGCTGCCATCTTGCTATGGTCGATGTCGCATGCTTTTGGAGGCCGACGTGGATATGAACGATGTCATAGCCATGGTATCCTATTGTCGACCTTCTTGCATGGACCAACGTTGGTCGAATACCTGCCAATGTCGGTCCAAAACTGAGAAAAAAATATACTATTTATTTTGGTTTTGAACCGAGGTAAAATGTACTTTTTACTTTGGCTGTATTTACCTCAGGTTTTTCATGACTAAAAACCAAGTAAAAGGTCTTGTAGAACTGAAGTAAAAGGTCTTGTAGAACTGAAGTAAAAGGTCTTGTTTGTTGTTGTGTCAATAGCACCGATATGTTTCTCATAGGTACCAGTATGAAACTTATTGACACTGGTAAATTACTTATTCACACCGGTATTCGTACCGGTGCTACATATTCGGTTTTTCAAATCTTTCCACATCCTGAGATATTTTAGTAATGAACATAGGCACCGGTATAGTAATACTTATACCGGTGCTAATGTATGTAACATAATAGTTTGAAGAGAAAGAATAGCCAACTGTTTCATCCTCCTCGACCGTGGTTCCTGTTCCCCTTCTACCATTAACGCCGATCCCTCCATGTCTAACCCATATATAGCTCAAAATAACTCCCACATTCACCTCAGCTCTTTCTGGAAAGTTCGTCCGGTTCATCACTTTTTGGCGGTCATTCCGGCCTCCCTATACTACAACCGGTCTCATAAATCGAAGGTAAGTGTCCCCTAGCCATTGCATGTACCTAAAAGTTACTGATTTAGCCTTTGGAATTATGATTCACTGTATGCGCATTTCATGTTCGATGAATTTCCTCAAAGAACAAAAATGTCATTTTTGTGGATACGCTTTGTTTTTTGTGGTAATGGATTCTATCGTATTTTATATTTTTTTTAGTATACATATTTTTGGGGTGAAATGATGCATTGTATATTGGTTGTGTATTGAGTTGAAATTGATTGTTGTCTCTTTGTTGTGATTGAGTTCTGAAAGTATATTGTTTATTGGTTGTGGATTGGGTTCAAATGGAAGGCGATATCCTTGGTTTTTTTTTGAGTTCTAATAGTGTATTGTTTGTTGGTTATGCATTGAGTTCAAATGTATTGTTGTGCTTCTTGGTTGGCTTTAATATATCCTATAGTGAATTGTATGTCAATTGTGGTTGAGTAATTTATTGGTTGTTATTCTTACATATGTTGTGGATTGTATCATTTTTTTTCTTTTTCTTATTTATTGGTTGTAGATTAAGAACCTCTGTTATTGATGAATTTGTATTGTGGATTGTAGATACCTCCCAAATCAAAGAAAGGCACCGCCAAGAAAAAGAGAAGTGAGACACAAGCAAAAACCGTGTTCGATGAGCCGCTAAGCCCACCGTTCCCCTCAACATACAATTTGAGGAACCCGATCCCACTGAATATGCACTTGACTTTTCTCTAGACAAGGAGCTTCTAGTGAAAAAAGGTCCCAGAAAGATGGTCAGAACAAATGATTTATCAATGGTGGGGGGATAGCATGGGAAATCCATCGACAAATTTGAAATTGAAACTTGGTGCAAGCAATGTGGGACAGCCAACTGTCAATCAGTGATGCTTGCAAAGGAGAAGTATCCCGTGCCAGTTGAGTTCAACTTGGTTGATATGGTCTGCACGAATGATAGGGCCTCGTTCACTGAACATTGTAACTATGCATTCCGACGCATCAAGGTTCAAACCCATAGAATAACGTCCCACTGACACCAAGGAGGAGGCATGGAAAGATATTTTGGTAAGATCCATTTATGCCGGAAATTTACAAATTTCCATTATTTTATATTTGAATTATTACTAATTTACAAAATTTATATATTTTTTAAAAATTCAATGCAGGCGAGCTTCAAGTTTGAGCAAAAATTAACTGCAGCTCAGATAAAATATTTCAAGGGAATTATTTATATCAAGGCGGGCGAAGCCCACCACAATTGGAAGTCAAAGATTGCAAGAAAATACTTCCATGAGGTGGCCGACGGCACAAAAAAATCCAAAAAAACCTTGGAAATTCTCTAAGTGGATGGAGAGAAGGAGTGGAACGGGTTCTACAAAATGAGGAAGACACTGGAATTTGAGGTAACCTCTTTTATGGACAATCTTGTAATAACTTCACATATTATATGTTTCTTATATGCATTACTAAAGACTAACTTTACTTATTGTGAATTTCATTGAAAATACGGGCAACGGCTAGCGCTCAATCAAAGCAAAAGAAGTATACCCATCGCACTAGTAGGAGCGGCCACCAGGTAACTCGATCCAAGCTTGTCGATAAATTGAAAGAAGAAAAGAGATAAAAACTAGCTACTCAGGGCTACATGGAGGATGAGATTGAAACATGAGTTAAGTACAAGGAAGTTCAATGTCGACAAATCATTGGTCTACCTGGAGTCCAATAAGCTGGGGGATAAGGGAAAATATACCAGCCCAAAGGACAGGGCCATCATTGCGGATATTGTAAGTACTTTTTTTCTTAGTTAAAAAACATTGCTTAACACCTTCCATTTTAGTTTATTTTACTTGGACATATTTCACAGATAAGGATGAACAAGGCGGCTGCGAGGGGCACACTGATCCTGAAACCCGGTGAGGACATTTTGATAAAGGCGACCAGTACAGATCACCCAAGGTGGTATAGGGGTACTCAGAAAAACCTTCCAGTAGCTATTGCGATACCCCATCTCACCCACAGTCGAAGCAAGTGCAAGAGAAGCTCGCCACCCACGACGGCAATCCCAAAGAAGCAACCTGCAAAACAGCTGGTGTGGTCAAAGCAATGGTAGCATAACTTGACTAGATAGTCAAGGGGATTGCAGCTGCAAGAGAAGTTAAAATCCTAAAAGGCCTCAACGATCCAAAGTCATTCATTGAGAAGGCATTGGTCCAGGCCGGCTCTGCTAAAACCAAGTCTGAGGGTGATCCTAGTGATGAGGAGGATGATGATGAGGTACAAAAAATCGATTTTAGTTTAATTTAATTTATATGATCCCCAGGATTTTATCCTTTAATGTTATTCAAAATTCTAACAAATCATGTTATGCAATGCATAGTAAAATGGGAACATGATTACCTTGTTCGTCAAGAACCTTGACGGTTCAAGGGTCATGGTGGCAAAAAGGTTTCTCCAGAAAACCCACCATAGCCATAGTTTGATCGGTGGAGTTGCTTGTGTCCTAGTTTGTGAGCCGACCTTCCATGCTAAAGCAGGATTGCCTTCAGCCAACCACAAATTCATCGATGTTAAAGAAGTCCTTGGACATGTGATTTATTGGCCAGTATCTTTGGTTGACCAAGATGATGAGCCCCTAAAGGAAGCGGAGAATAAGGTGCCTTAGAAGGATTCCTAAGACGAAGATCGAATATTCCTAGACATCAGCGACGACAAGGTAATTCCATTAAACAAATTTATATAACTCATTTACTATATACATATACCAAGTTTTCAATTCTTGATTGCAATATAATGTTAATTTTCTCTCTTGTGTAACAGCCTGCAAATACATCATCGACAAAGCCATCCAGTCCAAAAACCAGTTACAAGCCAAGGAAGCAACCGTTGGACAAACCAAAGCCTCTTAAACTGGTGCAATATTTATACCCCTTTACTATTTTATTCCAACACTATTTCTGTACTTATTGCCTTCTATTTAAATGTTGCACATGCAGATTGAGAACAGACGCCCTTTGACAGACTATCCAATGATGAAGGAGTTCATCAAGTATTGCAATTAGGTGGCAGTGGGCATGAGTGCCAAGGGCAAGGTTTCGTATTTTACCTAGTTTATGGATTCCACATATTTACCAGACCTGCCAAATGTTGCCTAAACATCGAGAAAATGTTAAAGTTCGGGAGAGGGGGAGCTTGGGATGGTCATGCCATGATATGGATCTCGAACGCTTAGATAGATTTGTGGATGAGGTAAGTTTCAGATTTCAAATTTTTCCATTCTAATTTTACACAGACTCGAAGACCTAAATTGACTTGTACTTTGACAGGGAACTATGGAGTAAAGCGAAGGACAACAACATAGGCCGAAGCCAATTCCATGTCTCGAACAAAGGAAGCCTCGACACCAGTCACAAAGAGAGTGATATCACTAACCGGGTTAGCATCATCTGGGACAGGTTGATTGCATCTGAAGTTGACATGCATTTGGTACCCTACCTCAGGAGGTCAGCCACATTTTCTTAATATTATACCATTACAATCTGTTTATTTAACATATTTCCAACATATTATTTTTAAAAAAATATATTAATGCAGGCAACATTGGTTCCTCGTCATCATTTGTCCCGGTTAGAACAATGTTTTCACCTTGGACACGTTGGCCGGTGGTATCACTAGTGAAGAACCCTTCATTAAAGACACTTAATCAAAGGCGGTTATTGAGGAACCGCCTTTGATGAGGGTCCAAGAGAGGTTTCGAGTTCGAAACTCCCTCCCAAGTAATTCCTAAAATTTTAAAGACACTTTTCATTGATTAAAAACGGTTCTTGAATAACCGCCAATTAAAGGAGGTTCTATGATAGAACCACCTTTAATTGGGTGTCTTTGATTGTGATTTTTGTTTACTATGAATTAAATCCTTAGTTTTATTTTTAACTCCAACGCCTCCATTAGCTAGGGTTTTCGAAACCCTCTCTCTTATCAAAGGCTCTGTCTCTCTCCTATGTAACTTAAGTCCTCCGCCGACTTCCTTCAACCCTCAGACCTCATCCACCCAATCTCTCCTCCCTCTCCCTATAAACCTAAGTCCACCACACAATGTCTGCCGCTGCTCGCCGTTGGAGTTCATGCCCATAGTTGCCGTTCGCCTCACCGCTAGAGACACCTCCGCCACTAGAGGTTGCGGGAGATGCCTCTGCTGCTTGCCATTCCACCGCGTTTTCCCACCACGGCTGCTCGCCACTACTCGCTAGTTGACTAAAGGTTGTGCCGCTGCTTGCCGATGGAGCCGTTGTCGCTCGCTGATGGACTGGAGGCTGTGCTATTGCTCGGTGCTGAACTGGAGGCCACGCCATTTCTTTGATCGGTATGTTGTAGCCTCGCTGAAGAAGGCATCTTGAACCTCCATATCCAACCTTGTCTGTTGTTTCTCCTCTACTGGAAAAGGCCATTAGCTGCCGAAAACCTCAAGTTTCCGACAGCTTTTTTTTAGAAAGTCAGAATAAGTTCTGAATTTGGAACCTAGTCAGACCCTAATTAAAGGCGGTTCTCGAAACTGACTTTGATTGTTTTCAAAGTGACTTCTATTATCCGATATAACCGCCATTAATAGGCCATCCTCCACTAGTATATAAAGTCCAATGATTACGTCAGAAGCCAAGTGATTTAAAGGTATTTTTTTCCATTCAATTATACTTCATTTTTACTTTTAGAGTGTTGTTCGTAACATTAGAAAATAGTATATCTGCAGGCTTGCATGTAAATATGAGTGGGAGAAGAGGAAGAAAGAACCCTCAGATGATTATACCTGGAACATAACAACCATCAATGTAAGTCTCCATATCCTTCAAAGAGATTTTACAAGTACTTCATAATTTTTCTGGTCTACATACACTAATTCAACCTAGACAAATGTTTTTTTCTGTCTTAGCACCGAAACAAGGGAGTTGTTGGGAATGCGGGTATTATTCCATGCTATTCTTGGAAGAGCTGGTACAAAAGACAATTTCGAAGAATCTACTTGATATAAATACCATAACTTACATTACATACTAAAAATATAATAGTTATGCCTTCATTTTCTGTACCACGTCCTTGTGCCTAACATGTAATCAAATTGCAGAATTTTCCAGAGGGGTGTGGGGCATACACCGCATATGAACTTCTAGAGATGGCGGAGAAATGGTGCGGCATGGGCTAAAGTTTACTCAAAAAATGAAAAGACAAATATTTACGCTCAAGGAAACTTACTATATACATAGGTGTGGGATTTGGATTTGGATGAGCGATGAGAGTAATTTATTAGCAATGATGTTTTATGTTTTCTTTATTTTCAATTGTGGATTAATATCTTTTTCCATAATAAATTTACTCTTTTAGAATAAGTTCTGTGGGATTTGTTGAATCCATTTTTCCCGTATTTGATCCGGGATGGGGAAAAATTTATAAAATATCAATTTCAAAATTTTTAATTCTAGAACCGGAAATAAAAAAATTATGCCAAAACGATGCTATAGTTTATCCATATTTGTCAAATTCATGAACCGGTGCTACAAAAAAAAGACCAAACATTTATATTCCGGTGCTACGAATTGCTATGCCGGTTCTATAATACAAGATGATTTCAAAATAACATAGGCATCGGTACCAAAATAAGAGCTGATGCTGACAAAAATAAGCACAAGTATGTTTTTCAACATACCAATGCCCAAAATCTTTAACTGGTCATTGCTTTTTGTACAACTGTGTAGATTTCAACTACCACTGGTACGTAGAGATACCGGTGCTCATATTCTTTAGCACCGGTTGGCTTTACCGGTGCTCAAATTTGGGTAAATTAGCACCGAGTCATTTAGGCACCAGTATTTCGGGGGAGGGGGTGGCAATTAATCACTGCATTTGTGGTGAATTATTGGTGCCTATGGAAGTATTTTTCCAATAGTGCATTATTTAAAGATCAAACAAAAAATAAAAGGTACTAATATTGAAATTTTGGAGGAATAACTTTTTATTTTGTGATCTTTACATATCCAACAACAGGTAAATCATGGATTGCCAATAGTCTACTGTGTATGCTACCCATTTTTCGGGTTGGTTAGTGAAGAGAACCTTATGCTAGTAAAGCAAAGTACGTTATGTTGTAATTTTTAGGGATAAGTGTCAATATAACCCTATCAACTTAAATAAGTGTCAACATAATTTTGAGATAATTTTTAGTGCAAAAATAACCCTAACTAGTTAATGAAAGTGCCAATATAACACTCAGACCCCATTTTCGGCATTGACTTTGATTTTTCGGCATTGACTCTATGTAAATTGATCAAAATACACTCTGGACAAAATATGAAATTAGGTGGACAATTTTCTCATAGTTTGTCGGACCACTACCGTCCCGCCGCCGGACCACAACCGGCCCACCACTGGACCGCCGCCGGAACATGTAGGGCTATATCAGCACATTATGAAAACTGATAGGGTTATATCAGCACAATCCTAAAACTGGTAGGGTTATATCAACACATTCCTAAAACTTATAGAGTTATATCAGCACATATTATAAAAGTTAAGTGTGTGGTATTCGACTAGCCTTAACAGGCGACTAGATCATATACACCATTATCACATCATAACAATATCTTATACACCATAAAATTTGACATCATGGCACCATCATTCATATTAAACACCATTATCACATATTATAGGCTCATTTCAAAACTTATTAACATTAAAACCCTAGGTCAAAGAACACGGTAAAATAATAACCACACACAACACCAAAGGCATCCAATAATCAATCTGGACTGAACAAAAAACAAACACAAAATATCATTAAAATGTCAATATTCTATAGCGTGTGTTGATATAGCCCTACATGTTTTTTACAAATGTACTAATATAACCCTATAAGTTTTACAAATGTGCTGATATAACCCTATAAGTTTTAAGAATGTGCTGATTTAACCCTACCAGTTTTCATAATGTGCTGATATAACCCTACCTATTTCGGCGGCGGAGTAGCAGTGGTCCAGCGGTGGGCCGATGACGGTTCAGTAACAGTTTGACAGCGGTCTGGTGGCACTCTTGCGGCGGTCTAGTGGCGGTCTGGCGGCGGTCCGGCTATATTGAAGTATTAATGACTCTAAGGGCAATAACGTCATTTCCTATTTTTAGTATGTTAATTTCTTTTTAGAAGGGCAAAAATGTATTTTTATAAATTTTGGCTAAAAGTTTTCTAAGAGGGTATATTGGCAGTTACACTAACTGTCTAAGATTATATTGGCACTTTCAAACACTGTAAGGTTATATTGACACTTATGTCAATTAGGTAAGGTTATAGAAGCACTTCGCTCTAATTTTTATATTGGGAAGAGATTAGCACAATTCTAAAATCGCCGTCGAACAACTTTTGTGGTTTTAGTTTATTAAATATTCAATCTCTCTCCTCCACCTCAGCAATTAGAATCACAATGGAACCACTATATTTTCTCTTTGCAACCATTTCATGGACTCCACTTGATTTTCTCTATCATACTCATTAATTATACCTATAATATTTAATTTAAATAAATTTGCCTACCCAAATAAATTGAAACGTATAATTTTATAATACATTTGTAATTTTTGAATTGATTTTTTTTAAAAATTTCATATTTAAAATTAATTTCAAATTCTGAAATTTATTTTATTAACAATAATTGAAATGAACCATATTTTTTAAAAGAATGTAATTCCAATTTTTAAAAAGAACCAAAAGTTTATTTGTGATTTTTAAAAATAAAAATTGGAATTTCTTAAATTTTAAAAAATTGCAGATATTATTTTTTAAATTTTGAAAATAAATTTTTTTTGATTTTAAAAAATTGCTGAAATTATTGTAAAATTTTGAAAATTCAATTTTTTTTTAAAATTTTAAATTGAGACTCGTGACACCACCTGATTGGGCCATGTGTTCCACTCAGCTAAAAGAATTGTTTTTAGAAAAAGAAAGCCCAGCGGTCTGCTACATGGCAGCTTGGGTCAAATAAAATGGCCCTCACATTAGGAACATGTGCACGCCCGACAAATTACCAGTGGGGAGCAGTTTCATGACTTGGACAGGGAATCCCAGTCCCAAAATTGAGGGCCTTTAAAACCCTCATTGTGGGGGGGAAATATTTCCAAAATGGGCCCCAAATTGGATTTGAAACCGATTTGAAATCCCATAGCACATGTGGTAAGATGATGACATTTGTTCTTGCTTGTTCATTGAATTATAGTTGTAAATACACTTTAGTTCCAAATGGCCTGCCCTCTTTAGTTCTGAAGTTTCTTTCAATCTTAACAATAAAATTCCACGAAATAATTTGCGTGAACTACGTCCATCTCGTTCACCGATACCATATATTTCTTATTTGACCCAACCTGTTCTACACCAACCAGATTAATTATCGCCGGCGCATAAGCTACATTGTTTAATTTTTCTTAAAAGACGTAAGTTAGTACATTGCTTGATCTAACAAAGTTTAGTTTTCAAGAAAACGTTTACATGTGTAACCTAATTTAAAGGTTCTAATTTTAAAACATACGATAGCATATTAACAGAGGCATAAAAAGGAATCGTAATTATTAGAAAAAATATTATGATTATACTATCCAAACACATTAATAAAACATTTTGGCTTTCTAACGTCTATGATTTTGTCGTCAACTGATTCTGTCGGTAATTGGGAATATTTATCATTTTAACTTCCCTAAGAAACTAAAACGATCGACGTCGTGTTCATCTCAATTCGCTTTGTTCCCAATTTTTCGATGTTACCAAAAAAAAAGACACATTAGCTTGACAATTCTTGTTCAAAGATTTGAGAGCTAGCTATTTAGCTTGGCCACAAACTCATCCTCTTCTAGAGAATGCAGAGTGAGGATATTGATGTCGGATGAGGATGACGTTGTAAAATAGTAAGCAGGTTTGGTTGTTAGCGGCAGCGGAGCAGCGGGGCGAGATTCACGAGATCCTTCACAGATCACAGGTTAGGCTCTAGATGACGCCATGAGCATGCTTACGAGGTTTTGGCGGAGTGGAAGTTGAGGGGCCAAAGAGGGTGGCGTGGCACCAGTTGAGGATGGCAGCCTTTGGGGCTAGATTGGGGGATGTAGAATATGTATTTACGCTTAGCTCAAGAACTACTAGTTTTCAGTTTATTTGTACAAGTTAAGTTAGTTCAGTTTTGAAGTAGTTAGCTGTTTGTATTGATCAGGTTGTTAGAAAGTAGTTTGATCAATTAGTGGGTAGAATTAGTGTAAAACTGTATATTAATTATGGAAAAATGACTCTACCTATATTCTAATACCCCCGCCAATAAACTCATTGAGATAGAGAGACATGAAGTTTGGATCGAAGTATACCAAAATGAGCAGTACTGACAATCTTAGTAAAAATGTCAGCAATCTGAACAAGAAATCAAACATGCCGAACAATGAGAGAACCATCCTCAACCTGTTCACGAATAAAATGATAATCTATCTTGATGTGTTAGGATCTATGATGAAAAATTGGATTAGCAGACATAAAGGCCGCACTCAGATTATCACAAAGAAGAATGGCGCGAGGTGACAAAGGAGCCTGAAACTCAAGCAAAAGCTGTTGAATCCAGATGAGCTCAGTTGCGCCAAAAGCAATAGCTCAATACTTAACCTCGGAGCTCAACATCGCAACCACATACTGCTTTTTCGACGACCCCCTGATAAGATTGACACCATAATAAATAGCAAAACCATGTTGAGAGTGGCAATCATCGCCATTGGATGCCCACCCAACATCAGAAAAAGCAACAAGACGATGATCTGTACAAGGACGAAGAGTAAGACCAAAATCCAGAGACCCCTTCAAATATCACAGGATACGTTTGACAGTAGAACATTGAAGCTCAGTCAGATTATGCATAAACTGACAAACATGATTGCCCGCATAAGAAATTTTAGAACAAGTAATCGTAGCTTGGACCAAGTTCTTATAATTATTCGAGAAGAACCAGCCTCTAAGAAGAGTACCATTGGATTCGTCTTCTCGACCACTATAAAATTGACTATAAGAACTCCCAAATCAGATCAGCGGTTCACCCATAGCAACGCAATGAAGTTGAAAAAAAATGGAGCAATGGGCCCGCGTACGGCTGTTCAAATAAAACCAGAAAATCGATAACCAGTCAAAACCAAACCGGTATTTAATTTGGTTAACCGTTTGTATTGGTTAATCAGTTATTATCAGTTACAATTATCGGTTAATTTCGTTAAACAGTTTTATTATCGGTTTTATTGTTTGGTAATCGGTCTAACCAGATAACCGGTAAGAGATTTTATAGCACATTAATTAATTAATTTCAACCCCAAAAATTAATTCATTATACTTTGGGCTTTAATCACAAACCTTATAAGAAAACCATAAGTTACTAATCCAAATTAACTTATTTTAACTATGGTATATTATTAGCCCATATATCTTTAAATAATAATTATGCCCAAAGTAAGTAATTATGCAAAAAAAGCCGACGTAGCTAATAATTGTGCCCAACAATAATAATTATCAACAACTTATGGTACAATTCAAATACAGTTATCCAATTCCTAAATTTCTTAAATTTTATTCTAATTTTTGCGACTCTAACTACTAATATACATTAATATGAACTTATATTTTAAATTATAGATGAATGATATATATGGTAAGTAGTATTAACCGACACCTCATCCAAAATCGATACTAACCGAACCGGTAAAACCGATAACATTATTGGTTAGTTATTCGGTTCATTATAAAATTTTATACACCGGTAGAAACCGAAACCGATTAACTGCCTAACTGACAAACCGGCCGATCTAACACCCCTAGGCGCGGGGCCAGCGCACTTAGGCACATGCCCGCGCACCCAAAACAAAGGGGCCAAGAAGCCCTTAGGAGCCAAAAGCACAGCCAGCGGGCCCGGGCTCGTGGCAGCGCACCTCTGCTACTTTGTTGTCATTTTCTTGACGAAATTAGACTATAAATAGCCCCCCTTCTTCCCCATTTCAGGGAGCCCAACTTTGGGGCCTCTAAGCCCTAGGTTTCTTCATATTTTCTTAGTTTTTGCATCTTTTCCATGGATTCTTGTAGATTTGTTATGGTTTTTCATTATCTAAGCTAGATTTCACCTTGGGAGCAATTGATTGGTAAACATTTCTTATATGAATTTGTGAGATTTGGTTTATCCTATTTTGTTCTTTGATTATCAAGTATGTTTGGTGATTTCTTGTGTGATTAATGCATGATTTATACTAGGGTGATCAACTAGTTAATGATTATGGGTTGATTCTTTGCTAGCTTTTTGGTCAAACCCGGAAGACTTTGACTTTTTGTCAATGTGATTGTTGTTGGTCAATACTAGGTTATAATTAGAAGTGACAACTAATTATGATTGTTGATTGATGAAATTTCTTAGACTTAGGATGAATTTGAATGAGTTTGCCTAATTATCAATGTAGCCCATTAATAACGATTAGCATGAAGGTCGATCCTCGTAGTCGTTATTAGTAAATATACTTGTTCTATCTATGTGTTTCTCACTTTTAGGACATTGTGGTAGTCATGTTGGGTCTCTATGTGTATTTCTATCCTCGGGGAAGGCTATGACGGCGATCGTCTAGGGTGACCTGAGGATAAGGTTATTGTGTGGCACCGATTGCTTACTCTAACTATAATTGAGGAGAGGTGAGAAATGTCTTTAATCGAAAGGTGTTGACAAGTTATCCACAATATGTGGTTAATGTATAAAAATATGATGCTTAGTCAATGATCAAAGGATAACTAGAAATGTAAACCAATTGTGCCCAAGACTCGTTTCTATCTTAGTTAAGTTGTTTGTGTTATTTTTTATCGTGTTTGCATCTTTCTCTATAATAGTTTTAAATTTAGTTGTTTAAAGTAGTTGTAGTGTTTTTCCATACCAAAACCACCACACTTTGTTATCACACACATAGAGTGACATCTTTGTGTGCAACCTTGATAAAATTCCCTTTTCCCCGTGGACGATCTCGTCTTACCACTAGCTACTATTTAGTATTTAGCAATAATTTGGGCTTATAAATATTATCTTTGAGAGGCACGGCGACGGCCTCCCAAATTTTTGCGCCGCTGCCAGGGAAGAGGCGTATTTTGTTGAGTGTTAGTGTAGTTCCTTGTGTGTTTTTGTTTCTCTTTGTGTGTTCTTGTTTGTTCATAGTTTGTGCTTGTTTTGTTATTGTTGTTTTTCGGAAGGACATATTGCTTTTGTTATTGGTATGGTACGTGCTCGTTCCAAGAACTGAGAACCTTTGCACTATGAATTTTTTGTGCTTCTTAATTTTTATTTGTTTTTGTTTGGAATGTGTATTTCTTGAGTTCTTGGTGTACATCTACCGAGAATCCTTGCACTACAATTCCAAATTTTTGAAAATTTTTTTTGTAAGATCTCACCTTGAGGGAACTCATAATGAGAAAAGAGGCTCAACAAGCAAGTTTTTGTAGGATTTGTCATTCCGGTCATCCTATCGAGTTTTGTTATTGGTTGAGAGAGGAACACTACGAGGAGAATAGAACCCTTTTTTTTTCAAAACCAAGGGTATCATGAGGAGTGCTATGAAGAGTTTGGAGTTGTTAATTTCCAAGATCAAGGAGCTCATAAATGGTATCCATACTATGATTCTTACAATCTGGAGTGGAGTGGTAATCTAGATTCATGGTATGGGAATGCACCGGAAAACCAACACTATGAACAATATGATTGGCCTTCATAAACTTATGACATGCCCCAAAACTATGCTCAAGGATGAGGTTGAAGCTCGAATGAGGAACTCATACAAGCGATATCGAATATGGTCCATGATTTGGAGGCTTGCACTTACTCAAGATTCGAAAACTTGGAGGCCCAAATTAGTCAACTTGCTTCTTCCATGAGCCGTTTGGAAGCTAGATTTTTTTGAAAGATTCCATCACAACTAGAGGCGAGCCCGGAGCCAAGTGCAAATCCTTCTACCTTGATGGCCGAAGTGGTGAAGGAAGTTGAAAATGAAGTCCAATGTAATGAGGAGTTGGTTATTGAAGACAAAGAAGTTGAGGAATAGGTGATTATCCTATATTCATTATCCTTTCCATCATCACCCCTTCCTCCAACAATTGAACCAATTCCACCATTTTCAGAATTCTTGAAGGAGACAATAGGGGAGCCAAATGATTATGCCAAGCTTCCAAACCACCCATTTCCTTTAAAACCATCTCCATCTCCACAAAACTTTCCTCTTGAAAGTTTTGTATCCCCACCTCTCTACTTTTAGATGCTATGGTGAAGAGGTTCAAACCTTCACCATATGGATAACATTAGGGTCGTGCCGATGACCTTAAAAATATGGAGCTTCTCGGGAGGAAATCTGAGCTTTTAAGTTAGGCTAGTATTTTTTTCTTTTCTTAAAAAAAATCCTCCACCATGTCCTCAAACCCTTACCCAAAACCACAAGAATACCACCACAATCCATCACCTAAAACCACCACCAAAACCACCAAGTACTACTAGTTGTTGTCTTTTGTGAGTGTTGATAGGGATTGGCATAATTATCGACTTGTAGTGGATGAGTTGGAGTTGCATATTTGGCGGAGTTTGAGAACATGGAGGAAAGAACATTCATTGAGAAGTGGGCATTTTCCATCACCGGGAAAGACCTTCAAGGTCCTAATTGTGAGTATTTTTCTTTATCCCTTATGTGTTTATCTTGTCCTTTAGTTTACATTGAGGACAACGTGTGTTTTAAGTGTGGGGAAGTTAAGAGAAATATGTCTCATTGTATTGTATTGTAGTGTTTATACGATCCACTTTGATTTGTTTTGTTTAAAAAAATCCCCGCTAAGTTGAAAACCCGAGAGGGCAACTTAAACAAAAGTGAGAGGCCCGGATAGGTTGAAAACCCAAAAGGGAAACTTATCCAAAAATGAGAGGCCAAATGGTGTGAAAAAGGTGAGGGTGAGCATTGAAAAAAAGGTGTGAAGCTAGGATGAAAACCCAAGAGGGCTCCTAGGCAAAATGAGAGAAATTAAAATTTTTTATGCTTCTCTTGATTTGTCTATTTGATGACTTCTTTGGTAGAGTAAGCTAGTTATACACTTGTATTTTATACCTCACCTTTGATTGGTATGATGGTTGTTTAGATTATCTTGAACTTTGGGATGTGAGAGTGTGAGAAATTCTTATGTCTTGGGGGTTAGGTTAGCCTAGGAATATGATATTGGTGTTCTGGGGAAACTTTTGCATGTTGGCTTACGCCTAGATCATTGCTTGTTCTTGTTTACTCGAGGATGAGTAAATGTTTAAGTGTGGTGAGGTTTGATAGGACGTCTAATGCATGATTTTCCAAAGCATTTAACATCCATTTTATTATCTTTTTGTTAGAAGATTTCTACATTTAGGTAGGTTTACATCATAAAGGGTTTAGATGACCGTTTTCAGTTTTCATATCTAAATCCTTCATTTATAGTCTAATGGATTTTCGGTCCTTATGAGCATCTAGATTCCTTTTTTTTAGCTTAATTTTTAGATTGCTCATAAGCAATTTGGAGTGGTCTAGTGAAGGCCACAAGCCAAAACGTGGTAGAAGATAGAAGGGTCAAAGAAGGAAGACAAAGAAGCAGATGAATTGTGACCCTAAAGTTTGGACCACGTTCTTATATTTCTCTGAGAAGAACCATCCTCCAAAGATGGTACCATTGAATTCGTCTTCTCGATCACTAAAAAATTGACTATAAGAACTCCCAAATCGGATCAGCAGTTTACCCGTAGCAATGCAAAGAAGTTGAAGAAAAAATGGAGCAATTGACGCGCGGCCAGCACACTAAGGCGCGCAAACAATGGGGCAAAGAAGCCCTCAGGAGCCCAACGTGCAGCCAGCACGCCGGGTGCACGACCACACACCTCTGCTACGTTTTTGACATTTTCTTGACCAAATAAGACTATAAATAGCCCCCCTTCTTCCCCATTTCAAGGGAGCCCGAATTTGGGGCCTCCAAACCCTAGTTTTCTTCATTTTTTCTTAGTTTTTGCATATTTTCCATGGATTCCTGTAGATTTGTAATGCGTTTTCATCATCTAAGCTAGATTTCCCCTTGTGAGCAATTGGTAAGCATTTCTAATATGAATATTTGTGATTTGGTTTATCCTATTTTGTGCTTTGATTATCAAGTATGTTTAGTGCTTTCTTGTGTGATTAATGCATGATTTAGACTATTGTGATCAACTAGTTGATGATTATGGGTTGATTCTTTGCTAGGTTTTTGGTCAAATCCGGAAGACTTTGACCTTTTGTTAATGTGATTGTTGTTGGTCAATGCTAGGTTATAATTAGGAGTGACAACTAATTTTGATTGTTGATTGATGAAATTGATTAGACTTAGGATGAATTTAAATGGGTTTGCGTGATTATCAATGTAACCCACTAATAACGATTAGCATGAAGGCCGATCCTCATAGTCTTTATTAGTAAATATACTTGTGCTATCTATGTGTTTATTGCTTGTAGGACATTGTGGTAGTCATATTGGGTCACCATGTGTACTTCTATCCACGGGGAAGTCTATAATGCCGATCGTCTAGGCTGATCCAAGGATAAGGGTTATTGTGTGGCACTGATCGCCCACTCTAACCATAATCAAGGAGAATTGAGAAATGTCTTCTTTTTAAAGGTGTTGATAAGTTCTCCACAATATGTGGTTAATGTATAAAAATAGGATGATTAGTCAATAATCAAAGGATAACAAGAAATGTAAACCAATTGCGCCCAAGACTCGTTTCTATCTTAGTTAAGTTTGTGTTATTTGTGATCATGTTTACATTTTTCTCTTTAATAGTTTTAAATTTAGTTGTTTAAAGTAGTTGTAGTGTTTTTCAAAACCAAAACCCTCCCACTTTGTTACCACATAGTTAGAGTGACATCTTTGTGTGCTTTTAACTACGATTTAACACTTGATAAAACCCCTTCTCCTCATGGATGACCACGTCTTATCACAAGCTACTATTTAGTAATTAGCTCTATAAATATTATTTTTGAGAGGCACGACAATGGCCTCCCGGTACCATACTATAAAGCTTCAACAATGTTGTGATAAAGATGACAATCGTGCAAAGGATCCCTAGCCTGTGTAAGGTGCTATGCAGACTTAGCCGGAGATGTGACCGGCTTTGCATCTACCATTTTGATGCACTCCAAAAGCTTACAGATATACTTCTGCTGAGGAAAGACAAAGCTGAACATGGAGCGAGTGAGCTCAATCCGTAGAAAATAATGCAAAAGACCAAGGATAGAAGTGAAAATGCATCATCTAATTTACCAATAAACTCAGAGATAAGAGTAGAAGTGGAGCCACTGACAATCAGATCATCAACATTGACCTGGATATAGAGAACCCACTTGCCATTTTTGCAAATGAAGAGTGTAGTATTAGACTTACAAGGAGTGAAGTCGTGAGCCTGAAGAAAAAGGCGAAGCTCGGTAAACCAGGCACGAGGTGCCTGCTTAATACCATAAAGTGCTTTTCGAAGAAGACAGACATGCAAAGGCCAAGAACCATCAACAAAGCTAGGAGGTTGGCCCATGTAAACAGTCTAAGAAAGATCACCATTCAAAAGTGCATTATTAATATCAACCTTGTGTAATAGCCAATCAAGAGTGAGAGCAATAGACAAAACAAGCCGAATTGTAGTAGGCTTGACCGTAGGGCTAAATTTATCAACCTAGTCAACATCTTTCTCCTTATTAAACCCTTTGGCCACAACATATTCTTTGTAATGCTCAGTGGAACCATCTGCTTTACTCTTTATCTTGTGCAGCCACTTACAACCAACAATGTTAGCATTATGATGTGCCCATTTTATATGGTTATATTAGTACTTTTAGGACTCAGTTTTGTACACTTTTGTGCTCTAGATATGACATTTTACCTTGAAATTCTCTAAGGAAAGTTTAAAGTTACTTTATGCTTTTATTTCTTTTCTAGAGGATTTTGTGTGAAAAGGCAATTTGTTTGAAGACTTTGAAGACTTTAAAGAATACCTTTGAAGATTTAAAGACTTGAAGAGTTGTATTTGAGCTTTTGAAGACTTGAAGAATTGAAGATAAGTGAAGTGAATAGGAGAACTTGAAACAAAAAGAAGAAATAAATCAAGATGCTGAAACTGGGCTCGATCGTGACTCGTAATGAATGTATGGCCAGAAACTTTATTACTTTTTTATACTATAAATACTCACCTCATCCTCTCCTCTATTGCCTTTCTTCTTCGTGCGATTTTTCTGGGTTCAAACCCTAGTTCTTCCTTTTTTTCTTTTATTAGTTTTTGTAGGTTGATCATGTATTTTCATTATCCAGGTTAGTTTAATCTTGTGAGCAATTGATTGAGACCTCCCTGCTAATGTCTTTAGAATCATATCTATCTATTTATTGCTTTTGCTATTGTGCATTTATTGAGCTTTGAATGTGAATTGTTAATGGAATTAATGTTGTTGGAAGCTTAAGTATATGAATTTCTTGAATCACTTGTTAGGGTTGGGAGAAAGTAGCTAACTCTCCCCTCTTTTAATATGGAATCCAAGAGCATGAGTTAGAGGTTCTTAATGGTGTTTATGTGTTGCTAATTGCTAGATGAATGTGATAATGTTGAACTCATTGTCATTTTGTTGCTTGTAGCAAATGAGATACTTCTATGAATGTCGATCGTTCTTGACTAATCTTGTGTAAATGCATGAATTGGTTAAATGCTTGGACATGGTGTAGTGTTTATAAGTGTTGCCAAGCTTGTTGATTCTTCGTGTTCAATTCCATCAATGGGATACTTTTAGCCGTGTTTCGACTAAGGGAGTAATTGGCGAGGTTTGACAAGAGATGTTGAATTCACTCTTGCAAACTACTATCTAAGAAGAATGGAAGATTTATCTTCACAACAAGTAGTGAAAGTTGTGATTAAATTGTGTCACTTGTTCTTGAAGCCTTTGTTATTTAGTATTCGTGTGTTCTTAATGCTATGTTTTTCTTCATTTATGCCATGGGTTTTTTAAGAATAGGAAGTGCTTGTATGATTGAAGTGTTAGGGTGTTAGGAAAGTGACAAATTCCTTAGCTCTTTGGCATGACAATCCTAGAACATGAACTTAGAACTTCTTGTGCATATTGTGTTGTGATTCTTGCTAGATAAGTATGTTAATGTGGATTGTTCTCATATTTATTCTATAGATGCAATGAAAGGTTGAATCTTGAATGTGGTTTGTTCTAGGTTTAGCCCAATGAATGCTATGTTTGGTTAAATGACCATGTCTTTGGTAGAAGGCTTGTTGTTATCAAATCTATAATCATTCGTGTGAAATTCCATTGATGAAATACCTCTATGGTGTGGTTTACCTAGAGTGATTGTCAACGAGGTTTGCAAATTGTCGTGGGTTGTCTTTGCAAATTACCATTAAGAAGGAATTAATGTTGATCTTAAAATGGGAAGTGATAACATTACCCATTGGTAACAAATGTGATAGAATGAGTGAATGGTTCAATGATGTACATGAGGTTTGGAAGTGGATATCAATTGCCCCCAAGGCTTTGTCTTTTTGTAGTTTGAACCCCTTTTCTTAGTTTGTTTGATGATTAGCATAGTTACTTGACTTTGCTAGTAATCCTATCTTTTAATTTCATAACTTAGGAACAAAACCAACCAAAACCCCATTTTTACTTGCTTTTATATATGTATATATATTTACTTCTAGCATAATATCAACCTTTTATGTTTAAACGCTTAAGAAAATCCATTTTCTTCGTGGACGACCCCGATTTGCCACTATCTACTTAGTTAGAGTTAGTAAGCATTTAGGGCTTATAAATTTAACTGAGAGGTACGACGACAACCTCTCACATTACGGGGAAGCAGAACAAGAGTCCACATCCCATTATTGAAAAGAGCATCTTACTCCACTTGCATAGCATTTTTCCATTCAGGTAACTTCGCGGCCTGAGAAAATGTTTTAGGTTCATAAAAATTATTTTGAGAAGGAGAAAGAGGATGATGAGTGGAGGTTAAAGCTTTAGGTTTAAGATTGTTGGTGTTGGAGTGGATGACCATTGTACACTGAGTGTTATCAATATCTATTAAAGTTTTGAGCTTAATGCAGCTGTGACATCCCCTTTTAAAGCCATGAGCAGATCAGAACTCTCCATGATTATCTCCATAACATTCCTATTCCTTATCTGCTTCTGAAGCATATCCAAATCCCATAAATAAAGGGATTTTCCTTATCACAATATCTCACATATATTCAATAAAATCAATACCATATTTGTAGGGATTTTCCATAAACCAACTATGCTTCTACCACTACCTAACATATTGCAGAATATTCAGATTTCCATAAATAAAAAATACCATAATATCCGTCCTCTCTCAGTAAAATCTGATCGGCATAATTATGGCTTGTCTGCATGTCCCAACATTGAAAGTTTTTTGTTTCCAAATATGTTCACAAATTACCAATTAAATATTTAATGAACACCACCTGACTTTACAATCTCCCCCTTTGTCATTTTGTGGATCCAACCATTTTGGACATTAAGAACACAATGGAAAACATTCAATCAAACACATAAGGTTTCCAGAAATCCACCTATGTTGGAACATATGCAAACTACTGAATCTGATCATAAAAATATCATCCTGAAACCAGAATTCCAGAATACCAAAAAAATATTCAGATTACAGTCATCCAAAATAATAATATCCAAAAATCACCAACATATTCTTCCCCTGGGGTTATGAATATGCCAAAGGAAACAAACCATAGAAATAAAGTTTGAAACAAACATAAAACCAGCTCCCCCTGAACATAACATGTGATCTATGTTGGAACATAGATACTACAGGAAAATTAATCCTATTCAGGAGCAGCATCCTGTGCCTCCAGCTGAGCCTTCTCCCCCCAAGTCTTGCCTTATCTACTTCAAGCGCCGCAGTTTGGATGGCTATAGTTCATAACCTTGCATTGAGCACCACTAACTTGACCTTTTTTTCAGCATCTGCAGAGGTAGTAGCTTCAGGGTTCCATGGAAGATCATGAACTTGTCACATTGAAAAAGTCTTCTTGTTAGGCCGGAGAAACTCTATATCGATGATCACATCCTTTGCTTTTCCCTTCACCTTGGCACTCTTAGCCAATGCAGATATCAGACAGGGATATACTAGAGCATGCTTAGCCTTTGGAGTATTGGCTTGCCTAACTAGACTCTGATGGATAAATAGCCTAGGTTAACTGGTTTCTGTGTTCTAACATAGTACAACAACTTTGCCATTTCTCTTGTCAAAGTTGTAGTATTGGAAGATGGCATCCAGCAGTTCATAGCTACCTGATATAGACCAAAGAACCTAGAAGATAGGCAGGAAAAATGTGAGTATCCACTCTCAGGCCATTCTGTCTTGTACCCTCCTGAGACTATCTGCAGAATCTTGTCATCAGGCACATCTAAATTATCTGGAAAAACTCCCTCAAAGTCTGGAGTTCTCAGCCCCAAAATTATGTTCATCCTGAAAGTAGAAAAATCAATAATCTTCCCCCTAACATAGACCCTCTCTAACCATGGGGAATCAACCTCCAAGTTCCCAGCCATCAGGTTCGAATATACTTCAATGACCACTTACTTGTTGTACTTTAGTTGTACTATAGCAGCCCTTTTCATCCCAATTGCTTCCAAAAAATCAGAAAAATTGCTAGCTCTATATGGACCTAGATCTTCTGGTTTCTTAGAGATTATCTTCCTTTCAGTAAACACTTTTCCCATCTCCTCACAGTTTATATCATAGTAAGAAAAACAATGCTTCACTCACAGGATGAGGTGGCAGCAACCTCTTCTTGGGAGCAGCTTGAGTTTTCTTGGATTTCATGGTTGGTGGGGAGTCCTTGGTAGCAGCCATCTTCCTCTTGCCCCTAGCAGCTTGAAAAAATTCATCCAATACTTCATCGCTGGAGTAGTTCAACTCAGGTTCCTGTCTTGGAACATACTCAAAATTTCCAGCATCCTTTTCTTCCTTAGCAGTCTCTGCCCTACCTTGTGTTCCAACATGTCGATCCTTGATTGATTCATCTTGCCTCAACTCCGATCCTCTAGTCTGATCTCCTTCTGAATACTCCTCATTATCATTAGTATTACTAGTGACATCAAACTTGTCTTGACCTCCCATGTATACATCATCAATCTCCATGCCTTCAGCCTTTTCTGAATCTACCCTCTGTGTTGGAACATACCCAACATTGTCTTCTTCTTCACTGTCAGTGATCTCTATTATCATAGGTTTTCTCAATTCCTCTATCCTTAGGGCATCCTCAGCATCATAAAATCCTACTAGCATCCTATTAGTACACTTAACTACCTCCAGTCCTTTAACCTCATCATCACCTATCTCTTCAATCTTTACATTGCTAAGGCCAGGAATAGACGAGTAAACACGAAATCTATCTTTCCCTCTGTAAAATCCATATTTCCCCCTCAAAAATTTGACTTCATAATTTTCAACATCCTCTTGATCACCATTATCACCAGAAAAAAGTTCCTTGACATTAACACTCAGAAATTCCCCTTCTAAATTCTTAATTTTAGTCAAGTCTATCGTGGTTCTATTTGCTTCAAGCCACTCAAAAATATTTTCTACTGATTTGAATTCCATTCCATGCACCTTTAAAGGAGGAGGATCAGGGCCTATTATCTTTTGATAGGGACCTTTCCCTCTGCCTCTGAGTTCTTCACTCTGTCTGTTATCACCGGTCAGGTTTGCATCCCATTTTCTTCCCTCAGTTCAACATTCTCATTCTCTTGAGGTTAAGAATTTTTCGTTCTCGTCCGTGGGAGATCTCAGGCTTGAAGACATGTTTTTGGCAGAGATTTGTTGCGAAAAGAAAATCTTGGAAAAATTTTGCAACAAGAATCCAAAAAAAACCAAGAATAGTGGGAGTGTAGGCCGAAAAGAGTGGGATATGGAGATATGGGGACAATTTTGGACAAACACAAACTCTTCACTTCCGTACCTCTTTTGCCGCAAAAGCAACACTTTTTTACATTTCCAAGAAAAATAATGATTCTACATATCTCACTTGTCAACTCAATGCACACCTTCTTCCAACTTACCATAACTCCAATTTTGGTAGTTTTATTTTTCATCCAACATACCACAACTTCACAGATTCTATTTTTGTAACAGTTTTCTTCATTCCATTTTTTTCTGATTTTATGAGCAAGAATCAAGTAAAAAATATTTGCAGCTAAATAACGGCAAAAATTACCTCAAATTTGACAAACACCTAAGTGTTGTCTGAAGACTTCAAATGTGGCGGTGTCCAGTGGTTTTGTAAAAATATCAGCAAATTGCTCAGATGTTGGAACATAGACTACCACAACTTCCTTCCTTTCAACAAGATCTCTAATAAAATGATGCCTGATGTCAATATGCTTGGTTCGAGAGTGTTGGAATGGATTTTTCAAATAATCAGTAGCACTTGTGTTACCACATAATATCTTCAAAGGGTCTTGATGAATTCCATAGTCATTCATCATTTGTTTCATCCATAATAGTTGTGTGCAACAACTTCCAGCTGCAAGATATTTAGCTTCTGCAGTAGACAAAGAGATCAAATTTTGTTTCTTACTATACTTGGAAACTAGATTCGTACCTATGAAAAAACATCCACCTATAGTGCTTTTACGATCATTAGCATTACCAGCCCAATCAGAGTCACTGTACCTAATTAGATCAGAATCTTGATTCTTAGAATACCAGACACCATACTCAGAAGTCCCACTTACATATCGAATAATTCTTTGACTGCATTCAGAGGAGATTCCTTTGGGTCAACCTGAAATCTTGTAGATATCCCTACGCTGAAACATATATCTGGTATACTTGCTGTCAAATACAATAGACTCACAATCATGCCCCTGTATAAATTCTGATCAACTGCGACTCCTTTCTCATCCTTTACCACTTTATCAGAAACTTTCATAGGTGTTTGAACTGCTCAAGCATTGCTTAGACTGAATCTCTTTACTAAATTCATGGCATAATTACTCTGATTTATAAATAGGCCATTTTTTTCCTGTTTAACTTGCAGTTCTAGAAAATATGTAAGCTCTCCAACCATGCTCATCTCAAATTCAGCCTGTATAATAGTGACGAAATCATGTACCATACCTTTCTTAAGAACAAAGTTAGTAAGTTGTTCATACTATGCTTTGGTGCTTGCTTTAAGCCATATAAAGCCTTTTTGAGGTGATACACATGATGAGGGTAATGAGGATCCTCAAATCCTTTGGGTTGTTCCACATATACTTCTTCATTTACCACACCATTCGAAAAAGCACTCTTGACATCCATTTAATACAGAGTAAAGTTCATAGAGCAGGCAATAGCAAGTAAAACTTCAATTGACTCTAACCTGGCAACTGGTGTGAATGTCTCATCAACGTCGACTCCTTCAACTTGTGTATATCCTTGAGCTACCAGTATGGTTTTGTTTCGAGTAATTTTTCCACCAGCATCAGATTTGTTCTTGAAGATCCACTATGTTCCAATAACATTTACACCATTAGGGCGAGGAGTGAGATACCAAACATCATTTTGTGCAAACTGACCGAGTTTTTCCTGCATTGTCGCAATCCAGTATTAGTCCATTAAGGCCTCCTTGTAGTTCTTGGGTTCAATTAGGGAGATGAAGCATTGTAATCCTGCTAACTTCCTGTAATTAACCCGAGGGATTGATCGAGTACTCCTTGTCATTAGTTCAGTTTGTTCCTGTGTTAGAACATAGGATAAGGCATTGGGATATGATGTTCCAACATACTCAATATCATCTGGTTCAGTAGGGTAATCAGTCTGCTCAGATGTTGCAACATGTGATGGGTCTAGCTTGTCAGGTTGACTAGGCTTTGTTAGAACATGGTCATTATCGGGTTCATTTTCTACAACATTTGAACCTTGTCCTTTTTTAGAATCATCCACAATAACATTTATGGATTCCATGAGTGTGTTTGTCCAAAGTTTGTACACACGATAACCCCTGATGCTCATAGAATAACCAAGAAAGATTCCAATATCACGGTGATTGTTGAATTTTTCCAATTGCTCTCTATCTCTGAGGATGTAGCACTTACTTCCAAAAACATGAAAGTATGAGACATTTGGTTTCCTGCTCTTCCAAATCTCGTTAGATGTTTTGCTTGTGAATGGACGCAGATACACTCTAGTATTTGTATAGCAAGCTGTGTTAATGGCTTCTGCCTACCATTTTTTGTGAATTTCTTTCTCGGCTAACATGACTCGAGCCATTTCCTGTAGAGTTATTTTTTTCCATTTTACAACACCATTCTGCTAAGGAGTGATTGGTGCAGAAAACTCGTGTTGAATCCCAAGCTAATCACAGAAGTCACTGAATTTAAAATTTCCAAATTCTCTACCATGATCACTACGAATTCTAACACTATTCCCAACTGGACTTCCTTTTTCAATTTGTAATTTTATCACCAGACTTCTAAAAAATTTCACCGTATCAAAGTTTTCTTTTAGGAAAGCTACCCACGTAAATCTAGAGAAATCATTAACGCATACAAAGATATATTTCTTTCCACCTATGCTAGGTGTATTGACTAGACCCATCAAATCCATATGCAATAATTCCAAATTTCTTGAGGTGGTTATATATCAAACTGGAGAATGGGGAGATCAAATTTGTTTACCTTGTTAACATGGTCCACAAACAATTCCGCCCTTGCTTGGTAATGTAGGCATACCTCATACAACCTTTTCATTTGCAATTTTCACCATGGTTTTGTAATTTATGTGACCGAGCTTCCTGTGCCATAGAAATCCTTCATCCTGTTTTGAGATCATACACCTTACTTATTGTTCCAGCAAATAGCAATTATCTGATGATCGAATGTCTGAAATGGCTTTGGCTTCTCCGTGTTTCACTATGCATTTATCTTTATGAAATTCCATAGTCATATTGATATCACACAGTTGACTTATGCTTAACAGATTGGCCTTTAAGTCTCAAAAAACAAAACACTAGTGAATATAGAGAATCCTTCAATTTGTAGTTTGCCTTTTCCAACAACTCTACTCTTCTTTCCATTGCCAAAAGTAAGAAAACCACCATAGTATGGTGTTATATTTGTGAGGAATTCTTAAGTTCCGGTCATGTGGCTAGAACAACCACTATTAAAGTACAACGAATCTCTGGAATAGGATATAAGCAAAGTATGTGCAACAAGGCACGTACCAAAACTTTTGACAACCCATACCTTTCTGACCATTTTTGCTTTTTGGACTTCGTCTATGTTGGAACATACCAAGAGTTAACGTCCTTCCATTAGGTCTCTGAGCAGTTTCTGGCATTGTTCCTTTGTGTGACCTTGATATGAGCAGTAGCTGCAGATGAGAGGTTTCCTTTGATGAGGCTTGCCAAACTTTCTCTTTACCTCTTGAATCTTTGTCTTGAGCATTACTGTACTCTAAGGTATCTCTTGTGTCGTAGGCTTTAGTGTGACTGTGCTTTTGGGTGGATTGTAATACCCAATTCCGTGTCCATCTCCAAAGTTCTTTCCCATAGCCAAAATATCGTCAAGTTTTACTTTTGCAGAGTTCAACTTAGTAATTACTGCTTCAGACGTCTCAGCTCTCTTGGTTGCTAAAATTAGCTTCTCATTCAACTCTTCATTCTCCTTTCTGAGTTCAGAAACTTCCACAAACAACTCTTTTTCTATCTCGACCAGATGAGTTTTTTCTTCCTTCAGCTATTTGTTTGTATCAACTACTTGGTGCCACAAAGCATCATTATTACTGGACACTTCATATGAATCTATGTTGGAATATAAGGCTTCGATTCTGTCTGATGTGTTGGAACATCCATCATCTGATGCATCATGAATTTTTGCTCCAAATGCCACATAGTTACTTGTGAGTTCCTCTTCGTCTTTGTCGTCCTCTTCATCTTCACTCCTTGAGGTGACATATGGTTTTCCCTGCTTCTTCCGGGTATTTGCATATTCAGCCCGAATATGACCATATCCTTCACATTCCCTAATCATAGAAACCCTCCCTTTAGAACTTGTTTTTGTGCAAGCACCGATTTTTTTGTTAAAAAAACCGATGCCTAAGTAACCGATGAAACAGTTTCACCGGTTGGAAAAAACTGGTGCTAAATTCCTACTTTTAGCACCAGTTTTTTTTGTTAGCACCAATTTTTAAACCAGTGCTAAAATGTACCACAATAGCACCGATTTAAAAACCGGTGCTAATGTTAACACCGGTTTTTTTGGTTAGCACCCATTTTTCAACCGGTGCTAATTTTAGCACTGGTAGCACCGGTTGTTTTGTTAGCACCGGTTTTTTAACCGGTGCTAAAATATTTAAGACGACTAAAAAAACCCCTTCCTTTGAAAGCTGCAGTGCAACTTTCAGAGGAAGGGATTTTTTTAGTCGTAAATACTTTAGCACTGGTAGCACCGGTTTTTTACCGGTGCTAAAATTTTTATGATGACTAAAAAAAATCCCTTTCTCTGAATGCTGCAGTCCGCTGGAGCTTTTAGTCATAAATATTTTAGCACCAGTTTTTCAACCGGTGCTAATTTTAGCACTGGTAGCACCATTTTTTTGTTAGCACCGGTTTTTTAAACAGTGCTAAAATATTTACGATGAATAAAAAAATCCCTTCCTCTAAAAGCGGTTGCGCACTGTCCCTGTCATAGGAAGGGGAAAAGACAAAAAAAAAATTTAGTAGGACATCCCTGCGACTAAATTTATGCTTTAGCCACAAACAAAAACTTTCAGAATGTAAGGAATGCCTATTTTTGTGCCACATAATACATGACTAGGGATCCATGAAAGCATTGATGCCAGGCTAGTACTTTGAACAAATTTCTAAGGAACTACAAAGTTTGGTAACCCACTACTGATTGCCCATGATGATCCAAAATGAGTGCGAGCAAAAAGCAACTCAATCATATTATATTGATTGGTATAGGGATGTGAAGATAAACCACACATGTCATAACTTCTATTGAACTATTTCAACTCACGAAGCATGAAGAATCTCACTCAAGAGGCTAGAAGTATGAATATGAATACATAAATAAACTTTACCATGATAGAGTCATTTATATAATGAATGTTGGAACAGCCACCTGGAGCTCTTGAAAGAATTCTGTCAGTTTGATCCAAGTTCATCATATCCTAGAGGTATCACTCCATAGTAAAGAAATAATCAGCACATCAGTTCTACCATTTTATGCTCTTCTCCATGAATAAGATGTAGTGTAGATACATCTAATAGCACGACATATATTTCTATCATTACTCTTATCCAACTAATGCAAAACAAGGTATGTACTCATCCCCAAGTTCCAATGTTAATTTCAGATTTTCTACTTGGAGTTAAAAAAGAAAACACAAAGTTGAATCTACAGGACTAATATTTACCTTATCAAATGAGAAAAGCTGCTTGTGAACACCATCCTTCAAATGAGAATAGCTGCCTGTGAACACCATCCTTCGATAAGAGGTCCCATTGACAATTAGCAAGTGCAAATGAAAAATTATTGCTTGGCATTGGAAACAGAACTCCCTAGAAAATACCAACAAAATCATTTATCCATTAAAACTAAAACACTGAGCATATATACAATCCACATACATATGGTACTGGGCTTGACCTTAGGGTGCCCAAATTCATTTCCCATGAAGTTGAGATATGTCGAACCACCAAATTTGAATGTAATCAGCCTTATGATTCTAGATAGAGAGGGTCACAAAAACTGAGAAATAACTATTGCATACAATACCTTCAACATGATGATTGCATGACAGACATTATGGTAGTTAGTTCTAATCATTTAAAGTATCTTAGAATTAGAGCATCTAGATAATAAGATCTCCTTGAATTTACCCAGTAATTTGTTTGAACCTTTTCTGGTTACAGGCTACCAATGTAATACATTTGATTAGTTTCTCAGAGAGGATCTATAACACTAGCTTACTTTCTGCAGTGAACAACCTCTGAGCAACTCCTTTGTAATAGAATATGAGCCTATAACTTTACCAAACTGAACTTCTACCAAAGACTGCCCTCTTGATATGGACTGGCAAGCAAGGAAATTATAATTAGAATAGTACCATTACACAATTTTAGACAGTCAGAAGCGATATCAGTAGATGTAAAAATTTTCTATAAAACAATGGCATGCAAGAGTTAAATACTACTACAAAATAGTGGGTTTCAAAAAATAAACAGAGAATTTACAAGTCACCTGGTTGTGATTTTCAGCATACAAAAGCACCGTATATGCATTATGTTTGTTCCCAACTAATGTGCTTACAATGTTGCCAAAAAAAGAGTCAAAAGTAAGGAGTCAACACTTATCTTACAAAAAAACAGTCACTCAAATCTTTACCTGTGATGAAAACAACAAATTCTTAGGGAGAGATATTCACATAATCAAACATGTAAAACCATGTTCTAGAAACTAATATATATAATGTCATACAAATCTAGCATGGCATAAACCTTACTCATGCCCCATTCATGATCGGGGGAATTTTCAAGTAATGAAACCCACATCTTAGGTGCAGAAAGGTTAAAAAAAATAATCAAATCCAAGTCCACCTTGAGAAATAGGTTCACATAGTCCAGGATAAAGAGTTGCCTGAGAAGTGAAAGGATTTAATCATCTTAGGCACATAAGGAGAAGCTTAGTCAAAAGGGTTACACAAGATTAAAAAGAAGAAGAAAAAGAGGTTCAAAGAATAGCTCATGCCTTGAATCACTTAAACTAGCTTCTAAATTTGTTATTTCGAGATATTACGAACATGGATTTGAGGCTCACATGACTGCAACAAGCCTACAATGTATATAAACCAATTTCCCAAGATCAAAGTTATAACCAGCACATAAAAAGGTCTATGAAACCGCAACTGACATTTTAAAAAGTAAAAACAAGACCTTTAGATTACCTCAAAACAATGAAAAAAATTTAAACATGTGAACCTGACCTATAAAATATTTATTCGACTTAAAACAAATATGCAAGAGTGCTCACATCTTCGGCAATTGTGATTATGTTTGGATGAAGAGCATGCAGTATTTCATTCGCTAGAATGAGATATAATAAAGCATCCTTGTCAATGTATTGGTTGTAGTACCTGCAAAAGATGCTATATGTTATGAAAGGAATAATCTCTGGCAGAAAACTGTCACGACAGGATAAGTGTACATCATCCTTAATGCGGATTAAAACTTAATACAACCAATATGGCCAGAGTTATAATTGAGGATGGGAAAAAATATTTCTAGTGACACTAGAGTTGTAGCTTTAAAGTATGTAAGTAATGAGTACATAAACCACATGATAATCAAAGTAAAGAAAAGTTTACTTAAATCGATAAGTAAAAGGACTCACTCCTCCATGTCACCCGTAAATGAAGCAAAACCATTGTGTGAGTACATCATTGATGGAAGTGAGTGAAAGTTAAAGCCATCAATATGATACTCCTCCACCCACCTGAGAAGCATTAGCCCAGAAATCATCTATAGTACCAACTTCTGACAAAAAGCAAAGCCTATTTAACTGACTTGAGGAAGGCCAAATATGCTACCAATTTAAATTTGAAAGAAGGAAGTGCAACACATTTTGATCTCCATAATTGAACATTCTCGTACCCCAGAATTTATGATTGCTTCGCTTGCCTAAAATATATTAAAATTGCTTAAAAATTGACAATGATTTGTTTTTTAATAGCAATACAACACATACATATGCCAAATGATTCTTGTGACTAAATGAGTACAAGGTGTTCACAGAAATTCATCAAGAACGGTACCATATCATTAAACTTTGAACCATTACCATGTGCTACATCAACTAAGCGCTTGAAGTCCTCTGACTGAGACAAGAGAGGGTATGTAAATAATATCTTAAGCCTCTTACTTAATTACTGTATAAAAGATAAAATTGTTCTCTAGAAATGTGAAAACATTGATGAATCAGACAAGTTGTAAAGTTCATCAGCAAGTTTTGCTATGCTTGTTCAAAAGAGCAAGCAAAAACCAGGATTTTATTGGATCATATGATATGCTAACATCTCCACAAGCCCATAAATCACAATAAAACAAGCAAAATTGATAAAAGAATATAAACCCTAGAAAATTCACCCCCTATTCGCACATTTTACCCCAAAATCTCAAACAATTAACAAAAGCAACTCTATAAGGGGAATCAGAGGTAGAGAATGAGGCAACATCGAGGACTTATTGACAAGTTCTTACCATTTCGGATGAAGCCCTGTTTTAGGGGGTGAGCAAACTGGAGTCTGCGACCACCACCACCTCATCCCGCCACCACATCCGCCTCATCCCTTCACCACTGTTACTGCCTGACCTTGCCGCCTCAGCACATCTGTCGCCCCTGCACCACCACATCACTGTGTCGCCACCACACCACCTCCTAGCTCTATTAGAAACCTATGCCATCAACCACCAGAAAGAACCGTGCCCCTGCATTCGCCCTAGCTCCACCACCTCCTAGCTCCGCCACCTCCCAGTGCTACCTTTACTCCGCCAGAAACCCACACCACCAGCGCTGCCCTAGTTCCACCACCCCTACCTCCATCCTAGCTCCGCCACCTCCTAGCTCTACCAAAAACTCTATCCCCTGCCACACCGCACCGCTTTGCCATCGCTGCTCCACAACTGCTCCAATCGAACTACCGTCGCGCCGCCGCTGACTCATCTCCAATCAAACCACCGTGCCTACACCAATCCAACCACTGTCGATCGTCGATTAGTCGAGCAGCGGCGAGGAAAATTTGAAGGATGAATTTTGGGAAGAAAGAAAGAAAATGAAGAAATGAGGGCAGGGTTTCCTTTTTTATTTTTTATCACAGGGGTATAATAGTTATTTCACTTATTTCCAGCCTTTTTTTAATTTGTATTTTTATATACTAATTCAAATAAAGTTTAACCGTGGATTAGTTAAAGTAAACTTTATTATTAGTGTTTATATAATGAAAATCGAGTAAAGTAAGACCGTTGATTAGTTAAAGTTAGCTTAGTCACTAGTCGAAGGTAATGGTAAATAAAAAGAAAGCGTGAGAGTCTACGGGAGTGGGAACATTGTCCCACTTCTGTGATACAATGAAACCTACTAAACTACCCCTGATCTAGATGGTACAATCAGGTGGCCCAAAAAAATGCCGTGGGAATGTACGGGAGTGGGAACATTAGCCCACTCCCTTTATACATGTTACCTAAAATACTACCCCTGATCTAAAAAAAAGAATAGAAAGGCATAAGAACAAACTCACTAGCCCCTCCTCCATGGAACCTCCATCCAACCAGGAGTGGTAACCGGCTCTTGACCCATGGTTTTTTCCCCACAGGTGTAATCCCAACAACCGCTAAAGTGCGGCGACGGCCTTCGAAACCGAGAGTGATCTCGGCCTTCCAATGAATGAAGCAATGCGTCCTCTCCGGGTGGAGCTGGTACACCGCTTCTACCATGTACACCCCTAAGATGAAGATAAAGGGGTGTTATTGGCCTTCAGTAACGATCTCTGTGTGGGTGCCAAGGGTTTTTCTTTGGAGATGGGAGGCAGTTGACCGTAGTCGATGGTGCTCCCAGTTGCTCCCCGTGGATAGACCTCCTAATGATAAGAGACCAGGCATGACTTCTACCGCGCACGCGTCGCGTAACGGTTTTGTAACCGTTCTCTCCATTTTTGGCAAATGGACAACCCTATGCCATTTTACACTTTTCAGTGCAGCGCAGGCAAATCGCGCAACCGTCAAATCCAAGTATCTCAGCTAGCAGTGGGTTAATTAATTTTGCGTACGCTAATTAATTAATCCACTACCCAATTCAAGTAGTTGTGCAACCAAATGATGAAAGGTTACACCCCACTGGATAGGGAAAATGAGAACTCCCTCACCCGTGATCCACAATTTCAGCCCAAAAGGAAAGGATGAAACTCTCCACATTTCCATAAATAAATTTATTTTTTTATTTTTTCCCCTGACCCTTAGCCCTCGAACCACTGGCCCTCAAGACCACTCAGACCACTGGCCCTCGAGACCACTCAGACCACTGGCCCTCGAGACCACTCAGACCACTGGCCCTCTAGACCTCTCAGACCACTGGCCCTCGAGACCTCTCGAACCACTGGCTCTCGAGACCTCTTGAACCGCTAGCCCTCGAGACCTCTCAAACCACTGGCCCTCGAGACCTCTCGAACTGCTGGCCCTCGAGACCTCTCGAACTGGTGGCCCTTGAGACCTCCCGAAATGGTGGCCTTTGAGACCTCTCGAACCAGTGGCCCTCGAGATCTCTCGAACCAGTGGCCCTCGAGATCTCTCGAACCACTGGCCCTCGAGACCTCTCGAACCGCTGGCCCTCACACCAGTGGCCCTCGAGATCTCTTGAACCACTGGCCCTCAAGACCTCTTGGACACTGGCCCTCGAGACCTCGCATACCTCTGGCCCTCGAGACCGCACGAACCTCTCGAACCGGTGGCCCTCAAGAACTCCCGAACCGGTGGCCTTTGAGACCTCTCAAACCAGTGGCCCTCGAGATCTCTCAAACCAGTGGCCCTCGAGATCTCTCGAACTAGTGGCCCTCGAGACCTCTTGAGCCACTGGCCCTCGAGACCTCTCGAGCCACTGGCCCCCGAGATCTCTCGAGCCACTGGCCCCGAGACCTCACGAACCACTGGACCTCGGGACCTCTCGAACCGGTGGCCCTCAAGACCTACCGAACCGGTAGCCTTCGAGACCTCTCGAACCAGTGGCCCTCGAGATCTCTCGAACCACTGATCCTCAAGACCTTTCGAACCACTGGCCCTTGAAACCTCTTATACAACTGGCCCTCGAGATCTCTTGAACCGGTGGCCCTCGAGGGAGTGACCCTCTAGGGTTTAAGGTTAAAGATTTTTTTTCCAGACCTACCTACTTTGGTCAATTTCCAAACTGGGCCAATTTTCAAAAATCCATCTGATTTGAAACTGGCCAAATAACCATCCAAATAGTCATCCCTTAACGAGAATACTGCTCCCTCCATTCGTCTCCTTTATTCTTATGACTGATGATTCCTTATTAGTGTTCATGAGGCAGTGGAATAAGCTTGGTTGTTAGTATAAAAAATAGGGCAGGTTTGGCATAAGATCCAATTAACACAAGTAAACAAGGCTGGGCATTATCCGGGATTTGAACACAAGCGTGGCTGGGGGTTACCGTGGTCTGGGCACCAGCAAGGCCGGGGGGCAAGACCGGGTTCTGAACACAGACTAGGATAGAATTTTCCCAGGTTCTAAACACACGCGAGGCCGGAAGGTGTCCGGGATCTGAACACACGCAAGGCTGGGTGTTTACCGGGGTCTGTACACAAGCGAAGCAGGCTGTTAGGCTAGGATTTAGACACAAGCAAGGCCGGAATTATCCAAGGTTCTAGACACAAGCATGGCCGGAAGGTGACCGGGGTTTGAACATTAGCAAGGCCGGGTGGATACCGGGGTTTGAACACGAGCTAGGCCGGTTGGATGCCCAGGTTTTGGACACTAGTTTACTCACATCAACAAGAACTCAGTAAAAAATCTGACACATATTCTTTATCCCTGCAACTCATCAATATTCCTTCTATCTACCAACAATAGCATTTTTTGCACACAAATCCGCACATGGACAGATAGATTCCCACACAAACAACACATATAGACCATGGAGGGAGTGAAATCGTCACCAAATGGACACTAAATCTTCACAGAACAGAGTTCTGCCCACACTAAATCCACACTAAATTCCTCAGCAAAATCCACCCTAATTCCCTACCTTTCCACAGCAGGCCACGCAAAACAGCATTTATGTACACATATTATGCAAACTACAGTACCCTACAAAATTCTACAGAACATAGTACCCTACAAAATTGTGTTCTTTCTGAACACCGCACTTTGCTATCCACAAAACAGAATACAAATCACATTATTATCCACGAGATGAAACCTAGAAGACAGAGTTGTGCCACAAACAGAGTTCCGCTCCGCACACACAGATTCACGAATTCAACACATGGATTCTTTAATCACAATAGGCCTACCAGCGAGAGGTGAGGACTTACTTGGGACAATGCTGAATCCGTCGCCGTCGGCAGTAGAATCGTCTTCCTCCTGTATCCAGAATATTCCGCACTTCAAGACCGGTGAGCAGGTCTTCTTCCCAGAGGACCCATGGTGAAGCTATGGGTCGTCAAAATCCCAGTCCTAGAAGTGGAAGATACGAACTTCAAGGACCGCAAACCCGGTCTTTCTCCAAAATCGAGCTTCAAGATGGAGAAGCGATTCTTCCTCCAAGAAAACCCATAATCGAGGTATGTGTTTTCATAATCCAAGACCAAAATCCAGTTTTTCCCAAAATTACGAGCTACGGGTTTCAAAGGAACGTTGAGAAACCCATATCCAGTTTTCGGAACTTCAGAGAATGGTGAAATAGTTCGAGTTGGAAACCCTTTTATACCTTAAAAGATTCCCAGCGAGGAGCCCAACATTATTGTCAGACTCCTCGCCCGAGAAGAAGAGCTACGGAAGAGAAACTGGCAAAAATTGGACACGATGAATAGTGTCAGGGCTACGCCCTATTTTCGCTCATCAGCTTAGTCACTAGTCGAAGGTAATGGTAAATAAAAAGAAAACCGTGAGAGTCTA
This sequence comes from Rubia yunnanensis, assembly GCA_037428765.1. Lineage (NCBI taxonomy): Eukaryota > Viridiplantae > Streptophyta > Magnoliopsida > Gentianales > Rubiaceae > Rubia > Rubia yunnanensis. The sequence continues at coordinate 60,011,652 of CM075069.1, read as the reverse complement.
CGGGAGTGGGAACATCATCCCACTCCCGTGATACAATGAAACCTACTTAACTACCCCTGATCTAGATGGTACAATCAGGTGGTCCCAAAAATGCTGTGGGAGTGTACGGGAGTGGGGACATTGGCCCACTCCCTCAATACATGTTACCTAAAATACTGCCCCTTGTCTAAATGTTACATCCAGGTGACCCAAAACAAAGAGAACAGAAGATCATGAGAACAATCTCGCTAGCCCCTCCTCCATGGAACCTCCATCCAACCGGGAGTCTTAACCGGCTCTTGACCCATGGTTTGTTCCCCATAGGTGTAATCCCAACCATCGCTGAAGTGCGGCGATGGCCTTCGAAACCGAGAGAGGTCTCGGCCTTCCATGGAATGAAGCAATGCGTCCTCTCCTGATGGAGTTGGTACACCGCTTCTACCATGTACACCCCTAAGATGAAGATAAAGGGGTGTTATTGGCCTTCGGTAACGATCTCTGTGTGGGTGCCGAGATTTTTCCTTTGGGGATGGGAGCTAGTTAACCGTAGTCGATGGTGCTCCCAGTTGTTCCCCGCAGATAGACCTCCTAATGATAAGAGACCGGGCATGACTTCTACCGCACACGCCCCGCGTAACGGTTTTGTAACCATTTTCTCCATTTTAGGCAAATGGACAACCGTATGCCATTTTACACTTTTCAGTGCAGCGCAGGCAAATTGCGCAACCATCAAATCCAAGTATCTCAGCTAGTAGTGGGTTAATTAATTTTGCGTACACTAATTAATTAGTCTACTACCCAAATCAAGTAGTTGTGCAACCCAAGTGATGAAAGCTTTCACCCCAGTGGATGGGGAAACTGAGAACTCCCTTACCCCAGTGCCCATGAAAAAGAAGGCTTAATATCTAAACATTTCCAAAAGGGTTTTTTTTACCCATAGCCTTCAAGACCACTCGGACCACTGGCCTTCGAGGCCTCTCGGACCTGTGGCCCTCGAGACCTCTCAAACCAGTGGCCCTCGAGATCTCTCGGACCACTGGCCTTCGGGACATCACGAACCTCTGGACCTCTGTACCTCTCAAACCGCTGGCCCTCAGGACCTCTCAAACCTCTGGCCCTCGAGACCTCTCGAGCTGGTGGCCTTTGAGACCTCTCGAACCAGTGGTCCTTGAGATCTCTCAAACCATTGGCCCTCGAGACCTCTCAGAACACTGCCTCTCACGACGTCTCAAACCACTGGTCCTCTAGACCTGTCGAACCGGTGACCCGCAAGACCTGTTGAACCGCTGGTCCTCGAGACCTCCTGAACCGCTGGCCCTCGGGACTTCTCAAACCTCTAGCCCTCGAGACCACACAAACCTCTAGGTCAAGGGACCTCTCGAACCGGTGGCCCTCGAGACCTCTCAAACCAGTGGCCCTCGAGACCACTCTAGATGGCCATCGAGACCTCTCGAACCAGTGGCTCTCGAGATTTCTTGGACCAGTTACCGTCGAGGCCTCTCTAACCATTGGCCCTCGAGACCTCTCGAACTACTGGCCCTCGAGACCTCTCGAACCACTGGCCCTCGAGACCTCTCGAATAGCTAGTCCTCGAGACCTCTCGAACAACTGGTCCTCGAGACCCCTCGATCAACTGGACCTTGAGACCTCTCGAACAACTGGCCCTTCGAGACCCAAAATATTTATCATTTTCAAAATTATTTATTTATTTATTATTTTTTTACACTTTACCCTCGAATACACTTGGACCACTGGCCTTCAAAACCTCTCGGGCCAGTAGCCCTCGAGACCTCTCGAACCGGTGGCCCTCGAGACCTCTCGAACCGGTGGCCCTCGAGACCTGTCGAACTGGTGGCCCTCGAGACCTCTCGAACCTCTGGTTCTCGAGACCTCACGAACCTCTGGACCTCTGGACCTGTCGAACCGGTGGCCCTTGAGACCTCCCGAACTGGTGGTCTTTGAGACCTCTCGAACCAGTGGCCCTCGAGATCTCTCAATCCACTGGCCCTCGAGACCCCTCGAAGCACTAGCCCTTGAGACCTCTTGTACCCCTGGTCCTCGAGACCTGTCAAACTGCTGGCCTACGAGACCTGTCGAACCGCTGGCCCTCGAGATCCCTCGAACCGCTGGCCCTAGGGACCTCTCGAACCTTTGGCTCTCGAGACCTCATGAGCCTCTGGAGCTCGGTACCTCTCAAACCGGTAGCCCTCGAGGCCTCTCGAACCCCTGGCGCTCGAGACCTCTCGAACCGCTGGCCCTCGAGACCTCTCGAACCGCTGGCCCTCGAGACCTCGTGAACCTCTAGCCCTCGAGACCTCACGAACCTCTGGACCTCTGGACCTGTCGAACCGGTGACCCTCGAGACCTCCCGAACTGGTGGTCTTTAAGACCTCTCGAACCAGTGGCCCTCGAGATCTCACGAACCAGTGGCCCTCGAGATCTCTCGAACCAGTGGCCCTCGAGATCTCTCGAACCAGTGGCCCTCGAGATCTCTCGAACCACTGGCCCTCGAGACCTCTCGAAGCACTAGCCCTCGAGACTTCTCGGACCCCTGGTCCTCAAGTCCTGTCTAACCTCTGGCCCACGAGACCTGTCGAACTGTTGGCCCTCGAGACCTCTCGAACCGCTGGCCCTAGGGACCTCTCGAACCTTTGGCTCTCAAGACCTCACGAGCCCCTGGAGCTTGGTACCTCTCAAACCGGTAGCCCTCGAGGCCTCTCGAACCGGTGGGCCTTGAGACCTATCGAACTGGAGGCCCTCGATACATCTCGAACTGGTGGCCCTCAAGGCCTCTCAAACCAGTGGCTCTCGAGATTTCTCGAACTAATGGCCCTCGAGACCTCTCGAACCACTGGCTCTCGAGACCTCTCGAACCACTGGCTCTCGAGACCTCTCGAACAATTGGTCCTCTAGGCCTCTCGAACAGCTGGCCCTCGAGTCCTCTTGAACAACTGGCCCTCGAGACCTCTCGAACTACTGGCCCTCGAGACCTAAAGTGTTTTGGGTTTTGTTTTGTTTTTTTGTTTTTTGTTTTTTTTTTTTGTTTTTTTATTTTTGTTTTTTTTCCCTTCTGCTTCTTTTGGCTGCCAGGTGGATGTCCGCATCTATTGTTACCTGCAAAAGAAACATTTACCTCTTTGGTGTTGTATCGATGGTGTCCCCTAAGCTTACCTACAAGAAACTTTAGGAAAAAAGAAGGGACTTCCTCATTTTTTACGTTTGTTTGCAGAGGATCCCTATCTAGAACAACAGTTCATGTGGGAATAATCTGTTGAGGATGAGGTAACAGTCCTTTTGGATAAGCTTGAAAAGGACTATTACCTCATCCTCAACAGAGTCACTAGTCGAAGGTAATGGTAAATAAAAAGAAACCGTGGGAGTGTACGGGAGTGGGAACATTAGCCCACTCCCTTAATACATGTTACCTAAAATACTACCCCTGATCTAAATGTTACAACCAGGTGACCAAAAGAAGCTAGTCCCGTCGTGATGACCGGGGCCTGTGGAAACCATCCATGAAAATATTACAACCATCGTGGTGACCAGGGCCTGTATGAGCCATTCCTTCAATAGAGTCCCTCCGTGGTGACCGGGGCCTGTATAAGCCATCCCTGAAAAAAACAGAGGGGCATGAGAACAAACCCACTTGCCTCCTCGCTCCATTTTACATCCCTGCTACTGGTGGTGTGATTCGGCTCTTGCGCCGTGGTTTGCTCCCCACGGGTGTCTTCAAATCCGAAGTGGTCTCGGTCTTCCAATGAATGAAGGGCTTGCCTCCTCGCTCCATTTTACATTCCTACTACCGGTGGTGTGAACCGACTCTTGCGCCATGGTTTGCGCCCCACGGGTGTCTTCAAATCCGAAGTGATCTCTGTCTTCCAATTAATGAAATAGTATGATTTGTCCTCCGAAAAGGGCTTGCACACCGCTTCTACCATGCACACCTCTAAGATGAAGATAAAGAGGTGTTATTGGCCTTCGATAACGGTCTCTGGATGAGGGTCGAGGCTTTCTCTGTGGGGTTGGTAGCAGTTTGACCGTAGTCTGTTGTGCTCCCAAGTGTTCCCCGTGGATAGACCTCCTAGGAATAAGAGACCGGGCATGACTTCTACCACGTACACCCCGCGTAACAGTTTTGTAACCGTTCTTTCCATTTTAGGCAAATGGTCAGCCTGATGCTGTTTTGCACTTTTCAGTACAGCGCAGGAAAATAGCGCAACCGTTAATTCCAAGTGATACCTAGCTAGGGGTTAATTAATTTACGTACGCAGAATTAATTTACCCCTTACCCAACCTACATGGCCATGCTGCTGCCATGGGAAATCCTGCCAACCATCTGAAGAGAAGCTGCTGTTTTGTTTTTTTTCAATCCAACAGTAGCCGTCCCTCGAGGTTTTTTCACGAGTCCCCCCTCAAGGATAGAGCACTCGAACACCTTCAGCCCTCGAATACCCCCCCCCCCACGAGCACTCGGGAGCTTACGACACTCGAATGGTGCTCGAGTACTCGAGCACCACCTGCACCACCTCGAGGACAAAGCACTCGAACACCTTCAGTCCTCGAGTGCCCCCCAGTGCACCTGAAAGCTTCCAACACATAAATTGCCCCCTCGAGATCTCGAGCACCACCAGGACCACCTCGAGGACAGAGCTCAAGAACACCTTCAGCCCTCTAATGCCCCCAATGAGCCCAAGAACACCTTCAGCTTAATCCTTCCATCCTCGAACCATCCCTCAAACTCGAATACCTCAATCCGTCTCTCCTCAAACCATCCTCAAATTTTTGAGCATATCCAGCACTCGAATGCCTTCAGCACTCGAATCTATCGAAATTCCTTCAGCCCTTGGACCATCCTTCCAACCTCGGACCATCACTCCACTTCCCTTCGAGTACTCGAGCACTTCCATCATTCGAATGCCCATGTCGGGCACTTGAATGCCTTCAGCACTCGAATCCCTCAAAATCACCTTCAGCTCTCGAACCATCCCTCAACTTCCCTTAGATTATTCGAACCTCCCCCCCTCGAGGGCAAAGAACTAGATCACCTTCAACCCTCGAATGCCCTCCACCGAGCACTCGAAGGCTTCCAGCACTCAAATGTCCCCCTCAAGAACTCTAGCACCTCCACCGCTCGAATACCTCAATCCATCTAACCGCAAACTACCCTCGAGTACTTGAGCACTTCTAGCACTCGAATGCCTCGAAATCTCCTTCAGCCCTCGGACCATCCTTCCATCTTCGACCCATCCCTCCACTTCCCTTCGAGTAATCGAACCTCCATCCCTCGAAGGGTTACTGTTCAGCATACTATTCGAGTTGCTACTGCCAACTGATAGATGTGATTGCCGGACCATATTTTTTGGCATTGTTGAGTCACCAGAATCTGGGCAAAAATTGAGAACTACCAATTACGAGAATCTGCTCTTCCGTTCCTTTTCTTCCGGGAATTCTACCCGAATCGATTAGAACTGACTGTAATGCTAACATTTTCCATGCCTGAGACCCTTCATTAATATTAATCTCCTATGAACATCATATTTATATGCCACTTTCAGTAGAAGTGGCGCACTAACCCACACAGATTCTCATAAACAGCCCTTCTCTTCCTACCATACCTTCCCAGCATGCGTCGACAATCCACACATTCTACAAAATTAGATATGAAAAGCTTCTCCTATTCCCAACAAAACTACTCAGAACAGAGTACCACCGTAATCCCCACGGGTTTAGCGTACGAATTGCTTCTTTCTACAGGAGGCCTCACCAAGAATAATTTCTATACAAATAACACTAAATGAACCAAAAACAGCTTCCCAGACGACAATTCCACTTCAAATATTCGCACAACAAAATCCCCAGAGAATCCGCACAAGAATTCATCCATTAAAGTCCACACAAAATTTAAATAGTGTAAGACTTACATGGGTGTTCGCCAAGCTCTCCATGTTTGCATCGGGTACGGGTCTTCCTCCTCCGCTAGAACTTCGTCTTCCTCCTCCAGCAGAAAAATTCCACTCATCGGGACCGGTGAGCAGGTCCTTTTCCATTTAAACCCATCGTGGATCTATGGGTCTTCGAATTCCAGTTCAAAAAGTCCGATATTCGAACTTCAAGAACCCAAAAGCTCCTAGCTTGAAGACCGAAAAAGCAAGTCTTCATCCCAGAAAACCCATAAAGAAGCTATGGGTTTTCCAAATCCACGTTCGGATTGCAGATCTTCCTCCAAGAGTTCAAGGATCTAGCTTTCTTTTGCATAATGGGGACCCAGATCTCCAATTCAATTCATCCACAACCAACGAAAACCATAAATGGAAACACTCCCAGTGAGGAGCCCAACATTAATGTCGGGCTCCTCGCAGGAGAAGGGGAGCTGTGGAAGAGAGACCCGGCGAAAACCTAACAAGATGAACAGTGTAGGGCTGCGCCCTATTTTTGCCTCAGTCAGCTTCTCAGCTTTGTCACTAGTGTTTTTCAACAGAGTCACTAGTCGAAGGTAATGGTAAATAAAAAGAAACCATGGGAGTGTACGGGAGTGGGAACATTAGCCCACTCCCTTAATACATGTTACCTAAAAAACTACCCCTGATCTAAATGTTACAACCAGGTGACCAAAAGAAGTTATTCCCGTCGTGATGACCGGGGCTTGTGGAAACCATCCATGAAAAGTATTACAACCCGTCGTGGTGACCGGGGCTTGTATGAGCCATTACTTCAACAGAGTCTCTTCGTGGTGACTGGGGCCTGTATAAGCCATCCCTAAAAAAAAATAGAGGCGTGAGAACAAAATCACTTGCCTCCTCGCTCCATTTTACATCCCTGCTACTGGTGGTGTGAATCGGCTCTTGCTACTGGTGGTGTGAACCGGCTCTTGCACCGTGGTTTGCTCCCCACGGGTGTCTTCAAATCCGAGAGTGGTACTCGGTCTTCTAATCCGAGGGTGGTACTCGGTCTTCCAATGCATGAAGTAGTATGACCTGTCCTCCTAAAAAGGCTTTGCACACCATTTCTACCATGTACACCTCTAAGATGAAGATAAAGAGGTGTTATTGGCCTTCGATAACGGTCTCTGGATGAGGGCCGAGCTTTCTCTGTAGGGTTGGGAGCAATTTAACCGTAGTCCGCTGTGCTCCCAAGTGTTCCCCACAGATAGACCTCCTAAGCATAAGAGACCGGGCATGACTTCTACCGCGCACGCCCCACGTAACGGTTTTGTAACCGTTCTTTCCATTTTAGGGAAATGGACAGCCTGATGCCATTTTGCACTTTTCAGTGTAGCGCAGGCAAAAAGCACAAACCGTTAATTCCAAGTGATACCTAGCAAGGGGTTTATTATATATATTTTTTTCAACAGTAGCCATCACTCAAGGTTTCTTCACGAGTCCCCCCTCGAGGACAGAGCCCATGAATACATTCAGCCCTTGAATTCCCCCCCGATCACTCGGGAGCTTACGACACTCGAATGGCTACCTCGAGTACTCGAGCACCACCTGCACACCACCAGCACCACCTGCACACCACCAGCACCACCTCGAGGACAGAGCTCAAGAACACCTTCAGCCCTCGAAAGCCCCCAAAGAGCCCAAGAACACCTTCAGCTTAATTCTTCCATCCTCGAACCATCGCTCAAACTCAAGTACCTCAATCCGTCCCCCCACGAGCCATCACTCTGCTTTCCTTCGAGTACTCGAGCATTTCCATTATTCGAATGCCCATCTCGAGCACTTGAATGCTTTCAGCACTTGAATCCATTGAAATCACCTTCAGCCCACGAACCGTCCCTCATCTTCCCTTCAATTATTCGAACCTCCCACCTCGAGGGCAAAGAACTAGAACACCTTCAACCCTCGAATGCCCTCCACAAAGCATTCGAAGGCTTCCAGCACTCAAATGTTCCCTTCGAGAACTCTAGCACCTCCAGCGCTCGAATACCTCGAGTACTTGAGCACTTCCAGCACTCGAATGCCCATCTCGAGCACTCGAATGCCTTAGCATTCAAATCCCTCAAAATCTCCTTCAGCCCTCGTTCCATCCTTCCATCCTCGAACCATCCCTCAACTTCCCTTCGAGTACTCAAACCTCCACCCCTCGAGGGGTCACTGTTCATCATACCATTCGAGTTGCCACTGCCAACTGATAGACGTGGTTGCCGGACCATTTTTTCCGGTGCTGTTGAGTCACCGGAATCTGGGCAAAAATTGAGAAAATTACTAATTACGAGAATCTGCTCTTCCGTTCCTTTTCTTCCTGGATTCTTATTAAACTGAGAAACAGGGCCAACAAATTGGGAGTGTCATTCTTTATGATTCCGATTAAAACAATCCACCATGGTCGGCCGTCAAACCAACCAACACACAGTGGAACATCTCATAACATCAATGGTGAATCTGACTAACCCCAAAGTATTGCCACCTCAATTATACCCAGAATGAATATCACCGTATAAATGTTCATGAGTGAGAGAAAATTTTTAAATCTGTGTTTTCGGCATAGAGCGTCTAAGTGCAAACTAGGCCAGGGAACACAAGGCCAGGGAACACAAGGCCAGGGAACACAAGGCCGAGGGTTGTCCGGGTTCGGAACACAAGCGAGGCTGGGATTTTACCGGGTTCTGAGCACAAGCAAGGCTGGGACAGGAACCAGGTTCTGTTCACTTGCAAGGCCAGAGGTTTCCCAGGGTTTGAACACACACTTGGCCGAAAGATGGCCGGGTTCTGAGCACTAGCAAGGCCGAATGATCAGTCTGGGATTTGAACACTAGCTAGGCTGGTCGGGTTCTCGGGGTTTGAACACATGGTCCCCTGAATCAGTTTTGGTAGCCTATTGGTCTAAGTTCCAATTTGAATTTGAGTAAACAAGGTCGAGCATTTTTCTGGTTCTGAGCACAAGCATGGCTGGGTGGGTTTCCGGGAGCAAGGCCGGGCTGGCAGGCCAGGTTTTGATCACTTGCAAGGCTGGAGGTTGCCCAGGTTTTGAGCACAAAAAAGGCCGGATGGTGACTGGGATCTAGGCACTAGCAAGGCCGGGGGATAAGGCCGGGGTTTGGACACAAGCTAGGCCAGTCGGGCTCGAGATTTGAGCACAAGTTTACCCTAATCGATTAGAACTGACTGTAATGCTAAGAATTTCCATGCCTGCAACCCTTCATTAATATTACTCTCCTATGAACATCATATTTTCAGCCACTTTCAGTAGGAGTGGCGAACTAACCCGCACAGATACTCGTAAACAGCCCTTCTCTTCCTACCATACCTTCCCGGCATGCGTCGGCAATCCACACATTCTACAAAATTAGATATGCAAAGCTTCTCCTGTTCCCAGCAAATCTACTCAGAACAGAGTACCACCGTAATCCCCACGAGTTTAGCGTACGAATTACTTCTTTCCACAGGAGGCCTCACCAAAAATAATTTCTATACAAATAGCACTAAATGAAACCAAAAAGCAGCTTCACAGACGATAAGTTCCTCTTCAAATATTCGCACAACAAAATCCCCAGAGAATCCACACAAGAATTTCATCCCTTAAAGTTCACACAAAATTATAGTGCAAGACTTACATGGGTGTTCGACAAGCTCTCCATTTTTGCATTGGGTATGGATCTTCCTCCTCCTCCAGAACTTTGTCTTCCTCCTCCAGCGGAAAAGTTCCACTCATCAGGACCAGTGGACAGGTCCTCTTTGATTTAAACCCATCGTGGATCCATGGGTCTTCAAATTCCAGTTCGAAAAGTCCGATATTCAAACTTCAAGAACCCAAAAGCTCCTAGCGTGAAGACCGAAAGGCAAGTCTTCATCCCAGAAAACCCATGAAAAGGCTGTGGGTTTTCCAGATCCACGTTCGGACTGCGGATCTTTCTCCAAGAGTTCACGGATCAAGCTTTCTTTTGCATAGCGGGGACCCAGATCCCGAATTCAATTCATCCAGAACCAGGGCAAACCATACATAGAAACACTCACAGCGAGGAGCCCAACAATAATGTCGGGCTCCTCACTGAAGAAGGGAAGCTGTGGGAGAGAGACCCGGCGAAAACCTAACACGATGAATAGTGCAGGGCTGCGCCCTATTTTCGCCTCCTTCAGCTTTGTCACTTCAACAGAGTCACTAGTGTTTCTAAATAGAGAGAGTCAAGTAAAGTTTGACCATTGATTAGTTAAAGTCAACTTAGTCACTAGTATTTATATATAGAAAGTCAAGTAAGGTTTGACCGTAGATTAGACAAAGTCAAACATTAATATTAGTATTTAATATATACTAATTCAAATAAAGTTTGACCGTTAATTAGTTAAAGTCAACTTTGTTATTAGTGTTTATTTATTGAAAGTCATGTAAATCTTGACCGCTCATTAGACAAAGTTAACCTAGATGTTAGTGTTTATATATTGAAAGTCAAGTAAAGTTTGACCGTTGATTAATTAAAGTCAGCTTAGTCACTAATATTTCTATATAGAGAGAGAGTCAAGTAAAGTTTGACCGCTGATTAGACAAAGTCAACCTAGTTATTGGTGTTTATGTATTGTAAGTCGAGTAAAGTTTGACCGTTGATTAGTTAAAGTCTGCTTAGTCACTAGTGTTTCTATATAGAGAGAGTCAAGTAACACTCTCTATATAGAAACACTCTCTATATAGAAACACTAGTGACTAAGCTGACTTTAACTAATCAACGGTCAAACTTTACTCGACTTTCAATACATGAACACTAATAACTAGGTTGACTTTGTCTAATCAACGGTCAAACTTTACTTGACTTTCAATAAATAAACACTAATATTTAACTTTGATTAGTTAAAGTCAACTTAGTCACTAGTATTTATATATAGAAAGTCAACTAAGGTTTGACCGTTGATTAGACAAAGTCAAATATTTTTATTAGGATTTATTATATACTAATTCAAATAAAGTTTGACCGTTAATTAGTTAAAGTCAACTTTGTTATTAGTGTTTATTTATTGAAAGTCAAGTATATTTTGACCGATGATTAGTCAAAGTCAGCCTAATTATTAGTGTTTATATATTGAATGTAAAATAAAGTTTAACCGTTAAGTTGTTAAAGTTGTATTTATGTATACTAAATCAATTAAGGGTTGAACGTTAATTAGTTAATGTAAACAAATTTTATTCTTATTTGTATATATTAGGTCAGTAAAGGTTGATCGTTGATTAATTTAACTTAACATAGTTATTAGTTAAAGTCAACAAAAGAAGTGAACGATTTTGAAAGTTAAAAAAAAGCTTAGAACAGCTGCATAGCTGCTCCCAGCTCATGAAATTTCTGGGAAGATTATTTCAAATTTTTGGCAAATTTTTTGAATTCTTTGGTAGAAAAATTGAACTTTAAAAAATTTTGACGAATATTTAGAAATTTTTGGCAGGAAGATAGAATTTTAAAATTTTTTGGCGATTTCTTTGGCGGGAAAAATTTAAAATTTTTAGCACCGGTTTTAACCGGTGCTATTTTCTTGAAAATCGGTGCTAATATTTCCAAAATCGGTGCTATTTAAAGTTTTTTGTCTATTTCTTTGGTGGAAAAATGAATTTTGAAAATTTTTAGCACCGGTTTTCTATTGTTTACAAAAACCGGTGTTAAATTATATTTTTTTGGCGATTTCTTTGGTAGGAGAAATTTATAAATTTTTAGCACCGGTTTAAACCGATGCTATTTTCTTCCAAAACCGGTGCTATTTTTATATTTTTAGCACCGGTTTAAACCGCTGCTATTTTCTTCCATAGCCGGTGCTATTTTTTTAATTTTTAGCACCGGTTGGAAAAAAACGGTGCTAATTTTTCCAAAACCGGTGCTATTTAAATATTTTTGGCTATTTCTCTAGCGCAAAAATGAATTTTAAATATTTTTAGCACCATTTTTACAAAACTGGTGCTATTGCTTACAAAAATCGGAGCTATTTGTTTTATTGTTAGCACCAGTTTAAAAAAACCGGTGCTATTTTTTTACTAAAACCGATACTATTTTGAATTTTTTGGCTGGAAGATAGAATTTTACAAATATCTAGCACCGGTTTTTAAAAACCGGTGCTATTTTAAAATTTTAGGCTATTTCTTTGGTGGGAAAATGAAAATTTCAAATTTTTAGCACCGGTTTTTAAAAACCGGTGCTATTTTAAATTTAGCATAGCTTTTTAAAAAATCGGTGTTAATAAAAAAACTGGTGTTAAATTAACACGGGTTTTAAAAATCGGTGTTAAAATTTAAAAAACAAGTGCTATGAGATTTTGAGCACCGGTTTTAAAAACCGGTGCTGAAAAACTAGTGCTAGAAGGGGGGGTCTCTGTGGTAGTGTTCTCTGCATTGAATTCGTCCAGGCTGCTTTGGTTCACCACTTTGATTTCTAGAGGATTGCTGATTTCCTTTTTCAAATCTTGTCCCACGATTAATTTCGAATACTTGCGGCCTCTGTCTATTTCCACCATACCTTTCTTGAGATTTCTTGTTTACTACTTTCTTCAGCATTCTTGAGAAGGTTTTCGTGATAAGTGCACGTTTGTCAAACTCATAATCACTGTAAGATTTGTGATTATCCTTTAATGATGATGTTTTGAATGCCAATTCTTTTTCCACCATTTTTGTAGCCTGTTTGAATGTCATCTTATATGTCTGTAACGATCTCATCAATTCGTCTAAGCTCATGGTGACTGCATCTCTTGCTTCTTTTATTGTTGCGACCTTCATTGCAAAAACTTTTGGGGAGTGATCTCAAGGTTTTATTCACCAATTTTGCCTTTTTGTAGACTTTTCCAAGTTGATAAGCCATATTGGAGATGTCCCTGAGTTTTTCGTTGAATATAGCAATAGTGTCATCTTCCTCCATCTTGATTTTCTCAAACTTCGTAGCCAACATCTTTAATTTAGATTCTTGAACTCGACTCGCTCCTTCATGAACTATTTGCAGAATATCCCATGCTTTCTTTGCTTGATGACATGTAGAGATGAGTTTGAACTTGTTCTCATCAAATGCCGTGAAGATAGCATTTAGTGCTTTTGAATTTTCCAGTGACACCTTGAGGTCATAAGGAGACCAAGTAGATTTTTCTTTGAGTTTCTGCTCCCTTTGACTTGATTCTCGTTCTTTCGCCTTCGAGCTTGTATTAGCATCTTTAGTAGGGTGATTCCACTCATTTTCAATATAGTACAACGCAAGTTCATCCAGTGAATTGATAAAAACTCGCATGCATGCCTTCCAGTAATTGTAGTTATTGCCTTCCAGTAGAGGTGACCCAGACACCGAAACTTCTTCTTTGGTTGCCATGGTAAAACTGGATCACATTTTCCTTGCTACAACAGGGAAAAATAAGTGACCAAGCATTGATACCAAATGAAATTTAGTTTTACCGAATTTTCTTAATTATTACTAGTATGTTCCAACATAACCTATCTAACAAAGTATGCAATAAAGTAAAGCATTAAAGACACGAGACTTGGTTACGCAATTCGGTGAAATCAACCCACATCTACGGGGCCTGTCCCAGTTCAGAATGAATCCATTAATTAGAAAGATACAGTACAAAGTACACCATACAAAATACTTATCTTTACTAATCAAACATGTGAATTCTGCTAGCTCCCCTAGCTACTGATCCGCCTTGATCAGACTCCCTCTGACTTCGAAACTCGTCGACGCTGGATCTCCTCATCCTGAGGAATCAAGGCATACGATTATGAACTTTGAACGGCAGGTCACGTATGTTGAACATATAGATCTGACTCTTTGCAAGACTCTCGGAAGAATGAAAATATGTGTGCAGATTTTCTCTATTAAATTCGTGAAGTTAATGCAGCTGTGATGTCCCCTTTTAAAGCCATGAGCATATCGGTACTCTCCATGGTTATCTCTATAATATTTCTATTTCTTATCTGCTTCTTAAGCATATCCAAATCTCATAAATAAAGAGATTTTTCTTATAACAATATCTCCCATATATTCGATAAACTCAATACCATATTTGTAGGGATTTTCCATAAACCAACTTTGCTTCTTCCACCGCCTAACATATTGCAGAATATTTAGATTTTTATAAATCACAAATACCATAATCTTCTGTCATTTCTCCGTAAAATCTTATCGGCATAATTATGACTTGTCCGCATGTTCCAACATAGAATTTTTCGTTTTCAAATATGTTCATAAATTATCAATTAAAATATTCAATGAAACCCAATTAAATGGATTATAAAAGAGTTATCTTGACTCGAGATGTGGTCCTCACAGAATCTGTAAGCATAGCATATCATCTTATTTTACTCTTGAAGTTGTTAATAATTGATCTGCATGATTCTATACCTTTGCCTAGTAGCTGTGATCAGTCCAATTATTTCAACCAAAATTTTTACAAAGCAATCCTTTCCATACTGAAAGTCTGAAACTGATCACATTCCTTTGTCCAATTTTATAGAACATATTTATACGCATTATTCTCAGTCATATTCTGGTTCATCGTTAAATCACCCGGAACATACCACACCCATGACTTACACTGAATCATCACATCCCATTCCTTCACATCAAATCCTCACAGTCAATATCAATCATCACAAGCAAACCCTACATCATCCCCTAACCACATCATCCCTTCTCATTCACCAACCTTTAGTCTTCCACCAACACAGCCTAACCTAAGACAAAACACTAGATTAAAACTTAAGCCTCAGTGGATGCATGATTTATCTGTGCATGTAGCTTTTACGGCCAAACTGTTAACAGTTCCAGAGCCTCGTTCATATAAACGGGCCTATAAAGATGTGCAGTGGGTGAAGGCCTTGCAACTGGAGTTGAATGCTTTGGAATCCGATCATACCTGGGAGATTGGTAATCTACCAGCTGGCAAGAGAGCTATAGACTCAAAATGGGTCTACAAAGTCAAATACCATCAGGATGGTTCTGTTGAGAGTTTCAAAGCTTAACAGGTAGCTAAGGGTTTCAGCCAAATTGAAGGATATGACTATTATGATTCTTTCTTCCCAGTAGAAAAACATGTAACATTTAGACTATTTTTATCTATTGTTGCAAAAAGATCGTGACATATACATTAGATTGATGTAAATAATGCCTTCCTTCATGGTTTCATTCAAGAAGATTTGTATCTCAAAATACCCGAGGAGTACGCCAAAGCTTTACTAGGTCAAGTTTGTAAACTGAAGAAGTACTTATACGACCTAAAACAAGCTTCGAGACAATGGAATGTAGATTTTACCAAGCATATAGCAACATTTGGGCTCACTCAGTCCAAGAATAATCATTGCTTAATTATGAAGTTCACTATTTCTTTCAGCCTAGCTTTGATTGTGTATGTAGATGATGTGCTTAAAATTTGGCTTAACCTAATTATATTAATTATTACTACCATGTTCCGACATAATCTATCTAACCAACTATGCAATAAAGTAAAGCATGAACACGCGAGACTTGATTACGTAGTTTGGTGAGATTCACCTACATCTGCGGGGCCTGGCCGATTTAGAATGAATTCACTTATTAGAAAGATACATTACAAAGTACACCATAAAGTTATAGTTATCTTATCGAATTATAACATGTGAATTCTACAAACTCTCCTTATTACCGATCCGCCTTGAACAAACTCCCTCTGACCTCGAAACTCGTCGACGTTGGATCTCCTCCTCCTAAGTAATTAAGGTATACGATTATGAACTTGATCAAACGATTATGATCATGTTGGAAAACAGACGAAAAGCTCTTGAGCACTATACGAAATATACGAAAACCTGGAAGCAAGTTTTCTTCAAATAAAAGCGTAAGTAGCTTAGCCATAATGTCTTTATTTATACCGGCCGCCCGCAACATCTTCTGTGAGAAAATAATTCCTTCTCCATCTCAAATTCTGATTTCAATCAAATCTCATTGAGATATGATTTATGAAATCCAATCCCTTAAATAAAGGAATTGAAATATATTCTATCCAATCAAACCAAATCATTTTCGAAAAGGATATTTATCAAATAAATTCCAATTTCCATAAATCCAAACTAATAACAAAAATATAGGAATTGATATATTCTTCAATCACAACTCTTGAACGGAAATATTGCCTCTCGGATTTTATCTCCAAATTCCCTATATCTCTATAATTTCTTTCTTTGATGTTTCAACACAAACAATTTCATATTTGCATAATTTCTACAAAAATTGCCAATTAACTAAATATGGACTTTACAATCTCCCCCTTTGGCATGTTTTGAACCCAACAATGTTTTGGACTTTCAACGCAAAAACTATTCAAATAGAAAGATCAATATAAATACACTCTGGATGTTGGAACACGAGCTAAAAAATTTAACTCCCCCTAAATTCCATAGCTCCAAAAGTAAAATCACCTCAACATCCATGTTGGAACATCAAACAGACAGTCAATACTGTTAAAACCATGTGAGAACATCCAAAATACCAATTAAACCATGTTGGAACACCAATCCAACAGAACCAATATATACCAGGATTTCGAGAATCTCAAATCCAACAAAACATCAAAACAAATGTCCAGAAATAAAAAAAGTACTCCCCTTGGATCCAAATACATGCCAAAGAAAAATATCATCATAAAATCATAAATAATATCAACAATCATACTTCATTCGCAGCATCCAACTGAGCCAATTCGGCTTCCAATGCAGCAAGCCAAACCTATAATGTAGCAATCTTGGCCTTAACAGTTAACTTCATGGCCTCCTTAGCTTTCTTTGCTGCTATTGTAGAGGAAGTTTCAGCTTCCGAAGATGCCTAAGGAAGACCATGAATCTTCCCAATAGAGAAAATCCTATAGTTGGCCTGAACATGAGTAGTAGTGACAAACACATAATCATCATTTGCCTTCACTTTCCCTCCTTTAGCCAATGCAGAGATGATGCAGGGATGTGGCAAATAGTTCTTCACCCTTGAAGACATAGCTTAAACACTATATTATCTTGAATGATCACTACAAGAAACTGAACCTATTAATTTGCCCTATTTACCTCGATTTTGTCTTAGCTCAAAAAACCTAGGTAAAAACTTCTTTTACCTCGGTTTGTTTTAGTAAACAATAGGTTTTTTACCGCGGTTCTACAATAACTTGAGTAAATAGTCTAGGAAATCAAAGTAAAAGTTATTGCTGACGTAATTGTGATATCGGCAATAAGGGAACAACCTAGCAGTAATAGTCAGTGATGAGAAGATCGATTTTTCACTATCAGTAGATGTGACCGGCTTCTATCCAATGTAAAGAGCGACGTCAATTTTTCCACTAGGCAAAGTCACACATGCCCGTCGGCCCAAACCCGTGCCTAAAATCCTTTATAATAAATTAATTTATGCGATGTCGCACCTAAATTGGTGTTATATCGGTTAACGCAAAACTATGCAGTGCGAATGGAGCGCGAGTTAACACACATATATCATACCTAATAAATTAATTATACTTAACCAATACAACTAGAACTTGGAATGTACAATCTTAAGGTTTCATTCCAAGTTCACCATAGA
The DNA here is from genome assembly GCA_037428765.1 of Rubia yunnanensis. Classification (NCBI taxonomy): domain Eukaryota; kingdom Viridiplantae; phylum Streptophyta; class Magnoliopsida; order Gentianales; family Rubiaceae; genus Rubia; species Rubia yunnanensis. The sequence continues at coordinate 59,994,185 of CM075069.1, read as the reverse complement.
CAGTCTCAAATTTCATCATCTTACATGTGTAAGACTAAATCTAGGTACGTACATGCGTACATATATCAAGAACACATAATGCTACGTACCATACAAAAGATATAGAATCTTAAAAAAATCCAAAAAAACATTCTTCATCTTCTACGAAAAATAAACATATGATCCATGGTAATCAATGGGGTGGTGGCACGGGTGGGACAACATCGTTTGCCGATGAACTACTTCTATTTTCTTGAGAATTAGTCTTTGACTCTTTAGTGAAAGACTCGCTGGCGCCGGTGCTTGACCCTCCTTCATCATCTGTGGTATCCAGCCCATCCTCGTTAACCCATGACCCCTCATCCCTAGGCTTCCTATCCCCTGCAGGTTCATTTATCGCATCAGCAATCATAGACTTCACCATCCCCAATTCTTTCGTAAGATTATGCACGACGTGTTCTATGCTTAGCGCCATGGCCTTGGTCTCGGCCATATCCTTCATGAGGATGCCCCCAGCTTTTTGTTTAAGTCCCGTGGGATAAGAAATTAATTACATTTAATGAAAATGTAAAACTTTTAATTAATGATATTTGGATTAAACCAAAAAAAAAAATTTATCCGTTTGGGGGGCAGGAATAATAGTGGGGTGAACGACCATAGTTGTGGAACCCGATGAAGTCGCCTCGGGACCGAGTGTGGGAGGCACATCCATATCCCCTTTAGGGACACTGCGATCAATCCATGTCCCTACCTCCCAAATCCAATGCTTTAGCCCAAACTAGTTTGCATCGTAGTACTTAGATTGGACCTTCACTTTCGATTTGATGGAAGCTTTCTTTTTCTCTAGAATGGCGGTGATGACGTTGCCATAGGGAAGTGTCTGACTCTTCGTGGAGAGGGTCACTTGATGCACCTCCTGGATGATTGTGTACCCAGGGCTAACTACCTTCTTCTCCACAAGGTGGTAATACATGGCGGTCCCATTGATCATTCATTCCGTTGGATGTCCGGCCGAGATAAGTACTTGTACAATTATATTGAACATCATTCTCTCCTGAAGGTTAAGAACACCAAGCTTTTTCTACTTTATTGGGGTGACACTGTTCCCCACTTCAATTGTGAAGTACTTCTCCACCCTTCGGTTGGTGTCAAGCGCCCCAAATGGGTCATTCTCATCGACCCATGGAGGCCAATTGTCTTGGTAGTACAGCTGTAGTGGTTCAACCTCCGGATGATCCCCCCCACCATTTTTGCACCCAATCACCTGATTGATGAACTATGTCGTCATCTCTACGTCTATCCCATTCACTCTTTTCTTGTAGATGGTATTTAATTCCCTAGTGAAATTGGTGTAGAAATAATTGACCTCTGCATCGTACGTTGGTTTATCCAAGCATATCAAACCCTCCATTCCTGATGGTTTGAAGGGTTCAAGGAAACCATCGAGGTGAAGCCATTCCACATTCTCAGGCTTTATCACCTGGAACTCTTCTATCCTTCGGCCCTGGATCTTTTTGAAACTTTTCTCTTCTTCCTCCTTGAAGAAGCGTATTTTGTCCCATATTGGCGATGGAGGGGTGACCGTTGTCTTCTCCTTCTTCATGCGTGATGGACCTGCCCCCGGGCTGTCTTCTCTTTTCCTCCTAGTTGTCTGCTTCATTCAAGCCACCTGAGAATCAAAGGGATGTAGAATAGTAAGTACAACATCCAAGAACTCAATGATGTCAATGTGTTTTTGCCCAGTATTGATTCATGTCACAAACACTTTGTCTAGACCGACATGACATGTGCAAAGTTGCATATTCATGCATTTGAATGTGCGACATTGCAGCTCATTTGACTAAGCCAAAACAGTAAGTGACTAGAACACGAATGGTGCTAAAACACCTATAATCTCAACAAAAACATCACAAAGTAAACAACTAATATGCCACAATTGAATAACCAAGAAATAGGCAACAAAAGAAGTATATGAAACCAAAAAAACCAACATCAAACTTCATCCAAAAATCCTTACCTTGTTAGGGTTTGTTGCTCTTCCCCTTTGGAGAAATCCGCCAATGCACTATGTCCAAAGCAATTAAATGTGGGTTTCGGTGTTACGATGATATGTGATCAATTTTTTCCGTTAGGATTTGAATGTTTCCCAACCATTTTTTAGGGGGGAGGTTTTGGTGCGATGTCGTCAGTTAGGAATGCAAATGGGTAGGGTGGTCGGATACCGATATGCCCGCATTGAAACGCTGCTATTTGGTGCAACTTCGCAGGCTGTGTCGCATATGAATAATAAGATAGGGGCTGTAGCGCAAAGTCGCGGATTATAGATTTGGGCCCAACAGAAGGGCCAAACAATTTTTGGATTGGGCCTAGACTACAGGTATTCGACTAGATATACAGAAATATTGCGGTAATATCACTCTATACAAGATATAATCAAGGTTTGCCCAATATCGCACAGAATAAACACTGGGTCATATTAGAGTAGCGGCTCAATCCAAAAGTAACTGTGGCCCTGGGTGGTGGACGAAAAGAACAAAAGCCTGATGTCGCTTCAATGTCTTCGTCACCAAGTCTAAACCGATGCTAGAGCGACGTCGCATTAATAGATTGTGGGCTGAAAAGCCCAAATTGCATAGTCTACATTTCTCATGAAATATAAAAGTAATAAAATTATGTCCATCAAATTTCCACCACCATGTTCGAATTTTGCCATGGACGTGTCACCGGAACGGGCCAAAATTATTCTTAGACAGGGCATAATGAAACTCTGGAGAAATTACACTCTGGCTCAAACTTTCATGCTTGTCGCTGTTTGTTAAGAAACATTCACCAGAACAAGACGACAAATGTTTCATTTGGAAATCATGCGTACTGCCTTACAGGCACGCGAACTTGGATAATATTTCATGTTTTTTTATAGTATTCCATTAATACTGTAACGATACGGGAACAAAAATTTCCGCCTTATATATAGAATCACATGAAATTTAATATTCTAGGTTTTTAAAAAATATAACAGTAATAAAATTCCGTTCTTCAATGTTTACAAAGCGCTAGTACGTGGTCTAGAGTAAATTGTAGGTGATTACTTAAAATTATATGATTGTCGGTCGTGTGATCTTGTGGAAGTCTATGGGGAAATATAACACCAGTTTCTTTATTACCATCGGTTATTATAACTTTGACTATATATGAATGACACTACTTCTTTTCGGGACAATCAAAATCGAGTTTGGGATCACACATCTTTTTTATTTTTGCACTTAGGTCCCTCCAAGAAACTAGGAGATGTCAAAATGAAAAATTGGATATATCATTCTTTAATTCAAATGTTTTTTCGATTTGGGCATTAACAGGTTGATAGAAGGGCCCAAAACCTTTAAATAGCGATTTATTCGACAAATTTTGATTATTACTCTATGGCCACAAATGAAGCATCACACACATATCGCATGTCACGCTAGACATAGCGAATAGCCAGCGACATCGATTTTTATGAAATTTCTAGTGGGAATAGAAAATTTCAGACAAAAATCTGAAATAAAATCCCCCCATACCTATTTTTCAGGTCAATAACTATCACCACTAACAATCATTTTCCACTATCACAAGAAGGACCCTTTATCACCAGTTTTTTTATGTTCCAGCGCTGGTTTTTTCGCAAAAAAAAAATTGGTGCATAAGTAAGCGGTGATATTTTAGCACCGGTTGGAAAAAAAACCGGTGCTAAATCTCAACTTTTAGCACCGGTTTTTAAACCGGTATGTTCCGTTATGACACCGGTTTTTCTTGTTAGCACCGGTTTTTAAACCGCTGCTAAATTAGCATCGGTTTTTTCTTTTGTATCGGTTGAAAACCGGTGATAAATTAGCACCGGTTGGAAAACTGGTGCTAATAAGAAAACCGGTCCTAAATTTAGTAGCACCGGTTGTAAACTGGTGCTAAAAAACCGGTGCTAAATTTGTAAATTTTGCACCGGTTGTTTTTAGCACCGGTTATAAAACCGGTGCTAAATATGCAAATGTAACACCGGTTTTTAGTTAGCACCGGTTTTGAAACCGCTGATAAAAATATTTTATTGCACCTGTTCACTTTTAGCACTGGGTTGTAAACTGATTCTAAAAGTGTGTATGTTGTACCGGTTATTTTTTAGCACCAGTTTTTGAACCGGTGCTAGAGATGTATATGTTGCACTGGTTTAAAAACCGGTGCTATGAGTGTAAATCTATGACTGATTATTATTTTGCATCGGTTTTTTAACCAGTGATAATAGTGTATATTTTGCACCGGTTTATTTTATTGCAGCGGTTTTGAAACCGGTGCTGAAAGCGTAAATTTTGCACCGGTTATTATTAGGACCGGTTTTGTAATCGGAAGAAACCGGTGTTAAACGTGACTAACTATTTGTGGTCACTGTATGCTGCGGTGCGCTGTTGCTCTTTCAGTTCATCTTCACGCAGCCAGTTTCATTTTTAAGCTTTTTTTCCTACCCGGTGCATTCTTTTTCAAGGATGGTACTGATTATTTGTTGTGCGTAGTAACAGAACGGTGCACAAATAAAAATAGAACAAATTGTGAGCAGCCATGATGCATAGACAAGAAGTAGGTTCAATGAACTATAATTTTTCATTAACAAAAGAAGAGCAACATGTTTCTTAGTGGGCTAAGATACTGGAACCCCCCTCATCACGGAGTTGACGAGTATCAAAACTTAAGGTCAATTACCTTTCTCATAAGAGATAACACTAACCACTATCCGATGATGGAGGCAAGTCCCTATATGACATTCAATTGAGCTATGCATTTTGGCAAAGTACATTTTCCAAAAACAAAAACCCATTTCAGAGCAATTCTCTGCAGTTCATTGCTCCCTATTGGAGTGTAATCTTCTGGAAATTGTTCAAACAATGTATTAAATCACATGTTAAGAAAATGATATTTGTGAGAGAATAACCGGTGCTAAAAGCAGTGTAGGAAAATGTACCTGAATAATGTCAATGTCATGCACGTACCTAACAATGTTTTCCATGTAATACATGCAATGGTATCCACACTCCCAACTACTACTTTGTATCTTGTGCTGTTGTAAAAGAGAATTTGTTGAAAAGGTTAAGAACGTGAAAATGACAGATGAAATATGACGTTATGGGATAATATGTACATTCATGTTTATGACATTCCATGTATAGTTCGAAGGGTAGGTGGTATTTTGGTCGAATTTTATCCGTCGATATTTTGTTGCAATCCTACAATCGATGAAAACATATATTTATGTCAACATATTAAAAAATCATTTTCACAAATTGGGGTTCACACAATATATGAAAATATATATTAATTAACATTAATTGTAAATATTCGATCCAAGAAAGTGATAAACGTATGAGAACACATTTACGTGAACAAACATTTTTGTAAAACATTGAAGTTGAAGGAATGACATGAATGTGTTCCACTTACAAATGATTCATTTTAAGGCATGACCTATTTCATTTGCAAATTCCCTCAGTCATTGAGTCGATGCAATATACTCGATCGATTTCCGGTACGAAGATGAGCAAAAACCAATGGTCCCTTTAAAAAAAGGAAAAACCGAAATGAAGCTAAAAATATATTTGTGAAAATAAAATCACAGCATATGGTTGCTATTGCTTCCATGTGGCCGGGACTAGCAACTCAGAAAACAAATGGAACTTACTCTCGATTGTACGGGAAGACGTACAGCCTCGCTTGAGTGCGGCACATGATAGCCAAAACCTCCTCCGCAGTCAATTCCACCCTTTGATTTGCCATTTGAGCCATTGAATTTGAAGAGGCCGGAATAAACTGGACGTGGCCTCCATGAACCAACCCATCACAAAGGTATCTTGCAAAATAATATTGTAAGTAAAACAAATATAATGATACATCTATCTATAATTAATGTAACCATGGAAATTCTTACGATGCCCATATATCAAGTTGGCACCAACTGATCCACTCCATTTCATCTTCTACGTCCAAGCTGCTCATGAACAGTCTTAGCTTGTCAGTAAATATGGCTGTGTAGACTTCTTCCGATCCAAACACCTCCGCGTTGAAATTGATGCGGAAGACTTTGTTTGGTCCACATATTTGTGTAGATAGCCTTAAAGCATCATTAATCTCTTGAACAGAAGCGATGCATTTTTGGTCTTCCGTGACCCCCTAATTACATTAAGAATCTAATAATGTTAGTTGTCCAGTATTTGTATATAATTCAGAATTAGATCATGTTGTAAAGGCTAAAATGAGTCCTCACAAATATGTACTAGTTAGAAATCGACATGGGATGATTTGGTTGCTCATTCTCCGTTGATGTAGTATTTTCTTTTGGAACATGCGAATGGGTAAAATATTAGTCATGCATCGGTAAAAATCGGTCGGAATGAAATAGTCTGGGGGTATGTACCTCTCCTTTTACCGATCGAGCGACCTCCTGTCCTTGCGGAGTATCTTCCTTACCCATCGCCTTCTGTAAGGGATAGTGTGTTAATAATATGTATCTGGATGTCATAGCCAGTTAATATGCTTATATGTTTAACCTATGTAGTATCCTTGGCAAATTTTGGTGTACGGTTTATTTGAGGACTTCCAACTTCGTCGACTACCAATTCTTGCGGAGGTGGTTGCTGCTCGTTCTCCTGCGTAAGCAGATGAACAACATATTATGTTTAAGTAATATCTAGAAAGATATATATGATGTGATAAGAAGAAGAATACAATTATCACACCTCATCATCTTGTTGCCCAATGACACTTATCAGCTTTCCCGGCCATAGAATGTTATATCCAATGGCCTCAGTGACAAACTCAAATTCTTCGTGTTCAATCGGCAAAGGTGCCTTGGGAATAAACACAGGTCCACGAAGATTTACTCGCTCCCACTTGATGGGTAAGTCCATGTCCGTGTCCTTTGGAAACAAGATACCAAATGCAGCTACATCCCTTTCTCCATTATGGTTCAAAACATAAAGGTTGCACTTTTTTCCTTTCTGAGAAATAAACTCAAAAATAAATCAGTTGGACAATAAGTGTTATTAAGTAAAGAAAATTAAATAATTTTGTTAGTACAATCATATATACTATAACAAGAAATGAAGTCTACATGTAGCCGCTGAAAGGTGCAGCGTGCTGCAGCGTTTAGTTTTCAGCTGAGACTGAGAGCTGGGTAGCACTGCAGCGTTCAGCGTTCATCTGCCATGAACTGTCTATCAAATAAAACTCGATTGGCAAATAGACATTATCTCAGTTTACGTGGGAAAGAACAATTTGAAGATATATAAGTAGGCCCAAACTACCAACATCCAAAATGAATGTGATAGTAGTCAATGTATCCCCACAAAATCATTTTGACAGGAAATGAAAAACCAGAAAGTAAAGATCACAAAACAAGGAGCTAACGACGAGGTTCATGGTATGGAATACCTTGTCATCTGCTACGGTTCCTTGTGGCTCACTACATCCAGATGCTGAAGGAATGAATACCCGGTTGTCCTTATTCGCGGGGGTGGAAGATGTAGCAAGGAAATTGCTGGCATCCAGGTGTGGGGGAATAGCTTTACCCAATTGTCCAGCTAGCCAATTTGTTTGGGCCTCAAATAAGGTAACAAATATTTCCTTGAGCTCAATGACATCCGTTGGTAGTTTGTTTGAATTTGAGATTTCCTTAGATGGTTTTTTGTTTGTGCTCCCACATCGACTAGATGTGTAACGGGTCACAGCCATATATGGTAGGGCCTCGTTCACCTTCGACGTTGTGGAGCAACCTCTCCAATGACCCCTATGATCCTTCTTACTCGTTGCTTGAATGAGAATATCTTCTTTTTCTTGTATAACCAAATCTCCCTTTTGCTTCTTATCCATGAGCATTATCTTGAAAACAGAACATATATTAGCCATTACTATGCATTACATCTGAGAATATCATTAGAGATAGAATCAATTATGAATTATGCTCACCACAGTGGGGCTGCTCTTTTAACGGAGTTGATGGTGTAGGTTGATAATTTCTTGTCCCAGTTAGCTTCAAGGAACACCTCTGAGCGGTCCGGTTTGAAATCCATGAATTGAACTAAAGCCTCCGCTTCTTCTACACTATAACCTTCATCCGGAAGCTCGTCAATTTTAGCCTTTCTTTTCCTCTTCTCGAGTTCTATTGCAACCCTACGATTCCCTCCACTGCCCGTGTGATGGATGTACTCCTTTTGTGAGGCGCTTACTTTTGCTGCGTCCCTTATTGCCTATTTGGCCGTCAATTTGTAAAATACTCACAAAGTAATGACTAGAGATTAATAATTTTCAAGGAATTACCTTGAATTCAAGGGTTGATCTGTGTTTCACAAATAGCTCCCACTCATATTTGTCCATCCAGCGATAATCTCTCCATGCACAAGAACCAAGTTTTTTTTTCACGATGTACTTGTGAGCCACCTTAGTCTTCCAATTCCTCCACTTTTCTCCTGCATAAATAGTCCATTTATTTCGTATCTTATTCATCTCATTGAACGTCATTTTGGTTTGTATATCCCAGCTCATCTAGTGGACAAAGATACAACTTGTTAGTGCAAAATGTAATGAAGTTCACATGAACTGATGAAAATAAAGGATTAAAACACACTTACGAGAATGTCTTCCCATGCATCTTTCTTTACCTGGTCTAGGACTGATTTCCAATTATGCCATGTCCCGAAGTGGAGTCTTCGTCGGAAGGCATAGCCAACATATATCGACCATCGGCTGCGCATAACTAGGGGTTCGAAGTCATCATCGAAGAATATTTTAAGTGCCTTCTTTTGGTTCGCAAGCAACATGGACTTGCACGTGGCTGTGCCTCTACGCTTGCAATATTCTTTTATCTCAAACTTGTCGAAGCTCCCACTCATGTCATCTTTTAAAATAGTTTCTTCTTCTTCCCCCGACTTTTCAGATCCCGAGCAATATTTGGGTGCATCATCCTCTTCCTCGTTATTGTCATCACAGTTGTTAGCTTTTTGAGGGGTAACACAATTCTCTTCAACGGCTTTTGTACCGCCGTAGTCAAACAATTTCTTCCTTGGATTTTCCATTCAATCTCTTGTATGAATCAATCAAACATAAGGAAATCTATCCACATGAAACACTACCCACACTAGTAACCAAAGAAATGAAAACACAAACTCACAAACTAAGAGACCCACCAAAATATAGCTATTCATTCGGAGCTGCGGAACTAACGAGATAGAAGGCCCAATGCATCCTCCGAAGAATACCATTACTACGTTAGAAGTTACAAATTTGATCAAAGTAGCGATTCCATCCGTGTGATGCATTGGTTAACCATCAATGAAGATGATAAAATTGGCTTTTTACAGTTCTGAAGACTATGGATGCATCTGTAGCTACACGTTATTCATTAAAATGATTCAGAAATTGGGAGATTTAAACAACAAATTATCATTTATTTTCTTTGAGAAATAATTTATATGAGTTTATATGCATAGCATTGAGACTGTGTTGCATCAGTTTATGCATTTGTACAATACTGAATTGCTATAGGTTAATATTGAAGGGTGGATGTTTCACTGTACCAAAAAAACCAAAAAATAGCTATTCATTAATCCCGGGAAAGATCCAAACTACCAATCACTCATAAGGAAATCTAAATACAACACATCCGAAGATGAATTTCCAATAACAACCAACCGAGAACATATTGTATCGGGGCAAAAATAGGGTTTGCCAAAATTTGTCTTCGGGCAAAAACATGGTAGGCAAAAAATAGGGTAGCCAAAAATTATGAAATTATTAGCAAACATATCATCTATCCACATGAAACACTACCCACACTAGTAACTCAAGCAATGAAAACACATACTCACAAACTTAGAGACCCACCAAAATATAGCTATTCATTAAGCCCGGGAAGGATGCAAACTACCAATCACTCATACCTTATTGGTACACACTCTCGGCAGTATTGTATTTTGCCAAGATCCGGCCGCCTTCGTAACCCGCTTTATTGGTTGGAAGTTCCGACCAGAATGACCACCAAAATTGTGAAGCTGATTCTCGAGCAAAATTGGGAAGTAGGATCGCGGCAAAGATTGGGGAGTAGAACCGCTCTAACTAAATGGTGAATGGATGGACAATAACTTTGGGAAAAATCGGCAGGGGGTTATGATGGAAAGAGAGAAAATTGGAGTCTAAGGTTGTGGAGGGAAGAGGGAAATCAGTAGTGGTGTCGGGGTGGGAAGGGGCCAAAAATTTGGGGTTAAGGTTATGGAGGGAATTGGGAAAATTTGGGAGGGAAGGAAAATGATGCTTTGTTGACCTAGAGCGGAAGACAAAAAGTATAAAAAGTCTTATAGCAATTTGGCAATTTTATAGCAATTTAATAACAATTTTATAAAAAGTACAAAAGTTCATACAATTTTTTTAAAATCGGGTTTATAGTGTTCCCGACCCTTTTTTTTGAAACATCAATTGTTGCCTGAAGGCTTACATCAAGCAGTTTCTATATATTTACATCAGATATGGGATAAACTCATTTATACTGAGGCACTATCTAAATATTACAATTCTAATCTAAGACCTCAATAACTAATAGAGAAAGATACACAAAGGAAATAATCGATATTGCAATACTAATCAAACACCAATGTGGCACTGCGATGAGAAGGGTACATGAAGGATAAGTGGCTTTCACTGTGCAGTCTTAGTATAGCCTCAATATAAATCGAGCTCTCGACTACCATCACAGCCAAACACAGTGAAGTATTGAGTCTTGACTCGCAACTGCCGGCGCTGAGTCTTGACTCGGAAGTCCTGAGAATACGCCAAGCAGACACTAACCCTTATACTATTACTTGTACACATAGAACAGCTAGAGAAATAGAGTATAACCAGGAATTAGTCTGTGTCAATACAAACAAGTTTAAGTGCCTCGCTTCGTAGTAGCCTCACTTAGTTGCACTTGAGGAAGACTGTATTTGAGTCGCCTCTGTAAGCAGTGGACGACAGGTAGACTGTATTTGAGTCACCGAAACTGATTATTGTATTGCTCAAAAACAAATATATAGAGTACAATAAGGAAATATAATATGAGTAGCACTGTAGCTTAGTAACTATGACTTGTCAAGAATCTATCAAGATCTGATCAGAAACAATATTAGAGAATGATCTATTGTTGACAGGAATAAATATAATACAAAAGGAAGTATAGTCCTACAAACACTCTGGCCTAGTCAACATCACTTCTTCATAATCGTTAAAATCAATCCATATTTTCTATAACACCCTCGAGCCCTCGAACCCCGCCACCCTCCACCCCCTCGAACCCCTTTGAACCCCCCCCCCACTCGAACCCCTCGACCCCTCGAACCTCATCCACCCCTCGAACCCCTCTAACCTCGAACGTCCACCCCTCGAATCCCTCCACCCCTCGAACCCCTCCACCCCTCAAACACCACCACCTCTCGAGGCCTTCGAACCCCCTCGAACCCCACGACCCCTCGACCCCTCGAACACCTTGCCCCCTCGAACCCCTCCACCCCTCGAACCTCATCCACCCCTCGACCCACATTGACCCCTCGAACACCCCCACCTCCCGAGGCCCTCTTACCCCCTAGAACCCCACGACCTCTCCAACTCCTCGACCCCTCCAACCCCTCCACCCCTCAAACCTCATCCACCCCTCCAACCCCTCTAACCTCGAACCCCCTCGACTCCTCGCCCCCTCGAACACCTCCACCCCTCCACCCCTCCAACCCCTCCACCCTCCCACCCCCCCCCCCCCACCCCCTCCACCCCTAAAATCTTGAACCCCTCCACCCCTCCAACCTCATCGACCCCTGGAACACCCCCACCTCTCGAGGCCCTCCACCCCTCGAACCCCACGACCCCACGACCCCTCGAACCCCTTGACCCCTCCAACCCCTTAAACCTCTCCAACCCCTCGATCCCTCCAACCCCTCAACCCCTCCAACCCCTCCAACCCTCCAACCCCTCCAACCTCATCCATCCCTCGAACCCCCTCTAACAGCGAACCCCTCCACCCCTCGAGCCCCTCGAGGTCTCCAGCCCCTCGAGGTCTCCAGCCCCTCGATCCGTGTCTCTTAAAAGTGTTAACAATTTTCAACCCATGTCTTTGTAAAATTCAGCCCAATTGGGTGTAAAATTCAGCTCATTTGTTTGTAGCCTTGGTGAAATGTGTTTGTGAAATTGGTCACTCAACCCGCCCAATACCCTAACACCTTTCCTCTCCCAAGCTCCCTCCACATTCCCCGCTCCCTCCACTGGCAAACTCTGTCCCCGCTCCCTCCGCCGTCCCCGCTCCCATTTACCGACCCTGCTTCCTCCGCCCTTCCTGCTCCCTCCGCCGTCCCTGCTCAATTCCTCCGCCGAGCTCTGTCCCTTCCAGCTTCAACCAAGCTACCGTCAGCGAAGCTCTGTCCGCCTAGCTCCATCGGCCAAGCTCTGTCCACCAACCACCGTCCGCACTCCAAACACCTTTCGTCAAGAAACCATAGTCCGAATTAGGTAAGTGGATACACACTCGTGTTTGGTTTCTTAGGGTTTGTCTACTACTTTTTGTATGCTTTAGGTTTGATTTCATGGAAATGCCTAATTGGGATGAACCTTGTTGTGCTTTTGTTTTGGAAATGCGTGAGTAATTGTGTACAAACCTGATTGTTTACTCCGAATATGAAAAAGAATGATTATGTATTCTGCAAGTGAGAAAACAAAAAATTTTTGAAGTAGAAAATTTAGATCCATTGGATAACAAAACATATGTTCTGCAAAACTTAAGATCTCTTAATATTCAACAAATGGGAAGAAGGTTTCTCCATCACTAGCAAAACTTGTCTCCATCAAAGAATCTGACATCTCCATGAGCACGGTAGGTCCTGCGTCTTGTAAGGCTCATGTGCTGTGTTTTTATTTTTAACATGTTGCCATGCTCTTAATATTTTTATGGAATTTGGCTATTTGGTTTTTTTTCATATGTAAGAATTTTTTGAGCAACATTGGTGTGTTTATTGGCCAGAGATCATTACCATTTTTGTTTAAATGCTCCACAGTGTCTCTTTATTGAGTAGCTAAAGTATTTGAAGGTGTCAGATTCTTTTTTATCACCCTGTCCATGTAGTACTTACAAACTAATGTAGTTTTCTTGTCCATTTACAGTACTGTATCAGTCATTTGTATCCTTTTCCTTTCTAATTTTCCGTTAATACTCTGACCACCCAGTTTTCTAATTTTCCATTAGTATTCTGAACACCAGTTAATATTCTGGTTTGTGTTAACATTTTGCTGGCGCATTACGTACCATAACACATTTATTTTACCAGGTATGGCCCCCATAAATAGTCCTCCCAAGCAGAAGAACAGCACCCAAAACTCTCGGAAAAAAGTCAGAGTAGGCGAGAAGGATGAGTGTCAGCACGTGTCTCAGATTGTCCCCACGAACAATCCAATACTGACTGTAGAGCCGAATTGTCATGACGCAATGGCTGTGTACAAAGAGTTCATTAGCAGGGGCCTCACACTAGAGGGAGGGTTGAGAGTAGAAAAGCCCTAGAAGGACTACATGAACGAGCACAGCTGGGAAGGCTACACCTCACAACCGCCTCGAACAGACCAGACCATGGCATGTGAGTTCTTGTCGAAGATGAAGTACAAGAATTGTCCACATGTTGTCCTCCGTGGTCAGTTCATTGAGCTTGCAGCGGATGTGATCAACAGGTACTACAAGATCCCACCAAAGCTGTCGAGTTTGTACGAAGCCATCGAGAAAGCTGTTGAACAAGCTTCATGGGAAGACATCATAAGAGAAATTTGTGATGATAGCAGTGAAGTTATCCGGAATCTGCCACAAGAATGGTCCAGCATAGAGAAGAAATACTTGACTGAAAACATGAACGTGTGGTACAGTTTCATAGCTACCCGGCTTCTCCCGGTGAAAATGAATAGTGAGATTCATCGGTCCCGTATGTTGCTGCTCTACAAATTTAAGAAGAACATGAGCATCGATGTTGGGGCTACGATAATGGGGTACATCTGGGATTGTGTCAATGCCCATAATTGCATAGGTTTCTCCTCACTCATCACTGCTATATGTGTGGAAGCAGGTTGCAGATTCAAAGATGATGATGTCACAATGATGCCAAAGCTTCCCATAAACCCTCTAATATTCTCAAAGAAGAACGTTGCTGGGTCATCTAGGGCAGCAACAAGTACTTCATCTAAAACGAACTCGGATGGGGAAATAGAAGCATTGCAACTGAATGTGGATCACTTTGGTGCGATGGACATCGCAGTTTGGGAAAATCCTCACTACCATGTGTGGCGAGAGGATCAAGGAATTGGGTCCAATCCCTACCTTAGATTCACCAACGTCCCACACTGGGACGAAGAGGTTGCACAGGGATTGACTACCTACATTGAGCTCACATCTTCATTTTGTCAGTTTGTTTCTTTTGTTAGGTTAATATGGAACTTTGATTGGTAGATTTTTTATTTGCATAACATATATTGCTACTGTGTTGCTACTGTTTGGATGTGATTTTGGAAATTGACATTTCTAGTCTCGTATCATATTCATGTTCTTTTCTTAGAGAAAACGAGCAACTCAAAACAGGTAACGTGTGTGTGTAAAAGCTGCAGCGCGCTAAGCCAAAAGAGCTGCAGCGGGCTGCAACTACCATAGGAAAATGAAGCTAATTTTGTCCAAGGATTTTTTTTAAAATAACGGCAGTGTGCAGCAGCTACCATAGGAAAATGAAGCTAATTTTGTGCAAGGCTTTTTTTTAAACAGCGGCAGCGCGCTGCAGCTCACAGAGCTGCTCAAATTGGGGACCAATTGGAACATAGTTGGTACAAAACACAACAAACTACAAAAATACACAAACTTTATCTTCAATTCATTGATCGACACCCTTGCTAGTCTTCCTTTTCTTGGATTGAACGTCTTGAATTTCTTGGCCATCTTCATCTATCCAAATGCCATCTCTGTGTTTCCTCCGTATTGCTCCCTCCCCAATCCCATTGTAATTAAGTAGAGGGGAAATAGAGGGGAACTCTAACCTTTCACTTGTAACTTCAATATCAATTTCATCACGGAAAGAGAATTTCTTACCTTGTAACACAATAGACCAACCTACATTGCACGGGTCATTTATGTAGAAACTTGTCTTGCTTGTTCGGCCAAAATAAACTGATCATTTTCATATGCTTCACGAGTCTGGTGAACAAGGGTAAATCCCATTGTGTCATCCATTCGAACTCTAGTTGTGTTATCAAACCACTTACACTTGAAAACCAGAATCTTGAATTCTCCATAGTCAAGCTCCCAAATCTCATCAATAACACCATAAAACAACATCACGGCTAGGACTGGTTTATTGTCTTTCTTACTTGCTTGCCACATAGTCTCCGACTCAATGTATACCCCACTATTTTGTGTTGTGCTCTTTAAATCTTGGTCCCTAGTAGCAAAACTGAAACCGTTCATGTCATATCCAGAATACCTCAAAACCGTGCAGTTAGGCTTCCTTGCAAATGCCCTAATTTTTGGGTCGTAATCACCTACATTGCATTGATCATATAACCAATTCACAAACTTGTCATTGTGCTCCAACTGAACTTTATTAGGGGGCCACGTGGGATGAGACTCCGTGATCGAATTAAGGTGCTCGGTCACATAAGCAGTAGTCTTCATACAATTCCTCAACACATACAAATGAACTAACATTAGATCACTATTCAATGGAGTAAATAACATTCCCCTTGACCTCGGTTTGCCCACCTTCCTTCCAACATGTCAATTCTGGGGCACCCCAAAATTTCTATGTTCCTCCAAATAGCTAGAGAAAAATTCAATTACTTCTTCGGTAACATACCTCTCAACAATACTAGCATCCGGCCGACTCATACATTTCACATATCCCTTGAAGACTTTCATGT
Organism: Rubia yunnanensis; assembly: GCA_037428765.1. Lineage (NCBI taxonomy): Eukaryota > Viridiplantae > Streptophyta > Magnoliopsida > Gentianales > Rubiaceae > Rubia > Rubia yunnanensis. Next base: position 59,978,243 of record CM075069.1, on the reverse strand, counting down.
GACGCTCGAAAGGATACATCCAACGCATACCAATCGGACCTCATATCTTTACCTCCTGCACTAAATGAACAACCAAGTGAACCATTATATCAAAAAAACATGGAGAGAAATACATTTCCAACTTGCATAGCACAACAACAACCTCTTTTTGTATGACAACCAAATGGCCCCGATCAACAGACTTCCGGCATATGGAAGCAAAAAATAAAATAAGTATAGTGATTGAGTACCTTACGTCAGCCTCCATTACCCTACGAATAGCAATAGGTAACAGTTGTTGCATCAAAACATGACAATCATGAGATTTCAACCTGGTCATCCGACAATCCTTCGTAACTAACCGACTCACATTCGATGAATAACCAATTGGGACCTTCACTGATTTTAAACTATCACAAACTGATATTCTCTCCTCCTTTGACAATGTACAAGGTGCAGGGGGCAAGTAAGTCATCTTACCCTTCACTTCTGGGGCGAGGTCATTTTTGATTCCCAAATCAACCAAGTCCAACTGGGCATTCAAACTATCTTTCGTCTTCCAGGGAATATTCAAGAGGGTGCCTATCAAACTTTCACAAACATTTTTCTCAATATGCATCGCGTCTAGGCAATGCCTAACCTCAAGATGCTCCCAGTACGGTAGATCAAAAAATATTTATCTTTTCTTCCATGGACTATCACAATGTATTCTGTCCTTGCCTTTATACTTTCCCAACACCACTCTCAATTTCTTAACCTTATTGTGAATCTGCACACCAGTTAGTGGTGTAGGGGATTTCCTTCGTTCTTTCCCATTAACAAAATTGATCACATCATCCCGATATTTATGGTTTCCTTGCAGCCATTTTCTATGGCCAAGATACACTGTCTTTCTTCCATGTCTTAGCTGTTTGAATTATGTCTTCTCCTCACAAATAGGACATGCTTTGTGCCCCTTCACAACATAGCCCGACAAATTTCCATAGGCTGGAAAATCATTGATCGTGCAAAAAAGCATGGCACGTAATTGAAACTCCACATTCATATGGGCATCAAATACCAACACTCATTTTTCTTCCCACAGTATCTTCAAATCATCGATCAATGGTCTCAAATACACATCAACCTCGTTCCCAGGTTGTCTAGGACCTGAGATTAACAAAGGCATCATAACATATTTACGTTTCATGCACAAATAAGGGGGCAAATTATATATAACCAACATCACGGGCCAAGAACTATGCTTCGATGACATATTACCAAATGGATTCATCCCATCAGTACACAATGCAAGGCGTAAATTTCTAACCTCCAAACCAAATAAAGGATATCGCTTGTCAAAATTTCTCCATTGCTCACCGTCTGCCGGATGTCTTATCTTGCCGTCGCTTGGTCTTTCTCCCTCTCCATGCCATCGCAAGTTCTTTGCATCTTTTGAATTAGCGAATAACCTCTTCAACCTAGGAATAAAGGAAGATACCACATACACTTCAACGGGACCTTCTTCTTCTTCTTACCCAAACACCCATCATCATCATTTCTCACACCCTTATATCTTGAATGTTTGCACACGGGACATTGAACCGCGTCTTTCAAATCACCGTCATACAACACACAATCATTTGGACATGCATGTATTTTCTTGTATTCCAAGCTGAGTGGACACAATATTTTCTTGGCCTCATAAAAGTTTTTCGGTATTCCATTCCCTTCCGGAAACTTATCCTTTAGAAGCTTTAGGAGTGAATTCACACTAGCATCACTCCAAGAACTTGTGGCTTTCAAATTGAAAACCTCCATAAAAAAAGAGATTATGGTATCCTTACTTTTACATCCCAGATACAATGGCTTCTCTTTTTCGTCGAGCAAAGCACTCAACATTTTAGGCTTCCCCGTAAAATCTCTTACAATGTCATCGAACATAGCATCAACGGTACTTTTGTTTCCATCTACCTTGTCAAAACCACCGTTATGTCCTTGCCCAACCTCAATGAAATCTCCATACAATGTAACCTCCGTCAAATCCGTTCTTCAACAAGTGAAATCTAACAAGCCCACGATCATCAAACCGTTCACGACACAAGCATCTTTTGCATGGACAAAGTATCCTCTCCTCCCGACCAAAGGCATAATCAAGAAATGAATCAATAAATGCAATATGTTCACCACTCCCTCTAGCTACACTTGGATAGCTAACCATTTTTCCCTCCATGCAAACATCGACTCTCGGTCCGTTGTATCTAAACAACACATAATAAACAATTACACAAATTTTCATTGTTCAAACATAATAAAAATAAACCCAATCAATTTGCTACACAATACTAAAAGTGTCATGTACATGTATATGTATGTGAATCGATCAACTAGTTTGTTCTTGGGATACATACATATATATATATATATATATATATACCATCTCCCAAAACAAACACAACCATGTTTACATCCACACTCATTTACACTCTCACAACATGATACTAAACCGACGACATAGAGCATATAGAAACCATTAATACATACAAATAAAATCTCTTCAAGCGTGCATTTATATGGTTATTATAACTACTAGATATTTGATTGATATTCCAAGAAGTTAATGAAAACTTACATCCATGTGGCTTCATTGCTTTGAGTTATTGCTCACCATCCAAAAACTCTTCCATCAATGAAGGGAGAAGGAAACTACAAGTTCAGAGATAATTTTAGAGGGGTAGTTCAGAGCATTAAATGCTTAATTTAGCACCGGTTTTTGTGAATAGTATGTAAAACCGGTGCCATTTTCCCTATTAGCACCGGTTTTTAACCGGTGCAAAATTTAACGGTGGCATTTTTCCCGCCTTTATTCCGGAATTCTTTTAGCATCGGTTTTGGTCATTTTAGCACCAGATTCTAAAACCGGTGCCAAATATCTACTTTACACCGGTTTTCTTCAATTTTTAGCACCGGATTTCAAACCGGTTCAAATTTAGCACAAGATTTTGACATTTTTTAACACCAGTTTGAAACCGGTGCTAACATTTCCAATTCACCGATTATGCGGATTTTTAGCACTGGTTTTCAAACTGGTGCTAATTTAAAACCATTTTTTGGTTATTTTTAGCACCGGTTTTTTGACCGGTGTTAGTTTAACACCGGTTTTCATCAATTCTAGCACTGGTTTTTTAACTGATGTTATATTAACACCGGTTATAATAAATAAAACTGGTGCTAACATAATTATAACCGTTGCTAAATTAACACCCGTTAAAAAACCGGTGCTAACCAAAAAACCATTGCTATTACATTATTTGCACCGGTTTTTGAAACCGGTGCAAAAAAAAGCGGTGCTAAAGGTGGGTCTCTGTGGTAGTGTTCATCTCCAATACATATCCCAGTTTCTTGGAGGGACCTAAGTGCAAAAAAAGGTGTGGTCCCAAACTCGATTATGATTGTCCCGAAAAGAAGTAGTGCCATTCATATATAGTCGAAGTTATAATAACCAAAGGTTATAAAGAAACTGATGTTATATTTCCCCATAGACTTCCACAAGATCACACGACTGGCAATCATATAATTTTAAGTAATCATCTACAGTTTACCCTAGACCACGTACCAGCGCTTTGTAAAAATTGAAGGACAGAATTTTATTACTATTATATTTTTTAAAAAACCTAGAATAAGAAATTTCATGTGATTCTATATATGAGGTGGAAATTCCGTTCCTATAACGCTTATCATTACAACATTAATGGAATACTATAAAAAACATGAAATACTATCCAAGTTCGCGTGCCGGTAAGGTAGCACACATGATTTCCATATGAAACATTTGTTATTTTGTTCTGGTAAATGTCTCTTAACACACAGTGACAAGCATGAAAGTTTGGGCCAGAGTGTAATTTCTCCAGCGTTTCGTAATGCCCCGTCCGAGAATTATTTTGGCCCATTCCGGTGACACGTTCATGGAAAAATTCAAACATAGTGGTGGAAATTTGATGGAAATAATTTTATTACTTTTATATTTCATGAGAAACGTAGACTATGCAATTTGGGGTTTTCAGCCTGTAATCTATTAATACGACGTCGCTCTAGCGTCGGTTTAGACTCGATGACGAAGACATTGAAGCGATATCAGGCTTTTGTGCTTTTGGTCCACCACCCAGGACCATAGTTACTTTTGGATAGGGCCGCTACTTTAATATGGCCCAGCGTTTATTCTGTGCGATATTGGGAAAACCTCAATTATATCTCGTATAGAGCAATTATTATCGCGATATCGCTATATATCGATTTGATTACCTGTATACTAGGCCCAATTAAAAAAAATTGTCCCTTCTGTTGGGCCCAAATCTACGATCCGTGACTTTGCACTACAGTCCCTGTCTTATCCTTCCTATGTGACACAGCCTGCAAAGTTGCACCAAACAGCAGCATTTCAATGTGGGTATATAAATACCCATTTTGATTATTACACTATGGCCACATATGCATCATCACACACATATTTCATGTCACGATAGATATACCGAATAGCTAGCGACATCATTTTTCTGAAAGTTCTAGTGGGAATAGAAAATTTCAGACAAAAATCTAAAATCAAATTTCCCCTTAAACCTATTTTTCAGGTCAATAACTATCACCACTAACACTCATTTCCATCTCAAATACATATCCCACAAACCCACCCTATCCATTCACACCATAATGAAATGGCTCATTCAAATTGATTCCTTCAATCATCAACAAGTATCCAAGGATGGAGCAGCTAGGTTCAAATTTATTAAGGTACTTTTCCATCTTTTACATGTTCCTTTAGAAATTTTGTTACCATCTATACCTTCTATATGTTTTTTTCATGATTCATGAATGATCAAAGAATTTCATGATGGGTAAATCATTGTGTCACATGTTACATACTGTATGTTGTGTTTGTTCATGTTTGTAAAGAGTGAGAAAAATGGCTTAGATTCGAATGAACACAGTATGAATGTGCGACATTGGTCATTAATCACTCGGTACAATATGATACCGAGTTATAATTGACGTCGTAGAGGTGAGGAATTGTTGAGTTTAGCATTAATATCCATGAATATCCGAAGTTGGTTTTAAATCGGTCTCTGTGACCTCGGTATTTATGAGTCTGATGTTGCTTTAATACTGATCAGTTACAATTTCCATATTGTGAATAATGTCGTCTACATATGAATATATTACGTGTATTTTTGGGTACTGCCAAATTGTAACATATTTTTTGTTTCTTGTGTATTGGTTGTAATAGGATCAAATTGAGTTATCAGTGGATTCTAGCATATCAGATGACGTAGTTGGCTTCTCACTGGATGCCCTAGAAATATAAACGTCGTACATCGTAGAAAATGGAGGTTAAATAAACTTATTGTTTCAATTTTATAACAACCTTATGTATTTTAATATATTGTTACATTTATTTGTAATATACTAGTATGTCATGATTTTATTGGCTTAAATGAAATGTCAATTAATAATTTCCATAATAATTGAACAAAAATTGAGTGTTGTATGATGACCATTCATTACTCGATTTATCAAATTATTTATAACATGTAGCGGATATCGAAAGACCGATTGTTTATGTCATCGAATATTTGATATTATAATATTTTACTAGAAATGAGAGTTGGCCGACTAAACTGTGATGTCGTATAGACCGGTGTCCCTTTTATTTGCGATGTCGGACCAACAAACGACGTTATTTTGTCAATGATCCACTTCACCATGGACACAACGTGGGTCCTTCACTATGTTCGATGTCACTTCTCATAAACTTCGACATCACTCGTATTATGAACGACATCATCTGGTGCGACGTCGTCGCACTTCCTCTCCCTTCAGATGCTATATTCCTTTCACCGACGTCGCATGCTTCATGATGTCGACGTCGTATCCAACGATGTTGCAGCCGGGGTATCATAACACCAACCTTCGACCGTGGTGTGATGTCGGTCTTAAATCATGCCGACATTGGTCCCAAACCGAGGTAAAAGGTACTATTTACCTTGGTTTTAAACTGAGGTAAAAAGTATGCTTTTTACTTCACCCGCATTTACCTCGGTTTTTCAGTGGCTGAAAACAGAGGTAAAAATGTGTGAAAAACTGAGGTAATAGGTGTTGTCTCTTGTTGTGAATCCGCCCAAGAATCACATGAATCTTCTATCCAATACAGTACAGTAACTTGACCATTTCTCTGGTTAATTCTGAAGTGTTTGTAGAGGGAATCCAACAGTTGATAGCTATCTAAGACAAGAAAAATTACATGTTGGTCAGGCATGATATTGTTGCATTTCCTTGATCTGGCCATTGAGTAACTAACCCTCCCGTGATCTCTGATTGAATTTGATCATATGTTAACTCCAAATCCTCTACATAAAGAGTCACTAACTTAGGTGTGGATAAACCATGAACCTTATGAATCCTTTCAGTAAAAAGCCCAATCTCTTTGTCATGCACATAAGCCAGGCCATACCACTCCGAATTAACATCTAAAGTTTCTTGCATTACATTGGCATAAAATTCCTTCTCCAACTCTCTGTTATACTCCTTGTACACAGTAGCAGCAGCCGCGAAACCCAAATATTCAAGAAATATTGTAAAGCCATTTCACTTATAAGATTCTAAATTGAGTGGTCTCTCCGCTACGGTGTTTCTCGGACTGATGGTTTCCTTGTTGTCTTAACATTCTTTGTTAAAGAAGTCTGAGTTCAAAGCATCCTTGGTTGAGGGTGCGGGTCTTGAACTCTGACCAACTTCCTTCTTAACCTTCTTCTTCTTCTTTTCAGGCTGAACTGATTCTAAGGCTGTCTCATTAACCTTTCTCTTTGATCTCCTTGGCAGAGTTTGGACAAATTCGCCAAGAACCTGATCACTAGTGTAGGCCAGATTCTGCAAAAAAATTTCTTGGATCTCCTATGTTAGAACATATGTTCCTGCTTTAGCTTCTTCTTCATTCAGTTCCCGTGTTGGAACATTATCACATCTAACGGCTCCATCAATTCCAGCAGTCAGAATGCCTAATGTTGGAACATCATCAAGGCTCTGGCCTATCGCTTTATCATCTTCTCCTCCTATATCAATCTCAGGGGTTAAAACTCGAGTCTCCTCAGCTTTACTATCCTTCTAAATAGATTGCTTTGCTTCTAGTGTTAGAACATGCGCAATCCCACCCACAAAGTCATAGTCCTCATCATTTACTAATGTTTGAACATCAGTTGCACAAGTACCACCAGTTTGATCAATCTCCATATCAACAAAATCTTCTCCTGTCTCTTCATCGTCATCCAGAACATAAATAATAGGTGGGGAGGGGAGGGGAATGTTCCTAATTCTCTCAAGGTTCATGGAAACCTCTGGATCAAATATTTGTACAGCCTTGAAATCAGTGGATCTTACTGTGCTAAATTTATACATTAGCTAATGTGTTTAGAGCATTTGTTAATTGTTTTAACTACTTTGGATTTTCATTTTCTACAAGACTTCCAGATAGAAAAACTATATACATTAGTTCATATATTTAGAACGTTAATTTGTTAATCTTATTAACTATTTTTTTGACTTTCCTTTTTTACAAGATTTCTAGCTACAAAAACTATATACATTTTTCATGTATTTAGAACTTTTGTTAATCATTTTAACTACATTTTTAGACTTTCATTTCTACGAGACTTCCGGCTAGCAAATATATACATTAGTTCATGTGTTTAGAGTGTTTTTTAATCATTTTAACGACATTATTTAGACATTCATTTTCTACAAGACTTCCAGCTAGAAAAACTACATACATTAGTTTCATGTATTTAGAGCATTTGTTATTCGTTTTAACTACATTTTTAGACTTTCACTTCTACAAGACTTCCGGCTAGAAAAAATTTATACATTAGTTCATGTGTTTAGAGTGTTTGTTAATCATTTTAACTATTATGTTTAGACTTTCATTTTCTACAAGACTTCCAGCTAGAAAAACTATACACATTAGCTCATGTATTTAGAACGTTAATTTTTTAATCGTATTAACTATTTTTTGACTTTCCTATTTTACAAGACTTCCAGCTAGAAAAACTATAAACATTAGTTCATGTATTTAGAACTCTTGTTAATCATTTTAACTACATTTTTAGACTCTCATTTCTACAAGACTTCCGGCTAGCAAATATATACACTAATTCATGTGTTTAGAGTGTTTGTTAATTGTTTTAACTACATTGTTTAGACTTTCATTTTCTATAAGACTTCCATCTAGAAAAACTATATACATTATTTGTTAGTCATTTTAACTACATTTTTAGTCGTTCACTTCTACAAGACTTCCGGCTAGCAAATTTATACATTAGCTCATGTATTTAGAGCGTTTGTTAATCGTTTTAACTACTTTTTTTAGACTTTCATTTTCTACAAGACTTCCAGCTAGAAAAACTATATACATTAGTTCATGTATTTAGAACTAGAAAAACTATATACATTAGTTCATGTATTTAGAACGTTAAATTGTTTATCGTATTGACTAATTTGTTTACTTTCCTTTTTTACAGGACTTACAGCTAGAAAAACTATATACATTAGTTCATGTATTTAGAACTTTTTAAAATCATTTTAACTACATTTTTAGACTTTCATTTTTACAAGACTTCTGGCTAGCAAATATATACATTAGTTCATGTGTTTAGATCTTTTGTTAATCGTTTTAACTACATTATTTAGACTTTCAATTCTACAAGACTTCCAGCTAGAAAAACTACATACACTAGTTCATGTATTTAGAACATTTGTTATTCGTTTTAACTACATTTTTAAACTTTCACCTCTTCAAGACTCCTGGCTAGAAAGTTTATACATTACTTCACGTGTTTAGAGTGATTGCTAATCATTTTAGCTACTTTGTTTAGACTTTCATTTTCTACGAGACTTAAAGCTAGAAAAATTATATATGTTAGTTATGTATTTAAAATGTTAATTTGTTAATCGTTTTAACTACTTTTTTTAGTCTTTCATTTCTATAAGACTTTTGGGTAGAAAATATACACATTAGTTCATGTGTTTAGAGAATTTTTAATCGTTTTAACTACTTTATTTAGACTTTCATTTTCTACAAGACTTCCAGCTAGAAAAATTATACACTCCATCTATAGACTTTCATTTCTACAAGACTTCCAGCTAGCAAATGTATACAATAACTCATACAATAACTCAAAACCCATAATAGTACCTCCTTGTTTAGATTTCACATGCTCTCCAATACTATTCAAGGTTTAATTAGGCTAGATCAAATAGGTACACCATCATTAAGGATGGTACATTGAATGGATGCCACTCATTTGAACTGGTTTTTGTAGGTTTGAAGCTGCATCAAATGGATGGCATAAGGATCGAGGGACCCCAATTACTGCATCATATGGATCATACGGCCTTGCTGCATCGTACGGATCGATGGATTTTTCTTCTGGTAGAGGATAAGCTATTTAGTCTATTTGGGGTGATTTTGACTGCCTTGTGTTTCGTTAATACGATTCACTAACAAGTTCGATGATCTTCTCAGATAGACTAACAGTTTTTGTAATCCTCTAACTATTAATTACTTCCCATTAATTATTTTGGAAGCAACAATTGTTGCTTCAAGAGCTTATGGCTCACTCTTGTATATCTCAACTAAGCCATGGCTTCACCTTTTCCTTCTGTTTTAATTTCCTGTCTATTACACGGCTTGGGAAGGCCTTATATAATTTCCCCCATCCTTGGATGGTTTATCTTAAAAAAAATCATATGGTTAGAACGTTTGTTAATCATTTTAACTATTTTGTTTGGACATTCATTTTCTACACGACTTTCGACTAGCATACATTGTTTGTGTGTTTAATTAAATTGTTTCTTAATCGTTTAAACTACTTTGTTTAGACTTTCATTTTCTACAAAAACTTCCGACCAGTAATAAACATTATATTTATGTTAATAAATGAGTGATTAGTATATATACAAAATAGAAGAAAAAATGGAGTGTAAACGGTAGTGTTCATTCTTCAGCGACATTGAAATCACAATTAAAACCATTCCCCATTTGATGTCGATACTACCAAATATCAATCCCACCAGGATAATGCAAAAATGCACAAGATTTCAACTCTTGAAAAAAAAGTACCCAAATATGTAGCTGTATTGTTTCCAAGACCTTCCATTCTGTGTCTTACCATTATTTCTTTATTTTGAGTAATTTCTTTCCCAAATTCTTAACATCAATTGGCGACTAATCCTTAAGCAACAAGTAAATGCGAAATTCAATATTGGATTTGGATAGCTACTGAACAATTGAGGAAATAGGAGAAACGTCTGGAGGTTCGAATTCAAATGGAGAAGAAGTCGCGCAGTAATCTTTGGAGGAAAAAACAATTTCAAGCCAAAACCATGGTTGATAAGGAGACCAAGCTCTGTACAAAGTTTGAGGAGAGTTCTTTAACTGATTAGCTTCACTTCAGACTAAATTTTAGGCAATTCTTCAATTGATAACCTCATTTCTTCTTTGATAGTGGGCTTTTGCAGGCCGCCGTGTTTATTGTGTACTTTACGTAGGAAGACAGAGGGACCCGTGAGAAGAAAAAGAAGAGGAAAAGAAGGGGAAAGAGAATACCAGATCATTCTTATAACCCGAAATCGACCCGTTAAGTGACCCGCGAATTTCATTCTATTTCCTATAAATTGCATCTTAATCCCTCGTCTCACCTTAATCTATAGTGAGACGGTCTCACACGAGACTTTCTCTATATATATATTTAGGCAAGAATTAAAAAAATAATGTATTTTGAGCAATGAATAATGGGGTAACATAGTGTAATTTTCCAAAACTGTGCAGAAGTAATCAATATTGACTTTCGAGACCCTTCCGTTCACCCATGCATGCCTAAATCACAAATGCACAATTCTATATTATTGAATTGCATTTTTGTGTTGCCTGTTTGTTGATTCAACAACTCCAACTTTTTTGGAGGAACCTAATTGCAAAAGTAAAAAACTTTACTCGTAACTCCAAATTAAATCCGCTCGAACCTGAAGCTACCTTATACACCCTCATTGTATTTTCCAAGTCTGTAGCAGAATATTTATCAATAATCGGTCGAATGAACATATCCGTGATCCTTTCCAATTTTTTTCCTTCTAAGTATTCAATTTAAGTTACTCTTGAACATGTATTAGCATTTCCCACATTTCACAAATTTTTTATATTTCTATATTTAGGCAAGTTTAAGAAAAATCATGCATTTTTGAGCATGATAACAGGTAAGACAATTTTGGGCCATAGTGTAATTTTCCAAGACTGCATAGAAGAAATCAATGTTGACTTTCAAGGCCCTTCCGTTCAGTTATACATGTCTAAATTGAAAATTTTCAATCCCATATTATTGAATTGCATTTTGGTGTTGTCAATTTTGTGATTTGACAACTCCAACTTTCTTGGAGGGACCTAAGTACAAAAAGTAAAAACTTTACTCGTAATTCCAACTTGAAATACGCTCGAACGTGATGCTAACCTATACACCCCCATTTTATTTTCCAATTTCTTTACAACATATATATCCACAATCGGGCACAAGAACATATCTGTAATCAACATTAAGTTACTCTAGAACATGTACTCGCACTTTCCAATATTTCACCCAAAAAATATTATTTTTTATTTCTATATTTATGCAATAATATAAAAATGGTGTATTTTGAAAAGAATGATAATGTCGTAAAGAATTTTTGGGCCATAGCATAATTTTTCATAAATATGTTAGAGGCGCTTCCGTTCACCCATTGTAGCCCAAATTTTGAACACGCAATTATCTCTTATTTAATTGTGTTTTGATGTCTTCAATTTTTTTGATTTTCCACCTCCAAATTTCTTCTATGGACCTAATAGTAAAAATAAAAAATTACCTTAGAAATCAAATAATACTAGCATCGGCAATATTTTTCACTAATACCAGTGCTACATTATGGTAGGAAAATGAATTTCCTGAATTTTTAATCAAAATCTTGGAGGGATTGTTAAAATTTTGAAATATCGGACTTAACACCGGTATCAGTTACTTAGGCACCGGTATGTACGTCGGTGCTTCATACTTAGAATTTTTTTCCAGATTTGTTCTCGGGTTCAAAAAAACAAAAAATAATTATCCTATTTAAAGCAACCCTATGCAGCTGGTTTTCATATACATAGGCACTGATATGAGCCATTTGGGCACCGGTATTTGTACCGGTGCTCCATACTTAAGAAAAAACATTTGGTGCTCTTGGGTTCATTTTTTTAATAAAAAAAGTTAAAGCAACTCTAAACAACTGCCTTTTATGAACATAAACACCGGTATGAGCCTTTTGGGCACTAGTATTTGTACATATATACGTGCTACAGACTTAAAAAAGGAGCCCAACTTGGTTTCACCTGAAACATTGATTTCTTTTGTTGATTGAATTTCAACCATTAAAACTTTGTCTACATAAAATAAATTTGATACACTAAATCTAACACACCCTCAGTGCCCTCCCATTATCCTCTATCTACCTCCTCTTCATCATCTCCCTCCTCCCCCACCATCTCTCTCTCTCTCTCTCCGCAATGCACCATCTCCGCCGCCATCTCCTGGACCAACACTGATGACATCTCCCTCTGCTCTGGTTGCTGGTAGGAGTTGTGAGCTCCACCAAAATTTTTGGGCTAAGCTCAGATCTGCGGCGCCTTAGCTCTCAGCGTCATCACCGCGTTCGACCATGCCTCAACCCTTGCTTCTAACCTCACCTTCACGGTTCTTGTTCCTTGATGTTATCTAGGGTTTATGGAGACCAGGTTCTAGTTTTTATGATATTTTATGTTGTTAATCTATGTTTAGGTCTAGTTTGTTTCATTAATTGTGGGTTGTTATGTATTTTGAAATATATGTAATGAACTTCCGAGTCGTGGTTATGAATTTTCCTGTTTTCTTACATGAACATATGGTTATTTTGTGTTTTGTTCGTCCTATTATTCTTTATGAATGTCTTGGTTTCATATTCTGGCCGGTGAGTATATTCTCGCTGGACAGATTTTTTTATTGATCACCTATTTACTAGCACTGGTACATCGACCCCTTGAGATACCAATGCCTAAGTAGGGTGTGATGGAATGTAGATTTTGCTACCAGTGTTGGAATCTATATTCCAGCACCGGTCTACATTACCGGTGTCTTTGTAACTACGTTTCAGCACCCTCATACTTAGGCACCGGTAGTTTCGGGCCTAAAATACCGGTGCATATGTACCAAAATACCAATGCCATAGGAAGGTCCCTACAGTAGTGACATATCAAATTATTCTTTTGACTACGGTTAAGTGAGATTCTTTAGGATCAGCTAAAAATCTTGCACATACTCCTACACTGAAACATATATCTGGTCGACTTGCTGTTAGATAAAATAGACTCCCAATCATGCTCATGTACAATTTTTTTATCCACTCTAATTTCTTTCTTATCTTTGCCAATTTGTTTGTAGCCCCCATTAGTGTTCGAACTGCTCGAGAATTACTCAATCTAAATCTCTTTACCAAATTCAAAACATACTTACTCTGATTTATAAACATGCTGTTATTTTTTTGCTTAGCCTAAAGTCCTAGAAAATACGTGAGTTCTCCAACCATACTCATCTCAAACTTGGCATGCATCAAAGTTACAAAAATCATATAACATAGATGGTGAGGTAGAGCCAAACACAATATCATCAACATAAATTTGATCAATCAAAATTTTGATGATTTTTTAAACACAAATAAAGTGTGATCTACTCCCTCTCGACGATAACCTTTTTCTTAATGAGAAAGTTATTAAGTCTCTCATACCACGCCCTTGGCTCTTGTTTAAGACAATACAAGGCCTTCTTGAGTCGATAGACATAATGGGGATAGTTAGGATCCTCAAATCCTTTAGGTTGTTCAACATAAACTTCTTCATTAACCACTCCATTTAGAAAAGCACTTTTGACGTCAATCTGATACAATGTAAAATTCGTAGCGCAAGCAATAGCAAGTAAAATCCAAATATATTCTAACCTGGAAACTAGTGCGAATGTTTCATCAAAATCAGCTCCTTCAACCTGAGTATACCCTTGAGAAAAAAACCTTGCTTTATCCCGAGTAATTTGGCCATCAACATCTGATTTGTTCTTGAAGATCCACTTGGTTCCAATAAAATTTACCATCTTAGGACAATGAGTAGGATACCATACATCATTGCATTCAAATTTCCCAAGTTCTTCTTGCATTGTAGCAATCCAATACTCATCAAGAAGAGCTTCTACAGAACTTTTTGGTTCAATCAGAGAGATGAAACATTATAATCCTGCAAGTTCTCTGTAGTTTACCCGTGGTAGTGTATGAATTCTCTTGATGTTGGGTTCAAGTTGCATCGGTGTTGGAACATGAGGTGGTGAAATGGGAGTGGATGTTCCAACATGATTATCTTCTTCAAGTTCAGTAGGGTTGTCTGAATACTCTAATGTTCCAACATCAACTGGTTTGTCATGGTGACAGTTCTGTGTTGTAACATGGTCTGAGTCTGGTTCATCTTCTCCTTCACCTGATACCTGTTTATCATTAGAATTATCTACGATGATATTAATAGATTCCATAAGAGTTTTTTTATGGAGATTGTACACCCTATAAGCATGGTTCACAAAATATCCAAGAAAAATTTCAACATCACCCCGGCTGTCAAACTTTGCTAGTTGCTCTCTATCTCTGAGGATATAACACTTTCTACCGAACACATAAAAATATGATACATTTGACATCATGCCCTTCTAGATTTCATATAAATTTTTGTTTGTGAATGGACATATATAGACTCGATTTATAGTATAGCAAGCTATATTGATGGCTTCTGCCAACTATTTCTTATGGATTTATTTCTCGGATAACATAATTTGTGCCATTTCCTGTAGAGTCTTATTCTTCCTTTCAACAATGCCAGTTTGTTGTGGAGTGATTGGAGCAGAGAATTCCTGCAGAATGAAGAGTTCATCACAAAAGTCACTAAACTGGGAATTTTTGAGCTCCCTACCACGACACTAGGAATTATGAAAATGTTTCCAACTGGACTTCCTTTATCCGTCTGTAATTTGATCACCAAACTTTTGAACACATCCACAGTATCAAACTTTTCTTTATGAAATGCCACTCTAGTTTATTTGAAAAAATCGTCAACACACAGAAAAATATACTTCTTGCCACTCACACTAGGCGTATTGACTGGACCCATCAAATCCATATGTAGTAATTTAAGATTTCTTGAGGTGGTGATATACTGAAACGTTGAGTGAAGTGATCGAATCTTTTTACCTTGTTGACATGGCTCGCACGCAATTTCCTTTTTGTTGGTGAGTGTAGCCATACCTCGTACTGCTTTCAATTTTGCAATTTTCACCAAGATTTTGTAGTTGATATGTCCAAGCTTCCTATGCCGTATAGTTTCTTCATCTTACTTAGAGCTTAGACATCTCACTTCTTCTTCCAACATGTAACAATTGTCTGAAGACCAAATTCCGTAGAGCAGTTTATCTTCACCATGTTTCACAATGCATTTGTCTTTATGAAACTCCACAGTCATACTGTCATTGCACAACTCACTGATACTCAATAACTTCTACTAGTAGAACACTTGTGAAAAATGGAAATTCCTCAATCTACAGTTCACCTTTTCCAACTACTCGACTCTTCTTTCCATCACCAAATGTTAAAAAACCACCATGATATGGTTTAATCTTTGTCAAATATTCTTCAGTTCTAGTCATATGTCGAGAACAATCACTATCAAAGTACCACGAGTCTCTAGAATGTGCAATAAGAGAAGTGTGAGCAACAAGACAAGTATTAGTGTGTGCTTAGGTACCCATACTTTTCTAGCCATCTTTGATCCTTGAAAATCATCCATGTAGGAACATGAAGATTGTTATCGTCCATTCATGATGTCTCTATGTAGCTTGAAGCACTGCCTCTATATAAGGTTTCATTGGTGCAGTAGTAGCAAATAACAGGTTTGCATCGTCGTGTTTTAATCACTTTCCTCTTCATGTCTTGAATATCTGCTTTGAAGTCTACAATACTGCTTGATGGCTTGTCGTACCCTATACCTTGTCTGTTTTCAAATTTCTTCCCCATAGTCAATATATCATCTAGTTTCGTCTTTCTCATGTTCAACTTGATGATTGCAACTTCAACCATCTCAACTCCCTTAGTGTTCAAACTAGATTATTTTTTAGCTATTCAATCTAATCTTTGATTTTTTCAACCCAATCCATCAACTCCTTCTTCTTTTCAACAAGTTGACTTTTCAGCAAGTTCACATACATATTTGCATATGCATTGTAGATATCTTCATCATTCACTTTCTGACTTTCGTCATCACTTAAGGAGTCGTCAACACTAGATTTTTCCATGTTGGAACATACATAATTTTCTCCCTTTGCCATGTTGGAACATGCATTATTAATCTCTGCTAGATTGTGAATTTTTTCTCCAAATGCTACATAATTGCTAGTAAGTTCCTCTTCATCTTTCTGCTCTTCTTCGTCACCACTCTATGAAGTTACATATGATCTTCCTTGCTTCTTTCGTATATTAGCACATTCAGCCTTGATGTGTATGTATCCCTTATGTTCTCCGCATTGAATCTTTATTGGCTGGTTTGTTTCACCCCTCTAATTTCGTAAGAACTATTGATTAGTTTATTCCATTCGTGTTCCACGTTTATTCCCAAAATCTTGTGCCTAGAGTCTATTTCAACCTGATCTCTCTAGTGATTTTTTATTCACCACTTTTTTTCCAGCGTCCTTGAGAAATTCTTAGCGATAAATGCATGTTCTTCAATACCATCATCACTATCAACTTCGTGGACATTCTTTGACGCCAAGGCTTGGAAAGCCAACTCTTTTTTGTGCTCTCTTTGTGGGTTGTTCCAGTGTCATGTCATATGTTTGCAGTGATCTCATTAGTTCATCTAACCTCATGGTGGCCACGTCTCTTGCTTCTTCTATTGCTGCAACTTTTATATAAAATCTTTGAGGCAGAGATCTCAAATTCCTTTTCACCAGTTCGGACTCCTTGTATGTTTTTCCAAGTTTATATGCCATGTTGGTGATATTTCTCAGCTTTCCATTAAACATCGCAATAGTCTCACCCTCCTTCATTTTCAATTCTTCAAATTTTGTGGCTAACATTTTTGATTTGGATTCACTTATGCGACTTGTTCCTTCGTGCACTGCCTGTAAAATATCCCATGCTTTCTTTGACTGATAACATGTTGAGATGAGTTTGATTTGATTTTCATCCACTACTGTGAAGATAACATCTAATTCTTTGGAATTTTCCATTGAAGCCTTCAGTTCATCTAGAAACCATGTTGACTTAGCCTTGAGTTTAAGTTTCTAGATTCTACTTCCTCAGTTGGGGGATTCCATTCCGTTTCAACACAATGCTAAGCCAGTTCATCTAGTGAGTTTATGAAAACTCGCATGCGTGCCTTCCAATAGTTGTAGTTTGTTCTACAACATTGGTGGTTAAGACACCAAAGGTCCTTCTTTGGTCGCCATTGGCAAAACCGGATCACTTTCCATGACACAACCAAAGTAAGAATAAGTTACTTAGCTTTGATTCCGAATGAAATATGGTTTTACCTAATTATATTAATAATTTCTTTCATGTTCTAACATAATATATCTAACTAAGTATGCAATAAAGTAAAGCATGAACACACGAGACTTGGTTACGCAGTTCGGTGAAATTCACCTATATCTGCAGGGCCTGGCCCAAGTCAGATTGAATACACTAATCAGAAAGATACAGTACGATGTACACCATACAATTTTACTTATCTTATCTAATTATAACGTATGAATTCTGCAAGCTCCCATTGCTACCGATCCGCCTTGATCAGACTCCCTCTGACCTCGAAACTTGCCCACACTGAGGAATTAAGGTTTACAATTATGAACTTGATCAAATGATTATGATCATGTTGGAACACAGACAAAAAGCTTTTGAGCACTCTACGAAATAAAAGAAAACCTGGATGCAAATTTTCTTCAATTAAAACCGTAAGTAGCTCAGCCAAAATGTCTTCCAATTATACCGGTTGCACGCACCATCTTCTATGAGAAAATAATTCCTTCTCATATCAAATTATAATTTCAATCAAATCTCTTGGATATAGGAATTATCAAATACAATCCCTTAAATAAAGGAATAAAAATATATTCCATCCAATCAAACCAAATCCTTTTCGAAAGGGATATTTATCAAATCAATTCCAATTTTCATAAATCTAAAATAATCACATAAATATAGGAATTGATATATTCTTCAATCAAAACTTTTGGACAGAAATGTTGCCTCTCAGATTTCATCTCCAAATTCATTATATCACCCGAATTTCCTTCTTTGATGTTTCAGAACAAACTATTACATATTTGTATAATTTTCACAAAATTGTCAATTAACTAAATATGGACTTTACAGTGTTAATAGCCAAATGATTATGAAGAAGCTATTTCTGAACTTAAACAATATCTACAATAGTTGTTCACTGTAAGGGATTTGGGAAAAACTAAATATATTCAAGGCATAAAGCTGGCTCATTCTCCTGGAGGACATTTTCTAAGCTAGCACAAGTATATTATTGATATTATATCTGATCTTGGCCCATATTTTCCAAGTGTATTGCAAAACCTTTACATGTTGATTGGAAATCTCTAAAATGAGTCATCTTTGCTGCGGCTTGATCCAGGTCATTTCCATCGCCTCATTGGAAACATTTTGTACCTAAGCTTCACCCAACCAGATACTAACTTTGTTGTGCACCTATTCAGCCAGTTCGTACAACATCCCACAGAGCATCATTGGCAAGGTTTTTTATAAATAGCAAAGTATCTAAAAGGGTGTCATAATAATGGTTTATTCTTCCTAGTTTGGACTTATTTCACTCTCTATTTCTGTAATGCTGATTGGGCCACATGCAAGATTAATCGGTGATCAGTAATAGGATATTGTGTGCTTTTCGACACCTCCCCCATCTCTTGGAAGTCCAAGAAACATCACACGATATCAAGATCATCTGTTGAGTCTGAATACTGCAGTATGGCAACAACCGTTGCAGAACGGAAATGGATCTCTTTCCTGCTACATGATTTCCACGCTCACTAATCTTTGCCTATCCCTCTTCCTTGCAACAATACTTCTGCACTTTAGATTGCTGAAAATTCAATTTTTACGAGAGAACTAAACATATTGAAATTGACTGCCACTTTGGTAGAGATGCCTGCATTGGCGGATCTATTGATACGCGAGGTAGGGCTCCAGCCCTACCTCGGTCGCCGGCCGGAGCTAGGAGGAGGCGAGACGCGCGGCTGAGCGCGTCTCCGGCGAGGCTGAGCGCGTCTCCGGCGCGGGCCGCGCTGCTCGCCGGAGAAGAAGGCCGCGCTGCGGCCTTCTTTTTTTTTAAATTCATACGACCTAAAACGACGTCGTTTCACGTTAGTGAAACGACGTCGTTTCGTTTGGCTTTGTTTTTTTTAAACCGAAGTAGTAAAACGACGTCGTTTCACGTTAGTGTTATGAAAAAAAAAAGGGCATCAGAATTGGATTGGGCCAAAAACTGAGCCCAATCCAATATAGCCCATTCCATTAATTATAAAAGCTGGAGGCGCGAGAAGGACAGCAAGCACAAGCAGCGCTCCTCCTTCCTCTGCCTCTCACTCGACACTCTCAGCCTCAGGCCTCAGGCCTCAGCTCGTCGCGCCGCCGCCGCGCCACCGCCATCCGCCGCCGCCGCGCCACCACCGTGCCACCGCCTCTCCAAACCACGGTAAGTCTTCTCTTCTCTAATTCTCTTTATGCTAAATTGCTAATATTTATTAATTTTAGGGTTTATAATTTATTGTCTTTTTAATTTATTTCTTCAAAACTTAAGTATATGTATAATATAATGTGAACATGATTTTTAGATTGGATGTTGAATTGAATTTATATGGTTGTATTATATATGATTGTTGAAATTTAGTTGAATTGCATAAATTGATTTAGTTGGAATTTAGTTGGAATTTAGTTGGAATTTAGTTGAAATTTAGTTGAAATTATAATTGTTTGATTTATTTTGTATAATTGTATGTGACAATGAAATTGTCAATTTGTCATAATCGGTTTATGGAATTATCAATTAGGGATATTTGTTAAATTGAATTTAGATGAATATGATTTTTTGAACTTTTTATTTTCATTTGTTAATTATCAATTAGGGATATTTTATTAAATTGAATTTGAATCGATGAAAAATAAATCAATTTACATAAACCGGATGCCGGACGCCGGACGCCTCTGCACGCCGGGCGCCAAAAATTTTTCAGCCTCCCCTGAAAAAATTTTCTGGTTCCGCCCCTGGATGCCTGCAATGCTCGTTTTATTGATCCCCTGCATGTTCTCTCGTCATCAGCTGGCATGTGGCTTCACCAAATTACTTCTAGCCACAACTCTCTACCATTTGCGGCCCAAGTGGATTTTCCTCTCCCGAGGAATCTCTATCTATGGTATGATCAGGAATTACTAGCTTTCAGTTTATTTGTACAAGTTAAGTTGGTTTAGTTTTAGAAGTTGTTAGCTTTTTGTACTTATCGAGTTGTTAGATACTAGTTTGATTAGTTAGTGGGTAGAATTAGTTAGTCGATTGAGGAGCAAAATGCACCTTGCATTTCTCTATAATTCTTATGACGTACAACTTGTTTTTTATAATTTCAATCAATACAAAAATTTTCCCAAATATTGATCTCTTGTTTTTCCCTTTTTCTTTCTGTTCTTGAACAAAAAACATTCTGAGAATATTTTTCTATAAGGGATAATGTCAGAGAATTCTGACGAAGAGGCGTCCAGAAAGGTGGGGTTGAAGTGGAGGGAGTCAGGGAGATGCTTGCATTGATGCAGTTGCACTTGAAAGTGTGTCCAGCGGAGACGATGACAGGATCCACCACGAGGGCACCATAGATGGGGCAGAGAAACTTCTATATGTAGATATTCCACTGTTGTTTCCCGCTCCCCGTTATAGGAAAATGGAGAGGGTTTAATGCGGGCAAAAAACACCTTTAACTATTTGTTTTCTACATCTATTTTTTCCATTCTGATCAGGTATGCTGCATCAACATCGTCACCATCGGTAGATCGGGAGGGAAGAAGTTGACAAAGAAAAGCATGGTTAGACTAGTTAATAGTGAAGCAAGTGAGAAAAATAGAGTGAAAGGTGTTAAAGATGGAGGAAATGAGCGGTTACGAGGGTTTCTGAACAAAACAAAGGGTGGTAGCAGTTGTACGCCAAAATCGGTAGTGGTGTTGGAAGGAATGACAGACAGAGCAATCGATGACATTGAAGCATTAGGCCTTATTCCTTCGATGAAGAAGCCAGTAAAAATTGAAAAGAGAAAGCTCAGACTCTATCAGGGATGGGAAACGTTTATCTTGGGGAGATAGGGTGGATCTGGAGGAAGAAAAAAGCTGGAGTACGCTTCAAAGAAGAGGAGCAGGATGTCAAGTTCTATAAGGCAGCGGCAATTGAAGGAATGGCTATGGGAGAAATCACAATGGATGAAGTGGAGGAAAGTGCAAGGCAGTGGAATACAACAGTGGTATGCAAAACACTTGGGTGTAATCCCCCATTCTTGGTGATCTAGGGTTTTTTCTTCAGAATCTGGAGCAAAAGAATAAGCAAGGTATGGATGGTGAACAAAGGTGTGTTTGTGGTTAAATGTGAAACTGTGGATTATAGATGTGAAATTGTTGAAAATGGTACTGTATTTTTTTTATGGAAAGCTATTGTAATTAAACCATGGTCAGTTGATTTTGATTATTCTGAACCTAGAAAAATCCCGGTATGGATTGAATTGCCCAGCCTCTCTACTGCTTATCTGCATCCAAAGTTGATTAGTTAAATCATAAGCCATATAGGTACTCCTCTGTGTTTGGATAGAGCCACACAGCAGAAGCAAAGACTGGCCTATGCTAGGGTTGAAGTGGAAGTAGAGATTGCAGATACATTGCCTAATAAAGTGATGTATTTAAATGAGCATAGGGTGATTATGTTACTGAAGATTTTCTTTGAATGGAAACCTATTAAATGCAGTAGTTGTAATCTAATAGGGCATACTTTGGCTGAATGTAGAGGAAAAACAAAAGTCGGGAATGAAACTGTAAAAATGACATGGAAGGTTTTTGTTCCAATTCAAAAACGGATAGAGAAACAGAACAGAAAAGAGGATATGGGGAAAAAAGTTAATCTGAATGAAGAAAGGGCTGGAGATCGGACCAGGGATGAAATGGGAAGAAAGGGGGCTGGAAGGAATCTGAATGAAGTTCCACCTGATGAAGTGTAACTGGCTAGTATGGAATGTCACTGATCTGAATAAATCTAGTGAACACAGTTTCATCAGGAGATTCTGCAGGCAGAATAATGTTGGTTTGCTATGTTTGCAGGAAACAAAAATCAAAAGAGAAAAAGAGGTAAATGTGTGGAATAGTATTGGGTTAGGATGGGATATGACTACAAACATTGATGTAGTGGCTGGGGGGAGAATATGAGTGTTATGGAGGAATGATTTACTAGAGGTCAATATTGTATCTACGGGTGAGCAGTGGATAGAATTAGAGGTGAGTAGTAAAAGCTCAAAAATGATTTGCTGTTGTACAATAGTTTATGGATATAATAGAGGTCTACAGAGGGAAAGTTTGTGGCATCAGTCAAAGAATTCTAGATCTAGGAGTAACCATTGCTGATGGTGGGTGATTTTAACTATCCTCTGGTATTTCAGGATAGAATAGAAGGGGTACCTGTGGATGAAAAAAAAGTTAAGGATTTCCAGGAGGTTATGGATGATCAGAGTTACAAGAACTGATAACAATGGGGAATCAATATAACTGGAGTAATTGGAGAGAAGGTGTGGACAGAATTATGAGCATATTGGATAGGGGGCTGATTAACAAGCTATGGTGGAGCGAAATGAGTGAGGTATTTTGTGATGTCAGAAGTGAAAATATGTCAGACCATATGCCATTATTGGTTTGATTTGATGCAAAGATGAAGAAATTCAAAAAACCATTTAAGTACTTCAATATGCTTTCATTGTCCTCTTAATTTGAGAACACTGTAAAACACATTTTGGGTAGCAGAAAAGTGACAAATCTAGAAGAACTGGAAGTTATGCTATAAGCTTTAGAGCTTCCCCTGAACAAGTTGAATAGAAAGGAGTTTGGCTCAATTGGCGAGAGGGCGGAAGAAAAAAAATGAAAAAAATTGCAGATTGCAGATTGCACAGGAAGACTTAAATGTTCACCCTTCTTCAAGGTGTAGATAGGAAGCAAAATGTGTAGCAAGGAGAGAGTTGGAAAAATACCAGGATGGTGAATATAAGTTCTTGAAGTAGAAAGGAAAATTGCAGTGGTTATGTGAGGGTGACATGCCTACCAAATTGTTTTATGATGCAGTAAAGCATAGGCAATATAATAACAGTGTTATGCCCAATGTGTCGTAACTTTGTGTTTAATCCATTCTCTTAAATTGAATGTTTAGCTTTCCTTCTTTTATATGATAGTGTCTTGTATTTCAATTTAACAACTTTGATAACTGGTGTATATGTGGTCCAGCGAGAAAAAGGCTGAGGGCTGCTAAGCCCACCCCAATGGCATCTGATTACGAAGTTAAGACTTTTCAGCCCAAAGCATTGATTACCTATGTAGACACCATGAAGAACGTGAGCCGAGAAACATGGAACAAACAGCGGCCTCTAAGGCCACGAACTCAACAGGTGGTGATCGTGGGATGACCCATGATCTTTGCACCTCAAAACAAGTAACCACTACCACATCGGTCTATAAATACAACAAGCTCTGAAGGAGGTAAGGTAAGCGCTACCATCTCTATAAATTCCAGTTCTAAAAAGAGAATAGTCGGAGCCTTTCTCCCTAAATCACTTCCGAGATAAGTCTTGCAGGTAGAGAAATTCTAGGAAAGGACAACCAACTTTCCTGAGCGGTCTACCACATCATTTGGCGCTAACTGTGGGGATGAAAATTTTCTTTTCATTTAAGGTCATTCAGGTAAATAATGGTGTTCACCAGGAGTAAGAGGAGCCATAACCATCAATCACATGAACAAGCACTGGGACACTATAAAGAATTAAATCATAATCAGGAACACACCCGGAAATAGGGGAAAAAACACAACAAAGAGGAGATAGAGGAGGAAGCAGAGTATACAAACAATAACCATGAAAGGGAAAAAAAGGCATTCGCTGCATTCTTGGAAGCAAACAGAGAAAGCCTTTATGACCAATTTTTGAAAATGCTTAAGCAAAAACCCCCAAAACCAGAAAAAAGGGTAAATCAAGAGTGTGAAAACCTTAACTACGAAGAAGAATTGCATGATATCATCGTAGAAGACGACGCAGATAAATTGCCTCTAGCTCCACATTTGCGTAACTTTAAAATGTCAAAGGACTTCAAGCTTCCTTTGAACGTTAATGGGACCACGGATCCAAAAAGAGTTTCTGCACTCATACAAAAACCACATGAGGTTTCAGAACGCGAGCATTAAGTTAGTTTCAAAGTCATTTCCCATCTTTTTTACCAGAACAACAATTACTTGGTACGAAGACCATCCAAATGGGAGTATCAAGTCCTGGCCATAGTTTTCTGACTTATTCTTGGGTTTCTTCTACCAAAAATAAAAGTTCAGTAAGATGATTGAGAATCTCAATAACATAGCACAGTAAAGTGACGAAATCCTAGCAGAATATCATAATCGGTTTGTTGCGGAAAGCTTACAGGTTCGCAACTTGTCATTCCAATCTTCGTTAGAAGGGTTCACAGGATGCATGCAAATAGGAGAGTTCTATAAAGAACTGATGAAGAATATGCTTGAAAATCGAAGGGATCTACAAAAGATGACTGAGCAGCATGTGCAAATGAAAGAAGCAAACAACCATAAGATAGAGCAGGAAAGAGGCAAAAAGAAAACGTGAGAAGATTCGCAGAAGGGATTTATGAAAAAAAGGATAGGGGAGCATCCCTTTCAAAATAAGAGAACCAGGTTCATAGACTGTAACATTTCAGGATACACCTTTGACAAGGCCAAGGACACACCTTTGAAAGAAATATGGCAAGCACACAAGGATCTATTCTGAGAACCAGCACCTATGCTAGCAGCACCAGAAAAAGATCCAAGGAATATTATTGTGCTTTCCATAAGGACCATGACCATGACATAGAGTACTATAGAGACCTAAGAACAAAAATTGAAGAAAATTTAAGGAACGGCTTCTTAGGTCAATATAGAAAGGAAGGGGGAAGCCAGTATAGCAAAAATAGCAAAACAACGAACACCTTAGCAAAGAATCAGGGGACATCATCTACACCGACAAAGAATAAAAAGATGACTGCAGCAATTGACTGTAAGGAGGATGAGGGCGATGAAATGCCAAAAACAATCATCTTGTTTGTACATGTATCTACAGAGTCGTCATCTAACAATACTTGGAAAGCTAGAGCACGATACTCTTCTTGCAAGAACTTGTTGACAAAAGACTCTACTCGGATGAAATGATACCTTCAGCGAAGAGGATGCTGCACCAAATGAATTTCCTCACAACGACCCCATAGTGATTATAGAAAAATTGGAAATGCAACTATACACAGAGTGTTCATAGACGATGGAAGGGTAGTCAAAATACTATTTGTTAACTACTTCGATAGGCCAGAGTTCAAGCAAACGAGCATAAAAAAATCCACATCCTCGCTAGTGGGATTCACAGGGTGATTAGAAATGCCTTTGGGCAATATACAACTAGATGTCACAATTGGGGAAAGTGGAATAAATTACAGTATCATGTGTGACTTAGTAGTCATGGACGCTCCAAGTATGTTTAATTCTATCATAGGAAGGTCGGGATGAACAAAGCAAAAGCCATATAGTTTCCTTACCACCTGGTCATGAAATTCCCAACTCTCACCAAAATTGCAACTATAAGAGGAAACCAGCAAATGGCAAGGCAATGCATGGTCATCGCAATGAAGGTGGGTAGATTGGGAGAAAAATCAAAGATGGTTAGCACAATCTCAAATGGAAGATTGCCAAATCTGCCAGAATTAGCAACAGACCTAGAGGAAGAAACAGAGCTAGTTAGCTTGTAAAATGAAGATAGCACAAAATGTGTAAGGATAGCACAAAATGTGTAAGGATAGGAAAATACCTTCCCAATGACGAAAAGAAAAGAATAAGACAAATCGTGCGAAGACACAAAGAAAATTTTGCGTGTAGTGTTGACAACATGAAAGAAGTACACCCACACATCATTACACACTCTTTGAATATCAGGGATGCAGTAATACCGGTTAAATAGAAGTAGCACTGATTCGCCAGCGATAGGCAGAAAGCAATTAAAGAAGAGGTTACAACACTACTTCAAGATGGCATAGTAAATGAGGTAATATACCCAAAATGGATTGCAAACCCAGTTATGGTAAGAAAGTCTTGCGCATGAAGGAGGGTGTGCATTGATTTTTTTACAGACCTGAATAAAGTGTGCCCAAGGACTGTTATCCTCTACCAAAAATTGATCAAGTAGTTGAGGCAATTTCAAGGTATCCAGTGCTAGCATTTTTAGACGTGTACGAGGGATACCATCAAATATTAATGAACCTAGAACACACAGAGAAAATGGCTTTCATAACAAGCTTTGGGACATTTTGTTACGTAAAGATGTTGTTTGGGCTGAAAAATGCAGGGGAAACATACCAGCAACAAGTGGATAACTCTTTTTGCAATGAAACAGGGAGAAATGTCGAAGTGTATGTCGATGACATGGTTATCAAAAGCAGGCGGGTGGATAGCTTCGCTGCCAATCTACAAGAGACTTTGGACACATTAAGTGCCATAGTGATGAAGCTCATCCCCAAGAAGTGTGTATTCTGGGTGGGCGCAAGAAAATTTTTAGGATACGAGGTGTCCTCGAAGGGAATCGAGGCTAACCCATAGAAATTCCAAGCCATAGTCAATCTTCCTCAGTCGAGAACTGTCAAACAGGTACAAGTTCTAATGTGGTCACTGGCAGCACTTAGCAGGTTCATCTCAAAAGCGATAGATAAGCACTTCTCACTATTCAAAGTTCTAAGAAATGGCCAAGAGGTTTAGCTGGAGTCAAGAATTCCAGATAGCACATGACGGTTTAGAAGAATAGATTCTAACATTGCCAACGCCAAAATCACCCGCCCCTGGTGAAACGTTATATCTATATTTATCAATCTCGCAGAATGTGGTCAACAATGTTTTGTTTTGACTTGAGGACCAAAAAAAATACCAGTTTATTATATTAGCTTAATATTACAAAGTGCATAGAAATCGTATATGTTGGTGGAAAAACTAACCCTGGCCTTGGTATACTTTGCACGAAGACTGCGAATGTATTTCCATGCTCATCGCATAATGGTTTAGACTGGTTTCCCAATTAAGAACGTCCTCAACAAGCCTGAGTCATCAGGAATACTAACGAAGTGGGCCCTGGAACTAAGCAACTTTGAAATACAATTTCAACTTAGAACAGTTATGAAAGCTCAAGCGTTAGCAGACTTCATTGTAGAGATGATGAGTGAAGAAACACAGAGAGTGAACATGTATTATAGCTTGAGGATCA
Organism: Rubia yunnanensis; assembly: GCA_037428765.1. Taxonomy (NCBI): domain Eukaryota; kingdom Viridiplantae; phylum Streptophyta; class Magnoliopsida; order Gentianales; family Rubiaceae; genus Rubia; species Rubia yunnanensis. The sequence continues at coordinate 59,950,539 of CM075069.1, read as the reverse complement.
ATGAAGGCAAGTCAATATGAGAAGAAGTTGCATGGAAATTGTTCTTTGATGCCGCATCCAGCAAAGAAGGTTATGGAGCCGGATTGTTATTCGTAGACCCAGACAGAGGTGAACACAGATACTCATTACGATTTGATTTCTTGCTCACCAACAACAAAGAAGAATATGAGGCTTTGATATGCGAGCTGGATCTAACCGTCAGAATGAAGGTCATGAGCGTTTGATTATCCAGTGATTCGCTGATTGTTGTTCAACAAGTGCGAGGAGACTATGAAGTGCGAGAAGAGAAACTGGCAAAGTATTTAAGGAAAATGCATAAACTCATAGCCTAGATCGAATATTTTAACATACAACACGTGCCATGAAGTAAAAACACAAAGGCAGATGCACTAAGTAAGCTAGCAACAACATGGCTTGATTCCCTTAGCGAGCACAGATAGGTCATTATGGAAGTCATTCCAGTTAGAAGCACGGTGTCAACCATTGTATTAGCGATCCAAGAAGATGAAGTAAAACAAATGTCTCCACTAATAGGTTTCTTCATGAAGGGGACCCTGCGAGAAGATAAGATGCAGGCCAGGAAATTGGAGTTACGTTCTACTAATTACGCTTACGAATATGAGACCTTATACAAAAAAGGTTTCTTGTCTCTGTGGATAAAATGCATAGGACCTACACAAGCAAAAAATATTTCAAAAGAATTCCACGAAGGTCTATGTGGAATGCATCAAGGATCTAGAATAATAGCAAAAAAGATCATCCGAGCTGGATACTACTGGCCAACTATGTTCAATGACGCACACAACTTCGTTCTTAAATGTAGGAGTTTCCAAATCAATGCTTCATTATTACATAATCCATAAGAAGCTTTGAGAGAAATCTACGGAGCCTGGCCATTTGATAAATGGGGGATAGTTGGACCATTCCCAAGGGACAAAAGCAACGCCAAATTTCTAATCGTAGATATCCACTACTTCACAAAGTGGGTGGAAGCAAAACCGCTAGGAAGGGTCACGACTGAAGTCACTTGGAGATTTGTATGGAAAAACATGGTATGTCGCTTTGGGGTGCCACATACCATTGTCACGGATAATGGTACGCAATTTACAAGTGGTGCATTCACTGACTGGTGCTCAAAGCTGGGATTCTCCAGAATTTTATATCTGTAGCACACCCTCAAGCTAACGGCCAAGTGGAGGAAACAAACAGAACTTTCGTTCAAAGAATCTAGAAGTGACGGGAAGGAAATTGAGTTGGATGGGTAGATGAGTTACCAAACACGCTATGTTTGTACAGAATGTATATTCGGAAACCAACAGGGAAAATGCCATATAGTTTAGTTTATGGTCATGAAGTGGTTATACCAATAGAAATTGGTAATTCCAGTCTTCGAGTAGGCGATTACGAGGAGAAAGACAACCCAAGTGTGATGAAGCTCAAACTGGATGAACTAGAAGAGAAGAGAGATTCTGAAACAGTCACGAAACTAAGTACAAGGAAAGAATGACTAGAGTTCACAATCACAAGATGAAAGAAACAAGGTTCCAGACTGGTGATCTAGTGTTGAGGAAGAATGAGGCTAGCCCGGTAGAAGAACGTGGAAAGTTATGCACAAAGTGGGAAGGACCTTATAGAGTGACAAAGGCACATAAATCCAAAAGTTATGAACTGGAAAAGTTTGATGGCACCAATATTCCAAACACTTGGCATGTGATTAACTTGAGAAAATTTTATGTTTAGAGTTAAGGTGGAGAATAGTGATCACCTAGTTGTACAGAAACCATGAGATCATCATTGGAGATATTTATTTTAGTGTTCACAATGTGACATTATCACGCGGGTACATATTCAATATGAATAACCACTTTCCTGGACCATGATTACATATCTCATTTTTTACTTGTGAATGGTAGAAGATAAGTTTATTCTTCTAAGACACTCACACGTTACAAGTCGCACATAACTGGGTGAATAGTAGGCTATAGATCTTGCACATTTATCGATGCTTGCAAGCTTGGATCTTGCAACTTCGCAAATCAAACAACCGCAAGCTATAGATCTTGCGTAACTATCAATTTTGCAAGCTTTGGATCTCGCAACTTAGCCATACACACGAACGCAAGCTATAAATCTTGCTCAAGAGGAGATTTTCTCATAAATGTAACATGTGGAATGTATATTTCGTGGCACAAACAACAAAGCTCCGCTATAATAGCAATGCAAGCTATATTTATTGAAAACAACTAGAAATCTTAACTAACCAAATGAATGCAATATATGCAAGCTATAGATTTTGCAGCTTCACAATTCATTCCTCAAAACATCTTACTTACTCAACACAAAGTCATCTAGCTAAATATAAAACACAGGACGATAGTTCATTCAGCAATGATGAAGAGACAAAGTTCACAAAAAACATGGAAAATATATTGAGACATTACAAGAAAGGATAAGTCATTCATAATAACGGATCTATCTACGCCAGGAGGTTTGTGAGGATCCTGAAAATGATGAACAACCACAACAGCAACTACGCTCAGCCTCGTGATAAGAACGCGAAGCTCTGCCTCGATTCTCTTCAGCAGCTTGTTCTACACTAACTAAATGCTCATATTGCCACTTCATATGTAAATAAGCTGGATTGCGTATAAAACCTCTTCGCTCCATATGCCCCAGATGCTTAGTGTAGTATGCCTTAAAGTTAGTGATGGGACCAAACTCTTCGCGATCCAACCCCATACTCATAACATTCATAGTTTCTTCATACTTTTTCATATCATCTGACAAGTTTTGTGCTCTCTCCTCTACGCTTTGAATATGTGATCTAACAGCCTCAGAGAGGTTAATCCTTTGCCCGTCAACCCCTATTGTAAGATCTCCACAACCAGTATCCCTTCGAGATGAAGTGGGTAAAGATTGGAGTTTGTTTATATTCAACACATTCCTATTCAAGTTGAAGTACAGATCTGTCAAGGCGCTCAGACTCAGCGCAAAGCTCTTCATTATCACTTCGCAGCTGTGTGTTAATAACAAACTGCTCATTGAACTTTGTTTACCAACTTATAGTAGAGGTGAAAAGATGATCACACTATTCCTGCTTTTTCTTCAATCGATCATACAAATTGTCTATACGAGTACACTGCTTGACAATGATCACTATTTTTTTGTGGACTTCGCATTTCTTATCCATAGCATAGTTCCTAGCCTCCTCCTGTTTGCGAAGCATTTTTACCAGATTCAACTGTTGCCGATAAATAAGATCATGTTGCTCGTTGCAAATTCTTCGCAGATCACAAACAACATCCCATGTCTCCTTTGTAATCTTGTCCCATTTTGCCTCAAGATCATTAACACCCAACAACATATACTTCAGAAAAATGCCCAGTGCCAGCGACCATTCTTGAACACAGACAAGGAGGTTTAGCGAACGCAAGTACATAACTGTAGATTCAAGGTCAACCAAACCACGGATGATATCTTTCCCAAGTGACTTAACATTATAGCCATCAGGTATAAACTTACTGCAATGACAAATAAGGGAAGAAGCTAAAGTCGATGATAATGTCGGGATTTTCCACCAAAAATGCAAAGGAACAGACTCCACACATGATAAGCGATCGGAAGAAATAAGTTGGGAATAATCTTTTGTTTTACGCTCAGTCTCTTCAATCAGATTAATAGGGAAACATTTAGAAGGCGATGAAAACCCATTACGACAAGGAAAACAAACATAACATCCCAGATATTCAACACTTTTTAAAAAAATTTGGTCAACCATGATATCAAAGCCCTGCAATTAGATAAATATAAAAACACCTGTCAAATAATAAAAGGCAAGCATAATAATCGCATCAGTTTCCAATAATACAAAATCATACAAACATACTTAAGAATATTGTCATAAATTACATAAAACAATCAAGAAATGTATTAGGTCTATAGTTCTTGACTATATTTGGTAGGAGAAAAGGGTGAAGTATGGACAAAGAGAGCAGCATCCTCCTTGCTTCCAGGAGGAACAGAAACTTTGTTGTTCAATTCCCCCTAGGGTTAACAAAATCATTAACATTAGAACTAAGATAAGGATGACGATCATTGGAATCAGAGGAACTGAAAGAAAGCTCCTCACAATAGTCGATCACACACTTCTTCAGCTCGCCCGCGGAAGGAAGAGCTAGGAGACCGCTGAGATATGATAGCAGTGCGAAAGGATGACCGTCGTCAGAGATGATCTTCACAAAACCCTCATTACGAAGTTCATTTTGCTGTGCTAGAATTTTCTCAGACTTGGCAAACTTGGGCAACTTATCAAGCTTCACGGTCGGATTAAGCATTCATAACTTAACTAAAGCCTCGCAATAACCGACGTTGCGAGCATTTGTTGAAACCTTCTCAAACAAAGCATAAAAGGATTGAGTCTTCACGAGCCGGTGAACTAGAAGCTGAGGGTATTTGGGCGAAGCAGGACCATTTGTCAGCTGAAAACGTAGCTTCTTTATCTCATTTTCAGCAGCCATAGCGCACTCCTTAACATTGCACACTCATTCCTAAAAATCTTTAACAATGGTTTTCAGAACACCGCACTCCACCTTGCTCACCTGTAGCTCCTCTAATATTGCACCATATTCTATAGCAAAGCTAGAAACTCGTTTGCTAACAAGTTGTGGACTTTCACCAACCTTAGTGTCAAAGCATTTCGAAAGTAAGAGCGGTCATACAATAAAGAAAAGCATTTAAGCCATAATAATACTACAACAACAAGAAAACGTACCACAACTATTATTTTTGAAAGAGATAGATTGGAAAGCATGGAATGAATAGTCCCTTCTATGAACAAGTCGCAGCTTAACATGAGAGAGTGTGAAGGAGGTTGGCTAAAGCGCCCCCTTCTTCTTCCCGGGCTCCAAGGTGGTACAAGTATTCTCAGTCTGCTTCTTGCGCCTCCTCTAGTGAGTTATTTCTTTGGGTTTTTTATTACCACCCTTCTTAGTTTCTTTAGCAACCGAGCCAGACACAAGGTGTTGAGTAGTAGCTTCAGCAGTCACCTCTTCGGGAATGACAACCTCGGTTTTTTATTGACCTCGTTAACTAAGGTCTCCATCTCTTCCCCCTCATCTTTGGAAAGTAAGTTTCTTATAGCAAAGCATCGAGTCAAATCCATATCTGCAACTCAATTAGAAAAAAAAGTTAGGCAAACATGTGAACACAGGAACAACATAGAAACATAGATAAACAAAATCAAACTGAACAAAGAAGAAACGACCAAATAATCAGCGAGTTAAACACCTTTGCTTAAAGAACTAGCAGGGCGAAGTGAGATTTAATGCTTTCTAAGCAATGCTAATACTTCAGACTCGGCATTCAGACAAACCCCAGCCTTAGGAAGTTTCAATTTAGGAACACCGTAGTTCCAAACATAGAAAGTCAAACTAATATTATTGTCAAGCTTTATATAGAAAAACTTTTCACGCCACACCCCACAGTTATTTGGGAACCCGCTAACAAACTCAATATTGGCGATCACAGGGTAAAAAGTGAACTCATCAGGGGAATTTTTTTACTTTCCGATGATGGTACAGGTTTTAGAGTAAATGATAAAAAAGTGACGCCAACCCCTTCGCATACATGATAAAAGAAAATAAAAATTGAGATTGATTTGGGGTGTAGCTGACATAACCCACTTTATAGTGAGAAAGAAGATCTAACACATGTTGGGGGTAAAGGAAACAAAAATCCAAACTTAAGATAATCCAAATAACATGAAAATTAGAGAGGCGGAGGAGTGCGAACACTCTCGGAGGCCCTAGGTGTCTTAATCTCGTACAAACATAAAAAAGGAAAATATTTTTCAAATCCTAAACATAGGAATCTGTGAGAAGACTACTAATAATTGAAGAACCGGAATGGTGGTCAGATTTCTCCCTGGAATCAACATTAATTTCACGGACATTTGGAGCAGAGACTCCGAGATTGTTAAAAGCAGACATTGAAAAATTCAAGTTCCCTAGAATCACGATGAATGGTGGCGTCAATAAAACAACAAAAGCCAGAAAAAACTATTCCGGCCAGAATCTAGATCGAAGTCAGAACGACGAAGAAGACAGTACAAAAGTTAACCTCAATTACAATGAAAACAAGTCACACTACAAGAGATACAGATCCACAAATTGAAACCTATAAAAATTGATTAAGAGAAAAGAAAGAAAGACACTGGAGAACTTACTGTTTTAAGCATGGAATATGAGGAAAAATTGGGAGCAGTATAGAAGATGGAAGATGGTGAATGGGTTTGTGTCTACGAAAGGTTTTAACTAATGAAAGAGAAGAGCTAAGAGACTAATAGGAGGAATAATATGCAATCATGACAATATGATATAAAGTAGGTTACCTATTATAGAAGAGAGTAGCCAAAATGGTAGCGGAGTATTACGGAATGGATAGCGAATACGAAGAACCAAATCTCGGTTGCAAGATCGTTACAACTAAGTGTCATAAGGATAATAAATATTTTAAAATTTTGGAATTCAAATGAATGCGGGATTTCTGGAATTCTTAGTATACAACCAAGAAGCATGCAAAAATTCCCAAAGGTTGTTCACATCGCAGCCCAAGCGAACATGTTACAATGCCTAGACACACAGAGCAAGATAATAAGTTCGTTACGCAGCTTATGAACCTGGTTATAGCTTCGCGAGCATTTGCTTCATGTCTAGAGAGGGCTTATGGTCCAGCGAGCAAGAGGTTGAGGGCCGCTAAGCCCAGCCCAATGGCATCCAATGACAAAGTTAGCCTTTTCAGCCTAAATTGTTGATTACCTATGTAGACGCCATGAAGAACATGAGCCGAGAAACATGGAACGAACAGTGGCCATCAAGGCCACGAACTCAGATGGTGGTGATTGTGGGATGACCCACAATCTTTGCCCCTAAAAATAGGGAACCACAACCACATCAGTCTATAAATACAACAAGCTCTGAAGGAGCTAAGGTATGCACTACTATCTCTAGAAATTCCCGTTCTGAAAAGAGAAAACTGGCTTGATCTTCGGAGCCTTTCTTCTGGAATCACTTTCGGGATAAGTCTTGCAGGAAGAGAAATTCTGGGAGAGGACAACCAACATGCCTGAGCGGTCTACCACATCAATAACCAAACCAATCCCCCTCTTTATATATATGTGTGTGTGTGTGTTTGTTTATATCTAATTTTATATGCATGAACACTTAGAAAAATCCCTATTTTTCGTGGACGATCCCTACTACCACTATCTACTTTTTTTTTGCAGTGTAGGAAATATTAGAAGTTATAAATTTTATATTTGAGAGGTGTGAGAAATGGTGCAGTTTTGTCCTCATTCTCATTTGCTACGAGACTGGCATAGAAACCACAATTGCAAACACATTTCAAAATATAGGTCTCTTTTTCAGCCTCAAAATGTCAAACTCATCCCACAAACGTTTCTGCTTCAAAAGAACTAATTCACTTAATTATTTCCTCATTTAATTGAGCACATATCTATCTTGGCTAAAGGCGATCATCCGCGCGCCCTCAGCGGCCCATACCAGCCCACACCCAGGCTATCATATGAGAGGTAAATCACGGTAGCCCAGCACATATCTATCTTTAATTGATATAAGATAGGTCCAATCATCTCTCTGAATCTCTCCTTAATCTCCTCCCACAGATAACTTGAATTAGTTGCAAACACAAAGCTGCTAGAAATTTTTGGATTGATCAAGCTTAGAATCCATGAGATAAAAATTGAGTTTGCTCTTCCTAAAGTCTCATAGATTGAGCTTGAGGTACTAAACATAATAATCACGATTTAGAAAATAATTAAATAATACATAATCATAATAGAGAAACGAAAAGTATAATGCATCGTATTGTGATGATTAATGATCTTGTCCAGGAAACCCAAACAGATACATGCGTGCAACAGGAGATCAACACAAAAGCCAATGTTTTCCATAAATCAGTCTGTTGTGTGGAATGGAGAAAGAACAGAAAATATGAACGAAAATAACAAGACACAAGATTTACGTGGTTCACCAAATTTTGGCTACATCCACGGGAGACGGATTCAGTATATCAGAATTAATGTTTACAAAGAGAAGAGAGACACTTTATATATTGTCTCCACTAAATCCTAACAAACTGGGCCAAAACACAATTCGGCCCAAATCAACAGCAGTCCAATAAAGAGACAAGCTATACCGTCGGACCGGGGACGACTCCACCCCCGGACCCCCAGGCCAGAGTGCGTTCCGCCCCTGGACTCCCCGACTCGCTGACCGGACAGCGAGACCCCCGTACCAACCTGTCAAAGCAGCTAATACATATTCAAGGCATACCAACACATTCTTTATACTTGTATCATATCCCGGTCCAATCCTTCTCCTAATACCTTTAAATTATAATTTTTGTCCATCAAAAATCGATCTCCAGATATTTGATGTGTCCCATCCTGATTTTGCATCTAGAAAAATAGAGGATGGGAAATATTTGGCTTTCAACTACCCCCTGTGGAATGTAAGAAAACTTGCAACGTGCACGCAAAAAGATCATCCCAACATAAAAGTAACATACTCACCTGCGACGAAAGTTAATGTTCAATGCATACACGATCACACTAAACGAAATACCATTGCTCCCACAACGCATAACTGGAAAGGAAAATACTTGGAATAATAAGGTAACCACCTGATACGATAAATAACTTGCACAATTACAAAGCTTACCACACCTTGTTCAATTATTTGAGCCTACTCCTCATGATCAAGTTTAATGCTAATCAACTCTAATGGTTTCTAATATATATCCATGGTAAGAAGTAGCACAACATTCCTCATCCTTGATCTTCTTAATGTAAGCCTACATATCAGGTCCAATGTCATGAAGGGATGCCATAACAACGTGGCTCACGGTTATGATTGATATGATCAACAAACCAGTAGCTTCAATCGATTTATAGGAAGCCCGAATACCTCAACTCACACTTTGGTTCTCTTTCACCAAATTCTTGTTCGCCTAAGACGACTTGAGAATCAGACTTGGAATGCCACTCCGAACAAAAAGCTTACACCAAGGCCTTCTCCTTCTTTACAGCGTCCAACTACTCATACGCTCTGTCCACGTGGGTTAGATTCTTCTCCAGAATCCCAAATTTAAGTTCTGATTCAGCAACCGTGGAAGCTATGACCCGCCTCCAGTTTTCCTCTTAACTAAGTAACCTTGACAATTCCTCCTATTGTTGAACACCAGCGAAATCTAGTTGCGGGTACTCATTCTCCAGAGTATTAATGCACAATTTGTAAACTTTCTTCTTTTTTGTCCCAAGAGGAAGCCAATTCGCTATGTTGCACAAACACATCCATCACGCACCTTCCCATGCAGGTTATCTAACTCTCCCGATAGGGGGCATGGTGAAAGGACTCCACAAACCTTGATACCTTCCTCAAATCCTCAAGGAAATCTTGCATATCTTCAACTAGGGTTGCTACCTTACACGACACCAAAAAACCCTCTTCGGATTGTGCTCTTCAATTGGTTCTGCAATGTGAACACATTTCTCAACTCAAGAGACCCATATTCAATTGAAGAGTCTGGACCAATAACATATGTTAAAGGCTAAAAGCTCCAAAATCTTTCCATCACATCCTGCTCAAGACGAACACTTTGCCAAAACAAGACGAACACTTTGTGAAAAATATGAACACTGAGGGGAGTTCGTAATCAGACACGTCGCAAACGTCATAATGGAAACAACCCACACCTGAAAAGCCAACACACTCATTACCAATACAAACATATTATCCACAAATAGGTAAATAAGTGGATCCACAATACAAAATGAAAATACAAGTCAAACGGTAGAGCCAAACGTCATTCATACCTAAAAAATTTCAATATATACATTATCACTGACAGAGTAATGGGCTTAGCTACAAACGTGGCCATTTACCCCATCCTGAGCCAAGGCACGATCTTCGTCCTACATCATCTTGCCACCTTAAGCATCAACACAAAGAGAACACTGTGGTTGCTTATTATTCGGAAACATGCGAAGCTCCTCCAAACTATGTGGCTCCTTAAGGCCATTCATATAGTTCACCAAGGGGAAGAAGTGGCCATAACTACTCACACTCACCCAGAAGATCTTATCACCTCTCCCAGGCGCCAACATAAATTCCTTTGTATCTTCGATATATGGGGAAACCTCCCGACAAGTCCGTGATTCGAGTGCCTCCAATACTTGTACCCAAATATTTAACGACATTCTGAGAAGCATAAAAAATCCCAAACACCATTTTAAAGAAACCATGTGTCCTCAGAATCTAGTGGACCACCATCCTCGTGTACTCTAGAGCGGTAAACCACTCTCGAAAGAGCTCTCAATAAAGTGAGAGAAAATTCTCTCCGGAGAGAAAAAAGGATGCAGTCCTTCTCCGGAATACCAGGGTCGATTTTCTTCCAGTTTCTCTCCTACGATTCAGAGATTTCGGCGAGGAATCCGACATTAATGTTGGATTCCTTGCCGAGCATCTTTCGGTGTATGATTTGTGCTTGAATTTAAAGATTTGATCTTTGGATCTGGGGTTTTTTGGGTGAAGATCAGACTTTTCGATCTTGAATTTTTTGATTAGATAAAGATCTACCATTGTTCCAAGTAAGTTTTAATCTTTCGTTGATAGATCTAATCTGGTGGATTGATGAGGGGTTCATTTATGATGAATCTGTGTGGATTTGTATGGATGACTATTTGTTTATGGTGGATAGTTAATGTGATGTTCATGTTGGATTGGAATAGAGATGAATTTGAGGCATAATTTTTTTTTAGTATTTGGAAGTGTTCATGATGGATTTGATGAGAGGGCATTCATGTGATCAGCTGTGCCACTGTCCATGATTGTTTGCTTTAATTGGAATTTCGACCAGATTCCTATGTTTTATGCTAAGAATTTAAATTTATTTTCTTGACTGATGAACACTCATGTGGGATTCAAGATTTTGGGTGTTTGAATGTTATTGTTCGATGGGGTTGATGGTTTGGGATTAGTCGGATTCAAGAGAGATGTTTGGAGATAATTGGTTGAATTGAATCATTAACGACGATAGGCCCAAGGTATTTTCCTCGTTGTTTCGATCTCATGATTATGTTCAGATCTAGATGAATGGAGGAGCAGATTTTTCATAAAGGATGGTTTATTTGGATGATGATTGTTAGAATTTTCCAATCGGGTTCGCCGGAAAAACACTTTTTCCGGTGAGTTATAATGCTTGTTATGCCTTGAAAAATTCGGATCTCGTTTTGTTATGCATTATCCGATCGGAAAAGCAACTGGTAATTTTCAGATTTTAGAGGTTGGAGTTTCGGATTTTCCGATTGGAAGTCGCCGGAAAAATGCCATTCCGGCGGGGGTAAATCATGAAATAGCCTCGATTCTCTATCCCTAGACTCGGATTCATAATTCTTCATGCTTGAGATGCATTTCAAGGCTGGAAATGAGAATAAAGGAGTGTTGATTTGGTTGTTTTTGCCCGCCGGAAAAGCGTGATTCCAGCAAGGAGAAAGGTATTTGTTTGGTCGGATTGCACATGCTCGGATTTGGAGGAGGAAGTTCCTTGTTTTGGGTGCAAAATCCGGTCGAAAATTGCACAAGGGAGGATGCCCAGATTTTGGTTGAATTTTTTTGCCAAATTGTTGCGGATTCCGGCGTTTTTTCCAGATTCCGGTGGCTCTCCGGCGCCGAAAAACCACGAGTCTGGCAAGGAAGTGGATCTGGGCGCTCGACCCGTTTGTGCGTGCCGCCGGGTCGTTATACCCGAACAAGGTGAAATGGGGCAGAGGCTATTTAGGGTTTCGGCCCGATTGGTGGCGGCCGGGTCATATGACCCGCTCAGGGAGGCAACCGGATCAAGGGTTTAAACCCTAACTGCTGGGCCAAAGCCGTTGGGCCGTTTCCGTCAGCTGCTGGGTCTAAAGGTTATTTGAGGTCCAGGTCGGCTTATAACCCGGTTAACGCCCAGTTGTAGGATGTGGCCGGGTCACGCGGTTTGTGACCTGGGCCGAGCTGCTGGGCTGAAATTACACGCTGCTGGGCCGAAGAAAAATAGAGGGTGGATTTATTGCAAGTAGAAATGGGTCAAGGCTTATAACCCGATTTTTAACCCGGTCAATGGCTGCACTACTTGAGGCGGCTGGAGTCAAGTTGAAACCCTAGTGTTTAGGGTACTGGGCTGAGCTGCTGGGCCGAAATGTGGTGCTGCTGGACCGAGTGAAAAATCACGCATGTGGGCTGAAAATGTGGTGCTGCTGGGCCTAATTAATTAGTGAATTTTCAGCATCCTTGCATTATACTTGGGCCGAATTTGCTTCATTTTTGGGCTCTAAATTTTTTATTTTTGTTGAGTTTTGGCCTTCTCTTTGGGCTAAAATTGTATTGGGTGGATAATTGCACATTTTCCCCTCGGAGGATGGGAGAGCAGCCTTTCTATAATTGGTTGCACGACCATAGGAGTTGGGTAGTGGGTTAATTAATTAGCGTACGCGAATTTAATTAACCCATTGCTAGTTGTTACTTGGACTTGACGGTCATTACGCACTCTATGCTCGCGCTACACTTTGTGTTAAATTATCATACAACTGTCCATTTGCTCAAAATGGAGTGGGCGATTACATAATCGTCGGGCTTGATGCACGCCGTATAAGTTGTGTCCGTTCTCTCCATCATTAGGGGGCTATTTTTTAGAGGGATCCACAAGAGCTATAGGCACTGCCTACGACGCTCTTGCCCTTTAACATAGCCTCGGTTCATACCACGGGAACGTTTGAAGGCCAATAACACCCCTCTTTCTTCACCTTAGGGGTGTATATGGTAGAAGCTTCTCCTCCATTGGCGGTCCTAGCTTCATTCGGATTCAGCTACACTAGCACACCATGGCGACCATTCAAGACCCGAGTACACCACACTCGACTGCACTTTTTGTCTACCACTGGCGTCTTCTACATTCTTCTTCTTCAAGACCCGAGACCTAAGTCTCGGCTGCGATGAGGTTTTCATATGAAGAGCTAGTACACATCTCTGGTTGCTATGTATAGGTCCAGATTCACACATCTGGACTTGCATTTATTTTTCCCTAGGCTTAGTACTTTCTAGCTTAGGGTTAGCATTTCTTTAAAAATTTTGGGGGGGGGGTTACCCAAAATGGGTACCCCCCCGCATCTTTTTCCCTAGGTTTTAGCCTAGGGTTGGATTATTTTTGTATATGGTAGGGCTCTACCGTGGGTTCTACCGTTTATACTATTTACCGTATTTACCTCTAGAACGGTAAACCTCATAGTTTGCAAACGAGTGTTCCCTTCGTGTAGGCTTCCCACCTTCTTAGAAAAGCAAAGATACTCATGAACAGCTGCGAACTCGACCTTGATACCATCAACTTATTTTTCTTTGTCAACCTCTTCTAATGCGCAAGCAAGGTCTCAGGGCCGATAAGATATTCAAAACCTGCAAATAGAAAGATGATTCACTCATGCCTCACTAGAACAGGCATACAAACAAATGACATCAGTGAAAACCATCACCAATCACGGTTACATCACCTAGAAGCCTGATAACCAGGCTACACCCTTTGCCCTACTGCGTCAGTTGTGGCGAGTACGTCGCAAATTTTTTGATGGCTTCTCCAGCCCTAATGTGCCCATTTTATACATTTATGTTAGGACTTTTAGGATTCACTTTTGTACACTTTTGTGCTCTAAATGTGGCATTTTGCCTTGAAATTCTCTTAGGAGAGTTAAAAGCGACTTTTATGCTTTTATTACTTTTCTAAAGAATTTTGTGTGACAAGGCAATTTGTTTGAAGATTTTGAAGAATACCGTTGAAGATTTGAATATTTGAAGACTTGTATTTGAGCTTTTAAAGATTTGAAGAATTGAAGAAAAGTGAAGAGAAGAGGAGGATATGAAACAAAATGAAGAAAGAAATCAATCTGCTGGAACTGGAGTCCGTCGCGAGGTCATCGCGACTCGCGACGGACGTATGGCTAAAAATCTTTCTTGATTTTCTGTACTATAAAAACACACCTTATTATCTCCTCTAAACCTCTTCTGCCTGCGATTTTTCTGGGTTAAAATCCCTAGTTTTTCTTTCTTTCTTTTGTTGGTTTTTGTAGGGTAATCACGTCTTTTAATTATCTAGCTTAGTTTTATCGTGGGAGCAATGGATTAAAGCTTCCATATCTTTGTAGTAAGAACCAAATTTATCTATTTAGTGCTTTTTCTATTGTGTATTTATTGAGCTTTGAATGTGAATTGTTAATGGCATTGATGTTGTTGGAAGCTTGAGTATATGAATTGCTTGTATGATTACTTGTTAGGGTTGGGAGAAAGTAGCTAATTGTCCGCTCTTTTAATGTGGAATCCAAGAGCACGAGTTAAAGCTTCTTAATGATGTTGATGTGTTGATAATTGCTAGATGAATTTGATTATTTTGAATTCGTTGTCATGTTTGTTTTAGGTAGCTAATAAGATAGGTCTATGAATGTCGATCGTTCTTGACTAATCTTGTGTAAATGCAAGAATTGGTTAAATGCTTAGACACGGTGTAGTGTTTATAAGTATTTCCAAGCTTGTTGATTCTTCGTGCTCAATGCCATCAATGGGATACTTTTTAGTCATGTTTCGGCTAAGGGAGTCATTGGTGAGGTTTGACAAGAGATGTCAAATTCATTCTTGCAAACTACTATCTAAGAAGGATGGAAGATTTATCTTCACAACAAGTAGTGGAAGTAGTGAATACATTGTTTCACTTGTTCTTGAAGCCTTTGTTATTTAGCATTCATGGGTTCTTAATGCTATATTTTAATTCATTTATGCCATGGGTTGTTTGAGAATAGGAAGAGTTTGCATGATTGAAGTGTTAGGGTGTTTGGAACTTGACGAATTCCTTAGCTCTTTTGCATGAAAATCTAAGAACATGAACTTAGAACTTCTTGTGCATAATGTGTTGTGACTCTTGCTAGATAAGTATGTTAATGTGGATTTTTTTCATATTTATCTAATAGATGCAATGAAAGGTTAAACCTTGAATATGGTTTATTCTAGGTTTAGACTAATGAATGCTATGTTTAGTTAAATGGTTGTGTCTTTGGTAGAAGGCTTTTTATTGTCAAATCTATGGTCTTTCGTGTATAATGCCATTGATAAAATATCCCTATGGTCGTTGTTTGTCTAGGGTGATCATCAATGAGGTTTGCAAATGGTCGTTGTTTGTCTTTGCAAATTACTCTTAAGAAGGAATGAATATTGGTCTTCTATTGGCATTCCCCATAGGTAACAAATGTGATTGGATGAGTGAATGGTCCAATGATCTACATTTGGTTTGGAAGTGGATATCAATTGCCCCCAAGCCTTTGTTCTTGTAGTTTTAAAACCCTTTTTCTTAGTTTGTTTGATGACTATCTTAGTTACTTGACTTTGCTAGTTTTCTTTTCTTTTAACTTTCATAACTTAGAATAACCAACCAGCCAAACCCCCTTTTTTACATGCTTTTATATGTATATATATATTTACTCCTAGCCTAATATCAACCTTTTGTGTTTAAATGCTTAAGAAAATCCCTCTTCTTTGTGGACGACCCTGAATTGCCGCTATCTTCTTAGTTGTAGATAGTTAGCATTTAGGCCTTATAAATATTAACTTTGAGAGGTACAGTGACGACCTCCCAAATTTTGGTCGCGCTGCTGGGAAGGGGCATTTATTTTTTTTGTGTTTAGGTGTATTTGGTTGCATATTAGCTAGTTTTTTTTAAAATTTCCACTCCTTGTGGTTGTTTTTGTTTGAAGTAGGTATTGCTTGAGTTCTTGGTAAATTTTTATTGAGAATCCTTGTAATATGATTTTGGACTTAGAAAAAAATAAAAATAAATAAATAAATAATGGAGTGTCTCACCTTGAGGAACTCATGATGAGAAGAGAGGCTCAACAAGAAAGATTTTGTAGATTGTGTCATTCCGACCATCCTACCGAGTCTTGCTATTTGTTGTTGGAAGAGCACTATGAAAGGGAAAGAAACCTTGGTTTCCAAAACCAAGGGTATTATGAACAGTGCTACCAAGAGGTAGGAGATGTTAGTTTTCAAGAGCAAGAAGCTCAAGAATGGTATCCATACCACAATCCTTACAATCTGGAATGGAGTGGTAGTCCAGATTGGTGGTATGAGAATGAGCTGGAAAACCAAAAATACGAGCAAAATAGTTGGCCATCACCCCCTTATACCATTCCCCAAAACCAGGCCCAACAAGGAAGTTCAAGTTTGACACGTGAGGAAGTCATGAATACAATAGCAAACTTGAACAACTTTACTAGTGAAGAACCGGACACCCGGCTCTCCTCTAGTGTTGAGGCTATTGAGAGGCATGCAAGGAGTATATTAGAAGCATTGGCCCGAATGGAAGGTTGTGATTCCAAAAATACACCATCCCATCGAACTCGAGGATTCGGTGAGTGAGGTCACCATAGGAAATGATCTTGAGTACGAAGGGGATGAGGAGTTGGTTGTTGAGGATGATAAAAAGGAGGAAGAGGTGATTGTGCTACATTCATTAGCATCGTCACCCCTACCCCTACCTATTGAACCAACTTTACCATTTTTGGAAGTTTTGAGGGAGATAAGAAAGGAGCCAAAAGACTACCCCAAGCCTCCTAACCACCCAACTCCCTTTAAACCATCTCCACCTCAACAAGACTTTCCTCTTGAAAGTTTTGTACCCCCACCTCTCTACTTTTGGATACTCATGGTGAAGGGGTTCAAGCCTTCACCATATGTATAACATTAGGGTCGTGCCGACAACCTTAAATGTACGGAGCTTTGTCGTGCCGATGATGTAAATAAACTCGACCTTTATTTTGGTTTTTGTTATTTTATCTTGTTCTTTTTCGGTGTGTTTTTCTGTGATTTTGTAGCAAAGTGAAGTGCATTGCATTGGAGGAGATGAAGGAATGAGATCCATAAGAAAGGGAAGAAAGCTTGGAATATTGGTAAGAAAATATTGAGTTCTTTCTAAGTGCTGGGAAATCCTGTCACCACGACTCGCGACGACCTCGCGACGGACCATCGCGAGTTGCGATGGAGTGGTCGCGAGTCGCGATGTGATTAGAAATTTTGTGTTACAAATCAGGTCCCAGCCTCCACTTTTCACGAGTCCCAATGAGCCCGTCGCGAGTCGCGACCAACGGGTCCTCGAGACTGGCCTCGAGATGTCATTTTGCATCCTCGAGGCCGCAAGACCTCGACTCGAGCGAACCCAAAAAGAAATCAGCCCCTTGAGACCATCCCTTCGAGACCAACCCTTCGAGACATCATCCCCTCGAAGACCTTGGGTCCTCTAGGTTGCAATCCCTCGACTCGAGCCGAACCCAAGAAGACATCAGTCCCTCGAGACCAACCATTCTAGACACCATCCCCTCGACGACCTCGGGTCCTCGTGGTTACAATCCCTCGACTTGAGCCAAACCTTAAAGTCCATCACTTCCTCAAGATCTTGGATCCTCGAGGCTTCAATCCCTCGACTCGAGCTCAAGCCCTCAAGACCTAGGGTCCTAGAGGCCAAAAGCCCTCGAGACATCATCCCCTCGATACCCAGGGCCCTCGAGGCTGCAAGCCCTCGACTCGAGCTAAAGCTCTCGAGACCTCGTGTCCTCGAGGCTGTAATCCCTCGACTTGAGCTGAAGCCCTCGATACCTAGGGTCCTCGAGGCCAGAAGACCTCGAGACCAGTGAAGCCTTGTAGACCTCGGGTCCTCGAGGCTAGAAGCCCTTGAGACCAGTGAAGCCTTTTAGCCCCACGAGACCAACACCCCTCGAGACATCATCTCTCATCCTTGAACCCAGCCAGACCCGAGCCCCTCAAGAACAAATATTTTATCCTTGAGACTAGCCAGATTCAAGCACTCACTACCTGTCTCGACTCTCGACGATGCATTACGAGTCGCAACCAGTTCTGTGGCAAGCCGCGATGGAAAAACCAACTTTCCAACTGTGCTTAAACACTACATAATCCTTCCTTTTTCTCCACAAAGTACTCCAAGAACCACCGCACCTCCACTCATTTCTCCACCATCTTACATATATTGACATATGTAAATTCTTGCATCTTTATAGTATATTTGTTGATTGTAGTATGCCGACTACATCATTGTGAGTATAATTGCTATATTCTATAATGATGCTTGGATATGTGTTGATATATGTTAGATATTCTATATTGGTTGTTCTTTGAGAATACTATGGTTATTAACTCTTGATGCTAAACCTAGTATTACAAATCCTTATGTACTTGTGATTTTAATGTTGTTTTCTGTGGTGTTAGTCTTGATCAAACGGTGCCAAAGGAGACAACGTTTTGCTCGAGGGGTGAGTTCTTCTACGGCACTTTTGCTCACCCTTCCGGATCCAAAACCAATTTCGGGACCAATTCTGTACAGTTACATTGGATTGCGCCATATTATCGGCGACTATGCGGAGAAATGGGTGTCACTCTACCTCTTACCTTGAGTTTTATTGCTCTTGCCTTACATGTTTACATTGAGGGCAATGTAATGTTTTAAGTGCGGGGAGGGGTTAGAGGACTCACATGCATGCTAGCTTGATTTGGAATGTTTTTTGCTACTTTTGATTGGGAAAACATGAGAAAAAAAAGAAATTGAAAATGAAAAAAAAGAAAGAAAACCCACTAAGTTGAAAAGCCGAGAGGGGAACTTAGGCAATATTGGGAGCCCGGATAGGTCGAAAACCCGAAAGGGCAACCTTGGCAAAAATGAGAGGCTAAATATGCGGAAAAGGTGAGATGTGAGACAAAGAAACATGATGTGTGGCTAGGATGAAAACCCGAAAGGGCTCCTAGGCAAAATGGGAGAAAGAGAGAAAAAAATAAAAATGCTATAATTTCACTCATTTTCCGGCGTTGGAGTCATAAGGTTGCATTTGTCATATGGATGGATTGTGTAGCTCAACATCTTGAGATCTCTTGGGATTGGGTAGTTTAGTGGGTTGAAAAATGAAGTATGGTTATGAAATTCTTGATTATTTTATACTTCGTTTTGGTTGATATATTGGCATTGGGTGAATTATGTGTTTAAACCTCCTCTATGGTTTTGACTTCATTTTGTGTCATTGGATTTTGGTTGATATATTGGTATGAAGTGAAGTATGTGCTTGAACCTCCTATATGGTTTTAACTTCATTTTGTGTCATTGGACTTTGGGATTACCAATTCGGGACATTAAAACGTTTTTATGGAGTGGATTGATAAGTGGTAGGTTTGGTTAGATTTAGGAATTGGGGTTGTGTGTGTGAAAAATTCTCATTTGAGCTTTGATTTTAGGATTTATGATATTAAGAGTTTTTCTGAGGTGTTGATTGGGGGGATATTTATTAGGATGTAGACATAGGAATTCCTTCGTGTGCTTAAATCTTTTCTCACTCGAGGGCGAGTAAGGTTTAAGTGTGGGGAGGTTTGATGTGCCCATTTTATATGGTTATATTAAGACTTTTAGGATTCCCTTTTGTACACTTTTGTGCTCTAAATGTGGCATTTTGCCTTGAAATTCTCTGAGGAGAGTTAAAAGCAACTTTTACGCTTTTATTACTTTTCCAGGGAATTTTGTGTGACAAGGAAATTTTTTTGAAGACTTTAAAGAATACCTTTGAAGATTTGTATTTGAGCTTTTGAATATTTGAAGAATTGAAGAAAAGTGAAGAGAAGAGAAGGATATGAAACAAAAAGAAGAAAGAAATCAAGATGCAGGAACTGGAGTCCGTCGCGAGGTCATCACGAGCCCGTCGCGACTCACGACGGACGTATGGCCAAAAATCTTTCTTGCTTTTTTGTACTATAAAAACTCACCTTATTCTCTCCTCTAAACCTCTTATGCCTGCGATTTTTCTAGGTTAAAAACCCTAGTTGTTCTTTCTTTCTTTTCTTAGTTGATTTAGGTTAATCATGTCTTTTAATTATCTAGTTTAGTTTTATCTTGGGAGCAATGGATTAAAGCTTCCATATCTATGTAGCAAAAACCATATATATCTATTTAGTGCTTTTGCTATTGTGTATTTATTAAGCTTTGAATGTGAATTGTTAATGGCATTGATGTTGTTGGAAGCTTGGGTATATGAATTGCTTGCATGATTACTTGTTAGGGTTGGGAGAAAGTAGCTAATTCTCCCCCCTTTTTAATGTGGAATCCAAGAGCATAAGTTAGAGCTTCTTAATGATGTTGATGTGTTGATAATTGCTAGATGAATGTGATAATGTTGAATTCGGTGTCATGTTTGTTTTAGGAAGAAAATGAGATAGTTCTATGAATGTCGATCATTCTTGACTAATCTCGTGTAAATGCATGAATTGGTTAAATGGTTTGACACGGTGTAGTGTTTATAAGTGTTTCTAAGCTTGTTGATTTTTCGTTCTCAATGCCATCAATGGGATACTTTTAGTCGTGTTTCAGCTAAGGGAGTCATTGGTGAGGTTTGACAAGAGATGTCGAATTCAGTTTTGCAAACTACTATCTGAGAAGGATGGAAGATTTATCTTCACAACAAGTAGTGGAAGTAGTGAATAGATTGTTTCACTCATTCTTCAAGCCTTTATTATTTAGCTTTCATGTGTTCTTAATGCTATGTTTTACTTCATTTATGCCATGTGTTATTTGAGAATAGGAAGTGTTTGCATGATTGAAGTGTTAGGGTGTTCGGAACGTGAAAATCTAAGAACATGAACTTAGAACTTCTTGTGCATAATGTGTTGTGACTCTTGCTAGATAAGTATGTTAATGTGGATTGTTCTCATATTTATCCTATAGATGCAATGAATGGTTGAACCTTGAATGTGGTTTATTCTAGGTTTAGCCTAGTGAATACTATGTTTGGTTAAATGACTATGCCTTTGGTAGAAGGCTTGTTATTGTCATATCTATGGTCCTTTGTGTATAATGCCATTGATGAAATATCCCTATGGTTGTTGTTTGTCTAGGGTGATCATCAATGAGGTTTAAAAATGATCAGTGTTTTTCTTTGCAAATTACTCTTAAGAAGGAATGAATGTTGATCTTCCATTGGCATTCCCCATAGGTAACAAATGTGATAGGATGAGTGAATGGTCTAATGATCTACACTTGGTTTGGAAGTGGTTATCAATTGCCCCCAAGTCTTTGTTTTTGTAGTTTTAAAATCCTTGTTCTTAGTTTGTTTGATGATTAGAATAGTTACTTGACTTTGCTAGTTTTCTTGTCTTTTAACTTTCATAACTTAGGACAACCAACTAACCAAAACCCTCTTTTTTACATGCTTTTATATGCATATATATATTTACTCCTAGCCTAATATCAACATTTTGTGTTTAAACGCTTAAAAAAATCCCTTTTCTTCATGGACGACCCTGACTTGCCGCTATCTACTTAGATGTAGATAGCAAGCATTTAGGGTTTATAAATATTAACTTTGAGAGGTACGGCAACGACCTCCCAAGCCCCTCTGGAGGCCCACTAGGGGACTCACCTAGCCCTGGAAATAATAGTTCATGCTTACACCGTTCCCCAGATATGGTGATTGGCGTCTTGATCTAGAACCCGTTCGTTATCCACCCCCTACACTCACATCCTACAATACCATACGAGGATAAATAGAATGAACACTTTGAGTCATGACACTAACCTCAGGATGGGGAATCACAAGTGCTAAAATGGAAATGTTGTAAAAATTTATAACTGTAAAAAAAGGAAATAAAAGAAACTGACATCAAACCTACCAATCACCGGAAAGGAACCATTCTAATTACCTCCATTAGGCGGAACATAAAAACACAAAACTTCCCCCAATATAGTTATTATCATGTTCACAAAAACACTACATACATTTTCATAAGATGATAAACACGCCCTCCCCCCCCACCTGAATTGGAAAACCGCACAACAAAACCGGCGATGACCGCGGAGAAAAAAAGTTTGAAACATGGGAAAATCAACCACAAACCAAAGTCCCACAACTTAAGGCCTACAAAAATAAAATAAGGAATACGGAATGCAATTAGCCCCAGTCCTATTTATAAGGAGCATTCTAAAATTCTGTTTCTCAAAGAACTCAATCGATGCAACTGTTAATCAATCAAAGTTGTACACACTAATAGAAAAAGCACTAGACAGGCTACGTTTCAAATAGTGGAAACATTTCGGAAACAAAACCTAAGAAATGATTATAGTGCTTGAGTGAAAACATCTGCTAATGCCCCAATGAACAAAATTACCCTAGAAGTTGTCAAAATATCACACCACGTGTGCAGTAGTTAATGCCCCATGATCGAAAGAGTGTGGCTCACAATATACACATACGGCCACCACGATGGTCAGGGTAAACACGCTATGCAGTTCAGGTAACATTTCGACAATGTAGGACTGAGAAAGCCTATAAGTAGATGAGTGACCAAGGAAAAGGGTAAGTAAGATCTGGCAGTATAAGATTATAGATAATCATTTCATACTAACTAAAGCATTGGAGTTTCTACCCTGGATCCAATCTGGGAGAATCTTGCGTGAAACACACACTTGAAACTAGATGCCAGTTGAAGCTGTCACTATCATTTAGAGGGAGCACACTGCAACAATATATATACATGAATTTATTTTTGATAAATCTTAGCCATTATTATCTTTTCATATATTGAATCTCAACAGTTAAAATCTCCTTCTATACAAAGGATGAAACCCCACTCTCTCTTGCCTTTAGCTTATAAGAATCCAGAAACATGGGTCGTGCTAACCTCCGTGCCGGATACATGAACCGTGTCATCCTCCACGCCAGTCTCACTTACACGAGCTGTGTCACCAACACGAGCTGTGTCAACCTGCGTGCCTCAGCTTGATCAAAGCTTCAAGGGATTCGTTCGAGATCCTCTAATCAACATGTTTGGTCCAATGACTTGAGGAATAAGGAAACTTAGTGATACAGCGTTGAATTATTTGATTGATCAGATTCCTGATGAAGAGTTGAAGACTAACTCAAAATTATTTTGGATTCATTGTTTACGAGTTTCAAAATAATAAAGACATCATGAAAAACACTATACTTTTTTCCCACTAGGTTTTTTTAGTGAGGTAGTGTGATCATTGTAATTTATTTTATTTTAGAATAAGACCCATAAACTTGGTCATGTTGGCATTTAAGAGTTTAATTTTGGCCATGCTTTAATTTAAGGTTTATAATATTCTGTTCTAATTTGATTAAAATTAGATTTGGTAAGATTAGATGAGTAAATATTCATTCAAGACTTTAGATTGATGAATTTAGTCATATCTACCTTTATTTTATGTATTTTAGTTTTATATGGTTTTTGCTTCTCAAATCTGTCATAAGTCTTTTCAGTTTCTGACGGGAATTAACAAATTATATCTTCTTTCTGATTTGTAGTTGCCGAACTATGCCCTATAAATAGGGATGGCCTTGGATGAATATAATACAACGTTTTATCAATCATATATTCAAAATTTGAGTTTATACTCTTTGCTTATTAAGAGTTAAACCGTTGCTTAGAACTTTGGCCGTTCCTTGTGTTAATTTGGTGAAACTAGTGCTTGGGTTCATGCGAATTAGTCACTTATGTTAGTGAAGTTCTTAAAGTTGTGTCTAATATTGGATGTTCGTTTGTGTTGCCTTCTATTGTAAGGTAGTGCTACGGATCCTTTGGTATCAGATGGTTCTCAAAATTATGCAATCTAGATTCATCGAAAGGAAATCCACATCGCCCTTCTCCCCCACCCATATCCTATCTCCTATCACCACACATCTCCTTAACCCAAACCCTTACTTCTCCCTCCCACCCTTAACCTCTAGATATGACCATATGCAACCCCCACCACCACTCTGAGCACTGCAAAGAGCACGAAATAAAAAGAAGAAAAAAGGCGCAGCCTTTCTTCCATCTTCTAGAAGCCGATTTCTTCAATTTCATTAACAATCCACCGATGAATTATGGTTTAACGGATTCTACACTGGATTCCGCACAAAACTATATGCAATTCGTGGTGAGTTTTTGATCTAAATCGACTTTGGAGTAGGGTTTGAATTCGGCAAAGAGAGTTCTTGGTGGATCTTGATCGTGATTTGGGCTTGGAGTGAGGATTCGGTTTCGGATCAAGATTTGGGAGGGAGATCGCAATTGTTCTTCCCTTGAATCCTAGTTCGAGAAGGAGATTTGATTGAAAAACTCAATCTTTCTTCGATTTGGATTGGGATTTGGTGTGTGCAAAGGAGTATAAAGGTTTTGATTATAATTTTCAGCACGAATTATAATCAAATTCCTACAACTTGGATCGGATTTGGCACCAAGATTGGAGTTTGATCGGAATCCAACTTCGGACGCAAGAATTGAGTTCGGTTTGCTTGGAGATCACGGTTTCACGGTTTCCAGGTTTATTCGATCCATCTTCTTGAGTTTTGTTTGAATTTCGATTTGGAGCATGAGTTTATGTATGTGTGCATCCGTTCTAGTGCTTGCAAGATTTCGGTTTTAAGATCACTTCTTGATCCGATTTCTCTTAGGTTTTAAATCAGTTTTGATTCAAGTCTTGTTCTTGCTTGTTTTCGAACTCGGGTTTCACATTGGTGGATTACGGTTTTGATTTCAAGCTTTTGGTGCATGTTTTGCATGTTCTTGAAGTTGTTTCGTGATTGGTGATTTCGGTTTTGTGTGAAGTTTGTTCTTGAAACCGATTAATCCTAGGGTTTTTCGATTTAGAGAGCAAGCATTGTTTATTGTTGGTGTGCTTTCGATTGGTGATTTTCCGATCGGATTGTTTGTTTTCGTTTGTGATTTGGTTGTTTTGGTGAATCCGATCTGTTTTATCGGAATTCATCCATTACAATGGTGAAGAATATGGGAAATAAATCGGGTGAAAGGAACAACAATGGTGATGGTATGACCGACATGAATGTTAATCAGAGGAAGAATCAGCAAGTGCATCCAAGAGACTGGAATGATCCGAAATTAGAGAGGAGAAGGAGATGGGATGATCCTGAAATTCTAATGAATAAGTCGGACATTGAAGTTGTTGCAAACAATGGAGATAGTGTCGATTTTGTGCTCACTGATGAAGAGATTCATAAGGATCTACATAAGCCATTTTTCGGATTCTTGGGTGTGTTTCCGGGTTTCTTTCCAGGTATGTATGCCATTCGCACATTGTTGGTAGCAAAGTGGGAGGTGCAGTGTAATGTTCAGACCAAGCATAATGGATACGTCATGTTCAAGTTCAACAGTGCAGAGGATAGAGACAAGGTGATGAATGGTCCTGACCATTATCTCCATGGAAAGAAGTTGTTCATGATGCTGGTTGATGAATCCGGGCAATATGATGCGACCATCCAGGCCACTAAACCAGTATGGTTAAGGATGGAACACTTGCCAAAGGCATACTGGCATAAGAAGTCGTTAGAGAAAATTGCTACTTCACTAGGAGAACCTATCCTTATGGACAATGGTACTCTTGAGTTAAGGGGCTATTATGCACGCCTCTTGGTATGGATTGATACATCAAGAAAGCTTAAGGAGGAGGTGACTTTTCGTATTCCATCTGGGGATTTGTTTGTGCAAAAAATCATCTACGATTACTGTAGGCCTTGGTGCACTAATTGTGGTGAAAACAATCATCTCATGGAAGAGTGTGATGCCTATTGGAATGCCAAGGAGACACAACAAAAGAAATCTATGGCCGAGAGCAAAGTTGTGAAGGCGAAGGGCAAGAAAACTATGACAACTCGGTACAATGATCATGTTTGGGTTCGGAAAATGCAAGCTGAAACTATTGGAGATAATCAGAATTCAAATTCGGTTGGAGGCAATGAGAATGTGACAATTGAGGATGCCTCTTCGGACAATGAGGAGGTAGAAAGGCAAAGGAAAGGGAAAGGAAAAGTGGTTGAAAGCATAGTAAAGAATATCGAGAGAGTTGGAAGTGCAAGAAAAGGGCCAGGAATATTGATTCGGGGAGAGCAGGACGATGATCATCGGGCCGTTGTTGCGCTGCCTGCAGCACCTTCGCCCGTTGCTATAAGCACTGGCGCTGCAAGCACGGGCGCTGGAATTCGTGGCGCGGGTGCGAAATCGAGACAAACAGCGCCTAGAGATGTTGGCGCTGGGCGTGGCGTTGGCACCAATTCTGCTCAAGCGCTGCCTGGAGCTGCTGGCGCTGGAAAACAAGCACAATTAGCGCGCGGTAGAAGCACTGAGCGCAAGCAGTCCAGCACTCGTTCGGCCATTGAATCCGATAAAAAACAGCAAGCGTTTGGAGATGATGATAATCCGGTTGAAGGGGCGGGTAAACTGCCTAAGCAGATGATTCATCCGGATGCTCGGGTCTCTAAAATACCAAGATTGCACAGGAGTAAGAGTAAAAGTAGACCTCCCTCAGCATCAGGGGTTTTGACTAGGTCTAGAAGCAAGAGTAGGACTCGATTAAATGAGCAAGGGAAGGGTATCCAGAAACCTTTTCAGCGAATGCTATCAGCTACAAGGAGTCATTCGGATAGTTCTGGGAGTAAATTGACTGAAGGCGGCGGTCCGAAGCCACAAGGGACCTCTGTTTCCCAATGAATACATCAGCAATGAATGTCAGGGGTCTATCGGCCCCTGTGAGAAGGAGGTGGGTGAAAAATATCATCTCCACGAATAGAGTTAGTCTGTGTGGTTTGTTGGAAACAAAAATGGAGGATAAGGTGTTGCGCATTTTTCTGAAAAGTTTTAAGGGTTGGAAGTTTACGCACAATTTTGAACTGTGGCAGAACTCGAGGATATTAATCATCTGGGATCCGAAAGGCTTCTTGGTTGATGTTCTAGGGAAAACGCCGCAATGTATTCATCTGAAAGTTCGTAATCTTGTTTCTGGGATTGAGTTTTTCTGCACATTTGTGTATGGGCATAGTGAAGGACGTTTGGCGCGTTTACCACTATGGGAGGAGTTGAAGTCGTTTGGAGCTAGCCTGAATGCGCCTTGGATGGTCCTTGGTGATTTTAATGCTATCCTTAGCGTTGAAGATCATTATGGGACTAATGTACCTAGTCTGTATCCGATGAGGGAATTTCAGGATGTTTGTGTAAAGTGTGGACTTAGGGATGCACCTGCTTTGGGAGAACATCTAACCTGGCATAGCGCGGATTGGAAGATTTGGAGGAAGCTGGATAGAGTGCTATTGAATCACGGTTGGGATGAAGCTGCCTGTCGTACAACCTTCTTACCAATCTCGGCTCAATCAGACCACTCTCCCATGGTGGTGGATATGTCGCAGGAGATTGATGGAAAGGGAAGGCCTTTTCACTTTCATAATATGTGGTTAGGTCATCCGAATTGTGGACAGACTATAGAAGATTATTGGAGTCCGTCGGTTGAAGGGACTAAATAGTTCTCGGTGACTAGGAAATTATTTCGTATGAAGTACCCCTTGAAGGAATTGGGTCGACTTGATTTAAGCCATATTTCCGAGAAGGCAAAGGCTGCGGATGCAGAGTACAACAAGGCTTTCGATGAATTCGATGCTAAGTATGCTTCGGAGGATGATGTTGTAGCATTGCGCAAGTTAAAGAAGTAAGCAATGTTGTTTTATTTGGCGGAGTCTTCCTTTCTTGCGCAAAAGGGAAGGATTAATCATATTACTCAGGCGGATAAGGGATCACAGTATTTTCACTCTATGGTCTCTGCACGAAAAGGAGGAGGTATCCCTGCAATTATCGACAGTGACAATCGGATCGTTACTTCCAATAGTCGCAAGGGAGAGTTATTTGCTGAGTTTTATAAAGGACTATTCGGTTTGAAGAGGGACAGAGTGGCCACGGATCCGAGCATATTTGATGAGAGTTCGAAGCTTACCGAGGTGGAAAGAGCCTACTTGGATCAGGATGTGGCGAGTATTGAAGTAAAACAGGCGCTATTTGCAATGGCGGATGATAAGTCTCCGGGTCCGGATGGCTATACGGCAGGATTTTTTAAGAAGCAGTGGAATACAGTGGGAGAGGAAGTTACGGCTGCAGTACTGGAATTCTTTCAGACAGGCGACATTTTGGCGCAGCTTAATCACACTGCAGTGGCTCTAATTCCGAAGAAGCCGGATAATCTGAAGGTCGGCGACTTCAGACCAATTGCGTGCTGCAATGTGGTCTATAAAATTATCACGAAGATTATGGCGAATCGGATTGAAGGTATTTTACCAGGTATTATTGACCCTAGTCAGGGAGCATTCGTGAAGGGCAGAAACATCTCGGATAATGTCATGTTAGCGCAGGAATTTGTCCGGGGATATGGCAGAGTTCGAAATTCGCCCAGATGTATGATTATGGTGGATCTTCAAAAAGCGTTTGATACAGTCTCTTGGGATTTCTTAGAGGAGGTTTTACTTGGACTGGGATTTCCGGAAAGACTAATGAGCGGAATTATGACCTGTGTGTGCACTTCTTCGTTCTCGATCGCAGTCAATGGTAAACTATGCGATCACTTTCAGGGACAGAGGGGTATTCGTCAGGGTGACCCTTTGTCGCCTCACCTGTTTGTGATCTGTATGGAGTATTTCTCGAGATTACTGAAAAGGAGGACGTCATCTAGGCATTTTACATTCCATCCGAGATGCGAGACTCTTCGGATCACGCATTTGGCCTTTGCAGATGATCTCATGCTCTTTTCTAAGGCGAACATGAGTTCTGTACATATACTCATGGACGCCTTGAATGAGTTTGAGCGCACTTCGGGTTTGGGGATTAATGCAGCAAAGTCGAAGTTCTTTGGGGTTGGTATAAAGGAGGATTTGAGCTTCACAGGTATTCCTTGGGCGACATTCCCAGTTAGATACCTAGGCGTGCCACTTGATTCTAGCAAGTTGAAGGTGACACAATTTGGTACACTATTGGGAAAGGTAGATTCGGAAATAGCTAAATGGAAGGGCCATACCCTCTCCTATGTAGGCAAATTGGAACTTGTGAGATCAATTGTTGGAGGTATTGCGGGATTTTGGATCCAGAATTTTGTTATACAAACTACGGTAATGGATGCTCTTGAACAGAAATGTAAAAGGTTTTTATGGGGAGGAAAACATAAGGCGAAGGTGGCATGGAAGAAACTTTGTGCGCCTAAATCTTTTGGAGGCCTCGGTTTGAGGGACTTTGTTACGTGGAATAGGGCTTCAATGGCTAAAAGGCTGTGGGATGTTCACTTGAAAAAGGATAGCCTTTGGGTCCGATGGATTCACTCATACTACCTTCAGGGAGTAGATTTTTGGGGATTAAATCCGAGAATTGCAAATGGGAGATTGGGAGAGCGATACTCGAGCTACTTTGGTGACCTCTGCAAACTCAGGGATGAATTGTTCGCAATGTTTAATGGCGACTTGCAAGAGGTAATCGGCCATCTTGGTGTTTGGTCTGGCTCGGGAAAGTTTACTAGTGCAGCTTATCTTCATATGCATCGTCATAGATACCCGAATGTTTATGACGTTGGTCGATCAAGTGAAAGGGTTTTCAACAGTATTTGGCGTGGGTTTATCCCGCCGAAATTCTCATTCATCACTTGGTTGGCGGTCATTCAGAGACTTCATACGAAAGATAAGCATCGGATGGAGGAAGGGGATAGCATGGAGAAGATATGCTCTTTGTGCCATTTGGAAGAGGAGACAAATGAGCATTTGTTTTTCTAGTGTGAATTTTCTGAGGTTGTTTGGGGGCGTATTCGGACTTGGATTGGTTTAAGGAGACGAACTAATTCAATCCAAAGTTCCATGACTTGGGTGAAGAGGCAAGTAAAAGGCTCCAAGATGCGAAAGAAGTTTGGTATACTAGCCTTGATCACCACGGTTTATCGCCTTTGGAGGGAAAGGAACAATGTGGTTATGGATGGTGCTCAACCAAGTTCGGAAAGAGTGGTGAAAATCATCATGAAGGATTGCTACATGGTGATGAATAGGCTGTTTCCGGAGGAGCACTTGTTCTAAATAGAGAGGCTGCTTGGAGATTGAAGGGTGCTGGCGGCAACGTGCTGTGTGCTTCACAATTCGGGTCAAGGTGCTTCTTTCCTGGCGCTGTGCTGGTGTCAGGCGTAGCGCTGGAATTCGTTCGGCGAAGGGATGCAGGACGCCAGCAAGGGAGATGGTTTTGGCGAGTGAAGGCTGGAAAGGTGTGTCACGGTTTGGCTATTCTGGCGCGGTTTTCAGAGATTGATGATGCGGTTTTCAGCGCCGGGATAGGCTGTTTTGTGCTCGATGGTGTCCGGATTGGCCTATGGTTTTTCTTGGACTTCTTTTGGCACTTGCAGCTCGGTATTTAGGTAGAGGCAATAGGTTTTAGAGTAAGGATTTCCGTCCTCTTACTCTTTCTCCTAAGCCTAGTTTTTACTATTGATTTGACGGTTATTTATGCGCTTTATGCTCGCGCTACACTTTGTGTTAAAATAGCATATAGCTGTCCATTTGCTCAAAATGGAGTGGGCGAGTACATACTCGCCACGCTTGGTGCACGCGGTAGAAGTGCATCCATTCTCACATCTTTCGGAAGTTGGTTTTGTTGGGAGACACTAAGGTCCGAGGCACGGCCTCATTAATCTTGGCCCATAGGATCAGCTTCGGTGCAAAAGGAGAATGCCAGAAGGCCAATAACATCCCTCTTTCTTCATCTTAGGGATGTATATGGTAGAAGCGGTTGTCCATTTGGTTCATCGGCTTCAAATTATATGCGACATCGAAGACCCGAGACACCCTCGGCTGCATTAGGATTTTCTTATTATCCGTTCTTGGTTCTTAGTCCCTTCATCAACGATCCAATTACTACAATACTTCAAGACCCGAGACCCTTCTCGGTTGCATTTCGGAACTGGATTGAAGAAGGCCCCATTTGTTAGGGGTAGAAGCGGATTTGGTTTTATGGGTAGTGAGTTTGTTCTCACCCCATTTTTTTGGGTTATAGCCTGTGTTTTTCCAGGTTGTTTTTGTGCTCCCTCTGCTCGGCTATCTTGCATTGGGTTGGTTGTTATTTTATTTGGACAAAAGGGGGGGATAGTTGAGTGTTGCCTCCTGGATTTACACTCTACTATCCCCCCCCCCCCTATCTCTTTCGGATTTTACTCCTTAGGTTTACTATGTAGCCTAGGGTTGGATTCTTTTGTATTTGGTGGGGTCCATTTAGGGCTCTACCGCAGGTTCCACCGTCTATACTATTTACCTATTTACGCAAAGAGCACGAAATCCATTGATATTATCGAAATCTCCCACTCTAAGCACCACAAAGACCGTCAGACTCTGCCGATTCAAGCAACGCCCCCGTTTAAGAGAAGGAGAATCCATTAGGATTTTGGTACTCGACATCAACTAGGAGCTCCACTGACATTGTCATCTCCGTCGCTAGCGAAACGATCAATGATGCCTAAATCTCATCGTGCACTATACGACCAATATTGGCTAGTTCTTGGTATCGTGCTGGTGGCTCTGCAGCTCTTGCGTCAACATCGCTCCATGTTCAAAGGGCCTTAACTAGCTAGTTTTATTTAGTTTTTTGGGGCTGTGTTTGGGATGTTTAGACCTAGAATCGGATCTGATATAGGATCTAACGTTGTGTGTTTGACATTGGATACCATGAATAGATGCTGGCCCATTGTCGTTTGCGATGTTGGTTACACCATGGTCAATCACCTTACAACCAAGGTTTCAATGTGCTGAATATCCGAAATCAGAGACCATTTGACCCAGTTTCGGTCCAAACTTTTACCCCCTTTTTATACAAAAAAAATTCGAAGTAAATGTGATATTCTATCTCGATTGTGAATGGAGGTATGCTACATTTTATTGTTAGTGTATTTATCTAAATTTTTTCAGTGTGTATAACCACAGTAAAAAACCTTAAAATCTGGAAGTAAAATGTCCATTTTGGCCACGTACTAATATTATAGTTTGAGATATTTTTACCATTGCTTTACCAAAGGTGGAGGATGAGGTCAGTACTTATCATCACATTCGCCATTTTACAAGTTCAACATATACAATATTGAAGATTTGTCAATGTTCATAAAGGAACACCACTCAGAAAACTTGAATTGCATAGTTCTCAGATAGCACCAAATATTAGGTATTGTATGATGATGAAAACTAATACTCTTATTTTTGGAAGGAACTAGTTTGGCTACACCGCACGTTGCGTGGAGAGCTTGATATAAATTATAGATGTGCTCTCGAGTGCTCTCGAATGCTGGATGTCCATCTTCTCGAGTTCTGGATGTCTATCCTCGAGGGGTGGTTGGTTAACCCTTCGAGTGCTGGATGTTTAACCCTCAAGGGGTAGTTGGTTAACCCTTCGAGTTCTGGATGTTTAACCCTCGAGGGGTTGCTGTTTAACCTTTCGAGTTCTGGATGTCTATTCTCTCGAGGGGTAGCCATTCAAGTGCTGGAGGTATAACTTCTCGAGGGGTGGATGTTTAACTCCTCGAGTGGTGGTTTAGAGACGATGTGGATGTAACCTCGACTGCTGGATGTCTAGATTTAATCATCCCTGTGAGGACAGAAGCGCCATTCTTTCGAGGGCCGACACCTCGACCCCATCTCCACCTGAAACTTAACCTCTCAAATGGGTTCCTCTCAAATCGGTACGCCCCGAATACGTACATTTTGAATGGATCGAATCGAACCCCTCCACCTCAAACATAACCTCTCGAATGGGTACCTATCGGCCGAGAACTCAACCCCTTCGAAGACAGAATGCTCCAGCCCATGGAGGGCAGAGAGCTCAACCCTTTCGAGGGTCGAGAACTCAACCCCTTCGAGGATTCCCCATCTACCCCTTGAGTGTTCCACCTGTCAAGCCTTTGGCACATGCATGCTAAGTATACATCACTCGAATCCTCAATGTCTCGAACCCCTCCACTTGATACTTAACTTCTCGATTAGGTACATGTCGAACATGTTCAATGGAACCCCTCCCTTCGAGGACAGAAGCTCCATCCCTTTGAGGGCCGACTGCTCGACCTCATCGCCAACTGAAACTTAACCTCTCGAATAGGTTCCTCTCGAATCGGTACGTCTCAAATACATACATTTCGAATGGAACCCCTCCACCTCAAACATAACCTATCGAATGGGTACCTTTCGGCAAAGAACTCAACCCCTTCGAGGAAAGAAAGCTCCAACCCTTCAAGGCCCGACAGGTTAACCCCCTCGAGGATCCACATCTACCCCTTCGAGGATCCCCCATCGACCCCTCGAGTCGTCAACATGTCGAGCCTTAGGAACACGCACACTAAGTATCCATCACTCGAAACCTCAATGTCTCGAACACCTCTACTCGGAAGTTCAAATCTCTAATAGGTACCTCTCAAAACCATCCAATCGAACCTCTCCATCTGAAACTTAACTTCTCAAATTGGTTCCTCTCGAATCGGAACATCTCGAATAGGTACCCCTCGAATGGAACAACTCTACCTCAAACATCACCTCTCGAATGGGTACCTCTCGAACATGTCCAATGGAACCCCTTCCTTCGAGGCCCGAATACTCCATCCCTTCGAGGGCCAAGACCTCGACCCCTTTGAGGACAGAAGAGTCCATCCCTTCGAGGGCCGAGAACTCAACCCCTTGAGGCCAGAAGACTCCATCTCTTTATGGGCCGAGAGCTGGACCACTTTGAGGATAGAAACCTCCGTCCCTTCGAGGGCATATAACTCAACCCTTTCGAATATATGAGATTCCATCCCTTCAAGGTCGAGAACCACCCCTTCGAGAATCACCCCTTCGAGAATCCCCCATCTACCCCTCAAGACTTCAACCTGTCGAGTAATTGGCACAAGCACGCTAAGTATCCATCACTCAAATCCTCAATCTATTAAATCTCTCCACCTGGAAGTTCACATCTCAAATGGGTACCTCTCGAATGCGTACACCACGATTAGGTACCTCTCGAATGGAACCCCTCCACCTCAAACATCACCTCTCAAATGGGTACCTCTCGAACATGTCCAATGGAACCCCTCCCTTCAAGGACAGACCACTCCATCCCTTCGAGGGCTGAGAACTCAACCCCTTTGAGGCCTGAAGGCTCCATCCCTTAGAGGGCCAAGAACTCAACACCTTGAGGCCAGAAGACTCAATCCCTTCGAGGGTTGAGAGCTCGACCCCTTTGAGGGCCTAGAACTCAACCCCTTTGAGGACAAAAGATTCCATCCCTTCGAGGCCGTGAACCACCCCTTCGAAGATCCCCCATCTACCCCTCGAGACTTCAACCTGTTGAGCCAATGGCACACGCACGCTGAATATCCATCACTCGAATCCCCAATGTCTTGAACCCGTCCACCAGGAAGTTTACATCTCGAGTGGATACCTCTTGAGCCCATCCTATCGAAACCCTCCATACAAAACTTAACTTTTGGAATGGGTTCCTCTCAAATCGGTACGTCTCAAATAGGTACCTCTCGAATGGAACCCCTCCACCTCAAACATTACCTCTCCAATGGGTACCTCTTGAACATGTCCAATGAAACTCCTCCCTTCCAGGATAGAAGAATGCATTCCTTCGAGGGCTTAGAACTAAACCCCTTCGAGGACAGAAGACTCCATCCCTTCGAGGCCAAGAATAACCCTTCGAGGGCATAGAACTCAACCCCTTCGAAGACAGGAGATTCCATCCCTTCAAGGTCGAGAACCACCCCTTCGAGGATCCCCCATCTACCCCTCGAGGCTTCAACCTGTCGAGCAATTGACACATGCACGCTAAGTATCCATCACTCAAATCCTCAATGTCTCGAATCCCTCCACCTGGAAGTTCACATCTCAAATGGGTGCCTCTCGAATCCGTACGCCTCGATTAGGTACCTCTCGAATGGAACCCCTCCACCTCAAACATCACTTCTCGAATGGGTACCTCTCGATCATGTCCAATGGAACCCCTCCCTTTGAGGAAAGACCACTATATCCCTTCGATGGTCGAGAACTCAACCCCTTCGAGGACTGAAGGCTCTACCCCTTAGAGGGCCGAGAACTTAACACCTTGAGGCCAGCAGACTCTATCCCTTCGAGGTCCGAGAGCTCGACCCCTTTGAGGGACTATAACTCAACCCCTTCGAGGATAGAAGATTCCATCCCTTCGAGGCCGAGAACCACCCCTTCGAAGATCCCCCATCTACCCCTCGAGACTTCAACCTGTTGAGCCATTGGCACACGCACGCTGAATACCCATCACTCAAATCCCCAATGTCTTGAACCCGTCTACCTGGAAGTTTACATATCGAATGGGTACCTCTTGAATGGGTACCTCTCGAACCCATCCTATCGAACCCCTCCATCTGAAACTTAACTTCTGGAATGGGTTCCTCTTGAATCGGTACGTCTCGAATAGGTACTTCTCGAATGGAACCCCTCCACCTCAAACATCACCTCTCCAATGGGCACCTCTTGAACATGTCCAATGGAACTCCTCCCTTCGAGGATAGAAAAATGAATTCCTTCGAGGGCCGAGAACTCAACCCCTTCAAGGATAGAAGACTCCATCCTTTCGAGGCCAAGAATAGCCCCTTCGACGACAGAAAACTCCATCTCTTCGAGGGCCTAGAACTCAACCCCTTCGAAGATGGAAGATTCCATCCCTTTGAATAAGTACTTCTCGAATAGAACCCCTCCATCTGAAACATCACCCCTTGAATGGGTACCTCTCGAACATGTCCAATGGAACCCCTCCCTTCGAGGACAGAAGGCTCCATCCCTTTGAGGACTGAGACCTTGACCCCTTTAAGGACAGAATACGCCATCCCTTCAAGGGCCGAGAACTCAACCCCTTGAGGCCAGAAGACTCCATCCCTTCAAGGGCCAAGAGCTCGAACCCTTTGAGGACAAAAGCCTCCATCCCTTCGAGGGACTAGAACTCGACCCCTTCGAGGAAAGAAGATTTCATCCCCTCGAGGCCGAGAACCACCCCTTCGAAGATCTCTCATCTACCCCTCGAGGCTTCAACCTGTCAAACCATTGGCACACACACACTAAGTATCCATCACTAGAATCCTCAATTTCTCGATCCCCTCCACCTGGAAGTTTACATCTTGAATGGGTACCTCTCGAACCCATCCAATCGAACCCCTCAATCTAAAACTTAACTTCTCGAATGGGTTCCTCTCGAATTGGTACGTCTCGAATATGTACCTCTCGAATGGAACCCCTCAACCTCAAACATCACCTCTCAAATGGGTACCTCTCGAACATGTTCAATGGAACCCCTCCCTTCGAGAACAGATGACACCATCCTTTCGAGGGCATAGAACTCAACCCCTCTGAGGTCTGAAGGCTCCATCCCTTCGAGGGCAGAGAACTCAACCCCTTGAGGCCAGAAGATTCCATCCCTTCGGGGGCTGAGATCTTGACCCCTTTGAGGACAAAAGCTTCATCCCTTCGAGGGCCGACACCTTGACACCATCTTCACCTGAAACTTAACCTCTCTAATGGGTTCCTCTCGAATCGGTACATCTCGAATAGGAATATTTCTAATTGATTGAATGGAGCCTCTCCACCTCAAACATAACCTCTTAAATGGGTACCTCTCGGCCGAGAACTCAACCCCTTCGAGGACAGAAGGCTCCAGCCCTTCGAGAGCCGAGAGCCGCCCCCTTCGAGGACAGAAGACTCCCTTCTTTCGAGGGCCGAGACCTCAACCCCTTCGAGGATCTACATCAACCCCTTTGAGGATCCACCACCCACCCTTCGAGGACAGACGGATCCAGTCCTTCGAGGGCCGAGAACTCAACCCCTTTGATGACAAAAGACTCCATCCCTTCGAGGTCCTAGAACTTAACCCCGTTGAGGACAGAAGATTCCATCCCTTCAAAAACTTGAACTCCTCGAGGACAGAAGATTCCATCCCTTCGAGGGCCGAAAACTCGACCCCATCGAGGAAAGCAGACTCCATCCCTTCAAGGACAAAAGACTCCATCTCTTCGAAGGCCGAAACCTCGACCCCTTCGAGGGCCTAGAACTTGACCCCGTCGAGGACAGAAGATTCCATCCCTTCGAGGGCCTGGAACTTGACCTCCTCAAGGACAGAAGATTTCATCCCTTCGAGGGCCGAGAACTCGACCCCTCGAGGAAAGAAGACTCCATCCCTTCGAAGGATGAGAACTCAACCCCTTCGAGTACAGAAGACTCCATCCCTTCGAGGACCTTGAACTTGACCCCTTCGAGGACTAAAAATCCCATCCCTTCGAAGGTTGAGAACCCAACCCCTTCAAGAATCCCTCTCTTCGAGGATAGAAGACTCCATCCCTTTGAGGGCCTAGAACTCGACCCTTTTGAGGACAGAAGATTCCACTCCTTCAAGACAGAGAACCACCCCATGGAGTATAGAAGACTCCATCCCTTAAAGGGCCTAGAACACGACCCTCTTGATGGCAGAAGACTCCATCCCTTTGGGGACCAAGAACTCAACCCCCTCGTGGACAGAAGACTCTATCCCTTCGAGGGCTGAGACCTTGACCCATTCGAGGATAGAAGCCTCATCCCTTCGAGGGCCGAGAAGTTGACCCCTTAGAGGACATAAGATTTCATCCCTACCCCTCGAGTCTTCCACGTGTCGAGTCATTGGCACGCAGACGCTAAGTATCCATCACTCGAATCCTCAATGTCTCGAACCCTCTCGAATGGGTACGTCTCGAATAGGTACCTCTCGAGTGTATCGAATGGAACCCCTCCACCTCATGCATAACCTCTCGAATGGGTACCTCTCGAACATGTCCAATGGAACCCCTCCCTCCGAGGTCAGAAGACTCCATCCTTTCAAGGGCCTACAACTTCACTCCTTCGAGGAAAAAAAATCCATCCCTTCGAGGGCCGAGAACTCGACCCCCTTGAGGAAAGAAGACTCCATCCCTTCGATGGACGAGAACTCAACCCCTTTGAGAATGGAACACTCCATCTCTTCGAGGCCTAGAACTTGACCCCTTCGAGGACCGAAGATTCCCCCTTCGAGGACAGAAGATTCCATTGAGTTATATACAAGATATGAAACCTATAAATTCAATTGATTTTCTTTGTTGTTATTGATTCTAGAAATAATAGAAAAATCAACTAAGAAACCATTTCAAATGAAGAAATACTAACCCAATATTGTTTCACGATATCTTAATTGGTCAGCATAGAACTCGACCCATTCGAGGATTAACCCTTTCGAGAACAGAAGGCTCCAGCTCTTTGAGGGCTAATAACTCAACCCCTTCGAGGATCCACATCTACCCCTTCGAGGATTCCCCATCTACCCCTCGAGTCGTGGACCTGTCGAGCCTTTAGCACACGCACGCTAAGTATCCATCACTCGAATCCTCAACGTCTCGAACCCCTCCACCAGAAAGTTCACATCTCTAATGGATACCTCTCAAACCCATGCAATTGAACTCCTCCATCTGAAACATCACCTCTCAAATGGGTACCTCTCAAGTGGCCACCTCTCGAACCCTTCCAATCAAACCCGTCCACCTGAAAGTTCACATCTCGAATGGGTACATCTCAAATGGGTAACTCTCGGACCCCTCCGTCTGGAACCCATTTAGCCGTACCCCTCCACCTGAAAGTTCACATCTCAAATGGGTACCTCTCGAACCCATCCAGTCGAACCCCTCCAACTGAAAGTTCACATCTCGAATGGGTACCAGCCGAACTCATCCAATCAAACTCCTCTACTAGAAAGTTCACATCTCGAATGGGTACCTCTCGAACCCATCCAATCAAACACCTCCATCTGAAACTTAACTTCTCAAATGGGTTCCTCTCGAATCGGTACGTCTCGAATATGTACCCCTCAAATGGAACCACTCCACCTCAAACATCACCTCTCGAATAGGTACCTCTCGAACATGTCCGATGGAATCCCTCCCTTCGAGGGCAGAAGACTCAATCCCTTTGAGGGCCGAGAAATCAACTCCTTGAGGCCAGAAGACTTCATCCCTTAGAGGGCCGAGAGCTCGACTCCTTATAGGATAGAAGCCTCCATCCTTTCGAGGGCCTAGAACTCGATCCCTTCAAGGATAGAAGATTCCATCCTTTCGAGGCTGAGAACCACCCCATCGAGGATCCCCCATCTACCCCTCAAGCCTTCCACCTGTCGAGCCATTAGCACACGCATGCTAAGTATCCATTACTCGAGGGCCTAGAACGTGACCCCTTCGAGGGCAGAAGATTCCATTGGCACATGCACGCTAAGTATCCATCACTCAAATCTTCAATGTCTCGAACCCCTCCACCTGGAAGTTCACAACTCGAATAGGTACCTCTCGAACCTATCCAATCGAACCTCTCCATCTGAAACTTAACTTCTTGAATGGGTTTCTCGAATAGGCTCCTTCGAGCATAGAATATTCCATCCCTTCAAGGACAGAAGCCTCCACCCCTTCGAGGGCCTAGAACTCGACCTCTTTGAGGACAGAAGATTCCATCCCTTTGAGGACTGAGAACTCAACCCCGCCCTTCGAGGACTCAACTTCATCCTTTTGGGGCCAGAAGATTCCATCCCTTCAAGGCCAGAAGATTCCATCCCTTCGAGGACAGAAGTCTCAACCCCTTTGAGGGTAGAAGACTACATCCCTTCGGGGGCCTTGAACTCGACCCCTTCGAGGACAGAAGATTACATCTCTTCAGGGGCCTAGAACCTGACCCTTTCAAGGATAGAATAATCCATCCCATCGAGGGCCGAGAACGCAACCCCTTTGGGGATAGAAAATTCCATCCCTTCGAGGGCCTAGAATTCAACCCGTTCGAGGACAGAAGACTCCAGCCAGTCGAGGGCCAATAACTCAACCCCTTTGAGGACAGAAGACTCCATCCCTTCAAGGGCATAAAACTTGACCCCTTCGAGGATCAACCCCTTCAAGGATCAACCCCTTTGAGGACAGAAGGCTCTAGCTCTTCGAGGACCGACAACTCGACCTCTTCGACGGCTGACAACTCAACCCCTTTGAGGATCCACATCTATCCTTTCGAGGATCCCCCATCTACTCCTCGAGTCATCGACCTGACGAGCCTTTGGCACACGCATGCTAAGTATCCTTCACTCAAATCCTCAATGTCTCGAACCTCTCCACCTGAAACTTAACCTCTCGAGTAGGCACCTCTCGAATATGTCTAATGGAACCTCTCCCTCCGAAGGCCGAGACCTCGACCCCTTCGAGAACAGAAGATACCATCCCTTCGAGGGCCTAGAACGCAATCCCTTTGAGGACAAGAGTTCCATCCCTTCAGGGGTCGAGCTCTCGAATCGGTAACCTCTCGAATAGGAACCTCTCCACCATTCGAATCGAGGACATAAACGAGAGTTTTGAATAGATTGAATGGAACCTCTCCACCTCAAACATAACCTCTCGAATAGGAACCTCTCGGCCGAGAACTCAACCCCTTCAAAGATAGAAGGCTCTAGCCCTTCAAAGGCCGAGAGCTTGACCCCTTCGAGGAGAGAAGATTCCCCCCTTTCGAGGGCTGAGAACTCAACCCCTTTGGGGATCAACATCTACCCCTTCGAGGATCCCCTATCTACCCCTAGAGTCTTCCACCTGTTGAGCCTTTGGAACATGCATGCTAAGTATCCATCACTCGAATCCCTAATGTCTTGAACCCCTCCACCCGACCCTTAACCTCTCGAGTAGGTTCCTCTTGAACATTTCCAATGGACCCCCCTTTGAGGGCTGAGACCTCGACCCCTTCGAGGACAGAAGACTCCAGCCCTTCGAGGGCCTAGAAGTTGACTCATTCGAGGACAGAAGACTCCACCCCTTCGAGGGCTGAGACGTTGACCCCTTCAAGGACATAAGCGCCATCCTTTTGAAAACTGACACATTGACCCCATTTCCACCTGAAACTTAACCTCTCGAATGAGTTCCTCTCGAATCGGTACATCTCGAATACGTACATTTGGAATGGATCGAATGGAACCCCTCCACCTTAAACATAACCTCTTGAATGGGTACCTGTCGGTCGAGAACTCTACCCCTTCGAGAACAGAAGGCTCCAGCCTTTAGAGGGCCGATAGTTCGACCCCTTCGAGGGCCGAGAACTCAACCCCTTTGAGGATCCCCCATCTAACCCTTCGAAGATCCACCATCTATCCCTCGAGTCTTCCATCTGTCGAGCCTTTGGCACACATATGCTAAGTATCCCTTACTCAAATCCTAAATGTCTCAAACCCCTCCACCTGATACTTAACCTCTCGAGTAGGTACCTCTAGAACATGTTCAATGGAACCCCTCCCTTCGAGGATAGAAGAAACATCCGTTCGAGGGCCGATACCTCGACCCCATCTCCACGTGAAACTTAACCTTTCGAATGGGTGTTCCTCTTGTATCAGTACGTCTCGAATTGGTATATTTCGGATGGATGGAATGGAACCCCTCCACCTCAAACATAATCTCTCGAATGGGAACCTCTCGGCCGAGAACTTAACCCCTTCGAGGATAGAAGGTTCCAGCCCTCCGAGAGCCGATAACTCAACCCCTTTGAGGGATGACAACTCAACCCCTTTGAGGATCCACATCTATCCCTTCGAGGATCCCCCATCTACCCCTCGAGTCGTCTACCTGTTGAGCCTTTGGCACACACACGCTAAGTATCCATCACTCAAATCCTCAATGTCTCGAACCCCTCCACCTGAAACTTAACCTCTAGAATAGGCACCTCTCGAATATGTCCAATAGAACCTATCCGTTTGAGGGCCGAGACCTCGACCCCCTTGAGGACAGGAGCTCTATCCCTTCGGGGGCCGAGACCTCAACCCCTTTCTAGACAGAAGCTCCATCCCTTCAAGGGCCGAGGCCTCGACCCTTTTGAAGGCAGAAGCTCCATCCCTTCAAGGGCCAAGACCACGACCTCATCTCCACCTGAAACCTAACCTCTCGAATGCTTTCTTTTTGAATCGGCACGTCTCAAATACGTATATTTTGAATGGATGGAATGGAACCCCTCCACCTCAAACGTAACCCCTTCGAGGACAGAAGGCTCCAGGCCTTCGAGGGCCGACAGCTCGACCCCTTCGAGGGCCGAGAAGTTAACCCCTTCAAGGATTCCCCATCTACCCCTCGAGTCTTCCACCTATCGAGCCTTTGGCACACGCACACTAAGTATCAATCACTCGAATCCTCAATGTCTTGAACCCCTCCACTTGGAACTTAACCTCTCGAATAGGTACCTCTCGAACCCATCCAATCGAACCTCTACCTAAAACTTAACCTCTCGGGTAGGTACCTCGCAAACATGTCCAATGGGACTCCTCCCTTCTAGGAAAGAAGACTCCATTCCTTCGAGAGCCGAGACCTCGACCCCTTCAAGGATAGAAGACTCCATCCCTTTGAGGGCCAAGAGCTCAACCCCTTTGAGGTTAGAAGACTCCATCCCTTCGAGGGTGAGAACCATCCTTTTGACGATCCCCCATCTACCCCTCGAGGCTTCCACCTGTCAAGCCATTGTCACATGCACTCAAAGTATCCATTACTCAAATCTTTAATGGCTTGAACCTCTCTAGCTGAAACTTAACCTCTCAAATAGGGACCTCTCGAACCCATCAGATGGAACTTGTCCACCTGGAAGTTAACCTCTCGAATAGGCACTTCTCAAACCCAGCCAATGGAACCCCTCCCCTTGGAACTTAACCTCTCGAAATGGTACCTATCGAATGGTACATCTCGGATGGCACCCATTGAATGATACCTCTCAAACCTATCCAATCGAACCTCTCAATCTAAAAGTTTGCCTCTCGAATGGATACTTCTCGAATGAATCCAATGGAATTTCTCCATCTGAACCTTCACATCTAAAATGGGTACCTCCTGAAAGGGTAACTCTCGGATGGTACTTCTCGAATGGTGGTCGCTCAAATTGGTATGTTTTGAACCCCTCCACCTGGAAGTTCACATCTCAAATGGGAACCTCTCAAATAGGTATCTCTCGAACCCATTGAGTCAAACCCCTCCACCTAAAAGTTCACATATCGAATGGGTACATCTTGAAGGGTACCTTCATCTGTTGAAGTTCCACAGGAATTTGTTAAATTTAAATATGATTAGTTTAAAATTTTATATCTATTATTTTATGCCGGTTAAATTTGAAATGTACAATATTTATGCCAGTTAAACTTTCAGTGTATTATTTCATAGTGGTTAAATTTAAAACGCCATTGTTGAAAAATCTTGTAATTTTTTTTTGAAAAGTATACAACCGAGTAATGTATAATTTTGACAATGACATAGTAATAACTCCAAAATTTCTTAGGCATGCAATGCTAACCCATTGAAAAAAAATTGTACAACAGAGTTGATAACAAATGAATTGTTGCTAAATTGATCACCACACAATGCTACAACTTTAATTTATCGGCCTTAGAGGTTACTTGCACCAAAAGATATCTGAAACATGTGACAAAAAGGAACATCCGCAAAACAAAAGGTCACTTGATTTGAGAAACGATGCAACAAAAGCTTTCTGTTGGAGTTAGCTTAATTTAGGTTTCTTCCCTTCTGCCATTGATAGTTGAAAGTCCTCACTTTCAGTTTGGGGAAAA
The DNA here is from genome assembly GCA_037428765.1 of Rubia yunnanensis. Classification (NCBI taxonomy): domain Eukaryota; kingdom Viridiplantae; phylum Streptophyta; class Magnoliopsida; order Gentianales; family Rubiaceae; genus Rubia; species Rubia yunnanensis. The sequence continues at coordinate 59,906,968 of CM075069.1, read as the reverse complement.
AGGTTCTTTTTTGCCTTTGGTGAATGTAGTCCACAATCTGCAGAGTCTGTGATTGAAGGAGCATGCATTATATTTTTATTAGGAAGTAAGGAAATGTAATGATAAGGTAGAAGTGTTATATCAGATTATATGCAGTTGTACCTTGAATAGTATGTTGTGTTGCAGCAGGTGGAGTTTGAATCTCCAAATGTGATTAGTCATCACCTTTTTTGGGAAAATGAAGAGTTGAAACCTGGTCTTGCAAGCATTGCTTTTCAGCAAAATTAAACACAGTATATCTTGGAGTAAGCTGTCCACTCTTTAATTTGGAGGTTTGAATTTGGACAACGTAGTCAACATTGTCAATCATAGAATGTCGATCTTTAATGTATTCCTATGATAAAAACTATGTTATGTTTAAACTCAATTTATGGGTTTTCATATGATAAATTAAAAGTCCTGATTAATATGTCAAAATAGAAAGCACTAACCTGCGTAACTCCATCAATAGCTTCCATTGCTGTCAACCCCAATAATCTCTCTGCAGGTTTACCAAAGAAGGTAGCCATAATAATACCACTGTCATCGATAAGATATACTTCGAAGCGACACCTACGCAAATAACAAATTCAGAATAAGAATAGAAGTAATCTAGTAACTATGTGATATTTAAACAAATATATATTCTTAAGACATTATCAATATATAATGAAAGGAGTTGGTTGGTTTATAACCGTGGTTGAGCAATTTGTTTCTCTTGGCATAAATTGCGGGTGAATTCATAATGTAAGGAGGCACTTGTTGAATGAAAACATTTTACGCAAGCCATATAGTAATAATTCTGAGAGATGTCCTTGAAAGATATCTTCACCTCTGAAGTCACCATCAATTTATCAAGAAAATTGTTCAGTTACAAATAACGCCCAAACTAAAGAGGAAAACATGGTACTGGGGAAAAATGAGACATTATTTTTACCTTTTGAGTTGGTAGAATATAACCAACTGAAGTGTAGATAGCATCCAAAGTTGTTGGTGGAATTTTCCCCAAGGATTGGTTGAAGCTAGTGATGGTATCCGTGATCTCCATGTGGTGCTGTTTTGCCCTGCAAAATTTATATAGCAATAAATGTAAGCATTGACTTGAATATACCTATCATCATATCAAATAAATGGGAAAAATAATACCATTTCCTCGATTCGAAAGATTGACTGACTGTCAGTGCCATCAATTAAAAGGGATGATCTATAATGTGTTGATACTTCTATCCCTGAATAAAGAAAAAGTGAAAATATTAATAGAAGTTGTTTGATAATGAGGTTAGAGAGCGATGGAACATTGGTTTTATAAATATATAATACCTTGAAAGGAATCAACCTTAAGTCGACGACAAATTAGTACTAGCAGGTTATCCACAGTGGCTTGCAATTGTTTGCCTTCATTTTCAATAAATTCTTGCCACATAGTGAAAGTCAAAGTTTGTAATCTAAACATGGATGACAAACATTAAGGTCAATTGAAATGTAGAAGATAATTGTATAATAATTTTGCAACATAAACTGCTTTTTCTTACTTATCATCAACAAGAACAAACTTTAGAATTTTCTTAGACACACTCGGTGTTTTGATAATGTGAATTGGGAGGGATTGAGAAACAACCCCTATAACATCTGTAATTTTATACCATTAGTAAAGACAAAAAATATGTTCAGATTTAAGGTGAAGAGATGCATTGGGAAAGGATTACCTATCAGTTCTTCAGGTTTATTGACATGTTCATGGATTCTTTCAAATGGTACATAGGAATGTTGAGCTAAAATGAGATGGCCGGAATCAGGCATTTCTTCAATAACCGTACTCGTGTCGATGATCTACTGCATTGCTATATCGCCATTTTTATATCTGGGGTCAATTTCACTTATGTTTGCATTTGATATCTTGCATCTGTTATAAACCTGAATTCTTTGGCTCATGGTTTCATATGCTTTGTTAAACATTATACCTTCCACTTTGGCTCCCTATATCATTAGTAAACCTATCAGTATGAGAAATGATGGTATTATAGACTATTATATATAAAAAAATTGATTACCTTTTCATTAGAAAAAATAATTTTTTGGACTTTTTTAGGACTCTTTTGGCTTTGAAGTACAGAGAACTTTTCATCGACTGTAACGTCTCTGATCCAAGGACGATCAGTATTGCGTAGTTTATCAATGGCTTTTTCTGATGCCATATTTCCTGCATCACATATAACGACATCTCTAAGTGATTCAATATTTCAGTAAAGATTTGAAATATGGAAATTCAGAGTATAATACATGTATAGTTGCATTTACTTTTCAGATTCGATACTTGTGGAATATTTACATTGCTGGTATAATTATATGTTATTAGAAATCAACAAAGGAGAGCAGCATTAACATAATGTTTTGGAATTGTGTAATAACATTAAAAAATAGAAAACAAATAAGGAAAGGAGATTAAAAGAAGTTACCAGGATGCTATGTTTAGAGCAGTTTCTGAGTCTTTTTCTTCTTCTTTTATTGTTACCTGAGATGAGAAGATGACGATGATGATGATGACGAAGGTAGGGAAGAAAGGTAAATTTATGTACGCAAATGTATTATAAATAAATACATAATAATATTTTGAAATATATACATACATATATATATTCTTATATTATTATTATTATATTATAAAATATAATAAGAAAATAAGGAGATAAGAAAGCAGACCATATGAAATTATGCAAATGATGAGTAGAAGGTGGAACAGAAATATAATGTATCCGACGAAACACTTTGTTGAATGATGAAGAAACAATTTTTAGAGAAGGTTGAGCAGAAATAGAGTCTACTTATATATATATAAGTATAATATAATAATATGATAAGGAGATAAGATCGAAGAGTATAGGAAATTGTGCAAATGATGAGAAGAAGGTGGAAGAGTACTACGCTGTATTCGAAGAAAGATTCTTATAATAATAAGACAAGGAGATAAGAAGGAAGAGTATAGAAAATTGTGATAATGATGAGAAGAAGGTAGAACAATAGTACACTGTACCCGAGAAAAAATTCTGGTGAACAAACAGTTTTAAGATAAGGAGGAACAGTAACAAGCTGTACATATGTATATATATATAATAAAAATATATAACATAAGAAGATAAGAAGGAAGAGAATAGGAAACTGTGCAAATGATGAGGGGAAGCTAGAACACAACAACACAGTATCCGATGAAACATTCCGGTTAACAACCAGTTTTAAGAGTTGGTGGAACAGTAATATACTGTACCTGATTTGACTGATGTGTTTATTCAAGCGTTTCTAACGTCTTTGACCAAATCCAGTCAAATCCTCTCCATAAGAGGTGAAGCTTCCATTGGAGGTTTGATAGGTGAGGTTCGAGAAGTGAAGGCTGCATTGGAAGTTGGAGAGGTGAAAGTTCCATTGGAGGTTCGAGCGGTGGTGATTGGAGTTCTACACCTGAAACATCAATTCTCGAATGAATATCTCTCGAACCTCTCCATTGGAGAGAGAGTGTGCATTTGGAATTAACTTCTCGAATAAGCACCTCTCAAAGCTCTCAATTAGAACATTTCCACTTAAACTCTCTCCAGCTTCATCCTCACCTCTGAATCGTTACCTGGTGAACCCCTCGAGTGGAACCCCTGTAATGTAACCTTCAACACTTGAATGTTTAGTTCTCGAACCAGGACCTCTTCAACTTTTCCAATTTAATCTGTCCAGCTTATTCTTCACCCCTCGAATCAGTATCACTCGAATCCCTTCACTGCAAACTCATCACCTGAACATTCACCTCTCTAATCATTACCTCTCAAACTCTTATAATGGAACCTCCCCACTTGAACCCTCTGCATTTGAACGCTCACCTCTAGAATTAGTACCTCAGGAATGAAATCTCAACTTTTGAATTTCCAGTGGAATTTTGGCCGCTTCAACTCTAATGAAATGTTTACTACTCAGACCTTGTATTCGAACCATTTGGGCTCAAAACTTAACTTTGGAACCTTTCATTCGAACCCTCTCGAGTTGAACCTTGACACTCAAACCTTCCACTCAAACCATTTTGACTCAAACCTGTCCAGTCCAATGAAAAACCTGATTTGACTTATGTGTTTACTTAAGTGTTACTGACATATTTGACCTGCTCCAGTAGAACCCTCTCCACTGGAGGTGAAAGAATTTGAATATTGTATTACTACAATTGATTATCTGAAAAACTATTAAACACATACCTTTAATATATGTCCAATGACATATATATAACCATATCTTCATTGCATTATATTGGACAATAGTCTCTGAATCTAAAATCTGCACATCAACATTAACCACACAGAAGCAAGATGTATAAATAATTTAAACCTGAACAATTTTTCTAAAATCATCTATAGAAAATGAAATAAGAAATTACCTGCAAGTTCAAAAATGAGGAAGCTCCAAAAAATCTACCAAATCCAAAAGGAGAAGGCAAAATCAACCCATATATTGCAAAATATGCAACAGAAAAAGGCAAAATGTTGCAGATCCAAAACGGGGAACACAGGACGAGAAAAATAAAATAACTACTGCTCTTTAAGATTCTCCTTGTAAACTATATTTTTAGTTTTATTATTTAGTCGTGCAACCTTAAATGTCGAAGGTGTCAAAAGAACCTTGATAGATTCAAAAGTTTTTACTCGGGATAAAGCAACATATAACTGACCATGGGAAAAGACGGGTTGTTCTAAATATAATCCAACAAAATCTAATGTCTGGCCTTGGGACTTATTGATTGTCATAGCAAAATAGAGTCTCACTGGGAATTGAAATCTTTTAAATGGGATGGAGGTCTTACTACTTTGGTCACAAATGATTGGTATTCTAGGAATAAAGACTTGTTTTCCCTTATAAATCCCAAAAGCTATCTCAGCCCTAATGGTTGATTGACACAACTCACGAAAAATTAATCGAGTTCTGTTACACAGTCCCTCGGTTGGATTTAAATTAAGTGTTAGCATGATAGGAAAATTTGGTTTTAACACTAACTTATGGGATGGGAGACCTTTTGGATGAAGTGTATTAAGAAAATCCTCATGATCACTCTAATTGTTTTCACCCAAAGTTCTATCTGTACTAATATATAATCTCGGGATGCCAGGAAAAATCATCAATCAAAAAGTTATTTATGCTGCCAACAGCAGCATTTGTTGCAGCCAAAACACACCTTCCTATCATATTAATTGGATTTACTGCATATGCAGCTAAATCTGTGAACACACATTGAATCAACCTGTAAACAATTCAAATATTGTCAATGTCTCCATTAATAATCTATTCATTAAGTAGAAAACTTGTGCAAAAAGGATAAAAATGTCTTACTTTTGGATGAATGCTTCTTTCCCAATATATGGGATAACAATGTGAGCTGGAAATTCTATCTCCTCATTGTAGTCAATATGCTCTGTCCCTTCACCTATACGTAATAAAAAAGAGCAAAATTTAGATCATTTAAGGCCCTCATGTTTTGTTGAAGATGGAACTTTTCCAATTTTGGCCATAAATGAGAATATACAATGGATGCTTGAACTGTTCCATCTCTTGATGCACTTGGTATAACAGGTAAAGTTTGCCTAAAATCTCCTCCTAAAAGAACAACCTTACCACCAAATGGAGTATCGATATCCATGAGATCTTTTAGTAACATATCTAAAGCTTCTAACAATTGACATTTTGCCATTGTGGCCCCATCCCAAACAATCAACTTAGCTTCTATTATTAACTTTGCTAAACCACACTGCTTGCTCAATTGACAAACTTCAGTGTTGGAACAATCAAATGGAAACTTGAAACAGGAATGTGCAGTCCTTCCTCCAGGCAACACAGAGGCAGCTACTCCAGAAGATGCATTAGCCAGTGCAATATGACCTTCAGACTGCAATGTCCCAAGCAAAGCTTTATACAAAAATGTTTTTCCTGTACCACCAGCCCCATCAATAAAGGAAGATTTTCCACTATTGGCCATAAAACTTTGCATGATCTGATCACATACCAGCTTTTGCACAACATTTAATAGACCGGGCAGTAGTAATTCTTCATCAGAAATTTGAATACTCCTCTCACTGAATATTTCATGTGTTAAAACCTCATGAGCTAATACACCAGCAATACTATCCATCAAACCATAATGTTTAATATCCCTACCCATTTCAAACAAAAATCCATTTATAATATTCAAAACCTTTGTATTTATAAAGGCTTCAGTGAGATGGGGCTATGTTAATGATTTTTTCAGGAAATATGAACATAGTTCATCTCTAAACCTGAGCCATAATTCCTTCGGATCATGTGGCGAGCAAAATACCAGTAGAATAGCAAATAAAGATCTTAAAGTTGATGGAATCTCGAATGAACAAATTTCCTGTAGGTCATCTTTTATATAAGTATTTGAAGTCAACAAACCATATGCAATTGCGGCTTCCCTATAAGTATTGTATTGACTTCCTTGCACATTCTTCAAGTTTTCAAAGGATTTTGGTTACCTAACATGAGATAGAAGAAGACTTAAGTAATAGCATTCACCTTCTGTGGGACTCACTGCAACCAGCCTACAGATAACATTCCTGGATTTTGTCTTTCCCCAAGTCTTGTTTGATGTTGACCACACAAAGTGTTCTAGAAATTGTTCATATAAAAGCTTCAGTTCTTTTGCATCGGGGTCACATGCATTCATTTTAAAGAAAGATGTCAGCGTAGTTCTACTAAGAAACTCATTTGCAGTAATCGACTGAAGAGCGGCATTCTTGTGAAATGTAATATATTGCTGACCTAGTAAGTGAACCTGAAGAGAGTAAACATCAGCCTACACATGGTTCAACTTAAAACCATATATTCTCCAAGTTTCTTTAGATGGGCCAATCCAACGACCATCTTCATACAATATGATTTCATCAATAATTGTATCTTGTCCACCACCCTGCAATGCAAAGCCAATTCGGTCACTGCCCTTGAAGATATACTTGTGAACATACTTGATGAGCCGAATAGTTTAGAAAATCTCCACATTTATATAACACTCATATGTTGCAGATAAGTATTTATTATAGCCAACAACCCAGTTATTTCCCAGAGCATGTTTTTTATGGTAACTAATCTACCATCATCTCTCCTTCTATATAATGGATAACCATCCTCTGTATGACATGTTGACTGTGTAAATGGTTTAGGGAATCCAAATGCACACTTACCATTTCTCATGCAGGGGCTTTTAGGATTCAATCTACCACATGGTCCATGCATCATATTTTCGCTGACAATAGCAAAAAGATATGATTCCTTGTCTGGATCCGGCAGCTCGTACAAACAATTTTATCATAAGCAACCACTCCCAAAGGTTTACAACCAGGTTTTAGAATAATTAACATACGTCAATGAGGCAGACCTGTTTTTTTATACTCAATAACGTACACCAAAGATTGCACAGTACAAAAAATCTCCTTATGAATAATGTCATCCTTCAGCTCATAAACTTTAGCGTGGAAAATTCTTGCAAGTAAATTGGCCTATCATTTGCAGTTTCACCAAAATAAGGGTTTTCTTGAATCTCTACCCAATAGGGATTAAAAGTGATGGTCAGAAATATATCAAGCTTACCAAATTTCTAAACGATGGCCATGGCATCAAGATACCTATGACGCATATCTCTAGAACACCCTATAAATGAGGCTGGAAGTACCACCCGATGACCAAGTGCGGACCCCTCCGCTAAACCAGCATTTATACGATCCATAAGATCCTGCGCCATTTCAGTTCGGAACTGCCCCTGCTTGTCCCTTAAGATTCCAACCGGCTGGTTTCTATTTTAATGTAAGCATCAACAACAAACTGTTGTAAGAGGCATCCAACATGTAGAAAAATCGATTCATCATCTGACCTCATTTGTAATTTATAGCAGCAGTACTCCCTTGCAGTAACTGCATCCTTGTTTTTTTCCCCATCCCTGACAACTGTAAGGAAAGTAAAACATAAACATGTAGTAGTGTAAATTGTCAAAAAATCAAAAGAACACAACTATTGAATTTAAAAGTTGATTACAGATCGTTACTCTCAGGATCAATCAGTGATTGAGGACAATCAAACATAATCATTTCACCTCCAGACTTTTCACAGACCATATGCCTCTTCCTAATCCTTTTAATATTCAAATGCCAACTAGATTGGCCCCTCGGAAAAATGAAAGGATATTGCATTGGATCATAACATCCATAATAATGTTTGATATTATAAGTTTTACCATCAGTGCTGTAGACTTGAACAGGTACAGTCCTTACTGCATCCTCCTCAAACGGCTCAACAAATATACTACCAACCTGTGACACTGTTGGAATGTTGTATCGCTTCTGATCAAGTTTTGGGTCTGCATTTAGAACAATAGTCTTCGTCTCGATGCTATCAATATTTTTCAAGTGCTTAAAGAACTGACAATACGGATTATCTCTCAATACATCCATCAACAATTTCACCGTTGCCTCATCGAATTTGTCAGCACAGTCAGACCCATTCTCTTTTCCAACTCAAAGTCTGTGTCAAACAAATACAGCTGAACACCAGCAAGTTCAGTTCCCTCAGAACCTTTCAAAGGTTTCAGATAGTGATACATTTTACCATGGACTTTGAAGGTATAAATTCCGCCGGTATTTACAGTTAAGTTGCGATTATAACCGGCACTCAAAAAGTTGTAAATGCAAGGTTATTGTTGTAGGTTCGAACATTCTTCCTAAAATGGATAAACTGCGGTGTGATGCCAACAAAAGGAGCTCTTAATTGGTCTGGCATTAGCACAGATGGCAAGTAAATTTCCCCTCCAGAACAACAGAATAGATTTGATTCTCCCTTAAATCTCTTTGCCTTGCAATGAACATAATCGGTCATTACAGGTAATGTCCGTGCAGAGGTGGGAATATAATCTCCGAGAGCAATATTTTTATACTTTCTCTTTTTCAGTGGACCTGGATGGAAAAAAAATTAAATATACTACAAATAACCATCAGTCAGTTAAACCTCAACCATTTAATTAAAAATACTAGCTATTTTAATTATAAACATCAGCCAGTTATACTTTCTCTTTTAATTTATTGATGACACATATAAATACCAGCTATTTTACTTAAGAGTATCACATTTGGATATCAGCCATTTAATTACATGTAAATTTCGACGTAGAGCTAAAACAAATATCTGATAAAGATGAAAATAGCACTACTAATAAACCAAGAAAAACAAACCCGCGGAAGTAGAAGGTAAATTTCCATCCCTTGCACTATGAACAATAGCAGAACTGATAATTGGGAAATGACTATGAGAAGAGGAACACTCTGCTTGGTGTATATGGCCAAAAATATCAACTGGAGAATTTCCTTGTAAGAAAGCATCACGAGAAGAAAAAGAATCATATGTTGCAGGTTAGAATATACAGTAAAGAAAATGCTATATATGTCAAGAAAGAACGATGAATGATACACAAATATATATAGACCTGCAGAGCTGGTGTTGGCGAAATGAACATACGAAGAAAAGGATACTGCGTGGTGACCATCAGCATAAATATTAGCTGAAATATTTCTTCGCGAACATGCAACAGAATTGGAAAATGAACCATATGCTGCAGACAAAAATGCATAGTAAGTATCTGCCAAGAAAACATAGACAAATGGATTTACTAATCGCTGTGAATCAATTTAACTATATATATCAGTCAAGTAAGTTTGACATTGACCAAATAATGCCACAGATACAAATCAAAATCTCTGACAAAACATAATCTTGTAAAGGTAGATACAAAAGAATACAATGAGCATGTAAACACGAACTGACCCCTACAGCGAGCTCGCAGATTCCAAATTTGATGGACACTCAAATCAATTGACTCAATGATTAATAAATCATCATGAGATGATGCCAATCCTACTGGCTCTGCATAGCCATAACTACTGTTATCCATCAAATTCCTCGATGGTGCATTACCTTGAAGATTCCGAATTTGCTAGACACTCAAATCATTTGACTCAATGATTAATAAATCATCATGACAAGGCACCAATCATGTTGGCTCTGCATTGCCATAACTACTGTTATCCATCAAATTCCTCGATAGGAGTGCACCAGCAGTGGATAAATGGCAAGAGGAAGATGTTTGTGGTTTCCTCTTTGAACCTGCATTCCATGAACTGAAACCAATAAATTTAAATAGCCGATTATGTATAATAGATAAAGATAAATAAATACAGTTTCAAATTGTACACAAAAACCTGCCACCAGCTGTTGATGGGATGTTTGAGATGAACTTCTTAGTGCGACTTGCTCTCTTTTTCGTTGAAGCATTAGTAATTTTTTTTCGGTAGGGATATTTCATGGTTGATAGTTTATGGATCTCCTGCAACCTGTTCAATTTCAGCCCCTGTAGAAAAGCATTTAGTAAATTTGATTCTGATACGAATGTTCATAATACAATTGCTGCATATATGTGATAGTGGTAAACCAAAACACTCCATGCACGATGACCAGTCTCTAAAATATAATAACAAAAAATGGAGCTCACAAGGAAAGTAGGCAGTGGCGATATTAGTAGTAATCATGACACTGGCGTTCAAACTGGGGTAAAAAATTAGGACCAAAAACACATACCAATATCATTCACCATTGAACCCTCCACTAACTTAGAAGAATGCTTTAAAGCATCTTGCTCTCTTCTCCACTGCAACAATTCTCCCTTTGTCTCAGGTGATAATTCATCATAAGCTTTCCTCCTCTTAGCATTTCTATCTAATCGATCAACGGTCTCCATCGATATATTTCTAGGTTTTATAACCATTTTTTTAATGTTATATAAACTTAACCAAAGACCCAAAATTCAAAAAACCCTAAGCATTTACCGGGAGAAGAACAAAGCACACGATTTCAGAACAGTACGATTCCAAATTCTGAGGAAAGAGTTTTGATTATGGGGATAAAAAAAGGGAGGAACAATGTTTATAATATTTTCTTTTTGCATAGTTTATTTATTCGTTAAGGGGAACAATGTCACCGACAATGTGTACCTCTAAAATGGGTCCCTCTCGAATGAACACATCTCTAGAATGGGTTCCTCTCGAATTGGTATGCCTCGAATAGGTACCTCTCGAATGGAACCCCTCCACCTCAAACATCACCTCTCGAATAGGTACCTCTTGTATATGTCCAATGGAACCCCTCCCTTCGAGAATAGAAGACTCCATCCCTTAGAGGATCAAGCCCTCATCCCCTTCGAGGATAAAAGGCTCCATCCCTTCGAGGGCCAAGGCCTCGACCCCTTTGAGGACAGAAGACTTCATCCCTCCGAGGGCCGAGAACTCAACCCCTTCGAGGACAGAGGACTCCATCCCTTCGAGGGCCGAGAACTCAACCCCCTGAGGCTAGAGGACTCCATCCCTTCGAGGGCTGAGAGCTCGACACTTTCGAGGGCAGAATCCCCCGTCCCTTTGAGGGCCTAGAACTCAACCCCTTTGAGGACAGAAGATGCCATCCCTTCGAGGTTGAGAACCACCCCTTCGAGGATCCCCCATCTACCACTCGAGTCTTCCACCTGTCGAACGATTGGCACACACACGCTAAGTATCCATCACTCGAATCCTCAATGTCTCGAACCCCTCCACCTGGAATTTCACATCTCAAATGGGAACCTCTCAAACCCATCCAATCGAACCACTCCACTTGGAACTTCACCTCTCGAATGGGTACCTCTCGGACCCCTCCATCTAGAATTTCACATCTCGAATGGGTACCTCTCGAACGGTAATCTCTCGAACCCATCCAGTCAAACTCCTCTGCCTGAAATTTCACATCTCGAATGGGTACCTCTCGAACCCATCCAATTGAACCCCTCCACCTGGAAGTTCACATCTGGACTGGGTACCTCTTGAACCATCCTATCAAACCCCTTCACCTGAAAGCTCACATCTCGAATGGGTACATCTCGAGTGGGTACCCCTCGAGTGGGTGCCCAAAATGGCATCGTTTTGGGAGGCCACCTGGCAGGGCATGTAGACGCACATGGCGGCGCCGCAACTTTTGACAAATGGGATGCACAAAATGACAAAAGTAGTGCCCAAAACGATGTCGTTTTGGGCGGCCGCTTCAGAACACAGCCTGGGGCACACGTTCGGCCTGCCCTGAAAATGACCACTATGCCCCTGACGACGATTAACACAAGCGTGCCATTTCAAAGTATTCCTTTTATATAGTAACCAGAAGATTAAGGATGATAGCTTCCTTAAAAGAGAACATACAACTAGAAACTAAATTACAATGAGTGCAACATCCACTTAAATTAAACGTAAGGTAACCATCAATTTTTTATTTGACACACAAATAAGTATCATGATACGGTACTAATTCTACGGTAATTTACAGTAGAAGATTTTAGAACAAAAAAATAGAACAAAGCAGCAAGTCACTGTTAAAACTCCATTCAAGATCACCCGTAAAGAAATCAATCTTCTTGTCCCGATTTGATGCTCACCTTTATAGAATTTCCATAATCTTTCTGTGTTTCCTCAATGCCTCTAACTAAACATTCCAAAATTGGAGAACAACGAGATAACTCGATCTCCTCGAGTGTTGGAATAGTGTCCAAACAAGACGGAATCTCCTTCAATCGCGAGCAAAAAGCTTGTAAAGTAAAGTGGTATTCATAGAATATTTTATTTGGAAATTTTGTGAACATATTTGGAAATGAAAGTCTTTCCATGTTGGAACATGCGGATAAGCTGTAAATACGCCGAACAAATCTTACAAGAACAAGGACATAATATTATGGTATATGTGATTTATGAAAATCTGAATATTCTGCTATATGATAGGCGTTGGAAGAAGTATAGTTGGTTTATGGAAAATCCCTACAAATATGGTGAAGATATTATCGAATATATGGGAGATATTATGATAAGGAAAATCCTTTTATTTATGGGGTGTGGATATGCTTCAAGAAGCAGATAAGGAATAGGAATTTTATGGAGATAATCATGGAGAGTTTTGATCTACTCATGGCTTTAAAAGGGGACACCACAGCTGCATTCAAGATACGGATTTAACAAAGAAAATCTGCACACAAATTTTCATTCTTTCGAGCGAATTGTAGAGAGCCAGAATTCTATGTTCCGACATACGTGACCTGCTGTTCAAAGTTCAGAATCGTATACCTTAATTCCTTGGGAGGAGGAGATCTAGCGTCGACGAGTTTCAAGATCAGAGGGAGTCTGATCAAGGCGGATCACTAGCAAGGGGAGTTAGTAGAATTCACACGTTTGATTAGTGAAGATAAGTATTTTGTATGGTGTACTTTGTACTTTATCTTTCTGTTTGAGTAAATCACGTTTATGATTAGATCTTGATTGATTCTGGATAAGTCATGGTTACTAAGTCAGAGTTCTACCCATCTTATGTTTCCTTATTCTACTCAATATATTTTTGTCAGCAATACAATAATTTATCACGGGAAATTCATTCTTTCATGATATCAGAGCTCTTGCCAAAATAGCCTCGGAGATGGTCTAGATGACTCATTTGCTTCGCACCATCGTGTTCCTCTTTCGAGCTCCCCATTGCTGTTCTGTGATAACAATAGTACCATTTTCTGGCCCTGATCTCCTTTCCCTCTATCTTGCTTTTACTATTATTTTTTGTTCATCATCGATACAGCCTTCCCGCCTTCCCACCGGTGTCCTATTCATGGCAAAATCACAATCTTCTCCAACTAGAAATCCAGTAGCGGTATCAATTTTATCTCAGCGGATTCTCTATTTTCTACACGGCAACGCAAATCTTCAGCACCGGCGACCTCCTTCGTCGGCAATCCAGTTTTATTGGCTTCTCCTTGTTCTCTGACGTGATCTATGGTTCTTATTTATGGCGCTATCTAGCAGCAATGTTTTGTCTCCGGCAATGGCTCCTAGCAGTGACGACATCTTAATTTCCGGTAGCCATTTTTCTCAGTCCGTTCTTTGGCACCTAAGGTCTTCTTCACCCGCGTCCGATTTATCTTCTCAGGTCATAACAACAGATTTCAGATTGGATTTTCTGGCTATGAAATTTCTAGAAAGGCGCATTCTCTGTTCTGGATTGGTAAACAGAGTCTTCCAGTTGCACGTGAAGACACACGTGACAGTCAAACGCGTGTTCTCCATGCTTGCATGAAACTCACGACCAGTAGTTTCTGTCTCGCACATTGAGCTCTCAATTTCATCACATTTGCAATCTGCATTTCATCTGCCTCTTGTCACTTTTATCACTTTAGAGTATGGAACCTTCTGTTGGTATCTCAGAATTTAGGCATTATAGCCATCGGTGGATTGTAGATTCGGGTGCTACAAAGCACATAGCATCATCTCTTGCTGTTGTTAATAATGTGAGACCTTACCATGGCTCTTCCCACGTCTATGTTGGTTATGGTTCTCAACTCCCTATTACTCATGTTGGTGAATCTCGATTTTCTAAGTATTAACATGAGATTTAAATGTTGTTGTCTTCTTTGATGATCATTCTTTTATTATTCGGCATAAAATCACTAGGGAAACCTTGGGTCACAGTCATATTGAGGATAGTCTTTATGTCATAGACTATGGTGCATCTGCCTTAATGTCTACTTTGGAGTCAAATAAGTCGTGTGCGTCCTTTAAAATTTGGCATGCTAGACTTGGTCATGTTCGTCAGTCCATTATTTCTAGTTTGAATGCTTCTGGATCCTTAGTTGTCTCGTCAGTTTTGCCTAAACCCACCATTTGTGAAGCGTGTGAAAAAGCTGAAGGGAAACTTTTATCTTTTCATACAAATGATAAACGTGCTGCTAGGGTACTTGATATAGTTCATTGTGACTTATAGGGGCCCTCTCCTATTATATATGATGATGGTTTCTCCTACTATGCCATTTTCCTTGATGATCATTCCCAACTATCGTGGTTTTACCCACTTCGTCGTAAATATGATTTTTGGTCTGTCTATCGCCAGTTTGAGGCCTTTGTGGAGAACCATTTTTCTTCCATTATTAAAGTGTTTCAGAGTGATGGGGGGACTGAGTTCGTAAATGGTCGCTTACGCTATCACTTTCAGACAAAAGGCATTCACCATAAGATTTCTTGTCTATATAATCCTGAGCAGAACGGTTGGGCTGAGCGCAAGCACCGCCACATTATTGAGATGGGCTTGTCTATGTACTCTCATGTTCCTCTCTCCCACTAGCCACACGCCTTTGCTGCAGCTGCTTATACCATAAATCGGGTGTCCACTCTAGTTCTTGGCGGACGATCACCATTTGAGGTTGTTAATGGTCGGGTTTCCATATACACGAACTTTCATGTATTTGGTTGTTGTGTATGCCCTTATCTTCATCCACATGCAGCTCACAAACTTGCTCCTCACAGTTTGCCCTGTATCTTTCTTAGGTACGACTCAAAGTACAAGGGTTATGGATGTTTAGATCCTAAGTTTGGAAAGATATATGTCACCAGACATGCTCGGTTTGATGATACTTTCGATGGTTCTACTAAAATATCTCCCTTCTCCCTGGATGTCTCTACTTTTTTGGATCTTGCTAATACATCAGCTAATACTCTTACTTCTTCCACGCTGGCATCTCTTCTTGCTCGGTCTGCCACATTGGTTACCAACGCTCTTGTTCCACCGTCAGACTCTATTTCACCATATCTTGACTGGTCCACCCCCCTACAATCACTGACGGCCAGTCCTACTCCCTCGACGACATCTTCTCCGGCCACCTCGGTCATTCAATCCCTGGTGTCCTCTCTGGCTCCTTCTTATCCGGCCTCTTCACCACATCATCGTACACATTGCATGGCCACTAGATCATCCACTGGAGCAATTCAGCGTCAAGACTATTCTGATCTTGTAGCTCGTGGTCTTCTTGCTGCCCTTCTTGCCCAGTCGGAGCTCACCGATTATCGTTCGGCATTGAAGGACCCGTCTTGGGTTGCTGCTATAAATGAGGAGATTGCTGCTATAAATGAGGAGATTGCTGCTATAAATGAGGAGATTGCTGCTATAAATGAGGAGATTGCTACTTTATGGGAACAGTACACTTGGGATCTTGTTCCACGCCCGTATGATGTCAACATTGTTGGATCTAAATAGGTTTATTGGCTGAAGTATCGTCCTGATGGTACAGTTGATCGTCATAAAGCTTGGCTTGTTGTGCAGGGGTTCTCCCAGATTCCGGGCTTCAATTTCAATCATACTTTTAGACTTGTGGTCAAGGCCTCCACTGTCTGGACCATTCTTGGCATTGCCACTATGCGTTCCTGGCCTCTTTATCAGTTGGATGCCAGAACACCTTTCTGAACGATATTCTTGATACTCCGGTCTATATGGCGCAACCAGTTGGTTACAAGAACTCTCTTCATCGAGATTATGTTTTCCGATTGCGAAAGGCCAAATATGGTCTTAAGTCAGCATCTCGAGCATGGTTTCAGTGGTTCAGCACCTATCTATCTCAGCTTGGGTTTCGGTGCAGTTCTACCAACACTTCTCTTTTTGTTCTCTCTCGAGGGTCGTCATTGCTCTATCTCTTGGTCTATGTTGATGATATCATCCTCACAGGCAATGACTCTAGGGTCCTTCGATAGTTTATTGATCGGACACATCGGGAGTTTGCTATTAAGGATTTAGGCGCCCTCCGCTTATTTCTTGGCTTAGCAGTATCACCCACTTCTTCAGGTCTACTTCTCGGTCAAGCTAAGTATTCTTGGGATATTCTCACTTGTGCCAGAATGTATGATGCGGCCCCGATCTCTATCCCCTTTGTTCCTGGTTCGCAGCTACACAGCTCCACCAGTCAACCACTTCAAAATCCGACATTGTATCGATCCCTTGTTGGTGCCCTACAGCATCTGACAATTACCCAGCCTGATTTGGCATTTGTGGTTAACACCATCAATTAGTTTCTTTAGGATCATCATGATGACCATTATGCTGCAGTTACTCAGATTCTTCACTACATCAGAGGCACTCTCCATTTTGGCCTCACCTTTTGCTCGGCCAGTACTCCTGAGGTCTTGGGGTATTCAGATGCTAATTAGACTCTTTGTCTCAAGACTCACCAATCTACATATGGCTATACAGTATTTCTTGGTGGAAACTATGTTTCCTGAAGTGCCAAGAAGCAACCTAGCATCTCTCGTTCCAGCACTGAGTCAGAGTATCGAGTTCTTACCAACACAGCCTCGGAGATGGTCTGGATGACTCATTTGCTTTGCAACCTTCGTGTTCTGCTTTTGAGCTCCCCATTGCTTTTATGTGACAATAGTAGTGCCATTTTCTAAGCTCAGAATCCGGTCACTCACAAGTGGGCCAAGCATATTGACATAGACTATCACTTTGTATGTGAGTTGGTGGCTTCTGGCAAGCTGCGTGTTACCCATGTGTCCAGTGGTCTTCAGATTGCCAACATCTTCACCAAAGGACTTTCTCGTCCACTGTTTCAATTCTTTCGATCCAAGCTTTGCGTCGCTGAGCATCTAACGATTCGCTTGAGGGGGGAGTTAGAGTAAATCATGTTTATGATTAGATCTTGATTGATTCTAGATAAGTCATGTTGACTAAGCCAGAGTTCTACTCATCTTATGTTTCCTTATTGTACTCTATATATTCTTGTCAGCAATACAAAAATTGATCACGGGAAATTCATTCTTTCACTTTCTAATTAGTGGATTCATTCTTAACTGAGCCAGGCCCAACAGATATAGGTGGATTTCACCGAACTGCGTAACCAAGTGTTGTGTATTTAATGCTTTACTTTATTGCATAGGTTAGATAGGTTATGTTGGAACATACTAGTAATAATTAAGAGAATTCGGTAAAATAAAATTTCATTTGGTATCATAGCTTGGTTACTTATTTTTTTCCCTTAGTTCTAGCAAGGAAAGTATGATTCGGTTTTACCATGGCAACCAAAGAAGGAGCTTCGGTGTCTCGGCCACCACTGCTGGAAGGCAAAAACTACAATTATTGGAAGGCATGCATAAGAGTTTTCATCAACTCACTGGATGAAATTGTGTGGTACTATGTTTAAAATGAATGGAATCACCCTACTGAAGATGCTGATACAAGCTCTAAGGAAAAAGAAGGAGAGTCAAGTCAAAGAAGGCAGAAATTCAAAGATAAATCGAATTGGACCCCTGATGACCTCAAGGCATCTTTGGCGAATTCAAAGGCACTAAACACTATATTCATTATGGTTGGTGAAAACCAGTTCAAAATCATCTCTACATATCATCAAGCCAAGAAAGTATGGGATATTTTACAAACTGTTCATAAAGGAACTAGTCGAGTTCGAGAATCTAAACTACAGATGTTGGCTAAGTTTGAGAACTCAAGATGGAGGAAGATGAAACTATTGCTATATTCAGTGGAAAACTCAGGGATATCTCCAATATGGCGTATCAACTTGGAAAAGTTTACAAAGAGGCTAAATTGGTGAAAAAGGCCTTGAGATAACTTCCCAAAAGGTGACAGTTGCAACAATAGAAGAAGCAAGGGATGTAGCTACCATGAGTCTAGATAAATTAATGGGATCATTACAGATGTATGAAATGACATTCCAACCAGCTACAAAAAGGGTTCAAAAAGAGTTGGCATTCAAAACATCTTCATCAAAGGAAAATTATGAATCTGACAGTGATGATGAGCTTGACAAACTTGCACTTATCACGAAAAACTTCTCAAGAATGTTGAAGAAGGTAGTAAACAAGAAATCTCGGGAAAGGTATGGTGGAAATAGACCAAGGCAACAAGAATTTGAAGGCAATTGTGGGACGAGATTTGAACAAGGAAATCAACAGTTCTCTAGAAATCAAAGTGGTGAACCAAAATAGCCTGGACAATATAGAGAATGTGAAGGATATGGTATTCAGGTAGAATGTGCAAATATCCGAAAAAAGCAAGGAAATTCATATGTCACCTCATGGAGTGAAGATGAAGAGAACGGAAAAAATGAAGAGGAACTCACAAGTAACTATGTGGCATTTGGAGCGAAAATTCATTATGCATCAGATGATGGATGTTCCAACACATCAGACATAAACGAAGCCTTATGTTCTAACATAGACTCATATGAAGTATACAGGGATGAAGATGATGGACTCGATGTGAGTGATGAAAATATCTACAACACTTATGAAAAGATGTATGCTATGTGGCTCCAAGTAGTTGACACAAACAAGGAACTGAAGGAAGAAAAAATGCAGTTGATGGAAATAGAAAAAGAATTGCCTGTGGAAGTCACTGAACTTAAAAAGGAGAATGAAGATTTGAATGAAAAGCTAATGTTAGCAACCAAGAGAGCTGAGACTTTTGAAGCATTAATTTCTAAGCTGAACTCTAGAAAAGCAAAACTTAACGATATTCTGGACATGAAAAAGAACTTTGGAGATCAACACAGAATTGGGTATCACAAATAGTCACACTCAAGCCTGAGACACAAGAGATACTCAAGAGTCCAGTAACTCTCAAGGCAAAGATCCGAGAAGTAAAAAGAAATTTTGGCAAGCCTCGTCAAAGGAAACCTCTTGTTTGCAACTACTGTTCATGTCAAGGTCACTCAGAGGAGCAATGCCAGAAACTAATCAGAGACCTAATGGAAGGACGTTAACTCTTGGTATGTTCCAACATAGGTGAAGTCCAAAAAACAAAAATGGTCAGAAAGGTATGGGTTGTCAAACGTTCGAGTACATGCTTTGTATCACATACTTCACTTATATCATTCCAGAGATTCGTGATACTTTGATAGCAGCTTCTCTCGCCACATGACTGACACTCAATAATTCCTCACAAACATCACACCATACGATGACTATTATGTTACATTTAGTGATGGAAAAAAGAGTAGAGTGGTTGGAATAGGTGAACTACAGATTGGTGGTTTTCCAGTATTCACTAGTGTGTTGTTTGTTGAAGACTTTAAGGTCAATCTGCTGAGCATAAGCCAATTGTGTGATGACAATATGACTATGTAATTTCAGAAAGATAAATGCATAGTAAAACATGGAGAAGCCAAGGTTTTTTCAGGCATACGATCATCAAATAATTGCTATTTGCTGGAACAGGAAGTACAGTGTATGATCTCAAAACAGGATGAAGAGTTTCTGTGGCACGAAAATCTTGATCACATCAATTACAAAACCTTGGTGAAAATTGCAAATGCAAAGGTTGTATGAGGTATGCCTAAACTAACAAGCAAGGGCGGAGTTGTGTGCGGACCATGTCAACAAGGTAAACAAATTCGATCTCCCCACTCTTCAGTTCAATACATAACCACCTCAAGAAATATGGTATTATTGCATATTGATTTGATGGGTCCGGTCAATACACCTAGTATAGGTGGAAAGAAGTATATCTTTGTATGTGTTGATGATTTTTCCAGTACATGGGTAGCTTTTCTAAAAGAAAAATCAGATAAGATGGAAGTATCTGGTGATAAAGTTACAAACTGAAAAAGGAAGTTCAGTTGGGAATACTGTTCGAATTCGTAGTGATCATGGTAGAGAATTTGAAAATTCTCAATTCAGTAACTTCTGTGATGACGTTGGGATTCAACACGAGTTTTTGCACCAATCCCTCATCAGCAAAATGGTGTTGTAGAACAAAAAAATAGAACCTTGTAGGAGATGGCCCGAGTTATGTTGGCCGAGAAAGAAATTTACAAAAAATGTTGGGCAGAAGCTATTAACACAGCTTGCTATACAGTTAATCGAGTATATTTGGGTCCATTCACCAGCAAAACATTCTTCGATATTTGGAAGGGAAGGAAACCAAGTGTCTCATACTTTCATGTGTTTGGAAGAAAGTGCTACATCCTCAGAGACTGAGAGCAATTGGCAAAATTCGATTATCATAGTGATATTGGAATCTTTCTTGGTTATTCTGTGAACAACCGGGCTAATCGTGTTTATAACCATCGGACAACTACACTCATGAAGTCTATAAATGTTATTGTGGATAATTCTAAAGAAGGACAAACGTCAGATGTCGTAGAAGATGAACCAGGTAACACTCGTGTTCCAACACATCCTAGGCAACCTGACAAGGAAGATCCATCGCATGTTGGAACATCTGATCATGCTGGACCAGTTGAAACTGAGCATGTTGGAACATCATCCCCCCATTTCCATATCCTATGTTCCAACATAGGATCAACCTGAATCAATGGCATGGAGTACTTGATCAGTTCCTCGAGTGGATTACAGGAAGTTGGCAGGATTACAATGCTTTATTTCTCTCATGGAACCAAAGAATTACAAGGAGGCATTACTGGATGAATACTGTATTGCTGCAATGCAAGAAGAACTAGGCCAGTTTGTAATAAATGATGTATGGTATCTCACTACTCACCCTAAATGTGTGAATGTCATCGGCGCAAAATGGATTTTCAAGAATAAATATGATGCTGGAGGACATATTAGACGAAACAAAGCCAGACTGGTATATCTAGGATATACACAATTTGAAGGTGTTGACTTTGATGAGACATTCGTACCAGTTGCCAGGTTAGAGTCAATTCAAATTTTACTTGCTATTGCCTGCTCTATGAATTTTACTCTGTATCAAATGGATGTCAAGAGTGCATTTCTAAATGGTGTGGTAAATGAAGAAGTTTATGTAGAACAACCTAAAGGATTTAAGGATCCTCATTACCTTTATCATGTGTACCGCCTCAACAAAGCTTTATTTTTGCCCCCAGGGCATGGTATGAATGACTTACTGAATTTCTTGTTAAGAAAGGTTATCATCGAGGGGAGTAGATCACACTTTAGTTTTTGCTTAAAAAGGCTTCCAAAATTCAGATTGCTCAAATTTATGTTGCTGATATAGTATTCGGCTCTACTTCATCATCTATGGTACAGGATTTTGTTATGGTTATTCAAGCTGAAATTGAAATGAGCATGGTTGGAGAACTCGCATACTTTCTAGGACTGCAAGTTAAGCAATGAAAACATGGCATCTTCATAAATCAGAGTAAGTATACACTGAGTCTAGTAAAAAGATTTGGGTTAAGCAATGCCCGAGCAGTTTGAACACCTATGGGGGTTTCTGACAAACTGGTCAATGACGAGAAAGGAGTCGCAGTTGATCAAAAGTTATATATGGGAATGATTGGGAGTCTATTGTATTTAACAGCAAGTAGATCTGATACATGTCTCAGCGTAGGGATATGTACAAGATTTCAGGCTGATCCAAAGAAGTCTCATCTCACTGCGGTAAAAAATGTTATTCGATATGTAAGTGGGACTTTTGAGTATGGTGTCTGGTATTCTAAGAATCAAGATTATGATTTAATTGGGTACAATGATTCTGATTGGGCTGGTAATGCTGATGATTGAAAGAGCACTACAGGTGGATGTTTCTTTATTGGCACGGATATGTTTCATGCTATAGTAAGAAACATAATTCAATCTCTTTGTCTACTGTAAAAGCTAAATATCTTGCTGCTGGAAGTTGTTGTGCACAGTTGTCATGGGTGAAGCAAATGATGAACGATTATGGAATTCATCAAGGCCCTTTGAAGATTTTATGTGACAACACAAGTGCTATTGATGTTTCAAAAAATATAGTCCAACACTCTCGAACTAAGCATATTGACATAAGGCATCATTTTATTAGAGATCTTGTTGAAAGGAAGGAAGTTGTGGTAGTCTATGTTCCAACACACGAGCAATTTGATGATATCTTTACAAAGCCATTGGACACCTCCACTTTTGAAAGTCTCAGACAACACTTAGGTGTTTGTCAAATTTGAGGTAATCCTTGCCTTTATTTAGCTGTAAATATTTTGTTTTAATTATGTTCATAAAATCGAAAAAAAAGAAAGAAGAAGAATTTCTACAAAAATAGAAGTTGTACAGTTATGGTATGTTGGAAGTTGGTATGTCTTGAGTTCCAAGAGAGAAAAGAAGCATCATTGCTGATCGTGGAAAAGGAAAAAGTTTCCGTGGAAAACGAGGAAGTGAAGTGAAAAGTTTGTGCTGATTTCAAAGTTGTCTAAATCTCTCCAAATCCTCTCTTTTCGGACACTCTCCCACTCATTTTGGTTTCTTTCGGATTATTGTTGCCAAACTCCTCCACAATTTTTCTCTACGCAACCAATCTTTGATGAAAGATGTCTTCGAACACCAGAAGGATGACTATGTTGAACAGAGAGAACAGAATGTAGAAGCTGGTGGTTCAAGCTTCGGTGGTGACGGTCAGGATGAACACTCTAGAGACAAAGGGTAGGGTCCATATCAGAAGGTAACGCATCATGATCCTCCTACTCTTAAAATTCTTGGAATGGAATTCAATACTGTAGATGAGATTTTTGAATGGCTGGAATCAAATAGAACTACAGTAGATTTTCATAAAATCAAGAGTATAGAGGGAGAGTTCCCGAATGTGAATGTCAAGGAATTAGTATGAGGTGATGGTAATCTCTGGGATATTGAAAATTATAAAGTTAAATTTCTAAGGGGAAGATATAATTTTTACAATGGGAAGTATAGGTTCCATGTTTATTCATCTATTCCTTGCCAGAGCTATGTTAGCATTAGGGACATAAGTGATGCTGAAGCAGCAGGATTGGAAGTTATTAAGTCTACGAATAGAATGGCTGTAGGATTTTTTTTATTCTAAGGTTGCTCAGAGAATGGAGGAACTGAGAAAACAAGAGATAATTGAAGTTTCTGACAGTGACTAACAAGACAATGTTGGCTATGTTCCAACACAGAATGCAGAGTCTAAAAATATTGAGGAGATAGAGATTGATGATGAAGATATGGGAGATGAAGACCAGGTTGAGTTAACTGGTGATGCGGATGTTGATGGAGACCAGACTGGAGGGCCTATTTCAAGACAAGGTGAACCACATAAAGACCAGTATGTTGGAACACAGACTGCTAAAGAAGAAGGGGCTGGAGATACTGAGTATGTTCCAACACATGAGCAACCTGAGTTGAAATACTCCAGTGATGAGGTGTTAAATGAGTTCTTACAAAGTGCTAGGGGTAAGAGGATGGTGGCTACTACTGAGGATTCCCCACCAACCAAAAAGGCCAAGAAAACTCAGACAGCTCCCAAGAAGAAAGTGGTGCCACCTCTGCCTGTAAGTGAAGCACTAGCATTCTCTTATTTTGATATAAACTATGAAGAAATGGGAGAAGTATTTGCAGAGAGGAAGGTGATCCCTGAGAGACTCGTAGACCTAGAAGCATACAGGGCTAGTGAAATTTCTATTTTTTGGAATTAATAGGAATGAAAAAAGTTGCCATTGTACAACTTCAGTACAATAGACAAGTGGTCATTGAAGTGTACGCCAATTTGATGGCTGGAAATTTAGAGGCTGATTCCCCCTAGTTTGAAAGGGTGTATGTATGGGGGAAGGTTATTAACTTCTCAGCTGCCAAGATAAATAGGACTTTGGGGCTGCATATTCCAGAATTTGAGTGAGTGTTTCCAGATGATCTGAGAGTGTCGGATGATCAGATTATGGAGGCAATCTCAGGAGGATACAAGATCAAATGGCACGATACTGGTTATTCGCAAGCTTCCTGTCTATCATCATGATTCTTTGATCTGTACCAGGTAGCGGTAAACTGCTGGATGTCATCCTCAAACACCACTGCCCTGACTAGAGAAATGGCTAAAGTGTTGTACTGTGTTGGAACACAGAAATTAGTAAGCCTTAGGTTGTTCATACAGCAAAATCTAGTGAGGCAAGCTATAGCCCCAAAGGAAAAACATGCTATTGTGTATCCCTGCTTAATTCTTGCGTTGGCTAAAAGGGCCAAGGTGAAGGGGAAGGCGAAAGATGTGATTATAGATACGAAGTTCCTACAGCCTAATAAGAAGACCTTTGGTATGAGGCACGTCCATAATTTTCCTTGGAATCCTGAAGTCTCTACGTATGCAACTGCTGAAAAGATGACCAAATTAGTGAAACTGAATGCAAGGTTGGGAGCAATGGCAATTCAAATGGAAGCACTAGAAGCAGAGAAGGCTAAACTCGGGGTAGAGAAAGCGCAGCTAGAGGCCTAGACTACTACTCCTGAATGAGAATGATTTTCCGATGTATCTATGTTCCAACATGGATCCAGTGTCACATTTAGGGGGAGCCTGCTTTCTGTGTAGGTCAATTTTTTGTGTTTCTTTTGACTTTGGCATCTTCATTGCCTCAGGGGGAGAATATTTTGGCTGTAATCTGATTAGTATTATTTTGATGGTAGATGTATTATGGAATTCGGGTATTTGGTTGGTATTCTTTTATATCAAGAATCAGTATTTTGCATATGTTCCAACATAGGTGGAGTTTGAGAAAACCTATGTGTTCGTTTTGATATTAATGACCGAAATGGTTGGGTCCACAAAATGTCAAAGGGGGAGATTGTAAAGTCGAATAGTATTCACTGAATATTTTAATCGGAAATTTTGTGAACATATTTGGAAACGAAAGTCTTTTTGTGTTGGAACATGCGGATAAGCTGTAAAATACGCCGAACAAATCTTACAGGAACAAAGACAAAATATTTTGGTATTTGTGATTTATGGAAATTTGAATATTCTGCTATATGATAGGCGTTGGAAGAAACATAGTTGGTTTATGGAAAATCCCTATAAATATGGTGTTGATATTATCGAATATATGAGACATATTGTGATAAGGAAAATCCCTTTATTTATGGGATTTGGATATGCTTCAAGAAGCAGATAAAGAATTGGGATATTATGGAGATAATCATAGAGAGTTCTGATTTTCTCATGGCTTTAAAAGGGGACACCAGAGCTGCATTCAAGATACAGATTTAATAGAGAAAATCTGCACACAGATTTTCATTCTTTCGGACGAATTCAGAATTCTATGTTCTAACATACGTGACAGGCTATTCAAAGTTCAGAATCGTATACCTTAATTCCTTGGGAGGAGGAGATCCAGGGTCGACGAGTTTTGAGGTGAGAGGGAGTCTGATCAAGGAGGATCGGTAACTAGGGGAGCTAGCAGAATTCACACGTGTGATTAGTAAAGATAAGTATTTTGTATGGTGTACTTTGTACTATATCTTTCTAATTAGTGGATTCATTCTGAACTGAGCCAGGCCCCGCAGATGTAGGCGAATTTCACCGAACTGCGTAACCAAGTGTTGTGTCTTTAATGCTTTACTTTATTGCATACTTGCCCGGATAGGTTATGTTGGAACATGCTACTAATAATTAAGAGAATTTGGTAATACCAAATTTCAAAGCCAATACCAACTGCAAGCAGGGTAGTTGCTTATTGGAAGCTATTCACCTTTTTAAAGCGTCGAAGTACTGAACATGCAATTTCAAGTATCTAAGTTCAGAGAACTCCCCTTCTTCCATCTTCAGTATGCGCCATTCGTAGAATATTTCCCCTAACTTGAGAACCTCAAGGTTGGAAAATTCTCCAATCACTGCAATGTCTTCCCTTGAAAGCTGTAAAATATGAATGTGTGATTTTATTGATGGTACAAGGGTGCTATATAAAGGCACCATATACAGAAGTACAAATGGAAAAGGATTCTAACTATGGTATAAGATATACATAGAATATAACAAAATATCTCCTTAACACTCCTCCTCAAGTTTGAGCATGTGGATCACGAATGCCCAACTTTCCGAGAAGACTTGGAAATGACTGTCGTCCAAGAGCTTTAGTAACTAAATTCACAGGTTGAGTGGAAATGTGAATATGATGATTAGAAACTTCTTTGGACGGTACCAAATCATGAACAATATTACAGTCAATATCAATGTGATTCGTCCTCTCATGAAACACAGGATTGGTTGCAATATGGAGGGCTGCCTGACTGTCACAATATAAACGCATCGGAGATAAATGACCAACCCCTAAATTATGAAGAAGGGACTTAAGCCATATCTACTCACAACAAACAACAACCATGGGCCGATACTCAGCTTCTGCAAAAGAACGAGAAACAGTCGGTTGTTTCTTTGTCTTCCATGATATAGGTGATTCACCAAGCATAACAAAATATCCAGTCAAGAAATAATGCATAATTGGACAAGCAGCCCAATCAGAGTTGCAAAAAGCGGATAGTTGAAGAGAACTCTGAGCAGAAAGAAATAAACCTTGACCGGGATGACTCTTCAAGTAGTACGGGATACGAAGGGCTGCATGCCAATGGGTGACACATGGCTTCTCTATAAACTATGCCAAAGTATGGACCGAATAACTGAGTTCCGGACGAGTAATAGTCAGATAAATGAGCTTCCCAATCAGACGTCGATATTGTGCAGGATCACGATAGAACTGACTAGTTGAGCGCGCAAAATTGTGCTGTTGTTCCATCGAAAAATCAGTAGGGTTTGCAGCTAGCAATCCGGTGTCATGTAAAATGTCAAGGTTATATTTCCATTGTGATAGAAACATACCGTGAGGTCTCCTAGAAATCTCAATAACCAGAAAATATTTCAGAGCACCTAGATCATTCATGTGAAAGCAAGAGCTGAGATACTTCTTGATCTCGATCATCAGGGCCGAAGAAGAACCAACAATAATCAAATCATCAATATAAACCAAGTCATGCAGGGTAACGGCATTGCACAAATAAGTGAACAAAGAGTAATCTGCCTTACTCTGAACAAACCCAAAAGTGTATAGGGCTGTAGCAAGTTTACCAAACCAGTTGTGTGGAGCCCGACAAAGACCATAAAGAGATTTTTAAAGCTTGCAAACCAAACCCGGTGCAGGAATTGTATAACAAGGTGGAGAATGCATATAGACTTCCTCATACAAATCACCATGCAGAAGGTATTGTGAACATCCATTTGATTAATATCCCAATTCCAAATTGAAGCAACATCCAAGAATAATCGGACATAGCTCATCTTGGCAACAGGAGCAAAAGTCTCAGTAAAATCAGTTTCTTCAATCTGTCAATTTCCAAGAACAACAAGGCGAGCTTTATAGCGCTCAATAGAACCATCTTACTTGAAATTGGTCTGAAACACCCATTTGCAACCAATGGCGTGTTTGTCAGTAGGAAGAGGAGACAAAACCCACGTATTGTTCCGCTCAAGAGCACTAAGTTCATCAGCCATTGGTTCTTGCCAGTGAGGATTGTGAGAAGCCTCAGAATAAGTAACAGGGTCTGAGCTATCAGTCACTGCAGCCAAAAATGCAGAATGCAAAACCAAAAAATTATGATAAGTAAGATAATTAGCAATAGAGTAACGAGTAAATGAGAACATATCCGGCGGAGTAGAGAGAGCAGCAGAGGGGGGGGGGTTATTTCTTCAGTAGCAGTGCAGACATAATCTTGTAGTTTAATTGGTGCACGACAGATGTGAGTACTCAACGATCGAAGAGGCAGTAGAGACACGGAATCCGAGGAAGCAAACTCTGATGCTGAGAGAAAATCATATAGCAGAGCAAGGCGGTCTGATGGAAGCTTGGGCAGGCTTGGCCGCGGTACCAGAGGTGCTGGCAGCGGAGAGGGGCAAGCTCGTGTAACTCCCGGTGGAAACTGATAGGAGATTGGTAACTTTTCCAGTGGTTGGTCGGTGAAGACCATCGATGATGCTGGCGGCTGGGGAGCATCCTGCAGGAGAGGAACCTGCAGCGAGTCAATCGAGGCCGGTGACGGGGCCGACTGGAAGTTAACGAAAGCTGTCCGTGAGGATGAACTAGAGAGGCTGGCAGCCGGTAGTGGCATAGCTGGCTTATCGGCACGAGGCCACAGAATCAAATCCTAAGAAGGAGGAATTTTAGCAACTGAAGCAAAGGGAATGCAGTCTTCATAGAACACAACATCTCGACTTTCAAACACAGTGCGGGACTCCAAGTCAAAAACATGCCATTCTTCCTTGGTACATTTGCGACTTCTGGATGCAAACCTATCATGCGACTTTGGAAGCTGGGATGCGAAGCACA
Organism: Rubia yunnanensis; assembly: GCA_037428765.1. Taxonomy (NCBI): domain Eukaryota; kingdom Viridiplantae; phylum Streptophyta; class Magnoliopsida; order Gentianales; family Rubiaceae; genus Rubia; species Rubia yunnanensis. The sequence goes on along the minus strand of CM075069.1, from coordinate 59,877,999 downwards.
AATATCCGAACACACGAAGATGGTAGGGGTTCAGTGAGCAGCCGTGAAGAAGTTGATAGGGCAAACGACCATTCAACACTGGTGTTGGAGTGCGATTGATCCGGTAGGCAGCAGTAAGAATGTATTCTCCCCAGAAGTCAATGGGAAAATTGGCCTGAAATCGAAGAGCACGAGCCACGTTTAAGATGTGATTGTGCTTTTGTTCCATGCGCCCATTTTGTTGCGGCATGTAGATAGTGGATGTCTCAAACCAAATTCATTTCTCATCAAAATAGATTCAAAGAGGAAGAAATTGGTTCCATTGTCAGCTCTAACTCTTTGAACTGACCGACGGAACTGCGTCTGAGCAAGGGCAAGGAACTCCTTCATCTTGGCAGGTACTTCAATCTTAGATATTAATAAATAAACCCAAATAGCTCGGGAATAATCATCTAATATAGTCAAAAAGGAAAAATCTCCACTAGACGATGGTGAGCTATAAATCCCCCCAAACATCACAATGAATAAGTTCAAACAAATAACTAGCTTTAAAGGTACTTAAGGGAAAGCTAGATCTAGACTGTTTTGCTCGATGACAAACGGAACAAGGAACACTTTTATTCAAATGACTATGACTTAAAGTAATATCTGGTGTAGAAGACAACACCGAACTTAAAGGATGACGAAATCACTGATGCCACAAAGAAGGGGAATTGGCGGCGGCAGTAAAAGGCGGACGGTGGCACTTTTGACGACAATTTCCCGAGTCTGCGCAACCAATAAACCCCACCCTGCTGATCACCCACACCTATCACTGTCCTCATGCTGATATTTTATATGATTCATAATTTTCCAGTAAGAAAAACTAAGCATTTTAAGGCTGCAAATAACTTAGCAAAAGCCAATAGATTGCATCGTAATTCCGGAATGAAGAGAACATGAGTAAGAAGAATATCTCCAAAATATAAGCTCCCGTGATGAGAAGCATTACATATAGAGCCATCAAGAAGAATACCATCAACATGATCAGCAGGTTTAATGTCATGTAGAAGATTCTTGTCGCCGGTCATATGATATGAGGTTCCGGTATCAAGAATCCAAGGTAAAACAGACTTACCTGACGTATTTTCAGAATTAGTCAACTTAGAGACCATGTTAATAACCGAGTTCCACCGCTCTTTGGACAAGGTAGGACCTAAAGGTGTCTGATGATCAGCATTGGAAAGAACGGCATCAGTGTTGGCAACAGTAGGAGTCGCATCAGCGATGGCAGGGGCTGCTCCGGTGAATGGCGCGGCTGCTCTGGTGAACGGCGCTGCTGCTAGGGCACTGGTTCGCTGGGGCTGAGTTCTCTTACAAGATCCTTATTGTCACTGTTGTCAAACCATGCAGGATAAGTGTGAATTTTAAAACAAGTAGCAACATCATGGCCCTTGCGGTTGCAGTGAGTATAGAGTAAAGATTTTCAATCAATGGCAGTAGCAGGCGGCCCGGATCCCTGTACGGTGGTGGCTGGCTTTGGCGGACAGCTGAGGTCGATGCGCATCATAGGCCATATTTTCCGAGGTAGACTCACGAGCATGAACAACATTCTAGTGACGCTCCTCCTAAATGGCAAGCGAGTGAACACGACCAATAGGAGGCAAAGGATCAAGTGTCAAGATGTGAGATCTCAACGAATGGTACTCTTCATCCAAGCCTATGAGAAATTGATGAATGATCTCCTTCTCATGGGACTGAGCAATAACTTCACCATGAGGGAAAACACATGTCTGAGCAGGTAAGTAAGTATTCAATTCATCCCACAACTTCTTACATTTTTTATAATAAGCAGCAACAGGTTGACCATTTTGGCAACAACTATAAATAATTGCACATATTTCACACATGTGTGGACTATTACCTATAGAGAAGCACTGTTTAAGGTCATCCCGAAGTTCCTTAAAAGACGCACAATAAGTGACACCAGAACGAATGGATGGATCAAGTGTCTGAACCACCCAACCAACAAGCATATAATTCACACTATTCTAATAATTGTAAAAGGGGGTCAGAGGGTGACGGCTTAACACCAGAACCATCAAGAAAACCCTCCTTATGTTTTTCAGAAAATGCATTAAACAAGGATTCACTCCGTTCATTATAATTATCACCCTTAAAGATCTCAGGTTAGATTCTCAAACCTAGATGATCTGATGGATGAACATAGTAGAGATGATTGGTTGGCAAAGCATGAGAAGAGTCACCAGATGACTGGCGTATGGCCTATGCAGCAGCCATAGCCGCAGCCTGTACGGCAGCCTGGAAGATGGAAGAATCTGTAGCAGGAAAGCCCGGAGGATGCGGCAGCAGGGGATTCAAGGGCGGAGGCATGGTGGGAACGACGTTTCCCGTGGCGATCTGATCGGCTCCAGCAGCACCGTTGACAGGCAGTGGCAGCGCGTGGGCTGGTGGTTCTGCGACGGCGGCGGCATCATCGGAAAAAGGATTAAGAGCAAGGTCAATATCTTCAATTTCAACATAATCAAGAGGATTCATGGTGACAGGAATAGGGATGACAACGGCAGATCCTTGAACGGTGACGGCGGTTGTGGCAGTGTTGCGTGAAGGACCGGCGGTAGTGGAAGAGGCACGTGAGGCGCGGTGGTGATATTTTAGGATTTAGGTTTTCATAATTTTGACTCTGATACCATGTAAAATATGAACGTGTGATTTCATTGATGGTGCAAGGGTGCTATATAAAGGCACCATATACAGAAGTACAAATGGAAATAATTCTAACTTCGGTAAAAGATATACATAAAATATAAACAAAATATCTCCTTACCAAAAGCACAAAGCCTTGCAACTTCAGTTTCCTTAGATGTTCCGTTGAACCAAATTCTCATAGCTTAATCTCCTCCCCTGTAATGGTAAGTGATTCAACTTGACTAAGAAAGTCAGAGACTACAACAGTCTCACTCCAATCCCTCTTACCTTCCACGTCAGTTAGAATACAACAATTCAGCTTTCGAATGTTGGGAAACTTTCTCATTTTCCTTTCCATGCTCCTATCATAGTAGAAAACAACACCAGAGAGGGTTTCTAACTCCACTCACGCGGGCGAGTTTTCAAGATATTTACTTGGCAGAGTAAAACCACCAATTTTTTTTTTAAATGAAAGCACCCGAAGGTGGGGGATAATATATAAGGTTCCCCAAGCCTTTAAGGAATGGATGTACAGAGAGTTTAAGTGATCACCAGGAGCACTGAGGCAACATAGTTGCCTCCAAAAGAGGTACCTATCGAAGCGTTAGACTATAGTAGAAACTAACCAAAGCAAAATAGGTTAGTTGTTAAAGTTGCGATTCCAAAGCGAAGAATCTCCACCCCTTGTGTTAATTCTTCCTTTAGCTAGGAAACTTTAAATAGGAAAGTACATATCCCATCATTCTAACCAAATCTATAGTTGTGAGTCTCATAATCCAATATGAAATGGTGGATCAGTCATGCAGAGAACCATAGTAAGAAGCCACGTGAGAGTGAGTTAATGAGAGTTTAGTTGCCTGTAATTTCTTCCAATGAACTTGCAGAAAAAATAAAACTTCTCAGCAGTATCAATCCTATGGAGAGCCATTTTTATGCATTCTAATATAGGGAGTATGCTCTTTATCCAAATAAATGGGCCTTTGATATGTATAGGAACCTTATTAAGGCTAAGGCTGTAGTGATGTTTAGAAATTGCATTTTCCACTGAATTGCATTCCCGAAAAACATGATTAAGCTCAGCATTCCTTAGAAGGGATTTTACTTTTGAAGTCAGATCGAACAGTGGCCAATGTGCAGTATAGGGATCATTAATCATTTTAACTGCCAAACTAGAATCTGATTCAATTATGAAAGTGTGATCTAGTTCTGGAAAAGTTTGGCAGGCAAAAAATATGGCTAAGATCTCAGCTTGAAGTGGGGAAGCAGCAGTAACTGCAGTTGATTTAATAAGGAGTGGTATTCCAGAACTGTTCCTTGCAATCAGCCCTGCTGCAGCTTTGTTAGGAAACTGGGATGCATCAATGTTGATTTTTATTGAATCAGTCTCAGGCCTTTCCCAGAAAATAGTAAATATATTTGGTTTTGGGGGTGGTCTAAGATAAGGAATCAGATGCATAAGGGTAGCTAGAATAACTGAAGATAGACAGTTAGATTTGATCATGAACTTCCTTACATATAAGGTCTAAAGAGAAACCTCTCTGATCAAATAAAAACCTATTTCGTGCCTTCCACAGACACTAGCAAATCAGAGATGGGAGAATTTTACAAATCATTTGGTGCCACATAGGGAGATCATGACTATTCCAGAAGAGAAAAAATCTATCATAGATGGAACATTGATCATTAAGGTGAAAGTCCACTAAAGATGCCATCTTATTCCATACAGTTTGAGTAAGAGGACAGGATATGAAGAAATGTTGAATAGAATCTGAATGACAACATGCAGGATAGTTAGAAGCTAGACTAAAACCACAACTAATTAGCACATCATCAAAAGGCAGGAAAGAGTGCAGCATTTTCCAAGTGAATATAGAAACCTTTTTCTGTAGTGTAGGGTTCCAGATAAGCTTGGTGGTAGATTACCTGATGAGAGTGTGAGCTCTTTATAAGCTAATTTGAAGGAGAAAGCCCCTGACATTTCTGGTTTCCATATCAGTCTATCATCTCTATCTTATCTAATTTCAGCCTCCTGAAGAAAAGAAACAGTATCATGTTCCAGGAAGGGGGAGATCTGAGCTAGAATAGTAGCTTTGTTACTTATGAAATCTGCCACAGAGCAATATTGCAATGTATAAGAGATGGGGCTGGGGATATAGTTAAAAAGAGGGCCATTGGGGCACCAGTTAGCAGTTAAAAAATTGCAGCTACCTTTGCCATGAATGATTAAGGTATTATTTGATGCAAAAGAGTTCATTAAACAGATTCTTTTCCAAGTCATTGATTTCCTATGTGAGTGTGGCAAGGACCATGTTAATTTTGCCCACATGGTAATACCTAGCTGGCTCTTCCACCACAGTTTAAGGGAGCAGGAATCAATTATGACTTGAATTGATCTAAAACCTAGGCCATTCTGGGCTTTTGGTACAGCTAATTCAGACCATCTTTTCCAAACTTTGTTCTTTCTACCATCTGACTCTCCCCAGAAAAATCTAGCCATTTTTTTCTCAAATGTTTTAACTATATGGTTAGGGGTTTTGATAACAGTCCACAGATGCTGTGGCATAGAGTAAAGACAAGATTGGATTAGAGTCAATTTACCCCCTGAGCTCTGCCATTTATTTTTCCAGTTAAGAAGTTTTTTATCCAGATTTTCCATCAAAGGTTGGAATATCTATTTAAAGTTCCGCCTTTGAAAATAGGGAAACCTAAGTATTTAAAAGGAAAAGAGCCTTTTTTCATTTTCAAGATCATCCTCATCTGATTTAATTTAGCTGCTGTGGCCCTTTTACTTAAGTAAAAATCAGATTTCTCAAAATTAAATTTTTGACCTGAGATATATTCAAATATCTCTAGGAAGGCTTTAATCTTAATCAGGTTAGTCCTAGAGGCTTGCATAAAAATGATTGTATCATCAGCATACATTAGATGAGAGGCAGCTGGGATTGAAGCAGGCAGCTGATAATATGAGAGGCTATTGTTCCAAAATATAAAAGAAAGGCTCCTAGAAAAAGCCTCTGAGAAAATATTAAAGAGGAGTGGAGAGAGGGGATTACCTTGTTTGATGCCTCTAGTGGCTTTGAAAAAGCCCACTGGATTGCCATTGATAAGGACTGAGAAATGGTCATAACAATATTTAGGAAGTTACCATTAAATCCAAACTTAGTCAAAACATTCCTAAGAAAATTCCAGTTCACTCTATCAAAAGCCTTCCTAAGGTCCAATTTAAGTATACAATTAGGATTTCTACTCTTTTTATCTAAGAATCTTATCATTTCCTGTAGGTAGAGTATGTTATTCGAAATATCTCTATCTTTCATAAAGGTAGATTGATTGGGGGAGATTAATTTATCCATGTGAGGTCTCAATATTTCCATTAAAACCTTTGAGCAGATTTTATTGATAACATTAGAGAGAGTAATTGGTCTGAAATCATCAAAAGAGCAAGGTGTAACCTTTTTTGGAATTAGGGTTATCCAGGTACTAGCTATTCCCCTTGGCATATCTAAACCTAAAATGAATTCATTAACAGCTTCAGTTAAATCTGTTTTAATAATAGTCTAGCACTTACAGTAGAATTTACATGAAAAACCATCTGGACCTGGGATACTATTTTTATTCAGATCCTTAATCACAGATTTCAGTTCATCCTCTGGACTGGACTAGATAATGCTTGATTGTCCTGGTCAGTGATTTTTGAATCAGTTTGGATGTTTGGATAATTGTGTGTTATCTGGTTGTTTATGTTATCAGTGCTGATGAATTCACAAATATGCCAAGGGGGAGATTGTAGAGTCCTCGGGAGTTGGACTTATTTGTGGCATATTGTGTGAACTAGTAATGTGGTGTTTTAACACCATATCAATCCAGCTTTTCCAGACAGCAAGTTTCTAGCCACGATTTATGGAGCAAATTATAGAGTATAATCATGCGATCAGAACATAATATTGAGAAGATCAATGTGTGATTTCGTGGAAATCTAATTCTGGTAAACAAATATTCCTTGTAATAGCTAGGAATTAATTAAGTAGTTTATTTATGGTACAAGTCCTATTAATAAAGGATTGTCCATTTAAATACCAGATTAGAATTAGATATTTCCTTAGTCTAGAAGTCTATTCTTGGTAGAGTTAGACAAGGAGAGAGTGGTACGCACGGAAGGAGGACGACGGGATATTTTTTTTTTTTTAAATTAAACCATCCATAGATGGGGGAAATTATATTAGCCTTCCCAAGCCATAAATAATAAACAGATTAAAAGAAGCCGTAGCTTAGGTAAGTTATACATTCAGAGCTTATTGCTCTTGAAGCAACCTTTGTTGCTTCCAAAAGAATGAAAATAGAGAAGTGTAGAAACCGGAGGATTACAAATACTAATGACTAGGTAATCGGATCTCGAACTTCTTAGTGAATCGAATGAACGAAACACAAGTCAGTCAGAGAAAACCTTTACCTAAATCATAAGCCTATCCTCTAAGCTAATAGTGTAGGAGATAGCAAAATGTAAAACCTTTCCAACTGTATTTGTGGTTAGCATCAGTGAAGGGCAACTAAGCCCTGACCATGATTGATATCTTCAAAACAGTGAAGGAGATCAGCCATCACTGTGCCCAGTATGATCTCTGTAGCTTCCAGCAAAATTGACATAACAGTAGATCACTTATGTCAGCAGAAGAAGATGACTAATTGGAGATGAATCCGAATGCCCGCCATAATTGGTTCTGCTCTCTGAGTGGAAGTAATCCATCCTCCTGAAATATGAAATAGGGTCAGTAGCATCTGTTTCAGATATCAATCCGAATAGAAGGAGTACCCATCTGGTCCAATCTTATCAAACCTTGCACAAAATTAGTTAAACTTTGAAAATGAAGGAACGATGAGGATGACAGATTATTTAAACAATCCTTCGCAAGTTTATCTGCCACTAAGTTGCCTTGTCTATGAACATGCTTGAGAGGAATCCCTCCCAGGAGTTTATTGATCGCATCAGCCAAACTGAAAACTTTCCATGGTGACTTATAAGGATGTAGTACATACCCGATGGCATTTAGACAGTCAGATTCTAAATAGTAAGAGAGATTAAATTCTGAACCTGCTCTTAATGCAAACCTTATTGCTTTCAGTTCTGCCTCTAAAGGTGAGTAAGAAGGGGAGATCCTAGTATGAGCAACAATAAATCCTCCCCTACAATCCCTTACAATCATACTAATGCCACACATTTTCGTTTGACAGCACCATGCAGCATCGACATTAATTTTATATCCTATGTCTGGCTTTGTCCAAGCTATTTTAAATATCTTTGGCTTAGGAGGTTTTTTGCTCAAAGGTAGGAAAGAATGTTCAGCAATTAACCTATCAATCCCAGAGTCAACGAAGAATGGCTTAGCAGTAAACAGATAAAAGATGTGTGTCCTAATATGATTGAGCACAACACTAATCACAGGATTAACTGAATCATACAAACACTCATTTCTAGTTTTCCACAGGTTCCAGCAGGTTATTAATGCTGCAGAATGAATCATCTCAACTTGTACACTACTGAAACCATTATATGAGAAATAGAAGGATAGTCTATCCCAAATGGTTGGGAATACCTGATCTCTGATCCCCATAAAAGAATGAATCTGTTTCCATATATGCATTGTAAATGTGCAGGAATTAAAAAAATGATCAAGGGAATCCTCATGATTATGGCACATACAGCATTTAGAGGCCAGTGAAATTCTCAAAGAATGCAAAACATTGTCAAAAGGAAGGAAGGAGTTCATCATTTTCCACATGAAGACAGAAACCTTTTTTTCAATTCTGTAATTCCAAAGATGTTTGAAGGAAGCCACAGAACCTCTATGGTGACTTAATTGTAGATATGTAAATTTGAAAGAGAACTCACCATTGATTCCCGGTTTCCATATTAGCCTGTCTTTTCTATGAGGAAACAACTTAGAATCACATAAAAGAGTTATAGCATGATCAGGAAGAAATGGAATGATTTTAACAATCAAGGCAGATTTATTGGCAATAAAATCTGAAACACTACAGTTAAAAGGAATATTCACATGTAATTGATCACAAATATCCTGCAGTGGTCCTATATCCAACCAATTAGAGGTCCAAAAATTACACTCTCCATTACCAATAATGACTCTAGATTGAGATTCTGCCCAATTATTGATATAGCAAATCCTTTTCCAATTTTGTGAAGATCTGGAAGAAGATGGAAGAGATGCAATCAAATGAGTCCAGAGAGCCTCACCCTTTTGATATTTCCACCAAAGCTTGACAGAACAAGTTTTAATAATAGTATGTAATGATCTAAATCCGAGTCCATTTTGAATGGTTGGATAGCAAAGAGCATCCCACTTTCTCCATACCCTTTTTGGATTTGTATCATCAGAACCCCAAAAAAACTTGCTCAATAATCTTTCTATGTCCAATATAACCTGTTTGGTAGGTTTAATCACTGACCATATGTGCTGAGGAACCGAGTATATACAGGCCTGTATTAGAGTAAGTTTCCCTCCCATTGAAAGCCACCTATTTTTCCAGTTTCCCAGTCTATTTTCAATCTGTTCCAATAAGGGATGGAGGTAAGTCTTCCTAAATCTGCCAGTAAAAATGGGAACCCCTAAGTATGTAAAAGGAAACCTTCCTAACTTCATTCCTAAAATTCTCCAAATCCTTCTAACCTTGTTTACAGTAGCATGCTTTCCAATGTACAGTTCACTCTTATTATAATTTACATGTTGGCCAGTGACTTCCTGAAAAGTATCCAGGAAAGCCTTGAGCCTGATCAAAGAATTGTTATTAGCATTAAGGAATATCACAGTGTCATCAGCATAAGAGAGATGAGAGATATGAAATGCATTACCTGGAATAGCATAATATGATAAACTACCATTCTGAAAAACAAAAGATAAGCTTCTAGTAAAAGCTTCAGAAAAGATATTGAACAGAAATGGTGATAGAGGATCACCCTGTTTGATACCCCTTGTTGGTTGAAAGAAACCAACTGGCTTACCATTTATAAGGATGGAAAACCATGCCTGAGACAAGTTCTTCATAATCAGGAAAATAAATTTTGCATGAAATCCAAATTTTGCAAGCACAGAGTATAAAAAAGACCACCTAACTCTATCAAAAGCCTTCTTAAGATCTAATTTGACAATCAAGTTAGGTTCTCTCTGTTTCCAATTTAGGAATCTCACCATTTCCTGAAGGCAGATAACATTATCAGCAATATCTCTACCTTTTAGGAAAGCAGTTTGGTGATTGGAGATAAGTTTAGACATTAAAGGCTTCAATCTTTCCATTAGAATCTTAGAGAAGATCTTATTTATAACATTAGAAAGGCTGATCGGCCTGTAGTCATCAAAAGAGGTAGGTGTACTTTTTTTTGGAATAATTGTGATCCATGTACTACCAATCCCCCTTGGAATATTATTAAATGATATAAAGTCCTGTACAGCTGATAATAAATCATTAGCAATTATATCCCAAGACTTTATATAAAACTTTGCAGTAAAACCATCCGGACCGGGGCTACTTTTGTGATTGAGTCCAAATACAACATTCTTAAGTTCAGCAATTGATACAGGTTGTAGTAATATTTCATTGTCATCAGGTGTAATCAATTGTGGGATCTGACTTAAGAAATGATGTTTAAAAATATCCCTTGCTTGGGGAATATCACTTTCAGGGAAGTTGTGCTCAGTTAGGAGGTCCTGAAAATAATGGATGCATTCAGACTCAATTTCTTGAGCATTATCAATCCACTGTCCATTACTCCCTTTAATTTTTGTAATTTTTAAACTACATTTCCTCTCTCTAACCGTGTTATGAAAGAAACTAGTATTGTTATCACCCTCCTTCAGCCATTTAACTTTTGCTTTATGTTTCCAGAAACTCTTCTGTTCAATCAAAGCCCTCACCAATTTTGCCCTAGCTTCTTTCATTTTAACCCTGTTTACAGTTGTAGCATTCAGATCATACTGTCCCTCCATTTCTTTAAAAATTGATTCAGCCTTTAAAACATTATCATTAATATTCCCAAACACTTCCTTATTCCAAATTTTTAAAGATTTTTTCAGCCTCAACAATTTTACAAAAAAACCAACCATTCCTGATTGCTGAATCTGAGCATCCCAACTTTGTTTAACTACCTCATTGAAGCCATCTCTTTTATACCAAGTGTTAATAAACCTAAAAGGTCTTGGAGAAGATGCAATATTACTACCTATAGTGAGTAGCATTGGATTATGGTCAGAGGAAATTCTATTCAAAATATGCACAGAGGAATTTGGAAAGTTAGTTGACCAAGAAGCAGTGCATAAACCCCTGTCTAGCCTCTTAACTGTAGGATTTCTTAGTCTATTATTGCTCCAAGTAAAGAGATTACCTACAGTAGGAATTTCTTCCAAGGCCATGTCATTTATAAATTCTCGAAAATCTCTCATACTACCATTCTTTGGAGTAGAAGGACCTCTATATTCATTAACAGATGTAATAGTATTGAAATCACCAATGAGTAAAGAGTTTGATTGAGTACAATTCTTAAGATCTGACCAGAGATCCTTTCTACCTTCTCTAGTTCTAAGTCCATACACAAAGATAGCTTCCATGCTTTTATTCAGAGTAATGCTACTCATTTCAACAGCTAGAAATTGCAGGTTATCCATTTTACAAACAACTGAAACACTATTATTCCAGAATAGCCAAATCTGTTCATTATTAGCTTGCATGCAATTGTCAAAGTGAAGTAACTGTCTATAATGCTCACATTGTGAGTTGTCATGTTTAGGCTCAATTAAGCATAATAACTCAAGATGATGCCTATCTATCAAATTATGCAACCTAATAATTGAGGTATCCATTCCCCTAAGGTTCCACACTAGTATCTTAATCTGAATTGTACTATTCATAGGGAAACATGATTGGAGCTTTTTGATCTAGTCATGATTGTGTTTAACTGAGTTAAAAAGCTCTCATTCTTATGTGATTTAATGTGGTTATCCTGATCTAAATCATTAATTTCCTCTGCTAGAGATTGAGGAGACATAGGGGTTACCTGATTAACCTGAATACTAACAGTATCATTATCTTTGTCCACCAGTAGTGACTTTGTTACTTCAGAAGTCACAACTTGATCTTCAGCTGGCTCATCCTCTGCCAGTAAAAGAAACCTGTTCTGCCTGTCTATTTCTTGAGAGAAAATAAAACTTTTAGCAGCAAGAATAGGGTTAAAAGGTGAGAACCGCTTACTCCTTTTGTTAGGGATGTCATCCTTGACAAATCCTGTTTTTGATATGAGATTTGGTGGAGCAGACAAGGACATCTTACTGAGTACCGAAGATTGAGGACTATCTGTTACCCCCTTATGGACATCCCCATGTATCTCATTTGAAATATCATTAGGATCATCATTCAAAAAAATCACAGAAGGATGGTTTATTACTTCAGACTGGACTTCAACAGGATTATCATTTATTAGTTAAGTACTTAATGGAGGAGACTGTATATTCACATCATGCTTTAAATTTATCATATCCTCCCCCTGTAGAGCTGACTCAGCTCCCCTTAATTGATCACTCTCCCCAGGTACATAAGGTACAGGCTTCTTTTTAGGTATATATTGCAAATTCTGACCATACAGAGTCTTAGATTTCTCATTAGCAGTAAGACCCGAACCACCAGCCTTATTATGATCCACAAGAGGCTCATTTTGTGTAGTCTTATTGTTAGATTTCACTTTATCCATCCTATTAGGCCTTGGCTTCTTTAGCTCTGGATGTAAATAGATGCAAAGACTGTCATCGTGTCCTATAGTTTTACAATGCTGAAAATAGAGAGGCAGATCTTCAAATTCAATAGGAAGCTTTACTACATTATACTCTATTCCATCTTCTTCAATACCCACCCTAATAGAAGATGGTTGTTTCTTTTTCAAATCAATTTCAATGCACATCTTAACTGCAGAGGGCCTAGTTAATGCAGCAGATGCTGCATCCATTTTGATATAATTACCTATCTGATTCCCCATGGATTCTATCATTGCAATATTATAAAAGAACACCGGAACACAGGGGATAGTAACCCAAACAGGTACAATAGAAGATTCAATTGCAGGATTGAAATCCGTATTCCATTTTAACGCTTTCATGGGAACTTGGTTAAAAATCCATTGACCTTTAATCCATAACCGTTGATAATCCTCCTTATCCTGAAACCGGATAAGGATATGCTTAAAATCAATAGATCCCAATTGAAACTTACCTTTGAATCCAACAGAATTGAAAGCTTCGTTTAGAGCAGTCATTGAGGGTTTCCCCCGAGCAAACTTACCGACGAGAGCATTGCTGTAATGTGCCGCTAGCGTTTCAGCATCTTTCCGAGACACAAGACAGGAGATTTCGCTCTTATATTGGGTTCTTGGTATAATTTCAGGATTCGAAGGAAGGGCGGTAGTAAGAGGGGGTGGCCTATTGCCCAGAGCTTGCAGAAAGGTTTTGGTCGCGGTTGCTCCACCGCGACCAGGCGGAGGAGCCGCCATCAACGGAGAAAAACAAAAAAAACAATTAACCGATGTAGCAGCAAAGTAAGGAGAAGGAAATGAAGATGGGTTCGATTCAGTTAGGAAGAGTGTGTTTCGTGTGTATTTCGCACCGTATTCGCACGCAGTAACAGTAAAATCAATCAATCAAGTCCGTAAAGATCAGAAACAAGGAAGCCTTAATTCCTCGGGAGGAGGAGATCCAGGAAGACGTGTTGATCGTGGGGGATCAACGACGTAAGATCGGTAGTGAGGGGATCTCACAACATTCACTCAATAGGTTAGTAATGGATTAGTATTCAAGTTAAGCTTCTTGTACTAAAGACTGCTTTCAAGTGAATGGTTTCTGATCTGGGCAAGGCCCCGCAGACGTAGGTGTATTTGCACCGAACTGAGTAAACAAGTTGTGTGTGCACTGCGTATTTTACTTTGTGTTTTAACACCAAACAGTTAAACAACTTGTCATAAAAGTATAGACTTTAGGTGGAACTGAATTTCAATTGGTATCAGAGCACGGCACTTGCTGACCCCTATACAGGGAGAGTGAGATCAGGTTTCACCATGGCACCAAAGGAGGGGACTTCAGTCATGCGACCACCGTTGTTGGAACAAGGAAATTATGCTTATTGGAAGGCATGTATGAAGGTGTTCATTGGAGCATTAGATGATCAAGCTTGGAACTATGTCATAAATCAATACACTCCACCTACAAGTGACGAAGCTGAAGGATCAAGCTCACTGACAGCTAAACCATTTTCCAAATACTCCACCGAGGAGCACAAAGCACACGTGTCCAACTCAAAGGCATTGAATGCCATCTTTACGGTAGTGGATGAAGATCAGTTTAAGATGATTTCAAACTGTGAAACTGCTAAGGAAGCATGTGATGTGTTACAAACTTATCATGAGGGGGCAAGCTCCGTCAGAGAATCAAAGCTGCAGTATTACACTTCAAAATTCAAAGAACTAAAGATGCGCGAGGATGAGACTATTTCTGAGTTCAATGGACATGTCCGAGATATTGCAAACAAAGTTTTTCAGTTCGGCAAAAAGTATAAAGATCAAAAGCTTGTCAGAAAGGTGTTGAGAGCATTACCCCCACGTTTCAACATGAAGGTCACAGCGATTAATGAAAATGGAAGGATAGGGACAATGACACTTGATGAACTTATGGGATCACTGGAATCGTATGAGATGGAAATGTTGCAAACAAAAGCAGGAAAGAAAGAGATGGCTTTTTCAAGCATAGCCTCTGGAAAGTAAGAAGACCATTCAGATAATGAAGAGTCCGATGACATCGCAAACATAACCAGGAACTTCTCCAGATTTATGAAGAAAATGGACAGGAAGCCACAAGAGAAGTCAAGTGGGAACAAAAATCCAAACGCAAACTCCACTCCAATATTTGGCCAAGTAACTGGTGTTGAAACACCAAAGTTTAAATCAACAAATCCGAACCTGAACAGGAAAATCCAGTGTAGAGAGTGTGAAGGTTTCGGGCACATACAAGCTGAGTGTGCCAATACGCTTAAAAGGCAAGGGAAATCGTACGCTACAACCTGGAATGATGATGACATAGGAGATGATAGTAAGGATGGAGAGGATTATACCAATCATGTTGCTTTCGGTGTGACAGTGGTGGAGTTAAAAGACTCTTTTGAGGAAGGTCTCAGTGGGCTGAATAAAGATGAGAGTGATAGCTCAGATGAAGAGACGAGGAGCATTAGTGATGATGACATTCACAAGGAAAGCATGGAAATGTACAAGATGTGGTTAAAAGTGGCGGATGAAAACAAAGTGCTCAAGTCTGAAAACAAGAGATTGAGTGAAGAAGCTAAAATGAAGGAACTTGAAAAGGAAAAGGCAATTGGCGAATTGGAAATATTCAAGAAGGAATTTGCTGAAATGGTGCAACGAGCAGAGGCAGAAGAACAATCTATTAGACGACTCAATATAGGAAAAGCTAAGCTCGAAGATTGTCTAAGAATGGGACAGACGACCAAGTACGGAATTGGCTATGAAGGATCCTCACCAGTAAATTCACGGAGTAACAAGGCAGATCACGGTGCGGCTTCTCCAAGAATAATCGAGAGAAATTGCCCTACCAAAAGGATTAGACGATGTGGCTACTGTGGAACTCAAGGGCATGTAAGAAATAGATGTTTTAAGCTACTTAGGACACTGTCTTTTAATTCAGCAGATCGAAGATTCAACACCGTGTTAGGATACGATACAAGGCAATGTTTCAACACTGGAGGATACACCACCGGATTCCTGAACACACTTGTCAACCAAAGTTTGCATCGCATCACTCGACCAGTAAAACAGGTATGGGTTCGAAAATCTCAAGATGTTTGTTTTTCAAGTTTTGTATGTTTGGGGCACATACAGGAAATTCTTGGTATTTCGACAGTGCGTGTTCAAGGCACATGACTAGAGTTCCTGAATTTCTGCAAAAATTCAAACCTGGATTTGGTGGACATGTTAGATTTGGTGATGGGAAACGTAGCAGAATAATCGGCAAGGGTGAGTTAGCCATCAAAGGGCTTCCAGTGTTTCAAGATGTGTTGCTAGTGGAAGGTCTGAAGGCAAACCTGTTGAGCATCAGCCATATATGTGACAATGAAATGACAGTGTTTTTCAACAAAGAGAAATGTGTAGTAAACCATGGTACTGGAGTATTCACTGGATCAAGATCAATGGATAATTGTTATCTGCTCGATCAAGTTGTCACCTGCTTGAATTCAAAGAAGGAAGTCAGTACTCTGTGGCACAGAAAATTGGGGCACATGAATTATAAATCCTTATCACGTATTTCCAGACTGAATGCAGTTAGAGATATTCCTGAAATCAGTGACAATAAGGAGATTGTTTGCGGGTCGTGTAAAGAAGGAAAGCAAATTCGGATACCACACCATGCCGTACATGATGTTTCAACGTCAAGACTTTTGGAACTTCTGCATATGGACTTAATGGGGCCGGTCAACACGCCTAGCATGGCTGGGAAGAAGTATATTTTAATATGTGTAGACGATTTCTCGAGATATACATGGGTATCATTCCTCAAAGAGAAGTCAGTGCTGCTGATGTTTTCAAGAACTTGGCGCACAGGCTACATGTAGAAAAAGGAACCGCTCAAGTAAGAATTGCACGTATCAGGAGTGATCATGGAAAAGAATTCGAAAATTCTAAGTTTCATGACATCTGCGAGACACTTGGTATACACCACGAGTTCTCTGCCCCCATAACTCCTCAACAAAATGGTATAGTAGAAAGGAAGAACCGGACGCTGCAGGAAATGGCACGATCCATGCTAGCCGAGAAAAAAATTCATGCTAGATATTGGGCTGAGGCAGTACACACAGTATGCTACACTATCAACAGAGTATATCTGCGTCCGTTCACTGAGAAGACACCATATGAGATCTGGAAAGGAAAGAAACCATATGTATCGTATTTTCATGTCTTTGGGAGTAAGTGCTATATTCTGAAGGACCGAGAGCCCTTAGCTGAATTCGAGTCTAGAAGTGGTATCGGTATATTCTTGGGCTATTCCCCTACTAGCTAAGCTTTCCGAGTTCTTAACCAACGCTCTGGAGCAGTCATGGAGTCTATTAATGTGGTTGTTGATGATTCAGAAGAAAAAACTATGGGTGAAAGTGATACTCTCGATCCAGTGAATCCTACTGGTGTTGAAACACCAACACAGTCAACCGGTGTTGAAACTCCGGAAACAGTAACACATGAATCTGAACAAAGTTCAACCAAACACATGCAGTTACGGGATCAGCCACGGGTAAATTACAGAGAATTAGCAGGATTATCATGTTTTATCTCTCTTACTGAGCCCAAGAATTACAAAGAAGCTTTGCTTGATGAGTATTGGATTTCGGCGATGCAAGAAGAGTTACAACAATTTGAAAGAAATAATGTTTGGTATCTCACCCCGCGTCCTGCTGATGTAAATGTGTTCGGAACCAAGTGGATCTTTAAGAACAAATCAGATGCAGATGGCAACGTCACAAGAAATAAAGCTCGACTTGTTGCTCAAGGGTACACCCAAGTAGAAGGGGTTCATTTCGATGAAACTTTTGCACCCGTGGCCAGATTGGAGTCGATCCAACTAATGTTGGCCGTATCATGTATTCTGGACTTTACTCTTCATCAGATGGATGTCAAGAGTGCATTCCTAAATGGTCTAGTGAAGGAGGAAGTTTACGTGGAGCAGCATAAGGGATTTGAAGACCCACATTTTCCTGACCATGTTTATCGATTGAATAAAGCATTGTATGGACTTAAGCAGGCACCCCGTGCATGGTATGAGCGACTGACAACCTTTCTGATTCAGAAGGGATATCGTCGAGGGGGAGTGGACCGTACACTGTTTGTGCTGCATAAGGGGACAAATATTCTAATTGCATAGATTTACGTTGATGACATTGTCTTTGGATCCACCTCTTCAGTTTTGGTGAAGGAGTTTGTTGACTTAATGACTAAGGAGTTCGAAATGAGTATGGTAGGAAAATTGTTATACTTTCTGGGGTTGCAGGTTACTCAGGAGAAGAATGGGCTTTTCATTAACCAACAGAAATATGCAGAGAACTTAATCAAGAGATTTGGACTTGCAAGTGCAAAGGCAGTACGCACTCCAATGGCTACTACCAATAAACTTACAAAAGATGATCAGGGTCAAAGTGTTGATCAAACATTATACAGGAGTATGATTGGCAGCCTATTATATTTAACTGCAAGTAGACCAAACATCTGTTTGAGTGTTGGGATTTGTGCCCGCTACCAGGCTAATCCAAAGGAATCACATATGTCAGCTGTGAAAAGAATCATTCGATGTATAAGTGGAACAGTGGAGTATGGAGTATGGTTTTCTAGGAACAAGGATTCGCAGTTGGTAGGTTTCAGTGACTCTGACTGGGCCGGGAATGCTGATGATCGTAAAAGTACCACTGGAGGATGCTTCTTTGCTGGTTCAAATCTTGTCAGCTGGTACAGTAAAAAGTAGAACTCTATATCATTATCTACGGCTGAGGTAGAATATTTGGCTGCAGGAAGTTGTTGTGCGCAGCTATTATGGATGAAGCAGATGATGAGAGACTATGGATTCAATGATGTGAGTTTGACAGTATTATGTGATAATAAAAGTGCCATTGATATCTCCAAGAATCCTGTGCAACACTCTAGGACAAAACACATCGATATCCGACATCACTTTATCAGAGATTTGGTCGAAAAAGGAGAAGTCACAGTTCATTATGTACCAACATCAGAACAACTTACTGGTATCTTTACAAAGCCTCTGGATGGTGAGACTTTTGAAGGCCTCAGACAGCACTTGGGTGTGTGTCGAATGTAAGGTAACCAGATTTGTTTATTCTGTTGTACTATTTACTGGTCTGTTATTTTTTTTAATATAGTCGAAAAAAGGAAAAAAATTGGAAAATCGAAAATACCAAAAATATGTGAAGCGGTGTTTAAACACCGAGGGCTAGGGTTATTGGAAAAATATCTTATTTGGGAAGTAGACTAGACGGGCTAACCTTGGGCCAGAAAGTTATGATGATGGGCTTAAATGTGCGCATGATGGTATTCTGAAAGAAGAAAAAGTAGGGTGGTTTTTTGGTTTTCGAAAAAGGACCGTGAAAGCGACTGGTTTGTAATTCCCACACAAATTCAAGTTCTTCCCAACTGTTCATCTTCCCAGAACAGAACTCGCGCGAGTGCCTCACCAGAAATTAGAAATTTCTCAAAACCCTCAGATTTTGTAGCCCATACAAAAAAAACCCCTTGACAATGGTGAGTCCCACATTCCAGAAATTGGTTCGAGATTTTGTCACTGTGCGAGTGCCTGAAAATCCGCGAATTGAAGAACTCGACTCCGATGTAGACTTGGGTGAGCTGTGTGGAGGTCGAGAACAGAGGCTGACCACGTGGGGTGGAGTAAATTGTCGACGACCTAAGGCAAGGTTTGATCATTCCTTCATTTATGATGGAGTTTATTTTTACTCTGTTCTCGAGTTCCTTGAATGGATGGTTCAAAACAGAGATTATGTTGACCTTCGGAAATTCAAGAATTTGCATGGAAAGGTTAATGGATTTAATTTGAAGGAACTGTTAACTGGTGGTATTGGAGAAATCTGTGAAATTAGTGATTTTCATGCCACGTTAGTTGGAGTTGATTTTGGTGAACAGTACAAAGTGAGGGATGAAATAGGTGAGTACTTTACTATCTATACGAGGATAGCCTCGCTGCCTTGTTATTAGGAGCTTAGGGGATGATGTTGTTGTGCAACCCTGGGTTACAGTGGTTAAATCCACTGATTGTGCTAGAGCAAGCGGCAAAGAGATAGAGGGCTTTAATGGTTCTATGTTCCTGATTCAAAAATTGCTGAGATGATTGCCCATCCCAGTGGTGGAAATTAGTGATAGTGAAGAGGAGACAGGGTGTGCAGGGGGAGCTGATGAAGCTGAGACAGTTTCGATAATGAATGAACCTGAATATGCATCTGTTATGAGTGAGACTCTGCCAGAATTTTTGAAGTCATCTTCTGAGGATGTAGAAGATGGGGAGATTGCTAGAGAAAGTTTAGAAGGTGTTGAAGTGACTGGTTCTGGTATTCAAACACCAGTTGTGAACTCGGATAATGATGATCAGGATCCTGTGAGTCAAGCACAGGAGGAGAATGTGGTAGAGAAAACTGGTGTTGGTGTTGAAATACCACCAGAGACCAGACAGACACGTGGATCAAAGAGGAAAGGCATTGATGTGGGTGTTGAAACACCACCAGAGTCTGGAGGAAATCCTGTTATTCAGAGGTCAAAGAAGGCCAAGGGCAGTGCAGCCTCATCTTCCAAAGGTGTTCGAAAATCTAAGCGGTGCAGAGATAAGAATATGGACTCAAGTGAGGATAGTGATGAGCCGATTGGGTTGAAACTGAAGAAGTTACATGCTGACCGGAAGCAGAGACCAGCTGAGACACTGGAGTCCGTGCACAACCTGCACCTAAGGCTAGTGAAGCATTTAGCCCTGAATTTTTTGATGAGGGAAGCCGAGATAAATGGGAGTTTATCTGTGGTAGAAAGATACTGGCAGAAAGACCAGCTGATTCCGAGAAATACAGGGATTGTGGATTCACAGATTATTTACACTATCTAAAAGTGTTTAAGGCTGCTACATGTTTCGGTGATTATAACAAGCAGATTGTGCTGGAATTTTATTCAAATCTGAAAGTGGAGTGTGAAGATGAAGAATCCCCTTGGTTTCATGGGGTGTATGTGCGAGGGGAGGTTGTTGAGTTCTCACCAGAGGCAGTAAATAAATGTCTGAAGCGTGGCACTTAAAGGAATGACCAATCGGTGTTCAAACACCAGATGCTAGAAAATTATGATGAGGTGGCAGTGGAGCTTACTGGTGGAGTGGAAAGTACATGGCCTGTGACTGGTCGTCAGCAGATAACTGCATCCAACCTTACCTCCAGGTATTATTGCTTGTATATGGTAGCCGTACACAATTGGATTCCCTCAGTCAATAACACAAGTGTCACCAAAGGGATGGCTACACTCCTATATAGTCTGGGAGCACGTCATAGGGTCAATATGGGTAGACTGGTGTTTAATGATATTATGGACTGTGCGCGCAAGACCAGGAAGGAAGCATTGGTACATCCGTGTGTTATCACCATGGTGCTGCAAAAAGGGGGAGCAGCTACAAGGGACACTGATGAGTGGATTTCTACTCAAGCCTTAAGACTGATGCTCAGGACATTGAGTGGTCGGATTATCAAGGACTTACCCTGGACACCTCCAGAAAAAGGTTGCTCGGATGCTGGTGCGGCGAGGTTGAGTGCTATTGAGGCACGAGCTGTAGTATGTCAGGAACTGCTTGAACGACATCAGGCTGCTGTAGAAAAGATTCAGGGGGAGTTGGCTGCATTGGACGCTGAGCGAGAAGAATTGTTGGCGGCAGCAACACAGGAAGCTTCAGAGGAGCAGGATGTTGATGTTTCAGAGGACGGTGGTTCGGATGATTCTGATGACAATTTGGAATAAACGGCATTCTTGACATATTAATGAATTCAGGGGGAGAAACTTGGTAATTTTGACTGATTTTGATTAGTTGTTCGGATTTTGTTTGCTTTTTGAATCAGTTTGGATGTTTGGATAATTGTGTGTTATCTGGTTGTTTATGTTATCAGTGCTGATGAATTCACAAATATGCCAAGGGGGAGATTGTAGAGTCCTCGGGAGTTGGACTTATTTGTGGCATATTGTGTGAACTAGTAATGTGGTGTTTTAACACCATATCAATCCAGCTTTTCCAGACAGCAAGTTTCTAGCCACGATTTATGGAGCAAATTATGGAGTATAATCATGCGATCAGAACAGAATATTGAGAAGATCAATGTGTGATTTCGTGGCAATCTAATTCTGGTAAACAAATATTCCTTGTAATAGCTAGGAATTAATTAAGTAGTTTATTTATGGTACAAGTCCTATTAATAAAGGATTGTCCATTTAAATACCAGATTAGAATTAGATATTTCCTTAGTCTAGAAGTCTATTCTTGGTAGAGTTAGACAAGGAGAGAGTGGTATGCACGGAAGGAGGACGACGGGATAAAAGAGAGAAGAGACATAGAATACGTGAGACCAAGTATTCATCTCTACGTTGAGATACTTTCTTGGAGCTGTCTGTCTGGAGTGTTTTTGGAGGTTTGGAAAATCAATCAATCAAGTCCGTAAAGATCAGAAACAAGGAATCCTTAATTCCTCGGGAGGAGGAGATCCAAGAAGACGTGTTAATCCAGGAAGCCTTAAACAAGGAAGCCTTAATTGTGATTACTGTATTCCAAAATAACCTAATTAACCAAGTACGTAATAAAGTAAAATTCAAAAAATACAACTTGGTTACGCAATTCGGTGAATGTTACCTACATCTGGGGCTGACATAGTTTAGAATGAATCCACTAATCAGAAACATAGTACAATGTACACCATACACAATACTTATCTTTTCTAATTAAAAGCGTGAATTCTACTAGCTCCCCTAGTTGCTGATCTACCTTCATCAGACTCCCTCTGACCTCGAACCTCGTCGACAGTGGATCTCCTCCTCCCGGATAACTAAAGCTAACGTTTTGAACTTTCGATCAAAAGATTTGGATCACGTTGGAACACAATTGTAAAGCTCTCGGCTAATTTTGAATATCAAAAACTTGAGTGCATATTTTCTCAAAATAAATCCGTAAGTAGTTTAGCCAGAATGTCCACGATATATAGCTCGGTCGCACATATCTCGTTCCTTGTGCGAGTAGAATTCCATCTCCATCAAATATTCATATTAGCATCAAATCTCTTGGAGATAGAAATTATCAAATCTAATCCCTTTAAGTAAGGAATTAGAACATCTCATCCTTAGCCATACAATAGCCGAAACTCCTATGTCAATTCCATTTCCATAAATCTAATCTAGTCCCAAAAATATAGGAATTGATATATTGTCCAAATCAAATCTACTGGACGAGATATATACTTCTCATATTTCAACTTCAACCATTCCTTATAGTTCCAAAATTTCTTCTTTGACATTACAACATAATAATACCATATTTGCATAATTTTCAAAACTTGCCAATTAACAAATATGGACATTACAATCTCACCCTTTGGAATTTTGTTGACCCATAAACTTTTGAACTATCAATGCAACAACTATAAAAATAAAAACATCAACTTAAACTAGTATGAATGTTGGAACACGAGCTCAAAAGAATTTTATCTCTCCCTAAATACCACAGCTCCAAATCATAAAGACCTCAACATACTTGTTGGAACATCAAACACAAACTCAGTACTTAACTTCTCAGACAACCATGTTGGAACACTGGACCAACACAACCAATTATAAGTACTGGAAATATGAGAGTAAAAACACATATCAATCAGAATTCCAAACAGGCCCAGAGCTTCCAGCTGGGCCTAATAATATCATCGAAAATCAAGAAATCCAAAATCACCGAATCAAAATCCCAAAAGTACTCCCCCTTGGAGCCATAAAACATGTCAAAGATAACAATAATAAGAAAAACTATTTATTGCAATCACTCAACCTTCATTATCAGCATCCATCTCAACCAACTTAGCTTCCAGTGCAGCAATCTGGACTTGAAGAGCAGCTATCTTGGTTTTCACAACCATATTCTTTGCCTCCTTTGCTTTCTGCACTGCATACCCTGATGAGCTACCAGTTTCAAGGTCTGACCATAGTAAATCATGTATTTTCCTGATTGAGAAAGTCCTGGAGTTGGCCTTAAATGGAGTTTTAGTAATGAACACATCATCATCTTTGACTAGCACATTTCCACTCTTAGCCAATGCTGAGATAATACAGGGATGAGGCAGGGAGTTTTTATTTCTAGAAGACACAGCTTAGAATACAATATTTTCTTGTATAATCCTCCCAAGGTTTACATGAATCTTTTTCCCAGCATAATACAATAGCTTGACCATTTCTCTAATTAGAGCAGAGGTATTGGTAAAGGGAATCCAATAGTTGATAGCAGTTTGAGACAAGCAAAAATACTTTCTTGTAAGACTAGATATGGCTACATTCCCCAGCTCCGACCATTAAGTTTCCATGCCTCTAGTGATTTCTGTCAGGATCTAATCATTGGTCAGCTCCAAGTCTTTAGCATAAGGACCAGCAAAAGTCTGGAGTAGCCAGCCCAATGAATCTGTTAATCTTCTGAGCAGTGAATCTGATAACCTTGCCTTAGACATAGGTCCAGCTATACCATCCATACTCTATATCATGGTTTCCAACAATTACATTGGTATAAAATTCCTGCACCAACTCCCTGTTGTATTACTTAACTTAATATGTTTATTTTTGCAACCTCATTTAATCACCGGTCATGATATCGGTCTTGCCGACTAAGCGGCGATCTTGTTGGTACATGTCCACGCTACCATTGGTTCAGAGCGATATGGTCCTGCGAAACATTTCTGACTTTGCACGTTTTTCTTATAAGGATACTTTAACGTAAACATACTGTTCACTTCATATACATGACTAATGACTGATGAAGGATCCTCTAGGTGCCAATTGTTTTTGGTATTTTACCATTTTACATAATATATTTACTAATACCTATGCCCAGTACTTTATGTGTCCATTTTATGTGCATATTTTAGTACTTTTTGGGATCACTTTTGTGCCCTTTTGTTATCAAAAGCTTGTGTTTTACCTTAAAATTCCGTTGGGAGAGGTAAGAGTGATTTTACACTCTTTTTACCTTTTCTAAGTGGATTTTGCATGACAATGGAAGAACATGGAGACTTGAAGACCGGAGGCCGTTGAAGATCACCTTTTGAAGACTTTGAAGACGTGCTTCAAATATTTGAAGACTTGAAGAATAAGAGGAATTATTGTGAAGAAGAGTTCTTGCTACAAGAAGAAGAAAAGAAGACAATGTTCTGTTCTGGCGCCCATCGCAAGTCGTGACACACGGGTGGCCAGAACACAACTTTATCCCTTTGTACTATAAATAGCATTTTTCTTTCCTCTATTTCATTCATCTTCAAGAACCCGACTTTGATCCTATTTTAACCCTAGTTTTCCACCATTTTCATCTTTGATTTCTCTTGTTTTATGTTTGGTTAGTTAGCATTAATTAGTATGAACTCTAGTAGCTAAATCTAGTTCTTGGGAGAAATTGACCAAGGCTTCCAAACCTATGTCTTAAAAACATATTGTAGCCTATTTAATGCCTTTAGGAATGTGCATTTATGGAGCATTGAATGTGTTTTTTAATGTCATTAATGTTCTTGAAAGCTTGAGTATATGAAGTACTGATATAATATGCTTGTTAGGGTTTGGGGAAATGGGTTGATTTCCCCTTTTTTTGATAGGAAATCTAAGAGTATGATATGGAGCTTTTGATTGTGTTGGTGGATTGATAATTTCTAGATGAATATGATAATGTTGAACTCTTTGTCATGTTTGTTGCTTGTAGCAAATGAGAGAAGTCTGTGAAGGTTGAAAGTTCTTGACTAACTTTGTGTAAATGCATAGATTGGTTAAATGCTTAGACGCATTTTAGTGCTTATAAGTGTTGTCAAGTTTGTTGACTCTTCATGTTCAATGCCATTAATGGGATACTTTTAGTCGTGTTTCGACTAAGGGAGTCATTGGTGAGGTTTGACAAGAGATGTCGAATTCACTCTTGCAAACTACTACCTAAGAAGGATAGAAGTTTAGTCTTCACAACAAGTAGTGAAAGAAGTAAATATGTTGCATGTTCAATGATGGATAAGAGGCTTGGAAGTGGAAGTCAATTGGGCTCAAGGTTCCGTTAATTGTTTATTTAATCATCTTTTAGTAGTTTTCGTATGATTTGCATATTTAACTTGCTCGTTAGTTAATTTGCCTTTCAATTTTATAGCTTGGAACCAAAAACGAACTCCCACTCCCCCCTCCTCTTTACATGATTTCATGTGTATATATATGCTTATATCTAGTATATTTTCCCCTATATATGTTTAAACACTTGGAAATATCCTTTTTTGTGTGGACGACCCCAACTTGCCATTTTCTACTTAATTGTAGATTGAAAGAATTAGGGCTTAAAAATATAACTTTCATAGGTACAGCGACGACCTCTCAATTTTGGCACCGCTGCCAGGGAAGAGGCATTTATTATTTAGTGTTTGGTCATATTGTGTGTGATTATGTGCTATTTGTGAATAATTGTTAGTTTGCTTTTGTTTGGATTTCTTAGTTGACTTGCCATTTTCGCTTGACTTGGAGATGTATTGTTTGAGTTATTGATGTATGGTTCGTACGCGATCCTCTTAACAAAAATCCCTACACTCCAACCCCGAGTTAGATTTGAATTTGAGGTGGGCAAGGAGGCTTTCTTTAGAAAGTGTGAATAACACCCCTCCTAGTGATCATTTTGTGGATACTTCTACTTCTAGGGATCCTCCTCTCCAAGGGAGAGCTTCTCCTCTCCAAGGAAGGGAGATTCCTTTGAGGCAAGCCTTGTTGAGGGACATTATGGCTCCCAAAACTTAATCAACAATCGATGTGCATTGAGTATCCTTTGGTTGGACCAAATGGTTACTTCGAGCTCAAGACCGGGTTTATAAACATGCTACCTATCTTCCTTGGTAGGCAAGGGGAAAATACCAACAAGCATCTCACAGAGTTCCATTTTTTGTGTGATGGTGCGGTCCCTCACGGAGTAGATGAAGACTTTTACAAGTTGAAGGCATTCCTATTCACATTGAGGAATGGTGCAAGGGTTGACTTCACTACCTACCACTCATGAGCATCAATAGTTGGCTTGACATGAAGACAAAATTTCTAGCTAAGTACTTCCCGGCCTCGAAGTCCTCCGCTTTGAAGAAGGACATAAGAAACATCCTCCAATGACATGAAGAGTCTCTTTTCGACTATTGGGAGATGTTCAAGAAGCTTCTCACGAGTTGTCTATACCACAGCTATTCAGAGGGAGACTTGGTTTACTATTTCTACAATGCTCTTCTTGATGAGAATCAAAGACTAGTGAGGGGTTCTTGTAGTGGTACCCTTGGAAACAAGACTTCAATGGAGGCTATGGAATTATATGAGGAGTTAGCGGAGGAGTCAAGGAACTTTAACTCAAGGGCTGATTTGAGAAGAAGAAATACAATGCCAACAAGTGAACCTTCCAACAGTGGAAAGCTTGAGGACCAAGTCTAGGCCTTTGCTTCTATGGTGAAATCCTTGATGACCAAGCCCGAAAATGTGCCACATATTAAATCTTATGAAATTTATTACCCGGCGCATCCTACGGATTCTGGCTCTACTTTGCAAGATGATTATGTCAAGGAGATGAATGACATGGGTTATCAAGGTAACCAAAGCTATCAAGGAAACTAAGGATATCAAGGTTATCAAGGGTACAAAAATAAGCCGTACAATTTGGGTAATCATGATAACCCAAATCTACAGTATGGAAACCCTCAAGGAGGTTAAAACCCTTAACCATATCTCCCCTCTCAAAACAATATCGGCCACTTCAACAGCAGTATAAAAGGCTTCAAGACAAGCCCTGAAACCAAAGGGAGAGCACGGGTTTAACAAAAGATGATGTGATGCAAGCTATTCACATGTTGAGCATGTGCATGAAGAAAGGCAAAAAATTCCAAGATGAATCCAAGGCGAGCATCAAGAACTTGGAAACTCAAGAGAGGCAAATAGCTCAAGTGGTGAATCGGATGGATACCCTGGAAAATGGTAAACTTCCCTCCCAACCTAAGATCAACCCTCAACAAAATGTGAATGTAATCTCATTTAGAAGTGGAATGGAAGTGAAGGAGCCTTAAGAAAGGGTTATTGTTGAGAGGATGGTTGAAAAAGAAGAAGACCTTGAAAAGAAGGCCGAGGTAGAGACATTTGTGCCAAGACCAGGATCAAATCCCAAAACCTCATCCCCACTGCACAAGAAGTCAAGAGGAGCGAAGATTCATATCTATGCCCCAGAACCACCATTTTTGGAGGCATTAAACGATAGGAGGACCAAGGAGGACACCGAGGACATCTACGAAGTCTTTCGTAGATGCGAGGTAAATATTCCACTCTTAAATGCTCTAAATCAAGCTCCTAGGTATGCTAAATTACTTAAGGAATTGGGTACCATCAATAGGAAACAACAATTGAAAAGTAAGAAAAAGAGTGTGAAGGGTTAATATGTCTCCTCCATGTTTGATGATGAAATGCCCCCTAAATGTGACAATCCAGCAATGTTTACAATCCCTTGTGAGGTAGGAGGCAAATGTGTTAACAAGGCCATGTTAGACTTAGGTGTTTCAATCAATGTGATCCCATATTCCTTGTATGAAAGTCTAAATCTAGGCACTTTGCACAAAACCAGGGTTGTTATCTAACTAGCCAATCACTCTATCACATACCCTAAAGGTATTGTGAAGGATGTGTTAGTGAAAGTGGATTCTTTGAAATTCCCCACGGAATTTTATGTTCTTCAAATGGGAGTTGACAATAGTGCTAAACCTATTTTTTAGGAAGGCCATTTCTAAGACTTCAAGGACCATAACTGACATGCATAAAGGAACATTGAACATGGAATTTAATGGGCGGAAGGTAGAATTTGACACTAATAATTCAATTGATCATCCTAGTAGATACCATTCTTGCTAAGCTATTCATGTCATTCATGATAAAGAGCAAGATGTAATTGAACCCAAAGATGGTAGTTCCTTAAATGTGGCCATAGATGGTGTTTAGAGTGATGCTTTGATTTCAAATATTGTTAGTACTAACTTGAAGGAAAACAACAATGGCGATACACTCTTGGGAAAGTAGTATACTACACTTTTCGTGTGTTCATGGGTAAGCCAATAAGGGTGGTTTTCCCTCATTCTCTTGAGGAGACTTCGGTGGAAGAGTGCAAACCACCACCGAAAGCTCATAAATATTAATCCCTTGGAGAAGGAGAGAAACCCCCAAATGCTCACATGCTTGAGACCACCATGGGACAAAAAGGTTAGTTGTTAGAAATGTTAAGGAAACATGAAGACCCTAAGTTATTTGTAGAAGGTTTTTTTGGGGGAATGATGTAAATCCTGACTCTTTTAACCTGGATCAGGGAAAAGGGACTGATAATCCCGGTTCATTTTTTGAGTAAGCTCCAAGAAGGGGAGTAAGTTGTGCCTACCACATTAAATAAACTTGTTTTTGATCATCCAGGTCGTTATTTGTGACTTTCGATTCATGTTGTTTGGCTTTGAGTTTTTGTCTTTCACGGTTTGTTTTTCTAATGATTTGGTAGCAATTTGAACCCAAGGCATGGAATTGATGATGAGAGAAAAACTTGGAGTCATGAAGGAATATCTTAGGCAGTGGATAAGGTTGAGAACCTTTTCTAAGTACCAGGTAGGCAACCCATCTTGAGTCGCAACCACCCCGTCGCGAGTCGCAATGGGATAAAAAAAAATAACCCATTTTTTGAGCCCTAAGGCTCAACTTTTTGCAAGCCGCGATGGCCGCTTTGCAAGTCGCAATGGACCATCACGAGTAGCAACAATTTGGTCGCAATTGTGACCAAATTAGAAAAACTTTTGCAAAATGTGAACTTCTCAGATCCACTTTTTGCGACTCGCATGAGTCTCATTGTGAGTCACGATGATCCATCGCGAGCTGCAATAGACTAGTCGTGAGTGGCAACCCTTGCTATGACACAAGGTGACTGTTGACCTGCCCATAGCGAGTCGTGAAGGACACGTCACGAGTCTCAATGAGTGCACATGTGTATTTTAAAACAAGGGCAGAACACCTATACCTGCACATATTTCCATCTTCTTCTTCCAGTCATCTCCTTTTCTCCTTCCCCGCGATTTTTCATCAATCCCAACCACCAAACCACCATGAATCCATTGAAATCTATAACCCATCATCCCTAGCCTCTTAATCATCCACAAACACCCACAAATCAACCAAAATTGTGAAAATTCTGAAACCCTAGTTTTTGGGGATTTCTCAGCTTTGGGCGAATTAGGCTAGGATTGCTTGTGAGCTTCATTGATTGATCCCCCTACACGCACTAGGTGTACGATTCCTCACTTTTGAACATTTGAATTGTGAATTGTGTGTAGTTTTATTTTGGTGAAAACTGTGCATTTTGTGAATGATGATATATTGTGTATGTTATGATAGTTCTTCACAATTTGTGCCTTGAATTGCAAATATCCTGTATAGATCATTATGTTGGATATTTTTCAATGGTAAATGTGAGTGATGCTCTGTAGTTTAGCATTGACTAGGACTTGTGCATATTATGCTAATGATTTGGTTTGATGGAGATCTTAGATATAGAGTATTGATTAATACATGGTGGATTGAATTGATTATATTTATATGGAATTTTGGATGTGGTATAGCATTTTGCTCATGTTGATTGTGTTGATTTTCTCATGTTGGTGTTGTACTTGCATTGTGTTTATATTGTTGCTTTGGTTGAGAATTTGGTTGTGGCTTGTACTAGAGATTAGCCATATTGTCTTGATTAAACATAGTTGATATTTGTATGCAATGTTATCATAAACATAGTTGATATTTGTATGCAATGTTATCATGCTTAAGGTAGTTTTTCTATAGCACTTGAATGTTAATATTATGAACGTACTAATGGTAGTTAAACTTGTTAGGCATGACTGTGATTATAAGATATAGCATATTGGATGTTTAACTATGTGACAACTTAATGGACTTGAAATTATGGGCATGTTGAATGTGACATGGATTGTATATGCAATTTTGGTTAGAACTTGAACTAGTTGGCTTGGACATGATCTAGTTTGTGATTTTGGCTAAACTAGTTTGAGATTGAGTGTGATTTTGTGATATTGCATGTATATATATTCTTGTGCATTTAACTTATTTGTTGTGGTTGTTAGATATGGACCCTACCAAGAGACATAGGGCTCCTCCACGAGGTGGGTGCACCGCCGCTCCACCTCCAGTCCGGTGCCTTCTCACCAAAGTGGGGTTGGAAGGTTTCATGGGCAAGGGTGCACCCTCTTACTGGTGATACACACTGGAGTTCCTGTCCACGGTCAGGATATGAAGCATGAAGGATAATCATCCATGCAAGAGGTACATAACTTTCCACATAGATGATATACCCCAAGAGATGACCGTCTCGCAGGTTGAGGAAGCCTTTTGATGGGACATAGCTGAGATCTGGGCGAGATTGGATCCACAGCCTTAAGACCAACCGATTGAGGACGACATGCATTTCTGGAGTGTCATCAACATAAGGGCAAAGAACTCTGATGACAAGAGTAGTGTCATCATTTATCCTGCACTCCATTATATGCACAAACTTTTGGCCGACACATTGCTTTGTTTGGCGGAACTGATGAATATGCCAGACAACGACATTCATTTCTTATGGCACTTGATGAGTGAGGGATTGAGATATGGGTTATGGATCAAGCTGTGGATGAACAGGGTCATAGAGGTGGTTGGGAAGCCAAATGGGAATGTTATTGTTGGAGGCATAATTGACCTCTTAGCAGAGCACCTAGGATTGGTCCTACCGACTAATTTTCCACACTTGGGAAGATGCACTTCCTACCTCATAACTACAAAGAGGTTGGTGCAATTTTAGATGCTTGGCACCATGCGGACTACAGGGGTGTTTCACTGGTTATATGACGGCAGGAAGGTCACCTTCATGGCACTTCCTTAGCCCAAAAAGACCAAATTAGAGTTTGATACACCCTTGGCGGACCTGGTGATTCCACCCGACTCCTCGTGTAGAGAGGAGTTGTAGCACGAGCTCATTAACCTTGGTCCAGCCCCTATTCAGCGCGACCATAGTAGCTTGCCTTTCACTGAGTGACAGCAGAAACATTCTCCATAGCTTCCAACAGAGACCGAGCCCATGCATGAAGATCAGGATCATGTGCCACCAGAGTTCCACATTTCCCACCAGACTTCTATACCATACTGATGCAGACAGTCAAACAGGATTTCTGCGGACAGGTTGAGCACAACCTGTTCGTTTCGCGGAACCTTTTAGAGATAGATGAGGAGATTGAGTATCTCTCATCTAGGATATCAAACATGAAGTCACAGGGGGTTGATCCAAGTAGAGCGGTGAGGCGGAGAGAGCGGCATCATAGGAACGCAAACTGGATGAAGCAGCATTAGAAAACATATGGTAGGGACCGCGACGATGGTGTCGAGCCATCTTACTCTTAATTGTGAGCTGATTGTTTTACACTTCCCATGCTTTTATTTATATGTTTTTCCATGTTTTGACTACATTGAGGGAAATGTAGCACTTTAAGTGTGGGGAGGGGTAGTACCGCGTTTACCATTCTGCTTTGGATTTTTATTTTTAGATTGATGCTTTTGGGATATTTTTTTCTTTGTGTAGGATATTTTCCCCCTTTGGTTTGGGGATGATTTCCTTTTGATATACTTGGATGATGTTAGCTTTGATATTTTCTTAGCCTTAACATTTGGAAAGAACTTTGCTACTTTTTGATTGAAAAAACATGAAAAATGAAGAAAAAAATGGAAAATTTTGAAAACAATAGAAAATGAAAAAACAATACCGCTAAGTTGAAAACCCGAGAGGGTATCTTAGGCAACATTGGGGACTCTGATAGGTCGAAAACCCAAAAGGGTGACCTAGGTAAAAATAAGAGGCTAAAAGTATTGAAAAGGGTGAGATGTGAGCCACAGAAACATGATGTATGGATAGGATGAAAACCCAAAAGGGCTCCTAGGCAAAAATAAGTGAAAGAGAGAAAAAGGAAAAAATGTTATGTGTTCACTCATTTTTCGGCATTGGAGTCATAAGGTTGTGGTAGCCATATGGATGGATCGAATAGCTTGACATCTTGAGACCTCGTGGGATTGGGAAATATAGCGAGGAAAATGAAGTAAGTTATGAAATTCTTGATTGTTGATATACTTCTTTTTTAGGATGATATATTGGTATAAAGTGGAGTATGTGTTTGAACTTTAGGCATGCTTTTAGCTTCACCTTGTACCATTGGATTTGGGATTGTCAATTCGGGATTTGGATATATTTTAGGGGTATCAATGAATTGATAGGTTAATATGGTTTGGGTAGATTTAGGAATGGGGGTTGTGGGCAACTTCTCATTTGATCATAATGTTGGGATGTGTGATATTGAAATTTTTGTGAGGTATTGACTTGGGAGAATAGTAATTAGGATCTGGATACGTCAATTCCTTCGTGTGCTTGGATCTTTTCTTACTTGAGGGCAAGTAAGGTTTAAGTTCGGGGAGGTTTGATGTGTCTATTTTATGTGCATATTTTAGTACTTTTTGGGATCACTTTTATGCTCTTTTGTTATCAAGAGCTTGTGTTTTACCTTGAAATTCTATTAGGAGCAGTAAGAGCGACTTCAAACTCTTTTACCTTTTTTAAGTGGATTTTACGTGACAAAGGAAGAATATGGAGACTTGAAGACCGGAGGTAGTTGAAGATCACCTTTTGAAGACTTAGAAGACTTTCTTCAAAGATTTGAGGACTTGAAGAATGAGAGGAATTATTGTGAAGAAGAGTGCTTGCTACAAGAAGAAGAAAAGAAGACAGTGTTCTGTTCTGGCACTCGTTGCAAGTTGCGAGAAACCCGTCACGAGTCGCGATGCACTGGCGGCAAGAACACAACCTTATCCCTTTGTACTATAAATAGCATTTTTCTTCCCTCCCTTTCAATCATCTTCAAGAATCCGACTTTGGCACTGTTCCAACTCTAGTTTTCCACCATTTTCATCTTTGATTTCTCTTGTTTTTTGTTTGGTTTGTAAGCATTAATTAGTATGAACTCTAGTAGCTAAATCTAGTTCTTGGGTGCAATTGATCAAGGATTCCAAGCCCATGTCTTAAGAACATATTGTAGCCTATTTAATGCCTTTACTATTGTGCAATTATGGAGTATTGAATGTGTTTGTTATTGTCATTAATGTTCTTGAAAGCTTGAGTATATGAAGTACTTGTATGTTATGCGTGTTAGGGTTTGGGAAAATGGGTTGATTTCCTCTTTTCTTGATAGGATATCCAAGAGTATGATTTGGAGCTTTTGATTGTGTTGATGGATTGATAATTGCTAGATGAATATGATAATGTTGAACTCTTTGTCATGTTTGTTGCTTGTAGCAAATGAAAGACATTTGTGAAGGTTGAAAGTTCTTGACTAGCTTTGTGTAAATGCATAGATTGGTTAAATGCTTAGATGCGGTTTAGTGCCTATAAGTGTTGCCAAGCTTGTTGACTCTTCGTGTTCAATGTCATTAATGGGATACTTTTAGTCGTGTTTCGACTAAGGGAGTCATTGGTGAGGTTTGACAAGAGATGTCGAATTCACTCTTGCAAACTAATATCTAAAAACACTATCACAGGAGCACCGTTTCTTTTTGTTCTAACATCGGTTTTTTTGTAAAAAAAACCCGGTGCCTAAGTAACTGTTGAAACGGTTCCACCGGTTGGAAAAAAACCGGTGCTAAATCCCTACTTTTAGCACCACATTTTCTAGCAGCGGTTTTTAAAACCGGAGCTAATATGTACCACGATAGCACCGGGTTTTTTGTGCTAATTTTAGCACCGGTTTTTTGTTAGCACCGGTTTTTTAACCGTTGCTAAAATATTTACAACGAAAGACCCAAAATAAACAATTTAGTAGGACATTAATTTAATAATAAAATTAACTTCACAAAATTGATAATATAGAAATAAAACCAAAAAAAGTTATTATACAAAATTATAACCTATGGGACTAAACATAACTATCCCAAATATAACTATCCAAAATATAACTATCTAGGGGACTAAACATAACTCTAGCTTGAACTAGCAATTGAATCATGTGGCGTATACACATCAAATCACAAGGCTAAGCCACACAATTAATCTTGAATCTATTATCCTTAAAAATGCTCAGATGTACCATTCCATATACATCTACAAGACCATACAACTACAAACTTCAATTTAGTTTGCAAAAATGGTAGGGGGAAAAGGTAAACGTAACTAAATCAGTAAATCTTACCTTGGAAGGCTCATTGTATGTTCAGAAGCTAATGCCAAGAACATACTTAAGACAAATTAGAAATCCATTATATATTCAAACAGACTAAGAAATCAAACATACACACAAAGGGGCTATGTGGATTAGATCTAAATAAACATGGAGAAAAAAATGAGTAATCAAAACTCCACTCAGCACAAACATAAAGGCTAATTCTGATATGAGCATGAAGCCTAGTTTTCTTTATGGCCATACTAAACCTCACCAAATTATACCTTCCTTTAGAGTCATACTGCAGAATCAAAACAAAATTAACTAAAACCTTTTGATTTCTTAGGAAATGTAAAAACTCTTCAGCACAATGTACCATACCTTTCCCTGAGTAGGCTCATAAAAATTCCAAAAGACATAAGTCTCAATCACATTCAAGCCTCCATATTTAGCCTTGCTTATGAGATCCTCCCACATCTGTAAATTATAATTCACCCTATAAAAACATTAGAGTGCTCCAAAAAAACCCCAAGAAAGTAGTACCATATTAACAAAAATAAACTGAATAGCTAGGAAAAGAATCTATGTAATGAAACGTGTCTTTCAACAAGATATGTGCATTATTTTCCATCAAAATAGCACAAAAAGGTTCTCATTTTTCAATTGAAAATCATCTTCTTGAGATAGTAACAAAAGAAGTACAAGCTACTTTCAAAAGAAAACATTAAAAATGAATTCAGATTGGACTACTACTTAAAACTTTGGTGCATTTCCCAGCTCAAGAACACTCATATAATGCATAACCTAGACATATTCACATAATAGACAAGAAAACTACAATGATCTAAAGCAAACACAAAATTATTTTTTGAATTGAAAGTGAGAATGATACACAGTTTGCTTGTTGACTAAAACAAGGAGGGTGTAACGTTGCTAATGTCGAGGCCAACATCAGAATGGTCCAAACCGACGTCGTTCCAAAATTTCTACATATATGAAGTCCACCTCAGAATCAGTTTAAGCATTTACTTCCAAGTTTCCCGCAAATTCCAACAGTCTCCCACCCCATCATCTCTTCTCTCTTGTCAAAGGTATGGTGGGAGGTCGTTGTCGTACCTCTCAAAGTTAATATTAATAAGCCCTAATAATTCCAATCTACAATTAGGTAGATAATGGAAACACGGAGCCGTCCACAAAGAAGGGGGATTTTTTTAAGCGTTTAAACATATAAGGTTGATATTAGACAAGAAGTGGATATATATAGATATATATATATAAGCAAGTAAATAGGGGGGAGGGTTTGTTGGTTTTTGGTCCTAAGTTATGAAATTAAAAGACAAGATAACTAGCAAAGTCGAGTAACTATGCTAATCATCAAACCAACTAAGAAGTTCTAAATCCATGTTCTAAATCCAACATTATACACAAGAAGTTCTAAATCCATGTTCTTGGATTTTCATGCCAAATGAGCTAAGAAATTGGTTCCTTTCCTAACACCCTAACACTTCATAGTCTCAAAAAACCCCTGGCATAAATGAAGTAAAACATAGCATTAAGAACACATGAATACTAAATAACAAAAGCTTCAAAAAATAGTGAAATAGAGGTTCTTACTACATAGGTGTGTTAGCTTCAATCAATTGTTCCCAAGTACAAAACTAAGCTAGATAATCAAAACTCATAACAGAGAACAAAGATCTATAATGAAAGAAGAAGAAATGGAAGAAAATGGTGAAAAACTAGGGTTTTGGTGCCCCCAAGTCGGGTTTGGGAAATTGGGGAAGGAGGGGGGATATTTATAGCTCAAGTTGGTAAAAAAGAAGGTCAAAATGAAACAGGCGTCACCCGGGTGAAAAAGTTGTTGCCCGAGCGGTGGAGGCTTCAACCCAATGTTTAGATCCATCCGCTCAGGCGAGCTACAGTTCACGGTTTCTTGTTTTGCTTCCCACGGGCGAACCGTTGATCCATTTTGGGAGTTCTTGTAGTCAATTTTATAGTGCTTGAGAAGAAAAATCCAATGACGCCACCCTTGTAGGATCATTATTCTAAGATAATTTTAAGAACTTTGTCCAAAATTCCGGGTGACAATTCATCCGCTTCTTTTCCTTCCTTTTTTGACCCTTCTATCATCTACCACGTTTTGGCACGTGGCCTTCACTAAACCACTCCAAAGGGCTTACAAGACATCTATAAATGAAGCTCACAAAATGGGATCTAGATGCTCGTACAGACCAAAAATCTATTAGACTAAACATAGGTTACAAAATGAAGGATTTAGATATAAAATCGAAAATGGTCATCTCAACCCCTTATCATATAAACCTACCAAAATCTAGCAATCTTACAAAAAAAATATGACAAAAGAGATGTTAAATGCTTTGGAAAATACATGCATTTGACTTCTCATCGAATCTCTTCACACTTAAACCTTACTTGTCCTCGAGTAAACAAGAAGTCAAAACATAAACTAGCATGTATAAGTTTTTTCCCAAAACATATAACAACATATTCCTAGACTATCCTAAACCCCAAGACATAAAAATATTTCACACTCTCACATCCCAAAGCCTAAGATAACCTAAACAACCAACAAACCATAACAAAAGTGAGGTATACATATAATGCCAAGCTAACTTACTCTGTCAAAAAAGCCACCAAATAGACAAATCAAGAGAAGCATTAAGTTTTTCATTTTCTCTCATTTAGCCTAGGAGCCCTCTCTGGTATTCATCCTAGCTTCACACATTTTTCTTTTTCAATGCTCACCCCCACCTTTTTTCACAACATTTGGCCTCTCATTTTTGCATAGGTCGTCCTTTCTAGTTTTCAACTTAGCCAGATTTTTTTTTATTTTCATTAATTTTTTTTATTTTTCATTTATTTTTCAATCAAAATAAATCAAAGCGGTGCATATGCACACTACAATACAAGACAATGAGATATATTTCTCTTTACCTCCCCACACATGAAACACACATTGTCCTCAATGTGAAAATGACAAGATAAAGAAATAAGGGAGTAAGAGAAAAAAAATAATCACAACTAGGACCATGGAGGTCTCCTTTCCGGTGATGGCAATGCTTACTTCTCAATGAATGTTCTCTCCTCCATGTTCTCCAACTCCGCATAGAAATTGATATTTAAAAAATAGATCTTAAGTAAAATTTAACAATATCTCACATGATCGTTTACTTTATATATATATATATATATATAAAGATAGAGAGAGGAGAGTCAAAGTTTACCAAGTTTGACCAGGAAAAAGTAAATATGCCAGAACTCGTAGGATGGATGGAGTATTATTTAGGACTAATGGCTGGCGAAGGATCCTCCAGTTGGCCCCTTTTCCCGGTATTTTACCATTTTATTTATAAATTTACTTATATATCTTCATTGTTTATGAAAATTAATATTTTCTTATTTTTATATAGTTCTCTGCATAACAGAGCAACCCAGAGCCTCTTGTGTTCGACCCTGAACAACATACAATAGCTCCTAATAGCCCACAGTTTCACTGCACAGCAGAACATAGGGACAAACCCACTTTGGTAAGGCCTAAAGCTAGTTAATTAAATGCATGTTATTATTTGATTTTAGATTAATATTATTTGTTGTTAATTGCACATATATATATATAATAAATGTTTTCTTGGTGATTTAGTACATCTGGAGGGACATTGTACCACTCCTACCAAATGACAAGATCCCTTTTGTGCTGGGGTGCTAGGGGAGAGAGTGGCACATAAACTACTCGGGGGGAAGGGGATAGGAAGATCAAGGTCCTATCCCCAAAAGGTTTTGGTGAGTTCCTTTTCGAAAACCGCATACACATTGGGGACACCTTGTTCTTCGAGGTCATAGAAGTTAGGGGGCCGATTCTCTTCAAGGTTATCATAATCCGAGTAGATTGAGTTTATTGTAATTTATGTACTGTTGAAACTAAGACAATTCTTATTCGAATTTATGTACTAATTGTAAGTATATTCTTATGACTACTGTTTTCCAAATAATTTAACTATCTTATTTGAACAATAATTGTCAGTATGTGCAATTTAATCTATGAATTATTTTAAAAACTATTTTCAATAGTACCATTCAATTTCATTCTCTACAATGGTTGTAAAAACCATTGAAAAATACTATTTTACACCAAAGTCAATCATTTTCAAAAAACTTTAACCTCTAAAAGTTCTAGGTTTGGCATACGAGCTACGTCGGTCATCCATCACAATACATGTCAGTAAAAATGACATATTATGCGATGTCAATTGTTCTCATTTAACATTATATGCGACACATCATATGCTATTTGGTAAGATTGTTTACTTTGTTTTTTTTAACCTTTAACTTAGGTAAAGAAATTAACCGAGGTAAAAAATATATTATTCATCTCGGTTATTTTTTAATTGAGGTAAAAAAATCTTTTACTTCAAAAAAAGTTAAGCGATATAAAAGAGCTTTTAACTTTGATTATTTGACCTAAGCCAAAAAACTGAGGTAAAAAGGACGAAATAATAAATCATTATTCTTGTAGTGTAAAAAGACTCGTAATAAAAAGTATAATTTTATCTCGATTCACCTAACTTTTTACATTTAAAAAAAGGCGAAAGAATAGTTCGCTTTGTGCTCACCACACAGCTCCGTGAATTTGGTGCGATCTACTGTTTGCGATCTACTGTTTGTGCGATCTACTGTTTGTGCGATCTACTGTTTGTGCGTGCGAATTCGGTGCGATTCACACACAAATACCCATCTTATTCTTCTTCTTATTATCGTTTTTTTCTGTACTTTCTTTTCCAACGGTCATTTCAGCTGGTCTATCACTACCATGGCGGCTCCGCTTGGCCGCGGTGGAACCACTGCAGCCAAAACCTTTCTTCAAGCCCTGGGCAATCGCCCACCACCACTCAATGCTTCCCTTCCATCTAACCCTGAGATAGTTCCCAAAACTCAGTACAAAGGAGACATTGCTTGCCTGGTAACTCAACAAGAGGCAGAAACACTCGCGTCCCACTACCATAATGCTCTGGTTGGTAAGTTTGCAAGAGGTAAGCCTTCGATGACTGTCCTCAACGAGGCTTTCAATTCTGTGGGATTCAAAGGCAAATTTCAGTTGGGATCCATTGATTTTAGACACATTCTCATTAGGTTTCAGGATGAGGAAGATTATCAAAGGCTATGGATTAAAGGTCAATGGATTTTTAATCATGTTCCAATGAAAGTACTGAAATGGAATACTAAATTTTCCCCTCTGGTTGAATCATCCATAGTCCCAGTTTGGGTTACAATCCCCCATGTCCCAATTTTCTTTTATAACATTGCTATGCTAGAATCAATGGGAAACCAGATAGGTAATTATATTAAAATGAATGCTGCTACTGCAGCCCTTTCGAGACCTTCTGCAGTTAAGATGTGTATTGAAATAGACCTAAAAAAGAAACAACCATCTTTCATTAGGGTGGGCATTGAGGAGGACGGGATAGAGTACAATGTGGTTAAACTTCCAATAGAATTTGAGGACCTCCCCCTTTATTCTAACCACTGCAAAACCATAGGACATGATGATAGTCTCTGCATTTACCTGCATCCGGAACTTAGAAAATCTAGGTCTGGTAATATAGATAAACCAAACATGGGGAATAAGGAACCAAGAGTAGGTAAGATCATACCTCAAACCAAGGATCAACAGAAAGATTCTGTTCATCCTGTTCATGATGAAATAAGTCGAGATCCTGATCACAATAAGGCAGGGGTTTCTGGGGTTATGCCTGCTGATAAACTCAAAACCTTACATTCCCAGAAATTCATGTATGTTCCAAAGCAGAGAGTAGTCTCAGCTATTGATGCTGAACATATTGAGGTTCCTGATCCTTCTCATGTGATGGGAGATAGGATACCTGAGATACACTCTCTTAATAATGATGATACTGCTAATGAGCAATCTGTAGAATTTCTCCTAGACTGTGATGACAGGAATGGAAAAATAGGTGGAGATCAGTCTTTGGCCCTCAATCAGAACATGGATGTCAGGCAATATCCTGGTGATGATGCTGCTCAATACCAGATGGAGATTCAGGATGAGAATGATGAGGTCTCCAACTCGAAGTTTCAGTTTCCTACAAAGCTGGACAAGCTCTCACTATCTGCTCCACCTAACCTCATCCCAAAGTCAGGTTTTTCTAAGGATGATATCCTTACCAAACGGGGTAAGCCTTACTCTCCATTTAACCCAATTACTGCTGCAAAAAATTTCATTTTTTCTCAGCAGAAAAGCAGGCACAATAGATTTTTCCCAATTGAGAATGAGGACATATCCAATGAGGAAGCCTCACCAAAGGAAAAAACAAACTCCTCATCATCTGACATTAGGACTGAAATTGATACTTATCAGGTAAGTCAAGTAACCCCTACAGCTTCTCACTCCAGATCAAGTAAATTAAATAGAGGGAAACAACCAGAAAAATTGTCTAAATGTGGTAATGAGACCTATTTTCCCCAGTTAAATACAATCATGACCAGATCAAAAAGCTCTAACAATGTTTCCCTATGAATAGTGCAATACTTCAGATTAAGTTGCTGGTTTGGAACCTTAGGGGAATGGATACCTCCATGCTCAGACTTAATAATTTGATTAACAGACATAGGTTTGAACTACTGTGTTTAATTGAGCCTAAACATGATATCATGCAATGTGATTCTTGTAGACAACGATTACATTTTGACAACTGTTTGTATGCAAATAATGGCCAGATCTGGCTATTCTGGAATTCCAGTATTTCTCTAACAGTGAACTGTGATAACCTGCAATTCCTAGCTGTTACTTTGCATAGTCTCACCCTAAACAAAAGCATGGATGCCTTCTTTGTATATGGCCTTAGAACTAGAAATGGTAGGAAATCTCTTTGGTCGGATCTAAAGTCTATGCCTCACTCTGATTCTATATTTATTGGTGACTTTAATGCTATAACATCTATAAATGAATATAAGGGCCCTTCCACTCCTAAACTGGGCAGTATGAGGGACTTTAATAATTTTATTAATGTCATGGCTTTGGAAGAAATTAATACTGTAGGCAACCTTTTTACTTGGAGTAACAATAGATTAAGAAACCCCACAGTCCAAAGGCTGGATAGAGGCCTATGTACTTTGTCTTGGTCAACTACCTTTCCTAATTCCTCTGTCCACATCTTGAATAGGATCTCCTATGATCATAATCCCATGTTACTTACTATTGGCAGTGATATCTCGTCTTCTCCTCGGCCTTTTAGATTTCTCAACACTTGGTACAAAAGGAAAGAATTCAGTGACATAATTAAACATAACTGGGATCTTCCCCTTCAGAATTCAGGAATGCTAGGTTTTTCTCTTAAACTACAGAGATTGAAAAAAGAACTTAAAATCTGGAACAAGGAACAATTTGGAAATATAAATGAAAATGTGTTACAAGCTGAATCTGATTTGCAAACTAAGGAACACATTTATGACCTGGCTGCAACGGTGGAGAATATGGTTAAACTTAAGGAGGCTAAGGCTAGGCTAGTCAGGGCTCTAGTAGAACAGAAGAGCTTTTGGAAACACAAGGCTAAAGTCAAATGGCTAAAAGAGGGGGATAACAACACTAGCTTTTTCCACAGAACTGCTAAGGAAAGAACATGTAGGTTGAGGATCACAAAAATTAAAAGCGGTAATGGACAGTGGCTAGATAATATCCAGGACATTGAGAATGAATCCATCCATTACTTCCAGGATCTTCTAACTGAAGACAGTACCCCTGACAGCAATTTCTTTAAGCCTCACTTTCTAAGTAGGATTCCTAAATTGATCAATGCAGAAGATAATGATTGTTTACTGAAACCTGTTTCAATGCCAGAACTTAGGTGCATAGTTCTTGGACTTAACAAGAATAGTACCCCTGGCCCGGATGGTTTCACTGCAAAATTTTATATTAAATCTTGGGATATAATTGCTAAGGACTTACTTTCTGCAGTACAAGATTTTCTAACTGTGAATCCTATTCCAAGGGGTGTTGGTAGTACCTGGATTACAATTATACCAAAAAAAAGTACACTTACTACCTTTGATGACTACAGACCAATTAGTCTTTCCAATGTAATTAACAAAATTTTTTCAAAACTGTTAATGGAAAGATTAAAGCCTTTAATGCCTAAACTCATCTCCCCCCAACAGACAGCTTTCCTAAAGGGTAGAGATATCTCGGATAATGTGATCTACCTGCAGGAAATGGTTAGGTTTTCAAATAAAAAACAAAGACAACCAAACTGCATGGTTAAATTGGATCTCAAGAAAGCCTTTGATAGAGTTAGGTGGTCTTTCCTTTACTCGGTCCTTGCTACTTTTGGATTTCATTCTAGATTCATCTTTCTCATTATGAAGAACCTATCACAGGCATGGTTTTCTATATTAATAAATGGAAAGCCGGTTGGTTTTTTCCAATCTACAAGGGGTATCAAACAGGGAGATCCACTCTCCCCTTTTCTATTTAATATTTTTTCTGAGGCCTTTACCAGGAGCTTAGCTTACATTTTTCTGAATGGTAGACTGACATACTATGGACTCCCAGGTAATGCACTACAAATTTCTCACTTATCCTATGCTGATGATACTATGGTCTTTCTGAGGGCCAGTAACCTAACTTTGATCAGATTTAAGGCTTTTCTGGCCACATTTGAAGAGGTTACTGGCCAAAGGATTAACTATAATAAAATTGATATTTTCATTGGGAAACATGCAAGTGTACATACAGTTAATAATATTAAGAGAATACTGGACATGAAAATTGGAAAGTTCCCTTTCACCTATTTGGGTGTTCCCATCTTTACTGGGAAAGCAAAGAGGATATATTTTCAACCTTTAATTGAACAGATAGATGGTAGGATTGGTAATTGGAAAAATAAATGGCTCTCCACTGGAGGGAAAATCATTCTCATTCAATCTTGCATCTACTCTGTTCCTCAGCATATTTGGTCAGTTTTGAAACCTACCAATCAGGTTATTTCTGTCATTGAGAAAAAACTTAGCAAATTTTTCTGGGGGTATAAGGATCTAAAACCTAAGAGAACATGGAGGAAATGGGAAGCACTTTGCTACCCCATCAACCAAAATGGTCTAGGTTTTAGATCAATAACCACCATCATTAATACATGCTCAGTTAAATTATGGTGGAAATACCAAATGGCTGAAGCTCCATGGACTCAACTTGTTGCATCATTGCCACCTTCTTCCAGGTCCTCTCCTAACTGGAAGAGGATCTGTTCCATAAATGTGTGGGCATAATCTCATAGTAGAGTCATAATAGGAAGAGGAGATTGTAATTTCTGGAACTCAAACTGGTTAGATATAGGCCCCCTGGCAGATCTATGTGATCAACAGAATGTTGAGATCTCAGACTCCTGTACTTTCTCTGAGTTCATTGACAACAGATCACTTTTGCTCCCAAAAATTTTACCATTCATAGCTCCTTATGCTATCTCTCTTTTACAGGAAGCTAGACTATCAATGCATAGGAGGGACAGACTTATTTGGAAACCAGGTATCAACGGAGACTTCTCTTTCAAATCAACCTACCTTTTGCTCAGTAACCAAAGAGGTACTGTTGATTCTCTTCAACATTGCTGGAGTTCTAGAACTGAAAAAAAAGGTTTCTGTCTTCATATGGAAGTTGATGAACTCTTTCCTACCTTTTGATAATGTACTGCGCAACCTGAGATTTTCCATGGCATCCAAATGTTGCATGTGTCATATACATGAAGACTCCCCGGAACACTTCTTCAATTCCTGTAATTTTGCTTTACATGTTTGGAAATCGATTCACACATTCATGGGGATTACAGATAGG
Organism: Rubia yunnanensis; assembly: GCA_037428765.1. NCBI lineage: Eukaryota > Viridiplantae > Streptophyta > Magnoliopsida > Gentianales > Rubiaceae > Rubia > Rubia yunnanensis. The sequence continues at coordinate 59,833,358 of CM075069.1, read as the reverse complement.
GATTTTAGTACTATATGGGATAGACTTTCTTTCTATCTCACTTACCCTGGCCTGAGTTCATTACATTCAGTTATTATTCGAACTGCAGCTGTAATTACATGCTGGAATTTGTGGGAAATCAGGAACAAATGTTTATATGATAAGGCCATTCCAATAACAGGTTTAGTTTTAAATCACATTAGAGATCAAAATTTTTATATGTTCACTGCAAAAACCTGTTTTTATAGCCTCAAAAATAGACTTGGGTATTGCTGAGCATTCTTTTCTCCCCCTGATCAAACAAGCTCCGAAACCAAAAAATTTCAAAATTGCTTGGACAAAGCCAACCATGGGATATAAAATTAATGTTGATGCTGCTTGGTGTAGGCTTTCTAACATGAGTGGAATGGCTGTGATTATTAGAGATAGTAGGGGTAGTTTTATTGCTGCACATACTCTTTTCACTTCTGCCTGTTCTCCTCTAGAGGCAGAACTGAAGGCTATCCATTTTGCCTTAGTTAAAATTGCTGGTTCTTCTCCTCTCTTTTGCTTGGAATCTGATTGTCTCAATGCTATCAACTGTAGTATGGAACCTCTAAATGCACCTTGGCAATTGTTCACTTTATCGGATGAGATCAACCAACTCTTGAGTGTAACCAACCTACTTCACGTCCATAGGCAAGCTAATTTGGTAGCAGATACTATGGCCAAAGACTACCTAAAAACCAAGACTGGTTCCTCTATGTTTAGTTTCCAGAGTTTATCCAATGCTATTCAGGGTCTCATTAGATTGGACCAAATAGGTACACCTACGATACGAATGGCTACTTGAATGGATGCTACTGATTACCATTGCTTTTTGCAGGTCCTTTGCTCTTCTTTGCTGTTATGCACATTTGCTGGATGCTTCGGGGATGCTGTTACTACATGATTGATGCCTCAGGGATGCCAAAGATTGATGACTGTTTTGTTTAAATGACCTGAGGGATGACTTGAACCATGACTCGAGGCTTTTTACTCTACTGTTTAGCTCTGCACGGGATAAGCTTCTTAGTTTAGTTGGGGTGATTTTGACTGACCTGTGTTTCGTCTTCACGATCTACAAATAAGTTCAATGACCTCCAATTTTAAACTATGAGTTTTTGTAATCCTCTAACAATTAGCTTTCATTCTTATCCATTTTGGAAGCAACAAAGGTTGCTTCAATGAGCCTATGGTTCTCAAATGTACATATTGACTAAGCCAATGGCTTCTCCTTTTCTTTACTTTTCAATTTTGTTATTTTACGGCTTGGGAAGGCCTAATATATTTTCCCCCATCTTAGGATGATTTAATTAAAAAAAAATACATTTTAAAAAAAAACCGAGGTCAATGATCTTACCTACAATGCCAGTCGACAATTGCTAGATGTTAGCAATTTCAGTAGCACCCGACACCATGGCTGATATCACTTTTTTGGCCAGTATTTTTTATTTAATTGCATGGTTCATAAAATGGATGTCTGAGGTAAAACGGCACTCATAATACATGTTACAGTGATGATAACACTTGCACATGATTTTATTAAAAAAATATACAAGCGCCAACAAATTACTCAACATATATGCTTACAAAATTTCTCCCACAATGAACGATCACTGTGACAGAAAAAACTCCCCTGTTGCACCAGTTTTTTTTGTTTTTAGCATCGATTTTTTTGGGGAAAAAATAATTGGTGCCCAAGTAATCGATGAAACGATTTTATTGGTTAATAAAAATTGGTGTTAAATTCTTACTTCTAGCACCGGTTTTCTTTAGCATCGGTTTAGAAAAATCAGGTGCTAATATGTACCGAAATAGTACCAATTTTTTGTAACCGGTGTTATAAAAATCGATTAAATTTGTGTCATAGTAGCATCGGTTTTAAAACCGTGCTAAATGTGTATTTTTAGCACCGGTTATATTTTAGCACCGGTTTTAAAACTGATGCTAAATTAGTATTTTTAGCACCGGTCGTATTTTAACACCGGTTTTAAAACCGGTGTTATAATGTGTATTTTTAGCACCGGTCGTATTTAGCACCGGTTTTAAAACCAGTGCTAATTGTGTATTCTTAGCACCGGTTATTTTTTAGCACCAGTTTTTATTGTCGGTGCAAAATGTGTATTGTTAGCACCGGTTATTTTTTAGCACCGATTTTGAAACCGGTGCTACATTTGTATTGTTAGCACCGGTTATTTTTTAGCACCGGTTTTAAAATCGGTGCTATAAGTGTATTGTTATACCGGTTATTTTATAGCACCCGTTTTAAAACCGGTGCTGATTGTATGATAGGTTAGCACCGGTTATTTTTTAGCACCGGTTATTTTTTGCAAAAATCAGTGTTAAATGTGTGACCCATTTGCACCAGTTTTTTTTGTTGTAGCACCGGTTTATGAGAACCGCTGTAAACTTTGTGACTAATCTGGTCACTGAAAGCTGCGGCGCGCTGCCGCTCTTTCAGTCCATCTTCATGCAGCCAGTTTTATATTTACGCTTGTTTTCCAAAGTGGTGCGTTCTTTTTCATAGATGACACCGATTTTCATTTGTGCGTAGAATACTTAAATTGGAGAACCAATAAAAATATCACAAATTCCCGACAACAATTCCCAATAAATACAACAATCATCCTGCATAGACAACAAGTAGGTAGAAAAAAGCATTGAATTTGATCAACTATTATTTTTGACTAGCGAAAGAAGTGCATGAAACGTGGTTCTTGGTGGCCAAAAATTGGGTTACAACACTACATAAGATACGGTAACCTCCCTCATCATGGAGATGATGAGTATCAAAAGTGGAGGACAATTACCTTTCATAAGAGATAATACTAACTACTATCCAATGACGGAGGCAAGGCCCTGTATGACATTCAATTGAGCTATGCATTTTGGCGGAGTACATTTGGCAAAAATACAAACCCATTTCAGAGCAATGCTCCGCAGTTGATCGCTCCCCAAAGGAGTGTAATCTTCTGGAAATTGCTAAAACAATGTATTCAATTGCATGTTAGAAAAGGATATATATATATATGTGTGTGTGTGTGTGTGTGTGAGAGAGAGAGAGAGACTAACAAATAAAAATAAACAATATAGGAAAACGTTCCGGAATAATGCCAATGTTATGCACATCCTTAACATTTTTTCCCATAGAATACATGCAATGGTATCCACATTCCCAGGTACTACTTTGTATCTTGTGCTGATATAAAAGAGAATTTGCTGAAATGATTACGAACATAAAAGTGACAGAGGAAATATGACGTTACGGGATAATACGTACATTGACTTTTATAACATTCCATGTATAGTTCAAAGGGTAGGATCTATTTTTCTCGGAATTGAACCGTTGATATTTTGTTGCAATCCTACAATCGATGAAAATATATTTATATCAATATATAAAAATATATATGCAGAAAATGGGAATCACACATAATAGTTCAATTAGGTCTAACTTTTTCCAACATGTAATGATGAACGCAAGTAATTAATAGAACAATGAAGGTCATTGTACCGAATATTAATAGTAATTGTAAATAATCGAGCAAAGAAAGTGAGAAACCTACAAGAACACGTTTACAGGAACAAACAATTTCGTAGAACATTAAAGTAGATGGAATGACAAAAATGTGTTCCACTTACGAATGAATCAATTTTAGGCATAGCCAATTACGTTTGTAAATTCCCCCACTCATCAAATCGATGCAATATACTCAATCAATTTCCGGTACAAAGACGAGCAAAAACCAATGGCTCCTATAAAAAAAAGGAAACGCCAAAATACCTAATGCATTTTTTAATACTTTAAATATTTTGGAAAAATAAAATCACAACATATGGTTGTTATTTGCATCCATGTGGCCGGGTCAAACAACACAAAATAGAATAAAACTTACTATCAATTGTACGGGAAGACGTATATCCTTGCTTAAGTGTGGCACATGACAATTGAAACCTCGTCCGCAGTCAATTCGACCCTCTGATTTACCTTTTGAGCTATTGATTTTGAACCAGCAGGAATAAACTGGACGTGGTCTCGATCAACCACCCCATCACATAGGTATCTGGAAAAATAATATTGTAAGTGAAACAAATATAATGATACATCTATAAATAATGTAAGCATGCAATTCTTACGATGCCCATATATCAAGTTGGCACCCACTGATCCACTCCATTTCGTTTTCAATGTCCAAGCTGCTCATGAACAGTTTTAGCATGTCAGTAAATATGGTTATGTAGATTTCTTCTGATCCAAACACCTCTGCATTTAAATTGATGCAGAAGACTTTGTTAGGTTCACATATTTGTGTAATTAGCCATAAAACATCATTAATTTGTTGAACAGCACCAATGCATTCTTTGTCTTCCGTGACCCCCTAAAAGATACACGATATTGTAATTATATTGAGAATCTAATAATGTTAGTTTAGTTGTATTTGTATATAATTTTGTAGTGGATCATATTGTGATGGCTAAAATGAGTTCTCACAAAAAATGCAATGGTCAGAAATCGACTTGGGAGGATTTGATTGCCCATTCTGCTTCGATGTAGTATTTTGTTTTGCAACTTGCTAATGGGTAGAATGTTAGTCAGACATTGAAAAAAATAGGTTGGAATGAAAAGGTTTGGCGGTATGTTAGACCTCTCCTTTTACTGATCGAGTGACCACCTCTCCATTCGGAGTCTCTTCCTGAGCCACCACCTCCTGTAAGAGAGAGTGTGTTAATATGTATTTGGATGTCATAGTTAGGTAATATAATTATTTGTTTAACCCCTTCTCTCTCCATGCTAGTTTTTGGTGTAAGGTTTATTTCATGACTTCCATCTTCATCCACTACCAATTTTTTCCAAGGCGATTTCTTCTCGTTCTCCTACGTAAGCAAATGAACACAGATTATGTTTAAGTAGTATCTGGAAAGATATATATGATAGGATCAGAACAAGAATACAACTATCACACCTCATCATCCTATTACCCAATGACACTTATTAGCTTTCCTGGCCATAGAATGTTATATTCAATGGCCTCAGTGAAAAACTCAAATTTTTCGTGTTCAATCAGCAAAGCTGCCTTGGGAATGATCACAGGTCCACGAAGCTTTACTCGCTCCCACTTGATGGGTAAGTCTGTTTCCTGATTCTTTGGAAACAAGATACCAAATGCAGCTACATCCCTTTCTCCATTATGGTTCAAAACATATAGGAAACTCATTTTTCCTATCTGAGAACAAAATTCAGAAAAAAGGGGAAAAACAATAGTTGGACAATAAGTAAATGTTATTAAGTAATCAAAATTAAGTAATGTTATAAATTTAATCAATCTCAATAGGGACCAAGGTTCGTTGAAGATTCTATGGACCAGAAAGTTAATTATAATAAGAAATTAATTCTATATATAGTTGCTGAAGGCTGCAGCGTGCTGCAGTGCCATGCCGCTCTTTCGGTCCAGCTGGGATAAAATAAACACCTCAACTTAGTTTTTTGCGACTGAAAGCTGCAGCGCGCGCTGCAGCTTTCAAAATTCAAATGGGATAAACTGTCTCTCAATTAAATATATTGGCAAAGAGACATTTTCTCAGTTCAATTGAGAAAACAACAAGATGAAGATATTACTAGACCCGAACTACCAACATCTAAAATGAACGTGACAGCAGTAAATATATGTCCACAACTAATAGCATCCAAAATGACTTTGACAGGAAATCAAAATAAAGAAACTAACAATCCACATCCACAAAAAAGAAGCTAACGATGAGGTTCATGGCATAGAATACCTTGTCATCTGTAACGTTTCCTTGTGGGTCACTACATCCAGATGCTAAAGGAATGAATGTCGGGTTGTCTTTATTCACGGGGTTGGATGATGTAGCAAGGAAATTGCAAGCATCCAAGTGTGGGGGAATATGTTTACCCAATTGTTCAGCCAGCCAGTTTGTTGGGCCTCAAATAAGGCAAAAAATCTTTCGTTGAGCTCGATGACATACGTGGGTAGTTGTTTTGAATTTGAGATTTCTTCAAATGGTTTTTTGATTGTGCTCCCACATCGACTAGATGCATAACAACTCCCATCAATATGTGGTAGGCCCTTGTTCACTTGGCCATTGTGGGGCAACCTCTCCAACGACCCCCATGATCCTTCTTACCCATTGCTTGAACGAGAATATCTTCTTTTTGTTCTATAACCAACTCTCCCTTTTGCTTCTTATACAAAAGGTTTTTCTACTAAACAAAACATATTCAAGCCATTAATATGCATTGCATCTGAGAATATTAATAGAGAAAGAATAAATTATGAATTTTGCTCACAATAGTGGGGGCTGCTTTTTTAAAGGAGTCATTGGTGTAGATCGATTATTTCTTGTCCCAGTTAGCTTCTAGGAACACCTCTGAGCAGTCCAGTTTGAAATCCATGATTTGAACTAAAGCCTCTGCTTCTTCTACACTTTGACCTTGATCCATAAGCTCGTCAATTTTAGCCCTTGTTTTCCTCTTCTCGAGTTCTATATCAAGCCTACGATTCCCTCCACTGCCCATGTGATTGATATAGTCCTTATGTGAGGCGCTTAAATTTAGTACATCACTTAATGCCTATATGTTCATTGATTAGTAAAATGCTCACAATGTAATGACTAAAATTTAAGGATTTTAAGGAATAACTTTGAATTTAGGGGTTGATCTGTTTTTCACAAATAGCTCCCATTTTTTCCATCCATCGATAATCAGTTCAAGCACAAGAACCTTTTTTTTGCACGATGTACTTGTGAGCCACCTTAGCCTTCTAATTCCTCCACTTTTCACCTGCATAAAGTGTCCATTTATTTCGGAACTGATTCATCTCATTGAATGTCATTTTGGTTTGTATATCCTATCTAATCTAGCGAGCAAAGATATGTGTTGTTAGTGAAAAATGTAATGAACTTGAAATGAACAAATGATAAAGGAGGATTAGAACACACTTACGAGAATGTCTTCCCATGCATCTTTCTTTACATGGTCTGGGATAGCTTTCCAATTATGCCATGTCCTGAAGCGCATTCTTCATCGGAAGGCATAGCCAACATACATCGACCACCGGTTGTGCATAACCAAGGGTTCGAAGTCATCATCAAAGAATATTTTAAGGGGCTTCTTTTTCTTTGCTAGCAAAACGGACTTGCACGTAGCTGTGCCTCTACGCTGGCAATACTCTTTAATCTCAAACCTATCAAAGTTCCCACTCATGTCATCTTTTGATATAGTTCCTTCTTCCTCCCCCGAGTTTTCAGATCACGATCATGATTTGGATGCATTACCCACCATATCGTTATTGACATTACAATTGTCATATTTTTAGGGGTATCACAATTGTTTTCCACGACATTAGTACCAGATTTAAACAGTTTCTTCTTTGCCTTCGTCAATCACTCGCTTGTATGAGTAAAACAAAAAAATGAAATCTTAACATAACAGAACCAAATACGGATATCCACAAACAACCAACCGAGAACATATTGACCTATCAAGCTAATATACGAAAAATTTGTATGGGGGCAAAAACAAATTAGGCAAAAAGTTTAAAATTCTTAGCAAACAAATCATCTATCAACATAAAAAACTACCCACATTAAACCTGGGAAAAAAAAGTAAACAGCCACCCGAATAACGAGTTCTTGAAGACTTACCCAAAAACCAATCACAATAAACGCTCTTCTGTACACACTCTCGGCAATATATTTTGCTACCGGCTGGCTCTGCACCAGCTTTGCTCGACCAAAATTGCAAGCAATGGTGAAGTAGAATCACGACCAAAATGATGCATACAACGAGAAGGGGAAGTAGACTCGCGATAATGGCTCCGTTGGGGGTTAACAAAATGGTTAAGATGAGCAAATAAATGGGAAAAAGTGGTAGAAGGCCGTGTGTGTTGGGGAGGTACTTGCGAAAATTTGGGGATAAGGTTACGGAGAGAAGAGGAAAATTTGGGAGGGAACCCAAATGATGCTTTGTTGGGCCAATTGGGAGTTAAATTTGACCATTCTTGCTGCTTTGCTGGGCCACTTAGGAGTTATATTTTTCATGCTCCTTTGTTGCCCAACTTGCTCATTTTCATGAGATTTTTATATTATTTCATATTGAGTTTGGTACGGAATTTGGAATGACACAAAGCATAGGAAAAGCACAAATAGTAGATATATTTTTAAAAGAATAATATTTCTAGACAGATTAATTAAGGTCTGGATACTATATAATTACAATAGACGCTCCTATCTATAATTGTGTATTTAGTGTTTCATACTATTACTTGTATATATAGAATGTCCAAAGAAATAGATTTTAACCAGAAATTAGTATGAGTTAATTCAAACATATATGTGATAATATAATGAAATTAATGTAGGCTCTATTAGTTGCACTTGAGGAAGACCGTATTTGCGTCGCCTCCGTAAGTAAGGGAAGATCTTCGTTAACTTAATGAGTTACCAAGTAATGGATTCATTAAAATAGGATCATATTTATGTTGATAGGGTTTGACCAACCCTTGTTTTGTACGATTGTAGATAACTAGTGTATATGGATCGCCATTAAGTTATAGTCGATTAACCAATGTTTATGGAACGCAAACTGACTACGGGTGACTTGTAGACAACTGTATTAGTTATCAAGTAAAGGATATGGTAAAATAGGAGCATGTTTATGTTGACTAGGGTTTGACCAACCCTTGTATTGTACGATTGCAGATAACTAGTGTATATGGATCGCCAATTTAGTTACAGTTGATTAACCAGTGTATATGGAATGCTCACGGAGCAGTGAGCTACTTGTAGACAATTGTATGTGTTACCAAGTAATGGATACGTTAAAATAGGAGAATGTTTGTGTTGACTAGGGTTTGACCAACCCTTGTATTGTATGATTGTAGATAACTAGTGTATATGGATCGCCAATTAAGTTACAGCCAATTCACCAGTGTACATGGAACGCTCACTGACTACGAGCAACTTGTAGACAATTGTATGGGTTATCAAGTAATGGATACGATAAAGTTGGTGCACATGTTCGTTGACTAGGGTTTGACCAACCCTTACTTGTATAGAACACAATCATATATAGTTAACTAGTGTATATAGAATACTGATATGTAAAATAATATCTTAACTTATGATTATATTATACATAATATAATTTTTGGAAAATCAAATTTTACATAATAAAATAATTTTTATTAAAGTAGTTTGTACATGAGAAGGTACATAGTTTAATATTCTTTATGTTTGTAGCATTCATTTTTACAATTTAGCCCATTGGCCCATATGTTTTCAACCCATTTGTTTGTATTATTGTTTGTAGAATTCGGCCCATGTGTGTGTAAAATTGGTCACATAACCCAATACCCTAACACCCTTCCTCCGCCAAGCTCCCTCCACCTTCCTCGCTCCCTCCATTGGCAAGCTCCCTCCCCCGTCCCCTCTCCTTCCGCCATCCCCGCTCCTTCCACCATCTCGTTCCTTCCACCATCCCACTCCTTCCATCGTCCCTACTCCCTATGCCGTCCCCACTCCATTCTACCTTTGCCAAGCTCCGTCCATTCCACATCCGCCAAGTTCCATCCATTCCACATCCGCCAAGCTCCATCCATTCCACCTCCGCCAACCTCTACCATCACACGCTCTCTCCGCCTTCCATCCTTCATCAATCTACCGTCCACCATCAATCCACCATTCACCAAGATACCGTCCAACAAGCTCCGTCTACCAAGCTCCGTCCGCCAAGCTCCGCCCACCATCCAAACACCTTTCGTCAACAAACTCTTGTCCGAACTAGGTAAGCGTATACCCATTCATTTTGGGTTTCCTAGGGATTTTCCACATTATTGGTATGCTGATTGTTTGAAAATTCCTAATTGTGATTTTGTTTTAGATATGTGGGAGATTTTTTAAGAGTGTTTGTGTTCGAGAATACAGTTCTATGCCCATGTTCAATGCGAATACAGTTCTATGCCTAAGTTCTAGACAGAGTTCTATGCCTATGTTCAAGATGCAGTTATTTGCCTATGTTCTATGCAAATACTGGTTTACTTATGAGAATACAGTTCTATCCCTATGTTACGTTATCATAAACAACGTTTTGTTCTATCTTTTTCCGACCTATATCTAGTTCAAAAATTTTAAGAGATTTGGTATAACGACTCTTCTTATATAGCTTAATTGTTGTTTGTGTATCTTGTTTTGTTGAATCTTGGCTACAATTAGAGGGTTTCGATATGGTTTTGTTATTTTTGTGGTGTAGTAAAGGGTGATCACAACCAAGGGTGTGAAGTGTATGCCATTTTTCCTATCTTTGTTTCATGTCCTGACATCTGGATGCAAAGGTTTTTCTTCTTTTCATGGGCTGACATTTATTTTTCATGTGCTGACACCTATACGCAAATTTTACTTGTGATAACATCTCCATGGCTTCTTTTGTCACATTAATCATTTATTTTACCAGGTATGGCCCCCAAAAAAAGTACACACAATTGGAAGAACGACACCCAAAAATCCAGGAAAAAGGCCAGAGTTGGCAACATTGACGAGCGAGACAACAAGTCTCAGATGGTGCCAGGGAACTCTGAAATACTAATAACAATGGCCAAATGTTCGGAGGCAATTAATGTATACAAAGAATTCATTAGTCATGGCCTTATACTGGAGAGAGGGTTGAGACTTGACAAGCCTTACAAAGACTACGCCATCCAGCACGGGTAGGAAAACTTCATCGCACAACCAGTTCATGCTAACAAGACGCTAGCATGTGAGTTCTTGTCCCTTATGAAGTACAAGAACTCATCAGAGGTTTACTTCCGCGGTCAATACGTTGTGCTCGCACCAGATGTGATCAACGAGTTCTACAAGATCACACCGAAACCCGCAAGTTTGTACCAAGCCGCGGAAAAAGCTATTGAAAAAGCTTCTTAGGTGTGATGATAGTGATAAAGTTATCCAGAATCTATCACCAGAATGGTCCAGCATTGAGAAGAAGTACTTGAGTGACGAGATGAATATGTGGTACAGTTTCATAGTTGCTCGCCTGCTGCTGGTGAAAATGAATAGTGAGGTGCATCATTCCCGTATGTTGCTGCTGTACAAGATTAAGAAGAACTTGAGCATCGATGTTGGGGGTACAATACTGGCATACATATGGGATTGTATCAATGCCCACAAATGTATAGGCTTCTCCTCCCTTATTACTGCCTTGTGCGTGGAAGGTGGTTGCAAATTAAAGATGATGATTATACACTGATCCCAAAGCTTCCCATAAACCCTCAAATATTTTCGAAGAAAAAGAAAATTGCTATGTCATCAAGGCCGGAAACAAGTAAATCGTTTAAGAAGAATTCGGATGGGGACATGGCAGCATTGAAAGTGAAGGTGGATCACTTGGTGCAATGGACTGAGCAGGTTGGGAAGATCCTGATAGCCATGTGTGGCGAGAGAATCAAAAAATTAGGTCCAATCCCTACTATAAATTCGCCATTTTCCAACACTGGGGAAGACAGCTCGCGCGACGATTGACTACCTTCATTCAGCTCACATCTTCATTTTCTCAACTTGTTTATTTTGCTTGGTAAGTATGGATCTCTATTTTTTCAGGATGTTGATTTCCAAAACATATTTTTCTTCTCCGTGGATTTGACTTGGTAGTTTATGACTGTGGAATTTCAATGCTATTAGTTGTGGGCATCTATTTGCTCTGATTTTGGAAGTTGACAGTTCAAGGCTTGTATCATATTCATGTTTTTGTCTGAGTTGAACTAAATGAGCAACTGCACACAGCTGCTCTCAGTGGAAGTATAGGGTATTTTAGGATTACTTTTTCCCAGCTGAACCAAAAGAGCTGCAGCGCGCTGCAGCTGGCAGCCGCAAAAAAGAAAAATGAAGCTTATTTTATCCAAGCTTTACCAAAAGAGCGGCAGTGCACTGCCGCTTTTAGAGCTTCTCCATATAATTACCAATTAGAACATAGTTTTAGAATAGTTAATATTCATACAAAACACAACATACAACAAAAAATACATATATTTCTTAGAGAATTTATTGCTTGTAACTCTCTAGTCTTCAACCATCTTCTGCTGTTTAGATTGAACGTCTCCAATTTCTTGGCCATCTTCATCTATCCAAAGGCCATCTCTGTGTTTCCTCTGTATTTCTCCCGCATCAATCCCGTGGTTAATCAGAAGGGGGGAAATAGAGGGGAAATCTAACCTTTCACTTGTAACTTCAAAATAAATTTCATCACAGAAAGAGTATTTCTTACCTTGTAACACAAAAGACCAACCTACATTGCACGGGTCATTAACGCAAAAAACTTGTCTTCCTTGTTCGGCCAAAATAAGCTGATCATTTTCATATGCTTCACGACTCTGGTCAACAAGGGTAAATCCCATTGGGTCATCAAGTCAAACTCCAGTTGTGTTAGCAAACTATTGGCACTTGAAAAATGGAATCTTGAATTCTCTATAGTCAAGCTCCTAAATCTCATCAATAACACCATAAAACGACATCACAGTTAGGACAGGTTTATTGTCTTTCTTACTTGCCTGCCACATTGTCTCCGAATCAATGTATACCCCACTATTTTGTGTTGTGCTCTTTGAATATTGGTCCCTAGTAGCAAAAGAGAAACCGTTCATGTCATATCCGGAATACCTCAAGACCGTGTAATTAGGCTTCCTTGCAAATGCTCTAAGTTTTGGGTTATAATCACCTACATTGCATCGATCATAAAACAACTTCAAAAACCTGTCATTGTGCTCCAACTAAACTTTACTAGGGGGCCACGTGGGATGAAAATCTATGATCAAATTAAGGTGCTCGGTCATATAAGCAGTAGTCTCCCTACAATTCCTCAAGACATACAAATGAACTGACATCAGATCACTATTGAATGGAGTAAATAATATTCCCATTGACCTCGGTCTTCCCACCTTCCTTTCAACATGTCCATTCTAGGGCACCCAAATATTTTTATGTTCCTCTAAATAGCTACAGAAAAATTCGTTCTTCGCTAACATATCTCTCAACAATACTAGCATCCGGCTGGCTCATACATTTCACGTATCCCTTGAATACTTTCGTGTGATGCTCAAAAGGATACATCCAATGCATACCAACCGGACCATGTATCTTTATCTCCTGCACTAAATGAATAACTAAGTGAACCATTATATCAAAAAAAGCTAGAGGGAAATACATTTCCAACTTGCATAGCATAACAACCTCTTTTTGAAAGACATCCAAATGGTCTCGGTCAATAGACTTCCGACACATGGAACCAAAAAATAAAAAAAGTCTAGTGATTGAGTACCTTACGTCGGCCTCCATTACCCCATGAATAGAAATAGGTAACAGTTGTTGCATCAAACCATGACAATCATGAGATTTCAACTCAGTCATCCGACAATCCTTTGTAACTATCCGACTAACGGGACCTTCACTGATTTCAAACTATCAAAAACAGAGATTCTCTTCTCCTTTGACAATGTACAAGGTGCAGGGGGCAAGTAAGTCCTCTTACCCTTCACTTCTGGAGTGAGATCATTTCTGATTCTCAAATCTACCAAGTCCAACTGGGCATTCAAACTATCTTTCATCTTCTAGGGAATATTCAGGAGGGTTCCTATCAAACATTCACAAACATTTTTCTCAATATGCATCACGTCTAGGCAATGCCTAACCTGAAGATGCTCCCAGTATGGTAGATAAAAAAATATTGACCTTTTCTTCCATGGACCATCACAATGTATTATGTCATTGCATTTATACTTCCCCAACACCACTCTCAATTTCTTAACCTTCTTGTGAAAATGCACACCAGTTAGTGGTGTAGGCGATTTCCTTTTTTCTTTCCCCCCAACAAAATTGACCACATCATCCCGGTATTTATGATTTCCTTGCAGCCATTTTCTATGGCCAAGATACACTGTCTTTCTTCCTTGGCTTAGCTGTTTGAATTCTGTCTTCTCCTCACAAATAGGACATGCTCTGGGCCCTTTCACAACATACCTCGACAAATTTACATAGGCTAGAAAATCATTGATCATACAAAAAAGCATGGCACGCAATTGAAACTCCACATTTATATGAGCATCAAATACCATCACCCTTTTTTCTTCCCACAATATCTTTAAATCATCAATGAATGGTCTCAAATACACATCAATTTCGTTCCCAGGTTGTCTAGGACCTGAGATTAACAGAGGCATCATAACATATTTCCGTTTATGCACAAATAAAGGGGTAAATTATATATAACCAATATCACGGGCTAAGAGCTATGCTTCGATGACATATTACCAAATTGATTCATCCCATTAGTACACAATGCAAGGCATAAATTTCTAACTTCTGAACCAAATTAAGGATATCGCTTGTCAAAATTTCTCCATTGTTCACCATCTACCGGATGTCTTATCTTGTCGTCACTTGGTCTTTCCCGCTCTCCATGCCATCGCAAGTTCTTTGCATCTTTTGGATTTGCAAATAACCTCTTCAACCTTGGAATTAAATGAAGATACCACATACACTTCGATGGGACCTTCTTCTTCTTCTTAGCCAAACACCCATCATCATCATTCCTCACACCCTTATATCTTGAATTTTTGCACACAGGACATTCAACTGCGTCTTTCAAATCACCGTCATACAGCACACAATCATTAGGACATGCGTGTATTTTCTTGTATTCCAAACCGAGTGGACACAATATTTTCTTAGCCTCGTAAAAGTTTTTTGGTATTCCAATCCCTTCCGAAAACTTATCCTTTAGCAGCTTTAGGAGTGAATTCACACTTGTATCACTCAAAGAACTTGTAGCTTTCAAATTGAAAACCTCCATAAAAAAGGAGAGTATGGTATCCTTACTTTTACAATGCCTTCTCTTTTTCGTCGAGCAAAACACTCAAAATTTTAGGTTTGCCCTGAAAATCTCTTACAATGTTATCGAACATAGCATAAACGGTACAATTGTTTCCATCTACCTTGTCGAACCCACCACCCTTATGTTGATACTCAACATCTCCAAGAAATGTCCATACAATGTAACCTCCATCAATTCGTTCTTAAGAAAGTGAAATATAACAAGCCCACATTCATAAAACCGTTCACGACACAAGCATCTTTTGCATGGAAAAAGTATCATCTCCTCCCGACCAAAGGCATAATCAAGAAACGAATCAATAAATGCAATATGTTCACCACTCCCTCTAGCTAGACTTGGATAGCTGACCATTTTTTTCTCCAGGCAAGCATCGATTCTTAGTCCATTGTATCTAAACAAAATAATACAAACAATTACACAAATATTCATTGTTCAAACATAATAAAAATAAACACAATCAATTTTCTACACAATACTAAAATTTTCATGTGTATGTTTATATGTATGTGTATCGATCAACTTGTTCTTGGGATATATACATATATATGTGTGTGTGTGTGTGTGTACCATCCACAATCATTTACACTCTCACAGCATGAAACTAAACCCACTGAAATCATAATAACCATTAATAAATACAAATAAATTCTCTCCATGCATGCATTAATGGTTGTTATAACTACTATTTAATTGAAATTCAAAAAAGATAAGGAAAACCTACATCCATGGGTCTTCATTGCTTTGGGTTATTGCTCACCATCCAAAAAATCTTTCATCAATGAAGAGAGAAGGGGATTAAAAGTTCAGATCTAATTTTTGAGTGGTAATTCGGAGCATTAAATGCTCTATTTAGCACAGGTTTTTGTGAATAGTAGATAAAACCGGTGCCATTTTTCCCAATAGCAACGGTTTTTAACTGGTGAAACTTCAACCGGTGCCATTTTTCCGAAATTATTTTAACACCGGTTTTTGTAATTTTTTAGCACCAGTTTTTAAAACCGGTGCCAAAAATTTTCATTTCATCGGTTTTTTTATTCTTGCAAATATAACACCGGTTTTTGTAATTTTTTGGCACTGGATTTTTTACCGGTGTTCGTTTAACAACTAACACTGGTACCGGTTATTAGAAAAAAAAATTGGTGTTACAATTATAAAAACCGGTTTGAAAACCAGTGCTTACAAAAAAATTGGTGCTATTACAATTTTCGCACCAGTTTTAATAACCGGTGTTAAAAAATCGGTGCTAGAGGGAGGTCTCTGTGGTAGTGTATAACATTGATACTCCTTACCTAGTACCACCTATATCATGGGTTTAAAACTATCTTTGAAAGTATCGGAGGGTATTTTTGATAATGATGTATGCAAAACAGGTCACCTAAAGGGCATTAGCCATACGGTAGCGGGTTTGATGAAATGTTGGAAATGCTTTACCATTATATAAAAAGTACAACTTTCAAAAACTTCTTCCATGAGTTCGATTGAATATGAGATTTATCCTCGCGAAATTTCTTAAATATGATATAGCATGTTAATCTTACAAAATTGAATGTGATGTTCGAATTATTGGAGTTATAAATTTGTAAGACTTGTACGTATCTCATGTAGTCAAAATTTATTCTCCTTAACATCTGAGACTAAATCATTCATGAATCGCATGCAATAATACCTACATTCTCATTCAACCAGTTGTTTATTATGTTGTACGTAATTCATAGAAATAATTAATTGGGGATGCTTAAATAAAAGAATTTTTACGTTAAAGTTAACGTAATGATTTGTAGTTTTCCTACCTTGAAGAATTTTAAATGGACTTTTTTTGTGTGTTGCTAATGAGTGGATCCATCAACACCTTCCTAATGACACAAACTACTTCTGTTTTAGGGGGGTCATGATATAATTAATCAAACAAGAAGACCATGCCTGATAGAACCATCACAGGTAGGAAATGCCTCCAAGCTAAGAATTTTAGGAAGTCCTTCTATGTAGTCAAGAAGGAGAAACAAACAGGAAACATCATCTACCTTCGATTGGTACAACCGGTCAACCTCATTTTGACGCCAGCCTAGACTTTGTTTTATATCTGACATAACAGGAAGATTCTGCACACGACCAGGATTGGATGACCACACATATTCATATTTGAGATACTTCTCGAAATGACAAGCAACATCTGTGATATCAGAAATAAAGTAAAAAATACATAGGTCTGTTAAATCTGGTGAGCCACTGTTCTTGCACATTAATGATTATTAAACCGTGTGGCCGTCATACGAGCAATCTCAAGCTTCTGCTTGACTACCTAATCATTTTCAAACACACAAAGATGTTCACGAACTTCGTCAAGTAGAACCTTCACGTTCCCAGAATTGTTGGAAATGAATGTCAAATTTTGAGATCCAATATGCCTATATATAATTGATAAAAGTTGTAGCTCATTAATGGTCAATGAATTCAATTTCAAACAAAAATCAACTTAGTAACCAAATGTGGATTACAAGCACGTCTATGTTCAAAATTTTGAAAATTGGGTTATACGAACAACAATTTCCAAGTAAAAAAAGTGAACGAATTCTACAAAATTTTAGATATTTGGGATTTCAAGGCTTCCAAGATCAGATTTCATTATTCTTAATTTTTCTGATTTTAGAACTAAGAGCCATGTTGGGGCATTCACCCACAAACACCATCAATTAAACCATTCAATAGCGGTTAAAATCTAACGTTGTTGTTTTTCACGCCTAAGATGTCGATTCTATCTTAACCGCCATTTAACATCTAACGTTGTTGTTTTTCACGCTTAAGATGTCGATTCTATCTTAACCGCCATTTAACATTTGATCCCATCCGTCCTTAGATCTTCCTTCAATGTGACAATATATTATGATACGGGAACATGTATTTGACAGCAGTTCCACACAGGTTCACAAAAAATGCCACGCATTGGCACCGTTAATGGTTATTCCTGCACTAGTGAGTTAGTAGTCACCATCAGAGAAGAGAACAAAGTGTGCACAATCCTTTTTGATTTTGTAGTCATGGACACCCCTAGTCCATTCAATGCTATTATAGGGAGACCATTGATGAACGCAGAAAAAGCAATATGGTCCCCCTACCATCTTTCTAAATATGAATGGGATAAAATGTTACAATTAGTCCTAGCTACACATTACAATAAATTTAAAAAACTGCTTTAAAATAGATAATGAGACAAAATCAAGTGGATGTGCATAAATATCAACAAATATTAATTATAACATAAAAATGAACTTGACAAATGCATGAAAATTAATAAATGGATAGTTAAAAAACAAACATAAACTAAAATTTATAAAACATCATTGATTGTAATAAGATAGCATAAATTTCAAATTACTATTAAACCTCCTAAACGCTATTCGACGGTCGGAATTTGAAACTAAAAAAAAAAGACCTCAACAAACATGTACAACATGAATGGAAATAGCATAACTGTAATAAAAATGGATGTACACACATAAACGTTAACTCAAATGTACAAAATACCACTAGTTGCGATAAACACCATGCACGACAATTAAAACAATGGAAAGAACTAGGAAAAAATAGGATAATAGATCAATAATACATTCAGATGCACTAAGAGACTTTAAGGACTCGAATCACAACACAAGCACCATAACCACCTCTAAAACCGACCATTTTACTATTCTAAAATCGAAAAGATCATAAATTAGGATTGAAAATTAGAATTATTTTATTACAACAAACATAAACTACAATAAACTTTCACGGCAAGAGAGGGCATCCCGCATAGGATTAGTTCAACCACCAAAAATCAACAAACATAATAGAGAGAATATGAAGAGGAGAGAACCGTGGGTTTATGAATGTAGGAGGAAGATGAAAAAGTCAAATTTTATGATTTATATAAAAAAAATTCAATTATTACATTCCTAAGTTACTCGATTTCTGTTAATTTTATAAGAAAATCTTCAATCCAATCATATCTTTCGTTAATTATGTAATGATCCCATCTAACGCTTGGTATAAAACAAGAGTTTGTAAATTAAAATAACCAAAATTTCCATGCATTAACATGTTGTTATGATGAAATTGAGTTTGGGGTTCAAAAAGTAAATTTCTAAAATTTTAATACTCTCTCTGTCCCACCAAAAACGGTAGAATTGCTTTTGATTCGCTTGTTATGGGAACTGATGTGACAGGGAATGCATGTGGAAAAGTAGGAATATTTTAAAAAGAAGTATACCTATTCTGAATGTTTTTTATGTTAAAAAAACTAAAAAAATCTATATAAATGATCCTGACAAAGGGATATCAGGCATCCAATCAATATCGGCCACATAGGCTAGGATTTGCTTAATGTAATTAATTTATTTACTATCCATTTTAACCACCCTTATATTGCTATGATATTAGGAGTTTTCTTTCTTCACGCACAATCTCAATATATCCATCTCCATCATACCCCTCATGTTTCTCTCCACCGCTCATGTTCTGGGTTGCAGAACCCCATAAATCTCTTAATTTTTGAAGCCAATAGCACAAACGCGATGAATCACAATATAAAACAACGCACAAACCCCAAAAGTAAAAAAAATGGATCCAGGATTTTGCACATAAAAATATTAATGAGGGGATTAGATGGAGTAGGTAGGTCTAAATAATCAGACCGGTGGTGGGAAGAATGTGACGGATGGTAGTGGAAAAACATGAGCGGGATGATAGAGATTGATATATTGTGATCGTGCATAATGAAAGAAAACTTTCAAAATCATGTGATATAAAGAGTGTTAAAATGGATAGTAAATAAATAAATTATCTAAGTAAATTATACTCCCTCCATCTAAGCTATTTTTCCACAATTTTCTCTTTGGGACGTCCTAGTTGTTTTTGCACGGTTCACTGTAATTCCACTTTTAGCCACTTTTTATTCATATTTTATGTTGGGCTGACCCAAATTATTTGATGCACTCTTCACAAATCAAATTGAAAAGAAAGTGAAAAGGAAAATAAATTTAGGGAATGCCACCTAGAAAGTATATAATAATACACACTTAAAAATACTTCCTCTTTCTCTCTCCACAAAAATAGTTGGGGCGGAGGGAATACTTGGCAGTTATTGATTGGATGTCTGATATCCCCTCTATCATGATCATCTGTATTGCTATTTTTCTGTAAAGAAAGAATATCGTACAAATTTAACAATATATTCTTCGTTATTATAGACAATTTTTAAATAATGTCATTTTCATTGAGATGAACTGAATACATTTTTAAAGAAAAATATATTGTTTAGGTCTAACAAATACATTTTTGATATTGTAAGAGCAAAAATAGAAATAAATTAATCTTTCGCAATGCATATCTTAAAGGAAAAAGCTTCACTTGTAGCCGATTAAGACATCCTTATAGCATGTGCAGTGGCGGACTAGAAGACCCTCCACTTGCACATGAAGGCTCTAAATTCCTCACAATGGAGGTCGTTTGCCCTTAAATTTTACTTCATTTGGATGATTTTTTTTTCCCTTAAACCATCCAAAGGTAGATGGGGGAAATTATATTAGGTCTTCCAAGCTGTATAATAGAACAAAAAAACAAGACGAACATAAAAAGGAGATGAAGCCGAGGCTTAGTTGAGCTTTACATGAGTAAGCCATAAGCTCTTGAGGCAACACTTGTTCCTCCCAAAATAATGTGTTAAGATGAAAGAAGTAAGTGGAGGATAATAAAGAAACTATTAGACTAAGGAACAGGATCATCGAACTTGTTAGTGAATAGCAATAGCTAGACACGAAGCAGTCAGAATCACCCTCCAAATTCTAATGAGCTAGTCCTCCCTTAGTAGGGGTTTCATCATGTACAAACTTGAGCAAGCCAATAAAGCCAACAGTATCCAGCTATTCAGAACTTGTATCCTTAATCGAGCAGCGCGATGAACATAGATTGTTATATACCATATGCACCTGTAAAAAAATCAATAGAAATCAGTAGCATCCGATCTAATGAACCAACCTTAGGGAAGGAGTACCAATTTGATCAAGCCTAATTAATCCTTGGACCGAGTTAGAAAGCATAGAGAATGTGGAAAAGGATAAGTCCATCTGAGAATGAAGACAAACTTTTTGCAAGGGAATGCGCAACAAGGTTTGCCTGTCTATAGGTGTGCACCAGTTTAAATTCACCCAAAGATTGGTGAATCTCATCAGCTAAATTGTACATTTTCCAGTGCGCTGTAAGGGGGTCATTAGCAAACTGAACAACACTAAGGCAATCAGATTCAATACAAACAGGTGAGGAGTAATCAGTTGACATTTGTAGAGCAAACTTAATTGCCTTCAATTCAGCTTCAAGAGAGGAGAAAGCATGAGTATATATAGTGTGTGCGCCCCTGAAACAACCCCTATTATCTCTAATTATCATTCCTATTCCACTCATATTCGTATGATAGCACCATGAAGCATCGACATTAAACTTGAAACCTGAGCAGGGCCTTCTCCAAGCAATTTTAAGAATTTTAGGCTTTGGAGAAGGTTTAATCAGAGGCAAGAAAGAATGTTCAGCAATACTCAAGTCAAAGGAGGAAACTATGAACACAGGTTTAGCAGTAAAAGTGAAAAAAATCTGATCCCTTATATGGTTAAGTACTAAATCCGGGAGAGGCTTGACATAATCATATAGAAATTTATTCCTCATCTTCCACAGATTCCAACATGTAATTACAGCAGCAGTTTGGACAATGGTTGAATGTAAGAAACTTAGGGTAGGGTAAGTAAAATAGCATGATATTCTTTCCCATATAGATGGGAAAACTCTGTCCCTAATTTCCATGAACTGATGAACTATTTTCCAAACTCTCACTGCAAAACTACACGAATTGAAAAAATGATCCAAAGAGTCTTCATGGGCATTGCACATACAACATTTTGAAGGTAAGCAAAATCTCAGTTTTCTTAGGATATTATCAAAAGGTAATAAAGAGTTAGTCAACTTCCACATAAAAATAGAGATTTTCTTATCAATTCTAGAATTCCAAAGATGTTGAATAGAAGCAATAGAACCTCTACTGTTACTGAGTAGAAGATAGGAGGATTTGAAAGAGAAATTACCATTGATTCCTGGTTTCCATATTAGCCTATCTTCTCTGTGTGTTGATAGTTTAGATTCCTGCAAAATAGAAATAGCATCAGGAGGTAGGAAACGAATAATTTTACTGATCAGAATTGATTTATTGGAGATAAACTCGGAGACTGTACAGTCAGCCGAAATGTCAACCAGATTCTGATCACAGAGGTCAGTAAGGGGACCAATATCAAGCCAGTTAGATGTCCAAAAATTACAGTCACCCCTACCCACAATCACTCTAGAGTTAGCTTCAGCCCATGTATTGACATAACAGATCCTTTTCCAATTTGAAGAAGTCCTATATGAGGGAGGAAGGGAAGCAACGAAATGAGTCCACAGGGCCTCAGCTTTTTGGTATTTCCACCACAGTTTAACTGAGCATGTTTTAATTATGGTGGATATTGATCTAAAACCTAGACCATTTTGACTAATTGGGAAGCAAAGAGAATCCCATTTTCTCCATGATCTTTTAGGATTCAGATCAGTTCCCCCCCCCCCCCCCAGAATAAATTACTCAGTTTTTTTTCTATGGTATTAATGATCACTTTTTCAGGTTTTAGAACTGACCAAATGTGCTGAGGTATAGAATAAATGCATGACTCAATAAGTGTTATTTTCCCGGTAGTAGAGATCCATCTATTTTTCCAGTTACCTATCTTACTGTCTATCTGATCCAGAAGAGGTTGGAAATAGATTCTTTTTGCAGCCCCAGTGAAAATAGGAACTCCAAGATATGTGAATGGAAAAACCCCAATTTTAATTCCCAAAATCCTTTTTGTTTGGCTAATTTTTTGAACTGAAGCATGTTTCCCTATGAAGATGTCACTCTTATTGTAGTTAATCTTTTGGCCAGTGACTTCTTCAAAGGTAGACAGGAAAGCTTTAAATCTAATCAAGGTAAGCTTTGTAGCCTTAAAGAAAACAACAGTATCATCCGCATAACATAGATGTGAAATATTGAGAGAATTACCTGGAAGGTCAAAGTATGCCAACTTACCATTATGAAAAATAAAAGCCAAGCTCATAGTAAAAGCCTCAGAGAAGATGTTAAACAAAAAAGGAGATAAGGGATCACCCTGTTTAATACCCCGAGTGGATTGAAAAAATCCCACTGGCTTACCGTTTATCAGAATGAAGAACCAGGCCTGTGACAAATTTTTCATGATGGAAAAGATGAATTTTACTTCATTTGGATGATGTGTAAGAATAAAGTCTTCACATGAGAAGACTTGAAAATGCTTGTGATGTGGCATTATGGCTCTTATTTGTTGCTTCTCTGCAAATGCGGAAAATACACTGAAATTCATTTTAATTTTTTTTATAATTATAGTTATCTCATTGCAATAAATAAAATTAAATATTAAATCACCATAATGATTATATTTATTACAAATTATCATGTTTAATTATTTATCGGTCTAAAAAGGACATCATAAAATTTAATGAATTTATATTTAAATTAATTTAAAATTATTAAGGATAAAACACATATTTTTAGCTATTATTGATAAAAAGGTCATTGGGATTAACGTATCTTTGTGGATTCATACATTAATTTACATAATTCAACTTTATTTATTAATTGTATTTATAAAATATATACTTAACTTTATTTTTAATACAAATAATGATAACAACTTCAAATTATTAAATACAAATTTTATGTATATTATTAGAAAATTTATAATATTATTTAGGAAATTAGAGTTGATTTCTTTCTATTTTAATAATTGATCTATAAATATAAATAGTTAGTTGAAAATAAGAAAAAAGTAATGGGACAATTTAAAGATGATTTGGAAGAGAATGTATGATGTGGACGTGATTGAATGATTGTGATATTTGAATATGTTGAGAGGAGAGAAAGTGCAATAGTCTCATATTGGGTCTTTATCATTGTACATGCTCTTAGACCTTATCTTCTGAAAAAGCATCCTCGGACCTTTTTTATTTAAAAAATCCTTAGACTCTTAAGAATACAAAAGAATATACTCCATTTGTCTTAGTTTAAATTGCACACTGTTTATTTTACTCCGCTACATAAAACTTGAGAGGAACTTATGCTGAATAATACTTCTATGAACCTGAAAAACATATAGCTCCAAAAAAGGATATTATAAAAAGACAACATTTAAGCCGTGTACGAGTCACTTTCCTTAATGCTTTATTCGTTCCCTTTTGTGCGCATATGAATCAGAACAAATATCTCGTAGGATAAAGTGAAGCTGGGCTGACGGAAGTATGCACTCACTTCTCCAACCCTGAATGAACAAAGGATCGAAGAGCAAGAATTCTCTAAGAATAATGCATTGTCATTATTTTCCTTTTTGTGAGGTTTTCTCTCTTCATGAGTACTTCTCTTTCTTCTTTTTTTCATGTTTTCTTGTATTCTAGTTGTATTCTTTTTATGTGCTTCAAGGAGAAGACAACTTGTCTATTTATAGACTAATGACTTGAGATAAATTAATATATCTCTTCATGACAGATACCCTTTGGGAACTTAAAGACATTTCTATTGTTGATGATCTTAATTGTTCACACCGCTTCAGTATTCATAGTCAGATATTTTCAATCATTGGAAACATACAACAATCCCCCATCATTTCTTATAACTGAAAAAATACTCTTTAAATCACATATAACTCTTGATAAGCCATGCATCGGAAAGTGGTGTCTTTCGATTGAACCAAAGCCTTAGTGAAGGTCGCTATAACATGTCGAACCACTTAGTAGGCTCTGCTTTGAACCAATGGTTTATGTAACAAGCGATATTGATCAACACATGCAGATTCGCTTTATTCCCATTGTTATAAACCACACACTTCAAGATTCATGTGTGTCTATCCTTTCATGAATGTGTCCAAGAAGTAAAGTCTGAAAATCTTGCAATTGACATTTAAGTCTTACAATCATATAGGCAAGTCCATCTGCTTCTTTCACAGTATGAAACAACACCAAGGCCAATCAAAATGCCCTCACCATTTATGGCTCCTTCATTGACTTGTTAAAAACTTTTAAGTTCACCCTTAATATTAATCAGGCGGGTTAAACTAGCACACCCTCTTTTGGGATATTTTAGTTGAGGGCTCAAACCATTATTATAGTGTACTTTGACTCATTGAACCAAAACTTGGTATTTAACCAAGTGTGGATTGAGGTTCCACCATTAGTGATTCAAATGGACTTTCCATCCCACTTTTGATGTTTCATTCATCAACTTACTCAATGATCTCCTCTCCGTAAGTGACCTGAATTTTCTATACAAACTCTTAGTACATGAGAATCTATGACATTACACTACAAGAAAAATGACCTTTTACTTCGCCCTTTTTACCTCAGTTTTTCTTGTTAACCCCAAATAACTGAGGTAAAAAGTACACGTAAAAAATATGACATGATCGACATCGCATGCATGTCCGGCTTACCGACGTTGGTTATTTTTGTGACCGACGTTGCACGTCACTCCTGCAGATATGAATGACCAACATCGCACGCATGTCTGGCTTACCAACGTCGATTATTTTTGTGACCGACGTCGCACGTCACTCTCGCAGACATGAATGACCGACGTTGCACACATTTCTCTCTTATCGACGTCACTTATTAATTTGACCGACGTCGCATGTCCTTCTCACAGACATGAAATGACTGACACTGCACACCTTTCTTGCTCACCGACGTCGCTTGTTTTTGTGACAGACGCTTGATGTCACTCTAGCAAACATGGTACTTTTAAGTATATGAATAACTAGATAACACCCTACCGATGCTCGATTTCAAATAATTGAATATATATATATTATTAATATATTTATTTTTTAGCAAAACTGAAATATATATTTTAAACATTTTTATGCAACTCTATTTCTTTTGAAATTTAATTTTAAATATGAATTTATGTTTATATTTTCAAATGAAATAAATTAAATATAGAGTTTGAGTAATACATGATCGAAGTCGAATATAAATATATAAACTTTATTTTTTCACCGAATAAAATTTTATATACTACTTATTCATAATTATATAAAATAGTATAATCCAAAATTTTATTCGGTGAAAAATAGAGTTTATTTATTATTATTCGACTTTGATCACATATGACTCAAACACTACATTTAATTTATTTCATTTGACACGTGGCTACACATGTAAAAGGTGACGTGGATAGGAGTTGCTCTTTTAGTATTTTCCATTCGACATATGGCTAATCCCTTTCTTACTTCTATGTAACAAACTCTATGTTACTCTAGAACATGTGTTAGCACTTTCCAACATTTCACCAAAAAAATCATCTATTTAATATTTCTATATTTATGCCAGAATAACAAAAAATTATGTATTTTAGAGCAACAAAGTATAAGGTAACACAATTTGGGCCATAGTGTAATTTTTCAAGATTGTGTTGAAGTAATCAATGTTGACTTTCGAGGCACTTTCGTTCGCCCATACATGCCCAAATTAGAAATCACAATTGTATATAATTGAATTGCATTTTGGTGTTGCCAATTTCGTGATCCGACAACTCCGACTTTCTTGGAGGGAAGTGCAAAAAGTAAAAACTTTACTCGTAACTCTAAATTGAAATCCGCTCGAACCTGATACTACCCTATACACCCCAATTATATTTTCCAAGTCCTTAACATAGTATTTATCAATAAACATATGCACGAATATATTTGTAATCTTTTCATATTTTCCTTTCTTACTTCTATGCAATCAACTCTAAGTTACTCTAGAACATGTACTAGTGTCATTTCTCCTATAAATATAGCCTTAGTCTACTAGGTTAAACATGTAGAGTAGAATAGAGAGAAGTAGATAGAGATTTTATTCATCATTTTGTAGTAGGAGAAACACTCTCTCTTTTCTTTTCTTTCTTTTCTTTTTGCTTAGATCCTAGATCTGGAATTCAAATCCATATTTGAATTCCATACCTATGGAGTAGTTTCCATAGCTTTGGGATAAATTGTAGACATGTTTGATTAATGCTTATATGAGATTTATTAGATTCATCCTAGCATTTGTGTTCATGATATTATTGTGACTTGTTCTTAAATGTTTAAATTTCATAAATAGTACACCCTATATAAACACACACTTTGGGATATATTCATGCATGGTGCAAATATTGTCCCTTGGAAAGGGAAACGGGGATGTTTGTATGTGAAAGGGAGTACATTGCGTCTGCGTGGGTGTGTGCACGAAAGACCAAAGTATTGCTCTAACTTACTTGCCATCACACCCACCTTAGCTGATTATGTAATGTAGTCTAGGAGGTTACAGGTAGAGATAGTAAAAAAGTAGTAAGATAGGCTTGTAAGAAGCCCTAGTGTTATAGATAATATGACAATGACCCCTTGACCTAATTGATTAGTGATTGGGAGGTAGGGCATTCGTGGCTGAATCCCGGGACGTAAACGCATGGGAGAGAAACAGATCTACAACAATGGTTGGACCTTGTTGTACTCCCCGATTGTGATGGTGGTGTCAATGGAGGGTTGCGAGCGCACCCGATGTGACAGAAATGGGGAAGTGTATGCCATCGGCCACACCACGTGTTATGAACACTCTATTAGGTTGTTTGTAAATCTCACATGTGAATGAATTGAGGATCAAAGCTTTAAATCATTCAGGTCTCACAATGATTCCCCAAGTGCTTAGCTAATTAGATTACTTGTTTTTTAATTTCATGTTTTGTAGTTGTTAGTTTGAAAAACCAACCCCTCCCCTTGTTTGTATACATTTACTAACTATTCCTTTCACTTGTACATATCTGTAAGAGGTTGTGCTTTCATTGACTCTTAGGCCCTAGCATTTCTGTGGATATAACAAGGGATTATAGCTAACTACCTTATCGGTAGCGTAGTAGTGAGAACATGTACTGAATATAAATTTTATCTTTGACCTCTCAAAGCCTCCACGGGAGGGTCAAATTTTGGCGCCATTTTTGGGGATGCTATTCAGCTTAATTTCATTATGATTGAAAAAGAAAATTTTGAAAATCCCCAAAAATAAATATTTCCCGATATTGAGACTCTATATGCCTTATCTTGTGTGAATGGTCTAACTTGTGATACTATTCTTATTGAGTATGCTTCTTCTAATCTGAATGAGGGTATTTCACCTTGGAATCTCTTGCAGTGTGAAAGGAATCGGGTAAAGAAATTAAAAAATCCTAAGCCCCTTTTGACCCCCAACTCAACAAGAATATATCCACGCTTGAGAAGAATGGGATTCCTTGATTCATCATTCCTAAGGTAAAAGGTAAACCTAGAATGATGTGGTGACCCACCCATTGCGATGTGGTCACTGGTGGTGTCATGGATGGTGATTAAGGTGACCCACCAAGCCACTCTTTTTAGTTTAAAAAATTGAGGGAAAATAAGTCGTGAAAACGATAATAAAGAAACTTTGTTTTATTTCAAATAGGTGGCTTCTTTTGAATGTTTTTAAAATTATAGCGGTGAGTTTGATTTTTCATGGAAAGTTTTAGGAAATTTTAGTCATCAATTATTTGTGTGGAACAGTACCACTCTGGTTTTTAAATTTTTTATGCAGGTGCGAGAGAAAATTCGTAGGAGACAGATGGACTAATGGTTTCTGCCTCGATGTTTTGCATGGGCTTATTCTTTGTGCCAGGGGTTTGGCACGAACTGATGTTTTGTGCCTGGAGATTTGGCACAAGCCTATGCTTTGTGCCAAAGCCCATCAACACAAAGCTGACGTGGCTACCATGAGGACACAGACACAGGCCGCAGGGACTCCAGTGAGAGGCTGGCCTGTAGATGGCTCGTACAGACACGGTGCCGGCACAAAGCCAAGTGTAGGTATGGATCTAACCTAGGGATTTGTTTTGCTTCCTAACCTAAGCCAATCCTAACCTAGACAATTCCTTATTTATATCCCCATGCCCATAATATTCTATTCCCACACCAACCTTCAGCCTAAACACTTATGTCCTCTCCCTCTCTTACTAATCCGGCCGTAAATTTCTCATTTCTCATCCAATTATCCCATACCATATATCAAAATTTTTCTCTTTTCAAGCTTTATACAACCTCTAAACTACAATCCCAGAAAATTCGTGAATTTGAACACTGTATTGAGGGAAGCCTTTAGCCGCAATTGGTATTTTCTCCGGGGAGTAGAATTATTTATTCCCTTTGGGACGTTGGAGTTACTTTAACTCATCCTAGGAGAGGTGTTGCATAACCCTCGAGCAGAGATTCCACCACACTCTCCGTTTGAGGTAATTTTGGTCAAGCTTACTCATATTTGAAGGAATCATATTAGCTTATTTAATGTGGGATTGTGCTTGCATGCTTGAGAATTTTGGTGATTAGTGTTGTTGGTAGATTTACTTGGATGGTATTATTCTGTGTTGAGGGTAGTTGGAGAAAATATTGTGCCATATTTTGTCTTTGTATGGTAGCCATATATCTTGGACATTATGGCTCATGTACAGAGGGAGAGGGGAGAGCCTAGTGAGCCACCCTATATGAGATTGACCACCCTCATTGAAGCCCATAAAAGAAGGTGGGGGTACTTATGGGGTGCCTGATTTTAGAGACAAATTTTGTAGATGATGTGCCCCTCAAGGGTCTCAAACTTTACAAACCTGTCTGAATTTTACTAGGGAGATTAGGAATGAAGAATTTTATCACCCTTTCTGGTCCCACCTACGCTAGATACACCCTGGATTTCTTAGCTATTGTTGAGAGGTTTTGAAATATGCATGGAGGTTGCTATATCACTTTCCATCTGGGAGATGAACCCCGCATGTTGACATATTATCATCTCGGGAAGATTTTCAATTAAAAGGAGCAACGAAAGGCGCCAGGGTACAAGGAGCCAAACACATGTGATTCGGTCCAATAATTGGGTGCCATCACAAGATAGATAAGGGGAAAGAAGAGCAAGAACATCGACATAGTGTATCCCGCACTCAAGTACATGGCTAGGTTGTTGTCGATTATAGTGAGTTTCCATGAGAAGGCCATTGCCTTCACTGATGATGACTGCAGGATCCTTCTATGGTCTATGTGCATGTGGAGAGATTTCCCTAACTTGGTGGAAAATTTTATCTAGGAAGTATGGATCTCACTTTCTCATCTACCTGCACTGGCAAGATATCGATGAGAGGAATAGTTATGCTTTTGGCAAAATACTTCCACTTTCTGAAAAGTCAAAACATGAGGGAAAACCTAGAATAAATCTTTACACTCACTCTATCGGTCATGGCAGAGGTGAGGCTTATACAGAAGAAGCGTGATTCCGTCTTCTAGAAATACAAGGGAAAGAGATTCATGAGGCAACTCTAGAGTGAGAGAACCAAGTTGAGAAAGTCCTTCAGGTTGTTAGATCTTATTATTGAGCTGATGCAGGTTTAGAGGCAGGTTTAGGGAGTACGACCCAAGATATGAGGAGTTTGAGGAGGAGCATGAGCAATCTGAGCATCAGATTTCCTTTGGTGTTATCACAGAACAACCATCTTTTCCTCATGCTATGCCACCACCTATGGATCACCCTATTGTTCCACCGCCACCTTTTCAGCGGGTATCAGGAGAACCACCCCCTTTTCTGGGGCCGATCAGCATGCATGAGAGTTCTTATCATTCCACAGGGCATGACGTTAGTAGTGCACATAGACATATCATCTCATCTCACCATCAGGATTTCTAGGAGTTTAGTAGGAACAACATCAATGGGTCCCCTCCACCATCTGAGCCTCAGAGACATAGCATTTCATACCACTCTCATCATGGGGCTCACTCATGGCAGCATCTACAGTACATCCCTTTCCGAGGCGATGAGTCACCGGGTTTTCTATTTGTTTTTTCTTATCCCATGTGGACCGAGCCACCTTAGCAGCACCAGCTGGATTGGGAATGATCTTTAGAGTACTCCATCTTCAGGGTGAGGAAAGACTTGGTTACCACTAGAGCTCAGCTAGATGACCATCATTGGGATATAGTTGAAAGATTTGAGAGAGTTGATGGTCAGTTGCATTATCTGATGAAAGGCATAAGAGCTCTCTATGAAGAGCTGCTAGATATTAGTGACAGATTGAATAGTGCAGGCATAGGGGAACGCTATGTGGATCCTCTACACGAGCAGGGGCAGGGAGCTAGACTTTGCAGGAGGGAGTGATTTTTCTTATGATTTCAACCTTTCCTTTGCCTTGGTTACTTGCATTGGAAACAACACAAGAAACTAAGTGTGAGGAGGGGTTGAAACATCTTCTATTATGGTAACACCTTTGCTAGTATTTCCTTTAGCCTATGTTATATTGTTTTTTATTTGCTCATGACTATCTTTTCCATATACATTTTTTTCTTTCCCTCATTGAAATTTTTGTTTTTGGTGAGAGGGCACCTTTTGTAGTTTTTTTGGGATGTTTTTGGTAAGCTATTAGTGGTGTATTTTTTCTCTGAGTTTATCTTTTGTAGTATGAAGCCGACTTTTGGGGCAATTCTGTGCTACACCAAAAACATTTTGAAAAATGAAAAAATATAAAAACCCGGACAAGTTGAAAACCAAAAAGGGAAACTTGGGTAACATTGGGAAAAGCCCGGATAGGTTGAAAGATCTAGGTAAAAATGAGAGGTTGGGCCCAACTAGGCTTATGAGCCTAGGCAAAAATGACAGGCCGTGTGGAAAAAGGTGAAAAGTGAGTACCCTTTGTGTGTTAAAGATAGGATGAAAACCCAAACGGTCCCTAGGAAAAATTAGAGAAGTTGAGGGAAAACAAAAAAACTAGGTTGACGATACACTTGACTTCTTGGTTGTATTCCTATGTTACAACCAAGTCGACGGCCTTTGTATTTCCTTGGTGGATTGTTTTTGGGAGATGACTTTTTGATTGTTTAGGGATCATTTTGGGAAAGGTAAGCTAGCTTAACACTTATCTTTTTGGCTTACATTTTTTCACATTTCACTTTTGGGTGGTCATATTGCCTATGTTCTTCGGGGAGTGTGAGAGTTGTGAGATTCTTATTATTTTCTGGAGAATCAGGGTAATCCAGGAATAAGTTGGATGCCTCGGTTAACTTATGCCTGCACGATACATTTCGCTTAATTCTTTTTCTTGTCCTTATTTACTCAAGGACGAGTAAAAGGTTAAGTGTGGGGAGTCTGATGTGCTTCATTTTGTGTGCGTTAACCGTTGCATTCGTCATAGTTTTTAGCTTGTTTTATTGAGTGGGTTGCTAGTATTAGTTGAGTTCACGTGACAAGGGGTTTAGATGACCATGTTTGGTTTTCTTATCTAAATCATGCATTTTGTAAACTTAATTAGTACTAATGGACATCTTTTATCCATGGGTTCCTAGATCTTCTATGTGATCATCTTTAGTAGGTCGCCCGTGAGTAATTTTTGGTTAAATTATATGTGAAGGTTGTTCATAAGGGCGGTAGGAGATATTAAAGGCCATTCATAGGAACGGTAGAAGAGATCGAAGGCTATTCACCTCTAGAATGGTAGTAGATGAAGGCCACGAACATCAATGCATGATAGAAGGAGATTGGAGTCAAAGATAGGCGGCAATGGAGATTAAAGCAGATAATGATGAAATGGGGAATCGTGGTCCAATGAGTTGCGCCCAAGTTCGAGAATGACTCGAGAAGAATTAGCCTTCAAGGTTGATTCCATTAGATTCTTCTTCTCAAGCGCTATAAAATCGACTATTAAAATCTGACTAACGGTTTACCCGTAGCAAATGAAACAAGTCCAACTGACCAAGGCACCACGGGTTGGCGTGGGCCATTTATGGTTGGCACCAATGGCCTGTGCTAATGGATTTGGACCATGGCTACAACATTCTGCATGAGGCTATGGAGTAGACCATGCTAAATATCTCATTGGCAACACACATGAGTTTAAAACTTCACTAAAAAATGGCTTAGTATGGGCTCGGACCGTCCCATTTATGATGGCATGTGCAGTTCCAAGTCTAAAATGTCGAGACTAGATGGGGGGTGTGGAAAATCAAGTGGCCCGTGCCAATTTTCTAAGCGAATCAGCCTTCCAGACCACAGTCCGCACCAAGGACTACATCCCACACGATCAAAAGTCCAAGACACGCCTTCCAGACGACGGCCCGTGCCAAAGGCCATGGTCCAATGCAAAAGGTGTTGGCACGGACCGCGCCAGATATGGCAGCCCATAGTAGAACGAAGCTATGGCCTGTGTGAAATTTAGCACCCCATCCAAAGGACTTATCACGGACCGCACCAGATCTCGCAACCCGTGACAAGTACATGGTGCGGATCGCGCCATTTGCGTCTGGCAGTGTATGAACTAGGGCTTAGTTTTTTTGGCCTATTTTTAGGCCCAATCCCCTTATCCTATAAATATAGCCTTAGTCTACTAGGTTAAACATGTAGGGTAGAGTAGAGAGAAGTAGATTGAGATTTTAATCATCATTTTGTATTAGGAGAAACACTTTCTCTCTTTTATTTTTGCTTAGATTCTAGATGTGAAATTCAAATCCATATTTGAATTTCATATCTATGGAGTAGTTTCCATAGCTTAGGGATAAATTGTAGAAATGTTTCATTAATGCTTATGTCAGATTCATTAGATTCATCCTAGTATTCATGTTCATGATATTATTGTGACTTGTTCTTGAATGTTTAAATTGCATGAATAGTACACAATATATAAACACGCACTTTAGGATAGATTCACATATGGTGAAAATATTGATGCCCCCATGGGAAGGGAAACCTGGATGTTTGTATAGGTAAGGAAGTACGTTGCATCTGCGTGGGTGTGAGCACGGGAGACCCAAGTATTGATCTGAATTACTTTCCATCACAGCAGTCTTAGCTGATTAAGTAAAGTAGTCAAAGAGGTTATGGGTAGAGATAGTAAAAAAGTAGCAAGTTAGGGTTGTAAGAGACCCTAGTGCATAGATAAAGTGCCAACGACCCCTTGGCCTAATTGATAGGTGTTGGGAAGTAGTGCATTCATGGTGGAAGCCCTGGACATAATCTCATGGGGGAGAAATAGATCTACAACAATGTTCGGACCTTGTTGTACTCCCCTAATTATGATGGAGGTGTTGAGGGAGGGTTGCGAGCGCACTCGACAAGACAGGTATAGAGAAGTGTATGCCATCGGCCACACCATCTGTTATAAACACTCTATTAGGTTGTTTGGTAAATCTCACATGTGAATGAATTAAGGATCAAATAATTAAATCATCCATGTTTCACAATGATTCCCTAAGTGCTTAGCTAATTAGATTACTTGCCTTTTAATTTCATGTTTTGTAGTTATTACACCCACCCGGTATGTATTTACTAGATATTCCTTTCACCTGTACGAATTGACAACATGTACGAGGTTGTGTTTTCATTGATTCTTAGGCCCTAGCATCTCTATGGCCATACCCAAGGCTTACTGCTAACTACCCTATCGGTAGCATAGTAGTGACAACGGAGCAGAATATAAATTTTATCTTTGGCCTCTCAAAGCTTCCGCTCAGGTTAATTAGCTACAATTAACGATCCCGGGTGGTGGCAAGTCAAGAAATAATAATTTCTTCTTTCATAAGTACACCAACTTGTGATTTAGGGTTTATTAATCGTCATGATTCATACAATCAAAACCCATCCATATTTCTTCATGTTATTTAACAATAATCATAAATATGATTCACGTTGGTCACACATCCTTCATAACTATGATAAAACATAACCGAGCACCAAATATGCCTTCGAATTAGCCAAATATCTCATGTGAGGTAAAACTCAACTAAAACTGTGAATTCCTTTTAGGCATTATAATATCACCAAGAAAAATTATTTAGTCTACCTGTGCAAATTTTTACCAATCCATAGTTGCGACTTTATTCATACATCAAAGTATGTCCAGTACGTATGCAAACAACTTGCAATTTAATCTCACAATCCAAATAATTTGATTTATACCATGCAACTTGGATATCTAAGATACATACATACGGCTCACACATCCAATATTTTTTAGTCACCCATTTTCCAAGTATTCTAGGTACCATGCTGATGTGTCTCCAAACCGATCAAGTTAAATGTCAAGTCTTATGCTGAGACATACCTTGTCTCCAAATCCTAGCAGTGTAGACATACCTTGTATTTATACCTGAATAACCCTAGCAGTGTTTGTTATAGCTTAACTTTTGCAGGACACATTAAATGCCAATAAAGACGATCATAGTTCTGACTGTTTCTTCTCAACTCGTTGGGGTGAGGTAGGCCCAATAACTTATTTTGGCTCATTAGGCTTAACCATCATCAAAAGGCCCCAGAAAACTAAATATCTCCTTCAGGTTTGAAAACATTTGAGATAGGTGAATGAGGGTTCCTTAATGTGGTATCTCGAGGTTCATCAGCCATAGGATCAAGCCTGGATACAACGTCTCGAGGTGATTCAGCCCTCGAGGTGATGTTTAGTTTTCTTATCTATACCTTTTAAGAATTTGTAAAGACATGCATTTTGGTCAGTTGTGGGAAAGGGCACGTAACTGGCAGTTTCTTTTATAAAAGATGTGAAAATATTCTCACGCCTTTTCAACTTTCAGTTTTTCAAGATAATCATTATGTCGCCTCCATTTCAACTTTCATAACTGCTTATTTGTTTAACTTCCCTTCACTTTTTCTACAGGTTATTTAAGGAAGAGATCATCTGTGAAAAAATCTCTCTTGGTTGTTTTCATCATTTCTTCTCTTCTTTTTTTCAAGTATCTTCTCTCTTCCCCATCTTACTTTCCCACATTTTTATTACCATGGTGACTGGTCTTGCTATCCCTGTCAACAATTTTGATGACATGGGGTTCTCCTTCGCAAAGAGGAAAAGAGGGCTCAATTAGATCAAAGCAGAATTCCGGTAGGACCCTTGGGGTAGTCCAACGAGATTGGTCACATAGCTTACTATCCAGGCAGGTTCATAATTACGGACATACCTCCTAGGAAAATTCCCCTAGGTTGGGCAGCTATCAAGGGAAAAGGTCTTTTGAGAGTTTCCTCTGTCACAGAGAGTGTAGAACTTCAACCTCCTACAAAAGAAGATGAGGCTTTCTCAAGGATCCCTTAGAGGAAGAAATAGGAAGTCCTTAAGTGCCATTCCCAAGGTATATTTACCCTCATAGATGTGAGAGAGGGTGGTTTCTTGAACGAGAGTGATGTGGTTATCCAGTTAGGTACGAACACTGATATTCACCTTAAAAACTTATCTTCCAGCAAAACAGATCTCAGAAGTGACTCCAGGGAAAAGATTCTGACGATCAAGTCATTTTTTCCTCTAGAGAATTGGAAATCCTTAGTTCAGTAGCACTTACCTTCTTCAACGTTGCTCTTGCTGTATTTATAAGACTCCACTATCGTGGCTTTATATTCCTCTCACCTGAGAATATGGGTTGTACCACAATCTCTATAAATCCTATATGTGGCTCAAATCACCCATCGTGTCTTAATCGTGTCTCTGCCTTTATTAGTTCATGATTATATGCTTCCGACCAAGCTCCACTTTTTTTGGTCACCATCCTTATATGCATTTGTTCTTTGGGCTGGGCTTACAGCCCAACGATGCCAGCATGGGCTAGGTATACACCATAAGCCCCATCTAGCCATGAAGTCTAGCAAACACGAAGCGATGACTTTGTTTTCTTAATTTACACAAACTGTTGTATTTTGAATTTGTGAAATTTGAACAACATATTTGTTATAGATGTAGTTACATCTGTCTTCACAAAGTGTTTCTTGCTTCTTGGCTATTAATGTGCATTTGATGTATGTTACTCGAATTTTCAATTTTGAATTTGGATAGCCTCCCTACTTTTCTCCAATGTAATCTTTTAGAAATATTGGATTTGTTGAGCCAGATTGCTCTCCTTTCTATTCGTTATGTTGTTCCAAACTTTCCTCGTCTGCCGTTATATCTTTCTATTATAAAATGTTTTATTTTCCAAACTCGGATCTGTCACTATTAAGTGTACAACTTTCTACCCTATTTTCATCGACGTCTCATATTCCTAAAAAGGTAAGCTACTTTTTGTTAGGCTATCATCATTACTCCTCTTTGATTTGACTTATTTCACCTTTTCAACTTCTTAAATTAAATTCCATATCCCATTTGGAGTCTTCCTCTTCCTATTATCTCCTTTATTGTTCAAGCAACTTTCTCCACGCAATTGTTGTAAGTTTTCTTTCCTCTTAATCTCCTTTTTCTGAAAATCAAGTCTTAAGGTTATAAGCTCTATATTGTGATTCTCCATTATAGTATCCAGTTTCTCATGATTTTGATCTCAAATTTCTCCGATTACTATACCTCTTTTTCCTTACTCTATTTTTGTCCAATATTTTTACCTGAGTAAACTCTGTTGCATTCTTTTAACTCTGATTGATAGGCTCTTCATCTAAATTTTAGGAATATTATCCGCTTCAATATCTATCTCTAATGTTGTTGAATCCTCCATGAAAGATGTGTTAGGTGCCATTGTTGATTCCGGGGAGGATTCCGACCATCCCACCAATGATGAAGAACCGGAAGTCATGGTTGTGGTATGTATGTTAAAAGTACTAGCTAAAATGTATATTTGATATGGTTTGACGATGTTCTATTGATGTGCTTTAACTAATGTTTATATAAAATTATACCAATGTTGAAGAGAGTCACCAGCATGTCAGCGAATGAGCCACCCAGTTTTCCAAGGGAGATGATTCACTTCTAGAATAATGTCGGGCCACTGAGAAGAAGTGGGTGACATTGACTATCTCTTGTGAAGCTGCTAAAGAGAAGGCACACTCTGCTAAAAAGCGTGCCCTGGCTGGTGAGAGGGAAGCTGACAAATTGCGCTCAGAGTTGGAGGGAATGCTAACTAATGGCCCCACCTCACCTACGTATCCTCAGGTTCTTGTTGATCATCTCTTGAATACAAAGTCTGTTTTACCAGCTATTGCTTGCAATGTCGGATATTACGAAGCTCTGGTGGAGCTGCACAACTAAACCTATTTGCTAAAGTTCAAAATCTTCCTAAACTTGCTAAGTCTGGGATGGTATTGGAGGAACAAAAGGCCCTGCTTAACAAAGGTTTCATAGGCAACATCGCTGGTGGTGGTCATTCTTATGCTTTACTGTGTCACCTCGCTGGTTTTCTTTGTCTACCTTCTATAACTGAGCTACAGAAGTGTGAGGCTAATTATTTCGAAGATCTTCTATTTGGTTCTCACACTATTATGCCGCCTCCTAATTTTGATGTCAATGTAGAGACTGAGGCCAATACAAACATTGATGTCTCCACTCAGCATGTGAATAAGGAAGCTTCTACTATCGTTGTCCAGCCTTCGTTTGCCTCTATCTCTGATGTTAGTTTATCTTTAGTGTATTGGGTTTTCATAATTTTATTTGTTATTTAAGACAATATTTTTATGTTTGTCTGTACTATTTGTATAATCACGATTATTAATTTTGATTCGCCCTTCTACTTTTACGACTTCTCACACATTTACTTATATGCAGGCCTTTAATATTTTGGTTGATCATAAATTTTTAAAGGACTTGACTATCTGGGATTTACAGGTCATATTCCTCATTGCCATGGATTTTTGTCCCTTGGCTCTCATTGCCCCATTAGATTTATTTGAGCTACTCAGTCTTTAATCGAGGAATATCATGGGCTTGTTTTTTCTAATCGTTTCTCTCATGTGGAGTTGCTTCCCTTGTGTATTGGATGGAAAGTTCCGGTTTCTACATCATCTCCATCTTATTCTATGGCATGTCCTTGTAGCAAGTTTTTACCTGAATTTTATAATGTTGAATCGTTGGACAAGGATATTGTTCATAGCTTAGTCGATCTTGAATCTGCTGGTGCTTACATGCGTTCACTCAATCTCCTTGATTGTGTTTATGACTGGGAACTTTCGTTAGGTATTTGTTTGAAGTATATGTTACTGGGTATTAACGACCTTGAAGCGAGGTGGAAGAAAACTGTGAAAAATACACAAGATTCTGTTAAGGAATTATGAGAACTTTGTGCTGAACAAAACTGCCTTATTCAACATCAACAATTCAGTATGGTTAATATGATCCGTCAACAGGAGGGTGCTAAGAAATTTTCTTCTAGCAAGGCTTGCGAAGCCCATCAAAATACTATGATTATTATAAACAGTGTGCACGTATTGATGATGTATTGGATCTACTGATTAAAAAATAGGAGGAGTGCGATCATTTTTCTTCTTCTTTGGCTGGGTGGAAAAGTAGGTTTGATGAGAAATTTTCTCTAAATACTAAGCTTCGTAGTGACAATGATGGTCTTTGCATTGAGTGTAATCGTCTTGATTGATGTGTGCACTAGCTTGAACAGACTAGTGTCAATTACAAAGAAAATCTTGATTCTCTTCCATCATCATATTGTGGTTCGTCTGGTCTCGGTGATCTAACTTTGAACATAGATGGGCAGAGAGTTAATTTTTCCAAAGCTATTTGATTGCATATCTGACAACTAGAGAATAAAGTGCAGAACTTGACGGCTACTTTGAAGGATTGTCAGGAAACCGTTGATGTTAAGAGTATGTAACTTGACCGCAAATAATTTGGCCCTATTATCAAGGCATATTATGCTAGGCATCTTGGTCATATGGATCGGAGAGGTCAAATATGGCATCCTGCTTATTTGTATAGGAAATGGCGGTATGATCGTGTTATAAATGAGAAGTGTGCGGCTGAACAGCCTCGTCGTTGTGTTGGCTCATCATCATCTGGATCATCTCGTGCATCTAGACGTAGATAGTTGTTTCCTTCTTGTAATAATTTTTCTTTATGTGTGATGTTCTAAACCATCATGTTATGCTTTTTTATTCATGTTTTCCATTCATTACTATGCAGGAACTTATGTTGTATTCTTCTGCATTTGATGCCTTTCTTACAAGATTTGTAGCTTGTGTAACGAAGTTGCAAGATCTATAGCTTTCTATTGTTCCTTTATTTATATTTGTAGTTATAACTACCTTTGTACAAGATCTATAGCTTGTGTAAAAACAATTTGGCGAAGCTGCAAGATCTATTGTTTGCAAATTTGAGAGCTTCAATTTTCGTAAATCGCAAGATCTATCGTTTGCTAACGTTGGTTTTTATTTTTTATTTAATAATGTGTTCTTTTGTGAACGATCTATACCCTGTAAAAAAAAGATTCACGAAGTTGCAAGATTTATAGCCTATAAAATTGAATGATTGAATGCTTATCCTTATCTGTCATTGTTAGACAACTTTGTAGCTTGCTATGGAATACTTGATCGTGTTCGCTTGCTTAAGAAATTAAGAATTGATGTATTGTTCGTTATGTGTTCTAGTGCACGTAAAGAACTTGGAAAGTAATTTTTCCCCAAAAAGATGCTTTTTGATATATACTGTACAATTACGATAGCGTCTCCTTGCAAATAAAACAAAAGAACGATCCTAACCAATGATCATGTCATGGCCTCTATACAACTAGATACTTGTTGTCTTCTTCTTTGGATCTAGACATAGAACTTTCTCAAGTAGCTCACATGACAAGTATTTGGAACACTGCTCCCATCCATCCTCTATAGCTTGTAACAGTTTGAATGATGTGCCTTTGTTATCTTGTAAGGTCCTTCACACTTTGGGCACATCTTTCCTTTCTCCTATACTAAGCTTGCTTTGTTTTTCCTCAACACAAGAATGCTAATATGAAACTACGTCTCTTTAACTTACTGGGTGTAATCTCTATCCATTCTCTCTTTGTACTTTGCCTCTTTGATTTTTGCCATTTCCCTTTTCTCCTCAAGTGTATCTAAGTCCGGCCTCATCATTTCTGGATTATCGTCCTCCTTGTATTCTTCCACTCGGAGACTCAAATTTTTTATCTCCACCGGTATAACCGCTTTGTGATCATAGACCAGACTGTATGGTGTTTCTCTCATCGGCTCCCAAACGGTTGTTATGTACGGCCATAAGGTATTAGATGTCTCATCCACCTAGCTAGTTCACTTTCCTTCCGAACTTTTTTAGATACCCTGGACTATGGTTATGCTCGTTACTTTTACTTGGCCATTTGCTTTTGGGTGAGCTACAAATGTGTTTTTTGTAGAATCCCCAACTTTGAACACCATTTTGTAAAGGTACCACTTGTGTGTGCTATGTTGTCTATGAAAATAGTTTGTGGCACCCCGAAGCGACAAACTATACTTTGCCAAACAAACCTCCTTGTTACCTCGCTGTGACTCTTCCTAGTGGCTTCACTTCAACCCACTTTGTGAAATAATCAATGGCCACAATTAGAAATTTTGCATTGCTAGCACCCTTTGGAAAGGTCCCACAAGATCGATTCCCCATTAATCCAATGAGCAAGCTCCATTCATGCCTCTTAAAGTAGCCCGATTTTTGTGCGACAACGGTGCGTTAACCTGGAAACATTTTCACTTGAGAACAAAGTTATGCGCATCATTAAACATGGTTGGACAATAATATCCCGCTCAAATGATCTTTTTTGCAATTGTTCTAGATCCTTGGTGCACAACCCTTCATGAACTTCCTTTAAGATTTCACTCTACTACAATGGCCCTACACATTTTATCCTCGAAGATAAGAAACCTTTCATGTATAAAGTTCCTTCTTCGTAAACGTAGTCATGAGACCGCAGCTCCAACTTCCTGGCTTGTATCTTGTCCATTGGAAACTTTCCTTTTGCGAGGTACTCTATTAGAGGTGTCATCCAGCTTACTTCTTCTGACTGGACTATTGACACAGTTGTCATCACCGTGCTTTTGACCAGAATGACCTCCACTCATACGTCTTTGTGTTCGATCAATGAATCGAACCCAGTGATTTCTAACTTGCTTAGCGCATCTGCTTTTGTATTTTCATATCTTGGTACATGTTGGATATCAAAGTACTCAAGTTGGGAAATGAGCTGTCGAACCCTCATTAAATATTTCTCCAGCTTTTCTTCTCCCAATTTGTAGTCTCCCTGCACTTGCTGGTTTACAATTTGGGAACCACTAAATCCTCGAACTATTTTGACCTTCATTCTGATGGTGAGGTACATACCACATATTAATGCCTCATACTCCACTTCATTGTTCGTAAGTGGGAATTCGAATCAAAGTGAATATATGTGCTCACCTTCTTCTGAGCCATCTAGTAGTAATCATGTACCTCAACCTTCCTTGTTGGATGCTCCATCTAAAAACAACTTTGATGCAACATCTACCCACTTTGATTTTCCTTTGTCGAACCTAAAATTGTGGCGCACGTTCATGTCTTGTGCATCTTCACTTGTTATCTCCACGCTGAAATCTGCTAAGGATTGAGCCTTGATTGCAGTTCTTTGGTGGAATTGGATCTCATATTGTCCAAGTTCAAGGGCCCATTTGGTTATTCTACTAGACGCTTTAGGTTTGGTTAGGATATTCTTGAGAGAGAAATCCATATAGACAAAAATTTGATGACCGTGGAAATAAGTTCGCAATCTTCTTGCTGTGTAAACTAAAACTAGAGTTAGCTTTTCAACTGGCATGTATGCTCTTTATGCACTTTGTAATATTCTACTAATGTGGTACACTGGCACTTATTTTTGGCCTTCTTGGTGCACCAGAACAGAATTCACTATGTTACGCAAAATCGCCAAGTACGGATAAAGGGTTTCCCTGAAGACTAGTGACTTCAATGGTTGCAATGTTTGAAGCTACTCTTTTAAGGACTCGTACACTTTTTGACATTCTTCATTCCAGCTAAACATTTTAACCTTCTTCAAGACTTTGAAAAGTGGGAAATGTTGCTCAGCCACATTTGAAACAAACCTATTAAGCGCTACCAACGATCACTTTAATATCTTCACCTCTTTAAGTGTTCGCGGCTGAGGAGGATTTACTTTAGCCTGGATTTTCTTTGGATTAGACTCGATCCATTTACAGGATACATTGTACCCTAAAATATTTCCTATGCCTACTACATTGATGCATTTCTTGGGATTAAACGGCATCCCAATGTTGCGTAGTGTATCCAAAGTATCTTTAAAATCTGCGGAAAAGTCACCTACCCTTCTTCTCTTGATAACCATGTCATCAACATATGCTTCTACATTTTGCCCTATTTGATTGTGAAATGCATTATTGACCACTCTCTGATAAGTTGCTCTTGCATTTTTTTTAGTACTAAAGGCATTTTCACATAGCAAAATGCTCCAAAGCTTGTTATGAATGTCGTCTCTTCTGTTTCTTCTGGATCTATCAGTATTTAGTGGTATCTCTTATATGCGTCCAAAAAGGCTAGAACTTTGTACCTCAAAATTCCTTCGATGAGCTAATCAATTTTAGGCAATGGATAGCAATCCTTTGGACATACTCTGTTTAAGTCGATGAAGTTTATACACATTCTCCATCCTGTATCTGACTT
The DNA here is from genome assembly GCA_037428765.1 of Rubia yunnanensis. Classification (NCBI taxonomy): domain Eukaryota; kingdom Viridiplantae; phylum Streptophyta; class Magnoliopsida; order Gentianales; family Rubiaceae; genus Rubia; species Rubia yunnanensis. The sequence goes on along the minus strand of CM075069.1, from coordinate 59,789,937 downwards.
TTTCACCATCATCAGGTTTGCTAACCACTTTGGATAGATGACCTCTCTCAATACACCTACCTGAAGCAAGGCTGTGACTTCCTCCTCAATCACTTTCTGCCTATCGCTAGCAAAGCTACGCTGCTTTTGTTTTATTGGCTTAACCTAGTCACTAATATTCAAGGAATGGGTAGTGATGCTTGGGTCAACTCCTCCCATGTTTTAGACTTTCCATGCAAATGTATCTTTGTGAGTTCGTAGGATTTGTATGACCATTTCTTTTTCTAGAGGTGGAAGATGTTTTCCTATCTTGTTAGACTTGGAATTGTCTTGGTCATCCAAAATGACCAACTTCGTTTCCTTCCCCAGATCCATTGCAAGTTCTGATTGCCTAAGTGATCCACCATTCGATACAGTGCTAACAATCTTAGTTTTTTCTATACTTTTCCCTTCCTTCATCGCGTTAACCATGCACTACCTCACCATTTGTTGGTTTCCCTATATTTTTGCGATTCCAACCGGAGTTGGGAATTTCATTACTAAGTGGTATGGGGGGACCATATCGCTTTTTCTATATTTATCCAAGGCCTTCCAATGATGGCATTAAATGGACTTGGCACATCCATGACCACAAAATCACACATTACCATACAAATTCTATCGCTTTCCCCAATGGTAACATGCAGTTTGCCCAACGACGTTTCTGCTCACCCTATAAATCCGGAAAGGGAGAGCATGGACTTCTTTAGGTCATTTTTCTTAAACCCTAACCTATTAAAGAAATCAAAAAATAATATTTAAATTGTGCTTCCATCATCTAAAAATACTCTATAAACCATTACATTTCCAATTTTAGCGACGATGACCATTGAGTCCTTATGCGGTGAAGCATTGGGAACTGCATCATCTTTGCTAAATGTGATTGCTTCGTGTGAACGAAGCCTTTTATTGACAGGCTCTTGTGTTGGAGAATATCAGGTCGTAGTCTTCCAAGCATTATTCAAAAGTGACTCAATTGATCTGTGTATAGAAAGGATAACTTTTTCTTGAACTTCAGCCTCCATATCGTCGTTGTAATCTACGTCTGCCATCATTTTATAATTCTTGGAAAGTGTGCTTGTTGTTTCTTGGTTTCTTGCAATGGGGTTTCCTGTTTTGTTGGCCTCGCTGTACTGGCTTTCTCTTTATTCTTTCTTAAATTGGCTTAAATAACCATTCCTCGGGCTGTCCTCAATTTGTCTATTCAAATCCCTACAATATTCTATGTCATGGCCTTGGTCTTTATGGAAGATGTATTAATATTCTCTGGATCTCTTATCTGGAGGTGCTATCATCGATGCCGGATCGTGAAATAGTTCTCTATTTTCCTACCATATTTCTTTTCTTGACTTTGTCAAAGGGGTTTCTTGGAGTGGTGCAGCCTGCATCCTTGGTTCTCTTCCTTTAAAAAGGATGTTTCCCTTTCCTTTCTTTATGAACCCCTTTTATGAGTCTTCAATCACTCGCTTTTCACCTCGCTCTCACTCTATCTTTTAATTATTCACTTTTTCTATTCGAACATGTGCTCAATCATTTTTTCCAATTCTCGTGGGTTTTCAGGCATGTTTTTCTTTAACTCCTTGTAGAATTCTTCAGACCACATGCCTCCTGTGAATGTACCCAAGGACGACTGAAATGACGGATTGCAAACTTGCAAGCTTTCAGTGACGAACCTGTTATGATATTCTGCAAGAGTTTCATTGCTTCGCTGAGCTATGTTATTCAAATATGTAATTGTTTTTGTGAACTTTTGCTTCTGGTAGAAATGTCCCAAAAACATATCCAACAATTGCGCCCAAGAATTTATACTTCCATTTGAAAGATCTTCGTACCATGTGATCGCTGTTCCCAATAAGAAAATGGGGAACACCTTTGCATCTCAAAATCTCATGCTATTTCGCTAAGAGTGTAGGAACTCTTTTTTTTGTGGTCCCATCATAGATTTTAACATGGAGAGGTAGTTTGAAATTCTTATGCATTTTCAAATCTGAAAGATGCGGTGCTAGGGGTGATTTGTCCACATCGTTGTCTGGCACTATATCTCGTAACTCCTTCTCGTACTTAAGGCTCCAATGTCCTTGACTTATTTTCTTCTACATTCCTTGCGATTTGGGCTTGAGTGTGGTCAAAATATGATTGTACATGCTCTCTCTGTTTGCTTCCAAAAATGTTGTGAACGCCATTCTTTCTTTCTCCTTATTTATGACAGGAGATTCTGCTTCTTCCTCATCCTCCATGTCTTCCCTATTACGTTCCCTCTCTCTACTAGGGATATACTCATGGTGTTGGCTGGGATGCACATTTTTGTTACTCCCAGTTGTGTGTTCTTGTGTAGGGTGGTTATGAATTTTCTCACTTCTCTTGAACACCGTTGTTTACCTGAAGGATCTTGGAACGAAAAAAAAATTTGGAACCCCCCAACGCCAAATGATGTGGTAATCTAGTCAGGTAGGAACACTGTTGTTCACCTTGAAAACTTCACTTCCTACAAAACAGTTCCAGGAAGTGATTCCGGGGAAAAGACTCTGACAATCAAGTCAGTTTTTCCTCTAGAGAATTGAAATTCCTCAGCTCAGTGGCACTTACCTTCTTCAGCGTTGCTCTTGCTATATTTATAAGAGTTCACTATCGTGGCTCCATATTCCTGTCATCTGAGAACGTGGGTTGTACCAAAATCCCTATAACTCCGATTCGTGGCTAAACTTCTCCATTGTATCTTAATCATATCTCCGTCTTTAGCGGTTCGTGATCGCATGCTTCCAACCAGGCTCCAATTTTATCAGTTCGTCAGCCTTATGTGTGTTTGTTCTTTGGGCTGGGCTTACAACCCAATGATGCTAGTTATGGGCTAGGTATATACCAGAGAGAGACATTGATCTTATAGAAATAGAGGTCGATCCTCCTTTTAATAAAGACGAGGTCATCAATAGTGAAAGTACATCCTTGAAAGCTCAAGACCTCAAGGGTGTTTCTGGGGACAAGGATCCAATCCCAAAGCTTTTATCTACTATTCCCTATAGCTAAATCATCTCTCCAGACGTCAATTTGCTTCCCATGGGAGCAAGCGATTCTCCCCTTAATCCAACAGCTGTGAGATCAGCCATCTATCTCAAGCACCTCCAATTTGGCCTTTGCTTCCCATTTTCTTCTCTTTTCTCGAAACTGCTCAAAGGGTTTGTAGTTAACCCAGTGCAGGTTCATCCCAACATGATAGTAATCATTATGATGTTCATAACAAGGTGCAACAAGCTCAGAATTAAGCCTAAATACTGGTTGCTCCACTCGTTTAATAGTGTGACATATAACAGGAAAAGAGAAACACTATTATTACTTTTTCTAGCAGGTGGGTGAAGAAAAAAGCCTTTAACATCCCCTCCAATTCATCAGGGTGGAAAGATAAGGGTTCACCTTCGACTACAGTGGATGGTATAAAGTCCCCATGTGAAACCAAGACGTGGTAGTCGAGTCCTTGAAGGGAAAGAAGTATGTTTTCCCTACAGACCTTGAGGACGTAAAGAATTGCCTTCTAGCCACGTCCATTGATTACAAGATTTTTCACAATAAACCTTCAATCGGTAGCTTTATTTGGTCACTTGAAATTTACCAGAAATTTGCCTTCCAAAAGTTTGAGCACAAAAGGTTTGAAAGGTTGCAACACGTGGCCACCAAAGGTAGCTCCAAAGGAGGAAAAAAGTTTCCACTCGCGTCAATGGTGCAATGAAGGTTATCAGCTTCATTCAGAAATCTATGCAACATCCAAGACCCGAGACCACTCTCGGCTGCGATAGGACTTCAATTATTAATTACATTGGATTATGGTATCTTCATCAAGTTTTCGACGAGTAAACCTCTTCAGGACCCGAGGGTTGACACTCCGAGAGTTCAAGATTTCGAATCCGAATGAAGAAGGCCTCACTTGTTAGGGGTAGAAGCGGATCATATGGTCATTGGTAGTGAGTTTGTTCTCATCCCATTTGTTTCGAGTTTCATAGCCCGTTCTCACTCCTGGTTGCGATAATTAGGTCCATTTTCATTCTTGCATCTGGACTTGTATTTCTTTTCCCTAGGCTTAGTATATCTATCTAGCTCAGGGTTAGTAGTTTTTACGTAATTGGGGGGGGGGGGGGGGGGGTTGGGATATTGCATACTAAGGTACTAACCCCCCTAGTTGATTACAGATCCAAAAGGAAAGACCTGGAAGGACTTTCCTCAAACGAGTTGTTTAAGAAGGAAAGAATGATCGACCCCTTAAAACACATCGTATTCCTCAATCAACTCACACCCTTTCAAACCCCTCAGGTGCTCTTGTCTTGAATTAGACAATTACGGGAGACTTAGTCGAGGACCCTCAGGTTCGTTTTCATCCTCGAAGCATTATTTCATCTCTTATTTCTCTTCTTATGTATTCGGTGTCCCAGTACCTATCCTTCTTTTTGGTAGTGCTATGTGCAAAACAAAGAAAGCTGCGTAAGGAGATCCAACAAAAAAGCTCCAAGCTAACTCAAGCGAAGGAAGAGCTCAAAAGGATCAGATGAAGGATGATGAGCTAATCCGTTTAAGGAAAGATCTGAATGAACTGAAGTGAGTGATGAGATCCTCGCTGATTGTACCATGCTGTTCTCCAATCTCCACCCTAATCTATTGACGATATTTCCGGCATTCTAATTAAAGCAATGGATAACTGAGTCATTAGGCGCAAGGTTTTCAATGAGGGAACTATCAACGAAAATAATGAGTTCGAAGCAATATCAGAATGGCTAAAGGAATTCCCTTCAATACGTCCTTGCATTAGGAGTTCGAGGGTATTTGCTGCCGGCACTTCAAGGACTGGGAAAAACACTAGTACTTGTAGGTCCTCAAGGACTCAGAGATCTCATAAGAACACGAGCAAGAATAAAAATTCTGGGAATAAAAGCAATGCTCATTCGATTGATAATTCTCGAATGACATAGAGGATGACGGGAAAATACACCCTAGTTTAATACATCCTCGTACCCGAGTTACTTTTGACCCTTCCGAGGATCCCAAAGAAGAACAAGCTCGTGATTTTCAATGGGCAATAGGTGTCAAAATTGAAAAAGTTGATAGATTAGAAGAGAAGTTAGGGAATCTAGTTCCTTGAAGCCTTTGGGTTTTGAAATACTCTTGTAATGTTTAATATTTATAAAACTTATATTTCACTTTGTTTCTCTCTTCTCTTTTTTTTTTTACTTTCTAAATAACATGCTTGAGTTTACTTACTATCGAGATTCGAATACTAGGTGGAACAAATTGCAGCATCTTTCTTATTATAGCAGCGTTTCATCGTTGAAACTAAAAAACAATTACAGCATTTCAACATGTAATGTGTAACATAGGAGCCAATTGCAGCATTATGGCATGCATGTTTTATTCCATCAAATGCAGCGCAATGCGTACAACTCTGAGAGAGATAAATTAGGATGTAGTACGAATCCCGATGCAGTGTTTTAACATACATCATACAAATCTAACTATCGATGTAGCGTTTCAACATACATCATACAATTCTCACCCTCGATGCAGCGTTTCAACATACGTCATACAATTCTCACCCTCGATCCAACATTTCAACATACATTATATGATTCTAACTATCAATGTAGCATTTCAATATACATCGTACAAGTATTTTGACATACATCCATTCACAGGGCTGGCCTCTTTAGAGTTGATGATATTTTTGCAAATTAACGACATTCCACCTCTTGGGATTCGATCACCATTCATAACTTTGAGGGTGTAACTACCTCCTGGGTATGCTTCAATGAATTTGTCCCAGTTTGCAGCCAACATCCCATCAGGTTCATGTCGACGCTTCTAATTTTTCCTCATAACAAGATCTCCTAGGCTAAACTGGACCTTTCGAACCCTTCGGTTATGATAACGCTTAACTTTCTCCTTCACCTTAGCTTCATGTAAGGATTCTAACTCCCACTTTTCTTCCACCAGCTTGAGGTCTATACGATGATTATCTTCATTAGCTTCTGCTCCAGAAAAAACTATCACCCTTGGGCCTAGTACCCTTCTGCAGGAATCACAGCCTTAGAACCATAAACTAAGCTATAAGGTGTTTCTCCCATAGCAGAAGATTCAGCCATTCCATAGACCTATAAAAAACTAGGGAACTCGCATATCCAATTCCCCTCAGCCCCCTCGAGCCTTGCTCGTATGCCATTAACAATGGTACGGTTGGTGACTTAACTTGACCATGCACCTTGGGATGATGTATAGTTGTCTCTTTCTGGTGAATCTTGTATTCCTCACACCACCTTTTGAAAGGATCAAGATCAAATTGCTTCCCATTCTCAGTTATTATAGTTTTCGGAATACCAGCGACAAATGATGTTCTTCCAGCATAATGCAATTACAAGCTCCCCCTTCATATTCATCGGCCCAATTTGTGAAATTATTTATGGCTACAATAAGATACCAAAAGCTCCCTAGAGCCTCTAGAAAAGGTCCTACAAAATCGATCCCTCTCTTAACAAATGACCAGGAACTATGTATATTCATTATCTCCTCCCAAGGAACATAAATAATCGACGCATGTTTCTAGCACTGATGGTAAGATTGAATGTACCTATTAGCATCATCGAACATCATAAGCCTCATCGCCACATATCGAGCTCCTTGATGGCTACCACATATACCTTCATAAACCTCTCTTATCGAATATTCAGCTTCAAAAGGAGTGACACATCGAAGCAGTGGCTAAAGATGACCTCGCCAATACAAAACTCCATCTTGCAAAACATACCTCCTAGCTTTCAACCTTATCTTTCTTGCTTTGACTATACTTTCTGGAAAAACAATCCCAAAGGTAATTAGTAATAGGATTCATCCAAGATTCTCTCTCTTCAAGGACCATCACCACATGTTCCTCGAAACTACACTTATTCAGGGTTTCCATAAGTAAATGTTTTGGGATTGAATTCCCATATTCGAAGAAGTAAGCTTGCTCAGAGCATCTTCTTTATGGTTCTTTTCTCTCTGAACCTTTATCAGGTTGTAAGATTGAAATCCATTTAACAAAGGCTTCACTACCACCAAATATTGCTGCAAATTGCGTTCTCTAGCCTCGTATTCCCACTCGATAGGCTATTTGGTTTCCATCATAAAGTATGTGATTCTTAACCCTTGATCGCCTTTCTCAACTGAAAATGAATATTATGTTCTCCTAGCTCACCGCCCATTTTATCATTCTTCCCGAAGCTTTTATTTACAGAAGTATCTATCTGATTGGGTGATTGGTAAGCAACAATATGGTATGTCCCTGGAATAAGGGCGCAACCTTTGTGTTTCATGAACCAATGCCAAAATTAACCTCTCGAGGGATGTGTACCTTGTCTCAGGTTCCTACAAAGCCCGGCTTACAAAATATATTCTATGTTTCTTCCTCTCTTTTTTCTTCACCAAAAATGCACCAATGGCCACAGGAGAAGCATAAATGTAGAGGTATAACACCTCAACTCTTTCAAGTTTCATGAGTGTCGGTAAGACTCAAAGATGTTCATTTAACTCTTTAAATGCCTTCTCACACTTTTCAGTCCACTCTTACTTGTTTGCCTCCTCAACACATCAAAGAAAGAAAAATTTTCCCCCTTCAATAGGAATCAGTTCAGGGCCACCAGGGATTCAGTATGTTTTTGAACATCCTTCAATGTCTGTGGACTTCTAATTTTCATTAGGTCCTCGCCTTTCTCAGGGTTAACATCAATACCTCTTTCTGACACCATGAACCCCAAGAAATGTATAGACCCTACTCCAATCACACAATTGGTTGGTTTAGCTTTAAGTTCGACTAACGAAGCTCTTTGGACGGTTCTTTCAGATCCTCCAAGAGCTACTTATGACCCCTACTTTTCATGACCACATCATCTACGTGTACTCCATGTTTCTACCAATCTGCTTTTTGAATATCTTATCTATCTGCCGCTGGTAAGTTTCTCCTGCATTTTTAGCCCAAATAGCATTTTATTATAGCAAAATGTTCCCACGTCTGTAATGAATAAGTTCTTCTCCTTATCCTTCTGGTCCATCAATATTTAGTGATACTTCTTATGATCATCGAAGAAAGCCAACACCTAATATCGAGCTATAGCTTCCACCAACTTATCGATCAGTGGCAAGGGATAGTTTTCTTTGTGGTAACACTTATTCAAATCTGTGAAATCAAGGCACATGCGCCAAGCTCCATCATGGTTCGGGACTTTTAATGGGTTAGCAAGCTATTCTGGGTAGAGAACTTCCTCAATAACTTCCGCCTTGAGCAGTTTTTCCACTTCTGCTTTGATTGCCTCTGATCTCTCCGGAGTGAACATCCTCCTTTTTTGCTTAACTAGTTTTGAGAGGTCAATATTTAACCCATGGACCGCCAACTTTGAGGGTATCCCTCTAAGATTAGATGTGCTCAAAGAAAATACATCATCGTACCCATCGAGAGGGATTCTCAACTTCTCCCTAATGTCTCCAGGCATTAATTTTCCAACAACCACCGTACCTAGATCTCAAATGGGAAGATTTTTTATATCAGTTGGACCAAGTTCCCCATGTACGGAAGCCACTTTTCTCACACCCTTCATCGGTGTAAGGTTACAACTCTTGGGTGCTTCTTGGTTTCCTCGAATAGTGGCTACTCCATTTTCTATAGGAAATTACATCATTAAGAAGTAAGGGGACCACACAGCTCAAGCCTAGCACATCCATAGACGACCATGAATCACGTTATATAGAGAATATGCATTGATGACTAAAATGGTACAATCTACTGTAACCCCTCTATCACCATCAATTATCCACACCGATAAAGCGATCTCCCACAATCGAAATACAGCTTTACCTGTAAACCTCGACAATGATGAAGCAGACATTTTCAAATTGCTGCAAACTATGCTTAGTTAGTCAAAGAAATTTGTAAACATTACTTCAACACCACTTCCATCATCGATGAACACTCTCCTCACCAAGGAGTTTCTAATAACTGCTGAGACAACCATAGAGTCTGCATGCAGGGTTTGATTTAAAACCCTGTCCGCTTCTAAAAATGTTATGGTATCGTCTGCTCGTAGTCGCTTATGTCATAAATCCCAGCAAGGATGTGGCACGAATCAGCCTTCATAATCGTATTCGAAGATGTTTCCCCCAAAATCCCACTAATGACACTAATCACCCTATGAATCGTTGGGTTATCCACATTCATGTTCTCCTGATTTCTAGTAGGCTGATTAGGAGGCTGTTCTTCCCGTCTTTCCTAATCCTGATCTTGGGGTCCTCTGTCAAAACTACATCCATTATTCTTAAAGCCCCTTATATACGGTTGCCAAGTCTAACGTTCATTCCTTGGCCTCGGTGGTCCCTCTCGATCTCTATGTTGAGATCTTGAGCCTTGAAGTCCACCTTCCCTTGCTCACTTATCAATCTCAATCTTCAGATGGATACAATTATTCCTGTCATGATTGAAATCCTTTTAATGATGACAGTACTTGTTCAAAGCTCTTCTCACTTCCATAGCTCTGTTCGAGTCTCTCATCGGTGGAGGCACTCAAAACATGCATCGATGTGTGCTTTAAGTCTATGCTAGAGTTCTACCGATGTGCATATACCTCTCAAAGCTTGGCCTAGATATTTAGATAGGCTTCTTCCTAGGAGAATCATTAGTTTTTCCATGCTTCTCAACTAGACCTTCTCTCTTTCTTTTAGCAGCTCCTTCCACTTTCGAGTACTACTCAACAACCTTCTGAAGCTTTTGGTGGGGTATTAGTGGCCAGCTTCTTGTATAACTCCACATCTTACATCTCTATTAAGTATCCCCAGATCACCTCATTCTCCATACACTCCATAACTCCTAAAAATTCATCTACATATCTATGGTAGAAAGCCTCAGTAGTTTCCCTAGCCTTTTGTTTGGTCTGATACAACCCGGGGAACATTTAGTGGATGTCTTCTTCTGGGCATACTAACTTAGAAGAGCTCCACTGAAGTCTTGATAGGAATGTAGAGAACCCTTAGGTAACTTGTTAAACCATTCTTGGGCCTTTTCTCGAAGGTTACTCCTGACAATCTTAGACCTCAATCTCTCATCAAAATCGCACGAATTTATAAGAGTCAGAAATGTCTGAATGAAATCTCAAGGATCTGAATCTTCACTATATGTAGGAAGCCCCTTTGGTGGCTTTCTGCCAACTGGCCATCAAACTGAGTTTATCAATAAACTAAAGGGAGAACCTATTGCTTGCCCCATTGGCCTAATCGACCTGTTCAAATCTCTCTACAGTGAGTCTCCAGTATCTCCTCTCGACCATGCCACTGGTGGATCCCTGAGTGGATGGAGGGCTTGGGGAACCTCTCCATACAGGGATTAATACATAAGTTGAGGCCTCATGAAATCAAAGTGTGCCCAAGATCCTTCTGCCCTAGGATACATTAGAGGTTATGCAGTCCTGGACCACCATATCCCTGGATCCCTATGGAAGAAACCCCTGGTTATACACTATTGAAGGCAGGGAAAGTGACCGTCGAGGCCATGGGTATTGAAGAATGCATCAATAGACCATTCCTTGAGTGTTGTCAGGAAATGATAGTTGTGGTCACGGTAGAAACATCTCCCCTACATGTCCAGTATAAGGAATTCCCAACATAGGTTGGGACATTGGCCTCACAGGCATTTCCATTGGCATCGAAGGTATCACCCCTCGACTACCCTAGAGGCATCGAGGTCGAGGTAAACTGATATCCTACCATTGCTAACATTTTGCACCACATACGCCAAATTTGTTTGCAATCCATCTGCTATTTCCCCCACTTTAGTTTTCCTAAACAGTTCATTCATAGGCTTCAATGTAAGAATCACCCAAGACTTCTGTGAAGTGTCCATACCTTTCATGACACGAGGTAACTTGTACATTTTGCAAAGAGCCTATGTTTCCAACTCCACCACCAGGCTCCAGACTAATCTTCTGTTGTCTCGAGGATCCCTTAACCTCTGCTCTGGTACCAAACTAGGTCCTATCAAGACTAGTACTGGTTCGAGCCCAACACTTTGTGACACTAGAGGATTAACCATCTTACTCTTCCTGTACGGAGATTGTACCTCGTCTCCCGCACATGTTCCCTTGTTCCTCAACCTCTCACTCCTTCTAGTAGTCATAGAAGTGGACATAAACCAATTTAAATCTTACTTAATCGGTCCCATTGGGTGTGCCAATTGATGCATCTTGAAATCAATCAAGTTGCACCGTGAATTCCCTTGGTCGCGATCTACAAGAAACAAGCCCAAGGAAGTCCCAGGGGAAAAACTCTCTGATGCTTAAGTGAGTCAACCACATGAATATTGTATAAGTGTAAATGAATACTAAAATGTAGACCTACCTTATATTTATCCCCGAATAACCCTAGCAGTATTTGTGTATAAGTTAACTTCTGCAAGACACAATATATGCCAATAAAGACGGTCATAGTGCTGACTGTTTATTCTCAACTTGTTGGGCTGAAGTAGGCTGATGAGACGTCAAATGCATGTATTTTTCAAAGCATTTAACATCTCTTTTATTATCTTTTTGTTAGAACATTTCTATATTTAGGTAAGTTTACTCATAAGGGGTTTAGATTACCGTTTTTCGTTTTTCGTACCTAAATTATTCATTTTGTAATCTATTTTTATTCTAATGGATGTTTTGTCCTTACGAGTATCTAGATTCCTTTTTTTGTGAGTTTAATTTGTAGATTGCTCATAAGCACTTTGGAGTAGTTTAGTGAAGGTCATTCACAAGGATGGTAGAAGATTGAAAGGCACTTACAAAGTGGTAGAAGATAGATTGAAGAAGGAAGACAAAGAAGGGGAGGAAGAATGATCCCGGTTTTTGTAGCCAATTTCTGAGAAATATATGATATGAATTGGTAGACCTAGTAAAATATAATCAAACCTGAAAAATCGATATTAAATAACTGAACCGATATCGAACCAACATCCAAATAGTGAGACCTGGTCAATAACAAGAAACTGAAATCACCCGATCGAACCGAACCTAAACTAAAATTACCAGACCCGATGGGACCCAAACCCGAACAACACCTGAACCCGAATCGAACCTGAACCGAAACCCAAAAAGGACCCACACCTAAACCGAACCTGAATCTGAACCCAAAAAGGACCCATACCTGAAAGATACCTGATCATACCCGACTACTACCGATTCAAAAGGAACTGAATCAATATTAACCTGAATTTGAAGAGATTCAATTAATGTTAATCAAGACTAAACAAGACCTGGATATGATTGAATAGTGTGTAGATAATTTTTATTGTCTTAAATTTTATCTTTTAATATTAAGTTGACATTAACATTACAATTATAAATAACTGGTGGAGTACTATCGTGCGTTGTGCAATATCATTAATTAAAAAACTGAAATTAAATTTTATTTAAAGTCTAGTTATCTAAGGAAAATTATATGAGTTATAAATTGAAATAATTAATTTAGTTAGAAACCATTCAATATTGAATGCAATAAAAATTAATTATTTTTATGATATTTCTTTCAAATTATTTAAAAATTAATTATTTTTGTGTTGAGATTCAGTTTAAAATGTTATCATAGTTATATGTATCTCATTGCAATAAATAAAATTAAATATCAAATGACCTTATTAGTCAACTAATTATAAAATGTCCTTAGTTAACAATTAGTCAGTCTAAAATAAGACTTTTTCATGCATTAATAAATAAATAATATGTACATATTTCTATCAAAAGTAATCTATCCTTCTATAAAAAAAATCCAAACATTTTATTGTTTTTGATTATGCGTTTCTTTCGATTATCTTCAGTGATATATATATATATATATATAATGGTTTTAAATATATATTTAGAATTTATATAGTTTATATAGTAAAGAAATAAACTCGATAACAAATTATAATATTAGTATGTTAACAAGTTATGATTGAAGCCATTTTGACCAAGTTAAACCCAAGTTATCTAAAAATAACATACTAATATTATAATATGTTACCGATTTTAATTCTTACTATATATATTCAATCATAACTTGTTAAACTATATAACTTAAGATATAATTAAAACCATAAATATCTAATAGTAATATATATATATATATATGTATATATATTGAAGAAAATCCAAAGAAACACATACTCTGAAATAACAAAATATTCAGATTTGTTTTAATAGATTGATAGAGTACTTTCGATAAAAATATGTATACATAATATTTATTTATTTATATATGAAAAAATCTTTTTTTAGACGGACTAACTGTTAAATAAGGACATTTTATAATTATGTATAAATAAGCGTATTGTAAATAAGACTTATTTTAGACAGAGAGTATTGTAAATAAGGACCTAATAATCCCGAGCTTACCCCCAAATCGAAACACCTGGGGGATCTGGCATGCCTCTATTCAGACGAACAAATCACCAAACTCTCTGCTCATTATGCTAATGCTCTAGTTGGTAAATTCACAAGAGGAAGGCTTTCGATGGAGCAATTGGAACTAGCTTTCAAGACTATTGGTTTTGCCGGGAATTATCAACTGGGTTCTTTGGACACAAGCACTTGCTGATCAGGTTTGATCAGATCAACGACTACCAGAGATGCTAGATCAAGGCCATATGTAGTTTCAATGGAATCCAATTGAAAATGCTCAAATGGTCACCCGACTTCTCCACCCATAGGAAATCTCCAATTGTCCCAATTTGGTGCATTATCAGGGAAGTTCCTCTTTACTATTACAATACTTCGTCAATTGAGGCTATTGGAAATAGTATAGGAAGTTTTATTGAGAATGACATAGCTACTGAAATGCTTACTAGGCCTTCTGCAATTAAGCTTTGTGTGGAAACTGACTTACATAAACCTTTGAACAATTTCATCAGACTTGGTTCAGTCACTAATAATAGAAAATACCCAATTGAATATGAAGATGTTCCTCTATGATGTGATCACTGTGCTAAGCTAAGTCATTCCCTTAACCAGTGTAGAGCCATCTTCCAAAATCAAATACAACCTGAGTGGTATGCTACTGGAAATAAGTTTAATAAGGCCCCTATTATGTCTATGGAAAATCAGGCTCCTAACATCCCCCCTAGTAATGGCCACCTAGCTCATCAGATGGCCACAACCAACCTCTCTTTGAACCCATCCTCCTATTTACCTCAGGTGTCAAACGAAGAGCCCGAAAGAATTACCCATCAGGCACCTAAAATCACTCCAGCTCAGACCCCTAACAACTCACCCCCTGCTAACTCTCACTCTCCCCTCACAAAACTATTAAATGCAACAACTCTTACTAATCCTCCTCCCTTAATATATGCAAAGGATGATATTCACATTGGTTCTCATAGGCTAACCCTGCATCAGTCTTCTCCTACTCAGCCCCCACTTTCTCAACAGAGAAAGATGGAAAATAGGTTCTCTTTATTGCAGGACATGGATCCCCTTCCTCAACCACAAGAACTCATTTATCTGGAAGTGCAGGACATTATAGAGGAGGGCAGTACACTCTCAAACAGTCACCACTCACACTCAGTACTATTGCTTGACAAACTAACAGGTAACATTGACCACCAAGGTAAGTCTAAACATAAAAATAGCAATTATCTTAGCCAGCTGAATAAGATGATGTTAAGATCAGCTACTAAAAGTCATAAATCATGTGAACAATGAAACACACCTTAACGATTAATTTTTTTAGTTTGGAACCTTAGGGTATGGAATCTTCAATGCTCCGATTAAAACATCTAGTTAATCAGAAGAAAATAGAACTGCTTTGTATCATTGAACCTATGCATGATAACAGCCAGTGTCAATCCTATTTGGAAAAGCTCAATTTCTCACATAATCTTTCTCTACATAATGGCAAAATCTGGCTAATGTGGAATGATTCTATATCTATTTCCCTAATTTCCCATCATAACCAATTTCTGTATGTCAAAATAACCCACCTAATTTCAACCTCTGATATGGAAGTTGTATTTGTTTATGCCCTCAGAACTAGGGATGGTCGAAAGTCTTTATGGAATGATCTAAGTCTCCTACCCAAGAATGAAACTATTTTCATAGGAGATTTTAACACAATCACTTCACTTACAGAGTACAAGGGCCCTAGCTCCCCTTCTTTAGGTAGTATCAGAGACTTTAATAACTGGATTAATTCTACTGGAATTCAGGAAATTAATATTGTAGGAAATCTATTCACTTGGACAAACTCTAGGCTAAGGAATCCCACCGCTAAGAGATTAGATAGAGGTCTATGTACTATTCAGTGGAACACAAAATTTCCAGCATCTTCTATCCAAATTCTGAATAGACAATCCTCGGATCATTCTCCTCTTCTCTTACAGGTATCATCACTAGTTATCTCTCACCCTAAACCTTTTAGGTTCATGAATACCTGGTTTAATAGACTAGAATTTATACACCTAGTCAAAGAAAATTGGTCCTCCCCTATTCCTCAGTCAGGAATGTTAGGCTTTATCTAAAACTGATTAGATTTAAAAAATGATAAAGATTTGGAATAGGAATTGCTTTGGTAACATAGAGGCTAATGTAACTACTGCAGAGGAAAACCTTAGATTACAGGAATCTATTTATGACTCCACCCCCTCGGATTCAGAATTAATCAAACTAAATGAGAAGAGGGCATTATTACTTATAGCTTTAAAGGAAAAATAAAAATTTTGGAAACAGAAAGCAAGATCAAAATGGTTTAAACTTGGTGATAATAATACTCAGTTTTTTCATAAAACTGTACAGGAAAAAAACTGTAGGTTACATATTTCAAAAATTAAAAACAGACATGGACAATGGCTTAATTCCCAATTAGATATCCAAAAAGAAGCCTCTGAATATTTTTCTGAGCTTTTATTTGAGCCTAACCAATTGGTTAATAACACTTACTACCCTCATTTTCTTAGCCAAATACCCACTATCCTTACTGAACAAGACAATATATCTCTATCCAAACCAGTTACAGAAGAGGAACTCAAATTAGTGATTATGAGTTTGAACAAAAATAGTAGCCCAGGTCCAGATGGTTTCTCCTGTAAATTCTATACCAAATGCTGGGATTTTATTAAGGAAGATCTTATATCTGCTGTAAATGATTTTATCTTAGGATCAGATATGCCAAGGGGTATCTCTAGCACCTGGATAACTTTAATTCCGAAGAAAATAACACCTTCCTCCTTTGATAATTTCAGACCTATTAGCCTTTCTAATGTTGTAAATGAAATATGTTCTAAGGTACTGATGGAAAGACTGAAACCTTATATGGAGATTTTAATTTCACCTAATCAAACTGCTTTCATGAAAAACAGAGATATTTCTGATAACATACTTTATCTTCAGGAAATGATAAGATTTTTAGACAAAAAGAATAGGGTGCCTAATTGTATTCTTAAGTTGGACCTTAGGAAAGCTTTTGATAGGGTTAATTGGAACTTTTTAAAAAACATACTTTGTAGATTTGGTTTTACTGGAAATTTCCTGACTGCAGTGATGAATAATCTCTCCCAGGCACATTTCTCTGTGCTCATAAATGGTAATCCGGTTGGTTTTTTTAAAGCTACCCGAGGCATCAAACAAGGTGATCCGTTATCCCCCTTTCTCTTAAACATTTTTTCAGAAGCTTTCTCTAGGAGTCTCTCCTTCATATTTCTGAACAACAGTCTTACATGTTACCAGTTGCCCTCTGCCATCACACCAGCCTCCCATTTAATGTATGCTGATGACACCATCATTTTCATACAGGCCTCAAAATCTAACCTAATTAAGATCAAAGCTTTCCTAGAAATCTTTGAATCTACCTCTGGCTAGAAATTTAACTTTAAAAAAATCTGATTTCTATATTAGCAAATGAGCTACACCTGCTAGGATAAATCAGGTTAGGATGATCTTAAAAATGAAAAAAGGATCTTTTCCTTTTAAATACCTTGGTTGCCCAATTTTTAAAGGTAGAACACTTAACATATATTTCCAACCTCTATTGGAACTCTTAGATAAAAAACTGATGAATTGGAAAAATAAATGGTTAAGTTCAGGAGGTAAACTGACCCTAATTCAATCCTGCCTATAATCCTTGCTACAACATATATGGACTGTCCTTAAGCCACCTATTCATATAGTTAAGACACTAGAGAGAAGGATGTCCAATTTTTTTTGGGGAGAAACTGAGGGTAAAAGGAATAAGGTTTGGAAAAAATGGTCTGATCTAGCTACCTATAGGTCTCAGAATGGTTTAGGATTCAGATCGGTTCAGGCAATAGTTGACTCTTGTTCACTTAAACTATGGTGGAAAAGCAAACTGGGTACTACTATGTGGGCCAATATGATTTGGTCTCAGCCCCAAACACACAGAAAATCCCAGATTGGAAGAGAACCTGCTCTGTTAATTCTTTTGCTGAAAATAATACTCTGATTATTCATGGGAGAGGAAACTGTAATCTCTGGACTGCTAACTGGTGCCCAAATGGGCCACTTTTAAATCATATCCCTTCCTCTATCATTTCTCCACTCTCTTCTTCCTCAGTTGCTCATTTTATCTGCAACAAAGACTATATCCTACCTCACATTTCTCCTTTTTTAGAACATGATACTCTTTTTTTTTTGCGGTTGGCAGAAATCAATGAAGATAGAGAGGATAGACTTATCTGGAAATCAGAGGTGACAGGAGCTTTTACCTTTAGATCTGCCTACAAGGCTCTCACTTTCTCCTCAGGTATTTTTCTTGCTACTAATCTTATATGGAATCCCAGGCTACAGAAAAAGATCTCTATTTTCACATGGAAACTGCTACACTCTTTTCTGCCTTTTGATGATGTTTTAATGAAATGTGATTTTAGTCTAGCTTCAAAATGTCTTGCATGTAACCATTCTAATTCTCTCCAACACTTTTTCATCTCTTGTCCCCTGGCTCGATCAATATGGAATGAGATGGCTGCTTTATTGGGTTTTAAACTCCATAGTCTAGACTCTATAATTGATAGGTTCTTTGTACATTGGAATTGTCATGATCTTCCTAGAATGCACCAACTGATTTGTAAAATGCTTCCCTCTCTGATTTGCTGGTCCCTATGGAAAGCCAGAAATGGTTTCTATTTTGATAGTGAAAATTTCTCTCCAATACATATATGCAATGAAATACGTGACCTTATCTTCCTATCCCTCTCTGCCAAGCCTTGTCCCTCTATTTCACACCATTCTATGAGCCTTAGCATCTCTCTACTGATCCCCTCCCCCAGACCACCACCAAAACCTACTATCTCTATTGTCTACTGGGAAAGGCCAAAATGAAACAGCATAAAAATCAATGTAGATGCCTTCCGGTCCTCTACTAACTCCACTCTTGGCCTTATTACCAGAATGGTATACCGTGCCTCATAAAATCCACTAACATTTCAGCTAATTCATCACTTGAAGCAGAAATCAAGGCTATTTTATTTACCTGTCAGGCCTATCCATCTTTGGACAGTTATTTCATCATTGAATCAGACTCTTTGCTTGCATTGAAAATGATAAAGAATCCATGTTCTGCAAATTGGTCACTATACCCTTTAGCTTTTAAGGTGCACTCCCTATTAAAAAATGCCAACCTTAAACATGTTTTTAGGGAATGTAACTCTGTTGCAGATGCAATTGCTAAGGACCACCCTGCCCACATTAGTGACCTCTCGCTGAACCATTCCAATATCCATATACACATCAGAGGACTTATCAAACTGGATAGGGATCACACACCCTACATTAGAATACATAGGCGTGGCACTAAGAAGGATTGATACTGGTGATGTTTCCGTTGGTTTTTTACAGGTACCCGTGCAGGTTTCTCCATCTCCAGTAATCCAACACTACTTCACAGTCTCCTCGGCTGCTCTTCACCTTAGGATGTGAAGTGGCTCAATACCATAATATTGCTCTTTTGCTGCTCCTACAGTGAAGCTTCAGTTTTTAGGTTCCAATTTTGACATGCCTGAATGAAGTTGCCTGGCCAAAGGAAAGAATTAACACTTGGGGTGGAGATTCTTTTCTTTGGAATTGCAACTACCATTCCTACCCTTTCTCTTATCTTTAGTTTTAAAAAACTCTCTAATATCACTAGATGGTAGGTATTCTTTTGGAAGCAACTATGTTGCCACAATGAACAATTTGTACAAATGTCTACTTTCATGTATTCACTTTTACAAAGACCTGGATACCCTTATATATAATCCCCCACCCTAGGGTGTTTTCATTTTAAAAAAAAGGACATTTTATAATTAGTGAGACTAATAATGTCATTTGATATTTACTTTTATTTACTGCAATGAGATACATATAATTATAAATTCTTTTAAAATGAATCTCATCATATAAATAATTACTTTTGAATAATTGGAATGAAATATTATAAAGATAATCAAATTTTATTGTATTCTGTATTTAACGACTTCTAACCATCTTTTATAGTTTTCCATAGATGACTAAACTTTAATGCCAAGCACCATATAATAGATTGTTTTGATGGTTATGTCAACCAGGGATATTGAAGTCATTTTGACCAATTTAACCGAAGTTGTCTAAAAATAACATACTATTATTATAATATGTTACTGACTTTAATTCTTTACTATCTATAATCAATCATAACTTGTTAAAATATATGACTTCTTAAGATATAATTAAAACCATAAAAATCTCATTGTAATATATACACACACATATATATAAGAAAATCCAAGGAAATACATAATCTGAAATAACAAAATGTTTGAATTTTTTTTATACATTGATTGAGTACTTTTGATAGAATTTTTTTATTTATTTATATATGAAAAAATCTTTTTTAGACTAACTAGCTGTAGACATTTTATAATTAGTGAGACTAATAATGTCATTTGATATTTACGTCTTGATCCTGGGGATGATGCATGCTTCTATTACGTCCATGTGCTTGCTCCTCTGTTTGGTGGTTATGCCTCTTCTCACTTCTGGTGAACACCAGAAGTGAGAAGAGGCATAACCACCAAACAGAGGAGCAAGCACATGGACGTAATAGAAGCATGCATCATCCCCAGGATCAAGACTACATCCCCAGTAAAGAAAGAGCGCATAGTAAAGAGGAAACGGAGGAGGAGGAGGAAGATGAAAAATTCCCCAACACGAACCAAGAGAAAGAAATAAGGGAATTCACAGCATTTTTAGAAGTGGAGAGGGAAATTTTTACAAACAGTTCGTGACAACACTCAAACCAAACAATCCAAGAATAGAAAAAAGGGTAAGTCAGGAATGTGAAAATCTCACGTACGAAGAGGAGCTGCGGGACATCGTTGCAGACAATGATGCAGACAAATAAACCCTAGCGCCACATCGTGGGCACAATTTCAAATTTCCTTTGCATGTTAAAATCTATGATGGGACCACATATCTAAAAGAGTTCTTACATTCATACAAAAACAGTATAAGGTTTCAAAATGAGAACATCAAATTAGTGAGCAAGGGGTTCCCCATCTTCTTGTCAGAAACAGTCCTCACCTAGTACAAAGATCTCCCAAGTGAAGCATAAAATTGTGGGCACAATTGTCAGATTTATTCCTGGGTCGCTTCTATCAGAAGTAAAGATTCACAAAAATGGTTGCATACTTTAATAACACCGACCAACAAAGTGAAGAAGGTTTGGCAGAGTATCATAGTATGTTCGTGACAGAAAGTTTGTAGGTTCGCGACTTGTCTTTCCAATTGTCATTGGGAGTATTTACAGTAGGCATGCGCTTAAGAGAGCTCTAGGAGAACATGCCCAAAAACCCGAGAGAGCTACAAAAGATTATTGAATTGCATGTGCGAATAGAAGAGGCAAACAATCGTAAGATAGATAGGGAACGAGGCAAGAAGCAAACGATGGAGGATTCGCAGAAGGGTTTTACGAAGAAAGGCAAATGAACGGTCACTTTCAAATGGGGAGAATTAGGTTTGCAAGGCGCGTCATTCCAAGATACGCCTCTGACTAGATCAAGGAAGTAGATATGGTAAGTGAACAAGGATCTATTTTGATAACTAGCACCTATGCTAGCACCACTAGAAAAGAGGTCCAGGGAGTATTATTGTGCCTTCCACATGGACCATGGTTATAACATTGAGTTTTGCAGAGACCTGAGAAGATAAATTGAAGAAAACTTGAGGAATGATTACTTAAGCCAATGTAGGATTGCAATGATAATGCGGGCTATGAAGTACAAGAGATAGTCACCTTATCCATACACAGATCCACGAAGTTATTTCCTAACAATCCTTGGAAACCCAAAGCAAGATACTCTCCCCGCAAGAGCCGGTTGATAAAAGGATTCGTTCAAATGAGACAATCACCTTTAGCGAGGACGATGTAGTACCTAACACTTTGCCTCACAATGATCCAATGGTCACCATAGAAAAAATCAAGAATGCAACCATTCACAGAGTGTTCGTTGACAACGGAAGTGAAGTCAAGATACTACTCGTAGACTACTTCGACAGGCTGGGTTTCAAGAGAGCTGGCCTAAAAAAGTCCACATCCTCACTGGTAGGATTCACTAGATGAGGGAAATGCCTCTGGGAATATACAGTTGCCTATCACTATTGGAGAAAGTGGGAGAAAGTGCACCATCATGTGTGACTTCGTGGTCATGGATGCCCCAAGTATGTTTAATGCCATCATCGGAAGGCTATGATTGAACAAAGCTAAAGCAATATGGTCCCCTTCCCACCTAGTAATGAAATTCCCAACTCTAGCTGGTATCGCCACCATAAGAGGAAACCAGCGAATGGCCAGGCAATGCATGGTCATAGCAATGAAGGCAGGAAAGGTTAGAGAAAAGGCAAAAATGGTTAGCACAATCTCAGGCAATGGTTTACTAGGGTAGCGAGAATCAGCAGTAGACTTGGGAGAAAAAATAGTGCTGGTTAGCCTAAATAGCAAAGATAATTTGAAGTGCATGAAGATAGGAAAACACCTTCCTAATAAGGAAAAGATGAAGATTGTAGAAATCCTACGAAGCCACAAAGACACGTTCACGTTGAGCGGCTAGAACATGGGAGGGATGGACCCAGGCATTGCTACTCATTCCTTGAATATCAGCGACTCGGTGAAACCGGTTTAATAAAAGCACTGTTGCTTCGCTAGCAATAGACAAAAAGCAATCGAAAAGGAAGTTACAACACTGCTTCAGGCCGGTATACTGAAAGAGGTCCTAGCGACAGTCATGGTGAAGAAATCATACGCATGTTGGAGAATGTGAATTGACTTCACAGATTTGAATAAATCATGCCCAAAGGACTGCTACCATCTGCCAAAACCCAATCATCTAGTTGAAGCAATTTCTGGATCTGACGCCCTAGCGTTTTTAGACGCTTATAAGGGATACCACCAAATATTGATGAATCTGGAATATGCAGAGAAAATGGCCTTCATAAAAAGCTTTGAGACATTTTTTTATGTAAAGATGCCATTTGGGGTTTAAAAAAATGCTAGGGAAATGTACCAGAGAGTAGTCAATCGTGCGTTTCACAATCAGATAGAAAGAAATTTTGAGGTATATGTTGATGACATGGTTATCAAGAGCAGGAAAGTGGGTAGCTTCACTACAAATTTAAAAGAAACTTTAGACACATTACGGGCCATAGGGTTGAAGCTCAACCCTAAGAAATGTGTAATTGAAATAGGCGCAGGAAAGTTCTTAGAATACAAGATATCCTCCAAAGCTATCGAAGCCAACCTAGAGAAAATCAAGCTATAGTAAATCTTCTCCAGCCAAAAGCAGTCAAAGAGGTGCAAATCATAATGGGATCGCTAGCAGTGCTTAGCTGCTTTGTCTCAAAAAAGCAGTGGAGAAACACTTATAACTCTTTGAAGTCTTAAGAAAAGCCAAAAATTTTAGCATTGAGCGAAGATTGTCAGAGAGCATATGATGGTTTGAAAGAGTAGCTTCAAGCATTGCCAACGTCAAAGTTACCTGCCCCTGGAGAAACATTATACTTATACTTGGTTATCTTGCAGAATAATGTCCGCTCAGTTTTGGTTCGCCTGGAAGGACAGAAATGGGTTCTAGTCTATTATATCAACAGAATATTGCAAAATGCAGAAGCGTACATGCCAGTTGAAAAGTTAACCCTGGCTTTAATATACTTGGCGCGATGGTTGCGAATGTATTTCCCAGTCACTGCATAGTGGTCTACACGGGTTTCCCAATCAATAACATTCTTAACAAGCCTAAATCTTTAGGCAGACTAACGAAGTGGGCTCTGGAGCTAGGCCAATTTGAAATCTAATTTCAACCAAAAACAACGATCAAAGCCAGGCATTAGCAGATTTCATTGCAGAAATGACAAGCGAAGATGCACAGATAGTGAAGATGCACCAAAATCTAAGAATTGACAAAGCAAAATCAAAGTGGGAAGAAATTGCATGGACATTGTTTGTTGATGGTGCATCTAGCAGGGAAGGTTGCGGGCAGGATTACTGCCGGTAAAGACAAAAGGAGGTGAGCACAGACACTCACTCTGCTTCGTGTTTTCACTCACCAACAACGAAGTGGAATATGAAGCTTTGATATGCGGATTGGACCTTACTGTCATAATGAAAGTGATGAGTGTTTGGGTATCCAGTGATTCCCTAATTGTAGTCTTGTAGGTGTAAGGAAACTACAAAGTACTAGAAAAATAGCTGGTGAAGTATTTAAAGAAGGTTTAGCAACTCATAGCCTAGGTCAAGTGCTTTGATATTCAGCACGTACCAAGAACCAAAAATACAAAAGTGGATGCACTAAATAAGCTAGCGACAGTTGGATTTGAATCTCTAAGTGAACATGGAGACGTAGTAGTAGAAGTCGTTCCAATCAGAAGCACAGTATCAACTACTGTGTCAACAGTCCTACATAGTGTGTAAATTAGCTAATGCCACTAATAGAGTACTTCACGAAGGGAACATTGCCAGAAGATAAAGTGCAAGCCAGAAAGTTGGAGCTATGCTCTAAGAACTACACTTACAAAGATGGGACCTTGTGCAAAAAAGGCTCCTGGTCTCCATGGATAAAGTGTGTAGGACCAGTACAAGCAAAAGAAATCCTTAGAGAAGTCTATAAATGACTGTGTGGAACACATCAAAGAGCTAGAATAGTAGCAAGAAAGATCATCTGAGCAGGATACTACTGGCCAACTATGTTTAACAATGCGCATAACTCCATGCATAAATGTAGGAGTTTCCAGATCAACGCTTCATTGTCGCATAAGCCACAGGCCACTTTGCAAGGGATATATGGAGCTTAGCTATTTTATAAATGGGGGATTGACCTAGTGGGGCCATTCCCAAATGGCAAAGGTAATGCCAAATTCCTAATTGTGGCAATCTATTATTTCACGAAGTGGGTGGAGGCAAAACCATTGGGACGAGTAATAGCTAGAGTAACTAGAAAGTTTTTCTGGAAGAACATAGTGTGTCGCTTCAGGGTGTCACATACCATTGTTATGGATAATGGTACACAGTTCACAAGTAGTACGTTCACTGATTGGTGTTCAAGGCTTGAGATTCTTGAAAAGCTCACCTCTTTGGCGCACCCTTAAGCTAATGGGAAAATGGAAGTAACGAACATGACCATCATTCAAGGAATTCAAAGGCGACTTGAAGGAAAGCGGAGTGGATGAGTGGAAGAAATACTCAACACCCTATGGTCATATAGAATGACTGTTTGAGAACCAACGGGGAAGACACCATATAGTTTGGTCTATAGCCACGAGGCGGTGATACCGGTAGAAATTGGAAATTCAAACCTTTGAGTATGTGGTTACGTGGAGAAGGACAATTCCGAGATGATAAAATAAGACTTGGATGAACTGGAAGAGAAAAGAGATTTGGCAACGATCACAGAAGCTAAGTATAAGGAAAGAATGGCTAGAGATTACAATCAGAAGGTTAAGGAAACATGTTTTTGGATTGGTGATCTGGTGTTAAGAAAGAACGAGGCTAGCCTAGTAGAAGAACGAGAAAAGCTATACCTAAAGTGGGAAAGACCCTACAAGGTCACGAAGGCCCACAAGTATAACAACTATGAACTGGAAAGGTTGGATGGCACCAGTGTTCCCAACACATGGCATGTGATCAATCTGAGAAAGTTTTATGTCTAGATTTGAGTAAGAACATAGGAAGCATCTACCTATATAGAAACCATGAGATTATCATTGGTTGTATTAGTTCCATTGTACCCAACGCGACATTATCGCAATGAATATTAAGAAACCATCTTTCTAGGCAGAAATTACATTTTTAGTTCTCTACTTACAAATCTTAGATGATAGTACATTAGTAGAGTATCGCCAAAAGTCGAGCATAAGGTTGCGAACAACAAGCTATAGATCTCGCACAACTATCGATGCTTGCAAGCTTTAGATCTTGTAACTTCTCAAATCATACATTCGCAAGCTATAGATCTTGCACAAATACCGATACTTGCAAACTTCAGATTTTGCAACTCGGTGAACCATACGATCGCAAGCTATAGATCTTGCATAACTATCGAAGTAAAAGCAAGCAATAGATCTTGCGACTTCGCACTCTCGATAAAAAGCAAGCTATAGATCTTGCTACCCGGAAAACCTAGCTGTAATACAGCGACAGAAGAAAGAAATAGATCTTGCGGCTTTGCACATTACATACTCTCAATAAAGTAAGAAATAGATCTTGATACACAACAGATATGCCTACAAAACAGCGAGTAAAGAAAGCTATAGATCTTGTGGCTTCACGATAAAAATACTTTCAATACTCAAAAAGAAAACAATAGAGATATGACAAAGAGATCTTGTGAATAAAAGAGAATCACACAGTCAAGAGCATTCAAAGTATGAAGACAAAAAAAGGACAACCACAATATCCAAAAATCGCAACATAGACAACATTATTGTTCAGAAGAAAAAATCACTACATATCATCTATGCCTAGATGCTCGTGATGATCTAGAAGAAGACGAACCGCCACAACAACGACGGTGATCAGCTTCACAAGGGAGGTGCTCAGCCCTACACCAGTTTTCCTCAGCCTCACGCTCCTCGCTAATTATATAGTCATATCACCATTTCATGTGTAAATAAAAAGGATGGCGTGTTAACCCCTTCACTCCATATGACCAAGATACCTAGCATAATACTCCTTAAAGTCGGTTATAGGGCCGAACTCCTCGCGGTCTAGCTGTATACTTATAACATTAATAGTTTCCTCATACTACTTCATTTCAACCCTTAAATTTTGTACTTCATCCTATAGGTAGTGAATTTGCAATCAGACGGCCTCACACAAGTTAATCCTCTGCCTATCGATTCCCACAGTAAGATCTCCACGACTAGCAGTTCTGCAAGATGATGAGGGAAGAGTCTGAAGTATTGCTCGAGTTGGTGCATAGACAAATCAAGCCGCTCGCACTCAATGTGAAGTTGCTCATTTTCACTTCGTATCCGGGTGTTTATAGCAAATTGCTCATCAAACTTGCTTTGCCAACCAAATGCGGAAGATGAAAAGTGATCTCACTCAGTTTGGTTTTTCTTGGGCTTATCGAACAAATCATCAATACGAGCACATTTTTTTGTCAATGATCAACATCTTCTGATGGGCCTTACGAGTCTTGCTCATAGCATAATTCCTAGCCTCTTCCTGTTGCCAGAGCATCTGCACTATAGTCAACTATTGACATCGAATAAGACTATTCTGCTCGTTGCAAATCCTACGTAAATTGCGCATAGCATCCTGGGTATCCTTTACAGTCGTATCCCACTTTTCTTTGAGTTTATTAATACCCAGAAGCATGTACTTCAAACGATTACCTAAATATAATGCCCACAATTGAACACGGATATGAAGGTTAAGCAAATGCATGTACGCACTAGTAGATTCAAGATCAACCAAACCGCGGACAATATCCTTGCTAAGTGATTCAACATTATGCCCATTAGGAACAAACTTACTACAATGACATATTAAAGAAAAAGATGGACTTGAAGCGGGAATAGGAAGTTTCCACCCAAGGCACAAGGGAAGTGACTACATACGAGAAGAACGATCAGAAGAAATAAACTCCCCACACTTTGGTGAAAGATTGAGTGGCACGAAGTAAACTAATAGAGCAGTAGAAATCAGATAGTGAAAATCCATAGTTATAAAAAAAGGATCAGTACACCCCATAAAGTCAAGTCGTTTGAAGTATTTATGATCAACCAAAATATTGAAATCCTGCACATAACTAAGGGCGATGAGAAAATGTAGAACAAGGAAGATACATCAACATTCATTACTGAAGTCACATAAATAGTACTGAAATACATTAAAATATTGTCTTAAAATTACAATTAAAAATCCAAAAATTCTAATACACTAGGAATAAACTAACTTCGGAGGTGGAGGTAGGAAAATATTGAATAATGATAGTATCTGTTTCCTAGCTTGGTTGCTGGGCGGGAGTTTCCTTGCTTTGCTGCTGAGCAGGGGCTTCAATGCTAGCATTAACCCCAGTGGCCACACTAGCACCAGGATTAGGAGTTGGAGTAACAGTACGAGGTTCAAATGGAAGATCTCCTAGGTAATCCACCTCACACCCCTTTAGCTCAGCCGTAGAAGGAAGACAGTGAAGGCTGGAAAGATGCAATGGCAAAACATGGGGATGTCCCCCATCAGTAATCTTTTCGATAAAAGATTTGTTGAGTTTTTCCTTATGCTTCTTGTAGGTCTATACACTTCTTCAGAGAAGGTAGACTCTTCAACGAACAAGTTGGACTCCACTCGCGCTGATCCTTCACAGCCTGGCAGTAACCAATGGTGCGAGCATTATTGGAAAAATACTTAAATATTTTATTGGAAGACTTTGTCTTGCAGAGCCGGTCTACCAGAATCTGAGGGTATTTAGAGAAAACGGGTTCAATAGTGTGCATCTTTTCTAACTCAGAACAAAGTTGAGTCGCTTCTGTCTCTGCGAGCCTGGCACGCTACTCAGTAGTGTTCACCCTCTTCTGAGCAGCTTTAAGTGAAGTTTCTAGAGTTGCACATTTTGTTTCCTTTACTTCTCCATGAGCGACTCATCAATATGAGAAAACATAGAAAGCCTCTCACTCGTGAGTTGAAGGCTTTTGCTGACCTTACGAATCAAAAACACATGGGACAATGTTATTCAATATTTTACATACAAAATATCAAGTGAAGGTCACTAAAATTTATCCGCGAACTTATTACAGCTAGTGTATTGGGCAGAGGAAGGCTGGTGAGAATATTAGATATCATCCCCTTCGTTAGAGGATTCTCAGTTTACACCAAAGTTTGCAAACGAGATTTGTTACCACGCCCCTTTTTCAAGGGAGGAAGTGAATTTCCTGATGGTGCATCACTCATATATCTCTGGTGCTTCCTCTTCTTTTGCCCACCAACAGGGCGATGTCTACCTGTCTCCCCGACCTCAGTAGACTTACCCTAATTACTAGGGACCTTTTTGTTAACACCCTTGGGAGATCGTCACCGTACCTCTCAAAGTTAATACTTTTCAGCCACGTTCCTTCCTATCTACAATAAAGTAGATAATGGCAAGCTGGGGTCGTCCACGAGAAGAGGAATCTTTTCAAGTGTTTAAACATATATAGGAGAAAAAATACTAGGAATATACATACATAAATATATATATATATATATATAAGCATGTAAACTAAGGAGGGGGGGTTTGGTTGGTTTGATCCTAAGTTATCAAATTGAAACACAACAACTAGAAAAGCAAGAGAACTATGCTAATCATGCAACACAACTAAAGATACGATGTAGATGATAATTAACGAAGCCTTGGGGGAAATCGATTTCCACTTCTAAACTTCATATAGCTCATTGATTCATCCACTCATTCAATTACATTTATTGTCTATGGGGAATGTATCACTTCTCATTCAAAGATCAACATTCATTCCTCCTTAAGAGTAGTTTGCGAAGACAAACAACAACCATTTGCAAACCTCATTGATAATCACCCTAGACAAACAACATCATAGGGGTGTTTCAACAATGGCATTCACCCAAAGGACCATAGGTTTGATAATAACAAGCCTTCTACCAAAGACACAGTCATTGAACCAAACAAAGTATTCATTAGATTAAGCTAAGAACAAACAACATTCAAGGTTCAACCTTTCTTTGTGTCTATATGACAAATATGAGAACAAACCACATTAATATACTCATCTAGCAAGAATTACCTCACATTATACACATGAAGTTCTAAATCCATACTCTTGAATTTCAATATCAAACGAGTCAAGAAATTTGCAACTTTCCTAACACCCTAACATTTCAATATTACAAACATTTCATATACTCAAACAACCCATGGTATAAATGATGTAAAAGACAACATTAATGGAATAATAAATGCTCTCCAATAAATGTTCATAAATGAGCAAACATAGAATCTTACTACATAAGCTTGGAAGCTTCAATCAATTGCTCCCAAGAACTAGATTTAGCTACAAGAGTTCACACTAATTAATGCTAAACAACCAAACATAATACAAGAGATTGCAAAGATGAAAATGGAAGAAATAAGGGTTTCAAACAGTGATAAAAATGCAGGTGAAGAAGATTGTGAATGAGAGGAAAGAGAGTGCTATTTATTGTACAAAAAGGATAAGGTGAAATTATGGCCACCTGTTGGTCGCGACTCGCAATGGTCTCGTCGTGACTCGCGACAGTCTCGCGACGAGGCTATCGCAACTTGCGATGGGTGCTAGAATTTTTCCTTCTTTCCTTTTCTTCTTCTTGTGGTATACAATCATCTTCATAGCAATTCCTCTCATTTTTTAAGTCGTCAATGTCTCCAAAAATGGTCTTCAATGGCCTCCGATCTTCATGTCTTCGAAGCAAGTCTTCAAAAGTCTTCGAAAATGTGATCTTCAATGGCCTCTAGTCTTCATTGCCTCCGTGTTCTTCCCTTGTCATGCAAAATCCCCTTATAAGAGGTAAAAGAGCGTAAAGTTACTCTTACCCCTCCTAAGAGAATTTTAAGGTAAAACACAAGCTCTGGATAGTACTAAATTATGCACATAAAATGGACACATCAAACCTCCCCACACTTAAACCTTACTCACCCTCGAGTAATAAAAGATCCAAGCATACGAAGGAAATGACGTATCCACATCGTAACTACTATTCCCCCAAATCAATACATCACAAAACTCTCAATATCACATATCCCAATGTTAAGGTCAAATGAGAAGTTTTCCCACAACCCCTATTCCTAAATCTACCCAAACCATATCAACCCATCAATATATTGATATCCCTAAAACATCTCCAAATCCCGAATTGATAATCACAAATACTATGATAAAAGGTGAAGCTAAAGACATGTATAAGGTTCAAAACAAGTGCTCCACTTTATATCAATATATCAACCTTAAAACGAAGTATATTAACGATTGATATTTTCATAACTTACTTCGTCTTCTCCCGCTAAATTTTCCACTCCCAAAAGGTTCTCAAGATGTCAAGCTACCCGATCCATCCGTGTGGTCACCGCAACCTTATGACTTTAATGCTGGAAAATGAGTGAACACTTAACGTTTTTCAATCTCTCTCGTTTTCTCTCATTTTTCCTAGGAGCCCTTTTGGGTTTTCATCCTAGCCACACATCATGTTTCTTTGGCTCACATCTCACCTTTTTCTGCACATTTAGCCTCTTATTTTTTCCTAGGTTGCCCTTTCAGGTTTTCGACCTATCCGGGCCCCCAATGTTGCCTAAGTTGCCCTCTTGGGTTTTCAACTTAGCGGGATTCTTTTTAAAAATTTTATTTTCAGCATTTTTCACGTGTCTCCAATCCAAATGTTAAGGCTAAGAAAAGTATCAAAACCAACATTATCCAAGTACATCAAAAGAAAAACACCCCAAAACAAAAGGGAAACAACTATCTAAAACCAATCAAAAGGGTTATGGAAAAGTGTCTTCAATCTCAATCCTCTCAAATTGGACACCCCTCCCCATACTTAGAACACTACATTTCCCTCAATGTAGACAATAGGGCAAAAACGTACAAAGCGAAGTATGAAAAGGGTAAAGATATGGTGCTCACAAAATCACTGGTGTGATGAAGAAGGGTCACCGCCAAAATACCGTTGCTGATACTGTGCTAGCCACTCCGTGCTCCTCTGCCTCCTCACTCTCCACCTCTCCACTCCCGGATCGGGGCCTGAGATACTGCCTGCCTGGGAATGCATCTCATAGAAGCAAGCTAACAAGTGGTCAATCTCCTCGTCCATGTCAATCAAGGTTTGGGAGACAAATAAATTGTGCTTCAATATCATGTTGTACTGTTAGCGGAATCCATCCTGCATAGTCAGCATCATCCACTTGTAGAAGTCCAGTGGAGGCTGGGAATTGTGAGGTGGCACATCGTCCTCCTGCATGGGCTCTGTCTCTGGTGGAGGCTGTGTGGAGTGTTGTTGGGAGTGCTGCTGCTGCTGTTGCTCAGAGAAGGGTAGAGTGCTATCATCACGCTGGACATGAGCTGGGAAAGGGTCGCAAAGCTTGCACTAGAAATCATCTCTACATGAGGGGTCCGGTGAAATTGCCAAATCTCCCAGAGGTGTGTCAAATTCTAGCTTCATCTTGCTCGGCTAAGGAAGTGCCATAAATGTGACCTTCCTCGCACCATACAACCAATGGAAGAGCCCCGTGGTCCATGTGACACTGAGCATCTCAAATATAACTAGCCTCTCAATGGTGATAAAATAGGACGTGCGCCTCCTTAAGTGTGGAAAGTCAGTTGGAGGAACCAATCCCAAGTACTCTGCTAAAAGGCCTATCATGCCCCTGACCATGATCTTCCCCTTGGGTTTTCCTACCACCTCTAAGATTCTCTTCATCCACAATTCTATTAAGTGCCATAGAAAGTGAATATCATTGTCTGGCACATTCGTTGGCTCAGCGGAGCAAAACATTGTGCCAGCCAACAGATGGTACACATAACGGAGTGCAGGGTGGATGATGGCACTACTTTTATCATGAGAATTCTTTGGTCTCATGTTGATGACATTCCAAAAGTGCATGTCATCCTCAATTGATCGCTCCTGGGCCTGTGGGTCCAGCCTGGCCCGTATCTCCTCGGTGTCAAATCCAAAGGCTTCTTCAATCTGTGAGACGGTCATTTGCCTAGATATATCATCTAAGTGAAATGAAATGTACCTCTCCCAGGGTTGGTCGCCTCTCATGCTGCTTATACGGACCGTGGACAAGAATTCCAATGTGTACCTCTGGTAAGAGGGCGTGCTCCTACTCATAAATCCTTCCATTCCCCCTTTTGCGAGGAGGCATCTGACAGGCTGAGTGAGGCTGAGAGCATCTAATGTGGGAACATCAACAAAGCTTGTCTCCTTGAGTTGGCGCTTCTCCAGGGCCCCCACCTTTCCGCATAAGACCTAGTGATCCGGCTCAAACCCATGTACCTATCCGGAGGAGGAGGTAAAGAGCTCAATTCCGGAGCCGGTGGAGGTGGAGCAGTGGTGCGCCCACCTCGAGGAAGAGCCCAACAATCACAGCAAACAAGTTAAATGCACAGGAATATGTGTATATGCAATATTGCAAATTCATACTCAACCTTAAACTAGTTCATCATCACAGGCCGAATCAAAAAAATTAAGTCAACTAGTTCAAGTCCTAATTACAATTGCATATACAATCCATACTATGTCCAACAAGCCCATATTCTCAAATCCATGAAGTTCTCACATAGTTGAAATCAATATGCTATATCTCAAAACCACAGTTGTGCTCAACTAGCTTAGCCACTATTAGTATATTCATAATGTCAACATTCATGTCCCATGGCTAAACTACCCTAAGCAAAATAACATTGCCAAACACAATAACATTTTATCCAAATAACAACTATGTTGAATCAAGGGACAACATGCCTCCTATCTAGCATAAGTCACAATCTGTTCTCAACCACAGGAACACAATTGCACACAATCCCAACTCAAACAAGCACAATAAAATCTAAACCACAACCACAAAATATGCACAAAATATCCATCAAATTGAATTGCAGGAACAATTTATTCACCAAAATCAACCAATATCCAACAATTCAATTTCCTAAGGCATTACACATAATCTACACAATATCCATAAAACAAAATAAAGTAGATATTCGTCATCACAATTCAAGCTCAATAAAGTGAAGAAATGTACCACCAAGATGCGTAGGAAAAAGAAAAGAGGAATCCCACAATCAATTCGAAATTGAATTGATCAAAACCCCCAAATTATAGGGTTTGTGTTCTTCAATGATTTTTTTCGATTTATGGGTGGAGGTTGGGAAGAAAGGAGGGGGTATGGAGTGGTGGTTGTGAGTGGTGGAGGGCGGGTGTTAGTGGCGGCGAGCGGTGGTGGCGAGTGTTAGCGGCGGCAAGCGGTGGTGGTGAGTGGCGGCACTTGTGGAGGACAGGTTGAAGATAGCGAAGAGGAGCGGGAGAAGATGAAAGATTGTGGATATGTTTATTGCAAAATGGGCTTAGCTCGTCATTTAAAGTAGTTCTTATGACCATCCCAACTCACAAAGTGTTCATCGTGACTCGCGATGGGTGGTCTCGAGGGGTATTAGGTCTGGCTAGGCTCGAGGATGAAAGATGACACTTCGAGGGCTCACAGCTTCGAGGTCTCAAGAAGCTAGGCTCGACGATGAAAGATGACACCTTGAGGGTTCTCGGTTTCGAGGTCTCGAGAAGCTAGGCTTGAGGATGAAAAATGACACCTCGAGGGCTTGAGAAGCTAGGCTCGAGGATGAAAGATGACACCTTGAGGGCTCGCGCCTTCGAGGTCTTAAGAAGCTAGGCTCGAGGATGAAAGATGACACCTCGAGAGCTTGAGGCTTTGAGGTCTCGAGAGGCTAGTCTCGAGAGCTGCCTTGAGAGAATGATGGACTTTAGGTTCGGCTCTAGTCGAGGCCTTGCTACCTCGAGGTCTCGAGGGGGTGATGTCTCGAAGGGCTGGCCTCGATAGGGTGATGGACTTTATGGTTTGGCTCGAGTCGAGGGCTTGCTACCTTGAGGTCTCAAGGGGTGATGTCTCAAAGGGCTACTCTCGAGAAGATGATGGATTTTATGGTTAAGCTCGAGTTCAGGGCTTGCTGCCTAGAGGTCTCGAGGTGGTGATGTCTCGAAGGGCTGGCCTTGAGAGGGTGATAGACTTTATGGTTCTACTTGAGTCGGGGGTTCAGGGCTTTGAGGTCTCGAGGTGGTGATGTCTCGAAGGGGTGGCCTCAAGAGGATGAAGGACATTCAATTTCTGCTCGAGTCGAGGGTTTAGGGCTTCGAGGTCTTGAGGTCTCGAGGGGATAAGTCTCGAGGACTGGTGTCGAGGACTGGCCTCGAGAGTATGATGGTCATTAAAGTTCTTCTCGAGTCGAGGGCTTGCTGCCTCGAGGTCTCGAGGGGTACACTTCGAGGGCTCGCGACGAGGTCCTCACGAGGCCATCACGGCTTGCAAAAAGTGGAGGCTGAGACCTCCATTTCAACACAATATTTTTGAGTACATCGCGACTTGCGACCACTCCATTACGAGTCACGACGAGGTCCTCAAGAGGCCATCGCGATCGTGGAATGTTTTGGCTGAGACCCTCATTTTTAGCCAAAATCCTTGATTTGGTCGCGACTCGCGACTAATCCCTCGCGATGCCATCGTGGCTCATGATGAGGCCTCATGAGGTCATTGTGACTCGTGGAAAGTGGCATCCGAGAGATGAAATTTCACCCAAAATCACTGAGCCCGTCGCGACTCGTGATGATGTGGTCGCGACTCGCGACGAGCTACTAACCTGGTACTTAGAAAAAAATTTCTGATTCCTTCTCTTGTCCAAGTCTTTCCTTCTTCATTCCAAGCATTTCTCCCTTCAAAAGTCCAATGTCTTGGCTTCAAAATTACTAAAAAATCATGGAGAAAAAAACCCGTGAAAAGCATAAAGCAAAACAATGAAACTTAATGAAAAAAATTCAAAGCCAAACAACATCAATAGAAAGTCACGAATGACGATCCGGATGATCAAAAACAATTTTATTTAACATCTTCGGCACGAATTATTCCCTTTTCTTGGGTTTTACTCATAAACTGGATCGAGGAGATCAACGTCCTCTCCTTTTTCTGGCACAAAATTTTCATGGTAAGGTTTCAAACGTTTTCCATTAACCTTGAAAGTATTGGACTTAGCTCGATCTAGAATCTCTACCGCATTATACTAGAATACCTTAACCACCTCAAAAGGACCAATCCATCGGGACTTCAACTTACCTGGAAATAGGCGAATGCAAGATTGGAATAGAAGGACCTTTTGACCAACATGAAAGTCCTTCCAGATGATCATCTTGTCGTGCCACACCTTTGTCTTCTCTTTATAGATTTCAGCGTTCTCATAGGACTCCCTTTAGACCTCATCCAGTTCATCCAATCGTAACTTCCTATGTAAGCCGGCCTCATCTATATCAAGATTAAATTCTTTGACCGCCTAGTAAGCCTTATGTTGAATTTCCACCGGTAGATGACAGGGCTTACCAAACACTAACCGGTATGGTGACATATTGATTGGTATCTTGTAAGCCATCCTATAAGCCCACAAGGCATCATTCAACCGAGAACTCCAATCCTTCCAGTTAGGGTTAACCTATTTTTGAAGGATGGACTTGATTTCCCGATTGGAAACTTTGGCTTACCTGTTGGTTTGCGAGTGATAAGCGGTGGATGTCTTGTGAGTGACGCCATACTTCTTCAAGAGTGCCGCTATGGTCTGATTGCAAAAATGGGTGCCACGGTCACTAATCAAGGCTCGGGGTACCCCAAACCTAGAAAAGATGTTATCTTTCAGGAATTATGCAACCACTTTAGAATCGTCAGTCCTAGTGGGTTTTGCTTCAACCCACTTCGACACATAATCAATGGCAAGAAGAATATATGTAAAGCCATAAGAACTAGGGAAAGGTCCCATAAAGTCAATACCCCAAACATCAAAGATTTCACAATATAGCATAACTTTTTGGGGCATCTCATTTCTAGATGAGATATTTCCTACTCTTTGACACTTGTCACAAGATTTACAAAATTTGTATGCATGTTCATTCAAAGTAGGCCAATAAAAATCACTTTCCAAGACTTTCCTAGCGGTCATTTTAGCTCCAAAATGGCCGCCACGTGCATGAGAATGACAAAATTCAAGAATTGAGTGTACTTCATTATACTTTTTGGAGTACACTCACATGATACTTAGATTCACTATTTAATTTATCTTTTTGGACCTTAGAAAATGAGGAGGGAATTTACCGTCGACAAGAAAATTTATAATGTTGGCATACCACGGTTGGAGATCCCTAATGGTGAACAATTGTTCATCAGGGAATTCCTCTCGCAGTTGCTCCTTCATTGTGGGGTTTACCTCAATGTCTTCACATGGAGTCAACCGGCTCAAGTGATCGGCCACAAGGTTTTCCGCACCCTTCTTGTCTCGCACCTCCAACTCAAATTCACTCAAAAGAAGGATCCACCTAATCAATCTTGGCTTGGTCTCTTTCTTCGTCATTAAATGACAAAGTGCTGCATGGTTAGTGTACACAATAAATTTTGTACCAAGCAAGTAAGATCAAAATTTTTCCAAAGAAAATACCACTGCTAGCAACTCCTTTTTGGTGGTGGAATAGTTTCTTTGGGCTTCATTTAGAGACATGGATGCATAGTAGATGTCGTGAGGTTCTCTTCCCACCCTTTAACCAAACAACGCTCCAACGACGTAATCACTCGCATCGTACATAATCTCAAAAGGCATCAACTAATCCGGGGGTTGTATAATAAGGGCCAAAACTAACCTTTCTTTCAATGTATCGAAGGCCCCTTTACAACCCTCATCCATCATAAATTCCACCTCCTTTTGCAACAACTTGCATAAAGGAGATGCTATCTTCAAGAAGTCCTTGATGAATCGGCGATAGAATTCTGCATGACCAAGAAAAGAGCGCACTTCGCGCACATTAGTAGGATAAGGAAAAGTTTGAATTGTGTCTATCTTTTCCTTGTCAACCTCAATACCCTTAGAGGAGACAACATGGCCTAAGACAATGCCTTGCTCTACCATAAAATGATACTTCTCAGAATTTAACACAAGATTAGTATCAATGCAATGTTTAAGAACTTGTGCCAAATTTGCTAAACACTTGTCAAAAGAATTACAATGAATGGTGAAATTATCCATGAATACCTTGACAAAACTTTCAACAAATTCTGAGAAAATGCTTACCATACACCTTTGGAAAGTTGTGGGGGTGTTGCATAACTTGAAAGGCATGCGCCGGTAAGCAAACGTACCAAAAGGGCACATGAAAGTGGTCTTTTCTTGGTCTTAAGGGGTGATAGCCACTTGAAAATACCCCGAGTACCCATCCAAAAATAAATATAAGGGGCGGGTTGCTAACCTCTCAAGAATTTGATCTATGAATGGCAAAGGGAAGTGATCCTTCCTGGTTTCAGCATTTAGCCTCTGGTAGTCAATGCAAACATGCCATCCATTTTGGACTCGGGTGGGCACCATTTCTCCCTTCTCATTTTCGACCACCATCACCCCACTCTTCTTGGGTACCACTTGAGTTAGAATCACCCACTTGCTATTCGAGACTGGATAGATCATGCCCGCTTGGAGTAACTTGAGGATTTCCTCCTTCACCACTTCCATCATCGGTGGGTTTAAACGGCATTGGGGTTGTCGGACGGGTCTTGCATCTTCTTCCAACAAGATTCTATGCATGCAAGTGGATGTAAGTATGCCTTTGATGTCGGGAATAGTTCATCCAATTGCTTATTTGTTCTCCTGCAACACCACCATCAACTTTTCTTCTTGCTCCTTGGTGAGTTTGCTTGAAATGATGACCGGAAACATCTCCACTTCCCTAAGAAATGCGTACTTGAGCTCACTTGGTAATGGTTTAAGCTCAATCACCGATCATAAGTGATGGGAGGAATTCTTGCTCTTTGGGTTCCTCTAAGACTAGAGGATCAGGATTTTACATCACTTCCTCAAGAATGCTTAACTCCTCAATGCTTTCCTTCAAGTTAGTACTCATGGAATATACAAGACATACATTTTCAACATCATTTTCCAAAGAAACTAACAAGGAATCATCACCACTCAATTTAAAAACATCTTGCACCACATTGTCAACAAAATCAATAGCATGGTAAGAATACTCTTCAAGAGGATACTTCATAGAGTCATTCATGCTAAACACTACTTTAATCCCATCAAATTCCATGGTGAGGGTACTGTTATTCACATCAATGATGGTCCTAGAGGTCTTCAGAAATGGCCTCCCCAACAAAATTGGAGCGGTATGTTTATCATGATCCATGTTTATGACATAAAAATCCACGGGGAATATTAAGGAATCCACCCTAACCAACACATCCTTGAAGATATCCTTAAGGTACACACTAGAACGATCGGCTAGTTGGATCACCACCCCGGTTTTGTGCAAAGTACCAGGATTAAGGCTTTCATACAAAGAATAAGGAATCACATTTATCGATGCACCTAAGTCAAGCATTGCTTTTTTGAAATGTGTATTTCCTATCATGCAAGGGATCGTGAACATGCCGGGATTGCTACATTTAGGGGGTTAACTCCATTTGGCAAAAAGCGGAGACATGTTCACTTCTCCCATTTTTAAGCTTGCTCTTCGTTCTTTGTTTCCAATCATAATTCTTTCAAAAACATTTGCATAGCTAGGAATTTGTTCAATTGCATTCAAAAGAGGGATATTTACCTCACACCTATGAAAGATTTCGTAGATCTCCTTGTTGGATTCCTTTCTCCTTTTGTCTTTTAGAGCTTCCGGGAATGGTGGCTCCGGCACATATGGAGGGATCTCTACCACTCTTGCCTTCTTGTGAGGGGGGGATGAAGGTTTGGAAATGGAGGTTGATTTCTCAAAGGTGATCTCCTATTCCTTCCCATTTCCCTTCCTTGCTTGCTCCTTGGACTCCTCCTCATTCTCCTCTTGCCTTTTTTTCTCAAACATTTCAAGCTTCCGAGGTTCGTCCTCAACAACTTCACCATCCATGGGAGGGTCAACCTCTTTAACACTTCTCAAAGTCATAGCACTTGCATTTTGTCGAGGGTTGATCTCGGGTTGGGAGGGTAGCTTACCTTTTCCCCGGGCTTCCATCTGATTCACCACTTGAGCTATTTGGCTCACTTGAGTTTCCAAGTTCTTGATACTTACCTTGGCTTCATCTTGGAACTTCTCACTTTTTCCGTGAACATGTCCAACCGGTGAATGGCTTGCATCACCTCATCCTTCGTTAGCCCCGAGCTCTCCCCTTGGTCTCGGGGTTTGTCTAGGAGCCTTTGAAATTGTTGTTAAGGTGGCCTATATTGTTGTTGAGGAGGCCGATATGGTTGAGGGTTTTGGCTTCCTTGATGGTTTCCATACCGGAGGTTTGGGTTACAATTTCCCGAATTGTATGGCTGGTTTTGGTACCCTTGATAGCCTTGGTAGCCTTGGTTACCTTGGTGGTCTTTCCCACCGTGATATCCTTGGTTGCCTTGATAGCCTTGATTCCCTTGATAGCCCATGGCACTTACCTCTTCAACATAATCCTCTTGTAAAGTGGGGCAAGTGTCCGTAAGATGCACCAAGTAACAAATATCATATGATTTAACATATGGCGCATTCCCGGGGTTCATCATCAATGATTTGACCATAGATGCAAGGGCCAAGACTTGATCCTCGAGCTTTCCACTATTTGAAAAGTCACTTGCGGGCATTGGATTCTTCCTTCTCAAATTGGCCCTTGAGCTAAATTTTCTTGATTCTTCCACTAGCTCTTCGTATAATTGCATGGCCTCTGATGATGTTTTGTTCCCAAGGGTTCCACCACAAGAACTTCTTACCAACCTTTGATCTTCATCAAGAAGGCCATTGTAGAAGTAATAAACCAAATCCACCTTTGAATAACTGTGATAAGGGCAACTCGCAAGAAGCTTCTTGAACCTCTCCCAATAGTCGAAGAGGGATTCTTCGTGTCATTGGAGGATGTTTCCTATGTCCGTCTTCAAGGCTGGAAAGTATTTGGCTAGAAACTTTGTTTTCATATCAAGCCAACTCTTAATGCTCTTGGGCAGTAGGTAGTGGAGCCAATCCCTTGCACCATCCCTTACTGTGAATGGGAATGCCTTCAACTTGTAGAAATCTTCATCCACCCCATGGGGGACCGTACCACTACAGAAGAAGTGAAATTCGGTGAGGTGTTTGTTGGCATTCTCCCCTTGCCTACCAAGGAAAATTGGTAGCATGTTGATGAACCCGGTCTTTAGCTCAAAGTGACCGTTCGGTCCAACCACATGATACTCGATGCACATTGATTGTTGAATGAGGTTGGGGGCCATGATTTCTCTCAACAAAGGTTGCCTCAAAGGGATTTCTCTTTGGTGGAGATGAGGGGCTCGCCCTTGGAGAGGAAGATGGTGAGGTTCCCCTTTCGGACGCTCATTTTCGTGGTCAATTCGATGTTCCACTCAGGAAGATGTATCCACAAAATGGTCACTAGGAGAGGTGTTATTCACACTTTCCAAAGAAAGCCTCCTAGCCCGTCTCAAATTCAACTCCAACTTGGGGGTCGTAGTGTAGGGGTTCTTGTGAAGAGGATCGCGTACGAACCATACACCAAGAACTCAAACAATACGTCTCCTAGCCAAGTGAAAATGGCAAATCAACTAAGAAATCAAAGTAAAAGCAAACTAACAAATATTTACAAATAGCATATAATCACACATAATATGCCCAAACACTTAAAAATAAATGCCTCATCCCCAGCAGCGGCGCCAAAATTTGGGAGGTCGTTGTCGTACCTCTCAAAGTTAATACTTTTAAGCCATATTTCTTCCTATGTACAATAAAGTAGATAATGGCAAGTCGGGGTCGTCCACGAGAAAAAGGATCTTTTCAAGTGTTTAAACATATATAGAAGAAAACATACTGGGCATATACATATATAAATAAATATATATATAAGCATGTAAACTAGGGGGGTTTGGTTGGTTTGATCCTAAGTTGTCAAATTGAAATACAACAATTAGCAAAGCAAGAGAACTATGCTAATTATGCAACACAACTAAAGATACGATGTAGATGATAATTAACGGAGCCTTGGGGGCAATCGATTTCCTCTTCCAAACTTCATATGGCTCATTGATTCATTCACTCATTCAATTACATTTATTGTCTATGGGGAATGTATCACTTCTCATTCAAAGATCAACAATCATTCCTCCTTAAGAGTAGTTTGCAAAGACAAACAACAACCATTTGCAAACCTCGTTGATACTCACCCTAGACAAACAACATCATATGGGTGTTTCATCAATGTCATTTCACCCAAAGAACCATAAGTTTAATAATAACAAGCCTTTCACCAAAGACATAGCCATTAAACCAAACAAAACATTCATTAGATTAAACTAAGAACAAACAACATTCAAGGTTCAACCTTTCTTTGCATCTATATGACAAATATGAGAACAAACCACATTAACATACTCATCTAGCAAGAATTACCTCACATTATACACAAGAAGTTCTAAATCCATGCTCTTGAATTTTCATATCTAATGAATCAAGAAATTTGCAACTTTCCTAACACCCTAAATTTCAATCTTACAAACATTTCATATACTCAAACAACACATGGTATAAATGATGTAAAAGACAACATTAATGGCATAATAAATACTCTCCAATAAATGTTCATAAATGAGCAAACATAGAATCTTACTACATAAGCTTGGAAGTTTCAATCAATTGCTCCCAAGAACTAGATTTAGCTACAAGAGTTCATACTAATTAATGCTAAAAGACCAAACATAATACAAGAGATTGCAAATATGAAAATGGAAGAAATAAGGGTTTCAAACAGTGATAAAAATGCATGTTAAGAAGATAGTGAATGAGAGGAACGAGAGTGCTATTTATTGTACAAAAAGGATAAGGTGAAATTCTGGCCACCCGTTGATTGCGACTCGCTACGGGCTCGTTGCGACTCACGACGGTCTCACGACAAGGCCATCGCGACTCGCAACGGGTGCCAGAATTTTTCCTTCTTTCCTTTTCTTCTTCTTGTGGTATACAATCATCTTCATAGCAATTCCTCTCACTTTTCAAGTCTTCAATGTCTCCAAAAATGGTCTTCAATGGCCTCCGTTC
Organism: Rubia yunnanensis; assembly: GCA_037428765.1. Taxonomy (NCBI): domain Eukaryota; kingdom Viridiplantae; phylum Streptophyta; class Magnoliopsida; order Gentianales; family Rubiaceae; genus Rubia; species Rubia yunnanensis. The sequence goes on along the minus strand of CM075069.1, from coordinate 59,747,628 downwards.
TTCATGTCTTCAAAGAAAGTCTTCAAAAGTCTTTGAAAATGTGATCTTCAATAGCCTCTGGTCTATATTGTCTCTGTGTTCTTCCCTTATCACGTAAAATCCACTTAGAAAAAAAGCGTAAAGTTGCTCTTACCCCCTCCTAAGAGAATTTCAAGGTAAAACATAAGCTCTTGATAATAAAAGAGCACAAAAGTAACCCAAAATAGTACTAAATTATGCACATAAAATTGACACATCAACCCTGCCAGAGGGTGTTACTCGCACCAGCATCATCAAGCTGAAAAACAGCTTCAGCCACCTCCTCATCGTCGCCATCTAAGTGTGATCTATTGATATCACCTCAGATAGATTCATATCTGAAATAAAAGGAACATCATAGATCAAACAAACACATGAAAAAGTAACTATTTGTAAAAATGAAAGAAAATACATATCAAAAAAATTAAAACAATAACGAACAAAACACCTTCAACATCAGAGTTAACATGCGAAGATGTTGTGTATGAGCATGAAGTGTGACCTTGATCTCCGTCTCAGCAGTAAAATGGACATTCATACCAGGAAGCGTAGACTTGGGAACCTTGAAGTTCCAAGAAGGCACGGCCACTTCAATATTTTGATTTGATTTTATAAAAAAAATATTTTGTACGCCAAGAGCCAACATTACTAGGGAAACCACTCACAAGCTCAACCCCAACAATCACAGGATAAAAAGTAAATTCATCTACAGTGTTTTTCACTTTTCAAAGGTGATAGCAATTGTGAAACAACTCAAGAGTGAAAGGAAAGTCCGCTTTCTCACACACCTGAAGAAACCCCATTATGATAGCGATACCCTTGGGGTGAAATTGGGACAATGCAACTTTGTACGAACAGAGAAAATTAACCACATGTTGGAGTAGAGGAAAATAAAGGCCAAAACTTAAATAAGCTAAATAACATGATATATACCCAGGCGGAGGAGTGCGAACATATTCAGTGTTCGTGGGAGCGCAAAGCTTAAAAGGATTTTTAAATGGTTAATAGTTTTTCAGGTCATCTAAATACGAACCAGATAGCATACTGCACATGGTAGAGGATCCGATGACCTGGCTAGAATCCCCATCAGAATGAGCATCTTCTACGGGAGACCAAACACAGTTAGAGGAAGACATGGGGATAAAAGAGGACCTCATAGATGAAAATAACAGCCTTAATTAGGGTAAAGGACTGCAGATAAGAGTCTGTGAGAACAAAGCTTATGATAAGGTATGCCGGAAATATTATATGAAAAAAGCACAACCAATAATTACCAGAAAATCGAAGAAAAGATATATCTTATCAAATTCAGAGCATGCAGTAAATATCTTGAATATTGGAAACAAAACTTACTCTTTAAAAAGACGAGGAAAGGTGATGCGCAAAAAACCCTAGAGATGACCGGAGAAAATGATGATTTTGGAAAATGGGGATGATAAAAATGAAATAAAAAGTAGGCTACGATATTTAAATACAAAGGAATAAACAGCAAAATCAAGAAGGACAAGCAGATTAAAAGCACAATGGTTATGGTCTGACACAAAAGCAAGTTACCTTTTACATATACCGAGGAGGCGGCGGAACATGAATATGCAGTGCACTGAATGAGCGTAGAGTTAAGTCACTCGTTTGAAATTCCTCATTTAAGAGATGGAGTAGTAATGAACGTCAGGAAAATCTGGAAATGAGCAGCGAAAAAGAGGGATCGAATCTCGGCCTGTTTTGACCATAACCTTCTCAATCATCCTTATCAATAAGGATAAGAGATTGAAAATTCAAAAGTTGAAATCTGAAGAGTTGGTGGAGAAAGAAAGTATAAGCCACGAAGCTAGTATTACTTCGCAATTACCACGAATGTAGAATTAAATGATGAGCAAGCTGTTGATTTACAGCATCAGTTCGCATTTAATTATTTCAAGGCCACTGCTCCATGCCCCATAGACTTCTTGGCTAAGGGGTGGACGATTATGGTGTACACCTAGCCCATATAATAAGCAACAAGCCCAAAACCACAAACGGGTCTGAGGCTAACCAGCGATGCAAACTGGGCTAAACGAATGCAGAACAAGTGGAGTCAACCGACGAACCGTGAATATCGGGGACCTTGATCAGCTGTCAGCCACAAACCACATTTCTCGGTCCCATGATCAGACACATGATGGCAAGCCCGGATAAGATAAAGCCACGTTCGTGATACACTATAAAAACAAGAAGGAGGATACGAATCCAGGTAAGCATATCTAACTTGGGAAATTCCAATTTTTAGACTAACTTGATCGTCCAAGTTTTTCTCCCGGAATCACTTCCGGGATTGGTTTTGCAGGAGAAAAAGTTCAATAAGTGAACAAGCGGTTTGCCTGAATGGACCAGCGCATCACACATAAATTCAAAAATATGTAATACATAGCATAATTAGATGAATTTATTTTAAGAGTATATTTTAAAGCCAACGTAGTTATAAAAAAAATACAACTAATTAATATTAAGTTATAATACTTATAATTTACGATTAGTAAAATATTTAATTTCTATAGAAAGTTGGTCAAAATTGTTTACATAAAGTAAATTTGTCTCTCAATGGATTTATTGGTAATATACTAATATTACACTTAATTAAGAAAAATATGAGCATGAATTTGTATTACAAATTTACAATGAGTGAATTAAATAAAATAAACTTTGTCAAAAAGTTATGGCAAAGTCTTGGAAAATACGGTCTTTCCATAGACTTATGGAAAGACGGGCTTTAATTATAATAATAAAAGGTACAAGTTGCAATATTAAAAATGTATTATACGACATGTAGTAGTAATAAAGTTTATAACTTGATTCATGCAAACAAACATCTCTATTTCTTCTAATTTATACTTTAAACCTTTGTTGACTTATGGAAAGACTTTCTTTCAAGAGACAGACTCAGAAGTTATCAATCCCATTTGATTAAATAAAAAATTCACATATATAATTATTACTAATGAGAGATAACAATGAACATATCTGATAATAATTATCTATACAATAATATTATTAACATATTTTTAAATTTTAAAACATGTGACCTAATTTAATTTATGTATTTCGATGTATTAGAATTTATTGTTTGTGAAAAAATTACACAAGAGTTGGTGGATTTGTTGGTTAAATGATTTTCTTGAATTAAAGAGGTCTCTGGTTTAACTTCCCACAACAATATTTTTTTATTCCCCTCAGCTGCTAAAGTGGTTTTTTAAAATTGCACACAAAATGAATGTTGGATTTTTTTATTCCCCCTAGCTGCTAAAGTGGTTTTTAAAATTGCACATAAAACCTTGGATTCGTAGGAGACTATTTTTTTTAAATGTTTACAATGAGTGAATTAGATAAAATCAACTTTTATTCAAAAATTTATATCAATTAAAATTTTATTAAATAAATATATTCATATACATAGTTATTGTTAGGAAAGATAACAATAAACATATATCATAATATTTGTCTATATAATAACATTATTAACATATTTTAAAATTTTAATAATATTTTATTATCTAATTAAAATATAGTATTTTTTTAAATGCTTTGCGAATGGCCTAACGTGAATATATATATATATATATATATATATTACAAATTAAAAATGGAGACTTAATGTTTATAAATAATAAGTAATACAATTAAATCAAATATAAATATCACTTGCAAGTTAAGAGTTTTATGAGTTATGACCAATAACAAAAATAGAAAAATTATTTAAATACAAACTATTCTATTTCGTTAGTACATAATATAATCGATAACGCCTATGCATTATGCTTACATATATACCACATTTTTCACAAGAGAACCATTTTTTTCATTTTAAAAGATCGAAAGTATACACAAAATATATATGTACAGATATATAAGAGATTAGTTCATCGAGAATTTTTTTAGCAAAGTAATATATTTTAAAAAATTATCCATTTTCATAATAAGGACGTGTTTGCTATATTAATCTGATCAAGATCCAAATTGAATACATCGGAATTCAACCAAACTCGACCCGAAAGAGGATGCACCCAAAAAGTACCAAAACCAAACAAACTCAAATCGAACCCGAGCCAAATTCGATTCAAAAAACCTATACCCGAATTGTACTTGAAACTGAAACAATCAAACCAAATCTGATTGAAAAAACTTATACTTGAATTTACCCAAAATCGAAACAACCTGAACCAAACCCGATCCAATCTAATAATTTTCAAAACTATCGAATGACACCCAAACCCGAATACACCTAATCACGACTCGATACCCCAACACAAAACAATCTACCGAATCATACCCAAACCGATTAGGTCTCACCCGGACCTGAATCATACATATGGATTGGTGTACATGGATAGCATCATTGGATTCATCTTCGCGAGTACTATAAAAACAACTACAAGAACTTCCAAAACGGATCAACGGATCATCTGTAGCGGCCCAAAATGAAGACCGTTAGAAGACCCTGTGCTAGTCACACCATATAGCACGGCCCATAAAATCAGCTCTGATTTTGACATTTTTGGCTTTTTTTCACTATTTCCTTGGACAATAAATATTCCCCCTTCTTCCCCATTTCAGAGAGCCCGACTTTGGGGCCTCCAAAATCCAAGTTTTTCCTTTTATCTTTCAATTTCTTCCATGTTTCTTTGTGAATTTGTGTTCTATGTTATGGGTTTTGTAATCTAGTCTAAATGTACTCTTGGGAGCAATTGGTAAGCAATTCTAGTATGAATTTGTGAGATTTTGTTTATCCTATTTTGTGCTTTGTTGTGTGATTAATCAATGATTTAGACTAGGATGATCAACTAGTTGAAGATTATGAATTGATTCTTTGCTAGTTTTTTGGTCAAACCCAGGAGACTTTATCTTTTTGTCGATGTGATTATCGTTGTTTTATGTTAGGTTATAATTGGGTGTGACAACTAATTATGATTATTGATTGATGAAATTTCTTATATTTAGGGTGAATTTGAATGGGTTTTCCTAATTATCGAAGTAGTACACTAATGACACCTAGCATGAACGCCGATCCCCATGGTTGTCATTAGGGAACATAATTGTGTTATCCCGATATTTCTCGCTTGTAGGACATTGTGTTAGTTGTATTGGCTCTCCATGTTTATTACTATTTTCGGGGAAGTCTATGATGTCGATCGTCCAGAGTGGCCCAAGGGTAAGGGTTATTGTGTTGTGCCAATCGCTTATTTTAACTACAACCGAGGAGAGGTGAGAAATGTCTTCACTCGAAAGGTGTTGACAAGTTATCCACAATATGTGGTTAATGCATAAAAATAGGATAATTAGTCGATGATCAAAGGATAACTAGAAATGTAAACCAATTGCATCCAAGACTCGTCATAATCTTAGTTACATCTTTCGTTCTAGTTGTCATCGTATTTACATCATTTTTTCTAATTGTTTGTTAATCTAGTTGCTTAAAGTAATTGTAGGGTTTTCTAAACTTAAAATCCCCCACTTTGTTACCACACACTTAGGGTGACATCTTTGTGTGCTTTTAGCTACGTTAAACACTTGATTGAATCTCTTTTCTCTGTGGACCACCCCCGACTTGCCACTAGCTACTCTCTAGTAGTTAGCCTCAATTAGGGCTCATAAATAATATCTTTGAGAGGCACGTCGACAGCATCCGATAGGCTCAATAACTTATTTTGGCTTATTAAACTTTACCATAATCACATGCATACATGCTTCAATCATATTTGCTGAAGAATCAACATTTTTTATTCAAATAATTCATGCCTTAAAATAAAAATAAAATCAAGATTATTCCTTGCACCGGAGCCTAAATTACAAGAGCCCATCTTTTGAAAGACAATCTTTCCAAACCATGGAAAGATCAAGATTTAAACTGTAATTTAGAAGAAATGAAGGTAAAATTTTTGGCTTGCATTAATCGGGTCATAAAACTTATAATTTCTACACATTGCATAATAAAATTTTAATATTGCACTAAAACATTTGATCTTTTTATTAATCATAATTAAAACTCGTCATTCCATAAATCTATGAAAAAATGGTTTTTCACAAAATTTTTCCAAATTACAATTTAAAATCAATTAATTTATTTATGCTTCGTGCTTTGATTGTTTAATCAGAATTGATTCCATTTATATAATTATTAATAGGAACTAACCATTCCAGATTTCTCCACATGGCAGCATGTCAAATTTCAAGTGTTCATCTAGTGATCATCATATTCCAAATATATTTCCATTTATCTGAGTTCACCATATACCATTAACAGACTTCAAAACCCAATTCAACTCTAAAAGAATAGGTAGTACACATCACTATAATTATATCACAAGCACAAACAACTATATCATATTTTAAATTGCAAGTTTGTATCAGATGATCACAAGAAGTATCATCGCATCAATGGAGTAATATCGAAAGTTGTAAATTATTAGAAAAACATACCAGAGACGGCCTCAAGATTACCCCATCTACACTTCTTCTCGAATTTGATTTAAGCAACATTCTTTCATTTTACGTGAAAAATAAAGGTTTAAGATTGTTGGTTTTACACTAATGCATCAAACTTGAGAGGAACTTATGTTGAAGAATTCTTCTATGAACCTGCAAAAGATATAACTCCGCAAAAGAATATAATAAAAGACAACATTCAAGTCGTATATGTGACACTTTCCTTAAACTTTATTTGTTCCTTTTTGTGTGCATATGATTAAGAACAAATATTTATAGGATAAATATGAAGCTTGGTTGACAGAAGTGTGCACTCACTTCTCCAACCCCGAATGAACAAAGTATCGAAGTGCAAGAATTATCTAAGAATAATGCATTATCATTCTTTTCCTTTTTGTGAGGTTCTCTCATAATGAGTACTTCTTTTTTTTTTTTCCTCATGTTTTCTTGTATTCTTGTTATATGCTTCATGGAGAAGACAACTCGTCTATTTATAGACTAATGGTTTGATATGAAACATTACATCTCTTCATGACATATACCCTTTGAAAACTTGAAGACATATCTACTGTTGATGATCAGTGTTCACACTGCTTCATTATTTATAGTCACATATTTTCAATCATTGGAAATATCCAACGTACACTTACTTTTTCGATACTATCATCTATCAATGTTTGACCGCATAGTTGAATAGATATATGAATAATTATATATTTATTAGCATATGATATTGTTAAATTCATGTAACAAGTAGTTTCTAAATATCAATTTTTTATTTTCTATTATTATACATTGATAAACTTAAAAATGAATAAAAATATTTTTTGAACAATGATTGTGGTCCAATTTGTATGGAGGGGGAGTATTGCCCTTACTCACCATGTATATCCATAACCAAGCCTACCATAGTACGTGTCAAACATTGAGGACAGCCACCGAAAGCAATGCTCCAAAGGATGACGTGCAACAAAAAAACCTCCTATTCATGGCCCACGTACATCCTCCCAAATAAGATATCTTGTCGCACTCCGTCCCGTTAATATCTGTATCCAATTCCCACTCGATTCATCAAATCGTACAAACCAGAACAACAAAATCCCAACAAATCCCCGAACGATGGACAGCGTTAGAAGAGCCATAATCACAGGATTTCTAGTTTGGTTTCTTGTTTTCGGCGCTGATGTGGAAGATGCAAAAGCGACTTCAAAATCACCATACAATCGATACTGGGAAAGGGCCAAGTCGAGCATCAATCATCTGCAAGTGAAATACCTTCCTCCAGATCTTGAGTAAGTTTTCCATTTCTGTCCGACATAGAGTTATGAGTTTGTCGTGGCAGATTTAATGTTGTATGGTTGGTTTGAACAGTTTCAGGAGTATATTTTCTCCGAGTGACAAGGAAAAAAGCGTGAAAGAGGCGGCAGCGAAGAGCTTCCAGGCGAGCAAGATGATGGTGGAAGAAACAGCCAAATCCGCTGCCAGTGTGGTGGAAGAGGCTGCGCATGTCACGGCGGAGAAAGTGAAGGCTGGCAAGACACAACCATCTGATGATCCCCATCATTCAGAGAAAGTGAAGGCCGGCAAGACACAACCATCTGATGATCCCCATCATTCAGAGCTCTGAACGAGGCATTAATTGATCCAAGAGAAACGGGTTTCAGAAAATGGGATTGTAATTCCTGTGGAAAAAGCGTAGTTACTTCATTTCATCTACATCTTTAGTGAAGAAGTGCATAGAAGATTAGTGATGTGAATCATAGCTAGTTTTGGCCTTTTGGGCTTTCCGTCAAAAGTTGTCTGTTTGGGTTTGCCATCGTATCTAACAGATTTTTAAGGTTGTAGATTTAAGACAAATAGTACATGAATTGGGCTGTGCTTGTTGGTTAAGGAGTACTGCAACTTGGGTGAGCTCCGTCAAAATCTTTGGGCTGAACAGATATTTCAGTCCACTTGAAGTGGATTATCAACAGATGCAAAATCGAAACTGTTCTGGTCACCTTTTGAAGAAAGGATTCAAAACGGGAGAATTTTATAAAAGAAACCCCAAGGTTGCCCCACCCCCCTCCCACACACACACGTTAGCGGTTCCTGAAGTGTGCGAAAATTGAGCATGTCTTCCGTCGTTGAGTGAAGAGAATGGTTCCTTTTTTAATTTGTTTTTCTCCTCTGATGATGCCTTCCCAGAAATTTTGAAACCCTTGTCATCGTTCGTTGAGATTGATGCCGTTATTATTGTCACCGGCGGAACAAGCTGGGGGCTTCGCGATAGGAGACTGATTCTACATTATACGCATAAGGTAAAACTTTGCATTCTATTATCGGTTGTGCATTCGATTGGCATTTGTGTTGTGATATTCATCATTACAGGAGTTGGCAAATAATTTTTTAATGCAAGGTTGGGTACATTTTGTCAGTACAATAGGTTTGTTTAATATGTCTTTGGGTTGATTTAATATTACTGCAGATGTCTTAGGTGTTTCCTTTTGTCTTAGACCTTGAAGATGATTGGTTTAACCATGATGAAGCGCTAGTTATTGACAAAGAAGGGGAAGAAGGTGATCTGGTGTTAAGAGTAACCGTTGATGCACCTGCTGGGGATTGTGTTGGCGGAGATGGTTATATTACTGAAGGAAGTGGGTTTGTTCTTGGAGGTGGGGGATCGTTTCTTGGAGATAGTGTATATGTTCCTAAACCGACTATAGGACTGATTCATTTCCAGAGGAGTTTGTTTCTTGTGTGCATGGTATGCATATTCTGTAGGATTTCACGCCTGTATTCGAAGCTCTGACAAATGTGATGAGTACAAAGGTGAAGGTCATCGCAAAAAAACACAGGGGCAGATTGAGCTCCTACACTTATCACTATAGGATCATAATGGTGTGTCAAGAAGTTGGCAATTTTTTAATCCAGGTTGACTTGTCCAACCTGTTCTACTCAAACATGCAACATAGATTGCATGTGTAGTGTAAATGCAAGGAGGAATTCCCATGTAGATTCCTGTTAGAGGATTTCAAAGGTTACAGAAGCCCACAACCATTTTTTACGCCGATTGATTCCCGATCTTAGTACCGTAGAACAAGTTTATTGAACCCGTACTCTGTGCAACAAAGTCAGTCTTGAATGGAAGTAGATATTAAATTTTACTAAAATAGGCAAAAAAAAAAGCCTCATAATGCTCTCTTCTCTCCTCATCTTCTCCTTAACTTTTCACTATTCACCACCATCATCACCACTCATAACAGCTAATTCACCGCTAAACCACCACTGATACCTTCACTTCCATAAGCTTCAATGGCTCTTCCACCCCCTGGTGTGAGCCCGCCCTTTTTTGCTCAAACCATAATGAACCAATCCAACCAACTTCAGATTCTTAGCTCCAATCACCCAAAACCTACACTTCATCCGTTGTTTCAATACAAAGGGGAAACGGCATGCCTATTCCCTTAATCTGAAATTGAAGAAATAGCGATGCCATTCAACCACGCTCTGATTGACACAATCTCTAAAGGCAGACCGTCTTTGGAGCTCACATGGCTTTCAATTGGCTTCAAGTCTGATTTCCAAGTCACGGGGATGGATTCCAGGCACGTGCTGCTCACATTCAATCTAGCAGAGGATAGGCAAAGGTGTTGGAGTAAGCCTGTTTGGAATCTTGGTCAGTTTTCAATGTGTTACTTAAATGGACCATTGATTTTGATTTAGATGAAGAACCCCTCATTTTTTCCTATTTAACTTAACATAGAATACCCCCATACCCATTTTTTCCATCCTGAAGCATTAGTTGCAATTGTTAGCTCAATTGGAAACTTTATTCAAGCAGATGCTCCCACCAAAAACCTAACCAGACCACCAAACATCAGAATTTGTGTTGAAGTTGATCAGAGAGTGAAGTTACCAGATAGAATAAGACTAGGTTCTATAGAAAAAAATAAATGGTATAATATCTCATATGACTCTAATCCCCAGTACTGTTTACCTGCTACAAACTAGGCCATAGTTATAATAAATGCAGAAACATCTTGCACTCAAATGCCCAGGGATCCCTCCCATTGGTCCTGACGAAAATGTTCCCCAAGGCCTCAGTCCAAACCATGCTCAATCTCCAAGCCTAATCTTGCCTACAGCACAGCCCTCCACCCCTTTCCATACTCCTTCCCATACAGAAATTCCTCATAAGACTAATAGGCCATATGCTTCAAGGAGTCATAACACTAAAAAGAAACAGTCTACAAGAGGAACTCAGCCTAAAGCTACACCCCAAACTCAGAGTGGTCCATCAAGTCTTATAGTATCGGAGAAAATGGTGGCTAATCCTCTAGTTCAGCACCAAGATATCCTTTCAACAGAAAATCCATCACTGAGGAAGAAGCTTGCCTTATTGCAGATGTTGAGGATCCTTCTGATCCTTTAATCTCTAATGATAGTAATCTTATCCACGAAAATGATGATTTAATTCTATCTCACTCACCCAAACTTGCTATCATCCCATATGAAGAACCTACGAGAAATAACAATTCCTTCTCTATTTTACAGGATATAGAAGAAACATGTTACAACTCACAAGACTCAAACTATAGCAAGTAGTGTAGTTCTCCAGCTCTGGATTACTCTGAATCTATGGATATAGTGATCTACTCATCCTCATCAAATAAGGAATGCATGGATATGACGAGTTCATCTATCTCTGTTAAAGATAACATGCCACTAGCTATCTCAGATTCTAACCCTAAAAACAACAAAAAATGGAAAAACTATTTTTCTGGCCTAAATATGATCTTAAGATCATCCAGTAAGACTAAATCTATTAAATTTTAAATGTCAAAACACATAATTGCTGCTAACCTTTTAATCTAGAATAGTAGAGGTTATAATAAATCCCTTAATAGGCTTAAACCTCTAGTGTTTAGACATAAGGCTATTATGGGATAATTCCATTAATCTAAACTTCCACTCCCAGCTTTCTCAATTCCTTGCTATGGAAATCATAGAGTCTACCTCTATAATTCCCTAGTTAGGAGTGTTTATTTATGCCAAAAGAACCAGAGATCCAATGAAAGATCTTTGGCTCAATCTGAAAGCTTTAAATGACTCCATATCTCCCCAACCTCTCATGGTGATTGGAGATTTTAATGCCATCACCTCAGTCTCTGAGTATAGAGGCAATAATACTCCTAATAGAGGAAGTATTCAAGATTTCAATGATTTTATTGACAATCTGAGACTATTGCATATTAACACTGTTGGATGTGAATTCACATGAACTAACAACAAGGTTATAGGTAGGGTTTTTAAAAGAATAGATAGAGGGCTAAGTAATCAGGAGTGGCTCAATAGATTCCCCAATTCATCCATTCAAGTGCTAAATAGGGTTCTATCATATCACTGTCCTCTACTCATAAGCATTCAAACTTCTGATGTTAGAAAGCCAAAACCTTTCAGGTTTCAATTAATGGGGTTAAATAGAGAACAGGACCCAGGAAACCTCATTAGAAGTGACTGGAATAGACACTGCAAGAAAATGAACCTATTACTTCACCCTTTTTACCTCAGTTTTTTGGCTTAGCTCAAAAAACTGAGGTAAAAAGTTCTTTTACCCAATTTGTTTTAGAAGTAAAAGATATTATTTACCTCAGTTGTAAAAAACTGAGGTAAAACATTGGTTTTGTACCGCAGTTGTACAATAACCAAAGTAAATATCCTATGAAATCGAAGTAAAATTTTTTACAGACATACCTACGACATTGTCAATAAGAGTACGACCTAGCAGTAACAGTCATTGAAGAGAAGACCGACTTCGCACTATCACTCAATGTGACTGACTTCAATCCGACCTAAACAGTGACGTCGATGTTTACACTTAGTGAAGTCACACATGCTCCTTGGTTCAAACCCGTGCCTGATATCCTTTTTAAAAAAATTATGCAATGTCGCACCTCCATCGGGTTAATGTCGGTTGTGGCTGTTATTACTATGGGAATGAAGAGCGAGGTTGCACATATCTATCATACCTAATAAATTAGGGATACTTACCCAAAATAGCCAGAACTTGGAATCTACCATCTAAAGGTTTCAGTCCAAGTTCACCACAGCCAGTCTTAGATTTGTTGAAGTTACATATGTAAGACTAAAGCTAGGTACATATGTATGTATATATATATCCAAAACATATAATGCTGCGTACCACATGTAATATCCTTGCAAAATGAAAATGAAACAGAAGGCATAGAATCGTAATAAAATCCAAACAAACATTCTTCATGTTCTAGGACAAACGAACATATCAGAGACTTCAGGGGTGGTGACAAGGGTGGGATAACATTGTCTGCCGATGAACTGCTCCCATTTTCTTGTGAATTAGTCTTCAACTCTTCGGTGGAGGACTCGCTAGCATTGTTGCTTGACCCTCCTTCATTATTTGTGCTATCCAGTCCATCCTCGTCAACCCCAAGCCCCTCATCCCCTGCAGGTACATTGATCGCATTGGCAATCATAGAATTCAGCACCCTCATTTCTTCCGTTAAATTACGCACGGTGTGTTCCATGCGCAATGCCATAGCCTTGGTCTCGGCCATGTCCTTCGGGAGGATGCCTCAGGCCATGGGATAAGAAATAGTTACATTAAAGAAAATGTTTAAATTTTAATTAATGATAATTTGAGATTAAAAAACTCTAAATTTTGTTATCCGTTAAGGGCGCGTGAATAATGGCGGGGTGAAGGTCTATTGCTGCGGGAGCCGATAGAGTTACCTCGGGCCCGAGTGTGGGAGACACATCCATATCCCTTTTAGGGACATTGCGATCAATCCATGTCCCCGACTCCCAAACCCAATGCTTTAGCCTGAAGTAGTTTGCATCATAATACTTAGGCTGGATCTTCTCTTTCGATTTGATGGGAACCTTATTCTTATCTACAATGACGATGATGACATTGTCGTGGGAGAGTGTTCGACTTTTCGTGGAGAGGGCGACTTGATGTATCTCCTACATGATGGTGTACCCTGGGTCGAATACCTTCTTCTCTGCAAGGTGGAAGTACACAACGGTCCCGTTGATCGTGCACTCCATAGGATGTCCAACCGGGATAAGTACTTGTACAATTATATTGAACATCATTCTCTCCTGATGGCTGAGAACACCAAGCTTGATCTGCTTCATTAGGATGAGTTTGTTCCCTACTTTAATTTTGAAGTACTTCTGGGTTTTGAGATTCGACACTCATACTTAAACTTTACTTCATGTTTATATTGCACTTTCAAGGGTAGAGGAGATTCTCTCCTTAGGAAACCTTTTCTTCCTTTTATTTTTCTTTAATCCTAAGATGTGGAATTAAAATTTATATTTGAATTCCATGTCTAGGGACTAGTTTTTATAGCTTGCGGATAAATTGATGTGACTTGTTTATATCTTTATGATTTTTGAGATTCTATAGTTCCTCCTAATTTTGTGTTCATAATATTATTGTGATTTTCTTTTCTGTTTAAATTATGGATATTAAACCACATATAAACACACACTTTGGGCTGTATTCATGCTAGGCGCACATATGGATGCCCCATTGGGAAGGAATACATGAATGTTTGTATGGGTGGAGGGAAACAAGTCTGTGTGAGTGTGTGCATGGGAGATTCCAGGTCACCATGATCCACTTACCATTGCACCAGTCTTAACCAACTTTGTAAAGTTACCTGATAGGTTCTGGGTAGAGATAGCTTAATTAGTACCAAGCAAGGGTTACAAAAAAAACCCTAGTATCATAGATAAGATGGCTATGATCCTTGGGCCTAATTGATAGCACCCGAGGGGAGTAGTTGCAATCATGGTGGAAACCCGAGACATAATAATATGGGGGAGAATTTGACCTACAATAATGTTCAGACCTTGTTGTACTCCCCTACTTACGATGGAAGTGTCGATGGAGGGTTGCGAGAGCACCCACCGTGATAGGGATGGGGAAGTGAATGCCATCGGCTACACCATGTGGTATGGACACACTATTAGGTAGTCTTAGATCTTTATGTGAAAGAATCAAGGATAGAAGCATTAAAGTTACAAAGTCACTCAATGATTTCCACAAGTGCTAGCTTTAAATTGTAATTGTGTTCTTTTACTTTGCGTGTTTTGTAGTTGCTAGATTGAGAATCCAAACCATCCCCTTTGCATGTTTGCTTTACTAGCTATTCCTTTCACTTGTAGGGATTGACGACCCATACGAGGTTGTGTTTTAGGTTGGTACATTAGACCTAGCATCTCTGTGGAAAAACCCAGGGCTTGCCGCTAACTACCCTCTAGGTAGAATAGCAGTGAGATCGGGGTGCAGAACTATAAATTTTTTATTTGACCACCGCATTCGGCTCAAGTTAATTAGATACAATTAATGACCCCGGGTTAACGCAAGTCAAATTTTTGTGCCGCTGTCAGGGATGCTATCAGTCCAGTTATCAACTTAGACACAATGCGTTAGTAGAGTAGTTAGTGTAGTTTTTATTTGTTTGATGGATTTGGTTTGTTGTTGATTCTTGGTTGTAGCTATTGTTTTAGTTATTTTGTTATGTTTTGATCCGTTTGCTAGTGTTGTATTCAGAAGGGTATTGTTGGCCCTAGTTTATGGTACACACATGTGTCACTAATCTAGGCATCTTACACTACCCAACTGAGAACATAGGTGGTTGGAGGAGAAGGAGGCGAAGAACTCGAGCATAAGTTCAACCGAGGCAAGAAGTAGTAGTAGAAGGTCTGTTAGAAATGGCAGGAGATAACCGCACCCTACGGGAGCTTATAGCACCCAACTTGGTGAATCAACCTCTTTGCATCACCTTCCAACAAATGCACACCAATGTGAGCTATGAGCTTAAAAGTGGCATGATCTATTGCCTTCCTACTTTCCATGGAATGGCGGGTGAGGACCTGAACAAGCATCTTTCGAAGTTCCATTTGGTGTGTATGAACATGAAGCCCCCGGGAGTGTCCGAAGATGACTACAACCTTAGAGCCTTCCCATTCTCCCTGCAAAGTAGTGCCAAGGATTTTTTCTATTACTTATCACCGAGGTATATTGGATCATTGATAGACATTAACAGGAGATAATTATAAAAAATACTTTCCGGCATCCAAGTTGGCTTGGTTGAAGAAGCAGTTGTCGAACATCACTCAAGGGCCATCGAGAGTATGTACGATTATTGGGAGCGCTTCAAGTGACTTTTGGCAAGTTGTCCTAACCATCCATTTAAAGAAAGATATTTGGTTTACTACTTCTGAGGGATTGTGTGACATAGACATGCGGATGGTAAATGCTGCATGTAACGGTTCAATAGCAAATAAGAGCCCCAAGGATGCAATGGCACTTTTTGAAGAAATGGAGAATGGTATACGGTAATTTGGCAATAGATCGAGAGTGAAAACCTTGGATGAACCCTCACACTCACCTAATTTGGAAGAGCAAGTCCAAGCTCTTTCTTCCCTTATGAAAGAGCTTTTGCAAGGAAAGGTGCATCAAGTCCAAGTGTGTGGAGTTTTCAACCTCAACCACAATTCTGAAGCTTGCCCCAAAGTCGTTGATATTCTACAAGAGGTAAAGTAAATTGATTACAACAACCGGGAAAGACTTCAATTTGCTAGAGGTCAACCACTAGGGTTTCAAGGGAACCAAGGAGATGCAAGGCCGGACCCATATGCAAATTCATTCAACCCAAGGTATAGAGATCATCCTAATTTCCAATGGAGGGAGGACAACTAATCTTAAGGGTATCGGGAAGGACAAGCTCCACCTTAACCATATCCTAGAGGTGAAGGCCCATCCAACAATTATGCTTCACTTTACAAGTCAGAAAGGGATGAGATCTTGGAAACCATTGGTCAACTGGGAGAGAAACATGAGATCTTCTCAGAGCGGACAAGGAGGAATATTGAGGACTTTGGCAATAGAGCTTTCTAAAGTATTAAAAATCTTAAAGTTCCAGTTGTGAAACTTGCCACCTTAGTAAGCCAACTTGAGTCCAAGGAGTCCGGTAAAGTACCTTCCTAACCAAAGGTGAATCTGAGGAATGTGAGTGCTTTTAAATTGATAAGTTGGAAGGAAGTCTGCGAGATCAAGAGGAAGACAATGCAAGAAGATGACAAGGTAGTGGAGGCTACCAAAGGACACTTCGAAGAAAAGGAAATAGTGTTCAAGGAAGTACCCTCCAAGGAACTTCCACCGCCCGAGGCACAAGTCACTATTCCACCTCCATTTCCAATGCTTTGAGAGGATGGCCAAAGGTGGTGACTGATGATGCAAATATTTGAAAAGTCTTTGAAAAGGTTTAGGTAACCATAAGTATCTTGGAATTAATTGAACATGTGCCATCTTATGCTAAATTTCTTAGAGTTGCATGCACAAAGAAAAGGTGTAGGCCCACTAAGAGATTAGGACATTTCAAAATGGGAGGGGTCACCGTTTTGAATCACAGGAACTTTCCTAAGAAATGTGATGATCCTGGAATATTTTCTATCCCTATCTCTAGGTGGTAAACCTGTAGAACATCCATGATAGATCTAGGTGCATCCATTAATGTTATCCCATTTAGTTTATATGAATGCCTAGAAATAGGTGAGCTTAGAGATACTGGAGTAATTGTCCAACTTGCCGATACTTTTCAATCTAGTCACCGTGGACTAGTAAAGGATGTGATGGTGCAAGTTGGCAAGTTGGTTTTTTCGGTGGACTTTTATGTCTTAGCCATGGCGCACGACGAAAGTGCGTCCCCAATACTTTTGGGGAGACCATTTCTTAAAATTTCTAAGACTAAAATCGATGTCCACTTGGGAACCTTAACTCTAGATGATGACATGGATAGAGAGGAATTTGATATCTATAAGTCTAGGAATGATTCAACTAGGTCGTCTTTGATGTGTAAAGGTGTAACCTTATGAGATGAGCATGACTAGTCATCTTGCATGACAAACGGACATGAATTTTTGAGTGAATCCCATGTTAGTGATAATGATGATGATTTCGATGAATTGAATGATGCAATGGATAATATGTCGGTGCAAGATTATTTTTCTATGCAAACCAATTTCCAGCGGGAAGGGGATATAATCAGGGTTTAAAACCTCCTCGACCTTCCTTAGTCCCCGAAATGACATTCACGGATTCAATGATGGTGAAACATGGAGATTCATTCCTATTGGTGGACAAAAGGTTCAAAGGTAAGGATGACTCATTCTAGAGACCTCTCCACGACGATATCATCATGAGTGGAGTCGTCGATGGAAATTCTGGAGACCCATCGGTAAGTATGTTTAACTAGAATGCATGAAACAAAATAAGTCGTAAGAATGATAATAAATATACGGTGTTTGTTTTTCTTTCATGTTTTGATTAGTGAGTAGATAGTGTTTGCACGAATCTTGTTTTTCTATGTGGATTTTTGAAAAGAAACTCTAAATGGTTTGGAAATTTGAGTTCAAGAATTATGATTGTGCTTTGAATGGAATTAAATTGAACGGGCGACATAGTCTTTTGAAAAAGAGGGAAAACCTGAGGATTGGGAAAGGTTGGTGGATGCCTCGCGCCAACTAGGCCAGCGAGAGGCTATCCTTCGTGCTGAGACTGGAATGGCACGAGGCTATTCCTCGTTCCAGGGGTTGGAGCATGGCTATTCCTCGTTCTAGGTGTTGGAGCGAGGCTGTGCCTCATGGCAGGAGGTAGCTTCACGTCAGGCACCCATTGTGTGCACTACACCAATTTTTCGATTTTCTTTGTTTCGATAATGCACATTTTCTAAAATTCTGATTCTCAAATTAAAAAAAAACATTTTTGGGTCAAGAATTTTAGAATTCCCTAATTCCTTAATATTTTTTAAAATACTTCCAAATCCCTTGGAATTAATTAGCTTTTACTATTGTCCCCAAAATTGAGCATTTAAAATTCCATTCCTATCCTAAGTGTATCTCTCACCCTAGTCACCTAGGCTGAAATTTCATTTCCATAGTACACTTCTCCACCTAATTCTTTCATCTGACACATTCTTTCTTCTCAAGAAACACTAATTCTCACACACTATTGGTGAACTAAAAAAGAAGCTTTTCTTCCAAAAGTTGGAAATTTTTTCTTCTTCTTTTGTGGTTCTTGCAAATCCTAGCTTCAAATTTTGGGTAACCCATTGAACTCTATGTTTATGTGCTTTATTTTACATTGTGGTGGTGTTATTTGAAGCATAAATCTTGAATGAGTATGTTGTGAGATATGTGTTTGAGTTTGGGTTTGTATGCATGATCTTGTGTTAAAGAGAATGTTGGGAGGATTGATGTGACATTATGCTTAAGATATGATCTTTGGTGTTGGGTGATTTGGGAGAGAGTAAATCTTGGTTGCATGATTTATTGAATGGGTTGGTGATAACTTACATGAGATTGATGTTTGATGATGAATGTTCTTGTTTGAATAGCTCATATGCTTTAAGTATCATGTTATAAATGCTTAGGTTATTTGGGAGAATGTTTTCTCATTGAATTTTAAGCCATGCTTTGTTTATGATCATATCACCACTCTTGTTCTCATTTTCTTAGGATGCACCCAAGAAGAATGCTTCAGAGAAGGAAAATTCCACTAGGGGAGAGAAGAGGACGAAGTTGATAACCCGAGCCGACAACTTTCATTCTTTGTACCCCACATTTGTAACCAAGGAGTTTATAGGTTTATCCAACATTTGTGGGACTGCAGCCCGGATGTGGAGGAACTTGAGAGAGCTGAATAGAAGTATTTTAGAGATGGGGTTTGCTTGCAAGGACACCTTGGAGGCTCTAGGCTTACTCGAGCCAGTCACTTACATGTTGAGCCGAGTAGGTCTAGAGGGGTTTCTCGAGAAACACTCTAAGACGTTCATTAGGTGAACCCTATAGTTCCAAGCTACTCTATGGATAGTCGTAGGTAAAAATGGACACAAGGTGATTAAATTCATCATGGACAACAAGGAGAACAAGATGACCCACCGGGAGGTTGTGTGATCCTTTGGGTAGAGGTATAGGAAGGAGATCCAGAAGACACACCAAAAAGGGTTACCTTTCTCTCTTAGGCGGTTTTGGGTGCAACTGACATGGACGAATCGAAAGAACCTATGCAAGTGTACCGTCATAGTTCATCCGACATTTCATTAGTTCACCGTTTGTTGGCTATGGGAGTCTTTTCCGACGGTGAACTAACACAATGCCTGGGTTCGGATGTTCATTGCCTTTGGGCAATGACTCTGACGGTAAATTTTACCCAAACTTGGTGGGGTACTTTGTGGAGGATTGCTTAGTGATGAGAGACAGAAAGAGTGGCAAAATTTCCATGGGAGGCATGGTTGGTCTTTTAGCAGAGTATCTAGGTCACTCGGTCACACAAAGGGATCTAGCTAACTTAGGGAGATCGGGCACACTGTACAGTATTGAGAAGTTAGCTAAGGCATCTATGGTGGGATCGATGACTTCGGAGGGTAGATATAGCAGAGCAAGCACATGTAGTTTTATGATCCTTCCACAACCAAGTAGCAATAAGGGGGATGTGCTCTCAAGTGGAAGATCTTAGCTTGCGGATGGATAGCATTGAGGCCACACTACAAGCAACTAGGTACATGGATAGGAGCTTGACAAGTCACGAGGACGAAGGCCCTTTGGGGCCACGAGAGTGAGTACCACTATTCTCCCTACCTCATCTATGTTTTGATATGATTTTTTGTGCATTGGACACTTGCATGGGCAAAGTGTGGGGAGGGAGTAGTGCGCACTTAGGGATTTTTTCATTCTTCTATTTCCTCTGTACATTTCATGATTTGTTTTGGTTGTTTTTCTTGTTAGTTTGTTATGTTGATTTTTGTTTGTTGAAGGATGATTTTGGATGACCATTTGGTGGTGTGACATGCTATGCTAGGTATTTCTAGTTTTCATGGGATAGGATGTTTTGGGAAATCAGTGGTGTATTTTTTATGTGTGACTATCTTTTGTAGTATGAAGCTCACTTTTGGGGCATTTTCGTGCTACACCAAAAAAATAGGAAAACTTGAAAAAAAGAAAAAAAATAGAAAAACCTGGACAAGTCGAAACCCAAAAGGGCAACTTGGGTAACATTAGAAAAATCCTGGATAGGTCAAAAGGCCTAGGTAAAAGTGAGAGGCTAGGCCCATCTAGGCTTATGAGCCTAGGAAAAAATGAGAGGCCGTGTGGAAAAAGGTGAGAAGTGAGTACCCTTTGTGTGTGAAAGCTAGGATAAAAACCGGAAATGGCTCCTAGGCAAAATGAGAGAAATTGAGAGAAAACAAAAAACTAGGTTGAATGCATGCTCCACGGTGGATTATTTTTGAAGACAACTCTTTGATTGTTGTTGGATCATTTCGGGAAAAGTAAGTTAGCTTGAATATCATTTTGGCTTGCCTTTTTCCACACTTTACTTTTTGGTGGTTTGATTAATTATTTCTTTTGGGGAGTTTGAGAGTTGTGAGATTCTTACTTGCTTTGGGGAAACAGGACAATTTTGGAATAAGAGGAATGCCTCGGTTAACTTTATTTTGCACACTGCATTTCACTTGATTCTTTTTTCTTGTCTTCTATTTACTCGAGGACAAGTAAAGGGTTAAGTGTGAGGAGTCTGATCTACTTCATTTTGCGTGCATTAACCGATGCATTTGATATAATTTTTAGTTACTTTTGCTTCGTGGATTGCTAGTATTAGTTGAGTTTATGTGACAAGGGGTTTAGACGGCCATATTTGGTTTTCTTGTCTAAATCCCGCATTTTGTAGACTTAGTTGGTACTAATGGACATATCGTATCCACGGGCTCCTTAATCTTCCCTTTGATCATCTTTAGTAGGTCGCCCATGGGTACTTTTTGTTTACATTCTATGTGAAGGCCTTTCGTAAGGGCGGAAGAAGATATTGAAGGCCATTCGCAACAACGGTAGTAGAGACGAAAGTCATCCACCTCTAGAATGGCAGTAGATGAAAGTGACGATCATCAATGTGTGGTAGAAGTAGATTGAAGCAGAAGATAGGTGCCTACAAAGTTCATAGCAGCCAACAGAGAAACGGGGAATCATGGTCCAATGAGTTATGCCTCTGTCCAAGAACGATCTATGAAGAATTAGCCTTCAATGATAGTTCCAATTGATTCATCTTCTGGAGTACTATAAATTTGACTAATAGAACTCTCAAATTGGACTAACAGCTCTCCCGTAGCGAAGGAAACTAGTTCAGCCGGCTGAAGCACCAACCAAACGGCCGGAGCCGTGTATGGTTTAGCACCAATGGCCCGTGCCAGAGGAGCCACCCCGCGCAAAGGAGACCTACGCGAGAAAATGCAGCGACCCGCACCAGACACTATATGCCACCAAGTACAAACCAAATGATCTCTCCACACGGCTAAGTATGGGCATGGGTTATCCTATTTTAGGTGTCCCGCGCTATTCCAAGTCATTATGTTGAGACCAGCATGCAGGATGTGGGAATTATATGGCCCACACCAAGTTTTCTAAGTAAAGCACCAAGTTCGACCAGGGCCCGCACCAACGGCCCCGGCCACGGATCAAGAGCTCAAGATTCAGCACTCTGATAATGCCCTGCATGAGACGATGTGGCCTGCGCCAGTTCTTGACATAACCCGCGCCAAACCCAACGCCCCGCACTATGTTGAAGGTTTGTGGAACACTCAAGAACTGGTGCCCCGCGCCCATGAAGTGGTGCGACCCGCACCAGACCTTTCGTCCCGTGCCAAGTACAGCTACGGACCGCGTCATCCGTGATGCCCTGTGACGGGCGGCGGCTGAGCTAGGGTTTACCCCATTTTGGGCCTATTTTTAGGCCTAATTTCCTACTACTATATATAGAACCTTAGTCTACTAGGTTTTGAGACTGGACACTCATACTTAGATTTTAATTCATTTTTGGATTACACTTTCAAGAGTAGAGGAGATTCTCTCCTTAGGAAAATTTTTCTTATTTTTATTTTGCTTTGATCTTAAGATGTGGAATTCAAATCTATATTTGAATTCTATGTCTAGGGAGCAGTTTCTATAGCTTGGGGATAAATTGATATGACTTGATTCTATCTTTATGCTTTTTGAGATTCTATAGTTCCTCCTAATTTTGTGTTCATGATATTATTGTGACTTTCTTTTGAGTTTGAATGCATGAATATTACACCACATATAAGCACATATCGATGCCCCCTTTAGAAGGCAAACCTGGATGTTCGTATGGGTGGAGGGAAACGAGTCTACGTGAGTGTATGCACGAGAGATTCGAGATCACCATGATCAACTTACCATTGCACCAGTCTTAGCCAACTTCGTAAATTTTTTTGATGGGTTTCGGGTAGAGATAGCTTAATTAGTAGCAAGCTAGGGTTATAAGAAACCCTAGTATCGCAGATAAGGTGGCTACAATCCTTAGGCCTAATTGATAGGACCCGGGGGGAGTAGTTTCATTCGTGGTGGAAGCCCGAGACGTAATTGCACGGGGGATAATTAGACCTACAATAATGGTCAGGCCTTGTTATACTCCCCCAATTACGATGGCGGTGTCAATGGAGGGTTGTGAGTGCACCCACCGTGATACATACGGGGAAGTGTTTTAACCACACCACATTTTATGGACACACTATTAGGTTTGATTAGATCTTTATGTGAAAGAATCGAGGATAGAAGCATTACATTTACAAAGTCACTCAATGATTTCCCCAAGTGCTAGCTTTAAATTGTAGTTGTGTTCTTCTACTTTGCATGTTTTGTAGTTGCTAGATTGAAAATCCAAACCACCACCCCCCATTTGCATGTTTACTTTAATAGATATTATTTTCACTTGTACAGATTAATGACCCATGCGTGATTGTGTTTTAGGTTGGTACATTAGACCTAGCATATCCGTGGACGTGCTTGTCGCTAACTACCCTCTGGGTAGCATAGCAGTAATATTGGGGTGCGGAACTACAAATTTTGTCTTTGACCACCATTCTTGTCTTGGATTTATTAGTTACAATTAATGACCCAGTCTTGAGGCGAGTAATAAATTAACCGAGGATAGAATCCATTTATCAAGCATGTTACACAAATAACCCAAGTGTCTGTTAATATATTTTACTTGCATTTTATCATTCATATTCGTAGTTGTCAATTGAAAAAAAACAAAAACCCCTTTATTTTCCTACATTAGCTATTCCTAGCACATATATGGATTGACAACATGTCTATGGTTGTGTTTTAATTAACTATTAGGTCCTAGCATCTCTGTGGAAAAACTTGGGCTTGCCACTAACTACCCATAAGTAGCTTAGCAGTGAGTTGGGTGCAGAATATAAATTTTATTGTTGACCTTCCTTAGCCTTCCCTTGGGTTAATTAGCTCTAGATGACGACCCCGAGTGAAGGTGGATCAAATTTTGGCGCCGTTGCTGGGAATGCTAGTTTAAAAGTTTAATTGTCAATTCGCATAACGCGTTAGTTGAGCAGTTAGTATTGCTTTATTTTTACTTGTATGTTGGTTTTTATCATTAATCTTGTATGATGTGAGGAAATACCACTCAATAGATGGAACTCTGCAGGGTATATCATTTTGATTACCCTATAGAATGTTGCACATGGTTGAGTGACTACAGGAAGGAAATGGAACTTGCAGTTCTGCAAGATCAATGGGATCGAGAATGGTGCACGTACCATAAGTCACCTGAATTGATCTCGACCCCCAAGTCCACATGTGAGGAGATACTTAGAGCTCTAACCGATTTTTCAAAAACTAGTGAAAGTCTTCGAAACTAAGTATTTACTTGCATTAGGAATTGTGGGTCTAAAATCTCTTATAGTATTGACACTTCAGGAAAGAGGGTGAACAAATTAATCAGTAAGGCCGATCGAGTGATTGGAAGGCATAAGCTTGTGGATAATGAGGCCCCACCACCTTTGTGATTGGATGGTTTGAGGAATAGGAGCCAATCGAGGTTTTTGATGAACATGAGGTTAGCTCTGTCCCTTTTGATGTTATTGTCTCTATGCATGAGTGTAAGGTTTTGTTTAAAGAACTATGTGAACCAAAGCATGAATCTGAACATAGAGTGATAGGTCAAACTATAAATATCCACTCCCCTCTATTTGATATGTTTGACAATATTGTGCAAGATATGTTAAATATTAATCACAAGATAGCTTTAGAGAACACCCTTTTGAATGATATATGCTTTGATTCTCTAAATCCTAACCTAGTGTCAAGTGTGGAAGAGGTTGAACCTCAAATCGAGAACTTTGTGGACGCCTTACCCAAGAACCTAGATGAGCTAGTGTCACCAGAAGCCAAACCTTCGATAGAAGAGCCACTTGTAGTTGAACTCAAACCTTTTCCTAAAAACTTGAAGTATGTATTTTTAGATGAGAGTGAAACACTACCTGTGATTATCTCGAATAAGCTATCTAGTGACCAAGAGAGTAGGTTGCTCGAAGTCCTTAAGAAGTTTAAGGGAGCAATAGGGTGAACCATAGCGGACATTAAAGGTAAAATCCCCTCAACATGCATGCATCATATACTATTAGAGGAGGGTGAAAAATCTGTACGCCAACCTCAAAGGCAGTTAAACCCACCAATGATGGAAGTAGTAAAAGGAGAAGTTCCTAAACTACTCAAGGCGTGGGTGATATACCCTATATCCAATATTAAGTGGGTAAGTCTCACACAAGTGGTACCCAAAAACAGTGGAGTGACCATAGTGGAGAATAAGGTTGGGGATATGGTCCCCACCCGTATTCAAAATGGGTGGTAGGTTTGCTGTGATTATCGCCGCTTAAATGCTGTAACTCGCAAAGACCATTTCCCCCTAACTTTTTTCTATCAAATGCTTGAGAGATTACCTGGTCACTTTCCTCGATAGCTATTCAGGATATTTCCAAATAGTCATCAGTCCTGAGAACCAAGTAAAAACGACCTTTACTTGTCCCGTTGGCACTTTTGTCAATAGGTGCATGCCTTTTTGTATCTATAATTCCCCCGCTACCTTTGAGCGATGCATGGTTAGCATCTTCTCTGAGTTTATGGAAAATTTAGTGGAAGTCTTTGTGGATGATTTTACCATTCGTAGTGATTGCTTCAATTCTTACTTGAACCATCTAGCAATCGTGCTAGAAAGGTGCATTGAGACCAACCTTGTCTTAAACTCTGAGAAATGCCACTTTATGGTGTAAAGGGGCATTGTTCTAGGTCATGTGGTGTGGGCTCAAGGTTTAGAAGTTTATAAGGCTAAAGTGGACACTATCAAATCCCTACCCTATCCCACCAATGTTAAGGATGTTAGGTCATTCTTAGGGCACTCCAGTTTCTACTGGCCTTTCATTAAGGATTTCTGTAAGATTTCCTCACCCTTGTGTAAGTTGCTACAAAAAAAATGTTGAATTCAAAATAGATGAGGAGTGTAAGAAAGCGTTTGATACATTAAAAACAATGCTTGCAATTGCACCTATTATCCAACCTCCGGACTGGTCCCTTCCATTTGAGATTATGTGTGATGCTAGTGACTATGCTATAGGAGTGGTTCTAGGTTAAAGGGTAGGAAGAGTACCACACGTCATATACTACACATCAGTAACCATTAATGATGCTCAACGCAACTCCTACTCCACAGAGAAGGAGTTACGGGTCGTAGTCTTTTCCTTCAAAAAGTTCTGAGAGTACCTCTTAGGAACCAAGGTTATTGTATACAAGATCATGTGGCACTTCACCACAAGAAGGAAGCTAAACCTGGACTCCTTAGGTGGATACTATTGTTAAGTGAATTTGACCTAGAGGTACAAGACAAGAGTAGTACTGAAAACATAGTGGTGAATCACTTGAGTAGACTACCAACCCTTGAGAACCAAGAACCAACCAAGGTAAAGGCAAAGTTGGAACTCATTCAGGATTCCCGACGAACAATTATTAAGGTTAAAAATGAGCCAACCTTGGTATTCCAGTATAGTGAATTATTTGACCACAAGAGAGTTTCCCCATATTTTGATCAAACAAGGAAGGAAATGTTGGTAAAAGAAGTGAGAGATTATTTTTGGGATGATCCTTACTTGTGAAAACATTTCTTCGACCAATAGATGAGAATCTGTATCCCAGACAATAAGATCAGATATGTGTTTAGATTGTGCCATTCCTCTCATGCTGGAGGGATTTTTGGTTACAAAAGGACCTCTAGGAAAGTAGCAGATTATGGCATTTATTTGCCCAATATGTTAAAAGATTCCCAAAACTTTGTGTCATCCTGCGACTAATACCAAAGGATAGGGAACATCTTGTTCAAGAATGAGATGCCCCAAGTCTTTTCATGCCAGTTGAGATTTTCTATGTTTGGGGCATGGACTTCATGGGCCCTTTTCTGGAATCAAATTGTAATTACTTCATCCTAGTGGTAGTGGACTATATGTCCAAATGGTTCGAAGAAAAAGCAACAAGAAAAAATGACGCTGTGACAGTGGTAAGTTTCCTCAAATCTAACATATTCTCATGTTTCAGCTTGCCTAGCACTATAATTAGCGATAGAGGAACTCACTTTTGTAAAAAGAGTCATGGAAACCTTGCTTGAGAAATACGGAGTGACCCATAGCACATCCACTGCTTACCACCCACAAACCAATGGCCAAGCTGAGATAACCAATTAGGAAATCAAAGTCATCCTTGAAAATAGTGAACACCAGGATTGGAGTGCCCAGTTGGATGATGCTTTTTGGGCCTACCGAACAGCATACAAGACTCCAATTGCCATGTCACCTTTCCAGATCCTTTTTGGCAAGAGGTGCCACCTCCCGGTTAAGCCTGAATTCAAGACACATTGGGCTATTAGACGCCTAAACTTGGACTTAAGTAAAATCGGGAAGCATATGAAGTTGCAATTACAAGAGCTCAAAGAAATGAGGCGCAACTCCTATGATACCATTTTACTTTATAAGGATAAAACAAAAGCCCGATATGACAAAAGTATAGTAAATAAGAATTTCTTTGTGGGGCAAAGAGTTCTTTTTTTACAATCAAAGCTACGTCTCTTTCATGGAAAGTTACGATCAAAGTGGAAAGGACCATATGTCGTGACTAAGGTGTACAATCAAGGAGCGATAGAGGTTAAGAATGAAAAGGATCGCACAAAGTTGTTGGTGAATGGATAAAGATTGAAACCCTACTTTGAGTGGGGAGCTTTGGGAGTGACCGAGGAGGGCAATCCCTTCCTTGGTGAACAAAATTTGTGATAAATTGATTGAGTGCAAATAATTCGTGAGGACAACAATAAAAATACGGTGTTTCTTTTGGCTTAAATTTCGTGATTTTGAGTAGTGAATAGATTTTGTATGTTTTTATTTGTGATGAGGATTTTTGAGATGAAACTCTTGTTGATTTTTAGATGTGAGTTTGAGTCTCGTGATTTTTTTTGGATGATATTAGACTTGATAGGTGACAAAGTTTTTCGGAAAAAGAGGTTGAAATTTTGGCAGCCTCGTGCTAGAATTTGGCACTAGTCGTTCCACAAAATACGGCTCGTGTCCGGCACTTTGGCATGAGGGGACTCGTACTTGGATTTGGCATGGCCCACTCCACAATGTACGGTCCATTCCAGACAACCTTGGCATAAGAGAGTCTGCACGGATACCCGTAACACGAGGGTATATGTGTCGACACCCCATTTGAGCTATCAAATTGTACCAAAATGCAATTTTTCAAAAAATCTTAATTTTAAGCTAAAAAATGCATTTTTGGTTCATAAATTTTGAATTATCTTATTCCTTAGGATTTTTTATGCCAATAGTACTTCAAACACCCCTTGTGATTAAATAGATTGTTAGATTTTGAAATTTTGTTTTCTTATCAATATCTTAATAGTTTTTTCCGGTTTGGAATGGAATTATGCTTAGTTTTCATGTTTTTTAAGTAGATTTACAGTAGCTCCATTGGCACAGATTCATGGGTGATTCCCAAAAAGAAAAAAAGAAAAAGAGGGGGTGGGGGGAGGGCGAGGGCGAGGGCCCTCTGGGGCCGCAAGTGTAAGTGTTACTACTTTACCGACTTCACTTGTGTGTTTCTACTTTTTGTTCATGGGGGACAATGCATAGTTTAAGTGTTGGGGAGGGAGTAGTTGGCACTTAGCACTACAAGAAACTGAATCTATTATTTTGCCCCTTTTACCTTGGTTCCTATTTTTTCAAAGTAAAAAATATATTTTACCCCGGTTTTCAAAAACATAGGTTTTAAAAGATATATTTTACGTCAGTTTTAAAATACCGAGGTAAAATATATTTTTACCATTGAAAAATATGAACCGAGATAAAAGCATTCCATTACTGACGTCGTACGCATGTTTGGCTTACCATCATCGCACGTACCAGTGTGGCTTACCGATGACGGTGATAATTGTGACCAAAATCGCAGGTACCTCTCACAAACATGAAATGATCGATGTCGCATGTACCTCTCGCAGACACCCATGCGATGCACAATTTAAAATAATTATATATATATCAATAATGTAATTTTATTAGCTAAATAAAAATATAATCTTTTAAAAATATTTATGCAACTCCATTTTTTAATTTAAAAACATTTTATAATTACACTTTTAACTATGACTTTATGTGTATATTTTCACAGAACAGCAAAATCTTCTGCTGCTGAACCCCATTAATTTACAGGAACTTCAATTTGCAGTTTTTAATCTTAACAAATCTAGGCGCTGATGGTTTTCCAGGAGAATTTTACATTCATTTCTGGGAAACCATCAAACATGATCTCTTAGGGGCTGCAAATGATTTCTTAACTAATGGTAACATTCCAAAAGCTATTTCAAGTACTTGGCTCACATTAATCCCAAAAAAGCCAATCCCAATCTCTTTTGCAGATTTTAGACCTATCAGTTTATCCAACTTTGTTAATAAAGTGTTTTCTAAACTGCTGATGGAAAGGATTAAACCTCTTATGCAAATTTTGATCTCTCCTGAGCAAAGTGCTTTTATGAAAGGTAGGGATATCTCGGATAATGTGATTCTAATGAAAGAGATGACCAGATTATTGTCTCGGAAATCTAAAGTCAATAACCTGATAGTCAAACTAGATATGCAAAAGGCTTTCGACAGGGTCTCTTGGTCATTTCTAAATTCAATACTCCTAAAATTTGGTTTCCATGGTAAATTTGTAGGACTTATAATGCATGACATCGTTGCTGCTCATTTCTCTGTCCTAGTTAATGGAGTAACATCTGGTTTTTTCTCTTCTTCCAGAGGTATCAAACAAGGGGATCCTTTATCCCCTTTCCTGTATAATATTTTATCTGAAGAATTTTCCAGAGGTATAAAGAAAATGTTTAGTGAAGGTTATCTGCAATATTTCAGTCTCCCCAATACATGCTCCCCCCTCACATATCTCATGTATGCGGATGATACTGCTGTCTTCTTGAGCACCAGGCCAAGTAATCTGAAATGTTTTAAACAGTTTCTGTTAGCATATGAGAATACATCTGGTCAAAAAGTCAATTTCTCCAAATATGAATTTTTTATAGCTCATAACATCTCATCTCAAACTGTTCTCACAGTTAAGAGGATATTGGGAATGGAGAAAGGATCTCTCCCTTTCAAATACCTGGGAGTACCTATATTTGCTGGTCGTAATTTACAGGTTTATTATCTTCCAGTACTGGAAAGAATGGAAAAAATTATTAATAACTAGAAGAATAGATGGTTAACTACAGCTGGTAGGATCATTTTGATAAATCACTGTCTCCTTTCGATTCCTATTCATATTTTCGCAGTTTTAAGACCTCCTAGGATAATCTTTAAAAAAATGAAGAGATCTGCATCTATTCTATTCTGGGGGAATGTGAAAATAGTGAAAGGAAAATCTGGAGATCCTGGAAAAAAATGTGTCTCCCAGTAAAGGAAAATGGCTTAGGCTTTAGGGACCTAAATGCTACAGTGGAAGCCTTTTCATGTAAACTATGGTGGAAGTTGCAGCAAAACAATACCCAATGGGCTTCTCTTCTGTGGTCTTTACCTGAATCATATAAAAAATCCCACACATGGTCCAGGATTAGTAAAATTACTGCTAGAGCTAACTGTGTTTCTAGAGTCATTTATGGAGTTGGGGACTGTTCTTTTTGGAATGCTAACTGGACTGGTAATAGAGCTTTATGCTACAAATGGCCAGAAGACATTGATATTCCTTTTGAGGATATATCTCTAAGGTCTTTCATTAATGATAAAGCTTCTTTTATTCCAATCCTGGAGCCACATTTGGCTACCAATACTATCTATACCTTGCAGGTTGTTACTTTGGATCACTCACACAAAGACAAGCTTGTCTGGACCCCCACCATGGATGGAAACTTCTCAATCAGGTCAGCATACTCTATGTTCAGACTTAGAAGACCAGAAATCAGAGATTTTTCAAAGGTTTGGTCTCCTTTTCTTCCTGGTAAAATGTCTGTTTTGCTATGGAGAGCCCTAAATGGTATATTACCATTTGATAATATCCTTAATAGGTTTGGTTTCTCTCTTGCTTCAAGATGCCCTATTTGCATGAATCACTCAGACAATCTTGAACATTTTTTCAACTCATGCATATCTTCAAATGCTGTTTGGTTAAGGGTCCATTCTATGCTACAGTTACAATCACCTGGATTCAGTAGTCTAAAAAACAGAGTAGAATTTTATTTAGCATACAATGCTGACTCCAAGATACATGATAAATTGATTTCAGTCTCCCTAGTAGCTACAATCTGGTTCTTATGGATTTATAGGAACAAAATCATTTCTGAAAACAGAGTTTTTTCTTCAGAAGCATGTTTTCATGACATCAAAGGGATGATTTACCAAATTTTTATAGCTCATCAATTTTTTGGAAATAGAGAAAATAAAAAGAGATGGATTCAGGCTAAATTCATCCCTCCAATGTCTAACAAGAAGAAAAAATTAATTTCGATTGTCAATTGGCAAAAACCACAAACTGGCTACAAAATTAATACGGATGCATCTTGGAAAATTGGTGGTTTCTCCTCTATTGCAGTGATTGTAAGGGACTGGAGGGGGGTTTTGATCAAAATGAGAGTGAAATCATTTCAAAGTCCTGATCCTTTACATGCTGAACTAATAGCTATTCAGAGTGCTTATGAAATCTGTTCTGAACTCTCTTTACATACCTGCATTATTGAATCAGACTGTTTGACTGCTGTTAGGGGTATTATTAACCCCTCATGCTGTCCTTGGAGAGTTTTCTCTATCTGTAGTACATTACACAAGGATCTGCTCACAATCCCAATCCATTATATCCCTAGGGAAGCTAACCATCCTGCAGATTTTTTGGCTAAACTTGCTATGGATAATCATCTTCAGGGGGATGTGGACATCATGTCAACACCAATTTTTCTTAAAGGTATCATTTCACTGAATAATTTGGGACTCCCAGGGATTAGAGTAGGATCCTCTTAGAGCACTCTTTATTTCTCATAGACTAATCCATTGATTCAGGAATAACTGTTTTAATTGGCAGCTACATCTATCACTTTTCTTATCCTTTGGGCTGCTGTTTTTCTCTTTTCCTTTCACTTTAAGTATAGATACTGCTGTTTTCCTTCTTGTTGTTTCTCAGGTACAAATGGTCTAGTTCGGTCTGGGCTAAATGGACTGATGCTGAATTTTTGATGAAGTTGATTCTAAAAATTTGATAAAGATGATGATGTAAGGAAGCCTATCTAGGGGAAGCTGAGAAGATCACTCTGCTCACTTTTACCTAAGGCCAAGTTCTGATAAATACTTACCTCACTAACGGATTGTTTATCTTATTTCCTCTTGTCTGAATATCATTGACAAACTGGGGTTTCGATTACCGACTCCCCGACTTGTTCGTGATATCTCAGTACTTAGGAATAATAAGATAGACCTATTCTGCCATATAGAATCCTTTATCACATTTTGATCCTTCTGTGTAGGTGTACACACCACTTTTGCAAGCAATTTTTAACTGCTTCAAGAGTTCTTTGGGCTCTTGGATCATCAATCGGATGATCTGTTGTAAGGAACAAACTCATGATGATCTTTCTTGGTTTTAACGGGTTGGGGAGCCTAATTTATTTCCCCCATCTTCGGATGGTTTAACTCAAAAAAAATGTGTATATTTTCAAATGAAATCAATTAAATGCACAGTTCGAGTAACACATGATCGAGATTTTAATATAAAATTTAATGTTAAACTAAAATATAAGAGTCTGTCTCTTGAAAGACGGTCTTTCCATGGTGGAAAGATCAATGTTCAAACTGTAAATTAGAAGAAATGATGATAAAATTTTTAGGTTGCATTAATCGGGTCATAAACTTTAAAGCTACTGCATGTTGCATAATAAAATTTTCATTTTACAACTAAAATATTTTACCTTTTTATTATTCTAAATAAACCCCATCTTTTCATAAATCCGTGGGAAGATGGTCTTTCCAAAGATTTTGCCAAAATATAATATTGTAAATTGTTTATGCTACTCCATTTCTTTAAACTTTTAAAAGATTTTATAACTATACTAGTAACTATGACTTTATGTTTATATTTTGCAAATGGATTAAATTAAATGTAGAGTTCGAGTAATATGTGATCAAAATCGAATATCAATAAATAAATTTTATTTTTTCACCGAATAAAATTTTATATACTTTACTCGTAACTTCAAATTGAAATCTGCTCGACCGTGATACTACCCTATATACCCCCATTGTATTTTCCAAGTCTGTAACATATTATTTGTCAATAAATATGCACAAGAATATATTTGTAATCTTTTCCAATTTCCCTTGATTACTTGTATGTAACTAACTCTAAGTTACTTTAGAACATGTACTAGCGTTTTCCAACATTTCACCAAAATATTCATCTATTTAATATTTCTATATTTATGAAAGAATAACAAAATTCATGTATTTTGGAGCAATGGATTATAGAGTAACACAATTTTGGGCCATAGTGTAATTTTTCAAGACTGTGTAGAAGTACTCAATGTTTACTTTTGAGGCTCTTCCGTTCACCTATACATGCCCAAATATAAAATTCACAATCTTATATTATTGAATTTCATTTTGGTGTCGCCAATTTTGTGATTTGACAACTCCAACTTTCTTGGAGGGACCTAAGTGCAAAAGGTAAAAACTTTACTTGTAACTCCAAATCCGCTTGAACGTGATGCTACCATATACACCCTCATTTTATTTTCCAAGTCCGTAAGGAAATATATATAAGCAATTAGGCATAAGAACATATCTGTAATCCTTTCAGATTTTTCTTTCTTACTTCTAAGTAATCAACTCTAAGTTACTTTAGAACATGTACTAGCACTTTTCAACATTTCACCAAAAATATAATTCATTTTATATTTCTATATTTAGGCAAGATTAACAAAAATCATGTATTTTAGAGCAATGGATGATGGGTGACACAAATTTGGGCCATAGTGTAATTTTCTAAGACTGTGTAGAAGTAATCAATGTTCACCCATGCATGCCAAAACTATAAATTCACAATCTTATATTATTGAATTTCATTGTAGTATCACCAATTTTGTGGTTCGACAAATTAAAATAACCTAAAATGATTATGTTTACTGATTATGTAACACTTTTGTAATTAAATAAATAATTATTTTATTCTATAAAAAATAAAAAGCTTACTTAACATAAATATTTAATTTAGAATAAAATTATGAATTTTTAAAATAGATTAAATTAATTAATTAAACTAATGAACATAATAATGAATTTAGCCTAATGTTAATTATACTATTGAACAGATTAAATGAAAATCTTGATTTAAACCCTTTTATTTTAGCCCATTCTAAGTTAAGCCTAAAACATGACCCAAACCCTAGTAATATAAATACAAATACCCTAATTAGTCTTCCATTATTTTCTAGATAGCATCCATCCCTCTCCTCTATTCCCTTCCCTCTACTCTCTTCCCTTCTGATCTGCCAACTCGTAGCATTGTCATCATCCGCCAGAATCCAATGCCGTCCACCTTACTCTGACGCCATCCACCTGACTCAACATCATCATCTGCCCGACTTCGACATCGTCCT
Organism: Rubia yunnanensis; assembly: GCA_037428765.1. NCBI lineage: Eukaryota > Viridiplantae > Streptophyta > Magnoliopsida > Gentianales > Rubiaceae > Rubia > Rubia yunnanensis. Next base: position 59,713,088 of record CM075069.1, on the reverse strand, counting down.
GCCATCTCCAGCCGGCTCTGGCGTTGTATTTCCATCTCCGCCCGACTCTGACGCTATCAGCTGGTTTCGACCGTGTTCACCAGCTTCATCGACCTCCACCCACCGAGCTTAGACCGATACGCACCAGATCCGACGGTGCTCTCCCCATCCTACGGGCTCTAGATCTGCCAGCGTCTATGTCAAGCTACAGATCCAGCGACGTCTCACCTCCTTGGAAGCTTCACTGGCGTTCACCATCACCGAAGCTCCAGCCACCGCTGCGCCGAATTACTGCCCCTCCGATATATCTTTTAGATTGTTAGGGTTTCAATTTTTTAATTATTTAATTACTGACCATTATTGTGTAATCTAGTGGTTAAATCTAATTAATGAAATTTGAATTTAAATTATATTAAATTTAGTTGTTAACTACCACAAGAAGGACTAATATCAATTTTGCTTTCGGTAGTTTTTTTTCCAAAATAATACATGCGACATTGTACTGCTTTCGGTAGCGGTTTTGGTAAAACCGACAACGGGTGCAACGTAGCAAGTGACAGCGGGTTATAAGATTTTTACCTTGATTTTTTTGTACAACTTCACACCGCTCTTGGTAGCTATTTTGGTAGGACCGACAGGGGTACGACATTACACGCAATAGAGGTAAAAAAAGTATACTTTTTACTTCACCCACATTTGCCTTGGTTTTTATAGGGCTGAAAACCGAGGTATAAGGCCCTGAAAAGCCTGGGTAATAGGTGTTGTTTCTGGTAGTGTAGGGAGCTTTCATCTTGGGATTCCTCGATGCTTTTGTGTTTTTCTTTGGAGTTTTTGTTATTTCTTGATGTTTTTGTGATTGACTTATTTTGGGATAGTTTTGGATGCTTATTTGGTGGTGTAACTTGCTTGATAGAATTCATAGCTTATCTTGGGGTAGTTGTTTTAGAAACTTTGGTGGTGTAATTTTTTGTGTTTCATTATCTTAATGTAGTATGAAGCCCAACTCTGGGGTATTTTGTGCTACACCAAAAAAATTGAAAACTTTGAAAAATGAAAAAAAATAATATATATATATATATATATATATATATATATATATTTACATAACCGGCTAACTTGGAAACCCAAAAGGGCAACTAAGGCAACATTGGGAAAAGCCCGGATAGGTCAAAAGGTCCAAGTAAAAATGAGAGGCTAGGACCGGCTAGGTTTACGAACTTAGGCAAAAATGAGAGGTCGTGTGGAAAAAGATGAGAATATGAGCTCAACGTGTGTGAAAGCTAGGATGAAAACCTGAAAGGGATCCTAGGCAAAATAAGAGAAATTGAGAGATAACAGAAACTAGGTTGATGATACATTAGCATCATCCTTGGTCGTAACTAAGTTAAGAATCTAGAGTGATCCTTAGTTTCAACCAAGTGGATGACTCTTGGATTTCCTTGGTAAATATTTTTGGCAACGACTCTTGAATTGCTTTTAGGAAACTTTTTGGGAAAGTAAGATAGCTTAACACTTATCTTTCTTGCTTACCTTTTTCTTCACTTTATTTTGGGTGGTTAGATTACTTTAGGTTCTTCGGGGAGTGTTAGAGTTGTGAGGTTCTTGGTTCTTTGGGGGAAATAGGGTAATTTAGGAATAAGCCAAATGCATAGGCTAACTTATACCTGCATGCTACACTTCGCTTAGGCTTTTTCTTGTTGTTTTTTACTCGAGGACTAGTAATAGCTTAAGTGTGGTGGGATTGATGTGCATCATTAGGCATGCATAAACCTATGCATTAGGCATAATAATTGGCTTGTTTAGCTTGTTGGATTGATAGTAATAGTTAGGTTTACATGACAAAGGGTTTAGATGGCCATGTTTGGTTTTCTTTTCTAAATCCCATGTTTTTTTTACTTAATTGATACTAATGGACATCTTGTATCCACGTGCACCTAGATCTTTCTTTTTTATCATCCTTAGTAGGTGGCTCGTGGGTACTTTTTGTTACATTTGTATAGAAGGTCATTCGCAAGGATGGTAGAAGATGTCGAAGGCTATTCACAGAAGAATGGTAATAGATGAACACCAAGAACTCTACTTCATAGTAGTAGAAAGATTGAGCTAAATATAGGTGGACTTGAAGTTGAATGAGGCCAAAGAAGAAATAGAGGATTGTTGTCCAAGAGTTACACCAAGTTCTGGGAATGATCCAAGAAGAATCTGCCCTTGGGGTTGGTTCCATTGGATTTTTCATCTTGAGCGCTATGAAATCATCTTCAAGAACTATCAAATAAGACCAACGATTCATCCATGGAGGAGAAGGTAAGTCAGCATAAAAAACAAGCAACGGCCAGCACACACTGCTCATGGGAGGCACAAGACTAAGTACGAACAGCCCGCACCACTCCACATGGCCCTTGTCAGAGAAATTTGGCACAATCCATGCCAGGAAGCATGAGCTGTGCTAAAATGCAGCGCTAACCGTGCCAAGCCCAGCTCGACGTGACCTCAACATCTCTTTTTCACTCCAAAAATGGCTAAGTAAGGGCACAAACCATTCTGTTTCAGATGGCACATGCCTTTTGAATTCAAAAAGTCAACCCTATCCCATGAGGTGTGAAGAATTAAGCGGCTCATGCCAAAATATTGAGCACAACAGAGATTCGGTTGATGGCTTGCGCCAAACGACACAGGGTGCAAATCAGAAGTGCAAAAACATAGCTCCAGACAACGTCCTGCGCCATATGACATAGACCTCGCCCAGCACAGCCGTGCAAAAACCGGCGTCCCATGCCAGCAGGAGGCATGTAGGCTATGTAGGATCCGGCTTCCCACGCCAGCATGAGACCTCATCAGCAGCACTGGTCGTGCCATTCATGGCGCCCCTTATCAGGTGCGGCTGCTAGGGTTTTGGCCTATTTTGGGCTTATTTTTAGGTCTAATCCCCTGCAACTATAAATATAGCCTTAGTCTACTAGGGTTAGAAGTCTGGGCCATTTTTCTTAGTTCATTTGTAGATTTGAAAAGCAACTTAGAGATATAAACACTCTCTTTTCTCTCCAGGTTCTTTCAATTTTTCCTTTTTATTTTACTTTTTACCAAAGAAGTAGAATTCAATGCAATACTTGAATTCCACATCTAGGGAGTACATTTGTAGCTTGGAGTAATTTGTATTCATGCTATGATTATGACTTTTTGAATTTTATATTCTATTATCTTATTGTCGCATTAATATTTGTGCTTGAACTTGTGCTTTGTAAGATTTATGATTTATGCTACATCCTTATGATAATGCACCCATACATGTGTGGTATTATAAAACCACGATAGGCTTCATTGCTATCTTGGGAAGTGTTTGAATTGTGGAGTAGATAAAGAACACTGGGGAGATGAGTGCATTCATGTTCTTTGAGTGAAAATCATTATATATGTTATACCATGATTCTAATTAGCTAGCTATGTGAGAAATCAATATGTTGGGTAGTCGATTTGGAAAATCCCGATGGGGGAAAACCCCTGGATTAACATGATAGATTAGCGTGTTTGTTTGTAGTGACTAGAGTTGTACCGACTCTAGATTCATCACAAGGTGTCTTTTCCTTTGTCTCTATAGGCCTTGGAATGAAATCCAAAGTGGAGTGTCCAGGATGTAATGCACTTCACTACATATCTAATGGTTTCAACCTACGCGAGGCATGGCCCTTTCTAGGCGGGCTTTGTATTCCTCTAAGCGAGGTGCATTGCAATTGGGAGTGAAGTGATGGAGAATGGTTTGAAACATCACTGGACTAGAGTGCTTCCCCTAGTTACAGAGAAGGTGAGGTATGGGAATTATGGTAATTACCACGTGTGACAAACGGGGGGAAATACCTTGCTATCTCTATACTTTGTGACGAAGGCATAAGATAGTTTTATATGTCTATATATGAATGAACCGAGGATAGAAGTCATTTATCAAGCATGTTACATAAGTAGCCCCAAGTGCATGTTAATGTAGTTTACTTTCCTTTTATCTTTCATGTTCATATTTGTTCATTGAAAAAATAACCCCCTCCCCCATTTTACTATATAAGCTATTGCTAAAACACAGGCGGATTGACAACCCATTCATGGTTGTGTTTTAATTGACTATTAGGCCCTAGCATCTCTAGGGATAAACCCAGGCTTGGCACTAGTTACCCCATAGGTAGCTTAGCAGTGAGTTGGGTGCAGAATTTTATATTTATCTTTAACCTTTCTTAGCCTTCGCTTGGGTTAATTAGCTACAGTTGACAACCCCGGGTAGAGGTGGGTCAATTCTCAATTACACAGTTGGACCAATCCACCATTTCAGAATCCGACGTTGTATCATTCTTGAGTTGGCACTCCAGTTGCGGACCATCACTCATCCTGATTTGTCCTTCTTGGTCAACACTATCAGCCAGTTTCTTCGCGACCCTAGAGACAATCATTTTTCTAGTGTTACAAGGATTCTATGATATGTTCGAGGCACATTGCACTTTGGTCTCACTTTTTGGTCTGCTAGTTCTCCTTAGGTGTAGGGGTGTTCCGATGCCAGTTGGATATGTTTTTTTTCTTGGTGGGAACCTTGTTTCTTAGAGCGCTAAGAAACAGCCAATAATTTCTCATTCCAACACCGGTTTTGAGTATCGTGCTCTTGCCAACACTGCTTCGAAGGTTGTCTATTTGACTCATTTGCTTTGAGATCTTTAAGTACCATTGTCTGGTTCTCTATTGCCGTTATGTAACAACAGTATCTTCTTGGCTCATAACCCAGTTGCTCGCAAGCGGATGAAGCACATCGACATTGACTATCACTTTGTTGGAAAGTTGATTGCTTCCAGCAAGCTGGTTACTTATTTTCCTACTTCTCTTCAAATTGCAGAAATCTTCACCAAAGGGCTCTCTCATCCGCTATTTGAGTTCTTCAGATCCAAGTTCTGCGTCGGCGAGCATCTGACGCTTTGTTTGAGAGGGGGTCTTAGGATTAGTCAAGTATCTGATTGATTTGATATGATTCTAGATAGATTGTTGACCAGACTAGAGTTAAAATGGTACTAGCCATCCTTTTGAACACTCTTTATTCTTGTCAATAATACATTATTCTTCGCAGGAAATGATTTCTTTAGTGATAACACTATTCACTTAAAATAATATAACAAAAGTCAAGTCTAATTGAAGTCAAGATCACCAATCCAGTCGTAATACAATTAAACATTTCAATGAATGATGCTTCCATTTTCTCCGTCGACATTATTTCAACACCAAGAATTATCATACCGCTTATAACTTTACTAGACTGGCTAATTGAAAGAATGGTATAGTTTTCCATTGATTACTTACACTTCCAATTCAAGTAGTCTCAACTTTACCATGCGTCATAACTTTAATAGTCTGGCCTTCCTTTGAAGGTACTTCATCTTCTCGAGAAAGATCCAGTGGTGTCATGTTCAAGCTCTTTCTTCTTTGAAGTTTATTACTTCTTATTTGGTGTTCATGATACGTAGCAGCATTAATTAGCTCAGTGTTAGGAAGATATCCAAGGCATGACATGGTTTTCGGAAGAAGGAGATTATTCTCTTCCTATTTTTTATCCTCATTATCCTAACTTGTTACCTTCAAAAGTTTCCGCCGGTGACGTACACTATTTGAAATATGAAGCCACAATGCTACTTCTTATCATGGATTTGCTTTTTGAGAGAGATGAAATGCATGATGTGATGATACTTGGACACAAAACCCATCTGATACGGGTTAATCATCAAATTAATGACCACCTTATAATGACCCAAAGCATGTATATTTACATAGGATCTAATTCCCTAACACAATAAGAAGTGAAATATTTTATAAACTAAGGTAAACACAAAAGCATGAACAAAATACATTCACCCTATTACTTATCAGGCACGAAAACATCATGAATATGTACGGACGAAGTCAACTATATATTATAGGGAAACATTACTCAATTTATATAGTTCTAATGTTTGTAATGGTCAATTTACATAATTGTAATGGTTGATTCTCTTTATCCAATGTCTATCAATATACTATTTTAAAGCCTATATACATTCGATATAGTTTGTCAGATTCTTGCTAAACTCTGATCAGATCGTTTAAAAAATTAGGCAGTGTGGCCATCCCTGACTGTTGAAATACGGAAGACTCGACCATTTTACACAATTGACATTTGGCACTATTCCTAAAAAAATAAAGTGATGAACAAAGTGTTTAAAATGAGTTTAAATGGTAATAAAATTCTGTCAAGATTTGATACGGAATGCACTGCCTTATAATGATCCAAATCATGTATATTTGCATAGGAAGGTAAAAATTTAAAAACAAAAGAAAACACAAAAGCACAAGCATAATATGTTCTGATTATTTATCATACACGATACAAGCACGACATTTATTTGGTCAGTTGACAATACTTCTCTAACCATGCACTTTCATAATTTAAGGAATTATACTAAGTATGGAATCATAGATATCAACCAATAACAAAATCAAATAACTGTAGAGACAATGCAACCATTGAAAATATAATAATGAAATTTTATTACCGAAAAGCCAGTCTAGGCCTTATTCGAATTCCATTGGCAAGGTTCAAAGAGAACACATCATTCACAAACACACAAAGGGAGGAACCTTCACATCATATATAATCACACTTTTCTAGGCAGTCACACTTGTAGTCAATTGAGTGCAAAGCAACAGAAAGGTTTCTGGGTCGATACAGGGGGTAAGGAGCCTATAACATCAGCCGCAACAACAATTATATCAATCATAAACATATAAGAGTTTTTATATGGAAAAATACATTAATGAACTAATCAAAATTACATGATAACTTTTATACACATACTATATTGACAATGTATTTTCCAAACTTGACTCAATAATTAGTAGGGAAAAATTAATAACAAAAGAAAACACAAATGCACGAGCATTATACATGCATTTTATTTATTAGGCACTGGAAGGCTGTCGCCGTGCCTCTTAAAAATAGTATCTACATACCCAAATTATGGCTAACTACTAAATAGTAGCTAGTGGTAAGACGAGTTCGTCCACGAGGAAAAGGGGGTTTTATTGAGTGTTAAAGCGTACTTAAAAAACACACGAATGAGTCACTTTTCGTGTGTGGTAACAAGTTGGGGGGTTGTTTTTGGAAACACTACGACTAATTTGAACAACTAATTAACAAACTATTAAAAAGAATGATGTAAATACGATCACAAGTAGCACAAATAACTTAACTAAGATTGTAACGAGTCTTGGGTGAAATTGGTTTACATTTCAGGTCATCCTTTGATCATAGATTAATTATCCTATATTTATGCATTAATCACATACTGTGGAGAACTTATCCACACCTTTTGAGTGTTGACATTTCTCACCTCTCCTCGGTTACAGTTAGAGTGATCGATCGGTGCCACACAACAACCCTTACCCTTGGATCACTCTTGACGATCGGTGTCATAGACTTCCCCGAGGATAGCAATACACATGGAGGCCCAATACAACTACCACAATGTCCTACAAGCAAGAAACACATAAATAGCACAAATATATCTACTAATAACGACTACGAGGATCGGTTTTCATGCTAATCGTTATTAGTGAGCCACATTGAAAATTAGTCAAACCCATTCAAATTCATCCTAATCCTAAGCAATTTAATCAATCAACAATCATAATTAGTTGTCACTCCTAATCATAATCTAGCATTGAGCAACAATAATCACATTGACAGAAAGAAAGTCTTCTGGGTTTGACCAAAACTTAGCATATAATCAATCCACAATAATGAACTAGTAGATCATCCAAGTCTAAATCATGCATTAATCACACATCTGGGCCTCCCACTTTTTCCTAAGTTGCCCTCTGGGTTTTTAACTTAGCGGTAATTTTTTGTTTTCATTTTTATTTTTTTTTCTCAAACAAAAAATATCAAAGTAGAGAATATGCACACTACAATACAATACAATGAGATATATTTCTCTTTACCTCCCCACACTTGAAACACACACTGTCCTCCATATTTTTAAGGTCGTCGGCATAACTCTAATGTTATACATATGGTGAAAGTTTGAACCCCTTCACTATGAGAATCCAAAAGTAGATGGGTGGGGGTACAAAACTTTCGAGAGGAAATTCTTATGGAGGTGGAGTTGGTTTTAAAGGAGTAGGGTGGTTAGGAGGCTTGAGATAGTCTTTTGGCTCCTCTCTTATCTCCTCCAAGAATTCCAACAATGGTGGAATTGGTTCAACTGGTGGAGGAAGGGGTAATGATGGCAAGAATAATGAATATAGGACAATCACCTCTTCCTCAACTTCTTTGTCTTCCTCAACCAACTCCCCATCCCTTTGGACATCATCTTCAACTTCCTTTACCACCTCGGCCATCAAGGTAGAAGGATTATCACTTGAATCTGTGCACACCTCCAGTTGTGATAGAAGTTTCCCAGAATCTCTAGCTTCCAAACAGCTCACAAAAGATGCAAGTTGGCTAATTTGGGTCTCCAAACTCTTGAATCTTATGGAAGAGCAGTCCTCAACATTCGCAATTCTAGTTGCGACTCGGTCTTCCAAGTTAGCAACCATGTTTGTTATAACATTCATGAGCTCCTCATACGAGCTTGAACCTCTTCCTTGAGCATGGTTTTGGGGCATGTCATAAGTTGATGAAGGCCAATCATATTGCTCATAGTTTTTTTTCAGTGCATTCCCATACCACAAATCTGGATTACCACTCCATTCCGAATTGTAAGAATCACGGTATGGATACCTTTATTGAGCTCCTTGACCTTGGAAACTAACAACTCCAACCTCTTCATAGCACTTCTCATGATACCCTTGGTTTTGAAAACAAAGGGTTCTATTCCCCTCATTGTTCTCCTCTCTCAACTAATAAGAAGACTCGGTAGAATGATTGGAATGAAAAATCCTACAAAAACTTGCTTGTTGAGTCTCTATTTTCATAGTGAGTTCCATCAAGGTGAGTTCTTTCTTCTTTTTTCTTTCTTTTTTTATTAAAAAATTGGAATTGTAGTGCAAGGATTCTCGGTAGAAGTGCACCAAGAAATCAAGCAATACACATTCCAAACAAAAATAAATAAAAACAAAGAAGCACAAAAAATTTGGGGTTTACTCGGTTCTTGAAATGAGCACGTACCATAAACCAAGAACAAAAGCAATACGTCATTCTAAAAAACAAAAAAAACTATGAACAAACAAGAACACACAAAGAGAAACAAAAAAACACAAAGAACTACACTAACACTCAACAAAATACGCCTTTTCCCCAGCAGCGGAGCCAAAATGTTGGAGGTCGTCATCGTGTCTCTCAAAGATAGTACTTATATGCCCAAATTACAGATAACTGCTAAATAGGAGTTAGTGGTAAGATGGGGTCGTCCACGTGGAAAGGGGGTTTTATCGAGTATTAAAGTATAGTTAAAAAGCATACGAAGGAGTCACTCTTCGTGTGTGGTAACAAGTTGGGAGAGGGTTTGGTTTTGGAAACACTATGACTACTTTGAACAACTAATTAACAAACTACTAAAAAGAACAATGTAAATACGATCACAAGTAGCACAAATAACTTAACTTAGATTGTAACGAGTCTAGGGCGCAATTGGTTTACATTTCTAGTCATCCTTTGATCATAGATTAATTATCCTATATTTATGCATTAATCAATTTTGAAAAATCTTCATTTTATATTGCCAAACACTGCCCACTTAGAGCTATTGGTGACATAAAAACCTCAACAGGAATGTTACAAGGTAACTTTCCCTTCAAATATCTTGGATGCCAAGTTTATATAGGTAGAAACAAAAATGTTTATTTCTCAAGTATTATATCTTCAATACAGTCAAGAATTAATAGCTGGGAAAATAAACTGTTATCTCAAGCAGGAAAGATAATCTTGATCAAGCACATATTAACCTCTATCCCTTTACATCAGATTTCAATTCTTAAACCGACCAAACACATCATTGATGTTCTTAACAAAATCCTAGGCAAATTTCTATGGTCATCCAAATCTGAAACCTCACAAAGGAAAAGAATTTGGAGAGCTTACCCAAAGCTATGTTATCCTATTGAAGAAAATGACCTTGGATTTAAAAATATTGAAACTTTGGTTCAAAGTTTCTCTATTAAATCATGGTGGAAGCTACAAGTTGAAAAATCCCTTTGGTCTAAATTCATTTGGTCAATCCCTGATCACCATAAAACTTCAAAAACCTGGAAAAGAATAAAAGATATTCAAGAAACAGCCATACTAAACTCAAAAGTACAAATAGGGAAAAGGGGAAGTTTCTTTGTGGAACTCAGGATGGACAGATTATGGCCCTTTTCATAGGTTATGGCATAATAACCAAACTATTCCTTTTCCTGACTTCACAGTTGGTGATTTCATAATTAACAAACAAGAATATATTAACCAATTGAGTCAACTGCTACCTGAGCACATAATCTCTGAACTGAACATACCTCAAGGACTTTTCCCTAAGTATGAGGATACTATGATTTGGAAACCTACTAGAAATGGTAAGTTTACCATAAAAAGTGCTTATGAATTGTTAAGGAAGAAAAGAATAGGAGTATCCTCTTTAAAATATGTTTGGTTCACAATTATGCCAAGAAAAATAAGCTTCCTAAACTGGAAAATGCTCAATAGATTAATCCCCCTACCTGATGTATCAGAAGATTTATCTTTCAATCTTCCATCCATTTGCTATTTTTGTTTAGGTGATGAAGAGAGTATTCACCATAGTTTTAATTCTTGCACAGAAATTAAAAAACTATGGACATGGATTGATACTGTCTTTAATGTTCCAACAAAGCATTATCCTTATCTATGGGATAGGTACTTCAACTACTGGAATAACAGTAACCTACCTGATCATAAAAAACTGATTCAAATTATACCCTGCATAGTTGTTTGGACAATATGGTGCTTTAGGAACAAACACTATCATGAAAGTGTTAAACCTAACATCATAATGATGTTTAGGAAAAAATTACACCTCTTCAATGATATTTTGTTAGCCTATAAACTAAATTTCAAATGGGATATATCTAATACACTGCCTAGGTTGTTAATAAAAAATCAAAAAGAGGATGGCAGATTTGTCCCTGTTGCCTGGACAGCTCCACCCCATCTACTCCATAAATTAAACACAGATGGTTCATGGAAACATAAAAATCAGGTTGGAATGGGATTAATTATAAGAGACTCACTGGGTGACATATTAATAGCTGAAGCCCAGAAATTAACTAGCCCCTCTCCTCTTCATGTGGAAGCAAGGGCAGTTAGAGTGGGTTTATAGTTGGCAATTTCCATGGGTATTAGTTACTTACAATTGAAAGTGACAATCTAATGCTCATTAAAATTGTAAACAAACAACTGCAACCTCACTGGAACATAATCGACGAAATTAGATTAATATGAGATCTAATGAAATAGATTTCAGTTACTATGAATCATATTTACAGAGAAGCAAATGGAGCAGCAGATATTCTAGCAAAAATGACTAGTTCAAATCAGGTAAATACGTACCAATCCTTTACTCAATTACCAAGAGAGATTAAAGCTAAAATCATTGCAGATAAACAGGGTTTACCTTCTATCAGAAGAATCTCTTAAGCATGTAATCCTGATCTAAGCGGATGTATTCTGTTTCTGAATTTATCAATTAGAACGATGTACTGCTGGTTTTATTTTTCCTTTTCAGATGGAGAAGAGGAATGCTGAGATGCTGTAGTACTGATGAATGATGCACACTGGTGTGTTGAGGGGCTGTGGAATGCTGCACACATCATATTGTTCAGTAATTATCTTCAGGGGAAAATAATTGCAAGGGGACACTATAGAAGGTCACCTCTTCTAGTCGACACTGGGTGTGGAGGCTAGAAAGTGTAAGGCCATTGTTTAGTCCTCGAACGGGTTATAGGGCCATTTCCTTCATTTAGATAGGGAGTAAATGAAGGTTTTGGGTAAAACTAATTTTTATAATTAGTTTCCACTAATGTATTACACGCATTGAACTTTGAAAGGCCTGGGGAGCCAATATACACCCCCTCACATATGTGAGTTTTATTCAAAAACAATTTATGCATTAATTACATATTGTGGAGAACTTATCCACACCTTTCGAGTATTGATATTTCTCACCACTCCTCGGCTGTAGTTAGAGGGAGCGATTGTCGCCACACAATAACTGAGGATAGCAATACACATGGAGACCCAATACAACTACCACAATGTCCTACAAGCAAGAAACACATAGATAGCACAAGTATATCTACTGATAACGATTACGAGGATCGACCTTCATGCTAATCGTTATTAGTGAGCCACATTGATAATTAGTTAAACTCATTCAAATTCATCCTAAGCCTAAACAATTTCATCAATCAACAATCATAATTAGTTGTCACTCCTAATCATAATCTAGCATTGATCAACAATAATCACATTGACAAAAAGTCAAAGTCTTCCAAGTTTTACCAAAAACCTAGCACATAATCAACCCACGATCATTAACTATTTGATCATCCAAGTCTAAATCATGCATTAATCACACAAGAAAGCACAAAACATACTTGATAATCAAAGCACAAAATTGGATAAACCAAATCTCACAAATTCATACTAGAAATGCTTACCAGTTGCTTCCAATAATGTATTTAGTCTAGATTATGAAAACCCACAACAAATCTGCAAGAATTCATGAAAGAGATGCAAAAACTAAGAAAAGATGAAGAAAATCTAGGGTTTTTAAAGGGGGAAATTTGGGTAGGATGAATGGGGAAGAGAGAGGGTTTTGAGGCTAAAAAATGAAGATAATAGCAGCCCAAACCCATCGTTACGGGCCGCAATAAGGGGCTGCAGCCTACAAGGGAGACGTTGCCATCAACTTATTTCCATCGCTACAGGTGAACCGTTGCTCCGATTTTGGAGTTCTTGTAGTCAATTTTATAGTTCTAGAGAAGAAAAATCCAATGATGCCACCCTTTTAGGCCTATTTTTCTCAAATCATTTTAAGAACTTGGTCCAAACTTCTGGGTTACAATTCATCCGCTTCTTTGTCTTCCTTCTTCAACCCTTCTATCTTCTACCACTTTTTGGCTTGTTCCCTTCACTAAACCACTCTGAAGTGCTCACGAGAAATCTAAAATTTAAGCTCACAAAATGGAATCTAGATGCTGGTAAGGACCAAAATTCCATTAGACTAAACATATGTTACAAAATGAATGATTTAGATATGAAAATAGAAAATGGTCATCTAAACCCCTTTTTTTTAGATAAATCCACCTGTGATGGTGGGGGGTTTGGCAGACCCCTACCTGTTTATTAATTAAAATAAAAGATACAAAAAAAGAGGGGGACTTAATACCTTACCTCTGAGAGTTCATCTGATGATCTTTGAAAACTATACATTAACCTAATATTAACCTAAAGATCAACAGATACAACCGTGGAAGAATAAGTACATAGTTATCAAATGATTACTCTAATCTAATTTGAGGAGTTCCTTCCGCTTCTAGCTTTACTTGTCCAGCAACTAATGTAGGCAAACCTGCAGAAACATAGATGTTATTTACCTGCTCTCGGCTAGCCATTTTTGTGAGTGAGTCAGCAGTGCCATTGGCTTCTCTGAAAATGTGTCGCAATGAGTAATCCATTCCTTGAAGTAGGTTCCAAATCTCCCTCATCATTGGCTGTAATTTCCACGGAATCTTGAATTGTTGTTGAATCATACCATGTAGGAATTTTGAATCTATTTCGATGTCAATACTCATGATGCCTCGGTCTTGAACAAGATGAATGCCATATAATAGAGCAGACGTTTTGGCCTACAAAATAGATTCAGCCGAAATGGATTTTGATAAAGCTACAGTTACCTGACCAACATGATCTCTGATTATGCATCTGATACCAGCAACACCATTGCTAAGATAAGAACCATCAGTATTGAGTTTGTATCTTGAAGGTAGTGACCATGTAATGATACTTATTGGTCTCTGTCTTATGGGTTTCTGATACAGAAGTTTTGGTAAATGAGATATTGCCTATTTGAAGTCCAGTTTGAATGCCAACAAGGTGTCGTTAAAATGATATAAAATTCGTTTGTAAATGAACATTATATCTGGCTTTGTTCCCTCAAATATATAAGTAAATCTGGCACACCACAGGTACCAATTTACTACACATCGTATGATTCTAATTAACTTTGCAAAGGATCCATCACAGGAAGAGACATTCCAATAAAAATAGACTCTATCCCACAATAGTTGAAATGTGTTAGTAGGCAAACTGAAAGTAGAATTCACTAATTTCCAGATTTGTTTGACCTTAATACAAGAATTAAAACAATGATGGATAGATTCTGACTCATTAAAATAGAAACAGCATCTTGAGGGGAGATGAAATTGGAAATCCTCTAGCACATCTGGTAGAGCTATTAGTCTATTTAAAAGTTTCCAGTTAAATAAACTAATTTTCTTTGGTAAAAGATTAGCCCGTAGATGAGTGTAAGAGGGTATGTTCAGTTTCTTCTCTCTTATCAGCTCATATGCTGATTTTACAATAAATAATCCTGTCTGAGTAGGTTTCCAAATTAGGGAATCATCATAGCTTGGGAATCTAATCCCCTTATTATGTAAACCTATCTAAATCTAGCAATATTCCAACAAAAAGATACAAAAGAGATGTTAAATGCTTTGGAAAATACATGAATTTGACGTCTTATTTGGCACGATACAAGCACAATATGATTATGGGCGAACTTTACCGTATATTATAAGGAATTTAGCTATCAACCACAATTAAATTACATACTATATTTAAAAAGGAATTTATATGTTCAAAATGTTATTTACTAGTCACGATACATGATCAAGAACTCAATCACCTTGGTCATAAATATTGTAATAGTTGATTCTTTGAGGTGAAATGCAGTCGACCCTACAAAGAGTTGCACATGGTGAAAATAGTCCAGACATAAGAGTTTTAACTTGGTAGTGCATTCTATAACAAAATAAATATATGTTTAATTTGTGATAATACATATTAAAAGTTCAACAGGCACAATATATAAACACGTCATTTGCACAACATTTGCACGATAAATTTAAATGTATATTTTGATGAATAATTGGTCAATTACATAGTTGCAATGAGTGATAACACTATTCCGTTAAAATAATATAACAAAATTCAAGTCTAATTGAAGTTCAGATCACCAATCCAGGTGTATTACAATTGAACATTTCACTGAATGATGCCTCCATTTTCTCCGTCGACATTATTTCAACACTGAGAATTATCATGCCGCACAAAAATTTACTAGAGTGGCTAATTGAAAGAATGGTAAAGTTTTCCATGGATTACTTGAAACACTTCAAGTTCAAGGTGTATCAACTTTACCAGGCGTTATAACTTTACTAGACTTGCATGCCATTGAAGGTATTTCGTCTTCTCGAGAAACATGTAGTGGTGTCATGTTCATGCTCTTTCTTCTTTGAAGTCTATACTTATCACTTGGTGTTCATGATCAGTAGCAACATTATTTTTCTCAATGTCAGGAAGATCTCCAAGGCGTGACATGGTCTTATGAACAAGGAGATTATTCTCTTCCTGTTTGTTATCCTTATTATCCTTACTTGTGACCTTCAAAAGTTTTTGTCGATGTCGTGCACTCTTTGAACTATGAAGCCAAGACGTTGCTTCTTGTAAGATATTTTCTTGTTGAGAGAGATGAAATGCATGATGTGATGATACTTGGACATGGAAACTATTTGATACGAGTTGATCTTCTCCTGTATGTTATTAAATTAAGAGGCTAATACGGACTGCACCAGTTTATAAAGTTTTTCTATGTGGAGAATTTTTTGTATGTGTAGGTGAGGTTCCAATAGTAAGTTTCCATGTGTACAAAAAAATAACAAACTACCGTAACCACCATAGTAAAATTAGAAAATTTTACACATTGCACCACCTTTTGATGATCCAAAACATGTATATTTACATAAGCTCTAATTTCCCTACACCATAAGAAGGGACATTTTTTATAAACTAAAGAAAACACAAAAGGATGAACAAAATAAATGCAACCTATTTCTTATCAGGCACAAAAAAGCCCAATATGAGTACAGACGAAGTCAACCATATATTATAAGGAAACATTAATCAATTTATATAATTGTAATGTTTGTAATGGTAAATTTACATAATTGTAATTGGTGATTCTTGGTATCCTCTGTCTATCAATCTACTCTTTTGAAGTATCTATGCATTCGATATAGTTTGCCAGATTCTTGCTAAACTCTGATCATATCTTGTAAAAAAATTGGCAATGTTCCAAGAATATTGAGCTACAGAAGACCTGACCATTTTATGCAACTGTCATTTGGAACTAATGCTAAAAAAAGAAAAAAAAAAGTGATGAACAAAGAGTTTCTAACAATTTTAAATGGTAAAAATGGTTCCCCTTTCTCTTTCTAAAGAGCGTCCTCTGCCTTCTCATAAAACACTAAAACCCTAACTTTACCAGTCCAATGGGGGGGCTCTAGCATCGAAAACTTCCGCCTCAGGTGGCTACCCCTTCCCAATCTCACCCCCAATACCTACCCTTATGCCCCATTTTCCAGCAGTACCCGAACAAATCCGGCTCTGAATCCGGAGAACGTCAAGCATCTTTGGAGCGCTGGAGTTTGAAGAACCAGTGAAGCACCGGTGTTGAAACAGCATTGAAATGTTGGTGTTTAAATGCAGTGAAAGGGCTAACTTTTGAAGTGGCGTTGAAGCACCGATGTTTGAAATGCCACTCAAGCATTCAACATTGAAGCACCGGTCAAACTACGGTCTTCTTTCACTGCAGTGCCTCAGGTTTCTTCGGTGGTGCGCCACGAGGTGGCGTTGCTCCCAGCAACGTGGCGGCAGAGATTTTTTGTTATTGTGGTGCTCCCAGTAACGTGGCGGTGGAGAATTTTTGTTATGGTGGTGCTCCCGGCGGTGATGCTCAACGCGAGATAGGGTGTCTTCAAGCGGAGGTCGATGTTCTTTAAGCGGCACTGGCAATTTTTTGAGCCACGCTGATTCTTTTCACGAGTTTCTTTGGATATGAGGTAACCAAATACTCAACATCACTAAGGTAAAGTGACCATCCCGGAGGGTTTTCTGAGTCTACTCAGATATGAGTCGGCCAACTCAGATCCAGTAGTGGCCAACTCTGTCTCGACTCAGGACAAGGTCAACTCAACTCAGTGATGAGTTAACAACCAGTCAACTTGAGTCAGTGACTAAGGCCGAACGATCTTTTGGGTCAACCAATAGCTGAGCGCCGAGTTATATTCCGGAGGCAGCAAGGTTATGAGAGGGTAGTTCTCCATTTTTATTTTATTCTTGAACCTTTTATTTTCTCTTTTCTAGTAGACGCTATTAATAAATTTCAGTATTTTATTTATTTTTTCCTTTTCTTTTCTTTTTAAGTTTTTAAATTGGGTTGTTTTAATGGTTTTTTATTTAAATTTCCGAGAGGAATTATCTCTGTCAATGTTTATTTTTCCGGCAACTTGAGTCGTTAAAATATGGTTGACTTTAGATATGATATCTAAAGAGATGGTGAGGAGAAATCAAAGTCAAAATTGTAATATAAGAACTTATTGTGATACTATTTTCTAAGGAAGTAAATCAGATTTGTATATTTTGATCCATAAGGAGGTTAAGGCCAATTTTGTTGATAAATCGATTAAGTTGATCCCTAACACCTTTTGGAGTCAAGTTAGAGATAATTCTATGCATTAAAAGTGATTTCAGGATAAAGATGAATTATATTTTTGGCAATTAAAATGATGGGTCTTAGTCTCCTAGATGAAGGAAATGGTCTTTACGGGTTAAATGGAGGCAGACTTGTTCTTTAGTTGGGAAGCTTCATTTATTTTGTTTTGATTGCCTTGGATGTTTGATCAGAGGTGTTGATGTGTCATTTTGTGTGCGTATCTTTCGATACTTTACCATTTTTGTTCTAATGGTAGCCTTGGGTCGATTTATTGTGGCTATACTATGGTGATACGGTGGAAACCACTTATCCTCCATGTGCCCTTCTCTTTGCCACACAGGATTTTGCTCAGTATTGTAATATCGATTAGGGCCTATGTGTATATCTCTCATTATGCCGCTGAGACCTTAGATTAGCAATGTAATATTTAGCTAGCATTTCAGTGTTAATGGTTAATCCCATATCATATGTTGTAATGGCACATTGTGCAAATTTAGAGTCACACTTGAAATGGCACATTGTGCAAATGTGCATACTCAACTTCAAAATTAATCACACTTTTCTAGGCAGTCACCCTTGTAATCACCTGAGTGCAAAGCAGCAGAATGGTTTGTGGGTCGATATAGGGGGTGAGAACCTATAACATCAACCGCAACAAAAGTTACATCAGTCATAGACATATCGGAGTTTTGATATGGAAAATTACTTTAATGAACTGATCAAAATTACATGATAAATTCATACACTGACAATAATGACTATGTATTTTCCAAATTAAACTCAATAATTAGTGGGGAAAGATTTTAAAAACAAAAGAAACACAAAAGAACAAGCATCATACATGCATGTTATTTATAAGGCACTATATAAGTATGGGCGAAGTTAACCATATATTGTAAGGAATTTAGTTGTCAACCACAATTAAATTACATACTATATTTAAAAAGGAGTTTATAAGTTCAAAATGTTGCATTTACTAGTCACGGTGCGTGATTAAGAACTCAGTCACCTCAGTCATAAAAATTGTAATAGTTGATTCTTTGAGGTGAAATGCAGTCGACCCTACAAAGAGTTGCACACGGTGGGAACAGTTCCGACATAAGAGTTTTAACTTGGTAGTGCATTCTGTAATAAAATGAATATATATTTAATTTGTGATAATGTATATTAAAAGTTCATTACGCATAATATAGAACCAGCATCTGCACAACATTTGTACGATAAATTTAAATGTATATTTTGGTAAATAATTGGTCAATTACATATTTGCAATGAATGATAACACTATCTAGTTAAAATAATATAACAAAAGTCAAGTCTAATTAAAGTCAAGATCACCAGTCCAGCCGTTCTACAATTGAACATTTCACTGAATGATGCCTCCAATTTCTCCGTCGACATTATTTCAACACCGAGATTATCATGCCATGCATAAATTTTCTAGACTGGCTAATTGAAAGAATAGTATAGTTTTCCATGGATTACTTGAAACACTTCCAATTCAAGGTGACATAACTTTACCAGGCGTCATAACTTTACTAGACTGGCCTGCCTTTGAAGGTAGTTCATCTTCTCGAGAAACATCCAGTGGTGTTATGTTTGTGCTCTTTCTTCTTTGAATTCTATTACTTCTCACTTGGTGTTCATAATATAGAGTAGCGTTAAATGTCAGGAAGATCTCTAAGGCGTGACATGGTCTCCAGAACAAGGAGATTATTCTATTCTTGTTTGTTATCCTCATTATCCTTACCTGTGACCTTCAAAAGTTTTTGCCGGTGTCTTACACTCTTTGAACTATAAGACCAAGATGCTGCTTCATGTAAGGGATTTTCTTGTTCAGAGAGATAAAATGCATGATGTGATGATTCTTTCACAAGAAACCCATTTGATACGGGTTCATCATCTCCGGTATGAAATTGTATTAAGAGGCTAATACGGACTGCTCCAGCTTATGAAGTTATTCCGTGTGGAGAATTTCTTATATGTCTAGGTGAGGTTCCAATAGTAAATTTCCAAATGTACTAAAATAGAACAAACTACCGTGATCACCATAGTTAAATCAGAAAATTTTACATATTACACAACCTTATAATAATCCAAAACATATCGATTTACGTAGGCTCTAATTTCCCAACAAGATAAGAAGGGAATTTCTTTATAAACTAAAGAAAACAAAAAAAATATGAACAAAATGCATGCACCCTATTTTTTATTATGCACGAAAAAAGCACGATATGAGTACAAACAAAGTCAACCATATAATATAAGGAAACATTACTCATTTTCATAATTGTAATGTTTGTAATGGTCAATTTACATAATTGTAATGGTTGAGTTTTTGTGTTCCCTGTCTATCAATCTACTCTTTTGAAGTCTCCATACGTTTGATATAGTTTGTCAGATTCTTGCTAAACTCTTATCAGAACTTGTCAAAATTTTGGCAATGTGGCTATCCCAAATTGTTGAATTACGGATGACCTGACCATTTTACGCAACTGACATTTGGAAGTAATGCTAAAAAAACAAGAAAATAAGTGATGAAGAAAGAGTTTATAACGAGTTTAAATGGTAAAAACATTCTGTCAATATTTGATACAGAATGCACCGCCTTATAATGATCCAAAATACGTATATTTGCAAAGGAAGGTAGAAATCAAAAAAGAGAAGAAAACACAAAAGCACAAGCCTAATACATGCCTATTATTTATCATGCACGATACAAACACGACATCTATTTGGTTAGTTTACAATACTATCTTACCATGTACTTTCATAATTTAAAGTATTATATTGAGTATGGAATCATAAATATTAACCAATAACAAAATCAAATGACTATAGAGAGATAATGCAGTTGGTGAAAATATAATAAGGAAATTTTATTACCGAAAAAGCCAGTCTAGACCATATTCAAATTCCATTGGTAAGGTTCAGGGAGAGTACGTCATTTACCAACACAAAAGGGGAGGAACCTTCATGTGCATACTCAACTTCATAATTAATCACACTTTTCTAGACAAACACACTTGTAGATGGGGTGAGGAGCATATCGCATCAGCCGCAACAACAATTATATTAGTCATAGACATATCAAAGTTTTGATATGGAAAATTACTTTAATGAACTGATCAAAATTACATGATAAATTTTATACACTTTCAATAATGACAATGTATTTTCCAAACATAACTCAATAAATAATTGGGAAATTTTTTTAAAAACAAAATTAAACACAAAATCATGAGCATTATATGTGCATGTTATTTATTAGGTACGATACAAGCACGATATAAGTATGGGCGAAGTTTACCATATATTATAAGGAATTTAGTTATCAACCACAATTAAATTACATACTCCCTCCGTCCCAACCTATTTTGCACAGAATCTTTTTTTGGTCAAAAATTCCAAACTTTGACCACATATTTGAATAGGTATATGAAAAATAATGTTATCGTATGAGATATAATTAGATTTGTCATAACATGTAGTTTCTAAATATCAAACTTTTGTGTGTCATTATTGTCCGTAGCTAAACATATTTACAGCCAAACATGTTTACTAAAGACTGTGAAAGGATTCTGTGCAGAATAGGCTGGGAGAGAGGGAGTACCATATTTACATAAGAATTTATAAGTTTGAAATGTATATTTACTAGTCACGATGCATGATCAATAACTCAATCACCTCGGTCATAAATATAATAATAGTTGATTCTTTGAGGTGAAATGCAGTCGACCCTACAAAGAAATGCACACAGTGAGAATAGTCTCGACATAAGAATTTTAACTTATTTTCTGTATAAAAATAAATATATACATATAATTTGTGATAATACATTTTAACAGTTCATCAGGCACAATGTAAACACGACATTTGCACAACATTTGCACAACATTTGCATGATAAATTTAAATGTATATTTTGGTGAATAATTGGTCGATTACATAGTTACAATGAGTGATAACACTATTTAGTTAAAATAATATAACAAAAGTCAAGTCAAAATTAAAGTTAAGATCACCAGACCAGCCGTATTACAATTTAACATTTTAAAGAATGTGCCTCAATTTTCTCCGTCGACATGATTTCAACTCTGAGAATTATCATGCCACACACGCTTAACTTTACTAGAGTGGCTAATTGAAAGAATGGTAAAGTTTTCTAAGGATTACTTGAAACACAACTTTAACAGGTGTCATAACTTTACTAGACTGGCCTGCCTTTGATGGTACTTCGTCTTCTCGAGAAACATCCAGTGGTGTCATCTTCATGCCCTTTCTTCTTTGAAGTCTATTACTTCTCACTTGGTGTTCATTATTAGTAGCAGGATTATTTTTCTCAATGTCAAGAAGATCTCCAAGGCATGACATGGTCTTCTGAACAAGGATTTTATTCCCTTTCTATTTTTTATCCTCATTATCCTTACCTTCGACCTTCAAAAGTTTTTTTTGGTGGCGTACACTCTTTGAACTATGAAGCCAAGATGCACTACTAGAAAACATGTACATGTGCACTGGTAAAAATATGAGAATAGAATACCGTCGTACAGCCTATTACACTGGTAGAATTCGTGTTTATCATAATACTGGTTATACGCACCTCTATATTGTCTACCGGTGTAGGTGTAACCGTAATAATTATGAAAAAGTTATGAAAATAGTAATTTCACATAGGTTAAATTTATACCGGTATTAACTATTGGTGTTATTCCTTATTATTGCCTCGGTAATAAATATACTGGTGTATGAATGTGGTTAATTGGTATGATTTTGGCACCAAAAATATTTATTTTTAAACCGGTTATATATTTACTGGTGTATGTTATAAAAATGCGGGAAAATGGACACCGGTACTTTTTAATACCGGTGTACATAATGATGTATTTTTCCAAAGAAAATACATACTCACTGGTATATGGCTTTATACATGTGTATAAAGTGCATTTAATGCTCACCTACCACCATTTTTTGGCAGGTTAAAATGTGGATTTCGGAAGGATGAGTTCATTAATGGCTATTTTTGGTTGATGAAATGATTGAAAGATCTCCTATGAAGATCCTTCAAGGTACCATTTTTTTAATATGTTGATGGATATTAATGATGGATATTGTTGGTTTTGGTTTGTAGACATATATATCTTGTGTGTTTGATCATTTGATGGTGATTGAGGTAGAATTGTTGATTTTAGTTTGTCAATTGTTCTCGAAGTTGATGTAGTTAATGATATGGCTATTGATTGTTCTTTTGTAGGACATATTATGATTGTGGTAATTGTAAAGTGGAATATTGTTATATATGGTGCATTAATGTTCTTGCATGATTTGGATGTGGTCATGAAATTGTATCGTAATAAATGTGTGGAAGTTTGATTGTTGGACATTTATTGATGTGTACAGTTATATCATGCCATCGAGAGGCGTAAGCATATGTATGCCAACGTTTGTAGGGTGAGAAATGAATATATTGTCTTCGTGGATGAGTTTTTGGACCATGCTTTTAGTCATGAGAAGAGAATATTATGTCCTTGTCATGATTGTAGAAATCAAAATCGTACTGATAATAAGGACATGATGAAACTCCATTTGTACAGTAGGAGGTTTGCGAAAGATTTATGTGGTGTGGACGTTTCATGGGGAAAAATCACCACCGAAGGTGGTAGTTAGAAGTGAGGGAGTGTTTTGGTGATGCAAAATTGGATGACATGTGTGAGGAGGTAGTTGATGAATTTAGAGGGAGTCCCGAGGTTTTCGCTAAGTTTCTAGGTGAGAAGGATAGACCATTGTATCTCGGTTGCAAGAAGAAAGACACGGTCATGACATGTTTGATGGAGTTGTTTAATTTTAATGGTCTTGGTTTATAGAGTGATACTAGCATGAATAAATTGCTTATGTTTTTTAATGAGAAGCTTATATCCGGTAACGGGGGTGCCAGACGAAGCTAAGGGAATTTTGTGTCCAATGGGAATGGAGTATGAAAAGATACATGCTTGTATGAACGATTATGTCTTATATAGGGCTGACTTAAAGGATAAGATTACCTATCTTGTATGTAATGTGTCCTGTTATAAGAAAAACATAAATGTGGTTGTTGGTGGAGAGCATGTAGTGTTTGTGAGGAGGTGGGTGCCCACCAAATGTATGTGGTACCTTACGATTATTCCGAGGCTGAAAAGGTTGTTTAAGAATTCTAAGGACGCAAAGAACTTGGCATGGTACATGGATAGGAAAGGTTCTAAAGATGATGATATGATTTGACACCTGGCTTATATGGACCTCTGGAAAAAATTTGATAAGATGTATCCAAAGTTTGCTTCTGAACCTAGAAATTTGAGAATGACTTTGTGTCCTGATACTATGAACCCATTTGGTAATATTTCCTTTAAACATAATTCATGCATGTTATGCTTTCCATTTACATTCTCCACGCGCACTTGTGCATGCAGAGGAAATATGTGTTGATGTCCATCATGATTTCAGGGCCCAAACAGCCTGGGAATGACATAGACACTTATCTTGCCCCTTTGATAGAAGATTTGAAAGTGCTATGGTCGGATGGCACTTTAATGTTTGATGGTTTTTGTGGTGAAGAGTTTACCTTGAAAATGATGAACTTTTGTACCATAAATAATTTCCCGGAATATGGTAACCTTTCCGGTTATGTAGTCAATGGTCACAAATCTTTTCATTTCTGTGATGATGAATTACCATCAGTTGAAAAATGGTCGGAAGACTATTTATTTGGGTCACTAAAAATTCCTCCCATTTAAGCACAAGTTGCGAGATAACACGGTTCTATTCGTTGGTGGGAAGGAGAGGACAAAGGTACCTAAACCATTGACTGGGGTAGTTATTCACAGCAAGGTGAAGATATTGAATGTTGTTCTTGGTAAGAAGTTATCAAAGGGTGGTGGGGCTATAGAGGGATCGTGGAAGAAAAGGTCAATTTTCTTTGATATGCCATACTGAAGAATTTGAAGGTTCGTCATTGTTTGGATGTCATGCACATTGAAAAGAATGTTTGTAAGAGTTTAATTGGCATGCTACTAAGCATTCTCGGGAAGACTAAGGATAGCTTAAATGCAAGGAAAGATTTAGTGGACCTTGGTATTTAGTTGGATCTAGCACCGGAAGTTAGAGGGAAGCGAACGTACCTGCCTCCTGCCTCTTACAATGTATCAGTTGCTGAGAAGAGGTCGGTGTGTGAGGGCCTTCAAGGAATGAAGGTACCGTCTGGTTACTCCTTTAATGTTAGTTAGTTTGTGAATGATGAATTGTGTCTTAATGCTTTGAAATTGCACGATTGTCATGTCCTTATGCAATAACTTTTTCCCATTGCGATCAGAACTTATTTGGAAGAGGAAGTTATATTTTTGATTATGCATTTGTGTTTCTTCTTCAACTCGATATGCAGGAAAAATCTGAGTAAGCAACAGCTAGATGAACTGGTGGGAGGTCATCGTCGTACCTCTCAAAGTTATAATTTACAAGCCCTTTATGCTTACTAAATACGATTAAGTAGATAGTGGCAAATCGGGGTCGCCCACGAAGAAGAGGGATTTTCTTAAGCATTTAGACATATAAGGTTTATATTAGGCTAGAAGTAGATATATATAGATATATAAAAGCAAGTAAAAATTTGGGGGGGGGGGGGGGGGGTTAGTTGGTTGTGGTCCTAAGTTATGAAATTAAAAGACAAGCTAACTAGCAAAGTTAAGTAACTATGCTAATCATCAAACAAACTAAGAAAAAAAGGGTAAAAACTACAAAAGATAAAGCCTTGGGGGAAATTAATATCCACTTTCAAACCTAATGCAGATCATTGAACCATTCACTCGTTCAATGACATTCGTTACCCATGGGGAATGCTAAAACTTCTCATTCGAAGATCAACATTCTTTCCTTCTTAATAGTAATTTGCAAAGAAAAACAACGACCATTTGCAAACCTCATTGATAATCACTCTAGGCAAACCACACCATAAAGGTATTTCATCAACGGCATTATACATGAAGGACCATAGATTTGATAACAACAAGCCTTCTACCAAAGACATAGCCATTTGACCAAACATAGCATTCATTAGGCTAAACCTAGAACAAACCACATTCAAGATTCAACCTTGCATTGCATCTATAGGATAAACATGAGAAAATTCCACATTAACTTATTTATCTAGCAAGAATCACAACACATTGTCACAAGAAATTCTAATTCCATGTTCTTGGATTCTCATGTCAAAGAGCTAAGAAATTTGCAAATTTCCTAATACCCTAACATTTCAATCATACAAATACTTCATATACTCAAACAACCCATAGCATAAAGGAAGTAAAACATCACATTTAAAAACATGAATGCTAAATAACAAATGCTTCAAGAAAGAGTGAAATAGGGGGCTCTTACTACATAGGTGTGGAAGCTTCAATCAATTGCTCTCAAGTACAAAACTAAGCTAGATAATCAAAACCCATAACATAGAACAAATATCTACAAAGAAAGAAGAAGAAATGGAAGAAAATGGTGAAAAACAAGGGTTTTGGAGCCCCCTAAGTCGGGCTTAGAGAGTTGGGGAAGAAGGGGGTGAAAATCTATTTATAGTACAAGAAAAAAGGGAGTAAAAATCAAGTTGCAGGACAATTATCGTGAGTTGCGACACCTTCATCGCGAGTCGTGACCAGATCAGCAAAATTTTAGGCTCTCAGGTCAACATTTCGCGAGTCGCGATGGAAAAAATTCCCATTTTGTTTTGCTTCCTCCGGGTAAACCGTTGATCCATTTTGGGAGTTATTGTAGTCGACTTTATAGTACTCAAGAAGAGGAATCCAATGGTACCAATCTTGGATGCTTATTCTTCTTGTAAAATTCTCAAAATTCTGCTTCAAAACATAGATCATTCTTCACCCTTTGCTTTGCTCTCCTTTCTTCACTTTATCTTCTACCACTTTGTGAGTGGTCTTCCATCTTCTGCCATCCTTTTGAATGGCCTTCCCCAAAACACTCCTAAGTGCTCATGACAAATCTACAAATTAAGCTTACAAAAAGGAATCTAGATGCTCATAAGGACCAAAAGTCCATTAGACTAAACATATGTTACAAAATGAAGGATTTAGATATAAAAACCGAAAATGACTATCTAAACCCATTATCATGTAAACCTACCTAAATCTAGCAATCTTACAACAAAAATATGATAAACTATATGTTAAATACTTTGGAAAATACATGCATTTGAAACCTCATCAACTGGAGAAGGAGGTTGTTGTTGTTTTATGCCATATGGAGAAGTACTTTCCCCCATCATTCTTTGATATGGTGCACCTTGTGGTACACTTGGTTAGGGAGATACGTATTTGTAGGCCTATTGGAATGCATTAGATGTACCCATTTGAGCGTCACATGGCTGTTTTCAAGGGTTATGTTCATAATCGTAGTCGGCCTGATGCTTCGATTGTTCGGAGGTATGTCACTGAGAAGATCATCGAGTACTGTACATCAAACTTGGTTGGAAAAAGAGCAGTTGGTCTTCCCTGTGGACCACACTGAGGAAGGTAGAATAGGACTCCACGGTTTAAGTGTACCCTTCATACATCCTTGAATACTGAGTTGATGACAGTTTACTTGTATGTTTTACGTCATAGTTGCGAGACCGCACTATATGTTCAAGATCATGTTTCCCTATTTGAAGAGATTCATCCATATTGGCCCTCAAATAAAACACAAGTAGAGCATTCTTCAAGGTTTGTAAACTGGTTTAACAAGCGTTCCAATGTGGAAGGGATGTCCAGTAAGCTGTGGCCGTTTGCAAGGGCACTGAACAACACCGTCAGGTGGTACAAAGGTAATGACATCAATGGCTTCAGTTTCTCAACATTAGAGAATGATGAGAAAAGCACGACATAAAACAGTGGTGGCTATATTTAATCTGAATCCATGTGGTAGGCAGTAAAGAGATATAATCCTATTGTTGTTTTGATGCCTTCCTATGGGGTGATTGAGGAAATTTGGGAGTTGTATTATGTAGAGTTCAAAGTTGTTATGTTGAAGTGCTATTGGGTGGAACATGGTTTCGGTGTTGTGGTCAAAAATCCCATGGGCTTTACGTTGGTCGACTTGAATCATGTAGGATATGAAGATGACAAATTCATCTTAGCAAAACAAGTTTTTTATAACAAGGACCCTTCAAATGAGAAGTTCCATGTGGTGCTTCATGGGAAGAAGTTTTACTTTGAAAAGGAAATTGATCACCCAGTTATAATTGATAGTCTAGAGTTTTCATCAGTATTTTCTAGTTTGGAGGATGTAGGGGGAGTTGTGGTGGGATGGCATTCTCATGCTAATGGGTTGTGAGTTGATGAGACCGGTGAAATAGTGGGTGGTGACAATATGTTGAAGCAGAAGAGATAGATAGATATCCCCACGTAGTTGGATTTCCTACCAATGTTTTGCATAATACCCACCCTTTTATAACAAAATTACTATGACATGTATGTGGACCGCTCTTTGTTTTCTAAAGCATTGTTATGGTCTGTACTTCCCTTGGAATGTTTTCGTATTAAAGGGATTAAAAGTTAATAGCAAGGGTTGTATTTTTCCTATTTTGAACTTGTGCACCGGTAAAATAGGATAATACCAGTGTAGAAAAACATAGGAGATGCTCTGTTTTATTCATAGGAACCGATATGTTTTACATACGCACCGATATAAATACCAGTGCTGGGTACTTGGGCTGATTTTCTAAATTTTGGTCTCGGGTAACAAAATCTCGGGTATCTCGGGTCCGAAACTTTATTGTTAAGACCATTTAAAGTAGCATAAAACACTGCTTTAAATGGAAACCCACAGTGGTATGGCACAATTATGAACTGGTAATAGAACCCATGCTAGGTACTTAGAAAAAAATTCCACATTGCTCTGGGGTCTATTAATAATGTTTATTAAAAGCAATCAAGAACAACTGCTTTTTTAATTTCCTACACCAATATATTCCCAAAAATACTGGTGTAAAATTCAGGGTAAAAAAACAGCCCCTAAATAGTGCAAAGCAACACACTTTCACAAACAAAAATTGGCATCTCTCTCCCTTAAGCATTACCATTGAATGCCTATCAATTGAAATCCAAAAATGGAGCCGATAGAATCAAGTAAATCACCTTAAATTACTTAACTATATTATTAACTTTCCTTTGGAATCTCAACTACATGCATATAAGATTCGATGCCATGACTAACATGGGTCGTTTGCAAGGTGTTTGATAAAATGCTTGAAGGTGATTTTTAGGAAATGGCACCAAAATCCAATTTGAAAAGGATATGGCAATCACCCTTTCCTTCTTTGCCAATTACATAGTCGAACATGTACCTGTATGGTACTTCGTGTCCGAGGATGCTAGGTTCATACATGAATCATACAAAGGATCCCGTCATAACCCAGGGAGAGGAATAAAGGTATCTCCTTCATTCGAACAAACAATCTACAGGCTTTAGTGGGAAAGATTTTAGGAAAATCCACAACCATTCAACCTAAGCATCGTAAGTGAGTTCTATGCCAACTTGAGGTACGGACCGGCCCTCACTGAGGTGTACTATAGAGGCAAACTTTTCCATGTCACATAAGCTATAAATGGTTTGTTTAGGTTGCCCAATGTTCCAAACAACGAGGATGAATTCCTCACACTCCACATTGACAATGGTGGCTGCTACTACCTAAAAGATCCAATTGGGAAGGAGATCATTAGGACTGTAACTACAAAAGTTAATTACATAGATGAGTTGGTCAAACCCGTGTGGAGAAAAATACCGAAGAAGACTCTAACTGCGGAAATGAATGGGTGGTATCATTTCATGGGGTCTAGAATAGACCCAGTAACTGTGAACACGAAAGTCCAAAACAATCACCTGACCTTCTTGTATGCAATAAAAAAGGAACTTTGATGGAATGTTGGTCATCGAATATGTATCATATTTAAGGCAGAATGAGATAAGATGGGGTCATATGGTTTTTGCAGTATCATCTCGACCCTTTGTTCGAGAGCAAGAGTTAATTCCCGTCCACATGACGTTTATGGGCAACCAATGGGTAAGATTTTTGTGGATTCTTTATAAAAACAACCATTGGCATAGTTGTCCCTACCATTGAATCCAAAGTCACTGCCTTGGAGGTCGGTGTACAGAACCTGCTTAAAGAATCGAAGTTTCAGGGATCCTGGTGTGACCACATGGCCAAGGTTATGAACTATCAATTTCCTGATGCAATGACAGTCATTGGAGATTTCCCTACCTTCCAAAAATGTGATGTGGAGAACATTAGTGTGGGTACAAGTACCCATCATGGGGATAGAACAGGAGAAGATGGTGATGTGGAACCATTTTCTCGTTACTATATGTAGAAACCTTGTATTAGTTGGGAAAACGTTGAATTTCGTACCACCCCAGTATTTTTTAACCTTAGTTTGTCTAAAACTTGCTTATTTATTATAATTAACATGGGCAATGATAGGTCAAATTAGATATTTTATAATCTTTGTGGTTTATTTTTTCCGGTAAAATTACCTACAAACACACAAATTATGTCTAAAACATATAGTTGCACTTCAACATAGATCAGCTTCGTGTATGAAAGCTTCATTATATACATTTTTTTTATAATACAAAACATTGTAAAATTCGAAGCTATGGAGGTTCGCCATATAAATTTTGGGGCCATAGTGCAATTTTTTGTAATATAGTGCAAAGAATCAATGTTGGATTTATAGGTCCTTCTGTGCACCGTTGGGGGCAAAAACACATGATCATGATCATATTGTATTTAATGGCCATTCAGTGCCGCCAATTTTTTATTATGATGCTTCCAAGATTCTTGGAGGGACTAAAGTGCAAAAAGTAAAAAAAAGTTTACTTGTACATGGAACTTGAAATCCGCTTGAACTGGATGATACTCCAAACATCCCTAGTGTATATACAAGCTACACAATTGAGGAAATGGATGGTTTCAGGCCCTAAAGTGAAGTCGGAAGTTAATCGAATAACACTTTGTAACTTTAAAGAAAACCTTTACCGGCTACTCTAGAATATGTACTAGAACTTTCAGTCAATTCACTACCAGGAAATAATTATTTTACAATTATTATTTGAACTTAGAATATTAAATTTTGTACTTTATATAGTTTCTGAAAGTATCATATACGCATCTCACATTCAGGGGACCTTATTGCAAGAAACAAAAACCAACAAGTTGCAGAGTCGTATTTACCTTGGATGTCCACATACAAAACTTATTAAGTATGATGCATTACAAAATTGTATTTGGATCCATGGAATAGTGGTTGATGTGAATGTAAATGTTTGGAAAGCGGAAATTTTACTATATATATATATGAATGCATATTAATTTCATCGTATGGGGCACATGCTTTATCAAAATAAGGTTGAAACACCTAATCGGATGTCTAATTAAATAAATTAAGTATCAAATTGTGTAATTAGAATGGCCAAAAAAATATGTGGGAGGTAAATGAAAAAATAAAAAAGTTGTGTAGTAGGCATAGTGTACAACATACACTGGTATTTTATTTGACTAATACCGGTGTTTAATTAAAAAATTGGCCCAAAATGAAAGAGTTTAAATTCCGCTTTCGGAATTGGTGGGAATTTTGTACCCCGGTATTTGTAACAATAGCACCGGTAAAAGAATGTTTTGGATGATGCTCTCGGGTGGTCAATTATTTGGAAATAAATGAATAAAAGTTGCTTTGAATATGTGCTTACACTGGTAAAACCCCCATTTGCACTGGTATCAGTACCATTGATGGGTACTTAGGCAAAATTTAGTTCCTTTGCTCTCAGGTCCAAAAAAACAATGAAAGTGGCGGCGAGCATCAGCTTCAAACCTTATTTCTACGCTAGTCCTTTCCTTTTTGCACTGATATAAATACCGGTGTTGGGTACTTTGAAAATTTTCAAAGTTCAACTCTATGCTGGTTATTACTTACGCACCGGTATTTTCCATTTTACCGGTGCATGAAAGCCTAATATATAAAAAAACACTTTTCAAATAGACAAAACTGCTCTCTCCTCATCAAAAGCCATAACTTCCTCATCCTCCCTCCAACTTCCATTACAATTAAATGTCATAACTCCTCATCAAACATCATAACTTCCCATAACTTCATATTACCTTTGCTATAAGAGGTTGAAGAGCACACAACCCTTGCCCAACTACAAGAGAAAGAAGAACTTTGCCATAATCCCCAATTTCACTATTTTGGGGTTTCAAGTTGAGGAAGTTTGCCCATTTTTGTTGAATCGGTGAAGGTTAGCAATCTGCACCATTATGTATGCTTTAACCAATGCATTTGACGTAGTTTTTATTTACTTTTGGTTGGCGGTTTGGCAACATTAGTTGAGTTTACATGACAAGGGGTTTGGATAACCATGTTCGGTTTTCTATTCTAAATCCCGCATTTTGTACACTTAATTAGTGATTATTGACTTATCGTGTTCACGGGCTCCTTGGTCTTCATTATAAGTACCTTTAGTAGGTCGCCCGTGAATGCTGTTTGTAACATTACATTCTTGCGAAGGTCGTTTGCTATTAACGGCAGAATATTTGAAGACCATTAACATTGAATGGTAGTAGACAAAGGCCACGAGCATCAATGTGTGTTAGAAAGAGATTGAAGAAAAGGATGGGCGGCTTCAAAGTTCAAGACGGAAAAAGGTGAAAATGGTGAATCGTGGTCCGAGGAGTGTTGACTTAATCTAAGAATGATCCAAGAAGAATTATCCTCCAATGATGGTTTCATTGGATTATTCTTATTGAGTACTACAAAATCAACTACTAGAACTCCCAATTTGGACTAACGGTTCACCCACGGAAATTAAACGAAGTTCAACCGACGAAGGACCAACGACCTATGACAGCCCGCACTACACGAACCATCAGCGGCACGTGAAGATGCCCATGGTCCACCCTACACAAAGCAACAGCGCCTGTCTGTGAAAATGGAGCCGGGCCGTGAAAACTACTGAGTGGAAATTGTGGTGCTGCTCACGGTTTATGAAAAGGATGCTGGTCCGTGAAAACTTCTGAGCAAAAACCTTGGTGCTGCTCGCGGTCTGTGAAAACCTTCACGGTCCATGAAAAGGACGCTAGTCCGTGAAAACTTTTGAGCAAAAACCTTGGTGTTGCTTGCGGTCTGCGAAAACCTTCACGGTCCGTGGAATGAGTCCATCTTCACGAACTATGGCTTTCCGTGGCTATGAATGTTCATAGACCACGCCAGATCTGGCGCCCTATGCTTGAATGTTCACGGACCGTGGCATCCGTGTCGATCCGTGAAACTTTGGCCACTGACCGTTGTGGCCATAACTCTCTCAATTTTAATCTGATTTCCCTCTACCATATGTCGATATCTTTTTCTTTCCGACCTCTATTCAGTGCACTATAATTCAGTTCCAGATGATTCACGAATTTGAGCAATCTATTCAAGAAAGGTTCAGCGGCTAGAGGGAAAGGGTGACCAGGGTTTTGCTATGTTTGGCCTATTTTGGGCCTATCTTTAAGCTCAATCTCCTATAACTATATATAGGAGCCTTAGTCTTCTACTAAACCCTAAATAGAATAGATCTAGTCATAATGTAGATTCGTTTCTCTTTCTAGTTTAGAGAGAAGGAAGAGGACATTTCTTCTTCTCCTTCCTTCTTCTTCTCTTCCTCTTATCTTTTTCTTTTATTCTTATTTTCTTAGATACATGGCATCTAATTCCATATTTTCCATGGATCTATACTTTTCAGAGTAGTTAGGTTAGCTCGGATCATATTTAGCACTTGTGTAGTTTCTATTGCTTTATGAGATTCAAGTAGATTCATCGTATCTTTGTGTTTATGATATCATTGTAATTTTTCTTGAATGTTTATAAATGCATGAAAACTACACCACATATAAGCACACACTTTGGGCTTTGTTCATGTATGGTGCATTTATTGATACTCCCTTGGGATGAGAAACCTAGATGTTTGAATGAGTAAATGTAATTGCAAAAAATTAGAGAGGGGTAGGAGTTGTTGGTTTCCAAGGCCGATGGGATCAAGATTGTAACCCATACCACAATGCCCCAAATTTGAGGTTTAGTGGTAAGTCAAATTTGTGGTATGGAAATGCATCGGGAAACCAACACTTTGGGTTAGATAGTTGGATTTTACCAACTTACCCAATGCTCCAAAACCAATTCCTAGGATTGGTTCCCAAATCAAACTGTGTGGAAATTTTGCAAGCTATAGCTAATGTGACCAAGAGTGATGATTTACTTCAATCACAAGTTCTTAGCAAGTTTAGCAATTTGGGAACTCAACTATTCTCAAGCATTGAGAAAGTTGAAGGACAAGTGCTTAATTTTATGAATATGGTGAGCCAACTTGAAGCCCAATATTCTGAAAATGAACCATTCCTAATTGAATGTGATTTTTTCATAGATGAATCTAAAGGGGACGAAGAAAAGTTTGTTGAGAGTAAAAAAGTCGATGAAGGGGTGATTATACTTAATTTTCCATGTTACTTATTTGCACCCCTACCTCCACCTATAGAACATACTCCCACATTTTTGGAAGCTTTAGAGGAAACCTTAGGGAAGCCAATTGAATATGCTAAGCTTCCAACTACCTATTCCCTCTATGGTTGACTCCACCTCTACTATATCTTCCTCTTGGATGATTCTTACCCCCCACCTCTTGATTTTTGGTTGTCTAAGGTGATGGGGTACAAACCTGCACCATATGGATAACATTAGGGTCGTGCCGACAACCTTAAAAATACGGAGCTTCTTGGGAGGCAACCCAAGCTTTAAAAAAATTAGATTAGTTTGCTATTTTTGGTATGTTTTCCTATTTGTAGCTTTCCTTTTGTTTTTGGGACACTAATACACTTGGTGTGCATGTTTGTTTTATATGAAGCATATGGTTCTTGGAGGAAGGTGAGCAAACGGGGAGTCCAGCTCATTGACCATGTAGACGTACATAGTTTGCAACGCTCAAAATAGTGGACAATAAGGAGAACCAAACCCCAAGTTCATGGGGCGTGTAGACGTGCACGGCCCATGGAGCTCACATACTTTCCTACACCACCCAATCACTATTTATTCCCTACCACCACCCAACCACAACCAAATACCACCCAAAACCCACATATCTTCAAACCCTTGAGACACACACATCGAGACCTAAGATGTAACTCTTCATTGGTATTCAATTCTTCATTCGATTTGTGGTGAATGATAATGGTGAGATTGATCTTTCATGTTTAGAGGTTATGGGTATTATATTGGGGTTATGGTAGTTTATTCTTTACATTCCATGATTGTGCCATCAAGGGTTGATTTTAGTGTTCTTTTTCATTATAAGTGCTTTCCTATTTCTTTCCCTTGACATGTGTTCTTTGATTTTGTGTATGCATTAAGGATAATGCAAGCATTAAGTGTGGGGAGGGGTATTACATAGCACTTATGATTTTTTGGTTGTTTCTATGTAGCTAATAGCTCTTCTAAGAGCATTTTGAAAATTTTGGAAAAAAATGAAAAAAGATGAAAACCTGGACAAGTCGAAAACCCGAAAGGGCAACTTGGGTAACATTGGGAAAAACTCGAATAGGTAAAAAGGCCTATGTAAAGTGAGAGGCTTAGCCCGGCTAGACTTATGAGTCTTGGCAAAAGGAGAGGCCATGCAAAAAAAGGTGAGAGGTGAGCACGTTTTGTGGGATAAAGCTAGGATGAAAACCCAAAGGCAAAATGAGAGAAATTGAGAGAAAAAAAGAAAAATAGAAACAAGAAACTAGGTTGACGATACATTGGACTCCTTGGTTGTAACTAGGTCAATAATCTTGCGTTATCCCTATGTTGCAAGCAAGTTGACGGCTTTTAGATTTCCTTGGTGGATTATTTTTACTTGAGGATTGCTCTTTGATTGATTTTGGGACTTCTTTGGGGAAAGTAAGCTTGGCTTTATTCCTATCTTTTGTCACTTATCTTTTTCCATACACATTTACTTGCTTTGGGTGTTTTGGTTGCCTTAGGAACTTTGGGGAGTGTGCGAGTTGTGGGATTTTCATCTTCTTGGGGGAACTAGGGTAGCTTGGGAATAAGTCGGATGCATTGGCTATTTCTGCATGCTTCATTTTGCTTGAACCTTTTTCTTTGATTTTATTTACTCGAGGATGAGTAAAGGTTTAAGTGTAGGGAGTCCGATTTGCACCATTATGCATGTTTTAACCAATGCATTTGACATAGTTTTTATTTACTTTTGGTTGGCGGTTTGGAAACAATAGTTGAGTTTACATGACAATGGGTTTAGAAAACAATGTTTGGTTTTCTATTCTAATTCCCACGTTTTGTACACTTATTTAGTGATTATTGACATATCATGTTCACGGGCTACTTGGTCTTCATTATAAGTACCTTTAGTAGGCCGCCCATGAATGCTATTTGTTACAGTACATTCTTACAAAGGTTATTTGCTTTCAACAGTAAAAGATTAGAAGGCCATCCATATTGAATGGCAGTAGATGAAGGCCACGAGCATTAATGCGTGGCAGAAGGAGATTTAAGCCAAGGATGGGCGGTTTCAAAGTTTAAGATGGCAAAAGGTGAAAACTGTAAATCGTAGTCCGGGGAGTGTTTCCTTAACCCGAGAACAATCTAGGAATAATTAGCCTTCAAGGCTGGTTCCATTGGATTTGTCTTCTTGAGTACTGTAAAATCGGCTACTAGAAATCCCAATTCGGACTAACGGTTCACCTGTTGCAAGCAAATGAAGTTCATCCGACGAAGAACCAACAGCCCAAGATAGCCCACACTACACAAAGCATCAGCGACCCATGAAGAAGCCCACGGGCCATCCTACACAAAGAAATAGAGCCGGTCCATGACAATGGATCTGGGCCATAAAAACTACTACGTGGAAACTGTGGTACTGCTCGCGGTCCGTGAAAACTTCCGAGTAAAAACCTTGGTGTTGCTCGCGGTTCATGAAAACCTTCACAGAGCATGTCCCACAGCTAAGAATGTTCACAGACCGCACCAGATCTGGCGCCCCGTGCTTGAATGTTCACGGACAGTGGCATCCGTGCCGGTCCATGAAACCTTGGCTGCTGAGCGTTTTAGCCATAACTCTCTCAATTTTCACCTGATTTCCCTCTACCATATATCAAAATCTTCGTCTTCCAAGCTCAATCAAACGCACTATAATTAAGCTCCATATGATTAACACATTCGAGCAGTTTATTCGAGAAAGGTTCAACGGCTAGAGGGAAAGGGTGACTAGGGTTTTGCTATGTTTGGCCTATTTTGGGCCTAAATCTCCTACTACTATACATAGGATCTTTATTATTCTACTAAACCTTAAGTAGATAGATATATTCATAATGTAGATTAGTTTCTCTTTCTAGTTTGGAGAGAAAGAAGATGAGAGTTGTTCTTCTCCTTCCGTCTTCTTCTCTTTCTCTTATCCTTTTCTTTTCTTCTTATTTTCTTAGATCCATGGCATCTAATTCCATATTTTTCATGGATCTGTACTTTTTCGAGTAGTTAGCTTAGCTTGGGACATATTTGGCACTTGTGTAGTTTATATTGCTTTATGAGATTCAAGTAGATTCATCGTATCTTTGTGTGTATGATAATATAGTGAGTGTTCTTGAATGTTTCTAAATGCATTAAAACTACACCACATATAAGCACACACTTTGGGCTATGTTCATGTATGGTGCATTTATTGATACCCCCTTGGGAAGAGAAACCTGGATGTTTGAATGGGTTTGGGAGAATGCGTCTATGTGGATGTGTGCACGGGGAATTTAAGAATGCTTTGACCTATTTGCCTTCGTACCAGTCTTAGCTGGCTTCCTAAACTTTCCCGAGAGGTTACGGGTAGAGATAGTTGATAGTAGCAAGCTAGGAGTTGTGTTGAAACCCTAGTATCACAGATAAGGTGCCTATGAACCTAAGGCCTCGCGTATAGAGGACCGCTGGGAATTTGTGCATTCATCGTGGAAGCCCAGGACGTAATAGCACGGGGGAGAAACAGAACCACAACAACGGTTGGACCTTGTTGTGCTCCCCTAATTACGATGGTGGTGTCGATGGAGGATTACGAGTGCACCCACCATGACAGGGATGTGGAAATGTATGCCATCGACCACACCATATGTTATGAACATATTGACAGGTCTTTTGTATGTCTATATGTGAATGAATCGAGGATTGAAGCATTAGAACTACCATGTTGCTAAATTAGTCCCAAGTGCCTAGTATAAATAGTTTACTTGTTTGTTGATTTCATGCTTAGTAGTTGTTAGTTGAAAATTCCAACCCCCTCCCCCCAACTTTCATGTTTGCATTACTAGTTGTTCTTTTCACTTGTGCGAATTGACGATCCATACGAGGCTATGTTTTGACTTTTACTTGAACCCTAGAATCTCTATGGACAAACCTAGGGCTTGCCACTTACTACCCTTTGGTAGCGTTAGCAGCAAGAAACGGGTGCAGAACTTTAAATCTTATCTTCGACCATCCCACGGGAGGAAGCCTCGACTTGGTTTAATTGATTATGATGTGATTATATTAATTACCCCGGGTCGAGGTAGGTCAAATAGTAATCTTTGTTTACTTTTCTATGGGCTTCCAGATCAATTTTTTGTGTAGGAATCATTAATATTGATATTCCCAAAACATGTTTGACAAAATGCCTCAATGACATAAAATATGTAATTGAAGAAAATAGTCAACGAGAGCCTTATATTGTATGATTATACAAATATGGGAATCTAGTGATATGTGATTTTTGTGGAAATATTGGGCTATCCAACATGATAGTTTGTGTTCATGTTAGTAGTACATAAGTGGTGTTATACATGTTGGTTCTACGCTCTCTTTTTTATTTCGTAAGGGTTGGTTCTATGCCTTTTTTTTGTTCATGTTCTGCCACTGGTGAACTTATAGTAGTACGAATGACGTTGTTTGCCCATTTTCTATAAATGGAAAAAATTTAGTATAATGAATGACGTTGTTTGTCCATATTCTATCAATGGCAAACATATAGTAGTATGATTGACGTTGTTTTTCCATCTTCTATCAATGTTGTTTTTCATAATGTATTATTGGGTAACATTTTGTTCACTGAATGGCAAGAAGTTGACTTATGAAGTTAACATTTCTCTACTCTATTGCCATTGATGCCGCCGAAAAGGGAAAGTTAAACATGAAGAGGAAGCCACTTGTAGGAAACAAGAAGGAAGAAGTTAACGCTATTGAGGTCCATGTGGCTGAACAAAAGCCACCTCCAAAAACAATCCTATCGCAAATACAAATTGAGGAAGAAGCACCGCCAAAACATCAATCAACTAGTGCAGAAAATGAAGAACCGTCCCCACATAGAGATGGGAATAAAGGGAATGTTGAGGGGGAGGATGCAGGGGAGTCGATGGCCAAACCACGAGTTGCCAAGGGAAAGAGAAAGAACTCCCGCAAATCAGGAGCGATTATTAATAAAGAGGACAATGACTTGTCCAAGGCTGGGGGCAAACAAGGTGGGGAAGTCAACAATTTTGAGATCAAAAGTTGGTGCAGGAGACGTGGAACTACTACGTGTTAGTCCGTCATGTTGGCAAAGAAGAACAAGACCGTCCCTGTGGTATTTGAGTTCCGATGGAAAGAGGTAGTTTTCACAAAGAACTGGACAACGTGGATGGCTTTCGGCAATTTTGCATTCTGGCATTGCATCAAATTTGACACCTACGAACACTGGTGCGATGTGCTGAGCGGTGTGAACGAAGAGTCGTGGAAGGGTGTTTTGGTAAGCTAATATATACTTTAAGGACTACGTTACTTTAATTATTTTAAAATGAACACGTGATTAAAGTCTGCCTGTTCATATGTTTCATTGCAGGCGAGCTACACAATTTAAAACAGTTTGACTGAAGCTCAACTTTGAATGCTGAAGAAGGATTGTACGGACATGGCAAGAGACCAATATCAAAAAAGGAAAACAAAGGTGGCAAACAAGTACATCCATGATGTGGACAACGGAGTCAACAAATCAGGACTGAAACCATGGGAGAAGTACAAGTGGATGGATGAAAAAGAATAGCATTTGTTTGAGCGAAGGAGTCAGGCCCCTGAATTTCATGGATGATTTAATACAGTTACAAGCATTAAACTATATTTCCCATAATTTCTGTTAATGTGTATGTAAAATAATTTGATAGTAAGCCAATCCCTCCCCTTAGACTATTCGAGAAACAAAAATTGAGCACAATGTTGACATGGATTATACCCACCATACTGGCAGAAAAGGTAATTGATACATCCTGGACAAACTTATTGAGGAGCTAAAGGAAAATGAGAGAAATAGGTTTTCCACTAAGGTCTTCACTGAAGAGAAGATTGATCAACAACTCAGTTAGAAGGAGTTCAAATCGGACAGATATCTTATCTACCTGAAGGCAAACAAGGACAAGGGAGGGAAATACACATTGAAAGAGGTTCAGAAAATCGCACAAGGCTTTGTAAGTTATACAAATATTTCCTATGTAAATTAAGTTATACATCGTTTCTAAATTCTTCTTATCAAAATTTGCATTCCAATATCAATACAGTTGAAAATGAACGAGCTGAGGGAACAAGGATCATTGATATTGCAATCGGTTGAAGACATTCTCATAAAGGCTACAAAGAAGAAGGATCATCCAGGAAGGTACAGGGGAACCTTGATGGGTCTACCCACATCAGTGGTTGTTCCTCATCTTTCCCAACAAGTGCGGTAGCAGTTCCTCAAGCAAGCACACCCCACACATGAGACCATCTAATGATCGACTCGTCGTCAAGGCCATGGTTTTGTACCTTGAGAAGTCGGTAAAGGGTATCACAGTTGCATGTGGTATTCAGATCCCAAAAGGCCTTGATGATCTAAAGAAGTTTAACGAGAAGGCGATAGATGACCTTGCTGCGGGTGCTACAAAGTCGGGTGGAGAGCCCAGCGATGGAGAAAGTGGTGATTAGGTACGCCTACATAATGGTATACATTTTCTTTACAACAAATTACACATCTTCTAATCTACAATATGAATGTTAACAATTAACTTAACTCTCTAACAAACAGGATGGAGAACACGTTACTCTATACGTGAAAGACATTGTCGGTAGGAAGAAAATGGTCGGTGGTGAGCGTCGTTTAACTCGCCAAATAACATGCAACTTAAATTTACAATAGTTAGTAAACCGATAAGCAGGGTCGATCCCACGAGGATCAAAAGCAATAGTTATTAATTATTTTTTCCTACTAATTTAGAAAAAATGTTTGGTGATGCCACCACGTCTCAAATTCAGTGATTTTACTAACACTAAAAATGCAAATGACGATACTAAAAATGAGAAATAAATCTATATGTGAATGATATTGGCTAAGAATAACTCGTGTCAGTTATTATCGATCATATGCGCAATAATGAATCAATTCGTACACATCTTTCGACGTAAATAGGTAAATAGTATAGACGGTGGAACCCACGGTAGAGCCCTAAAAGAGCCCTACCAAATACAAAACATAATCCTACCCTAGGCTAAAAACCTAGGGAAAAAGAAGCGGGGGGGGGGGGGGGAGGGGGGTACCCAAATGAATACCCCCCCCCCCCCAATTATTTTTAAAGAAATGCTAACCCTAAGCTAGAAAGTACTAAGCCTGGGGAAAAATAACTGCAAGTCCGGATGTGTGAATCTGGACCTATACATAGCAACCAGAAATGTGTACTGGCTCTTCATATGAAATCCTCATCGCAGTCGAGACTCGGGTCTCGGGTCTTGAAGAAAATAATGTGGAGGACGCCAGTGGTAGACAGAAAGTGCAGCCGAGTGCGGTGTACTCGGGTCTTGAATGGTCGCCATGGTGTGCTAGTGTTGCTGAATCCAAATGAAGCTAGGACCGCCAAAGGAGGAGCAGCTTCTACCATATACACCCCTAAGGTGAGGATAGAGGGGTGTTATTGGCCTTCAAACGTTCTCGTGATATGAACTGAGGCTAATTTAGAGGGCAAGAGTGTCGTAGGCAGTGCCAATAGCTCTTGTGAATCCCTCTAAAAGTAGCCCTCCTAAGGATGAAGAGAACGGACACAACTTATGCGGCGTGCGTCAAGCCTGGCGATTCTGTAATCGCCCACTCCATTTTGAGCAAATGGACAGCTTTATGCTAATTTAACACAAAACGTGTAGCGCGAGCATAGGGCGCGTAATGACCGTCAAGTCCAAGTAACTACTAGCAGTGAGTTAATTAATTTCGCGTACGCTAATTAATTAACCCACTACCCAACTCCTATGATCGGGCAACCAAATGTAGAAAGGTTGCTCTCCCACTCTCCAAGGGGAAAATATGCAAATATCCCCCAAAACAATTTTAGCCCAAAGAGAAGGCCAAAACTCAACAAAAAACCACAAATTCGAACCCAAAAATGAAGCAAATTCGGCCCAAGAATAAGGCATATAAGCTGAAAAATTCTCTAATTAATTAGGCCCAAATTACCTAATTCAGCCCACATGCTTAGTTTTTCACTTGGCCCAGCAGCTCCTCTTTTCGGCCCAGAAGCATGGCCCAGTACCGTTAGGGTTTCGACTTAACCACAGCCGCCACCTTAGCTTTGCCATTGCCGGGTTAAAACCGGGTTATAACCTGACCCGTTTCTTCATGATTTTTTGGCCCAGCATTGGCCCAGGATTCAGCCCAGCGGCGCCATTTATTCAGCCCAAACTCGGCCTAATCTTTTTCGCGCGACCCGGCTCCTTCAACCGGTTTTCAATCGGGTTATAAGAGGACCCGGGTTTCTTGTGTAAATCAGCCCAGCTTATGACTTAAACGGCCCAATAGCTTGGCCCAGCAGCTAGGTTTTAAACACTTGATCCGGCCGTCTCCCTAAGCGGGTCACTTGACCCGGCCGCCACCAAACGGGTCAAAATCCTAAAAGAGCTGCTGCCCCATTTTCTTTGTTCGGGTATAACGACCCAGCGGCTCGTAAACGGGTCTGAGCGGCCAGATTCCGTTCCTCGCCGAACTCGCGCTTTTCCGGCGCCGGAGAGCCGCCGGATTCTGGAAAATTCACGCCGAATTCTTGAGCGGATCATGTGACCCGCGCCTCCACTTCTCGGGTCGAAACCCTAGTTAGCCTCCAACCCGTTTCTCTTTGCTCGGGTATGACGACCCGACGGCGCACCGGACTCGCGGTTTTCCGGCGCTGGAGAATCGCCGTAATCTGGAAATTTTTGCCGGAATCCGCAACAATTTTGCAAACAATTCTATCAAAATCTGGGCATCTTCCCTTGTGCAATTTCGGCCGGAATTAGCAACAACAACAAGGAGCTTCCACGTCCAAAATCGAGCATGTGCAATCCGGCCAATCAAACACCTTTCTCCTTGCCGGAAACACTCTTTTCCGGCTAGCAAAAACAACACAATCAACACTCCTTAATTCTCTTTTCCAGCCGTAAGATGCATCCCAAACATGAACAAATACGAATCCGAATCTAAGGCCAGAGAACCAAGGCAATTTCATGCTTTTCCATCGCCGGAATATCGTTTTTCCGGCGACCTCCGATCGGAAAATCCGAAAAACCAACCTCCAATTTTACTTCAAATCCAAAATTTCAAAACGAACCAAATCCTTCAAAGCATAACAATCATTATAATTCACCGGAAAAGTGTTTTTTCCGGCGAACCCGATCAAAAAATTCAAACCATCATCTACCTAAAAATCCACCCCTTATGAAAAACCTGCTCCTCCATTCATCAAGATCTGAATACTATCATGAGATTGAAACAATGAGGAGAAAACCTTGGGCCTATGGTCGTTGATGATTCCAGTTAAACCAATTAACTCCAAACATCTGTCTTGAATCCGACTAATCCCAAACCATCAACCCCATCGAACAATAACATTCAAACACCCAAAATCTTGAATCCCACATGAGTGTTCATCAGTCAAGAAAATAAATTTAAATTCTTGGCATGCAACATAGCAATCTGGTCGAAGTTCCAATTAAAGCAAACAATCATGGACAGTGTGCCATCTGATCACATGAATGCCCTCTCAACAGATCCATCATGAACTCTTCCAAATACTATAAAAAATTCATGCTTCAAATTCATCTCTACTCCCAATCCAACATGAACATCACATTGACTAACCACCATAAACAAATAATCTTCCATACAAATCCACACAGATTCATCATAAACAAACCCCTCATCAATCATCCAGATTAGATCTATCAACGAAAGATTAAAACTTACTTGGAACAATGATAGATCTTCATCAAATACGCTCCATCCACAACTTCAAGATCGAAAAGTCTGATCTTCACCCAAAACCTCCAGATCCAAAGATCAAATCTTCAAATTCAAGCACAAATCATACCTCGAAAGATGCCCGGCGAGGAATCCAACATTAATGTTGGATTCCTCGCCAGAAACTCTGAATCGTAGGAGAGAAACTGGAAGAAAATCGGCCCCGGTTGTCCGGAGAAGGGCTGCGCCCTTTTTTCTCTCCAGAGAGAATTTTCTCTCCTTATTGAGAGCTCATTCGAACACATCTTTCGGTTACAAGGAAGTAGGTACTCTTACCCTCCCTAATTATTTCTTACTTTATTGATAGTCAATTAATTATGACTAATTAGTAGTTTCCCTTAACAAAATGTCCCCAAAAAGTATTCGTTAAACCAGAACACATTTTGATAGCATTAATTATTAAAAGAACCCAATATAACAATTACCAAAGTAAAAGAAAATAATAACGCACACTCAATTATTTCATATCTTGCTATTACAGTCTTAGCTAGTTAGCTATTTTACACAAGACTGCGCTACTTACTAATCTCATCCAACAATTACGTATTGACGAAAATTAGAAAGTTGTATTCTAAAAATATTTAAGTTGATCAGAATTATACATATTAGAAATAAAATTCAACCAAGAACAATTAATAACATATATAAATCAATTATAATGCAATTAGATCTCACGATTTAAAAACTAACATTTATTATTCTCTGCCGATATATGAATTACCTACT
This sequence comes from Rubia yunnanensis, assembly GCA_037428765.1. Taxonomy (NCBI): domain Eukaryota; kingdom Viridiplantae; phylum Streptophyta; class Magnoliopsida; order Gentianales; family Rubiaceae; genus Rubia; species Rubia yunnanensis. The sequence goes on along the minus strand of CM075069.1, from coordinate 59,668,228 downwards.
CATTATAACTGAACCAAACAAACTAATATTACGACGAAATATGATTATGGAATTAACTAATGAAATAAAAATACTACTGCAACACAGTAAAGCTGCGCAAGGAAAGAATGAAAACAAAATAATAGTAGTAAAGGTGATTAATTATATGCACGAAGACCATGACAAGAATTAACTCAGCGTACGAAAACCAAGACAAGTATAAACTGGAACAATGAATTAATAATCAAAGCTAACTAATAATTCTACGTGCGTGAAAATAAAACTCAAACCAAAGAGAAGAACCCCCTGGTCTAACTCTGTATACTTTTTTTTTAATTAAAACCATCAGGGATGGGGAAAATTTTATTAAGCCTTCCCTAGCCATAAAATAGATAGAAGATAGAGTACAAAGTAGGGAATCCGTAGCTAAGTCAAGATGTACAATGGAGAGCTCTAAGCTCTTTGAGGCAACTCTAGTTGCCTCCAAAAAAGTAGAAAATAAATGAGCAAATCGTTAGGGAAATTCCAAAAGCTCTTATGCTAGGATAGAGATGATCTAAACTTGTTAGTGAATCTGTTAAGAGACACAAAGCAGTCCCAATCCTCTCCACCTAGGTAAGAATCGAATCTTCTACTACCCAGGAGTACTTACAGCCATCCTAGATGGTAATTCTGTACTACAAAATGCAGCACATCCATCTGAAAACCGAGCTTGCTGATTCATACAAACAGCAAATCCTATCCATTTTGAATCCGTCCACCTGCAATATGAGCTAATCAGTAGCATCCATTCCGATAGCAATCCGAATAGAAGGTGTACCCAATTGATCCAATCTAATCAAACCCTGTACAGCATTTGTTAGACTCTGAAACCGAAGGAAAGAGGAGGATGTAAGCTGACTTAAACAGTCTTTAGCTAATTTATCTGCCACCAAGTTTCCCTGTCTGTGTACATGACTGAGATGGATTCCTCCCAACAGATTATTAATTGCATCAGCCAATAGAAATAATTTCCATGGAGCATTATAGGGATCGGCCACATACCTTACAACATTCAAACAATCAGTTTCTATGCAATAAGAAGAACTAAACTCTGAACCTGTTTGTATAGCAAACAAAATTGCATTCATTTCTACCTCCAAAGGGGAAAAAGCAGGGGAGATCTTAGTATGAGCAACAATGAACCCACCCCTGCAATCTCTAACAATTAAACTGATTCCACTCATCATAGTTAGACAGCACCAAGCAGCATCAACATTGATTTTATACCCTATGTCTGGTTTTGTCCAAGAAATTATTTGAATCTTTGGTTTGGGAGGTCGTTTGATCAATGGCATAAAGGAGTGGTCAGCAATTATCTTATCAATCCTAGAGGCAACAGAGATCGGTTTTGCAGTGAACATGTAGAAGATATGTGTCCTAATTTGATGTAGTACTACACTTATCACAGGATTGTCAGAATCGTACAAACACTTATTTCTAACTTTCCACAAATTCCAACATGTTATGAAAGCAGCAGAATGTATCATTACCAATTGTACCTTGCTGAATCCATTATAAGTAAGATAGAAAGATAGTCTATCCCAAATAGAAGGAAACCCTCTGTCCCTAATTCCCATGAAGGAGTGAATCCGTTTCCAAACATGCACAGCAAATGTACAAGAATTGAAAAAATGATCTAGTGAATCTTCATGATTATGACACATACAGCATTTCGAAGCAAGTGAAATTCTCAAAGAATGCAGAACATTATCAAATGGAAGAAAAGAATTCATCAGTTTCCACATGAAGACTGAAACCTTTTTTTCAATTCTATGGTTCCACAGATGTTTAAAAGAAGCCACATTACCTCTTTGGTTTCTTAGCAGAAGATATGTAGCTTTAAATGAGAACTCACCATTGATTCCTGGCTTCCATATTAGCCTGTCCTTTCTGTGGGTAAATAGCTTAGAATCCTGTAAAAGATTTATTGCATGAGCAGGAAGAACTGGAAATATTTTAGCAATCATGACTGGTTTATTAGCAATGAAATCAGAAACACTACAGGTATATGGAATATTAACATTCATTTGTTCACAAAGGTCCTGAAGTGGCCCTATATCTAACCAGTTCGAAGTCCAAAAATTACACTCCCCTGTTCCAATTATGACTCTAGATTGGGATTCTGCCCACACATTGATGGAACAAATCCTTTTCCAATTTGGTGAAGTTCTGGAAGAAGGTGGGAGAGATGCCACAAATTGAGTCCAGGGAGCAACAGCCTTTTGATATTTCCACCAAAGCTTAACCGAGCATGTTTTAATAATGGTGGTTATTGATCTAAATCCTAGACCATTTTGGTTGGTGGGATAGCAAAGGTCATCCCACTTCCTCCATACTCTTTTAGGATTTAGATCCTCATATCCCCAAAAAAACTTGCTCAATTTCTTTTCTATAGCTAATATGACTTGCTTGCCTGGTTTAATAACTGACCATATATGATGTGGAACCGAGTATATACATGACTGAATAAGTGTAATTTCCCCCCCCCCCATTGAGAGCCACCTATTTTTCCAACTACCTAATCTACTCTCAATTAGTTCCATTAAAGGTTGGAAATAGATCTTCTTAGTTCTCCCAGTAAAAATAGGAACCCCTAAGTATGTGAAGGGAAACCTTCCTAATTTCATACCTAAAGTTCTCCTTATTCTACTCACTCTATTAACAGTTGCATGCTTTCCTATATACAACTCACTCTTGTTATAATTAACCTGTTGTCCAGTAACTTCCTGAAATGTATCAAGGAAAGCCTTAAATCTGATCAGAGAGTTGTTATTAGCTTTAAGAAAGACCACAGTATCATCAGCATAAGATAGATGAGAAATTTGACTTGCATTACCTGGCACACCATAATATGACAAACTACCATTCTGAAAAACAAAAGACAGGCTTCTTGTGAAAGCCTCAGAAAAAATATTGAAAAGAAATGGAGATAATGGATCTCCCTGTTTGATTCCCCTGGTAGGTTGAAAGAAACCCACTGGCTTACCATTAATGAGAATCGAAAACCAAGCCTGAGACAAGTTCTTCATAACCAGAAAAATGAATCTAGCATGGAAACCAAATTTAGCAAGCACAGAATAGAGAAAAGACCACCTAACTCTATCAAAAGCCTTCTTAAGATCCAATTTAACAATACAATTAGGTTCTCTTTGTTTCCTATTTAAAAATCTCACCATTTCCTGAAGGTGGATAACATTGTCAGCAATATCTCTACCTTTTAGGAAAGCAGTTTGGTGATCAGAGATAATTTTAGACATTAAAGGCTTTAATCTTTCCATTAGTATCTTGGAGAAGATCTTATTTATAACATTAGAAAGACTAATCGGCCTGTAATCCTCAAAGGTAGTTGGTGTACATTTTTTGGGTATAATTGTAATCCAGGTACTACCAATCCCCTTAGGGATATTGCTCACTGATAGAAAATCTTGTACAGCTGATAAAAGATCATTGCAAATTATTCCCCAAGATTTAATGTAAAACTTTGCTGTAAAACCATCAGGTCAAGGACTACTCTTTTGGTTAAGCCCTAAAACAACATTTTTAAGTTCAGAAATTGAAACAGGTTGCAGTAATCTATCATTATCTTCCTGAGTGATCAATTTGGGGATCTGACTTAGAAAGTGAGGTTTGAAAACGTCACTTTGAGGAGGGTACTGCTCAGTTAAAAGGTCCTGAAAGTAATGGATGCATTCATTCTCAATATCTTGTGCATTATCTATCCACTGTCCATTTCCACCCTTGATTTTTGTGATTTTTAACCTACACTTTCTTTCTCTAACCGTGTTATGAAAAAAACTAGTATTGTTATCCCCCTCCTTCAACCATTTTATTTTTGCTTTATGTTTCCAGAAGCTCTTCTGTTCAATCAATGCCCTAACCAATTTAGCCCTAGCCTCTTTCATTTTTTACCATATTATCTATTGTAGCATTCAGGTCATACAATCCTTCTGTTTCTTTCAAAGTTAATTCAGCCTTTAGAACATTATCATTTATATTTCCAAACACTTCTTTATTCCAAATTTTCAGAGTTTTTTTTCAGCCTCAGAAGTTTTATGAAGAAACCTACCATTCCTGATTGTTGGACCGGAACATCCCAACTCTGCCTAACTACCTCATTGAATCCATCCCGTTTATACCAAGTATTAAGGAATCTAAATGGCCATGGAGAGGATGCAATATCACTACCTATGGTGAGTAGCATTGGATTGTGGTCAGAGGAGATTCTGTTCAAAATGTGCACAGAGGAGTTAGGAAAATTGGATGACCAAGAAGATGTACATAACCCCCTGTCTAACCTCTTGACCGTTGGATTTCTTAGTCTGTTATTACTCCAAGTAAAAAGGTTACCTACAGTAGTTATTTCCTCCAAGGCCATATCATTTATAAAGTCTCTAAAGTCTTTCATAGTACCCAGTTTTGGAGTAGAAGGTCCTCTATATTCATTTATGGATGTTATAGCATTGAAATCACCAATGAAGATAGAGTCTGATTGAGTTAAGTTCTTAAGATCTGCCCAGAGATCTTTCCTACCATTTCTAGTTCTAAGTCCATACACAAAAATAGCATCCATACATTTATTCAGAATATTGCTATTCATTTGAACAGCTAGAAATTGCAGATTATCTGATTTACATACAATTGAAACACTATTTTTCCAGAAAAGCCAAATCTGGCCATTATTAGCATGCATGCAATTATCAAAATGAAGTAACTGTCTATAATGATCACATTGTGTATTATCATGCTTAGGCTCAATTAAACATATTAGCTCAAAATTGTGCCTATTTATCAGATTATGAAGCCTAATCATAGAAGTGTCCATTTCCCTAAGATTCCAAACTAGTATCTTAATCTGAACATTTGTGCTATTCATAAGGAAACATTATTAGAGCTTTTTGATCTAGTCATAATTGTATTTAACTGGGTTAAATAGTTCTTATTACTATATGCCTTAACATTACTGTCATGATGTCTCTCTCTTGCTTTCTCTTAAATAGATCGAGGAGGTACAGGAGTTACCTGACTTACCTCAGGAGGGTCAGTATCCTTGTCTTCCATTTGGGAATTTGTTTTTCCAGTAGAGCCAACTTGAACATCAGAAGGATCCTCATCCTCTAGTAACAGGAACCTATTCTGATTCTCTATTTGTTGGGAGAAAATAAAGCTTTTAGCAGCAAGAATAGGGTTAAAGGGTGAGAATAGCTTACTCCTTTTGCTTGGTATGTCATCTTTTGCAAAACCTGTCCTTGTTATAAGATTCGGAGGAGCAGACAAGGACTTCTTATACTGATCAGTAGAAGACTGAGGACTGACAATGAGAACCTCCTGAACTTCCCCCTGAGACTCATTTGGATTTCCATCTGTCAGGTGATCCTCAGAAGTTCGGATTGGTGATAGTGCCTGGACATCTAGGAGATTGTCATTAGTGTTAACTGTTCCAATGTTTAAACCAAAAGATTGATCATTGTGGACATGTTTTTTGCCATTCCCTTCTTCCCCCTGAATTGAAGAATCAGGAACCTCCAATTGGACATCCCCAACACCAGAAACAGCCTTCTGTTTGGGAATATACTTTAGTTTCTGACCATACAAAGTCTTATTTTTTTCACTAGCAGTTATACCCGAACCATCAGCTTTATTATGATCTTCTGAGGGTAGAGGTATTCCATCATTAGTCATATTTTCTTGGCCAATCTGTTGATCACTGTGGTTAATCACCTTTTTTTGTTCATTAGTTTCCTTATGTACCATTTTTGCTTTATCCATCCTATTATACTTTGGCTTCTTTAGTTCTGGATGTAGATAGATACAGAGACTGTCATCATGCCCTATAGATTTACAATGATGGCAGTAAAGAGGCAGTTCCTCAAATTCAATGGGGAGCTTTACTACATTATACTCAATTCCATCCTCTTCAATACCTACCCTAATGCAAGATGGTTGTTTCTTTTTTAGATCGATTTCAATACACATCTTAACTGCAGAGGGCCTAGAAAGTGCAGCAGTTGCTGCATCCATTTTAATGTAATTGCCTATTTGATTCCCCATTGATTCTATCATGGCAATATTATAAAAGAAAACCGGAACACAAGGGATTGTGACCCAAACTGGAACAATAGAAGATTCGATTGCAGGATTGAAATCAGTGTTCCATTTAAGAACTTTCATAGGAGCTTGATTAAAGACCCACTGACCTTTAATCCATAACCTCTGGTAGTCCTCCTTATCCTGAAATCGGATAAGAATATGCCTGAAATCTATTGAACCCAATTGAAACTTACCTTTGAATCCAACGGAATTGAAAGCCTCATTCAGAGCAGCCATTGATGGTTTCCCCCTAGCAAACTTCCCAACTAGGGCATTACTGTAATGAGATGCTAGCGTTTCAGCCTCTTTCCGAGTCACTAGACAGGAGATTTCTCCCTTGTACTGAGTTTTTGGTATTATTTCAGGATTTGAAGGAAGGGAAATATTGAGAGGAGATGGCCTATTGCCTAATGCTTGCAGAAAAGTTTTGGACACGGTAGCACCACCGCGACCAGGCAGAGGAGCCGCCATCAGAGGCGAAGAAGAAAATATAGTGGTGTTCGTTACACAGCTGAGGAAGAAGAAGAGAAGGGAGAGATTCGATTTCACCAGAAAATTCTGTTAGTGCGTGTTTCGCACCAAGATCGCACGTAGGAACAGTATTGTGACCGTTGCAAACCAAGATAGAATATTGAAACAAAGTGTTTGTCTAGATATAAGTCCTAGAACCGAGATTTAATTTCCATGTCAAAATATAAGTCATTCAAAATTTTAAATTTTGATTTGAACAGATAATATCTAATTAAATCTCTTTAAATATCTCCAAGAATACCTCTAAATCACATATTTTGCTCCAAATCAGCTCCAAACATTCCAAATTTATTGCTACGGTTAAATGCTCTACTGCCCATTTATATTGACTGCCTTCTTTTTACCATAATTGTCAAATGCTCCTCATTCTCCTCCAAATTTCTCTGAAGCCAAAAAACTATGATCTATAACAAATAAAATGCCTAAAGTGCACATAAATCCCGTAAAATCACAGTTAACCCCAATAAAATAAACAACATAATTCATACACATCAAATATCCTCACACTTGAGTCATGTTTGCCCTCGAGTATGAAATGAGAATAAAATCATGTTGTTTACCACAAAAGTCCCAAGTATCCCCAACTAACTCTAAGAAAGATTCAAAAGAAAATAAAACCAAAAGACACTAACTACAACCCAACATACAATCAAACTCAGCATACCAATCCTTGATTTCTTGATCCATAGACAAACCTCACCTTGCCAATAACAAAGGGTCCAGTATAACACACTTGACACTATCACACCTTTCAAATGACATAGACAAACTCATCCCCAAACCAATGCAAACCATCCCTTACATTAGTCAAAATCATACAAGCATCAAATATTTTCACGTTTCACACATTTGCTCTAGATGTAAGGGACAGCCGCTCAAATATATGAATTTCACATGGCAATACTCAAATCATTCAGTGTAAATCAGAAAGGTTTTTATTCAAGGTTGTAATGGGGCTAGGGGGAATAAAAACTAGGTAAGGTCCTAAGGGTTCCAAGCTAAAAATATAAATATACATGCATGCTCATTTCAGCCTAAAAATATCTCAATCAAAGAAATAATTTCCAGCCATCATAAAGCGGAAAAATCTACTCAACACTAGCTGTAATTACTAAGTGTTGGTGCTGGAATTTTTTCATTTCTCTGATTTTTCTTTTTCTTTTCTGGTTTTTCCCTTTTTTTCCTGGGAAAATCAGACTATTTTTTCTGATTTTTCCAGCACCAAATCACCCATTTTATTATCATTTTACTGCACCTCTGAATTTAGTACCACATAGTCACTTTATACATCGAATTCAAGGTACTCACTCATATTTTTTTAATCACAATCAACATCAAATAATATGAGAAATCAATATAGTCACAAGCATGCATATATAAGGGACAAAAGAGGGGATAAAAAACAGGCTTTGGCCTCATTTTTCTGTGGCTCAAACAAAGAAAAAGGTCAATGCTTCAAGGGGTTTACTAAGGGTGATGCATGGTATACCATATAAGCTGTGGGGTTAAATCCTAATGTCTTTCATCATTTTCACACCAAACAATTCAATTAATGCCATGACTCTCAGAAGAAAAAAAATTAATGTAGAGATTACAGTACTCTAGCCCAAACCTCACTTTTACTAGGCTAAAATGTTCAATTACTTATCTTTTTTCGTCATTCCAATTATCATCTAGGCCAATTTATACCAATTATTTTGGACTTGTTTACCAATTAATTCTAGAGGTGCATCAAGTAGTCAAATATATCACACGAGAGCTTTACCACTAGAAAGTTCAGCTCATCCAAGAACAATAATATCAAGAATAGTATGTTGAGTTTGACTCGACTCAAAAAATCAAAAATCTTTTTGTAATTTTTTTTAAATGACACTAACACATAAACCTCCTCACACTTAAACCTTGCTTGCCCTCAAGCAAGATCAGTAACAATAGTGAGGATGGACATAAACAGTAGACCAAAAACAAGCAACAAAAAAACTCTAAAAAAACCACAAAAAGAAAGGGAACAGGGAACTTATTGAGAGGGGTATGCTCATCAGTGTGTAGGCGGTGGAATCAACAGTCAGGCCCTTGTGCTCTTTTAGGGATTTCACATCAGCCCCCAATGAATTTGCCCTAACATCGTTGGCGAAATTGGGCCTCTTCTAAGCCCAGAGTACTTTAATTACTTTTTCAACCTTTTATTTAGCCCGGACCCCTTCCTCTATGAAGAATTTGCTCATCTTTTTCCTCATCTTTTTCCTCTTCCTACAAAAAAAGTTTAAAAAACACAAATTAGAACCAAAATGCACACAAAAAATATTATTTTTTCTTTTATGATTTTTCTTTTTTTTTGGTATTTTCATGATTTTTTTAATAAATACAAAATCAAATTATATAGAATAAGAAACAACTGGGTTGTCTCTTAGTAGCGCCTTCATTTATAGTTTTGGGCTAGACTTTCAGATGCTGTCATTTGAGTTGGGTGGTGTATAGAGGAATTTTTTCCTCACACTTGAGGGTCTCCATATTCACTGGAAGAGTTTCATCGCCCTTGAAATAACCACACTTCAGATCAGGTGGTAATGGCATCAACTCCTAATGCAGGGCATTCACATCCAATAAGACTGGTTTGGTGGACGGGTCGAGTTTAGCAAAATTGGACTTTGTACGTACTTCAGAAATTTTTCGAACAATCGACACAGAATGAGTAGGGATGGGCATTCCATGGCTTATTACAGTTCTGGGCACCACTTTCTAAGAGAACACTTATGACATCAATTTGCGGATCTCCTTATTTCTCAAGCCTTGAGCATTCACCTCGCCTGGACTTGTGGGAAATTGAATTTCCCTCCTATCCTGCAAAAGTTCAGTCTCAAGAGAATCTTGGACAAGAGGGTCAGTATGATGGATGGGAAACACATTCTTAGCATCTATAAATTTCTTCATGGGTTTATCAGTGTTGAACGTTTACTTATCACCAAAATAATCAAGAGCAATAGTTCCATGACCAACATTAATAATGATGTCTGCTGTTTTCAAGAATGGACGACCCAACAATACCCCTGGTGTTCCCTTGTCACTAGCATGATTCATTTTTACCACATAAAAAGTTGCGGGGTACACAAAATTATTGACTCGCACAAGCACATTTTTCGACAACCCTTCAGGACATACACAAGATTTATCTGCTAATTGAATTACCACTCTAGTGTCTACCATTTCAGCTCCATTCAAAGTTTGATACACTAGAAATGTCATAACATTAATCGAAGCTCCTAAATCACACATGGCAGCATCAATCTTTTTATTTCCTATGTAACAAGGTAAGGAAAACATACATGGGTCCTTGCACTTTTGAGGAATTTTCTTTTGGATCACAACCGACACTGATTCACCCATCATGATCTTGCTTGAATCCTTCGATTTTCCTGCAATAAAATCTTTCAAGAACTTGCTAACGGGTGGTAACTTTATGGCCTACAAGAAAGGAAGATTAATATCCATTTTTCCAATAATCAATACAAGATCCATTAGCTCTTCCTTTTTATTTTCCAATCTACGAGGGAAAGGAAGCAAAATTTTAAATAAAGGATCATGTAAACTCAACCTCTTACTTACCCCAGCTGGTACCTTTTATTTACCTTTATCTCTGGTCTCAAGATTCTAAGATTTTACGGTGGTTTCATCGTCTTTTTCCTCTGTTCGTTGATTCTGATTTTTACTATAGGGTTCAGTTTGAGCAAACTGGACCCTCCTTCAGTGAACTCATTCGCTTCTTTGCTTGCAGATTTCAATGGTAACGCGCCAACTATCTTTCCACTTATGAGTGTGACCTGATTTACCGTCTCATGAGGGTTCAATTGGACATGAGAAGGCAATCCAGGCTGTTTCATCCTAAGTTCATTCAGAGAATTTGACAGATGGGCAATATGTCGTGCATGCTCCTCCAAGGTTGATTCGGTCTTCTTGGATTGCTTCAACATCATGTCCACCAACATATCCATTTTCTCATTCAGATAATTTTCTTGACCACCTTGCTGAGGTTGAGGAAAAACCATAGTTTTTCGTTGCATTGGTGGAATATATGGCCATTGGAAATGGTGAGGCTGCTGCGCTGGGGGGACCTTGTTCTCTCCACTGGAAGTTTGGGTGATCCCTATATCTTGGATTGAAATTTTGGGGACATGGACCACCTTTTTGCTGCCTCTCATTGTGATTTCTCATATCATTTGCTTGGACAAGTATCTCTCCCATGGTAAGAATGCATTGTGACGTCGTATGGTTGACTGTTCCACATGTATCGCAAAGCCCTTCTTGTACAGACACAACCTTGTCAACGACCTTGGATAGAAATTTCTCCATCCTTTCCATCCTCTCTTTGATCTCATCTTGTTCGGGAGTGGATGTCTATGCCACCTTCTTGAATATTCGGACTTCCTATTGATCACACTCCTTCTTAGAATCCACCAACCTCTTGATGATTTCTCTAGCCTCATTCACTCGAAGGTGAGAAAATCCACCACTACTAGAAGAGTTCACCAAGTCCTTGTTGCTGGATGTCATCCCTTGGTAGAAGTATTGGAGCAACTGGCCTTCCGTCATTCGATGATTAGGGAAACTGTCCACCAACTTCATGAACCTCAGCCAATACATACTCAATAGTTCATCATACTCCTGCTTAATGCTTGTGATCCTTCTTCAAGGCATCCGTTATTGTGGTCGTAAAGTAGTAATCTAAGAACAATTTCTTCAATTATGCCCATGTCGCAATAGAGTTGGGAGGCAAGCTCAAAAACCACTGGTTGGCTGCACCAGTCAAGCTGAATGGGAATGCTTCCAACTTGAATTGATCTTCAGTCATCGTAGATGGCCTCTTCTGCACCTTACAAATTTTCAAAAACTCACTTAGAAAATTGTAAGGGTCTTCGGTGCTTCTCCCATGGAACTTTAAAAGGAAATTCAGGAATACCAACTTGATCTCAATTGGATTATCGGTCTCTGGCAGCTGAAGAGAAGTGGGGGGGGGGGGGGGAGGGGGGGTCATCTTCACTATGACCAGTAAGTTCTCACATGTATGGATTATTGGGGTTTTCCTAAGATTCTGATTTTGGTCAGCTCCGTCCATCTCGATATCAGTTCCCGAATCAGAGTTAGTTGCCGAAACCATGACGGGTTCAGTTTTGCCAAACTGAAGGGTCTCGGAAGAATTGCTTTCCGCGCCAAAGTTCACTTTCTGTTCTCCTTGGTTGTCCTCTCAACTTCCAAGTCGAATATTAAATTTGTCCTCGATGATCTGCTCATAAACCAAGCACAGTAACACACAAATTAGTAGAAAAAAACAAAAAAAAACAAAAAAAAACAAAAAAAAACAATTGACTTACTACTCTTGGGCAGCGGCGCCTATTTGGTGAACGTCGTTTAACTCGCTAAATAACCTGCAACTCAGATTAACAATAGTTAGTAAACTGGTAAGCAGGGTCGATCCCATGAGGAGCAAAACTAATAATTATTATTTATTTTTCCTACTAATTTATAAAACATGTTTAATGACGCCACCACGCCTCAAATTCAGTGATTTTACTAACACTAAAAATGCAAATGATGACACTAAAAATGAGAAATAAATCTATATGTGAGTGATATCGGCTAAGAATAACTCGTGTTAGTTATTATCGATCATAGACGCAATAATGAATCAATTCATACACATCTATTGGTTATAGGAAATAGGTATGCTAATCCCCCCAATTCTTTCTTACTTTATCAACAGTCAACTAATTATGATTAATTAACTGCTTTCCTTACCAAAATGTCACCAGAAAGTATTCGCTAAACCAGAACACATTCTAATAGTATTAAATATTAAAGGAACTCGATAGCAATTACCAAAGTAAAATCAAATAGTAACGCACATTCAATTATTCCCTATCTTGCTATTACAGTCTTAGCTAATTAGCTATTTTTCACAAGACTGTGCTACTTACTAATCTCATCCAACAATTACGTATTGGCGGAAATTAGATAGTTGTATTATAAAAATATTTCAGTTGATCAGGATTAAACATATTAGAAATAAAATTCAATCAAGAACAATAAAAAATATGCAGGAATCAATTATAATGCAATTAGGTGTTTCATTCGACTTCGTGATGGAGGACAATTTAAAAATTAATATTTATTATTCTCTGCCGATATATGAATTAGCTGTTCATCATAACTGAATCAAACAAACTAATATTATGATGAAACATGATTATGGAATTAACTAATGAAATGATAATACAAGGTATAAAAACACAACTGCAAAACAGCAAAGCTGGGCAAGGAAAGAATGAAAACAAAATAATAGTATTAAAGGTTATTAATTATATGCACGAAGACCATGACAAGAATTAATTCAGCGCACGAAAATCAAGACAAGCATAAACTGGAACAAGGCAATAATGATAGAGGCTAACTAATTGGCAAAAGGCGATCATTCGCTCGCTCTCAACGGTTCATACCAACCCACACTCAGACTATCATATGAGAGGTAAATCACGGTAGCCCAGCACCAGGACCCATGGGCTCGGCATTGCCTCAGTGCGCACAAGGGAGCCTTGCAAAGCAAGAACTCCCCACACTGCCGCTGTCGAGGATCGAACCTGGGATCATTGGCTTACCCACCCATGTCCCAACCAGTGGGGTACACCCGTGGGTGTTCATAGAGGCTAACTAATAATTCTACGCCTGGTGTCTGCGTGAAAATAAAACGTAAACCAAGGAGAAGAACCCCCCTGGTCTAACTCTGTACTCGAATATATCCTTTTCTGAAACAAATTCCCAGTCTAGATATAAGTCCTAGAACCGAGACTTAATCTCAAGTCAAAATATAATTCTTTCAAAATTTTAAATTTTGATTAGAAAAGATAATATCTTATTAAATCTCTTTAAATATTTTCAAGAATATCTCTAAATCAGCCCCATATTTTTCTCCATATCATCTCCAAATATTCCAAATCTCTTGCCACGGTTAATTGCTCTTCTAATTTTGATTGTCCTTTTCGTCATAATTGTCAAATGCTCCCCATTCTTCTCCAAATTCCTCTTAAGCCCAAAAAATGTGATCTGTAATAAATAAAACACCTAAAGTGCACATTAATCATGTAAACCCCAATAAAATAAAGAATATAATTCATACACATCAGTCGGGCATGGGTTGCGACAAATACCTCGTCGTCTGGATGCCCAACATGGTAGTGTGGCTCGCGTAAGAGAATGCTAGCTAGTCTACCATCCTAGGGTGGGATTTCCCTCATCCGACCACCAGTTCGATAGCGTTGGAGAGGCCTTGAATAGCGTGGTGGATTGGCCGGTGTCTTTGATAGGCAAGGGAGACGAATGATGTAGTCCATTTTGCGTGCGTTAACCGTTGCATCTGGCATAGTTTTTGGTATGTTTTTTATGGCGGATTGCTAATATTAGTTGATTTTATGTGACAAAGAGTTTAGATGACCATGTTTGGTTTTATCGTCTAAATCCTGCATTTTGTAGACTTAATTAGTACTAATGGACATCTTGTATCCACAGGCTCTTAAATCTTCCATTTAATCATCTTTAGTCGGTCACCCGTGGGTACTTTTTGGTTATATTCTATGTGAAGGCAATTCATAAGGGCGGTAGAAGATATCGAAGGCCGTTTGCAAGGATGGTAGAAGAGATTGAAGACCATTAACCTCAAGAATGGTAGTAGACGACGTCCATGAACATCAATGTGTGGTTGAAGGAGATTGGAGTCAAAGATAGACAGCAACGGAGATCAAACTGGCCAATGAAGAACCGGGGAATCGTGGTCCGATGAGTTATGCCAAAGTCTGAGAACGATCCAAGTATAATTAGCCTTCAAGGCTGACTTCATTGGATTTTTCTTCTTGAGCACTATAAAATCGACTACTAGAACTCAAAAATTGGACTAATGGTTCACCCGTAGCGAAGGAAATAAGTTCAGTCGGCTAAGATACCACGGGTCAGCGCAAGTCGTTCATGGCCGAGTACCAACGGCTCGCGCCAGAGGAGATGCCTCGTGCCAACAGTTCCAGCACAAGGCAATAGCGTGACTTGCACTATACCCCCAAGGCCCGCGCTGCTCAAGTTCAAGGATTTGTTCAAAATGGCTAAGTAGGGGCGCAGACCGTCCCATTTATAATGGCCCGTGCCGTTCTCATATCAAGATGCCAAGACCAGCAGACGGCCCATGCCAAAGTATGTGCCCCGCGCTAAACTACTGAGCAAACCGTACTTCCTAAACTGGTCCCACAAAAAACTTCTGAGCAAACCATGCTTCCTAACCATAGCTCATGCCATAGCCTACGGTCCGCACCAGAGTTAGACCAGGGGGGTTCTTCTCTTTAATTTGAGTTTTATTTTCACACAGACATCAGACGTAGAATTATTAGGTACTCAGATACAAGAGTTGAGATCAATGAAGAACCATGGTCTGCACGTTATTGTGCATCCCACGACAAGAACTTCGCGCGGACCGCGCCATCCGCGATGGTCCGCTCCAATCGGCGGCTGAACTAGGGTTTTAGCATTTTTGGCCGATTTTGGGCCTATTTTTAGGCTCAATCCCCTTTTCCTATATATATGACCTTAGTCTACTTGGTTAAACATGTACAAATTAGATTAGATCATTAGGAGAGCACTTTTAGAGAGAGAAACACTCTCTCATTTTCATTTCTTTTATTTTCTTTTAAGTTTGTGTTCATCCCAGATGTGGAATTCAAATCTATATTTGAATTCCATGTCTATGGAGTAGTTTCCATAGCTTGGGAATAATTGTAGCGCATGTTTAACTCTGTGTTTTGTGAGATTCATTAGATTCATCCTATTATATGTGTTCATGATACTATTATGATTGTTCTTGAATATTCAAAATGCATGAAAATTACACCACATACCGGCACACACTTTGGGCTGCATTCATATATGATGCACTTATTGATGTCCCCTTGGGAAGAGAAACCTGGATGTTAGAATGGGTAAGGGAGTATGTTGTGTCTGTGTGAGTGTGTGTACGAAAGACCCGAGTATTACTCTGACTTATTTGCCATTGCACCAATCTTAGCTGATTACGTAAAAAAGTTTGATAGGTTGCGGGTAGAGATAATGAAAAAGTATCAAGCTAGGGTGTGAGAGAATTTAGATCACAGATAAGGTGTCAACGACCCATTGGCCTAGTTGATAGGGCCCGGGGGAAGTTGTGCATTCATGGTAGAAGCCCGAGACGTAATCGCACAGGGGAGAAATAGACCTACAACAATGGTCGGACCTTGTTGTACTCCCCTAATTACGATGGCGGTGTTGATGGAGGGTTGCGAACGCACCCAATGTGGCAGGTACGGGGAAGTGTATGATATTGGCTACACCATGTGTTGTGAACACAATATTAGGTTGCTTAGTAAATCTTGCATGTGAATGAATCGAGGATCAAAACATTAGTTTAATCATGTTGCGCAATGACTTTCCAAGTGCTTAGCTTAATTAGATTACTTGCTTTTACTTTATGCTTTGTAGTTGCTAATATGAAAATCCAACCCCCCTTGTTTGCATTTACTAGTTATTCCTTTCCACTAGTACGGATTGACGGCCCGTACGAGGTTTTTTTTTAGTTTATACTTGATCCCTAGCATCTTTGTGGACAAACCCAGGGCTTGCCGCTAACTACCCTTTAGGTAGCATAGCAGTGAGAACGGGTGTAGAATTATAAATTTTATCTTTGACCTTCTCAGCATCCGCTTGGGTAATCAGCTACAATTAACGACCCCAGGTGGAGGCAGGTCAATGAGCAACCAATTGATATTGACGAGGAGGATGCCCACAAGGAAATGGACGTCGAGAATGAGGAGGTTATGATTCTCTCTAATGATGAGGTACATTCTTGTAACACCCTAACTTTTATTTCACACAAAATACTATGACATGTGCATATTTATGAATCCATGTAATAGGGTAATACCACCATGAGATCCCACTCAAGCACTAATTACTGGCTGTCAGCAAGAGAAAAAATCAAGAAGCTACCAAAATAGGTCCTTTACTGAACCACAAACCTTTGTTATTCGTTGCCCATCAGTTTCAAGATATTTGAGTTACCATTCCATGTAATTTTGCCTCCACGGATTATTAACAAATGAAAATTGAAAGATTGGCCGATTATGGAGGGATTCATCGTGGATTGCAATGCAGCTATCCTAGAAATGATAAAGAATAATGACTGCATGTTCTTCCCTGTCTTTTGACCATCGACCTTTGCATTCAAGTACACTAATGGTTTGGGCATATATGTACTGGTTGAGTTCGGGAAGAAGCTCAGGATCAAGAACTCGATAGCATGTATTGATAATGAACAGACTGAAGTGTGGATGGGGTGAGTTTCAAACCACACGTCCTTGTTTGTATTTTTAATCAATTAAGATTAAATTATTTAACTGTCCTTACAGGTATAGCCACCTCTGGGAGAAAATCTATGAAAATAATCCAAGTAGCATCCAATTTTTCCCTACAAAGTATGGAAACTTGAACAACATCTATCAGGAGGTCGAAAAGGGTTTCAGCTTTATCTAGAAAACAATGAAGGAAATGGAGGCTAAGTTCTACATTGTCCCCTACATTAGAATGTAAGGTTTTTATTCCGGATTTAACATTTACATTTCAAACCTCTTCCATTTCAGTAATTAA
Source organism: Rubia yunnanensis (assembly GCA_037428765.1). Classification (NCBI taxonomy): domain Eukaryota; kingdom Viridiplantae; phylum Streptophyta; class Magnoliopsida; order Gentianales; family Rubiaceae; genus Rubia; species Rubia yunnanensis. The sequence continues at coordinate 59,650,885 of CM075069.1, read as the reverse complement.
TGCCCATAATTTTCCCGCAATGATCATTGGTACCTCATCATTATCCGTCCTAGCATGGAAGAGGTTTTCACGTTGGACAAATTGTCGAGGGGTATCAAACCAACCAACTTGATCGAACTCAGGGTGCTTTCCAGGTATTACAATCAATCAAATATAAAACCACTACTGCAAGACAGGGGTAATAGCACCGGTATTATAGGCCAATTGCATCGGCATTGGTTTTTCCACTGATATTTGTTTTGCACCGGTTTTGATTTTTGCACCGGTATCAGTTTTCTAATGTAAAATAAATTATTTTAATGTGGCTTGATTTTTACACCGGTATGTACAGTTTATACGTGTGTCTGAGATGAGAAAAGTTAGCAATGCCCTATTTGTTTTCCAGTGGTTCCTCCCGGATCATTTCCGGGGCAACGATAGCTAGAAATACTTGAATCGGAACTATTATAAATTAAAAACCCTTGAAATTGTAAGAAAATTCAAACACTTATGATAATATTGATCTGAAAACACGAGAATTTATTGAAACGATGAATATAAAAAGTATCTTCAGCATGAATAGAAACAAACTAAAGAACCACACAAGTTTAGTATAACCAAACACAAACAACAGAATTCTAATATCATCAACCACAGAAAATAAATTATCAACCTATTATGTCATTTTCATCATCCAGAAGTTACAACGAAGTGTTCGCCTAATGTTGGTCCTCATTGAGCCAAGCCCCACACCATCTCTCTGCAATAGCTTGAATTTTGTACACATGGTACGACCCTTTGTCCTCTGGGAAGATCTGTTAGATTCAAACTTACAAAGTTAGTGAAGAATGTTGACAGTAATAGAAATTTAGAATAAAAAATTTTGAGATATAAGGTTTACCTCCAAGATATTGTTTGTCTTCGGGTGATTAACAAATTTTTCCATGAAGAACATGATGGAGTACCCGTATTGCCACAAACCATTCTAGGTTCGGTACTGCACAGGAAAGGTATATGTCATTACCAAATTTTAACCTAATAAATGGTGTGGATGAAATGACAAAATGATTTACCTTTATGTTCTTGAATTTTCAAGTATAGCCGGGTTCCGGCTCCGTCTTTCTCTTCTCCCTTTAATATGCGCATGCAAGTCTGTTAAGAAAGTAAAATAAAATTTTTAATTCTTCTCGTAAATTACTAAACTAATAGTTATTATTTGATTAATTGTAATACCTAAAAATGACCCCGAGTTCGCACAAGTTTGTTGGTTTGATACCCTCCGACAAAGTGTCCAGCGTGAAAACCTCTTCCGTTCTAGGATGGATAATGATGAGATACCAATGGTCGCTGGCAAAAAAAATAGTTTAATTAATGAAAGAATGGGAAGTGGTTTGAAATATAAAAGTTTAATCTAGGAAAAAATACTTACATTCTAATGCAGTGAACAATGTAGAACTCAGCATTTGTTGCCTTCTCCCAGATAAGATTGAAACACTGGTTGACCTCTTGCTCGAAGTTGGACAAGTTTCCACAGTTACAAAGGCAGAATTGGACTCGGCCTGCATTATTTTCCCATATTTTCTCCCACAGGTGCATGTACCGTTAATGATACTGAAAATGAAATTCTAATCGATTAAAAATACAGAATAATGCTGTAAAGTTTGAAATTCACCCCATCCATACATTGACCTGTGCATTATCAATCAAGTTCATTGAATTCATGTTCCCCAATCTCTTCTCGAACTCGACCAGAACATTTATTCCAACACCGCTGGTGCAATGACGTGTGCATGTCTATGGTTGGAAGACTAAGAAGAACATGAAGTCCTTTTTCTTTATCATTTCTAGGATAGATGCATTTGCTTCATGAATGAATCTCACCATAATGGTCCAAACTGTCAGGTCTCATTTGTTGATAATCCAAGGATGCAAAACTACAGGAAATGATCACTTAAGTATGTAGAAATGAATTGTCGTAGTTAATGAATAATAAAGGAACGTGTTGTATCTAAGCACCTATTTTGGTAGCCTCTTGAATTTTGGTCTCGCTGGTGGTCGGTAATTAGTGATCGGGTGGGATTTCTTCTCGGTATCACCCTATTACAAGGATCTACGAATACGGACATGCATATGTAATTTGTGCGAAATGAAATATAATGTGTTACAAGAATGTACCTCATTGTCGGTGGTGTAAATCATAATCTACTCCTCGACGTCGTCCATTTCCATGCCGGCAGCATCCTCATCGATGTCCCTTGGTTGCTCGTTTCCCTTGCCTATCAAAGACACGGGTTAATCCACGATGCTTTTCAAGGCCTCTCCAGCATTATTGAACCGGTGCTTCTCCGAGGGCAATCCCTCCCTAGTATGAGAGACTGGCTCGATACTCTCATGCGAGCCACACTTCCTTGTTGGGCATCCCAACGACGAGGTATCTGTCACAACCCATGCACAACCATTTTCTTCTTCCTGACAATGTCTTTCACTTACAAAGTCACTCGTTCTCCATATGGTTCGTAAAAAATGAAGTAAAATGATAAAATGGTTATGGAGATTTTAAGGTGTGTAATTCAATGTAAAGAAAATGCATATATTTATGTAGGCGTATCTCCTCATCTCTTTCTTCGTCGCTGGGTTCTTCACCAGACTTTGTAGCACCCACAACAATGCCATCCATTGCCTTCTCAATAAACTTCTTTTGATCGTCAAGGCCAGACGGAATCTGAACACCGCTTGCAAATGTGATGCCCTTCACCAACTGCTCGAGGTATGATACCATGGCTTTCACGACTGGTTGATCATTAGATGGTCTCATCTAGGGAGTCTACTTGCTTGAGGAACTGATACCGCACTTGCTGCGGGAAAGATGAGGAACTACCACCGATGTGGGTAGACCAATTTTAGTTCCCCTGTACATTCCCAAGTGATCCTTCTTCTTTGTATCTTTTATGAGGATGTCTTCACCCGGATGCTGTATCAATATTCCTTTTTCCCTCAGATCGTACAATTTCAACTGAATGGATATAGGAAAGCAAATTTCAATAAGAATAATGTAACAAACGATGTATAAATTAATTGAAGTTGAGATTTTTGTGTAACTTACAATGTCTGGTGTGATGTTCTCAACATCTTTCGATGTGTATAACCCTTTCTTGTCCTTGTTTGCCTCAAGGTAGACAAGAGATCTGTCTGGTGTGAACTACTTCTAAATGAGCTATTGCTCAATCTCCTCATCAGTGAATCCCTTAACAGTCAACCTAATTATCTCCTTCTCCTTTAGTGTGGTAGGTGTAATCCTTGCCCTCTTTGCACTGAATATTTTTCTCTCGAAGTGCCTGATATCGTTATCCTAAATATAAATTTAGTTAATAGAATTTATGGGCAACATAGTTTCTAATAAGCACAATATAAACCTAATCATACCTGAAATTCAAGTGTCCGGTGCCTCCGCTCAAGTAAATGCCATTCTTCTTCATCTATCCACCTGTACTTCTCCCATGATTTCACATGTGATTTGTTGATGCCTTTTTCCACGTCAAGGATGAACTTATTTTCTACCTTTGTCTTCCAGTTCCTATGCTGGTCTCTTGCCGCTCCATGCAATCCTTCTTTAGCATTTTACATTTTTCATCGGTCAATGTGTTTTCAATTGTGAAGCTCGCCTGCAATGAAACATATGAACAGACAGACATTAATCATGTGTTCACTATGTCATCTGTACTCCAAAAAATTTGCACTTCAAGTATCGAATAGGTTACCGAAACATCCTTCCATGACTCCTCCTTTACATCTTCAGGCACATCGCACCAATGCTTGCATGCGCCAAATCTGATGCGATGTCGAAAAGCATAATTGTCTTAAGTGTGCCATGCTGTCCAATTCTTAGTGCAGACAACCTGTTTCCCACGGAACTCAAACGCAACAGGGACGGGCTTGTTATGTTTTGCCAACATGACAGACTGGCACATGCTAGTTCCTTATCCCCTCATATAACCTTTGATATCGAACTTGCGAAATCCCTCTCCATGTTTGCCCCAAGCCTTTAAAAAGTCATTGTCCTCTTCATTAATAGTCAGTCTTGATTTGACGGTGATGTTCCCCTTTCCCTTGCGAACCAGTGTTTTGACCACCACTTCGCCCACATATTCTCCCTCAACATCCCCTTCATTCCCATCTCCATGTGGCGTGGGTTCTTCTTTCCCTTCACCAGTCGATTCATTTTGTTGCGTTGCTTTTTCCTCAAATTGTATTTGCAATGGGATCCTTTTTGGTGGCGATTCTTGTTCAGCTACATCAAACTCTTTATCAACCACATCGACCTCCTTCTTCTTCTTTGCTACAGGTCTCTTCCTCATCGTGTTTAATTTTCCTCTTTTTGGCGGTATCTACGACAATAGAATAGTTAGTTGTTAATCAAAAAAGTTAATTAATCCCTTGACCTCACAAAAGTATACCAAATAATATGTAATTGATGATCAACATTGATAGAACGTTGCATAGAACTTGAGCAACAAAATTATAAAACTCGATAAAACATGGTATATTGTGTTGAACAATACAATAATAAAACTTGAAAATCGTGTGATAGAACTTGATAGAACATAACATAGATCTTGAACGAACATGGCATAGAACTTGATATAACATGACGTAGAACTTGATAGAACTTGATAAAATTTGAACAACACAACCCTAAACACACAAACAACATATACGCGATTCCAAAAATGGAATTGAACCGAGCATGTATCAATCTATTCTAATGTGAATGTGAACATTATCACAAACCAAAAAAAAATCAGAAAATAGAACATATTTCCACAAAATAAGTAGAACTTGATATCCTCGCACTTGTATAATCATCCCATTCGTGGCTACCATTTCAAGTTTTGTTCATTAACTAGTTTGTGTTCGTTGAGGCACTTTGTCGAACCACTACCACAGAGACCCCCCTAGCTCCGGTTTTTTAGCATCGGTTTTTAAAACCGGTGCCCAAATTGTAATACTCCCTCTGTCTCAGCCATATCTGCACACTTTTTGGTCAACTTTCTCAAGACATGTTTGCCCCATAAATTTCAACTAGTATATAGATGCCAACATCTTCATGTGAGATCGTTAGATTCTCTGCATAATGTATTTTCTAAATATTAAATTTTAACACACCATTAGTATATGTAACTAAAGTTATCGGTGGACATACATGATCTGAGAAAGTTGACCACAAAGTATGCATATATGGTTGTGACAGAGGGAGTAGCATTAGTTATTTTTAAACACCGATTTTTAAAACCGATGTTAATTTAACACTGATTTTTTCTTTTAACACCGGTTTTTAAAACTAGTGTTAATTTAACACCGATTTTTTGGCACAAATATTTTAAAAAGCGGTGTTAAAAATCAAAAAATCGATGTTAAATTAACACCAGTTCTTTAAAAACCCGTGCCAAAACCGGCGTTGGAAAAAAATAGCACCCATTTTCAAAAATTGGTGCTAAAAAATTTAAAAATTCAATCTTCCCGCCGAAGATTTTGCCAAAAAAATTAAAAATTCGATCTTCCCGCCAAATTTCAAAAATCACAAAATTTCAAAAAAATCGTCAAAAATTTCAAAAATTCAATATTCCCACCAAAAATTTCAAAACATTTGCCAAAGATTTCAAAAAAATGTTGCCGGGAGCTGGGCGCGGCCGCTCTAAGTGAATTTTTTTTCTTAACTTTCAAAATCGTTCACTTCTTTTGTTGACTTTAACTAATAACTAAGTGACTTAAAATTAATCAATGATGAACCTTTTATTGATCTAATATATATAAATACGAATAAAAATGTTTGACATTAACTAATTAACGTTTAACTCTTAATTGACTTAGTATATGTGAATACAAATAAAAATGTTTGATTTTCACTAATTAGTGGTTAACCCTTATTTGACTTTATAATGTAAACACTAATAACTGAGGTTACTTTAACTGATCAACGGTCGACTCTTACTTAACTTAGTATGTATAAATAAGAATATATATGTTTCACATTAACTAATCAATGATCAACCCTTACTTGACTTTATATATATAAACATTAATAACTAAGTTAACTTTAACTAATCACAACCAATCCTTATTTGAATTAGTATATATAAATACGAATGAAAATGTTTGACTTCAACTAATCAATGCTCAACCTTATATGTTTTTCTATGTACAAATAGTAATAACTAAGTTGACTTTATAAACTGTCAATTCTTACTTGATTTAGTATTTATATATGAACACTAATTACTAAGTTGCCAACCCTTACTCTACTTTCTATATGTAAACACTAAGAACTAGATTGACTTTCACTAATCAACGGTCAACCCTTACATGACTTTCTACATATGAACACTAATAACTAAGTTAACTTTTAGTAATCAACGATCAACTTTTACTTGACATTCTACATATAAACACAAATAATTAAGTTTAGTTTAATTAACAACCAGTCAATCCTTCATTGACTTTCTATATGTAAACACTAATAACTAGTTTGAATTTAACTAATTAACTATCAACTCTTATGTGACTTTCTATATATATATATATATTCACTAATACCTAAGTTGACTTTAATTAATCGACGATCAACTCTTACTTGACATTCATATATAAACATCAATAACTAAGTTTACTTTAATTAATAATCAATCAACCCTTCTTTGACTTTCTATACACAAACACTAACAGTTAAATTGGTTTTAATTAACCACCAATCAACCCTTATTTAACTATTCAACGATCAACCCTTACTCTGCTTTCTATATACAAACACTAATAACTAAGTTTACTTTAACTAATCAATAGTCAACCCTTACTTGACTTTCTATATACAAACACTAAAAACTAAGTTGACTTTAACTAATCAATAGTCAACCCTTACTTGACTTTCTATATACAAACACTAAAAACTAAGTTGACTTTAACTAATTCACGGACAACCCTTGCTTGGCTTTCTAAATACAAATACTAATAACAAAGTTGACTTTACTTAATCGACGGTCAACCCTTACTTTGTTTTCTATATACAAACACTAATAACTAAGTTGACTTAAACTAATCGACGGTCAACCCTTACTTTTTTTTCTATTTACAAACACTAATAAATAATTTGACTTAAACTAATTGACGGTCAACCCTTGGCTTTCTATATATGAACACTAATAACTAAGTTGACTTAAACTAGTCGACGGTCAACCCTTACTTGACTTTCTATGTACAAACACTAATAACTAAGTTAAACTTTAACTAATCAACGATCAACCCTTAATTGGCTTTCCATATACAAACATTAATAACTAAGTTGACTTAAACTAATCGACGGTCAACCCTTACTTGGTTTTCTATATACAAACATTAATAACTAAGTTGATTTTAACTAATCAACGATCAACACTTACTTAGCTTTCTATATACAAAAACTAATAACTAAGTTGACTTTAACTAATCAACGGTCAACCCTTACTTTGACTTAAACTAATCGACGACCAAACATTAATAACTAAGTTGGCTTTAATCAATCAACGGTCAACCCTTACTTGACTTTCTATATGAAAACCCTAATAACTAAGTTGACTTAAACTAATCGACGGTCAACCCTTACTTTATTTTCTCTACACAAACACTAATAACTAAGTTGACTTAAACTAATCGACGGTCAACCCTTACTTTGCTTTCTATATACAAACACTAATAACTAAGTTGACTTTAATCAATCAACGGTCAACCCTTACTTGCTTTCTATATAAAAACACTAATAACTAAGTTGACTTAAACTAACCGATGGTCAACCCTTAATTGTCTTTCTATATACAAACATTAATAACTAAGGTTACTTTAACTAATCAACAATCAACTCTTACTTGGCTTTCTATATACAAAAACTAATAACTAAGTTGACTTTAACTAATCGACGGTCAAACCTTACTTTGTTTTCTATATACAAACACTAATAACTAAGTTGACTTAAAGTAATTGATGGTCAACCCTTACTTTGCTTTCTATATACAAACACTAATAACTAAGTTGACTTAAACTAATCGACGGTAAACCCTTACTTGAATTTCTGAATGATAACACTTATAAATAAGTCTTGACTTTAACTAATCAGCGACCAACATTTAACTTTCTGTACGACTTTTGATAAAAATTAATTAAATTTTGATAAAACCTAATAATTTTGTTAAGTTACTTATCAATTGATAGTACAAATTTTTATATCCACACATCTAATCAATATTCAATATATTAAAAGGAAAAAAAGATTATTAAAATAAGGAATAAATTTTAAATAAAAAGTTAAATATAAAATTGTGTTGTGTTGTGTTGTGTTGTGTTGTGTTGTGTTGTGTTGTGTTGTGTTGTGTTGTGTTGTGCTGTGTTGTGTTGTGCTGTGTTGTGTTGTGTTGTGTTGTGTTGTGCTGTGTTGTGTTGTGCTGTGTTGTGTTGTGTTGTGTTGTGTTGTGTTGTGTTGTGTTAATCTAAACCATTCAATTCTTTGGCCCTGATCTCTGGCCCAAATGCTTCCTCTCTACTCTTAACCCTACGAAACATCTCCACTGTGGCCATGGCACCACCGCTTCTATTCCTCGGTTGTTTGGGTCAAAGTATGTGCAAAATACGGATATCTTGCTGAGAATGTGCAATGTGGACTATCATCATCCGAATCAGCAAGGATCTATACTGGTCAATGAAATTATTGAAAATTGAATTAGATTCTTAGTAATGAAATAGAAAGAATATTGAAAATGTAAAAAAAAAATCGCTCACCTCAATCAGTTCAATGTTGGAACCAGCATTGTTAGCCATATTCTAACACCCTAAAACCATATTCTAGCACCCCAAAGCATTGAAACCTCAAAACTTAAAACAATTAACACATTCACACCCTAATCCAAATACGTAACAATTTCAAGGATAAATGCAAAAACAAAAGTAATGTAACCACATGCGGAAACCATACCTTTTAGAAGATGGGTAGGGAGGAGTCTTGAAATTTGAGAGAATACAGAAAGTTTGAAGTGATGTATGAGAGGTGGGCTCCATTTATACATTCATTATGAAGCGTTGTGACTTTCGCGTAGGGCTGTGCAACGTTGCATGTAAGTCGAACTTACCAATCTTAGACCGACAATTGTGCAACGTCGGCTAATATAAATGTGGGCCTCACTATTACAGTCCACTAGCATAGGAATGAGCCTATATTTGACCAATTCCTGTGCGAGCTGGCATGTTATTTTAGTTTAGCGACATGAAACCGGCATAAGACCAATGTTGGCGCCAATGAAATTGGGCCTCACCATTTCAGCCCTCTAACATGTCAATTGGGCCTGAGTTTGACCTAGACAAACGTAATTGACCTTCAAAATGGGTAATTGTATATTAGATACTTCTAATTTAAATTTATAACTATCCATTAACTATATTAATATCTGGTTCAATCCGAATCAATTTTAACATAATCGATGAACTTTTTAGTTTTTACACTAAGTCCCTCCAAGATGTCGGGGGAGGACGGAATGCAAAATTGGAGCTACCCAATAGTCTAAATCGCATTCTTATGAGTTTTAATGGGGGATTGCAAGGGTTACATCCACAAACCGGGGTAATTATCCATCATTTTTGGAGTATTCCATTAATACCCTTACTATAAGCGTTTTGAGAAAAATCATTTCCACCACACAGAAACACATGAAATTTAATATTCTAGGGTTTTTTTTATGAAATTAAAAGCTAACAAAATTCCATCCATAAAATTTTAAAAAGTACCCGTGTAGAGTAAATTGTAGATGATTAATTATAAGTATACATGGTTCATTAAGGATAAACTTGTGGAATTCTTTGTGGGATCATGCCAGTTTCTTTGTCATGACTATCAGTGATCATGAGTGTGACTGGGGGATAGCAAGGGTCCTGTCCAAAAATCGGGGTAATCGTCCATCATTTTTGGAGTATTCCATTAGTACCCTTACTATAAGCGTTATGAGAACAATCATTTCCACCACATAGAATCACATGAAATTTAATATTCTAGGTTTTTTATGAAATTAAAAGCTAATGAAATTCCGTCCATCAAATTTTAAAAAAGCTGTAGTACATTGTGTAGAGTAAATTGTAGATAATTAAGAAGTATATAGGGTTCATTCAGGATGAACTTGTGGAATTATGTGTGGGATCATGCCAGTTTCTTTGTTATGACTAATGGTGATCAAGTTTGACTAAGGGATGAAAAGGGTCCCGTGCAGAAACCGGGGTAATCATTCATTTCTTAGGTCATTCCAAGAAAGTGGGAGGTCTTGAGATGCAAAATTGGAGGTAACATTTTTTTATTCACATTTACAGGATAGTGTTGTTCTTATTTGGCATGGATGGGTCATCAAATGGGACCACAATCTTGACATGGAGTCTTTTATGACAATTATAAAAAATTATACTTTGGCCCCACTCGTCCGACTTCACAAATGGTAGTCGCATGAAACAAATCTAAGACTGACAACTGAGCGATTTCGCTTCGATTGAAAAAATTCAGTGGGAACTAAAATTTTGCGCCAAAATTTTGAACTAAAATTTCCCCCCAAACCCATCTCATTACAATAATATCTAGCACCAACACAATCATTTCTCATCTCCAACACATTTTCTCTCAACAAAACTCCACACCATCCTTTCCATTAACACCATTACAAACACTAAAGAGCCCAATCTAATTTCTTCCAACAAATATCAACAACTATTCTAGGATGGAGCATCTCCGTGTTCTTTTTTTTTTTAAATAAAACACCCAAAGGTGAGGGAGTTATGTATTGGGTTCCCCATGCCCTATAACAAGATTAAGCAGTTGGTACATGAGTATGTCTAGATCACTAGACTTGAGGCAACACTGTTGCCTCCAAAAGTGCTACCCTAACAGCTATACAAGAGTAGTACAAATTATGAAGAAGTTACGATCCAAGGGAGAGGATCTCCACCCCTTGTGTTAATTCTCTCCCTCAGCCAGGCAACTCCTACGTGTAAACTCTAGTCAAACAACCTCTGTTCTAGTAAGGAAGTAATGAAGATGCTGAATGTGATCATCCAAATCATCCAAGTTCAGCCAATGTATTGTGTGAGCATCTGCATCACCATTCCAGACCTGCATAATTAGTAAAAACTCCACTCAGCAGTATCTATTCAGAGAACATTTACATTGCTAAGCACTCGAAAGGAGGGCATGGATTGTATGTCTAACGTAATAAGACCACTAATATGCCTAGGTACAGTAGATAAAGAAAACCCCGGATCAGCATGGTATTTAGCAAGAGCATCAGCAACAAGGTTCCCCTCCCTAAATACATGTTGGAGCTTAGCTCGGCCCAACATCGCATTAACTTTATAAACCTTGTCAAAAAATTCCCACTGAGCATTGTAGGGGTCGTTAATCATAGATACAACCATTTTTGAGTCAGATTCAATTACATAAGTATGGTCAAGAAGTGGGAAAATATGACAAGCATGCATTATGGCATCAATTTCTGCTGACAGAGGTGAGACGGCAGACAAGGCAGCAGAGGTTATCATAATTGGTCAGGCAAAAGAATCTCTAGCAATCAGGCCCATTGAAGCTTTGCAGTTAGACCAAGATGCATCCACATTTATTTTTATACAGCCAGGGCCGGGCCTTTCCCATAGAATCTTCGATATGTTTGGCTTAGGAGGGGGCCTGGACAGAGTAACAAGATGCCTCAATGAGGGTGTTATAGGACCAGATGGAATCAGTTTCCTAGGACACACAAGAAATGCTAGTTTGATCAAGTCCTCGACCTCTTTGCAGATAGCATTCAGTAATAATGGCTTATTATCAAAGAGAAAGCCAGCCCTGGCCTTCCATAGGCCCCAACATATCAAAGATGGTAAAATTTTGCAGTAAATGCGTTCAAATTTTGGTAAATCACTACAATTCTAGAACATAAAGAATCTTTGTGGAATAGATTGCAGAGCATTTAGGTTAAAATGTAACAAGGATGCAAATTTTGACCACACAACCTGGGATAAGTGACAGTTTACAAAGAAATGCTGAATGGAATCAGAGTGATTGCAGATAGGGCATTTGGATGCAAGACTAAAACCACAAGTAATGAGCACCTCATCAAAAGGGAGAAAAGAGTTCAATAATTTCCATGTGAAGATAAGGATCTTACTTTGCACAGGGAGTTTCCATAAGGAGGTGTTTGCAAGAAAGTTACCAGGCAGTGAGGTTAAGGCCTTGTAGCATGACTTGAATGTAAAATTACCTGAGAATTCAGATTTCCATACCATTCTGTCATCCCTCTCAGCTGTTATTTCAGCCCCCTGCAAAAACTGAAGAGTATCATCCCCCAAGAAAGAAGAAATCTGATCCAGAACAGGGTTCCTATTGGTGATAAAATCTGCCACAGTGATGTAGGGCATAAGAGATATTATATTATCCGGGATATGGTTTATAAGGGGGCCATGTGGACACCAGTTAGCCAACCAAAAACTACAACTCCCTCTCCCATGAATAATTAAGGAGTTAGATTCAGCAAAGGGGTTAATAAGACTGATCCTTTTCCATGTGACAGATTTCCTATGTGATGGAGGCAGTGCCCATAACAATTTAGACCATAAAGCAGTGCCGTGTTGAGACTTCCACCACAGTTTACAAGAACAGGATTCCACAATGGCTTTAATGGATCTAAAGCCAATACCATTATGCTTAGTAGGCTTAGCCAGGTCTGCCCATTTTTTCCAAACCCTATTGTTCTTGTCCTCAAATTTCCCCCAAAAGAAACGAGCCATTTTTTCTCAATGGATTTAATGATACCTTTAGGGGGGTTTGTTACTGTCCAGATATGTTGAGGAATAGAGTAGAGACAAGATTTAATTAAGACCATTTTACCCCCACCACTCAGCCATTTATTTTTCCAGTTTTGAAGCTTTTGGTCAATGTTAGCCAGCAAAGGGTGATAATATCTCATAAGAGTTCTTCCTCTGAAAACTGGGCAACCTAAATATTGAAAAGGGAATGATCCTTTTTTCATTTGTAATACAGCTTTGATATGATAAAGCTTAGTTATGCTTGCTCAAGAAAACTGCTCTCCCTTCTCTCTCTCATTGCTCTCCCTTCTCTCTTAATCACTGTGCTTCTAACGGCTTTCTTTCATCATCTGCCACCGCCGATAACGGCTTTTCGCCGGAATTGGCCATCCTCTGGCACAAGGCGACCTGCCTCTGTTGCCGGCCAATATGGCCGCAACCACTATTGAAGGAGATCCCCCTAAATCCTTTGCTTATGTCCTACAAAACAAATCCCCGCCTCTTTCCAAATCCCTCCCTAATAACCCTGAAATTATTCCTAAGACTAATCATTTGGGAGACCCATCATGCCTGTATTCGGATGACCAGATTGCCACCCTTTCCGCTCACTACGCTAATGCATTGGTTGGAAAGTTCACGAAAGGGAGGATATCGATGGAACTTCTCGAACAGGCTTTCAAAACGATTGGGTTCGAAGGTAAGTATCAACTCGGTTCTCTCGATTTCAAACATGTCCTAATTAGGTTCGAACTGGTTAATGACTATCAAAGATGTTGGATGAAATGTGTGTGGAATTTCAATGGAATCTCCCTAAAGATTTTAAAATGGACACCTGATTTCTCTACCCATATTGAATCCCCAATAGTCCCTATTTGGTGTACAATTCGAGAGGTTCCTCTGTATTACTATAACACTGCGTCGATTGAAGCTATTGGAAACAGTATTGGCAGTTTTATAAAAAATGATCTAGCTACTGACTCGCTAACTAGGCCTTCAGCTATAAAATTCTGTGTTGAAATAGACCTATTGAAACCCCTAAATCAGTTTATTAGGTTGGGTTCTGTAAGCAACAACAGAAAATATAAGGTTGAATATGAAGATGTGCCACTTTATTGTGATCACTGCCTAAAACTAGGTCACTCCCAGTCTAATTGTAAGGCTAAGATTTCAACTAATGATGAATTAGCTCATGATATGAATCTGGACCCAACCCCTCCTCAACCACAGTGGCATCCCACAGGAAAAAAATTTGAAAAGGCTCCTCTGATTACTGAATCAATTGAGGAAACTCCACCCCCCCTGATGGTTAACCTGGTAGAAACTTCCAATAGAACCCACCCAGATCCATTACACAGCTCTCCTTCCCAGTTTATCTCTGGTACTTCCTCTCCCACTAATTTGCATATTCAGTCAAGTCCAGATAACTCCATCTCTAGACTGCTACATGCCACTGCTTTATCCAAACCAAAGATACAATTATATGCTAAAGATGATATACAGGTTGGGAATTTTTCTATCCCTATGAATAGTCCACATTGCAATGAATCTCTCTCCCAGCCCAGTATTTTGGGGAATAGATTTTCTGTTTTACAGGATCTTGTAGATTGCTCCAACAATCTCAGACTTAATATGGAGGCTGAGAACCCTACTGAAGCTGAACCTGCCAATCAAGACCTAAATCTGATTTCTTCGGCCTCTACAGGTAAGCAACAAGGTAAGGTTAAACCAAAGAAGGCTACCTATCTAAGCCAATTAAATAAGATGATGCTTAGATCAGCAACAAGAAGTAACAAATCTGTTGAATTATGATAGTTAAGCCTCATATAAATATTTTAGTGTGGAATCTCAGAGGGATGAACACATCAATGCTTAGACTCTCTAATCTGTGCAAAATTAAGAAAACTCAGCTTCTTTGTATTATTGAGCCAATGCATGATAATAGTCTTTGCCAGGTTTATATGCAGAAACTCCATTTTGATCAAAATTTAACATCACCGAATGGGAAAATATGGTTAATGTGGACTAATTCCCTATCTATCTCTCTGATCTCTCATCATGAACAATTCCTGCATGTCTCTTTTCTGCATCACATGTTTAATTGGAATATGGAGGCTGTGTTTATATATGGACTTAGGAATAGGGAGGGCAGAAAAAGACTGTGGACTGATTTACAACCTCTTTCTAGGAAAGACACAATTTTTATTGGAGACTTCAATTCTATTACTTCCTTGTCTGAATATAGGGGTCCAAGCTCCCCAGCTTTGGGGAGTATTAGGGATTTTAATGGTTGGATAAACTCGAATGGTATTCAGGAAATCCCAACAGTTGGTAATCTCCTTACTTGGTGTAATGCTAGACTTAGAAATCCTACATCTAAGAGATTAGACAGAGGTCTCAGTACTATGTCCTGGTTAACTAAATTCTCCTCTTCCTCTATCCAAATACTGAATAGGCAGACCTCAGATCATTCACCACTTCTTCTCCACATATCCTCTCAGGTTACTGTCTCTCCTAGACCATTTAGATTTATTGATGCATGGTTTCAGAGGATAGAATTTACTGATGTAATAAAAGACTGCTGGAATTTGCCCTTACATGAATCAGGAATGATGAGATTTTATTTAAAAATGATTAGACTTAAGAAAACTCTTAAGAGATGGAACAGAGTTACATTTGGTAATATTGATCAGAATGTTAAACAAGCCGAAGAAGCCCTGAGGTTACAGGAAATAATCTTTGACAGTAATCCCACTACTGCTGAAAAGGTTAAGTTAAATGAGAAAAATGCCCTGCTTCTAAGGAGCCTAAAAGAAAAAGAAAAATTTTGGAAGCAGAAAGCTAGGCTTAAGTGGCAAAAACTTGGTGATAATAATACTAATTTCTTTCATAAGACTGTTCAGGAGAGAAATTGCAAACTGCAGATCACAAAGATAAAAAATGAAAGAGGGCAGTGGATTGATTCTCAAACTGAAATTCAAAGTTCAGCAGTCCAATATTTTTCTGAGCTACTTTCTGAACCTGCTCAACATTTTGATGAGACCTATTACCCCCATTTCCTGAGTCAGATTCCAAATATTATCCAGGAAAGGGATAACCAATTACTTGCAAGCCCTGTCACTGAATCTGAACTAGAAATGGTTGTAACAGGTTTAAATAAGAGGAGCAGCCCTGGCCCTGATGGTTTTTCCCCTAAATTTTTCTCTAAATGCTGGCCTATTATCAAATTTGACCTAATCTGTGCTGTGAATGATTTTATTGCTGGTACAACAATACCTAGGGGTATCTCTAGCACATGGATCACTATGATCCCAAAAAAACCTACCCCTTGTTCTTTTGAAGACTTTAGGCCGATTAGCCTCTCCAATGTGATTAATAAAATCTTCTCCAAGGTATTAATGGAAAGGCTAAAACCTTTTATGGAAATCCTGATCTCCCCGAACCAAACATCTTTTATGAAACATAGAGATATATCTGATAATGTTTTATACTTGCAGGAGATAATTAGATTCCTGGATAAGAAATACAGAACTCCTAATTGTATGTTGAAATTAGATCTGAAAAAAGCTTTTGATAGGATTAATTGGAACTTTCTCAGAAATATTTTGCTCAAATTTGGTTTTAATGGAAAGTTTTTAGAGGCTGTAATGAATAACCTGTCACAAGCATATTTTTCTGTTTTGGTAAATGGCAATCCTGTAGGTTTCTTTCAGGCTTCACGGGGTATAAAACAAGGTGATCCACTATCTCCTTTCCTCTTTAATCTATTTTCTGAAGCTTTCTCCAGAAGTATAGCTTTCATTTTCAACAATAACAAATTGGCTAGCTTTCAAACATCTGCTTCTATTCCTGTGATTTCCCATCTCATGTATGCAGATGACACTATGATTTTTATGCAAGCCTCAAGGTCGAACCTTATCAAAATCAAAGCTTTCCTTGAGATATTTGAGAATACATCTGGCCAGAAATTCAATTTTGAGAAATCTGAGTTTTACCTCAGTAAAACAGCAACTTTAGCCAAGCAAAATCAAGTCAGAACTATGCTAAGAATGAAAAAGGGAACCTTTCCTTTTAAGTACTTAGGATGTCCAGTTTTTAGAGGGAGAACTTTAATGAGATACTATCAGCCTCTATTAGCTAATATTGACCAAAAGCTGCAAAATTGGAAAAACAAATGGCTTAGTAGTGGAGGTAAACTGGTCTTGATAAAGTCTTGTCTCTACTCAATTCCACAACACATTTGGTCAGTTACTAATCCCCCTAAAGGTATAATTAAAGCTATTGAAAAAAGACTAGCACAATTTTTTTGGGGAAAAACACAGGACAAAAACAGGAAAGTGTGGAAAAAATGGGTTGATATTGCCAAGCCAACCAAATTCAATGGATTAGGATTTAGATCTATCAATGCTATAGTTAAGGCCAGTTCTGTTAAACTCTGGTGGAAATGTCAAAATGGCTCCTCTCTATGGTCGAAATTTATCTGGGCATTGCCACCCTCATACAGAAGTTCTGGTACATGGAGAAGGATTTGTTTGGTAAACTCCTTTGCAGAAGTTAATTCACTGATCATACATGGCAAAGGGAACTGCAGCTTTTTAGAGGCTAACTGGTGTCCCAGTGGCCCCTTAATAAACTGCATTCCTGATAATATCACATCAAACATGATGGATATATCAGTGGCTGAGTTTGTTAATAACAAGTCCCAAATTTTAGCCCAGATTTCCCCCTTCTTGGAGCATGATACCTTCATTTTTTTACAGGGGGCTCAAATCCTGGAGGATAGACAAGATAGAATGATTTGGAAACCTGAGAGTTCAGGTAATTTCAATTTTAAATCTTGTTATAAAGTCTTGACAACTGAATCAGGTACTTCTTTAGCTAGTTCTGTTCTCTGGAAAATCCCCCACCAAAAAAAGGTAACTATTTTTATTTGGAAATTATTGCATGCCTTTCTACCTTTTGATGAGGTGCTTATTACCTGTGGTTATAGTTTGGCATCAAAATGCCCTGTATGTGAACACTCAGATTCGATACAGCACTTCTTTATTAACTGCCATTTAGCACATGCAGTATGGACAAACTTTGCATCCATGATTCATTTTAACCTGGATTTTTGCCATACCATTCCTCAAAGATTTGCCCTTTTCTGGGATACTGATGATTTGCCTAAGTTTGACAGCATGTATTGTAAATTATTGCCTTCACTCATCTGCTGGGGACTTTGGAAAGCCAGGAATGGTTTCCTCATGGACAATAAGCCATTCTCTTTACCTTCCATCTGTAGAGAGATTCAAGAGCAGATCCTGCTATCACTTCAACTGTGTCCCCCAAAACTAATCAATTCCAGTCCTATTCCTCCTGGACTCACACATCTATCTCCTAAATTCAGACCTCCCCCTAAGCCTAATTTAGCTAAGATCTCTTGGACTAGACCTAACTTAGGATTTTCCAAAATCAATGTTGATGCCTCTTGGACCCCAAACTTAGCCTCGATAGGTCTGATTGCTAGAGATTCTCTAGGCAACCCTACATACATCTGCACCTCTTCCACCACAGCTAGGACTCCTCTCTTAGCTGAAATTGATGCCATTATGCTTGTTTGTCAGATTTTCTCTCATATGGACCACACATTTATAATAGAATCTGATTCTAAACTTGCTGTCTCTATGTTAAATGACCCCTACTCTGCTAAGTGGGAACTCTTTGATAAAGTCTATAAGGGGAAAGCTGCTCTTGGAGGGGCTAAACTGACCCATGTCCTCAGGGAGGCTAACCTAGTGGCTGATGCCCTGGCTAAATGTCATTTTAACTCTGATCCCATAATCTCAATGACTAACATTCCGAGACACATCAAAGGGCTTATTACACTGGATCAACAATCAGTCCCATCTGTTCGTATTCATTGATCCCAGCTCTCAAATTTAGAACTCAGTTCTGGAATGGATACTGCTGAGTTTTTGCTTGTTATTTTTGCCAGGTTTTCTTCAGGAATTTGTACTTCTGCTGCTGATGAACAAGGTGATATGCCAACTCTGGCTGCGCTGCTGTACTTCTGGCTGCGCTGCTGTACTTCTGATCTACTGAACAAGGAGATATGCCTCCTTTGGAGGTTTTGCTGCACTGCTCTAATCTGCTGATGCCTCATCACCTTTGGAGTTTATTTTTGTTTACTCCTTCCCTAACATGGGGATTTTGATTGTTACTAAAACAGATGTTAGTAACCTGGCCGTGGGAGTGAATTAACACTTGGGGTGGAGATTCACTCCTATGGATCGTTACTTCATCTTTACATATTCACTTTTTTAGTCTTTACTAGGTTAACGGGGGTTACGCTCTTCTATTAAGTCTAATTATCTAGACAACTCATGTATATTCTGGTTTTGCTATAGGGCATGGGGAACCCAATACATAACTCCCTCACCTCACGGGTGTTTTCAATTAAAAAAATAGTTATGCTTGCTCTTTTACTTAGGTAGAATTCGGACTTTTCAAAATTAATTTTTTGTCCCGAGGTGTACTCAAAAACTTCTAAGAATGCCTTGATCTTAACTAAATTCGACCTTGAAGCTTGCATAAATATAATTGTGTCATCAGCATAGCTAAGATGAGAAACCGAAGGAATAGATGCAGCAGTCTGAAAACTAGCTATTTTATTATTTTGGAATACAAAAGCTAAGCTCCTAGAGAAAGCCTCAGAGAATAAATTAAATAAAAAGGGTGAAAGAGGATCACCTTGTTTAATGCCCCTAGATGCCTTGAAATAGCCTGCAGGATTACCATTTACAAGAATAGAAAAATATGCTTGGGACAGGTTGTTTAGAACTGCATTTAAAAACTTCCCTCTAAAACCAAACTTGAGCAAAATATGTTTAAGAAAGTTCCAACTAATCCTATCAAAAGCCTTTCTTAAATCAAGTTTAAGTATGCAGTTTGGAGTTCTGTATTTCTTGTCAAGAAATCTGATCATTTCTTGTAAATACAAGATATTATCAGATATGTCTCTGTTCTTCATAAAAGCAGTCTGGTTAGGTGAAATCAAGCTATCCATGTAAGGTTTTAACCTTTCCATTAATAGTTTAGAACAGATTTTATTCAGCACATTAGAAAGGCTAATAGGTCTAAAATCATCAAATGAACAGGGGGTAGGTTTTTTAGGAATCAGTGTAATCCAAGTTCTAGTAATTCCCCTAGGCATAACAGTTCCAACTATAAAATCATTAACTGCAGAGATCAAGTCAATTTTAATGATAGGCCAACACTTAGAGTAGAATTTGGGAGAGAAGCCATCCGGACCTGGACTACTATTTTTTTTCAAACCTTTTACAACTCTTTCCAACTCAGATTCAGATACCAGTGAGGCCAGAATTTGATTATCCCTATCTTGAATAATGTTTGGGATCTGACTAAGGAAATGAGAATAGTATGTCATATCAGATTCCTGAGAGGGTTCAGTGAGTAATTCAGAGAAATACTCAACAGCTGCATTTTGAATATCCACCTGGGAGTTAATCCAGTTACCAGCACCATTTTTTATCTTAGTGATCTGTAACCTACAATTTCTTTCAAGCACAGTCTTATGAAAGAAATTAGTATTGTTGTTCCCTAGTTTATGCCATTTAAGTCTTGCTTTCTGCTTCCAAAATTTTTCTTTTTCCTTTAAAGCTTTTTGCAGTAAAGCATTTCTCTCATTTAGTTTGACTCTTTCCAGAGTTGTGGGGTTTAGGTCAAAGTTAATTTCTTGAGTTCTTAAGGCCTCCTCAGCTCGCTTGACATTAATGTCAATATTACCAAAACTATCCCTGTTCCACTTCTTAAGAACTTTCTTAAGCCTAATAAGTTTAAGGTAGAACCTAAGCATACCAGTTTCAGCCATTGGTAGGTTCCAACAGTTATTAATTATTCCATTAAACTCCAATCTAAGGAACCAGGCATCTATAAATCTAAAAGGCTTTGGATTGGCAGAGGTTATAGAAGAGATTTGGAGGAGAAGGGGAGAATGGTCAGATGTCTGCCTATTTAGGATTTGAATGGAAGAGGATGAGAATCTGGAATTCCAAGAAATGGTACAAAGATCTCTATCAAGTCTCTTAGAGGTTGGGTTCCTAAGCCTAGCATTACACCAAGTGAAAAGGTTTCCAACCGTATTGATTTCCTGTATCCCATTTAAATTGATCCATGAGTTAAAATCCCTGATACTGCCTAGTGCTGGAGAGCAAGGGCCTCTATACTCAGTTAGAGAAGTGATTGAATTAAAATCACCAATAAAAATTGTATCCCCTTTTGAGATAGGTTTAAGATCTGTCCATAGATTCTTCCTACCATCCCTGTTCCTAAGGGCATAAATAAATACTGCCTCCATATGCCAATTAAAGTTATGGTGTAATATATTTACATGCATGAACTGTTCATGTGCTGAAAGCAAAGTAACAGAGATTGAGTTAGTCCACATTAACCAAATTTTCCCATTATACAATGTTAAATTATGAGCAAAGTGGAGTTTCTACATATATGACTGGCAAGAACTGTTATCATGCATAGGTTCTATGATACACAACAGCTGTATTTTCCTAAGCTTACATAAATTAGATAGTCTAAGCATTGATGTGTCCATGCCCCTAATATTCCACACTAAACAATTGACATGTGAGTTGACTATCATTGTTCACCAGATTTGGTACTTTTTGTTGCTGATCTCAGCATCATCCTATTTAATTGACTCAAGTAAATTGAGGTAGTTCATTTTAGCATCTCTTCAATCGTATATGTTTTTTTCCTCATTGACCAATCATTTAATATATTCATGGAGTATGATGATTATGTTACATGATATATAATGTACAATGTTATTCCTTCTAAAATAATATCTTGTTTGTAAGGATTATGGAAGAAATCAAAGGTTACGGCTGATTGTGGACAATAATCAAATTTTCTTATGAATATAGGTTGAATGTACGATGTTGCACTCTATTCATTTCCCTATACGATATAGAGCCAAATGTTGAGTGATGTTGCATTGTCCAGGAATTGACATCCCCATCTTGAAGGTCAAACGTTGCTCCGCCATCAGTGTAATCGAAATCGATTTAACAAACCAAGCGACACCGCTTTCTGTCAATACAAGTAATTTTTCCATGTTTAGATTACTGTCACTTGCACTTGACAATATTATATGTACATAATTCAGGGACTGCCGAATTCTGACATAAATATTGTTTCATGTGTATTTGTTTTTATAGGACAAAGAGAGTTATCGATGGACTCTTAGCATGGATTACATATTTCCATAATCCTAGTAATAGTTTGAATGTCGTACAACATAGGTAAGGGATGTTAAATACAATTAAACTTTCATTTTCACATCAATCATATGTATTTGAATATATTCTGACATTTATTGGTAATTTATGTTCAAGATTTTTTTTGTTTCATCAGAAAGTAAGTATTATATTTTTGTACGACAACCAATTTATCCACGATTCATACTGTGACATCGCACAAACCAGTAAAGATACGACACTTGACTGGCGTTGCATATACTGATAAAGCTACGACACCAAACCAACTTTACCAATACCGGTAGCATTTTTTGCAAGGTCGCCCATTTAAAACAAAGTTGTATTGATTAGCCTCCCATGTCAACATGCAGTCGATGAGGGTGCACTGGATCATGCAATCCCGCTTACAATCATGAGCGACGTCACTTTAATTATCTGCGTCATCGATTTTGTCGATGTCACATTGTTTCTAGTGTCATCGACTACCTTCTTGTTGTAATCGACTTCACTTCTTATGAACTCCGACGTCGATTAAAACGTGTCACAGCTACGTGGTATTATAGTAAGCCTACTTCCTTGGAGCGATGTCGGTCGTAGATGCTGCCGACGTTGGTCCAAAACCAAGGTAAAAAATTACTTTATACATCGGTTTTGAACCGAGGTAAAAGGAATACTTTTTTACTTCACCCGCACTTAACTACATTTTTTGAGGGCAAAAAACCAAGGTAAAAATGCTTTAAAGGATGAGGTAATATGTGCTATTTGTTGTAGTGAATAGTAAGTTGTCAAGTGTACAAAAAAAGAACAAACTACCATAATCACCATAGTAAAATCAGAAAATTTTGCATATTGCACCTCCTTATAATGATCCAAAACATGTATGTTTACATAGGCACTAATTTCCTAACTCAATAAGAAGGGAATTTTTTTTATAAACTAAAGAAAACACAAAAGCCTGAATAATACATGCACCTTATTATTTATTAGGCACGATATGAGTACGGATGAAGTCAACCACATGATATATGGAAACATTACTCAATTTATATAATTACAATGTTTGTAATGGTCAGTTTACATATTTGTAATGGTTGATTCTTTGTATCCCCTATCTATCAATCTACTCTTTTGAAGTCTCTACACCTTTGATAGAGTTTGTCAACTTCCTGCTAAGCTCAGATCATATCTTGTCAAAAAATTAGGAATGTGGCCATCCCAGATTGTTGAATTATGGAAGACCCAACCATTTTACGCAACTAAAATTTGGAACTAATCCTAAAAAAAAGAAAAAAAGTGACGAACAAAGAGTTTATAACGAGTTTAAATGGTATCAAAATTTTGTCAAGATTTGATATGGAATGCACCGCCTTATAATGATCCAAAACATGTATATTCGTATAGGAAGGAAAAAATTTTAAAACAGAAGAACACACAAAATAACAAGCATAATACGTGCCTATTATTTATCATGCACGATACAAGCATGGCATCTATTTGGTTAGTTGAAAATACTTCTCTTCCCATGTACTATAACAATTTAAATAATTATATTAAGTATGGAATCATAAATACCAACCAATAACAATCGATTGACTGTAAAGATAATGCATCCGATGAAAAATAATAATAAACTTTTATTACCGAAAAGTCATACTAGGCCTTACTTGAATTCCATTGGTAAGGTTCGGGGAGAACACATCATTCACCAACACACAAACGGAGGAGCCTCCATGTGCATACACAACTTCATAATTAATCACACTTTTCTAGGCAGTTGCACTTGTAGTCACCTGAGTGCAATGAAGCTGAAAGATTTGTGGGTCGATATAGGGGGTGAAGGGCCTATAACATCAGCTGCAACAAAAATTATATTAGTCATAGACACATTGGAGTTTTGATATGAAAAAATACTTTAATGAACTGATCAAAATTACATGATAAATTTATACACTGACAAGAATGACAATGTATTTTCCGAACTTAACTCATTAATTAGTAGGGAAAATTTTAAAAATAAAGAAAGCACAAAAGCACAAAAGCACAAACATTATACATGCGTGTTATTTATTAGGCACGATACAAGCACGATATGAGTATGGGCGAAGTTAACAAAATATCATAAGGAATTTAGTTATCAATCACAATTAAATTATATACTATATTTGAAAAGGAATTTATAATTTCAAAATGTTGCTTTTACTAGTCACGGTGCATGATCAAGAACTTAATCACCTTGGTCATACACATTGTAATAGTTGATTCTTTGAGGTGAAATGAAGTTGAACCTACAAAGAGTTGCACACAGTGAGAATAGTTCCAATTTACATGATTGTAATGATTGATTCTTTGTATCCCCTGCCTATCAATCTACTTTTTTGAAGTCTCTACACATTAAATATAGTTTGTAAGATTATTGCTAAACTCTGATCAGATCTTTTAAAAAAATTGGCAATGTGCTCATCCTAGATTGTTGAGTTACGGAAGACTTGACCATTTTATGCAACTGACATTTTGGAACTAATCCTAAAAAAAAGAAAAAAAAAGAAAAAAAAAAGTGATGAACAAAGAGTTTCTAACAAGTTTAAATGGTAGCAAAATTCTATCAAGATTTGATACGGAATGCACCGCCTTATAATGATCCAAAACATGTATATTCGCATAGGAAGGTAAAAATTAAAAAACTGACGTGTGTTTTATTCTGTTCGTATTTTGTAGGATTATTATAATTTTATTAAGATATAATTTACACTTTTAGGTATTTTTGGTGTAGGAATTCATGGACTGTGAAGAATTGAGAGGGAGCTATACATCGTACTCTTTTTCCCTTAACCAACGGTTTTTCCCACTGGATTTTTCAGGTTAAGGGTTTTAATGAGGCGATGTGCTCCAATGAAAATGTTCTTATTTTCTAAGATATTTTTTCAGAGATGAAGGAAAGAATGCAAAAGCAGAATTACTGAAATTATGGGGTTCAAATTGAATTGTGTGAAAAAGCAGGAGAAAAGAATACATTTTTCGCAAAATTGTCTTGTGCACATGAAGAGCTATGACAGAGACAATTTCAAATCAGACTGGAAGGATATTTTATTGGAGTACTATAGCTGAAATTATCTTGAAGAATTAAAGATATTCATTAGTAATCTAGTTAATATTTTATTCTTTTCTTCCGCCTAAATAATCCGAAGCGGAGTTGTAATTAGTTAGTTATTGTTTGAGGTGCGGATCACACATGTATATATACTGTAGGATTTGTGCAAAGAAGACATATAGATATACTGTAGGAGTAGTTCCGGTTTATAGAATAGTTGGTTTAGTTTAATATTATATTTGGTGGTTTATTGGTTTCTGAATGGAGAACACGGCTGTGCATGTTTTTGGTGCTTTGGATTCAAGATTTCTTCGACACCTTTGCATCAATTTAATATCACGGTTTGCGCTTTTAGTTTACATTATTAATTATATTTTATTATTATATTATCTATATGTTTAGTTTAATTATCACGAGTAGTAAATTTATATATCGGCATGGAATAACGAGCACTAGTTTATGAATCGTGAGGTATAATTGTTTTATAATTGATGCTTATGTGTTCTTGATTGTTTTTGGTTAATTTTATTCTTGACATGTTTAATCTTGATCAACTTGAATATTATTGGGATAATGCTATCTAATTCCACCAATACGTATTCGTTGGAAATGGTTAGTAAGTAGCGAGCTCTTGTGAAAAACAGCTAACTAGCTAAAGACTGTAATAGCAAGATGATGAACAATTAATTGTGCGTTACTATTTTCTTTTATTTTGGTAATTGCTATATTAGGTTCTTTTCATTTTTAATGCTATTAAAATGTGTATGGTTCAGCGAATACTTTTCGGGGACATTTTAGTAAGGGAAACAGTTAGGTAATTATAATTGATTAACAGTCAAATAAAATAAGAAAGAATTGGAGAGGTAAAGCATACCAACTTTCCTATAATTGATAAATACGTAAGGATTGATTTATATTTGCGCCTATATTCGATATTAACTAATGCAAGTTATTCCAACCCGATTACATTCATCATATATTTTTTGGATTCTTATATTTGTTAGTTTCATTTTAATTCGTATTTGATATTTTTAGTTGCATTATTAGTTTTAAATAAAATCTTTAAAATTAAGGCGCGGTGGCTACACCAAAAGGTTCTATATTAATAGGTATTATTTATATTTATTGCTCTATGGGATTGACTCTGCTTACTAATGTGCTAATTTCCTTTTTAAAGTTTGTGAATTATTTTGGTGAGTGAAACGACGTTCACCAAATTTGCGCCGCTGCCGTCAATTTCTATAAAATTTTACCTACTAATTTTTTGTGTTAGTGCTTGGCATATGACCAGATCAGGGCAAACGGATTTCATATTTGATCCAAAGATGGAAAAGACAACCAAGCGTAACAAGAAGGTGTTGAAACATGGTTTTGTCGTAGGCCTCTAGTTTGGCCAAACTGGACCTGTTACAGTAGCAGGAGCTAGATTTTGTCTGACAAATAGCAGAATGGAAGAAATTCCATTGTGCCAACGATGGATAATTAACGGCATCTGGAAGTCTAGCCAAAGACTATAAACAAAGGTGCTGATTGAGAGGCAACCCAAATATCTTTTCTTGATTTTCTTTTTTTTTGTTTTAATTTTTTGATAAATGTTGTTAGGAATTTCATTTTTTCATCTGCTCTCAGTTCTTGATCTACAAAGTTGAAGTACTTGAATTTGCACCATGGAGAATTCACACCTTTGGAGAGTTTGGACTCGCAGGGTTCTGTTTGGCCAAATTGGAGGTTTGCGGCAGAACTTGATCCAGATAAAATGCTTTCTTCTTGTTGGGTATTTCTCCGGAACCCACCACTATAAGTTCCTTCTTTCCCTTTTATTTTTTTTATCATGATGTTTGACTATGTGTGAAACTTTTTCCTATTAGAACTTTGCATTATTTCCTTGAGGGCAAGCCAAGTTTAAGTGTGAGAGATTTCTTGTGTGTTTTTGTTTTGTATTTTTGGAAAAAAATAATTTAAAAATCATTTTTTTAAAAAAAAATTCAGTTTTCTGAGTCAAATATGTGTTTTTGTGCTATTTTGAGTCGATAATTTGGCATGAGAAAATTCTAGTGGCTCTTGATAAAAGTATCATGCCGGCTGTAAACTTCATTACAACAAACTTGGTAAATTTGATGTGCCTTGGAGTTTTTGGATGAAATTTTCCATGATTTGTGAAATTTGATTGATATGATTTTTGGGATGACGAAAAGGGATGTGTTTAATTGAATATTTTAGCCTTCTAAAGTGAGGTTTGGGCTACAGTAGAGCACTCTCTACATCAATCTTTATTCCGAGAGATCACATTGTTATACTTGGAGTTGTTATATGTGAAAGTGATGGAAGGCAATAGGATGAACCACACAACTTAAATTGCCTATCAATTACATTAACCCCTAATTAAACACTTTGTAGATTTGACTATGTTCTTTGATATGAGTTACTATATATTTAGCCAAAGTCTTGTTTTATCCTTTCTCTTGGCCCACTATGAATGTTCTTGGAGTTGAAGTTGATGATTCATCCATTGTGTTCTCTTGAGTTGATGGCATTACAAAGCATGAGTTCAGTTTGCTCAGACACAAGGGTTTGAAAATTAAAGGCTGAATTTTATTATGAACAGTGACATTGTGGTTCTGTTTGGCCAAACTGGAGGGCGTAACCGTGTAAAGAAAAAATAATTATTGTGTGTTATGTTGTGATTTTTCCTCACAAATACTGATTTTGGACTATATCGGAGAAGAATGCTGCTGGAAAAATTTGAGATTTTTTTTTTAAAAAAATAGGACGTACATTTGATGTGATATTACTTGGGTTTCTCATAATAGCCATGAGCTTTAAGATTGTTGGGATGATGGTTCAAGAAAAAGACATGCATGATACTTTGATCGATATTGTTTGAGCTTAGAACCCTTAGGATCTCACCAATTTGAATGGTCCCTAGCCCCGTTACAACCTTTGAGAAAGACCTTCTTGATTTGCATATTAACTTCTCTGTGTTGTAACTTGTGAATTATTTGAGTGATTGTCCTTCATCTATTGAGAGTGATTTAGGAAAAACGTGAGAAAAATATTCATTTCTTGTCCGCTTTTGACTGAAATGATGATTAGATCTCTTGTTCTTGAACATTTTCATTTCAATTACTTTTAGGATTGATGATTTTCAGGTACATTAATGTGAATATTTACTCCTTGGCAGGGAAAAAATTTTCATTGCAAGAGTAGAATTTGGAATTTTTGAGTGCTGAATTTTTTGTTTGCTCTGTCATATTTTTATCATTTTTTTCTTTTTATAGGGTCATTTTAGATAGAATCTTATGAGGGAATGACAACTTATGAGCACGGGATTGTTGATTGATCTTATATTCTTCACTTCATACTTGAGGTCAAGCATGAATCAAGTGTGAGGATATTTGATGTGCGTTATATTGTGTTCATATTTTGTGGGATTATTGTGATTTTATTGAGATATAATTTTCACTTTTAGGTGTTTTTGGTGCAGGAATTCATGGACTATGAAGAATTGAGAGGGAGCTATACATTATACTCTTTTTCCCTTAACAAACGATTTTTTCCCACTGGGTTTTCTAGGTTAAGGTTTCTAATGTGCTACAATGGAAAATGTTGACATTTTTCAAGAGATGAAGGAAAGAAGGCAAAAGCAGAATCGCTAAAATTATGGGGTTCAAGTTAAATTGTGTGAAAAAAATGAGGAGAAAAGAATACAATTTTCGCAAAACTGTCTTGTGCGCATGAAGAGTTACGGCAAAGACAATTCCAAATCAGACTTGGAAAATACTTTGTTGGAAATATTATAGATGGAATTATTTTGAGGAATTGAAGATATTCACTTTCTATATTGATAAGGATGTTATAGTCACTTTCCAATTGAAATTGCTTAATTTTAGTAATTAGTTATTTAATTAATATTTTATTATTTTCTTCGGCCTAAAGCATCCGAAGCAGAGTTGTAATTAGTTTGTTATTGTTTGAGGCGCGTCCTTCTCTCTCATCTTTTCTCTCCCTTCTCTCTAAACCAATTATTATTTACGCAATTTTGTACTGTTCCATCCCGTTTATATCCGTTTTGTGAACATAACGGTCCCAAACGTCTACTGTTCTTCACCGCGCCATGGCGGCGCCTCTGCTGAAATGCGGTGGCACCCATCCGGATAGGAGTTATCTTCAAGCCCTCGCTAATCGACCACCTCCACTCTATGCCTCTTTGCCATCAAACCCAGAAATCACACCAAAGACCACTTACAAGGGTGACATCGCATGTATTGTTACTCGAAAGGAAGCTGAGATTCTCGCCGGCCACTATAGCAACACTCTAGTTGGTAAATTCATAAGGGGAAAGCCGACCATGGAGCAACTTAATGAAGCTTTCAAGTCAGTTGGATTCAAAGGGAAATTTCAACTGGGTTCGATTGATTACCGTCATGTGCTGATTAGGTTTGAGGAGAAGGAGGATTATCAGAGGATGTGGCTAAAGGGGCAGTGGAACTTTCTTGGGGCATCAATGAAGGTACTCAAGTGGTCTTTAGATTTCTCTCCAGATACTGAGTCATCTATTGTCCCGGTATGGATTACCATTAAAAATGTGCCTATTTTTTTCTATAATGAAACCATGATTCAGAGTATGGGCAACCAAATAGGTCAATTCATAAAAATGGACGCTGCAACTGTAGGAGTTACTAGGCGATCTGCTGTGAAACTATGTGTAGAAGTGGACCTTAGGAAAAAACTCCCTGCGTTCATTAGGGTAGGTATTGAAGATGATGGAACTGAATATAAGGTTCTAAAGCTCCCCATTGAGTTTGAAGACTTACCATTATACTGCGACCATTGCCAGTCTATTGGACATGACGACTCTACATGTATTTATCTGCATCCTGAACTCAAAAGAAGTAGATATAAACCAGCTGGTCAGAAAATTAACCAAGAAGCTAAGGATATCAATCTTGGTTTAAACCCTGATGCTATGGCTGATTGTACTACTGATGAAGTGATAGGAAACACTGGCAACAGAGCTGATGGAAAAGGTACAAGTTCTGGGGATCCAGCGATTATTCAGGAAGGTGCATCTGGTTTGTCAACAGTGGAAAAAGACAAGGTTTTTAAAACTCAGCAGAAGAAAAGTTACTATGTTCCGAGGGGTAAGACAAAATCCCCTGGTGCTGACAATTCAAACATCCTTAAAAAAGCCCAATTCTCAACTGAGCTCCCCCTCTCTACCTCAAACACTCAACACTCATCCGAGTTTCTCCACTTGACCTCTAACAATGAGAATATAGAGGTTCAAAATGGTAGTAGGGATAGAGCTTCCTCTCCTGCCCCTGAAATGATCTCCTTTACACCCAACCCCGTCTATAGGAAGAACTATTCCAAGGATGATCTCTGGACTGATAAAAAGAAGATCGGAAGGAGATCTTCTCCAGAAAAAATTTTCCACTCCAAAGAAGGTCACAGGAATAACAGATTCTTCCCTCTACTTGATGTCCTTCAAAATGGGGTAGATGGGGACGAGGAGGACCAGGATGCAGAATCTTCTGAGGTAAGTGCTGCTGCAGATACTGAGGAGCATACTGAAGAGCTCTTATTCTCCCAAGCCACTGCTGAACAAAACATTGTCCGTAATGAAGAGGTAGACATAGCAAAGGTATGTAGTCCTAAAAATACTCATAATATGCAAGATCGTAATGAGTCTAGAAAAAATAACTTTTTCACTCAGCTCAATAAGATAATGTCCCCTAGAAAACAACCCAGTCCCAACAAGATCATCACTAGATCTTCAAAAGGTTTTAATAAAAAAGGTTTTGATGATTAGTACAACCATTAAAATCAATTTTATGGTCTGGAATATTAGAGGCATGAAAAAATCACTCTGTAGATTACATGATCTTGTAAAGACACACAAAATCCAATTATTATGCCTTATTGAACCATGGCATAATAATGAAAAATGTGGTAAATACATGAAAGATCTACACTTCACTAAATGCATGCAGGCTTCAAATGGTGAAATATGGTTAATGTGGAATGATCAAATTAATGTCACTCTATTAGTCGATCATTTGCAATTTCTGTCAGTTAACATTCACAGTCTTAAACTAAATACCTCAATGGAGGGGATTTTTGTTTATGCACTCAGAACAATTGCTGGGAGAAAATTGTTGTGGAAAGCTTTGAGTGACAGAAATATGAATGATACCCTACTCATTGGGGATTAACACAATATCTTCGTTCAATGAGTATAAAGGTCCCTCGTTTCCAAAAAAAAATCCAGTATGGATGACTTTAATAGGTTCATTGATGATAATGCACTCTATAACATCAACACTGTTGGAAACATCTTTACTTGGTCAAATGGTAGACTTAAAAACCTACCAGTCAGAGGTTAGATAGGGGACTTTTTACCCTCCAATGGTGTACAAAATTTCCTTCTTCTTCTATCCAAGTACTTAATAAAGGTGCCTCTGATCACTCCCCTCTTCTTCTTATTGTTGGTAGCTCTATTCCCTCATCCCCTAAATCATTTAGATTTATCAATGCTTGGTTTAATAGGCCTAGATTTTTAACACTGATAAAGAATGATTGGGAATTACCTCTGGCTGAAACTGGAATGCTTGGTTTTTTCTTAAAACTTCATAGGTTAAAAAACAAAATTAAGGTTTGGAATAAAACTATTTTTGGTAATATTCAGGATAATGTTACAAAGGCAGAGAAGGATTTGAGAATTCGAGAAATCATTTATGACTTAAATAGTTCAGAAACTGAATTGATTAAGCTTAAAGAGGCTCAGGCTCTACTCCTAAGGTCCCTCAAAGAACAGGAAAAATTCTGGAAACAAAAGTCCAGAATTAAATGGCTCAAAGATGGGGATGAGAACACTAAATTTTTCCATAACTTTGTTAAAGAAAGTAGAGCAAGACTCAGTATTTCTAAGATAAAAAACTCACATGGGGTCTGGATTGAGGATATTCATGAAATTGAAACTGAGGCTATTAATTATTATTTTGATCTTCTTTCTAAACCTTCAACTGTTTCAAATGGTGAGTTCTTCTCTCACTTTCTGAGTCAAATTCCTAAAATTGTAACAGATCAGGATAATGCTTTTCTTATTAGGCTTGCTACCTTAGATGAGCTTAGTTTGGTTGTTTTTGGTCTAAATAAAAATAGTAGTTCAGGGCCTGATGGTTTCTCATCAAAATTTTTCACAAAAAGCTGGGAAATAATATGCCAGGATCTGTTGATAGCTGTAAATGATTTTCTTTCTGGTTCTCCCATTCCTAGAGGAATTGCAGCAACATGGATCACTATTATCCCTAAAAAAGAATCTCCATCTTCTTTTCATGATTACAAGCCTATTAGTTTGTCCAATTTCATTAACAAGATTTTTTCAAAACTGTTAATGGAGAGGTTAAAACTGATTATACCTAAACTCATATCCCCACATCAGTCAGCTTTTATGACCAACAGGGACATCTCTGACAATGTTATTTATCTCAAAGAGATGCTGAGATTCTTGGAAAGGAAGAACAGAGATCCAAATTGTGTTATTAAACTGGATTTAACAAAGGCCTTTGATAGGGTCAGTTGGGCTTTTCTTAATAGTATTTTGTTAAAATTTGGACTCCATGGTAAATTTGTTCATTCGGTTATGAAAAATATCACCCAGGCTTGGTTTTCTGTGTTGATTAATGGTAAGCCGGTAGGTTTCTTCAAATCTTCTAGAGGTATAAAACAAGGTGACCCCCTATCCCCTTTTCTTTTCTATATCTTTA
This sequence comes from Rubia yunnanensis, assembly GCA_037428765.1. Taxonomy (NCBI): domain Eukaryota; kingdom Viridiplantae; phylum Streptophyta; class Magnoliopsida; order Gentianales; family Rubiaceae; genus Rubia; species Rubia yunnanensis. Next base: position 59,617,934 of record CM075069.1, on the reverse strand, counting down.
CTGAGGCTTTCACAAGAAGTTTAGTATATGTGTTTAATTCTGGTAACTGCAATTTTTTGATCTTCCTCAAGGGGCAATCCCAATTTCCCATCTTAGTTATGCAGATGATACTATTATCTTCTTGAAAGCTAGTAAATTGAACCTAATTCGGATGAAAGCTTTCCTAGTGGTTTTTGAAAACACTACTGGGCAAAAAGTGAATTCGAAAAGAGTGATTTTTACTTGGGTAAAGGGGCTACTGTAGCAAGAACAAGGCAGGTTAAAGAGATTTTAGGAATGAAGCAGGGCACTTTTCCATTTAAATATTTGAGATGTCCCATTTTTAAGGGTAGAGTGCTAAATGCTCATTTTCAGCCCCTTTTAGAAATGGTGGACAGAAGGTTGCAAAACTGGAAAAATAGATGGCTAAGTACTGGGGGTAAAATTATTTTAATTAAATCTTGTATCTATTATATCCCTCAACACATTTGGACTGTTATGAAGCCTACAGTTCATGTTGTCAAAAGTTTGGAAAGAATGATGTCTAAGTTTTTCTGGGGAGAGACTGATCTGGGTCCAAAAAAGGTTTGGAGGAGGTGGAGTAATCTGTGCTACCCACTGGACCAGAATGGTCTTTAATTCAGATCAATCCCCACAATCATAAGAGCATGTTCTCTTAAATTGTGGTGGAAATTTCAGCTTGGAAAGGCTCCATGGGCACAATTTATCTGGTCTTTATCCCCTTCTGCTAGAAAATCCCAAACTTGGAACAAGATTCAATCAGTTAATTCTTTAGTCGAGAGAAATTTCAGGGTTATTATTGGGGATGGGAAATGTAACTTCTGGACATCAAACTGGACAGGCAAAGGTCCATTGATGGATCATTGTGCTCATGATCTTACCAACATTCCTTTTAACTGCACCGTTAGCCACTTCATGCTAAATAGGGCAAGTTTCTCTGTCTCTATTTATCCATTGCTAATTCCCAAAATTTGTCTTGTCATGCAGGACACCAAAATCCGGGAAGACCGAGCGGATAAACTCATATGGATGCCTGACATAGCAGGGAATTTCTCTTTCAAATCAGCTTATAAGCTACTCCAACCTAACAGAGGTACCTCTATTACTCTTAGTAAGTTATGGTTTCCAAGAGCTCAGAAAAAGATATCCATCTTTATGTGGAAACTTTTTAATGCATTTCTTCCTTTTGATGATGTCCTCAGAGTTTTTGGATTTCAGCTTCCTTCTAAAAGCTTGTTTTGTAACAACACTGATGGCATCAAACACTTTTTCAATGAATGTTCCTTTGCTACTCTTATCTGGAAAGAAATTCACCGCATTATAGGGATAACTCCTCCACATTTTTCAACTCTCTAGAATAGATTATCATATTACCTCACAAATCCAGTTCTAACTAAATTGCATTCTTGCTTATTTAGAATTTTACCTATGGTGGTTTGCTAGTTCTTATGGAAAGCAAGGTGTGAAAAAATGTTTGATAATACAACCCCTAATATTCAAATTACTATTACAAGGATTAGGGAGTATATCTTCAACATTTTCTATGCAAGGCCATTGTTCACTAACTGTGGTGATACTAGACTGTTGACACAGTCAGGTTTATTACCAAAATGGCCAACAAAACTATTACCTCATATAGCTACTGTAAAGTGGAACAAACCAGAACTAGGTAGTAAGCTAAATGTGGATGCAGCTTGGAAGACTGATAATTCTGCTGGTTTAGGCCTCATTCTCAGAGATGAAAATGGTAGGGTAATTACCATGGCTAGCTATTCTACGGAGGCACGCAGTTCTGTAGAGGCTGAGATCTTGGCAATCCAAAAAGGAATTTATCTCTTACAGCTAGCCTCGCATAACAGTGTAATTAAATCAGATAGTTCACAAGCCATACTGCATATCATGGATCCATATAAAGCTCCATGGCCCTTATTTGATTTATGTTATGAATCTAAATTGAGCCTTGTAAATATCAAGCTTGTGCATACACTTAGACAAGGTAATGTAGTGGCAGATGCGCTGGCCAAAACTGCGGTTCATAGGCAAAATGGTCATTTTCACTTGGATTCTGTTTCCAATGAAATCAGGGGTCTGATTTTACTGGATGCAGCTGGGATACCAAATATAAGAATTAATGACTAAAATCGGTTGTTTCTGATTTACCTAAAAAATCAGTAATTCACCGTGATGCTTGCAAATTTTCCTTACATTAAATCCAGTTATTCTCCCTATGTTAGCTATTGGAATAGAATACTGCTGCTGTTTTCTCTTATGGCAGGTACACGACAACACCATTGAACTCAAATGCATGCTTCGTATGGCAGTTTTTCAAGCAACGGTCCAACATGATTTCGACCAACTTGGAGGGACCGCATGTCCTCGAGGGGGACTTCGAGTCCTCGAGGGAGCTTCATGTCCTTGAGGGGGCTTTAAGTCCTCCTCGGGGTTTCGAGTCTCTACGGAGCTTCGAGTCCTCAAGGGAGCTTCGTGTCCTCGAGGGGGCTTCGAGTCCTTGAGAAGGCTTCGAGTCCAACAGGGGAGTTCGTGTCCTTTAGGGGATCTCGAGTCTTCGAAGGGACTTTAAGTTTTCAAGGGGGCTTCAAGTTTTCTTCAGGTGGTCGAGCTCATGAGGGGGCTTCCAGTCTAAGACGGGGGCTAGTGTCTTCGAGGGGGTGCTTTGAGTATTCAAGGGGGCTTCGAGTCCTCGAAGGGGCCTCCAGTCCTCGAGGGGCCTTCGAGTCCTCCATGGTGCTTCGTGTCCTCGAGGGGGTTTCGATTCCTACAGAAGGCTTCGAGTCCATGAGGGGGCTTCGAGTCCTCGAGGGGGGCCCGAGTCCTCGAGGGGGCTTCAAGTCCTTAAGAAGGCTTCGAGTCCAACAGGGGGGTTCGTGTCCTTCAGGGGGTCTCGAGTCTTCGAAGGGACTTCAAGTCTTCGAGGGGGCTTTGAGTATTCTTCAGGTCGTCGAGTTCACGAGGGGGCTTCCAGTCTGCGACGGGGGCTAGTGTCCTCGAGGGGTGCTTTGAGTTCTCAAGGGGGCTTCGAGTTCTCGAACGAGCCTCCAGTCCTCGAGGGGCCTTCGAGTCTCCAAGGGAGCTTCGTGTCCTTGAGGGGGTTTCAATTACTCCAGAAGGCTTCGAGTTCATGAGGGGGCTTCGAGTCCATGAGGGGGCTTCAAGTCCTCAAGGGGGGCCCGAGTCCCCGAGGGGGTCTCGAGTCATCCAGAGGACTTCGAGTCTCAAGGATACTTCGAGTCCTTGGGGTTTTCGAGTCCTGGACGGGGCTTCGAGCATTTCAAACTGCCATGGGTTTTTTCACCAGGATGACATACTGAACATGGGGTTTGGAGCTTTATTTGTTCCTCGAGACTCACCATCAAATACCATATGGTTTTGTGCGCTCGAACTCCTAATGGACTTCCAACTTAGTTTGCTGCAAACAATATATCTGTGGCTGATAAGAAGAAATCTCAAGTCTTTTTGCTAGGTTTGGATTTTCTTCAGATTAATCTTTGTAATTTTGGATTGAAGTTGCCTGGCCAATGGGAAGAATTAACACAAGGGGTGGAGATTCTTTCTTCTGGAATCGCAATTTCAATAACTATCCTCTATTTGTTTGGATAGTTTTGACACATACTACTCTGTAGATAGTAAGGGCTTTTGGAGACAACTATGTCGCCTCAATGCTCATTATGAACAAGCTAAACATCATGTACATTTTATTGATCTTGGTTTTAGGTTTGGGAAACCTTAATATATCATCCCCCACCCTCGGGTGCTTTAATTTTAAAAAAAATAAATAAAAATAATGGCATTAGGTCCACCTAATAAAAAAAATACTGTTTGAGGTGCGGAGGATTTGCGCAAAGAAGACATGTACATATACTGTAGGAGTTGTTCCGTTTTATAGAATAGTTAGTTGAGTTTAGTTTGATATTATATTAGGTGGTTTATTTGTTTCTGAAGGGAGAACACGACTGTGCATGTATTTGGTGCTTTGGAACCAAGATTTCTTCGACAACTTTTTTTTTAATTAAAACCACCTATGATGGTGGGGGGTTAGGTGGACCCCTACCCGCTTATTAATTAAAAAATAAAAAGGTACAATCAAAGAGGGGGGCATAATATCTTACCTCAGAAGATATCTGATGATCTTTGAGATCTATACAAAACCTGTAGCTAACCTAAAAGATCAATTAGATACCAATAAGCAACAATGGCAAAACCGCGATACATTGTTGACCTATTACCCTAGTCTAACATGGGGAATTCCTTCCGCGTCAATCCATACTTGTCCAGCAACCAATGAGGGTAATCCTGCAGAGCCATAAAAGTTATTTACCTGATTACGAGCGGCCAGTTTAGCAAGTGAGTCTGCTGGAGCGTTTGCCTCTCTGAAGGTGTGTTTCAATGAGTAGTTAACTCCAGTTAGGAGGTTACATATCTCCCTGATTGTTGGCAGTAGCCTCCATGGTATCTTTAGCTGTTGCTGTAGCATCCCAATCAGAGTACTTGAGTCTGTTTCAATTTCCACTTTTGTGATGCGTTTGTCACGAACTAGGAGAACACCATGAAGTAGAGCAATGGCTTCGGCCTGCAATACCGAATCAGCCGAGATAGTTTTGGAAAGAGCAGCTATAACTTTGCCAACATTGTCTCGGATTATGCAACCGATACCGGCAGTGCCGTTCTGAAGAAAGGAGCCATCAGTGTTGAGTTTAAAAGCTGAGGGAAATGACCATTTAAAATTCTGGGAGGTCTTTGTGTAGAGGTTTTATGGCTGAACAGTGTAGGTGTTGGAGTGAGTGCCCATTTGATGTCCATTTTGAAAGCTAAAAATGTGTCATTAATGTGGAATAGGATTCGTTTAAAAATGCTCATGACATCAGGTTTGGTACCCTCGAAAGTGTAGGTGCAACGGGCACACCACAGGTGCCAGTTAACCACACAAGGAATGATACGTATCAGTTTAGCAGGGAGTTCATGAAAGGAGGATGTATTCCAGTAGAAATAAACCCTATCCCACAGGAGTTGGAATGTAATGCGAGGCATGTTAAAAACTGAGTTTACAAGATTCCAGATTTTGTTGACCTCTGGGCAAGAGTTGAAACAGTGGTGAAGAGTTTCTGAGTTATTAAAACAGAAACAGCAACGTGACGGTAGGTGAAAATGGAAGTCCTCTAGGACATCAGGTAGGGCAATTAGTTGATTTAAAAGTTTCCAGTTAAATAAACTAATTTTCTTTGGTAGAAGTTTAGACCAGAGATGGGTGAAGGAAGGAATCTTTGTTTTCTTATTCCTGATCAGTTCGTAAGCAGATTTGATCGAGAAGGCACCAGATTTGGTAGGTTTCCTTATGATGGTGTCCTCATAGCTTGGGAATAGTTTATGTTCCTGATCTAAGTTTTAACAGATGTGTTCTGGGAGGAAGTTCCTGATTTGATCAGAAAAGGTGGCTTTGTGTTGTATATATTCTGCCACTGTCAAGTTGGGATGTGGGTATTCTGAAGGATCGATTAAATAATCAGTAAGGGGTCCCAAGGATGTCCAGTTAGAGTCCTAAAAAGAAATAGAACTGGAACCAATGATGACTTTTTTGTTACTGATGGTTGTAAAGTTTGATTCTTTGATTCTCTTCCAAGTTCTGGAGGTTTTGTGGTTATCACTCATAGACCACATGGTTTTGGCCCATAGAGAGTTTCCTTCTTGTAGTTTCCACCACAGTTTGAGTGAGAATGAATCAATTAAAGTGTTCAAATTTCTGAAATTTAGTCCATTTTCCTCTGTAGGAAAGCAAAGATTGGTGTAAGATTTCCAGATTCTGTGTTTGTGTTTTTTGTCCGAGTTATTGTTCCAGAAAAACTTGGCCAGGGTTTTGTGTATTTGAGTGATAGTGCGCGTGGTTGGCTTCAGGACTGTTAAGAGGTGGATTGACATTGAGGCCAGAACATGCCTGATTAGAGTTGCCCTTCCAGCAGGGGATAGTAGTTTATTTTGCCAGGTGTTGATTTTGTTTTGGATTGAGAGGAGCATAGGTTGGAAGTGGCTGTTTTTAACCCTTCCAGTGAAAATGTGGCAGCCCAAATATTTGAATGGGGTGCACCCTGCCATCATATTAGTATCTCTTTGGATTAGGTTAATGATTCTGTTAGGTGTAGATTTAGATATGTGGAAAGTTGATTTTTCAAAATTAACTTTTTGTCCTGAAGCCAACTCGTATGATTTCAGGAAATTCTTTATTGTTAGAATTCCTTGTTTGGTGTATTTCAGAAAGATAACCGTGTCATCAGCGTAGGAAAGGTGTGAGGATGATCTCATCCCTCGGGGTAGATTATATAGTTGGATATTCCCATACTTGTATAGAAAGTTAAGATTTTGGGAGAAAGCTTCACCCATTAGTATGAAAAGTAGAGGGGAAAGGGGGTCTCCCTGTTTTAAACCCCTACTAGCCTGGAAGAAGCCACATGATTTGCCTGGAAAAATGTGCAGATCCGATGTTACTCATAATTAGAGCAACGAGGGAACTGGAGAAACCTTGTTTGAGAAGAGTACTGGCTAGGAATGTCCATGAAACTCTATCGAACACTTTCATCATATCCAGTTTGATTATCATATTCTAGCCCTTTTTTTGTTTATGTAAGTGGTTAGATAATTCTTGCATTAGGAGGACATTATCTGCAATCTCCCTTCCATGTATAAATGCAGATTGTTCTGGGCTTATAATGGAGTCTAGGTAGGTTTTAAGTTGTGAGGAGATTAATTTTGAGAAGATTTTGTTGGAGAAGTTACATAGGCTTATAGGCCTGTAGTCTTTGAAAGAGGAGCAGACGTCTTTTTTGGGGATGAGGACTATATGAGTTGCTGAAATGGCTTTGGGGATATCCTGGCCCGAGAAGAAGTTATCCACTGCCAATAATACATCGGCTTTTATAATGTCCCAGCAATGGTGAAAGAAGAAGCCAGAGAAGCCATCAGGTCCAGGGGCTGAGTGACTATTCATATTTTTAACTACATTAGTTAGCTCCTCCATACTGACTTTTGAAAGTAGATTAAAGTTCATTTCATTTGTTACGATTTTTGGGACATTCTCCAGTATCCAGGTAGCATTAGCACAGGATACTGGAGAATTTAATATCACGGTTTGCGTTTTTAGTTTATTTTATTAATTATATTTTATTATTATATTATCTATATGTTTCGTTTAAGGCAAAGACTTGAGAAAAATCATCTTTTCATAAGTTTATGGAAAGACGGAGTTTAGTTAGAATAAGAAAAGGTAAAAAATCTTAGTTACAATATTAAAAATTTATTATGCAACGTGTAATACTTATAAAGTTTATAACTCGATTCATGCAACCCAAAAATTTTATCTTCATTTCTTCTAATTTTCCCTTTAAACCTTGGTCTTTCCATGACTTATGAAAATACCGTCTTTCAAGAGACGGACTCTTAGTTTAATTATCATGAGTAGCTAATTTATGTATCGACATGGAATAATGAGCATTGGTTTATGAATCTTGAGGTCTAATTGTTTTCTAATTGATGTTTATGTGTTCTTGTTTGTTCTTGGTTTAATTTTATTCTTGATATATTTAACCTCGATCAACTTGAATATTATTGGGATAATGATATCTAATTCCACCAACACGTAATCGTTGGAAAGGGTTAGTAAGTAACGAGTTCTTGTGAAAAATAGCTAATTAGCTAAAACTGTAATAGCAAAATGGGGGACAATTAAGGGTGTGCTACTATTTGTTTTTACTTGGTAATTGGTATATCAGGATCTTTTCATTCTTAATGGTATTCGAATACTTTTCGGGGACATTTTGGTAAGGGAAACAGTTAGTTAATTATAATTGATTAACTGTCAATTAAGTAAGAAAGAATTGGGGAGGTTATGTGTACCTACTTTCCTATAACTGATGGATACGTAAGGATTGATTTATCTTTGCGCCTATGATCGATATTAACTAATGCAAGTTATTTCGATCTGATTACATTCATCATATATTTTATAGATTCTTATATTTGTTAGTTTACATTTTAATTCGTATTTGATATTTTTAGTTGCATTATTAGTTTTAGATAAAATCTTAAAAATTAAGGCGTGGTAGCTACACCAAAATTCTCTATATTTGTGGGTAATTTTTATAGCTATTGCTCTGTTACTCGTGAGATCGACCATGCTTACCGTTGTACTAACTAGTATTAATCTTAGTGTGCATATTATTTGGCAAGTAAAACGACACTCACCAAAAATAGAAGAAAACACAAAAGCACAAGCATAATGCGTGCGTATTATTTATCATGCACGATACAAGCACGACATCTGTTTGGTTAGTTAACAATACTTTTCTTACCATGTATTTTCATAATTTAAAGAATTATATTAAGTATGGTATCATAGATATCAATCAATAACAAAATTGATTGACTGCAAATATAATGCAGGCGATGAAAATATAATATGGAAATTTTATTACCGTAAAGCCAAACTAGGCTTTATTCAAATTCTATTGGCAAGGTTCAGGGAGAACACATCATTTACCAACACACAAAGGGAGAAACCACCATGTGCATACTAAACATCATAATTAATCACACTATTTGTTCAGTTGACAATACTTCCACGTGCCTATTATTTATCATGCATGATAAAAGCATGACATCTATTTGTTTAGTTGAAAATACTTCTCTTACCATGTACTTTCATAATTTAAATATTTAAATTAAGTATGGAATCATAGATATAAAATCGATTGACTGCAGAGATAATGCAACAGACAAAAATTATAAGGAAATTGTACTACCAAAAAGCCAGACTAGGACTTATTCGAATTCCATTGGTAAGGTTCAGGGAGAACACATCATTTACAAACACACACAGAGGAACCTCCATGTGCATACTCAACTCCATAATTAATCACACTTTTCAATTCAGTCACACTTGTAGTCACTTACGTACAAAGCAACAGAAATGTTTGTGGGTCGATATAGGGGGTGAAGAGCCTATAACATCAGCTGCAAAAACAATTATATCAGTGATAGACATGTACGGGTTTTAATGAGGAAAAATACTTTAATGAACTGATCAAAATTACATGATACAGTAATTATAATGTATTTTCCAAACTTTACTCATTAATTAGTAGGGAAAATTTTTTAAAAAAAAAAGAAAACACAAAATCACAAGCATTATACGTGCATGTTATTTATTAGGCACGATACAAACACGATATGGGTATGGGCGAAGTTAACTACTCCCTCCGTCCCAACTATTTTTGCGGAGAGAGAAAGAAGAAGTTTTTTTAAGGATCCATTATTATATGCTTTCTTTTCCATGTGTTGGTGGGTACCTTCATTTTATTTTCCTTTTCCATTTAATCTCACCCCTTTTCAACATAAAAAATGAATAAAAGTTGTTGGCCAACAAAGTAAAAAAAAGTGAAAAGTGCAAAAACAGTTGGGACGTCCCAAAAGGAAAGAGTGTAAAAATAGCTGGGATTGAGGGAGTATATAATATAAGGGATTTAGTTAACAGCCACAATTAAATTACATACTATATTTAAAAAGGAATTTATAAGTTCAAAATATTGATTTTACTAGTCACGATGCATGATCAAGAACTCAATTGGCTTTGTCATAAATATTGTAATAGTTGATTCTTTAATGTGAAATACAGTCGACCCAACAAAGAGTTGAACACAGTGAGAACAATTCCGGCATAAGAATTTTAAATTGGTAGTGCATTTTGTAACAAAATAAATATATATTTAATTTGTAATAATACATATTAAAGTTCATCGGGCGCAATATAAACACAAAATTTGCACAACATTTGCACTATAAATTTAAATGTATATTTTTATGAATAATTGGTCAATTACATATTTGCAACGAGTGATAACACTATTAAGTTAAGATACGGGTTCATCATCTCCTGTATGAAATTGTGTTAAGAGGCTAATACAGACTGCACCAACTCATAAAGTTTTTCCATGCGGAGAATATTTTATATGTGTAGGTGAGGTACCAATATATAGTAAGATGCCACGTGTAAGAAAAAAGAAAAAATTACTGTAACCACCATAGTAAAATCAGAAAATTTTACATATTGCACCACCTTCTAATGATCCAAAATATGTATATTTCCATAGGCTTTAATTTCCCAATACAATAAGAAGGGAAATATTTTATAAACTAAAGGAAACACAAAAGCATGAACAAAATACATGCACCCTGTTACTTATCAGACACGAAAAAAGCACGCTATGAGTATAGACGAAGTCAACCATATATTATGGGGAAACATTACTCAATTTATATAATTGTAATGTTTGTAATGGTAAATTTACATAATTGTAATGGTTGATTCTTTTTATCCAATTTCTGTCAATCTACTCTTTTAAAGTCTCTATATATTCGATATAGTTTGCCAGATTCTTGCTAAACTCTGATCAAATCTTGTCAAAAATTTGGCAATGTGGCCATTCCAGATTGTTAAATTACGGAATACCTGATCATTTTACGCAACTGACATTTGGAATTATTCCTACAAAAAAAGAAAAAAAGTGATGAACAAAGAGTTTATAACGAGTTTAAATGGAAACAAAATTCTGTCAAGATATGATACGGAATGCACCGCCTTATAATGATTAAAAACATGTACATTCGCATAGTAAGGTAAAATTTAAAAACATAAGATAACACAAAAGCACAAGCATAATACATGCGTATTATTTATCATGCGCGATACAGGCAAGACATTTATTTGGTTAGTTGACTATACTCTTCTTACCAAGTACTTTCATAATTTAAAGAATTATATTAAGTATGGAATCATAGATATCAACCTATAACAAAATCGATTGACTGTAGAGATAATGCACCTGATGAAAATATAATAAGGAAATTTTATTGCCAAAAAACCATACTAGGCCTTCTTAGAATTCAGTTGGTATGGTTTATAGAAAACACATCATTTACCAACACAAAAAGGGTGGAACCTCAATGTACATACTCAACTTCATAATTAATCACATTTTTCCAGGCAGTCACACTTGTAGTCACCTAAGTGCAAAGCAACAGAAAGGTTTGTGGGTCGATATAGGGAGTGAGGAGCCTAAAACATCAGCCGCAACAACAATTATATCAGTCATAGACACATCAGAGTTTTGATATGGAAAAATACTTTAATGAACTGATCAAAATTACATGATAAATTTTATACACTAACAATAATGACAATGTATTTTCCAAACTCAACCCAATAATAAGTAGGGAAAATTTTTAAGAACAAAAGAAAACACAAAAGCACGAGCATTGTATGTGCATGTTATTTATTAGGCATGATGCAAGCACGATACATGTGAGTATGGGCGAAGTTAACCGTATATTATAAGGAATTTAGTTATCAACCACAATTAAATTACATACTATATTTAAAAAGGAATTTCTGAGTTCTAAATGTTTCTTTTATTAGTCACGATGCATGATCAAGAACTCGATCACCTGGGTCATAAACATAGTTGATTCTTTGAGATGAAATGCAGTCGACCCTACAAAGAGTTGCACACAGCAAGAATAGTTCCGACATAAGAACTTTAACTTTGTTATGGATTCTGTAACAAAATAAACATACATTTAATTTATGATAATATTTATTAACATTTCATCACACACATTAGAAAGATGACATTTGCACAACATTTGCAAGATAAATTTTAATGTATATTTTGGTTAATAATTTGTGATTTACATATTTGCAATGAGTGATAACACTATTTAGTTAAAATAATATGAAAAAATTCAAGTCTAATTAAAGTCAAGATCACCAGTCCAGTTGTATTACAATTGAACATTTCACTGAATGATGCCCCCATTTTCTTCGTCAAAATTATTTCAACACCAAGAATTATCATGACATGCATAACTTTACTAGACTAGCGAATGAATGGTATAGTTTTCCATGGATTACTTGAAACACCTTCAGTTCAAGGTGTCTCAACTTTACAAGGCGTCATAACATTAATAGACTGGCCAGCCTTTGAAAGTACTTTGTCTTCTCGAGAAACATACAATGGTGTCATTTTCATGCTCTTTCATCTTTGAAGTCCATTGCTTCTCACTTGGTGTTCATAATCAGCAGCAACATTATTTTGCTTAATGTCAGGAAGATCTCCAAGGTGTGACATGGTTTTCTGAACAAGGAGATTATTCTCCTCCTGGTTGTTATCCTCATCATAATTGCATGTGACCTTCAAAAGTTTTCGTCGGTGTCAGACAGTCTTTGAACTATGAACACAAGATGTTGCATCTTGTTAGGAATTTGCTGAGAGAGATGAAATGCATGATGTGATGATACTTGGACACGAAACCCATTTGATACGGGTTCATCATCTCCGGTATAAAACTGTATTAAGAGGCTAATACGGACTGCACTAGCTAATAAAGTTTTTCTTTGTGGAGAATGTTTTATATGTGTAGGTGAGGTTTTAAAAGTAAGTTGTCTAGTGTACGAAAAAAGAACAAACTACCGTACCCACCATAGTAAAACTAAAATAATTTACATATTGCACAACCTTATAATGGTCCAAAACATATATAATTACCAACACAATAAGAAAGGAAACATTTTTATAAACTAAAGAAAACACAAATGTATGAACAAAATACACGCACCCTATTACTAATCAGGCACCAAAAAACACGATATGAGTCCGGATGAAGTCAACCATATATTATAGAGAAACGCTACTCAATTTATATAATTGTTCAATTTAATTAATTGTAATTGTTGATTATTTTTATCCAATGTCTATCTTTCTTCTCTTTTTAAGTCTCTATACATTCGATATACTTTGTCGAATTCTTGCTAATCTCTAATCAGATATTGTCAAAAATTTTGGCAATGTGGCTATCCTAGATTGTTGAGTTACGAAAGACCCGACCGTTTTATGCAACTGACATTCTGAGTTAATCCTCAAAAAAGGAAAAAAAGTGATGAACAAAGAGTTTTTAACGAGTTTAAATGGTAACAAAATTCTGTCAAGATTTGATATGGAATGCACAACCTTATAATGATCCAAAACATGTATATTCGCGTAGGAAGGTAAAAATTCAAAAACAGAAGAAAGCACAAAAGCACAAGCATAATACGTGCCCATTATTTATCATGCACGATAAAAGCACAACATTTATTTGGTTAGTTGACAATACTTCTCCTATCATGTAATTTCATAATTTAAAGAATTATATTAAGTATGAAATCATAGATATCAACCATTAACAAAATCAATTGACTGTAGAGATAATGAAGTCCATGAAAATACAATAAGGAAATTTTATTACCAAAAAGCATGACTAAGCTTTATTCGAATTCCATTGGTAAGGTTCAGGGAAAGCACATCATTAACCAACACACAAAGGGAAGAACCTCAACGTGCCTACTCAACTTCAAAATTAATCACACTTTTGTAGGCTGTCACACCTTTAGTTACTTGAAAGCAAAGCAATAGAAAGGTTTGTGCGTCGATATAGGGGGTGAGGAGCCTATAACGTCAACCGGAACAACAATTATATCAGTTATAGACATATCGTAGTTTTGATATGGAAAAATACTTTAATGAACTAATCAAAAGTATTTGATAAATTCTATACAGTGACAATAATGACAATGTATATTTTTCAAACTCAACTCAATAATTAGTAGGTAAATATTTTATAAACAAAAGAAAACACAAAAGCACAAGCATTATACGTGCATGTTATTTATTAGGGACGATACAAGCACTGTATTAGTAAGGGTGAAGTTAACCATATAATATAAGGAATTTAGTTATCAACCATAGCTAAATTACCTACTATATTTAAAAATGATCCAATTTATAAGTTCAAAATGTTGATTTTACTAGTCACGATAAATGATCAAGAACACAATCACCTCGGTCATAGATTTTGTTATAGTTCATTTTTTGATGTGAAATGCAGCCGACCCTACAAAGAGATGCACACAGTGAGAACAGTCTGGACATAGGAATTTTAAATTGGTTATGCATTTTGTAACAGGATAAATATATATTTAATTTGTGATAATACATATTAAAAGTTCATCACGCAAAATATAAACACGACATTTGCACAATATTTTCACTATAAATTTAAATGTATATTTTGGTGAATAATTGGTGAATTACATATTTGCAATGAGTGATAACGCTATTCAGTTAAAATAAAATAACAAAAGTCAAGTCTAATTGAAGTCAAGATCACCAGTCCAGCCGTATTACAATTTAACATTTCACTGATTGATGCCCTCATTTTATCCGTTGATATTATTTCAACACCAAGAATTATCATGAGGCGCATAACTTTACTACACTGGCTAATTTAAGGAATGGTATAGTTTTCCATGGACTACTTGACACACCTTTAGTTCCAGGTGTCTCAATTTACTAGGCATCACAACTTTACTAGACTGGACTACCTTTGAAGGTATTTTGTCATCTTGAGAAACATCCACCGGTGTCATGTTCATGCTCTTTATTCTTTGAAGTCTATTACATCTCACTTGGTGTTCATGATCAGCAGAACCATTATTTGGCTCAATGTTAGAAAGATCTCCATGGTGTGACATGGTTTTAAAGAACAAGGAGATTACTTTCTTCCTCGTTGTTATCCTCATCATCCTTAACTGTGACCATCAAAAGTTTTTGCCGGTGTCAGACACTCTTTGAACTATGAAACCACAATGTTGCTTCTTGTAAGGGATTTTCTGAGAGAGATGAAATGCATGATGTTCTGATACTTGGACACGAAACCCGTTTGATACGGGTCTGGTATGAAATTGTATTAAGAGGCTAATACATACTGCACTAGCTAATAAAGATTTTCTTTGTAGAGAATTTTTTATATGTTTAGGTGAGGTTTCAATAGTAAGTTGCCAAGTGTACAATAAAGGAATAAACTACCGTAACCACCATAGTAAAATTAATGTTTTTTAAAAATATTTCACCACCTTATAATAATCCAAAACATGTATATTTACCAACACAATAAGAAAGGGAATTTATTTTATGAACTAAAGAAAACACAAAAGTATGAACAAAATATATGCACCCTTTTACTAATCAGGCACAAAAAAGCATGATATGAGTACAGTGTAAGTTAGCCATATATTATAGGGAAACATTACTCAATTTATAAAATTGTAATGTTTGTAATGGTAAATTTACATAATTGTAATGGTCGATTCTTTTTATCCAATGTCTATCATTCTACTCTTTTGAAGTCTCTATACATTTGATATACTTTGTCGAATTCTTGCTAATCTCTAATCAGATCTTGTCAAAAGTTTTGCAATGTGGCTATCCCAGATTGTTGAGTTACGGAATACCCAACCATTATGCGTAACTGACATTTGTAACTAATCCTAAAAAAGAAATAAAAGAAATAAAGTGATGAACAAAGAGTTTCTAACGAGTTTAAATGGTAACAAAATTCTGTCAAGATTTGATACGGAATGAACCACCTTATAATGATCCAAAACATGTATATTCGCATAGGAAGGAAAAAATTCAAAAATAGAAGAAAACACAAAATCACAAGTATAATACATGCCATTATATATCATGCAACATACAAGAACGACATCTATTTGGTTAGTTGACAATACTTCTCCTAACATGTATTTTCATAATTTAATGAATTAGATTAAGTATGAAATCATAGATATCAATCAATAAAAAAATTAATTTACTGTAGAGATAATGCAGCCGATGAAAATATAATAAGGAAATTTTATTACCAAAAAGCCAGACTAGGCTTTCTTCAAATTCCATTTGTAAGGTTTAGGAAAAACACATCATTTACCAACACACAAAGGGAAGAACCTCCATGTGCACACTCAACTTCAAAAATTAATCACACTTTTCTAGGCTGTTACAACTGTAGTCACCTGAGTGCAAAGCTGCAAAAAGGTATGTGGGTCAATATAGGGGGGTAAGGAGCCTATAACATCAACGACAATAACAATTATATCAGTTACAGACATATCCGAGTTTTGATATGGAAAAAAACTTTAATGAACAGTTCAAAAGTACATGGTAAATTTTATACAGTGACAGTAATAACAATGTATTTTTCAAACTCAACTCAATAATTAGTAGGGAAATATTTCACAAACAAAAGAAAACACAAAAGCTCAAGCATTATATGTGCATGCTGTTTATTAGGCACGATACAAGCATGGTATGTGTAAGGGCAAAGTTAACCATATAATATACGAAATTTAGTTATAAACCACAGATAAATTACATGCTATATTTAAAAACGATCGAATTTATAAGTTCAAAATGTTGATTTTACTAGTCACGATAAATGATCAAGAACTCAATCACCTCGATCAAAGATTTTGGATTTGTTCATATTGTAATGTGAAATGCAGTCGACCCCACAAAGAGATGCACACAATGAGAACATATAAATTTTATATTGGTAGTGCATTTTGTAACAGTATATATATATATATATATAATTTGTGATAATACATATTAAAAGTTAATCACGCAAAATATAAACACGACATTTGCACAATATTTTCACTATAAATTCAAATGTATATTTTGGTGAATAATTGGTCAATTACATATTTGCAATGAGTGCCAACACTATTCAGTTAAAATAATATGACAAAAGTCAAGTCTAACTGAAGTCAAGATCACCAGTCCAGCCGTATTACAATTGAACATTTCACTGAATGATGCACTTATTTTATCCGTTGACATTATTTCAACACCAAGAATTATCATGAAGCGCATAAATTTACTACACTGACCAATTGAAAGATTGGTATAGTTTTCCATGGATTACTTGACACACTTTCAGCTAGAGGTGTCTCAACTTTACTAATCATAACTTTACTAGACTGGCCTGCCTTTGAAGGTACTTTGTCATCTTGAGAAACATCCACCGGTGTTATGTTCATGCTCTTTCTTGTTTGAAGTCTATTACTTCTCACTTGGTGTTCATGATCAGCAACACCATTATTTGGCTCAATGTTAGGAAGATCTCCAAGGTGTGACATGGTTTTATAGAACAGGGAGATTATTCTCTTCCTGGTTGTTATCCTCATTATCCTTACTTGTGACCTTCAAAATTGTTTGCCAGTGTCAAACACTCTTTGAACTATGAAGCTAAGATGCTGCTTCTTATAATTGATTTTCCGAGAGAGATAAAAAGCATGATGTGATGATACTTGGACACGAAACCCATTTAATACGGGTTAATCATCTCCGGATTGAAATTGTATTAAGAGGCTAATACGGACTGCACTAGCTAATAATTTTTTTCTTTTTAGAGAATTTTTTTATATATGTAGGTGAGGTTCCAACAGTAAGTTTCCAAGTGTAAAAAAAGGAACCAACTACCGTAACCACCATAATAATAATAAAAAACATATTGCACCACCTTATAATGATTCAAAACACGTATGTTTAATAACACAATAAGAAAGGAATTTTTTTTATGAACTAAAGAAAACAAAAAAGTAGGAACAAAATACATGCACCCTATTACCAATCAGGCACAAAAAAGTACGATATGAGTACAAATGAAGTCAACCATAAATTATAGGGCAACATTAATCAATTTATATAATCTTAATGTTTGTAATGGTCAATTTACATAATTGTAATGGTTGATTCTTTTTATCCAATGTCTATCATTCTACTCGTTTGAAGTATTTATACATTCGACATACTTTGTTGAATTCTTTTAATATCTAATCAGATCTTGTAAAAAATATTGCAATGTGGCTATCCCAGATTGTTGAGTTACGGAATACGCGACCATTTTACGCAACTCACATTTCGAACTAATCCTAAAAAAATTTAAAATAAAGTGATGAACAAAGAGTTTCTAACGAGTTTAAATGGTAACAAAATTCTGTCAAAATTTGATACGGAATGCAACACCTTATAATGATCCAAAACATGTATATTCGCATAGGAAGGTAAAAATTAATAAAATAGAAGAAGAAAAAAAGCACAAGCATAATACGTCCATTATTTGTCATGCACGATAAAAGAACGACATCTATTTTGTTAATTGACAATACTTCTCCTACCATGTATTTTCATAATTTAAAGAATTATATTAATTAAGGAATCATAGATATTAACCAATAACAAAATCAATTGACTGTAGAGATAATGCTGCCGACGAAAATATAATGAGGAAATTTTATTACCAAAAAGCCAGAATAGACTTTATTCGAATTCCATTGGTAAGGTTTAGGGAAAACACATCATTTACCAACACACAATGGGAAGAACCTCCATGTGCATACTCAACTTCAAAATTAATCACACTTTTCTAGGCTGTCACACCTTTAGTCAACTGAGTGCAAAGCAGCAGAAAGGTTTGTGGGTTGATATAGGGGGTGAGGTGCCTATAACATCAACCACAACAATAATTATATCAGTCATATACATATCAGAGTTTTGATATCGAGAAAAACTTTAATGAACTGTTCAAAAGTACATGATAAATTATATACAGTGACAATAATGACAATGTATTTACCAAACTCAACTCAATAATTAGTAGGGAAATCTTTTATAAACAAAAGAAAACACAAAAGCACAAGCATTATACGTGCATGTTATTTTTTAGGCACGATACACGCACGATATAAGTAAGGGCGAAGTTAACCATATAATATAAAGAATTTATTTATCAACCACAATTAAATTGCAAACTATATTTAAAAAAGAATTTATAAGTTCAAAATGTTGATTTTACTAGTCACGAAAAATGTTCAAGAACTCAATCACCTCAGTCATAATTTCGTAATAGTTCATTTTTTGATGTGAAATGCAGACGACCCTACAAAGAGATGCACACAGTGAGAACAATCCAGACATAAGAATTTTATATTGGTAGTGCATTCTGTAAAAATATAAACATATATTAAATTTGTGATAATACATATTAAAAGTTCATTACGCAAAATATAAACACGGCATTTGCACAATAATTTCACTATAAATTTAAATGTATATTTTGGTGAATAATTGGTGAATTATATATTTCCAATGAGTGATCACACTATTCAATTAAAATAATATAACAAAAGTCAAGTCTAATTGAAGTCAAGATCACTAGTCCAGCCGTATTACAATTGAACATTTCACTGAATGATGCCGTCATTTTATCCGTCGACCTTATGTCAACACCAAGAATTATCATGACGCGCACAACTTCACTCCACTGGCTAACTGTAAGAATAATATAGTTATTCATGGATTACTTGACACACCTTCACTTCCATGTGTTTCAACTTTACTAAGCACTATAACTTTACTAGACTGGCCTGCCTTTAAAGGTACTTTGTCATCTTGAGAAACATCCAACGGTGTCATGCTCATGCTCTTTCTTCTCTAAAGTCTATTACTTCTGACTCGGTGTTCATGATCATCAACACCATTATTTGGCTCAATGTCAGGAAGATCTCTAAGGTGTAACATGGTTTTATAGAACAAGGAGATTATTCTCTTCCGGGTTGTTATCCTCATTATCCTTAATTGTGACCTTCAAAAGTGTTTGTCGGTGTCAGACACTCTTTGAACTATGAAGCCTAGATGCTGCTTCTTGTAAGGGATTTTCTGAGAGAGATGAAATGCATGATGTGATGATACTTGGACACGAAACCCATTTTATACAGGTTCATCATCTCCAGTATGAAATTGTATTAAGAGGCTAATACGGACTGCACTAGCTAGTAAATATTTTCTTTGTAGAGAAATTTGTTTATGTTTAGGTTTAGGTGAGGTTCCAACAGTATGTTTCCAAGTATACGACAAAATCAATTGACTGTAGAGATAATGCAGCCGATTAAAATATAATAAGGAAATCTTATTACCGAAAAGCCAGATTAGGCTTTCTTCGAATTCCATTGGTAAGGTTTTGGGAAAATACATCATTTACCAACACACAAAGGGAAGAACCTCCATGTGCATGCTCAACTTCAAAATTAATCACACTTTTCTAGGCTGTCACACCTGTAGTCACCTAAGCGCAAAGCAGCAGGAAGGTTTGTGTCGATATAGGGGGTAATGAGCCTATAACATCAGCCATACCAACAATTATATCAGTTATAGACATATCAGAGTTTTGATACTTTAATGAACTGATCAAAAGTACATCATAAATTTTATACAGTGATAAGATTGACAATGTATTTTCCAAACTCAACCCAATAATTAGTAGGAAATATTTTATAAACAAAAGAAAACACAAAAGCACAAGGTGTCTCAACTTTACTGGGCATTATTACTTTACTAGACTGGCATGCCTTTGAAGGTACTTTGTCATCTTGAGAAACATCCGCCGCTGTCATGTTCATGCTAATACTTCTCACTTAGTGTTCATGATCAACAGCAGAAGATCTCCAAGGTGTGTCATGGTTTTATAGAACAAGGAGATTATTCTCTTCCTGGTTGTTACCCTCATTATCCTTATAAGTGACCTTCAAAAGTTTCGCCGGTGTCGTACACTCTTTGAACTATGAAGTCAAGATGCTACTTCTTATAATGGATTTTCTTGTTGAGAATGATGAAGTTCATGATGTGATGATACTTGGACACAAAACTCATTTGATACGGGTTCATCATCTCCGGTATGAAATTGTATTAAGAGGCAAATACGGATTGCACTAGGTAATAAAATTTTTCATGTCAAGAATTTTTTATATGTGTAGGTGAGGTTCCAAGAGTAAGTTTCCAAGTGTAAGAAAATGAACAATCTACCGTAACCACCATAGTAAAATTAGAAAAATTTACATATTGTATGATGAGACGCCAAATGCATCTATTTTCCAAAGCATTTAGCATCTCTTTTGTCATCTCTTTTTTTGGAATATTTCTAGATTTAGGTAGGTTTACATCATAAGGGGTTAAGATGACCATTTTTTGTTTTCAAATCTAAATCCTTCATTTTGTAACCTATGTTTAGTGTAATGGATTTTTGGTCCTTATGAGCCTCTAGATTCCATTTTGTGAGATTAAATTATAGATTTCTCGTGAGCACTTTGGAATGGTTTAGTGAAGGCCATGAGCCAAAACATGGTAGAAGATAGAAGGGTCGAAGAAGGAAGACAAAGAAGCGGGTGAATTGTAACCCAAATGTTTGGACCAAGTTCTTAAAATGATCAAAGAAGAATCGGCCTACAAGGGTGCCCTCATTGGATTTTTCTTCTCGAGCACTATAAAATAGACTACAAGAACTTCAAAATTGGAGCAATAGTTCACCCGTAGCAATGGAAATAAAAAGACGGAGGCAACACCATTGGGGGCCGCAACCCACATTGCGGCCTGCAACTACGGGTTTTGTACTAGTTGTGATCGTAATTATTTTACTTGCTCTACTTTTTGTTTAATTTATTTGTTAAATTAGTCGTATTGTTTTCACAACCCCCCACCCAACTTGATTACCACACACTTAGAGTGACGTCTTCGTGTTTTTTTAACTACGTTTAACACTCGATAAAAACCTCTTTTCCATATTTACAACCTTGTCTTACCACTAGCTACTATTTAGCAGTTAGCCATAATTTGGGCATATAAATACTATCTTTGAGAGGCACGGCAATAGCTTCCCAAATTTTGGCGCTGTTGCCGGGGAGGAGGCATATTTTGTTAAGTGTTAGTGTAGTTCTTTGTGTTTTTTTCTCTCTTTATGTGTTCTTGTTTGTTCATAGTTTGTGCTTGTTTTTTTTTGTTGTTTTTTTGGAAAGATGTATTGCTTTTGTTCTTGGTTTATGGTATGTGCTCGTTCCAAGAACCGAGAACCTTTGCACTACGACCCCAAATTTTTTGTGCTTCTTTATTTTTATTTGTTTTTGTTTGGAATGTGCATTGCTCGAGTTCTTGGGGTACTTCTACTGAGAATCCTTACACTACAATTCCAAATTTTGGAAAAGAAAAAAAAGGAAGGCCTCACCTTGAGGGAACTCATGATGAGAAGAGAGGCTCACCAAGCAAGTTTTTGTAGGATTTGTCATTTCGATCATCCTACCGGTCTTGTTATTGGTTGAGAGAGGAGCACTAGGAGGAGAATAGAACCCTTTGTTTTCAAAACCAAGGGTATCATGAGGAGTGATATGAAGAGGTTGGAGTTGTTGGTTTCCAAGGTCAAGGAGCTCAAGAATGGTATTCATACTATGATTGTTACAATCTGGAGTGGAGTGCTAATCCGGATTCGTGGTATGGGAATTTACCGAAAAGCCAACACTACAAGCAATATGATTGGCCTTCATCAACTTATGACATGCCCCGAAACCATACTCAAGGAGGAGGTTTAAACTCGAATGAGGAAATCATGCAAACAATATCAAATATGGTCCAAGATTTGGAGGCTCGCACTTCCTCAAGATTAGAAAACTTGGAGACCCAAATTAGCCAACTTGCATCTTCCGTGAGCCGTTTGGAAGCTCGATATTCCAAAGATACACCATCCCAAGTTGAAGTCGAAGATACGGTGAGTGAGGTCACCTTGAGAAATGAATTTGAGTTCCAAGGGGATGAGGAGTTGTTTAAGGAAGACAAACAAGTTGAGGAAGAGGTGATTGTCTCATATTCATTATTCTTGCCATCACCACCTCTTCCCCCACCAATTGAACCAACTCCACCATTTTTGGAATTCTTGGAGGAGACAATAGGGGAGCCAAATGATTATGCCAAGCTTCTAAACCACCCATATCCTCTTGAAAGTTTTGTATTCCCACCTCTGTACTTTTGGATGGTCATGGTGAAGGGGTTCAAACCTTCACCATATGGATAACATTGGGGTTGTTCTGATGACCTTAAATATAGGAGCTTCTTGGGAGGCAACCCGAGCTTTTAAGTTAGGCTACTATTTTTCTTTCTTTTTTTTTAAAAAAACCCCCAACCAATCCTTACCTAAAACCACAAGAATACCACCACAATCCACCACCTAAAATCACCACCAAAAGCACAATCTAGGAGTACTACCAGTTATTGTCTTTTGTGAGTGTTGATTGGGATTTTCGTAGTTGTGGAATCGTAGTTGATAGGTTGAAATTGCATATTTGGCGGAGTTCGAGAACATGGAGGAAAGAACTTTCATTGAGAAGTGAGCATTTCCATCACCGGAAAGGACATTCAAGGTCATATTTGTGAGTATTTTTTTTCCTTCTCCCTTATCTTTTTCTTTGGTTCACACTTCACATTGAGGATCACTGTGTGTTTCAAATGTGGGGAGGTTAAGAGACATATATCTCATTGTACTGTATTGTATTGTGCACATGCTCTACTTTGACTTGTTTTGTTAAAAAAAGAATTCCCGCTAAGTTGAAAACCCGAGAGGGTAACTTAGGAAAACGTGGGAGGCCCGGATAGGTCAAAAACCCAAAAGGGCGACCTGTGCAAAAATGAGAGGCAAAATGGTGTGGAAAAAAGTGAGGGTGAGCCTTGAAAAAAATGTGTGAAGATAGGATGAAAACCCGGGAGGGCTCCTAGGCAAAATGAGAGATACTGAGAGAAATTGAAAATTTTTATGTTTCTCTTCATTTGCCTATTTTGTGGCTTCTTTGGTAGAGTAAGCTAGTTTTACACTTGTATTGTATACCTCACCTTTGATTGGTATGATGGTTGTTTAGATTATCTTAGACTTTGGGTTGTGAGAATGTGAGAGATTCTTATGTCTTGGGGGTTAGGGTTGTCTAGGAATACGATGTTAGATGTTATGGGAAAACTTTTGCATGCTATTTTATGCTTAGATCTTTGCTTGTTCTTATTTACTTGAGGACGAGTAAAGGTTTAAGTGCGGGGAGGTTTGATGAGACGCCAAATGCATGTATTTTCCAAAGCATTAACCATATCTTTTGTCATTTTTTGTTGGAATATTTATAGATTTAGGTAGGTTTACATCATGAGGGGTTTAGATGACATTTTTTGGTTTTCAAATCTAAATCCTTCATTTTGTGACCTATGTTTAGTCTAGTGGATTTTTGGTCCTTACAAGCATCTAGATTCCGTTTTGTGAGCTTAAATCGTATATTTCTTGTGAGCACTTCGGAGTGGTTTAGTGAAGGCCACGAGCCAAAATGTGGTAGAAAATAGAAGGGTCAAAGAAGGAAGACAAAGAAGCAGATGAATTGTAACCCGGAAGTTTGGATCATGTTCTTTAAAATATCCGGGAAGAATCAGCCTACAAGGGTTCCATCATTATATTTGTCTTCTAGAGCACTATAAAATCAACTACAAAAACTTCAAAATTGGAGCAACGGTTCACCCATAGCGATGTAAATAAGAATAGGGCCACAACCCACATTGCGACCCGCAACGATGGGTTTAGGCTACTATTATCTTAACTTTTTAGCCTCAAAACTCCCCTTCTTCCCCATTGCTCTTACCAGAATTTCCCCCTTCAAAACCCTTAGTTTTTCTTCATCTTTTCTTAGTTTTTGCATATCTTTCATTAATTCTTGTAGATTTGTTGTGGGTTTTCGTAATCTAGACTAACTACACTCTTGGGAGCAATTGGTAAGCATTTCTAGTATGAATTTGTAAAATTTGGTTTATCCTATCTGTGCTTTGATTATCAAGTATGTTTGGTGCTTTTTTGTGTGATTAATGCATGATTTATGCTAGGATGATCAACTAGTTGATGATTATGGGTTAATTCTTTGCTAGGTTTTTGGTAAAACCCAGAAGACTTTAACTTTTAGTTAATGTAATTGATGTTGGTCAATGCTAGGTTATAATTAGGAGTGACAACTAATTATTATTGTTGATTGATGGAATTTCTTAGACTTAGGGTGAATTTGAATGGGTTGGACTAATTATCATAATAACGATTAGCATGAAGACCGATCCTCGTAGTCTTTATTAGTAGATAAACTTGTGTTATATATGTGTTTCTTGCTTGTAGGAAATTGTGGTATTCATGTCGGGTCTCCGTGTGTATTGCTATTCTTGGAGAAGTCTATGACGCTGATTGTCTAGAGTGACCCGAGGGTAAGGGTTATTGTGTGGCGCTGATCGCTCACTATAACTATAACTGAGGATAGGTGAGAAATATCAACACTTTAAAGGCGTGGATAAGTTCTCCACAATATGTGATAAATGCATAAAAACAGGATAATTAATCTATGATCAAAGGATGACTAGAAATGTAAACCAGTTGCACCCAAGACTCGTTATAATCTTAGTTAAGTTATTTTCACTAGTTATGATCGTAATTATTTTGCTTGCTCTTCTTGTTGGTTAATTTAGTTGTTAAAGTAGTAGTAGTGTTTTCAAAATCAAACCCCCCCCCCAACTTGATTACCACACATGTAGAGTGATGTCTTCGTGTGCTTTTTAACTACATTTAACACTCGATAAAACCCTCTTTTCCTCATGGATGACCCATCTTACCACTAGCTACTATTTAGTAGTTAGCCGTAATTTAGGCATATAAATACTATCTTTGAGAGGCACAGCAATGGCTTCCCATCACACCACCTTATAATGATCCAAAACATATATATTTACATAGGCTCTAATTTCCCAACATAATACAAAGGGAAATTTTTTATAAACTAAAGAAAACACAAAAGCATGAGAAAAATACATGCACCCTATTACTTTTCAGGCACGAAAAAAATGATATGAGCATGGAAAAAGTCAACCATATGTTATAGGGAAACATTACTCAATTTATATAATTATAATGTTTGTAATGGTTAATTTACATAATTGTAATGGTTGATTCTTTGTATCTTCTATCTATCAATCTACTCTTTTGTAGTCTTTATACATTCGATGTAGTTTGTCAGATTCTTGCTAAACTCTGATGAGATCCTGTAAAAGATTTAGCAATGTGGCTATCCCATTTTATTGAGTTACGGAAGACCGAACCATGTTACTTAATTGACATTTGGAACTAATCCTAAAAATAAGAAAAAAAGTGATGAACAAAGAGTGTCTAACGAGTTAAAATGGTAACAAAATTCTGCGAATATTTGATATGGAATACACCACCTTATAATGATCCAAAACATGTATATTCACATAGGTAGGTAAAAATTAAAAAACAGAAAAAAAAACCACAAAAGCACATGCATAATACATGCTTATTAAGGAAATTTTACTACCAAAAAGCCAGACTAGGCCTTATTCGACTTCCATTGGTAAGGTTTAGGGTGAACATATCATTTACTAACACACAAAGCATCATTTACCAACGCACAAAGGGAGGAACATGTGCATACTCAACTTCAAAATTAATCAAACCTTTCTAGGCAGTTAAACTTGTAGTCACTTGAGTGCAAAGCAGCAAAAAGGGTTTGTGGATCCATATAAGGGGTGATAAGCCTGTAACATCAGCCGCAACAACAATTATATCAGTCACAGACATATCATGGTTTTGATATGGAAAAATACTTTAATGAAGTGATCAAAATTACATGATAAGTTTTATACACTTACAATAAAGACAATGTATTTACCAAACTCAACTCAATAATTAGTAGGGAAAAACTTTAATAACAAAAGAAAACATAAAAGCACAAGCATTATTTCTTCTTTGAATAGTGTTCATGATCAGTAGCAGCATTATTTTCCTCAATGTCAGGAAGATCCCCAAGGCATGAAACAATCTTCTAAACAAGGAGATTATTCTCTTCCTATCTGTTATCCTCACTATCCTTGCCTATGACCTTCAAAAGTTTGTGTCGGTGTCGTATTCTCTTTAAACTATGAAGCCAAGATGTTGCTTCTTGTAAGGGATTTGCTTGTTGAGAGAGATGAAATGCATGATATGATGATACTTGGACACGAAACCCGTTTGATGCAAGTTCATCATCTTAGGAATGAAATTGTATTAAGAGGCTAATACGGACTGCACCAGCTTGTAAATTTTTTGTGTGGAGAATTTTATATATGTGTAGGTGAGGTTCCAACAACAAGTTGCCAAGTGTACAAAAAAGAACAAACTACTGTAACCACCATAGTAAAATTGGAAAATTTTACATATTGCACCACCTTATAATGATCCAAAACATGTATATTTACATAGGCTCTAATTTCCCAACACAATAAGAAGGGAATTGTTTTTATAAACTAACCCTATTACTTATCAGGCACAAAAAAAAGCTTGATATGTGTACGTATGAAGTCAACCATATGTTATAGGGAAACATTACTCAATTTATATAATTTTAATGTTTGTAATGGTAAATTTACACAATTGTAATGTTAATTCTTTTTATCCCATGTCTATCAATCTACTCTTTTGAAGTCTCTATACACTCGATATAATTTGTCAGATTCTTGCTAAACTCTGATAAGATATTGTCAAAATTTTGGCAATGTGCCATCCCTAAGTTTTGAATTACAGAACCTGGCCATTTTATGCAGTTGAAATTTGGAACTATTCCTAAAAAAAGCAAAAAAAATGGGATGAACAAAGAGTCTATAACGACTTTAATGGTAAAACAATTATGTCGAGATTTGGAACGGAATGCCAGGCCAAATAATGATCCAAAACATGTATATTCGCATTATTAAGTAAAAATTTAAAAATAGAAGAAAACACAAAAGCACAGGCATAATACATGCCTATTATTTTTCATGCATGATACATGCACAACATCTATTTGGTTAGTTGACAATACTTCTCATACCATGTACTTTTATATTTTAAAGAATTATATTATGTATGGAATCATAGATATCAACCAGCAACAAAATTGATTGACTGTAGAGATAATGTAGCCGGCCAAAATATAATAAGGAAATTTTAGTACAAAAATGCCAGTCTAGGCCTTATTCAAATTCCATTGGTAAGGTTTAGGGAGAACACATCATTTACCAACACACAAAGGGAGGAACCTCCATGTGCATACTCAGCTTCATAATTAATCACACTTTTCTAGGCAGTCACACTTGTAGTAACCGGAGTGCAAAGCAGCAGAAAGGTTTGCGCGTCAATATAGGGGGTGAGGAGCCTGTAACATCAGCCCCAACAACAATTATATCAGCCATGGACATATCATATTTTTTATATGGAAAAATACTTTAATGAACTGATCAAAATTACATGATAAATTTTATATACTTACAATAATGACAGTGTATTTTCCAAACACAAAAAAATAAAATACAAAAGCACAAGCATTATACATGCATGTTATTTTATTAGGCATGATACAAGCATGGTATGAGTAAGGGCAAAATTAACCATATATTATAAGGAATTTAGTTATCAACCACATATAAATTACATACTATATTTGAAATGGAATTTATGTGTTCAAAATGTTGCTTTTACTAGTCACGGTGCACGATCAAGAACTCCATCACCACGGTCATAAACATTGTAATTGTTGATTATTTGAGGACTAAGTTATTTTTTTGTCCCCTACAAAGTATCTTTTACTATCTTTTGGTCCCCATTTGAAAAACAACCCTTAGACGGTACCCTACAAATTCAAAACATTGTTTTTGGTCCCCAAACCTAGCTTCCAACAGATTTCTGGTTTTCAGGCGCACGTGTCGGTCACGTGCCATTTTTTTCGGTAAGGTCGGGGGTAATTTGGTAATTTCACAAATGTAAAACATTTACTCATTTTTAAACCTGATTAATTAGATTTGCCCCCAAATCATCTCCTCCTCATTAAATTTACCCGATTCATTAGATTTACCCGATTCATAAATCTTCCTCAATTCGATCGGACGAATCCACCCAAAATCATCGCCTCCTCCGAAATCATCCTAAATCCTCCTAAATCTTCAACTCTTGTCTCTGTGTTCCTACTTCTAGCACCAAATTTCCGATTCATACCGATTTGCTTGATGTCGAGTTGCAGCATCTCCTCCGTCTCCTCCACTTTGTTTGTGGCCGGATACTTGAGATGTATGTGTGGCCGTCGTTGCCGTATTTCCACCGCTAACATGACGGAGAATCATGGATGGAAGTTTTTTGGTTGTCCGTTAGGTCGTGGTGGTTGCAATTTTTTTTGATGGTGTGACGAGGGTTGCTGGGAATGCGAGGTCGCATATGAGGTTATTGAAGGAATTCAGGTGAGGAACCGTGCTTTGGAGGAAAGGATGGCTAGGTTAGGCAGCGAAGTTGCTGATCTAAAACATGAGCTTGAAATTGAGCGTCAGATTTTCAGAAAGATGAAGAACTCTCGTTTGGTGGGTTTTGTTATTGCGATATTTCTTGCAATGATTCTGATTAGTGTTAATTGAACCAATTAACCCCTGGGATGTTTCCTTGTGCTACTGATTTGTCATGATGGATGATTAGAATGCAGTTCTTTATTTGTAATAGAGTAGTTTCATGAAGGAATCGGTGAAGAGTTTGTCGCATGTTTAGTATGTTCAAATTTAGTTCGTTCGATCATATGTTTCAATGTAGTTCAAGTTTGCAATGGTCAAGCTCATTCATTCCATTTTTTTGATCATGATTACAAACCAATGAGCATAATTTCATAGACATAATGAAAAATATTGAGCATCCACATGTTAATGGAAAAAGAGCTGAGAGTTTCATACATAAACTCCCAATATTGAGCTTCCAAATATCGACAAAAGAAACATAGTTTAGACTTTAATAGACAATTCCAATAAAGTAACCTGGTTGAAGACAAATTCCCTATACAAACCCAAAACCTTGGTTCCAAACCTATGAAGAGTTAGCCTTTTGAAAAGGCTAATCTACTGCTTAACCAAAAATACAGCAGTAAGGTTCTAGACCAATTCGAAGTCAAAATTTATCTACAATGAAGTGTAGCAGGAGGTAGTATGCCGATTTAGTGATTCTCTGGAAATCGCCAAGCATCACCGCACGTCTCAGAATAGTCAACTTCTTGAAAGTGTGATGATAATTGGCTGTTGCATTTGATCTTGGTATGTGCAACTTGACGACATAAGGTGCACTTGTATACCCGTTTTGCCTGTATATTGCCATGAACAGAAAGTATGCAAATATTAATATTATACCACAAATGTTGAACCTGTACAAAAAATTAGCTTAGCTGAACTAATTACCTTCTTCTCTGGGGGATTTGTAGATGTGGATTCAGCCTCATTTGGAGGGTTTGTTGGGGTCTCATAGTGGCAGCTTCGACTGGATATGTTTTTGCATTATGGCTAATCTGCGCACACAAAGAACACTTGTATGGACCCATCTTGCCAGCTCTAGATAGCTTCTCAACCTCACCATGTTTCCTAACTTTTGGCTTAGTCAAATTCTCTTCACCGGGAGATTTTTTCCTTGACTTCAGGGGTCTTCCAGGCAACTTAATGTCTAAGGGTGGCAGCAAACTATGATTATCTGTTGTGACCCATAACTCTGGACCATTTATGGGATGGATAATGTGGCTATATGCACTTGAGTAGAATGGCATGGAGTAGCAAGAATGCATGAAATCCGCCACATCCTCCTTAACAAAACTAATTGCAGCAACAGCATGAGGGCAGGTTATCCCTGTCAGATCCCATTTTCTGCATCCGCAGGACCTTGACTTCAGATTAACAGCATAACTTCCCCCCATAGATGCAAGTTACTTGAAACTCCAGTTCACCACATAGATTAGCAAAGCAATGGTTTGAGGCATACCAGTTAACCTCCAACTTCTTCCTTATCTTCGGCCCAAATCTTCCATCAATCCTTGCAATAGAAGCCCTTTTTTGGCAAGTCGGACCATGAAATAAAATCTAACAGCTTCCAACATAGTCATCAGTGGCTTATCCATTGCATGTAGTATCACCTTGTTGAAGCACTCACATATGTTATTCACCAAAATATCACACTTGGATTCAGCATTGAGGAAAGCCCGTGACCATTCCTTTGGGTTTGTTCTTTTTTCTAACCACTTCATCGCTCCTGGATCTCGTGCCTTGATGTCTTTCAGATGGTTCATAAACTAGGCTGGATGGGTGCACTTGGAAGCGGCCCAAATCATTTCCTTTAACTCCATACTTGAATATGAGCCCTTGAAATTTTTATACATGTGCCATGTGCATAGTCTATGTTCTGCATGTGCCAGTAACTCCTTCATTGCTGCTTCAAGTCCCTGGTTTGACATGGTAACGATCAGGTTCTTTTTCAAAAAACCAATACAATAATAATGTCAGGAGGACCGAGGGCTCGAGGCAGGGGTTCAAGGAAGGACGTTCGAGGACTCAAGGCAGGAGGTTCGAGCCTCGCAACAAGAGGTTCGAGGGCTGGAGGCAGGGGTTCGAGGGCTAGAGGCAGGGGTTCGAGGGCTGGAGGCAGGGGTTCGAGGGCTGGAGGCAGGGATTCGAGGGCTCGAGACAGGGGTTCGAGGGTATTGGACAGGGGTTCGAGGGCTGGAGGCAGGGGTTCGAGGGCTCGAGGAAGGAGTTCGAGGGCTCGAGGAAGGATTTCAAGGGCTCGAGGAAGGAGTTCGAGGGCTCGAGGAAGGAATTCGAGGGCTCGAGGAAGGAGTTCGAGGACTCGAGGAAGGAGTTTGAGGACTCGAGGCAGGAGCCCTCGAACCTGCCTCGAGCTCTCAAACCCCTTCCGTGAGTCCTCGAACTCCTTCCTCGAGTCCTCGAACTCCTTCCTCGAGTCCTCGAACTCCTTCCACGAGTCTTCGAACTCCTTCCTCGAGTCCTCGAACTCCTTCCTCGAGCACTCGAACCCCTTCCTCGAGCACTCGAACCCCTGTCTCGAGCCCTTGAACCCCTATCTCGAGCCCTTGAACCCCTGTCTCGAACCCTCGAACCCCTACCTTGAACCCTCGAACCCCTGCCTCCAGCCCTCGAACCCCTGCCTCCAGCCCTCAAACCCCTGTCTCGAGCAAAAGATAATGAGTTTCATAATCCTACATGCCCAGATAAAAAAATCATACCTTCTGCTTGTCCGAAAGTAGAGTCCAACCAGGTTCATTCTTTATGTTAATATCTCTCTACAAATGGGTCAGGAACCATTGCCAGGTACTTTTGTTCTCTATCTCCACCACATTATAAGCCACGGGGTAAATTTGATCATTCCCGTCTAGACTAAAAGCTGCCAACAATATCCCCTTATGAGGCTCAGTCAGGTGGCATCCATTGACTACTATCAGGGTTCTGCACCCACTTATGAAACCCTTCTTGCATGCATAAAATCATATGTAAATTCTACGAAAAACTTCATTCCCAAAATCATCCTTTTCTGTCTGCATCACAACTGTTGAACTGGGGTTGGCCCTCAACAACTCTTTGCAGTACTCCCTCATAATTGTATACTATTTTCTGTAGTCTCCAACTATCTCATCAATGGCCCTCTTCCCTGCCTTAAATGCAACATCCCTAGATATATTTATTCTTAGGTCTTTCTGGACTTTATTCACAAGCTTCGAAACCTTCTAGTTTGGCATAATCTTGAAGTCATCCTTGTACCTCATACTAAGGTATTTATCACTCACACACCCGTGGAGGAATGTAGCACTGCAGGAATGAGACCTTACTAGAGAATTTAACTCCCAGTGCTCTGTTTTTTTCTTGAAGTTAATTGATGCCATCCAGTTGCATTTATCGGTGTTTGAAGAACAAACAACAGTACACCTCTTCAAATTGTTCTTCCTAAAATGGATCCTCCTATTGGCTACTGTCCCATGGTGTTTGCAAGCCAATTTGAACTCTTCTTTGGTAACAAATTCCTGCCCCAGATGGAATTACACATCACTGTCACCAATCGGCGGCACGAACCTTTTGTGAACCCTTATCCGCTGCTTCTTAACATCATCTTCCTCATCAAAAAATGTCTGACTTTGGTCATCCCCATCACCAAAAACCTCACTTGAGTCCGAATCAGACATATTCTCCTTCTGTTTCCCCGTGCTTGTTTCCCCGCCAGGCAGCACTTTCCCTGACAATTCACCCCAAAGTTTTTCCCTACCATTCCTGATCATCACTAAATTATCATCGTCATCCACATCAAATTCTGGGTCTAAAAATTTCTCATCAACATCATCCTTGTCATCTGGCTCAACTAGTGGAGTTTTTTCCTTACCTTCTTTGTTACCCGGTGCCTTCTTTCCATTTATTTTCCTGCTCCCTGATGACCTTTTCTTGTATCTCTTCCCTTTTTTTCCATGAACACTAACAACTGTATCAACTTCACCCCCTTGTTCCTGATCCAGTTTTCATCATCTTTTAAACCACCTTCCATGGCATCTACTTCTACAGAATCTTCTTCTACAGAATCTTCTTCTACAGAATCTTCTTCTTCACCATTAATTTCATCATCCTTCAAAAACTTTGTAGCCAATTCCTCTTCATCTCTGGCTTTTGGCACAGTTTCACTGACCTCAGGACCAATTTAAAGGCTTACAAACGGTTGAGAAGGCTGTGTTTTAGGACCCTCATCATCCATGCTCTCAGGTTTATCAATAATTACCACCCCATCACCTTTCTTCAATTCCACTCTTGTACCTTGTTTTGTCCGGGGATCAACATAAATTCCCTTTTTCTTCAACATCCTACAATGCTGCCTCTGCGACCTTGACACATTTTGGTAATAATTCTTCAGGGCAGGAATAGATTCCTCCTTCTCTAGACTTTTTGGAGCTCTGTGCTTCAGTCCTTTTCCTGGTCTCCTACCACTAGTCTTCTTCATCTCAGAACCATTCTCACCAGTAGGCCAACTCGGATAATTCCAATAATAACCACAGAAATAAACATTAACCACTCCATTCTTTAGCCCTATGCTAGCTAGTACCTTTGACTGCTCAGGAAAACACAGCAAATGGTCTATATCTACAGAACTGAACATCATTCTGGGCTCCAAAAACACACTAGATACCATGCCCCTATAACCCAAATAGTTATATGCGTAATCCAACCTACCCAAGTTGAAACCCTCAGCTTCACATAAATCAACCATGTAGTTAGAGCCACCAACATACGTAGGAAACGGTTCCCAGACCAGGTTCCCATGACAATGTATGCTAATACAGAAGCTGTTGGTTCCAAGAACTGAAAAAATAAACATGGATTACTAAAAATAAAGATACATAACCCTACAAAAATTAAATTATTAACTTATGTAATGGGGCCTACATAATATATTATCCCCCACCAATAATATATTATTCCCATCCCACACCATATTTTATCCAAAATCAGAACTAATCAGATAACCATTAACAGTCCTATGCATTAACTAATTGTGGGGGACAAACAGGATCCTATTCTAACTAGTTTTGAACCATAAGCAAGAAAATAGGGGACCACTACATTCAAAGGGTTGGCCAGATTATTAACTATACAACTACCAGTGGGGATAACCATCAGCACATAAGGTTACAAACCTAAGTTAGGAGCTCTATTTCCCCAACCAAAACAACAACGATCTTGTAGCAGCAACAACCTCTTATCCGAGTCCATTGTGACCTACACTCGCACAAGCCAACCCATCAGCATAACACTATCAAACCAACAACGTCAATGGAAAATAATTGAACCCAAATAGAGAAAGCACAAAAATGTTTGGAAATACCTAGGGTTCCATCACAAACGGACAAGCAAAAACCTCAGCGCCGCCGTCGACTCCACTGGTATGCCCAGGTCGTACGCGGGTCAAGAGAACAAATGCCGTATGACCGGATTAAACGTGAACGGAGACCACCAATCTCTAAGGTCGCAATTTTCCAGTGAGATTCTGAGTAAATTTTGGATATTAAGGAACTGGGGAAACAGAATGTCGGGTTTTGGCCAAATGATGAACTGGGTAAGGGTAATTCGAAGGGTTAGGGTAATTTGAAGGGTTACAGTGAATGAAAAAAATGAGTAAATGTTTTTAATTTGTGAAATTACCAAATTACTCCTGACCTTACCGGAAAAAATGGCACGTGACCGGTACGTGCGCCTGAAAACCAAAAATCTGGCCGGAAGCTGGGTTTGGGGACCAAAAACAATGTTTTAAATTTGTAGGGTACCGTCTAAGGGTTGTTTTGCAAATGGGGACCAAAAGATAGTAAAAGATACTTTGTAGGGGACCAAAAAAATAATTTAGTCTTATTTGAGGCTAAATGCAGTCGGCCCTACAAAGAGTTGCACACAGTGAGAATAGTTCCAACATAAGAATTTTAACTTGGTAGTGTATTCTGTAACAAAATAAATATATATTTAATTTTTGATAATATATATTAAAAATTCATTACATACAATATAAACACGACATTCACACAACATTTTCACGATAAATTTAAATGTATATTTTGTTGAATAATTGGTCAATTACATATTTGCAATGAGTAATAACACAATTCAGTTAAAATAATATAACAAAAGCCAAGTCTAATGGAGGTCAAGATCACCAGTCCGGTCTTATTACAATTGAACATTTCACTGAATTATGCCTCCATTTTATCTGTCGATATTATTTCAACACCAATATTTATCAAAATGTGTATAAATTTACTAGGCTGGCTAATTGAAAGAATGGTATATTTTTCCATGGATTACTTGAAACACCTTCAATTCAAGGTGTCTCAACTTTACCAAGCATCATAACTTTACTAGACCGGCCAGCCTTTGAAGGTACTTTGTCATCTTGAGAAACATCAACTGGTGTCATGTTCATGCTCTTTTTTTTTTTGAAGTCTATTAATTCTCACTTGGTGTTCATGATCAACAGCAACATTATTTGATTCAATTTCAGGAAGATCTCAAAGGTGTGACACTTTTTTCTGAACAAGGAGATTATTCTCTTCCTGGTTGTTATCCTCACTATCCTTACTTGTGACCTTCAAAAATTTTTTCCAGTGTCAGACACTCTTTGAACTATGAAGCCAAGATGCTGCTTCTTGTAAGGGATTTTCTGAGAGAGATGAAGTGCATGATATGATGATACTTGGACATGAAACCCATTTGATATGGGTTCATCGTCTCTGGTATGAAATTGTATTAAGAGGCTAACACAGACTGCACTAGCTAATGAATTTTTCTATGTGGAGAATTTTTTATATGTGTACGTGAGGTTCCAACAGTAAGTTGCCAAGTGTACAAAAAAGAATAAACTACTGTAACCACCATAGAAAAATTAGAGAAGTTTACATATTGCACCACCTTATAATGATCCAAAACATGTATACTTACATAGGCTCTGATTTCCCAACACAATACGAAAGGAAATATTCTATAAACTAAAGAAAACACAAAGACATGAAAAAAATACATGCACCCTATTACTTATCAAGCACAAAAAAGCACGATAGGAGTACGAACGAAGTCAACCACATATTATAGGGAAACATTACTAAAGTTATATAATTGCAATGTTTGTAATGGTCAATTAACATAATTGTAATGGTTGATTCTTTGTATCCCTTGTCTACTAATATACTCTTTTGAAGCCTCTATACATTCGATATAGTTTTTCAGATTCTTGCTAAACTCTGATCAGATCTTAATAAAAATTATGCATTGTGGCCATCCTAGGTTGTTGAGCTATTGAAGACCCGACTATTTTACACAACTGAAATTTGGAACTAATCCTTAAAAAAGAAAAAAAAAGTGATGAACAAAGAGATTCTAAAGACTTTAAATGGTAACAAAATTCTATCAAACTTTGATATGGAATGCACCAATTTATAATAATCCAAAACATGTATATTCACATCAAGAAGGTTAAAATTTAAAAAATGAAGAAAAAGCAAAAGCACGAGCATAATACATGCCTACTATTTATCATGCATGATACAAGTATGAAATCTATTTGGTTAGTTGAAAATAATTCGCTTACCATGTATTTTCATAATTTAAAGAATTGTAATAAGTATGGAATCATAGATATCAACAAATAACAAAATCAATTGACTGTAGAGATAATGCAGCTAATGAAAATATAATAAGGAAATTTTATTACCAAAAAGCCAGACTAGGCCTTCTTCGAATTCCATTGGTAAGGTTTCGGGAAAACACGTCATTTATCTGCACACAAAGAGAAGAACCTCCATGTGCATACTCAACTTCAAAATTAATCACACATTTCTAGGCTGTCACACCTTATGTCACCTGAGTGCAAAGCAGCATAAAGTTTTGTGGGTTGATATATGGGGTGAGGAGCCTATAACACCAACTGCAACAACAATTATAATAACCATAGACAAATCATAGTTTTTTATGGAGATGCCAAGACGACTACCACCATAAATGAAGACATTCCACGTCTTAATAAAACATTTAAAGGTTATGTTTTAGATCCTCTAAGTGACATGGCGGGACCTATGACTAGGTCAAGGACTAAGCTTAGGAATCCTGGTTTAAATGCTTTGATTGATCGCCTTTAACATGAAGAATTGAAGAAGGAGTCATCATCAACATTTTGGACTTATTGTTCAAGGCTGTCGAAGAACCGAATACATTATGAAGAACACTGTACTATTTTTTTCCACTGGGTTTTTAATGAGGTAGTGTGATCACTGTAAAATATTGAAAAATTATTTCATTTTGGGTGTATTAGACTGATAGCTCGACCATGTGGGCTTTGAACAGCTAATTTCAAAATTACAGTCCATAAGGGTTTCGCATATTCAGTTTTATTCTAATTAGAGTTATTTTTGGTAATATTAGATAAGGAAATATTCATCCAAGGTGTAATATGGATGAACTTGGCCATAGTTAGCTTATTTTAGGTATTTTAGTTAGATATGGTTTTAGCTTCTTAAAGCTGTCATAATTCTATTCAGGTTTTGACAGAAATTACCAAATACCTTTCTGATTAAGAATTAGGGTTTGGCGATTTCAACCCTATAAATAGGGGTTGTATTTTCGAGTTTTGTACCATTCTTATCAATAAAAAAATACAACATTGTGAGTTCATACTCTTTGCTTGCGAGATTGTTGGTTAACCCCGAGGGCTAATTGAGTGCTAATAACTTTGTGATCTGATCATGAGGGCTAGGTAAAGAGCAACTCGAAAGTAGGCGTACCCCGAGGGCTAGATACTTGAATTTTGAGCGGCACCCTAAGGGTCTGCTAGTTCTCTTGTTTTATCAAAGATCTTAATTTCGCAATCCAGCTTCTTCGCAAGGGGATTCATATCAGTTGGTATCAGAGCAAAGCTGAAGAACTGGTTGCCAACAGTTTTCATCAGGGGTTTTGGGTTTTGCATTTATTTATATTCAAAAATTTTTAGGTTTATAAACTCTTTCATTTCATATTTTAACTATTTTTGTTTGATCTTTCTTATCAGGAGGATTGAATCTAGAGTCAAGGACGTCGAAGGGTTCGAGAGTTACAATACTTCGGTATTACTATCCGCCTTCACCTTCCTCAATCAAGTAAGGAGGGTGTCGAAGGGTTTGAGCATTAACAAGTTATTATACGCCCTCACCTCCCAGTCAGTTTCATAGTTTTTAGGTAGCTTAAATAGTTTATGTGCTTGTGATATTTTTCTTCCACTCTTCTGAAAAGTTATTGCATGCTCATAATCCTATTTGTTTTCTTTATCGTACATTGATTCTTTGATCTTGAATTTTTCTTTGATTCTTGATTACAACTTACTCAAAAAAAATAGAGTCTTGTGTCATTTTCTAGATAGTGTCATATCCTTGATCCTGACGATCTTGAATACCTCAAAGTTCATTTGAATCGAGTGGAAATTGTCGCAGTTTTTTTATTCCAAGTTTTATATAGGCTAAATTTGTTCCAAAACATTTTCAAAAACAAAAACAGAAAGCAGCAGATTTTGGGTTTTTAAATTCGAGATCCAGGGTTTAAAATCAGAATTTTGAGGCTGATTTGTAATTTCCAAAAGTTTGGGGGTAGAATTGCAATTTACAAAAGTTTTGGGAGTTGTGGTAGAAATTTTTTTTGGGGAATAAGATTCTGATTGTGAGTGTTTTATAGTACAAAAAAAATGAATTTGTGGGAGGAAAAAGGAGGAAGGAAAAAGGAAAGTCAAAATCCTAATCGGAAGAGGAAAAGGAAATAAAAGCCAATTGAGCGAGGGGTTTTGATATGAATTTTCAACTTGGCAACCAAGTAATTCATTAAAATCCTTTACGTCAAGGGATTTGAATTTGAGTTCCTATTCCAATTTGTTTTCGGAAATGTTTCTTGAATTTTCGGAACTTATTTGTCACCTATATAAGGCCTTCTTATTTTGATCATTACTTCTTCATTACAGCTCCGATTTATGCCATTAAAATCGTGTTTTGTTCCTTATTCTTTTTAGAATTTGTAATTCTAGATTTTAGAGCCCAATTTTGAGTTTATATATTTTAGAATATTGAAATAAGTTCTGCAGTACTCATCTCCATATTTTGCTTTGAATTGCGGTGAATTGATCAATTGTCCTTCCATTAACCTTCACCTTGTGAGTTGTAAGTGTTATACACTTGGTGAGCAACCATAAAAAACAAAGGGAAGGGGGGGCAATTTTTTACATTAACCGTTTATTTTTCTTTGCAGTTTAGCGGAGACGGAAGGTGAAAATCCATTCGTTCCACCTTTTGTTAGCAATCCTAAAACTTTTCCATTGACGAACAACTCTGATGCAAGGCATGGTTATCATTCACAAGATGAGGCTCCAAATAGTTTGGAGCGAAATTGAATTAACCCTAATGAAGCCAATGATCCTGATCGGTTTGCTGTTGCAATAAATGCACTTATGAGTGAGGTGCAGAGATTGGTGAGAAAAGTTGATAGCATAGCACCGCCTACACCTACATCATTGGCCAAGAGGGAAGAAACCCATAAATATGTCTTCCAATTCAATTGTTCTGGCAGTTTAGATGACTATTCTGATGATAATTTGGAAATGCAATCACAGTGCGGATCTTCTAGAAGGCATCGCCACAGTAAACATCATTCCCGAAGGAGAGTAAAGAGCAGATGATGCTCGAGACATCAAGGTTTCCACGGTTTGGGTTCAAATGATGCTCTAGACATCAAGGGATTCAAGTATGACATTCCTCGATTTGATGGTCAACACAATCCGGTGAAGTTTCTTGATTGGGATCGAAAGATTGAGAATCTATTTGATCTAAAAAATTATCGGGAGAAATAAAAATTTAAAGTGGCATAGTATATCTTCATGCACTATGCGGTTAAATGGTGGAAAAATAAAAAAGAGTCGCGATATCTTGCCGGAAAGAAACCTATCTCCAACTGGGAAAGATTGAGATCTGAGCTTCACCAATATCATGGTCTGCCTACTTACTTGATGGAACAACATTCTTATCTGTCCAACATGAAACAACGAAATTGCACAGTTTATGAATACTGGAAAGATCTTGAGTTGACCATGAGAAGAATTTGAATAAAAGAAGATGACGCATTCATCAAAAATCGATTCATTGAAGGCTTGCATGAAAACCTTCAAACGCCAGTAAAGCTTCAACATTACATATCTATGAATGATTTATTAGTGAAAGCAAGGTTGGCTGAGAGTACTTGGTGACCAAGGAGGCCACAACCCATATTATCCAGTCAACGACCAGGGTTTGTCTCTAGAAACCCTAGTTATGGCTGCAGAAGGGGCACACCCATGGAAGGACGAGGATCAGTTCAGAACTATTCAAATCTGACTTATAATCCTACTAAAAGAAGGGCGGCACCACCAACCCAACATGTTTTGAAAATTCCAGGTAAAATCACTACTTCTTTGTCAAGTTCGATTTCTGTTAATACTCCTACTTGTTTCCATTGTAAAGAAAGAGGACACATCCATGGTAACTATCATCATGCTTGAGTACTAACAGCCATTAAGGAAGGTAATGCAGAAGATTAATATGTGGATATGCCAGCATTATATGAAAGTGGTGAAGAACATGTAGAAGAATAGATCATCATAAATGAACATGGTTAACAAGTTCTGTAAACACAAGGTAACTTCGTGTCATTAAGAGTTCTAAACTCTCAAATTGCTGAAATAGGTACAAAGGATTAATATTTTTCATACTCTTTGGCTTGTGAAAGATAAGAATTGTTTACTGATTATTGATGGTGGTTCCTGTGCTAATACCGTGTCTAATCATCTTATTAAATCATTGTCTTTTCCTGTGACTACTCATCCACCACCATATAAATGTATTTGGTTAAATGGTTGTGGTTAAATTAGGGTTAACAAACAATGCATGGTTAACTTTATGATTGGAAAATACCATGATTCTATCTTATGTGATGTTATACCTATGGAAGCTAATCATATTTTGTTAAGGAGACCTTGGTAGTTTGATCGTAAATCTTTGCATGATGGTTACACTAACAATATTACTGTGATTAAGGATAGAACAAGGTTTACTTTGGTTCTATTATCTCATGTGGAAGTCTTCGAAGCACAAAGTTGCATGAAATTCGACAGAGAGAAGTTTGCGACTGATGTGAAAGTGGTTGACCAAAATCCTAGCTAGAGTTTGAGGGAGCTCGGCCAAAAGGTAAAAAAAGAGGCATAATTGACCAAATATCAAGGGTGGCTGATCCAGGTAAGTCCAAGAATGATTCTGATAAGTCACGTAAAATTCTATCTTCACATCTTAGTCCTTTGCCATTGATTTACATGATGAGACATGAACTTCCTATTGAATATGGTAAATTATTTTATGCATCGATTAGAGATATGAATCATCCTTTTGCTAATCATTCTTATCTACTTATTATGCATTTTAAAGAGAGCTATTTTTCCAGTGATGATATTCCTATGCATGTTTCTCCACTGTTTGCTCAGATGTTACAAGAATTTGAGGATGTCTTTCCAGAAGCTTTACCTACGGGTTTACCACCTTTGCGAGGTATTGAATACTAGATTTACTTGGTTCCAGGTTTGGTTATTTGAAACAGCTCGGCTTATAAAGCAAACCCTGAGGAAACAAAGGAACTACATCGACAAGTCATGGAGTTACTTCAAAAAGGTAATGTGGGAGAATCCCTATCTCCTTGTGTTGTGCCTATCAATTTAGTTCCTAAGAAAGATAAAACTTGGCGTATGTACATTGATTATCATGCTATTAATAAGATTACCATTAAGTATCGCCATCCTATCCCTAGGTTAGGTGATATGCTTGAAGATTTGCATGGATTAGTGATTTATACTAAGATTGATTTGACTCAAGGATACCATCAGATTTGAATTAATGAAGGGAATGAATGGAAAACTACATTAAAGAATAAGTTTGGGCTGTATGAATGGATTGTTATACCTTTCGGTTTAACTCATGCACCTAGTACTTTTATTCGGTTAATGAATCATGTTTTGAGAAAGTTTATTGGTCAATTTTTTGTGGTATTTTTTGATGATATTTTGATTTATTCTATGTCGAATGATGAACATATTTAGCATGTTAAAATGGTTCTTGTTTCCGTGAGTCTTGTTTGTATGCGAACATCAAGAAGTGCACATTTTACGCTTCAGAAGTGGTGTTTCTCAGTTTTGTGGTCTCTAAGATGGGCATAAAGGTTTACAAAACCAAAATTGATGCAATTAAAACATGGCTGAGACCTACTAATGGCAAACAAGTACATTCTTTTCATGGTTTAGCTAGTTTTTATAGATGGTCTGTGAGTTATTTCTTATATATTGCTGCACCTCTGAATGAACTTGTTCAAAAGGATGTAAAATATTTTTGGTCTGAGAGTCAAGAGAATGCATTTGATGAATTGAAAGTACGATTATGTAATGCTCATGTTCTTGCTTTACCTAATTTTAATGATACTTTTGAGATTCATTGTGATGCTTCTGGTGTTGGTATTGGTGCTGTTTTGATGCAAGAAAATTGACCTATAGCTTACTTCAGTAAAAAGCTAAAGGGCAGGGCTCCAAACTATCCTGTGTATGATAAGAATTTTATGCAATTGTGCGTGCATTAGAAACTTAGCAAAATTATTTATTGCATAAAGAATTTGTCATTCATAGTGATCATGAGTAATTGAAATATTTGAAGAGTTAGATGAAGTTGAATAAGCATCATGCTAAATGGTCTAGTTTCATTGAATCTTTTCCTTATGTGATGCGTTACAAAAAGGGTAAAGAAAATGTTGCTGCTGATT
This sequence comes from Rubia yunnanensis, assembly GCA_037428765.1. Taxonomy (NCBI): domain Eukaryota; kingdom Viridiplantae; phylum Streptophyta; class Magnoliopsida; order Gentianales; family Rubiaceae; genus Rubia; species Rubia yunnanensis. Next base: position 59,574,924 of record CM075069.1, on the reverse strand, counting down.
CTTTGAGTCGTAGACATGTTTTACTTACATGAATAGAATGCATTATGTTAGGGTTTTCATTCGTGCGAGATTTATATGCGACTGGTCCTGATTTTTCATCTATTTATGTTGCCTGCAAAAATGGTGCTTATGAGAAGCTTTTTTGGTATAATGGTTTCTTGTTTATGAATAATAGATTATGTATTCCTCAATGTTCTATGCATGAATTACCTGTTAGAGAAGCTCATTTAGGTGGTTTAATGGGACATTTTGGTGCATTTAAAACTTATAATTTGTTGCGAGAACACTTCTATTGGCGAAAAATGGCACTTGCTATTGATTGGGTTTGTAGGAATTGTCCTGATTACTTGAAAGCTAAGTCTACAACTAAGCCTCATGTTCTTTATACTCCATTACCTGTTCCTACACATCTTTGGGTTGATATTTCCATGGATTTTGTCCTCGGCTTACTAGGATCTCAATCAGGTGATGATTCTATCTTTGTGGTTATGGATAGGTTTTCAAAAATGGCACATTTTATTTCTTGCAGGAGGACAAATTATGCAAATCATGTTGTGGATCTATTTTCGAAGGAAGTAGTTTGGCTACATGGGATTGCTGCGTCTATTGTCTCTGATCGCGATGTTAAGTTTTTATCCTACTCTTAGAATACCTTGTGGCGCAAGTTAGGGACAAAGTTACTATTTTCTACTGCGAGTCATCTTTAAACTTATGGACAAATTGAAGTGTCCAATCAAACCCTAGGGGCTCTCCTGTATGCCCTAGTTCAGAAAAACTTGAAGAATTGGGAAAAATGAATTCCGATTGCAGAGTTTTCTTATAATCGCAGTATTCATTCTACTAATTCTTTACCTCTATCTGAGACTGTTTATGATTTTCTACCTAATACACCTCTTGAATTACTTCCTCTCAATTTTAAACAGGTTAAAAATCTTGATGGAGAAAAGAAAGCTAACTTTGTGAAGAAAATTCATGAGAGAGTGCGCATGAAAAATGAATGAACAAATGCACAGAATGCTGACAAAGCTAATCAGGGCCACAAGTTGATGAGGTTCAACGTGGGAGATTATGTTTGGGTTCATCTACAGAAAGAAAGGTTTCCAAATGCTCGGAAATCTAAGTTGAGTCCACGTAGAGATGGTTTTTTAAGGTGGTTGAGCATGTCAACGATAACGCTTACAAATTTCAGTTACCAGATCATTATGGTATTAGTATGACCATCAATGTTGTTGAATTATCTTCATTTACCATTGAAGATGATTTAGTTTCGTGGGAAAAAAATTTCATCACGAAAGGAATTATGGAGATGCCAAGACGACTACCACTATAAATGAAAACATTCCAAGTCTTAACAAACATTTAAAGGTTATGTTCGGGATCCTCTAAGTGATATGGCGGGACCTATGACTAGGTCAAAGACTAAGCTTAGGGATCCAGCTTTAAATGCTTTTATTGATCACCTTTATGATGAAGAATTGAAGAAGGAGTCATCATCGACATCTTGGATTTATTGTTCAAGACTGTCGAAGAAATGAATACATCATGAGGAACACTACATTCTTTTTTCCCACTGGGTTTTTAATGAGCTAGTGTGACCACTATAAAATATTGTAAAATTATTTCATTTTGGGTTTATTGGATTGATAGCTCAGCCATGTGGGCTTTGAAGAGCTAATTTCAAAATTACAATCCATTAGGGTTTATCATATTCAATTTTATTCTAATTAGAGTTAGTTTTGGTAAGATTAGATAAGGCAATATTCATCCAAGGTGTAATATGGATGAATTCGGCCATAGTCAGCTTATTTTAGGTATTTTAGTTAGATATAGTTTTAGCTTCTTAAAGCTGCCAAAATTCTATTGAGTTTCTAACAGAAATTACCAAATCCCGTTCTGATTAGGGATTAGGGTTTGGCGATTTCAACCCTATAAATAGGGGGGTTGTATTTTCGAGTTTTGTACCATTCTTATCAATCAAATACACAACCTTTTGAGTTCATACTCTTTGTTTGCAAACTATTCCATTGTTGCTCAACCCCGAGGGCTAGTTGAGTACCAATAACTTTGTGATCTGATCCTGAGGGCTAGTTAGAGAGCAAGTCAAAATTAGGCGTAACTCGAGGGCTAGACACATGAAATTCGTGGTGCACGCTAAGGGTTTGTGAGTTCCCTTGTTTTCTCAAAGATCTTAATTCTGAAATCCAGTTTCTTCGCAAGGGGATTCTTATCAGTTTTGATATCGAAAAATACTTTAATGAACTGATCAAAAGTACCTGATAAATTTTATACACTGACAGTAATGACAATGTATTTTCGAAGCTCAACACAATGATTAGTTGGGAAAAATTTTTAAAACAAAAGAAAACAAAAAAGCACAAGCATTATACATGTATGTTATTTATTAGGCATAATACAATCATGATATGGGTATGGGCAAAGTTAACCATATAATATAAGGAATTTAGTTATCAACCACAAATAAATTACATACTATGTTTAAAAATGAATTTATAAGTTCAAAATGTTGATTTCACTAGTCAAGATGCATGATCAAGAACTCAATCACCTTGGTCTTAAATTGTTTAATAGTTCATTTTTTGATGTGAAATGTAGTCGACCCTACAAAGAGTTGCACTGAACAGTCCGAACATAAGAATTTTAAATTGGTAGTGTGTTTTGTAACAATATAAATATATATTTAATTTGTGATAATACATATTAAAATTTAATTAGGAAAAATATAAACACGACATTTGCACAACATTTGCACGATAAATTTAAATGTATATTTTGGTGAATAATTGGTCAATAACATAATTGCAATGAGTGATAACACTATTCAGTTGAAATTATATAGAAAAAGTCAAGTCTAATTGAATTCAAGATCACCTGTCCAGCCGTGTTACAACTGAACATTTCACTGAATGATTCCTCAATTTTCTCCACCGCATTGTTTCAACACCAAGAATTATCATGCCGCACATTAATTTACTAGAATGGCTAATTGAAAGAATGGTATAGATTTCCATGGATTACTTGAAACACTTCCATTTCAAGGTGTCTCAACTTTACCAGGCATCATAACTTTACTAGATTGGCCTGCCTTTGAAGGTACTTCGTCATCTCAAAAAACATGCAATTGTGTAATGTTCATGCTCTTTCTTCTTTGAAGCCTATTACTTCTCACTCGGTGTTCATGATACAGAGTAACATCATTTGGCACATCCTCAGGAAGATCTCCCAAGTGTGACATGGTCATCTGAACAACGAGATTATTCTCTTTTTGTTTGTTATCTTCATTATCCTTACTTGTGACCTTCAAAAGTTTTCGCTAGTGTCGTACACTCTTTGAACTATAAGGCCATGATTCCGTTTCTTGTAAGAGATTTTTTTGTTCAGAGAAATGAAATGCATGATGTGATGATACTTTGACACGAAACCCATTTGATACGGGTTCATCATCTCCGGTATGAAATTGTATTAAGAGGCTAATACGGACTGCACCAACTTATAAAGTTTTTCTGTGTGAATTTTTTATATGTGTAGGTGTGGTTCCAATAGTAAATTGCCAAGTGTACCAAAAAAGAACAAACTACCGTAACCACCATAGTAAAATCAGAAAATTTTATGTATTGCACCGCCTTATAATGATCCAAAACATGTATATTTACTTAAGCTCTAATTTCCCAACACAATAAGAAGTGAAATTTTTTTATAAACGAAAGAAAAAACAAAAGCATGAACAAAATATATCACCCTATTTTTTATTATGCACGAAAAAAAGCATGATGTGAGTACAGATGAAGTCAACCATATAACATAGGGAAACATCACTCAATTTATATTATTGTAATGTTTGTAATGGTCAATTTACATAATTGTAATGGTTATGTTATTGTATCCCCTGTCTATCAATCTACTTTTTTGAAGTCTCTATATATTCTATATAGTTTGTCAGATTCTTGTTAAACTCTGATAAGATCTTGTAAAAAATTGGCAATGTGGCCATCAAGGATTGTTGAATTCTGGAAGACTCAACCATTTTGTGCAATTGACATTTGGAACTAATCCAAAAAAAAAAGAAGAAGGAAAAAAGTGATGAACAAAGAGTTTATAATGAGTTTAAATGGTAACAAAATTCTGTCAAGATTTGAAACGGAATGCACCACCTTATAGTGATATAAACCATGTATATTAACATAGGAAGGTAAAATTTTTAAAAACAAAAGAAAACACAAAAGCACAAGCATAATACGTGCTTATTATCATGCATGATACAAGCATGACATCTATTTGGTTAGTTGACAATACTTCTTTTACCATGTACTTTCATATTTTAAAGAATTATATTAAGTGTGGAATCATAGATATCAACCAATAACAAAATCGATTGACTGTAGAGATAATGTAGCCGATGAAAGTATAATAAGAAAATTTTATTACCGAAATGCCAAACTCAGCCTTATTTGAATTCATTGGTAAGGTTCGAGAAGAAAACATCATTTACCAACACACAAAGGGAGGAACCTCAATGTGCATACTTAACTTCCTAATTAATCACACTTTTCTAGGTAGTAACACTTGTAGTCACCTGAGTGCTAAGCAACAGAAAGGTTTGTGGGTCAATATAGGGGGTGAAGAGCCAAAAACATCAACCACAACAACAATTATATCAATCATATACATATTCGAGTTTAGATATAGAAAAATATTTTAATGAATTGATCAAAATTACATGATAAATTTTACGCATTGAGAATATTGACAATGTATTTTCTAAACTCAACTCATTAATAACAAGGGAATTGTTTTAAAAACAAATGAAAACACAAAAGCACGAGCATCATACGTGCATGTTATTTATTAGGCACGAAACAAGCACAGTATGTGTACGGGCGAACTTAACCATATATTATAAAGAATTTAGTTATCAACCACCATTAAATTACATGCTATATTATAAAGGGCATACAACTTCACTGGACCCTTCAATTCTTCCAACCGTTCACTTGGCCCCCCATTTATTCTTTGAATACTTTTGCCCCCCAAACTAACAAAAATGCTAAATCGTAGTCCTTCCGTCCGGTCAAAGCTTCAAATTCAGTCAAAACTATTAAATTTAAGGGTAAAATAGTCATTTTCATTTTCCCTTTTCCTCTTTTCTTTTTTTATTTTTCCATTTTTAATTCATCATTTAAACCCTTGCTGCTGAGTGTATATTGACTGGGGATGGTCTCCTATGAGGCAACCTAAACTTTAGGCTGGAGCCTTTCAACAATTCTAAAAATATTCTAGCTCCAAAGACCTATCTCTAATAATTTTACATGGGTCTATCTCTAATTATTTGACAGGGACCTATCGCTAATAACTTTCCAGGGGACATTTTTGTCCAATTGTTCCCCAGCATTTTCTAGCCACCTGTAATCTGCAAAAAAAAATTTTAAAAAATTTCTTTAAAAATGTAAAAGAATGCAAAAAATAAATAAAAGGCTGCAGCAAAAAATTCAGAAACATAGAAAAAATTAGCATAACCTCATCAAAAAATCATAAAACATCAACTAAGAACTGGAACAAAAAATGTATAAATAAAATAAAACATCAAACAAATTTTAAAAATCAAATAAAAATCAACAAAGTATTGAAAAAAGTGTCGACTACTTCAAACAAAAATAAACTGAAAATCATAAAATCCTCAACAAAGCTAAATTATCACTTTTTAAAAAAAAAACCTACAAACATCAAATTCTAACAAGCAATGATTGAAGCACTTACAAGTGATAAAATAAGCACCTACAACCTACATTTCAAGCACTAACAAAAAAATGAAAAATGTCAAAGTAAAGAAAAAAAAATCAACCATGTCATCAAAAAAATTACAAACATCAACTTCTAACAAGCAACGATTGAAGCACTTACAAGCAACGATTGAAGAACTTACAAGTTGTACTCTAAGCACCAAATTGTTTTCATACACACAAGCTATAAAATAAGCACCTACAACCTACATTTGAAGCACTAACAAAAAATGAAAAACATCAACATAAGAAAAAAGACACTAAAAACATCAGCTTTTATTACACAAAAAAATCAACTATATCATCAAAAAAGTTACAAACATCAACCCCTATCACCTAAAACTGATCTATAAAATGAAAAATATCAACATGAGAGAAAAAAAACTAAAAACAACAATGTTTTTTTATTTTAAAAAAACTACAAACATTAACTCCAAACATCCGTACCTCATCCGAAAAATGAAAAACATCAACATCAGAAAAAAAGACACTACAAAATCAACTCCTAACCAGAACCTCAGCCGGAAAATGAAAAATATCAACATGAGAAAATTAAAAAAAAAATAAAAAATAAAATATCAATCCATATCACCCAAAAAAACTACAGAACCTCAACTCATATCAATTAAATCTCTCCCGAATAATGAAAAATATCAGCATAAGAGAAAAAATAGTTAAAAACATCAACAAAAGGTTACAGTACCTCAAGAATAAAAAAAATTAAAAATGAACCTAGTGAGATTTGAACCCAGGCATATAACCTCAAAGCCTAAAGCAATAACCACTACACCAAAGGCTATTATTGAACATGAACTCAGTCAAATAATAGTAAATCTCAGCATGTACATAAAGAACATAAAGTCTTCAAAATTAAAATATCAGAGTGAGACTTGAACTCCTGACTTCCAGCTCAAAAACCAAAGCACTAACCACTAGACCAAACATTCTTTGTTAACAATAAACCCAGTCAAGTAAATATTAAACCTCACCAAAGCTTCAAAAAAAAAATAAAACACAAAATTAAACCTCACCTCACCTCCCAAATGCCAAAAGCTCAGCTCCACCCATCCGCCGTCGTCGTCCGCCACCGCCGCCACCTCCGGTAGCACGTGAGATGCACGCGCGTCATCTTCTTCATTTAGGCCCGTGCACTTCACGCGTCTTTCTTCTTCATCACGTTTTCGTTGCCATCGTAATGCTCCTTCATCGCCATCGCAATGATACTCTGCTGCTGCTCGATGGAAGACATCGATCGTTTTGCATCACCGTCGCGGTCAAACTCCAATCGATCTACAAACCCTCGATTGTCGTGATTCACCCTGCAGACTCTGTATAGAACCAGAGGACTCGGCCGTGCAGCCATGGACTCAACGTGACTCAACCTCCACCACCACAGACTCGATGCCTCTGCTCATCGCCTCTGGAGAACTACCGTGAATCAGAGCGCCGACGAGATAGGGCATGACACGAAGGCCATGGAGATCAGAGGTGAAAGCAGCAGATATTCAACAGAAGAGCAGATCGATGAGATTCCGTTGAAATTAACACTAAATTCAGGCTTCCGGTGTCAGGTGGTGGTTTCCGGTAGGAGAAGAGGAAAAAAGAAAATGAAAATTCAGGATATTTTGGTGATATTTACAGCAGTTCGATAATTACACAATAAGTCCCTAAATTTTCAGCAAATTTTTTAAAAAAACACAACCCCTAAATTGAAATTTATATTAATTGCATAATAGGGTCTGCCTAAAATTTAGGCTGCCTAAAGTTAGACTCTGTGATATTCAGTGTATCATTTAATTATTTTAATGAATAATTCAATTAATAAATAATAAAAAATTGAGTGAATGATTATGAATAATTCAATTATACATAACTTTTAATCAATATGAATAACTTTTAATCAATTAGATATTATTCATTATAATATTTTTCATTTATCATTTAAACTAATAAACCCCAGCTATTGAAGCCTTCACCACCGCCGGACATTCCCGCCGCCAATCAACTCCATCGACTACATTTTTCCTGGTGAGCATCTCCACTCTTCCAGATCTGCTCCGTTCTCCTCCGACCAAATCAGCTGCCGCTCAGCTTCATCATCGATCACCCGAAGCCGCTGAATTTGCTCGTCGACTTCTGCAACTCCGACTCCGACCGCTGCCAGTATGAATTTTTGTTCTCCGGCCGCTCCGCTATACACAATGATTTTTTGTTTTTTGTTTTCACATGTGCCCTACCTTGGCATGGAGAGTATCACAATGGCCGTGGTCTTGTACATACAATTACCAAACTGATGCAAATCTCCCCTACACATTAGAAGGTATCAAGATGGAAGCAAAACTGCTCTACAGAGATAACACGCATCCAACACTTTTTTTGCCAAACCTGTTCTAGGAGCACTGTTTTGGGGCCAAATACTAATTCGAAGCCATCTAGCTGACTTGCCATTGACAAACTGGGGTTTCAAAAATTCGATTCGCCGACCTGTTCGTGGCAATTCGACTAGATGGTATATAAGGACAGTGCCCTACTCCATCATCGATGTTCATTAGCTTAGAATATAATTTCTATTTCCATAGATGGCTACACCACTTTTGGAAGCAAGTGCTACATTGCTTCAAGAGCTAAATACAGCTCTGGGATCATCATTAGGATGACTTTTTTGTATAGTATTATGCCTTCTTCAAGGTCTGTTCCTTTTAATCTCTCTTCTTTCTCTTCTACTGGTTCGGGGAGCCTAATATATTTCCCCCCATCCCTCCGATGGTTTCAATTAAAAAAACACCTTTTCTCTCCCTTCCGCTGCCATTTTTGACACCCTTGTTTCAAAGCCTGTGCCACTACTCCAAGAACGTTGGCGGGTGCACTTTGCCTCTAGAATGATGGATAGAATAAACCACACTGGCTCCAGTGTCATCCCAATTGGAGGAGGAGAGGAACTGTGCAGACTGCGTGTGGTTGATTGAAGGAGATGGCGAGATGGTGGGTGTGGTGGATGGTAGATTTAGGAGCGGGGAGGACAAGGGCAAGGGAAAAGAAAATGAAAAAGGGAAAAGAAAAGGAAAAAATGTAATGGAAATAGAAAAAATGGAAAGGGGGAAATGACTATTTTGCCCTTAAATTTAACGTTTTGACTGAACATAAAAGCCACAAATCGACCATTTTTTAGTTGACAGGCCAAAAGTATTGAAAAAAATGAGGGGCCAAAGGTGAATGGTGGAAAGAGTTCAGGGGCTTCCCGAGTCATTCACCATATTTTAAAAGGAACTTATAAGTTTAAAATGTTGCTTTCACTAGTCACGATGCATGATCAAGAACAGAATCACCTCTGCCATTAACATTGTTATAGTTCATTGTTTGAGGTGAAATGCAGTCGACCCTACCAAGAGTTGCACAAAGTGAGAACTGTTCCGACATAAGAATTTTAACTTGGTAGTGCAGTCTGTAAAAAAATAAAATTGCATTTAGTTTGTGATAATATATATTAAAATTTCATCAAGCACAATATAAACACGAGAATTGCACGATAAATTTAAATGTATATTTTGGTGAATAATTGGTCAATTACATATTTGCAATGAGTGATAACACTATTCAGTTAAAATAATATAAAAATAAAGCCAAGTCTAATTGAAGTTAAGATCACCAGTCCATCCAAATTACAATTGAACATTTCACTGTATGATGCCTCCATTTTCTCCGTCAACATTATTTCAACACATAGAATTAACATGATGTGCATAACTTTACTAGAATGGTATAGTGTTTAATGAATTAACATGATGTGCATAACTTTAGTTTGGGGTTGTGTGTGTGAAAAATTCTCATTTGAGCTTTGATTTTGGGATTTACGATATTGCGAGTTTTTGTGAGGTTTTAATTGGGGGACTATTAGTTTAGGATGTGGACATATGAATTCCTTTGTGTGCTTGAATCTTTTCTTAATCGAGGGCGAGTAAGGTTTAAGTGCGGGGAGGTTTGATGTGCCCATTTTATACGGTTATATTAGGACTTTTAGGATTCACTTTTGTACACTTTTGTGCTCTAAATGTGGAATTTTGCCTTGAAATTCTCTAAGGAGACTTAAAAGCGACTTTTACGCTTTTATCACTTTTCTAGAGAATTTTGTGTGACAAGGCAATTTGTTTAAAGACTTTGAAGAATACCTTTGAAGATTTGAAGATTTGAAGAATTATATTTGAGCTTTTGAAGACTTGAAGAATTGAAGATAAGTGAAGTGAAGAGGAGGACATGATACAAAAAGAAGAAAGAAATCAAGATGCTGGATCTGGGCACCGTCGCAACTCGCGACAAATGTATGGCCAGAATCTTTCTTACATTTTTGTGCTATAAATACTCACCTTATCCTCTCCTCTTCAAATACCCTTCTTCTTCCTGTGATTTTTCTGGGTTCAAACCCTAGTTTTTATTTCTTTCTTTTCTTTGTTTTTGTAGGTTAATAATGTCTTTTAATTATCTAGGTTAGTTTAGTCTTTGGAGCATTTGATTGAGACTTCCATATCTATGCCTTGAGAATCATATCTATTAATTTAGTACTTTTGTTATCATGCATTTATTGAGCTTTGAATGTGAATTGTTAATGGCATTAGTGTTGTTGGAAGTTTGAGTATATGAATTGCTTGTATGATTAGTTGTTAGGGTTGGGAGAAAATAGCTAATTCTCCCTTCTTTTAATGTGGAATCCAAGAGCATGAATTAGAGATTCTTAATGATGTTGATGTGTTGATAATTTCTAGATGAATTTGATGATGTTGAATCCGTTGTCATGTTTGTTGTAGGTAGCAATTGAGAAAAGTCAATGAATGTCGATCGTTCTTGGATAATCTTGTGTAAATGCGTGAATCGGTTAAATGCTTAGACACTGTGTAGTGTTTATAAGTGTTGTCAAGCTTGTTGATTCTTTGTGCCAATGCCACCAATGGGATACTCTTAGCCGTGTTTCAAATAAGGGATTCATTGGTGAGGCTTGACAAGAGATGTCGAGTTCACTCTTGCAAACTACTAACTAAGAAGGATAAAAGACTTATATTCACAAGTGGAAGTAGTGAATGGATTGTTTCACTCGTTCTTGAAGCCTTTGTTATTTAGCATTCACGTATTCTTAATGCTATGTTTTACTTCATTTATGCCATGTGTTGTTTGAGAATAGGAAGTGTTTGCATGATTGAAGTGTTAGGGTGTTAGGAAAGTGACGAATTCCCTATCCCCTTTGCATGAAAATCTAAGAACATGAACTTAGAACTTCTTGTGGATAATGTGTTGTGACTCTTGCTAGATAAGTATGTTAATGTGGAATGTTCTCATATTTATCCTATACATGCAATGCAAGGTTGAATCTTGAATGTTGTTTGTTCTAGGTTTATCCTAATGAATGCTATGTTTGGTTAAATGGCTATGTTTTTTGTAGAAGGCTTGTTGTTGTCAAATCTATGGTCCTTCATGTATAATGCCATTGATGAAATACTTCTATGGTGTTGTTTTCCTAGAGTGATTGTCAACGAGGTTTGCAAATGGTCTATGTTTGTCTTTGTAAATTACTATTAAGAAGGAATGAATGTTGATCTTCCATTGGCATTCCCCATAGGTAAAAAATGTGATAGAATGAGTAAATGGTTCAATGATTTACGTTTGGTTTGGAAGTGGATGTCAATTGCCCCCAAGGCTTTGTCTTTTGTAGTTTCTAACCCTTTTTCTTAGTTTTTTTGATGATTAGCATAGTTAATTAACGTTGTTAGTTATCTTGTCTTTTAATTTCATAACTTAGGAAAACTAACCAACCAACCCCCCCCCCCCCCCTTTTTTACATGCTTTTATATGTGTATATATATTTACTTCTAGCCTAATATCAACCTTTTATGTTTAAATGCTTAAGAAACCCTTCTTCTTTGTGGACGACCCCGATTTGCTGCTATCTACTTAGTTGTAGTTAGTAAGTATTTAAGGCTCATAAATGTTAACTTTGAGAGGTATGACGATGACCTCCTGGGATGATACAGACTGCACCATCTAATAAATATATTTGTGTGGAGAATTTTTTATATGTGTAACGGTTCTAATAGTAAGTTACCAAGTGTATGAAAAAAGAACAAACTACCGTAACCACCATAGTAAAATCAGAAAATTTTACATATTGCACCACCTTATAATGGTCCAAAACATGTATATTTCCATAGGCTCTAATTTCCCAACACAATAAGAATATTTTTTTTTTGTAAACTAAAGAAAACACAAAAGCATGAACATAATACATGCACCCTATTATTTAATAGGCACAAAACAAGCATGATATGAATACAGAAGAAGTCAATCATATATTATAAGGAAAAATTACTCAATTTATATAAGTGTAATGTTTGTAATAGTTAATCTACATAATTGTAACGGTTGATTTTTTATGTCCTCTGTCTATGAAGTCTCTATACATCCACTATAGTTTGTCAAGTTCTTGCTAAAGTCTCACTACTAGAAAAAAGGTTCATAGCCACCGGTACATAAGCACTGAGCGGAACAAACCAATGCTGAAATGATGAAAGGCACCAATTTTATGACGAAAATATGGAAATCGGTGCTAGTACCCCTTTCCAGCACCGTAATTTGCACAACAGTGCCTAAAACTGGTGCCTTACATAAAAGATAGCATCGGTACAACCATTAAATGTGTGAGGAACAGGTGCTGGAAATGGTTTCTATGTGAGTAATAGTGTCTTTGGCGCGTAAAAAATGGAGGGAAAACAATAGCATCGGTACGAAGCAAGTAAGCTAGCACAGGAAATCATTTTTTGTGTGCCAGGAAAATGGGTCCCATTTGAAAAAGGGATGGTACTATTTTAATTTCTAGCACCGGTAGGGGAAAAAGGATTTAACCAGTGCTGAAATAGCCAAAATAGTCCATTTGGCAGGCAAAAATTGATGGGAAATTTTCTGGCACTAGTATGTAGGCAAAATACCGGTGCTAGAAGAGCATTTAATACTCACATACCACTATTCATTGGCGAGTAAAAAGTGAGATTTTGGGGAGAGAAGGTAATTAGTGGTGTTTTTGTTTTGGAGGGTTTTGACTATGAATGCTAAAATGAAGACTCACAAATGTTATGTTTTAAATTATTTTGCATGTTATTAATGATAGAATATGTTACAAATGGTTTGTATGCATATATTTTGTGTGTTTCATGTTCATGATACTTGCATTCATGGAAGAAATGTGATTATTTTCTTGATGTATTGATGCCACTAATATCTTGTTTAGGAATGTGAAATTGTTGGGTAAGTTTTGAATGTTGTGATGTGAGTTGTATGTAAGGTTTTCCAAATTGATTTTGAATGTTTAGAATCTTGCATAGCCATTTTCGTTGCGTGGAACTATAATTGTCGTACATTCGTTAATTTGTAGAGATAGAACATGCAATTGAGAGGCGTAAGCATGTGTTTTGCAATGTGAGTTGGTTGAGAAAAGAATATGTTGATTTTGTGGAGGAGTTTTTAGAGCACGTATTTGACCGTGAGAAGTGAGTGTTATGTCCTTGTCATGATTGCAATAACCGTTACCGTAGTAATAATAGAGACATCGTGAAACCTCACTTGGTTAGGAGAGGGTTTCAAAAAGATTATTTGGTTTGGGCGTTTCATGGGAAGAAGGCACCGCTGGAGGTGGTTGTAGGTAGGGGAGGAAAGTGTTTCAAAGAGGTAAATTTAGATGACTTGTGTGAGGAGGTTGTCAATGAATTTAGACGAAGGCTCGAGGTTTTGTCAAATTTCTTAGGTGAGAAGGAAAGACCGTTGTACCCCAGTTGCAATAAGAAGGATATGTTCATGTCATGTTTTATGTAATTGTTTAATATGAAGGTGTTGGTACATGGAGCGACACTAGTATGAACAAGTTGCTAAAGTTCTTGAATGAGAAGCTTCCCTCTGGTAGCAGGATACTGAACAACCTCTACAAAGCGAAGAGAATTTTTTGTCTGATGGGATTGGAGTATGAAAAAATACATGCTTGTTCCAACGTTGTGTTTTGTACAGGGGTGACTGGGAGAAGGAGGTGGCATGCCCCTTATTCCATGTGTCATGCTACAAGAAAAGGAGAAATGTGGTTGTCGATGGAGAAGTTTTCGTAAAGTTAAGGAAATGGGTTCCTGGAAAATGCATGCGGTATCTTCCAATTATTCTGAGGTTGAAGAGGTTGTTCAAGAATTCCAATTATGCAAATAATATGACGTGGTACATGGGAAGAGGTTTTATTGAAGATGGTGTTATTCATCATCCAGCTGATGTTGATCAATGGAAGAGATTTGATAAGAGGTATCTGGAATTTGCAAGTGAGCCAAGGAACTTGAAGATGGATTTGTGTACTGATGGAACGAACCCGTTTAGAAACATGTTCTCTAGGTATAGTTCATGGCCGATAATGTTGTCCATATACAACCTTCCACCGTATGTGTATGAAGAGGAAATATCTGTTGATACCTTTGTTGATTTCTAGGCCAAAACAAGCAGGAAATGACATTGATATGCATCTGGCACCAATGATAGAAGATTTGAAGGTTCTATGGTCTGAAGGTGTCGATGTGTTTGATGGTTTTAGGGGATCAAAGTGCAATTTGAAGGCAATGCTTTTTTGTACCATAAATGATTTTCTACCATATGGAAACCGTTTGGGTTATTTGGTGGAGGGGAACAAGGCAAACCCCGTGTGCGAAGAGTCCACATATTACCAACAACTGAAGAATGGTCGCAAGACAGTGTATTTGGGTTACCAGAAATTCCTCCCAATGAAGCACAAATTATATGAGGATGCATTTCAATTTTTTGGTAAGAAGAAGGTTAGGAAGGAGCCAAGACAATTGAAGGGGCTTTTCATCCACAACAAGGTGAGGAAATTGAATGTTGTACTTGGGAGGAAGCTGAAGAAGGTGGGTGCAGAGACTGATGAACCTTGAAAAAAGAGGTCGGTTTTCTTTTGTTTACCTTACTGGGAGCATTTGGATGTTTGCCACTATTTGGTTATAATAACCATTGGGAAGAATATGTGTGAGAGTTTGATTTGTACCTTGCTTAACATTCATAGGAAGACAAAGGACAACTTGAATGCCCCGAAGAATTTGTTACAGCTTTGAATTCATTCAAACTTAGCCCCGGAGGTGAGAGGGAAGCAAATGTACCTCCTTCCTACCCCGTAGAATCTGTCACTGGATGAGAGGAGATCGGTTTGCGAGTGTATCCAAGGAATCAAGGTACTATCCAGATACTCTTCTAATGTTAGTCGCTTTGTGAACGATGATTTGCGTATGAACGCCTTGAAATTGCATGATTTTCACATTCTCATGTAACAATTGCTGCCTGTTTCCATCCATGGTGCTAATGGGGGGAGGGAGGGATGTACGATTTCGTGTTATGCGACTGTGTTTCTTCTTCAACTCAATTATTCAGAAGAATACAAGTAGGAAAGTGCTTTATGTGTTGGAGTGAGATGGGGTTTTAGTGTTATGTCAGTTGGAGAAGTGCTTTCCTCTATCCTTGTTTAATATCATGGTTCATCTAATCATTCATTTGGTTAGGGAAATTTGACTATGTGGTCTGGTGGGAATGCATAGGATGTACCCTTTCGAGGGGCACATTGTTTTCAAAGGTTACGTTCGCAATCGTAGCCGACCGGATGCGAGCATCATGCAAAGGTACGTGACCGAAAAGAACATTGAATACTGTACTTCGATCTTAGTTGGTTGAAATCGGTTGGATTACTTGAACAAGCTCACTTTGGTAGGAAGAATGGGGTTGAACGTTCTAAAGGTACACTTCATACACCCTTCTATGCAGAGTGGATGACAGTTCACCTTTATGTTTGATAGAATAGAAGTGAGACTGTAATCTATGTTCAGGAGCACATGTAATATTTACAAGCACTATATATGGACTGACCTTCTAAGAAAATACAGCTAGAGCATTCTTCCACATCTATGAATTGGTTTTATTATCGATGTTGTGTGGATGACATGCCTATTAAACTTCCGGTTTTGCAAGAAGGCCAAACTACATTGTCAGAAGTACCTAGGGTAAGATATTAATGGTTTTACTTTTGCACCAACTAAAAAGGACAACAAGAGCATGACACAGAACAGTGGAGTTTACATGAAATCTGAATTGATGTGGTAGTCTAACAAGAAAGACAAAAACCCTATCATTGCAGTGATGGCCTTTTATGGGGTGATTGAGGAAATTTAAGGGTTGGACTATGTTGAGTTCAAAGTTGTGGTTTTCAAGTGCCAGTGGGTTGATAATGGAGTCGAGGTTTGTATGGAGATACCCATGTGTTTCAAAATGGTGTACCTTACCCGAGTTGGGTTCGAGGATGACAAGTTTATCTTAGCGGCCAGGCACGCCAGGTTTTTTTATGTCCGGGATCATAGCATTGAAAAGTGGCATGTTTGAAAAGGAGATTGATTGGCCCGTCCGAGCAGATTTTCCTGAGTTCCAATCTATATTTCCAAGTTTGAAGGATGCGGGTGGAGCTTTAGTAGGTAGACGGTTGCATGTCGATAGATTGTGGGTTGATGAGAGCAGTCAAATTGTGGGGGTGATGTTGTCTTGAAAAGGAAAAAGATAGGTGCATCTTATCACCATAAATGCAATTATCATTATACTTTTGTGTACTTGTTAGTGCCCTATTTATCCAACATACTGATATTAATATATAAATTTTGGCTTAGTTCGTATGTAGTGTAGTGTCGTGAGTATCTATTTTCTCCTTTGTTATAACTTCTTTAGGAAAAAGTTGAAATGGGAACCATCACCGGTAATAGTATCCAAAACTGGTGCTGAAAAACAGAGTAGGTGTTGTGTACTTAAAATATATTTTCCACTTTGCTCTCGGGTTAGAAAAAAGATCAAAAACAATTAATTTAAGCAGCCTTAGGAAACTTCTTTATCCTAAATAGGCACCATTATATTCGTTATTAGCACCGGTATTTTTATAATTGTGTTGTGTACATAGAATATATTTTTTCACATTGCTCTCGGTTGGGAAAAAAAGATTAGAAAAATTAGTTAAAGCAACCTTAGATGTACATATATAGGCACCCAAGGGTTTTGGAAAAATATTGGTTAACTTTGACATACAATAAGAACTTTGTTCGATGTTGCATAAATGTACATAGCGTTAATGTTCATTAGTTACCTAGGCTTATATTGAGCATGAGACCGATCATCCTCTTCTCTCTGAAGCGATGGCAATAAAAAACCTACCATCTTTCTCTTTCCTTCCGATCATCTCCGGCCACGCCGTTATGGTGGGGCTGCCGGTGGAACCTAAGTCTTCATCCTATGCACAAGCAGTAACCAAAGAGCTCTGTCAAGCCCTTCTTATAGACCCTTATGAAATAAACCCTAATAGCGCTCCCTTCAATCCAAAATCAAAGATCGATCATTTAGGGGAACTTGGTCTCCACTTCTTAGATTCAAAATGTCTCCGTCTCGAAGCTTCTCTCCGGTGGATCTTGGTCGGTAAGTTCTATAGAAGCAGACCTCAAATGGAGAAATTGCGTAAGGATTTCCAAACGGCTGGGTTTATGGGTCACATTGATATTATTTTATTAGATAATCGTCAGGTTTTGATTAAATTTGAATTGCCTGATAATTACTATCATTTTTGGTTGCATAAAATATGGAATTTTGGTGTTTATTCAATCAGAATGACTAAATGGGTTCCAAACTTTAATCCAAATGCTAATTCTCCTTATGCTCCTGTGTGGATTTCTTTGTATGGCTTTCCCCAATAGTTCTTTGATTATTGGGCCCTAATGTCAATAGGGAATTTGTTAGGTTCCCCCGTTAGAGTAGATAAAGCAACATTAAATAAAACAAAGACCCATGTTACTAGAGTGTGTGTGGAAATTGATGTTACTAAGCAACTTATGGAAAGATTTGGCTCAGTTTCAGAGACATTAGTTTTTGGCAATACCTTGAATATGAGGGCGTACCTCATTATTGCTCTAACTGCCTAAAACTAGGCCATTTAGCTAATGTCTGCAGGTTTGACCGGAATGCAACCAAATTTACTCCCTTGAGACCTACAATTCCAGCCTCTGATATTCCTAATGGTAAGAACTCCAACCCCAAGGAAGGACAGGGTAGGCAAAATGGTAAGGGGGTAGGATCCTCCTACACTGGTTTAGCTCATAATGAGAAAGTTTATATCCATGTTAACAAGACTAAAATGGTTCTTACTGCATAGGTTCCTATTAAAGAATTGCCAAAATTTAGGACAAAATGTAGTCTACAAATTACAAGGGAAAGGTGATAGAAGAACCTCTTCAAGAGAACATCTCACAAAGGAAAAGTTCTGAAGTTCAGATCCCTGCTTGGGGATCTCAGGTTCCTGTATCTATCTCTCACCTAAATGTTCTGAACTCTGATTTATTTGACCCCCCTGAACTAATTGAAGTACCTGATGTTGTAAGCCCCAGTCATCCTCCCACTGATAGCCATAACATTAGTGTTCATAACCTATTTTCTAAGGAACCCCTCAACAAACTAAGAAAAAAATTCACTGAAGAAAATCTCAATGATTCTTAAAATGTTTATGAATCTTGTTTAGATACTCAAGGAGAGGATTTCATTGAAATCAATAGAGAAAACTCTCCACTCCTATACTCGTCAAAAAAGAATGCCAAAATCTCTGACTGGCTTAATACTGAATCTTCTAAGCTCCCTAAACACTTAAGGACTAATATAGAAAGACTTAATTTCGAAGAGATTAAAGCTAATCTTACTGAGTCTCACAAGAAACAAAGTTCCATAATGAATCCTTTAATCACTAAACCAGTTAACAAAGATCAGAAAATAAGACCAAAAAAAAATATAACAAAAAGGATTACACCTCAACTCCTCAAATGGTTTTCACATGTTCTTCATTGTACACCTCCAAATCAACTCAACGATAAGTCTCAATACTTGTACATGGAATATCAGAGGGATTGGAAATATTCCATCCCAAAATAGAATTGAAGACTTTAAAATAAAACACAAGATAAAAATCTGCACCATCATTGAACTTATGCTACACTCAGACAAATCTCAAAATATTGCTACAACAATTGGTTTCAAGAATTTTTTCCCCAAATCTGGATTGGAAAATCTAGATATTTTGAGATGACTCAGTCACAATAGATATCTAATCAGTTGATGAAAAACTCATCTTTACAAAGACCCACCATCAATCTTTAACACAAGAGTGTAAAATTAGTTTTGTTTATGCAAAACACACCATAAAAGAGAGAAAGATCTTATGGAACAAAATAAGTTCCCTTAATGGAGAAGCTTTCTGTTTAATAAGAGACTTCAATGTAATCTCTAAACAAGAACAATATCTAGGCCCCTCAATTCCCAATCAGAAAAGTATTAGGAATTTTAATAACTTCTTAGCATGTAAGTCCTTAACTGAGATTCCCACATCAGGCAGCCTGTTCACCTGGACAGGTATAAGACCTAAGGGAAGAGTTTGGACAAGGCTGGACATGGGACTTTCTAATAACTTATGGTGGTCAAAATACAGTTCATCAAATATCAGAGTTCTTACTAGAGAAAATTCTAATCACACCCCTTTAATCCTCCATATTTCAAAGAGCCTACCATTCACTGGTTTAGGAGCCTTTTAAATTTTAAGTATGCTGGATAAAACATCCAACTTTCATGAAACTAATAGAAAATACAAGGACTATATACACTACTGAAAAAGGAATGAGGAAATTCATCTTTAAACTTAAACATTTAAAATCCACTATAAAAACTTGGAATACAGAGGTCTTTAGGAACATCTTTGATAAGGTTTAGGCCTCAGAAGAACAATTGGTTCAAGCTGAAGCTAACCTTCAACAACATGAAGATACCTCAACTCTAACAGCTTACAATGAAGCTAAAGCTAATTTAAAATTAGCTATCTCTAATCAAGAAACTTTTTGGAAACAAAAATCCAATCTAAAGTGGCTTAAGGAAAGAGATGCTAATTCAAAAATTTTCCACCAAACTGTAAAATCTAAGCATTAAAGACAAACCATAGCTTCAATTAAAAATCAAGATGGTATGGGAATTCATAACCAAGAAAACATAGGTAAAGAAGCCATAAACTTCTGTACAGACCTCTTATCAGAAGAAAATTCAGACCCCTTGGCATTAACACTTATTGGTTTTTGGAAAATATTCCAAATTCAATCACCCAAGAAATGAATTTTAAATTAACAAAACAAGTCTCTTTTGAGGAACTGACATATATAGTAAATTCTATGGGCAGCCAATTAGCCCCAGGGCCTGATGGCTATTCAGGGATTTTCTACCATAAATGCTGACATATCATCAAACAAGATGTACTTGCAGCAATCAATGATTTATTCCCGGGATCTAATATTCCTATAGCCTTTTCATTAGCTTTAATAGTATTAATCCCTAAAATGGATGTATGTTCTAGTTTTAAAGGTTTCAGACCTATAAGCTTGTGTAATTTCATAAAAAAAATCTTTTCAAAGGTCATTTCAATAAGACTGAACCCACTTCTTAATAATATCATTAGCCCAGAACAATCAGCCTTTGTATCTGGAAGAGAGATTGCTGATAATGTGCTTCTTTTACAAGAACTCATTAATATTCTCCACCCTAAAACCAAAGGACATAATATGATATTAAAATTGGATATGATGAAGGCCTTTGATAGGGTTTCTTGGTCCTTCCTAGCTCAAACATTGACTAAAATAGGTTTTCATCAACATTTCATTAACTTAATCATGACTAACCGTAAATCATCTTTTTTTCTCAATCCTCATCAATGGGAAAACAGTGGGTTTCTTCCCTGCCACTAGAGGCTTAAAGCAAGGAGATCCCCTTTCTCCTTTGCTTTTTATTATTATGGCTGAAACATTATCAAGAAATCTTAATTTTCTCTTTAGATACTCAGATATGGAATATTATAAACTTCCATATCAGATGTCTAAAGTAACACATCTTCCTATGCAGATGATACTGTCATTTTGCTTAAATACACAAAGAAAGGCTTAAAAACCATCATCGGCTTTTTAAAATCATATGAAATGGTTTTAGGCCAAAAAGTAAACTTTGAAAAATCATCCTTTTTTATATCAAAACATGCTCCTCCAAGAATAATCTCAGCAATCAAATCAGAATCTAACGTGATAGAAGGATCTTTAACTTTCAAATAGTTAAGTTGTCCAATTTTACTGGAAGACCTAAAATATATTTTTTCAAGGTCTGATTACTTCCATCAAATCCAGAATAGATAATTGGCATAACAAATTGCTTTCTCCTAATGGTAAAGAAATATTGATCAAACATGTCCTCTCTTGTGTTCCAAGTCATCTAATTGCAGTCCTGAAGCCAACTGATTACACAATTAATCAGATACATAAAACACTGGACAAATTTTTTTGGTCTGCTAATTCAGATCTTAATCAAATAAAAAGAACCTGGAAATTATATGTGTTCCCTCCTAATGAAAATGGATTAGGTATTAAAAATCTCTATACTCGGACTAAAAGCTTCAGCCTAAAACTGTGGTGGAAATTGGAAAATTGAACCTCATTATGGGCTAAAACCATGTGGTCAATCCTAGATAACCATAAGACTTCCAAAACATGGCTAAGAATCAAAGACATTAATGAAATTGCTCTGGAAAACATACATGTTACAATTGGGAAAAGATAGGTCCCATTCTGGTACTCTAACTGGATAGAAATAGGCCCCTTAGTGGATAAATGGGATACCAACATAACCTTGCCTTTCCCTGATCTAAGTGTCTCTGAGTTCATTAGGACTAAGTACTGGATTCTGCAACAAATACACCGGCACTTACATGATCAGTTGATCAACGAACTGGAAAAAGATATTAAATTATTTCCTGAATTTGAAGATAAAATGATTTGGAAGTTGACAAACATTGGAAAATTTAGTTTAAAAATAGCATATTAGTTAATCAGAGAAAAGAGATCAGTAATCACATCCTTAAACATCTTTGGTCACCTTTACTACCTAATAAAATGAAATACATGAACTGGAAAGTCTTAAACAGGCTAATGGTTTTTCCCTGATGTTTTAGAGGATTTTGGATTCAATCTTCCATCACGATGTTGTTTCTGTTTTAGTTCTGAAGAAATCATCCATCATAGTTTTAAAAGTTGTCCTAAGATTAAACTGTTATGGGATCAGATACTATCACTTTTTAAACTAAGATATCATACATCTGATTACCAGTGTGATAGATACTATTTTCTCTAGAATTGCCCTACTAACAACACTAAACTATCTGAACTGATTAGAATCATCCCCTGTGCTGTTATTTGGTTTCTATGGTGTGCTAGATGTAAATATCACTTTGAAGGAGTTAAACCAAATCATACTCTCATTTAAAAGTTGATTTTGCTCCTACTAAATTATATTATACTAGCACATAAACAGCAATTCAATTGGATTCTAACTGGTTCTAGACCTAAACTGATTTCTAGTTCTTCACAGAAGATTATAAAAACTGTTATGATTGTCCAATGGACACCTGGTATTGGCTATAAATTGAACATTGATGGATCCTTTCATAGTGATAGGTGTGCAGGGGTTGGCTGTATCATCAGGGATCCATCTGGGCTATTTGTTACTGCCTTATCCCCAATTCAGACTGAAGAAATTTCCCTTAGAGATGGCCTTCAATTGGAAATTAATAAAGGCATCCATAAATTGGAGATAGAAACTGACTCCTTGGTACTAATGAAGGTCATCACCAGATTATATCAGGTACCATAGAAGATTTGTGAACTAATCTGAGAAATTTGGGAGCTACTGAAGCACGTGGAATACTCCATATCGCACATTTTTAGAGAGGCAAATGCAATTGCAGACTCACTGGCGAAGTTAGTATCAATCCAAAAGGTAAACTGTACCTTTACCTCTGAAAATATTCCTGCTAACATACTTAGTAAAATTCAGTTAGATGCAGCTTCTGTCCCATGTAATAGACATGGTTATTAGCTACACTAGTTTTGGTCATATCCCCTTCTCTAGATTGGAGACTCTTTGTCTATTGTGTCTTTTTTGTTTATTAGAACATATTACTGTGGTTCTTAGCCCTTCACTTTCAGGAGCTGCATGGAGTCAAGGAGCTGAATGGAGTCAAGGGCATCCTCAGACCGGAGCATCACTTGAACTTTGGAGCTGAACCAATGAAGGAAGACCTGAAGAAGCCTATAACAAATTTAAGAAACAATCTCTGCATAGTGACTTTTTTCGGGGGAAGAGGGTTGCGAGGATCTAATATGGGAGGCCACCTCTTCTTGTCGACACATGGGAGTGGAGGCAAGAAAGTGGAAGGCCATATTTAGCTTCCAAAATAGGTTAATGGCCATCTTCTTCATTGAGTTGGGGGTAGAAGATGAAGGAGTTGGATTGAAGCTATTGTACATAACTTTTCTATGATTAACTTTTTCCACTTGTATTTCTATCAAAATGCTTTATGAGTTATTTTGATTAAGGTTTGGGGAACCTAATATACACCCCTTAACTTAAGTGAGTTTTACATATAAAAAAGCCTAGGCTTATATTGATTTCCGTTAAGCATTTGTTGATGTTCATCAACACTAGTATTGTTTATATTTTTATGATGCATGGAAGGTGTTTGATAAAATTCTTGAGTGGACTATGTAGGATATGACACCAAAAAATCCATTCAAGAGGTCACGAAATGCATCCATGTCCTCTCTGTAGATGCAATCCAATGTTAAACAACTAGAGAAGAGGTCTGTGTCAAAGCAGGTAAGGCTAATCGAACAAACTTACAGAACAAGGAGGCATTTTCTAGAGAGAGGAATAGAATCTTCTCCCCCCCCCCCTTTGAAGAATCTATCCGGTACTTGGATGGGAGAAATTGTGTGACACGCCTAAAATGTTTAGCCTCAACATAGTGAGCGAGTTCTATGCTAATTTGAGGTGTGGTCCGAGGTGGGATGAGGCGTTTTGTTAAGGCAAAATTGTGCAATTGACAGTTGAATCCATCAACAAATTGTACGGGTTGCCAAATGTTCCCTCCGAGGAGGATGAATTTATGCATTCCACTACAAGACCGATGACAGTTAGGAATTTAATGATCCCTCTGGGAAGGAGATTGTGAGGACTGTCCCTAGGTCAGAACCAGTGTCGATTCTCTTGTCAAAACAGGTAGGTTAAAGATTCCAAAGAAGCACCTCATGTCCGAGATGAATGTATGGTACCGTTTCGTAGCATCCAAAATTGATCCGGTCACAGTGAACACAGAGTTGCACAGTATGAGGCTTACACATATGTACGCAATTAAGCAAAAACTGTGATGGAATGTAGGTAGGCAAATGGTGAATGCATTAGACAGGGTGCTAAGAAATCACGTTGTTATGATTTCTGCAGCCTCGTCTCAAAACTGTGCACAAAAGCCAATGTCCCCAACTATCCGCACGACATATACGGGCAACCAGTGGGTAAGATTACAACAGACACTTTCTACAAAATGGCTCATGACAATGTGGGTGCTTCATTGGAATCTAGAGTCACTACGTTAGAGGTGGGTGTGCAAAGTCTGCTGATGGAATCACATTATCAAACATCCTAGTGCGATCACATGTGTAAGGTTTTTCAATATCAGTTCCCGGATGCCATGAAAGCAGTTTTACCTTTCCCTACATACCGAGACCTTGTCGTCGGGCAGAGCGACGTGGGAACAAGCTCAGAAGATGCACAAATGTTGGATGAAGAGTTGTTTGCTAGATATTATTCATGATTTTCTATTAAAAAAATTCATAAGCTATTGTTTTTTTCACTTTTAAATTTGTTTGGATGTTTAGAAAAAATCTATGTTGTTTCATAGCCATAATATTAGTATCATCACATGGATCTAGCATTATCAAGTTTTTATATTGAATTTATGGTGGTAAACAAATCTGATTTCCCTTTATTAGTTCCAAACTATTTTCCATAATTTAGTCTAGAAGATGTACAACCACTTTATAATTTATACTATCAAAAATTCTATTATTTAAATTCCATGTATTTAGGCTATAATAACAAAATTCAAGTATTTCAAAGCAATGGATAAGGTGTTCACACACTTTTGGGCAACAAAGCAACTTCAGAAAATATTGTACAACTTTTCTATTTTCAGTTTTGAGGATGTTCCCGCTACCCAATAATGTCCAAATCGCATAGTTGTGATCATAAATTATTGAAATACACTATAGAATTGCCAATTTTGCGTTTCAGCAATTCTAAGATTCTCGGAGGGACTCTAGTGGAAAAAGAAAAAACTTCACTCGAATGTCCAATATAAAACCCGATCAGATGCAATGCTACATTTTGAAACTCTGATGTATATTCGAAGATCGAATCAAAAAATTTATTAATCTTTCGTGGGAAAAACATACCAATAATCCTTCCTATTTGTACTTCCTAACTTCCAAGTGCATGTATACTGGGGATTTCAGAGCTGTTCCAGTTGGAAACTGAAATCACTCAGGAACTGAAGTGGAACTTTGGAACCCCACAGCAGTTGACCTTTGGTGGAACTGGCCCAATTCTGACACCGATCAAAGGTGCATGTGAACTGGGAAAGAGTTGAGACAATTTTTCCTCTCGCTATTATTTATGCAAATTTTGTTTTCCTCTCGATTTGGGTTTCATGTTTGGGAATGCAATTTTTAAAATCATTTATTTATTTATTATTTAATTTTTGTTGAAATAATCATTTTTTTAAATTAAATTAAATTTAAAAATGAAAAAAGAAATTGTATTATTTAATTGAAAAAAGAAATTAAAAAAGTAAATTGTAAAAAAATGAAATTTAAAAACAAAATTTTAAAGGTGTAAAAAAATTATAAAGTAAATTGTATTATTAAATATCACAATTCAATTTATTTTGGGTAGATAAATTTATTTAAATTAAATATTGAAGGTAAAATTAATGAGTAAGATGAAGAAAATAAAGTGGGGTCCATGTTATGGTTGCAAAGTGGTTTCATTAATTCTGAAGAAGAAAATTGAGTGTTTTCTTTGTGGTTCAGTTGATGAGGTGGAGGAGAAAGATTGAATATTTAATAAATTGAAACCACAAGAGGGGTTGCTGAGCGATTTTACCATCGTACATGGTCTAAGTAATCTAGAGTAAGATACTCTAAGATATATACTATCTCTTTATTAAATTTCATGAAAAAATCCTTTCCTATTAAAAACCTCATATTAACCCAGTAATACACAATATCAACTTATTTTGATAAAAAAAGAAGGTGTAACTTAGTTTTGGGTAAGCGTGTAATTTTAGAAAAGTTATATACGGACCCTTTTTGGGTATCACAATTTCGGAACATGGGAGTCAAATTGAATATCCACAACAATGAAAAAAACTTTCCCCCTTATGTGGGCAGTAAATCAAATATTGCTAAATAGTGAAAATGAATATAGCCACTAGTTTTTCGTTGGAAAACTTTTCCCCCTTATGTGTAGGTGTCGAAAATTTTCAAATTTTGGTCAAAATTTAGGCGGAAATATCAAAATTTTGTGAATTTGAAAGGGGCACCACTTTTAATACCGATGTTATATTGAAAATGATTTCTCCCGCCCAAAATTGATTGGGCTGAAAAATAATCAGCCCAAACCAAAAAACTTGGCACCGGTATTCTCATATATGGCACCAGTATTTTTGTACTGGTGCCAAGTACTTGGACAAATTTTATCAAACCAA
Organism: Rubia yunnanensis; assembly: GCA_037428765.1. Classification (NCBI taxonomy): domain Eukaryota; kingdom Viridiplantae; phylum Streptophyta; class Magnoliopsida; order Gentianales; family Rubiaceae; genus Rubia; species Rubia yunnanensis. The sequence goes on along the minus strand of CM075069.1, from coordinate 59,548,368 downwards.
CTCTCTGTCACGAAAAAGAAGCCCTGAGAAGTTGTTTTCATAATTTTGGGCACCGATTTTTTCATAATGGCACCGGTTGTTTTACCTATGCTCTGTACTTAGAAAACATTTTCGAACTTTGCTCTCGGGTTGGAAAAAAATTAAAGAAACCTCGCGCAACTGCCTTCACCTACATATGCACCAGTATTACATGCTACAACACCGGTATAATAATGGCGTTGTGTACTTAGAATGCTTGTGAATATGCTAGAATGTAATAGAATTATATTAAGCACTGATATGTCCGATTAAGTACCGGTGATGACTCCGCTTATATAAAATGCGAGCGATCATCTTCCTCAAATAACAGTCTCGTTTTTCTCTTCAAACCCATCATGCGAATGGTTTCTCCTCCATCAATCTCTACATACTCTACCATTTAATCCTCATTCAACCTCTATTACCCCACTTCCTCAATCCCACCTTATACAACAACCCCAAAAAACCCCTTTTTTGTATCTACGAACCCCATTTCTCCACTTTCTCCACTTAACGCTGGCGAAGTCCCCTTCACTCGGTTTTCGACCGAAATCATGAAAAGGTACTTCATGATTCCTTCATTTTTTGTTGTGTATAAACCCTAACTTGCTTTACATTAAATGATATTTATATATGTTCGATGAAATGTATGAATGAAGATTTTTGAATGTTAAGTTGTTTAGGGTTGGTCATTGTGTGATGATGAAGTATGACATAGTTAAGCGTGTGATGTTAAAGGGTTTGTTGGAAAATGTGAGGGATGTACACTATGTGTGTAATGTTTGAAGTGTTCAATCCAAAGTGTATGCCATATAGGTAATTGTGTGATGTTAAAGTGTGATATAGTTGACTGTGTGATGTTGAAGGGTTAGTTAGAAAATGTGTGGGATATACACTATGTGGGTGATGTTTGAAGTGTTCAATCCAAAGTGTATGGCATATGGGTAATTGGGTGATGTTGAAATGTGATATAGTTGATCGTGTGATGTTGAATGGTTTCGTCTAAAATGTGTGACATTTATACTATGTGTGTGTGATGTTTTAAGTGTTCAATCCAAAGTGTATGACATATAGGTCATTGTGTGATGTCGAAGTGTGTTATAGTTGATCATGTTGTTGAGGGGTTTGTTCTAAAATGAGTGAGATATACACTATGTGTCTGATGTTTGAAGTGTTCAATCCAAAGTGTATGACATATAGGTCATTGATGTGCTATATATTGTGTTCATATATTGTGGGATTATTGTGTTTTTATTGAGATATAATTGGCACTTAGGTGTTTTTGGTGCAGGATTTCATAGATTGTGAAGAATTGAGAGGGAACTAAACATTGTACTCTTTTTCCCTTAACCAACGGTTTTTTTCCACTGAATTTTCCAGGTTAAGGTTTTTAATGAGAAAATATGCTCCAGTGGAAAATGTTCTTAGTTTATAAGACATTTTTCTAGAGATGAGGAAGAGAGGCAAAAGGAGAATTGTTGAAGTTATGAGATGAAAAATGAATTACTGAAGAGATGCGTATTTGAAGAAATTAAAGATATTCACTTCCTATATTGATAGGGATTGTATTATCTCTCCTTCAATTAGAATTCCTTAATTTTAGAAATTAGTTAATTAGAGTTAGAATAAATTTTGTTATATTTTATTTCTTTTTATTCGGGATCCAAATTTGGTGTGGACTTGGTTTGTTTTTTGAGCAGTCGGATACGGATATAAAAATACCTGTAGGACTTCCGCAAAGAAAAGAACGCGAACTTTAGATACATTAGACAAAGTAGTAGTTTAGGAATTAGTTTGAGCATTCTTAAAAGGTGATACCCTCGCCCTCAGGGCCGTAGCAGCACCAACACCATAGCTGAGGAGGTAAATTACAACAGACACCTTGGTCAAACCCCTGATCCACAACTGTATTCGCTATCCACAAGGTACCCCTCCACAGGAGAAATCCCTACGCTGCGATTTGAGCATTCTTAAGATTAAACTGAAGTTGCATTCACGTGGTTAATTACTTTGGAGCCAATATTCATCAATGGAGTGCGCAGCCTTGCGTCCAAATCTGGTTTTGATTGTTTTAGTTTAGGGCAAATGAGTTGGCTGACCCTTCTACTATTGCTATTTGACCCTTTGGCCCCCTATTTTTTTCGACCACTTTCTTCATTGAACTAACAAAAGTGTTGAATCGTAACCCTTCCGTCCGGTCAAAGCGTTAACGTCGATCAACACCGTTAATTATAAGGGAAAAATAGTAATTTTTCATTGTTCTTTTCTTTTTCTTATTTTTCAATTTTTTTATCTTTTTTCCTATTTGCCTATTTTTCTTTTTTCCTTTTTCTATTTCCTAATTTCCTTCCTTTTCATTCCTCCTTTTTCCTTTTATTTTCCTTAAACGTTTTTCTTTCTCCCGCCGCCGCCTTCCTCCTCCCCTCCCCTCCGCCGCCTACCGCCACCTCACCACCTATGGAAACCCTATTTCCACCACCTCTCCACCACCATCACCATCTATTCTCAGCTAACTCGCCACCACCACCACTTATTTTCCTCCCCACCACCACCATATAATCTCCTCCACTTCGCCAGCCAATCCACCACCATTGATTCTCGGCCACCTCACCAGCCAGTCCACCACCATAAATTCTCCGGCACCATATATTCTCCTCTCCATTTTCCCCAAGATGCCAGAAATCGTTGTTTGCCCAGAAATCCATAGAGAAGAACCCAAATCCAGGAGACCCAGAATATACCGAGAATAGCCCCATCTCCGTCGGATTCCATAAGAATGAATCCGACCCAACATAGAGACTAACATTTTAATTGGCAAACCAATTCAAGCTGTCGTTTCTTCCCATCCTTCATGGTTGCTCTAGAAGCTCGCCAATGGAGATAATCCTAATCGATTGCCCGACTCACTCTGTTCTAATTGCCCATTAACTTCACTGCCGGTAGAGATAATAGAAGCTCACATAAATATGGAAAAGGGAGATGGGTTTATTGCTCAGGAGATGAATTTGGTCGATGGAAAGTTTTCTACAAACCTGGGGAAAATCGACAACACTGAAGAGTTGGCCAACACAGTGGGCTCAAATATTATGGGACAAAATGGAGGAGGATGGTGTGGGAGTTTAGGGTATTTATATGAGTTAGGCTAGTACATCCATAGGGAGGTTGAGTTACTACATTACTGTGTCGGCGGATAGCTGGAATCTGGTACTGGAAACACCGGCGGCTTTTCCGGGTCACTGTTATGGACGGACGAGAATCATGTGGTTGGGAGCCCCATTGTGGTGTCCCAAATGGATCCAGACATCAATGCAGATCCGTCTGGAAAAAAGGAAAATTAGAAAAGAAAACATGGAAAAGAAAAAAGAAAAAGGAGAAAAGAAAAAGGGGAAAGAGAAAATTACTAATTTGCCCTCAAAATTGAGGCTTTTGGCCGAAGTTGATGCTATGACTAGACAAAAGGGTTACAATTAAACTTTTTTGTTAGTTTAGGGAGGAAAGTGATCGGAAAAAAAAGGGACCAAAAGGGTCAAATGGCAATAGTTGGAGGGTCTGGCAAGTTATTTGCCCTTTAGTTTATTATATTTCATTAACCGTGTTTAATTATTTTTATATTTATTCGTTTAGTTTAATTTTTATGTGTATATAATTTGTATATCGGCATGGAATAATAAGTATTATTTTATGAATCATGATGCGTAATTTTTTTCATAATTGATTCTTATGTGTTCTTGATTGTTCTTGGTTTAATTTATTCTTAATGTATTTAAGCCTGATCAACTTGAATATTATTGGGATAATGCTAACTAATTCCACCAATACGTAATTGTTTGAAAGGGTTAGTGAGTAGTGAGTACTTGAGGAAGCTATACAGATAACTAGTTAAGACTGTAACAGCAAGATGTTGAACAATTAAGTGTGCACTACTACTTGTGAATACTTGGGTAATTGCTATATTAGGTTCTTTTAATTCTTAATACTATCGAGATGTGCATCTAGTTTAACGAATACTTTCCGGGGGCATCTTGGTAAGTGAAGCAATTGGTTAATTATAATTGATCAATTGTCGACATAGTAAGAAATAATTGGGAGGGTTCAGAAAACACATGTCGTCCTCTAACTGATAGATACATATGAATTGATTTATCTTTGCACCTATGATCAATGTTAACTAATGCAAGTTATTCCGAACCGATTACCTTCTTCTTATATTTTCTATATTTTTATATCTGTTAGTTTACACTATTAATTTATATTTTATATTAGTTAATTGCATTATTATTTATTTAGAAAAATCCTGAAAATTAAGGCATTGTGGCTACACCAATAGTGTTCTATATTAGTAGGTATTTTTATTATATTTATTGCACCATTCCTCGTAGGATCAACCCTGCTTGCTACTGTGCTAATTTCATCATTAGAGTTTGCAAATTATTTTGGTGAGTGAAGCGATGTTCACCAGTCATTGTGTTATGTTGAAGTGAGATATAATTGATATCAAATAAATACTAGTTTCTTTGGTTTGGTGCGCAATTGTCGTAAATTATAATTTTTATGTTTGTTATCCTTGTCCTATCTATTTGAATTCATATGTAGATGCCTCCTAAAACAAAAGGAATGGCTAGAAAAAATAGGAGGCATGGCCCTCCACCCAAAAAAACAATTGTGGAAAACAAAGAAGTTACTACTGAAGCCGTACAAGAGGAGGTTCCCCCGGTGGTACCCCTCAAGATTCAATTTGAAGAAGGTTCAGCGGCTACAACTGGTGCTCCTAAATAAGAAGCTCCCAAAGAGAATGAGGTTGATATCAAGGACAACCCCCATCGTGATCCGAGGAATGATGACCTTACCAAGGCAGGCTGGCATCGGGGGAAGGCGTTTGACAAGTTTGAGATTGCCACTTGGTGTAGGGAATGGGGGATGGCTACGCACCAGTCGGTCATGTTAGCAAAGGAAAGGGACCCTGTCCCCGTCGCCTTTAAGGAAGTTGATGGTCAAATGGTTTGTGTAAAAAATAGGAGCGCCTTGACCGCATATTGCAACTACGCCTTTTGGAGGCAGGTAAGATTTTGTACATGGATACACTAGCCTAACATCCCATTAGATGTGAAGGAGGAAGCATGGAGAGACATAAAGGTAAAAAAATAATTTCATAATACTTTGTTTATAAATCCCTAATTGTTACCATTAAACTATATATTCATTCTCCGTACCTAAATATTGTGTAATCTTCCGTCGCAGGTAAGTTTCAAGTTTGAAACAAAAGTGACTGAAGACCAATGAAGGAAGTTGTGGAAGAATGTGGTAGGCTAGTCTAGTAATACACATCAGAACGGAAAGTCAAAGGTGGCGAACAAGTACATTCATTTTATGCCGATTTGCAAAGTTCCAAAATACAAGCTTTGGGAAAAGTACATGTGGATGAATGAGAAGGAGTGGAAGAAGTTAGAGGAACATAGAAAGACTGAGGAAATTATGGTAAGTAAAGTTCTTACATGATATCATAATTAATATTTCAACATTTATCAACTAATTCACTGTATTAATAACTATATTATTTTATATATTTGAAGAAAAAAAAGAAAGAAGGCAAGTACCTAATCTAAGGAAACAAAGTACACCCACCACATTGAACCAAAGGGGAACACGGAAGAAGCTAAGGGACCAGGGATACACGGAGGAAGATATCGAGGAGGAGATCAATTCCAAAAAATTTAAGCCGGACAGATTCCGGGTCTACTTGGAGTCGAACAAGGGAAAATATAAGGAGTATGCAACCCCAGAAGTTAAGGCCATAGCGGAGGATATCATTAATATCTTATTCATTTATAGTTTCATATTTATGTAAACTCTAATTTTCACTACTAACACAATAATATGAACCACTATTGAGGATGAATGAGGAAAAAGAGAAAGGAACCCTAAAGTTGGGTCCGGGTGAGGACATTTTGATAAGAGCCACCAGGAAAAGGTATCCAATCCCAACTTCCAGTAGTTGTTGCTATCCCAGGCATAGCAAGAAGAAAGTGCAACAATGAATCCTTCTCACGAAAGGAGGATGCCAAGAAACCTTCTGCTGATCAACCGGTCATCAAGGCAATGGTCTAATACATTGAGAAGTTGGTCAAGGGTATGGTTGCAGCAGGGGGATTAAATATTCCCAAAGGCCTTACAGACCCAAAGAAATTAATTGATAATGTGTTGGGAGGTGTATCCACCGGTCTCAACGGCAAGATCCCCCCAGCAATGGAGAAGAAGATGATAAGGTAAATATGCATTGTAGTTAACAATTTCTAACAATGTATTTTCTTTTTTTTTACATGTAAAAACTCATTTTGAGACTGAAAAAATTATCATTATTTGCAATAGGATAGTGAGTGGTCACCTTGAACATCAAGGGCCTTCAAGGAGAGATTATAAGGGTGGCTAAAACATGGCTCAAAAAATCTTGGTGCCCCATGAAGTCACATGTTCTAATAGGCTGCGTCCGTGTATGCGAGCCAGTCTACCATCCAAGAGTTGGATTGTCGCCTACCAACCACCATTTCAATCATGTCAGAGACGCTTTGGGGAGTGTGGTAGATTGGCCGATAACTTTGTTCCGATTTGGAGATGACACCTAGACCGAGTATATTGAAGGTGCCATGCCCCAGATCGATGAATTTTATTGCATCAATATCAACGACAATGAGGTAACAAAATTAACTAAATACTACATCAGTTACATGTCTAATTATTGATTACGAATCGTTGAAATTGAATACTTTTTATGTGCAGCTATCAACTCCTAAACAATCTGGATTAAGCAGCTCCTTATGTTCCTCGAAGCAACAAATTATACATGAAAGGCCATTGAAACTGGTACTTCTCAATAACATCTGTCAATTGTACCATATTTTATTATTTTTTAATTTGCCTAATTTTGTTCCCATTGCATAGTTTTAGATTAACAACAAGCGCCTGTTCAAGACATATCCCAACATGGGGAAGTACATAAAATGCTGCAACAAGCTTGTGAAGAGCGTGCAAGAGTCGGGAAAGGTGATTTTTTTCCGGAGTTTTGACCGTTAAATTTTGGAAAAACAAATCAAAGTGTATTTTTTATCGATACCTTGGTGGAGTTAGGGAACAAGATTGGCAACTTCAGAGCAATGGCTTGACTATCGAACTCACAAATAGATGTTTGGATGGGGTAAGGTTTACTTTTTCACATTAACTCTATTTATTTATACCCTAATTTGTTTCAAATATTAACTAATGTAATTTTTTAAGGCACCTCTTGGACCAAGTCTTTGAAACCAGCCTTTCAAATTACTGATGTTGAGGTTTATGTCGTGCCATATATTAAAATGTGAGTGACTCTTTTCAATTTTTTTCAATTGCAGAAAATTATTCACCACTGACAATTTCATTCATGTGCTACTTTCTTTTCAATGTAGCAATCATTGGTCCTTAGTACTCATTCATCTGAGTATGAGAGTGTTTTTACCCTTGACTCGATGACTGGAAGAATCAAACCACACAACATAAATGAAAAACAAAATCATTTCCAGGTACTTTGATTCCTTTCATCATACTAATTGTAACGTCTACAAGTGTTAGTTACCTAACCATTAAAAGCTCAACATAACCATTGCATGCGAATATCAAAGGGAGAAGATGAAGATGGAACCGTCTCCGAAATACACATGCAAAATCACAAACATTGATGTAAGTCATTCAATCCAAGAGTCCCTTCATTTCCACCATCATTTAATACAATTACGTTTAACTCAATTTTTCATTTGCAGTACCGATGTCAGAAGAGTGGTTGGGAATTCGGATACTAGCTACGTCCTCCTCTTCATGGAAGAATTTGTGCTCAACCCTACATCTACAGATATTCTAAAGGATTGTTGACAAATTAAAAATAAACATTTGTTCTTCTTACTTACTAGATACTTTCACGTAATTAATCATAGGGTTTTTTTTGTACGCAACAAATATTACCCCAAAAAAAGAAGCATACAATGGCAAGGAGATAGCAGTTGTAACCAAGAGATGGTGTCAGACTTGGGTGGACGTATATTACAAACTATGCAAGACTTCTAAGGACCTCAAGCAGTATAATGAAGTATATAAATTGGATTTCATAGAAATTTACTTTTTTTTCTAAAATTTGCTTATGGATGGATTATGTTTTATTAGACATGTTTACACTACAACAAAATGAACATATTACTTCGCCCCTTTTACTTCAATTTTTTGGTTAAGGGCAAATAACCGAGGTAAAAAGTTCTTTTATCTCTGTTCTTATTTTTTTTGAAGTAAAAAATATTTTTTACCTTAGTTTAAAAAAATGAGGTAAAAAGTAAGTTTTATTTAAAACCGAGGTAAAATTCTGCCATTACCTATGTCGCACGCATGTCTGGCTTACCGACGTCGAATGTGTTTGGGACCGACATCGCAAGTCACTCTCGCAGACATGAATGGATGATATCGCACGCATGCCTGGCTTACCCACATCACAACTGACATCGCAAGTCACTCTCGCAAACATGAATGCCTAATGTCGCACTTATGTCTGTCTTACCAATGTCGATTATTATTGTGACCCATGTTGCTAGTACCTTTCGCAAACATGAAGTGACTAAAGTCGCATGTATGTCTGGCTTACCGAGGTCACACACGTACCTCTCGTAGCACCCTTCCGATGCACAATTTAAAATAATTGAATATATATATATATATATATATATATATATATTCATAATGTAATTCTTTTATTAAAAAATATATAATATTTACTTTCTTTTATGCAACTTCATTTATTTTAAGAGTCCGTTTTTTAAAAACCGGTCTTTCCATAAGTCATGGAAAGATAAAGGTTTAAAGTTCAAGTTAGAATAAATGAAGAGTAATTTTTTGGGTTGCATGAATCTAGTTATAAACTTTACTACTACTTACATGTTGCATAGTAAATTTTTAATATTGCAATTAAGACCCGTTACCATTTATTATTTTAATCAAACCCCGTCTTTTCATAAGTCTATGGAAAAACGGTCTTTCCAAAGACTTTGCCTTCTTTTAAACTTTCAAGAGATTTTATAACTATACTTTTTACTATGACTTTATGTTTATATTTTTCAAATGAAATAAATTAAATGTAGAGTTCGAGTAACAAATGATTGAGATTTTAATAAAAAATTTTAATTTTAAACAAAACTAAGATAAAATTTTTATGCTACTCCATTTCTTTTAAACTTTTAAAAGATTTTATAAATATACTTTTAACTATGACTTTATGTTAATAATTTTCAAATGAAATAAATTAAACATAGAGTTCGAGTAATATGTGATCGAAGTCGAACATCAATGAATAAATTTTATTTTTTCACTTAATAAAATTTTATTTAATACTTATTCATAATTATATAAAATAAGTAGATAAAATTTGATTGCTAGGAAACACCTGTATGAGTTACTTAATAACATGCACTAGCGTTTTCCAACATTTCATCAAAACAATATTTTATTTTATATTTCTGTATTTAGGAAAGAATAACAAAAATCATGTGTTTTGGAGCAATGGATAATAGGGTAACATAACTTTGGGTCGTAGTGTAATTTTCCTAGATTGTGTAGAAGTAATCAATGTTGACTTTCGAGACCCTTTCATTCACCCATACATGCCCAAATTGGAAAAACGCAATTGTTAATTATTGAATTGCATTTTGGCCTCATCTCTTTCGTGTTTCGACAACTCCAACTTTCTTGGAGGGACCTAAGTGCAAAAAGTAAAAACTTTACTCGTAACTCCAAATTGAAATCTGTTCAAACGTGATGGTACCCTATACACCCCCGTTGTATTTTCCAAGTCCGTAACATAGTATTTTTCAATAATCATGCACACGAATATATTTTCTATTTTACCTTTCTTACTTCTAGTATTCAACTCTAAGTTACTCTAGAACATGTACTAGCCCTTTTCAACATTTCATCAAAAAAATCATTTATTTTATATTTCTATATTTAGGCAAGAATAACAAAAATCATGTATTTTGGAGCAATGGATAATAGGGTAACATAACTTTGGTGCCATAGTGTAATTTTTTAAGACTGTGTAGAAGTAATAAATTTTGACTTTCGAGGCCCTTCCGTTTACCCATACATGCCCAAATTGAAAATTCACAATCTTATATAATTAAATTTTATTTTTGTGTCGCCAATTTTGTGATTCAACTAACTCCAATTTTCTTGAAGAGACCTAAGTGCAAAAGGTAAAAACTTTACTCGTAACTCCAAATTGAATTCCGCTCGAACGTGATGCTTCCATATACACCCTCATTGTATTTTCCAAATCTCTAACATAATATTTATCAACAATCGGGCATAAGAACATATATGTAATCTTTTTCTATTTTCATTTCTTACTTCAAAGTATTCAACTCTAAGTTACTCTAGAACATGTACTAGCGCTTTCCAACATTTCACTACAAAAAATATATTTATTTTATATTTCTATATTTAGGAAAAAATAAAAAAATCATGTATTTTGGTGCAATGAATAATGGGGTAACACAATTTGGGCCACAGTGTAATTTACTTGACTTTTCATATACAAAAACTAATAAAATATTTCATATAATTATAATTATAATTATTTAAAAAAATATTTATGGTGTTGATAGTTTTTTTCAAAATTTTGAAGTTATAAAATAAATTATTAATGCAGATTATAATTTTGAAGACTTTGTAAATATATAGTTAAACAATTTTGAAAACCTCATTTCAGCCCATAAAAAATTTACAATTCCATCCAATAAATTAACCCAAACCCTACCCCTATAAATTACCCAAACCCTAATCGGAATTCACTTCTCCCTTTTCTTAACCATCTGCCTCCATGCATCCTCCATCTTCTCCATGCGTCCTCCATCTTCTCCATGCGTCCTCCATCTTCTCCACGCATCCTCCATCTTCTCCATGCTTCCACCCCTTCCTTTCCTTTCCCAGTTTGCCACCACGCCACCACGCCTTCACCGCCTACACCCTCTCCATGCCTTCACACCTCCACACCTCATCCCTTTCAATCGGACGATGCGAAAACGACACATCTGCCACCGCGACCACCGCTCCAACTACTGGGAAATGTACGACTCAAGCTCCAGTGACTCATCCAATCAGCGTACGGCTGGTGTCCGACCTCCGACCAAAGCTCTAGCGACTCGTCCAACCTAAGCTCCGATCGACGCCACCATTCTCTAGCATTTTAGTTTGCTTATTTTCCTTTGTAGATTCTAGGGTTTATTTACTGTATATTTGAAAGATGAATTTTTGTACATATGGTTTGACTAGAATGGTTTGTGTATACTGTGACTTGTAAAATTTTTGTTCTGTTATTCAAGATCTAGGCTTGTATATTTTTTATTCTCTGAATTTGGCTTTGTATTGGTCTGTGGCTTGTGACCGAATTGCTCGGAATCAGTTATGAACTACCGCAAGGTGAATCAATGTCGATTCGGCTTTGGTAGTTTTTTTTAAAATTTATGAAATGGTATGTGTGACGTCACACCACCTTCTCACATGGTTGTGGTCTTACCGATAGCAGGTGCAATGTTGGACCACCTTCCCATCTGGTTTTGGTCATTATACTTTTACCTCGGTTATATAGTGCAACATCGTACTCTTATCGGTAAGACCGACAGGGGTGTGATGTCGCATGTAACTGAGGTAAAAAAATATTTTTTACGTTAGTCACAATTACCTCAGTTTTTTCAGGGCAAAAAATCGAGGTAAAAAACCCTAAAAACCTGAGGTAATAGGTGTTGTCTCTTGTAGTGTTAGTTTTTAATTTATTCATTTCTTCTTCTTAGCATTAATATTGTTTTTAGATTCTATCTTGTTGGCTCTGATATTTATCCGGGCTTCGATCCGGATGGGCCAGGAAAAATTAAAATAGGGCATTGAGAAAAAATAAAATAGGGCATTGAAAAATGAAAATAATTTTTTCATATTATATATCGGTGCTAAAAAATTTACATCCTACCAAGAACAAGCATCGATAATTTGTTCCATGCTGGTCTGGAAGATAGAGATCCTCCAAATCCCTAGCACTAGAATTTCTTTTTGTACCGATGCTTAAATAGAACTAGTGCTAAGACAATGGCAATGGTCATCATTTTACAACCAGCACCGGTAACATTAAATCGGTACTGGTCTATATCTATAAGTAACGATAGCATTTTACCGGTGCTGGTATTGGGGACAAGCATTGCTACAGTATTGTCGATGCTGAATATCATTATTGAGCACATATTTTGGATACTGGTGCCTTTGTGACTACGTTTCAGCACCCCCATACTTATGCACCAGTAGTCAGGGGGCCTAAAATGTCGGTGCCTATGTACCCAAATACCGGTTCCATAGGGGGGTGTCTGCAGTAGTTTTCATCAAATATTGTCCAAATTTTGCAATGTGGCCATCCCAGATTGTTGAATTGCATAAGATCCGGCCACTTTATTCAACTAACATTTGGATCTAATCCTAAAAAGCTGAAACAAGTGATGAAAAAATAGTTTATAACGAGTTTAAATGGTAAAAAAGTTATGTCAAGATTTGATACAGAATGCACCGCCTTATAGTGATCCAAAACAAGTCACATAGGAAGGTAACACTTTTAAAAATTGAAGAAAACACAAAAGCACAAGCACAATATGTGCCTATTATTTATCATGCACGATACAAGCACGCCATCTATTTGGTTAGATGACAATACTTCTCTTACCATGTACTTTAATCATTTAAAAAATTATATTAAGGATGGAATCATAGATATCAACCAATAACAAAATCAATTGACTATAGAGATAATGCAGCCGATGAAAAGATAATAAGGAAATTTCATTATCGAAAAGCCAGACTAGGCCTTATTAAAATTTCATTGGTAAGGTTCAGGGAAAACACACCATTTAACAACACGCAAAGGGAGGAACCTCCATGTGCATACTCAACTTTATAACTAATCACACTTTTCTGGGCAGACACACTTGTAGTCACCTGAATACAAAGAAACAGAAATGTTTGTGGATCGATATAGAGGGTGTCCAGCCTACAACATCAACCAAAACAATAATTTATAGTCATAGACATATCAGAGTTTTGAAATGGAAAACTACTTTAATAAACTGATCAAAATTACATGATAAATTTTAACCACTGAAAATAATGACAATGTATTTTCCAAACTCAACTCAATAATTAGTAGGAAAAAATTTTAAAAACAAAAGAAAACAAAAAAACACAAGCATTATACATGCATGTTATTTATTAGGCACAATACATGCACAATAAAAGTACGATATGAGTATAGGAGAAGTTTAAGGAATTTAGTTAAGGAATCTAACCAAATTAAATTACATAATATATTATAAGGAATTTAGTTATAAAAAAAACTAAATTACATATTGTATTTAGAAAGGAATTTATAAGTTCAAAATGTTTCTTTTACTTGGCAGGATGCATGATCAAGACCTTAATCATCTTGGTCATAAACGTTGTAACAATTGATTCTTTGATGAGATATGCAGAGAACCCTACAAAGAGTTGCACACAGTGAGAACAGTTCTGACATAAGAATTTTAACTTGGTAGTGCATTCCGTAACAAAATAAATATATATTTAATGTGTGATAATATATATATTAAAAGTTCATCATACACAATATAAACACGACATTTGCACAACATTTGCACGATAAATTTAAATGTATATTTTGGTGAATAATTGATCAATTACATATTTGCAATGATTGATAACACTATTAAGTTAATAAATATATAACAAAAGTAAAGTCTAATTGAAATCAAGATCACCTGTCCAGTCGTATTACAATTGAACATTTCACTAAATGATGCCTCCATTTTCTTCGTCGACTTTATTTCTTCACTAAGAATTATCATGATGGGCATAACTTTAATAGACTGGCTAATTGAAAGAATGGTATAGAATTTTTTTGGATTAATTGAAAACACTTCAGTTCTAGGTGTCTCAACTCTACCAAGTGTCATAACTTTACTAGACTGGCCTGCATTTGAAGGTCCTTCGTCTTGTTGAGAGACATCCAGTGGTGTCTTGTTCATGCTCTTTTTTCTTTGAGGTATATTACTTCTCACTTGGAGTTCATGATCAATAGTAGCATTATTTAACTCAATGCCAAGACGATCTCCAAGGTATGACATGGTCTTCCGAACAAGGAGATTATTCTCTTCCTCTTTGTTATCCTCATTATCCATACCTGTGACCTTCAAAAAGTTTCCGTCGGTGTCGTACACTCTTTGAACTATGAAGCCAAGATGATGCTTCTTGTAAGAGATTTTCTTGTTGAGAGAGATGAAATGCATGATGTGATGATTCTTGGACGCGAAACCCATTTGATACAGGCCCATCTTCTCTAGTATGAAATTCTATTAAGAGGCTATACGGACTACACCAGCTTATAAATTTTTTCCATGTGGAGAATTTTGTATTTGTGTAGGTGAGGTTCCAATAGTATGTTTCCAAGTGTACGAAAAAAGAAAAAAACTACTGTAACCACCATAGTAAAATCAAAAAATTTACACATTTCACCACCTTATAATAATCCAAAACATGTATATTTGCAGAGGCTCTAATTTCCCAACTCAATAAGAAGGGAAATTTTTATAAACTAAAGAAAACACAAAAGCATAAATATAGTGCGTGAAACCCAATTATTTATCAGGCACGAAACAAGCATGATATGAGTATGGACAAAGTCAACCATATATTTTGAGTTTAAATTACTCATTTATATAACTGAAATGTTTGTAACAGTTAATTTACATATAGTTTGGCAGATTCTTTCTAAACTCTTATCACATCTTGTCCAAAATTTGGCAATGTAGCCATCCCAGATTGTTGAATTACAAAAAACCCAACCATTTAACGCAGCTGACATTTGGAACTAATCCTAAAAGTATAAAAAATGTAATGAAAAAAGAGTTTTAAAGAGTTTAAATGGTAACAAAAATCTGTCAAGATTTAATACAGAATACACCGCCTTATAATGATCCAAAACATGTATACTCAAATAGGAAGGGGAAAATTTTATAAACGAAAGAAAACACAAGAGCACAAGCATAATGCGTGCCTATTATTTATCATGTACGACACAGGAACGACATCTATTTGGTTAGTTGACAATACTTCTCTTACCGTGTACTTTCAAAATTTAAAAGTTATATTAGGGATGGAATCAAAGATATCAACCAATAACAAAATCGACTGACTATAGAGATAATGTAGCTGATGAAAAGATAATAAGGAAAATTTATTGCCGAAAAGACAGAATAGGCCTTATTGAAATTCCATTGGCAAGGTTCAGGGAGAACACGCCATTTATCAACACATAGTAGTCACCTGAGTGCAAAGAAACAGAAAGGTTTGTGGGTCGATATAGAGGGTGAGGAGCCAACAACATCAACCACAACAACAGTTATATCAGTCGTAGACATAATAGAGTTTGGAAATGGAAAAATAGTTTGATGAACTGATCAAATTTATTTTCAAAAACAAAAGAAAACACAAAAGCATGAACATAATACGAGCACCCTATTATTTATCAGGCACAAAACAAGCACGGTATGAGTATGGATGAAGTCAACCATATATTATTAGGAAATATCATTAAATTTATATAATTGTAATGTTTGTAATGGTCAATTTACACAATTGTAATGGTTGATTCTGTGTCTCCCCTGTCTTTTAATCTACTCTTTTGAAGTCTCTATACGTGCGATATAGTTTTCACATTTTCTGTGAACTCTGATCAGATCTTGTCCAAAATTTGAATATGTGGCCATACCATATTGTTGAATTACGGAAGACCTGACTAAATTATGCAACTGAAATTTGGAGTATATTCTTAAAAAGAATATAAAAAAATGTGATGAACAAAGAGTTTATCTGGAGTTTAAATGGTAATGAATTTTTTCAGTACTTCTCTTATATTTGCATATAGGCTAGGAATTTTTTTGAAATTAGTTGAAAACATAAAAGCACGCGCATAATACGTTCCTATTTTATATCATACACGTACACGCAAGACATCTATTTGGTTAGTTGACAATACTTCTCTTACCATGTACTTTCATAATTTAAAGAATTATATGAAGGATGGAATCATAGATATCAACCAATAACAAAATCGATTAAGTATAGAGATAATGCAGCGGATAAAAAGATAATAAGGAAATTTTATTACCGAAAATCCAAACTAGGCCTTATTCGTTGGTAAGGTCCGGGGAGAACACTTCATTTACCAACACACAAAGGGAGGAACCTCCATGTTCATACTCACTATCATAATTAATCACACTTTTCTGGGCAGTCACACTTGTAGGCACCTGAATGCAAAGAAGCAGAAAGGTTTGTGGGTCGATATAGAGGGTGAGGAGCCTACAACATCAGCCGCAACAACAATTATATTAGTCATAGACATATCTGAGTTTGGAAATGGAAAAATACTTTGATGTAATGATCGAAATTTCATGATAAATTTTATACACTGCCAATAGTTACAATGTATTTCCAAACTCAACTTAATAATTAGTAGGGAAAAATTTTTAAATTAAAGAAACACAAAGCAAGAGGTGAGTATGGGAGAAGTAAACCATATATTACAAGGAATTTAGTTATCAATCACAAGCGTGACATGATTATGGGCGAAGTAAACCATATATTACAAGGAATTCAGTTATCAATCACAATTAAATTACATACTATATATATGAGGAATATAAAATTTCAAAATGTTTCTTTGCTGGTCATATTAGACGAGTTGTTGTTAGTTGTAATACATGATTACTACAATATAAATAATGCAACAAAAAATAGTTTAAATGGAATAACTTCAAGAAAAGCATACAAGCCTTCTTATAAGTTATTCAACATTTAATTCTATACAAATTGGTCCCCTAAATAAAATGATTCCAAGACCCTCAAAATTACAAGGTCTTCAGCATGCTTTGGCTTGCCTCAATTCCATTTGTTTTAGGTAAGAAATCTAATTTCTAGTAGTGCCCAATACACTCTTGGTTGATTGATAAGGTATATCCAATGTACTTCCTATCTCCTTTTGCCTCACCATCTAAGGACCCCTGACTGATATTGATGAGCAAACCAAAACTAACATGTAAATTCCTTTCACTAGGTCTACCCGCATTTGTCCCAAGAGTTGCCACTATCACTTTTGGCAAAATCTATTAGTAATGATCGAGAGCTTAATAGGTGTTCTTGTTTTGCAAAGGTAAATTATTGCTCATTATTACTTTTAGGTCTGTGGTTCTTTATGATGGTTTGATGATAGAGAACTAAATTTATAATCATCCCACACACATAAACATATTGCTTGTTTTTATAATATAAAGCAATAAATAAATGTGATAAATAAATGCATCTAAAGTGATACTAATATAGCCCCCTTATAATGAAAAAACCTTCACCTTGTCTGTTGGATCCCATCTTTCGATCTTCTCATTGAACTTTTATTTTTTTTAAACTAGAGTAATAAAATTTAAAATAAATTTACAACATAGCAAAACAGTACGCTGGCCATATTTAAATTACAATACTCAATAAACGGTGTGCAAACCATATTTAAATATCTAGTTGAGCCATACTAGTCACTTACAACCCCGCACTATATCCTATTCATACATGCATACATTCACTTCTAAAGTGAATGACTCAATAAAAATAAATTGGAATAAAATCACACAAGGCAAATTATGCAATTAACCATACCAAAGAAATCCGGTTAACTAGTTTCTAAAATTATTTACCTTAGTTATTATCCTTTACCATATTTAATAATTCTAAATTATTAAAGATACTAGATATATCATGCAATCCATATACCAAAATAATTAAATTAACTAATTACTAAAATTATTAAATTTAACTATTATTAACTAATATTTATTATTTTAAATTAATGAAATAATAATAATTTAATAATCCAGCATATTTAATTACTTAATTACTAAAACAATTATTCATAGTTCATTTTAATCAATAAAATTAAAATTACTCCCACTCAAAAGTAGAATTTCAAAAACATTTTAAGTAAAATTGGCCCATTGAGCCCTCCTAGTTCAGTAAAAAATAAAACAAAACTAATCCACAAAACCCAGCCCAATTTGGATTAATTTTTTTTAAATTATTCAACTAGACCAGTTCGATCAAATCAGATCAAGACACGTCCAGCCATCTGGTATGGCAATGACCTAGTCTAACCGGATCCATCTAGGCTAGACCAAAGCCATATAATCAACCAGAAGCCCATTTCCTTCCTCACATCATTGAGTGGGCTAAGAGGACCAACCCAATAAAAAAAAAATATTCATAACCCTAATTTTTGCACACCATCAGCCTCCTGGCGCTACAGTAACCGCCGCTCTTGCCGATGCTACAATAATGCCACCAACGCTGAATAATGGTTCCGGCCGTGAACATTTTTTTTTATTTTAAAAATAATCATATTATATTATCGCAATAATTAATTCGACTAAAACATGAACACAAATGTAAACATCATATTATGTAAATCACGTTCACATATTATTTAAATCAAACTAAAACTTGCAACCTTTCTATGATGTTATTGAATTGATTAAATTTTTTTAGCAGCTTAAATGTAAACGTTTTTCTCTCATCTCTCTCCTCATCCACCCCCTCTGAATCGTTTTTCTACTGTAGAGACCGGTAATGGCCACATCTCCGCCGTTAACGGCTCTCTCTCGCCTTGACGAGAGAGTTGCTCCATTTATCGGAAACCATGGCTGACAAAACAATAACCACAAATGCTAAATTGTTCATCGCATCGCTCCAATCGAAAGCCCTGCCACTCCTCTCAGCCCTACCAAACAATCCAAAGATCACCCCAAAATCCGAACACCTCGGAGAACCCGCTTGTTTATACTCTGACGATGACATATCCACACTCTCGACTCACTATACGAATGCCCTCGTGGGTAAGTTCACCAAAGGGAGATTATCTATGGAGCAGCTGGAAGGGGCTTTCAAGACTGTGGGTTTCTCTGGGAAATACCAATTGGGGTCGCTCGACTACAAACATATACTTATCCGCTTTGAACTACCAAACGACTATCAACGCTGTTGGATCAAAGGTCTGTGGAGCTTCAACGGAGTTCACATGAAGATCCTCAAATGGTCGCCGGATTTCTCCACACAGAAGGAATCGCCGATCGTCCCCATCTGGTGTACAATCAGGGAAGTTCCCCTTTACTATTACAATACTTCATCTATAGAGGCTATTGGGAATAGTATTGGCAATTTCATCAAAAAAAGATTTAGCAACTGAAATGCTAACTAGACCTTCTGCAATCAAGCTCTGTGTTGAGATAGACCTGCAAAAACCCCTAAATCGATTCATAAGATTAGGCTCTGTCTCAAACAATAGGAAGTATAACATTGAATATGAGGATATACCCATGTACTGCAAAAATTGTGCTAAGTTAGGACACTCACTGAACCAATGTAGAGGCCTAACCCAGACCAACACAGCTCCACAATGGCAACCCACAGGGAACAAGTTTGAGAAGATGCCTAAAATTGTTAATGATCCACAACCTACTAACAGCACCCATCTCAAGACCAACTACTACATCAAAAAGCCACTACTAATCCTACCATGCAACCATCCTCCTACATACCTAAGCACCTGGAAAATAACTCTGCTAAGATCATTGCAATGCAAGAAGTCAGTCCAGTAAGTAACACAACACACACACCTCATCCATCTCCAATCCTTGACCTCACAGACTCACCCCAAGCTGACCCAGAATCACCTACTACAGAGTTGATCAATGCAACAACACTACCAAGCCATAACAAAACTCACAAGGTCTATGCTCAGGACGATATACAGATAGGGTCCCAAAAAATTTTTATCCACAAATTCTCTCACACTAATCCTCCACTTTCTCAACATAGAAAGATGGAAAATAGATTTTCTGTTCTGCAGGACACATGTGTATCCCCAGAAGCAGAGGAAGAATTGAACCATCCACCACAACAAACACTGCTAGGAGAAATGGAGGAAGGAGGATCTTTCCTGGATGACACAACTACAATACCTGAGCAGGTTAATGTTCAATCTCAATCAACATGTAACATAAATACTACAGGTAAGTCCAAGTCTAGGAAGAACACTTACCTGAATCAGTTAAATAAGATGATGTTAAGATCCAATACTAAAAGCAACAAATCAGGTGAACAATGACATACACCACTTCCATTAATTTCCTGGTTTGGAACCTTAGGGGTTTAGAGACTTCAATGCTTAGATTAAAACACATCGTCAGGAAAAACAAAATTGAGCTGTTGTGTATAATAGAGCCAATGCATGATAACAGTGAATGTCACTCCTACATGGAGAAACTTAGTTATTCACATTTCTTACCTCTTCAAAATGGGAAAATATGGCTGTTCTGGAATGACACTCTAAATGTTGCCTTACTGTCCTAGCATGAACAATTTTTACATGCTAAAATTACACATGTTATAACAAAGATTGAAATGGATGTTGTTTTTGTCTATGGCCTTAGGAATAGAGAAGACAGAAAGGTCCTGTGGCATGACCTGAGTCACCTTCCAATTTCAGAAACAATTTTCATAGGTGATTTTAACACAATTTCTTCACTTACAGAATACAGGGAACCTTCCAACCCAAGTCTAGGTAGTATAAGAGATTTTAATAATTGGATAACCACTAATGGAATTCAGGAAATCAATACGGTGGGAAATCTCTATACATGGACTAACTCTAGGTTGAGAAAACCTACTTTCAAAAGACTGGATAGAGGTCTTAGTACCATGCAATGGAATGCTAAATTCCCAGCATCTTCCATTCAAGTACTAAATGGGCAATCCTCAGACCACTCCCCTCTTTTTCTGAAAATCTCATCCACAGTCCCCTCCCAGCCAAAACCCTTCAGATTTCTTAACACATGGTTCAACAGATCAGAATTTATAGAATTGGTTAGGAATAACTGGGCCATACCAATCCCTAACCAAGGAATGCTCAGACTTTATCTTTAACTAATAAGGCTAAAAAAGGTAATTAAGGTCTGGAATAAAGAATCTTTTGGAAACATTGATTCCAATGTATTAGTTGCTGAAGAAAATTTAAGACTGCAGGAGATAAACTATGACTCCATAGGCACAGATACAGAATTAATTAAACTGGACGAGAAAAAGGCCCTGCTAATTAGAGCTTTAAAAGAAAGAGAAAAATTTTGGAAGCAGAAATCTAGAACTAACTGGACCAAACTTGGAGATAATAACACAGCTTTTTTTCATAAATCAGTTCAGGAAAAGAACTGCAAGCTACACATCTCAAAAATAAAAAATAGACAAGGTCTCTGGTTAGAAACTCATACTGACATACAGGAGGAGGCTGTGTCTTTTTACTCTGACCTGCTCTCTGAACCTAATCAGCCCAACACTACCACATATTATTCCCACTTTCTCAGCCAAATCCCAGAACTAATATCTCCCCAGGACAATCAGTCTTTGTCCAAATCGGTTTCAGAAGACGAATTTAAAAAAGTGGTAATGAGTTTGAATAGGAATAGTAGCCCAGGCCTTGATGGTTTTACCCCAAAATTTTGTGCTAAATGCTGGGATATAATCAAACAGGACCTAATAGATGCAGTAATGATTTCCTGCTAGGCTCAGAAATACCAAGAGGAATTAGCAGCACATGGATAACCTTAATACCCAAAGAACAGACACCCTCCTCCTTTGATGATTACAGGCCTATTAGTCTATCAAATGTTGCAAATAAAATCTGTTCTAAGGTGCTAATGGAAAGAATGAAACCATACATGGACAACTTAATTTCCCCTAACCAAACAGCTTTCATGAAAAATAGAGACATATCTGATAATGTACTCTACCTCCAGGAAATGATTAAGTTCTTAGACAAGAAAAATAGGATACCAAACTGCATTTTAAAATTAGACCTTAGAAAAGCTTTTGATAGAGTTAATTGGCAAATTCTGGAAAGGGTTCTTAGTAAATTTGGATTCACAGGGAGTTTTTTAAAAGCAGTAATGAACAACCTTTCTCAGGCCTACTTTTCTGTTCTTATAAATGGTAATCCGGTTGGATTTTTCAGAGCTACAAGGGGCATCAAACAAGGTGATCCTCTATCTCCTTTTCTTTTCAACATTTTCTCTGAAGCTTTCTCCAGAAGCTTATCTTTTATTTTCATGATAAAAAGCTCAGTTACTATCAGCTCCCCACTGGTATCACACCTACATCTCACCTGAGCTATGCTGATGATACTATCATTTTCATGCAAGCATCAAAGTCTAATCTGATCAGAATAAAAGCCTTTTTAGAAACTTTTGAACTAACTTCTGTGCAAAAGATAAACTATGATAAATCTGATTTCTATGCTAGCAAAAGAGCAACAACTGTTAAGATAAATTAGATAAAATCAATCTTAGGGATGAAGAAAGGAATCTTTCCATTTAAATACCTGAGACGTCCAATTTTCAAAGGTAGGACTTTAAATGTATATTTTGAACCTTTGTTGGAAGCTGTAGATAGAAAGCTTCTGAACTGGAAAAATAGGTGGTTAAGTTTGGGAGGCAAAATGGTGCTTATTGAATCTTGTTTATATTCCCTCCCACAGCATATTTGGTCAGTCCTAAAGGCCCCTAAATAGATAATAAAAGCACTGGAAAAGAAGATGACAAGGTTTTTCTAGGGGGAAACAGACGGAAAATTACACAAAGTGTGGAGGAAATGGACTGACCTGTGTAAATATAAATTCCATAATGGTTTAGGATTTAGATCTGTAAGAGCTATAATTGACTCATGCTCAGCCAAACTATGGTGGAAAAGCCAATTGGGTACAACCATGTGGTCAAAACTGCTATGGGCACTTCCACAGTCCCATAAGAAATCCCATACCTGGAAAAGGATATGTAGTATTAACTCCTTTGCAGAAGAAAACTCTCTCATCATACATGGTAAAGGATTGAGTAATTGCTGGAATGCAAACCGGTGCCCAAATGGTCCGCTCTCTAAATATGTACCACCCTCAGCCCTGTCACCCTTTTACTATCACACCATTGCTGATTTCATCCGAGAAAAAAACCAGATACTGCAGAATATCTCACCTTATCTAGAACATGATACTTTGACTTTCTTGCAGGATGCACAGCTTCACACAGACAGGGAATATAGACTAATATGGAAACTAGAAGATACAGGTATCTTCTTTTTCAAATCAACATATAGAGGCCTTACCCAGCAATCAGGTAATTTTCTAGCCACTGCATATATTTGGAACCCTAGACTACCAAAAAAGATTTCCATTTTCACATGGAAGCTGCTGAATACCCTCCTTCCTTTTGACGATATCTTAGTCCAATGTGGTATTAGCTTAGCCTCGAAATGTCCTGCATGCCATCATCCTGATTCAATAGAGCATTTTTTCACTTTATGCCATTTAGCTCAAGCAGTTTGGGATAATACTTCTGACATCCTGGGGATAAAAATGGATACATTAGACAGCTTAACCCTAAGGTTTTTTGCCTACTGGAACAATACTGAACCCTCTAAGGTGCATAGAGATATTGGTAGAATGTTGCCATCTCTGATATGCTGGTCATTATGGAAAGAAAGAAATTCCTTCCTCTATGACAACAAAAAACTATCACAAGTAATAATTATTAAAGAAGTGAGGGATCTTATCTTTCTGTCATTCTCAGCTAAACCTGCTCACTCCAATATGTATCTTACCAGGAGCTATCCCATTTTCTCCCTCATTCCGCCTCTGAGACCACCACCTAAGCCTTCAATATCCATTATCTCTTGGAAAAAGCCTCCACAAAATAGTATAACTGTGAATGTGGATGCATCATGGTCTCCTGACATGTCCACAATTGGCCTAATAGCTAGAGACTGGACTGGTAAGCCGTGCCTAATACAATCCTTCACTACCATTGCTAGTACACCTTTAGAGGCGGAAATGAAGGCCATCCAGGCAGCAGCTAGATGCTTCCCCAGTTTGGACCCCGGATGTTCCTATATAGTGGAATCAGATGCCATGAGCGCGGTGAACATGATAAACAATCCCAGATATGCCAAATGGTCTCTATATGTCTTAGCTTTCCAAATTCACACTGAGCTTAACCAAGCTATTTTAAGACATGTATATAGGGAATGTAATGCAGTTGCTGATGCAATCTCAAGCATAAACCGACCCACCCTTCCCAACATGACATTAGCATATCTAACATTCCAGCTTTCATCAGAGGTCTTATCGAACTGGACAAAAATGATTCCTTACATCCGAACACAGAAGCATGCTGCTAAAAAATAGATACTGCCGAGTTTTTCCTTTCATTTTGTGCAGGGACACACCTTTGAGCTCAGTCTACTTCCACCTCGAGCCTGGAGCGTCGAACACTCGAACAGGGAGCCCTAGAGCCTTTGCACCCTCGAGCAATCAAGCTTTGGTGGCATCGTGTACTGGAACCCTCGAGCTACAGAGCAATCGAGAACTGGACACCTCGAAGTATATCAGTTTGAATCACGGCATTGTACATAGACAATTCTCTTGCTTGAGTCTGGAGCAACGAGCACTCGGGCCTGGAGCATCGAGCACTCGAGCCTGGGGCTTTGAGCACTCGGGGCTGGAGCATTGAGCACTCGAGCCGGGGGCTTCGAGCACTCGAATCTGGTGCATCGAGCACTCGAGACTGAAGCATCGAGCACTCGAGACTGGAGCATCGAGCACTCGAGACTGGAGCATCGAGCAATCGAGAATGGAACACAGAGCACTCACACTTGGAACTTGGAGCTTCGAGCATGGAGCATGGAGTACTCGAGATTGGAACATCGAGCAGTCATCCTTGGAACCTGAAGCATGGAGCATGGAGCACTTAAGATTGGAGCATCGAGCACTCGAGACTGGAACATTGAGCACTCGACACTGGAGCCTGGAGCATCGCGCTCTCATTTGGTGCCTGGAGCATCGAGCACTCGACAATGGAGCATCGAGCAATCGAGATGGGTTTTCGAGCACTCGACAATGGAGCATCGAGCAATCGAGACAGGTGTTCGAGCACTCGAGAATGGAGCATCGAGCAATCGAGATGGGTATTCGAGCACTCAACAATGGAGCATCGAGCACTCGAGACAGGTGCATCAACCACTCAGGAATGGAGCATCGAGCACTGCTGGAGTCTGGATCATCGAGTACTCGAGCCTGGTGCATCGAGCACTCGAGCCAGGTGCATTGAGCACTCAAATACTTCAGCTTGAAGCATTGACCACTTGACCTTGGAGCATCGTGCACTCGAGCACCCGCGCATCGAGCACTCGAGCACGTGGTGCATCGATCACTTGAGCACTCGAGCATCGAGCATCGAGCACTCGAGTCTGGTACATCGAGCACTCGAGACTGGAGTATCAAGCACTCGAGACTGGAGTATCAAGCACTCGAGACTGAAGCACCCGAGAATGGAACATTGACCACTCGAGACCGGAACAGCGAGCACTCAAGACCGACGTACTCAAGACTGGAGACTCGAAAACACGCCTCATGGAGCATCGAGAACTCGAGATTGGCAACGAGACCTCGAGATTGGAGCATCGAGAATGCGCCCGACAGACCTCGCCCCATGGAGTCCCGACACCATGGAGCCCTCGAATCTTGAAGCCCTCGAACTATGGAGCCCTCGACCATGAGCACAACACCCCTCGAGAACTAAAGCATTTAACAACTATGGACCTCTCGAACACGAGCACACCACCCCTCGAGAACTACAACACTCGACACCCAGAACACATCACTCCTCGAGCACACCACCGGACCCCAACCCAGCAAGTTTCAACTCCTTTCAGTTTACATCCACCAGTCTAGTACTATTAGTCTATTCTTTTGAAGGCAACAAGGTTGCCTTACCGATGTAATATCCCAAACATCTTTGTACATCTTTTTGATTTCTACATAGGTATGGGGAACCTAATACATATCCCCCACCTTAGGGTGCTTAAAATTAAAAAATAATAATAAATTTTTTAGCAGAAAATCAATTATCTAATCTCGGGTCTCATGCATAAAAATGAATCAATCTACGAGTTTAGATTACCTTTGAAGCATGCTTTAGCGTCAGATTCGATCAACCACGGAGATGAGAATCCCATATGTGATTCCTCTATATGTATTCACACATCACGATCAAACCGCCCTCACTGTTGCCAGCTTAGAAGGTTGATTGATCATCAAGAAAAAAAAACCTAGTCTTTCTTATTCTCTATACGGTAAGTTTATTTTCTAAGAATGTTTGGATGGGTTTTTATATTTCTAGAATTACAGGGTTCTAATGTTGTCATTTTTGTTTATTCCTTTAAAATATCTACTCTCTCTATCCCCTAGAAAATGAATCAATTACTTTTGGATTGGTATTTCATTCAAGATAAGGTGGAAGTATTGATGGGAAATAATGGAAGAGTATTTTATGCATGGAAGAGTTGATTAATGGATTTAATCAATAGTTTGATGGATAATACAGTAAATGTATAAGCCCATTTGTTGCAATTTAAGGTAAGAACTGAATTGAGTCATTTTTTGTGGGATAGACAAAAATAGAAATTGAGCCATTTTCTATGGGACAGAGGGAGTATTATTTATCATGCACGATACAAGCACGACATCTATTTGGTTGATTGACAATACTTTTCTAGCCATGTACTTTCATAATTTACAATATTATATTAAGGATGGAATCATAGATATCAACCAATAACAAAATCGATTGAGTATAGAGATAATACAGCCGATGAAAAGATAATAAGTAAATTTATTACCCAAAAGCCAGATTAGGCATTATTCAAATTCCATTGGTATGGTTCATGGAGAACACATTATTTACCAACATGGGAGGCACCTCCATGTGCAAACTCAACTTCATAATTAATCACACTTTTCTAGGCAATCACACTTCTAGTCACCTGAGTGCAAGAAGTCGAAAGGTTAGTGGGTCGATATAAAGGGTGAGGAGCCTAACACATCAGCCCTAACCACAATTATATCAGCCATAGACATATCAGCGTTTTGAAATGGAACATACTTTGATGAACTGATCAAAATTACATGATAAATTTTATACACTGCCAATAATGACAATGTATTTTCCAAACTCAACTCAATAATTGGCAGGGGAAAATTTAAAAAACAAAAGAAAAAACAAAAACATGATCATAATACGCGAAAGTTATTTATTAGGCACGATACAATATCGATATGAGGGGCGAAGATAACCATATATTATAAGGAATTCAGTTATCAACCACAATTAAATTACATACTATAATAAAAAGGAATTTATAAATTCAAAATGTTGCTTTTATAGGTCACTATGCATGATCACGAACTCAATCACCTTGGTTACTAACATTGTAGTAGTTTATTCTTTGAGGAGAAGTGTAGTTGACCCTACAGAGAATAGTTCCGACATAAGAATTTAACTTGGTAGTGCATTCCTTAACAAAATAAATATATATTTTAATGTGTGATAATATGTATTAAAAGTTCATTTATGATTTATTTTTAAAACCTTACAGCTGTTTCTAAGACTTCTTATATATGTTCAATCTAATTCACTTTTTTGAGATATTTATAATGGTTATTTCCAAATTAATACCAAATGCTTGAAGATTCAAATGGCTTGGAAGTTCTAAAATTTTGTGTTTGTAGCCTACTTTTTCTCTGTTTTAAGAACTCATGACCAATATATATAAGTTCAATAGTAAAATGAATAAGTATGTATTATCATGTAAGATTTTATATACATATAAGGGTTATCTGATAGAGAAAAAAATAATTAAATGTCACTAAAACTCATTTCCCGTCTGTAAATAGTTCCATACTCTATTTTACATAATTGTAATGGTTTATTCTTTCCCTTATATTCAAGAAAATGAAACCTCTGTGTTCCATAACGGTGTCAAAGCTAATAATAAGCCCATATCCTTGTTTATCAAGATACTTAAGTTGACACAATACTGAAATTTTAGCTCTTCCCGCAACCACACTCTCCAGGGAAGTCCTTGGGTCGTTGAGCTTGCCGAACTAAAAAACTTTCCTACTCACTAAGCTAGAGATGTATCACCCACTTTTTTACGATGCATGCACAATATGAGCACGACTAGAGCACGATATGAACATGAGTGAAACTAAATGTATATTATAGTAAACTTATACACATCAAATAATTTCGTTGTATTTTTAAGACTCAACTCATTAAGTAGGGAAACGTTTTTAAAACAAAAGAAAACACAAAGGAACAAGCATGATACGTGCCTTTTATTTATCGTCATGATACAAGCACGATATGAGTATGGGCGAAACCAACCATATATAAGGAATTATTGATAAATTTACATAATCGTAATGATAAATTACACAGATAGTTTTTCTTAAAAATTTTAGGAGTAATTCATGATGTTTTTTTTTAAAATAAAATCACCCGAAGTAATTCATGATGATTTATGAGTTATTGTTTATGTATTCATATTAATTTAGTAGACATTGTTTTTAAAATTAATACAATTAAAGTAATATTTAAAGCTATTTAAATTTAGCCAAAACCAAACAAAATAGTACTAAAAAAACTAAGGGTTATCTTGGTTTTTTCTTCGCCTAAACTGGACCTTCTGCACTTGTAATCATTTTCATTTCTATCCTTTCTTTTGATGTCAGTTTGCTCCTTCTCCCAAAGTGAAATGTGATCCATCTACTCACCTCTTCTCTCCATTTTAGGATGAATCCAGTCACTTGAGTACTGTCTCTGTACCTGATCCTGCACCAGTTCATACAAAAATCAGTAGTATCCATTCTATAAATCAATCCTGAGAGCTGCAATAACTAATCTATCCAGTTGTATTGGGTTTTTTGTCTTCTGATCTAGGTCCTATAAACAAGTAAAAAATGTATTGGTTTGTAGCTTTTGAGCTTTTTTAGGCTATATCATTATCTACAATATTCCTCTGTCTCAGTGTGATAGGTTAATTCATTATAAATACCACGGAGCTGTCAAAGATAGTGATATCTTCATTGGTTGAATTCTTTGTTTTGTAGGAGACTTATGATGCAAAAAAGTAGGTTTGCAACAGTAACTGTTGACAATATCAAGCTCGTGTACCTAAGAATGAGCTTGCTTTATAATTTATGGGTAAAACTATATATATTGTATCAAATAAGATTTATCTAAGAAATAAATAAGATTTATGGGCTCTTCCTTTTTCCTATAGGAAATCAGTAACTTGGAAAAGAAACCTTTCCATTAATTCTTTTGCAGAACATAACTCAGTAATCATTCATGGCAAAGGTACCTGCAGTTTCTGGTCTGCTAATTGGTGTCCTCAGGGTCCTCTGTGTAACCTTATCCCTGAGCATATAGTAGCTGCAATGCCATTTTTATCTGTGGCAGATTTCATTAGTAACAAGGCCATTATTTTAACCCAGATTGGTTCTTTTCTGGAAAATGATACTTTGTTTTTTCTTCAGGATTCAGAACTGACAATAGAGAGGGAAGATAGATTGATATGGAAGGCTGATGCCTCTGGTAATTTCACATCTAAGTCAACATATAGGGCTCTTACTTACGGACCAGGTAACTTTCCTGCTTGCAAATTCATTTGGAATAATGCTCCACAAAAAAAGATTTCAATTTTCACCTGGAAAATGCTGCAATCCTTTCTTCCGTTTGATGATGTGCTTATTACCTGTGGTTTCAGTCAAGCTTCTAAGTGCCCGGCTTGTTCTAGTTCAGACTCAATTCAGCATTTCTTTATTTCATGTCCTATTGCTCAGGCTGTCTGGAGTAACATAGCATCTATAGTTCACTTTCATCTAAACTCTAATCACTCCCTTACTGAAAGAATTTTTATCTTCTGGAATATCCATGATTTACCTAGCTGGAAGCACTTTGCCTGTAAAATCCTGCCATCTCTTACTTGCTGGTCGCTTTGGAAAGCTAGGAATAGGTTCATATTTGATAATAAGCCATTCTCTTTGGAGCAAATTTCCAAGGAAGTCTATGACCTAATTAAGCTGGCTTTTCTAACCACTCCAAAGACTTATTTCTCACATTCTGCTATTACATCACCTCTCAGTCATTGGATTCCTTTCATTAGACCTCCTCCAAAGCCTAACATATCCACGGTTTATTGGGAGAGACCTCCATAGGGGTCAATAAAAATTAACATAGATGCCTCATGGTTTCCTAATAAGGCAGCTGCTGGTTTGATTGTTCGAGATAACTATGGTGCTTTGATTAATATAGCTTCTGCCTCTATCTCTGCTGCTTCACCTTTGGAAGCTGAAATTAAGGCACTGCTATTCGCATGCGAAAATTTGCACGATATAGGGCGAAATTGCATTTTTGAAACTGACTGCAGGTTGGCTATTAACATGATAAATGACCCTTACTCTACAAACTGGAATCTTTTTGATTTGGCTTACAGAGTTAAAGCTCTATTAGGTTCTGCTCATCTTAATCATGTTTACAGAGAGGGTAATTCTGTAGCAAATGCAATTGCGAAGCATCACACTAGCCATTTTCAATGTCTTAATCTTAATAACATCCCCCAGCACATCAAGGGTATGATTACATTAGATGGGTTACATACACCGCAGGTTAGAACGCATTAACATACTTTGCCTAAGGATTGATACTGCTGATCAAGATTTTTTCTTACAGGTTCAGGATCTGCTTGATGCTTGCTATCAATCATCTTCTGCGAGTTTCTACGAACCTCGGGGACTCCATACTCTTCCGATCGTGCAGATCCCATATCAATTGGAAATCTACTGCTGGTATTCATGGTGGTATACCCGGTAGCGACCTTCGGCAGCAAATTGCTACATCGGTGTTGATGAGGTCTTTGATCTTTCACTCCATTCAGTTACATTCTTCTAGCCTCTCTCAACTCAAGCTTTGCACATATTTACTCTGTAACTGATACAGTTGTTGGGGACTTCAGTTTCAGAAACTTTTAACTTATGCCATCACTTCTTGTAATTGAAGTTGCCTGGCCAGAGGTAAGAATTAACACAAGGGGTGGAGATTCTCTCCTTCGGATCGCAACTTCATCATCTATCCTTTTTTTCCTAGGATAGTTGTTACACAAGTATTTGATCTAGAATTGGTAGGACTTTTGGGGGGCTACCATGTTGCCTCATTACGAACTATGGCTAATCTGCTCTGTCTGTAAATCTAACTCATTTTGATGGAGGCTTGGGGAACCTCTAATATATTCTCCCCCACCCTAGGGTGTTCTCATTAAAAAAAAAAATCTAAGAAATAAATAAAAATGTCACGAAAACTCTTTTCTCATTAGTATAAATTAGATTGATACTCAATTTTACATAGCTGTAATGGTTGATTCTTTGCCTTATATTCAAGAAGATGAAACTGATGTATACCTCAACGATGTCATGTGCTAATAATAAGCCCATCTCTTTGTTTATTAAGATACCTAAGTTGGATGGGACCAAAATTTTAGCTCTTCTGGCAACCACACTACCGGTGGAAGTCCTCAAGGCGTTGAACTTTCCAAACTACACAATTTTCTACTCAATAAGATAGAGATGACGTATCACATATTTGATATTAGACACAATGTAGGCACAATATAAGCATGACTTGAGCATGAGCAAAACTAAATGGGTAATATAGTGAATTGCTTATCCCATTGCATCATTGTAATGATTTATGAGTCTGTCTCTTGAAAGACGGTCTTTCCATAAGTTAGGGAAAGATCAAGGTTTAAAGTGCAAATTAGAAGAAATGAAGAAATATTTTTTGGGTTGCATGAATCGGGTTATAAACTTTATAACTACAACACGTTGCATAATATAATTTTAATATTGCAACTAAGACCTTTTACCTTTTATTATTCTAATTAAACCCCACATTTCCATATACATATGGAAAGACGGTCTTTCCCAAGACTTTTCCATAATTTAAGAATACAGTTTTTCAAAAATCTTTTACGGAATATCCTGATAATATATGGGGTAGTTGTTTTTATATTCATATTATACAAACAATTTTAATAATCAAACAGAAATCGATTTCAACATAAGTCAAGATCAATTGTTGTATCATAAAACTTTTCTATTTATATCATTCAAAATTTAGAGTGGAACTATTGTTTTGTAAATAAAGTCAAACCATTTGGCTTTATAGTTAGAGGAGGTCTCATGTAGGTGAACCTGTTCTTAAATGGTAACTCTAAATACAAACGTCAAAATATGGCATTTTTGTTGGGACGGAGGTAGTATTATATTTTTTAAAAAAGCTACTTTTCTTATTTATTTTTTTTCATTTTTTCAGAAAAAATAATTTTTATACTAAATAAAAAGTCAATTGCCAAACGCCTATTTTAGTTCATTTGATTAAAAAAATTCAAAAGTCAAAATTTAATTGAAA
This sequence comes from Rubia yunnanensis, assembly GCA_037428765.1. Classification (NCBI taxonomy): domain Eukaryota; kingdom Viridiplantae; phylum Streptophyta; class Magnoliopsida; order Gentianales; family Rubiaceae; genus Rubia; species Rubia yunnanensis. Next base: position 59,515,810 of record CM075069.1, on the reverse strand, counting down.
AACTACGTGCTGAACACCTTCTAAATAAAGTAGAAGGGGAAAATCTTTCTCAGAGTGGAACAACAATCTCCTCTTCCTCGTTTAAATTTAAAAAGATTGCTAAAAGAGTAGAAGATTATCGTTGAATGGTGGTGATAGATGAACATAAAAATGCTTAAACAAAGAATGGTGGTGATAGATGAATAAAAAGTATAAAACAATAAATGCATACAATATGTATAGATACATGAATTTAGTAGGTAAATGATATGGCGATGAATGACAACTCACATTGTAACCAAGATTCAATCTGTACATGTTTGTTTCAGTTCATAACTTAATTTTGATAAACCACAATCATTGATTTTGGAACTAGATCCAAACATATATTTCCACATCATTTTCAATTTTACCATTTAAAAAAAATTCTAGCGGCTACATTGAGCAATTTTGAACCATCTTTCTCAGTTTCAATCTCAATATCTTCTGATTAACCACTTTTAGACTCTTTATTGAAGTATTAAACATCCCCTTTCTCAAACTCATATCCAAAGAGAGTATGTAATTCATAGAAACTTTTTATACTAAAAAGTAATTAGTAATTCTCCATTTCCCATCGTATCTCAATCTCACTAAAACAAAATGATATTTAATTACATTTTTTAAAAACAAACGTTGCTAGTTGAAAAAAGACTAAAACATTAAAGCTGGAAGTGTTTGATACTTTCAAATCCGATTTATAATAAATCAAATTCAAAGTCAAAGGTTAACTGTTGACGGCTATTTATTAGAATCAGAGTCAAAAGTGTAATATTCGAGTAGGAAAAACGTGAAGGAATAAACGAAAACGGGTTAAGAGGAATGTCCGAATCATTGTATATATGCTGAATTTTTTTAAATGACGGTCCTATTAGGCCTCTTTTCTTAGCCCATTAATTATTTTCTAACCACTTCACCTTTCACCCTCACCAAAAACCATAACTTTTTTTTTATCACAAACGCTGCTTAAAAATTTCACGACTCACTAAATTTTCCTCCCAATCCCCCTCTTCACCCTTCATTGTTGCTCCAAAATTCATTGCCTCTCTCAAAAACGTAGTTGTTGCACCACAATTATGCCTCACAATTCCACCATGATAGTGATTACCAATGTTCCACCACACCCGAACCTCACCACTGTGTTTTTGTTCCATGCCGCTTCAAAATTGTGTGGACGATTTAGGAAGTATATCCAAACAATATATGTTAGTGGAGCAAAAAAAAAAACTACAAGAAAATATATAAGCATAAGCATGATATATGCTCTATTTTTCATTAGGCACAATATAAACACGACATTTTCACAACATTTGCACAATAAATTTAAACGTATATTTTGGTGAATAATTGGTCAGTAACATTTTGCATTGATTGATAACACTATTCAGTTAAAATAATATAAAAAAAGTTAAGTCTAGTTGAAGTCAAGATCACAAGTCAAGTCATATTACATTTGAACATTTCACTGAATGATGCTTCAAATTTTCTTCGCCACCTTTATTTCAATATTGAGAATTATTATCATGTCGGGCATAACTTTACTAGAATGGCTAATTGAAAGAATGGTAAATTATTTTGATGGATTACTTGAAATACTTCAAGTTCTAGGTGTCTTTACTCTACCAGGCATCCTAACTTTACTAGATTGGCCTTCCTTTGAAGGTACTTCATCTTCTCGAGAAACATCTAGTGGTGTCATGTTCATGCTCTTTCTTCATTGAAGTCTTTTACTTCTCACTTGGTATTCATGATCAGTAGCAGCATTATTGAGTTCAACGTCAGTAAGATCTCAAAGGCGTGGCATGGTTTACTGAACAAGGAGATTATTCTCTTCCTATTTGTTATCCTCATAATCCTTACCAGTAGTTTTCAAAAGTTTTTGCCGATGTCGAACACTCTTTGAACTATAAACCCAAGATGCTGCTTATTTTAAGGGATTTTCTTGTTAAGAGAGATGAAATGCATGATGTGATAATACCAAGACTCAAAATAATCTCCATTTTATACGGGGTTTGAGGCCCAATAGTTTATTAATAGCTTAACCTTCATTTATGGGCCTATCTGGACCATCACCCAAAGGTTACTCTAATTATAGTCAAACCCCACTAGTTTCACAAACAATTAGAATTAATCTTAACCCAAGAATAAGCATATCGTAATTGGCCTTCATATATATACAAGTATAACCTATTTCCACAATTCATTCTCTATTCACCTAATACTCTTACATACATTGTGCTGACTATATAATTCGAGCATTCTCCATCCGGAATACTCTATGGGCTCTTTCTTGCAGATCGTAATTAAGGACTCAAGATGCGGCTCAACGTTTTCTATGCATATCAATTTCCATACCCGGTAGGGGCCGTTAAGTCAGATAATTTTTCTTTGTTCATGTCCAATCTCTACCAACTGTATTTTGCGTGGGAGCTAACGATTAAGGAGTAAGAATATCAATGCCAGTGAATAAAGTACAGTTACTGTACTTAAAAAAGATAAGAAGGACAGAAAAATGGTTTAGATCTTAGCCTACCAGGACAGATCTAATAGAAATCTCGATTGGACAAGACTTGACCACCACTACTTTATAGAATCACACACTAGAACGGCAGGGTCTTCAAGATAGCTGAAGATCCCTGGATGAGGGATGGAGATTAATGGGAAATTCACGGAGGCTTTAACCGACTCCTAAATAGAGGCATGCGGGAAGGCCTCAGTCAAATTGCAGTACATGTAATGTAGCGCTTTATTTGTAACCGGATTTGTCATAGATAATGTGAACCCCCATGGCTGAAGGGTACTATATCACACTCTCATTGATACCTTCCCAGAGGCCATGTTATCCATCAATGGGGACTCTAATTTTGATTCATCGAGTTGTTCAGATGACACCAAAATCCCAACCTATGCCAAGGGTATCCTACCCAGGTTACCTATCAGGTGAGACCTAAGCTCGACCGAAACTCTTTTCCCATAATATGGGCAAGAACTGGCTCATTCGGTGTCAGTCTCGATTCCACCCTATCTAAGTATAGATTCATCCCATGTGCTAGCGCGATCCGGAGGATTATACCAAGGATATGATGTGCTTAGCCAACCGCGCTCACTGTTGGTGGATTCAACACCCCACTCTAGTTATATGGTACAACCACCCTACTCTCATCCTTTGATGGTAGGTTCTTTTTTGAATTGTGGTTATATGGCCCAACAACCGTTGTACCAGTTTCCTTCTTGATATGCCTCTCTCAGCAATCGTACCATAATGCAGATCATCGAGTGGCTAAGCTTAGAAATAACAATAGCGATGCCTTAAACAGGGAGTTGGATCGATTGATCGGTTATTCGAGAAATGTTGATGGTTCCACCTTCGATACTTGGATTATGTTCACTCGATGGCCATTCGATATGAAACCTCCAGAGAGACTCCCCACGTACTACGACAAATCAAATCCTCGAGAATTTATACATACTTTTCTCAGTGTGATGAACTCTCGAGATTTTAACGAGTAGATGACTTGCAAGCTGGGTGGAAGTTACCTTCGAGGTAAGTCCCAAAAATGGTTCAATAAATTGGGCCATAATACATTACACCCCAACAAACAATTTTGGGAAGGCGTTGTTGGCTGAATTCTTTCAAAAGAAATGGTTCACCAAAACCATGGCTCCGTTGTACCAAAACTATCAAAAATTTGGAGAAACTATCAAGGTGTTTTACCACCATATGTGGATGAAAGCCTTGGTGTTATAAACTGTACAGAACCTAGGGTTATCGTAGGATACATGTAAAATCTGAACGGTATTCATGATACAAGGGTACAATATATAGGAAGCATGTAAAGAATCACAAATGGAAAAGAATTATATCTAAGGTACAAGATGTAAACAAAATATAACAAAATATCTCGAACCATTTTGCTGTGGTGTGTAGACTCTAGACATCTCGAACCGAATCCCTTTCTCTACAAAGTAAGGCTTGAGAGGAAAAATAAAGTTCCATTGCCACCCCAAACCCGTTGCACATGGCGCCGGAACTACGTAAGAACGAGAGCAAGGAATTTCTTCATCTTGACCGATACATGAGACTTAGAAACTGACATATAAACTCATATGCCACAGGAATAATTATCAACTATTGTTAAAAATGAAAATGCTCCACTATAATAAGGGGATGGATAAGGTGCCCAAACATCACAATGTATAAGTTTAAACAAACGACTAGGTTTAGAATCACTCAAAGGAAAACTATTTCAAGGCTGTTTAGCTCAATGACAAACCGAGCAAGGGACAGTTTTATTCAATTCACTATGATTTAAATCAATAATTAGGATAGAAAAGAATACCAAAAAAGACGGATTCCAAAAACGTTGATGCCATAATTCAGACTATGACACAAAATGTACAACGGACAAGGACGACGACAAAGCTGGCAGAGCACCCAATATACACCACCAATAAACCCCACCCTACTGATCACCTACACCAGTCAATATTTTTGCACTGATACCCTGTAAAATGAATCATTTCTCGGTAAGAAAAACTAGATATTTTAAAGCAGGAGTTAATTTGGTAAATGACAACATGTTACAACATAATTCTAGAATAAATAAAACACGGGAAACAACAAATTGCCAAAGTATAATTTTCTCTATTGGGCAGTAGTGGAAATAAATCCATCGGGAAGATAACATCAACAACATCTACAGGTTCAATATCATGGGGAAGATCCATGTCATTGGTCATATGATATGAAGCTCCAGTGTTAAGAATCCAAGGTAAAACAGTATTACCTAATATATTGTCAGAAGTATTCAGCTTAGAGAATATGTTAAGAATCGTACTCCATTGTTCCTTGGACAAGGCGAGGTTAAGAGCTTACCATTAGTATCAGAGAGAAAGGTGGCAGCATTTCTAGACGGTGGAGCTGCGACAGTTGCCGACTGAGCTGCTCCAACGAATGATGTGACAGGAGAAATATGGGTTCGCAGGTTCTGAGCTTTCGGGCCTAATCTAGGAGGTCTAATCTCGATGAACCAGTCCGGGTAACCAATGATGTGAAATCATGTAGTGACGACATGGCCCTTATGGTTGCAATGTGTACACAAGAGGCTCATCCAATCAACGGTGACGATGGGTAGAGTACCCGGGGCGACAACATCTTGCTTTAGAGTAGAGACCAATGCCGGTCGATGGGAAACAAAGGCCATGGTATCAAGATTGGATTCATAGGTATTGACGACATTCTTATGACCCTTCTCCTGAATTGCATGTGAGTGAACACGACTAATAGAGGGCAATGGATCTGCTCCAGGATATGCGATCTAAGAGTACGATAGCCATTATTGAGACCAATGAGAAATTTATGAACCTCCTCATTCTCACATTCCTTAATGGCAATAGCAGCAACAGGACATACACTTGTTAGAGGGGGCAAGTAAGTAAACCTCAACCCAGAGCTTCTTCCACCTTCCATAATAGGCAGCAACAGATTAACCATTCTTATAACAAGTATAAATGACTGCACGTATCTCACACATGTGCGTACTATTCCCAACAGAAAAATGCTTTTGAGGGTCATCCCAAAGCTCTTTAGCAGACGCACAATAAGTAATAAAAGAATGAATGGAAGGATCAAGAGTATGAACAATCCGACCAACAAGTATATAACTCACAATATTCCATTCATTATAAAATGGTTCACAGGGAAACATCTTAACAATAGAGCCATCAAGAAAGCCAAACTTACGTTTAGCAAAAAATGCATTAAGCAAAGAGGCACTCCAATCATTAAAATTAACACCCTTCAAGATCAACAGAGAAACATGGATGATCCGACGGATGCACGTAGTAAGGATGAGTAGTGGGCAATGCATGAGAGGAGTTGTCGGTGGCTTAGAGAAGAGCGTGAGAAGCGGTGACTACCGCTGCCTAAACAGTACCCTGGAAGACAGTGGCATTGGCAGCGGGCACATCATTCAGGACGGGAACACCGTGAACCTGGAGCGGTGGCAAAGGATCTCTGGCAAGGAGACTTGGAATGGTGGCACTAGCATTGGCGTGAAGGACAGGTACGACGGGCCTCAATCACTTCCTTGACCTCCATGTCATTATCATAAAGTGGTTCACCAAAGAAATATTTCTCTATTTCCTCAATCTCCTTCCCGACTTCCATGTCATCATCATAAATATCATAAATTGGTTCACCAAAGAAGTCTTGGTCGATTTCCTCAATCTCCTCCTCGTCTAAATTTTCTAGATCCTTGGTAGATATCTTTACCTAAATGAAGCATTTGACACTTTACATATTTCCAAGAAACACTCACTCACACACACTCTTGGTGAACTTGAAAACTTGAAGTTTTCTCTCAAAAGTTAGCAACTTTTGCTTTGGGAACAATATCGAAACATAGGACCTATTAAATGGTTAATTGAAAGTTTCTCAATCTCCTTGCATTTAAAAAATAATAGACAAAAATTTCCCACTAACTAGGTACTTATATTACTTATTGGGAAAATGAAATTGTATGCTAGGGAGATTAAACTAAAACATGTTTCATAATTGCAGCTTATAAGTTATCGTGTACAAGTAAAATGAAAAGAGAGGAGTGAGAAGACATCCATTTAAGCACCTATTTATCAGGACAGGTAGGCCTATAAGGTTTCCTCAAGAAGCATTTGAAGACCGACATCCGGTGGACCTGGGAGTTCTTAGCTACACTATGGCAAGTTATGGATGTGGATGGACATGGAGCAATCAAGTTCTATTTGGACTATCAGCTCTGGAAGGAAGAACAAGAGCTTCATCATTGGAGGGAACACCTAGATCGGTGACATCAAGATCCTCAACATGAACTTGATTGTAAAGATCCATACAAGCAGCAAAGAAAAAATGACAATGGCAGCGCATGAAACTTCAACGGCGGCGGTGGCAGCTATATGTGTATAAAAAATAAAGGGTGGCGGTGGCAAATTTTGGGGTTTTGGGAATTTTAGCTCTGATACCATGTAAAATACGAATGGTGAAAGTTCATGATACAAGGGTACAATATATAGGCAGCATGTATAGAATCACAAACTTAAAAGGATTCTATCGAAGGTACAAGATATACGCAAAGTATAACAAAATATCACATTAACAATACATGAAACGAATTAGCAATGTGGACCTTTATAAAAACTTATTAAAGATAACCATGTAAACCTTGCAGCAGCTTCAAGAAGTTTTCAAGAAATATTTGAAGGTTGAAGAGGCATCCAAACAGAAGAGTTAAGGTGATAAAGTGGTGGAAAGGCCAGTGACCTTCGTTGCAAACATTACGACAACAAATTTGAAGTAATGTTTGCTAGCTGTTTCAATCAGTTGGACATTGAGCATCATAATTTGAAGAAATGTACCTTGGTTTTATTGAGGTTCCTAGGAAGATGATACTCACTCTGGGGATAATCACTTTGCCGGTTTGAGTAGCTGATGGGAACAAAGGGATAATGATTGAATTTAGTTTCGTAGTGATAAATTCCCCCCTTTCAATTTCATCCTCGAAATGCCATAGATGTGCCAGGCTAGAGCCGTGTGGTCATCCTACCATTTGATGGGGAAGTTCCCAACTGATAGAGGGGAAGCTACCATCAGGGGAGACCAAGTGATGGCTAAGAGTTGTATGTTAAATGCCTTGAATAAGGCCATGAAGATAAAGGGAGTGGCTCCAGTTCATATAGAGGTGGGTCCCGTGGACACCAGGCAACTTTATATTTGATCCTCGGGAACGGTGGCTGTAGGCCAATAGATCATGGGAGACACAAAATAAAGGTTGAAGGCCTTGATCGACAATTATGTCGATGTGTTTTCATGGAGTAAAATCAACCTTATGGGGATACATAGACACCTAGCGGTCCACAAGCTAAATATTGACCCCTCCTTAAAGACCATCAAGTAGAAAAGAAGGATATTTGCTCTGGAGAGAGAATGGGCAATTAAGGAAGAGGCTCAAAAGCTCCTCAAGGCTGAATTCATCAAAAAAGTGCTATACCCAAAATGGTTAGCTAACCTTGTTATGGTGCCAAAGCACGATAGCTATGGCACATATTTAACGACTTTACACATCTCAACAAATGTTGTTATAAAGAAAGCTACTTGTTATCACCCATCGACAAGCTGGTCAAACCGATAGCAAGTCCTGGCAATTTTTTTATGCTCACTAAGGCTATTACCAAATATTAATGGAAGAAGAGGACAAGGAGAAAACATTTTTCATCATGAACATTGAGACACTCTTCTACAAGAATTTTCCTTTCAGCCTCAAGAACGCTAGTTAAATTTACCGAAGATTGGTGGATAAGCTTTTTCATAATTAGATTGGAAGAAATATGGAGATATATGTCAATTTCATAATGGTGAAGGTCAAGATTTTGACCAGTTCTTACTCATTTTGGTGGAAACCATCGAAGAGTTTTGCCAATCTAATTTGAAGTTAAACCCCACTGAGGGTGGTTATCACGAGGGCTTGAAAGTTATTGGGTTTCATGGTTTCCGAGCGAGGAATCGATGACAAGCTAGAGAAGTTCGGGGCTTTGATTAGAATGAAACTCCAAAAACAATAAAAGAAGGTTATAGACTAACCAGATCGTTGAATGCGTTGAGTCGTTTCCCTTCGAAGGGAACCAAGAGACACTTTCCTTTCTTTTTATGTTCTTAGAAAGGCCAAGAAGTTTGAATGGACACAAATTTTGAAGAACCCTTCTGATAATTAAAGGAACACCTTCCCACGCTGATAAAGCCTGAAAAGATGGAAACATTGTATCTTTACATCTCGGCCTCCCTCTTGGAGATCAATATTGTATTAATTAAGGATAAGGAGTAGAAATAAAACCAATTTACCTTTGTCAGTAGGGCTCTACAAGGCTTGAAAATGTGGTACACTGCCATCGAAAGACCGATCTTAGCCTTGGTACACGCAGATCGATAGCTTTGTCCCTACTTATAGGCCCGCACAATTGTATTCCTTACCAACCACCCGGTCAAGCAGATATTGCTGAAACTCAAGTCTTTTGGTCGGATGATGGAATGGGCCACTGACTTGGGCAAGTATGACATTAAATTTAAGCTAAGAACGGGCATCAAGATACAGGCCTGAGAAGACTTTATAGACCGATCTTGATCGATGATGAATCACAAGTTCAAAATGAGACCTGGAGCTTGTACGTCTATGGGTTATTGCACTTTATGGGAAATTGAGCTGGAGTGATGCTCACTAGATGAGACACATGTCCCCTATGAGCTACATTTTGACTTCAAGGCCACTAATAATGAGGCTCATCATGAAGCCCTAATCACTGGCCTTTGACTTGCTAATGAGCTCAATGCTAGAGTTCTAGAGATATTAAATGACTCTCAAATAGTTGTCCAACAAGTCAAAGTGGAGTGTGAGGCTAGAGAGAGAATCCTATAATGCTACTTGGAGCAAATCCTATGTTGAATTACGGAAGACCCGACCAATTTAGACAACTGACATTTGGAACTAATCCTAAAAAGAAGAAAAAAAGTGATGAACAAAGAGTTTATAACGAGTTGAAATGGTAACAAAATTCTGTCAAGATTCATCACAGAATGCACCACCTTATAATGATCCAAAACGTGTATATTCACGTAGGAAGGTAAAATATTTTTAAAACATAAGAAAACACAAAAGCTCAAGCATAATTCGTGCCTATTTTTCATTCACAATACAAGCACGACATCTATTTGGTTAGTTTACAATACTTCTCTTACTATGTACTTTCATAATTTAAAGAATTATATTAAGGATGGAATCATAAATATCAACCAATAACAAAGTCGATTGGCCATTGAGATAATGCAACTGAAGAAAAGATTATAAGGGAATTTTATTACCTAAAATCCAGACTAGGCCTTATGCGAATTCCATTGGTAAGGTTCAGGGAGTACACATCATTTCCCAACACACTAAGGGAGGAACCTCCATGTACATACTCAACTTCACAATTAATCACACTTCTCTAGGCAGCCACACTTGTAGTCACCTGAGTGCAAAGAAGCACAAATTTTTGTGGGTCGATATAGAGGCTGAGAGGCCTACATCATCAGACGCAACAACAATTATATCATTCATAGATATATTAGAGTTGTTGAATGGAAAAATATTGTGATGAACTGACCAATTAGATGATAAATTTTAAACACTTCCAAATATGAAATTGTATTTTCCAAACTCAACTCAATAATTAGCAGGGAGAATTTTGAAATACAAAAGAAAACACAAAAGCACTAGATTATACAAGAATATTATTAATTAGGCACGATACATGCACAATACAAGCACGATATGAGTGTGGAAGAAGTTAACCATATATTATAAGGAATTATGTATTCAACCAAAGTTAGATTACATACTATATTTGAAAAGGAATTAATAAGTTTAAAATGCTGCTTTTACTAGTCACGATGCATGATCTAGAACTCAATCAACTTGGTTATAAACATTGTAATAGTTGATTCTTTTAGGAGAAATGTACTCGACCCTACAAAGAGTTGAACACAGTTAGAACAGTTCCGACCTAAGAATTTTAACTTGGTAGTGCGTAGTGCATTCTGTAATAAAATAAATATATATTTAATGTGTGTACTATGTATTAAAAGTTCACTAGGCACAATATAAACACGACATTTGCACGACATTTGCATTATAACACTATTAAGTTAAAATAATATAACAAAGATAAGTCTAATTGAAGTCATATCACCGGTCCAGCCGTATTAAAATTAAACATTTCACCGATTGATGCCTCCATTTTCTTCACTGGCATTATTTCAACATTGGGAATTATCATGCCGTGCATAACTTTACTAGACTGACTAATTGAAATAATTGTATAGTATTATGATGGATTAGTTGAAACACTTCCAGTTCCAAGTGTCTCAACTTTACCATGCATCATAACTTTACTGGACTGGCCTGCCTTTGAAGGTAAGTACTTCGTCTTCTCGAGAAACATCCAGTGGTGTCATGTTCACGCTCTGTGTTCTTTGAAGTCTATTACTACTCACTTGGTGTTCATGATCCATAGCAGCATTCTTTGGCTCAATATCAGGAAGATCTCCCATGCTTGACATGGTCTTCTAAACAAGGATATTATTCTCTTCCTGTTTGGTATCCTCATTATCCTTACCTGTGACCTTCAAAAGCTTTTGTCGGTGTCGTACTTATTTTAACAAAGAAGCCAAGATGTTGCTTCTTGTAAGGAAGTTTCTTGTTGAGAGAGATAAAATGCATGATGTGATGATACCTTGACTCAAAACCCATTTGATACAGGTTCATCATCTCTGGTATGAAATGCTGATACGGACTGCACCAGCTTATAAGTTTCTTGTGTAGTGATTTTTTTTATCTGTAGGCGAGGTTCCAATAGTAAGCTTCCATGAGTACAAAAAAAAGGAAAAAAATAACAACTGTAACCACCATAGTAAAATTAGAAAATTTTAAATATTGCACCACCTTATAATGATCCAAAACATGTATATTTGAATAGGCTCTAATTTCCCAACTCAATAAGAAGGGAATTTTTTAATAAACTATAGAAAACACAAAAGCATGAATATAGTACATGAAACCCTATTATTTATTAGGCACGAAACAAGCACAATATGAGTATGAACAAAGTCAACCATGCTTTATAAGGAAACATAACTCAATTTATATTATTGCAATGTTTGTAATGATAAATTTACATAATTTTAATGGGTTATTCTTTGTTTCCCCTGTCTTTCAACCTACTCTTTTGAAGTCTCTATATATAGTTTTTTGAATTCTTGCTAAACTTTGATCAGATCTTCTCCAAAATTTGGCAATGTGGCCATCCCAGATTGTTTAACTATGGAATACCCAACCTTTTTACACACCTGACATTTGGAACTAATCCTAAAAAAAAGAAAAAAAAGTGATGAGCAATGAGTTCATAACGAGTTTAAATGGTAACAACAGTCTGTCAAGATCTGATACAGAATGTACGAGCCTTTTACATGCATATTATTTATTATGCATGGTACAAGCACAATATGAGTATGGGCGATGTTAACCATATATTAGAAGGAACTTAGTTATCAACCACAATTAAATTACATACTATATTTAAAAAGGAATTAATAAGTTTAAAATGCTGCTTTTACTAGTCACAATGCATGATCAAGAACTCCATCACCTTGGTCATAAACATTGTAATAGTTGATTCTTTGAGGAGAAATGCATTCGACCCTACAAAGAGTTGCACACAGTGAGAATAGTTCCGACATAAGAATTTTAACTTGCTAGTGCATTCTGTCACAAAAGAAAGATATATTTAATGTGTGATAATATATACTAAAAGTTTATCAAGCACAATACAAACACGACATTTGCACAACATTAGTACGATAAATTTAATGTATATATTTTGAATAATTGGTTAATTACATATTTGCAATGATTGATAACACTATTCAATTAAAATAATATAACAAAAGTCAAGTCTAATTGAAGTTAAGATCACAAGTCCAGCTGTATTACAATTGAACATTTCACTGAATGATGCCCCTATTTTCTTCGCTGGCATTATTTTAACAACACTGAGAATTATCATGCCATGCATAACTTTACTAGACATTCTAATTAATAAATTGTATAGTATTCTGATGGATTACTTGAAATACTTACTGTTCCAGGTGTCTCAACTTTACCAGGTGTCATAAGTTTGCTAGACTGGCCTACCATTGAAGGTACCACATCTTCGTGAGAAACATCCAGTGGTGTCGTGTACATGCTCTTTGTTTTTTGAAGTCTAATACGTCTCACTTAGTGCCATGATCTGATGTGCCTATTTTATATGGTTATTTTGGGACTTTTAGGATTAACTTTTGTACCCTTTTATGCTCTAGTGGTGGCATTTTACCTTGAATTTATCTAAGGTGAGTCAAGGACAACTTTTACACTTTTATTATTTTTCTAGAGGATTTTTTATGATAAGGCAAATTGTTTGAAGACTTGAATATTTGAAGAGTTGCACTTGAGCTTTTGAAGACTTGAAGGATTGAAGATAAGTGAAGTTAAAAGGAGGACTTGAAGCAAAAAGAAGAAAGAAATCAAGATGGTGAAACTTGGCTCGATCGCGACTCACGATGGATCAATCGTGATTCATGACGGACGGGTGGCCAGAACCTTTCTTACTTTTTTATACTATAAATACTCACCTTATCTTCTCTCTCTCTTGATACGCTTCTTCTTCCTACAATTTTCTGGGTTAAAACCCTAGTTTTCCTTTCTTTCTTTTCTTAGTTTTTGTAGGTTAATCATGTCTTTTAATTATCTAGGTTAGTTTAATATTTAGAGAAATTTATTGAATCTTCCATATCTATGTAGTAAGAACCTTTATTTCACTCTTTCTTGAAGCATTTGTTATTTAGCATTCATGTGTTTTAATGTGATGTTTTACTTCATTTATATCATAAGTTGTTAGAGAATAGGAAGTGTTTGTATGATTGAAGTGTTAGGGTGTTAGGAAAGTTGCAAATTTCTTAACTCATTTGGCATGAAAATCCAAGAACATGGACTTAGAACTTCTAGTGTATAATGTGTTGTAATTCTTGCCAGATAAGTATGTTAATGTGGACTGTTCTCATATTTATCCTATAGATGCAATGAATGGTTGAATCTTGAATATGGTTTGTTCTAGGTTTAGCCTAATGAATGCTATGTTTGGTTAAATGGCTATGTCTTTTGTAGAGCGCATATTGTTATCAAATCTATGGTTCTTCGTGTATAATTCCATTGATGAAATACCTTTATGGTGTGATTTTCCTAAAGTGATTATCAATGAGGATTGCAAATGGTCGTTGTTTGTTTTTGTGAATTACTCTTAAGAATACATGAATGTTGATCTTTAATCGGGAAGTGATAGCATTCCCCATAGGTAACAAATGTGATAGAATGAGGGAATGGTTCGATGATGTACATGAGGTTTGGAAGTGGATATCAATTACCCCCAAGACTTTATCTTTTGTAGTTTTTACCCTTTTTCTTAGTTAGTTTAATAATTAGCATAGTTACTTGACTTTGGTAGTTATCTTGTCTTTCAATTTCATAACTTAGGAAAACCAACCAACGCCCCCATCTATTTACTTTCTTTTATATCTATATATATTTTCTTCTAGCATAATATCAACCTTACATGTTTAAAAGCTTAAGAAAATACCTCTTCTTTGTGGCCATTATCTACTTAATTATACATAGGAAGCATCGGGGATTATAAATTTAACTTTGAGAGGTACGGCGACGACCTCCCATGATCAATAGTAGAATTATTTGGCTCAATGTCAGGAAGATCTCAAAGGCATGACATGGTCTTCTGAATAAGGAGATTATTCATTTTTTATTTGTTATCCTCATTATCCTTACCCGTGACCTTCAAAAGCTTTCGCCAATGTTGTACACTCTCTAAACTATGAAGCCAACATGCTTCTTATTGTAAGGGATTTGCTTGGCGAGAGAGATGAAATGCATGATGTGATTATACATGGACGAAACCCATTTAGTACGGGTTCATCATCTCCGATGAAATTCTCATAAGAGGCTGATACAGACTGCACCAACTTATAATTTTTTGTGTGGAGAATATGTTATATGTGTAGGTTAGGTTCCAATTCTATGTTGTCATTTGTACGAAAAAAGAAAAAAAAACTACCGTAACAACCATAGTAAAATCAGAAAATTTTAAGTATTGCACCACCTTATAATGATCCAAAACAAGTATATTTTGCTAGGCTCTAATTTCTGAACTCAATAAGAAGGGAAATGTTTTATAAAATAAAGAAAACACAAAATCATGAACATAATACATGCACCTATTATTTATCAGGCACGCAACAAGCACAATATGAGTATGGATGAAGTCACCCATATATTATAAGGAAACATAACTCAATTTGTATGATTGTAATGTTTGTAATGTTTGTAATGGTCTATTTAAATAATTGTAATGGAAAATTTTATAAACTAGAGAAAACACAAAAAGCACAAGCATAATACGTGCTTATTGTTTATCATGCACGATACAAGCACTACGTCTATATGGTTAGTTTACTATACTTCTCTAACCATGTACTTTCATAATTTAAATAATTATATTAAGTACGGAATCATAGATATCAACCAATAACAAAATTGATTAACAATAGAGATAATGCAGCCAATGTTAAAGATAATAAGGAAATTTTATTATCGGAAAGCTAGACTAGGCCTTATTCGAATTCCATTAGGAAGGTTCAGGTAGAAGACATCATATACCAACACACAAAGGGAAGAACCTCCATATGCATACTCAACTTCAGAATTAATCACACTTTTCTGGGTAGTCACACTCGTAGCCTCATAAGTGTAAAGAAATAGAAAGGGTTGTGTGTCGATATAGAGGGTAAGGAGCCTACAACATTAGCCGTAACAACAATTATATCAGTCATAGACATATCACTGTTTGGAAATGGAAGAAAGGTTTGATGAACTGATCAAAATTACATGATAAATTTTATACACCGCCAATAATTACAATGTAATTGACAAACTCAACTCAATAATTAGTTGGGAAAATTTCAAAAATGAAAGAAAACACAAAAGCACGAGCATTTTACATGCGTGCTATTTATTAGGCACGATGCAAGCACGATTTGAGTATGGGCAATGTTAACCATATATTATAAGGAATTAAGTTATCAACCACAATTAATTAACATACTACATTCAAAAAGGAATTAATAAGATTAAAATGATGCTTTTACTATTCATGATGAATGATCTATAACTCAATCACCTTGGTCATAAACGTTGTAATAGTTGATTCTTTGAGGAGAAATGCACTCGACCCTACAAAGACTTGCATACAGTAAGAACAGTTCCGACATAAGAATTTTAACTTGCTAGTGTATTCTGTCACAAAATAAAGATATATTTAATGTGTTACAATATATACTAAAAGTTCATTAGGCACAATACAAACACGACATTTGCACAACATTAGCACAATAAATTTAAATGTATATATTTTGAATAATTGGTCAATTACATATTTGCAATAATTGATAATACTATACAATTAAAATAATATAACAAAAGTAAAGTCTAATTGAAGTCAAGATCACAAGTCCAGTTGTATTACAATTGAACATTTCACTGAATGATGCCTCCATTTCCTTTGTCGACATTATTTCAAAAAACTGAGAATTATCATGTCGCGCATAACTTTACTAGACATGCTAATTAAAGGAATGGTATAGTATTCTGATGGATTACTTGAAACACTTCCAAATCTAGGTGTCTCAACTCTACCAGGCTACATAACTTTACTAGACTAGCCTGCCGTTGGAGGTACTTCATCTTCTCGAGAAACATCCAGTGGTGTCATGTACATGCTCCTTGTTTTTTGAAGTGTATTACTTCTCACTTGGTGTTCATGATCAATAGCAGCATTATTTGTCTCAATGTCAGGAAGATCTTCAAGGCGTGACATGGTCTTCTGAACAAGGAGATTATTCTCTTCCTATTTGTTATCCTTATTATCCTTACCTGTAACCTTCAAAAGCTTTCGCCGGTGTCGTACACTCTTTGAACTATGAAGCCAAGATTCTTATTCTTGTAAGGGATTTTCTTGTTGAGAGGGATGAAATGCATGATTTGATGATACTTGGACTCGAACCCCATTTGGTACAGATTCATCATCTCTGGTGAAATTCTGATAAAAGGCTGATACAGACTGACCAGCTTATAATTTTTGTGTGTGGAGAATTCGTTAAATGTGTAGGTTAGGTTCTAATAGTAAGTTTCCAAATGTACAAAAAAAGAAGAAAAAAAAACTACCTTACCAACCATAGTAAAATCAAAAAATTTATAATGATCCAAAACAAGTATATTTACCTAGGCTCTAATTTCCCAACTCAATAAGAAGGAAAATGTTTTATGAACTAAAGAAAACACAAAAGCATGAACATAATACGTGCACCTATTATTTATCAGGCACGCAACAAGCACAATATAAGTGTGGATAAATTCAACCATATATTATAAGGAAACATAACTCAATTTGTATGTTTGTAACATTTGTAATGGTCAACTTAAATAATTGTAATGGTTTATTTTTTATATCCCCCGTATTTTATTATACTCTTTTGAATTCTCCATACATCCGATATAGTTTGTCAGATTCTTGCTCCGACATTATCAGATCCTGTCCAAAATTTGGCAATGTAGCCATCCCAAATTGTTGAATTACGGAAGACCCAACCATTTAATGCAAGTGACATTTGGAACTAATCCTAAAAAGAAGAAAAATGTTATGAATAAAGAGTTTATGACGAGTTTAAATGCTAACAAAACTATGTCAAGATCTTATACAGAATGCACCGCTTTATAATGATCCAAAACATGTATATTCACATAAGAAGGGAAAAGTTTATAAACTAGAGAAAACACAAAAGCACAATCATAATAAGTTCTTATTATTTATCATGCATGATACAAGCACGGCATCTATTTGGTTACTTTACAATACTTCTCTAACCATGTACTTTCATAATTTAAAGAATTATATTATGGATGGAATCATAAATATCAACCAATAACATAAATTATTGACACTAGAGATAATGCAGCCGATGTTAAAGATAATAAGGAAATTTTATTTTCAGAAAGCCAAACTAGGCATTCGAATTCAATTGGTAAATGTTCAAGTAGAACACATCATTTACCAACACACAAAGGGAAGAACCTCCATATACATACTAAACTTCATAATTAATATCACTTTTCTGGGCAATCACACTTGTAGCCTCCTAAGTCCAAAGAAATAGAAAGGTTTGTGGGTCGATATAGAGGGTAAGAAGCCTACAACTTTAGCAGCAACAACAATTACAACAGTCATAGACATATCAATGTTTGGAAATGGAAGAATAGTTTGACGAACTTATCAAAATTACATTATAAATTTTATACACTGCCAGTAATTACAATGTATTTTCCAAACTCAACTCAATAATTGGTAGGGAAAAATTTCAAAAACAAAAGAAAACACAAAAGTATGAGTATATTACATGCATGTTATTTATTAGGCACAATACAAACATGATCTGAGTATGGGCAATGTTAACCATATATTATAAGGAATTAAGTTATCAACCACAATTAAATTACATATTATATTTAAAATGAAATTATTAAGTTTAAAATGTTGCTTTTACTAGTCACGGTGCATGATCTAGAACTCAATCACCTTGGTCATAAACGTTGTAATAGTTGATTCTTTGAGGAGAAATGCACTCGACCCTACAAAGACTTACACACAGTAAGAACAGTTCTAAAATAAGAATTTTAACTTTCTAGTGCATTCTGTCACAAAATAAAGATATATTTAATGTGTGATAATATATACTAAAAGTTCAACAGGTAATATACAAACACGACATTTGCACAACATTAGCACAATAAATTTAAATGTATATATTTTGAATAATTGGCCAATTACATATTTGCAATAATTGATAACACTATTCAATGAAATAATATAACAAAAGTCAAGTCCAATTGAAGTCGAGATCATAAGTCCAGTTGTATTACAATTGAACAATTCACTGAATGATGCCTCCATTTTCTTCGCCGACATTATTTCAACAAACTGAGAATTATCATGCCGCACATAGCTTTACTAGACAAGCTAATTAAAAGAATGGTTTAGTATTCTGATGGATTACTTCAAACACTTCCAGTTCCAGGCGTCATAACTTTACTAGACTGGCCTGCCATTGAAGGTA
Source organism: Rubia yunnanensis (assembly GCA_037428765.1). Classification (NCBI taxonomy): domain Eukaryota; kingdom Viridiplantae; phylum Streptophyta; class Magnoliopsida; order Gentianales; family Rubiaceae; genus Rubia; species Rubia yunnanensis. Next base: position 59,496,957 of record CM075069.1, on the reverse strand, counting down.
CTTCATCTTCTTGAGAAACAATAAATGGTGTCATGTACATGCTCTTTGTTTTTTGAAGTCTATTACTTCTCACTTGGTGTTCATAATCAATAGCTGCATTATTTGGCTCAATGTCAGGAAGATCTCCAAGGTGTGACATAGTCTTATGAACAAGGAGATTAATCTCTTCCTATTTGTTATCCTCATTATCCTTACATGTGACCTTCAAAAGCTTTCGCCGGTGTCGTACACTCTTTGAACTATGAAGCCCATATGCTTATTCTTGTAAGGAATTTACTTTTTGAGAGAGATGAAATGCATGATGTAATGATACTTGGATTCGAAACCCATTTTCTACGGGTTCATCATCTTAGGTGAAATTCTCATAAGAGGCTGATACAGACGACACAAGCTTATAAATTTATTGTGTGGAGAATTTGTTATATATGTAGGTTAGGTTCTAATAGTAAGTTGCCAAATGTACGAAAAAAGAAAAAAAACTATCCTAACCACCATAGTAAAATCAGAAAACTTTACATATTGCACCACCTTATAATGATCCAAAACAAGTATATTTTCCTAGGCTCTCATTTCCCAACTCAATAAGAAAGGAAATGTTTTATAAACTAAGGAGAACACAAAAGCACGAACATAATATGTCCACTCTATTATTTGTCAGGCACGAAACAAGCACGATATGAGTATGGATGAAGTCAACCATATAATATAAGGAAAGATAACTCAATTTATATAATTGTAATATTTGTAATAGTCAATTTAAATAATTGTAATGGTTGATTCTTTGTATCCCCTGTCTTTTATTAAACTCTTTTGAATTCTACATACATCCAAAATAAGCTGTCAAATTCTTGCTGAACTCTTATAAAATCTTGTCCAAAATTTTGCAATGTGGCCATCCCAAATTGTTGAACTACGGAAGACCCAACCATTTAATGTAAGTGACATTTAGAACTAATCCTAAAAGAAAGAAAAACGTTATGAACAAAAAGTTTATAACGATTTTAAACGCTAACAAAAATCTTTCAAGATAAGATACAGAATACACCACCTTATAATGATAAAAAACATGTATATAAGCATAGGAAGGGAAAATATTATAAACAGGAAAAACACAAAAGCACGAGCATAATACGTGCTTATTATTCATAATGCACGATACAAGCACGGCATATATTTGGTTAGTTTACAATACTTCTCTAACCATGTACTTTCATAATTTAAAGAATTATATTAAGGATGGTATCATAGATATCAACCAATAACAAAAACAATTTGACAATAGAGATAATGCAGCCAATGAAAAGATAATAAGGAAATTTTATCACCGAAAAGCCAGACTAGGCCTCTTTCGAATTGCATTTGTAAGGGTCGGGTAGAAACCTTTATTTGCCAACTTACAAAGAGAAGAACCACAACATGCATACTCAACTTCATAATTAATCACACTTTTCCGGGCAGTCACCCTTGTAGCCTCCTAAGTGCAAAGAAATAGAAAGGTTTGTGGGTCGATATAGAGGATAAGGTGCCTATAAAATTATCCACAACAAAAATTATATCAGTCATAGGCATATAAGAGTTTTGAAATGGAATAATAGTTTGATGAACTGATCAAAATTACATGATAAATTTTATAAACCGCCAATAATTACAATGTACTTTCCAAACTCAACTCAATAATTAGTAGGGAAAAAAATTCAAAAACAAAAGAAAACATAAAAGCACGAGCATTTTACATGCATGTTATTTATTAGGCACGATACAAGCACGATATGAGTATGGGCGATGTTAACAATATATTATAAGGAATTTTGTTATCAACAACAATTAATTTACATACTATATTTAAAAAGGAATCAATAAATTTCAAATGTTGTTTTTACTAGTTATGATGCATAATCAAGAACTCAATCACCTTGGTCATAAACATTGTAAAAGTTGATTCTTTGAGGAGAAATGCATTCGACCCTACAAAGAGTTGCACATAGTAAGAACAATTCTGACATAAGAAATTTAAATTGCTATAGTGCATTCTGTCACAAAATAAAGATATATTTAATGTGTGACAATATATACTAAAAGTTCATCGGGCACAATACAAACATGACATTTTGACAACATTTGCACAATAAATTTAAATGTGTATATTTTGAATAATTGGTAAATTACATATCTGCAATAATTAATTACACTATTCAATTAAAATAATATAACAAAAGTCAAGTCTAATTTAGGTTAAGATCACAAGTCCAACTGTATTACAATTAAACATTTCATTGAATTATGCCTCCATTTCATTTGCCGACATTTTTTCAACAACACAGGAAATTACTATGCCGCGCATAAATTTACAAGACAGACTAATTAAAATAATGGTATAGTATTCAGATGGATTACTTGAAACACTTCCAGTTCCAGATGTTTTAACTTTACCAGGTGCATAACGTAACTAAACTAGCCTGCCGTTGAAGGTACTTCATCTTCTCGAGAAGCATCCAGTGGTGTCATGTACATGCTCTTTGTTATTGGAAGTCTATTAATTCTCACTTGGTGTTCATGATCAATAGCAGTATTATTTGGCTCAATGTCAGGAAGATCTCAGAGGCGTGGCATGGTCTTCCAAACAAGCGGATTATTCTCTTCCTATTTGTTATCCTCATTATCCTTACATGTGACCTTCAAAAGCTTTCGCTGAGGTCGTACACTCTTTGAACTATGTAGCCAAGATGCTTATTCTTATAAGAGAATTGCTTGTTAAGAGAGATGAAATTCATGATGTGATGATATACATGGACTCAAAACCTATTTGGTACGGGTTCATCATGTCTGGTGAAATTCTCATGAGAAGCTGATACGGACTGCACCAGCTTATAAATGTTTTGTGTGGAAAATTTGTTATTTGTGTAGGTCAAGTTCCAATAGTAAGTTTCCAAAAGTATGAAAAAAGGGGAAAAAAACTACCGTAGCCACCATAGTATAATTATAAAATTTATATATTTCACCACAACATAATGATCCAAAACAAGTATATTTGCCTAGGATATAATTTCTCATTTCAATAAGAAGGGAAATGTTTTATAAACTAAAGAAAACACCAAAGTTTGAACATTATACATGCACCCTATTATTTTTCAGGCACAAAATAAGCAAGATATGAGTATGGATGAAGTAAAGCATACAATATAAGGAAACATAACTAAATTTATATAATTGTAATGTTCGTAATAGTCGATTTAAATAATTGTAATGGTTGATTCTTTGTATCCCCGGTCATTTCTTAACGTCCTTTGAATTCTCGATACATCCGATATAGTTTGTCAGATTCTTGCTAAACTCTTATAAAACCTTGTCCAAAATTTGGAAAAATGGGCATTCCCAATTGTTGAATTACGGAAGACCCAACCATTTAATGCATTTGACATTTGGAACTAATCCTAAAAGGAAGAAAAAAGTGATGAACAAAGAGTTTAAAACGAGTTTGAATGCTAACAAAAATCTGTCAAGATCTGATAAAGAATAAACCGCCTTTCCAAAACATGTATATTCGCATAGGAAGGGAAAAGTTTATAAATAGGAGAAAACACAAAAGCACAAGCATAATCTGTGCTTATTATTTATCATGCATGATACAAGCACACCATCTATTTGGTTAGTTTACAATGCTTCCCTAACCATGTACTTTCATGATTTAAATAATTATATTAAGGACAGAATCATAGATATCAACCAATAACAAAATTGATTGACAATAGAGATAATTCAACCGATGAAAAGATAATAAGAAAATTTTATTCCCAAAAACCAATCTTGGCCTTATTCGAATTCAATTGGTAAGGTTCAGGTAGATCACATCATTTACCAACACACATGAATACTCAACTTCATAATTAGTCATACTTTTCTGGGCAGTCACACTTGTATCCTCCTAAGTGCAAAGAAAAGGAAAGGTTTGTGGGTCGATATAGAGGGTGAGAAGCCTAGACGTTAGCTGCAACAACAATTATATTAGTCATAGACATATCAAAGTTTGGAAAGGGAAGAATAGTTTGATGAACTTATCAAAATTACATGATAAATTTTATACACCGCCAATAATGAAAATGTATTTTCCAAACTCAACTCAATATTTAGTAGGGAAAAATTCAAAAATAAAAGAAAACATAAAAGAACGAGAATTTTACATGCATGTTATTTATTAGGCACGATACAAGCACGATACAAGCACGATACGATGTTAACAATATATTATGAGGAATTGTGTTATCAACAACAATTAATTTACATACTATATTTAGAAAGGAATAAAAAAATTTCAAATGTTGTTTTTACTAGTTATGATGCATAATCAAGAACTCAATCACCTCGGTCATAAATTTGTAATAGTTGATTCTTTGAAGAGAAATGCATTCGTCCCTAGAAAGAGTTGCACATAGTAAGAACAGTTCTGGCATAAGAAACTTAAATTGCTATAGTGCATTCTGTCACAATATAAAGATATATTTAATGTGTGACAATATATACGAAAAGTTCATCAGGCACAATACAAACACAACATTTGCACAACATTAGCACAATAAATTTAAATGTATATATTTTGAATAATTGGTAAATTACATATTTGCAATAATAGATTACACTATTCAATTAAAATAATGTAACAAAAGTCAAGTCTAATTACAGTTAAGATCACAAGTCCAACTGTATTACAATTAAAAATTTCACTGAATGATGCCTCCATTTTCTTTGACGATATTATGTCAACAACACAGGGAATTATTATGCCGCGCATAACTTTACTAGACAGACTAATTAAAATAATGGTACAATATTCTGATGGATTACTTGAAACACTTCCAGTTCCAGGTGTTTCAACTTTACCGGAAGCATAACTTAACTAAACTGGCCTGCCGTTGAAGGTACTTCATCTTCTCGAGAAACATCCAGTTGTGTCATGTACATGCTCTTTGTTATTGGAAGTCTATTACTTCTCACTTGGTTTTCATGATCAATAGCAGCATTATTTGGCTCAATGTCAGGAAGATATTCGAGGTGTGACATTGTCTTCTGAACAAGCAGATTATTCTCTTCCTATTTGTTATCCTCATTATCCTTACCCGTGACCTCCAAAAGCTTTCGCTAGGGTCGTACACCTTTTGAACTGAGTAGCCAAGACGCTTACTCTTATAAGGGATTTGCTTGTTGAGAGAGATGAAATGCATGATGTGATGATACTTGGACTCTAAACCCATTTGGTACGGGTTCATCGTCTCCGGTGAAATTCTCATAAGAGGCTGATACGAAATGCACCATCTTATAAATGTTTTGTGTGGAGAATTTGTTTAATGTGTACGTCAGGTTCCAATAGTAAGTTTCCAAAAGTATGAAAACAGAAAAACACTACAGTAACCACCATAGTATAATCATAAAATTTTATATATTTCACCACCTTATAATGATCCAAAACTAGTTTATATTCCTAGGCTCTAATTTCCCATTTCAAGAACAAAGGAAATGTTTTATAAACTAAGAAAACACAAAAGTATGAACATTATACAGGCACTGTATTATTTTTTAAGCACAAAACAAACATGATATGAGTATGTATAAAGTCAACCATATAATATAAGGAAACATAACTAAATTTATATAATTGTAATGTTCGTAATAGTTGATTTAACAAATTATAATGGTTGATTCTTTGTATCCCATGTCATTTCTTAACATCTTTAAAATTCTCCATACATCCTATATAGTTTGTTAGATTCTTGCTAAACTGTTATAAAAACTTGTCCAAAATTTGGTGGCCATCCCAAATTGTTGAATTACGGAAGACCCAACCATTTCACGCATCTGACATTTGGAACTACCACTAAAAGGAAGAAAAACGTGATGAACAAAGAGTTTTAAACGAGTTTGAATGCTAACAAAAATCACTCAAGATATGATAAAGAATACACCGCCTTCCAAAACCTGTATATTCGCATAGGAAGGGAAAATATTATAAACAGGAGAAAGCACAAAAGTACAAGCATAATACGTGCTTATTATTTATCATGCATGATACAAGCATGCCATCTATTTGGTTAGTTTACAATACTTCCCTAACCATGTACTTTCATAATTTAAATAATTATATTAAGGACGGAATCATAGATATCAACCAATTACAAAATCGATTGGCAATAGAGATAATTCAGCCGATGAAAAGATAATAAGAAAATTTTATTACCGAAAAACCAGACTAGGCCTTATTCGAATTCAATTGGTAAGGTTCAGGTAGAATACATCATTTACCAACACACAGAGGGAAGAACCTCCACATGCATACTCAACTTCATAATTAGTCATACTTTTCTGGGCAGTCACACTTGTAGCCTCCTAAGTGCAAAGAAAAGAAAATGTTTGTGGGTTGATATAGAGGGTGAGAAGCCTAGAAGTTAGCCGAAACAACAATTATATTAGTCATAGACATATCAAAGTTTGGAAATGGAAGAATAGTTTGATGAACTGATAAAAATTACATGATATATTTTATACACATCCAATAATTACAATGTATTTTCCAAACTCAACTCAATAAGTAGTAGGGAAAAAAATTTAAAAACAAAAGAAAACATAAAAGCACGAGCATTTTACATGCATGTTATTTATTAGGCACAATACAAGCACAATATGAGTAAGGATGATGTTAACAATATATTATAAGGAATTTTGTTATCAACAACAATTAGTTTACATACTATATTTAAAAAGGAATCAATTAATTTTAAATGTTGTTTTTACTAGTTATGATGCATAATCAAGAACTCAATCCCCTTGGTCATAAACTTTGTAACAATTGATTCTTTGAGGAGAAATTCATTCGGCCCTACAAAGAGAGTTGCACATAGTAAGAACAGTTCTAACATAAAAAATTTAAATTGCTATAGTGCATTCTGTCACAAAATAAAGATATATTTAATGTGTGACAATATATATTAAAAGTTCATTAGGCACAATACAAACACGACATTTTCACAACATTAGCACAATAAATTTAAAATGTGTATATTTTGAATAATTGGTAAATGAAATATTTACAATAATCGATTACACTATTCAATTAAAATAATATAACAAAAGTCAAGTCAAATTTAAGTTAAGATCACAGGGAAAAGTTATGCCGCGCATAACTTTACTAGACAGACTAATTAAGAGAATGGTATAGTATTCTGATGGATTACTTGAAACACTTCCAGTTCCAGGTGTTTCAAATTTACCAGGTGCATAACTTGACTAAACTAGCCTGCCGTTAAAGGTACTTCATCTTCTCGAGAAACAACAAGTGGTGTCATGTACATGCTCTTTGTTATTGGAAGACTATTACTTATCACTTGGTGTTCATGATCAATAGCAACATTGTTTGGCTCAATGTCAGGAAGATCTCAGAGGCGTGACATGGTCTTTTGAACAACAAGATTATTCTCTTCCTATTTGTTATCCTCATTATCCTTACACGTGACCTTCAAAAGCTTTTGCTGGGGTTGTACACTCTTTGAACTATGTAGCCAAGATGCTTATTCGAATAAGGTATTTGCTTGTTGAGAGAGATAAAATGCATGATGTGATGATACTTGGACTCAAAACCCATTTGGTATGGGTTCATCATCTCTGGTGAAATTCTCATAAGAGGCTGATACGGACTGCAGCTTATAAATGTTTTGTGTGGAGAATTTGTTATATGTGCAGGTCTAGTTCCAATAGTAAGTTGCCAAAAGTACAAAAAATGGGAAAAACAAATACCGTAACAACCATAGTATAATCATAAAATTTTATATATTTCACCACACCATAATGATCCAAAACAAGTATATTTGCCTAGGCTCAAATTTCCCATTTCAATAAGAAGGGAAATGTTTTACAAACTAAAGAAAACACAAAAGTATGAACATTATACATGCACTCTATTATTTTTCAGGCACAAAATAAGCATGATATGAGTATGGATGAAGTCAACCGTATAATATAAGGAAACATAACTAAATTTTTATAATTGTAATGTTCGTAATAGTCAATTTAAATAATTGTAATGATTGATTCTTTGTATCCCTTGTCATTTCTTAACATCTTTTGAATTCTCCATACATCCGATATATTTTGTCAGATTCTTGCTAAACTCTTATAAAACCTTGTCCAAAATTTGGACATGTGGCCATCCCAAATTGTTGAATTACGGAAGACCCAACCATTTAACGCATCTGACATTTGGAACTAATCCAAAAGGGAAGAAGAAAGTGATGAACAAAGAGTTTAAAACGAGTTTGAATGCTAACAAAAAGCAGTCAAGATCTGATAAAGAATACACCGCCTTTCCAAAACATGTATATTCGCATAGGAAGGGGAAATTTTGTTAAAAAAAAGGAGAAAACACAAAAGCACAAGCATTATACGTGCTTTTTATTTATCATGCATGATACAAGCATGCAATCTATTTGGTTAGTTTACAATACTTCCCTAAGCACGTACTTTCATAATTTAAATAATTATATTAAGGACGGAATCATAGATATTAACCAATAATAAAATCGATTGACAATAGAGATAATTCAGCCGATGAAAAGATAATAAGAAAATTTTATTACCGAAAAACCAGACTAGGCCTTATTCAAATTCAATTGGTAAGGTTCAGGTAGAACACATCATTTACCAACACACAAAGGGAAGAACCTCCACATGCATACTCAACTTTATAATTAGTCATACTTTTCTGGGCAGTCACACTTGTAGCCTCCTAAGTTCAAAGAAAAGGAAAGGTTTGTGGGTCGATATAAAGGATGAGAAGCCTAGACGTTAGCCACAAAAACAATTATATTATTCACAGACATATCAAAAATTGGAAAAGGAAGAATAGTGTAATGAACTGATCAAAATTACATGATAAATTTTATACACCGCCAATAATTACAATGTATTTTCCAAACTCAACTAAAAAATTAGTAGGAGAAAAATTCAAAAACAAAAGAAAACATAAAAGCATGAGCATTTTACATTCATGTTATTTATTAGGCATGATACAAGTACGATATGAGTATGGGCGATGTTAATAATATGTTATAAGGAATTTTGTTATCAACAACAATTAATTTACATACTATATTTAAAAAGGAATCAATAAAGTTCAAATGTTGTTTTTACTAGTTATGATGCATAATCAAGAACTCAATCACCTTGGTCATAAACATTGTAATAGTTGATTCTTTGAGGAGAAATTCATTTGACCGAACAAAGAGTTGCACATAGTAAGAACAGTTCTGACATAAGAAATTTAAATTGCTATAGTGCATTCTGTCACAAAATAAAGATATATTTAATGTGTGACAATATATACGAAAAGTTTATCAGGCACAATACAAACAAGACATTTGCACAACATTAGCACAATAAATTTAAATATATATATTTTAAATAATTGGTAAATTACAAATTTGTAATAATTGATTACATTATTCAATTAAAATAATATAACAAAAGTGAAGTCTAATTTAAGTTAAGATGACAAGTCCAACTGTATTACAATTAAACATTTCACTGAATGATGCCTCCATTTTCTTTGCTGACATTATTTCAACAACTCAGGGAAAAGTTATGCCGAACATAACTTTACTAGACAGACTAATTAAGAGAATGGTATAGGTTTCTGATGGATTACTTGAAACACTTCCAGTTGTAAGTGTTTCAACTTTACCAGGTGCATAACTTGACTAAACTAGCCTGCCGTTGAAGGTACTCCATCTTCTCGAGAAACAACCAGTGGTGTCATGTACATGCTCTTTGTTATTGGAAGACTATTACTTCTCACTTGGTGTTCATGATCAATAGCAGCATTATTTGGCTCAATGTCAGGAAGATCTCAGAGGCGTCACATGGTCTTTTGAACAAGCAGATTATTTTCTTCCTATTTGTTATCCTCATTATCCTTACATGTCACCTTCAAAAGCTTTCACTGGGATCGTACGCTCTTTGAACTATGTAGCAAAGATGCTTATTCTTATAAGGGATTTTCTTGTTGAGAGAGATGAAATGCATGATGTGATGATACTTGGACACGAAACCCATTTGGTACGGGTTCATCATCTCTGGTGAAATTCTCATAAGAGGCTGATACGGACTGCACCAGCTTATAAATGTTTTTTGTGGAGAATTTGTTATATGTCTAGGTCAGGTTCCAATAGTAAGTTGCAAAAAGTACAAAAAATGGAAAAAAATTACCAAAACAACCATAGTATAATCATAAAATTTTATATATTTCATCACAACATAATGATCCAAAACAAGTATATTGGCCCAGGCTCAAATTTCCCATTTCAATAAGAAGGGAAATGTTTTACAAACTAAAGAAAACACAAAAGTATGAACATTATACATGCACTCTATTATTTTTCAGCACAAAATAAGCACGATATGAGTATGGATGAAGTCAACCGTATAATATAAGGAAACATAACTAGATTTTTTATAATTGTAATGTTCGTAATAGTCAATTTAAATAATTGTAATGATCGATTCTTTGTATCCCCAGTCATTTCTTAACATCTTTTGAATTCTCCATACATCCGATATATTTTGCCAGTTCTTGCTAAACTCTTATCAAACCTTCTCCAAAATTTGGACATGTGCCCATCCCAAATTGTTGAATTACGGAAGACCCAACCATTTAACACATCTGACATTTGGAACTAATCCAAAAGGGAAGAAGAAAGTGATGAACAAAGAGTTTAAAATGAGTTTGAATGCTAACAAAAATCGTTCAAGATATGATAAAGAATACACCGCCTTTCCAAAACATGTATATTCGCATAGGAAGGGAAAATTTTATAAAAATGAGAAAACACAAAAGCACAAGCATAATACGTCCTTTTTATTTATCATGCATGATACAAGCATGCCTTCTATTTGGTTAGTTTACAGTACTTCCCTAACCACGTACTTTCATAATTTTAATAATTATATAAGGACGGAATCATAGATATCAACCAATAATCGATTGACAACAGAGATAATTCGGCCGATGAAAAGATAATAAGAAAATTTTATTACCAAAAAAACAGTCTAGGCCTTATTCGAATTAAATTGGTAAGGTTCCGGTAGAACACATCATTTACCTAAACACAAAGGGAAGAACCTCCACATGCATACTCAACTTTATAATTAGTCATACTTTTCTGGGAAGTCACACTTGTAGCCTCCTAAGTGCAAAGAAAAGGAAAGGGTTGTGGGTCGATATAAAGGGTGAGAAGCCTAGACGTTAGCCAAAAAAATAATTATATTAGTCATAGACATATCAGAGTTTGGAAATGGAAGAATAGTTTGATGAACTGATCAAAATTACATGATAAATTTTATACACTGCCAATAATTACAATGTATTTTCCAAACTCAACTCAATAATTAGTAGGGAAAAAATTCAAGAACAAAAGTAAATATAAAAGCACGAGCATTTTACATGTATGTTTATTAGGCACGATACAAGCACGATATGAGTATGGGCGATGTTAACAATATATTATAATGAATTTTGTTATCAACATAAATTTATTTACATACTATATTTAAAAAGGAATCAATAAATTTCAAATGTTTTTTTTACTAGTTACGATGCATAATCAAAAACTCAATCACCTTGGTCATAAACTTTGTAATAGTTGATTCTTTGAGGAGAGATTCATTCGATGCTACAAAGAGTTGCACATAGTAAGAACAGTTCTGACATAAGAAATTTAAATTGCTATAGTGCATTATGTCACAAAATAAAGATATATTTAATGTGTGACAATATATACTAAAATTTCACCAGGCACAATACAAACACGACATTTTCACAACATTGGCACAATAAATTTAAATGTATATATTTTGAATAATTGGTAAATTACATATTTGCAATAATTGATTACACTATTCAATTAAAATAATATAACAAAAGTCAAGTCTAATTTAAGTTAAGATCACAAGTCCAAATGTATTACAATTAAACATTTTACTGAATGATGCCTCCATTTTCTTGCCGACATTATTTCAACAACACAGGGAATTATTATGTTGTGCATAACTTTACTAAATAGACTAATTAAAAGAATGGTATAGTATTCTGATGGATTACTTGAAACACTTCCAGTTCCAGGTGTTTTAAATTTACCAGGTGCATAATTTAACTAAACTAGCTTGCCGTTGAAGGTACTTCATCTTCTCGAGAAACATCCACTAGTGTCATGTACGTGCTCTTTGTTATTGGATGTCTATTACTTCTCACTTGGCGTTCATAATCAATAGCAGCATTATTTGGCTCAATGTCAGGAAGATCTACGAGGCAAGACATAGTTTTCTGAACAAGCAGATTATTGTCTTCCTATTTGCTATCCTCATTATCCTTACCAGTGACTTTCAAAAGCTTTCGTTGGGGCCGTACACTCTATGAACTATGTAGCCAATATGTTCATTCTTATAAGGGATTTGCGTGTTGAGAGGGATGAAATGCATGATGTTATGATACTTGGACTCGAACCCCATTTGGTACGGGTTCATCATCTCTGGTGAAATTCTCATAAGAGGCTGATACGGACTGCACCAGCTTATAAATATTTTGTGTGGAGAATTTGTTATATGTGTAGGTCAGGTTCCAATAGTAAGTTGCCTAAAGTACGAAAAAAAGAAAAAAAACTAACGTAACCACCATAGTTCATAAAATTTTATATATTTCACCACAACATAATGATCAAAAACAAGTATATTTTCCTAGGCTCTAATTTCCCATTTCAATAAGAAGGGAAATGCTTTATAAACTAAGAAAACATAAAAGTATGAACATTATACATGCACTCTATTATTTTTCAAGCACAGAATAAGCACAATATGAGTATGGATGAAGTCAACCATTTAACATAAGGAAACATAACTAAATTTATATAATTGTCATGTTCGTAATAGTCAATTTAAATAATTGTAATGGTTGATTCTTTGTATCCCATGTCATTTCTTAACATCTTTTGATTTCTCCATACATCCGATATAGTTTTTCAGATTCTTGCTAAACTCTTATAAAACCTTGTCCAAAATTTGGAAATGTGGCCATCCCGACTTGTTGAATTACGGAAGACCCAACCATTTAACGCATCTGACATTTGGAACTAATCCTAAAAGGAAGAAAAAAGTGATGAACAAAGAGTTTAAAACGAGTTTGAATGCTAACAAAAATCAGTCAAGATCTGATAAAAAATACACCGCATTTCCAAAATATGTATATTCGCATAGGAAGGGAAAATTTTATAAACAGGAGATATACGTGCTTATTATTTTTCATGCATGATACAAGCACACCATCTATTTGGTTATTTTACAATACTTCCCTAACCACGTACTTTCATAATTTAAATAATTATATTAAGGACGGAATCATAGATATCAATCAATAACAAAATCGATTGACAATAGAGATAATTCAGCCGATGAAAAGATAATAAGAAAATTTTATTACCAAAAAACCAGACTAGGCCTTATTCGAATTTAATTGGTAAGGTTCAGGTAAAACACATCATTTACCAACACACAAAGGGAAGAACCTCCACATGCATACTCAACTTCATAATTCGTCATACTTTTCTGGGCAGCCACACTTGTAGCCTCCTAAGTGAAAATAAAAGGAAAGGTTTGTGGGTTGATATAGAGGGTGACAAGCCTAGACGTTAGCCGCAACAACAATTATATTAGTCATAGGCATATCAAAGTTTGCAAATGTAAAAATTGTTTGATGAACTGATCAGAATGACATGATAAATTGTATACACCGCAAATAATTACAATGTATTTTCCAAACTCAACTCAATAATTAGTAGGGAAAAAATTCAAAAACAAAAGAAAACATAAAAGCACGAGCATTTTACATGCATGTTATTTATTAGGCATGATACAAGCATGATATGAGTATGGGCGATGTGAACAATATATTATAAATAATTTTGTTATAAACAACAATTAATTTACATTCTATATTAAAAAAGGAATCAATAAATTTCAAATGTTGTTTTTACTAGTTATGATGCATAATCAAGAATTCAATCACCTTGGTCATAAACTTTGTTATAGTTGATTCTTTGAGGAGAAATTCATCCAACCCTACAAAGTGTTGCACATAGTAAGAACAGTTCTGACATAAGAAATTTAAATTGCTATAATGCATTCTATCACAAAATAAAGATATATTTAATGTGTGACAATATATACTAAAAGTTCATTAGGCACAATACAAACACGTCATTTGCACAACATTAGCACAATAAATTTAAATGTATATATTTTGAATAATTGGTAAATTACATATTTGCAATAATTGATTAGACTATTCAATTAAAATAATATAACAAAAGTCAAGTCAAATTTAAGTTAAGATCACAAGTCCAATGTATTACAATTAAACATTTCTCTGAATGATGCATGGATTTTCTTTGCCGACATTATTTCAACAACACAGGGAATTATTATGCCGGCCATAACTTTACTAGACAGACTAATTAAAAGAATGGTATAGTGTTCTAATGGATTACTTGAAACACTTCCAGTTCCAGGTGTTTCAACTTTTCCAAGTGCATAACTTAACTAAACTAGCCTGTGGTGGAAGGTACTTCATCTTCTCGAGAAACATCCAGTGGTGTCATTTACATGCTCTTTGTTATTGGAAGTCTATTACTTCTCACTTGGCATTCATGATCAATAGCAGCATTATTTGGCTCAATATCAGGAAGATCTCCAAGGAGTGACATGGTCTTCTGAACAAGCAGATTATTCTCTTCCTATTTGTTATCCTCATTATCCTTACCTGTGACTTTCAAAATCTTTCGCTGGGATCGTACGCTCTTTGAACTATGTAGCCAAGATTCTTATTCTTATAAGGGATTTGCTTGTTGAAAGAGATTAAATGCATGATGTGATGATACTTGGACTCAAAGCCCATTTGGTACAGGTTTATCATCTCTGGTGAAATTCTCATAAGAGGCTGATACGGACTGCACTAGCTTATAAATGTTATGCGTGGAGAATTGGTTATATGTGTAGGTCAGGTTCCAATAGTAAGTTGCAAAAAGTACGAAAAAGGGAAAAAAACTACCGTAACCACCATAGTATAATCATAAAATTTTATATATTTCACCACCTAATAATGATCCAAAATAAGTATATTTGCCTAGGTTCTAATTTCCCATTTCAATAAGAATGGAAATGTTTTATAAACTAAAGAAAACACACAAGTATGGACATTATACATGCACTCTATTATTTTCCAGGCACAAAATAGGCACGATATGAGTATGGATGAAGTCAACCATATAATATAAGGAAACATAACTCAATTTATATAATAGTAATGTTCGTAATCGTACATTTAAATAATTGTAATGGTTGATTCTTTGTATCCCCTGTCATTTCTTAACATTTCTTGATTTCTCCATACATTCGATATAGTTTGTCAGATTCTTGCTAAACTCTTATAAAACCTTGTCCAAAATTTGGCAATGTGGCCATCCCAAATTGTTGAATTACGGAAGACCCAACCATTTAACGCACTTGACATTTGAAACTACTTCTAAAAGGAAGAAAAAGTGATGAACAAAGAGTTTAAAATGATTTTAAATGCTAACAAAAATCGTTCAAGACCTGATAAAGAATACACCGCCTTTCCAAAACATGTATATTCGCAAAGGAAGGGAAAATTTTATAAACAGGAGAAAACACAAAAGCACAAACATAATACGTGCTTATTATTTATCATGCATGATACAAGCACGCCATCTATTTGGTTAGTTTACAATACTTCCCTAACCATGTACTTCCATAATTTAAATAATTATATTAAGGATGGAATAATGGATATCAACCAATAACAAATTCGATTGGCAATAGAGATAATTCAGCCGATGAAAAGATAATAAGAAAATTTTATTACCGAAAAACCAGACTAGGCCTTATTTGAATTCAATTGGTAAGGTTCAGGTAGAATATATCATTTACCAAAACACAAAGGGAAGAACCTCCACATGCATACTCAACTTTATAATTAGTCATACGTTTCTGGGCAGTCACACTTGTAGCCTCCTAAGTGCAAAGAAAAGGAAAGGTTTGTGGGTCGATATAGAGGGTGTGAAGCCTAGATGTTAGCTGCAAAAACAATTATATTAGTCATAGACATATCAAAGTTTGCAAATGAAAGAATAGTTTGATGAACTGATCAAATTTACATGATAAATTTTGTACACCGCAAATAATTACAATGTATTTTCCAAACTCAAATCAATAATTAGTAGGGAAAGTTTTCAAAAACAGAAGAAAACACAAAAGCACGAGCATTTTACATGCATGTTATTTCTTAGGCATGATACAAGCACAATATGAGTATGTGCGATGTTAACCATATATTATAAGGAATTTAGTTATCAACCAAAATTATTTTACATACTATATTTAAAAAGGAATTAATAAATTTCAAATGCTTCTTTTACTAGTCACAATGCATGATCAAGAACTCAATCACCTTGGTCATAAACATTGTAATAGTTGATTCTTTGAGGAGAAATGCATTCGGCCCTACAAAGAGTTGCACATAGTAAGAACAGTTCCGACATAAGAATTTTAAGTTGCTAGTGTCTTCTTTCACCAAATAAAGATATACTTAATGTGTGACAATATATACTAAAATTTCATCAGCCACAATACAAACACGACATTTGAACAACATTAGCAGGATAAATTTAAATGTATATATTTTGAATAATTGGTCAAATACAAATTTTCTATAATTGATTACTCTATTGAATTAAAATAATATATTAAAAGTAAAGTCTAATTGAATTCAAGATCACAGGTTCAACTGTATTACAATTGAACATTTCAGTGAATGATGCCTCCATATTCTTTGCCAACATTATTTCAAAAAACTGAGAATTATCATGCCGTGCATAACTTTACTAGACAGGCTAATTAAAGAAATGATATAGTATTCTGATGGATTACTTAAAACACTTCTAGTTCCCGGTGTCTCAACTTTACCAGGCGTCATAACTTTATTAGACTGGCCTGCCGTTGAAGGTACTTCATCTTCTCGAGAAACATCCAGTGGAGTCATGTACATGCTCTTTGTTTATTGAAGTCTATTACTTCTCACTTGGTGTTTATGATCAATAGAAGAATTATTTGGCTCAATGTCAGGATGATCTCTATGGTGTGTCATGGTCTTCTGAACAAGCAGATTATTCTCTTCCTATTTGTTATTCTCATTATCCTCACTCGTGACCTTCAAAAGCTTTCTCCGGTGTCGTACACTCTTTGAGCTATGAAGCCAAGATTATTATTCTTGTAAGGCACTTGCTTGTTGAAAGAGATGAAATGCATAATGTGATGATACTTGAACTTGAAACCCATTTGGTATGGGTTCATCATCTCTGGTGAAATTCTGATAAGAGGCTGATATAGACTGCACCATCTTATAATTTTTTTGTGTGGAGAATTCGTTATATGTGTGGGTTAGGTTCCAATAGTAAGTTTCCAAATGTAGGAAAAAAAGGGGAAAACTACCGTAACCACCATAGTAAAATCAGAAAATTTTACATATTGCACCACCTTATAATGATCCAAAACAAGTATATATTCCTAGGCACTAAACTCCCAACTCAATTAGAAGGGAAATGTTTTATAAACTAAAGAAAACACAAAAGCATGAACATAATACGTGCACTTTATTATTTTCCAGGCATGAAACAAGTATGATATGAATATGGATGAAGTCAGCCAGATAATATAAGGAAACATAACTTAATTTATGTGATTGTAATTCTTGTAATAGTCAATTTAGATAATTGTAATGGTTTATTGTTTGTATCCCCTGTCTTTTCTTAAACTCTTTTGAATTCTCCATACATCCGATATAGTTTGTCAGATTCTTACTCCGACATTATAAGACCTTGTCCAAAATTTGGCAATGTGTCCATCCCAAATTATTGAATTACAAAAGACACAACTATTTAAAACAACTAACATTTGGAGCTAATCCTAAAATGAAGAAAAAAAGTGATGAACAAGGAGTTTATAACGAGTTTAAATGCTAAAAAAAAATCTGTCGTGATCTGATAAAGAATACACCGCCTTATAATGGTCCAAAACATTTATATTTCCATAGGAAGGGAAATATTTATAAATCAGAGAAGATTTTCACCGACATGTCCTAATCCGATTTGAAGACTCAGAAGATTTTCAGCGGTGTTGGATGAAATCACAGTGGGCTTTCAAAGGTGCATATATGAAGGTATTCAAATGGACCCCTGATTTCTCTCCTGAGGCTGAAACCTCCATAGTTCCTGTTTGGATTACACTTCATAAAATTCCCCTATTTTGGTATAATTCTGCCATGCTTGAAATAATTGGGAATACAATAGGAAGGTTCATCAAAACTGATGCTGCTACCCTAGGTGTTACAAGACCCTCTGCTGTTAAGATATGTGTAGAAATTGATCTAATGTCCAAGCTGCATACTTCTATCTCACTGACAAATGGTATTGCTCATGAAGTTGCTGAGTATCCAATAGAATATGAACAGCTACCATTATACTGCAAACACTGCAAGAGGCTAGGTCATGAGGTTGTTGAATGTAGGATCCTTCACCCTGACCTTAGGCCCCTCACAACCAGGAACAATAACTCCAAACACTCCAACCAAAAACCCCCTCAGGTTAACTCAGTTTGGAAAGCAATCCCTAATAGGGAACCTAGTTCTTCTGGTGTTACTCCCTCAGAGAAAGCCACTACAATCTTGGCACAGAAAGAAGACAAACTCCTCACTCCATCTTCCACATTTCAAAATGGTGATCATCCTTATTTAAGCAAGCATATAGTGTGCCCTGGTCCTCCGTCTAAGGATACTCAGGAAGACAAGGCTTCTACTCAGCAAGCTCAAGTACTCTCTCAGGAAAACCTGGGTCCGAATATTCCTATAATATCTGATCCAGTAGTTGTCCTGATTGAAGAAGATTCCCTCCCAATGGATTCATTAGCCTCCTCTGATCAATCAGCTCCGGTACCTCTTCTAGAAGAGCAAATGATACCTGACCCTCCGACCTCAACTCCTCAAAAAGTCCAAAAATATGCTGTTGATGACATTTCAGTGCATCCAGGTAAACTGCCTATCTCTCCCGATAATCCTTTTAACACTAACAGATTTGCTTGTTACTCTCAACCCAGATCCTCAGGAAATAGGTTTCTACCATTAATTCATGAAGAGGAGGAGAATTCTGAGCAGGCCTGTGTTCATCAATCCCCTGAAACTGAGGTACAATGTGACATATCCCAGGTACAAGTTGACTTCTTACCTGAGGACAGTTCTCCTCCAATCCCCCCCATTGTTATGACTAACACTTCACAGACCACCTCTCCTAGACACAAAAATGCTGAACCTGCTCAGGGGAAAGTTCCCACGTACTTCAATCAGATTAATAAGATTCTTACTAGAACAGCCACTAAAAGCCTCAAACATAAAAAATAATGATTAGTACAACCTTAGGAATTAACATTTTAGTCTGGAACATTAGAGGCATGGATACTTCAATTTTGAGACTAGCTAGACTTATCAGAATACATAAACTGGAAATGATTTGTCTAATTGAACCTCAACATAACAACAATGAATGTGATTTCTATAGACAAAAACTTCTTTTTGATCACTGCCTGTATGCTGTTAACTGTAACATCTGGCTTATGTGGAACTCTAAGATTGACATTGCTCCTAAGGTTGATCATAATCAATTCATCTCAGTACTGATAACCAGCCATACACTTAACTCCTCTACTGAGGCTATTTTTGTTTATGGTTTGAGGACAAGAAAGGAGAGGAAAGACTTATGGTCTGATCTTAAGACAATGACACTGTCTGATACCCTCCTAATTGGTGATTTTAATGCTATGGCCTCTATAAATGAGTACAAGGGTTCCTCTACCCCCAACCTTGGTAGCATTAATGACTTTAGTGGTTTTATTGACTCTATGGCTTTGCTCCCTATCAATACTGTTGGGAATTTTTTTACTTGGACTAATGGTAGGACAAGTATTGGAGCTAATAGACATACTGTAGAGAGGTTAGATAGAGGTTTATGCTCCTCTCAATGGATCTCTAAATTCCCACAATCTTCCATCCAAGTTCTCAATAGGGATACCTCTGACCATTGTCCTCTCCTACTCAGAATCAGTAACAACTGTCCCTCTGTCCCTAGACCTTTCAGGTTCATAAATACCTGGTTCAAGAGGAAGGACTTTATGGATTTCATTAAATTCCATTGGAGTTCTCCTTTCCAAGGTCAAGGAATGCTAATTTTTTTTCTCAAGCTGAATCACCTTAAAAAACACCTTAAACTGTGGAATAAGGAGATTTTTGGTGATATTAATGCTAATGTCATACAAGCAGAGGAAAATCTGAAAGTTCAGGAAATTGAATTCGATCTTAACAGCACCCCTAGTGAGCTAATTAAGTTAAAACATGCAAAAGCTATGCTTACTAGGGCACTTAAAGAGCAAAACAGTTTCTGGAAACAAAAGGCCAAATTGAGATGGTTTAAAGAGGGAGATGAGAATACAAAATTTTTCCATAATGCTGTAATGGAAAAAAGATGTATACTTAATATCACAAAGATCAGAAGTTCTGATGGTACTTGGTTAGTTAATAGCTCTGACATAGAAAATGAAGCAATTTGTTTCTATCAAAAGCTTCTGACTGACCAGCCACACTCAGATCAGGGTCTTTTCTACTCTCACTTCCTGTCCCAAATTCCCAAACTGATTACTGAGGAAGAGAATGCTTCTCTCATTAGTCCAGTGACAATTGAGGAATTAAAAAAAGTTGTTTTCAGTCTGAACAAAAGCAGCAGTCCTGGTCCTGATGGCTACACAGCAAAATTTTTTGTAAAAGCATGGGATATTATCTGTTCAGATTTACTAGAGGCATCAAATGATTTTCTTTCAAGGTCTATCATTCCTAGAGGTATTTCTAGTACTTGGATCACAGTGATTCCAAAGAAACAAACTCCTACTAGTTTTAATGACTATAGACCTATTAGTCTTTCAAATGTGACAAACAAAATCTTCTCAAAAATACTAATGGAAAGACTCAAACCATTGATGCCTAAATTAATTAGTCCTCACCAATCTGCTTTCCTCCAAAATAGAGACATTTCTGACAATGTCATCTATTTAAAGGAAATGATCAGATTCTTGCACAAAAAATCTAGAGACCCAAATTGCATTCTTAAACTAGATCTAATGAAGGCTTTTGATAGGGTAAGTTGGGCTTTTTTAAACAGTATACTTCTCAAGTTTGGTTTTCATGGGCAATTTGTTCATTGTATCATGAAAAATCTTGCAAATGCTTGGTTTTCAGTTCTCATAAATGGCAAACCTGTTGGTTTTTTTAGTGCTTCCAGAGGCATTAAACAGGGGGATCCTTTATCACCCTTTCTGTTCAACATATTCTCTGAATCATTTACTAGAAGTCTAGCCTATATTTTTGAGTCTGGAAAAC
This sequence comes from Rubia yunnanensis, assembly GCA_037428765.1. Classification (NCBI taxonomy): domain Eukaryota; kingdom Viridiplantae; phylum Streptophyta; class Magnoliopsida; order Gentianales; family Rubiaceae; genus Rubia; species Rubia yunnanensis. Next base: position 59,475,380 of record CM075069.1, on the reverse strand, counting down.
TGCATTATTATGCTTTACCAAGGAATGCTATACCTATTTCTCATTTAAGCTATGCAGATGACACTATTGTCTTTCTCAAAGCTTCTAAAAGGAACCTAATCAGAATCAAAGCATTCCTAGGCATTTTTGAGGAGGTCACTGGGCAGAAAATTAACTATGATAAGAGTGACTGTTATGTTAGTAAGAATGCCACTCAAGCTAAACTCAGACAAATTAGGAATATTCTGGGTATGAAATCAGGTTTATTGCCTTTTAAATACTTGGGTGTTCCTATACACAGTGGTAAAATTCTCAATCTTCATTTTCAACCGGTTATGGAAATGATTGATAGGAAACTGAAAAACTGGAAAAATGTGTGGCTATCTACTGGAGGTAAGCTGACCCTTATAAAGTCATGTTTATACTCTATACCTCAACACATTTGGGCAGTGATGGAACCCCCCAAACAGATTATTAAGAAAATTGAAAGAAAATTTGCTATCTTTTTTTGGGGTGAGACAGATTCAGGTCCGAAAAAATCATGGAAAAAATGGGATTCTCTTTGCTACCCTACTGAACAAAATGGATTAGGACTGAGATCTCTAGCTGCCATCATTAGAGCTTTTTCCTGTAAACTCTGGTGGAAATACCAATTAGGTGTAGCTCCCTGGACTGTTTTCCTTAACTCCCTCCCTGAATCTCACAAAAAATCTCAGAACTGGAAGAGGATATGCAAAATCAATCAATTTGCAGAATCCAATTCCAGGGTGATACATGGTCAGGGACTTTGCAATTTCTGGACTTCTAATTGGACTGATTTTGGCCCCTTAATGGATTTCTATTACCTAAATGAGACCCAAAGACAGTGCACTGTTGCTGATTTTATTAGACACAAGGACTCTCTTCTCCCACTCCTGCAACTAGTGCTCCCTGCCCCCATCATTAATACTATCAAGTCTGCCTCCATCCATGAACACAGACCTGATAAACTAGTGTGGAAGCCTGACTATATTGGGAATTTTTCTGTCAAGACAGCATATCTCAAACTGAGACCCCCTACTAATGCTTTCCCTGCTCTTAGAAGTATATGGGCTACCCATATTCAGAACAAAATCTCAGTTTTTATGTGGAGGCTTTTAAATGTACTACTGCCATTTGATGATATTCTTGTGCAATTTGGCTTCCACCTCCCCTCTAAATGCTGTTTTTGCAATAATACTGATTCTCTGCACCATTTTTTCAATACATGTGCTATCTCCTCCATGGTCTGGAAGGAAGTTCATCAAATCTGTGGTATTTCATATTTTGAATCTGAAAATTTATGGGATAGATTGGCCAGTTTCTGGGCAAATACTGGTCTATCAAATCTCCACACCAGACTGATCCATACTGCACCTATCCTTGTCTGCTGGTCTTTGTGGAAGGCTAGAAATAGAAAACTTTTTGATAACCTCAATCCTCATTGTCAGACTATCATTAAAGAGGTCAAAGACAACATTTATTTATCTTTTTCTGCCTTTCCCATTGACATATCAAGACAGATTGACTATGAACTTGCTTCAGAAGGTTATATTCCACCGATTTTTAAGCCTCCAAAACCTCCCATTATCACAGTGACCTGGCAGAAACCTGAATTGGGCATAAAGATCAATGTTGATGCCTCATGGCATCACTCCAAAAAGGCTGGCATTGCGGTCATCATAAGGAATAAGTATGGTTTTGTTCAAGCCAGGGGGTACTTTGTTACTGCAGTTTCCCCCTTGCATGCTGAAACTTTAGCTATCCAATGTGGGGTACAGTTAGCAATACCTTATGCAAATCAACAGGTTGTGATTGAATCTGACTGTCTAAATGCTATTAATATGATTTTACTACCATCTGTTAGACACTGGAAATTTCTTAATCTTATGGACATCATTCACATCTCTTTGGGGAATAATAAACTGATACACACTCTCAGACAAGGAAACCAACCTGCTGATGATCTTGCTAAGTTCATGTTACTTACTAAGACTCACCAATCTTTCAGCTGGTCGAATCTGCCTGCAAGAACCAAAGGGCTACTCTGTCTTGATGACCTAGAGATTCCTACAGTTAGATCCCCTTCTTAGGAGAATTGATGCTACTAACTGTTTTTTCTTATGTTTTTCTTTGACAGGACCTAAGTTTTGTTCACTGCCACCACTCTCAATCAGGGGACTTATATTTGCTCCTTCAGCTTCAGGAAATGATGCTGCCACTGTTTCAGCAACCAAAAAACTTCTCTGAGCTGCACCCTCACTCCTGCATTTGGTGCTTTTTTACTGTTTCGTGTATTCTTTGTACCATTCTGTCTCTTGCTCCTATTGTCCTAGTGATATAGGTGGCTAAGTGGTGTTTCGATTCGTTGATCACCGACCTGCTCCTTATTATCACTAGGTATAGTGAGATAGTTGTACCCTTGCGGTCTGTCTGATCTGCTAGGTAATATTTTGGTCCTACAAACCCATCACATTGACTTTTGGGAGCAATTGTTTTGCTTCGGGCTCTTGGCCTCCTTTAGCTTAGGAGTTATTCTTGTACTGACTGAGCAGTTATGGCTAATTACTGCTTCTTCTTTTATTATTAAGGGTTTAGGGTGCCCAATAAATAGCCCTCCACCGCATGGTGGTCTTCATTTAAAAAAAATATATAAATCAGAGAAAATACAAAAGCACAAGCATAATACGTGCTTTGTATTTATCATGCATGATACAAGCACGTACTTTCATATATTTGGTTAGTTTTCAATACTTCTCTAACCATGTACTTTCATAATTTTAAAAATTATATTCAAGATGGAATCATAGATATCAACCAAAAACAAAATTGTTTACAATAGACAAAATGCATCCAATGTTAAAGATAATAAGGAAATTTCATCACCGAAAAGCCAGACTAGGCCTTATTTGAATTCCATTGGTAAGGTTCAGGCAGGACACATCATTAACCAACACACAAAGGGAAGAACCTCCATATGCATGCTCAACTTCATAACTAATCACACTTTTTAGGGCAGTCACACTTGTAGCCTCCTAAGTGCAAAGAAATAGAAAGGTCCGTGGGTCGACATAGAGGGTGAGGAGCTTACAACATCCGCCGCAACAACAAATATATCAATCATAGACATATCAGAGTTTGGAAATGGTAGAATAGTTTGATGAACTGATCAAAATTACATGATAAATTTTATACACCGCCAATAATTACAATTTATTTTCCTAACTTAACTCAATAATTAGTAGGGAAAATTTTTAAAAACAAAAGAAAACACAAAAGCACGAGCATTACATGCATGTTATTTATTAGGCACAATATATACACGGTATGATTATAGGCAATGTTTATGATATATTATAAGGAATTTAGTTAGCTGAACATTTTACTGAATGATCCCTCCATTTTCTTTGCCGACATTATTTCAACAACATTGAGAATTATCATGCCACACATAACTTTACTAGACATGCTAATAAAAAGAATGGTATAGTATTATGACGGATTACTTGAAACATTTCCAGTTCCTGGTGTCCAACTTTACCAGGCGTAGTAAATTTACTAAACTGGCCTGCCTCTGAAGGTACTTCATGTTCTTGAGAAACATCCAATGGTGTCGTGTACATGCTCTTTGTTCTTTGAAGTCTATTACTTCTCACTTGGTGTTCATGATCAATAACAACATTATTTTGCTCAATATCAGGAAGATCTCCAAGGCGTGACATGGTCTTCTGAACAAGAGGATTATTCTCTTCCTGTTTGTTATCCTTATTATCCTTACATGTGATCTTTAAGAGGCTTTGCCAGTGTCATACACTCTTGGAACTACAAAGCCAAGATGTTTATTCTTTTAAGGTATTTACTTTTTGAGAGAGATTAAATTCACGATGTGATAATACCTGGACTCGAAACCCATTTGGTATGGGTTCATCATCTCCGGTGAAATTCTCATAAGAGGCTAATACGGACTGTACCGGCTTATAATTTTTTTGTGTGGAGAATTTGGTATATGTGTAGGTTAGATTTCAATAGTAAGTTGCCAAGTGTATGAAAAAAGGAAAAAAACTTCCGTAACCATTATAGTAAAATTAGAAAATTTTACATATTGCACCACCTTATACTGATATAAAACAAGTATATTTGCCTAGGCTCTAATTTCCCAACTTAATAAGAAGGGAATTATTTAAAGAACAAAATAAAACACAAAAGCATGAACATAATACGTGCCCTCTATTATTTATCAGGCACGAAACAAGCATAATGTGAGTATGGATGAAGTTAACTATATATTATAAGGAAACATAACTCAATTTATATAAGGAAAAAGTGATTTTATAACCCTACCTATTTGACATAAGTGCCAATATAACCTTTCAATATTCGAAGTTTGCCAATATAACCCTATCTAGTTAGTAAAAGTGCTAATATAACCCTCTCCGACAACTTGTTGTTTTATTGTGTTCTTTGACCTAGGGCTTTTATTGTTGATAAGTTTTGAAATGAGGCTATAATATGTGATAATGGTGTTTAATATTAATGATGGTGTCATGATGTCAAATTTTATATTGTATAAGATATTGTTATGATGTTACAATGGTGTATATGATGATGTGGTCGTCCGCTAAGGTCAGCCGAGTACCACACACTTAATATTTATAATATGTGCTAATATAACCCTATAAGTTTTAAGAATGTGCTGATATAACCCTACAAACATTAGAAATGTGCTGATATAACCCTACAAACATTAGGAATGTGCTGATATAACCCAATAAGATTTCATAATGTGCTGATATAACCCTACATGTTCCGGCGACGGTCCTATGAACTATGAGGGTAAAGTTGTCTACCTTATTTTAGAGTTAGCCCAAAGGGTATTTTAGTCAATTTACATGAGGTCAACGCCAAAAAATTGAGGTCAATGCCGGAATGAGGTCTGAGGGTTGTATTGGAACTTTCATTAACTAGTTAGGGTTATATTTGCACTAAAAATTATCATAGGATTATATTGGCACTTACTCAAGTAGATAGGGTTATATTGGCACTTACTCAAGTAGATAGGGTTATATTGGCACTTACTCAAGTAGATAGGGTTATATTGGCACTTACTCAAGTAGATAGAGTTATATTGGCACTTACTCAAGTAGATAGGGTTATATTGGCACTTACTCAAGTAGATAGGGGTATATTGGCACTTATTTCTTTATATAATTGTAATGTTTGTAATGGCCAGTTTACATAATTGCAATGGTTGATTCTTTGTATCCCCTATCTTTTAATCCACTCTTTTGAATTCTCCACACATCTGACATAGTTTGTCAGATTCTTTCCAAACTCTTATCAGATCGAGTCCAAAATCTGGCAATGTGGCCATCCTAGATTGTTGAATTACAGAAGACCCAACCATTTAACACAACTGAAATTTGGAACTAATCCTATAAAGAAGCAAAAACAATGATGAACAAAGAGTTTATAACGAGTTGAAATGGTAACAAAAAATTGTCAAGATCTTTTAAACAATGCACCACCTTATAATGATCCAAGACATTTATATTCTCATGGGAAGGGAAAAATTTTATAAACAGAAGAAAACACAAAAGTACAAGCATAATAAGTTCCTATTATATATCATACACGATACAAGCATGACATCTATTTGGTTAGTTTACAAAACTTCTCTTACCATGTACTTTCATAATTTAAATAATTATACTAAGGATGGAATCATAGAGGGTGAGGAGCCTACAACATAAGCCACAACAACAATTATATTGGTCATAGACATATTAGAGTTTGGAAATGGAAAAAATAGTTTGATGAACTGATCAAAATCATATGATGAATTTTATACACTGCCAATAATTACCACGTATTTTCCAAACTCATCTCAATAAATAGTATGGAATTTTTCAAAAACAAAAGAAAACACAAAAATCATGAACATAATATGAGGACCCTATTATTTATCAAGCAGGAAACAAGCACAATATGAGTATGGACGGAGTCAACCATATATTATTAGAAAATATTATTAAATTTATATAATTGTAATGTTTGTAATGGTCAATGTACATAGTTGTAATGGTTGATTCTTCGTCTCCCCTGTATTTTATTCTACTCTTTTGAAGTCTCTATGCATCCGATATAGTTTTTCACATTCTCAGTGAACTCTAATCAAATCTTGTATGAAATTTGATAATGTGGCCATCCTATATTGTTGAGTTACGGAAGACCCGACTATATTATGCAATTGACATTTTGAATTAATCCTAAAAAGAATAAAAAAGAAAGTGATAAACAAAGAGTGTATATCGAGTTTAAATAGTAATAAAATTCTATCAAGATTTGATACAGAATTTACCGCCTTATAATGATACAAAACATTTATATTTGCATTGGCATGGAAAAATTTTAAAAACAAATGAAAACTCAAAAGCACGAGCATAATACGTGCCTATTATTTATTATGCACGATATATATTTGGTTAGTTGACAATACTTCTCTTACCATGTACTTTCATAATTTAAAGAATTATACTAAGGATGAAATCATAGATATAAACCAATAACAAAATCTATTTACTATAGAGATAATGCAGCCAATGAAAAGATAATAAGGAAATTTACTACCCAAAATCCAGACTAGGCCTTATTCGAATTCCACTGGTAAGGTTCAGGGAGAATACCTCATTTACCAGCACGCAAAGGGAGGAACCTCCATGTGTATACTCAACTTCATAATTAATCACACTTTTTTGGGCAGTCACACTTGTAGTCACCTGAGTGCAAAGAAGCAAAAAGGTTTGTGGGTCGATATAGAGGGTGAGGAGCCTACAACATCACCCACAATAAAAATTAAATCAGTCATAGACAGATCAGAGTTTGAAAATGGAAAAATACTTTGATGATCAAAATTACATGATAAGTTTTATACATTTCCAGTAGTTACAATGTATTTTTAAAACTCAACTCAATAATTAGTAGGGAAAACATTTAAAATAAAAGAAAACGCAAAAGCACGATCATAATACGTGCATGTTATTTATTAGGCACGATACAAGCACGATATGAGTATGGGCGAAGTCAACCATATATTATAAGGATTTTTGTTATCAACCACAATTAAAAAGGAGTATAAAAGTTCAAAATGTTGCTTTTACTAGTCATATTAAGAGAGATGTTGTTGGTTTCTATACATGATTGCTACAATATAAACACTACAATAAAAAAATCGTTTAAACGGAATAACTTCAAGAAAAGCATACAAGCCTTCTTAGAATTTATTCAAAATTTGATTCTATCCAGGTTGGTCCCGTGAATATAATGATTCCAAGACCCGCAAAATTACAAGGCCTTAAGCATGCTTTGGCTTGTCTCAATTCTTTTGGTTTTACGTATGCAATCTCAATGCCAATAGTATCCTATACTACTCTTGGTCGATAGATAGGGTACATCCAATGTACTTCGTACTTCCTTTTGCCTCAACATCTAAGGCCTAACTGATATTGACGAGCAAACTAAAACTAACATGTAGGCCCCTTTCACTAGGTCTAACCGCATTTGTCCCAAGATTTGAAGTGCCAATATCGCTTTGGCAAAATGAGGACTTAATGGGTGTTCTTGTTTCAGGAAGGCAAATTATTGCTTATTATTACTTTTAGGTCCGTGGTTCGTTGTGATGGTTTGATAATAGTGAACTAACTTTATAATCATCCCACACACATAAACATATCACATGTTTTTATGATATAAAGAAATAAATAAATGTGATAAATAAATGCATCTAAAGTGATCCTAGTATGGCCCCCTAATCTTGACAAAATCTTCACCTCGTCTGTTAGACCCCATCCTTCAATCTTCTCATTGAACTTTAATTTTATGTCAACTTAAATAATAAAATTGAAAATAAATTTACGATATAGCAATAAAAGGTTCTCAGACCGTATTTAATTTACAATACTGAATAAACGGTGTGCAACCTATGTTTAAACATCTTGTTGGGCCATACTAGTCACTTACAACCCTGCACTATATCTTATTCATACATGCATACATTCACTTCTAAAGTGAATGACTCAATAAAAATAAATTGGAATAAAATCATACAAGGTAAAATGTGCAATTACCCACACCAATATAATTAAATCAACTAATTTCTAAAATTATTTACCTTAGTTATTATCCTTAAACATATTTAATAGTTCTAAATTATTAAAGATACTAGATATATTAGGAAATCACTAGTGTAGGAATGGCCTATTAAAAGCGGTTTTATCGGCAATTTATAGGCCCTTTTTTGGTTCCTTTAATTGTGGCGCCTTTAATTAATCAGAAAATAAGGCGGTTCAAGGAACCGCCTTCAAAAACAAAAATTAAAGGTGATTAAACTACCTTTAATTTAAAGGCAGTTAAAAATCGCCTTTAATTTGATGATAAAACCACCTCTAATAGGACAGTTTCTGAATTCGGAAACCATTTCTTACCTTTCAAAAAGATAATTACAGGAAACAGATCGGTTTTCGGCAGCCAAACAATTAACAGATCTGAACAAACAAATCAACAACACAGGAATAACAGCACCAATAAAGCAAAAACAAATTAAGAAAAACAAATCTGTCACATAGGAAAACTGTTAGAAGATTAACAAATAAAAAATAAAGAAAAATGCAATACACTGAAACCCTAGAAGTGGAGGCGAGCATCGGAGTAGCTTACAAAGTGGAGATCTCCTTCTCCCGCAAGAAACTCTAGCGGACCGATTGTACGAGCTCCTTCTCCGGTGATAAACCCTAGCAGACCGATTGAGTGGTGGGCTTCTCCTTATCCTGCGGTGGTGGAGATGTTATGGTGGAGACGAGGTGGTGGAGGCATTGGACTCGAGGAGGCACGGTAGCGTGAGGCAGAGGCTCAGCGGCAGAGGGAGGGTGAGGCGGTGGTGTGGAAAGAGGAGGTGCCGGTGGTAGAAGCGCTAGAGCTCGACCTGGTGCAGTGGTGTGCTATGGCGGCTCAGCGACAGATGGAGAGTGAGGCAGCGGAGGGTGAGGTGGTGGAGGCACCGGTGTTTAGGCAGAGGAAAGAGGTGATGGGAAATAGGGATTAGGTGAGGGTGGATAAAGGTGAGTACAATGGAATAAGATGGCTGAAGAATGAAAAACGGCTTTGTACAGGCTGTAGAAGGAAATAAGAGGGGAAAGATTTGGGCCAAGAAATGGCTAAGTATGGGTTTCAGCCCATAAAAGGCAGTTCTAATTAGAACTGCGCATAAAATAAAAAAGTGACCTAGGAAACAATATTCTAGAACTTGGAAATGTACCATTTTCGAACTCGAAAATGCTTTCGGACCTCAATTAAAGACGAATCTGAGGTAGAACCGCCTTTAATTAATTTAGAATTGTCTTTAATGTCATTTTCGAACTCGAAAATGCCTTCGGGCCTCAACTCGGTGCCTTTAATAGAGGTTCCTACACGAGTGAATTCATATACCAAAATAATTAAGTTAACTAATAACTATAATTATTATTACCTAATATTTATTATTTTAAATTATGGAAATAATAATAATTTAATAATCAAGCATATTCAATATCTTAATTACTATAAAATTTTGTTCATAGTTAATTTAAATTTTAAAATTAAAATTATCCCCACTCAAAAGTAGAATTTCAAAAACATTTTAAGTGAAAAAAATTAATCATCATTAAGAGAGATAGTTGTAGGTGCGAAAGCACATGGATGAAGGTGCAATCGTATCAACCATTAAGTGGGGGCAAGGTAGGCCAAACAAGAAGGTGACCATGTCGAAGGTGCAGTAGAGTAGCGATGTACCGGGAAGTGCATAGACTACCAAATGGGAATTGGAGTGGGAAGAAGAGGAGTTACAATTAGAGGTAGAGGATTTGGAAGTGCTTGACCAGAGTGATGCTGAAGAGAATGCGATGGAGGAGGAAGCGGCTATAACACCGATCCAAGTATGCCCTAAATCTAAACCAGAAAAGGGGAATTTATAGGTGGATGTAATTAGGGGAAATAGGGTGCCAACAGTAGTAAATAGGAATATTGAAGTTGAAATTGATATTGATGATGTTAAATAGGAGATGGAATATTGGAAATGTGCCTTGATTATGTATGTGATGGGTGGTGATCTAACTATGAATGCAGTAAAAACGTTTATGTTGAAGCCTGGCCCTTTGTTGCTAATCATAATCTGTTGTATAATGATGAAGGATACTTTGTGGTAAAGTTTAAGAGCATGAATGATAGGGATGAGGTTCTAAGGAGGGGACCCTATACAATATATGGTATGGCCATGTTTTTGCATATGTGGAAACCAAACATTTCCATGGATAAGGATATGATTAAGACTGTTCATGTGTGGATCAAACTGCCTAAAGTAACTCTTCACCTATGGGGAATAACTAGCTTAGGAAAGATAGGTACTGCAGTTGTAAAACCACTTCATACTCATGAGTGTACGACGACAAACATGATGATCTCTTATGCTAGAATCTTGGTTGAACTTGATGTATCCCAAAGAGTCCCTGAGGAGGTGAAGATTAAAGACGTGGATAGCAAGTTTTGACTCAGGAGATTGAGATAAGGTTAAACCTTTGTTTTGTGAGAAATGTCAAATTATAAGCCATGGATGTACTGAGAAGGATGTCAAGATGTTGGTTAAAAATGGAAAGTGAAGGGAAAAAAAGAATACTGAAGGAATGGAGGAAATGACTGAGAAGAATGAGGAGAGGCCAGGGAAGAAATAGGATGAAACAGTGAATAAGGGTGATGGAGGAAGTCATGGAAAGGGCTATCAATAGATACTAGTGAGATCAAAAAAGGGGGAAGAAATCAGTGGAGTATGATCAGTTAGGGATAAATGAGCTTTGTAATGAAACATAATCATCAGGACAGGGTCATTTTGAGCATCGTTTTGGGATGTGGAGGTATCATGAGAGGGATTATGGTCTTGTGCCATAATTGATACTTGGAATGTGAGGGGGATTAATTAGACATCAAAATCTATTAAGATTAGCTCTCGTCTCAATGGTCTAAATCTATATGTTGTTGTGTTTCTAGAAACTAGGGTGAGCCAGAGTAAAGCTGAGGAAGTGAGGAGGAAACTTGGATTGAAATGGAAGTTTAAAGATAATTATAGGGCTCATCTAAATGGTAGGATATGGCTGATGTGGAATCAAGAAAAATGGATGTGAGGGTAAAAAGCTAAACTGATAAAATAGTTTTCTGTGAGATTATGGGATTGACAGGAGAATTAATTTGTCATATGGTAGCTGTATATACTGGAAAACAACTTAAAATGAGGAAAACAGTATGGCCAAATATTGAGAAAGTATGTACAGGGTTGTAGGGCGCTATAATTGCAGTAAGGAACTTTAACAATGTCTTCAATGCAAGGAACGTGATTGGTGATAATGAGGTGCAAGTACGAAAATTCAGGGACCTAGAATAAATGATGATCAAAGTTGGGTTGAAAAAGTGTGATAGTAAGGAGGATTACTACACTTGGTCTAATAGACAAGTAAATTGAGTGATATATTCAAGAATAGATAGGGTATTAGCCAACATTGATTTATTTACAAAATATCCAGAGATGACAATTGAAAACATAGAGAGAGGATCTGGGATCATGTTTTGATTCACATTAAGTTGTATGAGGAACAGTTGAGGAAGTCTAAACAACTCAAGTTTCTAAAATATTTATTGGAGAATAAATATGTGATGATGGCAGTCAAGGAAAGTTGGGAAAAGGAACAAGAGGGAAGCCCAATGTACAAAGTCTAGAGAAAGCTGTTAAGGCTTCAAGGAGATCTCAGAAGATTCTTAAGGCAAATCAGGAATAAGATTGGGGGAGGAAAGGAAGAAGCTGGAGAATGCTCAGAAGGAACTTGAGAAAGACAAAATGAATAAGGAGAAGACTGAAGCAGTAATTGTGAGGATTAAAGAGGTGCAGAAGTGGAGTTCAATAGATGAGAAAATTGCAAAACAATAATCAAAAGTGGACTAGTTAAGGTTGGGAGATGGAAATAATGCCTATTTCTATGCCACAGTAAAAGAGAAGAATAGGATGGTAGAACTGCAAATTATGGAGAAAGAAGATGGCTCAGTTGTTATGGAGCAGGAGGAAATGGAAGAGGAGATAGTGAAATTCTATACCAAACAGGTAGGAGAGAAAGATGACAAGATAGAGGGAATTGATATAGAAGTGTTAAGGAAGAGTAAATCATTAAGTATGGAGAGCAGGAAATCTTTGGTGAAAGAAGTGCAGGAAGTGGAAGTCTGGGAAGCTCTGAAAAATATAGTGGACCTGAAAGCACCTGGAATTGATGGTTTGGAGCTTATTTTATTGAGGCAAACTGGCAAGTTGTAAAGGAAGATTTGTGATGGTTGTTCGGGATATCTTCAGGAATGAAAGGCTGTACAGGGAAGCTAATTGCACATTAGTAACCTTTATTAAGTAGTCCAGTGGCAAAAAAGGTACAAGATCTGAGACCTATATCTTGTTCTACTTTATACAAAATCATATCTAAAGTGTTAACAGTAAGGTTAAGTAAGGTTATAGTATAGATAGTACAAGAGAATCAAGCTACTTTTGTGCCTTGTAAAAACATACATGATAATGTAATGTTAGCATATTAATTATTTAGGGGGTGTATCAGAAAGAGTGGGGATACGTGCATTATTATGTAAATGGGTGATGAAATGTGTTATAAATGTCAACTACAGATACAATATTAATTGGAATCTGATAAAATATGCAAAGAAAGAAAGGGGATTGAGGCAAGGAGATCCGGTATCTCCTCTACTGTTTGTCATGGTCATGGAGTATATGGGGAGGTGTCTCCAAATACTGAAGGAAAAGGAGAAATTCAAATATCATCCTAAATGTGAGGAAATTGGACTGCTAAACCTTATCTTTGCAGATGATGTGTTACTATTTGTGAAAGGGGAGAGAAGATCAGTGGAGATTCTAATGCAGGCTTACCAAAAGTTTCTGTTAGGAGATTACTGGGGATGGTTAAAGGCTCCTTTCCTTTCAAATACCTTGGTGTTCCTATTTTCACAGGTTGTAATTTAAAGTTGCATTATTTACCTGTAATTGAGAGAATGGAAAAGTTGATAAATAATTGGAAGAACAGATGGTTGAGTTCAGCTGCTAAAATTATTTTAATTAATCACTGCCTTCTGTCAATACCAATCCATATTTTTGGAGTTTTAAAACCACCAAGGGTAGTTTTAAAAACAATGGAAAAAATGGCTTCAGATCTATTCTGGGGGAAAAGTTTTCAATCAGAAAGGAAAAGGTGGAGGTCTTGGAAAAAAATGAGTTATCCAGTGGATGAAAATGGTATAGTTTTAGAGACTTAAATGCTGTAGTCGATGCCTTCTCATGTAAATTATGGTGGAAGCTCCAAACAAACAACACCCAATGGTCTACTCTTCTATGGTCTCTGCCCGTTTCTTATAAAAAATCACACATTTGGGGTAGAATCACCAGGATAACTGATTTAACTAACAGTTTTTCTAGAGTTATTTTTGGTAATGGGAATTGCTCCTTTTGGAATGCAAATTGGACAGGCATCGGTTCACTTTGTTATAAATGGCCAGAGAATATTGATATTCCTTTTGTGGATATCTCCCTCGGGGATTTCATTAACAATAAAACTGCACTTTTAACAAACCTGAAGCCACATCTGGCGACCAATATCTTTCTTATCTTGCAGGATGTGCAGCTGGTGTACACTCATGAGGATAGGCTAGTTTGGACTCCCACAATTGATGGAAACTTCTCAGTAAGCTCAGCCTATAATATTCTCAGACAAAGAGGACCTGAGATACATCATCTTAAAAAGGTTTGGTCTCCTTTTGTACCAAAAAAAATGTCTGTGCTTCTTTGGAGGGCCCTAAACTGTTTACTACCATTTGATAATGTCCTAAGAAGGATGGGTTTTTCTCTAGCTTCGATTTGTCCTCTATGTTTGAACAGTTTAGATAATTTGGATCACTTTTTCAATTCTTGCACCTCTTCTTGTGCTGTCTGGCAAACTGTGCATTCCTTTTTAAGGTTACAACAAAAAGGATTTAGGGACCTCAAAAGTAGGGTGAATTTTTACTTATCTTACAGGGCTGACTCTAAGATTCATGCTAATTTGATCATTGCTGCTATGATGGTGACAATTTGGTCCCTCTGGACACATAGGAACAAAGTCATTTTTGACAGTAGACCATTCTCACACGATGCTTATGTTTACGAAATTAAAGACACTATCTACCAAATATTCACAGCTCATAATTTGATAGGTAACAGAGATAGACATAAGCAATGGATCCTGGATAAGATTATTCCACATATTTTTCAGAAACAGAAAAAATTTATTACTGTGGTCCATTGGTTAAAACCACTTAATGGTTACAAAATCAATACTGATGCATCATGGATCTCGAGTGGTCTTTCGTCTGCTGCTGTAATAGTGAGGGACTGGAATGGATATGTGGTTAAAATGAGAGTCAGAACTTTCCAATGTCCGTCCCCTTTACATGCAGAACTGTTTGCAATACAATGTGGATATGCCATCTGTTCTGAGCTAGCTTTAGATAACTGTGTTATTGAATCGGATTGCCTTAATGCTGTTAGGGGTATTCAGAAACCTTGGTTCTGTTCTTGGAGAGTGTTCTCCATTTGCAGTGAACTTCATGTAAAACAGTGCTCAATCCCGATTCACCATATTCCTAGAGAAGCTAATGTGGCTACTGATTTCTTGGCAAAATTTGCTAAGGATAACCTACTACAGGGTGATTTAGATTACAGTTCAATCCCCCATTTCCTTAGGGGATTACTGTCACTTGATCGCATTGGTTATCCATCGATTCGTATTGGATCCCGAAAGGAAACCTGTACGGTATAGATGTGGTCTTCTATTTCAGCTATCAAAGTATCTCTGGCTGTTTTTCTTTTTTAGTTTTGCAGTCTGACTCTCTGTCATTATTTCAAATACTGCTAGTTCTCTGTTCCTTTCTCTTGCAGGTTTCAAGAGAGCAGGGAGCTACACTTGGTCACACTCCTCCCCTTCAAGATGAATCTATTGCACTAAATCAGACTCTCCTGAGGAATCATTATCCTCAATTGTTACCTGAAGACACCACTCTGGCATCAAATCATTTCGGCTGGCACACCGTTGACAAATAGGGGTCTCGTTTTCGATTCCCTGACCTGTTCGCGGTGTACTAGCCCGATGGTTACTTAGTTTTTTCAATATGTTTCAGTTAGTTCCTCTGCCCTTAGCATGTACTAGGTAGAAATCTCGCTTTTGGAAGTAACTACTGTTTTTGCTTCAGGAGCTTATTTTAGCTCTGTGATCATCATATGGATGATCACCTTGTAAATTGTAACGTACAATCACTTTTAGCGCCATTTGGGCTCATTTAATTCGGTCCGGGGAGCCTAATAAATACCCCCCATCCTTGGATGGTTTTAATTAAAAAAAAAAGAAAACGGTTCAATATTGAGGGTAAATAACAACAAATGTAAAGTCTTCTTTGGGGCTGTTGAAGAACAACAGAAAAAGGAGATACTGGAAGTCATAGGTTTTGAAGAAGGGGTACTGCCCTGTAAATATTTTTGGGTACTATTAGCCAGAAAAGGCTTATGGTCCTAATGTGTCAACCATTGGTAGAGAGAATGGTGGAAAAGCTAAAACACTGGAGTGGTACACTCTAATCATATGTTGGAAGACTGGAATTTATAAAGAGTGTGATGTTTGCTATTGCCATTTACTGGCTTCAGTGCTTTCCATTGCCAAATGCAGTGATGAAACATGTTGAATCAATTTGTAGATCTTTTCTTTGGAGTGGAGGTAAAGTGATTACAAAAAAGGCACCAGTTGCATGGGAGGAAGTATGTGATTCAAAGAAGGTTGTAGGGATTAGACTCTATTTGGCAAAGCTTTTAAGCTATTGTGCTTATAAACAAAACACTTTTTAGTGTTTGGTAAAGTGTTAAAAACAGCTTATTTTGAAAGCTGAAGCTATTTTTTGGGGAAAGCAGAAGCTGGTCTCCCCTTGCTTTCAAAATAAGCCAGCTTTGTTTTTAAGCACAACCCTGCTAAACAGAGCCTTAATGTCATAGCTTTGTATGAATGGAGTGTAGACAGTCAAAGTAAGAAATTTTGGAATCTATGCAAGAAGGCTGATACACTGTGGATAAGATGGGTACATACTTACTACATTAAAGGTAAGGATGTATTGGAGGTTGAGTTTCCCGAATAAAGTTCATGGATGCTGAAAATTTTGAAAAGGTGCAAGGAGAAAATAAAAACTCTAGAATCATGGAGGAAGCAGGGAATGCAAAAAAAGTTCAGAACCAGAGAAGTTTATAATGAACTGAGAGGGCAGCAGACCAAGGAGGAATGGAGTAACATCTTTTGTGGGAATGTTGCAAGTCCAAGATCTCAGTTTATGTTATTTCTAGCATGTCACAGGAGATTGGCTACAAAGGAAAGACTAAAAAAGTATGGGCTGGTTAATGATGACATGTGTGAGCTGTGTGGACAGGAGGAAAGCCAGCGACATTGTTATTTAAGAGTTGTACAGTGAACAGAATTTGAGCTAATGTTTTGAGAAAGATGAATGTGCTGAGGAAGCCACAAAAGTGGGGGGAGGAGCTGGAATGGGTGATAAGAAGATGCAAAGGCAAAGGGATGGAGAGCTGATCTCATGAAGCTTGCAATTTCAGAAGCTGTGTATGAGATTTGGAATGTTAGAAATGATAAATGTTTTAGTAAAACAACTTATGTAAATGTTGAAGATGTTACAAATACGATTTTGGAGAATGTAGTGTACTGGATGATACCAAAGCATAAAATGCAATGTGCAAAGCTTATGGTGGATTCAAGTAGCTAAGGAGGGAAGAAATGGAGATTGTAATTCAAGTTTTGTAGAAGAAATGAAAAGTTACTTATTTCAAAAAAAAATGTTTTAAGTAAAATTGGCCCACTGAGCCTAGCCTAGTTCAGGAAAAATAAAACAAAACTAACCTGCAAAGCCCAGCCCAATTTGGATTTATTTTTTTAAATCATTCAACTAGACCGGTTTGATCAAATCAGACCAAGACTAGTCTAGCCATCTGGCATGGCAAGCACCTCATCTAATCATATCTATCCAGGCTAGACCAAAGCCATATAATCAACAAAAGCCATAACCCTATTTTTTTGCATACTAACAGCCTCATAGCGCTACAGTAACTGCTACTCTTACCGATGCTACAATAACGCCACCACTGATGAATAATTTTTCCGGTCATGACTAGTAATTCAGGTCGTGAATATTTTTTTTTAAATCAGATTAGATTATCTAATAATTAATTTCATTAAAACATGACTACAAATGTAAACATCATATTATGCAAATCTCATTCACGTATTATTAGATCAAACTAAAACTGGCAACCTTGATATGATGTTATTGTTGAGAATTGATTAAATATTTTATTAGCGTAAAATAAATTATCTAATCTCGGATCTTATGTATGTAATTAAAATGAATCAGTCTACGAGTTTAGATTACCTTTGAAGGGTGCTTTACCGTCAGATTCGATCAACCACAGAGATGAGAATCCCATAAACAAGTCCTCTATATGTATCCACATGATCAGACCACCCCCACTGTTGCCAACTTAGAACGTTGATTGATCATTAAGAAAAAACCTAGTCTTTCTTATTTTCTATATAGTGATTTTTATTTTCTAAGAATGCTTGGATGGGTTTCTATCGTTCCAAACTTACATGGTTCTAATGTTGTCATTTTTGTTAATTCCTTTAAAATATCTACTCCCTCTGTCCCATAGAAAATGACTCAATTACTTTTTTATCGTTATTTTATTCAAGATGAGGTGGAAGTGTTGATGGAAAATAATGGAAGGGTATTTTATGCATAGAATAGTTGATTAATGGATTTAATCAATAGTTTGAGGGATAATATAGTAAATTTACAAGCCCATTTATTGTCATTTTAGGTAAGAATTGAATTGACTCATTTTCTGTGGGACGGACGAAAATAGAAATTGATTCATTTTCTATGAGACAGGGGGGAGTATTATTTATCATGCACGATACAAGCACAACATGTATTTGGTTAATTGACAATACTTCTCTTGCCATGTAATTTCATAATTTACATAATTATATTAAGGATAGTATCATAGATTTCAACCAATAACAAAATCGATTGACTATAGAGATAATGCAGCAAATGAAAAGATAATAAGGAAAATTACTACCCAAAATCCAGATTAGGCCTTATTCGAATTCCATTGGTAAGGTTCAGGGAAAACACATCATTTACCAACACACAAGGGTGGAACCTCCATGTGCATACTCAACTTCATAATTAATCACACTTTTGGGCAATCACACCTGTAGTCACCTGAGTGCAAAGAAGCAAAAAGGTTTGTGGGTCGATATAGAGGGTGGGGAGCCTACAATATCAGCCACAACCACAATTATATTGTCATAGACATATCCGAGTTTTAAAATGGAAACATACTTTGATGAATTGATCAAAATTACATGATTAATTTTATACACTGCCAATAATGACAATGTATTTACCAAACTCAACTCCATAATTAGTAAGGAAATTTTTTAAAAACAAAATAAAACACAAAAGCACAAGCATAATATGTGCATCGATACAAGCATGATACGAGTATGGGTGAAGTTAACCATATATTATAAGGAATGTATTTATCAACCACAATTAAATTACATACTATATTTAAAAAGGAATTTATAAATTCAAAATGTTTCTTTTACTGGTCACTAACTATGTATGATCAAGAACTCAATCACCTTGGTCCCTAACATTGTTATAGTTGATTCTTTGAGGAGAAATGCAGTCGACCTTACAAAGAGTTGCACACATTGAGAACAATTCCAACATAGAATTTTAACTTGGTAATGCATTCAGTAACAAAATAAATATGTATTTAATTTGTGAAAATATATATTAAAAGTTCATTGCAATATGATCTATTTTTAAAACCTTACCACTAGTTGAAAGATTTCTTAATATTCAAAATAATTTACTTTATATATATATATATATATATATATAATGGTTATTTTCAAATTAATACCAAATTCTTGAAGATTCAAATGGCTAGAAAGTTCTAAAATTTTGTGTTTGTAGCCTACTTTTTCTCCATTTTAAAAACTCATGACCAATATATATCAGTTCAATAGTAAAGTGAATAAGTATATATTATCACGTAAGATTATAAATATAGAGTCCGTCTCTTGAAAGACGGCCTTTCCATAAGTTATGGAAAGACCAACGTTTAAAGTGTAAATTAGAAGAAATGAAGATAAAATTTTCGGGTTGCATGAACTGGGTTATAAAATCTATAACCACTACATGTTTCATACTAAAATTTCAATATTGCAACTAAGACCCTTTACCTTTTATTATTCTAATTAAACCCCGTCTTTCCATAACCCTATGGAAAGACCGTCTTTCCCAAGACTTTGCCATAAATATATATAATAAATAAGGATTATCTAATAGAGAATAAAATTAAATGTCATTAAAATTCATTTCCCATCAGTATAAATTAGTTTCATACTCTATTTTACATAATTTGTAATAGTTGATTCTTTCCCTTATATTCAAGAAAACGAAACCCATGTGTTCCTTAACGATGCCAATGCTAATAATATGCCCATCTCCTGGTTTATCAAGATGCCAAGTTACAGTACCGAAATTTTAGCTCTTCCCACAACAACACTCCCAGGGGGTCTCAGGGTCGTTGAGCTTGCCGAACTAAAATATTTCCTACACACTAAGCTAGATATGATGTATCACCTACTATCTTTAGATACGATGTATGCACGATATAAACACGACTAGAGCACACGATATGAACATGAGCGAAATTCAATGTATATTATAGTAAATTTATACACTACCAATAATTTCATTGTATTTTTAAAACTCAACTCATTAAGTAGGGAAACATTTTTAAAACAAAAGAAGACACAAAGGCACAAGCATAATATATGCTTGTTATTTATTAGGCACGATACAAGCACGGTATGAGTATTGGCGAAGTCAACCATATATTATAAGGAATTATTAATCAATTTACATAATCGTAATGATTAATTAAACAAATAGTTAAAAAAATATTAGGTATAATTCATGATGATTTATGAGTTCTCGTTAATGTATTAATATAAATTTAGTTGATATTTTTTTACAATGAATACAACAAAATTAGTTTTTTATGCTATTTAAATTTAGCTAAAACTAAACAAAATAGTGCTAAAAAAACTAAGGGTAATCTTGTTTCTTCTTCACAAAAACTGGACCTTTTGCATCATGTAATCATTTCTATTTCTACCCTTTCTTTTGATGCCACTTTTGCTCCATCTGCCAAAGTGAAATGTAATCCATCTGCTCGCCTCTTCTCTCCATTTTAAGATGAATTATGTTACTTGAGTACCATCTCTGTACCTGATCTTGCACCAGTTCATAAAAAAATCTGTAGAATCTATTCTATAAATCAATCCTGGGAGCTGGGATAGCTAATCTATCCATGTGTATTGGTATTTTTGTCCTCTGATCTAGGTCATTTAAACAAGTAAAAAAAATACATTGGTTTGTAGCTTTTGAGATTTTTTTTTTTTATAGGTTCCCCAAGCCTAGATATCCAAATGATCGAATATACAAATAGAGTTGGTTTGTGAGAGTAAGAGGTGAAACAACATGGTTGTCTCCAAAAGACCTAAAAGTGTTTGCTAAAATTGTGAATACAACTATCCAAAGTGGATGGATAGGTGTCGAAGTTGCGATCCAAAACAAGAGGATCTCCACCCCTCGTGTTAATCCTCTGTAATGGCCAGGCAACTTCAGTCACGAAAAGAGAAAAATACCCATGAGTATGCTAAGCATTGTAGCATTCAAGCTGAGAATATCTTCGAAGGAAGGGAACACAAACTCCCTGTCATGTGCGCAACGGCCTCACCAACTGAGCAGAAAAGCCACACAGCAAACTGAGCAGCCAGGTTTCACCATAGTAGCAGCAATCTGAGCAACAGCAATCGCACCATCATAGTGCTAGAAGTCCCTTGTTCTGCAAAAATGAATAATAAAAATCAGCAGCATCAATTTCTAAAACCTAGAAGTTTTAGCAACTCGAATATGAGGAACACGACCTCTATCCATAGCTATAAGACCCTGAATTTTTGATGTAACATTAGACATATCCAGCCCTTGGTTCAGATCAAAATGATGTTTAGCTATGGCATGAGCTACAGAGTTACACTCCCTGTATGTGTGTATCAGTTCAGCATTACCAAGTAAAGACTTTGCTTTATATACCAAATCAAAAACATGCCACTGTGCCTCATAAGGATTCTGAATCATATCAATAGCAAGCTTACAATCTGATTCCACAATAATATTACACTCCAGATGGTCAAAAGAATAGCAAGCATGTAATATTGCTTCAATTTCAGCATGTAGGGGGGATGAAGATGTAACACTTGCCGAACTATTTCTGAGATTTTTTTTGTTATGTCATCATTTACAAAATTCCCACGTCTCAGTGTGATAGGTTAATTAATTATAAATACCACTGAGCTATCAAAGAGAGTAATATCTTCATTGGTTCAATTCATTGTTTTGTAGGAGACTGATGATGCAAAAAAGTAGGTTTACAGTAGTAACTGCTGACAATATCAAGCTCGTGTACGTGAGAAGGAGCTTGCTGCTAGATCTGTCGAAGGATCTATATTTAAAATTATAACTCATATGTAAAACTATATATATATATATATATATATATTATATCAAATAAGGGTTATCTAAGAAATAAAAAAATGTCACTAAAACTCATTTCTCGTTAGTATAAATTTGTTTCATACTCGATTTTACATAACTGTAATGGTTGATTCTTTGCCTTATATTCAAGAAGATGAAACCTATGTATTCCTGAATGCTATCATGTGCTAATAATAAGCCCATCTCTTTGTTTATCAATGTACCTAAGTTGAACCGTTACCAAAATTTCAGCTCTTCTGGCAACCACACTACCAGTGGAAGTCCAAGAGGCATTGAGCTTGTCAAGCTGCACAATCTTCTACTCACTAACATAGAGATGATGTATCACCTATTTGTTATTACACATGATGTAGGCACTATATAAGCATGACTTGAGCACAATATGAGCATGAGCAAAACTAAATGTATATTACAGTGAATTGTTTATCCATTGCATCATTGTAATGAAGTAATTTTACATTTTTCAAAAATATTTTACGGAATATTTCTTGATTATATATAGGGTAATTTTTTTATATTCATATTATATTAAATTTTTATAATAATTAAACAAAATTCAATTTCAATAGAAGTCAAGATCACATGTTGTATCATAAAACATTTCTATTTATATCATTTAAAAGTTCACACTGCAAACTATTGTTTTGTAAATATAGTCAAACCATTTTTCTTTGAAATGATAGGAGGTCTCTTGAAAGGTGACCTATTTGTAAATGGCAACTCTACATTTAAAAAAAGTCAAAGTGTGTCATTTTTGTTGGGCAGAGGTAGTAACGCATTTTAAAGAATTTGCTATTCTTATTTTTTTTTTCATTTTGTCAGAAAAAATAAATTTTCAACTATATAAAAAGTCAATTTCCAAACATCTATTTTAGTTCATTTGATTAAAAAAGTAAAAAGTCAAATTTAATTGAAATACTACTTGTAAACACCTTCTAAATAAAGTAGGAGGGGAAAATCGTTCTCGGAGTGGAACAACAATCTCCTCACCCTCGTTTTTAAAATAAGATTGCTAAAAGAGTAGAAGATGGTCAGTGAATGGTGGTGATATATGAATATAAAAAAGTTCTAAAAAAAAGAATGATGGTGATAGATAAATAAAAAGTCTGAAAAAGTAAATGCATAGAATAAGTATAGGTACATGGATTTAGTAAGTAAATTACATGATGATGAATAACAACTCACATTGTAAAAAAGATTCGAACTGTATATGTTTGTTTCAATTCATAACTTAATTTTGATAAAACCACGACCGTTGAGTTTTGAAGTAAAGATGTGTGGTCACCCTACCATTTAGTGGTAAAGTTCCTTGCTGATAGAGAGGTAGCTGCCATTAGGGGTGATCAAATGGTAGATAAGAGTTGTACGTTAACCACCTTGAAAGAGGCCAAGAAGATAAAGGGAGTGGATTCAATTCATATAGAGGTTGGCCCCGCGGACACCGAACAACTTCCTATTCGTTCCTCGGGAATGGTGGCTGTAGGAAAATAATTTTGGGAGATATGAAAGAAAGGTTGAAGGCCCTGATTGACAATTATGTTGATTTGTTTTTATGGAGTAAGACCAACCTTACGGGGATACATAGACACCTGGCGGTCGATAAGATAAATATTGACCCCTCCTTAAAGCCAATCAAGCATACAAGAAGGATATTTGCTCCGGAGAGAGAATGGGCAATTAAGGAAGAGGTGCAAAAGCTCCTTAAGTCTGAATTCATTGAGGAAGTGCTATACCCATAATGGTTAGCTAACCATGTTATGGTGCCAAAGAACGATGGCGCATGTACATTTTTATGGTCTTTACAAAGCTCAACAAGTGTTGTTATAAAAGAATTTCAGGGTTTATGTATTACTAGTGCGAATCACTGTAGACTGTGTGCGAATATTGGCGATCTTGGTGCGAAACACACAGTTACTATTCACTTTCCTCTCTTATTCACGTTCCTGACTCATTACCTGTCAATAACGGTCATTTTCCTCTGTTCTGGCCGCCATCAATGGCGTTGCCAACGCCTAATCCCACCGCAGATACTATCCTCGCCAACAACAAAAGCTTCATCCAAGCTCTAACCGCTAAACCTCCACCGCTATTCACTTCCCTACCCGATACACCCAACCTTCATCCAATCACTGAATACAAGGGCAAGATAGCTTTCATCCTTCCCCAGGAGGAAGGTGAACTATTGACATCACATTATCAGAACGCCCTTGTCGGGAAGTTCAACAGAGGAAAACCAACTATGGAGCTTCTTCACACAGCTTTCAAATCAATCGGTTTCAAATCTAAATTTCAATTAGGTTCTATTGATTATCGTCATGTGCTAATTAGGTTTCAGGATAACGAGGACTACCAGAGGTGTTGGATGAAGGGACAATGGATGATCAAGGAGCAGTCATGAATGTCTAGAAATGGTCTCCTGAATTTTCTCCAACTGCTGAATCTTCTATCGTTCCAGCTTGGGTAACAATTCATAAACTTCCTCTTCACTTTTACAATACCTCGGCAATCATAGGCATGAGTAGTCAGATAGGTAGATATCTAAAAATGGATGCTGCTACATCTGCTCTGACTAGACCATCTGTCATTAAAGTTTGTGTTGAAGTAGATCTTTTGTCTCCACTTCCCTCAACTATTGTGGTAGGAATAGGTAACAAAGTAGCCGATTACCCCATAGAATATGAGGAACTTCCTACTTACTATACTCATTGCAGGATAATAGGTCATAATCAGGATAATTGCAATTTTCTGCACCCTGAGCTAAGGAAGAGGTATATGGCCACAAACACAGTAAATGGAAAAAAGGAAACAAGAACTCTAGAACAAGTAGAACCACAGAAAATGTTAGAACCACAATCCAAAGTGTTAGTCAATGCTGAGGGTTCCTCAGCTCTAACTGTGTCTCAAAAGGAACTTGACTTCCAAATCCAAAGAAATACCTTAGGCTCCCATCAGGAAAATAATTTTAACTTTTTTACTATTAGCCACAAGAAAAGAACTGATACTTTCTATTCCTTGGATGACATCTCTAAACCAATCACTGCTACTGTCTGGAGAAAAAAGAACAAACTGGCAGAATCATCCCTTAACCTGGAAGATTTAACACTAAAAAACACTGTCACAATATCTAATGCTTTCCAAACTCTATATGTTTTAAATGATGAAGAACAGGAGGGAGAAGCTGCTGAAGTGTTCCATGAATCTTTGGAATCTCACGAGTTAGTGGTGCTCTCAACAACAAATGATAAGAACTCAATCACACCGGAGGGACCATCCACTCCTGGAAATAAACAAGATGTCGGTCCCTCTGAACAGGTTTTCATCTCAGCCACCAAATCCCCTGCTATCCCTGAAGCTGCACAGGCTGGTGAACAAACGGATGCTCCAGCCTTTACAGATCATAACACAAGGGTTGACAAAAGCGCTCAGACTAAGGTCAGTACTCTTAACACGAAATATACTATGGATAATATGGAGAAAGGTGAGGATAAAATAGGAAACAACAGTAAAGCCTCAACTACAAAACTAAGGAAGCTTAGATCCTCACACAAAGCAATTCCAGCAGGTTTTAAATGATTAAATACACCATTATAGGAAATATTTTAGTTTGGAATGTTAGAGGATATGGAACATCAATGGATAGATTAAAAGCTCTTAAGTTAACTCATAAGATCGATATTCTTTGTCTGATTGAACCGTGGCATGATAAACAGAATCTAAATATATTAATGCATGAGCTAGGTTTCAAATCTGCACTCCCTGCCTAAAATGCAAAAATCTGGATCCTATGGAATCAAGCCTTTAGTGTAGTCAGTCTAAATGAATCAGACCAATTTTTACAAGCCAGGATCTCAGAAATTTCAACATCAGTTAGTTGGAACTGTTTCTTTATATATGCTAGTGTTAATAGACATATGAGGGAAAATCTCTGGAATGATTTAAGAATACCACCCTCTGAACCCTCCATATGCATTGGTGATTTTAATACGGTAGCCTCAGTTACTGAATATAAGGGGAGAAAATCAACCCCCAATAAAAGTATGAAACATTTTAATGATTTCATTAACAATCTGGACTTGCATGAAATTTCCACAGTAGGAAACTCTTTTACATGGTGCAATAATCATTTCAGAGATAAATGCAAGGAACTCATGTTCCAAAGATTAGATAGGGGCCTAAGCAATCTAGATTGGATGGAATTATTCCCTAACAGTTCAATTCAAGTTTTAAATAGAACGACATCTGACCACTCTCCTTTATTATTGTCTATTCAATCTTCTGAAGAAATGGTGCCCAGGCCTTTTAGATATCAAGATATGTGGTCTAATAGACACAATTTTCAGGATATAGTGGTTAAAAACTGGAACTTAGCATCTCCTTTAAGGGGGATGTTCAGGTTTGTGCAAAAACTTAAGAGGCTTAAGACTGAAATTAAAGAATGGAACAAAAACAGCTTTGGTAATGTAAATCTAAATCTGCTTCAAGCTGAGGCTAAAGTTAATGAACTGGAAATAATTTTTCAACAATCTCAGGATGAATCAGATTTAGCTGAACTTAACAAGTCAAAAGCTTTACTTATCAGATCTCAGAAAGAAAAAAACATTTTCTTAAAGCAAAAGGCTAAGTTAAATTGGCTTAAGTATGGGGATGCTAATGCCAGTTATTTTCACCACACCATTAGGGAAAGGAGAGTTAGATCAAGAATTAGTAAAATTAAAGATGGATTAGGAAACTGGAATTCAGATCCTCAACTGATTAAAGAAGAAGGAGTTCGATTTTTTAAGGAATTACTAAATGAGGATACCACTCCAAAATCAGGAACTTACTTTAACTATTTTCTAATGGAAATTCCTAAAGTAATTACTGAAGAGCAAAATCAACTCCTTCTTCAACTTTTCACTATCCAGGAACTCAAGTATGCAGTTTTTTATTTAAATAAATCTAGTGCCCCTGGATCCGATGGTTTTTCTGGTGAATTCTATACTACCTTTTGGGAAACCATTAAACATGACTTGCTTGATGCTGCAAATGATTTTATATGCAATGGAAACATCCCAAAGGCTATTTCAAGAACCTGGCTCACCCTAATACCCAAAAAACCAATCCCTACCTCCTTCTCTGATTTCAGACCAATTAGTCTGTCAAATTTTGTTAATAACGTTTTCTCAAAAATGCTAATGGAAAGAATCAAACCTTTGATGCAAATTTTAATTTCTCCTAAGCAAAGTGCATTTATCAAGGGTAGGGACATCACTGATAATGTTATCCAAATGCAGGAGATGACCAGAATTTTGTCTAGAAAATCAAAGTTTCAAAATTTGATAGTAAAACTTGACATGCAAAAGGCTTTTGATAGAGTCTCCTGGTCTTTCCTAAACTCTATAATTCTTCATTTTGGATTCCATGGAAATTTTGTTAAAATCATCACGCATAACATAGCTGCTGCTCATTTTTCTGTTTTAATTAATAGAGTAACCTCAGGCTTCTTTGCATCCTCTAGAGGCATAAAACAAGGTGATCCCCTTTCACCTTTTCTGTATAACCTACTCTCAGAAGCTTTCTCTAGAGGTCTGAAGAAAATTTTCAACATAGGATATCTTCAAAATTTTAGTCTTCCTTTGTCTTGCTCACCTGTTTCACACTTAATGTATGCTGACGATACAGCAGTTTTTCTTAATGCAAAACCTACAAATTTGAAGAGGTTTAAAATATTTCTGATTACATATGAGCAGACTACAGGACAAAAGGTTAACTTTGCAAAATCTGAATTTTTTGTCTCTCACAGAACCCCATTATCATCAGTTCTCTCTATAAAGAGGTTACTGGGAATGGAAAAAGGCTCTTTTCCATTCAAATATTTGGGAGTCCCTATTTTTTCTGGTCAAAATCTACAGGTACACTATAAACCTCTACTAGAAAGAATGGAGAAATCAATCAATAATTGGAAGAATAGATGGCTCACCACTGCTGGTAAGATTGTACTGATTAATCACTGTTTCATTTCAATCCCAACGCATATCTTCGCTGTTTTGAGTCCACCAAAGATTGTTTTAAAAAAAATGGAGAAAATAGCATCCAGTTTTTTTTGGGGGAATGCTGATAACATTGATAGGAAAAAATGGAGGTCTTGGAAAAATATGAGTCTACCTATAGATGAAAATAGCATAGGTTTTAGGGATTTAAAAGCTACTGTGGATGCCTTTTCATGTAAACTGTGGTGGAAACTGTAACAAAATAATAACCAATGGACATCTTTATTATGGTCACTTCCTATTTCCTATAAAAAATCACATATTTGGTCCAGAATATGCTATATCACAGCTATAGCAAACAACTATTCTAGGGTTCTTTATGGAATTGGTGATTGCTCTTTCTGGAATTCTAATTGGACAGGAGAAGGAGCTCTGTTTTATAAGTGGCCTCATGAGAGAAATATTCCCTTTGAGGATATTTCTCTCAGGTTTTTTATAAACAACAAAGCTGATCTCCTACCAAAACTGGAGCCTTATCTGGCTACCAATTTATTTTCCATTTTGCAGGCTGCTCAGCTGGAACACTCTCATGAGGACAAGCTTGTTTGGACTCCAACCACAGACGGATTATTTTCCATACGGTCGGCATACAACATTCTCAGGCAGAAGAAAGCAAAAATCAGACACTTAACAAGGTTTGGTCTCCTTTCATCCCAAAGAAAATGTCTATTCTATTGTGGAGAGCTATGAATGGAATTCTGCCTTTTGACAACATATTATGTAGGTTAGGTTCCAATTTAGTCTCTAAATGCCCACTCTGTTTGAACCACACAGGTACTTTGGATCATTTTTTCAATTCGTGTCCCTCCTCTATTGCTGTATGGAATTGTGTCAGTGACTTTTTACATCTACAACATTCAGTTTTTGCTAACTTGAAGGGTAGAGTTGAATATTTTCTATCCTTTAAGGCAGAATCCAAGATTCACTCTAACATTACCACTACTGCCCTTCTTGTCACAATTTGGTTTCTTTGGATTAAAAGGAACAAAATTATCTATGAAAATGAATCTTTCTCCCAAGTTGCTTGTTTGAATGAGATTAAAGGCATGATTTTTCACATCTTTACTGTCCATCACCTTTATGGTAGAGTAGACAAGCATAAATACTAGACTCAGGCAAATATTATCCCGCAAATTTTTCAAAAGAGGACAAAATCTTTAACTACTGTAAAATGGAAGAAGCCACAATCAGGATATAAGATAAATACTGATGCCACATGGAATAGAGGTGGTTTTTCTTCTTCGGCTGTGATAGTTAGAAACTGGACGGGGAATGTGGTCATAATAAGAACTAAAACATTCCAATCTCCATCCCCTTTACATGATGAATTACTCTCTATACAATATGGATATGAAATATGCTCAGAATTGGATATATCTACTGGTGTGGTGGAATCAGACTGTTTAATAGCTGTTCAGGGTATTCAAAATCCAAAGAGTTCCCCTTGGAGAACATTTCCATCTGCTATTCCCTTAACTCTAAACATCTTAAATACCCAATTCAACACATTCATAGGGAGGCAAATAGTGCAGCTGACTATCTTGCTAAATATGCTCTAGAAAAAAATCTTCATGGCGATATAGACATCCAGTCAGCCCCCCCTTTCCTTAGGGGACTTTTAACACTTGACAGAAGAGGCCTACCTGTGATTAGAGTTGGTACTTGATTTTTCAGTTATCATCTTCTCTATTCAGGGGATGGACACTTCACCTTTGGACACTTCATGAGCATCTTTTTCCATTTCTGTTATCATTATTGGACATTTCATCTTTTTCCTTTTCTGTTATCATATTTGGACAATTCATGAGCATTCTACTCATAGATAATTTGCATGCCACAAATTAGAATGGAGACTGCTGTTTTGTATGTTTTTTGCCTCAGGTCGAACTACAGGAAACTGGATGGATTACGGATCTTACTCATCTGCACCACACCCCTGTACTCTCGGATTTTGGACCTAATGCATACATGCTCGATCACTTGCTTTGGCGAACAAATGAGCAACCTCACGGCATTATGGACCCAATGAGCTCCCTCACGGATTTTGCTTAACTAATCGCATTGTATTAAAAGGTGTTGCCTGGCCAGAGGGAAGAATTAACACATGGGGTGGAGATTCTTCTCTCTGGAATCGTAATTACCTCTTTTTCCAACGCTCTTTTCTAGCTACAAATCTTTATAGTTTAAACTTTAGATACACATTTTGGGGCAATTATGTTGCCATTATGTATAACTCCTTTTAATAAGCTTGGGGAACCTTTATAAAATATCCCTCACCCAAGGGTGTTTGACTTAAAAAAAAGTGTTGTTATAAAGACAGCAGCTACATGTTACCACTCATCGACAAGTTGGTCGAACCGATAACAAGAAATCAAGTCTTGGCAATTTCCGATGCTTACAAAGGCTATCACCAAATATTAATGGAAGAAGAGGATAAGGAGAAAACTTCATTCATCATGGGCATTGGAACATTTTGGTACAAGAAGATGCCTTTCAGCCTCAAGAAGGCCGGTGCAACTTATCAGATATTGGTTGATAAGCTTTTTTCAGAATCAGATTGGAAGAAACATTGAGATATATGTCAATTTCATGATGGTTAAGAGCATGATTTTGACCAATTCTTATTCTATTTAGGGGTAACCATAAAAGAGTTTCGCCGATCTAATTTGAAGTTGAACCTTTCTAAGGATAGTTGGCATGAGGGCTAGAAAGTTATTGGGTTTCAAGGTTTCCAAGAAAGGAATCGATGCCGATCCAGAGAAGGTTGGGGCTTTCATTAAAATTAAACTCCATAAACAATAAAATAAGTTCAAACACTAAACGGATCGTTTGATGCGTTGAGCCGTTTCCTTTCAAAGGGAACCATGAGACACTTGCCTTTCTTTTATGTTCTTAGAAAGGCCAAAATTTTTGAATAGACGGAAATTGTGAAGAAACCTTTTGAAAATTAAAGGAACACCTTCAAACCCTTCTCACGTTGATGAAGGCTAAAAATATGGAAACATTTTATCTTTACAACTCAGATCCCTCTTGGAGATCAGCATTGACTTAGTTAAGGAGAAGAAGTTGAAACAAAACCAATTTACTTTGTCGGTAGGGCTCTTCAAGGCTTGAAAACATGGTACATTGCCATCGAATGATTGATTTTAGTACACATAGATCGGCGGCTTCATCCCTACTTCAAGGCCCACACAATCGTATTCCTCACCAACCACCCGATCAAGAAAATATTGTTGAAACTCATTATTTTGGTCGAATGATGAAATGGGCCATTGACTTAGGCGAGAATGACATTAAATTTAAGCCAAGAACGGGCATCAAGAGGTAGGCCTTAACAGACTTTATAGTCAAGACAACTGAACTAATCTTGATCGATGAATTACTATTTCATAATGAGACTTAGAAGTTGTACGTCGATGGGTAATCGCACTTTGGGGGAAATTGAGCAGGAGTGTTGCTCACTAGATAAGACATATGTCCCCTATGCGCTACATTTTATCTTCAAGGCCGCCAATAATGGGGCTGAGTATGAAGCCCTAATCATTGCCTTTTGAGTTGCTAACGAGCTCAAGGCCAGAGTTCTAGAGATATTAAATGACTTCCAAATAGTGGTCTAACAAGTCAAAGTGGAGTTTCAGGCTAGAGAGAGAATCCTATAATACTAGTTAGAGGTGGTAAAGTCTATGCTAAAAGGGTTTCGAATATATACCCTAGTGCAAGTGCCAGAGACATGAATCCCAAGGCAGATGCCCTAAGAAAACTGACTTCGTCCAACCTAAATATTCAGTCCCCGAGGTAGTTATTGATGGGAACACTAAGAAGGCGGAGCTTTGAAGAGGAATTAGTAATGGCAATATATGGTGAAAATTCCTGGATGACGCCGATCGTAAGGTAGGTTCGAGAAGGAATTCTGTCGGGGGGAAAGATTAATTCGAAAAAGATAAGGCACAAAGCCCCTAAAAATTTAATACAAGATGATGTGTTGTATCACCGAGGGAATCTTTAACCACTTCTTTAAATATAAAGGGTTTGTATAATGCTAACTCTATTTCTGATTCTATGGAAAACTCTAAGCGGGATTTGGAGGAAGCGTTTGCCTAGAAGATTTCATATGAAAGACATCAATTCCAACTTGTGGAAGAAATGAGGGAGACATGAATTTGTTGCCCTTGAATTTTTTTTTTGAAATTTGAGTGGGATAAGTAAGAAGAGGAGGTGGATAAAGAAGGTAATGTTAGGACTGCTATGGAATTTTATCCTCCACATCAACCTATTAAACCCATTGAGACCTTTGGTTTTACTGGCAAACCGAAGGGAAGCAATATAGAGGTGGCTAATAACATTCGCACCGAGTTGGGTAGTGGATTTGAGGGGGGTTACACATAAGGCTTTATGTAATTTTTTGTTATGGAAATATTCGCCAGAAGGCGTGAGTTTTTTTTTACTAGGGCGTGAGTATTAATAATAATGTGTTTATGCAGTTCTTTTCGTTGAGTTTATATATATGAGGCTGCAACCCTGGTGTGTCTTCTATTCATAGTTTTCTTGATTCCAATTTTATTGGAAATTGAAGGTGATGTGTTTTCCTTAGTATTTGTTTTAAGTTTGTTGGGGTGATGATTTATGTCTTGGGGTTAGTGTGTTTGAAGGTGATATGTAGGCTATTCTATCGATGGTTTATGGTTGTTTTAAGGTGTTTTAAGTGTGTTTTGTTTATAATGCTTCTGATCGATTGACTGTTTTGAAAACCATATTAGGCTAGAAGTAGAAGCTCTGTTGTGGGGTTGGTTTTGTTGCTTGTGGGTGGTTTTAGTCTTCCAACGGTTGGCTCTCAGGGTTTCATGTTTCTTTTTAAAGCCTAGAGGTTCCTCATTTAAAAAAGTAGGTGATCTTCAACTTGTGTTGTTGGGTGGTGTGTTCCAAGCAATGCATTCATGGGTGATCTTCCTAAATGTATCATGGGACCACAGATGAATGACATATTTTTGTTGGATGTTAAAGTGAGAACTTTTTGGGAAAAGCAACCAACCTCTAGGAACCTTATAAACTTATAATATAAATAAGGGTCACCAAGTTGGTATGGAAGAACTGCTGCGCCGCGGGAAATCCTTCTCTATACAAGTTCTCGGACGAGGTTCTCTTCTGAAAATGAACAGATAGGCGGAATCGGCAAATTGCTTCTACCGAGTTCCCCAACAGTAAGCTTAGCTTAGTAGCGCTTAACTCTTTCTACTGGCGTGGCGCTGCTGGATGCTTCTGATCAATACGAAGAGGAGGAAAAAAAAATAAAAAGAAAGACCACCAAAAGTAACGACCACCAAGATACGCATAATAATTAGATCTTTTGATCACCCATTTTTGGAAAACCATTTTTTGGAGCTTCCGCCTTACACACGGAAGATTGGATTGCCTGAATCACGAGTCTTATATACTGTGTTACGATCACCTCATATTGATAAAAAGTCCAGAGAACAATTTGAAATGGAAATAAAGAAACAACTTTTGATCATAAAAATAGAAATGCATGAATTGCGCAAGAAGTTATTTCGGTTAAAATGCCGTGCGACTCGGAGAACATAAGACTTCTTGGTCAAGCCAAAAAGATTGCCGACTGGATGCTCCTACCCCACTATGCCTGGCCCTTTATCTTACCTTAAGAAGAAAAAGAGGAGGTATGAAGCGTGGGAAAAGTATATACGATAGAAGAGCTTAAGGAGTGGCGGCAAACCTCTTGATTGATCAACGTGAGTGAACTGTGCTTAGACGCTTCGTAAAAATGCACCGATCTACGAGAGGAACTGATAGATGAGTAGGCTTCCACGTTCGATTGCGAAATGTGATCTGGGACACGATGGGTGTTTGCGTGCCTCGGTAGGAAAGAGATCGCCGGAGTATAGCACAAGATCGCCCTTTCTTGCTGCCATGGGGTTAACCTGTGAACAAGGTAAACTCAATGGGAACCAAAAATGGGCGGTACCGCATTGGGCAGAAGACGATCCAAAAAGCGAAGGCTCGCCCAGCTGAAGGAAGGGGCTTTGTAAGCTTACCTTATTATTAAAAGGGGAAAGGGACAACCTCTCTTACTAATAATAAGAAGGGGGTGAGATAGGCAAGAGGTAGCTTGCTTCCAAGCCGGCCCGATCGCGAGGAATCAAGAAGATTTTTACCGGTGCTGACTTGGATCTTGGGTGACGGAATAAGGCGGCCAGAAGCGACGAGCAATTGCGGTCAAAGCTTGGCTCTAGCCGATAGGCTAGCAGTAAGCTTGGCTACAGCGAAGTGCTTACCGAGCGTGAAGGAAAGGGCCTTCGCCACTTGAGCCGTATGCAGGGGAACTTGCACGTGTGGTTCTTAGGGGGGGGGGGGAAAGCTAGTAGGAGCCATCCCATCCCAATAGCATATATTTGGAGCTCAATATGAAATCCTATTTTCTTGCAAGACCCGTTTGGATAAGGGAAAACTCCAGAGATTGCTTCGAAGTAAGATCCTTGCCTTGACTCTTTCCTGAACCACAACCGGGGGAGGGTGAGAGGAAAGGGGGATCATAATGTCCCATCAATAAAGTGAGGGCTTTCCATTCTTCCTCCCCCCCTCGCTCCCTTTTTTTCAATAAAGAAGCCCCGGTCCGCCCCCTAAGGGGCCCCCCTGATAAGGAAGGAAACGAAAGAATCTCAATTTTATGACAAATCCGGTCCGATGGCTGTTCTCCACTAACCACAAGGATATAGGGACTCTATATTTCATCTTTGGTGCCATTGCTGGAGTGATGGGCACATGCTTTTCAGTACTAATTCGTATGGAATTAGCACGACCCGACGATCAAATTCTTGGTGGGAATCATCAACTTTATAATGTTTTAATAACGGCTCACGCTTTTTTAATGATATTTTTTATGGTTATGCCGGCGATGATAGGTGGATTTGGTAATTGGTTTGTTCCGATTCTGATAGGTGCGCCTGACATGGCATTTCCACGATTAAATAATATTTTATTCTGGTTGTTGCCACCAAGTCTCTTGCTCCTATTAAGCCCAGCCTTAGTAGAAGTGGGTAGCGGAACTGGGTGGACGGTCTATCCGCCCTTAAGTGGTATTACCAGCCATTCTAGAGGAGCAGTTGATTTAGCAATTTCTAGTCTTCATCTATCTGGTGTTTCATCCATTTTATGTGTTTGGTTTCTTTGATGATAAGTTGTCCTAGGTTTCTATCGGTCTAGTATTGGTGTTCTTGTCTGTTGAGGTGACTTGCTATTACATATTCTTGAGAGATAGCCTAGTTTTAGAGGTTTAAAGTGTGTTTTGGTTGGATAGTTCTAAGGTTAGGGGGTTCGTAGCTCTCTAAGTTTGCGTTTAGGAAGGCATTGGATTTTCCACTTGTATCATTGGTTAAAGTGTTCCCAGGCATATGCAAAGCCGTGGGTGACAAATAGTATCCGTCTCGAGGTGTGTTAGGTTTTATTGTTGGTAAGCCATCTTAGGTTCCTATTAGAATGGTCTTAGGGTTTTAGGTCTACATAAGGATGAGGTTTGGTGGTTCCTCATTTCGAGAGAGCTTGTGATCTTCCACTTGCATCACAGGCTGGTTCTTTTTCAGATGTATACGATACCGTGGGCAATCATCATATGTATAACTCGAGGTGTGTTTGTCTTTGTTACCAGTAGAGTTTGTAGGCGATTTCACTACTTGTGTCGATATGAAAAGCGTGGAATGGTGGTGGGGGATATATATGGCTATCTAGTGGGGGTGTGGGTTATACCTTGGGGTCCTCACTTTATAGGCTGATATGTATGCTATGGTGGAACATGCTTAGTTTTTTTATAAGAACCCCACGTGGGCAGAGTATTTGTACATTTTTTTTATATTTGAGAATATTTTGGCATTCCTTTTCCCAAGACTGACCAATTGGCTAGTCAGTTTCGGGAAAACATGGGAACGCATATTTCCTAAAGTTTTAATCATGACAGGTTGCATGCCTAAGGCAAGGTAGTGTGCTTATATAAGGGGCTATTATTAGAGCGCTTTATCACCATTTTTTTTGTTGGAATAGTGTTTTGGAGGATAATTTTTTAGGGAGTGTTTTAGGTATCATTATTATAGTAGTGGTTTATATGTTTTATCATTCTCCTCCATTTTTGGGGTATCTATAGTATAGGGTTGGCATACTACCAGTTATGTGATGGATGGAGTTGTTCGGAGCTTTCCCTCTGGTTGGTGCAAGCAGCATTTTTTTGAGTTGACATGAAGCCATTGGTATATGACTTAAGTATTTCGTTATGAGTTATTTGGTTGATGTCTTTTATGTTGTTGCATATTGATAAATATTTTACGTGGATTTGGTACATGATCGGAGTATGGGATTATAGATTGTGTAAGAGATAAGGATGATGCGGTCTTGGCATCATCTTGGAAGCCCGTTAATATGGGTTCAAGGGAGAACTCACACGGGATGAGCCCCCAAGATTTCTTTGAGCCGTAGCTAGGAGAAGAAGACGTTTAGCGCAGGCGGTGGGCATGTTTACAAATTCACTACTTATATTCCGTGACAGTAGGTTTGGGGTTTTAGGGTTACACGAGGATGAGGTTTGATAGTACCTCATTTTGAGAGTTCCGTGATCTTCCACTTATGTCCCAGGGAAGTTGTTTTTCAGACGTATGCGAAGCCATGGGCAATTATATTGTGTATAACCTGGGTTGTGTTTGTCTATGGTGTCAATAAAGTCTGTAGGTAATTTGCTACTTGTGTCATTTTAAGGAATTGTGGGGTAGGGTATGGCTATTGAGTGAGGATGTGGGTTATATCTTAGGGTCCTTATTGTATAGGCTGATATGTATGCTATGGGGGAACATGCGTGGTTTTTTATGAGAACGCCATGTGGGACAAGTATGTGTGTTTTTTTAATGTTTGAGAATATTTTAGCGTTCTTTTTCTCAAGACAAACTAGCTGGCTAATCAGTTTTTGGAAAATGTGTGAACGTATATTTCCTAATACTTTAATTATGACAGGTTGCATGCCTAAGGCTAGGTTGTGTCCCTATATAAGGGGTTGTTATTAGATCGCTTTATCGTTATTGCTTGTTGGAATTGTGTTTTGGAGGATACTATTTTGGCGACTGTTTTAGGTATCATTATTGTGGTAGTGGTTTACTTGTTTAAT
Source organism: Rubia yunnanensis (assembly GCA_037428765.1). Lineage (NCBI taxonomy): Eukaryota > Viridiplantae > Streptophyta > Magnoliopsida > Gentianales > Rubiaceae > Rubia > Rubia yunnanensis. Next base: position 59,438,354 of record CM075069.1, on the reverse strand, counting down.
GGCTGTCCTTCATATTTTGGGGTACCTATAGTGTAGGGCTGGCATACCACCAGTTATGTGATTGATGGAGTTATTTGTATCTTTCGCTCTAGTTGGTACAAGCACCATTTTTCTTGAGTTTTCATGAAGTCATTGATATTTGCCCTAAGTATTTTGTTATGAGTTATTTGGTTGATATCTTTCATGTTGTTGTATTTTGATAAATGTTTCATGTGGATTTTGTGAACGATCAGATGATGGGATTATATAATTTGGAAGAGATGTGGATGATGCTGTCCTGGCATCATCTCAAAAGCCTGTTAATATAACTTACATTGGATTAGCTCCCAGGGGTTCTTTTAGCCATAGCCGGGAGAAGAAGACGTGTAGCCTAGGCGGTAGCATGTTTACAAATACATTGCCTGTATTTTTGCGACAGTAGGTTTAGGGTTTTAGGTTTACATGAGGATGAGGTTTTGTGGTACCTCATTTTGAGAGAGCTAGTGGTCATCCACTTGTGTCGCATGCTGATTCTTTTCCAAGCGTATGCAAAGGCGTAGGAAATTATTATGTTTATAACTCAAGATTTGTTTATCTTCGGTGTTAATAAAGTCCATTGGTAATTTATCTACTTGAGTCATTTTAACAAGCAAGGAATGGTGGGGTGGGGTATGGCTATCTAGTGGGGGTGTGGGTTACATATGTGGGTCCTCATGGTATAGGCCAGATATGTATGCTACGAGGTAACATGCTTGGTTTTTTTATGAGAACGCCGAATGGGCAGAGTATGTGTACATTTTTTAAAAATGTATGAGAATATTTTTTGCATTCCTTTTCTCAAGACAAACTAAATTGCTAGTCAATTTTGGGAAGAAGTGTGAACGCATATTTCCTAATTGTTTAATCATGACAGGTTGCATGCCTAAGGAAAAGTATTGAGCTTATATAAGGGGCTATTATTAGAGCGCTTTACCACCATTTTGGTTGTTGGAATAGTGTTTTGGAGGATAATTTTTTAGGGAGTGTTTTAGGTATCATTATTGTGGTAGTTGTTTTCTATGTTTTATCCTTGTCCTCCATATTTAGGGTACCTATAATATAGGGTTGGCATACAACCAGTTATATGATGAATGATGTTTTTTGGAGCTTTCGCTTTGGTTGGTGCAAGCACCATTTTTTTTTAGTTGACATGAAGCCATTGGTATATGACGTAAGTATTTTGTTATGAGTTATTTGGTTGATGTCTTTTATGTTGTTGCATATTGATAAATATTTTATGTGGATGTTGTACAGGATCAGATGATAGGATTATAGATTGTGTAAGAGATGTGGATGATGTTGCCTTGGCATCATCTCGGAAGGCCGTTAATATGGGCTCAAGGAAGAACTCACATGGAATGAGCTCCCAAGATTTCTTGGAGCCATAGCCAGGAAAAGAAGATGTGTAGCGCAGGCGGTGGGCATGTTTACAAATCCACTACTTGTATTCTGTGACAGTAGGTTTGGGGTTTTAGGCTTACATGAGGATGAGGTTTAATGATACCTCATTTTGAGATTGCTGGTGATATTCTGCTTGTGTCGCAGGGAAGTTGTTTTCCAGACATATGCGAAGCCGTGGGCAATTATCTTGGGTATAACTTGGGGTGTGTTTGTCTACGGTGTCAATAGAGTCTGTGGGTAATTTCGCTATTTGTATCATTTTAAGGAATGGTGGGGTGAGGTATGGCTATCTTGTGAGGGTGTGGGTTATATCCTAGGGTTCTCACGGTGTGGGCTGATATGTGAGCTACGGGGCAACATGCTTGCTTTTTTTTTTAATAAAAATGCCATGTGGGATGAGTATGTGTACATTTTTTTAATGTTTGAGAATATTTTAGCATTTCTTTTCTCAAGAAAAACTAATTGGCTAGTCAGTTTTGGGAAAACGTGTGAACGCATATTTCATAATGCTTTAATTTTTACAGGTTGCGTGCCTAAAGCTAGGTTGTGTCCCTATATAAGGGCGTTGTTATTAGAGCACATTATCGTTATTGCGCTTGTTGGAATTATGTTTTGGAGGATAATTTTTTAGCAAGTGTTTTAGGTATCATTATTGTGGTAGTGGTTTATTTGTTTTATAGTTGTCCTCCATATTTTGGGGTACCTATAGTATACGGTTGGCATACCACCAGTTATGTGATGGATAGAGTTATTTGGAGCTTTTGCTCTAGTTGGTACAAGCACCATTTTTTGTGATTTGCATGAATCCATTGATATTTTCCGTAAGTATTTTGTTATGAGTTATTTGGTTGATATCTTTCATGTTTTTGTATTTTGATAAATGTTTTATGTGGATTTTGTGCACGATCAGATGATGGGATTATAGAATGTGGAAGATATGTGGATGATGTTATCCTTGCATCATCTCAGAAGCCCGTTAATATGGGTGCAAGGGAGAACTCACATTGGATTAGCTCCCAAGGCTCCTTTCAGCCATAGCCGGGAGATGAAGATGTGTAGCGCAGGTGGTAGGCATGTTTAAAAATCCATTGCTTGTATTCTGCGACAGTAGGTTTAGGTTTTTAGGTTTACATGATGATGAGGTTTTGTGGTACCTCATTTTGAGAGAGCTGGTGGTCTTCAACTTGTGTAACGGGCTCGTTCTTTTCCAAGTGTATGTGAAGGCGTGGGCAATCATTCTGTTTATAACTCAAGATTTGTTTCTCTTCGGTGTCAATAAATTCCGCAGGGGATTTTGCTACTTGTGTCATTTTAACAAGCAAGGAATGGTGGGGAGGGGTATGACTATTTAGCGGGGGTGTGGATTATATATGTGGGTTCTCACAGTATAGGCAGTTTTGTATGCTACGAGGTAACATGCTTATTTTTTTATGAGAACACCTCATGGGGAGAGTATGTGTACATTCTTTTTAATGTTTGAGAATTTTTTTGCATTCCTTTTCTCAAGACAAACTAAATTGCTAGACAGTTTTGGGAAAACGTGTGAACGCATATTTCCTAATATTTTTATTGTGACATGTTGCATGTCTAAGGCTAGGTTTGTGTCCCTATATAAGGGGCTATGATTATAGTGCTTTACCATTAATGTGTTTGTTTGAATATGTTTTGGAGGACAATTTTTTAGCGAGTGTTTTAGGTATCATTATTGTGGAAGTGGTTTATATGTTTTATGGTTGTTCTCCATATTTTAGGATACTTATCGTATAGGGTTGGCATACCTCTAGCTATGTGATGAATGGAGTTGTTTGGAGCTTTTTCTCCGGTCGGTACAAGCACAATTTTTGGTGAGTTTTCATGAAGCCATTGATATTTTCCGTAAGTATTTTGTTATGAGTTATTTGGTTGATATTGTTTATGTTGTTGCATTTTGATAAATGTTTTGTGTGGATTTTGTGTAGGATTAGATGATGGGATTATAGAATGTGGAAGAGATGTGGATGATATTGTGCCGGCATCATCTCAGAAGCCCTTTGATATGGGTGCAAGGAAGAACTCACATGGGATTAGCTCCCATGGCTTCTTTTGAGCCATAGCCGGTAGAAGAATATGTGTAGTGCAGGCGGTATGCATGTTTACAAATCCACTGCCTGTATTCCGCGACAATAGTTATAGGGTTTTAGTGTTAAATGAGGATGAGGTTTTGTGGCACCTCATTTTGAGAGAGCTGGTGATCTTCCACTTGTGTCGCGAGTTGGTTCTTTTCCAGGCTTATACGAATGCATTGGCAATTATACTGTGTATAATTAGGGATTTGTTTTGTCTTTGGTGTCAATGGAGTTTGTAGGTGATTTCACCACTTGTGTCCTTTTAACAAGCAAGGAATTACGTGGCGGGCTATGGCTATAAAGTGAGGGTGTGGGTTATACCTTGGGGTTCTCGCAGTATGGGCTGATGTGTATGCTATGGGGGGGACATGCTTGGTTTTTGGATAAGAACGCCTTGTATGCAGAGCATGTGTACATTTTTTTATGTTCGAGAATATTTTGTGTTCCTTTTTTGAAGACTGACTAAATGCCTAGTCAGTTTTTGTAAAACGCGTGAGTGCATATTTCCTAATGTTTTAATTATGATAGATTTCATGCCTAAGGCAAGGTTGTGAACCTACATAACAAGTTATTATTAGAGCGCTTTACCATCATTGTGCTTGTTAAAATAGTGTTTAGGAGGATAGTTTTTTAGCGAGTGTTTTAGGTATCATTATTATTGTTGTGGTTTAAATGTTTTATGGATCTCCCTATTTTTGGGGGTACCTATAGTATAGGGTTTGCATACTGCTAGTTATGTAATGGATGGAGTTGTTTGGAGCTTTCCCTCTGGTTGGTGCAAGCATTGTTTTTTGTGAGTTGGCGTGAAGCCATTGATATGTGCCATAAGTATTTTGTTATGAGCTATTTGGTTGATGTATTTTATGTTGTTTCATTTTGATAAATTCTTTATGTGCATTTTGGGTACGATTGGCGGATGGGATTATAGAATGTGGAAGAGACATGGATGATGTTGACCTGACATCATCTCGGAAGCCCGTTAATATGCGTGCGAATAAGAATGCACATGGGATTAACTCCCAAGGCTTCTTTAAGCTATATCCATAAGAATAAGATGCATAGTGCAGGCGGTGGGCATTTTTACAAATCGGTCGCCTGCATTATGCAACAGTAGGTTTGGCGTGTAAGCGCAGTGATCTCGCTGTTCTAGCTGTCACGCTTTACCTTACTGTATTAGGAAGATGTACCTCGTCACATGGAGAACTAGTTATAGAACAATGGAGGGGAGAATAAGCTATCATATTATTCCCCCAGGGGCCCGGTGCAGCCTTACTAATATATAGTTAGGGATTTAAGTAGTTTTTTATGTAATATATTTGCTGTTTGTGGGAGTTTGTATTTGTAAGGAATGGAATTATGTATGGAATTACTAGGTGCTAGCGAGGTGGAATTGGTTCACTTTCGGGTAGTTAGAGAACTTGGTCGTTGTGGGTCAGCTCTTATGTTGGGTGTTGCAGGACAAGTGTATACATGTATCATTGATGTTGTCTGCAAGCATCATTAAATACTTAAAAACTACAATCAAAGATAGAGATTTATATTGTTGTTCCCTTACTCATTTCTAACTACTAAAAAGTAGATATGGGTAAGATGCGGTTTCGTCCACATAGATATACTGGTTTAAAATATAGATTCACAAAGTTCACACAAAGTCATCACATGTATGTGTGTCAAGAGTAGAAAACAAGGGGTGTGGGTTGTTTGGAAAGGGTTAAGCTATAAACTACAAGAATAAACTAAAAACACAAGATAGATGTAACGAGAAGGGCCTTGGGGGAATTTGCATCACGTAATTGATATATAAATAATGATGATCGACTCTTATTCACATAATAACAATAAACTAGTGTATGACCTTTCACCTGATGTGGAGAGACTGATTCACTGGAAACTCCCGCGATGATTAAAATCCAGTTATGCTTCCTTGTCAGATTCTTAACTCCATCTGTTATAAATAGAGAGGTGCTATCACTAACCCCCTCTCGGCCTCACTCATGTGGTTCATAAACATGACATTGCGCAATAAATTAAACATGGGAGTAGCTTGACTCATCGGGACCTCCACCTGGAATACCCAATACAACGATGTATGATTTTACGACGGAGAGCATTAGTATTTCATTAATTCCCCCCATGGAATTTTTTTCAAACTAGTTTACTATAAGCACCTGATATGATTTTCATAATTAGACTACAACTCAAACTAGATTAATAATCGATGTCCGACAGTATCTGGTCAGATCACTACCATATCGTTCATATCCTAGTTCAATTAAGTCCCTTAGCCTAATATAACCACAGAATTAACAATTATGCATAGTTGTCACTCCTAACACAACCTTCACATTAACCTTTGACCAAACCCGACAAGAAGATAAAATACTCCCAAATTCTTTCTCGTGCCCAATGCTAGATCATGCATTGAAGTTAATTAGTTTTGCACCTAACATTAAGCAAGCATAATCATAAAAAAAATCGAAGACCAAGCAATAATGACAGTAATGACATAAAGTACATGATCTAAGATTCTCACAAGTTTAAGAGTCAAATACGCTTACAAATCTCCCCAGGATACTAAATTTAATGTACCATACTCAAACCCACAAGAAGAATGAGTTTTGAAGCCATAAATGTTATGGAATGAATGAAGAGAGGAAATATTTTTTTTTTCATTTTAAAATCGGCCTCCCTCTATGGACCAATAGATTAATCCACTTTATATAGTGGAAGAAGAGAGAGGGTTAGACCCGTTGCTCAAACCATAGTCAACAGGTTGGCACGGACCGTGTAAGTGACTATGGGAACAAACCATGCATAATTCACGGCCCATTCTCTAGGCCTTGTTTTTAGGCTCCTGGGTGGGGACAAATCATGCATATTTACATGGTCTGTCTTCTTGCGCATCTTCAAGGGCTGTGATTTCGTGTGGTCCGTTCATTGGGCCTTCGTTCTCTGGAAAGTTATTGTGGCATCCTATTCTCCTTGAAGAATTGCTCCTTTCTTGCCTTCCTTTTCTCCCAGCTTCTTCTATATTGTACCATTAAGTCCAGGGACCTTCATTCTACTACCAACCTCGCTACGGGCCTTCTATCTACTACCATTCTTACAGATGGCCTTTTCTAATGATGATCTTCAATCTAAGCTCACAAAAATACAAATGGACCACTCATTGAGGAAAAATCTTATTAGGTTTAACATGAATATCTTACAAAATATAAAATTTAACATGAATATCAAACAAGTTTGTTTTAACCCTTTATCATGTAAAACACCTATATTCCTAATTATCCACCAACAAAAACATCTAAAAATGGTTTGAAATGCTCTAAGAAAATATGCATTTGCGGTCTCATCAATCGTCTGTATGTTTGTGTATTTTGTGGGTAAAATGTCACTTACATTTTCTGGTGTCTTCTATTTTTATTTATAGGAATTCAATCTTGTGATCGTGGTCTGATTATTGTGCTTCCCTCTTTGGATCGTGGAACGATAGAAAGGTGTCGATTGTGACAAGTGCTGCTTTCTGCTATTTCCATGGTTGGCCAGTTAGTGGCGTTGATGTGTTCCAAATCTTTGTCAGTTTAGCAAATTGCCTTGATCCAGTGAAGTTATCGCTTCGTGTGTTCAGTTTTAACTTAACTAAGAATAAGTAGGTTCAATTTTAACTAACTAGGAATAAGTAACACGCTTAGGATAGCATGTTTAGTTTTAACTATATGTTCAGTTTTAATTAACACGCTTAGGATATATATTTCACGGCTTAACAATATATATACTCCAAGAGTGTCTTTAGTTAGACCACTTAACGATTAAATCAATCTTGCATGGCAAATTACAATTCTATAAATTTTAATGTTAGATTATAATTATATATTTGATATATATATATATATATATATATATATTTAAAAAGATTTTTACAATGATGAGAACCTCGTTGCGGTAATTGAAAATAAACACCAAATATCCCATTTATTTATTAATTATAAAATGACTCTGATTCATGGTTACGTGGTATAAACAATACTTTGTGTGTACATTACTTCCTTTAAACTATTATATTTTTATATATGTTTTAATTTTTTTCATTTTTTCATGCAGAAGCAATTGAGAAAAAGATAGGTGATGTCGAAGTCAGGAATCAGTTGGGGATATTAATGAAAGAAATGCATTGCGATTCCATCATGGATTAGTTGATACTGATTATTAGGTGGTGTAGTATTATTTTGGAAACAAGCTATGGATAGTAAAACACCATTTAATTGTGCCCCTAACAAATTCCATGTCTCCAGAAGCGCTTATTGGTCTTAATTTAGCAGTAAATTCATTACCCAACAACCACCATACCTAGGTGGTTCTGTTCTGATGAATCAAACAGATTACCCCTACACATTTCTACACGTATAGAAACTCAAACCGATCAAGTTCCCACCACTCCAGTTCCTTCTTGTATAGTTTTCAGTTGGGAGAAAAACAGGTGAAGACAACAAATTTTTATTACCATGATGTTAATAACAACAAACAATCACAGTCATACATGCACAAGATAAGAATCCCAGAAAGGTACAAAAGCTCACTAAATCTGGTTCTGGTTGTAGTTTCATGTTGGCGCATTACATTGGATTTAAATACATGGGATAATTGCTAATGTTTGTGCAATCTCGTATAGCTACTCTTGTTTGCTAGGTATACACAATCTAATGTTGATGGCCAGTTGGGAATACATTGAAATTGTGTTGGCAGTTTTTTGCTTTTGGTATTTTTGTGCATTGAGGAAGGACAGAGGTCTTCCATGGAACTGGCCGTTGGTGGGAATGCTGCCGAACCTCCTGCGCAGCTGCCGGAATCTTCACCAAGGATGCCTTGAAGTTGCAGCAATGACAGGAGGCACTCACCTCTACAAAGGTCCATGGTTTCTCAACATGGATATGTTGCTCACTGCTGATCCTGCTAATGTCCACCATATCATGAGTGGAAACTTTGCAAACTATCCCAAAGGGCCTAAGTTCAAGGAAATGTTCGATGTTTTGGGAGACGGGATCTTCAATTCGGACATGGACTTGTGGAAGAAGCAGAGGAAGACCACCAGGTTCTTCATCAATCATGGGAGGTTTCACCAGTTTTTGGCGAAAACCAGCCGTGAAAAGGTGGAGAAAGGGCTTGTTCCTGTTCTTGATCATTTGTGTGCAACAGGTGAAGCAGTGGACTTGCAAGATTTGTTCCAGAGGTTTACTTTCGATACAACTTGCAAATTAGTCACAGGATATGATCCAGGGTGTGTTTCCATCGATTTCCCTGGTGTTCCATTTGCACGGGCCCTAGATGCAGCTGAAGAAGCCATAGTTGTGAGGCATCTCATGCCTGAATTCCTATGGAAGCTGCTGAGGATGCTGAATGTCGGGGAAGAAAAGAAATACAGTCAAGCCTGCAAGATCTTGGACCAAATTGTTCTTGACTACATTTCAAAAAAGCGACAAGAACTGAGAAAATCCAGGAAGGACAATGATCAAATTCAAGACAGCGATGATTTGTTAACATCATACATCAGGGAAGGATGCGACATGGAATTGCCAACTCAAGAGGATAGCTTCTTGAGGGACACTGTTCTGAACCTGATGATTGCAGGGAGGGACACGACTAGTTCGGCTCTTACTTGGTTCTTCTGGCTCCTTTCACAGAATCCAACTGTGGAAATGAAGATCAGGGAGGAACTGAGATCCATAACTCCCCCAGATGAGGCACAGAAATGGAAAATGTTTGGGGTTGAAGACTTGAATAAGCTGGTTTATTTGCACGGTGCACTTTGCGAGTCTTTGAGGCTTTATCCGCCTGTTCCATTCCAGCACAAGGAGCCTCTTCAACCTGATGTTCTCCCGAGTGGCCACTGCGTCCACCCGAGGATGAAAATCCTGTTTTCCCTTTATGCAATGGGAAGGTTGCCATCCATCTGGGGAAAAGATTGCATGGAAATGATTCCAGAGAGATGGATCTCGGGTCGTGGCACCATTAAGCATGAGCCCTCCTACAAGTTCTTGGCTTTTAATGCTGGTCCAAGGACTTGTCTTGGAAAAGAGGTGGCTTTCACACAGCTTAAGGCTGTAGCTGCAACCATACTCCATAATTACCAAGTTAAAGTGGTGGCAGGACAGGAAATTGTGCCTAATGTCTCTGTGATTTTGTACATGAAGCATGGCTTGAAGGTCACCCTGAGCAAAAGGTGGGGTTAATTAGGATGGTCTGCAGAGCTTCCTAGCTGCCTTGGTCCGTTTACTTTCCTATGAAATCCTCCATGGATATGCTGTGTTACTTAGTTTCTTTACAAGTACGTCCATGGTTCTAGGAAATAATCCACTCGATCCTCATGCACACTCCATGTACCAAATCCCCCCTTATAAGATATCCAAAGCAGTGTGAAAGTTTATTAGTACCATTATTCTAATTACACCTGTTTCATATGTGTAGTTGTTTTCTATTTAGAAAATTTGGCTTAGTTAAACTTAATGCCTATGGTTAATTAGGATGATTAAGTGATGGCCATTAAGTCCCTTGGGCATTTTTTTTCATAGCAAAAACAGATACGAAGATAATCAATCTCCTTATTGAATCCCTAATGATACTGACTGGTCGTAGAAACTTTTTATTTTGGCTCTGATACCAACTCATATGAATCTTCTTGTGAAAACTCTGGATCGCAGAATTTTACATCTTTGACGAAACGAGGGATCTTGCAAAACCCTAGTATGTCGCACGAAATTCAAGAGTCTAGCCTCGGGGTACGCTTAATTTCGACTTGCTCTCCAACTAGCCAGTGTGATCAGATCACAAGGTTTATTGATACTTAACTAACCCTCGAGATTGAGCAATAATGGAATTAGCTCGCAAGTAAAGAGTATGAAATCAAAAAGGCTATATATTTGATTGATAAAAGGTGAGAAAATTCGTGCCCCCCAACACACACACACACACACACACATATTTATAGGGTTACATCTCGACCCCAAACCATAATCACAACTGAAAACTGAATCGACTTATGGCATTTTTAAGAAACTAAAACCATAACTAACTAAAATATCTAACACAGACACATATGGACGAATAATAGACACACACAGCCGAATGCTTCCAAGACCCACCTTGGATGAATATTGTCTTATCTAATCTTACCAAAACTAATTCTAATCAGACTAAAGCTAAATATTTTCAAAACCCTAGTGGTGGATTAAAAAATCAGCTCTTCAAAACCCACATGGCCGGGCTCTACAGTCTAAAATAAAAAATGAAATAATTTTACAATATTTTACAGCGATCACACTACCTCCTTAAAAATCCAATGGACAAAAAAAGTATAGTGTTTTTCATGATGTCTTTGGTTCTTCGACAGTCTTGAACAATAAATTCAAGATGTCGATGATGATTCTTTCTTCAATTCTTCATCATAAAGACGATCAATCAAAATATTTAAAGCAGCATCGTTAAACTTAGCCTTTGACCCAGTCATGGATCCCTCCATATCACTTAGAGGATCCCGAACATAACCTTTAAATGGTTGATCAAGACATAAATTTTTTTTATTTATGGTGGTAGTGGTTTTGCCATCTCCATCAACTAAAGTTGGATATGAGCAGTGCCTATGATGGTATTCCATGGTGTTATTAATTCAAAGCACTAACATGTATTGGAATGCAAATGGCTGGATCAATATGACTCGACAATGTGTAACAATTGTTGTAGTGTCAGTGAATGTAAATGACAAGCAATCACAGTTTTTTATCGATTAAAGGGTTGTCACCGACCAAATGGTTGATACAAGACCTTGTCCCTGTCACTTTATCTATTTCTCATCAGTCAAAAATACATGCCCGGAATAATACTGGCATTGATGAATATCAGAAACATAGGTTGTTCAGTCTAGGACATGAAGTGCGACAAATATCACACCTAATGTATGCAGATGATTCCTTGTTATTTACTGAACCCAAAGAACTGTAATCAACTAGATAGCCAGAAATATTAATAACTTGACTCAATGCTTACATCAGAGGATAATTTTCAAAAATATGCAAGTCAAGTGAGTTTTAACCATTTGTGTAAGGAAGAGAACATTCTGAGGTACAAACTCTATCAACTAGGGATAGGAGGAAGGTACCACAGCTTAGAAATATGTTGGGGATTTTAACCTTCACTTTCACCTCGTCAAGATTAAAAATCCTCATTTACTCCCATGATAAGACACAATCAATATGCAAAAGAACAAACACACGAATTTTATGTGAAAACTTGTACTTGAAAAAATCCACGGGAATAAAAAAATTCTAATCAACTATAGAATAAAAGGACCTTTGCAATAGATGTTCTATTTCTCAAAACACAATGTTTCTTAACAATCGATTTCATTCCCTCTAATCGACCACAAAATTTCTACCCCTCACACATGGTGGCTATAGCACAAATATGATATATTTATACTAAAATCCTACCATAACCCTAGGTTTAGTTCTATTGGGCCTATCTCTCCTAGCCCATTTAAAATAACGATATCTACCCAATTCTAATTATATTTGGACTTCGAGGAGCATTCCCAAAAATTCCTCTCTCTACTCAAAGTCACAAATACAACATCTTCAACACATGTCAATTGCATCTTCTTCTTTAGTTTAACTCATCCTTGCTAATGCCATGTTTATCGCAGGACCCATTGCTTGAACCTCTAACACAGAAAATGTTATGATCATTTCTCACTCTTTAATGATCAACATACTTCCCTTACACATTTTGCAGAAATATTTGTCACCATTAACTTGCACCCCAACGAACATAACTTTCCTATTGAAATTATGTTATCACCACAACCTGGTACATGCTTCACATTAACTAATCTCTTAACAACTCCATTGTGAATCTTGAAGTATGCATTCCAAAAACCCTCATTCTTCATCTTCTCACTATTTCTAACAACAATGTGTCCAAAATCTTCACCCTCTTGCAAAATTTTAAAAGAATATTGCAAAGTCCGGGAACGTTGGACTCAGTTGTGGCATATTGTGTGAACTAGTGAAGCGGTGTTCTAACACCATCAAAATTTAGGTTTCTGGACAGCAAGTATTTAGCCACGGTTTATGGAGAAAATTATGGAGGAGAATCATGCGATCAGAACAGAATATTGTGGAGATCAATGTGTGATTTTGTGGCAACCTATTTCTGGTAAACAAATATTCCTTTTAATAGTTAGGAATTAATTAAGTAGTTTATTTATGGTACAAGTCCTGTTAATAAAGGATTGTCCATTTAAAAACCAGATTAGGATTAGATCTTTCCTTAGTCTAGAAGTCTATTCTTGGTAGAGTTAGACAAGGAAAGAGTTACGCACAAGGAAGGAGTGCGTAGGTGATAAAAAGCGAAGAGATACAACGCAAACGGTGACGAAGCAATCAAGTTTTCATCTCTACGTGAGATACGTTGTTGGAGCTGTTCGTCTCTGGTTTTGGAGGTTTGTCAAATCAACCGACCAAGTTCGTAAAGATCAGAAACAAGGAAGCCGTAATTCCTCGGGAGGAGGAGATCCAGAGAGACGTGTTGATCGTGGGGGTTCAACGGCGTAGGATCAGCAGTGAGCGGATCTCACAACATCCACTCAATAAGTTAGCAATGGATTAGTATTTAAGTTAAGCTTCTTGTACTAAAGACTGCTTTCTAGTGGATGGTTTCTGATCTGGGCAAGGCCTCGCAGACGTAGGTGTATTTGCACCGAACTGCGTAACCAAGTTGTGTGTGCACTGCGTATTTCATTTTGCGTTTTAACACCAAACTGATCTTGGTGTTTCAACACCAAACGGATAAACAACTTGGTATAAACATTTAAAATTTAGGTGAAACAGAAATTCAATTGGTATCAGAGCACGGCACTTGCTGACCCCTAAACAGGGAGAGTGAGATCAGGTTTCACCATGGCACCAAAGGAGGGGGCCTCGGTCACGCGACCACCGTTGCTGGAACAAGGAAATTATGCCTATTGGAAGGCATGCATGAAGGTGTTCATTGGAGCATTAGATGATCAAGCTTGGAACAATGTCATAAATCAGTACACTCCACCTACAGTAGCCGAATCTGAGGGATCAAGCTCATTGACGGCTAAACCATTTTCTGAATATTCTACCGAGGAGCACAAAGCACACGTGTCCAACTCAAAGGCATTAAATGCTATTTTTACGGCAGTGGATGAAGATCAGTTTAAGATGATTTCAAATTGTGAGACTGCTAAAGATGCGTGGGATGTGTTACAAACTTATCATGAGGGGACAAGCTCCGTCAGAGAATCAAAGTTGCAGTATTACACGGCAAAATTCGAAGATCTAAAGATGCGCGAAGATGAAACTATTTCTGAGTTCAATGGACGAGTCCGAGATATTGCCAACAAAGCTTTTCAGTTTGGCAAAAAGTACAAAGATCACAAGCTTGTAAGAAAGGTTTTGAGAGCACTACCTCCACGTTTCAACATGAAGGTCACATCGATTAATGAAAATGGAAGGATAGGGACAATGACGCTTGATGAACTTATGGGATCACTGGAATCTTATGAGATGGAAATGCTGCAAACAAAAGCAGGTAAGAAAGAGATGGCTTTTTCAAGCATAACCTCTGGAAATTCAGAAGATCATACAGATAATGAAGAGTCCGATGAAATTGCAAACATAACCAGGAACTTCTCCTGATTTATGAAGAAGATGGGTAGGAAGCCAAAAGAGAAGTCAAGTGGAAGCAAGAATCCAAATGCAAACTCCACTCCAAGATTTGGCCAAGCAACTGGTGTTGAAACACCAAAGTTCAAATCAACAAATCCAAACCTAAACAGGAAAATCCAGTGTTGAGAATGTGAAGGTTTCGGGCACATACAAGCTGAGTGTGCCAATATGCTTAAAAGACAAGGAAAATTGTATAGCACAACCTGGAGTGATGATGACGGAGGAGATGATGGTAAGGATGGAGAGGAGTATACCAATCATGTTGCTTTCGGTATGACAGTGGTGGAGTTAGAAGAATCTTTCGAGGAAGGAGTCAGTGTGCTGAATGAAAGGGAGAGTGGTAGCTCAGATGAAGAGACTAGGAGCATTAGTGATGATGACATTCGCAAGGAAAGCATGGAAATGTACAAGATGTGGTTAAAAGTGGCGGATGAAAACAAAGAGCTCAAGTCCGAGAACAAGAAATTGAGTGAAAATGCTAAAATGAAGGAACTTGAAAAAGAAAAAGCAATTAGCGAACTTGAAAGAATCAAGAAGGAATTTGCTGGAATGATGCAACGAGCAGAGGCAGCAGAACAAGCTATTAGACGTCTCAATACAGGGAAAGCTAAGCTCGAAGATTGTCTAAGAATGGGTCAGACGACCAAGTACGGAATTGGTTATGAAGAACCGTCACCGGTGAAGTCATGGAGCAACAAGGTAGATCAAGGCGCACCAGCTCCAGGAATAATCGAGAGAAATTGCCCCACCAAAAGGATCAGACGATGCGGATACTGTGGAGCTCAAGGGCATGTGAGAAATAGGTGCTTTAAGCTGCTTAGGACACTGTCCTTTAACTCAGCAGATCGATGTTTCAACACCGTGCCAGGATATGATACAGGGCGTTGTTTTAAAACTGGAGACTACAGAACCAAAATTCTGAACACACGTGCCAATCCAGGCCGCATAACATCACTCGACCTCAAAGCAAGGTATGGATTCAAAAATCTCAAGATGTCTGTTTTTCAAGTTTCGTATGTTTTGGTGCACATACAGGAAATTCCTGGTATTTCGATAGTGCTTGTTCAAGGCATATGACTGGATTTCCTGAATTTCTGCGAAGGTTCAAACCTGGATTTGGTGGATATGTTAGATTTAGTGATGGGAAACGCAGTAGAATAATCGTCAAGGGTGAGTTAGTCATCAAAGGGCTTCCGGTGTTCCAAGATGTGTTACTGGTGGAAGGTCTGAAAGCAAACCTGTTAAGCATTAGCCATTTATGTGACAATGAAATGACAGTGTTTTTCGACAAGGAGAAATGTGTAGTAAACCATGGAACTTGAGTATTCACTGGATCTAGATCAATGGATAACTGTTATTTGCTCGATCAAGATGTCACCTGCTTTAGCTCGAAAAAGGAAGTCAGTGCTCTGTGGCACAGAAAATTGGGACACATAAATTATAAATCCTTAGCACACATTTCCAGACTGAATGCAGTTAGAGGGATTCCTGAAATCAGTGACAACAAGGAGGCTGTTTGTGGGTCTTGTAAAGAAGGAAAGCAAATCCGGATACCACATCATGCGGTACACGATGTTTCAACGGCAAGACTTTTGGAACTCCTGCATATGGACTTAATGGGGCCGGTTAACACCCCTAGTGCGGCAGGGAAGAAGTATATTTCGTATGTGTAGACGGCTTGTCGAGGTATACGTGGGTATCATTTCTCAAAGAGAAGTCAGAGGCCGCTGAAGTTTTCAAGACCTTGGCGCATAGGCTACATGTAGAAAAGGGAACTACCCAAGGAAGAATTGCACGGATCAGGAGTGATCATGGAAAAAAAATTCAAAAATTCTAAGTTTCATGATATTTGCGAGACACTTGGAATACACCACGAGTTCTCTGCCCCCATAACGCCTCAACAAAATGGTATAGTAGAGAGAAAAAACAGGACGCTGCAGGAAATGGCACGAGCAATGCTAGCCGAGAGAAAAATTCATGCTAGATATTGGGCTGAGGCGGTACACACAGCATTCTACACTATCAACAGAGTATACTTGCGTCCGTTTACTGAGAAGACACCATATGAAATCTGGAAAGGGAAGAAACCAGATGTGTCGTATTTTCATGTCTTTGGCAGTAAGTGCTATATTCTGAAGGACTGAGAGCCCTTGGCTAAGTTCGAATCTAGAAGTGATATCGGTATATTCTTGGGTTATTCTCCTACTAGTCGAGCGTTCCGAGTTCTAAACCAATGCTCTGGAGCATTCATGGAGTCGATTAATGTGATTGTTGATGATTCAGAGGAATATACTATGGGTGAAAGTGATATCCTCGACACAGTGAATCCTACTAGTGTTGAAACACCAGTACAGTTAACCAGTGTTGAAACATCAGAAACAGTAACACATGAATCTGAACAAAGTCCAGCCAAATACATGCAGTTACGAGATAAGCCTCGGGTAAATTACGGAGAATTGGCAGGATTATCATGTTTTATCTCCCTCACTGAGCCCAAAAACTACAAAGAAGCCCTTCTTAATGAGTATTGGATTTTGACAATGCAAGAAGAGTTGCAGCAATTTGAAAGAAACAATGTTTGGTATCTTACCCCGCGACCTGCTGATGTTAATGTGATCGGAACTAAGTGGATTTTTTAAAAAAAATCTGATGCAGATGGTAACATCACAAGAAATAAAGCGCGACTCGTTGCTCAAGGGTACACTCAAGTAGAAGGGGTTGATTTTGATGAAACTTTCGCACTCGTGGCCAGATTGGAGTCGATTAGGCTGATGTTGGCAGTATCATGCATTCTGGACTTTACTCTTCATCAGATGGATGTCAAGAGTGCATTTTTGAATGGTCTAGTAAAGGAGGAAGTTTACGTGGAACAGCCTAAGGGGTTTGAAGATCCACATTTTCCTGACCATGTCTATCGGTTGAATAAAGCATTGTATGGCCTCAAGCAGGCTCCCCGTGCATGGTATGAGCAACTGACAACCTTTCTGATTCAGAAGAGATATCGTCGAGGGGGAGTAGATCGTACACTGTTTGTGTTGCATAAGGGGACAAATCTTCTAATCGCACAGATTTACATTGATGATATTGTTTTTGGCTCCACCTCTTCAGCATTGGTGAAGGAGTTTGTTGACTTAATGACTAAGGAGTTCGAAATGAGTATGGTAGGAAAATTTTCATATTTTCTAGGGTTGCAGGTTACTCAGGAGAAGAATGGTCTTTTCATTAGCCAACAGAAATATGCTGAGAACTTGATCAAGAGATTTGGACTTGCAAGTGCAAAGGCAGTGCGCACTCCAATGGCTACCACTGATAAACTCACAAAAGATGATCAGGGTCAAAGTGTTGACCAAACATTATACAGGAGTATGATTGGCAGCCTGTTATATTTAACTGCAAGTAGACCAGACATCTGTTTGAGTGTTGGTATTTGTGCCCGCTACCAGGCTAATCCAAAGGAGTCACATATGTCAGCTGTAAAGAGAATTATTCGATATATTAGTGGAACAGTGGAGTATGGAGTGTGGTTTTCTAGGAAAAAGGATTCGCAGTTGGTAGGTTTCAGTGACTCTGACTGGGCCGGGAATGCTGATGATCGTAAGAGTACCACTGGTGGATGCTTCTTTGCTGGTTCAAATCTGGTCAGCTGGTATAGTAAAAAGCAGAACTCTATATCATTGTCTACGACTGAGGCAGAATATTTAGCTGCAGGGAGTTGTTGTGCGCAGTTACTATGGATGAAGCAGATGATGAGAGACTATGGATTCAATGATGTGAGTTTGACAGTCCTATGTGATAATAAAAGCGCCATTGATATCTCCAAGAATCCTGTGCAACACTCTAGGACAAAGCACATCGATATCCGACATCATTTTATTAGGGATTTGGTCGAAAAAGGAGAAGTCACAGTTCATCATGTTCCAACATCATAACAACTTGCTGATATCTTTACGAAGCCACTGGATGGTGAGACCTTTGAAGGCCTCAGACAGCACTTGGGAGTGTGTCGAATGTAAGGTACCCAGATCTGACTATTTTGTTGTATTATTTACTGTTTTCCTTTAAATACAGTCGAAAAAAATAGAAAAACAGAAAATTCCAAAAAATTTGGTGAAGTGGTATTTAAACACCACAGGATAAAGTGATTGTGTTTAAACACTATGGGATAAAGTTACTGGACAGTTGACTTAGTGAGGAAGTAGAACAGAAGGGCTGAACATGGGCCAGAAATTTGTGATGTTGGGCTTGGCTGTGCGCGTGATCGGTCAGAGCTCAGTAGGAAGAAGATGTGGGGTTTTGGTTTGCTGAAAAGATCTTGAAAGAGACAAGTGTTCGATTCCCACACAAATTCAATTTCTTCCCAACTGTTCATCTTCCTAGAACAGAGCTCGCGAAATTGCTTGTCCGATGACCTGAAATCTTCAAAATCCCACAAATTACATAGCCCGCACAAAACCCATCGACAATGGTGAACTTCACCTTCAAGAAATGGTTTGGAGGTTTCTCAAGTGTGAGCGTTCCAGAAATTCGCGACTTGAAGAACTTGACTCAGATGTGGACTTAAATGAGTGCGGTGGAGTTCGAGAACAGAGGTTGACAAAGTGGGACGGAGTTAATCGTCGACGACCGAAGGTCAGGTTTGATCATTCCTTTGTTGTTGATGAAGTTTATTTTTGCTCGGTTCTTGAGTTTCTTGAATGGAAGGTCCAGAACCAAGATTATGTTGATCTTAGGAAGTTTAAGAGCTTGCATGGAAAAGTTAATGGGTTTGATTTAGAGCAACTATTAACTGGTAGTATTGGGCAAATTGATAAGATCAGTGATTTTCATGCTACCTTAGTTGGGGTTGATTTCGGTGAACAATACAGAGTGGGGGAAGAAGAAGATACGTATTTTACAATCTATACGAGGATAGCGTCATTGCACAGGCCAGTCATTAGGAGTATGAGGGATGATGATGTGGTACATCCCTGGGTCAAAGTGGTTAAGTCCACTGATTTTACCAAAGCAAAAGGGATGGAGTTGGAGCGCTTTAATGGTTCTCTGTTTGTGCTTCAAAGCGCTCCAAGAATATCTAAGACAATTGCCCATTCCGGTGGTGGAAATCAGTGACAATGATGAGGAGACAGCATATGCAGGGGGAGATGTTGAAGTTGAAACAGTGTCTATGTTGAAGGAACCTGAGAGTGCATCTGTGATGTGTGAGACTGTGTCAGGGTTAATAGAGCCAGTTTTTGAAAATGGAGAAGATGAGGATAGAGCTGTGGAAAACTTAGAGTGTGATGATGTGACTGTTTCTGGTATTCAAACACCAGATGTGACCTCCAATGTTGATGACCAGGTACCTGTGAATCAAGCACAGGATGTGAACTTTGCTGATAGGGAGTCAAATCCTGAGGGGTATGACCTTGAAAGCTTGGCAGAGTTGACTGAGATAGCCAGTGGTGAAGGCATTTTAGAAGGTACTGGTGTTGGTGTTGAAATACCACTCGAGACCAGAAAGACACGTGGGGCAAAGAGAAAGTGCAGAAAGGTGGGTGTTGAAACACCACCAGAGTCTGTGAGAACTCCTGTTACTCAGAGTTCAAAGAAGGCCAGGGGCAGTGTGGCCTCATTTTCCAAGGGTGTGCGAAACTCTAAGCGATGCAGGGATAAGACTATGGAAGCAGGTGAGGACAACGATGAACCGATTGGGAAGAAGCTGAAAAGGCTACTTGCTGACAGACAACAAAGACAAGCTGAGACAATTGAGTCTAGTGCACAACCTGCACCTGAAGCGAGTGAAGCCATTAGCCCTGAATTCTTTGATGATGCAAGTCAAGAAAAGTGGGAGTTTATCTGTGACAGGAAGATATTGGCGGAAAGGCCAGCTGATGCTGTGAAATATAAGGAATGTGGATTCACAGACTATTTGCACCATCTCAAGGTGTTTAAGGTGGCTACCTGTTTCTGTGACTATAACAAGCAACTTGTGCTGGAGTTCTATTCGAATCTGAAAGCTGAGTGTGAAGATGAAGAATCACCCTGGTTTCACAGGATTTATGTGCGTGGAGAGATTGTTGATTTTTCACCAGAGGCGGTGAACAAGTGTCTGAAGCGTAGCACGTCAAGGTATGGCCAACCGGTGTTCCAACATCAGATGCCAGAGAATTATGATGAGGTGGCTGTAGAGCTTACTGGTGGAGTGGAGAGCTCATGGCCTGTGACTGGTCGACAGCAGATAACTGCATCTAACCTCACGTCCAGGTATTACTATTTGTATGTGGTCGCCGTGCATAATTGGATTCCCTCGGTAAATACCACGAGTGTGGTGAACGTCGTTCCTATCACCAAGAAAACTGCAAACTAGCACACAGATTAGTATAGTAGAAGCAGGTCGTATCCACAGAGAACGGTATAAGTTCTATCAATTTCAAACTACATACAAGGTTTGGTTTAGCAGCCACGCCTATGATTGAGATTTGTTTAATAAACTAATGAATTACTAAGCTACAAATAGGGCCAAAATAATGCAGAAAAATGCAGAGATAAATTACGAAAAAATATATGGATAACAAAGGATCGGCATAGGTTAATCTTTGGTTCATTCCTTGATCATCGACTACTCACAAGTCATTTAACCCCCATGAATTAATTGGTTATAAGCAGGAACAGTATTTGCTATTTCCCCTAAATTCCCCTTAAATTTCCAATCGCGAGCAAGTATTTGCTAAACCCGCGATCTTCCTAATTAAGATATTCCTAGCAAGTATTTGCTAAACTAGTTATATCTTAACGATCTTAAGACCTAGGGAACCCAATTTAGATAACAAGCACGTATTTGCATGCAGTTTATCCAATTAATTGTTTATCATCCTGTTATTACAATCATAATTGTTATCTATTTTTCACAGGAGATGCTACTTAATTAGCCCTAGCCTAACAAGATTGAGGCGATCAAACTCAACCAATCAAGCATAGATTTTAGGCATAAACAATTAAAAACTCATAGGATTAACTTTCTGAAAACCCGAAGTCTCACAATCCATGAACCATCGAATTAACCTAGCCGATTAAGAATCTAGCTACTCATAATAATTAAACTAAACAAATAAATAATATAATAATAAATCATAATCAAAATAATAATTAACTAACTAACGAAAACAAATATCAAACCAGGGAATTGTATGTTTGCATGTAAATCACGGGAGAAGCATTGCAATCTTGTGAACGTCTCCGTAATAATAAGTATATCTCCACTCCGTATTCCGCAATATTGGTGTATTTATACACCTCCGTGCGGTTGTCCAATACATGAAACCGAGTCCAAATGCAATTCGGATTCTTTGCGAAATAAATAATATAGTAAAATATATTCTAACTCTAATTAACTAATTCCTAAAATTAAGGAATTTCAATTGGCAAGAGATAATACAATCCTTATTAATATGGGAAGTGAATATCTTTATTTTCTTCAAATCCACATGTCTTCAAGAATTCACTTTTCACCCCATAACTTCAGCAATTCTGCTTTTGCCTCTCTTCCTTCATCTCTGGAAAAATGCCTTATAAAATAAGAACATTTTCCATTGGAGCACATCGCCTCATTAAAAACCTTAACCTGGAAAACCCAGTGGGAAAAAACCATTGGTTAAGGGAAAAAGAGTACAATGTATAGCTCCCTCTCAATTCTTCACAATCCATGAATTCCTGCACCAAAAACACCTAAAAGTGCAAATTATATCTTTATAAAATCATAATAATCCCAAAAAATATGAACACAATATAACACACATCAAATATCCTCACACTTGAATCATGCTTGTCCTCAAGTATGAAGTGAAGAATATAAGAGTAATCAACAATCCACAACGTTCATAAATTCTCATTCCCTCATATGACTCTATCTAAAATGACCCTTAAAAGAAAAGGTAAGATAGAAACACAAATCACACAACTAAACAGATAAAAATTCAACATTCAAAAACTCTAGCTTCTACTCTTATAACGATAAATTTTCCCCTGCCAAGGAGTAAAGGATCACGTTAACGCACCTGGAAATCATCAACCCTTAAAGTAATTTAAATGAAAATGTTCAAGATCAGAAAATCTAATCATCAATTCAGTCAAAATCGGACAAGCAATGAATATTTCCTCATGGTTTCACTCAATCACTCTCAATATATGAAGGACATTCACTCAAATAATTCACAAGTTATAATATAGAGAAGTTAATATGCAAATCAGGAAGGTCTTTCTCAAGGGTTGTAACGGGGCTAAGGACCATTCAGATTGGTGAGATCCTAAGGGTTCTAAGCTCAAACAATATCGATCAAAATATTATGCATGTTTTTTTTTCCTTCAACCATCATCCATGTATAGTAGACATTCACCAACAATCTTCATCTCATGGCTATTATGAGAAAGCCAAGTAAGATCACATCAAAGTAGGTGCTATTTATTTTTTCTTTTCTTTTTTTTCAGCACCATTCTGCTTCAATATAGTCCAAAACTGGTACTTTTTTTAGAGGAAAATCGTAACATAAAGATATGATTTTTTTCCTCTCTTTTTTTCACTGTTACGCCCCTCCAGTTTGGCCATACGGAACCCCAGTGTCACTGTTCATCATAAAATTCAGCCTTCATTTTTCTGAAAACGTTCAGTCTTGGCAAACTGGACACATACTCAGTAATGTCATCAACTCAAGAGAACACAATGGATGAATTCATCAACATTAACTCCAAGAACATGCATAATAGGGCCAAGAGAAAGGATAAAACAAGGCTTTGGCTAAATATATAGTAACTCATATCAAAGAACATTGTCAAAGCTTCAAAGTGTTCAGTCTGGGCAAACTGGACACATACTCAGTAGTGTCATCAACTCAAGAGAACACAATGGATGAATTCATCAACATTAACTCCAAGAACATGCATAATAGGGCCAAGAGAAAGGATAAAACAAGGCTTTGGCTAAATATATAGTAACTCATATCAAAGAACATAGTCAAAGCTTCAAAGTGTTTCACTAGGTGTTAATGTAATTGGTAGGCAATTTAAGCTGTGTGGTTCATCCTAGTGCCTTTCATCAATTTCACACATAACAACTCTAATTATAACAATGTGATCTCTCAGAACAAAGATTGATATAGAGAGTGCTCTACTCTAGCTCAAACCTCACTTTAGTAGGCTAAAATATTCAATTAAACTTGTCCTTTTTCGTCATCCCAAAAATCATATCAATCAAATTTCACAAATCATAGAAAATCTCATTCAATAACTTCAAGGCATATTAGATTTACCAAGTTTGTTACAATGAAGTTTACAACCGGCAGGGTACTTTTATCAAGAGCCACTAGAATTTTCTCATGTCAAATTATCGACTCAAACAACACAAAAACACATATTTGACTGTAAAAAAACCTGAAATAAATAAAAACATATTTTTAAATTTTTTTTTCAAAATACAAAACAAAACACACAAGAAACCTCCTCACACTTAAACTTTGCTTGCCCTCAAGCAAATAATGCAAAGCTCTTATGAGAAAAGGTTTAACACAGAGTCAACATCATAAAAAATTGACAAAGAAAGAGGGAACTTATAGTGGTGGGTCTCGGAAAAATTCCCAATCAATAGGAAAGCGTTTGATCATAGTCAGAGTCTGCTACAGGCCCCCCGTTTGGCCAAATGGAACCCTGCGAGTCCAACCTTCCAAATGTGTGAATTCTCCATGGTGCAAATTCAAGTGCTTCAAATCTGTAGATCAAGAATTGAGATCAGATGAGAAATCGAAATTCCTAAAAATAAATAAAAACTTAAAAGAAGAAAGAAAGAAAAAAAACTAAGAAAATTGGGTTGCCTCCCAACTAGCGCTTTTGTTTATAGTCTTTGGCTAGACTTTTGGATGCCTTTAATGAATATTTGTTGGGCACAATGGAATAACTTCCATTAATGCCACCTGAGAAGTATCATAGTATGGCATAAGGCGATGACTATCGACGAGGAATGCCCTTTTTTGCGTCCATGCTTATAATCTCTACCATCCCATCAGGCCAAACATAAGCCACTTCGAATGGTCTAGTTCCCCCAAGAAGATAAAAATCTCACAACTCTCACACTCCCCAAAGTACCTAAGGCAACCAAACCACCCAAAGCAAGTAAATGTGTATGGAAAAAGATAAGTGACAAAAGATTGGAATAAAGCCAAGCTTACATTCCCCAAAGAAGATCCAAAAGCAATAAAAGAGCAATACTCAAGTAAAAACAATCAACCAAGGAAATCCAAAAGTTGTCAACTTTCTTAAAACATAGGAATAAATCTAGATTCTCTAATAGTTGCGAAAAAAGGAGTCCAATGTATCATCAATCTAGTTTCTTTTTTCTTTTTTTCTCTCAATTTTTCTCATTTTTCCTAGGCGCCCTTTTGGGTTTTCACCTAGCGTTATCCCACAAAACGTGCTCACCTCTCACCTTTTTCCACATGGCCTCTCATTTTTACCTAGACTCGTAAGTCTAGTCGGGCCAAGTATCTCACTTTTACCTAGGCCTTTCGACCTATATGGGCTTTTCCTAATGTTACCCAAACCGCCTTTTGGGTTTTTGACTTGTCCAGGTTTTGATCTTTTGTATTTTTTTTTCAAATTTTCAAAAGTTCCCCCAAAAAGGGGCTCAATACTTCAAAGATAGTCAAACACATAAAAATAATCCACCAATAGCTAAAACATCCTACCCCATGCAAACTAGGAAACCTAGCATAGCATGTCATTCCACCAAATGTTCATCCAAAAGCATCTCCAGCAAACAAGAACTAACACTACCAACAATCAAGAAAAAACAAACAAAACATGTATGCACGAAGAAATCCAAGAATGAGAATTCCTAAGTGCTCACTACTCCCTCCCCACACTTTGTGGATGCAAAGTCTCCAAAGCACAAAAATAATTTCAAAACATAAGTGAGGAAGGCATATTAGTGATACCTACGCTTCCGGCCCTGAAGGGCCTTCGTAGCTAGTCAAACACCTCTCTATGAACCCTGTTGCTTGGATTGTGGCTTCAAGACAATACACCCCCGTGTTGAGCTCCTCCACTTGTGGCTTTTCTCCTACAATCACTTGAACTATCCCCTGAAGAACTTAGAAGGAACTCGAGAGTTTCTCTCCAAGTAGGTGTTGTTGATCCATAATTCCGTGAGAGATGAGATAGGCTTACAAGTGCTCTCGAAGATGTCTCCCATTCGGCCTCTTCTAGGTCTAACTCTTGGTTGGCCATAACTTTGTAGGCTTCTCTCTCAAAATTTTGGTCTGGAGAAATAATTAGGTCATACAAACATGTGTTCTGGTCAATGGCGGTGCGCTCCGGTTGTGGAAGAATCATGAAGCTACCCATGCTTGAGCCGCCATAGAGCCATACATATCTACCCTCCGATGTCGTCGCTCTCACCATAGATTCCTTAGCTAACTCCTTAATATTTTACCTTGTGTCCAATCTTCCTAAGTTAGTTAGAGCCCTTTGTGTGACTGGGTGACTAGATAATCCGCCAAAAGACCAACCATGCCTCCCATAGAGAGTTTCCCACTCTTATGCTCTCTCATCATTATGCATTCTTGAACAAAGACACTAACCAAGTCCGGGTAGATGTTCCCCTCCGGTGTCATCATCCTAAGAAGGTGTACATCAGAACCTGAACAATGCATCAATTCACCGTGGCATAGAATGCTCAAACAAAGGAGTCGATAAACATAATGGATTGCCGGGTGGACTATAGTTGTGCTCTTGCTCAGATTCTTCCTATCAGACCCGGTTAGTTGCACCTAAAAGCTCCCAAAAAAGAATGGCATTCATTAGTGATGAGTAGGTGGAATGTCTCGGTTGGTCTTTCACCCAAAAGCTAGTGCCACTTCTCTATAGGTTATTTGGTACTCCTTGTCATCCAAATTGAACTCAATCACCTTGTGTCCCTCCTCGTTTGTAACCTTCCAAATGGTAGCTAGAAACTCTGAAGTCTACCTTACGTAGGTTTTCGAGTGCACATCGAGAAAACCTTCTAGGCCTACCTGACCCAAAAGAAAGGCCACGGGTTCAAGTGAACCTAGAGCCATCAAGGTGCTCTTGCAAGCAAAACTGATCTCCAAAATGCTCCTCTTTGGTTCCATCAAATTCCTCCATCTCCAAGCTGCAGTCCAAGTGATGTTGGTTAATCCTAAAAACTCATCGGGCAAAGGCTTGGGGTTGCGAGGAACAGGAATCGTTTGTTTAGGGTTTGCACCCTCAACCGGTTTCTTCCGTTTCTCGACCCTTCACGACTTCTCTTTCTCTGAAGTACCTTTCTTTGGAGCCATCCTAAAAAATTGAGAGAGAGAAGAATGGTAATGTTACAAAAAACAATGCATGGCTCATGATATCATTTAACAAAGAACATTCTTCCAAAATGACCACACATTCAAAGAATGATGCTATAAGTATAAAGGTCATTTAAAACAAGAATATTCCTCATCAATCAAAAACATCATGTATGCCTTTCACCAATCCATCAATAGATTGATGCAAACAAGATTCATGCTCCCCCTAATCACCCAACACATGAAGAACACATCACTCAATATCAATGGCACATTCAAAACATCCCTAATTTCATCATCACAAGATTGATCTCACAAACCCAAACAACATCACAACAACACATGCTCATTCATAAATAATGCTTTTCATAACAAAACCACAATGTCAATCAAGCATATAGACAAGGAGATCAAAGGATTACCCAAAACTTGAAGCCTAGAGGTGTAAGATCCACACAAGAAGAAGTAAAAATTGCTAATTTTTGGAATTAAAAGCTTCAATTTTCGTGTTCACCAAAGAGTGTGTGTGAGTGAGTATTTCTTGAGAGGAAAGAATGTGTAGATGATGAAATTAGTTGAAAAAGAGAGAAAGAATGTGAGGAAATAATTTGCTTCCTTGACAACCATCTCTTCTTCTTCGAACTTTTCTTTGGTAGCCTCCACTAACTCATCATCCTCTTGTATCACTTTCTCCTTGGTTTCGCAAACCTCCTTCCCACTTCTCAACTGGAGTGCACAAACATTTATTGGATTCACCTCCGGTTAGGAAGGTAGATTGCCAAACTCTTTCGCTTCAAGTCGGCTCACCGAGGTGGTGAGTTGTCCAACTTGAATCTCAAGGTTCTTTGTACTTGAGGAGGCTCTAGTACCAAGGTCTTCAATTTCTCTCCTTGTCCTTTCAGCGAAGATCTCATGTTTCTTCCTGGGAGGTCATCGTCGTACCTCTCAAAGTTAAATTTATAAGCCCTAAATGCTTCCTATCTACAACTAAGTAGATAATGGCAAGTTGAGGTCGTCCACGAGGAAGAGGGATTTTCTTAAGCATTTAAATATATAAGGTTGATATTATGCTAGAAGCAAATATATATATATATATAGATATAAAAGCAAGTAATTGGAGGGGGGGTTTGGTTGGTTGGTTTTCCTAAGTTATGAAATTAAAAGACAAGATAACTAGCAAAGTCAAGTAACTATGCTATTCATCAAACTAACTAAGAAACTGGGTAAAAACTACAAAAGACAAAGCCTAAGGGGCAATTGATATCCACTTCCAACCCTAATGTAAATCATTGAACCATTCACTCATTCTATCACATTCGTTACCTATGGGGAAAGCTATCACTTCCCGATTAAACACTAATATTCATTTCTTCTAAAAAGTAATTCACAAAAACAAACAACGACCATTTGCAAACCTCATTGATAATCACTTGAGGAAAACTACACCATAAAGGTATTTCATCAACGGCATTATACATGAAGAACCATAGATTAGATAACAACAAGCCTACTACCAAAGACATATCCATTTAACCAAACATAGCATTCATTAGGCTAAACCTAGAACAAACCACATTCAAGTTCATCCTTTCACTGCTTTTATAGGATAAATATGAGAACAATCCACATTAACATACTTATCTAGCAATAATTTCAACACATTATACACTAGAAGTTCTAAGTCCATGTTCTTGGATTTTCATGCCAAATGAGTTAAGAAATTTGCAACTTTCCAAACACCCTAGCACTTCAATCATACAAACACTTCCTATTCTCAAACAACCCATGATATAAATGAAGTAAAACATCACATTAAAACACATGAATGCTAAATAACAAATGCTTCAAAAAAAGTGAAATAGAGGTTCCTACTACATAGATATGGAAGCTTCAATCAATTGATCCCAAGTAAAAACTATCCTAGATAATGAAAAGACATGATTAACCTACAAAATCTAAGAAAATAAAGAAGAAAAACTAGGGTTTGAAACACAATAAATCGAAGGAAGAAGAAGGGATCAAGAGAAATGGGATAAGGTGAGTATTTATAGTATAAAAAAGTAAGAAAGGTTCTGGCCACCCGTCCATTGTGACTCGCGACCAATCCATCGCGAGTCATGACCGAGCCAAGTTTCAGCATCTTGATTTCTTTCTTGTTTTTGTTTCAAGTCCCCCTCTTCACTTCACTTTTCTTCAATTCTTCAAGTCTTCAAAAGCTCAAATGCAAGTCTTAAAATCTTAAAATCTTAAAAGGTATTCTTCAAAGTCTTCAAACAAATTGTCTTGCCACACAAAATCCTCCAGAAAAGTGGTAAAAGGGCAAAAGTTGCTCTTAACTCTCCTTAGAGAATTTCAAGGAAAATTTCCACATCTAAAGCACAAAATTGTACAAAAGTGAATCGTAAAAGTCTTAATATAACCATATAAAATGGGCACATCAAACCTCCCCTCACTTAAACCTTACTCATCCTCGAGTAAGAAAAGATTCAAGCACACAAAGGAATTCATATGTCCAAATCCTAAGCTAATATTCCCCCAATCAAAGCCTCACAAAAACTCTCAATATCATAACCCCCAAAATACAAGCTCAAATGAGAATTTTTCACAAACATAACCCCAATTCCTAAATCTAACCAAATCTACCACTTATCAATTAACTACCCATAAAAATGTTTCAAAGTCCCGAATTGATAATCCCGAAGTCCAATGACACAAAATGAAGTTAAAACCATATGAGAGGTTCAAGCGCATACTTCACTTCATACCAATATATCAACCAAAATCCAATGGCACAAAATGAAGTCAAAACCATATAGGAGGTTCAAACACATACTTACTCTATACCAATATATCAACCCAAAAATGAAGTACACAAAGAATCAAGAATTTCTCAACTTACTTCACTTTCCTCGCTAAATTACCCAATCCCAAGAGGTCTTAAGATGTTGAGCTACCCGATCCATCTATATGACAACCGCAACCTTATAACTCCAACGCTGGCAAATGAGTGAAATCATAGCATTTTACTTTTTTCTCTCTTTCTCTCATTTTGCTTAGTAGCCCTTTTGGGTTTTCATCCTAGCCACACATTATGTTTCTTTGGCTCACATCTCACCTTTTTCTGCAAATTTAGCCTCTAATGTTTGCCTAGGTTTCCCTTTCAGGCTTTCGACCTATCTGGGCCTCTAATGTTGCCTAAGTTTCCCTCTCGAGTTTTCAACTTAGCGGGATTTCATTTTTTTTAAATTCTTTTTCATTTTCTATTATTTTCGTAATTTTCAATTTTTTTCTTCCTTTTTCTCATGTTTTTCCAATCAAAAGTAGCAAAAAGCATTCCGAATCAAGCTAGCATGCATGTGAGTCCTCTAACCCCTCCCAGTACTTAAAAAATTACATTGCCCTCAATTTAAACATGTAAGGCAAGAACAACGAAATTCAAGCTAACAGGTAGAGTAACTCCCATTTCTCCACATAGTCGCCGGTGATACGGTGCAATCCCATGTATTTGTATAGAATTGGTTCCGAAATTGGTTTCAAAGCCGGAGGGGGGTGCAAAAGTGCCATAGAAGAACTCACCCCCCGAGCAAAATGTTTTCTCCTTTGTGCCGTTTGATCAAGACTAACACCACAAAGAACAACTCAAACTCACAAGTACATAAGGATTTGTAATACTAGGTTTAGCATCAAAAGTTAATAACCATAGTATTCGCAAAGAACAACCAATCCATCATGCAATCACAACTATAAGATTGTCCAATAAAAATATCTAACACATATTGACATATATCCAAGTATCATCATAGAATATAGCAATTATAGTCACAATGATGTAGTTAGCTGACTACAATCAACAAAGGTACTATAAAAATTCAAGAATGTTCATATGTCCATATATGTAAGATGGTGGAGGAATAAGTGGAAGTGTGGTGATTTTTGGGAGTATTTGGTGGAGAAAAAATATGGATTATGCAGTATTTAAGCTAAGGTGAAAAGCTAGTTTCTCCATTGCGACTCGCGACAGTCACGACTGCGATTCGCGATGCCTAGTCGCGACTCGTGACAAAGCTATTGCGACTCACGGCATTTTGGGCAAGCTAACTTCTTTCAAAAATTGTTCAGAATCTATTGCGGCTCACGATGTTCATGTCGCGACTCACGACAAGCTGGTGCTGGGAGTTCATTTTTGCTCCCTTGTTCATCGCGACTCACGACAGACAGGGTTTCCCAGCACTTAGAAAGAATTTTTCTTACCAACTTTCCAAACTTTCTTCCCTTTATCATTGATATAATTCCTTCATCTCCTCCAATGCAATGCACTTCACTTTGCTAAAAAATCACAGAAAAACATACCATAAAAAGAACAAGACAAAATAACAAAAACTAAACAACAAAAACCAAAATAAAGGCTGAATTGATTTACGTCGTCGGCACGACATAGCTCTGTATATTTAAGGTTATCGACACGACCATAATTTTATCCATACGTTGAAAGCTTTAACCCCTTCACCATGAGCATCCAAAAGTAGAGAGGTGGGGGTACAAAACTTTCACGCGGAAAGTCTTGTAGAGGTGGAGATGGTTTAAAGGGAGTTGGGTAGTTAGGAGGCTTGGGATAGTCTTTTGGCTTCTCTATTGTCTCCTTCAAAAGTTCCAAAAATGGTGGAGTTGGTGCACTAGGTAGGGGTGGGGTGATGATGCTAATGAATGTAACATAATTACCTCTTCCTCCATTTTTTCATCCTCAACAACCGACTTCTCATCCCCTTCGAACTCGAACTCATTTTTCATGGTGACCTCACTTACTGAATCTTCGAGTTTGACTTGGGATAGTGTATTTTTGGAATCACGAGCTTCCATTTGGGCCACCACTTCCAATATGCCTCTCACATGCCCCTCAATAGCCTCAACACTAGAGGAGATCTGAGTTGTCCGATTCCTCACTAGTCTTGGCCAATTTGTTCAAGTTTGCTATTGCATTCATGACTTCCTCACGTGTCAAACTTGAACTTTCTTGTTTGGCTTGGTTTTGGGATATGGTGTAAGATACTGATGGCCAACTATTTTGCTCGTATTGTTGGTTTTCAGGCTCATTCTCATACCACCAATCCGGATTACCTCTGCACTCCGGATTGTAAAAATTGTGGTATGGATACCATTCTTGAGCTTTTAACCCTTAAAAATCAACATCCCCTACCTCTTGGTAGCACTCTTCATAATACCCTTGGTTTTGGAAACCAGGGGCTCTTTCCCCCTCATAGTGCTCTTCTCTCAACATGAGTTCCCTCAAGGTGAGACGATCAATATTTTTTTAAAAAAATCTTTTCAAAAGTTTGGAATCATACTGCAAGGATTCTCGATAAAAATTCACCAAGAACTCAAGCAATACCTACTCCGGACAAAAACAACCACCAAGAATAGGGAAAATAAAAACAACTAGTTAATATGCAACCAAATATGCCCAAACACTTAAAAATAAATGTCTCTTCCACTGCAGCGGCACCAATATTGGGGATGTCATCACCGTACCTCTCAAAGTTAAATTTATAAGCCCTTAATCCTTCCTATCTACAACTAAGTAAATAATGGCAAGCATTTAGACATATAAGGTTGATATTATGATAGAAGCAAATATATATAGATATAAAAGCATGTAAATGGGAGGGTTTGGTTGGTTGGTTTTCCTAAACTATGAAATTAAAAGAAAAGATAACTAGCAAATTCAAATAACCATGCTAATTATCAAACTAACTAAGAAAAAGGGTAAAAACTACAAAAGACATAGTCGTGGGGGCAATTGATATCCACTTCCAAACCTAATGTAGATCATTGAACCATTCACTCATTCTATCACATTCGTTACCTATGAGGAATACTATCACTTCCCTATTGAAGATCAACATTCATTTCTTCTAAAAAGTAATTCACAAAGACAAACAACGACCATTTGCAAACCTCATTGATAATAACTTTAGGCAAAACACACCATAAAGGTATTTCATCAATGGCATTATACACGAAGAACCATAGACTTGATAACAACGAGCCTTCTAACAAAGACATAGTCATTTAACCAAACATAGCATTCATTAGGCTAAACCTAGAACAAACCACATTCAAGATTTAACCTTCCAATTCTTCTATAGGATAAATATGAGAATAATCCACATTAACATACTTATCTAGCAAGAATTACAACACATTATACACTAGAAGTTCTAAGTCAATGTTCTTGGATTTTCATGCCAAATGAGTTAAGAAATTTGCAACTTTCCTAAAACCCTAGCACTTCAATCATACAAACACTTCCTATTCTCAAACAACCCATGATATAAATGAAGTAAAACATCACATTGAAACACATGAATGCTAAATAACAAATGCTTAAAAAAAAAGTGAAATAGAGGTTCCTACTACATAGATATGGAAGCATAAATTAATTGCTCTCAAGTACAAGCTATCCTAGGTAATGAAAAGATATGATTAGCCTCCAAAAACTAAGAAAATAAAGAAGAAAATATAGGGTTTAAAACCAAGAAAATCGCAGGAAGAAGAAGGGAGCAAGAGAGAGAGGATAAGATGAGTATTTATAGTAAAAAATAGTAAGAAAGATTCTGGCCACCCGTCCATCACGACTCAAGACCAATCTATCGCGAGTCACGACCGAGCCAAGTTTCAGCATCATGATTTCTTTCTTTTCTTGTTTCAATTCCCCCTACAATTCTTAAAGTCTTCAAAAGCTCAAATGCAATTCATAAAATCTTCATTCTTGTCACACAAAATCCTCTAGAAAAGTAATAGAAGCACAAAAGTTGCTCTTAACTCTCCTAAGAGAATTTCAAGGCAAATTGCCGCATCTAGAGCACAAAAGTGTACAAAAGTGGATCCTAAAAGTCTTAATATAACCATATAAAATGGGAAAATCACTTCCCCAATTGTCCGATGGCATCCAAGATCTCCTCCCTATCTGACTTGTAAAGTGTGGTATAATTATTGGATGGCCCTTCACCTCTAGGATAGGGTTGAGGTGGTGCATGTCCACCCTTATACCCTTGAAGTTGATTTCCATCCCTCCATCAGAATTTGGGATGATCCTTGTACCTTGGATTGAATGGGTTTGCATAGGGGTCTGGCCTTGCCTCGCCTTAGTTCCCCCAGAACCCTTGTTGTTAACCCCTAGCAAACTCAGGTCTCTCCCGGTTGTTGTAGTCTACTGCATTCACCTATTGCATATCACCAACGACCTCGGGAAATTTCTCGGAGTGGTGATCAAGGTTTAAAACCCCACACATCTTAACTTGGTGAACCTTTCCTCCCAAAAGCTCTTTCATCATAGATGCTAGAGCTTTTACTTGCTCCTCCAACTTCGGTGTGTGTGCGGGTTCATCTAAGACCTTAACCCTCGACCTTTTACCGAATTACCTCATCCCATTGGTCATCTCTTCAAAAAGTGCCATAGAGTCCTTCTAGTTCTTATTGGTGATAGACCCATTGCATGCAGCATTTACCATCCTCATATCCTCATCAAACAAGCCCTTGAAGAAGTAAAAAACCAAGTCGGCTTCCTTGAAGGGATGATAGGGAAAATTTTCGAGAAGCCTTTTGAATCTCTCCCAATACTCATATAAGCTCTAGGTTTCTCCTTGAGTAATGTTGGACAACTATTTTTTGAAACCAGCACACATTGAGGCTGGAAAATATTTCTCCGAAAATCGCCGCTTTATATCCATCCATGCCCTATGCACCCTGGTAGCAAATAATATAACCAATCATTTGCTCGATCTTGTAGTGAAAAGGGGAAGACTCTCAAGTTATAGTCATCTTCAGACACTCCCGGTGGCTTTATGTTCGTGCATACCAAATAGAATACCGACAAATATTTGTTTGGATCCTCTCCAGCCGAACCGTGGAATGTAGGAAGGAAGTGTATCATCCCACTTTTCATCTCACAAGTCACATTCGGAGGCAAAGGCGGGAATGTGATACATAGTGGTTGATTCTCTGAGTTATGAGCCATAAACTCTCTCAAAGTACGATTGTCCTCCGCCATTTTGAGTGGTAATTCCTCAAAACTCAAACCTCTAAATTGAACCTCCGTTCTAGCTCTCTTCCTTCTTCTCTTCCGCTTACCTGTTGAATTAGTTAGAGAATGCAAAACACCTAGATTTTTGGTATGGGTATGTACCATAAACTAGGGTTGCATTACCCTTCTAACAACACAATAGAAAATAGGATCAAAGTAACAAGAAAACTATAACCAAAGCTCAACTCACAACAAACAAAATACAAACAATAAAAGACACTACTAACACACTATGCTTAACCAATACTTGAACCGGAAATCATCTCCGATAGCGGCACCAAAATTTGACCAGACCCAGCCCAGGGTTGTTAATATAGTCACAGCAAGCACAATTTAATTAACCTAGGTTTAGGCACTAGTCCCATGGTATAGTCAAAGATAAGATTTATATGTTGCACCCATTTCTTGCAGCTAGGCTACCAAAGGGTAGTAAGTGGCAAGCCCTGGGTTTGTCCACATAGATGCTAGGGTTCAAGTAAAAGTTAAAACATAGCCTTGTGCGGGTCATCAATCCGCACGAGTGAAAGGAATAGCTACTAATGTAAACATGAAAACTGGGGGAATTTGGTATTTTCAACTAACAACTACAAGCATAAAATAAACAAAAAAGTAAATTATTTATACTAGGCACATGGGACTAATTTAGCAACATGGTAGTTCTAATGCTTCAATACTCAATTCATTAACATATAGGTATACAAAAGACCTATCAATGTGTTCACAACATGTGGTGTCGCCAATGGCATACACTTCCCCATCCCTATCACGGTGGGTTCGCTCGCAACCCTCCATTGACACCATCATCGTAATTAGGGGAGCACAACAAGGTCCAGCCATTGTTGTGGTTCTATTTCTCCCCCATGCTATTACGTCTCGGGCTTCCACCACGAATTAACTAATTCCCAGTCATCTATACGCGAGGCCTTAGGTTACTAGGGTTTCAACACAATTGTTCCCAGGAAAAATGCCACATCTAGAGCACAAAAGTGTTCAAAAGTGAATCCTAAAAATTCTAAAATAACCATATAAAATGGGAACATCATGGTTGCACATGTTCTTTCTATCAGTCCGTGTTAGTTGCCTCCAAATGTTCCCAAGAGTAAAAGGCATCCCTTAACATTGTGTCCTAGGAATCTCTCTCTCGTACCTCCAACCGAAGACATGGGCTACCTCCCAGTGCATCATCTGATACTTCTTTTCATCAAGACTAAATTTGATCACCTTGTGTCCATTCTCGTCCATGAGCAACCAAAGAGTAGAAAGGAACTCTAGGGTTCACCTGATGTATGTCTTAGAATGTTTTTTCATAAAAAACCTTCTAGCTCCACTCGGCCCAAGAGATAGTTCACGGGATCGAGTAACCCTAAAGCCGCCAAGGTGTCCTTGCATGCAAATCCAGGCTCCAAAATACTCCACTTTGGCTCTCTCAAGTTCCTCCACCACCATGCTGCAGTCACAAAAATGTTGGATAGTCCCATAAACTCATCGGTCACAAACGTGGGGATCAAAGAATGGAAGTCATCGGCTCAGGGTTTGCACCCTTCGCTGGCTTCTTCCTCTTCTCACCCCAAGTGGACTTGCCCTTCTTCGAAACATCTTCTTAGGTAGCATCCTAACAAAATGAAGGCAAGAGTGGCGATATGATCATAAACCAGGCATGGTATGCATTATCATCCAACAAGATAACATTCTCCCAAATAGCCTAACCATTCAAAACATGATGATCTTAGCATGAAGGATATTTAAACAAGAACATTCCTCATAAAACAAAAGACCCATGAAAGTTCTCACCAATCCATCAATAAGATCATGCAATCAAGATTCACTCTCTCCTAAATCACCCAACACATGAAAATCATTCAAGCATAATAAGACATCAATCCACCCAACATTTTCTTCAACGCAAGATTATGCATGCAAACCCAAACACATCTCTCAAAAACACACACACACTCATTCAAGAATCATGCTTTTCATAACACTACTATGATGTCAATAAAGCATATAAACAAATAGTTAATGGGTTACCCAAATTTAAAGCTAGGATTTGTAAGACCCACACAAGAAGAAGCAAAGATTTCTAATTTTTTGCAAGAAAGCTTAAATTTTTTTGAGTTTCACCAAGAGTGTGTGAGAGGGAGTGTTTCTTGAGAAAAAAATTTTGTCAAATGATGAAATTAGGTGAAGAAGTGTGCTAAGGGATTAGAATTTCAGCCAAGGTGATAAGTGAGAGAGGTACAATTAGAATAAGAATGGAATTTTCAAAATTGCATATTAGGGGACAATAGTACATATCAATTAATTCCTAGGAATGTAAGAAGTACTATTTGCATAAAAAAATCCTAAGGGTTAGGGATTTCAAAAATTTTTGAACCAAAAATGCTTTTTTGAGTTAGAAATTCTGAATTTTTGAAAATTAGCATTTTTTGAACAATTTGGCAATGGAAAATTGGAAATCATCGCAGAAGATGTTTGGCGCGGACCAAATCCCCACGCCAAACCTTCTGGCACGAAACATCTCCTCGCGCCAAACAAATTGGCACGAGGCATCCCCTCACGCCAACACTTCTAGCATGGACTTAAGCCCTTGGCATGGATCGTGTCAGGTTTTGGCTTGAGATTGCCAAAATTTTGACATAATCATTCGTTTTTCCTCTTTTTCAAAAGACTATGTCACCCATCAAACTTAATTCCATCCAAACACAATCACGCGTCTCGAACTCAAATTTTCAAACCAACAAGAGTTTCAACTTAAAAATCCTCATTGCAAAACATGCAAAATCTCTCTAATCACTACTCAAAAACACAAAGAAAAAAGAAATACCGTATATTTATTGTCGTCCTCACAACTTATTTCCCTTTTTTCATGTAGTCTAGTTAGAACCAAATATATGTGGGTCTTCGGAATCGCCATCGGCAGCTCCACCCACGATGACATCGTTGTGGAGAGGTTTCCACAACGAGCCATCCTTACCTTTGGACCTCTTGTCCGTCATAAGAAATGAATCCATGTGTCTTGCTAACATTGAGTATGTGAATGTCACTTTGGGGTTAGGGGCAGGTCGAGGAGGTTTTAAACTCTTGACCATCTCCCTTTTCCTCTGCAAGTTGGTTAGCATGGAAAAACAATCTAGTATAGATATATTATCCATAGCATTATGCAACTCATCGGTCTCATGAACAAAAATATCATCAAAATGGGATCCATCCACAAGTTTATGCTCATTGGTAACACAAAAGTTTTCATCATGCTCATCACATAGAATTACACCTTTGCACATAAGAGAAGAATCTGTCGAATCATGCCTAGATTTATAAATATCAACTCCACTTTATCCATCTCATCTTCTAGAGTTAAGGTTCCCAAGTGGACATCAATTTTAGTCCTAGAAAATTTAAGGAAAGGTCACCCCAAAAGTGTTGGGGGTGTACTACCGTCGTGCGCCACATCTAGGACATAAAAGTTCGCTGGAAAAACCAACTTGCCAACTCGCACCATCTCATCCTTTACTAGTCCATATGGACAAGCTTGGGAATGATCAGCGAATGGGACAATCATTCTAGTTTCCCTAAGCTCACCTAGTTTTAGGCGTTCATATAGACTATATGGGATAACATTGATGGATGTGCCTAAATCTATCATGGAATTTGATCCACCTCATTACGCATGCTTTAACCAATGCATTTGACGTAGTTTTTATTTACTTTTGGTTGGCGGTTTGACAACATTATTAAGTTTACATGACAAGGAGTTTAAACAACCATGTTTGGGTTTCTATTCTAAATCCCACATTTTGTACACTTAATTAGTGATTATGGACATATCGTGTTCACGGGCTCCTTGGTCCTCATTATAAGTACCTTAGTAGGTTGCCTGTAAATGCTATTTGTTACATTACATTCTTGCAAAGACCGTTTACTTTTAACGGTAGAAAAGTTGAAGGCCATTTGCATTCAATGATATTAGATAAAGGCCACGAGCATCAATTCATGGTAGAGGGAGATGGAAGCCAAGGATAGGCGGCTTCAAAGTTCAAGATGGAAAAAGGTGGAAACAGTGAATGGTGGTCCGAGGAGGGTTACCTTAGTCTGAGAACGATCCAGGAAGAACTAGCCTTCAAGGCTGGTTCCATTGGATTTGTCTTCTCTAGTACTACAAAATTGACGACTAGAACTCCCAATTCGGACTAACGGTTCACTCATGGCGAGTAAATGAAGTTCAGCTAACGAAGGACCAGCATCCCATGAATGCCAGCTCTGTACGAAGAATTAGCGGCCTATGAAGATGCTCACTGTCTACCCTACACTATGCAACAATGTTGGTCCGTGATAATGGAGTCGGGCCATGAAGCATGGAAGGGAAGAGTTGAACAAATTTTGCTAAGTATAGAGCCGGTACGTGAAAACCTTGACAGACTGTGACAAGAGTTCTGAGCAGACACCCATGGTGCTCACGGTCCGTGAAAAAGAGGTCAGGCCATGAAAAATACTGAGTGGAAAATGTGATGCTGCTTGCGGTCTGTGGAAACCTACACGGAGCGTGGCACGAGCCTACCTTCATAGACTGGGGCTTCTCACAGCTATGGATGTTCACATACTGCGTCAAATCTAGCGGTTCGTGCTTAAAGGCTTCACAGACCATGGCATTCGAGCCGGTCCGTGAAAACTAGGCGGCTGACCTATGGTATTGGTACTTTTGTCCTATTTTGGGTCTATTTTTAAGCCCAATATCAGACTAATATATATAGGACCCTAGTTTACTCATTTTCATATACATTAGGAGAGATAATTCATATCTTGTAACTTGGAAAGACTTTGGGAGAAGGAAGGATTTCCTTAGTAGGTTTTGTACTTTTTCCTTTTCTTGTCATCCCAGAGATGTGGAATTGAAATCTATATTTGAATTCTATGTCTAGGGATTAGTTAGCCTACCATTTGGTAGCCTAGCTGCAAGAAACGAATGCAACATATAAATCTTATCTTTGACTATACCATGGGACCTAGTGTCTCAGCCCGGGTTAGTTAAATTGTGCTTGTTACAACTGTATTAACGACCCCGGGTCAGGGTAGGTCAAATTTTGGTTCCGCTGTAGGGGACAATTTCCACTTCAAGTATTGGTTGAGCATAGTGTGTTAGTAGAGTTGTTAGTAGTGTCATTTATTGTTTGTCTTTTGTTGTTGTGAGTTCAGCTTTGGTTATAGTTTTCTTGTTACTTTGATCCTGTTTTCTATTGTGTTACTGGAAGGG
The DNA here is from genome assembly GCA_037428765.1 of Rubia yunnanensis. Lineage (NCBI taxonomy): Eukaryota > Viridiplantae > Streptophyta > Magnoliopsida > Gentianales > Rubiaceae > Rubia > Rubia yunnanensis. The sequence goes on along the minus strand of CM075069.1, from coordinate 59,398,440 downwards.
TAATGTGACCCTAGTTTATGGTACATACCCATACCGCAAATCTAGGTGTTTTTCATTCCCTAACTAATTCCACAGGTAAGCGGGGAGAAGAAGGAGAGAGTTAGATTGGAGGTTCAATTTAGAGGTTTGAGTTTTGAGGAATTGCCACACAAAATGGTGGAGGACAACCGCACTTTGAGAGAGCTTATGGCTCCTAACTTGGGGAATTAACCACTATGTATCACATTCCCGCTCCAAATGTGACTTGTAAGCTGAAAAGTGGGATGATACACTTCCTTCCTACATTCCACGGTTTGGCCGGAGAGGATCCGAACAAACATTTGTTGGAATTCCATTTGGTATTTACGAACATGAAACCACCGGGAGTGTCGGAAGATGACTACAACTTGAGAGTCTTCCCCTTTTCACTACAAGATCGAGCAAATGATTGGTTATATTATTTGCCACTAGGGTGCATAGGGTCATGGATGGATATGAAGCAGCAGTTTTTGGAGAAATATTTTTCGGCCTCAAATTCTGCTGGTTTAAAAAATAGTTGTTTAATATCACTCAAGGAGCGACCGAGAGCTTATATGAGTATTAGGAAAGATTCAAGAGGCTTCTCACAAGTTGTCCCTATCATCCATTCAAGGAAGGAGACTTGGTCTATTACTTCTTCGAGGACTTATGTGATAAGAACATGAGGATGATCAATGCTACGTGCAAAGGTTCTATCACCAACAAGAGCTAGAAGGACACTATGGCACTTTTTGAAGAGATGACCAATGGGATGAAGCAATTTGGTAAAAGGTCGAGGGTTAAGGTCTTGGATGAACCCGCAAACACACCAAAGTTGGAGGAGCAAGTAAAAGCTCCAGCATCTATGGTGAAAGAGCTTTTGGGTAGAAAGGTGCACCAAGTTAAGATGTGTGGGGTTTTCAACCTTGATCACCACTCCGAGAAATTCCCCGAGTTCATTGGTTATATGCAATAGGTGAATGTGGTAGACTACAACAACCGGGAAAGACCTGAGTTTTGCTAGAGATCAACAACAAGGGTTCCGAGGGAACTAAGGCGAGTCAAGGCCAGACCCCTATGCAAACCCATTCAATCTGAGGTATAAGAATCATCCCAACTTCTGATGAAGTGATGGAAATCAACCTCAAGGGTATAAGGGTAGACAAGCACCACCTCAACCCTATCCTAGAGGTGAAGGGCCATCCAACAATTATACCACACTTTACAAATCAGATAGGGAAGAGATCTTGGATGCCATCGGACAATTGGGGAAGTGATGTGCCTATTTTATATGGTTATATTAGGACTTTTAGGGTTCACTTTTGTGCTCTAGATGTGGCAATTTGCCTTGAAATTCTCTAAGGAGAGTTAAGAGTGACTTTTGCGCTTTTATCACTTTTCTAGAGGATTTTGTGTGACAAGACAATTTGTTTAAAGAATTTGAAGAATACCTTTGACGATTTGAAGATTTTAAGACTTGCATTTGAGCTTTTGAAAACTTTAAGAATTGAAGATAAGGGGGACTTGAAACAAAAAGAAGAAAGAAATCAAGATGCTGAAACTTGGCAAGGTCATGACTCGCGATGGATTGGTTGTGAGCCATGATGGACGGGTGGCCAGAACCTTTCTTACTATTTTTTACTATAATTGCACACCTTATCCTCTCTCTCTTGGTCCATTCTTCTTCCTGCGATTTTCTAGGTTTCAAACCCAAGATTTTCTTCTTTATTTTCTTAGTTTTGTAGGTTAATCATGTATTTTCATTATCTAGGATACTTTTTACTTGGGAGAAATTGATAGAAGCTTCTATATCTATTTAGTAAGAACCTTTATTTCACTCTTTCTTGAAGCATTTGTTATTTAGCATTTATGTGTTTTAATGTGATGTTTTACTTTATTTATATCATGGGTTGTTTAATAATATGAAGTTTTTGTATGATTGAAGTTCTAGGGTGTTAGGAAAGTTGCAAATTTCTTAACTTATTTGGCATGAAAATCCAAGAACATGGACTTAGAACTCCTAGTGTATAATGTGTTGTAATTCTTGCTAGATAAGTATGTTAATGTGGATTGTTCTCATATTTATCCTATAGAAGAATTGGAAGGTTGAATTGTGAATGTGGTTTTTTCTAGGTTTAGCCTAATGAATGCTATGTTTGGTTAAATGCCTATGTCTTTGGTAGAAGGCTCGTTGTTATCAAATCTACGGTTCTTTGTGTATAATGCCATTGATGAAATACCTTTATGGTGTGGTTTGCCTAAAGTGATTATCAATGAGGTTTGCAAATGGTCATTGTTTGTCTTTGTGAATTACTTTTAAGAAGAAATGAATGTTGATCTTCAATAGGGAAGTGATAGCATTCCCCATAGGTAACGAATGTGATAAAATGAGTGAATGGTTCAATGATCTACATTAGGTTTGAAAGTGGATATCAATTGCCCCCACAGCTTTGTCTTTTGTAGTTTTAAACCCTTTTTCTTAGTTTGTTTGATGATTAGCATAGTTAATTGGCTTTGCTAGTTGTTTGTCTTTTACTTACATAACTTAGGACCAAAACTAACCCCCCCCCCCATTTACTTGATTTTATATATCTATATATATATATACTTGTAATCAAATATCAACCGTATATATTTAAAGCCTTAGAAAGATCCCTCTTCTTCGTGGATGACTCCGACCTTCCATTATCTACTTAGTTATAGATAGGAAGCATTTAGGGCTTATAAATTAAAATTTGAGAGGTACGGTGATGACCTCCCACACTGCTTTGGTTCATCCGGCATTTTGTTACGCTCACCGACTATTAGCAATGGGGGTCTTCTGCCACGGTGAGCTAACACAATGTTCGGGTTCGGATGTTTATTGCCTTTGGGCAATAACTTCTGAGAATAACTTCTACCTAAACCTAGTGTACATGTCTGCACAATGATAGGGGAAAGAAAGAGTGGTAAGATAGCTATGGGCAGTATAGTAGGTCTATTGGCACAACATTTAGGGCATCCAGTCACACGAAGAGCATTGGCTAACTTGGGATGATCGGGTAAAAGGTTTAACATCGAGAAGTTAGCCAAAGCATCCATGGTGGGACCTAAAACATTGGAGGTAGATATGTGTGCCATTTTGGCAAAGCGAGCACTTGTACTTCCACAGCCGGAGCGCACTGCCATCAACCATGACACATGCTTGGATGACCTATTTATTGAGTTGGACCAATGATTTGAGAGAGAGTTCTATAGATTCTTAGCCACCCCAGAGATAGACATTGAGGAGGCCGAAGGTGGGACATCCTCAAGAGCACATCATAGCCACTCTCGCCTATCCTCGGACATCATTGACTGATTGCAAGCACTTGGGCATCAACTTTCGAGTTCTAACCTAGTTTTGCAAGGGTAGTCCAAGCGATAGGAGAAGTGAGGATGCAAGTGGAGGATCTTAGTTCAAGGTTGGATCACATTGAGGGAGAGCTTCAAGCAATGGGATACCTTGATAGGAACTTCACTTGTCACGGTGATGAGGAAGGCCCTTCGGGAATGCAAGAGTGAGTGTCACTATTTCTCCCAACCTCACTTGTGTTTCGACATGATTTTTTTTGCATTGGAGACTATGCATCGGTCAAGTGTGGGGAGGGTAGTAGTGAGCACTTAGGGAGTTTCATTCTTAGATTTCCTTGGTTCATTTTCGTGTTTCTGTTGGTAGTTTTTCTTTATTTTTAGTGATTTTTGTTTGTGTTTATTGAGGGATGCTTTTGGATGAATATTTGGTGGCATGAAATGTTATGCTAGAGTTTCTAATTTGCATGGGGTAGGTTTTTTTAGGATATTGGTGGTGTATTTTTTTTGGGTGATCTTATCTTTTGTAGTATGAGGCCCACTTTTGGGGGAATTTTGTGCTACACCAAAAAAAATGAAAAATTTGAAAAATAAAAAAATACAAAAACCTGGACAAGTTGAAAACTCAAAAGGGTGACTTAGGTAACATTTGGAAAACCTAGGTAAAAATGAGAGGCTAGGCCCGGCTATGCTTACGAGCCTAGGAAAAAATTAGAGGTCGTGTGGAAAAAAGTGAGAAGTAAGTACCCTTTGTGAGCTAGGATGAAAATCCAAAAGGGCTCCTAGGAAAAATGAGAGAAAACAAAAAATTAGGTTGACGATACATTTGACTCCTTGGTTGTAACTAGGTCGAGAATTGCGAATTATCCCTATGTTACAACCAAGTCAATGGCTCTTGAATTACCTTTGTGGATTGTTTTTGGAAACAACTCTTGGATTGCTTTGGGATCATTTTGGGAGAAGCTAGCTTGACACTTATCTTTTTGGCTTACCGTTTTCCACATTTTATTTTGGCTGGTTAGATTGCTTATGTTCTTCGGGAAGTGAGAGAGTTATGAGATTCTTACTCTTTTGGGTGGAAACAGAGTAATCTAGGAAGAAGTAGGATGCCTCGGTTAACTTATATTTTCACGCAACATTTTTCTTAATAAGTGGGAAGTCCAATGTGCTTCATTTTGCGTGGGTTAACCATTGCATCCAGCATAGTTTTTAGTATGTTTTGTTGGGCGGATTGCTAGTATTAGGTGGGTTTAAATGACAAGGAGTTTAGATGGCCATGTTTGATTTTATTGTCAAAATCCTGTGTTTTGTAGACTTAATTAGTACTAATGGAAAGCGTGCATCCACCGGCTCCTAGATCTTCCATTTGATCATCTTTAGTGAGTCTCCCATGGGTACATTTTGGTTACATTTTATGTGAAGGCTGTTCGTAAGGGCGGTAGAAGATATTGAAGGTCGTTGGCAAGAATGGTAGAAGAGATCAAAGGTCATTCACCTCTAGAATGGTAGTAGATGAAGACAACAAACAACATTACATGGTAGAAGGAGATTGGAGTCAAAGATAGGGCAGCAGCGGAGATCAAAGCAGGCAATGAAGAAATGGGGAATCATGGTCCAATGAGTTGTTCCAAATTATGAGAAAGATCTGAGATGAATTGGCCTTCAAGGATAATTCCATTGGATTTGTCTTCTCGAGCACTACAAAATTAACTACTAGAACTCAAAAATTGGACTAACGGTTCACCCGTAGCAAAGGAAACAACCATGGTAAGCGAGAGCCATTCATGGTCAACCACCAATGGCTCGTGCCAGAGAAGATGTCCCTGATTTCGGAAAGGGCAAAGAAGGCGGATAAGGAATATAGTGTGCCATTTGACAATTTTGACGCCTTGATTGCTTCTGATCAGGATATTGAGGCGTTGAGGGCATTAAAAAAGAAGGCCATGCTCTATTATCTTGCAGAGTCATCCTTCCTCTCGCAAAAAGGTAGGATCAATCATGTCACATTGGCGGATAAGGGATCAAAGTATTTTCATACAATGATCTCGGAAAAAAGGGAGGAGGCATTCCGGCGATTATTGATGGAGAAAATTGAATTGTGACTTCTAATATCCGTAAGGGTGAGCTCTTTGCAGATTTCTACAAAGACCTATTAGGAGCTTCAAGGGATAGGGTCTCCATCGATAATGTTGTACTCACTTCGGGAAACATCCTTACGGACTTGGATAGGGCATTCTTAAATCAGGATATTGCTAGTAACAAAGTAAAACTGGCATTATTTGCAATGGCGGATGATAAATCTCTAGGTCCGGATGGATATACTGTTTGATTTTTCAAAAATCAGTGGGATATTGTAGGAGCGGAAGTTACAAATGCGGTTCTGGAAGTTTTTCGAACAGGTGATCTACTAGCTCAATTGAACCATACCTTGGTCGCCCTTATACCGAAGAAGCCGGAAAATCTTAAGGTGAGTGATTTTAGACCAATAGCGTGATGTAGTGTGGTTTATAAAATCATCACTAAGATTATTGCCAATAGACTAGAAGGAATTCTGCCTGGGATTATTGACCCATGCCAGGGGGCGTTCGTAAAAGGCAGAAGTATCTCGGACAATGTTATGTTAGCGCAAGAAATTGTTCATGGATATGGGAGGGCGAGAAATTCTCATGCATGATCATGGTTGATTTGAAAAAGGCGTTTGACACAATCTCCTGGGACTTCCTAGAAGAAGTCTTACTTGGACTAGGTTTTCCAGAAAGACTGAAGGATAGAATCATGATGTGTGTGAGAACATCTTCATTCTCGATCGCAGTTAATGGGAAATTGTACGATCACTTCAAGGGTCAAAGAGGCATTCGGCAAGGTGATCCCCTGTCTCCTCTCCTTTTTGTGATCTACATGGAGTATTTTTCGAGATTGTTGAAAAGGAGGACTGAGTCACGGCATTTTACTTATCATCCGAGGTGTGAAGTGCTCAAGATCACTCATTTAGCTTTTGCTGATGATCTTATGCTTTTCTCTAAGGCTAATACAGGTTCGGTCCACATTCTTATGAGTGCACTTAATGAATTTGAGTGCACTTCGGGTTTAGCTATCAATGCGGGAAAATCCAAGTTCTTTGGAGTCAGTTTGAAGGAGGATTTAAGTTTCACAGGTATTCCATGGTCTACGTTTCCAGTAAGGTATCTAGGGGTGCCACTTGATTCTAGCAAGTGGAAGGTCACTCAGTTTGGAACCCTACTTCGAAAGGTTGATTCGGAGATTTCCAAATGGAAGGGTAACACTCTTTCCTATGCCCGAAAGTTAGAACTTGTTCGTTCGATTGTTGGAGGTATTGCTGGATTCTGGATTCAGAATTTTATCATACAGACTACAGTTATGGATGCCCCAGAGTAAAAATGCAAACGCTTCTTATGGGGAGGCAAGCATAAGGGTAAGGTTGCATGGAAAAAGCTATGCGCCCCTAAGTCTTTTGGGGGTCTTGGTTTGAGGGATTTTGTTACATGGAATTGTACCTCGATAGCCCAGAGGTTATGGGATATTCATATGAAGAAGGACAACTTGTGAGTCAAATGGATTCATATATTTTATCTTCAAGGAGAGGACTTTTGGAGTTTAAATCCGAGGATTTCGAATGGTCGACTGGGGGAGATATTTTTGAGCTATTTTGGTGATCTTTGTAAGATGAGGGATGAACTGAGTGATATGTTTCATGGAGATATACAAGAATTAAAGGATCATCTTAGTTCTTGGTCTAGCTCGAGGAAATTTATAAGTGTGGTTTATTTCTTTATGCATAGGCATAAGTATATGAATCTGTATGTTAATGGTCGATCGGAAGAGAAGGTTTTTAATAGTATCTGGCGTGGTTTTATTCCGCCCAAATTCTCCTTTATTGCATGGTTGGCGGCAATTTGGAAACCACATACCAAGGACAAGCATCGATCGGAGGAGGGGGATAGCATGGAGAAAATATGTTCCTTATGTCATCTTGAAGAGGAGACGAATGAACACTTGTTTTTCAAGTGTGAATTTTCGGAAGTTGTATGGGGGCGTATAAGGAATTGGAGTGGGTTAAGGAGACGAACAAACACAATTGCAAGCTCCATGACTTGGGTTAAGAGGAAAATAAAGGGTTCAAAAGTTCGAAAGAAGTTTGGAATTCTAGCTTTGATTACCACGGTTTATCGCCTTTGGAGGGAAAGGAATAGTGTTGTTATGAATGGTGCTCAACCAAGTGCTGATCGAGTGGTACAAAATGTCATGAAGGATTGCTACATGTTGATTAATCGCTTGTTTCTAGATGAGCATATGTTTTAGTCCCTTTATTGTTGTTGTCTTAAATATGTTGGACTAGATGTATGATCATGGTGCTTGGCTATTGGTTTCTGGTGCTGGTACATAGGCGCTGGTCCATGGGTGTTGGGCGCTGCTGCTCGAGTGCTGGGCGCTGAATGTTGGGGGCAGTTTGATGGATGGTTGCTGGGCGAGGGTGTTTTGGCGCTACGTACTTGGGCGCCAGGTGCAGCACTGGGTGCTGGCACTCTTAGCGATGGAGTTCAGGAACTGGGCACTTAGTTGAAGGAGAGGTTAATTTGGGGACTGGGCGTTGGATGCAGTTTTTCCAGATGCCCTTGAGCTGGATTCTGGGCACTTGGCGCTGGTTCTGCGCACCAAGACTAGGCGCTACTGGGCGCTGGAATTTTGTTTAGCATGCCGAATGGTGCTATTTTCCGTGCCAATAGGAAGTTGTTGGAACCCGATGGAGTTAAGGATTATTCTCAAATTTTTTCTAGCTAATGCAACTCGGATTTCAAGATGAGGCAACAGGTTTTAGAGTAAGGACTTTGCTCAGATGCTTTTTCTCCTAAGCCTAGTTTTTTACTTGTGATTTAACAGTTATTTATGCGCTCTATGCCCGCGCTACACTCTGTGTTAAACTGGCATAAAGCTGTCCATTTGCTCAAAATGGAGTGGGCGATTACATAATCGCCACGCTTGATGCACGCGGTATAAGTGTATCCATTCTCTCATCTTTAGGAGATTGATTTAGCTAGGATTCACAAGGATATGAGGCACGGCCTCAGCACATCTTTGCCCACTCTATTAATCTCGGTGCCCTCAAGAGAATATTTGAAGGCCAATAACATCCCTCTTTCTCCACCTTGGGGATGTAAATGGTAGAAGCAGATATCCACTCGTGCCATTATGGTGCAACTTTGGCCATCAGCTTCACTATTTATGTGACATCTAAGACCCGAGACAATCTCGACTGCATTAGGAACTTCAAATGAGTTGATATTGGATTTTTTGCATCTTCATCAAGATTCCGGAAACAACAACTACCCAAGACCAGAGTCTTACAATTCTCGGCTGCATTATGGAATTTAAATGAAGAAGGCCCTGTTTGTTAGGGGTAGAAGTGGATTACTTATTTATGGGTAGTGAGTTTGTTCTTATCCCATTTGCCTAGTTTTTATAGCCTGTTTTCTTTTCAGGTTGTCGCTTTAGGTCCTATTTTCAATGGGACTTGTTTTGTCTCCCTTTGCTAGAATTATCTTGCTCAGGGTTGGTAGTTTTTACTTAGAAAAAAGGAGGGAGTGTTGCCCCTTGGGTTTCGCTCCCCCCCCCTTCTCTCTCGGACTTTACTCCCTAGGTTCATCACGTAACCTAGGGTTGGATTCTTTTGTATTTGGTAGGGCTCTTTTAGGGCTCTACCGTGGGTCCCACCGTGTATACTATTTACCGTATTTAAGTCAGAGGAGATGTCCCACACCAATAGTTCCAGCATGAGGCAATGGTGTGACCCGCGCCATATCCTATGGCCTGCGCAGCACAAGTTCAAGAGTTTACTCAAAAATGGCTAAGTATAGGCGTGGATCGTCCCATTTATGGCGACTCGCACCGTTCCAAGTTCAAGATGTCAAAACCAGCCTAGGACCCAAACCAAAGTTTGTGCCCAGTGCCAAACTTCTGAGCGGAACGAGCCTCCAGACCACGGCATGCACCAAAGCACGTGCCCGCACCAAACTTCTGATCAGACTGTGCTTCCAGACCATGACCCGTGCCATATCCCACAGCCCATGCCAGATCGACCGCCCCACGTTAGATGAAAAACCTTCCCGCGCGTGATTGTGCATCCTATAACATGTACTTGGCACGGACCGCACCATCCGCGATGGCCCGCTCCAGGAAGCAACTGGGCCTTTTTAGGCCCAATCCCCTTCTCTTACATATATGACCTTAGTTTACTAAGTTAAACATGTACAAAGTAGATTAGTTCATTAAGAGAACACTTTTAGTGAGAGAAACACTCTCCCATTTTCGTTTCTTTTTTTTTGCTTTTGTGTTCATCCTATACGTGAAATTCAAATCTATATTTGAATTCCATATCTATGAAATAGTTTCCTTAGCTTGGGGATAATTGTTGTGCATGTTTAAACTTATGTTTTGGGATATTCATTAGATTCATCCTATTATTCGTGTTCATGAGCTTATGATTGTTGTTGAATGTTCTAAATGCATGAATATTACAGCACTTTGGCACACACTTTGGGTTGTATTCATATATGGTGCACTTATTAATTCCTTGGGAAAGAAACCTGGAAGTTAGAAGGGGTAAGGGAGTACATTGCGTCTGCGTGAGCGTGTGCACGGGAGACCCGAGTATTTCTCTGACTTATTTTCCATTGCACCAGTCTTAGCTAATTACATAAAGTTTTCCGATAGGTTGCTGGTAGAGATAGAGAAAAAGTAGCAAGCTAGGGTTGTAAGAGCCATTAGAGTCATAGATAAGGTGCCAGCGAACATTGGGCCGAGTGGATAGGACCCGGGGGAAGTTTTGCATCCGTGGTGGAAGTATGGGACGTAATTTCACAGGGGAGAAATAGACCTACAACAATGGTCGGACCTTGTTGTACTCCCCTAATTACGATGACAACATCGATGGAGTGTTGCGAGTGCACCCGACGTGACAGGTACGGGAAAGTGTATATCATCGGCCACACCACGTGTTGTGAACACTATATTAGGTTGTTTAGTAATTCTTACATGTGAATGAATCGAGGATCGAAATATTAGGTTAATCATGTTGCGCAATGACTCCCCAAGTGCTTAGCTTAATTAGAATACTTGATGTTTTACTTTATGCTTTGTAGTTAATCTGAAAATCCAAACTCCCCCCCACCTCCTTTGTGTTTGAATTTTACTAGTTATTCCTTTCACTCGTACGGATTGACGACCTGTATGAGATTGTGTTTTTAGTTGATACTTGAGCCCTAGTATCTCTGTGGACAAACCCAAGGATTGCTGCTAACTACCCTTTAGGTAGTGTAGCAGTGAGAACGGGTGCAGAAAACAAATTTTATCTTTGACCTCCTCAGCCTCCGCTTGGGTTGATTAGCTATAATTAACGACCCCGGGTGGAGGCGTGTCATAATAGTCCAATTCCAAAAAATATACTACCTTCGTCCCAACAAAGCACAATTCGATCATTTTATTCTATTATTATATGCACAAGACTATTATCATGTAATATACTGTTGAATTTGTTATAACATATATTTTCAAATTACTATATTTAAAAAAATTACACATAAATAAATATATGAGTACACTAGTGTAGGAAGGGTGGATTAAAGATGGTTTTATTGGACCAGAGAAGGCACTTTTATGGTGTCTTCTCCGGTCCTTCCTTTGATCCTCTTTGATCAAAGGCGGTTCCGAGAACCGCCTTTGTTGGTAATGATAGAAGGCGGTTATTTTCCGCCTTTAACCAGCAGATGAAGCCGCCTTTGAACGGCTTCTGCGCTCGAAGGGTTATGATATCATCGGGTTGTAATAGCATCGGAACTGTATTTAGCTTCTGGTACCAGAAGAAGGATCGGGAACGTAGATGGGGTTCCTAATTCGGGTGTTCAGTCCGGTAATGAACTGCGACCTCGGAACGTACGTAATTCTGACGGACCGTTACTAGCTTCCGGTACCGGGAGAAAGATTAAGCTCCTACGTCGGGTGTCATTTCCCATCCAGAACTTGATTTTTTACCAATTTAATTACTTGATATTGAAAAACTTCCGAGTTCGTAAACTACATTGGTGGTAACAGTTTCAAGACCGGAACCCATATTCGCTGCTTTGTGCATATTGAGAAGATAGGACACGCACAACTTCCGAGTTCGGATGTTCAGTCAGCTACAATGGTACAAGATTTCATTCATTGCTATAACCCCAAAAATTATAATCAAGCATGCTGAATTGCTGATTCACCCGTTTCACGAATTCGCCGCCAAAAAGGGCTGTTTCTGGAAATTTTTATGCAATTATGTTATTCTATGGATTCAATCCCCACAATACCTATACTTAGATTAATGATTCATGGGATGCACGATTCTTGAACAATTAGCCCAAGTTCGCTGGCAGGGCGGCAGATGGTGTCAAAGGTTTTGCCTTTTCTTAATGAAACTCACATGTTCATCCATCCCAATCACAAGACCAATTTTGGAGACTATCATAAAAGCAGGCACTGTGGAGCAAGAAGATTGTGGAAACTTGCCAAAAAGTGGCAACCTCTACTTCTCGTACCTTCTCATACATGCACTTGGTTTCCTTGTCCATTTCTTTGGTACATACAAAATACTACGTACTGTTTCTCAGAATCAGAAAAGTCTGCCTTTTCGATGTCAACCACGAAAAGGAGTCTACTTAAGGTCATAGTTATAGGCGATAGCGGGTAAGTCATATACTTTGCAAATATGATTACTGAAAAATCATAACAGTACATTGAATGCTTGTTTCTTTTAACCATGTGGAATCTTTTCTGATTGAGTTCAGGGTGGGCAAGACATCACTGATGAGTCAGTATCCTTGGATTTCATGTATACAATGCCAAAATGAGCAGAATGTTTTCTTTTGTTGAATGCCTGAAGTTTGTTTCATTTTGGAGGAATTGGTTTTATTAACTAGCATTACAGATATGTAAATAAGAAGTTTAGAATGGAACACAAAGCCACAATCGGAGCTGACTTTCTCACCAAGGAGATAAACATTGATGACAAGCTTGTGACCTTGCAAGTAAGGATTTACTGCTCACCCATTGTAAATGTAGTACTTCCTTCCTCTTATTTCAACCTGCAATTTAATTATTCATTTAGTTAAAATTTCTTAATTTTAACTACAAAATTGAACTAGTATATAAGGATAAATACTATTGAGTAATACTTTTTAGATTCATTATAATATATATTTATTTTTTAAATATCAATTTTTTACAAATTTTAATTATCGTTAATAAAAGAAATTAAGGATCAAACCATTTTCAAGTCGACTGCTGAAAGTCAAAGTGTGCAATTTGAAATAGGGCAGAAAGGGAAATAGGGTACTTTGGAGAGGGACATTAATGTGAAAACTGGATTTGTTCAGATATGGGATACTGCTGGACAGGAAAGATTCCACAGCCTGGGCGCTGCATTTTACAGAGGAGCAGATTGCTGTGCTCTGGTGTTCGATATCAATATTCTCAGATCATTTGAGAAGATTCAAACTTGGCATGTGGAATTCCTCAAGCAGGTAATGATATTCTCGGATTGAGAGAAAATCTGTGTTTCCCAGCTAATAGAATTTAATGCATACTACATTTTGGTTTCAAAATCGATACTCCGTTGCTTACATATCAATGTGGATCCAGGCTGATCCATCTAGCCCTGAGACCTTCCCCTTTGTACTAATCGGAAACAAGGTGGATATCGCCAGCGGGAGCAGCCGAGCTGTAAGAATACTATTATCTCAGTTCAAGAAAAGTCGTGTTTCTGATACTCAATTCGGAGACATGGGGAGTATTGAGTGTGTGTAAATGCAGATTTCTGAGAAGGTAGCAAGGGATTGGTGTGCTTTAAGAGGGGACATTCATTACGTTGAGACCTCAGCTAAAGAAGACTACAACGTTGATGACGCCTTCGAATCGATTGCTAGAATTGCGCTAGCGTATAACGATGAACATGAAGGGGATAGGTAAAAGAGTTGCATTCCACTAAAATGCTAATGAGCATTATCACTAAATTTGGGCTGTGTTTTTGTAACAGTTGGATGCCCGATCAAGAAACTCCATCTTATTGGTAAGCTTGTCAACCGTTTCCGGCACTGATTTAAAGGTTCTTGTGATTAACATCTATTAGGTTCATGCAGCGATCTCCAACTAATTCCAGAATCATTGTCGGGAATGGAGCAGGACAGGGGCGGATGTTCTTGTTAACTATACACGATTAGCCGAGTCCCTTTTTTTTTTTTTTTTTTAAATTTGGGTAATAACCCAAATGAGCCCCCAATAAAATCCTTCCCCTCCCCTTGCCCTGGTGGGAATTAAACCCATGACCTCATGGTAGTAGCACTAGACTTCAACCGCTAGGCTAACATTCAATTCCTATCAGCCGAGTCCGTTTGTATTTTGGAAGCACAATACTGTGTGATGCACATGTAAAACTTTCACTTTCACCCATTCTGATTATTTACTGCTGAGAATGACAGTTTAAGTATCAATTTTTAGGTGAAATTAAAGGTTTCGTTTTTTCTTTTTTTGACCATGTTCTTAAAACGTTTTCATATTATTACTAAAAATATTTTCAATTGGTTCATTTACCGAACATAAAATGTTCTAATGAATTTTTTGGACAAGACAACAGTTACCGATATTTTAAATTAATAACTTTTGAGGTTCAATTGAAGTTGTATAAATATTCTCTTCCTCCAATTTTTTCTCAACTGTCTATTTCACCATGTTCCGAACATCATCGATCCAAACATACTCATCATCTCTTTTGTCGTCTATACTTTTCATGTTCCATGTTTCCTAGTTGTTACATTAACACCACTAGAAAGGTTGACTCAATTAAACTAGCTACTAGTACGTGTGAATCAATCAAGAACATTTTACAATAATGTGATAATTTTTAGGAACAATTTGCAAAAATGAAATACATAATTGAGTTAAGTGCTAAAATGATCCTGACTTTAGGCTGAAAGTGTCAATATAACTCTGCAATCTCAGGAAGTGCCAAAATAACCTTTGACTCCGTTTATTTTTTAGTCGATCATTTGATGGCCAGATTTTGTTTAAAAGACCATTTTTCCCTTGCCAAAAAAAGAAAAAATACGAAAAGATGAAAAGAAGACACATCCCCTAACCATTTTTCTTCTATTCTCTTCTTTATTCTCTCTTTCTTCCTGCTCAAACCTCTTATCATACACCCTCGAACGCACACAACCCGAGACTACCAAACTTCTCCTTACCGTTCGCTACCACCGCCTGGTGAACCACAATGGGCAGGTTGCCGATCGCGTTGGGATCCAACTCCCGAGGCTCCGGTGGCGGCACGTGGGTCAGACCCAGGATAAAGGTCCCAGATGAGGGGTGGATTCGACACACCTATCTAGCGTACAAGTAGATCACTGTTATGAAGATGATGCAACAGAAGAGAACCACCACGAAGAAGAGTGTCTGCCCCTTGATTTGGAAAGTGTTGTCGTCGAATTCCATGTAGTGCCAATGGAATGTGTCAGAATCTGAGCTCGTCATCGGAGGTGGGAACGGAGAGGTGGTGTGTGGTGGTTAGCCCGGCGGCGATGAGAGCTCCAGCGGGGCGAGGGGGGCAGTACGGAGGCGGTGGAGAGCATCGTTGAGTTTGGAAGGTCTATGTTTTAGTATTTTTAGTGAGAGAGAGAATAAGAGAGACAGGGACAGAACGTGGGTGTTGTCGAAGAATGAGAGTGACGAACTTTGGTTATCAGCAGAGGCAGCCTAATGGCAGTTGTTATCGGCACCAGCGGCTTAGAGGCAATAATGTGAATAGTGTTGAAGGAAAAAAGGGTTCCAATGGCATGCAAATGGACTCTTCCGAGAACACTAGGTTGGTGTGTTGTGGTTGGACATGGAAGGAGTTCCGATGCGGAGGGGTATACTGGGGATAAAATTTTCAACTTCTAGATCAAGGATATTTTAGTCATTCCACTTGTCCTCATTGCCGAAATTTAGAGGGTCAACGCTGGAAAGAGGGACCTTGGGTATATCGGCACAAATGTTCCGAAAGGTAGGACTACATTGGCACATTTAATAATTAGTTTCGGTTAAATTGTCACTTTATGAGATTGCAGGGTTATATTAACACTTTCATCCTAAAGTTAGGGTTATAAATATCTTGATCCCTATATAACTTCATCTAAAAGTATGTACCAAATCTGTCATTTTCTCATTTTCTACAAGTCAATTGGTTTACTTGGAAGTTGGAAGCACGATATCGTATGATGCATATGTAAAGCACGGTATCGTGGGATGGCAACGAGGTGGGAAGGGTGTGGATTATGGCTCTTCCATACTCATGCTCACCTATAATTTTCATACGCATACCCACCCCATCACACATGGCATACAGGTACAATATTAAAATTCACCCCCACCTCATCACCCACTTGGGTCCCCCTACCAACTTCAAACAAATTATTCTCACCTCACTTATACCTTCAAAATTACCTAAAATTTACTTTAAAATAATGATTTTAGTATTAAAAATTTAATAAACATAAGAACATTAGGTAAAATACATGTATAAACAATAGTTTAACATATAGTACATGAGTATGAATATAGCGGGTCTAGTGGGGTGGGATGGGAATGGAACAGGTGTGGACTAATACTCACATTGTTAGAATATGTTAGATTCCTAACTAGATCGGATAATTATTGTGACTAGATTAGAGTCTTTTCCTTATTTAATTCTCTTGTAATCTCTCTATATATTCGATCTATCAATTAATACAAAATTATTTGCGGGAAAACACTTTATCGTGGTATCAGAGCCTCTTCTGATCCAAACCCTTAAACCCTTGCCTTCTTTCTCTTTTTGGCCACCACTCACTCCTAAAAAAATTTCGGCGCTGACTTCAACACCTCCCCCCCCCTTTTCGATCACACTCGGCGCAATCCCGACTTCTTTTTCACTCAATATGGTCGATTAAAAACTCTCCTACAATACCCTGCTTCATATGATGCAGATCAAACTCACATCATCAACCTATCTCCTGTGGAAACGTTAAACTGGTTATGTTCTTCGTCCCCAAGTTTTATATGCTTTTGTCGATGGCATAAACCCATGTCCGTCTCTTCCATCTCTGCTACGGGATGGCCCTTCCCTGTCCTTTGTCGTGACTGTCACCACCCATCCTGGTAGTGGCAAGATTGATCCCAAGATCACTTATAGAAAAGAAACAAATGTGTATGATCAGTGGGTTGCTGAAGATCAGCGTGTCTATAGTCTTTTGTTCTCTTCCTTCACTGTTGAAGCTCTCGTGGAGATCCCAGATTGCTCGACTTCAAAGGTAATTTGGGATAATCTGCAACCATATACCATAACAGCAGAGCCTCAACCATTTTCCGTCTTCGAGCAGATGCGCATGGTATTCGCAAATCTAGTATAGTCAATGAACTTCACCTTAAGCTTAAGAATATTTTTGAACAATCATCTGTCGTGGGTTCTCCTATTACAAATGTTGATCAAATTGTCTGATTTTTTACTGATCTTGGCCCTGAGTATAAGGATTTTTCTGCGCCATTAACTGATGTTGTTCCTACTGCATTGTGAGAGGCCATCACCGTACCTCTCAAAGTTAATATTTATAAGCCCTAAATGCTTACTATCTACAACTAAGTAGATAGCGGCAAGTCGGGGTCGTCCACGAAGAAGGGGGATTTTCTCAAGTGTTTAAGCACAAATGGGTGCTATTAGGCAAGGAGTAGATATATATATACACATATAAAAGAAAGTAAAATGGGGGTTTGGTTGTTTGGTGGTCCTAAGTTATGAAAGTTAAAAGACAAGACAGCTAGCAAAGTCAAGCAACTATGCTAAGTCATCAAACAAAACTAAGAAAAAGGGTTTTAAAACTACAAAAGATAAAGCCTTGGGGGCAATCGATATCCACTTCCAAACCTAATGTAGATCATTGAACCATTCACTCATCCTATCACAATTATTACCTATGGGGAATGCCAATGGAAGATCAACATTCATTCCTTCTTAAGAGTAGTTTGCAAAGACAAACAACGACCATTTGCAAACCTCATTGATGATCACCCCGGACAAACAACGACCATAGGGGTATTTCATCAATGGCATTATACACGAAGGATCATAGATTTGACAACAACAAGCCTTCTACCAAAGACATAGCCATTTAACCAAACATACCATTCATTAGGCTAAACCTAGAACAAACCACATTCAAGGTTTAACCTTTCATTGCATCTATAGGATAAATATGAGAATAATCCACTATAACATACTTATATATCAAGAATCACAACACATTATGCACAAGAAGTTATAAGTTCATGTTCCTATATTTTCATGCAAAGGAGCTAAGGAATTCGTTACTTTCCTAACACCCTAACACTTCAATCATACAAACACTTCATATTCTCAAACAACACATGGCATAAATGAAGTGAAATATAGCATTAAGAACACATGAATGCTAAATAACAAAGGTTTCAAGAACGAATGACAAAATCTATTCACTACTTCCACTAATCATGCATTTACACAGGATTAGTCAAGAACAATCAACATTTATTGACTTCTCTCATTTGCTACCTAAAATAAATATGACAACGAATTCAACATCATCACATTCATCTAGCAATAATCAACACATCAACATCATTAAGAAGCTCTAACTCATGCTCTTGGATTCCACATTACAAGAGGGGAGAACCAGCTACTTTCTCCCAACCCTAACAAGTAATCATACAAGCAATTCATATACTCAAGTAACAACATCAATGCCATTAACAATTCACATTCAAAGCTCAATAAATGCACAATAGCAAAAGCACCAAATATATATATACATATGGTTCTTACTACATAGAAATGTAAGCTTCAATCAATTGCTCCCAAGATAAAACTAAGATAGACCATTAAAAGGCATGATTAACCTATAAAAACTAAGAAAAGAAGGGAAGAAAAACTAGGGTTTGAACCCAGAAAAATGCAGGAAGAAGAGGCTATCTAAAACCTTGAAGAGGAGAGGATAAGGTGAGTATTTATAGGGAAAAAAGCAAGAAGGGTTTCTGACCCCTCGTCTGTCACGTGTCGCAACATGATCACCCAACCTCGTGGCGGACTCCAATTCCAAAACCATTTCTTCTTTCTCCTTTCTCTTTCATATCCTTCTCTTCTCTTCACTTCTTCAATTCTTCAGATCTTCAAAAGCTCAATTACAAGTCTTCAAATCTTCTAACCTTCAAAGGTATTCTTCAAAGTCTTCAAATTCTTCAAACAAATTTTCTTGTCACACAAAATCCTCTAGAAAAGTAATAAAAGCGTAAAAGTCACTTTTAACTCTCCTAGAGAACTTCAAGGCAAAATGCTACATATAGAGCACAAAAGTGTACAAAAGTGAATCCTAAAAGTCCTAACATAACCATATAAAATGGGCACATCACATTTTATTCAAATTTTCTTACTCATACAAAAACCCATGAGGCCTTTTTTTTAAATCTGCAGTGACGTTTTAATTCAACCGCCAGCCCAGTTGTATTTCTAACTAGCGACCACCCTCCAATCGATCACGCATAGGATCACATGTTGAAAAGGGGCGACTGCATGTGGACTCTAAGCATCGGTAGAGGAGGCAGTTTTGATGGTCGGCACGGCGATCGGCAGCCCTATTCCAGTTAGGCGACTAGTTCTGCTCCTAGTCGTGGTCGTCCGCACTGTACTTAGTGTAGGAGGCTTGGTCATTATACTGCATCATGTTATCAGATGCAGGCCTATCACATCGATCTGAAACCACACACTCGGTATAAAATTATCATATTTCACAGCAGTCGAAGCCATCTTCTCGAGGGTGAGATTGGTATATTTATTCAGGAGCAACCAGTCACATGGCGTCTTCTGCTTCACGCTTAGACATTGTCACTTCTTATACTGGTAAATCTTGAGTTTATGTTGGGGATGGTGTTCCCATTATGATCTCTCATATTGGTGATTCTAAAGTTTATGAGAATCTAAGACTATCTGATGTTCTGGTTGTGCTTGATATTACTAAGAGTTTGTTGTCCATTAGTAAGTTAACCACATATATGGATGTACTGATTACATTTGATGATCAGAACTTTGTGATTCTGAAAAAAGTAACCAGGGCCATCGTGGACCGGGGGCACAATGAGGATGGACTTTATGTTTTGGACCGGGGAGAGGCAGCATTTGTTTCAGTTTCACGGTAGAATAAGAGTCGAGCTTCATACGAGATATGCCATGCATAACTAGGTACATACGAGATATGCCATGCATGCCTAGGTCATGTACCTAGTGCACTTATTTTCAGTTTGAATAAGTTTAGATTGCTTTCAATTTCTTCTTTGTTACCTAAACCGCATACCTGTGCCCCTTGTGTTATGGCGAAAGGTTAACGGTTGGCTTTTGATGAGAGCCCTAAACGTGCTGAGCATGTTCTTAATTTAGTACATTGTGATTTGTGCCTTCCCCATTTTATCTGAAAATATATTTGCATATTATTCCTTATTTGTGGATGATTTCTATAGATTTACCTGGTTACATCATCTTCATCGCAAGTTGGATTTTGTTGACATTTACATGCAGTTTGAGGCATTTTTTGAAAATTAATTTTCTTCCAAAATTACGGTTTTTCAGAGTGATAGTGGCATCGGGTTTTTGAACACTGGATTACTTTTTCATTTTGTGGCGAAAGGAATTCATCATCAGGTCTCGTGCCTGTCTACTCCAGAGCAAAACGGGCGTGCAGAACGTAAACATTGCCACGTGGCAGAAATGGGCCTTACGATGTTGTTTCATTAACATCTACCTGTATCATGTTGAGATGATTCGTTCACAACAATTTTCTACATTATCAACTGTCTACCTACTCTAGTCTTGCAGGGTTTGACATTTATGGTCTTCTTTATCATTGGGATCCTGTCAACGCCAAATTGCACCCATTCGGTTGTCAGGTTTTCACTTTTAATAGTCCATTTATTGATTATAAGTTGTATCCTTGCAGCATTCCTTGTATTTTCTTTTGATATTGTTCCTAATACAAGGGCTTTAGGTGCTTCAACCCCTTTATTGGCAAGGTTCACATCACTCGGCACGCCCATTTTGATGAGTCTTATTTTCCATTTGCTCCATATACAACATCAAGGGCTGGTTCTCCATCTGTAGTATGGGATGTTTCAGCATTTATTGATCCTCAGCCTGAGTCTGCGCCACCGGATTCTTTGATTATGTCCTCATATTCCCGCCTTGTGAGTGCATTTGGATCCGTAAAGGCAATCGCTCGAATGTTCCCCTAACCCAACCTGGGAAGGGACCGGAGGGAACTGTAGCATGTGGAATGTCCACGTCCCTTCGCAAGGCTCATTTTTAGAGATCGTTTCTTATTTTGTGCCGAAGCAGGCTAAAATAGGTGAAATCAAAGGGCATTACTTGAATGCTACTGCAGGTACATGCGAAGAAATGATCAAAAGAGTTGTATTTGCTCGAGAATTGGGCTCTGGCCCTGAGCCACACCTGTCTGCCGCCTCTCTTGGTGGCCCCACCGGCCATCCTTCCCCATTGGTCCGTCTCACGGCCTCGCCATGGTCGTCCAGACCAGTCATCTCTCCAGTTCACTCTCTGATGGCCGCGGCTGCACCACCTCCGACACGGCCCTCCAGGGTGGTTCCTCAATATGCCACTGGTGCCATTCAGCATTGTGATTATTATTACATTCATACTCATTGTCTTCTAGGTGCTCTTCTTGCTCATAAGAAACCAAATGATTATCGTTCTGCTCTTCAGGATCCTTCTAGGGTCTCAGCTATGGATAAGGAGATTGCAGCCCTTCGTAGTCAGCATACTTCATATTTTGTTTCACGCCCTTCAGACGTCAACATTGTTGGCTCCTAATGGGTTTATCGGCTGAAGTTTCAACCTGATAGTGCAGTGGATTTCTATAAGGCTCGCTTGGTGGCACATGGATTCTCTCGGATTCCTGATTTTGACATTGATCACCCCTTTAGTCTTGTGGTCAAAGCCTCTTCCGTTCAGAAAATTTTTGCCATTGCCACCATGCGAGCCTGACTCCTTCATCAGTTGGACGTCAAGAATACCTTTCTCAATGGCGTGCTCGATTCTTAAGTTTATATGGCACAACTAGTTGGCTACAAGGATTCGGTTCATCCAGATTATGTGTGTTGTCTAAGTAAGGCCATCTACAATCTGAAGCACGCTCTCCGGGCTTGGTTTCAGTGTTTCAGCACATATCTCTCTCAAGTTGGTTTTCATTGCAGTTCTACTGATACTTCCTTATTTGTGTTATCTCGGGGTTCTTCATTCCTATATTTACTTATCTATGTTGACGACATCATTCAGACTAGCAATGAATCTACCCTTATCTTGTAGTTCATTAATCGCACACATTGGGAATTTTCCATTAAGGAATTGGGTGCTCTACATTACTTTCCTAGCTTAGAAGTTACGCCCACTTCCCCAGGGCTTCTTATTGGGCAATCAAAGTATGCTCAGGATGTTCTTACTCAAGCTGGGATGTCAGATGCGGCACCTGTCTCTACACTATTTTTGCTGAATTCTCAGCTTCACAGCAACACGATTCCTCAGTTTAAGAATCTGACTGCCTATTGGTCCTTGGTTGGAGCTCTCTAGTACCTCACAATTACCCGTCCAGACTTAGCCTTTGCGGTTAACTCTGTCATCCAGTATATTTAGGATCCTCGTGATGATCATTTTTCGGCTGGCAGGACTCTCCGCTATGTTCAAGGGACGTTGCACTTTGGTCTCAGTTTTTGAGTTGTTTCCTCGCCCGAGGCTCTGGGCTATTCGGATGCTGATTGGGCCAGATGTCTAGAAACTTGGTGTTCTACTTATGGATATGTTGTCTTCTTGGGCAAAAATCTAGTTTCTTGGAGTGTGGAGAAACATGCCATAGTTTCTCGCTCGAGTACTGAGTCTGAGTATCGGGTGATGGCTAACACTGCTTCTAAGATTGTTTGGATGACTCATCTTCTGCGTGATCTTCATGTTCCTTTGTCTAATGCGCCACTTCTGCTTTGTGATAAAAATGGTGCAATCTTCTTGGCCAGAATTCGGTTGCTCACAAGCGAGCAAAGCACATCGACATCGATTATCATTTTGTTTAGGAGTTAGTCTCTTCTGCCAAGCTGCGTATTACTCATGTTCCTACTTCTCTTCATATAGCGGACATCTTCACCAAGGGTCTCTCACATCCGTCATTTGAGTTCTTCACATTCAAGCTTTGTGTCTCTGAGAATCCGACGCTTCGTTTGAGGAGGGGTGTTAGAATAAGTCAGATTCCTGACTAGATCAGGATAAGTATTGTGACTAGATTAGAGTCATTTCCTTGTTTAGTTCTCTTGTCATCTCTCTCTATATATTCCATCTATTTATACAAAATCATTTATGAGAAAACACCTTATCACACATCCGGCCACCACCCATAGTGAATATTATTTCATTCATATACCCACTCCATTCTCACCATAACTACCTCCATACCCGCCCCATTAGGGAGGAAGCAGGACAGATCTCCACCAGAACCTGCCCTAGTGACACGCCGATGTAAAACACTCACTTTCACCCCTTCTACAAGTGTTGCTTACTCTAAATGTTCTGTTATTTCCATGGTGGACTTATTAAATTAAGTATTCATAATAAAAATATATAATGTCATAATTCAATCTGAAAGTTGAACATATTTTAAGAATTCTAAATGTTATTAATAATGTACATTAATTTTAATTCTAAGTGTTGTGTCATTTCCATAATGAGAATTATTAAATTAAATTATTCATAGTAAAAGTATATACTTCCTCCGTCCTGTCAAAAATAGTGGAATTTCTTTTATTTTACTATTTTATGTAAGTTGATATGGTAGGAAATATGTGTGAAAAAGAAGGGATGTTTTGGAAAAACTATTTATGCAAGCTAAAAGTTGTTAAAGTTAAAGAAGACATACCTTGTTTGGCAGTCAGTTGTTGGCGATTGGCTGTTGACTATTTTATTTAGCTGATTTCACCAGCTCTTTGTGCTAGTTGTTTGTGTAATTTGTTTGACCAGTAGGGTTTTTTATATAAAAAATTACCCATAATAATGCATACATATGTAATAGTGGTATGGTTGTGATACATCGCACGGCCTACCCCTGCCTTAGAAGTAAGACGCAATGCAGAGCTTTTTTCTGTTAATGGAACTGATGGAATAGCCTATGGATAAAAATGTAGAAGGTTAAAAAAGTAATTTTTAAAGGTAAAAGTCAAACGCTAAGGAAAATGCTACTATTATTAGCGTTTCGTATTTGGCAAAAATAATACGTAAAAAAGCCAAGCAACCAAACATTTTTCGTATTTATTGGCGGTTTGACCGAGCGAAAACGCCAACCAAAAGCCAATCAAAATGCCATTGAAAAAGATAATGCCAAATGGAATAGTGGAATTTTAACAACATATGTTCAGACGAAAAAATAAATTTTGTCATTTCACCGGGACACGGGGAGTATATATTATCATAATTATTTCCAAAATTGAATATATTTTAAGAATTCTAAATAGGGTAGGTCTATTGATAGGCGGTCTGTCCATAAGATTATGGACAGGCCACTTATTTTTTTACCTTATAAACTGTATTTGTTAATTACATACTAAATTTAGAAATTTTAAAAATACTTTTTTATATTATATTTTTATATTTTCACATTCAAACTCTTCCAACACCAACATGGCTGAGTTAATGGGCCTTATTCTAAAATAAATAAAATAAAATGATCACATTACCTCACTAAAAAAATTCAGTGGCAAAAAAAGTATAGTGTTATCCTCCTAAAACACTAATTTAATAATAAATTAAGAACCCCAATGCGTATCATTCCCTCTGAGGTTAAAAGGTTTCATCATCGAAACGTGAACAATCTTTAAAAATAGTTGAAGATAAGCGTCTCACACCATCCGTGTGCAATCCTGCCAATAAACGGTAACTGGACGATGACAGGATGCTGGCTAGACCAAAAAAATATCTTCAACTCGGGAGAAAGGGTCAACTGGAAAGAAAATTTGATCTGCTCGCGATTAAATTCAAATCTCACGATAAATTGTGTCTACTCACAAGATAATGAGCAGCTCGCGATATGAAGAGATGGGTTATGTGTCTCGCACGTGTCACAGACGCGCCTTCAATGGGACGTGTGTGTTAAGCTCATGCGCCCCTATTGCTGATCCGCACATGCATTCCACGCGCCGACCTATTCTTTGAAGACTTTAAAGAATAACTTTGAAGATTTAAAGACTTGAAGACTTGTATTTGAACTTTTGAAGACTTGAAAATTTGAAGATAAGTGAAGTGAAGAGGAGAACTTGAAACAAAAATAAGAAAGATATCAAGATGATAGAACTGGGCTCGGTTGTGACTCGCAACGAACCCGTCGTGACTCGCGACAGACGTATGGCCAGAAACTTTCTTACTTTTTTGTACTATAAATACTCACATTATCCTCTCCTTTCCAGCCCTTCTTCTTCCTGCGATTTTTCTGGGTTCAAACTCTAGTTCCTCCTTTCTTTCTTTTCTTAGTTTTTGTAGGGTAATCATGTATTTTCATTATCTAGGCTATTTTAATCTTGGGAGAAATTAATTGATACCTCCTTGCTAATGTCTTGAGAATTATATCTATCTATTTATTGCTTTTGCTATTGTGTATATATTATGCTTTAAATGTGAATTGTTAATGAAATTAATGTTGTTGGAAGTTTGAGTATATGAATTGCTTGTATGATTACTTCTTAGGGTTGGGAGAAAGTAGCTAATTCTCCCCTCTTTTAATATGGAATCCAAGAGCAGGAGTTAGAGCTTCTTAATGGTGTTGATGTGTTATTAATTGCTAGATGAATGTGATGATGTTGAATTCGTTGTCATGTTTGTTGCTTGTAACAAATGAAATACGGCTATGTATGTCGATCGTTTTGGACTAATCTTGTGTAAATGCATGAATTGGTTAAATGCTTAGACACAGTGTAGTGTTTATAAGTGTTGCCAAGCTTGTCGATTCTTCGTGTTCAATGCCATCAATGGGATACTTTTAGTCGTGTTTCGACTAAGAGATTCATTGGTAAGGTTTGACAAGAGATGTCAAATTCACTCTTGCAAACTACTATCTAAGAAGGATGGAAGATTTATCTTCCCAACAAGTAGTGAAAATAGTGATTAGATTGTTTCACTTGTTCTTGAAGCCTTTGTTATTTAGTATTCATGTGTTCTTAATTCTATGTTTTGCTTCATTTATGCCACGGGTTGTTTGATAATAGGAAGTGTTTGTATGATTGAAGTATTAGGGTGTTAGGAAAGTGATAAATTCCATAGCTCTTTGGCATTAAAATCCAAGAACATGAACTTAGAACTTCTTGTGCATAATGTGTTGTGATTCTTGCTAGATAAGTATGTTAATGTGGATTGTTCTCATATTTATCCTATAGATGCAATGAAATGTTGAATCTTGAATGTGGTTTGTTCCAGGTTTAGCCTAATGAATGCTAAGTTTGGTTAAATGGCTATGTGTTTGGTAGAAGGCTTGTTGTTATAAAATCTATGGTCCTTGATGTGAAAGGCCGTTGATGAAATACCTCTATGGTGTGGTTTTCCTAGAGTGATTGTCAACGAGTTTTGCAAATGGTCATTGTTTGTCTTTGCAAATTACTATTAAGAAGGAATGAATGTTGATCTTCCATTGGAAAGTTTTGGCATTCCCCATAGGTAACAAATGTGATAGAATGAGTGAATGACTCAATGATCAACATTTGGTTATGAAGTGGATATCAATTGCCCCGAAGGATTTATCTTTTGTAGTTTTTACACATTTTGTTAGTTTGTTTGATGATTAACATAGTTACTTAACTTTGCTAGTTAGTTTGTCTTTTAATTTCATAACTTAGGAAAACCAACCAACCAACCCTTCCCCCTTATTTATTTGCTTTTATATATCTATATATATCTACTTCTTGCCTAATATCAACCTTATATGTTTAAACGTTTAAGAAAATCCCTCTTCTTCGTGGATGACCCCGATTTGCCACTATCTACTTAATTGTATTTAGTAAGCATAAAAGGGCTTATAAATTAAACTTTGAGAGGTAGGGCGATGACCTCCCAAATTTTGGCACTGCTGTCAAGGAAGAGGCATTTATTTTTAAGTGTTTAGGCATATTTGGTTGCATATTAGCTAGTTGTTTTTAGTTTCCACTTCTTGGTGGGTTTTTTTGTTCGGAGTAGGTATTTCTTGAGTTCTTGGTGAATTTTTATTGAGAATCCTTGCAATATGATTCCGAACTTTTGAAAAAAAAACAAAAAAATGGAGCGTCTCACCTTGAGGGAACTCATGATGAGAAGAGAGGCTCATAAGCAAGGTTTTGTAGGATGCGTCATCCCGACCATTCTACCGAGTCTTGCTATTTGTTGAGGGAGGAGAACTATGATGGGAAAATAACCCTTGGTTTCCAAAATCAAGGGTATTATGAAGAGTGCTACCAAGAGGTGGGAGATGTTGGTTTTCAAGGGCAAGAAGCTCAAGAATAGTATCCATACCACAATTCTTACAATCTGGAGTGGAGTGGTAATCCGGATTGATGGTATGAGAATGAGCAGGAAAACCAACAATACGAGCAAAATAGTTGGCCATCGTCACCTTATACCATACCTCACAACCAAGCCCAACGAGGAAGTTCAAGTTTGACATGTGAGGAAGTCATGAATGCAATAGCAAACTTGAACAACTTTACTAGTGAGGAGCCGGACACTCGGCTCTCCTCTAGTGTTGAGGCTATTGAGAGGCATGCGAGGAGCATATTGGAGGTGTTGGCCTGGATGGAAGCTCGTGATTTCAAAAATACACCATCCCAAGTCAAACTCGAGGATTCTGTGAGTGAGGTTACCATGGGAAATAAGCTTGATTTCGAAGGGGATGGGGAGTTGGTTAATGAGGATGAAAAATGGAGGAAGAGGTAATTGTGCTACATTCATTAGCATCATCACCCCTTCTCCCACCTAGTGAACCAACTCCACCACTTTTGGAAGTTTTGAGGGAGACAAGAGAGGAGCCAAAAGACTACACCAAGCCTCCTAACCACCCAACTCCCTTTAAACCAACTCCACCTCAACAAGACTTTCCTCTTGAAAGTTTTGTACCCCCACCTCTCTACCTTTGGATGCTCATGGTGAAGGGGTTCAAGCCTTCGCCATATATATAACATTAGGGTCGTGCCGACGACCTTAAATATACGGAGTTTTATCGTGGCGACGACGTAAATAAATTCGGCCTTTATTTTGTTTTTAGTTTTTATTATTTATTCATGTTCTTTTTACATGTTTTTCTGTGATTTTGTAGCAAAGTGAAGTGCATTGCATTGGAAAAGATGAAGGAATGAGATCCATGAGAAAGGGAAGAAAGCTTGGAAAGTTGGTAAGAAAAATATTTCTTTCTAAGTGCTGGAAAACACTATCGCCGCGAGTCGCAACGGATACATCGCGAGTCGCGACGAACAGGGGAGAAAAAATGAACTCACAGCACCAGCTTTCCGTGAGTCGAGACATGGTCGTAGCGAGTCGCAACTGAATCAGAAAATTTCTGAAAGAATTGAGCTTACAGATCTAAGATATCGCGATTCGCGATGTCTTGGTCGCAATTCGTGACAATGTAACGTGAGAGTCAACCAATACTGTCGCGAGTCACGATGGAGAAAGCAACTTTTCAACTGTATTTAAATATTGCAAAATCATTTCTTCTTCTCCATCAAATACTCCTAAGAACCACCACACTTCCACTCATTTCTCCACCATCCTACATATATTGACATATGAATATTCATGCATTTTTATAGTACCTTTGTCGATTGTAGCATGCTGACTACATCTTTGTGGTTGTAATTGCTATATTCTATAATGATGCTTGGATATGTGTCGATATATGTTGGATATTTTTATTGGACAATCTTATAGTGGTGATTGCATGATGGATTGGTTGTTCTTTGAGAATACTATGGTTATTAACTTTTAATGCTACATCTAGTATTACAAATCCTTATGTACTTGTGAGTTTGATGTTTTTCTCTGTGGTGTTAGTATTGATCAAAAGGCGCCAAGAAGACAACATTTTGCTCCATCTTCCGGCTCCAAAACTAATTTTGGGACCGATTCTATACAAATATATAGGATTGCATCGTATCACCGATGACTATGCAGAGAAACGAGTGTCATTCTACCTCTTACGTTGAGTTTTATTGTTCTTGCCTTACATGTTTACATTGAGGCCAATGTAATGTTTTAAGTGTGGGGAGGGGTTAGAGGACTCAATGGATGCTAACTTGATTTGGAATGCTTTTTGCTACTTTTGATTGGAAAAACATAAGAAAAAGGAAGAAAAAAATTCAAATTTTGAAAATTTTGAAAAAACAAATATAGAAAATGAAAAATAAATATTTAAAAAGAAAATCCGCTAAGTTGAAAACCCAAGAGGGCAACTTAGGCGACATTAGGGGCCTGGATAGGTCAAAAACCCGAAAGGGCGACCTAGGAAAAAATGAGAGGCTAAATGTGCGGAAAAAGGTGAGATGTGAGCCAAAGAAACATGATGTGTGGCTGGGATGAAAACTCGAAAAGGCTTCTAGGCAAAATGAGAGAAAGAGAAAAAAAATGCTATGATTTCACTCATTTCCGGCATTGAAGTCATAAGGTTGCGGTTATCACATGGATGGATCGGGTAGCTTAACATCTTGAGACCTCTTGGGATTGGGTAACTTAGCGGGTTGAAAAAATGAAGTATGGTTATGAAATTATGGATTCTTTTACACTTTATTTTGGTTGATATACTAGCATTGGATGAAGTATGTGTTTGAACCTCCTATATGGTTTTGACTTCATTTTATGTCATTGGATTTTGGTTGATATATTGGTATGAAGTGGAGTATGTGCTTGAACCTTTCATATAGTTTTAACTTCATTTTGTGTCATTGGACTTTGGGATTATCAATTTGGGACTTTGAAACGTTTTATGGGTAGGGAATTGATAAGTGGTAGGTTTGGTTAGATTTAGGAAATGGGGTTGTGTGTGTGAAAATTTCTCATTTGAGCTTTGATCTTGGGATTTACTATATTGAGAGTTTTTGTGAGGTTTTGATTGGGGGAATATTAGTTTAGGATATGGACATATGAATTCCTTCGAGTGCTTGAATCTTCTCTTACTCGAGAGCGAGGAAGGTTTAAGTGCGTAGAGGTTTGATGTGCCCACTTTATATGGTTATATTAGAACTTTTAGGACTCACTTTTATACACTTTTGTGCTCTAGATATGACATTTTCCCTTAAAATTCTCTAAGGAGAGTTAAAAGTGACTTTTACACTTTTATTACTTTTCTAAAGGATTTTGTGTGACAAGGCAATTTGTTTGAAAACTTTGAAGACTTTGAAAACTATAAAGAATACCTTTAAAGATTTAAATACTTGAAGACTTGTATTTGAGCTTTTAAAGACTTGAAGAATTGAAGATAAGTGAAGTGAAGAGGAGAACTTGAAACAAAAAGAAGAAAGAAATCAAGATGCTGAAATTGGGTTCGGTCGCGAGTTGCGACGAACCCTTCGCAACTCGCGATGGACATATGGCCTGAAACTTTCTTACTTTTTTGTACTATAAATACTCACCTTATCCTCTCCTCTTTACAACCTTCTTCTTCCTGCAATTTTTCTGGATTTAAACCCTAGTTCTTCCTTTCTTTCTTTTCTTAGTTTTTGTAGGTTAATCATATCTTTTCATTTCTAGGTTAGTTTAATCTTGAGAGCGATTGAATGAGACCTCCTTGCTAATGTCTTGAGAATCACATCTATCTATTTATTTCCTTTTCTATTGTTCATTTATTGAGCTTTGAATGTGAATTGTTAATGGAATTAATTTTGTTGGAAGTTTGAGTATATGAATTGCTTGTATGATTTCTTGTTAGGGTTGGGAGAAAGTAGCTAATTCTCCCCTCTTTTAATATGGAATCCAAGAGCAGGAGTTAGAGCTTCTTAATGATGTTGATGTGTTAATAATTGCTAGATGAATGTGATGATGTTGAACTCGTTGTCATGTTTGTTGCTAGTATAAAATGAGATACGTCTATGAATGTCGATTGTTCTTGACTAATCTAGTCTAAATGCATGAATTGGTTAAATACTTAGACACGGTGTAGTGTTTATAAGTATTGCCAAGCTTGCTGATTCTTCGTGTTCAATGCCATCAATAGGATACTTTTAGTCATTTTTCGACTAAGGGAGTCATTAGTGAGGTTTGACAAGAGATGTCGAATTCACTTTTGCAAACTACTATCTAAGGAGGATGGGAGATTTATCTTCACAACAAGTAGTTAAAGTAGTGAATAGATTGTTTCGCTCATTCGTGAAGCCTTTGTTATTTAGCATTTATGTGTTCTTAATGCTATGTTTTACTTCCTTTATGCCATGGGTTGTTTGAGAATATGAAGTGTTGGTGTGATTTAAGTGTTAGGGTGTTAGGAAAGTGACGAATTCCTTAGCTCTTTGGCATGAAAATCCAAGAACATGAACTTAAAACTTCTTGTGCATAATGTGTTGTGATTCTTGCTAGATAAGTATGTTAATGTGGATTGTTCTCATAATTATCCTATAAATGCAATGAAAGGTTGAATCTTGAATGTGGTTTATTCTAGCTTTAGCCCAATGAATGCTATGTTTGATTAAATGGCTATATGTTTGGTAGAAGGCTTGTTGTTATAAAATCTATGGTCCTTCATGTGAAAGGTCATGGATGAAATACCTCTATGGTGTGGTTTTCCTATAGTGATTGTCAACGAGTTTTGCAAATGGTCGTTGTTTGTCTTTACAAATTACTATTAAGAAGGAATGAATGTTGATCTTCCATTGGAAAGTTTTGGCATTCCCCATAGGTAACAAATGTGATAGAATGAGTGAATGACTCAATGATCAACATTTGGTTATGAAGTGGATATCAATTGCCCCGAAGGATTTATCTTTTGTAGTTTTTACCCATTTTTCTTAGTTTGTTTGATGATTAGCATAGTTACTTAACTTTGCTAGTTAGTTTGTCTTTTAATTTCATAACTTAGGAAAACCAACCAACCAACCCTCCCCCCTTATTTATTTGCTTTTTTATATATCTCTATATATCTACTTCTTGCCTAATATCAACCCTATATGTTTAAACGTTTAAGAAAATCCCTCTTCTTCGTGGACGACCCCAATTTACCAATATCTACTTAATTGTATTTAGTAAGCATAAAAGGGCTTATAAATTATAACTTTGAGAGGTACGGTGACGACCTCCCAGCATGAATGTACCAACTGATATTGCCTTATGATATCAACTGAAGCCAACTGATATGATGGTCACAAGAACTTTTGCTTTGCACTGATACCAAATGATATAAATCTCCTTGCGAAGACTCTGGATTGCGGAATTTAAATCTTTGACCGAATTAAGGAAC
This sequence comes from Rubia yunnanensis, assembly GCA_037428765.1. Taxonomy (NCBI): domain Eukaryota; kingdom Viridiplantae; phylum Streptophyta; class Magnoliopsida; order Gentianales; family Rubiaceae; genus Rubia; species Rubia yunnanensis. The sequence continues at coordinate 59,366,539 of CM075069.1, read as the reverse complement.
TCACAAACCCTAACTAATCGCACAAATTGAAGAATAACCATCCCTCGGGATTACTCTCAACTCGAATATTTGCTCGCTAACTAGCCTGCATGATTAGCTTACAAATAAAGGGTTCTTTGTTCACTAACTAGCCCGTAGGATTAGTTCACAAAGGGTATTGATACTTACTTAACCTGCAGGATTAAGCAACAATGAGAATGCACGAAAGCAAAGACTATGAACTCGAAAATCTGAATATATTTTGTATAAAATTGATGTATGAAATCATGTATGGCCTTCCCTATTTATAAAGTATAATCTGGCCAGTACAAATAGAAACTGGAATGACTTATGGCAGCTTTAAGAAGCTAAAACCATACTAACTACAATACATAGTTTAAATATAAATGATGACCAAATTCGTCCAAGTAAATCAATCCAAATATTGGATGAATTCTTGAAAGGGTCTGCCTTATCTAAACTTACCAAATCTAATTCTAATCAAATCAAAACTAAATATTCTAAACCCTAAAATAAATGCATGGCCAAAATTAACTCTTCTAATGCCAACATGGCTGAATTAACGGGCTTTTTTCTAAAACTAATAAAATAAAATGATCACAAAACCTTACTAAAAAAACCCTGTAGAAAAAAGAGTATAGTGATATCCTCCAAAAATCCTAATTTAATAATAAATTAAGAACCCTAATTCGTATCAGGGACCCAAATCAAGTTCCTAAGTCAGAACTACCAACCCAGATCACCCATTCAGTTTAAAGGCCTAAATTGGTTACAGGCGGTTCCGCCTTTTGTGTAAATCGATTAAAAGTGGTTCTATTTTAGAACCGCTTTTAATGGGCTGCCTTTAATGGCCCAATATATAAACAACCCATTAGGTTTCTTTCTTTTTTAATTTTCAGTAAACACTCCATCTCCCTAAGTTGTTTTCTCCCTACTCTTTTTTTCTGATCGGCCACCTCCACCTTCCCATCCTCCTCCATCCCCCTCCACCCATCTTCCCTCTGATTAGTGCCTCCACCATCCTCTATCGCCAGCCGCCGTTGTTAGGTGGGCCCCGCTGCGACGCAGTTGAGCCTGCCCCTCACAGCGACGCCATCGAGCCTGCCCCTCAGCGTGTTGCCATTGAGCCTACTTCCTCACCGCTAAGCTTGTCGTCATTGTTGAGCCCACTCTCGATGTCGTCTCCGCTGCTGCGGATCCCTTCTTCACAGCGCCGCTCCTTCCTATTCTCCACTAATCCTACTCCTTCCCGCCAGTGGTGAAACCAGGAATTTTTCCCAGGTGGGGCTGGATGGACGGATGGTGGCGGAGCAGCATCCGGCGGTGACGGAACGACGGCGGTGGCGGCAGCGGATGGGCGGCGCGGAGCTGAGGAGCTGGCGGCAGTGAGCTGCTCCTCCACTCCACGTTCAAAGCTTGAAGAAAGTAGAAACAACTTGCAATTTTGGGTTTGTCATTTGTTCCAATATTTGACATTGGGTTTTGTATTTGGGCCATCCTTTTTTGGATTTTGGCCCAATAAAAAAACCCAATTCCAAAATCTTTTTTTTCTTATTCACTAATCAAAATGACATCGTTTGACTTAAGTCAAAAAGACATCGTTTTGATGTTTTATGGCCAAAAAAAGGCAGCTCCGGCCTTCTTCCCTGGCGTATTACACCGGAAAAATGCGTACGCGCCGCCGGGAAGCTTCTTAGCCGCTTATCACTACTACTACCATGGAGCCAGAATCTCAGGTAGGGTTGGAGCCCTACCATGCCCCATGGTAGTTCCACCCCTGTTCCCCGCCTCGTTCCCAGATTTGTTTTATGTTTTTTCCAGTAGCTTTCCAGATTGGTAAGTTTAGTAGATTTTTTTGATATTTTTTATTTTCTTTTTTTTGTTTTATGTATTTTGGTAATAGATCTTCTTTTTAGCAACATTTTAGATGTTTTTCTATATATTATTTCCCATATCTGTTTTGCTTGTTACTGGAAACCTCGGGTTTTCGGAAGCTTTTTTTTTTAATTCTAGGAGTAGGTTTCGAGCCCAGAACCTATTCCAGGCCCCGATCAAAGGCAGTTTTTGGGGTCAGATAACCGTCTTTCATGGGCCTTTTCTCCACTAGCGGTTCGAGTGTGAATTCTAAATTATAATTTATAAATTCTTGTTTTAACCTGGTTAATCGTTAGATGGTCATATTATAAACAATATAATTGAAGAGATAATTTGATGTTCATTTTCATTTATTGCAATGATATTTTCATAATTTTGAAATAATTTAAAATATATCTCGGAATATAAATAAGGGAAAAATGCTTTGATATGAATTTCATTTTTTTAGAAGTGCAAATATAGCCTTCAGTTTTTCAAAAGTGTTATTATACCCTTGACTGGCACTGACTCGAAAACTCATAACTTTGACCTAGGATATCGTCGTTGGCCCATAAAATTATGGCGTTGACTTATAATGAAGAGAAAGTCTCATGTGAGACTGTCTCACAATAATCTACTATGAGTCGAGGGACCTAATGTTAATTTATTGAAATTTGAGCGAAATTCGCATGTCAAGAGAATAGGGTCAAACAGGGTTATAAAATAACTCTTCTTTCCGATTTCTCTCATATTTCCTCAATTCCCTGTACGTTTTACCTTTAATGATGTAATTTTTTTATAAAATTTAAATATTATATTTTAAAAGTTAAAATAAGTAATGATGTGTATTTGAATGTGTAAATATGAAAATATATAATATAAAAATAATATTTCTAAATTTAGTATGTAATTTAACAAATGCAGTGTATAAGGTAAAAAAATAAATAAACTGTCCATAAACTTATGAACAGACCGTCTGTCAGAAGACCCACTTTTTAATATAAGTCTCGAAAATAGTTTCTAAAAGATAGACAACACCATGATCAAAATTAATTGTTTAAAACAACTAGCAAACACTATAAACATATAAACTAATATTTTATATATTGCTAGATGTAATTTCTATAATTATCTTTCAAAATAATGGAAGTGTAAACTAAATCATTTTTTTTTGTTAAGCCATCCGAGGATGAGGGAAATTCTATTAGGCCTTCCCAAGCCGTTAAATAAACAGAGAAATAATTGAAGCCGTAGCTTAGTTGTAATATACAGATGTGAGCAGTAGGCTCGTAAAGCAGCATTTGTTGCTTTCAAAAGAATGTAAGTAAACAAAAGATAGATAAAGGATTACAAAGGCTTTTAGTCTAAGTTGAGGTCATCGAACTTATTAGTGAGTCGAGTTGACGAAACACAAGGCAGTCCGAATCTTTCCACCTAGAACTAAGAGCATATCCTCTACTAACAAAGAATGCAGTTAGAACGCACTATCTGATCTAAATCCTTTCAACAATGAGAGCAGGAGACTAAAAACGATTAACAAACATTCTAAAGATATGAAATAATTTATATATTTACTACTTATAACTTTCATGATTGTAATGCAGGAAAATAAAGTTTAAATAAAGTAATTTGACCGACTAACAAATATAATAAACATATGTACTAATTTGTACTGTCGCTGCTATTGAGGAATTAGAGAAAATAGGTATTGAGGAAATAGAATATTTGTGAATATTATTTAGATTAGTATCATTTTCCTTATTTACTTTGAATTCTTATAACACTATATAATGTACCACAGGGCATGAATACAGACACACATTATTACCCTAATTTTCTACATGGTATCAGAGTTTAAAATCTTGAAACCCAAAACCCTAAATATTCCATCTTAAATATTTCGTAAACGCCGCCATCGTCGTCCGTGCTTGACCTCCACGCCGCCGATTCGAGCTGACTTTCCATCATTAAAATTTTAAAAAAGAAAAAGAAAAATTCCCTGCTTTGCCCGCCGACGAACCTGCTCAGCTGCTTTCCACAGGCAATCAAGTCCCCTGCCTTGCCCGCCAATGCCAGCTTCGGTTCTCCGATCAAGGCCCTATATTTTGCTTCAGTTTTTGCAGCCAACGAACCTGGGTTTTGCGCCTCCAGCCTCTTCACCATCCTCAGGTCCTTGTTGTCGCCAACCATCCGGCGAGCTTATTTACTCTGACCGGCGTCAACTTGATACTGACGTTGTTTGCTCACTTTCTCAAAAAGAAAAGGCGCGCGTGAGATTCTCGTGCACGACCTGTCAATCAGAAGCGCGTGCAGTCATGCGCCTTTGAAGAAATGCGCCCTCTCCTTCTAGAAGTGTGTGTTTCCATACGCTATTATAGGGACGTGCGAATCTGCTGCAGTGATTCCCTTTTGGTTGTTTTTCTGTTGGTTTCCCTCTCTATTCGGCATTTTTTTTATAAAAATTGGTTGCTATTTATTTACTACATAAAATAAATAATTTTGTAAGCCTCTTTTTGTCGGCGCTACTACCTTGCTGCAAGGATTTGCGGCTGCAACCTCTGGCTTCCCTGCTCGATCTGATTTCGGCCCTTCTCTGTCTAACAACCAATGGAATACGACCCTTAATTTATTTAGTCAGTTAAATTACTCTTCTGACCATGGTTCATGTAAGTCTATTTTACCTTGGATTCTCTACTCTGGAGCCTCATATCACATGACTGGTGACAAAGGTTCTCTAATCGACATTACTACTGAACGACACAAAGCACGTCTGGTGGTTCAGGGTAATCGTCAGATTGAAGGCACATACTTTACTGAGACATTTGCTCCTATTTCAAAAATGAGTTCGGTTTGCCTATTATTATTATCTGTTGCATTTATTCGTGGTTGGGAACTTCATCAGATGGATGTTAATAATGCTTTTCTACAAGGTGATCTTCACAAAGAGGTGTTCATGCACCCTTCTCCTAGTTATACTGTACCCTCCGGCATGGTCTATCAACTTCAAAAATCTCTTTACGGGTTGGGAAAATTTCCTCGCAACTAGTTTTCTAAGTTGGCTCAGGCTCTACGTTCATTTGGCTTTGTTCAATAAGGCTGATTACACTTTTTTTGTTTTCTCCCATGGTTCAGTTTCTTTGCATGTGCTGGTTTATGTGGATGATTTGGTGATTGCTGGTAGTTCTTCATTGCTCATCTCTGAATTCAAGAAATACTTGAGCTCTTGTTTCCACATGAAGGATCTTGGTGCCTTTGAGTATTTCTTGGGTATAGAGATTGCTAGAAAACCAGAGGGGGTGTTTCTTTCACAAAGGAAATATGCCATTAATATTTTCCGATGAAGCAATAACACGATCTTGTACGCGTGGAAGGACCCTTGTACGATGATCCAGAGCAGTATCGACGTCTAGTCTGTCGTCTCATTCATCTTACCATTACACGTCTGAGGCTTAGTTATTTGGTGCATACACTTGCTCAGTTCATGAAGTCACCCTATGTTCCTCACTTGCAAACTGCATTACGGGTTCTGCACTTGATGCGTTCATTTTATGTGCATAATTTAGTACTTTTTGGGATCACTTTTTTTGCTCTTTTGTTACCAACTGCTTATGCTTTACCTTGAAATTCTCTTAGGACATGTAAGAGCGACTTTACGCTCTTTTACCTCTTTTAAGTGGATTTTGCATGACAAAGGAAGAACATGGAGACTTGAAGATCGGAGGCTGTTGAAGATCACCTTTCAAATAATTTGAGGACTTGCTTCAAAGGTTTGAAGACCTTCAGAATGAGAGGGATTATTGTAAAGAAGAGTGCTTGCTACAAGAAGAAGAAAAGAAGACAAGGGTAAGTTCTGGCACCCATCGCAAGTCGTGATGCACGGGTGGCCAGAACCCAACCTTATCCTTTTTTAACTATAAATAGCATTCTCTTTCCTCTTATTCATAACTTCTTCTTCCACCCGAATTTGGAACTATTCTAACCCTAGTTTTCAACCATTTTCATCTTTGATTTCTCTTGTTTTATGTTTGGTTTGCTAGCTTTAATTAGTATGAACTCTAATAGCTAAATCTAGTTCTTGAGAGCAATTGATTGAAACTTCCAAACTTATGTGGTGAGATTCTCTATTTTCTCATTTATGAACATTTATTGGAGAGCATTTATAATGCCATTAATGTTGTGTTTTGCCTCATTTATACCATGGGTTGTTTTATTATATGAAATGTTTGTATGATTGAAGTGTTAGGGTGTTGGAAAGTTGCAAATTTCTTAGCTCATTTGACATGAAATTCAAAAGCATTGATTTAGAACTTCTTGTGTACGATGTGTGGTGATTCTTGCTATATGAGTATGTTAATATGGATTGTTCTGATATTTATCCCATAGATGCAAAGAAAGGTTTAACCTTGAATGTGTTTCATTCTAGGGTTAACCTAGTAAACACTTTGTTTGGTTAAATGACTATGTCTTTGGTAGAAGACTTGTTGTTATCGAACCTATGGTCCTTAGTGTGAAATGTCATGGATGAAATACCTCCATGGTGATTTTTGCTTAGGGTGATCATCAATTAGGTTTGCAAATGGTCGTTGTTTGTCTTTGTAAGCTACTATTAAGAAGGAATGAATGTTGATCTTCGAATGAGAAGTAATAACATTTCCCATAGACAATAAATGTAATTGAATGAGTGAATGAATCTATGATCTATAGGAAGTTTGGAAGTGGAAGTCGATTGCCCCCAAAGCTTCGTTAATTGTTGTTTTAATCATCAATTTAGTTGTTGTTGCATGATTAGCATAGTTCTCTAGCTTTGCTAGTTGTTATCTTTCAATTTTATAACTTAGGACCAAAAAAACAACCAACCAACCCCCCCCCCCTTTTACATGCTTTTATATGTGTCTATGTATGCTTATATCTAGTATCTTTTCTCCTACATGTGTTTAAAAACTTGGAAAGATCCCTCTTCTCATGAATGACCCCGACTTTCCACTATCTAATTAATTATATATAGGAATCATTAGGGCTTAAAAATATAACTTTGAGAGGTACGGCAATGACCTCCCAAATTTTGGCGCCACTTCCAGGGAAGGGGCGCTTATTTTTAAGTGTTTGGGCATATTATGTGAGATTATGTGCTAATTTACATATTTTTCAGTTTTCTTTTGGTTTAATTGCTTAGTTGACTTGCCATTTTTTCTTGGCTTGGAGATGTATTGTTCGAGTTCTTGGTGTATGGTTCGTACGCAATCCTCTTCACAAGAACCCTTACACTACGACTCCGAGTTAGAGTTAAATTTGAGATGGGCTAGGAGGCTTTCTTTGGAAAGTGTGAATAACACCCCTCCTAGTGACCATTTTGTGAATACTTCTACTTCTATGGCCATCAACATGAGCACGAAGATGAGCATCCGGGAGGAGGGCCTCAACATCCTTCTCTCCAAGGCAGAGCTCCTCCTCTCTAAGGAAGGGAAATTCCTTTGGGGAAAGCCTTGTTGAGGGACATTATGGCATCCAACCTTGATCAACAACCGATGTGCATTGAGTATCCCTTGGTTAGACCGAACAGGCACTTCGAGCTAAAGACCGGGTTTATAAACATGCTACCTATCTTCCTTGGTAGGCAAGGGAAGAATGCCAACAAGCACCTCACCGAGTTTCACTTTTATGTGGTAGTACGATCCCCCATGGAGTAGATGAAGACTTTTACAAGTTGAAGTCATTCTCATTCACATTGAGGAATGGTGCAAGATATTAGCTCCACTACTTACCATCCAAGAGCATCAAAAGTTGGCTTGACATGAAGAGAAAATTTCTAGCCAAGTACTTCCCTGCCTTGAAGTCCACCACTTTGAAGAAGGACATAAGCAATATCCTTCAATGGCATGAAGAATCTCTCTTCGACTATTGGGAAAGGTTCAAGAAGCTTCTTGCAAGTTGTCCTTACCAAGGCTATTCAGAGGGAGATTTGATCTACTATTTTTACAATGGTCTTCTTGATGAGGACCAAAGATTAGTGAGGAGTTCTTGTGGTGGTACCCTTGGGAACAAGACTTCATCGGAGGCTATGCAATTATACGAGGAGCTAGCGGATGAGTCAAGGAACTTTATCTCGGGGGCCAATTTGAGAATGAGAAATCCAGTGCCCACAAGTGACCCTTCTAATAGTGGAAAGTTTGAGGACCAAGTCTCAGCCCTTGCTTCTATGTTAAATATTGTGAAATTTGTTTATCGGTGCATCCTACGGACACTTGCCCTACTTTTCAAGATGATTATGTCGAGGAGGTGAATGCCATAGGGTATTAAGGTGGGAAAGGTTATCAAGGCACCTAAGGCTATCAAGGCTATGAAAACTATCAAGGAGGTCGAAACCCTCAAGGAGGTCAAAACCCTCTACCGTATCGGTCTCCTCAACAACAATATTAAAGGCTTCATGACAAGCCCCAAGACCAAGAGGAGAGCTTGAGGTTAACAAAATATGAGGTGATGCAAGCCATTCACCGGTTGAGCATGTGTGCGGAGAAAGCTGAAAAATTCCAAGATGAAGCCAAGGCAAGCATCAAGACTTGGAAACTTAAGTGAGCCAAATAGCTCAAGTGGTGAATAGGATGGAAGCCCAGGAAAAGGTCAAACTTCCCTCCCCGACCGGAGATCAATCCCCGCCAAAATGCTATTGTTATCACTTTGAGAAGTGGTAAAGAGGTTAGCTCTCCCCCGGTTGATAAAGTTGTTGAAGGTGAACCTGGAAGGCTTGAAATGTTTGAGAAAGAGGTTGAAGAAGAGACCGAGAATTTGGCCAAGGAGCAAGCAAGGAAGGGGAAGGAGAAGGAAGAGGAGATCATCGTTGATAAATCAACCTCCATTCCCGAATCTTCATCCCCTCCTCACAAGAAGGCAAAGGTGGTGGAAATTCTCCCATATGTGTCGGAACCAATGTTCCCAGAAGATTTTAAGGATAAACGGAGAAAGTAGTCCAACAAAGACATCTACGAAGTCTTTTGTAGGTGTGAGGTAAATATCCCTCTCTTGAATGCTATTGAACAAATTCCTAGCTATGCTAAAGTTTTAAAAAAATTATGTGTTGTAAATAGGAAACAAAGAACAAAGAACAGCTTAAAAATGAGAAAAGTGAACATTCTCCGCTTTGTGCCAAAGGGAGTTACCCCCTAAATGTAGCAATCTCGGCTTGCTTGTAATCCCTTGCATGATAGGGAATACACATTGTGTAAAAGCAATGCTTGACCTAGGTGCATCAATAAATTTGATTCCTTACTCTTTGTATGAAAGCCTCAATCTTAGTACTTTGCACAAAACTAGAGAGGGGGGAGGGGGGTGATCTAACTAGCCGATTGTTCTAGTGTATACCCTAAGGGTATCGTCAAGGATGTGTTGGTCAGGGTAAATTCCTTAATATTTCCGCGGATTTTTATGTCCTCGACATGGAGCATGATAAACATGCCGCCCCAATCTTGTTGGGAAGGCCATTTTTTAAGACCACTAGAACCATCATTAATGTGCATAATGGTACCCTCACCATGGAATTTGATGGGATTAAAGTAGAGTTTAACATAAATGACTCTGTGAAGTATCCTCTTGAAGAATATTCTTGCCATGGCTTTTGATATTGTTAACGATGTTGTGCAAGATGTTTTTGAATTAAATGGTGATGATTCCTTATTAGTTGCTTTGGAAAAAGATGTTGAAGATTCATGTCTTGCATATTCCTTGAGTACTAACTTGAAGGAAAACATTGAGGTCTTAAGAATTCTTGAGGCAATGGTACCAAGTCCTACTCCTCTAATTTTAAAGGAACCCGAAGAACCGGAATTCCTTCCATCACTTGTGAAAGCTCTAGTGATTGAACTTAAACCTTTGCCAAGTGACCTCAAGTATGCATTTTGATGTGTCCATTTTATATGCTTTATTTAGTAGTATTTAGGATCACTTTTGTGCTCTTTTATTATTGAGAGCTTGTGTTTTACCTTGAAATTCTCTTAGGAGAAGTAAAAGCAACTTTATTCTCTTTTACCTCTTCTAAGTGGATTTTGTGTGACAAGGGAAGAACACGGAAGCAACGAAGACCGGAAGACATTGAAGACTATACTTTCGAAGACTTTTGGATACTCACTTCGAAGACATGAAGACCGGAGGCCGTTGAAGACCATTTTTGGAGCCGTTGAAGACTTGAAGATTGAGAGGGATGGCTATGAAGAAGACAAAGAAACAATGCAAAACTCTGGCTCCCGTCGCGACCCCCGTCGCGACACCATCGCGACCATCGGGGCACCGTCGCGAGTCGCGACGAAACTCGTCGCGAGTCGCGACCAACGGGCGGCCAGAAATCAACTTTATCTTCTTTGCACTATAAATACTACTCTCTTTCCTCCTCTTCTCCCGTTTTGCTCAGCCCGTTTTCTCTCTGGTTTTTGGGCGAAAACCCTAGGTTTTTCTCTTCTTTCTTTTCTTTGTTTTTTCTTAGTTTAATTATGTCTTTTGTTGTTCTAGAGTAGTTCTTGTACTTGGGAGCTATGGATTGAAGCTTCCACTTCTATGTATTGAGAACCATTTCTATCTATCTATTTGGTGTTTTTGCTATTGTGCATTTATTGTGCTTTGAATGTTAATTGTTGATTCCATTGATGTTGTTGGGAGCTTGAGGATATGAATGCTTGTATGAATTGCTAGCTAGGGTTTGGGGGATTTGGGTTAATTTCCCCCCTGTTCTTGTTAGGAATGTATGAGTGTGAATTAGAGCTTTTGATTGTGTTAGTGTGTTGACAATGTGCTAGACGAATGTGATCGATGTCGAACTCTTCGTCACGTTCGTTATGTGTAGCAAACGAGAGAGTCATATGCTCGTGGGTGAATGTGCTTGCACGTTCATCCAATCTCGTGTAATTGCATGAATCGGTTAAATGCTTAGTCACGGTGTAGTGGTCATAGGCGTTGCCGAGCTTGTTGGTCCTTCGTGCTAAATGCCACCAATGGTACCTCGAGTCGTGGTCGCGACTCGGGAGTCATTGGTGAGGTTTGACAAGCGATGTCGAACTCACACTTGCAAACTACTAACTAAGAAGGATAGGAGTTTAGTCTCCACGACAAGTAGTTGAAGTATTGAACAGATGATTTAAATCCATTCTTGAAGCATTTGTTATTTGGCGTTTATGTATTCTTGACGGTGTGTTTTACTGCATGTGTGCCATGAGTTGTTTGAGCATAGGTAGTGCTTGTGTGGTTGAATTGTTTAGGTGTAGGAATGTGACGAATTCCGTAGCGCCTTTGCATGAAGATCTATGAGCATGAACTTAGAACTCCTTGTGATGTGTGTGTTGTGGTACTTGCTAGATGGGTATGTGAGTGTTGGGTCCTGAATGCTATATGACGGAATGTGTGAATGATTCGATGAACTACATTAGATTTGGAAGTGGATATCCATTGCCCCCAAGGCTTTATTTTTGTAGTTTTAAAACCCCTTTTCTTTTGTTTTGTTTGATGATTAGCATAGTCACTTGACCTTGCTAGTTATCTTGTCTTTTTATCTTTGTTAACTTAGGAAACCAACCAACCAACCCCCCCCTTTTACTTGCTTTTAAGTGTGTGTAAATATAGTTACTCCTAGCATAGTATCAACCATTTGTGCTTGATTGCTTAGGAAGATCCCTCTTCTCATTGGACGACCCCGATTTGCCGCTATCTACCTAGTTGTAGAAAGTAAGCAAAACGGGTTTATAAATTATCTTTTGCACGGCGGGCGCGACGACCGCCCGCCTGTCACATTTCTTAGGGAAGGGAAGACACTCCCGGTTATCATTTCAAGCAAACTCACCAAAGAATAATAAGAAAAGTTGATGGTGGTGTTACGGGAGAATAAGGAAGTAATTGGATGGAACATTGCCGACATCAAAGACATAAGTCCATATACTTTCATGTATAGAATTTTGTTGAAGGAAGATGCGAGACCCGTGCGACAACCCCAATGCTGTTTGAACCCACCTATCATGGAGGTGGTAAAGGCGGAAATCCTCAAGTTACTCCAAGCAGGCATGATCTATCCAATCTCAAATAGAAAGTGGGTGAGTCCAACTCAAGTAGTACCCAAGAAGAGTGGAGTGACGGTGGTAAAAAATGAGAAAGGCAAAATGGTGCACACCCGAGTCCAAAATGGGTGCCGTTTTGCATTGATTACTGGAGGCTAAATGCAGAGACTCATAAAGATCAATTTCCATTGTCATTCATTGATCAAATTCTCGAGAGGCTAGCAAGTCACCCATTTTATTGCTTTTTGGATGGATACCCAGGGTACTTTCAAGTGGCCATTTCACCGGAAGATCAAGAAAAGACAATCTTTACGTGTCCCTTTGGTACGTTTACTTACCACCGTATGCCTTTTGGGCTTTGTAATGCTCCCGCTAATTTCCACAGGTGTATGGTAAGTATTTTCTCAGAATTTTCTGAAAACTTTGTTGAGGTATTCATGGATGATTTCACCATTCATGGTAATTATTTTGACAATTGTTTAGCAAATTTAGCACAAGTTCTTAAACGTTGCATTGATACTAATCTTGTGTTAAATTCTAAGAAGTGTCATTTTATGGTAGAGCAAGGCATTTTCTTAAGCCATGTTGTCTCCTCTAAGGGTATTGAGGTTGACAAGGCAAAGATAGACTCGATTCAAACTTTGCCTTATTCTACTAATGTGTGTGAAGTGCGCTCTTTTCTTGGACATGCAGGATTTTACCGTCTGTTCATCAAGGACTTTTCAAAGATAGCATCTCCTTTGTGCAAGTTGTTGCAAAAGGAGGTGGAATTTGTGATAGATGGGGGTTGTAAAGGGGTCTTCGATACATTGAAGGAAATGTTAGTCTCGGCCCCTATCATACAACCCCTGGATTGGTCTTTGCCTTTTGAGATCATGTGTGATGCTAGCGATTACGCCGTTGGAGCGGTGCTTGGTCAAAAGGTGGGGAAAGCGCCTCATGCCATCTACTATGCATCCATGTCTCTCAATGAGACCCACATAAACTACTCCACCACAGAAAAGGAGTTGCTAGCAGTGGTATTTTCTTTGGAAAATTTTTGATCTTACTTGCTTGGTACAAAAGTTATTGTGAACACTGACCATGCAGCACTTTGTCACTTGATAACAAAGAAAGAGGCCAAGCTAAGATTGATTAGGTGGATCCTGCTTGTGAGAAAATTTTAGTTAGAGGTGCGAGACAAGAAGGGCACGGAGAACCTTGTAGCTGATCATCATATTTGGTTTCCTCCATGCCAACATAGTAAGGTAAATTTATCAATGACGGAGAAACTACGGAAGGAGTTCCCCAATGAACAATTGTTTGCAATCAGGGACCTCCAACCGTGGTATACCGACATTGTGAAATTTCTTGTCTCCGGTAAATTTCCTCCTCATTTTTCTAAGGCCCGGAAAGATAAGCTAAAAAGTGATGCTAAATATTATGTGTGGGATGATCCCTTTTTTTGGAAACATTGTACAGATCAAGTTGCTAGGAGATGCATCCCCGATAATGAATTGCATTCGATTCTCACCTTTTGTCATTCTTATGGATGCAGTGGTCATTTTGGAGCTAAAAGGACTGCTAGGAAAGTCTTAGAAAGTAGTTTTTATTTGCCTACTTTGAATAAGAGCACATACATATTCTGTATGGCTTGTGACAAGTGCCAGAGAGTAGGAAATATCTCATCTAGAAATGAGATACCCCAAAAAGCAATGCTATATTGTGAAATATTTGATGTTTGGGGTATTGACTTTATGGGACCTTTCCCTTTGTGGCTTTACATATATTCTTCTTGCTGTTAATTATGTGTCGAAGTGGGTTGAAGCAAAATCCACTAGGACTAATGATTCTAAAGTGGTTGTAGAATTCCTGAAAGATAACATCTTCTCTACGTTTGGGGTACCCCCAAGCCTTGATTAGTGAATGTGGCACCCACTTTTGCAACCGGACCATAGAGGCACTCTTGAAAAAATATGGCATCACTCACAAGACATCCACCGCCTATCACCCACAAATTAATGGGCAGGCCAAAGTTTCCAATAAGGAAATCAATTCTATCCTTCAAAACATGGTTAACCCTAATTAGAAGGATTGGAGTTCTCGGTTGAATGACGCGTTGTAGGCTTGTAGGATGGCTTACAAGATGCCGATTGGTATGTCACCATACCGGTTAGTGTTTGGTAAGCCCTGTCACTTACCGGTGGAAATTCAACATAAGGCTTACTGGGCAGTCAAAGAAATCAACCTTGATATAGATGAGGCCAGCTTGCATATGAAGCTACAATTGGAAAAAGTAGATGAGATCCAGGGGGAGTCCTATGAGAATGCCAAAATATATAAGGAGAATACAAAGGTGTGGCACGACAAGATGGTCATTAGGAAGGAATTTGAAGTGGGTCAAAAGGTTATCCTATTCCAATCCCGCCTTCGCCTATTTACCGGTAAGTTGAAGTCCCAATGGATCGGTCCTTTTGAGGTGGTGAAGGTATTCCCACATGGTGCAGTGGAAATCCTAGATCGAGCTAAGTCTAATACATTCAAAGTCAATGGAATACGTTTGAAACCTTACCACGAGAATTTTGTGCCAGAGAAGAGAGATGATGTTGATCTCCTTGATCTAGTTTGTGAGTAAGCTCCAAGAAAGGGGAGTGAGTCATGCCGACGAAGTTAAATATACTTGGTTTTGATCATCTGAATCATCATTGGTGACTTTCTATTGATGTTGTTTGGTTTTTAGTTTTTGTCATTAGTTTCATTTTTCCGTCACGAATGATTGTTTGGTTTTGAGTGGTGTCATTAGTTTCATTGTTTTGCTTTATGCTTGTCATTAGTTTCATCATTCAGAAGATTTTGCTGGAAAAATGAGCTCCCAGGTCCACTTTTTGCGAGTCGCGACAGAGTGGTCGCGAGTCGCAACGCAAGCTTTGACTGGATGTGCTTTTTGACCTACCCGTCGCGAGTCGCGATGGGTGTACAGCCCTATTTTTTTAAAATGGGGAGAACCCTTTTAAAACCCCATCTCCATCTTATTCCCTTCATCTCCTCCACCGCTCCACCAAATTCCACCACCCTCTGGCCACCACTCACCTGTGCTCCACCCTAAAATTAACCCTACACCACTCCCCAATTCATCTTACCGAATCTTTACCCATAAATTGGCCTAGTTTGTTGAAGAACACAAAACCTTAGAATTTGGGAGTTTTGTGATTTTTAGCAATCTGGATTTGAATTGGTTGTGGGCTTAGTTTCTTCTTCATCCTAAGCATATAAGTGGTACATTCCTTCACTTTCTTGAGCTTCAATTGTGATTATGTTGTACAATTTATTTTATGGGACATTGTGTAGATTATGTGTGATACCTTAGGGATTTAGATTCTTGGAACATTGTAGATTCTTTTGAATATATTGTTCTTATGATTTGGTTTGATGAAGATCGTGTGAATATATTATGCTTATGATTTGGTTGGATGTGGGATAGCACTAAGCTCATTTTGATTATGTTGATTTGCTCATGTTGGTGTTGTGCTTGCATTGTGATTACATTGTTGCTTTGGTTAAGAATTTTGTTGTGGCTTGTACTAGAAATTAGGCATGTTGGCTTGATTAAACATGTTTGATATTTTGATGCAATGTTATTATGCTTAAGGTAGTTTGGCCATAGCACTTGAATAATAACGCTAAGAACGTACTAATAGTAGCTAAACTAGTTAAGCATGACTGTGATTATTGGATATAGCATATTGGATGTTTAACTATGTGAGAACCTAATGGACTTAAAATTATGGGCATGTTGAATGTGACATGGATTGTATATGCAATTGTGGTTAGGACTTGAACTAGTTGGCTTGGATTCGATTTGGTTTGTAATATTGGCAAAACTAGTTTAAGATTGAGTATGATTTTGTGATATTGCATGTATGTATATTCCTATGCGTTTGACTTGTTTGTTGTGGTTTTTAGGTATGGCCCCTACCAAGAGACCTAGGGCTCTTCCACAAGGTGGGTACACCACCGCTCCACCTCCACCTTCGCCGCCGGCTCCGCAGTCGAGCATTGTACCTCCTCCTCCTGATAGGTACATGGGTTTGACCCGGATCATCGGTCCCTATACGGAGAGGTAGGAAGCCTTGGTCGCTAGCTCAAGGAGATAAGTTTCGTTGACGTGCCCACACTGGGCGCTCTTGGGCTAACCCAGTCACTCCAATGCCTCCTCGCCGAAGGAGGGTTATAGGGTTTCATGGGAAAGAGTGCCCCCTCCTACTGGCGATACACACTGGAGTTTCTATCTATGGCTTGGATATGCAGCATGAGGGATGATCAACCATGCAGGAGTTACATCACTTTTCACCTAGATGATATACCCCGAGAGATGACTGTCTTACAGGTTAAGGAAGCCTTTGGATGGGACACGACTGAGATCTGGGCGAGGCTGGATCCATTGGCCCAGGATAGACCAATTGAGGATGACATACACTTCTGGAGTGTCATCAACATGAGGGCAAAGAACTCTCATGACAAGAGCAGTGTCATCCTCCATCCCGCACTCCGTTATGTGCAAAGACTTTTGGTCAGCACAGTGCTTTACTCAGCGGAGCCGACGAATGTGCCAAACCACGACCTTCACTTCTTATGGCACTTGACGAGTGAGGGATTGGGATACGGGTTATGGGCCGAGCTATAGATGAAGAGGATTGTAGAGGTGGTGGAGAAGCCAAGGGGGAAAATTATGGTTGGAGGCATTATTGGCCTCTTAGCAGAGTACCTAAGATTAGTCCCACTGAATAATTTTCTGCGCTTGGGGAGGCACACTTCCCACCTCATCACTGCAGAGAAGTTGGTGCAATTTGAGATGCTTAGTACCACACGGACCACATGGGTGTTTCATTGGTTATATGGCACCAGGAAGGTCACATTCATGGCACTTTATCAGCCCAACAAAATGAAGTTGGAGTTTGATACACCCTTTGAGGACTTGGTGATTCCACCTGACTCTTTGTGCAGAGAGGAATTTTAGTGTGAGCTCAATGACCTTGGTCCAGCCCTTATCCAACGCGATAATAGTATCTTGCCTTTCACTGAGCGACAGCAGTAGCACTCTCCACAGCCTCCACCAGAGACCGAGCCTATGTATGAGGATTATGTGCCACCTCACTACTCTCAGCCTTTGCATGATTTATATGAGTGTATGATGCAGACTATGCAGGATGGATTCTGCCGCCAGGATAGCATGATATTGGAGCACAATATTTTTGCCTCCCAGAGATTGATCAACATGGATGAGGAGATTGACCATCTGTCAGCTCGCATCCATGAGTTGCACTCCCAGGAAGGTGGTGCCTCAAGGCCTGATCTTAGAGCAAAGAGGCGTAGAGCTAGGAGGCAGAGGAACACGGATTAGCTGGTTCATTATCAGCAACATTCTTTGGGTGGTGGCCCTTCTTCCTCACAGTAGTGATTGTGAGCATTATATTCTTACCTTTTCCATACTTCGCTTTGTACGTTTTGCCCTATTTTGTCTACATTGAAGGCAATGTAGCGTTCTAAGTATGGGGAGGGGTATTTACTAATTTCAATGCTTGGTTTGGAGATTTTTTTTTCTAGACTTGCTAATTTTGGGATATTTATTTTGCTTTGTTTTGGATATTTTTCCCTTTTTTTGGGGGGGGGGGGGGGATGCTTTCCTTTTGATGTACTTGGATGATGTTAGCTTTGATATTTTTCTTAGCCTTAACATTTGGAAAGCACTTTTCTACTTTTTTATTGGAAAAACATGAAAAATATTTTCAAAATTTTAGAAAATAAATTAAAATAAATAAATAAATAAAAAGAATTTCACTAAGTTGAAAACCTGAGAGGGCATCTTAGGCAACATTGGGGGCCCAGCTAGGTCCAAAACCCCAAAGGGTGACCTAAGTAAAAATGAGAGGCTAAATGTGCAGAAAAAGGTGAGATGTGAGCCGAAGAAACATGATGTGTGGCTAGGTTGAAAATCTGAAAGGGCTCCTAGGCAATATGAGGGAAATAGAGAGAAAAAAATGTTATGTGTTCACTCATTTGCCGGCGTTGGAGTTATAAGGTTGCGGTAGCCACATGGATGGATCGGGTAGCTTGACATCTTGAAGACCTCTTGGAATTGGGAAATTCAGCGGGGAAAATGAAGTAAGTTATGAAATTCTTGATCGTTAATATACTTCGTTTTTAGGATGATATATTGGTATAAAGTGGAGTATGTGTTTGAACTTTATGCATGCTTTTAGCTTCACATTGTACCATTGGATTTGGAATTGTCAATTCAAGATTTGGAGATGTTTTAGAGATATCAATTAATTGATAGGTTGATAAAGTTTGGGTAGATTCAGGAATGGGGGTTGTGGGAAACTTCTCATTCGATCTTAACATTCGGATGTGTGATATTGAGATTTTTGTGAGGTATTAACTTGGGGGAATAGAAGTTAGGATGGGGATACGTCAATTCCTTCGTGTGCTTGGATCTTTTCTTACTCGAGGGCGAGTAAGTTTTAAGTGTGGGGAGGTTTGATGTGACCATTTTATGTGCATAATTTAGTACTTTTTGGGATCACTTTTGTGCTCTTTTGTTATCAAGAGCTTGTGTTTTACCTTGAAATTATCTTAGGAGAGGTAAGAGTGACTTTACGCTCTTTTACCTCTTCTAAGTGGATTTTGCATGACAAAGGAAGAATATGAAGACTTGAAGGCCGGAGGCCGCTGAAGATCACCTTTTGAAGACTTTGAAGACTTGCTTCAAATATTTGAAAACTTGAAGATCCGAGGCCGTTAAAGATCATCGTTTGAAGACTTTGAAGACTTTCTTCAAAGATTTGAAGACTTGAAGAATGAGAGGGATTATTATGAAGAAGAGTGTTTGCTACAAGAAGAAAAGAAGACAAGGGTAAGTTCTGGTACCCGTTGCGAGTCACGACGCACGGGTGGCCAGAACCCAACCTTATCCTTTTTGTACTATAAATAGCATTCTCTTTCCTCTCATTCATAACTTCTTCTTCCACCCGAATTTGATACTATTATAACCCTAGTTTTCCACCATTTTCATCTTTGATTTCTCTTTTTTTTTATGTTTGGTTTGTTAGCATTAATTAGTATGAAACCTAGTAGCTAAATCTAGTTCTTGGGAGCAATTGATTGAAGCTTCCAAACTTATGTGGTGAGATTCTCTATTTGCTCATTTGTGAACATTTATTGGAGAGCATTTATTATGCCTTTAATGCTTTGTTTTGCCTCATTTATACCATGGGTTGTTTTATTATATGAAATGTTTGTATGATTGAAGTGTTAGAGTGTTAGGAAAGTTGCAAATCTCTTAGCTCATTTGACATAAAATCTAAAAGCATTGATTTAGAACTTCTTGTGTATAATGTGTGGTGATTCTTGCTAGATAAGTATGTTAATGTGGATTGTTCTCATATTTATCACATAGATGCAAAGAAAGGTTGAACCTTGAATGTGGTTTGTTCTAGGGTTAACCTAGTAAATGATTTGTTTGGTTAAATGACTATGTCTTTGGTAGAAGGCTTGTTGTTATCAAACCTATGGTCCTTTGTGTGAAATGCTAGTGATGAAATACCTCTATAGTGTTGTTTACTTAGAGTGATCATCATATTAAGAAGGAATGAATGTTGATTTTCGAATGTGAAGTGATAACATTTCCCATAGACAATAAATGTAATTGAATGAGTGAATGAATCTATGATATATAGGAAGTTTAGAAGTGGAAGTCGATTGCCCCCAAGACTCTGTTAATTGTTGTTTTAATCATCTATTTAGTTGTTGTCGCATGATTAGCATAGTTCTCTTGCTTTGCTAGTTGTTTTTCAATTTTATAACTTAGGGCCAAAAAACCAACCAACCAACCAACCTCCCCTTTTTACATGATTTTTTATGTATCTATATATGCTTATATCTAGTGTGTTTTCTCCTATATATGTTTAAACACTTGGAAAGATCCCTCTTCTCGTGGATGACCCCGACTTGCCATTATCTACTTAATTGTAGATAGGAAGCATTATGGCTTAAAAATATAACTTTGAGAGGTATGACGATGACCTCCCAGCACTACTTGAAGAGTCATCCTAGTCAAGGTTTATTTCTCTCTTCACGTAGTTCTTTCCAGTTGACTGCTTACTGTGATTCTGGTTGGGTTGTGTGCCCTATCACACGACGTTCACTTTCTGGATATTTTGTGATGATCGGTGATTCTCTGATTTCATGGAAGACCAAGAAGTAACCTACGGTTTCTCGTTCTTCTGCTGAAGCGGAGTATCGTGTTATAACAGTTATTGTTGTGAGTTATTGTGACTTAAGTCTTTGCTTAAGGATTTAGGTGTTGTTCATTATGCCCACATGCGACTGTTTTGTGATAGTCAATCTGCTCTTCATATTGATGATAATCCTGTCTTTCATGAACGTATGAAGCATATAGAGGTTTACTATCATTTTGCCAAAGATTTAGTACAGTCTGGTACTAATGTTACTCATCATATCCGCACTTCTGATCAACCTGCCGACTTATTCACGAAAGCTCTTGGACGTAATCAGTTTCAACTACTACTTTGCAAGTTGGGTATTCTCAATCTACATGCTCCAACTTGAGAAGAAGTATTGAAGAAATAGAATATTTTGTGAATATTATTTAGATTAGTATCATTTTCCTTATTTACTAAAAATTCTTGTAACGCTATATAATATACCCCGAAGATATTCATTATTACCCTTATTTTCTACAATAGGAGAGAGAGTGTATTCATTATGTTTATAAATATTTTTTGCAAATAGATCCCTATAATTTTGTGAACTTTCTTTAATAAAAACCAAAAAAATTTAATGACAAAAAGTGCCCATGTTTATATATACAATATCTTGTATTGTTTATGTTTTATTCCATGAGAATTATATATGTATATATGAGTGTGTCTCCTGACAGGCGGTCAATCCATGAGATTATGGACAGGCCACTTATTTCTTACCTTATATACTGCATTTGTTAAATTACATACAAAATTTAGAATTTATGAAAATATTTTTTTATATCATATATTTTTATGTTTTCACCTTCAAATACATATTATTACTTGTTTTAACTTATAAAATACAATATTTAAATTTTATAAAAATTCACAACATTTAAGATAATAGTTCGTGTGGACTGTCCATAAACTTATGGAAAGACCGTTTTCCTGAAACTTTTTTCTGTATATATACTCCCTCCGTCCCAGCTCAAACTGCACACTTTCTATTTTGGGCCGTCCCAGCTCAAATTGCATTTTCAGAATATGCCAAATATGTCAAGGTTGACTTCAGTTGTAATGACCAACATGCCCTTATTTTTTTCAGAAATTGCAAGTGTTAATGGGCTGATTTGAGAGATTGGTTTAGCCCTTAATGGAGTTGGGCTGATTTAATGAGGGTTTGGGATAATATTAAACTGAGTTGGGCTCGGTTTAATGGGAAGGGAATTTGAAACGGAAGGCATCGGTTTATGTGCTGGTTGTTTGCGTTTTAACGCATGCCTCAGAAGCACACTGCTCCATGCCTCAAAAGCACAACCTTATCATCACAGCCTTCGATGCCTAACCTTATCATCTCCCATCTGGTTCCTCACAAACCCTCACAAACCTTATCATCTCCACTGTGAAACGAGAGCCCCTGAGATCTTGAACTCAAAGATCCTCTCTGTTCTTCGAAAATCTTCATCACAAGTCCGAAATCCCATCCTATGTTAGCATATTACCCGATTATTTCTTCACAGCTCACTTCTCGTGCTCACTGATTCGCGAGATTTGGTGGATTCGTGAAACCCTTTGTTTCTCGAATCACCACCGGCGGTCGGATCGTGTATTTTATGGTTTGAAAAACTAAAAGTTGTCATTTTTTAAAAACTTTGTGTTCAACTCTTTACTGGTTTCGCGATTTTCGGATAAGGGTTTCCGTAGATCTGGGTGTTTAAACTGTTTTTTTATGAACAAACCGTACTCTTTTTTTCGATCCCATTTGTGTTCTGCATGTTTTCGTGGAGGGGTTTTCCAACCCAAGGGTTTGCATACCCATGCCGAGCATCGGCTGCTCCGAGCGTGGGTGTGGTCTGTTGTACCCCATGACTGGTTGGATGTTTCGAGTATACGCTTCCCTTTTGAAACCCATTTTCTGTTTACTGGTCTCTTCAGATCTGGTGGTTTTTGGAAATGCTCTGTTTTCCCATGCTTATGAGCGGTCTTGAAATGCTCTGCTTTCCCATGCTTATGTGCGGTCTGAATGCTCTGTTTTCCCATGCTTATGTGCGGTCTGAATGCTCTGTTTTCCCATGCTTGCCTTGGCCTTGTGACTATGCTGGTCTTCCTTACTGCTATGTGACTGTGCATGTGTCTGGAATGAGGTGAAGCCCCTGTTTGTTATGCATGCCTAATTTGTGTGTTGGTATTAACTGTATCAACTGATAGTGTGTGTTGCATGTTGTGATTAACTGTATCAACTGATAGTATCAACTGATAGTGTGTATGAACTGATAGTATCAACTGATAGTGTGTATCAACTGTATCAACTGATATCTATGTTGTGGCTGTCTGGTGCTTGCATGCGGTTCATTTCTGTGAAAGCTTTCCCTGGTCTGTGAAGGCTTTGTTCATGTTCGCATGACACTCGTTTCCCTATGCCTATCTGAGGTTCATGTGTACTGTTCGCATTACTGTGACATGAATGAAGTGAAGCCCCTGTTTCTTATGCATGCCTAACTGGTGTGTTGGTATTAACTGTATCAAATGATAGTGTGCATTGGTCTTCAACCATGATGTCTTGCTCCATAATGTCTTTGTTCGAGTTCGCATGTTATGATTTCTGATGCTTGTCTGGTGTTAATGTGTCTCATTCCTCCGGTCATTTGCTGATTCGCACTCGTGTTTTTTTGGCATGTTCTTGTTTACCATCACAGCTTCCACTCTTCCTAATGAGTACACCTAGTGATGAGCCCAATCACTTGTCCCTCTCATGTCCCGGAGCTTCAAGCTCCCAGGTGCTGATGGACATTGTACAGGGTGATGAATCACATTCTCTGTCAGGATCCATGTCTGATTCAGATGTTCCGTTGGCCACTCACTTCAGTCCAATCAACTTTTCTGAGTGGACTCCGTGGTCGGAGGATACCCCTGTTGATTGTTCTAAGGTCGAGCAGCCTCTGGAACCTGTCAACTCCCCTGACGATGGTTTCGTACTTGATAAGGAAAGTCGGGAAAATACAGATTGGTTTCCAAAACTGTATGGTGTTACTGATTATCACAGCATCAAGTTTGGTGAACCAGGATTCTATGAATATGGTTCATGCTATTTTCACGGGAATTGGCCGGAAAAGGGGGTTACGGAAGGCAAGAAAAAATGGTCCTTGCGTAATTTGCCCCAAGATGTTCTCGACGACATATCTTTTTGGGAGAAAATGCCAACCCCGGAGGGATATGTGCCGTCCGAGCTGAAAAAGGGAAACCCTCCCAAAACCAGCTTGATGGCACTTTTTAAGGTTGCATCTTCCCTCTTTCTTTCATTTTTCCTTGGCGTCATTGTATTCTTCACTATCATTCTATTTTAATGTTTACTTTGTTTGTGCAGGTGGATGAGGACAGCACAAGCAAATCCAGTAACTGACCTTCGCGCCCATTCGGTTATAATGACAATGCTGCTGTACATTATCAGTAACTGTTCTTTGGCATGTGTCTTAGTTTTGAAATGCGTGTTATGTGCTACATGACATTCTTATCTGGTTTTCTGTTTCTGGACTGGTAACATATTTTGTGGGAAGTTCTTATGTGGGCTGGACTAACATTTTTCAACTGTGATACAGTCGTGTGTGACTGTCTGGACTAATAGTTTTCTATATGACTGTGAAACTGCATGCTCTGTATGATGATAAGGTTGTGCTAAGGTAAGGCTGTGACCGATACATTGCAGCCATGCGGTTGGGTCGACAGACTTGGCTGTTCTTGGCGGGGCAGTGTGACGGGATTGCGATTAAATTAATTGAGTCACAGTAGATATAGAGGGTCGTAATCGATGATGATGCTGTGATGTATGATTGTCAACAAATGCAGCCATGCCTCTCAGTTATAAAACTGATTTGATCTTGGCGGGGCATTCCTCTGATTTGAAAACAGCCTGAGATGTACTGTCTTAATGTTTACTTTGAGTTCTGGCAGCTTGTTTGTAATGATGTGAATGCTGTTTTGAAAATGACACTGAACGCAACCTGGTTTTGCTGATTCAAATCCAGATGGATGGTGTGATGATGTGTTCTGTTAGTACAGTTTTAATGTTGTGTGCCATCCAGTTTGTGCAACTTCAGTCCTGTGTTTGTTTGCATCCATTACTTGGGATTTTTGAAACTAGAAATGCATTCATTCATTCATATAAACCGTTTTTACAAACAAAATCAAACAGGGGTGATACGAACCCTATTTTACAAGGTTGCACCGTAAACATGACTATGAAAACCAAAATGCATGTTTATACAGATTTCCAAGTGCAACCCTACAAAATGTATTCCATGCCATTCTTTTTCAACCCATTTCCAAGCTCAGCATGAGATCTTGAACTTGTGCAGTCATTCCAACAGCAATTAGGTCTTCCAAACTTTTTCTAACAATTTCATGCTCCACAATCAAATTTGTTGGCAGAATCCCCTGCCTCATCAGTCTTTGCTTACCCATATGTGGCAATCTAAAATTATTTCCCCCCTTATCCTTCATGATTTCAATCATCACATTTTGCAACGACAGAAAAATATGGTAAATCTTTTTTGGGTCCTCTCTTTCAAAAGCATTGTTTACAGCCTCTAGGAGTCCCTCTAAGTCTGTGCTAGGTGTTTCATGCTGTAAGCTTTGGATGGATGCAAAAAACCCAAGGTCTAGGATGTTTAAATCGGGTGACCTAGCTGGTTGGCACACCATTTTAATTGTGAAACCATCTGAATTTGCAGCTGCTATGAACTCAGGGTCATTGGACAGTATATGGGATGGGGCATTATCTTGCTGTATGCTGATCTGTTTGCTTAACCAAGCTGGCCACTTAGCTTTAATTGCAGGGATGACATCGTAAATAAGTTTCTTCCTAGTGCATTCCCTATTAACCTTCTTAATTGGTGTTAAAACTAGGGTTCCCCTCGGCCTGTTGACACTATTTTTCTTGGCTGCAACATATTCAGTATAAGGAAAGACACCTACTTTACCATCAAAGACACAATTTCCCTCATGGTCAAATATAGGCCTACATACTGCACATAAGAACATCAACTTGGGTATGTAGTGCTTGTTGTGTTGTGTTCTATACGGTTCAGGTTCTTCAGGGGCTAGTAAGTACCTTGTGGTAGATTCAGTGAGGTAGAACCACTTCTCATCAATGTGAATAATGTTATGCATGTCCTTGAATTGCATGTTGCATTCTACGCTTGATAAACACCATTCCATTCTCCTTAGCTTGGCTGTTGTTGATAAGAATGGATGAACTGCATTGGTATGGCTTCTGATTTCTTTGTTTGTCACAGCCCGGTGCACCGTACTCTTGCTCATTTGTAGAGCAGCTGCTGTTGACCGGCATGTTCTTCTCTTTGAAAGAGGTATGGCCATCAGTGCTGCTGTGTCGATTGGCTTCCTCGTTGGGCATGGTCGCCCATGCCGCAACGATCTTGCTGATATTGATTCCCCGCCAGCTATCTGTTGCTTTACTCTCGCCCAAATTGTGCTGATTGTTCGAACGGAACAGGCCCACTGATTTGCTGCCCGTAGTCGCTGCTCATGTTTGAGTTTTCCGTTGCTGATGTGTTGCAACAGAAAATGAGCTACTTGCTGCCTTTCCTCATCTGTAAGATTTCTTCCCACCATCACAGCCCACCAACATTAAGATCCCAGGGAGGATCTTTGAGGGACCAGAAGGAGTGTTGAATGTCTGAGGGGTCTTAATGTTGGAAAAGGGGGGATCTGGAAAAAAGTTTGGGAAAAGGTGAAAAGGATGTTGGAATGGTGGTATTAATGCTGTTGTTCAATGCTTTTATAGAGAATAATGGTAGGAATGGCAGA
Organism: Rubia yunnanensis; assembly: GCA_037428765.1. NCBI lineage: Eukaryota > Viridiplantae > Streptophyta > Magnoliopsida > Gentianales > Rubiaceae > Rubia > Rubia yunnanensis. Next base: position 59,340,591 of record CM075069.1, on the reverse strand, counting down.
GAATGTTTTTGCTGCCTTTAAGTTTTTTTTTTTTGGGCCTTTTTTGGCTCCAGATTTTAGGTTCAACATGTTTTTGGAGCCAATTCGGTTTTTTTGGCTCCAAATCTGATTTTTTGGAGGCAAATGTTACATTCTGGAGGGAAATTTTAGTCTGTAATGAGTTGTAAATTAAACCAAAAACCAGATTTGAATTACACTGTTCAACTTTTTCGTTAACAGTGTTTTCCCCTTACATTTTCAGCTTTTCCAGTACTGCATGGGTACTGTAGCTACTGTACAAAAATACCACTCCTCTTTCTCTCTCTGCAATATGAGATGGGACAGAGGGAGTACTCTCTTTATTCCTTAATGAGATTCCGAATTCAAAATGGCACAAAATTTAAGGAAGCTGACGTGGCAAATGCAACACGTGGGGAAGGGCCAGATTTTAGTCAACTGTTTTTGGATAAAATAACTGTACATTTTTTGGGTAATCTTTCCCGGTAACACCGTCTTCGGCCCACTTCCATCCGCGACTCAACGACGGTGAAGCAACAATCTTCAGTGTCCGTAACCCAGGGACCCAAAATTGTTGGTTCGTCTTCCGTTTGAGAGTTGGTGAGCTCTGTCGGCCACTCCAGGTACTTCTTCCGATTGGGTTGGAGATTACACGTTAAAGTTTGGCGGAATGAAAAGAGATGGAAATGGAGGATATAGAGGCGGATGAAAGCATATAAAAATTAAAACAGATAGATGGATCTGGAAACAAAGAAAAGTTGGCGGATGAAAGCAGAGAAAAGTGGTAGCCAAAACCCTATATTTTGGTCAAAAATATCAATCTAATCTTAACTAAAATATATCTGAAATTCTTTAAAATAACTATTATACCCCTTTGAGGAAAAAAAGGAAATTTTTAAAAAATGAAAAAAGATGATGTTACCCTTCCCAAAAAGTGATCAAACCCTTCCGTCTGTCACTGCCGACAGCCAATGCTAGTCAAAATGTCGGTTAGTGTCGGTAAAAGGTGGTCAATGCTGGACTGCCGCTAACTGCCGGATTAGATCAGTACTTTTATTAATAAAAAAAGGTTAGATTAGCATAGTAAAGAAATACGGGTTTAAATCAGCACAAATGTAAAAATGATAGGGTCAGATCAGCACTATCATAAAAAAAAAAATTTTGAGGAGAATCCACTGCTTAAAAATATGTTTTCATTACAACTTCATAATCTAATGTATCATAAATATATTTATAATTTGTATTTCTTCATTACGAAAGTAAGAAATTTTGGTAAATACTTTTCGAAGAAAATTTAAAAATTTTGATAAATAATTTCCTTACTAAATTCGGTAACTTTGTAATTAGAAATCGACATATATTGCTACTCGGATACTGCTAGGTACAAAATCAACTTTTCATTATGGAAACTGAAATTGTATACTCCATATGTCCAGATAAATTGGCATGTTTTGACATTTGGAAGTCAAAACGAGTCAAATTTGACCATTAAATTCTTTTACTATACGTGCAAGAATATTATCATGTTAAATTGTTTGATTCATCATCACATATATTTTAAAATTATTATTTTTCAAAAAACATTTACACACATGAATAAAGATATTAATATTGCCTCTGATCCTCTTATAATGGCTAACATTTTATTTTAGGATGGTCTTTTTATTTTGACTCCTTCCTCTTTTGGCAAATTCTATATTATTTTCATTCACTCAATTTACTTTTTACTCTGTGAATACATCTCCCTCCACTCATTCCAACTTTTTAAAATCTTTGTGTGTCATATTATAAGAGGCCACATTTAGAGGGATAGGGGGAAGTGTTGAAAATTGATTCAGTTGGCTTCTAAATGTAAAAATGTGTCAATTTATCTGGGATAGAGGGAGATTTGAAAATTAATTAGAAATTAACATACAAATTATAAACATATTTATGATATATTAGATTATGAATTTGTAATGAAAACATATTTATAAGAGGTGACATCTCTTCAAAAAGATGTTTTTTTATGATAGTGCTGATCTGACTCTATCCTTTGTACATAAGCGCTAATTCAAACTTGTATTTTTTTTACTAAAGTGCTTATCTAACTCTGTCTTATAAATAAAAGTACTGATCTAACCCGACCACCTTCAGTCGGGAGCGGCCCGACGTTGACCACCATTGATCGATATTGACCAACATTTACCACTGTTGACCAGCGTTGACCAGCATTGACCAACGTTGACCAACGATAGTGCCTAGGGGTATATGGTCATTAAAATTTTAGTTTTAAACTTAGGGGTTATTTTATCTTTTTAGATTAGGTCAACGTCTCAATTCCTTTAGTCAACGTCGAAATAGTGTAATTTGGGTATATCTGCACCACTGCTCAAAAACTCAGGGTTAGTTTCTTATTTTAAAATTTTACATGGTTATATCTGCACTTTCAAAATTTAATAAGGTTATTTAGGCACTTTTCCTAAAATTTATTTTAAAAAATTTTCATAATTTTATGTACATCACTACAATAAATAAAAAATAAAACTCAAATCACCATATTAATCATATTGATTATGAAATGACCTCATCTTACTATTATACTAATTATAAAAGAGCCTGTCTCTTGGAAGACCGTCTTTCCATAAGTCATGGAAGACCAAGGTTTAAACTGTAAATTAAAAAAAAATGAAGATAAAATTTTTGGATTGCATTAATTGGATCATAAACTTTATAAATGCTGCATAATAAATTTTTAATATTACAACTAAAATATTTTACCTTTTCATTATTCTAATTAAACTATGTCTTTTCACAAGTTCCACAATTCTTAATATTACAACTAAAACATTTTATCTTTTATTATTTACTATGTCTTTTCACAAGTTCCACAATTCTATGAAATTCTATGAAAAAATTGTATTTACCAAGACTTTGCCATTATAAAATAACACTGTCTAATTATTAGTCAATTTAACATAAAATTGTGTACTTATATTGTAACATATTATTATCAAACTTTAATCATGTTAAACAGCAAATTCTCAACCAATGGTCGACATTGTCGTCGACACATTGTCGTGATTGTATCACTGTATCGCCACCACATCTTTGTGGACTAAGTTATCCATACGCTTGTAGACCAATCAATATTCGAATGGAACGGTTTTGAACTTCTCTTATAATAGTTTTTAGTGTAAAATAAAATAATAATAATATATATGAGTAATTCAAAAGATAAATAAAATATTTTCTAGATCATTAATAAAAAGAATTTCTTTTGTATTGTATTTTCATACAAATAGGTGTAACAATAGAAGCATATAAACAGTCATATAATATGAATAGTCATATAGTTATACATAGTTATTTCACATAGTTATACATAGTAAAGCACATAGTTATTGCACATAGTTATTTCACATAGTTCTTGTAATTATAAATACTCTACCTAATTCTAATGAAGATATATCTTGGAAATCACCTTAAACATGGTATCAGAGCTCTTCTAAGATCCTCTCTCTCTTTTTCTTAGTGTTTTACAAACCTTTCCCCTCCTTTCTTCTTCTCTTTGCCGCCCCCCCCCCCCCCTTCTTCTTTTTCGCAATTTTTTTTCTTTTTGTGATTTTCTTGTTAATTGATCATGGCCGATGATAAGAGTTCGGATAAATTGTCCCTCACCACGTTGATTCATCTTCTCAATACCAAGCTTGAAGCTGCTACGTATCTGCAATGGAAGCAACAGGTTCAGTTTGTGCTTCGTTCACAGGGTTTGTTTGGCCATCTAGATGGCTCCTCTCCTCTCCCCAGTTTTCCGGTGATGGCGACGTTGGGTTCCTCCTCCTCCACGCCGCCAGATGACGCCACTGTTAAGGCCGCCCAGGATGCCTACTCCGCTGCCCGGAGCACTTATGATGCATGGGTTCTTGATGATCAGCGTCTCTGCAGTCTTCTTTATTCCTCTCTCTCCGCTGAGGCAAAGAATGAGATCTCGATGTGTGAAACCGCGAAGGATATGTGGGATACCTTCGCCACCGTCTATCGACCTGCAAGTTTGGTCAATGCTTTCAGCCTTCGTCAACAGGCTACTCTCCTTCGAAAAACGAGTACGGTTCACGATCTTCACCTTGCTTTACTGGCTATTATTGATAAGTTGTCTGCTATGGGTGATCCCGCAAAGAATGAGGAAAAATTGTTATGGTTTCTTACTGCCCTAGGCCATGATTATAAGGATTTTAGTGCCCCTATCGCTAATCGTCAACCCCTTCCTGCTTATTTGAATGTGGTTGACGAAGCAAAGGGATATGAATCGTTTTTGCTTAGTTTGGAGAAAACTAGGGGTATTTCTGCACAGGGTTCGAGTACAGGTCCTGTAGCTTTCATGGCGGCCGAGCAGCAACCTCCTTCTGACGACGCGTGGGCTCACGCGCCTGGTGGAGCCGCGCGTGATGGCAGCGCGTGGCGTCCACGCGCAGCCTTTTCTGGCCGCTCCGGCGGCCGGCGTGGTGGTCGTCGTCCCTGGGGGTCTTCTGGTCGTCAGCCCTGGTCCAGATCAGCCGCTAATGGTGGTCAAGTTCAGTGCTTTACCTGTGCGGGCTTCGGTCACATATCGAGTCAGTGTCCCTCGTCTGTTCCTCGTCCTCCGGCTCCGATTTTTCAGCCCTATGCTGCTCCAAAATATTTGTCACCTGCTGCTCCGTATGCTCCACCTCCACAGGCTCCGGTTGCTCAGCACTTTCTTCCATATGCTCCTCCACAGCTTCCGGCTCCTCAGGCTCCTCATGCTTATCTTGCACAGCAGTTCCTGTCTCCGCCTCCTCCGTCCGCTGCCCATTTACTGCCTTATCATGCTCAGCCAGTTCAGTCATCTGCTGCTTCAGACTCTTCGTCTATTCCTGACTGTATGTGGACTCCGGAGCTACCAACCATATGAGCTCTTCCGCATTGAATCTGTCCAGTGTCACTCCATATCAGGGTAACACTCTTGTCTCTGTTGGTAATGGTGCTTCCCTCTCTATTGCTGCTGTGGGTGATGCTCGTCTTAGTTCTACATTACACTTATCTTATGTTTTACTTGTGCCTGCTATTACTAAAAATTTGTTCCATAAGCAAGCTTACTCGGATCTTGGTGCTGTTATTTCCTTTGATGATCAGTCGTTTGTGATTCAGCACAAGGTCACCAAGGCGGTGCTGGGGCGGGGGCACAGTGAGAATGGTCTTTATGTGCTAGATCGTGGTGAGGAGGCGCTTGTTTCCTTTGTTCGTGAGAAGAATAATAGAGCATCTTTCGAGACCTGGCATGCTCGTTTGGGGCATGTGTCCCCTAGTATTATTTCTTTGTTGCATAAGACTGGTTTTGTTTCTCTTACTTCAGTACTTCCTAAGCCTACTGTTTGTGAGCCTTGTGCTATGGCGAAAGGGCAGAAATTGTCATTTGTTGAGAACTCTAAACGTGCTAGTCATGTTCTTGACTTAGTACATTGTGAGTTATGGGGACCCTCTCCAGTACCTTCTGGAAATGGATTTTCTTATTATGTTGTCTTTGTGGACGATTACTCGCGATTTTCATGGTTTTATCCTTTACGACGGAAATCTGACTTTGTTGATGTTTACTTCCGATTTGAGGCACTTGTTGAGACTCAATTTTCTTCGCGCATCAAAATCTTCCAGAACGATGGTGGTACCGAGTTTCTCAATACCAGACTCCAATCCCACTTTGGCACTCGCGGCATCCATCATCAGGTTTCCTGTCCCTACACTCCGGAGCAAAATGGTAGGGCTGAACGCAAGCACCGCCACATCGCAGAAATGGCTCTCTCCATGATGTTTCATTCTCACGTGCCCCTCTCGTACTGGGATGATGCTTTTGCTACTGCGGTCTTTACCATTAACCGCTTACCTACTCCGGTTCTCGACGATGTGTCTCCCTTTGAGGTTCTTTTTTGCCGTTCACCTGAGTACTCCAACTTTCATCCTTTCGGGTGCAGGGTGTTTCCCTATGTTCGTCCCACTGCGGCTCACAAGCTTGCCCCTCGTAGTCTTCCATGTGTTTTTCTTGGATACAGTGCGCACTACAAAGGGTTTAGGTGTTTGGATCCAGCCTCAGGACGTACTTACATGACTCGTCATGCTCGTTTTGATGAGTCACTTTTTCCCTTTTCCACGGCATCTTCGGCAGCCCAGTTTACATCCTTGGATGTCTCCTCCTTTTTGGACCCCACTGACCCCGACCCATCCTCCACTGTTCTTTTTTATGCTCCTGCTGTGAATGATTCCGCTTGCTCGCTGTGTCCTGACTTGTTGACGGAGACTGCACCGTCAACACTTGTTGATGAAGATCCTATTATCCCTCCTGCACGTTCTCCTGTTTCTTCGAGTTCCTCGTTGGATTCTTCTGATGGTGTCTTATCGGTCTCGAGCTCCTCGTCTGCTGTCTCTTCAGCACCTGAGTCTTCGTCGTCTCCTGCGCTTCGCACTCATCGGATGGTTACTCGTCTTCAGGATGGGACACGTGTGGCTCGAGATCTTGGTCCTGACTTTGTGGCCACCGGATTAGTTGTTGAACTCCTTCATCGGCAGGAGCCTCGTACTTACCGCGCTGCTGTCAAGGATTCCAGATGAGTCATTGCCATGGATGAGGAAATGGCTGCTCTTCGTCTTCAGCACACCTGGGATTTAGTGCCTTGTCCGCCGGATGTCAATGTGGTTGGTTCCAAGTGGGTCTACCGGCTTAAGTATCGGCAGGATGGGTCTATTGATCGCTTTAAGGCTCGTCTGGTTGCTTAGGGGTATTCTCAAATCCCATGCTTTTATTTCGATCACACCTTCAGTCTGGTGATCAAGTCTGTAACTGTTCGCACTGTTCTCGCCATTGCCACTATGAGGAGGTGGCCGCTTCATCAGCTGGATGTCAAGAATGCCTTCCTTAATGGTATTCTTGACACTCCTGTTTACATGGCTCAGCCTGCTGGCTATCAGGATCCTGCTTGCCCTACTCATGTTTGTCGCTTCCGGAAGGCTATCTATGGTCTTAAGCAGGAACCCAGGGCATGGTTTGATCGATTCAGTGTCTTTGTTCGGCTGCTCGGTTTTGTTGGCAGTTTGTCGGATCCTTCTCTCTTTGTGTTTTCCAGGGGGACCATTACTCTTTATCTTCTGGTCTATGTTGATGATATTATTCTTACCGGGAATAACACTGTAGCCATCCGCCAGTTCATTGCTCGGGCTGATCGTGAGTTCTCGGTCAAGGATCTTGGTACTCTTAGCTACTTTCTTGGGTTGGAGGTTACCCCTACCTCTACTGGTCTGTTTTTAGGACAGGCTAAGTATGCCAGAGATATTCTTCAGCGTGCTGGGATGTTGGAAGCTTCCCCTGTATCTACACCATTTTTGCCGCTGTCGCAGCTTCACAGCAGTACGAGTGGACCGTTTCACAATCCCAAGCTGTACCGTTCACTCGTTGGTGCCCTTCAGTATCTCACTATTACTCGTCCCGATTTGTCCTTTGCGGTCAATTCGGTGAGTCAGTTTCTTCAGGACCCACGGGATGATCATTTTGCAGCTGTCACTCGGATTCTCCGCTATGTTCGTGGAACGCAGCATTGTGGTTTGACCTTTTCCTATGAGGGCGTCCCAGAGGTCCTTGCCTATTCTGATGCTGATTGGGCCCGTTGCTTGGAGACACGGCGTTCTACTTATGGGTATGCGGTCTTCCTTGGTGGGAATTTAGTTTCTTGGAGTGCGAAGAAGCAGCCTACGGTCTCTCGCTCGAGCTCGGAGTCTGAATATCGTGCCCTTGCCAACACTGCTTCGGAAGTTGTTTGGCTCTCGCATCTTCTTCGTGATCTACAGTTTCCGCTGCAGGGTTCCCCGTTGCTCTTATGTGACAATCACAGTGCTATCTTTCTTGCTGAGAACCCCGTTGCTCACAAGCGAGCTAAGCACATCGACATTGACTATCACTTTGTGCGAGAACTGGTGGCTGCTGGCAATCTTCGTGTTGGTCATGTCTCCACGTCGTTACAGGTAGCGGATATTTTCACCAAGGGGCTAAATCGGGCCTTGTTTGGGTTTTTCCGATCCAAGCTTCGCGTTTCGACCAACCCGACGCTTCGCTTGAGGGAGGGTGTAACAATAGAAGCATATAAACAGTCATAGAATATGAATAGTCATATAGTTATACATAGTTATTTCACATAGTTATATATAGTAAAGCACATAGTTATTGCACATAGTTATTTCACATAGTTCTTGTAATTATAAATACTCTACCTAATTCTAATGAAGATATATCTTGGAAATCACCTTAAACAATAGGAGGCAAGAAAATGCTATGGAAAAATGGTGGTTTAATTCGATGTTGGTTAAGAAGGAGTTTCAACCAACCATTTACATTCTGCTTTCTAGGCTAAAAGCGCATAGTTCCAATCAAAGTCAGCCGGATTCTCTGCTTCCACCTAAGCCGTGCTTGCTAATCCTAGGAATTTCTCTGACACAGCTGAGAGTCCTATTAGATCTAAGGCCAACTTAATTTCACCAAACCAAGGTTCATCTCGTGTAGTGATTGTGGTACAGAAATTTGACCAAAGTGTGGACCATAATCTATATTTTACCCATTCCTTGCTTTCTAACGGATCCGATGCTACGAGCCATCCATAAGTCCTGACCCTGAATTTTTTTTTATCAGACCCTCAAGTTCAAAGCAGGAGCAGGACCAATTATTTAGGCTCTTTCTTTTCCTCTACTTTGTCAAAGAAAAAAAAACTAAATCTACGAACAAGTCGGTGACATTGCATTCTTTTCTACCTCTCTCAGAAAAAATGCAAAATCTAGAAACAAGATGGTAACAGAGTAATGAAACGCCTGATACCAATAATATAATTCTGCCCAGCTAATCTAGTAATAAAAAAGAAAAAAACAATGCAATAGTTACCTTGTGTGTCATCTATTCTCAACCATCCCACTGAAACCCTGTTAGAATCATGTCAAGTCTAGCAACAGCATTAACAGCCACTTTTAAGAGACAAATCATAAAAGTATCAATTACATCTGAGATGAGAAAACACTGTTCAAACAAAGCATTCTCTATCTATTAGGTATCACTTTATACTCTATTGTACACATTTTCACATTTAGGCTGCAAATGATTTGCCACATCCACAGCTCTGTGTAGCATTTGGATTTTTGAAAGAGAAGCCACCGCCTATGAGTGCATCACTGTAGTCCAGCTGCATACCGAAGATGAATAGAAGGCTTTTGGGATCACAAACTGCATATGAAGATTACATAAGTGGATGGTTAACTACACTGTGTCAGCCAGGAAAACATGCAGAAAAAAAAAACTTCAGAAGATAGTTTCAGACAGTAGCCAGTCCAACTTTGCATTTGCACCATATTATTTAGCCCAATCTTTATGGAACCTATGGTGTGTAAGGATTCTCATAGCCTCATCTTTCCTTTGGCTTTTAAGTAAGTTATTAGGAGTGTAAGTTTAATTCTAGATGGATATGTGAAAATGTGAATAGTTGTTAAGCAATTCAGCAAGTTTAACTCTAATTCCATTGCTTTACAGGTATAGCACAATATCATCTATAGACTGGAAACAAACAAAAGAATGCTAGTTCTAGTATCACATAGAGAATGCTACTGCCAGAGAACTTTCCAGACCAGTACAGTGCATTATGGCTACTACCCTATATTCTTAGCAGTTTTTCTAAGCCAATATATGATCCAGCAATAATGTAACCACAATAAGTCCAATGCTAGAGATACAGAACAACTTCCTCTCAATAAAGCCTGTACAATTAGCCTCAACTACTGGAGCTGCTTAGGCAACTTCTAGGACTGCTGAAGCATGTGAAACTACTGAGACAAGTATCAACAAGAAAATCAAATTATTCAGCATTAAATTATAGCCTATATTCAAGCTGAGAAAAAGAAATTCCCCAAATATTACTTCGGCTGTCGACCAAGTAAAGTGAACATTGGCTCAGCTGCCCTACAGTTCATAATTTGATGGAGCTAGAATGCAAGTTATTGCAAAGACCTTAGAATGACACTTTCTACAGTTGAGGAAAAAAATAAAAGTCACTCTTCTACTTTCTCATTTACCCGTGTCGGACTCGTGTCGTGACGGACACGACAAGACACTTGGATGCTTCACTTTAAACTTAAAACATGGCATTTTTTTACCAAATGGCCGAGTACGACACCCGAATCTGAGTAGACACTTCATCCGAGTCTGAGTAACATGTTATTGAACTACACAATTCAGATATACAGGAAACTCTGAGATATATCGGTTCACGAGATGGTACGAACAAAATAAATGTTAAAAGAGGTGCATTCAGTTATCTAGGAGGATTGGCATACTCTTTTGGAATATTAAAGATCGTAAACATGCAAAAGATAAACCAGTAAAGCCCTTAAAACCTAGCTCAATGTTACAGGTGCACATACCTATAGTAAATCCATTGTATTCAATTATGGAATCATCTGGTCTAGAATTTTCCTTTTTTTCAAAGTCCATGGTGTAAGACATCCCTGAGCATCCACCCTGCTTGACTCCAATTCTTAGATACAAATCTTCATTTCGCTCGGCTTTCATCCTATTCAAGTGCTTCAAAGCACCGTCTGATAAGGAAATGGCAGGAGCAATACCCCCTGATGTTGGCGGTGCTGTAAGAATATAATCAGATAAAAACTCAAGTGAGAAGAAGATAGTCATCATAAGAATCACATGTCCTCAATACAGTGCATCATTATATTACCTCATCTACAGTTCAAAACTGAACGGACCCCAACAATGAAACACAAACCAAAATAATATGGATATGTGGACATGCATCTATAATTCTTTTTCCTAAAACTGTACCTAAGACAATGACATTGAGAGGATCACCTAGAACGGCTTTCAATATATTATTGCAGTCCACGGACTTACTTTCACCGAGATAAAGTTAACAGAATCACCCTTGCCAAACATCGAACCAGAAATGGTACAGCACGTAAAGTTTCCCAAATTTTACAAGAAGCTCGAGGCATATCCCCATTAATAAGGAGATCAATCCCAAGGTGAGCAGTTCAAGTTGATTTGTAATGACAAAAGTGTCAACCACATGACATGATAAGGCTTGCAGTATAATTGTACCAAACAAGGATATTAATTTCTAGTGTCAACAATTCAGAGTTGTTCACTATGCTGAGTATTCAGCAACATCCCTTTATATAGAGTCTGATTGTCCTGACGGTATTTGTATGATTGTATCATCATTAAAAGAGCTCCACAGAAAATGCAAGGGACTTTGCAGCTCATGAATCATGCCATTAGGGTTCCAAAATGCTTGCAATAAATTCAAGGATTATGACTGAGTTAAGGTTGTGTTTATCGGTGCTTATAAGCTGAGTTTTAGGTGTTTAGTAAATTCCTAAAAAAATGGTTTAATGCTGGTGTCCCCTCCTCTCAAAATAAGAACAGCGCCACCCAAACACAACCTATGCGTGATCCTTAAACATGATGAGGCAAACTCTTATCAAGGGTAGACATGTAAATAACGGCAGAAAGTATTGTGAACTTGCATCTAGGATAACCTTCTAGGCCTCTAACTTGCTCATTATTTCTATGTTGGTCACATCCCAAACAAGATTGAAATCAGTGGATAAATACAATGAAATAAATGGGGAAAATACCAATTCTGCAGTATAACAACGACAAAGATGACAACAAAATTAGAAAAATGAATTCCCTTATATTCAAGCTATAATTATTTGCACATGATCATCCAAAACAAATCAGAGAAATTCGAAGAAACGAGAATTTACCTTCAACAGGAGCGGAAGCTTTCACCGACAACAAATTCCTTCTACGGCTGAGAATAATAGTTTTGGGTAAAGATACTGAGGATGATTGAAAAGGGATGCTTGAATTTGAACTGTTCTTAGCTAAAAGCACCCAACTTGAGATCGAGGCAGCTGAAGAGAATGCCATTTTCAACGCAGAAAAGCGCCAGACGCTATATTTCTGTGTTTATAAATATTAATGTTGGGTGAAAAAGAAAGTTACGCAACTAATAAAAATAAATAATAAATAGCGTGAGGCACGTGGAAACTTGATTGTTTTTAGTTTTTACTTTTCTTTTCTCTCCTGTGTGATGGTTTGAATATTCAGCTTAATTACCTTCCCCCTCCCCCCCTAAAAATGTTCGACGAAAGTACTTTTATAACCCTACCTAATTGATATAAGTATCAATATAATCTTTTGATAATAATAAGTGTCGATATAACCCTACAAAGTTGATGTAAGTACAATTTTACCCATTCCGGCAGTTGAAGGTCGGATTTGATGGAAAAGTCAATTTTACCCCTACCAAAAAAATAACTAAAAATGTGTAAAATAGGTAAAGACCTTAATGCCCCAGGCTCATTAATACAACCATATGTCTTCCATTCCCGCCTTAACCCGCACGCCCGTCTTCTATCTTTCCCACCCTGCCCCAAAAACTCACGCACGCACGTCTTTTCCCTTTTCCAACCCATCGGTTCAACGACGTTTCAGTGGTTGGTTCAGGCGGCATTAGTGGTTCTCCGGCGAGTTCAACGGGACGACAGTGCATCTTCTTCGTTCCTAAACACCACTCTCGAAAAACTGACCCAACTAGGTAGGGTTATAAAAGTACTTTCTTCAAACATTTTAAAGAAAAGTGTAAAATAGGTAAAGACCTTAATGCCCCAGGCTCATTAATACAACCATATGCCTTCCATTCCCGCCATAACCCTCATGTCGTCTTCTTCCTTTCCCACCCTTGCCCCAAAAACCCACGCACACCCGTCTTTTCCTTTTTCCAACCCTTCGGTTCACCGGCATTTGAGCGGTCGGTTCAGGTAGCATCAGTGGTTCTCTGGCGAGTTCAATGGGATGGCAGTGCGTCTTCTTCGTTCCCAAACACCACTCTCGAAAAACTGACCCATTCCGCACGCTACCTTACATCCGATCGGTTTTTCAGTTCAAAGGTGTTGCAGAGGTCGATTCCAGAGGAATCGGTGGCGCTTCGGCGAGTTCAATAGGACGATGGCACTTCAAGAGTTGCGGAATCGTCGAGAGAGCATCTGTCTACAGTAAATCCTTGAAAAATGGCAACTTTTTCCAGAATTTCGACAAAGAGACTACATTAATGATTTTGATAATTTAATTATGTGATAATATCTGGGTTCCCGTCATTTGAATGTTGAAATACAATATATGTGGGTTAGAATATAGGGTTTTGGTGGAATTTTTATTGATTTGATAGTGTATTGTCCGGATTGATGATTGCATGATGTTTAATGTTGTGTGTGTGGTTCTTATGTTTCTTTGTTGTTCGAGCAGTGGTAGAAATGGTTAAATGTTCTTAAAATGAGGCTAGGGATAAAATGTTAGGGTTGGTGTATGGACATATGGATGAGGGTTTTATGATGTTGAATTTCACGGCAGTTATGATGTTCTCCTTCTGTGATAATGTTCTATATGATCTTGTGAATACTTGTTAAGGCCATCTGTGTGTATTATTTTCTTAGTTTATTTACTTTGGTTCTGGCACCTTGTGCTAATGAATGAGATTGAGTTAATGAGTTACCGTGATTGAATGAATTAGTGGTTGTTTGTTTGATTAGATTTGGTATTTGTATAAGTAGATTTGGTTGAAACTCCTAGTTTAGATTTGATTTGGTTAAGGAAAAATGGGGTGTAGATTTGTTGTGAATGTTGTTGTGAATGTTGTAGTGAATGTTGTAGTGAATGTTGTAAAATTGGTGTATGATTAGATTTGTTGTGAATGTTGTTGAAAGGTGTATGATATTGTTGAAAAAATTGTTGGATATTGCGAGAGGCATTGTAATATAGTTGTGTATATTGTGGGAGGTTGTGTAATGTTGTTGTGTATATTGTGTGAGTGTGATATTGTCATGTATGTTGTGGGCGGCTTAGTCCATATTGGTTAATTTGGTTGTGGGAATATAGTTTTTTTGTACATGGTAATTTTGAAATAATTAGTGTCCATGTATGTCGAATGTTGTATAAGGAAATGTGGAATGTTTAAGGGAATCGAAATGAAGAATGTGCAGTGTCGTTGTAATCTTGTAGAACTAGGATAATAGGTGCCGTTGTTGTATACCCAAATGTTTGTCGCACACTTCGTTGTTTTAAGCCGGGTAGTTTGTTTAATGTGCTAATATGACCTTGTATGTTTCATATATGTGCATATATAACCCTAACGTTTTCTTTTATATGCTGATATAACCCTAACTACTAATTATATGTGTTGGTATAACGCCAACTATTATGTGCTAATATAACCCCCAACTATTTATTAAAAGTGTTGATATGACCCCAAACAACTACTCATATATGTATTGATATTACATCATCTGTGGATGTTCCATTTTTTGGTATCTAATATTGGATTAGTGATTCAATGTTGTCTGATGACGTTGATGTTGTCTATACAGTTATTCTTCATTATGGTAATCGGTGGAGGGCTTTAGAGGGTATCGATCCCGACAGATACTCCCTAGTTGTGTTAAATTTCACGAGGGAGTTTTTGGTTGATCCCGAGGCATGAAAAAAATATGGATGTGAAGCTTAGTTACAATCTCCCCGGATCTAACAGGCTATTCCTCACATCTGAAGATGACGTGACAAAAATATTTACCTCCTGTCGGGGAGAAAATTAGAGGTTGGAAATATTTTGTGTGGTTGTAAATCCTCTAACCATTGGTGCTCGGGTAGAGGGTAGCAAGAAGGCGAGGAAGCCTAAATCTGTGAAAAATAGACTGAACAAGTTGGAGAGCGCCCAAGCGATTCTGCCGGTAAAGTTGTGGTGGAGTCAGATGATAGCTCCGAAGATGAAGTATATGTTCAGGAATCTGACAAGAAAGGGTAGTCGGAAGAAGACCGTGACTGGTATCATCAGTACATGGAGGTAGAGTCCAATATTGACTCTGATAAGGATGCTGATAGTGACACCACGTGAGATGCGGAGGAGTTCTCGAACATCGACATAGAGAAAAATCCCATGAGTGAGCGTACCAACAAGGAGAAATTTGACATCGGGGAGGGTGATAAAATTCCATTGGTGGAAGGCATGATGATTCAGACTCAGAATGACCTGAAGTCGTTACTAGTTGACTTCTCCGTTCAAGAGGGGTTTCGTTCAAGAGGGGTTTCTATTTAAGCATGTGAAGAATGAGAAAAAAAGAGAGTAAATGTTTGGTGTGCGCACAATAACTGTGAATGGAGGCTACACAGCTCAAAACTACCTGATGGTCAAACATTCTGCATTCGGAAGTTGGAGGGAAGCCCCATACATGTAGGCAGTAAGCCCTTGTGAGACTTCTGAAGAGATGGATAGCCAAGAAGAATATATCACTATTGCAGGCCGATCAGAAAGTGTCCAACAGTGTGTTGATGGACCACTTATCTAAATTTTTTTGTGTTCATCCAAAGCAACACCAACTGATGAGGTCTAGACATTTGACTAAAGAGATGCTAGATGGGAGCCATGGTGATCAGTCATTCAAAGCGCTCCCACAATATTGTTTCGAGGGGACCAGCAGCAACCCGGGTAGTTACGCGATGATGGAGTACAATGTCAAGAGACAACCAAAAGTGCCACATGTGAAAAGGCTTTTCGTCGGATTCGATGCGGCGAAGAAAGGTATTCTTGAAGGATGCAGGTCGTACTTGGGGTTTGATGGTTGTAACCTTAAGGGCCGGTTCGACCGGATTTTGCTTAGAGCGATTGGTAATGAACTGGATGGAGGCATTTCCCCCCTTGTTAATGCATATGTGGAGTCGGAATTAAAAGATAGCTAGACCTTTTTCCTTAAACAAATGAATGAATTTCTAGGCGTATTTGCGGAACACAAGCAATGGACCATCATGACCAATCGACAAAAGGTGACTTATCTAACCTATTTTATTTTGTGCTTGTATGACTGTGACTTGGAATTACGTAGTGTTGTTTTTTTAGGGTTTACATGCTGATTGTTCAGCGAAGTTTTGTCTCGAATAATATTGTTAGGGTGGAATTGCTGATTGTTCAGTTAGGGTTGTTAACTAATGCGCTTTGTTGTATTTGATATATGTGCTCATATAACCCTATTTTATTTAATTATGTTCTGATATGACCTTGTATGATTTAATTATGTATTGATATAACCCTGTGTAATTTAGTTATGTTCTGATATAAACCTATATAATGTAAATATGTGTTGATATAACCTTGTGTAACTTCAATTTGTATTGATATAACCCTATGTAATTTGAAAATGTACTGATATAACCATATGTTAATTAGCTATATGCTGTTATGACCCCACTAGTGGAGGGTGGGGTGATTAAAGATGGGTTTTTCGGACCAGAGAAGTCACTTTGATGGTGACTTCTCTGGCCTTGACTTTGATCATCCATAATCAAAGACGGTCTTAGAACCGCCTTTAAAATGGACAATAGAAGGTGGTTATTTTGTGTCTTTGCCGACCTGAAGGAACAACCTTTAAATGTGTTCCAAGCTCAGAACCTACTCAACATTGTCGGCCGTGATGAAGAGTTTCGAATTCAGAATAGAGGACTAGTTCTAGTACCTGAACTATGGTCGGAGCCGCTAGTTATATTCCTCAGTCGTGTGTAAAATCCATAACCAATCTGTATTTTGAGGCTATAATTGATATGAATGCATTATTCAGTTCCGACGGAGGAACTATTTCTTGGAAAACCGATTCCGATTGAGGAACCAGTAGTCATGTCTTCCTTAATTGAACATAGATGTTGAGGAAGTAGTTCCAATTTCGGAAGATGGATCGGGGGGAATGGTAAAAATCTAATAATTTTTCATTCCTGGCTAATAATGTCCACAAATTACTTTTGCAATACAGTCCATCCGTCTCAGAGAAATTGACACATTTTGACTTTGAAAGTCAGCTGAATCAATTTTCAACAATTAGTATCTTTATTTATGTGTATAAAAAATTTCTAAAAAAATAAAAACGTAAAAATACATGTTATGATGAATCTAACAACATATAACATAATAATAGTCTTACATATATAATAATAGAGCTTGATGGTTGAAGTTGGTTTAGTTTGACTTTCAAAAGTCAAAATGTGCCAATTTCTATGGGATGGAGGGAGTATGTGTTTGTGATTGTGCAATGTTTAAAAAAATGTATAGATACCACTAAACTAGCACCTATCTATACATAGGAATAGAAATCATTTAAATTCTATTCCGGTCGTAACATCTAACTATAGTAGCCAACATAATACTACACAACATGAGTGTAGTTCCACCAAAAATCTATAGACAAAGCTAATCAAGCTATCTATAGATGGGAATAGAAAACAAGCAATTATTATGCCGCAAAATGCATGTCACTGGTGTTGAGATATGTGTTATAGTACCACTTTAGGATTTCCAAGAGTTGCAGATCGAACATTTACTAGATGTCTCACCACACAGTTTCTTGCTATATGTCATCTTATGAATACGTCTTTTGTTCCTTTGGGAAAATTTGTGGACATTAGAATATAAGAAAAATAGTTTTTGTGGGTTAACAGTTTATCGATAAATACAAATAATTGAAATACCTATGCACTAAATATTTACCATATCAATTTCTAGGTAATCCAACAGTATATCTTTAACGCACTCGGTCGCGTATAACATTACGTAGTAACCACACTCCCACGTTTTTGCTTGTTTCTTGTACTAATATTTTGGAATGTAAATTAGTGGAAAATAATTAACATTTAAAAATTATGTCATTAAAATAACTAAAATCAAACATTGATTTGGACTACTTTTAAGTCCTTTTGAACATTAGGTTCATTAAATGCACACCTCAAAATATGTAGAAACGATTGTGATGGTTCAAAATGCAATGGATCCATCCAATATACACGCTTAGCTTTCGAGACAATCAATATCAATGATCAATGACCCCTACATTGAAATTGTTATATTATTCAAATAACTTGTGTCACCTCTCTATGTAAGGTGCAATGTATAACTTTATATCCTTCCGGCTCAAGCATTTGCGTATATAATCGATCCGCTCTCGGTCTAAACACCCAATTCCTTAGTCATCAACATACACAAATAGCTCACCCATCCTTTTGCCTTTTGATTGGAAAATTAGTACATGTACCTTACACCAAATATTGTATAGATTAGATCTCAACCCGAATAAGTAGTTCGACTGAAGACATAGTGAACAAATAAAACCTAACAAGCACTTACAATAGAAAAAGAGACATGATCGGTTGGTTGACTTGGTCACACTGATAAAATTCATCGAAATCACTCCACAACACGATGATGCCTCGCTTTTTACCAAACACAAACTCATTCCCAGAAAAATTGCATGTTAAGTTATATTTGTGTGTTGAGATCCAGTGGGACAACTTGTGATCTTGGCTTTGGAATTTTGTCATTTTTTCTCGCCAGTACGATTGACTTTGTGAGTGTTGGCAGGATTTCTTTCAAATGACCTCCCTCTCCAGATCGACGTAAATAAGATTCTGAGGCCATTGGAGGATAATTCCTTGGGTCGGTCCCACTTTCTTGTAATCTCCTTTGGGAATGAGCAATCTTGCATTGTGCACCAATGGTTTCTCGATGAAAATCCTTGAAATTTATTTCCCGATAGGTATGGAGTGATGGTGTCTCATGGATTCAAAATAAAAAACATTAGCCATATGCATCAGTGTTGCTTTGTCACCTACCTCTATGAAAAGCTCGCATACTTGATTACCCTATAAGAATAAAGAGAATGCCATCAAGAATAACATTCCAACACATTATTTAATTATTTTGAGTAAGATCGAACCTTTTTCTTGGAGGATAAGATGGCCTTGTTTGGGCTTCCGTCAATTGCCTTTTTTGTGGGGGATAAAATTAACTTGTTAGGGTTCCAACAACTTTTTTCCCTCGGTGATACAATTTTGTTAACCTCAATGTCACCCGAAGAGTGGTGAGACCCTTTTGAAGGGGGCTCCTAATCGCTAGTTAGATCTTTCGGATTATCAAGTAGTTGAAGACCCGTGTGCTTGGCTAACTTGCAAATTAAAATTTCTTGATGCTGTAATCTCTTGTCCCTTAAAAAGGCTTCCTTCTTCAATTCATTTATCCTAGATGGCTTTCCCCAATGTAAGAATGGAGAATTCCAAATGCCTCTCGTTGCGTCAAGAATCCACCCACCCCTCTTGCGCGTCGCACATGGTCGGGTTTACCAGTAGCCTCGCACAATATGTCGTGCTTACCCGATGGAATGAATTGACAATCTATTTCATCATTTTTTGATTTCACCTACACAATTACCCAAATACAATGTGAAATATTAAAAAAATTAAAAATTAAATTGTAATTGATAACGTTCTTACGACTTTCTCCGCAATTTTAGTTGCTTTTTCTCTCACATACCGACCCTCTTTGTCTTGTTGAGCCTTAAGGAATAGATCACAACGTTCATTTTTTCCACATCAATTGGAATAACCAATTGCCCTAACCTGTTCCTCGGACATTCCCCCCTCTATTGCCAACAATACATCATTTTCTAATTGCTCCTTTACTATCGCCGCCAATGCATAACCCCGCGACTCATCCTATGTGGAGTTAAGTTGAGGCCACAAATGCGCTTTTTCTCTTTCCTAGTCTCCTTCATGAGATTATTACAATTCATGTTAATTTAAAAAGCATAATTAAAGTAAAATATCAATATATGGTAATACATACATTTTCAGCATTCTCTAACACCCTTCTCTTGTGGATCTCCCAACTCTCCAGTTGTATGTGCGTGTATGTTATCCATGGTCTATTGCCTTTTTTATTCGAGAAGATGTAATCCCTCGATAGTGTGTATTTGTGTTCTCCCCAAGATTTGGATAACATATTTGTGGCCCTCTTCTTCAAATCGTCCATGTCTTGGGTATCGATTCAAATGGTCACTAACAGGACATAAATGATAAATTCTTCAAAATACTGTCCATTTCAACGCTATAAAATAAATTGTTTAAAATCACGATTGTCAACTATAAAGTTTGCTTACCTTGCACTCCAACCATAATCTCTTCTTGTAATTTCTTGGAACTTCGTGCCAATTATCATATCAAATATCTACTCTAGTTCCCCCGACCTTGCAACCCAGCTTGACCATTTAGCACGCTCTTCGGACAAGCAACGACCTATCTTGTGAAAATCAACAAGGTAAATTCTTTTCTAGTCATTCATCTTTCTAGAGATCTACAATGGGTATTAGCGATTCCTACCTTATCGGACCCCTCACCGTTCTCATCTTCGAATACCGTTGTCTCCGTATTCCCATTTTTTGAAGAAATATGATCATGGGACCTTTTTTTGACATTTCAAAACCTTGAAACACCGATGGAATCTCAAATAAACATATATATATATATATATGTATATGTATATGTATATATATATACTTCCTTGAATATAAAAAAAATACAACATAGCTTTTAATAAAATTAATATTAACAAAATCATTGATATAATATTTGAAAAAACATGAGGAAAAAACAAATTGTGAGATATGCATAAATTTAAGTAGAATATACATATGAAATGTGCAAGAAATGGTTGCTAAAAATCTTTAAGAAGGAATGCTTACCCAATTCTTGGCCTTGGAGGTATGATTTTGTTCTCAAACCCTCTTTTTGAACCTCAAAAACCACGATGAACATACCCCTATTTCCACCTTGATCATTGAATGAGAGTGTACCTATAGTAGAATAACTAGGGTTCGGTGTGATTGAACATTGATCTTGGTATATGGCAAAGATTTGTAGTGATTTTGTGTAGAATGAGGGTTTTGGAGTTTTTTGTGAGAGACAATTGGGGGGAACTCCCGCCTAATATTGGCATTGAATACCCCCCCTTGAAATGACTTTAATGCCATAAGTGTCGAATCCGTCAAAATAGAGTTCCAATTAAGGAACTCTCTCGGCTCTTTATTTTCAAAGTAAAAGATTTGATCTTTACAGTTATAACCACACGACTGAATAGGTTCCGAGTTTGGAACCTATTGTACTGTAAAAAAAATTAACGGGATTCTGAATTAATCCCCAATTCTTAGAAGAACAAAGAACCCTGGGTAGTTCCCTCTATCATATTCTCATTCGAATTTGCTAGAATTATGTCAATAAGCAGAGGCGGTCAGAGGACAAGAAAGCAGGGCAATGCATCAGAAAGGAGCCATGAACTGTTTGTTCCCATTGGGGTGAACGAGAAGTTCTTTAACGCTCACGCAAAATAAAGGTATGTTGAATTCCTTCGTGTCTGTAAGTGTATGAATCCAAAGTTTGTTCCCGCTAATAGGCCTGAGGACTTATCATTAGGATATATATTGCGCTATTTCAAAAATCAACATAAGGCTAAATTGTTAACAATAGAGGAAAGGGTCCATACTGATGAATTCCAGTTTTATGCGAATTTGGGAAAATATTTGAACAATAATGACTTAACCTGAGTTAATGGTATTAATGTGACGGTCACAAAATATGCCATAAATTGCGTCCCAAAACCCTTGATGGTCTGTTGGAGATTTTTCACCAAAAAAGCTGGTAGGTGAATACAGAGTCCACACAGTTAGACCCCGTTGAAATGGCCCGTAAGTACTTCCAGAGGGAAGAGCCAGGGGCGGGAAGGGCAGACACTTATAATGTGGGGAAGTTATCAGTTGAGCAACGGATTGTTTACGAGTGGATTTGTATGAATTTAATCTCGTTTGGTGGACATGCATGTGAATGACAATAGGAAACTTGATGGTGTTTTATTACATCATAGAGGGTATCCCAATTAACTCGGCTAAACGATTGTAAACTATATGCTGAAGGTCGCGTCTGGGAAGAATAAGTATCTCCCCTTTGGGGAACTTATAACGGGCTTGCTAAAGCAATTTGGTGTCGTGCCACTTGATCGACCACTGCTCATTGAGTACTATGACAAAAGTTGGTTTGCACACAAGAAGTTGGAAATGGGGGATGACAACAAGTGGTGGCACAAGGTAATCAAAGGTCCATGCATGGCGGAAATTACAACTAAGAGAGTAAGAGATGCAAAAATGGAAAGGGCGGACTCGTCAAGATCAGGTAACTTCTATAATTATTGTGAAATTTTTTTTCTGAATTGTTGTTATTGATACATTTTTATTGAATTTTTGTAGGTGGTGGACGTAATTGGAAGAGCATTATTAGTCACTATTTGCAATGCATCTATATCGATGTTATAAAGGCAAACAAACAGATGGAGCTAGTGGAGGCCCGCCATGCAATGTTCATAAAATTAACTGGACTGCAATTGGAGCTCAGTGATGAGGACACGATGCCCAGATTTGATCCGGAATCCTCAGAAAGTGACCTTGACGATAATGTCCCCAAAGAGTCCCCCTCGAGAGGAAAGCGATCCAGAATTTGCTGCAAAATTCACCAACGATCACATTGACGACAACACTGATGATCACTAGCCCCTGTCTTTTAATTTTCAAAATTGGAGCGTACATTAAACTATGATTTTGAAATTTGAGTTTTTGAACTACAATGAATTAATGTTTTTTTAAGTTTTAGAATTTGAAGCACAATGAATATGTAAAATTTGAGTTTTTGAACTACAATGAATTATTTTTTAAAAGTTTTAGAATTTGAAGCACAATGAATATGTAAAATTTGAAGTTCTATGAATTAATGTTTTTAGAATTTCTTTGAATTATTTTTTTTTATAATTTGAAGTAAAATTCGTAGAGTACATGTGGAATTTTACCAAAATGTAAGACCATGTTCTGATTGTGGAACATGTGGGGGTAAATAATAACTATGGCACTTAAAGGTTCCAAATGAGGAACTTAGTAGAGGAAAAAATAGTGACGGTGCACCGACGAACTTCCGATTGAGGAACCGTATCTTACCAATCTCTGAAATTCATTTTTTTAAATTTCAAAATAGCCTCCACAGTTGTTCCGAACTCGGAAACCAAAGTTTCGAGATCATATGACAATCCCGGAGTTGCACAGGTCATCCCTTGGATAAAATGCAATTTTTAAATGAAGGAGCTTCTCACTTGGAACTCAATTTTAGCCCTTTCATATTCAAACAGGATATAGTTCCTCAATCGGAACACAGTCGGTCTATAAAAAAATTGAGTGAATTTTCAAAAACCCCCAAATTTAGAACCCTAATTTCATATAGAGCATCTTATGCGCTAGAAACCATTTTCCTCACAGCAATGCCCTCATTTTCACACCAATATAAGTATGTCATCTTCAAAGCAAGGTGGACGGGGTGGTCGGGGACGCTCAAAATCAACGAATGCAGACCGAGGAAGACACAATGACTACGAATGGGTGACGTTTGTTTCCCATACTACTCAATCTAGGTATAATGAACTTCGTGAAAGAGATAAATTATTGGGGTGTTACATTATAGACTTGAATGTGTATCAGAGTATTGGTTTAGCCGATCTAGTCCAAAAAATTGAGGATCAACATGTCCTTAGGTTGTTAACTATGAATGAAAATCACATTTTGATGAAGTGTGTCAATTCTATAACAACTTACATGAGGTGAAAGGGAGTGGTTTTAGGACTAGGGTTAGTGGCTTCGACGTAGATCTAAGTCCTTGGGTAATTAACAAACATTTGGACTGCCTATATAAAGAGCTCGAAGACGTGTATCCTAACAATGTAGAAGGGCCGTTACATGATGTTTACCATAAGGATAGTTGGGCTCTTGAAAGTGACTACCCCTATGTTGACCCCATTGAATGTAGCACTAGATACTTCGGGCGTAATCCAGCTAACCTAGGGAAACCTGAGACTTTTGATGTGAAAACCCTCCTTGTAGACTAATGCATCGTATACAAAATGATTGCTAGGAGTATTGTACCCACATCCATCCACCTCAGCGAGCCTACGACTAAGACCCTCATGCTATTTTACTACATCATTGAGGGTAGGAGGATCAATCTGGGAGGAGCAATTTTCAAGCATATATTGTACATCGGTATGTCTAAAAAGGCTGATAAAAAGTCTCCCGCATGGCAACTTAATCACAGTGATTTTGAAGGATGTACAAGGCTTTGTTTTCTACGAAGAGAAACATCATGTAAGCAGTTTGACAAGGAATATTTTACAAAGAAGAATTGGGTTTTGATTGGCCACAATTGGGTTCACAAGGTGATTGATGAGGGTGAGGCAAACAAGAGGCCTAGAATTCATAAGGTTTGTTTACTTTTGGATTTTTTATTATCTAATGTTAAACATTTATAGAATTTGTATTAATGTTTATATTTTGTGTTATTGGGGACGTGGTGGAGGAATCTGATTATATTTTTCTGAAGGGTTTCACAGAATGCTAGAGATAGGTCCGTAGGCAAATTTTAGGCCTAAGGAAGCGCATCTGGAAGTTGGATCGTAGTCAACGCGCATATGAGCGAGCATCCATGCTTAAGCGCTCCAATTCTATGTGACTTTTGGCAATTCAAGTATCTGTTGTTTCATTGTCAAACTATATCCCATGTACTTTGAACTATTTTTAGAAAGATTGATTGTGTAAGATTTAGGATCTTTAAGTTCTATCGTTATTCCTTCATAATTATATTATGATTCCTTCTATGTCCAGTGATTATACTTATTCAAATATTGAAAATTCTTTAGATAAAAACGATGCTACAAAATGGTTAAAAAATGGCCAGTACCATTCCACACGTCAAACTTCCGAGTGTGGAAGCTCTTCCAACCCTCAGTCCTTAACAAAAAAAACACATAACATACCACATGAAACATGCTTGAAAGTGATCCTCTAAGACTTTTTCTTCTTTGATTGTTTATTGTGCTTTCGCCTTTTCTTTGTAACTTTCCCTCGTCCATCAACACAGATTCCTTCATTGTGGTTGCTCTGACCAAGTAAACCCCGCTACTCAAATCATCTTCCTCAAGAAAAAAGTCTATTTCATCCAATCCATTTTAGTATGTCGACCAAAACCAATGAAATCTTCGCATTCATACTCCTCAATGAAAGCTTTCTTGCCTTCGAAAACAATCTCCCACTGTGGGTCTATCAGATCTTTGACATAAAACACTTGATGAGCTTGTGAGGCCAATATGAAGGGATCATTCATCCAACCGACCCTGCTACGATCTGCAAGTATGAAACACAATTCCTAATTCCTTAGACCGTTGTTCACATTTACCCATTGACATTTGAAAATCGGGACTCGCATTGTCACATAATCAAGTTCCCAAATTTCAATAATGGTTTTGAAGTAGCTGCTATTGGCGTACATGGGATTGTTGTCACCACTGCTAGCAACATATGAAGCCATAGATAAGAGGGTTACACCACTGTTTTGTGATACACTCTTTTCATCCATAGATTGTCCCGAATGTAAATCCATGTACGTTATAAGTCCCATGTAACAAAATTGTGCCCAATTGTCTCCGTGCCAACCATTTAACATTGGCAGGACGTGTACCCTTTTCCACATGATCCCATAGCCACAAAGTAAAGGTACGAGTGTGTTGTTATAGAACACGTGCTTCGTTGAGTTTTGGATTTGATAATCTAACAGCTTCCATGTGGATCTCGATATATGGGACAACATCATCATGATTACGAAGAACATAAAGGTGGATGCACACAAATCATCATAACTAGGGTTTAACAACTTTCCCTGCCTAACACCTAGTCCGTCTAACCGCCCTTTATGCCTCAATTTCGGAATGCCTACTGAATCTAAATCCTTTATATAATCTGTTCAAAATTTAATAACTTCCTCCGCAACGTAATGCTGCACAATACTTGCATCGGGCCTATACCAGTTCTTGACAAAGTGTTTGAATATTTTCATGTACTTCTCGAAAGGGTACATCCACCGTAGGAATACAGGCCACAACGTTTGATCTCCCTCACTAAATGGACTATCAAGTGAACAATAATATCAAAGAAAGAGGTGGGGGAGTATGTAACACCCCCAAACCCCAACACAAGTATCAGGTCGGGTTTGAGCGTGCTACCAAAAGAGCCAATATTAACGAGCAATTAAAGTTTATACAGAAGCGTTTTAAGTAATTAAAAAACCTAATATACTATTACAGTGAAAAGGATTTATTACAAGTGTAAACAAAAATGTCTCCTAACTGTCACAGTATCAAAGTTCACATTAAAATTCAAATAGCCTGGATCTTTCCCAAAAGAAGTGAAGACATCAAGCACTTTTCTCTTACTGTTCTTCTTCACCTAAAAAAAGTTGTTTAACTAGGGTAAGCTCCTTGCTTAGTGAAGTTCCATCACCAGTATTTACCCAGTTGAGTTTTAGTGATCACAGAATAACAATTAACAATTAACAACTAGCCACGTATGTCTTAGCACACAGTAAAAATGATACAGGTGGTTAATGCCGAGTTGCCTCCAAGTGCCAATATGGAAACTATGACTAACATACACGACATAACCCAGTCAGTGATGCCCGAAAAATATCAGTTCAGAATTCACTTTCACATTCATGCCGGTGTTCAGTTACGAGCTCGTATCAGTCAGGTGGTTATGCTAGCATACCAAATTCCCCGTGTAGCCAGTCTAATCAGACGGTCCGGTCAGTACTGTTTCCCGCAGACTTTGACCAAACTACAGTCGCAACGGTGCCCTCGAAATTCACAGACAGGTAATCAGGTAGCATGTAATTCAAGTTTGACACGGAAAGATAAAGTACAAACCTATCATCAGAGCATTATATGATTCAATTTTGACACAGCAAGCTAAGGTACAAGCCGGTCTTTCACAGAAAATATCAGAGCACACTTAATACTGTACAAGCCGGTCTAGTACAGTATGATATAATGCACACTTAATACAACAATCAGTAAATACCATCAGTTGAGTGTAACCATTATATCTCTCTCTCATGGCTTGAGTATCGAGAAAAAAAGTTTGAGTATCAGGTTTCGAGTATAGGGGTCGAGTACTTACAGTTCGAGTAGTTGGGTAAGAGGTTCGAGAAAAGAATTCAAGTGGAGAAGGCTCTAGTGGTATGGGTATCAGGTGGTACTGGTTCGAGTGGTAAGTGGTATCAGTTCGAGTGATGAGGTTCAGTTGGAGAGATTCTAAAGGTACGGATTCAGTTGGTGATGTTTGAGAGGTAAGGTTCTAGTGGCACTAGTTCGAGAGGTAAGGTTCGAGGGGTAAGGTTTGAGAGGTAAAGGTTTCAGTATTACTAGTTTGAGGGTTAAGGTTTGAGGGGTACATTTTGAGAGGTACATTTTGAGAGGTAACAATTTTGGTGATATTGGTTCGAGAGGTACTGGTTCAAGAGGTGAGTTCAGGAGGGACAGTTTGGGTGGTACAGTTCGAGGGATACAGTTTTGAGGGTACGGTTTGGGAGGTACAGCTCGAGAGATAATGGTTCGGGAGAGGTGGTGTTGTGGCAGGGGTTTGAGAGGTAGATTTTTGGCAGGGGGGTCGAGAGGTGGTGTTGTGGCAGGGGTTCGAGAGGTAGAGTTTTGGTAGGGGGTTCGAGGGGTAGTATTTTGGCAGGGGTTCGAGAGATAGATCTTCAACAGGAGTTCAAAAGGTGATGTTTCAGCAGGATTTCGAGAGGTAGAGTTTTGGTAGGGGTTCGAGAGGTAGTATTTTGGAAGGGGTTCGAGAGGTGGAGTTGCAGCAGGGGTTCGAGAGGTGGAGTTGCAGCAGAGGTTCGAGAGGTTGAGAGTTTAGCTCGAGAGAGTCAAGTTCTTATGAAAATATATATATATATATATATATATATGTAAACATAAACTCAGATTTTACTAAATTCGTGCTAGGGCGATGCAACACTCACCTTAGTTAAACTTGGCTTGACAACCGCCACTTCTACTTCACTACTTAACTTTCTTAATTTTGGTACTCAAAGTGTCTTAAGGCTGTAAGTTTTGGGGAGGATATCACTGATATTTATACTAAGTAAAATATAGGGTTCTGACACCTACCCAACCTAAAATTTTATCCTGTAAACCTCAAGCCTACTTGCCCAAAATTACTTTGGACAAACTCCTTCACATCCACCGTTCATTCCCTTCTCGGTAATGCCACTTGCTCCAAAAAATTTACTTTTGATAATTTTTCACATCCGTTGCTAGCTTTTCTTCATGGTAATTTTCTTGCATTTAATTATTCCTTTGCTCATTTATTTGCTTATCATTATTATTGTCATATACTATACATATATGTATGTATAATTATGTATATTTTCTTCTTGGTAATTTCTCTTACTTATTTATTTATTTACTTATTGTTGTTAGAATTATTATATATATATATATATTTATTTATTTACTTATTTATTTATATATATACATATATATATTTTAGAAAATTAAAGGAAAGATTGTAATATTTGATAAAATTTAATTATTATATGTTCTCTAATTCCTATTTCGGTAGGGGTTTTTACAATCTCCCCCCCCCCTAATGAATTTCGTCCCCAAAATTTCCATTTCTGGCGAACAACTCCGGGTAATTATCCTTCATTTTAGCTTCCAACTCCCAAGTTGATTCCTCGACCTTTTGATTTCTCCATAACACTAAGACCATAGGAATCTCCCTAGTTCGCAAGGTTTTGATTTTTCGATCCAATATCTTCACGGGATTTATCTCGTACATTAGCCTTTTGTTCACTGGTCTTCATGATTTAACACGTGTCCGGGGTCAGGGTGATACGTTTTCATAAGTGACACATGAAAAACATTGTGTAATTTCCCCAACTGACTAGGTAGGTTAAGTCGATACGCAACTGGCCTGACTCGCTGTATGATCTCGAAAGGGCCAATGTACCTAGAACTCAGTTTTCCTTTCTTGCAATGCCAGACTAGACCCTTGTGAGGGGTTACCTTCAAAAACACTTGGTCACCTACTCCGAACTCCAAATCCCTCCTTCGATGGTCTGCATAACTCTATTGTCGACTTTGAACCGTCTGTAAGCGTTGCTTTATCAATTTGAACTTATCCACGAATTCCTCAATCTAGGGTATACTGGCCATTGGAAAAATATTTTTCTCTCCCACTTCATCCCAAAAGAGAGGTGTCCGACACTTCCGTCCATAGAGTATTTCATATGGGGCCATACCAATGGACGAATGATAACTATTGTTATAAGAGAATTCTACCAAAGGTAAATGAGTGTCCCAACTTCCCCTGAAATCCATAACATAGCTTTGGAGCATGTCCTCCAAGGTTTGAATTTTCCTCTCCCGTCTGTTTGTGGATGGGCACTTGTACTAAAGTTAAATTTGGTTCCCAAAGTTGCTTGCAGTTGCCTCCAAAAATGGGAAGTGAATCTCGGGTCTCTATCAGATACGATAGTTATCGGCACCCCATGCAATCTTACGATTTCCCGGATGTATAGGACAGTCAGTCTTTCCAAGGAGTATTTAACGTTGATTGGTAGGAAATGAGCCAACTTGGTCAACCTATTAACCACTACCCATATTGTGTCAAAATTCTTCGGTGTGTGGGGTAATCCTGTCACAAAGTCCATCGTGATGTGATCCCACTTTCATTCAGGAATCTCCAATGGTTGTAACAACCCTGATGGCTTCTGATGCTCAGCCTTGACCTGCTGGCACACTAAACAACGTGCTATGTATTCTGCTATGTCCCTCCTCATATTACCCCAACAGTACCATTGTTTCAGGTCTCGGTACATTTTGGTCCCCCCTGGGTGTACCGTATACTTGGATCGGTGGGCTTCTTCTAACACTCTCTGGGTGATTACTGAATTTTGGGGTAGACAAAGCCTTCCTCTATAGGTCAGTATTCCTTCACTGTTCACTTCAAAGTCCGGCAACTTCCCTTCAGGGATAACCTTTTTCTTCTTCACCAATGATTAATCCAACTCTTAAGCCTCCTTAATCTCTGTGGGTAAAACCATTTGTACCCTTAGATTGAAGAATACAAGTCGGTCAGGTTTAGTCTCGCATTCCCAATTCTCTGCCTGTGATAACATCTCTGTCTCTTTTATCCAGATATGCGCCAAACTCACCTTCCGGCTTAGCTCGTCTGCCACCACATTCGCCTTGCCAGGATGATAATTGATTACACAGTCATAATCCCCCAAAAACTTCATCCACTGACGTTGGCGCATATTCAGGTCCTTTTGGGAAAATAGGTACTTTAGGTTCTTATGATCTGACATTACTACAAATGTGACTCCATATAAGTAATGACGCACTTCTTTAAAGAAAACACAACTGCAACTAGCTCTAGGTCATGGGTGGGGTAATTATTTTCATTAAGTTTCAACTTTCAAGATGCATAAGCAAGCACATGGCCATTTTCCATCAATACGCACCCTAGACCATCTCCTGAAGCATCAGTATATACTATGAATCCATCCTTTCCCTCAGGTAGGGCAAGGAATGGGGCAGTGGTCAGACGTTTCTTCAATTCTTGAAAACTGGATTCAGTCTTCTCATTCCATTCGTACTTAGCTCCCTTCTGAGTTAAGAAGAAGAAAGGGGATGCTAGCTTAGAGAAGTCTTTAATGAAACATCGATTATATCATGCAAGTCCAAGAAAGCTCCATACTTCTATACTATTGTTTGGCACCCTCCAGCTTAGAATTGTTTCGACTTTAGAGGGATCCACATATATTCCTTCCTTACTAATCACGTGTCCCAAAAAGCTCACTTGGTTTAGCCAGAATTCACTTTTGCTAAACTTGGCGTACAACTTGTGCTCCTCAAGCAGTTGTAATACCTTCCTTAGATACCCTTCATGCTCCTGTTAAGATTTGGAATAGACCAGGATGTCATCAATGAAGATGACAACAAACTCATCTAGGTATGGCCGAAATAATCGATGCATGAGGTCCATGAATGCCGGTGGTGCATTGGTTACTTCAAATGGCATTACTAGGAATTTGTAATGACCATATAAAGTATTGAAAGTTGTCTTGGGTATGTCCTCCCTCTTTACTTGTAACTGGTAGTACCCTTGTCGCAAATATAGTTAGGAAAATACGACTGCCCCCTGGAGTTGATCAAACAACTCCTCAATAATGGGAAGAGGGCATTTAGTCTTAATTATCACATTGTTTAAGCCTCGATAATCAATACACATCCAAAGAGAGCCATCCTTTTTCTCAACAAACAATACCAGGGCTCCCCAAGGAGAGGTACTTGGTTGAAGGAATCCTCGAGCTAATAAGTCTTCGAGTTAGAGCTTTAACTCTTGTAACTCTAACGGTGCCATACGATAAGGGGTTCGAGAAATAGGTGTGGCTCCTAGTACTAGATCAATAGTAAATTCAGTCTCCCTTTCAGGAGGTAAACTTACTAGTTCCTCTGGATATACCTCAGAAAAGTCTTGGACCACAGTTATATCTTCTCCCTTTAACTGGTCCACTGGCTTATTCAAAATATAAGCCAATATTCCAGTTGCTCCCTTACAAAACATTCGTCGAGCTTTGACTCCCGTCACAAGCAATGAGGAGGATCTCTTCCTTCCCACATCTACTTTAATCGAAAGTTCCCTGGGTTGACACAGCTTAACTTCCTTCGTATGACAATTTAACTGGGTGTAATTTGTAGCAAGCCATTCCATGCCAAGTATCACCTCATATCCCTTTAAAGGTAAAGCAATTAAGTCTGTGGGCAATTCCCAACGTCCCATATTCACCTCATAGTTTCTACATACACGTCCAGATAGGATTTTAATATCATTTGTGGGAGTGCTAACTTCCAATTTATAGGGTAAGTTCTCTATTTTCTCTTCCATATTCTCAAGAAAGGAGTAACTAGCAAAAGAATGAGAAGCACTAGGATCAATCAAAACTTTAGCTATTTTACCCAGGATAGGAAGGGTACTTTTAATGACCTCGGTCAAAACCGGGCCTTCACTATTTTCCATCGCGTATACACGAGCTTGTACCTTTGGTTAACTGCCCCTACTTGCTCCTCCCTTCTGAGCAGGTTTAGCGACCGATGCCTGGGATCCCATATGTTGAGACAAGTGACTTAGCTGAGCTTGCAAGCATTTGGATATTCAATGTTCAGCATTTCCACACCGTAGACACTTGTTTGCCCTCTTCCAGAAATCCTTCTCATTATGGCCTCCCTTTCCACAGTGCGTGCAACGTACTTGAGTCTTTCCTCTCAAGGAAATGCTCAGGCTTCTTGAAGTGGTCAAGGGTTGGGATGTGTCTCCCATAGGGACTTTGTTTTGCTCAAAGTTTACTCCATGTGGGCCGGGGATGCATAGGGATTGGGACTTCACATTTTTCCTTCTCTACTGGTGCATGGTTCGTAAGGCATTCTTGGTTTCCTCCACTCTGCAAGTTGATTCGATGGCTGCGGCATAACTGTTCTGATAGGTCGGGGCTAGGGTATCCTTCAATTACAACCTTAACCCTTAGATAAATCTCCTCTTGCATTTCTCGTCAGTCGAGACCATCTTCTCTGCAAATTTTGAGAGTCGAGAAAAATTTGCCTCATACTCTGTTACACTCAACAGTCCTTGTTTCAAGTTTATGAACTCCGCTTCTTTTCTTTCGATAACTAGAGGTGGAATGAGCTTCTTCATAAACGTCTTTTCAAATTATCCTAAATCCTGGGAGTTTCCTCCATGTTCCACTTCCTTTGTATTATGTTCCACCAGTCTAGTGTGGCGCCTTCTAATTAGAATATAGCGAAGTTCACCTTCCGTCCATCCGCATATCCCAAGGCTTTGAAGGTTTGAGCCATTGTTTCTATCCAATTTTTGGCAATTTCATCAGCTGGGCTGCCGTTGAACCTGGGTGGATGAAACTTCTGGATTCGTTCCAAGGCCGCATCCTCTGTCTCTGGTGTATGACTTTGATCCCTGACCAGAGATTGAGCTCGATTATCTCTCTCTATCATGCAGCTTAAAATTTTAGTAACTTGACTTGCGAATAATTCCATCCCAGCGGTTGGAGGATTCTGTCCTGCGGGTGAGTTCAAACTTTCTCCTTGTTCCCTTTCCATTGTCCTATACTCAATAAGTTAGTTTCATGGATCAAACCAATTCTCATTTAGTTACCTAACCAAAAGAATATAATTCACAAAATATTTTTATATCATCACAAAACTTTTATAGTAGTTGTAGCTTCATTATAAGATATTTGCGATAAGTTTTATAGTTCTCTAGTGTCGTCTTTCGTCGTCAAAAATTGGGACTCGCCTCTTTTTCTAATACTTATATACAAACGGTTAGTATCTTACCTGTAAGTTTTCCCCCAAAAGTACGCTTCCAAATCTAATCGACTCTCGAATCCTTGGTGGAGTCACCTCCTTCTTCTTGCTCAGCTCCAGGGTACGCTCGATCCATTAAATCATCCTTCAATGTGGTGAGAGCATGCTCCATCGTGCCTCGAGCCTATCTTATATGCCTCCAACGTGATTTGATTGGTTGTCAACGATAGGTGATTAGACCTCCCTGTAGTTCTTGGACATTTACCAGGACTAAGTCTACTTGTCAAAAAACTTCTTGTCGCTCTGCATCCCATTGTCCAAGCTCCCTACTTTTTTGATTCCTTAGTCGGTTGTTTTTTATGACCTCCGCATTCTCCCTTGTCTCTTCTGCGTTAGCACGCAGATATTGTTCCCACATTGCATCTCTCGTTAATTGTTCTTGGGTCTCGAGGCTAAGGACCCTGCCCATTAATTCTGCCTGTTCCATGATTAAAACATGCACAATTCAATTTTGGTAAGCGTGAGTTTCTACCCATTAAGGATTGTTTATTATTTCTGTCCAAGGAAGAAATGTCTCTGGGAATGCTCCGTAATTTCTTTTCACCTCAATAATTTCTTGAAAGGCATTGCTCGTAATCTCTACGTTATTGTCCATCTATTGAGATAACAAAACTAATTAGCTTGACAGTTTATACCCAACTAGCCCCCCCCAACATTATTCACAGTTCATTTAGTTTCCTCTAGAATCTTTTATTAAGGTAAGTATGAATTTGGCTTTACTTGGTTTGAGAATTGCTCTAATACCACATCTGTAACATCCCCAAACCCGAACACAATTATTAGGTCGGGTTTAAGCGTGCTACCGAAAGGGCCAGTATTAACGAGCAATTAAAGTTTATGCGGAAGCGTTTCAAGTAATTTAAAAACCTAATGTACTATTACAGTGAAAAGGATTTATTACAAGTGTCAAACAAAATTTCTCCTAACTGTTACGGTATCAAAGTTCTCATTAAAATTCAAATAGCCCGGATCTTTCCCAAAAGAAGTAAAGACATCAAGCACTTTTCTCTTACCGTTCTTCTTCACGTGAAAAGGGGTTGTTTAACTAGGGTAAGCTCATTGCTTAGTGAGGTTCCATAGCCTGTATTTACCCAGTTGAGTTTTAGTGATCACAGAATAACTATTAACAATTAACAACTAGCCACGTATGTCCTAGCACACAGTAAAAAGGATACGGGTGGTTAACGCCAAGTTGCCTCCAAGTGCCTATATGGAAAATGTGACTAACATACACAACATAACCCAATCAGTGATGCCCAAAGTCTATCAGTTCAGAATTCACTTTCCCATTCAAGCCGGTGTTGAGTTTCAAGCTCATATCAGTCAGGTGGTTATGCTAGCATACCAAACTCCACGTGTAGCCGGTCTAATCAAACAGTCCGGTCAGTACCGTTCCCCGCCGACTTCGACCAAACTACAATCATGTCGAGGCCCCCAAAATTCACATATAGGTAATCAGGTAGCATGTAATTCAAGTTTGACATGGCAAGATAAAGTACAAGTAGGTCATCAGAGTAGTATATGATTCAAGTTTGACATGGCAAGATAAAGTACAAGATGGTCTTTCACAAAAAATATCAGAGCAGTTCAGGAGTTCAGTTTCACGATAATCTAGTACAGTATGATAAAACACACACTTAATTCAACAGTTAGTAAATACCACCATTTGAGTTTAACCTTCATATCTCTCTCATGGCTTGAGTATCGAGAAAAAAAAGTTCGAGTATTAGGTTTCAAGTACAGGGGTTCGAGTACTTACATTTCGAGTAGTTAGGTAGGAGGTTCGAGCAAAGAATTCAAGTGGATAAGATTCTAGTGGAATGAGTATCAGGTGGTGCTGGTTCAAGTGGTGAGGTTCAGTTGGAGAGATTCTAAAGGTACGGGTTCAGTTGGTGAGGTTCGAGAGATAAGGTTCTAGTGGCACTAGTTCGAGAGGTAAGGTTCCAGGGGTAAGGTTCGAGAGGTAAAGGTTTCAGTAGTACTAGTTCGAGGGGTAAGGTTCAAGGGGTACAGTTCGAGAGGTAACAGTTTCGGTGATATTGGTTCGAGGGGTGAGTTCAGTAAGGATAGTTCGGGTGGTATAGTGCGAGGGATACAGTTTCGAGGGAACGGTTGGGGAGGTACAATTCTAGAGATAATGGTTTGGGAGAAGGTTTCGAGAGGTAAGGTTTCAGGGTACTAGTTCGAGGGGTAAAATTTCCAGGGACACATGTTCGAGGGGTAAAGGTTTCAGGGAACTAGTTCGAGGGGTAAAGGTTTTGGGGAACTAGTTCGAGGGGTAATGGCTTCAGTGACACATATTCGAGGGGTAAAGGTTTCAAGGAACTAGTTCGAGGGGTAAAGGTTTAAGTGTTCGAGAGGTGGTATTTTCAATAGGGTTCGAGAGGTAGAGTTGTGGCAGGGGTTCGAGAGGTAGAGTTGTGACAGGGGTTCGAGAGGTAGAGTTGTGGCAGGGGTTCGAGAGGTGGTGTTGTGGCAGGGTTTTGAGAGGTAGAGTTTTGGCATGGGGTTCGAGAGGTGGTGTTGTGGCAGGGGTTCGAGATGTAGAGTTTTGGTAGGGGGTTCGAGAGGTAGTTTTCGGCAGGGGTTCGAGAGATAGATCTTCAACAGGGGTTCAAAAGGTGATGTTTCAGCAGGATTTCGGGAGGTAGAGTTTTGGCAGGGGTTCGAGAGGTAGTATTTTGGAAGGGGTTCGGGAGGTGGAGTTGCAGCAGAGGTTCGAGAGGTTGAGAGTTTAGCTCGAGAGAGTCAGGTTCTTATGGCAATATATATATATGTATGTAAACATAAACTCATATTTTACTAAATTCGTGCTAGGGCGATGCAACACTCACCTTAGTTAAACTTGGCTTAACAACCGCCGCTTCTACTTCACTGCTTAACTTTCTGAATTTTGGTACTCAAAGTGTCTTAAGGCTGTAAGTTTTGAGGAGGATATCATTGATATTTATACTAAGTAAAATATAGGGTTTTGACACCTACCCAACCTAAAATTTTATCCTGTAAACCTCAAGCCTACTTGCCCAAAATTACTTTGGACAAACTCCTTCTCGTCCGCCGTTCATTCTCTTCCCGGTAATACCACTTGCTCCAAAAAATTACTTTGGATAATTTTTTCACATCCGTTGCCAGCTTTTCTTAATGGTAATTTTCTTGCATTTAATTATTCCTTTGCTAATTTATTTGCTTATTATTACTATTGTCATATACTATACATATATGTATGTATAATTATGTATATTTTCTTCTTGGTAATTTCTCTTATTATTTGTTTATTTACTTATTGTTGTTAGTATTATTATTATATATATATTATTTATATATATACATATATTTTTCTAAAAATTAAAGGAAAGATTGTAATATTTGATAAAATTTAATTATTACATGTTCTCTAATTCCTATTTTGGTAGGGATTTTTACAGAGTACATCTACATCCGGCATAGAACTTCAACTATCATCGCCTGGAAATGATCAAGCTTGGAAACAGTAATGGTTTTGGAATATATTGACTTGAAGAACAAGCAGAGCTTCGTGATGCATAATCTTACATGAGATGGCAGAGACGACCTGATCGCGACTGCATTCAATTCTTGCATCAATTTGTGACAGTCATGTGATTTTAGACCAACCAACTTCAAATTGGTCAAACAAACACATGAACTAGTATTGATGAATAAGACGTCGACAGCTTTACACCACCAAGGGTCTCACAATACGACTTCTTCTCCATCCCGGACATAAAATAACAAGCAGGTGGAAGATAACAATCATCACCATTTTGAATGGGACCCAAAACTTTCTCAATACCCATTTCGACTAGGTCAAGTCGAGCCTTCAAACCACCCTTAGTTTTACCAGGTGTATTCAACAATGTCCCCACCAATGAGTCACACACATTCTTCTCAATGTGCATCCCATCCAGACAATGTCTAATATCCAAGTGCTTCCAATAAGGGAGTCTAAAAAAAATATCGAGCATTTCTTCCAACTACCCTCGCAAGAAAATTTACGCATTTTCCCTCAAAATCATTAGGCAAATCTTTCACTCTTTCAAAAACCTAAACACTAGTCAATGGTAAAAGTGGGCCTCTATGCTCCACTTTTCCATTGAACCACTTCTTTGCCACTCTATAGGTGACCGTGTGGAAGACAGCACCTGTGGCTAAGATAAGATGTTTTACCCCCATGTTTCAACTGACAAAATGCTGTTTCCTTCTCACACTCTGGACAAGTATAGTGTCATTTCACCAAGTACCCTGACAAGTTTCCATAAGTTGGAAAATCATTTATGGTACAAAAGCACAAAGCCTTCAATGTGAAATCTTCTTTTGCACTCCCATCATACACTCGTAACCCACTATTGAATAAGGTCAACAAATCATTCACTAACGGAGCGAGACCTGGTTGCTTGGGCCCCGAGATCATCATAGATAATAACACATACTTCCTTTTCATTGTCAACCAAGATGGAAGATTATAAATCACCATCATAACATGACAAGAGCTATGTGTACTACTCATGCTACCAAATGGATTCATTCCTTCAGTGGAAAGCCCTAGTCCAGAGTGGGAAGCCCTAGTCCAGAGCTATGTGTTCTCAAATGTTGCGGTTCAGCACCAAACTCAGGATACATAGTATCAATATTCTTCCATTGTTCACCATGCGGCGTATGGCTAATCATGTCATCCCCCAGTCGTTCCCTTTCAGCATGACATCGTAACAACTTTGCATCTTCTTCAGAAGCAAAAACCTTCTTCAACCGAGGAATGATTGGGAGATACCATAAAACTTTAGCCGGTGTCTTTTTCTTCTTAGTCAGCCCTGCTTCAACACAAACTGCGATTCCACAACGCTTTAACTTGTAACGGAATTCACCACAAAAAAGACAATTTTCTAGGATCTCATCCTCCTTCCCTCAGTATAACATACAATCGTTGGGATATGCATGAATTCCTTTTCAATTATAATCCCATTGAACATAGAATTCTTTTAGCTGCATATGATTGGTCATGCAAAGATTTCCTTCTAGTAGCAAATCGCAAAGCAATTCAATATTCTCTGTCATCCCCTTTTCAGTCGAACTGTATTTCGCTTTCAATTCATCAAATTGCAAAGTTGCACGTAAAACTGAATGTCTCGCACCTTTGTACAAGGGCGTCTTCTTATCGCTATGTAAAGCTTCAAGGACCTCGGGTTTACCGTGAAAATATATAGCAACATTCTCCACCATATCCTCGAACCCCTCATTCAAAAATGGATCATCTGATTCTTTACGAATTAGGTCGCCCTCCATACCCATTTCATCTTCCACGTGCTATACCCAAGAAATGTAACTAGTTTGAAACCCTCTCATGATAAGATGTTTATGTAACTTCTTCCTAACCAAATATACATCATTTCTACAATCCTTACAGGGCAGCAGGCTCGCACCACGCCATTCTTTGAAGTGTGTTCAAAGGAAACCACAAGAAATGATTCCATCAACGGGAAGTAATCGGGTGATTTTCTCAAGTCCCTACTAATAAATTCAATTCGATCCATAATCGATTACCTATATTTAAGTGAAAAGAACAACCCCATTCAAAAGGAAGAACAAGAAAAATTACCATTTAAGCAACAAAAAAATCACATTTAACCATTCACATCAAGAATTATTTCTAAATTAGGTCTCAAAACATTTCAACCGAAAATCAATACCTTAAAACTAGTGTAATTGAAATGTTTGTACCTTTGTTGTAGACAAACCTATACATTGCTAGTTCTTCATGATACCCAATCTCCAAATTTGTTTTAGAATATAGGGTTTCATGAAAAATGAAGTCAACAACCGTATTTTATAAAATCTTATTAATTTAAGTTTTGAGTTCAGAAACAATAGGGAACACCATAGGACCCAAACCGATTGACTTTCGAGTCTGAAACAAGCATCTGAATCACTGCCCGATTCAGGAACACTATGACTACAACAACCACAGATGTTCTAAACTCGTAACATCCTCCCCTGCTTGTTCCGAACTCATAACGAAGGAGAAAATTAGCACATTTAGCTGGGTCTGCTACAACATCCTAGGTCATAACTCATTTTTGATGTTTTTTGTCCATTAATTATGTTGTTTTATTTGACCTATTTCATTTGGCCTTGTTATTAGCAGGGAGTAGGTAATAGTACCATACCCCCTTCAAAGTCCACTTCACATGTTGCTACTAAGAGAGTTAGGATAGGGGCCGATAGAGGTTCAAAGCAACCTCCAAAGCAGAAAAGGGCTGCAACCACTTCTATGGAAACATCGAAGCGTGGAAGACCACATAGTAGTTCTACTAGTTCCAAATCCCGGAAAAAATGGGAAAGATGACAAAGGTAAAACACGAACACTATCATAAAGAACCCCCTCTAGCACCAATTTTTTTAAACTAGTGCCCCAAATGTAAGGGCACCAGTTTATTTAATTATAACACCATTTTTTTACAAATCGGTGTTAATTTTTTTAAAAGGTTTTAATTTAACACTGGTTTTCAGAAAAATGGTGTTAATTTAACATCGGTTTAATAAAAATCAGGGCCAGTGTTGAAAAAAAAGCACCGATTTTCAAAAACCATTGCTAAAAATTTTTAAAATTCAATTTTCCCGCCAAAAATTTCAGAACTTCTCCAAAAAATTCAGAAAATGTTGCTAAAAATTTTATAGGTTAGGCGCATCCGCTCCAAGCTAAATGTTTTTTCTTTGATTTTCAAAACCGTTCACTTCTTTTGTTGACTTTCAAAATCGTTCACTTCTTTTGTTGACTTTCAAAATCATTCACTTCTTTTGTTGACTTTAAATAATAACTAAGTTAGCTTAAATTAATCAACGATCAACCTTTATTGACCTAATATATAAATAGGAATAAAAATGTTTGACGTTATCTAATTAACGATCACCCCTTAATTGACTTAGCATATATAAATACAACTTTAACTAGTCAACGATTAACCCTTATTTGACTTTATACTTATAAACACTAAGTTGACTTTAAATACTCAACTGTAAACCCTTACTACTTGACTTTCTGTATGTAAATACTAATAATTAAGTTGACTTTAACTAATCGACGATCAACTCTTGTTTGCCTTAATTTGTATATACTAATAAAATGCTTTACTATAGCTAATCTACATTCAATTTTTAGTTGATTTTCTATATATAAACACTAATAACTAGGTTGACTTTCACTAATCAATGATCAACTCTTACTTGACATTCTATAATAAACAACAATAACTAAGTTTACTTTAATTAATAATCGATCAACTATTCCTTGACTTTCTATATGTAAACACTAATAACTAAGTTGACTTTTAACTAATCAATGATCAACTCTTATTTTACTTAATTTGTATAAGCTAATAAAATGTTTGAGTATAGCTAATCTACGTTCAATCTTTACTTGACTTTCTATATATAAACACTGATGCGAATAAAAAGGATTAACTTTAACTAGTAAACGTTCAACTCTTAATTAACTAGGTATTTATAAAAAAAGGTTTGAATTTAACTAATCAAATGTCACCCCGTACTTGACTTAGTATATGTACACATAATTAAAGAGGGTTGGCTTTAACTAATCAACGTTCAACTATTAATTGACTTTGTATATAAATACGAATAAAAAAGTTGATTTTAACTAATCTGTTCAAATGTGATACTACCCGATACATCCCCATTGTATTTTCCAAGTCCGTAACATAATATTTATCAATAATCGTGCACAAGAACATATATGTAAATCTTTTCCAATTTCCCTTTTTTACTTCCAAGTAACTAATTCTATGTTATTCTAGAACATGTACTAGCGCTTTTCAGCATTACACTAGAAAATTTATCTATTTAATATTTATATATGTAGGAAAGAAAAACAAAAATTATGTATTTTGAACAAATGGATTATAGGGTAACATAATTTTGGGCCATAGTGTAATTTTCCAAGACTGTGTAGAAGCAACCAATGTTGACTTTCAAGACCCTTTCGTTCACCCATACATGCCCATATTGCAAAGTCGCAATTATATATTATTTAATTACCTTTTGGTGTCGGCAATATCATGACTCACAACTTCAATTTTCTTGGAGGGACCTAAGTGCAAAAGGTAAATACTTTACTCGTAACTCTAAATTGAAATCCGTTCAAACGTGAAGCTACTCTATACACCCTCATTATATTTTTCAAAGCCCGTAAGAGGATATTTATAACAATGCGGCAAAAGAACATATTTGTAATCCTTTTCAATTCCTTTTCTTACTTCAAAGTAATCAACTCTAAGTTACTCTAGAACATGTACTAGCGCTTTCCAACATTTTACCCAAAAAATAATTTAGCTTTATTTCTATATTTATGCAAGAATAACAAAAAAATTTGTGTATTTTGGAGAGAATGATAATGCCGTAACGAAATTTTTGGCCATAGTGTAATTTTCCATAAGTTATGGAAAGACCAAGGTTTAAACTACAAATTAGAAGAAATCAAGATAAAATTTTCAAGTTTCACTAATTGAGTCATAAACTTATAACTACTACACGTAGAATAATAATAAAAAATTATTGTATCCTAGGTCACCTTTATATTTTAAAGGCGATTATAAAGGCAGAACCACTTTCAATGGGCTCATTTTGGCCCAAGCCCGTACTTAACCAATTCCATTTTGCTGAAGCCATACACACATTAACCCTACTTTACTTCTCACCTTTACCCCTCCATAATGCTTCTCCCCCCCACTCCCACCATCTTCCCCCACTCCCACCATCTTCCCCCACCGCTGCCTCCACCCCTTCGCCGGTTCTCCCCCATTGCCTTAGTACAGCCTCTGTCGCTCTAGCTTGCCCCCACCTCCAGGATCCGACACTCGTCACGGCCCCGACACTCTGACGTACTCCCCAATCTTGATGCTCTGAACACAGCCCCGCCATGGCCCAGACTCTCCGACGAAATGCATTTCGTGCTCAAGAGCCTCGACGAGAAGTGATTCATCAATGACATTTGCTAGATGACCAATTCCTTCGACATCGGTGGCGATGGCTATGTCAACTTTGAGTTCAAGAAGATGATGTTCAACGATGGAGTTTGAGAGCCGTCTGTCATCTCGATTTCTTCAATCTAGGGTTTTTCTCTTCATAGATTTCTTCAGTTTAGTTTTTAGAGAACCGATGCCCAAAAATAACCGGTGCTAAATTAACTCTAGTTTTCAAAAACCGGTGCCAACAAAAAATTGATGCTATATTACACCGATTTTTTTGAAATCTGGTGAAACCGTTTCACCCCTTACTTAGGCACCGGTTTTTAATCTCCAAAAAAATGGTGCTATCCTTCTGAAAAACTAGTGGTAGAGGGAGGGTTCCCGTGATAGTGGAAGGAAAGATCGATGTTTATAATGTGGCATAAAAATTCATACTGTGCAATAATTCTTGAATTATTTGATGATCGTGGGATAAGCGTGATGATAACATAGATGAGCCCAAGAAAACAAATATTTTATCTAGCAATGAAGTTCATTTCTGCACGTGTATTAATGTTTTATTGTTTTTGTCAATGTTCCTAACTTGATGTTGTTGTATAGGTCTAGGAACAGGCTGGCATTTATGTTCACATTCCTAACATTGAAGAGCCAGCAACTGACCGTAATCAGGCCTATGAGGTGAATAGGCTTAAACTTGGTTGTGAAAAATTGATTAAGCTATTTCTAGATTTATTACGGGTTATCTCAACACTTCTAGAATATATATGGTCATCTATGCACTAGTTAACAATATATAGGATCATATATGCACTATTTGATAGCATATAGGGTTATATCAGCAAATCTTGTATTTATCAAGGATCATATCAGCACTACATGTATTTATATAAGGTCATACCAACACTTCATATTTTTATGTAGGGTTATCTCAGCACTTCTTGTATTTATATGTAGTGGTCACTGTACAGGGAGCACCTGAAAGCCGAGAAGTCATACCATTCACTTAGCAACATCAGAATGACAATGTTTAACCGCAAGCATGATCAGTTAACAAAGAGAAGCATGTGCGGGCAACGAATGCAACCGAAACAAGTTCTAGGCAAACATTGAAGCGTGGAAAAATGCCTGCTAGTTCCAGTTCCGTGTAAACACGAAGGACAAGGAAGGTAAAACCTGAAGGATATTATCTAATACTCTATTAACTAACTGGATGTCATAGTTTATTATGTAAAAAATTTATTGAATTATATTTGGACTGCAGGGTAAGCGTGTTGATGATGTGGAGGAACATGAGGAAATTAGTATTTTGTCCGGCAATGAGGTAAATTTACATAATGCACATCAATGTTATTTCACTTTTGTCACTGCTTGTAACTTAAAGTTGTTGTAAAGGTCCAAGAACAGGATGACCTTGATGTTCACATTCTTAATAATGACGAGCGTACTACTGATCGTAATCAGGCCGTTGAGGTAAATAAGCTCAATCTTGTTTGAGTAGGGTCATATCATAACTTCTTTTATGTATAAAGGGTTATATCAGCACATTTTTAATTTATATAGGGCTATATCAGCACTACTTTTATTTATATAGGGTTATATCAGCACTAATTTTATTTATATAGGTTTATTTATGCGCCATAACAATTTAGGTTGGGTTATATTAGTAATTAATGTTAATATCATTACTTTGTGGTCGTTGTGTAGGCAGGACCTGGAAGCGTGAATGTCTTACCATTCATTCAGTAATCCGAGAATGACATTCTTCAACCGCAAGCACAAAAAATTGAAAAGAAGCCAAAGTGGGCAAAGAGGACAAAGGAAATGGCACGGTGTAAGGTAACTGTTGAAACTCCTAT
Organism: Rubia yunnanensis; assembly: GCA_037428765.1. Lineage (NCBI taxonomy): Eukaryota > Viridiplantae > Streptophyta > Magnoliopsida > Gentianales > Rubiaceae > Rubia > Rubia yunnanensis. Next base: position 59,296,479 of record CM075069.1, on the reverse strand, counting down.
TGACCAAGTGAGTCACCTCAATATTTACAATAAAATATTGTTCATGTTGCTTAAATGTCACCCTAACTTCCACCCGTCCTCAAGTTGAAGCTCCTCATGATGAAGCTCCTTTTCAGCCTGGTGAGGAATTTGAGAAGCGATGCAACAAACACTCGATATTGTGGAGAAAGAGTACACCGGCCAGGATGCAGCTATATCATCCATTTTCCATGACAGAAAGGACGTTCCAGTGTAGGTTGTGGTAGAGAAGTCACCTCATAGGGAAGACCTAGTTATGGAGGTGGTTGATATGGTTCCGGTCCAGGTTGTGATGGAGGAGCCTACTGTGGTGGAGAAGGTTGTGTTGGACAATCTTGTGCAGGAAGAGCAGCCCGTGACAGAAGAACATGTTGGTGCGGCAAAGGACTAAGGTTTGTACTTTGTCAAGGATCCAATTACCGGGGACCAGATCGTGATGAATGAGGACACTGGAGAGATCGAGGGCCTAACACTGACTATCACAAAAAGTGCGTCGCAACCACCTCCACCTAACCGTACATGACATTCTTATCACCATATTTTGTGCTTTTGACAAACTTGGGAAAAACATTTTACTTTTGGAGAAAGTCTCAGGAAATGCGGCGTTCCCATAAGCTTATATACAGTCCACAGTGGCTTTTACCTTAAATGTAGTAATTTCTTTATAAAAGATAAATATTTTATTTTAAAATTTTAAACAAGTAATAACATGTATTTGAATGTGAAAATATAAAAAATAAAATATAAAAAAATATTTTCTAAATTTCTAAATTTAGTATGTAATTTAACAACTGCAGTATATAAGGTAAAAAATAAGTGTTATGTCCATAAACTTATGGACATGCTGCCTGCCAGGAGACCCACTTTCACTTTTGTGGACTTTGCATTATTTAGAACGGTTGCCATGTAGTTGTACCACGCGTATAGGGCACCTTCTAGTTTGTGTAATTCCAATATTTTCTATTTTGCTGGCTTTTGCAGACGTTTATAGGAACTATGTAGCACACTATGTATACGGTGTGGTCCACTTCCATTGTAAATCAATTGAACCTATATTAATCTAGTTTAATGTAATACTTGAAATAATTTTCAGATTTTCTACTACACGGGTTCTTGTAATAATTGAATATGGTGTTCAAATTTTTTTTTTCACATACACAAATTGACTAAATCTTGAGTTATTTCAGTACTTCATAATTTAATCAGGGTTATACTTGCACTTTAATAACTTACTAAGGGTTACATCAGAACTTGTTCAATGTAGATATAGGGTCATATATATTTTCACTTTATGGAATTAGGTGAGGTTATATCATCAATACCGCCAATGCCTTAAAAACGAATGAACAATTGCAACCGTTTTGGGGTGCAACAAAACCTTCACCAAGCCCAACCAAATTCTCTTTGACCTTAATTGGACTATCTATTATCATTACTCTACTACAAAACTCTTGCTGGGACATCGAACTTGCACTACCGCATCTTCCCGAATCAAAAGCATTGCAAATAAGCCAACCCTACCATCCATGATTTTTACATCGATAAGATACGTACAAAAGATAAGAGATATGAAATCCAGGGTATGACTACAATTAACCCTACCTGGTCATAATGTCTTTTGATTGGAGGAGGAAGCATATCATCTGCAAGTATGATGTCATTATTATACCCAATTTTTTAAAAAACAATCCATGTTGCATCCGAACGACCTTTCTCAATAAAAAGAGCATGCATCCTGTCAATGTAAGACCATCTTCACTGACACCTTCAGCCAATTTCTCTTCCACAACCCTCTTAACACCAGTTATTTTAGATGGTTGTAGTGGAGCCTTGAAGCACTTGACCTGCACAAAATGACAAATTTAAGTAAGGAAGGGATGCACACAACAAACCTTAGACCAAGGGCAATGGTAGAAACCGCTAGCGGTTTCTTACCAATTAAATATATTATTACTCTCATTCTTTCTCTTCCACCTCACATTAAGAAACCACTCTCATGTCACATGGATTCCATCAATCTACCTTAGATTACAATCTTTTTACATATATCAAAGGTAAAATTTATGTATTTGTCCTTGTTTATGTTGATAATATTATTATCACTAGAAACAATCTCGCGGTCATCCACAAAACTAAACAATTTCTTGCCAGTTCCTTTTCCATTAAGGATCTAGGCATTCTCTGATACTTTCTTGGTATTGAAGTCTCTCGCTCCAACAATGGTATCTTCTTATGTCAACGTAAATACACTCTTGACATTCTCTCTTATTCAGGACAAGTAGGTTTTCGTCCATCATCTTTCCCTATGGAACAAAACCTTTATTTACTTCCAGATACTGGTACACCACTTCCTGACCCCTCTATTTATCGTCGTCTTCTCTATTTGGCTGAAACTCGACCTTATATTCAATATGTCGTTAATACTCGTAGCCAATTCATGCAAAATCCATGTTTAACTCACCTCGATGCAACTCATCGAGTTCTCCAATACCTAAAAGGTTCTGTTGGTAAGGGCATATTACTATCAGCTACTAGTTCTCTTTCTCTAGTTGGTTTTGCTGATTCTGATTAGGTTGGATGCCCCATTACCCATCGTTCTACCACCAGATACATTACAATTCTTGGCTCCAGTCCTATTTCATGGAAGACTAAGAAACAACCAACTTTTCACGTTCTTCCACAGAGGCCAGATATCGATCTCATGCAATTCTCACTGCTAAGATACAATGGCTCAAGTATCTTCTTTGTGACCATGGCTTCCCTCCTCAACAACCAATTGTTGTTTATTGTGACAACCAAGCTGCCCTTCACATTGCCAGCAACCCAGTTTTTCATGAGCGTACAAAACACATTGAACTTGATTGGCATTTCATCTGTGAAAATATTATATGCGGCCTTATCTCCACTGGCTACTTAATTGTGAAAATTTTAAATCCCAAAAGATGTCGATGAAAAAGTTAAATTTAAATTCCCAAACACATAAAACGATCTCGTAATTAAATCCCAAAACACATAAAACGATGTCGTAATTAAATCCCAAAACACATAAAACGATGTCGTATGTTAATGGCGTAGAGAAAGGTGAAAAGGTAGAAGGATAAAAAAAGTAATTGTTAAAGGTAAAAGCCAAAAGCTAAGCAAAAACGCAACTAATACTAGCGTTTCATATTTGGTGGAAATGCTATATGAAAAAGCCAAGAAACCAAACACTTTTTTCGTATTCATTGGCGGTCTGACCGAGTGAAAATGCCAATAGCTAAGAGCCAATCAAAACGCCTGTAAAAACGCTATGATCTTCTGACCAACTTTCTGATATATTCACAAAGCCACTTGGTGCGAATGCTTTTCATCTCATTATTTCCAGGTTGGGCGTGCTCGACATATCTCTCCCGACTCCAACTTGACAGTGGGGTTTTGAACGAATCTTTCGAAGCTATTGCAACCACCTACCTGCTTACCTATTCTTTAGCATGAATATTCTGTATCAATTATGTATATCTAGTCTGATCAAAATTCCATATATGTAGGATTAGTTGCTATATGAATCTCTTGTACATATACTTCCATTATTATCAATACCAAGATACGGTTTTACCAAAACTTCTGATATGTCACCTGAATGAGTTTTGATGCTGAACGCAAAATACAGGTTAATTTCTATCTCACCAAATTGTTGCATTATCGGAGATATAACCTGGTCTAGAGGATATTCCTCATTAGTCCTATTAAGCATACAGCCAGCCACGTTAACAGGAACCTTAACCTGCTCGAGCAAATAAAAAAAATTAACATCGAAATTCTGTACAGGTATAAATTTCCTTGTGCTACAATAATTAATACACTGAATCCTGCATCAGAGAAAGTCAATATGCGTCTTCAATGCCAACCTCCTATCTACGAAGCTCGGGAAGCTAGAACGACATGTGGTTAGGCATGTGGTTTCATTCCCTATGGGGAGGAGTTCGAATCTCGGCCAGACGCAGTATGGGGATCTCCCGGTGGGAGGCTCCTTGTGGCCACCGAGAACGTTCGAGGATCATGTGCTTAACCACTGGAATGGCTTGTGATTTACCTCTTCGGTAATGGGTATGGTGTGAGGCCGGTGCCTTGAGGGCGAGGGTTATTGCCTTCCGGGAAGCTAGAACGAACTCAATCGATCCAGCGTTTGGGGCCTATCGCAGGCATAAGTTAGCACGATTACGTCAGCTCTTTTCAGTTCCTCAAAAGCTTATTTCTGTTCTCAGAGCTGCGTGACGCAAAAAAATCAGCTATGGATAACACAACTACCACATGGTGATATGTAAACAGATAAAAATATGAAGACAGCAATTAATCGCTTTAAAACAGCTAATTGATTTCTCTTTTACAATCAAAAGCTGCTGATTTATACAACTTCAAAAACTCCGACTTTCACATCCCCAACAATCAGCATTGCAACTTTAACAGCATAAGAAGGCAATATACTTGAAAATCAAAAGCACCTTGGTGACTGGAACACGACCGGGAAACAAATCGTCGGGGAGCCTGGTCGGCGGGAGGACTGAAGGAACATTGGGAGGAAAATTCTTAGTGCCGGCAGTCAAAATTAAGCTGGACTTGCCGGTCTTGGAGTCGCTGGCGATGACGACACGAACACCAGCCGGATACCGGGAACCACCGACCGCCATTCAATAGAAGAAGAAGAAAAAAAAGAGCAGAGCCGAGAGATCAAATTTGATTCTGTAGCTAAAACCCTAGTGGTCACTTGTTCAATCCTGATTTGTCTTGTCCCTTGTGGGAGGAGCTTATAAGGAGAAAAAAAAAACTCGTAGCGCATAGTGAAAGAGTGAAAGAGCTGCCTAGTGAGAGAGTGAAAAAACACGGGAGCAGCGCTGGTGGAACGGCTGTGGACGAGTTGCCTAGGTCTGGATGGATGCTCTCCCTGACCGTGGAGGGTGGAGAAAGTTGCAAAGAACTACCCCTGGCCGGGAGGAGTGAAGTACCCAAACTATCAAAGACAGCCGGATAAGTGTCTACCTGCGTTGAAGCGGACGATGGAGAAGTGGATGAACTCTGAAATGGAAATATATCTTCAAAGAACACATCTCTGGAGAAGAAAAACTGTTCCGATTCAAGATCATAAAGACGCCAACCTTGCTTTCCACTTGGATAACCCATGAAAACGCATTTGCGACTATGAGCAGCAAACTTGTCCGTAGGCCGGGGGAGAGTGGAGGCGAAGCAGAGACACCCAAAGACCCTAATGTCTAAGTACTTCGGAGCTCTTTGGAAAAGCAAATGAAAAGTAGTCTGATTTTGAAGAGCCGGCGTGGGAGTGCGGTTGATCAGATAGCATGCTGTAAGAATACATTCGCCCCAAAACTTGATCAGAAGAGCACCCTGAAACCGCAAAGCACGCGCCACATTTAGGAGATGGCGATACTTGCGCTCCAATCTGCCATTCTGCTGAGATATGTAAGAGTACGAAGTCTCGTGAAGCATACCGTGGAAAACAAAGTAAGCCTTAAGACCAAAGAATTCAGTACCATTGTCGGACTTGAAACGACGAACTGATGTCTGAAACTGGGTAATAGTTAATGCACAAAAATCCATAACCAGTTTTGTAACCTCTAACTTGGACTTAATTAAATAAACCCATGTAGCACGAGAGTAATCATCAACGATGGTAGCAAAATAAGTTGCACCACAAGAAGCAGGAATTCTGTATGGTCTCAAATGTCACAATGAGCAAGATCAAACAAGTGTGTGGCTTTATTAGAACTCGAAGGAAAAACAGCTCGGGTTTGTTTGGAATGAAAACAAATATCACAAGTAGAACTCCGTACATAAGCACAAGGAACAGGTAAAGATGCTACAACTGTAAAGGAGGGATGCCCCAGTCTTCGATGCCACAACTCGGCCGAGGTCACCTTCTCGGTCTTGGTCGTAGAGACGGCACGGGCGGCTGCCGAGAAATGCCACAACTAGTAAACACCATGTCTCTGCTCACCCACACCAATCACTATCTTCGTATCGCTTTCCTGAAGTATACACAACTTTTCGGTCAAGAAAGCAAAACAACGAGAATTTAGAAGCAACCTAGCAAAGGACAGGAGATTGCATTCCAGTGTTGGAAGATACAGAACATGGTCAATCCTGGCAAACTGAGAGAAAACCAAAGAACCTTCCTTGACTGCTAAAACAACACGATTATCTGGAAGCTTAATAGGCACAGGAGCAATATTGAAAATATCATGTAGGATGGCAAGATTTCCAGTCATATGAAAAGAAACACCCGTGTCGAGATTCCAGAGAGAGTGCTTACCAGTAGCATCTGAAGAAAAAGTGTTCATGGTGTTGTACATTTGTAATGTTGCATGCCACTGGTCAGGGTTGAGATTTGAGCCTCGAGTAGCGGACTCCGGGAGGGACATGACGTCAGACGCGTGAGCAGGAACTTGCTGCTGCGTAGAGAGGGCGACTCCAATTGGCGAACTGCCATGGTCGCGACCAGCGCCCTGGTTGCACACCATGGCCGACCGGTGCACGAACCTCTCAGGAACTCCATGGAGCTTCCATCACTTAGAGACATCATGTGTGTGCTTACCACAGTGAGAACACACGGGACAGCTGGCTGATCGTTCCGGCGCAGAGGAAGGCTGAACCCCCGCCAAAGGGACTGACTTGGCCTGAGCCGTAAATCCCATACCATCATATTTGGTATTACGTTTGAAGCATGACAGTCTTATGGCATTCTTCCTGCACGACCAAAGCATAAATTCGATTGATGGACGGGAAGGGCTCTTGCGCCATGATGCTGGAGCGAAGAGTTCCAAAGGAGTCATCCAGCCCAAGAAGAAATTGGTGAAGACGCTTGACATCACGTTATGCACAAAGTTTGGCCGTGATATTGCATAGAGACATGCTTCAAGGGAAGCATATGTCTGGACTTCATCCCGGATATTCTTGAGAGCGCCATAATATGACGCAACAATTTTCCCACCTTAGCGACAATTTCACAAGTCTACACGAAGCTGAAGGAGACATGGCCCATTACCGACAGAGAATCGATGACGTAATTTCTCCTAGAGCTCAAAGATAGTTTCTAGATAAGTGATAGAAGATCGTAGAGACGAATCAATAGATTGCACAACCCATCCGATAAGCATGGAATTGACACTATACTAGTCATCAAGATCAACAGGGGCAACATCATCTTGAGAGATGTGACCATCAACAAATCCTAATTTACGTTTAGCCTTGAGTGCGTTCTTCATCGAGGTAGTCCACTCCCGAGAGTTATCGCCCTTAAGAACAACCGGACAGAGAGACATGTCCGGGTGATCTAAAGGGTGAAGGTAGAAGGGAGAAGAATGATCAAGAGGTCACTGCAGTGGCTGAGGTCTGCCGTCGCCATGGACGCTCGAAGGCGGCACTGGCGGTGGAGTGTTGTCGGAGGAAGGAGGCGCCGGCGGTGTGTTGACGACGCTGTCCGAATCACTCATTGTTGGCCGTGAGTTTGGACGGCAACTGAGGTGAAAATGATAGGGTTTCAGAGAGTTAGCTCTGATACCATGAAAGAAGGGATTTTGGGAAAGAGTTTTCCGATTTGATATTCACCAAATAAAAGGGATTTATACCCAAATATACAAGTTGACTAGACTAATTAAGTGAAGTACAAAGTCTATTGCAACACAAGAGAGAGAGAGAGAGAAGTACCTCATTTAAAAGGATTGAGAATTTGATGCTTAGAGGAGAAGAGAGCGGTAGTGGAGAGAAAAGGAAATTGTGAGAGTGAACAAGAAAATTTTGTATGTGTAGGTTTCTTATTTGACAAGTGTTATATAGATAAAAGAGAGAGTCTCAGAAAATGCGGCATTTCCATAAGATTATATGGATCGTCCACAATGGCTTTTATATTATATGTTTTAATTTTTTATAAAATTTAGATATTGTATTTTAAAGGTTACAACAAGTAATAATATGTATTTGAATGTGAAAATATGAAAATATAATATTAATTTTTTAAAAAATTTAGTATGTAATTTAACAAATGTAATGTATAAGGTAAAAAATAAATGATCTCATGTCCATAAGCTTATGGACAGCCTAGAGGCTGACTCAAGATAAAAATCATTAATGATGTGTTATTTTTTGGAGATTTTGTAGGGAGAAATATAAGTGATTTGTTGAACACTTGGCATACTCCTTCTGTCCCAATCTATTTTGCACAAAATCTTTTCACGGTCTCCAATAAACATATTTGACATATCTGCAAACAATAATAACACACAAAAATTTGATATTTAGAAACTACATATTACGACGAGTCTAACAGTATATCATACGATAAAATTATTATTCATATACCTATTCAATTATGTGATTAAAGTTTAGCATTTTTGACCAAAAAAATATTCTGTGCAAAATAGGTTATACTGGATGGAGTATATGATTTGACCGGTGGTGGAACCATAACTAAATGCAAGGGGTGCTCATGTATACTTGTAAAATTTTTATTATGAACAGTACTATTAGTTTAAAATTACGAATAAAAATTAGTAAGGATTATCAAACAAATAATTGAAATTGTTTACAAATAAGTATTTAAAAATATGTTTAATATTTCATAAAGACTTGTTTTAGATCGATTAACATGGGTTCATTTATAATTGATGTAACTAATGGAGTAATTTAATGTTGGCAAAATCTTGGGAAATACGGTCTTTCCATAAACTTATGGATAGATGGGGTTTAATTTAGATTAATAAAAGGTAAAAGGTTTTAGTTGCAATATTAAAAATTAATTGTACAACGTGTAGTAGTTATAAAGTTTATAACCTGATTCATACAATCCAAAAATTTTCTTTATTTCTTCTAATTTGCACATTAGACCTTGGTTTTTCCATAAGCCATGGAAAGACCATATTTCAAGAGACGGACTCTTTAATGTTTGTTTTTATTTATTCCAACGAGATTTTTATAACATTGAAAAACTTTTAAAAATATATCACAATGTATAAATAATTGAGTCTGTCTCTTGAAAGACGGTTTTTTCATAAGTCATGGAAAGACCTAGGTTTAAAGTGCAAATTAAAAGAACTGAAGATAAAAATTTCGGGTTGCATGAACCGGGTTATAAACTTTATAACTATTACACGTTGTATAATAAAATTTTAATATTGCAACTAAGATCTTTTACCTTTCTATTACTACAATAAAACCTCATCTTTTTATAAGCCTATGGAAAGACGATCTTTCCAAAAACTTTGCCTGAATAATTATGGTTTGATCATAAAAATTATTAAAATGAGGTTTTTAATTATTGGTCTAACTGTTAGTCAGTCCAAGGAAACTTTCTCTTATTATTTTTTACGATTGTAGTGTCTTTAATACTAAACATTTTCACCGTTAAAATTATTACAAACACTCATATATTTAGAAATTTTTTTGCCACTTATATTCTTCTGTGTTTGATATGATAAATAGTTTTAGATGGTGTTATTTGGGTAAATAAAATTGGATGGAGAGAAATATAATTGTAGAGAGAAATGATAAATGAATGAATGAGGATAAGAACGATTTACTTTTACCATAAATAATATTTGATAACCTTAGAAAAATAGACTAAAATAGAAAGTGCATCAAATTTAAAACAAAAAATGAAATAGTGAAAATAAATATATGTAAACACTCATAAAAGATAAAAGAATAAAATTGGATAAAAACTTTTTTTGAAAACAAAAAAGAAAAGATGAATATTCAGAACTTAATATAAACTATTATTATATTAATATTATAATGCATTGAATGAAAGTAAATCGACTCGATCATTATCGACACGTACCCTTTTAAGTACAAAATTATCAATTATTTTATAAAAATACTTTACATTTAAAAAAATATTGTGATAAAAATAAGAATTGTAAGCTGAAATGAAATTTATAAAAAAAAAAGAATTGTCAGTTTTATAAATATGTAATTATTTATTTATAATATTATCTCATATAAAATCATCATAATGAAATGGAATGTAACTTTAAATTTAAAAACCTATTTTCAAATTATCCCAAACACCCTATAATAGATATTGTTTGTTTTCTGTCTGCCAACCGGGGGTATTTGAGTCATTTTGACTACCCTATGAAAGTGAAACGACGCCGTTCCCATTAGATATGATATATTTACCCATACAGGTCTTCTTGTTTGCTTTGTTCCCAATCGATCGTTGCGGTGGCGGCGCCGCTTGAGAAGTTGAGGAGCCGCGATAGGCGAAGATGTCGGTGAGCCGCAAGATGCCGGGAGAAATCATAGCCTGAAGGGGACGCGCTTCCGGAGAAAACATAGCCGTTGGATCAACCAATGCTACCTACAGGGCGCCGTTGCCGAGCGCTACCTCCGTAAGGCTAAAATTCAAATTCGTCCCAAACACCCTATAATATATATTTTTTGCTTTCTGTCTGTCAACCGGGGGTATTGAGTCATTTTGACTACCCTATGAAAGTGAAACGATGTCGTTCCCATTAGATGTGATATATTTACCCATACACGTCTTCTTGTTTGCTTTGTTCCCAATCGATCGTTGCGGTGGCGGCGCCGCCTGAGAAGTTGAGGAGCCGCAATAGGCGGAGGAGTCGACGAGCCACAAGATATCGGGAGAAAACATAACCTGAAGGGGATACACTTCTGGAGAAAACGTAGCAGTTGGATCCGCCGATGCTACCTACAGTGGCACCGCTGTCGAGCACTGCCTCCGTTAGGCTGAAATTCAAATTCATCTGACGTGGCTTTGATTTGAAAGTTCTAAACTAAATTCGTAGTAATGAACCTACAATTTGTGCTTGAATTTACCTCGTCTAGCTCAATTTCATGCTTCAAATTCGTGTTTCTGTGTGTGTTTCCTAGCTATGTGTGTCTTTGCTATGTGTGTATTTGATGTGTGTGTTGTGTGTGTGATGTTTGTGATGTGTGTGCTCAATTTTTTGTTGTTTCCGAAAACTGTTTTTGCCTGTTTCAATTACTTTATGATGTTCCTATGTCGAAGACACTAGACATGGTATTGGACGATTTGTAACAACGACATACTGAGTTTCTTTTCCTATCTTTTTTAGGTTTGGAGTGGAGCCATCAATCAAGATATTGAGTGAGTCTGTTTTGGACAAATGAGGTTGCTTTTTATTTATTGCATTCAAATTTGGAAGTTATTAGATTTTTAAATGAGATGTGTAAGCTTGCATGTATTGATGTTTCTCTTTTCCTTGTGTTAGATGTGTTTTAGTTAATTAGCTTTGCTGAGCCAAATTTGATTTGCATGCTGTGTTTTCTTTCAATTTGAGATGCATGCAATTAGTTTGTTGAAAAGAAACAGATTCTTCTTTACAATTTTATTGGCTTTTACTGTAATTTGGGAGGCTTAGTTGGATTATTAGCTTCTTTGATCTATTGTTGTCTCGTACGTTTTGATATTTATAAATTTGTATGAATGCAATTAGTTCTTTCTCTCTTTTTGTTGAGCTAAGTTTAGCTGCAGACTTTACCAAAACGTGGTAAGAAGAGAGCAAAAGAACCAAATGTTCAAGATCTTGGAAGAGAACTAGTAAACCATAGTCAGAGGCTTCCATCAGTGCATTTTCAAGATTATGTCTTTTCTACTCTCAATGTGCAGCCATTAACAACTCTTATTGATATAGAAATTTCAGATAAGTTCTTGTCCTCCTCGTGGTCTTCTCTAGGTATGTCGAGTTTTGAAAAGTAGTTATTTTGAATTAAACTTTTATTGGTAGCTCGCTACCGAGGGAAGACACTAAAAACCTTAACCATTACTTTCCTAGCTTCAATTTTGATACGTACAACTGAATGAGTTGAGAGTTGGATTGAATAATCTTGGGCACCAAATGATATGAGCGTCCCTAAGACACTGTGATTTCTCACCGCTCACTAATTATGTCCGGCGCAGTTCCAGCAAGAAGCACTTTCCCCGCTCTTTGTTTCCATACCTAGATCCTCGAAATTGACAACAAAAAAGTAAGAATTTTGGTACATCGTGACATCTCCAGGAAAAATAAGGGTACAAAGGAAGGGTAGTGGGATAAAAGGTACTTTTTTCCCTCTGAATTTTATTGATTTCGATCGGAATTAGTGCAAAAGTTCTTGTCGCTCGATTATCTATTAATTCGCATTCAGAAACTGATTTTGGGAGGAAATTTGGGTATATGTTTGATATTGGTTGTTAATATCAAACTGCTTGAGGACGTTTGTTAATTGCTTGGTGGATGCCAAAAAAAGAGCTACAACACAGATGTGGCTTCTGACTTGTAATTTGTTTACGCACTTCTTGCGTGGAAGATGAGTCTTTGTTTGTTATTTTATTTTCGTACAACATATAACTCGGCTTTCACTTTTGTGTTCATTTTTTGTAACTCGTGATTCAGAGATTCAATCCTAGCACACTAACATTTTAATATGCAATAGCCTACATGCTACTGAATCATAGAGTATATATGAAAACATAGTAACAATACCTGCTGGTGCATCTCCTACAATCAAATTTGATTGGCAAATGGCTTGGTAGGACATTATTCTTATCTCATGGTGTTTTAGTATCTATTTGGAATGGTGTTATGCATTCATGACTTACCATTATGCATTTTGTCTTTTTTTCTATTTCGAGCCTTCCTGCAATTTTATTTGAGATACTGCATCTTGTGTCGTCGTTGCTTCAATGTTTACCTCTAATACTTCGTACATATATAATTGGTACATCTTTGCCTTTTGCTTCTATGTAGTGTTTCCTGATTCCCTTTAATCTGGTTCGTGTAAAGCTGCCACTTAAGGTTGTAGGTAATTGTTAATTGAGTTGGATATAAACTGAAAGCATCTGTAGTTAATGTTATGGGTTTGATGGTGATAGGTTGAATTAATTGAAGTTACTAATATGTCTTAAAAATAAGATATTAGGTAGTTTCTCAAATTTTGACTTCTTGTTTGCTTACGTATGTTTTTCTTTCCATATTAGTATCATCTATTAATCCATATGATATTGGAATGGGACACAAAACAACTGCTTGCTTTAATACCTACTGGTTTGTAGCACTTGTGCCTTAGTATCAAGTGTGATGGGAAGACTATTGAAACCAGTCCTTGATATCCGAAAGACATTTTAGAAAACTATATAAGAAAGAATTCTATATGTCTCACCAAAAATTGTTTATGTGATCTAATTGCTTCATGTATATAAACAGTTATAGAAAAGAAACTACTATCACGGTATATTGTTTGAGTTTTCAATTTTAGCTCAGCTGTAGAGTGTTGTGTGAGTCCGATTCAGTTAGTGTGACTCTCAGGTAATGGTATTTATGAATGCTTGTACAATAGGTGAAAATTACTTAAGGCCTGTATATTCTTGTTTCTGTTGAGTGAAAAATTACTTAAGGCCTGTATATACTTGTTTCTTTTGCGTGAAAAATTACTTAAGGCCTGTATATTCTTATTTCTTTTGTGATTCACGCAGATGAGAGGGATGGTTTCTTTTTGTTTATTCAAAATCTCTTTCTCTTTGTTTTGATGAGTGGATTACTTGGGGGAAGACACAATTTTATCCTCATTCAATAAGCTATATTGTGTCTTTGCTTGAAAGGTGTTGATCATTATCTACCACTAGAGTATATGTGTGATATTGCTAAAACTGAGGTGTTGAGTGTATATGTTTTTGTTTTGTGTTGTGAGTTTTGTGAGTATGATCGTCAAGAAAGGACTACGGTTTGGTGTTTTCACATTGGCTCATTACCACTATAAAGAAAGAAATAAAGAGCACTCAACACTAATTACCTTGCAAAATATTTGTAGATAATTAAGATGAATATAGGCAGAACTAATTAGAATTTAGCGTGATCCCTAGAAGCCTTGTTTACATGTGGTGTTGTGGGCATCAATATATACTTAATGATCAAGTCCACTTCAGGTAAAGAACTGCACAATTCTACTAAGTGTCATTAGCATTAGACATAAGTATGTGTGAATGCTGCATATAAGAATGAGTCATGCATTTTGTCGGCATTCATGCTTCATATGTTTGGAAACTTGAAGAACTCTCCAACCTATGCAGGTCTAATAAAGTTCATCAAGCCATCTTCGGGCTGATAATATTGGGTTGTTTCCAAGTTCAAACTTCTGTATTGTACTTTTCCTGATTCAGTAGTTGTATCGTCTGATGCTCAGTCTTGGATGGTTCTGCATTAAGTACAGGAGATTGATGGTTGTGGTGGAAGAATAACACATTGAAGATGCCTCCGGTTCCCCATGGTTCTTGTGCAGATTTCTATGTGCAATAAAAAAGCGGTAAGGAAAAAAATTGGCATCTTGATCTGTGTGGATTCAATTATTGCATCTTGATCTCTGTTAGTTCTTGATTGGACTTTTCATTGATGTGCAGCCTTCTCATTTTGTTTGTCAGCATTAATTCTAGCATTTTGTTGGGGTGTACGAACAATTAATTAGAGTAGGGTGCCAGGCTCCCAGCTGCCCAAAGGATCGATTCAAGGTTTAAATCTTGGATGACAAAGATGATAAACTTACAGAGACATTGCTAAGGAGCGAAGTGTGTTCATGGAAATATAATGGCATTAATATCGCGTACATGCATCCAATAATATGGATCTTTGCTATTTTTAGACATGCACTCGTCTGAGAGCCATACCCTACTTTCACCTTAGTGGCTTCTGTCCAAGTATGGGGAGAATAAGAGCGGGTATGTTAGCTGTTATCAAAATCCATCTCATTTGGGGCAATTCTATGGAAGAGTTGGTTTGTGAGTTTTTTTCCTGTTGCCGGAGAACCATGGCAACCCACCCACTGGATATTCCAGAAGCAAACATTTCATGAAAAACACCTGGTCTTGGTGAACAAACGCCATAGAAAAACAAGAAGAAAGATGTTTTCTGACCATCTGTGATAGACATGGACTCTGATCGGCGTATTTGCTGGCATTTAAATTTCATATTGTTGCTTGGCATCATTATATATTGTTGCTTGGCATCATTATCCACATGCGCTAGACATGAATTTGCATGAAAATTTTGGTTTCAACTTCTATCTACTATATTTTATATTTTCACAATCAAACACAGCTTGTCACGGATGTTAAAACCTTACCTTGTATTCAAAGTCATTTTTCCTATAGTTAATTTACATATTTTTAGTTTTTTTAAATTGATTCATTTTTTATATGTTATATGTAATCTTATATCATTTTTAGTTTACTTTATTTTTTGAATAATATTTTTGTACTATATTTTTATATTGGAAAATATTTTTATGCAACTAAAATAATTTTCTATATTAAATAATTTTCTATCGTAAATTAATTTCAATAAAATATTTTTATTGATTCATTAAGTATTTATTTATCCTAGTATGAGTTAATTGATACATGTCATATAATTGTCTTTGATTCAAACTTTTGTATTCCGCCAAAATTAATGTGACACATTAATATGAGTTAAATGATACATGCAATATAATTTTCTTTGATTTTAGATTTTGAATTCTGTCAACATTAATGTGAGTACATAAATGTAGTTAAAATATTAGTAAATGTATACGGGCAATATAATTTGCTTTGATTCTAGATTTTGAAATCCATCAAAACTAATGTGATTACATAAATATCAGTTAATTGTTATAGGCCATATAATTTCCTTTGATTTTATATTTTGAATTCCACCAAAATTAATGTGGAGTCCGTTCCTTGAAAGACGGTATTTTCATAAACTATGGAAGGACCAAGGTATAAAGTACAAATTAGAAGAAATGAAGATACAATTTTCGGGTTGAATGCGTCGGGTTATAAACTTTAGAACTACTACACGTTGCATAATAAATTTTAAACATTGCAACTAAGAACTTTTACATTTTATTATTGTAATTAAACCCCATCTTTTCATAACCTTATGGAAAGACCGTCTTTTCCAAGACTTTGCCATTAATGTGACTACGTAAATGTGTTAAAATATTAGGTAATGATATAGGAAATATAACTTCCTTTGATTCCAGATTTTGAAATCCGTCAAAATTAATGTGAGTACATAAATATGAGTTAATTGATACAGGCCTAATAATTTTATTTGATTTCAGATTTTGAATTCCACCAAAATTAATGTGACTATATAAATACGTGTTAAAATATTAGTTAATTCATACATGCAATATAATTTCCTTTGATTCCAGATTTTGAAATCCGTTAAAATTATTGTGACTACACAAATATGAGTTAATTGATCCACGCCATATAATTTCCTTTGATTGCATATTTTGAATTCCGTCAAAATTAATGTGACTACATAAATATGGTATATGAACCAATAGGTATATGTCAAAGGAATTGATATGATTTAATTGATTCATTTTTATTAAGTTAAAGTTAATGATGGGAATTTCAAAATCAATCATTTATGTGAATTAGATTGTCCGAGTACATACCATTTGAGTGAAGATTACAAATGAGATAATCTCTTGTACACAAATACGCGAAACCATTAGTCAACCTTTCATTACTATTTTTAAAACCCAAGATAAAGAATATACACATTCTTCCCCCAACTTGCATTTGCTTAACATTCTTAACTTTAATCTTCTCATATTCAAACATAAAAAAAAAGTTAAGGCTATAACAGAGGCGGTTACACCCGCTCTCATAGCATGAAAATATTTAGGACAAAGGCAATAGATTTTTGGAAACGTTTTTGATATTGAAACTTATGTAATGATCAGTATGTACAACTCCATTTATAGAGTGATTTTTAAACATAATCTAACTTCTAAAACTTCTAGAAAACTCTATGCTAATTTTCCAACTACTAACTTCCTACTAATTCATAAACTAAGCTAACAACTAAATAACTTAATCTCAAACTTAAGCCTCATACTCCTGCCAAATTTCTGCTTGACCTTTAGATTGAGCTAGCCTGATTTTGAGCAAAACCATTCCACTGCAAACATTAAAATGTATGCTACATAAGTAAGAGACCAATAAACAAATATTAGACAGAACCAACTCAGATTTCAGAATGAAAGACTTCATAATCAGAAACAAAAAACTTGGTAGAAATCAGAATGAAAAACTTCAGAATCAGAAGCAAAAACTTGGTAGAAACCATAATAAAAAAGTTCAGAATCTGAAACAAAAACTTGGTAGAAATCAGAATCAAAAAGTTCAAAATATGAAGCAAAATAATGTCACAAATTAGAATCGGATGTCAAGAATCAGCCTCAGAAAATGACTATTCAAAATAATGCAGGATCTAGGATACCTGTGAGAGCGGCTGCTACAGACATTTAGAGTTGTGGCACATACATCCAATTTTTATGTCCTAGGTTCATGAGATCAATGACATCATAAGTCGACACACGAACCAGGTTTGCATCAGGGATATTCAATCATGTCCGAGAACTGTTCCTGATTTCCAGTGTAGCTGACAGTTATAGAAAACTATTGATGAAATAGAACAAAAGAACATGCAATGAAACTACAAGTATGATGAAAATGAATAGAACATGCAATTTCGAATCCCTCGGGCCACTCTATAGACAAAGGCAGGAGAAAATGAGTAAACTACAAATTGAGATGAACTTATTTCAATGCACAAACAATCAAAATTTCAAAATACCATGGTGTAAGGCTTCCTTGATCCTGTTTGGCCATAAGCAAATATACAAACATTGTATCCATCACGAACTGATCTAATCAACGATTGAGTATCAGAAAAAACTTCCTAAACCAAATATCAGGAATTTTTTAGGATAAAAAGTTAGCATTCACAATACCATATCTGTATTCGGACAATCAGCAATACAAGAGATAACAACTTACATTCCTCCTAAGAATCTGCATCAAAATCACACAAATTATTTTTGCAATCCACTCTCCCTGCAGAAAATTCATCAACAATGAATAAGAGATTCCGTAACATAACAATTCAAAATTTTAAAAAATCCTATACATAGTTGGTTAAAATAAGAGAATCCGGAAAAGCTATTAGCTCATTATTCATAACCCCCTCGGATTTAAAGAGTAGATATCATACAACTGCAGATATGATAAGCGGAAGGGAATTAAGGGAATGAGCTGACCTTAACTTTCTGAAGAGGCGCAATTTTAAACCCCCCCCCCCACACCTCGGATTTGTTTCATATACCCATTTTCTATGAAATCTCATCACTACAAAAAGGGATCAATTATATGATAAATTCACAAAAGAATGGATTGAAAAGAGAGTAGGGAGGAGGTAGGCATGAAACTCACCGGTAGAAGAGAGGAGCTTTAAATAAAGAGCAGTAGAAATGATTTGTTTCGAATACCCGCTTTCTATGAAATATCATCACTGCAAAAAGGGATCAATTATATGATAATTAACAAAAGAATGGATTGAAAAGAGACTAGGGAGAAGGTCAGCATGAAACTCACCGGTAGAAGAGAGGAGCTTTGAATATGGAGCGGCAGAGATGATGGTTTGTAATATGGAGCGGCAGAGAACAATCTAGGGTTTACATACATTGCAATTTTTTCTATTTTTACACAGCTTATGTGGTCAATTGTGGTGGAGACATTTGGTAAAGTTTACTTGGCCAAGTGTGGGGTGACACTTGGCCAAGGAGTTGCTCTTTTAGTATAAGTTATAGATGTGGCATGTAGACTAAATATTTAATCAGCATACGATTCATTCATCACTACAAAGCACGCCAACAAAATGATGGCATTATATTAATAATAAAAAGGAAAGTTATGGTCCATCATCTTCATCGTCTATTCGTTTGTCTCACAAAAACCTTCCTCTGCAATTTATTCTAAACTCACAATCGGTAAATTGAATATTCAACCAAGGTTTTCTTTTGAATTTTCCAGCACCTTCGAGATTTAAAGTAGTAGGGGGCATATCAGACTAATTTTTAGATAAAATTTATACTGTAGTGTGAAATTTCTTGACCGCGGTGAATCATACGGGAGACTGGAATACCCCCTCCCCCCAATTCAGCAACTAGATTTGACCTACACCTCTACACATACAAATTTCCCCACATATAATTTTTTCTCGATTTAGACTATGTATAATGGTGAAAACACAAAGAAACCACTACTGTGATTTCCATTAAATATTCAATCCCTCCCTTCCACCTAATCAAAAGCAACCACAAAGAAACCACTTCATTTTTACCTCTACACTAGAAACCATTAAGAAACCTCTTCATGGTCCTCACAAGATTTTCTCTATCCTACTCATTAATTTTAAATTATATATATAATTTAAATAATTTTTCCACACAAAGTATTGTTTTACGCAGTCTAAACTTTAGCTAGGGACTTTTATGCAATTAATGGTTGTTTCAATTAGGGGTTCTTTTTAAAATAAACCGAAAAAAGTGGCAGCTTTTCGTGCAATTTACACAAGTTTTGTGTTTGTATATATATATATATATATATATATATTAAAGACTAAATTTTTTTTGGTCTCTTACATATTTTGCAAGACTTTCTTTTGGTCTCCAATGCCAATACCGCGTTTAATCAGCAATTAACATGCTGAAATTGATTTCTTTGGTCCCCGCAGCAGTTGTTCAGGTAAATCGGAATGGTTTTCCGGTATAGTCAGGGTTATTTTAGTAATTTTACTAATTAAAAAATATTTTCAATTAAAATTTTCTAATTTAAAAATATTTCCTCTTTTTCCTTTCTTTTTATTTAATTTCCCTTTCCTTCCTTTTTACAAGAGCCGATCCCATCCCTATCCTTTGGCACCAGTCATCGACAAAGCTCGAATCACAGGCCAAGTTTAAGAAATTTACCGGCGATAATCTCTGATCGCCGACATTGAAGATTCAGAGCCCGAGCCGCTAACATGAAAATCCAGAGCCCGTCCTTTTCAAGGAAGATTATATACATGTAGGAGAAGAGGAATTTGATGGCATCTTATTCCGCCAATCAGGGACAAAGTTAGCGGAGAAGAGGGACTGGATTCGTATTTTACTACCATCGTCGGCGAAATCAGTAGCGGGCAAGGGTTTGGGGAAGAGGGTTTGGGCTCCCAAGGGGGAGCTCTCAAATCGGGCAAGGGTTCTCAAATTAGAGCTCTCAAATCGGAGCTCTCAGTTTTTCCAAATTATTTTTCTAGCGAAGTAGAAATTTTTTGGCGAGCTCTCAGTTTTTCAAAATCATTTTTTTGGCGAGCACCATTATATTATCAAGAGAGAGGGGTGGGGAAAATGTTTTAGCACCAAGCGTGTGAGCACCCATATCCTCTGTGAACACTCTCACTCACCAGACCTTACCGATTTTCCTTTTCCTCTCCAATTCCACCTCTTTCTCTTCCTCTAGTGTTTCTTTAAAATTCCCAAAATTTGATTCATTTTTTGGTGAAGTAGAAATTTTCCGGCGAGCTCTCAATTTTTCCAAATCGCTTTTCCGACGAGCTCTCAGTTTTTCTTAGTTGTAATAAGTAGAAATTTTAATTTAGAATTTCTAATACGGACTAGGTTGCTGTGTTTCAAAGATGATGATGCAAATGGCGAGGATGTTGCGGTGGCACTGAGGTGGGCCAAGGCGGTGTGTAGGCTCCGGAAACTGGTTGAGGAAAGAGAGCTTGACGAAGGGTCTTTTCTTTATTTGTATACTTTTTAAATGCAGAGGTAAATTGGCCACTTTATAGGTTTTGACCAATTTTACCATTGACTTTATCTAAAAACCACCTTTGGGGAACAAAGAAATCAATTTCAAAATGTTTATTGCTAATTAATTGTGGTATTGGTCTTGGGGACCAAAAGAATGTATTGCAGAATATGTAAGGGACCAAAAAAATAATTTAAGCTATATGAAATTGTAATTTAAACTTTCTTTTTTTTTCTCCACGCATGTTTTTCTTCCAGAAACACACAGCAACCGATCGTAACCTTTTGTTTCCACCTGAAACTGTCGAATTACGCCGGAAAACCGCCACAAATTGACAGAAATTGCTGCATTTCGATCGAATATTCACTCAGTAAGTCCAATTACTGTGTTTTTGTTTTGCATTTTCCAATTTTGTTTTAATGTGTGTATTTACTGTTTTGCCCTAATTATTATGTTCTTCGCTTTTTTGAAGATTATGGTTCGTACAAAGCGTGATGAGTCCTCTCAAATTTCTGAACAGGCTTCTTCTTCTAGATCGCGGCTAGAACAAGTTTCAAGGTTTTTTCTATTTTATTTTTGGATTTCATGTTTGTGCGATGGTGTTTTTGATGTTTTATGTTAGGCTTTAGTTCATGTTTTCTCAGGTTTTGGATTTCTACTTTTTCTGGATTTGTTGTGTCTATTGTGTTTAACTTCTCCTATTATTTGTTGTTTGTGTGTAATTTTGGCTGTTTTAAATTACAGTTTGAATGTTCTTCAACATTTTGAAATCTGATGAGTTTTATTTGTAATGATTTGAGGTTTGACTCGTGTGATTTTGTGATGAGGTTCATGTTTGTTTGACATTCATATATAGTTATTGATTTTCATGATTCAATATGAAGATGTGTTGAGGTCTATACTAAAATTATTGAGGTTTGTCAACTGAGCTTTATTCTAATGATTTGAGGATTGATTTATGTGAATTTAGTGTTGAGGTTCCTGCCTAAAATGACGAGGTGTTCTTTTTGATAACCTTTTGATGAGGTTTACCCTTTACTATTTGACACTTATGTGTAGTTGCTGAGGTTCAGGCCAAATTTATTGATGTTTTCCATCTGAGGTTCATTTGATTAATTTGAAGATTGATTTATGTGAATTCAGTTTTGAGGTTCATGTCTAATGTTTTGAAGAGTAGTTTTTGGTAACTTTTTAATAAGGTTTATCCTTTATTGTTTAGCATTTATGTGTGTGCGGTGAGGTTTATGCCAAGCTTATTGAGGTTTTCCATCTTATTTTTCTTTTGTTCTGTTTTATTCTTTACAGCACCTTCTAAGCCACTTATTATTGCACCATGGCGTTTTACACGCACACGTACTCAGATTGACACAATGCAAAGTCGTATAGGAAAAATGAATTTACCTCAGACTAGATGGTCAAATCATGTACACTTGATGAGTATGTTCCGGTTTTGCTCCAGCAACCAAAGAGAAAGATAAATGGTCATAGAAGAAGAAGTTATTAGGAAAACGTAAATGTCAAGAATTATGAAGTCTCGGAATATGCAGAGAATTTCTAAAGATGAAGGTGTGGATTTGAAAGAGTTGTTGAATGTTGCATCAACTTTGGATACTGGTTGTAAGTGTTTGATTTTTAATTTGTATGTTTTTGTTTTGTTGACGCTCTTATTTTGTTTTTTTATACAGGTTCAAATGCTGGTGCTGAGGTTGATAAGGTTCATGATGAGGTTTCTGATCCTGAGAATGAAGTTTTCCTTACTGCTCGTGACAAGGATGGTGATGAGGATGGTTACTATTTCATGGTTTAGGTTTCAATTTTTCTTGTGTTGATGCTACCTTTCTCTATTTGTTGATTTTTATGTTTTTAGGTTTTGGTACATGTTCAATTGTTTCTGAGAGTGTTGTGAGTCATAATGAGGTTAAAATTGGGAACCACTTGGCTGAGATGATCTCATCAAGGTCACCAACACAGTGAATGTAAGCTTAACACGACCTACACTAAAAGCGACATTTATGCTGCCCTAAAGAACATGGATCCAAAAAAATCACCAGACTCTGATGGAATGCCACCGTCCTACTTTAAAAAAATATATTGGAACATTTTTGGGTCAAATGTTACTCCATAAGCACTGCAGTACTTAAATAAGGGTAAATCTGTGCAAGATCTTAATGATACGAACATCATGCTTATTCCAAAAATGGAAAAAATGAAAGAGATATCCCAATTCTGACCTATTAGCCTATGCAGTGTGGTATACAATATAATCTCAAAGTGCATATCTAACAGACTAAAGGTCATCCTAGATACTGCGATCTCATCCCATCAAAGCACTTTTGTCAACGCGGATGTAGCAATAATAAGACTTCGACACCTTGTACTGTTACTACGTGCGATCCTACGTGCGAAAAACACACACACCTTACTGTTCTTCATCTTCCCCATTTTACTCTGATAACGGTCATATTCACAACTCCCTTTTTCTGGTGGACAACGATGGCGTCTCCGATGCCTATTCCTCCTCCAGCCCCTCCCCCACCAGTTAAGAAAAGCTTTCTTCAAGCTCTCAATTCGAAACCCTCTCCTCTCTTATCTTCTCTCCATGACACTCCCAATCTCCCCATTACGGAGTATAAGGGTAAGATCGCATATATCCTCCCTCCGGAGGAAGGCGATCTTCTGGCTTTGCATTATCAGAATGCTTTGGTCGGGAAGTTCAATAAAAGGAAACCACCAATGGAGACCCTTTTATCTGCTTTCAAATCAATAGGTTTCAATGCTAAATTTCAGCTAGGATCAATTGACTATCGTCATGTTTTAATCCATTTTCAGGATAGCGAGGACTACCAGCGCTGCTGGATGAAGGGTCAATGGATGATACAAGGAACGATGATGAAGGTACAGAAATGGACCCCTGACTTCTCTCCGATCGCTGAATCCTCTACAGTTCCGGCATGGGTAACAATTCATCAACTTCCAATTCATTTTTATAATACGTCGGCTATTATAGGCATCAGTAGTCAGATAGGTAGTTTTCTAAAAATGGATGCTGCTACTAAATCTCTGACTAGACCCTCTGCTATTAAAGTATGTGTAGAAGTTGATCTGTTGGCTCAGCTTCCTTCTACTATTGTGGTAGGAATTGGAAACAAAGTAGCAGACTATCCTATAGAATACGACCAACTGCCATCTTACTGTACTCACTGTAGGATAATAGGCCACAGTCATCTAAACTGTAATTTCTTGCATCCTGAACTGAGAAACAACAAAGAGAGTAAGGTGAGAAAACCCCCAGTTCAGAACGAAATAAAGACAAACTTAAGCAATCTCCCTAAAGTCACATTGGAATTAGCAGGATCTTAACCCTATCAGTTTCTCAAAAGGAAACTGATTTTCAAACTCAGGAAAAGAACCCAGCCTTTATGGTTAATAATAAGCTTAATCCTCTCAGAGTCAATCAGATGAAGAGAAATACTCCTTTTTACTCACTAGATGATATTTCAAAACCAATCACAAATTTCTTCTGGAGAAAGAAAAAACAGTCAGAGCTATCTCCTATCAAAGAAGTTTTAGGTAATAACAGTATGGTTTCAATATCAAATGCTTTTCAATCTATGAATGATCTAAAGGAGGATGGCAGTGAGGTTAAAGAGGATGATCTAAATGATGATGAAAATGAGTTTAAAGAGGAAGATTTTGTTGACAATTTCCATGAGTCTTTAGAATCACAGGAATTAGCTGAACTTCCCACAGAAGCAGATAAGGCTGTTCAGACCAATCATGAGGTACTGGTAGCTGTACTAAGCACCTCTGATGAGGGGCAAATGGATCCCTCCGAGAAACTCTCCAGATCAGTATCCGAATCTACCAGTCACCTTGCTGTTCCAGGTAGCAATGAAGAACATATCACTCTTTCGGAGGTAAATATCTCTAATTCAGGAACTAAGGAGAAAGGTGAGTTTAGTTTGATAAAAAATAGCAAGGCCACTGTAATGAAACAAAGGATCCTAAGGTCATCACAAAAAGCTACCCCAGCTAGTTTTAAATGATAAAATACACCAAATTCGGGAATATTTTAGTCTGGAATGTTAGGGGTTATGGCACTTCACTTGATAGATTAAAGGCTCTCAAAATGAAACATTAGATTGACATTTTATGTTTAATAGAACCATGACATGATAATCATAATCTTATTAATTTGAAGCATGTTCTAGGTTTTGAAAATGCACTCCATGCCCAGAATGCAAAAATTTGGCTCCTATGGAATCATGAATTCACTGTAGTTAGTTTACAGGAGTCTGATCAATTCATAAAAACTAAAATATCTGATAAAGCCACCTCTTCATCTTGGAACTGCTTTTTCATTTATGCTAGTGTCTATAGACATTTGAGGGAAGTATTATGGTCTGACTTACAATCTACTGATTCTGACCCAGCAATTTACATAGGAGATTTTAATACTATTGCCTCTGTATCAGAATATAAAGGCAGGAAGTCCACCCCCAGAAAAAGTATGAAATAATTTAATGACTTCATATCTAATATGGATCTGCATGAAATACCCACAGTAGGAAATTCTTACACATGGAGCAATAACAGATATCTAGACAAATGTAAGGATCTACAGTTTCAGAGACTTGATAGGGGAATGAGCAATTTAGATTGGTTTGAACACTTTCCCAATAGCTCCATACAAGTTCTAAATAGACTAACCTCTGATCATTCTCCCCTATTACTTTCAGTCCAATCTGCTATAGAACAGGTTCCAAGGCCTTTTAGATATCAAGAAATGTGGTCTAATGGAGAAGAATTTCAGGAAATGGTAGTCTCTAATTGGAATTTAAGTTCTCCCTTCAATGGTATGCATAATCTGGTACACAAACTAAAGAGACTAAAGACTGTAATAAAAGACTGGAACAGAACCAATTTTGGAAATGTGAATCAGAATCTTTTTAATTCTGAGACTAGAGTAAATGATCTTGAAATACTTTTTCAGCAATCTCAAGATGATGCAACTCTAATGGAACTCACAAAGTCAAAAGCTGATCTTTTGAGAGCGCAGAAAGAATACAACATTTTTCTTAAACAAAAGGCTAGGCTTAATTGGATAAAACATGGAGATGCTAACACTAGTTTCTTTCACCACTCCATTAAGGAAAAGAAAGCAAGAGCAAGAATTAGCAAAATTAAAGATGGCAATGGTAACTGGATATCGGATACAAAAAAGAGGGAACCTATCTTAACCATTTTCTTAATGAGATTCCTAAAGTTATCACAGATCAACAAAATCTTCTTTTGCTGAATCCCATTAATTTACAGGAACTTAAATTTGCAGTTTTTAATCTTAACAAATCTAGTGCTCCGGGCTCTGATGGTTTTCCAGGGGAATTTTACATTCATTTCTGGGAAACCATTAAACTAGATCTTTTAGATGCTGCAAATAATTTTTTAAATAATGGCAACATTCCTAAAGCTATTTCAAGTACTTGGCTCACATTAATCCCAAAAAAGCCAATCCCTACCTCATTTGCATATTTTAGACCTATCAGTCTATCCAACTTTGTTAATAAAGTTTTCTCTAAACTGCTGATGGAAAGGATTAAACCTCTAATGCATATACTGATCTCTCCTGAGCAAAGTGCCTTTATCAAAGGAAGGGATATTTCAGATAATGTGATTCAAATGAAGGAGATGACCTAATTATTGTCTAGGAAATCTAAAGTTACTAACCTGATAGTCAAACTAGATATGCAAAAGGCTTTTAACAGGGTCTCTTGGTCATTCCTAAATTCAATACTCCTAAATTTTGGTTTTCATGGTAAATTTGTAGGACTTATAATGCATAACATTGCTACTGCACATTTTTCTGTCATAGTTAACGGAGTTACATCTGGTTTTTTCTCTTCTTCTAGAGGTATCAAACAAGGGGATCCTTTGTCCCCTTTCCTGTATAATCTACTATCTGAGGCATTCTCCAGAGATTTAAAAATAATGTTTAGTGAAGGTTTTTTGCAATATTTCAGTCTCCCCACTTCATGCTCCCCCCTCACACATCTCATGTATGCGGATGATGCTGCTATTTTTTTGAACACCAGGCCAAACAATCTGAAGCATTTTAAACAATTCCTCTTAGCATATGAGCTTACATCTGGTCAAAAAGTTAACTTCTCCAAATCATAATTTTATGTAGCTCATAACACTTCTCCTCAAACTGTTTTCACAGTCAAGAGGATTCTGGGAATGGAGAAAGGCTCCTTCCCTTTCAAATACCTAGGAGTACCTATATTTGCTGGTCGCAATTTACAGGTTTATTATCTTCCAGTATTAGAAAGAATGGATAAAATGATTAATAATTGGAAGAATAGATGGTTAACTTCAGCTGGAAAGATCATTCTGATAAATCACTGTTTCCTTTCTATTCCTATCCATATTTTTGCAGTTTTAAGACCCCCTAGGATCGTTTTAAAAAAATGGAAAGAATGGCATCTAGCCTATTCTGGGGGAAGTGTGAAAATACTGAAAGAAAAAGGTGGAGATCTTGGAAAAAAATGTGTTTCCCTGTGGGGGAAAATGGCTTAGGCTTTAGAGACCTAAATGCAACAGTGGAAGCTTTTTCATGTAAACTATGGTGGAAGTTGCAACAAAACAATACCCAATGGGCTTCTCTTTTATGGTCTTTACCTGACTCATATAAAAAATCCCACACATGGTCTAGGATTAGTAGAATTACTGCTAGGGCAAATAGTGTTTCTAGAGTTATTTATGGAATTGGGGACTGTTCTTTTTGGAATGCTAATTGGCTTGGTAATGGAGCCTTATGCTATAAATGGCCTGAAGACCTGAATATTCCTTTTCAGGAAATATCTCTAAGGTCTTTCATTATTGACAAAGCTTCTTTTCTTCCAATCCTGGAGCCACATCTGGCTACCAACATTTTCAATACTTTGCAAGCAGTCACCTTGGATTACTCACACAAAGATAAGCTTGTCTGGACCCTCACCATGGATGGAAACTTCTCAATCAGGTCAGCTTACTCTCTGTTCAGACAAAGAAGACCTGAAATCAGAGATTTTCAAAAGGTTTGGTCTCCTTTTCTTCCTGGAAAAATGTCTGTTTTGCTATGGAGAGCACTAAACGGTATCTTACCATTTGATAATATCCTCAATAGGTTTGGTTTCTCCCTTGCTTCTAGATGCCCTATTTGCATGAATGAACCAGATAATCTTGAACATTATTTCAATTCATGCACATCTTCAAATGCTGTTTGGTAAAAAGTCCATTCTCTCCTACAGTTACAACTAATTGGATTCAGTAGTCTAAAATATAGAGTGGAATTCTTTTTAGCATACAAAGCCGAATCCAAGATACATGCTAATTTGATTGCTGTTTCCCTAGTTGCTACAATCTGGTTCTTATGGATTTATAGGAGCAAAATCATTTTCGAAAACATTTCTTTTTCTGCTGATGCATGTTTTCATGACATCAAAGGGATGATTTACCAAATTTTTACAGCTCGTCAATTTTTTGGGAACAGAGAAAAGAACAAGAGATGGATCCAGGCAAAAATCATTCCACAAATTTCTAAAAAGAAGAAAAAAATAATTTCTACTGTCAATTGGCAAAAACCACTAATTGGATACAAAATTAATACAGATGCATCTTGGAAAAATGGTGGTTTTCTTCTATTGCAGTGATAGTAAGGGACTGGAGGGGGGTTTTAGTAAAAATGAGAGTTAAATCATTCCACTGTCTTGCTCCTTTACATGCCGAAATTATAGCTATTCAGAGTGCTTATGAAATCTGTTCAGAACTTTCCTTACATACCTGTGTAATTGAATCAGACTGTCAAACTGCTGTTAGAGGTATTATCAACCCCTCATGCTGTCCTTGGAAACTTTTCTCTCTCTGTAGTACACTTCACAAAGAACAGCTCACAACCCCAATCCAATATATCCCTAGGGAAGCTAACCTACCTGCAGATTTCTTGGCTAAATTTGCTATGGGAAATAATCTTCAGGGGGATGTAGATATCATGTCAACTCCAAGTTTTCTTCACGGTCTCCTTTCACTGGATAATATCGGATTCCCATGGATTAGAATAGGAGCCTCTTAGCTCAATCGTATGCTTTCATAGGCTGATCCATTGACTCAGGAACAATTGCTAAATTTACAGCTGCCTCTATCACTTCCCCTTATCTTTTCTGGTTACTGTACTCTCAATTCTTTTCACTATTAGTATAGATACTGTTGTTTTCTTCATGCTAATTCTCAGGTATCTAGGGGTTAGCTCGGCTAGGACAAAATGGATTCATGTAGACATTTTGTTGAAGATGATGCTGCAAGGAAGTTTAATTACGCTACCAGGAAGCTGAGAGGATACTGCTGTAATCTTGCTAAAATGATGCTCGCTCTGCAGTCCAAGTGCTGCTACAAAACTCGCCTAAAAAATGGTCTGCTTATCTATGTTCCTATTGTCTGAATATCATTGACAAACAGGGGTTTTGACAACCTCGATTCCCCGACTCGTTCGTGATATTACAGTACATCGGAATAATAAGATAGACCTCTTCTGCCACTTTGACTCACTCTTAGTATTAGTTTCTATTTGTATAGGTGTATACAACGCTTTTGTAAGCAATTTCTTAATTGATTCAAGAGCTCTTAGGGCTCTTGGATCATCAATTGGCTGATCTTTTGTAAGGAACAAACTCATGCGGCCCTATTTTGGCTTTTAATTATAACGGTTAGGGGATGGTCTTAAACTAAAAAAAATGCACTTTTGTCAATATAGATTTACCTCACATAAAGTTATCATTGCCCACGAAGCACACCATCGTATCAAAAGAAAGATTAGGGGGGCAAAAGGAAATATGTCGATCAAGTTGGGCATGAGTAAAGCTTTTAGTAGAATCGAATGACCTTTTTCTACTGAAAACCCTACAAAAAATGGGCTTTGACCAAAGATTTATTAATCTCATTGAAAGATGCATATTGATAGTAAGATTCTCTTTTATGCTAAATGGAAAATGCTTTGGAAGAGTCACACCTACGCAGGGCCTAAGACAAGGATATCATCTCTCCCCATATATTTTCATCATTTGTAGCGAGGTTTTCTCCCAAATGATTCAGGAAGGAATAAGGAAAAAATATATACATGGCTAAAAGATCGCAAGGAATGCACCGACATTGTCACATGTTCTATTTGTCGATGACACATTAATATTAGGCGAATCAACTACTTAAGAAGCACAGGAACTGAAAAAGACCCTCCACATTTACGATGAAGCTTTAAGGCAGAAGATTAACCTCAACAAATTCTCAATCATGTTTAGCCTGAACACGGGTGATCAAAATAAATCTC
Source organism: Rubia yunnanensis (assembly GCA_037428765.1). Classification (NCBI taxonomy): domain Eukaryota; kingdom Viridiplantae; phylum Streptophyta; class Magnoliopsida; order Gentianales; family Rubiaceae; genus Rubia; species Rubia yunnanensis. The sequence goes on along the minus strand of CM075069.1, from coordinate 59,266,468 downwards.
ACATACTGAGTACAACACAAATGTCTGAAACGATCACCCACAAAAAGTATTTGGGACTCCCAATAGTTTTTAGGCGGTCAAAAGCCAGGGCACTAGAGGAGGTTAAAAATAGGGTCCGATTGATAGCAGAGAGTTGGGAGCATAAGTGACTCACCAAAGGAGGGAAAGAGGTACTAATCAAATCGCTGCTACAGACTATCCTCACTTATACTATGTCTTGCTTTATGCTACCGAATAATCTCATTATCATAAATGACGCATATAAGCTATATAGCCACTATTGGTGGGGAAGTACATCTCAAAATAAGAAAATCCATTAGGCCACATGCACTAAATTATGCTTTCTGAAAGGCATGGGCGGATTACTCTTTAAAGGCCTTAAAAAAATCTTTCATTCTGCAATGTTAGGGAAGCAAGCATGGTGTTTGGTAGTTAACCCAAACTCCACTGTTGCATGGATTCTAAAAGCCAAATCTTTTTTTTACTATCCACTTTTGTGGAAGAAAAATTGGGATGGAAAGTATCATATGCATGGATATCCATTTTAAATGGAAAAAATTTGTTATCAAAAGGAATCTGAAGAAGAATATGGTCAGGGAGGAATAGAAAAATTAAACATGTCCTCTAGCTCCGAATATTAGAGAGTCTGAACCCCACATCATTGCCAAAAACCTACCTGAAAGAGCTCATAGTCAGTCATCTTATGACGAAAAATGGAACTGCGTGGAATGAGGAGCTTATCTGAAACACTTTCAATCAAGAGGATTCCAATCTCATCTTGTCCCTTCCGAGGAACACAGAATTTCAACAACGGGACAGGTGGATATGACACCTAGATGTGGATGGTAAATATACAGTCAAGTCGAGTTATAACATTGGAATTAATTCTTCACTTTCTTCTCATGTAGGAAATATGTCCTCAAGAAGCTCGGACCCATCTCCCTATTGGAAGAAGATTTGGACCCTAACGATACAACCAAAGATTCAGCACTTCCTTTGGGAAATGTGTAAAAACAATTTGCCCCCAGAAGATAATTTACACTAAGGACATGCTCCAGTTGAAACATGTTGCCTAACCTGCTCAGGGGAGGATACAACAATGGAGCATAAATTGTCGCGTGGCACATCAAATCTGGTTTGAGGAAAATTTGCATGAAAAAATTTTCAAATACGAATAGCCAAACGCGAGCCTACGGACACAAGATTTGATCATGAAAATTGACGAACGGGAAATGGCCATCATTGTTATTATATTGTCTCAGCTCTAGCACCACATAAATGCACTCCTACACGGGGAACATCGTGACATATAACCAAGAAAGTGTGCCATATACTCTACAAAGCTATTATTCACATTAGACAAGCGGATTCATGATGCATCTCACCTCGTGGACCAACCTTAAGACACTCTATTTCCAACCTAGGGAAATGCACTCTTTTTAACGCAGTTGTATCACAAGATAGCACTGGCCTTGGTTGGTATATCCGCTCTCTAAATGGAGGTTGGTTGTATGGAGAATCGTATCACATACCCATGATTATATGGTAAAGCACACATAAACGATTGCCCTTCGTACGACACTATTGACATCATTTAGAAAGGTAATCCCCATCGATCTTATACAAGGGGATGCACAACTACTAATAAATGTTGTAAAGAATCATAAGGAAGATTTCACTGAATTCGGCCTCGCCACTGATAAAATAGCTGGACTAGTTGAAAAACACCAAAATCCCAGACTGTCATGAGTTAAGAGACAAGAAAATCATGTTGCTCATACATTAATTTAGGATTAAAAAACAGTGGTGATTCAATCTCCAAATGGCAATTTGTCCCACATATTTTTTACACTTTACTTTAATGAATGAATGCAAGTCTTTATCCCAAGCACCCTATAATAGATATTGTTTGTTTTTTGTCCATCAATCGGGGGTATTCGAGTAATTATTTGACTTCCTTACCTTGCAAAAATGACACCATTTTTTCAACTTCTAACTTACTGTTTGTTCATCTTCTTCATTGCACAATTCTTTCCCCTTCTTTCTTACAATTCTTTCCTCCACTTCTTGCGCATCACTGTTTCAACCTCTCTACTACATTCCCTCATGCCCGTACCATTTTTCCCAATCACGTGGCCATACCATTTTGCCCAATCACATCTACATCGATCGGCTATTCCCCATATCTCCTCCACACTCAAGGCTGACATCTGTTTCCTCCACGATTATTCCCATTGTCTCCTCCTCACTTAACGTCGACCTCTCTGCCATTGTCCCTTCCAATGCCATTGCCATCTCCAATGCCATTGCCATCTCCAATGCCATTGCCATCTCCAATGTCATTGCCATCTCCAATGCCATTTCCATTTTTTATATAATTTTTTTTGTTCGAATACTGGTTTTATTTGTATGTTTTGCTTCTCGAATTTACATTAATTATCTCAATGAGTGGATCGGTTGGGTGGGTGATAATTTTGAAGCTGGTCTTGCAGACTAATCTTCCTGAGTATCAAGGTCCGGAGAAGATTGTTATCAGAAGATACAGTTATTTTCTCTAATTACGGGATCGAATTTTTCAGAAGTACAAGGGGGTTTTCATCCTCCTCTTCCAAAGAAGAGTAAAGTAGATATATTTTGACTCTCTGCTATGTGCTCATAATTGCTACTACAAGAAGAGGACTTAGATGTCTCAGATGAGGAATTTTGTTTCCATTATTTCAAAATTTCCTTTGGTATGTTTTATTCATTAATTCTTGTAATTTCATATGCGGCGATAAAGAAGATGACTGCCACTTTAGATGATCCTTTCACCCAGTTTTTTTAGCCTGGAAAGTTCAAGAGATCGAGGGTATGTTTTGTTTGCTTTTTGGCCATTTTGCTATTGCAACCCCAGATGCGAGTAAACACTTAACAGTTGATGGGATTACTTTGTGTTATTTAACATCATCAAGTTGTTTGACTCATTACTGTGTTGTTTACTCGTGTTTTCCAGGTTTACAAGTTGGCTGAAGATATAAAGGCCAAGGGAAATATGCTCAAAATATCTATGAATTGAATCTATATCTGTTACTAATGTTCATACATGATCATTTTGTATTCTACTTGTGTTTGGACCACTGAACCTCATCAAGGGTCCCTCGTATGTTGAACATGGGACCATTTTGAATTGCTCATGTTATTTTTTCAGCTTCAGTTAAGGTTTGTTGGTTTCAAACTTGAATTGATCTTGGAATTTAACCCTATTTCTAGTAAGTAAAGATACAGTGGTTGCATTTTTTTTATATTTTTTGAGCTTGGACCCGTGAGAGGTGGTTCAACCATCATAGCTTTTGCTAAGAATACTGATGGCTATCTCTTTGAACTCATTCAGCGCCAATCTACTCATGAACCACTCTGTCAAGTTATATTACGTGTGGGTGATCTAGATCGCTTTGTTAAGTTCTATGAGAAAGTATTTGTGACGCAATGTGCCACTTCTTAGTCAGCTAATAGCTAAATTTGTTAGTTGGATTGCATGTAGCATTCTGAAATATTTTGTGTTTTATTTGAATTGAATGGTAAAGTCATGAAAACGATGTAGAGTGAGAATGTAAGTTGGCTTATTTCTGAAATGCTAAGATTTGGGCTAAATTTTTTAAGATAGTGTACCACTATGTAGCTAAGCCTTGATAGTGAGCTCTGTTAGGTAGTGGGATGTTTTATTGGAGGAGTCTCGTTTCAGTCAAGATGTGCCTTATGAAAGCCAAATCTGATGTGAAAAGAGGTCTTTAAGTTTTGGCTGGTATATTGGAAAATTGAGGGAGTCATGAAATTAGCAATAGAGGGAGGAAAAAGACAGGGTTCAAGTGGAGAGTTTTGAGTAGAGAGGGTTCGAGTGGAGAGTTTCTAGTGGAGAGGGTTCGAGTGGTACTAGGTTCGAGTGGACTGGGTTCGAGTGCTACTGGGTTCGAGTGGTCTGGGTTCGAGCGGAGAGGTTCGAGTGGTACTAGATTCGAGTGGAGAGGTTTGAGTTGAGGCGGATGGTTGATGGATCGAAGGATGATGCTTCAAAGAGGATGGTTGATGGTTCCAGGACCTCAAGGGTTAATGAATCGATGGAGAGGTCCGAGTGGTACTGGGTTCGAGTGGGGTAATGGGTTCGATTAAAGAGGTTCGAGTGGTACTGGGTTCGAGTGGAGAGGGTTCGAGTGGAGAGGGTTCGAGTGGAGAGGGTTCGAGTGGTGAGGGGTTGAGTGGTGAGCGTTCGAGTGGTGAGGGTCGAGTGGAGTGGTAAGCGTTCGAGTGGTATACTCCCTCGAGGGTACACACCCCTCGAGAGAGTATACCACTGAGAGCGTCGAACCATCCACATTAGCTCTCGAACCATGACTCACTCGAGGCATATACCCCTCGAACCATCCACGACACCACCATTCGAACCATCTATCACTCGAACACCAACCATCCATTCCTGGAACCATCACCCCTCAAACCATCAGTTCTTGAACATCCACCATGCCACCACTCGAACCGTCCACCTCTCGAACATCAACCATTCGCCTCGAGGCCTCCCTACCACTCGAACCATCTACCCTTTGAACATCAACCATCCGCCTTAAGGGGTGTTGATTCGAGGCATCTCCACTCGATTCATTAACCCTCGAGGCCCTAGAACCATCAACCACCCCCCTCGAGGCATCACCGCTCTCCTCAAACCTCTTCACTCTAACCTCTACTCGAACCCTCACCACTCAAACCCTTTCCATTCGAATCCTCTATTTGAACCCTCTCCACTCGAACCCGGTACCACTCGAACCTCTTTACTCGAACCCATTACAACTCGAACCCAGTACCACTCGGACCTCTCCATCGATTCATTAACCCTCGAGGTCCTGGAACCATCAATCATCCTCCTTGAGGCATCACCCCTCGATCCATCAACCATCCGCCTCGCCACCACTCAAACCATCCACCCCTCGAACATCAACCATCCGCCTCGACTTAAACCTCTCCACTCGAACCTTTCCGCTCGAACCCAATACCACTCGAACCCAGTCCACTCGAACCCAGTACCACTTAAACCCTCTCTACTCGAACACAGTACCACTCGAACCCTCTCCACTCGAACCCAGTACCACTGGAACCTCTCCACTCGAATCTTGACTCGAACTCTCTCCACTCGAACCCTCACCACCCGAACTCTCTACACTCGAACCCTCACCACCCAAACCCTCTTCACTCGAACCCAGTACCACTCGAACCTCTCCACTCGAACCCAGTACCACCCAAACCCTCTTCACTCGAACCCAGTACCACTCAAATCCAGTACTACTCCACTCGAATCCAGTAATACTCGAACCCTCTCCACTCGAACTCTCAGCACTCGGACCAGTACCACTCGAACCCTCTCCACTCGAACACATTACCACTTGAACCTCTCTACTCACGTAACAATTTCATTACTTCACGAGCTATTGTTTGTATGATTTGATAAACGTAAGTTGATTGATTAATGTTAGTTGGATCTATAAAGGTAAATTCTTAAACCAATATGTTATACAAATTTCTTTTTAATAAGCTAATAGTCTGTTTCTTTATTGTTACATAGTCAAAAACTTAAGAGGAAGAAATAAAAAGGTCCAACTTAATTTGATGTCAAGCCTTGAAAGTGAAGATGAATTTGAAAGTAAAGATGAAGAGCAACCAAACTCAAAGACAAGAAGGATGACATAGGTTTCAAAATTTATCCATTATCGAGGATGATCCTTATTCCATTATATTTCTCTATTTCATATTTCTCTATTTCTCTATTCCATTTTAGTTTATTGTTTTGAGTTTAATTTGAATCATATTTATCTTTTTAATTTTAGTTCCCTTTTTTTTAATGAATAATGATATACATTTTTTTTACTAACAGAATGATGAGATATGTATTGATTGCATTGTTAGAGAATAAATTTCCTCTTAATTACTATAATGTTAACCTTTTTTTTATCATTCTTTTAACTTAATCAAGTACTACTTGATTTATTTGAGAAATTCATACACGGATTATTATAATAAAAACAAAAGACAATATTTCATATTAGACTTACTAACAAAGTTTATTTATTCTAATTTACACTTTATACATTGGTATTCACATACCTTATAGAAAGACTGTCTTTCAAGATATAGACTCATTATATATAGAATTTAATTTTAATTTATTCTTACTCTCTGAAATCTAAAAAAAATTTCATTCAAATCAAAAAAAAATTTATGAAAAATACTGCGCAACGCGCGGTGCACCTCCAAAAGAAACGGAGGACTTCATTCAGTGACGATCGCCCTCTAGGTAGTCTTAAAACAATATATATGCAAATGAATGAACAGAAGAAGAACTGGAATTTTTGTGGTTCTCAACATGGCTAGGCTAGTGGGATATTTCATACAATTGATGCTAACGGGATATCCTTACTTGATCTGAATAATACCTTAAGTTACTTTGTAAAAGAAAATTAGTAAAATCTTAACATTGCTAAAAGTAAACTGATAAGACAACTAAAAATATAATAAACATGGTACATAATTAACATAATACATAAAATGGACAGGTAAACAAATCGTTTTCCGTCAATTAATACCCATAAAATGCAGGTAGACCAACCATCCTTTCTTCTTAAAAGTCACCTCATTCATCTAATTAGTAACCATTTTCGCCTGCCATGCACTTCACATTCAACCCATGCCATGTAAAATAAGGCAACCCACATCTTTCCACACCTACAGAATTACAAGCCACGGCCGCGCCCTCCACCTTTACTGCCACCAGGTCCTCCCCTGCCCCTGCCTCCACCTTTAGCAGCTCCATCATCAATGCCACGTCCGATTCCTCTTCCTTGTCTTCCACCAACATTATCTTCCCTACCCCCTCTTCCTCTCCCACGCCCAACACCCGGTGGTTTTCTATCTGCAAACGTTTACAAAACAGAAGAGCCTGCATTAGAGATACAGGTTCATAACATTAACTTGCTTCTTGAGCCAAATCACATGCCATCTTATATTCTAGCTGCTGTCAGATTGATCATTTAAATTATTCAAACATAAATCTCCACCCACACTGCCACACATCAAACTGAAATCAATATCTGTACATAAATGCACTATGAAATAACTGAAAGCTTAAAAGAAAACAAGCTTCAACCCACACAGACATCTAAACTCCGACAAAACCTACTGATCAACTATAGATTTATAAGAACCATGTAAAATTAACAAATTTTCATTAATACACATTCATGATCTATGACATTCGTACCTGCACGGCTCTTTGTATCTTCCTGAACTTTATCAATCACCTGAAAAGCAAATTCCAGAAAAAGGTACCATCACACTCAAAGAACTAAGCAAACACACATTATACAACGAAACTCACAAGAAGACAAACTCATCAGCAGCAGTCAGACAAATAAGCAAAATTTATGCATTCAGCATTCCTTGTGAATCAGATTGTACCATTCTAAGAATCAATATGAAGATACATTAAACTAGCTCAGATACATAGAAGCATTGATGCAAATTCATGATCTGAGTAGGTAAATGGATCACCAATCTCATACTATATTAGGTCTTTGTATGCAAATTGATAAAATAAAAAGGGATCTAGATGCTCAAGTCTACATGTATGTAGGCCTAAAACTTACTACCAAAACAAAAATTGTGACCAACAACACAGTGCTTTGCCAAACCTATATGTTTTTACTACAGTTGCTTGCCCTTGAGCCGTATTTTCCCTTGGCAGATATGAATCATATGATTCATACATAAAACAGCCAGAATGGATTAGCTTGACAGTGAATTGTTATAAATATTTTGTCTTCCAATAGTTTTATAAGTTTGCCGATGCATGAGATTTTCATTATGACAGGGGAGAAGTTCAGTACCACTCCATATCTTGGATAAAAGTAGGTCCTGCAGGAGTGGACTCAGGGGAGAAGTAGCACTTGTTTCTAAAGGTGGTTTACTATATAGGAGCCACAGGTTAGAGGACAACCATAGTAATTTATGGAGGCCCTATTGTGAATCTTCTGGGAATATCTATTATTAAAATGAACAAAAAACAAAAGAGCTCAGTCAAGCATTTGATAGTAGTGGTCACATAAACCTAAACATGGTCATGTGTACCAACTACAGCAGTCGGTAAACTGCTCTAATTTAGAACTTTCCTTCAGAATTCAGCTATAATCAGTGAATTTACTCATACCCTGATATCCCCGTTCTCATCAAAAACCAAATCTGTATAACAAATCTAGTACAGTAATCTTCAAGGACATCAACTACATCAGCCAGCATGCTATGTTTTCATTATCATTCCTAAGCTACTCAAAACTAATTGCCACTCTCTAGAATACAAATATTTTTCATAAGATCAGAAAATGTATTTATTCATCAAAAATCAAGTAATATTGTATACAAGTTCAGATAATGCATAGCTAAGCTAGATCATATTCTAATAAAACTGGGGGTAGGGAGAGAACTATTTGGACTTCAAATAAGACCAAAAGAGATCAGTGAAATAGTCATACCACTGAGAGATGATTTAGAGTGACACAGGCAGTGGGTAGAGCCGTAGAGGGAAAAGTTAGCTAAATGCATGATGTTCAACACTTGCAAGATAACATCAATGCAGTGGCATAAAACAAATACTAGCTATATTTCACCTAGATTTCTGGAAAACAAGCCTATCTCAAAAGCAAATACATTGTCCCCAAGTTGTTCTAACTTGATGTCCCAACCCAAACAATTATAATCCCCGTTACCCTCCATCAAAGTTCCATAGTCAACTGTTCAATTGATATTATTGCCGTTTAGCGCAATTCAACCAGTAGTTCATGATGTTATAAATTTGTAATTCTGATAGCCAAAAAGTAGAATATAGAAAAGAAATGAAATTCATAAAATCCATGAATCTCACTTCATCTGGAACTCGCAGATACTTAATAGTATTGCCACGGATATAGCATTCGGGCATCCTCCAAAATCTATCTCCATCCTGTACATAATTTAGGTTAGCCACATCTTCAGCATTCTGGCGGATCACAGCTTACAGAATAAAGATTAATAAAAAAAATCACCTTTGATGTGCAGATGACTTCACGAAGATGTATGTTCATCCAAGTATCACAATTCACAAGATGACCATTGTAAGTTTCTCCATTTTTCAGCTCCACAAGCTGTAATAATGCAAAAAACAATAAATAAATATGGCAGAAACATTAAACTACACGCAAAAAAAAAACTTTCATCAACACAACACTCTTCCACAGTCAATGGCCCCAAAACAATTACGAAGGGACTAAAATTAAGATATTTACCATTGGATGCCCCTGAGCAGTCTTTAGCAGAGATAGAGGCAGCTGAAATACAAACCCCAGAAGTGAACATAAAAAACTCCTCAATCAAATACTACTATTGGGGGAAAAGCTGCTCGTTTTCAACAAAAAAAAACCCTAATCCTACAATACATACCATTTTTCCGAAGCCAAAAGAAACCCCAAAAGCAAACCTGAAAGAAAGCCCAAACAGATAAATAAACAAATAAAAATAATGGGTGGAGAATTGACAGGCGCGACAAGAATGAAAGCAAAAGTGCCCATCAAGAGCACAACAAACGACGTACCTATGAACAAATTGGTCACTGAAATTCAGCTAGAACAAAGAATGTAGCGACGTATTTCGGTTGTGCCGACCTGCGCGGAAACCTCGGGGTTACAGCCGTCGGTGGCACAGCTCTGAAGTCTGAAGATGGAAACTGAAGCAAACTTTGCCTTCTCTGATTTCCTTTTTATTGGCTGATCTTGTAAACCATCACACTTCTGTAAATAGTGTAGGGAAACCAAGCAACTTTTTAGGGCAAAATATTAATACATGCTATGTTTTGGAGGTTTGTGCTAATATGATCATGTGAAGTTAAAAAGTATTATTATATCCCTATGTTTTGTATCAGAAGTGCCGATATAATCATTTGATACTATTCCATCATTGGCTTTGTTATTTCTGGCATTGACCAAATACTAAAATACCCATCTTCAAATTACAAATCTATTGACTAAAATACCATAGATTCTTCTTCTCCATAACTATAGTCACCGTGCTCTGCTCCACCTAACTTCACACAACTCCACTCCACCTAACCTCCGCTCCGTCTAAACTTCGCTCCACCTAAACTCTGCTCCACCTAACCTCCGCTCTGCTCCACCTAAACTCCGCTCCACGTAGCGATTCGACGGATTTGGGATTTCCGGAGCATCAATCGGAGAGATTGAACCCTCGCTACTGAGTTCGAGATTTAAAAAGTTAGAGTGCTCTCAGATTTATCGTCAATTTTTGGGTTTGGATTATGTGTGCTGGTTGTTGCAGATTTATTCTTATGGAATCCGAAGGGATGGGTTTTGATTTTTCTTGGCTGGAACTGGCCATTTTTTATCTTCTTTTCGGAGCTGGAATCTGGGTTTAACAACGGGGTGTGCTTGAGGTAGGGCGTGGGGGACTGGGGTTGAAAATCGGGGTTGGACGACTGTGGAAGTGGACTGAGACGGCACGGTGGTGGTGCCCTCTGGTGTGGTGGTTATGGAGATGCTAGGGTTTTGGGGCTGCAATGGGGGTGTGGTAGGGCGCCACTCACGACACTGGCAGGTTGGTGTGGGAGGTGGCGATGGAAAGTGAGTGGTGGCAAGGTGGCAGGGTTGTCTGGTGGTTAAAGAGGCGTCAGGGTTTGGGGCGGCACTCGCAACCTGAAACGATGATGAAGATAATGAAAGAAAATAAAAGGTTTGGTGATGAGGATGATGATGCTCGAGGTAAAAATGGGCGGGGTTTTTAAATCGACGCGACGGTGGTAGCACAGCAGTGATAATCAAGAATTAAGTCTCGTCCGACCAGGTCGTGGATAAAGTCCTTCGAATCCCAGTCCAGGTCACGTTGTTTTTAGACTCAAAATTTTGACACAACATTTTAATATTGATGTTGATGAAAGACGACCCCAATTTCAAATTAGGGTAAAGTGGTTCTCCGTCGTTTTTAAAAATCAAGTGAAGATTATTTTGGTAATTTCAATATTGGTAAACGTCGGAAAAAAATTGTCAACAAAAGACTCAGGTAGAAGGGGTATGAGTTTTTAAGTCGCATCTGATACAGGGGTACACATGCACTTTCAAAAAACAGTGGGGTATATGTGCACTAACAAGGAAATTAGGGGGCATGAATGCAATTTTAAAAGGGAAGTTTCATCAAAGGTGGTCTATTTAGTTAAGGATCGGCCCACTTTACTTTTTACCTTAAAGTTTGTATTTTTAAAAAATTAAATATTATATTTATAAATTAAAATAAGTAATAATGTGTATATGAATGTAAAAATATTTTTTTTAAAATATAATATAAAATACATTATTTAAGTTTTTCAATTTTTCTTAATTTAATACTCTCCTTGTCCCTGACTAAGCTTCACATAATCTTTTTCACGGTGTTCAAAAAATATGTTTGACCATTAATATGTTTAACTACATATAATAGCGGCCAATAAAAATTTGATATTTAGAAACTACTTATTACGACGAATTCAACAATATCACATACTATAGTATTATTGTTTATATATCTATTCATATATATAGTCAAAGTTTGGCAGCGTTGACTGTTAAATAGTAAGTGTGCATCTTAGTTTGGGACGGAGGGAGTATGTAATTTAACAAATGTAGTATATAAGTAAAAAAATACTATAAACTGTCCATAAGTTAAAAATAAGTCATTTGTCAAGTGACCTCTTTTATATAAAATCTCCCCTGCCTCTATAAAGGAATAAAGTTACTTTTAACTTAGTTATTATATCTGAGAAAATACAAAATTAACCACATCATTTTTTAAGAGTTAAGTGCCCATATAATCTTATATTTTGGTCGAAAGTGTCAATATGGCCCTATAAGATGAGAAAGTGCTATTATAATCATATTATTTGCTCGAAAGTGCTAATATAACCCTAAAAACATCAATTTGGGCGGAATTATGTGAATTGACTATTATACCCCGTTTTAGAAATTAAAATTAAAAAAATGTGAAAGGACTGCATTACCCCTGAAATCCTTCTCTTCTTATCTCTCACTAGAGTCCCACACCCAAATCCATCATTCTTCTTCGTGCAGCACCTCCGCCTCCTTCCCCTAAGCCCTGCCATCACCATCACCCTAGCACCAGCAGCCATCGACCGTCGGACCTGGCCTCATCGGAATCCACCAGCCGCATCGGCATCCACCAGCCGCATGATGACGATCGCTTCTTCAAATCCACCAGCCGCATCTCCTCCATCACTCCATCGGACCTGGCCTCATCGAAATCCGATGATGAGAATTTCGAGGAAGTCCGTCGCTCCTTCGTCTCTAGCGTTTCGTCCATGCTGTTCGCTTCCCGGCTGAGCAGTTTTGGCAGTCCTGACATGGACGCATTCGGCCATCCACCGCCGATGATGGAGGATTACGACTTGTGGATGGCGGAGCCGGGCGATCTAAAGGAGCAGCACAAACCTGTAACTATTCTTGTGTAGGGTTTTATAGAGTTTTCTCGTGCTCTGTGTTTCCAAACCTATTAACTATACTATTCCTCAGGTTCGTGAGTGTGTGTTTTGTTTGTTAAATTCGTTCATTTAGGGATTATTTAACATTTGTGTTATACTAGTTTGGCTAAACCACGCACACCGCTTGATAACAAATTATAGGAATTTTATAGGAATGTTAAAAGAACTGTAATTTAAGCTATAAATGTACCAATTATACATGTAATTGAAGTGTGGAAATGGTGAGAGGTTCAGGTTCAGGTGGAGAGGGTTCAAGTGGAGAGGTTCGAGAGGTACGGATTCAAGATGTGAAGGTTGCAATGGAAGTTCGAGAGGTAGCTGGTTGGAGCGGAAGGTTCGGGAGGTACGGATTCGAGTGGTGAAGGTAAAATAGTAGGTTCGAGAAGTGGAATTCTTCATTTTGGGTGTTGGAATGTTATTGTTGGATGAGGCTCATGCTTTGGGGCCAATCAGGTTCAAGATGGATGTTAGGAGATGTTTTGCTATGTGTTGGTTGAATTGAGCCGTTCGACGGCCGACCATGGTGGATTGTTTTTTTATCGGAATCATCAATGATGGTATACCCAATGTGTTGTCCTTGTTTTTCAATTTCATGAGAATGCCCAGATGAAGACGAATGGAGGAGCATATTTTTTTCATAATTGGTGGATTCTTTGAATTTTACCCAGTTTACGGCAACTCACCGATGCAAGAAAAATGCGTTGTAGGCGAGGACTCAAATCTGGGTGCTCGACCATTTTACGGTGCCCAACCCATTTTAGGACGCCATCGGGCCATTCAACCCAAGAAAGAAGATACGGGGCAGAGGCTCCCTAGGGTTCCAACCCGGTTCAAGGCGGCCGGGTCAAATGACCCGTTAAAAGATAAGGCCAGTTCATGGGTCTTAAACCCTAGTAGCTTGAAGCCTTGAATGGTAGTTTGAGTGGTGGAATGATGCCTCGAATGGTGTGGACGCAAGGTACAATTGCTCTCGAATAAATGTACTCGCGAGGTGTGGATGCTCTCAAAGTGGAAACTGTACCCATGACAGGTGGATCGTGCATAATGGATTCGAGAGGGGACATGCACTCTCGAGTTATGGATGATTAATGATTGGAGACATGAATGTCTCGAGAGGTACATGGCTCGAAATGATGGCAGGAATCTACATCCTCGAGGAGTGATTCATGTGTTGATGTGCTCTCGAGTGCTCTCGAATGCTAGATGTCCATCCTCTCAAGTGCTAGATGTCTATCCTCGGGGGGGAGGGGTTATTTAACCCTTCGAGTGCTAGATGTTTAACCCTCGAGGGGTAGTTGGTTAACCCTTCGAGTGCTAGATGTTTAACCCTCGAGGGGTTGCTGTTTAACCCTTCGAGTGCTGGATGTCTATCCTCTTGAGGGGTAGCCCTTCGAGTGTTGGAGGTATAACTTCTCGAGGGGTGGATGTTTAACTCCTCGTGTGGTGGTTCGAAGATGATGTGGATGTAACCTCGACTGCTGGATGTCTAGATTAGATCCACGAAGGGTGGTTCACTAACCCTTCGAGGGGTGTGATAAAATGTATTTTGCGCAAGTAATATTGTATTGCTGACAGGAATATATAGAGTACAATAAGGTAACATAATATGAGTAGAACTCTAGCTTAGTCAACATGACTTATCTAGAATCAATTATAATCTAATCAGAAATATGATTTACTCGAACACCTCCCCTTTCAAGCGAAGCGTCGGATGTTCAGCGATGCAAAGCTTGGACCGGAAGAACTCAAAGAGGGGACGAGAAAGTCCTTTGGTGAAGATGTTAGCAATTTGAAGACCATTGGAGACATGGGCAACACGCAGCTTGCAAGAAGCCACCAACTCACGAACAAAATGATAGTCGATATCAATATGCTTGGCCCACTTATGAGCAGCCAGATTTTGAGCTAAGAAAATGGCACTACTGTTGTCACATAACAGCAATGGGGAGCTCGAAAGCGGAAGACAGAGATCTCAAAGCAAATGAGTCAACCAGACCATCTCCAAGGCAGTGTTGGCAAGAACCTGATACTCGGACTCAGTGTTGGATCGAGAGATGGTAGGTTGCTTCTTGGCACTCCAAGAAACAAGATTTCCACCAAGAAAGACTGCATATCCATACGTAGATCGGTGAGTCTCAAGACAACGAGCCCAATCAGTATCCGAATACCCCAAGACCTCAGGAGTACTGGCCGAGCAAAAAGTGAGGCCGAAATGGAGAGTGCCTCGGACGTAGCGAAAAATCCAAGTGACTTCGGCATAATGGTCAGTACGAGGATCCTAAAGAAATTAACTGAATGTGTTGACCGTAAAAACCAGATCAGGACGAGTAATCGTCAGATACTGGAGGGCACCAACAAGGGATCGATACAACGTTGGATTCTGAAATGGCAGACTGGTGGAGCTGTGTAACTGCGAACCCGGAACAAAAGGGGTAGAGATCGGGACCACATCGGACATACCTGCACAAGTGAGAATATCCCGAGCATACTTAGCTTGACCGAGAAGTAGACCCGAGGAAGTGGGTGATACTTCTAAGCCCAGAAAGTAATAGAGAGCACCCAAATTCTTAATAGCAAACTCCCGATGTGTCCGATCAATAAACTTTTGAAGAAGCTATGAGTCATTGCATGTGAGAATAATATCATCAATATAGACCAGGAGATAGAGCAAGGATGAGCCTCGAGAGAGAACAAAAAGGAAAGTGTCAGCAGAACTTCACCGAAACCCGAGTTGAGATAAATAGGTGCTGAACCGTTGGAACCATGCTCGAGGTGCTTGCTTAAGACCATAAATGACCTTTTGCAAGCGGCAGACATAATCAGGATGAAGAGAGTACTTGTAACCAACCGGTTGCACCAGATAGACCGGAGTATCAAGAATACCATTCAAGAAGGCGTTCTTGATATCCAACTGATGAAGAGGCCATGGCTACATAGTGGCAATGGCAAGAACGGTTCGGATAGTAGAAGCCTTGACAACCGGACTAAAAGTATTATCAAAATCAAAGCCCGGAATCTGAGAGACCCCTTGCGCAACAAGGCGAGCCTTGTTACGATCAACCATACCATCAAGATGATACTTCAGCCAGTAAACCCATTTGGAGCCAACAACGTTGACACCAAAAGGACGGGGAACAAGGTCCCAAGTATGCTGTCCTCGTAAGGTAGCAGTCTCCTCGTTCATCGCAGCAACCCAAGACGGGTCCTTGAATGCCAAACGATAATCCGTGGGCTCAGACTGAGCGAGAAGGGCAGCAAGTAGTCCATGAGCCACATGACTAGAATAGTCTCGATGCGGAATAGCCCCAGTGGAAGATCGAGTGGCCATGGGATGAGTACGGCGCCGCGAAGAAGAAGCCAGAGGAGAAGGAACCAGAGAGGGCACGAGGGACTGAATATCCGAGGTGGCCGAAGATGATGTAGCAGAGGGAGGAGAGATAGCCATTGGTGACTGGGATAGGATGGGCAGGTCAATAGTCGGTGGAACAGAGTCCGTCGAGCAAGTAGAGTCAGGTATAGGAGATGGCTGACCAGAAGTCGAGAGGGGCAGACCAGAGCTGCCATCAGCGTCCAGAAAAATAGAAACGTCCAAAGTTGGGAGAGGAGAGCTAGTGGTTGAGGTCGAAGACGAGGAAAAAGGAAAGCATCCTTCATCGAAGCGTGCATGACAAGTGACAAAATCTTGCCAGTGGTAGGATCAAGGTATCGAAAGCCCTTATAATGGCAGCTGTAACCGATGAAAACACAAGGAATTCTCTGTGGAGATAACTTGTGAGGGGCCATAGGATGAACATAAGGAAATACTCGACAACCAAAGGGATGAAAGTTTGAGTAGGTCGGAGTATGATGATAAAGAAGTTCATACGGAGAAGTTCCTTGTAACACCGGAGCGGGAAGCCAATTAATGGTGTAAACTGCAGTAGCAAAAGCATCATCCCATCTTGACAGTGGCAGATGTGAATGAAAGAGCATAGTAAGTCCCATTTCGGCAACATGTTTGTGCTTACGCTCGGCCCGACCAGTTTGCTGCGGGGTGTAAGGGCACGAAACTTGATGATGAATGCCTTTGCAAGTAAAATGTGAGCATAAGTGCGTATTTAAGAAGTCAGTGCCAGCGTCACTTTGAAAAACCTTAATTTTGGCCGTAAATTGATTCTCAACTAAAGCCTCGAACTGCAAGTAAGTGTCGACAAACTCAGATTTTTTACGCAAGGGAAAAAACCAGGTGAAGCGAGAATAATCATCCACAAACAAGGCATAATAAGAAAAACCATTAGAAGATAAAACTAGGGGAGGCCCCCACAAATCACAATGAATCAAATCCAGGATGTGCACAGCACGCTTATTATTCTCAACAAAAACTAACCGCTGCCCCTTTGCTATAACACATGGAGCACAAGTATGCAGTTTTGGTAATAAAGAAGAAATAGACAGGAGGCCGGACTTCTGTAAACCAGAGATGATAAAAGCTGGAACATGCCCCAGCCGAGCATGCCAAAGCTCAAAAGATGCCCGTCCAGTATTCTGCTTCAAGAAGGAAACGAGTGCTGCGCCACCCTTGTCCAAAACGTACAGGCCGCCTTCACTGTAGCCCTTGCCCATGACTTCCTTGGAAACTTTGTTCTGAATCACAAAGTTTTGATCATTAAAAGTAACAAAGACATTTAAATCACTGGTCAGTTCACTAATGGGCAGTAAATTCTTAGTGATGACAGGGACAGCCAGAACATCAGACAGTGTCAAAGAATCAGAAATCCGAGAATCACCAATATGAGAAATTGAATAAGAAGCACCATTACCAACAGAAACATAGGAATTACCAGAGTAAGGTGCGACACTCTCAAGTCCAGACGCAGAAGATGCCATACGACTGGTGGCACCAGAATTAACGTACCAGTCGGATGCGCGAGAGTGTGGCTCTATATGTAGCGAAGCCTAAAAATTGTCAGCCAGGTGCGAGGGATCAGAACGACGAGTTTGTGCTAACATCTTGTAACAGGTAGCCGCATAATGGCTCGGACGACCACACCAGGTACAATGGGGATGGGCATGTCCAGAACTGGTCCCAGCTGTGAACTAACCAGGACCAGAGCCAAACCGACCGCCTCTGCGACCACCAGAATGGTCACCTCAAGGGGCACGGGAACCCCATGCACCGCTGCCCCTGGCTGGGGCATTATCCCAAGAATGGTCATAAGGAGGCGGTTCCCCTGCAGAGAAAGCCACTGGACCAGAAGCAGGTATC
This sequence comes from Rubia yunnanensis, assembly GCA_037428765.1. Classification (NCBI taxonomy): domain Eukaryota; kingdom Viridiplantae; phylum Streptophyta; class Magnoliopsida; order Gentianales; family Rubiaceae; genus Rubia; species Rubia yunnanensis. Next base: position 59,248,637 of record CM075069.1, on the reverse strand, counting down.
GAATTGTCTTGAAGATTCTTCAAAAATGCCTCATGATTCTTGGCACGAGACAAAACATCAGCATAAAGCGGGGTAGGGGAAGAATTAATCAGAGGAGCAGAAAAATCCTTGAACTCATACCTGAGCAGTTAAAAACCAAATGATTTGATCATCATTAGAAACAGGGGAACCCATAGGGGATAATTGCTAAAAAATATCATTAAATCGTAAGTGAAGTTCATGAATAGAGCAACTCTTACGTATACCATGGGCATCGGCTCGAAGATGAAGAATGGTGGAAGTGCTGCAGGTCTGAAAAGTGGCGCAAAAACTGTCCCAGATATCCTTGGCAATCACACAAAAAGGCCGGAAGTTCAGAGAGAGCCTCAGGAGAAAGAGAGAGGGACAGTAGGCTACAGACCCTTTGGTCTTCATCCATCCAGAGATCATAAGCATCCTTGGCCATATTGTAAACCGCTTGAGCAACCGCATGATCAGGAGGAGGAGCGCGGTGGCAAAGGAGGAAGACGTTGAACCAACCATCGGTAGAGTGGGAAGAGGAAGACGTGGAATTGATCCATCGAGATATCCAAAAAGCCTCTGAGGGCAAAGAACGTATTCAATCTGGCGTTTCCAGAGAAGAAAATTGGTCTTATTGAGTTCAATTTGTAGCATCTGGAGAAGAGTATTAAAAGATAATTCTTCACTGGCCATGATGAGAATGGAAGAAGAAGTTCGACCACTAGAGGAAGAGGAAGGAGAAGCGGCGGCCGGAAAAAAATTAGGTTTTAGAAGGTAAATCAGAATACCGCTCTGATCCATGATAAGATGTATTTTGCGTAAGTAATATTGTATTGCTGACGGGAATATATATATAGTACAATAAGGTAATAGAATATGAGTAGAACTCTAGTTTAGTCAACATGACTTATCTAGAATCAATTATAATCTAATCATAAATATGATTTACTCTAACAGGGTGGTGGACTAACCCCTTCGACAGGTGGTATGTATAACATGGAATGTTCTCGAGGGGTGGTAATTTAACCCTTCAAGGGATGGATGTGTAACCTCTCGAGGGGTGGATGTAAAACTCTTCGAGTGGTTATTCATGGATGATGTGGATGTAACCTCGACTGCTAACCCTTCGAAGATGACGTAATCTCAAATTCTGGATGTATAACCCTTCGAGGGGTGGTTCGTGGATTGCCCTCGAGGGTACTGGGGGTTCAAGTTAGTGGAATTGGTTTGAGAGGTTGAAGGCTCGAGGGGTACATGCGATATCCTCGAGGGGTGGTTCCCTCGAGGATCGATTAGTGTACCCCACCGGGTGGGTACCCCTCGAGTGCTAACCTCTCGAATGGCCACCTATCGAATGGGTACCTCTTGAATAGACACCTCTCGAACCCATCTAATCGAACCTCTCCACCTGAAAGGTGACGTCTCAAATGGGTACCTCTCAAATTGGTACCTCTCGAACCCTCCACCTGGAAGTACACCTCTCGAATGGGTCCATCTCAAATGGATCCAGCGGAACCCCTCAACCTAAAACTTCACCTCTGGAACGGGTACCTCTCGAACCCATCCAATGGAACCCCTCCACCTGAAACTTCACATCTCGAATGGGTACCTCTCGAATGGAACCACTCCATCTGAACCTTCACCTCCTGAATGGGTACCTCTTCAAAGGGTCCATCTTGAATGGGTACCTCTCGAGTGGGCACCTCTCGAATGGTACATCTCGAACCCATCCAATGGAACCCCTCCACCTGAAAGTTCACCTCTAGAGTGGGTACCTCTCGAATGGCCACCTCTCGAACCCATCCAGTCGAACCCCTCCACCTGAAAGTTCACATCTCGGATGGGTACATCTTGAATGGGTACCGCTCGAACCCATCCAATCGAACCCCTCCACCTAAAAGTTCACCTCTCGGAATGGTACCTTTCGAATAGGCACCTCTCAAACCCATCCAATCAAACCCGTCCACCTGAAACTTCACCTCTCGAATGGGTACCTCTCGAACCCATCCAGTCAAACCCCTCCACCTGGAAGTTCACAGCTCGAATGGGTACATCTTGAATCGGTACCGCTCGAACCCATCCAATTGAACCCCTCCACTTGGAACTTCACCTCAAGAATGGGTACATGTCGAATGGATCCAAAGGAACCCCTCCACCTGAAACTTCACCTCTCAAATGGGTACCTCTGGAGTGGGCACCTCTCGAATGGTACCTCTTGAACTCATCCAATGGAACCCCTCAACCTGAAACTTCACCTCTAGAGCGGGCACCTCTCGAATGTCCACCTCTCGAACCCATCCAGTCGAATCCCTCCACCTAAAAGTTCACATCTCGATTGGGTACTACTCGAACCCATCCAATCGAACCCCTCCACCTAAAACTTCACCTCTCGAATGGGTACCTCTCGAATGGATACCTCTCGAACCTATCCAATCGAACCCTTCCACCTGAAACTTCACCTCTTGAATGGGTACCTCTCGAATAGATCGAATGAAATCCTTCCACCCTTAGAGGGCCAAGAACTTGACCCCCTCGAGGACAGAAGACTTCATCCCTTCGAGGGCCGAGAGCTTGACCCTCTCGAGGATAGAAAACTCCATCCCTTCAAGGTCCGAGAACTCAACCCCTTCGAGGACAGAAAACTCCATCCCTAAGACGACCAAGATCTCGACCCCTTCAAGGACAGAAGACTTCATCCCTTCGACGGCCGAGAAGTTGACCCTTTCAAGGACAGAAGACTCCATCCTTTCAAGGGCCAAGAACTCTACCCCTTCGAGGATCCCAAATCTACCCCTCGAGTCTTCCACCTGTCAAGCCATTGGCAGACGCAAGCTAAGTATCCATCACTCGAATTTTTAATGTCTCGAACCCCTCCACCTGGAAGTTCACATCTCGAATGGGTACATCTCGAACCCATCCAATTGAAACCCTCCAACTTAACTCCTCGAATGGGTTCCTCTCGAATCGGTACGTCTCGAATAGGTACCTCTCGAATCGGTACGTCTCGAATAGGTACCTCTCTAATGGAACCCCTTCACCTCAAATATCACCTCTTGAATGGGTACATCTCAAACATGTCCAATGGAACCCCTCCCTTCGAGGACAGAAGACTTCATCCCTTCAAGGGCCAGAAGACTATATCCCTTCGAGGACAGAAGCACAATCCCTCGAGGCCAGAAGACTTCATCCCTTCGAGGGCCTAGAACTCGACCCCTTAGAGGACAGAAGCCTTCATCCATTCGAGGGCCAAGAACTCGACCACTTCGAATGCCTAGAACTTGACCCCTTCGAGGATAAAATATTCCATCCCTCCGAGGCCGAGAACCACCCTTCGAGGATCCCCCATCTACCCCTCGAGACTTTGACCTGTCGAGCCATTGGCACACGCACGCTAAGTATCCATCACTTGAATCCTAAATGTCTCGAACCCCTCCACCTGGAAGTTCACATCTCAAATGGGTACCTCTCGAACATGTCCAATTGAACCCCTCCCTTCGAGGAGAGAAGACTCCATCCCTTCGAGGGCCGATAACTCAACCCTTTCGAGGACAGAAGACTCCATCCCTTCGAGGACCGAGAACTGAACCCCTTGAGGACCGAAGACTTCATCCCTTCGAAGGCAGAGAGCTCGACTCCTTCGAGGACAGAAGCCTCTATACCTTCGAAGGCTGAGAACTCGACCATTTCAAGAATAGAAGATTCCATCCCTTCAAGGCCAAGAACCACCCCTTCGAGGATCCCCCATCTACCCCTCGAGTCTTCGACCTGTCGGGCTATTGGCACACGCACGCTAAGTATACATCACTCAAATCCTGGATGTCTCAAACCCCTCCACCTGGAAGTTCACATCTCAAATGGTTACCTCTCGAACCCATCCAATCAAACCTCTCCATCTGAAACTTAACTTCTCGAATAGGTTCCTCTCAAATCGATACGTCTCGAATAGGCACCTCTCGAATAGATCGAATGGAACCCCTCCACCTCAAACATCACCTCTCGAATGGGTACCTCTCGAACATGTCCAATGGAACCCCTCCCTTCGAGGACAGAAGACTCAATCCCTTCGAGGCCAGAAGCACAAACCCTCGTGGCCAGAAGACTCCATTCCTTGGAGGGCCTAGAACTCGACCTCTTCGAGGACAGAAGATTCCATCCCTTCGAGGCTGAGAACCACCCTTTCAAGGATCTCCCATCTACCCCTCGAGACTTTGACCTGTCGAGCCATTGGCACACGCACGGTAAGTATCCATCACTAGAATCCTCAATGTCTCAAACCCCTCCACCTGGAAGTTCACATCTCAAATGGGTACCTCACGAATGCCAATTGAACCCCTCCCTTCGAGGAGAGAAGACTCCATCCCTTCGAGGGCTGAGAACTTGACCCCTTCGAGGATGAAAGACTTCATCCCTTCTAGGGCCGAGAACTCAACCCCTTTGAGGATAGAAGACTCCATCCCTTCGAGGGCCGAGAACCGAACCCCTTGAGGCCAGAAGACTCCATCCCTTCGAAGGCAGAGAGCTCGACTCCTTCGAGGACAGAAGCCTCCATCCATTCGAGGGCCTAGAATTCAACCCCATCGAGGACAGAAGACTTCATCCCTTCGAGGGCTGAGATCTCGACTCCTTCGAGGACAGAAGCCTCCATCCCTTCGAGGGCTAAGAGCTCGACCCCTTCGAGGATAGAAGATTCCATCCCTTCAAGGCCAAGAACCACCCCTTTGAGGATCCCCCATCTACCCCTCAAGACTTAGACCTACCGAGCCATTGGCACACGCACGCTAAGTATCCATCACTCGAATCCTGAATGTCCCAAACCCCTCCACCTAGAAGTTCACATCACGAATGGGTACCTCTCGAACCCATCCAATACAACCCCTCCATCTTTAACTTAACGTCTCGAATGGGTTCCTCTCGAATTGATACGTCTCAAATTGGTAGCTCTTGAATGGATCGAATGGAACCCCTCCACCTAAAACATCACCTCTCGAATGGGTACCTCTCGAACATGTCCAATGGAACCCCTCACTTTGAGGACATAAGACTCCATCCCTTCAAGGACAGAAGCATAACCCCTCGTGCCTAGAAGACTCCATCCCTTCGAGGGCCTAGAACTCGACCCCATCGAGGACAGAAGATTCCATCCATTCGAGGCCGAGAACCACCCCTTCGAGGTTCTCTCATCTACCCCTCGAGACTTCGACCTGTCGAGCCATTGGCACACACATCCTAAGTATCCATCACTCGAATCCTCAATGTTTCGAACCCCTCCACCTAGAAGTTCACATCTCAAATGGGTACCTCTCAAACATGTCCAATTGAACCCCCTCCCTTCGAGGAGAGAAAACTCCATCCCTTAAAGGGCCGAGACCTCGACCCCTTCGAGGATGAAAGACTCCATCCCTTCGAGAGCCGAGAACTCAAACCCTTCGAGGATAGAAGACTCCATCCCTTTGAGGGCCGAGAATTCAACCCCCTGAGGCCAGAAGACTCCATCCCTTCAAAGGCAGAGAGCTCGACTCCTTCGAGGACAGAAGCCTCTATCCATTCGAGGGCCTAGAACTTGACCCCCTCGAGGATAGAAGACTCCATCCCTTCGAGGGCTGAGATCTCGACTCCTTCGATGATAGAAGCCTCCATCCCTTCGAGGGCTGAGAGCTCGACCCCTTCGAGGATAGAAGATTCCATCCCTTCAAGGCCAAGAACCACCCCTTTGAGGATCCCCCATCTACCCCTCAAGACTTAGACCTACCGAGCCATTGGCACACGCACGCTAAGTATCCATCACTCGAATCCTGAATGTCCCAAACCCCTCCACCTAGAAGTTCACATCACGAATGGGTACCTCTCGAACCCATCCAATACAACCCCTCCATCTTTAACTTAACGTCTCGAATGGGTTCCTCTCGAATTGATACGTCTCAAATTGGTAGCTCTTGAATGGATCGAATGGAACCCCTCCACCTAAAACATCACCTCTCGAATGGGTACCTCTCGAACATGTCCAATGGAACCCCTCACTTTGAGGACATAAGACTCCATCCCTTAAAGGACAGAAGCATAACCCCTCGTGCCTAGAAGACTCCATCCCTTCGAGGGCCTAGAACTCGACCCCATCGAGGACAGAAGATTCCATCCATTCGAGGCCGAGAACCACCCCTTCGAGGATCTCTCATCTACCCCTCGAGACTTCGACCTGTCGAGCCATTGGCACACACATCCTAAGTATCCATCACTCGAATCCTCAATGTCTCGAACCCCTCCACCTAGAAGTTCACATCTCAAATGGGTACCTCTCAAACATGTCCAATTGAACCCCCTCCATTCGAGGAGAGAAAACTCCATCCCTTAAAGGGCCGAGACCTCGACCCCTTCGAGGATGAAAGACTCTATCCCTTCGAGAGCCGAGAACTCAAACCCTTCGAGGATAGAAGACTCCATCCCTTTGAGGGCCGAGAATTCAACCCCCTGAGGCCAGAAGACTCCATCCCTTCAAAGGCAGAGAGCTTGACTCCTTCGAGGACAGAAGCCTCTATCCATTCGAGGGCCTAGAACTTGACCCCCTCGAGGATAGAAGACTCCATCCCTTCGAGGGCTGAGATCTCGACTCCTTCGATGATAGAAGCCTCCATCCCTTCGAGGGCTGAGAACTCGACCCCTTCGAGGATAGAAGATTCCATCCCTTCAAGACCAAGAACCACACCTTCGAGAACCCCCCATCTACCGCTCAAGACTTCGACCTGTCGAGCCATTGGCACACGCACGCTAAGTATCCATCACTTGAATCTTGGATGTCTCGAACCCCTCCACCTGGAAGTTCACATCTCGAATGGGTACCTCTCGAACCCATCCAATCGAACCTCTCCATCTGAAACTTAACTTCTCAAATAGGTTCCTCTCAAATCGACACGTCTCGAATAGGTACCTCTCAAATAGATCGAATGGAACCCCTCCACCTCAAACATCACCTCTCGAATGGGTACCTCTCGAACATGTCCAATGGAACCCCTCCCTTCGATGACAGAAGACTCAATCCCTTCGAGGATAGAAGCGCAACCCCTCGTGGCCAGAAGACTCCATTCCTTCGAGGGCCTAGAACTCAACTCTTCGAGGATAGAAGATTCCTTCGAGGCTGAGAACCACCCATTCAAGGATCCCCCATCTACCCCTCGAAACTTTGACCTGTCGAGCCATTAGCACATGCACGGTAAGTATCCATCACTAGAATCCTCAATGTCTCAAACCCCTCCATATGGAATTTCACATCTCAAATGGGTACCTCTCGAACATTCCAACTGAACCCCTCCCTTCGAGGAAAGAAGACTCCATCCCTTCGAGGGCTAAGACCTCGACCCCTTCGAGGATGAAAGACTCCATCCCTTCTGGGGCCGAGAACTCAACCTCTTTGAGGATAGAAGACTCCATCCCTTCGAGGGCCGAGAACCGAACCCCTTGAGGCAAGAAGACCCCATCCCTTCGAAGGCAAAGAGCTCGACTCCTTCGAGGACAGAAGGCTCCATCCATTCGAGGGCTTAGAACTCAACCCCTTTGAGGACAGAAGACTCCATCCCTTCGAGGGATGAGATATCGACTCCTTCGAGGATAGAACCCTCCACCTCTTCGAGGGCTAAGAGCTCGACCCCTTCGAGGATAGAAGATTCCATCCCTTCAAGGCCAAGAACCACCCCTTTGAGGATCCCCTATCTACCCCTCGAGACTTCGACCTGTCGAGCCATTGGCACATGCACACTAAGTATCCATCACTCGAATCCTGAATGTCTCGAACCCCTACACTTGGAAGTTCACATCTCGAATGGGTACCTCTCGAACCCATCCAATACAACCCCATCATCTTTAACTTAACGTCTCGAATGGGTTCTTCTCGAATCGATACGACTCGAATAGGTAGCTCTTGAATGGATCGAATGGAACCCCTCCACCTAAAACATCACCTCTCGAATGGGTACCTCTCGAACATGTCCAATGAAACCCCTCCCTTTGAGGACATAAGACTCCATCCCTTCAAGGACAGAAGCATAACCCCTCGTGCCCAGAAGACTCCATCCCTTCGAGGGCCTAGAACTCGACCCCTTTGAGGACAGAAGATTCCATCCATTCGAGGCTGAGAACCACCCCTTCAAGGATCCCCCATCTACCCCACGACACTTTGACCTGTCGAGCCATTAGCACACGCACGGTAAGTATCCATTACTAGAATCCTCAATGTCTCGAACCCGTCCACCCGGAAGTTCACATCTGAAATGGGTACCTCTCGAACATTCCAATTGAACCCCTCCCTTTAAAGAGAGAAGACTACATCCCTTCGAGGGCCGAGACCTCGACCCCTTTGAGGATGAAAGACTTCATCCCTTTAAGGGTCGAGAACTCAACCCCTTCGAGGATAGAAGACTCCATCCCTTCAAGGGCCGAGAACCGAACCCCTTGAGGCTAGAAGACTCCATCCATTCGAGGACCTAGAACTCGACCCCTTCGAGGACCGAAGACTCCATCCCTTCGAGGGCTGAGATCTCGATTCCTTCAAGGATAGAAGCCTCCATCCCTTCGAGGAGAGAAGCACAACCCCTCGTGGCCAGATGCCTCCATCCCTTCAAGGGCTGAGAGCTCAACCCCTTTGAGGATAGAAGATTCCATCCCTTCAAGGCCAAGAACCACCCCTTTGAGGATCCCCCATCTACCCCTCGAGACTTCGACCTGTCGAGCCATTGGCACACGCACGCAAAGTATCCATCACTCGAATCCTGAATGTCTCGAACCCCTCCACCTGGAAGTTCACATCTCGAATGGGTACCTCTCGAACCCATCCAATACAACCCCTTGATCTTTAACTTAACGTCTCGAATGGGTTCCTCGAATCGATACGTCTCGAATAGGTAGCTCTTGAATTGATCGAGTGGAACCCCTCCACCTAAAACGTCACCTCTCGAATGGATACCTCTCGAACATGTCCAATCGAATCCCTCCCTTTGAGGACATAAGACTCCATCCCTTCAAGGACAGAAGCATAACCCCTCGTGCCCAGAAGACTCCATCCCTTCGAGGGCCTAGAACTCGACCCCTTTGAGGACAGAAGATTCCATCCATTCGAGATTGAGAACCACCCCTTCAAGGATCCCCCATCTACCCCTTGAGACTTCAACCTGTCGAGCCATTGGCACACACATGGTAAGTATCCATCACTAGAATCCTCAATGTCTTGAACCCCTCCACCTGGAAGTTCACATCTGAAATGGGTACCTCTCGAACATTCCAATTGAACCCCTCCCTTCGAGGAGAGAAGACTTCATTCCTTCGAGGGCCGAGACCTCGACCCCTTTGAGGATGAAAGACTTCATCCCTTTGAGGGCCGAGAACTCAACCCCTTCAAGGATAGAAGACTCCATCCCTTCGAGGGCTGAGAATCGGACCCCTTGAGGCCAGAAGACTCCATCCATTTGAGGGCCTAGAACTCGACCCCTCCGAGGATAGAAGACTCCACCCCTTCGAGGGCTGAGATCTCGACTCCTTTGAGGACAGAAGCCTTCATCCCTTCGAGGACAGAAGCACAACCCCTCGTGGCCAGATGCCTCCATCCCTTCGAAGGCTGAGAGCTTGACCCCTTAAAGGATAGAAGATTCCACCCCTTCAAGGCCAAGAACCACCCCTTCGAGGACCCCCCCCCCCCCCACATCTACCCCTCGAGACTTCAACCTGTTAAGCCATTGGCACACGCACGCTAAGTATCCATCACTCAAATCCTGAATGTCTCGAACCCCTCCACTTGGAAGTTCACATCTCGAATGGGTACCTCTCGAATCGGTACATCTCGAATAAATACCTCATGAAATGATCGAATGGAACCCCTCCACCTCAAATATCACCTCTCGAATGGGTACCTTTCGAACATGTCCAATGGAACCTTTCCCTACGAGGAGAGAATACTCCATCCCTTTGAGGCCAGAGACCTCGACCCCTTCGAGGACAGAAGACTCCATCCCTTCGAGGGCTAAGAAGTCGACCACTTCGAGAACAGAAGACTCCATCCCTTCGAGAGCCTATAACTCGACCCCTTTGAGGATCCCAAATCTACCCCTCGAGTCTTCCACCCATTGAGCCATTGGCAGGCGCACGCTAAGTATCCATCACTCAAATCCTCATTGTCTCGAACCCCTACACTTGGAAGTTCACATCTCGAATGGGTACCTCTCAAACCCATCAAATTAAACCCCTCCATCTGAAACTTAACTCCTCGAATGGGTTCCTCTCGAATCGGTATGTCTCGAATATGTACCTCTCGAATGGATCAAATGGAACCCCTCCACCTCAAATATCACCTCTCGAATGGGTACATCTTGAACATGTCCAATGGAACCCCTCCCTTCGAGAACAGAAGACTTCATCCCCTCGAGGGCCAGAAGACTCCATCCCTTCGAGCGCCTAGAACTCAACCCCTTCGAGGACAGAAGTCTCCATCCCTTCGAGGATCTAGAGCTCGACCCCTTCAAGGATAGAAGATTCCATCCCTCTGAAGCCGAGAACCACCCCTTCGAGGATCCCCCATCTACCCCTCGAGACTTCAACCTTTTGAGTCATTGGCACATGCACTCTAAGTATCCATCACTCGAATCCTGAATGTCTCAAACCCCTCCACTTGGAAGTTCACATCTCGAATGTGTACCTCTCGAACATGTCCAATTGAACCCCTCCCTTCGAGGATAGAAGACTCCATCCCTTCGAGGGCCGAGACCTCGACCCCTTCGAGGTGTTAGAGTAAATCATATTTCTTATTAGATTATAATTGATTCTAGATAAGTCTTGTTGACTAACCTAGAGTTCTACTCATATTATATCACCTTATTGTACTCTATATATTCCTGTCAGCAATACAATATTACTTACGCAAAATACATCTTTTCATGGTATCAGAGCATTGTTCTGATTTACCTTCTAAAACCTTTTTTTTTCGGCCGCCTCTTCTCCTTCTTCTTCCTCTAGCGGCCGATCTCCTTCTTCCATTCTCATCATGGCCAGTGAAAAATTATCGTTTAATACTCTTCTCTAGATGCTACAAATTAAACTAAATAAGACCAATTTTCTTCTTTGGAAATGCCATATTGAATACGTTCTTCGCCCTCAGGGGCTTTTTGGATATCTCGATGGGTCGATTCCACGTCCTCCTCTGCCCACTCTGCCGATGGTTGGTTCACTGTCTTTCTCCTTTGCCACCACCCCCCACGCTCCTTCTCCTGATCGTGCGGCTACTCAAGCGGTTTACAATATGGCCAAGGATGCTTATGATCTCTGGATGGATGAAGATCAGAGGGTCTGTAGCTAATGTTCTCCTCTCTTTCTCATGAGGCCCTCTCCAAACTTTCGGCCTCGTGTGTGACTGCCAAGAATATCTGGGACAGTTTTTGCGCCACTTTTCAGACCAGCAGCACTTCCACCATTCTTTGTCTTCGAGCCGATGCCCATGGTATACGTAAGAGTGGCTCTATTCATAAACTTCACTTGAAATTTAAAGACATTTTTTAGCAGTAATCCCTTATGGGTTCTTCTATTTCTAATGATGATCAAATCATCTAGTTTTTAACTGCTCTCGGGTCTGAGTTCAAGGATTTTTCTACTCCTCTGATTAATTCTTCTCCTACCCCGCTTTATGCTGATGTTTTGTCTCGCGCCAAGAATCATGAGGTGTTTTTGAAAAATATTCAAGGCAATTCGATCCCTGCTTCTGGTCCAGTGGCATTCTCTGCAGGTGAACAGCCTTCTGCCGGGCATTCTTGGGATCATACGCTAGCCAGGGGTGGCGGTACATGGGGTTCTCGTGCCCCTCGAGGTGGTCGTTCTAGTGGTTGCAGAGGTGGTCATTCTGGCGCTGGCCCTGGTCAGTTCCCGGCTGGGGCTAGTTTTGGACATGGCTGTCCCCATTGTACCTGGTGTGGTCGTCCGGGCCATTATGTGGCTACTTGTTACAAGATGTTAGCACAAACTTGTCGTTCTGATCCCTTGCACCTGGCTGACAATTTTCAGACTTCGCTACAAATAGAGCCACACTCTCGTACATCCGACTGGTACATTGATTCTGGTGCCACCGGTCATATGGCATCTTCTGCATCTGGACTTGACATTGTCACACCTTACTCTGGTAATTCCTATGTTTCTGTTGGTAATGGTGCTTCTGTTCCAATTTCTAATATTGGTGATTCTCGGATTTCTGATTCTTTCACACTGTCTGATGTTCTGGTTGTACCTGTCATCACTAGGAATTTACTGTCCATTAGTAAACTAACCAGGGATTTAAATGTCTTTGTCACTTTTGATGATCGAAAATTTGTGATTCAGAACAAAGTTTCCAAGGAAGTCGTGGGCAAGGGCCACAGTGAAGGCGGCCTGTACGTTTTGGACAAAGGTGGCGCAGCACTCGTTTCCTTCTTGCAGCAGAATACTGGACGGGCATCTTTTGAGCTTAGGCATGCTCGGATGGGGCATGTTCCAGCCTCTATCATTTATGGCTTATAGAAGTCTGGTCTCTTTTCAGTTTCTTCTTTATTACCCAAACTGCATACTTGCGCTCCATGTGTTATGGCAAAGAGGCAGCATTTAGCTTTTGTTGTGAATAACAATCGTGCTGCGCACATTCTGGATTTGATTCATTGTGATTTGTGGGGGCCTTCCCCAGTTTTGTCTTCAAATGGTTTTTCTTATTATGCCTTGTTTGTGGATGATTATTCTCGCGTTACGTGGTTTTTTCCTTTGCGTCAAAAAATCGAGTTTGTCGACACTTACTTGCAGTTCGAGGCCTTAGTTGAGAACTAATTTACGTCCAAAATTAAGGTTTTTCAGAGTGAGGGTGGCACTAAGTTCTTAAATACGCGCTTACGCTCCCATTTTACCTCCAAAGGCATTCATTATCAAGTTTCGTATCCTTACACCCCGCAGCAAAATGGTCGGGCCGAGTGTAAGTACAGACATGTTGCCGAAATGGGACTTACTATGCTCTTTCATTCCCATATGCCCCTGTCGAGATGGGATGATGCTTTTGCTACTGCAGTTTACACCATAAATCGGCTTCCCACTCCGATGTTACAAGGGACTTCTCCGTATGAACTTCTTTATCATCGTGATCCGACCTACTCAAACTTCCATCCCTTTGGTTGTCGAGTATTTCCTTATGTTTGTCATATGGCCCCTCACAAGCTATCTCCACGGAGCATTCGTTGTATTTTCATCGGTTACAGCTTTCATTATAAGGGCTTTCATTGCCTTGATCCTGCCACTAGCAAGATTTTTATCACTCTTCATGCACGCTTCGATGAAGGTTGTTTTCCTTTTGCCTCGTCTTTGACCTCGGCCACTAGCTCTGCTCTCTCAACTTTAGATGTTGCTATTTTTCTGGACGCTGGTGGCAGCTATGGTCTGCCCCTCTTGACTTCTGATCAGTCGTCTCCTATGCCCGACTCTATTTGCTTGACGAAATCTGTTCCGTCAACCGTTGACCTGCCCACCCCATCCCAGTCACTGGTGGCCAGCTCTTCTCCCTCTGCTGCATCATCTTCGGTCACCTCTGATATTCAGTCCCTGACACCCTCTCCAGTTTCTTCTCCTCCGGCTTTGTCTTCGTAGCGTCGTACTCATCCCATGGCCACTCGATCTTCCACAGGGGCTGTTCCGCATCAAGAATATTCTGGTCTTGTGGCTCATAGCCTCCTTGCTGTCCTTCTCGCTCAGTCCGAGCCCATGGATTATCGTTCGGCTTTAAAGGACCCATCTTGGGTTGCTGCAATGAATGAGGAGATTGCTGCCTTACTAGGACAATATACATGGACCTTGTTCCACATCCTTTTGGTGTCAACGTTGTTGGCTCCAAATAGGTTTACCGGCTGAATTATCATTATGATGGTACGGTTGATTGTCACAAAGCTCGTCTTGTTGCACAAGGTTTCTCTCAGATTCTGGGTTTTGATTTTGATCATACCTTTAGTCCAGTTGTCAAGGCTTCCACTATCCGAACCATTCTTGCCATTGCCACTATGCGGTTCTGGCCTCTTCATCAGTTGGATGTAAAGAATGCCTTCTTGAACGACATTCTTGATACTCTGGTCTATATGGCGCAACCGGTTGGTTACAATAACTCTCTTCATCCTGATTATGTCTGCCGCTTACGAAAGGCCATTTATGGTCTTAAACAAGCACCTCGGGCATGGTTCTAGCGGTTCAACACCTATTTATCTCAACTCGGGTTTCGATGCAGTTCTGCCAACACTTATCTTTTTGTTCTCTCTCGAGGCTCGTCCTTACTCTATCTCCTGGTCTTTGTTGATGATATCATTCTCACAGGCAATGGCTCTGAGCTTCTTCAAAATTTTATTGATCGGACACATTGGGAGTTTTCTATTAAGGATTTTGGTGCTCTCCATTACTTTCTTAGCTTAAAAGTATCACCCACTTCCTCAGGTCTACTTCTCGGTCAAGCTAAGTATGCTCGAGATATTCTCACTCGTGCAGGTATGTCCGATGTTGTCCCGGTCTCTACCCCTTTTGTTCCTAGTTCGCAGTTACACAACTCCATCGGTCTGCCATTTCAGAATCCGACGTTGTATTGATCTCTTATTGGTGCCCTCCAGTATCCGACGATTACTCGTCCTGATATGGCATTTGCGGTCAATACACTCAGTCAGTTTCTTCAGGATCGTCGTACTGACCATTATGCCGCAGTCACTCGGATTCTTCACTACATCAGAGGCACTCTTCATTTCGGCCTCATCTTTCGCTCGGCCAGTATTCCTGAGGTCTTGGGGTATTCAGATGCTGATTGGGCTCTTTATCCTGACACTGACCGATCTACGTATGGATATGCAGTCTTTCTTTGTGGAAATCTCGTTTCTTGGAGTGCCAAGAAGCAACCTACTGTCTCTCGATCCAACACTAAGTCCGAGTATCGAGCTCTTGCCAACACTGCCTCAGAGATGGTCTGGTTGACTCATTTGCTTCGAGACCTTCGTCTTCCGCTTTCGAGCTCCCCATTGTTATTATGTGACAATAGTAGTGCCATTTTCTTGGCTCAAAGTCCAGTTGCTCATAAGTGGGCCAAGCATATTGATATCGACTATCATTTTGTTCGTGGGTTGGTGGCATCTGGCAAGCTGCGAGTTGCACAAGTCTCCACTGGTCATCAAATTTCTGACATATTCACCAAAGGACTTTCTCGTCCTCTCTTTGAGTTCTTCCGGTCCAAGCTTTGCATCGCTGAACCTTAACTTCTCGAATGGGTTCCTCTCGAATCGATACGTCTCGAATAGGTGCCTCTCGAATGGATCGAATGGAACCCCTCCACCTCAAACATCACCTCTCAAACGGGTACCTCTCGAACATGTCCAATGGAACCCCTCCCTTCGAGGATAGAAGACTCCATCCCTTCGAGGCCAGAAGACTCCATCCCTTCGAGGACAGAAGCACAACCCCTCGTGGCCAGAAGACTCCATCCCTTCGAGGGCCTCGAACTCGACCCCTCCGATGACAGAAGACTCCATCCCTTCGAGGCTGAGAACCACCCCTTCGAGGATCCCCCATCTACCCCTCGAGACTTCGACCTATCGAGCCATTGGCACACTCACGCTAAGTATCCATAACTCAAATCCTCAATGTCTCAAACCCCTCAACCTGGAAGTTCACATCTCGAGTGGGTACCTCTCGAACATGTCCAATTGAACCCCTCCCTTCGAGGAGAGAAGACTCTATTCCTTCAAGGGCCAAGACCTCGACCCCTTCGAGGATGAAAGATTTCATCCCTTCGAGGGCCGAGAACTCAACCCCTTCGAGGATAGAATACTCCATCCCTTCGTGGGTCGAGAACTGAACCCCTTGAGGCCTGGAAGACTCCATCCCTTTGAAGGAAGAGAGCTCAACTCCTTGGAGGCCAGAAGCCTCCATCCATTCGAGGGCCTAGAACTCGACCCCTTCGAGGGCCTAGAACTCGACCCCTTCGAGGATAGAAGACTACATCCCTTTGAGGGCTGAGATCTCCACTCCTTCGAGGACAGAAGCCTCCATCTCTTCGAGGACTGAGTGCTCGACCTCTTGGAGGATAGAAAATTCCATCCCTTCGAGGCCAAGAACCACCCCTTCGAGGATCCCCCATCTACCCCTCGAGACTTCGACCTGTCAAGCCATTGGCACACACACGCTAAGTATCCATCAATCGAATCCTAAATGTCTCGGACCCCTCCACCAGGAAGTTCACATCTCGAACGGGTACCTCTTGAACCCATCTAATCGAACCCCTACATCTAAAACTTAACTTCTCGAATGGGTTCCTCTCGAATCAGTACGTCTCGAATAGGTACCTCTCGAATGGAACCCCTCCACTTCAAACATCACCTCTCAAATGAGTACCTCTCGAACATGTCCAATGGAACCCCTTCCTTCGAGGAGAGAAGAATCCATCCCTTTTAGAGGGCCGAGACCTCGACCCCTTTGAGGATGAAAGAGTCCATTCCTTCGAGGGCCGAGAACTCAACCCCTTTGAGGATAGAAGACTCCATCCCTTCGAGGCCCAATAACTCAATCCCTTGAGGCCAGAAGACTCCATCCCTTCGACGGTAGAGAGCTCGACTCCTTCTAGGATAGAAGCCTTCATCCATTCGAGGGCTTAGAACTCGACCCCTTCGAGGACAGAAGACTCCATCCCTTCGAGGGCTGAGATCTCGACTCCTTCGAGGACAGAAGCTTTCATCCCTTTGAGGGCTGAGAGCACGACTCCTTCAAGGATAGAAGATTCCATCCCTTCGAGGCTAAGAACCATCCCTTTAAGGATCCCCCATCTACCCCTCAAGACTTTGACCTGTCGAGCTATTGGCAGACGCATGTTGTGTATCCATCACTTGAATCCTGAATGTCTCGAACCCCTCCACCTGGAAGTTCCCATCTTGAATGGGTACCTCTCGAACCCATCCAATCAAGCCCCTACATCTGAAACTTAACTTCTCGAATGGGTTCATGTTGAATCGGTACGTCTCAAATAGGTAACTCTCGAATGATTCGAATGGAAACCCTCCACCTCAAACATCACCTCTCGAATGGGTACCTCTCGAACATGTCCAATGGAACCCCTCCCTTCGAGGACAAAAAACTACATCCCTTCAAGGCCAGAAGACTCCATCCCTTCGAGGATAAAAACACAACCCCTCGAAGGCCACCGCTCGAACCCATCTAGTAAAACCCGTCCAACTAAAAATTCACATCTTGAATGGGTACCGCTCGAACCCATCCAATTGAACCCCTCCACCTGAAAGCTCACACCTCGAATGGGTACCTCTCGAACCCATCCTATCGAACCCCTCTGCCTGGAAGCTCACATCTCGAATGGGTACCTCTCGATTAGGTACCCCTTGAATGGGTGCCCAAAATGACGTCATTTTGGTTAGCCTCCTGGTAGCTCATGTAGCCGCACATGGAGGCACCGCAAGTTTTGATAAATGGGATACACAAAATGATAAAAGTGTTGCCCAAAACAACATCGTTTTGGGCTTCCACTTCAGAGCAGAGACCGGGGTGCACGTTTGGCCTGCCCTGGAAATGACCACTATGCCCCTGATGACGATTGACACAAGAGTGTCATTTCCAAGTATTCCTTTTTATATAGTAACCAGATGATGTGTGTACAGAGTAAAGTTGTCGAAAGTATAGTGGAAGGTTAGAATTTTTATGGTTTTTGAAGTGTTGTGGAAAGTCGGGTAAGGGCAGGGTCAGGGTAGGGCAGCGGGTAAGAGCGAGGCTGAGGGAAGCCGACGGGTCAAAGGAAGAAGGTAGGTCTTGGCGGAGGTGGTGAGACGGTGAGATAGTGGAGGTGGTGAATCCAGATTCCGGTGGAACTCCAGATTCCGGCGATGGTGGTGGTGGAGTGGCGGCGGAGGTGGTGGTGGAGCAGTTGTGAAGATGATGAAGAAGAACCCTAGGGGTATTTTTATCTTTAATTTTTTTAGTTTAAAGACTAGGGGTATTTAGTCCTTTTGTATTAGGTCAACGCCGGAAATTACAAAGTCAATGCTTAAATAGTGCCAAAAGGTTATATTGGCACTTTTGATGCAAAACATAGGGTTATAATAATACTTTATGATCTTGCAGGGTCATATTGGCACTTATGACCAAAACATAGGGTTATATCTATATTTTGCTTTTTTTTAATATGGCGAAATAACCTTGTATTTTCTTAAAGTGTCAAAATAATCATTAGTTTTTGACAAACTATGCCATTTTACCCAATGCACTCATGATCGGCATTCAAACTTGGAAAATCTGGCGTTGACCATTCCAAAAATGATCAATATACCTCTGTTTAGTTTTATTTAAAGATTTGGACAATTTACTCTCCTTCCTATCAGAATCTAACAAGAATTCTAGGCAGCACTTAATTTTGATTTGTAGGGTATTATCAAGATCTTCTTTGGAAATTTAGGATGGGATCAATTTCTCTAAAATATTTTCCAAAATTACAGCAAAAAAAAAGTATTTATCAATTACCGAAAAAACACTCACTTGTCTATTAGAATTAACACTACTCTCTTTGTCCCACCAAAAAATTGCACTATTTCTTTTGGCTCGTTATTTTATGAGACATGATGTGGCAGGTAATAAGTGTGAAAAAGTAGGGATATTTTGGGAAACCAGTTGGCCCAGTCTAAAAGTTGTTGAGGTTAAAGAGGGCATTGTGGGTATTTTTACAATATTTTATTTGTCATTTTGGATTAAAAAAAAGAAATGATATCATTTTTGTTGGGACGGACCAAAAAGGAAACAGTGTCATTTTTGCTAAGATGGATGGAGTTTTTTTTATAAATAAGAACTACAAGAATCGGGACATTTTACAATGGTTCTACAACGCGTTTTACCACAGTTTTTAGTCCAAAAAAAGGGGATAAATCTTGGCGTAGTAAAATGTCCACTTTTTACCTCAATTTTTTACCGACGTCGGTAGGTATTTTGGCCGACTTCGAGAAGTCAGACGATGTGAGAACATGGCTGCAACTTCATTTTTGCCGACATCAATCCCAAAGTGATCGATATCACAAAGGATTTCTATCGACTCGCGCGCCGTAGGAAGTCATATCGTGTGCATGCTGACATAAAACTATGACCAAAACGACGTCGTTTTGAAAAGATGATCTTGCATACAAATTACTACCACAAGCTACTAAGGTTCTCTATTATACCACCGATATAGGTCATTATTGTGACCGACGCCGATATGTCTGATGTCAGTTTTGTTTCGTCGTGGTACCTGCTTGTGCGATGTCGCTGGTTAATCGGAGAGACATCGGTTGTCATCAAATATTATTATATTTAATATTTAATGATATAAATAATCGTTCGTCGCTAGTTGTTACATGTTATTTAATATTCGATGACTCATGTAATGGTTAAATGTCATACAATAATCAATTTTTGTTCAATTAATGTGTAATGGAAACATATGATAGAACCCACACTACAATCACATAAATTTAAAAAAGAGTTAAGTGCTACAATAACTCTATGTTTTGGTCCAAAGTGTCAATCTAATCCTATAAAGTCTGAAAGTGCAAATCTAACCCTAAGTTTTGGACGAAAGGGCCAATCTAACCCTAGCTACCTGAATTTGGTCGGAAATCAATAGCTCTAACCTCATACGGTCTTTAAATGGATGAAGGGGTCGGCATCGTAGATGATGATGGCACCGTCTTCCACAACGACGATGAGGTTGCAGGGCAGGGAGAGGAGAAGAAAGAGAGGGAGGTGATGCGGCAGTGTAGAGAAAGGAGCCCATCTCAGAGGAGGTGGCGAGGTCATATATTTTGATGGTGTCGTCGGAGCCGCCCTTGATAACGGTGCACTTGATGGCATAGAGGTGGGCGGGGGAAGAGAATAAAGTGGCTAAAGTGAAAGAATCAGAATTCTGGAGAGGTGGCGGAGAAGTGGACCCAATGATTTTGGGAGGGTGGAGGTGGTGTTGGGCGGGTTTAGGTGGGTGGAGGAGGTGCTAGACTAGGCTGGGCGGCCGAAAGTAATGGTGAGCGGGGGGGAGGGGCTGGTGAAGGTAGTGAGGCGGTGGAGGTGTGAGGGGAGGTGATGAGGAGGCGAAACTCCATATTCTAGCTGTCATCGACGAAGCGGTGACGATGGTGGCGGTGACGATGGTGGCGGTGACGATGGTGGCGGTGGAGTGGTGAAGTAGCGGCGGCGGTGGTTTTTGAGATGAAAAAGAAGAACCCAAAGGGGTACATTTGTCATTAAATTTTTAGTTTTAAAACTAGGGTTATTTTTTTCTCTTCGGATTAGGTTAACACTAGAATTCATTCAGTCAATGCCGGAATAGTGCAATTTGGGTATATCAACACAATTGATAAAAAACTTAGGGTTAGAATCTCACTTTCAGATATTACAAGGTTAGATTAGCACTTTTGGAGAAATATAATACAAACTATGCATTTTTAACCATATGTTTTGGCCGAAAGTGTAGAAATGACCTTGTCAATCATGAGAGTGCAAAAATAACCCTGTAAATCGTTGACCAAAATGTCAATGAAAGGAATGGCTGGAAATCATTGAAATGATCGTTTTACCCTTATTTTAAAAAATAAAAAAACACTAAGGCCCTTTTTGATTTTCAACAAAACAAAAAATTTCCTAATAAAGTTCCCAAATCCATACACTCCTAGGCAGAAAATCACCGCAACAAAAAAAATTTAGGTGAAAATCCGAGTTCCGATTATCTTTTGTATTTTCCATAGAGATGGAACCGTCGTCGTTGTTGGAAGTACAGCCAGAATCACCGGCCTCCGCTGCTAGGTCTGAACACCCCCGTCCGAAATTAGAACCGTCAACCAATCTTTATGTTGGCATTACCGCTAACAAATTGATACTGCTATTGCCCTACGTCTACAATCCAGTGCTAATTTTCATTGGTAGGCGATGGAGAGATGGGGGTAGGGTTTCTAGTGGGCGACAGAGCAATGGAGCAGCGGGGGTAGGGTGTCTTGGTAGCTGCAGGGAGCGGCGTGGTTGGTTTTGGGGGTTCTAGGGTTTAGGTAGAGGTGGTGGGTGGTGGAGGATGTTTGGCGGCGGCAGGGCAACGGAGCGACGAAGCTGGTTTTTGGGGTTCTAGGGTTTAGGCGGATGTTGGGCGGTGGCGGGGAGTGACGGAGCTAGTTTTTGGCCACAGTGTGTCAGAATCTTCTTATCGCAGGTTTTGGAATTGGGTAATGTGATCAGTAAATCTTGATTCTTGGCATGCTTCTCCTTTTGGAAAACAGTTTTGATTGAATTTGAAGGCTTAGGGGAAAGTGGAGTATAAAGAATTACAGTATGGCGGCAAATGAGAGAAGGCAAAAAAAGAATTACAGTAAAGGAGAAAAAGCAAAAAAAATGGTTTCGATTGGAGAAATGAGATAGGTTTAGGCGATGGTGGTTCTAGCCCACGGCGGTACGGCGGCAGAGGATTGGCGGAGCGGTGGTGAGATCTCGGAGTAGGAGAAGCTGAAGAAGAAGAAATGAGGAGTTTTTCACTTTTAAACTTATTAGGGGTATTTATGTCTTTTCAGGTTTTATCAGTGGTAGAAGTTTTTAGTCAATGTTGGAATTGAGTAAAATGGGTATAATTGCACAATTTTACCAAAATATAGGGTTAATTTTCCACTTTCATATTATACGAGGTTATATGTGCATTTTCTCAATTTAATGGGTCATTTTTGCACTTTCCCTACAAACTATTAACATACATAACCTTCACATGAAATTAATTATTATTGGTATTTAGCCTCCATTTCCTACGTTGTACAACATTAACGCTGACGGGGCGACTAGTAAAATGACGAGTCCATTCATCCACATGTTGAAAGTTCATTATTAACTCCCTTTGTTCTATTACAACCAATCCACCACAAACAAAGTTTATGTTAGAAATGGGCAGCCCGCAAATGAAACACACACTATACAGTCATACGTAGACGATAGTAATATGAACCCAAAAAACATAACTCATCTATATAAGTACGACATTGGTCGTTTGACACTTTGTTATCGCAAAGGCTGACATTTGTTGACCGACGTTGGACATTCATAGTTTTTTCATGGGAAAACAACATTTTTGCTCAAAATGAACCCTAATCTATGACCAATACTCTTCATTATTTGTACATGACATTTTCCCCACAAAATCTACACTAGCCAGTAAATAACATGTAGCACAAACATAAAAATGTACAACATTTCTTAGACATGTGTGATGTCAGAGGTTTTCTTTAACATATCGCCAGGCCCGACCGAATGAAACCGACACCCCACCTTCAAAGTGAGTTCTTACAAAAATGTAATTATTATCCACAATCAACCCTAATCTAAGCCTTACTTTTCAGTACTTATTAACATGGAATTATTTCGACAACACAAACACTATACACTAGATAACATGTAACGCAATCATCATACCTCATGAAAATATTCGATCTTCGTTCCAAAGAAAACATAACAATAACAGATTCACAAATAAAACTGCAAAAATGAATATGGAATGGATGGAAACAACCCCAATTCATTTGTACTCGGAAATGCTCCATCTTCTTGTACGTGTGGATGTTTGAAAGGAGCAATTTGATTGAGCACTTGAATTTTTGTAATGGTGTGATAGTAAGAATTTTGGGAGTGTGTTTTTGTGGGAGTGTTTTGGGATGTGAAAGGGATTTTATCGTTGAATGATAATGAGATGAAATAGGGTTGGGGAAAATTTTATATCATTTTGGAGCTTAAATTTTTAGTTCCCGCTAAAATTTCATGTTAAACGATGTCGGTAGCATGTCGGTTTATGTTTTTCTTTAATAGAAAGGCTTGCGATGTTGCATATATGGTCCATAGCGCAATTTACTAAAAGTGTTGTCAAATACTCCATGTGAAGATTTTGGGCCCTTTCATTGACCCATTGATGCCCAAATCGAAACAACATGGTCGTAACAATGTGAATCACGTAGGTGTATCTCCCAATTTTGCATTCCGACTTCTTCCACTTTCTTGGAGGGATCTAAGTGCAAAAAGTAAAAAGTTCACCAGTTGCTCCAAAATTGATTCCGATCAACCTGGGAGGGACCTTTGACATATTACCTAAGAGTGATATAGAGGCTGGCTTGATCCCACGGAGACTTCCACGAGTTCTTCTGATTAACCTTTGTTTATTATAAGTAATCATCTACGATTTACTCAATACCACATACTAGTGCTTTTCCAAAATTGATGGACGGAATTTTTTTCTCTTTTTTTAATAAAAACCAAGAATATTTAATTCCGTGCGATTCTATGTTGTGGAAATTATCGTTCTCATAACGTCCATCATAAGGGCATTAATAGAATACTAATAAAAATGATCATACACTACCTCCTTGTGTGTCCCTCTTAGATAGTATCATAATCTCCACATCAAATATATATCCTTATGTTTGGGTGCAGAATTCTGAAGCGTACAGTACATTCTAGGAAGTTTGGGCCATCACATTTTTCTGAAAAATGTTGGCAAATACTCTTTGTGAATTGCATGATCTAGGCTTCAAAAATGCTTACCCTGCTGAAAATGCTAAAATATGGATCTTATGGAACCATGCTTTTAATGTTATCTGTTTAAAAGAGTCAGATCAATTTGTGCAGGCAAGAATCACAAATATTCACTCATCTTCCAGTTGGAATTGTTATTTTATATATGCTAGTGTAAATAGACAATCGAGGGAAGCTCTTTGGAATTATTTAGAAAACCCCCCTCCAAAACCTTCTATTTACATTGGAGACTTTAATACTGTGGTCTCAGTATCGGAGTATAAAAGAAGGAAATCCCCACCCACAAGAAGCATGAAAGATTTCAATGCCTTCATTAATAAACTGGACTTGCATTACATCCCCACTGTTGGTAATTCCTTTATATGGTCTAATAACAGATTCAAGAATAAATGTAAAGACCTTCTGTTCCAGAGATTAGACAGGGGCTTATGCAACTTGGACTGGTTGGAACTATTTCCAAACAGCTCAAGTCAGGTCCTTAATAGACTGACTTCTGATCACTCTCCATTAATGTTGTCCATTCAATCTGCTGAAGAAATGGTACCTAGGCCTTTTAGATTCCAAGAAATGTGGTCTAATAGACAAGACTTTCAAAATCTAGTGAAAAAAAATTGGAATTTACCGTCCTCCGCTACTGGTATGTGCAGATTAGTGCATAAGCTAAAGAGACTTAAGATTGACATTAAAGCCTGGAACATAAACACTTTTGGAAATGTCAATCAAAACCTGGTTAAAGCTGAAGCAGAGGTCAGTGAGCTAGAAATAAAATTTCAACAGTCAAAAACAGAGTCTGATTTAGCTGAACTTAACAAGTCCAAAGCTTTACTTCTTAGATCCCAAAAAGAAAAAAAACATCTTCTTAAAACAGAAGGCAAGGCTAAATTGGCTAAAACACGGGGATGCAAACACCAGCTATTTTCATCATACCATCAGGGAAAGGAGAGCTAAATAAAAAATCAGTAAAATCAAAGACGGAAATGGTAATTGGATTTCTGACCCACGGCTGATTAAAGATGAAGGAGTTAGATTTTTCAAGGGACTCCTTAATGAGGACGCCCCTCAAAAAACAGGAACTTACCTGAAATATTTTTTAGCGGAAATTCCTTCTCTGGTTATTGAGCAGCAAAACCAACTCCTGCTAGAATCCTTTAATATCCAGGAACTGAAATTTGCTGTTTTTTATCTAAATAAATCAAGTGCTCCGGGATCTGATGGTTTCTCTGGGCATTTTTTCACATCCTTCTGGGAAACTATTAAAGAAGACTTTTTGGAGGCAGCAAATGATTTTCTAAGTGGTGGCCTTATCCCCAAGGCCATCACAAGCACCTGGCTCACTTTAATCCCCAAAAAACCAATTCCAGTCTCTTTCTCAGATTTCAGACCGATCAGTTTGTCAAATTTTGTCAATAAAGTCTTCTAAAAAATGCTTATGGAAAGGATTAAACCACTTATGCATATCCTAATCTCTCATGAGCAGAGTGCTTTCATTAAAGGCATGGAAATCACAGACAATATACTTCAAATGCAAGAGATGGCCAGACTTCTGTCTAGAAAATCTAAAGTCCCTAATTTAATAGTGAAACTAGATATGCAAAAGGCTTTTGATAGAGGCTCATGGTCATTCCTGAATTCCATTCTTCTTCACTTTGGCTTTCACGGGAAATTTGTTAAACTCATTATGCATAACATATCTGCTGCAAATTTTTTGGTTTTAATCAATGGAGTTACTTCAGGTTTCTTCGCATCCTCTAGGGGTATAAAACAGGGAGATCCTCTTTCACCTTTCCTTTACAATTTGCTCTCGGAAGCTTTTTCTAGAGGGTTAAAGAAACTTTTTAGCACAGGGTACCTTCAGAATTTCAGTCTACCTAAGAGCTGTGCTCCAGTTTCACATTTAATGTATGCTGATGACACAGCAGTATTTTTGAATACCAACCCTAGAAACATGAAGAGGTTCAAAAACTTTCTTAAAGCTTATGAACAAACCACAGGCCAAAAGGTCAATTTCTCAAAATCAGAATTATTTGTATCTCATAGGACAAATTCTTCTACAGTTAACTCTGTAAAAAGGATTCTGGGAATGGAAAAAGGATTTTTCCCATTTAAATATCTGGGAGTGCCTATATTTTTTGGTAGAAATTTGCAGGTACACGACCAGCCATTATTGGAAAGAATGGATAAATCAATCCATAATTGGAAGAACAGATGGCTCTCCACTGCAGGTAAAATTGTTCTAATTAATCACTGTCTTCTCTCAATCCCAACTCATATCTTTTCTGTTTTGAGTCCACCAAAAATAGTTTTGAAAAAAATGGAGAAAATGGCTTCTAGCTTGTTTTGGGGATGTTCTGATAATGCCGAGAAAAAAATTGAGATCTTGGAAAAACATGAGTGTACCTGTAGAAGAGAATGGAATAGGTTTTAGAGATTTAAAGGCCATTGTAGATGCTTTTTCATGTAAACTGTGGTGGAAACTGCAACTCAATTCCACGCAATGGACGTCACTATTATGGTCACTCCCGAAGTCTTACAAAATATCTCATACGTGGTCTAGAATCTGTAAAATTACTGATAAAGCAAATAGCAACTCCAGAATAATACATGGTATCGGTGATTGCTCCTTCTGGAACGCTAACTGGATGGGCGAGGGAGCTTTGTATTATAAATGGCCTCAATATAGAGATATCCCCTTTGTGGACATCTCACTAAGGTCATTTATTAACAACAAAGCATCAATCCTCCCACAACTGGAGCCATTTTTGGCGACCAATTTGTACTCAATTTTGCAGGAGGCTAAAGTGGAATATACTCATGAAGATAGACTCATCTGGATGCCAACCACAAATGGAATCTTCTCCATCAAATCTGCATACAAAATTTTCAGACGGAGAAAGCTGAAGATCCTCCATTTTCAAAGGGTATGGCTACCTTTTATTCCCAAAAAGATGTCTGTGCTTTTATGGAGAGCTCTGGATGGTTTACTTCCTTTTGACAACATTTTAAGAAAGATAGGGTTCTATTTAGCATCCAAATGTCCTTTGTGCTAGACTTACAGTGACTCTTTAGATCATTTTTTCAACTCTTGCCCCTCATCTATTTCTGTCTGGAACTGTGTAAATGATTTTTTAAAGATTCAGCAAAATCTTTCCCAAATTTGAAGAGCAGAGTTGAATTTTACCTTTCTTTTAACGCAGAATCTAATATTCAGTCTAACATCACCATCGCTGCCCTTCTTGTAACAATCTGTACTCTTTGGATTAAAAGGAATAATATCATGTTTGACAACGAATCCTTCTCCAAAGATGCTTGTATGCATGAAATAAAAGACATGATATATCAAATCTTCTCAGTGAATCATTTGATAGGTAACTTAGACAAGCATAAATATTGGACACAGGCTAACATTATTCCTCACATTACACAAAAGAAAAGGAAAACTTTTAAAGCTGTGACATGGCAGAAACCCCTTACTGGACACAAGATTAATACAGATGCAACATGGATCAGGGGGGATTTTTCTGCTCTAGCAGTGATAGTTAGGAATTGTGAGGGGAAGGTGGTTAAAATGAGGGCAAAATCTTTTCACTCCCCATCACCTTTACATGCAGAATAGATAGCTATCCAATGTGGATATGAACTATGTTTAGAGCTGGTTTTACATAGATGTGAGGTTGAATCCGACTGTTTAATTGCAGTACAGGGTATTCAAAACCCAAATACCTCACCATGGAGGAATTACTCTATTTGCCAATCTCTAAATTTGAAACATCGTATCCACCCAATCCGGCATACTCCTAGAGAGACTAATATTGCAGCTGATTTCTTGGCAAAATTTGCTTTAGAAAATAACTTTGATGGTGATTTAGAACTGAGTTTAGCACCTCCTTTTCTAAAGGGACTCCTTCATCTAGATAGATGTGGAATTCCTTGAATTCGAAATGAGTCTCAAGAGCAAGCTGTATAAGATATAATAATCGGTTACATGTTTTTTTCTGGCTGGACTTATGAACTTATCATAGGATAGATACTGCTGATAATTTTGTGTTTATTACAAGTTCTATTCTGCTTCACAATTTTATCCTTGGCTGGTTATACATTCATGAATGAGCATCCATCATATAAGCATCCCCTCTTCAAATTGGTATGACGAACGACGGTAATAAATTTCAAGTGCGCAATTGAGCACTTAAGCCTGCAGTCATGGAGCCCTCGAGCCTGGAGTCCTCGAGCCTTGGAGTCATTGAGCCTTGGAGGTCTCGAGCCAAGGAACCATCGAGACATGGTGTCCTCGAGCCTTGGAGTCATCGGGCCATGGAGCACTCGAGACATGGAGCCCTGGAGCACTCGAGACATGGAGCCCTCGAAACATGGAGCCCTCGAGCTTTGGAGTCCGCGAGCTTAAGAGTCCTCGAGCTTTGGAGTCTGCGAGCTTAAGAGTCCTCGAGCCATTCCCTCGAGACATGGAGCACTCGACACATGGAGCCCTCGCGACATGGAGCCCTCGAGACATGAAGCCCTCAAGCTTTCGAGCTTTGGAGTCATGTCTGCAGACCTCGAGACGAGCCCTCGAGACATGAAGCTCTCGAGACATGGAGCACTCGAGACATGGAGTCCTCGAGAAATAGGAACTCTCGAAGACATGGAGCCTAGGTGACGTCGAGCACTTGATCCTACACTCAACCACCCGATCGAGCCTTCGAACTTTCGAAGCTCTCAGCTTTCGAGCACTCTAACCGTGAAGACTCTACCCTTATAGATCTCGACCTAGCAAACAATTTTCCTTTACATTTCATCCACTAGTCCATTACTACCATTAGATCATCCTTTTGAAGGCAACGAAGTTGCCTTACCGATGTAATATTCATAACATTATTGTACATCTTTTGATGCTTCATAGGTTCGGGGAACCTAATAAATATTCCCCACCTTAGGGTGCTTTAAAATTTAAAAAAAAACTCTTTGTGAATATTTCGGGCCCTTCCATTGACCCGTTGATGCCCAAATCGGAACAACATAGTCGTAAAAATGTAAATTAAATAGGTGTATCTCCATTTTTGCATTTCATAATTTCTCACTTTCTTAGAAAGACCTAAGTGCAAAAAGTAAACAGTTCACCGGTTGGGCCAAAATTGATTTCGGTCGAACTAGACGTTAGTAAATTTTCATGAATATATTTAAATTTCAATTTGTATCTCTAATATACTAATACTGTTATGAAAGTGACTTATATTCTTTTTGGTTAAACACAGGTTCATTTGTTATACTAGTGAACTAAATATATTAGACCCATATTCAAATAAACCAATGTCGGTCGTATTTTGATCCCATGTCGTCTTGGCCGACAACACACCACTCTCAAATCGAAATTGGGCTGTCGACTCACCAATGTTTCCAGTATTGATATTTTCATTTATCATTTTTCACAAATATGTTTTTCAAACAATTAAACAAATTATTAATGGCTTTAGAACATATTTAAAACACTTTTATAGAATTTCTTCAAAATTCACATGAAAGGCCTGTAGAGGGACACAATGTCTACTTAAAATCGTCAGCCTCGTTAGGCAGAATTTTTGTTGGTTATTCAGTAAAAGTTGCTTCTAAATCTTATTCAAAATTTCCCCCCAATTTTGAAATTCAAATGTTCAAATATCAACTTCCAATTTTCAGGATTTGAAATTTCAGTATTCAAGCAATAATTAATTGTAATTATTTTCCTTAATTCAAAAATTGTTACAAAAATCAGAATTAATTTGAATTTTAACTTTCAAATTTCATAAGATTTGAAATTAATTAGAACGTTAAGAATCATCTGAATTATTACACCTTTAATTAGAATCGTAATTAATCCCTTTATTTTGGAAAAATGACCAAATTTATCGTCATTAAGGGAAAGAACGTTATGGATTCATGCTCTCACAAACATCAACACGGCAACAATTGTTGAGAATGACCTTGGAGGGTTCATCAAAGCAGCACGAAACAAAAGGGGCACCTGTATGGAAGCAGATTTAAAGATCAGGGTGTTGCTTTCTGTGAATGACTCGATTCCAAGGGTTTATGACTTTGAAGCTGAGGAAAGTGGTAAAACTTTCAAGTTCTATTTAAAGTATGAACGCCTACCCCATTCCTGTGAACTCTGTGGCCTTGTGCCCCTCGAAGAATACTCCGTGCAAGGAACGTCTCATGCCAATGGGTTGGGTTCCAAAGTTGCTCGGATTCGAAAATGATACGCCAATTCTGTAACCAGGCCCAGGAGTGATGCACTAGCGATGCCTGCAAGAAAAAAGAGAAGCAGAAGTCGCGAGATTGGAACAAGAGAAAAGTGATTTGTTACCCAAAACAGAAACTCACAAGCAGAAGGAATGGGATAGTACCAGAAAACTTAGTGTAGGTGGCGGCGCCGTTGACAAACGCAAGCAAAAGATGGTGCCGGAAATGGTAACATTACCGTTAATGGCCCCGACAATTCAGCCTTAACAACCGCAAAATTTCAGCCCAATTTTCAGGGCGGTTAAAACTCCTGGATCAATGTCTTCAACGAAAAAAAATCAAAGTTTCTCACCAAATTAATGTCCCGGTTTACTCACCGACGGGGTTTAATTTATCGGTAATTAAGCATCCGAGGCTGACGCCTGGAAGGGAACTGGACCTATCAAATTTATTCTCTCCTACGACGATGTCAAGTGGAGCAGCGATTCAGGAATGGCAATCGCTTCTAGCAGAAAAATGACTCCGACAAATTTTCTAAATTTCACAGGCCGAGATGAACCGTTGATAAACTCCCTGCTGAACCATCCCATTCATCGGCTGCGCTACTCACCGCCGTCCTCCATATCGGTAGCCAGTAGCCTAGCGTCTTCACTGCCGTACTAGCCTCAAGGGTTGCCTCACCGTGGACTTCCGCCAGGTTTTAACTTAACTTTAACATCAGAAAAGGAAGAAGCAGCAGAAAGGGAGGAAATCATGCCGATTAAAATTATGCTGGAGAAAGGTATAAACCCAAAAGAAGGGGATTTTGCTGAGGGGAAGAAGGACTCAATCAAGAATGAAAATTCTGTACAGATAATGAACAATGATATTCTAGCGGTGGAGAAATCTCAGGATGGTTCTGGGAGTTTGATTTTGAACAGAAAAAAGAAGCAATTTAAGTTGGGCCAGACAAATAAAAGTGAGATTGGCTTTATTTCGGCCCAACTAGAAAAGAATGATGACTCCTTAGCATCATTTCAAGCCCACGATCAAGAGTCTGCAACAAGGAGAAAGGTATAGCAGATTAATGAATAGATTTTTAACGAAGCAAAAAAGATGGAAGTTCAGAAACAGACAGCTTCTTTCTTTCCTTCGGGATTGACCCTCACACGGAATCTTCTGTTATGTTTTAATCCTGTCATCTAAATTAGGAATTTGGTTTTCTTTTCCGTTTGAATTAGTCTTGCACGTAGGGAGTTTCGGTTCCATTTTTCTTGGTGTTTCGTGACTTAGCACGTGATAGACGTTGCAAGTTTGTAGGCGTTAGCGGGTTCGATATTATCGGACAAGTCGTTGTAAAAATTGTGTATATATGGAAGGAGAAAAACGCAGTATGATTGACTGCACAAAATCTTGAGTTTGTTTCTCTTTCTTCTTGAAAACTGACATTTGGTATCAGAGCCATATAACAATCTTGGCAACCATGTCCGACGGCAACGGCGACATCAGCAACTCTCCAACAAGGCAGGCATGGGCATGGAGCAGGGGACGAAGTGTCAATCGGAGGAGCGGCAACGAGATCGTCATTCGCGAACGCATTATGCAGGAGCGCCTCGGCAGCAACATCGTCTACCCCACTCTGACGGCGACGAACTACATTGAGTGGGCTCTTGTGATGAAAATCAATCTGCGGGCACAAGGCCTCTGGGAGGCGGTTTCCGGCGCTGACGAGCCGGGCGAGCGAGAGGATATGGCTGCACTGTCAGCTTTGATCCGAGCCGTGCCGCCAGAGATGGTGCCGGCTCTCGCTATCAAGAACACAGCCCACGAAGCTTGGGAAGCTATTCGGCTCATGCGCGTTGGAGTCGATCGAGTCAGGGAGGCAACGGCTGTGCAAGGAGTTCGAGCAAATCTCTTTCAAGGACGGAGAAACCCTCGATACGTTCGGGCTGCGCATCACAGGGATCATTAACAACCTCCGGTGCTTGGGTGACGGTGTCTAGGAGATCAAGGTCGTGCAGAAATTCCTCCGAGAGGTCCCGAGCCAGTATGCGCAGATCGCTTGCTCGATCGAGATGCTGCTCGATCTGAATGGGATGTTCGTCGAAGAGCTGATCGGACGCCTTCGGTCAGCCTCTGAGCGCTGCGGCAACAACGTTACGAGGGGCGCGAGCGGGCAGATCCTACTCACGGAACAGGAGTGGATTGCTCGAGGAAAGCAGCGCGACCAGGGGTCTGGATCTGGCCCCGGGAACGGAACAAAGGGCAAGTATCTCCGAAAGGGGAAGAAACCGAGCCCCGCGCGGGAAGGCAGCCAGCACGCCTCCAGCGGCGATCGCGACATGACGGGGATCAAGTGTTACAATTGTAACAAGTTCGCCGGCCATATTTCCAAGGACTGTCCAGAACCGCGACGAGAGCGCAAGGAACGGGCAAACCTTATGCAAGAACAAGAGGAGGAGGCAACGCTACTTGTGGCGAGACTACACTCTCTCACAATCGGGAGTTAGGCAGCCGACGGTCAGGTGTTTTTCAACGAAACCCGATCACAAGCTAGGTCGACGAAGCAAGCCGGCCAATGTGACACAACGTGGTTCCTGGATTCAGGAGCAAGTGCTCACATGTGCGGAAGGCGTGATCTCTTCTCCGAGTTGGACACAAACGTGCGAGGCTCCGTCAAGCTTGGAGATGACACATCCGTGGAAATTGAAGGCATTGGCACGATCCTCTTCACGTGCCGGAACGGTGAGCACCTTAAACTAGCCGAGGTGTACTATATATCTCGGCTACATAGTAGTATCATTTCACTTGGTCAGCTGGACGAGAGCGGATACGAAACGAAGATCCAGCACGGATAGCTTTAGCTGCGGGACCAAGACGGGCGCTTAATTGCGCGGGTGCCGAGGAGCCAAGGGTGCCTTTACCTGCTTCACCTGAACTTGGCACGGCCCGTGTGCCTTGCGGTGCACGGAAGCTAGGATGGATGGCGCTGGCATGCACGGTACGGCTATGTACATTTTGATGCTCTTCGGCGCCTTGCTCGTGACAAAATGGTGCATGGACTGCCTCTGATTGGTGATATCGAGCGACTGTGTGATGCCTGCCTCGCCGGGAAACAAAAGCGTGGTTCATTCCCTCACCAAGCCTGGAACCGTGCAAGCGAACGACTTGGACTTGTGCACGCTGACTTGTGCGGACCAATCGAGCCACAAACTCCCGGAGGTAAACGATATTTTCTACTCATGGTTGATGATTTCAGCAGATATATGTGGATTAGTTTGCTTGCCACAAAGGACCAAGCGGGTGAGGCGATCAAGAAGATCATGGCAGCAGCCGAGCTGTAAAGTGGGAGCAAGCTGAAGATGTTGCGCACCGACCGTGGCGGTGAGTTTACTTCCCAGGGACTTGGAGAATATTTCGCCGAACGTGGAGTCCAACGGCAGCTGACGGCACCATACACACCGCAACAAAATGGAGTGGTTGAACGCCGCAACCAAACCGTCGTTGGTATGGCGCGTTGTCTGCTGAAGACAAAGGGGGTGCCGGTAAAATTCTAGGGAGAGGCCGTGACGACAGCGGTGTATCTTCTGAACCGAGGGACGACGAAAAGCGTCACTGGAAAAACTCCATACGAAGCTTGGCACGGACGTCAACCAAGCGTGAAGCACCTTCGTGTCTTCGGGTGTGTTGCTCACGTTAAAGCCGCGGCCCCAAATTTGAAGAAACTGGATGACAGGAGCACACCGATGGTGTTGTTCGGTTACGAGCAAGGCACTGCAGCATACCAGGTATATGATCCAGCCACGGAGCGAGTCAGAGTCTCTCGCGACGTCGTCTTCGACGAGGATGCAGCATGGGACTGGACTCTTCCAGGGAGTGAGCAAAGACGTGATCATTGTGGAGAAACTTTCTCCGTCGAGTGGTTTGTTTCTCCCGTTGCAGGTACAGACTTGAACTGGAGCACGACGCACGCAGAGAGAGCATCGTCTTCAAATGCCGGAATCTCCACAGGAAACGAAGCCGGAGACGTGCCCTCACCAGTCACTCCAACTACTTCGGTTGCACCTCCACCGCCGATGGTGGAGTTTGTGTCCCCACCGACCGGTGCGTCAGAACCATCTCCGGGCGAGGAAGCGCCTCACCGGTACTGCACGCTAGACAGTCTGTTCGATGCAACTGTCCCTGTTGAAGCAGAAGATAATGAACAGTGTCTCCTCATCGCCGATGAACCGGCGTCCCTTGTTGAAGCCGAGAAGGATGAAGGGTGGAGAGCTGCGATGATGGAGGAACTTGCAAGCATCGAAGCAAACCAGACTTGGCGCCTCACCTCTCTACCACTGGGACACCGCGCCATCGGACTCAAGTGGGTGTTCAAGCTCAAAAAAGGACGCGAATGAGGAGATGGTGAAACGAAAGGCACGCTTGGTGGCAAAGGGATATGTGCAGCGGCAAGGGGTGGACTATGAAGAGGTGTTTGCTCCGGTCGCAAGGATGGAAACCGTACGAGTGCTGATTGCGCTCGCGGCTCACCATGGTTGGCCGGTCCATCACATGG
Organism: Rubia yunnanensis; assembly: GCA_037428765.1. Lineage (NCBI taxonomy): Eukaryota > Viridiplantae > Streptophyta > Magnoliopsida > Gentianales > Rubiaceae > Rubia > Rubia yunnanensis. Next base: position 59,214,322 of record CM075069.1, on the reverse strand, counting down.
ATGTGAAGACCGCCTTCCTCAACGGAGAACTGATCGAGGAAGTGTACGTCGAGCAACCACCGGGTTTTGTCATCAAAGGCGAGGAGGGCAAGGTTCTCCAACTTCAAAAGGCACTTTACAGACTTCGTCAAGCTCCGAGAGCATGGAATGCGAAGCTCGACGCAAGTCTTCGCAACCTGGGGTTCGAGCGGAGCGAGGCGGAGCATGCTGTTTACCGCCGGGGCAACGGGGAAGATTTGCTTCTCGTCAGAGTTTACGTTGATGATCTCATAATCACCGGAGCCTCAATCAAAGAAGTGACCAGATTCAAAATGGAGATGACCAGCCTTTTCAAGATGAGTGATCTCGGTTGCCTCAGCTATTACTTGGGAATCCAGGTGAAGCAACGGGATGGAGAAATTACTCCCTGTCAATCTTCTTACGCAAGGAAGCTCTTGCAAAAGGCTGGAATAGAGCATTGCAATCCTTGTGTAGCTCCGATGGAAGCACGGCTTAAGCTGAGCAAGACCGTAGACGGGAGACCGGTGGATTCCACGCTATACCGCAGCATCGTGGGAAGTCTCAGGTATCTAGCTCACACACGACCGGACATCACTTATGCGGTTGGTTACGTCAGCCGTTTTATGAAGAAACCCAACACTGAACACTTGGCAGCCGTGAAGCATGTGTTACGTTATGTGGCGGGAACTCTAAACTTTGGAGTCTCATATGGAAAAGGCAGTGGACCTTTGGCTTTGACAGGTTATAGTGATGCTGATTTAGCCGGAGACGTTGACGATAGGAAGAGCACGACCGGCCTGATCTTCTTCCTCGGAAAATCTCCGGTGAGTTGGCAATCGCAGAAACAACGAGTGGTGGCAATTTCGTCATGCGAATCGGAGTACATTGCAGCTGCTACCGCTGCTTGTCAAGGAATTTGGTTGAGCAGGTTACTCGGAGAGTTGCAGAACGAACCACCACGAGCGCCAAAGCTGCTGGTGGATAACAAGTCGGCAATCTCCCTCAGCAGAAATCCTGTGTTTCATGATCGAAGCAAGCACATCGACACCCATTACCATTTGATCTGCGACTATGTGGAACAGGGTGAGCTCGAGATTGATCACGTCAACACGGAAGCGCAGCTCGCTGACATTCTGACGAAGGCTCTTGGACGTGTTCGTTTCCAGGCGCTAAGGAGCAGAATTGGCATTGCTGAATTAAGTTAGGCGACGACAAGATTAAGGGGGTGATTTGTTATGTTTTAATCCTGTCATCTAAATTAGGAATTTGTTTTTCTTTTCTGTTTGAATTAGTCTTGCACGTAGGGAGTTTCGGTTCCGTTTTTCTTGGTGTTTCGTGACTTAGCACGTGATAGACGTTGCAAGTTTGTAGGTGGTAGTGGGTTCGATATTATCGGACAAGTTGTTGTAAAAATTGTGTATATATGGAAGGAGAAAAACGCAGTATGATTGACTGCACAAAATCTTGAGTTTGTTTCTCTTTCTTCTTGAAAACTGATATCTTCCACAAATGGATCAGCGGTGGAGACTGGAAAAGACCAGTCTAGCCAGGACCAATGAATTGTATAAGTTGGAACTGTCAGGGATTGTCCAATCCTCGATGAGACATTCTAAAATGGCAAAGTCTTGGGAAAGACGGTCTTTCCATAAGCTTATGGAAAGACGGGGTTTATTTCGAATAATAAAAGGTAAAAGGTCTTAGTTGCAACATAAAAAATTTAGTATGCAACATGTAGTATTTATAAAATTTATAACCCGGTTCATGCAACCCAAAAATTTTATCTTAATTTCTTCTAATTTACTGACGGGCGGGCGGTCGTCGCGCCCGCCTGTGCAAAAGATAATTTATAAGCTCTAAATGCTTACTTTCTACAACTAGGTAGATAATAGCAAATCGGGGTCGTCCAAAGAGAAGAGGGATCTTCCTAAGTGTCTAAGCACACAATGGTTGATACTAGGCTAGGAGTAAATATATATACACACACTTAAAAGCGAGTAAAGGGGGGGTTTGTTGGTTGGTTGGTTCCTAAGTTACAAAAGTAAAAAGACAAGATAATTAGCAACGTCAAGTGACTATGCTAATCATCAAACGAAACTAAGAAAAGGGGTTTTAAACTACAAAGATAAAATGCCTTGGGGGCAACGGATATCCACTTCCACATCTAATGTAGTTCATCGAATCATTCACACATTCCATCATATAGCATTCAGGACCCAACGCTCACACACCCATCTAACAAGTACCACAACACACACATCACAAGGAGTTCTAAGTTCATGCTCATGGATCTTCATGCAAAGGCGCTACGGAATTCGTCACGTTCCTACACCTAAGCAATTCAACCACACAAGCACTCCCTATGCTCAAACCACTCATGGCACACATGCAGTGAAACACACCGTCAAGAATACATAAACACCGAATAACAAATGCTTCAAGAATGAACTTAAATCATCTATTCAATACTTCAACTACTTGTCGTGGAGACTAAACTCCAATCCTTCTTAGTTCGTAGTTTGCGAGAGTGAGTTCGACATCTCTCGTCAAACCTCACCAATGACTCCCGAGTCGCGACCACGACTCAAGGTGTCATTGGTGGCATTTAATCACGAAGGACCAACAAGCTTGGCAATGCCTATGACCACTACACCGTGACTAAGCATTGAACCAATTCATGCAATTACACGAGATTGGATGAACGTGCAACGCACATTCATCCACGAGCATATGACTCTCTCGTTTGCTACACAAACGAACATGACGAAGAGTTCGACATTAATCACATTCGTCTAGCACATTGTCAACACACTAACACAATCAAAAGCTCTAATTCACACTCTCACATTACTAACAAGAACAGGGGGGAAATTAACCCAAATCCCCCAAACCCTAGCTAGCAATTGATCCAAGCATTTCATATCATCAAGCTATCAACAACATCAATGCAATCAACAATTAACATTCAAAGCACAATAAAAGCACAATAGCAAAAACATCAAATAGATAGATAGAAATGAGTTCTTGCTACATAGATAATGGAAGCTTCAATCCTTTGCTCCCAAGAACAAAAACTACTCTAGAATAACAAGAGACATAATTAAACTACAAAAACTAAGAAAAGAAAGAGAAGAAAACCAAGGGTTTTCAAGCCCTAAAATGCAAGAAGAAGAGGGAAAAAAACTGTGGAGAAGAGGGAGTGAAGGGGTACTTATAGGGGGAAGAAAAAGGGGAGAAAACGCTGCTACAGGGCTGATTTTAAGCTGTCGTCGCGAGTCGCGACGAGCTTGGTCGCGACTCGCGACCAAATCAGTAACTCAGCCTTGCTGTTTTGTTTTGCTTCCTCCGGGTGAACCGTTGATCCGTTTCGGGAGTTCTTGTAGTCGATTTTATAGTGCTCGAGAAGAGGAATCCAATGGTGCCACTCTTGAAGGCTGATTCTTCTCGGAAAATTCTGAGAACCCCGGACCATCTTTCACCCGTTGCTTTGCTCTCCTTTCTTCATCTCTTCACTTCTTCAAATCTTCACAAAGCTCAAATGTAAAGGTCTTCAAATCTTCAAATCTTCAAAGATAAATCTTCAAAGTCTTCAAATCTTCAAAGTCTTCAAACAAATCACCTTGTCACACAAAATCATCTAAAAAGTGATAAAAACGTCAAAGCCGCCTTTATCCCTCCTTAGATGATTTCAAGGCAAAATGCCACATGTAGAGCACAAAATTGCACAAAACCTAATCCTAAAAAGCCTAAAATAACCATCTAAAATGGACACATCAAACCTCCCCACACTTAAACCTTACTCGCCCTCGAGTAAGAAAAGATTCAAGCATACGGAGGAAATGGCATATCCACATCCTAAAACCCCTAAAATAACCACACAAAATGGACATATCAAACCTCCCCACACTTAAACCTTACTCGCCCTCGAGTAAGAAAAGATCTAAGCACACGGAGTAAATGATATATCCCAAAACCTAAACTAATCCCCCAATCAAAACCTCACAAAAACTCTCAATATCAAAAATCCCAAAATAAAAGCTCACATGAGAATTTTTTCACACACACACCCCCAATCCTAAATCGAACCAAACCTACCACTTATCAATTCACTACCCATAAAAATATTTCACAGCCCAGAATTGATATTCCCAGAATCCAATGACACAAAATGAAGCTAAAACCATAGAGGAAGTTTTAAACACATGCTTCACCTAATGCCAATATATCAACCAAAAACGAAGTAGAAAGAGATAAGGAATTTCATAACCACACTTCGTTTCCTAACCCACTAAGCTACCCAATCCCAAGAGGTCTAAAGATATTAAGCTACCCGATCCATCCATGTGACAACCGCAACCTTATGACTCCAACGCCGGCAAGTGAGTGAAATCATAGCATTTTTCAATTTCTCTCAATTTCTCTCATTTTGCCTAGGAGCTCTTTCGAGTTTTCATCCTAGCCACACATCATGTTTCTTTAGCTCACATCTCACCTTTTTCCGCACATTTTAGCCTCTCATTTTTGCCTAGGCCTCCCTTTAAGGGTTTTCGACCTATCCGGGCCCCCAATGTTGCCTAAGTTGCCCTCTCGGGTTTTCAACTTAGCAGGTTTTCTTTTTCTTTTTTTTCTTTTTTTTTCTTTTTTTTCTTTTTCTTTTTCCAAATTTTTTTTCCTTTTGTTTTTCTATTTTTTTTTCTTTTTCTCATGTTTTTCCAATGAAAAGTAGCAAAAAGCATTCCAAAACAATCTAGCATGCATATGAGTCCTCTAACCCCTCCCCACACTTAAAACATTACATTGCCCTCAATGTAAACACGTAAGGCAAGAACAATAAAAATCCAGGTAAGGGGATAGAGTGACACCCGTGTCTCCGCAAATTCGCCGGTGATATGGCGATATCCAAGTACTTGGATGGTCCCGAGATAGGTTTCGGAACCGGAAGGGTGAGCAAAGATGCCGTAGAAGAACTCACCCCTCGAGAAAAGCATTGTCTCCATGGCGCCGTTTGATCAAGACTACACCACGAAGAACACATTAAACTCACAAGTACATAAGGATATGTAATACCAGGTTTAGCATCAAGAGTTAATAACCATAGTATTTTCAAAGAACAAGCAATCAACCCTCAACCACCACTATAATATTATGCATGAAAAATATCCAACATATATTGACATGTATACAAGCATCATTATAGGATAAGAACTTACGGTCACAATGATGTAGTCAGCATACTACAATCAACAAATGTACTATAAAGATGCAAGAATGTTCATATGCCAATATATGTAGGATGGTGGAAGAAATGAGAGGTATGTGATGTTCTTGGGAGTGTTGGGTGGAGAAGAAGGAAGGATCATGCAATGTTTAAACTCATTTGGAAACTTGGAAGCTTGGAAATTTGAAATCCGGGCTCAAAAAATTTTCAACAGTTTCTGAGCTCGTCGCGACTCGCGACGGGGTTGGTCGCGACTCGCGACGAGCCTCGCGAAGTCATCGCGACTCGCGGAAAGTGGAGTCCGGAAGCTCAAAATTGTCTGAGCTCGTCGCGACTCGCGACGAAGTGTGTCGCGACTCGCGACGAGCCTCGCGAGGTCATCGCGACTCGCGGAAAGGTGAGTCCGAGAGCTCAAATTTTTCTGAGCTCGTCGCGACTCACGACGAAGTAGGTCGCGACTCGCGACGAGCCTCGTGAAGTCATCGCGACTCGCGGAAAGTTGGCGCTGGGAGTGGATTTTGCTCCCCTGTTCGTCGCGACTCGCGACGGAGCCCATCGCGACTCGCGACGGCAGGGTATCCCAGACTTAAAATTTTTTCTTCTTCTTACCAACTGTCCAAGCTTTCTTTCCTCATTCGTTGATCTCGTTCCTTCATCTCCTTCATTGCAATGCACTTCACTTTGCTACAAAATCACAGAAAAACAAGCCATAAAAAGAACAAAACAAAACAACAACAAAAACAAACTAAGAAACACAAACTAAGAAACAAAAACTAAAAGAAATGCCGAATTTATTTAACGTCGTCGGCACGACGAAGCTCCGTATTTTTAAGGTCGTCGGCACGACCCTAACGTTATCCGTATGGTGAAGGCTTGAAGCTCTTCACCATGAGCATCCAAAATAAGAGAGGTGGGGGCACAAAACCTTCAAGAGGAAAGTCTTGTGGAGGTGGAGATGGTTCAAAGGGAATTAAGTGGTTAGGGAGCTTAGGATAGTCTTTTGGCTCCTCTCTCGTTTCCCTCAAAACTTCCGAAAATATTAGAGTTGGTTCACTAGGTGGGAGAAGGGGTGACAATGCTAATGGATGATGTAGCACTATCACCTCTTCCTCCATTTTTCTATCCTCTACAACCAACTCCTCATCCCTTTCAAACTCAAAATCATTTTTATTGGTGACTTCACTCACCGAATCATCGAGTTCAAGTTGGGATGGTGTGTTTTCGGAATCACGAGCTTCCATGCGGGCCAATACCTCTAATATGTTCCTCACATGCCCCTCAATGGCCTCAACACTAGAGGAGAGCTGGGTATCCGGCTCCTCACTAGTAAAGGAGTTCAAGTTTGCTATGGTATTTAAGACATCCTCACGTGTCAAACTTGAACTTCCTTGTTGGGCTTGGTTTTGGGGTATGGTATAGGGTGGTGATGGCCAACTAGGTTGCTCGTAATATTTGTTTTCTGGCTCATTCTCATACCAAAAATCCGGACTACCACTCCATTCCGGATTGTAAGAGTTGTGGTATGGATAGCATTCATGAGCATCTTGCCCTTGAAAACCAATATCTCCTACCTCTTGATAGCACTCTTCATAGTACCCATGGTTTTGGAAACCAAGGGTTCTTTCTCGGTCATAGTGCTCTTCCCACAACAAAGGGCAAGATTCGGTAGGATGATCGGAATGACACATCCTACAAAACCTTGCTTGTTGAGCCTCTCTTCTCATCATGAGTTCCCTCAAGGTGAGACGCTCCATTAAGAAAAAAAAATTTTATTTTTTTTTTATTATTTTTCAAAAGTTCAGAATCATAGTGCAAGGATTCTCGATAAAATAAATTACCAAGAACTCAAGCAATACCTACTCCAAACAAAAACAACCACCAAGTAGTGGAAAATAAAAACAACTAGCTAATACACAACCAAATACAGCTAAAGACTTAAGAATAAACGCCTCTTCCCCGGCAACGGTGCCATTTTGACGGCGGGCGGTCGTCGCGCCCGCCTGTGCAAAAGATAATTTATAAGCCCTAAATGCTTACTTTCTACAACTAGGTAGATAGTGGCAAATCGGGGTCGTCCAAAGAGAAGAGGGATCTTCCTAAACGTCTAAGCACACAATGGTTGATACTAGGCTAGGAGTAAATATATATACACACACTTAAAAGCGAGTAAAGGGGGGGTTTGTTGGTTGGTTGGTTCCTAAGTTACGAAAGTAAAAAGACAAGATAATTAGCAACGTCAAGTGACTATGCTAATCATCAAACGAAACTAAGAAAAGGGGTTTTAAACTACAAAGATAAAATGCCTTGGGGGCAACGGATATCCACTTCCACATCTAATGTAGTTCATCGAATCATTCACACATTCCATCATACAGCATTCAGGACCCAACGCTCACACACCCATCTAGCAAGTACCACAACACACACATCACAAGGAGTTCTAAGTTCATGCTCATGGATCTTCATGCAAAGGCGCTACGGAATTCGTCACGTTCCTACACCTAAGCAATTCAACCACACAAGCACTCCCTATGCTCAAACCACTCATGGCACACATGCAGTGAAACACACCGTCAAGAATACATAAACGCCGAATAACAAATGCTTCAAGAATGAACTTAAATCATCTATTCAATACTTCAACTACTTGTCGTGGAGACTAAACTCCTATCCTTCTTAGTTCGTAGTTTGCGAGAGTGAGTTCGACATCTCTCGTCAAACCTCACCAATGACTCCCGAGTCGCGACCACGACTCAAGGTGTCATTGGTGGCATTTAATCACGAAGGACCAACAAGCTTGGCAATGCCTATGACCACTACACCGTGACTAAGCATTGAACCAATTCATGCAATTACACGAGATTGGATGAACGTGCAACGCACATTCATCCACGAGCATATGACTCTCTCGTTTGCTACACAAACGAACATGACGAAGAGTTCGACATCAATCACATTCGTCTAGCACATTGTCAACACACTAACACAATCAAAAGCTCTAATTCACACTCTCACATTACTAACAAGAACAGGGGGGAAATTAACCCAAATCCCCCAATCCCTAGCTAGCAATTGATCCAAGCATTTCATATCATCAAGCTCTCAACAACATCAATGCAATCAACAATTAACATTCAAAGCACAATAAAAGCACAATAGCAAAAACATCAAATAGATAGATAGAAATGAGTTCTTGCTACATAGATAATGGAAGCTTCAATCCTTTGCTCCCAAGAACAAAAACTACTCTAGAATAACAAGAGACATAATTAAACTACAAAAACTAAGAAAAGAAAGAGAAGAAAACCAAGGGTTTTCAAGCCCTAAAATGCAAGAAGAAGAGGGAAAAAAACTGTGGAGAAGAGGGAGTGAAGGGGTATTTATAGGGGGAAGAAAAAGGGGAGAAAACGCTGCTACAGGGCTGATTTTAAGCTGTCATCGCGAGTCGCGACGAGCTTGGTCGCGACTCGCGACCAAATCAGTAACTCAGCCTTGCTGTTTTGTTTTGCTTCCTCCGGGTGAACCGTTGATCCGTTTCGGGAGTTCTTGTAGTCGATTTTATAGTGCTCGAGAAGAGGAATCCAATGGTGCCACTCTTGAAGGCTGATTCTTCTCGGAAAATTCTGAGAACCCCGGACCATCTTTCACCCGTTGCTTTGCTCTCCTTTCTTCATCTCTTCACTTCTTCAAATCTTCACAAAGCTCAAATGTAAAGGTCTTCAAATCTTCAAATCTTCAAAGATAAATCTTCAAAGTCTTCAAATCTTCAAAGTCTTCAAACAAATCACCTTGTCACACAAAATCATCTAAAAAGTGATAAAAACGTCAAAGCCGCCTTTATCCCTCCTTAGATGATTTCAAGGCAAAATGCCACATGTAGAGCACAAAATTGGACAAAACCTAATCCTAAAAAGCCTAAAATAACCATCTAAAATGGACACATCATTTACACTTTAAACCTTGGTCTTTCCATGACTTATGGAAAGACCGTCTTTCAAGAGACGCACTCTTTTAAAATATTTGTTTGCAAGTTTATGCCACATTTTATTTTTCTGTCTGAGACTAAATGCCCGTCTTTTGAAATGTCAAAGTTAAAGGATCAACTGAATTTCCATGGAAATTTCATAGATTCTTATGGAAATTCAGGAGGTCTAGCTTTGTTCTGGATTAAAGAGGTAGAAATTTTTGTTTCGTCTTAATCTTCTAATTTTATCAACTTTAAAATAAAAGATCTAGTTGCTCTATCTTTATGGCATTGCATAGGTGTTTATAGTAAACCAAACACAAGCAAGCGAAAACAATTATGAGAACAATTTCCAAACCTTAATGATCATTCGGAAATTCCATGGGTTTGCATTGGAGATTTCAACAAAATTTTGCACCAACACGAACTAGACAATGTTAATAGAATACCAAGTTGGAAAATAGAAGTTTTTCGAAATGTGCTAAACGAATGTAATCTTAGCGATTTGGACTATATTGGTAAAAAGTTCACATGGTGTAGAAATTGGAAAGACTCGCACACAGTTCGAGCAAGACTTGATAGAGCAGTAGCTTCATCAGACTGAATGAATATAGATCCTACCTCTCAAGTAAAACATATTTTAAGCCATAGATCAGACCATGGGCCGATTCTGCTACAAGTTAGACAAGATAGTTCGAGGACAATGCATTCAATACATAGAATATCTTTTCGATTTGAGAAGTATTGAATGCAATCGCCAGATTGTGAGAAAATAATTCAGAGAAGTTGGAGCGAGCAACCATCAGGTTTCATTGATAATATTACAATTTGTGCAAGTGACCTCCAATTCTAGGCAAAAATGGAATTAAGAAAACCATGAAAAGAAATCAGAAGTCTTATCTAAGGAAATCAAGAGCCTTCAAGGGGGTACGATAACTGATGAGATTCAAGTACAAATCTCCAATTTAAAGAGAGAGATTGAATATCTCTTAGACATTGAGGACGAAAAATGGAAGCAGAGAGATAAACAACATTAGTTGCAATAGGGTGATAGGAACACAAAATTCATTCACTATTTTGCTAACAAAAGAAAGCAAATAAATACTATACATGGATAGAAAGATATGATAGGAAAATGGTGTACATAAAGAAGAGAAATGGAAAATATAATAATACACCATTTTCAGGAGCTTTTTACTTCACAAAATCTGGATGCCGCCATCATAGTGGAATTGGCTGAAAGTAGAATACCAGAGTTACGACCCAGATGAACTCAAATTTATGTCGGTCATACTTACATACTAAAGTTTTTGAAGCACTCAAACGATAGCCCCAAACAAATCACCAGGCCCTGATGGCATGCCTTCATCCCTTTTTCAAAGATTTTGGCATATAGTCGGACCAGAGGTTTCGAAGTTTGCACTTCAACTGTTAAATCAGGAGAAACAGATAGATGAAATAAATGAAACATCAATGGTATTAATCCCGAAGGTCAAGAAGCCGACTGGAGTTTTCCAATTCAGACCAATCAGCCTGTGTAATGTGATATATTGCATCATATCAAAATGCATATCTAACAAGATGCGTAAAATCAAAGGATCAATCATTTCAGACTCTCAGAGTGCTTTTGTGCAGAACATATTGATATAAGATAATATCCTAGTGGCCCACGAAGCTCACCACTATATAAAAGGGAAAAATAGGAAAAAAAGGATACATGTTTATAAAACTGGATATGAGTAAATCTTTTGATAGAGTTGAATGGCCATTCTTAATTAAGGTTTTACAAAGATTGGGCTTTCAATCACAATTTATAACACTCATTGAAAAGAGTATCTCCTCAGTAAAATTATCTTTTATGCTGAAGGGAAACATGTTTAGAAACCTACGTCTGACTCAAGGAATCAGACAAGGAGATCCTTTATCACCTTACTTGTTTATCATCCGTGGAGAAGTGTTATCCAGTATGCTGTAGGAGAAGATAAGAAACAAGAAGTTATCAAGACTGAAAAATAGCAAGGAACGCTCTGATTCTTTCTCATTTGCTCTTCGCAGATGATACACTAATTTGTGGAGAAGCCTCCATACAGGAAGCCACAATGCTGAAGACAACACTACAAGATTATGAGGCAGTATCGGGACAAAGAGTCTATTTTGAAAAATCATCCATATCATTTATCCCAAATGTTTGTAGTGAAACTAGGGCTAGCATATTGGAAACGATGGGCATGATTGAATCTCAAGGATCACATAAGTATCTGGGTTTGCCAACTACATTTGGGAGATCAAAACTGCCATCTGTAGAAAATCTATATACAAAGATATGGTCAAAGGTTCAAAGTTGGTTGCATAAACAACTCTCAAATGGTGGGAAGGAAGTTTTGATTAAGGCAGTATTGCAAGCTATGCCCACTTACACAATGTCGTGTTTCAAGTTACTAGATACCTTGGTAGAGGATATTCACCAGTCATACGCTAAATACTGGTGGGGGAAGAACAGAGGAAAAATAGAAAATTCACTGGACAAAATGGATCTCTATGTGCACACCAAAAGGAATGGGAGGACTCGGTTTTAAGGATTTAAACCATTTCAACAAAGCGATGTTGGGGTAGCAAGCTTTGCAGTTATTAATGAACCCAAATTCAACGATAGCATCACTTATAAAAGCTAGATACCATCCAAACACTTCCATACTCGAAGCTATAATTGGGTATCGGTCGCCCTTCGCATGGAGATCAATCACATGAGAAAGAGACCTTATATTGCATGGAATTAGAAAGATAATAGGAAAAGGAAATTCGACTAAAGTGAAATTCGACTTCTGGTTACCAAGAAAAGGCGCGGCGAAGCCAGTCTCTTTTCCACATGATTACCCGGAAGATATGACGGTAGATAAATTAATGGAGGCAAACGGGACGCGATGGAATTTCACTCTGATAAGAGAAATCTCTGAAGAATAAGCAGCATTAATACTTGTAATGCCTCGATCACTCAGCCAATATGAAGATATACGGAGCTGAAAACCTACAAAGGATGGTAATTACACGGTAAAATTTGGATACAATCTTTCTATTAACTATAACTCTTTGGATAATGCAAGACACATGACAAGTAGCAGTGATGGACCATCCCCCACTGGAATAAAATATGGAAATTAACAGTGCCCCCGAGGATATGTCACCCCATTTGGCGAATTTGCAAAGATCAGATTCCAACAGCAAAGCAACTTCATCAAAGGAAATGTCAGGCAGAACAACTTTACCTCACTTACAATTCAGAAGACACATATGCAGAACATATCTTTTTCCATTGTCCACTTGCTCACAACCTATGGTTTGCAGCTAACATACATGAGAAGATCTACTCATACCAGCAACTGATAATGGCATTATGGGCTCGGGATTTACTCCTTGAATGGGACAATGAAACAATGTCTTTAACTGCTATGCTACTAAATCAATTGTGGTACCATAGGAACCAGCTATTACATGGAGAAAACCAGGAGTTTCATACACCACAAGTGATTCAGCAATCTGTGAATCAAATAGAAGAGATCAAATAAGGGAAATCCAAAATTGTTGCTGCAACAAATGATTTTCAGATAATCGACCTTGGTTATAACAAGCAACACTTTTCTTTGATGCGACAACATTAAATGAAGGAATGTACTTCGGTTGGCACGTGCAAACACAAAAAAACATTTGGGTATATAGTGAAACTAAAAGTATAAGAAATCAATACCAACACTTTTTGCAGAAGCCATGGCACTGACAAATGCAGTAAGGGGATGCATACAAAAAAATCTATCACTTGCGGTTATCAAGGGAAATGCGTAACAAGTAATCCATGCTATCCAGTCAACAACTGAAAATAGATCAGATTTTGGTATGCTCATAAATGACACTCGTCATTTGCTACCAAAAGTAGGAGACCCGATAGTTAGATGGATCCCTAGAGAGAAAAATTCAATTGCAGACCAACTGGCGCAATTTCAAAAGGCCAACTCCTCAGATAAGTTTTCATGGAGTTATACTCCACCTTTTGTAAACATTACTGAAAATCAATGAAACAATTACCCTTTCAAAAAAAAGGCGAAAGAATATTACGAAATTCAGAACTAAATAGAACTCAAATTAATTCAGAATTAACTAATTCTATAAGTACAGACAATAAATTTATTTTTTATTGTTTTTTCCAAACCTCTTGCTCAAGTTTAAACAACCGTATACTAAACAATTTAAACTAAATGGAAATGATGAATTTCAGCGACGTAAGAGTTAAAAAAATTTTAGAACAACTTAGATAAATTTTTACTACTATTTCTATTATGAACGTCACAATACCATATTGATTAGTCGTGAGGATTGTAGGTAAAATTTATTTTCAGAATTAAGATTGTAAGAACCTAAATTCCATATAACTAAACAATCAGTATGAAAATAAATTACAGAATTAAGTAAATGAAAAAAGAAGCAAAAAAATTATACCATATAATGTAAATGGTCGAATCGAAGCAGAGGAAAGATTAAGATTTTTGTCCTTAATTCTAAAAATACCCCGTAGTATGTTACAGTTCGATGGTGTTCGAATCATGGGATACAACTGCTACACTTTTCTACTCTGCACAACTCAACAGCAGAAACCGACGAACCAATTTGGTGTCTTACTCTCAGATTCGATGAACAAAGGCGAAAAATGCAAAGAACACGAAGAACAGAGGAAGGAGAGTCGGGGGGGGGGGGGGGGTTGTTGTTTGTGTACTTTATAATGAGGCTAGAGGAAGCCTTTAATAGGCAGAAGGGCACTAACAACTATGAGTCATTTGTGGAATAGTCAACGCCTCTTTAATTATGAAGGAATGATTCTAAGCCCTATAACGAAAAGGGAGGAAGACTAGTAGCGAACATTCCCGAGAACCCGAGAACCTGAGGCCCGACCCGAACCGTCCAGTCCCATTCCATCTTAATCTGAACCGAACCAAACTGAACCGCATGTAAGATATTGTTAGATTCTCTGTATCATTTATTTTCAACATATCAAATTTTGATACACCATCAATAAACGTAGCTAAAGTTATTGGCAGTTAGACATGGTATGAGAAAGTTGACAAAAAAAAATGGACAGAAATAACTGAGAGGGAAGGAGAGGATATAAACTTTTAATTTCTGAGAGAAGAATAGGTGGAAATCTTAAACCCTCCATCAACCGAAAAAAGGTTGGGTTTAGGTGTTGTTTGCTACAAATGAAATGACGACGTCGAGGACAATCTCTGCTTTCGTAGCCTCCCGTTCTCGTTACAGGCCGTCTTCTACTGCAGTTACTCGAGCAAGGTATATTTATTTTCAGAAACTGGACATGATTTTCCTCTTTTGCCTTCGATTCTAGTAAAACTTTTTTTTGTTGGCATACAAGGTGTTCGATAAAATGCTTGCCTGTAATGTTAAGCTACATATGTGATCTTTGGGGATTTTTGTTCTCTGGTAAGCCCAAAACTGACAGTGAAGTAAAACTCAGTCCGAATGTTCATTTTTCCTCTACTGACTATATAAATCTGCCTGTTATTAACTTAATGCAATCCTTCGAGCAGTATAGGCACCATGGAACATGCTAAAATAGTATCAGAGAAAATTGGCAAATATCGATTGAGACCTGATTCTTGTAGACTGCATTGAATCATTTAAAACTGAACTGATTTAAAATTATCTGAGCTGATTTTTTTGTAATTTATTATGACAGCTGAACTGAACTGGTTTTAAGTCTAAAGAACAAAGGCTGAGTTTGGAATGGTACAATCTTGTATATTTGTCACATACTTGTGGAACGTTTGGTTTTAAATCTAATGATTGTTGCTTAATCTGTAGTCCTATGTCAAGTTTAGATTGTGGTAACTTATTTCTTCCCCCCTCCCTCGAACAACCAAGTTAATCATATTCTAATGGAGTCCATTGCAGGCTTGCTCAACCGGTTATTGAAGGCGACAAAATTTATATTGTCAAAGATGCTCCACGGAAAAGTGAAAGTTTTTATCCTTCAAGTTTTTGTGGGAGAATGCAATCCAACTTGCATCAATTGCTTGCTAGTTCTGTTCCCTCTTTGTTAAATGTGAATTTGACACGCTCATTCAGCACAACCCGTGATGTAGATAGCCTTTACCCTCATCATTCCAACCTTCCGCGAACTTCAGCTTCTCCAAACATCAGCAGTAACTTTGATAATCCTCCTGAACCTATACCCAACAGACCCTTACGAGGTGCGAGGAGGGCGGCTGATCATCCACCAGACAGACAACAAATTCGCACTCAAACTAGATTTGGGGAAAATGAAAGGCGTGCTCGTCATCAAACCGAACACAGGAATGCTCCAAGAGAAGGGGGTGCTATTGAAGAATCTGATTTTCTTGAAAAGTTCAAGCTTGGCTTTGACAGGAATAAAGGGGAAAATCCTAATACTAAGCAATCCTCCTATACTAGTCTGAAAGGGGGAGAAAAGCATGATCAAGCTGCCATTGACTCCGCTCCTGCACCTCAGCCACCACCTGAAGAGGCTGATGAGATATTCAGGAAGATGAAGGAGACTGGGCTGATTCCGAATGCTGTAGCGATGCTTGATGGATTGTGTAAGGATGGATTAGTTCAGGAGGCAATGAAGCTTTTTGGGCTAATGCGCGAGAAAGGTAGCATCCCTGAAGTTGTAATATACACCGCTGTTGTTGAGGGCTTCTGCAAGGCACAGAAACCTGATGATGCTATCAGGATTTTCAGGAAAATGCAGAGCGTCGGTATCACTCCAAATGCTTTTAGTTATGGTGTCCTGATTCAGGGCCTGTTTAGGGTAAAGAGATTGGATGATGCTACAGAATTCTGTGTTGAGATGTTAGGTGCTGGGCATTCCCCGAATGTGCAGACTTTTATGGGTTTGGTGGATGGATATTGTCGGGAAAAAGGTCTGGAAGAGGCGCGGACCATGATTAATTCACTAAGACAGAAAGGTTTCTGCCTTAATGAAAAGGCAGTGAGGGAATACTTGGAGAAGAGAGGCCCATTCTTGCCTTTGGTATGGGAGGCCATCTTCGGCAACAAGTCTTCTGAGAGGTCCTCAATTTTCAGTTAGTTTCCTCATATACACCAGACAATCCTGGAAGAAGAAGTCCTCTTTTACTAGCTGTGCTTGTCATCTTCGGTATAGTACAAGCATCCAGACACTTGCCCACAACATAGGTGTGCGAGTTTTAGATTTTGCATTCGTGTTTCTAAATTAAGAGCCTGTCTATATTAGTGTACTAAGTTGCAACTCCAAAGTTTCGTCGCTATGTCATTTTTTTTTTTTTGGATTAAACAGTAGACTCTTTCTCATTAACAACTGTGTCTCACACAAAGTGTGGTGAGACTCCCACATGACTCACATAAAGTGGGGTGAAAGTGGGGTGAGCCTCTCATGTGCTCTAAGAACATGCTCCAAGTCAACATGATGCATTTGGAGACTTAGTACCATAATAATACAAACCAAGGGAGAATGGGGAATCGAACTCTGATTGCACATGGTCGAGCGGCAGTGCTCTGGCCACTTGGGCAAACTCAAGTGGTTGTCGCTATGTCATGTTCAAAAGTCAAAACAATGTGCCAAGTGACTGTTTGCCATTCACGAATATGTAACATTGCTGAAATTAAGTTTCTTAGATGTTAAGAAACCAATCAAGAAACCTCACAAGCACACAACGGTGGTTTTTTAAGTGGTTTCTTTTAAGAAATCACCCATTGGTTTTTGATTAAGAGTAAGTGCAATGGAGATTTCTTAAATTTAAAAAATTGCTCTAGAAACCAAAAACACTCACAGGTCTGTAGCAACCAATTGTGCTTGTGTAGCAACCGGTCTGAAAACCGGTTACTGACACAGCTCACATGGGCAAGGGGGGCACTTCTAGCGGCCCATTTTTCTTTCCACATGCGGGACACGTGTCACCCATGCATTGAGCCACGTGTCCAGCATGCAGCCTTTATTATTTTTTTGTTTTACAGCCACTGACACGTGGTGCCATTTGGTTGGGCCACATTTCCAACGACTAAAAAATTTGAGGGTATGAGCCAACAAAATTAGTGGGACACGTGTCCCACTTATATGGCAACACGTGTCCCATTGCAACGGCTATTTTTGTTTCCAATTTTCAAATGGGACACGTGTCTCAACCGTATGGTGACACGTGTCCCAACGGCTATTTAAAAAAAATTCTATTTTTTTAAAAATTTAAATTTCAGAAAATTGTAATAATTGGTCGGACTAGATCAAAATTTCATTATTTAAGTATTTATTGTAATTTGTCTAGTCGTTATAATTTACCTTTCTAATGTAATGTGTCTTTTTTTTTTATAAAATCAAAATGTCTTATTCTTTATTTTAGATAACAAAATATTTAACAATTTCTTGACAAGAAAAAAGAAATTTAATTTAATTTTTGAAAAATAAAACACAAAAATAAGTGAATTATTTTATATTTTTTAATAAAATGAAATTCTATTAATAAAAATTATAATGAATTATTAAATTTCACATTCAACTTATTTTGGGTGAACAAAGTAAATTAAATTAAATGTTAATAGTAAAATTAATGAGTAGGATAGAAAAATTAAGTGGGGTCAATGAATAGTCAAAAGTGGTTTTTTACCATTGTGAAGGTAAAAAAGGGTGGTTTCTTAAGATTTGGTGGAAGACAGAGAATGAGAGAAATAATATATTTAACCCAAAATCTTGGGAAAGATGGTCTTTCCATAAACTTATGGAAAGACGGGATTTAATTATAATAGTAAAAGGTAAAAGGACTAAGTTGCAATATTAAAAATTGAAAAGGTGCTTTTATAACCCTACCGAGTTGACATAAGTGCCAATATAACTTTCAATATTCGAAAGTGCCAATATAACCCTATATAGTTAGTGAAAGTTCCAATATAACCCTATATAGTTAGTGAAAGTTCCAATATAACCCTATAAGTTTTAAGGATGTGCTGATATAACCCTACAAACATTAGAAATGTGATGATATAACTCTACAAACATTAGGAATGTGCTGATATAACCCAATAAGATTGCATAATGTGCTGATATAACCCTACCTAATCTCAGTGAACTATGGCGGTCCGCCGAACTATGAGGGTAAAATTGTCCACCTAATTTCAGAGTTAGCCCAAAGGGTATTTTGGTCAATTTACATAGAGTCAACACTGAAAAATTGAGGTCAATACTGGAAATGAGGTCTGAGGGTTATATTGGCACTTTCATTAACTAGTTAGGGTTATATTTGCACTAAAAATTATCATAGGGTTGTATTGGCACTTACTCAAGTAGATAGGGTTATATTGACACTTATCCTTTAAAACTTTATTATGCAACGTGTAGTAGTAATAAAGTTTATAACCTGATTCATGCAACCCAGAAATTTTATCTTCATTTGTTCTAATTTACACTTTAAACATTGGTCTTTCCATGACTTATGGAAAGACCGTATTTCAAGAGACGGACTCTATATTTAATTGGTAAGAAACTGGTAGCAGTTTCTACCACTGCACTTGAAAATTATGTACATTTCATAATTTCAATAATATAAAAATAATACTATTTTACATATTTTAATTTAAATACTTTAAAATAAATAATATATGTAAGTTAACAAAAATTATCTACACATAAATGAACATATAATAAATACTTTTATCCATTTGAATAATATATCGAATATACTAATTTTAAAATATAACATAAATAAATAAAGGCAATAAAAATTAATGATGAACTGGATTCTTCATAATTAAAATATAACACTTTAAGATAGGGTTTACCATCCGGAACATCGTGACTTCCAAATTGACGCCTATGGTCATTTGCAAAATTTTGATCCGGTGAACCCCGACCTCCTTGGTAGCGAAATGATCCCGATTCATTATTTGCCTCAAAGTGTGGAGAATGAAAGTTTGGACTATAAAAGTTCGGGTAGGAATTTTGCGATTGGGCGTTAGGATTTTGGGAAGAGTGGTTCAGGTAAGGAGAGTTCGTGTATGCATTTTGGGAAGAGTGATATTGATTTTGGAAATTCATGTACGAATGCTGGGAATTCATATAAAAATTGGGCGGGAGTTTGGCGAATTTTCATAAAATTCTGAATTTGAAATTGGACGAACATTCGGATTTCGGGATGAATTTTTGGAATTAAAAGAATTTGGAATTACCTTATCTTTCCCATTCGACGGTCTTCGCGAATCCATTTAAAAAATTGATAACAAAGTGAATATTGGAGACAAATTTAGGAGATGAAAGATTGAGGTAGAACTGTTGGAATTGAAAGTGTTGTGGTTAAATTGGGTGAATTGGCTCTATTTATAGGTAAAAAAGGCAGGGGATGAGAATATAGCCGTTGGGATTTTTTTTCAGAAATTTAATTTTCTGATATTTAATTTTTCTAATTTTTTTTGTAATTTTTTTAAAAATATATCTGTTTGGACACGTGTCACCCTACGGCTGGACACGCATCCCATTAAAAATCCACCAGCAGAAATAATCGTTGAGATGGGACACGTGTCGCCATATAAGTGGGACACGTGTCCCACTAATTTTGTCGACCGGTAACCACATATTGTTTAGCCGTTGGACACGTGGCCCAACCAGATAGTGCCACTTGTCAGCAACTATAAAAAAAAAAAGAAAACCCTGCATGCGGGACACGTGGCCCAATGCACGTGTCCCACATGCTGAAAGAACAGCGGCCCCAAGGCCATGTGATGGCTGACGCAACCGGTTACTTAACTGGTTTCCTCCTAGGCAATCAAGGGGCGGTTCTGTAGGTGTTTTCGATTTCTAGAGCGGTTTTTTAAATTTAAGAAACCCCTATTGCACTTGCTCCAAGACCAAGTGCAGTGGTAGAAATCGATTTCTTACCAATTAAATATACTATCTCTCATTCTCTCTCTTCCACCTAACCTTAAGAAACCACTTAAGAAACCATTTTTTTTCTCCACAATGGTGAGAAACCATTTTTGATTATGCGTTGACCCTACTTGATTTTCTCTATCCTACTCGTTAATTTTACCACTAATATTTAATTTAATTAAATTTGTTCACCCAAAATAAGTTGAATGTGAAATTTAATAATACATTATAATTTTTACTAATAGTTGGAAATTTTAATTTAAAAATAGCCATCGGGACACGTGTCACTATACAGTTGGGACACGTGTCCCATTTTAAATCAGAAAATGGAAATAGCCATTGGGTTTGGGACACGTGTTGCCATGTAAGTGGGACATGTGTCCCAAAATTTTAAACGGTGAGGAGAGCAGAATTTTAGAGCCGTTGGACGTAGGCCCAACTAGAGGGTGCCACGTGTCAGTGACTTTGAAATTTTAAAAAAAAGGGTCTGCATGCGGGATACGTGGGCCAATGCATGGCTGACACGTGTCCCGAATTGGGAAAGAAAAATGAGTTGCTTCCAGTGGCCCCATACCCACATGCTGCACTCATTTTGAACGGTTTCCAGACCAGTTGCTAGGGTAGGAACTATTGAACGATTTCTTGTTAAGAAACCGCTCTAGAAACCACCACTGTGGGTGTTTTCGATTTCTAGAGCTATTTTTTAAACTCAAGAAACCATCATTGCACTTTCTCTAAGACTAAGTGTAGTGGTAGAAACTACTATCGGTTTCTTACCAATTAAATACATTATTTTTTTCATTTTCACTCTTTCACCTCACTTTAAGAAACCACTCATTTTCTTCTCCACAATGGTAAGAAACCACTTTTTACTATTTATGTACCCCAATTGATTTTCTATGTCATGCTCATTATTTTTACTATTAACATTAAATTTAAATAAATTTTTCAACCAAAAATAAGTTGAATGTGAAATTTAATAATACATTATATTTTTTAAAATTGAATTTCATTTTCTTTTCAATAATTATTGCAGATTTTTCAAAAAAAATTCTTCAATAATTTTCTCAAAAACCATTCCATATTTTTAAAAACAAAAATAAAGGATTTTTACATTATTTTACTGATTTTTAAATTAAATATTACAATTTAAAAAATCAGCTTTTAAAAATAATAATATAAAAACAAAAGTAGGGACACGTCGCCCAACCGGAAGGGTGCCACATGTCTCATACTTTAAAATTATAAAATGGCTGCACTTAGTGGGACACGTGGGCCAACCGAATTCTAACACGTGTCCCACTTCAGGAGAAAAAAATTGGCAGCTTCAAGCGGCCCCCTAGCCCACGTGAACACTACCCACACCAATTTTTTAACCGGTTTCTTGTTGGCAAACCAATGGGCGGTTTCTTGTTCCCTAGAAACCCCACTGTGGGTATTTTTAGTTTCTAGAGTGGTTTATTAAACTTAAGAAACCCCCATTGCACTTTCTCTAAGAAATCACTTAAGAAATCTATCTCTCTCATCTAGTGGAATCTCTTGACACACTAATTTCATAATATGCTTCTGTTTTCTTAATTTTCTGTGTACTATAGTATTTGGTAGTTCAAATTATTTTGATAATAAAACAAAATATGATATATTCAAAAGCAAAAAAAATGAAATGAAAATTTAAAAGTATATTATTAAATTTCACATTCAATTTAGAGTCAGTCTCTTGAAAGACAGCCTTTCCATAAGTTATGGAAATATCAAGGTTTAAACTGCAAATTAGAAGAAATAAAGATAAAATTTTCGAGTTGCATTAATCGGGTCATAAACTTTATGTTGTGATATTCCCTCTCCCGGCTAGTTGACTGCGATCACCAGAATGCACCTGCAAAAGGAGTCTCGGAATGGGTTCTGGGGACGACACTCCGACGCTCAAGTCAGTAATATACTTCTCCAATTAAGTTGCTACACTCTAGTTGCACTTACCTTTTCCATCTTCTCTTCTTCCTTTTATAATACGCAATGGTTGTAGCTCCGCTTTATCCAGAGTTTGTGTCATGTGTATAATCGTGTGCCCGTCATCCCCATTGTGTGTGATTGTGCATCCTATGAACCTGGTTTGTGAGCTACGACTGATAAGGGTTTCCTTTATTATCAATTCGTGGGCTGTTACCCGTCTTCTTTTGCTCTTCGCTTAGCCCATAAATTTTTGCTGGTGTTCAGGGCCTTCTACTCCTTTGGGCTCGGTATGAATCATAAGCCCCCCCAGCCAAAAAGGCTAAGTGGCATGGACAAGATCCTGTCGAAATGATTGAATACGAACTGAGCTATTATAAGAGGTTTGTTCGTCATTGAAGGGATTGCGAAGTGGTAATAGCTTCATGGCTAATAGATCTTTTGTCAGCTAAGTCCCTCGTTTTCAAAATTTGAATTTTTGAATTCTTGTTGTGATTGATAGTGTAAGACATGCTCAAAAGATCTGAGATTTTATCCAGTTTTTTCGCTGATCATTTCCGTATTTCCCAAACAGCTGCTATTAATTCATCTCATAAATAAGTATTTTAAGCGCATTTTAATCTTTAGTGAGCTGTCTTTTCATCTTCTGCCGCCACTTCGAAATCTGTGAAATGTAACTTACTTTTGTCAGATTTTCATCATTGTGTTTTCACAATTGTTTGTCTTCCTGTATTTTTCCTTCCTTTTTCTTTGCATATAAATACTACGATTTCCTATCTTCCTCAGGTACTCCTCTGTTTATCTGCCAAAGTTGTCATCTTCTCCAATTCTCCTGCTGACTTTGAGTTTCCTGCATATAAGTTTTCCTTACATTTTTGGAGAGCAAGGTTTGTTTCCATGTTCCACCTTATCTCCATATGCTCTGAATTTGGTAGCCTGTCTTTTTTTTTATCATCGTAATAGTAGTTGCTATGTTTGTGCTATGTAACCTTCTGGTCATCTACTTCGGCGCACTCCCTCTGAGTCCTTATTTCGGCAGACTATTACGTACTATTTTCCCCTGATTAACCTATTGCTGTTTTCAAATAACCTAGGCTTATTATTTATCGTCATTTCTTCCTGTGATCATATTGAATCTCCCCTATCTAATGATCATTCCGAGGGGGTTTCCAACCCAGTCACCGGACCCTCTTCCATATCCAATATGCTTACTAGGTTTTGTGTGGATGAGTTAAAGAAGTACTTCCCGTTTCTAAGCCCTTTTAAGCTTCGCACTCCTGTGAACAATGAGTGTGTTCGTAATCCACCTCTTTGCTATACATCCTACTATATATCCTATCTGAATTTCGGCCTTTACTTCCCTCTTCCACGGCCTATGATAGATATTCCGTGTTCATACAAAATAGCACTGTCCCAATTCCACCCCAAGGGTATTGCTATTATAATGAAGTTTCTTCAGGTGTGCAAGGTAGCGAACATACCTTTTACTGTTGAGTTGTTCCTTAATTATTATCATCTTCGGAAAGTTAAAAATACTATAGACGAATTTATGTTTTACCCTCGTTGGGGTTAAGCTCATGAAGGTTTTACCTAGTAACGCTGGTCCGTGGCATACCAAATACTTCTTCATAACCCTGGGGTTGTTCTGCCATCCTGGAACAACAAGGTTTCCAAAGTTAGGCTTCATGGGTTGAATGTCCATTTTACCGAAGATGTGAACATCGTGGTTGCACTTCGCGGTCATACGCAACACCTCCACCACGCCGATTCTCATACTGAAAGTGTTCTGTTTGCCTTTGTTTTGATGTGTTTGTTGTGCAACCTTTGTTATTTTTGAGAAGCATTGTATTTCTTCTTTGTGTTCATTTAACTTATGATGACTCTTTTGTTTCAGACATGGACTTGTTGAATGGTAATATCGTTAGCCCATTCCTTGAAGGCGACGATGAGGAGACGTATTAAGTCATTGTTAAGCCAAATGACACCACTGCTGGTACCATTCCTCATGGGGGTGCTAAGGGAAAGGCTAAAGTGGGCGGGGAGGGTGGCAGACCTCATCCCACCGGTGTGCAGAATCCTAAGCACAAAAGGGGTAGGGGTGAATGGGGCTTTGGGCCATTCGTTTCCTCCCTATAAAAAGGGGTGCAATAGCCAGTCTAGTTCACAAATCATTATGTGGACATAGGGTTTTTCCATGGAGGGGATGATTGCTAAGATCATCTCGAACCTCTCCCTACTTGACACACTGGCTGTGGTAAGTATTGAAGCAGGATTTCATTAACTTTTTGTTATCCTTTATATTGGCTTCTCGTGTGTAATGTGTTTATTAACTTTGCTCTGTTTGTACTTTGTGTTATAAGGTTGGTGAAAGCCTTCAACTTGCGAGTGAGAGAATTCCTAATCCGCCCCCCATTGATGAGGCCTTGAAGAGAAATGTAAAGCCCAGGAAACAAAAAGTGCAGAGTTGGAAACTTTGTTGAAGGCAGCTAAGGATAAGGCGGCTGCTGCTGAAAAAAAGGGTCACTGATACTGAGAAGAGGGAAACTGATGCTAATAATTGTGCTAAGGTTGTCACGGGGGAGATGACTCAGCTTCGTTCTGAGTTGGATGAACTGCTCACGAATGGGCCTGCAGACCCCAGGTACCCTCAGGTTGTTGTAGATCGGTTGTTGAAAACTAAGTCGCTCTACACATTTTTTGAGGATGTGTGCAAGAATGCTCGCTCGGTTGGCTATTGCGAGGCTGTGAAGGATCAGCCCGAATGGAATCCTAGCTGTACTTTGAAGAGTATTCCTGCAAAGAAGACTTGCGTCGAGACTCTGACGAAGAAGAGAGAGAAGCTGAACAAGGTATTCACCACTATGATTGCTGATGGGGGTCATCCCTTTGATCTGCTGACCCATCTCGCTAGCCTTCCCAGGCTTCCCTCCATGAGCGAGTTGCAGAAAGGCAAGGTGGATCATCTGGGCGATCTGTCGCTCAGACCTGGTGCCGATAGCTTGACTCCAAATCTTGGTGTGGTCACCAGGGTTAATGCGAAGACTGAGACCTCTGCTTAGCAGTCGAGCAATGAAGTCTACTTCGAGCCCCCAGACCAAGATGCCTCTGCGATTGCTGCTCAACCCCAAACGAACACCGAAGTTAGTTAATTTTTTTAGTATATTTAGTTTCTATGGGTCTAGATGGTAAACCTAAAACAATATGTTGGTGTATGTCTGTATTGTTAATGTATTTTGGCCATGAACATCCATTTACTTCTTTTTATTCGTACTTGTCATTTCCTTATCTTGTATGCAGGGCTTCAATATTTTGGTTGATCATAGATTTTTAGAAAGCTTTAATTTTATGGGGCACAATCCTCTTTCTGAGCCCATTAATTTGGTTCGCACTGCTCGATTTTTTTCCAAGTGTGAGAAGGTTGTTTCCTCCAATCTATATTCACATCTTGAATCGCTTCCTTTATCTATTGGGTGACAAGTTCCTATTCCGGCTTCGTCTTCTTCCTTGTCTAACAGTTGTCCTTGCAAGAAGCTTATCCCTGATGGGTACAATGTGGAGTGGCTAGGCAAAGACATTGTTCGTGGCTTAGTTGTTCTTGAATCTGCTGGCAAGTATTTATGAACATTTAATCTTCTTGTGCATGTCGAAGAGTGGGCTTTATGTTTAGGTATTTGTTTGAAATACATGCTCTTGGGTATTAATGACCTTGAGAGGAAGCGAAACGTGATTGTAAAGGATATCCAGGATGTTGTAAGGGATTTACGTAGGATTCTGAATGAGCAGAGTTGTCTTATTCAATGGCAACAACTGAAACTGGAGAAGATGCTTGGCCAACAAGTCAAGGCTAGAGATTATGACACGAGAAAGACTCATGAATCACATCAAAATACATTGATTATCAACAAGCAATGTGCTCGCATTAATGATCTCCTGGTTAAGCTCACAAAGAAAGAAGGCGAATGTGATCACTTATCAATTTCCGCTGCTGGTTAGCAAACTAAGTTCGACGAACAGTTTGCCATAAACACGCAGTTGCGTGGCGAGAATGACAAACTTCGTACTGAATGAAATCATCTTAACTCGTTTGTACATCAACTGGAGAAATCTTGTACGGATTACAAAGATAGGCTACAAGATCTTCCTTCATCTTCGTGTCGATCCGCCAGTCGTAAGGATTTGACTGCGATAGTTAGTGGATAGAGAATCCGGTTATTTGATGGTGTCCGCTTGCACATTCGTTGTCTGGAAGAGGAAGTGCAGAACTTAAAGGCTAGAATAGGGCAGTATGAAGAAACTATTAATGTTATGAGCATGCAGCTAGATCGCGAGGAATTCAGTCCGATAACCATATTTAAAGCATAATATGCTAAGGTATCTTGATCTTATGGAGCAAAGGGGTATGACTCTATATCCCGCTTATCTGCACATGAAATGAAGGTATGAACATTTAATCAGCGAGGAGTGTGAAGCTGTGGAAAGACATCGTAGAGCTGAGCACCATTCTCGTGGAGCTGAACAACCCCCTGCAATGCAGAGCATTCCTCTCACGATGCTGAGCATAGTCGCTGTCGCTGTGGTTCTTTCTCTTATGAACCATTGCGAAGCTCCAGGCATAGATGGTGTACGTTATTTTCATTCTTTAACCGACGATGTCTTTTTCACTATTTAGTATGACTATCTAAACTTTTTGGATAATGTGTACTCTGTCCTATTTTAATAAGAATTGTTTTTCACATTTTTGTTGTTATTATCTTCGAATATGAAAAACCTGTTTATTGCATACTTGCTAGATCTATAGCTTTCTTTAGTCACCATTATTGTAGGCATACCTGCCTTAGAGCAAGGTCTATAGCATGCTTTATTGAGTATTATGCAAAGCCGCAAGATCTATAGCTTTCTTTTGTCGCTTTGTTGTAGGCAAATTTGCCTAATAACAAGATCTATATCTTGCCTTTTATTTTGATTGTGAATTTACGAGATCTTTAGCTCATTTTCACTTCGTTTGTGGGCATATCTACCTTGTTCACAAGTTCAACACTTGTTTAAACATATGTTTCCTTTGGAGCCATGTAGTTAGTGGTATTTATGATACTAACTCTTCGTAATTGGGATTGAGATTTGGAAATGCGAAAAGAAGTTTTATGAAAGAATGATTTTACTTCAAGCTGCTATAATATCGCCTTCATAACAAAATGCTGGAACAAACTCCAACCATGATAGATTCATGGTTTCTCTACACGGGGGCTGGTTTATCCTATTACTTCAGCTTTGTTTACACATAAAACTTCCTTAGGTTAGCTATGTGCCAAGTGTTTGGAACGCTGCTACCATCCATTCTTTCCAACTCATAGCAGTTTGAACTGTGTTATCTTGTACGGCCCTTCCCACTTTGGGCATAATTTTTCACATTCTTGTGCTAAGCTACCTTCGTTCTTTCTTAGCACAAGACCACCGATTTGGAATCACGTTTCCTTCACCCTGTGATTATAAGCTTTAGCCATCTTCTCCTTGTACCTAACTTCTTTGATCGCCGCTCTATCTTTTTTTTTGAGCTCGTCCAGATTTAGCTTTACTTTGTTTGAGTTGGCATCTTTGTTGTACCGCTCAACTCGAAGGCTTGCTTGTCTAATTTTGACCGGTATTACCGCTTCATACCCATATACTAAGCTGTACGGTGTTTCTCTAGTTGGTTCTCTAACTGTAGTTCTATACACCCATATAGTGTTGGGTACTTTGTCGACCCATCCTGTTCGCTTTCCCTTTAGCCTTCTCTGAATGCCCTGAACAATTGTTCTATTAGTGACTTCCACATGTCTGTTCGCTTGAGGATGAGCTTCTATGTGATTCCCAGCTTAGAACACCATTCAATGAAAATTCCACTTGTAAACTAAGTGCCATTGTCAGTAACGATGGTTTGTGGTACCCTAAAGTGACAAACTATGTTCTGCCATACAAATTTCCTTGCTACCTCTGTTGTCACTCGCCCTAGAGGTTTTGCTTCTACCCACTTTATGAAATAATCAACCACCACGATAAGAAACTTTGAGCCACCAGTGCCTTTTAAATGGACCAACGAGGTCAATTCCTCATTTCTTAAAAGGTAAAGGTTCGTATACTCCTGTTAATACCGACTATGGCTTGTGGGATGTTGAGGCATTTATCTGACAGGTTTTGCATTTGAGGACGAAGTTGTACGCATCAGTGAACATGGTTGGCCAATAATACCATGCTCGAATAATCTTCTTTGCGATCTTCGAGACCCTTGGTGCGAGCCGCACAATCCTTCGTGTACTTCCTTTAAAATTTTGACTGCCTGCACCGGTCCTACGCACTTTATCCATGGTGATAAATATCTTTTTAATTGCGGGAATGTATCTCTAACTTCCTTGCTTGAACCTTGTCTACTGGTAGCTTTCCTTTGTCGAAGTATTGAATGAGAGGTGTCATCCAATTTTTGTTTTGCTCTTGAACTACTGTCACTGTTGTCCTTGCCGTACTTCTAATTGGAATGACCTCCACCTTAACCTTCTTGTGTTCAGCTAGTGATTCAAACCCTGATGTTGCTAATTTTCTTAGAGCATCTGCCTTCGTTTTTTCACTTCTTGGGATGTGTTGGATGTTGAAATATTCAAGACTAGCTATAAGCTCTCGCACCTTAATAAGGTACTTCATCAATTGTTACTCCCTTACTTTGTAATCACCACGGACTTGTTGCACCACTATTTGTGAGGCACTGAATGCTTGTACGCTCTTTACTTTCATACTCGTTGTGAGATCTAGACCGCATATCAATGCTTCATACGCAGCTTCATTATTGGTGAGTAAGAAGTCAAAACAAAGCGAATATATGTATTCTCTCCCATTTGGGTTAATCAATAGTAGTCCTGCTCTGCAACCATCCTTGCTTGACGCTCTGTCTACGAATAGTTTCCATGCGACGTCTTTCCACTTAGCCTTGCCTTTATCTTTTTCTAAAAATTGTGTTGCATTTTCCTGCTACTCTCCTATGCTTACCATCTAAACAATGAAGTCTGGTAGCACTTGTGCTTTGATCGATGTTCGTGGTTTAAAGTGAATCTCGAACTGCCCTAATTCCAGGGCCCATTTGGTCATTCTCCTAGAAGACTCCAGCTTGCTTAAGATGTTCTTGATCGAATAGTCTTTATAAACAATGGTTGTATAAATCTCGAAATAGGTTCTAAGCCTTTTAACCAAATATATCAACGCCAAGGTTAACCTTTCAATGTGGAGGTATGCCCTTTCCACCCGCTACAGTATTCTGCTGGTGTAAAATACTGGTACCTGTTTCTGGCATTTTTGTCTTACCAATACCGAGCTTACAACGTTAACTAAAACTGCCAAATACAAGTAGAGAGTTTCTCCTTGAATTGGAGGTTTAAGCGTCGCGAATTCCTGAAGTTTACTTTTCAACGATTTATATACTGTTTGGCACTCTTCGCTCCAACTAAACTTCCTATCCTTTTTGAGAATTTCAAAAAGAGGGAGTGTCTTTCTGCTACTTTAGAGACAAATCTACTGAGTGCGGCAAGTGATCCCATTAAGACTTGGACTTCCTTCACAGTTCGCGGTTGCGGGAGGTTGACGACCGCTTGTATATTTTATGGGTTAGCTTTAATCCCCATCGAGGATACTTTATATCCGAGGAATTTACCTGCCCCTACCTCGATTGTGCACTTCTTAGGATTCAACTTCATTCCAATTGCGCTCAATGTATCAAGTGTTTCCTTTAAGTCGTTCGCGAAGTCACCTACTCGCTTACTCTTGATAACTATATCCCCATATATACTTCCACATTGCGTCTGATCTGGCTACGGAATGCGTGATTGACTACTCTCGTTATAAAGGTTGTCTTTCTGCATCTATAGGATTCATCAATATTTGATGATATCCAATCCAAAATGCAATAACTTCGAACCCTGAGATCACTTCTACAAGCTGGTCGATCTTCGGTAGGGGGTAACAATCTTTTGGGCATGCTTTGTTTTGGTTGGTGAAGTCTATACACATTCTCCAACCCGAATCTCCCTTTCTTACCATTACCGGGTTTGCCAACCATGTCAGATATATCCCCTCTCTTATTATCCTTGCTTGTAACAATGTCTTTACTTCATTCTCAATAGATTTTTGTCTATCACTGGCAAAGCTAATTTGCTTCTGCTTGACTGGTTTGATCTACTCAATGATGTTTAAAGAATGAGTTGCTATGCTTGGGTTGACACCTCCCATGTTTTGCACACTCCATGCGAACATGTCTTTGTGTTCTCTCAGGATCTTTATTACTCTTTTCTTTTCCTTCTCCAAGAGATATTTTCCTATCTTAATGTGCTTGGACTCATCGTCGTCATCTAGAATGACATCTTTGGTTTCTTCACCAATTTCTAGTGGATGATAGATATGGTTTAGTGAGTCCCCATTGGTAATGGTGCTAACCATCTTTGGTTGTTCCACTAATCTACCTACTTTCATGGTGATGACCATACATTGCCTGATAGTCTGCTGGTTTCCCCTTGCCATTGCGATTCCATGCAGGGTTGGGAATTTCATGACCAGGTGATATGGAGACCATATTTCCTTTTCTTTATTCATCCATGGTCTACCTATGATGGCATTAAATGAACTTTGGGCATCCATGATTACGAAGTCACATATTATGGTGCAGTTCTTCCCATTCTCACCAATTGTGACGGGGAGCTGAATGTTTCCCAGTAGAGTTTCTGCCCTACCTATGAATCCCACGAGGGCATATGTGGATTTTTTTCAAATCAACTCTCTTGAATCCTAGTTTGTCAAAGAAATCTACAGAGAAGTTCCACCGCGCTTCCATCTTCCACAAAAATTCTAATGATAGTTACATTCCCGATTTTAGCAATAATGACCATAGGGTCATTGTGCGGCGAAGCATTAGGGACATCATCGTCTTAGCTAAACGTGATTGTTTCCTCCATACGCAGTCTTCTATCCAGAGACTCATGCAGAGGCGAGTATCTGGACTTAGCTTTCCAAGCATTATTTGATAGGGATTTCGTTGATCCATGTATCGAGAAGAACAGTTTTTTAGGAGCTTCATTGGGCATGTCATCTTCGTAGTCTACAACAACTGTCATTTTCTGATTTCTGCCCTAAACGATCATTGTAGGTTGTGCCTTAGGCATGTAGCTCCCTACCTTGCTTGCTTCATTGTATCTTTGAACACTTTCTTCCTTTCTGTACTATCCGAGGTGTATATTTCACGAATTTTCCTCTATTTGCCTTTGTAAATCTCTACAGTATTCAATATCGTGGCCAGGGTCTTTGTGGAAAAGACAATAGTACTCTCTTGATCTTTTTTTCTGAGGCGCTACCACGGTTCGCGGAATAGGTCTTTATTCTCAAGCCAAATCTCTTTCTGCAGTTTTGTTAGCGGAGTCTTCTGAGATAGGATGCTTTGGAATCCTGTTTCTCTTCCTATAAAGGTAAAATTTCCCTTTTCCTTTCTTAGCAAAGCTTCTCTGAGAGTTGTCTATTGCCCTTTTCTCTCCCCGCTCTCTCTCGATTTTGTGATTACTGGCTTCCTCGGTTCGCACATATTGTTCTATCATTCTCTGTAGGTCTCTCTGGTTTTCTAGCATATTTTTGGTCTCTTTGTAGAATTCCCCCGATCGCATACCTCCCGTGAATGCGCCTAAAGAGGATTGGAAAGATAGATCTCGAACCTGTAAGCTTTCTGTAACGAATCTGCTGTGATATTCTACCAAACTCTCGTCGCTCCACTGTTCTATATTGTTCAAATATGAAATTATCTTTGTGAACCTCTATTTTTGGTAGAAATGTCCTAAGAACAAGTCTGAGAGTTATGCCCAGGACGTGATGCTTCCGTTTGGTAAGTCCTCGTACCATGTGATTGTCGTTCCTGATAAGAATATGGGGAACGCTTTGCAGAACAGTTCAACTCTGGCATCGTGGAACCTCATGCTGTTATGATAGGAATGCAAAAATTCTTTTGGGTCGGTTGTCCCATCGTAAATGTTGACATGCAATGGCAGCTTAAAGTCTTTGGCCATCTTGAAGTTGCGAAGATGTGGTGCGAGCGGCAATTTGTCCGCATTATCTTCCACGACTATGCCTCTCAATTTCTCCTCGTATTTAAGGTTGTCATTTTTTTGAGCAGGTTTATGACTTACCTTTGGGAGAGTAGGCTTGAGAGTTGCTAGGAACTGGTTATACAATTGCTCCTTGTTCGCTTCTAAAAAGGATGCGAAGACTCTTTTTTTCTTTTTCCATGTTCGTATTATGAGACTCTGCTTCTTCTTCCTCCTCTGTATTGTTGCTCATTGTTTGGTGTGAACTCTTGACTCTTGTGGGGATGCATGCTTCTATTTTCCCCACAAGTTGCTCCTGTGTGTGATGATTAGGACTCCTTTCACTTCTAGTGAACACCATTATCAACTCCACTGGGAATGATCGACTGAAAAGAAAATTTCGTCCCCACAAACGGCGCCAATGTTGTGGTATTCCCTCACCCGGCTAGTTGACTGCGATCACTAAAATGCACCTGCAAAAAGAGTCCCGGAATGGGTTCCGGGGAAGACACCCTAACGCTCAAGTATGTAATATACTTTTCCAATTAACTTGCTATAGTCTAGTTGCACTTACCTTTTTCCATCTTCTCTTCTTCCTTTTATAATACGCAATGGTTGTGGCTCCGCTTTATCCGGAGTTCGTGTCATGTGTATAATCGTGTGGTCGTCATCCCGTTGTGTGTGATCGTGCATCCTATAAACCCAGTTTGTGAACCACGACTGATAATGGTTTCCTTCATTGTTGGTTCGTGGGCTGTTACCCACCTTCTTTTGCTCTTCGCTCAGCCCATACAATTTTGCTAGTGTTATGGACCTTCTACTCCTTTGGGCTCGGTATGGACCACTTTATAACTACTACATGCTGCATAATAAATTTGAATATCGTAATTAAAATCGTTTACCTTATATTTATTTAATTAAATTCCGTCTTTTCATAATCTTATGGAAATACGATCTTTCCCAAGACTTTGGCTTCAATTTATTTTTGGTGGAAAAATTTACTTAAATTAAATGTTAATGTTAAAATTAATGATTACGATAGGGAAATTCAACTAAGGTACATGAATAGTAGAGATAGTGGTTTCTTACCATTGTGGAATAAAAATGGGGTGTTCAGCTCAAGATTTTCTGTTACACTTTTGTGTACCACTGTATGTTACACCAATAAGATTCTGCCATGTGTCTCTCCTAAATTAGCTAAAATTAATTTATTGATTTTTATCTTGGTATAATTTATTTAGGAGGGACACATGACATAATCTAATTGGTGTAACACACATTATTATACAAAAG
Organism: Rubia yunnanensis; assembly: GCA_037428765.1. NCBI lineage: Eukaryota > Viridiplantae > Streptophyta > Magnoliopsida > Gentianales > Rubiaceae > Rubia > Rubia yunnanensis. Next base: position 59,180,912 of record CM075069.1, on the reverse strand, counting down.
TGTAACAGAAGATCCTAAGCCGTTTCTTAGGGTGAGATGGAAGAGATAGAAGGGAAAAAATAATATATTTATTTAATAAGAAACTGCTAGCGGTTTCTACTATTGCACTTGATCTTACGGCCGGAGTTTTTGTGAGATATTTAAACAAGTCTCGAGCCGTTCTAAATCCTCTGGCTGCCTACTCAGAACTGTGCTCTTCAATAAAATTCAGTTTCCTTGAACTCGATTAAAAAGAGTAATCATTTATCTACTTAAGAACAGTCAGAATTTCAAGATCAACCTACAATTGTATCAAAGGCCAAACTCCAATTTTAACAAGACGAATGGGAAAGTCTCTTGGATTTTCAGTATGGAAATGATTTTCGAACTAATATCAATGTGTGGGCACAAGCACCAGTGGTCTAGTGGTAGAATAGTAAGCCAACACAATGTTGGTATGCAGAGTCGAACATAATGCAGAGAAATTTGTTTGTTTTTGCAAGCAATGAGTGCTAGGCCAACACAATGTTGGTGGTATGCAGAGTCGAACCAACTGGAAGGCCTAGAGGTGGATCTCTACAACATGAATTATCAACACTAAAAAGCTCCCACTCTTTGATCTCACATCTCTCCAATGCTTTGCTCAATCTCTCCATCTCCTCCTTAGGTGGATATGCTCCATCAGGGCTAACAACTACCGCGCCACTATACGACTGTCCTGCAACTCGAGCAGCTCCATGGTAATGAAACAATCCCCAGCTAAGATCATCGCTGACATCAACAATCGTCCACAACTCGTTTGAAATCACACCGTTATCGAGCACACTGAAGCTGAATGTCCCTGGAATCTCCCCTCTTCTAACTCGGTACCTTCTCCTCCTCCAAATCAAATCACCCTCAATTGCCCTCACTTGAAAAACTGGCTCATACCAGAATGACCCTCTACCTTTCCCTCTGTAAAACAACTGGTACTGACACGGGAACTGATCGTAGGCCGGGTTCTGTCCTGCCACCACTCTCCAGCTCCAGCCCAGCTTCCCCAACCAACCAACAAAAACATCCTCAGCTATTTCATGGCTAAGATTGTCCCCTCTGAATTTCACCATCGGAGGGACACGGGGTTTGTCAGGGATCTTGGCATCCAGCTCCAAGCAGTTGTTCTTCTGTAGTACACAGAGAGAGAACTGTTCGAGATAAGGGCTCTCGTACGAAGCTAGACATTTATAGTTGCATACTTGATCCACAGGACTGCACTGGTTCAAGCATTGCAGGGCTTTCCTGCAGTTTGGATCCAACAAGCAGTTGAGTATCTGAGGGCCACAGTTCTTCACCATGCAGTTCAAGGTGGAGAAACCTTTTGCTCTCAGGTTCTGTAGTATGGAGACTGGCCTTATGTAGGCATTAATAACAACCAGCAAGCAGAATCTTATATCATCTGAATTATGCCTGTCCCAAGCTTCAGAAACAGTTTTGGCCAACTCCTCTGATTCCTTTCTGCTCTTTGTTTCAGATATTACTGCTAGTCGATCGAATAGGCTGCCATTAGAGTCTGCTTGTACCACTGATCCTCCAAGTTTGTTTTTCAAGGTTGGAGATGACTCGAAACATAAGATGTTTGAGACATCTTTGCTGTTTCTTTCTACCAAGTGGACCGATTCTTGATCCGTGACAGCAACAATCAGCAGAATATTGGCATTTGTTAGTGCCTGTGAAGCTTTAGGATCCAACTGCAGGAGTTTGTCAGTGAATACCAGCATTTCAAACTCTTCATCAACCCACTTCAATCTCTTTGCCTGCCACCAACAACATAGAACCAGCACACTTTCATTGACACCCCACAGAGAATCAAGACAAGTACATGAAATGGAGAGAGTAATAATAAAAGATGAGGAGATGACCGACGGTGTGAAGCAAGACATCGAACCAAGGTGCGGATTTAAGAGGGCTGATGCTACCATCTCCAACCACAGCCACGATTCTGACACCTCCATCTCCTCCATTACCAACATCCTCTTCTTCGTCAGAAGTAGCAGTACTGCAGGCGTTATTTGGCGGGATTTTGATGCTCAGCTTTCCCCTTGTGCGGAGCAATTGAGGGAAAGGAGACTGGCGGGGGTGGTGGGATTGGAGGAGAAAGGTAGTAGTATTGGGTTTAGGAATAATGGGTTTGGAGTGGTACGACGCTGAAAATGGCCCCACACCAAGATGAAGCCTCTTCATTGTAGCTGCTTTGGGTCTTGGCTGGTTTACTTCACTTATCTTTCTTCCTTGCCCATGATCTAGGATCTTTGCTGGAAAAGAAAACACGCATTCGCTACAAAGTTCTGGAAAATAAGTGGATTGCACAAAGTCTTCCTCATCTTTTCTTAGTACTCCCTCCCTCCCAATTCATCTTCCATCTTTTGACTTTTAACGTTTGAATTGGAAAATTCTTGATCCTTCATATCTTTCATTAAGGGTAATTAAAAGTTATAAAAATTTGATATTTCGAAAATATATGTTAAAACGAATCTAACAATGCATCACACACTAGTATTTATACTTATATACCAATTCAATTTTAGGGTCAAAGCAAGAAAGTTTTGACTGATGAATAATTAAATTGCATCTTGAATTGAGACAAAGAGAGTATTCCTATTGATTAGATTGATTTTCTTCTTCTTATATTCATTGGATCTTGGTGATTAATTTAGTAAAATAATCTAAATGAATTGATATTGTTTGAGTGAGGATGATTTTGCCGTCTGATTTTAGGCAATATATTGACTACGAAAGGGTTCCTGATTATTGTGCTAAATGTCTTAAACTAGGTCATGTAGATGCCTATTGCAAATATGATATTTTGCAGGATAAACCCCAAACTTGGAGACCTTTTGGAAATGCCTCAAACGCTAAGCAGAATGAAGACAGTCCCTCCTCATTAGGTATACCTCCAAAAGAGAAACCTTTGATACCTACTCACAATTTGGCTGCTCCTTTAGTGCAAGAGATTGGCGACCAAAAGCTATGGCCACTAAAATTGTTACATGTTCTGAAGTGTTAACCTCTTTGACAAAAGCTCAAGTTCATCCTAGTTTATCTAACGAGGATATCTCTGCTAATTTTGTGGAAACCCCTATTATCACAATCAGTCTGGAGCCTAATACTAATATGATCAATCCCAGTGCTCCTGATTTGAGTTCTAAGTGCTCAACACAGAATGATCACATTGTATCTAATGCTGATAAGAACTCAAGCATATCTTCTGATATTCATTTTGTATTTGGATTTATGCTTAATGTCCCTCCCTCTTCTGTGTTGAAACCTGTTGTGAATACTGATCCCAAGATGTTAAACTATGTCTCTCCTGTCTTAGATATCCCTGCTAAACAGAGTACTTCTCAATCTGCCCAATTAGGCACTAAGGCATGTTCCTCTGATTCAGCAACAAATAATATGGAAAACTGTGACTCGGAGGAAAACACATTAATTATTAGCCCAAGTATGGATTTTGTACCAGCCCAGGTAAAGGAGCTCAGGCTACAATTCAACTACCTGGTAAGCCTAAATCAGTAACTCCCACTAATCATAACGGATTCATGATAAGGGACAATCTTAATATTAATTTCATGGAAATAAATGCTGGATTTTCTCCTCTACTATCATCAGGTTCCAATCAAAGAAAAATGACATAATAAAAGGGAACCATGGCATAGAGAATTCTCTTAAAAGTGGATACAACTCTGAACCGGAAAACCTTATTGATGAGCCAGTGTCCATGTCACATGACTCCTTTATTTCTGAGACAGTTGCTTCACAAAACAAAGTCAATGTATTATTAAAACAATCATCCGAGGATATTACTCACACTACTAAATCTCAAACCAAGAAATATAGTCGAAAAGACTATTCTTCCACGCCTAAAACTATGGTTACCAGATTGTCTGCTAAGAAACAGTGTTAAATGGAAGTAAATCTCTGTATTTGGAATGTAAGAGGAATAGGTAATCAAGCCTCTAAAAGAAGAGTAAAATACATTAAGCATAAGCATAAGATTGTCCTCCTTGCTCTTATTGAACCAATCCTAGAAGACTCCCAAATTGCAAGAGCAGCTTTTGATCTGGGATATAAAAGCTTATATTCTATACCTGGCTGTAAGGTGTTGTTATTTTGGGACAACTGTATCAAAGCTGATATAGTTAAAACACATACACAATACATCCTAACCAAAATCAAGCACCCTAATCTCAATAAGGAATGTCACATTGCTTTTGTGTATTGGGAGGTCGTCGTCGTACCTCTCAAAATTAAATTTATAAGCCATAAATGCTTCCTATCTACAACTAAGTAGATAATGGCAAGTCGGGGTCGTCCACGAAGAAGAGAGAAGGGTTTAAACATATAAGGTTGATATTAGGTTAGAAGTAGATATATATATATATATGTATATATATGTATATATATGTATATATATATATATATGTATATATATGTATATATATAAATGTATATATATATATATATGTATATATATGTATATATATGTATATATATAAATGTATATATATATGTATATATATGTATATATATGTATATATATGTATATATATAAATGTATATATATATGTATATATATATGTATATATATGTATATATATAAATGTATATATATGTATATATAAATGTATATATATGTATATATATAAATGTATATATATATGTATATATATATAAAGCAAGTACAAAAGGGGGGGGGGTTGGTTGGTTTTGGTCCTAATTTATGAATTTAAAGACAAGACAACTAGCAAAGTTAAGTAACTATGCTAATCATGCAACAAACTAAGAAAAAGAGATAAAAACTACAGAAGACAAAGCCATGGGCCATTGATATCCACTTCCAAACCTCATTTAGATCATTGAACCATTCACTCATTTATCACATTCGTTACCTATGAGGAATGCCAAAGCTTCCCAATCGAAGATCAACATTCATTTGTTCTTTTAATAGTAATTTGCAAAGACAGACAACGACCATTTGCAAACCTCATTGATAATCACTTTAGGAAAACCACACCATAAAGGTATTTTATCAATGATATTATACACGAAGAACCATAGATTTAATAACAACAAGCCTTCTACCAAACACATAGCCATTTAACCAAACATATCATTTATTAGGCTAAACCTAGAACAAGCCACATTCAAGATTCAACCTTTCATTGCATCTACAGGAAAAATATGAGAAAAATCCACATTAACATACTTATTTAGCTAGAATCAAAACACATTATACACGAGAAGTTATAATTCCACGTACACAAAAATTGTCCATATGAGCTAAGAAATTGGCCACTTTCCTAACACACTAACACATCAATCATACAAACACTTCATATTCTCAAAGAACCCATGTAATAAATGAAGTAAAACATAACATTAAGAGCACATGAATGCTAAATAACAAAAGCTTCAAGGAATAGTGAAATCGAGGTTCTTACTACATAGGTGTGGAAGCTTCAATCAATTGTTCTCAAGTACAAAACTAAGCTAGATAATCAAAAACCATAACATTGAACAAAAATCTACAAAGAAAGAAGAAGAAAATAGGAAGAAAGGGTGAAAAACTAGGGTTTTGGGAGCCCCAAGTTGGGCTTAGAGAGTTGGGAAAGAATGGGATGGAATGTTATTTATAGTACAAGAAAAAAGGGAGTAAAAAGCAAGTTGCAGGGTAGTTTTCGCGACGTGTGATGCCTCCTTCATGGCGTGCGACCAGATTAGGAAAATTGAAGCTCCCATGCCACAATTTTCGTGAGTCGCGACACACTATTCGAGAGTCATGACACACTTTTTGAGAGTCTCGACACAAAAAAGTCCAGTTTTATTTTGCTTCCTCCGGGTGAACCGTTGATCCATTTTAGGAGTTCTTGTAGTCATTTTTATAGTACTCGAGAAGAAGAATCCAATGGTACCACCCTTGGAGGCTGATTCTTCGTGGATAATTCTCAGAACTCTGCTTCAAAATAAAGATCATTCTTCACCCTTTGCTTTGCTCTCCTTTCTTCCCTTTATATTATACCACTTTGTGAGTGGTCTTCCATCTTCTACCATCCTTTTGAATGGCCTTCACTAAAATACTCCTAAGTGCTCATGAGAAATCTACAAATTAAGCTTACAAAAAAAATCTAGATGCTCGTAAGGATAAAAAATCCATTAGACTAAACATAGGTTACAAAATGAAGGATTTAGAAATGAAAACCAAAAACGGTCATCTAAACCCCCTATGATGTAAACTTGCCAAAATCTAGCAATATACAACAGAAGATAACAAAAGGGATGTTGAATGCTTCGAAAAATACATGCATTTGACGTCTCATCAAATCTCCCCACACTTAAACCGTTACTCGTCCTCAAGTTAACAAGAACAAGCTAAGATCAAAGCGTAAGCTAGCATGCAAAAGTTTTCCCAAAATATTCAACATCGTATTCCTAGACTACCTTAACCCTCAAGACATAAGAATCTCTCACACTCTCACATCCCAAATCCTAAGATAATCTATACAACCAACAAACCGAAACAAAATTGAGGTATACATATAATGCCAAACTAACTTACTCTACAGTAAAAACCACCCAATTGACAAATCAAGAGAAGCATAATTTTTTTTAATTGCTCTCATTTTCTCTTATTTTGCCTAGGAGCCCTCTCGGTTTTTCATCTTAATTTCACACATTTTTCTTTTCCAATGCTCACCCTCACATTTTTCTACACCATTTGGCCTCTCATTTTTGCACAGGTTACCCTTTTGGATTCTCAACCTATCTGGGCCTCCCACATTTTCCTAAGTTGCTCCTCTCGGGTTTTCAACATAGCGGAAATTTGTTTTCTTTTTTTTTTCAAACAAAACACATCAAAGTGGAGCACATGAACACTACAATAAAATACAATGAGATATATTCCTCTTTACCTCCCCACACTTGAAACACACATTGTCCTCAATGTGAAAAGGACAAGATAAAGAAATAAGGGAGAAAGAAAGAATACTCACAACTAGGACCTTGAAGGTCCTTCCCAGGGATAGCAATGTTCACTCCTCAATGAATGTTTTCTCCTCCATGTTCTCGAACTCTGCCCAATATGCAACTTTGATCCATCCACTACGAAGCCACAACTATGCAAATCTCGATCAACACTCACAAAATACAACAACTAGTAGTACTCCGAGGTGGTGGTTTTGGTAGTGATTTTCGGTGGTGGATTGTGGTGGTATTCTTGTGGTTTTGGGTAAGGGTTTGAGGACATGGTTGTGGATTTTTTTTCAAGAAAAGAAAAAAAAATACTAACCTAACTTAAAAGCTCGAGTTGCCTCCCGAGAAGCTCCACATATTTAAGGTCGTCGGCACGATTATAATGTTATCCATATGGTGAAGGTTTGAACCCTTCACCATGAGCATCCAAAAGTAGAGAGTGGGGGTACAAAACTTTCAAGATGAAAGTCTTGTAGAGGTGAAGATGATTTAAAGGGAATTGGGTGGTTAGGAGACTTGAAGTAGTGTTTTGGCTCCTCTCTTATCTCCTTCAAAACTTTCAAAAATGGTGGAGTTGATTCACTAGGTGGGGTGGGGGTGATGATGTAAAAAATAATGAATGTAGCACAATCACCTTTTCCTCTACTATGTTGTCTTCCACAACCGACTCCTCATCCACTTCAAACTCGAACTCATTTCTCATGGTGACACCACTCACCAAATATTCGAGTTTGACTTGGGATGGTGTATTTTTGGAATCATGAGCATCCATTCAGGCCACTGCTTCCAATATATTCCTCACATACCCCTCAATAGCCTCAACACTAGAGAAGATCCGAGTGTCCGGTTCCTCACTAGTGTTGGCCAAGTTGTTCAAGTTTCCTATTGCATTCATGACTTCCTCACGTGTCAACCTTGAACCTTCTTGTTGGGATTGGTTTTGGGGTATTGTATAAGGTGGTGAAGGCCAACTATTTTGCTCGTATTGTTTGTTTTCTAGCTTATTCTCATACCGCCAATCCAGATTACCACTCCACTTCGGATTGTAGGTATTGGGGTATGGATAGCATTCTTGAGCTTCTTGCCCTTGAAAACCAACATCTCCAACCTCTTGGTAGCACTCTTCATAGTACCCTAGATTTTGGAAACCAAGGGTTCTTTCCCCCTTATCATGCTCTTCTCTAAACATATAGCAAGACTCGGTAGGATGGTCGGAATGACACACCCTACAAAACCTTACTTGTTGAGCCTCTCTTCTTATTATGAGTTCCCTCAAGGTGAGACGCTCCATTTTTTTTTCAAAAAAAATCTTTTTTCAAAAGTCCGGAATCATATTGCAAGGATTCTCGATAAAAATTCACAAAGAACTCAAGCAATACCTACTCCGAACAAAAACAACCACCAAGAAGTGGAAAATAAAACAACTAGTTAATATGAAACCAAATATGTCCAAACACTTAAAAATAAACGTCTCTTTCCCGGCAGCGGTGCCAAAATTTGGGAGGTCATCGTCATACCTGTCAAAGTTAAATTTATAAGACCTAAATGCTTCCTGTTTACAACTAAGTAGATAATGACAAGTAGGGGTCGTCCACAAATAAGATGAATCTTTCTAAGGGTTAGATATATAAAAGAAAGTAAAAGGGGGGGGGGGGATTTTTTTTGGTTTTGGTCCTATGTTATGAATTTAAAGACAAGACAACTAGAAAGTTGAGTAACTATGCTAATTATTCAACAAACTAAGAAAAAGAGATAAAAACTACAAAAGACAATGCCTTGGGGGCAATTTATATCCACTTCCAAATCTCATGTCGATCATTGAACCATTCGCTCATTCTATCACATTCGTTACCTACGGGGAATGCCAAAACTTCCCAATTGAAGATCAACATTCATTTCTTCTTAATAGTAATTTGCAAAGATAGACAATGATCATTTGCAAACCTCATTGATAATCACTTTAGGCAAACCATACTATAAAGGTATTTTATCAATGGGATTATACATGAAGAACCATAGATTTGATAACAACAAGCATTCTACCAAAGACATAGCCATTTAACCAAACATAACATTAATTAGGCTAAACCTAGAATAAACCTCATTCAAGATTCAACCTTTCATTGCATCTAAAGGATAAATATGAGAACAATTCATATTAACATACTTAACGAGCTAGAATCACAACACATTATACAAATGAAGTTATAATTCCACGTTCTTGGACTTTCATGTCATATGAGCTAAGAAATTGGCCACTTTTCTAACACACTAACACTTCAATCATACAAACACTTCATATTCTCAAACAACCCATGACATAAATAAAGTAAAACATAGCATTAAGAACACGTGAATGCTAAATTACAAAAGCTTCAAGAAATAGTGAAATAGAGGTTCTACTACATAGGTGTAGAAGCTTCAATCAATTTATCCAAAGTACAAAACTAAGCTAGATAATAAAAACCCATAACATAGAACAAAAATCTACAAAGAAAGAAGAAGAAAATAGGAAGAAAGGGTTGGGAGCCCCAAGTCGGGCTTAGAGAGTTGGGAAAAAAGGGGATGGACTGTTATTTATAGTACAAGAAAAAGGGGAGTAAAAAGCAAGTTGCAGGGTAGTTTTCACGGCGTGTGATGCCTCCTTCGCTACGTGCGACCATATCAAGAAAATTGAAGCTCCCAGGCCAAACTTTTTGCGAGTCGCGACACACTTTTCGTGAGTCGCTGATACTTCCATTTTCTATACATAATTTAGTACCTTTTGGGGTCACTTTTATGCTCTTTTATTATCAATAGCTTGTGTTTTACCTTGAAATTCTCTTAGGAGAGGTAAGAGCAACTTTTCGCTCTTTTACCTCTTCTAAGTTGATTTTGCGTGACAAAGGAAGAACATGGAGGCTTAAAGATCGGAGGCCATTAAAGATCACTTTTCGAAGACTGTGAAGACTTGCTTCGAAGACATGCAGACTTCAAGACCGGAGGCTGTCGATGACCACTTTTGAAGACTTTGAAGACTTTCTTCAAAGATTTGAAGACATGAAAAATGAGAGGAATCATTGTGAAGATAAGTGTTTACCACAAGAAGAAGAAAAGGAAACAAGGTTAAGTTTTGGCGCCGCGAGTCGTGACGAACCAGCCGCGAGTCGCGACGAACCAGCTGTGAGTCGCGACGAACCAGCTGTGAGTCGCGACGAACCAGCCGTGAGTCACGACGAACCAGCCGCGAGTCGCGATGAACCAACCGCGAGTCGCGACTAACCTGCCGCGAGTCGCGACCAACGGGTGGCCAGAACCTAACCTTATCCTTTTTGTACTATAAATAGCACTCTCTTTCCTCTCATTCATATCTCTTCTTTCCGGTATTTTTGGTACTGTTCCTAACTCTAGTTTCTGCCATTTTTCATCTTTGAATTTTCTGGTATTATGTTTGGTTTGTTAGCATTAATTAGTATGAACTCTTGTAGCTAAATCTAGTTCTTGAGAGCAATTGATTGAATCTTCCAACCTTATGTAGTAAGATTCTATATTTGCTCATTTATGAACATTTATTGGAGAGCCTTTATCATACCATTAATGTTTTGCTTTACCTCAATTATACCATGTATTGTTTGAGTATATGAAATGTTTGTATGGTTGAAATTTTAGAGTGTTAGGAAAGTTGCAAGTTTCTTAGCTCATTTGATATGAAATCCAAAAGCATGGATTTAGAACTTCTTGGGTATAATGTGTGGTAATTCTTGCTAGATGAGTATGTTAATGTGGATTGTTTTCATATTTATCATATAGATGCAAAGAAAGGTTGAACCTTGAATGTTGTTTGTTCTAAGTTTAACCTAATAAATGCTTTGTTTGGTTAAATGACTATGTCTTTGGTAGAAGGCTTGTTGTTACCAAACCTATGGTCCTTTGGGTGAAATGTCATTGATGAAATACCCCTATGATGTTGTTTGTCCTTGGTGATCATTAATGAGGTTTGCAAATGGTCGTTGTTTGTCTTTGCAGACTACTCTTAAGGAGGAATGGATGTTGATCTTTGAATGAGAAGTGATAAAATTCCCCATAGACAATAAATGTAATTGAATGAGTGAATGAATCAATGAGCTGTAGGAAGTTTGGAAGTGGAAGTCGATTGTCCCCAAGGCTCCATTAATTATTATTTGCATCCTATCTTTAGTTGTATTGCATGATTAGCATAGTTCTCTTGCTTTGCAAATTTTTGTCTTTCAATTTGATAACTTAGGCTCAAAAACCAACCAACCCCCCCTTTACATGTTTTTATATGTATCTATGTATGTATATGCCTAGTATGTTTTCTCCCATATATGTTTAAACACTTGAAAAGATCCCTCTTCTCGTGGACGACCCCTACTTGCCAATATCTACTTAATTGTAGATAAGATGCATTAGGGCTTAAAAGTATGAACTTGAGAGGTACGATGATGACGTCCCAAATTTTTCCACCGCTGCCTGGGAACCGGCATTTATTTTTAAGTGTTTGGGCATATTATGTGTGATTATATGCTAATTGTAAATATTTGTTAGTTTTCTTTTATTTTATTTCATAGTTGATTTATCATTTTCACTTGGCTTGGAAATGTATTGTTCGAGTTCTTGGTGTATGGTTCTTACACAATTCTCTTCACAAGAACCCCTACACAACGACCCCGAGTTAGAGTTGAATGAGATGGGCTAGGAGGCTTTCTTTGGAAAGTGTGGATAACACCCCTCCTAGTGACCATTTTGTGGACACCTCTTCCTCTATGGAGCATCAACTTGAGCATGAAGATGAGCATCCGGGAGGGGAACCTCAACATCCTCCTCTCCAAAGGCGAGCTCCTCCTCTTCAAGAAAGGGAGATTCCTTTGGGGCAAGCATTGTTAAGAGACATCATGGACCCCAACCTCAATCAACAACCAATGTGCATTGAGTACCCTGTGGTTGGACCAAACGGGCACTTTGAGCTAAAGACCGGGTTCATCAACATGCTACCCATCTTCCTTGGTAGGCAAGGGGAGAATGCCAACAAACACCTCATCGAATTTCACTTCTTGTGTAGTGGTACGGTCCCCATGGAGTGGATGAAGATCCTATAAGTTGAAGGCATTCTCGTTCACACTAAGAGATGGTACAAGAGATTGGCTCCACTACCTACCACCCAAGAGCATCAAGAGTTGGCTCGATATGAAAACAAAGTTTCTAGCCAAATACTTCTCGGCCTCGAGGTCTGCCACCTTGAAGAAGGACGTATGCAACATCCTCCAATGGCATGAAGAATCTCTCTTTGACTATTGGGAGAGGTTCAAGAAGCTTCTCGCATGTTTCCCTTACCACGGTTATTCGGAGGGTGGCCTTGTTGATGAGGATCAAAGGTTTGTAAGGAGTTCTTGTGGTGGCACTCTTGGGAATAAGACTTCATCTTAAGCGATGCAATTGTAGGAGGAGCTAGCGAAAGAATCAAGAAACTTTAGCTCAAGGGCCGATTTGAGAAAGAGAAATCCAATACTGGCAAGTGACCCTTCCAATAGTGGAAAGCTCGAGGATCAAGTCTCGGCCCTTGCATCCATGGTGAAATTGTTGATGACAAAGCCTAGAAATGCGCCACATGTTAAATCATGTGAAATCTATTACTTGACGCATCCTACGGACACTTGCCCTACTTTGCAAGAGGACTATGTCGAGGAGGTGAGGGCCATGTGATATCAAGGAAATCAATGCTACCAAGGTAGCCAAGGATATCAAGATGGACAAGGCTACCAAGGCCACTAAGGCTACCAAGGTTATCAAGGTTACCAAAACCAGCCATACAATTTGGGAATCGTGATAACCCGAACCTCCGGTATGGAAACCCTCAAGGAAGCCAAAACCCTCAACCGTATCGGCCTCCTCAACAACAATATAGGCTACCTCAATAACAATTTCAAAGGCTCCAAAACAAACACCGAGACCAAGGGGAGAGCTCAGGACTAACAAATGATAAGGTGATGCAAGCCATTCACCGGTTAGGCATGTGTGCAGAGAAAAGGGAGAAATTCCAAGATGAAGCCAAGGAGGGCATCAAGAACTTGGAAACTTAAGTGAGCCAAATAGCCCAAATGGTGAATTAGATGGAAGGCCAGGAAAAGGGTAAGCTACCCTCCCAACCGGAGATCAACCACCCTTGACAAAATGCTAGTGCTATCACTTTGAGAAGTGGTAAAGAGGTTGGCTCTCCCCCGGTTGGTGAAGTTGTTGAAGACAAACCTAGAAAGCTTGAAATACATAAGAAAGAAGTGAAAGAAGAGAACGAGGAGGTGGCCAAGGAGCAAGCAAGGAAGGGAAAGGAGGAGGAAGAGGACATCACCGTTGAGAAATCAACCTCCATTCCCGAACCTTCATCCCCTTCTCACAAGAAGGCAAGAGTAGTGGAAAGTCCTCCATATGTGCCGGAGCCACCGTTCCCGGAAGCTCTAAAGGAAAAATGGAGGAAGGAGTCCAACAAGGACATCTACGAAGTCTTTCATAGATGTGAGGTAAATATCCCTCTTTTGAATGCTATTGAACAAATTCCTAGCTATGAAATTTTTTTGAAGGAATTATGTGTGGTAAATAGGAAACAAAGGACGAAGAACAAGCTTAAAAATGGGAAAAGTGAACATGTCTCCGCTTTGTGCCAAAGGGAGTTACCCCCTGAATGTAGTGATCCCGGTATGTTCACAATCCCTTGCATGATAGGAAATACACATTTTAAAAAAATCAATGCTTGACTTAGGTGCATCAATAAATGTGTTTCCTTACTCTTTGTATGAAATCCTCAATCTTGGTACTTTTCACAAAACTGGGGTGGTGATCCAACTAGCAAATCGTTCTAGTGCGTACCCTAAGGGTATCATTGAGGATGTGTTGGTTAGGGTGGATTCCTTAATATTCCCCATGGATTTTTGTGTCATAGACATGGAGCATGATAAACATACCGCCCCAATCTTGTTGGGGAGGCCAGTTTTGAAGACCTCTAGGACCATCATTGATGTGCACAACGGTACCCTCACCATGGAATTTGATGGGATTCAAGTAGAGTTTAACATAAATGACTCTATGAAGTATCCTCTTAAAGAGTATTCTTTCCATGCTATTGATTTTGTTGACAATTTTGTGCAAGATGTTTTTGAATTGAGTGGTGATGATTCCTTGTTAGTTGCTTTGGAAAATGATGTTGAAAATGCATGTCTTGTATATTCCATGAGTACTAACTTGAAGGAAAGCATTGAGGAGTTAAGAATTCTTGAAGAAGTGGTGAAAAGTCCTGACCCTCTAGTCTTAGAGGAACCCGAAGAACCGGAATTCCTCCTATCACTTGTGATAGATCTTGTGATTGGGATTAAAAATTTATCAAGTGACCTCAAGTACGCATTTCTTGGAAAAGGGGAGTCGCTTCTGGTTATTATTTCAAGCAAGCTCACCAAGAAGCAAGAAGAAAAGTTGATGGTGGTGTTACGGGAGAATAAGGAAGCAATTGGATGGACTATTGCCAACATTAAAGGCATAAGTCAATCACTTGCATGCATAGAATTTTGTTGGAAGAAGATGCAAGACCCGTGCGACAACCCCAATGCCATTTAAACCTGCCTATGATGGAGGTGGTAAAGGCGAAAATCCTTAAGTTACTCCAAGCGGACATGATCTATCCAATCTTGGATAGCAAGTGGGTGGGTCCAACTCAAGTGGTACCTAAGAAGAGTGGGGTGACGGTGGTCGAAAATGAGAAAGGTGAAATGGTACCCACTCGAGTTCAAAATGGGTGGCACGTTTGTATTGACTACTGGAGGCTAAATGCGGAGACCCGGAAGGATCACTTCACGTTGCCATTCATTGATCAAATGCTCAAGAGGTTAGAAAGCCACCCTTTCTATTGCGTTTTGGATGGGTACTTGGGGTATTTTCAAGTGGCTATCGCCCCGGAAGACCAAGAAAAGATCACCTTCACATGCCCCTTTGGTACGTTTGCCTACCGGCGTATGCCTTTCGGGTTATGTAACACCCCCGCAACTTTCCAAAGGTGTATGGTAAGCATTGTCTCAGAATTTGTTAAAAATTTTGTCTAGGTATTCATAGATGATTTCACCATTCATGGTAATTCTTTTGACAACTGTTTGGCAAATTTGGCACAAGTTCTTAAACATTGCATTGATACTAATATTGTGTTAAATTCTGAGAAATGTCATTTTATGGTAGAGCAAGGCATTGTCTTAGGCCATGTTGTCTCCTCTAAGGGTATTGAGGTTGACAAGGCAAAGATAGACACAATTCAAACTTTGCCTTATCCTACTAATGTGCGCGAAGTGCGCTCTTTTCTTGTCCATGCAGGATTCTATTGTTGGTTCATTAAGGACTTGTCAAAGATAGCATCTCCTTTATGTAAGTTGTTGCAAAAAGAGGTGGAATTTGTGATGGATGAGGGTTGTAAAGGGGCCTTCAATACATTGAAAGGAAGATTAGTCTCGGCCCCTATCATATAACCCCTGGATTGGTCATTGCCTTTTGAGATTATTTGTGATGGTAGTGATTATGTCGCTGGAGTGGTGCTTGGCCAAAGGGTGGGGAGAGTGCGTCACGCCATCTACTATGCATCTATGTTTCTCAATGAGGCCCAAAGAAACTACTCCCCCACAAAAAAGGAGTTGCTAGCAGTGGTATTTTCTTTGGAAAAATTTCAATCTTACTTGCTTGGTACAAAAGTTATTGTGCACATTGATCATGCAACACTTTGTTATTTAATGAAAAAGAATGAGGCCGAGCCAAGATTCTTTAGGTGGATCCTGCTCCTGAGTGAATTTGAGTTAGAGGTGCGAGACGAGAAGGGCGCGGAGAACCTCGTGGCTGATCACCTGAGCCGGTTAGCACCCTACCAAGACAGTGAGGTAAATCTATTAATGAAGGAGCAACTACGGGGGGAGTTCCCCGATGAACAATTTTTTGCTACCAAGGACCTCCAACCGTGGTATGCCGACATTGTGAACTTTCTTGTCTCTGGTAAATTTCCTCCTCACTTTTCTAAGGCACAGAAAGATAAGATAAAAAGCAATGCTAAATATTATGTGTGGGATGATCCCTTTTTGTGGAACATCGTGTAGACCAAGTTGTTAGGAGATGCATCCCCGATAATGAAGTGCATTCAATTCTCACTTTTTGTCATTCTCATGCGTGCGACAGTCATTTTGGAGCTAAAAGGACTTCTAGGAAAGTCTTGGAAAGTGGTTTTTATTGGGATACTTTGAATAAGCATGCATACATATTTTGTAAGGCTTGTGACAAGTGCCAGAGAGTAGGAAATATCTCATCTAGAAATGAGTTACCCCAAAAAGCTATGCTATATTGTGAAATCTTTGATGTTTGGGGTATTGACTTCATGGGACCTTTCCCTAGTTCTTATGGCTTTACATATATTCTTCTTACCGTTTATTATGTGTCAAAGTGGGTTGAAGAAAAATCCACTAGGACTGACGATTCTAAAGTGGTTGCAGAATACCTGAAAGATAACATCTTCTCTAGGTTTGGGGTACCTCCAGCCTTAATTAGTGACCGTGGCACCCATTTTTGCAATCAAACCATAGAGGCACTCTTTAAGAAGTATGCCATCACTCACAAGACATCCACCGCCTAACCCTCAAACCAATGGGCAAGCCAAAGTTTCCAATCGGGAAATCAAGTCCATCATTCAAAAAATGGTTAACCCTAACTAGATGAATTGGAGTTCTCGGTTGAATAATGTCTTTTGGGCTTATAGGACGGCTTACAAGACACCAATCAGTATGTCACCATACCGGTTAGTGTTTGGTAATCCCTGTCACCCCGGTAGAAATTCAGCATAATGCTTACATGGCGGTCAAAGAATTCAATCTTGATATAGATGAGGCCGACTTGCATAGGAAATTACAATTGGATGAACTAGATGAGATTCGGAGGGATTCCTATGAGAGCACCAAAATCTATAAAAAGAAGACAAAGGTGTGGCACGACAAGATGATCATTAGGAAGGAATTTAACGTTGGTAAAAAAGTCTTCCTATTCCAATCCCGCCTTCACCTATTCCTAGGTAAGTTGAGGTCTCGATGGATCGGTCCTTTTGAGGTGGTGAAGGTATTTCCTCATGAAAATGTGGAGATTCTAGATCGAGCTAAGTCCAATACATTCAAGGTCAATGGACAACGTTTGAAACCTTACCACGAGAATTTTGTACCGGAAAAGGGGGAGGATGTTGATATCCTCAATCCAGTTTTTGAGTATACTCCAAGAAAAGGGAGTGAATCATGCCAACGATGTTAAAAATACTTACTTTTGATCGTCCGGATCGTCATTCGTGACTTTCCGTTGATGTTTCTTGGTTTTGGATTTTGTCATTAGTTTCATTATTTTGCTTTGTGCTTTTCACGGGTTGTTTTTCCATGATTTTGTGGCAATTTGAAACCAAGGGATGGGACTTTTTAAGGGATAAATTCTTGGATTCAAGAATGAAAGACTTGGATAAGAGGTGAAATTAGAAAAAAAAATTCTAAGCACCAGGTGGGTAGCCCGTCGCGAGTCGCGACCACCTTATCGCGAGTCGCAAAGGGCTCGGAATTTTTTGTGCTCATTTTGTATTTAAGCCTCCACTTTTCACGAGTTGTGATGACCTTGTTGCGAGTCGTGACTGACCATTGCGAGTCGCGACGAAGTGGTCGCAAGTCACGACCAGATCATAAATTTTGTGTGAAAATAGAGCTTTCAGCCTCCATTTTTCGTGAGTCATGATGGCCTCATCGCGAGTCATGATGGACCATCATGTGTCACGACAAAGTGGTCCCAAGTTGCGATGTAAGCATTGGCATCAGGCACCCGTTGACCTACCCATCGTGAGTCGCGATGGTCTTGCTACCTGTTTTAAAATGAGCAAAATCCACTTAGAGCCTTAACATTCCACCACTTTCCCTTCATCTCCCCACACTTCCTCGCTGCCATTCCTCCACCGCTCCACCTCATTCCGACCGCCACTCACCGCCACAACACACCACTCCACTCTCAAGGCTCTACACCACTTCCCAATCCAACATTTTCCCAATCCAACATTTTCCTAATCCAACATTTTCCCAATCTCCACTCACAAATCACCATAAAATTTTGAAGAACACAA
This sequence comes from Rubia yunnanensis, assembly GCA_037428765.1. Classification (NCBI taxonomy): domain Eukaryota; kingdom Viridiplantae; phylum Streptophyta; class Magnoliopsida; order Gentianales; family Rubiaceae; genus Rubia; species Rubia yunnanensis. The sequence goes on along the minus strand of CM075069.1, from coordinate 59,162,779 downwards.
AGCCTAGAATTTGGGGGTTTTATGATTTTGGACAATACAATTTCGAATTGATTGTGGGTTCCCTCCTTTCTTCTTTCAAAGCATCTAAGTGGTACATTTCTTCACTTTATTGAACTTCAATTATGATTATGATTGTATACTCTATTTATTGGATATTGTGTAGATTATGTGTGATGCCTTAGGAAATTAGATTGTTGGAACTTGGTTGATTTTTGTGAATATATTGTGCTTGCAATTTGATTTTATGGGGGATTGTGTGAATATTTTGTGTTTACGGCTTGGTTAGATGTAGGATAACATCAATAATCACTTTGAGTGTATTGAGTTGCTCGTATGGTCTTGTGCTTACATTGTGCCATTTGTGTTGCTTTGGTTGAGAATGGATTATGGCTTATACTAGATATGAGGCATGTTGGCCCTTGATTAGACATAGTTGTTATTTGGATAAAATGTTATTGTGCTTTGCAATATTATTTTGCTTAGGGTAGTTTGGCCATGAGACTTGAATGTTGACCTTATGAATGTACTAATGGTTGCTAAACTAGTTAGGAATGACTGTGATTTTGAGATATAGCATAATAGATTTCAACTATGTGAGAACTTCATGGACTTGAGAATATGGGCATGTTGGACATAACATGGGCTGTATGTGCAATTTTGATTAGGACTTGAACTAGTTGGCTTGTGATGATTGAGAAACACTAGTTTAAGGTTGAGTATGAATTTACAATATTGCATATATACATATTCATGTGATGTGCGTTTGACTTGTTGGTTGTGGTTCTTAGATATGGCCCCTACAAAGAGACCTAGGGCTCCTCCATGAGGTGGGCGCGCCGCTGCTCCACCTCCACCTCCACCACCGGCTTCGGAGTCGAGCCATGTACCTCCTCCTTCTGATAGGTACATGGGTTTGACCCAGATCACCAGGATGCTGAGAGATGGGAGGCCCCGGCGAGCTTCAGCTCAAGAAGACTAGTTTTGTAGACGTGCCCACATTGGACGCTCTTAGGTTCACCCAGCCAGTCTGATGCCTCATCGCCAAATGAGGGATAAAGGGTTTCATGAGCAGGAGCGCCCCCTCTTACCGATGATACACACTAGAGTTCCTATTCACGGTCAGGATATGCATAATGAGAAATGATCAACCATGCGAGAGGTACATCGATTTCCACTTGGATGATATATCTCGACGGATTACCGTCTCGCAGGTTGAGAAGGAGTTTGGATGGAAAACTGCAGATATATGGGCAAGGTTGGACCCACAGGCTTGAGAAAAATCGATCGAGGATGACATGCAATTTTGGAGTGTCATTAACATGAGGCCAAAGAACTCCCATGACAAGAGCAGTGTCATCATCCACCCTGCACTGCGTTATGTGCGCCGATTATTGGTTGGCACAGTACTTTGCTTGGTTGAGTCGATGAATGTGCCAGACAACGACATTCACTTTCTATGGCACTTGACGAGTGACGGACTAGGATACAGGTTATGGGCTGAGCTTTGGATGAAGAGGATTGTAGAGGTGGTAGGAAAGCCAAAGGGGAAGATTATGGTTGGAGGTATCATAGGCCTCTTGGCGGAGTACCTAGGATTGTTTCCTCCGGCTGACTTTCTGCACTTAGGAAGGTACACTTCCTACCTCATCACTGCTGAGAGGTTGGTTCGATTCAAGATGCTCGGTGCCACCCGGGCCACAGAGGTATTCCACTGGTTATATGGCACCAGGAAGGTCACATTCATGGCACTTTCTCAGCCCAGCAAGACAAAGATGGAATTTGATACACCTCTAGCAGACTTGATGATTTCACCTGACTCCTTGTGCAGAGAGAACTTCCAGCGCGAGCTCCACGACCTTGGTCCAGCCCCAATCCAGAGAGATAATAGCAGCCTGCCTTTCTCCGAGTGATAGCAACAGCACTCCCCGCAGTCTCCACCAAAGATCAAACCGATGCAGGAGGATGATGTGCCACCTCACTACTCTCAGCCTCCACCGAATTTCTATGAGCGGATGAAGCATACCATGCAGAATGGATTCCGCCACCAGGATAACATGATACTGGAGCACAACATATTTATCTCCTAGAGCTTGATCGACATGGATGAGGAGATTGATTACCTATTAGCTCGAATCAATAAGATGTAGTCCCAGGTAGGCGGTGTCTCAAGCCCCGATCGGGGAGCAGAGAGGCGGAGATCTAGGAGGCAGAGGAACATAGATTGGCTGGCTAGTTATCAGCATCATGATTTTGGCGGTGGCCCTTCTTCCCCACACCAGTGATTTGTGAGCACCATATCCTTACCCTTTCCACACTTTGCTTTGTAAACTTTGGCCCTATTGTCTACATTGAGGGCATTGTAGTGTTCTAAGTGTAGGGAGGGGTATCTACTGATTTCACGGTTGGGGTTGGAAATACTTTGAAGACTTGCTACTTTTGTATAACTCTTTTGTTTTGTTTTGGATATTTTTCCCTTTTGTTTTGGGATGCTTTTCTTTTGATGTACTTGGATAATGTTGGCTTTGATACTTTTCTTAGCCTTAACATTTGGAAAGCACTTTGCTACTTTTTGGATTGGAGAAACATGGAAAAAAATTTTAAAATTTTAAAAAAAGAAAATGAAAACAATTATAAATAAAAAGAATTCCGCTAAGTTGAAAACCTGAGAGGGCATCTTAGGTAACATTGAGGGCCCGGATAGGCCAAAAATCCGAGAGGGCGACCTAGGCAAAAATGAGAGGCTAAATATGTGGAAAAATGTTAGATGTAAGCCAAATAAACATGGCGTGAGGTTAGGATGAAAACCCAAAAGGGCTCCTAGGAAAAATGAGAGAAAATGAGAGAAATTGAAAAATTTTAAGTGTTCACTCATTTGCCGGCATTGGAGTCATAAGATTGCGATGGCCATACGGATAGATTGGGTAGCTTGACATCTTGAGGACCTCTTGGGAGTGGAAAATTTAGCGGGAGAAGACGAAGTAAGTTATGAAACTCTTGATCGTTAATATACTTCGTTTTTAGGTTGATATATTGATATAAAGTGGAACATGTGTTTTGAACTTTATACATGCCTTTTGCTTCACCTTGTACCATTGGATTTGGGATTGTCAATTCGAGATTTGAAAATATTTTAGGGATATCAATGAATTGATAGGTTGATATGGTTTGGGTAAATTTAGGAATGAGGGTTGTGGGAAACTTCTCCTTTGACCTTAACATTGGGATGTGTGATATTGAGAGTTTTGTGAGGTATTGATTTGGGGGAATAGTAGTTAGGATTTGGATACGTCATTTCTTTCGTATGCTTGGATCTTTTCTTACTCGAGGGCGAGTTAGGTTTAAGTGTGGGAGGTTTGATATGTCCATTTTATGTGCATAATTTAATACTTTTTGGGGTCACTTTTGTGCTCTTTTATATCAAGAGCTTGTGTTTTACCTCGAAATTCTCTTAGGAGAGGTAAGAGAAACTTTACGCTTTTTTACCTCTTCTAAGTGGATTTTGCATGACAAAGGAAAACATGAAGGCTTGAAGACCGGAGGCCATTAAAGATCACTTTTCGAAGACTTTGAAGACTTGCTTCGAAGACATGAAGACTTGAAGACCGAAGGCCGTTGAGGACCATTTTTGAAGAATTTCTTCAAAGAAATGACGACTTGAAAAATGAGAGGAATCATTGTGAAGATTAGTGTTTACCACAAGAAGAAGAAAAGAAAACAAGGTTAAGTTTTGGCGCCCGTCACGAGTCGAGATGAACCCTTCGCGAGTCGCGACCAACCCGTCGAGAGTCGCAACCAACCGGGTGGCCAGAACCTAACCTTATCCTTTTTGTACTATAAATAGCACTCTCTTTCCTCTCATTCACATCTCTTATTTCCTGCATTTTTGGTATTGTTCCTAACCCTAGTTTCTACCATTTTTCATCTTTGAATTCTCTTGTATTATGTTTGGTTTTTAGCATTAATTAGTATGAACTCTTGTAGCTAAATCTAGTTTTTGGGAGCAATTGATTGAAGCTTCCAACCTTATGTAGTAAGATTCTATATTTTCTCATTTATGAACATTTATTGGAGAGCATTTATTATTCCATTAATGTTGTGTTTTACCTCATTTATACCATGGGTTGTTTGAGTATATGAAATGTTTGTATGATTGAAATGATAGAGTGTTGGGAAAGTTGCAAATTTCTTAACTCATTTGATATGAAATCCAAAAGCATGGATTTAGAACTTCTTGTATATAATGTGTTGTAATTCTTGCTATATGAGTATGTTAATGTGATTGTTTTAATATTTATCATATAGATACAAAGAAAGGTTGAACCTTGAATGTTGTTTGTTCTAAGTTTAACCTAATATATGCTTTGTTTGGTTAAATGACTATGTATATGGTCCTTTGGGTGAAATGTCATTGATGAAATACCCCTATGATGTTGTTTGTCTTTGGTGATCATCTATAAGGTTTGCAAATGGTCGTTGTTTGTCTTTGCAAACTACTCTTAAGGAGGAATGAATGTTGATCTTTGAATGAGAAGTGATAAAATTCCCCATAGACAATAAATGTAATTGAATGAGTGAATGAATCAATGAGTTATAGGAAGTTTGAAAGTGGAAGTCGATTGCCCTCAAGGCTCTATTAATTATCATTTTCATCGTATCTTTAGTTGTATTGCATGATTAGCATAGTTCTATTACTTTGCAAATTTTTGTCTTTCAATTTGATAACTTAGGCTCAAAAATCAACCAACCCCCCTCCCTTTACATGCTTTTATATGTATCTATGTATGTATATGCCTAGTATGTTTTCTCCTATATATGTTTAAACACTTAAAAAGATCCCTCTTCTTGTGGACAACCCCGAATTTCCATTTTCTACTTAATTGTCAATAGGAAGCATTAGGGCTTAAAAGTATTAACTTTGAGAGGTACGATGATGACCTCCAAGTCGAGACACAAAAAAGTCCAGTTTTGTTTTGCTTACTCCGGGTGAACTGTTGATCCATTTTGGGAGTTCTTATAGTCGTTTTTATCATAATAGAGAAGAAGAATCCAATGGTACCACCCTTGGAGGCTGATTTCTCTCAAATAATTTTCGAAAATCTACTTCAAAACATAGTCATATTCAGCCTTTGTTGTACTCTCCTTTCTTTACTTTATCTTCTACCACTTTGTGAGTGACCCTCCATCTTCTACTATCCTTTTGAATGGACTTCACTTAACCACTCCTAAGTGCTCGTGAGCAATCTACAAATTAAGCTTACAAAAAGGAATCTAGATGCTCGTAAGACCAAAAATCCATTAGAATAAACATAGGTTGAAAAATGAAGGATTTAGATATGAAAACTGAAAACGGTCATCTAAACCCTATAAACCTACCAAAATCTAGAAATCTTACTGTAAAATGATAACAAAAGATATGTTAATTTTTTTTAAATACGTGCATTTAACGTCTCATCATGTATGCAAAACACACAAAAAGCAAAGGCTAAACTGTGGGAATCTTTATTGACACTTAAAGATATCCCCATGTTAGCTATAGGTGATCTGAATGTGATTGAAAACCATTCTAAGTATCTGGGACAAACAACACCTGATCCATCTGTAATTTCTGATTTTAATACTTTCAAAACGATTGGTAATTACACTACTCTTCCTACATCAGGTAGTTTATTCACATGGATAGGAACGAACCAAAAGAGAGGGTCTGGAAAAGACTTGATAGAGGAATGAAAAATAATCTCTGGTTAAATGATTTTCCTACTTTACATGTTAATGTGATAGCTAGAGAACAACATGATCACTCTCCATTAATTCTATACATCAAAGATCAGGACTGGTTCACAGGTCCTAAACCCTTCAAATTTCAAAATTGTTGGATCAGTCCTCTTTCATTCATGTCTTTAGTACATGATTCATAGCAAACTGATACCAATCTTTCTGGAATGGAAAGACTCATCTTTAAACAAAAAATTACCAAACAAGCTTTTAAAAGTTGGAACAAGAACACATCTGGTAATATTTAAACTTGTGAAGAAAAATTTATAGAAGTTGAACAAGATTTACAATCACTGGATAACGATTTAAATATGATTGCTTACAACAAAGCTAAAGCCGAATTAACTCAGGCCCTGTCACAACAAGAAACCTTGTGGAAACAAAAATATAGGATTAAATGGTTACAATAAGGTGACTCTACTTCTAAGTTCTTCCACAATTCAGTCCAAGCTAATCATTCTAAGCAACATATAGCTTCTATAAAAAAAATTCACAACGTATCTGTTTTCATGATCAGATAGATATAGGGATTGAAGCTGTGACATTCTTCTATAATCTTTTAATTGGGGAAAATACTGGCATTAACACTGCATGGCTCATAGAAAACATTCCTCAAATGGTAACAACTTAAATGAATCATAACCTTACAAAGCAAGTATCTATGGAAGAACTATCAGAAGTCCTAACCTCTATGGGTGCAGACTCTGCTCCTGGACCTGATGGGTTCTCTGGAAAGTTTTTTAAAACTTGCTGGGACATAATCAGAACTGATTTATTATTAGTTGTACATGACTTCTTGCTGGGCAATCCCATCCCCAAAGCTATTTCATCTGCTCTCATAACATTGATCCCTAAGGATTACATGCCAATCAGCCTATGTAATTTTGTGAAGAAATAACTTTCTAAACTTCTAAGTCTAAGGCTAAAACCTCTTATGCCATCTCTATTATCACCTGAACAATCTTCTGTTGTAGAAGGTAGAGAGCTGTTTGCTTATGCAGGATATCACAAATTTTCTGGATACAAAACACAGGGGTTCTAATGTCATATTCAAACTGGATCTGATGAAGGCCTTTGATATGGTCTCTTGGCAATTCCTAAATTGTCTCCTAATCAAAATGAGGTTTCAAACTTCTCCAGTTAACATTATATTGGGTAATCTATATAACATGTTCATTTTTCCATCTTGATCAATGGCAGTCCCAATGGTTTTTTCAAACCTTCAAGAGGGCTTAAACAAGGGGATCCATTCTCACCCTATTTGTTTATCCTCTTATCAGAAACTTTTTCTAGAAATCTAAACTTTCTGTTTCAATATGCCAATATTGATTTCTACAAAATGCCTTCTTGACACATCTAGCTTTTGCAGATGATACTGCCGTTTTCATAAAATACTCCAAGAATGGGATAATAACTTTCCTCTCTTTCCTTAAATCATTTGAATGGGCATTGGCCAGAAAGTGAATTTTGAGAAGTCTAACTTCTATCTTTCCAAGTTTGCAACCCCTAGAATAAAAAATGAGATCTTAACTCAAACTGAAATGATAGAAGGTTCTTTCCCATTTAAATATTTGGGGTGTCCTATTTGTTTAGGAAGAAATTTTTTTTCATTATAACAACTTATTGGAATCTGTTTCTTCCAAAATAAATAAATGGCATAATAACTTTTTGAATCAAGCTGGAAGATTGATATTAAGTAAGCATGTACTGTCCCCAATGCCTATACGTCTACTAACAGTACTGAAACCCACAAAAGGGATTCTTGACAAGATTCATTTCATTCTGGCCAATTTTTTCTGGAATGGGACTAAAAATGTATCAGGGAGAAAAATGATTTGGAAATCATTTCCTAAATTATGCTACCTTAAATCTGAAAATGGATTAGGAGTTAAAAAATTGCATATCATGGTCCAAAGACTCTCCTTAAAGTTGTGGTGGAAACTACAACATGGAAAATCTCTGTGGTCACAAGTAATGTGGTCAATTCCAAATCATCTAAAGTTCTCAAAAACTTTGAAAAGAATTATTGAAGTCAATGATTTAGCCATAACAAACTCCAAACTGCAATGAGGTTCAGGAGATGTATCTTTCTGGGATACAAACTGGTCTGATTATGGTCTTTTATCCCACTTATGGTCATTTAGTTTGCCTATCCCTTTTTCTGATGCTTTTATCAATGATTTCTATGCTAATCAAATTTTATAGATCTAGTTCATGTTGGTCTTCCCACACATATCATAACATACCTTCAAAGAAATCTGATTTTCTTCCTCGAGTACAAGGACTCCTTGATATGGAAACCATCTGAACCTGGGTAGTTTTCTATCAATTCTGTATATTAACTCATTAGACCTAAAAGAGATGTGATTACATCATTCAGATTCTTATGGTCTAATCTTTTGCCAAGGAAAATCAGTCTTTTCAACTGGAAATTATTAAACAGATTAGTGGCCCTGCCTAATGTTTTATAAGATTTTAATCTTCACCTGCAATCTAAATATTTTTTCTGTCAAATGATTCTGAGGGAATTTGTCACATATTCAACTCTTGAAGATGTATTGTAAATATTTGGAGTACTATCAACAGAATCTTTAACATTCAAGATGTTGCTTTTGCTACTCTATGTGATAGGTTCTATTTCTATTGGACTGTAACTCATGAATCTCCTGATTTTCTGAACTTAGTTAGAATTATTCCTTGCATTGTGGTCTAGTTTATATGGCATTCTAGGAACAAATATTTCTTTGATTCTATCAAACCTAACACTTTGTTGTTGATCAAAGAAATTTTATCACAATTCCAAGACATATTTTATGTTCATAAGCTGAGATATAAATGGAGAATTTCCTCTAGATTTCCAATTCTTCTGAGGTCTAATTCGGTGGGAAGAATATAGTCTATTCAGAGAATTGTGCAATGGAACCTGCCCACTCTTTTTAAACTCAACACTGATGGTTCAGTGTTAGGAAATGGAAACTCGGGTGTTGGTGCCATAATCAGGGATGCTCAAGGCATTTTGATTATAGCTACCTCAAAACCTTTAGAGCAATGTTCTTGCTTGTAGGCAGAAATGGAGGCTCTAAACATGGGGCTGGATTTAGCCATTCAAAATGAATACCTTCAAATAGAGAGTGAATCTGACTCTCTCTTGCTTGTGATGATAGTTAGGAAAGACTTTAAGATTCCATTGAAACACATCACTTTAATGAGGGAAATCTAGAAGAAGATGTCTCAAATCAATAGAGTGATTTCTCACATTTACAGAGAAGGCAATGGTGTTGCTGACTGCCTAGCCAAAGATACATAAGGTGAACTCCTCTTTTAACTTTAACAGTTTACCTAGAAATATTAGAGGTCTAGTTTATCTTGATGTTATATGTTTCCTGTACATTTGGTTATCATAAGTGGTTTTTCTCTATGTTGGAGTCCCTTGCTTGGAACTTGTTACTTCTTTACTTCTCTTGATATTGCATGTACAGAAGAAAGGAGAAGGAAGCAGTACTGCTCATGGAACTTTTGTACTACTCTTCTCAAACATTTTCAGCAAAATCTGGAAGCCTCAACCTCTAGCTACTTCAGGATTTTAAAGATGCTGATTCCAGCGAAGTTTTCGTCCGAGGAGCTGACAATGCTTTTAATGAATCTTTTCTGGGGAAAATATTTTCAAGGGATTATTATAGAAGGCCACCTCCTTTTGTCGACACACGAGGGTGGAGGCAAGAAAGTGAGATGCCACAACAGGTATTGAATAGGGATTTGGGCTATGACCTTTGTCGACTAGGGGTTTTGGAGACATCGGTTATGGATTCTTCTACATGTATATGGCTATTCCAAATTTTACTTAGCTGCACATCGTCACATTATGACTCATCTTTGTATATTCGTCTTTTTGGGTCTAGGGAGCTTAATATATACCCCCTCACTTCGGTGAGTTTTTAATTAATTTTTTTATTACCGTGTAATGCGTCTGGAAACCAAATGACATGCCTGCTCGAATTCCTTGATTATGATCTGCATGAAAACCAAACTGGGGCATCTTAGGGGAAGACTCTCCGAAACTTAAGTCAGTAAAGTGTATGAATACAATATAAAGATTGAATAAAATCATAAAATAAAAATATACCTCCTATTTATATTGTATAATCACCACAATATCTACCTTTAATTACCATTAAATACGGTCATTAAGTCTGATCATTTCAAAAATGATTATTATCATCTTTCCAATTGGACCGTCTGATACAAACCCACTATGCTGCTTGGGATTGATCATCATCAAAAGCCCCCAAAAGACTAAGGATCTACTCAAGAATGTAAAGTCTCGAGATGATGATTCGAGAACCTTTGAAATGATGATTTATGAGGTTCAACTTATTAGCATTCGAGGTGAATCACTTTGTTCATCATCTCGAGTCTCAACGTGATGTTTAGTATTCTCATTTTCATTAGATACAAAAGGACGCGTGTGTTCATCAATTAGACCCGTGGGCACATGAAGAACGGTTCGCTCTAAAAGGCATGAAAAGATTCTTTCATCTTTTCAAAAAAATTAGTTTTTCAAGATAATCATTATCTTTGCAGCCGTTTCAGGCTTCTTAACTGCCCCTTTTCTTTTCAAATTCTATTCATTTTATTCGCAGGTATTTTGCAAAGAAGGCTATATTTCAAAGTACTTTCGCTTCTCCTCTTGTCATCGTCTCTATCTCTAGCACTTATTTCTTTGAAATCAGTAAGTCCTACTACCTTTTATCTTTCCTTCATTTTCCCTATTTCTATTAATGACTATCTCCGGTGAGGAATCTACCAAGAGGGGGCTATCCGACGAGGTTAGGTTGGAGGAAGAAGAAGTTAATTCACCGGAGATAATAAATCTTGATTTTGAACTTAGCTATTCTGATGGACATTATGATTATGATTTGGAGGATGATGTCCTCGGCTAGACTAATTATAATCCAGAGCGTTGGCCCATCATAGATATGCTCCCCCAAAGGATACAATGGTGTTTGGCCCCTGGGTATGGGTAAAACGTACTTGAGGTGGTCTCCTACTTCTGGGAAAATTGGATTTTATCCCCCAACACATGAGGAGGAAAAAGAGGAATCTATACCCCTCAAGGAAGAAGAAGTTCAAGTATCTCTCGAGGAGGAGGTTGAAGAACAAGTATCTCTCGAGGAGGAGGTTGAAGAACAAGTATCTCTCGAGGAGGAAGAAGAAAAACAAGTATCTCTCGAGGAGGGAATAGGGACATCTTTCGAATGAGCCCCTAGCCTCTAGAGTACAGAGATCTATCTCAAAGATTATATCTATCTCCCTTTGGGCCAAAAGATACCCCCGGATGTGGACCTTCAACCTTTAAAGGAGAATGAATCTCCTGATAACCTCCCTGAAGGAGGATCAGTTATCTTTCTTAGACACCTTCGTTCAGGGCAATGTTTTCCCTGAACGAAGATCAGGAGATTCCAGGTCAGTCTAGCACAAGTTCATCCTAACACTCTTGTAGTTATTATGATGTTTTTGATAAGATGCAAAGAGTTTAAGATCAAGCCAAGGTATAAACTACTTCGTTCACTGTCTAATGTAACCTACAGTGGTAAGTCGGTATAGAATATCATCACCTTCATTGCCAGAGAAAAGAAGCAGAATTTTTTTTTCGTTCCCTCTCATTGGGATAAGTGGAAGACTCGGAGAAAGGGATTTACCTTCGATTTCCAAAGTTATAAGGTTCCTCAATGGAACTTTGATATAAATTTTGAGTCCTTGAAAGGAGGAAAATACTCTTACCCTAGCTATCTCGAGAATGACAGGAGAAGCCTTCTAGCTTATCCCTCGATTATAGTATTTACTTCAACCCTGATAAAACCACTAGCAGTTTCATCTGGTCGCCGGAAATTTATGAAAACTTCATGTACGAGAAGCTACAAAAAAGAAAGAATTATCCAAGTCACTGCATCCCCCCTCAAAGCTGAACACGAGAAAGACAAGAAGCGAAAAATAGTCGTCAAGGACCCACCTCAGGAGCCCCCTCTCAGGACCACTTCTAATAATTTTAGACCCTTGGAAGTCTTCGAAGTGTTAATAGTAGTTTTTGTTATCTTGTTCCTTTCTTTTCTTAGTTATTATTTCTAATCCCATTTTCTTTCTTTTTTGTAGTGGGTAATGGCTCAGCTTTGCAGTCCAAGAAAGGGGAAGGTTCTACCCCCTCGAATCATATATTCTCTATCCCCCCTAAAGATCCCGAAAATACCACTAAGGAAAAGAGGCCTGGTGGAAACATTCCTTCTTCAAGGAAGCTCAACACCAAAAGGGGGCAAGCATTAATAATTCCCAAGCTTCACTCTCCTCTTCTCGGACTAATCTGCAGATTCCTTCCTCAAACACTCTTTCAACTACCTCGAGTGTTCTTCTTGTTTAGGAGCAAGTCATAAAGACTTTTTCCAAAAATCCACAAGTAAGATATACTATTGTTATTATATATATATATATATATATATATATATATATATTTTTAATTTTATCTCTACCTCGGGTCGAGCTACTAAAGTCCTTCTCTTTCCAACTAATTTTTCTGATTACTCTGTTATACTTTAGGTGCCTGAAAAACTTGGCCAAGTAACTTCTTCCTTGTCTTCCCTTCTGAAAGTGCTAGATTCCGACCATGCATAATTGCACGAAAGGATCAAACAAAAAGACCTCGATAACTATAAACTAGCAGAAGCACTTGAAGCCTCAAAAATAGGATTTCAGAGCTCGAGGCTCAGAATAGGAAGGGCACTCTTAATACGGAAGCCCTTGAACTAAGAGTGAAGGCAACTGATAATCCTAATGCCCAAGCTCTCTTGCTTAAAGCTCTTAAGGACAGGTTGATGAATAGCCCTGAGCTATTCAGCTTTTTCCTTGAGCTCCTCGAATTGGCCAAAAATCTGGGCTGTAACTCCCTAATCGATGAAGATCTAAATCCAAAATTGTCATCTTCCTTGTCTAAGGTTGATTTCAAATTATTGGAATCCTTTGTGAAGCCCAATACTGTCAAAACTCTGGATAAAAAATGGGAGGAAGCAGTCATACGGGGTGGCTTGAGTTTCGCTTTCTTGAACTTCTTAAAGTCTAGTGGGTGTTTCCACACACCTGAGAAGATTCGAGCTCTCTCCCTCGAGGAAATAAACATCTGCACAATTCAACAACCACCAGCGAGGGAATGAGCTATGGAGACTCCTGCTTAAACTAATATCGAGGATGATACTACTAGGGTAGGGAATGAAATTTAATATTTGCTTTTTATGGCCTCCTGGTGTACCTTTATCTAAAATGGAAAAGTATTTTACCTGCTAATTATTATTTTTTATTTAAATTTTTCTGTCTTTGTAGTGTGAATCTTTGATGAGACGGCTGCAATGCGCTTACTCAGAGCTTTCTGAGGTTCTAAGTGAACTCAACAAAACAAGCGAGCATCTAATGTATTCCATGTTGGATCTTGCAAAATAAGACAAGGAAAGAAACTCTTTACGCATTAAGAGCCATCAATTCAAGGAAGAGTTGAAATCATAGAAGATTGGCGAGCATCCTGGCTTTAAGAACTTACTAAGGGATCTCTAAATAAAAAAGTATAACAGAATGGTACCTCTCGAGGTTGTTGAAAGTTGAGATCCTACCAAGATGGAGCATTAAGAGACAATACATCGCATAATCAGGCAATTGGGATCCCTAAAAAGATGTTTCATTGAAGCTAATAGACTGCCTATCCTCGAAGCTTGTCTTACAGTCAGCCGAAGTGAAGCTTACAAGTATAAGTCCCCAGTGGGAAAGGTAGTGCAACTCCACAAAGTGGCTTTAGATGAAATTGCAAGATTGGACGAAGCTTTATCAATGAATGACATAATTATTGATGAAGATCCCACACTAGTTGAATATGTCTTTGCTGAGAACACTTGACTTACAGTAGAAATCGAAGCAACAAAGAAAATCAAAGAATTAGAGGAGACAGTTTCACTTTACGATCTGAGAACACTTGACTTACAGTAGAAATCGAAGCAACAAAGAAAATCAAAGAATTAGAGGAGACAGTTTCACTTTACGATGTGAGCCTTCGAGCCCATAGCCTGTATCATGGTATCACTCATCCAAGGCTCATAGATAACCAGTTTTTTTCCTAAGTTCCTTCTTAGGGTATCCAACTATTGGGTTGTTGACTGTGAGGTATATAAGAAAGGAACTCCTCATGAAAAATCAGCTTCCAACGTTATTTTAGAATGGTTACAAGAATTACCCCATATTCACCCCTCCTCAAGAGGACAAAGATCCTCGGTCTCTAAGAAATCAGGGGCTAAGAAACATGATAAAGTTGTGGATCTTCGAGCTACATTACTAAATGGTCCATGAAAAAATGTTGTAGAAATGAAGATCTCCAAATAAGGAACTTGGAAAATGACCCCTTATCAAAACGCTCTCGATCGAAGATCATGTTAAATCCATCCAAGTACTCCAAAGAGGAGCAAAAGCGCGACCTTCAACGTGCAGCCGACATCAAGATGGAAGAATTTGAGCAACTCGAAGAGAAATTAAAAGAGTCAGTTCCATGAATAAGAAAAATAGGTTACTCAAGTCTTAATGATGCAGCTGTAAATTGTAATTTATCCTCCATGGATCATATATCAATAGGTCAAGTATATCGCATAGGGTATTTATTATTGTTATCTGCTTGGTGTTATGTAAGCATTAATATATCAAATTCAACATGCACTATGTTTTCAATTAACCATGTAATTTCTGAGATTCGAGTAGCTTATGTTCAGTAACTTAAATTAAGTAGCTTATCAGCAAAGATATCAATTGAGTAGCTTATCAACAAAGATATTAATCGAGTTGCTTATCAGCCTTAACAGGAATCAAGTGGCTTATCAACACACTTTACCAATCACATCATATAGCACACATGATTAAAATTGCAATAAGAGTGACGCTTATCAGCATATCACTCCATTATCAATCGCAACACATAGTATAGAAGGCCAGAGTTATTACAAAGAGTGCCTCTTATGAACATATCACTCGTATCTTCAAGAGTGCCACTTATCAGCATATCACTTGTATCTTCATGAGTGCCGCTTATCAACATATCACTCGTATCTTTATGAGTGATGCTAATCATTGTATCACTCATGTGTTCAAGAGTGCCACGTATCAGTATATCACTCATGTCTTCAAAGCTAGTAATACTTTCGGAAATTGGTGACATTCCACCTTCTAGGGACTCAAACACCAATCATTGATTTGAGGAGATAACTACCTCCTAGATATGCTTCCACTACCTTGTAGGGTCCTTCCCAATTAGCATACAATTTTCCCTCAGATTCGCGCTAACCCTTCTCATTTTACCTCATCACCAAATTTCCAGGGTTAAACTGTACTTTCTTGAATCTCCTGTCATGATAATGTTTAACTCTTTGTTTTACTTGAGCTTTGTGAAGGGATGCCAACTCTCGCCTTTCTTCCACCATATCGAGATCCAAACAACGATTTTATTCATTGACTTTTTCTTATGTAACCGCCATCAAACTGGGACTTGGAATTCCTATTTCTATAGGAATTACTACTTCTGAACCATAAACCAAGCCATAAGGCGTTTCACCAGTGGAAAACGATTCAACTGTCATGTATGCCTATAGAACACTATGTATCTCACATATCCAATTTCCCTCGGCCCCCTCAAGTTTGGTTCTAATACCGTTCACTATTGTTCGGCTAGTTACCTCCACCTAACCGTTGGCCTGCGGATGATAAATTGTTGTTATCTTTTGTTGTATCTTATATTTCTCACACCATTTCTTGAATGGATCTTGGGCAAACTGCGTCCCATTATCAGTGATTATAGTCCTAGGAATTTTGAATCGGCATACAATATTCTTTCAGCATAAGGCAATGATCGAATTTCCTTTTATGTTGGTCAGAGGCTCAGCTTCAACCCACTTTGTAAAATAATCGATAGCTACTATAAGATACTTGAATTCCCCTGGTGCTTCTGGGAAAGGTCCCACTAGATAAATTCCCCACTTATCAAATGGTCATGATCTATAAATATTTTTCATCTCTTTTGGGGGGATATGAGTATGGGGGCATGCTTCCGACATTGATCACAAGCCTGTATGTACATGTTCACATCGTCAAACATCACCGACTAATAATATCCTGCTCGAATGAGCCTTCTTGCGATGGATCGAGTCCTCTATGGCTACCACATATACCTTCGTGAACCTCCCTGATCAAATAGTCTACCTCGTAAGGGGTGACACACCGAAGTAGAGGCTAGAGATGTCTCCTTCTATATAAATCCCATCATGCGGCACATATCTCGGGGCCTTCAGACTTATTTTTCTGGCTTCAATCATATCCTCTGGGAAAACTCCCCCTTGAAGATAACTCACTATATCAGTCATCCAAGTATTCTCCTCCTTGATATCTATCACTATCTGCTCCTCGAAGCTTTGTCTATTCAAGGTTTCCATGAGCAGCTCCCCTTGAGATTGAATCCCCAAATATGAGGATGCGAGCTTGCTTAGAGCATCTGCCTTATGGTTTTCTTCCCTTGGTACCTGTGTCAAAGTATGCATTCTAAAGCTTTTCAACAACGGTTTTACTATCTCCAAGTACTTTTGTAGATTGTGTTCTCTAGCTTCATACTCTCCAATAACTAGCTGAAACACTATTTGAGAATCACTGTAAACCTCCAGATCTTTCACTTTCAAATAATTGGCCAATCGCAACCCAGTTATCAAGGCTTCATACTCAGCTTCATTATTTGTATCCTTGAACGCAAAGTGTAATGTGTAGGGATAATCCTTACCATTAAGACTAGTGAGCAATACTCCAGCCCCACTTCCTCCAGAATGCGAGGAACCATCCACGTTCAAATTCAAATTTTCTTTCTTTTCAGTCTCCTTATTCCAAGTATCCTCTTCAACTTCAATTGGTTTCGAGGTCTCTACAATGAAATCTGCAAGTGCTTGACCTTTGATTGCAGTTCTGGGTTGATATCGTATATCATGCTCCCCTAGCTCCACGACCCATTTTATCATTCTTCCTAAAGCTTTTGGTTTCAAAAGAATCTTCCTGATTGGGTGATTGGTGAGAAATACCACCATATGACCCTGAAAGTGTGGACACAATCTTTGTGCTGCATAAACCAAAGCTAAGATCAACCTCTTGAGAGCTGTATACCTTGTTTCTGGCCCCTGCAAAGCTTGACTCATGAAATAGATGGGATGTTACTGTCCTTCCTTCATCTTGACTAGCACTACAGTAATAGCCAAAGGTTAGGCAGAAATAAACAAAAATAATGTTTCACCTTTCTCGAGCCTCATCAGAGTTTGTGGTATCCGTAAATGTTCTTTCAACTGCTGGAATGCTTTGTCACAATTTTCTTTCCACTCAAATTTCTTTGCCCTTCGAAGCACATCAAAGAAGGGCAAGTGTTTCTCAGCTCCTTTCGAGAGTAATCGACTCAAAGTTGCCAAGGATCCCGTATGCTTTTGCACGTCTTTTAGTGTCTGTGAACTCTTCATCCTCATCAAAGCCTCAACCTTCTCTGGATTAACATTAATACCCATCTCGAAAACCATGAACCCCAGAAATTTTCCAGCCCCCACACCAATAACACACTTTGCTGGATTTAACTTTAAGTTCGCTCCTCAAAGCTCTTTAAAAATTTCCTCCAAAGCCCCTAGAAATTTATCGTGACTTTTAATTTTTACAACCATATCATCGACATATATCTCCATATTTCTGCCAAATTGTTTCTTGAAAAATTTATCCACTAACCATTGATAAGTTGCTCCAACATTTTTGAGCCCAAATGACATCATCTTATTATAATAATAAGTGCCCCTATCAGTAATAAACAATGTCTTCTCCTTATCTCCTTCTGCCATTAATATCCAATGGAGCCCTTTGTGAGCATCAAAGAAAGCTAGAACTTGGTATCCCACAATAGCTTCCACCAACTTATCGATCGAGGACAATGGATAACTATCGTTGAGGCAACATCTATTCAGTTTCGTAAAGTTTGTGGACATTCTCTAAGTCCCATCATGCTTCAGCACCATAACTGGATTGGCCTCCGAATAAAACACTTCCTCGATAACATCAGCCTTTAGAAATTTCTTGACTCTTCCTTAATAGCTTCAACCCTTTTAGGGGCAAATATCCTTCTCTTTGCTTAACTGTCTTAACGGGTAGATCAATATTCAACCTGAGAACTGCCAAACTTGAGGATATTCCAGTGAGATCAGAAGTACTCCAAGAGAAAATATTGCCATATTCTTCCAATAACTTGTTCAATCTTTCTTTTACGACCCTAAGCATCAACTTCCCTACCGCCACTGTTCTGAGATCTCAAATGGGTATTTGTATTGTATCTGCTGGGCTAACTTCTCCATGTAACAAGGCCACGTTTCTCTTCTTTCTTTCTTCTTTCACCACCGTGTAGTTACAACTTCTATTTACAATTTGATCTCCTCAAATGGAAGTTATCCCCATATCAGTTAGAAATTTCATCATCAGATGATAGGGAGACTGTACTTCTCAAGCCTGGCACATCTATGGTCTTCCAAGAATCACGTTGTAGGGGAAAATATGCATCAGTAACCACAAAGTTACAACCTATCATTACTCCCTCATCGCCATTAGATATTCAAAATGACAAAGTGATTTCCCCTAAGGAAATATGGGGTTCCCCATGAAACCAGATAAGGGTGAGGTTGAATTTTTCAGATTACTACGCCCTATATCTAACTAATTGAAGGAATCAGCAAACATCAGCTCCACTCCGCTTCAATCATCAATAAAAACCCTCTTTATTAATGAATTTCCAATCATAGTAGATACCACCTTGGGATCTACATGTGAGGTTTGATCTGGAACTGCATCAGCTTCTGAGAATGTTACTATCTAATCTGGCCAAAAACTTTTACGGTGTGGCTCCCCTACAGAAACTTTTCACGATTCAGCTTTCATAACTGTATTTGATGACCTCCCCCCTACAATTCCATTAATCACATTAATCACCCTGTGGATTGGATGACTATCACCATTCCTATTTTTCTTGTTACCCACACGTTGTTCTTGTGACCTTTCTTCTCTACCCTCTTGTCCTCAACCTGAATCTCTTGATCTTGAGGTCTACAGTCTGCTCTGTCTCCATCATTCTAATAATTTCTCCTGTATGACTGCCATCCCTTATGATCATTCATGGGTCTTGGGGCTCCTATATTATTATTACCTCGAGGTATGAGGTTTCATAACCTTCATTCCATTTCACATCTCTCGATTTCCATCCTCAGCTGTGCATAATCATTCGTGCCATGGCCATAATCCCTATGATGATCGCAATACATATCTGTGGCCCTTCTTGTCCTCACGGCGTTTGGTTTTCTTTGCATGGGTTGAGGTGGCCAAAACATCCCTCAATATATGCTCAAAATTTGTGCTGGAGATCTACCCATTAGTGTTAGCAACATGGGTGTATATCTTTCATATTTAGGCCTAGCCATTTCTATCGATTTTTTCCCTCGAGGATCATTACTCCTTCCTAGATTCTTTGATAAATTTTCCCTCTTCTTTTTGGTGGCTTCCTATACTGTCCAATATTGCTCCACTACCTCTTGGAGTTTTTACAAGGTTCGAGGGGTATTCGTACTCAACTTCTCGTATAACTCCAAATCCTGCATTCCCAAAAAATATCCTTGAATTACCTCATTTTCTGTAGTTTCCACTACCCCCAGACTTTCATCCACATATCAATGATAAAAGGCCTCTGTACTTTCTTCTATCTTCTGTTTAGTTTGGTACAACTCCAGTAGAGTTTTAATAAACTTCTTCTTCTGAGCATACTGACTCAACAGAGCCCGACTAAAATCTTGATAAGAGTGCAACGAAACCCTTGGAAACTTATTAAACCATTATGGAGCTTTTCCTCAAAGATAACTTCCAACCAGCTTGCATGTTAACTTTTCTTCAAAATCTCTTGAATTCATTAGACTCGGGAATGGAATACTATGAAAAACACCCAAAAGATTACCCAGGTTCTTGTGCCTGTAAAACAGTATGCATATTTTCTGTATAAAACATTTGTCATTTTTAGGTGAATGTCTCTTAACCAAAGTGACAAGCACGCAAGTTTGGGTCGTAGTGTAATTTCCCCAGAGTTTCATAATGCATTGTCCTTGAATAATTTGGGCTCGTTCTAGTTACACGTTCGTGGCCAAATTCGAATATGGTGGTCATAATTTGATGGATGTAATTTTATTACTTTTATATTTCATGAGAAACGTAGAATATGCAATTTGGGCTATTTGGCCCGTAGTCCATTATAGCGACATCACTCTTGCGTCAGACCAAACTCGGTGATGAGGACAATGAAGCAACATCGGGCTTTTGTGATTTTAGTCCACCACTGACCAGGGCCGTAGTTATTTTTGGATTGGGACGCTCCTCTAATATGGTCCAGTGTTTATAATGTGCGATGTCGGGCACACCTCGCTGTAATCTTGTATAGATCGATGAGTATCACAATATTGTTGTATATCGATTCGATTACCTATAGTCAGGCCCAAATTTATAATGTTTGGGCCTTATCATGGGCCCAAACCTATAGCATGTGATGTCACACTATATTCTCTGTCTTACTCTTCCTTTACGACAAAGCTTGCGATGTCGCACCAAATGACAGTGTTTCATTACAGCTATATAAATACCCAACCACCCCACCCCCTTCGTATTCCCAACTGACAACATCACAGCAAAACCTCCCACCTGAAAAAACAATGGATGGAAAATATTCAAACCTCAAAGGAAAACCTTGGTCTCATATCACCATAACCCCAAAACACACATTCAATTATTTTGGACGCAGTACACTGGCAGATTTCTCCAAAGGGTAAGAGCAACAAACCCTAACAAGGTAAGGATATTCTGATGAAGTTTCATGTTAGTTTTTTAGATTTCGTATACTTCTTTTGTTGCCCATTGCTTGGTTATTCAATCGTTAATGTTAGTTGTTTACTTTGT
Organism: Rubia yunnanensis; assembly: GCA_037428765.1. NCBI lineage: Eukaryota > Viridiplantae > Streptophyta > Magnoliopsida > Gentianales > Rubiaceae > Rubia > Rubia yunnanensis. The sequence goes on along the minus strand of CM075069.1, from coordinate 59,141,950 downwards.
GATTTTGTTAGTTGAGATTATAGGTGTTTTAGGACAATTCATGTTCTATTCGCATTTTTTTGGCTTAGTCGATTAGCCTGGGACATCGTACATTCAAACACATGAATCTGCAACTTTTCATGGGTCACATCACTCAGACAAAGTGTGTGCAACATGAATACGAAGTCAGCTAAAGACATTAACATCATTGAGTTCTTGATTGTTGCAGTTACTTTTCTACGTCCCTTTGATTCTGAGCTGGCTCCAATGAAGCAGACAGCCAGGAGGAAAAGGGAAGACACCACGGTAGCAGGTCCAACATGCACAAAGAAGGCAAAAATAATGGCCACCCCTCCATCGCCAACATAGGAGAAACTAGGCTTCGTCAAGGAGGAGGCCAAGAAGTGTTTCGAAAAGATCCAGGGCCTAAGGATAAAAGAGGTCAGGGTGATGAAGCCTGATTATGTGGAATAAATCCACCTCGATGTTTTCCTCGGACCCTTCAAACCGTCAATAATGGAGGATTTGATATGCTTGGATAAACCAATGTATGATACGGAGATCAAGGAGCTCTACGCCAATTTTTCTAGGGAATCAAACACCATCTACAAGATAAGAGTGAATGGGATATACGTGGAGATGATGATTGAGTTCATCAATCAAGTGATTGGGTGCACAATCGGTGGGGAGGATCAGCCAGAGGTTGAGCTCGTACAGCTGTATTTTTAGGACAATTGACCTCCACGGGTTGACGAGAATGATCCATCTGAGGCGCTTGACCCTAACCGAATGGTGGAGAAGTACTTCAAAATTAAAATGGGGAACAGACTCGTCCCAATAAAGCAGATCAAGCTTGGTGTTCTCAACCTTCAGGAGAGAATGGTGTTCAATATAATTGTACAAGTACTTATCCCAGCCGGACATCCTACGGAGTTCACGATCAATGAGACCATCACGTATTACCACCTTGCAATGAAGAAGGTAGTTAACCCGGGTACATCAATATCTAGGAGATGCATCAAGTGGCCCTCTCCACGAAGAGTCGGACACTCCCCTGCGGTATCTTCATCACCGCCATTCTGGAGAAGAAGAAGGTTTCCATCAAATTGAAAGTGAAGATCCAGCCTAAGTACTACGATGCAAACTACTTTGTGATGAAGCACTGGGTTTGGGAGGCGGGGACGTGGATTAATCGCAATGTCCCTAAAAAGGGATATGGATGTGCCTACCACACCTGGGTCTGAGGCGACTCTATCGACTTCCACAACTATAGACATTCACCCCACCATTATTCCTGCCCCCTAACGGGTAACAAAAATTTTTAGGTTTTTTGTTTATTCCAAATTATCATCAATAAAAATTTTAACATTTTCATTTAATGTAACTAATTTCCTATCCCATATGACTTAAACAAAAGGCCTGGGCATCCTCCTGAAGGACATAGCTGTGTGCAGGTTAGAAGAACCAAAGACGTCTATAGAACTCAAGATTAGCCATTAACTGTTGAACTTCACAGCATTTTGTCGTGGTTAAGCACCTCAAATCCATTTTGAGTAGTTACACTTGAACCTGATTCTGAAAGCTTCTGCTCCGGAACAATGGCTGCCGGATAAACTCAAGTGTACAGACCTTTGAAGAACTCAAGCTGGATTTGAAGGAGTGAGTTTCTCTTCAAGTACAGCAAGTCGAGCCTTGAAGAGGGTTGTAAATCCAATGCCATGGCATAGGAATTTTCTGCATCATCGATTTGGTCCCCTTGGCACATATATCCCTCGGCATACTTTCTTTAGCATCTCAAGTGCTCCAGACTTGTCTCCAATGGCCAACCTTGCAACAGATCTGCTTCTATACATTATACGGACACCTCCAATAGGCTTCAGATCTATAGCCTGTGAAGGTAGAAAGAGCACTTCACCAAGGTTGCCTTTGCCCATCTCATCTTCACCCCTCGTTCTCAAAGCCAATGCTTCCAAACACTCCATACCCTTCATCGCATCTTAACTGAATTAACTTGCGTGGAAACCATTTAATTACCTTTCTTGGAAGATTGGACATTTGTACTAAACTCCATTTAATGGTTAACATAGCACTAATGACATTCAAATCTGAAATTATTATAATCAAGTGTAGTATAGTCCGTAATACAGCAACAGATGCACTAACAACATTCAAAATTTGAAATTAATATACAGAGAATGTTAAATAATTATAGTATTATGACATTAAGATTTTAGTTCAGTTCAAATCAGTTCAGTTCAGTGTGAATTTAATTTTGGTAGACTTTAGCTTAATTTATTCATACATTACTATTTTTCAATATACTTATTTTCATTTCAGTTGAAATCAGATCAAGATAAGATCCTGAGAGCATGGCCTAATTCTCACACGTTTAAAGAGAGTACATTGGAAACAACATTAATTCTTATACTTTCACTGGCTTCTTTAGTTTGGCACACTTACCATATTTGTATATTTTTCTAAATTTGCCACATTTACTTATATAGCAAAAAGTACATCATTCTCAATCACTCATTAAACTTTTTACTCTCCTCACTCAATTTTCTCCATACATTTCAACTTACAAAAAAAACACCTAAACCTATGGTGCCAAACATAGGCCCCGTTTGGTATTAGCGTTTTTACAGGCGTTTTGATTGGCTCTTAGCTGTTGGCGTTTTCACTCGGTCAGACCGCCAATGAATACGAAAAAAGTGTTTGGTTTCTTGGCTTTTTCATCTAGCATTTCCACCAAATATGAAACGCTAGTATTAGTTACGTTTTTGCTTAGCTTTTGGCTTTTACCTTTAACAATTACGGAGTACTTTTTTTATCCTTCTACCTTTTCACCTTTCTCTACGCCATTAACATACGACATCATTTTATGTGTTTTGGGATTTAATTACGACATCGTTTTATGTGTTTTGGGATTTAAATACGATATCGTTTTATGTGTTTGGTATTTAAATTAAATTTTTTCATCGACATCTTTTGGGATTTAAAATTTTCACAATTAAATTTTAATGTAATTAGATTTTATTTTTTCCTCTCTTATTTAAATATTAGTTTGATGAGTATATAAAGAAAATTTTTAAAATTTTACCTCATTAGATTTATGTGATTCACTAATACTAATATACATTTTTGGTACGAACTAATACTAATATACATTAATAATTTATATTATAAATAATTAGATATAAAATTATAATTTTTAAAAATATTTTCAACTTTTTATAAATATTTACATTTTAAATATAATTAAAATTTCTTATATATAATAAAAATAAGTCAACTAGTATAGTTGATATTTATTCTCTTATATTAATGCTCATAATGAATAATAGTTTTAAAAAAAGAAATGAATTAGTAAATATAATTTTTCAATATTAGTGAATATGTTAAATAATTAAAAATAAATTATATTAATATTAATGAATATAACAATAATAAAAAGGCAAAGTTTTGGGAAAGACGGTCTTTCCATATGCTTATGGAAAGACGGGGTTTAATTCGAATAATAAAAGGTAAAAGGTCTTAGTTGCAATATTAAAAATTTAGTATGCAACATGTAGTAGTTATAAAATTTATAACCCGATTCATGCAACCCGAAAATTTTATCTTAATTTCTTCTAATTTACATTTTAAACCTTGGTCTTTCCATGACTTATGAAAAGACCGTCTTTCAAGAGACGCACTCTAATAAAAATATGTAAAATAAGTTTATAAATAATGAATGGTCATTGTGTCCTTAAATGTCATTTTGCATAAAACCGCTAACAACCAACAATTATATTTGCCAAACACTTTTGTAAACAACTAATGGTCAAATAGCTAACACAAATTATGGTCAAACCAGCTACATGAAATTGCCAACAGTTGATTGCCAAACATTGTTATAGTGAAACAAATGGAGTACATAATTTAATTTCTTGAATAATTTTTCTCTAACTGCTTACGTGGCAAGTTGATGTGATGTTACGTAGCCAAAAACTTCTTGTTTTAGTACTTCCTCCGTCCCAATTGATTGCACACACTTTTTTATCAACATTCTTAAGACATGTTTGACAATAAATTCAACTAGCATATAGACATCAATATCATCATGTGAGATATTGTTAAATTTCCTGTATGGTGTATTTTCTAGATATCAAATTTTAACACACCATTAATATAAGTTTCTAAAGTGTATATTCGGCTGGAGGGGATGAGTAGTATTTATAGATAGATAGATTGCAGGGGTATTTATACCTTAGTAAGAAGTGTGCAGATTTAATTGTGACTAACACACACAAATGCCCTTAAATTACAGGTCTGCCCCTTGTAGGTCGTCTATAGTCATGCGCTGGTAAGACTCACGGTCTCAAATTAAATTGTCCCACCGCGCCCCAAGAATCATCTTCATCAAGAACCCTAAATCCCCAGTGAGTGATTTTGGCAAGCAGAAAGCAATGGAGACGGAAGAGCAAAGGCCAAAAAGCGGAGGGAGACACAAGGGGAAGCATGACAAGGAAAAGCCTTGGGATGACGAAAGCATCGACCACTGGAAGATTGACAAGTTCGACCCCTCTTGGAACGAGTCGGGATTGCTTGCAACCAGCTCTTTCTCCACCCTCTTCCCTCGGTACAGGGAAAAGTACCTCCAAGAATGCTGGCCCCAAGTCAAAGCCTCTCTCAAGGAGTACGGAGTTGGCTGCGAGCTCAACTTGGTCTGTTCTGTTTCTACTTTTCCCGCTTCCCAATTATTGTTGCTATTTCATAGGGTTTTGATTTTTCATTGGCGCTGTGTGGTTAGGTTGAAGGTTGCATGACGGTTACTACTACTGCAAAGACCAGGGATCCCTACATCATTATTAAAGCCAGGGACCTCATCAAACTTCTCTCCAGAAGCGTTCCTGCTGCTCAGGTACTTTTCAATTAGTGTAGAGTTGTGCCTTTTGGACTTATGAAACATGGTGTTTTATGCTTGAAGACCAGGAAGAAGGGAAATGGTTGAATAGGGGGAGTATTTGAATCCTTACTTATCGAATTCCAACGTCAACTGCAATATAATTTTCTGTATGATTTATCTGATTCGTACACAATATTGTGAAAATATGGCCCTCGATTTTGTTTGCCACTTGGTATTGGCAGAGGTTGGTATAAGTGTACCATTTCAAAATAACAGACCACGACACACATGCTTGGGATATTTTTCATTCTAAGAGATTTGGAAAAACACATAGCAATGCTCCTTAAGTAGCTTGCTGCTTGCCGGTAGTACTAACTTTGATATAAAGATGCATGGATTAATGTGTATACAATCTATAGGCATTGCTTGGAGGACTTGTCTGTTACCTTGAGTTCATTGCTCTATGGTTTACAATTGTAGGCTATTAAGATATTGAATGATGAGATGCAGTGTGACATCATCAAGATTGGCAGCTTGGTTCGCAACAAGGTTTGTGTTTGGATAAACGGAAATTTATTTTGAATATTGACTGTGTCTTGATGAACGAAAATCTTTAGTTTTATGCATTTATCTAGTTAAAATTGAGATAATTTTTCCAACTGTCAACCAGTAAAGTAGTTCAAAGTTATAAAGCAAAGGGGAAAAAGGGATCATCAACATTTGCAAGGGCAATATATAACTTACCCTGTGGTAAAATTTTGCAATAAGTAAGAAAGCCAATAGGGGAATGCTTGAAGAGTTTTGAAGATAGTGGGACTCAAATCTTGACTAACCATCAGCGTATCTATCATTTTTTTCTGATTCCAAAGTGAGCCTCTCAATATCTTCGCAGGAACGGTTCATAAAGCGTAGGCAGCATCTGATAGGCCCAAATTCTTCTACTTTGAAGGTTTGTGGAATGTGTATTTCTCTGACTTCCATCTCTTGGACATGAATGTCTCTTAAGTATGTTGCTAACAAATAAATTGTGATTTAGGCACTAGAGATTTTGACTGGTTGCTACATCCTCGTCCAGGTTTTCATCCGATTCAATATTCTTTCACTAAGTTTTGATATTAGAATGGAAAATATGCCCATCAAATTTTAAAGATAATATACCAAACTGCTGATTCTGTTCAATGGATAGGGGAATACTGTTGCTGCCATGGGTTCGTTTAAAGGACTTAAACAACTGAGAAAAGTCGTGGAGGATTGCATTCTAAACAAAATGCATCCTCTTTATCACATCAAGGTGCAGCTCGTTAACCTATGGATAAATTTCACTGGGTTTTCTCACTGTTATTGTGTGGTCATACTTGAGAATCTGATTATACATGCTCTCACATACTTGCTGTGGCAGATCCTTATGTTGAAGAGAGAGCTTACAAAAGATCCAGCACTTGCAAATGAAAACTGGGAGAGATTCTTCCCTAAATATAAAAGGTAAAGCATTTACACATTCTATTCTAGCAAAGTCTCAACACTTGATTCAAGATATTATTGACTTTTTCCAATTCAAATTTCTAGGAAAAATGTGAAACAGAAGAAAGTCAAATCAAAAGAAAAGAAACCGTATACTCCTTTCCCACCACCTCAGCAGCCTAGTAAGGTCAGTACAGAATTATAACAAGATTGTGGTCAATCTTGTGGTGCTTTTGCTTTTCTTGGGAAATTATTTTTCTCCGTATTTGTTGATCGTAGGTTTGTTAATTTGATTGTGTTAACTTATGAATAATTTTGATACTAGTTATTTGCTCTGCACAATGTTTATGATTTGCTACCGTTTGTCATCACTCTTCATCATCATTGAAAGCACACCTAATATACTTATATCTACTTGATTATCATCTTTCTGGATTTCAGATTGATATGCAATTGGAAAGCGGTGAGTTCTTCCTAAGTGCCAAGAAGAAGTCAGACAAAAAGTGGCATGAAAGGCAGGAAAAACAAGCAGGAAAGTCAGCTGAAAGTAAAAGAAGACGGGAAGAAGCATTCATTCCACCCGAGGTTTGGATGGGGCACATGTGGTTTTTCAGTTTCTGTTTTGGCATTTCAACATGTCAGGATTTCCCTAATTGCTGTTTGATTATGTGCAGGAACCTAAGAAACATGATTCCGATTCTGTCACTGAAGGCAGGGACTATGATGTTTCCTCAATAGCTTCATCATTAAAAGTAAATAGCTTCTGTTAGGAACTTCATATCATATGAATCTTGGACATTTGGGTGACCATTACTCACACTTCCTGGTTTTCATGCAGAACAAAACAAAAGAGTTTGGAAACAAATCTGGTGGGAAGATAGATCCTCAGTCGTATATTGCAGCCACTGGCAAGAAAAGGCTCAAAGCTAAGGTAAACGGGCAATAAGTGCAACTGCCCCACTGGCCTCAGGTTACAATCCCTCCACCTGCACAACCGAGTTTTGGCCGCTATATTTTCATCTGTAAAAGACTTCAACTATTTAAAGTAACCTTAATGTTTTACCAGCACAGCTCATGTAAAACATGTGCCCTTCTCTTTTCTTTTTGAAACAAAAACTGATTCACTTCGGAGCTCTGCTGGTCTGCTTGATTGTAGTCCTTTTTTTTCCCAATAAAAAACACTCATTGTAATGAGTGGGGGATTATATCGGCTCCCTTAACCACTTCCAAAATAAATTTGAGTACATGATGTAATCAATCCGTCCAAGGAATATTGGACCCGAGCAAAAGGATCTATGTCAAAAAAGAAAGGAAAGAGGATGTCCGATGGAAGCGATTACACAAATATAACCTCCATCAATATCTAATGTCTCTGCTATCATCAGATCCAGACTTTAAGCTAGCTTCTCTATAGTATGAACAGAAGTAGAACTGCACTGCTAGAACGATCCTTGGTGCAGTACCTTTTGTCGATCAGAGTCCATCTGATGTGAAAAGAACTTCAAAAATTGCACAAAACAAACACTCCCTGACGTCAAATCTGGGCAGCGGGACATAAGTGAGCAGCAAGAAAACTTTACTCCTTTACATTGTCATCTACGATTTTGCCAAGTGAACTAAGACTATCCTGAAGTGTGGAAATAAAGTATCTCTTCTTATTAAGAACAGTAGTGCATCCATGTCTTTGAGCTCAGTATCAGCCCGTTTCCTTAACGCCGGGTCATCGGGAACTGGGGTATAAGTGCACATGTTTTGGCTAGACACGAGTATAAAAGCACTTTTGAAAAATTGGGGGTTATATCAGCACATACCCTAGAACTCAGGGTTATAAGAGCACTTTTTTCACAGATTAATTATGAGGGAGAGATTTAAATCTCGACATGAAACCTTCGCAAAAACTCACTAAGAAGGGGGTTTGGTGAGTATTTGGTCACATGGGTGAAAAATTGGGAAAGACTCGAGAGGAGGGGAGGGAAATGAACACTCCATGAAACTCTGCAATTCATCACGTGGGTAGATTTCGATGATGAGTTGGAGATTTTAATGAGATAAGTTACATACTCTAGTCCAATAATATTGTTCATGTGTCTTCCTAATTTGTATTTTTTTTCTCCAGCGGATTTAAATGGGCAAAACACAATTATCTTTAAAAAAAATGACACCAAAATTCTTAAATATTTTTCTCTATAAATAGAGACCAACATTGGTACATTTCTCACATTTCTTTCAAACTAGGGGTCTCCAGCCCGACGGGTTGATAAATTGCTTAGTTGTTCATTAATTAAAAAATAAAATAAAATAAAAATAAAGTAGTAGTGAAGGGTAATAGGAGTTTGAGTGGAGAGGTTCGAATAGAGGGTTAGAGTGGAGTGGTAAGTGATTATGGAGTAAGCCCTAGCATTTTCATTTATTTGTAATTTGTATATAGTAAAGAAAATCCTCATGAAGCTCTTTGACAGGCTGGGCTGTGAACAAATCCTCTAATGGGTCATGTATTGTGGGTGGCGTATTCGAGGGTGATGTACTTTTGAGTATCGAAGGAGTGGCGTATTCTGGCCTCGAAGGGGTGTTGTATTCTGGCCTCGAAAGGGTTGTTTATTCTGGCCTCAAAGGGGTTATGTATTGTGGCCTCGAAGGGGTAGTGTCTTGTGGCCTCGAAGGGATGGCGTATTCTGGCCTCGAAGGGGTGGGGTATTATGGGCTTGAGGGGGTTGTTTATTCTGGCCACGAAGGGGTCATGTCTTGTACCTTCGAAGGGGTAGTGTCTTGTGTCCTTGAAGGGGTAGTGTCTTGTGCCCTCGAAGGAGTTGTGTTCTGGCCTCGAAAGGGTGGCGTATTATGTCCTCGAAGGGGTAATGTCTCATGCCGTCGAAGGAATGATGTATTCTTGCCTCGAAGGGGTGGTCTATCCTGGCTTTGAAGGGGTGGTGTATGTACTCTAGCCTCGAAGGGGTGGTCTATCCTGGCTTTGAAGGGGTGGTGTATGTACTCTAGCCTCGAAGGGGTTGTGTATTCTAGCCTCGAAAGGATTGTGTATTCTGCCCTCGAAGGGGTGGTGTATTCTTGCCTCGAAGGGGTGGTATATACTGACCTTGAAGGGTTGTGTATTCTGGCCTTGAAGGGGTTGATGTACTTTTGAGTATCGAAGGGGTGGTGTATTCTGGCCTCGAAGGGGTTGTTTATGGTGACCTCGAAGGAGTCATATATTGTGGCCTAGAAGGGGTAGTGTCTTGTGGTTTCGAAGGGGTGGTGGTGTATTCTCGACTCGAAGGGGTTGTTTATTATGGCCTCGAAGGGGGCGTGTCTTGTGGTCTCGAAGGGGTAGCGTGTTCTGGCCTCGAAAGGGTTGTGTATTCTGGCCTTAAAGGGGTCATGTCTTGTGCCCTCGGAGGGGTCATGTCTTGTTCCCTTGAAGGCGTAGTGTTGGGGGCTCTCGAAGGGGTGGTCTTTTTTTCGCTCCAAAGGGTGGCCTATTCTGGACTCGAAGGGGTTTTTTATTCTGGCCTCGAAGGGGCCATATCTTGTGCACTCGAAGGGGTCATGTATTGTGGTCTCGAAGGGGTCTTGTATTTTGGACTTGAAGGGGTCTTGTATTTTGGACTTGAAGGGGTCTTGTCTTGTGACCTCGAAGGGGCAGTGTCTTTGGGCCTCAAAGGGGGCGTGTCGAAGGGGTGTCGAAGGGGTGGTGTATTCTGTCCTTGAAGGAATGATGTATTCTGGACCTTCGAGGGTGATGTACTTTTGTGTCCTGAAGGGGTGGCGCATTCTGACCACGAAGGGGTGGCACATTCTGGCCTCGAAGAGGTGATGTCTTGTGCCCTCTAAGGGGTGGTGTCTTGTGCACTCGAAGGGGTAGTGCATTGTGCCTCGAAGGGGTTGTGCTTTGTGCCTCGAAGGGGTGGTGTCTTGTGCCCTCGAAGGGGTGGTCTATCCCGGCCTCGAAGGGGTTGTGCTTTGTGCCTCGAAGGGGTGGTGTCTTGTGCCCGGGGTGGTCTATCCCGGCCTCGAAGGGGTGGTGTATGTATTCTGACCTCGAATGGGTTATTTGTTCTGGCCTCGAGGGGGTGTTGTATTCTGGCCTCGAAGGGTTTGTTCATTCTGGCTTCGAGGGGTCATGTATTGTGGTCTCGAAGGGGTAGTGTCTTGTTGACTCGAACGGGTGATGTCCTGTGCCCTCGAAGGGGTAGTGCCTTGTGCCCTCGATGGGCTCATGTGTTCTGGCCTCGAAGAGGTAGTGTCTTGTGCCGTCGAATGAATGATGTAGTCTTGTGGCCTCGAAGGGGTGGTCTATCCTGGCCTCGAATGGGTGGTTGATGTATTCTGACCTCGAAGGGGTAGTGTCTTGTGGCCTTAAAGGGGTAGTTCCTTGTGCCTCGAAGGGGTAGTGGCTTGTGCCTCGAAGGGGTAGTGCCTTGTGACTTGAAGGGGTAGTGCCTTGTGCCTTGAAGGGGTGGTGTCTTGTGCCCTTGAAGGGGTGGTCTATCCTGGCCTCGAAGGGGTGGTGTATGTATTCTGTCCACGAAGGGGTGGTGTAATCTGGCCTCGAAGTGGTCGTTTATTCTGTCATCGAGGGGTCATGTATTTTGGTCTCGAAGGGGTATTGTCTTATTGGCTCGAAAGGGATGGCATTTTCTGGCCTTGAAGGGGTCATGTGTTGTGGCCTCGAAGGGGTAATGTATTGTGTCCTCAAAGGGGTTGTGTATTCTGACCTCGAAGGGGTGGCGCACTGTGGCCTCGAAGGGGTGGTGCCTTGTGCCCTCGAAGGGCTTATTTATTCTAGCCTCAAAGGGGCAGTGTCTTGTGCCGTCGAAAGAAAGATGTAGTCTTGTGGCCTCGAAGGGGTGGTCTAACCTGGCCTCGAATGGGTGGTTTATGTATTCTGACCTCGAAGGGGTTGTGTATTATGTCCTCGAAGGGGTGGTATATTCTGGCCTCGAAGAGTTTGTTTGTTTTGGCCTCGAGGGGTCATGAATTGTGGTCTTTCAGGGGTAGTGTCATGTTGACTCGTAGGGGTGGCATTTTCTGGCCTCGAAGGGGTTATGTGTTGTGGCCTTCAAGGGGTCATATATTGTGGCCTCGAAGGGGTGGTGTATTCTGGACTCGAAGGGGTGGTGTATTCTTGACTCGAAGGGGTGGTGTATTTTGGTCTTGAAGGGGTGGCGTGTTCTGGCCTCGAGGGGGTTGTTTATTCTGGACTCGAAGGGGGCGTGTTTTGTGGTCTCGAAGGGGTGGCGTTTTCTGGAACCGAAGGTTTGTTTATTCTAGCCTCGAAAGGGGTTGTTTATTCTGGCCTCGAAGGGGTGGTGTATTGTGCCCTCGAAGGGGTGGTGCCTTGTGTCCTCAATGGGCTCATGTATTCTGGCCTCGACGGGGTAGTGTCTTGTGCATCGAAGGAATGATGTAGTCTTGTGGCCTCGAAGCGGTTGTGTATTATGTCCTCGAAGGGGTGGTGTATTCAGGCCTCGAAGGGTGGTGTATTCTGGCCTCGAAAGGGTTGTTTATTCTTGGTTCGAAGGGTTTGTTTATTCTGGCCTCGATGGGGTCATGTATTGTGGTCTCGAAGGGGTGGCATTTTCTAGCCTCGAATGGGTCATGTGTTTTTGCCTCGAAGGGGTCATTTATTGTGGCTTCGAAGGGGTCGTGTCTTGCGGACTCGAAGGGGTGATGTCTTGTGGACTCGAAGGGGTCATGTCTTGTGGACTCGAAGGGGTCGTGTCTTGTGGCCTCGAAGGGGTCGTGTCTTGTGGCCTCGAAGGGGTCGTGTCTTGTGGCCTCGAAGGGGTTGTGTCTTGTAGCCTCGAAGGGGTAGTGTCTTGTGGCCTTGAAGGGGTGGCGTATTCTGGGCTCGAAGGGTTTTTTTATTCTAGGCTCGAAGGGGTCGGTCATTCTAGCCTCCAGGGGGGTCAAGTATTCTGGCCTCGAAGGGGTGGTGTCTTATGGCCTCGAAGGAGTGGCGTATTCTGGCCTCGAAGGGGTTGTTTATTCCTCGAAGGGGTTGTTTATTCTGACCTCGAAGGGGTCGTTTATTCTGACCTTGAAGGGGTCATGCCTTGTGCCTTCGAAGGGGTGGTCTTCTATTCCCTCGAAGGGAGCGTGTTTTGTGGTCTCGAAGGGGTGGTGTCTTGTGCCTCTTGGGGATAGAAAACACAATCAGGAAAATCAATCAATATCTGCAAAATACATATTTTCATCAAGATCCCAGCTCAGAAAACTCTAAAAATTAAAACGTTTGCTTTCTGCGGGTCATTCAAAGTACAAAAGAACAACTCGAGAAAAGAATAGATCAGAATTTGAGCACCAAAAGGCTTGAAAGCTAAATTAAGAGCAGAGGGATCATGATGTTATGTGCACAATGTAGGCTTTTAAAATACCTGCAACAACTATGACCCCAAACCTCAGAAAATGAAAGACCAATGAAGAACCCGTGCACTCGAACCTGATTCCAAACCATCTCTGTCTTCTTCTTCATCCCTAATCTAAAACCCTCGAACTCTACCACTGCTAAGAACGATAAAGGCATAACGAACTCTGCTCAAGCCCCGCCGAAGAGGCCGGTTCGCAAAGACCGCTACTACAACGCCGATGGAGATAGGCAGAGCAACTCACCGGCGGTCCTGAGCTCATCCTGATTCGATATAGAGTTACAACAAACAAAAGATGATCTGTATAGAGTTTGGTAGGTTGCAATCTCCACAAATAGAAGAGCATCAAGTTTTGAAATTTCTGCATGTAATGCTAACAGAAATAGGCCCTGGCAAATAAGTTTGTAAAGATTTCCTGGGTATCATTTACAGAAAATTCAAGCTATTCTTACAATCAGGTGCACTCCCAACTAACTTTGGGGGTTTGCCCCTTGTGTTGATAATGTTTTCCCTTATTACAGAGTACTAACTACCAAATTCTACATAGCTACAATATTTTGTTTCTAAACTTCCTAATTAAAAAAAACCAAAGCAAATGTCTATATCTAGATGCAACCTCGACTTAAAACATTAACAAACTACATATTGCATGTACCAAACTGAAGAAATAACTGAAGCCTAATCACATTCTCGCATACTACAACAAGAAAAAGATCTTAACATCACTACAGAATAGGAATTACAAGAATGGAAAATAGAACAGGATGACGAAAACCTCCGTAAGGGTCATTTCGTCGAACACCCTTCAACCTCAGAGGCCCTCATTCTTTGCGAAATCAAATAGATCCTTAACATCATCACTAAATGTGAAATCCTATAAATTAAGAACAATCAGCGATGGCATCACCACCGCACCGCCCAACATAACCAAATCTTCGACACGACCAACTGAGTCAGCACCCAACACCACCAAATGTCTAAAAATCATCAGAGACGCGATGGAGAGGGTGAGGGGGAGAGATGGCGACAAATCGACCTACCTTAGTCCAGATCTGCAAGATATTGGAGTAGCCGGAGATGGGACCGTGGCTGAGATGGAGGTGCAGGGCATGCCACAACGGAGATGAACTTAGAGACGTGGACCATGCGGTAGTTGAGGAACCATCATCCTCAAACGCAGGACAAAAAAAAGGAGTGGACGCGAATTACCCATGAAGGAGAACTTACTTTGCCTCGAATGCCTACGACGAAAATTTATTTTTCATCGAACCCATCGGCGCTTTTAAGATATAAAGATTCTATTTTCCTCTCCTTCATTCTTACACAATTTTTTTTTGTAGTTTGTTGGTTTGATTCAATATATTGAAAATGGATTCACCTACTTCAAATTTCAATAACCAACCGACAAAATCAAATTCATCGAATTCAAGATATCCATATATTTGAATATATACGTATTTATATACATACACATATATATCCATCATATTCAAAATATAATGATGTTAGATTGTAGAAATATAAAAATGTGCGAAAGAAATATGAAATTATGTAGGGACAATAGTGATGATGTGGAATTGAGTTATAATTGTGGAGTTAAATTGGAGAGGAGAGTTTTGGTGAGGGTGATTATATTATTTAAAAGGGTTATATACCAATATAACTCTACTTACTTGAGTAAGTGTCAATATAACCCCTAGATAATTTTTAGTGCAAAAAACAACCCTAACTAGTTGACATAAGTGCCACTATAACCCTAAGACACTAATTCTGGCGTTGACCGACGTTGATCATATATAAAATGATGAAAATGCCCTTTAACCTAAAACCTATAATTGTTAGGACAATTTTGCCCTCAGACCACCATCTCCACCACCAGGCCACCTTCACCGCTAGGTCGCCACTACTACCACCTCGAGCCAACCACCACCGCTGTTCACCTCTAGCCAGCCACCACTACCACCTCTAGCCTCCACCCTACCACCACCACTTCCCACCTCCACCCGGCCACCACCCCCACCCCCTCCAGCCACCCCATCCCCTCCAGCCACCCCTGATGTGATTGAACGACTAGCATAGATATGAAGAAATGGCATCGATGGAGAAAGAGTGTCTCTGATGCTTAGCGTCAACAAAGAATAAATTAGCATCGACAGAAGAATCTCAACGATCACCCGATATGGTTCCCCAGAGCCTAGGCTCCAAAGTATCTTGAGGAACCCTTTCTGGTGACTACGGGGTTCAACCCATTTGGTTTGGGCAAGCCCGCGGAGTACCTCCAGTTCGATCTGGACTCACTGGACCAGAACCTAGCGAAGGATCTCACCACCGACGTCATCAAAACCAGGACAGAGAAGGCGGCTTGATTTGTTTATAAAAGGGGATTCTAAATTAAAAAGACAACCATTTGGGGATTAACAAAAATATGATTGATCGATGCTAACTAATCTTGAAAGTCATATTTGGTTACATGAGCATTGATTGGGTGGCATGAGATGTGTTGACCTGGTGCTGAAATAGTTAGGAGGTGAAGTTGACGGAGAAGAATAGGTAGAAGAAAGAGGGGGAAATGGAGAAACTAGCACCAGCGGAAGAAACGGGAGAAAAGAGGGGAAATGGAGAAAATTAGGACCAAGGGAATCAATTTCATTTCACAATTTTTTTAAAAAATTTCTAGAGTTGTAAAATTGTAATTTCATAATCCCAGCTAAAATTGATTGGAAGGGGTAGTTCTGCACTTATGTCAACTAGGTATGGTTATATTGGCACTTACATGAACTAGGTAAGGTTATAAAGGTACTTTTCTATATTGAAAAATTAAAAAGAGAAAAGTACAGATATAACCCTATATAATTGATGAAAGTGCAGATATAACCATGTGCTAATTGAAAGTGAAAATATAACCCTATCTATTCAGGTTATGTGCAAATATAACCTTTTCAGGCAGTTGGAGGTCGGAATACGATAAAAAGACTATTTTTCCCCTCTGTAAAAAACTAAAAAATTGAAAAAAACACTGAAATTACATTCCTACCCCTAACTCCCTCTTCTTCGTTTCCATCTTCTTCTCATCTTTTCTCAGACCCTTTTCTTTCTGCACCTTTCTTTCCCAGACCATTTTCTTTCGTACTTTTCCTGTTTTTTGTTGCTTTCTCTGTTTCTCTTCTCCTTCCCCCTCTTTATCTTTCCCTTATTTCCCAGTTTGTTTCATCGATTCATCAATTTTAGGGTTGGTGGCTTCGCCAGGGGCATTGTGGATTCATCAATTTTTTGGCACTTGGCTTGAGCGGCAGCGGAAACGGTGGTGGTGGCGGGGTGAGGGTGGTAGTGACCTGGCGGTGGCGGTGATGGTCCCCGAGATCATGAACTTGACTATAATTTTTCGAGTTAATAAGGGCATAATTGTCCTTCCAATTTAAGGCTTGGGTCATAAAAGTATTTTAGTCTTTGCAAGTGGGTCAATGACCGGAATTTGTTAGTCAACGTCGAAATCATGGCCGGAGGGTTATATTTGCACTTTTATTCAATCGTTAAGGTTATATTTGCACTAAAAAATATTTGAGGGTTATATTTGTATATAATCCAATTGAAAATTTTGGAATGTTGGTGAGTTTTGGGGAGTGTTGATTGTAGATGCTTTAAGTAAACCTTCTTCAAGCGAGAACCTTTACCTACTCAGCTAAGGAGAGGAAACTGCCTTCGGCGGCCTCCCCCATACACAACCTACTATCCATATATAACCTCTCACTCCTTTCTCCTCTCCGCCCATTTTCAAACTCTTCTTCTTCTTGACCGACTTCCAGAAACATCCTTCATGGCTACCTATCTTCTACGCCTCTTACATTTCTAATTTTCTCTCTCGTGGGGACACACTACTTTCTCTCGTTTTCTGGCCGATGAAGATTCCCCACCACTGTCGGTTGTAGTTACGGATGCCGCATAGGTAGCAATGGAAGGGTATACACCAAGACCGTAGAGCATCAAGTTTATAAGCGAAAACCAATTAGAGCTGACAGAACAAATTATGCACATAAGCTGGAGATAATAATGGAGATGATGGCCACATGTTGTTAGAGTTAGACTTAAAAGGGTTTCCTGTGTTTTTGGAGGTTAAAATTTATAAATCCGGAGAGTTTGACTCAAGAGAACCTCAAACGAGGTAGAACTGGACGACCATGCGCCACCACGGAAATGCATGCCCTAAACGAGTCTTTTACGCACCATTGAACCTCACAAGCCTCCGGTTGCGTGGCGGCCCAGGACCAAAATTTGATTTGATTTCTTTTTATTTAATCCTTACCTTTTTACCATTAAATTCAATGTTTTTGTTGGGTTGTGCCTTTTACATTATTTTCTTTCTTGTTTTTCTTTTTTTTTTTGAATTTTGGTTTACTTTTTTTATTCCAGTTTTAAAAGGGTATATTTTATTTATTTATTTGAGTGTTGGATTAGAATTTTCTCCATTAAAGTATTTTTTGGCAGCCCTTTCTTATGGTAAAGCGATCTGGTAAAACTTGATTTATTTTCATTCTGCTATCCAAAGACGGTTAGGAGAAATACGAGTCAAAGTCATTAAATATCCGACTTTTAGCAATTCCGTGTCTCGGAATTCTAGATTTGTGGACTTCAGTTTGCTAGGATGTTTTGGGTAAATTAAACTGATTTTCAGCTTTAACTTGTCTTTAGACCGTTTATTCGGTATCCTTTCAAGTTCGAGCTAGAGACAATTCTATGCACCATCAATGATTCCTATACATCTACAGAAAAAAATTTTAGGCAATCAAAACGACCGACTGTAGTTTCCTTGTTTAGTGAAAGCTTCAGAACTAGTTAAATGGATATTGAGCAGATCTTGAGTTTGTCTCGTACTGATGCGGGGGAACCCTTCTAAGCAATGACAGACTCCAGGGTCATCCTGATGAGGTCTACTCCTCCGAGCATCTGAAAGAAATCCCGGGGAATTTCTCTGCAGAGAAGGCTGCGACGCTCTAGTAAGTATGGGTGTTTTGTCAGTACATAGTCTGGAAAAAGTTACTTACCCTCGACTGGTGTTTTGCATCTTTATTTATAGATCTCTTAATCGCGTGAACATGGCTTGCGTGATGTGCTCCACTCTTCTAGATCATGGTAAAATGAAAGGTGTCTTGGTGAGTGGTGCTTTTGCACTTTTTTCGGGATCAGTTAGCTAACATCAAAGTGAACTTGGCTTGCTAAGAGGTTAGTGAACTGGTTTTAGCGAGATGATTCTTATGATAGAGTTTTGCGGGCCATGTATATACCATAAACCCCCAGCCACAGAGTTGTATAATACATAGTGTGAATAGTATAAACTTTTGGACGGATCGAAGGACGTATTTTTAGCTTGTGAGAGAGGCAAAATATATATCATTGGGGGTCGCTAAAATGATGGTGAGGTTGGCATGGAGCTGAATATAACTGATTGGGTAGAAGAAAAAATGCATTTAGAGTTGAGGTTTTATTTGCATTTCGATTAAGTTACCTTAGTTTTTTGGGGATAGGATATGTTGTCTTGGTGATCGAGGAGAAATTTGTTACGTAAGCAAAATGACATATGTAGTAGTCATTTCAGGGTGCATTTAATGGGTGAAAACTCTTATTCATAACTGATACAAGTTACTTATTGCCTCGAAAAAGTGCATTTTCAAAAAGTGACTTTTTCGATTTGTTTTCTATGACACATATATAGAAGGGTAAGAATGTGCTAAGAGGATTTACCTTGTTTCTTCTAGTTTGTGTGGCTATTTGCTTGAGTTGTCATCTATTGAAGGTACTATTTCACCTTTTCTTTTCTTTTCTACAAATATGGTAATTGTGTGTTCGCTTTCGCAATCATCATCTTCTATTTCCAAATCTAACTTGGTTGTGGGTGGGTGGGTGGGTGGAGGGGGGGGGGGGTAGTGCGTGCACTTCGGGGATGCCAGAGTGGTCGGGAGGGGAGTAGTCAAGATGTAGATGATGAGGATAGTGTTATGACCGAGAACACCTTATTGGCTCTAAAATAACATCATTTAATTTTGGATGAGTTTGAAATTCGGATACATGTCGCCGACGAAATGGTGTGAAACCCTTCCACTGGATATTTTGGTGTATATGAACATCATTTCCTACATGGATTAATTCTAGCCATCCCAGATTTTGTGATGGGCGTTTTGGAGGTTTATGGGGTTGCTCTTGCCCAATTTCATCTGAGGGGTATAGCTATGATGAGTGATTTTGTGGAGGTGTGTAAACATGCAGGAAAGTTGGTAAAAGGCGGTGATTTTACTAGGTTTTTTCACAAGCGGAGTGCAGAGAGTGGGGGAAGGTTTTTTAAAATTCATGTGTGTTTTTTTATTGTTTTAATTTGATAGTTAACTATTTTAGTTTAATGTTTTAATGATTTTAGTTTTGGTTTTATATTTTAATGTTTTTATTTGATGTTTCAACTATTTTATTTTGATGTGTGTTTTTAGTGTTATAAATTGATGTTTAACTGAGAGATAAACCACTCTCTATAACTGACCCCAAGAAAATGTTGTGAATATTAGAGCAATTTTTTGATGGGGACTACCCATCGTCATGTGACCGTGTCGGTGGTCCCCGCTGTATTTTCCCAACCTGCAGGTGGTCGATGGTGCTGAGATCGGGGTGGTTCCAGTGGTGGCAGTTTGTCAGTGGTGCAACATTTGAGTGTTGTCAAGAGGACATCCCTAGCTATTCAAATGGATGGAGTTTCAGGCTCCACTAAGCTTCAATATATTCAATGGTGGTGCCTTCTAGTTAGGTCATGGAATTAGGTTGTTAATATGTAATTTGGTTGATTGTATGTAAACTTAAAAAAAACTACTCTAGTTGTGTGTACATTTAATCTTTTTAAACTTGTATTTTAGTGTTATAAGTTGATGTTTATTCATTTCAATTTAGTTTTTTTAGTATTTTAATTTAATTTTTAACTAATTAATTTGATATTAATTTTAATATTTTTGATATTTCACCATTTTAATTTGATGAATTATTATTTAGGTATGAACTTTAAGAATCCTCCCTAACACAAAACAAGATCGGGCCAAAACAAAGTAAGCCCAATTTCTACCCAAAACTGAAAAATGACCCAACGACGACTTCATTGACGGCTTCCTTTTTCACGCGACTTCACAGGAACAACGACTTCCTAAGTGACGGTGATGGATTAGACCACTGAACTTCACGGCGGTGAATCAACCTCCATAAAAACCCTCAGATTGCCGCTGAAAATTTCTTCACTAAATTGCCCCTTCATTTGTCGCCTTAATGCTCCCCGACACCGTCGAGGACTGCAAATTCAATAGCCACACAACGAATTAGTCTTCTCAGCATCGCTCTCGGAAAATCGAATCGATGGCCATCGTTGTGAGGTTAAGCCCGATGAAAATGGGCTTAATCCGATGATACGAATTCGAGGCCTAGGTGACAAATGCATCTCCTTATCTCCGGAGATTCATCGACCGATCACATGGATGACATTGTAGAGGACAATGGCGCATATGTTAGCATAAAAACTCGCAGGTGCGGGAAGGTGAGGACATCACCAAAGAAGGTGGAAGAAGGCAAATGCAAGTGCAAGAAGGTGAGGTTTTTTCTATATCTTGGTTATTTTCAAATCAACCCCTATACTTCTACTAGGTTCATAAAAAACACCCCGGATCTTAAGTATTAAAATTTAACCCCTAAATTTTAAAACATATTGTATTATTATATTTTTATATTCTTCCCTATAAGTCTGGTCTCACCATGAGAAGGTTTCGAAAGAGACAGACTCTTTAAAAATTTGTTTAAAAATTTAAAAGACAATGTAATTATTATGAAATTTGAGTTTGAATTAAGTATATGTTTATGTGTGCTTTATTGTTAACATCTCTACTAGAATAAAAGATTATAGATGCTCGAATCGGCCTATTTTAGGTAGGTACCCGGTCACCCCTATCTCCATATTTTTTTCTCTCTGTCCAATTTACTTGGCTTTCTATACACTGCAGTAGCCCATTTTCCTTATTTGCCCATTTGCTTACTTCACCACTTTTCTAAAAAAAACTTGCTTCACCTCTTGCTGCAGTAGCCATTAGCCAATCAACTCCACTTCATATTTCATTTCTATTCTTTGATTTTTACGGTTTCTCCAATTACAAATAAGTTACTCCCCCTTTACCTCTAATTTTGTTCTATTTATTTTTTTCACTATTAAATGATAATTTCATTTTAATACCCCATTAATTAATTATACACAAAGTCTTGTTTTAGACTGACTAACTGTTAGACGGGATTATTTTATAATTGATGTAACGAATGGGATGTTGATCAAAATAAAAAATAATGAGATGATTTGATATATATTTTTATTTATTGCAACAAGGTTTTTATAATTTGGATTTTTTTTAAAAAATGTATCTAATCTTTATAACTTTTGACCCTAAATTTTTTTAAGCGGAATTTTTCATGATTAGTCTAACCGTTAGTCGGTCTAACAAGAGCCATTCTCTAAATTATGTATAATAATAATATTTTTTAAAAATAATAATTTTAAAAATATGTGTTACAATGAATTAATAATATTTCACACAATAACTTTCACATTTATATATTTTAAATTTTTTACAATTGTCACATGGTCAACTTAATTGATAAATAATGACTAAAACACATATGGAGGGACTTAGGGAGTAGACAAGTTTCAAATAGGGATTTCCGACATAAAAATTTGTTAATTATGGTAGGATTCAGAAAGCATGAGTTGCTTGGCAAACCACCAGCATCCGATGGGACTTCTGAGAGCGGAAGCTTAGAGCCATTTTGTTCCAAGGCTAGCGAGTGATTTCTTCTATTTTGCAATCTAAATGTTTGATTTATTTTATTTTTTCCAACTAGCTTTGGATTGAATTGTATACCTACCTTTTTGTGGCTACAAGCATTTCTTCTTTTGCTCAGGACATTTAGGTTGGTTAAATTTCTATATGTTGGATTTAATGTTCAAATAATGTTAGGTGACTTAATTAGGTTACAATTATTTACTCAACAATAACATTTCTCTATATTGGTGTCTAACCAAAGCCCTTAATGAGAACAGAACATATCCGATTCAAGTAAGATTGTAGAACATTCAAATCATCAAGTTGTGGTATTTTTTTTACTATATTAGAACAAATTAGATCCTTAAACATGGGCTAAGGCCTCACTAAGTGAGTCTCACCCTACCTAGTAAATGCTAAAAGCGAAGACATATAGACCTGCCTGTTGAAAAAAATGGCAAGTTTCGCGCTGCCCATTGAAGTTGTTGCAACCGTTTGATATTTACTAGGGTAGGGTAAAGCCATTTGATATTTACGGCAGATTTTTATTAGGGTAAGAAGAGCATATTTTGCTAAAACTCGAATGGGGTAAGTGAATGGGCTTGCACAGGTTTATGATAATGGGCTTGCACGGGTTTAACATTTTCAAGCCGTATGAGTTCTTTGGACTCTTTGGGCTTGCACGGTTTTATGATAGTGAAGAACCCGAAGCATTGTTAAAAAAGGAATTATGATATAATAACGGGGGTCAACATACATTTCATGTCACCATAAAAGAGACGGCTTAATCATAGTAAGCATACGTGAAGTTAAAATTTATATACTTGTAAATTTTTACAATTGTAACATGGTCAACTTAATTGATAAATAATGAACTAAAACACATATAGAGGGACTTGGTGAGTAGACAAGTTTCAATAGGGATTACTGGCATCAAAAATTTTTAATTAGGGTAGGATTTAGAAAGCATGAGTTGCTCGGTGAACCACCAGTAATCGACGGGGCTTCTGGGAGCGTAAGCTTAGAACCATTTTGTTTCAACACCGGTGAGTGATTGCTTCTATTTTTCAATCTAAGTTTTTTGTTTATTATTTTTCCAATGAGTTTTGGATTGAGTTGTATTCCTACCTTTTTGTGGCTGCAAGCTTGTTTTCTTTTGTTCAAGAGATTTAGGTTTGTTAAATTCTATATGTTGGCTTCAATGTTCAAATAGTGTTAGGTATCTTAATTAGGTTTCAATGATTTACTCAACAACAATATTTTTCTATATTTGTGTCTAACCAAAGCCCTTAATGAGAACAGAACATATGCAATTCAAGTTAGATTATAGAACATTCAAATCATCAAGTTGTGGGTGGTGTTTTTTTACTGTATTAGAACAAATTCGATCCTTAAATATGGACTAAGGCCTCACCAAGTGAGGCTCACCCTACCTAGTAAATGCTAAAAGCGAAGAAATACAGACCTACCTGTTGAAAAGGGTTGTTGAAAAACCCAGCAAGGTTCGCGCCGCCCGCTGAAGTTGTTGCAGTCGTTTGATATTTACTAGGGTAGGGTAAAGCCATTTCATATTTATTGCAGATTTCATTAGGGTAGGAAGAGCATCTTTTGCTAAAACTCGAATGGGGTAAATGAATGGGCTTGCACGAGTTTAAGATTTTCAAGCCGTATGAGTTCTTTAGCACTACAAGAAACTGAACCTATTACTTCGCCCTATTTACCTCGGTTTTTTGGCTTAGCTCAAAAAACCAAGGTCAAAAGTTCTTTTACCTTGGTTTTTTTAAAGTAAGTAATAGGTTTTTACCGCAGTTCTACAATAACCATAGTAAATAGTCTAGGATATTGAAGTAAAAGTTATTACCGATGTAATTACGACATCGGCAATAAAGATACGACATAGCAGTAATAGTCGGTGATGAGAAAATTGACTTCGTACCATCAGTCGATGTGACCGACTTCTATCTGACATAAGGAGCGACATCAATTTTTCTACTAGGTAAAGTCACACATGCCCCTCGGTCCAAACTTGTGCCTAAATCCTTTCAATAAAATTAATTAATGCGATGTCGAACCTAAATCGGTGACATATCGGTTAACGCAAAAATACACTGCGAATGAAACGTAAGGTCGCACGTATCTATCATACCTTATAAATTAAGGATACTTAACCAATACAGGCAAAACTTGGAATGTGCCATCTAAAGGTTTCATTCCTAGTTCACCACATCTAGTCTCAAATTTCATCAAGTTATATATGTAAGACTAAAGCTAGGTACGTACGTATATCCAAAACACATAATGCTACGTACCATGTAAGATCCCTGCAAAATCAATCAAAATGAAAAAGAAAGACATAGAATCTTAATAAAATCCAAACAAACCTTCTTCATCTTCTACGACAGACAAACACCTTGGCTATCAATAGGGTGGTGACTTGGGTGGGATAACATCATCTGCCGACGAACTGCTTCCATTTTCTTGAGAATTAGTCTTCAACTCTTCTGTAGAAGACTCGTTATCGCCGGCGTTAGACCCTCCTTCATCATCTGTGGTATCCAGCTCATCCTCGTTAACCCCAGGCCCCTCATACCCCGTAGGTTCATTGATCGCATCGGAAATCATAGACTTCAACACCCCCAATTCTTTCGTAAGATTACGCACGATGTGCTTCATGTTCAGCGCCATAGCCTTGATCTCGGCCATGTCCTTCAGGAGGATGCCGCAAGCCTTTTTTTAAGTCCCGTGGGATAAGAAATTAGTTACACTAAATGAAAAGGTTAACATTTTAATTAATGATAATTTGAATAAACAAAAACACTCAAAATTTTGTTACCCGTTAGGGGGCGGGAATAATGGTGGGGTAAACGTCCATAGTTGTGGAAGCTGATGGAGTTGCCTCGGGCCTGGGTGTGCGATCAATATTCTTGTTAGGGACATTGCGATCAATCCACGCCCCCTCCTCCCAAACCCAATGCTTCATCCTAAAGTAGTTTGCATCGTAGTACTTAGGATGGATCTTCACTTTCGATTTGATGGGAACCTTCTTATTCCCCAAAATGGCAGTGATGACGTTGTTGTGGGGGAGTGTCCGACTCTTTGTGGAGAGGGCCACCTGATGCATCTCCTGGATAATGGTTTACCCGGGGTCGACTACCTTCTTTTTCGCAAAGTGGTAGTACATGACAGTCCCGTTGATCGTGCACCCAGTAGGATGTCCGGCTGGGATAAGTACTTGTACAATTATATTGAACATCATTCTCTCCTGAAGGTTGAGAACACCAAGCTTGATCTACTTTATTGGGATGAATCCGTTCCCCACTTTAATTTTGAAGTACTTCTCCACCACTTAGTTGGGGTCAAGCTCCCTAGATGGGTCATTCTCGTCGACCCGTTAAGGCCAATTGTCCAGGCAGTACAGCTGTAGAGGCTCAACCTCCAGCCTGTGGCAGAACCAGGATGTTATGTAAGAGGGGGCTGAAAAGAGAGGCAAAAACAAAATTTCAACGCTAAGTACAACAATATTTTAACAAAAAATGCTTACATAATAAGAAGTATACATAATAATTATATTTTTACAAGTACGAAAAATTACTGCATAAAAATTTACACAAACACGGGAAAATATGTGAAATTAAATTATCACTATAAATTTATGTCAAATTAAATTATTACTAGAAAAATATGTCAAATTAAATTATTACTATAAATTTATAATTAATTCACACAAGTCACACGAACACGGAAAAATATGATATTCAATTCAAATAAGCTATTCACAATCCACATGATTCGAATAAGTTATTCAAATTCAACACAAGTTCACATAATTCAAATAAGCTAGTCACAAAGTCCACACTCTAAAGAATTAAAATTTCAACAAAAAACTAAATATGCTATTCAAATTTAACACAAAAAAGCTATTCAATTCAACACAAGTTACACATAAAAAAAAATTGGCTCGGACACAACACAAGTTACACAGGTTACACAAATAAGCTATTCAATTAAGTTCTTTTCCTAGCATACCTTTCCCTTGGTTTAGCTCGGACGCGGTCGCTAGTTGAGGGCGGATACGCTAGACGCGGGCAAATGGAAGGTGGCGCACTTGTCGGCGCGGTGGATGGACGGACAGTGGCCACGCCGATCGGCAGAAGTGGGAACTGGGAAGAGCAAAGTTTGAGCTTAGAGAGACGCGATTCTCCTTTAAGAAATTGAAAGGTAGGGTTTTCACTTTCCTCTGTTACGTTTGTATTTGGGCCAATTGGGTTTCAGCCCAATTGGTCATCCTTTTTCCCTTTACATTAACAAAACGATGTCGTTTCACTTATGGAAAAACGACGACGTTTTGTTTGGTGAGAAAACAAAAAAATAGAAAATTGGATACAGAGGTCATCTTCTTCAACTTGATGCCGGAATAGGGGGGCGCTGCTAGGGTTTAGGGGGGTGGAATTCGGTGGTTCCTGGTAGCTCTAGGCCTAAATTCTGAGCTACCGAATCCTAGGGGTGGCGCCAGTACTCCCTCACCCCCCTGGTTCAGCCCCTGCCTCCGACTGATCCTCCCCATCGATTGTGCACCCAATCACCTGATTGATGAACTCTATCGTCATCTCCACGTTTAAATAGCTCACTCTTGTCTTGTATATGGTGTTCGATTCCCTAGCAAAATTGGCATAGAACTCCTTGACCTCTGTATCATACGTTAGTTTATCCAAGCATATCAAACCCTCTAATCCTGACGATTTGAAGGGTTCGAGGAAAACTTCGAGGTGTAGTAATTCCACATCCTCGGGCTTCATCACCTTAACCTTTTTTACCCTTCAATCCTGGATCTTTTAGAAACGCTTCTCTGCCTCCTCATTGATGAAGCATATTTGGTCCCATGTTGGCGGTGGAGGAGTGGCCATTTTCTTTACCTTCTTTGTGCGCGGTGCACCTGCCCCCGTGGTTTCTTCCCTTTCCTTCTTAGCTGTCTGCTTCATTCGAACCATATGAGAATCAAAGGGATGTAGAACAGTAAGTGCAACAGTCAAGAACTCAAAGATGTCAATGTGTTTTAGCCGAGTTTGTATTCATGTCATATGACTTATTCTAGACCTATGTGATGTATGCAAAGTCGTAGATTCATGTGTCTGAATGTGCGACATCGCAGTTCAATCGACTAAGCCAAAACAATATGCAACTAGAACACGACTGGTCCTAAAACACCTATAATCTCAACTAAAATTTTACAAAGTAAACAACTAACATGCCACGATTGAATAACCAAGCAATGAGCAACAAAAAAAGTATATGAAACCCGAAAAACTAACATCAAACTTCATCCGAAAATCCTTACCTTGTTAGGGTTGATTGCTCTTCCTCTTTGGAGAAATTCGCCAATGCACTACGTTCAAAGCAATTGAAGTTAGTTTTGGTGCTATGGTGATATGTGACCCATGTTTTCCATTGAGATTTGAATATTTTCCGACCATTTTTTTTCAAGTGGGAGGTTTGGGGTGTGATGTCGTTGATTAGGAATGCTAAGAGGTAGTGTGGTCAGGTATTTAAATACCCGCAGTGAAACACTGTCGTTTGGTGCAACTTCGCAGTCTGTGTCGCATAGGAAGAATAAGACAGGGACTGTAGTGTGACTTTGCGGGTCATAGGTTTGGGCCCATCGTAAGGGCCAAACATTTTTGGATTGGGCCTGGACTATAGGTAATCAAATTGATATGCAGTGATATCGCAATAATAATCAATCTATACGAGATAGAACTGAGGCATGTCCGATGTTGCACATAATAAACACTAGGCCATATTAGAGTAGCGGTCCAATCCAAAAATAACTACAGTCCTGGTCAGTGGCGGACTAAAAGCACAAAAGTCGATATCGCTTCAATGTCTTCATCACTGAGTTCGAAATCGATGCAAGAGTGATGTCGCACTGATGGATTGCGGGCCAAATAGCCCAAATTGCATAGTCTTTGTTTTTCATGAAATATAAAAGTAATAAAATTACTTCAATCAAATTTTGACTACCATGTTTGAATTTGGCCATGGACGCGTTGCCAAAATCATTCACGGACATGGCATTACAAAACTCTGGGGAAATTACACTACGGCCCAAACTTCTATGTTTGTCACTGTGTGTTAAGATGCTTTCACCAGAACAAAAAACAAATGTTTCATATGGAAATTATGCATACTGTCTCACAGGCACGCGAACCTGGGTAATCTTTCGGGTTTTTTTATAGTATTCCATTAATACTGTAATGGGTTA
This sequence comes from Rubia yunnanensis, assembly GCA_037428765.1. Lineage (NCBI taxonomy): Eukaryota > Viridiplantae > Streptophyta > Magnoliopsida > Gentianales > Rubiaceae > Rubia > Rubia yunnanensis. The sequence continues at coordinate 59,114,179 of CM075069.1, read as the reverse complement.
AGCATTATGGGAATGAAAATTTCTGCCACATATATAGAATCACATGAAATTTTATATTCTAGGTTTTTTGAAAATATAATAGTAATAAAATTCTGTCCTTCAATTGTTACAAAGCGCCAGTACGTAGTCTAAAGCAAATTGTAGATGATTACTTAAAAGTATAAGATTTTTGGTAGTATGATCTTGTGGAAGTCTATGGGGAAATATAAGACCAGTTTATTAATTACTCTCGGTTATTATAAGTTCGACTATATATGGACGACGCTGCTTTTTTTCGGGACAATCGGAATCGAGTTTGAGACCACACATTGTCTTTTTTATTTTTTTTTTCACTTAGGTCCCTCCAAGAAATTGGAGATGTCGAAATGCAAAATTGGATATATCATTATTTTATTCAAATTTTGGCGACAATGTTGTTCTGATTTGGCATAAATGGGTCGACAAAAGGGTCCGAAACCTTTAAACGGAGATTTTTACGACAAATTTAAATTATTAGATTATGGCCACATATCCGATGTCACACACATGTCGCATGTCACGATAGATAAACCGAATAGCTAGCGAGATTGATCATTCTGAAATTTCTAGCGGGAACAGAAAATTTCAGGCAAAAATTTGAAATAAAATTACCCCCCAAACCTCTTTTTCATGTCAATAACTATCACCACTAACACTCATTTCCATCTCCAATACATATCCCACAAACCCACCCTATCCATTCACACCATAATGAAAGGGCTCATTCAAATTGATTCCTTCAACCATCAACAAGCATCCAAGGATGAATGCATTTTTAGGTTCAAATTTATTGAGGTACTTTTCCATCTTTTACATGTTCCTTTAGTAATTTTGTTACCATCTATACCTTCTATATGTTTTTTCGTCATTCATGAAAGATCAAAGAATTTTTGAAGGGTGAATCATTGTGTCACATGTTATATATTGTATGTTGTTTTTGTTACCAATAAGATGGCATGTTTGTAAAGAGTGAGAAAAATGGATTACATTCGGATGAACACAATATGAATGTGCGACGCCGGTCATATTTAATCGCTCGATACGAAATGACACCGAGTAAGAACCGACGTCGCAAAGGTGAGGAATTGTTGAGTTTAGCATTAATATCCATGAATATCCAAAGTCAGTTTTCGGTCTCTGTGACCTCGGTTTTTATGAGTCCGACGTTGCTTGATACTGATTAGTTACTATTTCCATATTGCGAGTCATGCCATCTACATATGAATATATTACATGTATTTTTGGGTACTTCCCAATTGTAACATAATTTTTGTTTCCCGTGTATTGGTTGTACTAGGATCAAATGGAGTTATCAGTGGATTCTAGCATATCAGATGGATGTAGTTGGCTTCTCACAGGTCGCCTTAGAAATATGAATGTCGTACAACGTAGAAAATGGAGGTTAAATACAATTATTGTTTCAATTTTATATCAACCTTATGTATTTTAATATATTGTTACATATATTAGTAATATACTAGTATGTCATAATTTTGTTGGTCTAAATGAACATGTCAATTAATGATTTCCACAATAATTGAACAATTGAGTGTTGTATGATGTTCAACCATTACTCGATTTAGCACATTATTTATAACATGTAATGGCTATCGAAGACCGATCGTTTGCATCATCGAATATTTGTTATTAATATTTTACGAGAAATGAGAGCTAATCGACTAAGCCGCGGCGCCGCATTAACTGGCTCCAAAACAACATATTAGCATCGTCACTTTTTTTGTGACGTCGGACAAACAAAATGACGTCATTTTGTCAGTGTTTCACATTACCAGGGACACGGTGTAGGTCCCTCACTATGTGCGATATTACTTCTGAGCAACTCCGACATCACTTGTATTATGAACGACATCATCTAGTGCAACGTCGACGCACTTCCTCTCCCATCGGCTGCTATATTCCTTTCATCGACGTCACATGCTTCATGATGTCGGTGTCATATCCAATGATGTCGCAGCCGGGGTATCATACCATTGGCCTACTACCATGCTGCAACTTCGATCTCAATTAATGCCGAAGTCGGTGAAAAACCGAGGTAAACGGTACTATTTACCTCGGTTTTGAACCAAGGTAAAAAGTATGCTTTTTTACTTCACCCACATTTACCTCGATTTTTTTGGGGCTGAAGTCCGAGGTAAAAAGCACTGAAAAATTGAGATAATAGGTGATGTCTCTTGTAATGTGGGCTCTTTGGGCTTGCACAGGTTTATGATAATGAAGAACCTGAAGCATTGTTAAGGGAATTATTATATAATAATGGGGGTCAACGTGCATTTCCTTTCACCGTAAATGTTGTTGCTTAATCATATTAAGCATATGTGAAAGTTCAGATCTATATATTTGTAAATTTTTACAATTGATAAATAATGAACCAAGACACATGTAGAGGAACTTAGGGGTAGACAAGTTTCAAATAGGGATTACCGGCATCAAAATTTATTAATTGGGGTAGGATTCAGAAAGCATGAGCTGCTTTGTGAACCACCAACAGCCGGTGGGGCTTCTGAGAGCGAAGGTTTAGAGCCATTTTGTTCCAACACCAACGAGTGATTGCTTCTATTTTGCAATCTGTCTGATTTTTTTTTTCCAAGCGTTGGATTGTGTTGTATTCCTAACTTTTTGTGACTGCAAGCTTTTCTTCTTTCAGGAGATCTAGGTTGGCTAAATTTCTATACGTTGGCTTTTATGTTCAGTGTTAGGTAACTTAATTATGTTACACTGATTGGACTTTATGTTCAAAGTGTTGGGTAACTTAATTATGTTAAACTGATTTATTCAGCAACAACATCTCTCTATATTTGTGTCTAACCAAAGCCCTTAATAAAAGCAGAAAATATTTAATTCAAGATTATAGAACATTCAAATCATCAAGTTATGGGTGCTTTTTTTATTTACTATATTAGAACAAATTGGATCCTTAAATATGGGCTAACTAAAGGCTCACCCTACCTAGTATATATTTATATAGTTATGAAATTTAAAATAAGATACAAATGAAATATGTGTACACATTTGAATTAAATCTAGAATAAATAAAAACAAATACATTACTTTTAACTTTAAACACGACACGCCAATATTGAAGTTTCATTTACGATACTTGCATTGAAAAGCAAAACATAATTAATTCGTGTTGGCAAGACTCTTCCATCCACATCATAATGAAACCTAGTAATAATGCCAAGTGACCCAGAAATTTGCCAAGTAGCCCCAAAACTTATGGATGATACTCATTGTATTGAAGATGTTCTAAGGAAGCATATCTTACCAAGGGATATTAAGTAAACCTACCAGCACCAAGAACCTATATCTAATGAGCTCTGACTAAAAACTGTACATCTGCATAACACTACAATCAATATGCTCTTGGCATGCACTGACAACTAGGCTATGGTTCTTCGAGAAAGCACCCAATGTGAAAAGCCTGGTTTTTGTCAGTGTTTTGATCCTCACCAGCAGAATTCTTCGATGAAGCTTTGGTGGCAGAAAAGTTCCGGTAAGGCCTACAAACAGGAGGTAAAAACAACCCTGATTGTTTGTCCATCAACAGCAGCCGCCCACACTTGCTGCACAAACACCAATAAAAAAAATTCATAACCAGATGAGGGGGATTGGTGACCAGGGAAAGTATAAGAACTTAATCTCACCTGCAAACTTTAGTAAAGATAGTCTGATAGCTGCACACCCAATGCTTCAAGAAACCAAAATAAGAGATAGAATTCAAATTCCAACCATGGTGGCAATCAGAGAAACTCAAACATGAACAAGAGACTTGAAAGAGATGATTTAAAATACCAATAATGTATACAAGGCTGTTTCTGCATTGTAACCAACAAAATACTGCAGAGCTAGGGAAGCATGTTCCTATGATATGGAGATATTCAAACATGCCACCATCAGGAAAAACGTGAACCAAACACCAGCCACATCACGAAGAAGGCCACCAAAAAGGCACACATAAAGTAAATGAAATCAAGCTAATACCGTTATGTTCTTAAACACATGGTGAGTTGAAAATCCCCTAGCATGCACATAGCTTCCACCCTTCATCATCAAAATTAGTAAGCCATCAAAGCATGTCCTTACCCGACAAAACTATGAAGACCATTCAAAGCATTCTAAACATAATAACTTCAATCATTCAAATTACAGAAAGGAGAACAAATACATGATAGAAAAACATAGGGGGGCATTGATTGAATGTCAATCAAGTGAACTTTATGATGCTTTTATGTGTGAAAACAATTTGGTTAAAAAGTGAAAGACCTACATATTTTCCTTTCAAAATATGATACTTCCTCCATCTCATAATAATGTTACTATGTTGGGATTCCCCGTAAATTAAGAAAAGTGAAAAGATTAAGCAAAATAATGTAACTGAGAAAAGAAGAGAATGAAAAATGAAGAAGATAATATAAGTGAGTAAGTAGAGAATGAAAAGTGACTAAAACAAGAGAAAGTAATGTAACTGTGGCATAAGAAATTAATGAAATGTTTGCCAGAAATGGAAACAAAAACAGATAAGGCATATTTAGGGGTGGAGGGAGTAGCATAATAGCATTCACAGAGTTGCAAGTTTGTCAGAGTGGGAACAATGCAACAATATATAATCTTGAACAAACTTAAGGGCCACAATGCAGCAATATATAACACAAAGACTGTCTCAGAAAGATTCTAAGCAGAATGCATATGAAAGATGAGATATTCTTTTGCATCTGAAAGAAAGATCACCTCATCAGGCGAGAAGAAAGCTAGAGCGTCAGGATCTGTGGAACCAGCTGGATGCAATGATATGATAACTCTAAAGATGGAAGGAAAGAACAACTCCACGACAGAAACCTTATCTTTAGTGGCATTGCTTACTAATGCTTGTCTTGATTGATGTTGGAAGCTTTGATCTTTTGAAGACTCAGATAAACTATCAGAAGATGGCAGCAAAGAAGCTCGCTTCAACCAGTCTAACCTCAGGTGTGTAGAAGTTTTGACATTTGGAACCTCTTTTTCCAGAAGCATCAGAACATCAGACAGTGTTCTCCGCTCGCTTACATCTTCTGAATATTGAGGCACGCACTGTTTCTTCTTAGCAGATTCTGCAGCAGCACCATCATCAAGGTGAGGAAAAAATCTTCTTTTCTGATCAGTGAATGCTTTGAGAGCCAACCTGCATATATTTCCGATTCAAACAAAACATTTCAAAAAAATGCAAGGATGCGAAGTATGAAAGAAAGTATGTACTCAATTAAAGTTGTCCAGGAGCTAAATTTACAAAACTGCATCATTAGATTACTGTTTGTGGATAACATCTATTAGAGGACCTTAGAACCCAAGTTTTATAAAAACTGAAAATTAGTGATTCAATACTTTGAATATCAAAAGCTATAACCATCAAGGACACATTTATATCAATAAAAAATTTGCGTCCACCCCAACACATCCATGATGTCAAGTCGAATGGCCAAATTGAGAATGATCTGCTACAAACTAATTACTTACCTTAAATGTAATTAGTGAAGAAGGGGACAAATAAGCACAAGGATAGAAAAGACCTACCTAGTCCGGTCCACCGCAGATGCACCAGCCTGACCAGCAAGTTGACGTTTCCACGCATATGCCACAACAGCACCATCTGGGCACACCAGAGGCATGTGAAGGCCCCATGAATTACTTCTGGCACGAAGGGACTCGCTGAGAACACCAGAATCTTCTAATTGTCTACCTAAGGCACACAATATATTACACAGCTAACTAATTAATATTACTCCCATAATCAGAAGAAGCAGATAATAATATGGCAAAGCACAAAACTAGGGGTGGCAAATGGGCTGACGAGTCAAATACGGGTAGGATAATGTGGGTAATTATAAAATGTGGGTATTACCCATTTCAACCCATTTTATAACTGGTCAAAAATAAGACGGGTAAAATACAGGTCGGATTGAAACTCGCTAAACCCGCGGGTCAAGAATCACTCAGCCCACAGGTTAAAAATGGGTAAATCCACGGGATTCTACCCATATATTGACCCATATGGGTTTATATACCAATCCATATGTTGCTGATGTGGCAGAAGAAGTGGGGGAATAAAATGAGTTGGCTAAATTTCAGCCACAAATTCCAATAAGAAAACAGTCAAAATATGAACCTTTGGTTGAGACAGACGATAATAGAAAGTAAGAACCTTTGGTTGGGATGGAGGGAGTATAGGCTAACATATAAATTCTAAGTTTTCCATATTATTTAGTTATCCGTTTTTTAAAAATAAAGCTCTATAAATCCATATAAATCGAAGGTTTCCGTATAGGTTAACCCATATGGATGATTTTAGAGTTGTTAAGATGAAAGAACATCAGAATAATTTTAGACCATCACAAAAGATCCTACTACAGCACACAAAAATAGCTAACAAGCAATGATATCAACGATGCCAGTGTAGGTTCAGATTTTCTAGTTTCATAAATAGGCTAAAGATGCAAACATGTAAATGCCTACAGACCCCATTTTTCACTACATGGGCACATCAGAAATAAAAACCGAAAACGCATATGTACTTCGTAACAACAATTTCAGACACAGCCACAACATTTTCTTTCCAAGACCGTGCAATAATTTGAGCAGTGAAAACAAAATCTAGCAGCATAGTAGGTTGTCAAACTAAGCATCTTGTCACAGTAATTACATGCCAGCACAATCAGTAAACTTTTCAACAAACATCGCAAGCAGAATGCAACAAACATGCCAAATAACTATCCACTGGACACCACGAACCATTGACTGTCTATATCTCCATGTAGCCCTCATGTTTATATACCTTTCACACCAAGTACATTGGTGTGGGTGCATATGGAATATTAACTGTGTGATTTCCCATAGAGAATTATAGTCACACACGGATTCCAAAATGATCTAATCAAAAGTAATTTCTTTGGTCTACCAGAGTAAAGCAAGTAACGATGCGAATAATAGACTTCATTGCAGGATTGTTCATTCTCATTTACTAGCTTCCTCCAGGGTGCACAATCTGAACAGAGCGAATGAATTCACAGCTTCAAGAACATGGTTCTCTTCTCACATTTACTACAAAAACAACTCATACTAGGAAGTAGAAACCACATGAAATGGCTATATGATAGAATAATAACTGCATAAGACTTTGACGCTTGTGTAATTAACACTGAAACAACCTAGAGTGTTAGTTCAGCTGGTTGCGGTGAAGCAGGCATTCCTTTTGTAAGTAAATCTCAGTTGTTATTCCTTGAAATTGGGCATTGTACCTAAAGCTAAATCGACAACAGAGTAAGAACCAACATTATTTGAGAGTGATCTAGAGTGACTCAAATGAAGACATAGTTAGTTCACAGTTTCCCTGCTCACAGGCAGGTCATAATCTGCTTGATGCAAACAAATTCAGAGGAGTTCATCTCACTTGAAAGTAGCACTAACTTGCACTTCCATAACAAGAGTCTTTGTTAACCTGTCTCCACAATAAGGGTCTCAATTCCAGTCACTTCACACTAACCTCATTTGTCATCAAATAATTAAGACCAGTCGAAACAAATATAGCATCATTAGAAAGAAGAGCAGGTGGATGATAAGGATCATCAGTTAAAAATCAAATCAATTCATTACTAATATATATCAACAGTGTGCTTATTATTCATATTAGCATGTTAATACCAGTACTAAAAATACATTCAAAAACTCAGGTAGTAGCACCATACAGCAACCATATGAGTATATACATTAGATATTAAACTCTGGTGAAGCTATCTCAAGAAATAAACTAGTACATGTTTTTAGTTCAGTTCTTGCACCAAAATACCAAAAACTACCAAATCAAATGAGTTGACCATATCAAGTTAGAATATATCATATTATCTCATAAGCTCATGGTAAATAAACATCATATCATTGCCCTTAATTTTTTGCGTTTCTACTTACTAGGATAAAACAATGTGGGATCAAGGTTTTTGGTCTGGATAGACTAGTAACATCTGTATGGTAAAAATTATGGCCTACATGTACAGAAGGTCACATATTTTACTTCTTGAACAGCCATCATTGCCATCTCAATAGAAATGAGATCTTGCAAGTTCCAACACTCAAGAAGATTGGAACTAGTTCCAACAATACTTGAATGCTTCCAGTCCAAACAAATGACTGTGTGGTCAACTCCGATGATTTAACAGTTCAAGAACAAAGAACCAAACTTCACAATCTCATTAAGATCTGAAACAATATAAATAAGGAGAACAGATCTTTACCTAAGCATCAAACAAGGAAATTCACCACCCATATTAAAAATCACCCTCAGCTTCAACCAGAAGTGATTTGTTTGAGTGTTAAAGTGATTCTTTGACATGAGCAAATCCAGAATAATGATAAAAGATGGTAAAGAAAAACGGGTCTTGCACTAGGATAAAACAGGTAAACCTGTGGGTATGACCATTTTCGAAAACTCGAGGTCAACCCGCAAACCCACCCGTCCGACCCATAATTTTTAATTACACATCTGACCCATTCCCCCATTTTATCTATCACCCATTATACCCAAATTCATTCGAATTTAAAGATATAAACCCGTTTGACCCATAGGTTACGGGCCTATTTTGCTACCCCTACACGCAACCCTCATTCAAATTCAGTAGAATAGACCATCCATGCCAATTACCCTTACAATACTCTCAATGTTCATCTCTAGACACCCGCTCTCTTGGACTTGACTCCAATTCAGTTCAGTTATATAGATTTCAGTTCAGTTCAAACAGCAGCCATAGGTAAAATTCCTGATATTTCAAATCAAAACGGCTAGAAACAAATAGCTTGTAATTTACAATAAAAGAGTGCAGATTATGTTACCGATGGTGCGGAGGTCTTGGAGATGCTGGCGCATAGAAGCTTCTTCTTTGAGGATGAGCTGCAGAGGTTTGGTAGACTGTTGATGCGGCTCAGAGGCGGCCACAAATAGGGCTTCTAGTAGCCGATCCGCGCCGATCCTTATGTCAGCAATCAGACGACCAGCTTGTGATAGGCGGTCCATCGCTTGAGCCACCTGCTTCGGCGGCGCTTCAGCCACGCGTTCCTTGGTCGAGATGGCTCCCCCTGTCGGCGGTGGCGCTGGGGATGCCTGCTGTTGCATCTTGGTTTGCTGATGTTGAGGGTACTTTGAACAAACGTGTTATTAATACAAGGACAAGGATTGCCCTCCATCGAAGTGCATTGAGCCATGGATCCAAGGGTGCAACTGTAACTTTACGCCTCCTTTTCAGCAAATTGGCTGACAGTGTTAGAGATTAGGGATGGACCCAATTAAATTGGGTAGGGGTTTTGTATTCTAGGCTATCGGCAGTGGTAAAGATAATCAATTGTTTCTGACTAATTAAATATATTATTTTTATTTTTTTATCTCACTTTAAAGATCACTCCAGAGACAATCTTTTTCTTTTTCACAATGACAAAAAATCATGTTTTACTATTCATGAACCCCATTTGATTTTCTCTATCTCACTCATTAATTTGACAATTAAATTTGATTTTAAATAAAGTTATTCACCCAAAATAAGTTGAATGTAAAATTTAATAATATATTTTATGATTTCAAATATAATTTCTTTTTTTTCAAAATATGTTAAATAATTTATTTTTCTCGTTCTTGTCAATATCATGCTTCGGTTTAAAAAAATAAAATTAATTTCAATTTTTAAAGAAATTATTAAAATGAAATTAAAAAAATAAATAATAAGAGAATTCCATTTTTTAAATATTATATAAAAAACATTAAAATTACAAAAACCAATTATAACAACTATAAAAATTACAGAAAATACTAAATTCCGAATTTGAAAATGGACAATAATTCAGATTTTGAGAAGAATTTTTCAAATTGAAAGAATTTGGAATTATTTTATCTTTTCCCTTAGACGTTCTTCAGAATTGGAATTTGGTATAAGTATTGGATTTTTTTTTAAATTAACCATCCGAGGATGGGAGGAATTTATTAGGCTCCCCGAACCAGAATTAAATAGGCCAAATTAGGCGCATAATGACTTTAAATGTTACAAAAAGGTCATCCATTTGATGATCCAAGAGCCAAAATAAGCTCTTGAAGCAATAAATCACTTGCAACCAAAAACGGTGTTTCCACCTATTCAAAGCTAGAACTAAAACTAATGTTCATCGATGAGCTTGCAGAGGACTATCTTAGTAAACCATCTAACTAAAATACCACGAACAAGTCGGCGAATCGAGCAATTCGAAACCCCGGTTTGTCAATGATATGCCTGCCAAATGGGATGTAAGATAATCTCTGAGTTAACCAGGGGAAGTCACGGATACCATATCCAGAAAGCAGCTGTAATGTTTGGGAGGCGAAAAAATTTGCTCAACATCCTAGGAGCTGGTTGAGGGGTGTTGAAGTGGAACAAGATTTCATAGAGTAGTTAGCTTGAGAAGTAGATTATTGCTGGGGGAGAAAAATGCCTCGCCCTGCATCCAGTGCATTGCCACCCTTGCTTGACATCCGTATCCTATCCATGCATTCAGTCGAAATACCTGTACTAATAAGAAGAGAAAACCAGCAGTATCTATGCTAAAAATCATGTACCCCTAATTTCAGAGTAGTGCTGGGAGAAAAAAAACTAAGCAAACTGAGCAATCCTTTTCCAAGTCCTACTGATATCCATAGGAGATCCAATACGAATCGTTGGATAACCCATGCTATCGAGTGACAGTAAACCCCTAAGGAAGAGGGGAATAGACCGAGGGTTTAAGTCTCCCTGTAGATGATTTTCCCTAGCAAATTTTGCCAAGAAATCTGCAGCTAAGTTTGCTTCTCTAGGGGTATGCTGGATTGGGTGTGTGAATTGTTCTAAATTAAGAGCACTGCAAATGGAGAAAGTTCTCCAAGGGCTGCACAATGGGTTTTGAATACCCCTAACAGCAGTTAAACAATCAGATTCTATGACACAAGTACCTAAAGCTAGTTCTGTACAGATTTCATATCCACATTGTATTGACAAAAGTTCAGCTTGTAAAGGGGTTGGACACTGAAACGATTTAACTCTCATTTTAACCACATTCCCTTTCCAATCCCTGACTATAACTGCAGATGAGGAAAACCCACTAGAGATCCAAGATGCATCAGTATTAATTTTATAACCAGATTGTGGTTTTTTCCAGTACTCAGCAGATATAGCAATTTTTTTCTTTTGAAAGATTTGTGGAATGAGTTTATCCTGAATCCATTGCTTATGCCTTTCTCGATTGCCTATCACTTGGTGAGCTGTGAATATTTGATAGATCGTATCTTTAATATCATAAAAGCATGCATCTGTTGAGAAAGGTCTATTTTCAAAAAATATTTTGTTTCTATTAGTCCAGAGATTCCATATTGTAACCAGTAAAGCAGCAGTTATCAGTTTGGCATGAATCTTTGATTCAGCCTTAAAAGATAGATAGAATTCCACTCTGCTTTTTAAACTCCTAAATCCCTTTTGTTGTAACAGTAAAAGTGAATGAACACCTTGCCATACACCACAGGAAGAGGGGCATGAATTAAAAAAAATGATCCAGGTTATCAGCATGGTTCAGGCAAAGAGGGCATTTAGAAGCCAAAGAGAAACCCATCCTACTTAGAATATTATGGAAAGGTAAGATGCAGTTTAGAGCTCTCCAAAGAAGTACAGACATCTTTTTAGGAATGAAAGAGGACCAAACCTTTTTAAAATGTTTGATTTCTGGTCTTTTTTGTCTGAATAAGGTGTAGGCCGATCTAATTGAAAAGTTCCCATCATTTGTTGGAGTCCAGACAAGCTTATCAACGTGAGAGAATTCCAGCTCCACTTCCTACAAAATATGAAGGGTATTGGTAGCCAAATGAGGCTCCAGATTTGGTAAGATAGCAGTTTTGTTGTTAATGAAAGTCCTAAGAGAGATGTCCTTGAAGGGAATATCTATCTCCTCAGGCCATTTATAACACAAAGCTCCCTCTCCTGTCCAATTTGCATCCCAAAATGAGCAATCACCAACTCCATAAATGACTCTAGAATACCTGTTGGCCCTAGCAGTGATTCTACAAATTCTACCCCAAGTGTGGGATTTTTTGTAGGAAGCAGGTAGTGACCATAAAAGAGATGACCACTGGGTACTATTAATTTGAAGCTTCCACCATAATTTGCATGAAAAGACATCTACTATGGCGTTTAGATCCCTGAATCCTATACCATTTTCATCCACAGGATAGCTCATTTTTTTTCCAAGATCTCCACCTTTTCCTTACAGAATTTTCCCTGTTACCCCAGAATAGAGTAGATGCCATTTTTTCCATTTTTTATAACTATCCTTGGAGGTCTTAGAACTGCAAAAATATGTGTTGGAATGGAAAGAAAGCAGTGATTAATCAAAATGATCTTACCGGCTGGACTTAGCCATCTATTCTTCCAATTGTTTATCAATTTCTCCATTCTTTCTATTACAGGTAGGTAGTGCACCTGTAAATTTTGGCCCAAAAATATAGGGACTCCAAGGTATTTAAAAGGGAAGGAGCCTTTCTCCATTCCCAGTATTCTCCTAACAGATTGCACAATATGTAAAGATGTGTTGTGAGCTACATAAAATTCAGATTTGGCAAAGTTAACCTTTTTACCTGATGTATGCTCATATGCAATCAGAAAATGTTTAAACCGCTTTAAGTTGTTAGGCTTAGTGTTTAGGAAAACAGCAGTATCATCGGCATACATGAGATGAGTCAGAGGGGAACAAGAATTGGGGAGACTAAAGTAATGTAAATAGCCAATGCTAAACATTTTCTTTAAACCTCTAGAGAAAGCCTCAGATAGTAAATTGTACAGGAAAGGGGAAAGGGGGTCTCCTTGTTTGATACCCCTAGAGGAAGAAAAGAAACCAGCTGTTACTCCATTAACTAGTACAGAAAAGTGAGCTGAGGCAATGTTATGCATTATGAGTCTAACAAATTTACCATGAAAACCAAAATGTAGGAGAATGGAATTTAGGAATGACCAAGAAACCCTATCAAAAGCCTTTTGCATATCAAGTTTAACAATCAGATTTGAAATCTTAGATTTCCTAGACAGTAGTCTGGTCATCTCTTGCATTTGAATTACATTATCTGAAATATCCCTTCCTTTAATAAAAGCACTTTGCTCAGGGGAAATCAGTATTTGCATCACTGGTTTGATCCTTTCCATTAACAGTTTTGAGAAAACTTTGTTAACAAAATTTGATAGGCTAATTGGTCTGAAATCTGTAAATGTGATTGGAATAGATTTTTTGGGGATTAAGGTCAGCCAAGTACTAGAAATGGCTTTAGGGATGTTGCCATTATTTAAAAAAATCATTTGCTGCTTCTAAAAGATCGTCTTTAATGGTCTCCCAGAAAGAGGTGTAAAATTCTCCTGAGAAGCCATCTGAGCCCGGGGCACTAGATTTGTTAAGATCAAAAACTGCAAATTTGAGTTCCTGGATATTAAAAGGGCTGAGCAGAAGGAGGTTCTGTTGGTCAGTAAATACTCTAGGAATTTCTTGTAGAAAGTGATTCAGATAAGTACCCTGTTTTTGTGAGACATCCTCATTAAGTAATTCCTGAAAAAATTGAACTCCTTCTTCTTTTATCAGTTGTGGATCTGTTATCCAATTCCCACTTCCATCTTTAATTTTACTAATTCTAGATTTAGCTTTCTTTTCCCTAATGGTGTGATGAAAGTAGCTAGTGTTTGCATCTCCATGTTTTAACCAATTTAACCTAGCCTTTTGCTTCAGGAAAATATTGTGTTCTTTCTGAGCTCTCAGGAGCATGGCTTTTGACTTCATGAGTTCTATTAAAACTGATTCCTCTTGAGACTGCTGGAACAGTATTTCCAGTTCATTAACTTTTGTTTCTGATTGTAAAAGATTATGATTTACATTGCCAAAAATGGTTTTGTTCCAGTCTTTAATTACAATCTTAAGCCTCTTTAGTTTGTGAACAAACCTATGCATCCCTTTGAGGGGGGGATATTAATTTCCAATTTGAGACTACTAGATCTTGAAAATCATGTCTATTTGACCACATTTCTTGATATCTAAAAGGCCTTGTAACCTGTTCTACTGCAGATTGAATAGATAGTAATAAAGGGGAATGATCAGAAGTCATTCTATTTAGTACTTGTATAGAGCTGTTTGGAAAAAATTCCAGCCAGTCTAAATTACTCAATCCCCTGTCTAATCTTTGAAACTGTAGGTCCTTACATTTATCCCGATATCTATTATTACTCCAAGTGAAAGAGTTGCCTACTGTGGGGATTTCATGCAGGTCCATGTTAGTTAAGAATTCATTAAATTGTTTCATACTTTTTCTAGGTGTTGATTTCCTACCTTTATATTCAGAAACTGAAGCAACAGTATTGAAATCCCCAATGTATATGGATGGTTCAGGAGTTGGGGATTGTAAATCAGTCCATAAAACTTCCCTCGACTGTCTATAGACACTAGCATAAATGAAGAAACAATTCCAGGAAATGGATGTGGCATTGTCTATTATTCTAGTTTGTATGAACTGATCAGATTCATTTAAAATGGATAAACTAAAAACATGATTCCATAAAATCCAGATCTTAGCATTCAGGGCATGTAGGGCATTTTTGTAACCAAGATCCTGCATCAAAGTGTTTAAATTATGTTTATCATGCCATGATTCTATTAAGCATAGAATGTAAATCTTGTGTTTCAAATTGAGATCCTTTAATCTGTCTAGTGAAGTACCATAACCCCTAACATTCCAGACTAATATTTTTGTGTATTTTATCATTTAAAACTTGAGGGGGTTGCTTTTTGTGATGATCTTAGTTTCCTAAGTTTCGTTACTGGGGCATTACTATTTTTACCTTTCTTACCTTCACTTTTGCTCAAAAAATCTGATGTATAGTTACTTACCTCCGGTTGAGTGCTTTGTTCCACAATTCTGCCCTGTTCCTCGAAATTGATTGGGGATTTGATTGCAGTGCCGGGAATTTGCTGTGAGGGATCAATCTGCTCTTCATCAGGAGTAGACAAGCATATTACCAATGAATCTACCTTTTCTGCACCAGTCTGGTGAGGCACTACTTCCTGTGATTCCAAAGACTCATGGAAAATATCAACTACTTCATCCTCCTGGGCATCGTGATCATCTTCATGTAAATCAGTTAAAGTGTGGAAAGCATTTGTTATTGTGACCATACCCTTATTAACCAATTCTTCCTGAATAGGAGGGAGTTCAGTCTGTTTAGTATTTTTTTCCAATAAAAATTTGTGATTGGTTTTGAGATATCATCCAGTGAGTAGAAAGGAGTATTTCTTTTCACGTGACTAACTCTGAGAGAGTTAAAGTTATTTTCAACCAGAGAAGTTAAGTTCTTGTTTTGAGTTTGGAAATCAGTTTCTTTTTGGGAAACTGATAGAGTTGATGAACCCTCAACATCAGTTGTTACATTAGGGGAATTTCCTAAGATTTTCTGAGTATCAGATTGGACTGGAGAATTTTTAGCCTTATTCTCTTTGACTTCAGCTATGTTATATCTATTCTTTCTCAGTTCCGGATGCAGGAAGTTACAGTTTGTCTGGCTGTGTCCAATTATCTTACAGTGAGTACAATATGAAGGCAACTGATCATATTCTATTAGGTAATCTGCTACTTTGTTGCCAATTCCTACCACAATAGTAGAAGGGAGTTGAGACAAAAGGTCCACCTCTACACATACTTTAATAGCAGAGGGTCTAGTTAGAGCATTAGTAGCTGCATCCATTTTGAGAAATCTTCCTATCTGGCTGCTAATGCCTATAATAGCCGAGGTATTGTAAAAATGTATAGGGAGTTGGTGAATTGTTACCCATGCTGGAACAATGGAGGATTCAGCAGCAGGAGAGAAATCCGGAGACCACTTCTGAACTTTCATAGTCGAGCCTTGAATCATCCATTGGCCTTTCATCCAGCATCGCTGGTAGTCCTCACTGTCCTGAAAACGAATTAACACATGGCGATAGTCAATAGATCCTAATTGAAATTTGGCTTTGAAGCCGATTGATTTGAAAGAAGATAATAATTTCTCCATAGGAGGTTTCCCCCTATTTAATTTCCCAACTAAAGCATTCTGGTAATGTGAGGCCAGAAGATCGCCTTCCTCCGGGGGGAGGATATAAGCAATCTTGCCCTTATATTCAGTGATTGGATGCAGATTGGGCGTATCGGGAAGAGAGGATAGGAGCGGGGGGGGGGGGGGGTTTCGTGTTCAGAGCTTGTAGAAAGCTTTTGTTGATGGGAGGGGTGGAGTCTGAAATTTGGTTTGGCGTCGGAGACGCCATGACCGGCAACCAGTAACAGTGAAAAGAACCGTTAAAAGAGAAAAGTTAGAGAAGAAAGAGGAACAGTAACGGTAGTGTGTTTCGCACTAATATTCGCACGTAGGAACAGTATTTCGCACTCAGTATTTCGCACTCAGTGTGCAATGTATAAGTATTGGAATTGAAAGTAGTGTGATGAAATGAGTTAAATCATCTATATTTATAGGCAAAAAGTGGAGAAAGATGGAATAAAAAATTAAAATTAAAATATTGGGAAAAAAATTGGAAAAAAAATTCAAAAAATACTGAATGGGACACGTGTCCAATTCAAAATTCAAAAAAAAGGGCAGTAAATGAGTGAGACACGTGTCACCACCAGAATGTGACATGTGTCACACTCAAAATTCCAAAAAAAGGCAGTAACGAGTGGGACACGTGGCTCACTCAGGTGGAGACATGTGTCCCGAATGGACAAAAAAAATGGACCGCTGAAACGCGGCCCCTCCCATGAGGCTTGGTCATTTATTTGACCCTACATTCGGCCTCTTAATTGGTCTCTTAGCAAGAGACTGTTGAGTGGTATCTTGTTAAGAGACCACTCTAGAGACCACCACTGTAGTGGTTTTTTCGGCCTCTAGAGTGGTCTTTTAATTTTAAGAGACCACCATTGCCCATGCCCTCTTACCAATTAAATATATTATTTTTATCTCTCTCTTCCACCTCAGCTTAAGATACCACTTAAGAGACAACCTTTTTTTTCTTCACAATGGTAAGAAACCACTATGTACTATTCATGGAACCCACTTGATTTTCTCTATCCTATTCATTAATTTGGTCATTAAATATTATTTTAAATAAATTTGTCCACCCAAAATAAGTTAAATGTGAAATTTAATATAATTATTAAAATGAAATTTAAAAATAAATAATAAGAGAATTCCATTTTTTCAAATTATATAAAAACCATTAAAATTGCAAAAACCAATTATAACAACTATAAAAATTACAGAAAATACTAAATAAAATATTGATCTAGTCCGACCAATTATTACAATTCTAAAATTGTAATTGAGCTCCCGAACTGTGTGTGATTCTCACCTAGTTTAGGTGCGATTCCCGTTTAACGGATCTGCATCATCTTCTTCACTACTCTCTGGCACCGCCAATATGGCGGAGCCACCACCAATAACCCCTAACCCACCAATTTCTTATGCCCAAGCCCTAAATCAAGAACTCCGCGAAGCCTTAAATCTCCCTTCCCTTATTTGCCAAATTGAAAACAGTGCTCCCTTCATTCCAAAGTCAATAATCGGTCATCTGGGAGAACCCGGCCTGCACTTCACCGACGAGGAATGCAAAAGCTGGAAGCCCCCCTCAGATGGACGCTAGTTGGGAAGTTTTCTCGCAGTCGGCCGCAACTTGATAGGCTTTGAAAGGATTTTCATACAGCGGGTTTCAAAGGCCACAATGACATAACCCTACTTGACAATCGACAGGTTCTAATATCCTTTTCTTTACCTGATGATTATTATCGCTGTTGGCTTCATTAAATATGGAATTTTGGCCCGTACTCAATCTGAATGGCCAAATGGGTTCCTAATTTTAACCCTAACGCAGACTCCTCAATTGCTCCTATATGGATTGCCCTTTATGGTTTACCTCAACAATTCTTTGATTATGGGGTTCTAATGTCTATTGGTAATATCATAGGTACTCCAATTAGGGTAGACAAGGCCTCACTGAATAGAACCAGGCCACATGTGGCAAGAATTTGTGTTGAAATAGATGTTACTAAACCCATGCTGGAAAGAATCTGGTTAAGTTTTAGGGATATAGGTTTCTGGCAATATATAGAGTATGAGGGAGTACCACTGTATTGCTCTAATTGTCTAAAATTAGGACATATAGATACAGTTTGCAGGTTTGACAAGAACATATCTAGATTCACTCCCTGGAGACCTAAAGATTCTGCAACACAATCAGGTAATAAATCCATTTCCGATGATGAACAGGGCAGACATAGAGGTAAAGGAAATGGTCCCTCTTCATCTGGTATTCCTTTATAAAAAAACAATTTACTCTGGTCTACAGGAGCAAATCTGATAACCCTTCTAAGCAGGTCTTCCAGGAAAAGTACCTATCACAGGGTGATACACAGATGCCTAGAGAAGCAAGTTCAGAAGATTTGGTCCTTAAACAAGGATCCCAAGTTTCTCTTTTGATTCCTAATAATGCAATTAATGTCTTGAACCCTAAAAAATAGCTAGTTGTAACAGAGTCGGCCTCAGTTTTTCACAATTTAACTCCGACTTTGCCTAATACAGAAGATATTAACCCTGAAAAACAGATTGGAATTACTGGACTTCCATCTGTAACTCAAAATCCTTCTCCAAAGAATACCCAATCAAACAAAGACAAAATTAGTCCTAAAATCTCTAAGGTAACCTTTTCTCAGGTAGTGGATATGTCACCAACACAAGATTTGCTACCTGGGAAACAACAAGCCAGTAATAACACACCTACTAAAATACCCTTTTCTAAGTGCTCACCTCATGAAGTTAATGCCACAGTTAATCTAGTTGAGAGCCTAAACCTTCCTAATCAGATGGTCGAGCCTGATAAGCATACCCAGGAAACAACAACTAGGTCTACTATGTCAAATTCTAAAGACACTATTCAAAGAAATAATTAGAACAGTACTAATCCTGATGATGCAGATGATTATATAGAACTCAATGGAGGAAACTCCCCTATATTATCATCCAGTAAGAAAACTCTTAAAGAACTTGATTGGCTTAATACAGAAACTTCTATGAGGCAAACAAAAAAAAATTTAACTAAGGAGAAACTTAATTTTGAAGAAATAAAGGCAAACCTAACCAAAGACCAGTTAAGATTTAATGCAATTCTCAAGCTTAGTACCACAGTCAAGAATAAATAGAGGAAGTATAACAAAAAAAACTACTCCTCCACACCTAAAACGGTTTTCACCCATTCTTCCTTGAACCTTTCCAAAACATATCCATGATAAGTCTAAATATATGTGTATGGAATATAAGGGGAATAGGTAACAAACCTACTCAAATTAGGTTAAAAGATATTAAAATACGTAACACAATCAAACTTTGTGCCTTAATGGAACCTTTATTAAACTCTAATCAAGCATAGAATATCTCCAAAGGATTAGGTTTCAGAAACTCTTATGCAAGCCCAATTTGTAAGATCTGGATTATGTGGGATGATGACCTATCAGTGGATATCTGTTTCGTAGAAGAACGGGTTATCATAGTGAAAATTAAATCCAGCAATCTCTTATCTGAATGTCTAATAGGCTTCATTTATGTTAAGCACACAATCCAAGAACGAAATAAACCGTGGCAAGCCTTAGCAAAACTGAAACATGAACCTTTATGTCTAATAGGGGATTTTAATGTAATCACTAAGAATGAGGAATACCTAGGAAAATCCATCCCTAACCAGAACAATATAAGGAATTTTAACAGCTTCCTTAATGACCAAAACATGGCTGAAATCCCAACCTTTGGAAGCCTGTTCACTTGGACTGGAATGAGGCCAAAAGGTAGGGTATGGAAGAGACTTGATAGAGGAGTTTCAAACAATTTATGGTGGTCTAAATTCCCAAATTCTAAAATTAAAACACTTGTAAGGGAAGGTTCTGATCACACCCCTCTGATCCTGCATATTTCTGACACCTCCCCTATGTCCATTCCAAAACCCTTCAAGTTTCAAGAATGTTGGGTTAATCACCCTACTTTTATGAAGCTAGTTAAAGATGCTTGGAATATACACACTACTAACAAAGGAATGAAAAGATTAATTTTTAAACTAAGGCATTTAAAGCAAATCCTTAAAAGCTGGAACAAAAATGTCTTTGGAAACATCTTTGATGATGTCCATATCTGTGAAGATTTGGTGTTTAAAGCTGAAGAAGAATTACAGGAAAATGATTCTAGTAAACATCTACAAACTCTAAACCTAGCAAAGGCAAAACTGAAAATAGCTCTAACTAATCAAGAGGTATTTTTGAAACAAAAATCAAGGTTAAAATGGATGAAAGAGGGTGATGCAAATTCAATATTCTTTCATCAATCCATCTTAAGTAAACATAAGAGGCAAACAATCTCCTTAATCATAAAGGAAGATGACACATGGTTAAATAAAACAGAAGACATAGAGAAAGAAGCTATCATCTTCTTCTCTAAACTTCTAACTAATGAACAAATGGATCCCTCAGGGATCAATGCTGCATGTATATTGGAAAATATTCCAAGAGTTGTAACTAATGATATGAATTCTAATCTACTCAAGAAAATTACAATGGAAGAATTAACAAGCATAGTAAAAGCCATGGACAGCCACTCAGCTCCAGGACCAGATGGCTACTCTGGTTTCTTTTTCCAAAAATGTTGGGAGATAGTAAAAACTTATGTCCGATGGCAGTGGAAGAGTTCTTTGATGGAAAAGACATACCTACAGCCATCACATCAGCACTGATAACTCTAATACCCAAAAAAGATGTGTGTGCATCTTTTAAAGACTATAGACCTATAAGTTTATGCAATTTCACAAATAAGATCTTTTCAAAAATAATTTCCACAAGACTTAAAAGTTGTTTAGATCAGATAGTCAGCCCAGAACAATCAGCATTTGTTTCTGGAAGAGAAAATACTGATAATGTCCTTCTCTTGCAGAGTTAACAAATCATTTACATTAAAAAAATGAAAGGTTTTAATATGGTTATCAAGCTGGATATGATGAAGGCATTTGACAGAGTCTCATGGTCCTTTTTATCCCAAATCCTAATCAAACAAGGTTTCTCATCCATTCTGGTTGATCTAATTATGAGAAATATAAAATCTGCTTGTTTATCTTTATTAATTAATGGAAAAACAGTAGGCTTTTTCTCAGCATCTAGGGGTCTAAAACAGGGTGATCCACTATCACCTTTGCTTTTCATCTTAATGGCTGAGGCTTTCTCACACAACTTGAATTTTCTATATAAATATGGAAATATCCAGCCATACAAATTACCCCACAGGATGAAAACATAAACACATCTCTCCTTTGCCGATGACACATCTATTCTTTTAAAATACACAAAGCAGGGACTAAAAAAAATCAGTTTCCTGAAATCATATGAATTAGCAACAGGCCAGAAAGTTAATTTTCAGAAATCTTCTTTTCATATTTCAAAACACACACATAACATGATCATATCCTTAATCAAACATGAAACAAATATGATAGAAGGATCCCTACCATTTAAGTATTTGGGATGCCCTATCTTCACAGGAAGAATAAAGAATTCCCTTTTCCAGGGAATGTTAATTTCAATCCAAAATAGTATTAATCACTGGCATAACAAGCTACTCTCTCCAGCAGGAAGGGCAGTATTGATAAAACATGTCTTGACTTCCATGCCAAAACATTTTATAACTGTGTTGAAGACAACCAAGCACATTATAAGTCAAATTCATAAAACACTTGCAAGATTTTTCTGGAATTCTAACTCAGACAATAATCAGAAAAAAACAATTTGGAAATCATTTCCTAATCTATGTTTCCCAACTGAGGAAAATGGTTTAAATTTCAAAAACCTTAATACTTTAACAAAATGTTTTTCCATCAAACTGTGGTGGAAACTTCAGTTAGGCAAATCCCTGTGGGCACAAACCATGTGGTCTATGAGTGATACTCACAAAACATCCAGAACTTGGAAATGAATCAAGGAGATTCAACACATAGCATTGTGTAATACAGAGGTTCTCCTTGGCTCTGGTTCGATTTCCTTTTGGAGTGCAAATTGGACTACAGTGGGCCCTTTATCAGACCACATTCTGAACTCCACAAACCTCAGAAATGTACTTCCTGATCATATTTTTTCCATTCTGAATCTGGAACATAAAATTTTCCCTAAATATGATGATTCACTAATTTGGAAACTAACTCAAACAGGTGAATTCACATTAAAGTCAGCATATGAACTGATTAGAAGAAAGAAACTGAATATCCCCTCTTTCACTCATATGTGGTCTAAACTTTTACCACAGAAAATCAGCTTCTTTAATTGGTAACTACTAAATCGATTAATAGCCTTACCAGATGTTCTTGAGGATTTTCAGTTTCACCTACCATCAAGATGTTGTTTTTGTTTAAATGATTCATAATCAATCCACCATTGTTTTAACTCATGTGATCATGTTAGACAAATCTGGAACTTAGTAGATACTACTTTCAGTTTGTCTCCAAATACATTTCAGCTATTATGGGATAGATTCTATTTTTATTGGAATGTTTCCTCCTCTGATGGAACTTTTGCTAAGCTAATAGAATCATACCATGTGTAGTAATCTGGTACCTGTGGTGTGCCAGATGTACTTATTTTTTTGAAGGTACAAAGCCTGTCATAAATCTCATATTCAAAAGAATCTATTACCATATTAATGAAACCTTGTTGGCATTCAAGCTGGCCTTTAAATGGGAATTATCTAATATACCAAAAATTCTATATTAGAAATCCAAAAGCCAGAGACCATTAAGGACAATCAGGTGGCTCTCACCTTCAAAATATAAACTAAACACTGATGGTTCTTGTCTTAGCACTGGTACTGCAGGTATGGGTTGCATCATTAGAGATCATGAAGGTAAGGTAATTGTTGCTTTATCCAAGTCTATCTCGGCTGAATCAATTTTGCAGGCGGAATCAACAGCTTTATTACATGGAATATACCTAGCTCAAGAGCACAACATCAGAAGCATTGAAATAGAAACTGACTCAAAAGTGCTTCTCAGAATGGTACAAAAGCAATTAAAGATCCCATGGAAGATGCAACATATGATGAGAGAGATATGGCATCTGCTTCAACATATGGATTATACGATGCAACACATTTTTGGAGAAGCAAACAGAGCCGCCGACTCCCTTGCAAAGATGGCTAGCCGAGATCAGGTAAATAACGTTTATGTTTCTGCAGGTTTGTCACAAAGAGTTGCAGGTCATGTGAAGCTAGATGCGGAAGGAGTACCTCAGATTAGACTAGAATAGTCATTCGGAAAACTTTGTATCTATTTTTCCACGGTTGTATCTGTTGATCTTTAGGTTAGTTATCAGGTCAATGTATAATTTTTAAAGATCTTC
Source organism: Rubia yunnanensis (assembly GCA_037428765.1). Taxonomy (NCBI): domain Eukaryota; kingdom Viridiplantae; phylum Streptophyta; class Magnoliopsida; order Gentianales; family Rubiaceae; genus Rubia; species Rubia yunnanensis. The sequence continues at coordinate 59,090,673 of CM075069.1, read as the reverse complement.
AGATAAACTATCAGAGGTAAGGTATTACGTCCCCCTCTGTTTCTGTACCTTTTATTTTAATTAATAAACGGGTAGGGGTCTGCCAAACCCCCCCCCCCCACCATCACAGGTGGTTTTAATTTTTAAAAAACCAATTATTACAATTTGAAAATTGAAATTATATTAAAATTGAAATTCTTAAAAATTTAAAAATTGGAAAAAATTTCAAAAAAAATACGGTTGGGACATGTGTCGCTATCAGAATGGAACATCCCATTCAACAAAATTTCCAACCCCCACAACAGAAATAGCAGTTGCAGACACGTGGCCCAATCCCTGGGTGACACGTGTCCGCAATAGAAAATTTTTAAAAAATACTGCGGCTGAGTGGGACACGTGGCCCACTCAGGGGGCGACACGTGTCCCAGGCGGACCAAAAAAATGGCCGCTGAAATGGTGCATGTGCGTTTGTCAGCCATTTGGCCCCATCACCGGTCTCTTGCTTGGTCTCCTAGCAAGAGACTTTTAAGTAGTCTCTTGTTAAGAGACCATTACTGTGGTGGTTTTTGGTCTCTAGAGCGATCTTTTAATTTTAAGAGACCACCACTGCCCATGCACTAGATTTTTTCTCCATCCACTCTTCAAATTCTGGCACCCTGCAAGAGAGCACAACCTTTTTTAAAAGGTGAAATGAGTTGTGGATGTATGGAGTGAGAGAATATATATAAGGAAATTCGAAATGCAGACAATTGTGATGAAAAATTTAATGTTACCCTTATTTATTTTAATCTTAATTAGATTTTGATTATTTTACTTCAGTCATCATCAATATATTCTTATTTAGGGTCAATCCACAACAAAGATTATAATGACACAAACACCTTAAACCTTAAGAATTAGATTACTCCACATCTATAAATCCTCAACATAAATAAGAGTCACATTGCGCAGAAGAAAAGATGATGAATCTCAGCTATTTCGCAGATGTAATACTTCTTGATCTTCTGCATTATCTGCTTCTCGCTACCAGAGCATAAAAAATTGAACACAGCACCTGCACAAAATTAGTTTAAATATTCCATCTTAAGTAACATGGGAATTGTGAGAGGTTCAAGTTGAATGTGAACAGAAGACAGTCTAGTTTTAACGCGTATTAGATAATATATATGACAAATCAGTTTAATGCTAAAATAAGACTGACGCTTTACTTAATTTGTAAACACATTACACAGTTAATGCGCACAATCGATAAACCGACAGTAGGATTATCAGATAAACATTCAACAAAAGCTGAAACATATTCCATAATCCAACCAAATGAAAAACATAGAACATAAGATGATCTCGACAACATTGTTGACAATGACAGCGATGATCTGATTGGTCAACAGGGATAACCAGGGGCGGAACCAGAATAATTTTTTAGGGGAGGCTGAAAAATTTTTGCCCCCGGGAAAATTTTTCTGGTTCCGCCCCTGGGAAACAATAACAATAACAAAAAAATTGAGATAATAATAACAAATTGATTTATTTTTAAAAAATCTAAAAGAGTTACGAAACAATAACAAATTGAGATAACAAAAAATTTATAAAATCATATTCATCTAAATTCAATTTAACAAATATCCCTAATTGATAATTCCATAAACCGATTATGACAAATTGACAATTTCATTTTCACATAAAATTATACAAAATAAATCAAACAATTATAATTTCAACTAAATTTCAACTAAATATGCAATTCAACTAAATTCAAATATGCAATTCAACTAAATTTCAACAATCATATATAATACAACCATATAAATTCAATTCAACATCCAATCTAAAAATCATGTTCACATGTATTTAAGTTTTGAAGAAATAAAAAAAAGAGAATAAACCCTAAAATTAATAAATCTTAGCATAAAGAGAAGAAGTATACCGGTTGTGGTTGGTTTGGAGAGGCGGCGGACGGCGGTGGCGCGGCGGACGGCTCGGCGGTGGCGCGGCGGCGGATGGCTCGGCGGTGGCACGGCGGCGGACGGGCGCTATGAGCAGGGGCGAGAACTGGAGGCTACGCCTTGCTGTTTCTCGCCTCCAGCTAATATAGAAGGATTAAGTTTGGGTTATTGGATTGGGCTCAGTTCTGGCCCAATCCATTTCACCTTTCGAATTTATTTTTTTTCATATTACTAAACAAAACGACGTCGTTTCACTAACGTGAAACGACGTCATTTTAGTACTTAGGTATTAAAAAAAGAAGGCCGAATGAAACGACGTTATTTTATTACTCAGGAATTAAAAAAAAAGAGAAGCCCGCAGCGCGGCCTTCTTCTCCGACGAGCAGGCTTCGAACTTGGCTGCCACCGCGCCGGAGACGTGCTCGCCTCGCCGGAAGACGCGCTCCCGCCTCCTGCTACCTCTGGCCGGCGTTCTAGGTAGGGCTGGAGCCCTACCTCGCGTACCATTGGTTCCGCCCTTGGGGATAACGATGCTAGCTTGAGATAGGCAGTGCATCGCTTGAGCCACCTGATTTGGCGATGCTTTAGCCACGCATTCCTTGGTCGAGATGGTTCCCGATGTCTACGATGGCGCTAGGGATGCCTGCTGTTGCATTTTGGTTGGCTGATGTTGAGGGTACTTTGAAAAAATGTGCTACTAATACAAGGATGGATTGCCCTCCACCGAAGTGCATAAAGCCATGGATCCAAGGGTACAACTGTAACTTTACTTCTTCTTTTTGGGAAATTGGCTGATAAAGTACTCAAAGGCGATAACCCTCACGTTCTCGATAGCCACAAGGAGTCCTCCCACTGGGAGAATCCCCATACTGTGTCTGCCGAGGTTCGAACCCCTCCCCATTGGGAATGGAACCACATGCCCAACCACTTGGGCAATCATGTGGGTGTACTAATAAAGTACTCGAGTGTGAGTGTTGAGGTTAGGGATGGACCCAAACTATATTGAGTATTTCCTCTCTTCCATACCCTTTCCAACTTCACACTTTACTATTTGACACTATTTACTGACTAAATTTGACAATATATTTGAATAGATATATAAGCAATAGAGTGGGTCTCCTGCCATGCGGTCTGTCCATAAGTATATGAACATGCCACTTGTTTCTTACCTTATATACTGCATTTGTTAAATTACATACAAAATTTAGAATTTTTGAAAATATTTGTTTATATCATATATTTTTATATTTTAACGTTCAAATACATATTATTACTTGTTTTAACTTATAAAATACAATATTTAAATTTTATAAAAAAATTACAACATTTAAGATAAAAAACCCATGTGGACTGTCCATAACCTTATGGAAAGACCGTGTTTCCTGAGACTTACCCTAAGAAATAATATTATCATATGTAATATTATTGGATTTTTCGTAACAAGTATTTTTTAAAATATCTACTTTTCAAAAGATAAGTGCAAATATAGTTTGTTGGCGAATTCGTGATTTTGAACCACAAAAAGCATGACGATGTTGTTTCATTAGTGCGCAGTTCGGTGGTTACACTACCTGTCAGGATGTTCGCCACGTGTCCGCCTCTTGATGGTTCTCACATATGAGCCTCTTAATTTTTGCGTCTTCATGGTGGTTATAATCACGCCTTTGTCATTCTGCTTCCCAAGGAATTTATTAGGTTTGCCGCATCATTTTCTTTTCAAATCATTCATCTTCTTTTACATCTCTTTCCATCGTCTTCTCCTGTTTCTGCTCCATCGTACCTTGTCCTTTTATTCCTGCTTCCCCGATGATCTTTTCCTCTTCTCCAGGTACCCTCTCTTCTTTTCCTTGTCTTTCTTTTCTCGCTTTTATTTTCGTATTAGAATGGTTTCCACCGTAGGTCCTCCCACACAAGCCTCATACTGTGATACCACCAACCCCAAGTTTATGTTGGCATGTAGCGTGATCGAGGCTATGTTTAATGCCAGGGAAATTACCTTTCACAATATTGGCGATCACGTCTTGTTGCCTAGCTTTTGTCAGACTGTGCTGGACGTGCAAGATGGCATGATCACCGTGTACCTTGAAACCCTAGAGCACTGTTGCCTTAGGTTCCCACTTTCTTCCTTTTTCCAGGTCGTTCTGGCTTTTTTTTTGAATTGGGATTAACATACCTTCCCCCTAATTCTGTTTGTGTTCTTCTGGGCTACGAGGTCTTGTGCTGCCTCCTGCGCATCGAGCCCAGTGTCACCTTGTTTTGAATTTTCTGTCATGCTGCTAGGATCACCCCGGAATGGAATTTTTTGAAGTTTTGGAAGGATGGGGTTAGGCTTCTGACCGACCTCCCTACTCGCATTGAGTGGAAGTGGAGGTTAATCTTCGTGGATGAGGCGCTGGTCCTGGGTCTGGGAAACTTTTCCGGCTGTTCTAGAGAAAGGACGGGGGTCCCGCCTCAGTGCTACTGAGATGGCTACCATACAACCCCTCATCTTTTTATCTCTCGTCTTGAGATTGTGTGGGTGAGGTGTGACCGTGTCCTGTTGGGTTCCACCATGTGGGCAGTTGGGATGCCCTACCTGCATGATGGAATTGCCCCTGGAGATGGTCTCGTGGACTTGAGTGGTATAGGTTTAACGCTTTCCTTTCTGTCTGTTGCGCTAATATTGCCTTGCTTTTATATGTTTTTCATAGCTCTGGCTTTTTCCTCTTTAATTTTTCTTTTTAAAGAGGTGTCTGTCACCAATTTCCTCGGAGATCTCTCAAAGATTCCCCACAGGGCTGCCACCGCTCGTCCTTCCTCAGAGCGAGAACACAACCGATGTCATCGACCAGAAAGAGAAGGACATCACACTATATGATGTCGAGGTCTGTGATGAGGAGCCTCTCCAGAAAAAGGCTCGATGTAGCTTAGGAAAGAGGACTGAGAAAAATAGGACTGGTACTGGCTAGGTTGCCATCGAGGTGATCCCCGGGGAGGTTCTTGAGACTCCGGGCTCTCAGCCTGTTGGTAGCCAAGAGATGTCGTCTTCGCCGCTCAGCCTATTCAAGCTATTCCATTCTCGCCTCCCTTTACCTGCGACTCTTTCTCTTGAATTGGTTTTGCTTCAGCTCCTTTACGTAGTGCTACAGCTCAGGCCGAGTTTGTCTCTCAGGCCTTGCCCCTTCCTTACTTCAACGCTTGGCTCCGGGAGCATTCCCTGAATGTTGTAGGATTAACTCCCTCACTGATTGTTCTACATCGTCCGTTCTTAAGGTATGTTTTTCTTTGTTTCTTATTTGCATATAGCTATTTAGAGCGATATTTCTTAACTTTTTTTTTCTTTTGGCTGTTTTCAGATCCTTTGCTCAGCTAGGTCCATGCAGGAGGAGCTTGAGAGTGTGCAAGCTGAGAATAATGAGCTCAAGTGTGGGGTTTTCTCACTGAAAGTAAAGGTACACCGTGTCCCTGAGCTAGAGCAGGATCTCTAGCTAGAGAAGGTGGTCACCGGCTCTCTTTAGACCTTCTTGGCCTACGGGGAAGCTAAGAATATCGAGCTGAGGGCTTTCTGCGACTGGACTTTCACTTGTGGCTTCCTGAGCCTTTATTTCCGCATGGTGTGGAGCACTAAGGTCTCTAAGATGCTCACTAAGGCCATGATGAAGGCCATCCAGTTTTATTTCCAGACTAAGGATGAGGAGAAGTTTCGGACTAGACTTGCTAATGCTTTTGTTCTCTTCCGTGAATATAGCTTTACTGAGTACTTTGCCAAGCTACACCCCGACATGACATTTGTTGAGCTTGACCACTAGGATCTAGATAACGCATTTGTCAAGTAGGACACACATTCTACCAGTGGGCCTTGTCAGATTACCGACAATGGTGGGAAGACCGAGGGGGTGGAGCTCAGGCTGTTGACAACACTGGGGAGGCGGCAGGAGATGAAATTTCAGGCTGCTAAGAAGAATGAAGCTGCTACTGCAGATGACAGTGTTGAGAAGCCATGAAGGTTTTATATCTTGAACTTTGAAATGTGAACTTTTTTATTTTCTTTTCTTGCATTTGATGTGTACTCCATGATGGGGAAGTAACTGATGTTTATTTGTTTTTCTTTTCATGTTGTGGCCTGATTGGCCTGGATGAGTTACTCGTTTTCTCTTATTTTTTTCTCTTGTTTTGAACATGACTAACTGGCTTGAATGCTAGTCGTCTTTCCAGCATCTTTGTGTTTTGCTCTTTGTTTGTGATTCCTCCAGGGGGATGTCTTTCCCCCTTTCAAAGTGTTATTTTTTCGACATTTTTTTTCAAACTTGTTTTCCATCACTGATGTTTTCAACAATGATTTCAAACAGTGATTTTTCAACACTATTTTCAAAACATGTTTTCCAACAATGTTTTTTTTCGGTTTACCCCTGGCTAGGCTCTCCGTTTGGCGATCTTTGTGGTGCCAGAGTCCTTAACTCTGGCATGTATAACTCTGGTTTGCATTTCATTGAATATTAGGGCTAGGTATGCATTTTTTGTCAGGGTCGGGCCTGTCCCTTAGCGGTCATCGTGGTGTCATAGCTGGTGCTTTGGCCTATTTTAACCCGGCATGTAACTCGCTAATTGTTGGAGCCAGGGTTTCATTTTTGGCCTGGATCAGGCTCATTGCTAATCGACTATCACGGTGCCAAAACTATTATTTTAGCATATTTTGACCCGGCCTGCAACTCGCTGGCTAGTGGAGCTAGAGTTGCATTTTTGGTCTAGGTTAGGCCCATCGCTTAGTGGCTATCATGGTGCCGGAGCTATCTTTAGCATATTTTGGCTCGGCCTGCAACTTGCTACCTGTTGGAGTCTAACCTACCTCGACCCGGGGTCATTAACACAATTGCAGCAAGCACAATTTAATTAACCCGGGCCGAGGCACTAGTACTGTAGGATGGTCAAAGATAAGATTTTATATTCTGCACCCATTTTTGCTACTAATGCTACAAAAGGGTAGTAGGCGGCAAGCCCTGGGTTTGTCCACAGAGATGCTAGGGCTCAAGTAAAAGTAAAAACACAGCCTTGTGCGGGTCATCAATCTGCACGAGTGAAAGGAATAACTACTAATGTAAACATGCAAATAAGGGGGTTGGTATTTTAAACTAATAACTACAAGCATGAAATAATCAAACAAGTAAACTATTTATACTAGGCACTTGGGACTAATTTAGCAACATGGTAGTTCTAATGCTTTTTGCAGAGGTGTCTTTCGCCAATTTCCTCGGAGATCTCTCAAAGATTCCCTGTAGGGCTGCGAGCACTCGTCTTTCCTCAGAGCGAGGACACAACCAATGTCATTGAACAGAAAGAGAAGGATATCATGCTATCTAATACCGAGGTCTGTGATGAGAAGCCTCTCTTGAAAGAGGCTCACTGCAGCTCAGGAAGGAGGACCGAGAAAATGGGACAAGTACTGGCCAGGTTGCCATCGAGGTGATCCCCGGGGAGGTTCCTAAGACTCTGGTCTCTCACCTTGTTGGTCAGCCAAGGGATATCATCCTCGCCGCTCAGCCTATTCAAGCTATTCCATTCTCGCCTCCCTTCACCTGCGACTCTTTCTCTCAAGGTGGTTCTGCTTCAGCTCTTTTGCGTAGCACTGCAGCTCAGGCCGAGTTTGTCTCTCAGGCCCTGCCTCTTTCTTACTTCAACACTTGGCTCTAGGAGCATTCCCTGAACGTGGCAGGATCCGACTCTCTCACTGACCGTTCTACTTCGGCCGCCCTTGAGGTACATTTTTCTTTGTTTTTTATTTGCTTATAGTTGTTTGGAGCGAAGTTTCTTAACTGTTCTTTTTTTCTTTTGGCTGTTTTCAGGTCCTTTGCTCTGCCAGGTCCATGTAGGAAGAGCTTGAGAGTGTGCAAGCTAAGAACAGTGAGCTCATGCGTGGGTTTTCCTCACTGAAAGTCAAGGTGCAATGTGTCCCTTAGCTAGAGTAGGATCTTGAGCTGGAGAAGGGGGTCACCGGCTCCCTTCAGACCATTTTGGCCCATAGTGAAGCTAAAAATGTCGAGCTGAGGGCTTTGTGTGACTGGGCTTTGTCCCTGGACTTCCTGAGCCTTTATTCCCTCGTGGTGTGGAGCACTAAGGCCTCTAAGATGCTGAGCGAGGCCATGATGAAGGCCATCCAGTTTTATTTCCAGAATAAGGATGAGGAGAAGTTGCGGGCTGGCCTTACTAATGCTTTTGTTCCCTTCCGTGAACATAGATTTACTGAGCACTTTGCCAAGCTCACCCCGACATGACAGTTGATGAGCTTGACCACTAGGATCTAGATAACGCCTTTGTCGAGTCGGACGCCCATTATACCAGTAGGTCTCGTTAGATTACTGACAATGGTGGGAAGACTGGGGGGGGGGTAGAGCTCAGGCTGTTGACAACACTGGGGAGGCAGTGGGAGATGGAGTTCAAGTTGCTGAGAAGAATGAAGCTGCTATTGTAGATGATGATGCTGAAAAGTCATGAAGGCTTTATATCTTGAACTTTGAACTATGAACTTTTTTTATTTTGTTTTATTGCATTTGATGTGTACTCCATGTTGAGGGATTAACTTATATTTGTTTGTTTTTATTTTCATGTTGTGGCCTGGTTGACTTGGATAATTTACTCGTTTCTCTCTTTTTTTATTGTGTTGAACATAACTAACTAGCTTGAATGCTAGTCTTCTTTCCTAGTATCTCTGTGTTTTGCTCTTTGTTTGTGATTCCTATGGGCGGATGTCTTTCCCCCTTTTGAAGTTGTTTTTTCGGCACTGTATTTTCAAACCTGTTTTCCAGCACTGCCTCTTTCAACACTGATTTCAAACAGTGCTTTTTCAACACATTTTCAAAACCTGTTTTCCAACAATGCTTTTTTCGGTTTACCTCTGGCTAGGCTCTCCGTTTGGCGGTCGTTGTGGTGCCAGAGTCCTTAAAATTTTCTTGTATGGCTCTGGTCTGCATTTTGTTGACTATTGGATCTAGGTATACATTTTTGGTCTGGGTCAGACTCGTCACTCAACGGTCATCGTGGCGTCATAGCTAGTGCTTTGGCCTATTTTGATCCGGCCTGCAACTCGCTGGTTGTTGGAGCTAGGGTTGCATTTTTAGCCTGGATTAGGCTCATTGCTCAACGGCTATCATGTTGCCAAAACCGTTGTTTAGGCTTATTTTGACCTGGTCTGCAACTCGCTAACTGATGGAGCCAGAGTTGCATTTTTGGCATGGGTTAGGCTCGTCGCTCAGCGGCTATCGTGGTGCTGGAGCAATTTTTTGGCCTATTTTGGCTCGACCTGCAACTTGCTAGTTGTTTGAGCCTGGCCTGCCCAGACCCGGGGTCATTAACACAATTGCAGCAAGCAGAATTTAATTATCCTGGGCCGAGGCACTAGTCCCGTGGGATGGTCAAAGATAATATTTATATTCTACACCCATTCTCGCTACTAATGCTACCAAAGGGTAGTAAGTGGTAAGCCCCGAGTTTGTCCATAGAGATACTAGGGTTCAAGTAAAAGTCAAAACACAACCTTGTGCTAGTCGTCAATCCGCACGAGTGAAAGGAATAGCTACTAATGTAAACATGCAAACTGGGGGGTTGGTATTTTCAACTAACTAGAATCATGAAATAGGCAAACGTAAACTATTTATACTAGGAACTTGGGACTAATTTAGCAACATGGTAGTTCTAATGCTTCAATCCTCGATTCATTCACATATAGACATACCAAAGACCTATCACAGTGCTCACAACACATGGTATGACCAATGGCATACACTTCTCCATCCCTGTCATGGTGAGTGCGCTCGTAACCTTCCATTGACACCGCCATTGTAATTAGGGGAGCACAACAAGACTTAACCATTATCGTGGTTCTATTTCTCCCCCGTGTTATTACGTACTAGGCTTCCACCACGAATGCACTAATTCCTAGTGGTCCTTTATACGCGAGGCCTTAGGTTCATAAGCACCTTATCTGTGATACTAGGGTTTCAACACAACACCTAGCTTGCTACTATTAACTATCTCTACCCATAACCTATCAGAAATTGGTTAAGTAATCAGCTAATACTGGTGCGATGATCTGCAAATTAGGGTTACCTTGAATCTCTCGTGCACACACTCACGCAGAATCGTTCCCCTCCACCCGGAGCCTTTAGTTTTCTAGGAAAACCTAAGTAGGCATAATTTAGTTTTTCTCCCTCTCTCTCTAGTTTAGATAGAAGGAAGAGTAGAGTTCTCTCTGTATCTCTAGAGTTTTTCTTTTCTTTCCTTCTTTTTTTCCCCTTCTTTCTTCATCATGTTTTCCTACATCCATAGAATCTAACTTAAAATTTTCCATGGATCTAATTTCTAGGGAGAAGATTCATAACTTGGGGATAATTATATTCATGTGTTGATTTATATTTTTTGTGAGATTCTTAGTTCATCTTAATTTTTGTGCTTGTGATATTATTGTGACTTGTCTTGAATGTTAGAATTGCATGAATAGTATACTCCATTAGCACATACTCTAGTCTATATTCTTGTTGGTGCAAATATTTATTACCCCCCGGGGAAGAGAAGCCTCAAATGTGTTAATGGATAGTAGGGTACGGGGCAGCATGAGTGTGTGCACATGGGTCCTTTTCAAGTATTACTCTTCTATGTGCCACCACACCAGTCTTCGCTGATTACGTATAGTAATCTGATGGGTTGCGGGTAGAGATAGTGAAAAGTAGCAAGCTAGGGTTGTAAGAGCCTTAGAATCATAGATAAAGTGCCTACTTCCCTTTGCCTCATTTATAGGCTTAGGGATTAGATCATTCATGGTGGAATGCCTGTGATGTAATTGCACAGGGTTGAAATAGACCTAGAACAACGGTTAGATCTTGTTGTACTCCCTAACTACGAAGGCGGTGTCGATGGAGGGTTGCGAGCACCCCCGACATGACAGGTACATGAAGTGTATGCCATCGACCACACCATATGTTATGAGCACTATATTAGGTTTGTCTAAATCTCACATGTGAATGAATTGAGGATCGAAGCATTAAATAGACCATGGTACGCAAGCATTCCCCAAGTGTTTAGTTATATAGATTACTTACTTTTATACTTTCATGTTTTGTAGTTGTTAATCGAAAAACAAACCTCCCCCATTTTTACTATTATATATATATTCCTAGCAACTCGTACAGATTGACGACCCGGATGAGGTTGTGTTTAATTGATTTTTAGGCTCTAGCATCTCTGTGGACATACTTAGCTTGGTTGCTCGAAGCACACCAAGCCTTTAGAGGGATGTGGTCGAGTATGCAGCGAAAATACACACACGAGTTTAGAATAGGAGCATGGCTTCACACACACAAGCCAAATATTCAATACAAAGGCCAACATCAGGAGAAAATACTCGTTTTCAGTATATTGCAAAATGGTAACTGGATGTGGAGTACCGAGTGGAGGCAGGTCAAATTTTGGCGCTATTGCCGGGGATGCTAATTAGTCTAATTGTCAATTAGCATACGCGTTAGTAGAGTAGATAGTATTGTTCTTTTGTTTGTTGTTTTCCGGAGTAGGTATTGCTTGAGTTCTTGGTGCAAAATGAGGACCCTTGCACTATGTTTCCAAAATGTTGTACATTTCCTTTGTTTGTGTTTAATTGGAAAAAAATGTGGGAAAGTACTCAACGGATGACACTTTGTAGGGTGTGTCATTATGATCATCCTACAGAGTGCTGGCCAAGGTTGAGTGACTTTGGGAGAAGAGAGGCTCACCGAGTGAGATTTTGTAGGATATGTTATTGTGACCACTCTACGGAGTCTTGTTCTTGGATGAGCAAAAATGAGAGAGAGGTAGAATTCGTTGGTTCCCAAGGCTGATGGGATCAAAATTGGTATCCATACCACAATTCTCCAAATTTAAAGTTAAGTGGTAACTCGAATTCGTGGTATGGAAGTGCATCGGGAAATCAACACCTTTTGGTGGATAGTTGGACTTCACCAACTTATCCAATTCCCCAAAACCAATCCCTAGGATTGGTTCCCAAATTAGATTATGGAGAAATTCTTCAAGTTGTAGCTAATGTGACCAAGAGTAGTGATTTTCTCCAATCACAAATGCTTAGCGAGATTAGCGATTTGGGAACTCAACTATTCTTAAGCATTGAGAAAGTTGGAGGGAAAGTGCTTGATTTGATGAAAAGGGTGAGCCAGCTTGAAACCCAATATTCCAAAAATGGACCATCCCTTGTTGAATGTGAACTTTTGGTAGATGAATCCAAAGGGGATGAGAAATGGTATGTTGAGAGTAAAGAAATCGAGGAAGGGGTGATTATACTTAATTCACAATATTACCTATCTTCACCCCTACCTCCACCTATAGAACCAACTTTCACATTTTCGGTCTTAGAGAAAATCATAGGGAGGTAAATTGAATATGCTAAGCTTCCAAACCACATATTCTGTTGGTATGCCTTGAATACTGTAATAGCCGCTTCTGTGACCCTGGCCTGGGGGTCCGGGGGGCGACAGACGCCCCCGGTTAAACGGGGATCTCGCTGCCCGGTCAGCGAGTCGGGGGGTCCAGGGGGGCGGAGCGCACCCTGGCCTGGGGGTCCGGGGGCGGAGATGCCCCCGGTCCGACGGTATAGGTTGTCTCTTTATTGGACTGCTATTGATTTGGGCCGAATTGTGTTTTGGCCCAGTTTGTTAGGGTTTAGTGGAGACAGCATATAAAGTGTCTCTCTTCTCTCTGTAAACAATTAATTTTGATATAGTGGAATCCGTCTCCCGTGGATGTAGCCAAATTGGTGAACCACGTAAATCTTGTGTCTTGTTATTTTCATTCATATTTTCTGTTCTTTCTCCATTCCGCACAACAAACTGGTATCAGAGTAGTTTCTTTTTTTGGTGAGATCCGTAGTGAGTGTATTGGATTCTGGGCTCATCAGATCGGGGCTGATCGGGGAGAAAGATGTCTGGGTTGAACGTGAAGATCGACAAGTTTACTGGGAGAAATAGTTTCAGTTTATGGCAGATCAAGATGCGAGCTTTGCTGAAATAGCAAGGTTTGTGGACTCCGCTGATGAAGGATTTCGCGAGCAGTTCTGGCGATGTGGTAGGTCTGGAAGAAAAGGCACACTCGACGATTATGCTGTGTCTCGCGGACGAAATCATCACTGAGGTCTCAGATCAGGAGACTGCTACACAACTGTGGCTGAAGTTGGAGAGTTTGTATATGACGAAATCTCTAACCAACAAGCTGCTTCTGAAACAACGCTTTTTCGTTCTCCGAATGCAGGAAGGTACACAACTCAGAGACCATCTAGAGCAATTGAATACTTTGTTATTAGAATTACGAAATATAGATGTGAAAATTGAAGATGAAGATCCTGCTTTGATTTTTCTAGTGTCTTTACCGCTTTCGTATGAGAATTTTGTTCAGTCATTTATTGTTGGTAAAGATTCCGTGTCTCTGGAGAAAGTTAGATCCTCTCTCCATAGTAGAGAGTTGCGACATAAGGCAAACGGTACAGGTACAGAAAGTCAGGCCTCTGGCTTGTTTGCTAGTGACTGAAACACAAAGGGCAAGGGAACCGGCAGTAAGAAGAAGGGCAAGAAGTCATCTTCAAAGGGTCCCAAGGCCAATGATGTTTGTAACTACTGTAAGGATAAGGGGCATTGGAAAAAGGAGTGTCCGAAGAAGGCTAGTAAATCTGGGAGTACATCTGGTACTGCTGCTGTGGCTGAAGGGGATTTCAGTTCTGAAGATGATTTTGCTCTAGCTGCTACTGGGCAAAATAATCATCCTAATGCGTGGTTTCTTGATTCTGGGGCATCTTACCATACATGCCCAAGGAGAGATTATTTCTCAACTTATGAGCAAGCTGAGGGCATCATTACTACGGCAAATGGTGTTGCGTGCAAGGTAGTTGGGATTGGTTCAATCAAGATCAGGATGCATGATGGTAGTTTCTGTACTTTGAACGATGTCAGACATGTTCCATCGATGACAAAGAATCTGATTTCTCTTCCTACGTTGGATAGAAAGGGTTTCGTCTACTCAGGGAGTGATGGAGTTCTGTGTGTCTGTAAAGGTTCTAGGCTGGCTCTGAAAGGTGTTCTGCATGGTACATTGTATTTTCTACAAGGTTCCACGGTTATGGATTCTGTTAATGTTGCATTTTCGGAGGTTCACCAGGATGATATGACTAAGTTATGGCATATGAGGCTTGGTCACATGGGTGAAAGAGGGATGCAGATTCTGTCAAAGTATGATCTTCTTGGTGGCCACAAGATCAAGAGCTTGGACTTCTATGAGCATTGCATTTTTGGGAAGCATAACCGCAGCAAGTTTCCTAAGGCAATTCATAGAACAAAGGGCACATTGGATTACATCCATTCTGATTGTTGGGGACCTTCCCGAGTTGAGTCACTGGAAGGTCACAGGTACTTTGTTTCTCTGATTGATGATTACTCAAGGATGACTTGGGTTATCATGATGAAACATAAGAGTGAAGCTTTCTCGAAGTTCAAGGAGTGGAAAGCTTTGGTGGAGAATCAGACCGGGAAGAAGATCAAGAGGCTTCGAACTGATAATGGGCTGGAATTCTGCTCGTCTAAGTTTGATCAGTTTTGTAGGGATGAAGGGATTTCTCGTCATCATACAGTCAGGAATACGCCACAGCAGAATGGCATAGCTGAGCGGATGAATCAGACATTGCTGGCGAGAGCGAGGTGCATGCTCTCTAATGTTGGTTTAGAAAGGAGATTCTGGGCAGAGGCGGTGAGTACAACTTGTTACTTGATCAACCGCGGGCCTCACGCGGGTATAGAGTGCAAAATACCTATGGAGCTGTGGTCAGGTAAAGTTGTTGATTACTCCAAGTTAAAAGTTTTTGGTTGTACATCTTATTATCATGTTAGTGATGGTAAGTTAGAGCCCCGAGCCAAGAAGGGTTTCTTTGTGGGTTATGGAGATGGAGTTAAAGGCTCCAGGATATGGTCTCCATCTGAGAAGAGGGTTATTCTAAGCAGGGACGTTGTCTTTGATGAAAATTCTTTGCTTAGATCTATGGTGAAGCCCACAGTTGTGCCAGAAACTAGTGGAGTTGATAAACAGGTGGAGCTTGAAGTCACTCAAGGTGAAAATAGATTGGAACAATTTGAGGTGGATCAAGAGCCACAGACAGAATCTGAGATACCGGAATCTCCACCACCAGATCCTCAACCATCAGGAGCTACAGTCCGCAGTTTAGCTCAGGACCAACCCAGGAGGGTTGGAGTTGGGGCGCCCAAGAGATATGGGTTTGATGATATGGTGGGTTATGCACTGTCAGTTGCCGAGGAAGTGGATACTCAAGAGCCATCAACCTTCAGAGAGGCTACTTCATGTACTGATGTTGATAAATGGCTTGCTGCAATGGGAGACAAGATGGAGTCTCTTCAGAAGAATCAGACATGGGAATTGGTCAAACAGCCTCAAGGGAGAAAGGTAATCAGTTGCAAATGGGTTTTCAAGAAGAAGGAAGGAATATCACCTGCAGAGGGAGTCAAGTACAAGGCAAGAGTTGTTGCAAGAGGTTTCAGTCAAAGGGAGGGGGTAGACTATAATGAGATCTTCTCACCAGTGGTCAGACACACTTCCATCAGAGTGTTGCTAGCCTTGGTGACACATCAGGATTTGGAGCTCGAGCAACTTGATGTGAAGATCGCTTTTCTACATGGAGAGTTGGAGGAAGAGTTGTACATGACTCGGCCAGATGGTTTCCAGGTTCCTGGCAAGGAAAATATGTTTGCAAGTTGAAGAAGTCTTTGTAAGGACTTAAGCAGTCTCCGAGGCAGTGGTACAAGAAGTTTGACAGTTACATGCTTCAGTTGGGATACACGAGGTGTGCTTATGACTGTTGTGTCTACTACAGCATGTTGAGAGATGGGTCATTCATCTATCTAGTGCTTTATGTAGATGACATGCTGGTAGCCGCAAAGAGTAAGCACGAGATTCAGAAGTTGAAAGGACTTCTTAGTGCTGAGTTTGAGATGAAGGATCTGGGTGCAGCTTGGAAGATACTAGGAATGGAGATTCTTAGGGATCGAAGTCAGCGGAAGCTTTTCTTGTCACAGAAAGGCTACATTCAGAAAGTGTTAGCTAGGTTTGGCATGTCTACAGCCAAGCCTATAGACACTCCTAGTGCTGCAAATATTCATCTCACCACCATGTTTGCTCCTCAGTCAGACGAGGAGAAGGAGTATATGTCTCGGGTTCCTTATGCCAGCGCGGTGGGGAGCTTGATGTATGCTATGGTTTGCACGAGGCCAGATTTAGCACAGGCAGTCAGTGTTGTGAGCAGGTTCATGGGGCAACCGGGAAAGGAACATTGGCAAGCAGTGAAGAGGATCTTCAGGTATCTTAGAGGTACGACTGATGTGGATCTCATTTATGGAGGTGATACCAAGTGCTTAGTTACAGGCTACTCTGATTCTGATTATGCTGGTGATGTTGACACGAGGAGATCGATGACTGGTTATGTATTCACTTTGGGAGGTTCTGTGGTTAGCTGGAAGGTGACTTTGCAACCTACAGTGACGTTGTCTACTACGGAAGCAGAGTACATGGCTCTGACAGAGGCTGCAAAAGAGGGAATATGGCTGAAAGGGCTAGTTAGTGATCTTGGTCTACATCATGATCAGGCTACTGTGTACTGTGACAGCTTGAGTGCAATCTGCCTAGCCAAGGATCAGGTCCATCATGAGAGGACCAAGCATATTGATGTCAGATATCATTTCCTGAGGAGTGAGAGGAGAATCAGGGTGAAGAAATTGGGAACTGCTGACAACCCCGCTGATATGTTCACCAAATATGTTCCACATAGCAAGTTTCAACATTGTTTGGACTTGTGGAACATCAGAGCTGATTAGGTGCTCTATGGGCAGTCCCGGGAGTGGAGGGCGAAGTCTACTCATCTGGCACTGTAATGGTGCATCTGGAGTTTTCTACTTTGAGGATTCAAGTCAAGGTGGAGATTTGTTGGTATGCCTTGAATACTGTAATAGCCGCTTCTGCGACCCTGGCCTGGGGGTCCGGGGGGCGGCAGACGCCCCTGGTTAAACGGGGATCTCGCTGCCCGGTCAGCGAGTCGGGGGGGTCCAGGGGGGTGGAGCGCACCCTGGCCTGGGGGTCCCGGGGGCGGAGACGCCCCCGGTCCGACGGTATAGCTTGTCTCTTTATTGGACTGCTGTTGATTTGGGCCGAATTGTGTTTTGACCCAGTTTGTTAGGGTTTAGTGGAGACAGCATATAAAGTGTCTCTCTTCTCTCTGTAAATAATTTTAATTCTGATATAGTGGAATCCGTCTCCCGTGGATGTAGCCAAATTGGTGAACCACGTAAATCTTGTGTCTTGTTATTTTCATTCATATTTTCTGTTCTTTCTCCATTCCGCACAACATATTCCCTCTAAGGCTGACTCCTCCTCTACTATATCTTCCTCTTGGAAGATTCTTACCCCCACCTCTCCATGTTTGGTGATCTAAGGTTATGGGGTACAAACCTGCACCATATAGATAACATTAGGGTCGTGTCGATGACCTTGAATATACGAAGCTTCTCGGGAGGTAACCCGAGGTTTGAGAAATTAGATTAGTTTAGTATTTTTAGTGTGTTTTCCTATTTGTAGCCTTTTTTGGAACACTATTACACTTTGTATTCATATTTGTTTTGTAGGATGCGTATGGTTCTTGGAGGAAGGTGTGTAAATGAGGAGTCTAACTTATGAACCATGTAGACGTACAGGGTTTGTGATGCTCAAAATGGTGGACAAGGAGGATAACCAAACCCCAAATTCATGGGGCATGTAGACGTGCACGACCCATGAAGTTCACATACTTTCCTACACCTTAATCACCAATTCTTCTCTGCCACCCCCAAAATACCACCAAAACCCATTTTCCCTCAAATCCTTGAAACACACATATTGAGACCTAAGAGGTAACTCTCCATGGTGATTCGATTCTTTATTTTGATTTGTGGTGCATGATAGTGGTTATGTTGAACTTTCTTGATTAGAGGTTAGAAGTAGTATATTGGGGGTGATGGTAGTTTGTTCTTTACATTCCATGATTGTCCATCAAGGGTAGATTTTAGTGTTCATTTTTAATTATAGGTGCTTTCCTATTTCCTTCCCTTGACACATGTTCTTTGGTTTTGTATATGTATTGAGGACAATGCAAGCTTTAAGTGTGGGAGAAGGGATTAGATACACTTATGATTTTTATTCTATATAACTAGTAGCTATTCTAAGAGCATATTTGAACATTTATAAAAAAAATTTAAAAATGAAAAATATAAATAAACCCTGACAAGTTGGAAACCCAAAAGGGCGACTTGGGTAACATTGGGAAAAACATGAATAGGTCAAAAGACCTAGGTAAAAGTGAGAGGCTATGCCTGGCTAGGCTTATGAGCCTAGGAAAAAATGAGAGGCCGTGTGGAAAAAGGTGAGAAATGAGTACCCTTTGTGTGTTAAAGCTAGGATGAAAACCCAAAAGGGCTCCTAGGAAAAATGAGAGAAATTGAGAGAAATTGAGAGAAAACAAAAACTAGGTTGATGATACATTTGCTTCCTTGGTTGTAACTAGGTCGAGAATCTAGAGCTATCTATATGTTACAACCAAGTCGACGACTCTTAAATTTCCTTGGTAGATTGTTTCTGGGAGACGACTCTTTGGTTGCTTTTGGGATCATTTTGGGAAAGTAAGCATAGCTTGACACTTATCTTCTTTGCTTACCTTTTCCATATTTTACTTTGGGTGGTTAGATTACTTAGGTTCTTCGGGTAGTGTGAGAGTTGTGAAAATCTTACTCTTTAGGGAGGAAACAGGGTAATCTAGGAATATGTTGAATGTTTCGGTTAACTTATGTCTGCATGCTACATTCGCTTAACTCTTTTCTTGTCTTCATTTACTCAAGGATGAGTAAATGGTTAAGTGTGGGGGTATGGTGTGCTTCATTATGCGTGTGTTAACCGTTGCATTCATCGTAATAATTGGCTTGTTTTATATGTTGGATTGCTGGTATTAGTTGAGTTTATGTGGCAAGGGGTGTTTAGACAACCTTGTTTGGATTTCTTGTCTTAATCTTGAATGTTGTAACTTAATTTATACTAATGGACATCTTGTAACCACGGGCTCCTAGGTCTTCCTTTGTGATCATCTTTAGTAGGCCGCTCGTGGATAATTTTTGTTACATTCTATGTGAAGGCAGTTCGTAAGGGTGGTAGAAGATATTGAAGGTTGTTCACAAGGAGGGTAGAAGAGATCAAATACCATTCATATTAGAATGGTAGTAGACAAAGGCAAGGACATCAATTCGTGGTAGTAGAAGGATGGAGCCAAAGATAGGCGGCATTGGAGTTCAAAACAACCAAGGAAGAGATGGAGAATCGTGGTTCGAGAGTTGTGCCAACTTTTGGGAACGATCCAAGAAGAATCAACCTTCATGGTTGGTTCTATTGGATTTGTCTCCTCGAGAACCATAAAATTGACTACAAGAATTCTCAAAATGGACTAACGGTTCATATGTAGCGAATGAAAGAGTTCAGTCAGCCGAAGCACAAATGGGTTAGAAGTGGACTGCTCATGGACAACACCAATGGCCCGCACGAGATGATGTGGTTTGCACCAAATGTGTTTGGCACGGACCGTGCTGAGGCCCATCATTGAATGCGCCAAACTCAACCGGTCATGCATAAACATCTAAGTTTCACTTAAAAATGGCTAAGTATGGGCGCATACCATCCTATTTTCAATGGGCCACGTCGTTCCAAGTGCAAAATGTCAAGACCAACCGGCAAGATGTGAATAATCAAATGGCCCATGCCAAATTACTGAGCAAAACAAGGTTTCTGATAACAGTCCGTGCTAACGTCACATCCTGCAGATCAGAAAAGAAAAAATGAAGACTCTGATGGTGGTCCACGCTAAATGATGCAAACTGTAGACACAACCCACAGAGGGCTACTAGGCCCGTGCCAAGGAGTATGCATGGTCCGCGCAAGAGCATACAGTCCATGCCAATGGAGTAAGCACAGACTGTCCCAGATCCCGCAGGCGACTTGGGTAACATTGGGAAAAGCCGGGATATGTCTAAAGACCTAGGTAAAAGTGAGTGGCTAGGTCCGGATAGGGTTACAAGCCTAGGAAAAAATGAGAGGCCGTGTGAAAAAAGGTGAGAATGTGAGTACCCTTTGTGTGTTAAAGCTAGGATAAAAACCCAAAAGGGCTCCTAGGAAAAATGAGAGAAATTGAGAGGAAAAAAACTAGGTTGATGATACATTTGCCTCCTCGGTTGTAACTAGGTCAAGAATCAAGAGTTATCTCTCTATTACAACCAAGTTGACAACACTTGGATTTCCTTGGTGGATTGTTTTGGGGAGACAACTCTTTCATTGCTTTTGGGGATCATTTTGGGAAAAGTAAGCTAGCTTGACACTTATCTTATTTGCTTTCCTTTCTCCACATTTTACTTTAGGTGGTTAGATTGCTTAGTATTCTCCAGGTTGTGTGAGAGTTGTGAGATTCTTGCTCTTTTGGGAGAAACATGGTAATCTAGGAATAGGATGAATGCCTCGATTAACTCATGCATGCATGTTACATTTTGCTTAATTCTTTTTTTGTCTTTATTTATTCGAGGGCAAGCAAAGGGTTAAGTGTGAGAGGGTCTAATGTGCTTCATTATGCGCATGTTAATCGTTGCATTCGGCATAACAATTGGCTTGTTTTATATGTTGGATTGCTAGTATTAGTTGAGTTTACATGAAAAGGGGTTTAGACAGTCATGATTAGTTTTCATGTCTAAATCCCGTGTTTTTTATATATAATTGGTACTAATAGATATCTTGTATCCATAGCACCTAGATCATCTTTTGTGATCATCCTTAGTAGGTTGCTCGCGGTTACTTGTCGTTACATTCTATGTGAATGTCGTTCGCAATGGCGGTAGAAGATATTGAAGGTTGTTTGCGAATGGCGGTAGAAGATATTGAAGGTTGTTTGCAAGGATGGTAGAAGAGGTTAAAGGCCATTCACATTTAAAATGGTAGTAATTGAAGTCCACAGACATCACATCATGGTAATAGAAGGGTGGAGCCAAAGATAAGCAGCATTGGAGTTCAAACGGCTAAGGAAGAAATGGAGAATCATGGTCCAAGAGTTGTACCAACTTTTGGGAATGATCCAAGAAGAATCAGCCTTCAAGGTTGGTTCCATTGGATTAGTCTCATTGAAAACTATAAAATTGACTACAAGAACTCTCAGAACGGACTAACGGTTCATCTATAGCAAAGGAAACAGGTCAGCCGACCGAACAAGCAAAGGCTAGCACAAAGGAGGTCCGTGCCAATGGCTTTGATGTGGACCTATGAATAGTGCATGTGAACCATGAATAGAGATCCGTGTCGAAGCCCCTAGCGTGGACCATACCTTTTCAAGCATCTTATTTTCCCCATTCCACTCCAAAATGGCTAAGTATGGGAGCGAACCTCCCATATTCGACGGTCGGTGCCATCTCAAGGGAAAAATGTCAAGACCAGTTGGTATGATGTGAAGAATTGAGCTGCCTGCGCCAAAATACTGAGAAAAATGAGGATTTTGATGGTGACCCGCGCCAAACGACATGGACCATAGATAAAAAATGCAAAAACAAAGACTCTGATAGCCGCTCGCGCTAAACGACGCAGACCGTACAGACACGACCCGCGGAGAACACCATAGCCAGTGCCAGCGCAAATCAAATGGGCCTCGCCAGCAAGGAAGCGGCATAGACCTCACCATTCGTGGTGGTCCGCGCTAGTGGCGACTGAACTAGGGTTTTACACATTGTTTTGCCTATTTTGGGCCTATTTTTAGGCCCAATCCCCTATTACTATATATAGGAGCTTTTAGTCTTCAAAGTAAACCTAAGTAGGTACAATGTATAATTTTTTTCTCTTTCTCTAATTTAGATAGAAGGAAGAGGAGAGTTCTCTTATCCTCTAGAATTCTTTTTCTCTTTCCTTCTCCTTTTCTCTTCTTTCTTCATCTTATTTTCCTACATCCGTAGCATCTAGCTTAATATTTTTTATGGATCTCATTTCTAGGGAGTAGATTCATAGCTTGGGGATACTTGTATTCATGTGCTGATTTATGTTTTTGTGAGATTCTTAGTTCATCCTAATTATTGTGCGTGTGATATTATTGTGACTTGTTCTTGAATGTTATAATTTCATGATTAATACACCTCATTAGCACACACTCTAATCTATATTCATGTTGGTGCAAATATTGATTCCCCCCGGGGAAAAGAAACCTCGGATGTGTTAATGGGTAATAGGGTACGAGGCCGCATTGGTGTGTGCACAAGGGTCTTTTCCAAGTATTACTCTTCTATGTGCCACCACACCAGTCTTAGCTGATTAGTAAAGTAATCCGATGGGTTACAGGTTGAGATGGTGAGAAGTAGCAAGCTAGGGTTGTAAAAAGCCCTAGTGCCATAGATAAGGTGCCTACTTCCCTTTGCCTCATTTATAGGCTTAGGGAGTAGAGCATTCATGGCGGAATTCCCAGGACAAAATCGCACGGGGGAGAAATAGAACTAAAAAATGATTGGACCTTGTTGTACTCCCCTAATTAAAAAGGCGGTATCGATGAAGGGTTCCGAGCACACCCGACGTGACAGGTACGAGAATTGTATGCCATCGACCACACCACGTGTAATGAGCACTATATTAGGTTTGTCTAAATCTCACATGTGAATGAATCGAGGATCAAAGCATTAAATAAACCATGTTTTGCAAGCATTCTCCAAGTGTTTAGCTGTATAGATTACTTGCTTCTTTCTTTCATGTTTTGTAGTTGTTAATCGAAAAATCAAAACCCCCTTGTTTACATTATCTATTCCTAGCAAGTTGTATAGATTGACGACTCATATGAGGTTGTGTTTAATTGACTTTTAGGCCTTAGTATCTCTATGGACATACCTAGGGCTTACCGCAAACTACCTTATCAGTAGGATAGTAGTGAGTTTGGTGCAGAACTATAAATTTTATGACTCAGCCTTCGCTCGAATCAATTAGCTACAATTAACGACCCCAAATGGAGGCGGGTAAGTAGCAGTTGAAGAACTTTGGACCAAGTTTTAATAATGATTAGAGCCGAATTGGTGTTCATTGATAGCGTCATTGGACTCCTTTTCATGATTACTATAAAAATGGCTATAAGAACTCTAAAATAGGATCAACGTTCACCCATAGCAATGAAAAGATGTTGAGGCCGAAGTCTCAACATGAACCGTATAAATCTATTGTCCCCTTCCCCGTTTGTAAAAATAATTGACAAATGATCTACACGGTCCATGTGAATCTACGTGGTCCGTGTAACTGGGGTCAAAAATAAAGTTTTGGCCTTTTCTTCTCCCTCTCTCCCCCATATAAATAACCCTTCTTCCCTTTCATATATGAGCCCGATTTGGGCCTCCAAAACCCTAGTTTGTTATTTGTATTTTTTTATTTATTGCGTCTTTTCCATGGATTCTTGTAGATTTATTATGAGTTTTCAATATTTAGCTTAGATTTATGCTTGAAAGCTTTTGTTAACATTAGTATCTATGATTTGTGAGATTCCAAGATTCCCCTGATCTGATTGCTTTGATTAACATTATTACTTGTGCTTAATTCTATGAGTATACATGAGTAAGATTAGTGCTTAATACTAATTACGATTATTCCATGATTTTGGGATAGCCTCGCGAATGAACCTAGGAGGATTTTGTCTTTTTGTAGATTGGGTCAACGTGAAGTTCGTGTTTAGGAGTGACAAATATGCATGACTGTTGGTTGTTAGGTTAAATTAAGCTTAAATGCGTTATTGGGTTGGGTTATGGACAATGGGTGAGTTACGTGCAATTGAGTTGGTAATCTTTTATCTCTTTGGGGTCATCGGGACTAGGGTAATCCCGACGGTTATATCCCGAGTTTGTGGCTAACTAGGTAGGCTGAGTCCCTTAAAAGGTAATAGTGAGGTACTGATGCTCTGAGGTGTACATTATGCATTATAATGGCGGGGTATTCACAGTGGGTCCCCGAGAATCATGCTACTCTCAGGCTTAATTTATTGTGCATTTATTAGCCTCGGGAGTGAGGGTTAGGGGTGACAGTTTAAAGCGCATTGCTAACTATATCTAGATGAGTTGAGTGATGATGAGGGGGCAGAACCACTGAGTGACAATCCGTTGGAGTTCCAAATAAATCAAGCTCTCCACATTGTGTTATCAAGTATAGATTGAACATAATTGTACTATGTGAATAGGAGTCGAGGATTGACTTCTAATACTAAACATGTGAAGAAAATCCCCCAAGTTCCCTCATTATCGTGTTTTTACGCACATAGTTAGATTTGCATGCTAGTTTACTCTTTAGTTTTATACTTTTAGTTCTTAGTTATTTACTAAAAAACCCCTGTTGATGAGCACACACTTGGTGATGCTTGTGTGTGTATTACTGTGGGAAACTATCATATAAACCCCATTTCCCAAGGGCAAACCTCGACTTACCACTGTCTATTATTAATTCATATTCTTGATATCCTCTTAACGTCGCTCTCCTCATGTCGGTTAGTACCTGAGCCTACAAGACAGACAGACAAAGGTTAGGCAGACAGGTGTAGGGTCATGCATGCTCCGATGCTCCAGTTAGCTGTGTTTCTATGTTGAGCATATAATATGAATAGTGTATTGATGCTGAGATCTTACCTTCTACACATGTTCTTCTCCCTAGATATATGCATTTGACAGCTAATGTTACCAGGCTGTTCCATCATGCCTTCCATCTGTTATTCCTTCCTTCGTAAGCCTAGCCCAGTTCCCTTTTTACTCGGTGGGCCAAATGACTAGTATTAGGCCTTTCTGGCCCATACCTTATCAAGTCCCCCGCTGCCCAAGACCCTGTTGATTTAATCAACTTAGGGCGATGGGCTAGGTTGCATTTCTGTTATACGTGATCCCTTAGGGAGCAGGTCACGTCCCTGGGGTTTGCTTCCCGATAACACTTTTTGGGGGAAAACTTGACATTTTTGTGATTTTGAACAGTCAGGGACGTGACAACACTGTTTCAATAATTAGATGTCCGACGGTTACGCTACCTGTCTGAACGCTCGCCATGTGTCTATGTTTCGGTGGTTTCACATATGTTCCTCTTACATTTTGCATCTTTTTGAGGTGGTTTTTATCATACCCCTGTCGTTTTCTCTCCCAAGGAATGCCTTGGGTCTGTTGCATCTTTATTTTCGAAATCTTCACTCCATTTTCCTTTCTCCTTCGTCATTCTTCACATCTATTTTCCCGACGATCCTTTCCTCTTCTTCAGGTACCCTCTATGTTTTTCTTTGTCTTTCTTTGTCTTTCTTTGTCTTTCTTTTCTCGTCTTACTTTCGAATCAATATGGTTTTCACTGTTGGTACCCCTAAACAAAACTTGTACTGTGATACCAATATCCTGAGTATTTCTCGGTCTATAATCTGATTGAGGTTGCATTTAATGCCGAGAGAGTCAACTTTCACAATTTAGGCGATCATGTCGTGCTGCCCGGTGTTTCCCAAACTGTGCTGGATACGCCCGATGGCATGATTGCATATATCTAGAAACCCTATAGCACTGCTGCCTTAGGTTTCCATTGTTTTCTTTTTTCAGACCGTTCTGGCCCTTTTTGAGTTAGGGTTAATAGATCTTCCCCTGAATGATGTTTGAGTCCTTCTGGATTTAAGGTTTTGTGTCGCCAATTGCACATTAAGCCTACCGTCACCCTATTTCGAGTTTTTTTTGTCATTATGCCAGAATGCCCCATGACTTGACTTTCTTGAAGTTCCATCATGATAAGGTTAAGCTTCTGACTAATCTCCCCACTCAGATTGGGTGGAAACAGAGATTAGTTTCGTGGATGAGGCATTGGTCTTGGGCTTGGATAAGGCACAAGAAGATTTCCTGGCCTAGAGAAATGGCGGAGAGCTCGTCCCGACACTATTGAGATGGCTACCATACAATCCCTCATGTCACGTCTCGAGAAAGTGAGTGTGAGATGTGATTTCATCTTGTGGGATTTTACCTTGTGGGTTGTTGGCATGCCCTACCAACCTGATGGCATTGCTCCTTTGAGTTTTAAAGGTTCCACGTTTGCTGCATGTTAGCTGTGTTAAACTTACCTTATTCCCATGTATTTTTACTCTGCTTCTTTTACTTTCTCTGACCCATTTAAAATGTTCTTTTTTTTCAGAAAAGTCATCTGCTTCTGAGATGCTGAGCGAGACCCTGATGAAGGCCATCTAGTTGTATTCCCAGACTGAAGATGAGGAGGCGTTGTGTGTTGGCTTGGGTGAAGCTTGTGTTCCCTTTCGTGAACACAGCTTCACTGAGTACTTTGCCAAGCTTCACCCGGACATGATGCTTGAAGAGCTTGATAGCTGGGACCCGAACATGGCGCTAGCATAGTTTAACAATCATTCTGCTAGTGGGCTGTGCTAAGTTGTTGAAAATGAGGATGAAACTGCAGTGGGAGAGGCCCAGGATGCTTAGGGGAGCGAGAATGGTGATGCTGGGAAGCCATAAAGACTTGTCTTGAAACTCATTTCTCTTTTACTTATTTAACCAATTTAATTTCCGCTGGACATGTCTTCCTCTGCCGAGGGATTTGAACAATGTTTGTTATTTTGCTTTTTTGGGGTGTGTCTTCCCCCTTGCACAATATTTAGCAGTTCTTTCATTCACTAGCTGCCAAAGCTGGAGTTACATTTTTGGCATGGGTGAGGCTCTTCGCTCAACAGCCATCGCGATGCTGGAGCTATTATTTTGGCATGTTAGACCCAACTTGCAATTAGCTAGCTGTTAACGCTAGAGTTGCTTTTTTGTCTTTTTGTATCCAGCCTACAATTCGATGGCTGCTAACGCTAGAGTTGCACTTTTGGCAAGTGTCATGCTCTTCGCTCAACGGCCATCGTAGTGCCGTAGCTATTATTTTGGCATACTGGACCCAACTTGTAATTCACTGGCAGCTAGAGCCAAAGTTGCACTTTTAACGTAGGCCAGGCTCGTCGCTCGATGGCCATTGTGGTGTCGAGGCTATAATTTTGGCCTATTGGACCGGGTCTACAATTGCTGGCGGTTGGAGCTAGAGTTGAATTTTTGGCCTTGGTTAGGCTCCCTGCTCAACAACCATCGTGGTGCCAAAGCTATTGTTTTAGCCTGTTGGACTCGGCCTACAATTCATTGGCTGCTGGAGCCAGAATTGCACTTTTAGCCTGGGTTAGGCTCATCGCTCAATGGCCATTGTGGTGCCGGAGCTATTATTTTGGCATGTTGGACCCAGCCTGCAATTTGCTGCCTGCTGAAGCTAGAGTTGCACTTTTGGCCTGGGTCAGGCTCATCGCTCAATGGCCATCATGGTGTCAAAGATATTTTTTGGGCTGTTGGATCCGGTATGCAACTCGCTGTCTCCTGACGCCATAGTTGCATTTTTGGACAGTTGGATCCATCTTGTAATTCACTAGCTGCTAATGCTGGAGTTACACTTTTAGCCTGGGTCAGGCTCATCGCTCAATGGCCATCATGGTGCCAGAGCTATTATTTTGGCCTGTCGGACAGTTCGCTGGCTGGTGAAGCCAAAGTTACACTTTTGGCATGGGACAAATTCATCGCTTAAAGGCCATCGTGGCGCCAAGGATATTATTTTGGCTTGTTCGACCTGGCCTGCAATTCACTAGTTGCTGGAGCCAGAGTTGCATTTTTGGCCTGGGTTAGGCTCGTCGCTCAACAGCCATCATGGTGCCTGAGCTATTATTTTTACCTGTTGGACCCAGTCTACAATTTGCTAGCTCTTGGAGCCGGAGTTGCATTTTTGGCCTGGGTCTTTGACATTTAAATGTGTTTGTTTGGCCATCTTCTTCCCTGCATTGAAACTCCAAAAGACAGCAAAAGGACGGGGATGTGTACCAGGATTTCCTTATGATCATACCCCTTATGGGTTCACAAAAGATTTGATCCATTCAGGAATCTAGTTTAACACGTCAAAATATTATACTATTCAAATACAAGTGTCAAATTTCTAGAGTTATACTTACCAGAGGAGGTACATAAGCATAGTACCTTCTCAAGTGGGAGATGTTCTAGGTGTTGGGAATTGGCCTTTCTTCCATCGTCTCCAGCTTGTAAGCTCTTTTCCCAACACTTCAATCACCCTGTACGGGCCTTCCCACTCTCCATCCAGCTTCTTTTTCCCCCTGGGCTCTACTAGCCTCGTTTCTTCTCAGAGCGAGGTTTCCTATTTTCAAGGATCTAGGCTGACCTTGCAGTTGTAGTGTTGTTCCATCCAAGACTTGTACTCAGCTTTCTTCAGTGTTGTCTTCTCATTTAGCTCATCTAGCTCTTACAAGTTTTCCCTGATTACATGGTCATTGTTTCCCTGATCCATCGGCTTGATTACCTTTTGGTTGGCACAAAGGCTTCTGGAGGGATGATGGCATCCGTTCCAAAACATAGCTTGTAAGGGGATTCTTGGGTGGCCGTTCTCGGCGTGGTCTATATGCCTATATCACACTTACCAGCTCCTCTTCCCGTTCTCCTTTCGCCTGACCCATCCTTATCTTTAGTCCCTGGACTATTGTTCTATTTGTCACCTTTGTTTGCCCATTTTCCTGGAGATAAGCCATAGATGTGAGCTGCTGCCTTATGTTCCGACTGGCGCACCAAGACCTAAAGGATTCATCCGTAAACTGCTTTCCATTGTCACTCACTATGACCTGTGGGATTCCAAACCTGAACACTATGCTCCTCCAGGCAAAGTTTGTGATTTTCTTCCCCGTTATGGCTGCTACAGCTTCGGCTTCAACCCACTTGTTGAAGTAATCTATCGCTACCACCGGGAACCTCTTTCTCCCAGCTACATTAGGGAATGGCCCTGTGATGTCGATTCCCCATTTTGCAAAGGGCCAAGGTGACCTAATGCTGGTTGTTGAGTCTGATCCTTGATTCCCTACCCCTCTTGTTCTCTCGTTCTTCTGCTTCTCCTCAACCCTACAAGACAGAGACACTAAGGTCAGGCACGCAGGCATAGGACCGTGCATGCTCCAATGCTCCGGTCAGTCCTTTCTGCCATGTAGAGCATGTCTTGTGAATAATGAATTATGTAAAGCTGACCTCATTGATTATCTTAGTCCCTTGTTATACGTGCTTTGAGGGTTGATGTAACGGCTCTTGTCCCATCATCCCCACGTCCATTATTCCCTTGGCTCAGCTTCATCATTCCCCTGATGGGCTAACTTGCTGACTTAGGCCTTTCCGTTATCTCTCTAAGCGGGCCAAATACACATCTGGGTTGATAATGATTGCTACCTGTCAAGTCCCCCCAGTCCGAGTCCTTATCGATCTGGTCGATTCAGGGCGATATGCTAAGCTCTCGACATATATCCCGGGCGCAGACAACGTCCATGTGACTTG
This sequence comes from Rubia yunnanensis, assembly GCA_037428765.1. Taxonomy (NCBI): domain Eukaryota; kingdom Viridiplantae; phylum Streptophyta; class Magnoliopsida; order Gentianales; family Rubiaceae; genus Rubia; species Rubia yunnanensis. Next base: position 59,061,278 of record CM075069.1, on the reverse strand, counting down.
CTTCATGTGTTGTCCTCGGGGGTCTCATTGGCGGGAAAATTTGATTGTTCCAAGAATTTTGAACCGTTGAGTGTGTAATGACATTATTTTTCTAGTTGGTAATTCGACTGTTACGCTGTCTGTGTAATTTCTTGCCACATGTCCGATCCTCAATGGTTTTTGTACGCATGCTTCTTAAATTTCACGTGTCTCAAAGCGGCTCATTATTCCACTGTTGTTCCTATCCCCAAAGAATATCTTGGGTATGTTGCCTTTGTCTTTTCAAAATTTCACTCCCATTTAGTTTTCCTTCTCGCCTTACTTTTTTCATCGCCATGATTTTCACCGTCAGTTCCTCTAAGAGCGAGTCTTATTGTGACACTAGCAACCCTGAGTACCAATATGTCTGTACTTTTCTTGAGAATGTCTTTGCCACCGGAGGGGGGGTGGATGGGTGGGTCAGCTTTGTTGATATTTTACCCAGTGCCTCCCAAACTGTTCTTGATGTTCCTGGGGCACGACTGCCATTTACTTGGACATTTTAGAGAATTGCTGTATCAGGCTCCCATTGTCTCCTTTTTTCCAATCCATCCTGGGTTTCTTTGAGTTGGAACTCACTGACCTTCCTCCAAATTGTGTCCGGGTACTCTTGGGCTTTGAAGTGTTGTGGGTGGGTTAGCTTTGTTGATATTCTACCCAGTACCTCCCAAACTGTTCTGGATGTTCCTACAGCCACAATTGTCGTTTACTTGGACACTTTAGAGAATTGCCGTATCAGGTTCCCATTGTCCCCCTTTTTCCAATCCATCCTGGGTTTCTTTGAGTTGGAACTCACTGACCTTCCTCCAAATTCTGTCCGGGTCCTCTTGGCCTTTGAAGTGTTGTGCTTCCTTTTGCGTATTGAGCCTTCTGTCACTCAGTTTTGGGTCTTCTGCAATTCAGCCCGGATGCCCCCTAACTAGACCTTCTTGAAGTTCTGGCATGATGGAGTCAAACTTCTGACCGTTCCCTAGTTGAGTCGAGAGGAAGCAGAAATTTGTCTTCATGAGTGAGGAGTTGGCCTTGGGCTATGAGGAAACTCGACCGATCTACCCGGTTGGCCCTAAAAGAGGGTGAGGTTCCTGTCCTAGTGCCAATGAGATAGCAACCTTGCAGCCTTTCATCTCCCACCTTGAAGCGGTGAGCGTGAGGCTAGACCGGGTCCTGAGGGATTCTATTCAGCGAGCTGTTGGATGCCTTCTCTTCCTGTTGACCTTTCTCCTTAGGACGACACTGCCGATATGAGCGGTATAGGTTTATTAGCTTCTGTTTGCTCGCTATATTCTTATTTATTTCTCTTTCTGTGCTCTCTATTTCCTTTATCTTGTCTTCTTGTTTTTCCAAAGATGTCAGTCGCTATCTTTCTCAGGGACCTTTCAAAGCTTCCGCCTGCCAATTCCCGGCCCCTGCCGTAGAGTGAGGGTACACCTGGGGTCATTGAAAAGAAGGCGTAAACCATCCAACTCTATGTCACTGGAGAAAAAGTCTCGTCGAGGTCCTGTCTCGAAACAAGGCGACGGCTCTGGTCAGGCCCTTGTTGAGGTGATCCATGAAGAAGTTCCTGAGACACTGACTCTCCAGCTTGTGGGCCAGGTAGGGATTGGTGCTCTCGCTGCTCAGGCTGTCCAAGCAATTGCATTCTCTTTTCCTTTCATTCGCAGCTCCTCCTCTCATGGCTCTATGCGCAGAGCTTTGGCTTGGACTGAGTTCCTCTTCAAGATTCTGCCTATTCCCTATTATAATGGTTGGCTCAGGGAACGTTCTTCGAATGTGGAAGGGACTGTTTCCCTCGCAGACCGCTTCGCATCTACCATCTTGGAGGTATTATTCTATTTTTCTTTTTGATCTTTGGATCTTTGGTTGAAGAAAACCCCTTAACTTCACACTTCTTTGGTTGGTTTCAGGTTCTTTGCTCAACCAGAGCAATGCAGCTAGAGCTCGAGAGCGTGCAAGCCGAGAACAGCGAGCTTCACCACGGGAGTGCTTCCCTGAAGAAAAAAGCTCAGCGGATTATTGAACTGGAGCAGGACGTGGAACTGGAGAAGGGCGTGCCGGGCTCCCTGCAGACCTTTGGCTCGGTCTGAGGCCAAGAACAAGAAATTGAATTCCTTTCGTGACTGGGCCTTCATCAAAGGCTTCTTGAGCCTTTACTCTTGGGTGGTGAGGAGAAAAAAAGCTTCTGAGATGCTGAGTGATACCTTGAAGAAGGTCATTCGCCTGTATTCTTAGACTGAGGATGAAGGGGCATTGCACGTTGGTCTGGGTGGAGCTTTCATTCCTTTTCATGCAGTGGCAGATCTAGTGATACGCGAGGTAGGGCTCCAGCCCTGCTCGGTCGCCGGCCGGAGCCAGGAGCAGGCGGGAGCGCGTCTCCGGCGCGACTGAGCGCGTCTCCTGCTCGCCGGAGAAGAAGGCTGCGCTGTGGCCTTCTTTTTTTTGAAGTCGTACGCACTAAAACGACGTCGTTTCACGTTAGTGAAACGACGTCGTTTCGTTTGGCTTTATTTTTTTAAAACCTAAGTAGTAAAACGACGTCGTTTCATGTTAGTGAAACGACGTCGTTTTACTAAGTAATATGAAAAAAAAAGAAATCGGAAATGGATTGGGCCAAAAACTGAGCGGCCCAATCCAATAACCAATTCACCCATCCTATAAATGCTGGAGCCTGGAGGCGGGAAGAACAGCAAGGCAGCACCACGCCACCAGCACTCCTCCTTCCTCTGCCTCACTCCGTCACTCGCTTAGCCCCGTCGCCGCCGCCGGCCCGCCGCGCCACCGCCGTCCACCACCGCCGTCCCGCCGCCTCTCCAAACCTGAAACCACGGTAAGTCTTCTCTAGTTCTCTTCTCTTTATGCTAAATTGCTAATATTTATTAATTTTAGGGTTTATAATTTATTGTCTTTTTAATTTATTTCTTCAAAACTTAAATATATGTATAATGTGAACATGATTTTTAGATTGGATGTTGAATTGAATTTATATGGTTGTATTATATATGATTGTTGAAGTTTAGTTGAATTGCATAAATTGATTTAGTTGAATTGCATATTTAGTTGAAATTTAGTTGGAATTTAGTTGAAATTATAATTGTTTGATTTATTTTGTATAATTGTATGTGACAATGAAATTGTCAATTTGTCATAATTGGTTTATGGAATTATCAATTAGGGATATTTGTTAAATTGAATTTAGATGAATATGATTTTATGAACTTTTTATTATCTCAATTTGTTATTGTTTCGTAACTCTTTTAGATTTTTTAAAAATAAATCAATTTGTTATTGTTATCTCAATTTTTTTTGTTATTGTTACTGTTTCCCAGGGGCGAAACCAGAAAAATTTTCTCAGAGGCGAAAATTTTTCAGCTTCCCCTGAAAAAAATTTCTGGTTCCGCCCCTATTTTCATGAATATAGCTTCATCGAGTACTTCGCAAAGTTGCGCCCGGACATGACGCTCGAGGAGCTTGATAGTTGGAACCCCGATGGCGCTTCGGCTAAACCTGATGCTCGCGCCTAGGTGGTGATGATGGTAGTGGGGCTATGGAGCAGGAGGGGGCCCAGGGAGCTAGCGAAGGAGGACAAAAATGATGATGCTGAGAAGACTGCTGTTGACAATGTTATTAAGCCACAGAAGGCTGTTTATGTTTTTATTAGTATTTATACTTATATACCAATTTAATTTTAGGATTAAAATTAAATATTAAAAAAATAGTTAAATTGCATTTTAAATTGGGACAGATAGAGTACATTAACATGCATGGAGTCAAACATGCCATTCTCGCATACCTATTTTGTTTCTTTGCTTGATGATTACTTCATCTTTGCTTCTTACATAATGACGACGTCCGTACATAAAATCTATCTACTCTTTTTATTCACCATAGAAATTCTACAAGAGATTAAAAAGGTAACTAATTTGATTTTTATCTTATCAACAAGATAAAAGATATGCATGCATAATTTGGGTAAGTAAATGGACAATGGAATATGAACGTCGAATATTTAACATTTGCGTTTTACATTTAAGTCCATCTATTGAAAGACAGTGTTTTTGTTATGGAAAAATTAAGGCTTAAACTGCAAATTAGAAAAAAATGAAGATAAAATTTTTGGGTTACATTAATCGGATCATAAACTTATAACTAATGCACGTTGTATAATAAATTTTTTTAATATTGCAGCTAAAATATTTTTCCTTCCTATAATTCTAATTCATTCTCGTCTTTCCATGTGCTTATGGAAAAATGGACTTTTCGAAGATTTTGCCTTTACATTTACATTGAAAATATAAATAAATTATTAAATTCATTCACCTGATAATAATTATATAAATTATAAAATGAAAAATTAATTTAGTTAGAATTTATTAAATAATGAATAAAATAGAAATATTATATTGCAAACACATGAAATAATTTAGCTTGTTATAAAAAGACATTTTCACTAATAAGGAAAACATATTCACACAAATTTCTAGCAAAATCAATAGAAATTAAAATGAACTTATTCAATAAATTTGGAGTCCATCTCCTGCGAGACCTTTTTATGGTAGGATGGGGGAGTAAATCATAAATAGTATAATCATAATGCATGCGCCTAATAATTGAGCCGCTTAAAAGTAAAAACATTTGATTCAGGGTATATTATAAGATAACTTCAGATTTTCAGGAACTTATGTGAAAATTCAGATAAACAAAAATAGAAACCTCGAACGGTAACCTCTCAAATCATTCAAAAGAAACTTCACCTCTCGAATTCGTACCTCTCGAACCATTACCACTCGAACCTCCACTCGAACTCTTACTTCTCGAAGCCTCCACTGGAACCTTCACCTCTCGAATCATTCAAAGGAACCTTCACCTGTCGAATCCATACCTCTCAAACCGGTACCACTTGAACCTTTCACTCCAACTGTCACCTCTCGAACCTCCACTCCAATAGTCACCTCTCGAACCTCCACTTCAACAGTCACCTCTCAAACCTCCAATAGAACCTTCACCTCTCGAACCGTTCAACGGAACTTTCACCCCTCGAACCGTTCAAAGGAACCTTTACCTCTAGAATCGTTTAAATGAACATTCTCCTCTCGAATATGTACCTGTCGAACGCCCTCTCGAACTTTCACCTCTCGAATTCTCTACTAGAACCTTCACCTCTCAAATCGTTCAAAGGAACCTTCCCCTCTCGAATCCGTACCTCTTGAACCAGTACCACTCGAACCCTTCACTCTAAGTGTCACCTCTCGAACTCCAATGGAACCAGTACCTCTCGAACCCTTCTCTCGAACCTCGCCACTCAAACTCATACCTCTCGAACCAGTACCACTCGAACCCACCACTGGTACCTTCACCTCTCGAACCAGTATCTCTCGAACCCTGAAACGCTCAAAACGACATTGTTTTAGTCAGCCACCTGTGTGCACCTATAGAAACACATAGAAGTCGGGACTCTGGAGCATGCGTAAAAGTACAAAAATGTCCCTGATGACCATTTGTGTCAACATTCCTGTAGACGCACATGGTTAGGAAGGTGAAATATGCAAAATTACCCTTCTACCCCTGAGAAAAAATTGTTTGAACCACGGGGTTTACAGGATTTCTTTTACGTAGTACCCTAAGATGATTGTGCATACTCCCTTTTCTTTAAGGGATTGAAACAATTTATCTGTTGTTCTTTTTCTGCTTTTGTTGTGACCTGGTTGGCCTAGACAATATTTTTTAATCTATTGCTTCTTTTGACCATAATTTGCTCCTTTTGGTTTTTGTGTGTTTGTGTTTTTGGGGGTGCTTTTCCCCCCTCAAAGTGTTGCGTTGTTTTTTATCACAACATTTCTTATTTCAGCCTAGCCATTTGGTTCTCAATTTTTGACCTTTTTCTGGCTAAATTATTCATGGGATAACTATTATATCACCAAAATTTCCCACTTTGACTTGCTTGATTCAGCTTGTGACTTGTTGGCCGTTTGGGGTCGTAGTTACACTTTCAACCTGGGTCGGAGTTGCTTATTTTGGCCTATCAAAACCAGCCTAAAATTCGATGGCTGTTGGAGTCAGACTTTCATATATGGTTTGGGTTAGGCTCATTGCTCAACAGCCCTTGTGGTGCCGGAGCTGGTGATGTGGACTGTTTTAGCCCGGCCTAAAATTCGCTGGCCATTGGTGCCAGAGTTGCATTTTTTCCCAGGTTAGGCTCATCGCTCAATAGTCCTTGTGGTGCCGGAGCTGTTGATTAGGCCTATTTTGGCCCGACTTATAATTCGCTGGTTGTTAGAGCCAGAGTTGCATTTTTAGCCCAGGTCAGGCTCATCGCTGAATGGCCATTGTGGTTCCGGAGCTGTTGATTTGGCCTATTTTGGCCTGGCCTACAATTTGCTGGCTGTAGGAGCCAGAGTTGCATTTTTGGCCTAGCCCTTGGACATTTAAAAATGCTTGTTTGGACAACATTCTTCCTGCATTGACAACTCTAAGAGACGACAAAAGGGGGCAGAGTATAGACTAGGATTTCCTTAGGATCATACCCCTTATGGGTTTACAAAATATTTGATCCCTTTAGGAATCCCATCTCACCCATCAATTTACTAAATTTTTCAACTGCAGGTTCCATACACTTATGATTAAAAATGCTTAGGCATAGTACCTTCTCCAGTGGGTAATGTTACAGGTGTGGGGTATCAGCCTTCCATCCAGCGTCTTCAGCTTGTAAGCTCCACTCCCCAGCAATTCAATCACCCTGTACGGGCCTTTTCACTTGGGTCTAGCTTCATTTTCCCATGGGATCTGCTAGCTTTGGTCCTCCGCAACGCCAAGTTCCCAATTTTCAAATATCTGGCTCTGACCTTGCTGTTGTAGTGTTGTTCCATCCAAGACTTTTACACTGCTTCTTTCAATGTTATTTTTTCCCTAAGCTCATCTAACTCCTCCAATCTCTCTTATTGCCTGTTTGTTTTCTTCCGGATCCAGTGGTTCGACTACCCTTCTGCTGGGGACAGAAACCTCCGGTGGGATGATAGCTTCCATTCCGAAGCAAAGCTTGTAGGGGGATTCCCCTGTGGCTGTCCAGGGTGTAGTCACAACACACTTACCAATTCTTCCTCATAGTTTCCTTTCTCCTGTCCCAGCCTTCTCTTCAGCTTGTGGATGATCGTCATATTTGTCACCTCTGTATACCCATTGGCCTAGGGGTGAGCCATTGAGGTGAACCGCCGCCTTATGTTTAGGCCAGCGCACCAGGATCTAAATGGTTCATTAGCGAACTGCTTTCCATTGTTACTCACTATCTCCTGTGGGATTCCAACTCTGCAGACTACACTTTTCCAGGCAAAGTTTGTGATTTTATTCCCTATTATGCTTGCCACAACTTCAGCTTCACCAACTTTGTGAAATAATCTATCGTCACCACTAGAAACCTTTTTCTTCCGGCTGCCTTAGGGAACAGACCCGCAAGGTTAATTCCCCATTTTGAAAAAGGCCAAGGTGACCTGATGTTGGTCATCCGCTCTGATGAGAGTCTCTGTACCCTGGCGTACTCTTGGCACCTATGGCATTCCTTAACCATTTTCTCTGCGTCCACTCGCATGGTCGACCAGTAGTAGCTTGCCTATTGCCTGCAGTGTGACACTCCTTGACCCCTGGTGACTGAGGTAACTTTCTTCGTGTATCCATCTGAGGACCATTTTTCCAGTTCTGGCTCAGCACACTTGAGCCACAACTTAGTATGACCCCTTTGGTATAACATACCGCTCTACGGCATACTGCAGTGCTTTTCTTTTCATTGTTCTTGCCTCATTCTCATCTACTGGCAGCGTCTCGCATTCCAAGTAATTCCAAATTGGCGTGGTCCAGTTGGGTGTCGTGTTTTTGTTTTCTGTGACTCGCTTGGAGTCGATTGACTTGCTAGCCAACTCCTCCATTAGCACATATTTGGTTAAGTGTGCATGCGCTGAGGATGCTAGTTTGCTCAGTATGTTTGCTCTTGTGTTTTGTGATATCGGGACCCAAATGATGTCAAACTCTTCAAATTCTGCCGCCAGGTTTCTAACTTTGTCCTTGTACTTCATAATTACTGGCTCCTTAGCTGTTTACTGCCCATTATTGGTTGGCTACCAAAATCGAGTCTCCATGGGCTTGCAACTTTCTTTCTCCCAGCTTCCTAGCTATCTCCATGTCTGCAATCAATGCTTCATACTCTACCTCATTGTTTGAAGCTGGGAACTTGAAACGCATGGCGTATGCTGCCTCTACACCTTTCGGGCTTGATATCACCAGCCCCCACTAGTTTTTTCACTATATACGCTCTATCCACGTGCAACTTCCACACATCGGTCCTATCAGCCCACCTTGGTGTGCAACTGGGGTGGGGCTCCGTGCTTCTTCCACTGCTTTTTTCTTCATTTCCTTGGGCATTTCTGCTAGAAATTTTGTCATTACTTTCCCCTTTATTGCACTTCTTAGGGCATATTCATTGGCATGATCTTCCAGATCTATTTCCTATTTCACCAATCTTCCTGAAGCTTCTGGCTTGGTTAGTGTCGCCTTCAGCAGCTGGTTGGTAAGAACAATCGCAGGGTGTGCCAGGAAGTACTGCATTAACCTCATTCCCACGTGGACGAAAGTCTGAGCGAGCTTCTTCTGACTCATGGATCCTCGTTCCAGGCCTTGTAGAGTCTGGCTCACAAAATACCCTTGTTGCACTTTATTTTCCTTCCTAACCAGTACACCGCTAACTATTTCTTCACTCGCTGCTACATACAGGTATAAGGTCTCTCCTTTATTTGGGTTGGTTAGGATGGGAAAATCCTTTAGATAAGCCTTCAGCTACCACTCCCTTTTTGTCCACACATCTCTTCAGTTTTTTGAAGAAGGGAAGCGCTGTCTTTGCTGCTCAGGACATGAAGCGGTTCATAGCTGCTAGCTTCCTATTCAGGCTTTGGACCTCCTTGACTGTGCTTGGTGACTTCATTTCCAAAATTGCTTTTAACTTCTTGGGGTTTGCCTGCAACCCATCATTTGACACCATGTGCCATAGGATCTTCCCCGCTCATACTTCAACTAGCATTTGGCTGGATTCAGCTTCATCCCCGTCTCACTGAACTGCACCAAGTCTACCTGACATCCTGCACAAAGGTTTCATACTTGGTGCTCTTTATCACCATGTCATCCGCATACACTTTCAGGTTCCTTCCAATCTATTTTTGGAAAATCCTATCCACCACCCTTTGGTACGTGGCCTCGGCATTTCTTAGGCTGAATGGCATCATTCGGTAGACAAATGCTCCTATCTCAGTTATAAAAGAAATTTTTTCTATATCACTTTCCAGCATGGGCTTCTGGTGGTATCCCTTATATGCATCAAGAAAATATTTAATTGGGTTGTTGGTAAGGGCGTCTACCTTTTGGTAAATGATTGGCAACAGGTAGCAATCCTTGGGGCAAGCCTTGTTTAGATCCATGTAATCCACGCACATCCTTCAACTGCCATCTATTTTTTTTACCAACACAGGGTTAGCCAGCCAGGTTGGGTAAGGTATTTCTTGCAGGATCCCCGCCACAACTAGTTGACTCACCTTCTTGTTCACCGCTTTGTTCCATGCCCTGTAGAGCATTCTCAGATTCTATTTTGTTGGCATGTGAGACAGGTCCACTTTCAGCTCATGATAGCTAAGCTCCTTTGGTACCCACTCATATCATTCAGCTTTTAAGCGAAGGCTCACTTATTATCTTTTAGCACTTCACAGACTCACTTCTCACCTTAGGTGGGAGAGATGTTCCCACTTGCACTGTTTGGTTTCCACTTAATTATACCGCTTCCACTTCTCTGCCTAGCTCCTGGCTTCCGCTCCCATCTTCACTTGCACTTACTGAGAGCAATTATGTGACACTCTTTAGCCTTTTGCTTATCTCCTATGATCTTGGCTATTCCTTCCTTGGTTAGGAACTCCAGGAGCAGGTACATGGTTGACACTATGCCCTTTAGTAGCGCCAGCTCCGGTCTGCCCAGTATTAGGTTATACGCATTGTTCGCCTTCACAACTATGAACTCCATATTTACAATCTTGCTCATATCTCCTTCCCCTACCATCACTGGGAGGAGTACAGTTCCAATTGGCCATACTATTCTGTCTGTAAAATCTACCAGCGGGGTGTCCGTTGGTTCCAACTTTCTCCTCGTGTTTTCATCCAGCTTCTTAAAGTAGTGCCAGTACATGATTTTCACAGAACTTCTGCCATCTACGTATGCCCAGTTAATCCTCTTGTCCATCACTCTGACCATTATCACCATCGCATCACCACTAGCTAGCATGTTTAGTATCAGATCACTGGCATTAAACGTTATTGCCTCGTTTGCGCCTAAATTTCTGTCTATTGGCATTCGTTATGGCATTATCCTATAGCATTTGTTCTGCTAAGATTCAGTCTTTCCTCTGGTGCTCCCACTTATAATAGCATATATGTCTGTAACTGCACTGTTTGGCTTCTTCCACAGGGGTGATCTCCCTTTGCCTTTTACCTTGCTCGTCCGTGACCTCAGCCCTGGCGACCTCTTTTCCATTTTCATGTCCTTGCTCCCTATAGGGGCTTCTTACTTTGCCCTACTGTCTTATTGCTTGTGGAAGCCTCCATACTTATTTTTGTTTTGATAAGTGGCCTTGTTATGGGCCCTTGATCTCTTCGCTAGGTGCGCCAGCTCACTACTCTGCATTAAGTCCTCTATGTTGTGTGATGTGCCCATTTTATACAGTTATATTAGGACTTTTAGGATTCACTTTTGTACACTTTTCAACTCTAAACGTGACATTTTACCTTGAAGTTCTCTAAGGAGGGTTAAAAGAAACTTTTACGCTTTTATTACTTTTCTAGAGAATTTTGTGTGACAAGGTAATTTGTTTGAAGACTTTGAAGACTTTGAATAATACCTTTGAAGATTTGAAGACTTGTAATTGAGCTTTTGAAGATTTGAAGAATTGAATAAGTGAAGAGAAGAGGAGGATATGAAACAAAAAGGAGAAAAAAGAAATGGTGCTGGACTTGGAGTCCGTCAAGAGGTCATCGCGAGCACGTCACGACTCGCGACAGACGAGTGGTCAGCAACTCTTCTTGCTTTTGGCACTATAAATACTCACCTTGTCCTCTCCTCTTCAACAAGCTTTGGACAGCCTCTTCTTCCTGCGTTTTTGTGACTTCAAACCCTAGTTTTTTTATTTCCTTCTTTTCTTAGTTTTTGTAGGTTAATCATGTCTTTTAATTGTCTAGCTTAGTTTTATCTTAGGAGCAATGGGTTGAAGCTTCTATTTCTATGTAGTAAGAACGATATATATATATATACATATATCTATCTATTTGGTGCTTTTGCTATTGTGCATTTATTGAGCTTTGAATGCGAATTATTAATGGCATAGATTTTGTTGGAAGCTTGAGCATATGAATTGTTTGTAAGATTACTTGTTAGGGTTTGGAGAAAGTAGCTAATTCTCTCCTCTTTTAATGTGGAATCCAAGAGAATGAGTTAGAACTTCTTAATGATGTTGATGTTTTGATTATTGCTAAATGAATGTGATGATGTTGAATTCGTTGTCATGTTTGTTTTAGGTAGCAAATGAGAGAAGTCAATGAATGTCGATTGTTCTTGGCTAATCTTGTGTAAATGCATAATTAGTGGAAGTAGTGAATAGAATTTATCATTCGTTCTTGATGCCTTTGTTATTTAGCATTCGTGTGTTCTTAATGCTATGTTTCACTTCATTTATGCCATATGTTGTTTGAGAATAGGAAGTGTTTGTATGATTGAAGTGTTAGGGTGTTAGAAAAGTGACGAATTCCTTAGCTTCTTTGCATGAAAATCTAGGAACATGAACCTAGAACTCCTTGTGCATAATGTGTTTTGATTCTTGCTAGATAAGTATGTTAATGTGGATTGTTCTCATATTTATCCTATAGATGCAATGAAAGGTTGAACCTTGAATGTGGTTTATTCTAGGTTTAGCCTAATGAATGCTATGTTTAGTTAAATGGATATGTCTTTGGTATAAGGTTTGTCATTGACAAATCTATGGTCCTTCGTGTATAATGCCATTGATGAAATACCCCTATGGTCGTTGTTTGTCTAGGGTGATTATCAATGAGGTTTGCAAATGGTTGTTGTTTGTCTTTGCAAACTACTCTTAATAAGGAATGAATGTTGATCTTCCATTGGCTTTCCCTATAAATAACAATGGTGATAAGATGAGTGAATGGTTCAATGATCTACATTAGGTTTGGAAGTGGATATCGATTGCCCCCAAGGCTTTATCTTTTGTAGTTTTAAAACCCTTTTTCTTAGTTTTGTTTGATGACTTAGCATAGTTGCTTGACTTTTCTAGTTTTCTTGTCTTTTAACTTTCATAAGGACCACCAAAAAACCAACCCCCTCCCATTTACTTGATTTTATATGTGTATATATCTACTCCTAGCCTAATATCAACCATTTGTGCTGAAACACTTGAGAAAATTCCCCTTCATCGTGGACGACCCCGACTTGCCGCTATCTACTTAGTTGTAGATAGCAAGAATTTAGGGCTTATAAATATTAACTTTGAGAAGTATGGCGACGACCTCCAAAATTTTGGCACCGCTGCCGGGGAAGAGGCTTTTATTCTTAAGTGTTCAGGTGTATTTGGTTGCATATTAGCTAGTTGTTTTTATTTTCCACTCCTTGGTGGTTGTTTTTTGTCTGGAGTAGGTATAGCTTGAGTTCTTGGTAAAATTTTATCGAGAATCCTTGCAATATGATTTCAAACTTTTGAAAATTTTAAAAAATAAAAATAATGGAGCATCTCACCTTGAGGGAACTCATGATGAGAAGAGAGGCTCAACAAGCAAGGTTTCGTAGGATGTGTCATTCCGACCATCCAACCGAGTCTTGTTATTTGTTGTGGGAGGAGCACTATGAGGGAGAAAGAACCCTTGGTTTCCAAAACCAAGGGTATTATGAAGAGTGCTACCAAGATGTAGGAGATGTTGGTTTTCAAGGGCAAGAAGCTCAAGAATGGTATCCATACCACAATCCTTACAATCCAGAATGGAGTGGTAATTTGGATTGGTGGTATGAGAATGAGCCAGAAAACCAACAATACGAGCAAAATAGTTGGCCATCACCACCTTATACCATACCCCAAAACCAAGCCCAACAAGGAAGTTCAAGTTTGACACGTGAGGAAGTCATGAATACAATAGCAAACTTGAACAACTTTACTAGTGAATAACCGAACACCCGGTTCTCCTCTAGTGTTGAGGCTATTGAGGGGCATGCAAAGAGTATATTAGAAGCATTGGCCCGAATGGAAGCTCGTGAGCCAAAAAATACACCAAACTCGAGGATTCGGTGAGTGAGGTCACCATGGGAAATGATCTTGAGTTCAAAGGGGATGAGGAGTTGGTTGTTGAGGATGATAAAAAAGAGGAAGGGGTGATTGTGCTACATTCATTAGCATCGTCACACCTACCTCTACCTATTGAACCAACTCCACCATTTTCAGAAGTTTTGAGGGAGATAAGAGAGGAGCCAAAAGGCTACCCCAAGACTCGTAACCACCCAACTCCCTTTAAACCATCTCCACCTCAACAAGACTTTCCTCTTGAAAGTTTTGTACCCCTACCTCTCTACTGTTGGACACTCATGGTGAAGGGGTTCAAGCCTTCACCATATGGATAACATTAGGGTCATGCCAACAAACTAAAAAATATGGAGCTTTGTCATGCCGATGACGTAAATAAACTCGACCTTTTTTTGGGTTCTTGTTGTTTAGTTTTTGTTATTTTATCTTTTTTTTTACGGTATGTTTTTCTGCAATTTTGCTGAAAAGTGAAGTGCATTGCATTGGAGGAGTTGAAGGAATGAAATCCATGAGGAAGGGAAGAAATCTTGGAATGTTGGTGAGAAAAGATCAAATTCTTTCTAAGTGCTGGGAGGGCTTGTGATCGTAAGTCGCGACAACCTCGCGATGACCTCACGAGAGACAATTGTAAGTTGCGATGTGATCAGAGGTTTCGTACAAAAAAATTAGCTCCCAGCCACCACTTTCCGCAAGTCGTGACGAGGCATCGCGAGTCACGACCAAAAGGTCCTCGAGACAGCATCCACCCGAGACCTCGAGTCAAGCCTAACCAGAAAAGCCATCAGTTCTCGAGGCCACAAGCCCTCGAGTCGATCTGAGCTCAACAGTGCAAGCCCTCAAAGACCTTGGGTTCTCGAGGCCAAAAGCCTTCGACTCGAGTAGAAGTCCTCGAGGCCAGTGAAGCCCTCAAAACCTCGGGTCCTCGAGGCTGTAAGCCCTCGAGTCGAGCTGAGCCCAACAGTGCAAGCCCTCAAGACCTTGGGTCCTCGAGGCTGCAAGCCCTTGAGTCGAGCTAAGCCCAACAGTGCAAGCCCTCGAGACCTCGGGTCCTTGAGGTCACAAGCCCTCGATTCGAGCTGAGGCCCTCGAGACCTTGGGTCCTTAAGGCCGCAAGCCTCGACTCAAACTGAAGCTCTCGGGACCCATCCCCTCGAGATGTCGGAACCTTGATGCTGAGGCCCTCGAGACCAAGAGTTCTCGAGGCCACAATCCTTCTAAAGCCCTCAAGATAGAAGCTCTCAATTCGAGCAGAACTTAAAAGTCTATCAGCCCTCGAGACCTCAGGTCCTCAAGGCCAGTTCTTAAGACATCATCCCCTCGAGACCTCAAGGCAGCAAGCCCTCGACTCGAGCATAACTTAAAGTCCATCAGCTCTCGAGACCAGCCCTTGAGACATCATCCCCTCGAGAACTCGAGGAAGCAAGCCTCGACTTAAGCTGAACTTAAATGTCCATCACACTCTTGAGACTAGTCCTCGAGACTAGCCCTCGAGACATCATCCCCTCGAGACCTCGATGACGCAAAGTTCTTGGCTCGAGCAGAACTTGAAAGACCATCATTCCTCAAGTCGAACCGAAGTCCTCGATGCATCAGCCCCTTGAGACCTCAGGTTCTAGAGGCCACAAGCACTCGATTCGAGCAGAAGTCCTCAAGACCTTGAGTCCCCGAGACTGCAATCTGACTCGTGCTGAACCCCTCGAGACCTTGGGTCCTCGAGGCCACAAGCACTCGATTCGAGCAGAACCCAAAAATGCATCATACCCTCGAATCCATGGGTCCTCGAAGCCAAAAATTCCTCGACTCGAGATGATACATGGCGAGTCGGGACCAGTGTTGTTGCAAATCGAGATGAAAAATCCAACTTTTCAGCTGAGCTTAAACACTGTATAATCCTTCCTTCTTCTCCACCAAATACTCCCAAGAACCCCCACACATCCACTCATTCCTCCACCATCTCACATATATTGACATATGAAAATTCTTGAATCTTTATAGTATCTTTGTTGATTGTAGTATGCCGACTACATCATTGAGTCTTTCATTGCTATGTTCTATAATGATGCTTGGATATGTGTCGATATAAGTTGGATATTTTAATTGGAAAATCTTATAGTGGTGATTGCACGATGGATTGGTTGTTCTTTGATAATACTATGGTTATTTACTCTTGATGCTAAACCTAGTATTACAAATCCTTATGTACTTGTGAGTTTGATGTTGTTCTTTGTGGTGTTAGTCTTGATCAAACGGGGCCAAGGAGACAATGTTTTGCTCGAGGGGTGAGTTCTTCTACGACACTTTTACTCCCCCTTCCAGCTCCGAAGCCAATTGCGGGACCGAGTCTATACAAGTACATATGATTGCGCCATATCACCAACGACTATGCGGAGAAACAGGTGTCACTCTACCTATTACCTTGAGTTTTATTATTCTTGCCTTGCATGTTTACATTGAGGGAAATGTAATGTTTTAAGTACAGGGAGGGGTTAGAGGACTCACATGCATGCTAGCTTCATTTGGAATGCTTTTTGCTACTTTTGATTGGAAAAACATGAGAAAAAGAAAGAAAAATTTTTTGAAAAAAATAGAAAATGAAAAAAGAAAAAAATAGAAAGAAAAGAAAACCTGCTAAGCTGAAAACCCAAGAGGGAAACTTAGGCAATATTGGGGGCCCGAATATGTCAAAAACCTGAGAGGGCGACCTAGGCAAAAATGAGAGGCCAAAATGTGCGGAAAAAGGTGAGATGTGAGCCAAAGAAACATGATGTGTGGCTAGGATGAAAACCCGAAAGGGCTCCTAGGCAAAATGAGAGAAAGAGAGAAAAAAGAAAAAAATGCTATAATTTCACTCACTTGCCGGCATTGGAGTCATAAGGTTGCGGGTGTTATATGGATGAATTGGGTAGCTCAACATCTTTAGACCTCTTGGGATTGGGTAGCTTAGTGGGTTGAAAAACGAAGTAGGATTATAAAATTCTTGATTCTTTTATACTTCGTTTTGGTGGATATATTGGCATTGGGTGAAGTATGTGTTTAAACCTCCTCTATGGTTTTGACTTCATTTTGTCATTGGATTTTGGTTAATATATTGGTATGAAGTGAAGTATGTGCTTGAACCTTTCCTATGGTTTTGACTTCATTTTATATCATTGGACTTTGGGATTATCAATTCGGGACTTTGAAACATTTTTATGGGTAGTGAATTGATAAGTGGTAGGTTTGGTTAGATTTAAGAATTGGATTTGTGTGTGTGAAAAATTCTCATTTGAGCTTTGATGTTGGGATTTATGATATTGAGAGTTTTTGTGAGGTTTTGATTGGGGGAATATTAGTTTAGGATATGGACATATAAATTCCTTCGTGTGCTTGAATCTTTTCTTACTCGAGGGCGAGTAAGGTTTAAGTGTGGGGAGGTTTGATGTGCCCATTTTATACAGTTATATTAGGACTTTTAGCTTTTGTACATTTTTCTGCTCTAAATGTGACATTTTGCCTTGAAGTTCTTTAAGGAGGGTTAAAAGCGACTTTTACGCTTTAATACTTTTCTAGAGAATTTTGTGTGACAAGGTAATTTGTTTGAAGACTTTGAAGACTTTGAAGAATACCTTTGAAGATTTGAAGACTTGTTATTGAGCTTTTGAAGATTTGAAGAATTGAAGAAGTGAAGAGAAGAGGAGGATATGAAACAAAAAGGAGAAAGAAGAAATAGTGCTGGACTTGGAGTTCGTCGTGAGGTCGTCGCTAGCACGTCGCGACTCGCGATGGATGAGTGGTCAGCAACTCTTCTTACTTTTCGCACTATAAATACTCACCTTATCCTCTCCTCTTCAACAAGCTTTGGACAGCCTCATCTTCCTGCGTTTTTGTGGGTTCAAACCCTAGTTTTTTCTTTCCTTCTTTTCTTAGTTTTTGTAGGTTAATCATGTCTTTTAATTATCTAGCTTAGTTTTATCTTGGGAGCAATGGGTTGAATCTTCCATTTCCATGTAGTAAGAACCACACACACACACACACACATATATCTATCTATTTGGTGTTTTTGCTATTGTGCATTTATTGGGCTTTGAATGTAAATTGTTAATGGCATGGATGTTGTTGGAAGCTTGAGCATATGAATTGTTTGTAAGATTACTTGTTAGGGTTTGGAGAAAGTAGCTAATTCTCTCTTCTTTTAATGTCGAATCCAAGAGCATGAGTTAGAACTTCTTAATGATGTTGATGTGTTGATTATTTCTAAATGAATGTGATGATGTTAATTCGTTGTCATGTTTATTTTAGGTAGTAAATGAGAAAAGTCAATGAATGTCGATTGTTCTTGGCTAATCTTGTGTAAATGTATGATAAGTGAAAGTGGTGAATAGATTTCATCATTCATTCTTGAAGCCTTTGTTATTTACCATTCATGTGTTCTTAATGCTATGTTTCACTTCATTTATACCATATTTTGTTTGAGAATAGAAAATGCTTGTATGATTGAAGTGTTAGGGTGTTAGGAAAGTGACGAATTCCTTAGCTCCTTTGCATGAAAATCTAGGAACATGAACTTAAAACTCCTTGTGCATAATGTGTTATGATTCTTGTTAGATAAGTATGTTAATGTAGATTGTTCTCATATTTATCCTATAGATGCAATGAAAAGTTGAACCTTGAATGTGGTTTGTTCTAGGTTTAGCCTAATGAATGCTATGTTTGGTTAAATGGCTATGTCTTTGGTAGAAGGCTTGTCGTTGTCAAATCTATGGTCCTTCGTGTATAGTTCCATTGATGAAATACCCATATGGTCATTGTTTGTCTAGGGTGATTATCAATGAGGTTTGCAAATGGTCATTGTTTGTTTTTGCAAACTACTCTTAACAAGGAATGAATGCTGATCTTCCATTGGCTTTCCCTATAGATAACAATGTGATATGATGAGTGAATGGTTCAATGATCTACATTAGGTTTGGAAGTGGATATCGATTTCCCCCATGGCTTTATCTTTTATATTTTTAAAACCCTTTTTCTCAGTTTTGTTTAATGACTTAGCATAGTTGCCTGACTTTGCTAGTTGTCTTGTCTTTTAACTGTAATAACTTAGAACCACCAAACAACCAAAATCCCCCCCCCATTTACTTGCTTTTATATGTGTATATATATCTACTCCTAGCCTAATATCAACCATCTGTGCTTAAACACTTGAGAAATTTCCCCTTCTTTGTGGACGACCCTGACTTGCCGCTATCTAATTAGTTGTAGATAGTAAGCATTTAGGGCTTATAAATATTAACTTTGAGAGGTATGGCGACGACCTCCCATTGTGCTCTAAGTGGATACAATCGTTTGTGTCATAACCGTGGCCATTATGATGATTACATGAACGTGACTTACTTCTCTTGATGGGGTTCACCTTCATATTTGGTGGGACGTCCAGTATACCTTTCCCTGCGCACATGGTTAAGATTTCTTTGGGTCTCTTGATGAGGGGCATGAAGAATCTCTCTTTCCTTTCGAACCTGCTCGATGGTTAGATGCTTACCCTGCCATGCCTAGCCTTTCTCGACCTTTCATTCTCGTCTGCATCAACCTTCCTCTGGACACAACTAC
Organism: Rubia yunnanensis; assembly: GCA_037428765.1. NCBI lineage: Eukaryota > Viridiplantae > Streptophyta > Magnoliopsida > Gentianales > Rubiaceae > Rubia > Rubia yunnanensis. The sequence continues at coordinate 59,042,307 of CM075069.1, read as the reverse complement.
CCAGTGTTTCCTTTTTCCTTTTGTCAGCCAGATTCGCACTACTAAAATTCCGACTCTTCTTATATGTTCATTAGTACTTCTAGGCAGATCCAGGGTGCAGTCCACCAGCAGCAGCTCATGCCTCAAGCCATTTATTAATGTATCTATGAGGAATTGACTACTTCTCTCCTCCACCTGGTTCGCCTCGTCATTGAAACGCCCCCAATATGCTGACAGGGTCTCTGCCAGTTCGGAACTTGTCTTTTGGAATTTCTTTCTCTGCATGAAACAAGCCAGGAACTTATCCTCAAGCTGACTGAAGTTGTCGATAGTCTCATCCTCAAATTCTTGAACCACATCCTGGCCACTGTTCTCAGGGTGGTCACAAAAACCTTGCACCGAATAGCTTGCATTATCGCAAAAGTGGTCATATTGGTGTGAAATGTGTGCAAATGGTCCTCCGGGTTTGCCTCGTTGTTGTACTGCCCCAGTTGCATCGGTATCTTCAGCTTCGGATTAGCCGTGAATAGCTGTATCCTCTTGGTAAACGGCGAGCTTCTACTTTCCTTTCTCGAATCTTCTCCCGCTGCTCTTGCCATGGCCTTGCCCTTGGTGTGTTCTTTCCCCCTTGGCGGTGGCATGAAAATAGCTTACCACTCGTGGTTCACTTCAACCTTTCCATCTCTAGCTTGTGCTTTCTTTCTGGAGCTGGCGGTGCTCTTTTCATTCTTTGCTCTGCTCTGGGGGTGTTTCCGAGCCCCTCTCCCTACGGCTGGGTGCTTCACTGTCATTTTCCTGCTCTAGAAAAAGCTCAGCCGGCATCATCTCAAGTCCCACTCACTTCATCTTGCCCTTCTCTCTATACTCCATCTCATTCAACCTCCTCATTATTTCCTTCTCCGATGCAATGATAGTCTGGAGGATCTCCGAGTTATTTGTAAGATCCGCTGTCGAGTAAAGCTGGTGTTACTCTCCTGTTGACGTCAGTGTCAGCGCAGAGTCTTTCTCCAAATGTGTCACGTCCTCTATGACCATCTGGTTAAACAATTTTCCTACTGGTGGTGCTTCTATCCCATTCGAGCTGCGCATATACTAAAAGTTGAAAGTGATCCCCACAGTCGGCGACAATATTGACTCTGATCCTTGATTCCCTACTCCTCTTGTTCTCTCATTCTTCAGATCCTGCTCGATCCTACAAGATAAGCAGAGTAAGGTCAGACAGGCAGGCACAGGGTCGTGTCTGCTCCGATGCTTTAGTGAGTCCTTTCTGCCTTGTAGAGCTTATCTAGTGAATACTGAATTGATTATGTAAATCTTACCCTACTACTTGTCTTAGTCCCTCGTTATACGTGTTTTAGGGGCTGATGTGACAGTTCTTGTCCCATCATCCCCACATCCATTATTCCCCTAGCCTAGCTCTATCATTCCCATGATGGGCCGACTTGCTAACTTGGGCCTTTCCGTTATCTCTCTAAGCGGGCAAAATACACGACAGGGCAGATACAAATTGCTACCTATCATTGGTCATTCGTTCTGCCAGGAGCCCCTGTTATTTGACGTGATCCTAATGCCTATGACATTCCCTAACCATCTTTTCCACATCTCCTCACATGGTTGGCCAGTACAACCCTACTTGCAGCATGACCGTTCTTGGTCCCCGGCGACTGCTACAATTTCCTTCATGTAGTTCTCAGATGACCGTGTCTGCCACCTTAGGCTCTGCACTCCTAAGCCATGGCTCTGTATGACCCTTTTTGTACAGTAGACCACCCTTCACAGCATATTGCAATGCTTTTCTCCTGACTGTTCTCGCTTCCCTCTCATCTGCTGGTAACGTTTCATGCTCCAAGTAGCTCAGGATGGGTGTTTTCCAGTTGGCTGCTACACTCTATATTGCCCCAAACTGCTCGACATTAGTTGATCGGCTGGCCAACTCCTTCACCAACACAGACTTAGTCAAGTGCACATGCACTGAGAATGCTAGCTTGCTTAGTGAACCCACCCTTGTGTTTTGTGATCTCGGGACTCTGGTGATATGAAACTCTTCAAATTCTGTCTCCATGCTCCTGACCTTATCCCTGTACTTCATCATAGTCGGCTCTTTGGCACCATATTTCCTGTTGTATTTGTTAGTTACTAACATTGAGTCTCCATTGACCTGGAATTTTCTTTCTCCCAGCTTCTAGCTATTTCCATGCCTGCAATCAACGCTGCACATGTGCCTAGTTGTTTGAGGCTAGGAACTTAAAATGCACGATATAAATAACCTCTACCCCTTGCGGGTCTGATATCACCAGGCCTTCACCAACTCCTTCCACTCCAGACGCTCCATTCACATACAATTTCAAACCTATCCGAGCTTGTTAACCCGTCTTGTCTTACAGCCAGGGAACCGCTCTATGCTTTTGTTGTTCTTATCTCTCTTTCCTTGTGAATTTCTGCTAGGAAATATGTCGTTACCTGTCCTTTCATTGCTCTCCTCATGGGGTATTCAATGGCGGGCTCTCCCAGCTCCACCGCCCATTTCACTAATCTCCCTGAAGATTTTGGCTTGGCCAGTATTGCTTTCAGTGGCTGATTGGTCAATATTATCACAGGGTGTGCCTGGAAGTACTATCCTAGACTCATTGCCGCATGAATCATAGCTAATTCAAGTTTCTTCTAACTCAAGTATCCTCATTCCGGTCCCTGCAGAGCCCGAATCACGAAGTATACAGGCCGTTTCACCTTATTTTCCTCCCTGACAAGCGAACTGCTGACTGCTTCCTTCCCCACTTCCACCTACAAGTACAAGGTATCCCCCTTCTGTGGGTTAGTTAGGATTGGAAGATCCTTCAAGTGAGCCTTGAGCTTTTCAATTACTTTCTCTTCCAGTTCTCCCCACTGTACTATCCCTTCTTGTCTACACATCCTTTCAGTATTTTGTAGAAAATAAGTACTCTCTCTCCTGCTCGGGACATGAAGCGGTTTATAGCTGCCAGTTTCTCGTTCAAACTCTGCACCTCTTTGACCGTGCTTAGCGATTTCATCTCTAAGATTGCTTTCACCTTCTTGGGCAGTGGCGGAACCACCGTAAGGCGAGGGCAGGCGCACGCCTGCCCTGAGCTCCGTCGGCCAGGCGGGAGCTACTGTTCCCGGCCGACGGAGCGGTGGTTCCGCCTACGGCGGCGTAGGCGCGCCGCACACAGCGATGGATCTCGCCGGAGAAGGAAGCGTCAGCTTCCTTCTTTTTTTTTTTCCAAATAACGACGTCAAACGACGTCGTTTAACTAATAGAATTTTTTTTTAAATGTTACAGACCTGGGCCGAATTTGGGCCGAATTTTAAGAAAAAAAATTTTATTAGTTGGGCCGAAAGCCCAACTCCTTCAGCTTTCTCTTTTCCCGCACTTCCTCTTCTTCACTTCCTCTGTTCCTCAGCAGCTGCTCAGCTCAAGCTCTTAAACTAAAATCCATTTCTTCTCCAGCAGCGCCGCCGCGCTCAGTAGCTCCGCCGCGTCGCCGCCTCCAGTCGTCCGCCACCGGCCACCCGCCACCGTCGTCCGCCACAGCCAGCCACACCACCGGCCACCGCTCCATTTAGCCATTTAGGTATTTTAAAAATTCAAATTTCAATTTCAATTTAATTCAAACTCTTAAACTAAAATTGAAAGATTGAAAACATTAATTTAATTGTTTCTAGTTCAATTCCTTTTCAATTGTGATTTTAGTTATGCAATATTATTTTTATTCAATTCATTTTAATTTTTGTTTGAATTGTGATGTGTGAGATTTTGAAGAATTTGTGAATTGTGATTGTGAGGTTATTTAAATTCATTGTAATTTTGGTTTGAAAAGTGATTTGTGAAATTGTGAGGTTATTTAAATTTTAAATTCATTGTGAATTTGTGATTGTGAGATATTCGTTTTTATTCAATTCATTGTGATTTTCGTTTGAATTGTGATTTGTGGGATTTTGTGAAATAATAATTTAGGGATTTTATGCTCTTGTAGATTTTATCATTGTGATTACTCTTGTAGTCTTGTAGATTTTATAATGAGTTGAATTTGGTGTTTGATAGGTTATGAAGAATTTAGTGCAACGGAGTATAGGATTTCCACCTTTGAGGAAGAGAGTTCTTGAATGTGATGAAGGTACCCAAGATAGGCATAATGAGGAGGGTGGTAGTGGTAGTAAGCAACCTCGTTTACAATTTTGTGCCAATGATGTTATAAGTGATCCCGCCCTAAGAAAACCTATAAATGAGTATGATGCTTCTATTATAGATAATGTGAGGTGTGAATATGTGAAAAGAGGGCCTTGTCAACCTAGGAACCATCATTTTCCCAAAACTTTTTATTCAAGCGAATATAGAAAGTTTCAAAAGAATTGGTTTGATATGTTTCCTTGGTTGGAGTATAGTGTGTCAAATGATGCCGCATATTGTTTTCCTTGCTATCTGTTTAAGGATCCCACAAGTAATGATGACTATAGTGTGGATGGGGTGAAAACTTGGAAGAATGCCCTAAACTCTTTTAGGAAGCATAAAAAACATGTGAATGGTAAGCATCATATTGCCGTTGGGAAATTGTCGGACTTTAGTAATCCAAACCAAAGAATCCCACATTTTTTGGAGGTTCATGGGCGTGAAGTAGAAGAGGCATACCACATCCGTTTGAGTGGGATTTTGAATGTGATAAGATTCTTGTTAAAGCAAGGTTTGGCTTTCCGTGGTCATGACGAGAGTATTGATTCTCTCAACAAAGGTAATTTTCTTGAATTGGTTGATTGGTATTGCGATCGAAGTGAGGATATTGCTAAGGCAATGCATGACGCTCCGGGAAATAACAAGTTGACATCCCCCTTAATTCAAAAACAACTCTCACATGCTTGTGCCGAAGAGGTAAGTGATGCTATCATTGATGACATTGGAGATGGTGTATTTTCTATTCTTGTTGATGAGGCTAGAGATTGTTCAATAAAAGAGCAAATGGGAGTTGTTTTGCGATATGTCAACAAACAAGGATGTGTTCTTGAGCGTTTTCTTAGTCTCGTGCATGTGAATGATACTAAGTCTACCACTTTGTTTCTTGCTCTCAAGACACTCATTGGAAATAAGAAATTGTCGTTGTCAAGGTGTAGGGGGCAAGGATATGATGGGGCTTCAAACATGCGAGGAGAGTTTAATGGGTTGAAAGCTTTGATGTTGAAAGAAAACTCTTCGGCAAGGTACATCCATTGCTTTTCTCACCAACTTCAATTGGTTGTTGTTAGTGTTGCAAATAGTACTCTATCAGTGTGTGAATTTTTTTCGTATCTTGTTGACATCGTGAATCTAGTTGGGGGTTCTTGTGTTAGAAAAGATATGCTTAATAGTTTAGAACATGATAGACTTGCGGAGGCACTGGAAAAGGAGATAATGTTAGTGGAAGAGGCAAAAATCAGGAAATGAGTTTGAGACGGCCTGGTGATACTCGTTGGGGATCACACTACACTACTATTCTTCGTTTCGAGGTTATGTGGTCTTCCATTGATCAAGTGCTTCTTAATGTATGTGAGTATGGCAATTCAGCTGAAAATGCCTCTAAAGCAAAGGGTTTGATGGATAGAATGGAGAGCTATGAATTTGTATTTTGTATGTTTTTTATGAAACATTTGTTGGGAGTTACAAGTCAGTTGTCTCTTGCCTTGCAACAAAGAGATCAAAATATTGTACAAGCCGTGCATTTGATGAAGACAATGAAGCTTGAACTGAGAGAATTTAGAGCTGGGGGTTTTGAGGTATTGTTGAATAAAGTCGAGACCTTTTGTAAGAAACATGAGATCACAGTATGCTAGATGGAAGATCAACGGAAAATTCGTCACCGTTCTAGACGTCGTGGACAGATGGAAACCAATGGTGACTTTTATCGCGTTGACATTTTTCTTCAGGTAAACTTTAAAATTTATATACTTTAATATATTTTTTTAGACTATTTTACATGTATTTTTTATCTTGTTGATGTTTTTTTCTTTTTTTTTCTAGACCGTGGATAATATGATTGTTGAAATGAATGATCGATTTTCTGAAGCAAGCTCGGAGTTACTCACTTGTATTGCATGCCTTGATCCGAGAGATTCATTTTCCAGCTTTGATGTTGGTAAGTTGGTTCGCCTTGGTGAACTATATCCGAATGACTTCTCTCGAATTGATTGTCTTCAACTTGAGCAAGAACTTAACACTTTCATTCGTGATGTGAGACATAATAATGCTTCTTGGCCAGTGATCAATGATCTAGGACGTTTTGCTCAGCATATGGTTGAATCACGTAGCCATGTCGTCTTTCCATTGCTATATCGTCTTATTCAGTTGGCATTAGTTCTACCCGTTGCAACTGCTTCAGTTGAACGAGTTTTTTCTGCTATGAAAAAAATCAAGACTGATCTACGTAATAGAATAGGAGATGAATGGTTGAATGATGTTATGAGGGTTTATGTTGAGAAAGGGGTTTTTGTTAAGATTGAGAATGAAGCAATCATGCAACGTTTTCAAAGCTCGGAGCCTCGTAGGATTAAATTGCCTCCACTTCCTAAATCTGCTTCTAGCATTAGAATGTAGTTTTTTTAGTAGTGAATTTGTAGGACTTATTGTATTGTACTTATCTTATTATATTATGTTAATCGATCATTTGTTTTTTAGTTGTACAAAAAAATTTTTTACGTACAGTGCGATTTCAGCCTACCCTCATATTCTTTCCTGGTTCCGCCACTGTTCTTGGGATTTGCTTATAACCCCTCATTTGACACCATGTATCCTAGGAACCTCCTTTCTCCCACCCCTAAATTGACATTTTGCTGGGTTTAGGTTCATTCTTGTCTCCTTGAATTGTATCAGTGTATCCCTAACATCATCCACAAAAGTTTCATACTAGGTTCTTTTTATCACCATGTCATCCACATACACCTTCTTCTTCCCAATCTGCTTCTAGAAAGTCTTGTCTACCACCCTTTGATACATGGCCCCGATATTTCTCAGACTGAAGGGCATCATCCGATATCCAAAGGCTCCCTTCTCAGTTATAAACGCAATTTTTTCTACATCACTTTCAAGAATATAGACCTAATAGTATCCCTTATAGGCATCAAGAAAAAATTTAAATGGGTAATTGATAAGGGCGTCTACCTTTTGGTCAATGACCGGTAGCAGGTAGCAATCCTTAGGATAGGCCTTGTTCAGGTCCGTGTAATCCATGCACATCCTCCAGCTACTGTTTATCTTCTTTACCAGCATGGGGTTTGCCATCAATGTTGAGTAGGGAATTTCTTTCAAAATCCCTGCTGCAACCAGCTGGCTTACCTCTAAACTAACTACCTCGTTCCTCTCCCTGCAGAGCATCCTTCGCTTCTGCCTGCCAGGCTTGTAAACGGCTCTACTTTCAACTTGGGACAACCAATTTCTTTGGGGACTCCGGTCATATCCTCTAGCTTCTAGGAAAAAGCTTGCATGTTCTCCTTCAACACCCTCACAAGTTCCTTTCTTACGTCAGGTGGGAGGGATGTTCCCACCTGCACTGACTGGTCCTCGCCCAGTTGTACTGCTAGCACCTCTGCGCCTAGCTTCAATAGGTCATCCCTATTTGTGATCATCCTAACAGGCCTGGCTTTATTTGCATGCCGCTCCTGGCTCCTATCTCCGGCCTCCGTCTTCTTGCTTATGCTTATTGAGAGAAATTGTGTAACAATCTCTCACTTTCTGTTGGTCTCCCCCTAACTGTGACTACTCCTCCCTTGGTCAGGAACTCCAGGAGCAGGTGTATGGTTGACACTATCCCCTTAAACAACAACGCTAGGGCTAGCCTGCCCAGTATCATATTGTACGGGTTGTTTTCCTTCATGACTATGAATTCCATATTCAAAATATTGCTCATGTCTCCTTCTCCCACCGTCATCGGGAGGAGAATGGTTCCTTCTGGCCAAACGGTCTTGTCTGCGAAATCCACCAGCAGTCCATTGGTTCTAGCTTCCTCCTTTTGTTCTTAACTAGATTCTCTAAGCAGTACATTATTTCTGCGGAGCTTTCACCATCTACGTATGCCTAATGGATCCTCTTATCTATCACCCTGGCCATTAACACCACTACATCACCACCAGCCAGCTTGTCTGGTATCGGGTCGTTGGCATCAAATGTTATCGCTTTATTTGCGCCCAGCTTCCTATCTACTGGTGTTGGTTGTGGTGTCAGCCTGCATCGTGCCTTCCACTGAGATTTGGTCCTTCCCTAGGCATTCCTACCTATGATTGTATATATATATATATCTGTCAACATCGTTAATCTGTTATCTTCCACATGGGTGTTCTCTCTCTGCCTTTTACCTCGTTCTTCCTCGACTTCAGCTCCAGCGACCTCCTTTCCATTGTCACTCACTATCACATGTGGGATTCTGAACCTGCACACTATGCTCCTCCAGGAAAAGTTTGTGATTTTCTTCCCCGTTATGATTGCTACAACTTCAACTTCCACCCACTTAGTGAAGTAATCTATCACCACCACCAAGATCCTCTTCCTCCCAACTGCTTCAGGGAATGGTCCTACGATGTCGATTTCCCATTTCGCAAAGGCCCAAGGTGACCTAATGCTAGTCATTTGTTCTGCCGAGAGCCTCAGTACATTGGCGTGCTCCTGATATCTGTGACATTCCCTAACCATCTTTTCTATGCCTACTCGCATAGTTGGCCAGTAATACCCTGCTCGCAGCGTGACTGTTCTTGGTCCCTGGTGACTGCTACATATTCCTTCATATAGTTTTGCACACCTAAACCATGGCTTTGTAGGTGCTAGAAGGATTAAGAAATCCCCAATGACGGTGCCAATGTTAATATAGATTCCTTATATCCTCTTAACGTCATTCTCCTCACGTCCGGTTAGTACCTAAGCTTATAAGATAGACAGACTAAGGTCAGGTAGGCAGACGCATAGTCATATCTACTCTGACGCTCTGGTTAGCCGTGTTTGCCATGTAGAGTGTATAATGTGAATAGTGTATTAATTCTGAAATCTTACCTTCTATGCACGCTATTCTCCCTAGACATATGCATTTCACGGTTGATGTGACCGACATGTTCCTTTATGCCTTTTGTCCACTATTCTTTCCTTTGTAAGCCTGGCCTAGTTCCCTTCTTACTTGGTGGGCCAAATGGCTAGCATTAAGCATTTATGGCCCATACCTTACCATCTACCTTTTAGTATTCGACAGTAATAAGGCAGGAATAATAAATCTCTATCTTTAATAGGTGCATCAATCTTCAACAGCGCCGACGTGTCTGACATCAATGGATAGGTGAAACAATGGAAGCCTAAAATAGTCTACCATTCAAAGACTAAGATGAAGGAAAAAGAGTTCAACAACTAGCTAGGGAGCCAATCTTTTAAAGAAAATCCATTGTGAATTCAGCTAAAAGATGATTGATTGTGTTTTAGACGGATGATATTAATGATAAGATTTTACATCATGGTTTAAGTCATGTTTTTATGGTAATCAGAAGAGCCAATAGGTCCAGTATGGTGCCTATGTTTTGTCTATGGTCCCCCAACAGAAGTAGACATGCCCTTGTTTTGAAATTACATTTCAAAGTTAGATTACTTTGATAGATATCTTGTTTTTGTAGGAGATTTCAACTAAGTAATATCTCAATTGGACAAGAAGGGAGGGCTTCTAATGAGGGAAAAAAATAGGAAAGCTTTCAACCACTAATTGGAAAGAAGAATCTACAGGAAGTGTCAAACGAAGGATAATAATACACATGGACAACAAGAGAGATTTCCCAGAAACATTGGTGGAAAGACTGGATAGAGCATTCATGAACCCTGACCGGGCTCATTATGTCACTAAAGCAAAGGCAATTAACTTACCACTAATCCAGCGCGATCATAGCTCAATGATCTTAGACACAAAACTAGCTCATGCACATTTTAAAAAAGTAATGAAGCATTATGGTAAAAAAAATGGAAGCTACTGATAAAATTGTTGAGAGATTTTGGGAAATTCTACACGGAACTAACCATGAGCTATTAATGACCTCAAAGATGGAAAGAACATAGAGGAAACTTGAGGTGACACTAAGAAATCTATGCAACTGGAGTAGCAATACCTTTACATGCATGGAAAAGAGAGCAACAACATTAACAATGCAACTTCAGAGATTGGTAGTAAGAGAAGGTATATACATGAACACAAAGAAAATTTGGGAAGTTTATACTAAGCTACAAGATGTAGAACATAAGCTATCAAATTATCAGCAACAAAGATCGAAGATTAATTGGATGAAGTTTGGAGAGAAAAATGCACCTTTCCACCACAAATGGGCGTCAAAACGAAGATGCGGGAATCTCATACAAGGTATTCAAACACTATCGGAGACTGATCAAAATGAAATTTAAAACACCATATCGGATCATGTATTATCAATGTCTATCCAACCATAGTGGCATCCTCCTGCAGTACCAGGAGACATCTTGGAGTCATAATGCTTAGAAGCAAATACCTGGCAACTAGAACAGGAGCAATTGTATAGTATCCAAAAACCTTTCACTACTTAGGAAGTCTGAGACATCATCAAAGAGACGGACTCTTAAAAAAGAACTAGGAGAGGATTATGATGGTTTACCATCTGGTTTCTTTAAAAGACACTAGAGAATCGTTGGGAGGAACTGACCCAATCCATTTCGCAGATTCTCAATGAAGAACATGTGCCAGGAAACTGAAACTCATACTTATTCCAAAGAAGAAATAGTAGTAGAACCAACTGACTTCGCACCCCATATCCTTATGCAATGTCTAATACAAAATTATTGCCAATGTACTTGCTAGCAGAATAAAGAATCATATCTCTTTACCAATAGCGGGCAATCAAAATGGATTTATTCCGGTATAAATATTGGAGAAAATGTTCTTCTAGCTCTTGAAGACTTCATAAGAAAACATAGAACATGTAAACATGGGTATTTTGCAATAAAACTAGACACGAGTAAGGCTTATGACAAGGTTTATATAGAGGTTTCTGGAGAAAGCCCTAATAGCGATGAACTTTCCTTCTGCGAGGGTTGAACTGATTATGCATTGTATACAAATAGTGACCTACCAGGTAGTGATAAATGGAAGTAAGTCCAACATTTGTGTCCCAAACAAGAGGTTAAGACAAGGATGCCCTTTACCACCTTACCTTTTTTATAATTGTCCAGCAATGCATGTCCTCGTGGTTAGAAGACAGGCTGGAAAGAAATCAAAACTCAGGTGTACAAGTATCAAGAGAGGGACCCCGCATCAGCCATATGATATATGCCGATGATTATATAATTTCCACAAAATGTACATACCAAACACTAAATGATCTGGAAAAAATAATATATGTCTATGCAAGGTACTCATGGAGAGACTAAATTTTGACAAATGTTTAATTCAATTCAGTCTGGATGCTTCCACACAAATGCGACAATAAAAGGTACACACTTAATCTACATGGCGTTAACATAGGAGGAGAGTAATTGATTATGAACATTATCTTTGGTACGGATAAAGGAGGATGTTTAATAGCCTCATCTAAAATTCAGAGAAAAATATGCTTCCTGGAAAACTAAATTGCTAAATTTGGCTGGAATTATTACCCTAACTAAGCATGTTCTTTCTTCATTAGTTCTACACCCTCTGGGCATTTTCCGTATCCTAGTCAACATTTTTTTAAAATTGGATAAATTGACATCTTTCTTCATCTGGGGAGGAAAGACGAAAGGAAAATCAGTCTTTTGGAGAGCATGGAAAAAGGTGACAAAGTCCAAAGAGGAAGGTGGGCTGGGACTAAGGTCACTAATTGGAATGAATAAATCATTACTAGTAACACATGCTTGGACAATGATGTCAGGCAAGAATTGCTTGCTTGCACAGTCATATAGAGCTAAGTATCTACGAGACAGGGAGTTCAAGACGTTACTGTCCATAAGTGGTGATTCATGGAAATTCATAGTGTGGGCCAAATACATCATCCTAGAAAACTTGGCATGGAGACTAGTAATTAGGGACAAACCAGAAATGCGATCAATGGATTCAAAATCCGCGAAACCCAATAACTCAGAATTCAGTGGTTGGAAACTTGGAATAGCAACATATACAAAAGTGGCTCATCTAATAGATCAAAATAACTGTTGGAAAGCAGTATTGGTATGGGCCTTCTTTCTAGCTTGTTAGTCCCTCATATACTATCAATTAACTCAAGTAACTCTCCTGGTGCGAAAGATCATTCACTTTGGAGACCAAATAAGGATGACGGACATGCGTTCAAAAAAGGGACATCATATAGCAATCAAAATCACACAGTTTGCTGCACAAAACCAAACATATGCAATGGAAACGAGGAAATGTGGTGCAAGATCTGAAACTTGAAATTTCCCCTAAAAAACATTAATTTTTCTATCGAGGGCACTTAATAATGTTCTACCGGCAGAGGTAAACAGAAATAGGAAGCAGTTGACCCCGTATAGCGTATGTACCAAATGTGGAATTAAAAATGATAACAATAAATACTCCCTCTGTCCCATCTTATTCTACACAAAATCTTTTCACAGTCTCTAATAAATATGTTTGACTGTAAATATGTGTAGCTATGGACAATAATGACACACAAAAATTTAATATTTAGAAACTACATGTTGCGACGAATCTAACCATATCTCATATGATAAAATTATTGCTCATATACCTATTTAAATATGTGATAAAAGTTTGACATCTTTGATAAAAAATAATTCTATGTAGAATATGGTGGGACGGACGGAGTATCTCTTTCTCAAATGCGAGACAAAAAAAAAAAAATGAAGAGCCTCATCACTTGATTTATTGTTTATGTGAAGGCCCCATGAATTACTTCTGGCACGAAGGGACTATCTCAGAATTGCTGAGAACACCAGAATCTTCTGCTCCCTCTGTCCCACCTTAAATTTCATGAAATCTTTTTTACGGTTATCAAGAAATATTTTTGATCATTAATATATTTAATTATGTATAATATTGGAAAATAAAATTTTACATTTTAGAAATTACTCGTTATGATGAATTTAACAATATCACGTATGATAACATTATTATTTACATATCTATTCAAACATGTGATTAAAGATAGACAGTTAATAGTGCCATAAAGTGAATTAGAAAGTTTGAGATGAGACGGAGGGAGTACTTGTTTACCTAAGGCACACATTATATAACACAACCAACTAATTAAAATTACTACCGTAATTAGTAGAAGCAGATAATAATATGGCAAAGTGCGTAACTAAGGGTGGTAAATGGGCGGCCGGGTCAAATGCAGGTAAGATAATATTGATAATTAAAAGATATGGGTATTACCAACAACCCATTTTGTAATGGGTCAAAAATAGATCAGGTAAAAAATGGGTCGGATTGAAACACGCTCAACCATCGGGTCAAGAATCACTCAACCCGTGAGTTAAAAAAGAGTAAATTCACAGGTTTCTACCCATATATTTGACTCATATTGGTTCAAATACCAATCCATATGGGTAAACCCACGAGTTTCAACCCATATGAGTTAAAATATAAGCTCATATAATTAGCATATATGTAATTTGGTTTTACCGAATCATCTTAATTATTACTACTATGTTCCAACATAACCTATTTAACCAAGTATGCAATAAAGTAACTTAGAGACACGAGACTTGGTTATGCAGTTTGGTGAAAAACACCAACATTTGCGGGGTCTGGCCCAGTTCAGAATAAATTCACTAAAAATAAAGATACAGTACAAAGTACACCATACAATTATACTTATCTATCTAATCATGACGTGTGAATTCTGCAAGCGCCTCCTCCTATCGATATGCCTTGATCAGACTCCCTCTGACCCCGAAACACGTCAACGCCAGATCTCCTCCTCCCGAGGAATTAAGGTATATGATTATGAATTTTGAACAACAGATTACGTATGTTGGAACATGTGTATCTGAATCTCACAGTACTCTCAGAAAGATAGAATATCCGTGTGCAAAATTTCGCAATTAAGTCCGTGAGTTTAATGTAGCCGTGATGTCCTCTTTATATAGTTCATGAGCAGATTGGAACTCTCCATAATTATCTCCATAATATTTCTATTCTTAATATACTTCTGAAGCATATCCAAATCACATAAATAAAGGAGTTTTCCTTATCTCACATATCCCATAATATTCCATAAATCCAATTCCATAATTATAGGGATTTTTCATAAACCCAATATGCTTCTAACACCGCCTAAAATAATATATTGCAGAATATACAAACATTCATAAATCAACAGCATCACAATATTCAGTCATGCGTAAGAACCTTTTAGGCTCCAACTTTCTGTATGTTCCAATTTGGAACGTTTTTCTTTTCCAAAGTAGTTCATATATTGTTAATTAATTAATCAATGAAATACATATGACTTTACAATATAAATTCAAATTTTTTCTTATTCTTTTGAAATCCATTTTCCCACTTAAATCCATACTAGTTTGGTAACACTGCGCGAGGCGCGGTGAGCTTGATAATAAATTATAGAAATATTGTAGGAATGTTGCCACTCGAACGCTCACCTCTCGAAGCCTCCAATGGAACCTTCACCTCTCAAACCGTCCAATGGAACCTTCACCTCTCAAATTAGTTTCGAGATGTACTGATTCGAGAGGTGAAGGTTCGGGTGCAGAGGTTCAAGTGGAGGGGTTCGAGAGGTACTGATTCGAGAGGTGAAGGTTCAGGTGCAGAGGTTCAAGTGGAAAGGGTTCAAGTGGAGGGGTTTGTGAGGTACCGATTCGAGAGGTGAAGGTTCGGGTTTACAAGCTTCAAGTGGAAGGGTTCCAGTGGAGGGGTTCCAGAGGTACCGATTCGAGTTGTGAAAGTTCAGGTGGAGAAGGCCAGTGGGCATAGGTTGAGTTAGCCATTGTTGCATAGGTTGTGATTATTGTTATTACTACTACTTAGTGCTAGTTGGAGGTTATAGAAGTTACATAAGTTATGAAGTTAAAGCAAGGTTTTAGTGGTGGGAGGTTGAAGAAGTTACAAGCTTGGAATAAGGCACATTACTTAGCCTTCATTAGTAGAGTTAGTGCTAGCTAGTAAGTGGTAGAAGGTTATGGATGTTATAAGCTTACAGTATGGTTCTTCAGTAGTTTAGGAATAAATTCTAAGGCACTTTGTAGTCTATAAATAAGAGAATAAAAAATTAGAAAAGTTGTATCTTTTTAGCACCAAAACTTTGTCTTCATTTCTTCCATTTTCTATCATTGTTCCAACATTTGGTGTTAGATCTAGGTTTATAAAATGGAGAGAAATGGATCAAATACACTAGACGGTTCACACACTCCACCAAGACAGATGAGGCATAGTGCAACCAGGGGGTCAAGAGCTCGTGAAGTGGTAGTGCAACAGGTGTTGAGGGAGAGTGGTGGACCAAAGGTGTACCCTATCCTAACTTGCACAAACTATGTTGATTGGGATCTGGTGATGAGGGTGAATCTGCAAGCACAAGGTTTGTGTTGAGCGGTCGACGAGGGGAATGCTGATTATTGTAAAGATAGGCAGGCACTCTCTATAATCCTGCGTGCGGTGTCGCTAGAGATGTTAGCCATGTTGGCTTTGAAGGACATAGCGAAAGAGGCTTGGGACATGGTGAAGACACAACGAATGGGCGTCAACCGTGCCCGCAAAGCCAATGCACACAAGTTGTGTACAAAGTTCAAAACCATTACTTTCAAGGATGGTGAGAATGTTGATGGTTTTTCCATGAGAATCACTGGCATTATCAACAATATTTGTGTCCTTGGTGACATGATGGAGGGGGAGAAGGTTGTGAAGAAGTTCTTACGCGTTGTGCCACAACGCTACGTGCAAGTGGAAATTGCAATTGAAACTTTGCTTGATCTAAGCACGCTTTTGGTTGATGAAATGACCAGATGACTACGTTTGGTGGAGGATCATTTTTGACACGGTGATCCAAGCGATAGGGGTGGTGCTAAATTTTTCTCACGGAGGAGGAGTGGCGAATGCGCCAAAGCCAGAAGGAGAAGGGTGAAACCTCCGAGGCTAGTGGAAAGGGTTAGGGCCGCGGAAAGGCTGAGAGTCATGGTCGTGGAGACTCATGGGACTAGAAGGAAGGCACCTCAGAGACTCGAGAAAAATTTCCAAGGAAAGGGACATGTCATAATTGTGGCATTTATAGCCATTTTGCATTTGAGTGTCGCAAGGAAAAACAAGGAAAACATGATGAGGTACACCTAACCATGATCGAGAATAAGCAGCCTCTAGCCAGCGTTGATTATGGCATATGTGGTTGAGGTGTAGCCCTTAAATATCACTAGGTAGGCGCCAAGAATCCACAGTAATAAGACGCTCCATGTTGGGAGTGTTGTGGCAAAACCTGTCGTGGAGAGTGTTGGTTTTTTCAAAGAGGCACATGAGTATGTCTTCCTCAATGAGGAGCATTTGTTTCCTAAAATGCAGGCGAGAGGATGTGGTACCTCTACATAGGGGTGAGTAACCACATGAAGAGCACCAAGGCATTGTTCACATCACTTGATGGGACTGTGAAAGGAAATGTCAGGCTTGGTGATGGATCAATGGTGGAGATCTTCGAATGCGGTGTTGTAATGTTCCTGTGAAAAAACAAGGAGCACAAGGCGCTAACAGATGTGTATTTCATGCCTAAGGTGAACAATAACATTGTTAGTATTGGACAGATAGACGAAAATGGTTGCAAAACTGTATTGAAAATGGGGACTTGGGCATTTTTTATCGTGATCTGGCCTTGTTGGTTTGGGTGGCAAAAAGAAAGAATAAGCTATATGTCTTAACGATGGATGTAGCTGCTCCAGTGAGTTTGCTTTTATAAAGTGGACGATATAGCATGGCTATGGCACGCACGCTACAGATACCTTAGCTTTTGTTCATGGAAAAAATTAGCACAAGGAGGCATGGCTAAAGGGGTCCCGTTGATTGACCATGTTGAGCAGTTTTGTGATGGGTGTGCTCTTGGAAAACAACATCGAGTCTTGTTCCCGAAGGCCTCGGTGTACCGCGTTGTTCAGTGTCTGGAGTTGGTACACATTAATTTGTGTGGCCCTATCATGCTAACCACACCTGGAAGGGGACGTTACTTCTTTCTGATAATTGATGACCATAGCCGCTACATGTGGCTAGATGTGCTCAAATCAAAGGATGGGGCACTTGGTTCTTCAAGAAGTTTAAGGCACGTGCTGAAGTTGAAAATTGAGGTAAGCTCAATACGTTCCGATCTGATCATGGTGGTGAGTTCAATTCCATTAAGTTCCAAGAATATTGTAGCGAGCAAGGCATAAAACACTACACCACTGAGCCATACTCTCTTCAACAAAATGGCATGGTTGAATAGAGTAATCAAACAGTGGTGGAGATGGCGTGTTGCCTGCTCAAAAGCATGATCATGACAGCTAATTTCTGGGGTGAGGCGGTGAATACCGCTGTCTACATCTTGAACCAAACGCTAACACAAATCTTGGATAGGCATATGCCTTATGATTCGTGGCATGGACGCAAGCAAAATGTGCGTTATTTTAGAACTTTTGGGTGTGTGGCCTCGGGGTGAACAAGTTATATGATCGCTCAGTACCAATGGTGTTCTTCGGTTATAAAGAGGGATCCAAGGCCTACCATGTGTATCATCCAAAAACAAAGAAGATCTACGTAAGTCTAGATGTGGTGTTCGAGGAGCACAAGGAGTGTAAGTGGAAACCAAAGGTGCATCATGTAGTTGTGATTTTGGGTGACACCTTCATGGTGGTGTACTTGCCGGAGCTTGATGTGCTAGGCGACACGGGCTCTAACATGCAATAAGAGGCACCTTCCCCATTTGTGAACTAGACACCGAGGCCCGTTCTGATCAAAGTGGAGAATGGGCAACCCCACCAAAACAGGATGATACACTAGACAGCGATAATAGTGTAACATAATACCGAAAGGTGGCAGGCATCTATGACACAATCGAGAAGGTTGAAATGATCGGTCTTTGTTTCTTAGCTGCAGAGGAACCCAACAGTGAAGATGACTGAGGCATGTTAGCTTCTCTCCCAGTTAGGCATAGGGCTCAAGTGGGTATTTAAGGTGAGGAAGGACCTAGATGGCAACGTGGTGAAGTACAAGACCTGCCTTGTGGAAAAGGCTACGTGCAATGCCAATGAGTGGATTTTGATCAAGTGTTTGCTCTTGTGGCCAGGATAGAAACAATGCTCTTGCTGTTGGCTCTAGCCGTGCAGCGGGGCTGGGAGATGCACCACATGGATGTCAAATCAACATTTTTTAATGGAGATCTCACAAGGGAGGTCTATGTGCACCAGCCACCAGGTTACATTGATCTCAAAAACAAGCACAAGATGCTCAAGTTGCACAAGGCTTTGTACGGGTTGCACCAGGCGTCGAGAGCTTGGAATTCCAAGCTGGGCGTAACATTGCTCTCCTTAGGTTTTTGTCATTGCACATTGGAGCACGTAGTGTACCGAAGACAAGTAGCTTGAACAGTGTACTGTTGGAGTTCACTTGGATGATTTAATCATCATGGGGGCAAGCACCAAGGAGCTAGCCTTCTTCAAAAGAAAGATGTAAAAATTGTTTGACATGAGTGAATTAGGTCTCTTGAGTTACTATCTGGGGATAAGTTAAACAAGGAGAGAAGAAAATCACGTTATGCCAAAGTTCTTATGCATCCAAAATTCTTGATATGTGTGTGATGTGGTGGTCCTTTTAGGAAAACTGCTTGTTATTCACTCAAACTTCTGCACTTGCAAAATAGTCCCGGAAGTGATTCTAGGAGAAAACCTCTAACAATCAAGTAAGCTTTCTCTTCCCAGAATTGGAATTTCTTCAGCCAGTTATGCTTACCTTAGCTCCTCCTGAGCTTGTTGTATTTATAGGTTGATATAGTTGTGGTTCCTTATTTTTAGAAATTGAGATCATGGGTCACACCACGATTACCACATTCTCTGTTTATGGCTTCGTGTTCATTGTTCGTTCCGTGTTACTGGAAGTCCCACGCCTAGCTGATTTTCACCTTGAGCTGAAATGGCTTCGTCTTGTTATAGGATGAGATTGGGTTAGGCCTAGCGGCCATCGACCTTTTAACCGCTGGGCTATGAATACACCATAAGCCCCCCTAGCCATGAAGAATAATGAGCATGGATCAATGATGTCAAAGTAATAAAATGCAAACTGGTGTTGTATATCAATAACTTGCTCGTCATTTTGATTCTACCTTTGTAGTCATCACAAAGTGATATTAGCTTCGTTGCTTATACTTTCCTTTTGCGCCAACTTCTCCAAATTCAAATTTTAAATTTTGAATCTCTTATCTTTATTGATAAGGTTTGTTATGAAGATTATGTTCAAGAAATGCCGCAATTCAATCCACCTTCTTTGCTGCTCATTTTCGAATTTTCCTATCATTTGTTACTACTCTATTTCTTATATGAGGAATTTCAAACGAGTGACTTGAATCTACCATCACTCAGTGCACTGTCTTTTCACATTTTTGTTGCCCTTTTTTTATATGTAAAAGGTAAATCACTTTTGTGTCAGACCCTAATCATTGTGCTTTTAAACTGCTTGTCCTCCTCGATTTTACTGTTTGTCTTTGTATTTAAATACCGCAGCTTTCTTTTTGTTTCAGTTTTATCACCTTCATCTACCAAAATCTTTACCTTCTCTAGTCTTTTTGATGAGTGAGTTTTGTTTCTAATTTCCAATTTCTTTACAGCATGCACTGAATTTGATATGCTTTTCTATTCTTCGATCTTCTGATAAATATTTTTTGTGTTTTTTTGTATAATACTCCAGTTGTCTTCTCCGGAATACCTTTTCCTCAGCTTCGTTCTAACAAACTCTTGTCTGCGGTCCATCACCCTAATTAAGGCTGTTATTTTCCACTTTAGGCTCCTCATTTATCCACTTGTTTTACTCTAACCACGCCGAGTCTCTCTTAGGAGGTGCTCACTCTGATGGGGACTCCAATCAAGTCACCAGATCTTATACCATATGCAGTATGCTATCTTGCTCGTATTTAGGTGAATTGAAGAACTATTTTCCCTTTTTAACTCCTTTTAACCTTCATGCTCCCGCAATCTGTGAATGTGTTCACACTCCTCCGCCTGGCTATGTATCATGTTATTTAACCTATTTGAACTTTGGCCTTTACTTTCCTCTCCCTCAACCTGTGGTTGAACTTCTCTATTCGTACAAAGTCGCGTTGTCCCAATTTCACCCCAAAGGCATCGCTATTATAATGAGGTTTCTTCAGGTGTGTGAGAAAGTGGACATTCCTTTCTCCCTTAAGTTTTTCCACTATTTCTATCATCTTTGAAAAGTAAAAAAACAATAGATGAATTTACATTTTATCCCGTGATCGCTGGGGTTGAGCTTGTGAGCAATTTTCCTAGTAATGTAGGTCCTTGGCGTACATTTTTTTATAATAAAAATAGGTCTAGATCTCTAAGTGGTTTTGCCTTCTTGGATTTACAAGGTTCCCAAATGTAAGCTTCCTAGTTTAAGTTTTCGTTTTACCACTAAGACGAAGATCATGGTTACACTTCGTGCTCATACACAACATCTCTGCCACGTTGACTCTAATGCTGAAGCTGTTTTGTTCATTATGGTATGTGTTTAACCTGTACTCTTTCTTATTTTGAATAATAGCTTCTTTTTCTGCATGTTCATTTTAACTATGATGTTTGTTTAATTTCAGACATGAATCTAGTTTGAAGTGACATTGACATGTCGCTCTTTGATAGCGACAATGAGGAGATGGCCGAAGCCATTGTTCGGCATGATGGTTCCACTAATAATAACACCCTCCGGTCGGGTGGTAACAGAACAGGCTCTAGTAATAAGGGTAAGTTCACCGAGGGTGGGGAGACAGTGGCTATCGCTCTGTTGGTGAGCACAAAGAGAAGAAACAAAAGCGAGATAGGAGTGACGGACCTTCCTCCCTAAAAAATGGGCTTGGTAACCAATCTCATTCGCATATTCTAGCCCGAATTGAGCATCCTCTAGTGGATGGGATGATATATGATATTTTCTCCAACCTCTCTCTGCCTGATACACTGGTTGCGGCAAGTTCGCGGCTTAATTTCCATAAACTTTGCTATATCTGATACTTTTGTATGTAAGGTTTTGAAAAACTTCATCACATGTGTTCTTTCTTGTAAGGTCGGAGAAAGCCTTCAATTCGCAAGTGAGCATCTTTCTAAGTTCTCTCGTGGTGATGTGTCGCAAACTGAGAATTATACAACATAAGAAAAAAAATGTGCAATGCTGGAGACTTTTCCTAAAGCCCCTCAGGAGAGGGCGAATGTTGTAGAGAAGTGAGCGAGCATTGTTGAGAAGCGTGCCAGACTTGCGCAGCCGGAGGCAACTCAGCTTCGTTCTGAGTTAGAAGATATGCGTACCAATGGACCTGCTTCCCCCAAATACCCTCAAATTTTGGTAGATCAGCTATGCAAGACCAAGTCCTTCTATAAGTTATTTAAGGATGTTTCCAATAATACTCACACCTTTGGTTACTGCCAGGCTGTTAAGGATCAGCGCGAATGGAATCCAACTTGTTTGCTAAAGAGTCTGCCTTCTCTGAAGAAGTGCACTGAGACCTTTGAGATGCATAAGGAAATACTAAATGAAGTTTTCATAAAAAAGATTGCTAATGGGAGCTATCCCTATGTTTTGCTATCACATCTTGCCAGCCTTCCCTGTCTTCCTTCCGCAGCTGAGCTCAAGTGCAGTAAAGTGGATTATCTGGAAGATCTTCCCTTTAGATCTTGCACTGTTATTCCTACTCCTAATCCTAATGTCAGTGTGTCCACCGGAGTTAGTGTGAGCATTGAAGCTTATGCTCAACAGCCAAATGAGGAAACTCCCGCTCAGCAACCAGACCAAGAAGTCACTGTTATCATTGTTCAGCCTTCACCTACCTCCACCTCCGAAGTTAGTTAATTTCTAGTGTACTGGGATTTTTGGATCTTTAATTTTCATATTGAGACAATATTTTGATGTATATTTGTACAATTGTGTGACTTTAGTTATGAATGTTGAAGTATCTCTTTTTCTTTCTAAATGTTCTCATCGCCCTTACTTATGTGCAGTATGGTTGATCATAAATACTTGAAATGACCTGACTTTATGGGGTGTACTGATCCTTTTTCTGATCGCTATATATTTTCACCATCTGATTTCCACTATTCTATTAGCTTGCTTTGTGCCACCAAATCTTTTAGCAAGGTGTGTGAGGCGTTCGTCTCCTCTGATCACTTTCTCGTATGGAATCGCTTCCCTTATGCCTTGAGTGGCAACTTCCTATTCCTGCTTCATTTCCATCATTGCATCATGTCCTTGCAGTAAGTTCATTCCTAATGGATATAATGTTGAAATGCTTCGCAAGGATATTATCCACGGTTTGGTTGATCTTGAATCTAATGGTTTGTACATGCAGTCGCTTAAACTCCCTGTCCGTGTTCAAGAGTGGGCATTATCCTTTGGTGTTTGTTTGAAGTACATATTTCTAGGTATTAATGATCTTAAAGAAAAGTGTGATACAACTGTAAAGGACATCCAAGATGTTGTGCATATTTTGCGTAGGATTTGCAGCGAGTAGAACGGTCTTATTCAGCGTCAACAGTTGACTCTGGTGAAGATGCTCCGACAACAGGAGGAGACTAGGAATTATGATGCGAGCAAGACTTGCAAGGCCTATTAGAAGGCGCTGATTATCGATAAAAAAATGTACTCTGACTAATGACTTGTTCAATAGGTTGAAGAAAAAGAAAGATAAGTGTGATCACTTTTAATCTTCTGTACTCGGCTGGCAAAGTAAGTTTGATGAGTAGTTTGCTATAAAAATGCAGATACGAAGTGAAAATGAGCAACTTTGTGCTGAGTACAATCGGCTTGATTTGTCTGTGCACCAACTCGAAAAATCTTGTGTTGAGTACAAGGATAGACTTCATGTTATTCCTTAGTCATCTTGCAGACCTGCTAGTTGTGGAGATCTTACCATGGGAATCAGTGGGCAGAGGATTAACTTATCTGAAGCTGCCCAATCGAATATTCATTGCTTAAAGGATGAAGTACATGATTTATGGGCTGAAATGAAGTGGCATGAGGAAACTATTAATGTTCTGAGTATGCATCTGGACCGCGAAGAGTTTGGCCCTATAACTGATTTCAAGGCGTATTATGCTAGGTATTTTGTTCATATGGAGCAAAGGGGTGTATCATGCCATCTTGCTTATTTACACATGAAATGGCGATATAACCATATGATTAGCATGGAGCGTGAGACTGAGAAAGATCGACATAGGGCTGAACGCCTCCCTTGCGATGCTGAGCCTAGTCATCGCTGTGGTGGTTCATCTTCTTCTAGATTATCACTAGCGTCTAGGCGTAGATGATATGTAGTGATTTTCCCTTTTGAGTAATGATATTGTTTATGTTATAGTTTCTGGATTTTGTGGTTGTCTTTTTTCCATCTTCCTACTTTTGAATGTTTATGACTGTTTGATTCTCTTTAATTCACAAGATCTTTTCTTCATATCTCTCTTTTTCGAATATTGAAACTTTGTTTATCGCGAAGCTGAAAAATCCATTGCTTGCTATAGTTGTTGTTTCGTATGTATATCTGTTGTGTAGCAAGATCTATTGCTTGCTTTATTGAGAGTATGTAATATGCAAAGTCGCAAGATCTATTGTTTGCTACAGTCGCTGTTTCATAGGCATATCTGCCATGTAGCAAGATCTGTTGCTTACTTTATTGAGAGTATGTATTGAGCGAAGTTGCAAGATCTATTTCTTGCTCTTGTCACTTTTTATGATCAAATATGCTTTTGTGGGAGATCAATAGCTTGCAATCGTATGGTTCGCCGAGTTGCAAGATCTAAATCTTGCAAGTATTGGTAGTCATTCAAGATCTGTAGCTTGTGAGTGTATGATTAGTGAGGATACAAGATCCAAAGCTTGCGAGCAATTGTTGTGCAAGATCTATAGCTTGATGTTTGCAACCTTATGCTTATGTTTATGACACTGATTGTGATGTGCTACTAATGTACTTGTCATCTAATATTTGTAAGTAGAGAACCAAAAATGTAATTGCAACTCTGAAAGAAGGTTTTTTAATATATATTGTGATAATGTCACATAAGGAGTAATGGAAAAAATACAACCAATGATAATCTCATGGTTTTTGCACAGGTGGGTGCACCCTATCTTCTTCCTCAGATCTATCAGTTGGACTTGTTAGGCTTCGTGGCTTTGTAGGGTTCTTCCCACTTTAGGCTTAGCTTTCCTCATCCTCATGCTAGGTTAGACTCCGTCTTTCTTAGCACCAGATCACCAATCTGAAATTGCGTTTTCTTCACCTTAGTCATTCTTTCCTTATGCCTAACTTTTGCGATTGTTGCCAATTCTCTTTTCTCTTCCAGTTCCCTCGAGTCTAATTTTATCATCCCCGAATTGCCTTTGTCCATGTGACCGTATGCTCAAAGGCTTGAAGTACCAATCTCTACCGGTATCACTGCCTTGTGATCATAGACCAAACTATGTTGTGTCTTCTCCGTTACTTATTGAATGATATATACGAAGGCTTCATATTCTGCTTCGTTATTGGTTAGCGAAATCCTAGGGCGGAGTGAGTATCTGTGTTCATATTCATAAATTACTTCAACTTGTTGATCAATTTTCGGTAGAGGCAGTAGTCCTTTGGGCATAATTCATACAAATCCATGGAGTCAATGTACCTTCTCTAACCCGTGTTTGACTTCTTCACCCTGACTGGGTTCGTTGGCCTCTTTGGGTATATGACATCTGTCAGTGTCCTAAGGCAGTGTAGTAGATTCCTTTTTTATTGCTTTTTGTCCATCACTAGTGAAGCAAAGTTTTTTTGTTTGACCTATTTGACTGAGTCTCTGATATTGAAGGGATGGGTAGCGATAACTAGTTTCTCCCTTCCCATGTTTTGGACGCTCTACGTGAACGTGTCTTTGTGGCTTCGTAAGGTTTCCACAACTTTCACCCTCTCCTTTCCTGGCAGGTGTTTTCCTCTCTTCATGCACTTTGAATTATCCTCGCTATCCTGGCTAATCAGCTCTGCTTCTTTTCCTAAGTCTACTGATAATTCCGACTGCTTTACTAAACCACTGGCTGAGATTGTGCTAATTATTTCTACTTTCTCTCCAACCTTTCATGCCTTCATTGCTATGACCAAGCATTTCCTGGTCATTTGCTGGTTTCCTCGTATGGTCGCAATACCAGCTGGAGTTGGGAATTTCATTACCAGGTGGTAAGGAGACCATATTGCTTTAGCTATGTTCATCCATGGCCTTCCGATGATGGCATTAAACGTAATTGGGACATCCATGACCATGAAGTCACACATGATGGTACAATTTTCCCACTTTCTCCAATAGTGACGGGCAACTGTATATTCCCCAGAGGCGTTTCCGCTAGCCCCGTGAATCCTACTAGCAAAGATGTGGACTTTTTTAGGCCAACTCTCTTAAAGCCCAGCCTGTCGAAGTAGTCTACGGACAATATCTCAACTGTGCTTCAGTCATCTACGAACACTCTGCGGATGGTTGCATTTCCAATATTTGCTATTATGACCATTAGATCGTTGTGAGGCGAAGCGTTAGGTACTGCATCTTCCTCCCTGAAAGTGATTGTCTCATTCTAGCGAAGCCTTTTATCAAACGGCTCTTGTGGAGGAGAGTATCTTGCTTTGGCCTTCCAAGCATTGGACAATGACTCTGTGGATCCATGTATGGATAAGATGACCATCTCGGGTACTTCATGGACCGCATCATTATTTCAATCCACCGTCGTAGTCATTTTTTGATATTTTTTTTTGCCATTGATATCGTTGTACCTTGGTTTCTTAGAGATGGGTTCACTGCTTTTCTAGTGTCCCCATATTGTCTTGTTCCTTCCTTCTTATATTGGCTTAAGTAGCCCTTTATCAAATTTCTTCAATTTGTCTTCTCAGGTCTCTGCAATACTCAGTGTTATGACCATGATCCTTGTGGAATGCACAATAATAATCCCTGGATTTCTTTTCTGGTGGTGCTAACATGGGTGCTAGTTCTCGAAATAGGTCCTTGTTCGCTTTCCATATCTCCTTCCTTGATCTGGTCAAAGGCGTATCTTGGAATGACTCACCTTGCGATCCTATTTCTTCCCGTTTGAAAGTGACATTTCCTTTTCCTTTCTTCATAAAACCCTTCAGTGAATCCTCCATCGTTTGCTTGTCACATCATTCTCTTTTTATCTTATAGTTGTTTGC
Organism: Rubia yunnanensis; assembly: GCA_037428765.1. Lineage (NCBI taxonomy): Eukaryota > Viridiplantae > Streptophyta > Magnoliopsida > Gentianales > Rubiaceae > Rubia > Rubia yunnanensis. Next base: position 59,015,997 of record CM075069.1, on the reverse strand, counting down.
CTCTTCTATTTGCACTTTCTGTTCAATCATCTTTTGTAGCTTTCTCGAGTTTTTAGGCATTTCCTTGTAGAACTCTCCTGACCGTATACCTCCCGTAAATACTCCCAATTATGATTGGAAGGAAAATTCATGAACCTACAAACCTTTTGTAACGAACCTACATGGTACTTTGCCAGACTTTCATCATATGTTGAGCTATGTTATTAAGATCCACAATCACTTTTGTGAATTTTTGCTTCTGATAGAAGTGACCCAGGAATAAATCCAATAATTATGCCCATGATTTGATGTTTCCACTTGGGGGATCCCCGTGCCAGGTGATAGCTATTCCGGACAAGGAGATGAGGAACACCTTGCACACTAATTCGATGTTTGCATCGCAAAAACTCATACTATTTTTGTATGAAAGTAGGAACTCTTTTGGATCTATAGTCCTATCGTAAATTTTAACATGTAGAGGAAGTTTGAAATCCTTTGGCATCTTAAAGTCCCGGAGATGCGGCGCTAGGGGTGACTTGTCTGCATCATTGTCTGCAACGATATCCTGCAACTCCTCTTCTTACTCGAGATTTTTGCATTCTTGACTTACCCTTTTTCTATCCTTGGATTGTGTGGTTTGAACGTTGTCAGGAACTGGTTGTACAAATTTTCCCTATTCACTTCTAAAAATGATGTGAATGCCCTTCTTTCTTTGTTAGTTCGTGTTGGGGGATTCTGCTTCTTCTGCCTCCTCCGTTTCCTCTTTGTTGCACTCTCTTTCCCTGCCGGAGATGTAGTCCTAATCTTGGGAAGGCTGAATGCTTTTACTACGTTCAGATGTTTGCTCCTCTATTTGGTGGTTATGACTCTTCTCACTTCTGGTGGACACCATTGTTTACCTGAATGACTTTGAAATGAAATTTTTTTTGATTCCCACAGTCGGCACCAAATGATGTGGTGGTCCTTTCAGGAAAACCACTTGTTGTTCACTCCTTAAACTTCTACACATGCAAAATAGTCCTGGAAGTGATTCTGGGAGAAACTCTCTGACGATCAAGTCAGCATTCTCTTTTTAGAATTGGAATTTCTTTAGTCAATTATAGTTACCTTAGCTCCTCCTGAACTTGTTGTATTTATAGGATGATATTATTGTGGTTCCTTATTTTTTGGAATTGAAATCATGAATCACACCACGATCACCATGTTCTCTGTTCATGGCTTCGTGTTTGTTATTCATTCCAAGTTTCTTGGCATGCGTTCTTCGCCACGAGTGGAAGTTTTACACTTAGCTTATTTGCACGGCTTCGTCTTGTTATGGGATGAGATTGGGTTGGGTCTAGCGGTCATCAGTTTTTTAACCGCTGGGCTACATATACACCAGTGTGGCATGGCAAGCTACAATCCATGCTCCACGCCCATGATAAACTGGTTGGAGCTAACTAAGAAAGGTCCGGGGATATTATGGTCACAACAGGGTATTGTATCGTTGTGGGATGTCTAAGGCATCTGTGCAACCCATAGTCGGATAGCAGCTATGCTATTGGGATAGTTAGTAGGTTCATGGGGGAACCCAAGGCACCAAATTGGCCAGTGGTGAAGCAGATCCTGCGCTACATGAAAGGCACCATTGGCCTAGGATGTTGTTACTAGAAAATAGACAAGTCGGAGCCTGATCTAGTTGGGTTCAATGACAGTGACCTTGCTAGTGACACATATGATTATAAGATTAAAATAGGGATTCCTTTTTCCTTGGATCCAACCTAGTTACATGGTTATCCTAGAAGTAGAAGGTAGTTGCACCCTCATCTTGCGAAGCTGAGTACATTGCAGGAGCAGCTGCGGCCTGCCAAGAAGTGTTGCTAAGTCGCTTGTTGGGCGAGCTCACCAACTGTAATCCAAGGGTAGTGGAGCTGCTCATGGACAGTAAGTCCGCAATTGATTTGAGCAATAATCCGGCGCATAATGAACGAAGTAAGCACATTGACATTCATTTTAATTTGATTTGGGAGTGCATTGAAAATGGTTATGTGGAAGTTAGTCATGTTGGTACAAATGAACAACTGACCGACATTCTGACCAAGCCACTCAGATGATTCAAGTTCATCGAAATTAGACTTAAGCTCGGTATGGTTGAACTGGTTCCATGCAACAAGGTTAAGGGGGTGAATTGTTGAGTTAACCATTGCATAGGTAGTGATTACTGTTATTACTACTATTTAGTGCAAGTTAGAGGTTATAGAAGTTACATAAGTTATGAAGTTAAAGCAAGGTTTTAGTGGCGGGAGGTTGATTACAAGCTTAGAATAAGGCACATTACTTAGCCTTCATTCGTAGAGTTAGTGCTAGCTAGTTAGTGGTAGGAGGTTATGTAGCCTTCATTAGTAGAGTTAGTGCTAGTTAGTGGCAGGGGGTTATGGATGTTAGAAGCTTATAGTATGGCTATTCATTAGTTTAGGAATAAATTCTAAGGCACTTTGTAATCTATAAATAAGAGAATGAGAAATCAGAAAAACTGCATCATTTCATCACCAAACTTTGTCTTCATTTCTTCCATTTTTCTATCATTCACTACTAGAAAAATACCCCTTGTTGACACGTGAAATTTTTACAAAAATGCACATATAATAACACTTTTTGGTATTCCAACACTTTTTTAATATGTGGCTTTTGCCGGTGTGATTAATGGTCTAAAGTGTTGCGATAGGTATTTTCATATTTTAATTAAATTATTGAAATGTATATATATATATATAATAGTATTGGGATAGATATATATGTATTTAAAAGTGTGATGATAAGTAATTATCATTTAAAAACATGGTGAAATTTCGAAAATGAATATTGTGGGGATAGGTATGTTGTTCCGACACACAACGATGTAGGGATAGATAAGCTAATACAACACTAACTTGTGTTTTATTTGGAAAATATTAGCAAAATAATTTGATGCCCCAATAGATCCCATTAGATGTCACATTTATGAATGCCACCAGTAATAATAAAACCACACATGCAATTGTCACATTATAATATACAATGTGCAATATTTTGCGTTGTATTAAAAGTGTTTATAACACATTAATAGGATGCCATATTTGAGCAAAAAGTAATACACTTAAATGTGTGACAATTATACAAATAAAGCACACTGAACTATGTCCAAATATATACACTGGGTAACATGTAGTATGAATTCAATAATATCACACTTTATAATGTAATTTTATGTGACAAATGAAAACGCTTTGAAATGTGACCTTTCAAAGCATACATAACAAGATTAAAATGTTGTTTTAAATATAAAGTAAATAAATTTTTGTGACAATTGTAAGCCTTTAAGAACATTTTAAAACGTAAGATATAACTTTTATTATCTCAATTTTTTTCACCAATTAAACATGCTTTGCATATAAAGAAAAAAATGAAAAATTCAAATTAATCTTGTTCACATTATTTTTCACCAGTTACGCTTACCTTAGCTCCTTCTGAGCTTGTTGTATATATAGGCTCATATAGTTGTGGTTCATTGTTTTTAGGAACTGAGATCGTGGGTCACACCACAATCACAACATTCTTTGTTCATAGCTTTGTGTTTATTGTTTGTTCCGTGTTTCTCGGCCCACATTCTTTGCTACGACTGGAAGTCCCACGCCTAGCTGATTTGCACCTTGGGCTGAAATGGCTTTGTCTTGTTTATGGGATGAGACTGGGTTGGGCCTGGCGTCCATCATTCTTTTAACCGTTGGGCTACATATACACCAGTGTGGCATGGCAAGCTGCATTCCATACTCCACGCCCATGATAAACCGGCTGAAGCTAACTAAGAAAGGTTCGGGGATGTTATGGACACAACACGGTATCACAGCATTGTGGGAAGTCTAAGGCATCTGTGCAATAGAAGGCCTAATATCAGCTATGTTGTTGGGATAGTTAGTAGGTTCATGGAGGACACAAGACACCGCACTGGGTGGCGGTGAAGCAGATCCTGCACTATGTAGCCTAGGATGCTGCTACAAGAAAATACAAGTTGGAGCCTGATCTAGTTGGGTTCTGTGACAGTGACCTTGCTAGTGACACAGATGATTGTAAGATTACAATAGGGATAGCCTTCTTCCTTGGATCCAACCTAGTTACATGGTTATCCTAGGAGTAGAAGGTAGTTGCACTCTCATCTTGCAAAGCTGAGTACATTGCAACAGTAGCCGCAACCTGCCAAGGAGTGTGGCTAAGTCGCTTGTTAGGTGAGCTCACCAACTGCAATCCAAGGGTGGTGGAGCTGCTCGTGGACAATAAGTTCGCAATTGATTTGAGCAATAATCTGGTGCATCACGAATGAAATAAACACATTGACTTTCATTTTCATTTCATTCATGAGTGCATTGAAAATGGTTCTGTGGAAGTTAGTCATGTTGGTGTGAATGAACATCTGACTGACATTCTGACCAAGCCACTCAGACGAGTCAAGTTCATCGAAATTAGACTTAAGCTCAATATGGTTGAGGTGGTTCCATGCAACAAGGTTAAGTGGGGTGAATTGTTGAGTTAACCATTGTTAAATAGGTAGTGATTATTGTTATTACTACTATTTAGTGCTGGTTAGATGTTATAGAAGTCACATAAGTTATAAAGTTAAAGCAAGGTTTTAGTGGTGGAAGGTTGATTACAAGCTTGGAATAAGGCACATTACATAGCCTTCATTAGTAGAGTTAGTGCTAGTTAGTGGTAGGAAGTTATAGATGTTAGAAGCTTATAGTATGACGCTTCATTAAGTTTAGGAATAAATTCTAAGGCACTTTTTAATCTATAAACAAGAGAATGAAAAATCAGAAAAACTGCATCTTTTCAGCACCAAAACTTTGTCTTCATTTCTTCCATTTTTCTATCATTCACTACTAGAAAAATGCCCTTTGTTGACACGTTTTTTTTTATTAAACCATCCATAGATGGGGGAGATTATATTTGGCCTTCCCAAGCCGTGAAATAAACAGAAAACATAAAAAAATAGAAGTAAAATGAAGTCGTAGCTTAGTTGTGATATACAATAGTGAGCAATAGGCTCGTGAAGCAACATTTGTTGCTTCCAAAAGAATGATAGTAATCCAAAAAATAGTTAGAGGATTACAAAAGCTCTTAGTCTATGTAGAGATCATCAAACTTATTAGTGAGACGAGTTAACGAAACACAAGGCAGTCCAAATCACTCCACATAGGCTAAAAGCGTGTCCTCTACTAACAGAGAATGCAATAAGTGCACCAAAATTATTACAGCAGTAGAAGCCGTCCAAACAGTGAATCCCTTCCTCAAACATGAAGAGCAGTGTGATTCCCTTTCTTAAACATGAAGAGCAGTGTGATACGTATTGGTTTATGAGCATGAGAAGCATTGTGATGCTGCCATCTATAGTAATAACAGCAAACCAGCATAAATCCATACACCACAAACCTGCAAATAACAGTCAGTAACAGCACAAATCAGTAGCATCCATTCATTGAACCATTCTTAATGAAGGTGTACCTAACTGATCTAGCCTAATTAAACCTTGTATAGTATAAGATAGCATTTGGAATCTATTCATGTAGGAACTAGACTGAGCTCGGAGACAGGCTTTAGCCAATGAATCCGCCACCAAATTAGCTTGTCTGTGAATATGTAATAATATGATATCACCCAGAAGTTGGTGAATATCATCAGCCATTTGGTACAACTTCCAGTTTACATGGAGGGGATCAAGCACACTTTTAACAGCATTTAAACAATCAGATTCCATGTAAACAGGGGAAGAGAATTCTACACAAATATCCAGAGCAAATTGAATTGCTTTCAACTCAGCTTCCAAAGGGGAAGTAGCCTCTGTGTACTTAGTGTGAGCAGCAATGAAACTACCCCTAGAATCTCTGATAATCATTCCAAGTCCACACATGTTAGAGTAACAACACCAAGCAGCATCAACATTAATTTTGAAACCCTTACAAGGCCTTTTCCAAGCAATTTTTAAAAATTTTTGGCTTTGGAATGGGTTTAATCAAAGGTAAGAAAGAATGATCTGTAATGCTTAAGTCTATAGCAGAAGTAATGAAAACAGGTTTGGCACAAAAGGTATAGAAAATTTGTTCCCTAATTCGATTAAGCACTAAACCCGTAATTGGCAAGGCAGAGTCATATAAGCATTTGTTTCTCATCTTCCAAAGATTCCAGCATGTAATTAGAGAGGCAGTTCGGATTATTGTTGAATGCAGAGAACTCAAACCCGGATAGGTAAGATAGCACGACAATCTTTCCCATATAGATGGAAAAGACCTATCCCTTATTCCCATGAATTGATGAACAGTACTCCAAACTTGTACAGAGAAGGTGCAGGAATTGAAAAAATGGTCTAAGGTGTCCTCATGACTACTACACATGCAACATTTAGAAGGCAGACTAAATCTCAGTTTTTGCAGAACATTGTCAAACGGTCAACAAGAGTTAACCAGTTTCCACATGAAAATTGAGATTTTCTTCTCAGTTGTAGCATTCCAAAAATGTTTAGTAGAGGCAATAGTACCTGACTGTGAGCTGAGTAAGAGGTAAGTAGATTTAAATGTGAAATCACCTTTAAAACCAGGTTTCCATATAAGCCTGTCACACCTGTGAGTCGAGAGCTTTGATTTCTGCAAAAGATAGATAGCATGAGAGGGCAGCAGAGGAGAAATTTTCTGGATCAAAAGTTGTTTATTCGAGATGAACTCTGAGACTGTACAGGCCGCCGAGATATCTACAAGATTTTGATCACAGAAATCCATTATGGGGCCTATATCTAGCCAGTTCGAAGTCCAAAAATTACAATCACCTCTACCAACTATTACTCTAGAGTTTGATTCTGCCCAATTGTTAAAAGAACAGATCCTCTTCCAGTTAGGAGAAGATCTGGATGAGGGTGGCAGGGATGCAATGAAATGAGTCCATAAAGCCTCAGCCTTTTGATATTTCCGCCATAGCTTAACTGAGCAAGTATCTATTATAGTGGTTATTGATCTAAAACCAAGACCATTTTGGTTAGTAGGTAGGCAAAGAGCATCACATTTCCTCCATGATCTTTTAGGTTTAAGATCAATAGACCCCCAAAAGAATCTACTTAGTTTTTTCTCTATGATGGAAATAATCACCTTGCTAGGTTTTAGAACTGACCATATGTGCTGAGGGATAGAACAAATGCAAAAATGTATTAATGTAATTTTTCCCCCAGAAGATAGCCATTTATTTTTCCAGCTTCCAATCCTACTATCAATCTGTTCAAGTAGTGGCTGGAAATAAGTTTTTTTTGCAATCCCCGTAAAAATAGGAACACCCAGGTATGTGAACGGGAAACTTCCAATTTTCATACCTAGAATCCTCTTTATATTATTAACTCTTTGAGCAGAAACATGTTTTCCCATGAAAATGTCACTTTTACTGTAGTTTATTTTTTGACCAGTGACATCTTCAAATTTTGACAGGAAGGCTTTAAATCTAATCAATGATTTATTACCAGCTTTTAAAAAGACGGCTGTATCATCAGCATAAGATAAATGTGAGATTTGTAGAGAATTACCTGGGAGATCATAGTAGGCCAACTTACCATTTTGAAAGATAAAAGCTAAACTCCTAGTAAAAGCCTCAGAGAAGATGTTAAAAAGAAAAGGAGAGAGGGGGTCTCCTTGTTTGATACCCCTTGTAGATTGAAAAAATCCGGCTGGCTTACCATTGATCAAAATAGAAAACCAAGCCTGTTGCAGGTTATTCATGATGGAGAAAATAAATCTAGCATGAAAACCAAATTTAGAAAGGACACTATATAGGAAAGACCACCTTAACCTATCAAAGGTCTTCTTAAGATCTAATTTGACAATGCAATTTGGATCTCTTCGCTTCCTATTCAGAAATCTTACCATTTCTTGTAAGTAAATGACATTGTCCGAGATGTCTCTACCTTTAAGGAAAGTTATTTGATGTGGAGAGATAAGTTTTGGCATTAGAGGTTTAATTCTTTCCATTAGTATTTTTGAGCAAATCTTATTAGCTACATTGGAAAGACTGATTGGCCTGTAATCATCGAAAGAAATAGGGGTATTTTTTTTTGGAATGATTGCAATCCAGGTACTACCAATTCCTCTAGGAATGTTATTTCCAGCAAGAAAATCATGTGCAGCAGAAAGTAAGTCAGGTGAGATTATGTCCCAAGATTTAATGTAAAACTTTGCTGTAAAGCCATCTGGTCCAGGGCTGCTGTTCTTATTTAGACTAAAAACAATGGCCCTGAGTTCAGACAGAGTAACAGATTGCATAAGTCTATCATTATCTTGCTGGGTGATCAGCATAGGAATCTGACTCAGGAAGTGAGATTTGAAAAATTACTATCAGAAGTACTATCATCTGTTAAGAGATTACGGTAGTAGTGAATGGCTTCATACTCAATGTCATGTATATTATCTAACCATTGACCATTACTACTCTTGATTTTTGTAATCTTTAATCTAGATTTTATTTCCTTAACAGAGTTATGAAAAAAGGTGGTGTTATTGTCTCCTTCCTTTAACCATTTGATTTTGGCCTTGTGTTTCCAGAAGCTTTTCTGTTCTGTTAGAGCCCTAACTAACTTGGCCTTCGCCTCCTTAAGTTTAACCAGGTTGACCACAGAAGCATTAAGATCATAGATATGTTCCTGAGCTTCTAGAGCCGTTTCAGCAAGCACTACATTGTCATGAATATTACCAAAATGTTCCTTATTCCAGATTTTGAGTTCTTTTTTTAATCTTATGAGTTTAAGATAGAAACCAAGAATTCCTGATTGGTTTAGAGGAAGGTCCCAGTTTTGCTTAATTACCTCTGAGAAATCTTTCCTTTTATACCAGGTGTTCAAAAATCTAAAAGGCCTAGGATTAGATGGGATATCACTTCCCATAGTAAGTAGCATAGGATTGTGGTAAGAAGAGATCCTATTCAAAATTTGAACAGAGGAGGCAGGAAAAGTAGAAGACCAAGAAGGATTACAAAGACCTCTATCTAATCTTTGGATAGTGGGGTTTCTCAGTCTGTTGTTACTCCAAGTAAACCAGTTACCAACAGTCTTAATTTCTTCCAAAGCCATTACATTGATAAAATCATTAAAATCCTTCATACTACCTAATTTAGGAGTAGATGGACCTTTATATTCATTTATAGATGTAATGGCATTGAAATCCCCAATAAAAATTGCATCTGAGTGAGTAAAGGACCTGAGATCAGACCAAAGGTTTTTCCTACCTTTTCTAGTTCTAAGGCCATACACAAAAAAGGCATCCATGCTTTTGTTCAGAGTGAGACTGGTCAGAGAAACAGCTAAGAATTGTAAATTATCATATTTGGTTATTAGGGATATACCAGTATTCCAAAAGAGCCAGATCTGACCATTCATTGCATACATGCAATTATCATAGTGTAGCAGTTGTCTGTAAGAATCACATTGTATATTATCATGTTTAGGCTCAATTAAGCAAAGAAGCTCAAACCTATGCCTAGTGATCAAGTTTTGAAGTCTTAGCATAGAAGTATCCATTCCCCTAAGATTCCAAACCAGAAATTTAATCTTAAGTGTTTTGTTATTCATAGGGAAACATTATTAGCACTTTTTGATCTAGTCATGATAGTATTTAACTGAGTTAAAAATGTCTCATTACTATGATTAATTTCTTTCCCTAATTGCCTCCCATTTTTCAACTTGGATGATTTGGAATGTAAAATGGTAGAACTTACCTGACTAACCTGGCTGGCATTATTGTCTGAAATATTGTCAGGAGAAGCTCCCATGTGGGCAGCAACAACAAGCTCCGGTACCTCAGCATTAGTTGGAAAATTGATTGGTGTGTTCCCCTCACTGGACTCATCTTCATCCGCAAGTGGGAGGAACCTGTTATGTCTATGTTTCTGCTGAGAGAAAATGAAAGTTTTTGCAGCTATAATGGTATTGAAAGGTGAGAAAGACTTACCTCGTTTGCTAGGAATGTCATCCTTAGCAAAAACTTTCCTTGTGATGAGTTTTGGTGGAGCAGAGTGTGGGTGCTTGGACTGCTGAGCAGGAGACTGCAGTTGGGAGATTATGCACACTTCAGTAGCACTTAGGTCTCCCTTGGTATGTTCAACCATGTCCACCTCAGAAACCAGCTCATCAACTATCTCCTGATTACTAACCAACTGATCATCCATCACAGAAACGAATGCAACAGGATCCTGAATCCGATCAACTATCTCCTGCTCGCCAATTAAGGTATCATCCAAAAGAACCATTTTCCCAGGATGTCCCTTCATCACCAAAGACTCAGGAACCCCTTTTTCCTCAGTAATTATGACTGTAGACACCTTCTTCTTTGGAACGTATTTGAAAGTTTGTGTGGAGAGTATTTTATGTTTCGCAGCTACCGAAATACCAGAACCCCCTGCCTTATTGTTATCATCATGTATTAGGTTAACACCTTCATTAAGTTGACCCTCTGTGCCCTTTTGTTGATCCTTAGTTTGTATATTTACCTTACCATCCCCTGAATTCATATGACTAGGGAGTTTATCCATCCTATAATTCTTGGTTCTCTTAAGCTCAGGATGTAGGTATATGCAAAGGTTATCTTCATGTCCTATCGATTTACAGTGGTGACAGAATCGAGGCATATCCTCAAATTCTAGGGGCAGCTTAACAACATTGTATTCAATTCCATCCTCCTCTATTCCCACTCTAATGAATGATGGTAGCTTATTTTTTAGATCAATTTCTACACACATCTTCACTGCTGAAGGACAAGTGAGAGCAGCAGTAGCAGCATCCATCTTAATAAAATTCCCTATTTGATTTCCCATAAATTGCAGCATGGCAGTATTATAGAAGTAAACTGGAACATGGGGGATGGTGACCCATACCGGTACTATAGAAGATTCAGCCTCAGGTGAGAAATCCGTAGTCCATTTGAGAACCTTCATTGTGGCGTGGTTGAGAATCCACTGACCTTTGAGCCAGAGCCTTTGGTAATCTTCCTTGTCTTGAAAACAGATTAGGATATGTCTAGCATCGATCGATCCGATTTGGAATTTACCTTTGAAACCCACTGAGTTGAAAGCATCATTTAGAGCAGACATGGTTGGCTTGCCTCTTGCGAACTTACCCACCAAAGCATTTTGGTAATGGGAGGCCAGGGTTTCTGCATCTCGACGAGATACCAAGCAGGCAATATCTCCTTTGTATTGGGTTTCAGGCACAATTTCGGGGTTAGAGGGAAGAGAGACATTTAGAGGTGGAGGACGGTTTCCAAAGGCTTGAAGAAACGATTTAGTTGCAGCGTTGCCACTGCGGCCAGGCGGAGGAGCCGCCATAAGCAGGAAGAAAAAACTAGTTTTCCGACCGTTATCAGTAAGGAAGATTGGGAAGAAGAAGAAAGGAACCTAAAAACGACGAGATACTATTGCGTTTTGGTTAGTGTGTATATCGCACCAATTTCACACCTAGATACAGTAAATTTCGCACCAAGTTCGTTTCCCAATCTTTCCTGGCTTTTGTTGACACGTGAAATTGTTAAGAAAATACACATATAATAATTCTTTTTGGTATCCCTACACTTTGTTAATGTGTGGCTTTTGTTGGTGTTGTTATAGGTCCAAAGTGTTGCAACAGGTATTTTCATATTTTAATTAAATTATTGAAAAAAATATATAATAGTGTTGGGATAGCTAAAATATTCTAACACATTATATTGTACTTATATGTATTTAAAAGTGTGATGATAAGTAATTATCATTTAAAAATTAGTGAAATTCCACAAATGAGTATTGTGGGGATATGTATGTTGTTCCGACACACGACGATGTAGGGATAGATAAGGTAATACAATACTAACTTGTGTTTTATTTGGACAATGTTAGCACAATAATTTGATGCCCCAATAGATCCCATTAGATGACACGTTTATGAATGCCACCAATAATAATAAAACCACGCATGAAGGATTAATATTCTTGTTTTTGACATAGCTGGAATATGGATAAATATTTAAAGATACTCTAGAAATAATATTTGTTAAAACCTTTTCCAAATATAACTTGGACAAACATTAAAGGTAAAATTAGATTAAAAAATTATATTTCTTATTGGACTCTAAAGTTAAAAAATAAAGATTCCTAACATTTTAAACTATGTTCATCAATACTCTAATATGTAGTAAGTATTATTTCGGGGGGGGGGGGGGGGTACAACCTCTTTTTACCATACACAAATGAACAAAACACAAGAAGTATACAAAATATCAATGGTAAAAAAAAAAAGTTGGCGAGGACCAAGCACCCCCTGATCCCCCCAATGTTCCGCCCCTGAAGTCATAGAAAGACCAAGATTTAAAGTGCAAATCAGAAGAAATGAAAATAAAATTTTGGGTTGCATCAATCGGGTTATAAACTTTACAACTAGTACACGTTGCATGATAAATTTTTAATATTGCAACTAAGACATTTTACCTTTTATTATTCTAATTGAACTCATCTTTCCATAAGCCTATGGAAATACGGTCTTTCCATAAGCCTATGGAAATATGGTCTTTCCCAAGACTTTGCCTAAAATTTATAATTTCACCTTTTGATAGATTTTTGTGAGTTATTAATACTTCAATACACTAACACCAAATCTTTTTTTACACCGACTAATCATTACGGGGGGTCATTATAAATTATGTAACTAATTGGATGATTTCATATATGTTTTTATTTATAGCAACGAGATTCCAATAATTTTGAATTTTTTTTAAAAATCTATCGTAATGAATCAATAATTATAATTTGATCCATATATTTTAGAAACGGGTTATACTAGATTGCATGTCATGATAAACTTATAGATATCATTTTGCTGTGTATAGCTCTCTCTCTTTTTTTGCTCCGAGGCGATTTCATCTCCCTCCTCGATCTGAAACCCTACCTCCAGTCTGATTCAACGACGACGCCAATGGCGGAGCCACCGCCACCACCGCCGGAACCCCAACCGGCTTTCTCCTATAAGCAAGCTCTAGGCAAAGAACTACTTCGAACCCTACGCCCTATCTCTGATTCTGATCTTTCCCAACCTTCCCAATCCAGAGGTCCATTCAATCCAAAAAAACCGATAGAACATCTAGGAGAACCTGGATTGAGTTTTAACAACGACGAATGCGAAAGGCTCGAGGCTCCTCTTAGGCTAACCCTCATAGGGAAATTTGCTCAAAGTAGACCACAATTAGATCGCCTCAGACAAGACTTCCAAACCGCTGATTTCAAAGATCACACGGATATATCTCTTTTGGATAACCGTCAGGTACTAATTCGTTTCTCTTTGCAGGAGGACTATTATTGCTGCTGGCTTCACAAGGTATGGAATTTCGGATCCTATTCACTCAGAATTACCAAATGGGAACCAAATTTTTCACCAAATGTTGATTCTCCTATATGCCCAGTATGGATTTCTTTGTATGGCCTTCCTCAACAATTTTTTGATGAATGGGTTCTATTATCTCTGGGTAATATTATTGGTAAACCAGTTAAAGTAGATAAAGTTACTTTGAATCAGTCCAGACCACATGTAGCCAGGATTTGTGTTGAAATAGACATTACAAAAATAAAACGGGAAAGGATTTGGATTGAGTTTAGAGGGGTAGGTTTCTGGCAATACTTGGAATATGAGAATATGCCTGCATATTGTGCTAAGTGCCTTAAGTTAGGATACACTACTGCCTCTTGTAGAAATGACCAAACCAAGTCAACTCTTCAGGCCTGGAGGCCTTCCACAAATATAGATAATAGCACAATAGGTGAACAGAAAAACCTACTGGCAAGGGCAATAAAGCTTCCTCTTCAGGTCTATCTTCTCAGGAAAAAATATATATACCTATCAACAAGAACAAATCTAACAATCAAATGCAGGTTAATAAAGACACACTCAACAAGGGAGTAGATAAACAGAACAATAACCCCACTCTTTCAGAGGTTCAGAAAGGGATACAGGAGAAAAGTTCTGAAGTATTGAACCTTGGTCAAGGTTCCCAGGTCTCTTCTTTAAACCCTCATCAATTAGATAATGTGAACACTGGGAACTCATCACCTTTAAATATGAGTACTGAGCATGTTACTTTTGAAACAAACACAGATGCTAATACCCCAGTGGTTATTTTAACATTACCTAATGATCCTACTGATGATCAACTTATGCAGTCAGGAAATGGCCTTGATGTTCAACATATGAAACAAACAGTAACACCAACTGTTAATGATCATATGAACAACAATATTAATATTGTTGAACACCCAAGAAAAATATTAGTTTCAACCCCCATATCAGAAACTATCTCTAATCAGACACATAAAAACCTTCATAAAGATAGCTTAAGTTTCGAATCAAATAATACCATAGAAGAAATAGAATGTAATGAAGAAATCTTCATAGAAATAAACGGAGGCAATTTTCCACTGCTTTCCTCACACTCCAAGCCCAAAAACAGTTCAAAATCACCTACAACCTCTTTATCTATAGATGATTTTTGAAAACTCCAAAACAGCTCTACAGGAATCACAAAATAATTTTAATTTATTAATAAACTCAGAAGAGGACTTAGATAATATTGACATAAACAAGAACAGAAAACATAACAAGAAAACCTACACGCAAACCCCTAAAACGGTCATTACCCGTTCAGCTTCGACACATAACAAATCTTCTCAATGATAGGATTAAAAATATGTGTCTGGAATGCTAGGGGAGTAGGCAATTCTGCCACCATAAATAGGTTAAAAGACATTAAGAAAAGACATCACATTAATATCCTAACCATAATTGAACCAATGTTGGAAGCCAACTCCATCAAGAAGGTGGCCTTCCAGACTCAATTTGAACATCACTTTTCAGATCCAAAATGTAAAATTTGGATTCTTTGGGATGAATCAATTAAAATGCAAATCATCTCAGTAGAGGAACAAATGATCTTAACCAAATTTCATAATCAATTAATCTCCCAAGATTGTTTCACAGGTTTCATTTATGCCAAACATACTATAAATGAAAGAAACAAACTATGGAAACAAATTCTAAACCATAACAATTCACCATTAAGCTTAATAGGAGACTTTAATGTCATAAGTTCCATGGAAGAATATCTGGGACATTCTCAACCTAACACAAAAAATATCCAGCATTTTAATAATTTCCAAAAAGCAGCTAACATGTGTACAATTCCAACTTCTGGATCTACTTTCACTTAGACAGGCATAAGATCCAAAGGTAGAGTTTGGAAAAGATTAGACAGAGGATTATCTAATGATCTATGGTGGGATTTGTTTAAGGAATCTGGCATTAAGACTCTAGCAAGAGGAAACTCAGATCATTCTCCCTTACTTTTCACCATAGGTGAAACAAAATTCTTTACCAAACCTTCCCCTTTTAGGTTCCAAGAATGTTGGATCAATCACCCAACCTTTATGAAGTTAGTAGAGGATTCTTGGAATATTCCCTCTAATAAATTTGGAATTGACAATTTCTTATTCAAGCTAAAAAATTTAAAAACTGCTCTTAAATACTGGAATAAACACACTTTTGGGAATATCTTTGACACAGTTAAAATATGTGAAGAAAATTTTCTACAAGCAGAATCTACCTTACTACAAAATGAAACACAATTGAATTTGGAACAATTCAATAAATTAAAAGCAAAACTAACACTGGCATTGACTAATCAAGAAACTTTCTGGAGGCAGAAATCAAGAATAAAATGGCTTAAAGAAGGAGATCAAAACACAAAATTCTACCATCAAAAAGTAAAATCTAAGCATACGAAGCAAACCATATTTTCAATTAAAACCAAAAATGGTATGACCTTAAACACTCAAGAGGAAATAGCAGCAGAGGGTGTTAAATATTTCTCTAACCTTTTACAGGAAGAGTACAAAGATCCTTTTGGAATTAACACTGCATGGTTATTGGGAAATATTCCTAAACCAATCACTGAAGAAATGAACCGTGAACTCACTAAACCAGTAACAATGGAGGAACTATCTACCATAATTAAAATAATGGATGGTCATTCAGTTTCAGGGCCAGATGGTTTTTCAGGCTCTTTCTATCAAAAATGTTGGCACATCATTAACACTGATGTGCTACATGCCATATTGGATCTCTTCTCATCAACTAACATCCCTAAATCAATTGCATCCACTTTAATCATTCTTATACCAAAAAAAGAAGTTTGCACCTCATTTAAAGATTACAGACCAATTAGCCTTTGTAATTTTATTAATAAAATCTTAACCAAAATCATTACTGAAAGGATTAAACCTATTATGGACATCATTGTCAGCCCAGAACAGACAGCTTTCATCACAGGAAGAGATATATCAGAAAATATACTCCTAATGCAAGAACTTACATCTTTCATTAATACCAAAGCCAAAGGTTTTAACATGATCATAAAACTTGATATGATGAAAGCTTTTGACAGAGTCTCTTGGACTTTCTTATCTAAGTTATTAGGTCAGATAGGTTTCTCCTTTAGACTAATTGAACTAATAATGAAAAACTTAAAATCAGCCTTTTTCTCCATCTTAATAAATGGGTCATCATATGGCTTCTTTCAAGCAACTAGGGGTTTAAAACAAGGAGACCCTCTATCTCCACTCCTATTCATTATAATGACAGAAGCCTTTTCAAGGAACTTAAACTTCCTGTTTCAATATTCAAACCTGAAGTTTTATAAGCTTCCAAATTCAATACAGAAGATCTCTCACCTATCCTTTGCTGATGATACTGTCATATTCCTAAACTATTCTAAATCTGGACTTAAAACATTAAATTGTTTCCTACAATCCTATGAAATGGCTTCAGGCCAAAAGATCAATTTTGAAAAATCTTCATTTTATATTGCCAAACACTGCCCATTTAGAGCTATTGGTGATATTAAAACCTCAACAGGAATGTTGCAAGGTAACTTTCCCTTCAAATATCTTGGATGCCAAGTCTATATAGGTAGGAACAAAAATGTTTATTTCTCAAGTATTATATCTTCAATACAGTCCAGAATAAATAGCTGGGAAAATAAACTGTTATCTCAAGCAGGAAAGATAATCTTGATCAAGCACATATTAACCTCTATCCCCTTACATCAGATTTCAATTCTTAAACCGACTAAACACATAATTGATGTTCTTAACAAAATCCTAGGCAAATTCCTATGGTCATCCAACTCTGAAACCTCACAAAGGAAAAGAATTTGGAGAGCTTACCCAAAGCTATGTTATCCTATTGAAGAAAATGGCCTTGGTTTTAAAAATATTGAAACTTTGGTTCAAAGTTTCTCTATTAAATTATGGTGGAAGCTACAAGTTGGAAAATCCCTTTGGTCTAAATTCATGTGGTCAATCCCCGATCACCATAAAACTTCAAAAACATGGAAAAGAATCAAAGATATTCAAGAAATAGCCATACTAATCTCAAAAGTACAAATAGGGAAAGGGGAAGTTTCTTTCTAGAACTCAGGATAGACAGATTATGGCCCTCTTCATAGGTTATGGCATAATAACCAACCTATTCCTTTTCCTGACTTAACAGTTGGTGATTTCATAATTAACAAACAAGAATATATTAACCAATTGAGTCAACTGCTACCTGAGCACATAATCTCTGAACTGAGCATACCTCAAGGACTTTCTCCTGAGTATGAGGATACTGTGATTTGGAAACCTACTAGCAATGGTAAGTTTACACTAAAAAGTTCTTATGAATTGCTAAGGAAGAAAAGAACAGGAGTATCCTCTTTAAAAAAATGTTTGGTCAACAATTATGCCAAGAAAAATAAGTTTCCTAAACTGGAAAATGCTCAATAGATTAATCCCACTACCCGATGTTTTAGAAGATTTATCTTTCAATCTTCCATCCATTTGCTGTTTTTGTTTAGGTGATGAAGAGAGTATTCACCATAGTTTCAATTCTTGCACAGAAATAAAAAAACTATGAACATGGATTGATACTGTCTTTAATGTTCCAACAAAGCATTCTCCATATCTATGGGATAGGTACTTCAACTACTGGAATAGCAGTAACCTACCTGATCATAAAAAACTGATTCAAATTATACCCTGCATAGTTGTTCGAACAATATGGTGCTTTAGGAACAAACACTATCATGAAAGTGTTAAACCTAACATCATACTGATGTTTAGGAAAACTTTACACCTCTTCAATGATATTTTGTTAGCCAATAAACTGAATTTCAAATGGGATATATCTAACACACTACCTAGGTTGTTAATAAACAAACAAAAAGAAGATGGCAGAGTTGTCCCTGTTGCCTGGACAGCTCCACCCCATCTTCTCCATAAATTAAACACAGATGATTCATGGAAACATAAAAATCAGGTTGGAATGGGATTAATTATAAGAAACTCAGTGGGTGACATATTAAGAGCTGAAGCCCAGATTTTAACTAGCCCCTCTCCTCTTCATGTGGAAGCAGGGCAGTTAGGGCGGGTTTACAGTTGGCAATTTCCATGGGCATTAGTTACTTACAAATTGAAAGTGACAATCTAATGCTCATTAAAATTGTAAACAAATAACTGCAACCTCACTGGAACGTAATCGACGAAATTAGATTAATATGGGATCTAATGAAACAGATTTCAGTTACTGTGAATCATATTTACAGAGAAGCAAATGGAGCAGAAGATTTTCTGGCAAAAATGGCTAGTTCAAATCAGGTAAATAAGTACCAATCCTTTACTCAATTACCAATCCTTTACTCAATTACCAAGAGAGCTTAAAGCTATAATCATTGCAGATAAACAAGGTTTACCTTATATCAGAAGAGTTTACAAATGATTTTATCAATTAGAATGATGTACTGCTAGGTTTATTTTTCCTTTTCAGATGGTGAAGAGGAGTACTGAGATGCTGAGTGATGGAATGCTGCAAACATCCAATGTTCAGTAATTATCCTCAGGGGAAGATAATTGCAAGGGGACACTATGGAAGGTCACCTCTTCTAAGTCGACACTGGGTGTGGAGGCTAGAAAGTGTAAGGCTATAGCTAGTCCTCAAACGGGTAATAGGGCCATTTCCTTCATTGAGATAGGGAGTAAATGAAGGTTTTGGGTAAAACTCAATTTTGTAATTAGTTTCCACTAATGTATTACACGCATTGAACTTTGAAAGGCCTGGGGAGCCAATATACAGCCCCTCACTTATGTGAGTTTCGATAAAAAAAAATTATAATTTGATCCAACAAGTTATTGAATTGATGTTTTTCATGATTAGTCTAATATTTAATCGGTCTAACTGGAAACTTTTTCATACACTAACACTTATACATTTGTATTATACCTTAATATTTGAATCAAAAAACCATCCATTCTCACATTAAAAACATTAAAAATATGAATAAGTAAAAAAATTATATAACATTTACTTTTGCTAACTTTCAAATACGTTATTTATTTATTTTCATATGAGAAAGGAAGATATGTAGATTCAAACATTAAAATAAAGATGTCGAACAACTCCATTTTGTGAAATTCCTTTTTATCCCATATAAAATTAATATGTTTATATAAAATTAAAATATTTATAAAAATATAATTTTGTATTTAATTATGAAAAAGTTTCTTGTTAGACCGATCAACGGTTAGACCAATAATAAAAACCTCCTTTCAATAACTTTTAGATTCAAATTATAATTATTTATACATTACAATACATTTTAAAAGTTTTTAAGCTATAAGAACCCAATTGCAATAAATAAAAATAATTATCAAATCTTCTGATTAGTTACTTCAATTATAAAATGATCTCGTCTAATGGTTAGTCGGTCTAAAAAAAGATTTTGTGTTTAGTTATTCATAATATAAAATATTAATGTGTATCAGTATTAGTATTCGGAACTCAAACATCTGATAATTGCCCTTTACTTCTGTCAATTGGGAGTAATATTCTTACTCACCCAAAACCATTCAGATTCTTAGATGTCTGGCTAACTAGACCTAAAATTAAGGACATAATAAAAGCTTATTGGATTAAACCTTTGAGAGAATCTGAAACGATAAGTCTGTTCCTTAAATTGAAATGACTTAAGATAGTTTTAAAAGCCTGGAACAAGAAGTCTTTGGTGACATTAATGAAAATATTAAGATGACTGAAAAAGAAGTG
This sequence comes from Rubia yunnanensis, assembly GCA_037428765.1. Taxonomy (NCBI): domain Eukaryota; kingdom Viridiplantae; phylum Streptophyta; class Magnoliopsida; order Gentianales; family Rubiaceae; genus Rubia; species Rubia yunnanensis. The sequence continues at coordinate 58,995,836 of CM075069.1, read as the reverse complement.
TTAGATCAGGAACTATTATACAAAAGCTCTAACTCTACCTCATATCTTATTGAATCGAAATGAAGAAAAGCCATGCTGATAAAAGTTCTTCATGAAGAAAACCTCTTCATGAAACAAAATGCTAATATTAAATGGCTTATAGATGGAGATGAAAACACAAAGTATTTTCATGCTTCTGTCAAGGAAAGGAGAGCTAAACAATCCATTACAAAGATCAAAGCTTCTAATGGAAACATGCTTGATAATAGCTTGGAGATTGAGAAAGAAGCATTCTCTTTTTTCTTCAACCTGCTCATAGATGATCTGGACCCTAATGAACAAACATTTAGGAATCACTTCCTCAGTCAAATCCCTAGGTGTATAACAGATGAGGACAACACTAGACTATCCATAATCCCTGACCTAGAGGAAATCCAATCAGTGGTCTTTTCCCTCAATACCAATGGATCTCGTGGCCCGGATGGTTATACAGCTTCTTTCTTCAGAGAATGCTGGGAGTTTATAGGTAGTGATGTACTTAATGCAGTTATTGATTTCATGAAAGGAGGAAAGATTCCACCTAGCATCTCAAGTACTTGGATTGTACTGATCCCCAAAAAGGAAAGACCAATTTCCTTTGGTGATTATAGACCTGTCAGCTTATCAAACTTCATTACTAAGGTTTTCTTAAAGCTGATTAATGAAAGAATCATTGAGTTTCTGCCTAAAATCATATCATATAACCAATCTACCTTTATGAAGGACATAGTGCTGGTAGATATTGTGATTTATCTGCAAGAAATGACCAGATTCTTGAATACCAAACAATCAAGTCCTAACTGCATCATTAAGCTTGATCTAGCAAAAGTATTTGATAGAGTTAATTGGAGTTTCTTGGCTTCTACTCTTCAGAAATTTGGTTTTCATAATTATTTAATTCAAATGATTATGAGTAATCTATCATCTTCTTACTTCTCCATTCTCATCAATGGCAAACCTGCTGGCTTCTTTTCCACTACTAGAGGAATTAAACAAGGAGACCCCCTGTCTCCCTGTTTGTTTAATATTTTCTCAGAAGTGTTTACAAGAACCTCAAATTTATAATTGCTAATGTCAAATTAGCTAAGTATAAACTCCCTACTGGAGCACCTCTGGTTTCACATTTAACATATGCTGATGACACATTATTATTTCTTCAGATAAATAGGTCCACTGTCATTAGGTTTAAGGCTTTCTTTCTGTGTTTGGAGCTACCACAAGGCAAAAGATAAACTATGAGAAGAGTAGTTTTTTCATTAGTAATAAAGCTAAAACCTATCATACTCATATCATGAAGTATAAGCTAAGCATGATCCAAGGTAATACCTCTTTCACCTATATAGAATGGCCAATCATCTCAGGTAGAACAAAATTTTCCTATTTCAGGCACTTGATTGAACTGTTTGACAAAAGACCTAAAACTGGAAGAACAAATGGATCAGTATGGCTGAAAAGATAACACTGATTCAATCAGTCATGTTATCTATTCTCTAACATATTTGGTCAGTGATTAAGCCTACGGAACGAGTGCTCAGAATACTTAGGAAGAAGCTTAATACTTTCTTTTGGGGAGAAAAATAAATAGGGGGAAAGAAAGTACAGAGAAGATGGGACAAAATATGCTGTAAAAACATGAAAAATTGCTTGGGATTTAGAGAATTTAAGAAGATTATATTGGCTTACTCTTTGAAGCTATGGTGGAAATTCCAAACTGGAAAAACCCTTTGGTCACAGTTTCTTTGGTCTATCCCACAAACCAAAAGAAGCTCACCTAACTAAAAGAGAATAATTTCAGTGAACGAGTTGGCCGAAAATAACTCCAGAATTATTCATGGGAAAGGTATTGCTAATGTTTTCTCATCTAACTGGACAGGCTTTGGTCCTTTGCTTGATTACTGTGACGACCAACAAGTCAGTTTAGATACATCTCTTACAATTAAAAGAGATGTGATTTTATCACAACTACAGTTCTTTCCTACTAACATTCTCCAATTTTTACAGTTTGCAAAAACCAATCAACAAAGAGAAGATAGGTTGATATGGACCCCTGCGAACAATAGAGCATTCTCACTAAAATCTGCATACCAGAATTTTAATGATAAGAGAACAACCAGAAGATCACTTAAACAGGTTTGGCACCCTATGATCCCCAAAAAAAATTAGTGTTTTCATGTGGAAACTTGCTAACTCCCTTCTTCCATTTGATGACATCATTGCTTTCTCCAATATTGCCCTGGCTTCTAAATGTCCATGTTGTCACTCTTGCGATTCTATATCTCTTTTTTTCAATGATTGCATTCTTGCCTCAGAGATCTGGAATCATTTTGAAAACCTGCTTAACCTGAATTGGCCTAAGTTTTCATCTATCTGGGATAGATTAACTTTCATCTTGACATCCATGGGTTTTACCAAAATACACACTGAACTAACTAGAATCATTCCCTCACATGTGTGTTGGTATCTATAGAAAGCTAGAAATAAAATCCTGTTTGATCAAATGAATCCACAGACTCATGTCTTGATTCAATTAATAAAACAAGAAGTCTACCTAGCCTTTTATAACAAGCCTATTGGAAGCTCTAATCCTGATGACCTGTACTAGTTCAGATTAGGTTTGATTCCAAAACCTAAAGCACAAGAACAAAAAGAAGATTATCATTGCTAGTTGGTCTAGACCATTCTCACAGATGAAAATCAATGTTGATGCTTCTTGGTCTATTCAGAACAACAAAGCTGGTCTTGGGGTCATAAGCAGAGATCACAAAGGAAATTTCTTTAATGCCTCTTGTAAAGTAACCAAAGCCAAATCCAGGTTACTTGCAGAACTGCTTGCAATTATGCACGGCCTAAATTTTTCCTTGAAACTGGATTTAACCAACTTCAGGTTAGAATCAGACTATAAGCTAGCCCTGGAATACATTAATGATCCAACCAAAGCTCTACGGGCTTTGTCAAATTTGGCTTACATAATCAGAGAAAGGAAAGAATCCATTCCCATATTCCATATTTGGAGACAAGAAAATCAAGTTGCTGATTTTCTAGCTAGAAATGCACTAAAATTGAATAGCAGCTGTACCTTAACCTGGGAATCACTTGATAAAACTGCAGTTGAACTTATTAAACTAGACCAATGTGGAACTCCTGCTATTCGTGTTTAAACCTTGAGTCAAATGCTACCCATATCTCTACTTGACATAGGTTCTCCCATGAAGATACAAAGCGATAGAAAGATAGGAAGGATTCACAAGCTAGATTTTGCTCACTTAATTTGCATTCAGGATTTCACTCACTCAGTTTCCTCACTCAGGATTCACAAGCATCGAAGGATACCCAATCTGCTCTAACAACAACAACACAAGCTGCAGTCATCAATTTTTATATCAAGACTCAACATGGAGAATCAATTCAGAGTTTTGCATACTGAATTACTATCATCCTCAATCTCTCTCTCACTTTGTAACATTTATTTTAAATGATTTGGCCCCAAAACTATTCACACGAGGGGTGGAGGTAGTTTACCAGGAAACATCATTTAAAAATGGTACAAGTATATATTGTCTTAACCTAGAATGGTATCATTTGTCGTTTTTGATGTTCAAGATAGGCTTGAACCATTTTTGTACAATTAAATCTCTATTAGGTTTCGGGATCCTTAAAAACCCCACTCCCACTCCCACTACCAATGGAAATTTATTTTTTTAAAAAAAGAACTCACATAAATCTATAGAGTGAAATATAACATAGTCTATATATACATTCATATAGACTAGCGGTAGTCTCACCGCGCGTTGCACGATGTTCTTGATTAAATATATTTAATTTAATTAATATATAATATTTACATGTCACATTTGAATTCAAATAAATAAATAAATAATAAGTATATTCATCCAAGAATAACTATCTAAATTGTAAAACAAATAATAAATTTTGTTGGAACTTATTAAATAATCAATAAGATAAAAAAATATTATTTTTATAACCTTTCAAGAAATAATATATTTCAATTACATGAAGTAAGTAAAATATAAAAAAGAAACGTCGAACTTGTGGAAAAACAAGGAACCGTGTGTATATGTGAACTAAACAATGAATTGGGTGCTACTGGATTCGAGTAGAGAGGGTTCAAGTGGAGAGTTTCAAGTGGTACTGGGTTTGAGTAGAGAGGGTTCGAGTGCTACTGGGTTCGAGTGGAGAGAGTTCAGGTGGTGAGGTTCGAGTGGAGAGAGTTCGAGTCGAGATTTGATTAGAGAGGTTCGAGTGGTACTGGGTTCGATTTGAGAGTTTGAAGAGGAAAGGTTTTAGGTGGTACTGGGTTCGAGTGGTACTGGGTTCGAGTGGAGAGGTTCGAGTCGAGGCGGATGGTTGATGTTCAAGGGGGTGGCGAGGTGGATGGTTGATGGATCGAGGGGTGATGCCTCGGGGAGGATGGTTTATGGTTCCAGGACCTCGAGGGTTAATAAATCGATGGAGAGGTCCGAGTGGTACTGGGTTCGAGTGGAGAGGTTTGAGTGGAGAGGATTGAGTGGAGAGGGTTTGAGTCTAGTGGTTTGATTAATAGGAGTTTGAGTGGTACTGGGTTTGAGTGGAGAGGGTTCGAATAGAGGGTTCGAGTGGAGAGGGTTCGAGTGATACTTTGTTTGAGTGGAGAGGTTCGATCAAAGAGGTTCTAGTGGTGAGGTTCGAGTGATAAGGAATTGAGTGGAGAGGTTTGAGTAGAGTGGTTTGAGAGATACAATGTTCGAGTGGTACTGGGTTCGTGTAAAGGAGGTTCAGGGTTTCGAGTGCCAAGGTCCGAGTAGAGAAGTTCGAGTGGTGAGGGCACCATCTACCACTGGAGAGAGTACTATCCACCCCTCAAGAAGTTTGTCAACCACCCTTCGAGGGTACACCATCTACCTCTCGAGAGGGTAAACCATCCAACACTAGAGAGAGTACACCTTCCACCCCTCGAGGGTACGCCATCAACGTCTTGAGAGAGGTGTACCAGCCCTCGAGGGTACAACACCCCTCGAGAGGTCACACATCCACCCCTTTAGAGTACACCATCCCTCGAGGGTACACCACCCCTCGAGAGAGTATACCACTGAGAGCATCGAACTATCCACATTAGCTCTCGAGAGGTACTTGGTTCGAGTCGTAATGGGTTAGCTCTCGAGGGATACTGGGTTTGAGGGGTAATGGGTTCGAGCGGTAATGGGTTTGAGTGGTAATGGGTTCGAGTTGTAATGGGTTCGAGTAAAGAGGTTCGAGTGGACAGGGTTCGAGTGGTGAGGGGTCGAGTGTTGAGCATTCGAGTTTTGAGGGGTCGAGTGAGGGTTCAAATAGAGGATTCGAATGGAAAGTCGAGTTGTACTGGTTCGAGTGGTGAGGGTTCGAGTAGTGGTTTGAGCCGGGGGGTGATGCCTCGAGGGGGATGGTTGATGTTCCAGGGCCTCGAGGGTTATATGAATCGAGTAGAGATGCCTCTAATCAACACCCCTCAAGGCGGATGGTTGATGTTCAAAGGGTGGATGGTTCGAGTGGTAGGGAGGCCTTGGGACGAATGTTTGATGTTTGAGAGGTGGATGGTTCAAGTGGTGCGTGGTGGATATTCAAGAATTGATAGTTCGAGGGGTGATGGTTCCAGGAATGGATGGTTGGTGTTTGAGGGATATGTGGTTCAAATGGTGGTGTCGTGGATTGTTCGAGGGGTATATGTCTCGAGTGGGTCATGGTTCGAAAGCAAACGTGGATGGTTCGACGCTCTCAATGGTATACTCTATCGAGGGCTGGTGTATCCTCAAGGTTGGTGTACCCTCGAGGGTTGGATGTGTTACCTCTCTAGGGGTGGTGTACCCTTGAGGGCTGGTACACCTCTCTCGAGACGTTGATGGCGTACCCTCGAGGGGTGGAAGGTGTACTCTCTCCAGTGGTAGATGGTTTACCCTCTCGAGAGGTAGATGGTGTACCCTGGAAGGGTGTTTGACAAACTTCTTGAGGGGTGGATAATACTCTCTCCAGTGGTGGATGGTATACCCCTCTTGAGGGGTGGATAGTACTCTCTCGAGTGGTGGATGGTACCCTTACCACTCGACTCTCACTACTCAAACCTTACCACTCAACTCTCACCACTCGAACCTCACCACTCGAACTTCTCCACTCGGACCTTTCCACTCAAACCCTCGAACCTCCTCTACTCGAACTCTTTCCACACCAACCCAGTACCACTCGAACATAGTATCACTCGAACCTCTCCACTTGATTCCTCATCACTCGAACCTCACCACTGGAACCTCTTCGCTCGAACCTCTCCACTCGAACTTCTTCACTCGAACCCTCTCCACTCGAACCTAGTATCACTCGAACCTAGTATCACTCGAACCTAGTATCACTCGAACCCTCTTCACTCGAACTCAGTATCACTCGAACCCTCTTAACTCAAACCCAGTATCACTCGAACCCTCTCCACTCGAACCCAGTATCACTCGAACCCTCCTAGGAGCTTGGACATTTATATGAAAACTGTTTGATTTCGTACACAAACCATGCACGAGAACTCTTAATGTATGGTTGTTTCTACCACCCCAATTACGTGAATTTTCTATTTATTCTATATGCCTTGACTTGAAACCCCAACTTCTGGAAAGAAGTACTAAATTCCTACAGTCTACAAACACAAGTCACTATACTAAATTCCTACAGTCACCAAACACAAGTCACTAACCAAAAGATAGAAAGTAACAGGAAATGAGGCATATTGATGTCAGAGAGACAACATTCAACTATAAAATTTACAAACAGAGTCCTTCAAGGACACCTACTCTGATTATACATAAGACACTATTTAAATGTAATTCCTCCAGCTCAAAAAAACCATCACAAAGTCTCATCACACAGTGATAAATACACACAAATTGGGGCATTAATTTTCTTCATCACCTGACACAAATCTATTGCAAGTAAGAGTATTATTATAAGAAAACACAACAATCACAACATATAGAATAAACAGAAAATTCAAGTAATCGGGGTGGTAGAAACAACCATACATTAAGAGTTCTCGTGCATGGTTTGTGTACGAATTCAAATAGTTTTCATATAAATGTCTAAGCTCCTCGTAGTATTAACTAAATAGGAGGTATGCAACACATGTATAATACCAAAAGGTTAAAAATTAGACCTTCACAAAAGCAGTTGACTCACAACAAGTATCAAACTCTTAAGCTGCAACTCTTGAGAGTTAGAAATAGAAGTGAAAAATAGGAAATAAAAGGCAAGGACAAGTCAAGTGGTACACAAATATGCAGAACATGCACGGAGAGTCGGAAATAGACAAAAACACATTACAATACACATACCAAAACCAATAATTTCATCTTATAGGAGCTCGTACAAGTAAGAATGCCAAACGGGCTTTCAGGAGTAAAGGAAAACAAGAAATAAAAGTTAACTTTAAGTAAGTAGCTCTAGAAAAATGTAAAAAATGTAAGTTGACATTAAGTAGTTGTTAATGTTGTTCACTTCATGTCTGAATCATTCGAGTTGAGGGGGTCGATAAATCTTCATGATTCTGAGAGATGAAGTACAGTTTCAGTGGGAAATCGAGAAAGTGTCTTATGTATTAAGTTCTCACAAGAACATACCAATGCATAATCTACAACGTTCCTCATGAGTCATATCGAGGATAGTTTCTCCTGATCTAGGAGTTCTGAATTTGTCATTATCTTTCTGATGACACAAGGGGAAGGATTTCGGAAAGAGCATTAAATTTTTTAGCTTTTCAAAGGAGAAAAATTAAAGAAATGTAGCCATTGTAATGTTTATTAGATAGACGAAGCTTACTATGCTTACCACCTTCTTAGGAATCACCAAAGGCTTCGGAGCATCCTTAACATACTCTTCCATGAAAGCTAGGAATGATTCGGGAGGCTACAATTCAAGGTTCTGAAAAATAAGAAATGCTAAACTAAACGAAATTGTGAGTATGCTAGAATGAATGGAGTCTAAATAATTGTACTTGATCAATTCTAGTGTAGCTTTGTCCTCGTCCCAATTTAAGGCTCCTGCAGATCTCAAAGAACACAAATTGCTATTCTGCCTTCACACATTACAATTCTAGTTTAAAGTTGAGAATATTCAAACAAAGTTAGTATCCGTAAATGAAATCAGGAGCAATGATTAAACTTGTTTTCCCAACTTCGTGTAAATTTTGAGCACTCTAACTGCATCATAGCGCTGCATCCCGAAGAACTGCCAAAGAATTACATCAGAAATACGCTCTGTAGCGTGTAAAATGTACATACAAAGGAAATGATGTAATAACATATGATGTCTATAACTTTTCAACCATATTTACACCTCCATCTGTAATTGCCATGTATAACCTCACACTCTCATCAGCAACCTTGATCACTATGACTGTTATAAAGAAGAGTAAATTTGGACCAAATCGAGTACATTTCTTGGTTTTCTAAAGTATATATCAAATAAAGAACTTAACAATCAATTATTTTTGAAAAAAGTATGTTGAATCAAGAAATTGTTTTATACTTCGGGAATTGGCTGTAAACTGGCAGCGAACATTTCTCTTGAGGTAGAAATGATATCTGATTGAAATATAAATGAGGCCTAACCTGACAATCTAGAAGACGAGAAAGAAGTTGTTGCAATCTAGGTAACTGTTCAAGAAAATCTGAAGTTTCGAGACCACACCAGCACAAGAAGTGTCTCTAGAAAACTATATAACACCAAACTTGTTATGTACCTTCAATCTTCTGCTCCAATCATAATATATACTAAACATAGAGTTTAGACATGGGGTTCATGTACTCCTTAATAGATATACAACAACAACTAAACACGAGGTTCATATACTCCTTAATAGACATACACCAACAACTAAACATGGGGTTCATATACTCCTTAATAGACACATGTAGTATAGAAAAAGTTACAACTCTCCCTATTTGCATCTTTCACCAGTAGAACCTTAGCTGAAGTCCTGACCACCACATGCTTCTACGTCTAGAGCTGTGTCAGAATTTCCATTTTCGACACACCTACAAAATGATTAAAAAGATGGCTGTGACAATAAAATAGGCTACGGAAGAAGATAAGTACAAAATGGAGTATAAGGTAAATGTGTTGTGAAACAAATCACCACACCAAATTATTGAGGCACAGTAGTTCATCGCCTCCGTCGAGTTTTATCTGAGCACCCAGAGTTTCAATAGGCTGAGAAAATTTCTCTTCCATCTTGATGCCGCCGTGGGCTATAACACTGCCGTATATGACAAAACTCGACGCTGCCGATGTGACCAAAATTGATGCCATCGTCTGTGACCAAAATTGATGCCACCGTCTTAATCCATCTCGACGCCGCCGCTGTGACCAAACTTGCCACCACCGTCTTCGACCAAACTCACCGCCACCATCTTTGACCCATCTCGACGCTGCCGTCTGTGACCCATCTCAATGCCGCCACCTTAGACGGATGTACCGTCATCACCGCAACGATCGATTGGGAACAAAGCAACCAAGAAGACCTGTATGCATAAATATATCACGGGAACAGTGTCGTTTCACTTTCACGGGGTAGTCAAAATCACTCAAATACCCTCGATTAACAGACAGAAAGTAAACAATATCTATTATAGGGTGATTTGGAATTAGAATAATATTCTTCTACTAGCCATTAGATTGAGGAAGGGAAAAACATTAAAACAAAATAGGGTGAACAAAGGTAAAATTGAATAATCTTGCAAACCACGTTAAAAGAGTAAAATTTAAATTTAAAGAACATAAATTAAATATCGACGGTATAATCGTGGCACATGTTAAGGAATTGGAATGGGATTTATATTCTTACCATAATTATAGATGTAATTGTATTCTGTTACCTTTTTCTAGCTTGGATAGGTATCTTGTACTGCTATATAATGTATCCTGAATTCATGAATACAGAAACACATCATTACCCTTATTTCCTACATGGTATCAGAGCCTAAAATCCTGAAACCTAAGAACCTAAATTTTCCATCTTAAAATTTATATATTTTATCCCTCTTTCCAAAAAAATTAAAAAAAATTTGCTTAGTCGCTGCTCCGCCGAGAACTCCTCAGGCGAACCACCGTCTGCTACTCCTCCGGCAGCATTTGCTCGGCCACGGTTTGTTCCTCCTCCAATGGCGTTCGCTCGGCCGTGGTCTGCTCCTCCGACGACGGCGTTTTCCCGGTTGCCAATTGCTCATATTCGCCTTCTGTAGCTCAATTGCTACGCCACCATAGTTTTTGTCCCATAGTGCTGCCCTACCAATCGCCCGTTGCTCGCCTGCAACTCTGGCGGATCCCGTTGCCTCTCCGTTCGTCCGTTGCTCCCCTGCAACTCCGGTGAATCCCGCTGCCTCCTGGAAGATAAGGCGCGCGTGAGATTTATGCGTGCGACCTCGCGCGTGTTGTCACGCGCGCACGGCAGCTGTGTCTTCCCCTTCTTCACCGCGTGTAACCACGTGCTGTATAGAGATGCGCAGGTCATCTGTTTAGCGTGTGTAACCACGCGCCAGCGTTTATTATTATTTTTTGGGCTGCTTGCACACTTGGTTGGTGATATTAGTATTCTCTTATTTATTTTTTAACACAATAAATAAATTGTGTTATATCTCTTTTCGCCGGCGTAGTGACGTCGCCGCAAGGGTTTGCGGTGGCCGACCCCTCTGGCTTACCTACACAATCCGATTTCGGTCCTGCTCTGTTTGACGACCAATGGAGTACTGCCATACATTTATTTAATCAGTTTGATTCGTTATCTGACCATGGGTCAGGTAAGTCTACTTTACCTTGGATTCTTGATTCGGGAGCCTCATATCACATGACTGGTGACAAAGGTTCTCTTACTGATATTACTACTGCTATCAATATTGTGAATGTTATACTTCCTGATGGATCTGTGTCGTCTGCTACACAATATGGGTCTATTTGTTTTAGTGATGTCACCCTTACTCATGTGCTCTACATACCTACTTTGCGATGCAATTTATTATCATGCTCTAGATTGTTATCTGCCTTAAAATGTCTAGCCTTGTTTACTGAAAATTATTGCATTTTACAGAAAATCAGTACGGGGATTGTGATTGGCGTGGGTGAACAGAAAGGGGGGGGGGGTTTATTGGCTTCGTCTATTGGATACTCGCATACGTCCTCATATCCTGCAATCTATTCCGACAGTTGCTTCGGTTTCTTCATCTGATTTATGGCATCAGCGTTTTGGTCATCCATCATCTACGGTGTTGTCTTCTATTCCAACTCTTGATTTTAGCACAAATAATACTACTATACCTTGCTCTGTATGTTATAGAGCAAAACAGACTAGACATAGTTTTCCATTGAGTTCTACAAATGCTACTACATTATTTGAATTAGTACATTGTGATGTTTGGGGACCTTATCGAACTCCATCCTCTAGTGGTGCATTTTATTTTTTGATGATAGTCGATGATTATTCCTGAGCTATTTGGGTTTATTTATTGGTCGCTAAGTCTGATGTAGCCTCTAGATTTTTAGAATTTAGTGCCTTAGTGAAGAACCAGTGGGGCCGAACCATAAAACGTGTTTGGGCTGATAAGGGGACTGAATTTCTGCCTTTACGATCTCATTTTGCTGCATCTGGGATCATCTTTGAGACATCTATGGTTGACACACCACAACAGAATGGTCGGGTTGAGAGAAAGCATCGCCATTTACTCAATGTGGCGCGTGCTTTACGGTTCCAAGCCAGTCTTCCTATTGAACTTTGGGGAGAATGTGTTCTTACGGCTGCCTACCTGATCAACCGAACACCGACTCAGCATCTCAACGGTTGTACTCCCTTTGAGTTGCTTTATGGGCAAGCTCCAAATTATTCATCCTTAAGGGTTTTTGGATGCTTGTGTTTTGCTGCTCATGTTCCCAGATATCGTGACAAGTTTGCACCACGAAGTCGGCGGTGTCTATTTCTTGGTTACCCTGCCGGAAAGAAAGGCTATCGCCTTTTTAACTTGGAATCCCGAGTGATATTTAACAATTGGGATGCTGATTTCTTTGAAGACCAGTTCCCGTACTCCGAAACTCCGGCATCTGCTTTATCCGATGAACCTGGCGGCACCACCACACCACCACCGGATTCCTCCTTCTTCTCGCCGGAGCCGCATGGAGTTCTTGTTCATCCTTCCACTGCCGATCCACCGCCACCGGTTGCCGTTGACCTTCCGCCGACCACCGGTGGCCAGCTACTGCCGACTGTTGTCTTGTCGGTTACTGCCGGCCGGTCAATGCCAGCCAATTAATGCCGGTCATCGCCTGTAAGTCAACGCCGGTCAATGTCGACCGGTCAAAGCTGGATAACACCGGCAGGTCACCGCTAGCGAGTCCTCTACCGCCCGATGCCGGTACCACCATGCCGGCCACTGCTGGCCAACCTTCACCATCCGCTGCCGGTTATTCTCCGCCTGTCACCATCGATGCTACATCCTCAGTATCTACTTTACTGGCTTCTCTGGTACCGGACAGTTCTGCTGCTGAGTTGCCACCTATCAGACAGAGTGTTCGATCTCGTCGTCCTCCATCATACTTGGCAGATTACGACTGTGAAGATCAGCTCTTACTTCTGAAGACCCCCCCCCCCTTCGACTACGTTCCCTCATGCATTATCACTTTCCTCGGGTGTTCTCTATCCTCTTACTGATTATGTAAATTGTGATGATTTTTCTAGTATGCATTCTAGATTTTTGGGTGCTGTAACTTCTAGTGCAGATCCCACTACTTACTCTGAGGCTTCCCATCATTCTTATTGGCGAGATGCTATGGTTGAGGAACTTACTGCCCTGGAGCGAAATCAGACATGGACTTTGTCTCCTTTGCCTGTGCATAAGAAGACTATTGGGTGCAAATGGGTGTACCGGATGAAGTTCGTTCAGATGGTACTATTGAACGTCACAAGGCACGTCTAATGGTTCTTGGAAATTGCCAGGTTGAAGGGATTGATTACACTGAGACCTTTGCTCAAGTTGCAAAGATGAGTTCTGTTAGATTGTTCCTGTCTATTGCTATTATAAAATGTTGGGAACTGCATCAGATGGATGTTCATAATGCCTTCATGCATGGTGATTTGCATGAGGAAGTGTTCATGCGTCCTCCGCCTGGCTATGTTGTACCTCCTGGTCAGGTTTGTCGCCTTTAGAAATCTCTTTATGGTCTTTGTCAGCCTCCTCGAAATTGGTTTGCTAAACTGTCTCAGGCTTTCCGTGCTTTTGGTTTTGTTCAGAGTAAGGCCGATTACTCTTTATTTGTCTATTTCCGTGGATCTGTTTCTTTACATGTTCTGGTTTATGTGGATGATTTGGTTATTGCTGGTAGTTCTTCTTCGCTCATCTCTGAGTTCAAGAAATACTTTGGTTCTTGTTTTCACATGAAGGACCTTGGTTTGCTTAAGAATTTTTTGGGCATAGAGATTGCTAGAAGACCGGAAGGGATGACATCCTATCTGATACTGGTTTATCTGCTTCCAAACCAATTGATTTTTCTATGGAGCAACAACATGATTTGGCACGTGTTGAAGGTCCAGCCTACCATGACCTGGAGCAGTATCGTCGTTTGGTTGGGCACCTGATATATCTGACTATTACTCGTGCTGAACTTAGTTATTCAGTTCATACTCTTGCGCAATTCATGAAGTCTCCTTGTGTTCCTCACTGGAAAGCTGCGGTTCGTGTGTTGCACTACCTGAAGAGTCATCCTGGTCAAGGTTTATTTATTTCTTCCCGTAGTACTCTACAAATGACTGCTTATTGTGATTCAGATTGGGCCGTCTGTCCAATTACTAGGCGTTCTTTATCTGGTTATTTTGTTATGATTGGTGATTCTCCGGTTTCCTGGAAGACTAAGAAGCAACCTACTGTTTCTCGGTCTTCTGCTAAAGCAGAGTATCGTGCTATGGCAGTTACCTGCTGTGAGTTGTTATGGTTTAGGTCCTTACTGAAGGACTTAGGGGTTTCTCACTCTTTTCTTATGAAATTGTTTTGTGACAGTCAATCTGCTCTCCACATAGCAGCCAACCCAATTTTTCATGAACGCACGAAGCACATTGAAGTCCGAGATCTTGTCCAATCTGTCACTGTTGTTACTCAACATATCCGTACGACAGACCAACCAGCGGATTTGTTCACTAAAGCTCTCTGACGTAACCAGTTCCATTCTTTACTTGGTAAGTTGGGCATTTTCGATCCCCATGCTCCAACTTGAGGAGGAGTGTTAAGGAATTGGAATGGGATTTATATTCTTACCATAATTATAGATGTAATTGTATTCTGTTACCTTTTTCTAGCTTGTATAGGTATCCTGTATTGCTATATAATGTATCCTGAATTCATGAATACAGAAACACATTATTACCCTTATTTCCTACAGCGCATCACGACCGTAATGTGGCGTAAGGGAACCAAAGTTACAAATATAAGTTTACTTCTTCATTTTGGGAATTGGATGATGAAGTGCTCAAGTGAACCGGTTAGGGATGGACCCAAATTGGTCTGGGTATGGGTTTTATATCCTTAAAATTATAATTAGATTCAAATTTATAGATTTCATTAGTAATTATACTTTTTTTTGGAGACCATTCAATTAAATAGTTCACTTGCGAGCGGTACTATTTTCTCTCTGTAGAACAGAAAGAAGGCGGAACATTCAGGGAAAAATTGATTCCACGTAAAATCTAGGGTTGCTGTGTAAAGCATACAATAACGAGCAAGGTACTGTAACAGTCAAGATACCTGTAATTTTAATTACTCTGAAAAGTTATTATTACACATGCACGTAAGGATCTAAAGGGTTGGTCTTGCATAAAGGGCGGGGATTTAGGCCTTCACTCGTGGAAACAGTTTGATTAAAGGTACTTAATAAAAAACGGTTACTCAAGAATTGCTTTTAATGCGAATCTAGGGGAGGATTCATGTTCGGAACTAACTCACAAGTCACCCTAAAAATTTTAATGACAATTTTTAATTGATTAGAGGAAGAACCACCTCTAATTGAATGCCTTTAATGGTTCAATATATAAAAACTCATTTAGAGTTCATCCCTTAGTCATTTTCAAATCCAAAACTCTATACTTCTCTCTCCCTTAGTCATTTCCCCGAACACGCCCTCTCTTATACTCCTATTTTCCCAACACGTCCTCCCTGATATCCCAAACGAAGGTCGTGGCACAGTACCCTCACCTCCCACCACCCTACACCTCTCTCCAACACACCGCTGTCTTAAGCCCGCCTCTACCACCCTCCGCCACTGAGCCCGCCTCCACCTGCTGAGCGCCACTGGTGAGCGCTTCTCTGCCGTAAATTTTTCCCCTATCCCGCAAGCAAATCCTCCGCTCGCTGAGCTCGCTTCCACCCGTTGAGCACTGCTTCTCCACCCGATTGAGATGCCGCCACCTCTGAGTTCGGTTGAGACGTTGTCGCTGATGAGCACTCCTCCGCCGCAAATCCCTTCTCCACTGCGTTCGCCACTCCTCCCCTATCTCCTCAATCGTTCCCTTCGCCTCCGTTGAACTGCGCATGTGCCTATATAGTTAGGGTTTCCCGATATGTATTTCATTTCTTTTTTTTTCATTTCTTGCTTATAGTTCTTATTTTCTTCTTTTTTGGTTGTTAAATATTTGTGTTCGTTTCTTTTTTTTTTGTCACAGGGTTACAAATCTCTGGCTTTGCTTCGATGTAGGAAACCAATCGGTTTCCGACAGCCTTTCTTTTGGGACCTTAGAAATAGGTTCCAAATTCGGAACCTATTTTGAACCCTGATAGAAGGAGGTTTTTGGAACTGCATTTGATCATTTTGATCAAAGGCAGGACCAGAAAATGTACTTGAAAAGTTCCTTCTCTGGTCTGATAAAACCGCCTTTAATAGGCCTTTTTCCACTAGTGGCTGTTCAGTTGAGCTTATCTGGTGTTAAATTTAATTTATTAGTGTTGAATTTAGTTTATTGGTACTGAATTTAGTTTATTGGTACTGAATTTAGTTTATTGGTGCTGAATTTAATTTATTTATGCTGAAATGAGTTTAGTGGTGCTTATTGGTAGTTTATTTTTTCAAAACATGAAAATAATGACACCTAAAATGATGTTGTACTTGTAACATATTTTGCTTTTATACTTATTACTCGATCACTGATTGTCGAGAACCTAAGCAAATATTTATTTATTCATATTTTTAGTACTGAATTTACTGGTGTTGAATTTAGTTTATTAGTATCAAATTTAGTTTATTAGTGCTGAATTTAGTTTATTACTGCTGAGTTTAGTTTATTGGTGTTGAAATGTGATGAAATTAAACCCAACTGGACATAGGGTTTAGAGTTTAATCAAGGATAGAAATCGCTACCGGTAAACAACTTTTCAGGTGAAGAATTGTGTGAGAAGGAATTAACTTGGATTGAGACCAAGTGCAGTGGTAGAAATCGCTACCGATTTCTTACCAATTAAATATATTATTTCTTTCATTCTCTCTCTTCCACCTAATCTTAAGAAACCACTTAAGAAACCACCCTTTTTATCCCCACAATAGTAAGATATCACTTTTGACTATTCATTGACCTCACTTGATTTTCTCTATCCTACTCATTAATTTTACCATTAACATTTCATTTAATTTAATTTGTTCACCCAAAATAAGTTGAATGTAAAATTTAATAATACATTATAATTTTTATTAATAGAATTTCATTTTATTTAAAAAGGTATAAAATAATTCACTTTTTTAAAAATAATTTTCGTGTTTTATTATTGAAAAATGAAATGAAATTTCTTTTTTCTTTTCATCAAATTGTTAAATATTTTGTTATCTATAATAAAGAATAAGATATATTGATTTTATAAAAATAAATTAAAAACATGACATTAGAAAGGCCAATTATAACGAGAAGACAAATTACAATAAATACTTAAATAATAAAATATTTGATCTAGTCTGACCAATTATTATGAATAAAAAATACAAATAATGATCTAGTCTGACCAATTTTTACAAATATGAAAATGAAATATTAATCTAGTCTGACCAATTATTACTAATACAAAACAAGGTAAACATTAAAGAACAAAAAACATGGATGACAGAACCATATTGACATGCTAATTTTGACCACCCAAATATTGGTGATGTTCAGTTAGGTCATTTTTCAATTGGTCATGTTTAGCTCTGTTGCGTACTTCCCTCCAATTTTGTCTAAATGCCGGTAGATCAGCATGCCGATCTACGTTGTAATGCCAAGGAGAGTCGTCGATTTGGTCATAATCACCTTGTTGAACCTGCAACCCATAGGTATCTCTTTCATCTTCGACTATCATGTTGTGCAGTATGATACAAGCTATCATAATTTCACCTAACGTTTCTATGTTCCAGTACTTTGCTGGGTTGCGGATCACGGAGAATCGGGCTTGTAAAATACCAAAAGCATGTTCGACGTCTTTCCTGTAACTCTCTTAACACTTTGCGAACAGTTGTTTCTTGGGGTCATTTGGAGTATACGCTGGCATGAAGGTCGCCCACTTAGGATAGATTCTATCAGTAAGATAGTACCCATGATCGTAGCTACGACCATTGACTTCACATGGAAAACGTGGAGCACTTCCTTCACATACGTCATCAAATAAAGGTGACTTGTCTAGGACGTTGATGTCATTATTTGACCCTGCCATGCCAAAAAATGCATGCCAAATCCACGTATCGTATGAGGCCATTGCTTCTACTATAATTGAGGCACGCCCATTTGCACCCTGAAATTGTCCTTTCCAACCCACGGGGCAGTCTTTCCATTCCCAATGCATACAATCAATACTTTCTAACATACTTGGAAATCCACGTCCACGAGCTACATGCATAAGCCGTGCAATATTGTCTGGGTTTACTGGTCAGAGGTATGTTGGACGGTACACGACAATAATTGCTTTGACAAAATGAGCCACCGTTTCTATGACTATTGTTTTTCCCATCTGTAAGATTTCATCCAGTTGGTCGTATGCACAACCATATGCCAAATGGCACATTGCCACCGTGCACTTGTGGAGTGGCGAAAATCCTTGATAACCGGTTGCATCGGCCCTTTGTCTGAAGTAGGGATCGTGGTTGGTGATATCTTCCAGTATACGCTCAAATACATTTCGCCGCATACGAAACCTAGTACAAAAATGTTGATCATCGTACATTCTTTCAGGGGGTGGAGAAAAATATTGCCTTTGGAGTACTTCCAGTGCTCAGAAACGGTCTCTTCTTATATGATTTATGGTTTTCTTTGGTACGGTTGAAAAAGTTTGAGCACTCTCATCCTCAAAAGTTGTGTACAATTTTCTTGTCATTTCTGGCAAATTTATGACAAAGTTAATCGTCTCCAGATCGGTATCGGATAGAAAATTGGGAATATCATAAGTATTTGTGTTTGATGATTATTCAAAGTGAAGGTCATCATCGTTGTTGGGGGAGGTAGAGGAAGACATAGTTGTGTAAAAGAAGGAAAATTAGGTTGATAGGAATTTGGGAATGAAATGAAACATAAGCGAATGACCCCTTTATATAAAACCATCACATGTGAAAACCCCATTGGATTGTATGTCGGAATCTTTGAAATTGATGAATTCGACCCACGTGACTCGATGGGACTTGTCAATGACAACCGCATAGGATTTGTATGTTGGATTCTTTGATATTAATGAATTCGACCCACGTGACTCGATGGGACTTGTCAATGACAACCGCATTGGATTTGTATGTCAAAATCTTTGAAATTGATGAATTCGACCCACGTGACTCGATGGGACTTGTCAATGACAACCGCATTGGATTTGTATGTCAGAATCTTTGCAATTGATGAATTCGACCCACGTGACTCGATGAGACTTGTCAATGACAACCGCATTGGATTTGTATGTCGAAATATTTGAAATTGATGAATTCGACCCACGTGACTCGATGGGACTTGTCAATGACAACCGCATTGGATTTGTATGTCGGAATCTTTGCAATTGATGAATTCGACCCACGTGACTCGATGGGACTTGTCAATGACAATCACATTGATTTTGTTTGATCTAGTCTGACCAATTATTACAAATAAATTATTACAATTCATTTCGACCATAGGCTACCCCAATTAATTTATCTCGTAGTGCTTCCTCTGTTGTTCTCAAATATTCCCTTTGCATCAAAGTATTAAGGAGTCTAGTGTTAGCTACATAAACTTCGCGCTCTGATTGTATTTGGACGAACTCCTGTTGCGCTATGTTATACTCCATTTTAGCTCTTTCGCTATCTGCAATCTTTTCAGCCTTCTTAGTAGCTTCTTTGATTGTGGCCATACACTACATTCATTGTGATTCTTTTGATTGCTCATCACCTGTTGTTCTTTGAGTTGCCTTTCCCTTTTCCCTTGCCTTGCATTTGCGGCTTTCACACCAATATGACTGGATGGATATTGCGTTGTCTGAGCATCATCGCTACTACGGGCCGTTCATATCTCCTTGGCTGGAGCCACTTCCAATCCGACTGTAGTGACGTGCAGCTTTACTTTCACATCCCACATATTTGGCGATATCGTGAGAAAGTTTTTGCCACCTAGCCTTGCACGAATTCATTCTCCGGTTACATTTTGCATACTTATTCAAATCGGATGTAATTTTATGCCAAAATACACCAGCATTCTGCCTCGTACCCATTATACAATCGGTGAAATTATCAAACCAAGCGCTGCATAGAACATTCTCAACTTCTATAGTCCATTTCTCCCGGTTACTTTTCATCTTCGTATCCTTACTCCCGCACACTAGTGCAAGGTCATCGCTTTCTTCAAATTCTATTATAATATACGAACAAATTAAATATACGAATTTGTATATATAAAGTAAAAAGAGATGCAACGTTGTTGAATTAAATATACTACATTGTTAATTAGAGCCAACGAAAATAAATTGTGTACATTTCATAATTTAAATAATATAAAATAATACTATCTAATATATTGTAATTTAAATACTTTAAAATAAATACTATATGTAAGTTAACAAAAAGTGTCTATACATAAATGAACATGTATAGTAAATATTGATGTATTTTACATATGTTTACATATACGCACATGAACTATTTTACATTTAATAAATACTTTTATCCATTTGAATAATATATCGAATATACTAATTTTAAAATATAACATAAATAAATATAGGCAATAAAAATTAATGATGAACTGGATTCTTCATAATTAAAATACAACACATTAAGATAGGGTTTACCATCCGGAACTTCGTGACTTCCAAATTGACGCCCATGGTCATTCGCAAAATTTTGACCTGGTGAACCCCGACCTCCTTGGTAGCAAAATGATCCTGATTCGTTAATTGCCTCAAGGTGTGGAGAATGAAAGTTTGAACTATAAAAGTTCAGGTGGGAATTTTGCTATTGGGCGCTAGGATTTTTTTTAGAGGACTGCTCTGAGTAACTGTTTCTACGTGCGATATTTTGACGATTTAGGTGCGAAACACGCACTTCTTTTCTCCTCCATTCTTCTCATCCTCCCTGTCACAATACTCTGTCAATAACGGTCACTGGTCGCCGGTAATGGCATTGCCAACGCCAAATCCCTCCACAGATATGGGCAACGCTGCCAACAAAAGCTTTATCCAAGCCCTTACTGCTAAACCACCCCCGCTTTTCACTAACCTACCCGACACCCCCAACCTACATCCTATTACTGAGTATAAGGGTAAGATCGCTTTTATCCTCCCTCATGAGGAAGGTGAACGTCTGGCATCCTATTATCAGAACGCATTGGTTGGAAAGTTCAACAGAGGAAAACCATCCATGGAGCTTCTTCTCTCTGCTTTTAAATCTATCGGGTTTAAATTTAAATTTCAATTAGGCTCTATTGGTTATCGTCATGTGCTCATTAGGTTTCAGGATCACGAGGACTATCAGAGATGCTGGATGAAGGGGCAATGGATGATTCAGGGAGCAGTCATGAAAGTCCAGAAATAGTCACCTGATTTTTCTCCAACTGCCGAATCCTCTATTGTTCCAGCGTGGGTAACGATCCATAAGCTCCCTTTGCATTTTTATAATACCTCGGCCATTATTGGAATGAGTAGTCAGATAGGTAGATACTTAAAATGGATGCTGCAACATCTGCTCTGACTAGACCTTCAGCAATTAAAGTTTGTGTTGAAGTAGATCTGCTGTCTCAACTTCCATCATCTATTGTGGTAGGAATAGGTAACAACGTTGCAAACTACCCCATAGAATATGAGGAACTGCCATCTTATTGCACTCACTGCAGGATAATAGGTCACCACCAGGATAACTGCAACTTCCTGCATCCCGAGCTAAAGAAGAAGTATATGGAAACAAAGGCAATAAATGGTAAAAAGGAAATTAGGAACCCTGAACAAGTAGTCTCACTGAAACAATTAGATTCTGTACCCAAAGCAACAGTTAATGTAGAAGGTTCCTCGGCCTTAACTGTGTCCCAAAAGGAACTAGATTTCCAAACCCAAAGAAATAACTCAGGCCCCCATCAGGAAAATAACTTCAATTTTTTCACCATTAGCCACAAGAAAAGACCTGATTTCTATTCCTTGGATGACATATCAAAACCTATCACTGCTACCTTTTGGAGAAAAAAGAACAAACAGCCCGAAGCATCCCTAATGGTTGATGCACCTATAACAAACACTGTATCCATATCTAATGCATTTCAAACATTAGATGTTTTTAATGAAGATGAACAGGAGGCAGATGAACAGGACGGAGAAGCTATGGAGGTTTTCCACGAATCTCTGGAATCTCACGAGATAGGGGTCCATTCAACAACAATCGACAAGCCTAATCACACCAGAGGGTCCATACATGCCTGGAAATAAACAAGATGGACGACACTCAGATCCAGTTTTCATCTCAGCAACCAAATCCCCATCTATACTGGAAATAGCCCAGATTGAAGAACAAACTGAGGCACTAGCCCCTACAGAACAGTACCCAAAGGTTGACAAAAGCGCTCGGACTAAGGTAAGTCCCCCTAAATCTAAATACACTTTGGATAGTACTGACAAAGGAGAGGACACTGTTACCATTAATAGTAAGGCTTCCACTACAAAACTTAGGAAACTTAGATCCTCACACAAAGCAACCCCATCAGGTTTTAAATGATTAAATACACAATCATAGGAAACATACTAGTTTGGAATGTCCGAGGATATGGAACTTCAATGGATAGATTAAAAGCACTTAAGAGGTCTCACAAGGTTGATATTCTTTGTCTGATTGAACCTTGGCATGATAAACAACATATTAATACTTTAATGCATGACCTAGGTTATAACTCTGCACTCACGGCCCAATATGCAAAAATCTGGATTCTATGGAATCAATCCTTTAATGTAATCAGTGTCAATGAATCAGATCAATTTTTACAAGCTAGGATCACAGATTTATCTACATCACAGAACTGGAACTGTTTTTTCATATATGCTAGTGTTCATAGACAAATGAGGGAAATTCTATGGAATGACCTGAGAAATCCATCCACTGAACCCTCCATATATATTGGTGATTTTAACACGGTGGCCTCTATTTCCGAATATAAAGGAAGGAAATCAACCCCAAATAAAAGCATGAAACATTTTAACGATTTCATTAATAACCTGGATTTGCATGAAATTACAATGGTTGGCAACACTTTTACTTGGTGCAATAATCGAGTCAGGGACAAATGTAAGGATATCACTTTTCAAAGATTAGATAGGGGCCTAAGTAATCTAGATTGGTTAGATTTATTCCCTAACAGTTCTATTCAGGTTTTAAATCGAATGACATCTGATCACTCTCCTTTATTATTGTCTATACAATATGCTGAAGAAATGGCTCCTAGACCATTTAGATATCAGGAAATGTGGGCTATTAGACAAGATTTTCATGAACTAGTAGTTAAAAACTGGAATTTACTAGCTCCTCTTCGAGGAATGTTCAGGTTAGTTTTTAAACTCAAGAGACTTAAGCTTGAAATTAAAGAATGGAATAAGAATAGTTTCGGGAATGTTAATCTAAACCTCATCCAAGCTGAGGCTAGAGTTAGTGAATTGGAAATAATTTTTCAACATTCGCAACATGAGCTAGATCTAGCCGAACTCAACAAGTCAAAAGCCTTACTAATCAGAGCTCAAAAAGAAAAAAACATTTTCTTAAAGCAAAAGGCTAAGTTAAAATGGCTTAAGTACGGAAATGCTAATACTAGCTATTTTCATCACACCATTAGGGAAAGTAGAGCTAGAGCAAGAATAAGTAAAATCAAAGATTGCTTAGGGAACTGGATTTCAGATCCGCAATTGATTAAAGAAGAAGGAGTACGATTCTATAAGGATTTATTAAATGAGGATTCCACTCCCAAATCAGGATCTTACTTTAATTATTTTCTACTGGAAATACCTAAAGTAATTACTAAAGAGCAAAATAATCTCCTTCTCCAACAGTTCACAATCCAGGAACTAAAGCATGCTGTATTTGATTTAAACAAATCTAGTGCCCCGGGCTCAGATGGTTTCTCTGGCGATTTCTATACCACCTTTTGGGAAACCATTAAATATGACTTGTTAGATGCTGCAAATGATTTTCTAAGCAATGGAAACATCCCAAAGGCTATTTCCAGCACCTGGCTGACCCTAATCCCCAAAAAACCAATCCCTACCTCCTTCTCTGATTTTAGACCAATTAGTCTATCTAACTTTGTTAATAAGGTGTTTTAAAAAATGATAACGGAAAGGATCAAACCATTAAGGCCTACCCTCATTTCTCCTGAACAAAGTGCATTTATTAAGGGCAGAGACATCACAGATAATGTAATACAAATGCAGGAGATGACCAAAATTTTGAACAGAAAATCAAAGGCTCATAATTTGATTGTTAATCTTGATATGCAAAAGGCCTTTGACAGAGCCTCTTGGTCTTTCTTAAATTCCATACTTCTTCATTTCGGTTTTCATGGAAACTTTGTTAAATCCATCATGCATAATATAGCTGCAGCCAATTTCTCTGTTTTAATTAATGGAGTAACCTCAGGATTCTTTGCATCTTCTAGAGGCATAAAACAAGGTGATCCCCTCTCACCTTTTCTGTATAATCTACTCTCGAAGGCATTCTCTAGAGGTTCAAAGAAATTATTTAGTATTGAATATCTCCAAAATTTTAGTCTGCCTCACTCTTGCTCACCTGTATCTCACTTGATGTACGTTGACGACACCGCAATCTTTCTCAATTCTAAACCAACAAACTTGAAAAGGTTTAAATGTTTTTTAATCGCATATGAGTAGACCACTGGACAAAATGTTAACTTTGTGAAATCTGAATTTTATGTCTCTCATAGAACTCCGTCACAGATCATCCTCTCCATTAAGAGGTTACTTAGAATGGAAAAAGGTTCTTTTCCCTTCAAATATTTGTGAGTTCCTATTTTTTCAGGTCGGAATTTACAGGTTCACTACAAACCGTTACTTGAAAGAATGGAGAAAGCAATCAACAATTGGAAGAATAGATGGCTCACCACTGCTGGTAAGATTGTACTCATTAACCATTGCTTTATTTCAATCCCAACGCACATATTTGCTGTTCTGAGGCCCCCAAAGATAGTGTTAAGAAACATGCAGAAAATTGCTTCCAATTTTTTTTGGGGAACTGCTGACAATACTGATAGGAAAAAATGGCGGTCCTGGAAGAACATGAGTTTACCTATAGATGAAAATGGCATAGGTTTTAGAGATTTAAAAGCTATTGTAGATGCCTTTTCTTGTAAACTGTGGTGAAAATTGCAGCATAATAAACATCAATGGACTTCCCTAATTTGGTCACTCCCTAATTCCTACAAAAAATCACACACTTGGAATAGAATATGCCACATCACAGCTAGGGCTAATAGATTTACTAAGGTTCTCTATGGTTTAGGAGATTTCTCTTTCTAGAATTCTAACTGGACAGGAGAGGGAGCTCTTTTCTATAAATGGCCTGGTGGGAGAACTATCCCCTTCGAGGATATCTCTCTTAGGTTTTTTATACATAACAAAGCTCATCTCCTACCACAACTGGAGCCATATTTGGCTACCAATTTATATGATATATTGCAGGTAGCAGAGCTGGAGTATTCTCACGAGGATAGATTGGTTTGGATCCCAAGTGCTGATGGTATGTTTACAATACGGTCGGCATATAACAATTTCAGGCAGAAAAAAGAAAAAATTAGACATTTCAGTAAGGTGTGGTCTACTTTTATCCCTAAGAAAATGTCAGTTTTACTGTGGAGAGCAATGAATGGGATTCTCCCCTTTGATAATATATTAGCCAGGTTAGGCTTTCGACTAGCTTCAAAATGCCCATTATGCATGAACCATACAGATAACTTAGATCATTTTTTCAATTCGTGCCCCTCTTCAATTGCTGTTTGGAATAGAGTCTGTGACCTTCTACATTTACAGCACTCTTTTTTCGAAAACTTGAAAAGTAGAGTTGATTTATTCTTGTCTTTCAAAGCTGAATCAAAGATTCATTCTAACATCACCATTGCAGCCCTTCTTGCCACAATGTGGATCCTGTGGATCAAAAGGAACAAAATCATTTAGGATAATGAATCTTTCTCCACTGCTGCTTGTATAAATGACATTAAAATCATCATTTATGATATCTTCTCTGTGCACCATCTATATGGAAAAATTGACAAGCATAGGTATTGGATTGAGTCAAATATTATCCCACACATTTTTCAAAAGAGGAAGAAATTTTTAACTGCTGTAGCATGGAAGAAGCCACTCTTAGGATACAAGATTAACACAGATGCAACATGGAAATTGGGCGGCTCTTCCTCTTCGGCTGTAGTAGTCAGAAATTGGACTGGAAATGTGGTATTAATGAGAACTAAAACGTTCCAATCTACTTCCCCTTTACATGCTGAATTACTCTCTATTCAATATGCATATGACATATGTTCAGAAATGAATATGGATACATGTGAGATGGAATCTGACTGTCTAGTTGCTGTTAAGGGTATTCATAATCCCATGAGTTCCCCTTGGAGAACTTTTTCCATCTGCAACTCACTTAGCTCTAAACATCTCAAATATCCAATTCGACACATTCATAGGGAGGCTAATTGTTCTACTGACTATCTTGCAAAATATGCCCTAGAAAATAATCTCCAAGAAGATATAGACATTCTGTCTGCTCCTCCCTTCCTCAAAGGACTTTTATCGCTTGATCGAATTGGTCTACCCGTTATTAGAATTGGTTCTTGATCCTCTGAATACTTGACCGAGATACATACTCATATTAACAACCTGCATGCCACTTCTTAGAATGGAAACTACTTTCGCTATGTTTTTGTCTGCTTCAGGTTATCACAAACAAGAAGCTGGTTTGGCCAGATACTGAGGACCATCCTACTCCTGCTCCTGGATTCTGACATCAATCTCTAGTTTCGACCTACCACTGAAGCCTGCACACGGATTTGGATATCAATGCAATGCCGCTCATCCACCAATTCAGATACTCATGTCCACCAGTTTTGACCGACTGACTTCTAACAAATAGCTTTGGTTTACCGGTTGTATTCTATAGCTATTCCCATCGTGTTTTTGAATTTGGATGGTGTTGCCTGGCCAGAGGGAATAATTAACACAGGGGGTGGAGATTATTCTCTCTGGAATCGCAACTACCTACTCCAATCCACTACTTTAGTCTTATATCTAGGTTTCAACTAAACACACTGTTGCCATAATGTATATCTTGCTATTCAGGTTTGGAGACCCTTTATAAAATATCCCCCACCTAAGGGTGTTCTAAATTTAAAAAAAAAGGCGCTAGGATTTTGGAAATAGTGGTTTGGGTAAGGAGAGTTCGTGTATGCATTTTGGGAAGAGTTATATTGATTTTGGAAATTCATGTACGAATGTTGGGAATTCATATAAAATTGGGCGGGATGTTTGGCGAATTTTCATAAAATTCCGAATATGAAATTGGACGAATATCCATATTTTGGGATGAATTTTTGGAATTAGAAGAATTTGGAATTACCTTATCTATCCCATTCGACGGTCTTCGCGAATCCATTTAAAAAATTGATAAAAAGTGAATATTGGAGACAAATTTAAGAGATGAAAGATTAAGGTAGAAGTGTTGGAATTGAAAGTGGTATGATTAAAGTGGGTGAATTGGCTCTATTTATAAGTTTAAAAAAAGGCAGCCATTGGAATTTGGAGAGGGCTAGTCTCGAGGACTGGTCTCGAGAGGGTGATGGACTTTCGAGTTCAGCTCGAGTCAAGGGCTTGCGGCCTCGAGGTCTCAAGGGGATAATGTCTCGAGGGCTAGTCTCGAGGACTGGTCTCGAGGGGGTGATAAACTTTCAATTTCAGCTCGAGTTGTGGGCTTGCGGCCTCGAGGTCTCGAGGGGATGGTGTCTCAAAGGGCCGGTCTCGAGGGACTGATGGACTTTTGGGGTTGGCTCGAGTTAAGGGCTTGCGGCCTCAAGGACTCGAGGCCTCGAGGGGATGATGTCTCGAAGGGCTGGTCTCGAGGGACTGATGGTTTTTCAGATTCGGCTTGGGTCGAGGTCTCGAGGGGATGATGTCTCGAGGACCCGTTGGTCGCGACCCGGGACGGGCTTGTCGCGACTCACAAAAAGTGGAGGCCGAGAGCTGAATTTCAACAAAAAATTTCTGATTACATCGCGACTCGCGACCACTCCATCGTGACTCGCGATGGTCCGTTAAGACTCGCGAAAAGTGGAGGCTAAGACCTCCATTTTTTTGCCAAAATCCCTGATTTGGGCGTGACTTGCTATGGTCCGCCGCGACCCGCGACGAGGCCATCGTGGCTCGTGGAAAGTGGAGGCTTAAAGATGAAATTTCACCAAATATTACTGAGCCCATCGTGACTCGCGACGATGTGGTTGCGACTCGCGATGGACTACTAACCTGGTACTTAGAAAATTTTTCTGATCCCTTCTCTTGTCTAAGTCTTTCCTTCCTGACTCCAAGCATTTATACCTTCAAAATTCCGATTCCTTGGTTTCAAAATTGCTACAAAATCATGGAAAAACAACATGTGAAAAGAACAAAGCAAAATAATGAAACTATTGACAAAAATCCAAAACTAAATAGCATCAACGGAAAGTCATGAATGACGATCCGGACGATCAAAACTATTTTCATTTAACATCATCGGCACAACTCACTCTCTTTTCTTGGGGTTCACTCACAATCTGGATCGAGGAGATCAACGTCCTCTCCTTTTTCTAAAACAAAATTCTTGTGATAAGATTTCAAAAGTTGTCCATTAACCTTGAATGTATTGGACTTAGCTCGATCTAGAATCTCCACCACACCATGCGGGAATACCTTAACCACCTCAAAAGGACTGATCCATCGGGACCTCAACTTACTTGGGAATAGGCGAGGCGGGATTGGAATAGGAGGACTTTTTGACCAACATCAAATTCCTTCCTAATGATCATCTTGTCGTGCCACACCTTTGTCTTCTCTTTATAGATTTCGGCGTTCTCATAGGACTCACTACGGATCTCATTTTGTTCATCCAATTGTAACTTCCTATGCAAACCGGCCTCATCTATGTTGAGATTGAATTCTTTGACCACCCAGTAAGCCTTATGTTGAATTTCCACCGGTAGATGACAGGGCTTACCAAACACTAACTGGTTTGGTGACATACCGATTGGTGTCTTGTAACCCGTTGTATACGCCCACAAGGCATCATTCAACCGAGAACTCCAATCCTTTCAGTTAGGGTTAACCGATTTTTGAAGGATGAACTTGATTTCCCGATTGGACACTTTGGCTTACCGTTGGTTTGTGGGTGATAGGCGGTGGATGTCTTGTGAGTGATGCCATACTTCTTCAAGAGTGACTCTGTGGTCCGATTGCAAAAATGGGTGCCACGGTCACTAATCAAAGCTCGGGGTACCCCAAACCTAGAGAAAATGTTATCTTTCAGGAATTATGCACCACTTTAGAATCATCAGTCCTAGTGGGTTTTGCTTCAACCCACTTCGACACATAATCAACGACAAGAAGAATATATGTAAAGCCATAAGAACTAGGGAAATGTCCCATGAAGTCAATACCCCAAACATAAAAATTTTCACAATATAGCATAGCTTTTTGGGGCATCTCATTTCTAGATGAGATATTTCCTACTCTTTGACACTTGTCACAAGCCTTACAAAATATTTATGCATGCTTATTCAAAGTAGACCAATAAAAACCACTTTCCAAGACTTTCCTAGTGGTCATTTTAGCTCCAAAATGACCGCCGCATGCATGAGAATGACAAAATGTGAGAATTGAATGCACTTAATTATCGGGGATGCATCTCTTAACAACTTGTTCTACACAATGTTTCCACAAAAAATGATCATCTCACACAAAATATTTAGCATCGCTCTTTAGCTTATCTTTCTGTGCTTTAGAAAAGTGAGGAGGAAATATACCAAAGAAAAGAAAATTCACAATGTCGGCATACCATGGTTAGAGGTCCCTGATAGCGAACAATTGTTCATTGGAGAACTCCTCCCATAGTTTCTCCTTCATTAATAGACTTACCTCACTATCTTGGCAAGGTGCCAATCGGCTTAGGTGATCAGCCACGAGGTTCTCCACGCCTTTTTTATCTCGCACCTCTAACTCAAATTCGCTCAGGAGAAGGATCCACCAAATCAATCTTGGCTTGGCCTCTTACTTCGTCATTAAATGATAAAGCACTGCATAGTTAGTGTACACAATAACTTTTATACCAAGAAAGTAAGATTGAAATTTTTCCAAAGAAAATACCACTGCTAGCAACTCCTTTTCGGTGGTGAAATAGTTTCTTTTGGATTCATTGAGAGACATGGATGCATAGTAGATGGCGTGAGGTGCTCTCCCCACCCTTTGACCAAGCTCCGCTCCAATGGCATAATCACTAGCATCACACATAATCTCAAAAGGCAGCGACCAATCCGGGGGTTGTATAATATGGGCCGAAACTAACCTTCCTTTCAATGTATCGAAGGCCCCTTTACAATCCTCATCCATCACAAATTTCACCTCTTTTTGCAACAACTTGCATAAAGGAGATGTTATCTACGAGAAGTCCTTGATGAATCCGCGATAGAATCTTGCATGGCCAAGAAAAGAGCGCACTTCGCACACATTGGTAGGATAAGGAAAAGTATGAATTGTGTCTATCTTTGCCTTGTCAACCTCAATACCCTTAGAGGAGACAACATGGCCTAAAAAAATGCCTTGCTATACCATAAAATGACACTTCTCATAATTTAACACAAGATTAGTATCAATGCAACGATTCAGAACTTGTGCCAAATTTGCTAAACAGTTTTCAAAAGATTTACCATGAATGGTGAAATCATCCATGAATACCTCGACAAAATTTTCAACAAATTCTAAGAAAATGCTTACCATACACCTTTGGAAAGTTACGGGGGCGTTACATAACCCGAAAGGCATGCGCCTGTAAGCTACCAAAGGGGCACGTGATGTGTCCATTTTAGGCGCATTATTTAGTAGTATTTAGGATCACTTTTGTGCTCTTTTATTATCGAGAGCTTGTGTTTTACCTTGAAATTCACTTAGGAGAGGTAAAAGCAACTTTGTACTCTTTTACCTCTTTTAAGTGGATTTTGTGTGACAAGGGAAGAACACGGAACCAACGAAGACCGGAAGACATTGAAGATTATACTTTCGAAGACTTTTGGATACTCACTTCGAAGACATGAAGACCGGAGGCTGTTGAAGACCATTTTGGAGCTGTTGAAGACTTGAAGAGTGAGAGGGATGGCTATGAAGAAGACAAAGGAACAATGCTGAAATCTGGCTCCCGTCGCGACACCGTCGTGACACCATCGCGAGCCGGGGCATCGTCGCGAGTCGCGACGAACACCATCGCGAGTCGCGACCATCGGGCGGCCAGAAATCAATTTTATTTTCTTTGCACTATAAATACCATCTCTTTTCCCTCTTCTTCTCCAGTTATGGGAGCCCGCTTTTCTCTCTGTTTTGGGCGCCAAACCTAGGTTTTTTCTCTTCTTTCTTTTCTTCTTCTTTTCTTAGTTTTTATGTGTTTTGTTGTTCTAGAGTAGATCTTGTACTTGGGAGCAAGGATTGAAGCTTCCATTTCTATGTATTGAGATTCATTTATATCTATCTATTTGGTGTTTCTGCTATTGTGCATTTATTGTGCTTTGAATGTTAATTGTTGATTGCATTGATGTTGTTGAGAGCTTGATGATATGAAATGCTTGGATTAATTGATAGCTAGGGTTTGGGGGATTTGGGTTAATTTCCCCCCTGTTCTTGTTAGCAATGTGAGAGTATGAATTAGAGCTTTTGATTGCGTTAGTGTGTTGACAATGTGCTAGGCGAATGTGATTGATGTCGAACTCTTCGTCATGTTCGTTTATGTAGCAAACGGGAGAGTCATATGCTCGCGGATGAATGTGCGTTGCACGTTCATCCAATCTCGTGTAATTGCATGAATTGGTTCAATGCCTAGTCACGGTGTAGTGGTCATAGGCATTGCCAAGCTTGTTGGTCCTTCGTGCTAAATGCCACCAATGGCACCTTGAGTCGTGGTCGCGACTCGGGAGCCATTGGTGAGGTTTGACGAGAGATGTCGAACTCACTCTCGCAAACTACGAACTAAGAAGGATAGGAGTTCAGTCTCCACGACAAGTAGTTGAAGTATTGAATAGGTGATTTAAACTCATTCCTGAAGCATTTGTTGTTTGGCGTTTATGTATTCTTGACGGTGTATTTCACTGCATGTGTGCCATGAGTGGTTTGAGCATAGGGAGTGCTTGTGTGGTTGAATTGCTTAGGTGTAGGAACGTGACGAATTCCGTAGCACCTTTGCATGAAGATCTACGAGCATGAACTTAGAACTCCTTGTGGTGTGTGTGTTGTGGTACTTGCTAGATGGGGTGTGTGAGCGTTGGGTCATGAATGTTATATGATAGAATGTGTGAATGATTCGATGAACTACATTAGATGTGGAAGTGGATATCCGTTGCCCCCAAGTCATTTTATCTTTGTAGTTTAAAACCCCTTTTCTTTAGTTTCGTTTGATGATTAGCATAGTCACTTGACGTTGCTAGTTATCCTGTCTTTTTACTTTCGTAACTTAGGAACCAACCAACCAACCAACCCCCCCCCCTTTACTCGCTTTTATGTGTGTGTATATATATTTACTCCTAGCCTAGTATATCAACCATTTGTGTGCTTAGACGCTTAGGAAGATCCCTCTTCTCATTGGACGACCCCGATTTGCCACTATCTACCTAGTTGTAGAAAGTAAGCATTGAGGGCTTATAAATTATCGTTTGGCGCGCGGGCGCGACGACCGCCCGCGCCTGTCAAAATGGCGCCGTTGCCGGGGAAGAGGCGTTTATTCTTAAGTATTTAGGTGTATTTGGTTGTGTATTAGCTAGTCGTTTTTATTTTCCACTACTTGGTGGTTGTTTTTGTTCGGAGTAGGTATTGCTCGAGTTCTTGGTAATTTATTTTATTGAGAATCCTTGCACTATGATTCCGAACTTTTGAAAAATTAAAAAAATTAAAAAAATTTTCTTAATGGAGCGTCTCACCTTGAGGGAACTCATGATGAGAAGAGAGGCTCAACAAGCAAGGTTTTGTAGGATGTGTCATTCCGATCATCCTACCGAATCTTGCCCTTTGTTGTGGGAAGAGCACTATGACCGAGAAAGAACCCTTGGTTTCCAAAACCATGGGTACTATGAAGAGTGCTATCAAGAGGTAGGAGATATTGGTTTTCAAGGGCAAGAAGCTCATGAATGCTATCCATACCACAACTCTTACAACCCGGAATGGAGTGGTAGTCCGGATTTGTGGTATGAGAATGAGCCGGAAAACCAATATTACGAGCAACCTAGTTGGCCATCACCACCCTATACCATACCCCAAAACCAAGCCCAACAAGGAAGTTCAAGTTTGACACGTGAGGATGTCTTAAATACCATAGCAAACTTGAACTCCTTTACTAGTGAGGAGCCGGATACCCAGCTTTCCTCTAGTGTTGAGGCCATTGAGGGGCATGTGAGGAACATATTAGAGGTATTGGCCCGCATGGAAGCTCGTGATTCCGAAAACACACCATCCCAACTTGAACTCGATGATGCGGTGAGTGACGTCACCAATAAAAATGATTTTGAGTTTGAAAGGGATGAGGAGTTGGTTGTAGAGGATAGAAAAATGGAGGAAGAGGTGATAGTGCTACATTATCCATTATCATTGTCACCCCTTCTCCCACCTAGTGAACCAACTCTAATATTTTCGGAAGTTTTGAGGGAAACGAGAGAGGAGCCAAAAGACTATCCTAAGCTCCCTAACCACTTAATTCCCTTTGAACCATCTCCACCTCCACAAGACTTTCCTCTTGGAAATTTTGTGCCCCCACCTCTCTTATTTTGGATGCTCATGGTGAAGAGCTTCAAGCCTTCACCATACGGATAACATTAGGGTCGTGCCGACGACCTTAAAAATACGGAGCTTCGTCGTGCCGACGACGTTAAATAAATTCGGCATTTCTTTTAGTTTTTGTTTCGTAGTTTTTGTTTCTTAGTTTATGTTTCTTAATTTGTTTTCGTTGTTGTTTTGTTTTGTTCTTTTTATGGCATGTTTTTCTATGATGTTGTAGCAACATGAAGTGCATTGCAATGAAGGAGATGAAGGAACGAGATCAATGAACGAGGGAAGCAAGCTTGGACAGTTGGTAAGAAAACGAAAAAAATTTTAAGCCTGGGATACCCTGCCGTCGCGAGTCGCGATGGGCTTCGTCGCGAGTCGCGACGAACAGGGGAGCAAAATCCACTCCCAGCGCCAACTTTCCGCGAGTCGCCCTGACGTCGCGAGGCTCGTCGCGAGTCGCGACACCCTTCGTCGCGAGTCGCGACGAGCTCAGAAAATTTGGAGCTCCCGGATTCCACTTTCCGCGAGTCGCCCTGACGTCGCGAGGCCCGTCGCGAGTCGCGACCAACCACGTCGCGAGTCGCGATGAGCTCAGAACATTTTGAGCTCCCGGACTCCACTTTCCGCGAGTCGCCCTGACGTCGCGAGGCCCGTCGCGAGTCGCGACCAACCACGTCGCGAGTCGCGACGAGCTCAGAACATTTTGAGCTCCCGGGCTCTACTTTCCGCTCGTCGCGAGTCGCGACGAACCTCGTCGCGAGTCGCGACGTGCTCAGTAACGTTTGAAAATTTTTTGAGCCCGGTTTCAAGTTTCCAAGCTTCCAAGTTTCCAAATGATTTTAAACATTGCATAATCCTTCCTTCTTCTCCACCCAACACTCCCAAGAACATCACATACCTCTCATTTCTTCCACCATCATACATATATTGGCATATGAACATTCTTGCATCTTTATAGTACATTTGTTGATTGTAGTATGCCGACTACATCATTGTGACCGTAAGTTCTTAGCCTATAATGATGCTTGTATACATGTCAATATATGTTGGATATTTTTCATGCATAATCTTATAGTGGTGATTGAGGGTTGATTGGTTGTTCTTTGACAATACTATGGTTATTAACTCTTGATGCTAAACCTAGTATTACATATCCTTATGTACTTGTGAGTTTAATGTGTTCTTCGTGGTGTAGTCTTGATCAAACGGCGCCATGGAGAAAATGTTTTTCTCGAGGGGTGAGTTCTTCTACGACATTTTTGCTCACCCTTCCGGTTCCGAAACCCATCTCGGGACCATCCAAGTACTTGGATATCGCCATATCACCGGCGAATTGCGGAGACACGGGTGTCACTCTAACTCCCTTACCTTGATTTTTATTCTTCTTGCCTTACGTGTTTACATTGAGGGCAATGTAATGTTTTAAGTGTGGGGAGGGGTTAGAGGATTCAATGCATGCTAGATTGTTTTGGAATGCTTTTTGCTACTTTTCATTGGAAAAACATGAGAAAAAGAAAAAAAAATAGAAAAACAAAAAGAAAAAAAATGAAAAAAAAAAGAAAAAGAAAACCCGCTAAGTTGAAAACCCGAGAGCGCAACTTAGGCAACATTGGGGGCCCGGATAGGTCGAAAACCCTTAAAGGGCGGCCTAGGCAAAAATGAGAGGCTAAAATGTGCGGAAAAAGGTGAGATGTGAGCTAAAGAAACATGATGTGTGGCTAGGATGAAAACTCGAAAGAGCTCCTAGGAAAAATGAGAGAAATTGAGAGAAATTGAAAAATGCTATGATTTCACTCACTTGCCGGCGTTGGAGTCATAAGGTTGCGGTTGTCACACGGATGGATTGGGTAGCTCATTATCTATAGACCTCTTGGGATTGGGTAGCTTAGTGGGTTAGGAAACGGAGTATGGTTATGAAATTCTTGATCTCTTTCTACTTCGTTTTTGGTTGATATATTGGCATTAAGTGAAGCATGTGTCTAAAACTTCCTCTATGGTTTTAGCTTCCTTTTGTGTCATTGGATTCTGGGAATATCAATTCTGGGCTGTTAAATATGTTTTATGGGTAGTGAATTGATAAGTGGTAGGTTTGGTTAGATTTAGGATTGGGGATGTGTGTGTGCAAAATTCTCATGTGAGCTTTTATTTTGGGATTTTTGAGATTGAGAGTTTTGGTGAGGCTTTGATTGGGGGATTAGTTTAGGTTTTGGGATATATCATTTACTCCGCATGCTTGAATCTTTTCTTACTCGAGGGCGAGTAAGGTTTAAGTGTGGGGAGGTTTGATATGTCCATTTTGTGTGGTTATTTTGGGGGTTTTAGGATGTGGATATGCCATTTCCTCCGTATGCTTAAATCTTTTCTTACTCGAGGGCGAGTAAGCATGTGAAGGTGGTCTTTTCTTGGTCTTCTGGGGCAATAGCAACGTGAAAATACCCCGAGTACCTATCCAAAAAGCAATAGAAGGTTTGGATTGTTAACCTCTCAAGCATTTGATCTATGAATGGCAATGGGAAGTGATCCTTCCGAGTTTCCGCATTTAGCCTCTGGTAGTCAATGTAAACGCGCCACCCGTTTTGAACTCGGGTGGGCACCATTTCTCCCTTCTCATTTTCGAACACTGGCACCCCACTCGTTTTGGGTACCACTTGAGTTTAACTCACCCACTTGCTATCCGAGATTGGATAGATCATGCCCGCTTAGAGTAACTTGAGGATTTCCACCTTCACCACCTCCATCATAAGTGGGTTTAAACGGCGTTGGGGTTGCTGAACGGGTTTTGCATCTTTTTCCATTAA
This sequence comes from Rubia yunnanensis, assembly GCA_037428765.1. NCBI lineage: Eukaryota > Viridiplantae > Streptophyta > Magnoliopsida > Gentianales > Rubiaceae > Rubia > Rubia yunnanensis. The sequence goes on along the minus strand of CM075069.1, from coordinate 58,959,496 downwards.
GATTCTATGCATGCAAGTGGATGGAGTTATGCCTTTGATGTCGGCAATAGTCCATCCAATTGCTTCCTTGTTCTCCCGCAACACCACCATCAACTTTTCTTCTTGCTCCTTGGTGAGCTTGCTTAAAAATGATGACCGGAAGAATCTCCCCTTCCCCAAGAAATGCATACTTGAGGTCACTTAGCAATAGTTTAAGCTCAATCATCGAAGCCTTCACAAGTGATAGGAGGAATTCCAGTTCTTCGGGTCCTTTAAGGCTAGAGGGTTGGGAGTTTGCACCACTTCCTCAATAATGCTTAACTCCTCAATGCTTTCCTTCAAGTTAGTACTCATGGAATACACAAGACATGCATTTTAAACATCATTTTCCAAAGTAACTGACAAGGAATCATCACCATTCAATTCAAAAGCATCTTGCACCACATTGTCAACAAAACCAATAGCATGGCAAGAATACTCTTTAAGAGGATACTTCATAGAGTCATTTATGCTAAACTCTACTTTAATCCCATCAAATTCCATGGTGAGGATACTGTTATACACATCAATGATGGTTCTAGAGGTATTAAAAATGGCCTCCTTAACAAGATTGGGGCGGCATGTTTATCATGATCCATGTCTAGGCCATTAAAATCCACAGGGAATATTAAGGAATCCACCCTAACCAACACATCCTCGATGATACCCTTAGGGTACGCACTAGAACGATCGGCTAGTTGGATCACCACCCCGGTTTTGTGCAAAGTACCAAGATTGAGGATTTCATACAAAGAATAAGGAATCACATTTATCGATGCACCTAAGTCAAGCATTGCTTTTTCAAAATGTGTATTTCCTATCATGCAAGGGATCGTAAATATGCCGGGATCGCTACATTTAGGGGGTAACTCCCTTTGGCACAAAGCGGAGACATGTTCACTTCTCCCATTTTTAAGCTTGTTCTTCGTTCTTTGTTTCCTATTTACTACACATAATTCTTTCAAAATTTTTGCATAGCTAGGAATTTTTTCAATCGCATTCAAAAGAGGGATATTTACCTCACACCTACAAAAGACTTCATAGATGTCCTTGTTGGATTCCTCCCTCCTTTCATCTTTTAGAGCTTCCGGGAACGGTGGCTCCAGCACATATGGAGGAATCTCCACTACTCTTGCCTTCTTGTTAGGGGGATGAAGGTTTGGAAATAGAGGATGATTTCTCAACGGTGATCTCCTCTTCCTTCTCATTTCTCTTCCTTGCTTACTCCTTGGCCTCCTCCTCGTTCTCCTCTTTCTATTCTTTCTCAAGCATTTCAAGCTTCCTAGGTTCTTCCTCAACAACTTAACCAACCGTGGGAGAGCCAACCTCTTTACCACTTCTCAAAGTGATAGCACTTGCATTTTGTCGAGGGTTTATCTCCAATTGGGAGGGTAGCTTACCCTTTTCCCTGGCTTCCATCTGATTCACCACTTGAGCTATTTGGCTCACTTAAGTTTCCAAGTTTTTGATGCTAGCCTTGGCTTCATCTTGGAATTCTCACTTTTCTCCGCACACATGCCCAGTCGGTGAATGGCTTGCATCACCTTATCCTTCTTTAACCCCGAGCTCTCCCCTTGGTCTCGGGGTTTATCTTGGAGCCATTGAAATTGTTGTTGAGGTGGCCTATATTGTTGTTGATGAGGCCGATATGGTTGAGAATTTTGGCTTCCTTGAGAGTTTCCATACCGGAGGTTTGGGTTATCACGATTTCCCGAATTGCACGGCCGATTTTGGTACCCTTGATAACCTTGGTAGCCTTGGTGACCTTGGTAGCCTTTCCCACCTTGATATCATTGGTTTCCTTGGTAGCCTTAATTCCCTTGATAGCCCATGGCACTTACCTCTTCAACATAGTCCTCTTGCAAAGTAGGGAAAGTGTCTATAGGATGCGCCAAGTAATAAATTTCACATGATTTAACATGTGGCGCATTCTTGGGCTTTGTCATCAACGATTTGACCATAGATGCAAGGGCCAAGACTTGATCCTCAAGCTTTCCACTATTTGAAGAGTCACTTGCGGGCATTGGATTTTTCCTTCTCAAATCGGCCCTTGAGCTAAAGTTTCTCGATTCTTCCGCTAGCTCTTCATAAAATTGCATTTCCTCGGAGGGTGTTTTCTTCCCAAGGGTGCCACCACAAGAACTTCTTACCAACCCTTGATCTTCATCAAGAAGGCCATTGTAGAAGTAATAAATCAAATCCCCTTCTGAATAACCATGGTAAGGACAACTTGCAAGAAGCTTCTTCAACCTCTCCCAATAGTCGAAGAGAGATTCTTCATGCCATTGGAGGATGTTTCTTATGTCCTTCTTTAAGGCGGAAGATCTAGAGGTCGGAAAGTATTTGGCTAGAAACTTCGTTTTCATATCAAGCCAACTCTTAATGCTCTTTGGCGGTAGGTAGTGGAGCCAATCTCTTGCACCATCCCTTAGTGTGAACGGGAATGCCTTCAACTTATAGAAATCTTTGTCCACTCTATGGGAGACCGTACCACCATAAAAGAAGTGAAATTTGGTGCGATGTTTATTGGCATTCTCCCTTTGCCTACCAAGGAAAATGGGTAGCATGTTGATGAACCCGGTCTTTAGCTCAAAGTGCCCGTTCGGTCCAACCACGGGATACTCGATGCATATTGGTTGTTGATCGAGGTTGGGGGCCATGATATCTCTTAACAAAGCTTGCCCCAAAGAAATCTCTCTTTGGTGGAGAGAAGGAGCTCACCCTTGGAATAGAGGATGTTGAGGTCCCCCTCTCGGACGCTCATCTTCATGCTCAATTTGATGTTCCATAGAGGAAGATGTATCCACAAAATGGTCAGTAGGAGGGGTGTTATTCACACTTTCCAAAGAAAGCCTCCTAGCCTGTCTCAAATTTAACTCTAACTCGGGGTCGTAGTGTAGGGGTTCTTGTGAAGAGGATCACGTATGAACCATACACCAAGAACTCAAACAATACGTCTCCAAGCCAAGTGAAAATGGAAAATCAACTAGGAAATCAAAATAAAAGCAAACTAACAAATATTTACAATAGCATATAATCACACATAATATGCCCAAACACTTAAAAATAAATGCCTCTTCCCCGGCAGCGGTGCCAAAATTTGGGAGGTCGTCGTCGTTCCTCTCAAAGTTAATACTTTTAAGCCTTAACACTTAATATCTACAATTAAGTAGATAATGGCAAGTCGGGGTCATCCACGAGAAGAAGGACCTTTTCAAGTGTTTACACATATATAGGAGAAAACATACTAAGCATATACATACATAGATACATATAAAAGCATGTAAACAAGGGGGGTTGGTTGGTTTTTGATCCTAAGTTATTAAATTGAAATACAACAACTAGCAAAGCAAGAGAACTAAGCTAATCATTCAATACAACTAAAGATACTATGGAAACAACAATTAACGGAGCCTTGGGGGCAATCGTTTTCCACTTCCAAACTTCATATAGCTCATTGATTCATTCACTCATTCAATTACATTTATTGTCTATGGGGAATGTTATCACTTCTCATTAAAAGATCAACATTCATTCCTCCTTAAGAGTAGTTTGCAAAGACAAACAACGACCATTTTCAAACCTCATTGACGATCACCCTAGACAAACAACATCGTAGGGGTATTTCATCAATGGCATTTCACCTAAAGGACCATAGGTTTGATAACAACAAGTCTTCTACCAAAAGCATAGTCATTTAACCAAACAAAGTATTTATTAGGTTAAACTTAGAACAAACAACATTCAAGGTTCAACCTTTCTTTGCATCTATATAACAAATATGAGAACAAACCACATTAACATACTCATCTAGCAAGAATTACCACACATTATACACAAGAAGTTCTGAATCCATGCTTTTGGATTTCCATATCAAATGAGTTAAGAAATTTGCAACTTCCCTAAAACCCCAACATTTCGGTCTTACAAATATTTCATATACTGAAACCACACATGGTATAAATGAGGTAAAACACAACATTAATGGCATAATAAATGCTCTCCAATAAATGTTCATAAATGAGCAAACATAGAATCTTACTACATAATCTTGGAAGCTTCAATCAATTGCTCCCAAGAACTAGATTTAGCTACTAGAGTTCATACTAATTAATGCTAAACAACCAAACATAATACAAGAGAATTCAAAGATGAAAATAGAAGAAAATAGGGTTCTAAACAGTACCTAAAATGCAGATGAAGAAGATGTGAATGGGAGGAAAGAGAGTGCTATTTATAGTACAAAAAGGATAAGGTTAAATTCTAGCCACCCATTGGTCGTGACTCGCGATGGTTTCGAGACGAGGCCATCGCGACACACGATGAGGGCTAGAATTTAATCCTGTTTTCTTTTCTTCTTCTTGTGGTAAACATTTATCTTCATAGCAATTCCTCTCATTTTTCAAGTCTTCAATGTCTTCAAAAATGGTCTTCAGTGGCCTCTGGTCTTCATGTCTTCGAAGCAAATCTTCAAAAGTGTTCGGAAATGTGATCTTTAATGGCCTTCGGTCTTCATGTCTCCGTGTTATTTCCCTATCACGCAAAATCCACTTAGAGAGGTAAAATAGCGTAAAGTATCTCTTATCCCTCCTAATATAATTTCAAGGTAAAACACAACCTCTTGATCATAAAAGAGCACAAAAGTGACCCAAAACAGTACTAAATTATGCACATAAAATGGACATATCGAAGACCAACAAACAGTGGGTTATGTATGTGGACACCCAACCTATGTGACTGGAGATCCCAAGATCTAGGTTCAAAGACCCATCGTAATCACTGTGTAGGTTTCATACATTCTGTCTTATTCCTATGATGAAAAAACAATGATGTGAATGGAGGTTAAGCATTAAATTTCTTTTAATGATTCAAGGCATCGAGTGTGTAGTACTTGAAAGAGCGCATAGTTTACAGAACTACTCTTACGCTAAGAATCACCTATGTAAGCGAGAAGTATAGCCGCTCGAAAGAGAATTGTTGGGACGCAATTCTTTAGAAACCTTATAGAACTAGGTGTGCCATGGCCTGATTAATGGACACAACCGAGGAAAGCGCAAGGGCTAGGAAAGATGTCTGTGGGAAGTGCATTGTTGTTCACACAAGCGGTAGGGGTAGTTCAAGGACATCGTGTCTACTTCCTAACCTGTGGGCTAAGTGTACTCTCTCAAGGGAAAGTTCAAAGTTTGACACTTACTTATCCTATGCAACATCTATGCCGTCAAAATGAATCTATCAAGAAGTCAAACTCCGTGTCTGACGTGATTGTTCGGATTCCTATATCAATATCGATTCATGTGCAGGAATGCTGGAAAATGATGGTAAAAAGGTTGAAATTCATCAACCTTTTGGGCTTCGTTTTGAGTGGGACTTGAATGGATTTTGGGTCAGTGTGTGTTATTTTTGTATTCTCCTCCGCGAGTACTATAAAATTGACTATTTAAACTCTCAAAACAGTTCAATGGTGAATGAGATATGGATGTTTGAAATGTCACTCTTGAAAGGGGAAAATGGGCGAAAATTGGTCCCGAGTAATTTTTCTCTGGACTGTCCAAAATGCGTATGGACCGCATGAAAGTCTCTGGAAGGCCTAACCACGTAGTATATATGGAATTGCTTGTGTGTAGTTCTTAAGAGATAAGAAATAATCTTTTCATATTTTGTGAGATATCTTATTTTAAATAAATACGCGGTTTACCATGTTTAATTCGCTGAAGAATATTTGTGCAAATATTTCTTCCACTTCCAGCTGATTTAATTCGAGTATTCATGGAATGTCTCGAATTTGGTGAGTTGGTGATTGAAGAATATTCTTCTCTAATTATTGAATATCATGTTTCCATGATTAGGGTCTCTTAGAGCAGTATAAATAGAGCCTCTAAGCCAGTCATGAAACTCGCATCATTTCTCAAGTCCCTCCATATTCTAAACTTCAGTCTTCTTTCTTTCTTTCTCGAAGTTTCCATCTGTTGCTCTGTCGGTGATAGTCCTTCGGGCCTTGTGTGAATCCGAGGTAACTCTTATGTGTTAATTGTTACCTTACATGATTTTACCCTAGGGAACGATGTCCACAACGGGACTCATTCATTTCAGGGGCAGCGAGTTTACTCGTGACTCCATTACTTTGTGATTACTTGAAACGTGATTTATGCTTTGATTATTTGTAATTTTAGCCTTTTCGATTGTATGGTTGAATAATTAATAAAAGTTTGTTATTCTTGCATGTGTAAATTGCTCGTTCAATTTTCATTATTTGATTTTCGCATGATAAAATTAATATATTTCCAACATTAATAGACTTGAGTTTTATATCAAGGACTGGCAGGAGAAAAGGGGTGATGATATTAACTCTAGTATATATTGAAGAATCCTTGAATATGGAGCAGAGTTGCCCATTAGGCTACTGGATGGATGAGAGATAGTTCATCTCAGAGCACATGAATATATACTTCAATAATCATTGGATTAATATGCAAATGTGCTACACTGATATAAAAAAATTACGTGGTGAAGTTCCAAACAAGAGAGGAGGTGATTGTTGCACTACATAGAAGCCCATATTCGTTGGCAGGAGGGATGCTAACATCCAAAAGATCGGGAGCTGGCATTTCACTATGAAGGATTAGAGTTGAGAAAGTAAAGATCAACATCCAACTTCTTGGGCTGCCCACTGACCAAGAGCTTCCATTGAAATAGCAAACGTGGCTGGAGAAGCCATATAAAGCCAGGTGAACCCTCACCCGCCTCCACCCGGAATCGTTAATTGTAGTAAATTAATCCAAGTGGAGGATGGGAAGGTCAAAGATAAAATTTATAATTCTGCACTCGTTCTCACTGATATGCTACCTAGAGGGTAGTTAGCGGCAAGCCCTGGATTTGTCCACAGAGATGTTAAGGCTCAAGTATCAACTAAAAATACAACCTTGTATGGGTAGGCAATCCGTACGAGTGAAAGTAGCTAGTAAATGTAAACAATGGGGATTGGATTTTCATATTAACAAGTACAAAGCATAAAATAAAAAAAAACATAATTAATCTATAAAGCTAAGCACTCGTGGAGTCATTGTGCAACATGATTAACCTAATGTTTTGATCCTCGATTCGTTCACATGCAAGATTTACTAAGCAACGTAATATTGTGTTCACAACACGTGGTGTGGCCGATGGCATACACTTCCCCGTACCTGTCACGCTGGGTGTGTTCGCAACCCTCCATCAACGCCGCCAACGTAATTAAGGGAGTACAACAAGGTCCAACCATTGTTATAGGTCTGTTTCTCCCCCGTGCGATCATATCCGGGCTTCCACCACGAATGCACAACTTCCCCCTGGTCCTATCAACTAGGCCCAAGGGTCGTTGGCACCTTATCTATAATCTAAGGCATCTCACACCTAGCTTGCTACTTTTTCACTATCTCTACCTGCAACCTATCGGAAAACATTATGTAATCAGCTAAGACTAGTGCGATGGCAAATAAGTTAGAGTAATACTCAGATCTTCCATGCACACACTCACGTAGCCGCAATGTACTCCCTTACCCATTCTAACATCCAGGTTTCTCTTCCCAAGGGGGCATCAATAAATGCACCATACATGAATATAACCCAAAGTGTGTGCCAGTATGTGGTGTAATATTCATGCATTTAAAACATTCAAGAACAATCATAATAATATCATGAACACATATAATAGGATGAATCTAATGAATCTCACAAAACATAGAGTTAAAACATGCGCTACAATTATCCCCAAGCTATGAAAACTACTCGATAAACATGGAATTCAAATATAGATTTGAATTCCACATCTAAGATGAACACAAAATTAAAAGAGAAGAAAGGAAAAGGAGAGATAAATTCTCTCTCTAAATGTGCTCTCCTAATGAACTAATCTACTTTGTACATGTTCAACCTAGTAGAATAAGGTCATATATATAGGAGAAGGGATTGAGCCTAAAAATAGGTCCAAAATAGGCCAAAAATGCTAAAACCCTAGTTCAGCCGCCGCCTGGCAGGGGCCATCATGGATGGCGCAGTCCATGCCAAGTACTCGTCGCAGGATGCACGATCACTCGTGGGACGTGATTTTTCATTGGTGCAGGGCACTTGATCTGGAATGGGGCCGTGGTGCGATGCTCTGGTGCGGATTGTGGGATATGGTGCGGGCCGTGGTCTGGAAGCACACTTTGCTGAGAAGTTTGGCATGGGCCATGTGCTTGGGAACGAGCCATGGTCTAGATGCTCACTCCCCTTAGAAGTTTGGCGCGGGTTGCAGACTTTGGCATGGGCAATCAGCTGGTCTTGGCATCTTTCACTTGGAACGGCTTGGGCCATCGTAAATAGGACTGTTTGCTCCCGTACTTAGCCTTTGAGAAAATCCTTAAACTCGTGATGCACAGGCTGTGGGGTATGTTGCGGGTCCTGCCATATCCTTGCGCTAGAACTGTTGGCACATGGCATCTCCTCTGGCGCGGGCCGGTGGTTCTTGGCTATGAACGACCCGTGGTACCTTGGTCTGCTGAACTTGTTTCATTCGCTACATGTGGACCGTTAGTCCGATTTTTGAGTTCTAGTAGTCTATTTTGTAGTGCTCAAGAAGAAGAATCCAATGAAATCAATATTCAAGGCTAATTATTCTTGGATCGTTCTTAGAATTTGGCACAACTCATTGGACCATGATTCCCCATTTTTTCATTGGCCACTTTGATCTCTGTTGCCGCCTATATTTGACTCCAATTTCCTTCTACCACGCATTGATGTTTGTAGCCTTCTTCTACTACCATTCTAGAGGTGAATGATCTTCAATCTCTTCTAACATACTTGCGAACGACCTTCAATATCTTATACCGCCCTTACGAATGGCCTTTACATAGAATATAACCAAAAAGTACCCATAGGCGACCCACTAAAGATGATCATATAGAAGATCTAGGAGCCCTGGATACAGATGTCCATTAGAACTAATTAAGTCTACAAAATGCAGGATTTAGACAGTAAAACCAAACATGGACGTCTCAACCAAACTCAACTAATACTAGAAATCCGCCATACAAAACATACCAAAAACTATGTCGGATGCAACGGTTAACGCACGCAAAATGAGCACATCAAACCCCTAACTTCAGGTTTCCATATAGACATGATTAGTGACATTGGAGTGTGGTTGGATATTAGGTATCAAAAGATGTACTCCCTCTGTCCATCTTTAACTGTCTTACTTCTTTTTCAACATTCAATATTGATTTTATAATTTTAATATCTCAAGTTACGTATGAAAGTAAATTATAAAATAAAATAGATATTCAAAAAATATGTGTTATGATAAATGTAGCAACATCTCACATGATAGTGTTCAAATTTGTATATTCATAAATATTTACGATCTAAATAACGTCAACTTTAATGATGAATAGTGAACTAAGACACATATAGGGGGATGGAGGGAGTATACATTTTTCGTAGATGTGGTGTTTTGGGGCATCCTTGCCAAAGGTGTCTGATTCATGGTGATTTTTTCTTGGAGAGGTTCATTGATAGACATATTCATGCCTCTAATGCCTTGCATAGCACAAATATTGTGTATGATGCAAGTAAAGAACTGCTCCCATCCTCTATGAAAGCATACTTACACAGACAGTTATAAAGGAACACCATAATCCGACAGGATACATGGACAGTAAAGGGTTTGTTACCCGACATACAAGTTCCGGGAGGTTCTCAATTTTCAATGGAAATAGATGATGGATTGTCACATTAAGCATATATCGGGATAGGAAACTCAAAAGGATCACAACAAGGGCAAGGTCCATCAACCAAGGGGGAGGAAACTTCCAACAAAGAAATTTTGACCCTTGTTTTGGGAGAGACAGTTATTATACACCACCGGGACCATCGCCAATGCCGGAATCTATCCTTCCTAATGGCTACCTTCTGAATGGTCATTTAAGTCCTGTGGAGATGGGAAAAAACCACAATGATGTTCAACAAGATGAATAGATGAATGAGTGGATCAATGAAGAAGGGGATGAAGAGTCCTTATGCAAGAAGCGATGGGGGAAACACATATGAATAGTTGTGTGGAATTGCAAATTGATGGTGTGCAATTTTCAGTAGATGTGAATATGAAAGAAGGAGAGAAAGTGATGGAACGAGTTGTGGGAGTAGAAGGTGAAATCAATTATGAGCAATGTATGAGCAGGGGAGTCTAATAATGATAAACAAAGATGAAGTACAAAAGGACATTCAAGAACTTCAGCTAAATGAGGTTGTAAAAGAAAGAGGTATTTCAATCCCTCTTCTAATTGTTCCATCTAATGATAACGATTGCATTGTCATTTCAATCTTTGAAGTTGATTAAGAGGAAAATGGATCACTAAGAATTCAAAACTGGAGCATAGACCAAAATGATAGAAAAGGGAAAATGAAGATGGAGGATATGTTGTCCCTGAAGAAGAAAATAAACAGAAGAATGATTGCATTGGAATATAAGCAATTGTTCAGAATGCAGAAATTTATGAGAAGACATAAGAGAAAGCTGGAAAAAAGGAAAACAAAGTTTGAATATGGGAAATGGAGTGGACATAATAAGAGCTGAAAGAGCAAGGAGGTAAATTAACAACCACCACACCAAGAGGAACAACATAGAAACAATGAGCTTCAGAACATAATCTTCAACTAAGCCCGCAAGCCTTCAGATAGAAGACGACCTTAGATGCGGCTATAAGAAAATCAAAACCCATCCAAATTTCTAAGGAAATGGAGCAAGGTAGCAGGGACAGAAGAAAAAGATTAAGATCAATGGTGATCAACTTCCAGCCAAAATGAGAATCAAGGCCTTCTATTTCCATGCATGTGGAAGTTGTAAAAGAGGTGAAGTTGGAGGAGTTAACAAGGAAACATGAGAGAACACCAGTAACAATCCAGTGGTGAACCATAAAGGAACAAAGGAGAAAAGCAAGCAAGCTCTGGGTTTTTGGGAATTAATCCAAATTAGTGACCCGAGCAGTAATGAAGATGTTAGTGGGGAACTGTAGGGGTTTAAAAAACAATTCCACAAGAAAGATGGTCCACCGACTGGTGAAACAATGAAAGCCTAACATAGTCTGCCTTTGTGAGACTAAAATGAAGTAAAAATAGTTCAACAACTAGTTGGAGAGCTTAATCTTTTAGAGAAAATCCATTGTGACTTTAGTTGGAAGATTAGGAGGACTGACTGTGTGTTGGACTGATGGTATTGATGTTAGAATTTAGAGTTGTAGCTTATATTATGCTTTTATGTTAATCATGGGAGCCAGTAGTCAATTATGGTGCCTAGGTTTTGTATATGGTCCCCCAACATAAGTGGACATGCCATTGTTTTGGAATTATATTTCGGTGTTAGATTACTTTGACAGATATCCCGTAGTTTTGTTAGGAGATTTCAACCAAGTAATATCTCAATATGACAAGAACGGAGGCCATATAGAGAGGGAAGAAAAATAAAAAAGCCTTCGACAACTAATTGTAAATAAGAACCTACAGGAAGTGTTGAACAAAGGATTATAATACACATAGTCCAAAAATAGAGATTTCCTAGAAATATGGTTGGAAAGACTGGGTAGAGCATTCATGAACCCTAACTGGGCTCCTCGTTAACCTGAAGCAAAAGTAATTAACCTACCTTTAATGTAGTCTGATCATAGCCCAATGATCCTAGACACACAACCAGCTCGTGCACATTTTTCAAAAGTAAGAAGATATGAAGCATTCTAGTCAAAATGGAAGCTACAAATCAAATTATTGCTAAATTGTAGGACACACTACATAAAATTAATCATAAGCTATTAGTGACCACAGAGATGGAAATAACATAGAGGAAACTTGAGGTGACACTAAGACATCTATGCAAGTGAAGTAGCAATACTTTTACATGCATGGAGAAGAGATCAAGGACATTAATGGTGCATCTTCGAATATTGCAAGTATGAGAGGGTATATACATGAACACAAAGAAGATTCAAGAAGTTAATACTAAGCTATAAGATGCGGAACAAAAGCTATTAGAATATTGGAAACAAAGATTGAAGATTAGTTCAATGAACTTTGGAGAGAACAACACAACTTTCTACCACAAATGGGCGTCAAGACGAAAATGTAGTAATCTCATACAAGGTATTCAAACACCATTGGCAGAGTGGATAATTGATTAGGAAGAAATTAAAAATACCATATTGATTCATGTAAAATACGTGTTTATCTAATCGGAGGGGCATTCTCTTGTAGTACCAGGAGACACCTAATAGTCAAAATACTTAGAAGTGTTCCAAGAAACTTGCATAAGATAAATTTGATAAATTAAAAAACCTTTCACTGCTCAAGAAGTCTAAAACGCCATTAGAGAGATAAACTCTTGGAAAGCACCAGGAGAGGATGGTCTACTGAACTTTTTATGTAAAAGACACTAGCGGATCGTTGGGAGGAACTGACCCAATCCATCCCACTGATTCTCAATGGAGAACATGTGCAGGGAAGCTAGAATAGAATGTAACTCATACTTATTCCCAAAAAAGAAAATGCCAGTAGAACAAACTGATTTCAAACTCATATCCTTATGCAATGTCAAATAGAAAATTATTTCCAAGGTACTTGCTAGTATAATGAATAAGCATATCTCATCACTAATAGCTGACAACCATAATGACTTTATTCTATGCATAAAATTGGAAAAAAAAATGTTCTCTAACTCATGAAGACTTCATGAGAAAGTATAAAACATGAAAACAAGGGTATGTTGCAATAAAGATGGACATGAGTAAGACTTATGACAGGGTTTCATGGAGGTTTATGGAGAAATCCCTAATAGTGATGAACTTTCCTTTTGCATAGGTTGAACTGATTATGCATTGTACATATAGTGACCTATTAGGTGGAGCTAAATAGAAGTAAGTCCAACCATTTCGTCCCAAAGAAGGGGCTAAGACATGCCTGTCCTTCATCACCTTACCTTTTTATAGTTATCCAACAATACATGTCCCTATGGTTAAAAGCCTGACTGGAAAGAAATACAAACTTAAGTGTACATGTATCGAGAGGGAGACCTTGCATCAGCCATTTGATGTATGCAAATGATTGTATACTTTTCACGAAGTGCACATACTAAGCAATGAATTATCTGGCAAGAACAATTGATGTTTATGCAAGGTTTTCCTGGCAGAGACTAAATATTGACAAATGTACGATTCATTTCAACAGGATACTTCGACACAACTGTAGCAATATACAAGGTACACACTTAACATACATGACACTGGCATAGTAGGAGAGTACTTGGGTATGAACATTATCTTTGGGACTGAATAAAGAAGAATGTTTAATAGCCTCATTCAGAAATTCAGAGACAAATATGCTTCTTGGAAGACGAAAATGCTAAATTTGGCTGGAATAATTACACTAGAAAAGCATGTTTTTTCTTGAGTAGTGCTATACCCTCTGGAAATTTTCCATATTCCAATCAACATTTTGAAAATTCTGGATAAAATGACATCCTCCTTCATCTGGGGAGGAAATGTGGATGGAAAATCAATTCACTAGAGAGCATGGAAAAAGATAACAAAGTCCAAAGATGAAGGTGGGTTGGAACTCAGGTAAATAATTGGAATAAATAAATCGATTCTAGGCGATCACCGCTCGCCCTCAGTGGCCCACACCAACCGACACCATAGCCATCATGTGGGAGGTAAGTCACAGTAGCCCAGCACCAGGACCATTGGGGGCAGTCATACTCGGTGCCCACCAGGAAGCCCAAGCAGCCCTTGGCCCAAAGGCCAAGTTAACTCAGGACATTCCCACATGGTGGCTGCCGAGCGTCGAACCACTGACCTCGTGAAAGGTCACCCAACTCCCAACCACTGGGGTACACCTGCGGGTGTTAAATAAATCGATGCTAGAAACACATTATTGGACAATGATGTCAGACAAGAACTGTGTGCTTCCACAGCCATACACAGCTAAGTATGTGAGAGACAGGAATTTCAAGACTGTATGAGCCAAAAGTGGTGATTCATAGAAGTCCATAGCATGGGCCAAAACATCATCTTAAAAAATATGGACTGGAGAGTTATAAAGGAAAGGGCAATGGTGGTCTCTTAAAATTAAGAGATAGCTCTAGAGGCCGAAAATCACTACAATGGTGGTCTTTAGAGCGGTCTCATAATAAGAGACCACTCTATGATCTCTTACCAAGACACCACCCAAGAGACCACATGTGGCCCACATTTTGTCCTGTCTTGTCCCAACCTTTGTTTTTCCTAAAAGTTGAAATTTTTTTAATTAATTTTTTGTAAAATCTGATTTATTTGTAAAATTTGAAATTCAAGTAAAATCTGAATTTTTTTGTAAATCTGATTTTTTTTCGTCAAATCTGATTTTGTTTTTGTAAAATCTGATTTTTTAAATAAAAGCTGAATTTTGTAAAAAACAAAATTAAATTTTAAAAATGAGAAAATGTATTATTAAATTTCACATTCAATTTATTTTGAGTGCTCAAATTTGTTTAAATTAAATGTAAAAAATTAATTAGTATGATAGAAAAATCAAGTGGAATCCATGAATAGTAAAGAGTAGTCTCTTGCCATTGTGGAGAACAAAATATGTGGTCTTTTAAGTGGTCTCTTAAGGTGAGATGAAAGAGAGAGATTGATATAAATAATATATTTAATTGATAAGTGTTAGGATAAATCAGACTCCTGATTAGATTATGATTTATTATGATTAGAGTTCTTTCCTTATTACACCTCTATTGTACTCTTTATATATTCAGATATCAATAATACAATTGATTACGGCAAATCATTCTATCATGGTATCAGAGCAAGTTCTGATCCTACACCCTAAATTTTAATTTACTGTTCAGCACCTCCCTCCTTCTCTCTTTTCCGGCCCTGATCCCGGCGAAGTTTCCGGTCAAATTCCAGCGGAAGTTTCTGCCCACTGGAGTACCAAGAGGTTCATCGGCATTGGAGTTCTTCTAGAGGCATCGCCATCGATCCAGAGGCATCGTCGTCGTCCAGAGGCTTCTTCTAGAGTCGAGCGGCGAAACCATTCTTCACGGTGAGCGGCGAAGCTCTTCTCCCACATGTACCTACAGCGGCGGAACCCTTCTCTCCAACGGCGTTGAAACCCATCTCCAGGGGTGAGTTTCGAGCTTCCAGCGGCGAGCTTCAGCGGTGAGTTTCCGGCGGCAAATATACCCATTTTTCCGGCTGCGAGATCCACGCGCCCACATGAAGGTCATGCGCAAAGAAGATTCCAGTGCGTCCCGTCATTCCAGTGTATGAAGTCACGCGCGATTTGACTCGCAAAACTTTCAAATTTATCGCGAGTTGATGTTGTTTATCGCGAGTTGAGGTCCTTTCTCACGAGTTTTCATATTCTAATCAGCACCCAGTCAATTTCTGTGCAATTCTTGGGCTTTTGCTATGGTTTATTTGGGTCCTACATCTCGGGAAGATTGCTCCACTAATTGGGTTGTGGACAAGGTGTTGTTTCAGGCCAGTTTGAATGGTCACATTCGTCATTCTTCATCAAATCAGGGATCGTTGATTCAGGTGCTACATCTCATATCACTGCTCACACCAGTCATCTTGATCAGGTACAACGTTATCGTGGTTCTGATTCTATTCTTGTTGGAAATGGTGAATCATTATCTATTTCTCACATCGATCAATGTCATTTATCTGGTTTCTCTGTTAATGATGTCCTTGTGGTCTCTAAGATTACTAGAAGTTTATTGTCCATTAGCAAGCTTACTCGTGATCTACCTGTCCGTGTTATATTTGATGCCGATGCATTTTCCATTGAGCACAAGCTTACAGGGGCGATAATTGGTAAAGGCCGTCATAGGTCTGGTCTTTATTTTCTTGAGACTGGTGATTCCAGTTTTTTAGGCGAACTACGCTCTACAAAACTTCATGTTTCTTTTAAGCAGTGGCACTCTCACCTCGGTTATGTGTCTCATGATACTATTCAGTTATTGAATCGACGGGACCTTATTGCTGTCACTTCTACTATGCATGCACCTGTCAGTTGCTCTCCTTGTCAGATGGCCAAGAGTAGCCGTTTTCCCTTTCCCACTAGTGACAAGCGCGCTACTGGTTTATAGGATAAAGTACATTGTGATTTGTGGGGACCAGCTCCTGTTTTATCTGTCGGTGGTTTCTCTTATTATGCCATTTTCATTGATGATTTTTCGCGATTCACATGGTTTCTTCTGATGCAGCATAAGTCGGATTTCTATGACACTTTTATCCAGTTTCAGAAATTCGTTGAGAATCAGTTTTCTGATAGGGTTAAAAATTTTCAGACCGATGGTGGCGCCGAGTTTACTAATCACCGACTTCAGGCTCATCTCATATCATGTGGCATTCATTATCATATATCCTCGCCCTATACACCTGCTCAGAATGACCGAGCTGAGCGGAAGCATCGTCACATCACAGAGACTAGTCTTGCCATGCTTTTTCACTCTTTTGTGCCGCACTGTTATTGGGTGGAAGCTTTCTCCTTTGCGGTTTACATTTTTAACCATCTGCCTAGTTCAATTCTGAGTGGCAAATCACCTTTTGAGGTTGTTTTTGGTCATGTGCCTGACTATACCCTCTTTCACCCGTTTGGTTGCCGTGCATTTCCATGTCTGCGTGCCACTGCTACTGATGAGTTTGCACCCCGATCCATTCCCTGTGTTTTTATTGGCTATATCCCTCGTCACAAGGGCTTCCAGTGTCTCGACTGACTTCTGGGCGCATCTATATCTCTCATCACGTTCATTTTAATGAAACTTTCTTCCCTTATGTCTCATCTTCCACGGACAGTCGTTCGATTTCAGATCTGAAAATTTCACCATTTTTTATGGAACTGTTACTTCATCGATTGGGGCCACCACGCCTGTGTTTGTGCCTATTCCAGCTGCCCCTCCTTCACCACCATCTTCCATCTGGACGGCTGACCTGAACCCGGCTCCTCGCCAAATGCCCACCATATCTCAGCCGCTGGCCAGCACTCCTTAGCCACCGTCTCAGCCACCGGCTCAGCCACCGGCCACCACGTCTCAGCCAGTATCGGCTATTCTTTCTCCGGTGACTTCCGACGGCCACTCTCCGGTCAGCGCAGCTCGATCTTCCTCGGTGTCATCAGCTGGTTCGACTCCTCCAGTTTCGCCGCCCCAGCTTCGTACTCATCGGATGCTGGTTCTCAGCTTCACAGCTCTACCAGTCCTCCATTTCGGGATCCTACACTTTATCGTTCTCTTGTTGGTGCTCTCCAGTAACTCACCATCTCTCGCCCAGATTTGGCATTCTCGGTCAACACGGTGAGTCAGTTTCTTCAGGATCCTAGAGATGACCATTTTGCTGTTGTGACTCAGATTTTGCGGTATGTTCGTGGCACTTTTCATTTTGGTCTCCGGTTTTGTTCTGCTAGTACTCCTGATGTGTTAGGATACTCTGATGCTGATTGGGCTCGCTGTCTGGAAACTCGTCGGTCCACTTATGGCTATGCAGTTTTTCTTGGTGGGAATCTGGTTTCTTGGAGTGCCAAGAAACAGCCCACTGTTTCTCACTCTAGCACTGAGTCCCTCATATACTATCAATTCACTTAAGTAAATCTCCTGGTGGGAAAGATCAGACACTTTGGAGGCCAAATAAGGATGACAGATATAGGTTAAAAAAAAGGGATACTATATAGCAATGAAACCACACAGTTTGCTGCACCAAACCAAACAGATGTAGTTGGATACTAGGAAAATGTGGTGCAAGATCTAGAACCTGAAATCGCCTAATAAAATTCTATTTTTTCTTTGGAGGGCACTCAATAATGCTCTACCAACAAAGGTAAATAGAAATAGGAGACAGATGGCCCTATGCAGTGTATGTACCGGACTTGGAATTGAAAATGAATACAATACACATCTCTTTCTCAAATTCGAGGCAACAAAAAGAATATGGAGAGCGTTCTCACTTGGTTTTAATTTTGACCAAGGCCAATAAATGGAGTTCACAACATGGTTTTCAGACTGGATAAAAAATGCTCCTGCAACAAAGGAAATACAACTCTCGACTTTTGTCTTATGGAAAACATGGAAAAGTCGTGACAAGAAAGCACTTCAAAGTGAAGAAAATCCCCACTGTGTGCGAAAGTAAGTGTGTGCGAAATTAAGGTGCGAAAGTGTGTGCGAAAGTGCTGACTTCACTACTGTTCATTTATTCCCTCCGCTTCTCTTTCTCTTCCGACCGTTACTCGCCGGCAACGGTAACACAGCCACTGGTAACGGTTTTTTTCTCCGCCACGCGGCGGGGTCTCCCCTCCACGCTCGATGGCAGCTTCCACCTCCAACTCCAATCTGCCACCGCCACCTAAAACGTTTGCGGCCGCTCTTCAGACAAAATCTCCTCCATTGTCATCACATCTTCCCAATAACCCTGAGCTAATCCCGAAATCCTCCCACCTAGGTGATATTGCCTGTTTATACTCTGAGGAACAAATTTCCACATTATCAGCTCATTACTCCAATGCATTGGTCGGTAAATTTACCAAAGGTAGAATCTCAATGGATCAGATGGAGGTGGCCCTTAAAACTATTGGGTTCGAAGGTAAGTACCAATTGGGATCTCTTGATTACAAACATATACTAATTCGTTTTGAACAGGTTAACGATTACCAAAGGTGTTGGATGAAAGGCATATGGAATTTCAATGGCGTTTCACTGAAAATGCTTAAGTGGACTCCTGAGTTCTCTACGCAAAGAGAATCCCCCATTGTCCCCATTTGGTGTACAATTAGGGAGGTACCACTCTATTACTATAACTCCTCATCTATTGAAGCTATTGGTAACAATATTGGTAACTTTATAAAGAATGATTATGCTACTGAGATGCTTACTAGGCCATCGGCCATAAAATTCTGTGTTGAAATTGACCTACTGAAGCCTCTGCCACAATACATTAGGCTTGGTTCAATATCAAACAATAGAAAATATCCAATTGAATTTGAGGATATCCCTCTATATTGTGGACATTGTGCTAAACTGGGACATTCTTCAAGCCAATGTAGGGTTAACTCTCAGAATAATAAGGAAAGAACTGAGGAAACTAATAGAATCCACACTCAACCTATCCCTCAGTGGCAGGCAACCGGGAAAAAATTTGAATTACCACCACTGCTCACTGATTCACCTACCCATACTCATGTCTCTCCTATTGATAAGGTAGTCAGTAACCCTGATCCTCTACTGCAACCAGCTCAAACTCCAACAACACCTGTTTCTAGTGGTCTTCAGACAATTGGGAGTCCAGATAACACCACCACTAGGTTACTAAATGCCACTGCTAAATCTAAAACATTTCTGAATACTTATGCAAGAGATGATCTCCATATTGGCTTGCATCGTTCTCTTATGATTGATGCTACTGCTAATCCTACACTTTCCTTAGGGGGAAAGATGTCCAATAGATTCTCTGTTTTGCAGGGAGAAGACACTTATTCTCAGGAACAAGAGGAAACCAGCTGCAGTAAACAGAAGGATCTGGAGCAACCTTTGGATTTGGACTTAGATGAACAACAAAACCTGGAAGAGGGATCTGAGCAGACAGGTAAGTGTGAACATCCAGGTAAATCTAAAAACAAAAAGGTGACCTATCTTAGTCAGCTAAACAAAATGTTATTAAGGTCAGCTACAAAAGGTGTAAAATCAGGTGAAATATGATAGGAACAGTTAGTATTAATTTTCTGATATGGAATCTTCGTGGAATGGAATCATCATTGCTTAGACTATCTCATTTAATCAAAACCAAGAGAATTCAGTTGCTATGCATAATAGAACCTATGCATGATAACTCAAAAATACAGGCCTATATGACATCTTTACATTTTGCAAACTGTCTAGCACATCCTAATGGAAAAATTTGGTTAATGTGGACTCATCTTCTCACAGTCTCACTGATTACTTCTCATGACCAATTCCTTTTTGTTAGCATATCTCAATTTTCTCAAACTTTTAACATGAATGCTGCTTTCATTTATGCTTCAAGGGATAGGGAAGGTAGGAAAGCTTTGTGGACAGATTTAGAACCTTTGTCTAACAGTGACACTATTTTTATAGGGGATTTTAACACTATTAGGAGTCTAACTGAATACAGAGGACCCTCTAATCCAGCTCTAGGGACCATTAGAGACTTCAATACATGGATTAATTCAAATGGGATTCAGGAAATAAGCACAGTTGGCAATTTATTCACCTGGTGTAACTCTAGGCTAAGGAATCCCACTTCCAAGAGGCTAGATAGGGGGCTCTGTACACTATCCTGGAGCTCCAAATTTCCATCTTCCTCCATCCAGATTCTCAATAGACACACCTCAGATCACTCACCTCTCCTCCTTCAGTTATCTAACCTAACATCCTCATATCCCAAACCTTTTAGATTCATCAATGCCTGGTTCCAAAGATCAGAATTCATAGGTTTAATGCAGGAATCTTGGGAAAAGCCTATACAGGAAAATGGAATGATTAAATTTTATCTGAAACTGATTAGGCTTAAAAGAGTCATCAAAACTTGGAACAGAGAATCTTTTGGTAATATTGATGCCAATGTTACACAAGCTGAAGATGCCTTAAGAATACAAGAATCTGTCTTCGATCATGATCCTAATGTAAATGAACTGGTTAAACTTAATCAGAAAAAAGCTAATTTGCAGAAGATTTTAAAGGAAAAAGAAAAATTTTGGAAACAAAAGGCAGGACTTAAATGGCATAAATTAGGAGACAACAATACTGAATTTTTTCATAAGACTGTCCAAGAAAAGAAATCTAGGATACAGATTAATAAAATAAAAAACTCGGATGGTCAATGGCTAAATTCTGAACCTGATATTCAGAAAGAGGCAATTTCTTTTTACTCAGATCTACTAACTGAACCAGATCAAGGTACAGATGATACCTTCTCCTCTCATTTTCTGAGCCAAATTCCAGTGATTTTAACTGTTTCTGATAATCATATTTTGAATTCTCCTATTCTGGAACCTGAATTAAGATTAGTTGTTCAGAGTTTAAGTAGCAACAGTAGCCCTGGCCCGGATGGCTTCACACCAAAGTTTTATAAGAAATGCTGGCCTTTTATTAAGGATGATCTATTAGAGGCAGTTAATGATTTCATTGTAGGATCTAATATTCCTAATGGGATATCTAGCACATGGATTACACTGATTCCTAAGAAAACAACCCCATGTCAGTTTGGAGACTTTAGACCTATTAGCCTATCTAATGTCTCTAATAAAATCTGCTCCAAGGTCCTCATGGAAAGATTAAAACCTTATATGGACTCTTTGATATCTCCTAACCAATCTTCTTTTTTGAAGAAGAGAGATATCTCTGATAATATACTATATTTACAGGAAATGGTTAGATTCTTGGATAAGAAAAACAGAATTCCCAACTGCATAATGAAACTGGACCTAATGAAAGCTTTTGACAGGGTTAACTGGCATTTTCTTAGGCAGATTTTAGTTAAATTTGGTTTCCAAGGGAATTTTCTGAATGCAGTGATGAAGAATTTAGCACAAGCAAAATTTTCAATTCTAATTAATGGGAAACCAGTTGGTTTTTTCCAAGCTACTAGAGGTATTAAACAAGGTGATCCTCTCTCTCCTTTCCTCTTTAATATTTTTACTGAAGCTTTTTCAAGGAGTCTTTCATATGTTTTCTCTACTGGAAGGCTATCCCATTTCCAATTTCCTGCATCAATATCTGCCATATCTCATCTATTATATGCAGATGATACCATAATTTTCATGCAGGCATCAAAATTAAATCTCATAAGAATAAAGGCTTTTCTAGATGTCTTTGAGGTGACTTCAGGGCAGAAGTTTAATTTCGAAAAGTCTGAATTCTACTTGAGTAAAAGAGCCTCTAACATTAAGATCTCTCAGGTTAAGTCCATTCTAAAAATGAAAAAAGGTTCACTCCCATTTACATACCTTGGTTGTCCAATATTTAGGGGAAGAACACTAAAAAGGTACTTTCAACCTTTAATGGCTAACCTGGATTCTAAACTTCAAAGTTGGAAGAATAAATGGTTAAGTGCGGGGGGGAAACTGGTCTTAATTAAACATTGTCTCTACTCTCTCCCACAGCACATTTGGGCAGTTACAAAACCACCAAAAGGGATAATTCGTACCTTTGAAAAAAGATTAGCCAGGTTTTTTTGGGGAGAATCTCATGGAAGAAATAATAAAATCTGGAGAAAATGGAAAGATATTGCAGTTCCAACTGACCAAAATGGACTTGGTTTTAGATCTATCCAAGCTATAATTGACACATGTTCAACTAAACTTTGGTGGAAAAGTCAATTAGGCAACTCCCTTTGGTCAAAACTGATCTGGTCTCTTCCTATATCCTACAGAAAATCTGTTACATGGAAGAGAATTGTCCACATTAATTCCTTTGCAGAGCAGCACTCAGTAATCATTCATGGGGAGGGTACCTGTAATTTTTGGGTAGCTAACTGGAGTTTTAAGGGGCCTTTAGGTACTATTATCCCTGAGCATATAGTTCAAGACATGCCATATTTAACTGTGGCAGATTTCATTCATAATAAGTCCATCATATTGCCTCAGATTATGTCTTTCTTGGACCTTGATACTGTGTCTTTTCTCCAGGAAGCATTTTTAGTCCCAGGTAGGAAGGATAGACTGGTATGGAAGCCTGAAGCTTCAGGTAATTTCACTTCTAAGTCTACCTACAAAATGCTCACTCAGATGCCAGGTAATTTCCCTGCCCCAAAACTCATTTGGAATAATGCATTGCAAAAAAAGATATCCATCTTTACTTGGAAAATGCTGCAATCATTCTTACCCTTTGATGAGGTGCTCATTAAATGTAGTTTCAGCCTAGCCTCAAAATGTCCTGCATGTTTAAATTCTGATTCAATACAACATTTTTTCATTTCATGTCATATTGCTAAAGCTGTTTGGGGTAACATGGCTTCGTTAGTTAATTTTCATCTGCAGGATACTCATTCTCTTCCTGAGAGATTTTTTATTTTTTGGAATACCAGAGATCTACCTCACTGGAAACACTTCATCTGCAAAATAACACCTTCCATAATTTGTTGGTCACTTTGGAAAGCTAGGAATAGATTCTTACATGATAATGTGCCACTTGACTCAGATCTGATAGCTAATGAGATTCTCAACCTATTAAAATTGGCTTTCCTAACTACTCCAAGGACATATTTCACTCACTCTTCTATCTCTTTACCTTTCCATCAGTGGATACCTTTCATTAGACCCCCACCTAAGCCTAATATATCAACTGTCATGTGGGAGAAACCTCCAGTTGGGTTTTTTAAAATAAACACTGATGCTTCTTGGTATTCTGATAAGGCTGCTGCTAGGATAGTAGTTAGGGACTACTGTGGTGATTTGATTAACTTATATTCAGTGTCCATCTCTGCTGATTCTCCGATTGAGGCTGAAATGAAAGCCATTTTACTGGCTATTCAAGCTTTGCCTGGAGTTCATTCGAACTGCATTTTAGAAACGGATTGTAAGCAAGCAATTAACATGATAAATTGCCCCTATTCAGCCAATTGGAAACTCTTTAACTTAGCTTTCAAAATTAATGCCCTTATGTGTGGAGCAAAGTTGAATCATGTTTTTAGGGAAGGTAACTCGGTAGCAAATGCGACTGCAAGGTATCATACTTGTCATCTTCAAAGTATCCAGTCTCATAACATTCCTCAGTACATTAAGGGACTAATTGTGTTGGACAAAGATCATGTTCCTCATGTTAGAGCTCACTAGTTTCTCACTTAGATACGGATGCTGCTGATATATATTTTTTTCTGTTATTTGCAGAACATGATCCAGCTCAAATGGCTTCCAACCGTTGCACCTCACACTTGCAAAGATCCATTGGCATTCATTGGAACAGTACTGCTGGGATACTGCCCTCCTGCTCCTTCCTCATCTTCGGATCAGCTGCATTCTGATCCACTGCTTCTCTAATCATTTTAGGGTATAGATGTTGCCTGGCCGGAGGTGTTAATTAACACGAGGGGTGGAGATTTTCACCTCCGGATCGCAACTTCACCAAATATCTTTTGTTAGGATAATCTTGTTCACAACATAAGATCTCGATATAGGATTAGTAGGACTTTTGGAGGGCAATTCTGTTGCCTCATCGCAAACTTTGATCTACATTTGTACTAATACTTCATTTGAGGAATGGGGAACCTCTAATATAGTACCCCCACCTTCGGGTGATTTTATTAAAAAAAAAAAAGTGAAGAAAATCCCTATTCAAAGCTGGGATTAAGCCAAGAATCAACACCTTTTTCATAAACAGATAATTTGAAGGTGAAGAGAACATGGATTTCAATTAAGAACTAATGCAAGAGGAAGCCCAAATAAACACAACCCGGTCCTTACAACAAGGATACCTAGATATTTCCATGCTGCCAAATCCATTGGAGCATGTGCATGGAAAATATGATCAGGTGACAGCCAACAAATTCCAACCTTTGGATCATACTTCTTCCTAGATACCTCACCTCTTCAAGCAAAATCTGAAACATGTTGGAGGGCTATCAAAGCTCGTGCAAGATTTCATTCAAGCCACATAATTTTCTACACACAACAAAAACGCTCTCCCACTTCTCTCTCGTACACTGTTCATCTTCCCCAATTATTTCAATGCTAACGGCTAATACTCAGACATCCATACCAGGAAAAAATGTTGAACAATACAACCTAGCCAGCCTGAACTCACATTCTAATGCCGTTATGGCGACACCTGCCGTCAAAAGTTTTGCTCATGCCGATTTTCGTCTAAATCCCAAATTTTGTAGACTTAATTGGTAATAATGGACATCTCATATCCATGGGCTCTTTGATCTTCCTTTTGATTATCTTTAGTAGGTCGCATGTGGGTACTTTTTGTTTACATTCTATGTGAAGGCCGTTCGTAAGGGCGGTAGAAGAAATTGAAGGTTGTTCGCAAGAACGATAGTAGAGACCAAGGTAATTCACCTCTAGAATGGTAGTAAACAAAGGCCACGATCATCAATGCATGGTAGAAGGAGATTGATGCCGAAGATAGGCGGTTACGGAATTCATAGCGGCCAACGGAGAAATGAGGAATCGTGGTTTGATATTTTTTCCTTAGTCCGAGAATGATCCAAGAAGAATTATGCATTAAGATTGGTTTCATTGGATTCGTCTTTTTGAGTACTATAAAATTGACTACTAAAACTCTCAAATCAGACTAACGGTTTCTCGTAGTGAAGGAAACTAGTTCATCCGACTGAAGCACCAACGGTCGGGCACAGACCGTGCATGGTTTGGCACCGACAGCCCTCGCCAAAGGAGACGCCCTGCGCCACGGAGACCGATGCCAGGCAGTGGTGCGACCTGCGCCAGAGACGATGGGCTGCCAAGCACAAACCGAAAGACCCCTCCATGCGGCTAAGGATGGGCGCGGGACGTCCCATTTTAGGCATCATGTACCATTCCAAGTCACTATGAAGAGACCAACATGCGGGATGTGGGAATTTATGCAGCCCGCACCAACTTTTTTGAGCAAAGCACCAAGTCTGACCATGGCTCACCCCAACGGCCACGGGCACGGATTCGGAGCATAAGATTCAGCACTCTAATAACGCCCCGTAGGTGCTCAGCCCGCGCCAGTGCTAGATGCAACCTGCGCCAACCCTAGCGCACCTCCCACCACGTTGAATATCCACACCACGCTCAAAACCCGGCGCCCCGTACCCATGAAGCAACACAACCCATGCCAGGCCTCCCGTCCCGCGCCAAGTACTGCCACGGCCGCATCATCACGATGCCCTGTGCCAAGCGGCGGATGAGCTAGGATTTACCCTATTTTGGGCCTATTTTTAGGCCCAATCTCCTACTACTATATATAGAACCTTAGTCTACTAGGTTTTGAGACTAGACACACATACTTAGACTTTACTTCATTTTCATATTGCACTTTCAAGAGTAGAGGAGTAGAGTAGATTCTCTCCTTAGGAAACTTTTTCTTCTTTTTATTTTGCGTTGATCCTAAGATGTGGAATTCAAATCTATATTTGAATTTTATGTCTAAGGAGTAGTTTATATAGCTTGGGGATAAATTGATGTGACTTGGTTATATCTTTATGCTTTTTGAGATTCTATAGTTCCTCCTAATTTTGTGTTCATAATACTATTGTGATTTTCTTTTGAGTTTGAATGCATGAATATTACACCACATATAAGCACATGCTTTGGGCTGTATTCATGCTAGGCGCACATATCTATGCTCCCTTGGGAAGGGAAACCCAGATGTTTGCATGGGTGGAGGGGAACGAGTCTGTGTGAGTGTGGCCACGGGAGATTCGAGATCACCTTGATCCACTTACCATCGCACCAGTCTTAGCCGACTTCATAAAGTTGTCTGATGGGTTTTGGGTAGAGATAGCTTAATTAGTAACAAGTTAGGGTTACAAGAAAACCTAGTATTACAGATAAGGTGGCTACGATCCTTGGGCCTAATTGATAAGACCCGGGAGGATTAGTTGCATTCATGGTGGAAGCCCGGGACTTAATCGCACGGGGAAGAATCAGACATACAACAATGATCAGACCTTGTTTTACTCCCCTAATGACGATGGTTGTGTCGATTGAGGGTTGCGATAGCACCCATCATGACAAGGACGAGGAAGTGTATGTCATCGGCCACACCACGTGTTATGGACACACTATTAGGTTTGCTTAGATATTCATGTGAAAGAATCGAGGATAGAAGCATTAGACTTACCAATCACTCAATGAGTTCCCCAAGTGGTAGCTTTAAATTGTAGTTGTGTTCTTTTACTTTGCATGTTTGGTAGTTGCTAGATTGAAAATCCAACCCCCACCCCCCCCCTTTGCATGTTTTCTTTACTAGTTATTCCTTTCACTCATACGGATTGACAACCCGTACGAGGTTGTGTTTTAGGATGGTACATTAGACCTAGCATCTTTATGGATAAACTCAGGGCTTGCCATTAACTACTCTCTATGTAGAATAGGAGTGAGATCGGGGTGTAGAACTATAACTTTTATCCATAACCACTGCCCCCCGCTCGGGTTAATTAGCTAAAATTAATGACCCCGGGTAGAAGCGGGTCAACATACCACAACCATTGTTTCAAAAATTGATAGCTTTGCAAGTGTAGCAGGGACAGTCCCCTCCGCAATAAAATTGTGACTCCGGGACAGTTGGATCAAAGGAGGATGGCCAGCACACGCCTTCTTCTTAACAGGATCCAACTTTGCATGAGACCCATTGGTGTCCTCTTTTTGCCTCGCCCTACGAGACATTTCATTTGACGTACAGTTACCGCCTCCCTTACCGTATTTTTCATTTGACCCAAAAGCTTTCGATTGTACGGTAGCTTCAAGGATCACATCCTAAGAGATAAAAAACCTCAAATTCATTATTAGTCTCAGCTGTCAGAGTCTTTTAGTCCTCGCCATTATCACTAGCAATAAAGTTTATCTCAGCAGAATGTTTGGTCAGGTTCATATTTGCAGCTTAGAAGAAAAAATAAAGTTATGTGAACATATAAACATAGAAATAACTAGAATTGCCACAAACAAAAGCAAGTTGGACAAGGTGGAAACAACCAAATCAACGACTAGTAAAACACATTTGCTCAAACAGCTAGCGGGGCAAAGGGTAATGGAATGCTGGATAAGAGATGTTACAACTTTGGACTCGGCATTAAGGTGAACCCATCCTTAGGAATTTTCAATTTGGGAACACCATAGTTCCGAATCGGAAAATATGGCCTACTTTCACTATCAAGTTTTATATAGAAATTTTTTTCACGCCACACACCACAATTATTGGGAAATTCACTAATGAACTCAACTTTTGGGATCACAAGATAAAGGGTGAACTTTTAATACGTGTTCTTCACTTTGCAAAGATGGTAGAGGTTACAAAATAAATCAATGGAAAAACGAACACTAGCCGCTTAACACACATGGTAGAAAAAAAATGAAAGTAGAAAAAGCGTTAGGATGTAGCTGACATAAGGCAACTTTATAAGGGGAAGGAAAGTCCAAGACGTGTTGGGGAAAGGGGAAAGAAAGCCCAAGCTTAAAATAATCTAAATCACATGATATGAAATCGGGAGGGGGAGTGCGAACACTCTCAGGAGCATCAAAAGCTTTAAGTTCATACGAACATAGAAAAGGGAAGCTATGTTTCAACTCCTCAACATAAGAATCAGATAGGATACTATTAATTATTGAAGAGCCGGCGAGGTGGTCGTAATCGTCCCTAAAGTCAACATCGTTCCTAGGGACGTGTGGCACAAAAATTCCAATTTTGTTAGAGGCGGACATTGAACAGCTCAAAACCCTAAAATCCAGACAAAGGTTGTGTCAATTAAAACAATATAGGCCAGAATTGATAATTCTGGCCAAAAGTCCAGAACAGATGCAGATTGGCGGAGAATAAAATTATCACCGCAAGGGAACTAAACCACACCGCATAAATAAAACCCTACAAATTCAGACCTACACAACTCGGTTCAGACTAAATAAAGAAAAACACAAGAAAAATTACTAGTTCAGTGAGGAAAATGAGAGATGATCAGAGAAATAAAAAGGATGGTAGAAGATGAAGACGTCTGAAACTAGGGAAAGTTTAAATTATAAACGATGAAGAGTTAAGAGACAATAAAGGGAACATTGCGTAATCATGACTGCATGACAAAAAGCACTTTACCTTTTTGGAACTCAAGAAGGCTGTGGTAGTAGTACACTGAATAGGGACAACTTTCAAAGCATAGGATTCAAGGAAATTATACGAAAGGGAAAATGTAACAATGGATGAGGAAATTACGGAATGGATAGCGAATGCAGAGGAGCGAAACTCGGCTGCAAGATCGCAACAGCTAAATACCCGTGAGATACGGAACATTTAAAATTTTAAAATTCAAATTCAAAAGAATGCGTAATTCAATGAAGTGGAGATACAAAGCCAAGAAGCATACAACACTTCGCAAAAGCAGTTCACATTACAACGAAAACAAACCGATACTACGCATAGGCTAAGGGTGAAATAATATGTTCAAACGCAACTCCTAAACATGGCCTTAGCTTTGTGTAGTATTGAATTCATGGTTGGGGGGCTTATGGTGTATGTGTAGCCTAGCGGTTAAGAAACCGCTAACCTCTAGGCCCAGCCCAATCTCGTTCCACGGCAAGACAAATCCAAAGTGAAAATTGGCCAGGCGTGGAACTATATAGTCGTGGCATAGAACGTGGACCGAGAGACCTAGCGCGAACAAGGAACACAAAGCAATGAGCGTAAAACGTGGTGATCATGGTATGACTCACGATCTCAACTCCAAAAAATAGGAACCACAATGACATGGGCATATAAATACAACAAACTCAGAAGGAGCTAAGGTAAGCGTGAATACTCCAATAAATTTCTGTTCTTAAGGAGGAAAACTGACTTGATCGCCGGAGCTTTTCTCTCGGAACCACTTCCGGGATTAGTTTTGCATGAGAACGGATTCACAAAGGGAGCAACAAAGAGTTTGCCTAACCGGATCACCACATCAGGTGGATAGAGGAAACCTAAGACAACAATTTTCTAAGGCCATCTCCAACCATAAACACTAATTTTGGTGTTACACTACTCCAAATTTAGTGTTGTACAATAACTTTACACCATTTCTCTCCAACCATCAGCACTAAATTTTACACTAAAAAGAATATTTCATTATATGCTAATGTACATATGATATTTTATTACTTTCTTCTATTTTATATTATATTAAAATTTATATGCAATTATGTATTAATTTAGATAAAAATAAGACTACATTAATTTAGATTTAATTTGTGAAGCTAAATATCTAAATGAATTTATATTTAATAAAATTATAAATATTGTTAGTTTAATATCCACTTAAATTTAATACGTACGTTGTGTGAGTTTTAAATTAATTCATTCGAAAAGAAGTTAAAAAATTTTATTACAATAATAATAATGATTACAAAACATTGATAAAAGTACAATTAAAAATCTTCAAAAGTACAACGGAAATATACCATTACAGTTTTATTATGTTTAAAACATTAATAAATTAATACGGAGCCATCTATAATAAACATTAGTTGTGGAATGTATATAGTTATTTTCAAATTAAATTTTAATCTTAAATTATAATATTTTTAATCTAATGCATAATTATTATATATATTATTTGTATTTATATCAATAAACTAGAATAAAGATGAATATGAAATTGAGAACTAACTAAAACTGGTGAAAGTAAATAAAACACAAATAAAAGATTCAAATGTTGGAATAAAATACTAATATTCTATATTTGGTGCAGTGAATAGTAAAATAGCAAATATAGTGTTTTACTGTTCATCCAAATCAAATATAGTGTAATTCAGATAATCGTTGGAAATGCCAAAAAAAATATAGTGTTGCACTATAATATACCTGTTACTCACATACCACACCAAATTTGGTGCACCCTTGGAGATGCCCTAAGGCATCCAAATCAATGGAAGTTGTGCCGACGGGAGCATTCAAAACGGTTTGGGAGTCGCTGGCAGGGTCACCTAATTGTGAATATTGACAAAATTGACCCCACTGGCAGCAAAGGAACTCTCGAGCAGAGCACAGATGGAACGATACTTGGAGTTGGTCTTAATGCAATAAGATTTGCTCTTAGGAGAGCCAGCAGTGGAAACCATGGCAGAAGAGAAAACAAAGGAGAAAGAAAATAGAAGGTAAGGAATAACAAAGACGATGCCTGGGAAAGACAAAGTGATGGCCGAAGAGAACTTAAAGTGGAGGCAAGAAAGAATGGAAGAAGAATTAAATGAAAGAGGGATTTGAAAAGACAAAGGCAACAGGCCCAAGAAATCCTTTGGAGATAAGAATAACAGTGGAGTAATGAACCATTTTTGGGGACGTGTGATTTAAGAAGTGTGCACACGAAAACCACCGAGAATTGGACATGTGGCAAGCATTTACGCAGGCGTGTGATGAAGTTACTTTGGTAGTTTAGTAGTACGAAGTTTTTAAAAATCGTCCGACTTTCCTGCCAATAAGCCACCTGATCCCATCACAAGGAGCATGTTACTAGGACGCTTTCTATGCCCTGTGGACGCATCAAAGATCTAGCACATTGCCATGTATCGGTCTAGTGAACAGGGCTTGGACTGGGGGACTTGACATGAAGTGTCCATTATAAGCCCGGGAACAGATCATGCATGTACCAAGGGTTTGGGATCAAATCCCAACCCAGGAAAATGGCCCAATGGGGGAATAACGCGGGGCCTGGTCTGGAAAGCAATGGTAATGGGAATGATGTGACGGGAGCGGTCATGTCAGCCCCCAAACACATATAACAAGGGATTTAGGCAATCGGTGAGGTAATATTTACATAATCAATTCACTATTCATGAATATACTCCTTACATGGTAGCAAAGACTAACCGTGAGTGTCGGAGCAGGCACGGCCCTGCGGCTACCTGGCTGACCTCAATATGCCTGTTTTGTAGGTCCCGGAGAAAGCTGAAGAAAGAAGGAATTGAAACAGTAAGAGATCAAAAATAAGACTTAACACTGGCAACTTAGGAAACATTGAGGGGTCCAGATAGGTTGAAAACTCAAACTAGCAACCTATGCAAAAATGTGAGGCCTAAATTGTGGGGAAAAAGTTAAGGTGTAAGGTCAAAACAAATGAGTGGCTAGGATGAAAAATCGATAAGGATCCTAGGAAGCATGAAAGAAATCGAAATAAATGGATTTGAAGGCTCATTTTTTCCACTTCGATGAGCTCTAAGGGAAAGTGAAGTCTCCTCTTATTTTACTTTTGATGATTGACATATCATTTTTGTCTTGATTATATTTTTGGTGAACTTTCTGGGTAGAACTTATTTAGGTCAAGATATGAGGGATAGGTAGTCATCTATGTTTTAGATTTAGGAGTTCCCAATAAGAGAATTCAAGTGTTCTATGGTATAGAGGATTAGGAAACCACCTTACGTCTTGATCGTTCTTACTCGATGACAAGTAAGGGTTTAAGTATGGTAGATTTGATGTGCTCATTTTATACTATATTTTTAGCACATTTGATGCTCATAATTTTAATAGGTAGTAGGTTTTTCTTTATATAATTGGATACTTTACCAATTAGAGGATAAGGATCACACTGCATCATTTTGTATCTTTACTCTTTCATTTGTGAAGTGTTTGATTTATTAGATGATTCCTTCCATGATCGGGTCAAGGATCAGAGTTTTGATGGGAAGTGAAAACCACATCACTAGTAGAAGGCCACTTGCAAGAGTAGTAGAAGAAAGAAGGCCACCTCCAAAGTGGTAGAAGAGTGAAGATTAGGCAAAAAATGGGATAAGGAGGATGAAGAACCCTAACTCGCGGAACGTGCAAATGTGCATGTTCTGTGATACTTTGTTTATTTTCAAGAGTGAAATCAATGTCCAACTCGTGAACCATGCAAATATGCATGGTTTGAAATTTTCAGTCTACAAACAAGGGTGAAGATCAACATCTAGCTTGCAAGCTGTGCAAATATGTACGGTCTATGATGCTCAGTGTCAAGTCCGGGACCAAGATTCACATCCAGCTTGCTAACCATATAAATATGCACGACGACCAACCAAAACAAGGGTTTGACTACAACTTTTAGCCTTCTCTTTCCTCTCTCCTATAAAAGCACCATTTTACCCAATAGACAAGGGTTTGAACTTTTGGGAATAAACCCCTTTTCAACATTGATTACTCTTTATTTATTGCTTGTTTTTCATGGATAATTATAATTTTCTTATGGGTTTTCATTATCTATGCTAGATTGTGCTAGTGAGTAATTGGTAAACATGTTTAGCTTGATATTGTGAGATTTAGGTTTATTTAATATTTTTCTAATGATTATAAATTGTATTTATGTTTAATTTTATGATTAATGCATGAATAAGATTCAGATAACAACTAGTTGTGATTATGAATTGATTAAGTGCTACACTTGGGAATGAACCCGGAATATTTCATCTTTTTATCGATTTGGTCGTTGATTGATGTTAGGATTATGATTAGGGGTGAGAGCTATCCGTAATTTTCAATTGATTGCTTATATTTAATTTGAGGATCTGATTGAGTTCATCTTAGTTAGTGGTGTCAGTTTGTGGCTAGGGGTGACAACTAGTTGTAATTTGTTATGATCACATTCGAGGCTAATGATGAATTTGTATGGTTCTTTCTTTGTGTCCAATGTAGGCATTAGGACAACCAACCGTGTTTTAGTCTAGAGGATATAATAGAGCCATTGATGCTCTTACCGGCTGGAGCATCATCTAATGAATGGTAATGTTGGATCCCAATGTTAACTGCTATTCCCGTCGTTAGTTTCACGAATGGATTATGCGTTGATTAACCTCGAGGGAAAGGGTTATAGGGTGACTGGCAAAGGTGCACTATACCTGATATAGGTGGGGGATGTTGAGGGGAGAAGTTCTCGGAGATTCAAGCTCTTCATAACGTGTGATCAGGACATTAACAGCGAAACAATAAATCAAGTATCAGGGGATAGTTTAAGCATGTAAACCAATTTCTAAACGTTTTGTTAGAATATAGTTTTATAACTCTCATGATGTGATATATCCATTTTATGTGCATAATTTAGTACTGTTTTGGGTCACTTTTGTGCTCTTTTATTATCAAGAGCTTGTGTTTTACCTTGAAATTCGCTTAGGAGGGGTAAGAGCAACTTTACGCTCTTTTACCTCTTATAAGTGGAATTTGCATGACAAGGGAAGAACACGGAGGCTTGAACACCGGTGGCCATTAATGATTACATTTTTGAAGAATTTTGAAGACTTGCTTCGAAGACATGAAGAACGGAGGCCATCGAAAACCATTTCTTGAAGACTTGAAAAATGAGAGGAATCATTGTGAAGATAAATGTTTGCCACAAGAAGAAGAAAAGAAAACAGGGTTAAATTCTAGCACTCGCCGCGAGTCACGACAAACCCGTCGCAAGCCTGTCGAGAGATGCGACGAACCCATTGCGAGTCGCGACCAACGGGTGGCCCGAATCTAACCTTATCATTTTGTACTATAAATAGCACTCTCTTTCCTCTCATTCATATCTTCTCCTTCTGCATTTTTGGTACTGTTCTTAACCCTATTTTCTTCCATTTTTAACTTTTAATTCTCTTGTATTATATTTGGTTGTTTAGCATTAATCAGTATGAACTCTTGTAGCTAAATCTAGTTCTTGGGAGTAATTGATTGAAGCTTCCAAACTTATGTAGTAAGATTCTATGTTTGCTCATTTATGAACATTTATCGGAGAGCATTTATTCTGCCATTAATGTTGTGTTTTACCTCATTTATACCATGGGTTGTTTGAGTATATGAAATGTTTGTAAGATTGAAATGTTAGAGTGTTAGGAAAGTTGCAAATTTCTTAAATCATTTGATATGGAAATCCAACAGCATGGATTTAGAACTTCTTGTGTATAATGTGTGGCAATTCTTGCTAGATGAGTATGTTAATGTGGTTTGTTTTCATATTTGTCACATAGATTCAAAGAAAGGTTGAACCTTGAATGTTTTTTGTTCTAAGTCTAACCTAATAACTGCTTTGTTTGGTTAAATGACTATGTCTTTGGTATAAGGCTTGTTGTTATCAAACCTATGGTCCTTTGGGTGAAATTCCATTGATGAAATACCCCTATGATGTTTTTTTGTCAAGGGTGATCATCAATGGGGTTTGCAAATGGTCGTTGTTTGTCTTTGCAAACTACTCTTAAGGAGGAATGAATGTTGATCTTTGAATGAGAAGTAATAACATTCCCCATAGACAATAAATGTAATTGAATGAGTGAATGAATCAATGAGCTATATGAAGTTTGGAAGTGGAAGTCGATTGCCCCCAAGGCTCCGTTAATTATCATTTACATCGTATCTTTAGTTGTATTGCATGATTAGCATAGTTCTCTTGCTTTGCTAGTTGTTGTATTTCAATTTGATAACTTAGGATCAAAAACCAACCAACCCCCCCCCCATCTCCCCCTTGTTTACATGCTTTTATATGTATCTATGTATGTATATGTTTAGTATGTTTTCTTCTATATATGTTGAAACACTTGAAAAGATCCCTCTTCTTGTGGATGACTCCGACTTGCCACTATCTACTTAATTGTAGATAGGAATAATTAGGTCTTAAAGGTATTAACTTTGAGAGTTACGATGATGACCTCCCAAATTTTGGCCCCGCTGCCGGGGAAGAGGCGTTTATTTTTAAGTGTTTAGGCTTATTATGTGTGATTATATGCTAATTTTAAATATTTGTTAGTTTTATTTTATTTTGATTTCTTAGTTGATTTTCCATTTTCACTTGGCTTAGATACGTATTGTTCGAGTTCTTGTTGTACGGTTCGTACACGATCCTCTTCACAAGAGTTGAATTTGAGATAGGCTAGGAGGATTTCTTTGGAAAGTGTGAATAACACCCCTCCTAGTGACCATTTTGTGGATACCTCTTCCTCTTTGGAACATCAACTTGAGCATGAAAATGAGCTTCCGGGAAGGGGACCTCAACATCCTCCTCTTCAAGGGCGAGCTCCTCCTCTCAGCCAAAGGGAGATTCCTTTGGGGAAAGCATTGTTAAGAGACATCATGGCCCCCAACCTCAATCAATAACCAATGTGCATTGAGTATCCTGTGGTTGGACAGATAGGCACTTTGAGGTAAAGATCGAGTTCA
Source organism: Rubia yunnanensis (assembly GCA_037428765.1). Lineage (NCBI taxonomy): Eukaryota > Viridiplantae > Streptophyta > Magnoliopsida > Gentianales > Rubiaceae > Rubia > Rubia yunnanensis. The sequence goes on along the minus strand of CM075069.1, from coordinate 58,923,654 downwards.
TCAACATGCTACCCATCTCCTTGGTAGGCAAGGGGAGAATGCCAACAAACACCTCACCGAATTTCACTTCTTGTATGGTGGTACGGTCCTCCATGGAGTGGATGAAGATTTCTATAAGTTGAAGGCATTCCCGTTCACACTAAGGGATGGTGCAAGAGATTGGCTCCACTACCTACCGCCCAAGAGCATCAAGAGTTAGCTCGATATGAAAATGAAGTTTCTAGCCAAATACTTTCTGGCCTCTAGATCCGCTGCCTTGAAGAAGGACATAAGCAACATCCTCCAATAGCATGAAGAATCTCTCTTTTACTATTGGGAGATGTTCAAGAAGCTTCTTGCAAGTTGCCCTTACCATGGTTATTCAGAGGGGGATTTGGTTTATTACTTCTGCAATGGCCTTCTTGATGAATATCAAAGGTTGGTAAGAATTTCTTGTGGTGGCACCCTCGGGAAAAAAACATCCTCCAAGGCTATGCAATTGTATGAGGAGCTAGCGGAAGAAACGAGAAACGTTAGCTCAAGGACCGATTTGAGAAGAAGAAATTCAATGCCCGTAAGTGACTCTTCAAATAGTGGGAAGCTCGAGGATCAAGTCTTGCCCCTTGCATCTATGGGAAAATTGTTGATGACGAAGCTCGGGAATGCACCATATGTTAAATCATGTGAAATTTGTTACTTGGCGCATCCTACGGACACTTGCCCTACTTTACAAGAGGACTGTGTTAAAGAGGTAAGTACCATGGGCTATGAAGGGAATTAAGGCTACCAAGGATATCAAGGTGGGCAAGGCTACCAAGGTCACCAAGGTTATCAAGGGTACCAAAACTGACCGTACAATTTGGGAAATCGTGATAACCCGAACCTCTAGTATGGAAACCCTCAAGGAAGCCAAAAACAGAAACCACATCGGCCTCCTCAATAACAATATAGGCCACCTCAACAACAATTTCAAAGGGTCCAAGACAAACCCCGAGACCAAGGGGAGAGCTCGGGGCTAACAAAGGATGAGGTGGTGCAAGCCATTCACCGGTTGGGCATGTGTGCGGAGAAAAGTGAGAAATTCCAAGATGAAGCCAAGGAAAGTATCAAGAACTTGGAAACTCAAGTGAGCTAAATAGCTCAAATGGTGAATCGGATGGAAGCCCGGGAAAAGGGTAAGCTACCCTCCCAACTAGAGGTCAACCCTCAACAAAATACAAGTGCTATCACTTTGAGAAGTGGTAAAGATGTTGGCTCTCCCACGGTTGGTGAAATTTTTGAGGACGAACCTTGGAAGCTTGAAATGCTTGAGAAAGAAGTGAAAGAAAAGAACGAGTAGAAGGCAAGGAGCAAGAAAGAAAGGGAAAGGAGAAGGAAGAGGAGATCACCATTGAGAAATCAACCTTCATCCCCCCTCACAAGAAGGCAAGAGTAGTGGAGATTCCTCCATATATGCCGGAGCCACCGTTCCCGGAAGCTCTAAAAGACAAGAGGAAGGAATCCAACAAGGACATCTACGAAGTCTTTCGTAGGTGTGAGGTAAATATCTTTCTTTTGAATGCGATTTAAAAAATTCCTAACTATGTGAAATTTTTTAAAGAAATATGTGTAGTAAATAGGAAACAAAGAACGAAGAAAAAACTTTAAAATGGGAGAAGTGAACATGTCTCTGCTTTGTGCCAAAGGGAGTTACCCCCTAAATGTAGCGATCCCGTCATGTTCACGATCCCTTGCATGATATGAAATACACATTTTGAAAAAGAAATGCTTGACTTAGGTGCATCAATAAATGTGATTCCTTATTCTTTGTATGAAAGCCTCAATCATGGTACTTTGCACAAAACTGGGGTGGTGATCCAACCAAACGATCGTTCTAGTGTGTACCCTAAGGGTACCGTCGAGGATGTGTTAGTTAGGGTGGATTCCTTAATATTCCCCACGGATTTTTATGTCCTAGACATAGAGCATGATAAAAATGCCGCCCCAATCTTGTTGGGGAGGCAATTTTTGAAGACCTCTAGGACCAACATTAATGTGCATAACGGTACCCTCAACATGGAATTTGATAGGATTAAAGTAAAGTTTAGCATAAATGACTCTATGAAGTATCCTCTTGAAAAGTATTCTTTCCATGCTATTGATTTTGGTGACAATGTTGTGCAAGATGTTTTTGAATTGAGTGGTGATGATTCCTTGTTAGTTGCTTTGGAAAATGATGTTGAAAATGCATGTCTTGTGTATTCATGAGTACTAACTTGAAGGAAAGCATTGAGGAGTTAAGCATTTTCTAGGAAGTGATACAAAGTCCCGACCCTCTAGTCTTAGAGGAACCCGAGGAACCGGAATTATTCTTATCACTTGTGAAAGCTCCGGTGATTAAGCTTAAACCATTGCCAAGTGACCTCAAGTATGCATTTCTTGGGGAAGGGGAGACGCTTCCGGTCATCATTTCAAGCAAGGTCACCAAGGAGCAAGAAGAAAAGTTGGTGGTGTTACGGGAGAACAAGGAAGCAATTGGATGGACTATTTCCAATATCAAAGGCATAATTCCATCCACTAGCATGCATATAATTTTGTTGGAGGAAGATGCAAGACCCTGCGACAACCCCAATGCTGTTTAAACCCGCCTATAATGGAGGTGGTAAAGGTGGAAATCCTCAAGTTACTCAAAGCGGGCATGATTTATCCAATCTCGGATAGCAAGTGGGTGAGTCCAACTCAAGTGGTACCTAAGAAGAGTGGGGTGAAGGTAGTCGAAAATGAGAAGGATGAAATGGTACCCACTCAAGTTCCAAATGGGTGACACGTTTGTATTGACTACCGGAGGCTAAATGCGGAGACCCAGAAGGACCACTTCCCGTTGCCATTCTTTGATCAAATGCTTGAGAGGTTAGCAATCCACCCTCTCTATTGCTTTTTGGATGGGTACTCGGGGTATTTTCAAGTGGCTATCGCCCCCAAAGACCAAGAAAAGACCACATTCACCTGCCCCTTTGGTACGTTTGCTTACCGGTGTATGCCTTTCAGGTTATGTAATGCCCTCGAAACTTTCCAAAGGTGTAGGGTAAGCATTTTCTCATAATTTGTTGAAAATTTTGTCAAGGTATTAATGGATGATTTCACTATTCATGGTAATTCTTTTGACAACTGTTTAACAAATTCGGCACAAGTTCTTAAACGTTGCATTGATACTAATCTTGTGTTAAATTATGAGAAGTGTCATTTTATGGTATAGCAAGGCATTTTTTAGGCCATGTTGTCTCCTGTAAGGGAATTGAGGTTGACAAGGCAAAGATACACACAATTCAAACTTTGCCTTATCCTACTAATGTGTGCGAAGTGCGCTCTTTTCTTGGCCATGCAAGATTCTATCGCTCATTCATCAAGGACTTCTCGAAGATAGCATCTTCTTTATGCAAGTTGTCTCAAAAAGAGGTGGAATTTGTGATGGATGAGGATTGTAAATGGGTCTTCGATACATTGAAAGGAAGTTTGTTCGTTATCAGGTACGTCCAAACCATGGTATGCCGACATTGTGAACTTTCTTTTCTTTGGTATATATCCTCCTCACTTTTCTAAAGCACAGAAAGATAAGATAAAGAGCGATGCTAAATATTACGTGTGGGATGATCCTTTTTTGTGGAAACATTGTGCAGACCAAGTTGTTAGGAGATGCATCTCCGATAATGAAGTGCATTCAATTCTCAATTTTTGTCATTCTCATGCATGCGGAGGTCATTTTGGAGCTAAAAGGACCTCTAGGAAAGTCTTGGAAAGTGGTTTTTATTGGCCTATTTTGAATGATCATGCATACTTATTTTGCAAGGCTTGTGACAAGTTCCAAAGAGTAGGAAATATCTCATCTAAAAATGAGATGCCCCAAAAAGCTATGCTGTATTGTGAAATATTTGATGTTTGGGGTATTGACTTCATGGGACCTTTCCTAGTTATTATTGCTTTACATATATTATTATATCCGTTGATTATGTGCTGAAGTGGGTTTAAGCAAAACCCACTAGGACTAACGATTATAAAGTGGTTGCAGAATTCCAGAAAGATAACATCTTCTCTAGGTTTGGGGTACCCCGAGCCTTGATTAGTGACTGTGGCACAAATTTTTGCATTCGGACTATAGAGGCACTCTTGAAGAAGTATATGGTGTCACTCACAAGACATCCACCGCCTATCACCCATAAACCAACGGGTAAGCTAAAGTTTACAATCAGGAAATCAAGTCCATCCTTCAAAAAATGGTTAACCCTAACTGGAAAGATTGGAGTTCTCAATTGAATGATGCCTCGTGGGCGTATAAGATGGCTTACAAGACACCAATCAGTATGTCACCATACCGGTTAGTGTTTGGTAAGCTCTATCATCTACTAATGGAAATTCAACATAAGGCTTACTGGGTGGTCAAAGAATTCAATCTTGATAAAGATGAGGACGGATTGCATAGGAATTTATAATTGGATTAACTGGATGAGACCCGGAGGAAGTCCTATAAGAACGCCAAAGTTTATAAAGAGAAGACAAAGGTGTGGCACGACAAGATGATCATTAGGAAGGAATTTGATGTTGGTCAAAAGGTCTTCCTATTCCAATCCCTCATTTGCATATTCCCAAGTAAGTTGAGGTCCCGATGGATTGGTCCTTTTGAGGTGGTTAATGTATTCCCGCATGGCGCGGCGGAGATTCTAGATCGAGTTAAGTCCAATACATTCAAGGTTAATTGACAACGTTTGAAACCTTACCACGAGAATTTTGTGCCAGAAAAGGGAGAAGACGTTGATCTCCTCAATTTGGTTTATGAGTAAAGTCCAAGAAAAGGAGTAAGTCGTGCCAGCGACGTTAAATAAACTTGGTTTTGATCATCCGGATCGTCATTCATGACTTTTCATTGATGTTGCTTGGTTTTGGATTTTGTCATCAATTTCATTGTTTTGATTTGTATTTTTCACTGGTTTTTTCCATGATTTTGTAGCAATTTTGAAGCCAACGGATTGGGTTTTGAAGGTAGAAATGCTTGGAGTCTAGAAGGAAAAACTTGGACAAGAGGAGGAATCAGAAAACTTTTCTAAGTACTAGGTTAGTAGTCTGTTGCGAGTTGCAATGGCCTCGTCGCTAGTCGCGGCGGACCATCACGAGTCGCAACCAAGTGATCGCGAGTTGCAACCAAATTAGGGATTTTGGCTGAAAAATGGAGGTCTCGGCCTCCACTTTTTACGAGTCGCGATGGCCTCATCGCAAATCACAGCAGACCATCACGAGTCACGAACAAATCAAAAAATTTGTGTGAAAATAGAGCTCTCGGCCTCCACTTTTTGAGAGTCACGATGGCCTCATCGCGAGTCGTGACAGACCATCGCGAGTCACGACGAAGTGATCGCGAGTTGCGACAAAAACAGTGACTTTTGGCATTCTTTGAACTACACGTCGCGAGTCACGATGGGCGTACAACCTTGTTTTTAAAAACGGGCAGATTAAAATTCAAATTGCTTGTGGGTTTCACTCCTTTATTATCCTAGGCATCTAATGGTATAATTCTTTAATCTTTTAAGCTTTACTTGTGATTATGATTAAATCAATTATTTTGTGGGATATTGTATGAACTTTTTGTAATACCTTAGGTTAGTTTGATTGATTGGAACATTGTAGATGTTGTTGAATATATTGTGCTTGCAAGTTGATTTGAAAGGATTGTATGAATATTTGGTGTTTACGGCTTGGTTGGATGTAAGATAACATGAATAATCACTTTGAGTGTATTGAATTGCTCGTATTGGTCTTATGCTTGCATTGCACTATTAGTGTTGCTTTGGTTGAGAGTAGATTGTGGTTTATACTAGATATGAGGCATGTTGGCCCTTGATGAGACTTAGTTGTTATTTGGATAAAATGTTATTGTGCTTTGAAATGGTATTTTGCTTAGGGTAGTTTAGCCATGGGACTTAAATATGGACATTGTGAATGGTGGGAAGCCCTTGACTCGAATCACTGGGTCCTATGCTGAAAGGTGGGAAGCCCTAGCAAGTCGTCAACTCAAGGAGATAAGTTTTGTAGATGCACCCACACTAGATGCTCTTGGGCTCACCCAGCCTGTTAGATGCCTCCTCGCCTAGATTTCCTGTCCACGGCCAGGATCTGCAGCAAGAGAGATGATCAACCATGTGAGAGGTACATTTATTTCCACTTGGATGATATATCTAGGCAAATGACTGTCTTGCAGATTGAGGAGGCGTTTGGATTTGACACTGCAATAATACGGGCCAGGCTGGACCCACGGGCCTAGGAGTGATCGATCAAGGATGACATGCAATTTTGGAATGTCATCAACATGAGGCCAAAGAACTCCCATGTCAAGGGATGTGTCATCATCCACCTTGCACTTCGTTATGTGCACCAACTGTTGGCTGGCACAGTACTTTGCTCGATGGAGCCGAAAAATGTGCCAGACAACGACATTCACTTTCTGTGGCACTTGATGAGTGAGGGACCAGGATACGATTTGTGGGTTAAGTTGTGGATGAAGAGGATTGTGGAGGTGGCTGGAAAGCCAAAGGGGAAGATCATGGTCGGAAGTATGATAGGTCTCTTAACGGAGTACCTAGGATTTGTTCCTCCGACTGACTTTCCACGCTTAGGGAGGCACACTTCCTACCTCATCATTGTTGAGAGGTTGGTGCAATTTGAGATGCTCAGTGCCACCTGGACCACGGGGCTATTCCACTGGTTGTATGGCACCGGGAAGGTCGCATTCCTGGCACTTCCTCAGCCCAACAAGACGAACCTGGAATTTGATAAACCTCTAGGAGACTTGGCTATTTCATCTGACTCCTCGTGTAGAGATGACTTCCAGCGTGAGCTCCATGACCTTGGTCCAGTCCCTGTCCAGCGTGATGATAGTAGTCTATCTTTCTCTGAGCAACAGCACTAGCAGCACTTTCTGTAGCCGCCACAGAGACTGAGCCGATGCAGGAGGACGATGTGCCACCTCACTACTCCCAGCCTCCACTGGATTCCTATGAGCGGGTGATGCAGACCATGCAGGATGGATCCGACGCCAGGACAGCATGATACTAGAGCACAATGTGCTTGTCTCCCAAACCTTGATTGGCATAGATGAGGAGATTGATCACCTGTCAGCTCGTATCCATGAGATGCAGTCCCAGGCAGATGGTGTCTCAAGCCCCGATCCAGGAGCAGAGAGGCGGAGAGCTAGGAGGCAGAGGAGTACGGATTGGTTGGCTCATTATTAGCAGTGCTACTTTGGCGATGGCCCTTCTTCCTCACATCAGTGATTTGTGAGCACCATATCCTTACCATTTCCATACTTCACTTCGTACATTTTTTCCCTATTGTCTACATTGAGGGCAATGTAGTGTTCTAAGTGTGGGGAGGGGTATCTACTTTGAGGTGATTGGGGTTGGAGATACTTTGGAGACTTGCTACTTTTGGATAACTCTTTTGTTTTATTTTGGATATTTTTCCTTTTTATTTTTGGATTTTTTCTTTTGATATACTTGGATAATGTTGGCTTTGATACTTTTCTTAGCCTTAACATTTGGAAAGTACTTTGCTACTTTTTGAATTGGAGAAATGTGAAAATTTTTGACAAATTTAAAAAAAATAGAAAATGAAAAAAATAAATAAAAAGAATCCCGCTAAGTTGAAAACCCGAGAAGGCATCTTAGGCAACATTGGGGGCCCAGATAGGTCGAAAACCTGAGAGGGCGACCTAGGAAAAAATGAGAGGCTAAATGTGTGGAAAAAGGTGAAATGAAAGCCGGAAAAAAACATGACATGTGGCTAGGATGAAAACCCGAAAGGGCTCCTAGGCAAATTGAGAGAAAATGAGAGAAATTGAAAAATTTTAAGTGTTCACTTATTTGGCGGTGTTGGAGTTGCGGTGGCCATACGGATGGATTGGGTAGCTTGACATCTTGAGGACCTCTTGGGAGTGGAAAATTTAGCGGGAAAAGACGAAGTAAGTTGTGAAACTCTTGATCGTTGATATACTTTATTTTTAGGTTGATACATTGATATAAAGTGGAGCATGTGTTTTGAACCTTATACATGTCTTTAGCTTCACCTTAAACCATTGGATTTTGGACTGTCAATTCGGGATTTGGAGATGTTTTAGGGATATTAATGAATTGATGGGTTGATATGGTTTTGGTAGATTTAGGAATGAGGGTTGTGGGAAACTTCTCATCTGACCTTAACATTGGAATATGTGATATTGAGAGTTTTGTGAGGTATTGACTTGGGGGATCAGTAGTTAGGATGTGGATACGTCATTTCTTTCGTATGCTTGGATCTTTTCTTACTTGAGGGAGTAAGGTTTAAGTGTGGGAAGGTTTGATATGTCTATTTTATGTGCATAATTTAGTACTATTTTGGGTCACTTTTGTGCTCTTTTATTATCAAGAGCTTGTGTTTTACCTTGAAATTCTCTTAGGAAGGGTAAGAGCAACTTTACGCTCTTTTACCTCTTCTAAATGGATTTTTTGAGACAAGGGAAGAACACAGAGGCTTGAAGACCAGAGGCCATTCAAGATCACATTTTCAAAGACTTTTGAAGACTTGCTTCGAAGACATGGAGACCGAAGGCCATCGAAGGCCATTTTTTGAAGACCTTGAAGACTTGAAAAATGAGAGGAATCATTGTGAAGATAAATGTTTGCCACAAGAAGAAGAAAAGAAAACAGGATTAAATTCTAGCACTCATCGCGAGTTGCGATGAACCCATCGCAGGCCTGTCGCAAGTCGCGAAAAACCCATCGTGAGTCGTGAAGAACCCGTCGCAAGTCGCGACCAACGGGTGGCCAGAATCTAACCTTATCCTTTTTGTACTATAAATAGCACTCTCTTTCCTCTCATTCATATCTTCTCCTTCTGCATTTTTGGTACTGTTCTTAACCCTATTTTCTTCCATTTTCATCTTTGGATTCTCTTGTATTATATTTGGTTGTTTAGCATTAATTAGTATGAACTCTTGTAGCTAAATCTAGTTCTTGAGAGCAATTGATTGAAGCTTCCAAACTTATGTAGTAAGATTCTATGTTTGCTCATTTATGAACATTTATCGGAGAGTATTTATTCTGCCATTAATGTTGTGTTTTACCTCATTTATACCATGGGTTGTTTGAGTATATGAAATGTTTGCAAGATTGAAATGTTAGAGTGTTAGGAAAGTTGCAAATTTCTTAACTCATTTGATATGGAAATCCAAAAGCATGGATTTAGAACTTCTTGTGTATAATGTGTGGTAATTCATGCTAGATGAGTATGTTAATGTGGTTTGTTTTCATAGTTTTCACATAGATGCAAAGAAAGGTTGAACCTTGAATGTTGTTTTTTCTAAATCTAACCTAATAAATGCTTTGTTTGGTTAAATGACTATATCTTTGGTAGAAGGCTTGTTGTTATCCAACCTATGGTCCTTTGGGTGAAATGCCATTGATGAAATACCCCTATGATGTTGTTTGTCTTGGGTGATCATCAATGAGGTTTACAAATGGTTGTTGTTTGTCTTTGCAAACTACTCTTAAGGAGGAATGAATGTTGATCTTTGAATGAGAAGTAATAACATTCCCCATAGACAATAAATGTAATTGAATGAGTGAATGAATCAATGAGCTATATGAAGTTTGGAAGTGGAAGTCGATTGCCCCCAAGGCTCCGTTAATTATCGTTTACATTGTATCTTTAGTTGTATTGCATGATTAGTATAGTTTTCTTGCTTTGCTAGTTGTTGTATTTCAATTTGATAACTTAGGATCAAAAACCAACCAACCCCCCCCCCCCTTTGTTTACATGCTTTTATATGTATCTATGTATGTATATGCTTAGTATGTTTTCTCCTATATATGTTTAAACACTTGAAAAGATCCATCTTCTCGTGGATGACCCCGAATTGCCATTATCTACTTAATTGTAGATATAAAGCATTAGGGATTAAAAGTATTAACTTTGAGAGGTACGGCGACGACCTCCCATGATGCTTTCATATTAATATCAGCATAGTTTATTAATTTTCGTAATTGATTAGTTTAAGTACTTTCAAACCCCTCCCCGTTTACAACATATACTAGGTGACGGCAGTGTGTGAGTTTTTAGTTTACATAAGAATTCGATAAGACCCCTTTACTTTGTGAATGACCCCAACTTGCCACTAACTACTCTATAGTAGTTAGCCACATTAGGGCATAAATATTATCTTTGTTGAGAGATCACAGCGACTCCCATCATGATTCTTAACTACATAATTGTTATCCACGAGTTTGATTCTAATTTAGGCTCTTCATCCAGTCATTGTAATATAGAACTCCCTTTTTTTGTTGTTTGTTTTTACTGTTGGTGTGATTGACATTTTTTCCCTTGACACAAAAAAGTGTAGTATTTTTTCCTTAAATACACCTTCACTTGTCCTACACATTTTTCTGATGCTAAATTATCTTGCATATTAGCATGCCATTGATACAAATTTTCTAATTCTTCCCGGGATATTGTAATTCTTTCTAAGTGTTCCCAGGTGTCCACATTTTTCAATACCTACCCCTACTAGTTGAAAGAAGCCATTCAAAATGGAACAAACCTCACAATGTAATTGATATACATCACAATGCAACAGTCGATAGACAACATGGCAGATTTTGTAACAATTGTGTACAAACAACAATCAATTTCATGTTCACTAATTCAATACAAACAACAATCGCTTTGATTATCATCGATTCAACAGAAACTAAAACCACGATTATGAATATCAATCTTGTACAGCAACCACACTGATATGGAATTAGGTTGTTTACCTCTATTTGCACGATTCTGTATACTTCTTCCTAAAATTTTGCATCTTCAAGCTTGGATTTCCGTCTTCAATATTTGACCTTTACTTTGTCCATCGAAATTGATTGTTTTCCATTACACCTTAATGAAAGAATCGACAGTTTTCAGCATCAGAAAAAACAACACATATGGAAGGAATCAGAAATGCGACCAGAAATGGAGAAGGTTTGGGTGCAATGGAGAAGGTTTGGGTGTAATGGAGAAGGTTTGGGTGAAAATGGACAAGGTTTTCAGTAACCAAAAATGCAAAAACTCGTCGGCGAGTTGCGCACCTCGCCGGCGAGCACGTGTTTCCTCTGAGCATTTATCTTAAACATCTTCTTTGAGGGAGGCTACGAATTCAAAGCTCAAATCGAAAAAAATTACCTAGAACTCAATACTTCCATTGGCCTGTCAGGAAATCCAAATCCAACACTCCAGTCATTTTTCAAATACAACCGGTCGCACTGATTCATTTTCTAAAGATTTCGTCAGAGAGATTTCCTGAGATGGATAACTTTGCGGCTGTGGAAACTTTTGAATCGAAGGAATCTATCAGACAGTTTTAAGACCAATATCATGATAAAATCCTTTTTTATTGAATTTTCAGTTTGAGGAAAATTCATATGAGACCGTCTCACCATAACTTATGGTGAGACAACTGACAAAGTAAAGTTTTAAAAACTATAGAAAGGACCCCATGTTATCTCACATCTTTAAATAATATATTTAGACCCTGCATCTCACTATAATATTAGGTGAGGGCGTCTACCCAAGTACTTGTATTTCAGTTTTGATCAGATTTGAGAAGAATTTCATGACTTACCCGGTTGATTATTCATTGATCATGTGAAGTTTGTCTTCAATCATCATGATTACAACAGTTTCTTGATTTTGTTTCAGTGACTGATTTAGAATTGAATTGGAGAAGAATCGAGGAAGAAGAAATTTGGGAAGGGTTTCACGATTTTGCTTCAATTTTATTTTTTGTTACGTTATTTCAGAAAGGTCCTCATATGTTTGGAGATCTTTAAAATATGCACAAAATATATATATATATATATATATATATATATATATATATATATATATATATAGGTAACCCCAAACATTATAGAAAGTCTAATAGTTAGGCAGTATAACAGGAGTTTTTTTTAAGGAAGTAATTATTTAAACATATAAAATAAACACAAAATCTAAGTACATGTAAATAAATCCTAAGTTCAGGTAATTTTAATGGTTAATTTACTATAGAGTCCATCTCTTGAAAGATGGTATTTAAATAAGTTATGGAAAAACCAATGTTTAAATAAAAATTAGAAGAAATGAAGATAAAATTTTTTGGGTTGCATTAATCAGGTCATAAACTTATAACTATTGCACGTTGCATTATAAAAAATATTTATTGCAACTAAAACCTTTAACATTTTATTATTTTAATTAAACCCCGCATTTCCATAAGTCTGTGAAAAGACTATTTTTCCCAAAATTTTGCCTTTACTATATTACCCTTAATGCAGTTTTAATCGTAATTAAATTCTAACTATTTAATTTTAGTCCTTAGCTTCTAAGTAATCAAATTCTAATTATTTAACCGGGTAAAATGGCCTCTCATTAGATATGATGTCAAACACTGGCTTTGCATCTTTGTACTTCTGCTGGTACCGTGATCACCTGTTAGATGCATTTTGTAAACAACTAGTGTGGCTACATCGCACGTTGCGCAGTGAGCTTGATAACAAATTATATAAATTGTATAGGAATGTTAAAAGAGTTGTAATTGAAGCTATAAATGTACCAATTATACATGTAATGAAGCGTGGAGATGGTGAGAGGTGAATGTTCAGGTGCAGAGGGTTAAAGTGGAGGGGTCCGAGAGGTACTGATTCGAGATGTGAAGGTTCTCCAGCTGGAAGTTAACATCTCGAATGGGTACCTCTAATGGGTACCTCTGAAACCCATCCAATGGATCCCCTCCACCTGAAAGTTCACTTCTCGAATGCGTAGAAGACTCCATCCCTTCCAGTGGACCAGTTCGAGGAAAGAAGACTCCATCCCTTCGAGGGCTGAGAGCTAGACCCCTTCGAGGATAGAAGAGTCCATCCCTTCGAAGGCTGAGAGCTCGACCCCTTAGAGGACAAAAGCCTCCATCCCTTCGAGGACTGAGAGCTAGACCTCTTCGAAGATAGAAGAGTACTTCCCTTCAAGGGCTGAGAGTTGGACCCCTTCGAGGATAGAAGAGTCATTCCCTTTGAGGGCTGAGAGATCGACCCCTTCGAGGATAGAAGAGTCCATCCCTTCGAAGGCTGAGAGCTAGACCCCTTCGAGGATAGCAGAGTCCACCCCTTCGAGGGCTGAGAGCTCGATCCCTTCGAGGATAGAAGAGTCTATCCCTTCGAGGGCAGAGCCCTTTGAGGACTGAGAGTCCACCCCTTCGAGGGCTGAGAGCTGGATTCCTTCGAGGACTGAGAGTCCACACCTTCGAGGGCTGAGAGTTGGACCCCTTCGAGGACTGAGAGTCCACCCCTTTGAGGGCTTAGAGCTAGACCCCTTCGAGGACTCATAGTACATCCCTTCGAGGACTGAGAGTTAGACCCCTTTGAGGACTGAGAGTCCATCCCTTCGAGGTTTGAGAGCTGGACCCCTTCGTGGATAGAAGAGTCCATCCCTTCGATGGCTGAGAGCTAGACCCCTTCGAGGATAGTAGAGTCATTCCCTTTGAGGGCTGAGAGTTGGACCCCTTCGATGATAGAAGAGTCCATCCCTTCGAGGACTTAGAGCTAAACCCCTTCGAGGATACAAGAGTTCATCCCTTCGTGGACTGAGAGGTTGACCCCTTCGAGGACTGAGAGTCCATCCCTTCGAGGTCTGAGAGCTGGACCCCTTCGAGGATAGAAGAGTTCATCCCTTCGAGGGCCGAGAGCTGGACCCCTTCGAGGAGTGAGAGTCCATCCATTTGAGGGCCTAGAGCTCTACCCCTCAAATGCATCCCCACAACGACGCCATTTTGGTTGGCCACTGAGCTGGACCCCTTGAAGGACTGAGAGCTGGACCCCTTCGAGGACTCAGAGTTCATCCCTTTGAGGGCTGAGAGCTAGACCCCTTCGAGGATAGTAGATTCCATCCCTTCGAGGTCTGAGTGCTCGACCCCTTCGAGGATAGAAGATTTCATCCCTTCGAGGGATGAGAGCTCGACCCCTTCGAGGATAGAAGAGTCCATCCCTTCGAGGGCTGAGAGCTAAACCCCTTCGAGAACTGAGAGTTAGACCCTTTCGAGGACTGAGAGTCCATCCCTTCCATGTCTGAGAGCTGGACCCCTTTGAGGATAGAAGAGTCCATCTCTTCAAGGGCTGAGAACTCGGCCCTTTCGAGGATAGAAGAGTTCATCCCTTCGAAGGCTGGGAGCTCTACCCCTTCGAGGACTGAGAGTCCACCCTTTCGAGGGCTGAGAGCTCAACCCCTTCGAGGACTGAGAGTCCACCCCTTTGAGGGCTTTGAGCTGGACCCCTTCGAGAACTCAGAGTCCATCCCTTCGTGGGCTGAGAGCTAGACCCCTTCGAGGACTGAGAGTTCATCCCTTCGAAATCTGAGAGCTGGACCCCTTCGAGGATAGAAGAGTCCATCCCTTCAAGGGTTGAAAGCTGGACCCCTTCAAGGACTGAGAGTCCATCCCTTTGAAGGCCTAGAGCTCTACCCCTCGAATGCGTCCCCACAACGATGTAATTTTAGTTAGCCACCTGGCAGCTCCTGTACCTGCACATGGAGGCACCACAACTTTTGACAAATCTGGTGCACAAAATGACTAGATCGAGAAACAGTGGGTTTCTTATTGGCACTCCAAGAGACAAGATTGGCACCTAGAAAAATAGCATAGTCATATGTGGAGCGATGAGTCTCAAGGCATCGAGCCCAATCTTCGTCAAAGGAACATAAGATAGAGAGAGAACTCAAAATCGGCCAAAACGAGAGATCGTAATGGAGCGTGCAATGAACATACCGAAGAATGTGAGTGACAGCATGGTAATGATCAGCACAAGGAGCCTAAAGAAACTGGCTGACAGAGTTGACCACAAAGGCAAGATCTGGCAGAGAAATGGTCAAGTACTACAAGGCGCCAACAAGCGATCTATATAACGTAGGGTTCGAGAACTCTGAACTGGAGGAACTCAAAAGCTTCAAACCAGGGACAAAAGGAGTGGAAACTAGAGCATCATCTTCCATCCCTGTACACTGTAGAATCTCCATAGCATACTTAGCTTGACCCAAAAACATTCCCGAAGAAGATCGAGTCACCTCCAAACCTAGAAAATAGTGTAGTGGACCAAGATCCTTAATTGCAAACTCAGTGTTAGTTCTCAAGATAAACCGATAAATGAGGGCAGGGTCATTGCCGCTAAGGATAATGTCATCCACATACATGAGAAAATGCATAATCTTCAATCCTTGAAAGAATACAAAAAGAGATGTATCTGTCGAGCAACACTAAAAACCAAGTCGACATAAGTAGGAGCTGAAGCAATGGAACCATGCTCGGGGTGCCTGTTTAAGACCATAAATAGCTTTGCGAAGACAGCATACATGATTAGGATGTTCTGGATCAATGTAACCGGGAGGCTGTTTCATGTAGACAGGCGTGTCAAGAAAATCGTTGAGGAATGCATTCTTCACATCCAATTGATCAAGGGGTCATTTGAAGCTTGTTGCAAGGGAGAGAATGATCTGAACAATGGAAGCCTTGACAACTGGGCTGAAAGTGTGAGTGAAATCAAATCCAGGAAGCTGAGAGAATCCCTGAGCCACAAGGCGAGCCTTGTATCGATCAATAGTACCATCAGGATGATGCTTGAGGCGATAAACCCATCTGGAGCCTACAATGTTAACACCATCAATAGGGGGAATAAGATCCCACGTAAGTTGCTGCCAAAGAGCCTGGACTTCTTCATCCATAGCGGCGACCCAAAAAGCGGATCCTTAAGGGCAGAACTAAAACCACGAGGTTCAGTCTGAGCCATGAGCGCCGCAAGAGATCCAGTGACTACATAGTCTGAATAATCCCTAGCTCTACGAGTGCCTGTCTGAGATCGAGTTGCCATGTGATGACTCGGTCTAGGTAGAGACGGTGGTGGAGAGGTCGAAGGAGATGATGCCAAAGGAGAACTCGTGGACGAAGAAAATGGAGAAACCTCATGCGATGGAGCAGGCAAACACCCATACGATGGAGTGGGAGAAACAATAGGAGACGATGGTGGAGTGACGACAGAAACTTCTAAGTCTGGATCAAGAAAAACCAAGACATCCAAAGATTCCTAGGCAATAGATGGAACATCAGATGTAGATGGAAATGAAGATTCATCAAAACGAGCATGGAGAGTGAGATAAATCTTCTTTGTGACTGGGTCTAGACAGCGGAACCCCTTATATTGAGGACTGTGTCCGATACAGACACAAGGAGTACTTCGTGGAGCCAACTTGTGAGGAGCAAACGGTCGAATGAAGGGAAAAACTCGACACCCAAAAGGATGAGAGTTCGAGTAGTCTGGATGATGTCCAAATTCCATAAAAAATTGTGAGACATTCTGGATAATAGGCGTTGGAAGCCTATTGATAATATAAGCAGCAGTGGCAAAAGCAGCATCCCAATAAGAAAGTGGCAGGCGGGAAGGAAAAAGCATAGAGATCCTCATCTCTATGACATGGCGATGTTACCATTTTGTTCTGGCGTAGATGAACAAGATATCTAATGAACAATCCCTTTATCGGAAAAAATGAGATTGGAGTCGACCGCTTGTGAATTCTGTTCCACCATCACTTTGAAACACTTTTATAGCGCAAGAAAATTGATTTTCCAGAAGCTTTTGAAAATGTATAAAAGTATCAAAGAAATCTGATTTTCTTTTCAAGGGATAAAACCAAGTAAATCTTGAAAAATCATTCACAAATATAGCCATAGTATAAAAAAATACTCTCAAAAAAAATTGGGGCAGGGCCCCACAAATCACAATGCACCAAAGCAAGCAAAAACTGTGCCCGGCGGGGATTGTCCATAGAAGAAAGCCTTTTTCCTTTAGCCATTTTGCATGGCGAACAAAGTGAGGGGTTAGGTAACACAGAGGTAACCTTAATAAGGTTCATCTTACTTATTAAGGAAATAATTGAAAAAGAAGTGTGGCCTAATCTAGCATGCCAAATCTCAAAAGAATCTTTATGAGTATTATTCTGAACATAAGCAGCAAAAACAGCACCACCTTGTTCGAGCACATATAAACCATGCTCACATCTCCCTTGACCCACTACCTCCTTTGTGGCTCGTTTATGTATAACAAATGAATTCTCATCAAAACTGATAACAGCATTCAAATCCTTGGTCAATTTACTAATGGAAAGGAGGTTTTTTGTAACATCTGAAACAACTAACACATCATTTAACATTAAGTCACGAGAAAACCGACGATTTCCAGTGTGAGTAATTGAAATAGGATGACCATTAGAAATAGTAACAGAACTATTACCATTATATGGAATAACACTGTCAAGACCCGAGGATGAGGAGACCATGTGATTTGTTGCACCCGAGTCTAGGTACCAATCAGAAGCAGTAGTATTCTCCAAGGAAACCAACGATTGAAAAGCATCAGCAAGGTTGGTAGATTCTATCTGACAAGCACCTGAGAATCTGGAACAATTAGGAGCTACATGGCCAAAGTGACTACAAAGTTGACACTTAGGGTTAGAATATTTTTTATCTAACGAACTGAAGCGATCGCTGCAACCTCGGTGACTAGAATCACCGCCATGGCCGAGCATGAGGATTGATGTGCCGTGGGGTGGCGCAAGTGTGTCACGCACCCAGTGCTCACGCACGCTGGATTTTGAATTTTGAAGATCTGGACAAGAGTTTGCAGAATATAGAGCCATAGGTTAGGCTGATTACCTACGGATGAACCTGTTTGGTTGAAGATTTTATGGCTTCTAGCACGAGCAACATCGGTGTATGACGGCAGAGGATTCTGAGCCAGTTGAACGCTAGTAAATTCTAAGAATCCTTGCCCCAAACCTCGAAGAAAAATCACTACCTTGTCCTTGGCTGAGACCTGCGATCCAACAGAGGTAAGACTGTCCAAAATTTCCTTGAAATGGCGATAAAATTCCAGCACCGTGTAGGAACCACTGCGGAGATTCAGAAATTCCTCACGAAGTTGAAGTTCTCTGGCCGCCGAGACATTGTCGAAGGCTGCCGCTAGAGCATCCCACATTTCTTGAACAGTTTTACAGCCAATTGTTTCCCCCATGGCTTCTTCGGTGATGGATGAACGAAGCAACGCTAGGAGGCATTTGTCTTGAGCTATCCATATTGCCGGTATGAGAGAGGAGTCTCCGGTGGACTTATCGGAGTCACCGAAAGTGTCAGACGAAGCACTGGAAACTAAAGCCTCTGGTGGACACAGAAAGGAGCCACCAAGAAACCCAAATAAACCTTCGGATTCAAGAAGCACTTGAACTTGTGATTTCCACAAAATATAATTCGTGAAGGTAAGCGTTATGGGAAGCATGTGAATTAGGGTAGTGTAGCTGAGGGGAGTAGCAGCCATGGAGAAACGAGAGAAGTGTGTCCAAGATTTCAGAAAAGAGACAGGATAGGTTATTGCAGGATTTTGATCACCTGCTCTGATACCATGAAATTGTGTAATTTACCTTGATGGTGAGTCTGTCATATTATCCATATATAATGTACAATATGTAGTATACAATGAATCTAGACTATCCTATTTATGTAAATGATCAATCTAAATCAATCAAGATCAATCAGCATAGTCTATCATCGATAATCGTTGCTTCTCTTAAATACATTAGGTTTGCTATGATTGGTGTTAAAAAATTATGTGCTAGTTGATGAAATCTATCGTGATTATGGAGGAATATTTTAAGAGTTAAATTTGTATAGGACTAAAATTATTTAGTTAGAATCAATTCATAAATGTAAGTCTAAAACTCTTAAATGCAAGTCATAAGGATAATATAGTAAATTAATCACTAAAATTACATGTACTGTGCTTGAAAATAGATTTGCCCAATAAAAATTCGGACATTCCTTGATATTATCTACAAATAATATACTCCCTACATCCTGTTAAAAATGACTAAATTACTTTTGTCTCGCTCTTTTAGGTGAGTTGATGTGGTAGTGCATTAATATGAAAAAAGTATGGGTATTTTGAAAAACTACGAGTCTTAATGTGAATGTTGTTAATTAAAGAAAACAATGTGTCAATTTAAATATACATTTAATGTTATTTTAGGTAATAGTTGCTAATTTTGTTGGGGCGACCAAAAATAGAAATTGTACCATTTATACTGATGTCGAGAGTATAAGAGACAATCATAGTTCAAATGTGTAGTAATATGAGCAATAGATACTAGAAAACCGGCCAGGGCTCTGCACCTGCCTAGTAGGGATGACCCTTAAAAAATTTAGTTAGACTTAGATTCGACACAGATCAATAGGGTTTGAAAATCTTATACTTATATTCAAATTCGATGGGTCTAAACGGGCCTTGGGTCCAAAACATGTCATAAATAGGCCTAATATTCTAATTTTTATCTTCACTAAATAAAAATATATATTATTTTGAATACAAATAATTCAAATTCAATATGCATCCGAATTAATTTTTCAAGAAAAATTGTACCATACTGATTATTTGTCGAATTAAAACTAAAAATATGGACAAAATATGAAAGTAATTTAGATATTGGTGTAAAAAATAGTTAGGGTTATATGGGTTTACGGCTGAGTTCTTTTAGTCTCGAACCCGGACTCGTATTTTAAAATCTAGACCCGGACCCGAACCCGATGGGTCTAAATATTTTGGACCCATACCTGACCTGTGGGATCTAAATCTTGTGGGTTCAGATCGGATCCTAGATCCATAATCATCCCTACCGATCAAGTGCAACCTAGTTCGAACTCCCTTTTTCCTTCCGGAATTGTAGTATTATTATGGCATTTGTGTGAGACAAAAATAAATTAGGAAAATATACAAATATAACCTTATATACTTGAGAAAATGCAAATAATCCTAAGATATTTTTTAGTGCAAAAAACAACCCTAACTACTTTATATAAGTGCAAATATAACTCTAAAGATTACATTTCAGCATTGACTAGCCATTTCCGGCAATTGACCAACCAAAAAGGATAGAACTGCCCTTGGGACCAAATACAAAAGTTTAAAAGACTAAAATGCCCTTTGCCCGCTGCTGTTCAGCCACCACCTTCACTGCTTCACCACCTCCACCCCTGCGTCTTCGCCTCCACTGCCTCTGTTACTACCTCCTCCACCGCTCCATCATGCCACTTCCTCCACCGCTCTGCCATGCCACCTCCTCCTCTCCCCCGCCACCACCATCTTTGCCCGCCACCCATCTCAGCCATTCCTCCTCATCCTCTCCGCCGCTCCACCGCTCAGGCACACCACCTCCTCCACCTCTCCCAAAACTGTCGCCCAAAATCCCAAATCCCTAAATACAGTCTCAGATCAAAATCACAGATCCGCCGCACGTATAACAGTAAACAATCACATTCAGTCAGCAAAACAACAATTGTATAACAATAAACAAACATCTGGAACCCAAGAGAACGAGGTGAATATTTTTTTCCTGTTTTTGGCGCAAACAATCAACTGAATAAATTTCTGGTAAAGCAAACCATAATAGCTCTGTCCCACTCTAAATTGCTTATTTAATTTTTGGGAGTCAAATTTTGTGAACTTTGCTTGTATATATAAATTAATATATAAATAATAAAAATTTCATGTGATTGTCTTTACATCCACTTTTTAAATAATACTTTTTTATGCCGTATTATTATAGGAGTGGGTCTCCTGACAGGCGGCCTGTCCATAAGCTTATGGACAGGCCACTAATTTCTTACTTTATACACTGCATTTCTTAAATTACATATAAAATTTAAAAATTTTTAAAATATTTTTTATATCATATATTTTTATATTTTCACTTTCAAATATACATTATTACTTTTTTTAACTTATAAAATGTAATATTTAAATTTTATAAAAATTTACAATATTTAAGGCAAATACCCCTGAGGACTATCCATGAGCTTATGAAAATACCGCATTTCCTGAGACTTTCCCTTATTATAGTAATTAGATTTATTTATGGTCATTGAACACAGTAAAAAAGAAGTAATTTAGAGTTGGACATTAAACAAGAAAATTCCCACCTCAACATCAAAAACCAACCACACAAAAAACCCATCATGAAGCAAATATGACACCCACGGGTGTACCCCAGTAGTTGGGACATGGGTGGGAAAGCCAATAAACCCAGGTTCGATCCTCGGCAGCGGCAGTGTGGGGAGTTCTTGCTTTGCAAGGCTCCCTTGTGCGCACCGAGGCAATGCCAAGCCCATGGGTCCTGGTGCTGGGCTACCGTGATTTACCTCTCATATGATGGCATGGGTGTGGGCTGGTATGGGCCGCTGAGGGCGAGCGGATGATCGCCTTTTGCCATCATGAAGCAAATACAGAGGAGCTCTGGGCATCTAAATAAATCAAAAGAAATAATTAAGGAAAGAAGAATGAAGCGAAACTTACTCTTTTAACGGAGCTGGACAAAGATAGCGTCATCGTTTTAGGTGAGAAAGAGCGGCGCGGAGAAAGAAAAAGAAAAAAGAAAGAGAAGAAGAAGAGTAGGAAGGAAAATATGGTTTAGTTTAGGCACACATTTTATAATTTAAATATATTTTTAAATTTTTTAGAGGGGTAAATTTATCTTTTTTAACATAGTCCAGCCTCAAACTGTCAGAAAATAAGTTATATTTGCACAAAAAAAAACTATCTATGATTATATTTGCACATTCAGTTATCACAAAATTATGTATTCATTTTCCTGAAATATATAGGGTTAAATGTGCGCTCCCCTCAATAAATTAAGTGTGGTGGTAAAATTTAAAAAAGGGAGATTAGAGTCCCAGTCCCTGTCCCTGGACAGTGTGGATACAATCACTTAGTTCATTTCTTTTTAATTCTCTTGTCTCGGGAGTGGAGGTACGAGAACTTAGGTGGAGCAGTATGGCGGTCGTGGTGCCAAGTGGGTGGAGCAGTATGGCGGTCGTGGTGCCAAATGGGTGGGCCGGATCGGCGTCAGCGCCTGCACAAGTAAGACAGCGCCGTCGGGCTCGTGCTCGTGCTCGGATGAGCAGTGAGGAAGCGGTGGAGGCAACTTCCAGTTTCTTCCAACCTGATTCTCGGCCCATCATGTTATTTGACGGTACTTTTAGTAGCAACCAACAAGATGAAACTCCAATTCATAATTCACAATATTTCACACTAATTCACAATCCACAGGTGTGTGCAACTTATGCAACGGAGGAGTGAAATTTGTCCGCCATAATGATAAAACAAGGTTGAATTCTTTCTCCTCTTTCTTTACTGCTCCTCTCATCTCCTAATCCATGCTCAATTTTTGCATTGTGTGATCCAGGAGAATCAGATTTGAAGCACTACAGAGTGAGGCAGGTAAGAAACTGCTGATGGGGTGTGGAAGAGCTCCTGATGACATTTCAAGTGTTGTATTGGTTGAGAAACAAAGGTCAGAACTGCTCCCTTAATCACTCAAACTGATGTGTACCGAACATGGCTGACTGTTGTGTGCAGGTGTTATGTCAAGTCAGATGCTGTGCTTAAGATTATGGAGTACATAGACTTGCCATATCCACAGTTAGCATTTCTGTTGCAATTTGTTCCCATGTGAGCAACACTTTTGTCCCCTACAGCTACACTACCACTATATCTGCCGCAACTCATGGTATTCTAATGCTGATGTGTTTGTTGCAGCTTCATAAGGGATTTCTTTTATGACAATGTTGCAGACAACCGCTACGCTTTTTTCGGTCGCACTGATTCATGCGACTTGTGAACTATATGTGTTCCATGCCGCTTCAATCTTGTAAAGTGAATACAGTCCCCATTTTTTATCAAGATTGTTGCGTATGTTATACTATCAAGGATGACCTTTAGAAAACAGGCATAGTAAATCATACTATAACAATAAGGACAAGCCTGGGTACATTTCTGTATTGTCGTGTTAATTAACGTGTTCCATAATCCATACATAACTAATCATATTCCTAGCACAAGTTGAACCTTCCTACTTATCATACAAGTTCAGGCAAACCTAATTCGATTATTTAGCTTTGCAACTCCTTTTCAAGCTTATGTCGCGGCTCTGTCTTGGCTGCCAACATAACATCATCAAGAAATCTTCTCTGAGGAAATTCTTCAGGTACTAGACTTCGATATACCTCAAAGCATTCACTGGCTTCAGTCTCTTTCTTCAGTAGGCTGTAAACTATTCCCTGCCAAACATAAGATTGCAAGTCAAGAATGAATCTGGAAAGATATTAACTTATGAATAATCTGACTGAATGTCTTTTTTTCCCGTGAGTGAATATGAGTATACGAAGTGTCAGCTTCTAACTCGAGCAGAGGTCCACACAGACACAATGAAGATACTCATACTCCCATGCAGGATGGCATCCTAATATGTCAGTTTCAGCATGCCCACTCTCCTACAAGGGATGGGATAGGATGGGTTGTGCGTGGAATATGGAAGGTTAGTCCCCAGAGAAGATAATGCTCCACTAGCTATTCTGCCGAAGTATAACAGTATGGAAAGCCAGGAATGAGGCTGCTTTGGAGGGGAAACTAACCACCACTTTTGCTGCTTAAAAGGAAATTAAGGACTGGTGCTGTTAATTAAGTTTCAAAAAGGTTTTTGCAGCAGACTCCGATAAGGAGCACTGATCAAGTAAGGGGGTTATCCCCTTTTACAAGAACCAAAGAAAAAGACTGTTATGGCTGTACACCAGCCTCTGAAGAGGCTGCATAGCAATGGTTTATGGAGTGTCAATTTGCATCGAGGTGGGCCGCTGCAACCTGATGGCCGAAACAGACTCATTGCAGCTCATACAGGCCACAGTCAGAAGAAAAAATTTCCTTGGCAGCAAGATCAAATGATCAGACTTCTCAAGCGACTTTTAAAATGCAATGGCACGACGGTGAAACATGTTTTCAAACAAACTAATCAGGCTGCTCATGAAATATCAAAAGGCACAGACAAAACAGGAATGGCTGATTATCTAACAATCAGCGACATCACAAAGAAAGCAAGAACAAGAATCTCACAAGATGAAGCAGGATTGCTAGATATCAGGAACAATCTGGTCTACTACACGTAGTAACACCTGTACTTTTGTTAATAACTGACAGCTAACCACAGCTTATATTTTGCAAGCTCTTAAAACAAACCAATGTGTGGTAAAGCTTTCGCTTTGTTGGTTTTCAAAGGTTGGAAAGCTGAATATATTTCCCCACCCTAGTGTGTAGAATATATTTTAAAAAAAGAAATAACTCCCCTGTAAAGGAGATAACTGATAAGAGTACCTACTCAATTCTGAAGACTGATGGAGCCTCTCAAATTTATGAAGAGAGGTTATTTGGGACGCTCCTGGAAACTAGGAACAGCTTCTTACACAAAAACAGGTATTTTTATAATTTCTCTTCTCACAGCTACACATGCAGAGGTATATCCTATATTCCTGGTACATCTTCTATTGATTATATAAATTTTACATTTCGGCCATTCTAAACACCTCAAGCAGTTCATGCCACATGTCCAAATGAGCTATGAGCAAGAATAATAAGAGGGATAAAGGCCAGGAGGTCCCCCTACTCTACTAGATTTCTGTAGGAGTTTGTGGCAAGTGTACACTAGGACGGTACTGGGCTACCTATTGAGATCCATTAATGGATCGAGTCTAAGCTATACCTGACATCTTAAGAGTAACTTGTTAAGTTGCATTAAAGATCATGTATGCTTCAGCTGTATTCGTCTTCCTGTCTGACAATACTAAACGATAAAGAATCCTGTTTCTCAGAAATTTTTGGATACTGAAAACTAACACTTAATGATACTACAGGTTCTACAAATACTGAGTATGAACTGATTCCAGACCTGAGAAGAAATGTCAATATATTTCTGTTTCCTCTTTTGCGTCACAAAAAGCTTCAGAACACTCAAAGAATGTTGAAGGATTGAAAGCCAAAGTCAATAGGTTGAAAAAACAATATGGTGATATGATTCACGTTACCTGGCACAAATAAGGGCGAAAGTCTCTGGGGTTCTCATTAATAAGAGCCTGAAATTTTTCCAAGGCCTCGTCAAATTCTCCCTGCAGCATAAAAAAATGCAGACCATGAGTAGTGCCAAAATGCCTCTCTCTAAGAGCTGATTGCTTGATCAAGATACTACCTTCACTACATGCATTTGAGCAGTTAGTATTTTTATGTTTCTCTCCTCATTCACTTTGTTTTCACGACAAGCCAATTTGAGTGCCCTGTCCAGCATCTCAAACACTGCTGGCCCTTCGAGATTCTTGTGCATGACCATAGCCAGACCCTTGAAACGGGACAAAGCCAATGATGCAAGTTTCAGAAACAGCCAAAAGAGATTGACATGACATCAGAACTGAATGGCTACAAACAAACACTAATCACAGACAGGCTTCTAACAGAGTACATAAAATACAAAACCACCATGTTAATGGCAAGATACCAGAACTTCATATAGATTCTTTTAGTTTGCAAAAGAGAGGAAAACACATAACTCAAGATGTATCTAAGTCCTCATCAATCTAAAAAATGAGCAGTTTTTGGGTAATGGAATAAAAAGAAAGAAGTTCAATTTTAGTGGCAAAGCATTTGCAAAAGTGAGCAAGAACCATTGTCATACATGCAAAGCTCTAAGCAGGAGAGGCTTTTGCCTGAGAATATCCTTAAATAGTTTTTTTGCGGTGCCCAACTGCCCCATCCTTTCATAACAAAGCGCCTGCAAAAGCCTCCATTCCAGCTCATTGGGCTCAACCTTAATCAACCTTTCCACGTACCCCACAGCCTCTTTAGTCTTGCCATTTTTCATCTTCAAATTCACAACCATCTTCAACGATTCCACATTCCTCGGGTTTTGCTCCAACATCTTCACATACATCTCCTCCTCTTCTTCTTCACTGGCTTCCACACTCTCGGTCAGATTGCCTTCTTGACCAATTGGCTCTGTCACCGCCCATTTACAACCAAAACTACCCATGAAAATTAGTGAACCGAGTGCAAAAGTTATCACCTTTCCGGTGATGGTTCTTGAAATGTTGTTCTGGGTTGATGCTAGAAATGAGGTGGTTTCTGCGTGGGCAAGCGGGCGGATGCGGCACGAGGGCTTCTTCGATTGAAATTGGACAAAAGAAAGTGGCGGTTTAGGCGAAATTTGTGAAGTTCTGAGAATTGCAGGGAGTTTTAAGGAAGTAGGGAGTAAGAAATTGGTGAGAGATGCAGAAGCCATTGGAAAACTGGCAGAATAGCTCCAGGATTCGTACCGATTAGAGCATCTCCGATGTGAGAGTCAATATGGTAAACTTCTCTTGCCAAGAGTAATGGACTTTCAAACCTAAATTTACTCTCCAATCCAAGTGTCAAATAAAGGAGTCGCAATGACGTGGATGAAAATTCAATTGACATTGTCGATGTGACCTTCTGTATTCAGACTATCAATCTGAGGCTCGCTATTTGCCAAATCAGCATACGGTTAAAAAAAATTTATACATGACGATAAATCTTTGTATTAAAAAAATTATTGCACGTTCCATTAGAATAAATTGCAAGGCAAAGTCTTGGGAAAGACGGTCTTTCCATAGGCTTATGGAAAGATGAGATTTGATTAGAATAATAAAAGGTAAAAGGTCTTAGTTGCAATATTAAAGTTTTAGTATGAAACATGTAGTAGTCATAAAATTTATAACCCGGTTCATGCAACCCGAAAATTTTATCTTAATTTCTTTTAATTTACACTTTAAACCTTGGTCTTTCCATAACTTATGGAAAGACCGTCTTTCAAGAGACAGACTCAAATTGCAAATATATATACACACAACAACCAAAAATTCCATAACCACATTATTTTTAAACAAATGATTCAACATGATAAAACTCATTAAAAAATTGTAAATCTACTTTTACAGTACAAATAACTTCCAAAAAGTAAAATTAATCATCTATAAATCATAAATATATAGACTAAACCACAAAAAGATATACACATGTGAGATTGAATTTATCAAATATTATTTACCTTTTGAAATTATGCATTTATATATATATTACCACTTATATATTACCACTTATATATATATATATATATATATATATATATTATCTTACATTTATATATATATATATATATATATAAATTTACACTCAAAAAATTATAAGTATTAGTCTATTAACATTAGAATTCAATTTTTTTTTCAAATTCTAAAAAGTAACTATGAATTTATAGGTTATAAAATAATTGAATGATGTATTTTAATAATAATGAAAAATCCACATGTTAAGTGCTAAATATATTCATTTATATTTAATAATATATAAATAATAATGATGCATATATTATAGATTGGCAAAAATAAAAATTAATTTCAATTAATTTTTGTTTTTTACTCTTTCTCCATACAAGTAAAATTGAGACATAAATTAGAAAGTTTCTTAACTCATTGTCTATTTAATAATTAGTTAATTTAATGAGAATAACAAATTAATTTCTAGAATAGAATCAGTTTTATTTTAAACATGAACTAAAAATAAGTTAGTGTCGATTAATGTTATACTCGAGTTCATAAAAACTATTTTATTGAACCAATATAATTATTTATTCTCCATCATTACTCTTGTAAAATAATTAGATGCATCCAAAATATAATTAATTGTATGAATATAATATTTGTTGAGATCAAATATAATATTAAAATACAATTTCAATATTATATATATACACGTCACATAATAATTGGGAGTTTGTAGCATATTCACGTCACATAATAATTATTCATTTGAAGTTTGGATTGGAGAATGATTTCAAACGAGACCCACAGTCGAAACATTTAATATTACGTCAGACTGAAGGTGAATCGATGTTCCAATCAGATTATACCATTTGTACCCGTTAAATAAGGAAAACTATTTATGCATGGGAGATGCTATTAGTCATCGGGAACCATTGACTCGCAGGGGTTTATTCAAGGGTTTCAGAAGCACCTTGTTTCACAGGGGTTAGTTCAAGGGTTTAAGAAGCACCTTGTTTTTTTCTTTAGCTTTTAGTGGAGGTGGAGTCTATCTAATCCTAACTTTTAAAAATTTTGTATCAATATAGTTAAATTTTCTAATTTTTACATTGATCCATGAAATTTCGGCAATGATAATAAATAAAATGACGGAAATACACTTGACTAATGAGTTAAAAAATTGATACCTATAATACCCTTGATCTTCTTCTTTTTCACTACTGCTCCTCCATCGGGACCGCGACTACTGGAAATTTCACCACCCCTCCCGATGTCACCCCTCGCGATCTCCTTCGCCCTAGCGTTGCCTCCAGATCTCCTCCTCCCGGTGCCACCCTCCCGATATCCTCCGCCCTAGCCCACCTCCCGATCTCCTCCTCCCGCTGCCATCCCGCCACCCCACCAGAAACCCTAGTCGCGGCTTCAAACAATAAGAACAAGCTCAGTTCTCTCCTTTTCTCTTGAATTTGTCTGTTCAATTACCATTTGGTAGCAACCACTGGCGGAACCAATGGTACCCGAGGTAGGGCTCCAGCCCTACCTAAATCGCTGGCTGTAGGTTGAAGGTATCGAGTTCCGGCGTCCAACGCATCTTCGCCTTCGTCCAGCGCATTTTCCGGCGATGGCGGCTAGAGAAGGTCGGAGAAGCGGCCTTCTTCTTTTTTTTGCTGCTAACTATTAAAACGACGTCATTTCAATTGTCGTTAGGGCAAAAAAAATAAAAATGAAATATGGGTTTTGAAGTGTATTGGATTGGGCCAAAATCCCTAATCCTATACCATCTCCTCTCCCAAAATCCGAATACGAATTAAGCAGCGGCCAAAGCAGGAGCAAGCTCTCTCCCCCCGCTACTGCCAGCCGCCAGGTCTCCGCCTCCTAACGCTGGACGCCCCTGCAGCTGACGCCGATGCCACAATCCACCACCGTCTAAAAAATTTTCAGCCTCCCCTAAAAATTTTTTTCTGGTTCCACCACTGGTAGCAACCCATTTTAATTTTCGCCAAATCACCATCTGGGTCGGGAAGTCTGATTGTTGCAGCGGGAGGTCCTTGTCATTGTGGAAAGTCTGATTGTTGTCATTTTTGCAGCAACCCATTTCAAGCTTGTACTTATCATTGTGGGAAGTTCAATTGTTGTAGATGTTTCCGACGAGAATGTGCGAACGTTCGCGAAGCCCGCCAGCAGTGGGGGGAAGTCCGACGAGAAGCCCGCCGGTGAGCCCGGTGATCCACAAGGCCAAATTTTGGATTCTGCAGAAATGAGGGGTGGTCGGTCAAAAAAGGTTGAAGGAAAAGAAGGATTTGATTTTTTTTCTTTTTCTTTTTTGACAAGGGCAAAATGGTCTTTTCAACAAAATCCGGCCATCAAACAGTTGACTTAAAAGTCAGCGGAGTCAAGGGTTTTTTTGACACTTTCTGAGATTGCAGAGTTATATTGGCACTTTCAAACTAAAGTCAGAGTCATTTTAGCACTTAACTCTATATATTTTATTTTATACGCTGCATTTTGTTAAATTAAACTTTAAATTTTTTTAATGGTAAACTCTTGGGAAAAATCGTCTTTCCATAGGCATATAGAAAGATGGGGTTGAATTAAAATTATAAAAGAGTAAAAAATTTTAGTTGCAATATTAAATTTTATTATGCAACGTGCAGTAGCTATAAGTTTATGACCCGATTAATGCAACCCAAAAATTTTAATTTGATTGCTTCTAATTTGCAGTTTAAACCTTGATTTTTCCATAACTTATGGAAAGACCATTTTTCAAGAATTTTTTTTAATTTAAATAAATTATTCTATTTTATATTTATATAATATTCCTTATATTTTACATTCATACACACTCCATTACATGTCTTAACTAATAAAATATAGTATTACCTATGTCCCAACAAAAATAATATAGTTACTTTTTGGAATAACATTGACTCAACTTCAATTATTTTATTATATTATTATATATATATGTGACTATAATCATTTAATATACTGTTTGATTTGTTATAATATTTATTTTTAAATTATTATATTTCAAAAAATTTTATCACATAATTAAAGATATTAGTATTTAAATATTGATGCAGTTTACTCCAAAAGTAAAATTATGTCATTTTGCTAGGACAGATGAAGTATTTAATTTTTAAAGATTTAGTTTTAAGTTAAAAGTAAAGTGGCATGTTCATAAATTTATGAACATGCCACCATTTCTGAGACTTTTCCTAACTTTAAATCTTTGAGAAAGTCTCATATGATACTGAGACTTTCTCACAATAGTTTATGGTGTAAAGAAGGACTCAACTGCAATTCCTAATGATATAAGGATAATTTACGGGTTGGAGGAAAATCAGGTCATAACATCATTTTTGGGTCACCTAAATTTGAAGGAGAAATTCAAAGAGGATCGACTACATTGTTTAAAACTTCAAAATAAGTGGTTATACAGTGAATTCTAGCTTGTGAAATCTCAGGCATTTTAAATCAGGCTTTCATCAACTAGTATGGCCAATCAGTCGTTCAAAAACAAGTTGTTGCTCTATTTGCTTTCAAATCAGAAAATTGAAAACTCTAATTCAACCACAAAAAGAACAGTAACTAACCTTCTATAATAGGTAGGATACGTTCGTTTTTGAGATTCGTTTCACTTTTATAGTGTATGATTTTGTTGTTGTGTCGTCTATACAATTGTTAATTCAGTGTCGATTTGGTAATCATCTTCAGTCATGATATCGAGTTTTGAATATGCAATTTTTTAAATTGAGTAAATTCACATATTTGGGGTGAGTGTTGTTAAATTAATACCTAATTGTAGTTGTAGATTACATGATTGATCCTTTGTTAATGTTGATCGATGTTGTTCTTCAAATTCGTTGCGATTGATTATTGATAATGAACAATGGTTGGATGTGAGTGATTTGGTGAATGATTTTGTTTCATCATGAGATGTTTAATTAAGAATGGATGAACGGTTTGGGGGAAAGGCATGTTTTTTGTTATTGCACTTTCAAATGGGAAAGGAATTTTGGGTTATTTTGTTGTAATTACTGTTAGGTCCCTGATGCTTTTTGCAACTTACATAGTAGGCCTCGAGTTGGAAATATTTATAGACTTGCCGCTGAATTTGGTTTGCCCTTTTCTAATTTTTGCTTTAGTCCCCGGAATCACCATGAGATGGTCTCATATGACGGACTCAGGCCTTGGTTATACAAGTCTTCTAAAATTACTCTTATGTGATTTGATAAATTGTTTTCCGTTAGTTATCATAAATTGAAATATGATGTCTTTGTAATGAAGTCAAATAAGAATCGGACGTCCAAATTTAGGGATTTCGGGTAAAGAAGAAACTTAGAATCTAGGATTTATATTTTGCATGAGTAAAATTGGGGGTTTTGAATGTGAATTTAAAATAAGGAAACAATCCATCGATTGAATTGGGAATTCGTAAAATATAAATTGAAATAATGAATTTAATTTGGGGGGAGGAGTTTATTTGGATTATGAGTTGTCAAAAATAATACTCCCTCCATCCCGGGTTAAACTGCACACTTTCCATTTTTGGGTGTCTCAACCTAAATTGCACAACATCCTTGATTTCCATTTTCAGCCTATTTGACCAAACTGAAATCCCTAAAATACCCTTAGGACCATAACATATTTACAGCCTTAATGGCTGATTAATTAGTGATGGAATCTTCAACTTTGCACACGTCCATGTTTTATCGGACCGAAATTATGATTAAATTTGAAATTGCAAAGGGGCCTGACACATATCTCATGCGTGCCTTTTTCTTCTCCCGGGGAACCATTATTGCTCTCTAATGCTCCGCTTCCCCTTCCATTTCACTCCTCTTTAACGCTTCATTTCACATTTCTCTCATTTGCTCCAGAATCCTCTCTTATCTCTCTGTCAAACTCTCAAAACCCTAGCCCCTGTTGTCTTCCTCTGCTCTAGATTTGTTCTATTTCTGGACTTGTTCTGTGTTTATCGTTCTTGAAATTTTAGTTTTCAAGAATGGTGAGATCCAAAAAAATGTTTCGTTTAGGGTTTGACTATTATGTTTGGAGATTTTTCTGATTTTGTGTTGGATCTGTGGTTCTTGTGCGTATATCGTTGTTGTACTTCTTTGATTCTCACATATTATTAGGGTTTAGTTTTTAATTTTGTGGATTTCAGACATTTAAACAAGGGTAACCTTTGTTTTTCGTATCTGGGTAAGGCTATATTGTGTAATCTGAAGTTGTATATGAGGTTATAATCTGCATTCTTGTCTTGCATGTTCGAATCTGTTATAGATATGAAATTTACCACCTATTACATTCTGTATAAGTTGTTTTTTGTGTGTGGTTATACAGATCTAGAAATTTCAAGTTCGTATTGGTATGAATTTTGTGATATCTCTGATGTTATTGTTTTTCGGGCTTTGAATGTTCTAACCTTTTGCACTTTGTGATATCTCTGATGTATTGGTTATACTTTTTGCCATTTTTTTTCATTTTACCTGAAACTGTATTGGATTTTTTTGGCTTCAGAACCATAGCAGTCGTTTGTAGAGTGATATTGTTCTAATCTGATATTTTTCGTTCTGTGGAGTGAGTTTGTCTCTTTACAATGAGTTTGCCTCTGTTTTGTTGAAGCCCTAGCCTTGTATCACATTCATTCTGTCCACCTATGGCACATAGGGATGGGGTTTTGGATGGGCAGGAACTATTATCCCCCAGCCAACCCTTGAATGTGGCTAACACATAATCCAGTCCTCCTCTAAGCCCCAGTAGTTTAAACTCACAACCCTCCCTGGATCCTGTTCAAGGAAACTGCAATGTGCCTTGGACAGATTCTAATACATGTTCGGATGACTGGACAATAGCCACGCATTTCAGTCCAGTTAACATGTCACACTTGACCTGGACTGACTCACAACCCTTATCTGATACTGAGTCTGATTTTGTAGACATCAATTATCAGTCACAGCCCCAAATAGATCCAAAACCTAGTTCTGTCATGCTACATATGCAGCTACAGCCACATATGAATCCTAGTTCAGAATCAGGGCATTCTGACCCTGAGTTAAATGCCCGGTCATGTACAAATTTCGATTTTAAGAATTTGACCCACATCCCTCAGTTTACTTCAAAGGAAACGAGTTCCCCAAGTATGGAGAACCCGGCTTCTTTGAAACTAGTGCTTGCTTATACCCTGGTAATTGGCCAAAATATGTACCACTCGAAGATACTGAGTCTGAAATTATAGAAAGTAATGATCAGTCACTGCCCCAAATAGATCCGGAATACAATTCCGTCATGATAAATATGAAGTCACAACCATGTTTGAATCCTAGTCCAGAAACTGGCCACCCAAACTCTGATGCTTGCGCCAAATATGTGCTATGGATTAGGCGAGACATTGCAACGTCTGTTGTTTGACGTGAAATGTATGCTATGGTCGAATGGGCCAAGAAATATTTGGCAGAACCAGGGCCTGAGTCATCAGATACGGAAAAGACCCACCGATCTCAGGTATCATTCAAAAAATTATAGTCTCGTTTATATATTATGATTTACAGCAACATTAAGAACTGGTTCCTTTATTTGTTCTGTGCGGGGTTATGAAGATTGAGAACTTGAGTATCATGGTGGATTAAGAACATCTCACTGATATCAGGTTGTCTCAATCCAACACCGCTTGACTTTTTATGGTTTTGTGACTGATTAAGAACTGATTCCTTCACTTGTTCTATGCAGGGTTGTGAAGATTGAGAACCTGACTATTATGGTGGAATTAAAACATCTTACTGATATCAGGTTGTCTCAATCCTAAATTGTTTGGTAGTTAAAATATAAATGTGCAGCCATGACTATACGTGTTCTATGTACACTATACTTGGCATGGCATATTTCTAATGCATGATTATAAAATGAAGCCATGCGAATATGTCTCTCAACTTATCTGAACTTGGTAGGACATTAACTGATTAAAAATAGCTATTACATTATTTGTGTGCCTGATTCTACGTAGTAGCTCCCACTTAAGGCCAGCAACCATGTTTTCTGACTGATTAAGAACAGATTCCTTCACTTGTTCTGTGCAGGGTTGTGAAGATTGAGAACCTTAGTATCATGGTGGAAGTAAAACATCTCACTGATATCAGGTTGTCTCAATCCTGCATCGTTTGCTAGTTAAAATATAAATGTGCAGCCATGACTATATGTGTTCTATTTGCACTATACTTAGTGTGGCATATTTCTGATCTTAGGCAAAATGGAGCAATAAAGCATGTGATTATGTGTGATTTGTGATGTTTCATGGCTGACAAGTTAAATATGTGATGTGCATGTGATGTCTTGACCTATATTGATGATGAAGCTGTGATGCATCACTATAAAATGCAGCCATGCGGATTTGTCTCTGAACTGATATGAACTTGGCGGGGCATTAATTGATTAAAAATAGCTCTAAAATTATTTGTGTAACTGATCCTATGTAGTAGCTCCCACCTATGATGAAAACTGAAAAATTTAAAACACTTAGGCTGCAACCATGTTTATATAATACATTGGATGGCAACATGGAAGTGTGTCCCTTCGTTGTTCTTGTTTATAGTGTACGCTTGACCAACCATTTTAGTTGCTAACATTTATGACTGCTAGGAATTTTTCCTCCTTGCATTGCTGATTTTTAAACAAAAGCAAATTTAAAAACTTCATTCAAAAGGGAATTCACTAATCCCGAGTTTTACAAGGTTGCCCTATAAACATACTTGCACAAAAGATATTGCATGTTTACCCTAGAACTAATTCTAGAAGCACAACCCTACAAAAATATTTGTTCCTAGCCTTTCAGTTTGCCATTTCTAAGCATAAGAGGAGGTCCTGAACCTTCTATATCCTTCCTTTAGCCACCAAGAACTCCAAACAGCTCCTCACCAACTCTGAATCAACAATCAGATTTTGTGCCAGCATACCCAATCTCCTCAACCTATCTTACCTATATGTGGCATTTTAAACTCATTCTCACCCCTCCATTTCATGATTTCTACCATAACGTTTTGCAAACTTAGAAAAATCTTGTCAATAACTTTGGGATCTTCTCTTTCAAAAGCATCATAAACAGCATCTAGCAATCCATCTAAGGTAGTGCTAGGGTTTTCGTATGGCAAACTTTGTATGGAGGAAAAAAAACCTAGGTACAGTATGTTAAGGTCGAGGGATTCGGATGGTTGGTATACTAACTTAATGTTGAAACCGTTTGAGGTGGCATCTGCTATAAATTCTGGGTCATTTCCATAAATATGACTTGGTGCATTATCTTGCTGTATGAAAATTTCTTTGCTTTCCCAACTTGGAAATTTTCTCTTAATTGCTAGAATGAGTTCGAATATAAGTTTGTGTCTAATGACCTCTCTTGTGATGGACTGAATGGGTGTTAAAATCATTGTTCCCCCAGGACGATTAACAGTTGTGTAATTGGCTGCTATGTACTCTATGTAAGGAAACACCCATATCTTTCCATCAAACATAACAGTACCATTTACATGAAAAATAGGTCTACACACAGCACATAAAAACATAAGCTTGGGAATACAATGCTTACTACGTGCAATCCTATATGGTTCTGGTCCATTGGGTGCTAGAATGAACCTGGATGATGCCTCTGTTAGATAGAACCATATCTCGTCAATGTGGATGACATTGTGCATGTCCTTGAACATCATGTTGCATTCCAGTTTGCTTAGACACCACTCCAGCCTTGATTCTTTGCATGCCACTATTAAACTTGGAAGCAAAGCATTTGTGTGACTCCTCACCTTCTTGTTTGCTATTGCTCTTTGAATTGTGCTTTTACCAACATTGAGGCCAGCTGCTGTGATTTTGCAGGGTATGCCTATCCCT
The DNA here is from genome assembly GCA_037428765.1 of Rubia yunnanensis. Taxonomy (NCBI): domain Eukaryota; kingdom Viridiplantae; phylum Streptophyta; class Magnoliopsida; order Gentianales; family Rubiaceae; genus Rubia; species Rubia yunnanensis. The sequence goes on along the minus strand of CM075069.1, from coordinate 58,887,770 downwards.
TAGAGGTAGCGCCATTAAAGCCTCCAAGTTGATGGGCTTTTTATTAGGCCTGCACCGCCCGTGTCTCCTTGAACGGGCGTTCACGGGTTACCCGTTGCATATTTGCAACCTGACCCGTGCCCAAATGGTGCTCACTGTGCGAATGGAGACGCCCCACCTCTCAGCTGCTTCAAGACGACATTGGTGTTTGATCTGCCATTGACTATGTTTTGAAGCAAGAAAAGGGTGACTTCCTGCCTCTGTTCATCCACCAAGCACCTACCGACCACACAGCCCAGCTTGGTGATGAAAACGAAGAGGAGAAGAAGGTTTGAAATCTGGCTAGTTCTTGCTGAACTGGCAAAAAAAATAATTCTGAGAGCTACTTTTTTGGGGGGTTTAGGGTTTGATGTTGTTGAGTAATAAATGCCCGATTTTATAGTTTTACACATAGGTTTTGAACAGGTTTGTACAGTAGCCAAAAAAAATGTAAATTTGGCTCCAAAGTCTGTAATTTTGGCTCCCATTATGTTTTTTTTGGCTTCAAAGAATAAGTTTTGGAGCCAAACATTAGTTTTTGAAGGAATATTTGGGAATTAGATTTCAGTAAAGTGCAGTATTACCCATTTACCGAGATACTATTCATCTTGTACTTTTTTCAGTTTTTTTGGCTTTTCAGTCATCATTTTTAGGTCGAATCATTACTTTTTTTACTGTTCAAATTTATCTCCACTCTTTCTCTTTTGATAAATTAACTTGGGACGGAGGGAGTAATAATTTTCTCAAAAAAATGTGAACATTTTTTTCTCTTTTAGGATAAGATGCATCTTGAAGTTATTTTATCTTTGAGTGGGTCTCCTGACAGGCGGTCTGTTCATAAGTTTATGGACATGCCACTTACTTTTTACCTTATACACTGTATTTTTAAAATTACATACAAAATTTAAAATTTTTGAAAATATTTTTTTATATCATATATTTTTATATTTTCACCTTCAAATACATATTATTACTTGTTTTAACTTATAAAATGCAATATTTAAATTTTATAAAAAATTATAACATTTAAGTCAAATGCCCCTGAGTACTGTCCATAACCTTATGGAAAGGCCGCATTTCCTGAGACTTTCCCTTTATCTTTTAACACTTTCGTTGATAAAAAATATTAAACACCACCGATCAAATGTCGAAACTTCTTTTCATCTTCTCACTTCTTGTTTTGCAGAAGACACTGACGAAGCAGTGATTGGTAAGACTTTTGATGCAGTTTTTGGTTTATTTTCTCTTTCAACATTTGGTAAATTTTCTTTTTGAATCAGAGTGCTCTCTCGTAAATGGCAGCCTAAACGTTATGTAGGAATTTTTATGTAATTTTAATAATATTCTCATTCTAGAGATATATCTTTAATAATTTTAATTAGAGATATATCTATAATATTCTCATTCTAGATGTATCTATTTCTAATTATTTTACAGGGATCTACCGCTAATAACTTTTCAGGAGTTTTTTTGTCTAATTTTTTTTCATCATTTTTCCCGACACCTGCAATCTGCAAAAAAAATTCAAAAAAATTAAAATATATTTTTAATTTTTTTTAAATACAAAAAAAATTAAAACTGCAGTAAAAAATTGCAACAACATCAGCAGAAAATAGCAGAACATCAACAAAAAATAATAAAACATCAACTAAAAAACTGCAGCAAAAAATTATATTAATTTTTTAAAAAACAGCAAAAAAAAATATAAATCAACAAAAAATTGAAAAAAAATCAACAAAGCTAAATTGTCATTTAAAATCATTAAAAAACGGCTAACAAAAAATAAACTGAAAATCATAAAAACATCAACAAAGCTAAATTGTCATTTTAAAAAAAACTACAAATATTAACCTATATCACCCCAAAAGCTAAAAACATCAGTTATTATCATCTAAACTTCACCTAGAAAATGAAAAACGTCAACATAAAGATAAAAAAACACTACAAAAAATAAAGTATATCATAAAAAAAAACTACAAACATCAACTCCTATCACCTAAAACTCATATAGAAAATGAAAAATATTAACTTGAGAGAAAAAAAGCTAAAAACATCAATAAAAAAACTACGGTACCTCAAGAGTATAATTTTTATTTTTTATTTTATTTTTTGGGATAAGTGACTTTCATTTCATCTTGAATACTTCAACTTTACATCTCTTCTTCACACCTACAAGTCTACTACCATAAGTTGTGCACAATGTTTCCTAATCTTAGGATTCACCCATACTCTATACACCACAATATCCAAAATTGTTTTTGTCACCTCTATTACATTTACAGTATCACTATGCTGGAAATATAACTCATTTCTTACCCTCCACACTTCATACACCGTTTCTGCAATCAGTGCCTTCATCAGGGTAGCTCGCCATCATTTCCCCTTGCACCTGCAGATCAGCCACTGCAGTTCCTCTTCCCATTGCTGCGGCCTCCTCCAAATTTGCATCCATTGGAGCACACCAGTCCAGATCTGCCTTGTTTTTACACAGTTAAAAGGAAGATGCTGAATACTTTCTACTTCACCACACATACCACACTTGTCTTCTGCCATTAAGCCAAACTTCTTCAACCTTTATTTTGTTGGTAATCTTCCATGACATGCCAACCACCGTGTAAATTGTGCCCTTGGTCTAGCTAAATTCTCACAGAAGATTTTACTCCATTCTATTCTCCTTTGATCACCCCTCAGCTCCTTGTAAACTTCCCTGGTACTGAACTTTTTCCTTGTCCAATTGCTTCTTCCAGGAATCCGTCATCTTCACTTTACTTTTGCACTTGCATAAACTTTACAACATCCAGGATGCTGAAGCTAGGAAATGCACCTCCATCACCTCTCTTCCTTTTATGTAGATAGCATGAACACATCTTATCCACAACCTATCAGAATTTTGCACAAATTCCAAAGATTTTTACTCTGAGTTGCAATGCTCCATTCTTGCAAAGATATAACATTCTGTCCTCCAGCAGTCTTTGAGTAACAGATCCTCTCCCAGGCCACAGGTGCCTTTTTAGTGATGCTTTCACCTCCACTCCATAAAAAGGACCTACAAATTGCTTCCACATGCTTAATCACAGTTTTATAATGTGGTCATGTATGTTTCTTCTTGACACAAAGGCTGCCTGATTCTCCTGTACCCCCTCTGATATTACCCCGCTCAGTCCACCCGTTAAGACCTTGGAGATAATCTTATATAGTGTGGAACAGCAGGAAATAGGCCTTAGGTCCTTTACCTTTTTGGCAGCAGCGTGTTTTGGAATCAGAGTTACAAGGGTACTGTTTACATCTCTATACATTCTCCCTTGCTTAAAAAAACTCTTTCACAGCCTCCATTACATCAGCCCTGATCACCTGCCAATTTGTTTTGTAGAATTTTTCGCCAAAACCATCTGTGCCTGGAGCATTGAGATCTCTAATGCTCTTTAGAGCCTCCCAAACCTCCTTTTCCTATACTTCCTGAATCAGCATTTTCCTGGCTTCCACTCCCAATCTCCTCTATTTCCTTATAACTTCAATATTTATCCCCTTTGTGCTTTCAGCTTTTTCTCCCACCAGCTTCTTGTGGAATTTCAGTATCTCCTCTTCCATGTCCTCATGTTTACTGATCAGTTCACTTGTTTCAGTCTCCATTCTCTCCAATCCCACTATTTAGTTTTTTCCTTTTACTGTGGCATGGAAATAGGCATTATTTCCATCTCCCAGCCTCAACCACTCTACCTTTGCTTTTTGCCTGGCTATACATTCATCAATGTCACTCCATTTCTGAACCAGTTCTATCCCCTTTATCACTGCCTCTATTTTCTCCTTGTTTAGTTTATCATGCACCAATGTTTTCTGAGCCATTTCCAGATTTCTCTTCTCCTCTCCTCTTCCAGTTTCTTTTTTGCTCCACTGACTTGTTTAGAGTGCTCTTTAATATCTCCCTGAAGCCTTTTCAGCTTTTGCTTGACCACAAACATTGGCCTCCCTTTTAGCTTCTTCTTACAACTCTTCTTTATATCCTCCAGTACGTCCCTCCTCTCCAATAGGCAGTTAAGAAATTTGAACAGCTTTTGTACTGGTTTCTGCTCTTTTTTAATAGTGATCATGATCAGGGCATGGTAAAAAACCCCAGGTTCCAAATTATCTACCACCATCTCAGGGTATTTTGTAAACCATTCCAGATTTGCTACTCCTCTGTCTATTCTAGAGTAGATCACTCCATTCAATTTTCTGTTAGGCCATGTGTAATAATCTCCATTGCTCTCACATTCAAATAGGCATGCTCTTTGCATAATATGCTTCAAATCCCAGTATTCCTGCACCGATACTTCACTCCCTCCTATTCTATCCTTTAGTGTAAGCACTATTAAAATCTCCAATAATCAGTACTGGCCCTTTCAATTTTGAGTTATTTACCTCTATCTCCTGCCACAACTTCTTCCTCATCTTCAACTTGTTTCCAGTGTACACATCAACCATCTAGAACATCCTCTTTCCATGTTTGTCCATCACCTCCACTAACATCATCTGATCAGATATTTCAAGGGTTAGAATATCCACCTTCCTGAAATCCCACATTACCCAAATCCTCCCACTATAGTGGCTTCCATAGTTATCAGTAAACTTCCATTTATCCCCAAATTTCTTCCTTATCCCCTCAATTTTATCTTGTTTCACCCTTATTTCTAGAAGCACAGCAACATCTAGTTTTAGACCAATGAGATGGGAGCTAATCTCATTACCCTTTACTGCCTTGTTTAGCCCTCTAACATTCAAGGCACCTATCATGGCCCAAGGCCTTGATCCTTCTCAGGATCTTTCCAAATCCTGAGAGGATGTTCAAAATTTTCTCCTATACTACTTCCTTCTTCATTTGTGGAATTCTATAATTCCCAGTTTCTCAAGCTACATTACCTTCTTTCCTTTGTTTTTTTATTGCACCAGGGTCCATTGAGCGAGTTCTTTTTCTTCTCCTGTCTTTGCTTCCCCCTATTTCCATTTTTCCATCCTTCTTCTTCACTTCACTATTTTCCATAGACTTCTCCTGTATCTTCACTTTCCACTGTTGAGTCACATTTCTGATTTCTTTTCCACATCTATGTCCCCCAACCTGTTATTTCTCACAAAATAGTGGCTTACCCTCCACTTCAATTTATAGACTGAGTATACTTCCATCAACGTCTCTGATCTTCGCAACTTCTGGCACTTCCTAAGATATATCTATCTCCACCATCATCCTTGCATAAGATATCCTCAGCTTGCTAATTGTACACTCATCTATGAACAGGGGTTTCCCAATCACACTTCCTATCTTACCCAAGCTTTTTACCTCCCATAGATGCAGTGGTAGCCTGGGTAATTTCACCCATACTGGAACCATTTTCAGCATATCCTTCTCCATGGAGAAACCAGCCTTCCACGGATGCAGAAACATGGCCATTCCATAGATTGTATATGGACCCTTCCTCATAACCTCCTCCATATCCCTCATACTTTTGAATTTAATCACAAAGTGCCCATCATCATTATACAGCAACTCAAGAGTATCAACAAACGCCCAATTTTTCAGCATGAATCTCTTGACAGCATTCATTGTTAGCTCCCCTCCTATAACGTACATAATCAGAGCTGTTTCCCAATACTTCAATTCAGACTCTACATCATTAGGCTCTATTTCCACCTCAATCTCACCATTAACAATTTTTGGAGCAGAAAATTCCATATTCAGACCATTCGGTGGTACCCTATTTCCTCTAATGACATCGACACTTAGGTTACCCTTATCAAATCGATTCACAGTATTAACAGAAGCATGTTTGAGTTCAGGTCTTATGGTTTCCTCGATCACGTCTGATTTCTGATTTTGAGCTATTCTAGTCTCCTTTTCTAATTCCTGTTTTGCCTCTGCTTCACCTGCCTCTTCCATCTTAATCTCCTCCTCCCGATCCAAATCCAATTCCATAATGGCAGCTTCCATGCTATCCTCCCTTGCAGAGCTACCCCATTCCACCTTAGATAGGGTCAGCTTCTTCCTCGGCCTTCCCCGTCCACATTTCATGGCTGATGCTATCGCACTTTAAGTGTGTGATATTGCACCTACAGTCACCATAGTTTGTTATTATATTGAAACATTTTAAACAAGAGTATAAATTATTCGCTCTGAAAATCATAAAACATCAACATTTTTTTATAAACATCAACTCCTAACACCGGAACCTCACAAAAAAACTACAAATATCAACCTACATCACCCAAAAACTACAAACATCAACTCCTAACACCGGAACCTCACCAAAAAAAATAGAAAACATCAACATAAGAAAAAAACACACTACAAACATCAACTCCTATTACCGAAATCTCAGCTGAAAAATCAAAAACATCAACATAAGAAAAAAAACAATGAACATCAACAAAAAGATACAGTACCTCAAAAATAAAAATTCTTTATAAAAGAAGGTCCTTGTGGGATTTGAACCTGGTCACCAACCTCAAGGCATAGAGCAATAACCACTACACCATAGACTCCTATTGAACTACGCTCAAATAATATTAAACCTCAGTATATACATCACGAACAAAAATTCTTCAAAATAAAGGTCATAAGGAGACTCGAACCCGAGACCTCCAACCTCAATGTTCAACATCCTAACCACTAGGCCAATCAACTATTGTTGAACATTATTTCAGTCAAACACTAATAAAGCTCAGCTTGAATTTGGAAAACTTAATAAAAAAAGAGTTTAGATTAAAGGCCATACATGACTCAAACCCGAAACCTTCAAACTCAATGTCCATGATGTTAACCACTAAGCCAATCAACTATTGTTGAATATTATCTCAGTCAAACACTAATAACCTCAGCTTGAATTTGAAAACATTAAAAAATAAATTAAACCTCACCTCTCACAACCAGAAGCTCAGTCTGTCGCCGTCCTCCGTTTGTCGCCGTCTCTGTCGGTGCCCCGTCTGCCGTCTCTGTCGGCACCCCATCCGTCGTCTGAAAAAAAGCACGTGTTTTACACGCGCGGGCCTTCTTCTCCACATCGCGCGTGGATCTCGCCTGGTTCGATCGAGGCATCGCTTTGTCTTCTTCTCTGATTCGACTCCGTTGCAAAGTAAATTGTAGAGGAGCGTCGTCGTTTCCAGAACCGTAGCTCCACCATCGCCTTCGCTTCGTCTTCTTCTCCGATTCAACTACGTCACATTGTGAATTGCAGAGGAGCGTCACCGTCGCCAAAACCATAGCTCTGTCATCGTCTTCGCCTCCATCCACATTCCTGACCACAATCGGAGCTCTGGCTACCGCTTTCGATCAACTCTGCAACCAGCATCGTCGCGGATCTGCAACCACAGCAGCGGAGCTCCTCGTCGTCGATTTCTTTCCAGATAACCTCACTGATGTCCGTTGCGAGGGCTTTGAGGCTACGAACTCGCTTAAATTGTCGCCAGGGTCGCTGAGATCGTTGTCGGATTCGTTGAGATCATCGCATGATCCAGCTGCATCACCGTCGTGGATGCGCCACCGCTGGAATCAGTTGAAGTAGCGGTTGAGGAAGAATGGGAAGACGAATAGAGCGGAAGACGGTGATTCTGAACTACTTTCCAAAATAAAATTTTGATATGTAGTTATTATATTTACAAAGTAAGTTCTCCATGTTTTGAGCAGTTTTTAAAAATAACCCCATTCTTATTTGTCTACTATATAATAATTGTATAATAGACCCTGCCTAAAGTTTAGGCGGTATAAAACAAGAGTTTGTGTTTGAATTATCGGAACTTGATATATAATTGCATTTTCATTTTCAACCGCAAGAATCACACCTCAAATTTTTTTTAGTTTCATGTTGTTTACCTTTTTATATACTACTAGCGGAGTGCCATTACGCATTGCGTAATATTATTAATTAAAATATTAGGAGTAAGTTTTATGTACATGTTGTGTCCTACATTTAAATAGAAAACAAAGAATTTTATTTAAAATTTAGTCATTTAAGGTATATGAGATGGTTAGAAATTGTTAAATATTGAACAAAATTTGATTATTTTTATAATATATCATTCAAATGATTTAAAAAGTAGTTTTTCATATGTTGAAATTCATTTTAAAAGGCTATCATAATTATATGTATCTGATTGCAATATATAAAAGTAAATATAAAATTACCATATTAGTCTCACTAATTATAAAATGTCCTCATTTAACAGTTAGTCGGTCTAAAACAAGATTTTTTTCATATATGAATAAATTAATAAATAAATAATATGTTACATATTTCTATCAAAAGTATTTTATCAATGTATAAAAAAATCCAAATATTTTATTATTTCAGATTATGTGTTTCTTCATATATAAATATATATGTATATATATATATATTACAATAAGATATTTATGGTTTTAATTATATCTTAATAATTTATATATTTTAACAAGTTATGATTGATTATAAATAATAAAAAATTAAAATCAGTAACATATTATAATATTAGTATGTTATTTTTAGACAATATGTGTTTAGGTTAATCACAATAACTTTTATATCCCCGATTGATAGCACCATTCAAACAATTACTATTACATTGTGCTTGAGTTGAGATGAATTCGATTAGGGCTTTGATTATACAAGTCTTTTAAAATTACTTTTTATGTGATTTGATAAATTGTTGTCAGTAAGTTATCGTGAATTGAACTAAGATGTCATTATAACAAGGTCAAATAAGAATCGACTGTCCAGATTTAAGGATTTGGGGTAAAGAAAAAACTTATAATTTAGGGATTTATTTTGACAAAGTCTTGTGCGAGACGGTTTCACAGCGAGACCGGAGATTAAATTATAAATAATATATACTTAATTTGGGATGGGGTATTAATTATAGTTTTCATATTGTTAGGGATTAAATTGTAATTACGGTAAATCTGAGCAAACATTTATTGTATCTCTTCCTCTTCCCCACATTCTTACCTTTTGTTTTTCTCTCTCGAAAATCGCTTTTGTATTCTTCCATCCATCTCTTTTTCCCTCTTTTCTGGCGACCTAAGTTTTCCATTTCCGCCGTGATTTCTGTACTTTCTTCCATTTTTGTTGCTTAATACGCATTATATCGTGTTTTGACGTGAGTGTAATCGGTTGTTATGGTCCAATTTTTGGAGTTTCTTGCAATTTTACTTGATAATCGGTTCGGCTCTTCATCAGGTACTTCGACGACCTAGATTTGTTCTCCTGGCCGATAATCTTTGCTTTTTAGCCGTTTTATTGTATGGTAAGCTTTTTGTTGTTGAGCTCTGAGGTTTCTGTACTTTTTTTTACAATTATTACTCTATTCTATTTTGAGGTTGTTATCGTAAATGAAGAGGATATTGCGAAGCTGAATGTGTTTACATGCATGTTGTTTATTAGGTTTTCATTGATGTCGATCTTTTTTAACTGTATTATTTTTCATGTTTATCGTTTTGTAGATGTCAAAGAAAGGAGATCTTGTTGATTCTGGTTGTATAGACGATGCTGTGATTAAAATTGTAAAGTCGTACTCCCAGCCTTCCGTTTCTTCGAAGGCTGCTGTAAAGCAGAAGAGGAAGACTTCTTCTCAAGGTTTTTTGCTTTTTTAAATTTGTTTGGCGGGAATATTTGAATTTATTACTATATCTGTTCATTTTTTGTCGTCTAGGGTTTTACATGATGTTTTAATGTTTGATTATGATGTTTCAAGGTTTTCATTTGATTTCATTTTCTGTTTATGAGATGTTTCTATTGGAAAGGTGTTATGTATGTTGTTCTTATTATATGTGTGTTTTACTGTCATTATTGTATGATTTTTTAAATTACAGTAATTCTATCATAATTTTCAGTAAGAGTGATGATGTAAGTATATCAGTTGATGTTTTCATTATATATGTTTTTATTTGATGCTTTACATTTCTGATTTGATAATACAAGTATTCTATTTGACTTTATTGTTCTGATGCTTTACAGTTCTGATTTGAAGTATATCAGTTGATGTTTTCATTATATATGTTATTTATGCTATAAATACTTTTTTCTTTTGTTTTAGATTGTGGTGTTCCTGTACGAAAATCTGATAGGATTCGTGGTTTGACGACACCTACATTTACTGCAGGTATATGTTTATCTGTATAATTTTGTTGTATGTTTTTAATTTTGTTGTATGTTTTTAATTTTGTTAATATTTTAGTTTTCCTCCAGCTTTGAATCCAAGGAATGTGAAAAAGAAGAAAGGGGCTGAGGTGTCCATCCCATCATCTCCAGTTCCTGATTCATCCATCTCGAAAGAAATTGTCCGGAACAGGTGTATAAAACAAGCTGCTGTTAAACGAGTCAAATTGATTAGCGGTAAGGGTAAGGTTCTTGTTGAGCGTGATAGTTATTCTGATGCCGAAGGTATTATTCAAATTATAATATTATGTTTTATTATGTGATTGGATACTATCTATTTTAAATCTTTCTTGATGTTTTATGTTTTTTAGAGGAGGGTGCCAGTAAGATTCATTCCAGTCAACTTGCTTCTGTTTTAGCTGAGAACGCAACTGATAATATTTATAATTTTGGTTTATTTTTCATTTTGTGTTTTATGAATTTCTCTGTACCATTTAACAATATGGTTTGATGTTTGATATAATTCAGTTGAAGGTATCATGCAAACTTATTCTGAGTCTGGAAAAAAATCTGCTAAAAAAGGTAAACATTATTTTTTCTCTAAAACTTTTTTTTTATTCATTACTCTTTACCCTTTACCAATATGGTTTGATGATTTATGTAATTCAGGTGATCGTGCCAGTCTAGCTTCTTCTGGGGCTGGAAAAAAACTGCTGAAAAGGGTAAAGATAGTTTTCCTTTTAAATTCTTCTTTTTTCTGATTTTGATTTTTTTTATCAATTACTCTATACCATTTACCACTATGGTTTTATGTTTCACATTATTCAGATGAGGGTGTCAGCCATGTTTCTTCTTCTGACCTTGGAAAAAAATCTTCTAAAAAGGGTAAAAATAGTTTTTCTTTCCAATACTTTCATACTTTTGAGTTTTTTTATTTATTATCCTTTACCAAATAGGACTATGTTTTGATATTTCAGCTTCTGATCTGCCTGGAAAAAAATCCGCTACAAAAGGTACAATAATTTCCTCTTTTAAATATTTTTTTTCTGATTTTTGATGTTTCACTTGTTACCTTTTACCTTTTACCTTTTACTACTATGGCTTGATGTTTTATATGTTTCAGGTGATGCTGTAGTCTAGATGCTGGAGTTGCTGAAATCCTATCTGGTAAATTATATGTTTTAACCTTGTTGTTTTAAATTTTCAATTCTTATGATATTTTTGTGTTACCCCATTATTTGACTGTATTTAATATTTTTGTTTGCAAAGGAGATCTTCAGTACTGCTCCTTCTCAATCTCAAAGACTTGATGCTACCATTGATGAAATTGGTCATGAAGATCAGGCTGGTGGTGATGATGATAATATGGAGACAAGTGATGAGAGGTCTGAAGATGTTGATGGCTCAGAATCTGATGACAGTTCTGACGATGAAGGTGAGAAGCCAAATGATGTTGAGGAAGATAGGGAGGCTGAAGAGGAATCTGAGAAGGAGGGAGGCGATGAAAGTGAAGACAATTCAGATGAAGGTGAAGAATCTGTCAAGGGGGAGGATTCAGAGAATGTTGTTGATGTTTCACAACAAGTTGGTGATGATATTGGTAATAAGTCTGACAGTGAGGAGGATTCTAATAATGGTGATGAGAATAAATTAGTGAGTGAGGAGGATGACTCTGATGATTCTGATAAAGTGTTTGATGATGCTGGTGGAGAGTCTGATGATTCAGATGAGGAAGGTGGCAAAGGTGTTACTGTATGTAAAACAGCTTCTGTTGGTAAAGGGAAATCTGTTGTGAAGAAGAATGTTAGAGAGAAGAGTGGGGGAGTTGTGAAGTCGAAAAATCTAAAGGGTATCAATGATCCATCAAGGTATGCATTAATGACTTACAGTTTTATGATATGTTTCATATTTCGGTGTTGCTTATCATTTTTTATTTTTTTGCAGCTCGAAAGGGGATACTCTATGAGGTGTAGCCCTGGTAAGATTGTAAAGCTTGTGAAATCATTGACTGATGGGCAGATTAGGTCAGTTATTGATATAGGATTTGAAGGATTATTGAAGATAAATTTTGGTGTTTTGCCCAAAAATGTGATTCAATATCTGATATCTAACTTCAACCCAATTAGTCGCTTGCATCGAATAGATAGTGATAAGTATTATATAAACAGGGATGATGTTTATGATTCCATGTGTCTGCCTATAAGTGATGTTGAGGTTGTAGAGGTTAATAACTCGGGTAAGGGGCAAAATAGAGATATGGAGTTGAGGCTTAAGTGGATGATTTTAAGCTTTTGAGGGTTGTGGAAAGTGTGAATGAAATCAGGAATATGGATTGGTGTGGGCATGTGTTGAAAATATTATGTGATGTTGTTGAGAGGTACAACAAAGGTCCATTTGATGCTGCAAATGGTTGTGTATTTCTACCTTTGATGTGTTATCTTTATAGATTTCCATTTCAAGGAATCCCATTGCCTACTTCCCTCTCCCCCTTAGTCCAACATTTCAATGGCAGTAAGGTAAAGGTTATTTGTAAGTCCATAGTGAGTGCCGGGTTTGATGCTTGCGTGATGAGCGGCAATGGTTTTCCTTTGACTTCAATGGGAAAATTAAAGTTAGGTTCAGGACCAGGTAATGGCACTGTCCGCAGTACCTCTTGCTTTGTAGTGTTGGAAATTCCTGACGATTTACCCACCGACGAGAAGATTCTTGCTGAAGCTCCTTCTGTAAGTTTTTTTATTTATCTTAAGTTTGTTGTTTTTTATATGATGTTTCAAATTATGAGTAATAATGTATTTGTTTGTAGGATGTTGTTGAGCGCTCAATGCGATTTGCTAGGAATATTGAAATTGTTACCAGATCCTATGTGGCTGAGATGATAAAGCTTGGTGAAAAAGCTTCATCTACTGCGCAAGATAGTGTTCCTCCAGTTCATATTCCTGTTTGTTCACAGGATTATTTTTCTGATGGTTTTTTTTATCATATTGAAGAAATCATTAAGAAGTCAGTGAAGAAGTGCACTCCTGAAGTTCCAATATTGAAGACTGGACCTGAACCATCTTTTAGTCTTGGGATTGAGAGCTTGGAAGATATTAGACGAGTTGCAGGTTCTTCTACTAGTGTATGTGAAAAGAAGGGGTCTACAGCTGCTCAGAAGAAGGGTGGACAAGTGGAAAAATCATCGAAGAGATTGAAGAAGAAGTAATTCTTTTTTAATGATGTGATGAACTTGTGTTTGAGGATGATGTTTTAAGTACTACTGTTGGATGATTTTTAGTATTGTTGGTTTTGGATGGTTTTTGGATGTGATGAACTTATGTTTGTGGATGATGTTTCAAGTATTTTTGGATTGTTGGTTAGGTGATTCTCATAATTTTTGTTTGAATTTGACATATGGTTTTTGGATTTTGGTGGAAGTTGACATTTTAAAGTAATGCAGTGATATTTCATGAGTAGATCTTGATGTTTTAAGGTGTTGATAGTAAATCTTAATTTTATGCTTTAACTCTCATTAGTCTATTTGTAGAGTTTTTTAACATTAATGATTATGTATTAATGATTATGTTTTAAAATTAGGTTCTCACATTTTAGGTGTTGTCTAGTTTTATTTCTAAAAAAATGTGACATATTTCTAGTTGTAACTTTTGGTATATGTAAAAATTTAGTAAAATTTAAATGCTCATTACATATCTGTAAGTTATCACACATTTAAGTTAAAAGATCACGTTCCTGCAAATTAAATTTCAGTACTCAAACAAGAAACTTATAGAGACTAGTAAAAAAAACTTTAGAATGGTTTCCATAATAAAAGCATATGTATTCTACTAAGTCGAGCAGTAATTTTAATTCAAAGTCCTCACTTTTGAAAAATGTAACATCAAATGAAAGTCTTAAAATGCCAAATGAAAGTATTGAAACATCAAATTTGTTCTGCAATTTCAAAATTCACTCTTCATCAACTTTGGTTTTCCTTAATTCAGATGATTTGGGCTTTTGGAGTCTTGGACCCAAATTCCTTCTTTTGTGGCTTCTTCCTTTTTAGCTTTCCTTTCAACCTCTTACTTCTTCCCTTTGTTTTTGCTCTTTTTGGATCCAGGACTTCGGGAACACTTTTTGTTGGTGAGTCTTTGGCATTGTTTGTCGCTGAATGTTCAGTTTTGTCTTGATCTTTCATTGAAAGCAGCTGACCTACTGTAGTCGAATCCTTGTTCAAACCATCCTCAAGTGTTCTACGAGTATCTTTGTCATCTTCACATTTCAACACTAAATTGAAGTATTTTCTGAGCATCTCATGGCGCCATGGTATCTTACCTTTCATCTCACTGTAGTTTTCGCTATTTTGTGTTGATGCACCTCCAAGTACTCGGTTCCATATTTCCTTCTTTGCCATCTTTGTCCATCTCTTTAGTATATAATCTTCAGGTATTGTTGTGATGTTGTGCAAGTAGAGCACACGAAGGCTGTGGAAGCACATCAGCCCAACTTCTTCAAAGTATTTACATGAACACTTGATCTCCACTTTACATCATTGAGTCTATAAGAAACCTTCTCTACCTTTGTTTTATTATTTTCTGGGCTGACTTTGTAAATATCTTCATAGCCAATGTTGAATATTTTCTCCACTTTACTCACCATTGCTAATTTCCACTCTGTTTCGAAGTCTTTGAAAATTTTAAGAGTGTATATCTCCCCAGCTTGCTTTAGTAATCCGGGCACTTCTACAGCTGCTCTTGGTTTTCCTATTGAACCACTGTATTCCCTGCTTGTCTCCGTGCTTCTCCAATTTTTGACAGTTTTTCTAAATATTGCAAAAAACTGTGTCAAGTTGGTTGCTTTTGAAGCATTAAAGCTGATTGCTTTGTTAGTACTTTCACTACGCTGTGATGACAAAGTTCCAGCTGAAAAGAAATCCTTGTTTAGTGCACTGCACCATTTATCCCGGAGTTCATACAAGCGCTTGAACCAATCTTTTTCTTGCAGCTGGTAGGTTTCTATCATGGAATTCCAGCATTTTTCAAATTCTTCTTCATTTGCCCAACCTTTCAAACAGTGGTCGAATGGCGTTCCAAATTCTTCATCACTTTTTACTTTACCATAATGACTAATTGCATTCTGTTTCAAATGCCACAAACAGAGTCTATGTTTTGTTTCTTTGAATACCTACGAAACAACAATTTCAGTAAATGCATCATCAAATTGTTTCTTAAAAAGGTTATATGCTGCTAATGTATCATCAATTATAAATGTAGGATGCTCATGTTGCAGTGGCAAACCAAGAGAAATTGTATACATGTCCATGATGAGTTCTCAGATGTTCTAAAACAGGTTATGGTGATGATTTAAAAATTAAATTATTGACATCACAAGTAAGATAATTAGAAGCATGGTTCTAAAATATATATTTAGAACATAAACTGTATAACATTACAGGTTGGACCTTTTTTATGAAACATCAACTAAATAATATAATAAGTTACACTGGTTCAAAACTTCAACTGAATGAATATTTAAAGCATCATAATAAATATTTAAAAGGTTAAACACATAACTTGAAACATCAATTGTCAGATAGAGTTTAGAAATACCTCTTTAATTGCCTTTGCCATAGCCAAATCCTGGTCAGTGAATATAGTCACTGGTTGTTTTCCCCCCATTGATTTTTTAAATACCTCCAGCAGCCATACAAAAGTTTTAGCCTCTTCGTCTACAATAAAAGCACACCCAAACATTGCATTGTTCCAGTGATTGTTTATCCCGACAATCGGAGCACAAATGAAATTATACTTGTTTGTTTGATAAGTGGTGTCAAAAATCACAACATCACCATATAACATGTAATCTTCTTTCATCATTGAGTCTCTCCAAAAGAGTGCAGTTAGTTTTCCTTCATCATCCAGCTTGACTCTAAAAAAGTAGTCTTCCTCGGTAGGAGCAATCTGATAAAGATCATCTATGACATTTTGAGCATCCCCTCCTTCTATAGTGTCCATTCTGTACCTATTCACATAATTAATGTGATCTCTCACAGTGTGCCAAACATTTTCTTCTCCTTGGGCAGCACATGCTAAATATTTGTAACTTGCTGCTAGTTTGAGACCTGTTTTTTCCATTGCTTCGATTGCTCTTGCTTTCTCATTTTCAATTCTTCTTTCACTACGTTGAAGGTATTGCCATTCTAATCTTGTGCACTCATGGTTATGCTCTACAAAGTGGTGCTTGATTTCATATAACTTTTCATCAACAAGCTTGATCCTGATCTGAGCTTTGCATCCTGTTCTTATCACTGGAAACTCTTTTGATTTTCTTTTTCTCTTTGTTTCTGGCTATAGAGTAGGTGTGGTTTTAGTTCTTTAAATGGACTTTCCTTCACATAAGCATGTGAAATATTTTTCTCTAATTACTCCTTGGTTTGACTGCCTTGTTGTTGACTTCCTTACACAATCCAAGCACAGTTGCATGTGCTCAATACAGTTTTTCAAGCTCTTCCCAAGTTCTTGCTCTCACTCCTTGCAAACACTCCCTTGCATCTATCTCCAATAGATTAGGAAAATCATCTGGCAGATCTGTCATTTAAATCAAACATCACTCAGCTTGTTTATAAAATAACATATTAATTCTATCAGTTTCAGTAACAGTTGACATCAGGTGCAGAAACATCAAACACTTTTATTAAAACATCAATATATATGATAGAAACATCACATACCAGTATATGCAGGTCAGTTTCTGAATTAGGTGCAGAAGCATCAAACATTTTTCTTAAAACATCAATCCATATAATAGAAACATCACATGTCAGTATATGCATGTATGTCTTTGAATCAGAATTCCAAGATTTGTTACCCATGCTAGAACTGAGCATTTAGTTTTATCAATAAGCATAATGAAATCACTCATTCTATTTATAGTATGATACACTAGTTACAGCAGCCAGTATTCAATAACAATTGACACCAGATAAACAAGTATCAGTCACTTTCATTAACACATCAATCTCGATATCAGTAACATCACATAATAGTTTATTGTGGTTAACTTAATACAGATCTACAACATCATTTTTACATACTAGTACAGAGCATCAATTTTGAACATTAAAACACTATGAAGCTTTTTGAGCTGAAAGATCAGTCTGCATCAAAATATTCACAAGCTTTATGAGCTGAAACATTCGCAAGCAGATTAAATCAGGTTTTATATGATGATTTTAGTTTTACATACTCACCTTTTACAGAATTTTTTTCGATTTCATTGATTATGTCGTTCACCACAGTAAGTTGTTGTTTATTGTTCAAAAGGCTTGTTGATGAAGCTTCGATTTTGCTATCATCCTCTTCGCACATCAATTGATGTTCCGATCTGCAAAATAAATGAAATTTTACATAATCTACAATGTTCAACAAACAGATTTGATTATGTAGTTTTGAATAACAAACATGATTTCTTGTTGATCGTCGTTGTTCATTGTTATTCGCAGAAGTTGGGGATTTGATCTTTGAAGGTTTGGGATCGATGGATTGCAGTGGTTGAGATCAATTGAAATTGTGAGAATGTTTACGTAAAGCGTGTTTTTTCGTTTGCGGCTTCTTCTCAGAATTCTTTCCATATTTTTTATATTTGCAGTTTAGTCCTCCTATTTTTTCGCGCATTTTAAATGGGCACCGAAAATAAAATAATTATGCCAGGACCGCCAATTTTTTTTTTTGCATTTTACCTTAAATTACTGCAAATCCCTGGTCTTACGGTAAGACGGTCTCGCAGGAGACGGGCTCATTTATTTTTTCATGAATAAAATTGGGGATTTTGAATGTGAATAAAAATTAAGGAAACAATATATCGGTTGAATTGGGAGTTCGTAAAATATAAATTGAAATAATGAATTTTAATTTGGGGAAGAGTTGATTTGGATTATGAGTTGTAAAAAAATTACAATAATTTTCTCCAAAAATGTGAACATTTTTTTCTCTGTTAGGATAAGATGCATCTTGACGTTATTTTATCATTCAGCGCTTTCGTTATTAAAATATTCCCTCTGTTTCACTAACAGTGAGACACTAGGTTTAGTATTTTAAATTAATGTGAAGAAAATGAGAGGTTGAAATTGAGGATAGAAAGTAAAAAGTAGAATAAGTGGATGTGATTGTAGGAATTTTACAAAAAATGAAAAAGTCTGCCAATTAAAAAAAATCTCAATAAAAAAAGTGTGTCAGACGGGAATATTAAACACCACCGATTAAATATCGATACTTCTTTTCATCTTATCACTTCTTGTTTTGCAGAAGACATTGACGAAGCGTTGACCGATAAGACTTTTGAAGCAATTTTTGGTTTATTTTCTCTTTCAACATTGACAAAGTCTTGGGAAAGACGGTCTTTCCATAGACTTATGGAAAGATGGGGTTTAATTCGAATAATAAAAGGTAAAAGGTCTTAGTTGCAACATTAAAAATTTGGTATGCAACATGTAGTGGTTATAAAATTTATAACCCGGTTCATACAACCCAAAAATTTTATCTTCATTTCTTCTAAGTTACACTTTAAACCTTGGTTTTTCCATGATTTATGGAAAGACCATCTTTCAAGAGACGCACTCTTCAACATTTAGTAATTTTTCTTTTTTGAATTATAAAAACTTGATCTGTAATTGTATTTCCATTTTCAATTGCAAGAGCCACACCTCATTTTTTTTAGTTTCATGCTGAACCTTTTTTATATATAAATTTTTTTTAGTGCATTTAGGGCTTTGGTTATACAAGTTTTTTAAAATGACTTTTGTGTGATTTGATAAATTGTTGTCCGTTAGTTATTATGAATTGAAATAAGATGTCTCTGCAGTGAGGTCGAATAAGAATCGATTGTCCAGATTTAGGGATTTTGAGTAAAGAAGAAACTTAGAATTTAGGGATTTATATTTTCATAAGTAAAATTGAAGATTTTCAATGTCAATTTAAATTAAGGAAACAACCTATCGGTTGAATTGGGAATTCGTAAAATATAAATTAAAATAATGAATTTTTATTTGGGGGAAGGAGTTGATTTGGATTATGGGTTGTCAAAAATAACAATAATTTTCTCAAAAAAAATGTCTATGTTAGGATAAGATGCATCTTGACGTGGCCAACTCCTTCATTGAGATAGGGTGTTTAGGTGAAGGTTTTGGGTAAACATCAGTTTGTAATTAGCTTCCACGATTGTATTACACGTATTGAACTTCTGTTTATGAAAGGCCTAGGGAGCCGAATATACACCCCCCTCACTAAAAAGAAATGCATCTTGACGTTATTTTATCTTTTAGCGTGGGAGGACGTTGTCATGCCTCTCAAAGATATTATTTATAGGCCCAAATTACGGTTAACTACTAAATAGTAGCTAACGGTATGACGGGGTCGTCCACGAGGAAAAAAATGTATTATCGAGTATTAAAGCGTAGTAAAAAATCAAACAAAGAAGTCACTCTACGTGTATGGTAACCACCTTGGTAGCCCATTGCATGTACTTCTTCAAGCCCCTCATCTTGAAGTTGAGGGCATGCATTGGGGTGATCCAATGAACAAACCCCACAAGCTTTAACTTGATGCATCACACCCCCCCCCCCCCCCCCCCCCACCCCCCTTCATTAGTTCCTTCATCATGGAAGCTAAAGCTTGAACTTGCTCCTCAAGCTTGGGGGTTTCGGGACTTGAAGGCTTTTGCACCCTTGTGCTTTCCCTCATACCTAATTGTCTAGTCCCATTGGCAATGCCTTCAAACAACGTCATGGCATCTTTAGGGTTCTTGTTGGCAATCGACCCATTACAAGCGGTATTGACCATCCTCGTGTCTTCAATGGACAACTAGCAAGCAACCTCTTGAGCCTCTCCCAATATTCATATAAAGATTCACCCAAATATTGGGAGATTTTGCTTAGCTCTTTCTTCAAACACGCCGACTTAGATGCCGGAAAGAATTTTTCCAAGAATTTCTGCTTCATGTCCCTTCATGGTGTTATACTTCCCGGGTTGGAAGTATAACCAATATTTGGCCGCATCCTTCAAAGAGAAAGGGAACACCCTAAGATTGAAATTATCCTCCGAGACTCCGGTTGGTTTTATATTCATGCTCACAAGATGGAACTTGGACAAATGCTTGTTTACATCCTCCCCGCTCATCCCATGGAAAGATGGTAGACAATGGATCATCCCGGACTTGAGCTCACAAGTGACATTTTCTGGAAGAGGAGGGAAGATGATGCAAATTGGTTGGCTCTCTAGGTTAGGAGCCATGAGCTCCCTCAAGGTCCTAGTATAATCTTCCATAGTTGGTGTAACTACTTCGTGTGATGCTTGAGTAGTAGCTTGGTTAGCAAAACGATCTAGTCTCCTTACTCTCTGGAGTGTTCTTAAGAGACCGGGGTCGTAGTGCAAGAATTCTTGTCTATTGGTAAGAGTATCGACCATAAACCAAGAACTAGAGCAATACAACCTTTTCCAAAGTAACAATCACAAAAGCAAGCAAACTTAAAAAAACAAACAAGTATAAACACAAAACACACACAAAATACTCTAACACTTTAATAAAATATACCTTTTCCCCGGCAGCAGCTCCAAAATTTCGGAGGCCATCATTGTGCCTCTCAAAGATATTATTTATAGGCCCAAATTACGGTTAACTACTAAATAGTAGCTACTGGCAAGATGAGGTCGTCCACGAGGAAAAGAGGGTTTATCGAGTATTAAAGCGTAGTAAAAAAGCACCCAAAAAAGTCACTCTACGTGTGTGGTAACCAAGTTGGGGGGGGGGGGGTTATTTTAGAAAACACTACAACTACTTTAGACAACTAAATTAACCAACAATTATAGAAAATAATATAACTACGATCACACTAGCACGAAAGATGTAATTAATATGATAACGAGTTTTGGGCATAATTGGTTTACATTTCTAGTCATCATTTGATCATCGACTAATTATCCTACTTTTATGCATTAATCACATATTGTGGATAACTTGTCAACACCTTTCGAGCAAAAACATTTCTCGCCTCTCCTCGGTTATAGTTAGAGTGAGCGGCTGACGCCACACAATAACCCTTACCCTTGGGTCACCCTAGACGATCGGAGTTATAGACTTCCCCGAGAATAGCAATACACATGGAGACCCAAACAACTACCACAATGTCCTACAAGCAAGAAACATATAGATAGCACAAGTATATCTATCAATAATGACTACGAGGATCGACATTCATACTAATCATTATTAGTGGGCCACATTGATAATTAGTCAAACCCATTCAAATTCATCCTAAATCTAAGCAATTTCATCAATCAATAATCATAATTAGTTATCATACCCAATTATAACCTAACATTGACTAACGATAATCACATCAACGAAAAATCAAAGTTTTCCAGGTTTGACCCAAAACCTAGCAAATAATCAACCCACAATCATTAACTAGTTGATCATCCTAGTCTAAATCATGCATTAATCACACAAGAAAGCACAAAACATACTTGATAATCAAAGCACAAAATAAGATAAACCAAATCTCACAAATTAATACTAGAAATGCTTACCAATTGCTCCCAATAGTATATTTAGCCAATATTATGAAAACCCATAGCAAAATAACAATAATCAATGATAAGCATAGAGTAAAAGATGAAGAATAAATGCCCCCTTAGGTTTTTGGAGAGAGAAAAATGAGTAGAAGTATGAAAAGAGAGAGAGAAAAGCCAAAGTAAAATGAAAGAGATAAGTTGGTCAACTCGACCGGTGCAGGCTGCACTATATGGTGAGGGCCGCACCGGGTCTTCTGTCGGTCTTCATTTTGGGCCGCTACGGGTGAACTGTTGATTCATTTTGGGAGTTCTTGTAGTCGTTTTTATAGTACTCGCGAAGATAAATCCATTGATGCTATCCATGGACACCAATTCATCTAGGATAATTATCAGAAATTGGCTACAAAAACCCAGGTCATTCTTCCTCTGCTACTTCCTTCTTCAATCACTCTTCTACCACTTTGTAAGTGGCCTTCAATCTTCTACCATCCTTTTGAATGGTCTTCACTAAACTACTCTGAAGTGCTTATGAGCAATCTACAAATTAAGCTCACCAAAAAGTGAATCTATATGCTCGTAAGGACATTAGAATCAAAATAGATTACAAAATGAAGGATTTAGATACGAAAACTGAAAACGGTTATCTAAACCCCTTATGATGTAAACCGAACTAAATTTAGCAATATTCTAACAAAAAGATAACAAAAGAGATGTTAAATGCTTCAGAAAATACATGCATTTGACGCCTTATTAAATTCCCCACACTTAAACCTTTACTCATCCCCGAGTAAACAAAAACAAGCAAAGATATAAGCATAAACTAGCATGCAAAGGTTTTCCCAAAACACCCAACACTTTGTTTCTAGACTACCCTAGCCCCCAAGACATAAGAATCTCTTACACTCTCACATCTCAAAGCCTAAGATAATATAAAGCAACCATCATACCAATTAAAGGTGAGTTACAAAATTCAAGTGTAAAACTTGCTTACTCTACCAAAGAAGCTACCAAATAGAAAAGCTAAGAGAAGCATAAAATGTTTCAATTTCTCTCATTTTCTTTCATTTTTCCTAGAAGCCCTCTCGAGTTATCATACTAACTTCATAAAAAAAAATTCTTTTTCAATTCTCACTCTCACCTTTTGGATAGCACACTCTAGATTCCAGCATTTAAAATCCAGCGCATTTCTAAAACAATGAAGCCTCGACAGAATTACGGTGATAATTCAATGCCAAAAGGAGGAAATGCAAAAGAACTAATCAAATTCATGGAGTGCCTGAAGAACCATTCATTAGCTATGGGAGGAAATATTAATGATGGATGTGGAGAGTTCATACCAGGAGGTGAAGTGGGTAGAACCATAAAGGCCCTCTTTTGTGGAGCTTGCAGATGCCATAGAAACTTTCACAAAATGGTGATAGTGAAAGAAAATCACAAGTAAATAGATATAATTGATATCCCTTGTGTTTCTAGTTATTTCAAAGAGGTGAAAATAGAGGAAAATAAAAGTATTAAGACAAATTTTCCCTCACCCCATCCACAACCCATCACCCCGCTGCCTCCTTCTGGCTACCATCACTACCGCTGTCGTCCTCCGCCGCTGCCGTCGTCACAATGTATCTTCTCCACCACCTTCCCACCATATTGCTCCTCCTAAAACCCTCTTCTTGAATTCACAGAACCAAAGAATTCACTGTCCGAAGAAAGCACGCCAAAGCTTGAATCTGATGACATTGAAGCTGAGTTGAAAAACGGAGTATCATTTTCTTGATGATGAGTATAATTCCCCTGTTTTCCACCCATTTTTCAACTAACACGGCTTTGTTGGATTGTGTTTGTTCTTTGGGTTGAGATATTTAGTTTTTAAGCTTCTTGAAGGCCGCCATTTCCACCATTTTTTTAGTTTTTGTTGATTGAGCGGTAGATTTCATCCAAAAGAGATGGGGAGAAGGGTTTTTGTGGCAATTTATTCTGGGTTTTTCTTCTTCATACATCATGGTGGATTCACAAAGTATGCCACCAATTCTTAGGAACCCAGAACCCGCCCCTCTATTTCTCATTCATCATTCAATCCCTGCTTTTAGAGATGAAGGTGAATCGGGTCTGCTTCTGAGAAGGTGAATCGAGATGAAGAAGAGAGATGGAGAGGATGATTTTGGGGTAAAATAGTGAATTTATTTTATTTTCAATTTTTTATTTTTTCAGAGGGTTAAAATTGTCTTTTTACAAAATCCCAGCTAAAAGTTGCCAAAATTGGTACATTTGCACTTAAATTAACTATCTAGGGTTATATTTGCACATTCAATTATCAAAAGGTTATATTGACACTTATGTAAATGAAGTAGGGTTATAAAAGCACTTTCTCTTCTATCTTTATAGCACATTTGATGCCCATTTTCATTATGTTTTGTTTGTGGTTACCTAGCTTATTTGGCAATTTACCAAACATGGAGTTAGAATCACCTTGTGTGTTTAATCACCCTAACTTTCCAATTTTGGGAACAATTAGTATCTAGTGTATTTTCCCTCTATGATTTAATCATTTTTATGATGGTTTGTGAGCTTATTGGAGATCGATCATTAGATAAGACCATTTTCAAGAATGGTAGTAGAGTGAAGGGCATCCGCGAGAATTAGGGGTGGCAAATGGGCGGACGGATCAAATATGGGTTGGGTAATTAAAATGTATGGGTATCCATTTTATAATGGGTCAAAATGGGTCGAATTGAAACCCGCTCAACCCGCGGCTTGAAAATTATTTAACTCATGGGTCTAAAATGGGTAGACCCGTGGATTTCAACCTATATATAAACCCATCTGAGTTTATGTACCAACCCATATGGGTAAACCCCATGAGTTTCAACCCATACATTAACCCACGTGAGTTTATATACCAACCCATATGGGTAAACACGAGGGTTTCAACCCATATATTGACCCATATGGATTTGTATACCAACTCATATGAGTAAACTTGCGGGTTTCAACCCATATGGGTAAACCTGTGGTCAACCCACAAACCAACCCGCCCAACACATATTTTTCAACTACCCATTTGACCCATTACACATTTAATCCATTACCCATACCCACCCGAATTTAACAATAGAAAACCCGCTTGACCTGTGGGTTATGTGTCTATTTTGCCACCCCTAGCTAGAATGGTTGAATGAATTCTACTTACCTAGTGGTAAAAGGTTGCTTTAGTTAGAAGAGAAGAAATGGAAAAATTTGAAGCAAAAGGGAAAGACAAAAGTAAACGACACGGACTGAGCCAGTCGGAAGCAACATCAAGCCACGGATCAGCCCCGGGAATGAGCCGTGTAAATCCACACGGTCTGTGTACTTCAGAAGATGCAAAGACCAAGAATTAGCTATAGGGAAAAGGCTGTGTAAATCTATGTAGTTTAATGGGTTGACTTTTCTTTCTCTTGCAACCTATAAAAACACCCATTTATCTGTTGGACAAATACAGCGGACTTCTGGGTTTTCTACTTTAATTTTTCATTCTATCTTCATTTATCTAACTATGTTTAGCATCTTAAATCAATTTTTTTTTATCATGGATTATTGTAGATTAGGCTAGATTAGTGCCTGGGAGCATTTGTTAAATATGATTACTTAATAATTTGTGAGATTCCAAGATTCTTCATATGTATTACTTGATTGTCATTATTGCTTGTGTTTAATGTCATGATTATGCACTATTAAGCTTAAGTCTTAATACTAATTGTTATTATCCATGATTTAGCGCTAAGATCGAGAATGAACCCATGATTATTTTAGTTTATTGTTTGGTCAACGTCCGTGAAGGTCGTGTCTAGGAGTGAGAAGTATGCATGATTGTTGGTAATTTGGTTAAATTGGGCTGAAATAAGTTATTGGCTTAGTTTATGGGCGGTGGGTGAGTTACATGCAATTAGGTCAGTAAAATCTTTTATCATTTTGGGGTCATAGGGTAATTCTGAAGGTCATATCCCGAGTCTGTGCAACTAGGTAGACTGAGTCCCTTAGAGGGTAATAGTGAAAAACTAATGCGCTGGGTGTACATTACACACTCTAAGTGTGGGTATTCACGTTAGGTCATGAGGAGTCATGCTACTCCCAGGTTTAATTTATTACACATTGTTGGGTTTATTAACCCCGGGAATGAGGGCTAGTGGTGGCAGTTTAAAGCGCACTGCTAGCTATATCGGGTGGAGGTTAGAGATGATGAGGGGGATGACCCAACGAGTGACAGTCTGTGGTAGTTCCCAGGGAATCAAGCTCTCCATAATGTGTGATCGAGCATAGATTAGGAGATACTTGTATTATATGAATATGAGTCGAGGATTGAATTCTAATGCTTAATATGTGAAGCAACCCCCAAGTTCCCTTATTATCGTATTTACACTCTTTGATGGAGTTTCATAATATATTTTTCATTATTATTATACTTGTAGTTTATACCTAATCACTCAAACAACCCCCCCCCCTCCCCCATGTGACGAGCACACACTTGACGACGCTTGTGTGTGTGTGTGTTGCTACGTGAAATTATCCTATAAACCCATATTCCCTTATTGATAACCCCGACTTACTACTGTATAAATTTATTTTTGATTTGTACGTTAGTTACAACGATGCTAACGTGCTTGTCAAATTTTGGTGCCACTGCTAGTTTATTAGATAGATTGCATAGTTAGTTTTTTGTCAAGTTTTTGTTTGAGTTTTTGTTTGTTTTATTTGATTTGTGATATTGGTTGGTTGTGTAATGCTACCATCTTTGGTGTTTGTTGTTTATTGAAGGATTTTATTACTTTGGCTCTTAGTCTAAGGTATGTAGCCTGCCAATAACCTAGAGCCATTGCACTACACTCCGGACCACTCTAGAATCCATAAGAAACCAAAGAGGAGACCAAGAGCTAACACCGAGGTCCCACAACCACCACCTATAGCAGATGAAAAAAATATGGTCAAGGAAAATCGAACATTTAGGGAGCTTATGGCTCTAAAATTGGAGAGCCAACCATTATGCATCATCTTTCCGCCACTTCCCACGAACGTGAAGTGTGAGCTAGTCAAGGATGGTTCATTGTCTCCCAACATTTTAGGGAATGAGTAGCGAGTACCCGAACAATCACCTATTAGAATTCCACCTAGTATGCACTAATATGAAGCCAAATGGTGTTTCAAAAGAGCACTATAATCTTAGTTACTTTCCATTTTCTCTCAAAGATGCGGAAAAGGATTGGCCCCACTATCTCCTTCCGAGTTGCATAACTACCTGGATGGCCATGAAGAGAAAGTTTCTCGAGAAGTTATTTCCGGCTTCTAAATCTACATGGTTGAAGAAACAATTGTCCAATATCTCTCAACTCCACGAAGAGACTTTATATGAGTATTGGGAAAGTTTCAAGAGATTGCTTACGAGTTGCATGTATCACCCTTTCACGGATGGGATCTAGTTTTCTATTTCTTCGAGGATATCCATGTGGTGAATGCATTTTGTAATGGTACGAGGAAATGGCCAATGGTACGAGGCAATTTGGAACTAGGTCAAGGGTGAAGAAACAAGATGAGGTGAACCCTAACTCCCCTAAATTAGACGAGCAAGTCAAAGCTCTTGCTTTTATGATGAAAGAGTTGATGAAGGGGATGTTGTAATAATGTCTTTCAGTTAATGTGCATTTTCCATATATAGTTGGAGGATTAATTACAAAGATAATTAATTCAGTTATTTTGAGTGATCGGAATGTTTAGCTGGAAACCGCTTTTGATCAGCTAGCATCAATTATATTGGGCTTGCGGCTTATTATAACTGAACCTATATGGTCATACACAAGGCATGAAATTGTATAAAAGATATGACTAATTGGCTAGGAGCCCAAATAGTATTTATATGATAATTGAGTTTAGAACACATTAAGTTTAATTGGGCTAGGCCCATATTAACTTGGATTAGGGTTTCTTGGATTAATGACCATTCTGTATAAATAGATATTTTAAAAAAATGTTCAGTATGAAAAAATTAGAACCCTGGCTGTTACAGACGGCAGAAACAAGAAACCAGTCCAACCATTCTCAAAAAATAAACCTCGTCGTATAAAAGAAGAAGAAAGACTGGGTCTTTGCTTGCTGATCTATGTTCTAAGCTGACGATGGTGGAGGCGGTCTTAGATAGATTCGAATTAAATACATGCATGAGATCTGGGACTAGATGATTGATTTTCTGCTAAATTAGATTTAATTAATTCCCAACAGTGGTATCATAGACTCTTGCATATTTTAGTTTGATCTAGACAATATGTAAATTAGATTTACATAATATGGTGTTTAGATATGTGTTCATGCTCAAAGTAAATTAATTATTGGATGATTTAATTTGATATAAACACACTCAAAAAATTTTCCCAATTTTTTTTTATTGTTCACGCCGGCGGCAAGGCAGCGGCTCCGTTGGACGCTAGTGGCTGCTGCCCCAACAGTAAACCCTAGCTCAAGGTTTATTATGGCTGGGCCATATTTGTGTGACATGATTTAACTAAATTGGCTAGGCCAATTTTAAAATCCCTGTTGGATGCTGGGCCAGTTAAGGCCCAGCTTGGTTCTGGCCCGGTCGGTTCTGATCAGACTGGGTTTTTTGGTCTGGTCTTGGTTAAACCGGGTCGGGTTAGTTCAAATATTATTTTTATTAAAAATAAAAATTAAATTAATATTGATTTTTTTTTGTAATCTGAATGGGTTGGGCTTGGCTAGGCTCAGTGGGCCAATTTCTTATTAATTTGATTTTAAGTGGGAGTAATTTTAATTTTAGAAATTAAAATTAAATAAATGATTTTTTATTAATTAAGGCATTGGATTTGCTTGATTATTAAATTATAAATATTTTATTTTTTTAAAATAATATAATATTAGGTCATAATAGTTAAGGATAATAATTTTATAATTTAGTTACCTTAATTATTTTTTGGTACACGGATTGCCAAATATACCTACTTTCTTTAATAATTTAGAATTATTAAATATGGCAAAGAATAATGATTAAGGTTAATAATTTTACAAATTAGTTACTTAATTATTATTGGTATATGGACTGCCTAATATATTAAGTTCTTTAATAATTTAGAATTATTAAATATGGAAAAATAAAATAATTAAGGTTAATAATTTTAAAAATTATTTAAATTAATTATTTTTGTATGGTTAATTGCATGATTAATTAAGTGATTTTATCCCAATTTATTTTAAATGTAATTGGGTCATTCATTTTAGAAATGAATGTTTGCATATATGAATTGGATTCAAAGTGCAGGGTTATCAGTGACTAGTATGGCCCAATTAGATATTTAAATACGGTCCGCGTATCGTTTATTGAGTATTATAATTAAATACTGTCTGCGTACCATTTATTGCTATGTTGTAAAAAAATTCAATTTTATTATTTAAGTTGAATAAATTGTAGGTTCAATGAGAAGATCGAAGGATGAGATCTAGTAGACAAGATGAAGATTTTGTCAAGATTAGGGGGTCATACTAGGATCACTTTAGATGTATTTATTTATTGCTTTATATTATAAATGCCTGTGATTGGTTTATATGTGTGGGATCATTATGAAATTCGTTCACTAATGATCAAATCAACATAACTAACCACGGTCCCAAAAGAAATAATAACCAAAAATTTGTCTTTCCGAAACAAGAACACCCATTAAGCCATCGATCACTAGTCACAGATTTCGCCAAAGCGATAGTGGCACTTCTAATCTTGGGACAAATGCGGGTAGACCTAGTGACAGGGGTCTACATGTTAGTTTTGGTTTGCTCGTCAATAGCAGTGAGGGGTCCTCAAATGTTGAGGCAAAATGAGATAGGTAGTACATTGGATGTATGTTATCGACCAAGAGTAGTATTGGATACTATTAGCAATGGGATTACTTACCTAAAATCAAAAAAATTGAGACAAGCCAAAGCATGCTTAAGACCTTGTGATTTTGAGGGTCTTGGAATCATTTTATTCATGGGACCAACTTGGATAGAATAAAATGTTGAATAACTCCTAATAAGGCTTGTAGCTTTGTTCAAGTTATTAAGTTTAAACAGTTTTTAAAAGCATTTATTTATATTGTAATAATCATGTATAACAACAAACAACAACTCTTCTAAACTGTGTTCGATCCTTTGGAAGGATGAATGGAACGACAGTTACTTGGCAAAGGAACTTGATTATAGTTCTAATGAAAGAAAAGAAGGAGTGTGTCATTGATATTCAAATCCATGATATCAAGTGTCTTATGTTGAATAGTATGAGTCCAGAATTGCAAGGCAAGTTTTGAACTCAGATACTTGTAACATCAACCTGGAGCTCTGGGATATGATTTAGGAGCAAGCCAGGGTTGACAGGTTTGAGACCTTTAAGACCATTCTTGATTGTAACATCAAGAAAGGAAAATTAGTGGGTTCTCATGCTTTGAAAATGATTGAACCATTTGATAACATGGAGATACTTTGTTTTGCCTATGGCTGAGAGTTGGCCTTGACATCTATCTCTATTCACTCTATAATGGTTTGGAACCATTTAAGTGGAAAAGAAAATACTTTGACTAAGCTGCATGGAATGCTTAAAATAAACTTGAGTCAAGTGTCCAGATTGAGACCAGGAACAAGGTTTTATTGGTGCATAAGTGAAGGGATCTGAATCATAAATGGAGGAATGAATAAGTGGGATAGAACAAGGGTAACCATAGTACTCATGAGCCTAAGACACAACATACTGCTAGGAAGCAGAAAGTTGTAAAGTCTTATATGTCCCAATACTTCTACTACAATGACTCGTGCCATTAGAAAGGATACTACCCCTAGTTCTTAGAATACATAGAATGGGCGAGTAGGTGACATTGCAGTTATATACGTCATGGACAATCTCTGTCGTTAATTACTCTACTGATTGGTATTGGATACCATATGTGTTTCTCACAATTTCCAAAAATGTGGAGAGAACAAAGTAGGAGTTAAGATTGATGAGAGATCAACCTACATAAGGGAAATGAAGCAATGGTTGCTCCATTTACTATAGGAACTTATAGTTTATCTATGCCTTATGGCCTTACACTGGGTCATATAGTATTTACTTTGATCTAAGTGTTACTACTACACAACTACCATTTCTGTGTTGGACACAGGAGGTTTTCATTGTAATAGGAGCAATGATGGTTCCATTTCAGATGGAAGTGTTGTAATTTTGTAAAATTAGACAATTGTCTTTTTTTCCTTGATATGGATGCACAAGTTTATGGCGTAAATATCAAAAGGGAATTATTCGAGTCCGGGGTACCTCTGGAATTGTCGATTTAGCCCCATGAACATAAAATGCATGTAGTGACTCCGGCGAGAGGGCACTGTGGAATCATTTGACTTGGAGTCAATTGAGACCTGCAAATATTGTGATGGCAAAATGACAAAATCACCCTTCATAGTGATGGATGATGGAGAAAGAGAACTTTTAGGTCTTATTAACGAAGTGTTTTGTAGACCAAAATGTGTTCAATTGCAAAAGGTGGATTCATAACTTCATTAGCTTCATCAACGATTTGAGTGGATGTAGTTGTCTGCTTGATGTCTGCTGAATGTGAGCCAAGTCTGAATCTTTTGAGAAATTTTAAGAATTTACTAATGAATTTTAGAATATACTTGGCAAGAAAATTGAAACACTTCAATTGGATTGATGTGTTGAATATTTGAGTCAGAAATTTGTTGACCATCAGAGAGCATGTGACATTCTTTCATAATTGAGTCCTATAGGAACACCTTAATGAATGGTGTGTCTGCAAGGATAAATGAAACCTTATTGGATATGGTTAGTTCAATGATGGGGCAAGCCAGTCTTCCAGTTTTCTTATGAGTGACATGCTCTTTTAAAAAGGTAATGTTCACACTGAACCAGACATTGTCTAAAGCGGTGGGAAAGACACCATATAGGATATGCAAGGGTTTCTTGAATGTATTTTCTCTTAAAGATTTGGATTAGCAAAGCAT
The DNA here is from genome assembly GCA_037428765.1 of Rubia yunnanensis. Lineage (NCBI taxonomy): Eukaryota > Viridiplantae > Streptophyta > Magnoliopsida > Gentianales > Rubiaceae > Rubia > Rubia yunnanensis. Next base: position 58,856,101 of record CM075069.1, on the reverse strand, counting down.
ATCTGAAACAAGGTTTCCTAGTGAGCTTGCACTGAGTCTGATGAATGTCTCTTTGTGGGACATCCAAAAGAGATAAAGAGACATTACTTCTACAATCATTTTGAGAATTGTGTTTTTTGCTCGAGAATGTGTCATTTTGGAGAAATATCATCTTTCCAAAATGACAGGTGGGAGGAATTCAAAATTTAATAAGTTTTGAGGTGAACAACAATCAATTCTGGAAACATCGATCCCTCCATGTTAAGTGGTGAAGATGAATACGGGAAAATTCTTAGAGACTACTGAAAATGCTCATACCCCAAGTTGGTCAAAAAGGTATAGGATTCGGAAGAAGGTACATTTATGTACTTGCAAATGAAAACTATGAAATCATACTTTTAGAATGTAATGAACCTGTGACTTAAAGTTAAGCTTTGACAAGCCCTAACTCCCCAATGTGGCTTAAGGCCATGAAATTTGGAATTGACTGTATGTATGAAACCCAAGTTTGGATTTGGTTGGATTACTAAAAGGGTAAGACTAAAATGATGGTCTTCTAAATGAAACCATACATTTATGTTTTCAATGCTAGACTAGTCGTTAAAGGGTATAAACCAGTCCACGGGATAGATTGTGATGAGACCTTTTCTCCAGTTGGAATGCCTAAGTCTATTTTGAATTTTCCTAGCAATTGCAAATCATTCAGATTTTGAGATCTGGCAAATGGAGGTCATAACTGTCTTTCTTAATTGGATTTTAGAAGAAGATGTGTATGCAACACAATTTAAGGGTTTTATTGGCCAAAATAAGTGGGAAAATATACGAGCTTCAGAGGTCCATTTATGGATTGAAGCAAGTATCAAGGAGTTGGAATATACGTTTCAATGAAGCAATTAAGAGATTGAGGCTCAAATAAATGTTATGGAATCTTGTGTATACAAGAAGGTTAGTGGGAGAAAGATTGAATCCCTACTCCTCTATGTCGATGACATTGGAAATGACTAATTGAAGCTGGAGTCTGTGAAGACTTAGTTCGGAAAGTGTTTTACGGTGAATGACTTGGGAGAGGTAAAGTACATCTTGGGTATCAAGATCTACACAGGTAGATCAAAGAAGATGACTGACCTTAGACATAACACTTTTTAGGTAAGGTGTTTGATAGGTTCAATATGAAAGATTTTCTACCCATGATTCATGGTATAACTTTTAGCAAGACTCGGCGTTTATCGAAATCCGACGATCAAAGAAGAATGAGTATGATCTCTTATGCATATGCACTAGGGTTTATCATGTATGTTATGGTATGTATTCACAGTTATATCTTGCCTGCTTAGAGCACGACAGTGAGATATAAAATGGACTAAGGTGAGGCACATTAGTGTGTGGCCAAGAAAATGTTTTAGTGCCCGAAATGGACTAAAGATATATTCTTAAATCTATATTGAAAATGAGTTGGTTGTGAAAAAATAAGAAGTAAATCACTGTTGTTTGATTTTACAATTGAACCTGAGTATATTGCTACTTTGGAAGCTGCATAAGAAGGTGTTTGAATTAGGATATTCATCACTAAACTTGACGTGGTCCCTTTTTGAGCTGACTCGGTGACTCTCTATTGAGCAAATGATAGGGTAATCGCTTAGGCAAAATGAGCCAAAGGAACCCAATAAATTCAAATTTGTACTAAAAAATTTTGCATTCTTTGAGAATATATCAATAATGGTGAAGTTGTTATATGAAAGTGAGAAATGATGACAAATTATTGATCCAGAATCTAAACCTCTTCCACAGATGAAGCCTAAGGCTCACACATTTGTGTTAGGAATCTAACACTTTGGATCGTGGCCGTGATTTCCGTGATGTTCTAGTTATCATAATTTTGTGATTTTAGACATTGAAGATTGAACCATTCAACATATTATGAAATTATCATTTCATATTCATTTAACTCGTTTTAGTGTTGAATGAAAGTCCAAAATCAATTTACATCTCCAAATAGGTTATCAAGAATATGTCTTAGATAATGAAACCCTATTTAGTGAACTGGAGTGTAAGATTGATTATGTTGCTAGTTTAGGTCATTGAGAGTGGATACTCCTGACTGAAGAAAACTAGTTTGCAAGTTGATTCACAACGTTGTTTCATGGGCTGAAGGATGTGGGATGTCATTGATCGATTGCATGGATGCAAGTTGAAAACTTGTATTGGACAGACCCACTATGAGAATACTTTAAGATATTAATAATGTCATAAGTATGTCTCATTGACTATAGGATTGTATTCCGCATACCTGAGTAATTTAGTGTTTGCTTGCTTGTGGATTGGTATACCTTGAGGCTGTCAAATGTTGTACTATAAAAGGAGACTGTAAAGGCAATTCTTGGGTTTCCATGAATCGAGTGGAGAAAACTTGAATGGACAAGAGTGAGATTGTCCTCTCGAAGATTTGGGACTGTAAAATGCATGGTCGTGCTCATATGGATGAAGGATTGATCATCTATCTTAACAGTTTGACTCGTGAATTTGAGAAATTAATTTGAACTTGATAAGGATGACACATTATCTTACCTTATGTTTAGCTGAAGACATTAAGTGACAAAGGAATACAAATGCACACTTGTTCTAAAGGACAAGTGGGAGATTTTTGGAGGATTAATTATGGAGATAATTAATTCAGATATTTTGAGTGATCGGAATGTTTAGTTGGAAATCGCTTTTGATCAGCTAGCATCAATTATATTGGGCTTGCAACTTATTATGACCGAACCTATAGGATCACACACAAGGCATGAAATTGGATAAAAGAAATGACTGTTGGGTTAGGAGCCCATATAGTTTTTATATGAGAATTGAGTTTAGAACTCATTAAGTCTAATTGGGCTAGGCTCAGATTGACTTGGATTAGGGTTTCTTGATGACCATTCTGTATAAATAGATATTTTTACAATAATGTCAGCATGACAACATTAGAACCCTGGCCGTTACAGATGGCAGAAACGAGAAACCAATCCAACCAGTCTCAAAAAATAAACCTTACCATATAGAGAAGAAGAAAGACTGGGTCTTTGCTTGTTGATCCATCTTTTAAGCTGACGGCAGTGGAGGTGGTCCGATCGTGTTGTGTGGATATGTATAGTGGAATCACATATGGGATTCTCGTCTCCGTAGGTGATTGAATTCAATGGTAAATCACGCTACAAAGGTAATCTTAACTCTTAGATAGACTCAAATTAAATACATACATGAGATCTGGGATTAGATAATTGATTTTCCGCTAAATTAGATTAAGCAAATCCCAACGGGGGAGGCTCTAACAAGTAAAAACTAGTGGGATATGTCCACAGGACCACCCTCCTGACATGTGGCCTTAATTTCAAGATGACTCATCTGAGGAAGTCAACGTCGTATGGTACCAAGAGCAAGGTTTCCAAGCCAACAAAGGCTATGGAGGAGTGCAAGGTTAAGCCAAGGGTTCCAACATAACCAAGGATTTGAGAAGAGTACTGTCATACTCAACGGCCTACAACCACGGATTAAGAGACCATCCAAAATTTATATGGAGGGATGACAGGAAGAAGCGCCTAATTATGTTAATAGTTAAAAACATCAATTAGGGGCCTCAACAATCCTACCCTTAAAGTGAAGGAGCTTCCAATCCTCAAGCAAGCATCACAAGGTCAGATAGAGATGGATTGATAGAGGCTTTATCTCAAGTGGCCAATATTAATGAACTCTTTGCGGCCCAGAAAATAAACAACCTTGGGGAGTTGGGGTCTAGAGCATTTTCAAGCATCAAGAACTTGAAAGTCCAAGTTTGTCAACTAGCCAACTCTGTGAACCGGATTGAAGCAAGGGAATCGGGTAAACTTCCATCTTAACTGAAGGTTAACCTAAAGAAAAATGTGGGCACAATTACTTTGAAGAGTGGCAAATAGGTCAAGGTGGCTGAGAGGGAATTTGAGCAGGAAGATAATCAAGTCATCAAGAGCACCAAGGTTGGAAGTGAGGAAGAGATATTGGTTGAGGGAAATGCTAACAAAACTTTGGAGACTTTAGAAGGGGGAGATGAACCCATAGTGTCTCTAGGGCACTTATGGGCACGCTGACATTGTTAAAAATTGATGCACCTGTCAAAGATAGAGATTTGTAGTTTCTTCCCTATTACTACTGAATACTAAAAAGTAGACAGTGGTCTGTCAGGGTCGTCCTTATGGGAAAATGGGTTCACAAGATAGTTTCACATGTGATACACACACACAAAAGTATAACCAATTATGTGCAAGTCATTGGAGGGGGGGAGGGTACGTTTAAGTAACAACTAAGAACTACAAGTATAGAACTAGCAAGTAAACTAGCATGCAAATATAACCAAGAATATAAGTACAATAATAGTGAGCCTTGGGTGCATTTGCTTCACATGTTTAGTATTACAATTAGTCCTTGATTCTTTCTATTCACATAGTCAAGTATGCCAAATATATGCTTGATCACACGATGTGGATAGCTTGGTTCCTTGGGAATTCCCACGGACTGTCACTTGGTGGTTCTGTGCTGATGTGCACCATTATGCATGCGTTAACCAATGCATTCGACACATTTGTTATTAGATTTTGTTTGATTGATTTCTAGTTTTATTTAGGTTTATGCAAAAAAAAAGGTTTAGATGACCATTGTTTGTTTTATTATCTAAATCTCTAGTTTTGTAGACTTAATTATAACTAATGGATATATTATATTCACGGGAACCCAGATCTTCCTTTGTAGTTTTACTAGTAGGTTGCTCGTGAGTATTTTGTCTCCATTTGTAGAAGGCGGCTCGTAAGGGTGGTAGTATATATTAGAAGGCTATCCGCAAAGATGGTAGAAGACTAAAGGCCATAAGCCAAAACGTGGTAGAAGATAGAAGGGTTGAATAAGGGAGACAAAGAAATGCAGGAATTGAGACACGAGAGCCGTACAGAGTTTTAGGGAACAATCCAATAAGAATAAGCATCTATAAGTGATACCATTGAATTCATCTTCTCGATCACTATAAAATCAACTACAATAACTCTCAAAACGGATCAGCGGTTCATCCGTAGCGGTGCAAACAAATTTTGAAAAGAGAAAAAACTGACTAGCCTCGTGCCAAGACCTCCAGCACGGACCATGCCAGCAACACGGGTTGTGCTAGGAGGCATCAGCACGGACCGTTCTGCTCAGCACGAACCATTTCGGGCGGCAAGAGTCGTGCCATAGCCCGTTGGCACGAACCGTTTGGTGCAAAACGTCCAGTGACACCCTGATCCTTTATAAGGATAAGTATGGACACAAACCGTGCTATTTTACATGGTCTGTGTCATTTTAACTCCAAAAATACAAAGACTAGCCAACGGTGTGCGAAGAACGACGCAACATGTGCAGTTCAACTGATCAAGAAGTGCTTCCAGCCAACATCCCGCGTCAAACGACACGGGGCACACGATTCAGAAGTTCAAAATAGAGCACCAGCCAATAGCTCATGTCAGCATGCATGGCTCATGTCAGCATGCATGGATCTTGCCAGCAACACAGACCACGCCAGAGGCCCCCAGCACAGATCGTGCCACACGAGCCGTCCTGTGTAAATTATGGCTACTAGGGTTTTTTGGCCTATTTTGGACCTTTTTCAAGGCCCAATTCCCTAATTCTATGTATAGGAGCCTTTAGTCTACTAGGAAAAAGGAAGTATGCATAATGCAGATTTTCTCTCTCTTGATGGTAGAAGAAAGAGGAGAGCTCTCTCTCTCTAGAGTACTTCTTCTCTTTTCCTTCTTTTTTTCTTTTCTTAGTTTATGCTCATTTTAGACTTCAAGAGTAGGGTAGAGATAGAGAGAATGGAGGTTTTCCTTCTCTCTAGAATTTTTTCTTTTCATCTCTTTATTTTCCCTTTGCCCAAAGGCATTGAATCCAATGAAATACTTGGATTCAATGCTTAGGAGTAGTTAATCTAGCTTGGGGGTAGAATTTGTATTCATGAACTGATTGTGGATTTTTTGAGATTTGTAGATTGTCCTATGTTTATGTCCTATGAATAGTTGTGCTTGAACTTATGCTTTCCACTATTATGAGATTTGTGCTATGCCATTATTATAATGCATGCATATATGTATGGTAGTGTAAAATCGTGCTAGGATTCCATGCTATCTTGGAGTGTTAGAATTGTGGAGTAGGTTAAGAACACCGAGGATATGAGTGCATTCATGTCCTCTAGTGAGAATATCCTTTCATTTTTTAAACCATGATTGTCATTGGCTAGTTGTGAGAGAAATCACATGTTGGGCGGTCAATTCAGCAAATCTTGACGAGGGTAATCTTTTGGCTTACCCCAAGAGTTTAGCATGATTGTATGTAGCAACTAGAGTTGTGCCAACTCTAGAGTCATCACAAGGTTTCTTTTCCTTTGCCTCTTTAGGCCTAGGGATTGAGATCCACAGTGGAGTGTCCGGGATGTAATGCCTCACTATTATATCTAACGCTTGCAACCTACACGAGGCATTGCCCTTTTAGGCAGGCTTTGTTTCTCTAAGCAGGGGAGTGTTAGCATTGGGTGTGAGATGACGAAGATGGTGTGCAGCATCACTGAACTAGAGCGTATCCTTAATTACGGAGATAGTGAGATACTACGTCGTGGTAAGTACCACGTGTGACAAAAGAGGGGAAATACCTAGCTATCTTCACACTGTGTGACATAGGCATAAGATAGGTTTATTTATTTATATGTGAATAAATTGAGAATAGAAGCCATGTATCAATCATGTTACACAAATACCCAAATTGCTTGTCTATATAGTTTAATCTTGTGTGATTTCATATGCTTGTAGTTATTGATTGAAAAACCCCCCCAAAAACATATTTTACAATATTTAATTATTCCTTACACATGGATGGATTGATAACTCGTACGTGGTTGTGTTTAGTTGACTACCAGACATCTAGCATTTCTGTAGACAAACCTGGTTTTGACACTAACTACCCCATGGGTAGCTTAGTAGTGAGTTGGGAGCAGAATATAAATTTAAATTTGATCATCGCTCATTCATTCGGTTTGTTTGTTTAATCACAAGCCTTCATTCGGGTTAGCCACATTAACGACCCCAAGTAGATGCGGGTCAAGTTTTGGCACCGCTGCCGGGGATTCTAGTCTAATAAGTGCTAATATAACCGTATCTACTTAAGTAAGTGCCACTATAACCCTCGGATAATTTTTAGTGCAAATATAACCCTAACTAGTTAACATAAGTGCCAATAAAACCCTAATACACTATTTTTGGCGTTGATCGGTGTTGACCACATGTAATATGACTAAAATGCCCTTTAACTTAAACCCTATAAGTGTTAGGACATTTTTCACCTCAGGCCACCACCTCCACCTCCACCGCCAAGCTACCACCACCACCTCTTCCAACCTGCCATCACCACCACTTCCCGCCAGGCCTCCATCACCACCACCGCCAGCCAGCCATCACCACCACCTCCCGGCTGACCACCGCCACCACCACCACCAACTTCATCTCCAGTAAACCACCACTACCACTTCCACCGACATGCCCCACCACCACCAGCCAGCCCCTATCACCACCATCACCATTTCTTGCCATGCCTCCACCACCACCGCCAACCATCCATCATCACCATCTCCTGCGTGGCCACCACTACCACCACCACCATCCAGCCCCTACCACCACAACCATTTCCTGCCAGGCTTCTACCATCACAGCCAGCCAATTATCACCACCACCTTCTGCCTGGCAATTACCATCACTTCCTCCTCTAGCAAACCACCACCACAACCACCACCACAACCACCACCACAACCACCACCACCACCACCTAGCCTCGCCGTTACACCCACCATCACCACCCTTTCTCTAACCGTGAAACACCAGCCCTATCCCTGCCACCAGCCCTATCCCCGCTGTGAAACTGCCCAGCCCCGTCACCACTTCCTCTACGATCAATCCCGCCACCATTATAGCCCCACCGTTAAGCCCCCATCACCAGGCCCACTGCCACCTCCTCTCCGGGCAATCTCACCACCATCCCTAGCCCCGCCAATACACCTCTTCCTCCTGTCGTGAAACCCAATCTATTAACCCTAGCCCTAGCCTCGCCGTGAAACCCTTACCACCTCCGTGAAATCCCATATCTAAACCCAGCCCCAACCACCACCATCTTCAATCCATCTCCCTCAAGCCACCAGCACTAGCATCAGTATGCCCTCTCCCTTAAGCAATTAAACGGTCGATGCAACATGATTGAATGACTAGCGAAAAACGTCGACGAGAACAGAAAAGAAGAAGGGCAGAGGTAAAGTCAAGAAATAAATAGGAGAAATGGATAAAATATGAGAAATGGAGAAAATAGGGCATAAATGTAATTTTAGTTTTTCAAAAGGGTTAAAATAGTAATTTCACTGAATTCTAGCTAAATTGATCGAAATGGGTATTTTTGCACGTATGTAAACTAAGTAGGGTTATATTAGAACTTTCAAACACTTAAAGGTTATATTGACACTTACGTGAAACAGGTAGGGTTATAAAGGCACTTTTCTCAAAGTTTAATTGTTAATTTGCATAGCACGTTAGTTGAGTGGCTACTGTTGTTCCTTTTGTTTGTTATTTTCTAGAATAGATATTGCTTGAGTTTTTGGTGCAAATCGAGGACCCTTGCACTGCGATTATGAACTTTGTGTGTTTTCTTTATTTGTGTTTTTAATTGAAAAAAAAACAAAAGAGGGGAGAAAGTACTCAACGGATGAAACTTTGTAGGGTGTGTCATTATGATAATCTTATGGAGTGTTGCCCAAGGTTGAGTGATTATGGAAGAAGAGAGGCTCAACGAGTGAGATTTTGTAGGATATGTCATTGCGACTACCCTACGGAGTCTTGCTCTTGGACGAGCGAAAATGAGAGAGAGGTAGGAGTTCTTGGTTCCCATAGCCAATGGGATCGAGATTGGTACCTGGTGTATGTGCGGCCCATCAATCAAAGGGCTGAGAGTTGCTAAGCCCAACCCAACACTATCCTGCCAAGTTTCGGTCCAAAATAACAAACAGGTAGGCACATCGAACACATGAATCACGAGTTGTGACAGAGAATGTGGACTGTCGAAAATGGGACAAGCAGCAAACACAAAGGCCATGACCAAGGAACATGATAGAAGTGGCATGTCCATGATCTCAAATTCCAAAGAACAAGGAACTACAAAGGCAATGAGCCTATAAATACAACAAGCTCAGTAGGAGCTAAGGTAAGCGCTACAATATAGAGATATTCTATTTCTTGAGGAGAGGACTAACTTGATCGTAGGAGTTGCTCTCCCAAAATCACTTCCGGAGCCACATTTGCAGGTGAAGGAATCAAAGCAAGTGAACTGAGAAGAGGCTACCTGGACTGGCTACCACATCATTTGGCATCGACTATGAGGAACGAAAAAAAATTTCCTTTCATTCTTAGGCTGCTTAGGTAAGCAATGGTGTTCACTAGGAATGCAAAAAGCCACAACCATCAGTCACAAGAACAAATGCTGGGAAAAAATAAAGGAACACACCAACAGTAGCATCACACACCAGGTAAAAAGAAAGGATTTAGTAAAGAAGAAACAGAGAAGACAGAATCTCCAAACTGTGATAAGGAAAAGCGGGCATTCGCAGCATTCTTTGAAGCGAACAGAGACGATCTGTACAATCAATTCTTGAAGATTCTGAGGTAAAAACCCCTAAGGCCAGAGAAAGGGAAAATTAAGAACGCGAACGTCTATGCTATGAAGAAGAGCTGTGTGACATTGTCGTAAAAAGATAACACGATTAGTCATTTCTCGTACCACATTTATGAGACTTCTGGATGCCTAAAGATTTCAGACTTCCTCTACACGTTAAAGTCTATTATGGTACCGCAGATCCAAAAAGAGTTCTTACATTTATATAGAAACACCATGAGATTCCGGGATGCAGACATAGAACTAGTTTGCAAAGCATTTCTCATCTTTCTATTAGACACTGCGATTACTTGGTATGAAGACCTTCCACATGGAAGTATCAAGTCTTGGGCATAACTAGCAGATTTATTTTTAGGATGTTTCTACCAAAATCAGAAGTTCACAAGAACAATTGCGGATCTCAACAGTATAGCACAGCAAAGTGATGAAAGCCTAGTGGAGTACCATAGCCGATTCATCACGAAGAGCCATCAAGTTCAAGATTTGTCGTTTCAATCATCATTAGGTGTTTTTACAGGGGGCGTGAGATTCAGAGAGTTTTACAATGAACTGATCAAGAATATGCTGAAAAACACCCAAGGGAATTGCAAAACAAAAGATTGAATGGCATGTGCGAACATAAGAGGCGAACAATCAAAAGATAGAGAAGGAGTGGGGTGAAAAGCGAACAATAGATGATTCACAAAAAAACTTTGCCTAAAACACCACTTTTAGAAGAGGAGAACCAGGCTCACGAGGTTCACAATTTCAAGATACGCCTCTAACAAAGACAATGAAATAAATATGGCTAGCAAATAAGGATCTATTCCGAGAACCAGCACCATGATAGCACCGCAAAAAAATATCACGAGATTTTTACAGTGCCTTTCACAAAGATCATGGCCATGACACAGAGTACTACAGGGACCTAAGGAGACATATTGAAGACAATCTGAGGAATGGCAACTTGGGCCAGTACAGAAAAGAATCAACAAGCCAGTATGGGAACGCAAGTAGGACACCAAACTCATCTCCATGAAACCACGGTACTGCGGCGACAATGGCTAAGAATAAAAAAAATAATGGCGGTTGTAGAGTACAATGACATCATGGATAGTGAAGCACCGGAGACAATTATCTTCTCTATACACGGTTTCACAGATTTGCTGTCTAACACGTGTGGAAGGCCATGGCAAGGTACTCTCCTCCACAAGAACCAGTTGATAAAAGGTTCCACCCAAACGAAGCAATTACTTTCATCGAAGAGGATGCAGTACCCAATGCCTCGCTGCACAACGATCCAATGGTCATCATAGCAAAAATAAAAATGCAACGGTCTATGAAGTTTTTGGTAGATAACGGTAGTGCGGTCGACATACTATTTGCCTATTTCTTTGACATGCTGGGCTTTAAGAGAACGGATTTAAAAAGAGCTACATGTTCGCTGGTTGGATTCATAGGGCGAGTGGAAACACAACTCGAAAATATATAGTTGCCTGTTACAATCGGGGAAATTGGTAAAAATTGCACAATCATGTGCGACTTTGTGGTTATAGATGCCTCAAGTACATTTCATGCCATAATTGGAAGACCGTGGATGAACAAAGCTAAGGCAATCTGGTCCCTTATCACCTAGTAATGAAATTCCCAACCCCAGCTGAAGTAGCAACAATTAGGGGAAACCAACAAGCAGACAGGCAATGTATGGTTTAAGCAATGAAGGTAGGAAAGATAGGAGAAAAGGCAAAGCTAGTTAACACTATTTCAAGAGAAGGCTTGCGAGAACATTTGGATGAATCAGTTGACGTAGGTGAAGAAACAGAGTTAGTAAACCTAGAGGCCGAAAACAACTCCAAATGCATAAAGATTGGAAAACATCTTCCAACTGAAGAAAAAGTGAAGGTAATTCAAATCTTGCAAAGCCACAGGGATACGTTCACATGGGACATGGGAGGGGTAAACCCAGACATCGCTACCCATTTGTTAAATGCCAGTAGCTCAGTTAAACCGATTAAGCAGAAACAGCGTTGCTTTTCCAGCAATAGACTGAAAGTGATCAAAGAAGTGGTTACATCGTTGTTACAGGCCGGAATAATAAGGGAAATCATATACCCAATGTGGTTAGCGAACCCAGTCATGGTGAAGAAGTTAGACGGTGCTTGGATGATGTGCATTGACTTCACAAACTTGAACAAAGCATGTCCAAAGGATTCCTATCCTCTTCCAAAAATCAATCAACTACTGGAAGCAATCTCAGGAGATGAATTCTTGGCTTTCTTGGATGCATACAAATGATATCACCAAATACTAATGAACCTGGACGATGAAGAGAAAACAGCCTTTATAACGAGCTTCATAATGTTTTGTTATGTGAAGATGCATTTTGGTCTCAAAAACATGGGAGTAACGTACCAGAGGGTGATTGACAAGGTGTTCGGAAACCAAATAAGAAGAAACGTTGAAGTGTACATTGATGATATGGTGATCAAGAGTAAGAAGGTAGGAAACTTTGCTGAAGACTTGAAAGAAACGTTGGACACTTTAAAGGACATAGTGATGAAACTCAACCCTAAAAAATGTATAATTAGAGTGGGGGCTGGAAAGTTCATGGGGTACAAGGTTTCCTCAAAGGGTATATAGGCTAACCCAGGCAAGATACAAGCTATGGTGAATCTTCCCCAACCACGAATAGTTAAAGAAGTACAAATCTTAATGGAATCATTGGCAGCGCTCAGTCATTTCGTATCAAAGGCTACGGAAAAGCACTTTTCACTCTTTGAAGTGCTAAGAAAGGCAAGAAAATTTAGTTAGAGCAAAGACTGTCAGAGAGCATATGAGGGGGTTTAAGGACCAGCTTCAAACGTTGCTAACGTTGAAATTGCCCGTATCAGGAGAAACATTGTACTTGTACTTAGCAGTCTCATAAAATGTTGTCAGCTCTATGTTAGTTCGCTTGGAAGAGTAGAGACAGGTTCAGGTTTATTACATCAGCAGAATCCTGCAAAAGGTAGAGACGGCTTACATGCCTGTAGAAAAACTAGCTTTGCCTTTGGTATATTCGGCCCGAAGATTGAGAACTTACTTTCATAACCACAACATAGTATTTTACATAGGGTTCCCAATGAAGAACATCCTCTCTAAACCAGAGTCTTCAGGCAGATTGGCAAAATGGGCTTTGGAAATAGAACAATTTGAAATACAATTTCAATCTAGAACACCAATCAAAGCTCAAGCATTGGCATACTTCATTGCAGAAATTTCAAGTGAAGAAGCATAGAAAGATAGCAACCATAAGAGCTTCACAATCGACAAAGGTAAGACAAAATGGGAATAAGTGGCTTGGACATTGTTCGTTGATGGCGCATCATGCAAGAAAGGATGCGAAGCAAGGCTGCTTTTAGTGGACCCAAGTGGGGTCAAGCACAGACACTCATTACGATTTGGCTTCTTGCTGACCAACAATGAAGCAGAATATGAAGCTCTAACTTGTGGATTTGATTTCGCCAACAGAATGAAAGTAAGAAGTGTCTGGGTATCCAATGATTCTCTAATTGTAGTCTAGTAAGTGTGAGGTGACTATGAGGTACAAGAAGACCAGTTGATGAAATATTTGGTGAAGGTTCGACAGCTCATAGCGCAACTTGAATATTTTGACATAAAACATGTCCTGTGATGCGAAAACACACAGGCGGACACATTAAGCAAGCTGGCGACTGTAGGGTTTGATCCCTTCACTCAACTGGGGGATGTCATCATGGAGGTTATCCCAGTTAGAAGCACCATATCAACGGTGGTGCTAACGATCCAAGAAAATGAAGCAAGCTGAATGACTCCGCTAATGGATTTCTTTGCAAAAAGGACATTGCCAGAAGATAAGGTGGAGGCTAGAAAGTTGAAATTGCGCTCCTCTAATTATGCCTACGAAGATGGGACGTTGTACAAAAAAGGGTTCTTGTTCTCATGGATAAAATGTGTAGGGCCAACAAAGGCAACTAAGATCTTAAAAGAGGTTAATGAAGGCTTATGTGGAACGCACCAGGGAGCCAGAACGATAGCTAGAAAAATAATCAGAGCAGGTTACTACTGGCCGACTGTGTTCAATGATGCACACAACTTTGTCCAAAAGTGTAGGAGCTACCAAATCAACGCTTCGCTGTCGCATAAGCCGCAATCAACTTTGGCAGGAATCTACGGAGTCTGACCATTCAACAAGTGGGGGATAGACTTAGTGGGACCATTCCCAAGAGGATAAAACAACTCTAAGTTACTCATTGTAGCGGTCGATTACTTGACTAAGTGGGTCAAAACTAAGCCATTAAGACGTGTCACAGCCAAAGCCACTAGGAAATTTGTAAGGAAAAACACTGTGTGCCGCTTTGGAGTGCCGCAGACCATTTTCATGGATAACAGAACACAATTCCTAACAGTGGCATTTACCGACTGGTGTTTGAAGCTCGGGATTACTCAGAAGTTTACCTCTGTGGCACATCCTCAAGCTAATGGCCAAGTGAAAGTGACATACATGACTATAGTTCAGGGATACATAAGTGATTGGAAAGAAAGTGAACAGGATGGTCGGATGAGCTACCAAACACGTTATGGTCGTATAGAACAACTATACAGCAGCAAACAAGGAAGATGCCATACGCTTTGGTGTACAATTATGAAGCAGTCATACCCGTAGAAATTGGAAATTCAAGTCTCAGTATAAGAAATTATAAGGAGATTGATAGTCCATATGTGCTGAAACTGGATCAAGACAAACTAGAGGAGCAAAGAAACTTGGAAAGTATCACGGAAGCTAAACACAAGGAAAGAGTGGCAAGAGCGTACAATCAGAAAGTGAAGGAAATATGATTTCATATTGGTGATCAGGTGCTGAGGAAAAACGATGCTAGCCTTGATGAAGAGCGAGGAAAATGATGTCCAAAGTGGGAAGGACTATACAAAGTCACGAAGGCTCATAAGTCCAACAACTATGAGTTAGAAAGAATGGTTGGCACCGCAGTCCCAAACACATAGCATGTGACTAACTGATATGCCCATTTTATATGGTTATATTAGGACTTTTAGGATTCACTTTTGTACACTTTTATGCTCTAGATGTGCTATTTAGCCTTGAAATTCTTTAAGGAGAGTTAAAAGTGACTTTTGCATTTTTATTACTTTTCTAGAGGATTTTGTGTGACAAGGCAATTTGCTTGAAAGCTTTAAGGACTTTGAAGAATACCTTTGAAGATTTGAATATTTGAAGACTTGTATTTGAGCTTTTGAAGACTTGAAGAATTGAAGATAAGTGAAGTGAAGAGGAGGACTTGAAACAAAAAGAAGAAATAAATCAAGATGCTAAATCAAGATACATTTTTTACTATGAATACTAAACCTTATCATCTCCTCTTCATACCTTATTCTTCCTGTGATTTTCTGGGTTCAAAAACCCTAGTTTTCCTTTCTTTCTTTTCTTAGTTTTTGTAGGTTAGTCATGTTTTTTCATTATCTAGGTTAGTTTAATCTTGGAAGCAATTGATTGAGGCCTCCTTGCTAATGTCTTGAGAATCATATCTATCTATTTAGTGCTTTTGCTATTGTGCATTTATTGAGTTTTGAATGTGAATTGTTAATGGCATTGATGTTGTCAGAAGTTTGAGTATATGAATTTCTTGTATGATTACTTGTTAGGGTTTATAGAAAGTAGCTAATTCTCCCCTATTTTAGTATGGAATCCAAGAGCATGAGTTAGAGCTTCTTAATGGCGTTCATGTGTTGATAAGTGTTAGATGAATGTGATTATGTTGAACTCGTTGTCATGTTTGTTGCTTGTAGCAAATGAGATAAGTCAATGAATATCGATCGTTCTTGACTAATCTTGTGTAAATGCATGAATGAGTTAAATGCTTAGGCACGGTGTAGTGTTTATAAGTGTTGCCAAACTTTTTGATTCTTTGTGCTCAATGACACCAATGGGATACTTTCAGTCGTGTTTTGACTAAGGGATTCATTGGTGAGGTTTGACAAGAGATTTCGAATTCACACTTGCAAACTACTATCTAAGAAGAATAGAAAATTTATCTTCACAACAAGTAGTGGAAGTAGTGAATAGATTGTGTCATTCGTTCTTGAAGTCTTTGTTATTTAGTATTCATGTGTTCTTAATGCTATGTTTTACTTCATTTATGACATGGGCTGTTTGAGAATAGGAAGTGTTTGTATGATTTAAGTGTTAGTGTGTTAGGAAAGTGACGAGTTCCTTAGCTCTTTGGCATGAAAATCCAAGAACATGAACTTAGAACTTCTTGTGCATAATGTGTTGTGATTCTTGCTAGATAAGTATGTTAATGTGGAGTGTTCTCATATTTATCCTATAGATGCAATGAAAGGTTGAACCTTGAATGTGGTTTGTTCTAGGTTTTGCCTAATGAATGCTATGTTTGGTTAAATGGCTGTCGTTGGTAGAAGTTGTTATCAAATCTATGGTCCTTCGTGTGAAATGTCGTAAATGAAATACCTCTATGGTGTGGTTTACCTAGAGTGATTGTCAACAAGGTTTTCAAATGGTCGTTGTTTGTCTTTGTAAATTACTATTAAGAAGGAATGAGTGTTGATCTTTGAATGAGAAGTGGATGTCAATTGCCCCCAATGCCTTGTCTTTTGTAGTCTTTATCCCTTTTCTTAGTTTGCTTGATGATTAGCATAGTTACTTAACTTTGCTAGTTGTTTTGTCTTTTACTTTCATAACTTAGGAAAACCAACCCACCCCCCCATTTACTTGCTTTCATATGTGTATATATATATATATATATATATATATATATATATATATACTTCTAGCATAATATCAACCTTTTATGTTTAAACGCTTAAGAAAATCCCCCTTCTTCGTGGACGACCCTGATTTGCCACTATCTACTTAGTTGTAGTTAGTAAGCATTTAGGGCTTATAAATATTAACTTTGAGAGGTACGGTGACGACCTCCCACTAACTTAAGGAGGTTTTATGTCTAAAATAAAATAGCGAGCGACTACCTGTATAGACACAAGAACATCATCCTTGGTTTCCTTTAGTATCACTGTTTCGCCGCGTTATCATCGACATCGTACATATTTAATACAAAAACCCACTTTGCTAGACCATGACTACGCTTCCCATTCGTCCTATTTTTTACTAAGACTTGACAAACGAAATTTAACTGCGGGCTATAGATCCCGCATTCTCGTCAACACTCACAAGCTTTAGATATTGCAAGTCAAACAACTACAAGCTATAGATCTTGAGAAATTGGCGATGCTTACAAGCTTTAGATCTTACAACTTCGCGAATCAAACAAACACAACCTATAGACCTTGCTCAAATATTGATGCTGGCAAGCTTTGGATCTTGCGGTTTCATGAATCACACAAATTGCAAGCCATAGATCTTGCATAAATGGCGATGCTTGCAAACTCTAGATTTTGCAACTTCACAAATCAAACAAATGCGGGCTATAGATCCTGATCAATTACCGATGCTGACATGCTTTCGATCTTGCAGCTTCGTGAATCAAACATATTGTAAGCAATAGATCTTGCAACTTTGCAACATCGACAAAGCAAAAAATATATTTAGTTACAAGGCAGGTATGCCTACAAAGCCCAAGATTGCACAAGATCGATAAACATGGTAGCAAGAAAGATAGGACAAGATTGTTATCAGTATAAGATGAATCATAAACTCCAATGGCAATAAAACATATACGATCATATCATGTATAGCAACAAATAAGACACAATATCTACGTCTTGAAAAGTGTGATGGTCCAGAAGTAGAAGAACCATCACAACGAAAATTAAGTGCAGCCTCATAAGGAGGGCACTCGGTTTCACAAGAAGATTGTTCACCACCGTATGGACGTTGCTCAGCTCGACAGTGACTTTCCTCTACCTCACGCTCCTCGCTAACTAAGTGATTATATTTCCATTGCATATGTAAGTATGTAGGGTGACGGGTCACACCTCTTCTCTCATACGATCAAGATATTTGGCAAAATAAGCCTTGAAGTCAGCTATAGGACCAAACTCTTTGTGATCCAACTGCATACGCATAACGTTCATTGTTTCCTCATATTGTTCTATTCTTATCCTTAAATTCCAAACTTCCTCCTTGAGATAATGAATATGAGATCGGACAATGTCTAACAATCTAATTCTTCGATCGTCGCCACCAACAGTTAAATCACCATGGCCTGAGGTACGACGTGAAAATGAAGGGGGAACTTGAGGTTGATTCTTGTAGTCAGCGCAAGCTTGCTCCAATTGATGAACATAAGAATCAAGGTGACTACATTCAACATGGAGATCTTTGTTTTCTCCTTGTAGCTACACATTTATGGCAATTTGTCGTTAAACTTATTTGTCCATCCAACAGCAGAGGGCGAGAGGTGGTCATTTTTAACTTGTTTCTTCTTAAGCTTTTCAAGCAGATCATCAATACGATCACATTGTTTATCAATAATCAGCATCTTCTGATGTGCTTCGCTAGTTTTACTCGTGATACACTCCCTAACCTCCATTTGTTGTCAGAGAATCTTCGCAAGGTTCAGTTGCTGATGATAAATGAGGTCATTTTGTTTGCTCAGGATCCTGCACAGAACTTGCAAAGCATCCTAAGTTTCATTCATGACCGTACCCCATTTGTTTTCAAGAGCATCAATACCCAAGAGCATAGACGTCACATGGATGCATAAACAGAGAGCTCACTCTTAAACACGAATAGGAAGGTTAAGCGATCGGATATATGCGCCAACAGACTCAAGATCGACTAACCATAAACAATGTCCTTCCCAAGCAATTCAACATTGTATCCGTCAAGAATAAGCTTGCTACAAGGGAAACTTGCAGACGAAGATGGAGGGGGCAGAAGGAAAAGGAAATTGTCACCCAATACATAGGGGAAGTGACTCCACTCGTGTAAAAAGGTTAGGGGAAACAGCCACTGCACATTCTTCAGTAAATGATCGAGTAGCACGAAGCAAACTCATGGGTTTAGAGAGAGGGTCATTATGTCCCAAAAAATCAATTATTTTTAAAAATTTACTATTAATCAAAATGTTGAAACCCTGCACAAGAGTAAGGCTGATAAGAAAATGCGAGACAACAAGTATATCAACTCTTATAAATAAAGCCGTGCGAATAGTGCATACAAACACTAAAAGGTTGTTTTAAGAGTACAACCCAACAATCCAATGTATATGAAGAAATACTAAAATTTAACTAAATTTGGGTTAGGGTTAGGCGGAACTGGAGCAGCGATTGCAGAGACATCTTTGTTAGGCCGTTGAGTGGAATCACCATTCCTGGCTTCAAGGAGAGGAGTCTTAATACTTTCATCACCCACGTTAGTATCTGGATCAAGAGTCACAACATCATCGCGGGGCTTCAATGGAATTTCTTCATAATAATCCACCTCACACTCTTTCAGCTCAACCAATGACGAGAGACTAGTGAGATGTGAAAGCAAGGAGTACGGATGATCCCAGTCAGCGATCTTATCAATGAAGGCTTGATTCAAGTGTCAGCGATCTTATCAATGAAGGCTTGATTCAAGTCGACCTTCTTGCTTTCTAGAGTTTCAATGCACTTCGGCATAGTGGGCACACTTTTGGAGTCACATTTGAGGTTCCACTGCCACACATTCTTCATAGCCTCGCGATACCCGACAATTTGAGCAGCCTTGGAGATATCCTCAAAAAAATTATAAAAGGACTTTGTCTTACATAGCTGATCCACCAGCACTTGGGGATATTAAGGGGAAGCATGTCCATTGGTTTGCATATCATCCAATTGAAAATGAAGCTCAGAGGATTCCATCCCCGCGAGCCTTGCGCTCTCCTTAGCAGTACTCGCCTCTTCTTCATAAGCTTTCGCCTTCTCCTCAACAACTTTCACTTTTTCCTCAGCAGTTTTCAATGAACTCTCAATTAGCGAACACTTAGTCTCCAGAGATTTGTATTTCTCCACCATTGAGTCATCAGTGGGAAATGCTTGGATAATTGCTAGCTCGCAATCTTCAGACCCTCACCAACCTTACAAGTATGCAACATGGGGAACAAATTTACTCACTATGTTATGAATGGCAGATTAATACATAAGAAAAGTTACTCAGGTAAAATTTCACCCTTACCGCAGCTAGTGCGTCAGGTAGGGAAAGGCCAAAAAAATATCAGAAATTAACCCCTAAGCTAGAGAGTCTTTAGTTTGCTCTGTAATTGCCAAACTAGTTTGGTTGCCAATAGGATGACCTGAGTGACTGTTGCTCCTATCCCTCCTATTCTTCTTCTCTTTCTATAGGTTCAGAGTTCAGCCATAGCCAGTTTGCCCACCCTCAGTCTCTTTATCCCTAGAGCCTATGATGATCGGCAGTAGAGGCACGACTTTGCCATCACCAGTATGGTCAGTCTAAACGACATCCATATTTACTTTATCATCATTGAAGATTGACGGATTAATGTCACCTTTGGTGAGATCCATATCTGCACAATAAGAAATAACATAGGTCAAAGCAAATTCACATAAGAAAGTAAAATAGCGATACAACCCACTATAAAGTACACAATAAAATATAGTATAATATAGGCAAACAAGACACCTTCGGCATCAGAGTCAGCATGGCGAAGGTGTTGGGTAAGTACGGGAAACGTAGCCATGATCGGCGTCTCCTTAGTATAATGAACAGTCAAGTTAGGAAGCTTAGATTTAGGAACTATGTAGTTCCATGAAGGTACATCAGACTTAGGAATATGTTTGGCTTTGATAAAAAAAAATCTCCTATGCTAATTGCCAACGTTACTGGGGAAGCCACTCACAAGCTCTACCCCAGAAATCACTAGATAAAGGGTGAATTCATCCACAGTAATTTTAACTTTTCGAAGGTGGTAGAAATTGCGGAATAAGTCAATTCAAAAAGGTATGTTCACATTTTCACACACACGAAGGAAACCCATCATAATAGCGATGCCCTCAAGATAAATAGGGCCAACGCATTCTTATATAAACGAAGCAGTGCAATCACATATTCAGAAAGTGGAAAATAGAGACCAAAGTTCAAATATGCTAGATATCAAGATATATAACCAGGAGGAGAGTTGCAAACTCACTCAGATTTAGAAGGCGAACGAAGCTTATAAGCAGACAGAAAAGCAAAGAAGTTCTTTAAGTCATTTATATAAGAGATGGTCAAAATACAGGGAACAATGGAGGATCTGACAACATAGTCGGAATCCCCGTCGGAATTAGCATCTTCTACGAGGGACTTACCGTGATTAAAAGAAGACATAGAGGTCCTAGAATGGGGAGCTAATAATCTCAGTTAAAATTCAATATAAGCAAATCTACTGCAAAAGGGATTTATAGAAAACAGGAAGGAGAAGATGATCGGAAACTAGTCACACAGACAACTAGAACCAGAGAAAGTACTCCAATCCTAAAGAACACAGTAAAGATATGAGAAATAATTCAAACAAGGGAACTTACTCTTAAAAGAGCTGAGGGTGGGTTACGCGTAGAAAAATTAGGAATTAGTACAGAAAGATAAACTCTGGACAATGGACAGGAGAAGCTGAAACAAGAAGGAAGAAGGGGCCTTAAATATAGACAATAAAAGGAGCAGTTAAAGGGGAAAGAAAAATAATGATGAGTATCTGACAAAAAGCAAAGTACATTTTTGCTTATACCGAGACAGAGACGGTATATGAAAAGACAGCACACTGACTAAGGGCTACATTATATTCTTCGTTTCAAATTCCTTATTTGAGAGATATAGCGATAACAAACATCAGGAAATTTTGGGCTGGAATACTGAATAATGGGGAGCAAATCGTAGAGTTCAAAAACAAAATTACCAAAAATACTGCCTTGGCATGAGAAGCTTAAGATTCAAAATTTTAAAATTGAAGAGCGATTGGAGATAAAATTACGGCCAATGAGACTGCATCACTTCGCAAGGATGAAAGTATCTTCTTCATCATGAAAATTATATAAAATAGTAACATCATTTTGCACTCATACTACAAATAGCATCATCGCTTTGTTTCTTGTAATCTTCATGGCTAGGGGGGGTTTATGGTGTATGTGTGGCCCAGCAATCAAAGGGCTGAGAGTCGCTAAGCCCAGCCCAATATTATCCTGCCAACCTTCGGTCCAAAACAACGAACATGTAGGTGCAGCGAACAAGGGAATCACGAGACGTGGCAAAGAATGTGGGCCATTGAAAATGGGACACGCAACAAACACCAAGGCCAAGACCGAGGAAAGTGGTAGAAGTGGCATGTCCACGATCTCAAATTTCTAAGAACATGGAACTGAAAAGGCAATGAGCCTATAAATACAACAAGCTCGGTAGGAGCTAAGGCAAGCGCTATAGTATAGAGAAAATCCATTTCTTGAAGAGAGGGATGACTTGATCGTCGGAGTTGCTCTCTCATAATCACTTCTGGGGCCACATTTACAGGTAAAGAAATCGAAGCAAGTGAACCGAGAAAAGGCTACCTGGAAAGGCTACCACAATCAGTACCCACGATTCTCCAAATTTGAGGTTTAGTGGTAACTTGAATTCGTGGTATGAAAATACATCAGGAAACCAACATTTTGGGTTAGATAATTGGACTTCACCAACCTATACAATGCCCCAAAACCAACCCCTGGGATTATGGGGAAAATTTTCAAGCTATAGCTAATGTGACCAAGAGTAATGAGTTACTCCAATCACAAATGCATAGCGACATTAGAGATTTGGGAACTTAACTATTCTCAAGCATTGAGAGAGTTGAAGGGCAAGTGAATGATTTGATGAAAAGAGTGAGCCAACTAGAAACCCAATATTCCAAAATGAACCATCCCTAGTTGAACTTGAAATTTTGGTAGATGAATCCAAAGGGGATAGGGAGTGGTTTGTTGAGAGTGAAGAAGTCGAGGAATGGGTAATTTACTTAATTCACCATATTACCTATTTTCACCCCAACCTTCACCTATAAAACCCACTCCCACATTGTTTGAACCCTTAGAGGAAACCATAGAGAAGCCAATTGAATATGCATAGCTTCCAAACCACCTATTTCCTTTAGGGTTGACTCTTTATCTACTACATCTTCCTATAGGAAGATTGTTACCCCCCCCCCCCCCACATCTCCATTTTTTATTACATATGGTGATGGTATACAAACCCGCACCATATGGATAACATTAGGGTCATGCCAATGACCTTAAATATACGGAGCTTCTCGGGAGGCAACCTGAGCTTTGAAAAATTATATTAGTTTGTTTTTCTTTGAAAAACAAAATCACTTTTATCCTCCCATTCTTACCCCAAACCATTAGACACCACTACACTCCACCACCTAAAACACCACAAAATACACAATCTAGGACCGCACACTAGTTGTCTCTTTGTGTGGATGTTTATTGAAACCTGTTTAGTGTGGATTTGTAGTGGCTTGACTTGAATTGCATGTTGGGGTACATTTTGGGATATTGAGGTGGGAACAATGCATTGGGAAGTATTTATTTCCTATCATTTTGTTTATCTCCCTTTCCTTTCATGTGATGTTTCTTCCTTGAAGAGCATGGTAGTTGTAAGTGTAGGGGAGGAAAGATTTCATATTGCATTGTGTTGTAGATGTTTAGTGTTTTGGTGTATTTTCCTATTTTTAGCTTTTGGTTTTGGAAAAATATTACACTTGGTGTGCATGTTTATTTTGTAGGAAGCATATGGTTTTTGGAGAAAGGTGAGCAAATGGGGAGTCCAACACATGAACAATGTAGACGTACATGGTTTGTGATACTCAAAATGGTGGACGGGAAGGAGAACCAAACCCCAAATTCATGGGGTGTGTGACATGCATAACCCATGAAGCCCACATACTTTCCTACATCCAAATCATCATTCCTTCCCTACCACCCCCAAAATACCACCAAAACCCAATTTCCCTCAAACCCTTGAAACAAAAAACTCGAAACCTAAGAGGTAACTCTCCATTGTGATTCAATTCTTTATTTCTATTTGTGGTGCATGATAATGGTTAGATTAAACTTTCTTGATTAAAGGTTAGGGGTAGCATATTGGGGTGATGGTAGTTTGTTCGTTACATTCTATGATTGTGCCATCAAGGGTAGATTTTAGTGTTCATTTTTCAATGTAAGTGTTCTCCTATTTCCTTCCCTAGACATATGTTTTATGATTGTGTATATGCATTGAGAACAATGCAAACTTTAAGTGTGGGGGAGGGGATTAGATAACACTTATGATTCTTAGTTGTTTCTATGTAGCTAATAGCTCTTTTAAGAGGATTTTGGAAAAAAAATGAAAAACAAATTAATATATATTTATTTATTTATGCTCGGCTAAGTTGGAAACCCAATGAAACAATGGAAAAAGCCCGAATAGATCAAAAGACCTAGGTAAAAATGAGAGGTCATACCCGGCTAGGTTGGAAAACCTAGGCAAAAATGAGAGGCCGTGTGGAAAAAGGTGAGAAGTGAGATCAACATGTGTGAAAGCTAGGATAAAAACTGAAATGACTCATAGGAAAAATGAGAGAAATTTAGAGAAAATGCAAAACTAAGTTGAGCATCCTTGGGCATTATCCTTGGTTGTAACTAAGTCGAGAATCCTTGGGCATTATCCTTGGTTGTAACTAAGTCGAGAATCTTGAGTTATCCTTAGTTACAACCAAGTTGAGGATCTTTTTGGATTTCCTTGGTGGTTTTTTTGGAAACAACTCTTGGATTTCTTTTGGCGGACTATTTGGTGGAATAAACTAGTTCAACAATTATCATTTTTTCTTACCTTTTTATTCACAAGATTTTGGGTGGTTAGGTTACTCTAGCATCATCTGAGAGTGTGAGAGTTATGAGATTCTTACTTCTTTGGGGGAACTAGGGTAGCTTGGGAATAAGTTGAATGCATTGGCTAACTTATTTTTGCATGCTAAATTCCGCTTAGATCTTTTCTTGTTTTTTATACTTAAGGACGAGTAAAGGTTTAAGTGTGGGGGAAATGATGTGCATCATTATGCATGCGTTAACAAATGCACTCGGCACATTTGTTGTTAGGTTTTGTTTGGTTTATTTCTAGTTTTAGTTAGTTGTACACGACAAAGGGTTTAGATGACTATTGTTGGTTTTCTTATCTAAATACCGAGTTTTGTAGACTTAATTAGAACTAACAGATACACTATATCCACATGCACCTAGATCATCCTTTGTGATCTTACTAGTAGGTTGCTCGTGAGTATTTTGTCGTCAGTAGTAGAAGGCCACTTGCAAGGGTGGTAGTAGATATTAGAAGGTCATCCACAATGAACTAAAGACCACGAGACAAAACGTGGTAGAAGATAGAAGGGTCAAAGAAGGAAGACAGAGAAGCGCAGGAATTGAGATCCAAGAGTTGTATAGAGTTTTTGGGAACAATCCAAGAAGAATTTGGTATCATTGGATTTTTCTTCTCGAGTACTATAAATTGACTGCAAGAACTCTCAAAACGGATCAACAATTCATCCCTAGTGGTCCAACAAAGTTCAAAAAGAGAAGAACTAACCGGCTTCTTGCCAAGACCTCTAGCACGGACCGTGCCAGTAAGAAGTGTCGTGCTAGGAGGCATCAGCACACACTGTTCTACCCAACACAGACCGTTTGGGCCAGCAACAGCCATTTTAGCCATTTTGGCGGTCCCATAGCCCCTTGCATGAACCGTTTGGTGCAAAACGTCCTGTGACACCCCAATCATTTGTGAGGCTAAGCATGGACACAGACCGTGCCATTTTACACAGTCCGTGTCATTTCAACTCCAAAAATGCAAAGACCATCCCACGATGTAGAAGAACGACACGGCATGTTCCGTTCAACTGATCAAGAAGTGCTTCCAGCTAACGGCCCGCACCAAACAACAGGGGGTACACGATTCAGAAGTTCAAAATGGAGCCCCAGCTAGCGGTCCATGTCAGCCGACACAGACCGTGCCAGAGGCACCCTGCACAGACCGTGCTAGTAATATGGACCACGTGTTACGTGGTCGAGCTTATCACCCTCAACACAACGCAATGCCTATATGCACGCGACACCATGCCTATATGCACGTAACAACCGTCTGTGGTCCTGTGCTACTCAATGCGTGTTTGCAAACCGGTCTCCCTAAACCGTGCCGCACATGACTTTAGGTTATCCAGTGAATACTTGTCTCAAGCTCCCTGTCCCAGAAGTCTTCCCTTTTGCTTTTAATAAACTTACCTAGTAGATTAGCTTAGTTTCCTCCTTTACGGTTCAGGCCTGCATGCCTTGTTTTCTTTGACCTTTTTTCGCCTTTGTTCCTAGTACTTGTAATTACTCCCGTACACCATATATGTGGAGTACTGAGCTACCCACACCCGGTTACCTTTTTGGAATATATTAAAAATGAGCATTTGCTCCACAATTATCGGGCCTTGTACTGCATCATTGGCTTATGTGTGTGAAGCCTTGCTCCTAGTCTAAACTCGTGTGTGTTTCTGATGCATATACGTCCATGCCCCTCTAAAGGCTTGGTGTGTTGAAAGCAACCAAGCTGAGTGTGGTGTGGATGGGAAACAGACGGTAGTCGTGAAACTCTATCACAGCTAGGCCGCACGGCTAACCCCCTCAGGGGGTGACCCGTGACAGTTGGTATCAGAGCTCAAGAAATCCTTAAGTGCATAGTGAAAGGTCGTCACTATGTCAAAGAAGACTGATCGGTTGGAGAACATTGAGAGAGAGTTCTCTTTGGTGAGGCATAAGGATCCGGGAGCCTAGCTGACCAAGCGGATCAGATGGAATTGAATGTTGCCATTATCAGTAGAGACATCGAGGTGGTCAACGCAAAGGTAGCACGGCAAGATGAGAAGATCGCTGAGCTGAGGGAAGCTTTAGCATCTCGCGAGTCTGACGCTACTGAAATGAGATGCACTATTAAGTAGCTTGGCAAAGACGCGTGCATACTCATGCAAGTTGTGGCCAACTTGTCCCAAGGTGGGGCAGTGGCGGTGGTGTCTATGCTTTGCACAGATGGAAAGTCCTTGAGCCTAAGAAATATAGCGAGGCACGTGACGCAAGAGAGTTTGATAACTTCTGTTACGATTTGGAACAATTTAAAGCGACCAAAACGGACTCAGAACTGAGAAAGTCATTGTTGCCACGATGTACCTGGAGGGCTCTACTATGGTGTGGTGAGAATCCCAAAATGCGGAGATAAAGGCAGGATGTCTGGCCATCGACACATGGGATGAATTGAAGCTCAAGGTGAAGCAGTAATTTATGCCCACCAATGTGAAGGAACATGTGTTGTTAAGACTCGGGACCTTGGTGCAAACCGGTAGTATAAGCGAATACTTGTGGGATTTCCAGGCTTGTATGTTTTACTTGCCTGACCATCCAGAGGTGTATAAACTCCATGACTTCAACCAGGGATTGAAGATATGGGCTAGAATCGAGCTAAGGAGAGCTCATTGCACTGACTATAACTCAACAGTGGCATTTATCAAAAGTTTGGATGACTATGGGGGCGGAGGATCGCAAAGAGTCGATAGGGAGGTCAACGATTCTACTGTTTCCGAGGTGGGAAATGGTGCGGGTGCGAGTTCACCCAAGGTGGGGAGTAACTTTAGATCTAGTTCAAGCAGAGGAGGTAGCTACAGGCCTAATTTGGGTGCGGGAAGGAATTGGGAAAGCCCTAGAACAAGTGTGGCTAGTTTATTTGGGTCTAAACCAAGATGGGATCGACAAACCAGGAAGGCGCGACTTGTGTGTGAGATGTGCAAAGGGAATCAAGCCCTTGTTGATTGTCCAACAGAGCAGCGGGTCACTTCTATGTTGTTTGAGGACTCGAGACAAATCAGGGAGGCACTGAGCGAGGTAGTTCAGGAGTATCCGGCTGGGGAGCCTGGGCCCAAAGAGGAAGAACCATGCTCCCTGGGAGCGTTGAATCTGTGGTATAATTCCATGGTGGGATCAGTAGATCCGGGGTGGTTGAATCCGTTAAAAGAGCCTGAGAACGACCGGGTGGTTACTGCAATGCGTGCAAAGAGACTTGTGGCTCAGTCAAGCAAAGTGGAGAAGGTTGTACCTAAAATTGACAAACCTGAGATTGTCCATGTGAAACCAATGCATCGGACCGATAGAGTATTGATGTACATGGACGTGCGCGTGAATGGAAAACCCATCCGAGCAATGGTCGACACTAGAGCTAGCCATGTGCAGGTCTCTGAAACAAAGACATCAACATTGTGGCTCAAGTCGTAGAAAGTTGTGGGCAGGATAAAGGTTGTTAACAGTGAAGCCCAACCAGTGCTGGGTGTTGCGAGGCAATGCTTAGTCAAGTTTGGCACCATAGAGACCACAGTGTATTTCCATGGAATTTCTGAGAGATGCTTGGATTGTTATATACCTATATAGCAACTGCCTTTACATCATAGGCACCAATCTGCGCATGGTTAAAAAGACTACGAAGAGTTCAACCGAGGGTAAAATCTCAGCTTTGAAGCTCATCATGTGCATAAGACAAGATGAGGGCCACGGTTCAGCAGATCCCAGTGGGGAGAAATTAAATAAAGGGTCAGAAGGGTCTACACCAGCAATGGGTTTACCCAATGGTCCAAGAAGTTTTGTGAAACATGTCCAAGGATTTAGCATGTTGTGGGTCGCTCCTCAGCTACGAGGAACAGATATTTGTAGAACAATAAGGACAGGAAGCGTTCGTTGGTTGCCTAGAGGATTTGGATTCCAATGATGTATCCGCCGGCTAGTGCGTCCCATTAAACTTCTTCTTTCGAGTCATTAGCACATGCTAAACCTTGTAGACCTCCATGGGGAAAGATGAGTCATTATTCACGTTAGCAACCCCTTATTTTTCCACAAGGTAGGAGGCAGAAATGTGAACAAATAATTATGCGTACCGGATAGTATCCAGAGTTGGACATTCCCTCGATCGTCGACCAAGGAGTGGGTGCTCTAAAATGAAGTCTGCTCAAAGCAAAATTGAAGAGAAGTCGAGGGCCACGGCTACACCAGAGTACACCTGCTCCAGCAAATGAATCGGCCCATTTCTTAAGGTAGAAGTGTACAAGAAAAGTGTGGGTAGCGAAGCACCTTTGGGAATGGATGGCTCCGGGGATGTTCAACGAATTGAGTGGGGGAGAATGCTATGATGTCAAGCTTATCACCCAACCTCAACATAAACCCATGTCTGCATGCACGCCACAACCAAGTTGCGGTCCCGTACCGTTCAACACGTGTCTGTGAACCGGTCTCCCTAAACTGCGCCATATACACCTCTGGGTCATCTAGTGCCTTAGTTTCCTTCTTTAAGGTCCAGGTATGCATGCCTTGTTTTCTTTAACCTTTTTTTTTACCTTTGTACCTAGTACTTCTAATTACTTCCATACACCATATATGTGGAATACTGAACTACCCATATCCGATTACCTTTTTGCAATATATTGAAAACGAACATTTGCTTCCCAGTTGTTGGTCCTTGTATTACATCATTGGCTTTTGTGTGAAGCCTTGCTCCTAATCTAAACTTGTGGGTGTATTTCTGCTGCATATACGTCCACGTCCCTCTAAAGGCTTTGTGTGCTGAGAGTAACCAAGCTGAGTGTGACGTGCATAGGAAATAGGAAATAGTTGTGATACTCTAGCACGGCTAGGCTGTACGGTTAACCCCCTCAGAGGGTGACCCGTGACACCGCGCCAGAGGCACCAAGCAAGGACCGTGCCACACGAGTCGTCCCGTGCAAATTGCAGCTACTAGGGTTTTGTGGCCTATTTTTGGCCTTTGTCAAGGCCCAATTCCCTACTTCTATATATAAGAGTCTTTAGTCTTCTAGGAAAAAGGAAGTAGGTATAATGTAGATTTTTTCTCTCTCTTGGTAGGTAGAAGGAAGAGGAGAGTTCTCTCTCTCTAGAGTTCTTCTCTTTTCCTTCTCTTTTCTTCTCTTTTATTGTTTAAGTTTATGCTCATTTTAGACTTCAAGAGTAGGGTAAAGAGAGAAATGAGCTCTTACTTCTCTCTAGAATTTTTTTCTTTTCATCTCTTTACTTTCCCTTTGCCCAAAGGCATTGAATCCAATGAAATACTTGGGTTCAATGCTTAGGGAGTAGTTAATCTAGCCTGGGGTAGTATTTGCATTCATGAATTGATTGTGGCTTTTTTGAGATTTGTAGATTCTCCTATCTTTATATCCTATGAATATTTGTCCTTCAACTTATGTTTTCCACTATTGTGAGATTTATGCTATGCCATTATTATGATGCATCCATACATGTATGGTAGTGTAAAATTGTGCTATGTTTCATTTCTATCTTGGGAGTGTTAGAATTGTGGAGTAGTTTAAGAGCATCGAGGAGATGATTTCATTCATGTCCTCTTGAGAGAATATCCTTCTATTTATTAAACCATGATTCTAATTGGCTAGTTGTGTGAGAAATCACATGTTGGGCGGTCGATTCAGCAAATCCCGGTGAAGGGAATCCCCTAGCTTACCCAGATAGTTTAGCATGATTGTTTGTAGCAACTAGAGTTTTGCCAACTCTAGAGTCACGAGGTTTCTTTTCCTTTTCCTCTTTAGGCCTAGGGATTGAAATCCACAGTGGATTGTCCGGGATATAATGCCCTCAATTTCATATATAATGGTTGCAACCTATGAAAGGCATTGCCCTTTTAGGCGGCCTTTTTTTCTCTAAGCCGGAGCTCATTAGCATTGGGAGTGAGATGACGAGGATGGTTTGCAGCGTCACTCGACTAGAGTGCATCCCTAATTATGGAGACAATGAGATACTGCATCGTGGTAAGCACCACATGTAACAGATGGGGGGAATATCTGGTTATCTTCACACTGTGTGACGTAGGCATAAGATAGGTTTATATGTTTGTAGGTGAATGAATTGAGGATAGAAACCATTTATCAATCATGTTACGCAAATACCCCATAAGTGCTTATCTATATAGAAGCCATTTAATCTCGTGTGATCTCATATGCTTGTAGTTGTGAATGGAAAAACCCCCCCAAAACATATTTTGCAATATTTAGCTATTTCTAACACACTGACGGATTAACGACCCGTACGTGGTTGTGTTTAGTTGACTATTAGACATCTAGCATCACTGTGGACAAACGAGATCTTGCCACTAACTACCCCATAGGTAGCTTAGTAGTAAGTTGGGAGCAGAATTTAAATTTAATCATCGCTCATTCACTCGTTTGTTTGTTTGATCACAAACCTTCACTTGGGTTAGCTACATTAACGACCCCGAGTGGAGGCGGGTCGTCAACTCTCACCTCCTTTGGATATAGATAGTGGTGCACTTTACACCCTAACCCTCACCCTCACCCTGGGGTTAATAAACCCGACAACGCGTAGTAAGCTAAACCCGAGAGTAGCATGGCTCCCAGGACCCACCGTGAATACCCCACTCTTAGAATACGTAATGTACACCCCATAGCATCGGTACCTCATCATTACCCTCTAAGGGACTCAACCTACCTAGTTTACCACAAACTCGGAATATGACCGTCGTGATTACCCTATGATCCTAAAGTGATAAAAGATTACTGACTGAATCACTTGTAACTCACCCATCATCTATAGACCAATCCAATAACACATTCAAGCCTAATATAATCAAATAACCAACAATAATGCATAGTTGTCACTCCTAGACACGGCCTTCACGCCAACCTTTGACCAAATTGATAAAAATATGAAATAGTCTCGGGTTCATTCGCTAGCCTAGCGCTAAATCATGTCATAATCGTAATTAGTCTTAAGCCTCACTCTAAATCATGAATAAAAATGGAATTAAAGCACAAGTAACAATGATATTCAAGGCATAAATAGGAGGAATCTTGGAATGTTACAAATTGTTAACTAAACATGTTTAGCGAATGCTCTCAGGTGTTAAGCTAGCCTATTCTACAATAACCCAAAATAGAAATATATTAAAAGAAGTTAAACATGATGAAATAAATGAAGAGAGAATAAATAATGCAAATGAAAACCTAGAAGCCCACCTCCTTTGTACAATGGACTAAGGGTGAAAAGGGTACTTTTATAGGTGACAAGAGAGAGAGAGGAGGGGGGAAAGTTAGTTTTTTTAAACCTTAGTCAACCCAATGGCATGGATTGTGCCATTGGGCATGGACCGTGTAGATTTACATGGTCTGTTCTCTGGGCCTTGAGTCTTGGCTTGAAATTTTGTTCTAAAGTACAAAGATCATGTAGATTTACACGGCCATTACATGGGACCGTTTCTTGAGCTTTTGCACCTTTTGAAGTATGCATGCCATGTAGATTAACATGGTTCATTCCCTGGGACCGTTCCTTGAGCTTGATGCTTCCTCTGAAGGGCACATTTTGTGTCATTTGCCTTTGTTGCCTTTCTTACTTCAAAACTTGCTCATTTCTTCTCCTCTTCTCTCATAACCAAAGAAACCTTCTACCACATCGATAAATGGCCTTTAATCTACTATCACCCAAGAAGATACCTTCAATATACTACCATTCTTGATAATGACCTTCTCCAATGATGGTGTCCAATAAGCACACAAAACATTTAGAATATTACCAAATAATAGAGGCAAAACATATTAGACACTAGATGTTTACACAAGGTGATTCTCCCCTACCCCCCCCATTTAGTAAAACACCTAATATTATAGGTAAACACTAACAAAACATGGTAAAAAATGGACAATCGAATGTGTTAAGAGAATATAATATCACTATCTCATCAAGTGCCTAGCAAGACCAAACTTGAAAAGGTCACCCCTCAATTGCCATTTCCAACGGTATTAAGGGAAAATAAAAGAAAGGATCTTGACAACGAGGATATCTTTCGAATATTCCAACGGTGTAAGTTAAACATTCCTTTACTTAATGCCTATGCTGAGTTTTTGAAAGAGGTATGCATTAAAAAGAGGTCAAAGGCCCTACCATATGCTGAGTTATTAGAGGTCGTGAAGAGCCTAAACCCTACACCCTAGACCCCAAATTTGGCCTTAACCAAAAAAAAATTACTTGGCTTCGAGTTTCTTTAAAAAAAACTCAACTTTTTTGGGGATTCTTCCACGATTGTACTCAACTATAGATATGGAAAGCTTCAAAAGGAATTTCTATGAATTACCCACACTCCAATTCTAGTATTTTAACCCTTATTGTTTTGGGAGAATTTTTGGCCAAATTTTTATTGCATTATTTGAGGTATTTTTGGAGATTGTTTTGGGATTTTAGGATCTTTGGTGTAGACTATACTTGAATATTTTTATGAAGGTTGTTTTGGAT
This sequence comes from Rubia yunnanensis, assembly GCA_037428765.1. Taxonomy (NCBI): domain Eukaryota; kingdom Viridiplantae; phylum Streptophyta; class Magnoliopsida; order Gentianales; family Rubiaceae; genus Rubia; species Rubia yunnanensis. Next base: position 58,823,092 of record CM075069.1, on the reverse strand, counting down.
TGAACTATCATGTTCATCATATTGTTGTTACAAATTGTGAGTTATGGATTATGGTGTTACAGTTGGTAATTTTGACGTGACCTGTGGGTTGCCTTTGTTTTGGGATGTTTGTTTGTGTCGTTGTGCAGTTTGTGGCTATTTGTGGATCATTTTTTAGATGGAAGCGAGGTGCAATGTTGCTAGTTCATCCTCTTTTGTGGCACCTTTTATGGGGTTTGTAACCCTTGATGGTAGGCTTTAGATGATGTGGCACAACCTCAAGCCCAAGGTCATCTTGGAGATGAAGTTTGCACATAGGGCCACCCTACGCGACCTCCAATAATTCTGAAGAAGAAATCTTGGAGCTACTATCCACATTCGAGAGAAGCACGGAAAATTTAGGGGAGAAATATATCCATTTCCACTTGGGCGATCATAGTCACACACTGGCTTACAAAGAGGTGACTGGCCACTTTGAGTGGAGGTATTATGATATGGTGATGGGCTATAAGATCAATTTTGCTAGATTTTATTTAGATATCTTTTGGTACGAGATTACCAAAAAGCCAAGAGATAAGAGAGCAAGAGTTCAGACATCCTTCACCTCGCGATAAGGTACATCGCCCGCTTTGACCTTCATAATGATCTTTTATCACGGGAAGGCCACTCAGTGCAGTCAGGATAACTGTTTGCATTTCCAGTCGATGACCGATGAGAGGGTAAATTGCTACCTTCTTAACACATTTGATGCTCATTTTAATCATATTTTGTTGGTAGTTAGCTAGCTTATTATTTGTTTAACCAAATGGGGGTTAGAATCACCTTGTGTCAAAGCAGAGGTTCAGAAAGTCAAATATGAACAATACACAGTTAGGGTGAAACTAGCAGGTGTTGTTCCCGTGAAACTCTAAGAGACGAAGGAGTACACCAGCAAAAGGAAAGGAAAAGCCATAGTCAAGATGATGTCTATTGATGGCCGATCTACTGGATAGGAGATTTTGATGAGCTTCACTCATCGTGGGAAGTGCAATTTAAAAATCCAAAGGTGGTAAATACCTCAATTGCAAGGTAATGGGCAAGCTCGGTGGAGCAACTTCTTTCTATAGCATCCTCACCACATCTCTGACAAACACAACTAAGGCGGACAGATGTTGCATGACATATTGCCTCTTGTTCTTCATCTTATTTTTTGCGGTAGAAAGGTTATCGGGGTAATTAACAAGAATGAAATCATTGCCTCATACAAGACCACTGTCTTCCTGGGACGCGCAAACCTCTACAACAGTACATGGCAAAGTGGTAGAAGAACTCAACATTATATTGAGAATATCAAAGAAGAGAGGAAAACTTACTTGTTGTTGAGGATATTGGAATGCATGAAAAGATTGGTGAAAAAAAAATTATATGCTCTAATTATTGTTTGGGGAGTTGTTTCATAAGTAAAATGGATTTTGTAAAGGAAATGATTTATGTGAAAATTGTAATTGAGAGACGTTTCAAAATCGAGGGTTCTAATTATCGCTTCAAAAATAGGCGGTAGTGTGTGCCGCTTATGGAAAGTGCTTTCTCTCTTCCCAAGGTCATGGAACGTGAGGTCTAAATCAAAGCAGAATGTACTAATGATTCATATATCTGCCAATTACTCGGAAGTAAGGAAAATCAAGGGTCACCCACAATGCATGACCTTTGGGCGCCGATGTTTTAGAGAACCTAAGCTCTTCGCTGAAGCACGACCTTTGACTCGCAGGGGCTAGTGATGATGGTCGGGTCAAATCTCACAATTTGGCCCAAAACTTATGCAACTATATTCTATTATTTCCATTGGACCATAGCCCAATACGAATGGAAGGTCTATCTACAGAAACATACTCCTAGTCCAGGCATATTTACGGAATACTGAATATATGTAAATGGTAAGACACATATTTCTACATGGAAAACACATATTCATCTCAATGTGCTTGTGAGAATTTGTAGGAATCAACTCTTATAAATATTGCGGTATATCTCGATTATATTCTAAATACTAGCGAAGTACCATCGCGCATTGTGCGATATTATTTTTAAAATTATTAGGATTAAGTTGTATGTACATGTTATGTCTTACATTTAAATTGAAAACAAAGAATTTTATTTAAAATTTTAAAGTTTAGTCATCTAAGGAAAACTATATGAGATAGTTAGAAATCGTTAAATATTGAATACAATAAAATTTGATTATTTATATAATATTTCATTCAAATTATTTAAAAATTAATTATTTATATTTTGAGATTCAGTTTAAAAGTCTATCATAATTATATGTATCTCATTGGTCATAAAGACTAAATTATTTTTTTTAGTCCCCTAAATGGCACTTAAAATTTGTTTCATCCCAAAGGCCAATACTGCTTCTGTTCAGCAACCACTAATACAAAATAATTTGTTTGGTCCCAAAGGTAGTTTTCAGGTAAGATTAAATGGTTTACCAATAAGGCCAGGGGTATAATGGTAATTTTACAAATTAAATAATTTTTTTAAAAAATAAGTTCCTTACCACTGCCGATCAGATGTACCGAACATCCGACGACCCTCGTCGTCGCTTCGTTTCAAATTTTCCAGTGGCCTAGGGTTTCAACTTTTCCATTGCTTCGTCCCCGTCGGCTCGATTCGAATTGCAGACCAAGGGTTTCAACTTCACCGCCTCGTCGTCTGCAATTCTTAGTGGTCGCCTTGCCTGAGATGAAACAGAGTAGCAACAGCGGCGGAGTGCCTGCTAATTGATTTGATACAACAATGGCGGAGTGCCTAAAACAAAGAAACCTCAAATCTGCCACACAATCGTTCAGAAACCACACCGAGTGAGATGCGCTTCGTCAGAGCCATGGCTCTTCTTTTGTCCTCACTTCTGTGGTCTTCTAACACCATTATCGGAGCCCTTTCTTCTCGCCATCATTGAGCATGTGACCACCTGGTGCCACCTTCCAACAATGCCACCTCTGGCAGTGCTGCCTAGCTCACCAAGGTTGTCCCTCGAGCATCACCTCTCAAGTCCACCGCTGGTGGAGGCCCTTGAACTTGCCACTTGATCTGAACAGGCTCCCGCCGCTCCTCTGTTTCCTGATCTGCCGCCCCTCTATTTCCCGCCGCTCCTAAACCCTAAGTGCGGGCTTTTCTTCTTTTTGTTTTTATTTTTTTAAAAAAAACTAGGGCATAATGGTCATTTTACAGATTTTTGGTCAATACTGCGTTGACTTCCCTGAAAACCACCTCTGGGGACCAAAAAAATCATTTTCAGTACATTAGTTGCTACACAAACGCGCTATTGGCCTTGGGGACCAAAGGATGGTATTGCATTATATTAAGGGAACCAAAAAAATAATTTGGTCATAAAAGTAAAAATTAAATGACCTTGTTAGTCTCACTAATTGTAAAATGTCCTCATTTAACTGCTAGTCGGTCTTAAACAAGACTTTGTCATATTTCATATATAAATAAATGAATAATATGTATGGATATTTCCATCAAAAGTACTTTATCAATGTATAATAAAATCCGAACATTTTGTTATTTCAAATTATATGAATCTTTGAATTTTCTTCAATGATATATACATATATATAGATATAATACAATGAGATATTTATGGTTTTAAATGTATCTTTAGAAGTTATATATTTTAACAAGTTATGATTGATTATATATAGTGAAGAATTAAAATCAATAACATATTTAAATATTAGTATGTTATTTTTAGACAACTTGGGTTTAGGTTAGTCAAAATGACTCCAATATCCTCGGTATACAGACAGAAAACCAACAATTCCATTATATGGTGCTTGGGATAACAAGTTATGATTGATCACATAGTGAAGAATTAAAATCAATGACATATTTATATATTAGTATGCTATTTTTAGACAACTTAGGTTTAAATTAGTTAATATCTCCGGTTGACAGACAGAAAGCAAACCATTTCTATTATATGGTGTTTGTTTTTAGACAACTTAGGTTTATGTTAGTCAAAATGACTCCAGTATCCCCGATTAACAGACAGAAAGCAAACAATATCTATTATATGGTGATCGATAATTAAGAGTTTGGTCTGATTTTAGTATGAGAGAGTATGTCCCCCAGCACCCCGGGGGCTCTAGCTTGAAGGTTCGATGCTTAGGAGTGAAATTCAGCTATCAAGTCAGTGTTCATCCCACCTCACTCTCTACCCAATTGTCACCCATACATCCTCAACTCCAAAGAAGAGCAAACTGAATTTCAAATCGATTGATATACTCACAAATTATCCTGTAAACTATGGAGGACAATAAGTTTTGAGAACTATAATAACAAAATAAAAAATCTCTGAATAAATTCCTTTATGTTCAACTGTAAAATAGAGTAGCATATAGATCGGCTCAACCTCCACCTAGCCAATGTCAGAGAGAAGCTTTACATGCTTTTTAGGAAACACGACAGAGTCGTTGCATCGAAAGAATTTGAGTATTAAGGAATTAGAATATTACTTGTAATTGTAATTATATTCTATTACCTTTTCCTAGCTTGTATGGGTATCCGATACCACTATATAATGTATCATGAGTTCATGAATAAAGACACACATTATTACCCTTATTTTTTGCATGGCATCAGAGCTTAAAATCCTGAAACCTTAAAGAAAATTTTCCTACCATTACCGAGCTCCAGCGCCGCCACCTCAGCCGCGCGTCCTCCTCATGCACCGCCGCCTCAGCCGCGCATCTTTCTCACGTGCCGCCAACTCCATCGCGCGTGAGTCATTTTTCTGCTGCTTGTCGATCGCCGCCACCATCGTCCAATTGTGGTGATCTGTCAGCTTGCCAATTCGATCGAGCATCGCTTGACACGCATCAATCCCACGCATCACGCGCCCCTGCTGTCAACTCCACGTGCCTCCACGTCTTGCTCATCTGATCCGTCGTTGGTTATTGTACCTGCTACTGATCTGTACCTGATTTTACACTATGTCTGCCTCTGGAAGAAATCCCGAAGAACATGCCCATCTTGATGCTACTTCTGAGGTTACGAAGCTTCAGGATATGAGTGGTTATGATGTGATTGCAACTTTACTGAAGCAGTTGCAATTGCAATCTGGCTCTCGGACTACTGTACCTATTGGTCGTATGTCGACTGATCCTCACTTTATTGGCTCTAGCAATGGTCGAGGTTTACAACTTATAATGAACATGCTGAAAGGTCAAGAAAATTACATTGAATGGTCTGACACGATGTGATGCGCATTCCATTCTGAAAGGTCATTGATGAATCCATTACTAAACCCCAGGATGGTCATCCTGATGCTGCTGATTGGCCTGGGGTTAATGCTACTCTTGTCTGTTGGATCTTGAAAACCTTGGATCCGGTGTTGAGATCTTCTACACGCTCCTTTGCCACATTTAAGGAACTATGGGATGACCTGAAGGTACGATTTATTCTTGGCGGTGGTATGAAAGTTTTGCAAATGCAAGAGGCTATTCAGAGTTGCAGGCAGAACGGACAACCCATCGACATTTACTTTGGCAAACTGAAGAAGTTGTTTGCAGGTTATCACTGCATGCGGCCTCCTCTAGTTTGTGACAGTGAAGAAAGCAAGGCACTGTGCCATTGCAATATTTCTACGAGAGTCTTCTGAGAAAGAGAGAAGGATTTGATCTACCAATTCATCTCTGGCCTTGATGAAGGCTTTCACACTTTGCGATCACATATTATGAGCATTGATTCAATGCCACCTGTCATGAAAGTGTATGCCCTTGTTGCCCAGGAGAAGAATCCTAGAGCTGTCATTCGAGCTTGTGAGCTTTCTTCTAACTCCATGGTGTATGTTGCATGACGCCCACCACCTACAAGTTCTTTGCCAGTTGTTCTTTCTACATCTGACCACAAGAATGTTGTTTGTACACATTGTCATCGCAAGGGTCACGATAAGGATTTCTGCTTCTAGATCTTTGGTGTACCAGAATGGTTCAAGGAGTTGAAGGAGAAAGCCAGCACCGCAAAGAAGATGGCGCCAGCCTCTTGGTCGACCACTGCCGCCGTAACCGGAGGTTCTGCCCCGACACTTCCTCTCTCATCCCTGTTTGCTGGCGCCGCCATGTCACCGACTGGTCTAGTGGCGGCGACATCCTCTGGCTGCATCCCTACCTAATCTGACTTTGGCCCTGCTCTGTTTGATGACCACTGGAGCACGACCATGCATTTATTTAATCAACTTAATTCTCTTACTAACAATGAGTCTGGTAAGTCTACTTTACCATGGATACTTGATTCGGGAGCCTCATATCACATGACTAGTGACAAAGGTTCTCTTACTGATCTTACTACTACTATTGATACTGTGAATGATGTTCTGCCTGATGGCTCTGTGTCATCCACCACTCAATATGTCTATCTGCTTTGGTGTTGTCACCCTTACTCATGTGCTATACATACATACTTTGCGGTGCAACTTGTTATCATGTTCTAGATTGTTATCTGGCTTGAAATGTCTAGCTTTGTTTACTGAAAATTATTACATTTTACAGAAAATCAGTACGAGGAAAGTGATTGGCGTGGGTGAATAGAAAGGGGGGTGTTTTGGCTTCTTCTGCTGGATACTCGTGATCATCCTCCTATCCCGCAGTCTCTTCCAACAGTTACTTCCATGTCTTCTTCTAATTATTGGCATCAGCATTTTGGACATCCTTCCTCCACGGTGTTGTCTTCTATTTCTTCTATTGATTTTTCCACTAATAAGACCTTTGTTCCTTGCTCTATATGTTATAGAGCAAAACAGACTAGACATAGTTTTCCATTGAGTTCTACAAATGCTACTGCACTATTTCAATTAATTCATAATGATGTTTGGGGTGCTTATAGAACACCATCCTCTAGTGGTGCATTTAATTTTTTAACTATAGTTAATGATTATTCCTAAGCTGTTTGGGGTTATTTATTAGTGGCTAAATCAGAAGTAGCTTCTATATTTTTAGAATTTAGTGCCTTGGTGAAGAACCAGTGGGGCCGAACCATACAACGTGTTGGGGCTGATAACGGAACTGAATTTTTGCCTTTGAGATCTCATTTTGCTACATCTGGGATTATCTTTGAGACATCTATGGTTGACACACCACATCAGAATGGTCGAGTTGAAAGAAAGCATCGCCATTTAATCAATGTGGCGCGTGTTTTACGGCTCCAAGCCAGTCTTCCGATTGATTTTTGGGGATAATGTGTTCTTACTGCTGCTTATCTGATTAACCGGACACTGACAAAGCATCTCAATGGTCGTACTCCCTTTGAGTTGCTCCATGGGAAAGCTCCTAATTACTCATCATTAAGATTTTTTGGATGCTTGTGTTTTGCTGCTCATATTCCCAGATATCGTGACAAGTTTGCACCAAGAAGTCGGCGTTGTTTGTTTATTGGTTATCCTGCCAGAAAGAAAGGCTATTGCCCTTTTTGACTTGGAATCCCGTGTGATCTTTACCAGTTAGGATGCAATTTTTTTGAAGATCAGCTCCTATATTCTGCAACTCCGACATCGGCCCCTTCAAACGAACCCAGTGACGCCACCACCTCATCGCCGGTCTCCTCCTCACCGCTGCAGGAATCGCACGACCTCCTTATTCCGCCGTCTGTCGCCTGCCTATCACCACACCACCGGCCGCTGCCGATCCATTGCCGTCAGTCGCCACTGGCCCATTACCGCCGGCCGCCATCCGTCGCCGGATGCCATTAGACTTCCACCACCGGTCGCCGCCGAACACTCATTGTCGGTGCCTACCCATTTTCTGAACCCATTTGCCGCCGGCTCTGACCACCCGACCCAGTCTCCTTCTATAGTATCTCTGGCTCCGGATGGTTTCGCTGCCGAGTTGCCACCTATCAGATAGAGTATTTGTGCTCCCTGACCGCCTTCTTACTTGGAAGATTATGATTGTGATAATTATGCATGTGCTCTTACTACTGAAGACCCCACCCCTCTTATGTCTACGTTCACTCATGTGTCTTCACTATCCTCATGTGTTCTCTATCGTCTTACTGATTATGTAAATTGTGATCATTTTTCTAGTATGCATTCTAGATTTTTTGGTGCAGTAACATCTAGTGCAGATCCCACCACTTATTCTGAGGCTTCACAACATGCTCATTGGCGAAACGCTATGACTGAAGAGCCTACTGCGCTTGAGCGCAATTAGACTTGGCCTTTGGCCCCTCTGCCTCTGAATAAGAAGGTGATTGGGTGCAAATGAGTCTACTAGATGAAGTTAAGGTTAGATGGTAATATTGAACGTCATAAGGCGTGCCTAGTGGTTCTCAAAAATCACTAGGTTGAAGGAATTGATTATACTGAGACATTAGCTCCAGTTGCGAAGATGAGTTATGTTCGCCTATTCTTATCTGTTGCGGTCATTCGTGATTGGGAATTGCATCAGATGGATGTCCATAATGCCTTCCTGCATGGTGTTTTGCATGAAGAGGTTTTTATGTGACCCCCACCAGGCTATGTCGTTCCCCATGGTCAGGAATGTCGCCTTCAGAAATCTCTTTACAGTCTTTGTCAGGCTCCTAGAAATTGGTTTGCCAAATTGGCTCAGGCTTTACGAGCATTTGATTTTGTTCAGAGTAAGGCAAAATACTCTTTGTTTGTCTTTTCCCGTGGATCAATTTCTTTGCATGTTCTAGTTTATGTGGATGATTTGGTCATTGCCGGTAGTTCTTTTGCACTCATCTCTGAGTTTAAGAAATACTTAAGTTCTTGTTTCCATATGGAAGACCTTGGTCTGCTTAAGTAAGATTGCTAGAAGGCCGGGGGGGATGTTTCTTTCGCAAAGAAAATATGCTTTAGACATTTTATCAGATACCGATTTATTTGCCTCTAAACCGACTGACTTTCTGATTGAGCAACAACATGATTTAGCATGTGTTGAAGGTCCAGCATACTATAACCCGAAGCAGTATAGACGTCTGGTTAGGCGCCTGATATATCTGACTATTACTCATCCCGAACTTAGTTATTCGGTTCATACCCTTGCGCAATTCATGAAGTCTCCTTGTGTTCCTCACTGGCAAGCTGTTGTTCGTGTGTTGCAGTACCTAAAGAGTCATTCTGGTCAAGGTTTATTTCTCTCTTCTAGTAGTACGTTACAGTTGACTGCTCACTGTGATTCAGATTAGGCTGTATGCCCGATTACTCGGCGTTCTCTTTCTAGATATTTTGTGATGATTGGTGATTCTCCGGTTTTTTAGAAGACTAAGAAGCAACCTACTGTTTCTCGATCTCCTGCTGAAGCGGAGTATCGTGCTATGGTTGTTACCTATTGTGAGTTGTTATGACTTAAATCTTTTTTAAAGGGCTTAGGGGTTATGCACTCTTCTCCTATGCGGCTGTTTTGTGACAGTCAATCTGCTCTTCATATTGCGGTAAATCCAGTTTTCCATGAACGCACAAAGCACATTGAAGTTTATTGTCATTTTGTCTGGGATCCCACTAAATCTGGCCCTGTTGTTACTCAGCATATCCGCATATCAGACCAACATGTGGACTTGTTCACTAAGGCTCTCGGACATAACCAATTTCATTCCTTACTTGGCAAGTTGGGCATTTCTGATCCCCATGCTCCAACTTGAGGAGGAGTATTAAGGAATTAGAATATTACTTGTAAGAGTGGGTCTCCTGACAGGCGGCATGTCCATAAGCTTATGGACAGGCCACTTATTTCTTACCTTATACACTGCATTTCTTAAATTACATACAAAATTTAAAAATTTTGAAAATATTTTTTTATATCATATATTTTTATATTTTCACCTTCAAATACATATTATTACTTGTTTTAATTTATAAAATGCAATATTTAAATTTTATAAAAAATTACAACATTTAAGGCAAATGCCCCTGATGACTGTCCATAAGTTTATGGAAAGGCCGTCTTTCCTGAGACTTTCCCTACTTGTAATTGTAATTATATTCTATTACATTATTCTAGCTTCTATAGGTATTCTGTATCAATATATAATGTATCATAACTTCATAAATAAAGACACATATAATTACACTTTTATCTGACAACAGGATCTTCAAACCTGGAAGGTGTCCGCTTGAGATGCATTTTGACTTGTTGGCCAGCCTCTGGTTTAAATGCCCAAACCTCCGTTTTATGAGCATCAAGTCACCGCGCTTGCTATAGAATTGGCTTTTCGTCAACAACTCCTGATCATCGTCCCGATATTAGCCATCCTAACAACCTAGAAGGGTATTGGAAGCAGGAAGAAGGGAAATTGGGGAAAACGATAAAGAAGAGAAAGGAGAAATAAAAACGTAAATAAGAGAACTGGATCAACTTATAATTAGGATCCCGACCGATAAATTTTACTATTTTTTTCTAGAAATTGCAATAAAATTCTCAATCCTGCTTCATTATTTACAAAACAATCCACTTTTTCATAAATTATGAAATGATAATTTTTTTCACTCTAACTTACAAAACAATCCTATTTTTTCACTCTATATATATTTTTTGTATTTCACTCATTTTTAATCATTCTAAAATAGGGTTAAATACATTTATAACCCTAATTTTAGAATGAAAGAGCCAATATAACTCTACAATCTCAAAATGTGTTAATTTAACCCTAGCTAATTATTGTATGTGTCAATCTAACCCTAACTTTCAAAACAATTGTGCCGATACAGCCAAGCTTTCAAATTCTGGCGTTGACCTATTAAATTCCGCCAATGACAAGAAATGGAATGACGAAAATACCCTCGACTAAGAAGCTAAAAAATTATACTTAAAATACCCTTGATTTTCTTCTTCTACACCACCGCTGCTCTACGCCGGAAACCTCTGCCACCACCCCACTGGAAACCAACTTTAAAAAGGGAAAACTTTACTTTGCTTCACTCCCCATAACTATGGATCTCACCAAAAAACAGTTGCCATATTTCAGCTCAATTTCAAACTCCAAAGAAAGAAAAAAGAGCAAAGGGCATATATAACCCTATATAATTGAAGAAAGTGCAGATATAACTCTGCGATAATTGAAAGTGTAAATATAGCCCTAGATATTTAGGTTATGTGCAAATATAACCTTTTCTGGCATATTCATGTTGGAAATGAGTGGAAAGTCTATTTTACCCCTATGAAAAAAAAGAAAAAAGATGCATTTACTATTTTAACCCCCAAAACCCTCATCATGTATCTGCTCTGTTGTCGTTCTCCTTTGTGGTGACTGAACTACTCTTCCCTGTTGTGGTGTTCACAATTTCTTCTCTAGCCCCGGCTCTCTCAAAGACCGCTGGTGGTGCCTCTCGAAATTGCCGGTGGTGCTTTGAATATGACTGGTGGTGCCCTTCGACCGGTGGTTCAAGCAGTTTGCCAAGAGGTTTGAGTAGAGTGTCCATCGATGCCGCCCCTCGAGCTCGAGGCCACCACTGAGAATAGCCATCGAACTCACCGCCGGTTGCCTTCCGACTTGCCACCAGAGCCATTGAACTAAAATTTGTAAGTGCTTCTAAAACTTATTTTTATTTTTGTTTCCCGAGGTTAAGTTGAATTGAGATTTTTCTAGAAATTGTTAAACAAAACAGGAGGCTCTAGGAGGGCTTAATGCTTCCATTGAGAAATATGGGATGGTGGTGGGTTTAGGTGGCGGAGGAAAGATTAGGTGGTGAAGCTCAGGTTCTATGGTCGCTGGGAAGAACGGCGATGATTGGTTCAAAAACTTCGGCGCTTGGCTGATCGGCGCCGGAGTCTGAGCGGCGTGGGGTTGAGCGGGTGTGAGGTGTTCGACGGCTGACCTGGTTAAAGCGGGACTGGCTAGGCAGGTGGTGGCGGGGCTGGCTGAGCTAGGTGGTGGCGAGGGTGGAAGGTGGTGGGGGGGTTAGCTGGTGTTGGTGGCGGGATGGCTGCTGGATGTGCTGACGGGATGGCTGCTGGTGGTGGTGACGGGATGGCTGCTAGTGGTGGTGGTTGGGGTGAAAGGTGGTGGATGGGCGAGGCTGGGTGATGATGGTGGTGGTGGGGCGGCGGTGGCAAGTTGGTGGTGGAACAGTGGCTGTGGTGGCAGCAAAGGGCAATTTTGTCTTTTTAATTTTATATTAGGTTAGAAAGGTAATTTGGTCATTTCCAGTCAGTTGATGGCCAAAAATGGCGGAATAATGACTTTAGAGTTATACTTGCACTTATATATAATAGATATGATTATATTTACACAAAAAAACAACTCAACGTTGTATAGGATTATATTTGCATATTACCCAAGAAAAAAAATCCAGCAAAACCCAATACTCTACCATGATGAAGTAGCATAATTCATTTAAAAAGGGGAAAATAACTGATAAAAAGAAATAAAAGGATTGAAAAAAGCATAGTAGGTGGATGCCCAATCATCGAATATAACCCCAACAAACATAACTATAGATCTGGCCCAGATCGGCGGCGTTGCTGTGGGAGTAGAGCAGCGTGGAGGTGGCCATGGGGTGGCGCACGTACATCACCACAATCTTCGTTCCCTTTCGCGTCGGCTGCTTCATAACCTCCAAGCCACCACCAAGCCACTCGTCACACCGAGTCTGTTGACTTTTCGGCATCGTTTGACTCAGTTATTGCATACCCCACCAACACATCCACCTCTGGACACTTCTCCACAAATGCCCCTTCAGCGCCTCGCTCAGCAGCGTGCTGACGCTGAGCACGTACCTTAAACTTCTCAAATTGTACTTCCTCTTTATGCCCTCTTTGTCCGCCGCTGCTCCACCACCACCCACGAACCCTATCCTTCACGCTCATCGAAGTGACGACAATCACTACCCTCCTCGGATTCGTGTCCTCTCCTTGGTCATTTTCTCCGCCGTTGGATTTAGAAAAGAAAGGCGGGGAAGACGACGAGGATGAGAAAGAAATGGTGGAAGACCAAGGGGAAGAAGGATTTCCTGATTTTCACTTTTTTTATTTTTTTAAGTCAAGGGCAAAGCCATCTTTTTACCAGAATCCGACCGAACGAACGTTGACTAAAAAGTCAGCGGAGTCAAAGGTTATATTGACAATTTTTGAAATTACAGGGTTATATTAGCACTTTCAATTAAAAAGTTGGGTTATTTTAGCTCTTAAAGTATCCACAATGGTATCTCCTTAAACTCACTTTTCATAATAAGGAGCACTCCTTATTTAAGGAGTACCATTGAGGAATTTTAAAGATCACTCCTTAATAAGAAATTGCTTCTTAGTTAAGGAGTTGATACATTTTTCTTTGTGCAAATACCAACCAATGAGTGAATGTCATTTAACATAGTATGATTTATATTTATAATTAATTATAATTAAAAATTAAAAAGAAGTGCCTGAGAAGTACTCCTTATGTCCACTTCCATTGTTGGTATTTGGTTTTTACATACTCCATCTGTCTCACAACTATTGACCTATTTACTCTTTCAAAGTAAAATTTAGTAAACTTTGATCATTAATATAAGTTAATATGTATATGATAAAAATACCATGTGAGATATTGTTATATTCATCTTAATGTCTATTTTCTAAATATCAATTTTTTTATACAGAATTAGTATGTGTAGCTAGAGATATTGACGGTCAAATATGATCATTGAAAATTGTGAAAAAGTAAATAGGTCAATAGTTGTGGGACGAAGGAGTAATCTTTATCAAAATTCATGATGTGACACTTAAGAAGTGCTCATTCCACTACCATTGTGGATACTCTTAGGAGGCGTTTGGTTGGAGTGAATCAGTAAAGTGAAATGAAATTTGATGTCTTGATTCCCCTACTTAGCGTTTTGTTTGGTTTTTTTATCATTCTTTTTCCTTATTTTTGGTTTTATCATTTCCCCTATTGGATGTATCGTGATTCTCTTGTCTTATCATGGAACTGAGATTCTCTTTCCATCATTCTCTGTCCATTGTCAAGCGACTCATGAGTTCTGTTTTCTCAACTCCAATTATACTTTTTACCATCAAAATAAAAATTACAAAAGTATTATTTTGATTTCAATAAAAATATTATAATTTTATTTTTCAACTTGTATATGGGTCAAATTTAAATAAAACTATGATTTCTTATGAACTATTTTTTTAAGTAAAAAGAACATATTATTTTTTAAATTTATATTGTGAATAATAGTTATATAATTTTATAATCAATATACTATTTTATGTAAATACTATTATTTTACAATTCTATAATATAAATAGTAATAAATAACCAGTTGTTGTAATTTTTACTAACTTTGCACTAATTTATTGAGAAATTAGTGAAGGGCTTGATATGGGAAGTAAGTAAGAATGAGAGAATGAGGAAGAAGATAAGATGGAGAAGATGATAAGATGATAAGATGAGAAGATGATAAGATAAGAAGAAGTGAGAAATGAGAGATGCAATTTTTCTTCATCCTCTAAGGGGGTATTTATAGTAGAATTTGTGGGTGATGGCATAGTATTCCCCCTTGGTAAATAAATAGTGATATAATTAATTATCACAAATCTAGCTTATTGCTAATGAGCATTTCATTATTTTTAACACTCCCCCTGGAATGCTCATTTCAATAATTACGTGTGTTCATGCTGCCTCATTAAAAACCTTACTTGGAAAATCCAGTGGGATAAAAACCACAGTAAGGGAAAAAGAGTACATCCACGCATAGCTCCCTCCATGTTGACATTGGTGATTTCTTCATAAATTTTGTAGTCTTCGCATTCCGATGTCATGAATATGTTTTCTGAACACTGAAGTGAGGAGAGCCTTTGTGAGGAGATTTGCTGTGTTTTCACAGGAACAGATATATTGGATGTTGATAATATTACTCTCTTCAAGCTCTTGAGTAAATGAAAAGAACTTCCGAGGAATGTGTTTTGTTCTGTCGCTTTTGATGTACCCTTCCTTCATTTGATTAACACGCGCGACATTATCTTCGTAAAGTGTGATGGAATTTTCATTTGATAGGAGACCACTTGTGGATCTGATATGTCGAGTCATGGACCTCAACCACACACACTCTCGACTTTCTTCGTGCAATGCGATAACCTCAGCATGATTTGATGATGTTGTGGTAAGTGTTTATTTCTGTGAACGCGAAGAAATCGCAGTCTCTCGGCAAGTAAACGCATACCTAGTTTGAGATCTCCCTTTGTGTGGATCTGACCGGTAACCTACATCTGCATAGCCAACCAAAACTGGTTCCGTGGCGTTAAAATATAAAATAATACCAAATCAATTGTCCCTTGAAGGTAACGAAACACATGTTTGATTCTGTTCCAGTGCCTTTTAGTAGGAGGTGAACTAAACCTCGCTAATGGGTATTTGTGTTCCTTGCATTTCCTTCCAGATTTATACACAATGAGAAGCATATATTTCATGGTACATTTAGTTACAGACTGAGTGTCAAATCCATGAGAACATATATCATTAAAACTCAATAAGTTCCTTTTAGATTTTGGCGAAAATAAGGTATTATTTATTGTAAACATTGTGCCATTTGGCAATGTAAAGTTTGCCTCACCAACTCCTTCAATCAGATCTACATGATCCGATATTGTATTCACAATGGTCTACATTGGTTTTACCTTTGAGAAAAACTTTTTATCCTTTAATATAGTGTGCGTTGTTCCACAATCGAGTATGCAAATTTCTTCATTTTTAATCCTTTGGTTGACTTCACGATTAGATTTATCAATTTCACCTCTTTAATTAAAAAAACTAATTTGATAAGAAAGATAATAAATTTGAAAGTAGCGGGCTTTAAATAAAACCATTTATATATATATATATATAACAGACATCGAACCATCTAGCTTCATTCCCAATAATAGTAATGCAAATGTCCTTCTTTTAGTTTCCACCACTTGGTTGCTCAGTGAAATCACCAACTATGTCCATGAAATCATCATTGAAATCAGAAGCTTCGAGATGAGTGGATTCGTTGAAGTTTGCCTCCTTCCCCTTTCCTTTTATGGACTTTTGGTAGAAATCGCATAAGTGTTTCGGGACTCTACAGACTCTTGACCAATGTCCTTTTCCACCACATCTGAAATAAGAGGTTCCAGATCCCTTTGATGAACTGGCGTTTTCCCCCTTTTATGGGTACTTTCATGGTCCTCTCATATTGATGCTTCTTGTAGTAGTAGTTACCAGACTTATAGGACAAATTGTAACCACCTTGACCGCGTTCGTAACCACGATCACGACCTCGACCTCAACCTCTCTCTCAACCCTAGAAATAATTTTTGCGTTCAGGTTCGCCGAAGTTAACAATGTTTGCTTCAGGAAACGCTCTTGAGCCAGTCGGGCAAGATTGATAATTCTTCATCAGCAACTCATTGTTCTTTTCCGCAACGATGAGACAAGAAATTAGCTCAGAATATCTTTTAAAATCTCACACACGATATTGTTGTTGCAATGTCACATTCGATGCGTGGAAAGTAGAAAGAGTCTTTTTCAGCATTTCATTGTCTGTTGTTGTAACCCCACAGTATGTCACGTGGGCTACTGCTGTGTACATTGCAGAATTATAGTCGCATACTTTCTTATAGTCTTGGAATCGTAGATGGTTCCAGTCATTGTGGTATATGAGGAGCATTACATCTCTTGTGTAATCATACCTTTCTTTCAAATTTTCCCACAACTCAAGTGGATCTTTCATAGTGAGATATTCATTTTTGAGACTCCCATCAAGGTGTCAACGAATGAAGATTAAAGATATTGCCTTGTCCATCCTTGATGAGTTATTCCCCTTTTGGATTGTCTCAAGGAGGTTCATTGATTCCAAGTGCATCTCAACGACTACCATCCATGGCATATAGTTGTTTCCACTGATGTCGAGTGGACTGAATTCAAGCTTCACAAGGTTTGACATGATGATAACTAATAGGGAAAGTCAAATAGTTCATTAGATATATTTCAAAATACAGAAGTCTATAATAAACTGCGAAAAATAAAGAGTAATACATGATTCCGATCATCAATGAAGAAAAATGAAAATCTTCCGATGAAACTTCTACGGTGAGAATGGTAACATGTAATACTAAAATAATTACAGGAACAAAGATAAATATCAGTCTAGACATTTTATCGGTAAAATTTAGCAAAAAATATGAGGTAGAAAAGAGGATGTGGTTTTGTATCATTTGATTTTTTGTATTTATAGTGTAAAATATAGCCGTTTATAGCCATTTATAGCCGTTATATACCGCTAAAAATATAGCCGTTTATAACCGTTATATTAATTAATTGTAGTTAAAATGTTAAGAGTAGATTAGCAATATAACATCATCAGGTAAATAGACAAATATATTAGAGACATAATTAATCATAGAAATATTAAAATAAATAAGTTAAAGATTAGTTAGATGTAGATCACACCATTTTGCTATACGGTGGCAGAGCCCCCAGTGTATAGAAATATGGTGTTATGCATTTAAAAAGTTAATAAATCACATCACATTACCATAAGACGGCAAAACCTCCTGTGTATAGTAATAGTTAGAAAGTAAATAAATCACATCACATTACCATAAGGCGGCAAAACCTCCTGTGTATAGTAATATGATGTTATGTAGTTAGAAAGTAAATAAATCACATCACATTACCATAAGGCGGCAGAGCCCCCTGTATACAGTAATATGGCGTTATGTAGTTAGAAAGTTAATAGTGTTATGCAGTTAGAAGGTTAATGATGTTATGGAGTTAGAAAGTCAATTGTTATACATCACATCATTTCTACTGTGACTGATTACTATTATTATTATTATTATTATTTTTAGACATTCTAGTATGTTGAGATTTATTTGAAAATTGAGTCAATCAAAAGAGTCCTAATTAAGAGTGTCCTGGATGAGGAAAAAACTTTAGGTCATAGTTGCTTGACACTTATGTGAAGTTGAATAGTGCAGTCAAATATAATCAAGTTTTAACACATGAGGTTCTAAATATCTACAAATTAATAGAAAAGTTTGGACTAGTATCCTTAATACCAACTACTTTGATTCATTATCACAAAATTCTTACAACTTTTAGAAAATGACTTTGATATGAATCTCATTGCGAAGACTCACGATTTGCGGAATTGATAACTTTGATCTAGTGAAGGGATCTGCAAACCCGCACTATCTCGCACGAAATTCAGGAGTCTAGCCCTTGGGGTACGCCTAACTTCGACTTGCTCTCTAACTAGCCCTCAGGATCAGATTACAAGGTTTATTGATACTTAACTAGCCCTCGGGGTTAAGCAACAATGGAATAGCTCGCAAGCAAAGAGTATGAACTCAAAAGGTTGTATATTTGATTGATGAAAGGTTGTAAGGTAAAAATAATGTTGAATACCACCCCTATTTATAGTACATAGGTATGGTCTTCAAAAAAAATACAAATAAGAAACTGAAAATGATTATGGCAGCTTTAAGAAGCTAAAACCATATTTAACTGAACTACCTAAAATAAATGGCTATATTCTTCAAGATAAATCCTGAATGAATATTGGCTTATCTAATCTTACCAAATCTAATTCTAATCAAATCATAACAAAATATTCTAAACACTAAAATAAATGCATGGCCGAAACATTAATTCTTCAAAGGCCAACATGGCAGAATTAATGGGCCATATTCTAAAATAAAATAAATGATCACACTACCTCATTAAAAAACCCAATGGGAAAAAGAGTATAGTGTTATCTTCTAAAAATCCTAATAAATAAATATAAATAAATAAACCTAATTCGTATCATTCCCTCCGAGGTCGAAAAGTTTTGTCCTCGAAACGTGAACGATATAAAAATAACTGTAGATCAACGTCCCAAGCCATCCCTGTGAAGAACTACTAATAAAACGGTGACAAAACGCTGACTAAGCAGTGACGGGATGCTAATGTGGCTTCAACTCGCGATAAAATACAAGCTGCTGTAGAGAAAACCAATAAACCACGAGAAATTGAAAATCTCACGAGATAATGGTCAGATCACGAGAAGAAGAGATGGTTGGTTGTTTCTCGCGTGCAAAACACGCGCCTCAACTGTCGCGCGCGTGAGATTCACGCGCCCTGTTAATGGTTCGCGCGTGAAGATCACGCGCGTCCTCTTCTTCGCTGGAACCTGAAAGTTTTCTTCTCCGTGCTGAACCTACGCTGCCGGCGGTCGGAGAACTCTGAACGGCGAGGGTTCTCGGCTTTGAAAAACCAAGCGTGGAGAAGTGAGCTCGCCGGAGAAATAAAGATGGAGGATTCTCCGGGATTTGTCGGAGATGGAGATCGATGCAATCGGCGGCGATCAAGTCCGGTGGCGATTGGAGTTTCTGTAGACGGAGAGCAGAACGGTGGCTTCGGATGGTCGATCAGAGACGGAGCTGGAGGAGCTGGACTCGCCGGAGGTGGAGTTTAGAGCTGAGCGATGGTGGATATTTATGGAGTTGCCGGAGATGAAGCTCACTGGCGGCGGCGTTGAAGGCTGGCGGCGGAAGCTGAAAGATGATTTTTTTAAAAAACAAAACTCGAAATCCCTGTTAATGAACTCGTCCAAGGATCTTTTGCTTTGCTATGATACCAACTGATATGAATCTCATTGCGAAGACTCACGATTTGCGGAATTGATAACTTTGATCTAGTGAAGGGATCTGCAAACCCGCACTATCTCGCACGAAATTCAGGAGTCTAGCCCTTGGGGTACGCCTAACTTCGACTTGCTCTCTAACTAGCCCTCAGGATCAGATTACAAGGTTTATTGATACTTAACTAGCCCTCGGGGTTAAGCAACAATGGAATAGCTCGCAAGCAAAGAGTATGAACTCAAAAGGTTGTATATTTGATTGATGAAAGGTTGTAAGGTAAAAATAATGTTGAATACCACCCCTATTTATAGTACATAGGTATGGTCTTCAAAAAAAATACAAATAAGAAACTGAAAATGATTATGGCAGCTTTAAGAAGCTAAAACCATATTTAACTGAACTACCTAAAATAAATGGCTATATTCTTCAAGATAAATCCTGAATGAATATTGGCTTATCTAATCTTACCAAATCTAATTCTAATCAAATCATAACAAAATATTCTAAACACTAAAATAAATGCATGGCCGAAACATTAATTCTTCAAAGGCCAACATGGCAGAATTAATGGGCCATATTCTAAAATAAAATAAATGATCACACTACCTCATTAAAAAACCCAATGGGAAAAAGAGTATAGTGTTATATTCTAAAAATCCTAATAAATAAATATAAATAAATAAACCTAATGAAGATGTAGAGTGATCGTGCTGATAACGTGTTGTAATTTTTACTAACTTTGCACTAATTTATTGAGAAATTAGTGAAGGGCTTGATGTGAGAAGTAAGTAAGAATGAGAGAATGAGGAAGAAGATAAGATGGAGAAGAAGATAAGATGGAGAAGAAGATAAGATGGAGAAGAAGATAAAATGTGAAGATGTGAGAAATGAGAGAATGAGAGGTGCAAATTTTTTTCATCCTCTAAGGGGATATTTATAGTAGATTTGGGGTATTCCCCTTTGGTAAATAAATAGTGATATAATTAATTATCACCAATCTAGATTATTGCTAATGATCATTTCATTATTCCTAACACTAGTAATGTTATACTTTAACTTAAATAAATTTATGACAAAAAATTAGTTTCACAAGTTAAAAAACAATATTATAATTTTACTTTTTGAGTTGTATATGGGTGGAATATTAATGAAATTAATATTTATATAATTTTCATAAAAAAATACTTGTTTCATAATTTATCCTTATTTTTTTTTTCAATTTGCAATTTAACCTTGAATTTTCCATAATTTATGAAAAAATCATCTTTCAAGAGACGAGCTCATGAAAAAATTGTGATAAATTATAAATAAATTAATAATATTTTAATCACATACAACATATTAAAGAACTAAAAGTGATGAACTACACATTTCATTTTAAAAAAAATTTAGATGAACTAGATATGACAATAATTTATGAAATACTTTATACTATTTTTTAAGCCAATTTGATCATGTGAAATAATTTATGTTTATATCTGTTATTTTATAAATAACGTTAGAAATTATTATTTGTTTTCCTAATGTGAACAAAAAAGTAACAAAGGAAAATATAATTTGATTCACTTTCCGGACCAAACAAATTTTAAAAATTATGGCTATTTCTTTCCATTTTCTGATTCTTTTCCCTTTCCGAACGTCCCCTGAACCTCAACTTAAAATAGTCGTGGACCGGGGGTTCCTTAAACCTCAACGCACAGATTTAAGCCAAGTCCTAAAACCCTAACCGCCATTCACAACTGTCACTGCACTCTGGCAACGTCCTAGGAATTTTTGAAGGAGGAGAGGAAAGATGAGGAAGAAAGTGGATGAACGCATCCGAACTTTGATCGAGAATGGCGTAAAAAATCGCCATCGCTCCATGTTTGTCATCGTGGGCGACAAATCGCGTTACCAAGTAGTTTCTTTCTCTCATTCCATGTGTTAAGAAGTACGTTTGTGCATTTAAAAAGCTTCATGATTCCTCACGATTGCTGTTTCGAATTTAGATTGTGAATTTGCACTACATGTTGACTAAAGCAGTGGTGAAGACGCGGCCTACGGTGCTGTGGTGCTACAAAGACAAGCTTGAGCTCAGCAGGTGTTTCTTCTTGCATATGCCTGGCAGCTATCCATTTGATTGCCGATTATGTTTTTTGTGTGGAATCCTTTTTGTCAGTTTTATGCTTTAGATGGAAATTTGTATGCCTAGTTTAAAAGATGTAGGAAATGCTGCAACAGGAAGTAAAACAGTTGAGTGTAAACATAGTAAGAGTTTATTTTTTTCAGAAATGGCTCAATCCCCCACCCCCTCCCACCCATGTGGTTCTCCAATGAAATGCAAATTTAGAATCTTCGATAGAGTTTGAAGTGACATTCTTGGTCTTTTACTTGTATTGCTTTTGAATTATGAAAAATGAATGGGCCTCTATCTTTGAAGGATTTAAAAGCTAAGCTCTCTGTGCTCAAACTTGAATATCATGTGGAATATACCTATCTGATGTGGAATTGTAAAAAAAGAAGAATTGATCAATGTATTCATGCCTCTATACAGTTGGTTCCTGACAGTTTAAATTTGTATTCCTTCTAGTCATCAGAAAAAACGGGAAAAGCAAGTGAAGAAGTTGATGCAAAGGGGATTGGTTGACCCAGATAAAGTTGATCCCTTTATACTGTTTAGTGAAACAGGAGGGATTACGTATTGCTTGTACAAAGATTCTGAAAGGATCCTGGGAAACACATTTGGCATGTGCATATTACAGGTAGATTTTGAAGTCTTTTTGTGCCCCAATGTCGTTTCGGCCCTTTTCTTCTGTATATATTGGTGATGCCCCATGAATTTATAACTGGCTTGCTCCTGTTGTGTAATTATTTTTTTTTTGTAGGATTTTGAGGCATTGACACCAAACCTTCTTGCTAGAACAATAGAGACAGTTGAAGGGGGAGGATTGGTTATATTGCTGCTTCGCTCTCTGTCCTCACTTACTAGTCTTTACACGATGGTTATGGTAAGGCAACACCTAGCAAATTAATAAAGCCCAAACTCGTGTTGAAGGGGTATTTTACTCTGTTGAATCGAGTGTTTTCTTGTACTAGATATGCATTCTCTCCTATTGAGGTATATCTTTACCTGTGACTATTCCATCTCCTGGCTGAACTGGTTACAAATTTGCCATGATTTATGACTTGTTTGGATGAATTAGTTTTTTTCTTCATACTTCCTGTCTACAAAAAAGGATCATATTTGAAGAAATATATAGTTCCGAAGAGTCGTGTTCACAGTTATGTTAAATCCACTCCTTTTAATAATAGGGTTATTAAGTGGTCCCCATTCTTCTGAAAAGATAATTGATTAATCAGTTAAGGTGTAATCGAATTAAATGGTAACCGATTGCTTTTTTTATGTGCTGTACCATACAACATAACTTCTGTTACTCCTCCCTACCCCTTCCCTTTTCACGATAGCAGAATTGTAAATTTTACAACCTGAAATTTGTCATTGATTTTGGCTTTTTGCTCTATTTATACCTCACTGTGCCGTTTACTACTGGTCCCTAGGCGATAACTGATTCCAAACACGATTTGCCACTTGCAGGATGTACATGAAAGATTTCGCACCGAGTCTCATGCTCAAGCTACTGGTCGATTTAATGAACGTTTCTTGCTTTCTATTGCTTCTAATGGAACTTGTGTCGTTATGGATGATGAATTAAATATCTTACCAATATCTTCCCACATAAGGTCAATTGCCCCCGTTCCAGTTCAAGAGGTAATGGCGTTTCTTGAATTTCATTTGAGCACCGGGACATATACTTGAAAAATGTTAGGAATTTTTTATTTCTTTCTACAGGTGATTATCTTGTTGATGTCCCTTGCAAATTCTCTGGATGTTTTTGTGCCTTATAATATATTTTTTAATCGTGGACATTATAGGAGTATTGTAGATACATATGTATGATTTTGGACTGTTCATTTCTTGAAATTATGCAAGAAACGAAGATTGAAATTATCCAAAGACTTCTTAGATAAGTTGATATTGAGTGTCTTTTTCTGTGATGGGGATTGAAGGACTCTGAAGGGCTCTCAGAGGCTGAAAGGGACTTGAAGAATCTGAAAGAACAATTGAATGGTGATTTTCCTGTTGGTCCTCTGATCAAGAAATGTTGCACACTAGACCAAGTACGTGTTCTTCTTTACTTCCATGTCAATCTTGTGGGAAGAGGATTTAGATATAAGTTTTTAAGCAATTCCAGGGGAAGGCTGTTATTACATTTCTTGATTCAATTCTGGACAAGACATTGCGTAGCACAGTTGCATTACTTGCTGCTCGTGGTCGTGGAAAGTCTTCTGCTCTTGGTTTGGCAATTGCTGGAGCTGTTGCTGCTGGGTAATATGGGTTTTAGATATATTTTACCCATTCGTTGATTTATTGTATTATTATTATCACTGTTAAATAGTTTTTGGTTCTGACCTTTTTTTCTGTACCCAAATATCATGTTTCCCACAGGTATTCTAATATCTTTGTTACTGCACCAAGTCCGGATAATCTGAAAACCTTGTTTCAGTTTGTTTGCAAAGGTTTGGATGCACTTGATTATAAGGTAAAAGCACAATTCCGGTTCAGTTTACATTCTCCCTTTCACTATCTCTGTCTCAAGCATATATTATGACCATTAGACATAGCATATCTGCCTGTTAGTTAAATGGCCACTGTTCAGTTGAAAATCGATGGTCATATAGCTTCACTGAGTACATATTTTCTTTGAAGCTATCTTTAGATTTCCAGTAGAGTGTTTCCTAGTGAATTCAGATGGTCGAAATTGAGCTGGCAATTCAGGATAAAAAAAATGCTAAAGATTTGACAATTTTCTAAACTTTGGGGGACAAAGGAAACATGCATGGCTTTCAAAATTTAATAGGGGAACTCTCTCTCTCTCTCTCTCTGTGTGTGTTAAACTGAGGATCATGTTCTTCTTAGGTTTGTTGGAGTCCTTTAATATGGACGAGTTTTTGCCTGTCCTCTCTTGTGGGATCTTCCACTTGTGTAGGCAGTTAATTATTTTAGGTTGAAACCAGAGGTTTTCGGTCCTGGAACCAAAATACAGAGAGTTGTGTTAGGCTGACACGCAGTCTGAAATTTTCTCAAACTTCACATATGGATGATTTAAGAAATTGTGTATCTGAACACAATGGAAATGTATTATCCAATTAACCAACCTGAATAGTAGGATAAGTGTGTCATTGGTGTTATTGGTGTTATTGCATGATCTTTAATGTTTAATTGGACCCAGGAGGTCACAGAGTTACATGCTCTAGATTCCTAGAATGGGATGGTCAAGTCAACATAAAAAATTTATATTTCCGAATGTCAAATATATGTCCTTAGTTTTATTGTGAATAGCCCTTAAAAGGCCTCTTTGCTTAGTGTGTCATTCACATAATAATTGACGTAAATGGTCATTATGAACTTTATGCAATAGATTAGTCATTGTGTGAAATCCAAACAGGTCTTCTGACTTTAGTATGGGAAGTCCTTGCAGCTTTTGGGATATTGTTTGATGAGGGTTGTCCTGTACAGGGTACAATTTGTCTTAACATACCGTATCTAACTATTGAATTCCTGAGTTATCACACTCTTCCTTACAGATGTATAATGGTGTCATTTGTTAATTCTCTATCCCGAGTGAGCATTTTGTGCTTATGATTTCAGAGAGGAATGTGGTATTTCTGTATAGCTTGTACTCCATGCCTGATCCTGCAATTTTTTTGCAGGTGCATTTAGATTATGACGTTGTTCAAAGCAATAAGCCAGAATTGAGAAAAGCAACTGTACGAATTGATATTCACAAACAGCATCGACAAACAATTCAGGTTTAAATTGTGGCTGTGCTGCTCTGTTATTTGCTTGACCGTTTATCAATTTTTGGTTTATGAATTCCTATAGATTATTAATGTTTTAACAGTCGTTTACTTGGAAATGTACTGCACCAGTTATATTAGGTTTCTTCTTGTTATGACCTGCTATGTTAGTTATATTAGGTTTCTTCTTGTTATGACCTGCTATCCGGCGTTATTGACTTCAGGTTAATCTGTTTTCTTTCAGTATATACACCCTCATGAGCGTGAAAAGCTCTCCCAGGTTGAGTTGCTTGTGGTTGATGAAGCAGCTGCTATTCCTTTGCCAGTTGTGAAATCTTTGCTTGGTCCATACCTCGTCTTCCTTTCATCTACTGTGAATGGGTATTTATTATTCCTTATCTTTACCTCAGTGTGTCAAAAATCCTTTATAGAATTCTTTTGTGAAAAGCTGTTTTATCATCCACACCTCAATCAGCTCCCATCTCATTTTCCTGTACTAACATGTGGTGCTTACTGGTAGTGTAATCACCTCTGATGTGCATTATTGTGTCATATCATCATTTCCAGTTATGAGGGTACTGGTCGCTCTCTATCATTGAAGCTGCTGCAACAGCTTGAGGAACAAAATCGCCTGTCTTCTAAAAGTGTAGAGGGCGCTCTCTCAGGTAGTTCTGCATCTTATTACTGGCATATCAATTTTTTTGGGAGTTAGGTGACTGTACTTTGGGCGGCATTTTGGCACTTCTCAAGATAGATTTAGGGATGCTTGTCTAGTTAGGTACTACAAGAAAACAGAATTATGAGAGTATTTATGAAGTTTGAGGAACATGGTAATTATCAGACTTTAGATTCAACAAGATGAACCAATTGTTGTTAAGATGTATAAACTTAATACTTTCAACTCCCTGGTGAAGCCTCGTGTCTAATCTTAAAACAGTGATGGTATACGGTCCAAATAGCCAAACCGGATGGTGAGATGAAGGCCTAGCTGTTTCCTCTTGGCAGGGTCTAATAAATATCATTGAAAATGTTAAATGCCTTGTATATGTGGCGGTTCTGACAAGTCTGGTGTTCCATAATTCAAGTGGTTTCTGATTGCTTAGCTTAATTTCTAATCAAATCTTCCCGCATCAGATTAATTAACTTTAGTTCACATGGTCCTGCTGCTGTAAATGTTCACTGACTTATTTGCCTCTTCCTTCTGACTATATATGTGGATTAATTTGAGGAGTTTGATCAATAAAATCAGTTTTGTTATTTGTTGGTTGGTCATTTTCTGATTTCTGGATATCTCCCAAAATGTAGGCCGGCTTTTCAAGAAGATAGAATTGAGTGAATCAATCAGATATGCTTCTGGTGATCCAATTGAATCATGGCTTCATGGTTTACTTTGTTTGGATGCAACAAATTCTGTCCCCAATATCAATAGGTTGGAAATTAGTGGTTAGATTTGTGGATAGTTGGTATCATTTAATTTGGTCCTATTTAATCCATTTCCTGCTCTCTTTTGAATTTTATAAAAACTACAGGTTGCCTTCACGAGATGAGTGTGACCTCTACTACGTAAATCGGGACACACTTTTCTCCTACCACAAAGACAGTGAGCTGTTCTTGCAGGTAATCATTTCAGATGCTATTTCTATACTGATTTTATTTGCCCCTGCATATATATTAATGATTAGAATTGTATTCCACAGCGAATGATGGCACTGTACGTTGCTTCTCACTACAAAAATACTCCCAATGATTTACAACTAATGGCAGATGCTCCGGCTCACCACTTGTTTGTGCTACTTGGTATGCATAATGATTGTGAATTTTCTCATCTTTTGTGGCCCTGAGCTAAATATATATTATTTTTCCAGGTCCCGTTGATGAATCAAAAAATCACCTTCCTGACATTCTCTGTGTTGTCCAGGTTTGCATTCTTGTAATTTATTGGTCTTAAATTGGAATGCTTTTAGAATAAACTTCTAATAAATTGGCGTCTCTTAGGTTTAGTTTGAAGTGTATCTTGTGTGTGTAATACATAATAAATTATTTGCAAAATGATCTCGTAGAATAATTTCAGTTTTACTATTGTGGATGATAAATAACAGTAAGATTAAAACATACCACTCTAACCCTGGATGAGCAGGACTATTGAGATAAAAATTATATTGTGAAGGTGGCTCTTGAAGGTCAAATTTCTCGCAAATCTGCGATTAGAAGCTTAAGTGATGGCCATCAGCCATCTGGAGACCAGATACCCTGGAAATTTTGTCAACAGTTTCAGGACACAGTTTTTCCTAGTCTTTCAGGTGCTCGCATAGTTCGAATTGCAACCCATCCAAGTGCAATGCGGGTAATCTATCAGGATGATGATTTTGTCCTATTTAATTGATTCTATTCTCTTTCTGTCTCCATCTTTATATATGCTCTCGTTGCAGCTTGGATATGGATCTACTGCAGTTGACCTTTTAACAAGGTACTTTGGCCTAAAATTCTGTAGTGCATTTTAAGGCTTTTGGGGTCTCCGTTTCCTTAAAGTTTATTTCTAACGTTATTTAGTTTATTTGTTGATGGTAGAAGTCTAAAATGGAACCTGGGTTTTTTCTTAGTTCACAAATCAAGTGAGTATAATATGGTGTAAAGATGTAAGTTTCATTGCGAATGGGATTAGTTTAATAGTGGATGGTCCCTTCCGTATACTTGAACATGCGTGATGTTTGCTAGATTCTGTTGCAAAATAAAAAAGAGACAGATATGAAAGGTAGCGATTTCCTGGGTCAAGAATGTGTTTGTTAGGGCATTACATTGTCGAATGCATTTTAAGTTGTATCTTTCTAAGAATCTTTCGTCCGTAAGTGTGTTTTTTGTTGAACAGACATTAGCTCTTGGTTACAAGCTATTCACGCGATCCCGTGACCATTTCTCGTTTACCTTTCTATTTATCTATATCTATATATATATATATATATATATATATGCGTAGCTATACAGTTTGTTCTATCATTGTGTGGATTAAGATTTGATCAAACCATGATTGGAATCTTTAGGTTGATGGAATCTTTAGGCTTGATTAGTATGTGATGCTTGTTCCTTAGACTGAGTTGAACTTCATAATTCATTACCAACAATACCTATACTATTATGAGAGGTTTGTTACCAACAGTTTCCATTTTTCACGTTAATGGTATTTGAAATTTTCTATTGATAGATACTTCGAGGGACAATTAACACTGATATCTGAAGTGGATGTGGATGATGTTGATGAACCTCCACAAGTTAGAGTTACTGAGGCTGCAGAAAAGGTAGAGTTTATTACATCCGTATCTCAAACTAGTTTTTCTTTCCGTTCTAAATATTGAATTGCACTATTTACGATAATAGTTATACTGAAATAACATTATTAAATGAGTCTGGTCTAGCATCGGTCCTCTCATGGTTCAAGGAAAGGAACTGTCATCGGTAGCAGGGTTATTTAAGAGCAGGGTTTTCTTTAAAGGTTTTAGAAGCTATTTAGTCTTTAGCTAGTAGTTGTAAGAATAGTGGAATTTTTTATGAACCAGAGTTTTGGCAGCTAAAGTACAAACATAAATGGACCACAAGGGTAATCCCTAACGATAATGGGAATTTCAAGATATATGTGTAGCTTACACCAGGCTAAATAGAATAAGTAAGGTATGGACAAATTGTTGGTAGCCACGATTGCTGAGAAAGTGCTGTTTAATTTTGGTTTAGCGATGTATGAACTACTTTTATATTCCTCAACTCATCATGGAGAAAGCAGAGATGATTAAATCAAATTATAAGACCTAAAAGGAATTGGAAAGGAACTTCTAAACAAATGTCATAATGGATTCTATAAGACAGCATGTTCATTAAGGGATCAAGATGGTGATACATTACTCATATAGAGCTGATTCCTTGACCCTTGTAGTGGGATGAAAAAGGCTGAGCTTCTTTGGTGGGGGCGGTATTGTCTCTAATTGACATTCACAGTCACTGATGAAGATATTGTTGAGTGTAGATATGCAAATATGAAGGAATGCTTATTATCAGTACAAGATTTTCGTACTTTTTTTGAGCTGAAAAGGGTATGTCAAGAAGTTTCCTCTCATGTTATTTGTTGATTATAATCTCATGTGCATACACTTGCAGGTCTCTTTGCTAGAAGAAAGTATAAAACCTAGGACAGATCTTCCACCTCTGCTTGTGCATCTCCGTGACCGAAGGCCTGAGAAACTTCATTATCTTGGTGTGTCGTTTGGCCTCACTCAAGACCTTTTCCGATTTTGGAGGAAGCTTAAATTTGGTCCTTTCTATATTGGACATATTCCAGTTGAGTTACCCTCACTGAAATCTCATTAAGTTTGGTTTGAACTTTGAACTTTCAGTTTTTATGCTTGTTCTATTGAGTCAAATTTCTTTGCTTAAATTAGTCCATGATTACAGAGTAATGTGACTGGTGAGCACACTTGCATGGTTCTGAAACCATTGAATAATGATGAGATAGAAGCTGTTGGATCTGATGATTGGGGATTTTTTGGTCCCTTTTACCAAGGTGAGTTATGTACCAGATCCGGCATCATTTCATCTTTTTTCGGGTTCATACTAAGTTTTTCCTGCTTGAGATTGTCCCAGATTACAGGCAGAGGTTCATTAAACTACTAAGTTATAGCTTCCATTCTATGGAATACAAGCTTGCCATGAGGTCTGAACATAAAATTGTCTTTATTGGTTGATAATATAGGCTGATGAATGCTGACACTTTTATTGATTCTGCAGTGTCTTAGATCCAAAGGTTAACTTCAATGAGGTTGAACCTGCTTTATCCTCTTCAAATGATTATCTAAAGTCACCTGGAGAAATTGTAACACCACATGATATGAAGAGGTTGGAATCTTACACAAACAATCTTGCAGATTTCCACATGGTAAGATTTCTGATACTGGGACATTTAAGTTCTGATTGTTTGAGACAAAGTGGTGTTTTTCCTGCTTGTTCCCAAACACTTAAAGCCAGAAAGCATGTTTCATTTTACTGAAATGTATAAAATTGAAATGGTAGGTTAATATCACCATTTTCATCAAAGATGGATCTTCAGGTTGAATGTTAGACATCTTGTCATTGGAAGCTCACGTTTGAGTTTTATGTTTTGATTTCATAAAAATATTTAATTTGCCCAGAATTTCAATAATGTTGAAAAGGCCACACATGTAGGCTTTAATTACTATAGCTAACTTACGTTTCAGTCGTTTGGAGTGGAGGAGGGGTATGTAATTTGGTGTTGGAGTTGTAGGGGGCTTAGACTGTCTGGAAAGGGTTCATTTGGTAAGAGTTGGAAACACATTTTGAAAATGAAAGAATGCCAATTGTATCGGAGGTGTTATTCATGCTAGGAATGATTTTTAGGGGGCCTTGTGAGTTGGAAAGTTTCAAGTAGGGACAGAAGATTGGGAAGAGGTGGGAGTCTTTTTGCTTTCTCACAACCATTTCAGTTTTGGAAGTGACTTCTTTATGAGGCTACTCAGTTTTTGAATTTTTATTTCAATGGCCGGAAACTATCTGTGTTTTCCAATTTGAGTAGCTTTGAGAGGTTCCTCTCGATGGTTATTGTATGTCACTATTAATCTGTGTGTTTCACTCTCCAAAATATAAATTTCTGTTGATTCTAGATTGATATAAATTATTTGCAGATTCTAGATATAGTTCCAAAACTTGCAGACATGTATTTCCTGGAGAAGCTTCCGGTCACACTGTCGTATACCCAGGCTTCTGTTTTGCTCTGCATGGGATTGCAGAGAAAAGACATATCTGCTATCGAGGTTTGCTCCTTTGCTTTGCTAAACTGTTGTATGTAGCACTTTGAACTAGGTTAGGTCAAAATTTTGATTGCGGTTTAAAACCATTTATAAATTTTAAAATAATAGCAACAATGATCCAGACCTTTTGTGTGCGCATAATCATACTGCTTGTGGGGAGTGCTGGATTTTATTTTATTTCCAGGTTGAGTGCATGAACTCTGAAATTTTTCGAAAGTGAATCTATTGAAATTTGGAGTAACTACTATTGCATACCACCAACATCTCTTTTACTAGAGAATTGAAGAATGATATGTTTTACTGCTGCATACGGAGTGGAATAGTTGGTCTATATACTAGTACAACTGGAGAATGAGGTGTTTGCATTAGCTTTTGATTGTAATAGGAAGTCTAAATACTGAACAGTAGTTTAACAAAGAAAACAAAAGCATGCCTCTGTAGGCTGATAAAGCGGGAGATATGATTATACATGGTTGCTAAATATTATGAGTTATGACAGATGCTGATAACTTTCTTTCAACAATTGACCATGGTTTAAAAACATATAAAAAACCTTGAACAATCAGCACTGAACGTTAAATTAGTAAGAGAAGTTTAAAAGTTGTAAATGGTGATCAACCATGGATACTCATTATGTACTCGCATAATTTCTTTACCTGATGGTTTCCAGAGGGAGATGAAATTGGAAAGGCAGCAGATATTATCAATGTTTATCAAAGTAATGAAGAAGTTCTACAGATATTTACACAATGTTGCATCGAAGGACATTGATTCCACTTTACCTCGGCTGAAGGAAGTAAGTTTCTAGTAGATTAGTTTGTTTCTGATTATATTACTTTCTTGAATGTTTCCTATCACCGTTGTTTCTTTTGATAAGCTTTCAATTTCAAAGTGAAAAGTAATTAGATTGATGCAATTGATTTCTTTTTTGTGGGTTATATAAAAAAGAAGATTAGTGCTCTCTAGGCTGACTGCGATACATCTGAGCTCTTCATTTTTTGTGGGATAGTTCTTTTCACGCTTTACATTCTCCGCAGTTCCTTAGTTGATAGGATTCTTCTTTCGTTTTGCTTAGTTATACCTTAAAGTAAAGGATATGAATTTGCTGCTTGTCCCCCTACCCTTCAAGAAAATGAACAAAACTATTCACAAGGTAATGATAAGAAGAAGCTAACCGAGAGCAGAACTCTTACTTATTGGGTTGTTTTTGGGATTAGGGGTTTTTCTGTATTAGCTTTAGGGACTCGTGTGCCTATTTTTGCTATTCGTTAGCTCTTCACAAAGTAGAACCTAGCACCAGCAGCCCTCTCTTTGTGGGAAGGCCTATTGCTAAAGGGGTCTTAAAGACAACCTTTAACGAAGAAGTCCCCTATTGTGAGCTCTCAGATGCTTGGTCGTATTTGCTAAAAACTGTTTGGAAAATCCCTCCTGTGACTTATTTATGTTGCGTCCTTCTTATATTATTACTTGCAAGTGTTCTTTAAAGAGAATGCATGCATTCTACAAGCTGAGAAGAAGTGTGTTTCTGCTATATATGGCAACTAAGGAAACTCATGGTTTGGATTGTTCATACTTGGCGTGAACCCTTTTTGGCCATGGTTTCTCACTATGTTGAGCACTTGTTTTAGATTACGATGGATCCTCACAGTATAACTGTCGATGAAGATTTGGATGAAGGCGCAAGAAAAGTGCAGGTTTGGAGATTTCCTTTTTGATTTGCCTCCACATTATAAGACTCTTTTACTGATTTGTGGAATTGTTGTGTATAGGATGGCATGAATGCCAGGAGGGAAGCTGGATTGAACCCAGAGCTACTTCAGGAGTATGCTATTGAGGATAGAGAAGCTAATCTTGAGGAAGCATTGCAGAATGGTGGTGGGAAGGTGGTTCCCGGTGGTATGATTAGCGTGAAGTCCAACAGAGATAAGAAGAGTGCAAAACATGGCAGCAGTGGGAAGAAAAGAAACAAGGAAGATGGTGGATCGAAATCAAATAAGAAGAGGAGAGGCCTTGATTGAATGATTGGACCTTTGAACTTGTATACTATCTTTGGATTTTATTTATCAAAAGGATGCAAGTAAAATTCTTATTGTTCAAAGGATACATATGTCCCTAATAGTTAGTACTATAAAACCTTCACCTGCATTGAGATCTGAAATATCATATTTCAACGCATCATTCTGAAAAGCTTCTTTTGGCATTTGAGAGACTTGTCTGGGTTTACTAGACAATGCTTGTGTATCCCTTCTGTAGGTTAAAAGTCTGCTGTCATTGTTTCCATTCGGAGTTTGATGTCACACAAAAAAGTCACCCTAGGATGAAAAGCCTTGTGACCGAGGGATTGATGTTGCCTGGGACAACAAACCTACTCATCCATCCTGTCTGAAGTTACACGTGGACTTGAACAACTGACTGCAAGGCCAATATAGCCACCAATCAGCCATGGAAACAGGAGAAACTAGGGCAGTTTCCGGAGAGGAAGGAGCATCTTAGATAAATTATAAGATATTCCTAGGTATTATGAATTGGGAACATGTAAAAATGACGGTCTTTCAAGAGAGACAGACCCTTACACATAGTAGTATATGTAAAATTGTGTGAGATAATGTGTGGTGATGGGATAAAAGTGGGTTATAAAATTATAGAGGTAATATCAAGTATAGATAGAAGGTGGAATCACTCAAGAGTCACAAAAACAGTAGTTGAAATCTTTCCATCACTAGACCATGACGCAAGATGAACATTAACATTGCCATCTCCTCCTCAAGTCTGTCAAGATGAACTTTAACATTGCCATTTCCATCACCGACACTCATTTCATTCTAGAATATGGGATTTTACAAGCTGGGGAAGCCCTGGACTACTTTAATACCTTGTTGAGCATATTTAACCTTTCCCTCTTATTGTAATCAGAAGAGTGCTAAAGGTCAACACTTTCCAGAAGTAAACCATGATCTAGAATGAACTTTACTGTAGCCATCTCAAACTCAGCGCCATGAAATGGTGCAAATGAAACTTGTCCGAGGCTCCATTCAAATGGGAGCACGAATAAAATGCATGGGGCCCTCAACTGATGCCCATTCTATAGAACCACCAGAAAATATCCACCAGGACTTGCAACTTGACACAACAATAAATGAAACCCATCAGTATCACACTACTCCATCGATAGGGCTCGATCTCAATATTAATCTCTCAAACAAGGTGGAATATCATGTTCTCTACTACGATCGCAAGACCTTGCTTTCGATAGTCATTTTCTTCAACCATCATCTACAAGAAAAGAAATTTGGGACAAATTGTGCCTCTCGGAACCAGAAATTTTTTTCAGGGGAGGCTGAAAATTTTCGCCTCTGAGAAAATTTTTCTGGTTTCGCCCCTGGGAAACAGTAACAATAACAAAAAAATTGAGATAACAATAACAAATTGATTTATTTTTAAAAAATCTAAAAGAGTTACGAAACAATAACAAATTGAGATAATAAAAAGTTCATAAAATCATATTCATCTAAACTCAATTTAACAAATATCCCTAATTGATAATTCCATAAACCAATTATGACAAATTGACAATTTCATTGTCACATACAATTATACAAAATAAATCAAACAATTATAATTTCAACTAAATTCCAACTAAATTTCAACTAAATATGCAATTCAACTAAATCAATTTATGCAATTCAACGAAACTTCAACAATCATATATAATACAACCATATAAATTCAATTCAACATCCAATCTAAAAATCATGTTCACATTATACATATATTTAAGTTTTGAAGAAATAAATTAAAAAGACAATAAATTATAAACCCTAAAATTAATAAATATTAGCAATTTAGCATAAAGAGAAGAGAACTAGAGAAGACTTACCGTGGTTTCAGGTTTGGAGAGGCGGCGGGACGGCGGTGGTGGACGGCGGTGGCACGGCGGGCCGGCGGCGGCGACGGGGCTAAGCGAGTGACGGAGTGAGGCAGAGGAAGGAGGAGTGCTGGTGGCGTGGTGCTGCCTTGCTGTTCTTCCCGCCTCCAGGCTCCAGCATTTATAGGATGGGTGAATTGGTTATTGGATTGGGCCGCTCAGTTTTTGGCCCAATTCATTTTCGATTTTTTTTTTTCATATTACTTAGTAAAACGACGTCGTTTCACTAACATGAAACGACGTCGTTTTACTACTTAGGTTTTAAAAAAATAAAGCCAAACGAAACGACGTCGTTTCACTAACGTGAAACGACGTCGTTTTAGTGCGTACGACTTCAAAAAAAAGAAGGCCGCAGCGCGGCCTTCTTCTCCGGCGAGCAGGAGACGCGCTCAGCCGGAGACGCGCTCAGCCGCGCCGGAGACGCGCTCCCGCCTGCTCCTGGCTCCGGCCGGCGACCGAGCAGGGCTGGAGCCCTACCTTGCGTATCACTAGATCTGCCACTGTGTATAGTGCTAAACCAAACAGTTCCAAGTTGGAAAAAGCCAAAACACAAGGCAGGTAATTTCTGCTTTTGTACGGCCTAATAAGATTATACGAGGTGTTAGAAAACTAATTCAGTCCTATATTAACCAGAGCTAAACTACGCTTGACAGAAACAACAATCTTATTAGTAATTAAAATTAACTAGGTGGAGGCCTGAAGCGGTTTCAGTGAAGGTTGATACAAGTTAATGACTCTCGCCTAGAAAATTCCACAGCATATTCCTCAAACCAATAGAATACGTTAATATAT
Organism: Rubia yunnanensis; assembly: GCA_037428765.1. Lineage (NCBI taxonomy): Eukaryota > Viridiplantae > Streptophyta > Magnoliopsida > Gentianales > Rubiaceae > Rubia > Rubia yunnanensis. The sequence goes on along the minus strand of CM075069.1, from coordinate 58,787,210 downwards.
GATTTTCCATGGAACAAATACGGCAAAGGGGAATAATTATACTAGTCTTGCATCATTTATAGCCCAGGTCCAGCTAAGAGAGCAAAATGCACATAGAAAATACAGTATGAAAGAAGAGGGATTTAAACGCATGTTATAATGTTACTAAAGCACGAACCGGAAAGCAAACACATGACTCAAGGATCAGTGTGGCCCGTGAAATTACAGAGTACTAAAAGTTACATTACAAATCACCTTTCTAAAATAATGCAATCTGATTTAAGCAGCTATCAAAACGCAACAAGTGGAGCATGATTCAAGAAAATGATGAGCTTCAAAAATTTATGGATGGCCAACTACGAGGAAGCATAAGCAATAATAACATGGGCAGAAGCTTAGTAACATAAAAATGATCAATGAATAAATAGAGAATATAGAGGTCGTTTGGTATGCGTACCATACACGGTGATTATAAATTCTGCGTATTTTAGGATTGGTAGAACTGTTTGGTTGACGGAAAGTAGTAAATACATGGGAAGTTGTAATTCGGAGGAAATTAAATTTCCCACATAACGTGGGAAATATGTTACCGAGTACCTCCTCGGTCGAATGCAATTCTGCGATGCTTTTGTGTGATATTACACTTTTATCCTAACTATGGCGCGTAAAACGTTATGGTTTCCCTCCTTCACGCGGCAATTTTTCATTTCCTTCTACTTCATCGTCTTCTCGCATACCCATTTGTGTCTATAAAAGACTTTTAATCCACTCAAATTTTCATTCGCACCAGCACTTCCATCTCTGCCAAACTCTTTTGTCTGTCCATTACTGTCCATTACAGGTTCGTCATAAAAAATTGACGTATTAAAAGAGTTTGAATTCCATACTCCATCTATTATCACCAACTGTTTGATAATCGCAACTCGTTTTGGCCTATCTATTTGTAGGTTCTGCAGCTGTTCGACATTCACCAACACATCACCACCAAAAATTTGAGGTTTGTCATTATTTTAATTTATATGTTTTATTGATTGTATATGAAAAAAATTAATTTATACACCCAAATTATATAATGTTTTTGATTGTGAATTTATACACCCAAATTTTATTGACTGGAAGTTGATTTCTTCTTCAGTCTCCCCGAAGACTATAAATACACTTATGTTCAGGGTATGTTACTTTCAAATTAATAGGGAAAGGATGATGCGTTTAAATTTTTATATGTTTTTTTGTTTTTTAGACTTTGAGTGGAATAGGTAATTGTTATTGAATTCGATTTATTTTTGAATTTTATTTAAGACAGCAATAAGTTTTTTTTTTCCAGATTCGAGTGAGTTATGATTAAGCTCAAATTATATAATGTCATGAATGTTTGAAAATTATGATAAGTGAATGTTGTGTTGGAGTTAATTTGAATTTTTTGAAAAAGTAGTTACAAAATCGTTAGATTCCAAAGAAACAAATGAAGTCAACCAAACAACATGCAGAAAATTAATTCATAGGAAATATAGAATCCGCATGTGCAACCAAACACGATTTGTGTATATCCTAGAAATTTGATCACGGAAACAACTTCCTATGAAATACAAATTACCGCAGAATTGAATTCCCACATGAACCAAACGACCCCATAGATAACAGAAAATAGGGGCTGGGCTCTCTAGATAATCAGTCAGTAGTCAAGGAAGATTTCAGAAAACAATGTTATACAAACAGAGAAAGTCCGGGTTTGTTGAAAGTAGCAAAACACGGAACTAGAGTTAACCTTAGACCCATATCCATTTCAAAAGTACTCCACGTTCATCATTCGTCCATCACAGAAGAGAAATATACCTTGGTTGACTAAGTCAACATCGGAGGGGCAGTCGTTGACCTGGTTGACCAAGTCAACATCGGGTCGGATTTGGGTTGCTTAATTAGGGCAACTTCCCACCGTTCAAATTAGGGCAACTCCAACGGTCTGAATCTGGAATTCAACACCAGTACCTACGCCTGGAATTCAACAATTTCCCATTCTTCCTTTCCCAAGAAACATCATGGATATGGATCCCGCCCAACAATCGGCAATGGATCTCTTTCTCGCAATTTCCAATCAAGTTGAACACCTCGGTCAATCGATCAACCAACAATTGTCGACAATGTTTATTCAAGATTCCAGTTCTGTTCCCACGAGCATCCCTGATCAGACGGCGATTCCTGACGAGAGTTTGCGGACCGAATCATCAATCGCCATCTAATTACCCGAATTTATGCCCTTGGCGGCGCTAAAGAAGAAGAAGAAGGGTTTTCTTATGGTTTTTGTGTCATTTGTCACAATGATTTCTCCGACGGTGAGAAGATAGGGAAGCTTGAATGCCGGCATCAATATCACGCATCTTGCATCCACACCTGGCTCTTGCGCAACAACCATTGCCCTGTCTGCAGACAAACTGCCATCAAAGAGTTAGAATAGAGAGATAAAGAATCCAACTTTTTAGAGTACCCAGTGTATTTTTTTTTGCATTCCCTCGTATAATTTGTACCGGTACAATTCTGTTTCCCGATAAAATCTCTCCCCTCTCATTAAATTGAACCCATGACCTAGTAGCACTAGATTTCAATCGCTAAGCTAAGATTCAATTCCCATTTTGTTTCTTGATCCTAACTTCTACTCTCTTGCAATGATTTGTACGTCTATAATTTTTCTCTTACTTCCTCCGCTTCACTGACATTGACTTACATCATTTGACACTTCCCTTCACTAACATTGACTTACATCCTTTGACACTTAGATTTAGATGGTAGTAGCACTATATTTCAATAGCTAGGCTGATATTCAATTCTCATTTTGTTTCTTGATCCTAACTTCTACTCTCTTGCATAATTTGTACGTTTATATTTTTTCTCTTACTTCCTCCGCTTCACTATCATTGGATTACATCCTTTGACACTTAGATTTAGAAAATTATAAAACTAATAATTAAAAATATATTAAAAGAGTAAAAAGTTAAATAAATGGATGAAAACAATATAAAATTTACCAAAACATGAAGGGGCAATGCTAAAAAATCATGGTGAGTCGAAGGGAGTAAATTACCTATTCTTCATTTCATTTCTTTCTTGCATAATATGAGTTGGTTTCGTGTTAATCAAATATATGGGCCATGTTTTACTTACAGTCCAAATCCATTCTGCACATAATTTTTTTTGTCAAAAATATTAAACTTTAACTATATATTTAAATAGGTATATGAATAATAATTTTATCATATGAGATATGGTTATATTCATCGTAACATGTAGTTTCTAAATTTCAAATTTTTGTGTGTCATTATTGTCTGTAGCTATGCATATTTAAAGTCAAACATGTTTATTGGAGACCATGAAAAAAATATGTGCAGAATAGGTTGGGACAAAGCGAGTATAATGTTTTCTTAATGTGTTATCAAATTTATAGTCGATTCCCAATATACTTTGACTGTATTATACTACGTGTTGTACGCGTTGAATCGATTGACGAATATGGAAAAGGGCCAATATGTTTATTTGGATATATTTTAATCAAATCTTTAAAGCGAATAACACTGATCTACATGAGTAATATAGTACACCCTCCGTCCCAGATTAAATTGCAATGAATCTTTTTTACGGTTATCAAGAATCATGTTTGACCGTTAATATGTTTAATTGCGTATAATATCAGTAAATAAAAAGTTACTTTTTAAAATTTATTTGTTATGACGAATCCAACAATATCAGCTATTTTTCGGTTGTATCATCTCTTTTGAAAGCAAGTATTTTTGCTTCAGGAGCTTCTGGTTGCTCTTGGACCATCATAAGGATGATCTTTTGTATACATGTATGAATTTTTAGGCATATTTGCCATTTCTATGGGTTAGGGGAGCCTAATACATCTTCCCCCCCCCCCATCCTCGGATGGTTTAACTTAAAAAAAAAGAAGAATCCAACAATATCACATATGATAATATTATTACTTATTGACCTATTTAAATATGTGGTCAAAGTTTGACAGTGAATAATGTCAAATAGTAAAGTGTGCAGTTTAATCTGGGACGGAGAGAGTATTGAAATTGGGAAATGTGGTTACGATGTATCTGACTTAATACTAGTGTAATCATAATTGATAATTACAAATTAAAATCTAAAATATTGTATTAATTTAATAATATGAGGGTCTCCTGAGAAATGGCATAACCATAAATTTATAGACAGGTCGGGGACCTATTTGCAATTAATAAAATTTGATTACTTCTTGTGGGTCGGGTTATTAGGTGGTGAGAACCCGGGCGTCGTTACAAAACTCAGATTCCTGCAATCAAAGATAGAAATTTATATGTTGCCCCTGTTTCTTATTCCTATCCACTTTAAGGTAAATAGTGGCAAGAGTAGGTGTCATCGGCAGGGATAAAAAGGGTTAAAAAGATGGCGATGCGAAGTTAACCCTCGAGCGTCACCTCAAGGGTGTATCAAGCGTAGTAAGCATAACGGGAAAAGGGTGGGGGGTGGGAGTGGGGGTGGGGGTTGTGTTGAGATTAACTACATACTATGAGGATAAAACTACATTAAGATTAAGATGTTCATAACTAGCCTTGGGGGTATTTGTATCACATGATTAACTTAAACGATTTGATCCTAGACTTCTATTCACATTAAAGATCTATAATTCTATTTAGTGCTATATCACACGATGTGGAGATGTTAATTACCCGGGGACTCCCTTGGTCTTTCACACGCTGGATCTAGCCCATCCTTAACATCTCGCCTCCTCCACATATAGCTAGAGGTGCGTAGCACACTGACCACCTCTAACCCCCACTACCGTGGCTAACATGCCCCCGCTTAAAGGAACAATGCCTTGTGTAGGTCGCAACAGTTAGACACAGTAGTAGCATGGATCACAGGGGACTTACACCATGAATACCCATCCTAGAACTCAATAGGAAGAGGATATCAGTACCTCATAATAACTCTAAGGTCTATAGCTACCTGGTCATAACGGTTAGTTGTTGCTACAAACTAGGAATTAGCTCTTGGGTATTAATCGTGATACCCTTGCATAGAAATTTAATAACGCCCACCCTAGTCCAATCGATCTGACCTAACCTAACCTTAGGAATTTATGATGCTCCTAAACCATGGGCACGACTAATCCATTCACCATTATCACCCTATCATCACCCCAACATCTCACAAGGTTTGTGCTTTTCATGGGTCGTGCAACACGGTCCATGCGCATCTGCACGAACCGTGTACTGGAAGGTTGTCTTTAGCGCCTCTGATTGCAGGGGTCGTGCTGATTAGCATGGCTTGTGTCCTGGATCTTTGATCGTGCCTCACTAATTGCACAACCCGTGTCCTGGAGCTTTGTTTCCTTCCTTATGATTGCATGGCCCGTGCCTTGGACCTTTCATTGGGAACAAGCTGATGACACAGACTGTGCTGTTCTAAACGGTCTATGCTTTCCTATTTGATTCCTGAATTTTGACTTCCTTTTCTGCAATCCTACATCTTCTACCATTTTTAGACTAATGGCCGTTATTCTTCTACCAACCTTGCAATTGGCCTTCTATATACTACCATCTGTGTGGGTGTCTTTCGCTTATGGTAATCTACACTGTAAGCACACACAAAAAAAAAATCTTGACACTCACAAGGGTAAAATCTCGTTAAGTTCACAATTGGCTCACAAAATAGAGAAGTTGCATAGAAAAATCAAACATGGTGGTTCTAACTTCCTATTATGCAAATCCATTTAAACCTAACTATCCACCAACAAAAGCATTAAAAAGAGATGTTAAATGCTCTAAGAAAAACATGCATTTGACGTCTCATCATTAGGGAACATGTAGGGTATTACGTTTCTTCCTCTATGCGTCGCCTTTCTCCAGACCCAAAAAAGCTTTTGCCATTAAAACATAGAAAACCTTTCCTTCTCTAATCAATTACTTCTCTCCCAAACCTTCCTCGCTGATTCCTTCCTTTCCTTCTCCTAAAAACTTCCGTCTTAGATGAATTCTCCAATCAACTGGTTGTTCTTGATGGATATACACTTGTAATAAAAACGAATGAAATTTGAAACACCTTGTGCATCAAAGAAAATTAGGTTGAAGCAATTGGAATGAAGTAAATTTGATCGAAACAACTGAAATTCAATTCGAAGCATATGAATTTTCACCTACATCAATTCAAATTCCTTAAATTCATAGTGTCTAGGGTATGAATTCTGCACATCCGATTGAGCTTATGTTGTCGAATTCAATGTGAATGAAATTATTTTTGAATCTCTGAAGCAGCAAATGTATGAGTTCTACTGCTATGAACATGTAAGAAACATGTGGAAAACATTAGCAAAACAAACTAAATGCTACTTAAACTTTTCTTATAGACTATGCACCTGTTACCTTACAATATGTATTATTTGTATTAAATCATACATTTTCGTTTAAAATCATAAATATGAATTATGAAAGTTTGTCAAGAGGTAGTGTGTAAGTTAAGTTAATAATTGAATAGGTTAAATTAAAACATGCATATGTTATCTAAAAACTAGTATTTCTTATAGTATACAAAATAATGGTTACATAATTTTGTAAATGTTCTAATTTTCATACATATTTCATTAAATAACTTACAATATGTACTAATTACATTAAAACTTGTAAAAACTAGTATTTTACATTAAAACCTAGCCCATGAACAACATAAAGTTAGACTTTGAGCCCAGACCATAACCTAACCAAACATCAAACTCGGACATGTAGCGGAGAAGGTAGAATTAGGTCAGAACAAACTAAGCTACGACCGATAAAGACAGAAACCACGATCAGCAACCAACCACAAAGTAACACACGAACCGAATTTATAGGGACTATGATATAACCCACGATCGCGGACCCTAGTAACGCGGAACCACGATGACAATCTGCTACAAATACAAGAGTAAGTACACAAGTTGAGGTAAGCGCTATTACACTTGGAAATCCTAATCCTCAAGAGGAAAATTATTGACTTAAGCGTCAGAGTATTTTCCCCGGAATCACTTCTGGGATCTCTTTTGCAGGAGCACTAACGGTGAACGAGGGTTACTTGGGCAAATTGGGAATACCACAACATTCGCCGCCGTCTGTGGGGACGAGAATTTTTTTTCGATCCTTCATCCCCTACAAAGTAGATAATAGTGTTTACTAGAAGTGAAAGAAGCCAAAACCACTAGTGGAAACATACTCATTAAAGACGGTTCCCTATCACCAGAGAAGTCACTTGAGGACCAGAGAAGTCACTGGTGACTTCTATAGTCCTGAATAAGTGCCTTTAATGCTCCTGTTGCATCCAACCACTTGCTCTTGTAATTCCTTAACTATTCGTGGTTATGGGAGGTCAACTAATCCATAGAAAATACGAGCGATAGTTGGCCTCCCCCAACCACAAATAGTTAAGGAAGTGCATATTTTGATGGGATCTTTAGCATCGCTTAGTAGGTTTGTTTCAAAGGCGGATGAGAAAAACTTCCCACTCTTCGAAGTCCTTAAGAAGGCTAAAAAGTTCAGCTGGAGTGAAGATAGTCAAAGAGCATATGAGTCCTTGAAAGAGTAGCTTCAGACACTGCTAATGTTGAAATCGTCAATTCCTGGACAAACATTGTATTTATACTTGGCAGTTTCAACAAACGCGGTGAGCTTAGTTTTGGTGTGACAAGAATGCCAGAAGCAAGTATATTGTTCAACACCAGCAGAATACTACAGAATGCAGAAATGGCGTATCTGCCAATTGAAAGATTAACTCTAGCTTTAGTATATTCAGCTAGAAGATTGCGAACTTATTTCCACGGCAATAAGATTGTAGTCTATATTGACTACCCAATCAAGAACATTCTGAGCAAGCCCGAGTCATCTGAAAGAATGACAAAGTGGGCTCTTGAATTGGGGCAAAATGAGATTAAGTTTCAACCACGAACTGCAATCAAGGCACAGGCTTTGGCAGACTTCATTGCAGAGATGACAAGTGCAGGGTATAGGAAGCGAACACACAACAAAATCTCGGAGTAGACAAAGGAAAATCCAAGTGGGAAGACATCACATGGAAATTGTTTGTTGAGGGGGCATCTAGCAAGGAAGGTTGCGGTGCAGGATTGCTATTGGTCAACCTAGAAGGAGGAGAACATTGATACTCACTTTGTTTTGATTTCCTACTCACCATCAATGAAGCTGAGTACGAAGTGTTAATATGTGGCTTAGATCTCACATTCATGAGCGTTTGGGCCTTTAGTGATTCACAGATAGTAGTCCAGCAAGTACGAGGAGACTACGAAGTGCGAAGAGTAATTGATAAAATATTTAACAAGGGTTTGTCAGCTCATCGCTCACCTCGTATACTTCAATATCCAGCATGTTCCAAGAAGTGAAAACATGAAGGCAGACGCCTTAAACAAGCTGAAAATAGCTGGGTTTGAATTATTAATCGAACACAGAGATGTGAAAGTGGAGGTCATTCTAGTCAGGAGCACGACAATAACAACCATGTCAATAGTCAAGACAGAAGAAATAAACTGGATGACACCGTTAATAAATTACTTTGAGAAGGGAAAGCTGCCAATAGAAAAGGTACAATCCAGAAAGTTAGAATTGCGATCCCACAACTACGTTTAAGAGATCAACTGCAACTTAAATAAAAGGTAAAAACCAAAATTGACTTCGAACACAAGACGTCTACGGTGAGAATCAACTGCAACTTTATATTTGTACTAGACAAATTCTAAATTCAAAACAACTTGTTCATGAACCTTGTGAATTTTATCAATAATATAATTAGCGCCCCAATGAAAACGAGTACGATCCAAAGGAGAAGAGAGATCCATTGGACCGCGAGGAAGCAACTCGTACACAACCTAAAAATGACTAAAACCTGAACTATGACTGGGAGCGTGATTATGGGCAAACTCAAGCTAGGGAAGTTTAGAATCCAACGTATTGATAGTGTCACCAACCAAACAACGGAAGAGATTACTGAACGAACGATTAGTGACTTCCATTTTCCTATTAGTCTGAGGATGATAAACAAAACTCGTGTCGAGACTAGTATCCAACATTTTCCACATAGATAATTAAAAAATGCCCTAGGAAACATACAATTCTGGTTGGAAACAATCGGGAAAGGCAAACTGTGAAGGCGATAGATTTCCCAAATAAAAAGAGTAGCAACCTGAACGACATTAACGTATGTTTGCACAAAATGAAATGAACCATTTTAAAGAAGTGATCAACCACCACAACGATCAAATTAAAGCCATGCTATGTATGCTAAAGTCTCATAACAAAATCCATGCTAATATTTGTCCGGGCCTGGGTAAGAATGGGCAATGGAAAATAGAGACCCATATTCGTAGCTTGACCTTTACATTTCTGACGTGTATTACAATGCCCAACAAAACGTTCAACATTATGATGCAAGGTTGGCCAAAAATAGGAACATTTTGAATCTACGATATAAGCTTAAGGCGGAGATTGCACTCGGGAATGCATAACCGATCATTACGAAAGAGGAAACCATCATTAAAAGTTTACTCAGAGAACACACCTGCCCAAGCTTGATAAAAAATACGACAAAAAAAGGCTTCCGAAGGATAGAGATCAGCTGAAGAACCAAAGCCTGGACCCAAAACATGGATAACGGCTAACACATCATGACAAAGATTTATGGCATCAACCAGGCATTTAGAAACCCCAGTCGCATGTTTAAGGACAAATGTGAACTGTTGCAAGCAAGCAACCCAAGCCGCGTGGCAAGGCGACACCTTATCTTGACTACTAAGATGTTTGAGCGTATTGGTCTGTAAAAAGAACAAACTCTTTATGAAATAGATAGTGGCACTAATGCTTAGTAGATTGAACTACCACATAGAACTCAATGTTATAAGTAATATAAGGCGAATGTGTGCCCGCTAGCTTCTCGCTAAAGAAAGGGATGGGATGATTTTTTTTTGGCTTAGGATCACACAAATACTAGCCTTGGAAGCATTACAATGTAATTCAAATACACAAGAAATGTCAGGCGGAACCAAAATAGGACATAACTCAACTTACACTTCATGATATCAAATGCACAAGCTGTTTTAGGGGTCCAAACAAACGCACCTTCACGCCGTATACAAATCATGAAGGGAACTATATGAATACTAAATTGTGGCATAAAATATCGATAAAAGGATGCAGTACCTTGATATCTTCTAGTTTATATCAAAGTCGCAGGTGCTGGCCAAGACTGAATAACTGACACTTTGCCGAGATCAACTGCCAACCCATTCTCCGAAACAATATACCCAAAGAAATAGACCTCCGGAGAACCGAGTTCACATTTATTTAGCATTTTATAAAGCTGGTCATGGTGCAAGTCCAGCAAAAACTTCCAGTAAATTTTGTAAATGCATAGCCAAAGTCATGCTGAAAATCAGATTATCATTAAAAATACAACCAAATTCTTGTCAATAAAAGGATGAATAGCTTTATTCATGACCCACATAAATATGCTAGGTGCATTAGACATACTGAATGTCATAACAAGCCACTCAAAAAGGCCTTCACACATTTTAAACGCCGTCTTCCCCTCATCACCGGGTCGAATGTAGATCTGATGGCAACGACTTTTCAAATCTAACTTGGAAAACACAGACACCGTGCCAATTTGATCAAGAAGGTCATCCAGATGAGGAATGTGAAAGCGATATGGTACCATGATTTTATTAGTTGCATGACTATCAACACACTCACCAAGATCCAACTTTCTTAGGGATACACAAAGCAGGAACCGCATATGGTCTAAGGCTTTCATGCAAATACCTTTAGAGACCAAGTCGTCCACTTACTTTCATATTTCTTCATGTTTATTGTGGCTCATCCCATAATGTGAATGATTAGGAATAACCACATCAGGAACCAAGTCAATACAATGTTGAATGTTACAAAGCGAAGGAAGACCTGGCAGTAAGTCTTTGGGGAAAACATCAGCGAACTCACTAAGAAAGTCCATAAATGCATCTGGCAGTAGCTTAGGTGGGTTGGGTGATGTCGTAGTTGAAAGAAGAATCAAGGCAACCCCTTCATCACACAGAGTGGCTTCGAAGAGGGCTTGCTGCAAGACCAAAACAAGATTGGATGATGCTGGTTGTTTCATCGACGAGGATGGTTGGAAAGCGAAGTGTTGATTGTTAAAACAAAAACTGTAGGTGTTGAGGAAGCAATCGTGTTGTATCTTGTGATCATATATCCAAGAACATCCCAAAAGTAGATGACACACATCTATTGACACAACAATGCAGTGCATCTGATCCCTGTAAGCATCACAAATAGAGAAAGACACCAATGTGCAACGAGTGACAAACAGTTTTGTTCCCCGTTACAACAAAGCCAATTTGTATGATGAAGGATACTATTTCACGAGTAGGCTATTTTTGTTGACAACATCCTCCACAATCACGTTTTCACAAATCCCAAAATCAATGATGAACTTACAAACTTTGACTCCAATCGTACAACGCAAATGAAAAAGATTGTGGTATTGAGAGTATTCGTCCTATACTTGCGAGTCTAAACACATTCGACCGACTATCAAGGAAAGGACCATATATGCAGAGAGATCATCTATAACATTTTTTATATCTTCATCATAAATAACCTCAACATTAGGGATGACAATGAGGCAGGGTGAGTGTGGATTATGGTACCTCCATACCCATGCCGCCTAAAGTTTTCATACACATACCCGCCCTATTACTAATAACGGGTACAAAATTAAAATCCACCCCGCCAAATCAAGTATTATATAAAATCCATCCCTGCCCCATCACCCACTTGGGTCCCCTTACCCACTTCAAACTCATTGTACTCACCCTACTTATATCTTCAAAAATACCAAAAATACGCTTTATTATAATAATTTTATATTAAAAAATTAAAAATTATTCAAATGATAATATTATAGGTAAGATATGTGCATAGATAAATAATAATTTATTATACATTAAATTAGTGGGTATATAGTGGGTTCAGTGGAGCAAGGCAGGGATGAGGCGGATGTGAACTAATATCCATGTCCAACCCACTACCCATGGAGGGTGTCATTTTCATATCCATACCCGTCCCACCCCATCAAAACTCCCCATCAAAACTACCACTATGCCCACCCCAACGGGGTGGTTGCAAGGCGGACCTGGGAGGTCATTGCCGTACCTCTCAAAGTTATATTTTAAAGCCCTAATGCTTCATATCTACAATTAAGTAGATAATGGCAAGTCAGAGTCGTCCACGAGAAGAGGGATTTTTCCAAGTGTTTAAACATAAAAGATTGATATTATGCTAGAAGTATATATATATATATATAGATAAAGTAAATGGGGGGGGTGTTGGTTGGTTGGTTTTCCCAAGTTATGAAATTAAAAGACAAGCTAACTAGCAAAGTTAAGTAACTATGCTAATCATGCAACAAACTAAGAAAATGGGGTAAAAACTACAAAAGATAAAGCCTTGGGGGCAATTGATATCCACTTCCAAACCTCATGTAGATCATTGAACCATTCACTCATTCTATCACATTGTTACCTATGAGGAATGCCAAAACTTCCCAATTGAAGATCAACATTCATTTCTTCTTAATAGTAATTCACAAAGACAAACAACGACATTTACAAACCTCAATGATAATCACTTTAGGCAAACCACACCATAAATGTATTTCATCAATGACATTATACACGAAGAATTATAGATTTGATAACAACAAGCCTTCTACCAAAGACACAACCATTTGACCAAACATATCATTCATTAGTCTAAACCTAGAACAAACCACATTCAAGATTCAATTTTGCATTGCATCTATGGGATAAACATGAGAACAATCCAAATTAACATATTTATCTTACAAGAATCACAACACATTAAGCACAAGAAGTTCTAAATCTATGTTCTTGGATTTTCATGTCAAAGAGCTAAGAAATTTGCAACTTTCCTAACACCCTAACAATAAATCATACAAACACTTCATGTACTCAAATAATCCATATCATAAATGAAGTAAAACATCATATTAAAACACATGAATGCTAAATAACAAATGCTTCAAGATAGAGGAAAATGGAGGTTCTTACTACATAGATATGAAAGCTTCAATCAATTGCTCCCAGGATTAAACTAATCTAAACAATGAAAAGACATGATTAACCTACAAAAACTAAGAAAAGAAAGAAAGGAAAACTAGGGTTTTGAACCCAAAAAATTGCAGGAAGAAGAAGAGTTCTGGAGGAGAGGATAGGATTTAGTATATATAGTACAAAAAAGTAAGAGAGTTTCTGGCCACCCGTCCGCCGCGAGTCGCGACCAATCCATCGCGAGTCACAACCGAGCCAAGTTTCAGCATCTTGATTTCTTTCTTCTTTTTGTTTCAAGTCCTCCTATTCACTTCACTTATCTTCAATTCTTCAAGTTTTCAAAAGCTAAAATTCAAGTTTTCAAATCTTCAAAGGTATTCTTCAAAGTCTTCAAACAAATTTCCTTGTCCCACAAAATCCTCTAGAAAAGTAATAAAAGCCTAAAAGTCGCTTTTAAATCTTCTTAGAGAATTTCAAGGCAAAATGCCACCTCTAGAGCACAAAAGTGTATAAAGGTGAATTCTAAAAGTCCTAATATAACCATATAAAATGGGCACATAAGGACCTTAATCAAAATCCGCTCCACTGCCATCCCTACTCAACATCGTTTATGGAAGCGTCGAAATAAAGTTCACTGATGTTGTGTGTGGGACAGGCTGACTGGCGATACCCAATTTGACCACAAGCGAAGCATCAGATAGACCTTGGTCGAGATGTGCTATTGTTATTCAAGGGGACAGTAAATGTGCAAGGTTTGGGAGCCGTTGAATCTCTTGTTACTGGTGGTAAATTTGAGGGCGATACAGAGCATGGAGATCTCGCCACACTCCAAGGGGAAAAGTTACCTTTGGTTTGAACTTTGACGATGAGAGCTTGTTTATGTGCTTCAGAGATTGAGAGCGAGTTAGAAAAATTGAGAGTATGGTGAATCTGTTAACGAAGATAACCAACAAAATGACCCACTGTTTGTTGACCTGGGATCACTGCCTTAGATTTTGCAATCGTTGGAAAATGAGTTGGTCGTAATTATAGGGTAAAATATTTTTTGCAAAGCTTACCCTTGAACTTCTCCCACACCATGATTTTGGGTTTCCCTGAACGAGCGCGCTTTTCCTTGAATTGGGTCCACCAAGCCGTAGCTCGACTCCTGAATCACATCACAATAATAGGAATACAGCAATTCAATGAGACATGTTTGAATTCAAGTATATCTTTGTTGTGGTATGGACTTCTTAGATGATGGTGGCAATTCCCGTGAGCTCCGGCTTGTAGATTAATCCTTCCTTCAAGAACCTCATTGATTGGATCCACGGTAAAGCCTACGATGCTAAAGTTAGTATCAAACAATTATGTATGAGTCTTTATACTGGTTATCGCTTACCTTGGTTCTTTCGTCACTTGCCTATTTGTAGACCTTTTGCCCTGCATTCGAGGTGCTTCGCGCCCCGTAGGATATTTCTGACGTGGCCAACGTGGTGGCCATTGTGGGCCATGTTCCTATAATCGTGGGTTACTTGTCGGCTGTTTGTGCGGATGTGGTCAGATGACGTGTGCAAAGCTGAAGAGCATTACTAATAGCTCGCTAGTTTGGGCACTTTGTTTGTGCTCTGCGTGGTCTGGACTAGTTGTATATGCCGCACATGTACCTCATATATACCAATACATAAATTCTTATTTTAGACAGATTTACCGTTGGACATGATCATTTTGTAATTAGTATAAATCATTAATAGGTGATTTGTTATTTATTTTTAGAGAAAAATGCTAAAATAACCTTATCTTTTGTACGAAAGTGCTAAAATTACTATGCAAAATCAAAAAGTACCAAACTAACCCCGGGCTATTCAAACTCCCCAGAATTTAATGAAAAGATGATTTTATCCTCCTAACTAAAAATAATAAATATGCAAAATATGAAAAGTCTTATTTACCCTTCCTCATTAAATATATACTCCATTCTACCGCCGACTTGGCCCTTTTCAGCTACATTTACCCCATTCCCACCCCCAACTTGAGCTGGAGCTGTGTACATGTTGGAGCTATCAATGAGGGCTTCCGCATAGTTGCTCGGAAGAGGAACGATCGGGAGACCGTCATCAAATTGCGGTCGGCGCTTCAAAAGCTCATGGTCCTCTAGAGTCTGTCATCAAATTGACGGCTGGGATCATCTCGCAAGGCATTGAAATTGACATCGGTTCGATCTCCGACACTGAATCAGATACATCGGTGAGTCAAAAGTTGAGTTCTGATACATACAGCAGGGTTGATGCTGAGCTGAATGCGATTCAGAGTGATAAGGCAACATTTACGAAGATTCAGAGGATTTGAATGAATTTTGGAACATTTTCAACAACCGTGGAAACTTTGATCTGGTTGCCAAGTCTAGATGCAGAGATTGCATTTCTCATGGCAGGGAGGACAAAGCTTGTATATTGAGTGGACTGACTTCATTTCCGACCGCGATTGTTGACATTGTTCCTAAACATTGTTCTGGACCAAATTGTCGGCCAAGTTTTGAAGATCGATGTTTCATAGTCCAGTATGAGTTTGACATTTGAATCCTCGAGGCCTTGCTAAATTATTATCAATTTTTTTGGGATATATAACCATACATACTTCAGTAAGTGCACATATAACTGTGAGATAATTCGAAATACAAAAACAACCCTATCTACTTTATATCAGTGCAAATATAACCATAAACACTATATTCCAAAATTGACTGACCATTTTTGGCCATTGACCAAATAAAAATGACCAATATTCCCTTTCAACCTAATAAAAAATTTTGAAAGACAAAAATGTCCTTTGCCCTGCTGTTCTGCTACCACCGCCACTGCTCCACCACTATTGCTGCCGCTTGGGACATCACCACCGTCGCCATGCCGGAAAATAAATTAAATTATCCATTTAGCAAGCACCTTCCTTGCCAGAAAACACCCCACCACCACCCTTCACCTTCCCACCTTGCCTGAAAACACCCCACATACCACCCACCCTGTCACACCTCTACCTCCCCCGCCCCACTGCTGCTCCACCTCACTGCCACCTTCTTCGCCGCTCTGCCCTCCACCTCTTCCACACCACATTCTCCTTCTCTCCCTCGCCACCACCATCTCCGCCCGCCCCCTAAAACCCTAGTTCGCCACCCATCTCAGCCCTTCTTCCTTCTCTTCGTCGCTGCTGAACCTTTACTCATCCTCTCGCCCACCACCCAGCCCTCCCCTTAAACCCTAGCCCACCACCCATCTCAGCTCGCACTGCCGAAACCCCTAGCACCACCACCCCTGCCGTTCGACGCCCAGCCCTCACCATCTTCACCCTTTCAATTGCACAACTTCTTCGGAGAAGAAGTACAATTCGACGCTCGACATCCAAACCGTGTAACTTCTTCGGAGAAGGACAAGGAGATGGTAATTGGACACATCTCAAAAATGGAGAAGGAAAGTAGAGGCCCAGAAAATGAAACATTAGGGGTATTATAGTAAATTTACCATTTTTCATTAATTATTTTAAAAAAATCAGAGGGGTAAAATTGACCTTTCCTCCTATTCCCGCCTAAATCTTTTAGAAAGGGTAAATTTGCATATACACTGACTATCTAGGGGTATATTTTCACTTATGTGAATTAGGGAGGGTTATATATGCACTTTTCTCCATTTTTACATCAGCACTTAGTTACTAATTTTCAATTACTGGGAAAATATTTTAAAATTCTTGGATTGATCCTAATATTTTTTTAAAGTTTCGATATAACCCTAAAAGTAAAAATTAAGTGGTGAAGTAACCCTAGAAATCAAAATTAAGTGCTGAGATAATCTAAAATTCTTGTTAGGTTCTGATGTTAGGAGGGTAAAATTGTCCAATTTTTTGGAAAACTAATCAGGGGCATTTTGGTTATTTCTAGGATGATCAATGCTGGATTTTTTAGATCAACGCCGGATATGGCACAAAAGGTTATAACTGCACAATTCTGCCAAAAGTTAGGGTTGGATTGACACCTTATCATTTTGCAGGGTTATATTGATGCTTTTAACCAAAAGTTAGGGTTAGAAGTGTATTTTGTCCTTATTTTTATTTATTTACGAGATACCTATAATTATGAAAACCGTTTAAAATGAATCTCAATTTATAAATCCTTCCTTCGTTTTTCTATATGTGTCATACATTCCTTTTTGGGTTGAATATTTTTATACTGGTACATTTTCTATTTTTGGCAAGATCACCTAATCCAAACATCTAAACGCCATATATAGAGAAATGGAGGAAGTGATTATAATTCAACCTTACAAAGAATGAGGTTTTTTATGATTGGTATAATCGTTATAGGTCTAATAGGAGACATTCTCTAATATACATGATCACTTATTTTAAATTGTGCATAGCAAGTTGTTAATCTAGTTATCGAATTAAGAAGGCAGGTAGGGCAAAATCTAAATACATGTTGGGAATTCCTAAATGTAGGTAAATTTAATGAAGGATTACTATATTATCTCTATTACTTGCATTTAAGAGTTTTGGACCTGCACTTAGGAAATGTTTTTACTATTTAATTTTAGTCCTAAACAAATTCTAATTCTTAAAATATTCCCCCATAATGTCAACGTCAACGCATTTTTTGTTCTTTTGCTTCCTTGATTTTTTTCGAATTCACCCTACCAAACTTAGCTGATTGCTTTCGTGAGAGACTTCTTTTGACTCATGGCGATAACTTCTTTAGAACTCCAGTCTGATGATCATAAGATTTTTCGCAGAAAAACGCGTGCTCATAAACATAAGTGGTAGGAAAGTGATGCATTTCTTGCCTCTTTCTTAGTTCACATTTCCCTTTTACTTCGACAACACGCAGACTGATCTCTTGTGTGCTGTATTATCTCTGCAGAGACCAAGATTAGGCAAACTTTTAGACCATAAAGTCATGAAAACTGATCTGAAATTCTGAAAGAAAAGAAAAACCATCTTAGATATACTATATGCCTGTTCATGGCCTGAAAAGCGCGAAAATGTGATGAAGGTTATGAACAATAACTCTTGAATATCAAAATGATGCGCTTTATCCTCTGAAATATCCTTGGGTTTGAAAAGTCTACGAAACCATAATTTTTATTATGGATTGATCTTGAATAATGATTGTTGATGAAGCCGGAAGTCAAATGATCAAAAATGGATTAAGATTAAAATTAATAAAATTAATTAAGGGTAATATAGTAATTCTTTGTTAAGTTTACCGGGATTTATGAATTCCCCAACCTTTATTTAGATTTTGTGATGCAGAAATGTTATTTACATGAGAATGGTGTGAATGCATAGGCCCAAAAAATGGGAGGGGTATGGGCCGGAAATGGAATATCAGTTCCAGACGTACAGGACACAAAACAGACAGTCGTTAATCACGGGGTTTTAGCTCTCTTGCTTATCCCCCCATCACGCAGCGCGATGGGACCTTTGACGTTAAGCTTCAATGCAAAGAGTGACTCTATTGCTTCTCCCGGTAAGTATATGTGTTTTATCTTGATGAATTCATCGCTAGATAGGAATGCAATTGGTTTTATGTTACCAATGGCGGTTGGCCCATTTTGTGTTGCAAATGTTTTGCAGATGCATGTTCTGGTTTTGGAAAAAACCTTCAGCTCAGACCCAAAAAGTTCTTCTCTTCAATTAGCACGCAACAGGACAAGCCATTTGATTTCCTCCGCACAGTACTTGGTAAGCCCAAGTTCATCGCTGAATTTCTTTTTACTGTACTAAAATAGCAACTGAATGTTACTGTACTGTGCTAGTCTTAACTTCTTAATCTCCAAATGCTATGGTGATCTTCTATGATCTAATACGAAGTTATTGGAAAAGAAGGTTAGGGAGTTGGCCTGTATGCGTATTCTATTAGTATACAAGATGTTTACGGGAAGGCAGTACTGTATTGATGTCTAGGACCCTTGAAGGTTTGTATGTTGCAGGTTCTTTTTCTCTACCTAGGCTCTAATTTGTGACTACCAAGTAATCTGCCACTTCGGTGTGTATTCTGTAATGTCGGTAGCGTTGGACAAGCATCTAAATCAATGGTTTTCTTTTTGTGGTGAAGGCAGCCAACTTTTGCAAGTTCTTATTGGTTTTGACATGTTTGATTCATGTCTATTCGATAGTACAGTAAGTGAGTGTGTTAGTGATTTGGCATCTCTTTGGTTCCTTGAAGCTTTATTCATGCGAGTAATGTTACAAGGGATCTATAACATCTGGACACACAGAAGAGAAGAGACCATATTAATTGACATTTTTTAAAATTGGGAGTGAAGGCAGGATCCTTATCAGATTTTTAATGCTATTGGTCATCTCACCTATTGTTCTTCCATTGTATCTTTCTCCATTTTGATGGCTGGGAACCTTTACTTTGCATAAATTCTCAAAACCCAGCTACAATAGTTTTAATCACCCATAACAAATTAGCAAAACAGAAACAAGTTGAAATAATTAATCCAGAAGTGAAAAACACGATGATGAAGTTTAGGCTAATCACTACTCAGCTGTTGGTTGTGGCTGTTTCTTAAAAAAGAAACCTCCTGAACAGTGATTGTTAGGCTGATAAAACTGTCATATATGTTAGCCCTCAAAACATGTTACAATTCTACCTTATGGAGCAGATCACTGCTTCTGCTATTCCAAAATCACCGAAAACATAAAACTAAAAAGAACCAGTTTAAGGACAGCCTGTTAACTCCTCCTTCTTATTATCATCTTTCTGAGTCTGAATTGAGATTTAATAAGTTGAGCTAGACCTTCAACTGAGATTTTTGTTGGAAATTTCTCCTGTTCCGTACAAGCCAGATATTATAAAAGGAAGTAACATTTAGGATGCATAGCATACCCTTCCTTCTAAACTTCATCATTCTCAGTGCCCTTTTCAGTTCCCTGGAGTTTTCCATTGAATTCAGGTTCAATTCCTTAATAGACTTCTGGTGTATTGACAAGAAAAAAAAAAGTGCAGTGCTGTATCTTTATGAACCTGGGAAATAGAGCACATATCTTGATCAGTATTTGTACCAAATGACAACGGTCTATCCAAAGTAGCCTGTCTGCACTTCAACAACATACAGAAAAATGGAATGCTTTGGCAACAATTCAGAAAAAGAACACCTTAATAAACAACTCAGCAAGCTCCCAAACACCAAAGACACAGAGAGGGCTTGATTTATCCTTTGGTTAGTTATTGAATTGAGAAAGATGGTTCAAAGGCTAATGGTTAGGAAAATATTTAGTAATCTTAACTATGTTGTGGACCAAGATCTTGTTCTCTCTCTTTCCTTTTTACAGAATTTGGCCAACATGTATGTAGAAATAACCTTTGTATGACCTCTTAGAAGTTAAAAAAAAAAAAAAAAAACCCTCTTAGAAGCCATCTGAACCCACTTTATTTTTTCTTTTATACCCACAAATTGTGTCTGTGCATTCTTTTTCTGGGCCATTATATCTGGAATATATTTTACAGTTAGTCTGAGAGAAAACTGGTTTTCAGATTTTAGTAATAACTAAGCTTCCTGTAATCTTTGCAGATGGTGTTATAGCAGGAGGCACAGCTGGTGTTGTTGTTGAAACTGCTTTATACCCTATTGATACAATCAAAACACGTTTACAGGTAGGTGAACTATTTAATTTCAGATATTTCCACAACTGGATGATAACCTCCATTTTTTTAGTTTCTTGAAGGGGCATATATAGGCCAGCATCATGGCACAGCACCTACAATTTTGCAGCTATACTTGTTACAGTTAAACATATTTGTGATGGAAAATATGACTTTGACTTGAGAAATTGTTGGTTTTGCCCCAAGATTTGTTTCATCTCTGGGCCAAGGAGAAGTGTGAGTGATTGAAAACAAGGGCACATGAAAATTTGGAATTAGCTACAGTACCTGCATCTTCTTTTGCTTTCTACATACTAGAAATTTTATGGGGCCATTTAGTTTGGACCTTGATGCAGGATTAGATAACATTTTTTGCAGTAACCGCCTTCTAGGAAAATACAGAAAGAATATTTTTAATTTCTTGTTATTTAGTTGAGGAAACCCCCAATGGAAAATACATAAAGCGATTCTGTAAGCCAATTTGATCCTCAATTCTCAGCATAAATTATAATTTAACTATATTTTTTAGTCTATGTGCAGGCTGCTCGTGGTGGTGGTAAAATAAATCTTAAAGGACTATATTCAGGATTGGGTGGTAATATTGCTGGAGTCCTTCCGTAAGTTCTCATTTGATATTTTTGATTGCTATTTCTAGCCAGTCTTATATTTGGCTCTGAAAATGTCAACAAAGAAAACTGTTGTGTCATACGTGGTTAGTCCTGCTTTGTTTTGCTGGAGCTATGATGTAATCCACAAATACTAAAGCTTTATTTGATAATTTTAATGCAATATTACCACTTAAGACACAAATAAATATGTTATGAGGCAATATTGCTTAGTCCCTCCACAAGTTCTTATTTGATACTACCTCTGTCCGACCCAAAGGTTTATATCACCTTTTTGCACGGGCATTTATGCATGCTGATGTGGCTAAATTTCAGCCAAAGGTTGGGTTAGTCGTGCTTCCTTCTACTGGAGCTATGATATCATCCACAAATACTAAGGCTTCATTTTTTTCTTTTTCGCTTGATGTTTCAAAAGAATTTTACAGGGTGCATTGGGAATTATTATAAGTGTGTTGACAATATAAAAATACTCCCTCCATTGTTCTGTATATGGCACCACAAGTTAAGGTGCTTGGATGTAAGTGAATGAATTAGAAAGTAAAAAGTATTATGAGTAGATGAAATTGAAGGAATCTTTCCAAAAATAGAAAGTGTGCCAATATAAAAAAAACCAAAAAGGAAAGTGTGTCAGTTGGGACGGATGGAGTATTATTTTAGAAATTAAGTCAGTTGGGAAATGACAACAAACAAAGCCTAATGTTTTTAGGACCTCTTTTGTTTCTTGATGTGAAAAAGTTTTTTTCCCCTTAGCGTTCTTTCAAAGACAAGTTTTACCTAGTTGATTTGATGCTTAATTGAACTTGCCAGTTACGGTGAAGCTTATGATTTGTATATCACCGTTTTTTCCTCTAGATGCATACAGGAAGAATTCTGAGTAAACTCGGTTCAACTGATAGAAAGTTACTATATATTGTTTTTACTTCTCCTTCCTTTCCACATGAAGAGTTCTGTTTTTTTTCCAATGTATTACTGCTAATTTGTCATATGAGTGAAGGTACAACTCTTTTAAATCCCACCCATCTTTGCTTGTTTTTTCTTTTATAAAGATTTTCCAATAAATTTGAAATTAAAGTTAAGAAACTTAGAACATTGATTTTTACCTTATGATCATATCTATCGTTAAATATTCACATTTCCTTTTGAAATGGGGCTCTTTATGTGGAACAAAAACAAGTTAAGAAACTAGACTCTTCATGTGGAACTAAGGGAGCATATAAGACTTCTTACGTTTTCATTTTATGTGAGGAGATAGTAAAACATTTAGCAGATGATAGACGGTCCTTTTTTTCTTTTAATTATCATCGTTATTGTTATTATCATATGTAACAGCTGTGGTGGAAAGATACATAATGTGTAAATATGTTAAAAAAGGTGCATATAGTTTTGTTGTGGTTATGTACAAACTGGGCAGTTATTTGAATCATAACTTGTAACTTTGACATTATCCTCTTCTTTCCCCCCACCTATTTCGCGTTTCTGAGTTTATCTTAAAGTCATTAAATAGCACATGAACAAGGCTTTGTGTGTCTCTGTTCTGGAGCAAAGCTCGAAAAAACTGCTTCTGTTTATTGATGACATTATTTTCAAAATTAGAAAATTCCCCTTGATCTTGGATGGATATGCCCAATTCACAAATATTTATGCTTTAGGATGCTGTCCAGAAAATATGGTGAATAAACTGTTCCTTTGTTAATGTTTCTGGCATGGGAAGTGGTAGGATGGACCTGATTTTTGGATCGCTATCTTCAGTACAGATTCATAGGTAAAAAAGCAGTTGATCAGTATGTTATTAATTTCTGTCGGCAGGGCCTCAGCAATATTCGTTGGTGTATATGAACCAGCTAAGCAAAAATTATTGAAGCTTTTCCCTGAAAAGTTTAGTGCCTTTGCTCATCTGGTGAGAATTTCCTTGTCATCACCTGTTCATTGGTTGATAACATATCATGTTATATGTAGTTCTTTTATTATTTCATGTTTAAGAACAGCTGCGTATTACATGGTAGAGTGTTGTGCAGCTGGATATAAGATGAACAAACAAAAAAGGGTAATAAAAATAGACATACTGAGATGGACTTGTACGTCAAAGATAAACCTCATTAGTGAATGCATTAGAATAGAAAGAGGATGATTGATCCAAAAAAATGTAAAGCTGGGAGAAAGGTGCTTAAAATGGTTTGGAAATGTACGTAGAAGATCCTTAGATGCCTTTGTAGAAAGGATGAAAAATAGAGAAATATAATCTCAGATTCAAAAGGGGAAAAGGAAGACCCAAGATGTAAAACGAATCGGAGTTTTACTATAATGGAAGATAGTCTCAACCAACCATGATTGAAGACTTTACTGTTATTGTGGATATAGAAGACTTAACTGTTATTGTTTTTATCTGGTTGCTTCTGGAATCTTCAAATTCTACAATATAACAGCATTGTGACCTTGTGCTACACCTTCTGCAGACAGCAGGTGCTCTTGGAGGTTTTGCTGCTTCTCTTATCCGCGTACCAACAGAGGTCGTGAGAATGTGCTTCATTGTCCCGTCCTCATATTCTTTTTGGATGATTTTCCATGTCAAACTTCTTCTCTGGGTTTGTTTTTATCAACTTTTCATACACTCCTATTTCAGGTTGTCAAACAACGGATGCAGACTAGACAATTTGCTTCTGCACCTGATGCTGTTCGTCTAATTGTTGCCAAGGAAGGGTTCAAGGGACTTTATGCGGTAAGCAAGCAATTTACAACATTCACTTTTGTGGTAATTGTGTAGCCATTTCATGTCTGGTCAAGTTTTCTGCAGATAGGGGTCAGTTAAATACAATTAATATTAATGGATAAAATTGTTAAAATGATGAATGATATCAAAAGTTCATTGCTTTCAGTTCTACATATTTTTTGTGCTCTTGATCATGTGGCTTGACGTCTAGTTCATTCATTTTGTAGGGGTACAGATCCTTTTTACTAAGGGATCTTCCATTTGATGCTATTCAGTTCTGCATCTACGAGCAGCTTCGAATAGGTTACAAAGTGGCAGTAAGTAATGATCATACTCTGTCTGAGTTGAAAATAATCTTTATCGGGTGAAGATGCCTCTCATTTGGAGCTGTTCAGCAAGTTGATTCTGGGATCTTTCCTTTTGCATTTTGTGCACATATTTTTCCTTTTTTTCAAAATCTCCTGAAGGACATTTGACAAATAGATTGATGTTGAGTGAAGTCTAATAAATTATGTTGAAAAATCATTTCTTCTCAACACAGACATTGGTCCTGCAAATTATGGTTCAGGTTTACATGTATAAATAATTGGATTTCTTGGTAGAATGTTACTTGTAATAATAATACTGACTGTGATGCTTTGTAATCTGATGTCAAATCTGCAATCACTGCTGCTTTGTAAATGGCTCCTTGTGTGCTTTTCACCAGGCAAAGAGGGATTTGAATGATCCTGAGAATGCCGCTATTGGAGCTTTTGCTGGTAAATTTCTCCTCGAAGCTGTTTTTCTTGACTTAGCAAATATTTCCTGTATGATCTCTACTTTCTGAAAACATTTTGAGTGTTGTTGTCTAAAACGATTAATCTCTGGGATGGCACTTTTTAAAAACCTTGTATATCATTAGTATTGAGTCTGGTGGCAAAGGTTTGTCAACGCCCCCCTGTATGGCAGAGACTGAAATTGAAAATGGGGAAGAATTGGTGTTATGTGGAGAGGAGGAGGATAAATACAGAGAGGAGGAGGAGGAGGTTATTAACCATCTGATATATCCTCCTAGGGAAGGCCTTAAATAGACTTATAATGAACAATACTTATTTTCCTTTGTTAAACACTGCAGTGCTAAAGCAGCTAATTGGCCACTTTTTTTTAATCTGTAGGTGCATTAACTGGTGCTATTACAACACCACTTGATGTGATCAAGACAAGGTTAATGGTCCAGGTATGATAACCAAAAGTCTTTTTGTTTTGCTCTTATTATTGCCTATCCTGTACGATGAGTCCGTCCAATTTTTTTTAACTGATTGGTTTGTGACTGTACGTGCATATCAATGGTATGTTATTAAGATTACTGTTATACAGGGATCAGCAAACCAGTACAAAGGCATATTTGATTGTGTGCAAACTATTATAAGAGAAGAAGGCTCGCCAGCTCTTTTGAAGGTATGATTTTGTTTGTTTTGGACGGTTTCCCTGCTCTTCACTCTTTGCTTATTATCCATAAATTCTCTTTATTCTTTTTATCATTTCGCATGCATCCCAATTGACTGGCATTAATTTTACCCTTACTCGGGAGACATGACTGAAAGGAAATCATTTGATTCTACTCATGACTTCATAATCATAGACTCAAAACGTTGGACGTGAACTTCATTTCCCGTTGTTTCCAATTTAATACTATTGATAGGCATGTATTTGGATGTTGCAGCTTAAAAGTAAGGATAGAATTGGAGTACAAGGGTATAGAATAACATATATTGTGGAGTGCACTTCTCCTTTTTAACAAGCTGTACCTTTGAATAATGAGACATTTCATGTGAACGGAAGGAGTATGCTGTGTTTATTTCCTTGCACCTCCATTTGACAAATTTGGTTTCTCTTTCCATTTTTGGTTCATGTAAATTTAATGAAACTGCTGAGCAGATTGATGATTAAAGTGATTGTCCGAACTTGTCGCTTGTTGCAGGGCATTGGACCAAGAGTGCTATGGATAGGCATTGGTGGTTCGATATTCTTTGGTGTTCTTGAGAGCACAAAGCGTTACCTGGCCCAGAGGAATCAATCTGAGGATAAAACTTCAAATTCGGAGTAGCAACTTATCTCTGTACATGCACAACTAGTTCAAGAAACAGTGAAATGAAAGTAGGAACTTGTATGTAAGAAATTAGGATAGGGTCCTGCACTGGGGTCTTGCAGACAAATGATATGATGCGAGTGCGAAGATTGTTGACCGTGGGGTAACTCAGATTTTTCTCTACTTTGCTGCATGTTTTGTTTGCTTTCTCCGGCTTTACTTCTTGTTCTTATCACTTTGTCTTGGATGGCTTCTATGTCGAGATATTGCACTGTTTCCTCCCAAATTGATCCTTGAAACGCACTCTATCTCAATCCTTGATTACTTATCGTGGTCTTCACCTTCCATCTTGGAGATAATTTTCCTATTCTCTCAATTATTGTTACAAAGTTTGATCATTGCTACTTAATAACTATTACTAACGAACAATATAGATGAGCATCATAGATTTAATCCTCAGTAGCAACGAAGAAGGAAAATAAATTAGCTTACCAACATCCGACAACTGAGAACTAGCCCATTGGATATCCCTGAGAATTATACAAGGCATACAAGGCTAATCCTTTGTTTGCTACTTATGCCAAGGAGGGAGCAATTGGATTCCATCCTCTTAAGTCAAGAAACTAATTGTTCATAATAATCATACAATAGAAACAACTACAAAGCATGCACACAATCCCATGGCCAAGGGGGAAGAATTTGTTATCATTCTACCCTCTCATCTAGCAAGCAATTGCTTTATAACATAACCCACGATATTTCTAGCAAGATTCTACGAGAATCTAACATAAAACATTCAAGGAAATCAAATGATAATCAAGAATAACGAGTTAAGAATTTCACAATACATACCTCAAAAAAGAATAATAAATCTCGTAGGAATTTCAATCAATTGTTCACAAGGTTAATCTAAGCTCCTCCACCTACTACTACTATATTACACACAAGATCTAATCTAAGGAAGAAAAAGGGAAAAGAGGACGAGGAACAAGGAATTGCAGTAAAAAATGTAGAAGAAAAAAGAATTAAACTTGCAGTAAAGGTTTCACGGACGACAGAACAGTACCCCTGATCTATGGTGAGGATCCTTTGCAGACTGCAAAGTTGTTCCAGCGGTCCTCGACTTGGTGCTCAATGCGTTAGTTGGCTCTCCCGGACCGCGGCGTGGTGCTCGTGGTCCGTGACCATACTGGATGAGATTGCTACTGGCCGTCTGATTTTCGCTACTGGCTTGTTGCTCATACCAATTAACAAGTTTGTCTTCACTTGTATGGTCGCACCGTGAACTACCATGCTCGGATCTTCAACGACCAACTCGACTCTTGTCGACAGGGGTTAACGCCAACTCCTCAGATTTATGTCTGGCCTTGATATCAACACATTAACATTTGAATACAAGAACTCATATCATTTTACAACAAATCTCCCAAATCTGGGATATTGTCTCAAAATAACATGTTTGAGCATAGACGAGATTATTGTCACTTGTACTAGCAAAATGTAACGCCTCTTACACGAGAGACTCCCCCACTATTTTAAGAAACACCCTCACCATCAATAGATTTTGTGCCACAAGTGTAACCATTGATGTCGTAGCCACCAAATGAAAGAATTGTTCCCAAAGACCTAAGCGGTAACCATTTCACAGTTCTTAAGTGATCAATAACGTTTACATGAGCTCTAATCTAGGAGGTGACGATTGTTGTACATTTTTAAGAACTTGGGTTTCATAAATATCAAGGTGGAATACTGTAATCTCATCCATGTGGATATTGATGTATGTACACCGTCTTCATGGTTCCGAAAAAAGTAAAAGTGGTTGGCACTCAAATTCTTCCACACTGGAGCTAAATAGCCTACCTTGCCTCACACCTTTCCCTTCTAACATACCTTTATGCCTAGATTTAGGAACACTGACATATTCCGCCTCTTTCAAATAATTAATACAAATTTCAATGCCCCCCTTTGTCACGTAATGTTGTACAATATTTGCACCAGCCTTGTACGGTTCTTTACAAATTGCTTGAAAAATTCTTATATACCTATCGAAGAGGTACATCAATCTCAGACTAATGGAACCGCATAACTTAATCTCCCTCACCAAATGCATGATCTAATGCATCATAGGAGGAAAAAACATCTCTGTCTGACACAACACTTCAACAGCCATTACTTGCACCCTGTCCAACTTGGAGCTACTAATACTCTTAAGACTAATAAAAAAAACCTTTCTTCTTACCGAGAAGTTATAAATAGCTTCGTATTAGCCTCACCACCTTTGACCAACCCCCAAAAATATATATTTTTGCCTCCGATAGATAAAATTACATTTTAGGCTCGATAAAAAACCTTAAACACAACGCAATTCATAACTTCACTACTAGAGAGCGAGCCAAGTCCAGCTCACCGGCAAGCGATCAACCCCGAAAGAAACATAGAAGTGCTACTCGCCATAATACCCTCCACTAGGCCACAATCTTGTAGAGGTAAGCACACGACACTGACCATTATCACAAGATCAAGGAGCCTATAAATAGAGACTCATAACACCGGTCAAGGAAAGTAACTCTGAACATACTATACTAATGAAAATCTCTGAGACTAATGGTGACACAAAAATTTCATGTTTTCTTAGGGCATTTAACAACACTTTTTAGATGCTTTTGTTAGCAGTTAGTTAGGTTTATGAGTATTCTGCATGATAGAGAGTTGAAAGCACTTTGTTTGGTTATTTCCATTAACTGTCTATTTTGTGAGACATTTATGAATTATTAATATTTTTCCTCCATGAGTTGATCTACTTGATTTTATGAGCTTAAATGAAGATCGTCGTTCTAGAAAGTCATTCGCAAGAAGGGTAGTATATAAAAGACCAATTACAAGGTTGGTAGTAGAATTAAGGCCATTGGATATAAAGGAAGAATATTAAAGAAGTTGGGAGAAGGACGCAAGAAAAGAGTAAAGCTTCAAGTATGATCAGAAATGTTCCTAAGGAACAGATCGTGTCAACTGGCACTGACCATGTTGATCAACTTGCCCAAAAAACACTCGGCCTAAAGGACAGATTGTGTAGTCCTACATGGTCCGCGTAAATTCAGAAAGCTTGGTACATGTCCCAGAGGACGGGCCGTGTAACTCTACACGGTCCTACCATCTCAATTTTCCACAGACATGATTTAGGACACAGAAAATGTAATTCCACATGGTCCACCCCCAAAATCCTTGGCATAGTCCGTACCAGTCAGTTGACTAGGGTTTGATCAGCGGGCAAAAACCTTCTCTCTCCTCCATGATACATCAAATCCTTATCCTTAGGATAAAAGAGAGGGAGATGGATCTAAAATATTTCCAAACACATTTCCTCTCTTTCTTCATCCATTTCATGGCATTTATGACTTCCAAACCCATATATTCTAGGTGTTTGATTATGGTAGCTTAGATTTTAAGCTGCTTTGCCTATAAGCAAATAACTTTTTAGCAGAGCTTTTAAGCTGCTTTGCCTATAAGCATATTTGTTTAGCAGAGCTTTTAAGCTGCTTTGCCTATAAGAAAATAACTTTTTAGCGTTTGGTAAATTGCTAAAGCAGCTTATTTTGAAAGTAGAATATTTTGGGGGGGGGGGGGGGAGCAGAAGGTGGTCTCTCCTACTTTCAAAATAAACAATCTTTGCTTATAAGTACATCTCTTCCAAATACACCCTTAGTATCTTGGGGATATTTGTAAGCGTATTTGACCATTGACTTGTGAGACTCTTAGTCTTACATTGATTTAAATTATTCTATTGTTATCATTATTTCTTAGTCTTAAATTATTATGATTATGCATGTTTGATGTTAGTGTGTACAACTAATTGATTTCATTGCATGATTTAGCACTAGGCACGGGAAATAACCTAGTAGTATTTTGTTTTTTTGTTGGGTTTTGTCAAAGGTCAATGCAAAGGTCGTGTTATAGGAGGGAAAAATATCCATGATTTTTGATTCTTTGTGTGAATTAGGCTAGATGACTTGATTAAATTTTTTTGTCAACGATGCAGAGTGACACGACCACATACTGTCGTGGTATTATATAATATAAATCTTACTGGGGTTGTATACTAGTTCTAAAAGTATTGTCTCCTATTTGTAGTAAACTAGTCTAGATAAAATTCTAGAGGGAAATTAATGAGAAACTAATGCTCTAGGTTGTAAAAGCATACACCATCGTAGTGGGTGTTCTCGATGGAGGTCCCGTGTTTAATTTACTGTGCAATGTCAGGTTTATTTACCCCGAGAGTGAGGGCTAAAAGGGGTCAATGGTTCTAGTGCCCTTCTAGCTATAACTGGCGGAGGTGAGAGTTTAATGAGAGGGTGGAGCCGGGATACTAGTCATCGTGAGAGTTCTCGGTGAATCAACCTCTCCACATTGGGTGATAATTCATAAAGTAATCAAATAGTAATTATGTGAATAGGAGTCAAGGAACGAGTCTCAAATGTCAAATATGCGATGCAAATACCCCCAAGATCATCATTACCATATTTTATCCCTTGCTATATATATATTTGTATGCTTATAGTTAAAGTTTAAATATTTCAAGCTAAAAACCCCCTATTTTCTATACCCCAGACACACACAAACACACACGTGGTGACGCTTGTGTGTGGACTATGCAAACCTATCTCTTAAACTCCTAAATCTATGTGGACGACACCCTAACTTACCACTATCTACTTCTAGTAGTTTGGAGTGAGTAAGGGAGAAACACTACAAGTATTATCTTTGATTGTTGCACTCCGGGTTTTTAATGACGCCTGTGGTGCCGCATAAACTAACTTGGGCATTGGAGTTTCTCTATGGAGACTTCCTCGGGGATTCTCTTGCAGGTAATCAAGAAGGTGGAGATAACCAGGCTGATTGCGAGTATCATCATCATCCTGGAAGGATCTCCCCCATATCAAGTTTGCAACCCAGGAGCAGAAAACATATCCGTAACTCAGTCTGTGCAAATATGCGTGGTTCACGATGACCAGCTAAAACCTAGGGGTTGTCCGCAACTTTTGCCTTCACTTTCCTCTTATATAAATTTTTTATCCATTGGATCTAGGTTCGAACTTCTAGGCAAAAAACTCAATTTCCACATTTATTACTCGTCATTTATTGCTAGTTTTTCATGAAAAATTATGGCTTTGTTATGGGTTTTGCATGTTTAGGTTAGATTAGTGTTTAGGAGCTTTGAACCCAAAGGGACGAGACAAATTTCTCGAGGACAATGACCTAAATATTGGAGACACTTGTTTCTTCGCATTGCTCGAGTCATGTGAAGCGAGGTTCATGTTCTAAGTGGTCGCAATGAGTGGTACTCGAAGCATTAAATATCTGTTTTTTGCTAGTTACAATTCAAACTATTTTATTTTGGATAGTTTGTACTTTTGCAATCTATTGTACCTTACTTCCGAAGATTTTATTTGTTGGTACACTTCATCAAACTTTATGAAATGAATTTTAATCACTGATTATCACAACGCACATGCTTTTTTAACCCATGAAGTGTGACATAACCGGTGTTGGTTGCCCATCGATGCCATAATCGGTCCACCCGACAACATGTGCGTCGTCAACTGGAAAAATCAAAGCTTAAGCTTGGTATAAAATTAAACATCTGATGTCGCACACCTATCGGTCAAATTTTTACGTCAAATTTCTAGACTTTTTACCTCGGTTAAATAATAATCGAGGTAAAAAGTGTACCTTTTACCTCAATTTTTTACTAGGGTAAATAATATATTTTACTTTAATTTTTTAAAAATAAAGTAAAAAATGAATTTTCTTGTAGTGGTGTCCATGTTTGTGGCTGGATATGGATTAGTGTCCAGTATCATGACCGGCCACAACATTGGTGTGTCTGGCCTCAGAGAGTGGACAAACTGATCTCGTGTCCAAACTCATAGAACGGACACACGATCTCGAGTCCGACTATTGGGATCAACCTTGTAAGTAGACCCACTATTTTTTTGTCTGGCTTTAGGAGTAGACATTGGAGGTCGTCGCCGTACCTCTCAAAGCTAAATTTATAAGCCCTACATGCTTCCTATCTACACCTAAGTAGATAATGACAAGTCGGGGTTGTCCACGAAGAAGAGAGATTTTCTAAAGGTTTAAACATATAAGGTTGATATTAGGCTAGAAATATATATATATATATATATATATATATATATATATATATATATATATATATATATATATATATATATATATATATATGGGAGGTTTGGTTGGTTTTGGTCCTAAGTTATGAAATTAAAGACAAGCTAACTAGAAAAGTCAAGTAACTATGCTAAACATGCAACAAACTAAGAAAAAGGGTTTAAAACTACAAAAGACAAAGCCTTGGGGGCAATTGCTATCCACTTCCAAACTTCATGTAGATCATTGAACTATTCACTCATTCCATTACATTCATTACCTATGTGGAATGCTATCACTTCCATTTAAATAGATAGACATTCTTTTCTTTTTAAGAGTAATTCACAAAGGCGATCTACGACCATTTGCAAACCTCATTGACAATCACTTTAGGCGATTGACGACTATAAAGATATGTCATCAATGGCCGTATGTCCATTTTATGTGCATAATTTAGTACTATTTTGGGTCACTTTTGTGCTTTTTTATTATCAAGAGCTTGTGTTTTACCTTGAAATTCTCTTAGGAGGGGAGAGTAACTTTACACTCTTTTACCTCTTCTAAGTGGATTTTGCGTGACAAGGGAAGAACACGGAGGCATGAAGATCGGAGACCATTAAAGATCACATTTTCGAAGACTTTTGAAGACTTGCTTCGAAGACATGAAGACCGGAGGCCATCGAAGACCATTTTTGAAGACATTGAAGACTTGAAAAATGAGAGGAATTACTATGAAGATAAATGTTTACCACAAGAAGAAGAAAAGAAAACAGGATTAAATTCTGGCACTCACTGCGAGTCGCGATGGCCTCGTTGCGACGAGCCCGTCACGAGTCGCGACCAACGGGTGACCAGAATTAACCTTATCCTTTTTGTACTATAAATATCACTCTCTTTCCTCTCATTCATATCTTCGTCATCTGCATTTTTGGTACTGTTTAGAACCCTATTTTTCTTCCATTTTCATCTTTGAATTCTCTTGTATTATGTTTAGTTTTTTAGCATTAATTAGTATGAACTCTTGTAGCTAAATCTAGTTCTTGGGAGCAATTGACTAAGGCTTCCAAGCCCAAGTCTTAAGAAAAATTTGTAGCCTATTTGATACTCTTACTATTATGCATTTATGGAGCATTGAATGTGTTTGTTAATGTCATTAAAGTTATTGAAAGCTTGAGTATATGAAGTACTTGTATGATATGCTTGTTAAGGTTTGGGGAAATGGGTAGATTTCCCCTTTTCTTGATAGGAATCCAAGAGTATGATTTAGAGCTTTTGATTGTGTTGATGGATTGATAATTGCTAGATGAATATGATAATTTTGAACTCTTTTTCATGTTTGTTGCTTGTAGCAAATGAGAGAAGTCTATGAATGTCGATCGTTCTTGACTAATCTTATGTAAATGCATGAATTGGTTAAATGCTTAGACACGGTGTAGTGTTTATAAGTGTTGCCAAGCTTGTTAATTCTTCGTGCTAAATGCCATCAATGAGAGACTTTTAGTCATGTTTCGACTACGAGAGTCATTGGTGAGGTTTGACAAGAGATGTCGAATTGACTCTTGCAAACTACTATCTAAGAAGGATAAAAGTTTAGTCTTCACAACAAGTAGTGAAAGTAGTAAATATGTTGCATGTTCAATGATGGATAAGAGGTTTGGAAGTGGAAGTCAATT
Organism: Rubia yunnanensis; assembly: GCA_037428765.1. Classification (NCBI taxonomy): domain Eukaryota; kingdom Viridiplantae; phylum Streptophyta; class Magnoliopsida; order Gentianales; family Rubiaceae; genus Rubia; species Rubia yunnanensis. Next base: position 58,753,239 of record CM075069.1, on the reverse strand, counting down.
GCGCCCAAGGTTCTGTTAATTTTTGTTTTCATCGTATCTTTAGTTGTATTGCATGATTAACATAGTTCTCTTGCTTTGCTAGTTATTGTATTTCGATTTGATAACTTAGGATCAAACCAATCACAACCCACCCTTGTTTACATGCTTTTATATGTATCTATGTATGTACATGCCTAGTATGTTTTCTCCTATATATGTTTAAATACTTGAAAAAATCCCTATTCTCGTGGACGATCCGACTTGCCATTATCTACTTAATTGTAGATAGGAAGCATTAGGGTTTAAAAATATTAACTTTGAGAGGTATGACGACGACCTCCCAATGGAATTATACACGAAAGGCCTTAGATTTGATAACAACAAGCCTTCTACCAAAGACATAGCCATTTAACCAAACAAAGCATTCATGAGGTCAAGCCTAGAATAATCAACATTCGAGATTCATTGTTTAGATAAAACCTAGAACAATCAAATTTCAAGATTCAACCTTTCATTGCATCCATAGAATAAATATGAGAACAATCCACATTAACATACTTATTTAGCAAGAATCCAACACATTATGCATGAGAAATTCTAAGTCCATGTTCTTGGATTTTCATGCTAAAGAGCTAAGAAATTTGCAACTTTCCTAACACTCTAACACTTCAATCATACAAACACTTCCTATTCTCAAACAACCCATGGCATAAATGAAGTAAAACACAACACTAAGAACACATGAATGCTAAATAACAAAAGCTTCAAGAACGAGTGAAACAATCTACTCATTACTTTAACTACTTGTTGTGAAGATAAATCTGCTATCCTTCTTAGATAGTAGTTTGCAAGAGTGAATTTGACATCTCTTGTCAAACCTCACTAATGACTCCTCAATCGATAAACGGATAAAAGTATCCCATTAATAATGTCGAGCACGAAGGATCAACAAGCTTGGTAACACTTATAAACACTACATCGTGTCTAAGCATTGAACCAATTCACACATTTACACAAGATTAGTCAAGAAAGTTCAACGTTCATAAACCTCTCCTATTTGCTACAATAAAAAAACATGACAAAGAGTTCAACATTATCCCATTCATCTAGCAATTATCAACACACCAACACCAATAGAAGCTCTAACTCATGCTCTTGGATTCCATATCAAAAGAGGGGAAACTTAGCTACTTTTTTCCAACCTTAACAAGCAATCATACAAGCAATTCATATACTCAAACTTCCAACAACATTAATGCCATTAACAATCCACATTCAAAGGTCAATAAATGCACAATAGAGAAAGCAATAGATAGATAGAAATGATTCTCAAGACATTAGCAAGGAAGTCTCAATCATTTGCTCCAAAGTACAAAACTAACCTAGTAATGAAAATGCATGATTAATCCTACAAAAAACCAAGAAAAGAAAGAAGAAAAACTAGGGTTTGAAACCCAGAAAATTGCAGGGAGAAGAAGAGAAGAAAGAGAAGAGATAAAGTGCTATTTATAGTACAAGAAAAGGAAGGTGGAATTTTGGCCACCCATCCATCACACGTTACGAAGGGTGCCCAGAATCCACAAGTGATTTCTTTCTTCTTCTTGTCTCGAGTTCTCCTCTTCCCTTTACTTTTCTTCAATCCTTCAAGTATTCAAAAACTCAAATGTAAGTCTTCAAATCTTCAAAGGTAATATTCAAAGTCTCCAAACAAACTGTCTTATCACACAAAATCCTATAGAAAAGCAATTAAAATGTTTAAGTCGCTTTTAACTTCCCTTAGAGAATTTCAAGGCAAAATGCCACATCTAGAGCACAAAAGTGTACAAAAGTGAATCCTAAAAGTCCTAAATCTAAGTCCTAAAATTTTCTAATATAGTGGGTCAAAAAACCCCAATAAAGTCACCCCATTAGATACAGATTTACAATAGAACCACCTTTAATTGATGTACATCAAAGACGGTTCCTCTTTTAATCGGAACTGAAAGCAGTTTCGAGTTCAGACCTCAATCAAAGACAATTCCTTAGGATTGACTCCATCTAACGGTTATTCGATTTAAAACAAGAGTTGGCGTAAAATAAATGGATGATTTAGTCCATTCAAAGTAAAATTAGACTGCATGAACTAGAATTGGAATTGGAGACATGACTCTATTATGGTTATTATTATTATTATATATAAGAAAATGAATGCCAGTACTACTTCTGAAATAAAAAACGACTGCAATGAATGAATTACTAGTAAGTGCATGGTTATTAACCCAAACGACTAGAAATAAAATAAATAGGGTTTATGTCAAGTTGCCGAATTAGAAATCATATAGAGTGGTGTATAAGTATGAACCTGGAGACGCAGCATGAAGCATCATCCAAACTCAACACATCACTCCATTTCGGCATTACTCTAAATTTCTTTATTATTCTCCTCAGTCGTTATGTCAACCTCGGTCGCCGATGTCAGGTACCAAATGTATGAACTTCCATCAAGTTTGGGCGAGAATCCCTCCAAGTATGCCCTCAAGGCTTTCTTCTCTAGTTATGGGTGGGTGTATGTATGCAAAATCGTCAACGAAAGCAGCAACAATGTCACCTTCGACAACCCTTTCTACGGAAAAAGTGGCACTATCGCCGCCGGGAAACAAGAATCCGCTAAAAGCGCCGGTTGGATCCCCTATTCGGGCACTGATAAGCAGTACACGATTCAGTACTACCATACAATGGCGAAGATGTGGACAACCATCGGTATTACCAATCTTGATCGCGATTGGATGCTGGCCTTTAAGTACGCTGGGGTTGATGTAGACGAGCGTGAGGTTCAGCCAGTTAGTGGTTTATGGTCGGAAATCGCCCTTATTATCCGGGACGACGGGTTTAAGATTTATGGTTGCAGTTACAAACAGATTCAATCAAGCATTTCTCTCAGGCTGCCCCCTAGGTAATTATTGGGTTGCAAAACTGCGTCTTCTTCTACTTCACCCATGTCAATGAAAGAACCGTGTGAGACTTGGTTAACGCCCGTTCAATCAGTGTGTGTGTGTGTGTGTTTTCCCTTTTTCATACTGTCAATCAATAAGTTGTAAGGAGTAATATTATAAATGTATGTTTATTTGGATCAACAAGTCAGAGTGTGTCTCATAAGAGGTGGTTTGTGCATAAAATTATAAATAGTTCATTATATATTTTTATTTATACATTGCATTTGTTAAATTATATACTCCTTCTATCCCATCCATATCTGCATACTTTTTGGTTAACTCTCTCTTGGTATGTTTGACCGCCGATAACTTTAGTTACACATACCAATGGTGTATTAAAATTTAATATCTCGAAAATCCATTATGCATAGAATCTAATGATATCTCACATGAAGATATATGCATCTATATACTAGTTGAAATTTATGGTCAAACGTGTCTTGAGAAATTGACCAAAAAGTGTGCAGATATGGCTGAGACAGAGGGTAACTAAATTTAGAATTTTTTTATATTATATATTTTTATATTTTCACATTCAAATACACATTATTACTTTTTTTTAAACTTTTAATACAATAATTTAAATTTAAAAAAAATTACAACATTTAAATATAGTGGAAACAATCCATAACTTTATGAACATGCCACATTTCCTGAGATTTTCTCTTCAAATTAATTTCGTGTGATAGATAACAGATCCATTATGTGTAATTACTTATTTTAACTTGAGAAAAGTGCAGACGTAACCTTATATAATTGACGAAAGTGCAGATATAGCCCTGTACTAATTGAAAGTGCAAATATAACCCTATCTATTCAGGTTATGTGCAAATATAACCTTTTTCATCAGATTCAGGCCGAAAATGAGTGAAAAGTCTATTTTACTCCTAAGAAAAAAAAGAAAAAACAAAAAAGATGCATTTACTATTTTAACCCCCCAAACCCCCTACCATAATGCCTCTTCTTCATTTTTATCTATGCCATTTTTACTTCTGCATTTACTTCATTTTTATTCTTCTCGCCCAAAAACCACAATTTCTTCAGCGCCCAAAAAGTCTTCTGCCTTTAAGGCTTCATCGATCACAACGGTGAACGACACTGTTCGATCTCAAGGCTTCATCGATCGACGATGGTGAAGGCGCCAGTTGCGGGATTCTAGTGACGAGCTTCAGACGGATTCCAATGGCGAGGGTTTCAGGTGGATTCAGATGGGTTTCGATGGCTTTAGACGGACTCCAATGACGGGGCTTTTGATGGATAACGAGGCTTCAAACAGACTCCGATGGCGAGGGCAGCTAATGAATTCCGGCGATATAGAGTGGCGCGGCGAATGCTGGTGAAGTGGTGGATCGACCGGAAGGTGGTGGTGGTGGCGGGGCTCGCGGCTGGAGCTGGTGCGAGCAAGACTCGCCGGAGTTGGTGAAAGAACCCTAAAGAAATTGATAAGGCTCGCCGGAGTTGGCTTCATCAATGTCCAATGGCGGAGCTTGAGAGGCATCCGTCGTCTTGCTTCATCGATTAGGTTTTTTCTCCTCCATAGCTAGGGTTGTGCGGGGCTGGTGGTGGGTTTAGGTGGTAGATGAGGGATTAAGTGGCGGGGCTCTGGTTCTATGGTAGTGGATAAGGGATTAGGTGGCGGGGCTTAGGTTCTAAGGTCACTGGGAAGAATTGTGATGATTGGTTCAAAAAATCCGATGCTTGGCTGATCGGCACCGGGGTCTGAGCGGGCGTGAGGCTGAGCAGCGGTGAAGTGTTCATCGGCAGAGCTGGCTGGTGGCGGTGCTCACTGTTGGTGGTTACTGGTGGTAGTGACTTGGGTGGAAGGTGGTGGATGGGCAGGGCGGGGTGGTGGTGGTGGTGGGGCTGCAACGGAAAACTGGTGATGGAATAGTGGCTGTGGTGGCAGCAAAGGGAAATTTTATCTTTTTAATTTTGTATTAGGTTAGAAGGGCAATTTGGTCATTTTCGATCGGTCAATGGCCGGAAATGGCCAGTCAATGTTGGAATAATGGCTTTAGGGTTATATTTGCACTTATGTATAGATAGATTTATATTTGCACTAAAAAATAATTGAAGGTTATGTCTGCATATTACCCATTTAACTTTTTGTAAGCAAATTATCCACTACTAAATGGGAGGATTTTATTGTACTCTCCAAATCTTGATGCGAAATTAAGATGCCATTTTAAAAAAAATGAGTTCCCCATCTCTAGCAATGGGGTTTAATTTACCATTAGACCCTAAGGTTGGTTACCAAAAAGATACACTAGTGGTCTACACCTCCCTCAATCATGCAAAGTACAAAACAAAGATAGCATCACATTAGTGGGAAAATGAGCTATTAAAGGTGGCTATATCAGACTAGAAAAGACACTTTCAAAGTGCTTTCTCTGGTCGTACCTTTGATCGGCGCCTCAAAAAGGTCAGAGGAACCACCTTTAATATGTTCTCCAGAACCGCTGTAGCAACTGGAAGAGGAGACGAATGAACATTTGTTCTTCAAATGTGAGTTTTCTGAGGTTGTATGGGGGCGCATAAGAACTTGGATTGGTTTAAGGAGACGAACTAATTCAATCCCAAGTTCCATGACTTGGGTGAAGAGGCAAATTAAAGGCTCAAAGATGAGAAAGAAGTTTGGTATTTTAGCCTTGATCACCACGGTTTATCGCCTTTGGAGGGAAAGGAATAATGTGGTTATGGATGGTGCTCAACCAAGTTCGAAAAGAGTGGTGAAAATCATTATGAAGGATTGCTACATGGTGATGAATAGGCTATTTCCGGATGAGCACTTGTTTCACATGGAGGGTTGATGGGTGCTGGCTGCCTTGCGCTTGGTGCTTCATGTTGCGGGACTTTGTGTTTAACGCACGGGTGCTTCATAACACGGGTCACGGTGCTTCATTTCAGGCGCGGTACTGGGCATCAGGACCAGCGCTGGAGTTGGCCGATTGATGCGATGCAGGGCGCCAGGCAGGGCGACGGTTTGTGAGTGTGGCTGCTGGATCCCGCGTCACGGTTAGCTTCTCTTGGCGCGGGTGCTTGGAATTTTTGTGGGACGATTGAAGCGGTTTTCAGCAATGGGAGCGTGCTGCTTTGCGCCCGATGGAGTCCAGGTTTGCTACGGATTTTTATTGGATTTCTAGTGGCAACACCAGCCCGTTTTTTTGGAGGAGGCAATAGGTTTTAGAGTAAGGATTTACACTCCGATGCTCTTTCTCCTAAGCCTAGTTTTTACTATTGATTTAACGGTTATTTTTTGCGCTTTATGCTTGCGCTACACTTTGTGTTAAACTAGCATTTAGCTGTTCATTTGCTCAAAATGGAGTGGGCGAGTACATACTCGCCACGCTTGGTGCACGCGGTACAAGTGCATCCATTCTCACATCCTCAGGAAGTTGCTTTTATTGGGAAACACAAAGGTTGGAGGCACGGCCTCATTAATCTTTGCCCATTGGATCAACTTCGGTGCAAACAGAGAATGTCAGAAGGCCAATAACATCCCTCTTTCTTCATCTTAGGGATGTAAATGGTAGAAGCTGTTGTTCATTTGGGTCATCGGCTTCAACTTACTTGCGACATCCAAGACCCGAGACATCCTCAGCTGCATTAGGATATTCTTATCATCCGACCTTGGATCTTAGTTTCTTCATCAACGTTCCATCAACTACACCAGTCAAGACCCGAGACTCTATCTCTCGGCTGCATTCTGGAATTGGAATGAAGAAGGCCCCATTTGTTCGGGGTAGAAGCGGATTGTTTTGTTTATGGGTAGTGAGTTTGTTCTCACCTCATTATTTCGTTTGTGTTATAGCCTGTGTTTTTCCAGGTTGTTTTGTGCTCCCTCTGCTCGTTTATCTTGCATTGGGTTGGTTGTTATTTTACTAGACATAGGGGGGGGGATAGGAGAGTGTTGCCCTCCGGGTTTACATTCTTCTATTCCCCCCCTACCTCTTTTGGACTTTGCTCCTTAGGTCTACTACGTAGCCTAAGGTTGGATTCTTTTGCATTTGGTGGGGCCCTTTTCGGGCTCCACTGCAGGTTCCACCGTTTATACTATTTACCTATTTATGTCCAGAACCGCTGTAGCCTCCATCGACCCCTGGATATACGTTCCAAACTCGAAATGTCATGGGGTTCCGGAATCGGAACCTAATTCAAATCCTAAATTCGGTCCTGGGAGTTTCCGGTTCGGATCCACAATCTAACCCTCTTCTGTAAATTCACGCATTATATTTTTTTGGGCGAATTTTATTTTCGAGTTTGGAAGGTGAATCAGCTATGACCATATTAAAGGCTTGAATTTGTTAACGAGATCGGAAGTCCACATGGCTCCAATGGTAAAAATACAATTTTTATTCATATTCCCGGCTCAAAATAGGCCTCATTCTACAGCCACAATTGTAACACAATACACAGAATTATTCTACAAGCTAACAAAAATCTATAGAAAATGCTAACCAAGTAATAATCTATAGATAAGAATAGAAATAAAAAAAGTTATATTCCAAACTTTCACATGACATTAATTTATCTAAATTGTGTTACTCTATCAAGTTAGGGTTCCTAAAGGTTGTTGAGCGGTTGAGAATAAGATTCCTAGACAAACAATTCCTTGCGCTGTTGATGTTTTCTTTTGAATAGGGCCTCATTACCTTTGGAAGAACCTACGAGTAGCAAAATAGTAGCAGTTCTCATGTTGAGATTGAGACACTATTAATGTTTAGTATAACCAAATGTACAATTACCTTGTCAATTTCAAGTAAATCCAACTTTACGCCTTCTATGCACTCTATTGCGTACAACATTACATAATAACCACACTCGCATGTTTGCGCTTGATTCTTGTACTGATTTAAAACAATATAAAATTATAAACGTCTAGAAACACATAAATAAATCCCCGTTGGAAAAAAAGAAGCAATTGTACCGTATTATACCTTAATTTCAACCATATCCATTTTGATTTCATCATCTTCGCTAGTGTTCTTCACAGCGGACTCCAAAATTTTGACAAATGATTCCAATGGTTAGAAGTGCAATGAATCCATCCAATATACCCGTTTCTTTTCCGGAACAATCATGATAAATCGCCAATGGTCCCTAAACCAAAAAAAATAATTTTATTTTCATAAAATTGCGTAAATGATGTTTGTAAAAGTAATAAATATCGTAACTATAACCTTTCAATGTTGGACGCAATGAATAATTAATTATCCTTCCTCCCAAAGTTTTTGCGAATGTAGTCGATTCTCCCTTGGTTTCTTCAATCAATTTCTTGAGTCATCACTGGGAACATGCATCCAACCCATCCCTTCTTTTGATAATACAAAGAACACATCTACCTTGAAATTAAGAATTTTTTCACAGGTCCCCAAAATTACTTCATAGCGCGATGTTATCTCGTTTCCCACCAAATACGCAATCGTTTCCAAAAAATGCATAAGTTGAGTTGCGTTCATATGGTTGAAGCCAATTGTATAGCACTCGTACGAAGTGAGGTGAGTCTTTCAGGACTTGTTCTCTTGGAACCGGTTGTCTAATCTTGTCTGGTGTAGTTTGGACCAATTTTGGTGTAGTTTGGACCTCTTTAGGTATTGTTGGCCGTATGACTTTCAAATGCCAGTCCTTTATAGGATCGACATAAATTAGTCGACGCAGCCATAAAAGAAACATTCCACGAGCGGGACTAACATTCTTGTGGTCTCCATCCGAAATTAGCAACGACACACTCTTCACTTACGCTTTCTCCATAGAAATTCTCGACAAACCTTCTGTAATTTCTACGGTGTGATGATGTTTCATTAACTCACGCAAAACTTCATCGGCTACGTGGAGTGGTTTACCATCTATGTCTTGATGAATGTATCTTACACACATGTGAACCCTACATCGCACCTATTACAATTGTTAAATATGATACAAACTTTGTATGAACAATTTGATAAAGTGATATGTGTACCTTTTTATCACTTGCAAGGATGACCTTTTTGAAGTTGTTGGCTTCGTTTCTAGGAGTTTGAATATTTGCCACCTGATTAACCTTAACATCTTTGGGAGAATGGTGTGATCCTCTTGATGGTGGAGTCCAATCGGGTATCAAATCATCTAAATTCTCGAGAAGAGCAAGCCCAGTGTGCTTGATCAACTTTCGATGAGAACTTCATGTTGCTTAATTCGTTTCTCTTTCCCAAGTTCTTGTTTTTGCAATGTGTGGATCTGCGATGGTTATGCACGACCATAGTACAGAGTAACTTCAAATGCCTCTCTTTGGGTCAAGAATGCACCCACTCCTCTAACACGCTCCAAGTGGTCGAGTTTTTTTTTGTAGCCTCACAAAGGATGTCTTGCTTAAACGTGGGTATGAATTTCCCTTTTAATTCTTCATTCTTTGATTTTCGTAAGTATTGAAACTATTGGAATAGGTTAGAACTTGTGAACATGAAATATGTGAGTGAAAAAAGTTGAAGGGTTTACCACTCGTTCCACAATTTTTATTTCGTCCTCCTTCTCGTACATACCCTCCTTGTTTTTTTGGCCTTTGAGGAATAGATCACATCTTTCGATCTCATCCACATCCATTGGTTGTACCATAGCCCTTGCCTCTTCTACAACCATCCCAGCCTCGATTGCAATTCAACATATCTCTCTAGACGTTCTTGCACTAACTTCATTACCGCTAATCCATAATCTTCATGGCTTAATCAGTGAGGAATTACATTCAAACCAAAAATGCATTATTGTTCTTTCCTCATACCTTATGTTAGCTTGTTAAAAACATATCAACGCTAAAGACGCCTTTATCAAAATACTTTATTAATTTAATTTAACTTTACTGACGATAGAATTATTCTCCAAAGCCCTTCTCTTGTGGATCTCCCAACTCTCCGATTGAATGTGTGTGCATGTTATCCATGGTCGATCACCTTTCTCCGAAGAAAAAATATAGTCCCTAGACAAAGTATATTTGTGTTCCCACCAACTCTTGCACATCATGGTCGTTGTCTTATTTCTTAGATATATCATATCCGGGGCAATCAATGTTAAAAGGGTCTCTATGAAGATTTAGAATGATGAGAGTTAAAATAGGGGAAAGTAAATTTGTAGAATAAGAGAATCGTAAATTAGGTGGTGAACATCACTATGGTTAATAACGGTACCTTGAACTCCATCCACAGGGTATCCTTATAGTATTTTGGTACCTCATGCCAGCTATCATACCTTATGTCTACCCTTGTTCTTCCAACCTTCGCGACCCAACTAGACAACTTTGCACGATCTTTAGACAAACACTTGCTCGACTTGTTGAAAACCAACAGAGTTAACTCTTTTCTATCCAACCCACATTCTAATGTTCTACAATGTGTTTGGCTAATCCTACCTCGTTGGATCCATCATCGTCATCGCAACCAAATCCTAATGTCACGGGCTGGTTATTTTGCAAACGTGAAGCATTATCACGAGTCTGTTTCTTAGACATTATTGAACCTATAACCACAAATTCTCCAATCCATCATGACACTAACTTCATACAACAAAGTTTAGGAAGAAAATACTACACATGAGATCGGCATGATGTTGGGAAATCACCCCCCTGGAATCAAGATAACAAAAGAAAGTAAGAAAACGAAACACAATTTTAATGTGATTCATCAATTTGGCTACATCCACGAGCAGAAATGGATTTTATTATCCGAAGATTTTACAGATACATACTCATAGATGGTGAATTCTAGACTAGATTAGATGTCTAACAAAACTCACTACTATTACAAGCAATAACTCTCACTATTTATAGAGTTCAGGAGCAGTTCTTCAAGTGCTTGCATTAACATATTCAGACTCTTGTATAGGATCACATCAACCAGGCTCTAAATATCTCACCATTAACAAAAATATGAATTCCTCACCATTAGGCTCTTGAAATTCCTTAACTGATTGGAATTGGAAGAGACAACCCAGCAAATCCCTTCTCGCCCCAAAATCCAATATACAGAACATATGTCAGATGTATCAGATCCAAAATAAATTCAACCAGGAAAGAATCTATTAAGAAAAAAAGACAATTAACAAGTTCAACCAGGAAAGAACTTGTAAACCAGCAGATGTAGCAGATAGCTACAGAGTCAACTCCTCCTCTTCAGAATTGTTACCAATTTCTGCTAAAGCAATAGAACCCTAGTCTCTTCCAGATTTCATCTTCTTTGGACACTTATTTTCCAGTGCCCACTATGCTTACAATAATTGTAAAGATCATCGGATTCAGGGTGCTTGAAACCTTGTCCCTTATTACCATAATTTCTATGTCCTTTACTTTCATGGACAACAAGAGCAGAAGTCTGACTACCTGCATCGGCTTCAACCGCCTTATGGCGCAGCTCTCTGGTATGAAGAGATACCTTAACCTCTTCCAAAGTCAAAGTATCTTTCCCACCAACAACATACTGAACATAAATCTCATATGATAATGGTAAAGACACTAACATAATTAAAGCGGCATGCTCATCGCTAATAGTAACCTCAAGATTATGTAGTTCTAACAAAATTGAGTTCAACAGATCAAGATGATCCTTGAGAGGTGTATCTTCTTGCACACAGAGACTAGGCATACATTGTTTTAGAAGCAAATTGTTGGTTAAACACTTCTTCAAGTACAAACTTTTGGAGCTTTGACCACAGACCAACAAAAGTTGTTTCACTCGCAACCTCGATGATAACATCATCAGCCAGGCACAACACAATCGTCGAATGAGCTTCTCATCCAGAGCCTCCATATCAGCACCCTCAATCGGTTTCTTGGATGTCTCACCCTTCTGGATTCCACCACAGCCAATAGTGCCCACAAACCTTACTGCTTCAGTAAAACACACATCTTTATTTGCCATAGACTGAAACTGTTTCTTCTTGTAAAATTATCAATTTTCATATTAATTGAAGACATTTTTTCTTCTTTTTTAAAGACTTGCAGCGACAAAAAAAACAAAAACGAAGTCAACAGAAAGCTTTCACTAACCAGACGAAACAAATCATAAGAAAACGGGAGTCTTTCACAGAAGGCCACCTAGACAAATTAATAGTCAAACTGGTATTACTATATATACTACCACCAGTAAAACCCAAAATATGAGAAAAGTAAAAACAAGGCCTTAGACAAATTAATTTTTGATTCCAAAGTTAACAATAAACCAAACCCAAAGCAGAGGAAAAATGGATTCCTAGATTATCGAGGAAGAACGCAAACCAAAGCCCAGAATTACCAGAAAGACTGAAACACGGTAGTGTTTTCCAAAAAAATAAAACAGAGTTACTTCCTTTGATTTTGAAGAAAAATAAGAACCATTGGCTCTGACACCACTTGTTGGGAAATCATTTCTTTAGGATCAAGACAACAAAAGAAAGTAAGAAAACGGAACATAAATTTTAACGTGGTTCACCAATTTAGCTATATCCACATGCAAAAATGTATTTTAATTTAGCTATATCCACATACAAAAATGTATTTTATTATTCATGGGTTTACAGATACAGACTCAGAGATGGTGGATTCTAGACCAGATTAGATGTCTAACAAAACTCACTGCTATTACAAAAGATAACTCTCCCTATTTATAGAGTTCAGGAGCAGCTCTTCAAGTGCTCGCATTAATAGACCTAGACTCTTGAATAGGATCAGATTAACCAGGCTTTAAATAGCTCACCATTAACACAACTTTGAATTCCTCACCATTAGGCTCTTGAACTTCCTCAACTGATTGGAATTTGAGGAGACAACCCAACATGAAATATCTTCAATTTTTTTACTTTGAAAAAATTGATCTTTAGGTTTTCACAACCCAGGGTACGACCTAGCTCACAATTATTAGGATTTCAATAAACAATCACATTAAAAAATTAATATATTCTATAGCCCAAAAGAAAATAAACCATCCAAAAATCCATTATTGAGCCCTAAATATTCTAGGGTTTTACAACACCAACCTTAGCAATAGACAAGTGGGAGCTTCAATTTCATGAAAGCTTGCTCACCTTCAAGCAATATGCCTTATTGATGATCTCCCCCCTGAAAAATGTAGGAGTAGTTAGCATTAACACTTACCTTTAATCAATATTTGAAGAAATCATGGAGAAGAGATGAAGATAAATGGAAAAGAGGGTTGTAGAGGATTTTGTTAGGGAGAAATTGTAGGAACTTGGGGTGTTTTCTTAGGGTATTTAACAGCCTTTGAATTCCCATCTTTATGACTTTTTATTTACTGTCAGATTTTAGCTTCCGAACTCGAAAGAACATATGGATCTTTGGAAGTGTACCTATGAATAGGTTCTGACTTCGAAACGTATTTTAATATAATAAAAAAATGGCACCAATTTTCAGCAGTTCAATCGACAATACAAAAACCTTCCCCAATTCCACCTCCCTATTCAAACCCTATCGGTACCTTAACAAAATTACCAATCTGATCACAATGTCAAGGACTAGATACACAAAGAAGAGTACTGGCATAGCTAGCAACCACTCACCGAGATCGAGCCATCAAATTGGGTTTTCAACAAAAAAACAGAAGGGGTATGTCAAATTCTCCAAGCTTAAGGTGATTAATGCTAAAGTAATTCGTGCATCATCAATTGAAGATTTGAGCCTACACCATTTGTTAAACTGTTTCAAAGATCAACATCTAGAGAATTTTTTATGTTTAGAGGAAAATGTTTATGTGGACGAGGTTATTCAATTTTAGGCTAGTTTGGGACAAAGCGTGAATACTCGTGATGTAACTAAGGTGAATGGCAAAAAAAGCCTTAGGTAGCTCCTACATCTCCCCCGAGAAATTGAGACCCAACGATCCCCATGACCCCCTAGAAATATATCACAAACAGAGTTGGTTATCGGTCATAGAAACCACCCCATTAGACCCCGTAGCCATGACTAGGGAATACTTCAATGGAACTGGTAGTACCCTAGTCCCGCAGAGAGCTATGGCATATGTGTTTTGACTGTAGAGCATATATTCATTTATGAGTGGGTATGTTTGAATATTTTTCCCACAGGTGGACACACATGTGAGCCGACGATTGGATATCTTATGCTATTCGACTATGTGGTGGAGGGTGTGAAGATGAACCCTAGGTTGACCATTATTATGAGTATGCTCAAGGCTGCCAATACCAAGAAAAAGGATCTCCTTTATGGTGGCTTGATCACTACTATGCTCAAGAATGCCGGCATCCAACTGAATGAACAAACTTTATGATTAGAGTTTTATGATGAGGCATGGTTTCAACATAAGCAATTGAGCATTGGCAATGAAAATAAATGGGAGCAGCGGTTCTTTCCAGGACAGGTGGCAAAGAATGCGAAAATGGCTAAGGAGGTGGAACTTGATAGAGCCGAGGGATCACAACCTCATAAGTATATAGCATAGTTTAATATTTTATAGTAAAATTTAAATACATCACATAATTATTGCTAATTTTGCATGTTGAATTTGTTTTTATTGTGTAGGTTCCCAGAGCAGCTGGAAGACTACCATAGAGAAGTACTTGAATTGCATTTGTGGTGATGTGGAAGAGACCTCTGAAATGTTTGCTAGAGCCGATGCCTAGCATCAACATTCCATGGAGGCTCAGGGACTCCAACTAGAACTAAGCAAAGATGAAGAGCCACAAAACTTTGAGCCAATTTTGACGGACTGCGAAGAAGAGGCCAAGACGGGGGCGGTTTGTGGTGGGAACCAATAGGATGACCACGACACCGATATTGAGCACATGCTTGAAGATGTTTAGGCCATTTTTCTTCTAGATTAGCATTTTCATGAAACCATATTGATGATTAGTTTGGATGACTTTTAAAGACTTCTAGATACAATTTGGGTTTTATTGTTAAGTTTGGGATGATTAATCAGTTTTTATGCATGAATTTGGGCCAGTTATATGGTCGTTTAAAAAAAAAATTCTTGCTTTGTTGTTTTATGTGTTTGGTTTCAATGGTGATGTCTATAACTTTAATGCTATAATATGCCATAAAACCGTTTTATTTAAGTCCCCTGTTTTAAAAAAAAATTACCATTAAAACCGATGAGGTTCCGAGCTTGGAACTGAGTCGGCTCTATATAAAAAAAGATAAGAATGAATTCCGAACTCGCCATTGGATTGGGTCTTATTGAACTAGTGGGCCGACTTCTCTTATGAGTTCGAAAACATAGGTTCCGTACTCAGCTCCCAAATCTGGCCCTTCTCGGGTCAAAACAAAGCACGTGTTGTTTCATAAATTAATTCTTTCCACACTCTGATGCTCCCCGGCTCCAGTTTATGAAGAGCCAAATTACACATTCCAAACTCAGAAGAGAGTAATCAGCTCTTTAAATAATTGGGAACGAACATGTTTTAGACTCGGAACCTGCTCTATATATAAAAAAGATGCCCAAATTTGTTTGTCTATTCTCAGTCCAACAACTTCCCAAAAACCTAAGCAATTTTATCGTCTCTCCACATCAAGCGAGCACAAAGCCAAAGGATTAACAATGAAAAAAGGTGGTTCAACATGCATCCCTCGTTCAAGATCCACAGCCGATAATCCTGGGTATGATAATGTCAAGTTTGTGTCGTTGTCCGTAGAAACTAGGTACAAT
Organism: Rubia yunnanensis; assembly: GCA_037428765.1. Lineage (NCBI taxonomy): Eukaryota > Viridiplantae > Streptophyta > Magnoliopsida > Gentianales > Rubiaceae > Rubia > Rubia yunnanensis. Next base: position 58,737,668 of record CM075069.1, on the reverse strand, counting down.
CAGTTACGTGTGAAAGGGAAATTACTTGATTGCTATGTTGTTGATTTCAATGAATACTTGCAAATTGGATTAGCTGATCTATTAGAAAAATTTAGAGACCAATATGTGGAAACTTTGTTCTCGTGTAACAAAGCATAGTATTTTGATTTGTGTGGTTAATTCTATAGCTATCTCCGAGAGCTTGGGAATGGTGATTACTCCAATAGGGTTGGAGGGATTGATATTTCTATCGACCAATGGATTTTGATGAAGCCCTATATTGGTTGTATAGGAACCCGGAAAGCGTATATTCGGAAGACATCGAGGGTCCATCAGACGATGTTTACCATAGGGAAAAGTTTCTAATGCTTGTTGATTACCCATATGTTGACCCTATCCAATGTTGTGTTAGGTATTTCCAACGTGATGCGGCGGGTTTTGGTAAGTCGGAGACTTTTTCTCTCAACCATTTAACAATAGATCAATGCATTGTGTATGAAATGATTCCTAGAAGCTTAGTTGCGATGGCCGGACACATCATGAAGCCTAACTATACCACTGGATGTTGTTTTATTTCATAATGGAGGGTAGGAAAATTAACCCTTGGGCGGCTATGTTAAGGCACATGGTTTGGGTTTTCACCTCAACAAAGGTGGTGAGGAGTCTCCCTTAAGGGAACTTAATCACCAAAATATTGAAGAAAGTCGAGGGGGTGGATATTTCTAGTGAGAAGAAATCTCCAAAGTACTTCAACAAGACCTAAAACAAGAGATGGGTCTTGGTGGATCATAAATGGTGCCACAAGACTCAATGAGGTGGGGAGCTGAGCAAGAGGCCAAGAGTTGATGAAGGTGAGTGAATTCTTGTTTTCCATTGCATTTTCTTTAATTATTGTATATTATCATAGATGGTTATGTGTATGTGTTTACCTTATTTAGATTCGGAGAAAGCATACTTCAAAGGCATTAGAGATTGCTACAAGTGGGTGCACAAGGAGTTTGCTGCCATGAAAGCGAGGATATCAAAAATTGAGAAAAGACAACGAGCGTACGAATGCCATCTCGGTTCCACCGACCATCCTCATCTTGACCGATCCATATCGACAGGTGATCTTGAGGATGACTTGGAGTCAGAGCTCCCATAGATGTTGCTTTGTTCACTTCATATTTATCGGGGTTGATTGCTAATTTCTTGGATTAGGACGATTGCAATATCTTGACTTAAATTTTATTGACTTTTTATTTACTAATTTTAATGATGTGTAAGATGATTTGCTAACTTCTATGAATTCTATTTAAATTTATTGGTGTATGAATTATGGGTTGAAGCTTGCTTTGTGTTACTCCATCCAAATTAGAAGTATCATTCAAAACTACGCTTTGATCACGCAAATTTGAAGCACTTAACTGTTAAAACAAAAACAATTACAAACGATGACACTACTTTTTATGCTTTCTTTTCTTGGTAACCTTTTTGGCCCTACTCCTTTTAAGACTTACCTTACCACAGACGTCCACCCAAATTCCCTCATCATGATCGTTGCGGACGACTGAGCAGTTCAAAGAATGACCGCCCTCCTTAAGGAAGAGAGCCTTATCCATTTGAACAACCATTGTATTTTGACCAAAACCAAGAATTTCTTTGACTTCGTATTCATCAATAAAATATCGTTTTCCTTCCACAACAATCTCCTACCTAGGATCCAAAAGATCTCTTACATAAAAAACCCGGTGCACTTGGGAGGCCAATATGAAAGAATCTTCCCGCCAACTGACCCGACTCTTGTCGACGAGGGTAAAACCAAAATATTCAGTTCGCTGCCCATTGTTGAAATCCACCCATTGGTATTTAAAAACTGCGACTCTCGTAGTCACATTGTCAAGCTCCCAAATATCTAAAATTTTTCCAAAGTAACACTGATGAGTGTACATAGGATTATTTTCACTTCCATTACCAACATCCAAAGATTTGGACACAAAAGCCACTCAACTATTCTGAGACACACCCTTATCATCCACTTTTTTCATGTCGAAAGTAAAACCGTTGATGTTGTACCCTCCATAAGAAAGTACAATACGAGCCAACCATTTAACTTTCATAAGATGATTGCCCGCGACTACGTGATCACACAACCATGATGCAAAAGTCCCATTGTGTAATTGTAGGACCTGAGCTTCACTGAAGTTTGGGTTGACGACTCTAATGGAATCCATATGAATCTCTATATATGGAACAACGTCTTCTTGATTGTGAAGAAAATATAGATGGGCAATACATAAATCTTCCCTCATGTCATATGAGTTGGAACCCCAACAGAATCAACCTCCTTAAAATAATCAGTAGAAAGCTAGATGACCTCCTCTACCACATACTTCTCTACAATACTTGTATCAGGCCTGTACTGATTCTTCGCAAAATGCTAGAATATTTTCATATACCTCTTGAACGGGTACATCCACCTCAAAAATACAGGACCACAAAGCTTTATCTCTCGCACGAGATGAATATACAAGTGGACCATTATGTCAAATAATGAGGGGGAAAAATACATTTCCATATGGCACAAAGCTTCCACAATCGTTAATTGCAACCAATCCAACTTTGAGACACTAATATGTTTTTTTACAAATGGACTTGAAAAACAAACATAGCTTCGTAATGCCCAATCTTACATGGGATGGCAATGCCGAGAAAATTGCAATAGCATTCAATTCATGCATTAGATTGTGACAATCATGAGACTTCAACCCAATTAACTTGAACTCTTCAACTGACACACATGTATTGATGTTGGAAAAATACGCTACCGGGACCTTAACACTACCTAGTGTCTCATATAATGGTTTCTTCTCCAATTGAGACATAGAATAGCAAGCAAGGGGGCAAGTAACAATTTTCATCGGAACTCACTGGCCCTAAGTTCTTAATTCCCATCTCAACCAAATATAACCAAGCCTCAAGCCTGTCCTTTGTTTTTCTAGGGGTATTCAACAACATCTTTACCAAAGAATCACACACATTCTTCTTAATGTGCATCACATTGAGACAATGTCTAACATCCAAATGCTCCCAGTAAGAAAATCTGTAAAAATGTTTCTTCTTCTCGAAGTCATTGGTAAGTACTTCACTATTTCAAATATCTGAGTGCCTGTTCGTGCAACCGGTGCTTCTCTAGCCTCCACTTCCCCATTGAACCATTTTTTTGCCAATTGCCATGAATGGTCCTCTAAAAGAAACCTCTGATGACCTTAATATACAGTTTTACAACCATGCTTCAATTAGTGATAATCAGTCTCCTTCTCACACACGAGACAAGCAAAGTGGCCTTTCACTGAGTAACCAGACAAATAGCCGTAGGTAGGGAAATCATTAATAGTGAAAAAACATTGCTTTTAATGTAAGGAAATATTTAACACTACCGTCATATGTTCGAACACCCTCATTAAATAGAGTTAACAAATACTCAACAAGAGGAGCAAGATACACAGTCGTAACCTGGTTGATTAGGATCGAAAATCATCATAGATAACAAAACATACTTACGTTTCATTGTCCACCATGATGAAAGGCTGTAGATTACCAACATAACAAGCCAAGAACTATGTGTACTACCCATATTACCAAATGGATTCATTTCATCAATACATAGGCTTTACCTCAAATGCTGAGGTTCTAAGCCAAACTCGGGGTAAAAAGCATCAATTGTTTTTTCCATTTCTCACCCTCCAACGTATGTCTAATCACATCATCCACCAGTCAATACCTCTCTGTGTGCCAGCGCAAAATTTTTGCATCTTCCTTACAATCAAATAACTTCTGCAATCAGGAACGATAGGGAGGTACCACATCACTTTTGCCAGTGTTTTTTTCCTTTGATTTAGTTGGCACTTCTGCACCCACCACAATTGCACCCCTCTTCAACTTGTAGCGAGACTCACCACATACCTGGCACGTTTCCCAATTTTCATCATCTTTCCCCCCGGTACAACATACAATTATTCGGGCAAGTATGTATTTTTTTCCAATCCCATCGGGTAGAGAACTCTTTTCGCGGCATACAACCTATCCAGCATTAGATAACCTTCAGTGAGAAATTCCCTAAAATATTCTATATTTTCGGTCAGCGACTTATTGGTCCACCCAAATTTGTCCTTCAAATTCATTATTCTCAAAGTCACACTCTGTACCGAATGTTTTGAACCATTGTTCAATAGCGTCTCTTTGTCGTCAACTAAAGCCTGTAAGACCTAGGGTTTACCTTTGAACTTTCTTGCAATATCCTCCACCATTTCATCAAATTCCGCATTCCCCTCTAACTCATCTTCCACATTTGTGTTATTCATTTCAATCGTATGAGAAGTTTCTCCAACTTCCCCATTCCATACCGAAGAAGTATAGGTAGTTTGAAACCCCCTCATTATGAGATGTTGCGGTAATTTCTTCCTCCCTAAATAAAAATTATTTGTACAATCTTCACACGGGCATCATGTTTGCAAAAAAACATTTTTTGGAGGCATCTTCAAATGCTAACGTAAGAAATGTTTCAACCAATGTCATTTAATTGGGTAATTTTCTAAGATCATTACCAATGAGTTCATTCCGATCCATTATCCTACAAGTAAATTACAATGCAACCCTAGCATTTACACAACAATAATAATAAGACACCACTAATTGACATATCTACAAACCATAATTCAACATTTATATATATGAAACCCTAATTTCAAGATAATGTCTAGCAATAAGTTCATATAAAAATTACCTTCTCCAATAAAAATGATGCTCTTTGATGTATTATTTTAGCTTCTTCATCAATGGGGGGAGAAATGGGAGAAAACCCTTCAAATTTGATTGTTTGTGTGATTTTAAATAAATAGGTGCATTTTATTCTTCATATATACAGAGTGGGTTCTGAACTCGGAACCCACTTGCATAATTAATGTCTCAGAGGTAAACAAGCTCCCAAACTTGGAACTGGGAGCCGAAATCATTTACAAGTTCTAAAAAACTATCGGCCTTTAGTACAAGGTTGGGAAAACCACTTACAAACTCGTAAACTAAATAGGGGCCAAGTTTCGAATGTGTAACCATTGTAAATTAAAGGTGGTTTGATACAACCGCATTTAATTAGGGCTAATTAAATGCACTTATAATGTAAACTGACTTTAATTAATGCTAATTAAAGGCAATTATATAAAAACACCTGAATCGGCATTTTAACTGCCTTTGATTTATTTTGGCGAGCCATGAACAGAGGTCCTGAGTCCGAAACCCCTTCACTAAGACAGTTCCCCATTGTTTTCCCAAGAACCGCTTTCTATTTCCGCCTTTAATGGGCTGGTCTCAGTGTCTCAAGTATAGCGAACCAAATAAGCGGACAACGTGCCTAATGAAGGAAGAGCCTCGTGGAGTTTAAGACCAAAACAATACTTCAATACCTTGCATCTTGCTAATTAACATATATTGATATTATTAGGAAAAAAATTAAATAACGAATATTAAACAAGCAATTAACATATGCAAAAATAATAAACTTTTATTGATTATTCAGGCATACAATTGGATAGCTTAAATTACGAATAATTAAAGGATATGTGCGATACATCAACAATTAATGTATCACATTTCAAGCAATAACAAAGTGATGGAGTCACAAGTAAACTCGCTACCCTTGAAATGAATGAGTCCCGTCGTGAACATCGTTCCCTAGGATAAGACCATCGAAGGTAACAATTAACACATAAGAGTTACCTTGAGTTCACGCAAGGCTCGAAGGACTATCACTGACAGAGCAATGGATGGAAACTTCAAGAGATAAAGAAAGAAATGAGACTCCAATTTAGAATATGGAGAGACTTGAGAATGGTGCAATTTTCCTGACCGACTTAGAGACTCTATTTATACTATTATAAGAGACCCTAAACATGGAAACGTAATATTTTGATTTTCTATAATTAGAGAAAACTATTCTCCAATCACCAACTCATCAAATCCAAGAATATTCCAAGAATACTCGAATACAATCTGCTAGAAATGGAAGAAATATTTATGCAATATTCTTCAACGTATTAAACATGGTAAATCACGTATTCATATGAAACAAGATATCTCACAAAATATGGATGTATGTTTTTCTTATCACTTAAGAATTACATACAATTAATTCCATATATATTACGCAATCGGGCCTTCTAGAGAGGGTATGAAATGCCCACAGTAATCGCAATGGGTTATTGCAGTTTAGTTGTCCCTTTAAACTTAGATCTTGGGATCTCCAGTCACATAGGTTGGGTGTCCACGTACGTAACCCACCATTTATTGGACTTATTCATATTCCTTTCGATGAATTCTCAACTAAATCTCGATTTAATTTATTCGTCAAGAAATAAGTTCAATCCTTTTGTTATAGAATCACAACCCTTATCATATTGGCCTTACGCTTCACCAAAGCATACACATGTTTTGGTCATCTAGGGATATCCACTACTAAATGGCATAGCTTCCCTAATCTCGTCCAACACAATGGACCTAGATTCCTATATGAATCTAGCAAGAGAGAATCATTTCTCTACACAGTTCAAGCCATATCCACGAGTCTCACACACTGTTTGTTTCCAGTGATCATTTCTGAATTACATGCGCATTATGTTACTTTCCATTATAAGCAATGTCTAATGTACACTTTAATAAGTACTTACGAATTTCAATGACTCTAGAGTTCTCTTCTTAAGAGACACCTCACCATTACAAATGGTAACTCACAATGTTAGAGTTATTTCATTGAATAGGACATAACTCCATGAGACTCAATCAGCGTATCAATTTTACTATCAATGAGAAAATCATCAATTCAAAGACATAAATGACATGGTCATTTTTTGTGTCCCTTAGAAAATACACCTTCATCGATCTCATTGATTCAATATCATTATCTAAACAACCATTAGGTTGGTCAAATGATAGGTTGTTAAGAAGCATTGAACTTTTCATTTTGCTCTATTCAGATTTTACTATCTAAATCTTCAAATAACCATTTAGGTCCATTAAACGTACTTCTAACTTTCACAAAGCCTTGATAGCACGTACCATCATCCCTAGACTCATTCTCACATCTAGAGAACACCTATCAAGTACACAAATATACTTACCAATTGTATAAATCTACTAGTATTCTAGTGATTCATGTGATAGATCAATCTCTCTATTGATCTTCGGTTTCCACAAACATCATTTCATGGATTATCCATTCCTTCATTTAGGTTTATCCTCGATCCTTAATGATTCCATCTATAGACTCATAAGTCCATTTATGATGAATTAGGATCTATATAAAAAATTTTCACAAAATACACTTTCCATCAAGATGTATTTCTAATTTCCGTATATTATTTCTTGTGAATGTCAAGAAATTGATAGCACTTCAACATTGTGCATATCTAGTAAAGATACTTTTTTAGTATTCCTTTTACTACTTTCACAATACGCCAACCCCCACATTCAAAAGAACTTGTAGGATGACTATATGAGAAGTTTTATTTTCCTCCTTCTTGGGGTATGTTATTTAAAAGATTTCCAGCCAATGTAAAGACTCCCCCACAAGCAATTTCGTTCAGCCACCATATGACCTTGCTAATGTTTCCACACTGTGAGCTACATTCACCAAATGATTCTATGTCTTCAGAATCATGGTCACATATAATCACATGTGGTTTCTATGCATCACTTCAGTGGTTTAGTTAGTTTACAAACCCCCTTACAAAAAGTCTCGCATGTTCAATAACGAATCAAACACTAGGTTCTTACCTATAAAATTTCTTTTAGGGTTAGATTGTTTCAACAATCATAACACTTTCATGTATTGATATTTTATCGCGGAAGTCTCCCTTATTCCTTCAACTCTCTTGGAATTAGAGATAAATAAAGCTCCCAGTCTCAATTAATCAAGCATCCTTATGTGACCACTACCACAACCAATGTAGTATCAAACAATCGAGGATTCGATAAACTCTCATTAGGCCGCAGTGAGAGTTTACTAACTCCACACGAATTTCATGTTCATTTTAAAGCCAAGTTTCAGTACAACCGCACTTGACTTTTAGACTACTCAAATTTAAATCGAGTGCCTTTGTGCTCGAAACACATTTGAATCAGTTCATTGACTCGAGTTCGAGTTCACCGCTCGACTAGATTTTGAGTTTACCCTCTTGGGTTGAGTTGAAGTCCTCTCGACTCCAACTCAAATTTTCTTGACCCAAATTTGAGTTCTGTACATACTCGAATCGATCCACTTGGAATAAGTCTCTCGTGATAACTTTTCATCTCGAGTACCTATGAAAAAATTCATATAGCTGTTGAATTTTTAGGTTATTCATCTTTCCCAACATTGGATTGGTTTTATTTAACATCCCAACACATGTTAAGTTTCTCAAAACCTTGTGTCTTGGGGTTTCTAGACCAAGTGTCCTAGGATTCTCAATCTCAGAATTCTAAGGTTTCCCAACCAAAAATCTAGACATTTGACCAAATGTCTTGGGATTCCCAATCTCACGATTCTTAGATTTATCAACCACACATCAAGAGATTTGGAAAAAAGTCCCGAGATTCCCAATCTAGCGATTCTTAGGTTTCTCAATCAAATTCTTGAGATTTTCCTAACAATTCTTAGATTACAAGTAATCAGTTAGGGCTTATACCTTGGTTCACAAGAACCAATACCCTAGACATAGTCGTAAACTAATTTCTTCATGTTTAAATTTTCCAGATCATATAAAATAACCAAAATATGTCGAACATCGAGCCCATATGCTCTATTCTTACAACCCAAAATTTCCACTCGTGAGCCGTATGTTCGTAGGCAATCAATCAAGATAGCCAACTATCGGGAAATAGCCTTGTTAAAGTTCACGATTCAACAAAACTGTACTTTCCCAAACAATGAACATAATCATAGCATGTAAAAGCATGACAAAATTTTAGATACAACATAAATCTAAAAAAATTCATATATACAGCTAAACCAAACCTCTAAATAAAAGGGAATACACCATGGATCAACCGACCCAATGTCACATACTTCATTCATGCACAACTATATTACACTCTCGCCGAGAAATTTCATATTTATGTGCAAATGAAGTTTTTCCATTTTATCGCATGAGATACTCAGACCAAGTATATAAATGTCATGAATTGCAAGCAGCACTTTCTCACATAAAATTTGGTTTAAAATTTTCAACCAAGTCAAGCAGCACCCAGATAACCAAATTATTATACTATGTAAAATAGGTATTTGTACATTTGATCAGGTGTTTAAGCAAATCCTATAACATTTTGAGGGTTTAGGAAATTAAATCGTCTCATAATTTCCAAACATATGCACTGCTTTCTTGTAAGTTCATAATTAAAAAGAATAAATTCACTATTCCAAAATTATGACATTTTTTATAATTTTAATCTAATATTTCATGGAAAAAATAAAATATTATAACTTACCATATCAACATTTAATCTCATAAGAATGAATATCACTGAATTAACATATTTCCATAAGCATGTCATGCCATGTAATTTAACATACCGTACCATATATCTCAATTTGCAAACTGTAATTTACAACTCTGACCAAAAGTCAACTCGTTTAACTCTTTCATGTCACCAAGCAACAAATCTTGTTGTACCTTCATGCCAAGTTTCTCTTCCATAAGAGATATACACCCGTGTATACTCGGATTCACCAATGTGTACATACAAAAATTATTCATCGCTAAATATATGTACACATCTAATATTATAGTACTCCCTCCGCCCTAACATAAGCCGCACACTTACTATTTGACGCTCAACAATGTCAAACTTTGACCACATATTTAATAGATATATAAAAAATAATATTATCATATGTGCTATTGTTGGATTCGACCTAGGAAGTAGTTTCAAAATAAAAATTTTTTAATTGTCATTATTATACGTAGTTAAATATAACACTACTGGAAAATTGGTCTTTGCTGACATGTTATTTAGGAAACTTTTAAGTTGATGTCGCAATACAAACCTATAATGACATTCATTAAATAACCATGAAATGTTTTCTTTTAGATAATGTCTACATACAGTGTTAATAAGGACATTGTTTAAATAATGTATTAATATTGTCTTATTAAGACCGTTTTGGGAGTATATATGCTGACATCTTATGAACCTGTGGTAATAAAAATATTATTCGGACATGAATAAATATAGTAGTAGAGAAGAGAAGGAAAAACTTATATTTCAACTATTTTCATTAGCATAAAATGATGGGAAAACCTTTTATGACATAACATAGTATATGTGCATGATTTTATTTAAAAAAGAAAAATGTGTGCAAAATTCTTTTATGACATTAAGTAAAATGAATAAAAAATTTTGAACTCTTAAGATCATGTCATTATATGTAGTAAATAAAAACAATGTAGGTATGATGCCTTAATATTAGTATTTTAAGCAATTTTTGGAAAGCCAATATACCAACACATTTAGAATTTAAGGTCATTAATATATTGTTAATATGTGAGTAGCATGTAGTAATAGTGAATTGAATTAAAAATAAAATTTTAATACTTTTTAAAAATATGAAATGTGGGGAAAACCTTTTACGACATAGGCAAATAATTTTCAAAGGTTTATTTTGAGAAATTGAAATTTTTGGAAATTAGTTTATGACTTTCACTTAATAAGTATTGAAAATTATTTATTGAAAATGTCTCAATATATAACCATTTAGGATAATGTATGAGAAATGTCTTATAAAGAGTATTATAGTATATTAGGAGATAAAAGGTCAGGGAATAAGTAGTTATTATTTATTGATTAATTTTGTTAATGAGAAAGGTTTTTTGGCGGTCTTTTCCTTTTGAGACCCAATTGTCGGACCTGAAATCTTATCATCGTTGGAAAAGGTGTTCAAAATCGTGCTTGATCTTCATACGTTCACTCTGTTCTTCCTCTCAGACAGTAGCGTGACTTCAGGTACTGTATTGACACCAGATAGCATCAAGTTCCTGTTCTTAACTATTCATCCCTTAATATTTCAGCTACGATTGACCTTTTTCTTCCATAATCAATGTTGGGCATCTTCTTTGCTATTCGAATACTCTTGTGGTCTTTTAGGAGTTTCGATTGTGGTAGGTAATCTCTGTTTCAATTTCAAAATCCATCAATTGTGTTTACTACTGCAACTTTCTATCATCATCAATGATTCTGAAGCTGTGCTTTGCTATTTTTATCATGCTATGTGTTTTGTTGTTGTGTTTATTCGTGTCTATGGTTATGATAGGTCTGTTATTTCTATATATTATGCATTTTTCCTAAGATTCTGAGCTGCTATAATATTGTTATTTCTGATGCATTTTCCCAAGCTTTTAGATGCTGCATTTTTGTTAAATTTGCTGCTTTTTAGATGCTTCATTCAATGTGTATAGTGTATAGAGTATGCCTATTGTATTTTCTAGTTTTTGTATACTTGAAGCTAACTAGTGAGATATCAATTTGTTGGATGAGAAAACTGTATCCTAGATGCTACATCATTCAGTCTTGCTCCTAGTTGCTGCATTTTTTCTGTTTTAATTTCATTTTCCCCTAGATCTTAGAGTTGTTTGCAGTTATCGATGATTTTTTTTTTCTGATCTTAGAAATATTTTTGCATAATATAAACTAACTAGTGAGATATCAATTTGTTGGATGAGAAAACTGTATTTTAGAGGCTGCATTTTTTAGTTTTTCTCATAGAGTTGTTCTCGATGAGTTTTCAGTTTTGCTCATAGAGTTGTTTTTTTTGTATTGTTTGAAAAACCATCACATTTGAGCTATTGTAAGTTAGTTATTTCTGATGCATTTTCCCAAGCTTTTAGTTTATAGGTATTGTTAAATCAGCTGTGTTTTGTATACATAGCATCTGAGAATTTTCCCAAGCTTTTAGCGGCTGCATTTTGTTAAATATGTTGCATTTTCAGTGCAAGAATTGACGAGATTTTTGTTAAATCTGCTGCTGTAATATTGACACATGCTGCATATGTAGTATATCTGATTCTCTGTTGGTATCCATATGATTCTGTGGGTTCAAATTTTGCATAGTTTCATTCATATCTGATTCTCTGTTGGTATTTTTGCTATCATTACTGCATTTCTCTTAAGATTTTAGTTTTTGTATTTCTGCTGCATCTGAGAACAAGTTCTGATTGTTTGCTTAACAGATTGTGAACTTATATTAATTATAGTATGGATACAAGTTGGATGAGTAAACCAAGATATAGTGAAGTGCATCCAAATTGAATGGAAAGTTTGTTCAATTTGCATTTGAAATTCAGAATGGTGCAAAGATTTTATTCCCTTGTAGAGATTGTAAGCTTGCTAGATTTATGGGAAGAAATGAGGCTCGGGAACATTTAATTGTTGCAGGATTTATCAATGGTTATAACCAATGGATAATTCATGGTGAGCTTACTTTAAGTAATTCAAATACTTGTAATACACTATGGATTGATACTAGTGAATCAAATGCAATGAAGGAATCAAATGAAAATAATTTTATAGATGACATGGAAGGTCTAGTCCGTGATATTTTTGGGAATCCAGAACAGTTTGATGAAGAAGATGGTCATTTTGAGTCAAATACTGCCTCAACAAGTAGTGGAAAATTTTTATGAGTTGCTTGAGAATAGTAAGACTAATTTGTATGAGATCGTACACTATTTATGTCTAAAAAGTCTAGTGATCTGCACCATTATGCATGCTTCAACCAATGCTGCATGCTTCAACCAATGCATTTGATGTAGTTTTTATTTACTTTTGGTCGGCGGTTTGGCAACATTAGTTGAGTTTACATAACAAGGGGTTTAGACAACCATGTTCGGTTTTCTATTCTAAATCTCACGTTTTGTACACTTAATTAGTGATTTATGTCATATCGTGTTCACGGGCACCTTGGTCCTCATTATAAGTACCTTTAGTAGGTTGCCCGTGAATGCTATTTGTTACATTACATTCTTGCGAAGGCCATTTGATTTTAACAGTAGAAGATTTGAAGGTCATTCGCATTGAATGGTAGTAGATGAAGGCCACAAACATCAATGCGTGGTAGAAGGAGATTGAAGCCAAGGATAGGCAGCTTCAAAGTTCAAGACGACAAAAGGTGGAAACGGTGAATCGTGGTCCAAGGAGTGTTTCCTTAGTCCAAGAATGATCCAGGAAGAATTAGCCTTCAAGGCTGGTTCCATTGGATTCATCTTCTCGATTCCTAAAATATTGACTACTAGAACTCACAATTCGGACTAACGGTTCATTCATGGAAAGAAAACAAAGTTCAGTTGAAGAAAGACCAGCGGCCCATGACATTATGCACTACATGAAGCATCAGCGGCCCATGAAGATGCCCACAGTCCTCCTTACGTGAAGCAAAAATGCCGGTCCGTGACAATGGAGCCGGGTCATGAAGCATGGATGGGAAAAGTTGAAGAAATTTGGCTAAGTATGGAGCCATTTTGTGAAAACCTTCAGGGACCATGATGAGAGTTCTAAGTAAACACCTATGCTGCTCACAGTCCATGAAAAGGAGGCCGGGCCATGAATATACTGAGTAGAAACCTTGGTGCTGCTTGCGGTCCGTGAAAACCTTCACGGACCGTGGCACGATCCCAGTTTCATGGACCGTGGCTATGAATGTTCACGGACCACACCATATTTGGTCGTCCGTGCTTGAAGGCTTCACGGACTGTGGCATCCGAGCCGATCCGTGAAAACTAGGTGGCTAACCTAGGGTTTTGGCAAGTTTGTCCTATTTTGGGCCTATTGTTAAACCCAACATCCTAATACTATATATAGGACCCTAGTTTACTCATTTTCATATACATTAGGAGAAAGAATTTATATCTTGTAACTTGGAGAGCATTTGAGAGAAGGTAGGAGTTCCTTAGTAGGTTTTGTACTTTTTCCTTTTCTTTTCTTCTTGTTTCATCCCAAAGATGTGGAATTCAAGTTTATATTTGAGTTCCATGTCTATGGAGTAGTTAGATTAAGCTTGGGACATATTTGGTACATGTGTAGCTTTTGATTCTTTATGAGATTCCTTAAATTCCATCTATCTTTGTGTTTATGATATTATTGTGATTGTTCTTGAATGTGACAAATGCATGAACACTACACCACATATGAGCACACAGTTTGGGCTATGTTCATGTATAGTGCACTTATTGATGCCCCCTTAGGAAGAGAAACCTAGATGTTTGAATGGGTGGAGGGGAACGATTATGCGTAAGTGTGTGTATGTGAGATTCGATGTAACCCTAATCCGCATACCATCACACCAGTCTTAGCTTTACTTAACCATTTTCTGATAGGTTACGGGTAGATATAGTTGATATTAGCAGGCTAGGTGTTGTGTTGAAACCCTAGTATCACATATAAGGTGCCTATGAACCTAAGGCCTCGCGTATTGATGACCCATGGGAATTAGTAAATTCGTGGTGAAAGCCCGGGATGTAATTGCATGGGGGAGAAACAGAACCACAATAACGGTTGGACCTTGTTGTGCTCCCCTAATTACGATGGAGGTGTCGATAGAGGACTGTGAGCACGCCCACCGTGACAGGGCTGGGGAAGTGTATGCCATTGGCCACACCACGTGTTGTGAATACACTGATAGGTCTTTTGTATGTCTGTATGTGACTGAATCGAGGATTGAAGCATTAGAAATACCATGTTGCTAAATTAGTCCCAAGTGTCTGGTTTAAATAGTTTACTTGTTTGATTATTTTATGCTTGTAGTTGTTAGTTGAAAATACCAACCCCCCAGTTTGCATGTTTACATTAGTAGCTATTTCTTTCACTTGTACGAATTGACGACCCACACGAGGCTGTGTTTTGACTTTTACTTGAACCCTAACATCTCTGTGGACAAACCCAGGGCTTGCTGCTTACTACCCTTTGGTAGCCTAGCAGCGAGATATGGGGGCAAAATATAAATCTTATCTTCGATCATCCCACGGGACCAGTACCTCGGGTCGGGTTAATTGATTGCGCTAGTACGATTGTGTTAACGACCTTGGGTTAACGAAGGTTAAATTTTGGCACCGCTGCCGGGGATGCTTTCCATTTCAAGTATTGGTTGAGTATAGCGTGTTAATGGAGTAGTTAGTAGTATCTTTTTTTCTTTTGTTTGTTATGAGTTGAGCTTTGGTTATATTTTTCTTGTTACTTTGATCCTATTTGTTATTGTGTTGTTGGAAGGATAATGCGACCCTAGTTTATGGTACATACCGTACCACAAATCTAGGTGTTTTTCATTCCCTAACTAATTCCACAGGTAAGCGGAGAAGAAGGAGGAAGAGAGTTAGATCGGAGGTTCAATTGAGAGGTTTGAATTTTTAGGAATTACCACACGAAATGGTGGAGGACAACCACACTTTGAGAGAGCTTATGGCTCATAACTTGGAGAATCAATCACTATGTATCACATATCCGCCTTTGCCTCTGAATGTGATTTGTGAGCTAAAAAGTGGGATAACACACTGCATTCCTACATTCAATGGTTTGGCCGGAGAGGATCCAAACAAACATTTGTTGGAATTCCATTAGGTATGCATGAACATGAAGCCACTGGGAGTGTTGAAAGAAGACTACAACTAGAGAGCCTTCCCATTTTCACTACAAGATGGAGCAAAATATTGGTTATATTATTTGCCACCAGGGTGCATAGGGTTATGGATGGATATGAAGCGGCAGTTTTTGGAGAAATATTTTTTGGCCTCAAAGTCTACCGGTTTGAAGAAATACTTATCCAACATCACTCAAGGAGTAACTGAGAGCTTATATGAGGATTGAGAGGGATTCAAGAGGCTTCTCACAAGTTGTCCATATCATCCCTTCAAGGAAGGCAACTTGGTCTATTACTTCTTCGAGGGCTTGTGTGATGAAGACATGAGGATGGTTAGTGCCATGTGCAACAGTTCTATTGCCAACAAGAGCCCAAAGGGCACTATGGAACTTTTTGAAGAGATGGCTAATGTGATGAGCAAATTTGGTACAAGGTTGAGGGTTAAGGTCTTGGATGAACCCGCACACACACCAAAGTTGGAGGAGCAAGTCCAAGCTTTAGTATCTATGATGAAAGAGCTTTTGCGAGGAAAGGTGCACCAAGTTAAGATGGGTGGTGTTTTCAACCTTGATCACTACTCTGAGAAATGCCCAAGGTCATTGGTGATATGCAAGAGGTGAATACGTGGACTATAACAACCGGGAGTGACCTTAATTTGCTAGGGGTCAACATCAAGGTTTATAGGGGAACTAAGGCGAGGCAAGGCCGGAACCCTATGCAAACTCATTCAATCCAAGGTATAGGGATCATCCCAACATCCGATGGAGGGATGACATTAAACCTCAAAGGTATAGGGGTTGACAAGTACCGCCTCAACCCAATCCTAGAGGTGAAGGGCCATCCAACAATCATACCACACTTTACAAGTTGGATAGGGAGGAGATCTTGGATGCCATCAGAAAATTGGGGAAGAAACATGAGATCTTCGCAGAAAGGAAAAGGAGAGAAATTGAATACCTTGGTACTAGAGCCTTCTCAAGTATCAAGAACCTTGAGATTCAAGTTGGAAAAATTGCCACCTTGGTGAGCCGACTTGAAGCGAAAGAGTCCGGTAAGCTACCTTCTCAACTAGAGGCAATCCGAGAAATGTTAGCGCACTCAAGTTGAGAAGTGTGAAGGAGGTTCGCAAAACTGAGAAGAAAGTGACACAAGAGGATGATGAGTTAGTGGAGGCTACCAAAATGAAGTTTGAAGAAGAAGAGATAGCTATCAAGGAAGTACCCTCCAAGGAGCATCCACCACCCGAGGTTCAAATTGCTATTCCACCTCTGTTTCCAAGTGCTATGAGGGGAAGGCCGAAGGTGGAGATAAATGAGGCCAACATTCGGAATGTCTTCAAAAAAAGTGGAGGTATTCATCCCTATCTTGGAATTGATTGACAATTTGCCTTCATATGCCAAATTTCTTAAGGTTGCATGTACTAAGAAAATGAGTAGACCACCTAAAAAGTTAGGGAAGCTAAGAATTAGGGAAGTCACAGTTTTGAATCATAGGAATTTGCCTAAGAAATGTGATGACCTCGGAATGTTTTCTATCCTGATTTCTTTAGGTGGGACACTTGTTGAACATTCCATGACATATTTAGGAGCTTCTATTAATGTGATTCCCTTTAGTATATTTTAATGTCTTGAAATTGGTGAACTAATGAAGACTTTAGTCATTGTTCAACTCGCCGATCATTCCCAAGCTAGCCCTCGAGGGTTACTGAAAGATGTGATAGTGCGAGTGAGCAAGTTGGTTTTTCTTGAAGACTTTTATGTTCTAGGCGTAGCGCACGATGGTAGTGCACCCCCAATCCTTTTGGGGTGACCTTTTATAAAAACTTCTAGGACTAAAATTGATGTCCACTCAGGGATCTTGACTCTAGAAAATGACTTAGACAAGGTGGAATTTGACATTTATAAATCTAGGCCTGATTCAATGAAACCTTCTCTTATGTGCAAAGGTGTGACACTTTTTGATGAGCATGATAATCTTGAACCTTCTTGTGTTGCAAATGAGCATGAATCTTTTGATGATGAATTTATTGAGGACCTCGACAGATTGCATGATTTGATCAATGATATGTCCGTGCTAGATTGCTTTTCTATGCTAACAAATTTTCACTGGGAAAAGGAAAGTGTCGAGGAATTAATACCTCCTCGACCCCCTCCTAACCCTAAGGTAACGTTTAAGGAGTCGATGTTGGCAAGAAAAGGAGAAACATTTATAGGTACCAATAAGGGGTCCAAAGGTAAGGATGGCTTATTGTTGAGACCTCTCCACAACTACGTCATCATGGGCGGAGCCGCCGATGGCGATTTCGGAGACCCACCGGTAATTTCTTGAAAGTTGAATGCATAAAAGAGTAATAAGTCATGATGATGCCAACAAACATACATGGATCTTTTTGTTTGCTTGTTTTGAGTTGTTACTTGGTAGATTTTGCATGTCATGCGTGAACTAAATGATCCATTGAATGAAATTATTGCTTGATTTGAAAATCCAAATGTGAAGATGTGTGATTATGTGTAGATGGAATGGATTTTGATGGACTACATAGTTTTCTTTCAAAAATTGAGAAAAACCAAGGAATAGGGAAATTCTGGGGTTAGCCTCGTGATAATGGTTGTCATGAAGGGCAGGTCTCATGCCGTGATGATGGGCACGAGACTCTGCTTCATGAAGATGGAAAAACTGGGTAGAAATGATTTTTTGTCAAATTTTGATTTTCCATCCCCCGACTTGTTTCAAAAATGCAATTTTTGAAAAGGAAGTCTGAATTTCAAAGTTAAAAATTCATTTTTGGTTCAAGAAGTGACATTTCCTATTTCCTTAGGATTTTTTATGCAAATAGTACTTCCCATGTTAATTAATTGTACTACTTGTCCCCTTTGAAATTCCATCTTTATCCAAAGTGTACCTCTCTCTCTCTCTCTCTCTCTCTCTCTCTTTCTCTCTCTCTTTCACCTATGCTGAAATTTTATTTTCATGGTACCACTCTTCACCTTATTTCATCATCTACACATTCTTTGCTCTCAAGAAACACTCACACACGCACACTCTTGGGTGAACATGAAAATTGAAGCTGTTTCTTCCAAAAATTAGCAATTTTTGCTTCTTCTTGTGTGGATCTTACACCTCTAGGCTTCAAATTTTGGGTAATCCTTTGATCTCCTTGTCTATATGCTTGATTGACATTGTGGTTTTGTTATGAAAATCATGATTTATGAATGAGCATGTGCTGTTGTGATGTTGTTTGGGTTTGTGTGATCAATCTTGTGATGATGAAATTAGGGATGTTTTGAATGTGCCATTGATATTGAGTGATTTATCATGTGTTGGGTGATTAGAGGGAGCACATACCTTGTTTGCATAAATCTATTGATAGGTTGGTGAAAGGCATACATGATGTTATTGATTGATGAGGAATATTCTTGTTTTGAATGGCCTTTATGCTTATACCATCATTTGGGATAATGTTATTTGTTGAATGATATCATGGACCATGCATTATTTACTGTGACATTGCCATTATTCTCTCTCTCTCTCTCTCTCAATTTGTTAGGATGGCTCCAAAGAAAGATACTTCAGAGAAAGAAAAGTCGTCAAGGGGTGAGAAATGGAAGAAACCGGTTAAGGGTGAAAACCCTAAACCAATGACTCCCATTCCTTGCAACCTCAAGCCTGTGGTCAACGAGTTTTTAGGATTAACCAACATCACCGGGACTGCAGCTCGGAGATGGAGGTACTTGGGGGAACTAAAGAGGAGCATTTTGGAGACTAGTTTTTGCTTGCAAGAGCACCTTGATGGCTCTAGGTTTACTTGAACCCGTGACCTTTCTTTTTTGGTTGGGTAGGCCTAGAAGTTTTTCTCGATGTACACTTGAAAACATACATAAGGTGGACCTTAGAGTTTCTAGCAACCATTTGGAAGGTCACAGACTAGGAGAGTCGTAAGGCGATTAAGTTCTACTTGGATGAAAAGTACTACCAAATGACCTATAGAAGTGTCACTCGCTTTTGGGTGGAAGACCAACTAGGATATTCCACAGACTCATCGCCAAGGAATGCCATTCTCTCTTGGGCACTTTTAGGTGCAATTGACCGAGACTGATAGGAAGAATCTGAATAAGAGCACAACTATAGTCCACCCAGCGATCCATTATGGTCATCGACTCCTTTCTATGGGCCTTCTATGCCATAGTGAATTGACGCATTATCCGGCTCCGATGTACGTTTTTTTTGGGCAATGGCACCGGAGGGGAACATCTACCCGCACTTGGTTAGTGTCTTTGTTCAAGATTGAATAGTGATGGGAGAGCAAAAGAGTGGGAAAATCTCCATGGGAGGCATGGTTGGTGTTTTGGTCAATTATCTAAGTCACCTAGTCACATAAAGGGCTCTGGCTAACTTAGAAAGATTAGTCACAAGGTACAATATTGAGAAGTTAGCTAAGACATCTATGGTGAGACCGACAACATCAGAGGATAGATATGTATGGCTCTATAACGGCATGAGCACGTGTAGCTTCATGATTCTCCCACAACTGGAGTGCAACACCATTAGCCATAACACATGTTTCGATGACCTACTTATTTTTCCCGATCGGACGTTTGAGAGAGAAGCCTATAACGTTATGGCCAAACAAGAGTTAGACCTAGAAGAGGCTGAAGAGGAGACATCTTTGAGAGCACTTGTGAGTCAATCTCATTTTCCACGACCATTATGGATCAACTACACCTACTTGGGGAGCAACTCTTGAGTTCTTCCCAAGTTCTTCAAGGGATAGTTCAAGCGATTAGAGGAGTGAAAGCACAAGTGGAGGAGCTCAACACAAGGGGTGAATTGCCTTGAAGCCACAATCCAAGCAATATGAGGTGTTTCACTAGCCATGAAGAGGCTGACCCTTCGGGTTCGGAAGTGTAGGTATCACTAATCTCCCTTCCTCAATTATGTTTTGGCATTGTTTTTGTGCATTGGAGACTTTGCATTCACAAAGTGTGGGGAGGGAGTAGTGAGCACTTAGGAATTCTCATACTTGGATTTCTTCGTGCATGCATGTTTTGTTTGTTTTTTCTTGATTGTTGGTAGTTTTAGTTCTTGTTTGTTGGGGATGATTTTGGATGAACATTTGGATGAACATTTGGTGGAATGGCATGCTATTCTAGGTTTCCTAGTTTGCATGGGGTAAGATTTTTTTAGCTATTGGGGGAGTTTATCTTTGTAATACTGAGCCCACTTTTGGGTAATTTTTGAAAATTTGAAAAAATGAAAAAAAGATCAAAACCTGGACAAGTCGAAAACCCGAAAGGGAAACTTGGATAACATTAGGAAAAGCCCGGATAGGTTGAAAGGCCTAGGTAAAAGTGAAGGGCTTGGCCCAACTAGACTTACGAGTCTAGGCAAAAATGAGAGGCCATATGGAAAAAGGTGAGAGGTGAGCATGTTTTGTGGGATAATGCTAGGTGAAAATCCAAAAGGGCTTCTAGGAAAAATGAGAGAAATTGAGGAAAAAAAAACAAGAAACTAGGTTGATGATACATTGGAATCCTTGTTTTCAACTTGGTCAAGAATCTAGATTTATCCCTATGTTGCAAGAAAGTCGATACCTTTTGGATTTCCTTGGTGGATTGTTTTTACTTAAGGATTGCCCATTGATTTCTTTTGGGACTTCTCTGGGGAAAGTAAGCTTGGCTTTATTCCGATCTTTTGCCACTTATCTTATTCCATACACATTTACTTGCTTTGGATGGTTTGTTTGCCTTAGGTACATTGGAGAGTGTGACAGTTGTAAGATTTTCATCTTCTTGGGGGAACTAGGGTAGCTTGGGACTAAGTTGGACGCATTGGTTATTTTCACATGCTTTATGTCACTTGAACCATTTTCTTTGATTTTATTTACTTGAGAACTAGTAAAGGTTTAAGTGTGGGGAGTCTGATCTGCACCATTATGCATGCTTTAACCAATTCATTTGACGTAGTTTTTATTTACTTTTGGTTGGCAGTTTGACATCAGTAATTGAGTTTACATGACAAGGGGTTTAGACAACTATATTTGGTTTTCTATTTTAAATCTCACATTTTTTACACTTAATTAGTGATTATTGACATATCGTGTTCACGAGCTCCTTTGTCCTCATTATAAGTACCTTTAGTAGGTTGCTTGTGAATGCTATTTGTTACATTACATTCTTGTGAATGCGTTTCCTTTTAACGGTAGAAGATTTGAAGGTCATTCACATTGAATGGTAGTAGATGAAGGCCAAGAGCATCAATGCATGGTAGAAGAAGATTGAAGCCAAGGATAGGCAGCTTCAAAGTTCAAGACGACAAAAGGTGGAAACGGTGAATCATGGTCTGAGGAGTGTTTTCTTAGTCCAAACATGATCCAAGAAGAACTAGCCTTCAAGGCTGGTTCCATTGGATTCGTCATCTCAAGTACTACAAAATTGACTACTAGAACTCCTAATCCTGACTAATGGTTCACCTGTGGCCAGCAAATGAGTTCAGCTGATGAAGAACCAGCGACCCGTAATAGCACTCACTACACAAGGCATCAGCGGTCCGTGAAGATGCCCACAATCCACCCTACACGAAGTAACATCGCCGGTCCGTGACAATGGAGATGGGCCATGAAGCATGGAAGGGAAGAGTTGAAGAAATTGGGCTAAGTATGGAGCCGGTCCGTGAAAAACTTCACGGATTGTGACGAGATTTCTGAGAAAACACCCATGCTACTCACGGTCCGTGAAAAGGAGGCTGGGCTATGAAAACTACTGAGTGGAAATCGTGATGCTCTTGTGGTCCGTGAAAATCTTCACGGACCGTGGCACGAGCCCAGCTTCACGAACCGTGGCTTCTTGTGGCTATGAATGTTTACGGACAACACCAGATCTAGCGGTCCGTGTTTGAAGGCTTCACGACTATGACATCTGAGTCGGTCCATGAAAACTAGGCGGCTGACCTAGGGTTTTGGCACTATTGTCCTATTTTGGGCCTATTTTTAGGACCAATCTCCCACTACTATATATAGGATCCCAGTCTACTCATTTTTCATATACGTTAGGAGAGAGAATCATATCTTGTAAATTGGAGGAATTTGGGAGAATGAAGGAGTTCCTTATTAGGTTTTGTAATTTTTCTTTTACTTTCTTCTTGTTTCATCCCAAAGATGTGGAATTCAAATCTATATTTGAATTCCATGTCTTTGGAGTACTTATATTAAGCTTGGGACATTTGGCACATGTGTAGCTTTTGATGCTTTATGAGATTCCTTAAATTCCATCTATCTTTGTGTTTATGATATTATTGTGATTGTTCTTGAATGTGAGAAATTCATGAACAATACACCACATATGAGCACACACTTTGGGCTATGTTCTTGTATGGTGCACTTATTGATGCCCCATTGGGAAGAGAAACCTGAATGTTTGAATGGGTAGAGGGGAACAATTTTGCATGAGTGTGTGCATGGGAGATTCGAGGTAACCCTAATCTGCATACCATCACACCTGTCTTAGCTGATTACTTAACCATTTTTCGATAGGTAACTGGTAGAAATAGTTGATATTAGCAGGCTAGGCATTGTGTTGAAACCCTAGTATCACAGATAAGGTGCCTATGAACCTAAGGCCTCTCATATAGATGGCCCATGTGAATCAGTACATTCATGGTGGAAGCTCGGGACGTAATTGTACGGGGGAGAAATAGAACCATAATAATGATCAGACCTTGTTTTGATCCCCTAATTACGATGACGGTATCGATAGAGGGTTTCGAGCGCACCCACCGTGAAAGGGATGGGGAAGTGTATGCCATCGGCAACCCCATGTGTTGTGAATACACTGATAGGTCTGTTGTATGTCTAAATGTGAATGAATTGAGGATTGAAGCATTAGAACTACCATGTTGCTAAATTAGTCCCAAGTGCCTGGTTTAAATAGTTTACTTGTTTGTTTATTATGCTTGTAGTTGTTAGTTAAAAATACCACCCCTCAGTTTGCATGTTTACATTAGTATATATTCCTTTCACTCGTGCTATTGACGACCCGCACAAGGCTGTGTTTTGAATTTTACTTGAACCCTAACATCTCCGTGGACAAACCTAGGGCTTGGCGTTTACTACCCTTTGGTAGCCTAGCAGTGAGAAACATGTACAAAATATAAATCTTATCTTTAACCATTCCACGGGATCAGTGCCTCAACTCAGGTTAATTGATTGCACTGCTGCGATTGTGTTAATGAACCCGGGGTAGAGGCGGGTCATCTAGGTGGATTGAGCAATGGACATTTTGTCCAGTTAATTGATTTGCTGCATAGAGCCTTTCCTGAAGAAATGACCTGACTTCCTATGTCATATTATGAATGTGAAAAATTGATGAAAGACTTGGGTACTGGTTATGAGAAACATTATGCTTGTGTTATTGATTATATTATATATTGGGAGAGAATGTCAGTAAAACTACTTACGGGACATGTAATGAATCTAGGTGGCACCAGATGAAGAAAGATCCAATAGGCGAGATAAGAAAAGTTTCCTAGAAGGTTCTATGGTATTTTCCAATGAAGCCCAGATTACAACAACTTTCTATGTCAGCTAAGATAGCTAGCCTCATAAGATGGCATGCAGAAGCTTGTACCAAAGATGGTTATAAGGCATCCGGTTGATTTTCCCGCATGGAAATAATTTGATAGAAAATATCCAATATTTTCTAAAGATCCTCGTAATATTAGATTAGGATTAGCTTCTGATGGCTTCAATCCATTTTGAAATGAACTTGTCACATAGTACATGGTCTATAGTATTAGTGCTCTATAATTTGCCGCAAGGGATGTGTATGAAAGAGCCGTATTCAATGTTATTACTATTAATCCCAGGACCATTAGCACCTGGAAATAATGTAGACATTTATTTGCAGTCTCTAATTGCGAATTTGAAAGATATGCATCTGTGTGGAAGGATTTTTGCTTAAAGACTAGTTCGATATAGACAATTAGTGATATTCCAGGGTATGCAAATTTGTGAGGGTGGAGTACTAAAGGTTACTTAGCTTGTCCTGTATGTCTTTAGTTCACACATTAAAAAAGATTAAAGCATAGCAAGAAGATATGCTATATGGGTCACTGGAGGTTTCTGGATGTGAATCACAGGTTCCGGAAGGATGCTACACATTGTGACAGAATGGAAAAACGTGGAAGTTCTCCTCCTCGACTATTTGGAGATAGAGTTTTGGAAGATTTAAAGGATATCAATTTTAGATTCATGAAGATGGTGACTGATAATCCCGAGTTACCCTTCAATTGGAAGAAAAAGGTATTTTTTTATTTGTCGCATTGGAAAGACAATGTGTTGGGTCACAATCTTGATTTAATGCATATCGAGAAAAATGTACGTGAGAGCATTTTTGGAACATTATTAGAGGCAGAAATGAAATCAAAAGATAAGCTCGATTCACGGCTTGACTTGAAGGAAATGGGGATTAGAGCTGCACTTCATTCTATTAGAAAGGAAGGAGGTGGATATAAATTGTCAGCTACAGTATACAAAATGGAACCGAGAGAAAAGAAGAGGTTCTGTAGAGTGTTAAAAAGAGTTAAGGTTCATGATGGTTATTTTGCAAATATTTCTAGGCGTGTTCAATTGAAACCCCCTAAACTAGTTGGTCTTAAGAGTCACGACTATCACATGTTGATGCAACGGTTGATGCCAGTTGCAGTGCGGAAAACATAACCAAAATTTGTTATAGTTCCTCTTATTAAACTGAGTAGATAGTTTTGGTAACTATGCTCTAAGGTGATTTATCCCCCTAATGTGGTGCATCTGGAAAAGGTAATATTTGTCATTCTGTGTGAATGAGAGCGTATATTTCTACCATTTGTTTTTGATGTAATGGTGCACCGCACCATGCATTTGACAATTGAATTTAAGCTTGGTGGACCAGTTTACTATTGCTGGATGTATTCAATCGAAAGGTTGAATTTAAATGAATATGCATGCTGATTTGGGTTATGTTTGTTTTTGTAGAAACATTTCCTAATTGATTATATTTTAGGTACCTAAAGACTTTGAAGTCCTATGTCAGGTACCTAACTGTTTAACATTCTGTTCTATGTACTTAGCTGAATACAATGACATGAGAATGAACTCTATGCCTAGAAATGCTGAACCAGCTCAGAAGGGTACAAAGGATGGGTTGGATATATTTACAATGGACGGCCACTACCACGGAATGGGCATACCCAAGAAATGTGACGAAGACACGGTTAAGAAAGGGTATCAATACATGTAGTTCAACTCTGAGGTAGTGAAGCCATACATTGAGTAATAATGTCATTTACAATTCAATTTACAATTGATATTTGAAATGTGCTGAAAGTATTATTTTTGAGATTTGTTATTTCACTTAATTTTCTGGCAACATCTCCGAATTGTGGAAGAGAATCATCCTCGAGCTCCACGCTACCATATTGAGAGAATTCATCGTGGTGAATTCGCAAATTGGTTTTCTGAACATGTAAGAAAGTAGTTGCAATTTGGTACTGAGTTGTCATTTTTATGCTAAGTCTTAGTTGTGGTAATTTATGAGCTAGATTTTGATGAAATGGATAAAAAAATTTCCAGGTTAATTTCTTGCCATTGCCAGATTATGAGTAGTCTCAAAGGATCTGAAATGTCTTACTAGGGTCTCGAACAACATAGGACTAACATTTGAAAATTACATCGTGAATGGTTTCATATTTCATACTAGAGAGTTAGATGGAAAATGGAAATCTCATAATAGTAGGGTGGTAGTTAAGGCAACATCATCGAGTTTTTTGAGTTCAAGGGATGATAGTCTAATTGTAGGGGATGTAGACTATTATGGGGTTCTAAATAACATCATAGAGCTGGATTACGTGGAGCCAGGGTGGTGTTATTTGACTGTGATTGGGTTTCGAAGGGAAGTCGGCTAAAACATGATAGTGATGGTTTCATCCTAGTTAATTTTAGTAATATCAGGCATCATAACAAGCAATTTATTTGATCTAGACAAGCCTCGCAAGTGTTCTATATAAAGGATCCATTAGAAAAGGACGTGTCTGGTGTTATAAACACTTTTGCTATAAGAATTTGCAGCATGGAACCATTAGGGGATGTTGATACTTATCTTCAAAGTAATTTAGGAACGCCAGTTCAAGATAACATAGATGAAAATGTTCAATGGGTTCGTCCTGATGTAGAAGGGGATACTATTGATTTCAGCTTCGAAAGGTAAACATAATTGTACAGTCTATTTTGTGTTGCACATGAAACTAAATATTTTGAATTAATAGAATGTCTTTGACTTTGCAGATCAGAAAAATGCCCGAAGAAGCTGTAGCGCCCCGGTCCAGAAGTACGGGTACTTTTATTACATTTCTAAATCTTAACAATAACTATCACAATGGAGTTCTGGAGTCCTAATATAAAGCTAATTAAAAACCGAATGAAAGTCTCCTCATTAGCTTAACAATACTAAGGGTAATGGCCTCGGGCATCGTTCGCACTTTAATTGTCGCGGTCACACCATACCTAGCGATTAGCCTAAAAGATTTTAGAAAAAATGAGGGGTGAGCTTTCACCCATGAGGGTTCCAAGTTCAAAACATTTCATGTCATGTAAATAAAAATATGCTATGAATGACATTTCTATAAAACATTAAGCAATCAGATACAATAGTCAATAAACATTTATGTAAAATTATCAATTTACCAAAAACAATGCAAAAAAAAAAGAAAACAGAGAATAGTAACAGTCTTATGGGTCACTAAGTGAACCCATAGTATCAGCATTCAGTCTCATAGGTCACAGTGTGATCCCATGGTATCAGTATTCAGTCTCATGGTCACAATGTGATCTCATGGTATCAGTATTCCGTCTCATGGATCACAATGTAATCCCATGGTATCAATATTCACTCTCATAGGTCACATTGTGATCCTATGGTATCAGTATTCAGTCTCATGGGTCACAGTGTAATCCCATAGTATCAGTATTCAGTCTCATGGGTCATAGTGTGAGCCCATGGTATCGGTATTTAGTCTCATAGGTCAGTATGTGATCCCGTGGTATCAGTATTCAGTCTTATGGGTCATGGTGTGATCCCATGGTATCAATGTTTTGAAATAAATTTTATGCACTCAATAAAGAATGAAGTAACTAGATTTCAAATACGGAAAAATAAATATAATTAAAATATTTTTAAACAAAAATTATTTTTATACATAATCTTATGCAATTTAATAAAGTACATTTTAATATATGGTGAATCAACTAAATTTTTAAATAAATAAAAAAAATATTTTTTTGCTAAAATTTCTTAAAAATAATTTCTAAAACAGTTTGAAAGAAAAACAATAATAATTTCATTTTAGGACCACATTTGTAAAATTTATGCCAAACGTTTTTGGAAACGATAGAAATGGTTTAGTTTTGAAAAGATAGAATCCCTCACAAGATTTTCACGTTCACATAACAGTTCAGTAAAACACATCAATGGTGAACAATGCAATGAAGGTTTTTCATAGAAAAAAAGAGTAAATAACATTAAACTTAAATTCTATAATGGATATGCAATCCAGTGAAGTAGATTTTGTAAACTGGGAAAATCATCTTCTAAAATAGTAAAAATAATTTTATTTCAAGACTAAATTTGTAAAATTCATTTCAAAACATTTAGTTTGGAACGAATAGGAACCGTCACCCTTCTTGTGATTCGAAGTGTACAATTTTCTTCGATAAAACCACATATATTTCCACAATATATCATTATTAATCTAAAATTGTATGCACCGTAGTTGTTATATTTATTTCCTAAACTAAAATTAAACTCCTGCCAACCAATATTTCTTGAATCTCATTCATTATATACATAGTCATCTGTATTATATATTACCAGTGGATTACCATCGCGCATTGCGCGATATCATTAATTAAATATTGACATTATATTTTATTTAAAATTTTAAAATGTATTCATCGAAGAAAAATTATATGAGTTCTAATGTGAAATAATTAATTTAGTTAGAAATCGTTAAATATTGAATACAATAAAAATTTATTATTTTTTATAATATTTCATTCAAATTATTTGAAAATTAATTATTTGTATATTGAGATTCATTTTAAAAGGTTGTCATAATTATATGTATCTCATTGCAATAAATAAAAGTAAGTATCAAATGACCTTAGTAGTCTCACTAATTACAAAATGTACTCATTGAACAGTTTGTCGCCCTAAAACAAGACTTTCTAAATATAAATAAAAAAAATAATATGTGTACATATTTCTATCAAACGTACTCTATCACTGTATAAAAAATCCAAACATTTTGCTATTTTAGATTATGTATTTCTTTGGATTTTCACTAGATTGTACAATGAGATATTTATGATTTTAAATATATCTTTAGAAGTTATACATTTCAACAAGTTATGATTGATTATACTCCATGTGTTTCATTGGATGTTGTGCTTGTATGACTCAGAAATGAATGCTTGTATGACTCAGTTAATCCTGTGATTAGTGTTGTGCTCAATCATATTAGGACTGACATCTTTTATCTGTTTACTGCTAAGCCATTCTTTGTTGACTCTGGGATCGATAGGTTAATTGCTCAACATTCTTTCCTACCTTTGAGCAAAAAACCTCCTAAGCCTAAGATATTTAAAATAGCTTGGACAAAGCCACACATAGGATACAAAATCAATGTTGATGCTGCATGGTGCTGTCAAACGAATATGTGTGGTATTAGTATGATTATAAGGGATTGTAGGGGAGGATTTATTGTTGCTCATACTAAGATCTCCCCTGCTTATTCACCTTTAGAGGCAGAACTGAAAGCAATAAGGTTTGCATTAAGAGCAGGTTCAGAAATTAATCTCTCTTACTACTTAGAATCTGACTGTCTAAATGCAATCGGGTATGTACTAGATCCTTACAAGTCACCATGGAAAGTTTTCAGTCTGGCTGAGGAGATTAATAAACTCCTGGGAGGGATTCCTCTCAAGCATGTTCATAGACAAGGCAACTTGGTGGCAGATAAACTAGCGAAGGATTGTTTAAATAGTCTGTCATCCTCATCGTTCCTTCATTTTCAAAGTTTAACTAATTTTGTGCAAGGTTTGATAAGATTGGATCAGATGGGTACTCCATCTATTCGGATTGATATCTGAAACAGAGGCTACTGACTGTATTTCATATTTCAGGTGGATGGATTGCTTCTACTCAGAGAACAGAAACAATTACGGCGGGCATTCGGATTCATCTCCAAATTAGTCATCTTCTTCTGTTGACATAAGTGATCTACTGTTATATCAATTTTGCTGGAAGCTACAGAGATCATACCAGACACAGTGATGACTGATCTCCTTCACTGTTTTTGAAGACATCAATCACGGACAGGGCTTAGTTGCCCCTTGCTGATGCTAACCACAAATACAGTTGGAAAGGTTTTACTTTTTGCTATCTCCTACACTATTAGCTTAGAGGATAGGCTTATGATTTAGGTAAAGGTTTCTTTGACTGACTTGTGTTTCATTTATTCGATTCACTAAGAAGTTCAAGATCCGATTACCTAGTCATTAGTATTTGTAATCCTCTGGTTTCTACATTTCTCTATTTTCATTCTTTTGGAAGCAACAAAGGTTGCTTCAAGAGCAATAAGCTCGGTCTGTATAACTTATCTAAGCTTCGGCTTCTTTTAAACTGTTCTATTATTTACGGCTTGGGAAGGCTAATATAATTTCCCCCATCTAAGGATGGTTTTAATTTAAAAAAAAAAAGATGTTGTGCATTTTCCTTTTTTTGGTTGTTTTTGTGAATTTGACACACTTTCCTTTTTTGGTAAGATTCATTCATTTTCATCCACTCATTCTACTTTTTCCTTCATAAAATCAATTTCATCCACTCATTTCATTCACCTAAATCCAATCACCTAAGCCTAGTGTGTCACATCCAATGAAACGGAGATAGTATATAGTACATAATTAAAATCAACGTATTACAATTTTAGAATGTTAACAAGATATGATTGAATATATATAGTAAAAAAAATCAAAACCAGTAGCATATTATAATTCAGTATGTTATTTTTAGTCAACTTTGGCTTAGTTTAGTCAAAATGACTTAAATACCCCCGGTTGACATACAGAAGCAAACAATATCTATTATAGGGTGCTTGAGATAAGTTCAATTTGCTCATTTCATTCACCTAAATCCAAGCACCTAAGCCTAGTGTGTCACATCCAATGAAACAGAGGTAGTATACAGTACAGAATTAAAATCAGTATATTATATAGTTAGTATGTTAACAAGTTATGATTGAATATATATATATATAGTAAAAAATTAAAATCAGTAACATATTATAATTTTAGTATGTTATTTTTAGTCAACTTTGGCTTAGCTTAGTCAAAATGACTTACATACCCCTGGTTGACAGACAAAAGCAAACAATATCTATTATAGGGTGCTTGGGATAAATTCAATTTTATTTACTCATTTCATTCACCTAAATCCAACTAATGTGTCACATCAAATGAAACAGAGGTATTACATAGTACAAAATTAAAATCAGTAACCTATTATAATATTAGTATGTTAACAAGTCATGATTGAATATATATATATATATATATATATATTAAAAAAATTAAAATCAATAACATATTATAATTTTGGTATGTTACTTTTAGTCAACTTTGGCTTATCTTAGTCAAAATGACTCAAATACCTCCAGTTGACAGACAGAAGCAAACAATATCTATTATAGGATGATTGGGATAAATTAAATTAATTACTCCTGCAATTTTATATATTTATATAGTAACCTAACCAATAAACTAATAATAATATTTTTAATATTCCATATATTTTATACTAAGGTAATGATTAAGTTTTAACTTAATAACTATTTTAAACTAATGCACACATGTCTGCAATCCAAAACCTAAGAACTAACTTACACTCACATCAAGCTCATCCATCACAATCCTTTTATGCCATAAGCACTCTGCTCACAAACACCATTAACTCTAATTAAGTAGTCTGATTTATATCTTCAATTAGGACAGCTTCTTTAACCTTTTACATCTTAGTTATTTACTTAACTAAACCCGAGGACCACATGCACATACTAATTGGTTTTCATCCACAAAGCACATAACTGAAATTCATGTGCTTAATTTTCTTAATGTCACTGCAAGTAAATGCCATTATTTCCTTCCTCTTGAAGCGTACTGCGCTGTGTGCCTTCTTACCGGGATGTTCATCATACCAACGGTATGCACTACTCGAGCAAAACATCAGTATACTTTATTACTTTCTGTGAATTCGTAAATCAAGTCGACACACACCCGCCCAAGCACACCATAAATATCCTTTATATGCAAAAAAACCTACACACAACGGTCCAAGCCATAAAACACTCACATGATTCACAATCTCGGCTCACATTATTCTTTAATGGCCTTCAACATTCTATAGACAGTAATCATGCCTTACAGTCTTTCACTCCAAATCAAAGAAGGTAAGAAACACTACTGAAAAATAGGTACATACATACCGGTAAAAAATCATGATTATAGAATACTGGTGCAGAAGTACACTATTGCACCGGGTAAAACTCATGTTTACCATATTACCGGTGCCTTTGAATACATACACACCCGTGTAAGGTCTACCGGTGTAGGTTTTCATATTTTTCGCACCGGTTAAATGTATAGATATTGGTAACTACCGGTGCTAATGTATACTATTGCACCGGTAACAAAAGTACCGGTGTATGAACATGGTGAATTTGTATGAGGTTGGCGCCAAAAATATATATTTTTAAACCGGTTATATGTTTTACCGGGGTGTGAAAAAAATTGCGGGAAAATGGCAGAAATTGTACGCCAGTACCGTATAATACCGATGTATATAATCCTGATTTTTCAAAAAAAAAAAAACATACGCTCTGGTATTTTTCTTTATACGGGTGCATAAAAGTTCATCTGATGTTCACTTACCAACTTTTTTTCCGAGCTAAAAATGGGAATTTTTGGAGAATGAGTTCATTAATGTTTTTTTTGGTTGATAAAGGCATTGGACGATCTACTATGAAGACCCTTGAATGTACCATTTAAAAAAATAAATTTTTGGGTATTAATGATCTCGTTGTTGGTTTTGGTTTGTAGACATATATAACTTGTGTGTTTGATCATTTGATGTTGATTGAGGTAGAATTGTTGATATTAGTTTGTGATTTGTTCTCAAGGTCGATGTAGTTATAATGCTATGACTATTGATTGTTATATTGTAGGACATTTTATGAATGTGGTAATTGTAATGTGGAATATTGGTGCATATGGTGCATTAATGATCTTGCATGATTTGGATGTGGTCATGAAATTCTATTGTAATATATATGTTGAAGTTTGATTGCTGGTCATTTATTGATATGCAGGTATTGTGCCATCGAGAGGCGTAAGCATGTGTATGTCAACGTTAGTAAGGTGAGCGGTGAATATATTATCTTCATGGATGAGTTTTTGGACCATGCTTTTAGTTGTGAAAAGCGAATATTATGTCCTTGTCGTGATTGTAGAAATCGAAATCATACTGATAACAAGGACATGCTGAAACTCCATTTGTATAGTCAGGGGGTTTGCAAAAGATTATATGGTGTGGACGTTTCATGGGGAAAAATCACCATGGGAGGTGATAATTAGTAGTGAGGGAGAGTTTTTTGGGGATGCTAAATTGGATGACATGTGTGAGGACATAGTTAATGAATTTAGAAGGAGGCCTAAGGTTTTGGCTAACTTTCTAGGTGAGAAGGATAGGCCATTGTATCCCGGTTGCAAGAAAAAAAGACACGGTCATGTCATGTTTGATGGAGTTGTTTAATTTGAAGGGTCTTGGTTCATGGAGTGATACTAGCATGAATAAATTGCTTAAGTTTTTGAATGAGAAGCTTCCATCCGGTAATGGGGTGGCGGAAAACCTTTACGAAACTAATTAGAGTTGGACAACCTTATAAGAGAATTATGTGTCCGATGGGAATGAAGTATGAAAAGATACATGTTTGTCTGAATGATTATGTCTTATGTAGGGGTGACCTGAAGGATAAGATTGTTTGTCCAGTATGTAATGTGTCATGTTATAAGATAAAGAGAAACGTGGCTATTGGTGGAGAGCATGTTGTGTCGGTGAGGAAACGGGTACCTACCAAATGTATATGGTACATTCCTATTATTTTGAGGCTGAGAAGGTTGTTTAAGAATGCTAAGGATGCAAAGAACTTGACATGGTACATGGATATGAAAGGTTGTAAAGATGATGATATGATTCGACACTCGGCTGATGTGGACCAGTGGAAGAAATTTGATAAGATATATCCAAAGTTTTTATCCAAACCTAGAAATTTGAGAATGAATTTGTGTACTGATAGTATGAACCCGTTTGGTAATATTTCCCCGAAACACAGTTCATGGCCGGTTATGCTTGCCATTCACAATCGCCCCCCATACTTGTGCATGAAAAGGAAATATGTGTTGATGCCCATCATGATTTCAGGGCCCAAACAGTTTGGAAATGACATAGACACTTATTTTGCCCCTTTGATAGAAGATTTGAAGGTTCTATAGTAGGTGGGCGCCTTAATGTTTGATGGTTTTTGTGGCGAAGAGTTTGCCTTGAAAGCGATGTTTTTTCGTACCATAAATGATTACTTGGCATATGGTAACCTTTCCGGGTATGTAGTCAAGGGTCACAAGGCTTTCCCTATTTGTGATGATGAGACCGATTACCATCAGTTGAAAAATGGGCGTAAAACTGTTTATTTGGGTCACCGAAAATTCCTCTCGTTGAAGCAAAAGTTGTGAGATAGCATGGTTGCATTTGTTGATGGGAAGGATAGGAGAACAACACCTGAACCATTGACTTGTGTAGCTATTTAAACCAAGGTGAAGAAATTAAATATTGTTCTTGATAAGAAGTTATCAAAGGGTGGTGGGGCTGTAGAAGGACCGTGGAAGAAAAGGTCAATTTTCTTTGATTTTCCGTATTTGTGAGAATTTGAAGGTTCACCATTATTTGTATGTCATGCATATCAAAAAGAATGTTTGTGAGATTTTGATTTTCATGTTACTAAATATTCACAGGAAGACTAAGGATAGCTTAAATGCGAGGAAAGATTTAGTGGACCTTGGTATTCAGTTGTATCTGGCACCGGAGGTTAGAGGGAAGCAAACATATTTGCCTCCCACTCCTTACAATCTTTCAGTTGCTGAGAGAAGATCGGTGTGTGAGAGCATCCAAGGAATGAAGGTACCATCTAGTTACTCCTCCAATGTTAGTCGGTTTGTGAATGATGAATTGCATCTTAATGCTTTGAAATCGCACGATTGTCATGTCCATATGCAACAACTTTTGCCCATTGCAATCCGAGGTTGTTTGGATGAGGAAGTTACATTTTTTATTATGCACTTGCGTTTCTTCTTCAACTTGATATGCAGGAAAAATCTTAGTAGGAAACAACTAGATGAACAAGACCGAGAGACTGTTGTTTTTTTATGCCATATTGAGAAGTACAGTACTTTCCCCCATCATTCTTTAACATC
Source organism: Rubia yunnanensis (assembly GCA_037428765.1). Taxonomy (NCBI): domain Eukaryota; kingdom Viridiplantae; phylum Streptophyta; class Magnoliopsida; order Gentianales; family Rubiaceae; genus Rubia; species Rubia yunnanensis. Next base: position 58,702,452 of record CM075069.1, on the reverse strand, counting down.
CCGGAGCACCTCATGGTACACTTGGTTAGGGAGTTACATATATGCGGGCTTGTTGGAATGCATTACATGTACACATTTGAGCGTCGCATGGCTGTTTTCAAGGGTTATGTTCATAATCGTATTCGACTTGATGCCTCGATTATTCAAAGGTACGTCTCTGCAAAAATCATCGAGTATTGTACATCGAATTTGATTGGAAAAAGAGTGGTTGGTGTTCCCGGTGGACCACACTGTTGAAGGTGGAATGGGACTCCAAGGTCTAATGGTACACTTCATACACCCTTGAACGCCGAGTTGATGGCAGTCCACCTGTATGTTTTACGTAAAAGTAGCGAGACCACAATACATGTTCAAGAGCATGTTCCCATGTTTGAAGAGATTCATCCAGACTGCCCCTCAAATAAAATACATGTAGAGCATTTTTCAAGGTTTGTTAACTGGTTTACAAGCGTTGCAATGTGGAAGGGATGCCCAGTAAGCTACGGGTGTTTGCAAGGACACCAAACTGCACCGTAAGATGGTAGCTTGGTTATGAAATTAATGGCTTCAGTTTCTCAACATTGGAGAAGGATAAGAAGAGCACGACGCAAAACAATGGTGTTTATATTGAATTTGAATCCATATGGCATGCAAGCAAGAGAGACAAACATCCTTTTGTTGCTGTGATGCCTTTCTATAGGGTGATTGAGAAAATTTGAGAGTTGGATTATGTAGAGTTCAAAGTTGTTGTGTTTAAGTTCCTTTGGGTGGAACATGGTTCCGGTGTTGTAGTTGAAAAATCCACAGGCTTTACGTTGGTCGACTTGAACCGTGTAGGATACGAAGATGACAAATTCATCTTAGCTGCCCAAGCATGACATGTTTTTTACATCAAGGACCCTTTATATGAGAAGTTCCATGTGGTGCTTCATGGGAAGAATTTTTACTTTGAAGAGGAAATTGATCACCCAGTTATAAATTATAGTCCGTAGTTTCCATCCGTATTTCCTGGTTTGGAGGATGTAGGGGGAGCCGTGGTGGGACAACATTGTCATGGTGATGGATTGTGGGTTGATGAGAGCGGTGAAATAGTGGATGGTGACAATGTGTTGAAGCGGAAGAGATAGATAGTAATTTCCATGCAGTTGGATTTTCTACCAATGTTTTGAATAATACCCATCCCTTTATGATGTGAATTAGTGTGATATGTATGTGGACCACTCTTTATTTTCTAATTGCTTGGCATGATCTGTACTTCCATTGGAATGTATTTGTATTGAATGGATGCAACTTAGTATTAATGGTTTTCATTTTTTTAGGACATATGCACCGGTAAAGTAGTAAAATACCGGTGTGGAAAAATAGAGTAGATGCTCTTGTATCTTTTATATACGCACCGATATATACCCCGGTGCTGGATACTTAAAATTGTTTTTAGAATTTTAGTCTCGGGTCACAAAATGTAATTTTTTACATTAAAAGCAGCCTAAAGCAGCTGCTTTTGCACATTATTTACACAGGTATGGTGAACATACACACTGGTATATATATATATATCGATGCTGGGTTCTTAGAAAAAAAATAGACATTTAGTTTTCTGGTCCTATAATTTGTTGTTAGTGCCAATTAAAGCAGCCTGAAACAGCTGCTTTTGGACAAAATGTACACCGGTACCACATATATATGAACATGTACTTATACCGGTGCTGAGTAATTAGAAAAAAATTTGAAGCTATGCTCTCGGGTTTTTTGTTAATTGATATTAAAAGTAGACAAAAGTAGCTGCTTTTGCCTTTTCCCTACATCGGTATGCCGTAATTACTGGTGTAAAAAAAAGGTTCCTTATATTCAAAGAAGCAACACATTTTCACAAACCAAGTTTTACATCTCTCATCCTATAGCATTTCCCTCAAAGGCATATCAATTGAAAAATCCGACAACAGTGCTGATAGAATCAGGTAAATCACTTTAATGCCTTTATATATGATTAACTAACCTTAGAATCTCAATTACATTGATTGAGCATTTGTAATCATGAATAACTAGACTTGCATGTAAGGTGTTTGATAAAATGCTTCTTTGTGTTTTTTAGGAAATGACACCTAAATCCAATTTGAAAAGGATAAGCCGGTCATCCTCTCCTTCTCTGCCACATGAATCGTTGCACTCTTACCCGGATGGTACCTTTTTGTCTAAGGAGGCTAGGTTGGTACATTAATCATACAAAAGATGTCGTCATCACCCAGAGAGATGGATTGAAGCATCTCCCCCATTCGAACAAACCATCCGCACTCTTGGGTGGGAAGAATTATGTGAGACTTTACAACCATTCAACCTAAGCATCGTAAGTGAGTTTTATGCAAACTTGAGGTGTGGCCCGAACCCGAGTTAGGTGTACTGTAGAGGCAAAATTGTCCCTGTCATGCCAATATCTATAAATGGTTTGTTTGAGTTGCCCAATGTTCCAAATAATGAGGACGAGTTCCTCGCACTCCATATAGACGATGGCGACGATTATTATCTACAAGAACTAATTGGGAAGGAGATCGCTGGGACAGTAACTAGGCAAGGTACCAACCTAGATGAGCTTGTCAAATCGGGTTGGATCAAAATACCGAAGATGACTCTAACTCCGAAAATGAATGGGTGGTATCACTTTGTGGCGTCTAGAATATACCCAGTAACTGTGAACACAGAAGTCCACAAAAATTGCCTGAACTTCTTGTACTCAATGAAGAATGAACTTAGATGGAATGTTAGTTGTCAAATTTGTATCATGTTGAAGGCGGAATGGAATAAGATGGGGTTATATGGTTTTTGCAGTATCATCTCGGTCTTTTGTTCAGAGCGGGAGTTAATTCCCATCCACATGACGTTTATGGCAACCAATGGGTAAGATATTTGTAGACTCTTTCTACAAACAACCATCTGACATGCCCGTCCCTACCATTGAAACCAGAGTCGTAGCCTTGGAGGTCTGTGTATAGAACTTTCTTAAAGAATCAAAGTATCAGAGGTCCTGGTTCGACCACATGCACAAGGTTATGAACTATCAATTTTCTGACGCCGTGGAAGCTATTGAAAATTTCCCTACCTTACACAAATGCAATGTGGAAGACATGGATGTTGGTACAAGTACCCGTGATAGGGATGCAGCAAGAGAAGATGATGATGTGGAACCATTTTCTCGTTAATATATGTAGAAAACTTGTATTAGTTGGTCAAAATTTTAATTCCGTACCCCTCCCCCCCGTAATTTTTTGCACTTAGACTGTCTAACACTTGCAATTTTATTAGAATCTAATTCATTTCAGCTTAAATAACTTGGGCAATGATGGGTCGAGTTAGAAATTTTATAATCTTAGTGGTTTTTTCTCGGGTAAAACTACTCCCGAACACATAAATTATGTCTAAAACGTACAGTTGGGCTACAAGAAAGATCAGCACCATGTATGAAAGCTTCATTAGATTACATGAATGGTTAGAATAAAAAAATTGGTACAATTCGGGGCTATGGAGGTTCCCCATATAAATTTTGAGGCCATGGTGCAATTTTTGGTAATATAGTGCAAACATTCAATGTTGGTTTTACAGGCCCTACCGTGCACTCATTGGGTGCGGATACGTATGATTATGATTGTATTGTATTGAATTTCATTTTAGTGCCACCAATTTTTTATTTTGACGTTTCCAAGATTTTTGGAGGGACTAAAGTGCAAAAAGTAAAAGGTTTACTCGTACATCAAAATTGAAATCCGCTTGAATTGGATGGTAGTCCAAATGTCCATATTGTATTTCCAAGCTGCACAATTGGGGAAATGGACGGGTTTGGACCCTATAGTGAGTTAGGGAGATAATCAGATTACACAATGAAACTTTGAAGAAAGCCTTTACCGTTTACTCTAGAACATGTACTAGCGCTTTTAGTCAATTCACCACCTAGACACAATTATGTTGCAATTATGATTTAATCCTAGAATATTAAATTTCGTACTTTATATCGTTTCCGAACGTGTCGTATACGCATGTCACATTCATGGGTCCTAATTGCAAGAAAAGAATATCAACAATTTTTAGAGTCGTATTTACCTTTGATGTCCAAAAATTATCCATATTAAGTATCCAACATTATAAAATGGTATTCGGATCCATGGAATAGTGGTCGATGGGGTGAATATAAAATGTTTGGGGTCAAAGTGGATATTTTACAAAATATAAAAATGCTTATTCATTTCATCGTACGCGGCCCATGCTTAGTCAAAATAAGGTTGAAACAACTAATAGTAAGTCTAATTAAATAGATTATGCTTCAATTTGAGTAATTAGATTGGATTAGGAAATATGTGGGAGGTAAATGAAAGATCACAAAAAATTGTAAGATAGGCATTTTGTATATACACTGGTATTTTTTGGATATTACTGGTGTAGGATTCAATTTTTTCATGGCGCGAATTGAAAAAAAGTTGAACTTTCAATTTTGTCAATGGAGGAAATGTTTTTGCACAGGTAGTGGTATTAGTAGCACCGATATATGTACCGGTGCTGGATACATAGAAATTTTTTTTGGACAACTTCCTCTTGGGTAAAATGTTTTTTGAAATTAAATGATTAAAACCAGCCATGCCAGCTGCTTTTATCATTTTCTTACACCAGTACCCATAGTATTCGCAATGGTATCACTACCGGTGCTGGATACTTAGAAAAAATTTCAATCCTTTACTCTTGGGTTACCAAAAAATAAAATTAAAGCAGCTGCGAGCAACTATTTTTCACCTCAATTGTACACCGGTGCCCTACCTTTTGCACTGGTACTACATGTATGATTTGTGATAATATAGGTAGTACAGTAGAGAAGATTGTACATCTCGTTTCTATGCCATTGTTTTATGCCATAAGGGTTGCTTGTGTGCCACTTATTTTGTTGTTCAAGTTTTATCATTGGCTAACTTATAGTAGGTATCATTGAGGAAAGTTGTATGCTATGATCTATCAATTTCTATGACATTTTCGATCAAGTTTTATTATTTTGTTGTTCAATTTCTATGCCATGTTCTATCAATTATTATCATTTTGTTATTCAAGCTCTATGCCATGTTATATGAGTGTTGATCTTCAATACGTATTGTTGGTTATCATTTTGTGAGGTCAGTGGGTTAGTTGACTTATTGAGTTAACAATTATCTATTCTATTGTCGTAGATGCCACCGAAATGGGGGATATTAAATAGGAAGGGGAAGCGATCAGTAGCAAACAAGAAAGAGGATGCTAACGCTACAGAGGTCGATGTGGCTGAACAAGAACCTCCTCCAAAATATATTTCATTGCAAATACAATTTGAGGAAGAAGCACCACCAAAACATGAATAGACTAGTGTAGAGAAAGAGGAACCCGCCCCACATGGAGATGGGAATGAAGGGGATGTTAAGGGAGATGATGCGAAAGAAATGGTGGCCAAACCACCGATTGGAAAGGGAAATGGGAAGAGCACCCGCAAATCAGGAGCGACTATTAATAAGGAGGACAACAACTTGTCCAAAGCTGGGGGCAAACAAGGAGAGGGATTCAAAAAGTTTGAGATCAAAAGTTAGATGAGGAGACATGGGTGCCAGTCAATAATGTTGGCAAAGGAGGACAAGCCCATCCCTATGGCATTTGAGTTCCGTTGGAAATATGTAGTTTGCATTGAGAACTGGACAGCGTGGCACGCTTACGACAATTACGCATTCTGGCACTGCACCAAATTTGGCACCTGCGAACAGTGGTGCGATGTGCCGGAAGATGTAAAGGAAGAGCCATGGAAGGATGGTTTGGTAAGCTATTCAAGACTTGAAGTGAAAAATGTTATGTTTAATTATTTCACAGTGAACACATGATTAATGTCTGCCTGTTCATATGTTTCATTGTAGGCAAGCTTCACAATTGAAAAGAAGTTGAATGAAGCTCAACTTGAAGTGCTAAAGAAGGATTACACAGACATGGAAAGAGACCAAGATCGGAACTAGAAGACAAAGGTGGAAAACAAGTTCATCCAGGACATGGAGGTGGAGTCAACAAATCATGAGTGAAGCCATGGGAGAAGTACAAGTGGATCGATGAAAAAGATTGGCATTTGTTTGAGAGGAGGCATCGAACTCCAAAATTTCAGGTGTGATTCTATAGATTTAATGTTAGTAACTATGTTGCCTTTAACCTCTATTAAAGTGTATATAATATTACATGAAAGATATCATGCGGTTTTAGAGACAACTATTGAGCACAATGTGGGCAAGGATTACACCCACCACACTGGGAGAAAAGGTAATCGATATGTCTTGGACAAAGTAGCTAGGGAAAGGAAAATGAGAGAATTAGGGTGACCACTGAGGGCTTCACTGAATAGGAGATTGAGCAACAACTGTGTTATGAGGAGTTCACACCGGATATATCTCTTTTCTACCTTGAGGCAAACAAGGACAAGAAAGGGTTGTACACATCGAAAGAAGTTTGGAAGATCACACCAGACGTTGTAAGTTATATAAATATCTCCCACATAAATTAATTTGTACGTTGTTTATATATTCTTCTTATAGAAATTTTCTTTCCAATATCAATACAGTTGAAAATGAAAGAGTTGAAGGAAAAAGGAACGTTGGTACTGCAGCCTGGTGAAAACATTCTCATAAAGGTTACAAAGAAGAAGGATCACTCGGGCAGGTACAGGGGAACTCAAACGGGTCTACCCACATTGGTGGATATTTCTCATTTTTCCTGCAACAAGTGCGATAGCAGTTCCTAAAGCAAGCATACCCCACAGAGGAGACCATCTAATGATCAACCCATCATGAAAGCCAAGGTATCGTACCTTGAGCAGCTGGTACAGGACATCGCATCTGCAGGCATTGTTGAGATCACGCCAGGCATTAATGATCTCAAGAAGTTTATCAAGAAGGTGGTGGATGACCTTGCTGCGGATGCTACAAAGTTGGATGAAGATCCCATCGATAGAGAAGGTGATGAGGAGGTACGCCGACATAATTATATACATTTTCTTTATATTGAATTACACATATTGAAATCTCCATTAACATTTTATCATTTTACTTAACTCTCTAACGAACATGATTAGAACAAGTGACTTTGTACATGAAAGACATTCTCGGTAGGAAGAAAATGGTCGCGCATGGGTTGCAAAAAATACCTTGTTTTCAAGATGGCCAACATGGTAGTGTGGCTCGTGTGAGAGTATGCGAGCCAGTCTACCATCCTAGGGCAGGATTTCCCTCGGTGGATCACCAGTTCGATAATGTTGGAGAGGCCTTGAATAACGTCATGGATTGGCCAGTGTATTTTATAGGCAAGGGAGCTGAGCAACCAAGTGACATCAATGAGGAGGATATCGAAATAGAAATGGATGAAGAGGATGAGAAGGTTATGATTCTCACCACAGAAGATGAGGTACATTCTTGTAACACCCTAACTTTCATTTCGCACAAATTACAATGACATGTGCATATTTATGAATTCATGCAACAGGGTGATACCGAGAAGAGGTCCCACTCGAGCACTAATTACCGGCCGTTAGCGAGACAAAAATTCAAGAAGCTACTAAAACAAGCGCTTTATTAAAAAAACAAACCTTTGTTATTCATTACCTACGACCAACAATTTCTAAATATTTAAGTGAGCATTTCATGTAATTTTGCCTCCATAAATTATCAACAGACGGGACTTGACAGATTGGCCCATTTCGTCAGGGAACGTAATGTAGTTATCCTAGAATTGATAAGAAAAATGAGTGCATGTTCTTCTGAGTCTTTCATCCATTGACCTTCGCACGCAATTACACCAGCGGTGTGGGAATAGATGTTCTGATTAAGTTTAAGTGAAGGCTCGGGAACATGCATTCGATGACCTGGATCAATAATGCACATGTCAATGTGTGGATGTGGTGAGTTTCAAACCTTACATCCTTATTTGTATTTTTATCAATTAGGATTTCATTTTTAAATATCCTTACCGGTATAGGCACCTCTGGGAGAAAATCTGGGAAAATAACGCAGGATACGTCCAATTCTGTCCTTTGCAACTGTGGAAACTTGAACACTTCAAGCAGGAGGTCGAACATCGTTTCAGCCTTATCCAGACAACAATGAAGGAAATGGATGTTGAGTTCTACATTGTCCCCTACATTAGAATGTAAGGACTTTTTCCCGAATTTAACATTTACATTTCAAACCACTTCCATTTATGTAATTGATTGTCGTAATTTTTTGGCAGCGATCATTGGTACCTTATCATTTTTCGTCCCGGAACGGAAGAGGTTTTCACGCTGGACACATTATCGGGGAGTATTAAACCAACAAACTTGATCGAACTCAGGGTCATTTCTAGGTATTACGATCGATCAAATAATAAGTCAGTATTGTAATATACTAGAAGAAGTTACCATTTTCATTTACTTTCTTGACAGGATTGTATGCACATACCAAAGGGAGAAGAGAAAAACGAAGCTAGAACCCGACTACACGTGGAAAATCAAGAACATTAAGGTAAGTCATTCTGTCATTTCATCCACATCATTTATTAGGTTAAAAATTGGTAATGAAATATACCATTCCTGTGCAGTACCAAACCTAAAATTGTTCATGGCAATGCGGGTACTCTGTCATGCTCTTCATGGAAGAATTTGTTAATAATTCGGAGATAAACAATATTCCGGAGGTAAAGATTACATCTCAAAACTAGTTATTCAGAATTTTTATTACACACAACATTCTTCACTAACATTTTAAGTTTGAAAATGATAGATCCTCCCAGAGGGCCATGTGTAGGAAATTCAAGCTGTTGCAGAGAGATGTTGCGGGGCTTGGCTCGATGAGTACAAGCATCAGGCAAACACTTCGTTTCAACTTCTCGTGATAAAAACGACATAATAGGTTGATAATTGATTAATGTGGTTGATCATATTATAATTTTGTTATTGGTGTTTAGTCATACTAAACTTGTGTGGTTTTTTTAAATTTATTTCCATTCATGGTGAAGATACATTTTCTATCCATCGTTTCAATAAATTATTGTGTTTGCCGATCAATATTATCATAGATGTTTGAAGTTTCTTACATTTTCCGAGGTTTTAAATTTATAATAGTTTGAATTTAAGTATTTCTGGCAGTCATTGCCCCGAAAATGATCTGGGAGGGATCACCGAAAAAAAAATTGAGCATTGCCAATTTCATTCAGCTTATACACCGGAATAACTTATAAATACCGGTGTAAAAAATGAATCAGATTTAAATAATATATTTTATACTTGAAAAATAAATTACACCGGTAATGCAGAAAATTTATCATATACCGGTGTGGTTTCTCATACCGATGTAAAATTTAATACCGATGTAAAATTTAATACCGATGTATAGTTACAAATGTTTTAGATTTAGAGAAAGACTCATATGAGACCGTCTCACCATAAGTTATGGTAAGACAAGGAACTAAGTAAACCTTTAAAAATTACATAAAGCACCACATATCTTCTGTGATCTTAAAATAGTTGTAGTTAAACCCCCTGTCTCATCATAAGATAGTGTGAGATTGTCTCACCGGTGAAAAATTTTTCTGCCTACCTTTTCGAACATTCTACACATATACATATTTTCTACACCGACATTTAAATGTCCGGTATGTTAGACGTATAAGGTTTTTAAATTTTGTGCACCGGTTGTGAATACCGGTGCATATAACATTTATACACCGGTAGATATTACCGGTGCAAATAACATACCTTTTTTACACCGCTATACTTACACATCGGTATTTTTGGGAGCCAAAGTACCGGTGCTATTGGGGTATTTTACTAGTGCTATTGCCCTTGTCCTGTAGAATTGAAAAACCTCAACACCAAATCAACATATTAGAATAAACCTTCCGATCATAACGCACACATTTACAGTCACACTAAGAACACGCTCACTCTCAGAACTACTCTCTATCACGACTCACACATACTACGACATGGAATTCGCATCGTTTATGGGCGCTCAACACTCAGCACGTCATACAGACTTATACCGAAACCAGTGCAGTCAATTACTATTTTCTTTCTCTTTTTGATTGTACCTAAGGACAGTATATTTCATCATACGAGAGTATTGGTAGCTAGTAGGTCCGTACAATATCACTAGCTAGTTTGACATGATTAATATGAGTCTATGCAGAGACATGAAACAAGAAAAATAGGAACATACGAGTAGAGGTGAACCTATGGTCAGATGAAGGATGTCACAACCACTGGTTTGCTCACTCGCCATCTCAACATCCCATTTCACAAAGGCTACACCAGCAGCCCCTCATTCCTTTCAACCAATCGTAATACCAACACTTGATACGTCCGTTTAAAGTGAAACATAAATGACGACCAATCTATGAGAAAGGGAGAGAGAGATCTAGGGTTCATATGGCATACGGTTGAGAGTCACCGTTCAAGTGAGTCATGTGAACTCGACATAAGTTGTTGAAGAAGAATTTGTTTTGACATTTCCGCATTGCATGCAAATCTTTCGGGGATAGTTATCATTTTTTCTCTTTTTCTTTTTCCACAATTAGGTCCCTATAAAATTTATTTTTTCTAATTAACCCTTCATATAATCTTTAATTTATAGCATAACCTGTAAATTGACATAAAGTTTCCCGGGTTTGCAAAGTTAGGAGATTTGCAATTAATTTATTGGCAGTTTTTGTGAACATATTTGGAAATGAAAAACTTTCCATGTTGGAACATGCGAAAAAAGCATATTTACGCCAAGGATTTCTATGGAAAAGGAAGACAGAATATTATGGTATTTGTGAGTTATGGAAATCTGTATATTCTGCTATATATCAGGCGTATGGAAGTATAGTTGATTTATGGAAAATCCCTACATATATGGATATGAGATTTGAAAATATATGAGATATATGGTGATAAAGAAAATCCCTTTATTTATGGGATTTGGATATGCTTCAAGAAACAGATTTGGAATAGGAATATTGTGGAGATAATCAAGGAGTATTCCGGTTTGCAATTAATTGACGTAAATGACTTGATTGCAAAGTTAGGAGATTTGCATTGAATAATTAATTTATAGCATAACTTTGCAATTAATTATTCAATGCAAATCTCCTAACTTTGCCAATTGTATTCTGTACTTCCTACTTTTACGAAAGTGTGATTGAATGATTTTCACTTCTTCTAGTATTGTATTCTGTACGTTTATTAGACATCATTTGACAGCTGAGGGTAAATTTTGTTCGAATCGTATTATGAGCTCCAGTTCTGCTGCATTTTTTAAGCTCTTATTTGAGGATAAATTTGATTGAATGACCTCTTATTTGCTCCAGTTCTGCTTATAAGTTGTATTGCATTATATTCTGTTGCTCCACTTCTACTGCATTTGTTTCTGCTGTTGCAGGGTAAATTTGATTGCATTTTGAGCTCTTATTTGCTGAGTTTGATGATTGCATTTTTGTGTTGAATCAGATTATGAAATAGCTATTGACTGTAGAGAAACCTTACTAAATCCCCATGGATTATGTATGATCTGGTTTCTACACTTCACAAATCTTTAAAAACAATAGTTGTAACACAAACATGGAGACCAACAATTAGATAGCATGTTTTGGATGTGTAAAGTCAGGAGATTTGCATTGAATAATTAATTGGCAGTTTTTGTGAACATATTTGGAAACGAAAAACTTTCCATGTTGGAACATGCGAAAACAACATATTTACGCCAAGGATTTTTATGGAAAAAGAAGACAAAATATTATGGTATTTGTGAGTTATGAAAATCTGTATATTCTGCTATATATCAAGCGTATAGAAGCATAGTTGATTTATGAAAAATGCCTACATATATGGAGATGTGATTTGCGAATATATAGGATATATGGTGATAAGTAAAATCCCTTTATTTATGGGATTTGGATATGATTCAAGAAATATATTTGGAATAGGAATATTGGGGAGATAATCAAGGAGTATTCCGATCTGTTAATAGATATAAAAGGGGACAATCACGGCTGTATGACATACGTATTTAACAGAGAAAAATCTGCACACAGATTGTCAACCTTTCGACAGAATTGCAAAGAGCCGGAATTCTATGTTCCAACATACTTGACCTGCTGTTCAAAGTTTAGAATCATATGCCTTAATTCCTCGAGAGGAGGATATCCAGCGTCGACGAGTTTCGAGGTCAGGGGGAGTCTGATCAAGGCGGATCGGTAGCAAGGGGAACTTGCAGAATTCACACGTTATAGTTAGTAAAGATAAGTATTCTGTATGATGTACTTTGTACTATATCTTTCTAATTAGTGGATTCATTCTGAACTGGGTCAGGCCCTGCAGATGTAGGTGGATTTCACTGAACTGCATAACCAAGTCTTGTGTCATTAATGCTTTAATTTATTGCATACTTGGTTAGATAGGTCATGTTGGAACATACTAATAAGTATTAGTTAAAATTCGGCAAAACCAAATTTCTATTGGTATCAGAGCTTGGTCACTTATTATTCCCTTGGTTGTGTCTAGGAAAGTGTGATTCGGTTTTACCATGGCAACGAAAGAAGGAGCTTCGGTGTCTCGGCCACCTCTGCTAGAAGGCAACAACTACAACTATTAGAAGGCAAGCATGAGAGTTTTCATCAACTCACTGGATGAACTTGGGTGGTTCTATGTTGAGAATGAGTGGAATCACCCTACGAAAGATACAAGCTCTAAGGCGACAGATTGAGAGTCAAGTCAAAGGGAGCAGAAACTCAAAGACAAAGCTAGTTGGACACCTGATGACCTCAAGGCATCTCTGGCAAATTCAAAGGCACTGAATGCAATCTTCACTGTGGTTGATGAAAACCAGCTCAAACTCATCTTTACATGTCATCAAGCCAAGAGAGCATGGGATATTCTTCAAACTATTCATGAAGGAACTAGTCGAGTTCGTGAGTCTAAACTATAGATATTGGCTACAAAGTTTGAGGAACTCAAGGTGGAGGAGGATGACACTATTTCTATATTCAACGAAAAACTTGGGGACATCTCGAACATGGCATATCAACTTGGAAAAGTTTACAAAGACACGAAGTTGGTGAAAAAGACCTTGAGATCACTTCCTAAGAGATTTGCAATGAAGGTTGCGGCAATAGAAGAAGCAAGAGATGTAGCCACCATGAGCCTAGATGAACTAATGGGATCATTACAGACATATGAGATGATGTTTCAACAAACTACAAAAAGAGTCCCTAAGGAACTGGCATTCAAAACATCTTCATCAAAGGACAATCACGAGTCTGATAGTGATGATGAATTTGAAAAACTTGCACTTATCACGAAGAACTTCTCAAGGATGTTGAAGAAGGTAGTTAACAAGAAATCTCAGGAGAGGTTTGGTGGAAATAGACCAAGGCTACAGGATTCTGGAAATAATCGTGGAACGAGGTTTAAGCATGGAAATCAGCAGTTCTTCAGAAATCAAAGTAGTGAATCAAAATAGCCTGGACGAATTCAATGCAGAGAATACGAAGGATATGGCCATATTCAGGCTGAATGTGCAAATATCAGGAAGAAACAGGAAAAATCATATGTCACCTCATAGAATGAAGATGAAGAAGATGAAAAAGACGAAGAGGAACTTACAAGCAACTATGTGCATTTGGAGCAAAAATCCATGATGCATCGAAGGATGGATGTGCCAACACATTGGACAAAGTCGAAGCTGTATGTTCCAACATAGATCCGTATGAAGCACCCAGTGATGAAGATGATGGAATTTCTGTAAGTGATGAAGAAATCTACAACACTTATGAGAAGATGTACGCTATGTGGGTTCAAGTAGTTGACACAAACAAAGAACTGAAATAAGAAAAGATGAAGTTGATGGAAATAGAAAGAGAATTGCGTATGAAAGTTGCTGAACTTGCAAAGAAGAATGAAGAAATAAATGGGAAATTGATATTAGCAATTAAGAGAGCTGAGACTTCTGAAGCAGCAATTTCTAAGCTAAATGCTGGAAAAGCAAAACTTGACAATATTCTGGACATGGGAAGGAACTTTGGTGATCGACATGATATTGGGTATTGCAACACACACAAGGCTGAAACACACGAGATACTTAAGAATCCAGTAACCCTCAAGACCAAGATTCGAGAAATAAACCGGAAGTTTGGCAAGCCTCACCAAAGAAAACCGCTCATCTGCAGCTACTGCACATATCAAGGTCATTCAGAGGAACGATGCAGGAAACTGATCAGAGACCAAATGTTAGGACGACAACTCTAGGTATGTTCCAACATAGGTGAGGTCCAGAAAATAAAATTGGTCAGAAAGGTATGGGTTGTCAGACAATCTGGCACATGTCTGGTTGCACACACTTCGCTTATATCATATTCCAGAGATTCGTGGTACTTTCATAGTGGCTTTTCTCGCCACATGACTGACACTCCAGAATTTCTCACAAATATCATACCATACGATGGTGGGTATGTGACTTTCGGTGATGGAAAGAAGAGTAGAGTGATTGGAAAAGGTGAATTGAAGATTGAAGGTTTTCCAGTATTCACTAGTGTGCTGTTTGTTGAAGATCTGAAGGCAAATCTATTGAGCATAAGTCAGTTGTGTGACGACAATATGACGGTGGACTTTGAGAAGGATAAATGCATTTTAAGACACGGAAAAACCAAGGTTCTTTCAGGCATAAGATCATCAGATAATTGCTATTTGTTGGAGCAAGAAGTACGATGTATGATCTCGAAGCAAGATGAAGGAGTTTTGTGGCACAAGAAGCTCGGTCACATCAATTATAAAACATTGATGAAAATTGCAAATGTGAAAGCTGTACGAGGTGTGCCTATCTTAACCAGCAAGGATGGAATTGTTTGTGGACCATGTCAACAAGGTAAACAAATTCGATCTCCCCACTCTTCAACCATCTAGAAATCTAGAATTATTGCATATGGATTTGATGGGTCCGGTCAATACACCTAGTATAGGTGGAAAGAAATATATCTTTGTATGTGTTGATGATTTCTCCAGATTTATGTGGGTAGCCTTTTTGAAAAATAAATATAATACGTTGGAAGTATTTAGAAGCCTGGTAGTAAAGTTACAAACTGAAAAGGGAAGTCCAATTGGAAAGATTGTTCGAATTCGTAGTGATCATGGTATAGAGTTTAAGAATTCTCAATTTAGTGACTTTTGTGACGAGCTCGGGATTTAACATGAATTTTCTGCACCTATCACCCCTCAGTAGAATGGTATGGTAGAACGGAAAAATAGAACCTTGTAGGAGATGGCTTTAGTCATGTTAGCTGAGAAAGAAATTCACAAGAAATGGTGGGCAGAAGCTATTAATACAACTTGTTATACAATTAATAGAGTATATCTGCGGCCATTCACTAGCAAAACATCCTACGAGATTTGGAAGGGTAGGAAACCTAATGTCTCATACTTTCATGTGTTTGGAAGCAAGTGCTACATTCTCAGAGACAGAGAGCTGTTGGCAAAATTTGACAATAGGAGTGATACCAGAATTTTTCTTGGGTATTCTATCAATAGCCGTGCTCATAGAGTTTTTAATCATCGAACCAACACTCTCATGGAGTTTATAAATGTTATTGTGGATGATTCAGAGGAAGAACAAAAGCCAGATGTTGTAGAAGAAGAACCTGGTAACACTCATGTTCCAACACAGCCGCGTCAACCTGACAAGGCAGATTCCTTAGTTGAAGCTGAACCTCATCAACATGTTGGAACAACTGAGCAGATTGGTGCTGAACCTGTCAAAGCTGAGCATGTTGGAACATCGTCCCCAACTACCAAACCCTATGTTCCAACACATGACCAACTTGAATCCACCATGAGAAGTACTCGATTGGTTCCTCGAGTGGATTACCGAAGGCTAGCTGGATTGCATTGCTTTGTTTTTCTCATTGAACCTAAGAACTACAAAGAAGACTTGCTGGATGAGTATTGGATTGCTGCTATGCAAGAAGAACTAAGTCAGTTTGCATGAAATAACGTCTGGTATCTTACTCCTCGCCCCAAAGGCATTAATGTCATTGGCACGAAGTGGTTTTTCAAGAATAAGTATGATGATGATAGTCTAGTTGCTTGAAATAAGGGTAGACTAGTAGCTCAAGGATATACACAAGTGAAAGGGGTCGACTTTGATGAGACATTCGCACCAGTTGCCAGGTTAGAGTCAATTCGAATATTACTTGCTATTGCTTGGTCTATGAACTTTATGTTGTATCAAATGGAAGTCAATAATGTGTTTCTAAATGGAGTGGTGAATGAAGAGGTCTATGTTGAACAACCTAAAGGCTTTGAGGATCCCCATTATCCACACCATGTGTATCGCCTCAAGAAAGCTCTATACGGTCTAAAGCAAGCACCCAGGGCGTGGTATGAATGACTTACTAAATTTTTTCTTCTGAAAGGCTATCGTTGAAGGAGATTATATCGCACTTTACTTGTGCTTGAAAAGTTATCAAAATTTCTAATTGCTCAAATTTATGTTGATGATATAGTATTTGGGTCCACTTCATCCTCTATGGCACAGGATTTTGTCACCATCATGCAAGATGAATTTGAAATGAGCATGGTTGGAGAGCTTACATACTTTTTGGGATTGCAAGTTAAGCAAGGAAGGAATGGTTTGTTCATAAATCAGAGTAAGTATGCCTTGAATTTTGTTAAAAGGTTCGGTCTGAGCAATGCACGAGCAGTTCGAACTCCTATGGGTGTGTCTGACAAACTGGTAAAGGATGAGAAAGGAGTCACAGTTGATCAAAAATTATACAGAGGCATGATTGGAAGTTTATTGTATTTAACAACTAGTAGACCAGATATATGTTTCAGTGTTGGGATTTGTGCAAGATTTTAGGCTGATCCAAAGGAGTCGCATCTCACCGCATTTAAAAGAGTTATTCGATATGTAAGTGGGACTTCTGATTATGGTGTCTGGTATTCTAAGAATCAAGATTCTGAGTTGATTGGGTACAGTGATTCTGATTGGGCTGGTAATGCTGATGATCGAAAAAGTACCACAGGTGGATGTTTCTTTATTGGTACGAACTTAGTGTCTTGGTATAGTAAGAAATAGAACTTGATCTCTTTGTCTACTGTAGAAGCAGAGTATTTTGCAGTAGGAAGCAGTTGTGCACAACTATTATGGATGAAACAAATGTTGAAAGACTATGGAATTTATCAAGGCCCATTGAAGAATTTATGTGACAACACAAGTGCTATTGATATCTCAAAAATCCAGTTTAGCACTCGAGAACCAAACATATTGACATAAGGTATCACTTTATTAGAGATCTGGTTGAAACGAAGGAAGTAGTGGTAGTCTATGTTCCAACATACGAGCAATTCGCTGATATCTTTACAAAGCCGTTGGACACTGCTACTTTTGAAAGTCTCATAGAACACTTAGGTTTTTATCAAATTTGAGGTATTTCTTGCCTTAATTTTACTGTAAATATTCTGTTTATTTTTTTTAGAAAATCGAAAAAGAACAAAAAAAATTGAAAAGAAGAAAAGTTTACAAAAATAGAAGTTGGAAGTTACGGTATGTTGGAAGTTGGTAGTCTTGAAGTGATAATCATTGCAAGTCTTGGAAAGGGAAAAAGGTTTTATGCGGAAAACAAGGAAGTAAGTGAGGAGTTGGTGTTGGCTTCTAAGTTGTCCAAAATCCTTCTGAATCCCTTCATTTTAGCCATCTTCGAATTCATCTCGAATTCACTTCGGAAATCACCTGTCAAACTACTACTCATCGAATCCCTGCTGAATAGTGGCTTCTAGCCCTAACTCTCTCACATGAAAAGAGGAACTTCAAGGAACTTCTCAACCTTCAGAGGGCATGGAGGATGAATCAATGACTGACCAAATTGGGGCCGAAGCACTTCCCGAAGAAAATAATGGTCAATGTGAAGAGAATGTTGAGGCAGAGATAACAGATGGCAGCGAAAAGCCCAGTGGTTCTGGCATCAATGGCGATGGATGAGAAGACTTACTAGTGCTAAAAGAAAGGGCCCGTATGGAAAGGTAACTGGTCCTGATCTCCCCTCTTTAATACTTATGGGTATGGAGTTTAAGAGCATAGATGAAATATTTTAATGGCTAGAGGCAAATAGAGTTGCAGTTGATTTAACCAAAATCAAGAGTATAGAAGGTGAATACTTGTCTATTAAGGTTAAAGAACTAGTGACGGGTGATATAGGTGAAATGTAGAGTATTGAGAACTGGAAGGTGAAATTTCTAAGAGGTAAACATGAGGAGTACCGGGGAAAGGACAAATTCCATGTGTATTGTAGTATGTCCTATCCAAGTTATGTATTTTTTATGGAGATAAGTGATGAAGAAGCTGCAGGAAGGGAGATTATAAAGCATACAAACAGATTACAGGTTGGGTTCTTTGATCCTCATGCTGCCCAGAGGATAGAAGAGCTTAGGAAGCCAGTGATAATTGAGTTATCTGATAGTGATGAAGAAGACAGGGCTGTGTATATTCCAACACAACAGGTAAGATCAGAAAACACTGAAGAGATGGATGAGGACATGGGTGGAGAAGATCAAATGGCAAGTGATGTTGAGCAACCTGGAGAGCCAATGTCTGGACAAAATGATTCAAATCAAGACCAGCAATGTGGGACACAATCTGAGAAAGAAGAAGAAGCTAATAGTCCCGAGTATGTTCCAACACAGGAACTTCCTGAGATGAACTACTTGAGTGATGAGGTACTTGATGAGTTTTTTCTAGATAGCAAAGAGCAAGAGGAATGTGACTACTTCAAACGTTTCTCCACCAGTAAAAAGGGTCAAGACAGATCAGAAAGATCCCAAGAAGAAAGCACTGCCACCTTTACCTGTAAGTAATGCTTTGTCATTCACTTATTTTGATTTAAAATGTGAGGAGATGGGTGAAGTATTTGGTGAGAGGAGGTTTATCTCGGAGAGACCCATAAACTTAGAAGCTTATAGGGAAAGTGGTTTTTCTGATTATCTGGAGCAAATTGGAATAAAGAGAGCTGCAACCATACAACTTCAGTATAATAGACAAGTTGTGATAGAGGTCTATGCAAATTTGATGACTGAGAATCTGGAAATTGAATCTCCCTGGTTTGGAAGAGTTTATTTGAGAGGAAAGATTGTGGATTTCTCAGCTGCCAGGATAAACAAAATTTTGGGATTGCAGACACTAGATTTTGATGGGGTATTTCCTGATGATTCAGGAGTAACTGATGATCAAGTCCTGGAAACCATCTCGGGAGGATACAAAGCCAAGTGGCTTGAATATGGTATTCACAAGCTTCATGCTTATCCTCTAGATTTTTTTGCCTGTATCAAATAGCTGTTAATTGATGGATGCCATCTTCAAACACAACTGCTCTGACCAGGGAAATGGCAAAGCTACTGTTCTGTGTTGGAACACAGAAGCCATTAAATCTTGGCTTGTTCATTCAGCAAAACTTGGTGAGGTAAGCTACAACTCCCAATGCTAAACATGCCATAGTATATCCTTGCTTGATCTCAGCGATGGCTAAAAGTGCAAAGGTGAGGGGCAAGGCAAAAGACTTGATCATAGATACAGAGTTCCTTAGGCCGAATAAGAAAACGTTTGGAATAAGGCATATCCATGACTTACCCTGGAATCCGGAATGCTCTACATCAGCAGCAGTAGAAACGAAGGCTAAAATTGGAGTTCTGAATGCAAGATTGGGAGCCATAGTCATTCAAATGGCAGCGCTAGAGGCAGAAAAAGCAAAATTGGAGGAAGAGAAAGAGCGATTAGAGGCCCGTTCCTGAATTGGATTTCTTCTCTATGTTCCAACATATAGGTCAAAGTCAGGGGGAGTCTGCTGGATGCCTGTGTTTTTGTTGGTTTTTGTTGACTTTGGCATATGTGTGGTCCCAGGGGGAGAATTTTTTAGGTTTATTTTCGAAATTTGATAATGTGGCTTTGTAATATGAAGTTTATGTTTTGGTGAATTCTTGGATTTCTGGTATTCTATTTTTTGGTATTCATGTTTTATGGGAATTCTGGTATTCAAATTTTTGTTCAGAACAATAGTATGCATATTGTGCATATGTTCCAACATAGGTGGAGTTTTGAAGACCTGTGAGTATGTTGACAAGTTTTTCGTTGTATGATTAATGGTAAAAAATTTATGGGTCCACAAAATGCCAAAGGGGGAGATTGCAAAGTTAGGAGATTTGCATTGAATAATTAATTGGCAGTTTTTGTGAACATATTTGGAAATGAAAAACTTTCCATGTTGGAACATGCGAAAAAAGCATATTTACGCCAAGGATTTCTATGGAAAAGGAAGACAGAATATTATGGTATTTGTGAGTTATGGAAATCTGTATATTCTGCTATATATCAGGCGTATGGAAGTATAGTTGATTTATGGAAAATCCCTACATATATGGATATGAGATTTGAAAATATATGAGATATATGGTGATAAAGAAAATCCCTTTATTTATGGGATTTGGATATGCTTCAAGAAACAGATTTGGAATAGGAATATTGTGGAGATAATCAAGGAGTATTCCGGTTTGTTAATAGATATAAAAGGGGACAATCACGACTGCATGACATACGGATTTAACAGAGAAAAATCTGCACACAGATTTTCAACCTTTCGATAGAATTGCAAAGAGCCAGAATTCTATGTTCCAACATACTTGACCTGCAGTTCAAAGTTCAGAATCATATGCCTTAATTCTTTGGGAGGAGGAGATCCAGCGTTAATGATCAAGGTGGATCGGTAGCAAGGGGAGCTTGAAGAATTCACACGTTATAGTTAGTAAAGATAAGTATTCTGTATGATGTACTTTGTACTGTATCTTTCTAATTAGTGGATTCATTCTGCACTGAGCCAAGCCCCACAGATGTAGGTGGATTTCACCGAACTGCGTAACCAAGTCTTGTGTCATTAATGCTTTAATTTATTGCATACTTGGTTAGATAGGTCATATTGGAACATACTAATAAGGATTAGTTAAAATTCGGTAAAACCAAATTTCAGGATGGATGCTACTAAATTTTTTTGTCTGCAATTATACCGGTTGAATTGTTTGCCTTGAACTTTCTACAACAGTGAATGATATAAATTAAGCCTTAAACTACCAAACAAGTATAGGGCAGAGAATTTTCTGAACCTGCAAAGAAATGTGGTTGAAGAAAGTTCAAGGCGAAACAGAGATATCAAGGATAAATTTTGTAGTAAAACTGAACTCGTACTCTTCATTACCAAGATGAAGTTCTAATTGGATAAATTACTACAAAGTATCTATAATATCTTTTAAAAAGATGAACTTGCAGAACTCAAAAGTTGACATGCGTGCAGCTAAGCACTATTTATTGAAATTAAAATAAATGCAATTCTTGGAATCCTAGAACAAGCTAGTTGAAGAAATTTGGAACCCTTTATTGGTGATGTAACACCTTGAAATCAGTAACACCTTAAGTACTTTGCACCAAAGTAACCAGACTCACAAGCCATGCATTCATTGTGTTGAGGGCGTCTCCAAGGGTATGGTAGTAGTCATATGAACGAATCAAATGCTCTTCAGAGTGAACTACTACCGTAATGTTAACTTCGCACCATGTTGGTCCTAAAACTTGGCATCCAACTTCTGTATCTTCATTTTTGTTACTAATGAAGCCTTTAGCCAATATCTTAGTTTGATCGACTATACTTCTGATATGAACAACCAACCTAAAATTTTCATAACATAAGCTGTAAATAAGTGGTGTAGCAAAACATTTCCTAATGTAACTTGTAATATTGTACCTTAAGCTATTTTGGTTCATGGGTTACATGACGACTAGAATTGGCAGTATGCTTTGAATTCTCACTATTGTGAGTGAATAATTTTCCCCTGGTTTCTGAAAGTTCCTTTTCTAGGTTAACAATCCTAGATTTCTCTTCTAACAATGCTCATTTGGTAGGTTTATGCTCCGTGACATCACCCCATACATCGGAAGGGGAGATCCCTGTCCTAACCATTCTAATATATCCTCACTTGTCCAGGCCAGCAGCTTTCACAAATATATCATCCGGGGAAATGACATCTTCTTCACCTTCCGGGAGTTCACTTATGAGTTTTTCAATTTCAGCCTGAAATTGCATCCGAGTATATGCTATGTCAATGAAACTAGAGTCGACTTCTATTATGACCCTAACTTTAGGCTGAAAGTGCTAACATAACCTTGCAAAACGAGAAAGTGATTAAATTACACTAACTTTGAGACAAAATGTGTAGTTATTACCTTTAGTCACTATTACGTCATTGAATTAAAAATTTGGATATTGACCATATTTGAAATGATGAAAATACCCTTTCCCCTTTCCCCTATACACTTTACCTCTTTTTAGCTTAGAGGGGTATTTTCATCATTTTAGTTTCGGTCAACACTCAAATTGATGTGTCAGCTCCAAAATAGTGACAAAAGGCAATAACTGCCCATTTTTGTCAAATAGTTGGGGTTATTTTAGCAATTTCTCGTCTCACAAGGTTATATTGGCACTTCCAAACGAAAGTTAGGGTTAGAAGTGTAGTTATCCCATAGGTGTTCATTTACAGAGACTTGCACGAAGGACGATTAAAACGTTAAGTTTTCTATGCATACCTGCGATTATTAACCTTTTACAACTCATATAATTTTAGTTCGTATAAATTTCTTTATACGTTAATTCATACCAACGTGAACTAATTTGAAAGGGGTAAAAATTATAACAATGTGCTATGCAAGTTTGTTGAGAAACTAATCATATCATGCGTTGTGAAAAACGATAGAACTCACATTCATATAACATCTGCAACATTTTCAACATTGAATAACTTTCAGCCTTGAACAATGATTGAAACAAATATAACTAAAGGACATAAGTTTGTGTGTTTTACTTTATATAAACAAATCAATATTTATAGGATATACTTATAACTTAAAATTAAAATTAAAATTAATATCATACTCAAATTATCGACATAGACTGGCCAATTATCAACATTGAAAAAACTTGCAGAATTAAAGGTACTCTCATCAGGATTTCAGTTAAAATTAAAACTCTTGTGCCCACCCTATTTCCTCGCCCTCCGAAACTCTTTGAGACCTCATCTCAAAAATCTACGACAAGGGCCCAGATGATTTTTTTTCAAAAATAAAGCTCTGTCCAATTGTTCGGATTAGAAATATTTCTAAATTTGTATCTCTTAACCCGAGAAATCGTTTTAGGGTTTAAGCACACTCTATCCCCCTTCTCGTGCTTCAGATTAGTTAAATATTTATAAATTAAATTATATAAATAAAAACAAATAGTAAACACATATAAAAAATAGTGTTTGTGTTAAGCCTAATGAAAAAGGATTATATCTAATTAAAAAAATAATGAGAAAGTTTATTAAATACGGAGAAAAGAAATCTTTAGTGGAATAACCTATTACTATCTTTCCTTAATAAATGCCCCTAACATCCTCTCATTCTTCTAACCCTAATCACCATGCTAAGTATACCTCCGACATCAACCCAACACGCGTGCATTGCATTAGCACATAAAGTCCAACAAGGACTACTGGAGAGCAAAGATTTGAGAAGATCTATGAAGAAAGCATAGAACTACTTTGAGAAGATCTATGTTTGCACAATTATGAGATGCACTTGCAAACCTGTAGAAGAGGATGCAAACCTTACACAAGCTCAAGTGTTACTACTACAAGTTTAAAAGGGATGCGCAGCCAAAATATACAGGCTTCCATCAACCACCAAATGTAGGATGATTATAGGAGGAAATGTTACATGAAAGAAGAACAGATAAAGTTTGTACTTTCAAGTAAAATTCTGGAGATGACATTAAAATGGGATTAATTCCTACCGAAGAAACTGCTCCAATGTAAAGTCACGGTATAATCATCCTCAGCAAAAATGGCCACAGAACAAGCTGCGATTCTACGGCACAAGGAAAAGCATATGTGAAAGTCTGACAGCAAAAAGGAAATGAAATATTAAGTAGAGAACAACCACAACATTGAATCCAAAGATGAACTCCCGTATGTTTTATAGGTTTACCTCCAAAGATGAACTCCCGTATGTTTTATAGGTTTACCTCCAAAGATGAACTCTCATATGTAATCACCAATACGATGCTTTTGGATAGCATAGTATAACATAGAGTGGAATTCTTTTGACAAATTTTCCTCACCCAAATCACTCCCACTTGACTTGGATATCTTTTTACCTGCAAAATTAGCAGATTACCGGTATTGTAGTAACCAAACAATGAAGCAACGGATAAACCAGTACAAAAAACTTTTTCCCTGCATGCTGGGGCAACAAACAAAGGTTGCTTAATCGAGCAGGAATATCATATGCATATGTGATTCCAGAAAGGAAAAAAGGGGGCTTGGTGTGTTTTAAAAAAAGAGTTATAAGAATTATGATCATAACATTTCAAAAAAGAAAGAAGCACTAGAACCCAGAGTAATCCCCTAACCATCAGTGTGAAGTGGCTATGAGCACAGTTTGAATCAAATTAAAATAAACTTCTGCAAAAACATTGAGCCTTATAAATTCTCAGTAAAGTTGCATCACAAAATAAAGTGAGTTTTTATGCCACTTTACCGGTGTCCACCACCGCTTTCACCCCACAAGCCCTTCCATTCTGAAGGGAATCATTTTGGCCAATCGAAGGCAGCAAAGTCTCAAAGAACCTGAACAACAGATTCAACGTGAATCCAACAGAGATAAGATTATTGCAATTGTTTGAATAACCATAACCAGAGTTTTTACCGGTAACCATGTCTCTGAAGAACTAGACGGAACCCGACAACTCCTCCGCTATCTTGCCCTTCCACTGCTAAAACTCGAGATGGGTCATGTATTTTAGACCAGTTTCTTTGTGGGATTCCTCAAAAATGAAATGGGTTTCGGCTTCGTAAGGCTTCGAGCGCTGAGGGTTTCAGCAAGTGAAGGTGGCGATTAAGCGGCGGTTAGGGTGGCAATCGGAAGGTTGGTGAGGGTGGCGATCGAGCGGCGGTGAGGGCTTGTGAGAAAATGGAAAGTGAGGTTGAATCTATTGTTAGATGGATTAGAAATTTAGCTATATATATCTATAGAAGAAGATTTCAAGGGTTAAGATTCAATATATCAAAATCAATGAATGGTTCAGATTTATGGTAGAGATTCAACACCGTAACAGCTATTATTTGTTTCAAATAAGAGATGCTACAATGTGAAACAAATAAAAGCTGCTGCAGTGTTCATAATGTTGTGATCAATTACTGCCATTTTTTTTTGATTTGATTACATGCTCTAAATCGGATTTGTGATTTTCTAACATTGTAGCAGCTATTTATTCTTTTAAGCAATAACTGCTACAATGCCCCAAAGGTTGTGACATGTTACAACCTAAATTCATTTTCTTTTAAAAACAAAATCATCTAACATATAAACATGGATGAATATATGTATACACATATAAAAAAATTATCTAACATATAAACATTACACAACGATCACCGATACATTTATTATATTTTAGCAATTTCTTAGGGATGCTTTTAAATGGGGTGTGTGTATATATATATATATCCTAAAAATCTTATTTTTGTTTGAATCCGATATAACTAATCCATTTTTCCCAATAATATTTAATAATATATTTAAATGTTTGAAATGACTGTCGATCGAATCAGAAAAGACTAATATGTTATCAATATATACTATAACATATTTGGAGTAAGGAGTGAATATGTCATTCATGATTTTTTTGGAATTCTGATGGTGCATTTTTTAATCCAAATGACATGACATTCCATTCATATTGGCCGAATGGAACTACAAATGCTGTTTTATATTTGTCCTTTTCATTAATTTGAATTTGCTAATATCCTGATTTTAAATCAAATTTGGAAAATACTTTTGCATTTAGTAATCTATTAATTAGGTCTCTTTTGTTTGGAATAGGGTATCTAACCCATTGTAATACATTGTTTAATGGTTTATAATTTATTACTAATCGAGGAATTCCTCTTTCCTTTTCTGCTTGTTTATTAACATAGAATGCTGAGCAACTCCATGGAGATTTGCTTTTCCTAATTAATTTTCTTATGACTCTGAATTTCCTGTTTGCATAATTCAACTAAGCCTGCATTCATTTGAATTGGCCTAGCTTTAGTGGGAATGTTTTGTTCATTAAATTCATTTTCATAGGGTAATGATACCACATGTTTCTTTCGATCCCAAAAATCATTGGGATGTGTTGAACATACCTGGTTTTTTAAATTCTTTTTCTATTCTTGCAATTTTCTCTTGTATGACTTTACTACTTAATTGTTCTTCCAGTTTTGAATAACTTAACTCTTCTTTTAAGAAAGTAATATCCTTTTTCTTTGTATTTAGTAAACATATCTTTCTATATATAGAATTTGTTTGTAATAGATTTAATTCTATTTGACTAGGTGGGTCAAGGAATGGGAATAATATTTTTTTACCTAATATTTTAGTGGTTATTCCTTCTTGAGTCTTTTTGAAAGGGGTTATTTGATATAAAAATATATTTCCTAATACTGCATCATATGCTATATTTTCTAGTATGAGAAATGAATGTTTAATACAGTAATTATTATTACATATAAAACCATTGGGTAACTTTTATTGATTGACATTGGAGTACCATTTGTTGCTGCTAGTTTTTCATTAGTCTTGACTAAGTACTTACTTGGAATTATGCTTGATCTAATACATGATGAATCTGCTTCACTATCTATTAATGCAATTATGGTAATACAAAAATCTTCAACTCCTATGGTTACTAAAGAGTACCATTTTTCCATATTGATTTTATTAATAATATTGAAGAATTGATCATCTGTTTGAGCGTCCTTAGATATCTTAATTCCTGAACTAGAAGGTGTATCCATGCTTTTCTGGTTCCTTGAGCTAAACTTTAATTCTAATTCTAATTCTTTTTCTTTTAAAGAATTCAATTCATGTTTGATTGAATTAATCTCAATTTTTAAATTATTTATCGCAGCTCGTAGGTCATCAGACCTTGCTGGTTTCTTCTTATCTATCTCTGAATATTTTTTAACAATTTTATTTAAACTAAAGGCTTCTATTATTTGTGGTTTGTCGTCATCTTTTATTAATTCTTTGATCCTGTTTAAATACTCTTTCTTATCTGGTGAATCCTCTAATCTATCAATCATTTCTAATAATATTTTTCTATTA
This sequence comes from Rubia yunnanensis, assembly GCA_037428765.1. NCBI lineage: Eukaryota > Viridiplantae > Streptophyta > Magnoliopsida > Gentianales > Rubiaceae > Rubia > Rubia yunnanensis. The sequence continues at coordinate 58,675,219 of CM075069.1, read as the reverse complement.
TTTGTTGAATTGTTTAACATATTAATCGTTGGAATCTTACATTGACAGAATTCTGAATTATTTGAGCTATCTGAACTAGATTCATAATCTGATTTGTCACTATTCGATTCATCGATTAATAATGATAATAATTTATTTTTTAAATCTGTTTCTTCTGCAAATAAAGAATTAATCCTTTTCTCAGTCTTACAGTGGGATGCGGTATGACCAAATCTTTTGCATTTATAGGATTGAATATTTTTAAATTTATTAGTTCTTTTATAAAAGTTCCTATTATGTTCTTGATTATAATTTTTAGAATTTTTATATTTATCTTTACTGTGATGTTTTTTTGTCTTATACTTTTTATATTTTTATATATTTCTTTATGTTGAGATGATGGTGGTTTGATACCCATAATGCCAAATTGTTGACAAAATGATCCCATCTCTTTTCTTTCTGAACCATATTTATGTTGGATTTTTAAATCTTGGCATAATGTTAAAGCTTCTTTTTTAACAAAAGCAAATATTTGTCCAAAAGTTAAAGTATTGTAATCTATCTTTTCAGTTCCTAATGATTTCTGTAAATTAGTAATTATTCGTTGGGAAAATAAATTTGGTAATCCTGTAATAAACTTTTCTTTCCAAAATGAGGAATTTAAATATGTTCTTCTTAATACTTGAGTTAGGAATATATCTTTATACCATTTGAAATCAGTTAAAGATGGGCATCTTAAATTTGTTAAAATTTTTTTTGAATTGGTTAATTCCTCTTCTAGGTTTCCTATAAAGTACATTGAAATTACATAAATTAAATATACTGAACCATCTTGGACCATTACATATTCAATATTATCACCTTCACCGTGAGCTTCTTCTGATTCATGATTCACAATGGATTGCTTATCTCCTAATGTAAGATGATTATCCCACCATCCTTTTAATTGTCATGTAAATCCTGTTACGAATAACATTACTAAGTTTGGTTCAAATATATTAAGTTTAGCTTTGTAGGCCATTCTGGCTATACCCATTTCTTGTAATATATATAATATTTGATATTCTGATTTACCATCTATATTCCACTGATGTAATGATGAACCATCATAACTGTTTAATGTAGTATGTTGTTCTTCATATTGAATATCAGGTGGAATAGGTCTGGATTAATAATTTTTTGTCCTATTGTTCCTCCAATTGTTTCGGAATCTATTCATCTTATTTATTTGTAATTGAGTCTTATCATTAGATTGTTCTGAATAATCTTGAAATTGTTGTTCTATCATACTTAATTGATGTTTTAACTAGCCATCTGATTCTTCCTCTGATTCAGAAGACGAACTTGATGTATTTGAATCTTGTGGATTTATTTGAGATAATACTCCTATAATTCTAGAAGAACTAGCCTTATCCTTTTTTATTAATGATACTGAATTTTCCATTTGTTTTGGAAATGAAGATACTTGAAAATGTGGTTTTGAAGTCTCATTTGGAAATCTGTCTTTATTATCTAATATGAAGTCTACTTGGTTAGCTATGGTATGTAATAATTGATTTGAATAATTATTTTGTTGATAAACCTTTTTGATATCTTCTGTATTTACTGTGTCTACATTAGTCCTTCCTAATTTGAAAGGTGAAGCAATTATTGCTTCATTATCTATATTGATTTCTATATTTTTTAATGGGGGATGGATGGAACTTACAACTGTGTTGTTTTGTAGTTTCCATTTTTATATAAATTAGACTGAACATTAATTACTGGAATTTCTTCAAATTTATTTCCATTAATTAGGTTTTCAATCTTTAAGTAATATTCTAACCATATAAAAAATTTCATTTTCCTAATCCTTTTTTCATTTAGATATATATAAAATTCTTGTTTAAAATTTTCTTTAATCTCTGTATCAAACTTTTCAAACCATAATCTACATTGGGTGTTTTCAATATTGTAATAGTCATTATTTAAATATTCTTTATCTATTGAAAATTCTTTAATAATAGTCATTATGTTTAGTTCCGAATTTCTCATTTGACTATATGTGGGTGAACCGACTGAAGAATTGGAATCTAGAATTATTTCTGGTAATGGGGTAATTCTCGAATCTTAAAAATTTGAAGGGAGGTCAGATGCTGAATGCCTATGTGATTGATAACTATCTGGGTTTGAATGCCTGGATGATTGACCAAAATTAGGTTTATATTTTTCTGTATATCTACTAGACATCGACCTATTGAATTTTATGAATACTTTTCCATCCCGTTGTTCTTCAATTACTGAAGGTTCTGTTAGTTTTGAATTTGTTTGTATACTTAGTGGTCTTATTGCAACTATCTCTTCTGGAATAGTTATTTCGTTCCATCTTAGTAATTTTGGAGTTTCTATTTTGGTATTGTCAGAATTTGTAGTAACAAAAATGGATTCATCTTTTTCTATAGGATTTAATCTTAACGCTGTTGGAATCATAGATTTCATTAATTTGAAATAGACTCTATAAATTAATACGAAATGTTCAGTTTCTTTAACTATTTTATCTTGTTTTAACTGGATATCTAACTTTAATGAATCCATTATACGTGTATATGTTAGACTAACAGAATAGTTTGGAATGCAATCAAATCTTATTGTACCATTACAAATCTTAGTTTGAATCATTGCTAATATGGAATCCTTATATTCAATTAATCTATCATCTCTTAATGCCATAAAAATGGGAGTATCAATTCCTAATTACTAAGGGATGTAAAGCTACTTGAATTAGTCCAAAATGTAAAAACCTATAATGTTGGGCTCTATATTTGATAATAGCCATTGGTGAAAGTAATTTTATGGATTGAAATTCTTAATTCATTGGAAGTACTTCTTCATGAATTTTAATCGAATATGATTTACAGAAATCTAATATGCCATGCTGATATACTGAACTGATACTATGATTCGGTAAAACTTGTTGTATTTCACGACTCTGTAATATACTGGATGATGCAGATGATGTAGACGCTAAGTCTGAATGACTAGACTTACCAAACAAAAATTGTTTAACTCTTTCTACCATATTAACTTCTCGTTAATTGTTCAAATTATTGTATGGATTAGACAGGCATACATCTAGCGGGACAACATCTATACCTTGCGTGGACAACTTCATTGGGCTGACCAAACGTCATATAGGCTCAGGATACTGAACCAACGAACGTAAATGTAGAAAGTATAATACAGACATTAATTTTAACAATTGCTGATAAGTTTATACTTAAGACAGGAGAATTTAAAATTTGAATAGTAGTGAATAGTAAACAGTAATGAATAGTGTACAGTAACCGTGAACAGTAAAATTAGTGAGCAGCAATCCAACATTTAGTGAATAGTAAATGTGAACAGTAATTGTGAATAGTAAAATTAGTGAACAGTAAACTGTAATTAGTGAATATTAAATGTGAACAGTAACCATGAATAGTGAATAGTAAAACTGTAGTAAAATTAAGTAAATAACATAAAAGAGCAATTAAGTACTTTAAGAAATAACTTGCAAAATACTGGAATGATTTCTTTTTATTGACTGAGGTTTATGAAGTGGGTAGGTAGGTAATACATGGAAAGTTCAAGTATGGACGTTAAACTCAGATGGAGGTGGTTGTAAGAGAATGTGAAAGGGCGATAATTCAAGCGTGCTGAATAATGAACTAAGGCCTCTGTATTAATAGAGGCGGATATCTAATCTATTACATTGAAGTGAATGAGATTTGAAGTTCGTGTAGTGGACTGATGAGTCACATGGCTGCTTTTGAATTATAATGGAATGTGGGACCGTTCACTATCTTTTATCGGCTGCTGCTTGGTGTGAGTGGTGGTAGTGGAGTGTGGGACCCGCCACTAAATCTTGCTTTATTGTTGAGTGTTTGAATTCGTCATTGCTTACGTATTTTGAGTAGATGTCAGAGTGGAGTTTGCGACCCTCTATGACTGACTGTCTGTTGAATGCATCTATTGAGTGCTGAATTTAGAAGTCAAATGGGTCTTGACCTCCAATCAGATCATCATCTGGAATGTCTTCTGGTTTTACCTCTATGGTGGTCTTCCGGCTTTTGAGCTGCTTGTGCTGTTTGTAAATAGCTAATAGATTCTGGAATACTTCATCATCTTCATCCTTTGTTGCTGGTGTAGGTTGAATAGGTTGAACACTTAATGGTCTTTTAATTGGACTCCAAACGGTTGGTTGAATGCTCAAAGCATGTTGAAATGGGCTTTTGGCTTGAATTGTGCTAATGCGGTCTTCTGTCGGGAATGTAATTCTCAAATTTTCACCGGTTTGTAAGTAATGGGTCACTGTTTTGACTGAACAGAATTCAGATTTGTAATTGTTCCACCATTTGATTCTGAATTGTCGAATGAGGGAAAAGGGCTTGTTTGGATATATGGATTTGATCTGAAAGCTCCAAGCAAGAATCCATGGAACCCTGAATATGGAATGGAATAAGAGTTCTTTCTCAAAAGGTTTGCACTTGCTAAGCTTGTGGAATGTGTCTAATCGTTCTGCAACTGGAATGGGAAGTATTTCTCTTGATGGTCCTAATGTTGACCACCAATCATAGAACCACATTGGAATATCTCCGCTAAATTGTTGGTGGAAATTAATGAACCATGAATGGTCAAAGGACCTAATATAGAAAGTTCTATACCAGGCTTGCATATAGCCAGCATAGTTGAATCCGGTGAGGAAGTAATTTACCAAAAAATGTCTACCAGAATGAATATTTTGGAAATGGCTGGGACGAACACTTGCTTAATATAAATTTTGGAATAGTCAATTCTACTGGGATCTTGTTTATGTTGTATATGATGTATTTCAATGGACTGGTATCTACTAAAATTAGCTCATAGTAGTTTTGAGTCTTGTTGATGTCATATGCCAACCATAAACATGTTGGCGTGAATATACTGGATACAAATGACTTTAGTTTAGGGATATCTGGTTCTGTCTGAGATTGCGTCATTAGAATATATTATGGATTTGGTTTGTCAAACTAAGAATATTGGCTGGGGCTTGAGATTGATGGAATAGACTTTTGGCTGGGGATTTGAGTAGTTGGCTTTTGTGGAGTGAGAATGATATAATTTGGAGTTAATAAAGGAGTATGAATCAATTTGGAATATGGAGTTTGGGCTACTGTGGAATAAGTGAGGGGAGGATAATCTGGTGTTAGTGTTTTTGGTGTCAAAGGCTTTGGAATTTCATAATCTTTGGTTGATTTTGAATTTGAGGAACTAGATGAACTTGAATGTTTACTCATGTCTTCCTGTAAGGAATTCACGAGTTAGAAAATCTGGAAGAGAATTATCCTTTCGTTTAATAAATTCTATGTCAAAATAAAAAATGGAAAGAATGGCTTGCCATCTAGCAAAAATCTGTTTTGAAACTAAAATTTTGACATTTGTTTTGTAAAATATGCTTAGCCGATTTACAGTCTATTTTTAATAAAAATTTCTTATTATATAAATCATCTTGAAATTTTAAAATACATAAAACAATAGATAAAATTTCCTTTTTAACAGTTGAATAATTGATCTGGGCTCCTGTCCATAACCCTGAGTGGTATCTAACTATTGACTCTTTTTCGAAATGCAACTGCTTTAATATTCCTCCATAACCTAAATTTGGTGCATCTGTTTGGATAATCATAAATGGTAATGGATGTGGAATGCCTAAACATGGTAATGATTTGGCTTGTAATTTTATTGTTTTAATAATTTGAGTATGTTCCTCAGTCCACATAGGTGGATTAATTTTTAACCTTTCATATAATGGTTTGCATATTATTCTTAATTTGGGGGAAAATTCTGATATATAATTTAAACATCCTAAAAATTGTTGTAATTGATTCTTATCTGTTATTTTATCTGGAAATTTATTAGCAAACTCAGTAGCTCGTTGAATTGGTTTGATTTTTCCTAAATGAATATCGTATCCTAAAAATCTTATTTTTGTTTGAAATAATTTCATTTTTGGTTTCGATATAACTAATCCATTTTTCCTAATGTCTGTATATTTCTATATTTCTAGAAACATCGTTACGACGTTTCTAGAAACATCGTTAATGATAACGTCTTTAATTTTTTGAACTTAAGAGCAAATTTGAAAATAAATCTGACATTGAATCACAAAATAGCAGACACCAAAATGCAATGAATTAAGAGACGATTGCGTGTTCAAAGTATGGGTTACAATGGGTGAACGGAAGCGCATCCAGCATATTTATGGAAAATTACGCTAATGCCTAAAACATCATTACGACGTTATCATTCTCTCCAATATATATTTATATTTTTTTATTCTTACATAAATATCGAAATAGAATATAGAAAAAATTGGGTGAAATGTTAGAAAACGCTAGTATATGTTCTAGTGTAACTTAGAGTTGATTGCTTAGAAGTAAGAAAGGATAATCGAAAAGGATTACAGATATGTTCTTGTGAAGTATTGTTAATAAATATTCCATTATGAACTTGAAAAATACAATAAGGGTGTATAGGATAGCATCACGTTCAAGTGGATTTTAATTTAGAGTTACGAGTTAAGTGTTTTACTTTTTACACTAAGGCCCCTCCAAGAAAGTTGGAGTTGTCGAATCCCAAAATTGGCAACACCAAAATGGAATTCAATAATATATGATTGTAAATTTGAAATTTGGGCATGTATGAGTTAACGAAAGAATCTAGAAAGTCAACATCGATTACTTCTACACAATCTTGAAAAATTACACTATGGCCCAAAATTGTGTTACCCTATAATCCATTGCTCCAAAATACATGATTTTTTTATTCTTGTCTAAATATAGATATATTAAATATATGAAATTTTTGGTGAAATGTTGGAAACCGCTAGTACATGTTCGAGAGTAACTTAGAGTTGGTTACTTAGAAGTAAGAAAGGGAATCGGAAAAGATTACATATATGTTCTTGTGCATGATTACTAATAAAAACTATGTTACAGTCTTGGAAAATAAAATGAGGGTATACAGGGTGGCATCACGTTCAGTGGATTTCAATTTGGAGTTATGAGTAAAGTTTTCATTTTCTTGCACTTAGGTCCCTCCAAGAAAGTTAAATTGGCGAATCACAAAATTGGCGGCACCAAAATGAAATTCAATTATATAAGTTTGTGAATTTGGAATTTGGGCATGTATGGGTGAACGAAAGGGTCTCGAAAGTCAACATCGGTTACTTCTATATGGTTTGGAAAATTACACTATGGACCAAAATTGTGTTACTCCATTATCCATTGTTCCAAAATACATAATTTTTGTTATTCTTTCCTAAATAACTGGTTTTTTTGGGTGAAATGTTTTAAAGCGCTAGTATATGTTCTAGAGTAACTCATATCATAAAAAAAAAATTCTCCAAACCCTTTTTTCTTATTCTTGCTTGGAAATGTTGGAAAATTTTCTATGTATCGAGCACCAGTACGATTACCGATGCCCTTTTTCATAATCAAAAGCAAATGTGATTTACCTCTAAGTAATATTTACAAATGGCATTGAATGTTGTGTTCTACATCTCTATAGCAATGAAGAATGGTAGGAAAGTCTCATAAATGCAAAATCTTCTTCAATTTTTGCCCATATTGAAGGTTTTTAAATGCCTTCGTAGCGGCTATTATTTCAAAACCAGCTACTAAATATAGTTATGCATCACGTAATGCATTTAATGCTAGTGCATGAAGCAACTATTTTATAATAACATGTGCTATGTTGTCCCGCCTAAATTAATGTAGTAGCGCTATTTAGGCTATAACTACTACGATTTTCCGCCAATTCAAAAATACCTCACTCTAAAAGCTGTTCTTAAATAATTAGCAGCTTAAAAATTATAAGCAACAACTATTTTTCAATAATAATTGATATGATTTCCCATCTAACTTAATATGGTAGCGGTTTTTAGGAAACAACTGCTATGATTTCCCGCCAATACTAAAATACCTCACTCTAGAAGTGGTGCTTCAATAATTAGCTGCTTAACAATTTGCAATCGAAGTGAATAATAGCTGCTACTCAGTTATATAACAATGATTTTTTAAAATAGCTGCTACTAACCGCTACTAAAGAGGGAGTTTTCTAGTAGTGCATCATAATTTGTACTAAATCAAAAATAATGTATAAAATTACATTTTTGGGCTAGGATACATAGGTATAAATAAACAATCCGGCGTTGCCATATATTGGCTATCACAACATGAGACTTTGTATTTTATATGATTATCGTTTAGATGTATGATGACTTATAATGACATACTTCTATGTCAGACTTATCTATTGCTATATCGATACTAAAGACATGTTAAATATGTGTTGGGATTCATCAAAAGTAGTGATAAGACTATTCATATGACAAAAATCTTGTGAACAAAGATCATTTTTCTAGTAGTGTAATAACGGTCAAATATATTTCTTGAAAATTGTGAAAAAGATTTTGTACAGCTTATGCAGAGACGGATGGAGTATAATATTTTTAAATCACTATACATAACAAATTGCTTAAGATGGTTTTGTAGTAAACAACCAAAACCCAATCAAGTTTCTGAAATAACTTTTCTGCACATTAACTAAAGTGTAAAATTATTAAGGAATGTAGATATTACTTGTAATTGTAATTAGATTCTATTACCTTTTCCTAACTTGTATAAGTATTATGTACCACTATATAATGTACCCTGAGATCATGAATCCTACACACATTATTACCCTTATTTTCTACATGGTATCAGAGCATAAAATCCCAAAATCCTAAAGAAAATTTCCTTACCATTATCAAGCTCCAACAGCCGCCCGTCAGTCACGCATTTGCCTTCACGCGCCGCCATCCTAGCTGGCATCGTCGCTCACTGTTTCTGCCGCTCACCAATCGCCGCTGCCACTGTCTGGTTGTGGTGATTCATCAGCTTCCATCCTAGCTCTAATTGGTCCGTGCATTGCTCCCCACGCACAGATCTCAAAGTTCCATGCAACGTTACCGTTCATGCCACACGCCACCGCATCCAGACGATCCGATCTGCCGCCGGTTAGTGCACCTATTGGTGATTCTACCAATTTGCCACTATGTCTGCCTCTGGAAGTAATCTCGAAGAACAGTCTCGTATTGATGCTTCTTCTGAGGCTTCTAAGCTTCAGGACATGAATGTCTATGAGGTAATTGTGGCTTTACTAAAACAGTTGCAGTTGCAATCTTTCCCTAAGATAACTGTACATGTTGGTCAACTGACCCCTACTTCATTGGCTCTTCTGACGGACCTGGTTTGGTTATTGCACCCACTATCCTGAAGGGTCAAGAGAACTACCTTGAATGATCTGATGGTATTTTCCGTGCTATGATTGTAAGCATAAGATTGGGTTCATTAATTGATCCATTACTAAACCTCAGGATGATCATCCTGATGCTATCGAGTGGCTTGTTGTTAATGCTACCCTTTTCTGCTGGATCTTGAAAACCCTAGATCCAGTACTGCGATCTCTACAAGTTCTTTTTCCACAGTTAAGGAATTGTGGGATGACTTGAAGACACATTTTACTCTTAGCGACGGTATGAAGATTTTGCAGATGCATGAAGATATTCCGACCCGTAGGCAGAATGAGCAACTCAATGATTATAAAAGATGCTGGATGAAGGGAATCTAGAACTTCAATGGTATCCTCCTTAAGATGCTCAAATGGACTCCTGAGTTCTCAACGCACAAAGAATCCCCTATTGTCTCCATCTGGTGTACAATCAGGGAAGTACCTTTATATTATTACAACTCAGAATTTATTGAAGCAATTGGAAATAGCATAGGATGTTTTATTAAAAATGATTTAGCCACTGATATGCTCACAAGGCCTTCTGCAATTAAATTCTGTGTTGAAATTGATCTTCAAAAGCCTTTGTGTAACCATATTCGGCTGGGTTCAGTGTCTAATAATAGGAAATATCCAATTGAGTATGAAGATGTCCCACTTTATTGTGATCGCTGTGCTAAATTAGGTCACTCTGTAGGACAATGTAGAGCCATCCCTCTAAATGTTAATGCTAGACCAGTGGATAATATCATAATCCTGAGCCAAACGCATTCTCAGTGGCAGGTTACTGGTAACAAATTCAGTAAGCCTCCACTGATCTCCCTAGGTAATCAGGATGATCTCACCTCCCCTGTAAATGATAATGTAAATGATCATATAGCCATAACGATCCCCACCTATAAGCTTCACTCTAAATCCTCCCCAGGGGTTAACAGAGTTTCTGAAAATGACAGGTTACAATCACCTAAAAAATTACCCAGTACCCAAACTCAGGAAAACTCAGATAAATCCATCTCAAAGCTGTTAAATGATACTACTCTATCTAAACATACTCCGATGGTTATGCAAAAGATGACATTAAGATTGGATCACTGAGCCTAAGCCTGAAAAGACTAAATCAATCCCCTTCTAATAACCCAACACTTTCCCTACATGGAAAGATGGAAAATAGGTTCTCTATTTTGCAGGATGAACTGGAAGAGCAAGACTGTGATGATGAGGTTACCACCAGCCACAAGGACATTACAGCTTCACCCTTCATGAAATCCACTGGTAGGAATCCCCAGCAAGGTAAGTCTAAAGTTAAAAAGAATAATTACTTTAGTCAACTTAATAAGATGATGCTGAAATCAGCTACAAAAAGTCACAATTCAAGTGAACAATGACAGCATCTTTCAGTGTTAATTTTTTTGTGTGGAATCTTAGAGGCATGGAATCTTCAATCCTTAGACTAATAAACCTAGTTAAGCTTAAGAAAATCCAACTGTTGTGCATAATTGAACCAATGCATGATAACATAAAATGTCAATCTTATATGGAAAAACTTAACTTCTCGCATAGTTTGACACTGTATAATGGAAAAATATGACTCATGTGGTCTAATCTAATATCTGTCACACTCCTTTCTTCCCATGAGCAGTTTATGCATGTTAATATATCTCATCAGTCCCTAAATTTACATATGGAAGCAGTCTTCATATATGCACTTAGGAATAGGGAAGGTAGAAAGGCTCTATGGAAAGAGATGACAGCCATTACCAAAGGTGATACTATATTTATAGGAGATTTTAATACCATCACATCTCTCTAAGAATATAGAGGCCCTAGCTCCCCCTCCATTGGAAGTATTAGAGACTTCAATACCTGGATTAATACCACTAGAGTTCAGGAGATTAACACAGTAGGAAACCTCTTTACCTGGTGCAATTCGAGACTTAGAAACCCCACCTCCAAAAGGTTAGATAGAGGTCTCTGTACAATCACATGGAATCAGAACTTCCCTTCATCCTCTATCCAAATCTTGAATAGGCAAACTTCATATCAGTCCCCCCTTCTCCTCCAGATTTCCAATTTGACTATTTTCCACCCTAAACCCTTTAGATTCATAAATACCTGGTTTAATCGGCCAGATTTTATAACCTTAATTAGGGATAACTGGGAAAAACCACTTGCTGAGACTGGTATGCTTGGATTTTATCTAAAATTGATTAGACTTAAGAAGGTGATAAAAATCTGGAATAGAGATTGCTTCGGAAACATTGATGCTAATATCATTACAGCAGAGGAGGCATTAAGAATTCAGGAACTTCTTTTTGACTTGACACCCTCAGCTTCTGAACTTATCAAACTAAATGAGAAAAAGCTATTGCTTAGAGCCCAAAAAGAGAAGGAAAAATTTTGGAAGCAGAAAGCTAGATCTAAATGGCATAAGTTAGGAGATAATAACACTCAATTTTTCCATAAGGTGGTGCAGGAGAAAACCTGCAGGTTGCAGATCTCCAAAATTAATAACAGACAAGGACAATGGCTAAATTCACAACTGGATATCCAAAAGGAAGCTATTTCCTATTTTTCTGATATGTTAACTGAGCATAACCAAATGGATAATGACACCTACTATCCCCACTTCCTTAGTCAAATCCCTAACATTATCACCGACCAGGATAACCAAGCCTTATCCATACCAGTCTCAGAAGCTGAACTAGAATCAGTGATTAAGGGTCTGAACAAGAACAATAGTCCAGGACCAGATGGTTTTTCAACTAAATTCTATAGTAAATGATGGTCTATTATAAGACATGATCTAACTGAGACAGTAAATGAATTTATTACAGGCTCTGATATGCCAAGGGGAGTATCTAGTACCTGGATAACCCTAATACCAAAAAAACCAACACCTTGCTCTTTTGAGGATTTTAGGCCAATTAGCTTATCAAATGTCTTGAATAAGATATGCTCAAAGGTATTAATGGAACGTTTGAGACCCTATATGGATAAATGATCTCCCCAAACCAATCTGCCTTTTTAAAAAATAGAGATATTGTAGATAATGTTCTCTATTTGTAGGAAATGATTGGATTTTTAGATAAAAAGGGTAGAGTTCCTAACTGCATACTTAAGTTGGATATAAGAAAAGCTTTTGATAGAGTAAACTGAAATTTTCTCAGAAATATTTTGACAAGGCTTGGTTTTAATGGCAACTTCTTAAATGCTGTTATGAAAAATCTCTCTCAAGCTCATTTTCAGTACTTGTCAATGGCAATCCAGTAGGGTTTTTCAAAGACACAAGAGGTATTAAACAAGGTGATCCACTCTCTCCTTTCCTTTTTAATATATTCTCAGAAGCTTTTTCTAGGAGCTTGTCTTTTATATTTCAGAATAATAGTCTCTCTTATTATCAGCTACTTGCCTCGATTCCAGCTGCTTCTCACCTAATGCATGCTGAGGATACAATCATTTTTATGCAAGCCTCTAAGTCTAACCTCTTTAGGATTAAATCTTTCTTAGAGATCTTTGAGTACACCTCGGGCCAAAAATTTAACTTTGAAAAATCAGATTTTTACATAAGTAAGAGGGCCTCAGCTGCTAAATTTAATCAGGTAAAAATGATCTTGAAAATGAAAAAAGGCTCCTTTCCTTTCAAATACCTAGGCTGCCCTATTTTTAAAGGCAAAACATTGAATAGGTACTTCCAACCTTTGATGGAAAATTTGGATAAAAAATTGCAAAATTGGAAGAACAGGTGGCGGAGTTCAGGGGGTAGAATGATTATAATCCAATCTTGCTTGTATTCTATACCACAGCATTTATGGGCTGTAACTAAACCCCCAAAATACATAGTTCAAACATTTGAGAAAAAATTGGCTAGATTTTTTTGGGATGAATCGGAAGGCAGAAAAAATAAAGTTTGGAAAAGATGGGCTGATTTAGCTATACCAATAACCCAGAATGACTAGGTTTTAGATCAATCCAAGCTATAATTGATGCCTGCTCACTCAAACTGTGGTGGAAAAGGCAGTTAGGTAGTTCTTTATGGTCTAAATTGCCGTGGTCCTTGCCACACTCTCATAGGAAATCAGTGAGAATCTGTTTTATAAACTCCTTTTGTGGAAAGTAACTCTTTTATCATCCATGGCAAAGGTAGTTGCAATCTATGGACTGCCAACTGGTGCCCCAATGGCCCACTTCTTCACTATATTCCCAGTCACATATCTTATGCATTTCCATATTGTACTATGGCAGATTTCATCACAAATAAGGCTACTATCTTAGCCCAGATTGCACCTTTCCTGGATCATGATACTCTCTCCTTCTTGCAGGAAGCAGTAACTACACAGGACAGAGATCATGACTGATATGGAAACCAGAAGCTTCAGGAGTCTTCTCCTTCAAGTCAGCATATAAGATTCTTACACTATCATCAGGTAATTTTACTGCATGTAAGTTTATATGGAACACTGCATTACAGAGAAAGATCTCTATATTCACATGGAAAATGCTGCACTCATTTCTTCCTTTTGATGATGTGCTCATTAGATGTGGTTTTAGTCTAGCTTCTAAATGCCCTGCATATAGTCATTCAGATTCTATCCAAAATTTTTTCATATCATGTCCTATTGCCCAATCTGTATGGAATAACATGGCATCTATAGTTCACTTTCACCTTAATGACCAACATTCTATTAGTGATAGATTTTTTGTTTTCTGGAATTGCAATGATCTCTCTAAGTGGCACCAACTGATTTGTAAAATTCTCCCCTCCCTGATATGCTGGTATCTTTGGAAAGCTCAGAACAGATTCTTATTTGATCAAAAATTATTTTCTGCAGACCTTATATGTAAGGAAGTGCAGGATCTAATAAAACCGTCTCTCTATACTAACCCTTCACATCTGGTCTCCCTCACAGCTACTCCACATTCCCTTATGCAGCTGATCCCATATCTTAGACCTTCCCTAAAGCCAATTATATATACTGTATTCTGGGAAAGGCCTAAGACCGGGTCCATAAAAGTTAACATTGATGCTTCCTGGTACCCAAACAAAGCTGCAGTAGGGCTAATTGCAAGGGATAATTCTGGCACACCCCTCTTGATTAAATCAGAGACTATTTCAGCTGCCTCTCCACTCCAAGCTGAAATTCTAGCCATATTATTTGCTTGCCAAAATTTTCCACAATTGGACCACACTTTCACAATCGAAACAGACTCCTTGCTGGCAGTTAAAATGATAAATGATCCCTATCTGCACACTAGCAACTGTTTGATATGGTTTATAAAGTTAAATCCCTTTTAGGTAGTGCCGAACTCAAACATGTTTTCAGGGAATGTAATTCTGTGGCTAATGCAATTGCCAAGCACCACTCCTCTCATAATCAGAGCCTCAATCTCTCTAATGTTCCAACACATATCAAAGGCCTTATTTCTTTAGACAAGGACCATACTCCTCATATAAGAATGCATAAAAATGGCTCCTATAAGGATTGATACTACTGATAAGTTGTTTTTTATGCAGGCTAATCGGATGGCTTTCCGAGCTACTCTCCAGCACCAGCTTCAAAGGGATTACTACTACTCATGTCCTCAAGTGCTTGTCAGATCCATCTTTTCTCTTCGACAGTGTTATCCAATTCATCAATTTTGGAGGGAACCTTGGGATACTTGGTTTTTTTTGGTTTAAAGTTGCCTGGCCAAAGAAAGAATTCACACAGGGGTGGAGATTCTTCTCTTTGGAATCGCAACTTTAACAACTAACCATATCTACTTTGGTTAGTTTCTAGAATAGCCAACTAGTTTAGTCGTACTCATAGATAGGTATTTTCTTTTGGAGGCAACCATGTTGCCTCAGTGCTCCTACTGATCACTTGAACTGTATGTACATTCCCTTATTATTAAGGTTTGGGGATCCTTAAATATATAACCCCCACCTTTCGGGTGTGTTCATAAAAAAAAAAGAGATCATAAATCCAACACAAATTATTACACTTATTTTCTATAAAAAAAATAAAGCATGTAATATATCATGCAATTTCCTAATAAGCTTTAACTAATTAAGCATGCCATTTTAAAAAAAGCATGTAATTTAGGAAATTTAAGCATGCAACATTGAAGCGGACTCATGCATGCATCAAATAGTAGCAGGCGACATATTATTTACTGAACCCAATACAACACACTCCCAGGGAAGCTAACACAGCTGCTGATTTTTTGGAAAAATTTGCCATGGAAAATAATTTACAGGGAGTTTTACATATTGATAATGTTCCACTATTCCTTATGGGTCTTCTGCTACTTGACAAAAATGGTTTTCCTGGGGTTCGAATTGGATCTCCTTAGGGCTGTAACAAGATTTATTTCTATGTTTCTCCTAGTTTTAGGTCTACAATTTCCCCTTCTTGGTTAGAATGGAAACTGCTGTCCTTTCTTCTCTTCTTTACAGGTCCGATGCCGAGATGAATCTCTCTTCTTTCCTGTTTGCCAATGATTTCTCTCCTCAGCTGATGCCCGTTGTATGCAACACCTAAATTCCGAGACGATGATCGACATGGGAATGTATAGGAGTCACAACACTGCCTTTGTTTTTCTCCTCCGCTGATTGTAACAATCTTTGGCTACTCAGGAGGTCTATTTTTTTTCTATTCGGCTGCATATCATTGACAAACAGGGGTTTCATTTTTTCCGACTCCCTAACCTGTTCGTGGTACTGCAGTCTAACGGAATAATAAGTTAGACCTCTGCTAGCACACCATATCTCTTAAGTCTCTTAGCTTAGAATAGGTGGAAACACCGCTTTTGGAAGCAAGTGCTGTTTTTGCTTCAAGGGTTTATTTTGGCTCTTTGGATCATCAAGTGGATGATCTTTTGTAATGGACTCCAACATGTGGCACCTTTCGGCTTATTTCAATTTGGTTTGGGGAGCCTAATATATTCCCCCCATCCTCGGATGGTTTAAATTAAAAATAAAATATTCTCAAACTGTTAATTCCAATTTAGGCATGTAGAGTCGGACATGCAATTAGCACATCATGTACATCGGACATCATGCTGATCAATATAAGGCATGCACATTAAATGGAAATATGCATATAGAGTTTACCAATTCAAAGCCTGAAATCTCAATGCGGCTTAGATCAAAATTACTGATGTGTCTTCAACCACCGTCCGGTTCGTGGGCTTGGATTCTTCTCGAACCAACCTCCAATTAAACTGTCCTGGGGTTTTAGGGGTCAGCATTCCGATGCCTAAGTTAGTCCAAGCGTCCAATATGATTAGGACATAATGAATCATAAATAAATGCATACCTTGTATTTATACTCCATGTTCTACATAATGTTCTCCTTAATTATCGTCCTTAATTACCCACAAATGCAGTAATTAAGTTTGAGTATTAAATGTTTTCCTAACTGGGCTGCCATGCCTGTTGGCCAATGGCATTTTGGGGCCTAACCTTTATCAAGAGCTCCCAGAAAAGCAGGTTCTCGACCTTAGAAAACTGGAACGCCGCGAAGGTCTTCGAGGTCTAGAATGCATGGGACAGTTCAAGGACTTTGAAGACTTGGAATGAACCTTGCATGTCGTTGTTCTTGCTTTTGAGGGTGAGAACCTTGTTTTCTAATCAACTCCGCCGTTTAGGATTAAAAAAGGGTGTGCACGTGCAGTATCACTGCTGGTGTCATCGCTTCCCAAATGGCGCATTGTCAGAAGACAAAGAAGCGATCACATCTTTCCATAACTTTTATATTTCCAACGCAGAAATAATTACCCGTTACTTCAGCCCCCATAATTATCTCCCATATGCGCTGCCTTATTTACTTTTCTCATTTGCAGGCATCTTCTTACAAGCTTTCTTTCCGTAATTCTCTCGAGAGCGATCCAATTTCCATCACCTTTTCCAGAAAATCAGTAAGTTCTTTCATCCCTACTCTCATTCTAATCTTTTTGTTCCCCCCCTTTCAATCATGGCCCGTTCTGATGAGGGTTCCGCTTCCGAGAAACTTTTCGGTGAAATTAGGTAGGCAAGTCAGGGGTTAGTACGCCAGAGAGAATAGTTAGCGACCCGGAATGTACCCATTCCGAAGAACTCTGGCACGATTCAGATGCTGGAGAGAGCATATCGAATCGGGTTGCTAATAGTCCTGGGGAAGAGAGGGGTTTCCCCATAACAGATATGCCTTCTCAAGATGCTGTTTAAAATTGGCTTCCGGGTATGGGAAAACCCTACATAAGGAGGTCTCCTACGAGCGGCAAGATTATTTTTTACCCTCCTTCAAATCCAGAGCTCAAAGCCATGGGGGGGGGGAGGAAGAAACACTTCCTTTGAGGGATAAAACAATCCTCGAGGAGGGGGGGGGGAGAAGCACCCTCGAGTGGAACTCGGGAATCTTCTCTGGCTGAGCCCTTTAAAAAGAAGAAAAAAGGGACTCGTCGAAGATTAAGGCTAAAGGATTAAGGGAGGGAGCCCCCAGTTCTAGTAGCTGTCATTTCTAAAATTTTAGACTCGATCCCTCTTGGCCAACGAGTAGCTTCGATGCCGATTTTCAACCCTTTTGAGATGGTGGTTCCCCCCATAACCTTCCCGAAGGAAGATCGTCCATCTCTCTCCGACACCTTTGTTGCGGGCTCACCTTTCCCTTTCCGCCCTTTTTTCCAAACTTCTTAGGCAATTTTAGGTGAGCCCTGTGCAAGTCCACCCCAATATTTTGGTGATCATTATGATGTTCTTGACCAGATGTGACAAATTTGGTATTAAACCCAGTTATAAGCTGCTTCGCTCACTATACTTCATGTCCTATAGTGGGCGGTCTACCGATATGATTGTCACATTTGTCAACTGAGAAGCACATCACAAAGTTTTTAGTGTTCCTCACAATTCTGGTGATTGGAAAAGCTAGAAGAAAGGTATCACATTTGATAGCAGGAGGTATCGAGTTGCTCCATGGAATTAGGCTATACGAGTTGAATCTCCCAAACCTGGGGAATATATCTGCCCAGATGCCCTTGAGAGGGACAGATAAAAACTGTTGTCCAGCTCCCTCGACTATAGCCTCTTCAACAATCCCAACCCCCAGATTGGCGGCTTTGTGTTCCCGCCCAGGGTCTATGAAGAATATGTGTTTAACATACTCCGGAAAGATACAAGAAAGAGGCAAAGAGAATGTAAGGGCCCCAGAGATGACCCTCCCCTCGAGACCATCATTAGTGACTTTAGGCATTCGGGACCCTCCGAAGGTGCGTTAATAGAAATCTACTTCTCCCGCTTGTTGTATTATTAGGTTTATCACTATTGACCGACTCTCTCTCTCTCTCTATTTTCATTTTCAGTGGGTCTCGCTAAGGGCTTAAAGAAGCCAAAGTCCTCGAAGCAGGGCCAGGATCCATTCAAGGGGATAATTGGTTCCTCGAACTAGGCTTCCATTACCTTGACTCTAGTGTCTCCCCTCTCAAACCCAGCCTCCCCTCCTGCAGCAAGCCTCGAATGGCCCATCTCAACCTTTGGTGCTGAGAAGTCACCTCACACCAGGAACGTTCGCCAGAAAACTAGGGCGAATTGCAATACTATCGATTCCTCCTCACTAAGACCGTTTATGGGAACACATGGCGGTGAGAATGCTCATCAACAATCTCTGCCCCCTTCAACTAATGTGGCATCCGTATCCAGGATCAAACATCAACTGTCAAAGATGGCCTCTAACCCTGAGGTTCTTTTCCCTTCTCTTTTCTCTCCACTTTTTTATAACCTTAATTTGAGCTGAATTGTGTTGTCAAGCCTCTAAATTTTTTTGCGAGGCTACCGAGAGAATGGTGGCCTTCTTTTTAATTTGTTCCACTAGCAAAGGTAACCTTCGTGAGGAGCTCTGCAAACAAGATGCTGAGATTTTACAGCTAAGGAAGTCTCTCGAACAGGCCCTTGAGGAGAAAAACAAGGTGCTCAAGGAGAAGGATAGGGAACTTAAAGAAAAGCAATTTTTTTGGAAAGTGGGAGGCAAGGTGTTGATGCCGAGAGGCATCAATGGCTGTTAGAGAGGGATACCCTTGCTAAGAGGGTTCAAACTGCAGAGGATCCGGCTGCGCAGGTGCAACTACTCCAGGCCTTTAAACATAAGCTAATGAATAACCCTGCGCTACTTCAACTTTTCCTGGATCTTCTAAGGGTGGCCAAGGAAATCAGCTGTAGTGAATTAGCCGAGGAAATTTTAAAGCCATAAGTATCCGCCTCTCTTTATGAAGATCTGGCCAAGCAGGTGGACGAACTAGTTAATCCAGAGCTCAAAACCACTCTAGACATGAAATGGGATGAGGCCTTCAAGAACAACGGCCTTTGTTTTGCCCTATTGGATTTCATCAAGTCCAAAGGGCATTTCTTCACTGCTGAGGGGATTCGAGAAATCCCCTTTCCAGAGGCTACAGACGCCTCTCTCGGGTATGATTCCCCCGCCGGCCAAGTGAAAGCAATGATTACTTCCACATCAAAGGAAGATGATTCTAGGGTTGGTCCCTGATTATAAAATTTTTATTTCTTTCTTTTTTAAACTAGGGCCCCTCAATTGTAACCCTATATATATTTTTTACTTTGAGAATCAATGAAAATACATTTTCTACAGCGAATTATTGATTTTACCTTTGTTTTCTTTTCACAGTATAATTCATTGAAAATGGTGTTAAAAGGCGCTTGCGAGGAGCTTTCGAGTGCCCAAAAAGAGCTTAATGAGACACACAAACAACTACTGATCACCCTACGAGATCTGGCTAAGTGTAATCAAGAGAAGGACTCCTTGAAGGACAAGCTCCACAACCTCAAAGCTGAGATGAAGCTGTGGCAATCTAAAGATCATCCCACATTTAAGGGGTTTGTCAAGGATTTCCTTAGCAAGGAATTTAATGGTAACTATCCTTTAGAAGTGGTTAAGGGTCGCGATCTCACTAATGAAGAACTAGAAGAACCGATGCATCAAATTTATTTGAAGTTTGGTTCTCTGAAGTCCTACCTTGCCACTGCAACTAGGTTTCCAGTAGTGGAAGAGCGCCTAATTGGTTGCTTGGGTGAAAATCACAGAAAGGTAGCCCAGAGGGAATTACTTTCTAAACAACATTTATTAGCTCAATGGAGAGTGGCTAGCCTTGAAGATGACTTACTCGCTTGGAAGATAGCTAGCGAAGATCCCCCTTGTTCCAGCGAACCCCCTTCAGCCCCTCTAGGGAGCCCCTTGGTTGAAGATAACTCTTTGGTGGAATCCCTTTTATCCGAAAATGCAAAACTTGCCAGGGAGATCAAGGCCTGAAAGGTACAAGCCATAAAAATGGTGCAGTGTTTTGCTGAATTCGAACAAAACATTGCTGCACATGAAGTGAGCCTTCATGTCCATATGTTTTCCCACAACATGCTACTCAGTACTGGATAGAAGAGGTCAAATTTCATGAGAATGAGACTCCTCAGCAGAAGAAGGCTTTTGACCTCATTCTTGATTGGCTAGCAGAACTGAAGGTAAAGGGATTCATTCCCTCGAGTTTTCGCTCAGTCCCTCGGTCACAGAAGTCTGCCACTAAAGAAGTTGAACGACACCTTGTCCCATTGAAAAAAATTAACCAAGAGTCTTCCTAAAAAAGCCGCAAAAAGCGCGGGGTCATCCTCGAAGGCCCCATTCGAACCTTCCATAAAGAAGCGGTGTAAGACCGTCGCCGTCACTCCTCTTGATCCCTCGGAATATCCTATAGAGGAACAAATGAAGTATATTTGAAGAGCAGCTGATATAAAGCTTGAAAAACTCGAAGAAATAGAGGAAAACATGAAGAAGCTAGGAAAGTATATTTCCATTGAAGAATTGTTTCAAATGGGATTTCCTCCCATTGAATAAATACACTTAGACGAATAAACTTGGATAGTTGTTAGTGTAAATATTGTGTTCTTAATATTTGTTGGATTTTGAATGAATAATTAATATTCGTTCCATTTCTAACATTTCACCCCTCGAATAGGGGTGCCCTGTGCATCTTCCTTATTTAGAGAAAAGTACGAACATGTTTGGTAAATAGAAATGAAGAAATTTAGAGACACAAGCATTTTACCCAGATTGGGTGTTTCCACCTACATCTAGCCAATTTCGCCTACTAGTTTATCATTTCAAGAGTACAATATAGCCTTAGAGTACCGCTTTAGAGCAAACCACTCGAACATCAGCCATAGCTGGAAATATCATCTAGAGCGCCGCTTTTAAGCAACCTGCTCGAACACCAACAAGAGTTCCGCTTTAGAGCAAACCACTCGAACATTAGCCGTAGCTGGAAACATCATCTGGAGCACCACTTTAAAGTAAACCGCTCAAACACCAACTAGAGCGCCACTTTAGAGCAAACCACTCAAACATCAGGCGTAGCTGGAAACATCATCTGGATCGCCGCTTTAAAGAAACCCGCTTAAACACCAACTAGAGTTTTGCTTTAGAGAAAACCACTCAAACATCATAGCTGGTAGTATTTTATCAAGTTGGAAATGTTCCACCTTCTTGGCACTCGAACTCCATTCATCTGTTCGAGAACATAACTTAGGTGTAATTCGATCACTTTATAAGGTCCTTCCTAATTTGCAGCTAACTTCCACTCGGGCTCCTTTGTGCTTTTCTCATTTTTCCTCATTATCAAGTCTCCCAGGTTAAACAAAATCTTCTTTACCCTTCTGTCATGGTATCTTCTGACCCATTCCTTGACCTTAGTCTCGTGTAGAGAAGCTAGCTCTCTCTCTCTCTCTCTCTCTTCCTCCACCATATCCAGATCCAGACATCGGTTTTACTGATTCATCATCTCATCTGCAGCAACCATCATCCTTGGGCTAGGAAATCCTATTTCTATAGGAATTACTACTTACGAGCTATATACGAGACTATAAAGTGTTTCCCCGGTAGTAGAGGACTCAGCTTGTCCGATATGCCCATAGCACATTGGGTAATTCCAATATCCAGTTACCTTCCGCCCCTTCTAGGTGCGCTCATATTCCATTTACTATTGTTCTGTTGCTTAATATTATTTTCCTCGCACCACTTCTTGAAGGGATCCTGAGAAAATTGCATTCCATTGTCCATAATGATCGTCCTTAGGATTCCAACATGGCACACAATGTTCTTCCAGAAAAAGGAGATGACTGTTTTCCCCTTATGTTTGTCAAGGGCTCAGCTTCTACTCATTTGGTGAAATAATCAACAACCACTATTAGGTATCTAAATTTTCCTGGTGCTTTCAGAAAAGGGCCCACCAAATAGATTCCTCATTTGTCAAACGACTACGAACTATAGATGCTTCTCATCTCTTCCTGTGGAACATGTGTTATAGGTGCATGCCTCTGACACTGATGACAAGCCTAAATATTACTGGTTCGCATTCTCGAACATTGCCGGGCAGTGAAATTCTGCTCGAATGAGCCTCCTCGCCACAGACCTGGCTACCTGATGGTTGCCACATACCCATTCGTGAACCTCTCTTACGAGGTAATCTACCTCGTGAGAGTTAACACATCGAAGTAATAGCTGCAATGACCCCTTTTATATAACCCTTCTTCTTGCAACACATACATTGGAGCCTTCAACCTTATCTTTCTAGCATCCACTTCATTTTCTGGCAGGACTCCCTCCCGAAGATATGCCATGAACGATGCAATCCATAAGTCTTCCACTTCAATTGCCATCACTACAGGCTCTTCTATACTTCGCCTGCTCAAAGTTTCCATGAGGAGTTGCTGCTGGGATTGGGTTCCCAAATCCGAAGAAGCAAGCTTACTTAGAGCGTCCGCTTTAAAATTGCTTTCCCTATGAACATGGATCAATGTATAAAATTAGAAATTTTTTAACAAGTTCTTTACTACCTCGAGGTATCTCTGTAGATTATGCTCTCTGGCCTCGTACTCTCCATTCACCTATTGAACCACAATTTGAGAGTCACTAAAAACCTCCAGTTCCTCCACTTGTAGCTCCTTCGCGAGGCACAATCTAGTGATCAATGCCTCATACTCAGCTTCGTTGTTAGTTTCTTTAAATGAAAAGTTCAATGCATAAGGATAATCTCTGCCCTTGGGGCTAGTTAGTAGGACCCCAGCTCCACTTCCTCCTGAATGTGATAAACCATCCACATTCAACTTCCATATCTTTCTTTGCCTTATTTCTTCATTCTGAATGGGATCCAAACACACTTCAAGGGGTTTTGTAGTTTCCACTATAAAGTCTGCTAGTACCTATCCCTTAATCGCAACTCGAGGTTGATATTGGATATCATGCTCTCCCAATTCTACTGCCCACTTCATCATTCTTCCAAAAATCTCTGGCCTTAGCAAGATCTGTCAAATAGGGTGGTTCATGAGCTCCACTATCTTATGTCCCTTGAAGTAGGGTCTCAATCTTTGGGCTGCATACATGAGAGCTAGAATCAATCTTTCGAGAACCGTATACCTTGTCTTCGGCCCCTGAAAGGCACAACTCACAAAGTAAATCAAATGCTGAATTTTTTCCTTTTCTTTTACCAGAGTCCCGCTGATTGCTAACGGCGACGTGGAAACATACAAGTACAATATCTCATCCTTGTTTGGTTTCATCAAGGTAGGCAATGTCCCCAAATGCTATTTCAACTGCTCGAATACCTCATCACACTTGCCATTCCACTCAAACTTTTTTGCCCTTCGAAGAACATCAAATAAGGGCAAGTGCCTCTGTGCCCCTTTCGATTAGAACCTGCTTAATGCTGCCAAAGACCCTATAAGCTTTGGCGGATCCTTTATCGATTGTGGGGTTTTCATTATCCTCAGAGCTTCAACCTTTTCTGGGTTTACATCGATCCCCCTCTCTGAGACCATGAATCTGAGAAACTTTCCTGCTCCTACACCAATGACACACTTAGACGGGTTTAACTTCAAATTAGCTTCCCAAAGCTTACCAAATGTTTCTTCCAGGTCTTTTAAAAATTCTTCATAACTTTTGATTTTGACCACCATGTCGTCCATATATATCTCCATATTCTTCCCTATCTATCCCTTGAACAGTCTATCAACCAGCTTCTGATAAGTAGCCCCAATATTCTTTAACCGAAAGGGCATATTCTTATAGCATTACGTGTCTACATATGTAATGAACGATGTCTTTTCACTATATTCCTTCATTATGAGGATTTGGTGATACCCCTTATTCGATATCCAGTGATGGCTTCCATCAGCTTATCGATTGGTGGCAACGGGTAACTATCTTTGGGGCAGCATTTATTTAGGCCAGTAAAGTCTATACACATCCTCCATGCTCCATCATGCTTTAGAACCATAACTGGGTTGGCAATCCAATCAAGATAGAATACCTCCTCGATCACATCTGCCCTAAACAATTCCTCCACCTCTTCTTTAATTGCTCCGGATCTTTCGGGAGCGAACACTCTTCTCTTCTACTTCACTGGCTTAATCGAAGGGTTGCTATTCAGCCTAAGCAATGCGAGATTCGAATAGACCCCCATTAGGTCAGATGTATCTCACGAGAACACATCTCTGTACTTTTCTAACAAGTTTTGCAGTATTCTTTTCACATCTTCAGGAATTAGTTTCCCAACTGCTATTGACCCTTAATCCTGAATGGGCATCTGTATTGTATTAGCTAATGCCGCCTCTGTGTGTACTACCTCTACATCCCTTCATTTCCTCGCATCTCGCACCGCCGTTAGGTTACATTTTTGTGCCACAGTATGATCTACTCGAATGGATGCCACCCCTTTTGAGTTGGGAACTTCATCATCAGGTGGTAGGGTGACCAGACCACCTAAGCCTGGCACATCCATGGCCTTTCTAAAATCACATTATAAGGGGAGGGTGCATCCACGATAGCAAAACTGCACCTGATGGTCACTCCCTTGTTGCCATCATCCACTCGAATGGGTAATGTTATCTCTCCTATGGGGAATATCATATTTCCCATGAATCCTGATAAAGGGGAAGTGGATTTTTTCAAGTTTTCACGCCCTATGTCTAACTGGTCAAAACACTCAGAAAATATCACTTCTACCCCACTCCCATCATTAATGAACCCTTCTGATCAAGGATGTTCCAATAATGGTTGAAATGTTCCAATAATGGCTGAAATTACCATAGGGTCTGCATGGGGCATTTTGTCCGGCACAACATCCGCTTTCGAGAAAGTGACAGTCTCATCCGGCCAAAACCTCTTATGACTGGGCTCTTCCATGGGAATCCTTCAAGTTTCAGCTCTTATAATAGCGTTCGAAGATCTCTCTCTCACTATGCCATTGATGACGTTAATTACCCTTCAGACGGGTGAGTTCTCTCCATTTTGGTTTCCTTGATTTCCCCCATGTTTCTCCTGGTGTTCATCCTACCTTCCTTCCTACCTCGTGTCTCGAACCATCCGTTCTTGAGGCCTTCTATCTTTTCTACCTCCATTGTTTTGATTGTTTCTTCTATAAGGCAGCCATTGATTCATCCAGGGCCTCGATGGGGAAACCTGGTTCCTATGTTCTTGTCCTTCCCACTCACACTTATCAATCTCCATCCTTAATTGCATGCAATTGTTTATGTCATGGCCATAATCTCTGTAATGATCACGGTACCAATTTGTTGCTCTCCGGGCTGCAATCGAGTTGTGCAAACTCTACAAGGGTAGGGTTGCCCGAAATAAACCTCTATGTATGCTTAAAATATATGCAGTGGTTCTTCCTCCAAGCATTGGAGGTAACAGATTATACCTCTCGAATGGTGTTCTTATGGGTTTGACCGGCCTTTTTCCTCTATGCTCTGCATTTCTTCATGCTTTCTCTGCAAGTCTATCTCTTTTCCTTCTAGTTACATCCTCCACCCTCGAATATTGTTCCATGACCTCCTAAATGTTTTTGCAAAGTCTTAGGAGTCTTAGTACTCAGCTTCTTTTATAATTCTAGGTCCTGCATCCTTAGTAGGTACCCCTGGATTACCTCATTCTCCGTTGTTTCTATCACCCCAAACTTTCCTCTACATACCGGTGGTAGAAAGCTTCCCTGCTTTCCCTACCTTTTGCTTCATCTGGTAGAGTTCTAACAAAGTTTTGGTAAACTTCTTCTTCTACGTGTACTGGCTCAACAACACTCCGCTGAAGTCTCGATACGATCGAAGCGAGCCCCTTGGCAACTTATTAAACCACTCATGTGCCTTTCCCCGTAAGTCCCTTAAACTCATCTTATTAAACCTACCAGCTTATTATGTCAATTTCCCCGTAAGTGCCTTTCCCCGCAACTTATTAAACCTACCAGCTTTCATGTCAATTTCTCATCAAAGTCCCTTGAACTCATCAAGCCCAGGAATGTCTGTATGAACTCTCACCACTGTATATGGGAAGTCCCTCCAGGGGCTTCACTTCTATTGGCCATCGAACCTCGGTGATCACCGAGCTGAAAGGAGACCCCGCAGCCTGGCCTAAGGGACCAGTCAACCTATCCAATTCCTTTCTTAACGATTCACTTGCATTCAAAGGGGATTTGTGCTATCCCACAGGCAGGTTTATCCCCTTATCGTGACCACCAAACTGTGGCATATAGAGAGGTTGGGTTCCTCTATATCCCGGGCTCATCCAGTACGGTTCGAGGTTCGGGTATGCTGATGGTGGGGGTGGTTGAAAATAAGGATTGTACAGCCCCTGACTGATTACCATATTCCCATATCCTTGTGTGCTAGAAGAGACCATTATTCCATATACCGCTCCTGGATCAGCCAGGTCGAGGGTAGGAGTAGATGGGGCTAGCGGAGGCAGCACATATATAGGACTTTGAGAATAACCAAGAGTGGAAAGCTGGGGCCTAGCTTGTAGCGGTTCTCCAACATATCCCTGATAAGGGTAGGCTATTGGGGGTTGGTGTTGAGAGGCCCACTTCATAGTTGTTACCAAAGGTGAGGGCGGTACTGCCCCCATCGTAACTCTATCATCCCTCGGAGGAAGGGTGATACGGTAACCAGCCGAAGCCAAAACATGAGCTGCTCGTTCCACATCTTGACTTGGGGTTACCCTCCCCACATTCTGATTTCCTGTCTCATGTTGACCATAGGCTTCCATATACGAATCTCCCGAAACCTCCGTACACCTTCCATCCCTCGAATCAACCGTCCTTTTGAGTAGGGGATCGGTGTTTCCCTGTATTTGCTCTCCCATCACCTCCAAAGTCCTCGAGGGCCTCGACATATTGTTCTGGATTGGCAGGGTATTTGCGCCAATTGCCAATGAGGTTTGTCCCCCCTCGTGGCCTACACCTATACTAGGTTCCGCTCGTAACTCCGTTCTCATCGTTTGAATGTTAGCCACGAAGCTGTCCTCGATGCGGGCATCGTTTCCTCCTCCTGGATTCTCCAATGTTAACCTTGGTGGAGATCCAGCCCCCGTACCTATTGACCCCAATCTTTTACTCCTTCGAACTATCGTGGACATAAACTCTTCAAACCCTTGATCCGACTTAGTCGTCTCCATGGACGGCGGCACTTGATGCATCTTTGACCACCGACCAGTTCATGGGCTTGGGTTCTGCTCGAACTAATCTGCAATCAAACTGTCCCTAGGGGGTTCCAGGGGTCAGCACTCTGATGCCTAAGTTAGTCCAAGCATCCAATATGATTAAGACATAATGAATCATATATAAATGTGTACCTTATATTTATACTCCATGTTTAAATAATGTTCTCCTTAATTATAGCCCTTCATTACCCACGAATACGATAATTAAGTTAGAGTATTAAATATTTCCCTAAATAGGCTACCATGCCTGGGGCCCAATGGCCTTCTTGGGCCTAACCTCTATCAGTTACAGCATGCAATCTCGAAATAAAGCATGTAATTTTGAATTAAAGCATGCAATTTTACTTGCAGTGAATCTAATTCAATATAGTTCAATAAGTTTCATTTGTTTTAAGACACTTGAACATATATTGATAATATCATGCGATAAATAATTAATGAATATTAAATGAGCAATTATCGTATGCAATAATAATAACTGGAAAGCTTAAATTACGAATAATTAAATCATATGTGTGAAATATTAACAACAAATGAATCACGTTTCAAGCAATAACAAAGTGATTGAGTCACGAGTAAACTCGCTGCCCTTGAAACAAATGAGTCCCGTCGTAGACATTGTTCCCTAGGGTAAAACAATTAAAGGTAATAATTGACACATAAGAGTTACCTCAAATTCATGCAAGGCCCGAAGGACTATCACTAACAGAGCAACAGATGGTAACTTCAAGTGAGAAAGAAAGAAATGAGACTCTAGTTTAGAATATGGGGAGACTTGAGAACGGTGCGAGTATTTTGACTGACTTAGAGGCTCTATTTATACAATAATAAGAGACCCTAATCATGGAAATGTGGTATTTTGATTTTCTGTAATTAGAGAAAAATATTACCCAATCACCAACTCATCAAATCCGGGAACATTCCAAGAATATACGAATTAAATCTGCTCGAAATGGAAGAAATATTTGCGCAATATTCTTCAGTGTATTAAACATGGTAAACCGCATATTCATTTAAAATAAGATATCTCGCAAAATATATTGAAGTATTTTGTTCTTATCTCCTAAGAATTACATACAATTAATTCCATATATATTATGCGGTTGGACCTTCTAGAGACATTCACACGTTCCATACGCATTTTAGACAGTTTAGAGAAAAATTAATCTTGGCCAATTTCCACCTAATCTCTCTTTCAAGGGTGACATTTCGAGCATCCATATCTCATTCACCCTTGATCCATTTTAAGAGTTTAAATAGTCGACGCCCAAAATCCATTCGGGTCCCCCTCAAAACAACGCCCAAAAGTTGACAAAAATTAACCTTTTAACTATTATTTTCCAAAACAAGCAAACCTGATAAGCAAACCATAGTGGAAGGATGAATGTCACCCACGAAACCACGATGACGGAACAATGTGAACCACGATCAACAAAAATCATGGTGATCATCAACTATAAATAGATATTCTAAACAACAAGAAGGGTAATGGAATTTTCCAAGATAATATTCATACATTGATCATACACTACTTAGGCATCAGAAGAAGATCTCGGGACTCCCCGAAACCTTGTTCTGCAGGCCTTGTGAAGCTAGCATGGAGTATTGTGCTGATTCCAGATACTATGGTGGCCCGGAAGAAATTCCCCGCATTAGTGGCACCGACTGTGGAGATCGAAATTTTCTCCTAAGACCTTCATAGTATCTGGGGGAGGCCAAGTTTTTTGCCCAAAGAAGAAAAATAATAAGCTCGAAAGAAGCTAAATGTGTTAAAAATAAGGAATATGATAAACAACCACAGTTAATAGATGACATTTAGCCTTCATAAGAGACAAGGTTGGTGGAGCCATCTACAGTACAAACTTGAAAATCTTGACAAGGACAAACTAGAAAGCCTCGAATAGGCAGGGTTGGACAGATGCTGCAAAACAAACCATCTATAATACTATCCATCAACAAAATAAAACGTTGATGAAGCTAGCCATTGGACAAATTGGTAATCCCTGAACAATAGGATTGGAAGAAAGGGGAGAAGCCAAATAGGTTTAGTCACACAACATTACGTTGTCATAACTAATGCATGTTCAAACGGAGGTATGCAAGATACACCTAGCGCAATATAGAATTTCATTAATATAATGCTTAGAGAAAATACTTCGGTACAGAAGAAAATGAGTTCAAGGAATTATAATTGTCACATGACAGATGATACGAGTTTTGCGTGGTAGAAACCTATCTCCACACTAGAAAATGTAGACCTCATGTAGAAACGGACATATGACTACTATATAACAATAGCCATACATTAAACAAAAATTGGTAAAGCATTGTTCAGGATCTCAGAAAAAAAGATTTAAAATAAAGATGATACAACGTGGTTAAGCTTAAAACCTTACAAAATATAGCTCAACAATATTTAGAAACTTTGAATGATACATAATACAAATCGGTCATGATAAAGACATGTATAACAACTAAATAGGCCCTACATATCCTTCAATAAATAGGAGGATGGATTTTATCCCCCTTTGCTTATTTACAGTAGTGCTCCTAGGAACACAACTATTATAAAGGTCCGACGAAATAAGTGCAACAATAACTTGATGCCAATGGATGATATGCTTAAAGATTTTGGGATTACTAATGTATCAAAATGTCCTTTCTGTCAGCATGAGGATACATTGCAGCATTTTTTTAACACATGCCCTTATGTCTCTCTAATATGGAAACAAATGCATGCTATCCTAGAACTACCACAGATTCACTTTGTTAATTTATGGGACAGATTAACATCATACTGGAGTATATCACATCTGCCAAAACTCCATGTTTTCCTGTGCTGCTCTCTACCATGTCTAATTTTATGGGAATTGTGGAAAGCTAGGGGCCAGATACTTTACCAGGGTGTTAAAAAAACCCCTTTACAAACCTGGAATCAAGTAAAGGCAAACAGTAGACTAATCTCCATAGTAAGGACACATGCTTCTGGCAACCCCTCTGATTGCAAATGGATCCAAAGAGGACTAATCTCTGTCCTGAATCCACCCCCACTAACAAGACTTATCCCCATCAAATGGGAACCCCCTGATGTCGGATTCAAGCTGAATGTTGATGCATCCTTTAAACAAAACTCCTCGTCTGTTGGGGGTCTAATAAGAGACACTGGGGGAAGATTCAGGCTGGCATTTTACAATCTAATACACGGGGTTTCTCCTTTGCAGGTGGAGCTCCAAGCAGCCCTTCAAGGCATCCAATTAGCAATGGAACACGGCTATTACAATATCTCACTGGAGATGGACAGTCAACCGGCAGTGAACATCATTAATGGCAACTTGGAGCCTCCGTGGATCTGTCTTCAATTGGCCAGACAAGTTGCAGACCTGATGAAGCAGAACAACATCCGAGCTTCCCACATCTACAGAGAAATTAATGGCCCTGCTGATTTTTTAGCAAAGTACGGACAGCAAAGGAGGGAATCACGGCATCTCACTGATCTCAAACATTTTCCACAACTGAGAGAGAAGCTTTTGATGGATAATCTCCACTCTTGGAGAAGAATCAGGGCATAACACAGGTTTTGTCTAGGCTAGGCTGGAGTGTAAGTCGACACTTGGGGTGTGGAGTCTTACACAAACAGAAGAGCTCCTCCTGTTCCCGGTTCGAACACATGAAGGGAGAGCCACTCTCCACTTTCCTTTCGCTTTTGTATAGGCTTCTTCTTTTGTTTATGGCATATACCTATGCCGATGAAATTGTCTATCTTTTGTCCAATTCTCTCATGTATCTAACTGTCTGAAAAATTCTACGGGTTTTAAGCCCAATTTGGAGGTTTGGGGAGCCAAATAAAGTCCCCCCATCTTATGATGGTTTGTATTAAAAAAAAAATAACAATATTGCTACACCCAAAATGTCGAACGAGTCTAAAATAAATATAGGTGGGTGCTTAGGTCAGAACCACCACCTGCAATGTCTCTTAGTACTAACGTTGTTTCGAGGATGCTAATGTTGCTTCACTTATTGATTTTGTTCGGGTTGTATTTCTTTGTTTCTAGTAGGCCTATAGTTTGGGGGCTGTTTGATATGATAGCCACTAAAACTTTTGCTTTGCTCTGATACCAACTGATATGAATCTCCTTGTGAACACTCTGGATTGTGGAATTTGATTGAATCTTTGGTTGTATTACGGGAAATTGAAAATCCTAACAAAGCTGCACAAATTGATCACCAACTAGCCCTTAGATTGGCTTTGAATTCGAAATTTACTCACTAACTAGACCACAGGGTTAGCTCACAAATGGAAGGGTATTGATACATAACTAGCCTGCGAGATTAAGCAATAATGAAAACACTCGCAAGCAATTGAGTATAACTAAAAAATATGAATATATGATGTATAAAATTGGTGAATAAAATTGTGAATGGCCTTACCTATTTATAGGGTGAAACTCAGCCAAACCCTAATCAGAAACAGAGAAAGATTTGGTAACTTTTACTAGAAACAAAAAAGACTTATGATAACATTAAGAAGCTAAAACCTTATTTAACTAGAATACCTAAAGTAAAAGGACGATATGGCTGAATTCATTAAGGTGAGTCTTGAATGAATATTTCCATATCTAAACTTACTAAATTTAATTCTAGTCAGATCAAAATGGAATATTCTAAACCCTAATTAACTCATAGCTGAAATTAAACCCTTCAAAGCCCACTTGGCCAAGTTTAATAACTATTATTCAAAATAAAATAATTTACAATAGTTTACAATAATCACACAACCTCATTAAAAAAACTCTGTGGAAAAAAGAGTATTGTGTTCTTCACGATATTTTCAATACTTCAACACTCTTGAATAATTAATCCAAGACTTTGTCAATTTGTTCTTTAACTCTTCATCATGAAATTGATCAATCAAATCATTTAAATCCGCATCTCTAAGCTTCATTCTTGTCCTAGTTATAGGACCTACCATGTTACTTAAAGGATCCCGAACATATTATTTAAATGTGTGATCAAGCTTTGGCATGACGTCATCTACAGTGGTCGTAATCTTGACATTTGCATCATTGTTACTAGACTATTTTCTAGGTTATCATGCTTTTTATGGTACTATTGTGCGGGGCTGAGCACACTATTCTAGTCGGGATTCAGGTTGCGTTTTATGAACAATGTTCTTTGCTTGATAAAACCGTGTTGAGCTATTCCCTATGTTGGGTTTTCGCTACCCATAGTCGCATTGCACAGCTCAAGCTTTTAGCCATTTCTTACCACTTTCTGTACCTTGTGTAACCCTTCATTCTTAGGGATGGGCATCGGCTCAGTTTATTCGGTTTTTGATCTATTCGATTCGGATTATTCAGTTTTTTCCCTAAAAAATCAAAAACTAAATCCGATCCAAATTATTCAAATAACCCGAATTATTCTAACCAAATTCAAAATTCGGTTTCGATTTAAAACCAAATTCAACCAAATAAACCGAATTGATTCCAATATTTATCAAATCAAATTCAATTCAATCGATATTTTTGCCCACAACAATTGTGGGCCAAACCAAAATGATTTGTCACTTCAAGGCCAAGTGATTTGGCACTTGAGGCCCAATTGAGAATTGCATCTAATGGCTAATGCTTTGCTTTGGAAATATGGAGTGAATGAGTGATACCCTAGTATTTATAAATGATAGATATGCTAAGTCTCCACCATCTTTTCGATGTGGGACTAAATAACTAATGTAGTTAACTCTTCTTTCAAGTTTCAAAGCCTTGCTGCGGAGGCGCTGCCCTCTTGGCTCTTCACAGATTCATTTCCAATTTTCCAACTTTTCCTTTAATTATTATTACATTTTTTGGTTGAATTTATTATGAGTCTGTCTCTTGAAAGACGGTCTTTCTATAAGTCATGGAAATATTATGGTTTAAAATGCAAATTAGAACAAATGAAGATAAAATTTTTGGGTTGAATGAATCAGGTTATAAACTTTATAACTACTACACATTGCATAATAAAATTTTAATATTGCAACTAAGACCTTTTACTTTGTATTATTATAATTAAACTCTGTCTTTCCATAAGCCTATGGAATAATGGAAAGACGGTATTTTCCAAGATTTTTCTATTTATTATTACATTATTTAATTTGAGGAGTATTTTGTGACTGAGGATTATTTAATACCGTTTGATCTCAAATCCTTTTTATTATTATTACCCTATTAATTTGACTTATGTTTTTACCATTTCCATACATGATGAATGTGTTTATAATATATTTTATGATTTCTTTCTCTTCTATTTATATAAGTAATTTAAATACATTTAGAGGGTGAAACAAAAATTCCACTATTAAATTAACACAACCTCTTATTTTAGACTGACAAATCATTATACGAGGTTATTTTATAACTGATATTACTAATAAGTTGATTTGATATTTATTTTTATTTATTGCAACAAATTTCTTATAACTTTTAAAATGTATAGTAATGTATAAATAATTATAATTTGACCCTAATAGTTATTGAAACGAGATTTTTCATGATTAGTCTAACATTTAAATGGTCTAATGGGAGACTTTCTCCTAAATTAACTATGATATTTATATGTTACAGTTTTTAAGTTTTTTTAAAGTTAAAAATTACATATTTTAGTAGATGTATTCATCAAAATTATTAGGAATTGTATTTTTTTAAAACTAAGAGTTAATGTATTATATTTTAGTTCAAATATAAAATCTAAATTATCATAAATTTTATCTCTTACATCTTTATGTTTATGTAAAAATGATATTTTATACATTCTAGATTATGTATTATATTAAATTATTTTTCTACTATTATCATCATGCTCCCGCCCCTCCTTAAAATCAGTTCTAGTTCTGCCACTGTCTGCGGTTAGATAAGGGTTGTACCAGGCTAGTTGCTTTAGGTTCTCTACGAGTAGATTTAAACCTTGGTTTTAACTTTGAACTGACATATTTTCTTCTTCTGTTTAAGTGAATATGGGAAGTGGAGACTGGAGATTATGAATCAGATTGAAATAGGCTCATTTTCATGCTACCGGAAGCATAACCATTACACAACGATCCACATCCTCACTTGTTTATGCTTCTCGGTTGGCTAATCACCGTCTTCATCTCTTCACCAAGTAATCTCTTCTGAGTCCATTGTAGTTTGTTGATTTTTGAGAGCAGAGGAAAATGTCCATTGTTTGAGGAATGCTTTAGTTTAGTGAAAGTTTACTTTTGAATAATCAATTATTCGTGCACCTTATTACTGTGATTACTAAGAGCACTGTAGTTTAGATATGTATATTTATTGATTATAGTTAATGCTTTCCATTTACGTTCATGCCAATAAAAATTTATAAGATTATATATACTTGTTTTTAAAATTTATAAGAAATTTAAACGAACTAATTTATTAAACTTGTTTATAATGAATATGGATTATAAAACACTTGAATATCAGTTTTTTGTCTATTTGATCCATTTAATGTTAATATGTTTGGGGTAATTTTTAAAAATTTATAGATTAGTCCTCCAACTTATATTTACTTATAAATTTAGTTTTGTAGTTTTAAAATTTATTTATTATTATATATATTTAATTAATTACTATTCGGTATTCGGTTCGGGTTTCGGTTTGAGTTTTAATATCCAAAACCAAACTAAAAACTGTATTCAGAAATCGGTTTATTCAATTCAGATATCCAAAAACCGTATATTAAATTCGGTTCGGGTTATTCGAATTCGAATAATTCAATTTTTGGTTCGGTTTTTTTGCCCACCCCTATTCATTCTAATCACTTAAATAGAGTATGATTGCACCAGGGTTTACTAATTTAATCTATATTTTACCCATCTATTATTGATTCAGTGCACCTTGATCCACACTCCACATAATTGCTAATAAACAACCTTTTTATGGGAGATCTACTAACCCGCGTAATGCTTCACAAAGATAAGAGAGGTTTGTTTTTTTGCTCCCATTCTTACTACTAAACTACCTAAGGGGTAGATAGTGGCAAGACCATGACCGTCCACAGAGATGCTAGGAATTTAAAGGTTAAATATACAAAGCTGCAATTGGGTCGTCAATCCAATCACAAGTTAGGAATAGCTAATGTTACAAAAAAAATTGGGGGTGGGGATTTATCTACCAACTATAAGCATGCAAGAACAAGAGAGTAAAACTATATATTGCTAGCACTTGGGGAATATTTGTGTAACAGGACCGGTAGTATTTTCGATCCTAGATTCAGTTATATACAAAACATACAAAACTATCCTAATGCTTATGCCCAATAATTAGGGGAGTACAACAATAGCCCTGCCTACTGTGCATATCTGATTCTCCCGCGTACAGTTATATCCGGGCACTCCACTACGAATGCTTCTCCCTAAGCCTAGATAGGCAAAGAGATAGGAATCTTAATGTTGAGTCTAATGTTGCAACAATATATGTCGAATTACGCTAACCATATTTTGCTACTATATATAACCCTTCATGCTCAAAGTCTAGCTAAGACTAGTGTACGATTATCAGAATGTAGACTTAGCGACACACACACACATATACGGTCCCGAACTATTTCCTATTACATTTAGGTTTCACTCCCCGGGGATATCAATAAATACGCCAACATGAAAGTAGACTAAGGTTTATGCTAACATAGTGTAACAATCATGCAATTGACAAGAATATAAAGCACAAGTCAACATAATGTTCATAAGCATATAAAGATAGGTAGATCTTAAAATATCACAAAATAACTACCAAGTCATGAATACAAATATAGATCCCCAAGTTAAATCACTACTCCCTAAACATTGAACCCAATATTTCATTAGATTGAATGCCCTTGGGAAAAATCAAAGAGAAATAAATTAGAGAGAAGGGTTAGCCTCTTTCTCTCTCCACCTACTCTTAGGAGAATGAAACTAATGAAAAAAAAACTTAAACCCTAGTAGAAATAGGCTCCTATATATAGTAGTAGGGAATTAGGCCTTAAAAAGGCTAAAAAATAGGCAAGAGACCCTAGCAGCCATCATTGGCACGAGCCGTGCTATAGCACACAAACCGTGTTGGCTTGGCTTGACACGACCCGTGTTATTCAGCACGGCGTCTGCTGGGCACTTGTCTTGGATATTCTGAGGTGCGGTTGCACCATTCTTTATGGGCCACCAGCTAGGATCTCCTCATCGAGCATTTGAACGACACGAGCCATGTAGATCTTCACGGCCACCGGCTGGATGCATGGTTTCTTCTTTTGAATGGTTCAAGCCATGTATATCCTTGTGAGACATCTACTGGGAGTTGATTTTTGGGCAAACTGATGGCACGGGCATGTAAATCTTCACGCCCTGTGGGTTGGTCTTTGGATGTTTAACTAGAGTGACACGCCCATACTTAGCTGCACATGACATCTGTAATGGCACGAACCGTATAGAATGAAGTGGCCCATACCAAGGTCTTCTTACACTATCGTGTTGGCTAGCACAACCCGTGTAAAATGACATGGCCGTTCCAGGTTTTCAAATTTTTAACTTTGAATCCCTTCTTCTACTCGGCTTCATTCTATCTACTACCATGTTTTGATTCGTGGCCTTCTATCTACTACCATCCTTGCGAATGGACTTTTATTATCTATTACCACCCTTGCAGATAGCCTTCTACATACCTATGCCAAAGTGCTCACAAGAAACCTACTAACAAGCTTGCAAAAGAAGATATGGGTGCTTGTGAGGACATAGTATCCATTAGATCCAATTAAGTCAACATAATTAGAGATTTAGATAAGAAAACCAACAATGGTCATCTAAACCCTTTATAATGTAAACCTTACTAAAACTAGAAATCAACCAGCCAAAACATAATAAAACAAATATGTCAAATGCATTAGTTAACACATGATTTTAGGTACAGATCAATTCCCCCACACCTTTACTCATCCTCGAGTAAACAAAAATGAGCAAAGATCTAAGAGGTAAGTTGCATGTAGATATAATCTAACTAAGATATTCAAATTTATTCCTAGACTACCCTAGTTCCCCCAAAGATGTAAGAATCTCACAACTCTTACGCTCCCAAAGAAGCTAAAGTAATCTATCTAACCGATCATACAAAGAAAAGGAAAAGGTATACATGATATATTTGAAACTAACTTACTCCGCCGAAGAAGCCACCAAAGACAATCCAAGAGATGCTTAAAATAGTTTCCAATTTTTCTTAATTTCTCTCATTTTGCCTAGGAGCCCTTTCAGGGTTTTCATCCTAGCTTAACATACAAATTGAACTCACTTCTCACCTTTTTCACACCATGGTCTCTCATTTTTTCCTAGGTTTTTCAACCTATCAGAGACTTTCCCATTGTTGCCTAAGTCGCCTTTTCAGGTTTCGATTTCTCTCAATTTTTCTCATTTTGCCTAGGAGCCCTTTTGGGTTTCATTTTAGCTTAACACACAAATTGAACTCACTTCTCACTTTTTTCCACACTATATCCTCTCATTTTTTCCTAGGTTTTTCAACCTATCTGAGACTTTCCCATTGTTTCCTAAGTCACCTTTTTAGGTTTGGATTTAGCCGGGTATATTTTTCTTCATTCCTCTCGCCCCCACCACACACACACACACACACACACACAGAGTTAAACCTTGCATTGTCCCCAATGCAACACAAAAGTAGAAATCATAGGTGGAGTTGGGAAAAATAGTGCCACATATTCTTGGTACCCTAAAGGGTCCTCCCTCAAGCATCTCGCCTCGTGTCTTCTCCTCCTTTCTTCTTTCCTCATCTCTTGTCTCTCAATAGGGACTAGGTCTCAGAAGCCATCAAACGCATGAAATCTCTCAATCAATTTCTCAATAGCTTCCTCGTGTACATCGGCTCTCCCACCCACGGCAGCAAACTCTTCCTCCACCTTCCGCTCAATGGACTCCAATCTAACCCCCCCAGATCTCATGGTGTCATCCATAACATCCATCCTACTCCCAAAATTTTCCATTTTAAGGTCATTCCCCCTACTGCATGACCAACTTCTTGTTGGGTTGAAAAAATAAGTTGTTCCCCAAAAGTGCAGAAACGATCAAGTAACTCCACAGGTAGGACACCTCGAGTAGACGACACTTTCTGTGGAATCTCACAGATTTCCTCCTCTATACCCATGTTCAGAGCCGAGAGGGTACTGTATTATACCTTCTTGAATCTCGGATGGTTTCAATAACTATTTCCTTAGGTTGAAAGTTAGTGAAGAATGCCATGATAGACTTTGGTGCATCTAATAATGTGATCCCTTCTGGCCTTTATGAAAACCTAGACATAGGTGAGCTTAAGGAAACTAGGGTAATTGTCCAACTAGCCAATCACTCCCAAGCTAGCCCTAGAAGTTTGGTTAAGGATTTAATGGTGAGGTTAGGCAATTTAGTGTTTTCAGTGGACTTCTATGTCCTTGACGTAGTGCACGATGGTGACGCCTCCCCAATTTTATTGGGGAGACCTTTTCTAAAAACGTCAAGGACCAAGATAGATGTTCATTTGGGGACGCTAACCCTAGAGGATGACATTGATAAGGTGGGATTTGGGATTTACAAGTCTAAGCATGATTCACCTATTTCCTCTCTTATGTGCAATGGCATATCTTTGTGCGATGGGATTGTTTAATGTGATAACCCTTGCATGGTTAATGAGGATCAATGCCTAGATTATTTCCTTGATGATGATGAGAGAGATGAACGAAATCATACTTTGAGCTTCAATTTTGATGATAATGTTGATGATATCTATGCTATGCATGAGTTTAGTGATGACCTCTCTATTATGGATTATTTTTCTATGCTCACTAACTTGCAGTGGTTGGTAGAGAGTGTCGAGGACATAAAACCTCCTCAACCACCTCCTAAACCCTAGGACATGGCTAGGGATTCAACATTAGCTGAGGATGGATATAAACTCTCTATGTCAAACAAAGGGCGTAAAAGGTAAGGATAACACTCTGTGGTGACCTCTCCACAAAGATTCCATCGTGAGTGGAGTCGTGGATGGCAACTCTGGAGACCCAACGATAGGCACATTTTAATTTAAATACATGAAAATAAGTCATGAGGACGAGAATAAAAAAATACATTGCTTTTTCTTGCTTTGCTTTGATGTTTTTTTTCAGTAGTTAGATTTTGCATGTTTTTGTGTGTTACAATGAATTTTTTTGTGAAATTCTTGCTGATTATTAAATCTAAGATCCAGTCTCATGTTTTATGTTTGGAAGGAAATAGAACTTTTTTGGTGGAAAAAGCATTAGAAAAAGGAAGGCACTGGGAGCACGGGGTGTGTAGTTGTAAAGCTCATGTAAAACCAAATCAGCACAAGGCTATCATGTGGCATGGATCGTGCCATTGCCTCGTGCCATTCTGTGGATGGGACAAAATGCAAATTTTCAAAATTTCAAATTTTTAGCCAAAACATGCAGTTTTGGCCCATTAATTTAGCAGATATTTTATGCCCTAGAATTGTTAATGTAAATAGTACAATAATAAACATTACCAACTTCCTTAGACATTAATTAAGCAAAGCTTTTGTCCCCTAAAGTTTTTTATTTTTCCTAAACCATTAATATCTCCTTTGTACCTCCCTTCCAAACAACCCACTTTTAGGTGAGGTTTGATTTTCTAAAATTACAACTCATAGTACATTCCCTTATCCATAAAAATCATTTAACCCATTACAAGTACTTAAAAAACACTCACTCTCACTTCACATTGGAGAAACTCGAAAATTGAAGCATTTTATCTCAAAGGAGAGCACTTTTTGCTTCTTCTTGTGTGGCTTTTCAGCTCTTAGCTTCAAATTCTAGGTAACTCTTTGAACCATGTGTTTATTTTTTTTTCCTTAGCATGATGGTGTTGTGATGGGAAGCTTGAATTTTGAAATTTTGAGGTGGTTTAGGAAAGTATGTGGGTTATATGAATGATTTTGTGTTGATTTAAGTGTGGGGGAAGTGTTTGATTTTTGTGCTGAGATGATATGATTTTCCATGTGTTGGTTGTTTAGGAAGAATGATTCTTGATTGAATATCCTTTGTGTTGAATTGGCATGATTTGGAATCTGTTAGCTATTTAGGTTGAATGTTCTTGTTGAATGATACTCGATGCACATCCTTGAATATTCTATCCATTACTATCTTCTTGTTGTAGTGATAAAATGGCCCCAAAAATAAGTAAGCCGGAGATGGAAACAACCTCTCGAGGTGAGAAAAGGAAGAAGTCGACAAAACTTGGGAGACAAGAGCCGACAACTTCCCTTCCTCCCAACCCCACCTTTGTGGTGGAAGAGTTCATGGATTGGACCACCATTTCCGGGAGTGTGGCCTGAAGATGGAAGTACCTAAATAGCCCAAAGAGGACCATCTTGGAGAAGAAGTTTGCATGCAAGGACACTCCAAGAGCACTAGGCCAACTTGAGCCCGTCACCTACCTGCCAGGTCGGATGGACCTAGAGGGCTTCCTAGAGATGCACTCCAAGACTTATATAAGATGGACCTTGGAGTTTATGGTGACCTTGGAGCAATCAACGGACAATGATGAGAGGAGGATCATCCATTTCCACTTGGACGACAAGGAGTACACCATCACCCATAGGGAGATTGCTCGAGGTTTTGGGTGGAAATACAGGAAGGAATTTCCAAGGACTCACCGACAAGGCCTTCCGTTCTCATTGTTCAGCTTTTAGAGGAATCTTACAGGCACACACAAAAGATCTACTTGGGCAAAGGTACCTCAATAGTCCACCCGGCTTTGTGATACGTGCACTGACTCCTATCAATGGGAGTGTTTTACCATAGAGAGATCTCACAATGCCCCAATCAGGATGTCCAAATCCTTCGGGCGATGACCTCGGAAGGTAATTTCTACCCAATTTGATGGGGCCTTTGTGGAGGAATGTTTAGTTGCGAGAAAGAATAAGGGTGGCAAGATACCGATGGGAGGCATCACTACAAGAAAAATGACCAATTACTTAACTTATTTTACCTCAGTTGTTTGGTTAGGGAAAATAACCGAGGTAAAATAACCTCGGTTAAAAAAACCAAGTAAAAATTACACTGTTTACCTTGGTTTTAAGAAAATTGAGATAAAACGTCTGAAATGACGACATTGTATGCATTTCTAGCTTACCGCCGTCCGTTGTTTTTGTTACTAACATCACACATCACTCTCGTAGACATGAATGATCGACGTTGCATGCATTTCTCGCTTACCAACATCACTTATTATTTTGACCGACACCACACGTCCCTCTCTCAGACATGAAATGACCGACGTTGCACGCCCTTTCTCGCTTACCGACAGTTGTTTTTGTGACCGACGTTGCACATCACTCTCGTAGACATGAATGATCGACGTCACACACATTTCTTGCATACCCATGTCGCTCATTATTGGGACCGACATTGTACGTCCCTCTCGTAGACATGAATGACCGATGTCGCATGCATTTCTCGCTTATCGACGTCGGTTGTTTTTGTTATCAATGTCGCACGTCACTCTCACAGGCATGGTACTTATCATATGAATAACTAGATAACACCTTTGCAATGCACGATTTAAAATAATTGAATATATAATGTAATTTATTTTTTTAACAAAACTAAAGTATAATTTTCAAATTTTTTTATGCAACTCCATTTCTTTTGAATTTTAAAAGATTTTATAATTATAAATTTTAACTATAAATTTATGTTTATATTTTCAAATGAAATAAATTAAACGTAGAGTTCGAGTAATACATGATTGAAGTCGAATATCAATAATTAAACTTTATTTTTTCACCGAATAAATTGTATATACTACTTATTAATAATTATATAAAATAAGTAACATATAAATAAATATTATATAAATTTTATTCAGTGAAAATTAGAGTTTATATATTAATATTCAACTTCGATCACATATGACTTGAACACTATATTTAATTTATTTCATTTGACACGTGGCAAAGGTGACGTGGCCAAGTGTTATTTACGATCGATGACATAAAGTCTCATTAGTTTTTTACAAGTGATCAAGTTTGCGATCTGAATACTGTTTGTTGGTGCGAATTAAGTGCGATTTGCCCAAAACGCAATTTCCACTGTCGTTTTCTTCCTTCTCCTCTTTCATTCTTCACACTCTTTCCACTGATAACGGTCGGATTTAGACCTCTGGCCACTGATCATGGTGGCTCCTCCGCCTGGCCGTAGTGGAAACGCTGCGGCCAAGTCCTTCCTTCAAGCTCTAGGAACTCGTCAAGCTCCACTGCAGGCATCACTCCCTTCCAATCCTGAAATTGTTCCCAAAACTCATTACAAAGGGGAGATAGCCTGCTTAGTCTCTCGACAAGATGCAGAACGTTTAGCCTCGCATTACCAGAATGCGCTGGTGG
Organism: Rubia yunnanensis; assembly: GCA_037428765.1. NCBI lineage: Eukaryota > Viridiplantae > Streptophyta > Magnoliopsida > Gentianales > Rubiaceae > Rubia > Rubia yunnanensis. The sequence goes on along the minus strand of CM075069.1, from coordinate 58,632,006 downwards.
GCAAATTTGCCAGAGGAAAGCCGCCAATGTCGGTACTAAATGACGCCTTCAAATCGGTGGGATTCAAGGGTAATTTTCAAATTGGTTCAATCGACTACAGACATATCCTCATCCGATTCCAGGAAAAGGAGGATTATCAGAGATTATGGATTAAAGGTCATTGGATTCTCGATCAAGCCCCAATGAAAGTGCTAAAATGGACTACGGACTTCTCCCCGGAAGCTGAGTCTTCCATCGTTCCGGTATGGGTTTCCATTCCGTCTATCCCTATCTATTTCTATAATATTGCAATGATTCAATCAATGGGAAATCAGATAGGAACTTTTATTAAGATGGACGCAGCTACTGCTGCCCTTACTAGGCCTTCGGTAGTTAAACTGTGCGTTGAGATTGATCTGAAAAATAAGCTTCCAGCATATATTAGGGTGGGAATTGAGGAAGATGGGATTGAGTTCAATGTAGTTAAGCTGCCTCTAGAATTTGAGGATATTCCTCTGTACTGCCATCACTGTAAAACTATAGGTCATGAGGATAATCAATGTGTTCACCTTCACCCTGAACTTAAGAGATCTAAAGCTAATAGGATTGACAAGATAACAAATCCTGTGGGTGATCAGTTTGTGCAAGAGAAAGCTTCTGGAATAAGCTCTGCTGTGGAGTTGGCTAATTTACAATCTGGAACTAATAGGGCTGGGAGTTCGGGCTTAACTGTGTCAGATAAACAAGGTCCAAGGATCACAAAGACCTTTAAATATATGCCAAAACAGAAAGTCGTCATTAATGCAATCAGTGAGGGGATTAGTGTTCCTGAGGTTTTAGCTGTAAAAAATAAAGTTGGATCACTGGATACAGCAGTTTCTGAAACCCCTACACAGAGTGAAAATCTGGAAAACATAAACACATCTCTACCCAATGAGCATGAATCTGAGGCTGAGGGGCAGACTGCCACCTGTTCGGATTTGATCCCTGGGGTAACTGGATCCAGAGATATTGTTCCAATCATGGGATCACCATCAAAACACCCTCAGTCTGCTCCTCCTCTTCCTAAATCCAAAAGGATCTTTGCTAAGGATGACATCACGATTAAAAGAGGTAAATCTTTCTCTCCTTTAAATACTATCATTGCTGCTAAAAATTTTCTCTTCTCTCAGCAGAAACATAAACATAATAGATTCCTCCCACTTGAGGACAATGATGGTTCTAATGAGGTCATCCCCAAAGATAATCCTGACATCTCTGAGGATTTTGAGCATAGGATTAATGGTACTCTGAATGCCTCTCCTTCAGCCATCTCTGATTCTCATGTCATTCAGGCTAGGCAGGTAAGTCCTTCTAACTCTCACCTCAATTTAGTTAAGCAAAAAAGGGATAGTCAGCCGGATATTGATCCTAAGCATAGAAATGAAACATATCTAACTCAATTGAACACTATCATGACTAGATCAAAAAGTGCCAATAATGTTTTAATATGAATAATACAACCCTCAAGATAAAATTTCTAGTTTGGAACCTAAGAGGAATGGATACCTCCATGCTCAGACTACAAAACCTTATTATTAGGCATAAGTTTGATCTCATTTGCCTAATTGAACCGAAACATGATAATCTGCAATGTGAATCCTACAGGAATTTGCTACATTTTGATAATTGCATGTATGCCATGAATGGACAGATTTGGTTATTTTGGAATTCGCCAATTAATCTTACTGTCAAATATGATAATTTGCAATTTCTTGCTGTCTCTTTGTATAGCCTTACTCTAAATAAGAATATGGATGCCTTCTTTGTGTATGGTCTTAGAACTAGAGATGGGAGGAAATCCCTATGGTCGGATATACAGGCTTCTACCTATTCTGATACTATTTTCATTGGTGACTTTAATGCTATAACTTCGATTCATGAATATAAAGGCCCCTCCACCCCTAAATCTGGAAGTATAAAGGACTTCAACAAATTCATAAATAGATTGGCTTTAGAGGAAATAAATACGGTAGGCAATTTATTTACATGGAGTAATAATCGGTTGAGGAATCCTACCAATCAGAGATTAGATAGAGGGCTGTGTAATGCGGCATGGTCATCTTCTTTTCCCTTTTCTTCTATTCAAATTTTAAACAGAACTTCCTCGGATCATAGCCCACTGCTACTATCTATAGGAAGTGATATTCCTTCATCCCCTAGGCCTTTTAGATTCCTGAACACTTGGTTTAAAAGGGAAGTCTTTATGAGTATAATCAAGAATGATTGGGAAGTTCCTATGCAATACTCTGGAGTGCTAGGTTTCTGTCTCAAACTCTCAAGGTTGAAAAAGGCATTAAAAATTTGGAATAAAGATCACTTTGGTAATATTCATGATAATGTTATACTGGCTGAAAGGGAAGTTTTAATCCAGGAACAAACATATGATCAAAATCCCAGTGATACAAACTGTTTAAATCTCAAGGAAGCAAAAGCTAAGCTGGTAAGATCACTGGTTGAACAGAAAAACTTCTGGAAAAATAACGCTAAGATTAAATGGTTAAATGAGGGTGACAACAACACAAGCTTTTTCCACAATTCAGTAAAAGAAAAAAAAGGCAGATTAAGGATAACAAAGATTAAAGGTTCTAATGGTTTATGGTTAGATAATGTTCAAGACATTGAGACAGAAGCCATCTAGTACTATAAAAGCCTATTAACTGATGACAGCTCCCCGGCCTCAAACCTTTGCAAAAATAATTTTCTCAGTCAGATCCCCCAGTGTGTCTCTCAGCAGGATAATGAAAAACTTTTGCTCCCGGTTACAATGTCAGAACTTAAGCATATAGTTCTTGGCCTGAATAAACAGAGTAGTCCTGGGCCAGATGGGTTTACAGCAAAATTTTATATTAAAAGTTGTGATATTATTTCTGCCGATCTACTTGATGCAGTACAGGATTTTATGAATGGGAATAATATCCCCAAAGGTTTCAGTAGCACATGGATTACAATAATTCCTAAAAAGAAAATTCCTTTTTCTTTTGATGATTTCAGGCCAATAAGTCTCTCTAATGTAATTAACAAGATTTGTTCAAAGATAATAATGGAGAGACTCAAACCATTAATGACTAATCTCATTTCCCCACATCAGACTGCATTCTTAAAAGGTCGAGATTTATCGGATAATGTCATTTACTTACAAGAAATGATAAGATTTTTAGACAGAAAACATGGACAACCAAACTGCATTGTTAAATTAGACCTTCAGAAGGCTTTTGATAGGGTTAGGTGGTCTTTCCTATACAGTGTTCTTCACAAATTTGGTTTTCATGCAAGATTTCTTTTTCCTATCATGAACAATCTATCTCAGGCTTGGTTTTCTGTCTTGATAAATGGCAAGCCAGTTGGTTTTTTTCAGTCTAGTAGGGGCATTAAACAGGGTGACCCCCTTTCCCCATTCCTTTTTAATATCTTCTCAGAGGCTTTCACTAGGAGTTTAGTGTTCATATTCAGTACAGGTAAACTGGCATTCTATGATCTCCCAGGTAAAGCTATTCCAATCTCTTATTTATCTTATGCGGATGACACAGTTGTGTTTTTAACGACTGAAAATAAGACTTTAATCAGATTTAAAGCTTTCTTATCTACTTTTGAGGATGTTACTGGTCAGCATATAAATTATGGTAAAAGTGAGATATACATTGGGAAGCATGCATCTGTGCATAAAGTTCACAACATAAAAAGGATCTTGGGTATGAAAATTGGTATCATGCCTTTCACATACTTGGGGGTACCTATCTTTACAGGCCTTGGCCACAAGTGTTATTTTCAGCCAGTAATTGAACAAATAGATAACAGGATCAATAACTGGAAAAATAAATGGTTATCTATGGGAGGGAAAATGACACTGATCAAATCTTGCATTTTTTCTATTCCTCAGCATATATGGTCAGTTTTAAAACCTAGCAAGAAGGTGGTTTCCATAATTGAAAAGAAAATGAGCAGGTTTTTCTGGGGATATACTGATCAGAAGCCAAATAGAACCTGGAAAAAATGGGAATCACTTTGTTTTCCAATTAGCCAGAATGGGCTAGGTTTTAGATCTATTAATTCAATCATTGATACATGCTCTGTTAAGTTATGGTGGAAATACCAAAAGGCAGAAGCTCCATGGACTATTTTTATTGAATCCCTGCCTCCCTCATACAAAACATCCCCAAATTGGAAAAGAATTTGTAGTGTTAATGCTTGGGCAGAGTCCAATTCCAGGGTGATTCTGGGGAAGGGTTCCTGTAATTTTTGGACCTCCAATTGGCTAGGTTTAAAGCCTATTATGGATTACTGCCTCCCTGGTCAGGTGGATATTCCAGAGAATTGCACAGTGGCAGAGTTCATTGACAACAAACAAAATTTTATTACGAAACTTTACCCCATACTCCCAACTGAAATCATCTCTCTTTTGCAGGTCTCTAAACTCCAACCACACAGGAATGACAGGCTAATATGGAAACCTGGATCTACAGGAGATTTCTCCTTCAAATCCACATATCTCCTTCTTAGTCCACGGTCAGGTAGTATTGCTTCGATTAAACTCTTCTGGTGTGATAGAATTGAAAAGAAAATATCAGTTTTCATGTGGAAACTTATCAATTCTTATTTACCTTTTGATAATGTTTTACAGAGACTGACTATTTGCTTACCTTCTAAATGTGGTATGTGTTGCAATCATGTTGATTCTCTAGACCATTTTTTTAACTCATGCACTTTCACAACTCTGGTTTGGAAGAACATTCACTCTTATGTGGGTATCACAGACAAAACTTTTCCTTCTATTTGGGAAAGAGTATCTTTTTATCTAACCTATCAAGGTTTAAGCTCTTTGCACACTACACTGATTAGGAATGCTTCTCTAATTACACTCTGGAATCTATGGAAAATGAGAAATGCATGTATGTATGATGCGGTGGTCCCTAGTACAGTCACAGTCCTTAATCGGATTAGGGATCATATTTTCTACTCCTTCATCTCCAAACCAGTATACATTTCTTCTGCTTTTGACTATAACATTGCAAACCATTCCTTTCTGCCACTGATAAAAACTGCCCCAAGACCAAAGATCTTCAAGATTGCATGGAGAAAACTTGATGAGGGATATAAGTTTAATGTAGATGCTGCTTGGAATACTCAAGAGGATGTGTGTGGTCTAGGACTGATCATTAGGGATTCCAGGGGTATTTTCATCTCGGCTCACACTAAATTTACTCATGCTAGTTCTCCCTTAGAAGCTGAACTAAAGGCAATTCACTTTGCTGTACTGATTAGTCAGGGATTTTTGTCCCCTATTATTATTGAATCTGATTGCTTAAGTGCTACTCTCTGTGCTCAATATCCTCTAAAAGCTAATTGGAAAGTGTTTGAACTTTCTGATGAGATTCATCAGTCTTTGGGGGAAATCAGTATACTGCACATCCACCGTGAGGCTAATTTGGTTGCTGATGCGTTGGCTAAGGAGTGTTTATCTGCTAGGACTACTTCTCTTTTTAGTAGTTTACAAATGTTACCTCCAAGTTTTACAGGCCTTGTTCAGCTAGATAAGGAAGGTTATCCTTCTCTTAGAATTTCCCATTGAATAGATGCTGCTGAGTGTTTTTTCGACTGCATATTTTTGCAGGTACTGGTAATAGCAACTGGATGACAACATGCAGGAGAAGGGTTCCAAATGGCTTGGCTACTCTCACTGGATCATTGCAAAAAGGTTTACAAAGGCAAAAACCCCTTTGGAAGACAAGATTGGGTGGTATCATCCTTTCCATGCCCAGGACGAATGCTGCAGGCTTCTCATGCCCGGGTTCAACTTTCTCCCTCAGGGCTTTCACTGCTTCACTGATTACTGCTGAGCCACACTGATCCATACTGACCAAACTGATCCAAACTGATACAATTGTCACATATGGATTGAGGTCATGCCCACTGATACAGCTGCATCCTTTTTACTGTTAATTCATAGCCTTATACTATTAGTAGAGGATAAGCTCCTAAGTCTAAGTGAGGTGACTCTGACTGCATTGTGTTTCGTTAACTCGATTCACTAACAAGTTCGATGATCTCTCACTTAGTCTACTAGTTATTGTAATCCTCTAACTATCATCTACTTTACTTTCATTCTTTTGGAAGCAACAAATATTGCTTCATGAGCCTAATGCTCATCATTGTATATCTTAACTAAGCTTCGACTTCATCTTTCTTTCTGTTTTTATGTTCTTTTCATGGCTTGGAAAGGCCTAATATAATTTCCCCCATCCATGGATGGATTAATTTTAAAAAAAAAAGACGTGGCCAAGTGTTGCTATTTTAGTAAAATGTAGACATGTATAGATTATGACTTGACTTTCTCCATATAAAAGATAATAATTAAATTTGACCCTAATCAATCATCGGTAAAACTTAATTGACCTTTCATACATAAATACATAGAAAAGGTTATGGGAACTACTAAACGGTTAATCCTTGATTAACTTTCCATATATAAAAATTAATAAAATGGTTTGACTTTAATTGATGAACGATCAACCTTATTTGACTTTCCATATATAAACACAAGTAAAATTGTTTGACTTTAACTAATTAACGATTAACCCTCACTTGACCTTTCATACATAAACACTAATAACTAAGGTTTGACCTTAAAGAATTAATGGTCAACTCTTATTTAACTTTCTATACATAAACACTAATGAAATGATTATAACTTAAGTACTGAACAGTCAACCCTTTCTTGACATTTCATACATAAATACTAATGAAATGGTTTGAACTTAACTAATTAATGGTCAACCCTTGCTTGACATTCCATACATAAATACTAATGAAATGGTTAGAATTTAACTAATCAACAGTCAACCCCTTACTTGACATTCCATACATAAACAATAATGAAATACTTAGAACTTAACTAATTAAGGATCAACTCTTACTTGACATTTCATACATAAACATTGATGAAATGGTTTGAACTTAACTAATCAACAGTTAACCCTTACTTGAACACTAGTAGAATGATTTGATTTTTAACTAATCAACAGTTAACCATTACTAGTAGAATAATTTGATTTTAACTAATCGATGGTTAACCATATAAAAATTAATGACACAAAGTTAGCGAAAAGAAATTTTGTTCACTATTTTTAAATGCTCTATTTTTAAATTTTATTTTCATAGATATTTAATTTAATATTTACTTTTAAATGACATGATGAATTTTAAAATAGATTAGATTAATTAGTTAAACTAATGAACATAATTAATGAATCAAACCTGATATAAATTAAACTAATGAATAAATTAGATTAAAGGCTTGGTTTATTTTCAGCCCAACATTAATTCAGCCCAATTACTAAACCAACCCTAGCACTATAAATAATCTAACCCTAATAGTGTTTTTCTTCAAACAATCTGTCTGCCTCTCTTCTTTTTTCACCCGTCCTCCTCTCATTATCTTTTTACCCGTCCGCCCCTCCTTCCTCCACTCCACCGCCGGTACTACACTCTCCTTCTTCCACTCCACAGCCGGTGCTACACTCTCCTTCTTCCATTCCACCGGCGTCGACACCGTCGGTTCTAATCGAGCTTGCCATACCACTGCTAAACTCTCCACTGTGACCGCATCTGCTCCGCTTGCTTGCTCTGCCTTCTCTGCCAGCGTCCGCCGATGCTCCACCCACTTGCTCAACTGATGATCCTCCAGCTTGCTCAGCCAATTCAACGGTCACTCTCTGCCTTACTAATATGTTTGTATAATCCATAATGCATAATCTCTATTGTAGAATTTGTGTTGTATATTGGAAAATCATGCTAGGGTTATCACATTAAACAAGCCCATCACACAAAGATATGCCATTGCACATAAGAGAGGAAATAGGTGAATCGTGCTTAGACTTGTAAATATCAAATCCCACCTTATCAATGTCGTCCTCTAGGGTTAGTGTTCCCAAATGAACATCTATCTTGGTCCTTGACATTTTTAGAAAAGGTCTCCCCAATAAAATTGGGGAGGCGCCACCATCGTGCACTACGTCAAGGACAAAGAATTCCACTGAAAACACTAAATTGCCTAACCTCACCATTAAATCCTTAACCAAACTTCTAGGGCTAGCTTGGGAGTGATCGACTAGGTGGACAATTACCCTAGTTTCCTTAAGCTCACCCATGTCTAGCTTTTCATAAAGGCTAGAAGGGATCACATTAATAGATGCACCTAAATTTATCATGGCATTCTTCACTAACTTTCAACTAAGGAAATAGTTATTGAAACCATCCCAACCTAAAGGATCACATTAATCGCTTCTAGGATCTCCTCCCGGTCCAACTTGTATAACACAACATTTTTATTGGAAGGCTCTTTCTCCCCTCAGGTAGGGTTGGTGTTGTGCACCTGGAATGTACCCTTGACCTTGGTTATCCTCGCACTAACGAAAGTTGGGGTGATCGCGATATCTAGGGTTGAAAGTATTTGTGTAGGGATCTTGCCTTTCACCTCCTTCGTTCCCTCAGAACCCTTGTTGTTGTTGCTCTCTTCCGAATTGCATATTTCATCCTTTAAAATCCAATGCCTTCACTTCTTCAAAATCTTCAACTACTTGCGGACATATATTGGTAGGATGATCGAGAATACAAATGCCGCCCACCTTGACTTAATGAGCTCCCCCATTCAGAATTTCCCTCATCATCAAGCCAAGTGTTTGAAACTTCTTTTCCAATTTGGGAGATTGAGCCGGCTCATCCAATATCCTCACTCAGGATCTAGTGCCGAATTGCCTCATTCCATTGGCCATTTATTCAAATAACACCATGGCATCATTCAGACAGTTGTTAGCTATGGAGTCATTACAAGCTGCATTGACCATTCTCATATCCTCGTGTCAAATTCCTTCAAATAAGTGGTAAACCAAATCACCCTCCTTGTATGGATGGTAAGGGAAACTCTCCAACAATCTCTTGAGCCGCTCCCAATACTTGTAGTGAGACTCATTTTTCGTTTGAGAAATGTTGGAAAGCTATTTCTTCAATCCTTCAGATTTGGAAGATGGAAAATACTTTTCAAGGAACCTTCGCTTCATATCTATCCATGAGGTGATGTATCATAAGCAAAGGTAGTATAACCAATCCTTAGCTGCATCCTGCTGTGAAAAAGAAATATCGTAAGTTGTAATCTTCTTCTGAAACTCCTAGGGCTTCATATTGCTGCACACAAGGTGAAATTAAGAAAATGTCTATTTGAATCTACAGCGGCCATTCCATGAAGAGTTGGCAGACACTGGATCAACCCACTCTTGAGCTCACAGGTCATATTCGGTGACAAAATGGGCAAGAAAATGCATAGGGGTTGATTCTTCAAGTTAGGATCCATCTACTCTCTAAGTGTGCGATTATCTTCCACCATATCTACAGACTCCTCAACAATAACTAGCTCTTGTTGAACCCATACTCTACATCTCCTCCTCATTCTTCTCTGAACACATGTGCTTTCTGTTAAGTGTTGTAAAGTTCTTGGTTCTTGGTATGTGTATGTACCATAAACCATAAACTAAACAATTAACAACCAAATACAAACACTAGAAAAGGATTAGAAGTAACCTGAACAATTATCACAAAGGCTCTACAGCAGAAACCAATTCAAGCAAACAAAAACAAAAACAAAAAAAACACTAACTACTAAACTAACAAGCTATACAAGTTAAAAATTAAATCTTTAGCCAATATTTGATCTGCACTCCATGAGGTTGCTAATAAAATATTTTTATGAGAGATCTACTAACCCACAGAATGCTTCATAAAGATAAGAGAGATTGTTTGTTGCTCCTGTTCTTACTACTAAACTACCTAAGGGCTAGATAGTGGCAAAACTATGGTAGTCCACTGAGATGCTATGAATTTAAAGGTTAACTATACAAAGCTGCAATTGGGCCGTCAATCTGATCACGTGTCAGGAATAGCTAATGTTGCAAAATAAGTTTGGGGGAGGGTTATCTACCAACTACAAACATGCATGAACAAGAGTGTAAAGCTATATACCGCTAACACTTGGAGAATATTTGTGTAACATGATCGGTAGCATGTTTTGATCCTAGATTCAATCATATACAAAACATACAAACCTATCCTAATGCTTATGCCACGTACTGTGGTCGATGGTCAAAACTTCCCCCTATCTGTCACATAAGGGTGCTATTGTACTCTTCTATCGACACACCTCCGTAATTAGGGGAGTGCAACAACGTCCCTGCCTACCGTGCAAATCTGATTCTCCCTCATATGATTACATCCTAGGTACTCCACTACGAATGCTTCTCCCTAGACCTACAGAGGCAAAGGGATAGGTACCTTATCTTTGACTCTAAGGTTACAACAACATAGGTTAAATTACACTAACCATAGTTTTCAACTAAGATATCTTCATCCGTAACCCTCCGGGCTCAAAGTCTAGCTAAAACTAGTGTACAATCATCAGAACGTTGACTCAGAGAACCACATGCATACACGTATACGGTCCCGGACTATCACTCCCACTATTAAATTTAGGTTTCACTTCATGGGGGATATCAATAAATGCGCCAACATGAAAGTAAATTAAGGTGTATGTAAACATAGTGTAACAATCATGCAATTAACAAGAATGTAAAGCATATAAAAGATAGGTAGATCTTAGAATCTCAAAAAATAACTACCAAGTCATGAATACAAATATAGATCCCCAAGTTAAATCACTACTCCCTACGAATTGAACCAAATACTTCATTAGGTTCAATGCCCTATGGCAAAAACAAGGAGAAATAAATTAGATAGAAGGTTTAGCTCCTTTCTCTCTCTCTCTCTACCTACTTTTAGGAGAATGAAAATAATGAAAACCAAAATTAAAACCTAGTAGACATAGGCTCCTATATATAGTTATAAGGAATTGGCCTTAAAAAGGGAAAAAAAGGCAAGAAACCCTAGTGGCCATCATTGGCAGGGGTTGTGCTATAGCACACGACCTGTGTTGACTTGGCATGACCCGTGTTATTCAGTACGGGTTGCCGGCTAGGCACTTGTCTCGGCCATTATGAGTGCATGGTCGTGCCATTCGTGATGTGATGCCGGCTAGGAACTCCTCCTCAAGCATTTGAATGGTACAGGCCGTGTATATCCTTGTGGGCCGTCGCCTGGGAGTAAATTTTTGGGCAAATTGATAGTTCAGACGTGTAAATATTCATACCCCGTAGGATGGTCTTCGAATGTTTAACTAGAGCAACACATGTTGTGTAAAATGGTACGGCTCTTGGCCATAATTAGCCGCACAAGGCATCTCCAATGGCGCGATTTGTGTATAATGAAGTGGACCATGCCAAGGTTTTCTGGCACCATTGTGTTCGCTGGCATGACCCGTGTAGAATCACATGGCAGGTCTTCAAGTTTTTGACTTCGAATCCCTTCTTCTTCTTGGCTTGATTCCATCTACTACCACATTAATATTTGTGGCCTTCTGTCTACTACCATCCATGTGAATGGCCTTCTACTATCTACTACTACCCTTGCACATGGCCTTCTACAAAACTATGCTGAATACATATTAACTAATGTGCCGAATACATTAGTTAACGCATGTGTTTAGGTGCAGATCATGCCTATTTCCGTGGCTAAGCAATCTTTACGGTGTTGTTCTTTATATAAAAGAAATTGCGTAATCTCTTCAATTTATATGTCTGTTATATATATGTATGTAAACTGATAGTAATATGGGAACGTACATTTTTCGTGGGTTGTTTTTAGTGTAGCAAACTTACATTCGTTCTGACATATGATTACTGCAAGTTATCCTAGCATGGAAAGTTAGTATCCCACTTGCAGGATTTCTCGGGTGTAAGGACCGTCTGTTTCCTCTGTCTGTCATGCTTGTGGTTACGTTGGCATGGGCTTAGCCTAAGGGTGGGGATCAGTTCCGTTTTCAAATGTTTGGTTTATTCGGTCTGGTTTAATTGGGTTGAATGATTTGATTTATTAAATAAGTGTGATTAATTAATTTTTATTTTTTGGTTTTTGGTTTGAATTCAAGTATATTTTAATGAACCAAATTGAAGAAAATTTTTATGAATAAACATATACTACTGACTACCCAAACATACACTTACAATCCCAATTGTGCATTTTTTTGGAAAAAAAAGAAACCATAAACATGACATTCCCTACCTAATAAACATGAAAATAAAAATTATGCATAATAAAACTTTAAAAGCAATAAAAATTTAAACAACATGAATCACAATCAGTGCAAGAGTTTTAAAAGGAATACGAAATAGAATGATTAAGAAATAAGATATATAAATAAGAAAAATTAGTATAAATTTCCATATAAGCCCCCTTTTTTCTCCATATTTATTAATATTCCCATGTTAAATTATTAGAGTAAAAATAATAGGGAAAACTGCAAAACAATGACCCTGAGAAAGTGTAGATATAACCCTATAAAATTTGAAAGTGTGAAACTTACCCTATTTTTGTAACATTGTGAAATTATACCCATTTTGCTCAATTCCGGCATTGACTCAAAAAATCAGCCAATGACCAAACATGAAAAGACATAAATACCCCTAAGTTTAAAATTGAAAATTCTAAAGAGCAATTTACCCCTCACTTCTTCTTCTTCAGCTACCCCCTAGGCTTCTTCTTCTTCCTCTTCAACACCCTAAACCTTGAGCACCGCCAACCACCGTCGCCCCCACTGACTATCACAACTGCTGCTGACCACCGCTGTCACTACTGCTGATCACCACCGCCACCGCTGCTGACCACCACCGCCACCGCTGCTGACCACTACCGCCACCACTGCTGACCACCACCGCCACCACTGCTGACCACCATCGCCACCGCTGACCATCACTGACCATCACAACCGCTGCCACCGAGTGCCACCACACCACAAGTATAGCTCCGCCCATTTATAGAGCTCCACCGCCACTCTGGCTCCTTCCATGCCGATCTCTAGCACCACCTCTCCAGCATCTAACACCACCTCTCAAACTCCACTACTTCACATTCCCTTCGTCCACCACCGCTCAACCCCAGCCTAGCCTCGACACCGCCAGTGAGCTACACCCCTCCCTAGCCTAGCCCCACCACCGTGCTCCATCCTAGCCCTCATCCCTAACCTAGCCCCACACTCCATCTCTCCCCATAGCCTAGCCCTACCACAGCGTTCTACTTCAACCCCATCCTAGCCCTGCCATGGCCACCACGCTCCACCTCTCTCCCGCAGTGCTTCACCATCCCTCTACCTAAGCCTAGACCAATTCTAATTCGCCACCCAACCCTTCATCATCCTCTCCCACGCCACCACTATCTCAGCCCACCACTGAATTTACGATTGGAATGCGGTGGTGGTGGCGATGTGAACGCTAACTGGAACGTGGTTGTGGTGGCGATTGGAATGCAGTGGCGGTGGAGCGTGGTGGAACAGTGGTGGGCTAAGATGGTGGAATATTTTAACGCCAATTGGAATGCAGTGGCGGTGGAAGAGAAACGCATGTAGCGTAAGTAAGAAAGAAAAATGGGATGCATGTAAGAAACAAGGTAAGAAACGCCATCTGAAGAAGAGATTGGAATACCGATCTAAAGAATAGAAATGCTGATTGGAATGGAGGTAATAAAGAAAGAATGAGAAAAAAAGGAGGGTATTATTGTCTTTATCAATTTTTTATTTTAACATAAAGTTAAAATGGTCATTTTGACGATTTTCGACCAATTTTGCCATCAACATTTTGGTCAACAAAATCAAGGGTTATTTTTGCACTTTTAGATTTTACAAAGTCATTTATGCACTTTCGACATAAACATAGGGTTAAAAATGCACTTTTCTCAAATTAATATTATGTAATAAAAGCATATATTCTTATTTTGGGTATGTTTTCGGTTTGTGTTTGTGAATAAAAAAACTAACCATAAACGATATTCATTATTTGATTTAATCGGTTCAAATATTTAAATATTTAATTTGGTTTGGTTTATTCAGTATTCAGATATTGGTTTTAGGTTCGATTTTTGGATCCGGCCTTTCTTATGGACTATTGAAACCCATAAAGAATAATAACATCCCCACAAACGAGACCACTGATGGGGGAGATTCCTCCTACGTAATGATAGTGATGGAGCAGATTCATCCTAAGGCGTGATAGTTCCTAGAATTGGGTACAATGAGTCAAACCTCTTCAAGTACCTACAAAAGTCCTCGGGGAGGAAACTTCGATGCCTAAGTCTGTATTAATCTTACTTATTTTTATGGGATCAAAAGTTACCCACCTTATCTGGTCTTTTCTATCTTTATTTATAGAGCATTGAACATGAGATTGTAACCTGCTTATTGTGCTCCACTCTCTTAGGTTGTGGTCTAACAGAGGGTATTATGACGAGTAGTGATTTACACTATTCTTTAAATTGGTTACTTAAGTGCATAGTAGCATGAATGGTCCTTTATGTATTTAGTGAGCCAATTCTATTTGGCAAAATGATTGCTTCACTGCTTAGTTATAAGGTTGGGTAGGTCGAATATTATCCTTCTTTTGTTTAAGATAATTAATAAGGGATCTATAGAAATATAACCCTAAATAATTCAGAAAGGGCACATATAACCATAAGATAATTCGATATACAAAAACAATCCTAACTACTTTATATAGGTGCATATATAACCCTAAAGACTATATTCAGACAATGACTAGCCATTTTCGGCTATTGACTGACTGAAAATGACCAAAATTCCTTTTCAGCCTAATACAAAAATTTGAAAGATGAAAATGTCATTTACCCCGCCACAGTTCTGCCACTACCGCCACTATTCTACCACCTTTGCCGATGTGCGACCACCGCTTAGACTGGACCACCTCCAGGTCGTCACTGCACCATCAAACCCATCACCACCCACTTCTCGCCACCCCCATCACTAGTCTACCACCACCATAACTCCTCTATTCAACCCCATGTCACCACCAGCCCCTCCACCCATATCCCTTCCTCTAACCCATAATGCCACCACCCATCTCCCAGCAGGTAGCGCCACCACCAGCCCATCCCCTTGCCCGCCATCACCAATCCCCAGCCCACAGTACCACCACCCTCCCCCGCAACATCACAGTCATTGCCAGCCACCACCTCTATAATCAATGCCATAATCGACACCTGTTGAACCCTTATCGACTCCCGCAATACCACTACCTCAACCTGCAACCCCATGGAGGACCTCGTTCATCTGAAAACCCATGCCTCCATTCGTGGTCGACTCATCCCCCGCTGTTACCTCCCTAATCAATGCCCTACCTAATCGATGCCCGCAACGCCACTACCTAAACCTGCCACCCCCTGAAGAACCTCTTCGATATGAAAACTTGGGCCTCTATACGTGGTTGTAAAACTTCTGGGAGAAATGGGAAAATGGGAATCGAAGAAGAAGCAGCAGATGAAGAAGAGAGAAAATGGGGCTACAATAGTAATTTTTTAAAAGTTTTTATTTTTTTCATAGGGGCCATCCCGATCCCTATGTTTACACCCCCTCTCCCCCCCCCGTGAACAAAGAGACCGGCCTAAAAAATATTTGGGAGTCTAATATGGCCTACCATTGTTATGCCTCTGCACCTAATGTCGACACAAAGGGATGACCTCCTATAATAGCCCCTAGAAAAACACTTCCCCATAAGTGTTTCACTCTAAAACATCAGCATTAGAGAATAAACAGTCTTTGCCCAATTGCTTTAGATTTTACTCCTCATCATACTGCTCTAGTGTTGAGTTTGTAGCTACAGCTTACAGATGACTGGTTTCTCTCCAAACACAACATCTACAGTTGAGTTTGTAGATGACTGGTTTCTTAATCCTAGCTATGAATTCGAACACAACATCTGCAATCTTCAGTCTTTGTGTACCTGTCATAAACAGAGGGAAACAATAGTATTTTGTCCAACTAACCATGTCTAATGTAAGGCATGAGCATTGCATCCAACTTAATCAAAACCTTTAATATTCCTTGGTAAATTGTTATATTCAAATCGGGAATTTACATTATTAGAGCTTGCAATTTTGGTTAAGGCATTAGCTACACTATTAGCCTCTCTGAAAAACATGGGAGATTGCTCCTTGCACTAAGTCCATCAGTTTCCAAATGTCTCTGACATGCTGTGCATACTTCCATGGAATTCCGAATTCCATTCTTACCATTTGTACGAGAAGAAGGGAATCAAATTCCACCTGGATGTTAGGGTAACCCTCTGCCAGCTACAAACCATATTGTAAGGCTTTCATTTCAACCATTAGGCTCGTTCTTTGTCCAAGGTATTTGGAGGCTGCAACTTGCACTAAACCCCGAGCATTCTTCATGAATATACCAGCCCCTGATTCACCCTTTTTCAATGCCGATCCATTTGTGTTTAACTTCAAATGCCTTGGGAATTTCCAGACTATCGTACTTTCCTTTTCTCTTTTTTAGATGATCTATGCTGTTTATAGAGGAGAGAAGTACTGCTAGTAGTGATCGTGAACTTAAAATCTAGATTGTGAACTTTAAAAATGTCTTGAAATTGATTAAT
This sequence comes from Rubia yunnanensis, assembly GCA_037428765.1. Taxonomy (NCBI): domain Eukaryota; kingdom Viridiplantae; phylum Streptophyta; class Magnoliopsida; order Gentianales; family Rubiaceae; genus Rubia; species Rubia yunnanensis. Next base: position 58,615,444 of record CM075069.1, on the reverse strand, counting down.
AACTTTTTGTATTATAAGCTCCGTGTTTGGTTTGACTGAATCATACACACATTTGTTTCTTGCACACCATACAAACCAAACAACTAGACAAGGCAGAATTCTAACCAAATTCAGTAAGTTCACATTGGAATGTTTAAAGCTCTAGTAGTAAAAGAATCTATCCCATAAGGTATCAAAATTAACCATTTGCAGGTTAAAAAACTGTGACGTCTCTTCCATATGGACTATTTTTTATGCAAGCATTGGAGGTTTTGTGAATCAAATCTCACATTCACCATAAGAACATTTTGATGGGAGCTTATATTAAAAGTCCTCCAAGACATCTTGCATTGCCAATAATCTATTAAGCAATTTCTAGTTAAAAACACTGACTTTTCTTGGAAATAATTTAGACCACGTATATTTGAAAGAAGGTATCTCACTTATTCTTTCTCTAATAAGATCATATGCCGATCGGACAGAGAATAAACCATTCTATGAAGGTTTCCAAATAAGTGTATCTGGATATTCAACATGGTTTAGATTGATGTTTAAGAGCTAAGAGGTTATTGATACAGATAAACCATGTTGAATATTTCCCAGAAATGTATTCTGACTAGAGAAATATTCCTTTATACAGCTTCCTCATTTGGAAAAGGTTCAGGAAATTCCCAAAGAGAGGCCATAGTACCAAAGTTTATCCAGTAAGTGAACAAAAAAGAAACATCACCAGAACCAGCTTGGAGATTAGAATTGTTCATAGCCATATAAGAGACTTGGATGATTGTTTTTCAAGTTTTTGATGTTCTTTGACTTTCTGGTAATGACCACATTACTTGAGACGAAAGAGATTTTCCAAGTTGTAGTTTCCACCACAACTTGAAAGAGAAATTGGTGATCAAATTATGAATATTTTTAAAGTCCAATCCATTTTCTAATTTTGGGAAGCACATTTTACTGTATGATTTCCAAACTTTCTTGCTTCCATGTTCATTATTGATGATTCTCTAAAAATTTTTTCCAAATAATACATGGATTTTATCAATGGTGCTTTTAGTAGGTTTGAGAACAGTAATAAGATAAAAAGGGATAGAAAATAGAACATGCTTGTTCAGTACCATTCTCCCTGCTTGATTTAGGGTTTTGTTTTGCCATGATTGAGGCTTAGAAGATACTGTATCTAGGAGATTTTGAAAAAATATATTTTTGCTTCTTCCTAGATAAATTGGGCACCCTAAATACTTAAAAGGAAAGGACCCCTCTAACCTATCTATTTCATTTAGGATTATCCCTTTAACCCTTGGAGTGGATTAATTTGACAGAATGAAAGGAGATTTTTTGAAGTTGACCTTCTGTCCGGTAGCATTTTCATAAGTTTTTAAAAATAAATTAGTGTTTTTATGCCACTTTTTGAGTACTTTATAAAAACTGTAGTGTCATTTGCAAATGACAAGTGTGTGACTTTAATCATTGATTGAGGAATTTTGTAGTATTCCAAATTTGCATATTGGAATAAGAAATTTAAATTTCTGGTAAAAGCCTCAGCCATCAAGGTAAACATATATGGATAAAGTGGATCTCCTTGTTTTAATCCTCTTAATGGCTGAAAAAAACAATTTGGGCTGCCATTTATAAGTACTGAGAAAAAAGAGTCTTTGAGATTTCCCATTATAACTTTAAACAAATACTCAGAAAAGCCCATTGTTAAGAGTTTTGGCTAAAAATTTCCAAGAAACTCTTTCAAATGCCTTCATTATATCAAGTTTGAAAATGATGTTATAACCTATGGATTTTGAATTCAGGAAATTCTTGATTTCCTGCTTGAGCAAGACATTATCAGCTAATTCCCTTCCCTGAACAAATGCTACTTGTTCTGGGGAAATGAGGGAAGGTATTAAGGGTTTCAATCTGTGAGCAATTAGCTTAGAAAAGATCTTATTTATAAAGTTACATAAACCGATTGGTCTGAAGTCTTTAGAAGAATAAATGGCTTTTTTCGTGGGGATCAAAACAATGAGAGTTTAGGATTTTTTTGTCATCCATAAAATCTTGAACTGTTTGTAAAAGATTATATTTAATGGTATTACAGCCAGTTTTGAAGAATTTACCATTAAACCCATCAGGTCCAGGAGCCAAATCACTTTCCACGGAAAAGATTAAGTTATAGAGCTCTTCCATGGTGACTGGCTGGGTTAAAGCATGATTCATATCCTCAATGACCAGTTTGGGAATATATTCCAGAAGTAAAGATGAATTAATACCTGTTGGATCAGTATTTTCATATGTTAAAAGGTTATAAAAGAAGGAAACAGCTTCTTGACAAGTATCTTTTTTATCATCTAACCAGTTCCCATTTGAGTCTTTTATCCAGGAAATATGTTGGCAATGATGTTTGGGTTTTACTGTGTTATGGAAGAACTTTGTATTGGCATCATCCTCTTTCAGCCACTTTAGTCCTGATTTTAGCCTCCAATAACTTTCATGTTGTGCTGCCAAGGTTAACTCTGCTTTAGCTTTACTGTGTGCAATCAGATTGCAATCATTTTCCAGGCTTTGTAGGTACAATTCACATTTTAGGAACATTTATTCACATGTTTTGACTTTATCAAATATGTTCCCAAAATTGTTTTTGTTCCAAACTTGAAGATCCATCTTAAGGTTTCTAAGTTTAAATGAACATTTTCCATCCCTTTAAGATGAATCTTGATGCCTCATGCTTGGATCACAATATCGGAAAAATTTGGATGATTTATCCAACAGTTTAAGAATTTAAATTGCTTTGGGCCAGTAAGCTTTGGGCCAGAAGGACCAATGTATTCTGATTGGTCTTCTATAACATTGAAATCACCTATTAACATTAATGGTAAATTTGTGAATTTTAAAAGATTCTCCCAGAGCTTGGCTTTTGCCTTTTGAGAGTGTTTTTCATAAACGAAGGCAATGTGGCATGGTTTGGTAAGGGGGTGGTGGTTGATTCTGGTCACAATGTATTGCGTGTGAGTGTATAGAATTTCTATCTTTATAATCTCATCCCAGAAAAGTCAGATTTTACATCCAGCAGTAGCAAAGTGGTTTTTAAAACCAATTTCAAAGGATGTTTTATCAATATGGATATTATCCAGGATGGGTTCAGTTAAGGCCACTAGAGATATGTGTGCGTCTGTGATTTATCTCTCTAACTCTGATCTGGGAGGTTATAATTTCTATTCCTCTTACATTCCTACAACATAGTTTTAAATCCATTTAAAACTATTATTTGGAGGAAAAAGAGGAACGGGTTATAAACATTTTAGGGGTTGATGAATAATCTTTTTTATTGTACTTTCTAGATTTAACTTTGGATACATCATCTTTGATGTTGGTGTCTTTTAAAAGTACATTAAAACAATTTTGAGAGGCTGTCATCTCGGAAATAAAGCTATCCTATGAAGCATGTGTATGATGGATGTTTAAATTTTTAGGTTCAGAATTATAGCTTGAGTTGATGGTATCCACTGTCAGGCAAAGTTCATCATCAAAATTAACCTTCTTCTTGTGTTTCTTATCTGAGGAGAGATTCCATCATTGATTTCAATGAAGTTTTCCCCTTGGTTATCTGTAACAAATATATTTTAAGAAATGTGATGAACATCATTAATTTCCATAGTTGTTGAGGTTATGTCCTGATTGGTAGGTTCTAGGTTAAAACTTACAGGTTCTTTATTTTGGGAAATAGCTTCGTATATGTTATCCTGGGTTCCAGAGGTTTCAGTTAACTTATTAGAATATTTTTGGATTAGATTTTACACTACAATAGGGGCTGAAGATTGGGGAATAGGTTCATAGATGACAAGATTAACATTTTGCTGAGTGGGAGAAGGAGGAGAGCCAGTTTCTACTATCATGGTCAAAGATTTTTGGGGTTTAGAGAAACAGGCTATGTTTTTACCTCATTTGATTCTAGATCAGTATTGATTCCATGATCAGATTTTTGCTCAAATGGGACACTTAAAACAACAGATCATTAACCACAGGGGGATTATGTTCAGTAGATTGAGAATTTAGAGTCACCTGAGCCTCCGTTTGAGAGGCTGTCCCTTTAGAACTTGGTTTCTTTGGTCTCCACACCTCTTGCACTACAAGGTTAGTAGCATTCTTATGAATGGGGATAATATTTTTCTCGTTCGTGGGAATCCCTAAGGAGGATGGGGTTTCCAACCTACCTTGTTTTTTTCCCTGTACTTCATTTTCCTGAGGTCTCCAAGGAGTGAAGTTAAGTTGAACCTGTTTAAACTTAGAGGAAGAAAGCATATGCCAAGTTTCAAACATTTAGAGAAATATTTCCGTATGCCTTCGTACTCAACATTTTGATAGAATCCTATTCTTCTAAAGCTTAACCAGATTCTATTCAATCTTGGTTTGGTTATGTCCATTTTGAGACATACTTTTGCTACGTGAGGCGTGGTTCTATTTAGAGTGGCTTTATCTAATTTAACTGATTGACCTACCATACTTCCTATGTTCATCATAACTTGAGTGTCGAAGAATTGCTGTGGTAATCCAGAAAGGGAAATCTAGATAGGAACTATAAGGGAATCGATATCAGGATTTAAAGTAGGTTCCCATTTTATGATCCTAATTGAATATGAACCAAAGTTCCAAACTTTGTGGATCTAGCATCTGTACTAGTCATCAGATAGGGAAAAATTAATCAATACCTGGCGATTATCCAATAGGTGGATACTCGTGTGTACCTTAAAGCCTGCTATCTGAAAATCCTAGTGATGTTTGGCAAATTCAGACCTGCTTCATGAGAATTTTCCGACAAGCGTTAGCTAGGTGCTTCTAGAGTATCACAATCCTCATCCGATAAGTGTAAGCCTAGCTCCCCTAAATGATCGATTCTTCTTTTTGGATTAAGGGGAGCTCTAGCATTCAAACTATCAGAGTGTAGAAGGGTTTGGGATTAATTTTGATTTTGAAGCTGAGGGTTAATGGAGAATGTATATGATGGCGGGTTGCTAACTCCGTGAGGGTAGGATAGAGGCACAAAGCCTGGTGGTGGCTCCGCCATGGCGGCGGCGCCGTTCGTGTGGTGGTGAAGGAGAATTAACAATAGGCATTCCTTTTTTTGTGGAGCATTTTTCAGACTATAATTTGGCAATTTACTTTTTCATACTTTATTTTCGATTGGAATCAAAATATAATTATTTATACACTAAAATATATTTTTTAAAAATTTCAAAGTTATAAAAACATTATTGCAATAAATAAAAATAAATATCATATCACATCAATAGTTAGTTACATCAATTACAAAATAATCCCATCGAACAATTAGTTAGTCTAAAACATGACTTCATGTAACTTATAAAGAACCCCTCTGACATCCCACCAATCATCAAAGGCCTTATTCACCTGGACAATAATAATTTCCCTTACATCCGAACATAGAAGCATGCTACTAGAGGATAGATACTGCTGGAGTTTTTTATTTCTTTTGCAGGGACATAGCATGAACATTGAACTGAATTGTTGACAAGAAATAAGATGGGGGTTATGACAGTCCCATTTGCATGTTCACATGGCGGATTCCCAGTTTCTACCTATGGAAGCATAAGTCAAGTTTTGGCTACTGATCTTTGGAATCGTTTCAAGTTGACCTTGTTCATTGAAAGGCTTCCAAGCTACTATTTTGGCATCTGACCGGTTTCAAGGGCTGTGTTTCTACTCTTTTGCGATGGCTACCGAGCACTCGAGCCTGGTGCCCTCGAGCCCTGGAGTCCTCGAGCACCCAAGCCTTGGAGCCCTCGAGCACTAGATACCTCAAACACTCAAGCTTCGAGCCCTCGATCCTAGGAGGCCTCGAGCCTTGGATCCCTCGAATAGTCAAGCTCTCGAGCCCTGGATCCCTCGAGCACTGAAGATCTCGAGCCCTGCTGCCCTCGGAGCCCTCGAGCACTCGAGCCCTCAAGCACTAAAGCACTAAAGCCTTCGAACCATCAAGCTATGGAGCCCTCGAGCACTGGATACCTCAAACACTCAAGCTCTCGAGCCCTCGAGACTAGGAGGCCTCGAGCCCTTGATTTCTCGACCACTTAAGCTCTCGAGCCCTGCCGCCCTTGAGGCATCAGGCACTCGAACCATCGAGCACTCAAGTACTCGATCCCTCGAACTATCGAGCCTCCCCTCGAGACCTCGAGCTAGTAATGCACTTGACCATCAACCCCTCGAGTCTACAAACCATCAAGGACTTGAACCTCGTCAGTACCAACTGTGAGCACTCGAATCAAGTAGCAGCAGCAAAGATGAAGGGACACAAGATGGAACTTTTTTCACTCAAGCTCTCAAGCCCTTGAGCCTAGGTGGCCTCGGGCCCTGGATCCCTCGAGCACTCAAGCTCTCGAGGCCTCGAGCATAGAAGGCCTCGAGCACTGGACCCACTCGAGCACCCAAGCTCTCAAGCTCTGCCGCCCTCGAACCATCAGGCACTCGAACCCTCGAGCACTGGAGCCCTCGAGCACTGGAGTTCTCACTCAAGCCCTTGAGCACCCAAGCCCTCGAGCCCTCGTACCATCGAGCCGTGAAGCCCTCAATCACTGGATACCTCGAACACTCAAGCTCTCGAGCCCTCAAGCATAGGAGGCCTCGAGCCCTGGATCCCTCAAACACTCAAACTCTCGAGCCCTACCACCCTCGAGCCATCAGGCACTTGAACCAAAGAGCACTCAAGCACTCGAACCTCAAACCATCGAGCCTCGACCCCTTGAGATCTCGACCCACCAAGTACTACTTCCTCTCCTTCTGAACCACTAGTCCACTAGTATTAGATCTTTCTTTTGAGGGCAACGAGGTTGCCTTATCGATGTAATATTTCCAAAACATTATTGTACATCTTATGGTTCTAAATAGGTTTGGGGAACCTAATAAATATCCCCCAATATTTTTTTTAAAAAAGTAACTTATAAAGAACAATGTTTTTTTTCAATTTTTTTTAGAAAAGAGCGGCTTTTATGTGACAAGCTCATTAGGATAGATTTTAATGATCAGCTTGTAATGGGTTTAGATTTTGCTTTCTTTATTAAAGAGTAATGGTTTAGCTTTGCCTGCGAGATATGATCCGTGAAAATTTAGCCTTAGTCGTTATAATTTTTGCATAATATACTCCAGTAACTGCTTGATATTTGTCCCATTCACTAATGGAAAACATGTGCATAGGCACCAGTTGGCATGTACTGGTGCTGATATACCGGTGCTAATAAATACCTTTTGCACTAGTAAAGTCTTCCATGAATAAATAACCAGTGCTTATAAGTTATTTGAACCAGAACAAAATATACTGGTGCTTAATACCGGTGCCTATGCATGAAAGGGTTTGTTAGTTTGGTGGTTTTGAGCATCTGTACGTTGTGTACCAGTGCGTGAAAGCGGTGCTGTTCAAAAATTTATGCGGGAAATGGTAAAAATCACACCAGTAAACTTAGGGGACCGGTGCATTTGGGAACAAAATGGCGGGAAATGTTTTGGCACCGGTATTAAACTCTGCACCGGTAGAGTTATGCTGGTGCTCAAATTCTAAAAATGCGGGAAATAATAGAGCACCGGTCATATGTACCGGTGCATTTGTGTGAAGATGTAAAAAACACAGGAAATGAGATAAATTTATGCACCAGTTTGGCATTTTAGCTTTAGCACCGGTACATATACCCGTGCTATTTCTTCAGTTACAGTCTTTGCACCGGTATTAGTTGTGTGGACCGGTGCTATTGATGCATTGAATACTCACCTACCACCATTTTGATTGGGAAAAAATGCAAAGAAGAGGATTCTGGAGTTCAATAATGGCAATTCGGGGTTGAAAAAGATATTGAATGCTCATAAATGAAATCCCTTGAAGGTAAATCATGTTTGTTTTTAAAATTTATCATTTATTTGTAATATGTGTGGAATGATATGTTGCAATAAATATCTTGTGAGTTTGAACATTGTAATGTTTCTTCACACTCTTAATGAATAGGGTTTGTTAGCAAGTATTGTCAATGTAATGAATGGCTTTGAATGCATGTGATTTGATATATAGGGTGTGGTAGGATTGTAGTAGTGTGTGAATCTGCATGTTTCATGTTTATAGGGCGTGTTATGAATAAAATTAATGTTTATGGTGTAATTGTACATTGCTTCGGATATTTAAATGTTGCAAAATGATTACATTGTAGATATTTACCGTGCCATCGAGAGGTGTAAGCATGTGTATCACAACGTTAGTTGGTGAGTGATGAATTTATAGCTTTTGTTGGGGACTTCTTGGATCATGCTTTTAGTCATGAAAAGCGCATCCTATGTCCATGTCGTAATTGTAAGAATCGTATGCGTACTGACGATCGAGACTTGTTGCAACTCTATTTGTACAAGAGAGGGTTCTCGAAGGAATATTTGGTTTGCACATATCATGGGGAGAAACCACCACCGGAGGTGGTTGTACGTAACGAGGGGGAATATTTTGGGGATTTGAAATTGGATGACATGTGTGAGGAGGTGATGGATGAATTTTGGGGGAGGCCCAAGGTTTTGTCAAAATTTCTTGATGAGATGGACAAACCGTTGTATCATGGTTGCAAGATGAAAGACATAGTACCTTCATGTATGATGAAGTTTTTTAAACTCTAAAGGCATTTGTTCGTGGAGCAATACTAGCATGGATAAGTTGTTGAAGTTGTTGAGTGAGAAGCTCCCCCCGGGGAAATGGTTTACCAGACAACCTGTACGATGCGAAGAGAATTTTTTGCCCAATGGGAATGGAGTATAAAAAGATACATGCATGCCCCCAATGATTGTGTATTTTATAGGGATTCTTTGGAAAAAGCAGTGGCTTTCCCTGTATGCAAGGTATCTCATTATAAGCAAAGAAAAAACGAGGTTGTGGATGAAGAGGTTGTTGTGAAGGTAAGGAAATGGGTCCCTACAAAATACCTATGGTACCTTCCTATTGTGCCTAGGCTAAAGAGGTTGTTAGGAACGTTGTGGATGCGAAAAACATGACATGGTACAAGGATAGGAATTGTGCTGATAATGATATAGTTACCCAGCAGATGCAGATCATTGGAAGAATTTTGATAGCAGGTATCCTAAGTTTGCAGCTGAACCAAAGAATTTGAGAATGCCTTCGTGTACTGATGGTATGAATCCTTTTGGTAACATTTCATTGAAACATAGCTCATGGCAAGTTATGCTTTATATTTACAATCTGCCTCTTTATCTATGCATGAAGAGGAAATATGTTTTGATGCCATTGATGATTTTGGGTCTGAGGCAACCCAGAAATGACATTGAAACTTATCTAGCCCAACTCATTAAAGATTTGAAGTTGTTGTGGTCAGACGGTGTCGATGTGTTTGATGGTTATCCTGGGACAAAGTTCAATTTGAAGGCCATGCTATTTTGCACGATTAATGATTTTTCAGCTTTTGGTAATCTTTTCGGCTACATTTTTAAGGGTCACAAGGCATGTCCTGTGTGTGAGGAAGCAGCTGATTTTTACACTGCTGAAAAATGGTTAGAAGACTGTGTATCTTGGCCATAGGAAATTTCTCCTAGCGAAGCACAAGTTACGAGACGACAACATTGATTTTGTTGGGGGGAGGGAGAGGAGGAATGCGCCAAGAATATTGAGTGGGTTTTCCATCCACAGCAAGGTGAAGAAACTCAATGTTGTTCTAGGAAAAAAAGATATCTAAAGTGGTTGCCTTAAATGATAGACCTTGGAAGAAAATATCAATATTCTTTGATTTTTCGTATTGGGAGACTTTGGAGGTTTGCCATTGTTTGGATATGATACATATAGAGAAGAATGTGCGTGAGAGTTTAATTGGTACTCTACTAAAAACTCCTGGTAAGATGAAGGACATCTTGAATGCACACAACGACCTGGTTTAGCTCTGTATACGAGTTGATTTAGCTCCAGAGTTGAAAGGTAAATAGACATACCTACCACCAGCCCCTTACAATCTATCTATCAGCGAGAAGAGGTCGGTCTATGAGTGCATTGGGGGAATCAAGGTACCATGTGGCTACTCTTCCAATGTAAGTTGGTTTGTGAATGATGAATTTTGTGTTGATGCGCTAAAATCCCATCATTATCACGTATTGATGCAACAAATATTACTCGTGTCTATCTGTGGTTTCATGGAGGACGAGGTGAGATTTTGCATCATGCGCATATGTTTCTTTTTCAACTCCATTGCCGTAAGAATATTAGCAGAAAACAACTTGATGAGTTGGAGCGCGAGGGGATACTTGTGCTTTGTTTGTTTGAGAAGTATTTCCCCCCCGACATTCTTTGACATTATGGTCCATCTTGTAGTCCACGGGAAATTAAAATATGTGGTTTCGTCGGGATGCATTGGATGTACCTGTTTGAGCGACACATGGGGGTCTGTAAGGGTTATGTACATAATCGATACCGACCTGATGCTAGCATTTTCCAGAGGTATGTCACGGAGGAGATCATTGAGTATTGTACTTCAAATTTTCCTGGGAAAACAGTAGATAGAGTTCCTCAACATGTGCATAGTGGGAGGAAGAATGGGGTTCCACGTACAAAAGGTACCCTATACACACCATATAATGCTGAGTTAATGTAGGCTCATGTTTATTTTTGCATAATAGTAGTGAAACTGCGATGTATGTTGAGGAGCACATGTCAATGTTGGAAGAACTGTATCTTAAATGGCCGCTGAACTAGTTGTAACTAGAGCATCGTACAACATTTTTTAATTGGTTTTATAATCGTTGTAATGTGGACGGGATGGCTTCTAAACTTCTTGTGTTTTCAAGGACACCGAGTTTCATGATGAAGAGATACCAGGGCTTTGATATCAATGGATACGATTTTTCAACAGTGTCCAAGGATAGCAATAGCACAACTCAGAATAGAAAGGTTTTTTAGGAATCTGAATCCATGTGGAAGTTGAGCAAGAGAGACAAAAAACCAATCGTTGTTGTCATGGAATTTTATGGGGTCATTGAGGAGATTTAGGAGTTGGATTATGTTGAGTTAAAGTGGTAGTGTTCAAGTGCTGATGGGTTGGAAATGGTGTCAGGGTACGTACCGAGATGCCTATGAGTTTTACGCTTGTGGACTTGAATTGTTTGGGCTACGAGAATGACAAGTTCATCCTAGAGGCTCAAGCTCGCCAGGTGTTTTGTATTCAAGACCCAAGCAATGAGAACTAACATGTTGTACTCCATGGGAAGAAGTACTTTTTTGAAGATGAAATGGGAACTCCTGTCAAATCCAACATTGTAGATTTTCTGTCTGCATTCCCTAGTATGGGGACATTGGTGGACCACCCGTAAGTAGGCGATCATATGAGGATGGATTATGGGTGGACAAGAATGATCATATTGTGGGTGGTGATGTTGTCTTGAAAAGGAAAAGATAGTGTGGTAGGTTTGTTTTACCGATCACTTTTGTATCTTTTTGCCCCATTCTGTCTGGCCATGACTGTATTTTAGTGGAATTTTTTACTTCTGTTTTAAAATTGAAGTTAATTAGTTCATTTTTAGCAATAAATTAATGCTTTAGTTATTAATAGCATCGCTCAATACAGTGAGTACTGGTGCTACACACTAGGATACTTGCTCTGTTTTGAAGTAGAGTACTAGAAAAACAAAGTATAAGGACCAATATTATATCGGTGCTCAACATTTGTACAAAAAAAATGAAGATTTGTTCTCTGTTCCTATCTTAATAATTAAATTGATTTTGAAGCAGTGTGTTGGGCTTCGTTTAAAACTTGCACCGGTACCTGGGGTTTACACGCACCAGTTTGCGTACCGGTGCTCAAAAATTGGTCAAAAAATGAAGAATTGCTCTTTGTTCCAATCGTAAATAATTAAATTGATTTTTAAGCAACTGCATTGGCCTGCGTTTAAAAACTTTCCCTAGTACGTGAGGTTTGTACGCATTGGTGCTTAACATTTTGTAAAAAAAAATGAAGAGTTGCTCTCTATTCCAATCCTGAATAATTAAATTGATTTTGAAGCATCTGCATTGGGCTGCATTTAAAAAATTTCACCGGTATATGATGCTGATACTGGTGCTATAAAAAAGTCAAGTTTAACAAAACCAACTAACCATCTGTCATTTTATCAAACATTCATAACCTCTTCTTCATATCTACTAAGAGCAAACCCTGGTTCACCCAGAACGATGATTGTGGTTGAAAAAGGTATTGTTCTTTCACTCCTTAAACATTGAAAGGAATTGGAAATGTTTTACATTTGTGCTTGAAACTTGTTTTCTATATTTCATATCAAAATACTAGACTTTCCCATTCAATTGTGATTGTAAATTGTTCTATGTGCACTTTATTTGGTTATTATCGATGTTTTATAATCCCTTATGTGGTTGATAAAAATAGATATCCTTGTTGTTATAGTACAAATGTACAATCATGTAATTCGAATATGGTTGAACTTTTGGTAAATTCTCAATGCAAACAAGGTGTTTGATAAAATGCCTCTATGTCAATCTATAGGATTGCCCCCAAAACCTAAACTATAAGGCCTAGGAATGAGGGGTGTTCTTCACTTTCACAAGATTCGTACTAGAGGGTAGCGGAGGAGAGATTTGTGTCTGAGGAGGAAAGGTTGTTGGCCTAGAGTTACAGAACGAGGAAGCATTATCCGGAACGTGGAATTGAAGCAAATTCACTATTTCAAGAAACTATTCGTCAATTGGGATGTGAAAAGCTTTGTGCTACACCTCCCACGCTTAACTTGACCATCGTTACCGAGTTCTATAGAAATTTGAGGTGTGGATTGAGCACGGACAAAGTTTTATGCCATGGAAAATATGTCTCTCTCACCCCCTAAAGCCATCAATGAATTGTATGGATTGCTCAATGTCGAATATGATGAGGATGAGATGTTGGCATTGATCAATGAGGATGATGATATGCATGAAAATGTATCAAGAAGGATGGTTCAGTGCATCACAACTTAAGGTACCAATGTGGATTCTCTTGTGTTTTCTGGGTGGAAATGTTTTTTTAAAGAAATCACTAACTCCAGATATGAACGTGTGGTATCACTTTGTGGCTTGCCATATTGACCTTGTCATGGTGAAAACTGTAGTGCACAAGATGAGATCAAGTTATATGCCATTAAAAAGAAACTTTATTGGAATTTCGGTGAGGGAATTCATCAGGCACAGACAGAGGACAAGAAGAAGTTAGGATCTTATGGTTTTTGCAATCTGATTTCTGCACTTTGTGCATTTGTAGGAGTACCTAACTATGACAATGACATATGGGGTCATCCAATGATGCAAATTACTGTTGAATCATTCTGCAAGAATGTTATTCCTACCTTCACATCGTCGATTGAATACAGGGTCTCCACACTTGAGAGTGGAATTGAAACTCTACGGAGGGATTTCCCATTCAAGAGGAGTTGGTGTGACCAGATGGAGAAAGTGATGAGCTACCAATTTCTTAAAGTGGTGAAAGCAGTCAATCCTTTCCTGGAAACGAGAAAGTGGAACCATTCTCCCATTTATACTAATGTTTTTTATCTTAACTTGACAATTACTATTGGTGCACTTGACAATAGTTATTCGTGATATTTTTGGATACTAATTATAACTCTCAAAACTACTCTAAATTTTCCCATTCCGTAGTAAGATAGTGCTTAGACTGTAAATCATAAAAATTAAAGCAGCCTTACGCAACTACCTTTTAATTTTTTTGCACCCATATTCTTGGTTATTGGCACCGGTATTGCAGCTTTGGGCACCAAATTTCCACAAAATAAGCTACAGCGCCATTTTTTAGTTACGTAAAAAATACTTTAAAATTACGTGTACTAGAGACTGCATTAAATAATCATGAATACCAAGATTTAAGTGGTTGGAGTTGTTGGAACACTTGAAACAACATTTGGGGTCATAATGTAATTTTCCAAAACTATGAAGTTTCTGTCTGAACTCACAAAGGACGACCTTCCCTTCACCCAGAAAAGTCCAGTTGACAAAAATTCACTTCCCAAACATTGAATTTTATTTCTTCATTGCTAATTTTTCATTTTGACAATTCCAACTTTCTTGGAAGGACTAAAATGCATAAAGTAAAAAAGTTTGCTCGTAACTCCAAATCAAAATCCGCTTGAATATTATTGTACAATTACACTCCATGATGTGTCCTACAACCAAGAATCTAATTTAATATCACTTTTAGGGTCCAAATAAGTCTTCATAAAAGTCCCCTAAATCTCATAGTTAACACTATGTAAGCATCTCTTACTAACTCTAGAACATACACTAGCTCTTTAGCTAATGTGCCCGTAAATGAATAATTATTTTAATTCATCATTTTTATTCAATGTATTTAAAAATCATGCGTGTCGTGCGAGGGCAAGTTAGAGAGATCATGTATTGAGAAATCAAAACGACTATAAATAAATGTTCCCCAAAATTAGTTTAAGCTCCTAATTTCCAATTTCCCGCAAATACCAAGAGTCTCTCCACCCTTTCCCCTTCTCCTTTGACAAAGGTATGAATTTCTACTCATGTAGGGCCTAAGCTTTTGTAATTTTTACTTCACCTTGTTTAATTAATCGATGCTTTTTGTATGAATTGTACTTTTCTTTTTCTAGTTCTTACTCATATTTGTTAGGTGAGAAGTTTATGTACATGTAAACCTAGGTATTATGTTTTGTTTGTGTTAGGACATTTTTTTGTTTAATTTTGTCTCCTTAATGCATGTTTTTTTGCTGGGTTTGTGTTTTTCCCCATTGCTGTCTATGACACATGCGAAGTCGGTCTCTAGTTGCACTTCATTCGATTTATGCATGCGACGTCGTACATTCTTATTTCAAGTAGTTGCACAAGTCGTCACAGTTGTATCGATATGTATACACCGATGTTACCGATGTCTTAGCGACTTTGCATGTAGGCATTTTACTTAATGTTTATTTTTGAGACCTCGTTTTATCATCGATCATGATATCGGTGTTGCCGACTCACCAATGATGTCTATATTAATCGAATGAAGTGTGACTGGTTCAGACCGTTATGTTCTTGCGACACATTAGCGACTTCGCACGTTGTTTTTATAAGGATATATAGTTTACCGTAAACATATTGTTTACTTCATATACCCGACTAATGGCTGGTGAAGGATCTTCTAGGCGCCCATTTTCCAGGTATTTTACCATTTTACATAATATATTTACTAATACATATGCACAATACTGTATCAAAATTAATTTTTATTTGTATTAATTAAACAATTCTCCGCACAGAGGAGAACCCTGAACCAGTTGTGTTCGACATTGAAGACCATACAATGACTCCAGAAAACCCCCGTTTCCACTGCACTTTGAAGAAGCAAAACTTTAGGAAAAACCCAAATTTGGTAAGGACTAAAACTTGCAAATATTTAAAACCATGAAGTTATTTTTATTTTTCAGTTAATACTATTTGTTTATAACTGCATATATTTGTTCACAATGATTATTTTTTTATTACTACATCCCGATTAAAATTGTACCACTTCTGCCAAATGAAAAGACCCAAGTTGTGATAAAGTGCTATGGGAAAGAGTGGCGCATGAACTACTTGGGCCAAGGGAAGATCAAGGCCCTGTCCTCGAAGGGTTTTTTCAAGCTCTTTTTCGGCAACAACCTGCGCATTGGGGACACCTTGTTCTTCGAGATCATAGAAGCTGGGGGGGGCCGATTGTCTTCAAGGCTAACATAATTTGAGCGGCTTGATTTTCTTGTAATTTCTATTATACTAATGGAACTCAGACATTTATAATTAATATTCCAATTATTTTGTACTAATTAATTTGTAGGGAGATTTTCGTAATTAAAGTTTTTCTAATAAGTTTACTACCTTTTTTGAACAATATGTAATTGACTATACATGTGATCTAATATGTGCGTGATTTTTAAAAATATTCCCAACCATACCATTCAAAATATTTTTATGTTGGTTGTGGTTTTCCCTATTAATTATTCAACAATTTTCAATCGTAACATAACAGGACGGACCTTATTAAATTTTAGAATAACAAAACTTAACAAAACTCTTATATTTTCATAGTTAATCCTTCTCAACATTAACATCTAAAAGTTCTATATTGAATTTTATGAGACGTCGGTCATCCATCTCACGCTCTGTCGGTGACAACAATAGAATACGTGATTTCGGCAAAATTTTTATTACATCAATGCAACGTCGCACAGACATCTGTAAGATTATTTACTTCATTTTATAACTTTCTACTTCAGTTAAAATAATAACCGATGTAAAAGACTAATTTTTTACCTTGGTTTTTTATAACCGAGGTAAATAATATCTTTTACATAAATATAAAAATAAAAACCAAGGTAAAAGAACTTTTTACGTCGGTTTTTTGAGATAAGCCAAAAATTGAGGTAAAAAGGTCGAAGTAATAGGTTCATTTTCTTGTGGTTTTATTACCTCATTATTGCTAACATTGAGGCAATAAAATTCAATGGTCCGTAGGAGGCTGCCTTCAAACTCTTCAGTCTGGGTATCATCTCCAAATCCTACCAAACTCATCAGCCAGTCTACCACACTCTCCAAATCCTCCCCACGTCATTAAAATGGTGATTGGTAGATGGATATCCAACTCTTGGATTATAGACAGGCTTGTACACGTGAATGCGAGCTACTAGACCAGGTGACTTATCGGGATACCTAGATTTTTGTCTCCATGCTTTAGTAACCCTTACCCTTTGTCCTTGAAATCCCTTGATGAACAAGGTGACAAACTCACCATCCTATTACACATAGTGATAATTTAGTTAGTCTAAAAGATTTTTGCGTGTAAAAGAAAAATAAAATGATAGTATAAAATTGTTAACTGTAAAACATATTTACATTCTCATCTTCTTTTCCATTGCTTGGGGGATCTTGGCCCAAGCCGCTATGACCGGTGGATACACCTACCAATGCATTCTCAATGAAGCTTTTCGTGTCTGCAAGGACTTCAAGAATATTTAATCTGCTTGCTGCAGTTATTCCCTTGACCAACTAGTCAAGGTAAGCGACTATCGCCTTGACAATCGGCTGATTAGCAAAGGGTTTATTGGCCTCCTTATTTTCGAACGAGGAGCTGTTGTTGCACTTGTTTCTTGCCATAGAAATTGCTGCTGGCAGTCGAAACTGGGTACCTCTGTAGCGACCTGGGTGATCCCTCTTCTTGGTGGCTCTTATTTAAATTTCCTCACCCGAGCCCAACTCTAGGGTTCCCTTCTTTTTTCCTCATTCATGCTCAACTGTGGTTCATATTATTGTGTTAGTAATGAAAATAACATTTTACTTAAATTTAGAACAATAAATGAAATGGATACTTACAATATCCTCCACTATAGCCTTGGCTTTTGGGGTTGCATACTCTTTATCCTTTCCCTTGTTCGACTCAAAGTAGACCAACGACCTGTCCGGCTTGAAATTCTTGGAATTAATCTCCCCCTCAATCTCTTCTTCTTTGTATCCCTAGTCCCTTAGCTTCTTCCTCTCCTTCTCTTTTAGGTGCCCTATTAGTTTTTCCTTTGTAGCCCTATTGCTTTTTTCTCCGGTGTGGTGGGTGTATTTATTTTCCTTGGATTGGGTACTTGCCTTCTGTCTTTTTTTGTGTAAACCAAAAATATTAATTAGTTATTAATAAAATAAATTAGTTGATAAATATTGAAATATTAATTATGAAATCATGTAAGAACTTTACTTACCATCATTTCCTCAGTCTTTCCGTGTTCCTCAAATTGCTGCCACTCCTCCTCATCCATCCACCTATACTTTTCCCATGGCTTGTACTTTGGAACTTAGACACTCGGCATGGAATGTATGTACACCTTGGACTTCAAGTTACGATGTGCATCGGCAGCCTTGCTTAGCATATTCTAACTCAACCTTCTCCATAGCTCTTCAGTCATTTTCGTTTCAAAATTGAAACTTTTCTACAATGGGTTATCAAAAAATAATTATGTTAATATCAAGACTAAATAGCTTAATAGTAAGAAATAGGCATTTATCTACTAAGTTGTATGATAATTTTTCGTACTTTTATGTCTCTCCAAGTCCCCTTCTTTAGCTCTAATGAAACGTTAGGCCACTGTATCCATGCACCAAATCTTACCCACCACTGAAATGCATAATTTCAATATGTTATCCAGACGCTCCAATTTTTTACACATACCATCTCACCATCAATTTCCTCAAAAGTGATAGGGACAGGGTCCTTCTCCTTGGTTAACATGACCAACTAGCACATACCCATCCCTCGTTCCCTACACTAAGTGGCAATCTCAAATATGTCGAACGCCTTCCCTTGATACCCTCCTGCCTTTGTAAGTTCATCATTCCTCAGATTGCAAAGTGGATTATCCTCACTATCTTCCTCTTTCTCTTCTAGAGCACCTTCTTTGGGAGCACATGTTTCACCCGCTGCCTCTTTATGAAATTGAATCTTGAGGAGTACCACCGATGGAACCTGCTGTTGTTCACCTCCGAAAGCAACTTCTTGGTTCTCCACCAGTGGTTTTTTGGGTGGAGAGCCAATCCTCTTCCTTTTTCCGTCCACCTTTTTTGGATTTAGGAAGCATCTATATATAGATATGTTTATAAATAACCAACATAAAAATTGCATCCAAATAACAAACTAACAACAATTTATACAAGATCATAACGAACACTTCAACTCACACAACACAATATCATTACAACCACGACATGCAGTTTATGCCAATTGCGCTCCAACCAAAGAAATTAGTTCCATTTGAGGACCAAACCCTTTCCAAATTAAACCATATTGAGTCTATTCATGCAATTACTGTTAACAAACATCACACAATGAACTATATCTCATATACTTTAAAGAAAACACTTCAAACATCACAATGAACTATATCTTGCACATTTTAGAACAAACACTTCAATATCACATAATGAACTATATCATACTAACTTTAGAACAAACACTTCAAACATCACAATGAACTATATTTCACACATTTTAGAACAAACACTTTAACATCACACAATGAACTATATCACACTTCAAAATTACACAATGAACAATCCTAAACAACTTAATATAAAAAAAAGCTTCATTCTTACATTTCATCAAACACATACGATTTCACACGAATTCATTCAATGTAAAGGAAGTTAAGGTTTTACACAACAAAAAGTCTAGGATTAGGGAAGTTCCTTAGAAGAAATTATCATGTTACCGAGAGGAAAGTGACTCTAGCGGCGCCGAGTGGAGAATGCAGAGAAATGGAGTTCGAAGATACAAATGGGGGGTTTTGGCGTTGTTGTGTAAGGTGGGTATGAGGAAGTGGAGTAATGGATGTGGAATGAGGAGTTAAATAGTGGAGAACGTGGGTTTATAGGGGATTGAAGAAGGAGAAACCGTTTTGGAAGTGTTTTAGAAGAGAAAAATGCAACCGTTATGTAAGGAAGATGATCAAGCGTGTTTTATATACGCAGAGCTAATACTGGTACTTAATCTGACATACCGGTGCTGACTCTAATTATACTACATTTTAGTAGTATTTCAAATATTCTAAGTGCACAAAACCAGTATTATACCAGTGATGTAGCATGAAATACCGGTGTTAGTAGGTTGAGGCAACTGCGTGAGGCTTCTTTAATTATTATTTTTTCGAGACAGAGAGAAATGGCATAGAATTTTATCCAAGTATGGAGCATCGGTACATAAACGTGCGTTGTTACGGAAAAACGGGTGCCTTAAATCTTTAAAGCATCTACCGATTCCACATATATGAATACCAATGTCTTTTTATTTTAATTTGGGCTCAATATAATTTTAGCCCAATAAATTTTGGGAGGGAAATGTCTTTTTCAATGCAGCACCAATATATATACCGGTGCCCCATTGAAAATCATGAAAATTTGAATTTCCCGCCCAACCTTTGACCAAAATTTGTAATTTTAAAATCCCTACACAAGTCAGCTGGGAGACCTTCGCCGTAACTATCAAAGTTAATATTTATAAGCCCCAAATGCTTACTATCTACAACTAAGTAAAAAGCGGCAAGTCGGGGTCGTCCACGAAAAAAGGGGGATTTTCTTAAGCGTTTAGACATAAAAGGCTGATATTATGCTAGGAATAGATACATATATATATACATATATAAAAGCATGTAAAATGGGGGTTTGGTTGGTTTTGGTCCTAAGTTATGAAAGTTAAAAGACAAGATGACTTAATCATCAAACAAACTAAGAAAAAGGGGTTTAAAACTACAAATACAAAGCCTTGGGGGCAATTGACATCCACTTCCAAACTAAATGTAGATCATTGAACAATTCACTCATCTTTTCACAATTGTTACCTATGGATGAGGGACCATAGATTTGACAACAAGCCTTCTACCAAAGACAGCCATTTAATCAAACATAGCATAGATTAGGCTAAACGTAGAACAAACAACATTCAAGGTTCAACCTTTCATTGCATCTATAGGATAAGTATGAGAACAATCCACATTAAAAAATGGAAGAATTATCTACTTTCTCCCAACCCTAACAAGTAATCATACAAGTAATTCATATACTCAACTTTCCAACAACATCAATGCAATTAACAATTCACATTCAAAGCTGAATAAATGCACAATAGCAAAGCACCAAATATATAGATATGGTTCTTACTACATAGATACGGAAGCTTCAAATCATTGCTCCCAAGATAAAACTAAGCCAGATAATTAAAAGACATGATTAACCTACTAAAACTAAGAAAAAAAAGAAAGAAAAACTAGGGTTTGAACCCAGAAAAATTGCAGGAAGGAGAAGCTGGATTCGTGTTTTTTAAGAGGAGAGGATAAGGTGAGTATTTATAGTACAAAAGGCAAGAAGAATTTCTGGCCATACGTCCGTCGCGAGTCACGACGGGCTCGCGACGACCTCGCGATGGACTCCAGTTCCAACACCATTTTTTCTTTCTTCTTTTTGTTTCATATCCTCCTCTTCTCTTCTCTTCTTCAATTCCTAAAATATTCAAAAGCTAAAATATTAGTCTTCAAATATTCAAATCTTCAAAGGTATTCTTCAAAGTCATCAAAGTCTTCAAAGTCTTCAAACAAATTGCCTTGTCACACAAAATCCTCGAAGTCGCTTTTAACTCTCCTTTGAGAATTTCAAGGAAAAATGCCACATTTAGAGCACAAAAGTCTACAAAAGTGAATCCTAAAAGTCCTAATATAACCGTATAAAATGGGCACATCAAACCTCCCCGCACTTAAACCTTACTCGCCCTCGAGTAAGAAAAGATTAAAGCACACGAAGGAATTCATCTATCCATATCCTAAACTAATATTCCTTCAATCAAAAACTCACAAAAATTCTCAGTATCGTAAATCCCAAAATCAAAGCACAAATGAGAAATTTTCACACACACAACCCCAATTCCTAAATCTAACCAAACCTACCACTAATCAATTCACTACCCATAAAAGCGTTTCAAAGTCCCGAATTGATATTCCCAAAGTCCAATGACACAAAATGAAGTTAAAACCATTTAGGAGGTTCAAGCACATACTTCATTTCATACCAATATATCAACCAAAACAAAGTATAAAAGAATCAAGAATTTCATAACCCTACTTCATTTTTCAACCCACTAAGTTACCCAATCCTAAGAGGTCTAAAGATGTTGAGCTACCCGATCCATCCATATGATCGCAACCTTATGACTCCAACGCCGACAAATGAGTGAAATTATAGCATTTTTTTCTCTCTTTCTCTCTTTCTCTCATTTTTCTTAGGAGCCCTTTCTAGTTTTCATCCTAGCCACACATCATGTTTCATGGGCTCACATCTTCCCTTTTTCTGCACATTTGGCCTCTCATTTTTTCCTACGTCGCCCTTTCAGGTTTTTGACCTATCCGGGCCCCCAATGTTGCCTTAGTTGCCCTCTCGGGTTTTCAACTTAGTGGGTTCTCTTTTCTTTCTATTTTTTTTCATTTTATATTTTTTTCCTTCTAAATTTTCTTTCTTTTTCTTATGTTTTTCCAATCAAAAGTAGCATAAAACATTCCAAATGAAGCTAGCATGCATGTGAGTCCTCTAACCCCTCCCTGCACATAAAACATTACATTGCTCTCAATGTAAACATGTAAGGCAAGAATAATAAAACTCATGGTAAGAAGTAGAGTGACACCCTTTTCTCCACATAGTCACCGGTGATATGGCACAATCCAGTGTAATTGTATAGAATCGGTCCCGAAATTGGTTTCGAAGCCCGAAGGGGGAGCAAAAGTGCCGTAGAAGAACTCACCCTTTGAGCAAGACGTTGTCTCCTTGGTGCCGTTTGATCAAGAATCACACCACAAAGAACAACATCAAACTCACAAGTACATACGGATTTGTAATACTAGGTTTAGCATCAAGAGTTAATAACCATAGTACTATCAAAGAACAACCAATCCATCATGCAATCACCACTATAAGATTGTCCAATAAAAATATCCAACATATATCGACACATATCCAAACATCATTATCGAATATAGCAATTAAAGACTCAATGATGTAGTCGGCATACTATAATCAACAAAGATACTATAAAGATGCAAGAATTTTCATATGTCAATATATGTGAGACGGTGGAGGAAGGAGTGGATGCGTGGTGGTTCTTAGGAGTATTTGGTGGAGAAGAAGGAAGGATTATGTAGTGTTTAAGCTCAGTTGAAAAGTTGGACTTTGCATCGCAACTCGCGACAGCACTGGTCGCGACTTGCGAGGCACTGTTGCAAGTCGAGACAGGTAGGGAAGGCTTGGGTCTGGCTAGGCTTAAGGATGAAAGATGACATCTTGAGGGGCATTGGTTTTGAGTGGCTAAAAGGGCTTAATTAGTATCGAGGGCTTCTGGTCTCGAGCACTCGAGATCTCGAAGGCTTCAGCTCGAGTCATGGGTTTGTGGCCTCGAGGATACGAGGTCTTGAGGGTATGATGCACTTTTGGGCTCAGCTCAAATCAAGCACTCGAGATCTCGAGGGACCTGAGGTCTCAAGGGCTTCAGTTTGAATTGAGGACTTGTGGCCATGAGAACCTGAGGTCTCGGGGGCTAATGTCTCAAGGGCTTCAGCTCGACTTGAGGAATAATGGTCTCGAGGGATGATGGTCTTTCAGTTTTAGCTCGAGCCAAGGACTTGCGGCCTCGAGAACCTAAGGTCTCGAGGGCTGAATGGTCTCAAGAGACTGGTCTTGAGGGATAATGGTCTCGAGAACTATTGGCTTTTAGGGTTCAGCTAGAGTCAAGATCTCAAGGAATGATGGTCTCGAGGACTCATGGCTTTTCGAAGGGCTGGTCTTGCAGCCTCGAGGACCTGAGGTCTCAAGGGCTTCAACTCGTGTCAAGGGATTGCATTCTTGAGGACCTGAGGTCTTGAGGGCTGATGGACTTTCAAGTTTTACTCGAGTCGAGGGCTTAGTACCTCGAGGTCTCGAGGGGATGATGTCTCGAGGGCTGGTCTCGAGAACTGGCCTTGAGAGGGTGATGGACTTTCATGTTCTGCTCGAGCCAAGGGCTTGCGGCCTTGAGGACCTGAGGTCTCAAGGGGGTGATGTCTCGAGGACTGTTCTTGAGGGGTGAGTGGTCTCGAGAGACTGATGGCTTTTTGGGTTCGGCTTGATTTGAGGTCTCGAGGGGATGTTATCTTGAGGACCCGTTGGTCGCGACTCGCGGCGTCTCTTTGCGACTCACAGAAAGTGGAGGCTGGGAGTTGAATTTTAGCACAAAACATCTGATCACATCACAACTGGCGATAATCCATCGTGAGATCATTGCGAGGTTGTTGCGAGTCATGAGGACATGATTTCCCAGCTCTTAGGAAAAATTCAATCTTTTCTTACCAACATTCCAAGCTTTCTTCTTTTTCTCATGAATCTCATTCCTTAATCTCCTCCAATTCAATACACTTTACTTTGCTACAAAATCATAGAAAAACACACCATAAAAAGAACAAGACAAAATAATAAAAACTAAACAACAAAAACCAAAATAAAGGTTGGGTTTATTTACGTTGTTGGTACGACAAAGCTCCATATTTTTGAGGTCATCGGCATGACCCTAATGTTATCCATATGGTGAAGGCTTGAACCCCTTCACTATGAGTATCCAAAAGTAGAGAGGTGGGGGTACAAAACTTTCCAGAGGAAAGTCTTGTTGAGGTGGAGATTGTTTAAAGGGAGTTGGGTGGTTAGAAGGCTTGGGGTAGTCTTTTGGCTCTTCTCTTATTTCCCTCAAAACTTCCAAAAATGGTGGAGTTGGTTCAATAGGTAGGGGTAGGGGTGACGATGCTAATGAATGTAGCACAATCACCTCTTCCTCCTTTTTATCATCCTCAACAACCAACTCCTCATCTCCTTCGAACTCAAGATCATTTCCCATGGTGACCTCACTCACCGAATCCTTGAGTTCGATTTGGGATGGTGTATTTTTGGAATCACGAGCTTCCATTTGGGCCAACGCTTCTAATATACTCCTCACATGCCCTTCAATAGCCTCAACACTAGAGGAGAGCCGAGTGTCCGCCTCCTCACTAGTAATGTTGTTCAAGTTTCCTATTGTATTCATGACTTCCTCATGTGTCAAACTTGAACTTCCTTGTTGGGCTTGGTTTTGGGGTATGGTATAAGGTGATGATGGCCCACTATTTTGCTCGTATTGTTTGTTTTTTGGCTCATTCTCATACCACCAATCCGGATTAGCACTCCATTCCGGATTGTAAGAATTGTGGTATGGATACCATTCTTGAGCTTCTTGCCCTTGAAAACCAACATCTCCTACCCCTTGGTAGCACACTTCATAATACCCTTGGTTTTGGAAACCAAGGGTTCTTTCCCCTTCATAGTGCTCTTCCCACAACAAATAGCAAGACTCGATAGGATGGTCGGAATGACACATCCTATAAAACCTTGCTTGTTGAGTCTCTCTTCTCATCATGAGTTCCCTCAAGGTGAGATGCTCCATTATTTTATTATTTCCTTATTTTTAAATTTTCAAAAGTCCAAAATCATATTGCAAGGATTCTTGATAAAAATTCACCAAGAACTCAAGAAATACCTACTTCGAAGAAAAACAACGACCGAGGAGTGAAAAATAAAAACTACTACTACTATGCAACCAAATATACCCAAACACTTAAAAATTAATGCCTCTTCCCCAGCCGCGGCGCCAAAATTTGGGAGGCCATCGTTGTACCTCTCAAAGTTAATATTTATAAGCCCTAAATACTTACTATCTACAACTAAGTAGATAGCAGCAAGTCGTGGTCATCCACCAAGAAGGGGGATTTTCTTAAGCGTTTAGACACAAAATGTTGATATTATGCTAGGAGTAGATATATATACATATATAAAAGCATGTAAAATGGGGGATTGGTTGGTTGTGGTCCTAAGTTATGAAAGTTAAAAGACAAGATAACTAGAAAAGTCAAGTAACCATGCTAATCATCAAACAAACTAAGAAAAATGGGTTTAAAACTTCAAATACATAGCCTTGGGTGCAATTGACATCCACTTCCAAAATAAATGTAGATCATTGAACCATTCACTCATCCTATCACAATTGTTACCAATGGACGAAGGACCATAGATTTGACAACAAGAAGTCTTCTACCAAAGACAAAGCCATTTAATCAAACATATCATTCATTAGGATAAACCTAGAACAAACCACTTTCACGGTTCAAACTTTCATTGAATATATAGGATAAATATGAGAACAATCCACATTAACAAACCTATATAGCAAGAATCACAACACATTATGCACAAGAAGTTCTAAGTTCATGTTCTTAGATTTTCCTGCAAAGGAGCTAAGGAATTCGTCACTTTCCTAACTTCCTAACACTTAATTCACACAAAAACTTCCTATTTTCAAACAACCCATGGCATAAATGAAGTAAAACATAGCATTGAGAACACATGAATGCTAAATAACAAAGGCTTCAAGAACGAGTGAAACAATCTAGTCACTGCTTCAACTACTTGTTGTGAAGATAAATCTTCCATCCTTCTTAAATAGTAGTTTGCAAGAGTGAATTCTACATCTCTTGTCAAACCTCACCAATGACTCCCTTAGCCGAAAACTGACTAAAAGTATCCCATTGATGGCATTGAGCATGAAAGACCTACAAGTTTGGCAACACTTATAAACAGTACGCTGTGTCTAAGCATTTAACCAATTCATGCATTTACACAAGATTAGTCAAGAACGATCGACATTCATAGACTTCTCTCATTTGCTACATAGGTAGAACATGACAACGAGTTCAACATCATCACATTCATCTAGCAATTATCAACACACCAACATCATTAAGAAGCTCTAACTCATGCTCTTGGATTCCACATTAAAAAAGGGAATAATTAGCTACTTTCTCCCAACCCTAACAAGTAATCATACAAGCAATTCATTTACTCAAGTTTCCAACAACATCAATGCCATTAACAATTCACATTCAAAACTCAATAAATGCACAATAGCAAAAGCACCAAATAGATAGATATGGTTCTTACTACATAGATATGGAAGCTTCAAATCATTTCTCCCAAAATAAAACGAAGCTAGATAATTAAAAGACATGATTAACTTACTGAAACTAAGAAAAGAAAGAAAGAAAAACTAGGGTTTGAACCCAGAAAAATCGCAGGAAGAAGAAGCTGGATTCGTGTTTTTTAAGAGGAGAGGATTTATTGTACAAAAAGAAAAAGAATTTCTGGCCATACGACCGTCGTGAGTCGTAATGGGCTCGCGATGACCTCGCGATGAACTCCAGTTCCAACACCATTTTTTCTTTCTTCTTTTTGTTTCATATCCTCCTCTTCTCTTCACTTCTTCAATTCTTCAAATCTTCAAAAGCTCAAATATAATTCTTAAAATCTTCAAAGGTATTCTTCAAAGTCTTCAAACAAATTGCCTTGTCACACAAAATCCTCTAAAAAAGTAATAAAAGCGTAAAAGTCGCTTTTAACTCTCCTTAGAGAATTTCAAGGCAAAATGCCACATTTAGAGCACAAAAGTCTACAAAAGTGAATACTAAAAGTCCTAATATAACTGTATAAAATGGGCACATCATCAGCACTGGTTCTTTCCAATGGAATACCTTTCCTATCATCATTTTCACTATTTAGGAATATTTGATTATTGCTCACATATTGAGGATTTTTTTCTTATTTTGGTTATGAAATTGCATTGAAAATATTTAATTAAACATTCCATAGGTCCCATGTTCCTAAATTGTTTCAAAAGGCTCCCCCAAAAAGGGGTCGTATATAACTTTGCTAAAATTACACTGTTGCCCAAAACTAAGATACACCTTCTTCGTTGTATCAAAATTACTTGCTATTTGGTATTCTTGGGTTAGTATAAGTTTTTTAGTAGAAACAAAATTTTTCATGAAATTTAATAAAGTGTTAGTTCATGCCTAAGAGTATCTTACTCTACATTACTAAGAAGCTAGAAAGTCCAAACAGGAAGGATTATTGGTAACGTTTTCCCATAAAATATTAATAAAAGTTTTGATTCGGTCTTGGAATATACATCAAGGTTTCATAATGTACAATTGTATCCTATTGGATTTTAATTTGGACCTGTGAGGGAAGTTTTCGCCTTTTGCACTTAAGTTCCTCCAAGAATCTCGAAATTGTTGAAATGTAAAATTAACGATTCCATAGGGAAATTTGGTAATGTATAATCACAACTATGTGATATTGACATGATTGGGTGAATGAAACATCCTCGAAACTGAAAACAGAAAAGTTGTACAAAATTTTGTGAAATTGCATTATTGCCCAAAAGTGTATGAACACCTTATCCATTGCTTTGAAATACTTTAATTTTGTTTTTCTAGCCTAAATACAAGAATTTTAAATAATATATTTTTTTAGAGTATAAATTATGAAGCGGTAGTACATGTTCTAGACTAAATTATGGAAGAAAGTTTGGAACCAATAAAGGGAATTTGGTTTGTTTACGAAACCTTTGTTTTGCTCGATCGTTCATTATTTTTCCTTTACGTACAGAAAACATAGCATTGGTCGATCCATGTGGTAAAAATAATATTATGCCTCCCCCGACACGAACCTCATCTCTTGTTGTCTAATGTTGGATTGCATCCCCGGAAAGGAAGGGGATGCACTGTGTGTCCTCTTGAATGGAGTTTTTTGTGCCATATCCTAAAAAGTCCATTCGAGCATTTTAACAAATACCTTCCACGCATCATAAAAACCTTAACAATATTAGTGTTTCAAACATGAACAAACACTCAATGGAAAACAATATAAGTCTATGTATAGAGACATGTAACTAATGTACATTAATGATGTGTACATCATTGTAGCATAGAACAAAGTTCCTAGTGTATGGAAAGGTTATCTAACATTTTTTTCCAAAGCTTCCTTAACTAACTATCTTGGTAGAATGATAAAAATTCTTCAATGAGAACTTACCGTATTCCTTTACAAACCTTGGGTTGATGATCCGATGGTGATTGTAGGGAAGATTTTTATTTCCAACTTTGTCAGTTGGAAGGTGAAGCATTTGCGGATATGTTATTTCATTTATGTACATACAAAGTTGGCATCGTAGGAACGAAGGATACCAGTGCCTTTCTAGTCTAAGGCAGTTGCCCATCGCTGCCTTAAATCAATTTATTTGACTCTTTTTCCAACCCGAGAGAAAAGTTCAAAAATATTTTCAAAGTACATAGCATCGGTCATACTGCCGGTGCTAAAAAGTGAAAATACCGGTGCCTCATCATCTTAAGGAAACTGCCTAATGCAGCTTAAAATCAATTTATTTGACTCTATTTCCAACTCAAGAGCAAAGTTCAAAAATATTTTCAAGTCCATAACACCGGTAGAAATACTGGTGCTTATAAGGACAAATTCCGGTGCTTATACAGGTTATGGAAGCTGCCTAAATATGCTTTTAATCATATTATCAGTCCTTTATTCCAACCCAAGACCAAAGTGCAAAAATATTTTCTAAGTACAGAGCACCGATACAAATACCAGTGCCAGTTATACCAAATACCGCAACCTTTGATGAAACAAAGCACATACTATGTTTTTCAGCACCGATTGTGGATACTATTACCGATGCTGGTTGCCATTTAAACTTTTTCAAAAAAAATTTATAACGAAGGAGAAAATAGAAACACAGGACACTACAGACGAACTAAACCCAAATTCATATATTAATATTAATATGTTGAATAGATAGAACACTGGCGAGTACACAAAAGTATAATGCTGATTTCATTTACGGTGATAAAATTCACCCACCCTTTCCTTTTAAGGACAACATCACCCCACAATTTCAGCGCTCTCATTAACCCACAATCCATCGCCATGTGACCGTCTACCTACTAAATCTCCACCCACATCCTCCAAACTTGGAAGTACAAATGAGAACTCAGGAGATTTTGCTGGGATGATCTACTGGGATGATCTGCTAGGATGGGTTAATCAATCTCCTCTTTGAAGTAGAACTTCTTCCCATATAGGATGACATGTCAGTTCTTATTGCTAGGGTATCAGACATAAAAAACTTGGCGTGCCTGGGAAGCTAAGATGAACTTGTCATCCTAGAATCCAACTTGGGTAAGTTCCACCAATGTGAAACCCATGGGTTTCTTCGTACGAAACCTGACTCAATTATCAACCCACCGGCACTTGAATACCACAATTGAACTCAACTTAGCCCAACTCCAAATTTCCCCAATCACCCCGTAAAAGGCCATCATTGCAACAATAGGGTGTTTGTCTTTCTTTCTAAACTGCCAAATCAATTTAGATTCAATGTAAACTCCACTGTTCTATGTCATGCTCTTGTTGTCCTTCTCAGCCCTTGAAACCCCATTCATCCTACCAAAGTGTACCTGTTCAGGTAATCCATCTGATTTCTTACGAAATAAGTTCAAAGTACAGTATTCAATTATCTCATCCATCATGTACATTTGCACGATGCTTGCATCTGGTCGGCTACAATGTTTATGTAGCATTTGAAAACACCCATCTCAAAAGGTTACATCCAATATGTTCCCACATGACCTCATAGTCGAATTTCTCCAACCAAATGAATGACTAGATGAACTATGCTAACAAAGAAGGACGGAGGAAAGTACTTCTTCAACTGACATAACACTAAAATCCCCTTCCGCTCCAACATATCAAGCACTTGTCAGCTTATATTCTCCCTTCAAATGGAGTTGAAGAAGAAACATAGTTGCATAACACTAAGAGCTTTTGTAATCCTCTAACTATTTTTTGGATTACTATCATTCTTTTGGAAGCAACAAATGTTGCTTCACGAGCCTATTGCTCACTATTGTATATCACAACTAAGCTACGACTTCATTTTACTTCTGTTTTTTTTATGTTTTCTGTTTATTTCACGGCTTGGGAAGGCCAAATATAATTTCCCCCATCTATGGATGGTTTAATAAAAAAAAACAGTTGCATAACACTAGATTGCACATCCTCCTCCATAACACCATGGATGGCAATGGGAAAAATTTTTGCATTAGAACGTGACAATCATGTACTTTCAAGGCATTCATGGGCAAATCATCATTCAGAAAGAAATTAACATTAGAAGAGTATCCGGATGGTACGTTGATTCCATAGATACACTTGCAAACTGATATCCTTTCATCCACTGATAGATTGTACATGGTAAGAGGGAGGTATGTTCGCTTCCCTCTCACCTCTGGGGTTAGGTCCCGCCGAATTCCAAGCTCCAACAATTCCTTCCGTGCATTCAAGCTGTCTTTTGTCTTCACGAGAATGTTGAGTAAGGTACCAATCAAACTCCCAGTCTTCTAAATGTGCATTACATCCAAGAAATGTCGAACATCCAAATCCTCCCAGTAAGGTGAATCAAAGAAAACCAACCGCTTCTTCCAAGGTCCATCAGGCACAACACCCACCTTCTTCATCTTTTTCCCAAGAACAACTTTTAATTTCTTCACCTTGTTGTGGATGACAACCCCCTTCAATGGTCTTAGGGTCTTTCTAACCTTCTTCCCACCAACAAACTGAAATGCATCCTCACACAATTTGTGCTTCCCTTGGAGGAATTTACGGTGACCCAAATACACTGTTTTGCGACCATTCTTCACCTGCCGGTAATCTGTGGACTATTCGCACAGGGGAAACACCTTGTTCCCCTTCACCACATAACTTGGAAGGTTTCTGTATGATTGAATATAATTTATAGTATAAAAATCATTGCCTTCAAATTGAACTTCGATCCCCCAAAACCATTAAACATATCTACACTATTGATGTGCCTATTTTATATGGTTATATTAGGGATTTTGGGATTAACTTTTGTACACTTTTGTGCTATAAATGTGACATTTTTCCTTGAAATTATCTAAGGATGGTTAAAATCGACTTTTGCATTTTTATCACTTTTTAGAGAATTTTATGTGTCAAGGTAA
Organism: Rubia yunnanensis; assembly: GCA_037428765.1. NCBI lineage: Eukaryota > Viridiplantae > Streptophyta > Magnoliopsida > Gentianales > Rubiaceae > Rubia > Rubia yunnanensis. The sequence goes on along the minus strand of CM075069.1, from coordinate 58,583,971 downwards.
TTTGTTTGACGACTTTGAAAACTTTGAAGACTTTGAAGAATATCTTTGAAGATTTGAAGAATTGAAGACTTGGATTTGAGCTTTTTGAAGACATGAAGAAGTGAAGAAGTGAAGAGAAGAGAAGGATATGAGATATAAAAGAGAAAGAAGAAAAAATGCTGAAATTTGAGTCTGTCGCGAGCCGTCGCGACTCGCGATGGTTCATTGCGAGCACGTCGCGACTCACGATGGTTCATCGCGAGCACCTCGTGACTCGCGACGGACGGGTGGTCTGAGTTTATTCTTGATTTTTGTGCTATAAATACTCCCCTTATCTTCTCCTTTTCAACAGCTTTTGCCCAGCTCCTTCTTCTGCGTTTTTGGGCTTAGAAACCCTAGGTTTTCTCCTCTTTCTTTTCTTAGTTTTTGTAGTTTAATTATGTCTTTTATTTCTCTAGCTTAGTTTTATCTTGGGAGCAAAGGATTGAAGCTTCCATTTCTAAGTAGTAAGAACCATTATATCTATCTATTTGGTGCTTTTGCAATTGTGCATTTATTGAGCTTTCAATGTTAATTGTTAATTGGATTGATGTTGTTGGGAGCTTGAGTATATAAATTTCTTGCATGATTGCTTGTTAGGGTTGGGAGAAAGTAGCTAATTCTCCCCTCTTTTAATGTGGAATCCAAGAGCATGAGTTAGAGCTTCTTAAATGATGTTGGTGTGTTGATAATTGCTAGATGAATGTGATGATGTCGAATTCATTGTCATGTTTATTTTAGGTAGCAAGTGAGAGAGGTCTATGAATGTCGACCGTTCTTGACTAATCTTGTGTAAATGCATGAATTGGTTAAATGCTTAGACACGGTGTAGTGTTTATAAATGTAGCTAAGCTTGTTGATTCTTCGTGCTAAATGCCATCAATGGGATACTCTTAGTAATAAAGGAGTTATTGGTGAGGTTTGACAAGAGATTTCGAATTCACTCTTGCAAACTACTATCTAAAAAGGATAGAAGATTTATCTTCACAACAAGTAGTTGAAGTAGTGAATAGATTGTTTCACTCGTTCTTGAATCCTTTGTTATTTAGCATTTATGTATTCTTGATGCTATGTTTCACTTCACTTATGCCATGTGTTGTTTCAGAATAGGAAGTGTTTTTATGATCGAAGTGTTCGGGTGTTTGGAAAGTGACGAATTCCTTAGCTCCTTTGCATGAAAATCTATGAACATGAACTTAGAACTTCTTGTGCATAATGTGTTGTGATTCTTGCTAGATAGGTATGTTAATGTTAATTCAAGTAATGAATGTGATAGAATGAGTGAATGGTTCAATGATCTACATTTGGTTTGGAAGTGGATATCCATTGCCCCCAAGGCTTTATCTTTGTAATTTGAAACCCCCTTTTCTTAGTTTTGTTTGATGATTAGCCTAGTTACTTGACTTTGCTAGTTATCTTGTCCTTTTAATTTCATAACTTAGGACCACCAAACAACCAAACCCCCCCCATTTACATGCTTTTATATGTGTGTACATATATCTACTCCTAGCCTAATATCAACCTTTTGTGCCTAAACGCTTAGGAAGATCCCTCTTCTCCGTGGACAACCCCGACTTGCCGCTATCTACTTAGTTGTAGATAGTAAGCATAAAAGGGCTTATAAATATTAACTTTGAGAGGTACGTCGATGACCCCCCAAATTTTGGCGCCGCTGCCGGGGAAGAGGCATTTATTTTTAAGTGTTTAGGTATATTTGGTTGCACATTAGCTAGTTGTTTTTATTTTCTACTCCTTGGTGGTTGTTTTTGTTCGGAGTAGGTATTGCTTGAGTTCTTGGTGAGTTTTTATCAAGAACACTTGCAATATGATTTCGGACTTTTGAAAAAAAATTAAAATGGAGCGTCTCACCTTGAGGGAACTCATGATGAGAAGAGAGGCTCAACAAGCAAGGTTTTGTAGGATGTGTCATTCCAACCATCCTACCGAATCTTGCCATTTGTTGTGGGATGAGCACTATGAGGGAGAAAGAACCCTTGGTTTCCAAAACCAAGGATATTATTAAGAGTGCTACTAAAAAGTAGGAGATGTTGGTTTTCAAGGGCGAGATGCTCAAGAATGGTATCCATACCACAATCCTTACAATCTGGAATGGAGTGGTAGTCTGGATTGGTGGTATGAGAATGAGCCAGAAAACCAACAATACGAGCAAAATAGTTGGCCATCACCACCTTATACCGTACCCCAAAACCAAACCCAACAAGGAAGTTCAAGTTTGACACGTGAGGAAGTCATGAATACAATAGCAAACTTGAACTCCTTTACTAGTGAGGAGCTGGATACTCAGCTCTCCTCTAGTGTTGAGGCTATTAAGGGGCATGTGAGGAGTATATTAGAAGCGTTGGCCCGAATAGAAGCTCGTGATTCTGAAAATTCACCATCCCAAATAGAACTCGAAGATTCGGTGAGTGAGGTCACCATAGGAAATGATTTTGAGTTCGAAGGGGATGAGGAGTTGGTTGTTGAGGATAGAAAAATGGAGGAAGAGGTGATCGTGCTACATTCATTAGCATCGTCACCCCTTCTCCCACCTAGTAAACCAACTCTATCATTTTCGGAATTTTTGAGGGAGACGAGAGAGGAGCCGAAAGATTATCCCAAGCCTCCTAACCACTCAACTCCCTTTAAACCTTCTCCACCTCAATAAAACTTTCCTCTTGAAATTTTTGTACCCCCACCTCTCTACTTTTGGAAGCTCATGGTGAAGGGGTTCAAGCCTTCACCATATGGATAACATTAGGGTCGTGTTGATGACCTTAAATATACGGAGCTTTGTCGTGCCGACGGCGTAAATAAATTCGGCCTTTGTTGTAGTTTTTGTTGTTTAGTTTTTGTTATTTAGTCTTTTTCTTTTTATTGTGTGTTTCTCTATAATTTTGTAGCAAAGTTTAGTGTATTGCATTGGAGGATATGAAGGAATAAGATCCGTAAGAGAGGGAAACGAGCTTGGTAAGAAAAAAATTTCCAAGTGCTGGGAAACCCTATCGCTGCGAGTCGCGATGGCCTCATCGCGAGTTGCGACGAACAGGGGATCAAAATCAATTCCTAGCACCAGCTTTCTGCGAGCCACGATGGCATCGCAATGGCCCATCGCGAGTTGCGACGTGATCAGAAATTTCGTTCTAAAATTCTACTCCCGGCCTCAACATTTTACGAGTCGCAACGGCCTCGTGATGGCCCATTGCGAGTCACGACGGGGAGGTCGTGAGTAGCGATGAGATCAGAACTTGTGTGCTAAAAATCTGCTCCCAGCCTCCACAGTCCGCGAGCCACGACGGCCTCGTGATGGACCATCGTGAGTCGCGACCAAGCCTTCCATACCCATCGCGAGTCGCGATGTATACATCACGAGTCGCGATAGCGTACTGCTCAATTCTTTTAAAAAAACCTTCAATCTTCTCCATTTCGCCGCCTCTCACCATTTCACCTCCGCTCATTCCTCCACCATCCTACATACATCGACATATGAACATTCTTGCATCTTTATAGTACCTTTGTTGATTGTAGTATGCCGACTACATCATTGTGACTGTAATTGCATATCCTATAATGATGCTTGTATATGTGCCGATATATGTTGGATATTTTTAATGGATAATCTTGTAGTGGTGGTTGCAGGGTGGATTGGTTGTTCTTCGAGAATACTATGGTTATTAATTCTCTATGCTAAACCTAGTATTACAATTCTTATGTACTTGTGAGTTTGATGTTGTTCTCTGTGGTGTAGTTTTGATCAAACGGCGCCAAGAAGGCAAGGTTTTGCTCGAAGGGTGAGTTTGTCTACGGAATTTTGGCTCCCCTTTCGGCTCCGACACCAATGGCGGGACCGAGTCTATACAAGTGCATGGGATTGCACCATATCACAGGTGACTACGCGGATAAACGGGTGCCACTCTACCTCTTGCCTTGAATTTTTATTGTTCTTGCCTTACATGTTTACATTGAGGGCAATGTAATGTTTTAAGTGCGGGGAGGGGTTAGAGGACTCAATGCATGCTAGCTTGATTTGGAATGCTTTTTGCTACTTTTGATTAGAAAAACATGGGGAAAAAAGAAAAAAATTTGAAAAATAGAAAATGAAAAAAAAGAAAAAAAACAAAGAAAAAGAAGAAAACCCGCTAAGTTGAAAACCCGAGAGGGCAACTTAGGCAACATTGGGGGCCCAGATAGGTCAAAAACCCAAAAGGGAGACCTAGGCAAAAATGAGCGGCTAAAATGTGCAGAAAAAGGTGAGACGTGAGCCGAAGAAACATGATGTGTGGCTAGGATGAAAATTCAAAAGAGCTCCTAGGCAAAATGAGAGAAAGCGATAGAAATTGAAAAAATGCTATGATTTCACTCATTTGCCGGCGTTGGAGTCATACGGTTGCGGTTATCATACAGATGGATCGGGTAGCTCAACATCTAGAGACCTCTTGGGATTGGGTAACTTAGCGGGTTAGGAAACGGAGTATGGTTATGAAATTCTTGATCCCTTTATACTCCGTTTTTGGTTGAATATTGGCATTAGGTGAAGCATGTGTTTGAACCTCCTATATGGTTTTAGCTTCATTTTATGTCATTGGATTTTGGTTGATATATTGGCATTAAGTGAAGTATGTGCTTAAACCTCTTAAATGGTTTTAACTTCATTTTGTGTCATTGGACTTTGGGAATATCAATTCGGGACTTTGAAACATTTTTATGGGTAGTTAATTGATAAGTGGTAAGTTTGGTTAGATTTAGGATTGGGGTTGTGTGTGTGAAAAATTCTCTTGTGAGCTGTGATTTTGGGATTCATGATATTGAGAGTTTTTATGAGGTTTTGATTGGGGGAATATTAGTTTAGGATATGGACATATGAATTCCTCTGTGTGCTTGAATCTTTTCTTACTCGAGGGCGAGTAAGGTTTAAGTGCGCGGAGGTTTGATGTGCCCATTTTATACGGTTATATTAGGGCTTTTGGGATTAACTTTTGTACACTTTTGTGCTCAAAATGTGACATTTTGCCTTAAAATTATCTAAGGAGGGTTAAAAGTGACTTTTGCATTTTTAATCACTTTTTAGAGAATTTTATGTGACAAGGTAATTTGTTTGACGACTTTGAAAACTTTGAAGACTTTGAAGAATATCTTTGAAGATTTGAAGATTTGAAGACTTGGATTTGAGCTTTTTGAAGACATGAAGAAGTGAAGAGAACAGAAGGATATGAGATATAAAAGAGAAAGAAGAAAAAATGCTAAAATTTGCGTCTGTCGCGAGCCGTCACGACTCGTGATGGTTCGTCGTGAGCTTCGTCGCGACTCGCGATGGTTCGTCGCGACTCGCAATGGTTCGTCGCGACTCGCGATGGTTCGTCGCGACTCGCGATGGTTCGTCGCGAGCACGTCGCAACTCACGACGGACGGGTGGTCTGAGTTTCTTATTGATTTTTGTGCTATAAATACTCCCCTTATGTTCTCCTCTTCAGCAGCTTTTGCCAAGCTCCTTCTTCTGTGTTTTTGGGCTTAGAAACCCTAGGTTTTCTCCTCTTTCTTTTCTTAGTTTTTGTAGTTCAATTATGTCTTTTAGTTCTCTAGCTTAGTTTTATCTTGGGAGCAAAGGATTGAAGCTTCCATTTCTAAGTAGTAAGAACCATTATATCTATCTATTTGGTGCTTTTGCTATTGTGCATTTATTGAGCTATGAATGTTAATTGTTAATTGCATTGATGTTGTTGGGAGCTTGAGTATATTAATTGCTTGCGTGATTGCTTGTTAGGGTTGGGAGAAAGTAGCTAATTCTCCCCTCTTTTAATGTGGAATCCAAGAGCATGAGTTAGAGCTTCTTAAATGATGTTGGTGTGTTGATAATTGCTAGATGAATGTGATGATGTCGAATTCGTTGTCATGTTTATTTTAGGTAGCAAATGAGAGAGGTCTATGAATGTCGACCGTTCTTGACTAATCTTGTGTAAATGCATGAATTGGTTAAATGCTTAGACACGGTGTAGTGTTTATAAGTGTTGCTAAGCTGGTTGATTCTTCGTGCTAAATGCCATTAATGGGATACTCTTAGTAATAAGGGAGTCATTGGTGAGGTTTGACAAGAGATGTCGAATTCACTCTTGCAAACTACTATCTAAGAAGGATAGAAGATTTATCTTCACAACAAGTAGGTGAAGTAGTGAATAGATTGTTTCACTCGTTCTTGAATCCTTTGTTATTTAGCATTTATGTATTCTTGATGCTATGTTTCACTTCACTTATGTCATGTGTTGTTCGAGAATTGGAAGTAATTTTATGATCAAAGTGTTTGGGTGTTTGGAAAGTGACGAATTCCTTAGCTCCTTTGCGTGAAAATCTATGAACATGAACTTAGAACTTCTTGTGCATAATGTGTTGTGATTCTTGCTAGATAGGTATGTTAATGTTAAGTCAAGTAATGAATGTGATAGAATGAGTGAATGTTCAATGATCTACATTTGGTTTAGAAGTGGATATCCATTGCCCCCAAGGCTTTATCTTTGTAATTTTAAACCCCCTTTTCTTAATTTTGTTTGGCGATTAGCCTAGTTACTTGACTTTGCTAGTTATCTTGTCCTTTTAATTTCATAACTTAGGACCACCAAACAACCAAACCGCCCCCCCCCCCATTTACATGCTTTTATATGTGTGTACATATATCTACTCCTAGCCTAATATCAACCTTTTGTGCCTAAATGCTTAGGAAGATCCCTCTTCTCCGTGGACGACCCCGACTTGCCGCTATCTACTTAGTTGTAGATAGTAATCATAAAAGGGCTTATAAATATTAACTTTGAGAGATACGGCAACGACCTCCCAACCATAAGACATTAGAACCTTCAAATCTTCTATCAGAGGTACCAGATACTTATCGATATCATTTTTGGCTGTTTTGGCCCAAAAATCAAAAAAGATATCAACGTATATTTCCTCTTCATATACAAATACGGTGGAAGGTTATATATGGTCAGCATTACTGGCCATGAACTATGCCTAAAGGACATGTTGCCAAGCAATTTTATTTCGTAAGTACACAAAACAATCCTCAAGTTCCTTGGCTCACTTTCAAACTATGGACACCTCTTATCAAATCCGTTCCATTGATCCGTATCAGTTAGATGACAAATCACATCATCTTCAAGAGAACCCCTTCCCATGTACCACGTCATGTTCTTTGTATCATTGGCATTATTGAGAAACCTCTTCGACCTCGGAATAATTGGAAGATACAACATGCATTTGCGGGAAAGCATTGGAAGATACAACATCTCCATCGATAACTGCATTTCTCCTTTTCTTGTAACATGACACATGACATACGTGGCATGCCACCTCCTTCTCCCAGTTACCCCTGTACAACACACAATCTTTTGGAAAAGCATGTATGTTTTAATAGTTCATTCCCATCGGACAATGAATGATCTTCTCTTTGTATAGGTTATCCAATAACCTGTTATCGGAGGTAAGCTTCTTATTCAAGAACTTTAGAAACTTATTCATGCTAGTGTTGCTCCATGAACCAAGACCTTTCATATTAAAACAATTCCATCAAACATGACATCACCATATCTTTCTTATTGCAACAGGGATACAACAACATGTCCTTCTCACCTAGGAAATTTGACAAAACCTCGAGCCTCCAACTAAATTCATCGACAATCTCCTCACATATGTCATCTAAATTTACGTCTCCGAAACACTCTCTTCCACTACATACAACCACCTTCGACGGTGTCTTCTCACCATGAAACATCCAAACCAAATAATATTTTTGAAACCCTCTCCTAACAAAGTGAAGTTTCATGATGTCTCTATCACCATTACGGTTATGATTCTTGCAATCACGACAAGAACATAACACTCGATTCTAACGACCAAATGCCTGCTCTAAAAGCTCCTCCACGAAAACAACATATTCTTTGTTCAACCAAATAACGTTGCAATACACATGCTTATGCCTCTCAATTGCATGTTCTATCTTTACCAATTAACAAATGTATTACATCATAGTTCCACGCAATAACAATGGCTACGCAAGATTCTAAACATTCAAAATCAATTCGGAAAACCTTACGTACAACTCACATTACAGCATTAAAAACTTACCCAACAATTTCACATGTCTAAATAAGGTATTAATGATATCAAGAAATCTAGAAAATAATCACATTTCTTCCATCAATGCAAGTATCATGAACATTAACAATTACACAAAATATATACATAAAAACCATTTGTGACATATTAGGTCATTAATAACATGCCAAATAACATAAAATCTAACCTTTGTGGGTCTTCATTTGAGCATTCAATGCCAAAACCCTTCAAAAAACACCATTATGACCTTCTCTCCCAAAATCCCACTTTTTACCTGCCAATGAATAGTGGTAAGTGATCATTAAATGCTCTTCTAGTACCGGTATTATGCCTACATACCGGTGATAGATAATTGTCAGCCAAATTAAAATTTTGAGCTATTTCAACAGGGTATAGTTTTTTCTGTTTATCGGTGCTATAAATAAAAACAATGCCATCCCCATTTCAAATGGGACCCATTTTTCTAGCACCAGAACAATGTATTCCGGTGTTATGATTTTACACAGGCACCGGCTTACTTGCACTATTCTGGTGCTGTTTTTCTACCATTTTTTACGCGCCAAAGACACTCTTGGACCGGGAAGGAGGTTGTCCTCATTATCTTCCTCGTTTTTTTCTGGAGAACCCACTTTGGGAGCACATATTTCACCTACAACCGGTGGAACCTCATCTTGTTCGCCGTCGGAAGCAACTTCCTGGTTCTCCACCGGTGGTTTTTTGGGTGGAAGGCCAGTCCTCTTCCTTTCTCCACCCACATTTTTTGGATATAGGCAGCATCTACGTATAAATATGGTTATAAATAACCAATATCAAATTTGCATAAAAAACAACAAACCAACATCAATTTATACAAGATCATAACAAAAAGTTCAACTTACACAACACAATATCATTACAACCATGACATACAATTTATGACAATTGCACACCAACCAAAGAAATTAGTTCCATTTGAGGACCAAACCCTTTCCAAGATAAACCATACTGATTCTATTCATGCGATTACGGTTAACAAACATCACAAAATGAACTATATCTCATAAACTTTATAACAAACACTTTAAACATCACAATGAGAACTATATCTCCCACATTTAAGAACAAACACTTCAACATCACACAATGAACTATATCACACTAACTTTAGAACAAACACTTCAAACATCACAATGAACTATATCTCACACATTTTGGAACAAATACATCAACATCACACAATGAACTATATCACACTTCAACAGCACACAATGAACAACCATAAACAACTGACTATTAAAGAAAGCTTCATTCATACATTTCATCAAATACATATAGTTTTATACAAATTTCATTCAATGTAAAGGATGCTAGGTTTTGTACACAACAAAAAGTGTAGGATTAGTGAAGTACATTAGAAGAAATCACCATGTTATCGAAAGGAAGGTGACTCCGACGACGTCGAATGGAGTAAGCAAAGGAATGGAGTTCAGAGATAAAAAAATGAGGGGGTTTTTGGGTTGCTATATAAGGTGGCTTTGAGGATGTTGTGTAATAGAGGTGGAATGAGGAGATGATTGGTTGAGAGCGAGGGTTTAAAGCGAATTAAAGGAGGAGAAACCGTTTGGGAAGTGTTTTGGAAGAGAAAAGTATGACCGTTATGTGAGAAAGATGATCGGCTGCGTTTTATATACGCAAAGCCAGCATCAGTACTGAATCTAACATATCGGTGTTGACTCTAAATCTACTAGATTCTAGTAGGCTCACAAATTTTCTAAGTGCACAACACCGGTACTATACCAGTGTTCCTTAGTAGGTTAAGGCAACTGCATGAGGTTGCTTTAATTATTTTTTTCCCAAGGCAGAGAGCAATGGCATAGAATTGTATGAAAGTATGGAGCATCGGTATATAAACCGGTGTTGTTATGGAAAAACAGGTGCCTTAAATCTTTAAAGTAGCTTCTCAGTGCTGCTTTAAAAGATAGTTTTTTTACAGAATCTTGGGAATAGAGGAATGATGTAAAATTTGGCTTATCAATGGCACCGGTACAATATATTGGTGCCATATATATGAATAGTGATGCCTTTTTCAAAAATATATGTGCTCAATATAATTTTAGCCCCATAAATTTGGGCGGAAAATATCTTTTTCATTGCAGCACTAGTCTATATACAGGTTCCCTGTTGAAAATCACAAAATTTTGAATTTTCCACCCAAAATTTGACAAAAACATGTAATTTTTAAATCCCTACACAAATCAGCACTGGTTCTTTCCAATGGAATACCGTGCCAATCATCATTTTCACTATTTACCAATATTTGATCTACTGTCCACATATGGGGGAAAGTTTTTTCATAGCTGTGGTCATGAAATTGCATTGAAAATATTCAATTAAAAATTCCATAGGTCCCATGTTCCAAAATTGTGTCAAAAGGCTCCCTAAAAAGGCACTGTATATAGCTTTGCTAAAATTAGACTGTTGCCAAAACTAAGATACACCATCTTTGTTATTTCAAAATAACTTCCTATTGGGTATTCTTAGGTTAGTATAAGTTTCTTAGTAGAAAAGGATTTTTTAATGAAATTTAATAAAGCGCTAGTACATTCCTTAGAGTATCTTACTCTAGATTACTTTGAAGCTGAGAAACCGGAAGGATTATTGATAAGTTTATCCCCCAAAATATTAATAAATTTTTTGATTCGGTCTTGGAATACACATAAACGTTTCATAATGTAGAATTGTATCTGATTGGATTTTTATTTGTACCCCTGAGTGAAGTTTTTGTTTTTTGTACTTAGGTCCCTCCAAGAATCTTGGAGTTGTCAAAATGAAAAATTGGCAATTCCACTGTGAAATTCAGTAATGTATGATCACAACTATGTGATGTGTACATGATTGGGTGAATGGAATGTCCTCGAAACTGAAAACAAAAAAGTTGTACAAAACTTTGTGAAATTGCAATATTGCCCAAAAGTGTGTGAACACCTTATCCATTACTTCGAAATACTTGAATTTTTTTATTCTACCCTAATACAAGAATTTTAAATAATATAATTTTTTAGAGTATAAATTATGAAGCGGTAGTGCATGTTCTAGACTTCATTATGGAAGATAGTTTGGATTTATTAAAGGGAGATTGGTTTTGTTTACGGAACCTTTGTTTTGCTCGATCATTCATTATTTTTCCTTTACGTAAAGAAAACATAACATTGCTAAATCCATGTGGTAATAATAATATTATGCCTCCTCTGACACGAACCTCTTCTCTTGTCTATTAGTGGATTGCATCCCCGGAGAGGAAGGAGATGCACTGTGTGTCCTCTTGAATGGAGTTTTTGGTGTCATATACTACAAAGTCCACTCAAGCGTTGAATACAAACACCTTCCACACATCATAAAAACCTTAATAATACTGTTATATCAAACATGAACAAACACTCAACGGAGATCAATATAAGCCTAAGTATAGAGATATGTAACTAATGTACATTAACAGTATGTACATAATTGCAGCATAGACCAAAGTTCGTATTGTATGGCAAGGTTGACTAACCTTTTTCAAAAACTTGCATGGCTAACAATCTTGGCAGAATTATAAATAATATTCCAAGAGAACTTAACTTATTCCTTTACAAACCTTGGGTTGATGATCCGATAGTGATTGTAGGGAAGATTTTCTCTCCAACTTTGTCAATTGGAAGGTGAAGCATTTACGGATCTGTTATTTTATTTATGTACATACAAAGTTAGCACCGGTAGGAACAAAGGATACTTGTGCCTTTCTAGTCTAAGGAAACTTCCCATCGTTACATTAAATCAATTAATTTGACTCTTTTTCCAACCCGAGAGGAAAGTTCAGAAATATTTTCAAAGTAAATAGCACCGGTTGTACAGCCAGTGCTAAAAAGGGAAAATACCTGTGCCGCATCATCTTAAAGCAACTGCATGATACTGCTTTAAATAATTTATTTCACTCTTTTTCCAACCCGAGAGCAAAGTTCATAAATATTTTCTAAGTACACAACACAGGAAGAAATACCGGTGCTAGACAAATACCGGTGCCTATACAGGTTGCCTAAAGCTACATTAAATCATATTATCAGTCCTTTATTCCAACCCAAGACCAAATTACAAAAATATATTCTAAACACAAAGCACTGATACAAATACCGGTGCCAGTTATACCAAATACCGGTGTTTTTGATGAAACAGAGCACACACTCTGTTTTTCAGCACCGGTTATGGATACTATTACCAGTGTTTGTTTCCATTTAAAAAGTTTTCAAAAAAAGCTATAACGAAGGAGAAAATAGAAACGTGGAACACTACAGATGAACTACACCCAAATTCATAAATCAATGTCAATATGTTGAATGGATAGGACACTGCGAGTACACAAAAGTATAAGGCTAATTACATTTATGGTGATAAGATCACTACAAGAAAAATGACCTTTTACTTCGCCCCTTTTACCTCAGTTTTTTTGTTAACCCCAAATAACCGAGGTAAATTTTTTTTACCTCGATTGTTTTTTTTGAAGTAAAATGTATTTTTTACCTCAGTTTTAAAAAACTGAGGTATATATATATATATTTTACCTCGGTTGTTATATGAATCAAAGTAAAAGGTAAATAAAATGAAGTAAATAATGTTACCGAATAGCGTGCGATGCCGTATATGTTGTTTCAAAAGCTGGATCGTACTTGCTTTACACGTCGTTGTTATCGATACATTTTGCAAATAAGTAGTGAAGTCGTATATATGTACAAGATAAGTTAAAGTAAAGAATTTGACGGTGATAGAAAGGAATAAAAAAATGAGGTCATTCGCTTCTCTCCGTTTCAGCGTCTCTCTCCTCCTAATATCCCGTCTTCACAATTTATTTGAGGGAATGTAAAGGGAAAATTAGGCATTAGAGTTGCTAGCAATCATTGTGCTACAAACACCATAAAACCCCTCATTCATATACGACCAGTACCCTCTTTGTTCAATGTTTTTTAATCATAGGATTATGAAATGAATTATAAAATTGTGCAAAGATGAAGTCACACATATAAACACGTACACTCTATTATATAATGTCCAAATAAGATAGTTAATTGATTAGAAAAACAATAGTCATGAAAATATCGTTACAAATAGTATATACATTTGAAACGAAAATTGTCTTTAGTTCCAACATAAGAGAAATTACAATAAACTCAATCAGCTCGGAAAATGATGACCTTCCCACCCTACCTCTCCCCAAGTAGTTCATATGTCACTCTGTCCTATAGCACCTCAGCACTACGGGGATTTTCTCAGTTGGCCGGAGTGGTACAATCTTCTATGGGATGTACTAAGTCATAGTAAAAAATATTGATTAGAAATATATATACATATACATACGGAATTGTCAACAAATAAAATTTATTTAAAAAGCTTTACCAAAGTTGGTATTTTCCTAAAATTCAGCTGCTTCAAAGTGTAGTAAAAACTTGGGCTATCAATAGCCATTGAATGATGTTCAATGTCGAAGAAACAAGGCTCTGGGTGGCTCCGTTGTGCGGTGAACTGTACGAAAATCAAAATGTATTAGTCGTTACGAATAGTGAAGTTGTGTTATTAAATATACATGTGTTAATAGGTGAAATAGCTGAAAAAGGGGCCAATTAGACGATTCGCTAGCCATTAGTCCAACATGAAAAGTGATAATTTAAGTGCAAAACTACCCTTTGAATAAAACATGCAACGTCGGCAAATATAGTGGTGCATGTCGATCTAAAGCAGGTGCATGTCCGTCCAAAGCAGTGGGGTAGTCGCAGGTGCATATCCATCCAAAGCAGTGGGGTAGTTGACATATATATGCGACTTCAGAAACTAGTCGGTCAAACCAAACACAAGACCGACACAAAACCAAAGTTGCATATGTAAATCCAGAGTAAACTTAGAAGCCATAATGTGACGTCGATAATATTTCAGTCACACCGAAGGTCAGAAACTGTAAAGTAAGCTACTGGAAATAAGAATATGTGATGTTGCATTAATATTGCATCAATCGAGTTTTGACAGAAATGATACCGACGTTGCATATTTCAGTGGCAATAACGAACATAGACCCACGAAAATTGAAAAAATGAGGCTTTATCAACATTAAAATTAATTAAAACCCCTTAGAGACATACCAAAACATTATCTAACCGATTTGTAAAGTAAGAATTACAAAACATATTCATAGACCACAGATCGAACATTGGAAAGTAAGAATTACAAAACATATTCATAGATTAAACATTGCAAAGTAAGAATCACAAAACATAGGTGTTGAATATTATAAATCTATACCTTTTCCAAGGGAGAAGAGAAAGGGGGGAGGAATGAACCGCTTCCACTCGGGGTCCTTAAAAGTCATAGCTCAAATTAAGCCGAGCAAAAGTGTAGGATCAAAGATAGAGATTTATAATTTTGCACTCAATTCAATACTAAGCTACATGTAGGGTAGTTAGTGGCAAGCACGGGTATGTCCACAAAGATGCTAGGGCCTAAGTCCATTAAACACAACCACAAATGGGTCGTCAATCTGTATTGTTACTAGGAATAGATAGGATTGTAAAATTTGGGGGGGGGGGAGGTTTTTCAATTATCAACTGCAAACATAAATATAAAATGCAAGTAATCAATATAAACAAGCACTTGGGGGAATTTTCTTAACATGATCAATATATGGCTTCTATCCTCAATTCATTCATATATAGACTTATAAACCTATCTATTGAATATGTCCCAAAGTGTAGAGATAGCCTGGTATTTCCCCCCATTTGTCCCACATGGTAATTACCACTATGCCAATATCTCACCATCTAGGTAATTAGGGAATGTGCTCTAGTCCACCGACGCTGCAGACGATTCCCCTTCACATCAATCCTATGGCTAACGTGTCCCCGCTTAGAGAAACAAAGCCTGCCTAAAAGGGTAATGTCTTGCGTAGGTTGAAATTGTTAGATATGTAGTGAGCACATTACATTCCTAACACTCCACTGTGGATCTCAATTCATAGGCCTAGAGAGGCAAAGGAAAAGACACCTTGTGATGGCTCTAGGGTCGGCACAACCCTAGTTGGTAAGAACAATCACACTAATCTATTGGGGTAAGCCAGGGACATTTCCCCATTGGATTTTCTGAATCAACTGCCCAACATGTTGATTTCTCACACAACTAGCCAATTAGAATAATGTACAACACATAAAGGAATTTATCTCAAAGGAAATGAATGCACTTATCTCTCCGGTGTTCTTCCTACTCCACAATTCTAACACTCCCAAGATAGCAATGAAGCCTACCACGATTCTATACTACCACACATGCATGAGTGCCTCATCACAATGACATAAAATAGATCACAATTTCATAAAAACAAGAAGTTCAAGCACAAATATTCATAGGACAATATATATGGAAATAAAAATATCAAAAAGGAATAATCAAAACATGAATACAAATATCCCTAAGCTACTAATCTACTCCCTTGGAAATAGATCTAGGGTAAATATTGAGTTAGATGCCATGTATCTAAGAAAATAGGATGAAGAAAAGAAAAGAAAAGAAAAGAGAAGGAGAAGAGAATAGAACTCTAGAGAGAGGGAGAACACTCTTCTTCCTTCTACCTAGAGAGAGAAATAAAATCTACATTATGCCTACTTGTCTTACTCAAAGGGCTCCTTATGTAGGAGAAGATAAATTGGCTTCTAAAGTCTTAAGTTTGGAAGAAACCATAATTCTCCTCTAGAATATAAACCCTAGTACACTAAAGGCTATATATATAGTAGTAGGAGATTAAGGCCTAAAAATATGCCAAAACCCTAATCAACCGTCGCTAACACAGGCCGCTACGGATGGCATGGCCTGTACCATTGACGTGGCCTCGTGCTGGCACAGTCCGTTAGATCTGGCATAGATCGCATGCCTCATGCTGGCGTGGGGCATGTGATCAGGCATGACCATGATGGGCGCGGTCCACAACCTCTGGCGCACCTCATCTCCAAGAACATCATTTTTGCAATTCTGATCTGCGGTCTGTGTCGTTTGGCACAAACACCATCATAATCCTTGATTTGCTCAGTTGGAACAGGTTTTTTCATTCGTCACATCCTGCTAGCTAGTCTTTACATTTTGAACTTGGAATGTCATGGGCCATGTGAAATGCGATACTCCACACCCATACTTAGCCATTTTATAGTGAAAAGAGCCTCTTGAGCACACGGTCTGCAGAGATTGACATAGCCCATTGTGGGATTTGGCATGGCTTGTGCCAGAAGCCCTTGGCACAGACTGTATAGCTTAGCGTGGGCCACTGGTGCTTAGTCTCGTGACGGCCATGAGCAGTCTGTGCCTGCTCGTTGATGCTTCACCCAACTGAATTCCTTTGCTCCGCTATGGATGAACCGTTGGTCAATTTTGAGAGTTTTTGTAGTCTATTTCATAGCACTCGAGAAGACAAATCCAATGGAACCAACCTCATAGAATGATTCATCTCAGATAGTTTCTTGAATAGATGCAACTCTGGACCACAATCCTCAATTTCTTCCTTGGCCATTTTGAATGGTGTGATGCTCGTGGCCATGGCCTTCATCTACTACCATGATGTGATGCTCGTGGCCTTCATCTACTACCATTATAATGTGAATGGTCTTCAACATCTTCTATCGTCATTGCGAACGACCTTCAATATAAAATGTAAGTAAAAGTATCCATGAGCGACCTACTGAAGATAATCATATAGAAAGATCTAGATGCTCGTGGATACAAGTTGTCCATTAGTACCAATTAAGTCTACAAAATCTGGGATTCAGACAAGAAAACCAAACATGGCCGTCCAAACCCCTTGTCATGTAATCTCAACTAACACTAGCAATCCAACAAGTAAAACAAGCTAACTTTTATGCCTAATGCATAGGTTAATGCATGCCTTGGTGCACATCAACCTACCCACACTTAAGCCTTTACTCATCCTTGAGTAAATAAGAACAAGAAAAATCCTAACCGAAGTGTAGCATGGGGGTATAAGTTAGCCTATGCATTTGGCTTATTCCTAGATTGCCTTGTTTCCCCCAAAGAAGCAAGAATCTCACACCTCTCACACTACCCGAAGAACCTAAAGTAATCCAACCACCCAAAATAAAGTGAAGAAAATAGTAAGCTAAAAAGATAAGTGCTTAGGCTAGCTTACTTTCCCAAGAAGTTCCCCAAAAACCAATCCATGAGTCGTTGCCAAAACACCACCAAGGAATTCCTAAAGATTCTCAACTCGATTGTAACCAAGGTTAACTCTAGATTCTCAACTCAATCACAACCAAGGAAGATGGCAAAGTATCATCGACTTAGTTTTTGTTTTTTCTCAATTTCTCTCATTTTTCTAATGAGCCCTTTCGGGTTTCCATCCATGGAGAATGATTCAGCCCCTGTCCTGGATGAGTTTAGTGGAAAATCCTTCAAGTCATGTTGGAATATCATTAAAACTGATTTATTACAAGCAGTTCATGATTTCTGAGATGGAAATCAAATCCCATAAGCAATATCATCTACCCTAATTTCCCTAATCCCCAAAAAAGAATTATTTTCATCATTTAAAGACTTCAGGCCAATCAGTTTATATAATTTTATTAGAAAAATCATGTCTAAACTGATTGCCCACACATTGAAACCTCTAATGCCTCTCTTTATTTCACCTGAACAATCAACATTTGTTCAGGGAAGGGAATTGGCTGATAATGTCTTGCTTATCCAAAAGATCAATAATTTACTTAACTCTAAATCAAGAGGTTATAACATCATATTTAAACTTGATATGATGAAGGCTTTTGACAGAGTCTCCAGAAAAGTTTTAACCAAAATCCTCTTAACTATGGGCTTCAATGAACAGTTGGTTAAAACTTTAATAGGGAATTTAAAAGCCTCTTTCTTCTCAGTCCTAATAAATTGCAATCCCAATGGTTTCTTTCAACCATCAAGAGGTTTAAAACAAGGACATCCTATCTCTCCATAATTGTTTATCTTAATGGCTGAGGCATTCACAAGAAATCTAAATTTCCTATTCCAATATGTAATATTACAAAATGCCTCAGTCAGTGATCAAAGTCACACATGTGTCATTTGCAGATGATACTACAATATTCATGAAATACTCAAAAAGTGGCATAAAAACTCTAATTTGTTTCTTTAAAACCTATGAGAATGCCACATGACAGAAGATCAATTTCAAAAAATCTCATTTATACTGTCCAAACATGCCACTCCAAGGATTAAAGGGATAGTTTTAACTGAAACATGCATAATAGAAGGATCATTTCCCTTTAAATATTTAGGATATCCAATCTTTAAGGGAAGAAGGAAAAACATTTTCTTTCAAGGCATCCATAAGTCAGTTTCATCTAAACTCAATTCTTGGAAAAATAAATCCCTCAGTCAAGCTTGAAGGATGGTATTGATTAAGCATGTTTTAGCTGCTATCCCACTTCATTTAATTACAGTACTCCAACCTACTAAAAGAATTATTGATAAACTCCATGTGTTATTTGGAATTTATCTTTGGAAAATTATCAATAATGAACATAGAAGCAAGAATGTTTGAAATTAATAGCCTAATTATAGAGATATGTAACTAATGCACATTAATGATATGTACATCATTGTAGTATAGACCAAAGTTCCTAGTGTATAGAAAGGTTATCTAACATTTTTTCGAAAGCTTGCATGATTATCATGGTAGAATGATAAAAACTCTTCCAACACAACTTACCTTATTCCTTTACAAACCTTGGTTTGATGATCTGATGGTGATTGTAGGGAAGATTTTTCTCTCAAACTTTGTCAATTGGAAGGTGAAGCATTTGCGGTTCTGTTATTTCATTTATGTACATACAAAGTTGGCACTGGTAGGAACGAAGCATACCTATGCCTTTCTACTCTAAGGCAGCTGCCTATCGCTACCTTAAATCAATTTATTTGACTCCTTTTCTAACCCGAGAGAAAATTTCAAACTTATTTTTGAAGTACATAGCATCGGTCATACCGCCGGTGCTAAAAAGTGAAATTACCAGTGTCGCATCATCTTAAGGCAGCCTAATACTGTTTAAAATTAATTTATTTAACACTATTTCAAACTCGAGAGCAAAGTTCAAAAACATTTTCTAAGTCCACATCACTGGTAGGAATACTGGTGCTAATAAGGACAAATTCTGGTGCTTATACAGGTTAAGGCAGCTACGTAAAACTGCTTTAAATTATATTATCAGTCCTTTATTCCAATCCGAGACCAAAGTGCAAATACATTTCTAAGTAGAGAGCATCGATACAAATACCTGTGCCATTTATACCAAATACCGCCGCCTTTGATAAAACAGAGCACATACTATGTTTTTCAGCACCGATTGTGGATACTATTACCAATGCTGATTTTCATTTAAACTTTTTTTAAAAATAGTTATAATGAAGGAGACTATAGAAATGCGTGACACTACAGACGAACTAAACCCAAATTCATATATTAATATTAATATGTTGAATAGATAGAACACTGGTGAGTACACAAAAGTATAACGCTAATTACATTTACGGTGATAAAATTCACCTACCCTTTCCTTTTAAAGACAACATCACCACCACAATTTCAGCGCTCTCATCAACCCACAATCTATCGCCATGTGACCGTCTACCTACTAAAGCACCACCCACATCTTCCAAACTTGGAAATAGTGATGGGACCTCAGGATATTCTGCTGGGACCTGTGAATCAATCTCCTCTTCGAAGTAGAACTTCTTCCCATGTAGGATGACATGCCAATTCTTCTTGCTATGATCTCAGACATATAAAAACCTGGCGTGCCTGGGCAACTAAGATGAACTTGTCATCCTGGAACCCAACATGGGTAAAGTTCACCAATGTGAAACCCATGGGTTTCTCCGTACAAACCCCGAATCCATTATCAACCCACCAGCACTTGAATACCACAATTGAACTCAACATAGTCCAACTCCAAATTTTTCCAATCACCTCGTAAAAGCCCATCACTGTAACAATAGGGTGTATGTCTTTCTTTCTAACCTGCAACATCGATTCAGATTCAATGTAAACTCTATTGTTCTATGCCGTGCTCTTGTTGTCCTTCTCACCCGTTGCAAAATTAAAACCATTAATATCATACCGTAGGTATCTTCTACCAGTGCAGTTTGACCTTCCTGGAAAGGCACAAAGTTTATTAAGCATGTCGTCCACATTACAACGATTATAAAACTAATTCAAAAATGTGCAAGAATGCTCTAGCTTTATTTTTTAGAAGGCCAATCCGGATATAGTGCTTTTCAATATGGCATGTGCTCTTGAACATAGATCGCAATCTTGCTACTATTCCGTAAAACATAAAGGTGAACTGTCAGCAACTCAGCATAGAAGGGTGTATGAAGTGTACCTTTCAAACGTGCAACCTCATTCTTCCTACCAAAGTGTGCTTGTTCAGGTAATCCATCTGATTTCTTACCAAATAATTTCAAAGTACAGTATTCAATGATCTTCTCCGTCACGTACCTTTGCACGATGCTCATATCCGGTCGGCTACGATTGTTAGTGTAGCCTTTGAAAACACCCATCTCGAAAGGGAACATCCAATGTATTCCCACAGGACCTCATAGTCAAATTTCTCCAACCAAATGAATGACTAGATGAACCACGCTATCAAAGAAGGATGTAGGAAAGTACTTCTTCAACTGGCATAACAATAAAAAACCCTCCCGCTCCACTAACAATCCTTCTGCGCATTCAAGTTGTCTCTCGTCTTCATGGGAATGTTGATTAAGGTACTAATCAAACTCTCGTACACATTATTCTAAATGTGCATTACATATAAACAATGTCCAACCTCTAAATTCTCCCACTAAGGTAAATTGAAGAAAACCAACCTCTTCTTCCAAGGTCCATCAGGCACAACACCCATCTTCTTCATCTTTTTCCCAAGAACGACATTCAATTCCTTCACCTTATTGTGAATAACAACCCCCTTCAATGAACTTGGGGCCTTCATGACCTTTTTCCCACCAACAAACAGAAATGCATCCTCACGCAATTTGTGCTTCACCGGGAGGAATTTCGGGTGACCCAAATACACTGTCTTGCGACCATTCTTCTCCTGTTGGTAATCTGTGGACTGTTCACACTGTGGACACGCCTTGAGCCCCTTCACCACATAACCAGAAAGGTTTATGTATGATTGAATATCACTTATAGTATAAAAAGCATTGCCTTCAAATTGAACTTCAATCCCCCAAAACTATTAAACACATCGACACCATTGGACCATATAACCTTCAAATCTTCTATCAGAGGTGCCAGATACATATCAGTTTCATTTTTTGGCTGTTTTGGACCAGAAATCAACAAAGACATCAACATATATTTCATCTTCATATACAAATACAGTGGAATGTTGTATATGGCTAGCATTACTAGCCATGAACAAAGCCTAAAGGACATGTTTCTGAGCGGTTTTATTTCGTCAGTACACACAACCATCCTGAAGTTCCTTGGTTCACTTGCTAATTATGAATACCTTTTATCAAATCTATTGCACTGATTGATATCAGTTGGATGAAAATCACATCGTCTTCAAGAGAACCCCTTCCCATGTACCACATTATGTTTTTTGCATCATTGGCATTCTTGAACAGCCTTTTCAACCTCGGAATAATTGGAAGATACAACATGCATTTGTAGGAAACCATTTTCTTAACTTTATGACAACATCTCCATTGACAACCACATTTCTCTTTTTCTTGTAACGTGACCCATGACATACGGGGCATGCCACCTCCTTTTCCCAGTTACCCCTATACAAAACACAATCTTTGGGAAAAACATGTATTTTTTAATAGTCCATTCCCATCGGACAAAGAATTCTCTTCACTTTGTATAGGTTTTCAAGTAACCTGTTATCAAAGGGAAGCTTCTCATTCAAGATCTTTAGAAACTTGTTCATGCTAGTTTTGCTCCATGAACCAACACCTTTCATTTTAAAAAATTCAATCAAACATGACATCACCGTATCTTTCTTATTGCAACAAGGATACAAAAACATGTCCTTCTCACCTAAGAAATTTGACAAAACCTCGACCCTCCCCCTAAATTCATCGACAACCTTCTCACACTTTTCATCTAAATTTACGTCTCCAAAACACTCTCTTCCACTACCTACAACCACCTTTGGCGGTGTCTTCTCACCATGAAACGTCCAAACCAAATCATTGGTTTGAAACCATCTCCTTACAAAGTGAAGTTTCATGATGTCTCTATCACCACTATGGTTATCATTCTTACAATCATGAAAAGAACATAACACTCGGTTCTAACGACCAAATGCATGCTCAAAAACCTCTCCACAAAAATAACATATTCTTTGCTCAACCAACTAACGTTGCAATACACATGCTTACACCTCTCAACTGCATGTTCTATCTTTACAAATTATTGAATGTATGACAATCATAGTTCCATGCAATAACCATAGCTAGGCAAGATTCTAAACATTCAAAACCAATTTGGAAAACCTTACGTACAACTCACATTACAACATTAAAAACTTAGCCATCCAAAAAACACCATTATGACCTTTTCTCCTAAAGTCTCAATCTTTACCCACCAATGAATAGTGGTAAGTGAGTATTAAATGCTCTTCTAACACCGGTATGTAGGCATAATACCGGTGCTAGATAATTGCTTGCCAAATCGACTTTTCGGGCAATTTCTACATGGTATAGTTTTTTTCCTTTGTCGGTGCTATAAATAAAAATAATGACATCCCCTTTTCAAATGGGACACATTTTTCTGGCAGAAGAACAATGTATTCCGGTGCTATGATTTTACACAGTCACCGGCTTACTTGCATCATACCAGTGCTATTGTTTTTCCATCATTTTTTACGCGCCAAAGACACTATTACTCACATAGAAACCTTTTCCAGCACAGTTTCTTGCACTTTTACGTTTTGTACTGGTGCTATTTATTATGTAAGGCACCCATTTTAGGCACTGGTGTCTGAATTCTGGTTCTAAAAAAGGACAATGTCACCAATTTCCTTGATTTATCATAAAACGGATATCTTTCAACATTTCAGCACTGATTTCTATCCCAATGGCTTAGGTACCGGTGCCTATGTACAATTTTCCACTAGTTGAACTTGGCTTGATGCTGAACAAACTGACTAATTGCAACTGATGGAGTTGAGAGCTATTAGTTGAATTCTTCATCTGTATCAATTTTGCCTACTATTACTAACATGAGGAGTTAAGATATTAATTAAGAAACCTATCCAATTAAACCACCAATCACCTAGTCATGTAGCTTTGATAGTTATAGTTTTGTAAAATCTCAATGTATCTAAACTGATAATAGTTTTGAAAGTTATGGGATATTATTAAGGAATTAGAATATTACTTGTAATTGTAATTATATTCTATTACCTTTTCCTAGCTTGTTTATGTATTATGTACTAATATATAATGTATCCTGAGATCATGAACGCAGACACACAATTATTACCCTTCTCTACATGGTAAGAGAGCCTAAAATCCCAAAACCTTAAAAGAAAATTCCGTTGCCTTTTTCCCGACCTCCTGCCTCTGCCAACGACCGTGTGTTCCTTCACGCACCGTCGTGCCTCCATCTAAAGCTCACCGTATGTCACTACATATCCAACCGCCACCGCCATGAGCTAGCTGTCATCATCAATGATCTGTCTGCTGCCATTACCAATTTGTACGCACCGATGCCGACCTGTATGCACTGCTGCACTGATCCCTACGCATCGCCACTCGTTCAATGCGCCGGTGTGTCTTGTCGATCTGATCTGCTGCCATTTATTATACCTACCGCAGATATGTACCTGATTTTACACTATGTATGCCTCTGGAAGTATTCCCGAAGAACAGTCTCGTATTGATGCTGCACCTAAAGTTCCGAAGCTTCAGGATATGAGTGGTTATGATGTGATTGCGACTATGCTAAAGCATAGCAGTTGCAATTTGGCACTCTGACTACTTTACCTATAATTTGTCTATCGACTGATCCTTACTTTATTGGCTCTGGCGATGGTCCAAGTCTACAAATTATATCGAACATGCTGAAAGGTTAAGAAAATTACATTGAATGGTCTGACGCAATGTGCCGTGCATTCCTTGCTAAGAAAAATATTTGGTTCATTGATGGATCCATTCCCAAACCCTAGGATGGTCATCCTGATTCTGCTGATTGGCCTGGGTTTAATGCCACTCTTGTCTGTTGGATTTTTGCAAACCCTGGATCTTATGTTGAGATCTTCTACAAGCTCGTTTGCCACAGTTGAGGAACTGTGGGATGACCTGAAGGCATGATTTATTCTTAGCAATGGTGTGGAGGTTTTGCAAACGCAGAAGGCTATTCAGAATTACAGGCAGAACGGTCAACCCATTGACATTTACTTTGGAAAACTGAAAAGTTGTTTGCAGAATACCAGTGCATGCGGCCTCCTCTAGTTTGTGATTGTGAAGAGAGCGAGGCACTATACCATTGTAATATCTCTGCGAGAGTCTTCCGAGAGAGAGAGAGAGAGAGAAGGGTTTGATCTACCAATTCATCTCTGACCTTGACGAAGGCTTTCACACCTTGCGATCACATATCCTGAGCATTGATCTGATGTCACCCGTCACAAAAGTATATGCCCTTGTTGCCCAGGAAGAGAATCATCGAGCTGTCATCCGAGCTCGTGAGCCTTCTTCTAAATCCATGGCATATGCTACATGATGCCCACCACCTACAAGTTCTTTGCCAGTTGTTCTTTCTGCATCTGACCGCAAGAATCTTGTTTGTACACATTATGATCGCAAGGATCACGATGAGTATTCCTGGTTCCAAATCATTGGTGTAAAAGAATGGTTCAAGGAGTTGGAGGAGAAATCCAGTCCCGCCAGGAGAACGGCGCTACCCTCTCGATCGACCGCCGCCACCGTGAACGGAGGATCCACCAACACTCCTCTACTTTTTTCGCTGCAGATAATTGATTTGGTACCCTACTTTACCATGGATACTTGATTCGAGAGCCTCATATCACATGACTGGTGACAAGGGTTCTCTTACTGATGTTATTACTACTATTGACACTGTGAATGTTGTTCTGCCTGATGGCTCTGTGTCATCTACTACAAAATATGGTTCTATTTGCTTTAGTTCTATTACTCTTACTCATGGGCTATATATACCTACTTTACAGTGCAACTTAATATCATGTTCTAGATTTTATCTGCCTTAAAATGTCTAGCTTTATTTACTTAAAACTATTGCATTTTACATAAAATCAGTACGAGGAAAGTGATTGACGTGGATGAATAGAAAGGGGGGAGTGTTTTGGCTTCGTCTGCTGGATACTCATGATCATCCTCCTATCCCGCAATTTTGTCCAACAGTTGCTTCTGTGTCTTCTTTTGATTTATGGGCGTCTTGGGTATCCTTCCTCTACAGTGTTGACTAGGCATTGTTTTCAATTGAGTTCTACAAATGCTGCTGCACTATTTCAATTAATTCACTGTGATGTCCTTATAGAATACCATCTTCTAGTGGTGAATTTTATTTTTTAACTATAGTTGATAATTATTCCGGAGCTATTTGGGTTTATTTATTAGTGGCTAAATCAGAAGTTGCTTCTAGACTTTTGGAATTTTGTGCCTTGGTGAAGAACTAGTGGGGCCAAACCATGCTCCATGTTTGGGTGGTTAACGGGATATAATTTCTGCCTTTGGGATCTCATTTTGCTGCATCTGGGATCATCTTTGAGATATCTATGGTTGATACACCACAGCAGAATGGTCGATTTGAAAGAAAGCATCGGCATTAACTCAATGTGGCGCGTGCTTATGGTTTCAAGCCAGTCTTCAAATTGATTTTTGGGGAGAATGTGTTTTTAATGCTGCTTATCTGATTGACTGGACACCGACAAAGCATCTCAAAGGTCGTACTCCCTTTGAGTTGCTATATGGGAAAGCTCCAAATTACTCATCCTTAAGAGTTTTTCGATGCTTGAATGTTGCTGCTCATGTTCCCATATATCCTTACATGTTTGCACCAAGAAGTCGGCATTGTTTGTTTCTTGGTTATCCTGATGGAAAGAAAGGCTATCACCTTTTCGACTTTGAATCCCACTTAATCTTTACCAGTCGGGATGCCAATTTTTGAAGACCAGTTCCCGTATTCTGCAGCTCCGACATCAGACTCATTAGAAGAACTCAGTGGTGCCACCACCTCACTGTCGGCCTCCTTATCACCACTGCCGGAGTTGCATGGACACTCCTGCCGCCAATCCTTTATTGTCGGTTCTCCACCGCCGGTCGCCGCTGGTCCTTCACCGCCAGCTATCGTCAGCTCTTATCACCGGTTGCAGTCGGCTCATCTACATCAGTCACCACCGGCACTGACCCAACAGCGCTCACCGATCCATCCTCGGTGGATGAGGTTCCATCGCCGGATCCCGTCCACGCTCGTCCATACATTGTGTCACCAAGAAACCCACCACCTCACGTACCACGGTGATATATTCCCACATGCTTCATCCGTCGCCTGCCTAGCCTCCGTCTGTGATATCTCCAGCTCCAGATAGTTCCGCCACCAAATTGGCACCTATCGGATAGAGTATTCGTGCTCGCCGACCTCCTCCTTATTTGGAAGATTATGATTGTGATAATTATGCCACTGCTCTTACTACTGAAGACACCCCCCCTTACATCTACGTTCACTCCTGCACCGTCACTATTCTCAGGTGTTCTCTATCCTCTTACTTATTATGTAAACTGTGATAATTTTTCTAGTATGCATTATAGATTTTTGGGTACAGTAACATCTAGTGCAGATCGCACTACGTAGTCTGAGGCATTTTAGCATGCTCATTGGCGAGATGCTATGTCACAAAAACTTACTGCGCTTGAGCGCAATCAGACTTAGACTTTGGCCCCTCAGCCTCTGGATAAGAAGGCGATTGGTTGCAAATGGGCTTACCAAACAAATTTTAAGTCAGATGGTACTATTGAACATCGCCTAGTGGTTCTCGGAAATTGCCAGGTTGAAGGGATTCCTTATACCAAGACATTTGCTCCGGTTGCGAAGATGAGTTATGTTCACCTATTCTTATCTGTTGCGGTCATTCGTGATTGGGAACTACACTAGATTGATGTCCATAATGCTTTCTTGCATGGTGATTTGGATGAAGAGGTTTTTATGCGACCCCCACTAGGCTATGCTGCGCCCCCATGGTCAGGTATGTCGCTTTCAGAAATCTCTTTATGGTCTTTGGTAGGCTCCTAGAAATTAGTTTCCCAAATTAACTTAGGCTTTAGGAGCATTTGGTTTTGTTCAGATTAAGGAAGATTACTCTTTCTTTGTCTTTTCCCATGGATCAGTTTCTTTCCATGTTCTGGTTTATGTGGATGATTTGGTCATTGCTGGTAGTTCTTCTGCGCTCATCTCTGAGTTGAAGAAATACTCGAGTTCATGTTTCTATATGAAAGACCTTGGTTTGCTTAAGTATTTCTTGGGCATAGAGATTGCTAGAAGACCGGAGAGGATGTTTCTTTCGCAAAGGAAATATGCTTTGGACATTTTATCTGATACAGGTTTATTTGCTTCTAAACCGATTGACTTTCTGATGGAGCAACAACATGATCTGGCACGTGTTGAATGTCCAGCTTACCATGATCCTTAGCAGTATAGGTGTCTGGTTGGGCGCTTGATATATCTGACCATTACTCATCCTGAGCTTAGTTATAAGGTTAATACACTTGCACAATTCATTAAGTCTCTTTGTGTTCCTCACTGGCAAGCTGCAGTTCGTGTGTTGCACTACCTGGTGAGTCACCCTGGTCAAGATTTATTTCTCTCTTCCAGTAGTGCGTTACAGTTGACTTCTTACTGTGATTCAGATTGGGCTGCATGCCCGATTACCCGACGTTCTCTTTCCGGATATTTTGTGATGATTGGTGATTCTCCAGTTTCTTGGATGACTAAGAAGCAACCTACTGTTTCTCATTCTTCCACTGAAGCGGAGTATCGTGCTATGGTTGTTACCTGTTGTGAGTTATTATGGCTTAAGTCTTTACAGAAAGACTTAGGGTTTATGCACACTTCTCCTATGCGACAGTTTTGTGACAGTCAATCTGCTCTTCATATTGCAACAAATCCAGTGTTCCACGAACACACAAAGCACATTGAAGTTGATTGTCATTTTGTTTGGGAACTTGTTCAATCTGGCACAATTGTTACTCAGCATATCCGCACGTCATACCAACCTACAGACTTGTTCACTAAGGCTCTCGGACGTAACCAGTTTCATTCTCTGCTTGGCAAGTTAGGCATTTCTGATCCCCATGCTCCAACTTGAGAATGAGTACTAAGGAATTATAATATTACTTGCAATTGTAATTATATTCTATTACATTTTCCTAGCCTGTATAGATATTCTGTACTACTATATAATGTATCTTGCAATCATGAATACAGACACACAATTATTACCCTTGTTTTCAACAGATATCTATAAATTTTCCCTTCCACTAAAGTGGAAGTTTTGCTTAGAAAAAATAAGAAAGTTGATCACTCATATTATCATGGAATGTAAGTATACAAGCAGCACACAAATTTTTCGAATATATTTTTGAATGATTTAGGTATTGTATCTCAATTAATTTCATGGAACTTTTATTATAAAGTTTGTTCAAGTCTTTCCGATCGCACTTTAATTATTTGCATGACATTGATCAGCACTGATACTGATCGTTACAAATGAATGTCAAGCATTAGTTGTCATTTTTTATATACTACACTTCCCTTAACTACCTCATATTTGTCCATCCAACAAACTTTGTGAAGAAGTCTATTGAGTGGGTACGCGATTTAAAATTAATTTCCAGTTATAAAATGAGTTTCGGCATCAGCTTGGTACATGTGAATATAACACATGAAATGAGTTTCGGCATCAGCATGGTACATGTGAATATAACACATGACAGTCTAGTATCGATGGTCATTTTTAATTTGATGTAATTTTGTCTTCGTTTATATATAAAATTTATTAAGAGGTGTATTGACTGGGTAGTTTCTTCTTCTTTGTTTTTCCATATTGGAAGCACAAAATATAAATAATGATGTGAAAAGAGATTGAGTCCATATGTTGAAAAACGGTGTTTCCATAAGTTATAAAAAGACTGGCCAAGGACTCAAATGAAAATTTACTATAAAAAGGTGAAAATTTTGCGGGTTAAAACAATAAAAATTCTGGTCAAATTCAAGTTATAAGCTATTTGGGTAAAATCACATGCCTATTTGTGTAAAACATATTCTATATTAAGAGTGAAACATTTGAATTTTGATTAGAAACATTACATCTTTATAGTAAAACACACAATTTAAATATGTTTGAGTTTTAATAATATAATTTATATGTTTAAATAATACAATTCATATGTTTTACTCTAAATATGTAATGTTTCTAATTAATCAAAACTCATATGTTTCAATTTTTTATGCATACCATCTCACCATCAACTTCCTCAAAAGTGACGGGGACAGGGTCCCTCTCCTTGGCTAAAATGACCGAATGGCACGTAGCCGTCCCTCGTTCCCTACACTAAGTGGCAATCTTGAACTTGTTAATTGCCTTCCCCCGACGCCCGTCTGCCTTTGTAAGGTCATCATTTATTGGACCGGAAAGAAGGTTGTCCTCATTATCTTCCTCGTTCTCTTCTGGAGCACCCACTTTGGGAGCACATATATCACCTACTACCGGTGGAACCTCATCTTGTTCGCCATCGGAAGCAACTTCTTGGTTCTCCACCGGTGGTTTTTTGGGTGGAAGGCCAGTCCTCTTCCTTTCTCCGCCCACCCTTTTTGGATTTAGACGGCATCTATATATAGATATGGTTATAAATAACCAACATCAAAATTGCATAAAAAACAACAAACCCACATCAATTTATACAAGATCATAACAAACACTTCAACTTAAACAACACAATATCATTACAACCATGGCATGCAATTTATGACAATTGCGCACCAACCAAAGAAATTAGTTCCATTTGAGGACCAAACCCTTTCCAAGATAAACCATATTGATTCTATTCATGCGATTACGATTAAAAACCATCACAAAATGAACTATATCTCATACACTTTATAACAAACACTTTAAACGTCACAATGAGAACTATATCTCCCACATTTAAGAACAAACACTTCAACATCACACAATGAACTATATCACACTAACTTTAGAACAAACACTTAAAAACATCACAATGAACTATATCTCACACATTTTGGAACAAATACATAACCATCACACAATGAACTATATCACACAATGAACAACCCTAAAAAACTAACTATTAAACAAAGCTTCATTCATACATTTCATCAAACACATACAATTTTATACAAATTTCATTCAATGTAAAGGAGGTTAGGTTTTGTACACAACAAAAAGTGTAGGATTAGTGAAGTAGATTGGAAGAAATCGCCTTGTTATCGGAAGGAAGGTGCCTCCGGCGGCGCCGAATGGAGTAAGCAAAGGAATGGAGTTCAGAGATACAAAAATGAGGGGGTTTTAGGGTTGCTATATAAGGTGAGTTTGAGGAAGTTGAGTAATAGAGGTGGAATGAGGAGTTAATTGGTGGAGAGTGTGGGTTTAAAGCGGATTGAAGGAGGAGAAACCGTTTGGGTAGTGTTTTGGAAGAGAAAAGCGTGACCGTTATGTGAGGAAAACGATCGGCCGCGTTTTATATACGCAAAGCCAGCACCAGTACTTAATCTGACATATCGGTGTTGACTCTAATTCTACTACATTCTAGTTGGCTCACAAATTTTCTAAGTGCACAACACCGATATTATACCAGTGTTGTAGCATGAAATGCCGATTCCTTAGTAGGTTAAGGCAACTGCATGAGGTTGCTTTAATTTTTTTCCAAGGCAGAGAGCAATGGCATAGAATTTTATCAAAGTATGAAGCACCGGTGCATTTATGGAAAAACTGGTTCCTTAAATCTTTAAAACAGCTTCTCAGTGCAGCTTTAAATGATTGTTTTTTACTGAATCTTGGGAATAGAGGAATGATGTAAAAATTTGGCTTATCGATGGCACCGGTACAATATATTGGTGCCATATATATATGAATACCGGTGCCTTTTATTTTTTAAAAAATGTGCTCAATATAATTTTAGCCCCATAAATTTTGGGCGGAAAATATCTTTTTCAATGTAGCACTAGTCTATATACCGGTTCCTGTTGAAAATCACAAAATTTTGAATTTTCCACCCAAATTTGACAAAAACATGTAATTTTTAAATTCCTACACAAATCGGCACGGTTCTTTCCAATGGAATACCGTGCCAATCATCATTTTTACTTTTTAGCCATATTCGATCTACTGTCCACATATGGGGGAAATTTTTTTCGTTGCTATGGTCATGCAATTGCATTGAAAATATTCAATTAAAAATTCCACAGGTCCCATGTTCCCAAATTGTGTAAAAGGGCTCCCTAAAATGGCACTGTATATAACTTTGCTAAAATTATACTATTGCCAAAACTAAGATACACCTTCTTAGTTATTTCAAAATAACTTCCTATTATGTATTTTTAGGTTAGTATAAGTTTCTTAGTAGAAAAGGATTTTTTAATGAAATTTAATAAAGCGCTGATACATTCCTTGGAGTATCTTACTCTAGATTACTTAGAAGCTGAGAAATTCAAACCAGGAGGATTATTGATAACTTTTCCCCCCAAAATATTAATTAATTTTTTTATTTGGTCTTGGAATATACATAAGCGTTTCATAATGTAGAATTGTATCTGATCGGATTTTTATTTGGACCCCTGAGTGAAGTTTTTACCTTTTGCACTTAGGTCCCTCCAAGAATCTTTGAGTTGTCAAAATGAAAAATTGGCAATTCCACAGTGAAATTCAGTAATGTATGATCACAGCTATGCGATTTGTACATGATTGGGTTAATGGAATGTCCTCGAAACTGAAAACAGAAAAGTTGTACAAAACTTTGTGAAATTGCATTGTTGCCCAAAAGTGTCAGAACACCTTATCCATTACTTTGAAATACTTGAATTTTTTTATTCTACCCTAATAGAAGAATTTTAAATAATATAATTTTTAGAGTATAAATTATGAAGCGGTAGTGCATGTTCTAGACTACATTATGGAAGATAGTTTGGATTTATTAAAGGGAGATTGGTTTTGTTTACGGAACCTTTGTTTTGCTCGATCATTCATTATTTTTCCTTTACTTGAAGAAAACATAACATTGCTAGATCCATGTGGTAATAATAATACTATGCCTCCTCTGACACAAACCTCTTCTCTTGTCTATTAGTAGATGTCATCCCCGGAGAGGAAGGGGATGCACTACGTGTCCTCTTGAATGGAGTTTTTGGTGCCATATACAGCAAAGTCTTTTTTTAAAAATGAGAACACCCTAAGGTGGGGGATAATATATAAGGTTCCCCAGGCCTTTGTAAAGACAAATATATGCAGAGTAATGTTTTGTACACGGAGATCATTGAGGCAACATTGTTGCCTCCAAAAGAATACCTAGCATCTATTAATGAAAATGAGAATTGATGGATCTAGTGAATATGAAGGAGGTTAGGAGTGAAAGTTGCGATTCCAAAAGAAAGAATCTCCACCCCCTGTGTTAATTCTTTCCTTTGGCCAGGCAACTTCATTCTAGCACATCAAAATTAAGAGCTTAAAACATGACCAAATCTTCAATCCAGGAGTTTCAAAAGAGTTGTAAATTTAAGCATTCCATTCTCAGATCCAGAGCAGCCTGAGTGGCTGAGCATTAGGGATGGATTTCTGTATATGTAGAGGATTTGAAGTAGAGTTCAGCTCTAGTACCTGTAGAAAACCAAATGACAGAATATTAGCAGTATCAATCCTGCCTTGAGTCGTGCCTATGTGTTCTAATATAGGTTGTGTGCTCCCTATCCAGAGAGATGAGACCTCTAATGTGTGTAGGTATATTAGAAAGGTTCAGAACCAGTTCACTACTATGGGGTGGGTGATCCTTAGCAATTGCATCCGCCACAGAATTACATTCCCTGAACATATGTTTAAGGTCGGCATTCTTTAGAAGGGAATGCACCTTAGAGGCTAAAGCGAAAAAAGGCCAGAGTGCAGTATAAGGGTTCTTGATCATGTTCACAGCCAGCAAAGAATCAGATTCAATGGTGAAGGAACTATCCAAAGCTGGATAGGCTTGGCAGGCAAGTAGGATGGCTATAATTTCTGCTTGAAGTGAAGAAACTGTAGATATGGTAGTAGAATTTATAAGGCATAGAATTCCATCACAGTTTCTAGCAATCAGACCAATGGTGGAGTTAGTAGAGGACCAGGAAGCATCAACGTTGATCTTTATGCAGTTTGGTTTTGGCCTTTCCCAGAAGACAATAGATATTATAGGTTTAGGTGGTGGTCTAGGGGAGGGGATTAGATGAGAGAAACTATGGCTCATAGGGAGGGAAGAACTAGAGGGGCGAGGTTTGGCAGAGAGGGATAGGTAAATTAGATCACTGATGTCCTTGCATATTTGAACTGGAGAGAAGTTTTTGTTATCAAAATATAGACCATTTCTAGCCTTCCAAAGGCACCAGCAAATCAGGGAGGGGAGTATTTTACATCTTAGCTGATGCATTCTTGGAAGATCATTGCAATTCTAGAATAAAAAGAACCTTTCATTTATTGAATCCAGACTACGAAGATTAAAATCTAGTAATGCTTCCATCTTATTCCATATTTATTGAGAAAGGGGACAAGAGATAAAAAAAAGTGTTGGAGAGAATCAGAGTGATTACATGCAGGGCATTTTGAAGCAAGACTAAAACCACATTTCATCACCACATCATCAAAAGGCAGAAAAAAGTGCATCAGTTTCCATGTGAAAATAGAAATCTTTTTCTGCATTCTAGGATTCCATATAAGCTGAGTAGAAGGGAAGGTACCTGAGGAGAAAGTAAGCGTCTTATACTCAGATTTGAAAGTAAAAGCTCCTGTCACCTCTGGTTTCCAGATTAATCTATCCTCTATGTCTTCAGTGATTTCTGCTGCCTGCAAAAAAGTGAGAGTATCATGCTCTAAACAAGGAGAAATATGTGGTAGGATAGAGTCTCTGTTGCTTATGAACTGAGCAACTGAGCAAGATAAGAGTGGAGAAATGATAGAGGTAGGGATGAGATTCATAAGTGGCCCATTAGGGCACCTGTTAGCAGACCAAAAATTGCAGCTTCCTCTGCCATGAATAATTTGAGTGTTATTTTCTGCAAAAGAGTTAACTGAGCATATTCTCTTCCAAGTCATGGATTTTCTGTGTGTTTGGGGTAAGGACCAAATCATTTTTGCCCACATTGTGGTTTCCAATTGACTTTTCCACCAAAGTTTAAGTGAACAAGAATCAATTATAGCCTGAACTGATCTAAAACCTAAACCATTCTGAGACCTAGGAGCAGCTAGATCAGACCATTTTTTCCAAACTTTATTCTTCTTCCCTTCAGTCTCACCCCAGAAAAATGTAGACATCTTCATCTCTAATGTCTTAACTATATGGATAGGAGGCTTAGTGACAGTCCATAAGTGTTGAGGTAAGGAGTATATACAAGATTGAATTAGGGTCAGTTTACCTCCCAAACTCAACCATTATTGAATTAGGGTCAGTTTACCTCCCAAACTCAACCATTTATTTTTCCAATTCATCAGCTTTTTATTCAAAATTTCCATTAAAGGTTGGAAGTATATGTTAAGTGTTCTACCTTTAAAGATTGGACATCCTAGGTATTTGAAAGGAAAAGATCCTTTTTTCATTTTTAAGGTCATCTTAACCTGATTTATCTTAGCAACTGTAGCCCTTTTACTAATGTAAAAATCAGATTTTTCAAAATTAAATTTCTGGCCCGAGGTAGATTCAAAGATTTCTAGGAAGGCTTTAATCTTAATAAGGTTAGGTTTTGGGGCCTGCATGAAAATAATGGTATCATCAGCATTCATTAAGTGGGAGGCTGGTGTGATTGCTGAGGGTAACTGGAAATGTGTGAGGCTGTTATTCAAAAAAAAAAGAAGGAGAGGCTCCTAGAGAAAGCTTCTGAAAAAATATTAAAGAGAAGGGGGGAAAGGGGATCACCTTGTTTGATGCCTCTGGTAGCTTTAAAAAAGCCCACTGGATTACCATTTATAAGTACAGAGAAATGAGCCTAGGATAGATTATTCATGACAACATTCAAAAAACTCCCAGTAAAACCAAATCTACCAAGTATGTTCTTTAAAAAATCCCAGTTAACCCTATCAAAATCTTTCCTAAGGTCTAGCTTGAGAATAAAGTTAGACACTCTATTCTTTTTATCTAGAAATCTTAACATTTCCTGCAGGTAAAGTATATTATCTGAAATGTCTCTGTTCTTCATTAAGGCAGTTTAATTAGGTGAAATTAGATTCTCCGTATAAGGTTTCAATATTTCCATTAAAACCTTAGAACATATTTTATTTACCACATTTGAGAGGCTAATAGGTCTGAAATCATCAAAGCAGGAGGGTGTGGCTTTCTTTGGTGTCAAGGTTATCTAGGAGCTAGAAATACCCCTAGGCATATCTGACCCTAAGATGAAATCATTGACAGCAGATATTAGATCTTCCTAAATAAAATCTCAGCACATAGTATAGAATTTACTAGAGAAACCATCAGGGCCTGGACTACTGTTTTTGTTCAAACTCTTCATCACTAATTTGAGTTCCTCTTCTGAAACTAATTTGGATAGAGTTAGGTTATCTTGTTCAGTAATGACAGTAGGTATTTGGCTAAGAAAATGAGGGTAATAAGTGTTATTAGCCATCAGGTTGGGTTCAGATAAGAGTTCAGAGAAATAGGCTACAGCTTCTTTTTGGATATCTGATTGGGAGTTAAGCCATTGTCCCTGTCCATTTTTAATTTTTGAAATCTGTAATCTACAGTTCCTTTCCTGTACTATCTTATGAAAAAACTGAGTGTTATTATCACCAAGTTTGAACCATTTTGATCTAGCTTTCCGTTTCCAGAATTTATCTTTTTCCTTTAGAGCTCTAAGTAATAATGCCCTCTTCTCATTTAGTTTGATTAATTCTAAATTTGAGAGAGAGGAATCATAAACTAGTTCCTGTAATCTAAGGCCTTCCTCTGCAGTAGTAACATTAACATCTATGTTACCAAAACAGTTCCTATTCAAAATCTTTATCACTTTTTTGAATCTAATCAGTTTTAGGTAGAAACCTAACATTCCTGACTGGGGGCTAGGAATTGACCAATTTTCCTTGATTAGGTCTATAAATTCTGATCTGTTAAACCAGGAATTTATAAATCTAAAGGGTTTAGGGTGAGAACTAACTAGAGATGATACCTGTAGGAGGAGAGGAGAGTGATCTGAGGATTGTCTATTCAGAATTTGGATAGAAGATGATGGGAATTTTTTGTTCCACTGAATAGTACAAAGTCCTCTATCTAATCTCTTAGAAGTGGGATTCCTAAGCCTTGAGTTTTTCCAAGTAAATAGGTTCCCCACTGTGTTAATTTCCTGAATTCCAGAAGAGCTAATCCAATTGTTAAAATCTCTAATACTACCTAGGGAAGGTGAGCTGGGGCCTTTATATTCTGAAAGTGAAGAAATTGTATTAAAATCTCCTATGAAAATAGTTTAATTTTTAGGGAGTACACTCAGATCTTTCCATAGAGACTTCCTACTATCCCTAGTCATAAGGGCATAAACAAAAACTGCTTCCATGTCAATAGCAAAAATTAGGTGAGTTATTTTTACACACAAGAACTGATTATGATATGAGATTAGGGAGACTGATACAGGGTCATTCCACATAAGCAAGATTTTTCCATTATGAAGAGGGAGATTATATGTAAATTTGAGCTTTTCAATATAAGATTGACACTGGCTATTATCATACATAGGCTCAATGATACAAAGTAGTTGTATTTCTTCAGCTTAACTAGATGGTTTAGTCTTAGCATTGAAGATTCCATACCTCTAAGATTCCATATCAAAATATTAAAAGTTAAGGTGTGTGTTATTGTTCACATGATTTATGACTTTTAGTAGCTGATCTTAACATCATCTTGTTCAGCTAACGAAGGTAATTGTTCTTTTTATGCTTTGACTTACCTTGCTATTCAGTGTTACCTTTTAGGTTATCAGGCAGTAGTGCTGAGTAGGTGAGGTGGCTGTTGGAAAAGCTGGCCTCCTCCACCATGTCCTGCACTTCCAGATCAGTGAGTTCTTGTGGTTGAGAGAGGGTGTCTACATCCTGCAATACAGAGAATCTATTTTCCATCTTTCTTTATAGAGAAAGTGGGGGGTTAGTGGGAGAGGACTGATGCAGGGTTAGTCTGTGGGAGCCAATTTGAATATCATCCTTTGCATAGGCTAAAAGAGTAGGATTAGAAAGAGCAGTGGCATTTAAAATTTTTGTGAGGGAAGATTGAGAGTTATCTGGGGGTGAGTTGTTAGGGGACTGAGCTGGAGTAATTCTTTGTGATTGATGAGAAACAGTTTCAAGCTCTCCATTTATAATCTGAGGTAAGTAGGAAAAAGGGTTCAGAGAGAGGTTTGTTGTGGATCTCTGATGTGCTAGATGGCCTTTACTAGGAAGATGGTTAACAGACTGATTTTCCAAAGTCATAACAGGTGCCTTGTTAAATTTATTCCCAGTAGCTTGCCACTTTGGTTGAGTTTGGCTTTGTGGGATGGGAACCTGATTGTCCAGTAGCTTACCATTGATGTTTTGTGGGTTGGCTCTACACTGATTAAGGGAGTTGCCTAACTTAGCGCAATGATCACAGTATAGAAGAACATCTTCATATTCAATTTGGTATTTTCTATTATTAGTGTGGGAGGCCATCGCCGTACCTCTCAAAGTTAATATTTATAAGCCCTAAATGCTTACAATCCACACCTAAGTAGATAGCGGCAAGTCGGGGTCGTACACAAAGAAGAGGGATCTTCCTAAGCGTTTAGGCACAAAAGGTTGATATTAGACTAGAAGTATATATATGTACACATATAAAAGCGAGTAAAAAGGGGGGTTTGGTTGTTTGGTGGTCCTAAGCTATGAAAGTTAAAAGACAAGATAACTAGCAAGGTCAAGTAACTATGCTAATCATCAAACAAAACTAAGAAAAAAGGTTTTAAAACTACAACAGACAAAGCCTTGGGGGAAATAGATATCCACTTCCAAACCTAATATAGATCATTGAACCATTCACTCATCCTATCACATTTGTTACCTATGGGGAATGCCAATGGAAGATCAACATTCATTCATTTTTAATAGTAATTTGCAAAGACAAACAACGACCATTTGCAAACCTCATTGATGATCACCCTAGACAAGCAACGACCATAGGGGTATCTCATCAATGGCATTATAATGAAGGACCATAGATTTGACAACGACAAGCCTTCTACCAAAGACATAGCCATCTTAGCAAACATAGCATTCATTAGGCTAAACCCAGAACAAACCACATTCAAGGTTCAACCTTGCATTGCATCTATAGGATAAGTATGAGAACAATCCACATTAACATACTTATCTAGCAAGAATCACCACACATTATACTCGAGAAGTTCTAAGTTCATGTTCTTAGACTTTCATACAAAGGAGCTAAGGAATTCGTCACTTTCCTAATACCCTAACACTTCAATCATGCAATCAGTTCCTATTATCAAACCTCCCATGGCATAAATGAAGCAAAACATAGCATTAAGAACACATGAATACTAAATAACAAATGCGTCAAGAATAAGTGAAACAATCTACTCTCTACTTCAACTACTTGTTGTGAAGATAAATCTTCTATCCTTCTTAGATAGTAGTTTGCAAGAGTGAATTCGATATCTCTTGTCAAACCTCACCAATGACTCCCTTAGGACTAAGAGTATGTCATTGATGGACGAAGAATCAACAAGCTTGGCA
This sequence comes from Rubia yunnanensis, assembly GCA_037428765.1. Lineage (NCBI taxonomy): Eukaryota > Viridiplantae > Streptophyta > Magnoliopsida > Gentianales > Rubiaceae > Rubia > Rubia yunnanensis. The sequence goes on along the minus strand of CM075069.1, from coordinate 58,544,822 downwards.
ACACTTATAAATACTACACCGTATCTAAGCATTTAACCAATTCATGCATTTACACAAGATTAGTCAAGAACGATCGACATTCATAGACTTCTCTCATTTGCTACCTAAAACAAACATGACAATGAGTTTGACATCATCACATTCATCTAGCAATTATCAACACACCAACATCATTTAAGAAGCTCTAACTCATGATATTGGATTTCACATTAAAAGAGGGGAGAATTTGCTAATTTCTCCCAACCCTAACAAGTAATCATGCAAGCAATTCATATACTCAAGCTTCCAACAACATCAATGCAATTAACAATTCACATCCAAATCTCAATAAATGCACAATAGCAAAAGAACTAAAATAGATAGATATGGTTCTTACTACATAGATATGGAAGCATCAATCCATTGCTCCCAAGATAAACCTAAGCTAGATAATCAAAACCCATAACATAGAACAAAGATCTACAAAGAAAATGGAAGAAAATGGTGAAAAACTAGGGTTTTGGAGCCCCCAAGTCGGCCTTGGGAAAATGGGGAAGAAGGGGGGCTATTTATAGCCCAAGTTGGTCAAAAAGAAGGTCAAAATGCAGCAGCTGTCGCCCAGGCAGAATTGGCATCGCCCGGGCGGGAATGGGCTCCCTCGGGCGGCGGACGTCTCAGCCCAAATTCAGAAATGGCCTCGCCCGCGGCTTCTTGTTTTGCTTCCCACGGGTGAACCGTTGATCCATTTTGGGAGTTCTTGTAGTCGATTTTATAGTACTCGAGAAGAGGAATCCAATGGTACTACTCTTGGAGGCTAATTCTTCTCGGAAAATTCTCAGGAATCTGCTTCAAAACATACATCATTCTTCACCCTTTGCTTTGCTTTCCTTTCTTTACTTTATCTTCTACCACTTTGTGAGTGGCCTTCCATCGTCTACCACCCTTTCGAATGGCCTTCACTAAACCACTCCAAAGTGCTCACGAGCAATCTACAAATTAAGCTTACAAAAAGAAATCTAGATGCTCGTAAGGACAAAAAAAATCCATTAGACTAAACATAGGTTACAAAATGAAGGATTTAGATATAAAAACCAAAAATGGTCATCTAAACCCCTTATCGTGTAAACCTATGCAAATCTAGCAATCTTACAACAAAAATATGACAAAAGTGATGTTAAATGCTTTGGAAAATACATTCATTTGACGTCTCATCAAATCTATCCACACTTAAACCTTACTCGTCCTCGAGTAAATTAGAACAAGCAAAGGTCAAAGCGAAAACTAGCATGTAAAAGTTTTCCCAAAACATCCAACATTATATTCCTAGACTGCCCTAATCCCCAAGACATAAGAATCTCTCACACTCTCACATCCCAAAGACTAAGATAATCTAAACAACCAACAAACCATAACAAAAGTGAGGTATACATATAATGCCAAGCTAACTTACTATACCGAACAAGCCATTAATAGACAAATCAAGAGAAGCATAAAAATTTTCAATTTCTTTCATTTTCTCTCATTTTTCCAAGGAGCCCTCTCGGGTTTTCATCCTAGCTTCACACATTTTTCTTTTTTCAATGCTCACCCTCACCTTTTTCCACACCATTTGGCCTCTCATTTTTTCATAGGTCACCCTTTTGGATTTTCGACCTATCCGGGCCTCCCACTTTTGCCTAAGTTTCCATCTCGGGTTTTCAACTAGCGAGATTTTTTTTTCATTTTTTTTTCATACAAAACAAATCAAAGTGGAGCATATGCACACTACAATACAATACAATGCGATATATTTCTCTTTACATCCCCACACTTGAAACACACATTGTCCTCAATGTGAAAAGAACAAGATAAAGAAATAAGGGAGAGAAAAACAAATACTCACAAACTAGGACATTGAAGGTCCTTCCCGGTGATGGCAATGCTCACTTCTCAATGAATGTTCTCTCCTCCACGTTCTCGAACTACGTCCAACATGCAACTTTGATCCATCCACTACGAAGCCACAAATATGCAAATCCCAATCAACACTCACAAAAGACAATAACTAGTAGTACTCCTAGATGGTGGTTTTGGTAGTGGTTTTTGGTGGTGGGTTGTGGTGGTATTCTTGTGGTTTTGGGTAAGGGTTTGAGGCCATGGTTGAGGATTTGTTTTTCAAGAAAAGAAAAACACTAACCAAACTTAAAAAGCTCGGGTTGCCTCCCTAGAAGCTCCGTATTTTTAAGGTTTTCGGCACGACCCTAATGTTATTCATATGGTGAAGGTTTGAACCCCTTCACCATGAGTGTCCAAAAGTAGAGAGCTGCGGGTACAAAAATTTCAAGCGTAAAGTCTTGTGGAGGTGGAGATTGTTTGATGGGAGTTGGGTGGTTAGGAGGCTTGGGATTGTCTTTTGGCTCATCTCTTATCTCCCTCAAAACTTCCAAAAATGGTGGAGTTGGTTCACTAGGTGGGGGAAGGGGTGACGATGCTAATGAATGTAGCACAATCACCTCTTCCTCCATTTTTTCATCCTCAACAACCAACTCCTCATCCCCATCGAACTCAAACTCATTTCTCATGGAGACCTCACTCACTGAATCCTTGAGTTCGACTTGGGATGGTGTATTTTTGGAATCACGAGCTACCATTCGGGCCAACGCTTCCGATATACTCCTCGCATGCCTCTCAATAGCCTTAACACTAAAGGAGAGCCGAGTGTCCGGGTCCTCACTAGTAAAATTGTTCAAGTTTGCTATTGCATTCATGAATTCCTCACACGTCAAACTTGAACTTCCTTGTTGGGCTTAGTTTTGGGGTATGGTATAAGATGGTGATGGCCAACTATTTTTCTCGTATTGTTGGTTTTCCAGCTCATTCTCATACCACCAATCTGGATTACCACTCCACTCTGGATTGTAAGAATTGTGGTATGAATTCCATTCTCGAGCTTCTTGCCCTTGAAAAGAAACATCTCCTACCTCTTGGTAGCACTCTTCATAATACCCTTGGTTTTGGAAACCAAAGTTTCTTTCGCCATCATAGTGCTCATCTCTCAACAAATAGCAAGACTTGGTAGGATGGTTAGAATGACACATCTTACAAAACCATGCTTGTTGAGCCTCTCTTCTCATCATGAGTTCCCTCAAGGTGAGACGTTCCATTTGATTCTATTTTTTTTCTATTTCAAAGGTCCGGAATCATATTGCAAGGATTCTCGATAAAAATTTACCAAGAACTCAAGCAATACCTACTTCGAACAAAAATAACCAAAAAGTAGCAAAAATTAAAAGCAACTAGCTAATATGCAACCAAATATTCCCAAACACATAAAAATAAACGCCTCTTCCCCGCCAGCGGCGCCAAAATTTGGGAGGCCATCACCGTACCTCTCAAAGGTAATATTTATAAGCCCTAAATGCTTAATATCTACAACTAATTAGATAGCGGCATGTCGGGGTCATCCACGAAGAAGAGGGATCTTCCTAAGCATTTAGGCACAAAAGGTTGATATTAGGCTAGAAGTAGATATATGTACACATATAAAAGCGAGTAAAAGGGGGGGGTTTGGTTGTTTGGTGGAACTAAGCTATGAAAGTTAAAAGACAAGATAACTAGCAAGGTTAAGTAACTATGCTAATCATCAAACAAAACTAAGAAAAAGGGTTTTAAAACTTCCAAACCTAATATAGATCATTGAACAATTCACTCATTCTATCACATTTGTTACCTATGGGGAATGCCAATGGAAGATCAACATTCATTCATTCTTAATAGTAATTTGCAAAGACAAACAATGACCATTTGCAAACCTCATTGATGATCACCCTAGACAAGCAACGACCATAGGGGTATCTCATCAATGGCATTATAGTGAAGGACCATAGATTTGACAACGACAAGCCTTCTACCAAAGACATAGCCATCTAACCAAACATAGCATTCATTAGGCTAAACCCGGAACAAACCACATTCAAGGTTCAACCTTGCATTGCATCTATAGGATAAGTATGAGAACAATCCACATTAACATACTTATCTAGCAAGAATCACCACATATTATACTCGAGAAGTTCTAAGTTCATGTTCTTAGACTTTCATGCAAATGAGCTAAGGAATTCGTCACTTTCCTAACACCCTAACACTTCAATCATGCAAACACTTCCTATTATCAAACCTCCCATGGCATAAATGAAGCAAAACATAGCATTAAGAACACATGAATACTAAATAACAAATGCTTCAAGAATAAGTGAAACAATCTACTCACTACTTCAACTACTTGTTGTGAAGATAAATCTTCTATCCTTCTTAGATAGTAGTTTGCAAGAGTGAATTCGATATCTCTTGTCAAACCTCACTAATGACTCCCTTAGGACTAAGAGTATGCCATTGATGGCATTTAGCACGAAGAATCAAAGCTTGGCAACACTTATAAATACTACACCGTATCTAAGCATTTAACCAATTCACGCATTTACACAAGATTAGTCAAGAACGATCGACATTCATAGACTTCTCTCATTTGCTACCTAAAACAAACATGACAATGAGTTTGACATCATCACATTCATCTAGCAATTATCAACACACCAACATCATTTAAGAAGCTCTAACTCATGATGTCGGATTCCACATTAAAAGAGGGGAGAATTAGCTAATTTCTCCCAACCCTAACAAGTAATCATACAAGCAATTCATATCCTCAAGCTTCCAACAACATCAATGCAATTAACAATTCACATCCAAAGCTCAATAAATGCACAATAGCAAAAGCACTAAAATAGATAGATATGTTCTTACTACATAGATATGGAAGCTTCAATCCATTGCTCCCAAGATAAAACTAAGCTAGATAATCAAAACCCATAACATGGAACAAAGATCTACAAAGAAAGAAGAAGAAAATGGAAGAAAATGGCGAAAAACTAGGGTTTTGGAGTCCCCAAGTCGGGCTTGGGAAAATGGGGAAGAAGGGGGGCTATTTATAGCTCAAGTTGGTCAAAAAGAAGGTCAAAACGCAGCAGGTGTCGCCCGAGTGGAATTGGCATCGCCCGGGCGGAAATGGGCTCCCCCGGCCGGCGGACGTCTCAGCCCAAATTTAGAAATGGCCTCGCCCGCGGCTTGTTGTTTTGCTTCCCACGGGTGAACCGTTGATCTGTTTTGGGAGTTCTTGTAGTCAATTTTATAGTACTCGAGAATTGGAATCCAATGGTACTACTCTTGGAGGCTGATTCTCCTTGGAAAATTCTCAGAACTCTGCTTCAAAACATACATCATTCTTCACCCTTTGCTTTGCTTTCCTTTCTTTGCTTTATCTTCTACCACTTTGTGAGTGGCCTTCCATCTTCTACCATCCTTTCGAATGGCCTTCACTAAACCACTCCTAAGTGCTCACGAGAAATCTACAAATTAAGCTTACAAAAAGGAATCTAGATGCTTGTAAGGACAAAAAAATCCATTAGACTAAACATAGGTTACAAAATGAAGGATTTAGATATAAAAACCAAAAATGGTCATCTAAACCCCTTATCGCGTAAACCTATGCAAATCCAGCAATCTTACAACTTAAATATGACAAAAGTGATGTTAAATGCTTTGGAAAATATATGCATTTGATGTCTCATCAAACCTCTCCACACTTAAACCTTACTCATCCTCGAGTAAATAAGAACAAGCAAAGGTCAAAGCGTAACTAGCATGTAAAAGTTTTCCCAAAACATCCAACATTATATTCCTAGACTGCCCTAATCCCCAAGACATAAGAATCTCTCACACTTCCACATCCCAAAGACTAAGATAATCTAAACAACCAACAAACCATAACAAAAGTGAGGTATACATATAATGCCAAGCTAACTTACTCTACCGAACAAACCATTAATAGACAAATCAAGAGAAGCATAAAAATTTTCAATTTCTCTCATTTTCTCTCATTTTGCCTAGGAGCCCTCTCAGGTTTTCATCCTAGCTTCACACATTTTTCTTTTTTCAATGCTCACCCTCACCGTTTTCCACACCATTTGGCCTCTCATTTTTTCATAGGTCGCCCTTTCGGGTTTTCGACCTATCCGGGCCTCCCACTTTTGCCTAAGTTTCCCTCTCGGGTTTTCAACTTAGCGGGATTTTTTTTCATACAAAAAAAATCAAAGTGGAGCATATGCACACTACAATACAATACAATGCGATATATTTCTCTTTACATCCCCACACTTGAAACACACATTGTCCTCAATGTGAAAAGAACAAGATAAAGAAATAAGGGAGAGAAAAATAAATACTCACAACTAGGACATTGAAGGTCCTTCCCGGTGATGGCAATGCTCACTTCTCAATGAATGTTCTCTCCTCCATGTTCTCAAACTACGTCCAACATGCAACTTTGATCCATCCACTACGAAGCCACAACTATGAAAATCCCGATCAACACTCACAAAAGACAACAACTAGTAGTACTCCTAGATGGTTGTTTTGGTAGTGGTTTTTGGTGGTGGGTTGTGGGGGTATTCTTGTGGTTTTGGGTAAGGGTTTGAGGCCATGGTTGAGGATTTTGTTTTTAAGAAAAGAAAACCGCTAACCAAACTTAAAAGCTCGGGTTGCCTCCCTAGAAGCTCCGTATTTTTAAGGTTGTCGGCACGACCCTAATGTTATCCATATGGTGAAGGTTTGAACCCCTTCACCATGAGTATCCAAAAGTAGAGAGGTGCAGGTACAAAAATTTCAAGAGGAAAGTCTTGTGGAGGTGGAGATTGTTTGAAGGGAGTTGGGTGGTTAGGAGGCTTGGGATTGTCTTTTGGCTCATCTCCTATCTCCCTCAAAACTTCCAAAAATGGTGGAGTTGGTTCACTAGGTGGGGGAAGGGGTGACGATGCTAATGAATGTAGCACAATCACCTCTTCCTCCATTTTTTCATCCTCAACAACCAACTCCTCATCCCCGTCGAACTCAAACTCATTTCTCATGGAGACCTCACTCACCGAATCCTTGAGTTCAACTTGGGATGGTGTATTTTCAGAATCACGAGCTTCCATTCGAGCCAACACTTCCAATATACTCCTCGCATGCCCCTCAATAGCCTCAACACTAGAGGAGAGCCGAGTGTCCGGGTCCTCACTAGTAAAATTGTTCAAGTTTGCTATTGCATTCATGACTTCCTCACGTGTCAAACTTGAACTTCCTTGTTGGGCTTAGTTTTGGGGTATGGTATAAGATGGTGATGGCCAACTATTTTTCTCATATTGTTGGTTTTCCAGCTCATTCTCATACCACCAATCTGGATTACCACTCCACTCCGGATTGTAAGAATTGTGGTATGAATACCATTCTTGAGCTTCATGCCCTTGAAAAGCAACAACTCCTACCTCTTGGTAGCACTCTTCATAATACCTTTGGTTTTGGAAACCAAAGTTTCTTTCGCCATCATAGTGCTCATCTCTCAACAAATAGCAATACTCGGTAGGATGGTTAGAATGACACATCTTACAAAACCTTGCTTGTTGAGCCTCTCTTCTCATCATGAGTTCCCTCAAGGTGAGACGTTCCATTTGATTCTATTTTTTTTCTATTTCAAAGGTCCGGAATCATATTGCAAGGATTCTCGATAAAAATTTACCAAGAACTCAAGCAATACCTACTCTGAACAAAATAACCAAAAAGTAGCAAAAATTAAAAGCAACTAGCTAATATGCAACCAAATATTCTCAAACACATAAAAATAAACGCCCCTTCCCCGCCAGCGGCGCCAAAATTTGGGAGGCCATCACCGTACCTCTCAAAGGTAATATTTATAATCCCTAAATGCTTAATATCTACAACTAAGTAGATAGCGGCAAGTCAGGGTGGTCCACGAAGAAGAGGGATCTTCCCAAGCATTTAGGCACAAATCGTTGATATTAGGCTAGAAGTAGATATATGTACACATATAAAAGCGAGTAAAAGGAGGGGGGTTTGGTTGTTTGGTGGTCCTAAGCTATGAAAGTTAAAAGACAAGATAACTAGCAAGGTCAAGTAACTAATCATAAAAAAAACTAAGAAAAAGGGTTTTAAAACTACAAAAGACAAAGCCTTGGGGGCAATAGATATCCACTTCTAAACCTAATATAGATCATTGAACCATTCACTCATCGTATCACATTTGTTACCTATGGGGAATGCCAATGGAAGATCAACATTCATTCATTCTTAATAGTAATTTTCAAAGACAAACAACGACCATTTTCAAACCTTATTGATGATCACCCTAGACAAGCAATGACCATAGGGGTATCTCATCAATGGCATTATAGTGAAGGACCATAGATTTAACAACGACAAGCCTTCTACCAAACACATAGCCATTTAACCAAACATAGCATTCATTAGGCTAAACCTAGAACAAACCACATTCAAGGTCCAACCATGCATTGCATCTATAGGATAAGTATGAGAACAATCCACATATACATACTTATCTAGCAAGAATCACCACACATTATACTCGAGAAGTTCTAAGTTCATGTTCTTAGACTTTCATGCAAATGAGCTAAGGAATTCGTCACTTTCCTAACACCCTAACACTTCAATCATGCAAACACTTCCTATTATCAAACCTCCCACGGCATAAATGAAGCAAAACATAGCATTAAGAACACATGAATACTAAATAACAAATGCTTCAAGAATAAGTGAAACAATCTACTCACTACTTTAACTACTTGTTGTGAAGATAAATCTTCTATCCTTCTTAGATAGTAGTTTGCAAGAGTGAATTTGATATCTCTTGTCAAACCTCACCAATGACTCCCTTAGGACTAAGAGAATACCATTGATGTCATTTGGCACAAAGAATCAACATGCTTGGCAACACTTATAAATACTACACCGTATCTAAGCATTTAACCAATTCATGCATTTACACAAGATTAGTCAAGAACGATCGACATTTATAGACTTCTCTCATTTTCTACCTAAAACAAACATTGCAATGAGTTTGACATCATCACATTCATCTAGTAATTATCAACACACCAACATCGTTTAAGAAGCTCTAACTCATGTTGTTGGATTCCACATTAAAAGAGGGGAGAATTAGCTAATTTCTCCCAACCCTAACAAGTAATCATACAAGCAATTCATATACTCAAGCTTCCAACAACATCAATGCAATTAACAATTCACATCCAAAGCTCAATAAATGCACAATAGCCAAAGCACTAAAATAGATAGATATGGTTCTTACTACATAGATATGGAAGCTTCAATCCATTGCTCCCAAGATAAAACTAAGCTAGATAATCAATACCCATAACATAGAACAAAGATCTACAGAGAAAGAAGAAGAAAATGGTGAAAAACTAGGGTTTGGGAGCCCCCAATTTGGGCTTGGGAAAATGGGGAAGAAGGGGGCTATTTATAGCCCAAGTTGGTCAAAAAGAAGGTCAAGACACAGCAGGTGTCGCTCGGGCGGAATTGGCATCGCCCAGGTGGAAATGGGCTCGCCCGGGCGGCGGAGGTCTCAGCCCAAATTCAGAAATGGCCTCACCCGCGGCTTCTTGTTTTGCTTCCCACGGGTGAACCGTTGATCCATTTTGGGTGTTCTTGTAGTCGATTTTATAGTACTCAAGAAGAGAAATCCAATGGTACTACTCCTGGAGGCTGATTCGTCTCGGAAAATTCTCATAACTCTGCTTCAAAACATACATCATTCTTCACCCTTTGCTTTGCTTTCCTTTCTTTACTTTATCTTTTACCACTTTGTGAGTGGCCTTCCATCTTCTACCATCCTTTTGAATGGCCTTCACTAAACCACTCCTAAGTGCTCACAAGCAATCTACAAATTAAGCTTACAAAAAGGAATCTAGATGCTCGTAAGGACAAAAAAAATCCATTAGACTAAACATAGGTTACAAAATGAAGGATTTAGATACAAAAACCAAAAATGGTCATCTAAACCCCTTATCGTATAAACCTATGTAAATCTAGCAATCTTACAACAAAAATATGACAAAAGTGATGTTAAATGCTTTGGAAAATACATGCATTTAACGTCTCATCATAGTGACTGACCCAAGTCTGATGAAATTACTCAAAGGTTTCTGTTGGTCGATTTCTACACACAGTTTAATAGCGGAAGGTCTAGTGAGCATTTCAGTGGCTAGATCATTCTTAATGAAGCTTCCTATGCTATTTACAATGGCCTTAATAGATGAAGAATTATAGTACACTGAGGAACTTCCCTGATAGTGCACCAAATCGGCACGATTGGAGATTCCCTATGGGTGGAGAAGTCAGGAGACCATTTGAGCATTTTCAGCTGGACTCCATTGAAACTCCAAATTCCCTTGATCCAACACCTCTGGTAATCATTAACTTGATCAAACTTGATCAACACATGCTTGTAATCCAAGGAGCCCAGTTGATAGTTGTCGACAAAACCAACCGTCTTGAATGCTAGCTCTAAATGCTCCATCGATAGCCTTCCCCTTGTGAATTTACCGACCAACGCATTAGCATAATGAGAAGAGAGTTTGGCAATTTGGTCATCAGAATAAAGGCATGCCGGATCCCCTAAGTGTTCGGATTTGGGGGTTAGCTCGGGATTGTTAGGTAGGGATGTCGTTAGAGGTGGGGATTTGGTTTGGAGGGCAGCTAGGAAAGTTTTTGGTATAGCCTGCATGGTTTTGCTATCCGCCATTGTGGCCGACGAAGCAGGAGCCATCTCTCAGGTGGTCGTTATCGGCAGAAATAGTCGTTAACGGCGAAGAGAAAGAAACCATTTCCAGCGAGAGAGGGGAAATGATGATTTAGTTACTGTAGCGAGAGAGGATTTTCTCACGAGCTGTGATACTGCAAAGTCCACTCAAGTATTTCATACAAATACCTTCCACACATCATAAAAACCTTAACAATACTAGTTTATCAAACATGAACAAACACTCAACGGAGATCAATATAAGCCTAAGTATAGAGATATGTAACTAATGTACATTAACAGTATGTACATAATTGCAGTATAGACCAAAGTTTGTATTGTATGGCAAGGTTAACTAACATTTTTTTCAAAAACTTGCATGACTAACAATCTTGGCAGAATTATAAATAATCTTCCAAAAAAACTTACCTTATTCCTTTACAAACCTTGGGTTGAAGATCTGATGGTGTTTGTAGGGAAGATTTTCTCTTCAACTTTGTCAATTGGAAGGTGAAGCATTTGCGGTTCTGTTATTTTATTTATGTACATAAAAAGTTAGCACCGGTAGGAACAAAGGATACCTGTGCCTTTCTAGTCTAAGGTAACTGCCCATCGTTACCTTAGATCAATTAATTTGACTCTTTTTTCCAACTCGAGAGCAAAGTTAAAAAGTATTTTCAAAGTAAATGGCATCGGCCGTACAGCCGGTGCTAAAAAGGGAAAATACATGTGCCGCATCATCTTAAGGCAACTGCCTAATTTTGCTTTAAATAATTTATTTCACTCTTTTTCCAATGCGAGAGCAAAGTTCATAAATATTTTCTAAGTACATAGCACCGACAGAAATACCGGTGCTAGTAAGGAAAAATACCGGCACCTATACACGTTGCCTAAAGCTACTTTAAATCATATTATCAGTCCTTTATTCCAACCCGAGATCAAATTGCAATAATATTTTCTAAATACAAAGCACCGATACAAATACCGGTGCCAGTTATACCAAATACCGGTGCCTTTGATTAAATAGAGCACATACTCCATTTTTCAACACCCATTGTGGATACTATTACCAGTGTTTGTTGCCATTTAAACTTGTTTTTTAAAAAATACTATAACGAAGGAGAAAATAGAAACATGCAACACTACATATGAACTAAACCCAAATTCATAAATTAATATTAATATGTTGAACGGATAGGACACTAGCGAGTACACAAAATTATAATGCTAATTACATTTATGGTGATAAGATTACTACAAGAAAAATGACCTTTTACTTCGCCCTTTTACGTCAGTTTTTTTGTTAATCCCAAATAACCGAGGTAAAAAGTTCTTTTACCTCGATTATTTTTTTTGAAGTAAAATGTATTTTTTACCGCAGTTTTAAAAAATTGAGGTATATATATATTTTACCTCGGTTGTTATATGAATTGAAGTAAAAGGTAAATAAAACGAGTAAATAATGTTACCGAATAGCGTGCGATGCCGTATATGTTGTTTCAAAAGCTGGATCGAACTCGCTTTACACGTCGTTGTTATCGATACATTTTGCGAATAACTAGTGAAGTCGCATATATGTAAAAGATAAGTTATGTAATAAGTCATAGTAAAACATATTGATTAGAAATATATATACATATACATACGGAGTTGTCAACAAATAAAATTTATTTAAATTTTTTTACAAAAGTTGGTATTCTCCCAAAGTTCAGCTACTTCAAAGTGCAGTCAAAACTTAGGCTATCAATAGGCATCAAATGATGTTTAATGTCAAAGAATCAAGCATCTGGGTTGCTCTGTTCTGTGGTGAACTATACAAAAATCAAAATGTATTAGTTTTTATGAATTGTGAAGTTTTGTTATTAAATACATATATATGTGCAAATAGATGAATACTTGAAAAAAGACCAATTAGGCGATCCTTCGCTAGCCATTAGTCCTGCATGAAAAATGAAAGTTTTAAGTACAAAACTACCCCATGAAATACAACGTTCGACGTCGGAAAATATAGAGGTGCATGTCGGTCCAAAGCAATGGGGTAGTCAACATATACATGCGACTTCACAAACTTGTCGGTCAAACCGAATACAAGACCGACACAAAACCGAAGTCACATATGTAAATCCAGTGTAAACTTTGAAGCCATAATGCGACATCAATAATATTTCGGTCACACCGAAGGTCAGAAACTGTAAAATAAGCTACTGGAAATAAGAATATGCGACATCACATTAATATTGTAACAACCGAGTTTTGACAGACATGATACCGACGTTGCATATTTCAGCGGCAATAACGAACATAGGCCCATGAAAATTGAAAAAATGAAACTTTATCAACATCAAAATTAATTTAAACCCCTTAGAGACATACCAAAACATTGTCTAACCAATTTGTAAAGTATGAATTACAAAACATATTCATAGACCACAGATCGAACATTGGAAAGTAAGAATTACAAAACATATTCACAGACCACAGATTGAACATTGCAAAGTAAGAGTCACAAAACATAGTTTTTGAACATTAGAAAATCCATGCCTTTTTCCATGGGAGAAGATAAGAGAGGGGAAGAATTACCCACCTCCACTCGGGGTTGTTAAAAGTTATAGCTCAAATTAACCTGAGCAAAAGTGTAGGATAAAAGATAGAGATTTTTAATCCTTCACCTAACTCACTACTAAGCTACATGTAGGGTAGTTAGTGGCAAGCCCGGGTATGTCCACGAAGATGCGAGGGCCTAATAGTCAAGTAGAGACAACCACAAATGGTCGTCAATCTGTCATGTTGCTAGGAATAGTTAGTATAGTAAAAGTTGAGGGGGAGGTGGGTTTTCAATTATCAGCTACAAACATTAAGATAAATCAGAAGTAATCTATATAAACAAGCACTTGGGGTATTTGTGTAGCATGATTTATATATGGCTTCTATCCTCGATTCATTCACATATAGGCTTATAAACCTATCTATTGAATATGTCCTAAAGTGTGGAGATAGCCTGGTATTTTCCCTCGTTTGTCACACATGGTACTTACCACTATGCCATTATCTCTCCATCTAGGTAATTTGGGTATGCACTCTAGTCCAGTGATGCTGCAGACCACTCCCCATTGCATCACTCCTAAGGCTAACACGCCCCCGCTTAGAGAAACAAAGCCTACCTAAAAGGGTAATGTCTCGCGCGGGTCGTAATTGTTAGATATGTAGTGAACGTATTACATCCCCAACACTTCACTGTGGATCTAAATTCATAGGCCTAGAGAGGCAAAGGAAAAGACACCTTGTTATGACTCTAGGGTCAGCACAACTCTAGTTGCTACGAACAATCACACTAATTAATTGGGGTAAGCCAAGGACATTTTTCCATCGGGATTTTCCAAATTGACCGCCCAACATGTTGATTTCTCACACAACTAGCCAATTAGAATCATGTATAACACATAAATGAGTTTATCTCAAAGGAAAAGAATGCACTCATCTCCCCGGTGTTCTTTCTACTCCACAATTTTAACACTGCTAAGATAGTAATGAAGCCTAGCAGGATTCCATACTACCACACATGCATGAGCGCATCATCACAATGACATAACATAGATCATAATTTCATATAAACAACAAGTTCAAGAAAAATTATCCATAGGACAATATAGATAGGGAAATTAAAATATCAAAAAGGCATGATCAAAACATGAATACAAATATCCCTAAGCTACTAATATACTCCCTAGAAAATAGATATCTAGGGAAAATATGGAGTTAGATGCCATGGATATAAGAAAATAAGATTAAGAAAAGAAAAGAAAAGAGAAGAAGAACTCAAGAGAGAGAAAAAATCTACATTATGCCTACTTGTCTAACTTTATGAGACTAAGAGCTCCTTATATATGAGAAGATAAATGGGCTTCTAAAGTCCCAAGTTTGGAAGAAACCCTAATTCTCCTCTAGTTAGTAAACCCTAGTAAACTAAAAGCTATATATAGTAGTAGGAGATTGAGGCCTAAAAATAGGCCAAAACCCTAATCAGCCACCGCTGACACAAGCTGCTACAAATAGCATGGCCTGTACCATTGACGTGGTCTCGTGTTGGTGCGGTCCGTCTGATCTGGCAAAGGCCACAAGCCCCGTACTGGCACGGAGCATGCCATCGGGCACAACCATGCTGGGTGTAGTCTACATCCTCCGGCGCAGCCCATTTTCAGGAATGTCATTTATGGAATTCTGATGTGCGGTTTGTGTCATTTGTCATAGGCCATCATTAGAATCCTTATTTTTATCAGTCTTTTGGAATGGGCCACTTCATTCTTCACATCCTGCTTACTGGTCTTAACATTTTGGACTTGGAATGGTGTGGGCCATGTGCAACGGGACACTTCACACTCATACTTAGCAATTTTATAGTGAAAAGAGCCTCTTAAGGACACAGCCTACAGAGATTGGCACAGCCCGTTCTGGGATTTGGCATGGCTTATGCCAGAAGCCCTTGACACAGACCGTATGGTGTGGCGCGGGATGGTGGTGTTTGGTCTTGTGCCGGCCATAAGCGGTCTATGCTTGCTTGTTGATGCTTCACCCGACTGCATTTCATTGCTTGGCTACGGATGAACCATTGGTTAGTTTTGAGAGTTTTTGTAGTCTATTTCATAGCGCTCAAGAAGACAAATCCAATAGAACCAACCTCAAAGGATGATTCTTCTTAGATACTTCCATGAACTTGACGCAACTCCGAACCACAATCCTCCATTTCTTTCATGGACATTTTGAACTTCAAGGCCGCCTATGTTAGGCTCCATCCTTCTACTACCACGATGTGATGTCTGTGGCCTTCATCTACTACCATTCTAATGTGAATGGATTTCAACATCTTCGACCGTCCTTACGAACAACCTTCAATATAAAATGTAAGTAAAAGTATCCACGAGCGACCTACTAAGGATAATCACAAAGGAAGATCTAGATGCTCGTGGATACAAGGTTTCCATTAGTACCAACTAAGTCTACGAAATCTGTGATTTAGACAAGAAAACCAAATATGGTCATCTAAACCCCTTGCCACGTAAAATTAATTAATACTAGCAATCCAACAAGTGAAACAAGCTAATTATTATGCCTAATTTATGGGTTAATGCACGCCTAATGGTGCATATCAACCTCCCATACTTAAGCCTTTGCTCATCCTCAAGTAAATAAGAACAAGAAAAAGCCTAAGCAAAATGTAGCATGAGGGTATAAGTTTGCCTATGCATTTGGCTTATTCCTATATTCCCCTGTTCTAAAGAAGCAAGAATCTCACACCTCTCACACTCCCTGAAGAACCTAAAGTAATCCAACCACCCAAAGTAAAGTGAAGAAAAAGGTAAGCTAAAAAGATAAGTGTATTGGCTAGCTTACTTTCCCAAGAAGTTCCCCAAGAGCAATCAAAGAGTTGTTTCCAAAACACCACCAAGGAATTTCTAAAGATTCTCAACTCGATTGTAACCAAGGTTAACTCTAGATTCTCAACTCAATCACTACCAAGGAAGGTGCCAAAGTATCATCGACTTAGTTTTTGTTTCTCTCAATTTCTCTCATTTTTCCTAGGAACCCTTTCGGGTTTTCATCCATGGAGAGTGATTCAGCCCTTAGCCCAGATGGGTTTAGAGGTAAATTCTTCAAGTCCATTGGAATGTCATTAAAACTTATTTATTGCAAGCAGTTCAGGATTTCTTAGATGGAAATTAAATCCCAAAAGTAATATCATCTACCCTAATTTCCCTGACCCCCGGAAAAAAAGTCTGTTCATAATTTAAAGACTCCAGGCCAATCAGTTTATGTAATTTTATTAATAAATTATGCCTAAACTGTTTGACCACGGATTGAAACCTCTAATGCCTGTCCTTATTTCATCTGAACAATCAGCATTTGTTTAGGGAAGGGAATTGGCTGATAATGTCTTGCTTATACAAGAGACCACTAATTTCCTTAACTCTAAATTAAGAGGTTATAACATCATCTTTAAACTTGATATGATAAAGGCTTTTGACAGAGTCTCCTGGCAATTTTTAACCTACATCCTCTTAACGTGGGGCTTCAATGAACAGTTGGTTAAACTATAATGGGGAATTTAAAAGCCTCTTTCTTCTGAGTCCTAATAAATTGCAGTCCCAATGGTTTCTTTCAACTATCAAGAGGTTTAAAACAAGGAGATCCTCTCTCTCCATACTTGTTTATCTTAATGGCTAAGGCATTCACAAGAAATCTGAATTTCCTATTCCAACATTCCAATATGGAATATTATAAAATGCCTCAATCACTGATCAAAGTCACATATGTGTCATTTGCAGATGATACTGTAATATTCATGAAATACTCAAAAAGTGGCATAAAAAATCGAATTTATTTCTTGAAATCCTATGAGAATGCCACAGGACAGAAGGTCAGTTTTGAAAAATCCTCATTTATATTGTCCAAACATGCCACTCCAAGGATTCAAGGGATAGTTTTAACTGAAACATGTATGATAGAAGGATTCTTTCCCTTTAAATATTAAGGATGTCCAATCTTTATGGGAAGATGGAAACATATTTTCTTTCAAGGCCTCCTTGACTCAGTTTCATCTAAACTCAATTCTTGGCAAAATAAATCCCTCAGTCAAGCTGGAAGCATGGTATTGATTAAGCATGTTTTAGCTGCTATCCCACTTCATCTGATTACAGTACTCCAACTTACGAAAAGCATTATTGATAAACTCCATGTGTTATTTGGAAATTTTTTTTGGATTATTATTAATAATAAACATGGAAGCAAGCAAGTTTGGAAATCTTACACTAAAATGTGTTTTCCAAAATCAAAAAATGGATTGGAATTTAAAAATATTCATACTATGATATCCAACTTCTCTCTCAAGTTATGGTGGAAACTGTAACTTGGAAACTCCCTATGGTCTAAGGTTATATAGTCCTTACTAGAAAGACACGGATCATCAAAAACTTGGAAAATAATTATCCAGTATCTGATCTGGCTATGGAAAATTCTTATCTTCGGGTAGGATCAGGTGATGTTTCTTTTTGGTTCACTAATTGGACAAATCTTGGAACTTTAGCTTCTTATTGGGAATCACCTGACCCATTCCCAAATGAAGAAGCCTCAATAAAATCATTTTTGTAGAAAGCATGAAACATGGTTTATCTGCATCAGTCATGACTAAGCTCCTAAGCAGTAATTTAAACCATGTTGAGTTTCTTGAAACTTTGATCTGGAAGCCTTCTGAGACTAGTTTGTTCTCTGTAAAATCTGCATATGACCTGATTAGAGAAAAAGGTTTGTAATACCGTCATTCACACACATATGATCAAAACTATTGCCAAGAAAGATCAGTGTTTTCAGTTGGAAGCTGCTAAATAGACTATTGGCTATGCTTGATGTTCTGGAGGACTTATCCTTAAATATGCCCCCTAAGTGCTCATTTTGTGAATGTGAATCTTACTCAATACATTACACTTTTAATGCTTGTGTAGAAATTCAGTCCCTCTGGCATTGATTACATAATCTTTTTAATCTGCAGCCAGTAAAATTTGATATTTTATGGGACAGGTTCTTCTTTTACTGGAATCTTAAGAATTCTAAGGGAAAGCTTCTGACTTTGATTAAGATTCTACCATGTGTAGTGGTTTGGTTTGTTTAGTGTGCAAGAATCAAACATTTGTATGATTCAGTCATACCAAACACTGAACTTATTGTACAAAAAATCTTAAGTCAATTTCAACACATTTTTAAAGTTCATAACAAGGATTTTAAGCTCATAATTGTTCATGGTTCAACTTCTCTATTCTTCAGTCAGAACAAATCAGTTAAAAATCAAACACATAAGAGAACAATTGTTTGGCAGCTTCTATTTCATTTGAAATAAAATATTGATGGCTCTTCACTGGAATGGTGAATCTGGGGTAGGGGTGTTCCCTAGGGATGCCCATGGTGCATTACAGATTGCAGCTTCAAAATATTTAGGACAAAAATCTTGTCTTATGGATGAAATTAAAGCCCTTCAATATGGTCTGCATTTGGCACATCAACAGGGTTACGCTAACATACAAATTGAATGTGATTCACTGATGCTGGTCAAAATAATAAGAAGGGAGTTTAAAATTCCCATGAAGTATGTACAAGAGGTTAGAGATATTTAGAGATTGATGAACCTGGTCCAAGGATCAGTTTCCTACGTGTTCCGAGAAGCTAACAGTGTTGCTGATGCCTTAGCTAAAGCTGCAAGTATTGATCAGGTAACTGTTGTCTTTGATTTCAATAGTTTACTAAACCACAACAAAGTTATGATTAGATTAGGTGCTTCTCTTATGCCTTACATTAGACATGTTTAGCTGGACAAGATACTGCAGGTTTTTTTGTTTCTATGACAGGTACACAACAAATGAGGAGTTCTTATGTTGTGCTGAGAATGGATGAGAAAGTTGATGGAATGAAAACTAGAGTCAAGGTGGAAGAAGTTGGTTTTACTGCACATGTTGCTGGAAGAGCTGCAGTTGCTCAATCAAACATTACATGGATTTCTCTTAAGAAAACAAGGCCTGCAGATGAGATAATTCTTTGGCAATAGTTATTTAGTAGACTGCTTCTGGGGAAGTGGCCTGCTAGGAGCTATTGTGGGAGACCATCATTTTATGTCGACGCTTGGGGTGGAGGCATAAAAATGGTAGGCCACAATAGACTTTGACATGGGGTTCAGGCCGGTATTTTGTTTACATTCGGGTGTAAACAAAGAGATCGAAACTATCTAGATGTACATATTCCTCGAAGTTTGATGTCCTCTCTTTTTTGCCTAGGTTCCTAAACCTAGCCGGGCCTAGCCTCTCATTTTTACCTAGATCTTTCGACCTATCCAGGCTTTTCCCAATGTTCCCCAAGTCACCCTTTTGGGCTTCCGGCTTGTCCAGGTTTTTTAAATATTTTTTCATTTCTTCAAAAAATTTTAAATGCTCTTAGAAGAGCTATTAGATACATAGAAACAACTAAGCATCATAATTTATATTTAATCCCCTCCCCCACACTTAAAGCTTGCATTGCTCTCAATGCATATAAACAATTATAGAACATACACTACAAAACAATGAACCTATTAATTTACCCTTTTACCTCATTTTTTTAAAGTAAAAGATATTAATTACCTCGGTTATAAAACAACCGAGGTAAAAAATTGGATTTTACCTCTCTCATATTTTTAACTGAAGTAAAAGATCTAAAAGTGAGGTAAATAATATTACCAAGGTGTGTGCGACATCGCATTCAAGGATTAAAAGTTGTCGCCGAACTCGCATGTTATGTCGATGTCACTGACAGAACATGAGATGAAGGGTTGAGTCACATATAATTAAATGTAGAACGTTTAGAAGTTAAGTTGAAAAGGAATAACGAGGAGTATTATTTAGTTTTGTTATTCAACAATTATACAAAGTCTGTTTTGTTATGTTGCAATTGAAAAGGTTGTATAATTAATAGGGGAAACCAAAACAACCATAAAAGATTTTGAAAGGTACAGTTGGAAATGTTTTTCAAGATCACACACAGACAATAATATATTGTTCAAAACAGAGGGTGAAATTGTTCAAAAATTATTGTTTGCGATAACCTCCTTGCAAATTAATTAGTACATAATAGTTCAAATATGAATAATAAATGTCTTAGTTTCCAATATTAGAATAGAAATTACAATAAACTCAATCCCCTCAAATTATGATAACCTTTAATAGAATCGCCTCCCAGCTTCTAAGATCTCGAAGAACAATTTGTCCCCAATGTGCAGGTTGTTACCGGAAAGGAACTCGGAAAAATCCTTTGAGGACAGGTCCTTGATCTTCCCTTGGCCTGAGTAGGTCATGCACCACTCTTTCCCGTAGCACCTTATCACAATGAGGTTCTTTACCTTTGGCAGAATTGGTACAATCTCAATCGGGATGAACTAATCAGAAAACAAAATAATTATGAACAAATATATGCAATTATAAACAAATAATATTAGCTGAAAATTAAATAATTTAATGATTTTAATTATTGGCAAGTTTCAATCATTACCAAAGTTGGGCTTTTCCCAAAGTTTTGCTGCTTCAAGACGCAGTGTAAACGCGGGCTTTCCGGAGCCATTGTATGGTTTTCAATGTTGAAGACAACCGGTTTGGGGTTTCTCCTTTGTGGAGAGAACTGTATAGTTAATACAAATTTAAATTATTTGAGATACAGTTTTGTGTTAATGTATTAGTAAATATATGATGTGAAATGGTAAAATACCTCAAAAATTGGCCGCTTGGAGGATC
The DNA here is from genome assembly GCA_037428765.1 of Rubia yunnanensis. Lineage (NCBI taxonomy): Eukaryota > Viridiplantae > Streptophyta > Magnoliopsida > Gentianales > Rubiaceae > Rubia > Rubia yunnanensis. The sequence goes on along the minus strand of CM075069.1, from coordinate 58,523,897 downwards.
CTTCACCAGCTATTATACCTGTATGAAGTGAACAATATGTTTATTAAGAAAAACGTGCAAAGTTGGTAGTGTGTCGTAGGAACATATTGGTTTATACCAACGGTAGGGTCGACATGTTAAAGCGAGGTCACCGCTTACTCAGCAAGACCGACATCATGGCCTATGTTAAATTGAGGTTGCAAACATGGATAAACAGTTAAGTAAAATACCTACATGCGAGGTCGCAAAGACATCGGTATTATTGATATATAAATACGTACAACTATGGGGCTAATGCAAAAACTACATATAAGAATGTGCGACGTTGTAATCATATATCGAATGGGATGCAACTGGAGATCGATCTCACATGGGTCAAAGAAAGCAACACGAAAAAAAGAAACCAGCAATCCAACAACAAAAAAATGCATTAAAAAGAAAAAATTAGACAAAAACATGCTAACACAAACAAGAACAATTTCTCCTAGGTTCACATGTACGAAAACTTCTCACTCCCAAAAATCTAAGTAAGAACTACATAACCAAAAATACAAATCATTCAAAAAGCTTAGATTAATTAAGAGTAAGAATTACAAAAACTTAGGCACCACACATGAGTAGAAATCCATACCTTTGTTGAAAGAGAAGAGGACAGGGTGGAGCGACTCTTGGTTTTGCGGGAAACCTAGAAATGAGGAGCTTAAACAGATTCAGGGGGGGCATTTATTTATAGTCGTTTTGAAACATTGTCATTTTAGGACCTTGTGTTGTCCACTGCAGCAAGTATGAATTCGCACCATTGTCGCTGCATGTGATAGGTTACCGATATAGTCGTGACATTGCAGTGTTATTGATGGGTTCCATATATAAGGTATAGTAGATAGGCTCTGTAATTGGGCTCTATGTATTATAGACGGGCTACATAAATTAGGTATAACTCGAACTTAGGAATCTCACTATCAAGCCGCCTTATCTGACATTGTCTCCGACCTCAGACTGATATCGGCAAAAGTGTCTACGGGCCTCACCACTTAAGCCTGCTAGCATTTCAGATGATCCTGCATTTTAGGCTGCTCGATGATTATAAGTTTGACCAAGGATGGAAAAGTAGGTACCTTCCGGTATGGACCGGTTCACAATTTTACGTCCAGGTACAGGTCAAGTTCTTAATTTTTGAACTAAATATAAGGTCCCTCTGCTAATATGGGAGATGTGGAAATGTAAATTTAGAGATACCCTAATCTTATTCACACTGTCATGACCAAGATGTTTTGATTTAGGAATGACCAGATGTAAGGCCAACGTCGTCCGTCATTAGTATTAGTATTTACATTTATACCCTTATTGTAAGCTTCATTAGACTGATGATTTCCACCACATAGAATCAAATGATATTCTTATTCTATGGTTTTAATGAAAATAGATTATAATAAAATTCGCATCTATCAAATTTTAGAAAGCGCTTGTACAGGGTGTAGAGTAAATTATAGATGGTTACTTATAATTACACAAAGGTGTATTTGGTAGAAGTTAACTGGAAGAAGTTTCCATGAGATCACGCCTGTCATGTAATTTTTCTCGATGATTATAAGTTTGACCAAGGATGGAAAAGTAGGTACCTTCCGGTATGGACTGGTTCACAATTTTACATCCACGTATGGGTCAAGTTCTTAATTTTAACTAAATATAAGGTCCATCCGCTAATGTGGGAGATGTGGAAATGAAAATTTAGAGATACCCTAATGTTATTTACACTGTCATGACCAAGATGTTCAGATTTAGGAATGACATGATTAAAGGGCAACGTCGTCCATCATTAGTATTAGTATTTCCATTTATACCCTTATGATAAGGTTTATCGGACCGATAATTAGGTTCATCGGACCGATGATTTCCACCACATATGTCTCTCCACGGTTGTGGGAGATGTGGAAATGCAGATATAGAGACACCATTACCATGGAGAATTTTACAACACTATTCAAAAAGTACCAATTTGTCCCTGTGTCCGAGGTCGCGCGTATGTTGCCTTATACAAAACCACGATCGAACAGATAGCAATGTTGGACATAATGAAATTTACAGCAGGAAACAAAATTTCAGGCAAAAATTTGAAGCTAAATTTTCCCCCCACCCAAAATTTAAAGTCATCAAAACCAGCACCATTGCAATTTTTAATCTATAACACACTCTCTCCAAACCCTAGCTTCAACACACCATCTTCTCCTTCCACACCTTTAACACAAAAATTCAAGATCTCAATCAATTTGTTTTTCCCACATATGAACAAATGATCGATGATAGAGCACCTCCGTGTTCAAATTAGTTGAGGTAGTTTTCCATACATTCAATGTTAGTTTAGAAATTTAAATACCACACATTCTACATGTTATATTTCTCATAGATCAAAGCTTATATATTTTCATAATGTATGATGATTGTGTTGCATGTTATATAATGTATATTGTTTTTGTTTACACAAATGATGCCATGTTTGTATATAGTGTAAAAAAATTAATAATTCATATGAACATTGTATGAATGTTCAACGTCAGTATCAGTATGTCGACTGCCACGACGTAAGTCCAAATTCAGACCAACATCACACGTGTCAATCAAAACAATGAAATTAGTTGAATTTGCAACTTCGCCTTAACGATATCAATTACTGTAATATGAGAAGTCGCTTCTACCCATATCTATTTATTTGAGAGTTGACATTCACGACGTCTAAGTCTGACTATATTATATTTATTTTTAATATAGTGTCTGCGCAATTATAACTCCAACTTTCTTTGTTGTGTATTCGGTGTAACAGAACAATGAGAGTTATGGATGGACTGTAGATGGATGACTTGCCATTTCAATAGTCACCGTAAGGGTGTTTATGCATTACAACATAGTCAATTTGGAGGTTCAATATGTTTAATGTTAATGAGCAACCTTATGTAATATTGTATATTGTAACATTTGTTTGTAATTTATGTTATAGCTAGGGTTTAGGGTATTTCAGAAGTCACTGTTCATTTTTCCATATATTTGTAATGACATTTGATTGTTGTATGATTTTTAACAATGAATAGGGTAATCCAATACTAAATAACAAGTAATGGATATCAACTAAAACTGTTTTTCTGAATCAAATTATAAAAATTATTTTATTTTTACGAAATGTCTTGTCCACAAATGATCCGCGATGTCGCACATACTGGCAAACATGCAACAAATATGCAACTTTGCATATATAGCTGCTGTGTAGTTTTTTTTGCGACATCGCTGATGCAAAATGATGTCGTAATTTTCACCTTTCCACATCAGCATGGACACATCAGCATCCCTCCCAATCCGCGATGTCACTTTTATTTAGGACGACGCCGACTAGAATGACATTGCAGACATTCCTATCTGATCTTGTGTCTTGTAGGTACGATCGGCGCTGACCATCTAACATCCCAACTTCGGCCTGAACAATGTCGTCGATACCTTATCCGGTAGTAAGTCTTCATACTGAGACCGACATTGCACATATAATATGCCAACGTCGGTCCAAAACCTAGGTAAAAAAGTACCTTAAAATAATATATTATTAGATATTAATCTTATTATAAAGATATAGAAAATTCAATAAGAACAATAAGGAATAGAATATTCAAGCATAGCATAAAGTAAACAAAGATTATTTCGATCCACGAAAACAAAAAAATGAGGGATCAACAATTGAATTATGTTATATCCCATTTCCCCATTGGACAAAAGTACCTGTTTTATATAATAATTGCATTGTAGTGGGTATAGTTCAGTGGTAAAAGTGTGATTCATTTTATTAACCCTTTAAAAATACTTTAAAAGTTAAAGGGTCTTTGCTTTTGGTTTGATTGATATTCCGAGCAAAAACTTTATTTTTTATAAAAAAAGGATTATACTTTACTTCTCAATAACATAGTTAAGAAAAATATAGATTCTCGTGATTTGTATCCAACAATTACTTAGAAAAAATGTAGGTTCTCGTGATTTGTATCCAACAGTTACTTAGAAAGTAAGAAAGTAGATTATGAAATCGCGAAACATAATTATTGAATTGGATTATAGTATTTATTAATACTTGCATAACTAGTAGTAAAGGATCCATGGATGCAGGTAGAAAGTAGGTTTCAAATCATAACTAAATCTTAGATTTTTTCTATACGAAAAAAATGGAAGCAAAATAACTCTTAAACGATGCATGTAGTTTACTAGAGACATCAACCTATTGTTTTAGCTCGATGGAAGTCAAACCGCTTTCCTCATGACCTTCTCAACTAAACTAAAAATAGATAACGAACTAACTAGAAAGATTGATATAATCAATCTCCTCTAGAGAGATCATCTAGAAAGCTATTTGTTTTTTTCCTAGTCAGACAAAAAAAACTAACATAGATAATATGGATTAGAATTTTGTTACAATATTTTTCACATCCATAAAGGATCCAAATGAAACCAATGTTTCGGGTTCGGTTTTGAATAAGAGACATTGAAAATGTTGAATTAACGTCGACTATAACCCCTAGCCTTCCAAGCTAACGATGCGGGTTCAATTCCCGCTACCCGCTTTACTTTTAAATGTTTACATTATATACTCTATGTATTTATTAGATTAACTCTATTTAAGATTAGTAGTAGTATTGGTATTAAGGTATGATAGAATATAAAATTTTAAAAGACAATTTTAAAAAACTATCTCCCATGCAATCTGAGTGTTTTTCTTTTCAACCAATAAGGAGCTGAGGAAAGTAAAAATATGAAAAACCATAATGAAAAGTGTCCATTGTCTAATGGATAGGACATAGGTCTTCTAAACCTTTAGTATAGGTTCAAATCCTATTGGACTCGAATTGTTTCCATATTTTTAATAAAAAAAATTTGATACAGAGGAAAAACCTTTTTGAACAATTTGAATTCAAGACATTTAATCACTTTTTGGAAACAAAATAAAATTTAAAAAAGTAAATGATACATTCTTTATACCTATTCCTGAAGGATAAAACGATCCATTTGCTCCTGAACATCTTCTTTCAAAAGATATTTCGCTTCCCCGGTAAATGTCTTGGTAAAAGAAACTATTTCTTGGAACTGGGGTTTCTTAGTTTTGACGTAAGTACGTAACTCGACAAGAAATTTCTTTACTTGTCCAATTTCAAATGAATCAAGATAGCCATGTGTTCCGGTATAAATAGTCATTATCTTCTCTTCCACTGCAAGAGGAGCTGATTGGGATTGCTTAAGCAGTTCATGCAATCGTTGCCCTCTTGCCAATTGATTCTAAGCAACTTTATCCAAATCAAAAGCAAATTGTGCAAAGGCTTCTAATTCTACAAATTGTGTCAATTCCAACTTTAATTTACCAGCTACTTGTTTTGTGGCTTTAATTTGAGCCACAGACCCGACTCTGGAAACAGAGACACCCGCATTAATAGCAGGCCTGATTCCAACATTGAATAGATCGGTAGATAGGATAATTTGGCCATCCGTAATCAAAATTACGTTTGTAGGAATATAAGACGAAACATCTCCAGATTGAGTTTCAATGATTGGTAATGCGGTCATACTACCTTCCCCTAAACTAAAACTTAATTTAGCAGCTCTTTCCAAAAGGTGGGAATGCAAATAAAAAACATCCCCTAGATAAACATCGTGACCCGGCGGTCTTCGTAATAGAAGAGACATTTGTCGATAAGCTTGGGCTTTTTTGGAGAGATCATCATAAATGATTAAAGTATGTTTTTTACGATACATAAAAAATTCAGCTAGAGTTGCTCCTGTATAAAAAGCAAGATATTGTAATGTAGCAGGGGAATCCGCCATTTCCTCTACGACAACAGTATATTCCATTGCCCCCCTTTCTTAGAAATGGGTTACTACCTGAGCCACTGAAGATTCATTTTTTACCAATAGCTACATAAACAAATATTACATTTTGAATGGTATCTGTGGCTATTTCCATTTTACTGGTTTATCTGTGCCCAATAATTAATTCGCACTGACCTTGTCCTATAGGAATCATCGAATTGATGGAAATAAGCCCTGTCTGTAGAGGCTCATATACGAAACGCCGAGAAATAATACCCGGGGCAGGAGATTCAATTAATTGAGATTCAGAAGATGAAATTTCACCTCTACCATCAATAGGTTTAGCTAGGGCATTTATAACACATCCCAAATAACCCTCACTCACTGGTATCTGAGCAATTCGTCATGTTGCTTTTACAGAGCTTCCCTCTTGTATCATCAAACCATCGCCCACTAATACAACACCAACATTATTGGATTTCAAATTAAGAGGAATCCCTACTGTCCTTTCTTCAAATTCAACTAATTCGCCCGCCATCACCTCATGAAGACCATGTATATGAGCAATACCATCGCCTACTTGAAGCACAGTACCAGTATTTACAACCTTTACTTTTCTATTATATTGTTCAATGCGTTCCCGAATAATATTACTAATTTTGTCAGCTTGAATGGTTACCATAAGATTTCGTAATTCTTTATTTGAAAAAAAAATAATACCTAAAATAGAAAGACTAATCAGTTATTTCTTTGGTCGACCCTAACATGCTAATATTGGCATTAATAGTACGTAAATGTAACTCATTGTTCAAACAACTATTCAAAATTCCTAGAGCTCTTCGTAAGGCTTGTTGAAAAATCCGTTGTCAAAGTTGATTAATCGTCCTTTGTTGTTCAAACTGAATAGTTTCATTTTGTAATTTTCTAATTCTTCCAAAATCTTATAAGTTGAATTATTTAAATTCAATTTTTCTCACTCTATGTTAGAGTATCCATCAACTCTGAACTGAGCTGCTTCTTTTTCCACTTGACGTAAGCGAGCCCGAGCCTTTTCCAACTGTTCAATAGCCCCTTCCCGGAGTTCCTATGAATTTTGAATAGTATTCAAGATTCTCTGCTTTCGATTGTCTAATAAATCACTTAATGAAAGTAGATTATCTTTTGATTCATTAATTTTAAAGCTTCAATAATCCCTTTCCGAACCAAACATTAATCTTTCGATTCATTTGGCTCTCAAGCCCAAACAATTCTCATACCTTTTTTATAAATGTAATGATAAGCCTATCCTCTCTTCTTTGTTCCGATTCTAAACAAACCAAATATCTAAACTACAAAATATTTAGAGGACTCTTTTGACAAAAATATATAATTGTTAGCAAAGTCGTTTCTTTTTTTTTCAATCCAAAAAATTCTTCTTAATTTATATAGAACACATAGGTCACCGATTCAGCATTGGATAAAATGGGAAAAATCCCAACAATTACAATAAGTGCTCTTCAAATCATTTTATCGCTACGAGTGTTCTCTATCGATAGAATGATTCATTTTGAATCATCTATATATTATATTACCATAGTGGTAGAAAGAGTACCGTGCTGTATTGAGACTTCAAACAACTTGCTTTAACCATGTTCATGTTCCTATATTGTTGGTTGAGAGAGAATCAAAGAGTATTTTACCAATAAATCACGAAATGCTATAGTTCTTACATCAAATTCTAAAATTTATTTCGAATTAATTCGTGAGATCATGCACCTTTTTTTGTTATAACTAGCAAAGAAAGGCGCAACTGGGTGGATCCAGCCTATTTTTGAAATAAACAACCCGCACACACTCCCTTTCCAAAAAAGATCAATACACCAAATAATACACTTAGATAAAATATCGATATTAAACCTGAAACTCCAAGCGGTTGGCCAGCGACTCAAAGAAAGGAAAGAATCGGTTACATTTTTCATAGTATCTCCTTTAAAGATAATAGATAGACTGGAAAATGGAATAGCCTTCTTTTTTATTTATTGCTTTATATTAATTTTGAAAAGTATTGGAGCTATGTAAACTAACCGCGTTCTTGCAATACTTAACCACCCCGAACTTCAAATGGGAAGGATGAAAGCGGGTTGGGTTGGTATACCAATTCCTCATCCGCAAATCAGCCATTCCTGTCGTTATTTTGTCAATGAATATAGAGGAGTCAAATCTTGCGATCCTTCAAAAAAGAAAATGACAATTCAAAGACACTACACTATATTTTTTTAAAGATTAAACAAAAGGATTCGCAAACAAAAGTGCTAATGCTACAACCAATCCATAAATTGTTAAAGCTTCCATAAAAGCAAGACTAAGCAATAGAGTGCCCCTTATTTTTCCCTCTGCCTCTGGCTGTCTCACAATACCTTCTACAGCTTGACCTACAACAGTTCCTTGACCAACCCCCAGTCCTATAGAAGCAAGCCCTACGACCAAAACCAGCAGCAATAACGGAAGCGGTAGAAATCAGTGGATTCATGATAAGTCCCCTCATGCAAAAAAAAGGTCAATGATACAATCATCCAATGAATTAGAACTTTCTTATTACATTGCTATTATTTTTCCAGTTGAAATAACTAAAAACTTCAAGTTCAAGGAATTGAAGTAATAGTATTATTGAACTGTTGGAACTCCTTCAATATCTATTTTCCTTTCTATCCACAAACTCATTGATATCTTAGTTTCGAAATAGAAAGTAAATTAGTAAAGTCATGAAATTAAGAAAAAAACATCCAAACATATAAACAGTCAAAGTTTGAAAGAGGTGGAGGGGAACATGCTTACCATCGAATAACTATCTAAATTCATAGAATCAGGGCATAAATGAAATACATCTATGTATATATATATATCTTTAGTTCATTTAGTTCATATATAAAGTTCATATATAATCAGGCAATATTGACTATTCAACATAAATGTTTTTCTTTCATAATGAAAACTAACCACTCATCTTACATTCATTTAGTATTTAAGAAGAAATTAATAAAACATATGCTGGAGTTGAATTAGTTATAGCCCATTCAATTGCATATACCTACCCTTTCCTAACCAACCGATTTGTTCTGAATTCTACTTTTTTGAAAATTATTTTCCCTTCCTTTTTTTATCATTCTTACACTAGATCAAATCTAAATCGATAAATTGATTAGTCCAAATCATTAGATAGAAATAAAATTATTTGATTGATCTAAATCTAACTTCATGCAATTTTCATCTAGTCAATCGGTTGACCAAAATCAACCAAAATGGAGAATCTTTTCTTTCCTTTCACCCTTTTCTCTGTTATTTTATTATCTTTTTTTTCTAGTATCTTCATATTATGATATATTGAATAATGAAATATGGATTGTGGGGTATGATATGGGACGAGGGGGAATTTTAGGAAAAAGATCTTTTTGTTGATCTCTTTCCGCTTTTAGGCAACCTTATAATAAACTCATTAATATACTCATTTTTCGATAACTATATATTGTAGTCCATGGAATAATTGTATATTTCCTAACGAAATTAGCTTGAACCATATGTTAAATATATATATATATATAAAGATTATTTTAATGATGGCCCTCCATGGTTTCCCCTATATTAGCCGCAGCTAAAGTTGCAAAAATAAGAGCTTGAATACTACTTGTAAATATTCCAAGGAACATAATAGGTACAGAAATCACTGAAGGTACTAAAGAAACAAGAACAACAACTAATTCATCAGCTAAGATATTCCCGAAAAGTTAAAAACTAAGCGATAAAGGTTTTGTGAAATCTTCGAAAATATTAATAGGTAAAAGTATTGGAGTTTGTTGAATATATTTCACAAAATAACTTAATCCCTTTTTGCTAAGACCTGCATAGAAATAGGTCGCTGACGTGATTAAAGCCAAAGCAACTATAGTATTTATATCATTCGTGGGTGCAGCTAACTCCCCATGAGGTAGTTGTATAATTTTCCAAGGTAAAAGCGCTCCTGACCAATTAGAAATAAAAATAAACAGAAACATAGTTCCAATAAAAGGAACCCAAGGGCCATATTCTTCTCCAATTTGGGTTTTACTGATATCACGAATAAATTCAAGGTTATATTCAAAAAACATTCTGACCCCCAGTCGAAATGGTTTGTGGATTCCGAACAACTAGAGCAGCCAAACCTAATAAGATAGCAACTACAAACCAAGAAGTAATAAGGACTTGGCCGTGGACTTGAAACCCACCTATTTTCCACTAGAAATGTTGGCCTACTTCCACACCAGATACATCGTATAAACCTTTTAGTGTGTTTGTTAGAACATTCATATTGACCTCGAAAAAATTAAACTTTAAACAAAATAATTTTGATTCAACATTCAACATCCTCTTTGCCTACTTGCATTGGATATTTTTGAATACCAACTAAGATTTTGAATACTAACTAATCATAAATTATCCCCAGTTATTTTTATCTTTTTGAAATTCAGAAATCATAACAGATTATATAAATAGCATAAATCTATGTAGTTTAAGTTATTTATCTTATTATTAATCAAGATTTTCTTATATAGCTAGAACGGCCCTCACAAATCGAGAACAAAAATTTGTTAAGAATTAATCGTATTGAAGAGATAGCATCATCATTAGAGGGAATCGAAATATCTGCCAAATCGGGGTCACAATTTGTATCAGTCAAATAAATTGTTGGAATTCCTAAAGTAATACAATCACGCATGGTCATATATTGTTCGTGCTGATCAACGATGATTACAATATTAGGTAATCATGTCATATATTTAATCCCGCTTAAACATCTTTCCAAATGAGATAACTGTCTTTTTTACGTAACTGTATCTCTTTTTGGAAGATGAATAAGTATTCATGTTTTTTGTTCCATTCTCAAGACCCTAAACTTCTGAAGTCTCATTTCTGTAGTGGACCGATTCATTAACATACTGCCAAGCCATTTTATATTAACATAATGACATCAGGACTTTATTGCAGCCCATGCTACTGAATAAGCGCCTTTTTTTAGTACCAACAATTAAGAATTGTTTTCTTTGGCTTGCTGCCTCAAAAAGCAAATCACAAGCTTCTAATAAAAATGAGCAGTTCTCGTAAGATTTGTAATATGAATACCCTTACGCTTTGCGGAGATATAAGGTGCCATTTCAAGATTCCATTTCCTAATACCATGGCAAAAATGAACCCCCGCCTCCATCATTTCTTCTAAATTGATGCTTCAATATCTTCATGTCATTCCCCCCCCCTTTTATAAAATCCCTGAAACTGAAATATAAAATTGTTCCGATGGAACCTTCAGCCCTGTCATAGATTGTCTGTAGATAGACGACCTAAGCCATTACATTATTCTTTTCTATTCATTATTATTAATTTTTACTATTTCTTTTTATGTTATTTATTAATTATTAAATCGAATGACCAAACTCAATAAAAAGAAGGAATCATTTTTTACGACTTAGTAAATCCTATAAAAGACTATTCTTATGTATCATGGAAACTCTTTGAAAGCAAAGAATCAAATAATTTTCTATGGTGAAATAAAAGATCTCTCATTTCCGTCTACAATAGTTTTTTTTTGTTTCCATAGAAATCTTATTATGTTGTTTTGAAGGATGTACTAATCCTTTCACTCTATTCCCGACGGGTATCATTCCTCCCAAAACAACGTTTTCTTTCAGACCTTTTAACCAATTGATACACCCCCAAAGAGAAGCGTTTGCTAAAAATCGAGAAGTTTCTTGAAAACTCGCTTCTGATATGAAACTTTGAGTACTGAGAGATGCTCTTTTTATTCCCAGTAAGATATGTCTGTAACAAATCACTTCTTTGAAAGTTCGACCCATTCGTTCGGCTCGTAACAATCCAATAAGTTCTCCATTTGAAAAAAAACATTAGACATTCCATCATCCAAAATCAACACCTTTGATTTTATTTGACGTACAATAATTTCAATATGTTTATTATGAATCTGCACACCCTGAGATCAATAAAAGTTTTGGATCTTACTAACCAAATAGATACGACTTTGAGCTATAGTTAGCTTAGCACCAATCAAGAGTCCCCAAGGGATTCGAAGAATTTTTGTTATACATTTGTTCCAGCCCTTAATCCTCTTTTCTAGATTCATCGATTTGAATCAATCGAACGAACTTCTAATACCTGTTCCACCTTTGGAAGACCCTGCGTTATGTCATCAGATCTTGATTTTTCATATATAAATGTAACTAAGATATTTCCTTCGTAATGGATTTTCCCATAATGTCCATGAACAGTTTCTCCTGGGGTCGCCAAATAAGGCTTAGCTGATCGTCTTACTACGGAGTCAACTTGAACAAATATAACTTGACCCTACTTTAGGTGTGTTTAATTTTTGGCTATATACATATTTGCACAAATAAACTGTCCAAGACTTATTATTGTAGTTGTCTCTTTAAAATAACAATAATTGTGACAGATTAAATACCAATTCAAATTGAATGGATTCAAAATAGTATTATTAGATGTACATGGGTCCTGGTTATAATTTTCCCATTTTCATACATTGAATAATATTTAATTGCCATTTAGCTCATGATTTGTGGTCCTATTTTGCATCTTTGGTTCATTTCAACTTGAATATTCTCCATACCATTCCTCAGAGGTTTCTACTATTCCGGGACTGTGATGATTTACCTAAGTTTGAGCGCATCTACTGTAAATTACTGCCATCAATAATTTGTTGGGGACTCTGGAAAGCTAGGAATGGTTTCCTTATGGATAATAAGCCTCTTATATTAACTTCTATCTGTAAAGAGGTACAGGACCTGATCATACTCTCACTCCAAGTGTGTCCTTTAAAATTACTGACCTCTAGTCCTATCCCACCATCACTTAGGCACCTATCACCTCAACTTAGACCCCCTCCTAAGCCTAATATATCGAAGATTTGTTGGATTAGACCCAAGTCAGGATACATTAAAGTTAATGTGGATGCCTCTTGGTCTTATAACTTAGCTTCGGTGGGTCTGATTGCTAGAGATTCACATGGTTGTCCTATTTGCATCAGTTCTTCTGCTTCTACAGCAGAGTCACCTCTATTAGCTGAAATTGATGCCATTATGTACGTTTGTCAGAAATTCCCTCAGCTTGACCATACTTTTATAATTGAATCTGATTCTAAACTTGCAGTCTCAATGATAAATGATCCTTTTTCAGCAAATTGGGAACTTTTTGATAAAGTTTATAAGGTGAAATCCTCACTAGGAGGGGCTGAGTTGCAACATGTTCTGAGAGAGGGTAACTTAGTTGCTGATGCCCTTGCAAAATTCCATTTCGATTCTGGTCCTGTACCTTCCATGGCTAACATCCCTACACATATTAGAGGGCTTATTACTTTGGATAAACTCTCTATTCCAGCCATTCGTGCTCACAGGAATGATTAAACAATAGAATAGATACTGCTGAGTTTTTGTCTGTTTATGTTACAGATTTCATTAATGATCAAGTGATGGAAGAGTTGTAGATACTCCTTTTTACTACTTCAACTACTAGGGTGGCCTCTACTGATCAAGAATTGGGAGAGCTGAAGGCTGCCTTTTCTTCAAGTGAGGGGAGAGCTCCAGATGCTGCTTTCCTGATCCAGTGTTGGTATTGATGGGGATCACAGGTTCCTAAACTTGGACAAACTTATTTTCTATTATCATATTCAGGGACTTCTTCATATGTATGTATCTTGACTGAATATAGACTAGTTTTAGGAGTTACCTGGCCGAGGGTGAGAATTAACACAAGGGGTGGAGATTCTCTCCCTTGGATCGTAACTTCTTCACTAACTACCATTGTATAGCTGTTACTAGGTTAACCATTTTGGAGGCAACACTGTTTGCCTCAAGTCTAGTGAACTAGGCATACTCATGTACCAACGTTTTCAATTTCATATAGGGCATGGGGAACCCAATACATAACTCCCCCACCTATGGGTGTTTTGCATTAAAAAAATAATATTTAATTACTTGAAAGATCTGTTTAAAATTGTCAAGTTGCAAATAGTTAGTTACAAAAATATGATTATGACTTACTAAATCGGAAAATGAATAACAATTCTCAATTGGATACACTGATCCTAAAGGGCCCATCGAATTCTTAATTGGATTTTTTAAATTGATTTGTTTACTCTATTATGATATTTTACACGGGTGAGTGGGTCCATTCAAGAACAGTTGGATGACAACAAAATTATCAATGATTGGGATTCCTTAGTTTTATTCAGCAACGTATGAATAGTTCCTTGACTTGGGTTAAGGAATTTTTGAATTCTTACCTCAGGATAGAAAAAATGGAAGAAAATGGATTGATATGGGTGCGAACAATCCCAAACCTAGGGAATGATTCCTTTTTCCGATATCTGAAATAGGGGATTTGATCAAGCTGATTCTTAGGAAATGTCGAATCAAACCATTTGTCCGTATTTCAATAAAAGACGCACGAATTTCTTTGCTGGAAGAATATATTTTTCTTTATCCCAATTCAATACTAAACAAGTACGGACTAATTGAATACTTGTATAAAAAATTTCTCGAATTGGTTTACCATTTCCATAAAGGATGTAATTTACAACTCAAAGTCGTGCATGGTCCCTTTCCTGCAATAGATCGTGAGGAAAAAGTGTTGCTACATTTACATCGTCCATGAGTTCATATATGACAACAGGTCGAACAAAAAAATACCCCTTTTTGCTAGTTATAATCCGTTGGACATAGATCCAATTTTTAAAATTTTTTAATTCTTTGGAATTTCTTTGTCCGGTTCCAGGTGGTATCGTTATCAAAATGCTGCTATGTTGGGATATCTTATTTGTCTCTCCAGGAAAATGAATATCTCTAGAAAATATTTTCAGTTCAATTCTTTTTTTTCTTATCTACCTGAACCAACCCCCCTTCCCATCTTCATATATTTAAAGATATTTGTGTATCTACCCCAATGATACTGTTGTTCCGTACCATTATGGAAGAAGATATGGGTAAGATATGCAATTCTTCAGGAATGAAAAAAATTGATCTACTTTCATTTCAGATTTTGACTTAAATTCCTTAACTCCTTTATATTCAATCAAATCTTCGTTTTTGGCGATTGACTGCATTTCGGTAGCCCCATATTTAGTAAGTCCCAAACTCTTTCTTTGATATCGAGGATCATCAAAATAAAAAAAAGAATAATGTTTCTATGAAAAATACCATTTAAGGGAATTTCAATCGAGTTACCGAAAGTGGATATTAATTCATTTTCGCGTTCATGAATGGGTTGAAGTGGCATAAGAAATCTATATCTTCGCCTTTTTGACAATAAATCATAATTCTCCCGGAGAATGGCCGAATATAAGAGATTACAATGACCAGTACATAGGATTCGATTAAAGTCTAAATAATTGCGAATGCTCTCTTTTTATTTACAATAAAAATCCAAACTATTGAATTTGTACCTCATAAGAGCGTTAGTTACTGATAGTTTCAAAGAAATATCTCTTCGTTTGAGAGAAAGAGAATGCAAGTTCATTTGATCTTAATCTTTGTGAAGTGAAAGGGAGACGAGATTCGATATGCACGGACCTCCCAATAATATCCATAAATGACTTGATTTTGGTAACAAATGGATACTACCATACGTAAATTCCGGTGACGATACACGTCGGTACTCTAGTGCATTTCTCCATCTGCGTAAAAATAAATATGTTTTCGAACATTCTCCTTAAAATTCAAAGTGGGTATTCCCGCTTGAATCTCAGCAATCACTTGTTCTGATTCTACATATTGATCGCTTTGAATTAAAAGAAAACTCTTTCATGGAATATTCACATTGTGTATAATATCTTCACTCTCAATAGTTACATACAAGTCCGTAGAGGGTAGAAAAGCAGGATGTCCATGACGTGTACGTGTGGGATGAACTAAATCCTTATTGAATTTTATTTTTCCATTATAAGGATTTCTCACATGTTCCACAGTACCTCCTGTAAATACTCCGCTGGTATGAAAGGTTCCTAATGTTAATTGAGTCCCTAGTTCTCCAATCGATTGACCTGCAATAATACCTATAGCTTCTCCTAATCCAACCAGGTTACCATGAGTAGGACTCTGGCCATAACAAAATCAGCTGATCCGAGATGTTCTCCTACGGGTAAAGGGGGTTCGAATAGGTATTGTTTCTGCGCGAAAAGTTATGAATCGGATGACAAACCAAACCCCTATGTCTTGATTTCTAGTGGAAATACATCGCAGACCCATATATATCATCTACAAATACACGACCAATTAATGTTTGAATAAGAAAATGTTCGGGCATCATCCTATTCTGAGGACTCGGAGAAACAGCGCAGGTAGGGCCACAATTTGTTTGACGCACAACAATGTGTTGGGCTACTTCAACAAGCCTGCGTGTGAGATATTCGGCATCAGATGTCCGTACACCAGTATCCACAACCCCCTTACGGGCTCCGTAGCAAGAGATTATATATTTTGTTAAAGACAGTCCTTCCCGTAAATTTCTTTTAATAGGTAAATCAATCATTTGTCCTTGAGGATCTGACACTAATCCTCTCATACTACTAGTTGATGTACCTGAGATACATTTCCTCTAGCACCTGAAAAAGACATTTCCTCTAGCACCTGAAAAAGACATTATATGAACGGGATTTAAGGGGTCAGTCATCCTAAAATTTGGATTCATCTCATGTTGTAAATATTCACTTGTAGCATACCAGATTTCAATAGAATGACGTAATTTTTCTACTGCATGTACATTCCCATAATGGTGGTGTTTTTAAAAAATCAAACTTTTTTGTTCAACATCTTGAACTAGGCATCCCTTTGAAGGTGTTGTTAAAAGATCATCAATTCCTAGTGAAATAGATGTAGCAGTAGCTTATTGAAAACCCAGGGTTTTTACTTGAAAACGGATTAATATGGGTGCAATTTGATCCATTATCATGGAGCAATCCCAAACCCGGGGAATCCTTCCTTTTTCCGATATCTGAAATAGGGGATTTCTCAAGTTGATTCTTAGGAAATGTCGAATCAAATTTTTTGTCCTTATTTCAATAAAAGACGCATGGATTTCTTTGCTGGAAGATTTTTCTTTCTTTATCCCAATTCAATACTAAACAAGTACGGACTAATTGAATACTTGTATCAAAAATTTCTCGAATTGGTTTACCATTTCTATAAAGAATGTAATTTACAACTCGAAGTCGTACATGGTCCCTTTCCTGCAATAGATCGTGAGGAAAAAGTGTTGCTACATTTACAACGTCCATGAGTTCATATATGACAACAAGTCGAACCAAAATAAAATACCCCTTTTTGCTAGTTGTAATCCATTGGACATAGATCCAATTTTTAAATTTTTTTAATTCATTGGAATTTCTTTATCCGGTTCCTGGTGGTATCGGTATCAAAATGCCGCTATGTTGGGATATATTATTTGTCTCTCCATGAAAATGAATATCTCCGGAAAATATTTTCAGTTCAATTCTTTTTTTTCCTATCTACCCGAACCAACCCCCCTCCACGGCTTCGTATATTTAAAGCTATTTGTGTATCTACCCCAATGATACTGTTGTTCCGTACCATTATAGAAGAAGATATGGGTAAGATATGCAATTCTTCAGGAATGAAAAAAAATTGATCTATTTTCATTTTGGATTTTGACTTAAATTCCTTAACTCCTTGATATTCAATCAAATCTTCCTTTTTGGCGATTGACTGTATTTTGATTATCCCATATTTAGTAAGTCCCAAACTCTTTCTTCAATATCGAAGATCATCAAAATAAGAAAGACTAATATTTCTACGAAAAAAATCATTTAAGGGAATTTTAATCGAGATTCCGAAAGTGGATATTAATTCATTTTAGCATTCATGAATGGGTTGAAGTGGCATAAGAAATCTATTTCTTTGCCTCTTTGATAATAAATCAGAGTTCTCCCAGAGAATGGCCGGATATAGGAGATTACAATGACCAGTACATAGGATTCGATTAGAGTCTAAATAATTGTGAATGCTCTCTTTTTCTTTACAATAAAAATCCAAACTAAAGAATTTGTACTTCATACGAGTGTTAGTTACTGATAGTTTCAAAGAAACATCTCTTCGTTTGAGAGAAAGAGAATGCGAGTTCATTTGATCTTGATCTTTTTGAAGTGAAAGGGAGACGAGACTCGGTCTGCACGAACCTTCCAATAATATCCATAAATGACTTGTTTTTGGTAATAAATGGATATTACCATACGTAAATTCTGGTGCACGATACACGTCGGTACTCTAGTGAATTTCTCCATCTGAGTCAAAATAAATATGTTTTCAAACTTTCTCCTTAAAATTCAAAGTGGGTATTCCCGCCTGAATCTCAACAATCACTTGTTCTAATTCTACATATTGATCATTTTGAATTAAAAGAAAACTCTTTGATGATATGTTCACATTATGTATGATATCTTCACTCTCAATAGTTACATACAAGTCTGTAGAGCATAGAAAAGTAGGATGTCTATGACGTGTACGTGTCAGATGAACTAAATCCTTATTGAATTTAGTTTTCCATTATAAGGAGTTCTCATATTTTTCACAGTACCTCCAGTAAATACTCTGCCGGTATGAAAGGTTCCTAATGCTAATTGAGTCCCTGGTTCTCCAATCGATTGACCTGAAATAATACCTACGGATTCTCCCAATTCAACCAGGGCACCATGTGTAGGACTCTATCCATAAAAAAATCAGCAGAACCAAGATGTACTCCTCCAGGTAAAGGGGGTTCGAATAGGTATTGTTTCTGCGTGAAAAGTTATGAATCGGTTAACACACCCAACCCCAATGTCTTGATTTCTAGTGGAAATACATCGTTGACCCATATATATCATCTGCTAATACACGACCAATTAATGTTTGAATAAAAAAACCGTTCAGGCATCATCCCATTCCAAGGACTCAGAGAAACAGCGTGGGTAGGGCCACAATCTGTTTGACGTATAGCAATGTGTTAGGCTACTTCAACAAGTCTGCATGTGAGATATTCAGCATCTAATGTTCATACAGCAGTATCTACAACCCCCTTATGGGCTCCGTAGCAAGATATTATATATTCTATTAAAGACAACCCTTCCTGTAAATTTCTTTTAATAGGTAAATCAATCATTTATCCTTGAGGATCTGACATTAATCCTCTCATACTACTAGTTGATGTACCTGAGATACATTTCCTCTAGCACCTGAAAAAGACATTTCCTCTAGCACCTGAAAAAGACATTTCCTCTAGCACCTGAAAAAGACATTTCCTCTAGCACCTGAAAAAGACATTTCCTCTAGCACCTGAAAAAGACATTTCCTCTAGCACCTGAAAAAGACATTTCCTCTAGCACCTGAAAAAGACATTTCCTCTAGCACCTGAAAAAGACATTATATGAATGGGATTTAAGGGGTCAATCATCCTAAATTTTGGATTCATCTCATGTCGTAAATATTCACTTGTACCATACCAGATTTCAATAGAATGAGATAATTTTTCTACTGCATGTACATTCCCATAATGGTGGTGTTTTTAAAAAATCAAACTTTTTTGTTCAGCATCTTGAACTAGGCATCCCTTTGAAGGTATTGTTAAAAGATCATCAATTCCTAGTGAAATAGATGTAGCAGTAGCTTATTGAAAACCCAGGGTTTTTACTTGATACAGGATGTGCGATGTATATGCCATTCCAAAGTGCTCTATTAATCGACTAATAAGTTGTTTCATGGCAGTTACATTGATCGCTTTATTTTGAAAGACCAGATTGGCCTGTTCTGCATAAAGTACCTCTATATTCGGCTGAGTAGGATTCTACAATGGGTTAGGGACAGTGATTGAAAAACTTCCTTTTCTCAATTTTGATTTGGATAGAAATTGTAATTCCAGAACTCTAATCTCAGCTGAATTGTGGAAATTGAGGTATTCGCGGTATCATAGAATTCCTAAGTAGCATATGAACAGGAGCGAGAAAAACCCTATATTGTTTCTTCCATTTTTCGATAAAGAAAAATCTAAGCAATAGTGGTTCGAATGTATAGAAAAAGAATTTGTTTTTTTATTATACTTCGTACCATTGGATAGTTTCCATAAATCTAATAATTAGTTCCTAAACATTCATAGTTAATTTCGACAGCCATTTCTCTTGAAGCAATAACACGTCGGTCCAGCCACCACCGAAGCCACAAAGGACTATCTAACTGGATTCGTTTCCAACAATAAGCCTCAATTGCATCATAAGAATTACAAAAAATGGTTCTTTCGTATACTCATAATTATTATTGGCACTTCTTTTATTTTCATCCTTACTGTGATTCCGTGGATTATAGTTCATTACACAAATACCTCGATGATTCTCGCTAGTTAATGCATAGAGCCCCTTGGAGACAAAAGATTCTGATGAGAAAACATAAGTAAACGCGCCTCCACTTGGGCTTCCAACGATAAAGGTACATGAACAGCCATTTGATCCCCATCAAAATCTGCATTAAATCCCTTACAAACTAGTGGATGCAAATAAATAGCACGTCTTTCCACTAAAATGGGTTGGAATGTATGTATGACTAATCTATGCAAAGTGGGAGCTCTATTGAGCAATACAGGATGTCCTTGCATAACTTGGTGAAGTAGTTCCCATACAATGCTTTCTTTTTCCTGAATTTTATTCTTAGCAACTTCTATGATAAAAGCAAGATGTTTTCCAATTAGACCATGAATTACAAATTTTTGGAAAAGTTCTATTGCTATTTCTCGAGGTAATCCACATTGATGTAATGAAAGTGATGGTCCAACAACAATAACGGACCGTCCTGAATAATCAACTCGTTTTCCAAGCATAGTCTCTCGAAATCTTCCTTTTTTACCTTCAATTACATCGGAAAATGACTTGTAAACTTTATTATGACCGTCCTTCGTTGGTTAACCACGTCGAATTCCGTTAACAAGAAATGTATCGATGACTTAATGGACTAATTTTTCTTGGCACATTATAAATTCTCCCAGCACAGATCTATTTGTTCTTAATAGATCGGTAAGAGTGTTGTTCCGGAAGATAACTCTTCTATAGAGTTCATCAATATCCAAACTCATTAGCTTAACCCCATCTATCTGAATGATGGGTCTCAATTCAGGAGGAAGAACTTGTAATAGACACAAAACCATCCATCTTGGTTCTATATTTGTTCGAATAAATTTCTGTCAGTTCCATTCGCCAAACCAAAAAGTCCTTTCTTCTTCCAACTTTTTGACAAATCCATTCATTTCCCATGGGACCTTCTTCGCCTAATTCTTTCCATTCTACTAATGAATTTTCTAGAATAATTTGTAAATCTAGATCAGTTAATTGTTTGGGTATAGCAATCGCACCAATAGACATTTCTCAATTTCAAAATTTATAGAAGCCCTGGGTAGTAAAAAAAAGTGGGATACTGTATTTCCAAGAATGGATTCATATTCAAATAAACCTTGTAATCGTAAGAAAGTGGGTTTTTTAGTTATGGGCCTAGCAAAAGAAGATTTGGGATAGGATCCTATAGGATCTACCCCCTCAAAATTGGACGTGAAAATTTCCCCTCATTCGGCTCAAGTAGGTACACCAAATAAACAAAGGAGTTCTCTTGAGAAAACTTCAAAACAAGGATCTACACCTTACTCTAGATTCTAGCTTTTTTTATTAATTCTTTATTCAATTACAATTGAATAAATGAAAAATTGAAAAATTCTTGAGTAGTATACCTCCCTTCTAATTTCTAATGATGAATATCTTAATTTAATTCTTGGTAATTGTAATGAAATTGAGGGATTACCTTAAAATTCATAAGAGATTGACTTGTCTATGTGCTGTTCTATTAGATCTTTTTGGTCCCAACTGCAACTAAATGGTTATTATTAGATTTTAATATTATTATAAATATTTGACTCCTCTATATTCATTGACAAAATAATCGACGAGAAGGGCTGATTTGTGGATGAGGAATTGGTATACTGACCCAACCCGCTTTCATCCTTCCCATTTGGAGTCTCATGGTGGTTACGTATTGCAAGAATGTGGTTAGTTTACATAACTCAAATACTTTTCAAAATTAAAATAAAGCGATAAATAAAAAATAAGGCTATTTAATTTTTGAGTCTATCTATTATCTAAAACGGAGATACTATGAAAAATGTAACCGATTCTTTCCTTCGTTTTAGCTGCTGGCCATCCGCTGGGGTTTTTGGATTTAATATCGATATTATATCAATAAATCTAATAAATCTAAGTGTAGTATTTGGTGTATTGATCTTTTTTGGAAAGAGAGTGTGTGTGGATTGTTTATTTCAAAAATAGGTTGGATCCATCCAGCTGCACCTTTCTTTGCTAGTTATAACAAAAAAAAGGCACATGATCTCACAAATTACTTCAAAATAAATTTTAGAATTTGATGTAAGAACAATAGCATTTCACGATTTATTGGTAAAATACTCTTTGATTCTCTCTCAACCAATAATATAGGAACATAAACATGTTTAAAGCAAGTTGTTTGAAGTCTTGATACAGCATGGTACTCTTTCTACCACTATGATAATATAATATCTAGATGGTTCAAAATGAATCATTTTATCGATAGAAAACACTCCTAGCGATAAAATGATTTGAAGAGCACTTATTGTAAATGTGGGGATTTTACCCATTTTATCCTATGCTGAATCAGCGACCTATGTGTTCTGTATAAATTATTTCATCATTCTGAGGTAATACATGTTGTCTTTAGTAGTGATATGTCAAGGGAAAGAAATAAGAGAGCACTTACAATGAAAAATGGACACTAAAATCTACCCTTAATGGCAAAATCATGAAATGTGACGAACAAACTACCATCAACCCCATATACTACCCCTAATATCTAATAAAGTAAGTTCAATCTAGCCACTATCATACACTACAATCAAAAGAAACAATTGAATCACATTGAAGAGTTATCTCTTAGGTTTCAAGTTGTTTGTTCTAAGGGTTTGAGGGAAGGTGGGTTTTGGTGGTATCTGTTTTGGGGTTGTAGGGGAGAAATGGTGATTTGGATGTAGGAAAGTATGTGAGCTTCATGGTTCATGCACGTCTACACGCCGCATGAATTTGGGGTTTGGTTGAACTCCTTATCCACCATCTTGAGAATCACGAACCATGTACGTCTACATGGTCCATGAGTTGGACTCTCCGTTTGCTCACCTTCCTCCATGAACCATGTGTTGTTCTTGAGAATCACGCATGGTTGTATATTCTTTGTACTGATCAACGATGATTGCAATATCGGGTAACCGTGTCATATATTTGATCCCACCCAGATGTATTTCCAAATGAGATAACTGTCTTTTTAATATAACTGCATCTCTTTTTGGAAGATGATTAAGTATTCCCATTTTTTGTTCCATTTTCAAGACCCTAAACTTCTGAAGTCTCGTTTCTGTAGTGGACCAATTTTTTAACATACCGCCAAGCCATTTTGTATTAACATAATGACCTCGGGACTTTATTGTAGCCCATGCTACTGAATCGACGGCTTTTTTTGGTACCAACAATTAAGAATTTTTTTTTCTTTGGCTTGCTGCCTAAAAAAGAAAATCACAAGCTTCTGATAAAAAACAAGCAGTTCTCGTAAGATTTGTAATATGAATACCCTTACGCTTTGCAGAGATTTAAGGTGCCATTTTAGGATTCCATTTCTTAATACCATGGCCAAAATGAACCCCCGCCTCCATCATTTATTTTAAATTGATTCTCCAATATCTTCTTGTCACCCCCCCCCCTTTTATAAAAGCCCTAAAATTGAAATATAAAATTGTTCTGATGGAACCTTCAACCCTACCTTAGATTGTCTGTAGATAGACGACCTAAGCCATTACATTATTCTTTTCTATTCATTATTTTTTTTACTATTTCTTTTTATGTTATTTATTAATTATTAAATCCAATGACCACACTCAATAAAAGGAAGGAATCTTTTTTTAGGACTTAGTAAATCCTATAAAAGACTGTTCTGATGTATCATGGAAACTCTTTGAAAGCAAAGAATCAAATAATTTTTTTTGGTGAAATAAAAGATCTCTCGTTTCCCACTCGAATAGATTCTTTTTATTGTTTCCAAGGGAATTTTATTATGTTTCGTTGAAGGATGTACTAATTCTTTCACTCCAGCCCCAACGGGTATCATTCCTCCCAAAAAAACATTTTCTTTCAGACCTTTTATCCAATCGATACGCCCCCGAAGAGAAGATTTTGCTAAAACTCGGGAAGTTTCTTGAAAACTCGCTTCTGATATGAAACTTAGAGTATTGAGAGATGCTCTTATTATTCCTAGTAAGACAGCTCTGTAACAAATCACTTCTTCAAAAGCTCGACCCATTCGTTCGGCTCGCAACAATCCAATAAGTTCTCCATATGAAAAAACCTTCGACATTCCATCTTCCAAAATCAACACCTTTGATGTTATTTGACGTACAATAATTTCAATATGTTTATTATGAATCTGCACCCCCTGGGATCGATAAACTTTTTGGATCTTACTAACCAAAGAGAAACGACTTCGATCTATAGTAAGCTTAGAACCAATCAAGAATCCCCAAGGAATTCCAAGAATTTTTATTATACATTTGTTCTAGCCCTCAATCCTCTTTTCTAGATTCATCGATATTGAATCAATCGAACGAACTTCTAATACCTGTTCCACCTTTGGAAGACCCTGCGTTATATCATCATATCTTGATTTTTCATATATAAATGTAACTAAGATATCTCCTTCGCAATTGATTTCCCCATAATGTCCATGAACAGTTGCTCCTGGGGTCACCAAATAAGGTTTAGCTGATCGTATTACTACGGAGTTGACTTGAACAAATATAACTTGACCCGACTTTAGGTGTGTTCTATTTTTAGATATACACACATTTGCTCAAATAAAATGTCCAAGACTTATTATTGTAGATGTCTCTTTAAAATAACAATAATTGTGACAGATTAAATACCAATTCAAATTGAATGGATTCAAAATAATATTATTAGATGTACATGGGTCCTGGTTATAAATTTTCCCATTTTCATCCATTGAAATATTTAATTACTTGAAAGGTCTATTTAAAGTTGTAAAGTTTCAAATAGTTAGTTACAAAAATATCATTATGAGCTAGTAAATCGGAAAAAAATAACAATTCCCAATTGGATAGACTTATCCTAAAGGGCCCAGCAAATTCTTAATTGGATTTTTTAATTGATTCGTTCACTCTATTTTGATATTTTACATGGGTGAGTGGGTCCATTCGAGAACAGTTGGATGGCAACAAAATTATCAATGATTGGGATTTCTTAGTTTTATTCAACAACGTATGAATGGTTCCTTAACTTGGGTTGAAGAATTGTTGAATTCTTACCTTAGGATAGAAAAAAATGGAAGAAAATGGATTGATATGGGTGCAATCTGATCCATTATCATGGAGCAATCCCAAACCCGGGGAATCCTTCCTTTTTCCGATATCTGAAATCGGGGATTTGTCAAGTTGATTCTTAGGAAATGTCGATTTTTCAATTTTGATTTGGATAGAAATTGTAATTCCAGAACTCTAATCTTAGCTGAACTGCGGAAATTGAGGTATTCGCGGTATCATAGAATTCCTAAGTAGCATATGAACAGGAGCGAGAAAAACCCTATATTGTTTCTTCCGTTTTCGATAAAAAAAATCTAAGCAATAGTGGTTCGAATGTATAGAAAAAGAATTTGTTTTTTTATTATACTTTGTACTATTGGATAGTTTCCATAAATCATATAATAAGTTCCTAAACATTCATAGTTAATTTCGACAGGTTTTTCTCTTGAAGCAATAACACGTCGGTCCAGCCCCCACCGAAGCCACAAAGGACTATCTAACTGGATTCGTTTCCAACAATAAGCCTCAAT
Source organism: Rubia yunnanensis (assembly GCA_037428765.1). NCBI lineage: Eukaryota > Viridiplantae > Streptophyta > Magnoliopsida > Gentianales > Rubiaceae > Rubia > Rubia yunnanensis. The sequence continues at coordinate 58,498,122 of CM075069.1, read as the reverse complement.
TGCATCATAGGAATTACAAAAAAATGGTTCTTTCGTATACTCATAATTATTATTGGCACTTCTTTTATTTTCATCCTTACTGTGATTCCGTGGATTATAGTTCATTACACAAATACCTCGACGATTCTCGCTAGTTAATACATAGAGCCCCTTAAGCATATCTTGGGTTGGTATGGAAATATGATCTCCAATAGCTGGAGACAAAAGATTTTGATGAGAAAACATAAGTAAACACGCCTCCGCTTGGGCTTCCAACAATAAAGGTACATGAATAGCCATTTGATCCCCATTAAAATCTGCATTGAATCCCTTACAAACTAGTGGATGCAAATAAATAGCACATCTATCCACTAAAATGGGCTGGAATGTATGTATGGCTAATCTATGCAAAGTAGGAGCTCTATTGAGCAATACAAGATGTCCCTGCATAACTTGGTGAAGTAGTTCCCATACAATGCTTTCTTTTTCCTGAATTTTATTCTTAGCAACTTCTATGATAAAAGCAAGATGTTTTCCAATTAGACCATGTATTACAAATTTCTGGAAAAGTTCTATTGCTATTTCTCGAGGTAATCCACATTGATGTAATGAAAGTAATGGTCCAACAACAATAACGGACCGTCCTGAATAATTAACTCGTTTTCCAAGCATAGTCTCTCGAAATCTTCCTTCTTTACCTTCAATCACATCAGAAAATGACTTGTAAACTTTATTATGACCGTCCTTCACTGGTTGACCACATGGAATTCCATTATCAAGAAGTGTATCGACGACTTCTTGGACTAATTTTTTCCTGGCATATTACCAATTTTCCTGGCATAGATCTATTTGTTATTAATAGATCGGTAAAAGTGTTGTTCCAATAGATAACTTTTCTATAGAGATCATTAATATCAAAATTCATTTGCTTAACCCCATCCATATGAATGATGGGTCTCAATTCAGGAGGAAGAACTGGTAATAGACACAAAACCATCCATCCTGGTTCTATATTTGTTCGAATAAATTGCTTTGTCAGTTCCATACGCCAAACCAAAAAGTCCTTTCTTCTTCCCACTTTTTGATCTTCTCAGTCATTTCCCGTGGGACCTTCTTCGTCTAATTCTTTCCATTCTACTAATGAATTTTCTAGAATAATTTGTAAATCTAGATCAGCTAATTGTTTACGTATAGCAATCGCACCAGTAGACATTTCTCGATTTCAAAATTTATAGAAGCCCTGGGTAGTAAATAAAAAGTGGGATACTGTATTTCCAAGAATGGATTCATATTCAAATAAACCTTACAATCGTAAGAAAGTGGGTTTTTTTAGTTATGGGCCTAGCAAAAGAAGATGTGGGATAGGATCCTATAGGATCTCCCCCCTCAAAATTGGACGTGAAAATTTCCCCTCATCCAGCTCAAGTAGGTACATCAAATAAAGAAAAGAGTTCTCTTGCGAAAACATCAAAACAAGGATCTACACCTTACTCAAGTGTCTAGTTTTTTTCTTAATTCTTTATTCAATTACGGTTGAATAAATGAAAAAGTGAAAAATTCTTGATTAGTATACCTCCCTTCTAATTTCTAATGATGAATATCTTAATTGAATTATTAGTAATTGTGAGGATATTGAGGGACTACCTTCAAATTCATAAGAGATTGACTTGTCTATGTGCTGTTCTATTAGATCTTTTAGGTCCCGAATGCAACTCAATGGTTATTATTAGATATTAATATTATTATACATATTTAACTCCTCCATATTCATTGACAAAATAACCGACGAGAAGGGCTGATTTGTGGATGAGGAATTGGTATACCGACCATACGCGGTTTCATCCTTCCCATTTAGAGTCTGGGGGTGGTCAAAATAAAGAAATAAATAAAAAAGAAGGCTATTCCATTTTTGAGTCAATCTATTATCTAAAAAGGAGATACTATGAAAAATGTAACCGATTCTTTCCTTTGTTTTAGCCGCTGGCCATCCGTTGGGGGTTTCGGGTTTAATATCGATATTTTATCAACAAATATAATAAATCTAAGTGTAGTATTTGGTGTATTGATCTTTTTTGGAAAGGGAGTGTGTGTGGGTTGTTTATTTCAAAAATAGGCTGGATCTACCCAGCTGCGCCTTTCTTTGCTAGTTATAACAAAAAAGGTGCTTGATCTCACTAATTACATCAAAATAAATGTTAGAATTTGATGTAAGAACTATAGCATTTCGTGATTTATTAGTAAATTACTCTTTGATTCTCTCTCAACCAATAATGTAGGAACATGAACATGGTTAAAGCAAGCTGTTTAAAGTCTCAATACAGCATGGTACTCTTTTTACCACTATGGTAATATAATATATAGATGATTCAAAATGATTCATTTTTATCGATAGAGAACACTCGTAGTGATAAAATGATTTGAAGAGAACTTATTGTAATTGTGGGGATTTTACCCATTTTATCCAATGTTGAATCGGTGACCTATGTGTTATGTATAAATTATTTCATCATTCTGAGTTAATAGGTGTTGTCTTTAGCAGTGATATGTCAAGGGAAAGAAATAAGAGAGGACTTACAATGAAAAAGAGACACTAAAATCTACCCTTAATGGCACAATCATGGAATGTAACTAAGAAACTACCATCACCCCAATATACTACCCCTAACCTCTAATCAAGCAAGTTCAACCTAGCCACTATAATGCACCACAATCAAAAGAAAGAATTGAATCACATTGAAGAGTTATCTCTTAGGTTTCGAGTTATTTGTTCCAAGGGTTTGAGGGAAGGTGGGTTTTGGTGGTATTTGTATTGGGGTGGTAGGGATGAAATGGTGATATGGATGTAGGAAAGTATGTGAGCTTCATGGTTCGTGCATGTCTACACGCCCCATGAATTTGGGGTTTGGTTGAACTCCTTGTCCACCATCTTGAGCATCACAAACCATGTACATCTACATGGTCCATGAGTTGGACTCCCCATTTTCTCACCTTCCTCCATGAACCATATGAATCCTACAAAAAAAACATGCATACCAAGTTTAATAGTGTTCCAAAAACAAAAACTACAAATAGGAAAAAACACCAAAACAATACTAAACCAATCTAACTTTTCAAAGCTTAGGTTGCCTCCCGAGAAGCTCTGTATATTTAAGATCATCGGGATGACCCTAATGTTATCCATATGGTGAAGGTTTGTACCCCATCACCACAGGTAACCAAAAATAGAGAGGTGGAGTAACCATCTTCCAAGAGGACTATGTAGTAGAAGAAGATTCAACCTTAGAGGGAATTGGTGGTTTCGAAGCTTAGCATATTCAATTGGCTTCTCTATGGTTTCCTCTAAGTGTTCCAAAAATGTGGGAGTTGGTTCTTTAGGTGGAGGTAGGGGTGAAAATAGGTAATAATGTGAATTGAGTATAATCACCCATTCCTCGATTTCTTCACTCTCAACATACCATTCCCCATCCCCTTTGGATTTATCTACCAAAATTTCACATTCAACTAGGGATGGTTCATTTTTGAAATATTGGGTTTCAAGTTGGCTCACCCTTTCCATCAAATCAAGCACTTGCCCTTTAACTTTCTCAATACTTGAGAATAGTTGAATTCCCAAATGGCTAATCTCGCTAAGCATTTGTTATTAGAGTAAATCATTACTCTTGGTAACATTAGCTATAGCTTGCAAAATATTTCCATAGTCTTATTTGGGAACCAATCCAAGGGATTTTTTTGGAGCATTGGATAACTTGGTGAGAGATAACTATTTATCCCAAAGTGTTGGTTTACCGATGCATTTCCATACCACAAATTTTATTTACCACTAAACCTCAAATTTGGAGAATCATGGTATGGGTACCAATTTTGATCTCATTGGCCTTAAGAACAAACAACTCCTACCTCTCTCTCATTTTCACTCATCCAAGGTCACAATGACATATCCTACAAAATCTTACTCATTGAGCTTCTCTTCTCCCAAATTCACTCAACCTTGGGCAACACTCTGTAGGATGATCAAAATGACACACCATACAAAGTGTCATCCGTTGAGTACTTTCTCACATTTTTTCCAATTAAACACAAACAACGAAAACACACAAAATTCATAATCATGGAGGAAGGGTCCTCAGTTTGCACCAAGAACTCAAGCAATACCTACTCCGGAAAAAAAAACAAAGAATAATACTAGCTACTCAACTAACTTGTTATGAAAATTGACAATTAATTTTCAAACTAGCATCCCTGGCAGCGGCGCCAAAATTTGACCCACCTCCACTTGGGGTCGTTAAAAGTTGTAGCTCAAACTAACCTGAGTGAAGGTGTAGGATCAAACATAGATATTACAGTTCTGCACCCAACTCACTACAAAGCTACATGTAGGGTAGTTAGAGGCAAGCCCGGGTATGTCCACAGAGATGCTAGGGCTAAATAAACAATTAAAAACAACCAAGAACGGGTCGCTAATCCATCGCGTTGCTGGGTTTTTGGGTTTTGTAAATATCAACTACAAACATAAAGATAAAATGAAAGTAATCTATATAAATAGGCACCTGGGAGTATTTTCATAACATGACTGATATATGGCTTGTATCCTCGATACATCCACATATAGACTTATAAACCTATATATTGCCTATGTCACACAATGTTGAGATATCCAGGTATTTTCCCCATCTGTAACACGTGGTGCTTACCACTATGTCAATATCCTACAATCTACGTAATTAGGGAATACGCTCTAGTCAAGTGACACTGCAAACCATTCCCCAACACATCACTCCTAAGGCTAACGCACCCCCGCTTAGAGAAACAAAGCCCGCCTAAAAGGGTAATGCCATGCGTAGGTTGCAACCGTTAGATATGTAGTGAGAGTATTACATCCCGGGCACTCTATTATGGATCCCAATCCCTAGGACTAGAGAGGTAAAGGAAAACACACCTTGTGATGACTTTAGGGTCGGCGCAACCCTAGTTGCTACGAACAATCAGGCTATTCTATCGGGGTAAGCCAGGCACTTTTCCCATTGGGATTTGCCGAATCAACCACTCCACATGTTGATTTCTCACACAACTATCCAATTAGAATCATGTACAACACATATATGTATTTATCTCAAAGGAAATAAATGAACTCATCTCCCCAGTGTTATTCCTACTCTACAATTCAGACACTCCCAAGATAACAATGAAGCCTAGCATGATTCTATACTACCACACATGCATAAGTGCATCATCATAATGACATAGCATAGATCACGATTTCATATAAACCAAAAGTTGAAACATAAATATTCATAGGACAATATAGATAGGGAAATTAAAATCTAAAAAAGGCACTATCAAAACATGAATACAAATATCCCCAAGCTACTAATCTACTCCCTAGAAAATAGATCCATGAAAAATATGGATTTAGATGCCACGGATATAAGAAAATAAGATGAAGAAAAGAAAACAAAAGTAAATAGAAGGAGAAGAGAATAAAAACTCTCGATAAACAGAACTCATCTCTTCCTTATACCTGGAGAGAGAAATAAAATCTACATTATGCCTAGTTTCCTTACCCTAGGAGACTAAGGGCTCCTCTAGAATGTAAACCCTAGTAGTCTAAAGGCTATATACAGAGTAGTAGTGGAATGGGACTAAAAATAGGCCCAAAATAGGCCAAAGCCCTATTCAGCCACCGTCAACACGGACCGCTGAGGATGGCACGATGTGTCAGATCGGGCATAGGCCACATGCCTTGTGTTGGCATGGAGTGTGCGATCGGGCACAACCGTGTTTGGCATGGTTTGCATCGTCTGGCGTGACTCGTCTTCAAGATCATCATTTTTGCACTTCTGATCCTCGGTCTGTGATGTTTGGTGTGAGCTATCATCAGAATCCTTATTTTTCTTAGTCTTTAGGCATGGGCCACTTCATTCTTCATACACTGCTAGCTGGTCTCGATATTTGAGACTTAGAAAGGTGTAGCTCATGTGATACAAGACGGTCCATGCCCATACTTAGCCATTTTAGAGTGAAAAGGCCTCTTGAGAACACGGCATGTAGATATTGGCATGGCCTGTGCCGGGATTTTTTACTGGCTCATGCAGCTTGGCGCGACTCGTAACAGAAGCCCTTGGCACGGGTTGTATGGCATGGCATGGGCTGCTGGTGCTTTGTCTCGTGCTGGCCATGAGCGGTATGTGCCTGCCCGTTAATGCTTTACCCAACTGAACTTCTTTGCTTCACTACAGATGAACTGTTGGTTCGTTTTGAGAGTTTTTGCAGGGGATTTCATAGCGCTCAAGAAGACAAATCCAATTGAGCTAACCGCAAACGCTGATTCTTATCGATCATTCCCAGAACTTGGAGAAACTCTCCGACCACAATCCTCCAGTTCTTCCTTAACCATTTTGATTTTCAATGCCATGTATCTTTGGCTACATCCTTCTACTACCACTATGTGATGTCTGTGGCCTTCATCTACTTCCATTCTAATGTTAATGGACTTCAACATCTTCTAGCATCCTTGCGAACAACCTTCAATATAAAATGTAACTAAATATATCCACGAGCGACCTACTAAGGATGATCACAAAGGAAGATCTAGGTGCCCATGGATACAAGGTGTCCATTAGTGCCAATTAAGTCTACAAAACAAGGGATTTAGACAAGAAAACCAAACATGGCCTTCTAAACCTCTTGGAATGTAAACTCAACTAATACTAGCAATCCAACAAGTAAAAAAAGCTAATTATTATGCCTAATGCTTAGGTTAACGCATGCCTAATGGTGCACCTCAAGAAAGCAGGAGACTGTTGGAATTTGCGAGAGACTTGTGGATAGATGCTTAAACTGATTGTGAGGGTTCCCCTATTTATACCTATTTCGGAACAATGTTGTTTTGAACCATTTTGGTGTCCACCTTGATGGCTCCAATGTCGCATAACAGTTGAATCAGGCGACATTGTGTTGACTATGTACCAATGTCATTTTAAACCACTGTGAAGTCCACCATGAAGTCTGCGATGTCACACCACATTTGGATTAGGCGACATAAAGTTGGCCACTTACCAACTTTGAAGCCCTACATGGGCCAAACATTTGCAGCCCATCAAGGAGGCGAGAAACAATTCGAGTTTATTTACAACATTTGTTCGCAACAATTTTGTAGAAGGGAGAGGGATTCACATATGTTGAAGGAGGGATAAGGTGTTACATATGAAGGATTCTTTGGTTACTTATGAAGGATTTAATAACATTGAAATACAATTCAAGAAATAAAATTCATGAATTATAATAAAATTCATAAAATAAATTCATAAAATAAAATTCATGAATTATAATAAAATTCAAGAAATTTCGTTCCTAATTTGAATTAATTTGTTTTAAATAAATGTTTAAAAATAAGTTATCGGTCAAATATGCACAGAAGAACGATGACATGAAAAACTATGGGCCCAACACCATTTACCACCTAGAAATATAGCGTGTCCCCAACCACGAGTTCCTCTACATCAAGAAACTTACCAAACCCCTTCTGGGTTAGGGTCTCGAACCTCATTTTTCCCGAGTAAAGCATCTCATACTCCCTCCCGTTGCACTGCAGCACAGTGGGAAACTTGTACAGTGGTAAGAGCTCTGAAATCTGGTCTGTGATGTACTGATTTATAAAGAAAATACCACATTTAGTAAATATGAAAGTAACTTATAGAAAAATTTAATTGAAAATATAATTCATCATATGTAGCAGGGAAGACTTACCAAAATTGAAATTGAACCAAAGTTTGTCGGGGTAAGAGTGTGGACAAAGTGTGGAATGACATCCCCGAATGTAGTCCAGAGATGACGATCTTCATCTGAATCGCTAGGGATCTTCATTTATAATTGAAATTGTAAATAATTTAATTAGAAATAAATAAAAATTAAATGGAATTTAAATATGAACAATACATAACTGACCTCAATCGGGGCATGTCTACTCGAACCAGCATTATTGGCCATGATTCCTGATATTCAATATAAATTAGCTAAATTAATCTATTTTGTGGCCCAAAAAATGACTTGGCCAACATTTATAAGCGACGTCGCTAACACGTTGTGTCAAGGTAATGTGAAAGTCGACATGTCACCGCAACATCACCAACTAGTCGGCAGAACCGACATGTTGAACAAGAATAATGCGACTTCGCACACTAGTAGTGTTGGCAGAAAAAAGTATGAGTGACATTGTGAAAATTATGCTTCAAAAGAAGGAGAACCAACAAACCAACGACGTTGCATTCAAGCTTAACATAAATTGGAGCAAACAAAGGTTGTAAACAACAATATTTGGCCGGTTGATAGATGAGAATTTAAAACCAAAATTCCTACAACCTAGAGCAAACATCCATGGAAATTTCAATACAAATAACAAACAACACTCAGAATTTCCACCATATGCATATCAAAATAAATGACAAATACAAAAATGAAAGTAATTTAGGGAATTTAGAAAGCATACCTTTGGGAAGATATGTTCATAGACTGCTGATATTTGAGGGAAAGTTGTATGTTTGAAGTGACGTATGAGGTGGGCTCCATATATATTTGTTACGGATCATTGGGTATTCCACCGTGGGTACATCGATGTCGCAAGTAAGTCAACCAAACCGATAAGGTACCGACGATTGAGCAAATTCAGCTAATCTAAATGTGGGCCTCACCATTTCAGCTCCTTAGCATAGCACATGGCCTATGTTTGACCAACTGCATATGCGACGTCGCATGGCCATCGTGTTAAGAGTTATTAGACCGACATGAGACCAATGTCATCTTGCATTAAAGTGGGCCTCACCATTTTGGCCCACTAGCATAGCAACTGGGCTCGCATTTGACCAAAATGAACATAATTGACCTTAATAATAGTTAATGGAATATTATATACTACTAACTGAACTTTAAAATTTTCCTTGAACTTTATAAACATTCAGTTTGATGGGAATCGATTTTAACACAACCAGTGAACTTTATTGACCTCTAGTTTGATGGGAACCACCACATAGAATCACATGAAATTTCATATTCTTGATTTTTGAGGAAATAAAGAGATAACAGAATTTCGTCCATGAAAATTTTAAGTCGATAGCACATGGCGTAGAGTAAATTGTATCATATTACTTACAAGTATACAAAGCGTCATTCAGAAGAACTTGTGGAAGTATATGTGGATTAAGACGAGTTTCTTTATTACACTTGGCTAGTATAAGATCAACTTCAGATGTCAAAGTTTCTTTTCGGACCGATCGTTATTGCGATTGGGAATGATAATGTACTTTTATCATTTTGCACTTAGGTCCCTCCTAGAATGTGGGAGAACTTGAAATGTAAAACTGGAGATACACTCAACCGATTCATCAATTCAGGACCAAAATATTAAGATTTGGTCATTAACGGTTATACTGGGATAATCGTCCGTCAATTTTTTAGTATTCCATTAATAGCCTTACAATATGTGTTATGAGAACGATAGTTTCCATCGCATAGATTTGCATGAAATTTCATATTCTTGGTTCTTGAAGAAATTTAAAAAACAATAGAATTCTGTCCATCAAAATTTTTAAACCGATAGCACATGGCCTAGAGTAAACTGTAGCAGAGTACTTACAAATATACAAGGAGTCACTCAAAAGAACTTGTGAGAGTATATATGGATTAAGACCAGTTTGTTTATTACACTCGGATAGTATTTAAGTTCATCTTTAGTTGTTAAAGTTTCTTTTTGGACCGACCATAGTCGGGCTTGGGACTGACAGTGTAGTTTTATAATTTTGCACTTAGGTCCATTGTAGAAAGTGGGAGAACTTGAAACGTAAAACTGGGGATACACACAATCGATTCATCAATTCACGACCACACTGTTCAGATTTGGTCACGGACGGGTATACCGGGGCAATTTTCTGTCATTTGTTTTAATATTCAATTAATAACCTTACTATAAGTGTTATAAAATGATTTTTTTCCACCACATAGTATCGAATAAAATTTCGTATTCTTGGTTTTTGATGAAATAAAAATATAATCGAATTTCGTCCATTAATTTTTTTCAAGTGATAGAACATGGCTAAGAGAAAATTGTAGCAGATTACTTATAAGTGTACAAGACGTCATTCAGAAGAACTTGTGGAAGTATATGCGGATTAAGACCAGTTTCTTTAGTACACTCAAATAGTATATGTTCAACTTTGGATGTTAAATTTTCTTTTCGGACCGATCGTAATCGGGTTTGGGACTGACCTTGTACTTTTATAATTTTTCACTTAGGTTCCCTCGAGAAAGTGAGATAAATTGAAATGTAAAACTGGAGAGACACTCAACAGATTCATCAATTCGCAACCACAATTTTCCAATTTGGTCATAGACGGATATACCGGGGTAATCGTCCATCATTTTTGTATGTAATAATTAATACCCTTACCATAAGTGTTATGAGAATGATTATTTCCACCACTTAGAAACGAATGAAATTTCATATTCTTTGAGGAAATAAAAAGCTAATAAATTTTTGTCCATAAAAAATTTTCAAGCGATAGCACATGGCCTTCAGTAAATTGTAGCAGATTGCTTACAATTATACAAGGTGTCATTCAAAAGAACATGTTGAAGTATATGTAGATTAAGACCAGTTTTTTTATTACACTCGGATAGTATAAGTTCAACTTCCGATATTAAAGTTTCTTTTCAGACCGATCGTAAACGGGCTTAGAACTGACAGTGCACTTTTATATTTTAGCACTTAGGTCCCTCCTAGAAAGTGAGAGAACTTAAAATGTAAAAATGAAGATACATTCAACCAATTCATCAATTCATGACCACAATGTTCCAATTTGGTCATGGATGGATATACTGGGGTAATCGTTTATCGGTTTTGTTAATTTTCCACTAAAACCCTTACGATAAGTGTTGTGAGAACGATAATTTCCACCACATAGAATCCCATGAAATTTCATATTCTTGGATATTGAGGAGATAAAAAGATAATATAATTTTGTCCTTCAAAACTTTTCAAGCTATATCACATGGCCTAGAGTAAATTGTAGCAAATTACTTACAAGCATACAAGGAATCATTCAGAAGAGCTTGTGAATTAAGATCAGTTTCTTTATTACACTCGGACAATATAAGTTCAATTTTGGATGGATCGATTGTAATCAGGTTTGGGACTGACATTGTACTTTTATAATTTTTCACTTAGATCCCTCCTAGAAAGTGGGAGAACATGAAATGTAAAACAGAAGATACACTCAACTGATTCATCAATTCACGAACACAATGTTCCCATTTGGTCATGGACGGATATACCTAGGTAATCATCCGTCATTTTTGTTAGTAATCCATCAATATCCATACAGAAAGTGTTATGCAATGTTAATTTCCACCACATACAATTGCATGAAATTTCATATTCTTTGTTTTGAGGAAATAAAAAAATAATAGAATTCTGTCTATCAAAAATTTTCAAGCAATAGCACATGGCCTAGAGTAAATTGTAGCAGATTACTTACAGGTATACAAGGCGTCATTCAAAAGAACTTGTGGAAGTGTATGTGGATTATGACTAGTTTCTTTATTACACTCGGATAGTATAAGTTCAACTTCGGATGTCAAATTTTCTTTTCAGGCCGATCGTAATCAGGTTTGGGACTCACAGCATACTTTTAATTTTGCACTTAGGTCACTCCTAGAAAGTAGGAGAAATCGATGCTTGACAGTTTCTTATTTTTATATCGACGACAACATTGTTCCACTTTGGGCATAAATTGTTCGACGAAAGGGCCGCAATCTTAAAACCGAGTATTTTTTAAACCCTTTTCAGAAATTAGACTATATACTTTACATGCAATGTCAGAGTTCCCTCACATAGAATGAAACACAAACCAAACAAGGGCCGATGTTGGTTAATCTAAAAAATTTAGCGGGAAATGAATATTTCAGCCAAACATTTAAACCAAAACTTCCCCCACCACCATTTAAGTCAATAAAGCTCAGCACTTACACTCATTTCCCATCAATAACACAAATCCTACAACCCAAACTAACACACCATCCATTTCATTCACACCTTACAATAATTAAAGAGCTCAATCAAATTGCATCTCTCAAACATCAACAAGATCTAAGGATGGAGCATCTAAGGGTTTAAATCCCTTGAGATAGTTTTCTATCCATTCCACGTTCACTTACGAATTTGGTGATAATCCTAATACATGTTTTTTTCTTCATGGATCAATGATTCTGAAATTTCATGAGTATTAGATGACTGTTTTACATGTATATTGTATGTTATTTTTGTTTCCAAGATAATTTCATGTTTGTAAAGAGTGAGATATAATACCATTATTTGTATAACTATAGTATAAATGTGCGACTTCGGTCACATGACATCGAGACATGCAAAATTGTACTAAACAAGGTCTGACATCGTATAGAAAGAGGACATGTTGACATGTCGATGAGTATCAGACCGACCTCGCCGTTGAATCTGAGTTCAGGACATCATTTTTTCTTTCGTTCGATATCGCTAGGAAATAGATCACACATGTTATTCAAATTAGGATTAATGTCATCTACGTTTCACTACATTATGTGAATTTCATTTGCGGACTGCCTTCTTCTAACATATATATTTTTTAACTATGTATTGGTTGTAATAGGGCCAAAGAGATTCATCATTGGACTTCCAACATCTAGTTGGATGGACTTGTTAATTCGCTAGTTTCCCTAACATTCATAATGTCGTACAACGTGGAAAATGGTGGTTCAATACAATCATTTTTCAATTTCATGTTAAACTTATGTATGTCAATATGTTGTAACATGTATTTGTATTATTTGATATATTTTTGTTGGTTTGAACACATCATTCCCTTCATACATTAAAAGAACAAAATTTTATTGTTATATGACATTTAACCATTTCACGATTTATCACAATTTAAATAACATGTAATGGCTATCAACAAACCCTAAGTGGTGTCATCAAATAATAAATACTTTAATATTATACAAGAAACCATGTTTAACCAATTCATCAGTGATGTCACATGAACTGGTGCCAAATCGGTACCCAACCAATGTTACAAAAACCGGTGTAATTCATTGTAACCGATGTTGGTTAATCAAAACGACTTCGTACTCATCCACATTTCACGTGAGAAGGAAAAAAATGTGGATCTCCCACAACGATGGCTGTCACATTCAATGGTATATAACATTTCAATTGGTAGACTGACATCAACTATGACGATGTCGCAAAATTTGCTCTCCCGTCGGCTACTTTATTGCTGCAACCGACATCACATGCATGTGGATGCAGACGTTATCCTTAATGATGTTGCAACTAGGATCTTCCCCAGGTGGCCTAAATGCTTTAAGTGATGTCAATGAACAAACCTGCCGACATTGGTGAAAACCGAAGTAAAAGGTACTTTTTACCTCGATTTGGAATTGAGGTAAAAAGAAACTTTTTACTACGGCTGTATTTACCTCGATTCTTCCAGTACAAAAAACCAAGGTAAAAGTTCTTGTGGAACTGAAGAAAAAAGTCCTATTTCCTGTAGTGGATGCACCTATCTTTTCCTTTTCAAGACAACATCACCCCCACAATTTCACCGCTCTCATCAACCCACAATCCACCTTCATGTGACCATCTACCTACTAAAGCTCCACCAACATTCCCAAAACATGGAAATATAGATGGGAACTCAGGACATCGTGCTCAGACAGGCCAATCAATCTCCTCTTCTAAGTATAACTTCTTCCCACGTAGTATGACATGCCACTTCTCGTTGCTAGGATCTCAGACATAAAAAAATCTGGCGTGTCTGGGCAGCTAAGATAAACTTGTCATCCTCGAACCCAACTCGGTTAAGGTCAACCAATGTGAAGCCCATGGGTTTCTCTATACAAACCCAAACTTCATTATCAACCTATAGGCACTTGAATACCACAACTTTGAACTCAACATAGTCTAACTCCCAAGTTTCCCCAATCACCCCGTAAAAGGTCATCAATTCAATAATAGGATTTTTTTTATCTTTCTTGCTAAATTGCCACATTGATTTAGATTCAATGTAAACTCCATTGTTCTACGTCGTGATTTTGTTGTCCATCTCAGCTGTTGCAAAAGTAAAACAATTAATATCATACCCTAGGTGTCTTCTGACAGTACAGTTTAGCCTTCTTGCAAAGGCACGAAGTTTACTAAGCATGTCGTCCACATTGCAGCGGTTATAAAACCAATTCACAAATGTGGTAGAATGCTCTAACTGTATTTTTTTCAAAGGCCAGTTTGGATATTGTGCTTGTAAATATGACATATGCTTTTGAACATAGATTGCAATCTCTCTACTATTCCATAAACATAAAGGTGAATTGTCATCAACTCAGTATAGATTGGCGTATGAAATGTACCTTTCAAACATGCAACCCCATTCTTCCTACAAAAGTGAACTTGTTCACGTAATCCATCCAATTTCTTACCAACTAAGTTCAAAGTACAGCATTCAATGATCTCCTTGGTCACATACCTTTGTACGATGCTTGCATCTGGTCTGCTACGATTGTGAATGTGATTGTTGAAAACACACATGTGCTGCTCAAAAGGGTACATCCATTGCATTCCCACAGGACCGCATAGTTGAATTTCTCTAACCAAATGAATTACTAGATGAACCATGATGTAAAAGAAGGAAGCAGGAAAGTACTTCTCCAACTGTTATAACACTAAGACCGCTCTAATACATGAAGTGCTTGTCTACTTATATTCTTCTTTCATATACAGTTGAAGAAGAAACATAGTCACATAACGCTAAATTATATATCCTCCTCCATAACACCACAGATGGGAATGGGAAACAAGTTTTACATGAGAACGTGACAATCATGTAATTTCAAGGCGTTCATATGCAAATCATCATTCACAAAGCGAATAACATTAGAAGAGTATCCAGATAGTAGCTTGATGCCTTAGATACACTTGCAAACTAATCTCATCTCATCCATTGACAGATTGTACATGGCATGAGGGAGGTGTGTTCGCATCCCTCTCACCTCTGGGCTAGGTCCAACCGAATTCCAAGCTCCAATAAATTCTTCCGCATTCAAGTTGTCCTTCGTCTTCCCGAGAATGTCTACCAAGGTACCAATCAAATTCTTGAACACATTCTTCTCAATGTACATTACATCCAAACAATGGCAAACCTCCAAATGCTCATACTGAGGTAAATCAGAGAAAACCAACCTTTTCTTCCAAGGCCTATCAGGCGCTGCACCCACCTTATTCATCATTTCCCAAGAACGACATTCAATTTCTTCACCTTGTTATGGATGAACTCCCTTCAATGGTCATGGCACCTTTCTCACCTCCTTCCAACCAATAAACAAAAATGCTTCCTCATGCAATTTGTGCTTCATTGGGAGGAATTTCAGTTGACCCAAATACACTGTCTTGTGACCATTCTTCAGCTTTCAGTAATCTGTGGACTGTTCACACAGGGGACACACCTTGTGCCCTTTCACCACATAACCCAAAAGGTTTCCGTATGCTGGAATATCATTTATGGTATAAAAAATAATTGCCTTCAAATTTAACTTTGATCCCCTAAAACCATCAAACACATCAACACCATTGGACCATGGAACATTGAAATCTTCTATTAGAGGTGTCAGATACGTATCAATGTCCTTTTTGGGCTATTTTGGCCCACAAATCAACAAAGACATCAACACATATTTCCTCTTCATACATAAATACAGTGGAAGATCATACATGGCCAGCATTACTGGCCATGAATTGTGCCTAGAGGACATGTTTCCAAATGGTTTCATTCCATCAGTACACAAAACCATCCTCAAGTTTCTTGGCTCACTTGAAAATTATGTATATCTCTTATCAAATCTCTTCCACTTATTGACATCAGTTGGATGATGAATCACATCATCTTCAAGAGAACCCCTTCTCATGTACCAAGCCATGTTCTTTGCATCATTTTCATTCTTGAACAACCTCTTCAACCTCGGAATAATTGGAAGATACAACATGCATATTAGAGGAACCCATTTCCTTAACTTTACGACAACATCTCTATCGATAACTGCATTTCTTCTTTGCTTGTAACGTGACACATGGAATACATCTCATGCCACCTTCTTCTCCCAGTCACCCCAGTACAAAACACAACCATTGGGAAAAGCATGTATTTTTTCAACTCCATTCCCATCGGACAAAGAATTCTCTTCGATTTGTATTGGTTGTCCAGTAACTCGTCATCGGAGGGAAGCTTCTCACTCAAGAACTTTAGAAACTTATTCATGCTAGTGTTGCTCCATGAATCAACACCTTTCATATTAAAATATTCCATAAAACATAACATCACCGTATCTTTCTTATTGCAACCGGGATATAACAACATGTCTTTCTCACTAAGGAAATTTAACAAAACCTCGAGCCTCTCTCTAATTTCATCGACAACCTCCTCACACATGTCATCTAAATTTACGTCTCCAAATTACTCTCCTCCACTAGCTGCAACCACCTCCGGCGGTGTCTTCTCACTATGAAACGTCCAAAGCAAATAATCTTTTTGAAACCCTCTCCTCACAAAGTGAGGTTTCATGATGTCTCTATCACCACTACAGTTATGATTCTTCCAATCACGACAAGAACATAACACTCACTTCTCACGATCAAATGCGTGCTCTAAAAGCTCCTCCACAAAAACTACATATTTTTTTCTCAACCAACCAACATTGCAATACGCATGCCTACGCCTCTCAATTGCACGTTCTATCTCTACAAATTAACTAATATAAGACAATTATAGTTCCACACAGTAACAATGGCTATGCAAGATTATAAACATTCAAAATTAATTTGGAAAACCTTACGTACAACTCACATCAAAACATTCAAAATTTACCCAACAATTTCACATTTCTAAACAAGGTATTAATGACATAAAAAAATCTAGAAAATAATCACATTTCTTCCAACAATGCAAGTATCATGAACATGATAAAACACACAAAATATATGCATGCAAACCATTTGTAACATATTGATGCGGACCGAACCATCGATGAACGAGCTTTAACATTTTTGGAGTGTTTTGACCGCCTTTGACCTGTGTCGTTTGGCTTTTATTTTTTCTTGTTTTATGAGTTTTATGTTTTGGGGGCTTTTTCCTCTCTTCCTGTCATTTTGAGTCCTATGGGGCTGGGCTATTTATAGCCTCTTTTCGTTTGAATAAGGGGCAGAGATATATAAAAGGATTTCCTTTCAGTTTTCCCAATTTCGTGTTCTAATCGAATTCGATTTTGATGCCTGGATCTAGCATTCGATTGTGTTGAATCAATAGGTTTTCAGAAGGGTTTCAATTGGGCATTCGTGCGTCGAATCAACAATTGAAATCGGAGTTTCCGCCTGCATCAGTTTGGTATCAGAGCCAGCGTGAGGATCTTGGCCATGGCACCGCAGAGGGCGGCTCAACGGCGTCAGCGGGTGGACGAGGTTCCGTAAAGGGACGATGACGACCGGCTCGAGGAACGTGTTGGTCGGATTATTGAGGATCGAACAGAGAAAATGGTGGACGAGATTACACATCGAGTGGCTTCCCTCTTCAATGCTCCGCAACGAGATCATGAGCGGAGTCGAAGGCAGATATCGGCAGCGCAGGGTTCTGTGGCAGGTTCGTCGGAGGGTGAGGAGATGCTTGACGGAGAACCACGGATACAGCATTGGTTCTAGCGGATCTATGAAGGTGCAGATCGGCGGTGGGAATCAGGGATTAAAACCGATATCCCAGAATTTCACGGCAGTCTCCAAGCAGAGGAATTTCTCGATTAGCTCTCAACGGTCGAGGAAATTCTGGAGTTTCGGGGAGTTCCCGATGAGAGGCGAGTCACGCTAATTGTAACGAGGCTTCGAGGCCGTGCAACGGCATGGTGGCAGCAATTAAAGATCACCCAAAGTCGAGTGGGCAAGCCGAAGATTTCATCGTGGGAAAAGATGAAGAAACTCCTTCGGGCGGCGTTCCTCCCCTACAATTACCAAAGGTTAATGTATCAACACTTGCAAAACTTACGGCAAGGAATTCATACGATCGAAGAGTACACTTCCAAATTTTATCAATTGCTGGCACGGAATGACGTGCAAGAAATCGAAGATCAGCTTGTTGCACGGTACATCGGTGGTCTAAAGCTTCAAATTTTGGAGACCGTTAACATGTTTGATCCAGTTTCTGTTTCCGCGGCATTTCAGCGAGCCCTCACAGTGGAGAAGCAAGCACACCGTGGCACTGCGGTTCAATTTACCAACCCATTTGCTAACACCCGACGGGATGCGCCTGTGACTCCAGGACCGACCACAACCACTGCGGGGAAACCTTCAACCCCTGGCTTCCCACGTTGAGCAGCGAGTGAAAGCACCATCAAGTGCTTCTCGTGTGGAGAGCAAGGTCACCGACAGGTCGATTTCCGGAAAGCCGACAAAAGAGTACTTATTATTGATGAACCCGGCGAGGATGTAGAAGCCGACGAGCAGGCCTTATCTGACCAAGCCGTGTATGATGAAGAGATCGTTGAGGGTGATGTGGGATTGTCATTGGTTGTGCGTAGGTCGTGTTTAACGCCCAAAGCACCAGAAGAAGATTGGCTGCGAAACAACATCTTCCAATCGACATGCACTGTACTTGGCAAAGTTTGTCGATTTGTTATCGACGCGAGAAGTTGCAAGAATATTGTCTCAGAGGAGGCGGTGGTGAAGCTGAATGTCAAAACCGAGCAATATCCAAAGCCATACAAGCTCGCTTGGCTGAAGTGTGGTGGTGAGGTAATGGTATCGAAACGCGCCTTGATATCATTTTCTGTTGGGATGAAATACCGAGACGAGGTTTGGTGCGATGTGGTGAACATGGATGCATGTCACTTGTTGCTTGGTAGGCCATGGCAGTTTGACAGGAGAGTAACTCACGATGGTCGGGCGAACTCTTACAGCTTCGTGTTTGACGGATTGAAGTTTGTTTTGGTGCCGAGTAAACCCATTGAGAAGGCAGTTTCAGGCAGCTCCGGGGAGAGGGTGAGCGGGGGGGCCATGAACCTGTTAAGAATGGCGCAATTCGGTGAAGAAATAAAGACTTCCGGCATGCTATATGTGCTTCTCGGCAAAGAAGTTTCTGAGGCGGGTCCTGTCCCGAATGCAGTCGCTCCATTACTCACTGAGTTTGCAGACATTTTCCCTGACGAGCTGCCCGACGGACTTCCTCCACTCCGTGATATTCAGCATTGTATCGACTTGGAACCAGGAGCATCTCTTACCCACCGACCGCACTACAGAATGAGTCCGAGCGAGCACGAGGATCTTCGGAGGCAAGTTGAGGAGTTGCTCGCGAAGGGGCACATTCGAGAAAGCATGAGCCCTGTCGCCGTTCCTGCTTTGTTGATGCCAAAGAAGGATGGTTCTTGGCACATGTGTGTGGATAGCCAGGCAGTCAACAAAATTACCATGCGGTATCGTTTTCCCATCCCACACCTCGATGACTTACTGGATCAAATTAGTGGCGCCAAGGTCTTTTCACGTTTGGACTTGAAGAGCGGGTATTATCAGATCCGTATGCGACCTGGCGATGAGTGGAAATCGACGTTCAAGATACGTGAGGGATTGTACGAGTAGATGGTGATGACGTTCGGTTAATCTAATGCCCCGAGCACATTTATGCGGGCAATGAATTAGCTTTTACGGCCGTTCATTGGTAGCTTCATCGTCGTTTATTTCGACGATATTCTCATCTATAGTGCCAATCCTGATGCGCACCTTGAGCACCTGCGAGAGGTACTTCATGTTTTGAGGATGGGGCAGTTTTACGTCGCATGGAAAAAGTGTGTGTTCATGACGCCTAAGGTTCTATTTTTGGGCTATATTATCTTTGGTGATGGGTTACAGGTCTACGGGGCGAAGGTCGAGGCGATTCGGGATTGGCCTAGACTGAAGTCAATCACGGAGGTACGGAGCTTTCATGGTCTTGCCTCCTTTTATAGGCGTTTTGTGCCACACTTTAGCGAGCTCATGGCTCCACTCACAGATTGCATGCGAGGCACCCAATTCGGGTGGACAAGTGAAGCTGAGGCAGCTTTCATCAGGATCAAAGAATGCCTGACAACCGCACCTATCTTGATCCTCCCAGATTTCTCCCTACCATTTGAGCTGCACACGGACGCATCGAAGACTGGCATCAGAGCTGTTCTTAATCAGAGTGGACGGCCCATCGCGTACTATAGCGAGAAGGCTCGGGTGCTCGACTTAATTACAGCACCTACGACGTTGAGTTCTACACAGTGGTTCAAGCCGTTAAGTACTGGAGGCATTATCTATTTCACCGCGAGTTTGTTCTGTACACCGATCATGACTCGCTCTGACACCTTCACCGCCAGGACAAAATATCAGCTCGACACGCGAGGTGGGTTTCTTTCCTTGAAGGATTCACCTTCATCGTGAAGCATAAATTGGGTGTCACCAACCGCGTTGCCGATGCCCTCAGTCGTCGGTCTAGTTTACTAGTCACCCTGAGGGTCGAGGTACCTGGGTTTGATTCCTTCAGGGATTTGTTCCTCACCGACCCGTATTTCTCGGTGATCCTCAAAGATGTCAAATCTGGCAAACGATCAGATTTCCTGCTTCACAACGGGTTTCTCTTCCGCGGAAATTAATTATGTGTTCCTCAGTGTTCACTCCGTCTACAGATTATCCTGGATCTTCACGGTGAGGGCCATGTGGGTCGAGATCGGACCTTGCAGCTCATTCAGTCCTCGTACTTTTGGCCCGGGTTATGTAGTGAGGTCGAGAAGTTCGTGCGGCGACGTCGTATTTGTCAGATGTCGAAAGGTGTGGCCACCAATGCCGGCTTGTACATGCCGCTGCCCGTTCCCTCCCAGCCATGGGCTGATATTAGCATGGATTTCGTGTTGGGTCTACCCCGTACTCAGTGGGACAACGACTCAATCTTTGTCATGGTCGACCAGTTTTCAAAAATGGTGCACTTCATTCCATGCAAGAGGACGACGGATGCCGTGAATGTGGCACAGTTGTTCTTCCGTGATGTTTACCGTCTCCACGGCCTTCCTGTCTCCATCGTGTCCAACCACGACACAAGATTCATCAGCCACTTTTGGCACAGCTTGTGGAAAATGGTGCACACGAAGCTCAACTTTAGCAGTGCTTATCACCCGCAGACCGATGGACAAACAGAGGTGGTTAACCGTTCCCTTGGTAACCTTCTCCGTTGCCTAGTTGGTGACAGTCCAAAGCATTGGGATCAAAAGCTAAGTCAAGCGGAGTTTGTACACAACCATGTCGTCAATCGGAGCACGGGTTTTAGTCCCTTCCAGGTCGTTTACTCGGCCCAGCCTCGCGGACCGCTTAACCTGTTGCCACTGCCCGACAACACCAAGGGCCATGGGAAAGCTTCCAATTTTGTTTCAGGGCTGCTCGATATACACAAAATGGTGCATGACAACCTGTCCGCCACCAATGCTCGCTACAAAGAGAACGTCGATCAACGGCGCCGACATGTTGAGTTCCAAGTGGGCGACTTCGTTTGGGCTATTTTGACAAGGGAACGCTTCTCCGTCGGTGACTTCAACAAACTTGCTGCCAAGAAGATTGGCCCTATAGAGATCACTGAGAAAATCAATCCAAATGCTTACCGGCTGAAACTCCCAAGCCACATCCGCACTGCCGATGTGTTCAACGTGAAGCATCTTCTCCCATTCCATGGCGACTCTTTCGATGAAGACACAAACCAAACTTCGAGGACGAAATCTTTTCACCCCGGAGGGAATGATGCGGACCGAACCATCGATGAACGAGCTTTAACATTTTTGGAGTGTTTTGACCGCCTTTGACCTATGTCCTTTGCCTTTTCTTTTTTCTTGTTTTATGAGTTTTACATTTTTGGGGCATTTTCCTCTCTTCCTGTCATTTTGAGTCCTAGGGGCTGGGCTATTTATAGCCTCTTTTCGTTTGAATAAGGGGCAGAGATATATAAAAGGATTTCCTTTCAGTTTTCCCAATTTCGTGTTCTAATCGAATTCGATTTTGGTGCCTGGATCTAGCATTCAATTGTGTTGAATCAATAGGTTTTCAGAAGGATTTCAATTGGGCATTCGTGCATTGAATCAACAATTGAAATCGGAGTTTCCGCCTGCATCACATATTCCGTCATTAATAACATGCAAAATAATTTAGAATCTAACAGTTTCATTTGAGCATTCCATGCCAAAACCCTCCAAATAAAACACCAATAATAACCTTCTCTCCCAAAATATCACTTTTTACCCACCCATGAATAGTGTAGATGAGCAATAAATGCTCTTCTAGCACCAGTATTATGCCCACATGCTGGTGCTAAACAATTTCCCACCAAATTAACTTTTCGGGCTACTTCAGATGGGTATAGTCTTTTTTTCATTTACCAGTGCTATAAATAAAAATAATAACATCCTTTTTTCAAGTGGGACCCATTTTTCTGGCACCGGAACAATGTATTCCCGTGCTATGGTTTTAGATAGGCACTGGCTTACTTGCATCATTTCGGTGCTATTGTTTTTTCCACCATTTTTTACACATCAAAGACACTATTACTCACATAGAAACCTTTTCCAACACCTATTTCTTGCACTTTTATGTTTTGTATTGGTGTTATATATTACGTAAGGCACCGATTTTCGGAACCGGTATCTAAATTCTGGTGCCTAAAAAAGGGCAATGTCACAAATTTCCATGATTTTCTTCATAAAATCAGTGCCTTTCATCATTTCAGCACCAGTTTCTACCCTGATATCTTAGGTACCGATGCCTATGTACCTATATTCTAGTAGTGGAACTTGGTTTAATGTTGAATGAACTGAACTAATAACAACTGATGGAGCTGAGAGCTTAATTCTTCATATTTATCAATTTAGCCTACCCTTGCTAACACAAGGGGTGAAGATAATAATTAAGAAACCTATCCAAATAAGCCACCAATCACCTAGTCATGTAGCTTTGATAGATATAGTTTTGTAAGTGCTCAATGTATGTAAACTGATATAATTTTGCAAAAAAGTTGATTGTATTTGAATAATTCTCTCTAGAACCTGAGAGCTTCAGCAAAATTTCATTCTGTAGATTCTATTTTTTTTCAAAATTTAGAAGCTTTACAACCTCAAATCTTCAAGCTTTACCTAGCCATACTAAATAAAATCACCAAACATACATCCACATACCTCTAGTCTTGGAAGATTCACACAACCAAACTACCTTCTTAGCTTGGTAAAATCATAACATACTATTGGTTACAACTGAGAGAAGTCTCTTTCAGGAAGGAGGAAGCCACATGTAAACCAGTTATAGAAAATAACAATCGCTCAGCAAACCAACGGGAGAAAATGACCACTAAAGGCATATGGCACATGGCACGTCAAATACTGGAGGACCACTGGTTGGATGATTTCCGACAGGGTTCTAAATTCTCAGAAGAATACAGGGATGTACCACTCGGTGCAGAATTCAATCATAGCATGCAGAGACCAGTTCGGAGGGGACCAGTTATTGTCGGGGATGTGGAGGAATATAATGAGGGCAGGCACATGTTTGCCGACTCCTTGGTGGAGTACTTGGTAGACTATAGAAACTTCAGTGCTACAAGAATGCAAGCACACGTGGATGAGTTATGGGTGGAGGAGTGGAGGTCATGGTCAAAGCAGGGAGATTTTATGTGTTCCGGTTCGACAACTGACCACACATGAATGTTGTCCTGCACAATGGACCGATGGCTGTGGAGGGAGGGCTTCTAGCACTACGATGGTGGGCACCATAAATGTTGTATTCACATAAGCATGTTACCCACGTCTTATTGTGGATCAAGATTTATGTTCTTCCATCAAAATAATTACCACCGGAAGCTGTAGCTAGGTTTGCAGTTGTGGTCAGAGAGGCTGAAGAGGTGGTGTTAGGGGGATTACCATCAGTAGAAAATGGAGACTATGCCAGTGTGCGAGTATAGGTTCCAATACATGAGCCATTGGTTTTAGGTTTTGTCCTCCAGCTACGGAGGGGAGGGAGGTCATGGATGTCTATTGGGTATGAGAGAGTACACAAGATGTGTAGAAGATAAGGCGGTCTAGGGCATACGGTGCCAGTATGCTGCTTCCACGATGATACACCTCTAGAGTATTATCTAGCCGAAAGATTCGCAAGACTAAGTTAGGAGTTTAGAGAAGATATTTTCAGGGATAATGCTGCTGAGCTATTTCCAACTACAATAAGAGTTCATTGAAACCTACCAGCGAGGGGGTTTACAAGAATTCCTCATAATTTTCTCAGAATAAATGAACACATATTCCAAGGGGAAATGAGAGATATCCCGGAGGGGTTCCAGTACCAAGAAGACATAATTTTTAGTTGGGAAGAGGTTCAGCACAGGAATATGGAGCATAATATGGAGATCCTTGAAAGCCCAATGTAGGGCCAGGTACAATCATTTTCAATGCAAGAGGGTGGATAAGGCAATATGTGGGCAGACAAAGAAGGGGAGTAATACAATTCCTCCTCCCCGGAGAACTACCCTGACTTTAACATGACTATTGGAGTTATCCCGGAGGAAGCACCATCACCAATAGCATCTCAGCCAGTCAGAAGCCAGCTGAATGTGCAGGTAAATCCTCAAAATTTAGTTACAAACCCTTATGTTGCTTTAAAACATGATGACATGGTAGCCACACACGGCGTGACAACTGTGAATACAAACCTGGAGGTGTTCAGAATGTTGGAGCAGAATGTGTCAAACGGAATAGTGTATGTGGTAGTAGATTGGACTCCGGGGATGATGTGGCAATGGATAACGACCAAAATTTATTGATACTTGAAACAATCAACAAAGACGGAAGACTAATCAATCATCCTAACAGAGAACCAACTCATTCAATCGGATCGGAAATGGAAAAGCTACAGGAACGAATGACTGAGTCAGCTCAAAACACTGAAGAATTCATTTCTTGAAATCTCATTTACGTTTTTCATTGGAGGCAGTCAAATCCCATTTCGTCAAGTGACAATTCAGACGCAGAAGAGAAGCGCACACCATAGGAAGCATAATTGGTTGGTGAGGAGGATAACGAGCATTCAATGGAAGAGCCCCTAATGGAAAGCTTTCTTCAGAAGGACATCAAAGGAAAAGGGAAAAGGCAGTGTGAGGAGCAAGCAATCGTCAGGAAAACAAATAAAGATGTGTGCTAGAGCTACAGGGTGGGTATATCAGGTTGAGTAAATGGTGGTGAAGAATCCTTAGTGAGATACGATAGGGAGCTGGTACAAATGCATATCAGGATAAACTGATGGACTTGACAGATACAAAAGCACAAGGTCAATTACCAATCTCTTCACTATTCCACATTAATGAAGCCAGTTGTCAGGAACCTACAAATGTAAACAACTTGCAAGTCCCTACAGAGAATTGCCTTCAATCAGCAACCATATGCCCACCACAATTCATCATGGGCCAAAATAACAATATACACCCAAAGCCACCAACCCATACCATGTATCAAAACCAAGCCCAATTTGTAACAATAAGCCCAAACAATAACCAAAATCCAATTCTAAACTTCCAACAGCCCCTAACCCCAAAAGAGGATGAAGGAACAAAATTCAAATTGGGAAGTCAAGGAATACATATACCCAATGAACCAAACCTACCTTCTCCAATGGCAAACAAATCTGAAATGAATAGTTGTAAAGAAGAGGTGACACCACTGCTAACCGATGCATGTTCCATGGAACATACCATCACGGCCATGCATCACAAGTATGATAATGAAGCAGCGATCCTAGAAACGATGTTGGAGAAGGCATCTGAGAATATTTTTTTAATTGTCCAAAATAATGGCTTCAACCATTGCCACTACCGACGAAGGAGGAAACAATAACTCACCTGTGCTGGAGGAAGATCGGAGAAGACAGTTGGAGGAGACCAACGTGAGAGGTTCGAGAAGAAACAAGAGAGAAAGCTCCTTGTTGGCGAATGAAGCAATCAATGGAATGCCACTGCCGGTTTCCTTCTCGGTGCTCACTTTACATCTTCATCGGATGGAGAAAAAGGATCTGTTGGTGGATGGGAGGAAAATTAAAGGAAATGAACAACCTTTAATAATGGACAGCAATAAAAGCATAATGGACTTGGTTGGGTTAAATAATGGTGAGGCCCAAGTAGAAAATGGGAAGGAGCTGGAAACCAATGCTAATAACTTCAAAGAAGACCCACTCTTAGACGACTCGGGGGGAAAGCTTGACTCCACAACATGTACCGGGTTCTAAATCGTGCAACAACGAGAATCAGGCAAGCTCAAGCAAACTGGTGGCCTATAGCGGAGGCTCCAGGTGGGGAAAAATGCTAGAAATCGACCATTGCAACAAGATTATTGATTGAGAGAAAGTTGCAGTGTCAGAGAGACACGACTTACCTTTTCCCCAAGATGATACCAGTACAGTCAAGTGATGTTGTGAATACACAATGAGCATGGTCTGAACCCAATGAAAAAACGTTTACCATTCATCAAGAGGAAGCTCTCACTTGGGCTATGGAGGATCTCATGCCAATGGCAGGGAAGCTGGGACAAAAAAGGAAAAGAAATCTACAGGTAGACTTGGGTGAGAGATCACTCCTAAATGTGGAGGATGAACCACAGTTGATACAAATGGTGGAGAAGTTTTCTGAGATAGATTATAACGATGGAGTGAAGCAAGGGAAAATGGTCATTGTTGGAGCTCGGACCTATAAAGAGATAAGCTTCATGGGCATGAAGTCCTGTGAAGGTGTGGTGCTTCGGTGGCTAGTCAAGAACAACCACCAATAGGTACATGAATCTACAATACTAGAACTGCAAAGGGCAGACACACCTTCTGACAATAAGCACCCTCAACAACCTCGTATCGCAGTATAAACCCAATATTGTATTTCTTATGGAAACTAAATGTAGTAGGAGTAAGGTGTGCAAAAGGCAAGATAAGCCGTATTTCACTAGTTGGGAAATCGTAGATGCTAGGGGTACTAAAGGTGGCCTCTGTGTGATCTGGACACCGGACATCCATCTTGGGGTAGCAAAAAGCTCCCAAAATTTTGTATTTTGTAATATCACTTCCTTAGTAGGGGAGGAATGGAAGCTTGTTTTGCTGTATGGATATCCTGATAAAACAAAGAGGGAACAAGTCTAGGATGAATTGAACAATGACCTACTCTACAACGCACTACTGACGCTAATTATAGGGGACTATAATCAAGTTACGAGGAATGAAGATAAGAGAGGAGGTAATATAGTTGCTGAACAACAGACAGCTGCGCTGGATGAGGTCTTACAAAGGCATAACCTCCAAGAGCTACACAATCAGGGCCAATGGTTTACATGGTCAAATGGGCGGAAAAGAGATCAACTGGTAGTAGAAAGGCTGGATAGAGGATTTGCGAATAAGAGGTGGGTTGGCCTATTCCCAAATTACTTGTTCAGGAACCTGCCAATGTCAATATCAGATCATGGGCCAATGGTATTGAACACACACCATTTGACTACGGGGAGAAGGAGAAATGAAAGGCCAAAGTTTAAAGCATTCTGGATTTGTAAGGAAGAGGTTAGAGAAATCATTAAAGATAATATGCAGAGAGGGCAGAACCAAAGTGGGAACCAAAGCGGGGGACAAGGATCATCAACAACTCAAAACTGCTACATGCCTACGCTGGAGAAGAAATTAGAAGCCACAATGCTCAAGATCAGCAACTAGAGCAGAGAAAACGTGAATGTACTGGACAAAATGATACGAAGGAAGGAAAAAGAAATATATAGACTTCAGATGACCCTAAATTTTGAAGAAGCGAGAATCAAATCTGAAGAATTAGATGATCTACTAAAACAACAAAATGACTTCTAGAAACAAAGAGCAAAGATTGAATGGGATGCAGAAGGCAACAAGAATACAAGCTTCTTTCACAAATGGGCCAAGAAGAAACAAGGTAGGAATCAAATCACATAGATGAAAAACATTCAAGGGAGATGGGTAACAGATCCAAACAAACTACGCCAGATGGTGGTAGAACATGTCAGTATGGTTTTTGTCAACGAATCTATTATGCCACATGATGTATACGGGGAACTAAAATCAATGATGTCCTACAACTTATTGTCCCAACGGTTACATCGGACCAACAAAGGAAGCTATCAGCAGGGGTGAAGGAAGAAGAATCTAGAGCGGCAGTATGCCAAATGAGAAATTGGACGGTACCAATACCAGATGGAATCCCACCGTGATTTTATAAATACTATTGGAGTGAGGTCGGAGACGATCTCACAAAAGCAGTATGGGAGTTCTTCAAAACTGGAAGAATGCTGAAAGAATGGAATGCCACCAACCTCACACTAATTCCAAAAACAAAGTTACCCACAATAAATGCTCATTTAAAACCTATTAGCTTGTGCAATGTTACATATAAAGTAATTGCTAAGGTACTAGCAAACAGATTAAAGCACATAATGAGGTATCTAATCTCCAGAAACCAAGTGGCATTTGTAAAAGGAAGGTCGATAGTCAAGAACTCATTAGTAGCACGCGAGCTAATAGAAAAGGTTAGGAAGCAGAAAAGAGGGAAAGTAGCCATTGCAGCTTTGAAGATTGATATGAGCAATCTTGGGACTTTCTCAGGAATGTCATGGGGTGGATGGGTTTTCCAATTAAGTGGATTTAGTGGATCATGAAGTGTGTCACTATGGTCACATACTCGATTAAATTCAACGGGGAGCTCTCAGAACCGTTTAAACCCAAACAAGGATTAAGACAAGGTTGTCCACTGTCCCCAATTTTGTTCACTTTGTGCCAGGAAGCATGGTTGTCCATGATTACTTCACCACATTCAAACAAGTGTGCAGGGGAATCCAATGTGGCATTTGAGTGCCATGTGTCTCAAACCTGATGTTTGGCAATGATTGTATCCTTTTCTTCGAGGTTACGGAAAGGGGTTTGCAGGATCTAGCAACTACTTTAAATATGTTCGCAGCCTATTCGGGATAGAGACTGAATTTTGAGAAATCTTCTTTCATGATAAGCCAAAATGACAATGACTACACCAAGAACCTGATCAAATTGAGATTCAACATAAAGCCAGATCTCCTGCAAGGGAAATACCTAGGCCATGACATTTCATCACTAATGGTTCCGATTCAATCAATTCCCCATGGATAGATGCCGGCGAACAAGTAAGACACAGGAAAGTTCTCCTAACAGTAATCTCTTGAGTGTTCATGAGGCAGGGGAATAGGCTGGGTTATGGGCATAAAAAATAGAGTAGGTTTGGCATAAATTTGAATTAAGACAAGTAAGCAAGGCTGGGCTATATCCGGGGTCTGAACACAAGCATGGCTGGAGGTTACCGTGGTCTGGGTACCAGCAAGGCCGGGGGGTAAGGCCGGGTTCTGAGCACAAGCTGGGACGGGAGTTTTCCAGGTTCTAAACACACGCGAGGCCGGAAGGTGTCCGGGATCTGAACACACGCAAGACTGGGGGTTACCGGAGTTTGGACACAAGCTAGGCCGGGGTTTGGACACAGGCAAGGCTGGAAGTATCCCAGGTTCTAGACACAAGCATGGCCGGAAGGTGACCGGGGGTTTGAACACTAGCAAGGCCGGGTGGATACCGGGGTTTGAACACGAGCTAGGCAGGTAGGATGCCTAGGTTTTGGACACTGGTTTACTCACCTCAATTTGAACTCATCTAGAAATTTGACACATGTTTTTTATCCCTACACCTCATCAGTATTCCTTCTATCCACCAACAATATCATTTCTTTGCACCGCATGGATAGATAGTTTGCTACTCAAACAACACATAGAGACCACAGATGGGGATAAATCGGAAACAAATGGACACTAAGTCCTCACAGAACAGAGTTCTGCCCGAAGCAGAGTTCTTCGCAAAATCCACCACAAAATCTGCAGTTAGCTATTTACTGAAGTAGGGTTCCGGACATATTTACAGATTCCCACACAAGAAATTCGCACAAAACACAAAAACAGAATTCCACCCAAAAACATATTCTATGCAATACCACATAATCCACACAGAATTATGTACTTCCTTCACAATTCATAGAAATCCACACTAGTTCACATAAATCCACACCAATTCATAGAACAATTCCACGAGGAGGTTGGAGACTTACTCGGGACCTTTCGTCCGATTGTCCTCATCAGCAGCACCAATTAAGGGCAGAGCAAAACCACCATGTTCTGCGCCGGGTTCGATTAGGTCTGAGAGCTTCATTTACTGGGAGGCTTCTTCTTTCTTGGTACGCGGATGAGGAAGCTTTTCCACCGCTGAAGACCGTAATCCGAGTTTTCTTCCTAGAAAACCCATATTGGGGCTATGGGTTTTCGTAATCCAAGAACAAAATCCAATTTTCTCCCAGGAAGTTCAAGGATCGAACTTCAAAACTCCAACAGTGGGAACCCAGATCTGGGTTTATACTTCACGAACTGTAGCATACCATACGTTGAAAGATTCCCGACGAGGAGCCCAACATTAATGTCGGACCCCTCGCCGGAGAGGAAGAGCAGAGGAAGAGAAACCCGACGAAAATTGAGCACGGTGAACGGTGCTAGGGCCGCACCCTTATTTTTGCCTCAGAGCTCCCTCTTTCATCCTTGTTTGTGAGACGAATGGAAGGAGCAGTAGGATATTCACCCAGTTTTGGCGCAACAGAAGGAGAAAAAAAAGAAATGTGAATAGTTTCAGCCTTCCCTTTTGGGCTGAAATATTGGATCACGGGTAAGGGAGTAACCTTTCATCATTTGGTTGCTAAGCTACTTGAATTGGCTAGTAGATTAATTAATTAGCGTACGAAAAATTAATTAATCCACTGCCAGCTGAGATACTTGGATTTGACGGCTTGAGCTATTTGCCTGCGCTGCACTGAAAAGTGCAAAATGGCATCAGGCTGTCCATTTGCCTAAAATGGAAATAACGGTTACAAAACTGTTACGCGGGGCGTGCACGGTAGAAGTCATGCCCGGTCTCTTATCATTAGGAGGTCTATCCGTGGGGAACACTTTCTGAGCACCACGGACTACGGTCAAACTGCACCCAACCCCACAGAGAAAGCCTCGGCCCTCATCCAGAGACCGTTATCGAAGGCCAATAACACCTCTTTATCTTCATCTTAGAGGTGTACATGGTAGAAGCGGTGTGCAAAGCCCTTTTAGGAGGACAGGTCATACTACTTCATTCATTGGAAGACTGAGTACCACTCTCGGATTAGAAGACCGAGTACCACTCTCGGATTTGAAGACACCCGTGGGTAGCAAACCACGGCGCAAGAGCCGGCTCACACCACCGGTAGCAAGAGCCGGTTCACACCACCGGTAGCATGGATGTAACATGGAGCGAGGAGGCTAGTGAGTTCGTTCTCCTACCCCTCTGTTTTTTCACGGATGGCTTATACAGGCCCCGGTCACACGACGGGACTCTGTTGAAGGGATGGCTCATACAGGCCCCGGTCACCACGACGGGTTGTAATATTTTCCATGGATGGTTTCCACAGGCCCCGGTCTTCACGACAAGACTAGTTTCTTTTGGTAGCCTGGTTGTAACATTTAGATCAGGGGTAGTATTCTAGGTAACATGTATTAAGGGAGTGGGCTGATATCCCCTCTCCCGTACACTCCCACGGCATTTCTTTGGGCCACCTGATTGTACCGTCTAGATCAGGGGTAGTTCAGTAGGTTTCACTGTATAACGGGAGTGGGACAATGTTCCCACTCCCGTAGAATCTCATGCTTTCTTTTTATTTACCATTACTTTCGACCTAGGCCATGACATCAATTTTAAGGGTTCAAAACTCAGATTGTTTAAAGGCTTGAAAAGGAAGACTATATCAAAGACTGCAGCGTGAGGAAAGAGTGAACTGTCGGTAATGGGCAGGATCACACTGTGCAAGCATGTACTTTTCTCATTATCCAAGTACACCATTGGGACTTTTAGGATACCAAAAACGATCGCAAAAGAGACTGACAAACAGTTGGCAAGGTTTATCTGGGTAGGAGATCCGAAAGGGAGAGGAATACATTAGAAGTCATTGGATAAGCTATGGGAATCGAAATGGTATGGTGGACTAGGGATGCAATCTACGTCTGTAATGAACCAAGCGATGCAGGGAAAGCAGGCGTGGACACTCATACAAAACAAATAATCTTTCTTCTCAAAGTTTCTTCTTTCTAAATATTGCAGGAACAAGGACCTTCTACAGATAAAACAGAAGCCGAGAGATTCTTACGGATGGAGGGGAATTCTTCGGGGACTTGAACTAATTAAACCCCACCTCAAGTGGAAGATTGTGATAGGTGAGGCAATGGATATTCAACAGAATTGGATACCAAATGCGTTTAACCCAATCAAATATGAAACAAGTATCTTCCCATCTATAGGTTTTAAAGTCTCTGACCTCATCGACGCACACAAATCCTGGAGGATGCCACTACTTAGAACTATATTCCAACCTGCCACAATCAGGGAAATACAAAAAATACATATTCCGATGCACAGTTTTGGGGATGTAGATTATTTGGCATGGGACAAAGACATTAGGGAAATACTCAGTCAAGATGGGTTATCACATGGCAAAGGAGGCTAATATCCGAGATAAACCCTCTTCCTCAACGATGCCACCAGCAAATTAGCCAGAAACAAACATGTGGAAGGTGTTGTGGAATGCTAACATCCCACAAAACATAAAATTTCTTATTTGGAGAATGATTATGGGGCATGCCCAGTAGTTCTGAATCTCCAGAAAAGAGGTATGATCCTTTCCACAAAATGCCAAATGTGCTTGAGGGCAGACGAAACAATAGAGCAGGTCATGTTCGAATGCGACATAGCCAGAAAGGTATGGAGGCATAGCAGATTGGGTTTAGATTTCAGCATGAGTATCCCAACTTCCTTCAAAGTATGGATCCATTAATGGTTTAACATCGCTTTGGAGAAGGAAGATCGAGAACTAGAATGTTTTATAATCTGGAGTATTTGGTGCGCGAGATGTTCCGTCACACTACAACAAACACACATTTCATTGAAATATATAATGGATGAAATACAGGGACTCGCCAATAGAGCCACGACAAGGGATAGGGTTTGGGACATGCACACTTCGGACTCTGATCTGGATCTCACAGGTACAAGACCACATAATGATACAAATGACGAACCACTCAAAGAGACAATAAATATGGGAGACATCACTCTCATGTGGCTCAAGAAGGACAGGTGTATAGACCATATATTTCATGATAGCACAATTATCACCACTAATGCCGCATTCTGCAACAACAATGGAGAAAGAGTTGAGGCGTGGTGCGCAAAGCCTCCCACACAGCTACGATGGAATGGAAAAGCAAACATCCATGCAGCCTTGGTGGTACAGGCTGAACTAATGGCTATGTTCCAGGCTATGAAGCAGGCTAGCAACAAAAGGAACTGAAATCTACTCATAAAGACAGACTGTGAAAATGTGTTACGACGTATAGCCAATTACCTAGATATCCCGAAAGATATAAGACAATTGGTTAAGGAAATTATAATCCTAAGGATGGTGTTCCACAGGTTAACAATACTTAAGATGGATAGACTAGTAGTAGTCGAGACGCATAATTTAGCACATGACAATGTAACATATATCAATCTCATTATCAATGAATGAAGCATGGAACATTATTATTAATATATTTGAAAGGCGTCGGATATCTATAAATTTCCCCTTCCACTATGGTGGAAGTTTTGCCTTAAAAAATAATAAAAAGTTGATCACCCATGCTTGTATATACAAGCAGCATGCAAAGTTTTAGAATATATTTTTGAATGATGTAGGTATTCTATTTCAATTAATTTGATGGAAGTTTTATTGTAAAGTTTGTTCAAGTCTTTCCTATCGCCTCTACTATTTGCGTGTGATAATTTAAATGTTGTAGGGCAACATTGCATTTTTGAAAGTGACTGTAGTTTGGCTGTTAATATGGTTAATGACCCTTATTCTGCAAACTGGAATCTTTTTCATTTGGCTTATAGAGTTAAAGTTTTATTGGGCTGTGCTGATCTTATTCATGTTTTTCGAGAAGGGAATTCCGTAGCAAATGCAATTGCAAAGCATAACACATCCCATCTTCAATGTCTTAGTCTTAATAACATCCCCCAGCACATCAAGGGTCTCATTGCTTTAGATAGGACACATATACCTCAAGTGAGAATGCACTAACTTGCTTTCTCTAAGGATTGATACTGCTAATCAAGGTTTCTTCATGCAGGTTCAGGTTCTGTTCTTAGGACTGCTACCTATCATCTTGCTCTGGAGCTCGGGGATCCCTTCCTCTTCTGACCTTGTTCTGCACATACCTACTGCTACATTCTCATGGCCTCTCTCAACTCATACTTGACACATATTTGCTCTCGAACTGAAACTGATTTTGGTGACTTCAGATTCAACATGCTGGATTACATCACATCATCACTTCTTGTAATTGAAGTTGCCTGGCCGGAGGGGAGAATTAACACAAGGGGTGGAGATTCTCTCCTTCGGAAAGCAACTTCATCATCTATCCTCTTTTTGCTAGGATAGCTGTTACACAAGTATTTGATTTAGACTTGGTAGGACTTTTGGGAGGCAACCATGTTGCCTTATCACGAACAATGGCCAATCTGATCTGTCTGTATATCTTACTTATTTTTGGATGGAGACTTGGGAACCTCTATTATACCTCCTCCCACCCTTGGGTGTTTTCATTAAAAAAAAATTCTTTCCTATCGCACTTTAATTATTTGCATGACATTGATCAGCACTGATACTGATCGTTACAAATGAATGTCAATCATTAGTTGTCATTTTTATATATTACACTTCCCTTAACTACTTCATGTTTATCCATCCAACAAACTCTGTGAAGAAGTCTATCGAGTGGGTACGCGATTTAAAATTAATTTTCAGTTATGAAATGAGTTTCGGCATCAGCTTGGTATATGTGAATCTAACACATGAAAGTCTATAATCGATGATCATTTTTAATGTAATGTAATTTTGTCCTCGTCTATATATAAATTTTATTAAGAGGTGTATAACTTTCCTGATAAGCGGCATGTCTATAATTTTATTGATGGGCCACTTATATTTTATCTTATACACTGCATTGGTTAAAATACATACGAAATTTATAATATTTGAAAACCTATTTTTATATCTTATATTTTTATATTTTCACATTCAAATACATATTATTACTTATTTTAACTTATAAAATGTAATATATAAGTTTTATAAAAAATTACAATATTTAACATAAAAATCCCTAAGAACTGATAAACTTATGAAAATACTACATTTCCTGAGACTATTCCCACTTTTTATATACTACACTTCCTGAGACTATTCCCACTTTTTATATACTACACTTCCCTTAACTACCTCATGTTTGTCCATCCAACAAACTTTGTGACGAAGTCTATTGAGTGGGTACGCGATTTAAAAATAATTTCCAGTTATGAAATGAGTTTCGGCATCAGCTTGGTACATGTGAATATAACACATGAAAGTCTAGTATCGATGGTCATTTTTAATGTAATGTAATTTTGTCCTCGTTTATATATAAAATTTATTAACAGATGTATTGACTGGGTAGTTTCTTCTTTCTTTTTCCATATTGGAAGCCCAAAATATAAATAATGATGTCCGAAGAGAAATTGAGTCTGTTTCTAGAGTCCGTCTCTTGAAAGACGGTCTTTCCATAAGTTATGGAAAGACCAAGGTTTTAAGTGTAAATTAGAAGAAATTAAGATAAAATTTTCGAGTTGCATGAACCGGGTTATAAATTTTATAACTACTATATGTTTCATAGTAAAACTTTAATGTTGCAACTAAAACCTTTTACCTTTTATTATTCTAATCAAACCCCGTCTTTCCATAAGCCTATGAAAAGACAGTCTTTCCCAAGACTTTGCCCTGTTTCTATAAGAAATTGAGTCTTTTTCCATATTGGAAGCCCATAAGTTATGAAAACACCTGTCAGGGAATCAAATGCAATTTTACTATAAAAAGATGAAAATTATATGGGTTAAAACAATTAAAATTTGGGTCAAATTCAAGTTATAAGCTATTTGCACCGCCCACTTCGCGCGCCGCATCAAAACCCTTATTTCCTCGAGCTTCTTCATCGTTCCTCCTCTCCTCGGGTTTGGAAATGGCGACAGTCCCAGGGCAGCTGATTTGGGAGATCGTGAAGAACAACAACTCGTTTCTGGTGAAGGAGTTCGGCAACGGAACCGCCAGCGTCACGTTCAGCAGGGAGCCTAACAATCTCTTCAACGTTCACTCCTACAAGCACTCCGGATTGGCCAACAAGAAGACAGTTACCATTCAGTCAGGAGGTAAGGACCAGTCTGTGTTGCTGGCCACCTCTAAGACTAAGAAACAGAGCAAGCCTGCATCTTTACTCAATAGGTCAGTCATGAAGAAGGACTTCAGCCGCATGGCCAAGGCTGTTCAGAACCAGGTGTCGGACAACTACTACAGGTCTGATTTGAAGAAGGCCGCTCTTGCAAGGTTGAGCGCCGTTAAACAGTGAATTCCAAGATGCACCTTCAATAGGATCAGGTAGAGAATTTATAGGTACAAGGAGGGACTATTCATATTCTAAGCTGACTATTCATAACTATGCATTATGTGCAATAATAAGCTGACTATTAAGGAGGGACTAATAAGCTGACTATTAAGGTGGGACTATTCATATTCTAAGCTGACTATTCATAACTATACATTATGTGCAATAATAAGCTGACTATTTGTATTCTTCTATTGTCACACCCCCCCTCAAGCAAAGCGTCGGGTTGACCGAAACGCGAAGCTTGGATCGGAAAAACTCAAACAAGACCCGATTTAGTCCCTTGGTGAAAATATCCGCTACCTGTAATGACGTGGAGACATGACCAATACGAAGCTTACCAGCAGCCACCAGTTCTAGCACAAAGTGATAGTCAACATCGATGTGCTTAGCTCGCTTGTGAGCAACGGGGTTCTCAACAAGAAAGATAGCACTGTTATTATCACATAAGAGCAACGGGAAACCCTGCAGTGGAAACTGTAGATCACGAAGAAGATGCGAGAGCCAAACAACTTCCGAAGCAGTGTTGGCAAGAGCACGATATTCAGATTCCGAGCTCGAGCGAGAGACCGTAGGCTGCTTCTTCGCACTCCAAGAAACTAAATTCCCACCAAGGAAGACTGCATACCCATAAGTAGAACGCCGTGTCTCCAAGCAACGGGCCCAATCAGCATCAAAATAGACAAGGACCTCTGGGACGCCCTCATAGGAAAAGGTCAAACCACAATGCTGCGTTCCACGAACATAGCGGAGAATCCGAGTGACAGCTGCAAAATGATCATCTCGTGGGTCCTGAAGAAACTGACTCACCGAATTGACCGCAAAGGACAAATCGGGACGAGTAATAGTGAGGTACTGAAGGGCACCAACGAGTGAACGGTACAGCTTGGGATTGTGAAACGGTCCACTCGTACTGCTGTGAAGCTGCGACAACGGCAAAAATGGTGTAGATACAGGGGAAGCCTCCAACATCCCAGCACGCAGAAGAATATCTCTAGCATGCTTAGCTTGTCCTAAAAACAGACCAGTAGAGGTGGGGATAACCTCCAACCCAAGAAAGTAGCTAAGAGTACCAAGATCCTTGACCGAGAACTCACGATCAGCCCGAGCAATGAACTGGCGGATGGCTACAGTGTTATTCCCGGTAAGAATAATATCATCAACATAGACCAGAAGATAAAGAGTAATGGTCCCCCTGGAAAACACAAAGAGAGAAGGATCCGACAAACTGCCAACAAAACCAAACAGCCGAACAAAGGCACTGAATCGATCAAACCATGCCCTGGGTGCCTGCTTAAGACCATAGATAGCCTTCCGCAAACGACAAACATGAGTAGGGCGAGCAGGATCCTGATAGCCAGCAGGCTGAGCCATGTAAACAGGAGTGTCAAGAACACCATTAAGAAAGGCATTTTTGACATCCAGCTGATGAAGCGGCCACTTCCTCATAGTGGCAATGGCGAGAACAGTGCGAAC
This sequence comes from Rubia yunnanensis, assembly GCA_037428765.1. Taxonomy (NCBI): domain Eukaryota; kingdom Viridiplantae; phylum Streptophyta; class Magnoliopsida; order Gentianales; family Rubiaceae; genus Rubia; species Rubia yunnanensis. The sequence goes on along the minus strand of CM075069.1, from coordinate 58,459,941 downwards.
AGTTACAGAATTTATCACCGGACTGAAGGTGTGATCGAAATCAAAGCCTGAGATTTGAGAATACCCCTGAGCAACCAGACGAGCCTTAAAGCGATCAATAGACCCATCCTACCGATACTTAAACCGGTAGACCCACTTGGAACCAACCACATTGACATCCGGCGGACAAGGCACTAAATCCCAGGTGTGCTAAAGACGAAGAGCAGCCATTTTCTCATCCATGACAGCGACCCATCTGGAATCCCTGACAGCAGCACGGTAAGTACGAGGCTCCTGCTGATGAAGGAGTTCAACAACCAATCCGGTGGCCACAAAATCAGGACCAAGATCTCGAGCCACACGTGTCCCATCCTAAAGGCGAGTAATCATCCGATGAGTGCGAGGCGCAGGAGACGACGAAGACTCTTGCGCTGAAGAGACAACAGACGAGGAGCCCGAGACCGACAAGGTACCATCAGAAGAGGCCGACGAGAAACTCAAAGACACAGGGGAACGTGCGGGAGTGATAATAGGATCGTCATCAACAAGTGTCGACGGTGCAGTCTTCGGCAACAAGTCAGGACACAGCGAGCAAGCGGAATCATTCACAGCAGAAGCATCAACATGAACAGTGAAGGATGGGTCAGGGTCAGTAGGGTCCAAAAAGGAGGAGACATCCAAGGATGTAAACTGGGCTGCCAAAGATGCCGTGGAAAAGGGAAAAAGCGACTCATCAAAACGAGCATGACGAGTCATGTAAGTACGTCCTGAGGCTGGATCCAAACACCTAAACCCTTTGTAGTGCGCACTGTATCCAAGAAAAACACATGGAAGACTACGAGGGGCAAGCTTGTGAGCCGCAGTGGGGCGAACATAGGGAAACACCCTGCACCCGAAGGGATGAAAGTTGGAGTACTCGGGTGAGCGGCCAAAAAGAACCTCAAAGGGAGACACATTGTCGAGAACCGGAGTAGGTAAGCGGTTAATGGTAAAGACCGCAGTAGCAAAGGCATCATCCCAATACGAGAGGGGCATGTGAGAATGAAACATCATGGAAAGAGCCATTTCTGTGATGTGGCGGTGCTTGCGTTCAGCCCTACCATTTTGTTCCGGAGTGTAGGGACAGGAAACCTGATGATGGATGCCGCGAGTGCCAAAGTGGGATTGGAGTCTGGTATTGAGAAACTCGGTACCACCATCGCTCTGAAATATTTTGATGCGCGAAGAAAATTGATTCTCAACAAGTGCCTCAAATCGGAAGTAGACATCAACAAAGTCAGATTTCCGTTGTAAAGGATAAAACCATGAAAATCGTGAGTAATCATCCACAAAGACAGCATAATAAGAAAATCCATTTCTAGAAGTCACTGGAGATGGTCCCCATAAATCACAATACACTAAGTCAAGAACATGACTAGCGCGTTTAGAGTTCTCAACAAATGACAATTTCTGCCCTTTCACCATAGCACAAGGCGCACAAACAGTAGGTTTAGGAAGTACTGAAGTAAGAGAAACAGAACCAGTCTCATACAACAAAGAAATAATACTAGGGGACACATGCCCCAAACGAACATGCCAGGTCTCGAAAGATGCTCTTTTAATCTTCTCACGAACAAAGGAAACAAGCGCCTCTTCACCACGATCTAGCACATAAAGACCATTCTCACTGTGCCCCCGCCCCAGTACCACCTTGGTGACCTTGTGCTAAATCACAAAAGACTGATCATCAAAGGAAATAACAGCACCAAGATCCCGAGTAAGCTTGCTTATGGATAACAAATTTTTAGTAATAGCAGGCACAAATAAAACATCAGATAAGTGTAATGTAGAACTAAGACGAGCATCACCCACAGCAGCAATAGAGAGAGAAGCACCATTACCAACAGAGACAAGAGTGTTACCCTGATAAGGAGTGACACTGGACAGATTCGATGCGGAAGAGCTCATATGGTTGGTAGCTCCGGAGTCCACATACCAGTCCGGAATAGACGAAGAGTCTGAAGTAGCAGATGACTGAACTGGCTGAGCATGATAAGGCAGTAAATGGGCAGCGGACTGAGGAGGCGGAGACAGGAACTGTTGTACAAGAAAAGCATGAGGAGCATGAGGAGCCTGAGGAGCCGGAAGCTGTGGAGGAGCATAAGGAAGAAAATGCTGAGCAACTGGAGCCTGCGGAGGCGGAGCATACGAAGCAGCAGGTGGCAAGTACTGTGGAGCACCATGAGCCGGAGGACGAGGAACGGACGAGGGACATTGACTCGATATGTGACCGAAGCCCGCACAGGTAAAGCACTGAACTTGACCACCATTAGCGGCCGATCTGGACCAGGGCTGACCACCACGCCGATCTGGACCAGAAGACCCCCAGGGACGACGACCACCACGCCGGCCGCCGAAGCGGCCAGAAAAGGCCGCGCGTGGACGCCACGCGCCGCCATCACGCGCGGCTCCACCAGGCGCGTGAGCCCACGCGGCGTCAGAAGGAAGCTGCTGCTCAGACGCCATGAAAGCGACAGGACCTGTACTCAAATCCTGTGCAGAAATACCCCTAGTTTTCTCCAAACTAAGCAAAAATGATTCATATCCCTTTGCTTCGTCAACCACATTAAGATAAGCAGGAAGGGGTTGACGATTAGCGATAGGTGCACTAAAATCCTTATAATCATGGCCTAGAGCAGTAAGAAACCATAACAATTTTTCCTCATTCTTTGCAGGATCACCCATAGCAAACAACTTATCAATAATAGCCAGTAAAGCAAGGTGAAGATCGTGAACCGTACCCGTTTTTCGAAGGAGAGTAGCCTGTTGACGAAGGCTGAAGGCATTGACCAAACTTGCAGGCTGATAGACGGTGGCGAAGGTATCCCACATATCCTTCGTGGTTTCACACATCGAGATCTCATTCTTTGCCTCAGCGGAGAGAGAGGAATAAAGAAGACTACAGAGACGGTGATCATCAAGAACCCATGCATCATAGGCGCTCCGAGCAGCGGAGTAGGCATCCTCGGCGGCCTTAACGGTGGCGGCATCTGGCGGCGTGGAGGAGGAGGAATCCAACGTCGGCATAACCGGAAAACTGGGGAGAGGAGAGGAGCCATCTAGATGGCCAAACAAACCCTGTGAACGAAGCACAAACTGAACCTGTTGCTTCCATTGCAGATACGTAGCAGCTTCAAGCTTGGTATTGAGAAGATGAATCAACGTGGTGAGGGGAAATTTATCCAAACTCTTATCATCGGCCATGATCAATTAATCAAGAAAATCACAAAAAAAGAAAAAAAATGTCGATGAAGAAAAAAGAAGAGGAAGGCGGCAAAGAGGAGAGGAGAAGAAGGGAAAGGCTCTGATACCATAAAACAGTGAATTCCAAGATGCACCTTCAATAGGATCAGGTAGAGAATTTATAGGTACAAGGAGGGACTATTCATATTCTAAGCTGACTATTCATAACTATGCATTATGTGCAATAATAAGCTGACTATTAAGGAGGGACTAATAAGCTGACTATTAAGGTGGGACTATTCATATTCTAAGCTGACTATTCATAACTATACATTATGTGCAATAATAAGCTGACTATTTGTATTCTTCTATTGTCACAGCCGTGCATAGGAGCCTCAAGGTTGCCAAGTCCGGTGTGAAGAAGAGGGGGAGACAGGCTTAAGCTTCGAATATCTTTGCTGATCTTCTAAAACTTGAGACATTTTGTTGTGCCCATTTCTCTCTTTTATTTAGAGTTTTGTTCAATACTGCATCTAGATATGTTAAGGCAGCTATTGTGCTAGACGTTTTACTATTTTGAAGTACGGTTATCTTGGTGAAAACAAATTATGTAGTGCTATGACTTGTGAGAGTACTAGTTTTGCTCTGCTTCAAAAAAAAGTTATAAGCTATTTGGGCAAAATCACATGCCTATTTACGTAAAACATATTCCATATTTAGAGTGAAACATTTGAATTTTGATTAGAACATTACATCTTTATAGTACAACATATAATTTAAATATGTTTGAGTTTTAATAATATAATTTATATGTTTTAATAACATAATTCATATGGTTTATTCTAAATATGTAATGTTTATAATTAATCAAAACTCATATGATTCAATTTTTGACGCATACAATCTCACCATCAACTTCCTTAAAAGCGACGGGGACAGGGTCCCTCTCCTTGGCTAACATGACCGACTGGCACGTAGTCGTCCCTCGGTCCCTACACTAAGTGGCAATCTCAAATTTGTCACACGCCTTCCCCTGATGCCCGCTTGCCTTTGTAAGGTTATCATTCATCGGATCGCGAAGGGGTTGTCCTCATTATCTTCCTTGTTTTCTTTCGGAGCACCTGTTTTGGGAGCACATATTTCACCCGCCACCTCTTCCTCAAATTGAATCTTAAGGGATACAACCGATGGAACCTCATCTTGTTTGCCTTCAGAAGCAACTTTGTGGTCCATCGGTGGTCTTTTGGGTGGAGGGTCAGTCCTCTTCCTTTTTCCGGCCAACTTTTTTGGATTTAGGAGGCATCTATATATAGATATGTTTATATATAACCAACATCAAAATTTCATAAAAAAACAAAAAACCAACATCAAGTCATACAAGGTCATAACAAACACTTCAACTCATACAACACAATATCATTACAACCATGACATGCAATTTATGAAAATTGCGCTCCAACCAAAGAAACTAGTTCCATTTGAGGACCAAACCCTTTCCAAGATAAACCAAATTGATTCTATTCATGCGATTACAGTTAACAAACATCACTCAATGAACTATATCTCATACAATTTAGAAAAAACACTTTAAACATCACAATAAGAACTATATCTCCCACATTTAAGAACAAACACTTCAACATCACACAATGAGCTATATCAAACTAACTTTAGAACAAACACTTCAAGCATTACAATGAACTATATCTCACACATTTTAGAACAAATAATTCAACATCACAATGAACTATATCACACTTCAGCATCACACAATGAACAACCCTAAACAACTTAACATTAACAAAGCTGCATTCATACATTTCATTTAACACATACGATTTCATACAAATCTCATTCAATGTAAAGGAAGTTAGGTTTTGTACACAAAAAAAAGTGTAGGATTAGTGATGTACCTTAGAAGAAATCGCCTTGTTATCGGAAGGAAAGTGACTCCGGCAGCGCCGAGGAGAGAGCAAAGGAATGGAGTTCCGAGATACAATCATTGGGGGGTTTGGGGTTGTTATATAAGGTTGGTTTAAGGAAGTGGAATGATAGAGGTGGAATGAGGAATTAAATGGTGGAGAATGTGGGTTTAAAACGGATTGAAGAAGGAGAAACCGTTTGGGAAGTGTTGTGGAAGAAAAAAAATGTAACCGTTAAGTGAGGAAGACGATTGGCCGCGTTACACATATGCAGAGCCAGCACCGGTACTTAATCTGACATACCGGTGCTGACTCTAATTCTACTACATTCTAGTAGTCTCACAAATATTCTAAGTGTACACCATCGGTATTATACCAGTGTTGTCGCATGAAATGTCAGTGCCGTAGTAGGTTAAGGCAACTGTGTGAGGTTGCTTTAATTATTTTTTCCAAGGCAGAGAGCAATGAAATAGATTTTTATCCAAGTATGGAGCACCGATATATAAACCAGTGTTGTTCTGGAATAACAGATGCCTTAAATCTTTAAAGCAACTGCTTAGTGCTGCTTTAATTGAATTTTTTTTTTTACAGAATCTTGGACTGAGAGGAATGATGTAAAAATTTGGCTAATCGATAGCACCGGTACAATTTACCGGTGCCATATATATGAATAATGGTGCCTTTTTTTTTATTTTGGGCTCAATATAATTTCAACCGAATAAATTTGGGTAGGAAATATCTTTTTCAATGCATCACTAGTATATATACCGATGCCCCGTTGAAAATCACAAAATTTTGAATTTCCTGCCCAAAATTTGACCAAAATTTGTTATTTTAAAATCCCTACACAAGTCAGCTCTTTCCAATGGAATACCGTGCCTATCATCGTCTTCACTATTTAGCAATATTCTATCTACCGTCCACATATGGGGGAATTTTTTTTTCTGTTGTTGTGGTTATGCAATTGCATTGAAAATATTCAATTAAAGATTCCATAGGTTCCATGTTTTGAAATTGTGTCAAAAGGCTCCCTAAAAAGGTGCCATATATAACTTTGGTAAAATTACATTGTTGCCAAAACTAAGATACACCTTCTTCGTTGTGTCAAAATAACTTCCTATGGGGTATTCTTAAGTTCATATAAGTTTTTAGTAGAAAATAATTTTTTCATGAAATTCAATAAAGCGCTAGTACATGCCATACTGTATCCGACTCTACATTACTTAGAAACAGAGAAGTTCAATCCGAAAGGATTATTGGTAAGTTTTTCCACCAAAATGTTAATAAATTTTTTGATTCGGTCTTGGAATAAACATCAGGGTTTCATAATGTAGCATTGTATCCGATCGGTTTTTAATTTGGACCTATGAGTGAAGTTTTTACCTTTTGCACTTAGGTCCCTCCAAGAATCTTGGAATTGTCAAAATGCAAAATTGGTGATTCCATAGTGAAATTCAATAATGTATGATCACAACTACGCAATTTGGACATGATTGGGTGAATGGAACGTCCTCGAAACGAAAATAAAAAAGTTGTACAAAATTTTGTGAAATTACATTGTTGCCTAAAAGTGTGTGAACATTATATCCATTGCTTCGAAATACTTGAATTTTGTTAATCTACCCTAAATACAAGAATTTTAAATAATATAAATATTCAGAGTATAACCTATGAGCGGTAGTACATGTTTTAGATTAAATTATGGAAGATAGTTTGGAATAAATAAATGGAAATGGGTTTTGTTTACGGAACCTTAGTTTTTCTTGATCGTTCATTATTTTTCCTTTTTGTACAGAAAAATAACATTTCTCGATCCATGTGGTAATAATAATATTATGCCTCCTCCGACACGAACCTCTTCTCTTGTTGTCTAATATTGGATTGCATCCCCAGAGAGGAAGGGGATGCACTGCATGTCCTTTTGAATGGAGTTTTTTGTTCCATATATTAACATAGTCCACTCCAGCATTTTACACAAACACCTTCCACGCATCATAAAACCCTTAACAATACTAGTCTGTCAAACATGAACAAACACTCAACGGAGATCAATATAAGCCTAAGTATAGAGATGTGTAATTAATGTACATTAACGGTATGTACATCATTGCATCATAGACCAAAGTTCGTATTATATGGCAAGGTTAACTAACATTTTTTTTCAAAAGCTTGCATGACTAACTATCTTGGTAGAATGATAAATAATATTCCAAGAGAACTTACCTTATTCCTTTACAAACCTTGAGTTGATGATCCGATGGTGATTGTAAGAAAGATTTTCTCTCCCAACTTTTTCAATTGGATGGTGAAGCATTTACAGATTTGTTATTTTATTTATGTACATACGAAGTTAGAACCAGTAGGAACGAAGGATACTCGTGCCTTTCTAGTCTAAGGCATCTGCCAGTTGTTACCTTAAATCAATTTATTTGACTCTTTTTCTAACCCGAGAGAAAAGTCAAAAATCTTTCCGAAGTACATATCACCAATCGTACAACTGGTGCAAAAAAGGGAAAATACTGATGCCGCATCATCTTAAGGCAACTACCTAATGCTGCTTTAAATACTTTATTTGACTCTTTTTCCAACTCGAGAGCAAGTTCAAAAATATTTTCTACGTACACAACACCGGTAGCAATACTGGTTCTAGTAAGGACAAATACCGGTGCCTATATAGATTAAGGCAATTGCTTGAAGCTGCTTTAAACCATATTATTAGTCCTTCATTCAGACCTGAGACCAAATTGCAAAAAAAAATTCTAAGTATAGAGCACCGATACAAATACCTGTGCCAGTTATACAAAATACTAGTGCCTTTGTTGAAACAGAGCACATACTCTGTTTTTCAGCACCGGTTGTGGATACTATTACCGGTGTTAGTTGCCATTTAAACTTTTTTCGGAACGTGCATAGAAGGGTGTATGAAGTGTACCTTTCAAACGTGCAACCCCATTATTCCTACCAAAGTGTGCTTGTTCAGGTAATCCATATGATTTCTTACCAAATAAGTTCAAAGTACAATATTCAATGATCTCCTCCATCACGTACCTTTGCACGATGCTCGTATCTGGTCGACTATGATTGTTAGTGTAGCCTTTGAAAACACCCATCTCAAAAGGGTACATCCAATGTATTCCCACAGGACCTCATAGTCAAATTTCTCCAACCAAATGAATGACTAGATGAACTGATGTGTGTTAATTATGTTGTTTATTTTATTGGGATTAACTGTGATTTTACTGGATTAATTAGCACTTTAGGTGTTTATTTGTAACAGATCACAGTTTTTGGGCTTAAAAGAAATTAGGAGGAAATTGGTGAGAAATATTGAAATTATGGTAAATGAAGCAGTCAAATGGAGAGCAGATATTTGGAGCTGATTTGGGCTGATTTAAGAAGATATTTGTGGAGATATCCTTGGAGATAATTTAGAGATTTAATTAGATCTTATCTCTTCAAATTAGATTTCAAATTTGGAACACCCGCAGGTGTACCCAGTTGGTTGGGACAAGTGAATTTAGGGGGAACCCCGGGATCGAAACTCGTACGCTACCGTGTGGGTTGCCCTTGTGCAAAGCGTGGATTTCGGGCCACGTGGTGGGTGGGGCTCCTGGTGGGCTGCGAGTACGGCCCTAGCTTGGATCCTGCCAGCTAGTTACCGTGACTTACCCCTCTAACCGGGCCTGTGGTGTTAGGTGGTTGGGGCGGTTCAGGGCTAGCCGTAATAGTCTTTTAGATTTTAAATTTGAAAAGATTTATGTTTTATTTGGAAGAGTCCAATATGAACATGATTTGTAATTGCTGCATATATATATATATATATTACGCACGTAAGACAGAAGGAGGGGGTCAGTAGCTTTTTTTAGTAATTCTCAGTTCCAGAGACAGAGTTAGACCGAGACAGAGTTCTTCTCTTTGATTTTAGTATTATTTTCACGCAGACATCGGACGTAGAATTATTAGTTACCTTTTATCATTAATGCCCTATTCCAGTTTATGCTTGTCTTTGTTTTCGTGCACTGAATTAATCACTTGGCATTGGTTTCCGTGCATATAATTAATCACCTTTACTATTGTTTTATTTTCATTCTTTCCTTGCGCTGCTTTGCTGTATTGCAGTAGTGTTTTTATACCTTTGGTTATTATTTAATTAGTTAATTCAATAATCATGTTTCGTCATATAATTAATTTAATTAGTTTAATCATCATGAGTAACTAATCCATATATCGGGAGAGAATAACAAATGTTAGTTTATAAATCGTGAGGCCTAATCGCATTATAATAAATTCTTGCATGTTCTTGATTGTTCTTGGTTGAATTTTATTTCTAATATGTTTATGCCTGATCAACTTAAATGTTTTCAGAATACTGCTATCTAATTTCTGCCAATACGAATTGTTGGATGGGATTAGTAAGTAGCACAGTCTTGTGAAAAACAGCTAACTAGCCAAGACTGTAATAGCAAGATAGGGAATAATTGAGCATGCGCTACAATTTGTTTTTACTTGGGTAATTGTTATATCGATTCTTTAAATACTTCATGCTATCAAAATGTGTTCTGGTTTAGCGAATACTTTCTGGGAACATTTTGGTAAGGGAAACAGTTAATTAATAATAATTAGTTGACTGTCGATAAAGTAAGAAAGAATTGGGGGGTTAAGCGTATCTACTTTCCTATAACTAGTAGATAGTGTAGGAATTGATTCATTATTGCGCCTATGATTGATAATAACTAGCATGAGTTATTCTTAGCTGATATCATTCATTTATATATTTATTTCTCATTTTTAGAGTCGTCATTTGCAATTTTAGTATTAGTAAAATCACTGAATTTGAGGCGTGATGGCATCACCAAAAAGGTTTTCAAAAATTAGCAGGAAAAATAATTATTGATCATTGTTTTTGCTCTTCGTGGGATCGACCCTGCTTACCATTGCACTAATTAGTATTAATCTGAATTTGTAGGTTATTTGGCGAGTTAAAAGACGCTCACCATGAACCATGATGTCAAAGAAGGACGTAGGAAAGTACTTCTTCAATAGACATAACAATAAAAACCCTTCCTGCTCTAACACATCAAGCACTTGCCAGCTTATATTCTTCCTTCAAACGAAGTTGAAGAAGAAACACAGTTGCATGACACTTTATTGCACATCCTCCTCCATAACACCATGGATGGCAATGGGCAAATTTTTTTGCATTAGAATGTTACAATCATGTAATTTCAAGGCGTTCATACACAAATCATCATTCACAAAGCAATTATGATTAGAAGAGTATCTGGATGGTACCTTAGTTCCTTAGATACACTTGAAAACTGATCTCCTTTCATCCACTGACAGATTGTACGGGGTAGGAGGGAGGTACGTTCGCTTCCCTCTCACCTATGGGGGTTAGGTCTGACAAAATTTCAAGCTCCAACAAATCCTTCTCCGCATTCAAGCTGTCCATTGTCTTCACGGGAATGTTGATTAAGGTACCAATCAAACTCTCGCACACATTATTCTAAATGTGCATTACATCTAAACAATGCCGAACCTCCAAATTCTCCCACTAAGGTAAATTGAAGAAAACCAACCTTTTCTTCCAAGGTCCATCAGGCACAATGCCCACCTTCTTCATCTTTTTCCCTAGAACGACATTCAATTCCTTCCCCTTGTTGTGAATGACAACCCCCTTCAACGAACTTGGGGCCTTCCTAACCTTCTTCCCACCAACAAACTGAAATGCATCCTCACACAATTTTTGCTTCACCGGGAGGAATTTCCAGTGACCCAAATACATTGTATTGCGACCATTCTTCTACTGTTGGTAATCTGTAGACTGTTCACACTGGGGACACGCCTTGAGCCCCTTCACCACATAACCTGAAAGGTTTCTGTATGATTGAATATTACTTATAGTATAATAAGCATTGCCTTGAAATTGAATTGTAATCCCCCAAAACCATTAAGCACATCGACACCATTGGACCATATAACCTTTAAATCTTCTATCAGAGGTGCTGAATACGTATCAATTTCATTGTTTGGCTGTTTTGGCCCAGAAATCAACAAAGACATCAACACATATTTCATCTTCATATACAAATACAGTGGAAGGTTGTATATGGCTAGCATTACTGGCTATGAACTAAGCCTAAAGGACATGTTTCTGAGCGGTTTTATTTCGTCAGTACACAAAACCATCCTGAAGTTCCTTGGCTCACTTGCTGATTATGGATACCTTTTATCAAATCTCTTCCACTGATCGGTATCAGTTAGATGAAAAATCACATCGTCTTCAAGAGAACCCCTTCCCATGTACCACGTCATGTTCTTTGCATCCTTGGCATTTTTTAATAACCTTTTCAACCTCGGAATAATTGGAAGATACAACATGCATTTGTAGGAAACCATTTTCCTAACTTTACGACAACATCTCCATTGACAACCACATTTCTTCTTTTTTTGTAACGTGACCCATGACATACGGGGCATGCCACCTCCTTCTCCCAGTTACCCCTGTACAAAACACAATCTTTGGGAAAAGCATGTATTTTTTGATAGTCCATTCCCATCGGACAAAGAATTCTCTTCAGTTTGTATAGGTTTTCAAGTAACCCGTTATCGAAGGGAAGCCTCTTTCAAGATCTTTAGAAACTTATTCATGCTAGTTTCGCTCCATGAACCAACACCTTTCATATTAAACAATTCAATAAAACATGACATCACCATATCTTTCTTATTGCAACAAGGATACAACAACTTGTCCTACTCACCTAAGAAATTTGACAAAACCACGAGCCTTCCCCTAAATTCATCGACAACCTCCTCACACTTGTTATCTAAATTTACGTCTCCAAAACACTCTATTCCACTACCTACAACCACCTTCGGTGGTGTCTTCTAACCATGAAACGTCCAAACCAAATAATCTTTTTGAAACCCTCTCCTAACAAAGTGAAGTTTCATGATGTCTCTATCACCACTACAGTTATGATTCTTGCAATCATGACAAGAACATAACACTCGCTTCTAACCACCAAATGCATCCTCTAAAAGCACCTCCATGAAAATAACATATTTTTTGCTCAATCAACTAACGTTGCAATACACATGCTTACGCCTCTCAATTGCATTCTCTATCTTTACAAATTATTGAATGTATGACAATCATAGTCCCACGCAATAACCATGGCTAGGAAAGATTCTAAATATTCAAAACCAATTCGGAAAACCTCACGTACAACTCACATCACAACATTAAAAACTTACCCATCCAAAAAACACCATTATGACCTTGTCTCCCAAAGTCCCAATCTTTACCCGCCAATGAATAGTGGTAAGTGAGTATTAAATGCTCTTCTAGCACTGGTATGTAGGCATAATACCGGTCCTAGATAATTGCTCGCCAAATCGACTTTTCGGGCTATTTCTACATGGTATAGTTTTTTCCCTACTTGATCCGATTTTGGCCCTGCTCTGTCTGATGATCACTGGAGCACGACCATGCATTTATTTAATTAGTTCAATTCTCTTACTAACAATGGGTCAGGTAAGTCTACTTTACCATGGATAATTGATTTGGGAGCCTCATATCACATGAATGGTGATAAGGGTTCTCAAACTGATCTTACTACTACTATTAACACTGTGAATATTGTTCTGCCTGATGGATCTGTGTCATCTACTACCAAATATGGTTCTATTTGCTTTGGTGCTATTACTCTTACTCATGTGCTATATATACCTACTTTGCGGTGCAACTTATTATCATGTTCTAGATTGTTATCTACCTTAAAATGTCTAGCTTTGTTTACTTAAAACTATTGCATTTTAAAGAAAATCAGTACGAAGAAAGTGAAGCATGGATAAACAGAAGGGGGGGGGGGTGTTTTGGCTTTGTCTGCTGGATACTCGTGATCATCCTCCTATCCTGCAATCTCTTCCAACAGTTGCTTCTGTGTCTTCTTCTGATTTATGGGCGTCTTGGGTATCCTTCCTTTACGGTTTTTTCTTCTGTTTCTTCTATTGATTTTAGAACTAATAAGATTTTTATTTGTTTCTATATATGTTATAGAGCAAAACAGACTAGGCATTGTTTTCAATTGAGTTCTACAAATGCTGCTGCACTATATCAATTAATTCACTCTGATGTTTGGGGTCTTTATAGAACACCATCTTCTAGTGGTGGATTTTATTTTTTTAACTATAGTTGATGATTATTCCCGAGCTGTTTGGGTTTATTTATTAGTTGCTAAATCAGAAGTAGCTTCTAGATTTTTGGAATTTTGTGACTTGGTGAAGAACTAGTGGGGCCAAACCATACTCTATGTTCGAGCTGATAACGGGACATAATTTTTGCCTATGAGATCTCATTTTGTTGTATTTGGAATCATCTTTGAGATATCTATGGTTGATGCACCATAACATAATGCTTGAGTTGAAAGAAAGCATCCGTATTTACTCAATGTGGCGCGTGCTTATGGTTTCAAGCCAGTCTTCCAATTGATTTTTGGGGAGAGTGTGTTCTTAATGCTGCTTATCTGATTAACTGGACACCAAAAAAACATCTCAAAGGTCGTACTCCCTTTGAGTTGCTATATGGGAAAGCTCCAAATTACTCATCCTTAAGAGTTTTTTTATGCTTGTGTTTTGCTACTCATGTTCCCAGATATCCTGACATGTTTGCACCAAGAAATCGGCGTTGTTTGTTTCTTGGTTATCCAGCCGGAAAGAAAGGCTATCACCTTTTTGACTTGGAATCCCACATAATCTTTACCAGTCGAGATGCCAATTTTTTTGAAGACCAGTTCGCGTATTCTGCAACTCTGACATTGGACTCATTAGAAGAACTCAATGGCGCCACCACCTCACCGACGGCCTCCTCATCACCACTGCCGGAGTCACATGCACCACTGTCACCGCCAGTCCTTCACCGCTGGCCGCTGCTGGTTCTTCGCTGCTGGTCGCTGCTGGTCCTTCACCATCGGCTGTTGCCGGTCTCTTGCCGCCGGTTGTCATCATCTCATTTACGTCAATTACCACTGGCACTGACCCACCGGCACTCACTGGTCCATTCCCGGAAGATGAGGTTCTATCGCCGGATCCCGTCCACACTCGTCCATACATTGTGTCGCCAAGGGACCAGCCACCTCACTTGCCACCGGCGACGGATTCCCACACGCTTCACCTGCCACTTGCCCAGCCTCCTTCCACGGTATCTCCAGCTCCAGATAGTTCCTCCACCAAATTTCCACCTATCAAACAGAGTATTCGTGCTCGCCAACCTCCTCCTTATTTGGAAGATTATGATTGTGATGATTATGCCAGTGCTCTTACTGTTGAAGACCCCCCCCCCCCCTTACGTCTACCCTCACTCCTACACCGTCATTATTCTCAGGTGTTCTCTATCCTCTTAGTGATTATGTAAACTGCGATAATTTTTCTAGTATGCATTATAGATTTTTGGGTGCAGTAACATCTAGTGCGGATCCCACTACGTATTCTAAGGCATCTCAGCATGCTCATTGGCGAGATGCTATGTCGGACAAATATACTGCGCTTTAGCACAATCAGACTTGGACTTTGGCCCCTCTGCTTCTGGATCAGAAGGCGATTGGTTGCAAATGGGTTTACCGGACAAAGTTTAAGTCAGATGGTACTATTGAACATCGCCTAGTGGTTCTTGGGAATTGCCAGGTTGAAGGGATTGATTATACCGAGACATTTGCTCCGGTTGAGAAGATGAGTTATGTTCGCATATTCTTATTTGTTGTGGTCATTCATGGTTGGGAACTGCATCAGATGGATGTCCATCATGCTTTCCTGCATGGTGATTTTCACGAAGAGGTTTTTATACAACCCCCACCAGGCTATGCTGCACCCCATGGTCAGGTCTGTCGCTTTCAGAAATCTTTATGGTCTTTGTTAGGCTCCTAGAACTTATTTTGCCAAATTAGCTCAGGCTTTATGAGCATTTGGTTTTGTTTAGAGTAAGGAACCTTACTCTTTATTTGTCTTTTCCCGTGGATCAGTTTCTTTCCATGTTCTAATTTATGTGGATGATTTGGTCATTGCTGGTAGTTCTTCTGCGCTCATCTCTGAGTTCAAGAAATACTCAAGTTCTTGTTTCTATATGAAAGACCTTGGTTTTCTTAAGTATTTCTTCGGCATTTAGATTGCTAGAAGACTGGAGGGGATGTTTCTTTCGCAAATGAAATATGCTTTGGACATTTTATCTGACACAGGTTTATCTGCTTCTAAACCGACAGACTTTCCGATGGAGCAACGACATGATCTGGCATGTGTTGAAGGTCTAGCTTACCATGATCCTTAGCAGTATAGGTGTGTTGGGTGCCTGATATATCTGACCATTACTCGTCCTGAGCTTAGTTATAAGGTTAATACACTTGCACAATTCATTAAGTCTCTTTGTGTTCCTCACTGGCAAACTGCAGTTCATTTGTTGCACTACCTGAAGAGTCATCCTGGTCAAGGTTTATTTCTCTCTTCCAGTAGTGCGTTATAGTTGACTGCATACTGTGATTCAGATTGGGCTACGTGCTCGATTACCCGGCATTCTCTTTCCGGATAATTTGTTATGATTGGTGATTCTCCGATTTCTTGGAAGACTAAGAAGCAACCTATTGTTTCTCAGTGTTCCGCTGAAGCGGAGTATCGTGCTATGGTTGTTACATGTTGTGAGTTGTTATGCCTTAAGTGTTTACTGAAAAACTTAGGGGTTATGCACACTTCTCCTATGCGACAGTTTTGTAACAGTCAAACTGCTATTCATATTGCGACAAATCCAGTATTCCACGAACACACACAGCACATTGAAGTTGATTGTCATTTCGTTTGGGACCTTGTTCAATATGGCTATATTGTTACTCAGCATATCCGCGTGTCATACCAACCTGCGTACTTGTTCACTAAGGCTCTCGGATGTAACCGGTTTTATTCTCTGCTTGGCAAGTTGGGCATTTCTGATCCCCATGCTCCAACTTGAGGAGTACTAAGAAATTAGAATATTACTTGTAATTGTAATTATATTCTATTACCTTTTCCTAGCTTGTATAGATATTCTGTACTACTATATAATGTATCCTGCAATCATTAGTACAGACACACAATTATTACCCTTATTTTCAACCGATATCTATAAATTTGCCCTTCCACTAAAGTGGATGTTTTGCTTAAAAAATAAAAAAAAGTTGATCACTCATATTATCATGGAATGTAAGTATACAAGTTGCAAAAAAAATTTTCGAATATATTTTTGAATGATTTAGGTATTGTATTTCAATTAATTTGATTGAAGTTTTATTATAAAGTTTGTTCAAGTCTTTCCGATCGCACTTTAATTATTTGCATGACATTGATCAGCACTGATACTGATCGTTACAAATGAATGTCAAGCATTAGTTGTCATTTTTTATATACTACACTTCCCTTAACTACCTCATGTTTGTCCATCCAACAAACTTTGTGAAGAAGTCTATTGAGTGGGTACGCGATTTAAAATTAATTTCCAGTTATGAAATGAGTTTCGGCATCAGCTTGGTACATGTGAATATAACACATGAAATGAGTTTCGGCAACAGCATGGTACATGTGAATATAACACATGAAAGTCTAGTATCGATGGTCTTTTTAAATTTAATGTAATTTTGTCTTCGTTTATATATAAAATTTATTAAGAGGTGTATTGACTGGGTAGTTTCTTCTTCTTTGTTTTTCCATATTGGAAACACAAAATATAAATAATGATGTCTATGAGTCCATATGTTGAAAGATGGTGTTTTCATAAGTTATTAAAAGACTGGCCAAGGACTCAAATGAAAATTTACTATAAAAAGGTGAAAAATTTTTGGGTTAAAACAATGAAAATTTTGGTCAAATTCAAGTTATAAGCTATTTGGGTAAAATCACATGCCTATTTGTGTAAAACATATTCTATATAAGTGTGAAACATTTAAATTTTGATTAGAAACATTACATCTTCTTTATAGTAAAACATACAATTTAAATATGTTTGAGTTTTAATAATATAATTTATATGTTTAAATAATATAATTCATATGTTTTACTTTAAATATTTAATGTTTCTAATTAATCAAAACTCATATGTTCCAATTTTTTATGCATACCATCTCACCATCAACTTCCTCAAAAGCGATGGGAACAGGGTCCCTCTCCTTGGCTAACATGACTGAATGGCACGTAGCCGTCCCTCGTTCCCTACACTAAGTGGCAATCTCGAACTTGTCAATTGCCTTCCCCCGACGCCCGTCTGCCTTACTAAGGTCATCATTCATTGGACCGGGAAGGAGGTTGTCCTCATTATCTTCCTCGTTCTCTTCTGGAACACCCACTTTGGGAGCACATATTTCACATACTACCGGTGGAACCTCATCTTGTTCGTCGTCGGAAGCAAATTCCTGGTTCTCCACCGGTGGTTTTTTGGGTGGAAGGTCAGTCCTCTTCCTTTCTCCGCCCACCTTTTTTGGATTTAGGCGGCATCTATATATAGATATGGTTATAAATAACCAACATCAAAATTGCATAAAAAACAACAAACCAACATCAATTTATACAAGATCATAACAAACACTTCAACTTACACAACACAATATCATTACAACCATGACATGCAATTTATGACAATTGCGCACCAACCAAAGAAATTAGTTCCATTTGAGGACCCGACCCTTTCCAAGATAAACCATATTAATTCTTTTCATGCGATTACGGTTAACAAACATCACAAAATGAACTATATTATAACAAACACTTTAAACATCACAATGAGAACTATATCTCCCACATTTAAGAACAAACACTTCAACATCACACAATGAACTATATCACACTAGCTTTAGAACAAACACTTCAAACCTCACAATGAACCATATCTCAAAAATTTTGGAACAAATACATCAACATCACACAATGAACTATATCACACTTCAACATCACACAATGAACAACCATTAACAACTGACTATTAAACAAAGCTTCATTTATACACTTCATCAAACACATACAGTTTTATAAAAATTTCATTCAATGTAAAGGAAGTTAGGTTTTGGACACAACAAAAAGTGTAGGATTAGTGAAGTACATTAGAAGAAATTTCCTTGTTATCGGAAGGAAGATGACTCCGGCGGCGCCGAATGGAGTAAGCAAAGAGTTCAGAGATACAAAAGTGAGGGGGTTTTGGGGTTGTTATATAAGGTGGGTTTGAGGAAGTTGAGTAATAGAGGTGGAATGAGGAATTAATTGGTGGAGAGCGTGGGTTTAAAGCGGATTGAAGGAGGAGAAACCGCTTGGGAAGTGTTTTGGAAGAGAAAAATGTGACCGTTATGTGAGGAAGACGATCGACCGCATTTTACATACGCAAATCCAGCACCGGTACTTAATCTGACATATCGGTGTTGACTCTAATTCTACTACATTCTAGTAGGCTAAAAAATTTTCTAATTGCACAACACCGGTATTATACCAGTGTTGTAGCATGAAATGTCGGTTCCTTCGTAGGTTAAGGCAACTGGATGAGGTTGCTTTAATTATTATTTTCTCCAAGGCAGAGAGCAATGGCATAGAATTTTATCAAAGTATGGAGCATCGGTATATAAACTGGTGTTGTTATGCAAAAACTGGTGCCTCAAATCTTTAAAGCAGCTTCTTAGTGCTGCTTTAAATGATTGTTTTTTTACGGAATCTTGGGCATAGAGGAATGGCATAGAAATTTGGCTTATCAGTGGCACCGGTACAATATATTGGTGCCATATATATGAATACCGGTGCCTTTTTTGAAAAAATGTATGCTCAATATAATTTTAGCCCCATAAATTTTGGGCGGAAAATATCTTTTAAAATGCAGCACTAGTATATATACTAGTTCCCTGTTGAAAAACACAAAAATTTAAATTTTCCACCCAAAATTTGACTAAAACTTGTAATTTTTAAATACCACCACAAATCAGCACCGGTTTTTTTTCCAAAGGAATACTATGCCAATCATCATTTTAACTATTTAGCAATATTTGATCTACTATCCACATATGGGGGAAAGTTTTTCATTGTTGTGGTCATGCAATTGCATTGAAAATATTCAATTAAAAATTCCATAGGTCCCATGTTCCGAAATTTGGTCAAAAGGCTCCCTAAAAAGGCACCGTATATAACTTTGCTAAAATTAGACTGTTGCCAAAACTAAAATAAACCTTCTTCTTTATTTCAAAATAACTTCCTATTGGGTATTCTTAGGTTAGTATAATTTTTTTAGTAGAAAAGAATTTTTTAATGAAATTTAATAAAGCGCACCCTTAGAGTATCTTACTCTAGATTACTTAGAAACTGGGAAATTCAAACCGGAAGGATTATTGAAAAGTTTTTCCCCTAAAATATTAATAAATTTTTTGATTTGGTCTTGGAATATACATAAGCATTTCATAATGTAGCATTGTATCTGATCGGATTTTTATTTGGACCCTTGAGTGAAGTTTTTGCCTTTTGAACTTAGGTCCCTCCAAGAATCTTGGAGTTGTCAAAATGAAAAATTGGCAATTCCACTGTGAAATTCAGTAATGTATGATCACAACTATGCAATTTGTACATGATTGGGTGAATGAAATGTCCTCGAAAATGAAAACAGAAAAGTTGTACAAAACTTTGTGAAATTGCATTATTACCCAAAAAGTGTGTGAACACCTTATCCATTACTTCGAAATACTTGATTTTTTTTATTCTACCCTAATACAAGAATTTTAAATAATATATTTTTTTAGAGTATAAATTATGAAGCGGTAGTGCATGTTCTAGACTACATTATGGAAGATAGTTTGGATTTATTAAAGGGAGATTGGTTTTGTTTACGGAACCTTTGTTTTTCTCGATCGTTCATTATTTTTCCTTTACGTACAGAAAACATAACATTGCTCGATCCGTGTGGTAATAATAATATTATGCCTCCTCTGACACGAACCTCTTCTCTTGTCTATTAGTGGATTGCATCCCCGGAGAGGAAGGGGACGCACTCCGTGTCCTCTTGAATGGAGTTTTTGGTGCCATATACTACAAAGTCCACTCAAGCATTTAATACAAACACCTTCCACACATCATAAAAACCTTAACAATACTAGATATCAAACATGAACAAACACTCAACGGAGATCAATATAAGCCTAAGTATAGAGATATGTAACTAATGTACATTAACAGTATGTACATAATTACAACATAGACCAAAGTTCGTATTGTATGGCAATGTTAACTAATATTTTTTCAAAAGCTTGCATGACTAACAATCTTGGCAGAATTATAAATAATCTTCCAAGAGAACTTACCTTATTCCTTTACAAACGTTCGGTTGATGATCCGATGGTGATTGTAGGGAAGATTTTCTCTCCAACTTTGTCAATTGGAAGGTGAAGCATTTGCGGATCTGTTATTTTATTTATGTACATAAAAAGTTAGCACTGGTAGGAACAAAGGATACATGTGCCTTTCTAGTCTAAGGAAACTGCCCATCGTTACCTTAAATCAATTAATTTGACTCTTTTTCCAACCCGAGAGCAAAGTTCAAAAATATTTTCAAAGTAAATAGCACCGGTCGTACAGCCGGTGCCAAAAAGGGAAAATACATGTGCCGCATCATCTTAAGGCAACTGCCTAATGCTGCTTTAAATAATTCATTTCGCTATTTTTCCAACCTGAGAGCAAAGTTCATAAATATTTTCTAAGTACATAGAACCAGCAGAAATACCGGTGCTAGTAAGGACAAATACCGGTGCCTATACAAGTTGCCTAAAGCTACTTTAAATCTTATTATCAGTCCTTTATTCCAACCCGAGACCAAATTGCAAAAAATATTTTCTAAATACAAAGCACCGATACAAATACTGGTGCCAGTTATACCAAATACCGGTGCCTTCGATGAAACAGAGAACATACTCAGTTTTTAGCACCGGTTGTGGATACTATTACCACTGTTTGTTGCCATTTAAACTTTTTAAAAAAATGCTATACCGAAGGAGAAAATAGAAACGTACAACACTACAGATGAACTAAACCCAAATTCATAAATTAATATCAATATGTTGAATGGATAAGACACTGGCGAGTACACAAAAGTATCATGCTAATTACATTTATGGTGATAAGATCACTACACAAAAAATGACCTTTTACTTTGCCCCTTTTACCTCTGTTTTTTTGTTAACCCCAAATAACCGAGGTAAAAAGTTCTTTTACCTCTGTTTTTTTTTTGAAGTAAAATGTATTTTACCTCAGTTTTAAAACACTGAGGTATTTATATATATATATATATATATTACCTCGGTTGTTATATGAATCAAAGTAAAAGGTAAATAAAACGAAGTAAATAATGTTACCGAATAGCGTGCGATGTCGTATATGTTGTTTCAAAAGCTAGATCGAACTCGCTTTACACATCGTTGCTATTGATACGTTTTGCAAATAACTAGTGAAGTCGCATATATATTAAAGATAAGTTAAAGTAAAGAATTTGACAGTGATAGAAAAGAATAAAAAAAGAAAATAAGGTCATTCGCTTTTCTCCGTTTCAGCGTCTCTCTCCTCCTACTATCTCGTCTTCATAATTTATTTGGGGGAATGTACAGGGAAAATTAGGCATTAGAATTGCTAGCAATCATCGTGCTACAACCCTAAACCCCCTTATTTGTATACGACAAGTACCCTCTTTGTTCAATATTTTTTAATCATAGGATTATGAAATGAATTATAAAATTGCGCACAGATAAAATCACACATATAAACACATACACTCTATTATATAATTTTCAAATAAGATAGTTAATTAATTATAAAAATAATAGTCATGAAAATATCCTTACAAATAGTGTATACATTTGAATCGAAATTGTCTTTAGTTCCAAAATAACAGAAATTACAATAAACTCAATCAGCTTGAAAAATAATGACCTTCCCACCCCCCTCTCCCCGAGTAGTTCATATGTCACTCTATCCCGTATCACCTCAGCACTACAGGGGTTTTCTCAGTCGGCCAGAGTGGTGCAACCACCCACGAGATGTACTAAGTCATAGTAAAAAATATTGATTAGAAATATATATACATATACATACGGAATTGTCAACAAATAAAATTTATTTAAAAAGCTTTACCAAAGTTGGTATTTTCCAAAAGTTCAGCTGCTTCAAAGTGCAGACAAAACTTGGGCTATCAATAGCCGTCGAATGATATTCAATGTTAAAGAAACAAGGCTCTGGGTGGCTCCGTTGTGCGGTGAACTGTACGAAAATCAAAATGAATTAGTTTTTACGAAATGTGAAGTTGTGTTATTAAATAAATAAATATATATATATATATATATGTAAATGGGTGAATACCTGAAAAAAGGGTCAATTAGACGATTCTTCGCCAGCCATTAGTCCTGCATGAAAAATGAAAATTTTAAGTACAAAACTACCCTATGAAATAAAACGCACGGCGTTGGAAAATATGGAGGTGCATGTTGGTCCAAAGCAGGTGCATGTCAGTCCAAAGCAGTGGGGTAGTCGACATATACATTCAACTTCACAAACTAGTTGGTCAAACCGAACACAAGACCGACACAAAACCAAAGTCGGATATGTAAATCCAGAGTAAACTTAGAAGTCATAATGCAACATCGATAATACTTTGGTCACACCGAAGGTCAGAAACTGTAAAATAAGATACTGGAAATAAGAATATGCGATGTCACATTAATATTGCATAAACCAAGTTTTGACAGACATGATACCGATGTTGCATATTTCTTCGGCAATAACAAACATACACCCATGAAAATTGAAAAAATGAAGCTTTATCAACATCAAAATTAATTTAAACCCCTTGGAGACATACCAAAATATTGTCTAACCAATTTGTAAAGTATGAATTACAAAACATATTCATAGACCACAGATCGAACATTGGAAAGTAAGAATTACAAAACATATTCACAGACCACAGATCGAACATTGGAAAGTAAGAATTACAAAACATATTCACAGACCACAGATCGAACATTGTAAAGTAAGAATCACAAAACATAGGTGTTGAGCATTAGAAAATCCACACCTCTTTCCAAGGGAGAAGATAAGAGAGGAGAAGAATGACCCACCTCCACTCGAGGTTGTTAAAAGTCATAGCTCAAATTAACCCGAGCGAAAGTGTAGGATAAAAGATAGAGATTTATAATTATGCACCTAACTTACTACTAAGCTACATGTAGGGTAGTTAGTGGCAAGCCTAGGTATATCTTCAGAGATGCAAGGGACTAATAGTCAATTAAACACAACCACAAATGGTCGTCAATCTGTCATGTTGCTAGGAATAGATAGTATAGTAAAGGTTGGGGGGGAGGTGGGTTTTCAATTATCAACTACAGACATTAAGATAAAGCACAAGTAATCTATATAAACAAGCACTTGGGGTATTTTCATAGCATGATTTATATATGGCTTCTATCCTCGATTCTTTCACATATATGCTTATAAACCTATCTATTGAATATGTCTCAAAGTGTGGAGATAGCCTGGTATTTCCCCCAATTTGTCACACATGGTACTTACCACTATGCCATTATCTCACTGTCTAGGTAATTTGGGTATGCACTCTAGTCTAGTGATGCCGCAAACCATTCCCCATCGCATCACTCCTAAGGCTAACACGCCCCCGCTTAGAGAAACAAAGCCTGCCTAAAAGGGTAATGTCTCACGCAGGTTGCAATTGTTAGATATGTAAAAGAGCACATTACATCCCCACACTCCACTATGGATCTCAATTCATAGGCCAAGAGAGGCAAAGGAAAAGACACCTTGTGATGACTCTAGGGTCAGCACAGCCCTAGTTGCTATGAACAATCACACTAATCAATTGGGGTAAGCCTGGGACATTTTCCCATCGGATTTTCCAAATCGACCGCTCAACATGTTGATTTCTCACACAATTAGCCAATTAAAATCATGTATAACACATAAATGAATTTATCTCAAAGGAAATGAATGCACTCATCTCCCCGGTGTTCTTTCTGCTCCACAATTCTAACACTGCCAAGATAGTAATGAAGCCTAGCACGATTCTATACTACCACACATGCATGAGTGCATCATCACAATGATATAACATAGATCAAAATTTCATATAAACAACAAGTTCAAGATAAAATATTCATAGGACAATATAGATAGGGAAATCAAAATATCAAAAAGGTATAATAAAACATGAATACAAATATCCCCAAGCTACTAATATACTCCCTAGAAAATAGATCTAGGGAAAATATGGAGTTAGATGCCATGTATATAAGAAAATAAGATAAAGAAAAGAAAAGAGAAGGAGCAGAGAAGAAGAACTCAAGAGAGAGAGAACTCTCCTCTTCCTTCTACCTAGAGAGAGAAATAAAATCTAAATTATGCCTACTTGTCTTACTTTATGAGACTAAGGGCTCCTTATTTATGAGAAGATAAATGGTCTTAGAAAGTCCCAAGTTTGGAAGAAATCCCAATTCTCCTCTAGTTAGTAAACCCTAGTAGACTAAAGACTATATATATAGTAGTAGGAGATTGAGGCCTAAAAATAGGCCAAACCCCTAATTAGCCACCGCTAACACAAGCTATTACAGATAGCATGGCCTGTGCCATTAACGTGGTCTCATGCTAGTGCGATCCATCTGATCCGGCACAGGCCGCATGTCTCGTGCTGGCTCGGGGCGTGCCATCGGGCACAACTATTCTGGGCGCGGTCTACATCCTCCGGTGCAGCCCATTTTCAGGAATGTCAATTTTGGAATTATAATGTGTGGTCTGTGTCATTTGGCATGGGCTGTCATCAGAATCCTCATTTTGCTCAGTCTTTTAGAATTGGCCGCATCATTCTTCACATCCTGTTGGCCGGTCTTGACATTTTGGGCTTGGAATGGTATGTGCCATGTGCTATGGGATACTCCACGCCCATACTTAGCCATTTTATAGTGAAAAGAGCCTCTTGAGCACACAACCTGTACATATTAGCACAACCCATTCTGTGATTTGGCATGGCTTGTGATAGAAACACTTGGCACAGAGCGTATAGTGTGGCGCGGGCTCCTGGTGCTAGGTCTCGTGCCGGCCATGAGCGGTCTGTGCCTGCTTGTTGATGCTTCACCCGGCTGAATTTCTTTGCTCGACTACGGATGAACCATTGGTTAGTTTTGAGAGTTTTGTAGTCTATTTCATAGCGCTCAAGAAGACTAATCCAATGGAACCAACCTCAAAGGATGGTTCTTCTCAGATAGTTCCTTGAACTTGACGCAACTCCGGACCACAATCCTTCATTTCTTCCTTATACGTTTTGAACTTCAATGTCGCCTATGTATGGCTCCATCTTTCTACTACCACGATGTGATGTCTGTGGCCTTCATCTACTACCATTCTAATGTGAATGGACTTCAACATCTTCTACCATCCTTGCGAACGACCTTCAATTTAAAATGTAAGTAAAAGTATCCACGAGCGACCTATTAAGGATAATCACAATGGAAGATCTAGATGCTCGTGGATACAAGGTGTCCATTAATACCAATTAAGTCCACAAAATCCGTGATTTAGACAAGAAAACCAAACATGGTCATCCAAAACCCCTTGTCACGTAAACTCAATTAATACTGGCAATCAAACAAGTAAAACAAGCTAATTATTATTCCTAATGCATAGTTCAATGTGCGCCTAATGGTTCACATCAACCTCCCCACACTTAAGCCTTTACTCATCCTCGAGTAAATAAGAACAAGAAAAAGCCTAAGTGAAGTGTAGAATGAGATATAAGTTAGCCTATGCATTTAGCTTATTCCTAGATTCCCCTGTTCTAAAGAAGTAAGAATCTCACACCTCTCACACTCCCCGAAAAACCTAAAGTAATCCAACCACCCAAAATAAAGTGAAGAAAAAGTTAAGCTAAAAAGATAAGTGTATAGGATAGCTTACTTTCCCAAGAAGTTTCCCAAAAGCAATCATTGAGTCGTTGCCAAAACACCACCAAGGAATTCCTGAAGATTCTCAACTAGATTGTAACAAAGGTTAACTCTAGATTCTCAACTCAATCACAACCAAGGAAGGTTCCAAAATATCATCGACTTAGTTTTTGTTTTCTCTCAATTTCTCTCATTTTTCCTAGGAGCCATTTCGGGTTTTCATCCATGGAGAGTGATTCAACCCTTGGCCCGGATGGGTTTAGTGGTAAATTCTTCAAGTCCTTTGGAATGTCATTAAAACTTATTTATTGCAAGCAGTTCAGGATTTCTTAGATGGAAATAAAATCCCAAAAGGAATATCATCAACCCTAATTTCCCTGATCCCCAAAAAAGAAGGCTGTTCATCATTTAAAGACTCCAGGCCAATCAGTTTATGTAATTTTATTAAAAAAATTATGTCTAAACCGTTTGCCCACAGACTGAAACCTCTAACGCCTCTCCTTATTTCACCTGAACAATCAGCATTTGTTTAGGGAAGGGAATTGGATGATAATGTCTTGCTCATACAAGAGAACACTAATTTCCTTAACTCTAAATCAAGAGGTTATAACATCATATTTAAACTTGATATGATGAAGGCTTTTGACAGAGTCTCCTGGTAATTTTAAACCAAAATCCTCTTAACGTGGGGCTTCAATGAACAGTTGGTTAAAACTATAATGGGGAATTTAAAAGCCTCTTTCTTCCGAGTCCTAATAATTTGCAGTCCCAATGGTTTCTTTCAACTATCAAGAGGTTTAAAACAAGGAGATCCTCTCTCTCTATACTTGATTATCTTAATGGTTGAGGCATTCACATGAAATCTGAATTTCCTATTCCAAGATTCCAATATGGAATATTATAAAATGTCTCAATCACTGATCAAAGTCACACTTGTGCCATTTGCAGATGATACTACAATATTCATGAAATACTCAAAAAGTGACATAAAAACTCTAATTTGTTTTTTAAAAACCTATGAGAATGCCACAGGACAGAATATCAGTTTCAAAAAATCCTCATTTATACTGTCCAAACATGCCACTCCAAGGATTAAATGGACAGTTTTAACTGAAACATGTATGATAGAAGGATCCTTTCCCTTTAAATATTTAGGATGTCCAATCTTTATGGGAAGATGGAAACACATTTTCTTTCAAGGCCTTCTTGACTCAGTTTCTTCTAAATTCAATTCTTGGCCAAATAAATCCCGTGGTCAAGCTGGAAGGATGGTATCGATTAAGCATGTTTTAGCTGCTATCCCACTTCATCTGATTACAGTACTCCAACCTACCAAAAGCATTATTGATAAAATCCATGTGTTATTTGGAAAGTTTTTTTGGATAATTATCAATAATGAACATGGAAGCAAGGAAGTTTGGAAATCTTACAATACAATGTGTTTTCCAAAATCATAAAATGTATTGGACTTTAAAAACATTCATACTATGATATCCAACTTCTCTCTCAAGTTATGGTGGAAACTGTAACTTGGAAACTCTTTATGGTATAAGGTTATGTGGTCCTTACTAGAAAGAAATAGAACATCAAAAACATGGAAAAGAATTATTCAAGTATCTGATATGGCTATTGATAATTCTTATCTTCAAGTAGGATCAGGTGATGTTTCTTTTTGGTTCACTAACTAGAAAAATCTTGGAACTTTAGCTTCTCATTGGGAATCACCTGACCCATTCCCAAATGAAGAAGCCTCAATAAAAGAATTTTTCTCGAACATGATCAGTTTTCTGGAAAGCATGAAACATACTTTATCTGCATCATTCATGACTAAGCTCCTAAGCAGTAATTTAAACCATGTTGAGTTTCTTGAAACTTTGATCTGGAAGCCTTCTGATACGGGTTTGTTCTCTGTAAAATATGCATATGACCTGATTAGAGGAAAAAGGTCTGTAATACCTTCATTCACACACCTATGATCAAAACTGCTGCCAAGAAAGATCAGTGTTTTCAGTTGGAAGCTGCTAAATAGACTATTGGCTATGCTAGATGTTCTGGAGGACTTATTCATAGATATGCCCCCTAAGTGCCCATTTTGTGAATGTGAATCTTACTCAATACATCACACTTTTAATGCTTGTGTAGAAATTCAGTCCCTCTGGCATTGATTACATAATCCTTTTAACCTGCAGCCAGTAAAATTTGATATTTTATGGGACAGGTTCTTCTTTTACCGGAATCTTAAGAATCCTAAGGGAAAGCTTCTGACTTTGATTAATATTATACCCTATGTAGTGGTTTGGTTTGTTTAGTGTGCAAGAATCAAACATTTGTACGATTCAGTCATACCAGACAATGAACTTATTACACAGAAAATCTTAAGTCAATTTCAAGACATTTTTAAAGTTCATAACTTGGATTTTAAGCTCATAATTGTTCATGGTTCAACATCTCTATTCTTCAATCAGAACAAATCTATTAAAAATCAAACATATAAGAGAACAATTGTCTGGCAGCTCCTATTTCATTTGAAATCAAATACTGATGGCTCTTCACTGGAAAATGGTGAATTTAGGGTAGGGGTGATCTCTAGGGATGCCCATGGTGCATTACAGATTGCAGCTTTAAAATAATTAGGATAAGAATCTTGTCTTATGGCTAAAATTAAATCCCTTCAATATGGTCTACATTTGGCACATCTACAGGGCTACACTAACATACAGATTGAATGTGATTCACTGATGCTAGTCAAAATGATAAGAAGGGAATTTAAAATTCCCTTGAAGTATGTACAGTAGATTGGAAATATTCAGAGATTGATGAACCTGGTCCAAGGATCAGTTTCCCACATGTTCAGAGAAGATAACAGCGTTACTGATGCCTTAGCTAAAGCTGTAAGTATTGATCAGGTAACTGTTGTCTTTGATTTCAATAGTTTACCAAACCACATGAAAGGCATGATTAGATTAGATGTTGCTCTTATGCATTACATTAGACATGTTTAGCTGGACAAGAGACTGCAGGTTTTTTGTTTCTATGACAGGTACACAACAAATGAGGAGTTTTTATGATGTGCTGAGAATGGATGAGAAAGCTGATGGAATGAAAACTAGAGTCAAGGTGGAGGAAGCTGGTTTTACTGCACATGTTACAGGAAGAGTTGCAGTTGCTCAATCAAACATTACATGGATTTCTCTTAAGCAAACAAGGCCTGCAGATGAGATAATTCTTTGGCAACAGTTATTTAGTGGACTGCTTCTGGGGAAGTGGTCTGCTAGGAGCTATTGTGGGAGACCATCATTTTATGTCGACGCTTGGGGTGGAGGCATAAAAATGGTAGGCCACAATAGACTTTGACATGGGGTTCAAGCCGGTCTTTTATATACATTGGGGTGTAAACAAAGAGATCGGAACTATCTAGATGTTCATATTCCTCAAAGTTTGATGTACACTCGTTCTTATTATTTTGGCCCGGGGAGCCTAATATACACCCCCTCACTCTGGTGAGTTTTAATTTTTAAAGAATCTCACCTTTTTCCACACAGCCTCTCATTTTTCCTAGGTTCGTAAACCTAGCCGGGCCTAGCCTTTCATTTTTACCTAGGTCATTCAACCTATCTGGGCTTTTCCAAATGTTTCCCAAGTCACCCTTTCGGGCTTCCGACTTGTCCGGGTTTTTTTAATATTTTTTCATTTTTTTAAAATTTTCAAAATGCTCTTAGAAGAGCTATTAGATACATAGAAACAACTAAGAATCATAATTTTTATTTAATCCCCTCCCCAACACTTAAAGCTTTCCTTGCTCTCAATGCATATAAACAATTATAGAACATACACTACAAGAAAATGAACCTATTAATTTACCCTTTTTACCTCATTTTTTAAAGTAAAAGATATTAATTACCTCGATTATAAAACAAAACGAGGGAAAAATTGGTTTTTTACCTCTGTCATAATTTTAACTAAAGTAAAAGATTTAAAATCGAGGTAAATAATATTACCAAGGTATGTGTGACGTCGTATTCATGTATTAAAAGTTGTCACCGAACTCGCGTGTTGTGTCGATGTCACCGATAGAACGTGAGATAAAGGGTTAATGTCGCATATAATTAAATTTAGAACGTTTAGAAGTTAAGTTGAGAAGGAATAACGAGGAGTATTATATAGTTTTGTTATTAAAAAATTATACAAACTCTGTTTTGTTTTGTCACAATTGAAAAGGTTGTATAATTAATAGGGGAAACAAAAACCACCATAAAAGATTTTGAAAGGTATGATTGGAAATGTTTTTCAAGATCACGCACAGACAATAATATATTGTTGAAAACAGGTGGTAAAATTGTTCAAAAATTATTGTTTGCGATAACCTCCTTTCAAATTAATTAGTACATAATAGTTCAAATATGAATAATAAATTTCTTAGTTTTCCAATATTAGAATAGAAATTATAATAAACTCAATCCCCTCGAATTATGATGACCATGAAGATAATCGCCCCCAGCTTTTAAGATCTCGAAGAACAAGTTGTCCCCAATGTGCAGGTTGTTGCCGGAAAAGAACTCGAAAAAATCCTTTGGGGACAGGTCCTTGATCTTCCCTTGGCCTGAGTAGGTCATGAACCACTATGTCCCGTAGCACCTTATCACAACGAGGGTCTTTACCTTTGGCAGAAGTGGTACAATTTCAATCAGGATGAACTAATCAGAAAAAAAATCATTATGAACAAATATATGCAATTATAAACAAATAATATTAACTGAAAAAAAATAATTTTTACGATTTTAATTATTGGCAAGTTTCAATCATTACCAAAGTTGGGCTTTTTCCAAATTTTTGTTACTTCAAGGCACACTAGAAACGAGGGCTTTCCAGAGCCATTGTATGGTCTTCAATGTTGAAGACAACCGGTTTAGGCTTTCTCCTTTGTGCGAAGAACTGTATAATTAATACAAATTTAAATTATTTGAGATATAGTATTGTGCTAATGTATTAGTAAATATATGATGTGAATTGGTAAAATACCTCAAAAACTGGCCGCCTGGAGGATCCTTCACTAGCCATTATACCTGTATGAAGTGAACAACATGTTTATTAAGAAAAACGTACGAAGTTGGTAGTGTGTCACAGGAACATATCGGTTTATACCAGCGGTAGGGTCGATATGTTAAAGTGAGGTCACCACTTACTCGGCAGGACTGATATCATGGCTGATGTTAAATCGAGGTCGAAAACATGGATAAACAGTTAAGTAAAATGCCTACGTGCAAGGTTGCAAAGACATCGTATTATTGATATATAAATACGTACAACTGTGCAGCTAATGCAACTACATATAAGAATGTGCAACGTTTTAATCATATATCGAATGGGATGCGACTGGAGACCGATCTCGCATGGGTCAAAGACAGCAACATGAAAAAAGAAACCAGCAACCCAGCAACCAAAAAATGCATTAAGAAGAAAAAATTAGACGAAAACATGCTAACACAAACAAGAACCATTTCTCCTCGGTTCACATGTACGAAAACTTCTCTCTCTCAAAAATCTAAGTAAGAACTACATAACCAAAAATACAACCCATTTAAAAATCTTGGATTAATTAAGAGTAAGAATTACAAAAACATAGGCACCACACATGAGTAGAAATCCATACCTTTGTTGAAAGAGAAGAGGAAAGGGTGGAGAGACACTTGGTATTTGCGGGGAACATAGAAATGAGGAGCTTAAACAGATTTTGGAGGACCATTTATTTATTGTCATTTTGAAACATCGTCATTTTGGGACCTTGTGCTGTCCACCACTGCAAGTATGAATTCGCACCATTGTCGCTGCATGTGATAGGCCACCGATATCGTCGCAATATCGCAGTGTTATTGATGGGTTCCATAAATAAGGTATAGTAGATGGGCTCAATAGATGGGCTCTATGTATCATAGACAGGCTGTATAAATTAGGTATAAGTCAGACATTGCAATTTCACTATCAAGCTGCCTTATCCGACACTGTCTCCCACCTCAGACCGATATCGGCAAAAGTGACAACGGGCCTCACCATTTAAACCTGCTAGCATTTCAGATGATCCCGCATTTCAGCCTGCTTGATGATTATAAGTTTGACCGAGGATGGAAAAGTAGGTACCTTCCGGTATGGACTGGTTCACGATTTTACATCCACGTACAGGTCAAGTTCTTAAATTTTGAACTAAATATAAGGTCCCTCTGCTAAGATGTTCTGATTTAGGAATGACTAGATGTAAGGGCAACATCGTCCGCCATAAGTATTAGTATTTACATTCATACCCTTATTATAAGCTTCATCAGACCGATGATTTCCACCACATAGAATCAAATGATAATGAAAATACATTATAATAAAATTTTGTCCATCAAATTTTAGAAAGCGCTTGTACGGGGTGTAGAGTAAATTGTAGATGGTTACTTATAAGTACACAAAAGTTTATTTTGTAGAAGTTGACTGGGAGAAGTTTCCATGAGATCACGCCTGTTATGAATTATTCTCGATGATTATAAGTTTGACCGCGGATGGAAAAGTAGGAACCTTCCGGTATGGACCGGTTCACGATTTTACGTCCACGTATGGGTCAAGTTCTTAATTTGAACTAAATATACGGTCCATCCACTAATGTGGGAGATGTGGAAATGAAAATTTAGAGATACCCTAATGTTATTCACACTGTCATGGCCAAGATGTTCTGATTTACCAATGACATGATGAAAGGGCAACGTCATCCGTCGTTAGTATTAGTATTTCCATTTATACCCTTATGATAAGCTTCATCAGACCGATGATTTCCACCACATATGTCTCTCTACGGTTGTGGGAGACGTGGAAATGCAAATATAGAGATACTATTACCATGGAGAATTTTACAACACTATTAAAAAAATACCAATTTTCCATGTGTCCGAGGTCGCGCGTATGTTGCCTTATACCAAACCACGACTGAACAGATTCCGACGTTGGATATAATGAAATTTCCAGCATGAAACAAAATTTCAGGCAAAAATTTGAAGCTAAATTTTCCCCCACCCAAAATTTAAAGTCATCAAAACCAACACCATTACAATTTTTAATCTATAACACACTTTCTCCAAACCCTAGCTTCAACACACCATCTTCTCCTTCCACACCTTTAAAACAACAATTCAAGAGCTCAATCAATTTTTTTTCCCACATATGAACAAATGATTGATGATGAAGCACCACCGTGTCCAAATTAGTTGAGGTAGTTTTCCATACATTCAATGTTAGTTTATTAATTTAACTACCACACATTCTACATGTTATATTTCTCATATATCAAAGCTTATATATTTTCATAATTTATGATGATTGTGTTGCACGTTATATAGTGTATATTGTTTTTCTTTACACCAATGATTCCATGTTTGTATATAGTGTACTAAAATTAATAATTTGTATGAACATTGTATGAATGTGCGACGTCAGTATCAGTATGTCGACCACCATGACGTAAGTCCAAATTCATACCGACATCTCACTTGTCAATGAAAACAATGAAATTAGTTGAATGTGTGACTTTGCACTGACGTCGGCCTTAACTATATCAATTACTGTAATATGAAAAGTCGCTTCTACCTATATTCGCTCATTTGAGAGTTGACATTCACGACGTCTAAGTCTGACTATATTATATTGTGTTTTAATATAGTGTTTGTGCAATTATAACTCCAACTTTATTTGTTGTGTATTCGGTGTAACAGAACAACGAGAATTATGGATGGACTGTAGATGGATGACTTGTCATTTCAATAGTCACCCTAAGGGTGTTTATGCATTACAACGTAGTCAATTTGGAGGTTCAATACGTTTAATGTTAATGAGAAACCTTATGTAATATTATATATTGTACCATTTATTCGTAATTTATGTTATAGCTAGGGTTTAGGGTATTTCAAAAGTCATTGTTCATTTTTCCATATATTTGTAATGACAGTTGATTGTTGTATGATGTTTAACAATGAATAGGGTAATCCAATACTAAATAACAAGTAATGGATATCGACTAAAACCGTTAGTCTGCATCAAATATTAAAAATTATTTTATTTTTATGAAATGTCCTATCCACAAATGATCCGTGATGTCGGACATATTGGAAAACACGTGAAAAATATGCAACTTTGCATATAGAACCGCTGTGTAATTTTGTTTGCGACATAGTCGATGCAAAACGACTTCGTAATATTCACCTTTCCACATCATCATAGACACGTTAGCATCCCTCACAATCTGCGATGTCACTGTTATTTAGAATGACACCAACTGGAATGGCATTGTAGACATTTCTATCTGATCTCGTGTCTTGTTGGTACGATCAGCGCTGACCATCTCACATCCCGACTTCGGCCTGAACAATATCGCAGATACCTTATCCAGTAGTCGGTCTTCATACTGAGACCAACATTGCACATATAATCTGCCGACGTCGGTCTAAAACCGAGGTAAAAAAGTACATTAAAATAATATATTATTAGATATTAATTTTATTATAAAGATATAGAAATTCTAATATAGAAAATTCAATTAGAAAAATAAGAAACAGAATATTCAAGCATAGCATAGAGTAAAGAAAGATTATTTCGATCCATGAAAACGAAAAAAGGAGGGATCAACAATTTAATTATGTTATGTCTCATTTCCCTATTGGACAAAGTACTTGTTTTATATAATAATTGCATTGTTGCGGGTATAGTTTAGTGGTAAAAGTGTGATTCGTTTTACTAACCCTTTAAAAACACTTTAAAAGTTAAAGGGTCTTTGCTTTTGGTTTGATTATATTCTGAGCAAAAACATTATTTTCTACAAAAAAAAGGATTAAACCCTTTACTTCTCAATAACATAGTCAAGAAAAATACTGATTCTCGTGATTTGTATCCAACAGTTACTTAGAAAGTAAGAAAGTAGATTATGAAATTGCGAAACATAATTTTTTAATTGGATTATAGTATTTATTAATACTTGCATAACTAGTAGTAAAGGATCCATGGATGCAGGTAGAAAGTAGGTTTCGAATCGTAACTAAATCTTAGATTTTTTCTATACGAAAAAAATGGAAGCAAAATAGCTCTTAAACGATGCATGTAGTTTACTAGAGACATCAACCTATTGTTTTAGCTCGATGGAAATCAAACCGCTTTCCTCAGGCTCTTCTCAACTAAACTAAAAAAAGAGAGATTGATATAATCACTCTCCTCTAGAGAGATCATCTAGAAAGCTATTTGTCTTTTTCCTATTCAGACAAAAAAAACTGCCATAGATGTTATGGATTAGAATTTTGTTACAATATTTTTCACATACATAAAGGATCCGAATGAAACCAATGTTTCGGGTTCGGTTTTGAATTAGAGACATTGAAAATGTTGAATTAGCATCAACTATAACCCCTAGCCTTCCAAGCTAACGATGCGGGTTCGATTCCCACTACCCGCTTTACTTTTAAATATTTACATTATATACTCTATGTAGTTATTAGATTAATTCTATTTAAGATTAGTAGTAGTATTGGTATTAAGGTATGATAGAATATAAAATTTTAAAAGACCATTTCAAAAACTATCTCCCATGCAATTTGAGTGTTTTTTTTTCAAACCAATAAGCAGGCGAGGAAAGTAAAAATATGAAAAATTAGAACGAAGAGTGTCCATTGTCTAATGGATAGGACAAAGGTATTCTAAACCTTTAGTATTGGTTCAAATCCTATTGAACGCGAATTGTTTCCATATTTTTTTAAAAAAATTGATATAAAGGAAAAACCTTTTGAACAATTTGAATTCAAGAAATTTAATTACTTTTTGAAAAAAAAAATAAAATTAAAAAAAATGATACATTTTTTATACCTATTCCTGAAGGAAAAAACGATCCATTTGCTCCTGAACAACTTCTTTCAAAAGATATTTCGCGTCCCCGGTAAATGTCTTGGTAGAAGAAACTATTTCTTGGAAATGGGGTTTTTTAGTTTTAACATAAGTACGTAACTCAACAAGAAATTTCTTTACCTGTCCAATTTCTAATGAATCAAGATAGCCATTTGTTCCAGTATAAATAGTCATTATCTTCTCTTCCACTGCAAGAGGAGCTGATTCGGATTGCTTAAGTAGTTCACGCAATAGTTGCCCTCTTGCCAATTGATTATGAGCAGCTTTATCCTAATCATAAGCAAATTGTGCAAAGGCTTCTAATTCTGCAAATTGTGCCAATTCCAACTTTAATTTACCAGCTACTTGTTTTGTGGCTTTAATTTGAGCTGCAGACTCGACTCTGGAAACAGAGATACCCACATTAATAGCAGGCCTGATTCCAGCATTGAATAGATTGGCGGATAGGAAAATTTGGCCATCTGTAATAAAAATTACATTCTTAGGAATATAAGCCAAAACATCACCTGATTGAGTTTCAATGATTGGTAAGGCGGTCACACTACCTTCCCCTAAACTAGAACTTAATTAGCAGCTCTTTCCAAAAGGCGGGAATGCAAATAAAAAACATCCCCTGGATAAACTTTGTGACACGGCTGTCTTCATAATAGAAGAGAAATTTGTCGATAAGCTTGGGCTTGTTTGGAGAGATTATTATGAATGATTAAAGTATGTTGTTTACGATACATAAAAAATTCAGCTAGAGCTGCTCCTGTATAAGGAGCCAGATATTGTAATGTAGCAGGGGAATCCACCATTTTGGCTATGACAACAGTATATTCCATTGCCCATCTTTCCTAGAAATGGGTTACTACCTGAGCCACTGAAGATTCTTTTTAACCAATAGCTACATAAAAACATATTACATTTTGACCTTTTTGGTTGAGATTGGTTTCTGTGGCTACTTCCATTTTACTGGTCTGTCTGTCCCCAATAATTAATTTGCGCTGACCTCGTCCAATAGGAATCATTGAATCAATGGCAATAAGCCCTGTTTGTAGAGATTCAGAAGATGAAATTTCACCTCTACCTTCAATAGGTTTAGCTAGGACATTTATAACACGTCCTAAATAACCCTCACTCACTAGTATCTGAGCAATTCGTCCAGTTGATTTTACAGAGCTTCCCTCTTGTATCATCAAACCATCATCCATTAATATAACACCAACATTATTGGATTCGAAATTAAGAACAATCCCTATTATCCCTTCTTCAAATTCAACTAATTCGCCCGCCATCACCTCATCAAGACCATGAATATGAGCAATACCATCGCCTACTTGAAGCACAGTACCAGTATTTACAACCTTTACTTTTCTATTATATTTTTCAATGCGTTCCAAATAATATTACTAATTTCGTCAGCTTGAATGGTTACCATAATGATTTCGTAATTCTTTATTTGAAAAAATGCCTAAAATAAAAAGACTAATCAATTATTTCTTTGATCGACCCTAACATGCTACTATTGGCATTAATATTACATAAATATAACTATTGTTCAAACAACCATTCAGAATTCCTAGAACTCTCCGTAAGGCTTGTTGAAAAATCCGTTGTCGAACTTGATTAATCGTCCTTTGTTGTTCAAACTGAATAGTTTTATTTTTGTAATTTTCTAATTGTTTCAAAATATTATAAGTTGAGTTATTTAAATTAAATTTTTCTCGCTCTATGTCAGAGTATCCATCAACTCGGAACGGAGCTGCTTCTTTTTCCATTTGACGTAAGCGAGCTCGAGCCTTTTCCAACTGTTCAATAACCCCTTCCTGGAGTTCCTATGAATTTCGAATAGTATTCAAGATTCTCTGCTTTCGATTGTCTAATAAATCACTTAATGAAAGTATATTATCTTTTGATTCATTAATTTAAAAGCTTCCATAATCCCTTCCCAAACCAAACATTAATCTTTCAATTCATTTGGCTCTAAAGCCCAAAATATTATCATACCTTTTTATAAATGTAATGATAAGCCTATCCTCTCTTCTTTGTTCTGATTCAAAACAAACCAAATATCTAAACTACAAAATATTCAGAGGACTCTTTTGACCAAAATATATAATTGTCAGCAAAGCCGTTTCTTTTTTTTTTCAATCCAAAAAATTCTTCTTAATTTATACAGAACACATAGGTCACCGATTCAGCATTGGATATAATGGGTAAAATCCCCAAAATTACAATAAGTGCTCTTCAAATCATTTTATCGCTAGGAGTGTTCTCTATCGATAAAATGATTCATTTTGAATCATCTATATATTATATTACCATAGTGGTGGAAAGAGTACCGTACTATATCGAGACTTCAAACAACTTGCTTTAACCATGTTCATGTTCCTATATTATTGGTTGAAAGAGAATCAAAGAGTATTTTACCAATAAATCACGAAATGCTATAGTTCTTACATCAAATTCTAAAATTTATTTCGAAGTAATTCGTGAGATCATGCACCTTTTTTTGTTATAACTAGCAAAGAAAGGCGTTGGTGGGTGGATCCGGCTTATTTTTGAAATAAACAACCCGCACACACTCCCTTTCCAAAAAAGATCAATACACCAAATAATACACTTAGATTTATTAGATTTGTTGATAAAATATCGATATTAAACCTGAAACTCCTAGTGGATGGCCAGCGGCTCAAAGAAAGGAAAGAATCAGTTACATTTTTCATAGTATCTCCTTTATAGATAATAGATAGACTAGAAAATGGAATAGCCTTCTTTTTTATTTATTGCTTTAATTTGATTTTGAAAAGTATTGGAGTTACATAAACTAACCGCATTCTTACAATACTTAACCACCCCCAGACTTCAAATGGGAAGGATGAAAGTGGGTTGGGTCGGTATACCAATTCCTCATCCGCAAATCAGCCCTTCCCGTTGTTATTTTGTCAAGGAATATAGAGTAGTCAAATCTTGCGATCCTTTGAAAAAGAAAATGACAAGTCAGAGGCACTACACTATTTGTTTTTAAAATATTTTTAAGATTAAACAAAAGGATTCGCAAACAAAAGTGCCAATGCTACAACCAATCCATAAATTGTTAAAGCTTCCATAAAAGCAATACTAAGCAATAGAGTGCCCCTTATTTTTCCCTCTATCCCGCAATACCTTCTACAGCTTGACCTGCAGCAGTTCCTTGACTAACCCCCAGTCCTATAGAAGCAAGCCCTATGATTAAACCAGCAGCAATAATGGAAGCGGCAGAAATCAGTGGATTCATGATAAGTCCCCTCGTACCAAAAAAAAGGTTAATGATACAAACATCCAATGAATTAGAACTTTCTTATTACATTGCTATAATTATTCCAGTTGAAATAACTAAACACTTCGGGTTCAAGGAATTGAAGTAATAGTGTTATTGAACTGTTGGAGCTCCTTCAATATCTATTTTCCTTTCTATCCACAAACTCATTGATTTCTTAGTTTTGAACTAGAAAGTAAATTAGTAAAGTCATGAAATTAAGAAAAAACATCCAAACATATAAAATGTCAAAGTTCGAAAGAGGTGGAGGAAAACATGCTTAACGTCGAATAACTATCTAAATTCATAGAATTAGGGCATAAATGAAATATATATATATATATATATATATATATATATCTTTAGTTCATTTAGTTCATATATAAAGTGCATATATAATTAGGCAATATTGACTATTCAACATAAATGTCTTTCTTTCATAATGAAAACTAACCACTCATCTTACATTCATATAGTATTTGATAAGAAATTAATAAAACATATGCAGGAGTTGACTTAGTTGTAGCCCATTCAATTACATATACCTACCCTTTCCTGACCAACCGATTTGTTCTGAATTCTACTTTTTTGAAAATTATTTCCCCTTCCTTTTTTTTATCATTCTTAAAATAGATCAAATCTAAATTGATAAATTGATTAGTCCAAATCATTAGATACAAATAAAATTATTTGATTGATCTAAATCTAAGTTCATGCAATTTGTTTTCTATTATATTACTATTTTTGTTTGGTCAATCGGTTGACCAAAATCAACCAAAATGGAGAATATTTTCTTTCCTTTCACCCTTTACTTTGTTATTTTATTCTTTTTTTATATTATCTTCATATTGTGATATCTTGAATAATGAAATATGGATTGTGGGGTATGATATGGGACAAGGGGGAATTTTAGGAAAAAGATCTTTTTGTTGATCTCTTTCCATTTTTAGGCAACCTTATAATACACTCATTAATATACTCATTTATCGATTATTATATATTGTAGTCTATGGAGCAATTGTATATTTCCTAACGAAGTTAGCTTGAACCATATGTTAAATTTTTTTTAGCAAAATGCAGCATCCAATGTATTGATTTTTTTAAAGTTAAAATACAAGTTTAACAGCACCACTAGGATTAACCATCGCTTAAAATAACCACAGCATAAACTAACAAAACTGTCCCAGATGAACTGATGAACAAGGAAAACTAAATTCTAAATTCCACTTAGATGATTCCAATCTTGTTTGTGACATCCAAGGCATCGTAGTCAGGAGTCAACTAACATATGCCTTCTTTGTTCCATCAGGCCTGATCAAAGTGTTCACTTTCTTTGTCTGAATGTCATACATCTTCTTCACGGCATCCTTAATATTCTTCTTATCAGCACGAATGTCAACAATGAAACGAGGGTGTTGTTATCTTCAATCTTCTTCATGGCAGATTCAGTTGTCAATGGATATTTAAGAATCTGATACTGGTCCAACTTGTTCCTTGGAGGGGCACTGATTCATGGGTACTTAGGGTTCCTGTCTGTCTTCAAAATTTTGGGGCGGTGAAATGTAACCTTGGTGCGGATCTTCTTAGCCTTCTTCTTGAATGTTGCACCGGTCTTCATAGTCTTTGCAACCTTGGCAGCCTGCGACTTGTCAGCCTTCTTTGTGGAATCGGCTTTCGGAGCCATTGCTGCACACTGCGACCCGAGCCTTTACCTTGACA
The DNA here is from genome assembly GCA_037428765.1 of Rubia yunnanensis. Taxonomy (NCBI): domain Eukaryota; kingdom Viridiplantae; phylum Streptophyta; class Magnoliopsida; order Gentianales; family Rubiaceae; genus Rubia; species Rubia yunnanensis. The sequence goes on along the minus strand of CM075069.1, from coordinate 58,418,938 downwards.
CGTGGGGAGGTGGTGGGAGAGACTTGCTGCTGAAACGGCTGCTTGAACCATATGTTAAATATATATATATATATATATATATATATATAAAGATTATATTAATGATGGACCTCCATGGATTCCCTTATATAAGCCGCAACTAAAGTTGCAAAAATAAGAGCTTGAATACCACTTGTAAATAATCCAAGGAACATAATAGGTATAGGAATCACTGAAGGTCCTAAAGAAACAAGAACAACAACAACTAATTCATCAGCTAAGATACTCCTGAAAAGTCGAAAACTAAGCGATAAAGGTTCTGTGAAATCTTCTAAAATATTAATGGGTAAAAGTATTGGAGATGGTTGAATATATTTCCCAAAATAACTTAATCCCTTTTTGCTAAGACACACATAGAAATAGGCCATAGACGTGAGTAAAGCCAAAGCAACTGTAGTATTTTTATCATTCGTGGGTGCAGCTAACTCCCCATGAGGTAGTTGTATAATTTTCCATGGTAAAAGCGTTCCTGGCCAATTAGAAATATAAATAAACATTAACATAGTTCCAATAAAAGGAACCCAAGGGCCATATTCTTCTCCAATTTGGGTTTTACTGATATCACGAATAAATTCAAGATTGTATTAAAAAAAATTCTAACCCCCAGTCGGAATGGTTTTGTGGATTCCGAACAGCTAGAGCAGCCGAACCTAATAAGATAGCAATTACAAACCAAGAAGAAATAAGGACTTGGCCGTGGACTTAAAACCCACCTATTTTCCAATAGAAATGTTGGCTTACTTCCACACCAGATACATCGTATAAACATTTTAGTGTGTTTGTTAGAACATTCATATTGACCTCGGAAAAATTGAAATTTAAACAAAATAATTTTGATTCAACATTCAACCATCTCTTTGCCTACTTGCATCAGATTTTTTTGAATACCAACTAAGATTTTGAATACTAACTAATCATAAAATATACCCAGTTATTTTTATCTCTTTTTGAAATTCAGAAATCATAACCGATTATATAAATAGCATAAATCTATGTGGTTTAAGTTAATTGTCTTATTATTAATCAAGAGTTTTGTTATATAGCTAGAACGGCCCTCACAAATTGCGAACACAAATTTTTTAAGAATTAATCGGATTGAAGCGATAGCGTCATCATTAGAGGGAATCGAAATATCTGCCATATCGGGGTGGTCACAATTTGTATCGATTAAATAAATTGTTTGAGTTCCTCAAGTAATACAATCACGCATAGGGGTGTTCATCGGTCCAAGACCGGACCGGAACCAGTTAGAACCGGAACCGGAATCACCAAAAATCTTCGACCAAAGACCGGACCGGTTAGTGGGTATTTTGGACCGGGACCGGACCGGAATAATTTCGGTCTTAGACCGGTCCGGACCGGTTGGACCGGATTTTAGTATTCTTTATTTTTTTTACTTTACATTTTCCTATAAAAAATGCCAAATCAATATTTTTTTTCTCCTTTAAAACATAGTAAAATAGAAGTTATTAGAAAAATTCACCTCAAAATAATAAAAGAATACTAGTTATCATGAATAAATCTAAACTAGTATTTTACACTAATTCATTATCATTTTATATATATATATATATATATGTAAAATACCGGTCCATCCGGTCCGGACCGGAAAAAATCCAATTTTGGACCGGACCAGGCCAGAAACCCAGAATCTAACAAAAACATGGACCGAGGACCGGACCGGAATTTCATCTATACAATTCCGGTCCTTAGATTTTCGGTCCGGTCCGGTCCATTTTACCGGTCCGGACCGGATCATGCACACCCCTAATCACGCATGGTTGTATATTCTTTGTGCTGATCAACGATGATTGCAATATCGGGTAACCGTGTCATATATTTGATCCCGCCCAGATATCTTTCCACATGAGATAATTGTCTTTTTAACATAACTACATCTCTTTTTGGAAGATGATTAAGTATTCCCATTTTTTGTTCCATTCTCAAGACCCTAAACTTCTGAAGTCTCGTTTCTGTAGTGGACCAATTCGTTAACATACCGCCAAGCCATTTTATATTAACATATTGACATTGGGACTTTATTGCAGCCCATGCTACTGAATCAGCGGCTTTTTTTTGTACCAACAATTAAGAATTGTTTTCTTTGGTTTGCTGCCTCAAAAAGAAAATCACAACCTTTTGATAAAAAATGAGTAGTTCTCGTAAGATTTGTAATATGAATACCCTTACGCTTTGCAGAGATATAAGGTGTCATTTTAGGATTCCATTTCCTAAGACCATGGCCAAAATGAACCCCCGCCTCCATCATTTCTTTTAAATTGATGCTCCAATATCTTCTTGTCATCCCCCCCCCCCCCCTTTTATAAAAGCCCTAAAACCGAAATATAAAATTGTTCTGATGGAACCTTCAGCCCTACCGTAGATTGTCTGTAGATAGACAACCTAAGCCATTACATTATTATTTTCTATTCATTATTATTATTTTTTACTATTTATTTTTATGTTATTTATTAATTATTAATTTGAATGACCACACTCAATAAAAGGAAGGAATCTTTTTTTAGGACTTAGTAAATCCTATAAAAGACTGTTCTGATGTATCATGGAAACTCTTTGAAAGCAAAGAATTAAATAATTTTCTTTGGTGAAATAAAAGATCTCTCATTTTCCTCTCGAATAGATTCTTTTTTTTTGTTTCCAAGGCAATTTTATTATGTTGTTTTGAAGGATGTACTAATCCTTTCACTCCAGCCCCGACGGGTATCATTCCTCCCAAAACAACGTTTTCTTTCAGACCTTTTATCCAATCGATACGCCCCTGAAGAGAAGATTTTGCTAAAACTCGAGAAGTTTCTTGAAAACTCGCTTCAGATATGAAACTTTGAGTATTGAGAGATGCTCTTGTTATTCCCAGTAAGACAGCTCAGTAACAAATCACTTCTTCAAAAGCTCGTCCCATTCATTCGGCTCGCAACAATCCAATAAGTTCTCCATGTGAAAAAACATTAGACATTCCATCTTCTAAAATCAACGCCTTTGATGTTATTTGACGTACAATAATTTCAATATGTTTATTATGAATCTGCACCCCCTGGGATTGATAAACTTTTTGGATCTTACTAAGAGAAACAACTTCGATCTATAGTTAGCTTAGCACCAATCAAGAATCCCCAAGGAATTCCAAGAATTTTTATTATGCATTTGTTCTAGCCCTCAATCTTCTTTTCTAGATTCATCGATATTGAATCAATCGAACGAACTTCTAATACCTGTTCCACCTTTGGAAGACCCCGCGTTATATCATCAGATCTTGATTTTTCATATATAAATGTAACTAAGATATCTCCTTCGTAATTGATTTCCCCATAATGTCCATGAATAGTTGCTCCTGGGGTCACCAAATAAGGCTTAGCTGATCGTATTACTACGGAGTTGACTTGAACAAATATAACTTGACCCGACTTTAGGTGTGTTCTATTTTTATCTATACACACATTTTCACAAATAAACTGTCCAAGACTTATTATTGTAGATTTCTCTTTAAAATAACAATAACTGTGATAGATTAAATACCAATTCAAATTGAATGGATTCAAAATAATATTATTAGATGTACATGGGTCCTGGTTATAAATTTTCCCATTTTCATCCATTGAAATATTTAATTACATGAAAGGTCTATTTAAAGTTGTCAAGTTTCAAATAGTTAGTTACAAAAATATGATTATGAGTTAGTAAATCGGAAAAAAATAACAATTCCCAATTGGATAGACTTATCCTAAAGGGCCTAGCAAATTCTTAATTTGATTTTTTAATTGATTCGTTCACTCTATTTTGATATTTTACATGGGTGAGTGGATCCATTCGAGAACAGTTGGATGGTAACAAAATTATCAGTGATTGAGATTCCTTAGTTTTATTCAACAACGTATGAATGGTTCTTTGACTTGGGATGAGGAATTTTTTAATTCTTACCTTAGGATAGAAAAAAATGGAAGAAAACGGATTGATATGGGTGCAATCTGATCCATTATCATGGAGCAATCCCAAACCTGGGGAATCCTTCCTTTTTCAGATTTTTGAAATAGGGGATTTGATCAAGTTGATTCTTAGGAAATGTCGAATCAAACCATTTGTCCTTATTTCAATAAAAGACACATGGATTTCTTTGCTGGAAGAATTTTTCTTTCTTTATCCCAATTCAATACTAAACAAGTACAGACTAATTGAATACTTGTATCAAAAATTTCTCGAATTGGTTTACCATTTCTATAAAGGATGTAATTTACAACTCGAAGGCGTACATGGTCCCTTTCCTGCAATAGATCGTGAGGAAAAAGTGTTGCTACATTTACAACGTCCATGAGTTCATATATGACAACAAGTCGAACCAAAATAAAATACCCCTTTTTGCTAGTTGTAATCTATTAGACATAGATCCAATTTTTTTTAATTCATTGGAATTTCTTTGTCCGGTTCCTGGTGGTATCGGTATCAAAATGCCGCTATGTTAGGATATCTTATTTGTCTCTCCAGGAAAATGAATATCTCCAGAAAATATTTCCAGTTCAATTCTTTTTTTTCCTATCTACCCGAACCAACCCCCCTCCCCGGCTTCGTATATTTAAAGCTATTTGTGTATCTACCCCAATGATACTGTTGTTCCGTACCATTATGGAAGAAGATACGGGTAAGATATGCAATTCTTCAGGAATGGAAAAAAATTGATCTGCTTTCATTTCGAATTTTGAATTAAATTCCTTAACTTCTTGATATTCAATCAAATCTTCCTTTTTGGCGATTGACTGTATTTCTATTGTCCCATATTTAGTAAGTCCCAAACTCTTTCTTCAATATCGAGGATCATCAAAATAAGAAAGAATAACATTTCTGCGAAAAATATCATTTAAGGGAATTTCAATCGAGATACCGAAAGTGGATATTAATTCATTTTTGAGTTCATAAATGGGTTGAAGTGGCATAAGAAATCTATTTCTTTGCCTCTTTGACAATAAATCAGAGTTCTCCCAGAGAATGGCCGGATATAGGAGATTACAATGACCAGCACATAGGATTCGATTAAAGTCTAAATAATTGCGAATGCTCTCTTTTTCTCTACAATAAAAATCCAAACTAAAGAATTTCTACTTCATAGGAGCGTTAGTTACTGATAGTTTCAAAGAAATATCTCTTCGTTTGAGAAAAAGAGAATGCGAGTTCACTTGATCTCGATCTTTGTGAAGTGAAAGGGAGACGAGACTCGATCTGTACAAACCTCCCAATAATATCCATAAATGACTTGTTTTTGGTAATAAATGGATATTACCATACGTAAATTCTGGTGCACGATACATGTCGGTACTCTAGTGCATTTCTCCATCTGAGTTAAAATAAATATGTTTTCGAACTTTCTCCTTAAAATTCAAAGTGGGTATTCCCGCCTGAATCTCAGCAATCAATTGTTCTAATTCTACATATTGATTGTTTTGAATTAAAAGAAAACTTTTTGATGAAATGTTCACATTATGTATAATATCTTCACTCTCAATAGTTACATACAAGTCTGTAGAGCATAGAAAAGCAGGAGGTCCATGACGTGTACGTGTCGGATGAACTAAATCCTTATTGAATTTTAGTTTTCCATTATAAGGAGTTCTCACATGTGCCACAGTACCTCCTGTAAATACTCCGCTAGTATGAAAGGTTCCTAATGCAAATTGAGTCCCTGGTTCTCCAATCGATTGACCTGCAATAATACCTATGGCTTCTCCCAATTCAACTAGGTCACCATAAGTAGGACTATATCCATAACAAAATCAGCAGATCCAAGATGTACCCCTCCAGGTAAAGGGGGTTCGAATAGGTATTGTTTCTACATGAAAAGTTATGAATCGGTTGACAAACCCAACCCCAATGTCTTGATTTCTAGTGGAAATACATCGCTGACCCATATATATATATCATCTGCTAATACACGACCAATTAATGTTTGAATAAAAAAACTGTTCGAGCATCATCCCATTCCAAGGACTCGGAGAAACAGCGTGGGTAGGGCTACAATTTGTTCGACGTATAGCAATATGTTGGGCTACTTCAACAAGTCTGCGTGTGAGATATTCGGTATCTGATGTCCGTACAACAGTATCTACAACCCCCTTACGGGCTCTGTAGAAAGATATTACATATTCTATTAAAGACAACCCTTCCCGTAAATTTCTTTTAATAGGTAAATCAATCATTTGTCCTTGAGGATCCAACATTAATCCTCTCATACCTACTAGTTGATGTACCTGAGATACATTTCCTCTAGCACCTGAAAAAGACATTATATGCCCGGTGTTTAAGGGGTCAGTTATCCTAAAATTTGGATTCATCTCATGTCGTAAATATTCACTTGTAGCATACCAGATTTCAATAGAATGGCGTAATTTTTCTACTGCATGTACATTCCCATAATGGTGGTGTTTTTAAAAAACCAAACTTTTTTGTTCAGCATCTTGAACTAGGCACCCCTTTGAAGGTATTGTTAAAAGATCATCAATTCCTAGTGAAATAGATGTAGCAGTAGCTTATTGAAAACCCAAGGTTTTTACTTGATACAGGATGTACGATGTATATGCCATTCCAAAGTGCTCTACTAATCAACTAATAAGTTGTTTCATGGCAGTTACATAGATCGCTTTATTGTGAAAGACCAGATTGGCCCGTTCTGCATAAAGTACCTCTATATTCGGCAGAGTAGGATTCTATAATGAGTTGGGGTAAGTGATTGAAAAACTTCCTTTTTCAATTTTGATTTGGATAGAAATTGTAATTCCAGAACACTAATCTCAGCTGAACTGCAGAAATTGAGGTATTCGCGATATCAGAGAATTCCTAAGTAGCATATGAACAGGCGCGAGAAAACCCCTGTATTGTTTCTTCCATTTTTCGATAAAGAAAAATCTAAGCAACAGTGGTTCGAATGTATAGAAAAAGAATTTATTTTTTATTATACTTCGTACTATTGGATACTTTCCATAAATCTCATATCAAGTCCCTAAACATTCATAGTTAATTTTGACAGGCATTTCTCTTGAAGCAATAACACGTCGGTCCAGCCACCACCGAAGTCACAAAGGACTATCTAAATGGATTCGTTTCCAACGATAAACCTCAATTGCATCATAGGAATTACAAAAAATGGTTCTTTCGTATACTCAGAATTATTATTGGCACTTCTTTTATTTTCATCCTTACTGCAATTCCGTGGATTATATTTCATTACACAAATACCTCGACGATTCTTACTAGTTAATACATAGAGCCCCTTAAGCATATCTTGGGTTGGTATGGAAATATGATCTCCAATAGCTGGAGACAAAATATTCTGATGAGAAAACATAAGTAAACGTGCCTCCGTTTGGGCTTCCAGCGATAAAGGTACATGAATAGCCATTTGATCCCCATCAAAATCTGCATTGAATCCTTTACAAACTAGTGGATGCAAATAAATAGCACGTCTTTCCACTAACATGGGTTGGAATGTATGTATGGATAATCTATGCAAAGTAGGAGCTCTATTGAGCAATACAGGATGTCTCGGCATAACTTGGTGATGTAGTTCCCATACAATGCTTTCTTTTTCCCAAATTTTATTCTTAGCAACTTCTATGATAAAAGCAAGATGTTGTCCAATTAGACCATGAATTACAAATTTCTGGAAGATTTCTATTGCTATTTCTCGAGGTAATCCATATTGATGTAATGAAAGTGATGGTCCAACAACAATAACGGACCGTCCTAAATAATCAACTCATTTTCCAAGCATAGTCTCTTGAAATCTTCCTTCTTTACCTCCAATCACTTCAGAAAATGACTTTTAAACTTTATTATGACCATCCTTCACTGGTTGACCACATGGAATTCCATTATCAAGAAGTGTATCGACGACTTCTTGGACTAATTTTTTCCTGGCATATTACCAATTCTCCTGGCATAGATCTATTTGTTGTTAATAGATCGATACGAGTGTTTTTCCAATATATAACTCTTCTATAGAGATCATTAATATCAAAACTCATTAGCTTAACCCCATCTATATGAATGATGAGTCTCAATTCAGAAGGAAGAACTGGTAATAGACACAAAATCATCCATCCTGGTTCTATATTTGTTCGAATAAATTGCTTTGTCAGTTCCATACGCCAAACCGAAAAGTCCTTTCTTCTTTCCACTTTTTGATCTTCCCAGTCATTTCCCGTGGGACCTTCTTCATCTAATTCTTTCCATTCTACTAATGAATTTTCTAGAATAATTTGTAAATCTAGATCAGCTAACTGTTTGCATATAGCAATCGCACCAATAGACATTTCTCGATTTCAAAATTTATAAAAGCCCTGGGTAGTAAAAAAAAGTGGGATACTATATTTCCAAGATTGGATTCATATTCAAATAAACCTTGTAATCGTAAGAAAGTGGGTTTTTTAGTTATGGGCCTAGCAAAAGAAGATTTGGGATAGGATCCTATAAGATCTCCCCTCTCAAAATTAGACGTGAAAATTTCGCCTCATCCGGCCCAAGTAGGTACACCAAATAAAGAAAGGAGTTCTCTTGAGAAAACTTCAAAACAAGGATCTACACCTTACTCTAGTTTCTAGTTTTTTTATTCTTTATTCAATTACGATTGAATAAATGAAAAAAGTGAAAAATTCTTGAGTAGTATACCTCCCTTCTAATTTCTAATGATGAATATCTTAATTTAATTATTAGTAATTGTAAGGAAATTGAGGGACTACCTTGAAATTCATAATAGATTGACTTGTCTATGTGCTGTTCTATTACATCTTTTAGGTCCCGACTGCAACTCAATGGTTAGTATTAGATATTAATATTATTATACATATTTAACTCCTCTATATTCATTGACAAAATAACCGACGAGAAGGGCTGATTTGCGGATGAGGAATTGGTATACCGACCCAACGCATTTTCATCCTTCCCATTTGGAGTCCGGGGGCGGTCAAAATAAAGAAATAAGTAAATAAGAACGCTATTCCATTTTTGAGTCAATCTATTATCTAAAAAGGAGATACTAGGAAAAATGTAACCGATTCTTTCCTTTGTTTTAGCCGCTGGCCATCCGCTGCGGGTTTCGGGTTTAATATCGATATTTTATCAACAAATATAATAAATCTAAGAGTAGTATTTTGTGTATCGATCTTTTTTGGAAAGGGAGTGTGTGCGGGTTGTTTATTTCTAAAATAGGCTAGATTCACCCAGCTGCACCTTTCTTTGCCAGTTATAACAAAAAAGGTGCATGATCTCATGGATTACTTCAAAATAAATGTTAGAATATTATGTAAGAACTATAGCATTTCGTGATTTATGGGTAAATTACTATTTGATTCTCTCTCAACCAATAATATATGAATATGAACATGGTTAAAGCAAGTTGTTTGAAGTCTCAATACAGCACAGTACTCTTTCTACCACTATGGTAATATAATATATAGATGATTCAAAATGAATCATTTTATCGATAGAGAACACTCGTAGCGATAAAATAAGTTGAAGAGCACTTATTGTAATTGTGGGGATTTTACCCATTTTATCCAATGCTGAATCGATGACCTATGTGTTATGCATAAATTATTTCATCATTCTAAGTTAATAGGTGTTGTCTTTAGTAGTGATATGTCAAGGGAAAGAAATAAGAGAGCACTTACAATGAAAAATGGACACTAAAATCTACCCTTAATGGCACAATCATGGAATGTAACTAACAAACTACCATCACCCCCAATATACTACCCCTACCCTCTAATCAAGCAAGTTCAACCTCGCCACTATCATACACCACAATCAAAAGAATGAATTGAATCACATTGAAGAGTAATCTCTCAGGTTTCGAGTTGTTTGTTCCAAGGGTTTGAGGGAAGGTGGGTTTTGGTGGTATTTGTTTTGGGGTGGTAGGGAAGAAATGGTGATTTGGATGTAGGAAAGTATGTGAGCTTTATGGTTCGTGCACATCTACACGCCCCATGAATTTGGGGTTTGGTTGAACTCCTTGTCCACCATCTTGAGCATCACAAACCATGTACGTCTACATGGTCCATGAGTTGGACTCCCTGTTTTCTCACCTTCCTCCATGAACCATATGACTCCTACAAAAAAAAACATGCACACCAAGTGTAATAGTGTTCCAAAAAAAGCTACAAATAGGAAAAAACGCCAAAAAATACTAAACCAATCTAACTTTTCAAAGCTCAGGTTGCCTCCCGAGAAGCTACGTATATATAAGATCATCGGCATAACCCTAATGTTATCCATATGGTGTAGGTTTGTACCCCATCACCATAGGTAACCAAAAATAGAGAGGTGGGGTAGCCATCTTCCAAGAGGAAGATGTAGTAGAAGAAGAGTCAACCTTAGAGGGAATTGGTGGTTTTGAAGCTTTGCATATTCAATTGGCTTCTCTATGGTTTCCTCTAAGGGTTTCGAAAATGTGGGAGTTGGTTCTATAGGTGGAGGTAGGGGTGAAAATAGGTAATATTTTGAATTAAGTATAATCACCCCTTCCTCGATTTCTTCACTCTCAACATACCATTCCCCATCCCCTTTGGATTTATCTACCAAAATTTCACATTCAACTAGGGATGGTTCATTTTCGAAATATTGGGTTTCAAGCTGGCTCACCCTTTCCATCAAATCAAGCATTTTCCCTTCTACTTTCTCAATATTTGAGAATAGTTGAATTTCAAAATTGCTAATCTTGCTAAACATTTGTTATTAGAGTAAATCATTACTCTTGGTCACATTAGCTATAGCTTGCAAAATATCTCCATAGTCTGATTTGGGAACCAATCCTAGGGATTTGTTTTGGAGCATTGGATAACATGGTGAGAGACAACTATTTATCCCAAAGTATTGGTTTACCGATGCATTTCCATACCACGAATTTGATTTACCACTAAACCTCAAAATTGGAGAATTGTGGTATGGGTACAAGTTTTGATCCCACCGGTCTTGGGAACCAACGACTCCTACCTCTCTCTCATTTTCACTCATCCAAGAGTAAGACTCCATAGGGTGGTCACAATGACATATCCTACAAAATCTTACTCATTGAGCCTCTCTTCTCTCAAATTCACTCAACCTTGGGCAATACTCTATAGGATGATCAAAATGACACACCCTACAAAGTGTCATATGTTGAGTACTTTCTCACTTTTTTTCAATTGAACACAAACAACGAAAACACACAAAATTTATAATCGTAGAGCAAGGGTCCTCAGTTTGCACCAAGAACTCTAGCTACAAAGCATAGAGATTACCGTTCTGCACCCAACTCACTACAAAACTACATGTAGGGTAGTTAGAGGCAAGCCTGAGTATGTCCAGGGAGATGCTAGGGCCTAATAGACAATTAAACACAACCACGAACGGGTCGTCAATCCGTCGTGTTACTGGGTTTTTGTATTTTTCAAATATCAACTACATAATGATAAAATGCAAGTAATCTATATAAACAGGCACTTGGGAGTATTTTCATAACATGATTGATATATGGCTTGTATCCTCGATACATTTACATATGGACTTATAAACCTATCTATTGCTTATGTCACACATTGTGGAGATAGCCAGGTATTTCCCCCATCTGTAACACATGGTACTTACCATTATGCTAATATCTCACCATCTCCGTAATTAGTAAATATGCTCTAGTCAAGTGATGCCACAAACCATTCCCCAACACATCACATCTAAGGCTAACACACCCCCGCTTAGAGAAACAAAGCCCGCCTAAAAGGGTAATGCCACACGTAGGTCGCAACCGTTAGATATGTAGTGAGCGCATTCAATCCTAGAGAGGAAATGGAAAACACAACTTGTGATGACTTTAGGGTCAGCGCAACCCTAGTTGCTATGAACAATCAGGCTAATCTATCGGGGTAAGCCAGGCACATTTCCCCATCGAAATTTTCCGAATCGACCACTTAACATGTTGATTTCTCACACAACTATCAAATTAGAATCATGTACAAAACATAAAGGAATTTATCTCAAAGGAAATAAATGAACTCATCTCCCCAGTGTTATTCCTACTCCACAATTCTAACACTTCCAAGATAGCAATGAAGCCTAGCATGATTCTATACTACCACACATGAATAAGTGCATCATCATAATGACATAGTGTCTGCCTTGACGGTTGCGACATCACATAATAGTTGATTCAGGCAACATTGTGTTGACTATGTACCAATGTCATTTTAAACCACTGTGAAGTCCACCATGAAGTATATGACGTCACACCATAGTTGGATTAGGCGACATAAAGTCGGCCACCTACCAACTTTGCAACCCTACATGGGCCTAACAATGGTCGCCCATCAAGGAGGCGGGCAACAATTCGAGTTTATTTACAACATTTGTTCGCAAAAAAAATCTAGGAGGGAGAGGGATTTACATATGTTGAAGGAGGGATAGGGAGTTACATATGAAGGATTCTTTGGTTATTTATGAAGGATTTAATAACATTGAAATACAATTCTAGAAATAAAATTCATGAAATAAATTTCAAGAAATTTTGTTCCTAATTTGAATTAATTTTTTTAAATAAATGTTTAAAAGTAAGTAATCAGTCAAATCTGCACAGAAGAATGATGACATGAAAAACTAAGGGCCCAACACCATTTACCACCTCAAAATATAGCGTGTCCCCAACCACGAATTCCTCTTCATCAAGAAACTTACCAAACCCCTTCTAGGTTAGGGTCTCGAACCTCTTTTTTCCTGAGTAGTGCATCTCATACTCCCTTCTGTTGCACTGCAGCACAGTGGGAAACTTGTACAGTGGTAAGAGCTCTGAAATTTGGTCTGGGATGTACTGATTTATAAAGAAAAAACCACATTTAGTAAATATGAAAGTAACTTATAGAAAATTTTAATTGAAAATATAATACATCATATGTAGCAGGGAGGACTTACCAAAATTGAAATCGAACCAAAGTTTGTCGGGGTAAGAGTGTGGACAAAGTGTGGAATGACATCCCCGAATGTAGTCCGGAGATGACGATCCTCATCTGAATCGCTAGGGATCTTCATTTATCATTGAAATTTTAAATAATTTAATTAGATATCAATAAAAATTAAATGGAATTTAAATATGAACAATAAATAACTGACCTCAATCGGGGCACGTTTAATCGAACCAGCATTGTTAGCCATGATTCCTGATATTCAATATAAATTGGCTAAATTAATCTATTTTGTGGCCCAAAAAATGACTTGGCCGACATTTATAACCAACGTTCCTAACACGTTGTGTCAAAGTAATGTGAAAGTCAACATGTCACCGCAACGTCACCAACCAGTTGGCAGAACCGGCATGTTAAACGAGAATAATGCGACTTCGCACACTAGTAGTTTTGGCAGAAAAAGGTATGAGTGACGGCGTGAAACGAATGCTTCAAAAGAAGGAGAACCGACGAATCAACGACATTGCATTCAAGCCTAATAGAAATCGGAGCAAACAAAGGTTATAAAAAACAATATTTGGCCGGTTGACAAATGAGAACTTAAAAACAAAATTCCTACAAAAACAAAATTCCTACAACCTAGAGCAAACATCCATGGAAATTTCAATACAAATAGCAAACAACACTCAGAATTTCTACCATATGCATATCAAAATTAATGACAAATACAAAAATGAAAGTAATTTAGGGAATTTGGAAAGCATGCCTTTGGGAAGATAGGTTCATAGATTGCTGATATTTGAGGGAAAGTTGTATTTTTGAAGTGATGTATGAGGTGGGCTCCATATATATTCGTTAAAAATCATTGGGTATTCCACCATGGGTACATCGACGTCGCAAGTAAGTCAACCAAACCGATAAATTACCAACGATTGAGCAAATTCAGCTAATCTAAATGTGGGCCTCGCCATTTCAGCTCCGTAGCAAAGCACAGGGCCTATGTTTGACCAACTGCATATGCAACGTCGCATGGCCATCGTGTTAAGAGACATTAGACCGACATGAGACCGATGCCATCTCGCATTAAAGTGGGCCTCACCATTTTAGCCCACTAGCATAGCGACTGGGGTTGCGTTTCACCAAAATGAACATAATTGACCTTAATAATGGTTAATGGAATATTATAATCGACTAACTGAACTTTATAAATTTCCATGCATTTTATAAACGTCTAGTTTGATGCGAATCGATTTTAACACAACCAGTGAACTTTTTTGACGTCTAGTTTGGTGGGAACCACCACAAAGAATCGCATAAAATTTCATATTCTTGATTTTTGAGGAAATAAAGAGATAACAGAATTCCATCCATGAAAATTTTTAAGTCGGTAGCACATGGCATAGAGTAAATAGTATCATATTACTTACATGTATACAAGGCGTCATTCAAAAGAACTTGTGGAAGCATATGTGGATTAAGACAAGTTTCTTTATTACACTTGGATAGTATAAGTTCAACTTCGGATGTCAAAGTTTCTTTTCGGACGGATCGTTATTGCGATTGTGAATGATAATGTACTTTTATCATTTTGCACTTAGGTCCCTCCTAGAATGTGGGAGAACTTGAAATGTAAAACTAGATATACACTCAACCAATTCATCAATTCATGACCACGGTATTAAGATTTGGTCATGAACGGTTATACTAGGATAATCGTCCATCATTTTTTTAGTATTCCATTAATATCCTTACAATAAGTGTTATGAGAACGATAATTTCCACCACATAGATTCGCATGAAATTTCATATTCTTGGTTCTTGAGGAAATAAAAAAGACAATAGAATTCTGTCCATCAAAATTTTTAAAGCGATAGCATATGGCCTCGAGTAAACTGTAGCAGAGTACTTACAAGTATACAAGGCGTCATTCAGAAGAACTTGTGAGAGTATATGTGGATTAAGACCAGTTTCTTTATGACACTCGGATAGTATAATTAAGTTCAACTCTGGATGTTAAAGTTTCTTTTTGGATCAATCGTAGTCGGGTTTGGGGCTGATAGTGTAGTTTTATAATTTTTCACTTAGGTCCATCGTAGAAAGTGGGAGAACTTGAAATGTAAAACTGGGGATACACACAGCCGATTCATCAATTCACGACCACAATGTTCAGATTTGGTCATGGACGGGTATACTGGGGTAATTTTCTATCATTTGTTTTAGTATTCCATTAATAACCTTAGGATAAGTGTTATAAAATGATTGTTTCCACCACATAGTATCGAATAAAATTTCGTATTCTTGGTTTTTGATGAAATATAAATATAATCGAATTTTCTCCATTAAATGTTTTCAAGTGATAGCACATGGCTAAGAGAAAATTGTAGCAGATTACTTACAAGTGTACAAGGCGTCATTCAGAAGAACTTGTGGAAGTATATGTGGATTAAGACCAATTTCTTTTTTACACTCAAATAGTATAAGTTCAACTTTGGATGTTAAATTTTCTTTTCGGACCGATCGTAATCGGGTTTGGGACTGACCTTGTACTTTTATAATTTTGCACGTAGGTTCCCTCGAGAAAGTGAGATAAATTGAAATATAAAACTGGAGAGACGCTCAACCGATTCATAAATTCACGACCACAATTTTCCTATTTGGTCATAGACGAATATATCGGGGTAATCGTCTGCCATTTTTGTTTGTAATCGGTAAAATCCTTACGATAAGTGTTATGAGAATGATTAATTCCACCACTTAGAATCGAATGAAATTTCATATTCTTTGAGGAAATAAAAAGGTAATAGAGTTTTGTCCATCAAAAATTTTCAAGCGATAGGCCTTGAGTAAATTGTAGCAGATTGCTTACAAGTATACAAGGTATCATTCAAAAGAACATGTTGAAGTATATGTAGATTAAGATTGGGTTTTTTAATTACACTCGGATAGTATAAGTTCAACTTCCGATGTCAAAGTTTCTTTTTGGACCGATCGTAAACGAGCTTAGGACTGACAGTGTACTTTTATAATTTAGCACTTAGGTCCCTTCTAAAAAGTGAGAGAACTTAAAATGTAAAATTGAAGATACACTTAACCGATTTATCAATTTACGACCACAATGTTCTGATTTGATCATGGACGGATATACCGGGGTAATCGTTTGTCGGTTTTGTTAATATTCCACTAAAACCATTATGATAAGTGTTGTGAGAACAATAATTTCCACCACATAGAATCCCATGAAATTTCATATTCTTGGATATTAAGGAGATAAAAAGATAATATAATTTTTTCCTTCAAAAATTTTCAAGTTATATCACATGGCCTAGAGTAAATTGTTGCAGATTACTTACAAGTATACAAGGCATCGTTCAGAAAAACTTGTGGATTAAGATCAGTTTCTTTATTACACTTGGACAATATAAGTTCAATTTCGGATGGACCAATTCTAATCAGGCTTGGGACTGACATTGTACTTTTATAATTTTGCACTTAGATCCCTCCTAGAAAGTGGGAGAACATGAAATGTAAAACAGGAGATACACTCAACCGAATCATCAATTCATGAACACAATGTTCCCATTTGGTCATGGACGGATATACCTAGGTAATCATCCGTCATTTTTGTTAGTAATCCATCAATATGCATACGGTAAGTGTTATGAAAACGGTAATTTCCACCACATACAATTGCATGAAATTTCATATTCTTTGTTTTTTAGGAAATAAAAAGATAATAGAATTATGTCTATCTAAAATTTTCAAGCGATAGCACATGGCCTAGAGTAAATTGTAGCAGATTACTTACACGTATACAAGGCATCATTCAGAAGAACTTGTGGAAGTGTATGTGGATTATGACTAGTTTCTTTATTACACTCGAATAGTATAAGTTCAACTTAGTATGTAAAATTTTCTTTTCGGGCCGATCGTAATCGGGTTTTGGACTCACATCATAATTTTATAATTTTGCACTTAGGTCACTCCTAGAAGGTGGGAGAAATCGATGCTTGACAGTTTCATTTTAATATTGACGACAACATGGTTCCACTTTGGGCATAAATTGTTCGACAAAAAGGCCGCAATCTTAAAACAGAGTATTTTACAACCCTTTTCAGACATTAGACTACATACTATATATACAATGTCAGAATTCCCTCACATAGAATGAAACACAAACCAAACAAGGGCCGATATCGATTAATCTAAAAATTTTAGCGGAAAATGAAAATTTCAGCCAAAAATTTGAACCAAAATTTCCTCCACCCCCCTTTTAAGTCAATAAAGCTCAGCACTTACATTCATTTCCCATCAATAACACAAATCCTACAACCCAAACTAACACACCATCCATTCCATTCACACCTTACAATAATTAAAGAGCTCAATCAAATTGCATCTCTCAAACATCAACAAGATCTAAGGATGGAGAATCCCTTGAGATAGTTTTCTATCCATTCCATGTTCATTTACGAATTCGGTGATAATCCTAATACATATTTTTTTCTTCATGGATCAATGATTCTGAAATTTCATGAGTATACAATGAATGTTTCACATGTTGTATATTGTATGTTGTTTTTGTTTCCAAGATGATTTCATGTTTGTAAAGAGTGAGATATAATGCTAAGATTTGTATAACTATAGTATGAATGTGCAACTTCAGTCACATTACATCGGGCCATGCAAAATGGTACTGAACGAGGGCTGACATCGCATAGAAAGAGGACATGTTGACATGTCGATGAGTATCAGACCGACGTCACCGTTGAATCTAAGTTTGGGACATCATTTTTTCTTTCGTCCAACATCGCTAGGAAATAGATCACACGGGTTATTCAAATTGGGATTAATGTCATCTACGTTTCACTACATTGTGTAAATTTCATTTGGAGACTGCGTATTCTAACATATATATTTTTTTAACTATGTATTGGTTGTAATAGGGCCAAAGAGATTCATCGTTGGACTTCCAACATCTAGTTGGACGGACATGTTAATTCGCTAGTCACCCTGACATTCATAATGTCGTTCAACGTGGAAAAAGGGGGTTCAATACAATCATTTTTCAATTTCATGTTAAACTTATGTATGTCAATATGTTGTAACATGTATTTGTATTATTTGATATATTTTTATTGGTTTGAACACATCATTCCCTTCACACATTAAAAGAACAAAATTTGATTGTTGTATGACGTTTAACCATTTCATGATTTATCACATTTTAAATAACATGTAATGGCTATCAACAAACCCTAAGTGGTGTCATCAAATAATAAATATTTTAATATTGTACGAGAAATCATGTCTAACCAATTCATCAGTGATGTTGCATGAATCGGTGCCAAATCGTTACCCAACCAACGTTGCAAAAACTGGTGTAATTCGTTGTAACCGATGCTGGTTAATAAAAACGACTTTGTACTCATCCACATTTCACGTGAGCAGGAAAACAACATGGGTTTCCCTCAACGATGGATGTCATATTCAATTGTATATGATGTTGCTAATTGGTAGACTAACATCAACTATAATTATGTCGCAAAATTTGCTCTCTCGTCGGCTGCTTTATTGTTTCAACCGACATTGCATGCATGTGGATGCTGACGTTGCCCTCAACGATGTTGTAGCTACGATCTTCTCCAGGTGGCCTAAATGCTTTAACCAATGTCGATGAACAAACCTACCGACGTCGGTTGAAAACCGAAGTAAAGGTACTTTTTACCTCGGTTCGAAATTGAGGTAAAAAGGAACTTTTTACTCCGCATGTATTTACCTCGTTTCTTCCAGGACTAAAAACCGATGTAAAAGGTATTGCAGAACTGAGGCAAAAAGTCCTATTTCTAGTAGTGGATGCACCTATCTTTTCCTTTTCAAGAAAACATCACCCCCACAATTTCACCGCTCCTATCAACCCACAATCCATCGTCATGTGACCGTCTACCTACTAAAGCTCCACTCATATTCTCCAAACATGGAAATACAGATGGAAACTCAAGACATCCTGCTCATATGGGCCAATCAATCTCCTCGTCTAATTATAACTTCTTCCCATGTAGGATGACATGCCACTTCTCATTGCTAGGATCTCGGACATAAAAAAATCTGGCGTTCCTGGGCAGCTAAGATAAACTTGTCATCCTCGAACCCAACTCGGTTAAGATCCACCAATGTGAAGCCCATGGGTTTCTCTATATAAACCCCACCTTCGTTATCAACCTATAGATACTTGAATACCACAACTTTGAACTCAACATAGTCTAACTCCCAAGTTTCCCCAATCACTCCGTAAAAGGTCATCACTATAAAATAGGATTTTTATCTTTCTTGCTAAATTGCCACATTGATTTAGATTCAATGTAAACTCCATTGTTCTACGTCGTGCTTTTGTTGTCCATCTCAGTCACAGCAAAAGTAAAACAATTAATATCATACCCTAGGTATCTTCTGACAGTGCAGTTTAGCCTTCTTGCAAAGGCACAAATTTTACTAGGCATGTCATCCACATGGCAGTGATTATAAAACTAATTCACAGATGTGGTAGAATGCTCTAATTGTATTTTTTTGAAGGCCACTTCAGATATAGTGCTTGTAAATATGACATGTGCTCTTGAACATAGATTGCAATCTCTCTACTATTCCATAAACATAAAGGTGAACTGTCATCAACTCGGTATAGAAGGGCATATGAAATGTACCTTTCAAACATGCAACCCCATTCTTCCTACCAAAGTGAACTTGTTCACGTAATCCATCCAATTTCTTACCAACTAAGTTCGAAGTACAGCATTCAATGATCTTCTCGGCCACATACCTTTGAACGATTCTTGCATCCGGTCGGCTACGATTGTGAATGTGATTGTTGAAAACACACATGTGTTGCTCGAAAGGGTACATTCAATGCATTCCCACAGGACCGCATAGTTGAATTTCTTTGACCAAATGAATTACTAGATGAACCATGATGTCAAAGATGGATGCGGGAAAGTACTTCTCCAATTGACATAACACTAAGACCCCTCGCCGCTCTAATACATGAAGCGCGTGTCTACTTATATTCTTCTTTCATATAGAGTTGAAGAAGAAATACAGTCACATAATGCTGAATTGCACATCCTCCTCCATAACGCCAGAGATGAGAATGGGAAGCAAGTTTTACATGAGAAAGTGACATTCAAGTAATTTCAAGGAGTTCATACACAAATCATCATTCACAAAGCGAATAACATTAGAAGAGTATCCAGATGGTACCTTGATTCCTTAGATACACTTGCAAACCGGTCTCATATCATCCATTGACAGATTGTACGGGGCATAAGGGAGGTGTGTTCGCTTCCCTCTCACCTCTGGGGCTAGGTCCGACCAAATTCCAAGCTCCAATAAATTCTTCCACATTCAAGTTGTCCTTCGTCTTCCCAGGAATGTCTAACAAGGTACCAATCAAATTCTGGCACACATTCTTCTCAATGTGTATTACATCTAAACAATGGCGAACCTCCAAATGCTCCTACTAAGGTAAATCATAGAAAACCAACCTCTTCTTCCAAGGTCCATCAGGCGCTGCACCCACCTTATTCATCTTTTCGCAAGAACGACATTCAATTTCTTTACCTTGTTATGGATGAACTCCCTTCAATGGTCATGGCGCCTTCCTGGCTTCATTCCCACCAATAAACTAAAATGCTTCCTCACACAATTTGTGCTTCATTGGGAGGAATTTTCGATGGCCCAAATACACTGTCTTGCGACCATTCTTTAGCTTTCAGTAATCTATGGGTTGTTCACACAGGGGACACACCTTGTGCCCCTTCACCACATAACCCAAAAGGTTTCCGTATACTGGACTATCATTTATGGTATAAAAACTAATTGCCTTCAAATTGAACTTCAATCCCCTAAAACCATCAAGCACATCAACACCATCGGACCATGGAACATTCAAATTTTCTATCAGAGGTGTCAGATACGTATTGATGTCCTTTTTGGGCTATTTTGGCCCACAAATCAATAAAGACACCAACAAATATTTCCTCTTCATACACAAATACAGTGGAAGATTATATATGGCTAGCATTACTGGCCATGAACTGTGCCTAGAGGACATGTTTCCGAATGATTTCATTCTATCAGTACACAAAACCATCCCCAAGTTTCTTGGCTCACTTGCAAATTCTGTATATCTCTTATCAAATCTCTTCCACTTATTGGCATCAGTTGGATGACGAATCATATCATCTTCAAGAGAACCCCTTCTCATGTACCATGCCATGTTCTTTGCATCATTTTCATTCTTGAACAACCTCTTCAACCTCTGAATAATTGGAAGATACAACATGCATTTCGCAGAAACCCATTTCCTTAACATTATGACAACATCTCCATCGATAACTGCATTTCTCCTTTTCTTGTAATGTTACACAGGGCATACAGATCATGCCACCCCCTTCTCCCAGTCACCCCTATACAAAACACAATCGTTGGGAAAAGCATGTATTTTTTTCTTACTCCATTCCCATCGGACAAAGAATTCTCTTCGCTTTGTATTGGTTGTCCAATAACCCATCATTGGAGGGAAGCTTCTCATTCAAGAACTTTAGAAACTTATTCATTCTAGTGTTGCTCCATGAACCAACACCTTACATATTAAAAAATTCCATCAAACATGACATTACTGTATCTTTTGTTTTTGCAACCGGGATACAACAACATGTATTTCTCACTTAGGAAATTTGACAAAACCTCGAGCCTTCCTCTAAATTCATTGAAAACCTCCTCACACATGTCATCTAAATTTACATCTCCGAAACACTCTCCTCCACTAGCTGCAACCACCTCAGGTGGTGTCTTCTCACCATGAAACGTTCAAAGCAAATAATCTTTCTGAAACCCTCTCCTGACAAAGTGAAGTTTCATGATGTCTCTATCTCCACTACGGTTATGATTCTTACAATCATGACAAGAACATAACACTTGCTTCTCACAACCAAAATGCGTGCTATAAAAGCTCCTCCACGAAAACTACTAGGAGGTCATTGCCATACCTCTCAAAGTTAATACTTTTAAGCCCTAATGCTTCCTATCTACAATTAAGTAGATAATGGCAAGTCGGGGTCATCCACGAGAAGAGGGATCTTTTCAAGTGTTTAAACATATATAGGAGAAAACATACTAAGTATATACATACATAGATACATATAAAAGCATGTAAACAAGGGGGGATTTTGGTTGGTTTGATCCTAAGTTATCAAATTAAAGTACAACAAGTAGCAAAGTAACAGAACTATGCTAGTCATGCAATACAACTAAAGATAAGATGAAAACAACAATTAATTTTGGACCTGAGAACTAGCGAAAAAACTGTTACTGTGGGCATTTCAACGTGCGAAAAACACACTTGGCTAACTATTCACACCTTTCTGTTTCTGTACTTCTTCTTCTTCTTCCTTTCTTTCTGCCTAACGGCTCCTTCCTGTGGCTGGCCGACGGCCATGGCATCTCCGACGCCAACCCAATTGCCCGATCATACCACACCTGCTAACAAAAGCTTCCTCCAAGCTTTGAACACAAAAGCCTCTCCACTGATATCTTCACTTCCAGATACTCCCAATTTGCACCCAATTACTGAATACAAGGGCAAATTAGCTTTCATCCTTCCCCCAGAGGAAGGCGTGATTCTGGCATCTCACTACCAGAATGCATTAGTTGGAAAATTTAACAGGGGGAAACCCCCAATGGATAAACTAGTTTCAGCTTTCAAATCTATCAGTTTTAAAGCAAAGTGTCAATTGGGGTCAATTAATTACAGGCATGTTCTTATTCGATTTCAGGATAGCGAAGATTATCAACGCTGCTAGATGAAGGGCCAATGGATGGTTCAAGGAGCAATAATGAAAGTCCAGAAGTGGACTCCAGACTTCTCACCAACAGCCGAATCCTCCTTAGTGCCAGCTTGGGTAACCTTTCATCAACTACCTTTGCACTTTTACAATACTTCAGCAATTATAGGCATAAGCAGTCAGATTGGTAAATTTTTAAAAATGGATGCTGCAACTAAAGCTTTAACTAGACCTTCTGCAATTAAAGTGTGTGTTGAAGTTGACCTACTGTCTCAACTCCTTAACTCAATTGTTGTAGGGATTGGGAATGAAGTTTCAGACTACCAAATTGAATATGATCAGTTGCCTTTGTATTGTAAACATTGTAAGATAATAGGCTACAGTCAGGCAAACTGTACTTTTCTGCACCCTGAACTGAAAAAAAAACAGTATGATCACACCTAAAGTTAATAAGGTTAGACAAAGATACTGTCAAGGATGATTCCCAATCTGCTGCATTTTAGAACAACCCTGGCCATGAGCCTAAAGAACCATTTGAAACAGTGGGGCATTCTAAATTGTCAGTATCCCAAAAGGAACTTGATTTCCACATTCAGAATCTGAGATCAGGTCGTAATATGGAAATAAAGAGGGAGGAACCTCTAGCCACCCAGGTTAAAAGAAATTCCCATTTTTATTCCCTGGATGACATCTCCAAACCTATCACCAATTTCTTTTGGAGGAAAAAAAATCAACAACCAGAACTTCCCCCTATTCATGATGGGATAGTTAAACAGAAACTGGTTACTATATCAAATGCTTTCCAGTCTTTAACTAACCTGCAGGATGATGATATGGATGGACAAGAAGAAGAGGCAGTGGACATCTTTCATGAAACACTTGAAACACAGGAACCTCTGACAACGCAGATAGACTCAGAAAAAGTGGATATGGTGGTGGCACCATCCACTCCTCAATTTGTGCAGAGTATCTCGGATGATCAAGCCCCTGATCAAGGCCCTGATGAGGTACCAGAAGAGAAAAATCCTAAGGAGGTGCAGAGCACTCCTGTTCAGCAAGCACATGACACTGGTGAGCTCAGTACAACTGGTGAGGAGCAGAGTACTACTAATTTTCAACCACATTGCTCAGGACATCAAGATCCCATCATCTTAGAAGAGCTTAGTACAACTTCAATGCAAACTGCTCTTCCACAAGTAAGTCCTACTCCTACTGATGTTATAAAGAAAGCTGATAATAAAAGGGGAAAAAATAAAAATCCATCAGTAAATACTCTAAGGAAACTCAGATCATCACAAAAAGCCCCCCCCCCTAGTTTTAAATGATAAAATACACCCAAATTGGAAAAATAATGGTTTGGAATGTTAGGGGATATGACACTTCAATGGATCGATTAAAATCCTTAATCAGGATTCACAAGATTGATATCCTTTGTCTAATTGAACCATGGCATGATAATCATAATTTAAATACTTTGAAATATGAACTTGGGTATAAATATGCTTGCTATGCTAACGTAGCCAAGATTTGGTTGCTGTGGAATCAGACTTTCAGTTTGATAATAGAAAATGAATCTGATCAGTATATACAGGCAAGAGTTACAGATATTGCTTCCTCTGTTCAATGGAATGTTAACTTTATTTATGCCAGTGTCCATAGACAGTTAAGAGAGAACTTGTGGTCAGAATTACAAATTCCCACTCAGGAACCATCAATTTATATAGGGGATTTTAATACAGTAACATCTGTAACAGAATACAAAGGTAGGAAGTCCACCCCTAGGAAAAGCATGAAGCATTTTAATGATTTCCTTACTATGATGGACTTACATGAAATCCCCACGGTTGGTAATTCCTACACTTGGAGCAACAACAGATATAGAGACAAAGGAAAGGATCTACAGTTCCAGAGGTTAGACAGGGGACTAGGTAATTTAGTTTGGTTAGACCTTTTCCCTAATAGTTCTATCCAGGTTTTAAATAGGAATACATCAGATCACTCTCCTCTTCTACTAACTATCCAATCTGCTGTAGAGTCAGTCGCAAGACCATTTAGATACCAGCAAATGTGGTCAAATAGAGAGGATTTCCATCAAATAGTTGTATCCAACTGGAATTTACAATCCCCCCTGTCTGGAATGAATAAATTTGTTCATAAGTTAAAAAGGCTTAAGATAGCAATAAAGGACTGGAACAAAAATACTTTTGGGGATGTAAACAAGAATCTTTCACAATCAGAAATTAGGGTCAATGATCTAGAAAAGCATTACCAGCAGTGTTTGGATGAGTCAGTATTAGAGGATCTTCTGAAGTCAAAAGCTTTACCGTTAAGATCTCAGAAGGAACAAAACATTTTCTTGAAACAAAAAGGTAAGCTAAATTGGTTAAAAGATGGGGATGCTAATACAAGTTATTTCCATCACACAATCAAGGAAAAGAAAGTAAGATCTAGAATCGTTAAAATTAAGGATTGTGTGGGAAATTGGATAACTGATCCAATTTTAATTAAAGCAGAAGGTGTCAGATTCTTTCAGCAACTACTGAATGAGGATACATCACAAAAAGAAGGGAAATATTTAAATCTATTTCTGCAAGAAATCCCTGCAGTAATAAATGATCAACAGAATACACTTCTGCTTACCCCAGTAGACTTACAGGAACTGAAAACTGCTGTTTTTGAATTGAATAGGTCTAGTTCTCCTGGCTCGGATGGATTCTCTGGATATTTTTATATAACATTTTGGGAAATCATTGGCCAGGATTTGCTAGAAGCTGCTAATGATTTTCTAAATTCTGGCTCTATTCCCAAAGCCATGTCCAGCACTTGGCTCACCTTAATACCAAAAAAAGCCATTCCAAACTCTTTTGCAGATTTTAGACCAATAAGCTTATCAAATTTTGTCAATAAGGTTTTATCTAAGATAATAATGGAAAGGATTAAACCACTTATGCATTTAATGATTTCACCTGAGCAAAGCGCCTTTTTTAAAGGTGGGGATATTTCGGATAATGTGATTCTCATGCATGAAATGACCAGATTGTTATCCAGAAAGGCTAAGACTTCTAATTTTATTATTAAACTTGACATGCAAAAGGCTTTTGATAGGGTCTCTTGGTCCTTCCTAAATTCAGTTTTACTACAATTTGGTTTCCATGGCAAATTTGTTAGACTTATCATGCAAAATATAGCTTCTGCCACTTTTTCAGTTCTAATAAATGGAGCCATATCTGGGTTTTTTCCTTCCTCTCGGGGAATTACACAAGGAGATCCACTCTCCCCATTTCTATACAATATCTTATCAGAAGCATTTTCTAGGGGGCTGAAGAAACTGTTTTCCACTAGTTACTTACAATATTTTAGTCTCCCTAATTCTTGTTCTCCTCTTACTCACCTCATGTATGCTGACGACACTGCTGTTTTTCTAAATACTAAGCCCAAAAACTTGAGGCATTTCAAACTTTTTCTGAAAGCTTATGAGCTGACTACTGGTCAAAAAGTAAATTTTGCAAAATCAGAGTTCTTTGTTTCACATAACTCTTCTCCCCAACTGATTCAATCTGTAAAAAGGCAACTAGGGATGGTGAAAGGTTCTCTGCCATTCAAATACCTAGGAGTCCCTATTTTCTCCGGTAGGAATTTAAAGTCACATTATTTACCTATACTGGAGAGAATGGATAGACTGATACATAATTGGAAGAATCGATGGTTAAGCTCGGCAGGTAAAATAATCTTAATCAACCACTGTTTCCTCTCAATCCCAATACACATTTTTGCAGTTTTAAAGCCACCTAGGATAGTTTTAAAAAAATGGAAAAGATGGCATCTAGTTTAATTTGGGGTAAATCTGATTTGACTGAAGGAAAAAGATGCAGATCATGGAAAAGGATGACTTATCCGGTTAATGAAAATGGTTTGGGTTTAAGGGATTTGAATGCCATAGTGGATGCCTTCTCATGTAAATTATGGTGGAAGGTCCAAATAAATGAAACTCAATGGTCTTCTCTTATATGGACATTACCTACCACTTACAAAAAATCACAAATTTGGAATAGAATCAGTGGTGTAACACCTACGGAAAACAGTTTTTCAAGGATTATCTTTGGCAGAGAGGATTGCTCCTTTTGGAATGCAAATTGGATGGGAAATGGGGCTCTATGCTATATTTGGCCTGAGGATAGAGATATACCTTTTCATGATCTTTATTTAAGCTCTTTCATTAGTAGCAAACCTGCATACTTACCAAGCCTGGAGCCAATTGCAAAACCTTATGGAAACCCTAACATTCTTGCAGAGTATATAGCCGGACAATTAAAGAATAGAGTTTCATTTCGAAAAGCAATGAAAAAAGCTATTGAATTAACTGAACAAGCAAATAAAAAAGAAGCGGTCAGGATGCAGAGACAGAGAGTCAGGGAAGTTCCTCCTATCTATAGGTAGGAGCGTAACGTCTAATAGTTTCCTGTAGTTGCTCTAGACTCCTCTCTTTCTACTATCTATCAGACTATCTTATTTTTATTATTATTTTATTGTCTTATCTTGTGACATAGTCTTGTCTCTAGGTGCCTTACTTGGCTACCAACATCATTCATATATTGCAGGAAGTACAGCTGGAGCACCTCCATGAGGACTAGCTCGTTTGGACCCCCACTACAGATGGAAAATTTACAGTCAGGTCAGCCTACAACTTACTGAGACAGAGGAACCCTGTAATACAGCACATACAAAAGGTTTGGTCTCCCTACATTCCTAGAAAAATGTCAATCCTTATTTGGAGAGCATTAAATTGCATACTACCATTTGATAACATTCTAAGCATGATGGGATTTTCATTGGCCTCGAGATGCCCTTTCTGTTTAGTCAATAAGGATACTCTTGATCATTTTTTTAACACATGTCCCTGCACCTGTGCTGTCTGGCTTGAAATTCACTCTCTTTTAAAGCTACCACAAATGGTCTTTCTGAATGTAAAGAGTAGGGTTGAATTTTATTTATCTTACAAGGCTGATTCGAAGATTCACTCAAAATTGATAACTGCTGCTTTTATTGCTACTTTCTGGTCACTATGGACTAGCAGAAACAATCTCTTATTTGATAACAAGCCTTTCTCATTGATGATCTGCGTCCAAGAAATCAAACAAATGATCTACTCAATCTTCACAGTTCACAAATTGAAAGGAAATAGAGATAGGCATAAACACTGGATTCAGAATAAGATCATTCCTCAAATCTTTCATAAAGAAAGGCCTTCTTTTACAGTAGCTACATGGGAAAAACCACTAAGGGGCTATAAAGTAAACACTGATGCTTCATGGATTTTTAGTGGTTTTTCTTCTGCTGCAGTAATAGTTAGGGACTGGAGGGGACAGGTGGTCAAAATGACAGTAAGAATATTTCAGTGCCCCTCCCCTCTAGAAGCAGAATTACTATCAATCAAATTGGGATATGATACTTGTTCTGATCTAGCACTAGTAAATTGTGTAATTGAATCTGATTGCTTAACTGCTGTAAAGAGTATTCATAATCCACACAGATGCCCATGGAGAATTTTCTCTTTGTGCAATGCACTTCATCTTGAACACTCCTCACATCCAATTCAATACACACCTAGACAAGCTAACATGTCAGCTGATTTTTTAGCAAAATTTGCAAGGGAAAATAATTTACAAGGTGAAATTGACAACAGTACAATCCCCAGCTTCCTTAAAGGATTGTTATCTTTAGATTCAATTGGTTTCCCAGCAATTAGGGTTGTTCCACCCCTGGATACAAATCTGAAATAGAGTTGGACTCCTTCATTGTGGTCTGGCTCTTAATGCATACTGTTAATTCGAGTTTTAGACACTGATTTCAAGTACAAATGTGTGTTCCAGCTTTCATTTCTAGTTTATAAGAACAAATGTGTGTCCCAGTCACTGTTTATAAGTACAAATACTGCTATTTCTCTCTTTCTCTGATTTCAGGCACTTAGCAAAGCAACTGGATGATGTGGTACAAAAATTTTTGCTGCTCCCACCTGCTGCTGCTTACACCTACTGCTGCTTAATGGATTCTTACCTAATGAAACAAAGGCTGCTATAACGTATTTTGGTGTACATATTATGGACTCAACCTCTCCTCTTGGTGGGCACATCGTTGACAAATAGGAGTTTCGATTGCTCGTCTCTCCGACCTGTTCGCGATGAGCTACCTAGATAGACTCCCTCAGACCATAGTTTGTTTTTAACTATAGTTAAGGTAGAATCACCTTTTTTGGGAGCAATAGCTTTTTGCTTCAGGAGCCTTTCTAGCTCTGGGATCATCTTTAGGGGATGACCTTCTTGCATAGTGCAATGTATCATGACTTCTAGCGCCTATTCGGCTTTATTATTTTGGTTCGGGGAGCCAAATATATTCCCCCCATCATAGGATGGTTTAATATAAAAAAAAAGAAAACAACAATTAACGGAACCTTGGGCGCAATTGACTTCCATTTCCAAGCCTCTTATCCATCATTGAACATGCAACCTATTTACTACTTTCACTACTTGTTGTGAAGACTAAACTTCCATCTTTCTTAGATAGTAGTTTGCAAGAGTGAATTCGACATCTCTTGTCAAATCTCACCAATGACTCTCATAGTCGAAACACGACAAAAATTATCCCATTTATGGCATTTAGCACGAAGAATCAACAAGCTCGGAAACACTTATAAACACTGCACCGTGTCTAAGAATTTAACCAATTCATGCATTTACACGAGATTAGTCAAGAACGATCGACATTCATAGACTTCTCTCATTTGGTACAAGGAACAAACATGACAAAGTGTTCAACCTTATCATATTCATCTAGCAATTATCAATCCATCAACACAATCAAAATCTCTAAATCATACTCTTGGATTCCTATCAAGAAAAGGGGAAATCAGCCCATTTCCCCAAACCCTAACAAGCATATCATACAAGTACTTCATATACTCAAGCTTTCAATAACATTAATGACATTAAAAAACACATTCAATGCTCCATAAATGCATAATAGTAAGAGTATTAAATAGGCTACAAATCGTTCTTAAGACATGGGCTTGGAAGCCTTAGTCAATTGCTCCCAAGAACTAGATTTAGCTACAAGAGTTCATACTAATTAATGCTAAACAACTAAACATAATACAAGAAAATTAAAAGATGAATATGGAAGAAAATAAGGTTCTAAACAGTACAAAAAATGCAGAAGAAGAAGATGTGAATGAGAGGAAAAAGAGTGCTATTTATAGTACAAAAATGATAAGGTTAAACTCTGGCCACCTGTTGGTCGTGATTCGCGACGAGGCCCTCGCGACCCGCGACGGGTGCTAGAATTTAATCCTATTTTCTTTTCTTATTCTTGTGGTACACATTCATCTTCATAGAAATTCCTCTCATTTTTCAAGTCTTTAATGTCTTCAAAAAATGGTCTTCAATGGTCTTCGGTCTTCATGTCTTCGAAGCAAGTCTTCAAAAATGTGATCTTTAATGGCCTCCGATCTTCATGCCTCCGCATTCTTCCCTTGTCATGCAAAATCCACTTAAAAGAGGTAAAAGAGCATAAAGTTGCTCTTACCCCTCCTAAGAGAATTTCAAGGTAAAACACAAGCTCTTGATAATAAAAGAGCACAAAAGTCATAAAATGGACATATAAAACCTCCCCACACTTAAACCTTACTCGCCCTCGAGTAATAAAAGATCCAAGCATGTGAAGGAAATGACGTATCCACATCCTAACTGCTATTCCCCCAAATCAATACCTCACAAAATTCTTAATATCACAGATCCCAATGTTAAGGTCAAATTAGAAGTTTCCCACAATCCCTATTCCCAAATCTACCCAAACCATATAACCTCATCAATTCATTAAAATCCCTAAAACATTTCCAAATCCCTAATTGACAATCCCAAATCCAATGATACAAGGTGAAGCTAAAGACATGTATAAGGTTCAAAACACATGATCCACTTCATATCAATATATCAACCAAAAAATGAAGCTTATTAACGATCAATAATTTCATAAATTACTTCGTCTTCTCCCGCTAAATGTTTCACTCCCAAAAGGTCCTCAAGATGTCAAGCTACCCGATCCATCTGTAAGGTCACTGCAACCTTATGAATCCAATGCCGGCAAATGAGTGAACACTTAACATATTTCAATTTCTCTCGTTTTCTCTCATTTTGCCTAGGAACCCTTTTGGGTTTTCATCCTAGCCATACATCATGTTTCTTTGGCCCACATCTCACCTTTTTCAGCACATTTAGCCTCATTTTTGCCTAGGTCGCCCTTTCGGGCTTTTGACCTATCCGGGCCCCCAATGTTTCCTAAGTTTCCCTCTCAGATTTTCATCCTAGCGGGATTCTTTTTTTTATATTTTTTTATATTTGTTTTCAAAATTTTCAGCATTTTTCACGTTTCTCCAATCCAAAAAGTAGCAAATTGCTTTCCAAATGTTAAGGCTAAGAAAAGTATCAAAGCCAACATTATCCATGTACATCAAAAGAAAAACATCCCAAAACAAAAGGTTGAAAATATCTAAAACAAAACAAAAGAGTTATGCAAAAGTGTCTCCAAAAAGGTCTTCAATTCCAATCACCTCAAAGTAGATACCCCTCCCCATACTTAGAACACTACATTTCCCTCAATGTAGACAATAGGAAAAAAATGTAAAAAGAAAACTATGGAAAGGGTAAATATATGGTGCTCACAAAATCACTAATGTGATGAAGAAGGGCCACCGCCAAAATAGCGTTGCTGATACTGTGCCAGCCACTCCGTGCTCCTCTGCCTCCTAGCTCTCCACCTCTCCACTCCCGGATCAGGGGCTGGGACAGCTTGCCTAGGACTGCATCTCATGGATGCGAGTTGACAGGTGTTTAATATCCTCATCCATGTCGATCAAGGTCTGGGAGACAAATACATTATGCTCCAATATCATATTTTCCTGGTGGTGGAATCCATCCTGTATAGTTTGCATCATCCGCTCGTAGAAGTTCGATGAAGGATGGGAATAGTAAGGTGGCACATCGTCCTCCTGTATCGGCCCAGTCTCTGGTGGAGGCTACGGGGAGTGCTGCTGCTGCTGTCACTCAGAAAAAGGTAGGGTGCTATCATCGCGCTGGATGGGAGCTGGGCCAAGGTTGCAGAGCTTGTGCTGGAAGTCATCTCTACATAAGGAGTCAGGTGAAATCGCCAAGTCTCCTATAGGTGTATCAAATTCCAGCTTCGTCTTGTTGGGCTCAGGAAGGGCCATGAATGTGACCTTCCTCACGCCACACAACCAATGGAATAGCCCCGTGGTCTGTGTGGCACTGAGTATCTCAAATCTAAATAACCTCTCAATAGTGATAAGATAGGATGTGTGCCTCCCTAAGAGCGGAAAGTCAGTCGGAGGAACCAATCCCAAGTACTCTGCTAAAAGGCATATCATGCCTCCGACCATGATCTTCCCCTAGGGCTTTCCTCCCACCTCCACGATTCTCTTCATCCACAACTCTGTCCACAGCCTATATCCTGGTCCCTCACTCGTTAAGTTCCACAGAAAGTGATTGTCATTGTCTGGCATATTCGTCAGCTCCGAGGAGCAAAGTACTATGCCAGCCAACAGCTGGTGCTCATAACAGAGTGCAGGGTGGATAATGGCGCTACTCTTATCAGGGGATTTCTTTGGCCTCATGTTGATGACATTCCAAAAGTGCATGTCATCCTCAATCGATCACTCCTGGGCTTGTGGGTCCAGCCTGGCCGTATCTTCGTGGTGTCAAATCCAAAGGCCTCCTCAATCTGCGAGATGGTCATTTGCCTAGATATATCATCTAAGTGAAAATTAATGTACCTCTCGCATGGTTGATCATCTCTCATGCTGCTTATATGAACCGTGAACAAGAAGTCCAGCGTGTACCTTCAGTAAGAGGGTGTACTCCTACTCATGAACCCTTCCATTCCCCCTTTGGCGAGGAGGCATATGATAGGTTGAGTGAGCCTTATAGCATCTAATTTGGGCACATCTACAAAGCTTGTCTCCTTGAGTTGATGTCTCTACAAGGCCTCTCACCTCTCCGCATAGGACCCGGTGATCCGGGTCAAACCCATGTACCTAACCGGAGGGGGAGGTATAGGGCTCGATTCCAGAGCCGGTGGAGGAGACGAAGGTGGAGCGGCAGTGCGCCCGCCTCGGGGGGAGCTCTGGGTCTCTTTGTGGGAGTCATATCTAACAACCACAGTAAACAAGTCAAACGCATAGGAATATGTGTATATGCAATATTGAAAATTCATACTCAACCTTAAACTAGTTCATCATCACAAGCCAAATAGAAATCAAGTCAACTAGTTCAAGTCCTAATCACAATCGCACAACAGGCTAAACTAACCTAAGCAAAATAACATTGCAAAGCACAATAACATTTTATCTAAATAATAACCATGTTTAATCAATGGCCCACATGCCTCATATTTAGCATAAGTCACAATCTATTCTCAGCCAAAGCAACACAAATGCTACAATCCAGAATCAAACAAGCACAATACAATCCAAACCACAATCACAAAATATACAATCCACGCCGCAACCACAAAATAGGCACACAATACCCATCAAATTAAATTGCAAGCACAATATATTCACCAAAATCAACCAATGTCCAACAATTTAATTTCCTAGGGCATCGCACATAATCTACACAATATCCAATAAATAGAGTATACATTCATAATCACCATTGAAGCTCAATAAAGTGAATAAATGTACCACTTAGATGCTTAGGAAAAAAGAAAGGAGGAAGCCCATAATTAATTCGAAATTGAATTGCCCAAAGTCACAAAACCCCCAAATTCTAGGGTTTGTGTTCTTCAAATATTTTATAGCGATTTGTGGGTAGAGATTGGGAAAAATGATGGGGTATGGAGTGGTGGTTGTGAGTGGCGGAGGGCGGCTGTTAGCGACGGCGAGTGGCGGTCGCTTGGTGGAGAGAAGGTGGAGAAAGGTGAAGAGCAGTGGTGGAAGTGTGGATGTGTTTGTGGCAAACAGGGTTTTGCCCATTTTTAAAGCAGACCTGTACTCCCATCATGACTCGCAATGTGTTCGTCGCGACTTGTGATGGGTAGAGAAGGATCGGGTATGGCTAGGGTCAAAGATGAAAGATTTGGTCCCGAGGGTTTTGGGTCTTGCTAGGCTTGATAATTAAAGAGTTGTTCTCGAGGGGCTCGGGTCTTGCTAGGCTTGAGGACAAAAGATGACATCTAGAGGGGCGTTGGTCTCAAGGGGCTAAAAGGCTTCACTGGTCTCGAGGGCTTTCGGCCTAGAGGACAAGAGGTC
This sequence comes from Rubia yunnanensis, assembly GCA_037428765.1. Classification (NCBI taxonomy): domain Eukaryota; kingdom Viridiplantae; phylum Streptophyta; class Magnoliopsida; order Gentianales; family Rubiaceae; genus Rubia; species Rubia yunnanensis. The sequence goes on along the minus strand of CM075069.1, from coordinate 58,384,817 downwards.
TCGAGAGGTTTGGCTTGCAGCTCGAGGGCTTGCAACTTTGAGTTCTCAAGAGGTTTGGCTCTTGACCTGAGTTGAGGGCTTGCAGTCTCGAAGACCCGAGGTCTCGAGGACTGGTCTCGAGAGGGTGACGTCTCGAGGGGTAATGGACTTTATGGCTCAGCTCAAGTCTAGGGCTTGCGGCCTCGAGGTCTCGAGAGGGTGGGTTGGTCTCGAGGGTTGGTCTCAAGGACTGGTCTCAAGAGGGTGATGGACTTTTTGGTTCAGCTCCAGTCAAGGGCTTGCGGCCTTGAGGTCTTGAGGGGATGATGTCTCCAAGGCTAGTCTCGAGGACTGGCCTCGAGAGGGGGATGGACTTTCAGGTTCTGCTCTAGTCGAGGGCTTGCTACCTCGAGGTGTCTTGGGGATAATGTCTCGAGGGATGGTCTCGAGGACTGGCCTTGAGCGGGTGATAGACTTTCAGGTTCTGCTCGAGTCGAGGGCTTACTGCCTCAAGGTCTCGAGGGGATGATGTCTGGAGGGTTGGTCTCGAGAACTGGCCTCGAGAGGATGATGGACTTTCAGGTTCTGCTCTAGTTGAGGTCTTATTGCCTTAAGGTCTCAAGAGGATGATATCTCGAGGGTTGGTGTCAAGAACTGGCCTCGAGAAAATTATGGACTTTCAGGTTAGGCTCGAGTCAATGGCTAATAGGATTATGAGTTTGACTGGTCTCGAGGGGATGATATCTTGAGGCCTCGCATGAGGCCCTCGTGAGGCCATTGCGACTCACAAAACGTGGAGAATGGGAGCTGAATTTTAACAGAAAATTTTTTATTACATCGCGACTCGCAACAACTCCATCGCGACTCGCAACGAGGCCCTCGAGAGGCCATTGCGACTCGTGAAAAGTGGAGGTCGAGACCTCCATTTTTCAGCCAAAATCCCGGAATCAATCATGACTCGTGACGAGGCCCTTGTGATGCCATCGTGACTCGTGGAAAGTGGATGCTAAAAACAAAAATCTCACAAAAACTTATTGAGCCCGTCACGACTCGCGGTGATGTGGTCGCAACTCGCGATGGACTACTAACCTGGTACTTAGAAAACTTTTCTGATTTCTTCTCTTGTCCAAGTCTTTCTTTCTTGACTCCAAGCATTTCTCCCTTCAAAATTCCAATTACTTAGCTTCAAAATTGCTACAAAATCATGGAAAAACAACCCGTGAAAAGCATAAAGCAAAACAATGAAACTCAATGACAAAATCCAAAACCAAACAACATCAATAGAAAGTCACGAATGACTATCAGGAGGATCAAAACCACGTTTATTTAACGTCGTCGGCACAACTTACTCCTTTTTCTTAGGTATTACTCACAAACTGGATCGAGGAGATCAATGTTCTCTCCTTTTTCCGGCACAAAATTATCGTGGTAAGGTTTCAAACATTGTCTATTAACCTTGAATGTATTGGACTTAGCTCGATCAAGAATCTCCACCGCGCCATGCGGGAATACCTTAACCATCTCAAATGAGCCGATCCATAGGGACCACAACTTACCTAGGAATAGGCTAAGCCGAGATTGGAATAGGAAGACCTTTTGACCAACATCAAAATCCTTCCTAATGATCATCTTTTCATGCCACACCTTTGTCTTCTCTTTATAGATTTCGGAGTTCTCATAGGACTCCCTCCGGATCTCATCCAGTTCATCCAATTGTAACTTCCTATGCCAACCGGCTTCATCTATATCAAGATTGAATTCTTTGACTGCCCAGTAAGCCTTATGTTTAATTTCCACCGGTAGATGACAGGGCTTACCAAACACTAACCGGTATGGTGACATACTGATTGGTGTCTTGTAAGCCATCATATACGCCCACAAAACATCATTCAACTAAGAACTCCAATCCTTCCGGTTAGGGTTAACCATTTTTTGAAGGATGGACTTGATTTCCCGATTGGAAACTTTTGCTTGCCCATTGTTTTGCAGGTGATAGGCAGTGGATGTCTTGTGAGTGATGCCATACTTCTTCAAGAGTACCGCTATGGTCAGATTGCAAAAATGGGTGCCACAGTCACTAATCAATACTTGGGGTACCCCAAACCTAGAAAAGATGTTATCTTTCAGGAATTCTGCAACCACTTTAGAATCATCAGTCCTAGTGTGTTTTGCTTCAGCCCACTTCGACACATAATCAATGGCAAGAAGAATATATGTAAAGCCATAAGAACTAGGGAAAGGTCCCATAAAGTCAATACCCCCAAACATCAAAGATTTCACAATACAGAATAGGCCTTTGTGGCATTTCATTCCTAGTGGAGATATTTCCTACTCTCTGGCATTCATCACAAGATTTGCAAAAGGTGTATGCACGATTATTCAATGTAAGCAAATAAAACCCACTTTCTAAAACTTTCCTAGCGGTCCTGTTTTCTCCAAAATGACCGCCACATGTATGAGAATGACAAAATTTAAGAATTGAGTGTACTTCATTATCAGGGATACATCTCCTAACAACTTGATCCGCATAATGTCTCCACAAAAAGGGATCATCCCACACAAAATACTTAGCATCACTCTTTAATTTATCCTATGGGCCTTAGAAAAATGAGGAAAGAATTTACCAGCGACAACAATGTCGGCATACCACGGTTGGAGATCCCTAATGGTGAACAATTGTTCATCAGGGAATTCCTCTCGTAGTTTCTCCTTCACTACGGGGTTTACCTCAATGCCTTCACATGGAGTCAACTGGCTCAAATGATCGGCCACAAGGTTTTCCGTGTCCTTCTTGTCTCGCACCTGCAACTCAAATTTGCTCAAAAGCAGGATCCACCTAATCAATCTTGGCTTGGCCTCTTTCTTCGTCATTAAATGACGAAGCGCTGCATGGTCAGTGTACATAATAACTTTTGTACCAAGCAAGTAAGATCAAAATTTTTCCAAAGAAAATACCACTGCTAGCAACTCCTTTTCGATGGTTGAATAGTTTCACTGGGCTTCATTTAGAGACAAAGATGCGTAGTAGATGGCCTGAGGCGCTCTCCCCACCCTATGACCAAGCACTGCTCCAACGGTGTAATCACTCGCACCGTACATAATCTCAAAAGGCAACGACCAATCCAGGGGTTATATAATAGGGGCCGAAACTAACCTTTCTTTCAATGTATCGAAGACCCATTTACAACCCTCTTCTATCACAAATTCCACCTCTTTTTGCAACAACTTGTATAAAGGAGATGCTATCTTTGAGACTTCCTTGATGAACCGGCAATAGAATCCTGCATGGCCAAGAAACTAGCGCACTTCGTGCACATTAGTAAGATAAGGCAAAGTTTGAATTGTGTCTATCTTTGCCTTGTCAACCTCAATACCCTCAGAGAAGACAACATGGCCTAAGATAATGCCTTGCCTTACCATGAAATGACACTTCTCAAAATTTAACACAAGATTAGTATCAATGCATTGTTTAAGAACTTGTGCCAAATTTTCTAAACAGTTTTCAAATGAATTGCCAAGAATGGTAAAATTATCCATGCATACCTCGACAAAATTTTCAACAAATTATGAGAAAATGCTTACTATACACCTTTGGAAAGTTGCTGGGACGTTACATAACCTGAAAGGCATACGTCGGTAAGCAAACGTACCAAACGGCGATAGCCACTTAAAAGTACCCCGAGTACCCATCCAAAAAGCAATATAAGGGGTGGCTTGCTAACCTCTAAAGCATTTGATCAATGAATGGCAACGAGAAGTGATCCTTCTGGGTTTCTGCGTTTAGCCTCCGATAGTCAATGCAAACATGCCACCCGTTTTGAACTCGGGTGGGCACCATTTCACCCTTCTCATTTTCAACCACCTTCTCATTTTTTACCCACGTCACCCCACTTTTCTTGGGTACCACTTGAGTTGGACTTACCCACTTGCTATCCGAGATTGGATAAATCGTGCCCTCTTGGAGTAACTTGAGGATTTCCACCTTCACCACCTCCATCATAGGTGGGTTTAAACAGCGTTGGGGTTGCCGGATGGGTCTTGCATCTTCTTCCAATAAGATTCAATGCATACAAGTGGATGGACTTATGCCTTTGATGTCGGCAATAGTTCATCCAATTTCTTCCTTGTTTTCCCGTAACACCACCATCAACATTTCTTCTTGCTCTTTGGTGAGCTTGTTCTGAATGATAACCGGAAGCGTCTACCCCTCCCCAAGAAAAGTGTACTTGAGGTCACTTGGTAAAGGTTTAAGTTCAATCACCAACGCTTTCACAAGTGACGGGAGGAATTCCGGTTCCTCGTGCTCCTCTAAGAGTAGAGGAGGAGGTTTTTAGAGACTCGTTTCATTTCTTTAAGCAAGTTCAAATCCTCAAAGCTTTCCTTCAAGTTAGTGCTCATAGAGTATACATTGTGGGCATCATCACTATCACATTGCAAAGCAACTAACAAAGAATCATCACCACTTAGTTCAAAAACATCTCGCACAACTTCTTCAATAACATCTAGGGCATGGCAAGCATGTTCTTCACTAGGATACTTCATAGAGCCATTTATATTAAACTCTACTTCTATTCCATCAAATTCCATGGTGAGAGTACCCTTACGCACATCAATCATTGTCTTAGAGGTTTTTGAAAATGGCCTTCCCAAAAAAATCAGGGCGGCATGTTTATCATGCTCCATGTCAAGGACATAAAAATTTGCAGGGAAAACTAAGGAATCCACCTTAACCAACACGTCCTCGACAATACCTTTAGGGTATACACTAGAACGATCGGCCAATTGGATTACAACCCCGGTTTTGTGCAATGTACCCAAGTTGAGGTTTTCATATAAAGAGTAAGGAATCACATTTATTGATGCACCTAAATCAAGCATATCTTTTTCAAAATTTGTAGCTCCTATTATGCAAGGGATTGTGAACATGCCGGGATCTCTACATTTAGGGGGTGGCTATTTTTGACACAAGGCAAAAACATGCTCACTTTTTCCATTTTTCAACTTGTTTTTGGCCCTTTGTTTTCTATTCACAACACATAATTCCTTGAGAAATTTAGCATATCTATGAATTTTTTCAATGGAATTCAAGAGTGGGATATTTACCTCACATCTACGAAAGACTTCATAGATGTCCTTGTTGTCCTCCTTTCTCCTTATGTCTTTCAAGGCTTCCGGAAATGGAGGTTCCGATACATATAGAGGGATCTCCACCATCTTTGCTCTTTTGTGAGGGGAGATGAAGGTTTCGGAATGGAGGTTGACTTCGGTCTTGGTGCCAATGTCTCCACCTCACTTTCTTCTTCCTTGTTCTTTTTGGCTAACTTTTCGGCCTTCTTCTGATAGGCTTCTTCCTTCTCGCCTCCTTTTTCAAACACCTCAATCCTCTTGGGATCCTCTTCAACAATTTCATCATCCGGTGATGTGCCAACCTCTCTATCATTTCTCAAAGCGATAGCACTTTCATTTTATCGAGGGTTGATCTCCGATTGGGAGGGTAGCTTACCCTTTTCCCAGGCTTCCATCCAGATCACCACTTGAGCTATTTGGCGCACTTGAGTTTCCAAGTTCCTGGTACTCGCCTTGGCTTCATCTTGGAATTTCTCACTTTTTTCTGCGCACATACCCAACCGGTGAATGGCTTGCATCACCTTATCCTTTGTTAGCCCTGATCTCTCCCCTTGGAATAACCGTGATAAGGGAAACTTACAAGAAGCTTCTTGAACCTCTCCTAATAGTCGAAGAGAGATTCGTCATGCCATTGGAGGATGTTTCTTATGTCCTTCTTCATGGCGGTGGATCTAGAGGCCGGAAAGTATTTGGCTAGAAACTTTGCTTTCATATCAAGCCAACTCTTAATGCTCTTGGGTAGTAGGTAGTGGAGCTAATAACTTGCACCATCCCTTAGTGCGAACGGGAATGCCTTCAACTTATAGAAATCTTCATCCACTCCATTGGGGACCGTACCACCACATAAGAAGTGAAACTCAATGACGTGTTTGTTGGCATTCTCCCCTTGCCCACCAAGGAAGATGGGTAGCATGTTGATGAACCTGGTCTTTAGCTCAAAGTGCATGTTCGGTCCAACCACGGGATACTTGATGCACATTGGTGGTTGATCGAGGTTGGGGGCCATGATGTCTCTTAACAAAGCTTGTCCCAAAGGAATCTCTCTTTGTTAGAGAGGAGGAGCTCGCCCTTGGAGAGGAGGATATTGAGGTCCCCTTTCTGGATGCTCATCTTCGTGCTCAAGTTGATGTTCCATAGAGGAAGACGTATCCACAAAATGGTCACTTGGAGGGGTGTTATTCACACTTTCCAAAGAAAGCCTCCTAGCCCATCTCAAATTCAACTCTAACTCGGGGTCATAGTTTAGGGGTTCTTGTGACGAGGATTGCGTACGAACCATGCATCAAGAACTCGAAAAATACATCTCCAAGCCAAGTGAAAATGGAAAATCAACTAAGAAATCAAAATAAAAGAAAACTAACAAATATTTACAAATAGCATATAATCACACATAATATGCCCAAACACTTAAAAATAAACGTCTCTTCCCCCACAGCGGCGCCAAAATTTGGGATGTCATCGTCGTACCTTTCAAAGTTAATACTTTTAAGCCATAATGCTTCCTATCTACAATTAAGTAGATAATGGCAAGTTGGGGTCGTCCACGAGAAGAGGGATCTTTTCAAGTGTTTAAACATATATAGGAGAAAACATACTAAGCATATACATACATAGATACATATAAAAGCATGTAAACAAGGGGGGGTTTTGGTTAGTTTGGTCCTAAGTTATCAAACTAAAGTACAACAACTAGCAAAGTAACAGAACTCTGCTAATCATTCAATACAACTAAAGATAAGATGAAAATAACAATTAACGGGACCTTGGGCGCAATTGACTTCCATTTCCAAGCCTCTTATCAATCATTGAACATGCAACCTATTTACTACTTTCACTACTTGTTGTGAAGACTAAACTTCCATCTTTCTTAGATAGTAGTTTGCAAGAGTGAATTCGACATCTCTTGTCAAATTCACCAATGGCTCTCGTAGTCGAAACACAAAAAAAAGTATCCCATTGATGGCATTTAGCATGAAGAATCAACAAGCTGGGCAACACTTATAAACACTACACCGTGTCTAAGCATTTAACCAATTCATTTACACGAGATTAGTCAAGAACGATCGACATTCATAGACTTCTCTCATTTGGTACAAGCAACAAACATGACAAAGTGTTCAACCTTATCATATTCATCTAGCAATTATCAATCCATCAACACAATCAAAAGCTCTAAATCATACTCTTGGATTCCTATCAAGAAAAGGGGAAATCAACCCATTTCCCCAAACGCTAACAAGCATATCATACAAGTACTTCATATACTCAAGCTTTCAATAACATTAATAACATTAACAAACACATTCAATACTTCATAAATGCATAATACTAAGACTATTAAATAGGCTACAAATTGTTCTTAAGACATGGGCTTGGAAGCCTTAGTCAATTTCTCCCAAGAACTATATTTAGCTACAAGAGTTTATACTAATTAATGCCAAACAACTAAACATAATAGAAGAGAATTCAAAGATGAAAATGGAAGAAAATAGGGTTCTAAATAGTACCAAAAATACAGATGAAGAAGATGTGAATGAGAGGAAAGAGAGTGCCATTTATAGTACAAAAAGGATAAGGTTAAATTCTGGCCACCCATGACTCGCGACGGTTTCACCGCGACTCGCAACGGGTGCCAGAAGGATCTTCAATGGCCTTCTTTTCTTCTTCTTGTGGTACACATTCATCACCATAGAAATTCCTCTCATTTTTCAATTCTTCAATGTCTTCAAAAAATGGTCTTCAATGGCCTTCGGTCTTCATGTCTTTGAAGCAAGTATTCAAAAGTCTTCGAAAATGTTTTCTTTATTGGCCTCCACTCTTCAATCCTCCGTGCTCTTCCCTTGTCACGTAAAATCCACTTAGAAGAGGTAAAAGAGCGTAAAGTTGCTCTTACCCCTCCTAAGAGAATTTCAAGGTAAAACACAAGCTCTTGATAATAAAAGAGCACAAAAGTGACCCAAAATGGTACTAAATTATGCACATGAAATGGACATATCAACTACATATTTTTTTCTCAACCAACTAACGTTGCAATACACATGCTTACGCCTCTCAATTGCACGTTCTATCTCTACAAATTAACAAATATACGAAAATTATAGTTCCACACAATAACCATGGCTCTGCAAGATTCTAAACATTCAAAATCAATTCAGAAAACCTTACGTACAACTCACATCACAACATTCAAAACTTACCCAACAATTTCACATTTCTAAACAAGGTATTAATGACATCAAAAAATCTTGAAAATAATCACATTTCTTCCATCAATGCAAGTATCATAAACATGATAAAACATACAAAATATATGCATACAAACAATTTGTAACATATTCCGTCATTAATAACATGCCAAATAATTTAGAATCTAACCTTTGTGGTCTTCATTTGAGCATTCAATTCCAAAACCCTCCAAAAAATACCAATAATGACCTTCTCTCCAAAAATCTCACTTTTTACCCACCAATGAATAGTGTAGATGAGCATTAAATGCTCTTCTAGCACCGGTATTATGCCTACATGCCGGTGCTAGATAATTTCCCACCAAATTTTTGCCCACCAAATTGACTTTTCGGACTACTTCAGATGGGTATATTCTTTTTTCCTTTACCAGTGCTACAAATAAAAATAATACCATCCATTTTTCAAGTGGGACCCATTTTTTTGGCACCGGAACAATGTATTCCTCTGCTATGGTTTTAGATAGGCACTGGCTTACTTGCATCATACCGGTGCTATTATTTTTCCACCATTTTTAACACATCAAAGACATTATTACTCACATAGAAACCTTTTCCAACACCTGTTTCTTGCACTTTTATGTTTTGTACTGGTGCTATTTATTATGTAAGGCACCCATTTTAGGAACCGGCGTCTAAATTCTGGTGCCTAAAAAGGGTAATGTCACCAATTTCTATGATTTTCTTCATAAAATCAGTGCCTTTCATCATTTCAGCACCAATTTCTACCCCGATGTCTTAGGTACCGATGCCTATGTACCTATATTCCAGTAGTTGAATATGGCTTAATGTTGAACAAACTGAACTAATAACAACTGATGGAGCTGAGAGCTTAATTCTTCATCTTTATCAATTTGGCATACCCTTGCTAACGCAAGGGGTGAAGATAATAATTAAGAAACCTATCCAAATAAGCCACCAATCACCTAGTCATGTAGCATTGATAGATAAAGTTTTGTAAGTTCTCAATGTATGTAAATTGATATAATTTTGCAAAAAAAAGTTGATTGTATTTGAAAAATTCTCTCTAGAACTTGAGTGCTTCAGCAAAATTTCATTTTGCAGATTCTATTTTTTTCAAACTTCAGAAGCTTTAAAACCACAAATCTTCAAGCTTTACCTAGCCATACTAAATAAAATCACCAAAACAAAATCCCCATACCTCTAGTCTTGGAAGATTCACACAACCAAATGACCCTCTTAGCTTGGTAATATCAGAATATACTATTGGTTACAGTTGAGAGCAGTCTCTTTCAGGAAGGAGGAAGCCACCAGCAAACCAGATATAGCAAATAACAATAACTCATCAAACCAAAGGGAAAAGAGGAAAAGGAAAAGACCAAAGTCACCAGGCATATGGCGTGTCGAATACTGGAGGACCACTGGTCGGATAATTTACGACAGGATTCTAAATTCTCAGAGGAATACAGGGATGTACAACTCGGACCAGAATTCAATCGTAGCATACAGAGACCAGTTCGGAGGGGACCAGTTATTATCGGAGATGTGGAGGAATATAATGAGGGTAGGCACATGTTTGCCAACTCCTTAGTGGGGTACTTGGTGGACTATAGATACTTCAGTCCTGCAAGAATGCAAGCACACGTGGATCAGTTCTGGGGTGGAGGAGTGGAGGTCATGGTCAAAGCAGGGAGATTTTATATGTTCTGGTTCGACAGTCGGCCACACATGAATGCTATCCTGCACAATGGACCGATGGCTGTGGAGGGAGGGCTTCTAGCACTATAACGGTGGGCACCAGAAATGTTGTATTCACACATGCGTGTTACCCACGTCTTATTATGGATCGGGATTTATGGTTTTCCACTAGAATATTTTCCACCGGAAGCAGCAGCTAGGTTCACAGCTATGGTTGGAGAGGCTGAAGAGGTGGTGTTTGGGGGATTATCATCAGCAGAAAATGGAGACTATGCTAATGTGCGAGTATGGGTTTCAATACATAAGCCCTTGGTTTTAGGTTTTTTCCTCCAGCTACGGAGGGGAGGGAGAGCATGGATGTCTGTTGGGTATGAGAGAGTACATAAGATGTGTAGAAGATGAGGTGGTCTAGGGCATACGGTGCTAGTATGCCACTTCCAAGATGATACACCTCTAGAGTATTATCTAGTCGAAAGATTCGCAAAACTAAGTCAGGAGTTGGGAGTAGACATTTTCAGGGATAATTTTGTTGAGCTATTTCCAGCTACAATAAGAGTTCATCAAAACCTACCGGTGAGGAGGTTTACAAGAATTCCTCATGATTTTCTCAGAATAAATGAACACAAATTCCAAGGGGAAAGGAGGGATATCCCGGAGGGGTTCCAATACCAAGAAGACATAATTTTTAGTTGGGAAGAGATTCAGCACAGGAATATGGAGCATAATATGGAGATCCCTGAAAGCCCAATGCAGGGCTAGGTACAATCATTTTCAATTCAAGAGGGTGACCAAGGCAATATGTGGGCAAACAAAGAAGCGGAGTAATACAATTCCTCCTCCCCGGAGAACTACCCTGACTTTGACATGACTATTGGAGTTATCCCGGAGGAAGAACCATCACCAATAGCATCTCAGCTAGTCAGAAGCCAGCTGAATATACAGGTAAACCCTCAACATTTAGTTACAAACCCTTATGTTGCTTTTGAACACAATGACATGGTAGCCACAGACAGCGTGACAACTGAGAATTCAAACCTGGAAGTATTGAGAATGTTGGAGCAAAATGGGTCAAACGGAACAGTGTCTGTGGTAGCAGATTGGACTCCGTGGATGATTTCGCAAGGGATAATGACCCAAATTCATTGATACTTGAAACAATCAACGAAGACGGAAGACTAATCCATTATCCTAATAGAGAACCAACTCATTCAATCAGATGAGCAATGGAAAAGCTACAGGAACGAATGACTGAGTCAGCTCAAAACACTAAAGAATTCATTTCGTCAAATCCCATTTACGTTTTTCATTAGAGGCAGTCAAATCCCATTTCGTCAAGTGACAATTCAGACCCAGGAGAGGAGCCCACACCACAGGAAGTAGAAGTGGTTAGTGAGGAGGATAACGAGCATCAATGGAAGAGCCCCTAATGGAAAGCTTTCTTCATAAGGATAGCAAAGGAAAGGGCAAAAGACAGTGTAAGGAGCAAGCAATCATCAGAAAAAAAATAAAGATGTGTACTGGAACTACAGGGGGGTATATTAGGTGGAGTAAATGGTGGTGAAGAATGCTCAGCGAGATATCACAGGGAGCAGGTAGAAAATTGTGGCGCAACAAATGCATATCAGGATAAACTAATGGACTTGACAAATAGAGAAGCACAAGGTTAGTTACCCACTCTTCACTATTCCACATTAATGAAGCCAATTGTCAGGAACCTACAAATGTAAACAACTTGCAAGTCCCTACAGATAATTGCCTTCAATCAGTAACCATATGCCTACCACAATTCATCATGGGCCAAAATAACAATATGCGCCCAAAGCCACCAACCCATACCATGGATCAAAACCACGCCCAATTTGTAACAATAAGCCCAAATAATAACCAAAATCCAATTCCAAACATCCAACAGCCCCTAACCCCAAAATAGGACAAAGGAACAAAAATCAAATTGGGAAATCAAGGAATATATATACCCAATGAACCAAACCTACCTTCTCCAATGGAGAACAAATCCAAAATGAACAGTGGTGTTGGAGAGGTTACGCCACTAATGTCGGTTCCATGGAACACACCGTCACAGCCGTGCATCACAAGCATGATGATGAAGTAGCTATCCCAGAAACGATGTCGGAGAAGGCATCCAAGAATATTGTCCAATTGTCCAAAATGATGGCATCAACTTTTGCCACCGCATCAACTTTTGACACCGCCGACAAAGGAGGAAATGGTAACTCACCGATGCCGGAGGACGATCGGAGAAGACAATCGGAGGAGACCAATGGAAAGAAACAAGAGAGAAAGCTCCTTGTTGGCGGATGAAGCAATCAATGGAATGCCACTGTCGGTCGCCTTCTCGGTGCTCACTTTACATCTTCATCAGATGGAGAAAAAGGGCATGTTGGTGGATGGGAGGAAATTAAAGGAAATGAACAGCCTTTAATAATGGACAGCAACAAAAGCATAATGGACTTGGTTCGATTAAAGAATGGTGAGGACCAAGTAGAAAATGGGAAGGAGCTGGAAACCAATGAAAATAACTTCAAAGAAGACCCAGTCTTGGACGAATCAGGGGAAAGCTTGACTCCAAAACCTGTATTGGGTTCTAAATCGTGCAACAATGAGAATCAGGCAAGCTCAAGCAAACAGGTGGGATATAGCAGAGGCTCCAGGTGGGGGACGAGAGCTAGCAAATCGACCATTGCAACAAGATTATTGACTGAGAGAAACTTGCAGCGTCAGAGAGGCTCAACTTTCTTTTTCCGTAAGATGGTACCGGTACAGTTAAGTGATGTTGCAACTACACAACGACGTAGTCAGAACCAAATGAAACAAAGTTTACCATTCATCAAGAGGAGGCTCTCACTTGGGCTATCAAGGATCTCATGCCAGTGGCAGGGAAGCTGGGACAAAAAAGGAAAAGAAATCTACAGGTGGACTTGGGTGAGAGATCACGCTTAAATGTGGAGGATGAACCACAGCTGATACGGGTAGTGAAGAAGTTTCCTAAGATAGATTACAACGATGGAGTGGAGAAAGGGAAAATGGTCATTGTTGGATCCCGGACCTATGAAGAGATAGTCTTCGTGGTCAGGAAGTCCTGTGAAGGAAATACCTGTGGTACTTTAGTGGTTGGTCCAGAACAACCACCAAGAGGTACATGAATCTACTATGCTGGAAATGCAGAGGGCAGACACACCCTCTGACAGTAAGCACCCTCAACAACCTCATATCGCAGTACAAACCCAATATTGTATTTCTTATGGAAACTAAATGTAGTAGGAGTAAGATGTGCAAATGGCTAGACAAGTCGTATTTCACTAGTTGGGAAATCGTAGATGCTAGGGTACTAAAAGTGGTCTCTGTGTGGCTTGGACACCGGACATCCATCTTGAGGTAGCAAAAAGCTCCCAAAATTTTGGATTTTGTAATATCACTTCCTTAGCCGGGGAGGAATGGAAGCTTGTTTCATTGTATGGACATCCTGATAAAAGAAAGAGGGAACAAGTCAAGGATGAATTGAACAATGACCTACTCTACAACGCACTACTGATACTAATTATAGGGAACTACAATCAAGGTATGGGGAATGAAAATAAGAGAGGAGGTAATATAGTCACTGAGAAACAGACAGTTGCGCTGGATGAGGTCATACAAAGGCATAACCTCCAGGAGCTACACAATCAGGGCCAGTGGTTTATGTGGTCAAATGGGCGGAAGGGAGATCAACTAGTAGTAGAAAGGCTGGATAGAGGATTTGCGAATAAGAGGTGGGTTGACCTATTCCCAAATTACTTGCTCAGGAACCTACCAATGTCAAGATTAGATCATGGGCCGATGGTATTGAATACACACCATTTGACTATGGGGAGAAGGAGAAACGAAAGGCCACAGTTTGAAGCATTTTGGATATGTAAGGAAGAGGTTATAGAAATCATCAAAGAGAATCGACAGAGAAGGAGGAACCAAAGTGGGAACCAAAGTGGATGACAAGGATCATCAACAGCTCAAAACTGCTACATGCCTACGCTGGAGAAGAAATTAGAAGCCACAATGCTCAAGATCAGCAACTAGAGCAGAGAAATGTGGGTGTACTGGAGAAAATGATACGAAGGAAGGAAAAATAAATATATAGACTTCAGATGACCCTCGATTTTGAAGATGCGAGAATTAGATCAGAAGAATTAGATGATCTACTAAAACAACAAATGACTTCCGGAAACAAAGAGAAAATATTAAATGAGATGCAGAAGGTAACAAGAATACAAGCTTCTTTCACAAATTGGCCAAGAAGAAAAAAGGTAGGAATTGAATCACACAGATGAAGAACATTCAAGGGAGATGGGTAACCGATCCAAAAAAACTATGGCACATGGTGGCAGAACATGTTAGTATGGTTTTTGTCAATGAATCTATTATTCCACAGGATGCATACGAGGATACTACAATCAATGGCGTCCTACAACTTATTGTCCTAACGGTCACATCGGACCAATAAAGGAAGCTATCAGCAGGGGTGAAGGCAGAAGAAGTTAGAGCGGTAGTATTCCAAATGAAAAATTGGACGGTACCGAGACCATATGGAATCTCACCAGGATTTTACAAACACTATTGGAGCGAGGTCAGAGACAATCTCAAAAAATAATTACAGGAGTTCTTCAAAACTGGAAGAATGCTGAAAGAATGGAATGCCACCAACCTCACACTAATTCCAAAAACAAAGGTACCCACAATACCTGCTCATTTAAGACCTATTAGCTTGTGCAATGTTACGTATAGAGTAATTGCTAAGGTACTAGCGAATAGATTAAAGCACATAATGGGGTATCTAATCTCCAGCAACCAAGTAGCATTTGTAAAAGGAAGGTCGATAGTCAAGAACTTATTAGTAGCATGCGAGCTAATAGAAAAGGTTAGGAAGCAGAAGAGAGGGAAAGTAGCCATTGCAGTTTTGAAGATTGATATGAGCAAAGCATACGATAGAGTGTCTTAGGACTTTCTCAAGAATGTCATGGGGTGGATGGGTTTTCCAATTAAGTTGATTCAGTGGATCATGGAGTGTGTCACTATGGTCACATACTCGATTAAATTCAACAGGGAGCTCTCGGAACCGTTTAAACCCAAATAATGATTAAGACAAGGTTGTCCACTGTCCCCATTTTTGTTCATTTTGTGCCAAGAAGCATTGTCATCCAAGATTGCTTCACCATCATTCTAACAAGTGTGCAGGGGAATCCAATATGGCATTGGAGTGCCTCGTGTCTCAAACCTAATGGCGATAACTGTATCATTTTCTTCGAGGTTACGGAAAGGGGTGTGCAGAAACTAGCAACTACTTTTAATATGTTCGCAGCCTACTCGGGACAGAGACTTAATTTTGAGAAATCTTCTTTCATGATAAGCCCAAATGCCAATGACTACACCAAGAACCTAATCAAATTGAGATTCAACATAAAGCCAGATCTCCTGCAAGGGAAATACCTAGGCCATGACATTAATTTTAAGGGTTTAAAACTCAAATTGTTTAAAGGCTTGAACAGGAAGACTATATCAAAGACAGAAGCGTGGAGGAAGAGTGACATGTCGGTAATGGGCAGGATCACACTGTGCAAGCATGTACTTTGCTCATTATCCCAGTACACCATTGGAACTTTTAGGATACCAAAAACGATCGCAAAAGAGATTGACAAACAGATGGCAAGGTTTATCTGGGCAGGAGATCCAGAAGGAAGAGGAATACATTGGAAGTCATGGGATAAACTATGTGAATCAAAATGGTATGGTGGACTAGGGATGCAATCTACATTTGAAATTAACCAAGCGATGCTGGGAAAGCATGCGTCGACACTCATACAAAACAAAAAATCTTTCTTCTCAAAGTTTCTTCTTGCTAAATATTGCAGGAACAAGGACCTTCTATAGATAAAACAAAAGCCGGGAGATTCTTACGGGTGGAGGGGAATTCTTTGGGGACTCAAACTAATTAAACCCCACCTCAAGTGGAAGATTGTGATGGGTGAGGCAGTGGATATTCAACATAATTGGATACCAAATGTGATTAACCCAATCAAAATATGAAACAAGTATCTTCCCATCTATAGGTTTTAAAGTCTCTGACCTCATCGACGCTCACAAATCCTGGAGGATGCTGCTACCCAGAACTCTATTCCCACCTGCCACAATCAGGGAAATACAAAAAATACATATTCCGATGCAATGTTTTGGGGATGTATATTATTTGGCATGGGACAAAGAGACATTAGGGAAATAGTCAGTCAAGAAGGGTTATCACACAGCAAAGGAGGCTAAGATCGGAGATATACCTTCTTCATCAACGACGCCACCAGTAAATCAGTCAGAAACAAAAATGTGGAAGGTGCTGTGAAATGCTAACATCCCACAAAACATAAAATTTCTTATTTAGATAATGATCAATGGGGCATGCCCAACAGTTCCGAATCTCCGGAAAAGAGGTACGATACTTTTCACAAAATGCTAAATGTGCTTGAGGGTGGACGAAACAATAGAGCATATCATGTTCAAATGCGACATAGCCAGAAAGGTATGGAGGCATAGCAGATTGGGTTTAGATTTTGGCATGGGTATCCCAACTTCCTTCAAAGTATGGATCCATCAATGGTTTAACATCGCTCCGGAGAATGAAGATCGAGAACTAGCATGTTATATAATCTGGAGTATTTGGTGTGCGAGATGTTCCGTCACACTACAAAAAATACATATTTCATTCAAATATATAATGGATGAAATACAGGGACTAACCAATAGAGCCACGACAAGGGATAGGGTTTGGGACATGCACACTTCGGATTTTGAACTGGATCTCACAGGTAAGAGACCACACAATGATACAAATGACGAACCACTCAAAGAGCCAATAAAGATGGAAGACATCACTCTTATGTGGCTCAAGAAGGACATTTGTATAGACCATATCTTTCATTATAGCACAATTATCACCACTGATGTCGCATTTTGCAGCAGCAATGGAGAAGGAGTGGCGGCGTGGTGCGCAAAGCCTTCCACACAGCTACGATGGAATGGAAAAGCAAACATCCATGCAGCCTCGGTGGTACAGGCTGAACTAATGGCTATATTCCAGGCTATGAAGCAGGCTAGCAACAAAAGGAACTGGAATCTACTCATAAGGAGAGACTGTGAAAATACGTTACGATATATCGCCAATTACCCAGATATCCCGCCAGATATAAGACAATTGGTTAAGGAAATTATAATCCTAGGGATGGTGTTCCATAGTTTATCAATACTTAAGGTGGATTGACTAGCAGTAGTCGAGACGCATAATCTAGCACATGACAATGTAACATGCACCAATCTCATTGTCAATAAATGAAGCATGGAACAGTATTATTAAAATATATATATATATATGTATATATAATTTTGAAAGGTATCGGATATCTATAAATTTCCCCTTCCACTATGGTGGAAGTTCTGCTTTAAAAAATAATAAAAAGTTGATCACCCATATTACCATGGAATGTAAATATACAAGCAGCATGCAAAGTTTTAGAATATATTTTTGAATGATGTAGGTATTGTATTTCAATTAATTTGATGGAAGTTTTATTGTAAAGTTTGTTCAAGTCTTTCCTATTAGCACTTGGATAACTCTTATTCCTAAAAAACCTACTCCATCTTCATTTGATGATTTCAGACCTATTAGCCTTTCTAATGTTGCTAACAAAATCTGCTCTAAGGTACTCATGGAAAGATTGAAACCCTATATGGAGAAACTAATCTCAAATAACCAAACAGCTTTCATGAAGAACAGAGATATCTCTGATAATATCTTATACCTTCAGGAGATGGTTAGATTCCTAGATAGAAAAAATAGGATCCCCAATTGTATGCTCAAACTGGACTTAAAAAAAATCTTTTGATAGGGTTAGCTTTTTTGCAAAGTATACTGTGTAAATTTGGTTTCTCAGGTCAATTCCTCAGGGCTGTCATGAACAACCTTTCCCAGGCCTATTTCTCTGTGCTCATCAATGGTAACCCTGTTGGTTTTTTTAAATCAGGTAGAGGAATCAAACAAGGTGATCCACTCTCTCCTTTCCTCTTTAATATTTTCACTGAATCTTTTTCCAGGATTCTTTCATTCATTTTTCAAAATAACAGTTTGCAATATTTCTCACTGCCTTCTAACATTACCCCAGTCACTCATTTAAGCTATGCAGATGATACCATTCTTTTCATGCAAGCTTCTAAACCTGGTCTGATTAGGATTAAAGCTTTTCTGCATTTTTTTAGTTAACATCAGGCCATAAAATTAGCTAGGAAAAATCTGAGTTCTACTTTTTTTTTTAATTAAACCATCCTAAGATGGGGGGAGATTATATTAGGCCTTCCCAAGCCGTAAAATTACAAAACTAAAGAGTAAAGGAAAGGGGGAAGCCATTGGCTTAGTTGATATGTACATTTGTGAGCCATAGGCTCATTAAAGCAACATTTGTTGCATCCAAAAATAAAAAAGAGTAGGCTAATTGTTAGAGGATTACAAAAACTCTTAGTTTAAATGGAGATCATCAAACTTATTTGTGGATCGAAAAGACGAAACACAGGTCAGTCAAATTCACCCCAACTAAACTAAGAAGCTCATCCCCTACAGAGCTAAACAGTCAAGAAGAAAGCTTCGAGATCAAAAATAAGTTCCATCTAGAAACTCATCAGTATAGACAAGAACAGCCATCAGTCATCTAGTAGCATCCCTAAGGCATCAAGCAGAATGAGCATTATGCTTAATACTCTAGGAAATTCAGAAGACTTGTATAATGAGCAGGCAGGAATTCAGAGGGCAAGCAGCATCACCATAACCTGCAATCAAGAGTGGAAATAAGTAGCATCTGAACTAATTAACAACCCGTAGAGCGGGGGTGCCAATTTGATCTAATCTAACTAAACCCTGGACAGTGTTGGGAAGCTCAGATATGCTGCTAAAAGATGAATCACATTGTAGTTGCAAACAGTTTCTAGCAAGGGTATGGGCCACCAGGTTTGCCTGTCTATATATGTGTACAAGTTTGATATCTTTCAATGATTGATGAATCTCATCAGCTAAGCAAAAACAGTTCCAGTGACATCTGAGTGGATCATTAGCAAAAAGAACTGTTGAAAGACAGTCAGATTCCATGTACAGAGGAGCAGGCAAATCATATGAAATCTGTATAGCAAACTTAATAGCCTTCAATTCAGCTTCCAAGGGGGAGAAAACATTAGAAAATAGAGTGTAAGCTCCCTTGAAAGCACCTCTACTATCTCTGATAATCACTCCAATCCCACACATATTAGTATTGCATGACCATGAAGCATCAACATTAAGCTTAAAACCAGATGTTGGCCTTTTCCAAGCAATTTTCCAGATTTTAGGCTTTGGGGAAATTTTGAGTAGGGGTAGAAAAGAGTGATCTGGAATACTAACATCCAGTGGAGATGCTATATAAACCGGTTTTGCACAGAAGGAGATAAAAATCTGGTCTCTAATCATTTGAAGCACTAGCGTGGAGGAAGGCTTGACTGAATCAAATAAAAATCTATTTCTCATCTTCCAAAGGTTCCAGAAAGTAAAAATAGCAGCAGTCCGGATCATGATCGAATGTAAAGATGAAAAATGCAGGCATAGTTAAATAGTATGAAATTCTCTCCCAAACAGATGGAAAGGCCCTATCTCGAATACCCATGAACTGATGAATAATTTTCCATACAGATAGTGAGAAATCACATGAGTTAAAAAAATTCTCTAAGGAGTCATCATGTTTGTTGCACATACAACATTTAGAGGCCAAACAAAACCTCAGATTCCTGAGGATGTTATCAAAAGGCAACAAAGAGTTTATCACTTTCCACATAAATACAGAGATTTTTTTCTCTATTCTGGAGTTCCAAAGATGTTTAGAAGAGGATATGTTACCTGTATGGTTGCAGAGCAAATTGTAAGTATCTTTAAAGGAGAAACTCCCAGAAATACCTGGTTTCCAGATTAATCTATCAGCTCTGTGTGGAAATATTCTGGACTCCTGCAAAAGAGTAATAATATGAGTTGGCAGGAATGGCTCTAGTTTTGTGATGAAAACGTCTTTGTTAGCTATGAAAGCAGAGACTGTACAGTCTTCAGCTATATCCACACTATTCTGATCACACAAATCTATCAGTAAACCTACATCAAGCCAGTTTGATGTCCAGAAATTACAATCTCCCCTCCCTATAATGACTTTAGAATTAGCCTCAGCCCATGAATTTACTAAGCAAATTCTCTTCCAGTTTGGAGAGGTCCTGTGAGATTGAGGGAGGGCTGCCAATAAATGAGTCCAGAGGGCCTCAGCCATTTGATACTTCCACCATAATTTAACCGAGCATGTTTTGATTATGGTATGTATAGACCTAAAGCCTAATCCATTTTGATCAGTGGGGAGACACAGATCAGACCACTTTTTCCTGGATCTTTTTGGTTTTAAATCATCCCCCCAGAAAAACTTGCTCATTTTTTTCTCAATGGTGGAAATGATCAGTTTTTTTGGTTTAATGACCTGCCAAATGTGTTGAGGTATAGCATATATACATGAATCAATCAGAGTAATTTTACCACCCATAGATATCCATCTATTTTTCCAGTTACCTATCTTATTATCAATTAGTTCAAAGAGTGGTTGGAAATAAATCTTTTTAGCAGCACCAGTGAAGATTGGAACTCCCAAGTAGGTGAATGGGAAGGAACCAAGTTTCATTCCCAAAATCCTTTTGATGTGGTTCACTCTTTGATCTGTAGCATGCTTACCTATGAAGATGTCACTCTTATTATAGTTAATAGACTGGCCAGTGACTTCCTCAAAGGTGGACAGAAAAGCCTTTAATCTAACTAAGGTTAGATTTGTTGCTTTAAAGAAAATAACAGTATCATCCGCATAAGATAAGTGTGAGATTCTTGGAGGATTACCTGGTAGATCAAAGTAGGCTAGCTTACCATAGTCAAAAATGAAGGTCAAACTCCTTGAAAAAGACTCAGAAAAGATATTAAACAAGAATGGAGATAAAGGGTCACCCTGTTTAATACCTCTAGAGGATTGAAAGAATCCCACTGGCTTACCATTAATAAGAATAGAGAACCAAGCCTGGGACAAGTTTTTCATAACTGAGAAGATAAATTTAGCATGGAAACCAAATTTTGCCAAAACTTTATATAAGAATTACCATCTAACCCTATCAAAAGCCTTTTTGAGATCAAGTTTAACTATGCAATTTGGATCTCTTCTCTTCCTATTAAGAAATCTAACCATTTCCTGTAGATAGATTACATTATCTAAAATATCCCTGCCATGTAGGAATGTTGTTTGGTTAGGAGAAATAATCTTAGGCATAATAGACTTAAGTCTTTCCATAAGCACTTAAGAACAAATCTTATTTATCACATTGGAGAGACTTATAGGCCTATAATCATCAAATGAGGTAGGAGTTTTCTTCTTGGGGATTATAGTGATCCATGTACTGCTAATACCCCTAGGCAGGTTAGATGAAGATTGAAAATCATGAACAGCTAGGAGAAGATCATTTGCTATAATATCCCAAGATTTTATGTAGAATTTGGCAGTAAAACCATCTGGACCTGGAGAACTTGATTTATTAAGGCTGCTAACTATCACTTTAAGCTCATCAAGTGTGACTGGTTTCAAAAGGTTATCATTATCTTCCTGAGTAACCAGATTGGGGATATGATTAAGAAAATGACGTTGAAATATAGAGCTATCCGTGGAGCAATCTTCACTCAGAAGATCCTGATAATAGTGTATAGCTTCCATCTCAACATCCTGAGTATTTTCCAACCACTGCCCATTTCTGCCCTTAATTTTTGTTATCCTTAACCTATTATTCTTATCTTGTACAGATTTATGGAAGAAAGATGTGTTGTTGTCCCCGTCTTGGAGCCATTTTATCTTTGCCTTATGTTTCCAGAAGTTTTTTTGTTCAGACATAGCCCTGACTAACCTAGCCCTAGCTTCCCTCAGATTAACCAGATTATTTATAGATTCATCTTGATCAGTTAGTGCTTCCTGAGCCTGCAAGGCCATTTCAGCTTGTAATACATTATCATGAATGTTTCCAAAATGCTCTTTGTTCCAGATTTTTAAAGCCTTCTTAAGTCTGACTAGTTTTAAGTAGAAAGCTAGCATTCCTGAGTTATGTATAGGAGTGTCCCAATCTTTCTTGATTACATCATTAAAATATTTTCTCTTGTACCATGTATTTAGGAACCTAAAAGGTCTGGGATTAGATGGTATATCACTACCTACAGTCAGCAGCATGGGGTTGTGATCTGAGCTAACTCTATTCAGAATCTGAATTGAAGAAGAAGGGAAAGAAAGAGACCATGATGCAGTACACAATCCTCTATCAAGTCTTTTAACTGTAGGAGATCTTAACCGATTATTAGTCCAAGTAAACAGGTTCCCCACAGTGTTAATTTCTTCCAAAGCCATTCCATTAATAAAATCATTGAAATCTCTCATACTTCCTAATTTTGGAGTAGATGGACCTCTATATTCAGTTATTGATGTAATGGAGTTAAAATCTCCAATAAACAAAGATTCTGAATGATTGTATGAGCTGAGATCAGACCAGAGATCTTTCCTTCCCGATCTGGTTCTCAGACCATAAATAAAAAAGGCATCCATAGGCTTAACGAGATTAGAACTAGTTAGGTGAACTCCAAGAAACTGAAGATTATCATTTATAATTGCCAGAGTTATGTTTGAAGTCCAGAAAATCCAAATCTGACCGTTAGTTGCAGAAAAACAGTTATCAAACTTCAGCATTTGTCTATATAAATCACACTGTAAGTTGTCATGTTTAGGCTCAATTAAACAGATGAGTTCAAATCTATGCCTGTTGATGAGATTAGACAGCCTTAACATATATGTATCCATTCCTCTAATGTTCCAAACCAACATTTTAATCCTAATAGTGTTATTCATAATGAAACATTAGAGGAGCTTTTTGATCTAGTCATAATGGTGTTTTTCTGTGAGAAGAAAGAGTCATTGGATGGTTTGATATTTTTCACTACAGACTTACCTTTCTTCGACTTACTAGGATCAGAAGATGAGACACTGTCCCCCTGTACATGGTCATCACCAGCTTCAGGGGCAGTATCCGATAGGGTTGTACCTTCTTCAGTGGCAGGATATTCATTATGAGTGACCTCCTCACCCGATGGTTCTTCATCAGCTAGGGGTAGAAATCTGTTGGACCTGTTTTTCTACTGAGAAAAAATAAATTTTTTTGCAGCAATGATAGAACTAAAAGGAGAAAAAGACTTTCCTCGTTTACTGGGTAGATCGTCCTTAGCAAAGACTGTCCTAAGGGTGGGTGGGGCAGACTGAGGTTGCCTATCCTGTATTTCAGATGACCTAGGAGGAGATGGAAACACTCGAGGGGAGGGAATAAGGTTTGGAATTTCAGGTTCAGGTGACAGATATTTATATTCCTTCTCTATAACAACCTCATCTTTACTGCTGATCCCAATACTAGGCTCAACTACCTTGTTAGGAGCAATTTGTTGAGGATGTGGAAGCTCACCAGGAGTCCTAGGATCAACTGCCATAGCATCAGTATCAATTAGGATAGACTTATTAGGTTCATGAACAGGAGCTTGGATCAGCTGTTTCTTAGGAACGTATATAAGTTTCTGAGCCTGATAATTTCTTTGTTTTTCTGTAATTGATACCCCTGAGCTCTCAGCTCTTAAGTTCCCAATCTGGTTAATGTTTAATTTCTCATTTACCTGTCCCAACGAGCCATTCAAATGATTATCAGGTTTCTTAAGCAAGGATCTCTTAAGCTCCGGATGCAGATAAATGCAGTAACTATCTTCATGTCCTATGCATTTGCAATGGACACAGTATGGGGGAATATCTTCAAATTGTAGGGGAAGTTTAACAACATTGAATTCATTTCCATCCTCTTCGATTCCCACTCTAATGCAGGATGGCAATTTCTTTTTTAAATCGATTTCAACACACATTTTCACACAAGAAGGCCTAGACAGGGCCTCAGTGGCAGCATCAACTTTTATAAAATTTCCAATTTGGTTTCCCATGCTTTCAAGCATTGTAGAATTGTAAAAATAGACTGGGACATGAGGAATTGTTACCCATATCGGAACTATGGACGATTCTACATCCGGAGAGAAGTCGGAAGTCCATTTCAGTACCTTCATCTGGGCGTTGTTGAAGCTCCAGTGACCCTTGAGCCAGAACCTTTGGTAGTCTTCTTTCTCCTGGAAGCGTATGAGGACATGCCGGAAGTCTATAGATCCAATTTGAAATTTGCCTTTGAAGCCTACAGAATTAAAAGATTCGTTTAGTTGGACCATAGATGGCTTACCCCTTGCAAACATACCGATCAGAGCATTCCGATAATGGGAGGAGAGGATGTCAGCATCCTTGTGACTGACAAGGCAGGCAATTTCCCCTTTGTACTGAGTTTTGGGGATGATTTCCGGGTTCGATGGAAGGGAATCTTGTAGAGGCGGAGGACGGTTGGCAAGAGCATGAAGGAAGGATTTGGTTCCCCCTTAGCTTCTATTGGCCGGGAGAGCCGCCATGGCGACGGCCGGAGGGAGATCGGTAAATGGAAAATGACCGTTATCAGTTAGGATAGCTGAAGGAGGAAGAAAGAAAGAGATGAAAATAACAGTGAAATTATCGTTTTGGCTAAATCGCACCAAATATCCCACGTAGCAACAGTAAATGATTACAAAAAAAGTGATTGGATAAAATGAACCATCAGATTAGATCTATCCTAGGGATGAAGAAGGGATCTTTTCCCCTTAAATACCTGGGCTGCCCTATTTTTAAAGGTAGAACTCTAACTAGATACTTCCACCCCATCCTTGAAATCATGGATAAAAGATTTAGAAATTGGAAGAACATATGGTTAAGTCCTGGAGGGAAAATGATACTGATACAATCATGCATATATTCTCTCCCCCAACACATTTAGTCTGTCCTTAAACCCCCTATTTCTACTGTTCAATCCATGGAGAAAAGAATGTCTAGATTCTTTTGGGGGGAAACTGATGATAGAAAACATAGGGTTTGGAAGAAATGGGCAGACATTGCTATTCCTAAATCTCACTATGGTTTAGGTTTTAGATTCATTCAGTCAATTGTTGATGCTTGTTCACTTAAATTATGGTGGAAAAGCCAGTTAGGTAACACAATGTGGGCAAAATTACTGTGGTCACTTCCCCATTCTCACAAGAATTGAAAAAAATGGAAGAGTATCTGTAATATTAACCCTATTGTAGAAAAGAATTCTCTAATTATTCATGGACAAGGTAACTGTGATTTTTGGTATGCTAACTGGTGTCCAAATGGTCCGTTGATAAATTGTATACCATCTCACATCATTATTTTCTTTGCATGATGCAGAAATTGAACATGAGAGGATAAATTGATTTGGAAACCTGAAATGACTGGTAGATTCTCTTTCAAAACTGCCTATAAAATACTAACATATAAATCAGGTAATTACCCAGTGACTAAGCTCATATGGAATCCTAGGTTACCTGAGAAGATCTCTATCTTTACCTAGAAATTGCTTAACTCACTCTTACCATTTGATGATATCCTCATAAAATGTGGTTTTAGCTTGGCCTTTAAATGCCCTCTGTGCAATCAATCTGACTCTATGGAACATTTCTTCATAAATTGCCATCTTGCTAAATCTATTTGGATTCAGAGTGCTGCTTTAGTGAATTTCAATTTGCAAAATGTGCATAACATTGTGGATACTTTTTTCATTTTCTGGAATTGTAGTAACCTTTCTGGGGTTCAGAAAAAGCAATGTCATCTGATACCTCCACTGATCTGCTGGGCTCTATGGAAGGCTAGGAATGCCTATTATTTTGATGCCAAACCATTTTCTTTCTCCCATAATAGCATGGAAGTTACAGATACTCTTTACCTTTCCATTACATCCTCTCCCTGCTTCCCATCCATATTTCCTAACTCAAGCTTCCAGTTCTCTTCTCTGATATCCCCCCCCAGACAATCACCAAAGCCAACCATTTCCACTGTATACTGGGAATTTCTTAATCCCAACGTTATCAAGGTTAATGTGGATGCATCATGGTCTAATACCTCTGTTTCTATTGGTTTAATTGCTCAAAATTACCAGGGTTTACCAATCCTTATCATATCGGAGCCCATAACAGCCGCATCACCATTGGAAGCTGAAGTTAAGGCAATCCTTATGGCTTGTCAGATCTGTCTTGATAGATATCCTAACCTCCTAATAGAATCTGACTCGCTCCAGGCAGTAAACATGATTAATAATCCTTCGGTTTCCAAATGGACTCTATACCCTCTAGTTTTCCGAGTGCACACTTTCTTATCCCATGCTACTCTTAAGCATACATACAGAGAATGTAACTCAGTTGCGAACGCCAATGCTAAATATCAATCATCCTTCCCGTCTGTTTCTCCTTTGCATGTGAATAACATCCCGGCACTTATTAAAGGCTTAATTTATATGGATAGTGTTCATACACCTTACATTAGAATCCATAGGTAAGCTTTCAAAGATGATTGATACTGCTGATTTTTTATTTCGTTTGTCTCAGGTTATGGACTACTTCCCTTCATGGCTCTGGATCTTCTACTCCTCCACGATGGCTACGGTTTTCACTGTCTCATTTGCATTTTCACATGGCGGATTTCCTGTATCTACCAACGGAAGCACAAGCCCAGCTTTGCTACTGATCTCTGGAATCAGCTCAGTTTTTCTCAACAGATGCGGACTTACAAGATCAACCTGCTTTGCGTGTCTTAACTTACTGATAGATTTCGACCGGTAGTTGCCTGGGCAAAGTTGTGAATTAACACGGGGTGTGGAGATTTGCTACTTTGGAATCGTAACTACTTTACTCAGTTTTTTTCTTCACCCTCACCACTGATCTTACATATAGTTGATCTATAGTTTCAATTATAGTACATAGTAGATATTCCTTTCCTTTTGTAGGTAATGATGTTGCCTTTTTGTAAAGACTACTATGCATCTTTCTTTGGTATGCTTCATTTTGGACTGGGGTACCAATATACCAACCCCCACCCTCGGGTGTTTTCATCTAAAAAAAATCCTTCCTATCGTACTTCAATTATTTGCATGACATTGATCAGCACTGATACTGATCGTTACAAATGAATGTCAATTATTAGTTGTCATTTTTACATACTCTCTCCATCCCAGGGGAATCTGCACACTTTCCTTAAAGGGGTGTCCCAGGCAAATCTGCACTCTTTTTGTTTCTTTCCATATTTGGCAAAAAAAAGTGACATGAATTTCTGAAATTACCCCCAGCATATTTTAACTATTACCAAAATATCAAAAAGGGTTATTCTAATTTGGGCCCAAATCCATTCATCTAACCCAATTTTAACTAAACCAATGGACCAAATTTACCGAACCCATTTTCACCTCATTAATTATCCCAACCGTTTCCAATTCAGAAGATAAGATCTCCATCTGATCTTATCTCTTCCGCATCGCAAGTAGCACCAATGAATGCGTCTTGGTCTTGTGAAAAGTGGAGCTCTCCTTTATTTGTTCCACAGTCTTCAGCGCCTCGTTCATTTCGCCTGCTTCCTTCTCAGACGCTCCTCTCCATCTTCCTCTTCCTCATCCTGAAACCATAGTCCTCATTTTTTGGCATCTTCCCCCAGTTCCCGTTGCTATTTTCATCATTTTTTGTTAGATCCGGTCAATTTCTGTCATCTTCCCCCTATAGTCCCTGTGATTTGGTTCGTTTTGAATGTTGTTTGACTCGAATTCCACCGATCAATCTTGTCGGCGGTGTTCGTTGTGCTACGTTTCAGATTCATATAGTAAGTTGGAGTTCGTCCTTGAGACGGAGGCAGATGATGCCACCTCCGCCTGGAGGTCTGACGCAGCCCTCAGGGAAACAGTGGTCAACGGCCACAGTGAAACGGTCTCCACTCCAGATCCAGGGAAATCTGCTATTGTCGAGCCACAGACTGATGTTAAATCTCCCACTGGCAACTTGTATGGTGGAGAAAATGTTCAACCGTGCCACGGTGAGCACGGTTTGGTTCCTCCCAGCCGTGGTATCGCCGGTGGAGAAGGTATGGGGATCGTTGCAGAACTAACGCAGTTCCCTTGGGACACAAATGTTCCAGATGACCCAGAGGACACCATGTATGGTAGCAACCAGGTGCTCTACCTGTTATGCCCTTGGTTGCGGGAGGAGCGCGACACCAGTCGGCGCAAACCCTAGCTCCGTTGGCATTTCGTTACATACGTGCCCGGAAAAAGATAAGTCTTTCACTGTTAATAGTGTGATGGTTAGTTCCTTTTACGTATCGTTCTGTATGTTAAATTTCCTCTGCCTAATCTAACTTTTATGTTCTTCACCCTGAGAATCCTATAAATATATAGGATCCATTCATTGGATGCCACTTTCGGTGGAGAAGAGATAAGATCAAACCGGATGTTAATCTTGAAATGGAAACGGTTGGGAGTATTAAAGAGTCGAAAATGGAAGGTTTCCATTTGGCAGATGAGGTGAAATCGTTCCTACCTTCAAACTAACCTTTTCTGTGTTCTGTGCGAGAGCCACTGTTTTATGCAGTTGCTCGATAATATATGTGGGATATTAATGTCCACTTTCTGTACAGAAAAAAGTTAGATTCTGCATGCATATTTATTTGTGAGAACACCTGATTTGCTTCAGGTGTTCGATGATATACTTGAAACTGTTCTGAGTTTTTATGATGCGTTGAAGCCTGAGTTTATGTGTCTTGCCTGAATTTCGGTGATGTGGTGAAGCCTGAGTTTGTTGTATCATTGACATGCCTCAGCCGTGTATTTGAACATGACAATAGTTTTAAGCATCGTCCCTAATTGTTGCCTGGCTGTAACATTGAGCATGTTCTCTTAATATGGAAAATATTAGAGAGATTGTTGCAAAAAAAAAGGTTAAACTTCATTAACCAAATGAACATTTAACTGGGGTTGGTGTCAGAACATCCCATGAACACCAAAAGTGGGATGTTCTTGGCTTGCAAAAAATTCCATCTAGCCAACCCCCAAAATGTTTACAATTCTGCATCTAAGGCCTATAACCTAAGGCATGCATAAGTGGCACCACAGTTTCATCTACTGCACCTTTACTGATTAGATACTCAATGCTTCCCCTTACAACCTCCTCACTTACTTGTAGTGATCTTGGCAGAGTTCCTTCCCTTATGTGTTTGTCCTTGTTCATGTGAGGCATCTTGTAGTTGTTTGACCCGCATGCTTTCAGTATTTCGATCATTGATAGTTGATGTGTAAGAAATACCTTGTTCAAACTGATTGCATCTTCTCTTTCATACGCTGGCTGCACCGCTACCATTAACTCCTCAACATTAGACGATGTATGTTCTTGTTGTAAGCTTTGAATTGAGTTGAAAAATCCCAAGTCTAGGATGTTACAGTCGAGTGAGTTTGCTGGTTGGTTGACTCAGTGTATGTTAAAACCATCTGCATCAGCTACTTCCCTGAATTCTGGATCATTGTTTCGAATGTGTAGCTTTGCATTGTCCTGCTGAATATGAATAAATTTTCCCAAGATGTGAGATGGCCACCGTGACTTAATTGCTGGGATGACTTCTGTGATTAGCTTCTCCTTTGTGACATCTCTTGTGATTTTTGGTGCTACTGCCTTTTGAACTGTCCCTTCTTGCTTGTTCTTGCTGTTTTTTATTGCTACTTGATCTTGAACGAATAGAAATATGCCCAGTTTACCATCAAATAGCAGTTCATCAACTCCCCATATTGGTCTGCTTACTGCACATATAAACATTAACTTTGGGGTATGTGACTTGTTTTTAGCTGTGCGATATGGCTCCGGTTCATCCGAGGCCAGTAGGTACCTTACTGTTTCCTGGCTTAAATAAAACCATTTCTCATCTAAGTGTATGACATGGTCCATTGATCTAAATCTTAGTTCAGGATCAAGCTTTTCTAAAATGAACCACATACGTGATACCTTATTGTGTTCTGTGAGAGCTGGTTTGATGCTATTTGTGTGGCTTTTTATTACCTTGGATGCCACTGCCCGTTGAACACTACTCTTCCCTATTCCGAGTGCTTTGGCTGTACCTCTAATAGTGCGCCTCTTCACTGCAGGCAATGATTTCAATTCATCCAGGTTGATTTCCTTCTTGTTCTTTGGAGGATGGCCTGTCATCCGATGACGCAAGTCCAGAGGTCTTCCTTGTGACATTTGAACTCGAGTAAGAGCCCAAATGGTGCTCACTGTTCGTATAGAACAGTCGAACATTGCTGCTGCCAACAATCGTGTCGAATGCAATAGCTTCCCATCCTTGTGATGCTCCAGCAAAAACTCCCCCAAATGCTGCCTCTCCTCGTTCGTCAGATTTTTCCGCATTGACCCTAAAAAAAACCCAATGAGGAATGGGAAGATGCAAAAAACTGAGAGCAACCACCACCCTCGGGTGAGTTGGGACGGCTCGAGGAAGTGTAAAACCATATCTGAGCGTTCCCCAAATACCCAAACCTTTTTTGGGTTTGGGGTTCGAAGCCCTGACTGATCCTTTCGTGGTGCCTTCATCAGTTTTTTTTTTACGTGGTTTTTAACCACAACTGAGCCCAGAATTGTGTGTATTTATAGAGCAGTGTTTGTGCAGCTGGGTGCACAATTTTTGAAGCTGTAAAAGTTACTGTACTGTTTTGGCGCCTACAAACGCTGACAAAAAAGCGGAAAATGTCCATGCATTTTACAGGAGGGAAAAATTATCCCCCTGATTGCCCCTTAATTTTTTTTCCCTCTGATGAAGTACCACGTGGGGTGGTCAGTCTCCAGTGGGGCCCAGGGGAAAAAATCTGCAGAGATTTCTCTCTCTGCAGATTCCCCTGGGACGGAGGGAGTACTACACTTCCCTTAACTACTTCATGTTTATCCATCCAACAAACTCTGTGAAGAAGTCTATTGAGTGGGTACGCGATTTAAAATTAATTTTCAGTTATGAAATGAGTTTCGGCATCAGCATGGTACATGTGAATATAACACATGAAAGTCTATTATCGATGGTCATTTTTAATGTAATGTAATTTTGTCCTCGTTTATATATAAATTTTATGAAGAGGTGTATAAATTTTTATGAGTGTGTCTCCTGATATGCAGCATGTTCATAATCTTATTGACAGATCACTTATATTTTACCTTATACATTGCATTTGTTAAATTACATACAAAATTTATAATTTTTAAAAACCTTTTTTTACATCTTATATTTTTATATTTTCACCTTAAAATACATATTATTTCTTGTTTTACCTTATAAAATGCAATATATAAGTTTTATAAAAAATTATAACATTTAAGGTAAAAATCCCTGAAAACTGACTACAAACTTATGGAAATGCCGTCTTTCCTGAAACTATTCCCAATTTTTATATACTACACTTCCCCTAACTACCTCATGTTTGTCCATCCAACAAACTTTGTGAAGAAGTCTATTGAGTGGGTACGCGATTTAAAATTAATTTCCAGTTATGAAATGAGTTTCGGCATCAGCTTAGTACATGTGAATATAACACATGAAAGTCTAGTATCTATGGTCATTTTTAATGTAATGTAATTTTGTCCTCGTTTATATATAAAATTTATTAACAGATGTATTGACTGGGTAGTTTCTTTCTTTTTCCATATTGGAAGCATAAAATATAAATAATGATGTCTGAAGAGAAATTGAGTCTGTCTGTTGAAAGATAGTGTTTTCATAAGTTATAAAAACACTTGTCAGGGACTCAAATGTAATTTTACTATAAAAAGATGAAAATTTTATGGGTTAAAACAATTAAAATTTGGGTCAAATTCAAGTTATAAGCTATTTGGGTAAAATCACATGCCTATTTGCATAAAACATATTCCATATTTAGAGTGAAACATTTGAATTTTAATTAGAAACGTTACATCTTTATAGTACAGCATATAATTTAAATATGTTTGAGTTTTAATAATATAATTTATATGTTTTCATAACATAATTCATATGGTTTATTCTAAAAATGTAATGTTTATAATTAATCAAAACTCATATGATTCAATTTTTTTACGCATACCATCTCACCATCAACTTCCTTAAAAGCGACGGGGACAGGGTCTCTCTCATTGGCTAACATGACCAACTGGCACGTAGCCGTCCCTCGGTCCCTACACTAAGTGGCAATCTCAAACTTGTCACACGCCTTCCCCTGATGCCCGCTTGCCTTTGTAAGGTCATCATTCATTGGATCGCGAAGGGGGTTGTCCTCATTATCTTCCTCGTTTTCTTCCGAAGCACCTGCTTTGGGAACACATATTTCACCCGCTGCCTCTTCCTCAAATTGAATCTTGAGGGGTACAACCGATGGAACCTCATCTTGTTTGCCTTCAGAAGCAACTTTGTGGTTCTCCATCGGTGGTTTTTTGGGTGGAGGGTCAGTCCTCTTTCTTTTTCCGGCCAACTTTTTTGGATTTAGGAGGCATCTATATATAGATATGTTTATATATAACCAACATCAAAATTGCATTAAAAAACAACAAACCAACATCAAGTTATACAAGATCATAACAAACACTTCAACTCACACAACACAATATCATTACAACCATGAAATGCAATTTATGAAAATTGTGCACCAACCAAAGAAACTAGTTCCATTTGAGGACCAAACCCTTTCCAAGACAAACCAAATTGGTTCTAGTCATGCAATTACGGTTAACAAACATCACTCAATGAACTATATCTCATACAATTTAGAAAAAAACACTTTAAACATCACAGTGAGAACTATATCTCCCACATTTAAGAACAAGCACTTCAACATCACACATTGAGCTATATCAAACTAACTTTAAAACAAACACTTCAAACATTACAATGAACTATATCTCACACATTTTAGAACAAATACTTCAATATCACAATGAACTGTATCACACTTCTGTATCACACTTCAGTATCACACTTCAGTATCACACAATGAACAACCCTGAACAGCTTAACGTTAACAAAGTTGCATTCATACATTTCATTTAACACATACAATTTCATACAAATTTCATTCAATGTAAAGGAAGTTAGCTTTTGTACACAGTAAAAAGTGTACGATTAGTGATGTACCTTAGAAGAAATCGCCTTGTTATCAGAAGGAAGGTGACTCTAGCGGCGCCGAGTGGAGAAAGCAAAGGAATGGAGTTTCGATATACAAAAATGGGGGGGTTGTGAGGTTGTTATATAAGGTTGGTTTAAGGAAGTGGAGTGGTAGAGGTGGAATGAGGAATTAAATGGTGGAGAACGTGGGTTTAAAGCGGATTGAAGGAGGAGAAACCGTTTGGGAAGTGTTTTGGAAGAGAAAAACGTAACTGTTATATGAGGAAGACGATTGGCCGTGTTTTACATAATCAGAGCCAGCACCGGTACTTAATCTGACATACCGGTGCTGACTCTAATTCTACTACATTCTAGTAGTCTCACAAATATTCTAAGTGTACACTACCGGTATTATACCAGTGTTGTAGCATGAAATGTCGGTGTCGTAGTAGGTTAAATTGTTTGCCTAGGTCCTGCACAAACTGATCGTAGGTTCTACTTTTTACCACTATATCATAAGCATAGATTTCTAAAAGTTTTCCAATCTGCTTCTTAAAGAGTTTTTCCACTAGTCGTTGGTACGTTGCCCCATCATTCTTTAGCCTAAATGGCATTTTCTTGTAACAGAAGGTGCTCACATCGATAATGAACAAAGTCTTCTCCTTATCCTCCTAATCTATGAGTATTTGATGGTAAACCCTATGAGCATCAATAAAAGGCCAAGATTTGGTAACCTGTTATTGCTTCCACCAGTTGATCCATAAAAGGCAATGGGTAGCTATCCTTTGGGCAGCACTTGTTTAGAACTGTGAAGTCAATGCACATGCGCCATGTCACATCTGGTTTTGGCACCAAGACTGGGTTGGCCAACCACTAGAGGTATAATACATATTTGATAACCCCTGCACTAAGAAGTTTATCAACCTCCGATCTAATTGCTTCAGCTCTCTCAAAGGAAAACATTCTCCATTTCTGCTTAACAGGCTTTATCGAGGGGTCAATGTTCAATCTATGAACAGCCAACTCTACATGTACCCCTGTCAAATCTGAAGTGTCCCAAGAAACCACATTTTAGTAATGATCCAACAAATAATTCAAATCATGTCAACTTTCTCAGGCATCCTGCTTCCTACCGGCATAGCCCCCACATCTCGAATGGAGAGCAGTTAGGTGTCGGCCGGTCCTACTTCACCGTGTACCGAAGTTACATTCCTTGCTTTCCCCACACCTTTTATTGCTTCATAGTTACAACTTCGAACAGCTTCCTGATCCCTTTAGATGGATGCCACTCTATTGTCCGTAGGAATTTCATCATCAGAAGGTATGGTGACCACACTGCTAGAGCTTGGCACATTCATGGTCTCCTTAGGATAACATTATAGGGAGTGAAAGCATCAATAAATGCAAAGCTTCATTGTACTGTGACCCCCTTGTTTCCATCTACTTCCCTAATAGGCAAGATTATTTCTCCTATCGGATAGACTGTCCTCCCAGTGAATCGTGATAAAGGTGAAGCGGACCTTTTCAGATCATACGCCCAATTCTAAGTTGATCAAAGAAATTTACAAACATGATCTCCACTCCACTTTTATCATCAATGAACACCTTTTTCACTAGCATGGGCCCAATCACTGCATAGATAATCATGGGGTCAGCATGGGGAGTTTGGTTAGGAACCGCATCTGCCTTAGAGAATGTGATTGTTTCATTAGGTCAAAGTTTTTCCCCATTAGTTCTCCTACTGGAACACATCATGATTATGCTTTCATAACTACATTTGAATACCATTCTCCAACAACATCACTGATAACGTTGACCACCATGTGAATAGCAGAATTCTCTACATTTCTATTTTTTCTTGGGGGTCTCGTTGCGGCTTATTGCAACGCTCATGTCATTGCCCTTGAGGGCCACAATATCCCTTGTTTCCTATGTTAAAGTTATTTTTAGGGGGCCACCTATTTCCTCTGTCATTCTTATACCTTTCATTGTCATCTCAATAGGACTGGCAAAAATATTCTTTTAAGAGGCCTTCTCTCTAACACCGGTCAATTTCGGATCGAAGGTGAGTGCATTCATTTGTGTTGTGCCCATAATCCTTGTGGTGATCACTGTATTTGTCGCTGGCTCTCCCATTTGCGAAAGCTAATTGGCTATCATTCATTGGAGGGGGTTGTTTGAAAATCCCTCTGTGAATACTACATATGTCTGCTGGGGAACGGCGCATGGGCATGTATTTTGTGAAGGCTGGTCTTTCGATAGGTCTCTTGCCCCGAGAGTCATTGGACTTTGACTATTTGGCCATTAGCCCTTCTCTTTTCTTTCGAATTGATTCCTCCACCTTTGAATGATGTTCTACAACCTCTTAGAGATGTTGCAGAATTTTTGGGGCATTTGCTATTAGTTTCTATATAACTCCAAATCCTCAACTCTCAACAGGTACCCCTGGATAATTTCATTCTCTGTGCCTTCGACCACCCCCAGGTCTTCATCGACATACCTGTGATAGAAGGCAGTAGTGGATTCCACTGGCTTCTATTTCGTTTGGTATAACTCTGTTAGTGTCTTGGTGAATTTCTTTTTCTGGCAATACTGACTCAATAAGGCCCCACTAAAGTGTTGATACGAATGCAATGAATCCCTTATTAACTTATTGAACCACTCCTATAGTTTTCCTCAAAGGTAGCTACCCATAAACTTGTAAGTCAACCTCTCATCGAAATCTGAAGAATTCATCAACCTGAGGAAAGTTTGGATGAACTCTTGTGGGTTTGAATCTCCCGAGTATGTAGGATGTCCTTCTTGTTACTTCATTTCCTGGAACCATCGAGCAGTAGTTACTACTGAGCTAAATGGAAACCTAACAGTTTGCCCTATCGGCCCAATCAATTTCCAATTCCCTATCTAGGGCCTTCTCTACTCCACCATACCGGTATTCCCTGCCTGGAGTGGGTCCTCGGAGGTCTCCAGGATGAACGAAGTGTGCGCCTCCTTGACCTCCAGTTAGGTCTGGGACCCTTGCCCAAGGCATGACTCCTTGACCCTGCTCAACACCCTAAAATGGATAAACCGTCATCGGGGAAGACATAGGGTAACTTACCTTCATGTAGTTTGGGAAGGGGGGTTGGGGCCTCTACGGTGATGTCTCTCTCGTGTACCTCATGTATGGGATTCCGCATACCTAGCTGGCCATGGGTAGTGCTCGGACTTGTGCTTCAAGCGTTGCTGGAGAAAAATAAGTCATCAAAAATATCATAGTCGTCAAAGGATAAGGGGTCATTGGGGGGGAGGGAGGCAATTTGATAACCTGCCGCTATCAACATCTATTTGAAATGATCGAAGCTCCGTGGGAATCCCTTATCCTGGGGTCTTCGATCATGAGCTTCAACTTGTGAATCTCCATAGAACTCCGTGAGATGATCATCGACACCTTGCGACCCAACTAATGGTATCTCAGCACCAAGTTCTTAAACTGGTTCGATGGCAGCCTCTGCTCCTGAAGCTCCGGGTAAGGTCCCGGCCTGTGGCCCTTCGATCACAAGAGTTGTTAGGCTAGATCCTGCCAAAACATTGACTGGTGCTGTGGGTGAACCTTGCCTTACAATGGGAGGGAGACTTTTCTCCCCTTCCCTCGACATGTACGAAGATCTAAACTCAATGCCTGCACCAGTCCCTTTGCACTTCAACTTTTCACTCCGAAGAGTTGAAGTCATCGACTCAGACATACGCTGTAAGATTCAGATCTGATTCAAACTTTGGGTCCCACTGGCTAGGCCACTTGATGCGTATAGTGACCTTCATTCACCACCTGACCCGAATCAGATCAACGCACCCTGTGCCTTACAAAATAGGAACATACCCCAAGAACTCTGAGGGGAGACTCTCTGATGGTCTAGTCAGCAATTTTGTAGTGAGTAAAAGTAGGAAAAGAAAGTGTTACCAAAAATAGAAGACATACATCTCTATTTATATTGTTCCTAAACCCTAATATCATTGGTCTATGACCTAGTTTCTTTCGTCTTCTAGTGAATGACCCAATAATGATCCCACTAATAAGTGTCTTAAGTATTGGGCTCAGCTTAATTAGGTTTGGGCTCAGCCTAATTAGGTTTTGGCTCTACCATGTCATCATTTGGTATTTCCTCCCGTATGTCACACATGGTACTTACAACTATGCCAATATACTTACAACTATGCACTCTATTCCAGTGACATCATAAACGATTCCCTATCAAATCTCTCCCAAGGTTAACGTGCCCACACTTAAAGAAATAAAGCCCACCTAAAAGGGCAATTCCTCGCGTAGGTCGCAATTGTTAGATATGTAGTGAGTGCATTACATCCTAGACACTCCACTGTGGAATCTCAATTCCTAGGCCTAGAGAGGCAAAGATAAAGACACCTTGTGATGACTCTAGAGTCAACACAACCCTAGTTTCTTGGAAAAGTCATGCTAATATATTAGGGCAAGCAAGGGACATTTCCCTGTCAGGATTTGCATGATCGACCACCCGACGTGTTGATTTCTCACACAACTAGCTAATTAAAATCTTGTACAACACATAAAGGAATTTATCTCAAAGGAAATGAATGCACTCATCTCCCAGGTGTTCTTCCTACTCCACAATTCTATCACTCCCAAGATAGCAATGAGGCCTAGCACGATTCTATACTACCTCACATGCATGAGTGCATTATCATAATGACATAGCATAGATCCCAATTTCATATAAACCACAAGTTTAAGTACAAATATTCATAGGACAATATAGTTAAGGAAATAAAAATCTCAAAAAGGAATAATCAAAAACATGAATACAAATATCCCAAGCTACTAATCTACTCCATAGAAAATAGATCCATGGAAAATATGGAGCTAGATGCCATGAATCTAAAAAAAATAAGATGACAAAAAGAAAAGAAAAGAGAAAGAGACAAGAAGAAGAACTCTAGAGAGAGAGAAAAAACTCTCATCTTCCTTCCACCTAGAGAGAGAAATAAAATCTACATTATGCATGCTTTCCTTACCCTAAGAGATTAAGGGTTATTTATATAGAACAAGATAAATGGGCTTCTAAAGGCCTAAGTTTGGAAGAAACCCTAATTCTCCTCTAGAATGTAAACCCTAGTAGACTAAAGGCTATATATATAGTAGTGGGAGATTGGGCCTAAAATAGGACAAAACCCTAATCAGCCACCGCTGACATAGACCAACGTGGATGGCACAGTCTGTGCCACTGACGTGGTCTCGTGTTGGCGCATTCCATCAGATCTGGCATAGGTTGCATGCCTCGTGCAAGTGCGGGGCGTGCAATTGGGCACACCCATGTTGGGTGGGTTCTGCATCCTCTGGCGCGGCTCATCTTTAGGAATGCCATTTTTGCACTTCTGATCTACGGTCTTTGTCGTTTGGCACAAGTCATCATCAGAATCCTAATTTTGCTAAGTCTTTTGGCACATGCTGCTTCATTCTTTACATTGCGCTGGCTAGTCTCGACATTTTGGACTTGGAACAATGTGGCCAATGTGAAATGGGATGGTCCGCACCTCATACTTAGCCATTTTGGAGTGAAAAAAAGCCTCTTGAGCACACGACCTGAAGAGATTGGCACGGGCCGTGCCGGTATTTGGCGTAGCTCATGCCAGAAGCCCTTAGCACAGATCGTATGGCATGGCACAAACCGCTGGTGCTTGGTCTCATGTCGTCCATGAGCATTATGTGCCTTCCCAATGATACTTCGCCCGGCTGAACTTCTTTGCTATGTAAAGATGAAGTGTTGTTCAGTTTTGAGAGTTCTTATAGTCTATTTTATAGTGCTCGAGAAGAAAATTCCAATGGAATCAACCTCAAAGGATGATTCTTCTAGGATCATTCCCAAAACTTGGAGCAACTCTCAGACAACAATCCTCTATTTCTTCTTTAGCTGCTTTGAACTTCAATGCCACCTACCTTTGGCTCCATCTCTCTACTACCATGATGTGATGTTCATGGCCTTCATCTATTACCATTTTAATATGAATAGTCTTCAACATCTTCTACCGTCCTTGCAAGCGGCCTTCAATATAAAATGTAACTAAAAGTATCCATGAGCGACCAACTAAGGATGATCACAAATGAAGATCTAGGTGCTCGTGGATACAAGGTTTCCATTAGTGCCAATTAATTC
The DNA here is from genome assembly GCA_037428765.1 of Rubia yunnanensis. NCBI lineage: Eukaryota > Viridiplantae > Streptophyta > Magnoliopsida > Gentianales > Rubiaceae > Rubia > Rubia yunnanensis. The sequence continues at coordinate 58,345,448 of CM075069.1, read as the reverse complement.
TACAAAATGCGGGATTTAGACAAGAAAGCCAAACATGGACTTCTTAACCCCTTGTCAAGTAAACTAAACTAATGCTGGCAATCTAACAAGTAAAACAAGCTAATTATTATGTCTAATGCATAGGTTAACACATGCCTAATGGTGCACATCAATCTCCCCACACTTAAGCCTTTACTCATCCTCGAGTAAATAAGAGCAAGAAAAAGCCTAAGTGAAGTGTAGCATGAGGGTATAAGTTAGCCTATGCATTAGGCTTATTCCTAGATTTTCTTGTTTCCCCCAAAGAAGCAGAATCTCACAACTCTCAAACTCCCCCAGAGAACCTAAAGTAATGCAACCACCCAAAATAAAGTGAAGAAAAAGGTAAGCTAAAAAGATAATTGTTTTGGCTAGCTTACTTTCCCAAGAAGTTCCCCAAAAGCAATCCATGAGTCGTTGCCAAAAAACCACCAAGAAAATCCTAAGGATTTCAACTCAATTGTAACCAAGGTTAACTCTAGATTCTCAACTCAATCACAACCAAGGAAGGTGTCAAAGTATCGTTGACTTAGTTTTTGTTTTCTCTTAACGTCTCTCATTTTACCTAGGAGCCCTTTCGGTTTACATCCTAGCTTTAACAAACAAATGGTACTCACTTTCACATTTTTTCCACACGGCCTTTCATTTTGCCTAGGTTCGTAAACCTAGCCAGACCTAGCCTCTTATTTTTACCTAATTTTTTTGACCTATCTAGGCTTTTCCGAATGTTACCCAAGCCTCCCTTCGAGTTTCCGAATTGTCCGGGTTTTTTATATTTTTTCATTTTTTTTTCAAATTTTCATTTTTTTAAAGTTTTCTTTTCAAAATGCTCTTAGAAGAGCTATTAGATACATATAAAAACTAAGAATCGGAAGTTTTATCTAATCCCCTCCCCCACACCTAAAGCTTCCATTGCCCTAAATGCATACACACAAGCATGGGGCATATGTCAAGGGAAAGAAATAAGAGAGCACTTACAATGAAAAATGGACGCTAAAATCTACCCTTGATAGCACAATCATGGAATGTAACAAACAAACTATAATCACCCCAATATACTACCCCTAACCTCTAATCAACCAAGTTCAACCTGGCCACTATCATGCACCACAATCAGAAGAAAGTATTGAATCACAGTGGAGAGTTAACTCTTAGGTTTCGAGTTGTGTGTTCCAGGGGTTTGAGGGAGGTGGGTTTTGGTGGTATTTTCTTGGGGTGGTAGGGAAGAAATGGTGATTTGGATGTAGGAAAGTATGTGAGCTTCATGGGTCGTGCACGTCTACACGCCCCATGAATTTGGGGTTTGATTGTCCTCCTTGTCCACCATCTTGATCATCAAGAACCATGTACATCTACATGGTCCATGAGTTGGACTCCCCGTTTGCTCACCTTCCTCCAAGAACATATGATTCCAACAAAACACACATGCACACCGAGTGTAATAGTGTTCCACAAACAAAAGGCTACATATAGGAAAACACACAAAAAAATACTAAACCAATCTAACTTTTCAAAGCCCATGTATCCTCCCGAGAAGCTCCATATATTTAAGATCTTCGGCACGACCCTAATGTTATCCATATGGTGTGGGTTTGTACCCCATCACCATTGGTAACAAAAAAATGGAGAGGTAGGGTAACCATCTTCCAAGAGGAAGATGTAGTAGAGGAGGAGTCAACCTTAGAGGGAATAGGTGGTTTGGATGCTTAGCATATTCAATTGGATTCTCTAAGGTTTCTTCTAAGGGTTCCGAAAATGTGGGAGTTGGTGCTATAGGTGGAGGTAGGGGTGAAAATAGGTAATATTGTGAATTAATTATAATCAACCCCTACTCGATTTCTTCACTCTCAACATACCATTTCCCATCCCCTTTGGATTATCTACCAAAATTTCACATTCAACTAGGGATAGTTCATTTTCGGGACATTGGGTTTCAAGTTGGCTCACCCTTTCCATCAAATCAAGCATTTTCCCTTCAACTTTCTCAATACTTGAGAATAGTTGAATTCCCAAATCACTAATCTTTCTAAGCATTTGTGATTAGAGTAAATCATTACTCTTGGTCACATTAGCTATAGCTTGTAAAATATCTTCATAATCTGATTTGGGAACCAATCCTAGGGATTGGTTTTGGAACATTGGATAACTTGGTGAGAGCCATCTATTTATCCCAAAGTGTTGGTTTCCCGATGCATTTTCATACCACGAATTTGAGTTACCACTAAACCTTGAATTTGGAGAATTGTGGTATGGGTACAAATTTTGATCTCATTGGCCTTTGGAACCAACAACTCCTACATCTCTCTCATTTTTGTTCATCCAAGAGCAAGACTCCATAGGGTGGTCACAATGACATATCCTACAAAATCTTACTCGTTGATCCTCCCTTCTCCCAATGTCACTCAACCATGGGGAACACTCCGTAGGATGATCAAAATGACACCCTACAAAGTTTCATCCGCTGAGTACTTTCCCACATTTTTTCAATTAAACACAAACAACGAAAACACACAAAATTAGGCATCGTGGCGCAAGGGTCCTTCGTTTGCACCAAGAGCTCAAGCAATACCTACTTCGGAAAAAAACAAAAGAACAATACTAGCTACTCAAGTTGGATGTTAAGAAAATTAACAATTAAACTTTTAAACTAGCATCCCCGACAGCGGTGCCAAAATTTGACCCGTCTTCACTCAGGGTCGTAAAATTTCATACCTCAAACTAACCCAAGAAAAGGCATAGGATCAAAGATAGATATTTATAGTTATGCACCCAATTCTCTACTAAGCTACCTATAGGGTAGTTAGTGGCAAGTCCAGGTATAACCGTAGAGATACTAGGGCCTAATAGTCAATTAAACACAACAATGAACGGGTCGTCAATCCATTGTGTTGCTGGGTTTTTGGGTTTTTTAAATTATCAACTACAATTATAAAAGATAAAACGTAAGTAATCTATATAAATAGGCACTTGGGGGTGCTTGCGTAACATGATTGATATATGGCTTCTATCCTCGATTCATTCACATATAGACTTATAAACCTATATATTACCGATGTCACACAATGTGGAGATATCAAGGTATTTCTCCCCGTCTGTCACACGTGGTACTTACCACTATGCCAATATCTCATCATCTCCATAATTAGGGAACACTTTCTAGTCCAGTGGCGCCACGGACCATTCCCTATTGCATCACTCCCAAGGCTAATGCACCCTTGCTCAGAGAAACAAAGCCCGCCTAAAATGGCAAAGCCTCCTGTAGGTCAAAACTGTTAAATATGTAATGAGTGCATTACATCCCGGACACTCCAATGTGGATCTCAAATCCTAGGCCTAGAGAGGCAAAGGAAAAGACACCTTGTGATGACTCTAGTGTTGGCACAGCCCTAGTTGCTACGAACAATCACGTTAATCTATCAGGGTAAGCCAGGGACATTTCCCTATTGGGTTTTCCAAATCAACCGCCCAACATGTTGATTTCTCACACAACTAGCCAACTAGAATCATGTACAACACATAAAGGAATTTGTCTCAATGGAAATAAATGCACTCATCTCCCCAATGTTCTTCCTACTTCACAATACTAACACTCCCAAGATAACAATGAAGCCTAGCACGATTCTATACTACAACAAATACATGAGTGCATCATCATAATTATGTAGCATAGATCACAATTTCATATGAACCACAAGTTCAAGCATAAATATTCATAGGAAAATATAAATAGGGAAATTAAAATCTCAAAAAGGAAAAATCAACACATGAATACAAATATCCCCAAGCTACTAATCTACTCCCTAGAAAATAGATCAATGACAAATGTAGAGTTAGATGCCATTGATCTAAGAAAATAAGTTGAAGAAAAGAGAAGATAAGAAGTACTCTAGAGAAAAGAGAGCTCTCATCTTCCTTCTACCGAGAGAGAGAAATAAAATCTACATTATGCCAAGTTGCCTTACCCTAGGAGACTAAGGGCTCTTTATATAAGAGAAGATAAATGGGCTTCTAAAGGCCCGAGTTTGGAAGAAACCCTAATTCTCCTCTAGAATGTAAACCCTAGTAGACTAAAGGTTATATATATAGTAGTAGGGGATTGGGCCAAAATCCTAATTAGCCGCTGCTAACACAGACTGCTGCCAATGGTACAGCACGTGCTGTTGATGTGGCCTCATGCTGGTGCGGGCTGCATGCCTCGTGCTGGTGCGGGCCGCATGCCTCGTGCTGGTGCGGGCCGCATGCCTCGTGCTGGTGCGGGCCGCATGCCTCGTGCTGGTGCGGGCTGCATGCCTCGTGCTGGTGCGGGCTGCATGCCTCATACTGGTGCAGGGCGTGCGGTCGAACGGAATCATGCTGGGCACGGTCCATCTTTAGGAACATCATTTTTGCATGTTTGATATGTGGTCTGTGTCGCTTGGCATAAGCCATCATCAAAATCCTCATTTTGCTCAATCTTTTTGCACGGGCCACTTCATTCTTCACATCCTGCTGGCAGGTCTCGACATTTTGGACTTGGAATGGTGTAGGGCATGTGATATGGGATGGTTCGCACCCATACTTAATCATTTTGGAGTGAAAAGAGCTTCTTGAGCACACGGTTTGTAGAGATTGGCTGGACCAGTACTGGGATTTGGCATAACTTGTGCTGCTTAGCGGGGCTCATGCCAGAAGCCCTAGGCATGAGCCGTATATCATGGTACAGTCTGCTAGTGCTTTGTCTCGTGGTGTCTATGAACGGTTCATGCTTGCCCATTGATGCTTTGCTTGGCATAACTTCTTTGCTCCGCTACGGATAAAAAATTGGTCCATTTGAAGAGTTCTTGTAGTCGATTTCATAGCGGTTGAGATAAAAAATCCAATGGAACTAACCTCAAAGGTTGATTCTTCTTGGGTCATTCCCAGAATCTGGTGCAAATCTCTGATCACAATCCTCCGTTTCTTTCTTGGCTGTTTTAAACTTCAATGTTGTCTATCTTTGGCTACATCCTTCTACTACCATGATGTGATGTCTCTGGCTTTCATCTACCACCATTATAATGTGAATGTCCTTCAAAATCTTCTAATGTCCTCGCGAACGACCTTCAATATAAAATGTAACTAAAAGTATCCATAAGCGACCTACTAAGGATAATCACAAAGGAAGATCTTGGTACCCATGGATACAAGGTGTCCATTAGAGCCAATTAAGTCTACAAAATGCGGGATTTAGACAAGAAAACCAAACATAGCCATCTAAACCCCTTGTCACATAAACTCAACTAATACTAGCAATTCAACAAGTAAAACAAGCTAATTATTATACCTAATGCATATGTTAATACATTCCTAATGGTGCCCATCAAGGAAGCTAGAGACCGTTGGAATTTGCTCGAAACTTGTGGATAGATGCTTAAACTGATTGTGAGGCTCCTCTATTTATACCCATTTTGGAACGACATTGTTTTGAAGCATCGTGGTTACAGCCTTAACGGTTGCGACGTCGCATAACAGCCAATTCAAGTGACATGGTGTTGACCACATACCTATGTTGTTTCACACCACTGTGGAGTCCACCATGAAGTCTACAATGTCACACCACAGTCGGACTAGGCAAAATAAAGTTGACCACTTACCGACTTTGCAGCCTTATATGGGCCTAACAATTGCAGCCCATCAAGCAGGTGGTCAAAAATTCGAATTTATGTACAATAATTGTTCACAACAATTTGCTATGAGAGAGATGGATTTACATATGTTGAAGGAGGGAGAGGGAGTTACATATGAAGGATTCTTTGTTTACGTATGAAGGATTCAATAACATTGAAATACAATTCAGGATATTAAATTCATGAATTATAATAAAATTCAAGAAATAAAATTCTAGAAATAAAACTCATGAATTATAATAAAATTCAAGAAATTTAGTTCCTAATTTGAATTAATTTGTTTTAAACAAATGTTTAAAAGTAAGTAATCAGTCAAATCTGTGGGAAAGAATGATGACATAAAAAACTATGGGCCCAGCACCATTTACCACCTCGAAATATAGTGTGTCCCCAACCAAGAGTTCCTCTTCATCAAGAAACTTACCAAACCCCTACTAGGTTAGGGTCTTGAACCTTGTATTCCCTGAGTAGTGCATCACATACTCCATTCTGTTGTACCACAGCAAAATGGAAAACTTGTACAGCGGTAGGAGCCCTGAAATCTGGTCTAGGACGTAGTGATTTATAAAGAAAAAACCACATTTTGTAAATATGAAAGTAACTTATAGAAAAATTGAATTGAAAATATAATACATCATATGTAACACGGAGGACTTACCGAAATAGAAATTGAACCGAAGTTCATCTGGGTAAGAGTGTGGACAAAGAGTGGAATGACATCCCCGAATGTAGTCCAGGGATGATGATCCTCACCCGAATCGCTTGGGATCTGCATTGATCATGGAAATCGTAAATAATTTAATTAGAAAATAAATAAAATATTAAATGGAATTTAAATATGAACAAGAAAATACTCACCTCAATCGGGGCACGTCTACTCGAACCAGAACTGTTAGCCATGATTCCTGATATTCGATATAATTGGAAAAATTAATCTATTTCGTGGCCTAAAAAATGACTTGGCCGACATTTATAAGCGACATCGCTAACACGCCGTGTCAAGGTAATGTGAAAGTTGACATGGCACTATGACGTTGCCAATCAGTCGGCAGAACCGATATGTTAAATGAAAACAATGCGACTCCGTACACTAGTAGTTTTAACAGAAAAAAGTATAAGCGACGTCCTGAAATGATGCTTCAAAAGAAGGAGAACTGAAGAACCAATGATGTTGCATTCAAGCCTAATAGACGCATTCTCAACAATAGAAAATTGGAGCAAACAAAAATTATAAACAACAAAATTTGGCCGATGGACAGATGAGAACTTAAAACTGAAATTCCTACAACCTAGAGCAAACATCCATGGAAATTTTAATACGAAAAAAACACTCATAATTTCCACCATATGCATATCAAAATTAATGACAAATACAAAAAATGAAAGTAATCTTGGGAATCTAGAAAGCATACCTTTGAGAAGATAGGTTCAGAGACTGTTGATATTTGCGGAAATGTCGTATGCATGTTTGAAGTTATGTATGAGATGGGCTCCATATATATTTGTTATGGATCATTTTGTATTCTGCCTTGGGTACAACGACGTCGCAGGTAAATCAACCAAAATAAAAAGGTACCGAAGATTGAGCGAATTCGGCTAATCCAAATGCGTGCGTCACAATTTCAGCCCATTAGCATAGCACAGGGCCTATGTTTGACCAACTGCATATGCGGCGCCGCATGTCCATCATGTTTAGAGACATTAGACCGGCAAGAGACCAATACCATCTCGCATTAAAGTAGGCCTCACCGTTTCGGTCCACTGGAATAGCAACTGGGCTCGCGTTTGACCAAAATGAACATAATTGACCTTAAAACCTATATACTACTAATTGAAGTTTATAAATTTCCATGAACTTTATAGACGTCCAGTTTGATGGGAATCAATTTTAACACAACCTGTGAACTTTATTAACGTCTAGTTTGATGGGAACCACCACATAGAATCGCATGAAATTTCATATTCTTGGTTTTTGAGGAAATAAAAATAGAATATAATTCTGTCCATGAAAAGTTTTAAATGGATAGCACATGGCCTAGAGTAAATTGTAGCAGATTACTAACAAGTATACAAGACGTCATTCAGAAAAACTTGTGGAAGTATATATGGATTAAGACAAGTTTCTTTATTACACTTGGATAGTATAAGTTCAACTTTGGATGTCAAAGTTTTGGATCAATCATTATCACGGTTGGGAATGACAGTGTACTTTTATAATTTTGCACTTAGGCCCCTCCTAGAAAGTGCGAGAACTTGAAATGTAAAACTTGAGATACACTCAACTTATTTATCAATTCACGGCCATTGTATTACGATTTGATCATGAACGGTTATACTGGGGTAATCGTTCGTCATTTTTGTCAGTATTCCATCAATAGCCTTACGATAGTTGTTATAATCATTACCACATCATAGAATCACATGAAATTTCATATTCTTGGTTTTTGAGGAAATAAAAAGATAATATAATTTTTTCCATCAAAAATTTTTAAGCAATAGCACATGACCTAAGGTAAATTGTAGCAGATTACTTACAAGTATACAAGGCGTCATTCAGAAGAACTTGTGGAAGTATATGTGGATTAAGACTACTTTCTTTATTACACTCGGATAGTATAAGTTCAACTTCGGATGTGAAAGTTTCTTTTCGAACCAATCATAATCGGGTTTGGGACTGACAGTGTAGTTTTATAATTTTGCACTTAGGTCCATCCTAGAAAGTGGGAGAACTTGAAATGTAAAAATGGAGATACACTCAACCGATTCATCAATTCACGACCACAATGTTCCAATTTGGTCATGGACGGATATGCTGGGGTAATTGTCTGTCATTTTTGTTAGTATTCCATTAATAACCTTATGATAAGTGTTATGAGAACGATAATTTCCACCACATAGTATCGAATAAAATTTCATATTCTTGGTTTTTGAGGAAATAAAAAGATAATAGAATGTTGTCCATCAAAACTTTTCAAGCAATGGCACATGGCTAAGAGTAAATTGTAGCATATAACTAACAAGTATACAAGGCGTCATTTAGAAGAACTTGTGGAAGTAAATGTGGAATAAGACAAGTTTCTTTATTACACTCAGATAGTATAAGTTCAACTTTGGATGTTAAAGTTTCTTTTTGGACCGATCGTAATTGGGTTTGGGACTGACCTTGTACTTTTATAATTTTGTACTTAGGTCTCTTCTAGAAAGTGAGATAACGTGAAATGCAAAACTGGAGATACACTAAACTGATTCATCAATTCAAAACAACAATGTTCCAATTTGGTCATGGACGGATATACCGGGGTAATCGTCTGTCATTTTTTGTTAGTAATCATTAATACCCTTACGATAAGTGTTATGAGAATGATAATTTCCACCACATAGAATCAAATGAATTTCATATCCTTAGTTTTTGTGGAAGTAAAAAGGTAATATAATTTTGTCTATCAAAACTTTTCAAGCGAGAGCACATGGCATAGAGTAAATTGTAGCCGATTATTTACAAGTATACAAGGCGTCATTCAAAAGAACTTGTTGAAGTATATATGAACTAAGACCTATTTTCTCATTACACATGAATAGTATAAGTTCAACTTCAGATGTCAAAGTTTCTTTTTGGACCAATCGTAATCGGGTTTGGGACTGACAGTGTAGTTTTATAATTTTGTAGTTAGGTCCATCCTAGAAAGTGGGAGAACTTGAAATGTAAAACTGGAGATACACTTAACCGATTCATCAATTCACTACCACAATGTTCCAATTTGGTCATGGACGGATATACCGATGTAATCATCTGTAATTTTTGTTAGTATTCCATTAATAACCTTACAATAAGTTTTATGAGAACAATATTTCCACCACATAGTATCGAATAAAATTTCATATTCTTGGTTCTTGAGGAAATAACCTTACAATAAGTTTTATGCGAACGATAATTTCCACCACATTATTGGTTCTTTAGGAAATAAAAAGATAATAGAATTTTTTCCATCAAAAATTTTCAACCGATAGCACATAGATAAGAGTAAATTCTAGAAGATTACATATAAGTATATAAGGGGTCATTTAGAAGAACTTGTGGAAGTATATGTGGATTAAGACCAATTTCTTTATTACACTCAGATAGTATAAGTTCAACTTTGGATGTTAAAGTTTCTTTTTGGACCGATCGTAATTGGATTTGGGACTAACCTTGTACTTTTATAATTTTGTACTTAGGTCCCTTCTAGAAAGTGAGATAACTTGAAATGTAAAACTGAAGATACACTCAAATGATTCATCAATTCATGACCACAGTGTTCCAATTTGGTCATGGACGGATACTGGGGTAATCGTCCGTCATTTTTGTTAGTAATCATTAATACCCTTTCGATAAGTGTTATGAGAACGATAGTTTCCACCACATAGAAGCAAATGAAATTTGATATTCTTGGGTTGAGGAAATAAAAAGTTAATAGAATTTGGTTTTTAAAAAAATTTTAAGCGATAGCACATGGCCTAGAGTAAATTGTAGCATATTATTTACCAGTATACAAGGAATCATTCAAAAGAACTTGTTGAAGTATATGTGGATTAAGACCATTTTCTTTATTACACTCAGATAGTATAAGTTCAACTTCAGATGTCAAAATTTCTTTTTGGACCCATCATAAACGGGCTTGGGATTGACATTGTACTTTTATAATTTTTCCCTTAGGTCCGTCCTAGAAAGTGAGAGAACTTGAAATGCAAAACAGGAGATACACTTAACCGATTCATCAATTCACGACCACAATGTTTCAAATGGTCATGGATGGATATACTAGGGCAATCGTCCATCATTTTTATTAGTATTCCATTAATACCCCTATGATGAGTGTTATGAGAACGATAATTTCCCCCACATAGAATCGCATGAAATTTCATATTCTTGGATTTTGAGGAAATAAAAGGATAATAGAATTTTGTCCTTCAAAATTTTTCAAGCTTTAGCACATAGCCTAGAGTAAATTGTAGCAGATTACTTACAAGTATACAAGGCGTCATTCAGGTTAACTTCTGGAAGTATATGTGGATTAAGACCAGTTTCTTTATTACACCCGGATAGTATAAGTTCAATTTTGGATGTCAAAGTTTCTTTTCAGACCGATCATAATTGGGTTTGGGACTGACAGTGTACTTTTATAATTTTTTTACTTAGGTCCCTACTAGAAAGTGGGAGAACATGAAATCTAAGACAGGATATACACTCAAATGATTCAGCAATTCATGAACACAATGTTCCGATTTTGTCATGGACGGATATACCAGGGTAATTGTCTGTCATTTTTATTAGTAATCCATTATACCCATACGGTAAGTGTTATGAGAACGATAATTTCCACCACATAAAATTAAATGAAATTTCATATTCTTTGTTTTTTAGGAAATAAAAAAATAATAGAATTTTATCTATCAAAAATTTTAAAGCAATAGCATATGGCCTAGAGCAAATTGTAGCAGAATAGGCATCATTCAGAAGAACTTGTGGAAGTGTTGTAGATTAAGACCAGTTTATTTATTTAACTCAGATAGTATAAGATCAGCTTCGGATGTCAAAGTTTCTTTTCGGACCAATCGTAATCGAGTTTGGGACTCACATTGTACTTTAATAATTTTGCACTTAGGGCCCTCCTAGAAAGTGGGAGAAATTGATGGTTGATAATTGCATATTTTAATTTTGACGACAATGTTGTTCCACTTTGGGTATAAATTGTTAGACAAAACGGCCGCAATCTTAAAACCGAGTATTTTACTATGCTTTTCAGAAATTAGACTATGGACAATACATGTGACGTCAGAGTTCTCTCACGTAGAATGAAACACAAACTAAACAAGGACCGACGTCGGTTAATCTAAAAATTTCAACGGGAAATGAAAATTTCAGCCGAAAATTTGAACCAGAATTTCCCCCCACCCCATTTCAAGTCAATAAAGCTTAGCACTTATACTCATTTCCCATCAATAACACAAATCCTTTAACCCAAACTAACACATCATCCATTCCATTCACACCTTCAATAATTAAAGAGCTCAATCAAATTGCATCTCTCTAACATCAACAAGATCTAAGGATGGAGCATTTAAGGGTTCAAATCCCTTGAGGTATTTTCCATCCATTCCATGTTCATTTACGAATTTGGTGATAGTCCTACTACACTTTTTTTTTCTTCATTGATCAATGATTCTAAAACTTTATGAGTATATGATGATTGTTTTACATGTGATATATTGTATGTTGTTTTTGTTTCCAAGATAATTTTATGTTTGTAAAGAGTGAGACACAATGCTAAGATTTGTATGACTATAGTATGAATGTGTGACTTTAGTCACATTGCATCGGGCCATGCAAAATGGTACTAAACAAGGGACGACATCACATAGAAAGAGGATTTATTGACATGTCTATGAGTATCAGACCGACGTCACCATTAAATTAGATTTCCAGTGCTGAAAAAGGGCAATGTCACCGATTTCCATGATTTTTGTCATAAAACTAGTGTTTTTCATCATTTCAGCACTAGTTTCTACCCCCGAGGGCTTAGGTACCGGTGCCGATGTGCCTGTTTTCCAGTAGTGGATTTTGGCTTGATGTTGAACGAACTGAACTAATTGCAACTGATGGAGCTGAAAGCTGTGTGCTTAATTCTTCATCTTTATCAATTTTGCCTACTATTACTAACACAAGGGGTGAAGATAATAACAAAGAAACCTATCCAAATAAACCACCAATCACCTAGTCATATAGCTTTGATAGGTATAGTTTTGTAAGTTCTCATTGTATGTAAACTGATATAATTTTGAAAGGTATGTTATATTTTTAAATTCCCCCTTCCACTAAACATAATAAAAAGTTGATCACCCATATTACCATGGAATGTAAATATACAAGCATCACAAAAAATTTTAGAATATATTTTTGAATCATATAGATATTGTATTTCTATTAATTTGATGGAAGTTTTAAGGATGGGTGCTTTGCTCATAAACTTTGACGTGGGCCGTGTGATTTTCTACACCCCGTGTGCTGGTCTTGGCATAATGGACTTGGAACGGCATGGGATGCCTAAAACGGGATGTCCTGTGCCCATACTTAGCCGCACTGTGGGGTCTTCAATTTGTGCTAACAGCCTATGGTCTCTGGCGCGGGTCACACCATAGCCTCGCATTGGTTTCCTTGGTGTGGGAAAACTCCCTTGGTGTGGGCCGTTGGTGTTAAACCATTCACGGCTCGTGCCGACCCGTTGGTGCCTTGGCCGGTTGAACTAGTTTTCTTCGCTACAGGAGAACCGTTAGTCCGATTTGAGGGTTTTAGTAGTCGAATTTTTAGTTCTCGAGAAGAAAAGTCCAGTGAAACCAGCCTTGAAGGCTATTTCTTCCTGGACCATTCTCGAACTAGAGCAAGACTCATTGGACCACGATTCCCCATTTCTTCGTTGGCCACTTTGAACACTGTTGCCACCTATCTTTGGCTTCAGTGTCCTTCTACCACGCATTGATGATCGTGGCCTTCGTCTACTACCATTCTAATGAATATCCTTCATCTCTACTACCGTCATTACGAACGGCCTTCAATATCTTCTATCGCCCTTACGAACGACCTGCCCATAGAATGTAAACAAAATGTACCCATGAGCAACCTACTAAAGATGATCACAAGAAAGATCAAGGAGCCCATGGATAGAAGATGTCCATTAGTACCAATTAAGTCTAAAAAATGCGAAATTTAGACAAGAAAACCAAACATGGCCGTATAAACCCCTGGTCACGTAAACTCAACTAATAATAGCAATCCACCAAGTAAAAGTAACTAAAAAGTATGTAAAATGCATCGGTTAACGCACGCATAATGAAGCAAATCAGACTCCCCACACTTAACCCTTTACTCATCCTCGAGTAAATAGAAGAGAAGAAAAAGAATCAAGTGAAATGTAGCATGCAAGCATAAGTTAACCGAGGCATTCAACTTATTCCAAGATTACCATGTTTCCCCCTGGAATATAAGAATCTCACAACTCTCACACTCCCCAAAAGACATAAGTAATCAAACCACCCAAAACGTAAAGTGTTGAAAAAAGGTAAGCCAAAAAGATAAGTGTCAAGCTAGCTTACTTTTCCTAAAATGATCCCAAAAGCAATCAGAGAGTCGTCTCAAAAAAAATCCACCGCAGAAGCATACATTCAACCTAGTTTTTTGTTTTCTCTTAATTTCTCTAATTTTGCCTAGGAGCCCTTTCGGGTTTTCATCCTAGCTTTAACACACAAAGGGCACTCACTTCTCACCTTTTTCCACACGGCCTCTCATTTTTGCCTAGGCTCGTAAGTCTAACCTGGCCTAGCCTCTCATTTTACCTAGGTATTTCGACATATCCGGGCGTTTCCTCATGTTACCCAAGCCGCCCTTTCGGGTTTTCGACTTGTCCAGATTTTTGTACTTTTTCTTTTTTTTTAAATTTTCCATTTTTTTGTGTAGCACAAAATTGCCCCAAAAGTGGGCTTCATACTACAAAAAATAATCAAACATAAAAATACACCACCAATTTCCTAAAACACCCTACCCCATGCAAACTAGAAAGTCTAGCACAACATGTCATGCCACCAAATGTCCATCCAAAATCATCCTTCAACAAACAAAAACCAACAACATAAACTAACAAGAAGAAGAACTACCAAAGAAAATCATGAAATGCACCGAGGAAATCCACGAATGAAACTCCCCAAGTGCTCACTACTCCCTCCTCACACTTTTCCCATCCAAAGTTTCCAATGCACAAAAACCATATCAAAACATAAGTGAGGTAGGGATAATATTGGTACTCACTCTTGTGGCCCCGAAGGGCCTTCATCTTCGTGACTCATGAAGCTCTTATCCATGTATCTAATAGCTATAAGTGTGGCATCAATGCTATTCATTCTCAAGCTAAGATATTCCACTTGTGAGCGCATTCCTCCTATTTCTTGGACTACCTCTTGCAACACTTGAGTAGAGCTCTAAAGCTTATCCCCAAGTGAATGCAAGTGGTCAATGATGTATGTAGATAAGCGAGAGTGACTATAAGGCTGAGCTGCTTCATTTTGCGTGCATTAGCCGATGCGTTTGACATAGTTTTTAGTTACTTTTACATGGTGGATTGCTCGTATTAGTTGCATTTACGTGACAAGGGGTTTAGACGGTCATGTTTGGTTTTCTTGTCTAAATCTCGCATTATGTAGACTTAATTGGTACTAATGGACAACTTGTATCCATGGGCTCCTTGATCTTCCTTGTGATCATCTTTAGTAGGTCGCTTATGGGTACTTTTGGTTTACATTCTATGTGAAAGCCATTTGTAAAGGTGGTAGAAGATATTGAAGGCCGTTTGTAAGGGCGGTAGAAAATATTGAAGGTTGTTTGGAAGGACGGTAGTAAAGAGAAGGTCATTCACATTATAATGGTTGTATACAAAGGCCACAATCATCAATGCATGGTAGTAGGAGATCGAAGCTAAAGATGGGCGGCTACAGAGTTCAAAAAGGCCAACGAAGAAATGGGAAATCGTGGTCTGATGAGTTATTCTTAAGTCCAAGAACGATCCAAGAATAATTAGTCTTCAAGGCTGGTTCCATTGGATTTTTCTTCTCGATTACTATAAAATTGACTACTAAACCTCTCAAATCGGACTAACGATTCTCCTGTAGCGAAGGAAACTAGTTAAGCCGACCGATGCACCAACGGGTCGGCACAGGCAGTGCATGGTTTGGCACCAACGGCCCGTGCCAGAGGAGATGCCCAGTGGTAAGGAGACAAACGCAAGTTAGTGATGTGGCTATGTATGGGTGCTGGATGTCCCATTTTAGGCATCATGCATCGTTCCAAGTTCATTTTGTCAAGACCAGCCGGAGGGGTATGGGAATTTACACGGCACGCACCAAGTTTCTGAGCAAAGAATCTAGCCTGACCACGACCCGCGCTAATGTCCACAGGTGTAACTAGCTAGGGACTTCAAGATTTACCATTCTAATAGCACTCCACAGGAGATGATACCGCCTGCACTAGTGCCAGATGCGACCTTCGCCAACCCTTGCACCCTACACCCATGAAGCGGTATGACCCACGCCAGGCCTCGCATCCTGTGCCAAGTACGTGCCATGGGCCGTATCATCTGTGACGCCCCATGTGGGGTAGAGGTTGAGCTAGGGTTTACCCTATTTTGGCCATTTTTTAGGCCTAATCTCATACTACTATATATAGAACCTTAGTCTACTAGGTTTGAAGACTTCGCCATATCTTAGATACATTATCCCACTTTTATAATAGTAGAGGAGATTCCCTCCCTAGGAAACATTATCTTTTCATATTTTATTTTACTTTGATCCTAAGATGTGGAATTCAAATATTAATTTAAATTCCATGTCAAAGGAGTAGTTTTCATAGCTTGGGATGATTGTAGTTACTTGGTTTCATCCATATGTTTTTTCAGATTCTATAACTCTTCCTAATTTTTTGTTCCTACTATTATTGTGATTTTATTTTGAGTTTGAATGCATGAATATTACACCATATATAAGCACGCACTTTGGGTAGTATTTATGCTAGGTGAAAATACCGATGCCCCATTGGGAACAGAAACCTGGATGTTTGTATGGGTATAGGAGAAGGCGTCTGCGTGGGTGTGTGCATGGGAGATTCAAGGTCACTATGATCCACTTACCATTGCACTAGCCTTAGCTGACTTCATAAATTTGTCTGAGAGGTTCCAAGTAAAGATAGCTTAATAGTAGAAAGCTAGGGTTACGAGAAACCCTAGTATCATAGATAAGGTGCCTACGACCCTTGGGCCTAATTGATAGGACTCGAGGGAAGTAGTTGCATTCGTGGTGGAAGCCTAGGACATAATCGTATGGGGGAGAATCAGACCTACAACAATGGTCGGACCTTGTTGTACTGCCCTAATTACGATGGCAGTGTCGATTGAGGGTTACGAGAGCACCCGTCGTGATAGGGTCGGGAAGTGTATGCCATCGGCCACATCACGTGTTATGGACTATCTATTAGGTTTGTTTAGGTCTTTATGTGAAAGAATTGATAATAGAAGCATTAGATTTACAAAATCACTCAATGATTTCCCCCAAGTTCTAGCTTAATATTGTAGTTGCATTTTTACTTTTATGTTTATTAGTTGTAAGTTTGAAAAACCAAACCCCCCCCTCTTACTTGCATGTGTGTTTTACTAGTTATTCCTTTCACTCGTACAATTTTCGACCCGTACAAGGTTGTGTTTTGAGTTGGTACTTTAGACCTAACATCTCTGTGGACAAATCCAGGGCTTACCGCTAACTACCCTATAGGTAGCGTAGCAGTAGGAATGGGTGCAGAACTGTAAATTCTATATTTTGACCGCACCGCCTCCAACCGTGTTAGAGCTACGGTTTTAACGACCCTGGGGGGAGGTAAGTCAGAGGTGCTCTCGGAGAGAACTTGCCCTCAACCTCCTCAACATCTATCTCTGGGTTGGATATAACTCTATTGAACTTCTTCTCAAATTTCCAATCCCACAAATAAGTAAGACATCCAAGCTCATATCATGGTCAATGAAGGTGCGCTTCGGTTGTGGAAGGATCATAAAGCTATACATTCTCGCTCCGCCATAGAGCCATACATATCTACCCTCAAATGTCATTGGTCCCACCATGGAAGCCTTCAATAACTTCTATATGTTGTACCTTTTGCCCGATATCCCTAAGTTAGCTAGAGCCCTTTGTGTGACCGGATGACCTAGATACTCCACCAAAAGACCAACCATGCCTCCCATGGAGATTTTTCCACTCTTCCTATCTCCCATCGCAAAACATTCCTGCACAAAATACCCCCACCAAGTTCGGGTAAAAGTTACCCTCAGGAGTCATTGCCCAAAGGCAATGAACATCAAACCCGGGCATTGCGTTAGTTCACCATGGAAAAAGATTCCCATAGCCAAAAACCAGTGAACATAACAGAATACCGGATGAACTATAGCGGTACTATTGCATAGGTTCTTCCAATTCGTGCCTGTCAGTTTCACCCCAAAATCGTCCTAGAGATAAAGGTAACCCTTGTTGGTGTGTCTTCTGGATCTCCTTGTCATACCTCCACCCAAAGGCCAGCGCTACCTCCCGGTGGGTTATCTTGTACTCCTTTTCATCCAGGTTCAATTTGATCGCCTTGTTTCCATAATCATCTACGACCAGTCATGGATTAGCTAGGAACTCTAGGGTCCACCTAATGTACTTCTTGGAGTGTTTCTCGAGAAACCCCTCTAAACCTACTTGGCTCAACATGTAAGTGACAGGCTCGAGTAAACCTAGAGCCACCAAGGTGTCCTTGCAAGTGAACCTCATCTCTAAATTACTCTTATTCAGCTCTCTCAAGTTCCTGCACCTCCGAGCTGCAATCCCAGAAATGTTGGATAAACCCATAAATTCCTCGATCACAAATATAGGGTTACAAAGGATGGAAGTTGTCAACTCGGGATTTGCTCCCTTCGTTGACTTCTTCCTCTTCTAACCCCTAGTGGACTTTCCCTTCTCCGAGGTATTCTTCTAAGGTGGAATCCTAACAAAATGAGGACAAGAGTGGTGATATGATCATAAAAAAAGCATGGCCTACAATTCAATAAGACAACATTCTCCCAAATATCCTAGACACTCATAACATGATAATCTAAGCATGTGGGATATTCAAACAAGAACATTCATCATCAAACAACAATCTCATGTAAGTTATCACCAACACATCAACAAGATCATGCAAATAAGATTCACTCTCTCCCAAATCACCCAGTACTGAAGATCATATCTCAAGCATAATAGCACACCAATCCTCCCAACGTCCACTTCAACACTAGATTATGCATGCAAACTCAAACACATATCTCACATCACACTCATTCAAGATTCATGCTCTAAATAACACCACCAAAATATCAAATAAAACACATAAACATAGAGTTCAATGGGTTGCCCACAATTCAAAGCTGGGATTTTCAAGACCCACAAATTGCCAACTTTTGGAAGAAAAACCTCACTTTTTTAGTTACACCACGGGTGTGTGAGAGTGGGTATTTCTTGAGAAGAAAGAATGTGTCAAGTGAGAGAATTAGGTGGAGAAATGTACTATGGGATTGGAATTTCAGCCTAGGTTACTAGGGTGAGAGGTACAATTAGGATAACAATGAAATTTTAAAATGCTCAATTTAGGGGACAATAGTACTAGTCAATTAATTCCAAGGGATTTGGAAGTATTTTCAAAATTCCTAAGAAATTAGGGAATTCCAAAATTCTTGAACCAAAAATGCATTTTTGAATTTGAGAATCAAAACTTTTTGAAATTTTGCATTATTGGAACAAAGAAAAATTGAAAAACAAATTGGTGCAGTGCGCAAATATGCCTGTCGCAAAGCAAAGCCTCGTGCAAAACTACTTGGCACAAAACTTAGCCTCACACCAAACCTCAGGCATAAGACAGGGCCTCATGTCGTTCCTATCCCAGCATGAAGCATAGCCTTGCACCAACCTTCTTGGCACGAGGCATCCACCAACATTTCCCCTAATCCTTGGTTTTTTTCTCTTTTTCAAAAGACTATGTCACCCATCCAATTTAATTCTATTCAAGAAAAATCACGAGTCTGGAGCTCAAATTTCCAAACCCAAAAAGAGTTTCATTTCAAAAATTCACATAGAAAACCAAGATTTATGCAAACCCTATCTACTAGCTAATCAAAACATGAAACCAAAAGAAACACCGTATATTTATTGTCATGCTCACAAATTATTTTCTTTCTATATGTTGTACCCTTGAGGTTGGTTGTCCTTGAATGGGTGGTAAGGACAACTTTCCAAAATCCGCTTGAAGTGCTCCCAATAATTATACATACTCTCAGTGGCACCTTGGGTGATATTAGACAACTGCTTCTTCAACCTGGCTGACTTGGATGCTGGAAAATATTTTTCTAAAAACCTCTGCTTCATATCCATCCACGATCCAATGCACCCTGGTGGCAAGTAGTAGAACCAATCCTTGGCACTGCTTTGAAGGGAAAAAGGGAAGGCTCTTAGTTTGTAGTCATCTTCGGACACTCACGGGGGCTTCATGTTCGTGCACACCAAATGGAACGCTGAAAGAGGATTTTTTGGGTCCTCCCCCGCTAATCCATGAAAAGTAGGAAGGCAATGGATCATGCCACTCTTTAGCTCACAACTCACAGCTCACATTGGCAAGTAATGGCAGGAAGGTGATGAATATAGGTTGATTCTCCAAGTTGGGTTCCATGAGCTCCTGTAGGGTGCGGCTGTCTTCCGCCATTGAAAATGGATCTTCTACTACTAATTCTTGCCTTGGTTAAACTTGTGCCCTAGTTTTTTTCCTCCTTCTACTCCAACCACCTGTGTTCTCTGTCGGGTAGTGTAAGACTCCTAGACTAGTGGCACAAGTGTGTACCATAAACTAGGGCCAACAATACCCTTCCGAATACAACACTAGAAAATGGATCAAAAGGTAATAAAATAACTATAACAACAGCTCCAACCAAGAATCAACAATATAAACAAACAAACAAAAGCTAAACTAACTACTCTACTAACTTGTTATACCTAAGTTAATACCTAGATTGATAGCATCACCGGCAGCGGCGCCAAAAGTCTTACATTCCTCCCCCTGGGGTTATTAAAAACCGTAGCTTAGAAGTTAACCCAGTTGGGAGGGGTGTGGTCAGAACATAGAATTTTATATTTCTGCACCATGTTCCTACTGCTACGCTACCTATAGGGTAGTTAGCGGTAAGCTCTGGGTTTGTCCACAAAGATGCTAGGTCTAATGTATCAACTCAAAACACAACCTCGTACGGGTTGTCAATCTGTACGAATGAAAAGAATAGCTAGTAAACTAAACATGAAAGTAGGGGGTTTGGTTTTTCAATCTATAAACTACAAAACATGAAAAGTAAAAACACGACTACAATATTAAGCTAAGCACTTGGGGAAATCATTCAGCAACTTGGTAAATCTAATGCTTCCATCCTCGATTCATTTACATAGAGACCTAAGTAAACCTAATAGAGTCTCCATAACACGTGGTGTGGTCGATGACATACACTTCCCCGTCCCTATTACGACGGGTGCTCTCGCAACCCTCCATCGACACCGCCATCATAATTAGGGGAGTACAACAATGTTTGACCATTGTTGTAGGTCCGATTCTTCCCCGTGTAATTACGTCTTGAGCTTTCACCACGAACGCGCTACTTCCCTCAGGTCCTATCAATTAGATCCAAGGGTCGTAAGCACCTTATCTATGATACTAGGGTTTCTTGTAACCCTAGCTTGCTACTATTTAGCTATCTCTACCAAAACCTCTCAGACAACTTTACGAAGTCAGCTAAGACTAGTGCAATGGTAAGTGGATCAGAGTGACCTTGAATCTCCCATGCACTCAGACATATTCTCCTCCACCTATTCAAACAACATGGTTTCTCTTCCTAAGGGGGCATCGATATTTGCGCTTAGCTTGAATACAGCTCAAAGTGTGTGCTATATATGTGGTGTGATATTCATGCATTCAAACTCTAGATAAAATCACAATAATATTATGAACACAAAATTAGGATGAACTAGAGAATCTCAAAAGGCATATAGATTACAAAGTCACTACAATTTATCCACAAGCTATAAAAACTACTCCCTAGACATCAAATTCAAATAAATATTTGAATCTCACATCTTAGGATCAAAGAAAAATAAAAATAAGGAAAAGATAAAGTTTCTTCTGAGGAGAAAATCTTCAAACTACTCTTCTAAGGTATAGTCTAATATGATAAATATGTGAAAACCTAGTAGACAAAGGTTCTATATATAGTAGTAGGAGATTAGGCCTAAAAATAAGCCCAAAATAGGCCAAAATAGGGTAAACCCTAGCTCAGCCGCCGCCCGGTGCGGGGCATCATGGATGATGCAGCTCGTGGCATGTACTTGGTGTGGGGTGCAAGGATTGGGGTGGGTCGTGTCTCTTCATTAGCGCGGGGCGCCGGTTCTGGGGTGTGGCACGAATCTTTAAAGTGTGCAGGGTGTGAGGCTTCACATGGGTCGTGTCATCTTCTGGCGCAAGATGTGTCGTCTTTTGCAGGGCACTGTTAGAGTGCTAAAACTTAAAGTCCTGATCCGCGTTTGTGGTCGTTGGCATGGGTCATGGTTGGGATGGGTGCTTTGCTCTAAAACTTTGGCACGGGACATGTGATTTCCCACACCCTGCGTGTTGGTCTTGGCACAATGGACTTGGAATGGCGTGGGACGCCTAAAATGAAACGTCCCACGTCCATACTTAGCCGCACGGAGGGGTCTTCAATTTATGATGGCAACCTATGGCCTCCAGCGTGGATTGTGCATTAGCCTCGTGCTATTCTCTTTGGCGTGGGTATCTCTTTTGGCGTGGGCCGTTGGTGCCAAACCATGCACGGCCTGCACCGACCCATTGGTGCCTCGGTCAGCTGAACTAGTATCCTTCGCTACAGGAAAATCGTTAGTCGAATTTGAGAGTTTTAGTAGTCAATTTTGTAGTACTCGAGAAGAAAAATCCAATGGAACCAGCCTTGAAGGCTATTTATTCATGGACCGTTCTCGGACTTGAGCACAACTCATCGGACCACGATTCCCCATTTCTTTGTTGGCCGCATTGAACTCTGTTGCTGCCTATCTTTGGCTTCAATATTCTTGTACCATGCATTGATGAGTGTGGCCTTCGTCTACTACCATTCTAATGTAAATGGCCTTTGTCTCTACAATCGTCCTTACGAACGGCCTTCAATATCTTCTACCGCCCTTACGAATGGCCTTCACATAGAATGTAAACAAAAAGTCACCATGGGCTACCCAATAAAGATTATCACAAGGAAGATCAAGGAGCCCTTGGATACAAGATGTCCATTAGTACCAATTAAGTCTACAAAACATGGGATTTAGATAAGAAAACCAAACATGGCCGTCTAAATCCCTTGTCACGTAAACTCAACTAATACTAGCAATCTACCAAGTAAAAGTAACTAAAAAGTATGTCAAATGCATTGGTTAACGCATGCATAATGAAGCAGATCATAAATCTTTTCCAAGTTCATGTTTAAACTGTGAAGAATTTGTAGTGTATAAGCACCCAGGAACTTGGTGTCTTTATCTGTTGAACATGGTGTGTTTAACATTAAATCATTGTTAATGTTAAATATATATTTTAAACAATAGGTATACACATCAGTTTCCTCGGTGTTTAAATGCTACAACATTTCAACATTTTGAATATTTTTGTATCACAAATTGTACTTGGTGGAAGAAGCATTAGTTAAGGTTAACATGTCTTTTTGCTTGTTTTGATGATTTCAAGTTCATTTTCAAACTGTGGAGATGTTACAGTTTATCAGTTCCAGGGAAACATGACCTGTTTAACATGGTTTGTTTATACACGCCATGTTTCCTTCGTGCTATCATTTTGACATTTTAAATGGTTTTCAATGCCAAATCATGTTGTGTAAAAACTTAACAGAAGTAGCATCAGCACCGGTTTACATGTCTTTTTCCTTGTTTTGATTATTTGAATTTTATGTTTAAACTGTGGAGATTTTGCAATCTATCAGCACCAAGTAAACATGACATGTTTCACATGGTTTGTTTATACATTTCATGTTTCGTTGGTGCTATAAAACTGCTTCCTTTCGACATTTTAAATAATTTTATATGCTAATTGTTATTTTGAACAAGCTTAATGGAAGAATAATTAGTTAAAGGGCACTGCATTGGTTGCTTTCTATTCATGTAGTGCCCTTTAACTAAGTAATGCATCTTCCATTATGAAACGGTGCTATAACATTTGTACAACTCCACAATTTCAGATGAGGAGATTTTGTAGTGTATGAGAACCAAGTATACATGGTGTGTTTATCATTAACTGTTTAACATTGTGTGTTTACATTAAATCAGTGTTAATGTTAAATACATTCTTAAAACATAGTAATACACACCATGCTTCCTTAGTGCTTAAAGGCTGCATCATTTCGACATTTCAAATTGTTTTCTTTGACAAATCATATTTATTTTGTGCACAATAGATATTTCCCCTAGCAAGAGAAGCGTACGATGTCAAGGAGATAAACATCACTAACACAAGGTGTGAAGCTTAGTTGAACATGTCTTCCTAACAAACCAAGACTTCAATGGACCTAGTGTATTTTCAACTTGTATTTTATTGGGACACAATTTCACCTTTTGTATGAAGTTATATCATATGGATTGATTTTTTTTCCATTTAAATTTCTTACATTTTCAAATATTTTTTCTTACAATCAATTTAATTTTCTCTAGGTTTCAATTCCGGGAGGGACGGGAATAATTTAAAAACTATATTGCAAATTTAAACAATATAAGCACCGATTTTACAAATAATACGAATGGTGCTTAGGCATCCATCTCCAAAGCAACATCACCGAAAAATTAAAAAACAACATGGTGCTGGTTTTTGTAATCTGTCAGGTATTAGGCACCGATTTATGTTATTTACCGGTGCTATAATGGTACCGGTGATCATTAACAAGGACTCAGCATTCATCACCAGTATCTCAAATACTGGTGCTGTAATATCAAACTTTTAGCACCGGTTTTTATAACCGGTGACATAGTAACTACGTTTCAGCACCACCCTACTTAGGCACCATCCGGCAGGAGGCATAAACAACTGGTGCCATAGCCTCTTGCGATCGGTGTCATATGGGGGTGCCTGCAGTAGTGTATTGTCAAGGATGAAGAGAAACAAATTTCCAAAAGAGTGGTACGTAGATTTTTAAGTGAATATATTATTAATTTAAACTATATTAGGGTTATATAGAAATAACAAAGGTTTCTCTATTTAATTTTTCTACTTAGGAAATTTTGACGAATGATCAATTGCAAGGCCAATTCATTCCAAGGGATAAACACGACATCCTTTATGAAGCCACGGAAAAATCCAACCACTCGGGTCGTGTTACGGGCGTGGGTAGTTTCTTGACCCAGTGGCAAGCATTCGGGATCGTACAGTCCTACGATGGTGTGGAACCCCTGAGAGTCCATACGTTGCAACAAAAAAAAGCCCAACTCCAAGACAAACAATTGAGCAGTAAAAAAGTAATAATTTGGAAGTTGGTCCAACACACCAAGATAGTTCTTCCTGACAATTTAGAGGACTTGACCCGATTGGACACCACCATCTAGGCATTCACAAAAATTCTCCCAAAAATGTTGAGGTAAATTGCAATGCAATTGTTCAAAATCCAAGAATCGATAGGCAATTGTTTAAACCCGACAACCAAGATAATGTCATTCTTGCAATTGAGAAAATGGTATGAAGGATGCTTTTCTTCATTATGTCCCTTTGAATTAAGTTTCATATTTAATACCTATTTTGCTTGTGTTTTAGAAATCATGTCTGTGTGAACTATACATTGATCAAGACATAGATGGTAGGCCACTACGTGTAGCCAGTGGATTTTTGCATGAGTTAATGAAACATCATCACTTCATACCAATTGTGGATTGTCTTTTGAGGGTTTCCTTGGAGAATCCTTTGGTTATGGGCACCCCTTTGCCAATGCCGGATGGAGAATACAAGAAAATTAGCCTTACCCGGGGAATGTTCCTCATTTGGCCCCATAGACTTATATATGCCGATCCTATCAAGGATCGACATTTGAAGGAAACAAGACCTCCATCACCAAAACCGATGAACGCAACACCAAAACTGATGAACGCAACACCAAAACTGGTCAAATCAATGCCCAAAATGGAACAACACCAACTAGGGTTAGACCTCCATAGGCAAGAGCACATGTCCCTTGAGACACACATGCCTTCGTACGTGTCCTTTATAATTGGATACAACCTGATGATCGAAACTCAACATATTCATTCTTGGGAAATGAATGTGTATTCGGATGCAAACGTGAAATCATAGCATTATGGAGTGATTTTGAAGACATGTGGAGATGGGAGAAAGTTAATCAAGCTTATCTACACCTTGTGAGCGATTTTATAAATTTTATATCTAAATTTGTTTTAATTACACTAACTATTATTAAAAATAATACCTACTATGAAATTGTCTAGGTACATGCTTTTTACCAGTAATCAAAAGAATGGATAGATTGGATACATGTGCCCAATTATGATACAAGAAATTGGTTGTACAAAACAAGAGAGGATCAACTAAATTCGCAAATGCCTAGGCTGGAAGGATAAGATGATTTTTGTTACATCATACATCAAGAGGTTATTTACTACGTTCAATTTCTTTACCAGCATCATTTCCGCATATTTCAAATAATATTTAAATTTTCTTATTCAGGGAACATTTGAGATTATTATTGATAGTTCCTGCAAAGAAGCGAGTGTATTGGATGGATCCCCTCCACTTCCAACCGTCTGATACATTCATTGGGATTTTGGAATCTGCATTGAAGGAAAATAGTGAGCAAAAATATTGTTCATTTCAGGTGGTCGAAATCAATGTGGTCTACCAAAATGTTAATTTCCAATATATTATACTTATTTGGTGCAATAGTCTTATTACTTTATGTTTCTTACATATAGAACAAGAAACAAGCTCAAACTTGGGAGTGCGACTATTATGTCATGTTATACGCGACCAAGTGCATAGACAAAGTCAAGGAAGATGTACTTGAACTTGACAAGGTAAGTGTAAAATTGATCGTGGTAATATTTCTAACTAACCTTTCCCTAATATTTAATACTGTAATGTTATTTTCATATTTTCAAAAAGGATTGGAAATCCTACTCGCAAGATGATATCAACAATGCGTGGAATTCATTGGCTCAGCATCTAATTCTCAACCAGTCAGTAACACTAGGAAAACCAAATATTGAGAAATCGTTGTGGGAGAACCTAAAGACGGCTGAGAGAACGGAAACAAGGATCTGAAACTCGCCAGAGATGAAGCTAGTCGGTTGGAAAAGAACTAGAATAGATCGGTCGGAGAAGCTCGCTGGAGGTAGAGTCGTCAAAGTGGAAAATGATGTGGCAGATAGCAATGTCTTATCTAATCCAGGAGCTGGGACACTGGTTGCCGGAACTAGACTTGAGCGGCAGCAACGAGATTCCTTGCAACGGATTTCTGATTTCCTTTTTTCTCTTTCTTTTTGATTTTTTTCCTCAAAAAAAATATAGGTATGAAGGTACCAACTGATATCGCCCTACGATACAAACTGATGCTGATTGATATGATGGTCACAAGAACTTTTGCTTCGCTCTCATACCAATTGATATGAATCTCCTTGCAAAGACTCTGGGTTACAGAATTTTGATGGTTTCTTGACTGTAATGAAGGTAATTTTGGACACTTTAATGACAACTGCAAAACTCGCTCACTAATTATCCCGCAGGATTAGCTCATAGATTTGAAGGGTATAATCGCTCATTAACTAGCCCGTGGGATTAGCTCATGGATTTGAAGAGTATTGCTAACTTAATTAACCCGCAGGATTAAGCAACAATGAAACACTCGCAAGCAAAGAGTAATAACTCAAATTCTGAATATATGATTGATAAATGATGTATAAAATTAGTGGATAGACTCCTTATTTATAGGGTATAGTTCGGTCAAACAGAAACAGAAACAGAAGAGGATTTGGTAATTCCCGTCGGAAATTGAAAAAACTTATGCCAGTTTTAAGAGGCTAAAATCATCTTAAACTAAAATACCTAATTTATTATCTAAATGATGACCATATTCATCCAAGTAAATCAATCCAAATATTGGATAAATTCTTGAATGAATATGTCATATCTAAACGTACCATATCTAAGTTTAATCAAATCAAAACTGAATATTCTAAACCCTAATTAAAATATGACAAAGTCTTGTATAAGACTGTCTCATAGTGAGACCAAGGATTTAATTGCAAATGGGGTTTCTAATTGAAGTTTTAAAAGTCTAGGGGCTGGATGTGACATTTTATTAATTTACAGTTAAGTCCAGGTATAAATATCAATTTTTCCTCATTCTTCTCTCATTGATTTCTAAATTTTTGTCTCTCCTCTCCTTTCTTCTCTCCTGCATAAATATCCTTCATCACTCTCCTCTCTTTTCACAAAACCTTCTTCTTCTCTCTCTTCTCAATTTCTCTTTTATCTTCCCATCAATTTGAGCTCATTTTCTTCCATTCAACCGCACATCCTCTCCATTTTTCTTCCTCCTTTCTTGCACGCGGTGGTTCGTTGATTTTTTTTGGAGTTTTCCGGTGAATTTTCCGGTATTGGTTCAATGTCCGGCGGCCAAACACAATACAAGCTTCGTTTTGTGTTTATATCCAAAGGTAATGTCTTTGCTCAGATTTTCTTTGTTTTTTTTTTGGTTAACTTTCTTTGGTTAATGTGATTTTTTAGGTTTTATGATGTTCATTGTGTTAATATTTAGGGGTTTCTTTTTTTGTGTTTTGTTAGTTGTTCTTATGGATTTGTGCTAATATTTGTGTTGCTGCTACTATTTGTAATATGTCTAAGAAGATTTGCATCACTATTGCTGCAATCGAGAAGGAATGAGGAGTTGTAAGTTTTCTTAATTTTTGACTGTGATGTTTTAGGTACAGTTAATGATGTTCTCGTTTTCAGTGTGATGTTTCAGGTTTTAGGCTTTAAGTATTGTTACCAGTGTTCTTGTGATGTTTTAATTTTAGCTTTGATACTTGTGGTATTTTCATACTTAAGTGTGCAATTGATGTTCAGTTTTTATTGTGTGTGATATCTTAGGGTTTTGTTATGATTTGTGTTTTTTTGTTGTTGTTGATGTTTCTTAGGTGTCTAAGAATGTTTGCCCATTATTGCTTCCATTGAGAAAGAAAGAGGATCTTTAAATTTTATTATGTTGTAGATGTGATGTGTTAAATAATGTTGTTGATGTTTCAGGTTTTCTATGTGATGTTTCATGTTTAGGGTTCAAGTATTGTTATATGTGTTAGTGTGATGATTTAATTTCCCTTTTTGATGCTTGTAGTGTTTTAAGTGTGCAGTTGATAATCAGTTTTGTTGTTTTGATTGTGTGTGATATCTTAGGGTTTTATTACTATTTGTGCTCATTTTTGTGTTGTTGGTGATGTTTCTTAGATGTCTACGATCACTTAACCACTATTGCTGCAATCGAGGAGGAGGAAGGATTTGTAATTTTTCTTAATTTTCAGCAATGATGTTTTAGGCACGGTTAATAAGGTTTCTCGTTTTCAGTGAGATGTTTCAGGTTTTTTGCTTTAAGCATTGTTATCAGTGTTGGTGTGATGTTTTAATTTCAGCGTTTGATGCTTGTGGTGTTTTCACTTAAGTGTGCAATTGATCTTCAGTTTTGATTATGTGTGATATCTTAGGGTTTGGTTGCGATTTGTGCTAATTTTTGTGTTTTTGTTGTTGTTTCTTAGATGTAAAAGAACGTTTGCCCGCTGGTGTTGCAATCGAGAAGGAAGTAGGATCTGTAGATTTTGTTATTTTTCAGATGTGAAGTTTTAAATACTGTTGTTGATGCTTTGGGTTTTCTGTGTGATGTTTCATGTTTAGGTTTTAAGTACTGTTATCTATGTTGGTGTGATATTTTAATTTCAGTATTTGATGATTGTAGTGTTTTAAGTGTGCAATTGATGTTCAGTTTTTTGTTTTGATTGTGTGTGTGATATCTTAGTGTTTTGTTACGATTTGTGTTAATTTTTGTGTTGTTGTTGTTCGTTAGATGTCTAAGAACGCTTGCCCATTGTTGGTGCAATCGAGAAGGAAGTAGGATATGTTGTTTTTGTTATTTTTCAGATGTGATGGTTTACATAATGTTGTTGATGTTTTTTATTTTTTGTGTGATGTTTCATGTTTAGGTTTTAAGTACAGTTATCTATGTTGGTGTGATGTTTTAAGATCAGTATTTTATCCTTGTAGTGTTTTAAGTGTGCAATTGATGTTCAGTTTTGATTGTGTGTGTGATAACTTAGGGTTTTGTTACGATTTGTGCTAATTTTTATGTTGTTGTTGTTTCTTAGATATTGACCATGTTAACGCTCTAAGATGTCATTGATGAGACATTTAATACATGGTATGAGGTACCATGCTCCTGAAGGTGTTCCCTTGAATAAAGAATTGTGTCGACTTTTGATCTTTGCATTGATGGAGTATGAAAGATGTCTTCTTCAAAACCAGCTGGAGAAGGCAAGTCTGTGAAAAAGCCAGCGGCGATTGGAGAAGGGAAACAAGTCGGGAAAAAATATAATTTGATTGTTTAGGATGTATTTTTTTGACATTGATTTTTCAATTATGATGGTTGATTATTAGTGTTAGTGTTGAGTCGCTTGATAGTTATTGATGTTTTTGCTTGATTTAAATTTTTTCAATATTTATCTTAGCAAATTTTTAGGGCATTTGATCCCTTTTGTAATATATGATGCTTAACAAGTTATTCAAATGCACCAGTGGAATGTATAAGTTCAGTGGAGCATATAAATATCTTGTTTAAATCAATATCATCATCAGTACTTTTATAAAACATCAAACAAAAAAAATTGAACCATCAGAACATAACTGTGTAACATCAAAGTATGACAGTAATCAAGTCTCAACAGGCTGATTTTAGATGAACTGAGCATATAGTGTCTATGTGTCAATTTCCGTAATGCAAGTCCAAGTAAAGTTGCATGTGCGCAGTATAATGTTTCAAACTCTTCCCATGTAGTTGCTCGTACTCCTTAAAGGGATTCAGTTTGATCTATCTCGAACAAGTTTGGTAAACATGTACATGAAACCCCAAAAAAAATACAATGAAATTTAAGCTTGTTATTCATGAATCCAGTTACTTGTGTTTATATTGAAATATCATGTCATAAATTTATAATATCCAACATTATAGGAGCAACATCATATGTTGTATGTTTTCAACTGTATTTTGAAAACATATTATTTGCCTAATGTATAGGCTCATTAAAGATTCAGATTGCAACATCACATAATGATGTTGCAATGTGTAATGTTGAACATGTTTAGTGAAGTTCCAGCATAATGTTGTATAATTAAAATATCATATCATATATTTGTAACATCAAACAGGTCAAAAGTAACATTACATCATATTTGCCTGCAAATTATAATCCTAATTAGGTTAAGCCAATTTTTTACCATCATGCTATAAAGTTAAAACATCATGCCAAATTTCATTAGAACCATATGGTATAAATCAAATTTTCAACTATTAATGTCTAAAACTTCAAAATAACTGCTAATATGGCAATCCGGTAAATCAAACTCACCAATCCCAACTTGAAAGCCACAATAGTCCCACCATAACCCAATCTTTCAACCGTGAATATGCACATCTTTAACAAACTATAAGTGCTGCAAAATTTACGACTAGTAAAGATTTCTTCTTTTGTGCTCAACATCAAGCCACAATACATCATAGGAAATGATGTCGTGTTCATCAAAATTGGATTCAGCAATCAATGCAAGTGTCTCATATATTTTCATCTATTGATCTAACTCAATAATTTATACCCTATTTGCTCCTCTGTACTCCTCCACCGCACCAACTTTTATGACATCTGCACTGTTTACTTCAGTACTTCCTCATAGCCTTCAATGGTTGCAACGTGCAACGAAGTCGTCAAAAGCATGACATAAAAATCAAAACTAACTAACAAGAATCAAAAGCTTTATATACATCATTAAAGCTCTGCAAATTTACTTCAAAATAACTGCTAATATAGTTTGTTGAACACTCATCCCTTTTTTACCACAATTTACACCAGAATCACAACCTCATTAATAATTATTCAAACAATAATCTTGCCCTATACTTCTACACTAAGAAACTACACCAAAGACAAAAAATACCAAAAAGTTGGGCCTCATCTAGTTGGGTCTACTTCTGTACCTACGAAAATCCATTACACCAAAACAGGACAAAAAGATTCATAAAGCACAAAATCAGATGTGATTCATCAAACCCTGTTTGAACCTGATGAAGCCGCGACTGAAACCTTTGAACCTGTTTGACGAACACCGCGACAAACCAGTCCAACACTGGTCGCCGACAGTAAACCCTGGCTATTTGGCAACGTCGTCGTCGTCTCAATTTCAAGGCGAATTTGAGGAGCTCCGGAGATTGTTGAAATGAATTGGTGGCCGACCGGAGAAATCTTCCGCGGCGAATTCTCCGCTTGCTTCTCCCGCGCGAAGCGAAAGAACAGGTGCGGAATTCCGACGGATCTCGATCTCTGGAACGCCAGCTTGCGATCGATCACCTCGGAGACGCGTCCGCGCCTCCGTCGCATTGGGAGGAGGAGGCGGAGAAGGAGGCCGACGAGGAGGACGAGGAGGAGGAGGTAGCGGAGCGGCAGGAGCAGGGGCGGGCGTTGACGAGGGTTTTTGGTTTTCTTGGCCATATGCAAATTAGTCCCTCATTATTTTCGCGCCTTACGTTTATAACCCTGAGTCCAAAGTATTCCATATTCTGCCCCAAATTTTGATTTGCTCTTTTCCTATTTTGCCTCTAGCATCTAGTCTCACCAAGAGATGGACTCTTAAAATATAGCCGAAACTCTTCTAAGCTAACATGACCGAATTTATGGGTTTTATTAATAATAAAACTAATAAACTAATTAAAATTATTACACTAATGCATTAAAAAAATCAGTAAAAAAATAGTATAATGTCATCCTACTAAAATCCTAATCTAATAAATAAATTAATAAAACTATAATAAATAATATTTTTAGATCATATCAACCACTGCCTATTAGTACAAAGGAGTTGTTCTGAGCAATACTACCTACTTTCATAACCCTTTTCCAAAAGGCGACTTTCGACTCGTCCTCATTCGCCCCGACCACCTGACACCACGAGCATCACTGGAAAGGTAAATCACAGTACTTCCAGCGGTCAAGCACATGGTCCACGACTTTACTCGGTAGCCACAAGGAGTCCCTCCACTGGGAGAACCCTCACGCTGCACTTGCCGAGAGTTAAATCCGTCCCAATCGGGAATAAGACCACGCACCCAACCGCTTGGGCGTTCATAACCCTTTTCCAAGGATCTGAATTCCTTGATGAGTGTGGCATTGCTAGATTAGTTTAGTTTATAGACTATTGCCCTGTAGTCACTATTGGAAAGTACCTCTATAGGCACCAGTATTTTCATACCATAGGTACTGGTGTTTTATGAATTTTCATGCAGGTGCATATGTTAACGGTACTAGTAATGTGGTACATAGGCACCGGTATGTGGTACCGGTGCTAGAAATTTAAGCCAGCACCAGATATCACTTATCGGTGCCCAATTTTCACTCTGTCGTACCGGTGCTAGAATATATTTCAGCACGGGTACCATTTACCGGTGTCTATGCATAAAATACTGGTGCTAGTAAATAGGCGATCAATTAAAAAAAATCTTGCCAGTGAGAATTAACTCACCAGCCGGAATATGAAACCCAGAATGAACAAAACACAAAAAACAGAAGCTCATGTAAAAACTGGAAAATTCATTCCACAACTCAGAACTTCATAACATATAATTGAAAATACATAACACATCTCAATTCATGAAACAAACTATACCTAAACATTGATTAATAACATCAATCATCATAATAGCTGGAACCTAACTTCTAGAAACCCTAGATAATATCAACGAACCAAAACAGTGAAGGTGACTCGGATCTTGGTGGAGCTCGCAACTCCAACCAGCGAGTAGAGCGAGGGGAGATGGTGTCGGGATGGTCCGTGAGATGGCATCGGGGATGGCGTTGGGATGGTCTGTGAGATGGAGTTAGGATGGTCCGGAGATGGAGCGGGATGGTTCGTGAGATAGAGTCGGGATGGTGTCTGGAGATGGCTTCGGGGGAGATGGCGTCGGTGGCAACGTCGAAGCAAAGAGTGGAAGAGGAGGGAGAAGATGGAGAGGAGAGAAATGAGGGTGGGAAGATTTAGGGTTTCAGGGGGTAGTATATATAAGCAAATTTTTAACAGTTGAGATTCAATCAACAAAAGAATTCAACGGTTCAGATGAAACCAAGTTTGACTTTTCTTTTTTTTAAGTGTTGAGCACTGATACTGGTGCCCAAAATGCTCATATCGGTGCCTAAGACATCGAAACGCAACTGCTTAGGGCTGCTTTAAATGGTTTTTTGGGGAAAAAAATTTGAACCCGAAAGCAAACCTTGGAAAAAATTTCTAAGTGTTGAGTCCCGGTACAAAAATTGGTGCCCAAAATGCTCATATCGGTGCCTAAACATACAAAACGCAGCTGCTTCGGGCTGCTTTGAATAGTTTTTTTTAAAAAAAATTTGAACGCGAGAGCAAACCTAGGAAAATTTTTCTTAAGTGTTGAGCACCGGTACACATGCCGGTGCCAAAGTAACTAATACCGGTGCCTAAGTAACTAATACCGGTGCCTAAGTAACTAATACCGGTGCCTAAGTAACTAATACCGGTGCCTAAATAACTAATACCGGTGCTCATTCCAAATTTCAAATTTTAAAAAATCTCTACAGAATTTGGGATGGAAATTCAAAAAATTCATTATCATACCATAACATAGCACCGGTATGAATTAAAAACAACGCTCGTGCTAGTATTATTTGATCTCTAAGTTAACTTTTAAATTTATACTATTAGGTCCATAGAAGAAATTTGGAGGCGGCGAATCACAAATTTGAAGACACCAAAATGCAATTAAATGAGAGATGATTGCGTCTTTAAAATTCGAGGTACAATGGGTGGACGGAAGCGCCTCTAACATGTTTTTGGAAAATTACGCTATGGCCAAAACATTTGTTACGACATCATCCTTCTGTCCAAAATATACGAGTTTTTTTATTCTTTCATAAATATAGAAATAGAAAATAAATTATTTTTTTGATGAAATTTTGAAAAGCCCTACTACATGTTCTATAGTAACCTAGAGTTGATTACTTAGAAGATAGAAAGGGAAATCGGAAAGGATTATGGATATGTTCTTGTGCCTGATTGTTGATAAATATTGTGTTATGGACTTGGAAAATACAATGAGACAGTATAGGGTAGGATCAAGTTCAAGCGGATTTTAATTTGGAGTTACGAGTAAAGTTTTTACTTTTTGCACTTAGGTCCCTCCAAGAAAGTTGGAGTCGTCGGATCACGAAATTGGCAGAACCAAAATGCAATTTAATAATATATGATTGCAAATCTGCAATTTGGGTATTTATGGGTGAACGGAATGGTCTCGAAAGTCAACATTGATTACTTCTATAAATTCTTGGAAAATTACATTGTGGCCCAAAATTGTGTTGCCCCATTACGCATTGCTCTAAAATACATGATTTTTTCTATTCTTGCATAAATATGGAAGTATAAAATAAATGGTTTTTTTGGTGAAATATTGAAAACGCTAGTACATGTTCTAGAGTAACTTATGGTTGATTACTTGGAAGTTACATAGTGAAATCGGAAAAGATTATGGATATGTTCTTATGCTCGATTTTTTTATAAATATTCCCTCATAGGCATGGAAAATACAATGGGGTGTATAAGGTATGATCACGTTCGAGCGGATTTCAATTTGGAGTTACGAGCAAAGTTTTTACTTTTTGCACTTAGGTCCCTCCAAGAAAGTTGGATTCGTCGGATCACAAAATTGGTGAAACCAAAATGCAATTAAATAGTATACGATCGTAACTCTGCAATTTTGGAATGTATGAGTGAACAGAAGGGTCTCGAAAGTCAAGATTGATTACTTCTGTAAATTCTTGGAAAATTACACAGTGGCCCAATATTGTGTTACCGGTGCTGAATTTTGGTTTTATTTTTTGTTTACCGGTGCCGCATTAATTCATAGGCATTGGTTTTTTTGTGTACCGGTGCTGAATTTTGGTTTTGTAGCACTGGTATTCAGTGCACTGGCACCGATTTTTTGCGTACCAGTGCTAAATTTTAGTTTTTTTTGCACCGATATCACTGACATACTGCTGTCTATAACATTTTTAGCATCACTATTTCGACACCAATACATTTATACCAATATTCATATACCTATTTTTAGAAGTGAGTATACTAGTTTCCACCACAATTTGGTTGAGAAGGAATCTATAACGGTCGAGAAATTTCTGATCCATAATTGAATAATGTGTGTGTGAGGAATAGTTATTGTTTGATTCTGGTTAAACACGTTAACTTGTAACTCCTTATAGGGGTTATAGAGATGATCATTTTCCAAAAGAAATATACTCAGGGTTAAGGTTCAAGTCTTGGTTTGAATTAAAATTAAAATTAATGGAAATAATCAAAACTAATTAAATTTTAATTAGTAATAATAGAATAAAATAAATTAAATTTCACAATATTGAAACTAAATGAATTGAACGAACTGAATTGAAGTATACTCCTATTTTTTTATATTTGACACAATAGTTTTAGCTGTTAGTAAATGAAATAAGTGGATGAAATAAAATTTAGAAAGAAAAAATATTGAATAACACTACAAAAAAAATGACCTATTACTTCGTCCATTTTACCTAGTCTATTTTTAAAAAAGAAGTAAAAAGTATTATTTACTTTGGTTTTAAAAAATTGAAGTCAAAAGTACTCTTTTTACTACGGTTTTTTTAAAATGGGGTAAAAAGTCTGAAATGACCGATTTAGCACGCCTTTCTCGCTTACCGATGTCGGTAGTTTTTGTGACCGACGTCGCACATCCCTCTCGCAGACATGGATGACTGACGTCACACGTCTTTCTCGCTTACCATTGTCGGTTGTTTTTGTGACCGGCGTTGCACGTCCCTCTCGTAGACATAGATGATCGATGTCACACACCTTCCTCGCGTACCAACGTCGGTTATTTTTGTGACTGGTGTTGCATGACCCCTTGCAGACATGAGATGACCGATCACACGCCTTTCTTTCTCACCGATGTCGGTTGTCTTTGGGACAGACGTTGCTCGCCCCTCTCGCAGACATAGGCCATATTCCTACTTTGGGCATTGTCTAAAATAGTAATATTAGGCCTTCCAAATTTTCAAATAATACATATATAATGTAAAAATAATATTCAATATTCTTAATTAAAAATTAAACTTATACATTTTGTAAATTCACATTCGCAAATTATATGGTATCCCTATGGTACCATGAGCATCGTCCCATGGATGTTTTGTGCATTTAAATTAAGATGTGCATTCTTTTATGTGAGATTGTCCATTACATAATTTGATTATGATTATTATGTAAAAACTGAATGCACAAATAATAGGATCGAAATGCACATTCTACCTATTTATGATGCACCATACCTGGGGTGGGTACGTTATAAAAATTGTTCACATTCACCAGTTGTATTTTATTGTTAATATTATTATTTTATTTATTAGTATATGAAAAATGAGATAACACATGTGTGATGCACGATATAAAAATAAGTGAATATATATATATATATATTAATAATATAATTTATTTTTAAACTAAACTAAAATATAATATAATTTTGTAATTTTTTATACTACTCCATTTCTTTTGAATTTTTTAAACATTTTATAACTATACTTTTAACTATGACTTTATGTTTATATTTTCAAATGAAATAAATTAAACATAAAGTCTGAGTAATATATGATTGAAGTCGAATATTAATAAATAAATTTTATGTTGTCACCGAATAAAATTAGAGTCAGTCTCTTGAAAGACAGTCTTTTCATAAGTCATGGAAAGACCAAGGTTTAAAGTGCAAATTAGAAGAAAATAAGATAAAATTTCTGGATTGCATGAATCAGGTTATAAACTTTATAACTACTACAAGTTGCACAATAATTTTTTAATATTGCAACTGAGACATTTTACCATTTATTATTTTAATTAAATCTCATCTTACCATAAGCTTATGGAAAGACGGTCTTTCCCAAGACTTTGCCAAAAAATTATTATCCCAAACACTATATAATAGAAATTATTTGTTTTTGGATAGTGCTGTCAAACGGGGATTTGAAGTCATTTTCACAAACCTAAACCAAAGTGGTCTAAAAATAACATACTAATGTTATAATCCGTTACCGATTTTAATTTTTTACTATATTTGATCAATCAACTTGTTAACATACTAATATTATAATTTGTTACTGGTGTTAATTCTTTATTATATATAATCAATCATAACTTATTAAAATATATAACTTCTAAAGATATATTTAAAACCATAAATATCTTATTGTACCCCATATATATATATCTGAAATAACAAAATGTTCAAAAATATTTATACAATGATATAGCACTTTTGATAGAAATATGTATACATATTATTTATTTATTAATGTATAAAAAAAGTCTTGTTTTAGACATACTAATTGTTAAATGAGGACATTTTATGATTAGTGAGACTAATAAGGTCATTTGACATTTACTTTTATTTATTACAATGAGATACATATAATTATGATAACCTTTTTAAATGAATCTCAACATATAAATAATTACTTTTAAAATAATTTAAATGAAATATTATAAAATAATTAATTTTTATTGTATTCAATATTTAATGGTTTCTAACTAAATTAATTATTCCACTTCATAACTCATATAATTTTCTTTAAATGACTAAACTTTAAAATTTTAAATAAAACTTTTGATTAATGATATCGCACAATGCGCGATGGTACTCCACCAGTAATACTTAATTAAACACTAATGGAACCCTTATTGATCTTTCATACATAAATACTAATGAAAACGTCTGACCTTGTAACATGAATCTTCTTGCGAAGACTCACGATTGTGGAATTAATATCTTTGATCTAGTGAAGGGATCTGCAAACCCTCACTATCTCGCATGAAATTCAGGTGTCTAGCCCTCGGGATACGCCTAACTTCGACTTGCTATCTAACTAGCCCTCAGGATCAGATTACAAGGTTTATTGATACTTAACTAGCCCTCAGGGTTAAGAAACAATGGAATGGCTCGCAAGCAAAGAGTATGAACTCAAAAGATTGTATATTTGATTGATAAAAGTGTATTAAATTTGCCTATAAGACCTCCCTATTTATAGGATATAATTCGGCCAGTACAAATAGAAACTAGAATAACTTATGACGGGTTTAAGAAGCTAAAACCATATCTAACTAAACTACCTAAAATAAATGTAGAATATTGCCTCATCTAATCTTACCAAATCTAATTATAATCAAATCAAAACTGGATATTCTAAACCCTAAAATAAATGCATGACCAAAACATAATTCTTCCAAGGCCAACATGGTTTAATTAATGGGTTTTATTCTAAAATAAAATAAATGAGCACACTACCTCATTAAAAAATCCAGTGGAAAAAAGAGTATGTTGTTATCTTCTAAAAAAATCTTAATTAATAAAAATAAATAAAGTAAACCTAATTCGTATCACCTTGACTAATAAACTGTTAATCCTTAACTTTACATACATAAAAACAAATGAAAAGGTTTGATCTTGACTAACCAATGATTGCCCTTACTTGACTTTACATAAATAAACACTAATTAATAACTAAGGTTTGAGCTTAATTAATCAACGGTCAACCCTTATTTGACTTTCCATACACAAACACTAACAAAAAGGTTTAACCTCAAAGAATCAATGATCAACCCTTACTTGACATTCCATACATAAACACCAATGAAATAGCTATAACTTAACTAATCAACGGTCAATCCGTAATTGAATTTCCATATATAAACACAAATAAAATGGTTTGACTTTAACTAATCAGTTGTCAGCCCTTATAACTTGACCCTTCATACGTAAACACTAATAAAAAAATTGACTTTAACTAATGAATGGTCAACTATTACTTGACATTTCATACATAAACACCAATGAAATGGTTATAACTTAACTAATCAATGGAACACTAATGGAAATATTTGACTTTAACTAATGAACGGTCAATCCTTACTTGACTTTCTATATATAAACACTAATGAAATGGATTGACTTTAACTAATCATCGATCAATCCTTACCTGACTTTCTATATATGAACATAATGAAATGGATTGACTTTAACTAATCAACGGTGAAACCTTTGATCACATTCGGTGAAAAATAAAGTTTATTCGGTGAAAAATAAACACTAATGAAAAGGTTGACCCTGGAGAATAACGATGAACCCTTACTTGACATTCCATACGTAAACACTAATCAAGTGGTTATAA
Source organism: Rubia yunnanensis (assembly GCA_037428765.1). Lineage (NCBI taxonomy): Eukaryota > Viridiplantae > Streptophyta > Magnoliopsida > Gentianales > Rubiaceae > Rubia > Rubia yunnanensis. The sequence goes on along the minus strand of CM075069.1, from coordinate 58,305,561 downwards.
CTTAACTAATCAACGGTTGACCCTTACTTGAATTTCCATACATAAACACTAATGAAAATGTTGACCTTGAGGAATCAATGATCAATCTTTACTTGATTTTCCATACATAAACACTAATGAAATGGTTATAACTCTAATTAACGGTCAACCCTTACTTGACATTCCATACATAAACACTAAAGAAATGGTTATAACTTAACTAACCATCGATGAACCCTTACTTAATTTTCCATATACAAACACAAAAGAAAATGTATGACCTTAACTAATGAACGGTTAACTTTTACTTGACTTTCCGTGTATAAAAACTAATTAAATATTTCATATGAATTTAATTATAATATTTTTTAACACAATTTATTTTATTGACATAGTTTTTCAAACATTTGAACTTATAAAATAAAATGTTAATGCAGAATTTATTTTTTTATGACATTGTAAATACAAACTTAAGGGCTTTATTTCATCCTATATACAATTTAGCCAGATAAATACCCAAACCTTACCCCTAATTACCAAACCCTCAGAAACTGCTCAACAATTTGCTCAAATTCACAATTTTGCCATTGACTCAGTGATGATGGCGGCCACTGCAACTGCAACCAGAGGCGGAACTAGGGGGCGAGGGGGTGCTAGCGCCTCCCCTAAGATCCGACGGCCCGGAATTTAGGCCTAGAGCCACCGGAAGCCACCGGATTCCGCCCCCCTTGAGTTGTCATCGTTGCCAGAGCGAGAAAGTGGCGTGAGAGGCGCAGGCGCGCAGAGGAAGTGAACTTGAAGAAGGTGAAGTTTTTTTTTTGGTATAACTAAACAAAACGACGTCGTTTTGGCTAAGTGAAACAACGTCGTTTTGCTTAGCTGGTGGAAAAAAAATATAAGGCCAATTGGGCTCAGCCCAATTGGCCCAAACAAAATTCAACTAACCTAAGGCAAAGCACGTTTGAGAGGCAGCAAAGGCAAAGCACGTTTGCCTCTCCAACTCCAAGCAGATCCGCCGCTCGGTCGCTGCCAGCCACCTTCCGCCGCCGCTGCCTGCCACCGTCCCTTCTACAACCACTATCAGCAACCAAGGGCAAGGTATCAAGGGACTAATATATTTTTGTTATGTAATGTTGAATAACTTGAATTTGTATGAAATTGTGAATATTGAATATAGATATGAATAATTTAGTGATTGTGTTGAAATTGTGAAATTGTGCTAAATATAGATTTGAATAATTTGACATATTTTTTACATATTTAATTAGACATATTTAATTAGACATATTTAATTAGACATATTTAATTAGACATATTTTTGAGACATATTTAATTAGACATATTTTTTAGACATATTTAATTAGACATATTTTTTAGACATATTTAATTAGACATATTTAATTAGACATATTTTTGAGAAATTGTGAATATTGAATAGCATATACATATTTAATTTGACATATTTTTCTTATTTTATGTCAAATAGGATATGGATAAATTCTTAATTCGAAGTAGTGGATCATCTATTTTTAAGAGACCGAGTGAATCAAATGAAGAAAGGATTAATGAAAAGGGTAGTAGTCAAAAACATTCTCGTGTTGAGTTCAATTCGGATGATGTTATAAATGATCCCGAAAAACGTAAACCTATTAAGGATTTTGATGTTTCTAATAGAGATCAAGTGATGAGAAAATATGTGTTAAGAGGTCCTTGCCAACCTAAGGGTCATTCTTTTCCAAAGACAAAGCAGGAAAATGACTATAGATGTTTTCAACCTTCGTGGTATGAAAAATTTGATTGGCTGGAGTATAGCGCGTCAAAGGATGTAACATTTTTCTTTTGTTGCTATCTCTTTAGGAATTCACATAAGGGATGTTGAGATGGAGAGGATGCATTTACTGTGACTGGGGTTAACAATTGGAAGAAAGCGCTTGATATGTATAAGAAACATGTTGGCGTAACGGGTAGTTCTCATAATGATGCAGCTGAACAATTGTATGCATTTAAGCGTCAAAGACAGAGTATCTTTCATTCTTATCAGGCACATGGGCGGGAATCGGAGATTGCATATCGCACGCGTTTGACAGCCGCTTTGGATGTGACACGGTTCTTGCTAAATCAAGGTATGGCTTTTCGTGGCCATGATGAAGGGCTGGATTCTCTGAATAAGGGTAATTATCTCGAAATGATTGACTGGTATTGCAAGCGAAATGATGTTGTTGCTAAGACCATGAATGAAAATGGCCCTGGAAATTGCAAGCTCACATCTCCCAAAGTACAGAAGGAACTATCAAGTGCATGTGCAAGTGAGGTAACAAATCTTATTGTTAATGATATTGGAGATAGTTATTTTTCTCTATTGGTTGATGAGGCTAGAGATGCATCAATAAAATGGGGGTTGTTTTAAGATATGTCAACAAACAAGGATGCGTTCTTGAACGTTTTCTTAGTGTTGTGCATGTGCGTAATACTTCTGCTATTAGTTTGAAGAGTGCTATTGATGAATTGTTTGCAAAGCATAAATTATCAATGTCAAAGTTGAGAGGTCAGGGATATGATGGAGCCTCAAATATGCGAGGAGAGTATAATGGACTGAAAGCTTTGATATTGAAAGAAAACTCATCTGCAAGGTATGTCCATTGTTTTTCTCACCAGCTTCAATTGGTTGTTCTTGCTGTTGCTAATGATAATCGAACTGTGTGTCAGTTTTTCGTTTATCTTGGTATGATTGTGAATTTAGCTGGAGCTTCATGTAGAAGAAAAGACATGCTTCTTGATTTAGAACATGCTAGAATTGTAGAGGAATTGGAGAATGGAGATATTGTGAGTGGAAGAGGCCAAAATCAAGATACTAGTTTGAGAAGGCCGGGGGATACTCGTTGGGGATCACATTACACTACTATTATTCGTTTCGTTACTATGTGGGAATCTATTTTGCAATTGATTGAAAACGTCCATGATGATGGTGATGCAAATCTGAGTAAATTTTCAGCGAGCGGTTTGCTTGAGCAAGATACTAGTTTGAGAAGGCCGGGGGATACTCGTTGGGGGTCACATTACACTACTATTATTCGTTTCATTACTATGTGGGAATCTATTTTGCAATTGATTGAAAACGTCCACGATGATGGTGATGCAAATCTGAGTAAATCTTCAGCGAGCGGTTTGCATGAGCAAATGGAGAGTTATGAATTTGTTTTTGTGATGCTTATGATGAAGCGTTTGTTGGGAGTTGTAGATGCTTTGTCCCATGCTTTGCAACAAAAGAATCAAAATATTGTGTTGGCTGTGAGTTTGATGAATACAATGAAGTTTGAGTTGCAACAATACAGAGAGAATGGTTGGGGTGAGTTGTTAAATGAAGTCAACGCATTTTGTGTTAATCATGACATCTCAGTAGTTAATATGGAAGATGAACGAACAATTCGTGATCGTAGGAAACGACTTACGCAAATGCAGACCCATGGTGATTTCTTTCGTATTGATACTTTTCTTCAGGTATTACTTTTATAATTTACATACCTTATTTGATTTGATTGGCATTTTTTTTTCACTGCTACATGCTAACCTTTTATTTTCTGAATACTAGGTTGTTAATAGGATGATTCATGAAATGAACAATCGATTTCCGGAAGCAAATACGGGAGTTACTCACTTGCATGGCTTGCCTTGATCCAAGAGATTCATTTTCTAAGTTTGATATTGGTAAGTTAATTCGTCTTGCTGAACTATATCCAAGTGACTTCTCTGTAGAAGATTGTTCCCGCCTTCATCAACAACTTAGTACTTTCATTCATAATGTGCAACTTGATCATGAGTTTTTAGCTATTGAGGACTTCGGAAGTCTTGCTCAAAAGATGGTTCAAACAACTAGGCGTACATGTTTTCCACTGGTATATCGTCTTATTGAGTTAACCTTAGTTCTACCAGTTGCAACTGCTTCTGTTGAACGAGTTTTTTCAGCCATGAAGAGAATCAAGGCTGATTTATGCAACAGAATGGGAGATGAATGGATGAATGATGTTATGACAGTGCATATTGAGAAGGCGATTTTTTTTGGGATTGATAATGAACCAATTTTGCAACGTTATCAGCGTATGCAACATCGCAGGACACAGTTTTCTCCTGCGGTTAGTGTTTCTAGTTCTAGCAACCCAAGTATTGGAACGCAGCTTTTTATGCAGTGGTAGTTCTTTGTTGTAAAAATCTAATTATTATGTATTCATATTATTATGTAAGCGTTGTTTGTTAAAACTCATTTTATTTAGCGTTGCAAAAAAAAAATTTAATCTCATTTTCGCCCCCCCTAAAATTTACTCCTGGTTCCGCCACTGGGTCTTGTTGTGATGGATATGTCGGGATATTCTGAAAAGGGTTTCAAGAGAAAACTTGCCGTGCAAGCACTATTTGGAAAGATATTTTATCTGTCTGAGCTGCCCGAGTTCTGTTTGAAGGATAGCTCTTCAACGGTGAAGGAAATATTTGGAGTTGCAGAGTAAGGAAGCTTATGTAAATCTCTGGATACCCAACGTTTATTATTGGTCTTTTACGGCTGACACCTCTTGTTTCATCACCTCTTCAGTGAGGATGCAGAAAAGATTAGATTACACACTGTTTCTGAAGCTGGAGATGTGGAATCACTGGAAAAAATGGTTGATGGTTCAGATTGTTGGTTTTGAAAGAAAAACAGAGCACAAAGAAAAGGTTTGGTGCAGTGAAAACGTATTACTTTTACTTCATTCATTCGGCCCTATTTATAGCCAAAAAATAAGTTACAAAAATAGGAATAACTACAACTCCTAAATGCATGCAACATGGGTGAACGTGGGTGAACGTGCAGCATCAACTATCCTACAAACTAGCAACGTCTGTTACGTGCTAAGTCACGAAATAAAATTAAAAGCAACAACTCCTAAAGATGCGAGAACAACTTGCATCATTATTTGACTAAACCAAATAGCTAAACTAAACAGGAAATAAAACCGACTAGATTATAAATATAACAAATCACCCCCTAATCTTGTCGTTGCTTATGTTGTGTCGGCAACACCAATCTTGCTCCTTAGCTCCTGGAAACGAACTCGTCCAAGTGACTTCGTCAGTAAGTCGGCAAGCTGCTCTTCGGTGTTGATGTGTCCAAGTTCAAGTTCTCCCTGCTCCACATAGTTCCGAATCAGATGATACCGAGTATCGATATGTTTGCTCCGTTCGTGAAACACAGGATTCCTGCTGAGGTAAATTGCTGACTTGTTGTCCACCAACAGTCTAGGTGCTTGAGGTTGTTCGTTTTTCAATTCACCTAGTAGTCTGCTGAGCCAGATGCCTTGACACGCCGCAGTTGCAGTAGCAATATATTCTGATTCACAAGATGATATTGCCACTATCCGTTGCTTCTGCGATTGCCAGCTGATCGGAGCTTGTCCGAGGAAGAAAATCAGCCTGCTTGTGCTCTTCCGATCGTCGATGTCTCCGGCTAAGTCGGCATCGCTGTAGCCTAGCAATCTCAGAGCTCCTTCTCCTCTTCCATACGACACTCCAAACTCCAAAGTTCCCGCCACGTATCGTAACAAATGCTTCATTGCAGCAAAGTGTTCCGTTTTGGGATTTTCCATGAACCGGCTGATGTAGTCGACTGCGAACGTGATGTCGGGCCTCGTGTGCACCAAATACCTGAGGCTCCCCACAATGCTCCGATAAAATGAAGCATCCACCGGCCTTCTGTCACCAGTCTTGCTCAGTCTGAGCCGTGGTTCCATCGGAGTTGCGCAGGGATTGCAACCATCTAAGCCAGCCTTTTGAATCAGCTTCTTCGCATAGGAAGCTTGGCACAGTGTGATCCAACCACCCTTCTGTTGTACCTGTATACCCAAATAATAGCTTAGCTCCCCTAAATCACTCATTTGGAAGAGATCCGTCATTTCCCTCTTAAACTTCGACACTTCCTTGACTGAAGATCCAGTGATTATAAGGTCGTCGACGTACACTCCGACAAGCAGCAGATTCTCATTGTTTCCACGGTGATAAACAGCATGCTCCGTCCCGCTTCGCTCGAAACCAAGTTTTCGAAGGCTCGTATCAAGCTTCGCATTCCATGCCCTCGGAGCTTGGCGGAGTCCGTACAGCGCCTTATGAAGTCGGAGCACTTTTCTCTCTTCGCCGTTGACAACAAAGCCCGGTGGCTGCTCGACGTAAACTTCCTCGATTAAATCACCGTTGAGGAATGCGGTCTTCACGTCCATGTGATGAACCAGCCAACCATGGTGAGCAGCTAACGCTAACAGAACTATTACATTTTCCATCCTTGCGACGGGAGTGAAGACTTCCTCGTAATCCACCCCCTGACGCTGCACATAACCCTTCGCCACCAGCCGCGCCTTTCGTTTCACAACCTCCCCGACTGCATCCCTCTTTAGTTTGAAGACCCATTTTAGCCCTATCGCGCGGTGCCCTGGTGGCAGAACCGTAAGCCGCCATGTCTGGTTTGCCTCGATGCTAGCCAGCTCTTCCACCATCGCTGCTCGCCACCCCTCATCCTTCTCGGCTTCAGTGAAAGATGCCGGTTTGTCAGCGATGAGGAGACACAGTTCATCGTCTCCGGTTTCAACAGGGATTGTTGAGTCGAGTAGATTATCCATCGTGCGATACCGGCGAGGCACCTCCTCGCCCGGAGATGGCTCCGTTGTAGCAGTTGGCGGGGATACAAACTCGACCGTTGGTGCAGTCGGTGGTGCGGTCGGAGTTGACGGTTCCTTGTTCGTGTCTTGTTCGCCGGTTCCGGTGAAGCTCCGGACATGCGAGGACGAGCCATTTTCTGTCGTGTGGTTACCTGCAACAGTTGAGACAAAACGATCGACAGAAAACGTCTCCACTATCGGCGGATTACGCTTCTCTTCGCCGTCTGCTGAGTTACTCCAATCCCATGCGGTGTCCTCGTCGAAAACAACATCGCGGGAGCACTTCACTCGATCCGTGGTCGGGTCATAGACACGGTACTCCGCTGTACCCGATTCATACCCAAACAGAACCATTGGCTTGCTCCTGTCGTCCAATTTCTTCATGTGTGGGTCGGCGGTCTTGACGTGATCCAGGCACCCAAAAACACGCAGGTGCTGCACGCTTGGCCGACGTCCGTGCCAAGCTTCGTAGGGTGTCTTGCCCGCTACACTTTTCGTCGTTCCACGGTTCAGCAAATAGACCGCCGTCGTCACTGCTTCTCCCCAGAACTTCATCGGCATCTCCTTAGCCTTCAAAAGGCAGCGAGCCATTCCAACCACGGTTTGGTTTCGTCGCTCAACTACGCCGTTTTGCTGCAGCGTATATGGTGCCGTGAATTGCCGATGAATGCCGTGCTCCGAGAAGTAATCACCAAGACTATGGGCGGTGAACTCACCACCGCGGTCAGTGCGTAGTGCCTTCAGTTTGCACCCACTCTCGAGTTCAGCTGCTGCAACTATCTTCTTGATCGCGTCCGCGGCTTGATCCTTTGAGGCAAGCAAAGAAATCCACATATATCGACTATGGTCATCTACCATCAGAAGGAAATATCGTTTACCTCCTAGCATGGGTGGATCGATCGGCCCGCATAAGTCCCCATGCACCAAGCCGAGTCGCTCATTCGCACGACTCCAAGCCTGCTTAGGGAATGTTGCTCGCTTCTGCTTCCCCGCGAGACAGGCGTCGCACAGCCGCTCCGCGTCATCAATCATTGGGAGACCGTGCACTAGGTTGTCACGCGACAAACGCCGGAGTGCCTCAAAATGCATGGCACCCGTGCACGGCTAGACACACAGGGCGCGCCAGGTTGAGGTGTAACACGTAGAGACACCCGCGGTTTCTCGGCACCCGCGTGAGCAAACGCCCGTCCTGGTCACGCAGATGGAGCCATCCGTGCCGAATGTGCGCGTCGTACCCGAGTTCATCCAGCTGCCCCAGGGAGACGATGTTGTTGTGTAGTCGGGGTATGTAGTACACCTCCGTGAGCGTGAGGTGTTCACCATTTCGGCACGTGAAGAGGATCATGCCAATGCCTTCAATTTCCACTGAGGTGTCATCTCCAAGTTTGACGGAGCCTCGCACGTTTGTGTCCAACTCGGAGAAGTGATCACGTCTTCGGCACATGTGGGCACTTGCTCCTGAATCCAGGAACCACGTTGTGTCACATTGGCCGGCTTGCTTTGTCGACCTAGCTTGTGACCGAACCTCGTTGAGCAACACATGACCGTCGGTTGCCTGAGTCCCAGTTGTGAGAGAGTGTAGTCTCGCCACAAGTAGTGATGCCTCCTCTTCTTGATCTTGCACAAGGTTTGCTCGTCCCTTCCGTTCACGCCGTGGTTCGGGCCAATCCTTGGAGATATGGCCGGCATACTTGTTACAATTGTAACACTTCACATTTGTCATGTCACGATCGCCGCTCGAAGCACGCTGGCCACCGTATCGCCCGCCGTTTGTTAGCTTCTTCCCTTTTCGGAAACCCTTGCCTTTGCCGCTGCTCCCGGGGTTGTTGCTCTTACCACGTGCAATCCATTCCTGTTCCGTGAGGAGGACTTGACCACTTGCATTGCCCGTGGAATTAATGAAGCACCGCTCAGAAGCTGACCGTAGCCTCCCGATTAGCTCCTCAACAGTCATGTCGTCCAGCTCGAGGAGTGTCTCAATCGAGCACGCAATCTGAGCGTACTGGCTCGGAACCTCCCGCAGGAACTTCTGAACCACCTTCACCTCCTCGACGGCGTCACCCAAAGAGCGGAGGTTATTGACAATGCCTGTGATGCGCATGCCAAAAGCATCGAGTGACTCACCTTCCTTGAACGCAATCTGTTCAAATTCTTTGCGCAGTCGTTGCGCCGTCGCTTCTCGCACGCAATCCACTCTGACTCGCATCATTCTAATTGCCTCCCAAGCCTCGTGTGCTGAGTTCTTCACGGCGAGGGCTGGAATCATTTCCGGTGGCACCGCGCGGATCAGCGCTGAGAGCGCCGCCATGTCTTCGCGTTCTCCCGGCTCTTCGTCGCCGGAAACGGCCCCCCAGAGTCCTTGCGCCCGCAGGTTAATTTTCATCATAAGGGCCCATTCAATGTAGTTCATCGCCGTGAGTGTGGGATAGACGATGTTGGCACCGAGGTTGGTCCGCTCCTGCACGACTCGTTCGTGGATCACGACGTCGTTGCCGTTCCTTCGGTGCAGGCTTCGTCCTCGGTTTCGTGGTCGTTCCCGTGGCGGTGAAGTTGAGTTCACGTTCTCAGCGTTCCATTGTTCATCGGACATGGTCGCCAGTAACGTACGTGCTCTAATACCAGATGTTGGTTTTGAAAGAAAAACAGAGCACAAAGAAAAGGTTTGGTGCAGTGAAAACGTACTACTTTTACTTCATTCATTCGGCCCTATTTATAGCCAAAAAATAAGTTACAAAAATAGGAATAACTACAACTCCTAAATGCATGCAACGTGGGTGAACGTGGGTGAACGTGCAGCATCAACTATCCTACAAACTAGCAACGTCTGTTACGTGCTAAGTCACGAAATAAAATTAAAAGCAATAACTCCTAAAGATGCGAGAACAACTTGCATCATTATTTGACTAAACCAAATAGCTAAACTAAACAGGAAATAAAACCGACTAGATTATAAATATAACACAGATGCTGAAAGTTCTGGACGTAAATAGGTAAATAGTATAGACGGTGGAACCTGCAGTGGGGCCCAAAAGGACCCCACCGAAAACAAAAGAATCCAACCTTAGGTTACGTAGTAAGCCTAAGGAGTAAAGTACAAAAGAGGTAGGGGGGGAATAGAAGAATGTAAGTCCGTAGGACAGCATTCCACATCCCCCCCTTATGTCCAAATAAAATAACAACCAACCCAATGCAAGATAGACGAGCAGAGGGAGCACAAAACAACCTGGAAAAACACAGGCTATAACCCAAATGAAATGAAGGGGTGAGAACAAACTCACTACCCATAAACAAATCCGCTTCTACCCCTAACAAATGGGGCCTTCTTCAATTCAATTCCGAAATGCGACCGAGAAGTAGGGTCTCGGGTCTTGAAAATGTAGTTGTTGGAATATTGATGAAGGGACTAAGAACCAAGAACGGATGATAAGAAAATCCTAATGCAGCCGAGGATGTCTCGGGTCTTGGATGTCGCATGAAAGTTGAAGCCGATGAACCAAATGAACAACAGCTTCACCATATACATCCCTAAAATGAAGAAAGAGGGATGTTATTGGCCTTCTGGCATTCTCTTTTTGCACCGAAGCTGATCCTATGGGCAAAGATTAATGAGGCCGTGCCTCCAACCTTTGTGTCTCCCAGTGAAATCAACTTCCGAAAGATGTGAGAATGGATGCACTTATACCGCGTGCACCAAGCGTGGCGAGTATGTACTCGCCCACTCCATTTTGAGCAAATGGAAAGCTATATGCTATTTTAACACAGAGTGTAGCGCGAGCATAAAGCGCATAAATAACCGTCAAATCAGTAGTAAAAATTAGGCTTAGGAGAAAGAGTATGAGGACGAAAATCCTTGCTCTAAAACCTATTGCCTCCTCCTGAATACCGAGCTGCAAGTGCTAATAGAAATCCAAGAAAAACCGTAGGCTAATCAGGACTCCATCGAGCACAAAACAGCCTCTCCCGGCGCTAAAAACCGCATCAACCATCCCTGAAAACCGCGCCAGAAGATCCAAGCCGTGACACACCGTTCCAGCCTTGAATCGCACAAACCATCTCCCTTGCTGGCGTCCTGCATCCCTTCGACCGTAACGAGGTCCAGCGCAACGCCTGACGACAGCACAACGCCAGGAATGAAGCACCTTGACCCGAAATGTGAAGCACCCAGTACATTGCCACCAGCACCCTCAACCTCCAAGCAGCTTCTCCATTTAGAACAGGTGCTCATCCGGAAATAGTCTATTCATCACCATGTAGCAATCCTTCATGATGATTTTCACCACTCTTTCCGAACTTGGTTGAGCGCCATCCATAACCACGTTGTTCCTTTCCCTCCAAAGGCGATAAACCGTGGTGATCAAAGCTAGAATACCAAACTTCTTTCGCATCTTTGAGCCTTTAATTTGCCTCTTCACCCAAGTCATGGAACTTGGGATTGAACTAGTTCGTCTCCTTAAACCAATCCAAGTCCGAATATGCCCCCAAACAATCTCAGAAAATTCACACTTGAAAAACAAATGCTCATTTGTCTCCTCTTCCAAATGGCATAAAGAACATACCTTCTCCATGCTATCCCCTTCCTCCATCCGATGCTTATCTTTAGTATGAAGTCTCTGGATGACCGCCAACCAAGTGATGAATGAGAATTTCGGCGGAACAAACCCACGCCAAATACTGTAGAAAACCCTTTCACTTGATCGACCAACATCATAGACATTCGGGTATCTATGCCGATGCATATAGAGATAAGCTGCACTAGTAAACTTTCCCGAGCCAGACCAAACGCCAAGATGGGCGATTACCTCTTGCAAATCACCATTAAACATTGCGAACAATTCATCCATGAGTTTACAGAGATCACCAAAGTAGCTCGAATATCTCTCTCCCAATCTACCATTTGCAATTCTCGGATTTAATCCCCAAAAGTCTACTCCCTGAAGGTAGTACGAGTGAATCCATTGGACCCAAAGGCTATCCTTTTTCAAATGAACATCCCACAGCCTTTTAGCCATTGAAGCCCGATTCCACGTAATGAAGTCCCTCAAACCGAGGCCTCCAAAAGACTTAGGCGCGCAGAGTTTCTTCCATGCAACCTTCGCCTTATGTTTACCTCCCCATAAGAATCTTTTGCATTTCTGTTCGAGAGCATCCATGACCGTAGTTTGTATAACAAAATTCTGAATCCAGAATCCCGCAATACCTCCAACGATTGATCTCACAAGTTCCAATTTGCCTGCATATGAAAGGGTATGACCCTTCCATTTAGCTATTTCCGAATCTACCTTTCCCAATAGAGTACCGAATTGCGTCACCTTCAACTTGCTGGAATCAAGTGGCACGCCTAGGTATCTAACGGGAAATGTCGCCCAAGGAATACCTGTGAAGCTCAAGTCCTCCTTTATACCAACTCCAAAGAACTTCGACTTAGCAGCATTGATTCCCAAACCCGAAGTGCGCTCAAACTCATTCAAGGCGTCCATGAGTATATGTACTGAACTCGTGTTCGCCTTAGAAAAAAGCATGAGATCATCTGCAAAAGCCAAATGCGTGATCTGGAGAGTCTCGCATCTCGGAAGGAAGGTAAAATGCCTAGATGTCGTCCTCCTTTTCAGTAATCTCGAGAAATACTCCATGCAGATCACAAACAGGTGAGGCGACAAAGGGTCACCCTGACGAATGCCCCTCTGCCCCTGAAAGTGATCGCACAGTTTACCGTTAACTGCAATCGAGAATGAAGAAGTGCACACACAAGTCATGATTCTGTTCGTTAGCCTTTCCGGAAATCCCAGTCCAAGCAAAACTTCTTCTAGGAAATCCCAAGAGACTGTATCAAAAGCTTTTTGAAGATCCACCATAATCATACATCTGGGCGAGTTGCGAGCTCTTCCATATCCCCGGACAAATTCCTGCGCTAACATGACATTGTCCGAAATATTTCTGCCCTTCATGAATGCTCCCTGACTAGGGTCAATAATACCTGGCAAAATACCTTCAATCCTGTTCGCTATAATTTTCGTGATAACTTTATAGACCACATTGCAGCACGCAATTGGTCTGAAGTCACCGACCTTCAGATTGTCCGGCTTCTTCGGAATCAAGGCCACCGCGGTGTGATTGAGCTGCGCCAAAATGTCGCCTGTCTGAAAGAATTCAAGTACTGCAGCCGTAACTTCCTCTCCCACAGTGTTCCACTGCTTCTTAAAAAATCCTGCCGTATAGCCATCCGGACCCGGAGACTTATCATCTGCCATTGCAAATAGCGCCTGCTTAACTTCAATACTCGCCACATCCTGATTCAAATAGGCTCTTTCAACATCCGTAATCTTCTGACTCACATCAAATATGCTCGGATCTGTGACCAATCTGTCCTTCTTCATACCGAATAAACCTTTGTAGAACTCAGCAAATAACTCTCCCTTGCGACTATTGGAAGTAACGATCAGATTGTCACTATCAGTAATTGCAGGGATACCTCCTCCTTTTCGTGCAGAGACCATAGAGTGAAAGTACTGTGATCCCTTATCCGCCTGAGTGATATGATTTATCCTTCCCTTTTGCGCAAGAAAAGAAGACTCCGCCAAATAGTACAACATCGCTTGCTTCTTTAATTTACGCAATGCCGCAACATCATCATCCAAGGCATCCTTAGCATCGAATTCATCAAAAGCCTTGTTGTACTCCGCATCCGCAGCCTTTGCCTTCTCGGAAATATGGTTGAAATCGAGTCTACCCAATTCCTTCAAAGGATACTTCATACGAAATAATTTCCTGGTCACTGAAAACTGCTTAGTCCCTTCAACCGACGGACTCCAATAATCTTCTACAATTTGTCCACAATTCGGATGACCCAACCACATATTCTGAAAGCGAAAAGGCCTTCCCTTTCCATCTATCTCTTGCGACATATCCACCACCACGGGAGAGTGGTCTGATTGTGCTGAGATTGGCAGAAAGGTAGTACGACAAGCAGCATCATCCCAACCATGATTTAAGAGCACCCTATCAAGCTTCCTCCAAATTTTCCAGTCCGCACTGTGCCATGTTAAGTGCTCACCAATGAATGGCGCATCCCTTAAACCACATTTACTGCATACATCCTGAAACTCCTTCATTGGATACAAACTAGGGACATTAGTTCCATAATGATCATCAACGCTAAGGATGGCATTGAAATCACCAAGAACCATCCAAGGAGAATTCAGATTGGCACTAAAAGACTTCAACTCCTCCCATAGTGGTAAACGTGCTAAACGTCCCTCACTATGTCCATAAACAAACGAACAGAAAAACTCAATACCAGAAGCAAGATTACGAACTTTCAGATGAATACATTGCGGCGTTTTCCCTAGAACATCAACCAAGAAGCCTTTCGGATCCCAGATGATTAATATCCTAGAGTTCTGCCACAGTTCAAAATTGTGCGTAAACTTCCATCCCTTAAAACTTTTCAGAAAAATGCGCAACACCTTGTCCTCCATTTTTGTTTCCAACAAACCACACAGTCCAACTCTATTCGTGGAGATGATATTGTTCACCCACCTCCTTCTTACAGGGGCCGATAGACCCCTGATATTCATTACTGATGTATTCATTGGGAAACAGAGGTCCCTTGTGGCTTCGGACCGCCGCCTTCAAGTGATTTACTTCCAGAACTGTCTGAATGACTCCTTGTAGCTGATAGCATTCGCTGAAAAGGTTTCTGGATACCCTTCCCTTATTCATTTAATCGAGTCCTACTCTTGCTTCTAGACCTAGTCAAAACCCCTGATGCGGAGAGAGGTCTACTCTTACTCTTACTCCTATGCAATCTTTGTATTTTAGAGCCCCGAGCATCCGGATGAATCATCTGCTTAGGCAATTTTCCCGCCCCTTCAATCGGATTATCATCATCTCCAAACGCTTGCTGTTTTCTATCGGGTTCCTTGGCCGAACGAGTGCTGGATTGCTTGCGCTCAGTGCTTCTACCGCGCGCTATTTGTGCTTGTTTTACAGCGCCAGCAGCTCCAGGCGCTGCTTGAGCAGACTTGGTGCCAACGCCGTGTCCAGCGCCAGCATCTCCAGGCGCTGTTTAGCTTGATTTTGCGCCCGCGCCACGAATTCCAGCGCCTGTGCTTGCAGCGCCTGTGCTTACGGCTACAGGCGTTGGTGCTGCAGGCAGCGCAACAACGGCATGGTTATCTTTATCCTGCATTCCCCGAATGATTATTCCTGGCCCTTTCCTTGCACTTCCAACTCTCTCAATATTCTTGACTATGCTTTCAACCACTTTTCCTTTCCCTTTCCTTTGCCTTTCTACCTCCTCATTGTCCGAAGAGGCATCCTCAATAGTCACATTCTCATTACCTCCAACCGAATTTAAGTTTTGGTTATCTCCAATGGTTTTAGTTTGCATCTTCCGAACCCAAACATGATCATTGAACCGAGTTCTCATGTTTTTCTTACCCTTCGCCTTCACAACTTTGCTCTCGGCCGTAGGTTTCGTTTGTTGTGTCTCCTTGGCATTCCAATAGTCATCACACTCTTCCATGAGATGATTGTTTTCACCACAATTCGTGCACCAAGGTCTGCAATAATCATAGATGATCTTTTGCACAAACAATTCACCAGATGGAATACGAAAAGTCACCTCCTCCTTAAGCTTTCTTGATGTATCAATCCATACCAAGAGACGTGCGTAATAGCCCCTTAACTCAAGAGTACCATTGTCCATAAGTATAGGTTCTCCTAGTGAAGTAGCAATTTTCTCTAACGACTTCTTGTGCCAATACGCCTTTGGCAAGTGTTCCATCCTTAACCAAATTGGTTTAGTGGCTTGGATGGTCGCATCATATTGCCCAGATTCATCAACTAGCATCATGAACAACTTCTTCCCATGGAGATAATGGTCAGGACCATTCATCACCTTATCTCTATCCTCTGCACTGTTGAACTTGAACATGACGTATCCATTCTGCTTGGTCTGAACATTACACTGCACCTCCCACTTCGCTACCAACAATGTACGAATGGCATACATACCTGGAAAGAATCCCGGAAACACACCCAAGAATCCGAAAAATGGCTTATGTAGATCCTTATGAATTTCTTCATCAGTGAGCACAAAGTCGACACTATCTCCATTGTTTGCAACAACTTCAATGTCCGACTTATTCATTAGAATTTCAGGATCATCCCATCTCCTTCTCCTCTCTAACTTCGGATCATTCCAATCTCGTGGATGCACTTGCTGATTCTTCCTCTGATTAACATTCATGTCGGCCGTACCATTGTTGTTCTCTTGACCCGAAGTATTCCCCACATTCATCACCATTGTTATGGATGAATTCCGATAAAACAGATCGGATTCACCAAAACAACCAGATCACAAAACAAACAAATAAAGTATCAATCCGATCGGAAACACACCGATCGGAAACACACCAACAAGCAAGAACGTAATGCAAAGTTTGCAATCAAGACCGATATACCCTAAGATCAATCGGAATTAAGAACAAACTAGAACAACAAAACCGGAATCCACCAAACACCAAACCAAATTCAAAATCAAGCAAGGACAACTTGAATCTAAACCGATTAAACCCTATGATAAATCGGAATCAAGACATGATCTTAAAACCGAAATCCTTCAAGCACTAAATCGGATGCACACACACATGAAATCATGCTCCAAATCGAAATTCAAACAAGATTCAAGAAGATGGATCGAAAAAACCTGGAAACCGTGATCACCAAGCAATCCGAACCAAGGACTTGCGGCCGATTTGTAGTTTGATCGTAAATCTCCAATCTTTGTGATAAATCCGATCCAAATTGTAGGAATTTGATTAAAATTTGTTCTGAAAATTTTAATCAAACCCTTTATACTCCTTTGCGCAACCAAATCCAAATCCAAACCAAAGAAAGATTCAATTGTTTGATCAAAACTCCTTCTCGAACAAGGATTCAAGGGAAGAACAATTGCGATCTCCCTCCCAAATCCTGATCCGAAACCGAATCCACAATCCAAGCCCAGATCACGAACAAGATCCACCAAGAACTCTCCTTTGCCGAATTCAAACCCTACTCCAAGGCCGATTTAGATCAGAAACTCACCACGAATTGCATATAGTTTTGTGTGGAATCCAGAGTAGAATCCGTTAGACCATAATTTACCGGTGGATTGTTAATGAAATTGAAGAAATCGGCCTCCAGAAGATGGAAGAAAGGCTTCGCCTTTTTTCTGGAGATGACTCCTCTGGTGGTGTGAGTTCATTTGCCGGCTGAAGAAGTGGAAGCGGGGAGAAGGATCTGCCATCCCAAAACATTCTTCTTCTCCACTTATTAGTTAGTACATACCCCCGGTTAGACTTTGAAGCTAGTTTTTTGCGCATTTGGAATTTTGAATGCAAGAAATGCAATGCTGTCCATGCTTTTCGGCATATAGTCTCTCTAGAAATTTTGTTGAGATATCTTGGATTGTGAGTTACAATGCATTCATTAACTTGATCATTTTTTGTTCCTTTTTATGGATGGAGATGGTTTTTGCTTCAAAAAAAAAAAATATATATATATATATATATATATATATATATATATATATATGGGAGGGGTTCTATGCACTCCCTTATATTAACTCAAATCTAAACTCAAAAATCCCGTAGGATCACATCAGATCAAACCTCTGTTATTTATTCCATTGGCTCAAGAGGTTTGATCTGATGTGATCCTACGGTCAGGATTTTGAGTGTAGATTTGAGTTAATATAAGGGAGTGCATAGAACCCCTCCATATATATATATATATATATATATATATAAAATTACCCAAACCCTAATCAGACTTAACCTCTCCCTTTCCTTCTTCTCAGTTAGAGTTCACCACCTACTCTTTACAGACCACCGACTACAACTTCTCCTCTTTCAATTCCGGTGATGCCACCACAGCCAAATCGATGCCACCGCTGCCAAACCGATGCCACTGCAGCCAAGCGACGCCACCGCTGCCAACTGACGCCACCGCTGCCAAATTGACACCACCGCTGCCAAATCGATGCCACTGCTGCCAACCGATGCCACCACTGCCAAATCAATGCCACCTCTGCCAAGCGACGCCACCTCTACCAAGCAATGCCAGCGCGTTCGATGCCACCTCCGCCGCTGCTCCGCCCGCTTGCTCCATCTTGCCCAGCTGCTACTCTGCCCCTGAAACGCCTTGCTCAGCTGCTACTCTGCCCCTGAAACGCCTTGCTCAGCCCCTGCTCCGCCGCTCCAAAATAATATGTTCGTAGAATTTGTTTTGTATAAGAAAGCTCTTTGTTTTGTATAATAACTTTTGTAGAGATTTATGTGTTTTGCTTTGTAGAAATCTCCCCCGGTTCTGTATAAGAAAGCCCAATGTTTTGTATAATAAATCTCAACTCGTTTTTGTATGTTTCGCCACTGAAATCTCATTATCAGCTGTGAATTAGCAAAAGCATAATCGACATTGATTCTGTTTTTGGTAGTATTTTTTAATTTCAGAAATACAATGTGCGACGTCGCACCAGTGTCGTTCTAATATTTTTTACTATGGTTTTGTGCAAATTCGCATGACTGTCGTTCCAAAAAATTTTGCTGTGGTTTCACAAATTTCGTGCGACATTGCACCCCCTTCGTTTGGTTTCACTTTTACCTCGGTTATTTTCTGAAAAATTGAGGTAAAAAATACTTTTTACCTCAGTTATGAACCGATTTTTTTTAAAATATGTACGTTTTACTATGCCAGTATTTACCTCAGGTTTTTTGGGACTGAAAACCATGGTAAAATATCTTGTAGAACCGATATAAAATGTTATGTTTCTTGTTGTGTAAGTAAATAAAATTGAATGTATCTTGTCAAAAAGAGAAAGTGTAACAATATAAAATAAACAATAAAAAAAGTGTGCTAAATAATGTGAATCGAGCGAGTACTAATTAATTTGATAAAAATACATGTCTAAGTCAGCTTGCTTAATTTTTAAAAAGCAGTGGAATGCGTGTATAAACGGAGGAAATAATCACACTGGCTTTGAGCATTTTCCAGTTTGCAATAAGCCAGAGACATCCTCTAGTGTTATTTTAGTTCCCAAGTTTGTGATGTCAACCCAAGAGGTGGCTGATAGCCGGTACTCGGCAGAGAAACTGCCGGCGCATTTGGGCAAAGATCCGTCGGAGGATGCCCTCAAGTCCTGGTTTTCAGACTTCGGCTGGTTTTGGGTGTGTCAAATTACCAACAACTCCGGCAACACTGTCAAATTCTATAACCCGTATAACAAAGCAAACGGCGAAATCGCTCCGGGAAAAACAGAGTCCGACAAAACCCAGTGTTATCTTCCCTACTGGAGCCACTCCAGAAAGTTCGAGATCACATACTACAACAAAGCTTTTAAGGATTGGAAGAAGATTGAGATTAAGGATCTTGACGGCAACTGGTGGTTGTCCTTTTACCAAGATGGGGTTGATGAAGATATTCGCGCTGTTCGGCCTCCGGCGATTGTGACTGTGTGTGGCATCAACCTTACCATCAATGAAAGTGGGTATGAAATTTATAATGTGAGTTTGGGAAAGCTTAACTCGCGTATTTCATTTAAACCTACATAGGCGATCGATGAATTACGGGCTTTCTGTTTCAGAATAACTATTGCTGTATGGTTTGGATTGTACTTTTATTTCAAAATCTGTAACTGGTGCCCTCCTTGGGTGTGGTTGTACTTTGCCTTTTAATAAATTGAGTTAAGTGCTCGTATGACCCTATGTTTTGAGGGTTTGTGTTAATATGACACTGTGAAGTTGAAAAGTGTTACTGTAACCTTGTGTTTTGCTATAATGTGCTAATATAACCCTGGAGGCCTGAATTTGGCCTGAAATACATGAAATGACTATTTTACCCCTGTTAAAAAAATAAATATCAAAAAATGTAAAAGGACAATTATGCATTCATCGTTTATTAACCACAAAAAAATTCCTTTTTTCTTCTCCTTTCTCGATTCCATTTTCTTCTCCATCCTTGATTCCTTTCTGGCGTCCTCATTTGAACCCGTCGGCGCCTCCAGTACCGTATCTCCTCTCCGGCATAGCAGCGGCGGGGCTTGGGTTTCCCGATGAAACAACGGGCGGTGAGGACGAGTGTTGTGCGGTGGCGGGATGGGCTCATTTCCCATTACGGTGGGGCTAGGGTTTAATCGGTGGTTGGGGAAGAGTTGTGAGGCTAGGGTTTCCATCGATTAGTGGTGGTGCTTGAGGTGGATGAGGAGGGCGAGGGCGACGGTGGGTAACGATGTTGGGGTACGGTGGCGATGGTGAGGTACGATGGCGGTGACGGTGGAGTCTTCGTCCGATGTTTAGTTTTTCAATTTGTGTTTCTGAGTTTATCAAATTCTGTGATTGTTTGAGTTTTGATTTGTGATTCTTTGTTGATCGGTGAGGCGATGTTAATCGGTGATTTGTGATTTTCAGTGTTTCTGGCAGCGGTGGTGGTAACGCGGTAGTGGTGGCAGTAGCGATGGTGGTAACGCGGTAGTGGTGGCAGTAGCGATGGTGGTAGTGCAGTAGAGCGGCGGCGGTGGTGGTGGTGATGGTGGAGCGGCGGTGGCGTGGTGGTGGCAGCGCGGTGGTTATGGTGGTGGTGGTGGTGCTCATGGAGATGAATGCTAAGGTATTTTAGTCTATAGATTTGTAATTTGAATGCTATGGGTAGTTTAGTCTTTTTAGTTATGGTAAATTACTAAGTCAATGTCGGAATAGTGCCAAAAGGTTATATCAGCATTTCTGATGCAAAACACAGGGCTACAATATCACTTTTCAACTTCACGGGGTTATATTAGTACAAACTTCCATAACATAGAGTTATATCAGTATTTTGCCCTAATAAATATATTCACAGTGTTTAATAAGTCAAAGTGTTAGGCTTATTTAATTGGTGTAGCAAATTTAAATATGAGATTCATTGTCTAACGTTTTTTACAAGGTCTCTATCTATAAAAGTTATTGATATTATTAGTTGTAAATAAGGAAAATTTATTGACTTTAACTTAACTTCACTAAATATATTTATTAGTTCTCAGAGTCTGTCTCTTGAAATATGATTTTTCCATAAGACATGGAAAGACCAAGGTTTAAAGTGCAAATTAGAACAAATGAAAATAAAAAAATTTGGATTGCATAAATCGGGTTATAAACTTTATAACTACTACATGTTAGCTTAATAATTTTTTAATATTACAACTAAAACGTTTTACATTTTATTACTCTAATTAAACCTCATATTTCTATAAATTTATGAAAATACGGTATTTTCCAAGACTTTGCCTATTTCTTTATGGACTAGAAGGGAGTAAATTTTTAATTTTAAAAACTGGAATATAAAACTTAGTGGTCTATATGAGGCCCCCAAAAGTAGGCCCGGTCCAAGCTCGAGTGGCTTGACAAAACTGGCGAAGTCATGTCTCAAGCAAACACCAAAGATATAGGGAGAATCACACATGTTGTGATCACCGCATAAAATCACGGCCTAGGGATCATGGCTAATGCTACATATTTTGGAGGATGATCGTGCAGTCATTACGAAGGCCACAATCAACACGAGAAGATTCTCGTGTCATATAATACTTTGGTACATGCAGCTCGAAAGGTCTTAATTATAGAAGAACTCGAGATAACAGGTAAGCAACAAACGATATCTCAAAGATTATATATCAAGATAAAGGAAAATACTAACTTAAGCATCAAAACCTTAACCCAAATCCAATTCGGGACTTTAGTAGCAGGATGTGGGAGAAACGATACCAATCGACGTAGGTCTCTAATCATAGCTATCATTTTGAAGGAACCGACCACATCATTGGCGCTAACTGTGGGGAACTTGATGAGACACGTTTATGCAATCTTTTTAACATAATAGACACTCGCTTTCCCTTTTTTTTTGTAGCTTCTTGGTTAGTAAATTGGATATTTTACCAAGTAAGGGGTTAGAATCACCTTGTGTGGTTATTCACTCCAATTTCCCTATTTTATTTAGCATTTTATTGTTAGTTTAGTTTCCTCCCTGATCGAATCAGGAATGGAAGATTAGGATGCTTGCCAAAGATCGAGTCATTGGAGAGGTCATTTGCAAGGGGGGTAGAAAATTGAAGGCCACTAATCAAGTGGTAGAAGATTGCTTGAAGTAAAAGAGAAGAAGAGAATAAAGAACAGAAGAAATGGAAAAGGAAACATTGTCACGGTCCGTGCAATTTTGCACGGTTTGTGACGCTCAATCCAGAGCAAAGGATTACAAGGCAAGCCTAGCTTGCGGTCCGTGCACTTTTGCATGCACCATGACTCTTAGAAGTGGGCAAGGTTCCAAAAGGCATGTCCGGCTCGCAAAACATGTAGTTCTGCACTGTGACGCTCAGAAGTCTTTTACGAGCCAAAAAGAAAGTCTGGCTTGCGTATCGTGCAATTTGGCACAGTCCGCAAAAAGTGTTCACTAGACGAGGGAAAAGGCTTCGCCACGAACTCTGAAATTATGCACGGGCCAGGACAGACCCTTTAACTAGGGTTTGACCGACTACACTCTCTTTCTCTCTCTTCCCACTTATGAAAGTCACCTTTTGTCCATTGGTCAAGGGGTCGGACTTTTGGATAAAAACCCTAGTTTGCTCATTTATTGTTAATTTATCTCTTCTTTTATAATGTTAATTCATGTTCTGTTATGGATTTTGGAGACTAGGCTAAATTAGTGCTTAGGGACATTTGTTAAGCATGTATAGCTAGTAATTTGTGAGATTCTAGATTCTCCTATTTAATGACTTGATTATCATGATTGCTTACTGTTTATGATTATTGCATCAACTAATCTTGATTATGCCATGATTCAACATCAGGCTCGAAATAAACCTGGAAAAATTTCATCTTTTTATTAGTTTAGTCATTAGACAACGCAAAAATTGTGTTCATCCAATGGGGAGGATGTGAGGCAGATTTCAACCAAAACCCACCCCACTGCTATCCCTATCCATGGCCCAACACTGGGGAAGGGGAGAGACAAGCCCAGTGTTTTAACAGTGGCCCAACCTCGTGAGTTTGCATTAACTCGAAATTTCTGCTTCGTCTTTGTAACAGTCTATCCAAAAAGAAATACAAATGTAGCACTGCATCTTTGCTTTAGTCCAAGGTTTCATAAAAAGAAAGAGCAGTGCAACAATGGAAAATCAGTCCCAAGGTTTCATGCTTACTGATGTCATATCAAATTACCAGTAACTTCTAAAAAACACCCAGCGAGTGAATAGAAACCCGTTGAAGGTCCAACCGTTCAGTGGATACCCTTTCAAAACCCAAGGTAATCCAACCCGCCTCACCCATTCTCCTCATATTACACACCAACTAAATTTAGCACACAGCCATATTCATCTAAACAAACCATACCATATAAAATACGGTAACTCAGATCTCTCAAACTATAGAATTACAAGCCCCGTCCCCGTCCCCCACCTCTACTGCCACCGGGTCCTCCCCTGCTCCGGCCTCCACCTCTAGCAGCTCCATCGTCTACCCCACGTCCAATTCCTCTTCCCTGTCTTCCACCAACATCATCTTCCCTACTCCCCCGTCCTCTTCCTCGCCCAACGCCAGGTGGTTTTCTATCTGCAAACATGTACAAAAAATAACCTACATACATTACAGTTACAAGTACTTGCGTTTAACTTATTCCTGAGCCAAATCATGTCACTGAAACACAAATAGTTTTTGTTATTCATGGCTCTATACATGGCTCTATACTTATTCTTTTCATTCAAAGTTAAACTTAGCAGTATCCTTAACTCTATCCTCTTTCCATAACTAAATCCTCAGGAGAGGTGCAAGCAATTGAACATGAATAATAAATTCTACATTCTCAAGCACAATGAAACTAACACAAGAACTTCCTACACATTCACTCATCCACTATTCTAGCTACTGTAAGATTGATCATCTGAATGGTCAGACAAAAATGTTTACTCACAACACATCAGAGAATATTTACTCCCATAAAAGCACTTTCAATGACTGATAGCTGAAAAGTAAATAAGCTCAGAGTTTCAACTCACCCACATGGCATCTGAACACAACAGAAATATTAAATGATCAATTACAGATTTAATCACATTCAAGGGTTGGTTTAACAGCCATAAAAATTGAAAGATAAACAGTTTCTCCTTAATAAGTGTTCATGCAGAAAGTTGACTTCATAATCAAGTAAAATTGTACCTGCACGACTCTTTGTATCTTCCTGAACCTTATCTATCACCTGGGACAACAAAATTCACACAAACACAAATTCATCATCAGCAACCAAATAAAGTTCAGAGATCTATGATATTTCTTTTAAAATCAAGAAAATATTATACTTGAACTACCTTGAATTCATACACACACTTGAAATATGCTTGAGATCTATGCAAAGTTTTCTATAGGAGGTGTTTTCTGTTTAGCAGCCACAAATCCCATAACTACCCGAGTAATCTAGAGCAACCCTATTGTGAAGCTTCTAGGCTATCATATATTTCTTTAGATACATCGCCCACAGCCAAAGATTCATAGTAGCAGATACGTAAATACAGTCATGTGGATCAACTCCCGGTGTTGGAAACATGCTCAATTTCACAACATTCTTTCAGACTTCATGTTTCCCTGATGCACACCTATTCTTCATGTTGTATCAGCCATGACGTGAAATGTGAATGATACATCCATCATCTTTGCTTAACAACTCAATAATCTTATCTGATTGCCACATTCTAGGAAGTTACCTATATATACTTCCTCTGTTCTCTTGGCGCTAAAATTTAGGGGAGGAAGAGAAGGGAAATGAGGACCACATTTACCAAGAGCCAACGACAATTCAGAGGAAAACAGTTTGAAAAAATGGTATCTAGCAATTTATTGGATCTTCCATAAAAAGGGAAACGTAGCGATTATAAAAAAGAATGGAGTAAGTGCAATATTTTTCACATACTTCAAAACTGTGTCAATTCCATAAAAATATCCTGTCTACAGGGTCAGAAAATTCATAACTATGTTAGATCTTAATCAATATAAAAAGTAGGGTAGGGCCAAAACTAGTTGGTACTTAGTAGAGATCAGTGGAAAAGTCATACGATTTTTAAGGAAACAGAGATATAAGAAATAGGGAGATACAATCCACCAGTAGTAAAAATTAGCCAAATATGGGTTCCAGCAATTGAAAAGAGTGAGCTGCATATGTGTCCCCTAGATTTTAGGAAAGCCTAATTCAAAAGCCCATACAGAGTCCTCAAGTTGTTTTGATCTAATAATACCCCAAAGTACCAACTACTAGAGGTTTTTCCAATTTCACGACGACGGGGCAAATTAAACATCATTTTATCATGAGCCAGAATGTCACCAATTATATAATCCATACCACCCACCATCAAAGTTCTTAGTCATCATAATGTCGGCTAGAGCTATTCAACACAATGAGGTTCATCATGCAGTATTTTTTATGGAAAACGAAAGAACAAATAACCATCAAATCCATGAATCAGAATCGAGCATACCTCATCCGGAACTCGCAGATACTTAATGGTATTTCCACGAATATAGCATTCGGGCATCCTCCAGAATCTATCGCCATCCTGCACATAATTTTGGTTAGCCACATCGACGGCATTCTAGCTATCACACCTTGCCAAATTAAGATGAATAAAAAATTTCACCTTTGATGTACAGATGACTTCACGAAGATGGATGTTCATCCAAGTATCACAATTCACTAGGTGACCATTGTAGGTCTCTCCATTCTTTAGCTCAACAAGCTGGAACAATGCAAAAACAGAAAAATAAGTACTCCACAAAACATCAACCTGCACAGCACTGTTCCACAGTTAGTGGTCCGAATTTTTTTTTACTATGGACAAAAATATTTACCATTGGATGCCCCTGAGCAGTCTTAAGCAGAGATAGCGGCAGCTGAAATACAAACCCCAAAAGTGAGCATCACACTTCTATGAATTAAGACTAGAAAGAAAAAGACTCCTTTTTTTTTTCAAAAATAAAACCCTAAACCAACAGTACACACCATTTTTTCGACGCCAAAAAGTAACCCAGAACCACACCTGCAACAAAACACAAAATAGATATATGAACGAATGAAGCTTTCGCCACCGTATAGTATAGATGGGCGGAGAATTGAAAAGGCAAAAGAACCCAGCAGAGGCACGACAAATACTCCGTACTTGTTCACAAATTGGTTAGTTCTGAAATTATAAAAAATGCAGGGGACGGAACAAATTTGGGTAGGGCCGACTATATAAAATTTAAAAATATATAAAATAAAAGGCAAAGTCTCGGGAAAGATGATCTTTCCACAAGTTATGGAAAGATCAAGGTTTACAGTGCAAATTATAATAAACTAATATAAATTTTTTGGGTTGCATAAATTGAGTTATAAACTTTATAATTACTACATGTTCCACAGTAAAACTTTAATATTGCAATTAACACCTTTTACATTTTATTATTCTAATTAAACATCGTTTTTCCATAGACCTATGGGAAGACAATCTTTCCCAAAACTTTGCCTTAATATATTAAATATTAATTATTTAATGTTGGTAAATATTATAGTAAATATTTATTTTAAATACTAATATTTAAATAAATGTTTATCTTAAATAATAATATTTTAGTATTAATTTATTATTTTAGTATTTTTTTCAAGAAATTAATATTTTAGAAAATATTTATTTTAAATTGTGATATTTTTGTAATTTTTTATAGGCAAAGTCTTGGGAAAGACGGTCTTTCCATAAGCTTATGGAAAGACGAGGTTTGATTAGAATAATAAAAAGTAAAAGGTCTTAGTTGCAATATTAAAGTTTTAATATGAAACATGTAGTAGTTATAAAATTTATAACCCGGTTCATGCAACCCGAAAATTTTATCTTAATTTCTTCTAATTTACACTTTAAACCTTGGTCTTTCCATAACTTATGGAAAGACCGTCTTTCAAGAGACAGACTCTTTTTTATATTAAATAATTGTTTTAAATATTATTATTTAAGAAAATATTTATTTTTCATATTTATATAAAATAATTATTTAAAATACTAATTTTTTGAATATTCTTTAAAGGCAAAGTCTTGGGAAAGACGGTCTTTCCAAAGGCTTATGGAAAGACGGGGTTTAATTCGAATAATAAAAGGTAAAAGGTGTTAGTTGCAACATTAAAAATTTAGTATGCAACATGTAGCAGTTATAAAATTTATAACCCGGTTCATGCAACCCGAAAATTTTATCTTAATTTCTTCTAATTTACACTTTAAACCTTGTTTTTTCCATGACTTATGGAAAGACCGTCTTTCAAGAGACGCACTCTTTTTTAAATATTTATTTTAAATATTTATATCAAGTATTTTATTTTTGATATAAATATTACAAATAATTTAATAATATTTATTTTGAATATTAATATATAGTAAACATTTACTTTTAAATATGAATATTTTTGTAAATATTGATTTAAAATATTTATATAAAAACATATTTTAAATATTAATATTGTAAATAAATTTTGGGATGGTCTTTTGTGAAGCAGCCTAAACTTTAGGCAGGGATCTTTCTATAAGTATAATAATATTCTAGTTCCAGAGACCTATCTCTAATTATTTTGCATAGGCCTATCTCTAATTATTTTACAAGAACCTAGGCTAATAACTTTCCAGGGGCTTTTTCATCTAATATTTTCCCATCATTTTTCCGTCATTTGCAATCTGCAAAAAAAAATTAAAATTAGAAAAAAATTAAATATATTTTTTAAAATGCAAAAAAATAAATAAATAATTGCATAAAAAAACTCCAGCAACCTCAACAGAAAGGCAAAGTCTTGAGAAAGACGGTCTTTCCATAGGCTTATGGAAAGACGGGGTTTAATTTGAATAATAAAAGGTAAAAGGTCTTAGTTGCAATATTAAAATTTTAGTATGCAACATGTAGTAGTTATAAAATTTATAACCCGGTTCATACAACTCGAAAATTTTATCTTAATTTCTTCTAATTTACACTTTAAACCTTGGTCTTTCCATGACTTATGGAAAGACCGTCTTTCAAGAGACGCACTCCAATAGAAAATAGCAAAACATTAACGAAAACTCATAAAACAACAACTAAAAACTGCAACAAAAAATTATATATATATATATATAATCAAATAGAACAGAAAAAATATATAAAATCAACAAAAAAATGGAAAAAAAAACCTCGGCTACGACTAACAAAGAATATACTGAAAATCACAAAAACCTCAACAAAGCTAAATTATCATTTTTTAAAAAAAAAACTACAAACATCAACTTCTAACAATCAACGATTGAAGCACTTACAAGTTATAAAATAAGAACCTACAACCTACATTTGAAGCACTAGCAAAAATGAAAAACGTCAATGTAAAGAAAAAAAAACACTACAAAAAATCAACCATATCATAAAAAAAACTACAAACATCAACTTCTAACAAGCAACGATTGAATCACTTACAAGTTATAAAATAAGCATACAACCTACATTTGAAGCACTAACAAAAAATTATAAACGTCAACGTAAGGAAAAAAACACTACAAAAAATCAACCATATTATAAAAAAACTACAAATATCAACTCCTAACAAACAACGATTGAAGCACTTACAAGCGACGATTGAAGCACTTACAAGCGACGATTGAAGCACTTACAAGCAACGATTGAAGCACTTACAAGCAACGATTGAAGCACTTACAAGCAACGATTGAAGCACTTACAAGCAACGATTGAAACACTTACAGGTTGTACTCTAACCACCAATTTGTTTTCATAACACACAAAAGTTATAAAATAAGTACACAACCTACATTTAAAGCACTAACAAAAAATGAAAAATGCTAACATAAAAAAAACACTACAAACTTCAACTCATATTATCAAAATCTCAGCCGAAAAATAAAAAACATCAATATGAGAAAATAAACTCTTTTTTTTACAAACATCAATCCATATTACACAAAAAATACTACAGAACCTCAATTCATATTAATTAAATCTCACCCGAATAATGAAAAATATCAGAGGAAAAAAAACTAAAAACATCAATGAAAAGTTGTAGTACCTCAAGCATAAAACATGAGAAATTTTTTAAAAAATATAAAAAAATATATAAATATCAATCAATATTACCCAAAAAAAAACTACAGAATCTCAACTCATATCAATTAAATCTCACCCGAATAATGAAAAACATCAACATAAGAGAGTAAAAAAAGCTAAAAACATCAACATAAGAGAGTAAAAAAAGCTAAAAACATCAACAAAGAGCTACAGTACCTCAAAAATAAAAATTCTTTTAAAAAAGAACCTAATGGGATTCAAACTCATACCTATAACCTTAAAGCCTAAAGCAATAACCACTACACCAAAGACTACTATTAGACATGAACTCAACTTAATCATAGTAAAACTCGGCATGTATATCAAGAACATAAATTCTTCAAAATAAAATGTCATAGAAGACTCAAATCCCTAACCTTCAGCTCATCAACAACTATACTAACCACTAAACCAAGCATTGGTTCATGAAATAAACTCAGTCAACAACATTTTATACCTCAGCAAATATTTGAAAAATGTAAAACATAATATTAAACCTCGCCTCATGAAGCAGAACTTCCATCCTTCCACCGTCCACCTCCAACGTCGTCCGCTTCTGCCATCATCGCCGAGCGATATCACCACTTCCGTTCACGCGTGAGACGCACACATGTCGTCTTCGTTCTTCAGGCGCGTGCATCTCACGTGCCCCTTTCTCTGTACTTCGGTCGTCCTCCTTCACTGTTGCATCGCGGTCGTCACCTCTGGTCAAGCGTTGTCGTCGTCTCCTCCATTCAAGCATCGTCGTAACCTCCAACAGATCGAGCACCGTAGAAGCCCCGCAGATCGAGCATCGTAGATCGATCGACGTCGTGCCCTGCCACCGTGATATTTATAGCAGTTTGATAACCACACAACAGGTCCCTGAATTTATTTGCATGTTTTAAAAAAATTCATCTCAAATGAAACTATCTTATAATTGCACAATAAACTCTTACCTAAATTTTAGGCTGCCTAACATAAAACTTTGTGATAAATTTTCTAAATATTTATTTTGAATATGAATATTTTAGTAAATGTATATTTTAAATATTTATTGTAAATATATTGAGGTCGTCTCTTGATAGAAGGTCTTTCTATAAGTATGAAAATACCAAAGTTTAAAATGTAAATTAGAAGAAATGAAGATAAAATTTTCAAGTTGAATGAATCGAGTTATAAACATTGTAACTACTACACGTTGGATAGTAAATTTTTACTGTTGCAACTAAAACTTTTTATCTTTTATTATTTTAAATAAATTCCATCTTTCCATAAACTTCTTTCCATAATTTTATGAAAAGACAGTCTTTCCCAAAACTTTATCATTAATATTTTGGTAAATTCATATTAGAATAAATACATTTATAACCCTAACTTCTAGCTAATAGTGCCAATATAATCCTGCAATCTGAAAAAGTTTCAATATAACTCTAACTAATTGTTGTATGTGTCAATCTAACCCTAACTTTCGAAAATTTTGTGCCGACATATCCAAACTCCCTGATTCTGGCGTTTGACCCATGAAATTCTGGCAATGATAAGAAATTAAAGGACGGAAATATCTTGACTAAGATTCTAAAAAATTATTACCTAATATACCCCAGCTTTTCTTCTTCTTCACTGCACTCCACCGGAAATTTCCTCCGCCGCCACCAGAAATTTCACGCCAGAATCAACAATACGGTGATAACTTTGATCCAATAGACCAGAAGGCCGAGAGCTCAAACAGAAACAGTGCCAACTTGTCTCTACTCTAGCTTTGTCCCAAATTTGCAGTCCTTCACAACAAAAACTAACTTCATCACTACTGACGAACTTGGTTGACCAAAGAGCATCTCAAAAAAATATTACTCTACCTTCGATCTCCTCCCTCTCCCCACCCCTCCCGATCTCCTCCTCCCTCTCCCCACCCCTCCCGATCTCCTCCTCCCTCTCCCCTCCCCTCACCCCCGCCACCCACAGGAGAAAACCCTAGCTCGCCGCCCCCGCCGCTGCAAGGAGGAACCATAGCCGCTCTCCAGGCCAGCTCGCCACCACCCCGCCATTCGACAAACGGAAGCGGAATCGAGGAAGATTGGGAACACCGCTCGCCACCACCCTGTCATTCGAGAAACGGAGGCAGAATCGAAGAAGATGGGGACACTGAAGAAGAACACTGGAGGAACCCAAAATTGATGGAGGAAGACGGGAAATTTTGGTCCTTTCATCTTTTATTATTCTTTTTCTATTTTGGGCAAGGGCAAAATGGTATTTTCAATAAAATCAGATCATCAAACGGTTAACTAAAAATTAAGAGAAAAGTGCATATATAACCCTATATAATTGATAAAAGTGCAGATATAACCCCGCGAAATGAAAGTGCAGATATAACCTGCAATAATTGAAAGTGCAAATATAACTCTGGTCAGTCAATTCCGGAATAATGGCTTTAGGATTATATTTGCACATATGTATAATAGTTAGGGTTATATTTGCACATATGTATAATAATTAGGGTTATATTTGCACTAAAAAATAACTCAGGGTTATATTTGCACTTTCTCCAACATATAGGGTTATATTTGCATATTACCCAAAAATTAACGAAGTCAAAAGTTATTTTGACATTTTTTGATATTACAGAGTTATACTGACACTTTTAACCTAGAATCAATGTCATTCTAGCATTTAACTTATTCATATTTAAAAGTTTATTCAGCTTGACTACAAAAGTTAAATTAGAAAAATCATTGTGGAAAAGAGAGAGTAAATAACATGAAATATATGTCTCAAATATTATGAAGTTATCATTTTAATCACTCTCTCTATATATGTGTGTGTTTTATAGTACATTTATCAAATGGTCCCTCGTATTTCTTTATGATGTTCAAAATTCACATGTTAAAATTTTAGATCAAACATATATACATTATTTAATTTATATAGTTTAGTTTAGTTCAGTTCATTTCTCGTTGTGGCCTATTATTAATATTTGTTAACTATATTTAATTTTAGTAAATTTAGTTTAGTATATTTAAATCTAGTTGAATTGAGTATTTTTAATTATTTAAATAAGGTTCAGTTTAGTATACTATATGTATTTAAATTCAGTTCAATTCAATTTTTTTTATATTTATTTAAATTCGGTTCAGTTTAGCATATTATATTTATTAAAATTCAATTCAGTTCAACTAATTATATTTGTTTAAATTTATTCTAGTTTATTTTAGTATAGAGTCCGTCTCTTGAAAGACGGTCTTTCCATAAGCCATGGAAAGACCAAGGTTTAAAGTGCAAATTAGAAGAAATGAAGATAAAATTTTCAGATTGCATGAATTTGGCTATAAATTATATAACTACTACACATTGCATAATAAATTTTTAATATTGCAACTAAAACCTTCTACTTTTTTATTATTCTAATTAAGCCTCATATTTCCATAAGCCTATGGAAAGACCGTCTTTCCCAAGACTTTGCCTATATTTATTTATATTCAGTTCAGTTCAGCATATTATATTGATTTATATTCAGTGCAGTTCAGTATATTATATTTATTTATATTCAGTTCAGTTCAATATATTATATTTATTTAAATTCAGTTCAGTTCCTTTTATATAATTATTTAAATTCATTTTAGTTCAGTATATTATATTTATTTATATTCAGTTCAGAATGTTACATTTTAAAATTTAGTTCAGTTTAGTTTTTTATAATTATTTTAATAAGGTTTAGTTCAGTATATTATATTTATGTATATTCAGTTCAGTATGTTATATTTTAAAATTTAGTTCAGTTTAGTTTTTTATAATTATTTTAATAAGGTTCAGTTCAGTTCAGTATATTATATTTATTTATATCTAGTTCATTTTATTATATTTATTTAAATTCATTTCAATTCAGTTCACTGTATTATACTTATTTATATTCAGTTCAGTTCAATTTAATATATTTATTTAAATTCAGTTCAGTATATTATACATATATATATATATTCAGTTCAGTTCACTATCTTCTTTATTCGGTTCAGTTTAGTATATTATATTAATTTAAATTCATATCAGTTCAGTTTATCATATTTATTTAAATTCAGTTCAACTCCAAACATCCCCAATAATCTAACACTGTAGAAAATAAGGGTAATAATGTGTATTGTATTCATGAATTCAGGATACGTTATATAGTAGTACAGGATACCTATACAAGCTAGGAAAAGGTAATAGAATACAATTACATCTACAATTATGGTAAGAATACAATTCTAATTCTAATTCATTAACACTCCTCCTCAAGTTAGAGCATGGGGATCGAAAATACCCAACTTGCCAAGTAAAGAATGGAACTGGTTACATCCGAGAGCTTTAGTGAACAAATCTACAGGTTGGTCCGTCGTACGGATATGTTGAGTCACAATTGCGCTAGATTGAACAAGATCCCGGATAAAATGACAATCAACTTCAATATACTTTGTGCGTTCATGAAAAACCAGGTTTTCCGCTATATGAAGAGCGGATTGACTGTCACAATACAATTTCATAGGCGAGGAGTGCAAAACCCCTAAGTTCTTCAGTAAAGACTTAAGCCATAACAACTCACAGCAGGTAACCGTCATAGCACGATACTCCGCTTCAGCAGAAGATCGAGAAACAGTAGATTGCTTCTTAGTTTTCCAAGAAACCGGAGAATCACCAATCATAACAAAATAACCAGAAAGGGAACGCCTAGTAATCATGCATGCAGCCCAATCCGAATCACAATAAGCAGTCAATTGTAAATTACTACGAGAAGAGAGAAATAAACCTTGACCAGGATGACTCTTTAGGTAGTGCAACACATGAACAACAGCTTGCCAGTGAGGAACACAAGATGACTTCATGAATTGCGCAAGAGTATGAACTGAATAACTAAGTTCAGGACGAGTAATAGTCAGGTATATCAAACACCCAACCAAGCGTCGGTACTACTCCGGGTCATGGTAGGCTGGACTTTCAACACGTGCCAAATCATGTTGTTGCTCTATCGAAAAGTCAGTCGGTTTAGAAGCAGATAAACCAGTGTCTGATAAAATGTCCAAAGCATATTTCCTTTGCGAAAGAAACATCCCCTCCGGTCTTCTAGCAATCTCTGTGCCCAAAAAATACTTAAGTAGACCAAGATCTTTCATATGGAAATGTGAACTCAAGTATATTTGAACTCAGAGATGAGAGAAGAAGAGCTACCAGCTATAACCAAATCATCCACGTAAACCAAGAACATGTAAAGAAACTGATCCACGGGAAAAGACAAATAGAGAGTAATCAGCCTTACTCTGAACAAAACCAAATGCTCGTAAAGCCTGAGCCAATTTGGTAAACCAATTCCTGGGAGCTTGCCGAAGACCATAGAGAGATTTCTGAAGGCGACAAACCTGTCCATGTGGCACCACAGAGCCTGGCGGGGGCCGCATAAACACTTTCTCATGCAAATCACCATGCAGGAAAGCATTGTGGATATCCATCTGATGTAGTTCCCAACCACGAATGACTGCAACAGACATGAATAAATGAACATAACTCATCTTCGCAACCGGAGCAAAGGTCTCAATATAATCAATTCCTTCCATCTAACGATTCCCAAAAACCACTAGGAGAGCCTTATGACGTTCAATAGTACCATCAGAACGGAACTTCGTCCGGTAGACCCATTTACACCCAATGGCCTTTTTATTCGAAGGTAGAGGAACCAAAGTCCATGTCTAATTTCGCTCTAGCGCAGTAAGTTCCTCTGTCATAGCGGCTCGCCAATGAGCATGCTGGGAAGCCTCAGAATAAGTAGTGAGATCTGCACTAGACGTTATAGCACCCAAAAATCTAGAATGTGTACTAGATAAATTATCACAGTTTAAATAATCAGTAAAGGGGTAGAGAACACCTGAGGAAAGTGACGACACATGGGGGAACAGAGTCTAAGGGGGGGGGTCTTCAGTAGTAAGGGCACATGCATGATCATCACAATTGTAATCTGCCAAGTAAGACGGTGGTCGGTGAGATCGAACACTCTATCTGGTAGGTGGCAACATGGCAGCGGAGCTATCTGGTACCAGAGAAGCCGGTAAAGTAGATGCCGAGGATGTAATATCGGCGGCAGCCGGTGGTTGAGAACCGGCGGCGGACGGAGGAGATTGGCCGGTGGCGACCGGCTGTGAGTGACCGATGCTGGACTGCGAAGATTGGTCGGAGTTGACCAGCGGTGACTGGCCAGCGGCAACCACCGGTGGATGGCTGACGACAACAAACGGTGGCTGGCCGGCGGTGACCGAAGGTGACTGATCGGCAGCGACTGGCAGTGATTGGCTGGCGGGGACCGACAGCGCTTGGCTGGCAGCGAACGACAATGATTGGCTGGCTGCGGATGACAACAACTGACCGACGGAGGACGGCGGTGGGCCGATAGCTACCGGTGGCGTAGAATCGGCAGTGGCTGGCGGAATCAAAATTCTGTGCATCTCCGGCATGAAGGAGAAGGAAGCCGGTGCTGATGTGATGGTGCCGCCGGTTTCATCGATTGAAGCAGATGTCAGAGTTACAGAATACGAGAACTTGTCTTCAAAGAAATCGACATCCCGATTGGTAAAGGTCACATGGGATTCCAAGTCAAAAAGACGATAGCCTTTCTTTCCGGCAGGATAACTAAGAAACAGACACCGCCGACTTCTTGGTGCAAACTTGTCACGATATCTGGGAACATGAGCAGCAAAACACAAGCATCTAAAAACTCTTAATGATGAATAACTCAGAGCTTGTCCATAGAGCAACTCAAAGGGAGTACGATTGTTGAGATGCTGGGTCGGTGTTCGGTTGATCAGGTAATCAAAAGTAAGAACACATTCTCCCCAAAATTCAATAGGAAGACTAGCTTGGAACTGTAAAGCACGTGCCACATTGAGTAAATGACGATGCTTTCTTTCAACTCGACCATTCTGTTGCGGTTTATCAACCATAGATGTCTCAAAAATGATCCCAGATGCAGTAAAGTGAGATCGCATAGGCAAAAACTCAGTGACGTTATCAGCCCGAACTCGTTGAATTGTTCAGCCCCACTGGTTCTTCACTAAGGCACTAAATTCTAAAAATCTAGAAGCTACTTTAGATTTAGCTACTAACAAATAAACCCAAACAGCTCGGGAATAATCATCTACTATAGTCAAAAAATAAAATGCACCACTAGATGATGGTGTTCGATAAGGTCCTCAAACATCACAATGAATTAATTGAAACAAAGCAGTAGCATTTGTAGAACTCAATTGAAAACTATGTCCAGTCTGTTTTGCTCTATAACATATAGAGCAAGGTACATAATGTTTATTAATGCTAGAAGAAATAGAAGACAATACCGTGGAGGAAGGATGTCCAAAACGCTGATGCCATAAATTAGAAGAAGATACTGAAGCAACTGTAGGAAGAGACTGCAAGATAGGACGGTGAACAGGAGCATCCAGCAAACAAAGCCAAAACACCCCCCTTGTTGTTCACCCACGCCAATCACTTTCCTCGTACTGATTGTCTGTAAAATGCAATAATTTTTAGTAAACAAAGCAAGACAGTTCAGGGTAGATAACAATCTAGAACATGACAGCAAATTGCATTACAATGTAGGTATATATAAAACATGAGGCAGAATAACACCACCAAAGCAAAGAGATCCATATTGAGTAGTTGATGACACCAAGCCATTAGGCAGAACAACATTCACAGAATCAATAGTAGTAGTAAGATCAGTAAGAGAACTTTTGTCACCAGTCATATGATATGAGGCTCCCGAATCAAGTATCCATGGTAAAGTAGGCTTACCAGACTCATTGTCAGTAAGAGAATTGAACTGATTAAACAAGTGCATGGTCGTGCTCCATTGGTCATCAGACAGAGCAGGGCCAAAATCGGAACGTGCAGGGACACGGCCGGAAAAAGCCGCCACCACCAGATTAGGCGGCGACGTGGCTGTGCCGGCGAACGATGGTGGGAGAGGAAGCACCGTGGTAGTGCCTCTGGGACCGGCAGTGTTGGCTGACGTCTGGAAAGCTGGCGCCAGTTTCTTGCTGGTACCAGCTTTCTCCTTCAGCTCCGTGAACCAGTCTGGTACACCATGTAACTTGAAACAGGTATCTTTATCATGACCCTTGTGATGACAATGTGTACAAACAAGATTCTTGCGGTCGGATGCAGAAAGAACAACTGGTGAAGAACTTGCAGGTGGTGGACGTCGGGCATCATATGCCATGGAGTTAGAAAAAGGCTCACGAGCTCAAATGACAACTCTATGATTCTCCTCCTGAGTAACAAGGGCATACACTTTCATGAAAGATGGAATTGGATCAATGCTCATGATGTGTGATCGCAAGGTGCGAAAACCTTCATCGAGGCCAGAGATGAATTGGTAGATCAAATCCTTCTTTCTTTCTTACAAGACTTTCACAGCAATATTACAATGGCATAATGCCTTTCTTTCTTCACAGGCACAAACGAGGGAAGGTTGCATGCAGTGATAATTTGCAAACAACTTCTTCAGTTTGGCAAAGTAGATGTCGATGGGCTGGCCATTTTTCCTGCAACTCTGAATGGCCTCTTGCGTCTGCAAAACCTTCATACCATCGACCAGAATAAATCGTGCCTTCAGGTCATCCCACAGATCCTTAACTGTGGCAAATGAACTTGTAGGAGATCTCAATACCGGATCCAGGGTTTGCAGTATCCAGCAGACAAGAGTAGCATTAACCCCAGGCCAATCAGCAACACCAGGATGACCATCCTGGGGTTTGGTAATGGATCTATCAATGAACCCAATCTTGTGCTTTGCAAGAAATGCATGACAAATTGCATCAGACCATTCAATGTAATTTTCTTGACCTTTCAGCATGTTCGGTATGAGTTGTAAACCTGGACCATTGCCAGAACCAATAAATTAAGGATCAGTCGACATACGACGAATAGGTAAATTAGTCTGAGGGCCAGATTGCAACTGCAACTGCTAAAGTAAAGCTGCAATCACATCATAACCACTCATATCCTGAAGCTTCAAAGCCGCAGGTGCATCAAAACTAGGTTGTTCTTCAGAGCCAGACATTATAGAAAATTAGGTTCAGATCAGCAGCAGGTACAATAACCAGCGACGGATCGGATCGACAGGACACCCCTGCTCGTTGAACTAGCGGCGATGCGTAAGATGGTGAGTTTAACCGTGCAGCAGAATGAAGGATCGACGTCAGATGGCAGATGGTGCGTGGTAGCAGCGGACGGTGCATGGTAGCAGCGGACGGTGCATGGTAGCAGCGGATGGTGCGTGGTAGCGTGAAGGAGCGGCAATAACTGCTGGAGCGTTGCGACAGCAGCGGCGGCTCGTGGTGTGCGACGACGGCTGCTCGGAATTTAATGCAGTGAAATTTTTTCTATTTAAGGTTTCAGGATTTTAGGCTTTGATATCATGTAGAAAATAAGGGTAATAATGTGTATTGTATTCATGAATTCAGGATACATTATATAGTAGTACAGGATACCTATGCAAGCTAGGAAAAGGTAATAGAATACAATTACATCTATAATTATGGTAAGAATACAATTCTAATTCTAATTCCTTAACAACCACCATCTACCACCATATCATATCATCTCCATATTATCTCTACTGGACAGGGCCTTAGCTCTAGTGCGTTGAATTTAAAATTAGGGAATATCTTGGTCATAGTTCAGATAGAAAATTTTGACATTTTTATGATGTGATATATGATATTGTTATGATGTGATAATAGTGTATGTGATGATATGGTCGTCAAATAGGGCTTGCCGAGTGTATTACCATACAATTTTCTTTTATAATATATGCTGATATAACTCTACACTTTTTTAAAATGTGTTGATATAACCCTATAAGTTTTAGGAATTTGTTGATATAACCCTATAAGTTTTCATAATGTGCTGATAGAACTCTACCTGTTATGCCGATAGTTAGGCTCCAAAGATGGTCCGGCGGTGGGTAGGGGTATAATTATCCACCCAAATTCAATTTTTGGTCCATTTTTTTCATTGGGGGAGGGAGAGGGGGGGAGTCAATGCCAGAAAAGCACAGTCAATGCCGAATTTCTCACTAGAGGGTTATATTTGCACTTTCATCAACTAGTTGCGATTGTTTTTGTAGTTTTAATTATCTGAGAATTATATTTGTATTTACTCAAGTACATAGGGTTATATTTGCATATATCTCATATATTTAAAAGTATGGTCAAAGTTTAACAAGTATGACGGAAAAAAGTCTCACGTGCGCTTTGAATTGGGAAGAGGGAGTGCTCCATTGTAAAAAAAACACATGCCTTATATAATATTGTCATACAAGAGCAACTCTCCAAAGTCTCTCCGAACTAAAGTCTCCCTTCTATGTTCTCTACTTTCTCTACTCTGTTTGTTCCCTTGTCGTAGTTACTATAACTCTGGCATCATTCATCGCTTATCAAGCTCTTCCCGCCAATGGCTACTTTTGCATCCATAATAGCTAATAAACACAACATGGATGATATAAAATCCATCGAACTGCACCCTATAACACAATTTAAGGGTGAAATTGCCTATTTATACTCCACCAAGGGAATTGATACCCGATCCCTACCCTTCTACACACTAATTGGGAAATTCTACTTTGTCACGACTTGTATGGAGGACTTGTCATGTTGATTAGCGTCGT
The DNA here is from genome assembly GCA_037428765.1 of Rubia yunnanensis. Taxonomy (NCBI): domain Eukaryota; kingdom Viridiplantae; phylum Streptophyta; class Magnoliopsida; order Gentianales; family Rubiaceae; genus Rubia; species Rubia yunnanensis. Next base: position 58,266,094 of record CM075069.1, on the reverse strand, counting down.
GTTATGCTTCTCGATTACCACCAATACTTGAAGCATTCACCATGAACTTAGACACTTGGGCGATCAGGTGGTGGGTGTGACTACCAGGTGTGCGTTGAGCGGTACAATGATGTACGTTGAGCGGTATCCTATGCAAGTTCTTAAGTGGACACCGCAGTTCCCAATCGTTCCCGTGTAGATCTTAGTACATGCAACTCTAGCCTATTACTCCTCTTATAATCATCATGTGAATTACTATAATGATCAGTGATAGAATATAAAACCCACAAATGATCATAGTTGTGTGTATTGATATATACAGTGAGTACAAATGGTATACACGACCTAAACAAATATGGAAATGATATATACAAAACCAATCAAAAATGGTAATCCTTTCTTATCCTGATTCGAAATTAACTATATCTCTATTCACCCCCTTTAAGCGAAGCATAGGGCTGGTTGCAACGCAAAACTTGGAACGTAAGAACTCAAATTGATGACGAGGTAAATCCTTTGTAAAGATGTCAGCAAGCGTAAGTCCGTAGGAACATGAGCAACTTTGAGCTTGCTAGAGGACACCATACCACGCACAAAATGATAGTAAATATCAATGTGCTTGGCTCTCTTATGCGAAACTGGATTCTGAACTAGGAAGAGAGCACTATTGTTATCACACAGCAAAACAGAAGGCGCACGAGTCGATACACGTAAATCTCAAAGAAGATTCATCAACCAAGCTAACTCCGCTGCAGTATTTTCCATAGCATGGTATTCTGATTCTGAACTAGAACGAGAAACTCTAGGTTGCTTCTTAGCACTCAAGACACGAAGTTACCACCAAGAAAAATGGTATAACCATATGTAGACCTACGAGTTTCAATGCAATGAACCCAATCAACATCAGAATAACCCATAACTGTTAAAACAGATGAATTTGCACAAAACTGAAGACCATAGTGGAGAATACCATGAACATAGCGTAGAATTTGAGTGACAGCTTAGAAATTATCATCAGTAGGACCCTGCATGTACTGACTGACCGTGTTCACAGCATAAGACAAATCAGGACGTGTAATCGATAAATACTTAAATGCACCAACCAGAGATCGATAAAGAGTGGGATTTCCAAACGGCTTACCGGAAGAGCTAGAAATCTGCAAAAAACCCACAAAAGGAAGGCAACAGGTGAAGAATCTTACATTCTTGCATGCCACAAAATGTCCTTGGCGTATCTGGCCTGACCAAGGAACAAGCCATCAGATGTACGAACAACCTCCAAACCCAAAAAATCCTGCAGAGTGCTAATATCAGCAATATTGAAATCTTGATTAACCCGATAAATAAACTTCTGAATGAGACGAACTTAATTCCCAGTAATAATAATGTCATCAACATAAACCAACAAGTAGAGCAAAGAGGCACTCTGAGAAAAGACAAATAAAGAGGTATCAGAGGAATTGCATACAAAGTCTAGGCCAATAAAAAAAAATTGAACTGCTAAAACCTAGTACAGGGAGCTTGCTTCAAACCATAAATGGCCTTGCGTAGACGACAAACAAAATCAGGATACATCGAATCTTTGTATCCAGCAAGTTGCTCCATGTAAACCAGAGAATCAAGAATGCCATTTAAAAATGCATTCTTGACATCAAGCTGTCATAATGGCCAATTCTGATGGACAACAAGAGATAAAATAGTACAAACAGTAGATGCCTTCACCAATGGACTAAATGTATGATTATAATCAAAGCCAGGTAATTGCGAAAAACCTTGAGCTACTAACCTTGCTTTGTGTCTGTCAAGAGAGATATCAACTTTGTACTTCAATCTGTAAACCTATTTTGAACTAACAAAATTGTCATTTGAAGGACGAGGAACCAAATCCCACGTATGTTGAGTGTGTAAAACATCCACCTCTGAGTCCATGGCAGCAACCCATTCAGGACCCATGACAGCCGAGCGATGACTGCGAGGTTTGGTCTTAGAAAATATAGCACTCATTAAACCAGGAATATCATACTCAAAAAATCTTGTACCGTAATGAATTAGTGCACAAATGAGTAGCCATCAGATGTCGAGTAGAGAGACTCACAGGCGGAGGTGGTACGGATCCTGAGGTAGGTAGGGAACCCAAGGCACCGAGAAAATAACTCAAAACTAACGGTAACATCCATGCAGAAGATGCTGATGGCGGCACTGGTGAAGCAGGGTCAGCCAGAGAGGCTACTAGCCGCTGGTCGGGTGACACATGGTGCGCATGCGCTACTGGGGCGCCCGGTGCGTGATACGATGGCGACGAAATCATCGTTTGAGCTGGCGGCACTAACTGCTATCAATTATGCTGCTGGTCACCCTGTGGTAGACAAACACAATTTTTCGAAGAACCTTGTGCTTCCGGTATATTGGAAAATTTTAAAATTTCCAAAATAATGGGTGATTCTGCTGAAGATGATGGCTCAAAAATCTCCGACGGGACTGACAAAGGCTCCAAAAAGGTAGAAACATCTAGTGGTGATAATTCTGTAACATTTCCAGTACGGGTAGTAGGAAAAAATTGACTCATCAAACCGAGCATGGCGAGTGATGTACTCCTTCTTCCTGAGAGGATCAAGACATAGATAACCCTTGTACTGCAAACTGTAACCCAAACGTATACATGACATACTCTGAGGTGTCAACTTATGTGCAGCATAAGGGCATAAATATGAAAAAAACTCGACATCCAAATGGATAAAAATTGGAGTAGTCAGGAATCGTACAAAAAATAACAGAGAGCGGAGACTGACAAGATAAAACCAGCGTTGGCAGCATGTTGATGATGTAGACTATTGTAGGAAAAACATCATACCAAAATGAATTATGAAGGCCAGAATGAAAAAGCATCGACAATCCTGTCTTAGTGATGTGACAATACTTCTACTTTGCACGACCATTTTTCTGTGGAGAGTAAGGATAAGAAAGCTGATGATGACAACCCTTAGTTACAAAATGTGATTGCATGAGATGATTCATAAACTTGGTTCTACCATCACTCTGAAATACTTTAATGGTGGTAGAAAACTGGTTCTCAACAAGAGCCTCAAAATGCATATAAGCCTCCATAAAATTAGACTTTCGTCGCAGAATATATAACCAGGAAAACCGAGAAAAATCATCAACAAAAGTGACATAATAAGAGTACCCAGTATGGGAGACAACATGAGAGGGTCCCCAAAGATCACAATGAACTAGATCGAGTATCCGTGGTGCGTGTTTTATATTATTACTAAAAGAAAGGAGCTTGCCTTTAGCCATCTCACAAGCAGGACATAAATGAGGTTTATGCAATAAAATATTAACTGACAAACATCCATAGTTGCTCAAAGAAGAAATGATGTAGTGGGGAACATGATCGGAATGTATCGAACTAGTGCAGAAGACGGTGGCGATGAGCTGCGGCCAAACAGAAAAGGGATGGATATTTTTAAAAAAATTTTCTGGAAAAAAGAGAGATAAAAGCCAGGAATTTTAGAGAAAACTGACTGATACCATGATAGAATGTAAAACTCACAAATGATTGTGGCTGTGTTTATTGATATCTGTAGTGATCACAAAGGGTATACAAGATCTAAAAAAATATGGAAAATATATATACAAAACAATCAGAAAGGGCATTCATTTCTAATCTTGAATCTAAATCTATATCTATAATAATCAGCATGATCTGATTTGAAAATATGATTGAAAGGATTAAAAGACAACTAACTCAGTCACCATTGATATATGAAAATGTGATTACAGAGTATGGGTGAGGAAGAAGAAGAAAAAAATGAGGAGAGGAGAACATTTTTTCACAAGATCATACTGATGATGCTTACTAAATCACCTAACCATTCCCTTTATGCATCTTGGCTCAACTGCTCCAACTGAATTAGTTTCAGTGAGCTGTAACTGCCCCAAACTTCCCTTCTTAGCTAAATGACCCCTTTATTTATTTACAATTTTCATTTCATCCCTCAGATCATAACACTCCCACTAGAGCAGGATTGACCATTAACGATGTAAGTACAAGGTGTTTTTAAATATCATGCTCGGAATTGTCGTTATTTCTATGTTCCAAAAGTTGAACATAAGGCCGAGAGGTTGCCCAATCATTGCGCGGATATGGTTACCAATAGACAATATTCAAACTTTGACCATAGTCTATTAGTATATAATTCATGGAAATTAATAATAAACTGATGTGTAACGGAAAGAAACATCAGGATTAATATTAACCGCCACCCTTGTAAAAATTTCCCATTGCAGATCAAAAGTTGGATTCAGTTCGCGAGACTGGAAGTTGAAAGAATTGGTTGGAAATTTGAAAGAAAGGGTTCCATGAAAATTTATACCATGTATGGAGAAGGCAATGTCTATGTGGTTTCCTAGGGCTGTGTTTCATCTCCGTAGATGGAATATGAAACAACCTTTGAACTATCATTACCATTCATTAAATATATTCACTAATTACTACTGTCATTTTAAACCCAGTTCCACAAATATTATCTCTGTTCCCACTATGTTCACCCTCATCCAAAAATTTCAACCAAGCAAATAAGGCATGAAGACACCATTCAAATCCTTACCGGATGATATCATTGTTGATATACTGAGACAAGATGGAGCACGTTCATTGACGGACCTATGTAGTGCGAAACTGTGGTTTGTATAAGTTTGTTTAAATCCTTAGAATTGTTTCGCATTCTTGCGCGCAAAAACAAATTGGTTGTGGTTCACTTATATATGTGTTATTTTTTTATACTGTAGCTTCCGTAGGTTTAACAATCTTTCCATCGATGATGTACTATGTAGAAAAGTTTCATTGGAATATATTCTGATTGTTGTGTGGCATGATGTGAACCATATTTCCAAAGTTTATAGATGCATGCATCTGGTGCTAAAATCTGGAAGCCTTGTGCAGGAAGGAGTGGTGAGTTTGCATGTGTCATATTTAAAGGAAAAAAAATACTTTTCTCTTAACTTATATATGAAATGCATGTATCTTAATCCGTTTTCAGATGGATTCTGTTGGAGGGCAAGATCCAGTCAACATTGTTAAATTGCTTGAGCAAGTTACAAATTTAGGAATCTTGCAGCGTCTTATGCGTTGTTGATATTTGCACTCTTTTTGGAAGGTGAAGACAATGCATTTGCATTTGAAAGTTTTTATGTTGATGAAGGCATGGAGTTTCAATCTGAGGACGTTGACTGATTGTACATTTTAAGGCCAATATGGATTGGACATTAAATGCTCATGAATCGTCATCATCCGCGCATGTAAAGTCAATCACACAATCAGAAGACTTAATTGGGGTAATGCATGGTAGCACACTAATTGTCCCGGTTGCACTTGCGAAATACATATGGTTCCCATTTGTGAAGTTTTGCTTCTACCTAAGTAGTAGGAATGACTTGGCAATAATGTAATAGTGTCGGCGTTTTGGACATCAATTATGCTAATATAAGTGAGACTCTGATTACATTTCTTTTGCTTAATCGAATTTGGATACAAATACAAAGATATCATGGAGTGTCCAAAACTTTTGGGTTCATTTTTTAAATCGGATAAACATTAATAGTTGTTTGGTTATTTGCAATACATGCCACAAGATCTAAACAACCTATGAATCAGTAATTTTGATGAAATATTAGTTACAACATTTATAGGTAACGTTCCAGCCCAAATTGTGAACCGAAATATGAAATTCATGCAAGCGTCTGATACGTTGTAACCGATGGGTTTTACGATTCCAAAATTTTTAGTGGTTCTATTTGTAGATTAACCTGTAATAATCAGTCCCGCACAGTTTCAAATACAAATTATATGCAGATATCGTAAGATCATTATAGATGTTGCCCTAATCTTAACCTTTCTTCCTTCCGCTTTCGAAAGTGTTTTTGGATTTTATGGTATGCTTTGAAGTGAGAAAAATTTTGGGGAACATTTATGCCAATGAAGTGGGTTATCTTTTTTTTTTTTAGAATAAACCATCATAGATGGGGGAAATTATATTGGCCTTCCCGAGCCGTAATAAAACAAAAATAAAGAAGCCAAAAGGCTAAGTTACTGTACAGTCTGAGCGGATTGCTCTTGAAGCAACCATAGATTGCTTCCAAAATAATGAACTAGAGTATTAGGATGCTATAGGATGAACTCTCGAACTTCTTAGTGAATCGACATCGAGACACAGGTCAGTCAGAGAGAATAACCATAAGCATAACCTCTTAATTTTGCAAAACAAAAGAAAAACTAGCAGATTGTAAGGGAAAGAAGAAGACTGAGGTGAGCTTTCTTATTGCCCTACTCCCAAGTGTATGATCAGGAATGTCCATAGCAAGCTCATTCAAAAACTTGTTACTTGAGAATCTTGAAGGCCGTGTGTAGTCTGTTGAAGCGAATAGGAAGCAGTTATGCGGCATAGACTTGAAACCTGCAATCAAGAGTGAGAATGAGTAGCATCCGAACTAAAAGATTCGTAGAGCAGGGATGCCAATTTGATCTAGTCTGATTAGCCCCCTAACCGTGATCGGAAGTTCAGATAAATCAATAAAAGATGAATCACATTCTAATTGTAAACAAAGTTTAGCAAGTGTATGTGCCACAAGGTTGGCCTGCCTATATATATGTATCAGATTGATGTCATTAAGTGATTGATGGATCTCATCAGCTAGTGAAAAGCATTTCCAGTGACAATGGAGTGGTTCAGTAGCAAAGAGAACCGCAGAAAGACAATCAGATTCCATATGAAGGGGACCAACTAAATCCTGTGAAATCTGGATGGCAAACTTAATAGCCTTCAATTCAGCTTCTAGAGGTGAAAGAGCTACAGTAAATAGAGTGTAAGCTCCCACAAAAGCCCCTGTAATGTCTCTAATGATCACTCCAATCCCACACTTCACCGTATTGCATGACCAGGAGGCATCAACATTAATCTTAAAACCTGATGTAGGCCTAGTCCAAGCAATTTTCCAGATTTTTGGCTTTGGTGAAAGTTTAAGAAGTGGTAGAAAGGAATGATCAGCAATACTCACATCTAGAGGAGATGATATGTGCACCGGATTTGCACTGAAGGAGAAAAAAATCTGATCTCTAATGAGCTGGAGCACTAGGGTGGAGGAAGGCTTGGTAGATTCCAATAGATATCTGTTTCTCATCTTCCAAATATTCCAAAAGGTGAAGATGGCAGCAGTACGGATCATTGTGGCATGTAAGGAGGTTAGAGCTGGCAAAGTCAAGTAGTATGAAATTCTTTCCCAAACCGAAGGGAATGCTCTATCATGAATACCCATAAACTGATGAATGATTTTCCAAACAGATAGAGAGAAATAACATGAGTTGAAAAAATGCTCTAAAGAATCCTCATGGTTGTTGCACATACAGCATTTAGAAGCCAGACTGAATCTAAGTTTCCTGAGTATGTTATCAAAAGGCAGCAGAGAATTCACAACTTTCCACATGAAAACAGAGATTTTTTTCTCAAATCTGGGATTCCAAAGAAGTTTAGCAGAGGAAGTCAAACCTGAGTGGTTACTTAGCAACTTATATGTGTCTTTGAAGGAGAAGTTTCCAGAGATACCTGGTTTCCAAATTAATCTATCAGCTCTGTGGGGGAAGAGTTTTGACTCCTGCAAAAGATTGATAATGTGAGATGGCAGAAATGGCTCAATTTTTGTAATAAGAAAAACTTTGTTAGATATGAATTCAGAGACTGAACATTCAACATCAATATCCACCCTATTGTGGTCACACACATCAATCAGTGCACCTACATCCAGCCAGTTTGAAGTCCAAAAATTGCAATCACCTCTCCCTATGATGACTCTAGAATTAGCCTCTGCCCAATTATTAACTGAACAGATTCTCTTCCAGTTAGGAGAAGACCTATAGGAATGAGGGAGGGCAGCCATTAGGTGAGTCCAGAGGGCATCACCTATTTGATACTTCCACCACAATTTAACTGAGCATGTTTTAATTATTGTACTGATCGACCTGAAGCCAAGGCCATTCTGATCAGTTGGGAGACACAAATCAGACCACTTTTTCCATGATCTCTTAGGTTTTAAATCATCCCCCCAAAAGAATTTGCTCATTTTTTTCTCAATGATGGTAATGATCAATTTTTTTGGTTTAATAACTTGCCAGATGTGTTGTGGAATGGCATATATGCAAGACTCAATCAATGTAATTTTCCCACCCATGGAAATCCATCTATTTTTCCAATTACCAATCTTATTATCAATAAGTTCAAAGAGTGGTTGAAAGTAAATTTTTTTTGCCACACCAGTAAAGATTGGAACTCCCAAATAGGTGAAAGGGAAGGAACCCAATTTCATTCCAAGTATCCTTTTAATGTGGTTCACTTTATGTTCTGTAGCATGTTTACTTATGTAGATGTCACTCTTGTTGTAATTGATAGACTGACCAGTGACCTCCTCAAAGATAGACAAAAAAGCCTTTAATCTAACCAAGGTTAATTTTGTAGCTTTAAAGAAAATGACAGTATCATCAGCATAAGATAAGTGAGAGATTCTTGGAGGATTACCTGGAAGATCAAAGTAGTCTAGCTTACCTTTGTCAAAAATGTAGGTCAGGCTCCTTGAAAAAAACTCAGAAAAAATATTAAACAACAATGGAGATAGAGGATCACCCTGTTTAATGCCTCTAGAAGACTGAAAAAATCCCACAGGCTTACCATTAATTAGAATAGAGAACCAAGCCTGTGACAAGTTTTTCATAACAGTGAAAATGAATTTTGCATGGAAACCAAATTTTGCCAAAATTTTATATAGAAATGACCATCTAACCCTGTCAAAAGCCTTTTTGAGATCAAGTTTAATTATACAATTCGGATCCCTTCTCTTTCTGTTAATGAGTCTAACCATTTCCTGTAGATGAATGACATTATCAGAAATATCCCTACCATGTAAAAAAGCTGTTTGGTTAGGAGAGATAATCCTAGGCATAATAGGTTTAAGTCTTTCCATAAGCACTTTAGAACAAATCTTATTAATCACATTGGAGAGACTTATAGGCCTATAGTCATCAAATGAGGATGGGGTTTTCTTCTTTGGGATAATGGTAATCCAGGTACTACTTATACCCCTAGGCAGGTTTGATGAAGATTGGAAATCCTGAACAGCTAGAAGAAGATCATGTGATATTATGTCCCAAGATTTCATGTAGAATTTGGCCGTAAAACCATCCGGACCTGGAGAGCTTGATTTGTTAAGGCTATACACTATCTTCTTAAGCTCCTCCATAGTGACTGGTTTTAATAGGTTCTCATTATCTTCCTGAGTAACCATCTTGGGTATATGGTTGAGAAAATGAGATGTGAATGGAGAGCACTCAGTGAGGCAGTCTTCACTCAGTAAATCTTGGTAATACCTGATTGCCTCCATCTCCACATCCAGTGTGTTTTCCAACCATTGACCATTTCTACCCTTGATTTTTGTGATCCTCAATCTATTATTCTTATCCTGTACAGATTTATGAAAGAAAGATGTATTATTGTCTCCATCTTGTAGCCATTTTATCTTAGCCTTGTGTTTCCAAAAATTCTTTTGTTCAGACATGGCCTTGACTAAACTAGCCCTAGCCTTCCTAAGATTAACCAGATTATTAACAGAATCATCCTGATCACTTAAAGCTTCCTGTGCCTGCAAGGCTAATTCAGCCTGAAGAACATTATCATGAATGTTACCAAAATGTTCTTTGTTCCAGCTTTTTAGGGCTTTCTTAAGTCTAACTAGTTTTAAATAAAAAGCTAGCAGTCCAGATTTATGCATAGGAGTATCCCAATCCTTCTTAATTACTTCATTAAAATCTTTCCTCTTGTACCATGTATTTAAGAACCTGAATGGTCTCGGATTGGATGGTATGTCACTTCCTACAGTTAGCAGCAAGGGATTGTGATCAGAGCTAACTCTATTCAAGATCTGAATTGTAGAGGAAGGAAAAGAAAGAGTCCATGATGAAGTGCATAATCCTCTATCTAGTCTTTTAACTGTAGGAGATCTTAAACGATTATTAGTCCAAGTAAACAAGTTTCCAACAGTATTAATTTCTTCCAACCCCAGTCCATTAATAAAATCATTAAAATCTCTAATACTACCAAGTTTTGGAGTAGATGGACCTCTGTATTCGGATATAGATGAAATGCAGTTGAAATCTCCAAAAAACAAGGATTCAGAATGATTAAGTGAACTAAGATCAGACCAGAGATCCTTTCTTCCTAATCTGGTTCTCAGACCATATACAAAAAAGACATCCATTGGCTTAATGAGAGAAGAACTAGTTAGGTGAATTCCAAGAAACTGAAGATTATCATTCCTAACTGTCAGAGATATACTTGAAGACCAAAAAATCCATATCTGACCATTAGTAGCAGAGAAACAATTATCAAACCTCAACATTTGTCTATATTGATCACATTGTGAGTTATCATGTTTAGGTTCAATTAAACAAATGAGTTCAAATTTATGTCTATTGATGAGATTAGAGAGTCTAAGCATAGATGTATCCATTCCTCTAATATTCCAAACCAGCATTTTAATTCTAATAGTTGCACTATTCATAATGAAACATTAGAGGAGCTTTTTGATCTAGTCATAATGGTGTTCTTCTGTGTGAAAAAGGTGTCATTATGTGGTTTACTTTTCATAACAGACTTACCTTTTTTCAACTTACTTGGATCTGAAGGAGGGGCACTGTGTCCCTGTGATTGATCAGTTCCAGTTTCAGGAGCAGTATTCAAACAGGTGGCTTCTTCTTCAGTTGCAGAGAGTTCAATTTGGGTGCCCTCATCTCCAGATGATTCCTCACCAGCTAAGGGTAGAAATCTGTTGGACCTATTTTTCTGCTGAGAGAAAATAAAATTTTTTGCTGCAATGATGGAGCTGAAAGGGGAAAAGGATTTACCTCGTTTACTTGGTAGATCATCTTTGGCAAAAACTGACCTAAAGTTAGGTGGGGCAGATTGAGGATGCCTATCTTGTGTCCCAAATGATCTAGGTTCCATGGGAAAGGCTCGAGGGGAGGGGGTGGGAATTAATTTTTCAGGTTGAGGGGATAGAGAAATATCTTTCTCAGTCACCACAACCTCTGTGCTACTAGCTACAATGGTTGGCAGGTCAACAATACTGGGAGTGAATTTTTGAGGGGGCACCCCAGGTATTATAGGATCAACCAGGGGGTCAGGGCTATTTAGATCATTAGTTTCCTGCACTGCATCTAGACTCTGCTGTTTCTTAGGAACATAAATAAATTTCTGAGACTGATAACCCTTTTGTTTTTCTGTTATTGAGATCCCTGAACTCTCTTCTCCTAAATTACCAGTCTTATTACTATTTGAGTTCCCTTTTGTCTGTCCCATCAAACCCTTCAAATGGGAGTCATTTACAATTACAGAATCATTTTTCCTAGCCGATGATCTCTTTAGTTCCGGATGCAGATAAATACAATGATTGTCCTCATGCCCTATACTTTTACAATGTAAACAGTAGGGGGGAATATCCTCAAAGTCTAGGGGGAGCTTAACAACATTGAATTCATTACCATCCTCCTCGATTCCCACTCTAATGCAAGATGGTAATTTCTTTTTTAGATCAATTTCAACACACATTTTTACACAGGAAGGCCTAGATAGAGCCTCAGTAGCAGCATCAACTTTAATAAAATTCCCAATTTGGTTACCCATGATTTCAAGCATAGCTGAATTATAGAAGTAGATTGGGACATGAGGAATTGTTACCCATACCGGGACTATGGATGATTCTGCCTCCGGAGAGAAATCAGAATTCCATTTCAATACCTTCATTTGCGCATTATTGAAAACCCAGTGACCCTTGAGCCAGAACCTTTGGTAGTCTTCTTTTTCCTGGAATCGAACTAGGACGTGCCGGAAGTCGATGGATCCTAATTGAAATTTGCCTTTGAATCCTACAGAATTAAAAGATTCATTTAGTTGGACCATAGAAGGCTTTCCTCTAGCAAACTTACCGATCAGAGCATTCCGATAATGGGAGGAGAGAGTGTCTGCATCCTTGCGACTGACGAGGCATGAGATTTCTCCTTTGTACTGGGTTTTGGGGATGATTTCCGGGTTTGATGGAAGGGAAGCTTGTAATGGAGGAGGTCGATTAGCAAGCGCTTGAAGGAATGATTTGGTCCCTCCTTGGCTTCGATCGGCCGGCGGGAGAGCCGCCATGGCGGCGGCAAACGGAACAAGGTGAGAAATAAAATATGACCGTTATCAGTTATGGTGACTGAGAGAAGGAGAGGAAGAAAGGTGAAAACGACAGAGAAACAATCGTTTTGGTTAATTCGCACACAAAATCGCACGTAGTTGGTCAAAATCGCACACGGTCTCTTTGCTAAATATGATTTCTAATGAAGTGGGTTATCATGTAAACCAATCCCATTCAACTAAAGCAAATTAGCTAAGCTCAACATCATTGATCATTTTCCAACTACACGTAATGGTTTGAAATAAACATTTTGTACGTTGCAAAAACGCATTGTACGACAATCTAGAAATTTTTATGTAGTGAGAAGTCTCAATATATTCTTCTAAGCCTGCCATGTCTGCACGCCATATTATCCTCAAAGTCTTCTTCATTTCATATGTCTTCTTCCTCAATTTAATTATCTTCTTCACTTTTGCCTTCATTTTCTTGTACATGTTGTACATGAACGCATTGTCAATCTCCTCACCTATATTTGTTCGCCTCAAATGAGTTTATAAATATTATTTGAAAAGGAAAAAAAATATCATAAGAAAATTATGTTTAACCTTCATTGGTGCGCCCTCTCTTGTTGCCTTCTCTGATGCCCCTACGCATCCATTTTCCATCTACGAGTTTCCACTTCTTGTTTTCAAAGAACTTGTGGTCATACTTAATAGGGGGAACATTTGCGCTGCAAAAGGAAAATTCCCTATCTTCCTTTAGAAGTTTCGAGATGATCGAACCATACAGAAGTTTGAGAGCCTTCTTGTTTGAATGAACGACCGATGACAACATGTGTTGCACAATGGTGTATCCGGGATTCATCTTCACCTTTTGTCAAAATAGTAGAACAACATGATGCTAGTAACCGTTGGCAGATGTGATCCCTTGGTGGAACCAACCCCCTTGCCACTATCTCGTACAAAATCCAATTTTCTACTATTAAATGTTGAAGTTTATAGCTCTCACCTGTGTTAGGATCACTTTTGGACCTGTTGAAGGAGTAGTTTACCCTTGAAAAACAAAAAATATAGCTATGGGAAATAGCCTAGATCCTTCGATTGGGGAATAACACACCCCACACAAATGTTTATAGAGATCGTAGTCCCCGTCCCTTTCTACTTGTAATTGATACCCTTTCTAAAGGGAATATTTTGTCGTATGAGTAAGTATTTATGAAATGCTTGATTTTATCTCAACGGAGGAAAATGTCTTGCAGAAGTTTGCTTGATCACTCCTGCTTGCGTTAAGTATAAGTGCTGAACAACAGTAAGCGAACTCGGTGTAGGTAGTCAAGGAGAGAAAAAAAATATGAAAACACATGTAGTTTTATTGAAGCATATCCAACAAGCTTGGGTGTAAATGCATATAAAAAATGTAAGATACAAGTTACAACAATTCACACATGCGCTAACTACATCTAGGATAAGGATCACGATCCCTTGTCCTCTCGAGGTTCTATCTTAATTATTTCACCAATAGCTCACATGAAGTCTTCTTCAAACTCTGGGTATTCAGCCAAGATGTCTATCGAACCAAGGCCACGACCCCGGGCAGTAGGATAAACCTATTATCCAAATCTAATAGATCATTATTCGATGGGTCATTATTCAATTAACCCATTTATTAAATGGGTCATAATGGGTCGGGTCATTAAATGGATAATCCATTGGATAACCCATGAGATATTCATATGACCCAATGGGTTAAAATATATTATCCAATAAGTCATTATATAATTAACCCAATAAGTTATCATTAAATATTTTCTATCGATTTGGGTTACAAGTTGTCATTATCCAATGTGATCAGGTATTAAGTGCTCATTAGTTTTTGGGATTGAGCGGGATGAAAATAATTGTGTTAATGGAAAATTTTGATCTCCATGTGTCCCATATTATGTTAATTCAATAAGAACGTAACAAATACCCAATAAATATCAAAAATTACCCAATTAAATGCATGTGTAATATTTAACATAAATATTCACTATAATTCACAAATTATACAAATTATAATTCACAAATTATTCAAGCTCAATCTCGTACAATATTCGAGTTCGTACAGTATTCGAGCTCAATCTCGTACAGTATTCGAGTTCGTACAGCATTCGAGCTTAATCTCGTACAGTATTCGAGTTCATAGAGTATTCGAGTTCGTACAGTATTCGAGCTCAATCTCGTACAATATTCGGGTTCATACAGTAATCGAGCTCAATCTCGTACAGTATTCAAGTTCATACAGTATTCAAGCTCAATCTCGTACAGTATTCGAGTTCGTACAGTATTCGAGTTCAATCTCGTACAGTATTCGAATTTGTACAGTATTCGAATTTGTACAGTATTCGAATTTGTACAGTATTCGAATTTGTACAGTATTCGAATTTGTACAATATTCGAGCTTAATCTCGTACAGTATTCGAGCTCATAATATTATATATTTTTATATGTTTTATAAAAATATATTTTTATATATTTTTTATATATTTATATATTTATATAAATATTTTTTATTTATATATTTTTTATATATTTATACATTTATATCAATTTATATATTTTTTATTTTTATTAAATATAATATAATATACATAATATAATATTATGAACTCGAATATGAATAAGACGCAGACCGATTGATGAACAAAACGCAGACTGATTGATGAACAAAATGCAGACTGATGAAACAAAACGCAGTATGGAAAGTGAGAACTGAGAAAGAACGCGGACATGATGGGTAATTCACGTTTCACCCAAATAAATGACATATACCCAATTGGTCATTTAGTTCGACCCAATGGATAATTGGTATAGACCCAATGGATAATTAGTATAGACCCAATGGATAATTAGTATAGACCCAATGGATAATTAATATAGACCCAGTGGATAATTAGTATATACCCAATCAATACTTCAGTATATACTTAATGGATAATTGAACGAGCTTGAGGTCAACTATATCTCTCAGATCTTCGTTCGAGGTAGGGCTCGAGCGAAATTAATTTTCCTCGAGTTCGTGTTTGAGTTCGATCGAGCCTGTAAGATCTTGACTCGTTTTGAGCTTGAACTCGATCCATAATTAATTATATTTTTGTACTTTTATTTTCCTATGTACATTATAATATATTATATGATGAAAATAGTGATAGAGTATTTAAATTAAAAAGTATACGAATATATGTCCACATTTTTTATCCATATGCAACAAACAAAACAAAATGTGATTGTTTTTCAAAATATGATGAGGCTTCTTCACCAAATTATGATACGTAAGATCAAATGTGCGATACTCCTCACTAAACACTAAATAGTAGAAACAATGTGTCCAATGCCTTCTCCATTCGTCCAATGCCTTCTCCATTCGTCCAATGCCTTCTCGCAGGCTGAACCTCCTCCAAAACTTCATTGCCTTCATTGCGCATGTGAAGATATATCTTGCTCACCAATAAATCGAGTTATATCAACTCCAAGTGCATTTTCTTCCGCCTCAAGAGCAACTCCACAAATTTCATCGTGCAATGCGGCTGCCAAACAAAATATTTACAACAATTTTACAGTTAGAAGTATACTGAGGTATGTTATGCAAACTATAAAAAAAAGAAATAATCAGATACCTCTTTTGGCACTCAACCAATCACGATAACATACAATCACTTCCACATTTTCAGGCGAAAGTGAAGTCCGGTACGTGCCTAAAATTCTTCCACCATGACTAAAAGAAGATTCAGAAGCCACGGTTGTAATTGGAATACTCAAAATGTCTTTAGCCATAAGAGACAATTGAGGATATCTAACTGCCATATCATTCCAATAACCAAGAACATCAAGATGTGGATGCACTTTTCGATCCATTAGCCTTTCACCAAGATATGTGTCTAGCTCTGATGTACCCCCACTACTACCATATTGAGAAGTATACGAGTCAAAAGCCTACAAATCAAAACATAAACATAACAAGTAAATATACCAAATTAAAATTTAACAAATATATCAACTGTGAAATATTATATATTGCAGGGGAACTTACATCGATGATATCAGTAGAAGAATCACCACCGCCTGTAGTAGTCTCTGAAGGTTCGCTAGAACTAATTCTGGAATACTCATCAAACAAATCTGTCAACTTGCTTTTTATCTCCTCTACTTTTTCTCTCTTTGTTGAAGAATCCATCATTTCGAGGCTAAAATCGACGAACTGAAGTTTGAAACGAGGGTCTAGAACAATGGCAAATGACAAAACCTACTGTAACAACTCCAATACTTGAGAAACTTACCTTTCATTTTCAATGCCATTACTCTAATCAAATCATCCGCAGCACATGCATCTTTCTCCAAGAAATACTGAATTTTCCAAACATTTTGAAAATAAAGATTCGATGTAGGATACTTCCTCTTCGAAAACAATACTGTCAAATCATAGAAAGGCTTTAAGAAACATGCAATCTTTTCTATTCTCTCCCACTCTTCATGCGTAGGGCAATGTTCATATCCATCATCATCATCCTTCAATCGAATAAATGCACCCTTGAATAGTATTGCCCTTTCAAGCATGAGAAATGTGGAATTCCATCGTGTTGATACATCTTGCCTCAATTTCTTATTTGTCGGCAAAGAAAGTTGTCTAACATAAGTAGAAAACCTTTTCAACCTCAATTCAGAACATTTCAAATATTTGACACTTTCCCTAATCTTGTAAACTGACCCCTCAATCACATCCAATGCCGATTGCACAATCAAATTTAATATATGCGCACTACAACGGACGTGAAGGAACTCATTTCCACAAACCGCTGAACCCTCAAAAGAAAAGTAATTTTTCAGAGATCTTATCATTCTATCATTATAAGAAGCATTGTTCAAAGTAATGGTAAAAATTCTCTTTTCAATACCCCATTCCTTTAGAAACTCAAACATTTTCTCTGCTAACACAAGACCATTGTGAGGGGGAGGAACATGACGAAATATCAAAAGCCTATTTTGCAATTCCCCTTTTACATTAACATAATGAGCTGTAATTGCCATATACCCATCACTAGTTGGTGAACTCCACATATCAGAAGTCAAACAGAATTTTCCCAACACTAAATCAAGTTCCTTCTTGATTATTTTTTTCTCTCTTTCATAATATCTAACCATATCCCCTACTGCTGTATTTCTACACACAAATTTCACAGTTGGGTTAAAAAATGCATGCAAATCTCTATTTGCCTCATGCTCTACAAACATAAGCGGGTAATCATGCTCTACGATGGCATTCACACATTTCTCACGGTACATTTCTGGATCCACTAACCTTAATGTGGCGGAATCTCTTTCAGCATGCTGAATCCTCAAGTGCCTACTCAGATTTGTGGTTCCTTGGGCTGGATTATAATTAAAATGACTCGAACATAGCCTGCATGTTGCTTGCATTCCTATGTGCTCCGTAGCTTGCAATATGTCAAAGTTAGACCAAACAAATGAAGTCCTTTTACGCTTGCGAGAAACACTGCTCTCACAACTTTCCTCTCCATGAAGAGAAGTCGACATGCTACAAATCGAAACCAAAAACAAAAATGTTAATCCATGCCATAACTAAGGAAAAAACAAAGAAATTTCGTGTTAAGAAGAAATAAGAAGACTTATCCAGCAGCATTGTGAACTAATCATGTTAAGAAGAAATAAGAAGAAATAAGAAATACACGCTTAGCAGTATAAAATAAGCACTAGACACTAGTACTCCTTTGACCCATATTAACTAGCCATCAACTGCTTTGATCAATCATAGCCAATAAGAAGACTTATCCAGCAGCATTTCTGAATGTGCTGCTCAATCATACATTAGAGTAAAGGAATGGGCATGAAGAGATTCGTTCCCCAGCTAAGCCACCTAATGCTCAACCAGATATGAAAATAGGAAATGTTGTCAAATGTGCTAACCAGACTGTGTTAGTAACCTGTACAAAACCAATCCATTTCCACTCCCAACCCGTGACTAATGAACATCAAAACACTCTCCTCGTCAATGTAGAACTGCATCTCTTTTCAATCATTTTTCATTCTAATGTGAATGAGTAAGAAGATTTATTCAAAAGTTAAGGTATTAAACAAAACTGGGTTATGACATCACCACTGTAAATCAATGCATTTGCATTTCATGCATAGACCAGGTTCAAGGATAAAGTATCGAGCAAACCTATGAGTAAAGGAGGCATGAGTTCACTTATTTCATACAATGGAGACTTCCACAGAAATCACTTCAAACATTTTTGAAGAAAATTGTTAGGGGGAAACAACTGAATAGCACTTATGTCTAGAACCTGACTGATTGAGCAAAGCTCAAGGCGAAAACAAAATGCAACATACACCCTGTTAAGAGATGTAGAGAGAACAGAGATAAAAGCTTCCTATCGCATCAAAATTTTAAAAGAAATAACTTGCTGGAAACTATGTAACCCGACATTCAATTTAGAAATATACCAATTACAGACCTCAGGACAAGTATTACCCTCTCTGAGTTCCATGCAAAGCAAAGACAATAAAACAGCATTTGATCCACTTCACCCTTGTATCCTCACACTAAACCAACTACAGGAGAAAAAAATAGCCAACAGGCATAAAATTGAGCAATCGATGCATACCAAAATTAATGGATTTCTAATCTTAACTATTAAGATTTTGTGGTCATTTTTCGCAAAGAACAAATAGACTAAATCAAGTTGTCAACAAAATTAATTGCTACGTGCAGTAGTTGGTTTCACCAACTGATTTTCTTTGAAAATGAACTGATAAACATTTGACCACATTGTTATTCATGGAAGACTATGCTTCCATGAAACCTACTCGGTACTCGTACGCCGGCATTAAGAATATCACAAACAACTTCAAGCATAAATTAGGTGAAGAAACTTATGGAAATGGAGATGGATACTATAGAGGGTACAATAGAAATGTTTCCGTTCTTTCCAAACAGATTTGACAAGACTATAAGGTTGAAGAAACCAGTTTTCACTAACTTGGCATATGCTACCATGTTCTGGGATTCCTCATTACAAAACATGTTTTTACTGGCACTAGATTCATGAATTGTTTAGATCATTCTCCCTTAACTTCAAAAGTGAACACAAGGCACAACAAAGAGAGAAAATCCAGAAGCCATAAACCTTAATGCAACAAATTTATAGATTTCAAATGTGAAGTTCTCTTTAGTTTTAAACTACACTACCCAAAGAAGCAAATCATATTCTGTACAAAAACAGAAAAGAGAACAGTACCTGAACTTGAGAACTGAAAAAACCTTGCCCTGGTCTCTTGAGTGCCTGAAAACAGATTAAAAGAGTACATTCTGGTAAGATTCATGTGACTTGTGATTAGCCAACCTAAAAAAATTAGAACATAATCAGTCCTAGATATACGGGGAGAATCAGAATGGAATGCATAGCAACCTCACTTCACCGCCCCAAAACAAACAAACATGTCAATATCCCCACCCACCGCCACCGCCACCACTAACTCCGGCAACCCAACCGCCTACTGGTGCCACGAATTCAGTCCCCCCCTTCCCCCTCATCTGTTCCCACTTCCGCAACGACTTCCTCGAGCAGATAGACTTCCCCCTCATCTGTTCCCACTGCCGCAACGACTTCCTCGAGCAGATGGACTTCCCCCTCGTCTGTTTCCACTGCCCCACCGCTGCCCCCCTGTACGACCGGACGACCACCTCCTCCCCGACGCCTCCTACTACTACCGTCTCAAAACCCAGAAAAACCCACATTCCAAAATCCCTCATCATTTGAATATACTCAATAAAATCATATGAACTAACCTGATATGTCAAACACAACTCCAAATTCGAGTTGCGTTTAATGATGGATTGATGAAATACTGATTGATGTCGATTGATGAACACTGATTGATGAGCACTGATTGATGAGCACTGATTGATGCGCGATTGATGAAACACAGAATGAAAAGTGAGAAAGAAGAAAAAAAACGCAGATGGATAATTCAGTACGAACAAACGCAGAGAAAGAACAAACGCCTGGGTAATTCTAAGTTTCAACGGGTTTACATTTGGACCCAAATAAACTATCTATATCCAATGGATAATTGGGAATGACCCAATGGATAATTGGGTATGACCCAATGGATAATTCAGCATAACCCAATGGATAATTTAGTATAATTTAATGGATAATTCATTATATACTTAATGAATAATTGGTGTTTTCAACCATTTAAACTTTAAATGGAGTCACGTAATATTTTACTTGGAGTGAAAAATTACGATTAACTCTAATTTTTTTTATATAGGCTAGATCGTGTACATAACTATAAAAGGGAAAATATTTATTCGAGTGGCTAAATGTGGGAATTTCATTTATTATTTCTTATGTTCAATAAAAGAAAATATTTATAAAAATCTTCATATATCATGGAGGAGAATTTTCAAATTTAATAAAAGTTTTTTAAATACTACTTCTACTTCTTTCATCAAGATCTTTTATCAATTTTTAATTGGTTCAAATTAAAATTGATTAAGACATGAACCGAAATCGATAAATATGATGAATCTAGAATTTGATCGTTTCAAAAATAATTATATGTGTTAGGGAAAAATTAAATTATTCGTAATCAAATTTGTGAAAATTTTGTTATCTTATGATATGAAATTATCCATGGGTCACCCGTTATCCAACCCAACTCGACCCACCCAAAATTATCCAACGGATAACCAATTATCCAACCCAACTAAACCCAATAACTATAACCCAATTATATCCATTAACCCAATGGGTCATTATCCAATAAGTCTTATCCAATAAGTAAAATTAGTATATGGGTAGTGGTTATCCAACGGGTGACCCAACCCATTTGACGGGCCTACCGGGCAGCTGCCGTACTTGTGCTTCCGGTGGAGGAACAGGGGGTCTAGTAGTGATCCCAAACCCGAACCCCCAGATGAGGGCCTGGATGGAGGTGCCACCGCACTTTACCGAGGATCCATAGTCGTAGAAGGATAAGGATTATCTGAAATACATATCCCGCAATTTGCAGGGCAAGCATCAAAGCCCTTCCGGATGAATGCCCTTTCGAGCCCCACGCTCAGGATAACAAACCTCCCCGTGCACGGTAGGCCAAACCTCCCTCGGAGGAACCTCCCCGAGAAGAACTTATAAAGGTGGTGGATCTCTCGAGCTCCCTTATCAACTCCATAGCTTCTTCATACGCCTTGTCGTACAATGGCCTTGTGTGGAAACCCCGATCTGAAAAAATATGGGTAGTGTCACAAAGATGGGTGAGAACATTATCGATAAGGCTTAACCCCACATAACCAAACCTCAACCCATGAGTGCGCATACTCTCAGAGAAACTCCTGATTGTGCACATCTTCTCGACCAATTCCTGCTCAAGGTTCTCCTTCTGGTCATATATGAAAGAACAAAGGGTCCCATTCTCTTGGACTGTTGATATGCACCTTTATGCATTAGTCAACTAATGCATTTAGCACAATTGTTATTATGTTTGATTTGTTTGATTGCTAGTTTTAGTTAGATTTACGAGACAAAGGGTTTAGATGATCATTATTGGTTTTCTTATCTAAATTTTGAGTTTTGTAGACTTAATTGGAACTAATGGACACTTTGTATTCACGAGAACCTAGATCTTGTTTTGTGAGCTTACTAGCAAGTGGTTCGTGAGTATTTCAACATCACTTTCTAGAAATTTGTTCAAAAAGTGATAGTAGATAGTAGAAAGCCGCTTGCAAGAGCGGTAGAAGATAGTAGAAGGCCACGAACTAAAGAGTGGTAGTAGATGGAGAGAAGTCAGGAAAATTGTGGAGTCAAAATTCAAGTTCCTAAGACGAGGAAAGGATGTATTACCCAACACGGTCCACACCAACCGACACGGCCTAGCTAGAAGGCACCAGTACGAGGCACCCGGTCTACCACGGTCTGTGCCAGCACCCCTTGGCACGAGGCTTCTAATCATCACGACCCATGCTAGCCTCTCTTGGCACAAGCCTTCAGTCTCAGCACAGCCCGTGTTGCCCAACATCCTAAAACGGCTAAGTATGAATGCAAGTTGTTTTCTTCAAAATAACCCGTGTTGTTTTCAACTCAGCATTCGAAGAGCAGCCGATGGGGTGTGACGTTTTACACAGTTGTGCCATCGTTTTCTTCATAAACCAACTCCTAGCCGATGGCCTGCAAAGCTCCACACACACTGCATCATTTAGAAGTGAAAATCAAGCTCCTAGACGACGACCTGTGAAGATTCACATGGCTCGTGCCATTCAGTTGGTCGAGACACCATTCCTAGTCGACGACCCATGCTAAAAAATGTGGGCACACATCATCAGAAGGCCAAGGACCGAGCCCCTGCCAACGGTCTATGTCAGTTGGCATGGCCCGTGCCAAGGGTGGCACGCACAGCCTGTGTCAAAGCCAGCCAACACGACCGTGCTTGGCCGTGCGGCCCGTGCCAAGGGTGGCACACACAGCCCGTGCCACCGCCTAGCACGATCGTGCCACATACAACAGCATATGCCATTTGTGGTTGCTAGGGTTTTTTTTGCCTATTTTGGGTCCTTTTTAAGGCCATTTCCCTAATACTATAAATATAAGCCCATGTCTACTAGGGTTTAAGTTTGGACCATTATTCTAATCTTGGAGAGTAGTTAGAGAGAGAAAGGGAATAACCATTCTCCTAGTTCTATTTCTTTTCTTCTTGATTTTTCCCAAGGGCATTGAATCCAATGAAATACTTGGGTTCAATGATTAAGAATTAGTTAATTTACTTGGGGTTTGTATTTGTATTCATGATTTGGTGTATGTTTTTGGAGATTCTTTATATCTACCTATTTCTGTGTATTTATGATATTATGTTGGCCTATTCTTCATATTCCTGTTAAAGGCATGATTGTCACCCTAAGATTGGCACACACCGTAGTCTACATTCATGTTAGCGCGTCTATTAATATCCAATGGGAAAGAGAAACCTATATTTGATATGGGTAGCAGGGTCTGGGTCTATGTGGGTGTGTGCACATAGGTCTTTTTCAAGTTACCGTTATGATAACAACACACTAGTCTAGCTGGCGAGTTGGTCTGAAGAGTTACGGGTAGAGATAACATTTGGTAGCAAACTAGGGCTAGTGTATTTGCGACCCTAGAGCCATCGATAAGGTGTCTATCCCTTTGCCTTTGTAGGCCTAGGGAGAATCATTTGTGTTGGAGCGCTCAGGACGTAAACGTACAGGGGAGAAATAGATCTACACAGCGGTATGGCCATTGTTGTACTCCCCTAGTTACAAAGGCGGTGCTAGTGGAAGATTACAAGAGCACCCTACGTGGGGAAGTGTTGACCATCAACCACACCACATATCATAAGCTCTAGAATAGGTTCATATGTCTATAATGTGATTGATTTGACAATTGAAACATTTCACCAATCATGTTACACAAATATTCCCCAAGTGCTAGTATTTATAGTTTTATTCTCTTGTGATCTCGCATGCTTGTAGTTTTTAGTTAACCTCCTTCCTCCCCCCAAACTTGTTTTGCAATATTAGCTATTCCTAACACACAGCGGATTGACAACCCAGACGTGGCTGTGGGTAGTTAGCTCTTAGACATCTAGCATCTCTGTGGACAAACCCGGCCTTGCCACTATCTACCCTATAGTAGCTTAGTAGTGGGTATGCGAGTATAATATAAATATGTAAATTTGATCTTTGCAAAGCCTTCGCTTGGGTTTAATTGATTAGCAATTGTTATTTGATGATCCCAAGTAAAGGCGGGTCAAATTTTGGTGCCGTTGTCGAGGATACTAATCTAAAAGTTTAATTGTTAACTTGCATAGCACATTAGTTGAGGAGTTTGTATTGTTTTTGTTTTTGTTTTATTTTTATTTCTTTAGTTGGTTTTTAATGTTGAGCCTGTGTTGTAGTTGTTCCATTTACTTTTAACCTGTTTGCTAGTGTTGTTTTTGGGTTGGTTTTTGTTTAGTTTCTAGTTTATGGTACATACCCGTACCACGAACTTAGAAACTTTGTAAGAACTACCGGAAGGCACATGTAGTTGGAGGAGAAGAAGGAGGAGGACTAGAGCGAGGGTTCCATAAGAACTGACTATAGTAGAGGAGCAAGTAGTCATGGCAAAGGACAAACACACCTTGAGGGAGTTGATGACTTCAAATTTAGAGAATCAACCCCTGCGCATCACTTTTCCCCCGTTGCCACCCAATGTCACATGCAAGCTGAAGAGCGGGTTGATTCAATGTCTGCCGACTTTCCATGGGATGGCTGGGAGGATCCAAACAAGCATCTATCAAATTTTCATCTCATATGCACCAACATGAAGCCGCATGAAGTATCGAAAAAAGGATTACAACCTTTGATCATTTCCCTTTTCGCTATGAGATTCGGCAAAGGATTGGTTATACTATCTTCCGCCTAGGTGTATTACATCGTGGATGGAGATGAAGTGGCGTTTCCTTGAAAAGTATTTTCCAGCTTCAAAATCCATGGGGTTAAAGAAAAAACTATCCAACATATCTCAGATGGCAAATGAATCCCTATATGAGTATTGGGAAAGATTTAAAAGGCTGTTAGCTAGTTGTCCTTGTCACCCGTTCAAGGAAGATGACTTGGTGTATTACTTCTTCGAGGAGCTCTCTGTGATGATGACATGAGGATGGTTAAAATAGCTTGCAATGGTTCCATCGCCAATAAGAGTCTGAGGGATGCAGTGGCTTTGTTCAAAGAAATGGAAAATGGAATGAGGCAATTTGGCACATGATCGAGAGTGAAAATGTTGGATGAGCCAACTCAATCTCTCAAGTTGGAAAGGCAAGTGCAAACGCTTTCCTTTATAATGAAGGAAATCATGAAGGGGAGAATCCAACAAGTCAAGTGTGCAGAATATGCATTTAAGACCATCCCACCGATATGTGTCCACAAGTAATCAAAGATGTGGAAGAGGTGAATGCGTTGGATTTCAACGAGGCAATAGGAAATATGCAAGGGGACAACAACAACAAGGGTTCCGGGGGAACTAAGGAAATGTGAGGCAAGATCCCTATGAAAATACCTTCAAACCTAGGTATCCCGATCACCCCAACTTTCATTGGCGCGAAGAGAATCAAGGTCAAGGGTAAAATCGAGACCCGTAACCTCAACCATATCCTACGAGAGAAGGGCCTTCCAACAACAACATCGCCTTATACTAGTCGGATAGGGAATAGATCCTAGATGCTATTGAGAAATTGGAAAACAAACATGATGTGTTTGTAGAGCGAACAATGAGAGAAATTGAGGAGCTTAGCACTATAGCATTCTCAAGCATCAAGAACCTTGAAGTTCAAGTCGGTAAACTTGCCACCTCAGTAAGGAAAATTGAGGCTAGGGAATCTAGCAAGCTACCTTCCTAACCCGAGGTAAACTCAAGGAATGTGAGTGCACTGAAGCTAAGGAGCGGGAAGGAGGTGCGAGAGGCCAAAAAAGATGTTGTGCGAGAGGACAAATTGATCATGGAAACCAATAAAACTAACTTTGAAGAGACAGAATTAATTGTCGAGGAGGAGCATCCCAAAGAGCTCCCAACCACCGTGGCGAGAGTGACCCTTCCGTCGCCTTTCTCAAGTGCATTTAGGGGAAGGCCGAAGCTGGCGACAAATTATGCAAATATTTGAAAGATCTTCGAAAAGGTTGAGGTAACCATTCATGTCTTAGAGTTGATTGATCATGTTCCCTCTTATGCCAAATTCTTTAAAAATGCATGCACTTAAAAGAGGAACAAACCAATTAGGAAAGTGGGGCAATTGAAAATAGGGGGAGTTGCCACTCTAAATCATAAGAATTTTCCTTAGAAATGTGATGACCGTGGGATGTTTTCAATACTTATTTCCTTAGGTGGGAAGTTAGTGAAGAATGCTATAATAGACTTAGGTGCATCTATTAACATGATCCCTCATAGTCTTTATGAAAGCCTAAACATAGGTGAACCTAGGGACACTAGGGTGATTGTTCAATTAGCCAATCACCCCCAAGCTAGCCCTTGAGGGTTAGTGAATGATGTAATGGTTAGAGTGGGTAAGTTAGTATTTTCGGCGGACTTCTATACCCTTGACGATGGTAGTGCATCCCCAATTTTATTAGGGAGACCGTTTCTAAAAATGCCAAGGACAAAGATGGATTTTTATTTTGGAGCACTAACCCTAGAGAATGACATTGATAAGGCAGGGTTTCATATTTATAAGTCTAAGCATGATTCATCTAACTCATCTCTTATGTGCAAAGGTGTAACCTTGTTTGATGAACATGTCCAATTTGACAACTCTTGCATGATGAATGGAAAAGGATACCTAGATGAGTTCTTTGATATTGATGACATTGATGATTAATTCTATGCAATGCAATATTTTAGTGATGATATGTCTACCTCAGAATGGTTTTCTATGCTCACTAACTTGCATCAGTCATCGAACAGTGACGAGGATATAAAATCTCCTTGGCTATCTCTGGAACCTGAGGAAAAAGTTAGGGATTCATCATTAACTGGATATGGACACACATTTTCTTTGGCAAACAAAGGGCGCTAAGGTAAGGATGACACCTTGTGGAGATCTCTCCACAAGGAAGTCATCGTGGGTAGAGTTGCCGATGGCAACTTTGGAGACCCAATAGTAGGTTCTTTCTAATTAACATGCATGAGAAAATAAGTCATGAGGATGAAAATAAAATGCGTTGATCTTTCTTTCTTTGATTTGATGTTTGTCGGTAGATAGATAGATTTTGCATGTTTTTTGTGTTTAATAAAAGATCTTGGTGTAAAATCTTGTTGGACTTTAAGTGTAGGATCTAGTCTTGTATTTTGTGTTGTTGTGACTTAAGACTTTGTGGGTGAAAACGGTTTTTCAAATAAAAAATGGAGAGTCCAAGGGAGCATGTCCGTGCTGCAGCACGACTCGTGCCAAAAGGGATCAGCATGAGGCTTGTCTCGTGATGGAGGGAATTGACTCACCTCTACTCAAGGTCGTTAAAGTGAGTAGCTAACAAGCAAAGGCTTTGGGAGGTCGAAGATTTAAAAAAATTATAGTCTGCTCCCGTTCTTACTACTGAGCTACCCAGAGGGTAGATAGTGACAAGCCCAGGTTTATCCACAGAGATATTAGATGTCCAAAAGTCAACTACAAATAGCCACGTCCGAGTTGTCAATCCATCTGTGTGTTAGGAATAGATAAATATTGAAAAACAAGTTTTTGGGGGTTTTCTATTAACAACTACAAACATTCGAGATCACAAGAGAATAAACTATATAAACTAGCACTTGGGGGTATTTGCGTAAAATGATCAATGTATGCCTTTTATCCTTGATTCATTCACATACGAATATATAAACCTATCTTATGCCTTCGTCACATAGTGGGAAGATAGCCAGGCATTTCCCTTCGTCTGTCACCCAAAGGTACTTGCCACCAATACATGCTTATTTCATTGTCTCCGTAATTAGGGATGCACTCTAATCCAGTGACTCCGCAGTCCATCCCTGGTATCTTACTCCCAACGTTAACACGCCCCCACTTCCAGTGCCTTCCATTTGTTGTTTCTGTTTTGGTGATGAAGAGAGTATACATCATAGTTTCAATTCTTGCACAGAAATAAAGAAACTATGGAATGGATGGATATTGTCTTCAATGTTCAGAAAAAACACACTCCATACCTATAGGATAGATATTTTCTGTACTGGAACTTAAAAACTCAGTTTTCGGATCACAAGCAACTTCTTAGGACTATCCCTTGCTTAGTAGTAGGGTCTATATGGTGTTTTAGGTACAAACACTATCATGAAAATGTGAATCCTAACATGATCAATATGCTTAGGAAAACTTTACACCTCTTCAATGATATTATGTTGGCCTTTAACCTAGACTTCAAATGGGATTTTTCCAATGCTTTACCAAAGTTACAAATAGGCAGTCAACAAAAACAAGTAAAAATTTTTACTGTAACTTGGAAAGCACCCATATCAGCCTTTTATAAGTTAAACGCAGATGGATCATGGAAGGATTTCAGTAAGGCAGGTACTGGAGCAATCATCAGAGACTATGAAGGGAATATGTTAATAGCTTATGCCCAGAAGTTATGTAGCCCCTCACCTTTTCATACTAAAGCAAGTGCAATCAGAACATGATTACAATTGGCAATCTTTTTGGGTATTGGTCATCTCCAGATTGAAAGTGACAATAAACTGTTCATAAAGTTGTTGAGGAAACAAATTCAGCCACCTTGGAGAATCACAAAGGAAGTTAGGAAAAGCTGTGAGTTTATGAAAACCATTGAAGTCACACTACATCATATCTATAGAGAAGCCAATGGAGCAACCAATGGAGCAGCAGATTTACTAGCTAAAATGGGCAGCTCAAATCAGGTAAACACTTCAACATGTTATACACAATTACCAAAAGATTTGAAAGCTATAATCATTGCAGATAAACAGGCTATACCTTCTATCAGAAGGCTCTAGCCTGCTCTTAATTTTCTATTCTGTTACTAATAGGGATTGTTTATGAATCAGTTGTCATTATTATTTGCACGGGCATTGCTGGATGTTTTTTTAGTGGAACTTGTTACTGCTGGCTTGTATTTTTCTTGACAGGTACAACTGTGAGTGACATTCAAGAATCAATCCATAGGTGGAGGTAGCAGCTACACAACAGAAAGACGACAAACAAATGCTTTCAAATCAGTACCGAAACTTTAGTAAATCTCTTCTAGGGAAGATATTTGCAAGGGGACACTATGGAAGGTCACCTGTTCTTGTCAACACTGGGTTGTGGGGGCAAGGAAGTTTAAGGCCATAGTCGTCCTCGACCGGGTTATAAGGCCATCTCCTTTATCGATATAGGGGTTTTAGATGAAGGTTTTGGTAACAACGGTTTGTAATTAGCTTCCACGTTATTCACTCTAGTTGTACTATTCAATTCATTTTCTCTGAAAGGTCTGGGGATCCTAATATATACCCCCTCACTCGGGTGAGTTTACTTTTAAAAAAACTAAAATTATTCAAAAAGATATAACTACTTATTGTGTATTATTAAGGATATTCTATTGGTCATCCATCTCAATTATATTTACAAAATATTATTTTCCAATTCTCGAATAAATATGTTGTCTTTGATTACTTATAACAACGGTGCATAAAAAATTGATACTTAGATCCCCTTGAATTCCATATTCGAAAAAATTACAAAACAATCTAATATTACATGAAAATGTTTAGACCGCAATAATCATGGAGGGTTCCAATATGCTCATGGACTATAAAAAGAGGACATCACGGCTGCATTAAACACACAGACTTAATAGAAAAAGAAAAATCTACATACATATTTGATATCTTTCGAGAGTATTGCGAGAGTCAGAATTCTATGTTCCAACATACGTAACCTGTTGTTCAAAGTTCAGAATCGTATGCCTTAATTTCTCGGGAGGAGGATATCTAGCCTCGACATGTTTCGAGGTCAGAAAGAGTATGATCAAGGCGGATCGGTAGCAAGGGATGCTTGCAGGATTCACGTTATAGTTAGATAAGATAAGTATAATTGTATGATGTACTTTGTACTATATCTTTCTGATTAGTGGATTCATTCTGAACTGGGCCAGACCCCGCAGATGTAGGTGAATTTCACCTTACTGCTTAACCAAGTCTTGTGTCTTTATGCTTTACTTTATTGCATACTTAGTTAGATAAGTTATGTTGGAACAAGTAGTGATAATTGAATTAATTGGGTAAAACCAAATTTCAGGACAAGATCTTAAACATTTCCTAAATTACATCCCAACCACTATAACTAATGAAGACAACTCTTAGGTTGGTAAGGCAGGTGGACTTATAGGAAATAAAGGATGTAGTGAACATAGTGTCTCGGGATCGGATGGGTTCAATGGTAAGGTTTTTAGAGCTGCCTGGGATAGTGTCAAATTAGATATTCTTTCTGCTGTTAGAGAATTCATGGCTGGGGTTCCAATACCCAAAAAAATAACCAGCACTCATCACCTTAATCCCAAAAGTTCAAACACCAGAATCATTCTCTGAATATAAACCTATTAGTCTATCTAATTTCACTAACAAGATTTTTTCTAAAGTGATTGCTAAGAGAATGAAACCACTGACTAAGAAGTGCATTTCATTGGAACAATATGCTTTTATTGAAGGTAGAGAGATATCCGATAACATTTTAGTCCTTCAAGAGTGAGTTAGAATGTTAGATATCACAAGGTCTGAACATGATAGTCAACATGGATATGTCCAAAGCTTTCGATAGAGTTTCATGGCCTATGCTGAATTCAATGCTTCTTAAATTCGATTTTCATGAACACTTTGTCTCTGTAATCCTAAGAAACATTTGTTCAGCCTGGTTTTCATTGCTTATAAATGGCACTCCTTAAGGCTTTTTAAGGAATCCAGGGGCTTAAAGCAATGGGACCCTTTATCCCCCTTGCTTTTTAAATTTATTACTGAATTATTAAATAAAGGTTTGAAACTTAGATAGATTCAGAATGCCCACTGGTGCTATTGACATCTCCCACCTATCATACAATGATTTTTGTCAAAGGGACAAAGAAATCAATAACCAACTTAGTGAAATTCATCAAGCATTACCAGCATGCTTCCGGTTGGCTAGTGAATTTCACTAAGAGCGCTTTCTATATGGGGAAAAGAACCAACCCTAATAGAATTGCACTGGTTAAAAAGTTTGACACAAATGAAGCAAGGATCTTTCCCTTCTACCTATATAGGGGTATCAATTTTTAAAGGCCGAAAGAAAAACTCATACTTCCAGGCACTTGTCGAAAAAGTTAACTCTAAGGTTAATAAATGGACTAACAAATGGCTAAACATGGCAGGCAGGTCAATTCTAATTAAACATGTTTTAACCTCTATTCCTCAACATATTTGGTGTGTTGGCACCAACAAAGCATGTAATTCAGCAGTTGGAACAAATTTTTGGACATTTCCTTTTGGGGGATTCTTTAACTGAGAAAAGAAGACACTGGAAGTCGTGGGATTCAGTCTATTACCCTGTACTTCAGAATGGACTTCAGTTCAGAAACCTTAATACCATCATCACTAGCTTTTCATTTAAGCTTTATTGGAAACTGCAGCTAGGAAATACACTATGGTCAAAACTGATCTGGTCACTTCCTAACAGTGCAAGATCATCTGATCCCTGGAAACGAGTTAAGATTGTTGATCATATTGCTAAAGCTAACTTAAGGGTTCAGGTGGGTAGGGGAACATCCAACTTTTGGATGGCTAACTGGACGGGTAAGGGCTTACTCACTGATCTTTGGATAGGTCTACAGACAAAGACCTTACCATTTTCCAGTTTCAGCAGGAAAAGAATGAACTACTCTCACAACTAGTTCATGGTTTCCCCATAGATATCATTACAGTTTTGCAGGAACCTTTGGAATTCTTTGACAGAGATGATCTCCTGATTTGGATGCCTTCCTCTACAGGTAAGTTTACTATCTCTTCTGCTTTTAAGATCCTATGCCCGACAATAACTGAAAGGCCTTCTCTGCTAAGGGTATGGAATCCTATTATCTCTCCAAAAATATCCATATTTGTCTGGAAATTAATTAACAATTTTCTTCCGTTCGATGACATTTTGAGATACATTGGTTTCAAATTAGCGTCTAAGTGCTCTTCTGTGATCAAGCTCCCTGAATCATTGTTTTAATAAATGTCATATTGCTCAGAGCTTGTGGATTGAATGTTATAGCATACTGAATCTTCCAGTCATTCAGTTTGGCCATATTTATTTATTTATTATCATAGTTCTGGTCTATTGACAAATTTTCAATAACAAGAAACAATATCATTCATGTGATACCTAACTTAGTAGTATGGATTATATGGGTAAACAGGAACAATTTCTTGTTTCAAAATGTTGAACTATACATGCCTGCTATGAAGTTAGAACTGCACAAGATGAGTGTTGATATTTTCAGTTTACATCCCCAAGTCTCTAAATCTGATTGAAATTTTGGTTTTACCAATTTTTATAATCCTAGTTAGTATGTTCCAACATGACCTATTGAACCACGTACATAATAGTAAAAAATATATATGACACAAGAATTGGTTACGCAGTTCAGTGAAATCCACCTACATCTGCGGGGCCTGGCCCAGTTCAGAATGAATTAACTAATTAGAAAGATACAGTACAATATTACAAAATACTTATCTTTACTAACTATAGCGTGTGAACTCTGCAAGCTCCCCTTGCTACCGATCCGCCTTAATCAGACTCACTCTGACCTCGAAACTCGTCGACGTTAGATCTCCTCCTCAGGAGGAATTAAGGTTTATGATTCTGAACTTTGTGCAGCAGGTCAGGTATGTTGGAACATATGAATCAGGCTCTTAGCAATTATCGAAAGTCTCAAAAATCTGTATGCGGATTTTTTCTCTATTAAATCCGTGAGTATGCAGCCATGTTTATCCCCTTTTATATCCATGAATCATATCGGTATACTCCTTGATTATCTCCACAATATTCCTATTCCAAATCTGTTTCTTGAAGCATATCCAAATCCCACAAATAAAGGAATTTTCCTTATCACAATCTATCCCATATATTATCCAATATCAACTCCACATATGTAGGGATTTTCATAACTCAACTATGCTTCACACGCCTCATTCATAGAAGAATATTCATAATTCCATAAATCATAAATACCATAATCTTCTATCTCCATATTTCCGTACAACGAGTCTCGACGTGAATCATGCTTCCTTTGAGTGTTCCAACATAGAAAGTTTTTCGTTTCCAAATATGTTCACAAAACGGTCAATTAAATATTCAATGCAAATCTCTCTGACTTTACAATCTTCCCTTTGGCATTTTGTGAACCCATACCGTTTTGGTCCTGTAACTCGCAACGAAAAAACTCTTGTCACGCATATAGGCTTCCAAACTTCACCTATGTTGGAATAACGCAACAATATACACATTACTGAATCTGAAAACAACAGACTACCAGAAAAAGAATACCAGAAATCCAGAATACTCATACAAGATAAAATCATTTAGATTACAAAATTAATATCCAAAATATCTCCCCTTGGGATCACACAGATGCCAAAGGCAAAAAAAACAACAATTTCCCAAGCAGCGGTAGACTCCCCTTGAGTATGACCTCTATGTTGGAACATAGAGCAGAAATCCAGATCAAGTTCAAGTTTCCAACCGTGCTTTTTCTTTCTCCAAACTTGTGTTCTCTGCCTCCAGCGCTGCAATTTGAATGGCAATAGCTCCCAATCGTGCATTCAGAATCACTATCTTGGCCTTCTTTCCAGCTGCTGCTGATGTAGCGCCTTCTGGTTTCCATAGTAAATCATGAATGTGCCTCAACCCAAAGGTTTTCTTAGTTGGCCTTAGAAAGTCTTCATCTATGATCAAATCATCAGCCTTGCCCTTCACTTTTGCAATTTTAGCCATTGCTGAAATCAGACAGGGATATATAATAGCATGTTTAGCCTTAGGAGTTGTAGCCTGCTTCACCAAGTTTCGCAGAATGAATAAACCAAGATTCACTTGCTTCTGTGTTCCAAAACAGAATAGAAGCTTTGCCATCTCCCTGGTCAGTGCAGTAGTGTTAGACGAAGGCATCCAGCAATTTACCGCAATCTGATATAGGCCAAAAAATCTAGAAGTTAGGCATGAAGCCTGTGAGTATCCTGTTTCAGGCCATTTGACCTTGTATTCCCCCGAGATGACTTCCAGAATCTTGTCATCAGTTTCATCTACCTCATCAGAGAATACCCCTTCAAAGTTTGGTGTCTTCAACCCCAGAATTGTTTTTATCCTATCCACTGAAAAATCCACAATTTTTCCTATCAAATAAATTCCACCAAACCAGGGAGATTCCATGTCCATATTTTCAGACCTCAAATTTGCATAGGCCTCTATCACCACCTGTATATTATATTAAAGCTGAACAATTGCAGCTCTCTTCATTCCAGTATGCTCAAGATAATCAGAAAATTCACTTTCCCTATATGCTTCTAAGTCTATGGGTCTTTCCGAAATAAATCTTCTCTCAACAAACAATTCACCCATCTCCTCACACTTTGAATCAAAATAAGTGAATGACAAAGCATTACTTACATAAATATGTGGCAAGACTTTCTTCTTTGGTAATCTCTGGTCTGCCTTGAGCTTCTTAACATGTGGAGAACCGTTTGAAGCAGTCACCTTCCTCTTACCTTTTGCCATCTAGAAAAATTCATCGAGCACTTCATCACTTGAGTATGCCAAATCAGGAAGGTCCCGTGTTACTCCAGATTGAACCTGCTCCCTATCAGATTGTCTTTCAACCTGCTCATCTTGATCCAAGTCCTTTAAGTTAGTCATTTCCTCTACAGGTTGCTCATCATTCTCATTACCAGCCATATCATTCTGGTCTTCGCCACCCAGGTCAGAATCAGAATCCACATCCATAGGATTTTCATCTTCACACTGCTGTGTTGGAACATGCACAACACTGTCCTCCTCATCACTATCTGACAGTTCGATTATCACATGCTTCCTTAGTTCTTCCATCCGTTTAGCAGCATTTGAATCATAGACTCCAACCTGTAATCTGTCTCCATACTTCACAACTTCCCTTCCAGTAGCTTCTCCCTCACTAATCTATTTTAAAACTACATAGCTTGGAAAGGGAATACGACAAAACACATGGAATTTATCCTTCTCTCTGTACTCGGCATATTTTCCCATCAGAAATTGCACATCCCAATTCTCAATCCTCCTTATATCACCTATATTACCCGTCACAAGCTCCTTGACCTGAACAGTCAAGTATTCACCTTCTATACTTCTAATTTTTGTTAAATTTACAGCTACTCTGTTTGCCTCTAGCCATTCGAAAATTTCATCTATACTCTTAAATTCCATGCCCATCAGTTTTAAAAGAGGGGGATCAGGACCAGTTACCTTTCCATATCGGTCCTTCCTCTTTGCATTGTTGAGTTTTTCTTGTTCATCGAGTCCAGTACCAGAGCCACCAGCCTCTTTACCTCCATTAGATGCCTCTTCCTCTACACCAAGCTCTTCATCTTGACCAAGATTTCCTTCAGGAAGTGCTTCGACCCCAACTTGATCCGAGTTTTCTCCACCTTGATCTTGATTTTCTTCCAGTAGCGATTCGTCCCAAGTTTGGTCTACACATTGTCCATTCCTTTCGACCAATACCGACTCCAAATTTACTGAGCATTGTTCCTCCTCCATGACTTCTAACGGTAGAGATGATCTTGGAAGATTGACTTCTTGTGTGGGAATAGTAAGGCTGGATGCCATTTTTGTTTTTCAGTAGGGGTTCGGAGAGTAGTGTTTTGAAGATGATTTCCGAGATAAATTCGAGAGGGATTCAATAATAGCCAAAAGAGAGAATTTGGAATATGTTTAAACAACATAGAAACCCAAACCAACTCTTCAACTCACCTCCTCTTTTCTCGTGAAACTACTTTTTTTTAATTTCCAAGACTTATAATGATTACCCCTTTTCACTTGTCAACTCGAGATGTCACATCAAAATAACTTCCAACATACCATACAAACCATCTTCTATTTTTGTACATTTTTCTTCTTTCTATTTTTTTGTTCCTTTTCGATTTTCTAAACAAAAATGAACAGAATATTTACAGTAAAATTAAGGTAAGAATTACCTCAAATTTGACAAACACCTAAGTGTTGTCGAAGGCTTTCAAAAGTGGCGGAGTCCAACGGCTTTGTAAAGATACCGGCTAATTGCTCATGTGTTGGAACATAGACTACCTCCACTTCCTTCCTTTCAACCAGATCTCTAATAAAGTGATGCCTTATATCAATATGTTTAGTTCTCGAGTGTTGGACTGGATTTTTCAAGATGTCAATAGCACTTGTGTTGTCACATAAAATCTTCAAGGGGCCTTGATGAATTCCATAGTCTTTCAACATTTGTTTCATCCATAACAATTGTGCACAACAGCTTCTAGCTGCAAGATACTTAGCTTCTGCAGTAGACAAGGAGATCGAATTCTGTTTCTTATTATACCACGACACCAAATTCGTACCAATAAAGAAACATCCACCTGTGGTACTTTTTCGATCATCAATATTACCAGCCCAATCAGAATCACTGTACCCAATCAATTCAGAATCTTGACTCTTAGAATACCAGACACCATACTCAGAAGTCTCACTTACATATCGAATAACTCGTTTAACCGCAGTGAGATGCGACTCCTTTGGATCAGCCTGAAATCTTTCACAAATCCCAACGCTGAAACATATATCTGGTCTACTAGCCGTTAAATACAATAAACTTCCAATCATACCTCTGTATAATTTATGATCAACCGAAACTCCTTTTTCATTCTTTACCAGTTTGTCAGAAACGCCCATAGGAGTTGGAACTGCTCGAGCATTGCTCAGACCGAACCTCTTCACTAAATTTAGAGCATACTTACTCTGATTTATGAACAGACCATTCCTTCCTTGATTGACTTGCAATCCCAGAAAGTAAGTGAGTTCTCCAACCATGCTCATCTCAAATTTGGATTGCATGATGGTGACAAAATCTTGTACCATAGAAGACAAAGTAGAGCCAAATACTATATCATCAATATAAATTTGAGCAATCAAAAAATTTGAACACTTTTCAAGCACAAATAAAGTGTGATCTACTCCCCCTCGACGATAGCCTTTCTGAAGAAGAAAGTTAGTAAGTCGTTCATACCACGCCCTGGGTGCTTGCTTTAGACCGTATAGAACCTTCTTGAGGCGATAAACATGGTGGGGATAATAAGGATCCTCAAACCCTTTAGGTTGTTCAACATAAACCTCTTCATTCACCACTCCATTTAGAAACGCACTCTTGACATCCATTTGATGTAACATAAAGTTCATAGAGCAAGCAATAACAAGTAATATTCGAATTGACTCTAACCTAGAAACTGGTATACATGTTTCATCAAAGTCGACCCCTTCCACTTGTGTATATCCTTGAGCTACTAGTCTAGCCTTATTTCGAGTAACTAGACCATCAGCATCAGACTTATTCTTAAAAATCCACTTCGTGCTAATGAAATTAATGCCTTTGGGGCGAGGAGTAAGATAATAGACGTCATTTCGTGCAAATTGACTTAGTTCTTCTTGCATAGCAGCAATCCAATACTCATCCAGCAAGGCTTCTTTGTAGTTCTTGGGTTCAATGAGAGAAACAAAGCAATGCAATCCAGCTAGCCTTCGGTAATCCACTCGAGGAACCGATCGAGTACTTCTCATGTTGGATTCAGGTTGGTCTTGTGTTGGAACATAGGGTTTGTTAGACTCAACTTTGAAAAGATTAGCATCAATCTGCTCAGTTGTTCCATCATGTTGATGCGATTTGGCTTCTACTAATGGATCTGCCTTGTCAGGTTGACGCGGCTGTATTGGAACATGAGTGTTACCAAAATCTTCTTCTACAACATCGGACTTTTGTTCTTCCTCTAAATCATTCACAATAACATTTATGGACTCCACGAGAGTGTTGGTTTGATGATTAAACACTCGATAGGCACGGCTGTTGATAGAATATCCAAGAAAAATTCCTGTATCACTCCGATTGTCAAATTTTGCCAACTGCTCTTTGTCTCTGAGAATGTATCACTTGCTTCCAAATACATGGAAATATGAAACATTTGGTTTCCTGCCCTTCCAAATCTCGTAGGATGTTTTGTTGGTGAATGGTCGCAGATACACTCGATTAATTGTATAACCAGCTATATTAATTGCTTCTGCCCACCATTTCTTGTGAATTTCTTTCTCAACTAACATAACTCGAGCCATCTCCTGCAAGGTTCTGTTCTTTCGTTCTACAATACCATTTTGCTAAGGGGGTGATAGGTGCAGAAAATTCATGTTGAATTCCGAGCTCGTCACAAAAATTACTGAATTGAGAATTCTCAAAATCTCTACTATGATCGCTACGAATTCGAACAATCTTCCCAACTGGACTTCCCTTTTCAGTTTGTAACTTTACTACCAAACTTCTAAATACTTTCAACGTATCAGATTTATCTTTCAAAAAGGGTACCCACGTAAATATGGAGAAATCATCAACACATACAAAAATATATTTCTTTCCACCTATACTAGGCAATAATTCCAGATTTCTAGAGGTGGTAATCTACTGAACTGAAGAGTGAGGGGATCAAATTTGTTTACCTTGTTGACATGGTCAACAAACAATTCCATCCTTGTTGGTTAAGGTAGGCATACCTCGTATAGCTTTCACATTTACGATTTTCACCAATGTTTTATAATTGATGTGACCAAGCTTCCTGTGCCACAGAACACCTTCGTCTTGCTTCGAGATCATACACCGTACTTCTTGCTCCAGCAGCTAGCAGTTATCTGATGATCTTATGCCTGAAAGAACCTTGGTTTCTCTGTGTTTCACAACACATTTATTCTTCTGAAATTCCACTGTCATGTTGTCATCACACAACTGACTTATGATTAACAAATTTGCCTTCAGGTTTTCAACAAACAGTTCACTAGTGAACACTGGAAAACCTTCAATCCTCAATTCACCTTTTCCAATCACTCTACTCTTCTTTCCATCACTGAGAGTCACATATCCGCCATCGTATGGAGTGATATTCATGAGAAATTCTGGAGTGCCAGTCATGTGACGAGAACAACCACTGTCAAAGTACCACGAATCTCTGGAATAAGATATGAGCAAAGTGTGTGCCACCAGACATGTGCTAGATCGTTTGACAACCCATACCTTTCTGATCGATTTCATTTTCTGGACTTTGCCTATGTTGGAACACACCATAAGTTGTCGTACTAACATTTGGTCTCTGATCAGTTTACGACATTGTTCTTCAAAATGTCCTTGTAATGTGCAGTAGCTACAGATGAGTGGCTTTTTTTATAAGGCATGCCAAACTTCCGTTTCACTTCTCGGATCTTAGTCTTGAGGGTTACCAAATTTTTGTGTGCTTCAGTCTTGTGTGTGTTTCCATGCCCAATACCGTGTCGATCACCAAAGTTTCTTCCCATGTCCAGAATATCGTCAAGCTTTACCTTTCCAAAATTTAGCTTAGAAATTGTTGCTTCAGACGTCTCAGCTCTCTTGACTGCTACTATCAGTTTTCCATTCAATTCTTCATTTATCTTTTCAAGTTCTGCAACTGTTAATCGCAATTCTCTTTCAACTTCCATCAACTTCCTTTTTTCTTCGTTCAGCTCTTTGTTTGTGTCAGCTGCTTGAACCCACATAGCATACATTTTTTCATAGGTGATGTAGATTTCTTCATCACTTACAGAAAGATCATTGTCTTCATCGCTGTGTGCTTCATACAGCTCTATGTTGGAACATACAGCTTTGGCTTTGTTAAGTTTGTTGGAATATCTATCCTTCGATGTATCATGAATCTTTGCTCCGAATGCCACGTAGTTGCTGGTAAGTTCCTCTTCGTTCTTCTCATCTTCTTCATCTTCACTCCATGAGGTGACTTATGATTTTCCCCATTTTTTCTGGGTGTTAGCACATTCAGCTTGGATATGACCATATCCTTCACATTCTCTGCATTGAATTCGTCCAGGCTATTTTGGTTCACTGTTTTGATTTCTGAAAAACTGTTGATTTCCTTGTTCAAACCTCATTCCACAATTATTACCAGAGTCTTGTTGTCTTGGTCTATTTCCACCAAGCCTTTCCTGAGATTTCTTGTTAACCACTTTATTTAGCATTCTTGAGAAATTCTTCGTGATAAGTGCAAGTTTTTTGAACTCATCATCACTGTCAAACTCGTACTTGTCTTTTGATGCAGATGTATTGAATGCCAACTCCTTAGGACTTCTCTTTGCAGCCTGTTGAAAAGTCATCTCATATGTTTGCAACGATCCCATTAGATCATCTAGGCTCATTGTGGCTACATCCCTTGCTTCTTCTATTGCTGTAACCTTCATTTCAAATCTCTTAGGGAGTGATCTCAAGGTCTTTTTCACCAACTTCGTTTCTTTGTAAACCTTTCTCAGTTGATATGCCATGTTAGAGATATCCCTAAGTTTCCCTTTGAATATAGCAATAGTGTCATCCTTCTCCATCTTGAGTTCCTCGAACTTTGTAGCCAACATCTGAAGTTTGGACTCTCGAACTCTACTCATTCCCTCATGAACTGTTTGCAGGATTTCCCATGCTTTCTTGGCTTGATGACATGTAGAGATGAGTTTGAACTGGTTTTCATCAACCGCAGTAAAGATTTCATTCAATGCTTTTAAATTTACCAGAGAGGCTTTGAGGTCATCAGGTGTCCAACTAGCTTTGTCTTTGAGTTTCTGCTCCCTTTGGCTTGACTCTCCTTCTGCCGATACACCATCTTTAACAGGATGATTCCACTCATTCTCAACATAAAACCATGCTAGTTCATCCAGCGAATTGATGAAGACTCTCATACGTGCCTTCCAATAGTTTTAGTTGTTGCCTTCTAACAGAGGTGGCCGAGACACTGAAGCTCCTTCTTTAGTCATCATGGTAAAACCGTATCACACTTTCCTTGACACAACCAAGGGAATAATAAGTGACCAAGCTCTAATACCAAATGGAATTTTGGTTTTACCAATTTTTATAATCCTAGTTAGTATGTTCCAACATGACCTATTTAACCAAGTACGTAATAGTAAAAAACGTAAATGACACACGACTTGGTTACACAGTTTGGTGAAATCCACCTACATCTGCGGGGCCTGACCTAGTTCAGAACACTAATTAGAAAGATACAGTACAATATTACAAAATACTTATCTTTACTAACTATAATGTGTGAACTCTGCAAGCTCTCCTTGCTACCGATCTGCCTTGATCAGACTCCCTCTGACCTCGAAACTCATCGACGCTGGATCTCCTCCTCCGGAGGAATTAAGGTTTATGATTCTGAACTTTGTGCAGCAGGTTAGGTATGTTGGAACATATGAATCAGGCTCTTAGCAATTCTCGAAAGTCTCAAAAACTTCGTGAGTATGCAGCTGTGTTTGTCCCCTTTTATATCCATGAATCAGATCGGAATACTCCTTGATTATCTCCACAATATTCTTATTCCAAATCCATTTCTTGAAGCATATCCAAATCCCACAAATAAAGGAATTTTCCTTATCACAATCTATCCCATATATTCTCCAATATTAACTCCATATATGTAGGGATTTTACACATGCCTCATTCATAGAAGAATATTCATAATTCCATAAACCATAAATACCATAATTTTCTATCTCCATATTTCCGTACAATAAGTCTCGACGTGAATCATGCTTCCTTCAAGTGTTCCAACATAGAAAGTTTTTCGTTTCCAAATATGTTCACAAAACGGTCAATTAAATATTCAATGCAAATCTCTCTGACTTTACACTGATTGTCAAGATCTTATACATAGAGGCATTTTTCAGAACTTGAGACCACCTAAAGTAAAGGTTGCTATATAGGCTACAAGTGGGAACCACCTGATATAGGTTTTAAATTAAATAATGGTGCCTCATGCCCCAAAACAAATCACCCTACTGGAGGTTTAATTGTTAGAAATCATACAGGTGATGTCAAATTCATGGGTAAGGGATTTATGAAAGATATAAACAACCCATTTCACGCCTTAAATTTTCCATCCATAAGAATACACTCATTTTGCCCCACTGAAGAACATCATCAGCCCCTTTAATTTTGATGGCCAGTAAACTATCTGAAGAACATCATCAGCTCATTTTTGGAGAAAAGTATAATTACATAATCTACTTTTAGAATAAAATAACTCTACTTATAACCACGTTCCATCAAACTCAATATACCTAATACACAGTTTACCATAGTGAGAAACTGATAGCTGATTATATCAACACCTAACCAATTATTCCCCCCGTCCCAGCAAAATTTGCACACTTTCTTTAAAGGGGTGTCCCAGACAAATTTGCACTCTTTTTGTTTCTTTCCATATTTGGAAAAAAAATGATATGAATTCCCCAAACTACCCCCAGCATATTTTAAGTTTTACCAAGTGAAACTAAACTAATCCACCTAATTCACCAAAACCATTTTCAACTCTTTAATACTCCCAACCGTTTCCAATTCAAGAATAAGATCTGGTTTGATCTTATCTCTTCTCTGTCGAAAGTAGCATCCAATGAATACTTCTTGTGATTGTAAAAAGCTGAGCTCTCCTTTATTTCTTCCACACTTTTCCACGCCTCATTCACTTCCTCTGCCTTCCTCTCACACGCTCCTCTCTCTCTCTTCATCTTCCTCCTGAAACCCTAGTTCATATTTTTTAGCATCTTCCCCCAGTTCCCGTTGCTATTTTCATCTGTTTTTGTTAGATTCGTTAGCTATCATCCATCTTCCCCTTATTATCGCTGAGATTTGGTGGGTTTTCAATGTTGTTTCAGACGAATTCCACCGGTCAATCATGTCGAAGGTGTTCATTGTGCTACATTTTCGATTCATACAGTAAATCGGAGTTTGCCCCTAAGACGGAGTCGTATGATGCCACCTCCGCCTGGAGGTTTGACGCAGCCCTCGAGAAACGGTGGTCAACGACCACAGTGAAACCCTCTCCACTCCAGATCCGGGGGAATCTAGTTTTGTTGAGCCTCGGGTTGATGTTAAATCTCCCACTAGCGACTTGCATGGTGAAATAAATGTTGAAACGCACCACGGCAAGCACGGTTTAGTGCCTCCCAACCGGGATATCGTCGGTGGTGAAGGTATGGGGCAT
The DNA here is from genome assembly GCA_037428765.1 of Rubia yunnanensis. Lineage (NCBI taxonomy): Eukaryota > Viridiplantae > Streptophyta > Magnoliopsida > Gentianales > Rubiaceae > Rubia > Rubia yunnanensis. The sequence goes on along the minus strand of CM075069.1, from coordinate 58,223,061 downwards.
GTCGCCGAGGCAATGCACTTCCCCTGGGACACAGTTGTTCCAGAAGACACCATGTATGGCAGCAACGAGGTGCTAGGCGGCGCAAACCCTAGATCTGGTGGCATTTCTTTTAAAAAATGGTCCGAAAAAAGATAAGTCCCCAAGTTCATATTATTAGGGTTAGTTTATTTTCAGTCTCGTTGCCGTGGAACGTTTAGTTTCCTCCATGAATCTAATTTTTGTGTTCTCTGCTTGGATATTCCGATAAATTTACAGGAAATATTCATTGGATGCTACTTTCGGTGGAGAAGAGATAAGATCAAACCAGATCTTATTCTTGAATTGGAAACGGTTGTGAGTATTAAAGAGTTGAAAATGGAACATTAAGTCTTCAACTGAGGTGAAATTGTTCCTCCCATGAATGTAACTTTTAATGTGTTATGTGAGAGAGCCACTGCTTGATGCAGTTGCTCGATGATGTATTTGTGATATTACTGTCCATATTTTCTACAGAATATAGTGTATAATGCATGCATATTTATGTACGAGAACCCCTAATTGCTTCAGGTGTTCGAGGATACATGTGAAACTGCTCTCAGAACCTTTGTATTTGTGCATCTTGCCTGAATTTTGCTGATGGGTTGAAGCCTGAGTTTGTTGTAGCATCTTGTACCTCTTCCGTGTATTTGAACATAACAATAAATTTAAGCACCATCCATGATTTTGGCATGGCTGTAACATTGAGCATCGTCCCTTAATTTGGAAAAGATTAGAGAGTGTGTTTAAAAAAAGGTAAATTTCATTAACAAAATGAACATTTAACCGGGGTTGGTCTCAGAACATCCCATTCACACCAAAAGTGGGATGTTCTTGGCTTGCAAAATATGCCATCACACCAACCCCCAAAATGTTTACGATTTTTCATCTAAGGTCTATAACCTAAGGCATGCATAAGTGCATAAGTGGCAACATAGTTTCATCCACTGCCCCTTTACTGATTAGATACCCAGTGCTGCCCCTTACAACCTCCTCACTTACTTGTAGTTATCTTGGCAGAGTTCTTTCCCTTATGAGTTTGTCCTTGTTCATGTTAGGCATCTTGTATTTTTTGACCCGCATGCTTTCAGTATTTCTATCATTGACAAATGATGTGTAAGAAATACCTTGTTCAAAGTGACTGCATCTTCTCTTTCGTATGCTGATTGCACTACTGCCATTAACTCCTCAACATTAGATGATGTCTGTTCTTGTTGTAAGCTTTGAATGGAGTTGAAAAATCCTAAGTCTCGGATGTTACAATCGGGTGAGTTTACTGGTTGGCTGACTAAGCGTATGGTAAAACCATCCAATTCAGCAACTTCCCAGAAATCTGGGTCATGGTTGAATATTTGTGGCTTTGCATTGTCTTGTTGAATATGTATGAATTTGCCCAGTATGTGAGATGGCCACCTTGCCTTGATTGCTGGGATGACTTATGTGATTAGCTTCTCTCTTGTGACATCTCTTGTGATTTTTGGTACTGGAGCCTTTTCCACTGTCCATGCTGGCCTATTCTTGCTGTTTTTTTATTGCTACTTGATCTTGAACGAATGGAAATATGCCTAGTTTACCTTCAAATAAAAGTTCACCATCTCCCCCCCATATTGGTTTGCTTATCGCACATATAAACATTAACTTTGGGATATGTGACTTGTGTTTAGCTGTGCGATACAGCTCTGGTTCATCCGGGGCCAGCAGGTACCTGAATGTTTCTTGGCTTAAATAAAACCATTTCTCATCTAAGTGTATGACATGGTCCATTGATCTGAATCTTAGTTCGGGATCTAGTTTTTCTAAAACAAACCACATGCGTGATACCTTATTGTATTATGTGAGAGCTGGTTTGATGCTGTTTGTGTGGCTTTTTATCACCTTGGATGCCACTGCCTGTTGAACACTACTCTTTCCTATTCTGAGTGCTTTTGTTGTTCCTCTAATAGTGTGCCTCTTCAATGCAGGCAATGATTTCAATTCATCAAGGTTGATTTCCTTCTTGTTCTTTGGAGGGTGGTCTGTCATCCAATAACGCAAGTCCATAGGTCTTCCTTATGACATTTGAGCTCGAGTAAGAGCCCAGATAGTGCTCGCTGCTCGTATAGAACAGTTGAACATTGATGCTGCCAACAAACGTGTCGAATGCAAGAGCTTCCCATCCTTGTGATGCTCTAGCAAAAACTCGCCCAAATGCTGTCTATCCTCGTTTGTTAGATTCTTCCGCATTGACCCCTAAAAAAATCCAATGAGGAATGGGAAGATGCAAAACACTGAGAGCAACCAGCACCCTCGGGTGACTAGGGACGGCTCGATGAAGTGTAAAACCATACGTGAGGGTTCTCCAAAAACCCAAACTTTTATTGGGTTTGGGGTTTGAAGCCGTGACTAGAGCCTTTTTGGTGCCTTCCAAATTTTTTCCTTCCAGTTTTTTAACCTTTTTTGGTGCCTTTAATGTGTATAGAGTAGGGGGTTCTTCTACAGAGTAGGGATTCTTCTATTGGCTGTAAAAAAATTGTTCAGTAACAGTGAGTGTACAGTGCCCAGAATAATTTTTGGCGCCTTCCCAGCTTGCCAAAATAGCGGGAAATGGAGAATAAATAAAAAGGAGGAAAAATGATCCCTCCTAATTTCCTTATTTTTTTGCACAGTATCTGTTAAGCACTACCACTGGGGTGGGGGGTTAGGCTAGAGTGGGGCCCATGGAAAAAAAATCTTTAGAGATTGCTCTCTCTGCAGATTTTCCTGCGACGGAGGGAGTAACAAACAACGCAAAGAAATCTATATCACAAATATATACACACTACTTTTATAGAACTTTCATTACTTATAAAATTGAAAAGCATAATGAGTTCGATGTTACCAACCAATATTTAACTCTTATTTAAATAGCAAATACGTTCAAGAATTCAAAACAGACTTGGTAATTAACAATTTCAATACTTTACTTTCCGTATAATTCTGTACTACCATATTACATAAGGACACGAAAATTACTTTTGTCAAAACCGCACATGCATGGTCGAAATATACGAAATAATTTATATACTAATTCAGGGGCGATTAAGGAATTTTTATTTGCTGGGGCACAAATTGCAAAAGAATATTTTAATAGTGACATATATATTTTGACAGGTAAGTAAAATGTCACAATATTTGCCCTACCTTTAGGTAGGGGTGTTTAAAAATACCCGGCCCGCAATACCCGATCCGTCTATCCACTGGCCCGATATAAATAATCGGGTACTTTTTTATTTTTCAGGGCCGGGTACCCGACCCAAAAATTTTACATTTTAACGGGTCAGGGCCAGGGCCGCGAAAATGCAATTTCCGGGTACCTGGGATACCCGGTAATATTAGAATATATTTAATTACTTTTAAATTTTAAATAATATTTTTCTACACATCTACTCTCATTTGTTCATATCTATGTAAAGTTAATTATTAAATAATACGAATTTTCATAATATTCAAGTGCTAAATTTTCAAGCATTTTCTTTCAACTCTGAATTCTCAATCGTTCTTTCTAAGTTCCGGCCCTTCCTTTCCGCCTCGAATTTTCAATTATAACTTGGTCACAACCCTATTCTAGCAGTAGCAAGTAGGCCAAGTTGAAAAAAATTTATATTTGATTTTCCATCACAAATATTTTATCAAACTTTCGTAAGGTCTCCACTAAATTAATAAAATTTATTAACACAATGATATTATTATCGTCATTTCATCATATTTTGTTATGTTCATCCATACTAGGGAATGATGATGATGATTACGGACTTGTTACTCTTAATGATCATTATATGCTTAATGATAAAATGTGATAATTATTTGCACAAAAAATTGTCACAATAATTCAATTGTTAAACTACATTACCATCATTCTAAAGCCATTTTTCTTGCACTAATACAAATTTACGTTACATAAAGAAATGATAATTATCTCAAAAACATCAATTTTATACGGGTCAACGGTACCATGTTACCCGGCCTGAACAATTCGGGTACCTGCATTGCGGGTACCCTGTTCTTCTGAGCCGGGCCACGAGCTGCATTTTCAACTATCCGCATATGCAGGTACCTCCATGTGCAGGTACCTAAAAGTGCAGGTACCCACATTTGAACACCCCTACATTTAGGTGTCACTAAATATTTGTAAGATTTGCACATATCACTAAATTGAACCCATGTCACGCAATTTAATGATACTTCTAAACTGAACGACATCTTAAAGTGTCACAAGAAAATATAATGATACTTCAGTGTGTCATAATATTTTAGTGACATGCTGGAGAGGGGCACTTCACAAGGCGTCACAATATATTTTTTTTGTAGTGTTAGTGACATCGTGTGAAGCGCCCCTATTTAGGGTGTCGCTAAAAAATATTGCATCACTAATGGAATATTTTTTAGGTGCTATTGTAACACTTTGAACCTAAAGTAACACTTTTACAAGTATTACCTTAGGCATTGTTACATTAGATCTAATGTAGCACTTTTTAAAATTTAGGTAACACTTTTCAATATTTATGTAACACCTTTCAAAAGTTTAAGTAACACTTTATAAGCTATTGTAACATTTTTAATAAGTGTTGCAAGGAAGTGTTACATTAAGCCTAATTTGTAGTAGTGGCAGTTGCCCTGGCTTGCTTAGGCCTGGCTCCACCAGTGGCACGCCATGTTTTAAAATGCACCGACAATAACCTCATTCAAGTTCTGAAGATGATTGGGTCAACACGGGTAGTCAGACTCAAGTGGCCAAGCCTCCCTATGATATATATCATTCAAGGGTCCTTCTATGTTAGCAGGATACACATTCTCGGGACCTTTGTACGGACATTTTATAAATTCATTAATTGCCCACATACTAAGGTCAATAATGTACCTGTTCACCTTAGTTGCATGATCGCCCCCTCTTTCTGATGAAAATTACTATGAAAATGACACACTTCATGAAAGTGTGATGATTCACTTAAAGTGACTTCCATTCAGGAGATACAAATCTAGCCCTTTGACCCTCATTCACGTTTGACCTCTTGGAAGCACTTCCTAATGATCCCCCTTCCCAGTTTTTTGTGCTATTTTTCTCTAGGTCGCGGGGTTAGAGTTGCAAGAGTTTATAACTTCTGACAGTGAGAGTGGTGATGATGATGATGAGAAACAAGATGAATCTCCTAAAAACAAAAGAAGCGCGAGGTGTACCGTGCTTTAGTCCAGTCTAGAGATGGCTTACATGAAAACAATGTCAATGAAGATGAAAAGGGCAAGGACATGGAAATCATTTTCAACACCGGTTTCATCGCTTTTGCGAAGAGTTCTTCAGAAGCCATTCTCAACGAGCCCTATTCAGAATTCTGGTAATTGCGAAAAAGTCAATATTTGCTAACTTGTTAATATGTTTGGTTTGGTTAATGTTGTATTGCATTTCATTTGTTTACAGTGATGTGATGCAAGAATATGGGACCATTATGTCCAAGCTGTCGAAGATGATCATTGAGATTAATCTATGTGCCAGTGGGACAACGTGAAGTTATCATCCGAGTTTGACAAATGCGGAGGTAATCTGAGAATAAACAACTCATCAGTGGAGACTGCGGATGGAATGAAATTGGAAGAAGCCAATGAAGTTGAAGCTCTCCGGATGCACACAGACATGAGCTGCATAACATTCGTGCACCAGGATGCAACGGGAGGCCTTCAGATCAGGTCCCGGGAAGGGAATGGGTGGGCATTGACCCAAAACCTCGTTGTGAGCATAGGTGACCTGATGTAGGCCTGGAGCAACGGTGCATTGAGGTCCTGTGATCATAGAGTTGTCTCAGAAAGCACTCGAATCGATTCTCCATCACTTTTTTCTGGTCCTTCGAGGATAAGAAGGTGTCCACGGCTACGAAAATCACATTCTCACAATTTCCTCACAAATACTGATATGACCCTATGCTTTGGTAGTTTGTGCTAACATGACCATTTGAAGTTGAAAAGTACTATTGTAGCCCTAGTTTTAAAACTAAAAATGTAAAGACAAAATTACCCCAAGTTCTTCTTCTCCATAACACAGCCACTGCTCCGCCACCTCCGCCACTGGAGTTCTCCAGAATCTGTCAAAATTCCTCCTCCACACCTCACCACCTCCAGCACCATCCCTGCCCTCCGCCGTTGCACTATCAGTCCACTAAACAATTACAACCAATCAGAAAAAAAAGAAAACCTTCGGTATCCTTCTACTGTGAAACAAAAACCACAATCTCAAAAATCAATCAACATCCAAAAAACTCAACTCATATAGTTCTTTGAAATCTGAAGCTCGTCGGACGAGCAGGTAGATCTGGGTGAGCAAACTGGAGTCAGCCACCACCACCGCCTCGTCCCGCCACCACTGTCACTGCCTGACCTCGCCGGCTCACCACCTCTGCTTCCCCTGCGCCACCACATCGACGTGTTGGCGCCTCCCTAAAACCCTAGCCTACCCAACCCATCCCTGCTGAAGCTCGACACCACCGTCGCTGACCTCGCCACCTCATCGATTTCACCGGACTCCGGATCTTATTCTCCCGGTGTGAAAGCATTTGGTTTTGTAGCAGGTAGATCTGGTCACGACACCATTGCAGCTTGACCTCGTCCCGCCACCACCGCCGCCTCGTCCCGCCACCACCACCACTCGTCCCGTCACCACCGCAAAGATGTAATCAAGTGATTCGAGAAGAAAAGAAAAGGAAAAGTGAATGGAGAGGAAGGAAATAGGTGGAGTAATATTTTCTGAATTTTTAATATTTTTTAAACAGGGGTATAATAGTCATTTCATGTATTTCCGGCCAAATTCAGGTCTCCGGGGTTATATTAGCACATTCAAGCAAAACCCAGGGTTACAATAGCCTTTTCCAACTTCACAGGGTCATATTAGCACAAACCACTAAAACATAGGGTTATATGAGCACTTAACTCAAAAAAAAGTTTGTAGAATAAATTTTCCCCCTATATTATTTGGCAAAGTCTTGGGGAAGACGGTCTTTCTACAGGCTTATGGAAAGACGAGGTTTAATTAGAATAATAAAAGGTAAAAGGTCTAAGTTGCAATATTAAAAATTTATTATGCAACATGTAGTAGTAATAAAGTTTATAACACGATTCATGCAACCCAGAAATTTTATCTTCATTTCTTCTAATTTACACTTTAAACATTGGTATTTTCATGACTTATGAAAAGACCGTCTTTCAAATGACAGCCTCATATTATTTAGGGTAATAAATAGAGAAATTATCAAGCATATATATTATCCTTCTCGTCTTTGATTTCGGTTTCTCCCATTTTCACTTTCAAAACTTGACATCAAATTAAGTTGCAACTTTTTATTTCTTCCTATTGACTTTTGTACTTTGTACCGAAAACGCAAACTATTAGGCCAAGAAAAAAAATGTAAGTAATATCAAATTGGCATACCATTATAAATTATTTGTGGTTCATGGAGAGAATCAACATGTATGTGTCACTAACGGCTCCCTTCTTATCTCATCCAAGCTTTCTTTCGATGGAACAAAACAATGAACAACATTTTCCGACACCGGCAAGTCTAGACGACTTTGTTTGTTGTTGTGGACGATTTGGCGAGCGGTTTGGTTGCTTGTGCAGTGGATAAACGTGAGAAACGTCTGTCCTAATAGTTTATACACCACGAGAATGTATACAGCTGTTTCAAGTTTCAAGTTTCAAGTTTCAAATTTATTTGGAATATCTAAGCAACAGCCCAAGGTCAACGCTTAATAGCTTCTTCACCTTGGCGCATATTAACATGCAATGCGCCGGATCATGAGAAAACTGGCAATAAAAAAATGCAAGACCCCAAGTTAAACGTAAGCTCTTTTAGAATAAAATACAAACAGTTGCACAAAGAGATAAATTGACGCATTACATATTTTCCTGCGAAAATAGACAAATAATAATATTTTGTTTGTTTTACGTCAAGAAGAAAGAAAGAATGGATCATTGGCTCATTGCTTAAGGTTTGATCCCAACAAAGAGCTATACAGTTTTTCCAATCTTCTCAAAGTTGCCTCTCACTTTTGTCTCGATACCTTAGATAATCAGAGCACACAAAGGGCTTATACAGCTTGGGATTCCTCACCTCCGCGATCTCCTCCGGCGCAACAATCTCACATGTATCTATATTATTTTCTGTTATTTATTTGTATTTTTAAGGATAAATTTTATTTTTAACAAATTAAATGTTTCTTTTATACTTTACTTCATATACTTGCTATAGAGGTTATAAAAATAGAGCATGTCTCTTGAAACACGGTCTTTCCATAAGTCATAGAAAGATCAAGGTTTAAAGTGTAAATTAGAAGAAATGAAGATAAAATTTCTGGGTTACATGAATCGAGTTATAAACTTTATTACTACTACATATTGCATAATAAAACTTTAATATTGCAACTTAGACCTTTTACCTTTTATTATTCTAATTAAACCTCATCTTTCCATAACTTATGGAAAGACCGTCTTTCCCAAAACTTTGCCGTAAAAATAATACTTTTATTTTCATTCATTAGAATAATTTTTAGCTAAATCGATTGTTTTATTTATAGTTTATTTAATTATTATTAGATTCAAAAAATTTATAATTTAATTTTTAGTTTCAATAAAGGCAAAGACTTGGGAAAGACTGTCTTTCCACAGGTTTATCGAAAGACAGAGTTTAATTAGAATAAATAAAAAACTAAAAAGTTTTAGTTGCAATACTAAAAATTTATTATGCAACGTGCAGTAGTTATAAAGTTTATGATATGATTAATGCAAACCAAATTTTTTATCTTCATTCCTTCTAATTTACAGTTTAAATCTTGATTTTTCCATGATTTATGGAAATACCATTTTTCAAGAGACGGACTCTTCAATATAAATGTGAAGCGCGCAAATATTATATGTTAGTTAAATTAAATTTTTTTAATAAAAACACCCCGCAACGTGCGTTGAGACTCCTACTGGTTACTAATAAAAGATAACAATAAACATATATGATAATAATTATTTATATAATAATATTAGGCAAAGTCTTGGGAAATACCATCTTTCCATAGGCTTGTGGAAAGACGAAATTTAATTAGAGTAATAAAAGGTAAAATGTCTTAGTTGCAATATTAAAAAAATTATTATGCATAGTGTAGTATTTATAAAGTTTATAACTCGATTCAAGCAACCCAAAAATTTTATCTTCATTTCTTCTAGTTTGAACTTTAAACTTTGGTGTTTCCATGACTTATAGAAAGACCGTCTTTCAAGAGACGGACTCATAATATTATTTACATATTTTAAAATTTCATTAATGTTTTCTTTTCTTAATTTAATATGCTATTTTAAAAAAATATATGACGAACGTGAATATATATATAGAGAGATTACTACATTGAATTCAATTTTTTTTTAAAAAACGTTAAATTAATAAACCGTAAATATATCGATATATTAATTAATTAATTAATTAATTTCACCGGTGCCGACATTATTAACTTATAGATGTTTCATTGTAGTGGTGATTATTACACGCAAACATTCACTACTTCACTAATCACTGCTACACAATGGAAATCACTTAAAACAGTGGGATGCTCTGTTCATCGTTGAAGAAATCACTGGGATCAACCTTCCTCTTCACCGTGGCCAACCTCTTAAAATTGTCAACTATTGGTATGCCTTGAATATGTATTAGCCGCTTCGACAGGTTGGTACGGGGGTCTCGATGTCCGGTCAGCGAGTCGGGGGATCCAGGGGGCGGAGCGCACCCTGGCCTGGGGGTCCGGGGGGCGGAGTCGCCCCCGGTCCGACGGTATAGCTTGTCTCTTTATTGGACTGCTGTTGATTTGGGCCGAATTGTGTTTTGGCCCAGTTTGTTAGGGTTTAGTGGAGACAGCATATAAAGTGTCTCTCTTCTCTCTGTAAACATTAATTCTGATATAATGAATCCGTCTCCCGTGGATGTAGCCAAAATTTAGTGAACCACGTAAATCTCGTGTCTTGTTATTTTCGTTCATATTTTCTATTATTTCTCCATTCCGCACAACATCAACAAAGCACTTGCTTCCCCACTGCAGCTGAGCTTTTGAAAAACTTGTTCCACCATCAACCTTATTCACACCAAAGGAAGGGGTCATGTGTTCATACATCCTCCTAATCCGGCCCGTATAATTCTCCGATTCTACAGCGTTGTCCCAATGCACCATGTACTGGGTGTTGAACAGAATACCTTTCCTGTGCGGAAACGGAAGATCGTTCGCCGGTATCTCATCCATTCTTCAGGAAGGAGTTGTGATCCTCCATGCACCATTTCCACACTGATTCAAAGGCAGGTCTCAAGAGAGGCACGCTCACGTAATCCCAAGTAGCCTTGATGAATCTCAACAGGTTTGGTAGCGGTATTCTGGCTCCCAGATTCTCCATATCGCTGCTAATGTTCCGATACCCGAAGAAAAACACTGATTGGATCCAAGTACAATCTTGTTTCCGCAGACCTAGTTCAGGAAAACTTTGGTTCAACATTGCCACTAGCTCATCTGCCCTACCTTGGTTCAGCGTCTCAAACGTGATTTGAATAGTTTCAACTCCCTTTGGGCTGATCTATTAGTAAATATGATTGATACAAATTGATTAGTCAATATTGTATTTAGGATGTAAATATATTTTCCGTACTTATCCTCTGTACTCCTTCTGTCCCAATTCAAGTTACACATTTTGACTTTTGACAGTTGACTTGAAAAATGTTTGATCGTTAATATCTTTCACTAAGAATTATTAAAACTTGTGAAAAGTTGATATTTTGAAAATATATTTTATAGCGAATCTAACAAGGTATAACACAATAGTTTTTATACTTGTATACTAATTCAATTTTATGGTCAAAGTTTTTAAAAAATTGACTAAATGAATAGTTAAATCGCGGCTTGAAATGAGACAGATGGAGTACCAGACATATATTAATACAAAATGAATAGAGAGAGCTCCTCAGAGACTCATTTACCAATTTCTTACCAAATTACTTGGTATCAGAGCCATAACAAACCTTCCTTCTTCACCTTTTCTTTTCTCTCGTTCCTCTCTTTCCTGTGATGGCCTCCTTCTCCAGCGAAACCAACCTCTTCAACAATGAAAACAATCACTCTTCCGCTACACCAAAACCACTTGTTCAATCTACAGCCTCGAGTTTTCACTCGGCACTATCAGTTACGAACATTCGTAATCGAATAACTCTATTCTAGATCTCCAAAAGGTTCAGTATCATACCTGGGGTAGAGCTTTTCCAAATCATAGCTTGCGCACACAATGTCTTGGACCACATCGACGGCTCTTCTCGTCCGGATTATATCTCTGAAGCCAAATGGAAGCAACTGGACGCCATAGTTCTCAGCTGGATCTATGACACGATCATTAGTGACGATCTTCTTCTCACCGTGATTAAAGTTGGTTCGACCGCTCGTGAGGCCTGGCTTCATGTCAAAGGCATTATTCACGACAATCACACTGCACGGGCCGCCGACCTTGAAAGTTATTTCATCAACACCTCCCTATAATCTTTCCCCTTTGTTTCCGCTTACTTCCAGCACCTAAAATTATTGGCAAATCAATGTGAAGATGTCGATAGCACGGTGAGTGACCAGCGGCTTGTCCTTCAACTCATCAACGGTCTCTCTCCTGCCTACGACACCGTTAGAAGCATCATCAGTTAAATGACGCATCTGCCCTCTTTTTCTGTAGCCCGAAGTATGCTCACACATGAAGAATCCCATCGAAATCGACAAACGGATGGCGGCCAAGCTCTCCTCTCTGTCGGCGGGACAAGGGAGACACCACCCCCCGGCGACCAGGGCCACCGATGGCATAGTGGGGGCTACCATGGCCGGGGAAGATGCTACTCCAATATTATCAAAAAATCAGTCTATACTAGAAAATTTACCGTTGATAATAATGTTAGTGTGGAATTTGACCCTGATGGTTTCTCTGTAAAGGACCCCACTTTTGGGAAAATCAAAACGAGATGTAATAGTCTTGGGATCTGTATCCAGTCACTAGCCCACAGGCTTCCGCTTTTGTTGCTTCCCAACCCCCACCCTGGCATGCTCGTCTAGGTCACCCTGGAGACCATATCCTGGATTTTCTTAGACATCGGGATTCTATTTTAATAAAGCCATATGTTTAGCCATTTGCTCTTCTTGTCAGATTGCTAAACACATGCGTCTTCCTTTTTCAAATTCTCAAATTGTTACTTTTAAACCTTTTGATATTATTCATGGTGACATATGGACTTCTGCGGTTTCTATCACCAGTGGTTTTAAATATTATCTATTGTTGCTGGATGATTTTTCAAATTTTATTTGGATTTATCCCCTCAAACACATATATGACGCTTACTCCAAATTGGTGCAATTTCATGTTATGGTTAAAATGCAATTTCACATTAATATCAAAACTTTTCAATGTGAAATGGTTGGTGAATATGTGAGCCAGTATTTCTACACCTTTTTTTGACTCGAATGGCATGTTAATTCGTTTTGCTTTCCCACAAACTTCTCCTCAAAATGGCAAAGCCAGGAGTACACTTCGTACACTTAATGATGTTACATGCACTCTCCTCACACACGTCTCTTTACCACATCGCTTCTGGGTTGAAGCACTCCATATGGCCACATACCTCCACAACATCTTGCCTACCAAAGCCATACAAAATCACACACTAACCTACATCATATACCAGCCTGAACCCACATACTCCCATCTTCACACTTTCGGTTGCCTATGTTACCCCAATACCTACGCCACCGCTCCCCACAAATTAGCTCCCCGATCGACCCCATGTCTCTACCTCGGCCCTTTTTCAAATCATAGGGGTTATCGATGCTTAGTTCTTGGCTCACACCGAGTTATCATTTTCTGACATATCATTTTCAACGAGTTGACATTTCCCTTTGCCAAGTCACACGAGTTCACAACCGAATCTGTCATCCCATTCTTTGATCTGTCACCTCTTATGCTTGGCATTTTTCACCAAATACTACCACCAAAAGCTCCACCCACCCCTATCGGATCACGACAAGTTTCTTCGCCAACACCAGTTCCATCCTCTCCACCTAATCATCCAACACCTCATGTCCCACCACCACCTTCTCGTCATCCCATAACCACTTGTCACCATGCCGGGTTTACATAAAGCTTACCCCAGATACAATCTTCTACCATCCTCCTCTTCCAAATCCCCACTCCTGACCTCCCCAATACGTGCCCTGCAAGACCCGAACTGGCAAGCTGCCATGGATGATGAATTTAGTGTTCTTATTAGAAATGGTACTTGGGACTTGGTTCCGAGACCACCTGGTGCTAATATTATTCGTTGCATGTGGCTGTTTAAGCATAAGTACAGGTCTGATGGCACGTTGGAGAGACACAAGGCACGTTGTGTTATTAATGGGAAGTCTCACCAAGTGGGTGTCAACTGTGATAAGAATTTTAGCTCGGTCATGAAACCAGCCATCATTTTTTTATTCTCAGCATTGCTCTGTCCCGCTCTTGGCCCATTCACCAGTTCGACGTCAAGAATGCTTTCTTACACGGTAACTTGGAGGAAACTATGTACATGCACCAACCACCCAGTTTCGCTGACAGTTGATGTGCACATTTTATATGGTTATTTTGGGACTTTTAGGATTAGCTTTTGTACACTTTTGTGCTTTGGATGTGGCATTTTGCCTTGAAATTCTCTAAGGAGGGTTAAAAGAAACTTTTACGTTTTTGTTACTTTTCTAGAGGATTTTGTGTGACAAGGCAATTTGTTCAAAGACTTTGAAGACTTGGAAGATTACCTTTGAAGATTTGAAGACTTCAAGATTTGAAGACAAGTAAAGAGAAGAGGAGGACTTGAGACAAAAAGAAGAAAGCAATCAAGATGCTGAAACTTAGCTTGGTCACGACTCACGATGGATTGGTCGCAAGTCATGACGGACGGGTGACCAGAACCTTTCTTACTTTTTTTGTACTATGAATATTCACCTTATCCTCTCTCTCTTAACCTCTTATTCTTCCTGCAATTTTTTGGGTTTCAAACCCTAGTTTTTCTTCTTTCTTTTCTTAGTTTTTGTAGGATTAATCATGCATTTTCATTATCTGGGTTAGTTTGTACTTGGGAGCAATTGATTGAAGCTTCCATATCTATGTAGTAAGAACCTCTATTTCACTCTATATTGGAGCATTTTTTATTTAACATTCATCTATTTTAATGTGATGTTTTACTTCCTTTATGATATGGGTTGTTGGAGTGTATGAATTGTTTGTATGATTTATTGTTAGAGTGATAGGAAAGTGGCCAATTTCTTACCTCTTTGACATGAAAATCCAAGAACATGGATTTAGAACTTCTTGTGCATAATGTGTTGTGATTCTTTCTAGATAAATATGTTAATGTGGATTATTCTAATGTTTATCCCAGGGATGAAATGCAAGGTTGAATCTTGAATGTGATATGTTCTAGGTTTAGCTTAATGAATATTATGTTTGGTTAAATGGTTATGTCTTTGGTAGAAGGTTTGTTGTTATTAAATCTATGGTTCATCGTGTATAATGCCATTGATGAAATACCTTTGTGGTGTGGTTTGCCTAAAATGATTATCAATGAGATTTGTAAATGGTCGTTGTTTGTCTTTGTGAATTACTATGAAGAAGAAATGAATGCTAATCTTTAATTGGGAAGTTTTGGCATTCCCCATAGGTAAAAATGTGATAGAATGAGTGAATGGTTCAATGATCTACTTGAGGTTTGGAAGTGGATATCAATTGCCCCCGAGGCTTTATCTTTTGTAGCTTTTACCCCCTTTCTTAGTTTGTTTGATGATTAGCATAGTTACTTAACTTTGCTAGTTAGTTTGTCTTTTAAATTTCATAACTTACCCCCCCCCCTCTTTACTTGCTTTTATATATCTATATATATTTACTTCTAGCATAATATCAACCTTATATGTTTAAACCCTTAGAAAGATTCTTCTTCTTCGTGGATGACCCCAACTTGCCATTATCTACTTAGTTGTACATAGGAAGCATTTAGGACTTATAAATTAAACTTTGAGAGATACGACGATGACCTCTCAACAGGCAATGCCCTTATCATGTGTGCCTCATGAGCAAATCTCTATATGGTTTGAAACAGGCACCCTGTGCCTGGTACCAGAGGTTTGCTACTCACCTTTACCATATTGGGTTCTACAACAATCATAGTGATCACTCCATATTCATCTACAACTCTCAAAGTGAGATTGCCTACCTGCTTTTATATATCAACGACATCATTCTCACAGCCTCATCTACAGCTCTTCTTCATCGCCTCACTTCTATGCTCAACCAGGAGTTTGCGATGACATATATTGGCCCTCTCAGCTACTTTCTTGGAATCTCTATTATGAAGAATTAGTCAGGTTTATTTCTTTTGTAATAGAAGTATGCTCAGGAAATTATTGATTGCGCAAAAATGACAACATGCAAACCAGCTTCCACGCCCGTGGACACCAAATCCAAGCTAGTGGCTGGGGATGGTCTACCACTTGTTGATCCGTCTATTTACCAAATTCTTGCCGGTGCTCTACAGTATCTTACAATTACGAGGTCGGACATTGCCTATCTTGTACAACCGATTTGTCTTTTCATGCGTGACCTGAGAGATCCCCACTTCCAGGCACTTAAGCGGATTATCAGATATGTCCAAGGTACCACTGACCTTCACCTTCAGCTTCATCCGTCGTCAACCTCGTCTCTCACAGCCTACACCGACGCTGCTTGGGCTGGATGTCCTGACACTCATCATTCTACTTCTGGGTATTGTGTTTATGTTGGAGAAAATTTGATATCTTGGTCGTCCAAGCGTTAACACACTATCTCCTGCTCCAGCACAGAGGCCGAATATCAAGGTGTCGTTAGTGCAATGGCTGAAACATGCTAGCTGCAAAATCTTCTTTGTGAGCTTCAGGTTTCACCCCAACAAGCTACCCTTGTCTACTGCGACAACATATCTCCGTCTAAAGGTAGGGCATGCTTCATGCTTCTTTCCTACTACATGCTACATGTTACATGCTACAGAAACTTTGAGGCTACATGCTTCTTTACGCCCGCATCTTCAGACTTATATTTCTTGTGCAGGGCCAGCCACAAATCTTTACTCATTTTCTCAGTAATATACACATTGTACAACGAGTCAATCATTCTTGTTATTATGTAGCCCTTGCTCATATAGTCCCTTTGAATCCAATTGTCAAAGCTTTCCTGGGCGTACACATTAGTGTTATCCGGAGAGATTACAGGTTTGTCCTCCTGGAGGTACTTGATTCAGTGGCCAGGAAGAAGTGCATTGTTTTGGCTCCACGTCTTGAATCTCGTTCCATCAAACTTTTTGGGCAAAATTTCCGCTTGTTGAGCATTTGGCAATGCCGGCATCATATACCTAATTTGATGAACATATTTCTCCACCGTAGGTTTGACAACCTTGGATTAAACTACCGGGGGTTGGCCCACTGGCAAATCCACTGGTTGTAGACCACTCCCAAATTGAATTTGGGGCGTCGACTCACCAAGGGTTCCAGTATTGACATTCTCATTTACCATTTTTCACAAATATGTTTTTCAAACAATTAAGCAAATTATTAATGACTTTATAACAAATTTAAAACACTTTTATAGAATTTTCTCAAAATTCCTAGGAAAGGCTTGTGGAGGGACGCAATGTCTCCTTAAAATTGTCGACCTCCTTAGACAGAATTTTCGTTGGTTATTAGTAAAGTTGCTTTAAGATCTTTATTCAAAAAAAATTCTCATTTTGAAATTCAAATGTTCAATTTCCCATTTTGAATTTCAAATGTTCAAATATCAATTTCCAATTTTCAAGATTGAAGTTTCAGTACTCTAGCAATAATTAATCGTAATTATTGTCCTTAATTTAAAAAACCTTACGAAATTCAGTTAATTAGAACGTTACAGATTAATATGAATTATTACTCTGTTAATTAGAATCATACTTAATTGTTATATTTTGAAAAAAATGACCAAATTAATTGTCATTAATTGAAGGAACGTTACGAAATTCAGAACTAATTAAAATTAAAATTAATTCAAAAATAAATAATGCTTTAAGTATACACAATAAATTTATTGTTTTTGTTTTTCCAAATCTCTATTTTAAGTTTAAACAACCATGAGATAAAATAAGTTTAAACAACCGTATAGTTCATCATACTACATTTAGAACAACTTAGTTTAAACAAATTAGCATCACAAGTAAGTTAGATCCTCTCTCTAAAACACAAAACCTCTCCCTCCTCTCTACATAAACAAAACCCTAGTGTAGGTCAGACTCGTGGGGGAGCCATCGTCGCTAGAAACTCTCCTCCGGTGGCTCCCCCCTCCCAATCCCACCCCCCAACACCCTTACCCCTCGTTTCCAGCCATCCTCAGAAAATCCCAGCTCCAGATCTGATGAACGCCGGTCTGCTGGGCTCCAGTTCGCTCCGACAGAGTTGCTCTGGCGGTGCTTCAGCGACGTTGCACTGGTGGATGCTCCGATGTTGCTCCGACAGGATGCTCGAGTGGCATTGCAACGACATTGCTCCAGTGTTGCTCTGACGGATGTTCATACGACGGCGTTGCTTGAACCTCATACGATGCCGTCCTCATGACGGAGGAGCACCACAATTTCCGCCTATTTCCATTCCAGGTCCGAAGCTATCGTATCCTCATTGTTCTCTCAACCTAAGGTAAAGTGAGTCGGCTAATTCCAATCCTTAGGGTTTTGTGTCGCTCGAATCTGAGTCGCCCAACTCAGATCCAGTGATGGCCAACTCGGTCTTGACTCAGGACTGAGTCAACTCAACCCAGTGATGAGTCAACAGTGGGTCAACGCAACCACAATGACTAAACTCGGGTCAAATAGAGCCATGTAGATCTCCAGAGATATAAGGTTATGAGGGGTACTTCTCAATTTTTATTTTATTTTTCTACTTTTAATTTTTTTTCTTTTCAGGTGGGAAGCTTTTAATTATTTTATGGTTTTGGTATTTTTCTTTTCTCTGTGAGTTTTGTTTCCTTTAATTATTTTTTAAAAAATGGGCCAGAAATTATATGGGTTTTTTTAAAAAAAATTGGTATTAAATAAGGATTCTCTCTGTCAATGCTTGTTTTTCCGATAGCCAAGTTGGTAACATTGGATTGATTTTAGATCTGATATCTAATGAGACAGCAAGGAGAAATCCAAGTCAAAGTCATTCAAACAACGGACTTTTGGCATTACTGTTTTCTGATGATTTAAATCAGATTTGTAGGTTTAGGTCCATTAGGATGCCTAGACCAATTATATTGTTAAGTCAATTAAATTGAGTTTTAGCTTCTTTTGGAGCCAAGTTAGAGCGAATTCTACGTATTATAAGTGATTTTTATACACTGACAGAAAATATTTTTGGCTATTCAAATGACTAGTTGCAGTTTCCTAGTTTAGGGAAAAGGTTTTTACGGGTTAAATGGAGACGAGCCAGATGTTTAGTTTGGGAGCTTTAAATTACCTCATTTTGATTGTCTGAGATGTTTGATCGGAATTGTGGACAAAATACTTAAGCGTGCGTATTATTTGATACTCACTTTTTGATTCTTAGGGTAGTTTTGGGTCGATATTATTGTGCCTACAATATGGCAACACAGTGTCAACCACTTATTCTAGGGGCCCTCTTCTCACTGTCACATAAGCTTTTTGTTCGGCATTGTAACATTCATTATGGCTTATGTGCATCACTCTTTGATTAGAATTGTAAATTATATAGCGCCTCAGTGTAATGGGTTTATCCCACATCGTCTTCTGATGTAAGCTTACAGGCACTGCTTGATGTAACCCTATGAGTAACAATTGATCTTTTATAGAAAACGGTCGGGAACCCTATTAACCCGATTAACTGTTTTAAAAAAACAAATTAGTATGATAAACTAAAAACCATACAGCATACTGAACTAAGTTTAAGAGTTTAAACATATTTAGATAAATTTTTAATACTAATTCTATTATGAACTTCACAATGCCATATGTTTTTAGTTGTTAGGATTATAGGTAAAATTTATTTTTCAGAATTAAGATTGTTAGAACCTAAATTCAAATTAACTAGATAATCAATTATAAAATAAATAACAGAATTAAGTAAATGCAAAAGGAGTAGAGTTTTATACCAACAGAAGCAAATATTTGAAATTGATTCAGAGGCGAGATGAAGATCTTTGTCCTTAATTCTTAAAATGCCTCGTAGTGTGTGAGAGTTTGATAGCGTTCAGAATCCCAGAATGTAACAGCTACACTTTTTTATTGTGCATAACTCAGCACTAGAAATCAGCGAACCAATTTAGTGCCTTACTCTTAGACTCAAAGACGAAGAACAAAGAGGAGATGATGATTGTATTCTTGGTGTGTGTTAATATGAGGCTAGAGGTAGCCTTTTATAGGCAAAAGTAATCCACGCCCTTCAATGAAAAGGGAGGAAGACAAGTAGAGCGATTCACGCCTCTATAAGGAGGGTTGACATCAAATTCCAAAATGACCTACCCTAACCGAACATTCCTAAGAACTCGACCCAACCCAACCCAAACCAAACCGGGCACGTATGGTCTTGAGTCAAGATCTCCTAAACTACTAGTTGATATTCCTAGTATTTTCATACTGGCCTTTATACTAGCCATATTTCATTCCCATTTTCAATGTAGTATTTCTAATATACCACAAACCCAATATATTAGTCTTTAAGTAATTAATTTTGAGCCATTGTTTTTCAAACGGAATCCAAATTTATCGTACGAGTATAGTAGAGTATAGTACTTGCAGAGACAAAGTCAATTCTCCCTTATTTCATTGCAAACACTGACTGGAGCCCACCAGAATCTTGCTTGGAAAATTCGATTCCAACAAATCAAACGCTCATTCGTGCCCCATTTTTTGTTTACTGTAGTTCTATGAGTTCTGGATAAAGAGAAGAGCGAAATGTGAATTTAGATTTATAATGTTGAAGCATTTTATTCATTTGAAACATGGTAAAAATTAACACGTTTTAAATGAATAAAATGTTTCAACATTCCAACAAAGTTAATTTACGAATTTTCCTCCTTCCCTACAATACTAAAGCAAATATAAAATGGTCCGTTGAAATCTCCTACTCTTGATTCAAGTAATTTTCCTTTTACTTTTCAATATATCTTTGGTTGGTCAGGTTTAGAGCTGTCAATCTCTGACCTGAATCAAGAACCCGGCCTGGACCGACACAACCAAATCAACCCAAAAATCGATCTGATCCAAGAAATATTGACCCGAACCCGACCTGACACGACCACACTTAACCCGAAACTCGATTTTGACTCGAGAAATTATGATCTGTACCCGAACCCGACACGATCAAATTCAACCCAAAACCCAAATATAACCTGATAATCTAGATCCAAATCTGACCTGAATACAAACCCGAGATCAATCCGAACTCGATCCAACCCGAACCCAATTTATCACGAACCTAATTCAACCGGTAAATTAACTATATAACCCTACGTGTAATCAACCCAAAACATATATAGTTATAAAAAGTTAATTAACATTTAATATGGACCAAGTCAACTTGGTTATGCGTCAAAACTACTGAAAAATAGGTACATACGCACCGGTAAAAACTCATGATTATAGAATACCAGTGTACAGGTACCCTATTGCACCGGTATAACTCATGATTACCATAATACCGGTGCCTTGGAATACATACACACTGATATATGGTCTACTGGTGTAGGGTTTTATAATATTTGCACTGGTTAAATATATAGAGGTTGTAACTACCAGTGTTATTGTATACTATTGCACCGGTAACAAAAATACCAGTGTATCGCAATGGTTTAGCTGTCTGATTTTAGCGCCAAAAAAATTAATTTTGAACGGTGTGTAAGGAAATACAGGAAAATGGCAGAATTTTTACACTGGTATATGGGTAAAGGACATATACTGGTGCTAGAACTGCATTAATTGCAATTCTAAGTAACCAATTCTAAATTACTCTAGAACATGTATTAGCGGTTTCCAACATTCCACCAAAAAATTCATTTATTTAATATTTCTATATTTTGGTAAGAATTTAAAAAATTATATATTTTGGAGTAATGGATGAAAGGGTAACAAAAATTTTGGCCATAGTGTAATTTTTCAAAACTTTGTAGAAGTAATCAATGTTGACTATAGAGACCCTTTCATTCACCCATACGTGCCCAAATCACAAATTTGCAATCGTATATTATTGAATTGCATTTAGGTGTCACTAATTTCGTGATTCGCCAACCATAACTTTCTTGGAGGGATCTAAGTGCAAAAAGTAAAAACTTTACTCGTAACTCCAAATTGAAATCTGCTCGAACGTGATGCTACCCTATATACCCCCATTGTATTTTCCAAGCCTGTAACAGAATATTTATCAGCCATCGGGCACGAGAACATATTTGCAGTTCTTTTCAATTTCCCTTTCTTACTTCAAAGTAATTAACTCTAAGTTACTCTAGAACATGTACTAGCATTTCCAATATTTCACCCAAAAAAATTATTTATTTTCTATTTTTATATTTTGGCAAGAATAACCAAAATCATATATTTTGGAGCAATGGATGATAGTGTAACACAAATTTTGGGCCATAGTATAATTTTCTAAGATTATGAAGAAGTAATCAACGTTGACTTTAAAGGCCCTTTTCGTTCACCCATACATGCCCAAATCACAAATTTGCAATCGCATATTATTGAATTGCATTTTGGTGTCGTCAATTTCGTGATTCGACAACTCCAGCTTTCTTGGAGGGACCTAAGTGCAAAAAGTAAAAACTTTAATCGTAACTTCAAATTAAATTCGCTCAAACTTGATGCTACCCTATATACCCCCATTGTATTTTCCAAGCCCGTAAAAGAATATTTATCAACAATTGGGCATGAGAACATATCCGCAATTCTTTCTGATTTTCGTTACTTCAAAGTAATCAACTCTAAGTTACTCTACAACATGTATTAGCACTTTCCAAGATTTCACCCAAAAAATATTTATTTTCTATTTTTGTATTTATGACAGAATAATAAAAATCATGTTTTTTTGAGAGAAGGATAATGTCTTAACGAATTTTTGGGCCACAACGTAATTTTCTATAAATATGTTAGAGGCACTTCCCTTACCCTTTGTAGCTCAAATTTTGACCACACAATCGTGTCTTATTTAATTGTGTATTGGTATCTTCAATTTTGTAATACGCCGCTTCCAAGTTATGCTGGGAAAATGAATTTCCCAAAATTTCATTCAAAATTTATGTGGGATTGATTAAAAATTTGAAATATTGCAAATATCTCCAATATTTATTACTTAGGCACCGGTATTTATGCCGGGCTAGGTGCTTAGAAAAAATCTCGCGAGTTTACTATGAGATTCCAAAAAGAAAGAAAAATCCCTATTTAAAGCAGGCCTAAACATCTGTTTTTCATATGCATTTGCACCGATAAAAAAAAACAACTTAACCCAACAAGGCCCAAAGGCCCAAACCTGTTGTAAAATCTTAATGTTATATGGATCATTCTCAATCCTTAACCACTTTTCAGCTTTCACTATTTTCACAGAACTTATCAAAATGACGGTCATCGCTCCACCGCCTCTTCTTTTCCACCACACTTTCGATGCTTCTCCTTTGACGCCACTTCTCTGCCACCGCACATCCACCGCCTTGATTCACCGCTTCCAACCCTCAGCCCTCACTTTATAACGCCACTACCGTGCCTCAGCTCAGATCTACGCCACCACCGCTCCTTCGATGCTACGCGTCTCACAAAGCCCCACGCTACCACCAATCTGCGTCATCGCCTCCGCCTAGAGAAAGCAAGCGGTGAAGAGGATATGGAGAGCTAGGGTTTTGAAAATGGTGGAAGCGGAAGGGGAAATGAGCGTGGGGTTAGTTGCCGAGGGGATGCGCAACTGGGTGTCAAACATTGAGAAGGAAGTGCTGGACGACGACCGCATTTTGGAGTTGTGGGCTGCGTTGGTAAGGCAGTATGTGAAGGAAAAGTAGAACACGGGCCCCTCACTTCTGGAACTGATGTGTTACTGATTACTGAAGAAGATTTCAAGTTCAGAGAGATAAGTGAAAGAAGGGAAAGTTTTCATTCAAAGAACACTGCATTCGTTCCATTCTGTTTTCATCCATCACAGCCTTATGGCTTTATACAGCAAGGCAAAAAACAAAATAGAGTAAGCCAATCAGAGCATGACATGTGTCTTGGCTGTTTATCAAAACAGAAAGAAAACAAAACGCAGTCTCTTGTTGTCGTTTCAAGCATTTCAAACTTAAACTGAAGATGGCGCCAATCTTTAAGCTGCAAACTTGCCGCCATCAGTTTCATCATTGTGCTTCATCATGCTTGCACTGCTTCATCACCTTTGCACTGCTTCATCACCTTTGCACTGCTTCATCACCCCCTCCTCAAGCTCAGATGGGAGAGAACAAAAACTGAGCTTGGACAAGTTGGCAAGAAAAGAGACAACAGGAAGAGATTTTGTAAGAACATCGGCCAGTTGCATCCGAGAAGAAACGAATGAAGGAAGGAGAAAGCCCTCAAGATAGTAGTCACGGACAAGGTGACAATCAATATCCAGATGCTTGGTTCGTTCATGAAACACAGGATTGGCAGTGAGATGGAGAGCTGCCTGATTATCACAGAAGAGGGGAATTGGAAATTGCACCTGAAGATGAAGATCTCGAGCAATGTAATTGACCCATTTCAGCTCACAGGAAGTCATGGAGAGACTCCTATATTCAGCCTCAGCAGAAGATTTGGATACAGTTGATTGTTTCTTAGATTTCCAGGAGATCAAAGCTGAACCTAAGAATACAGCATAGCCCGTTACTGATCTTCTTGAAACTTTGCAAGTTGCCCAATTAGCATCACAATAAGCATGAAGCTTGAGATCATTAGCTGAAGAATAGAAAAGACCATGATCCGGATGATGATGAAGGTAACGAACAATGTGCAAAGCTCCACTCAGGTGATGATGTGTGGGAGACTGCACAAACTGGCTCAGCTGATGAATAGAAAAAGTTATATCTGGCCTGGTGTAATTGAGATATAGTAGTCTGCCAATGAGTCTTCGAAAAACACTGGGATCAGAAAGAGGAACTGAGTCTTTATCAATGAATAGTCCAAGAACTAGGAAATGGTGTAGCTGCAGGTTTACTGTGAAGAAGACCACAATCAGTCACAATATCCTTGATATACTTTTGCTGATGAAGATGAATACCAGAGGAGGATCTGTGTAACTCCAAGCCAAGAAAATAGTGAGCAGGACCAAGATCTTTGATGGTGAATGTCTGATGTAAAGATGCCTTAACTGCAGTAATGGCTTTAAGAGAATTTCCCATGATGAGAACATCATCAACATAAACAACCAGAGCCAGAAAAGAAGAGGATGTGAATTTCAAGAAGAGACAGTGATCATGATGAGATTGATTGAAGTTCAAGCTCAAAAGATGTTGTGTAAACTCCTTGTTCCACTGCCTGGAGGCTTGCTTCAGGCCATAGAGACTCTTAGTTAGCTTGCAAACCAGATTTGATTCAGTGGCATGATATCCATTAGGTAGTTTCATGTAAACTTCCTCATCCAAATGTCCATGCAGGAAAGCATTGTTGATGTCAAGTTGATGAATATGCCAGTGTGAAGATGAAGCTAGAGTAAGAAGAATTCTGATAGTGACTACCTTAGCCACTGGTGAGAAAACTTCAAAGAAATCTATGCCTTTGATCTGATTGAAGCCTTTGGCAACTAGCCTAGCTTTGTGTTTGGCTAAGCTTCCATCTGCATTATACTTCAATTTATATACCCATTTTGAACCAATGGCCTTCTTCCCTGGTGGAAGCTCCACCAGATCCCATGTATGATTTTGCTCAAGGGCAGTGAGCTCCTCAGTCATAGCCTTAACCCATTCATGAGAATGCTTTGCTTGATGATAAGTGAATGGTTCCTGTACTTGTGAAGCATCAAGAATATGTGCATAAATACTTGACTGAGGTTGAATAGAAGTAGATACATAATCTTTGGCCCAAACAGGTGGCCTGATAACTCTAGTGCTGTGTCTTACACCAGTGTCAGAAGGTGGAGAAGGAATAGAGAAAGGTAGTGTAGGATTAGAGGACTCTGATGGATCAGAAGAAGCTGTGTTTGTGAATGGAAGAGGGAAAGGGAAAGGTAGTGATGATGAATAGGGAAAGATAGACTCATGGAAAACCACATCCCTGGATATGATCATTCTGTGATTCTGCAGATCAAATAGCTTATAAGCCTTTTGACCTGGTGGATAACCAAGGAATACACAAGGATATGCTCTCTCTGAAAATTTATCTTTGTGTGGAGATGTGTTGGTTGCATAGACTAAACAACCAAAAGTTCTGAGAATTTGCAGATCAGGTTGTTCATGAAACAACAGTTCAAAAGGTGTTTTCCATGAAAGAGTAGGAGTTGCAGTCTATTGATCAGAAAAGTTGCAGTCAAAACTGCATCTCCCCAGAATGTTTTAGGTAAATTCGATTGGAAAAGAATGGCTCTAGCTATTTGCAAAAGATGATGATGCTTTCTCTTCACTACAACATTCTGTTGTGGAGTATAAGGACATGATTTTTTATGTAATATACCTGAATCAGCAAACAGCTGTTCACACTCAAGATTAACAAACTCACTTCCATTATCTGTTCTTACTGATTTGACTGAGGTATGAAATTGATTCTGAACCATGGCAAGAAATAGTTTGAGAATTGAAAACACTTAATCTTTAGATTTTATCAGATATGTCCATGTAGATCTAGTATAATCATCCACTACTGTTAAGAAATATTTGCAACCATTAATAGAACTGATCTTATAAGGCCCCCACAAATCCAAAATGCAACAACATAAAAGCTGACTGAGTAAAACTAGTACTGAGTGAGAAAGGAAGTCTATGTTGTTTTGCCATAGGACAGACTGTACAAATACCATCAGTACTGGACAATGTAGCATTTTCAGAAACATGTCTCATTACATCATTAGAAGGATGACCTAATCTAAGATGCCAAGAATGAAGAGATGGTGAATTCGGATTAGTAACAGCTCCTATTACAGTGCTTTGGAATGGTTTTGAATGAAGTATTTTCTTGATGATGTCCGGATGGAATGAATGATTGTCTAAAATGTATAGGCCATTTTCTTCTTTGATTGCTGCAAGGACTTTGTTAGTTCTGAGGTCCTGTAGCACACAAAGACCAGAAGAGAATTTGAAGATGACAGGCATAGACTTAGTAAGCTTATTTACAGAAAGGAGATTATATCTGAAATCAGGAATGTGTAGCAATCAATCAGGGTGATTGAGGCATTCAGCTTGACTGATCCTATAGCTGTGACTTGCTTAATTGTGTGATCTGGTAAATAGACTGGTGTGGGACTTTGCATAGCAACAACATTATGAAACATAGACAGATTTGCACACATATGACTTAATGCTCCACTGTCAACAATCCACTTATCATTAGTCAAAGTAAACACATTAAGAGAAAATTTTGTGACCAGGCTACCTGCAAAATCATGATAATATGCATAGTTCACTGCTCCATACTGATCTGAAATCTGTTCCTTCCCTTTCTATTATTTTTCAAGTTGTGCTTCCACTAGTTTTGCAACCAGTGCATGCAGTTTTGCACCTGGATCACTCAGTGGTGTATCTTCTTCCTCCATTACCACATGTGCTGCATACTTCTAAGCAGGTTTCTGATAGATTTGTGGAGCAAACTGAGGCTTAACTGCAACATCTCTGTTGCCTTCCCACCATTTTGGATATCCTTTGATCTTGAAGCAGTTCTCCTTCACATGTCCTAGCTTTCCACAATGGTCACACTTCAGATCAGGTCTTCTAACATTTCTCCTTCTGAAAACATCTAATTCCTCAACCTGATCAGTACCAGACTCCTTGATCTGGTAAGGTATTTTCCTGTCCCTATAAATCCTTACAGCCACAGCGGAATTGCTTTGAACCTCCTGATAACCACAGTGAATAGCCTTCTGTTTCTATATCCTAGTTATCATGGAGTATGCTTTCCCAATACTAGGAAGAGGATCCATCAATAAGATCTGATGGCTAATGGAACTGTATTCTTCGCTTAATCCCATTAGAAATTGATTCAACTTATCATCTTCTTCTTCTGCAGGTAAACAAGTGTAATTAATGCAGTCTATACTACATTTCTTCCTCGGCCTCAAACATGCATACTCATCCCAAAAACTCTTCAATTCAGTGAAATAAACATCAACAGAATCATTGCCTTGCTTCAATTCACATATATCCTTTTTCAGTTTGTGAATAAGAGGACCATTGCTCTCCCCAAATCTCTCCTTCAGCTCATTCCATAAGGCATAAGCATCTTCGAAAAACATGAAACCTCTTGCAATTTTCTTTATAATGGAATTCAGTATCCATGAAATTAAGGTTGAGTTTACCTTATCCCATCTATCATAGAGTGGATCATCCAGATCTGGTGTTTGAATCTCACCAGTCAAGAACTTCAGCTTTCCTCTGGATTTGAAAGCAATCACCATCGACCTGCTCCATGTTATGTAGTTAAACTCGTTCAACGGTTCTGCCACCAATATTAGGCTTGAATTGTCTCCATTTTGCAGATCAAATAGATCGTTGATTTTTGGCCTTCCCCTGTACGAATTAGATCTGGTTGAATGATGAACAGAATCCATTGATTCACCATCAGAAGCCATGATTTATATCTTAAAATGTTCAGAGTTTAATGAGGTTTTAAACAAGAAGCATCTCTGTATTTTCCTGGTTATGCTCTGATACCATGAAGAAGATTTCAAGTTCAGAGAGATAAGTGAAAGAAGGGAAAGTTTTCATTCAAAGAACACTGCATTCGTTCCATTTTGTTTTCATCCATCACAGCCTTATGGCTTTATACAACAAGGCAAAAAACAAAACAGAGTAAGCCAATCAGAGCACGACATGTGTCTTGGCTGTTTATCAAAACAAAAAGAAAACAAAACGCAGTCTCTTGTTGTCGTTTCAAGCATTTCAAACTTAAACTGAAGATGGCGCCAATCTTTGAGCTGCAAACTTGCCGCCATCAGTTTCATCATTGTGCTTCATCATGCTTGCACTGCTTCATCACCTTTGCACCGCTTCATCAATTACCACTTCAATCAGACTAGCAAGTGGCTTTCCACATTCAGGTAATCTGAGCACTGCTCGAGTCTCATTTTTCACTAAGAAAAGTGGCTTTTGCTTTACTGATAATCACCATCGATCTAGCTTCCAGAGTCGATCCCGGCCACCCTATAGTGATGCCTCCGCCGACAATGACGACAATGTTAAGAAGAGCTGCAATGAGAAGAAGCTTAAAGCCAAGCACACCGTTTGTTGGGCTATGTAGCTGGCTAACTAAAAGCTGCCTCAAATCAAGCTCATCATCAGGTATATTTTACGCTGAAATGTAGTGTTAATGTAGTGTTATTGGAGAGACTCTGTGATTAATTTTGTGCTAAAATAGTAAAAGAAAAGTAATAATGTTGAAGTAGAGCATGTAGACAACAATGCAACCACAAAAGAAGTTTACGAATATGTTGCGGAAACTTGGTAGAAAAAGAAGAAAAAAAGAAATATAAATGTCGACTCAGTGCAAATCTGTTTGTTTAAATAAGCTCATCTGTTTGAACTCATCTGTTTGAGCTTATAACTGGTCACTGAACTTTGAAGTGCTCAATATGCCGGTGAACATGAATTTTGGGTTTTTAAATGTGCTAGATTGCAGCTCTTTTGTGATGTGAACCCTTCCTATTCTTTTTCATTAGTTATCCATATATTTTCATACTTCCTTGTTGAAAATTAGATCGGGTTTAACCCTTTATTTTTTGAAAGCTTTTCGCTGCCTTCTAGTTAAGGAGATTTTATTGGTCAAAAGGATATGCTTTTCACTATTGTATTCTAATGTTGTAATATAGAGAAGTGCCTTGTGAAGTATGTAGGCTAGCTATTTTGAGCAAGGCATACGGCTGGGATTTAAAAAGCGCGCTCAAAGCGTTGGGTGCTCCCTTGAGCGCTTTGTATGGAAAAGCACTGACGCCGATGAAAAATGCGTGCTTTTTAGCACTTTTGGCTCGCTTTTCGTTTACAGGTTGAAATGGGCCTTTTTATTTTATTTTATTTTTTTTATAATGAAATAAGTTGGGCTGAAATGAGTTTGGGCTGAAATGGAATAGTATTAGAGTTAGAATAAGTTAGGAAATTAAACAAAAAAAAAAGAATCCGCTCAGTCACTCTCATCTTCACCGACACGACCTTGTCTTCACTTCCTACGGCCTCGTCTTCACTTCCGCAGCTCACTTTCCCTGCTCCCATTTTCAAAAACCGACGACAACAACATATGAGGTACATCAAGATGAGATTGAGGGAGATATGAGACTTGATATGGAAGACGACATGGAGTTTAGGGATGAAGATGAGGTCCATAGGGATACTTTTAGTGAAGATTATGATGATTTTTCCGATGACTGGGATTAGAGCCTTAAATGATCTCATAATAATTTAAGAATCCTTTGTTCTTAGTCGTTTAGTTCTTCTTACCACCCTTAAAACTTTGAATTTGGTATTGTGTTGAAAGTTTTATTTGTCTTTTATGATATTGTGTTATTATTCTAAGTTCTATGTTGTGTTTTTAATGAAATAATCCTAGTACATGTTTTGCAAGAATTTTTTCCCTAAAATCGAGCGATTGCGCTTAGCGCTTCACGGTTCGATAAATTTTACCATCAGCGCTTCGCTGCACTTTGCACTGTTTAAAACCCAGGCATACAGTACTTTTTTCTAGCTTTCTATTTTTATCAAAAGGATAAGAGGCTAATATGATATGATATTGTTAGACTGGTACATTAATTGTTTAAATTGTTTCTTCTTTCAGTATTTAGGAGTAAAATTGAAATAGGCAGGAGAAGGGCTCTTTGATATCAGTAAAATTATCAGCAAGATTTAAGTGAAATGGCTTATTGTTCTTATTAGGGTTCTTAATAAACTCTGTTCTACTAATTCACTATTAATATAATTCCTTGACAGGCTTATATTACCATGATCACATGAAGGCATGTTGTTCTCTTGTCTGAGCTGTATACTTCTGGTCATAGGTTGTGTTATGCTGAGTATAATCTTGCTGATAATTTTGTTGTCTCTGAGCATTTTTTTCCTCCTGGAGAGCTAATCTCAAGTATAAATTTAAGTGGAGGAAAATGAGAGCTAGCTTTTCAGCCATTGTTGATTGTAAAAGTTTAGATATGGATATAATGCTATGTTTCCATTGTGATTTACTTGTATTTCTTGCATATGAACAAGCATGGTTTTTGGTCTTGAGTGTAGTTATTGCTAAACCATTAGCTAGATCTTGATATTTTAGCTCATGGCTTGCTTGTTGGTATGAAATAACTGCTTTTACTCGTGACTTATTGCCTGATCGTGTCAATTCTTTTCATGAAGAAGTTTTGTTTTTGTTCACATTCATATGATGTATGGGTAAGCTTTCCATTGTTCAACTAAATTTCTGGAATCTGGATGCAGACCCAATATATTGGTCATAGACTATAATGGTGATTTGAGAGAATCTGCTTGCTCTTGCAACTTCCTTATTCCATTGTTGATGCTGAGTAGAGCTGCAACATTCCTATCATGCTAATATAAAAATTATATTTGATTTTTATCAAATAGGCTTCTGGTGCATATTTTCAATCTGTAAAATGAAGTAGATTTTGACATGTTGTAGCTTTGTTTTCTGCTCTGTGACAGAAAAGTTTTTAATGAACTTAAGTGCTGGCCTTTTCAGTAAGTAGGGTGGATATGGATATCAAAACAGAAACAAGTCTCTTGACTTTCTCGAACACTGCTTGCTACGAAGTAATTTACTTTTTTGTAATTGATATAGCTACGTTGGTTATAAGCAATTTTCTATATTAGTGTAGATTGATACGAGTTAGTTTTAGCTACCTTAGTTGAATAGTAATATTGAATATTCATTGATTCAATTCATGTATCTTTAATATATTTTAGTGCATTTTTGTGTTCTAATAAATATTTTGATTTTAAAATTTTTAAGAAAAAATGAGCATCGGTAAAACCAGTGCTCTTTTTTTTTATGAACATCAGGGGCAATTGCACCGGTAAAACACCCTATTTGCATTGGTATTTTGGACCTCTGAAATACAAGTGCGCAAGTGTATCAGTGTAAAATGGAAAGTTATAGGTACCATACTAGTGCTAATGTGCTAATGGGGTGCTTTAGCACCGGTATAGTATACCGGTGCCTAAAACTTTCCATTTTACACCGCTACACTTACGCACCAGTATTTTAGAGGGCCAAAATACCGGTGCTAAAGGGATGTTTTTACTTGTGAAAATACCCCTATCTTGCAGTAGTACTAATAACAAATGGGGTTTTTAGACATAATTACTAGTGCATAAAGTCAACTCATAACAAATGTGACTACATAAGGTTAAGTTAAAAATGCGCACGACTAAATTTATAAATCTAATGAATAATAGTCAACTGAAGAGAGATGTCTCATTAAATTATGATTTTTTAATTAGTAATTATTGAGAGTCGACTACATATTAATTTCAAAAATCAGTTTGAAAAGTATCGTAAAAATAATATTTAGTAAATTATCACAAATTCTTGTTATAAATAGTAACTGTTCGATGAGGGTATTTTATAATTAGTGAGACTAATAAGAATATTTGATGTTTAATTTTATTCAGTAAGATATATATATATATGATAATCTTTAAAATGAGTTCAACATATAAATGATTATTTTTTGTATTTAATATGTAACGATTTCTAACTAAACTAATTATTTCTCTTCATTACTCATATAGTTTTTCGTAGATAGCTGAACTTTAAAACTTTAAATAAAATTCTTTATTTTCAAAAATACATAAAAGTAATCCTAATATTTAATTAATAATACCGCACAACACGCTGTAAGACTTCACTAGTTCTTTATTTAAAAAAAATTAGAATCAGAATATTTATTATAACATAAAATTGCACTAAAGTATTTTTAAAAGTGAACTGAATTCAATGAATACTTAACATTGCTATAACAAAGATAGTAGGTACAAAAGTGCCTCACATATTTATGGAAAATTATGCTATGATCCAAAAAAAATGTTACGACATTATCTTTCTCTCCAAATTACACAATTTTTATTATTCTTGCATAAATATAGAAATAAAAAACAAATGTTTTTTTTGGTGAAATATTGGAAAACTCTAGTACATGTTCTAGAGTAACATAAAGTTGATTACTTAGAAGTAAGAAAAAGAACTCAAAAAGGATTACAGATATGTTCTTGTGCCCAATTGTTGATAAATATTCCATTACGGACTTGAAAAATACAATGGGGGTGTATGGGTATCATCACGTTCGAGCGGATTTCAATTTGGAGTTACGAGTAAAGTTTTTGCCTTTTGCACTTAGGTACCTCCAAGAAAGTTGGAATTGTCGAATTACGAAATTGGCGACACCAAAAAGAAATTCATTAATGTACTATTGCGACTTTGCGATTTGGGCATGTATGGTGAACGTAAGGGCCTTGAAAGTCTACATTTAATACTTCTACACAGTCTTGAAAAATTACATTGTTGCCCAAAATGTGTTACCCCATAATCTGTTGCTCCAAAATACATTATTTTTGTTATTCTTGACTAAATATAGAAATATTAAATTAATTAGTTTTTTGGTGAAATATTGAAAAATGCTAATACATGTTCTAGAGTAATTTAAAGTTGATTACTTAGAAGTAAGAAAGGAAAATCGAAAATGATTACCGATATATTTTTATGCTCGATTGTTGATAAATATTTTATAACGTACTTGGAAAATACAATGGGGGTGCATAGGGTATCATCACTTTCGAGCGGAATTTAATTTGGAGTTACGCGTCAAGTTTTTACATTTTGCAAGTTACAAGTTACAACGAAAAATACCTGATAATAGTGCAGTTGTAACAATAATATTATTGAAATATAACCTAAACCAACCGAAATTTAATTGGGTAGCATAATAAATCGATCTAAAATAAACCACCAAAATATATCTGAATTCAATATGAAACATTATAAAAAATAATTGACAAGATCAGACCCAAACAAAACTTCAGTACAAAAAATGACACGACAATAACCCGATCCGATCCAACCCAAAAATATTCTGACCCAACTCAACCTAATCCGAGTATAAAAATTAAACGATAGTAACCCGACCCAATATTAACTCGACCCGATACGATCCAACCCGAGGGAAAAAACTGACACGTTTTTAACCCGATAGATAGTAACCCAACCCGACCCGACACAACAAATTAAATCAACATGTTTCAACCCGATCTGTTTCAACACGACACGTTCCAACCCAATATGAACATGACACGATAACCCGAATTGACACCTCTAGTCAGGTTGATGAAGTTAGCTGTCTTTGTGCACAAATTCTAAACACCATTGATACGAAGGTGACAGAAATTAGGAAGTTTGCAATCAATGAATATAAAAGCAAGTAAAACAGATTCTCCATAATAGAGATTTTTATTATTTTCAGAGATTCGGACAATTTTTTTGTTCCAACAGATTCTTCATACGGTTCTCCAAAATAGAGATTTTGTTCAAATTGAAATTTGGTTCTTTATATTGGTAGAGAGAGAAAATAAAATTTGAAAAATGTCATCAATGCAATTGTTCATTTAGCAACTTAAATTAATTCCACTATTTCATATATGGTAAAAAATCCTTTAAACTTTTGCACTTCCCACATCCTACTAAAACAGTCACATTTTTTATGATGTTCAATGCACATGCTTGCCGAAATATATATATATATATATATATATATGTATATATATATTACATATATATATATTACATATATATATTACATATATACATATATATATTATACATATTACATATATACACATATATATATATATATGTATATATACATACATATAAGCGATTAATATTTGAATTACATAAAAATAAGGGATGGTCTCCTGTGAGGCAGCCTAAACTTTAGGCAGTGACCTTTCTACAATTCTAATAATATTCTAGATTCAGGGACCTATCGCTAATAACTTTTCAGGGGTCTTTTCATCCAATTTTCCCATTATTTTCCCGCCAGCAATCTGAAAAAAATTCAAAAAAATGATTTCTTTTAAAATTTAAAAAATGCAAAAAATCAATAAAAAAACTGCAGAAACATTAGCAAAAAATAGCAGAACCTCATCAAAAAAATCATAAAATATCAACAAAAACCTGCAGCA
This sequence comes from Rubia yunnanensis, assembly GCA_037428765.1. NCBI lineage: Eukaryota > Viridiplantae > Streptophyta > Magnoliopsida > Gentianales > Rubiaceae > Rubia > Rubia yunnanensis. The sequence continues at coordinate 58,188,623 of CM075069.1, read as the reverse complement.
AAAAAATCTATAAAAAGTCAAATAAAATAGCAATATATATATATATATTCAGATAAAAATCAACAAAAAATTGGCAAAAACCATCGACTACGACTAACAAAAAATAACTGGAAATCATAAAAATATCAACAAAGCTAAATTGTCATTTAAAAAAAAGACTCTACAAAAAATCAACCATATTATCAAAAAATCTAGAAACATCAACTCCTAGCAAGCAACGATTGAAGCCCTTACAAGCAATGATTGAAGCGCCAATTTCTTTTCATAACACACACAAATTATAAAATAAGCACCTACAACCTACCCTTCAAGCACAAAAAAAATGAAAAACGTCAACGTAAGGAAAAAACACTACAAAAAATCAACCATATCATCAAAAAAAGCTACAAACATCAACTCCTAACAAGCAACGATTGAAGCACTTGCAAGTTATACTCTAAGCACCAATTTGTTTTCATAACACACACATGTTATAAAATAAGCACCTACAACCTACATTTGAAACACTAAAAAAATTGAAAATAAGGAAAAAGCTACTAAATAAATCATCCGGAAAAAACTACAAACATCAACTCCTAACACCTAAACCTCATCCGAAAAATGAAAAACATCAACGTAAGAAAAAAACACTACAAAACATCAACTCCTATTACCAAAACCTCAGCCGGAAAATGAAAAATATCAACATGAGAAAATAAAAAAAAACCTACATATATCAATTCGTAGTAACAAAAAAAACTACATTTCCTCAATTCATATCAATTAAATCTCACTAGCATAATGAAAAATATAAACATAAGAGAAAAAAATGTTTAAAACATCAACAAAAAGATACAGTACCTCAAGCATAAACATGAGAATTTTATTTTAAAAAATACAAATATCAATCCATATTACCCAAAAAAAACTATAGAAAAACAACTCATATCAATTAAATCTCACCCGAATAATTAAAAAAAATCAACATAAGATGAAAAAAAAGCTAAAAACATCAACAAAAAATCTAAAGTACCTCAAGAATAAAATTTCTTTAAGAAAAAGACCTAGGGAGATTTGAACCCAGGTCTAACCTCAAAGCCTAGAGCAATAACCACTACACCAAAGACTATTATTGAGCATGCACTCAGTTAAATAGTAGTAAACCTGAGCATGTACATCAAGAACATAAATTCTTCAAAATTAAAGGTCATAGTGAGACTCGAACCCCTGACCTTTAGCTCAACAACTTTTTTTTGGGGTAATACCCATGTGAAAGGGGGGGGGGGTTTATATATAAGGTACCCCAACCTTTAAGAAATGAGAATTACAAAATTTCATGTTGTTCAAGTTAGCACTTGAACCTAGGGATCAAAAGCAGTAATCTATCCTAATTTATACGAAGGAGAATTTTGGGGATGTTTCCAATTTCCTCACCTCCACCCCTCTTGTTAGTGTAGGATAATTGGGCGGATCTCCAACAGACTCCTGAGTAATTTTTACATAACAAAAGATGTATAGATTGTCTATGCCCCATGCATAGGTTATCCATATTTAGTATTGAAAAGATCTTAAATTGAGAGCATGTACAAAGCTTGGTCATACTCCTTGATTTTTGCATTTGTTGCTCTATTTCACCTTGGATTAGCTCCCCAGTTGCTGTCCTTGATTTGCAGCCTTGTTTGAGGTTGATTCCATGCTTGATTCTATCTTGTAGCAGTTTCGGTTTGCTATTCTTGGGTTGTATCCTTGCCATTCCATTTTACCTCTTGTTGTTGATAATCGATTTTCATTTCAAAATCAGCAGTATCCATTCAAGATTCTAATAGCAGGTATCTGTTGTTTTTCAAGAGCTACAAGTCCTTTGGTTTTCTGATCAAGGTCATGGTAGTTTAGAGCTTTTGGTTCCTTACCTCTTCCTAGTTTACTTAACCTATTTGCAACCATATTTCCTTGTCTTAGAGTGTGTGTAATAATAAGGTCCCCCATCATTTGTTTGATTTCAGATGCTAAATGATAAAATTACCATGGGGCTTTGGTAGGGTCTTTCATTACTTCCAGAATATTGGCACAATCAGTTTCAGGGGAGAAAAAGTTTAAGTCCAGATCAGTTGCAAAATTTATTCCTTCTTTTAGAGCTAGGAGTTCAGCTTGGAAACTTGTTTTTGCTCTAACAGATTTATAGCATGCCTTAAGAAATGTTCTATATTTACTCCTGATAACAATCTCAATACCACAGTGCACCCCCTACTTACAAGATGCATCAAAGTTGATTTTGTATTCCAGGTTAGGTTTAGACCATGTGATGCATTTGATTTTGGGTACTGTTGATTTTTTCATTGGTGGGATTAGACCAATTTTAACCCAGTGATTACCACTAACCTCTTTTCTAACCTCTGGTTTGGTATAGAAGATGAGGAACATGTTATTTTTTATGTTATCAATCATTTTATCCCTATTTGGCCTAATATTTTCATAAATGAAGCTGTTTCTAGCTTTCCAGAGTTGCCAACAGATGAGAGAAGGAAAGATGATGATTAATGTGGAGTGTATTTTAGTCTCTCCATTATAAGACCAGTAATGTGATAGTCTGTCAAAGATGGAGTTGAAATGTTAGTTCCTCAGTCCTATCATATGATCAAAAAATATCCATAGGTCTATGACTAGAGAATAATCATTGAAGTAATGGCTAAGTGTGTCAGTGTTGGTGCAGAGTGGGCATTTGGATGCAAGTAAAAAATTGCTAAACATCAGTATGTCATCAAAAGGTAAAATTGCATTTGAAAGTTTCCACATGAACATAGAAATTTTCTTTAGTAGTTTTGAGAACCATACCTTCTTCAGTATTCCGTTTTCTGATTTTTGTGAGGCAACTATCTTGTATGCAGACTTGAAACTGAACTCTCTATTGTTTGATGGCTTCCATATTAATATGTCTTGTCTGAATGGGTATACCTACAGCTCCATCATCATGTGAAAAATGTGATTAGGTAATGTATTAAAAGCATATAGGAAGCTTGACTTCATGTTTACAAAATGTTGGATGGTAGTGTATGGTGGAACCACTGTATATATAGATGAGTCTACATAGTCTTGTAGTGGTTCCATACCAGTCCAGTTGGCAGTGAAAAGATTAGCTAGACTATTTCCATGTACTATCCTTGTTTGTCTTTCAGCCAGCTGGTTTACTTTCTGAATCCTTTTCCAGATTTGTGATTTTCTTTGATTTTCGGGGATGGACCGTAAGAATTTAGCCCATAGTGTCTCTCCTTTTTGTAGTTTCCACCACAGTTTAAGGGAGAAAGTCCTGATTATGTCTTTAATGTTTCTAATCCCAATACCATTTTGCTTTGCTGGATAACTCATGTTTGTTATACTTCTCCACACTTTTTTAGGACCAGTTTCATGTTCTCCCCAGAAGAAATTGGATATTTTCTTGTTTAGTTTCTTTATTACTGAATGTGTTGGAGACATAACAGCCCATAGATGTTGTGGCAGGGCAAAAAGGACAAATTTTATGAGTGTGAGTCTTCCAGCAGTACTAAGCCATTTGTTTTTCCATGATTTCAGTTTTATCTCATATTTTTCTATTAGGGGCTGAAAATGTATCTCTTTTGTAAGGCCAGTGTAGATAGGGCACCCTAGATATGTAAATGGAAAAAAACCTCTGGACATTTCTAAGGAATTACTGATCATTCTTAGGTGTGTTAAAGAGGTATGTTTACTTATGAAAAAAATTTACTTTTTCATAATTAATGAGTTGGCCACTGCATTCCTCAAAAACATGTAAGAATGCTTTGATTCTTTTTATGGATGTCTTAGTGGCCTGAAAGAAGATGATTGTGTCATCTGCATAGCATAGATGTGAGACAGTGTTTTCATATACAGGATTTTTAAAAAGGTTGATCTTCTTATTTTGGAAACAAAAAGTCAAGCTTCTAGAGAAGGATTCTGAAAAAATATTGAAGAGTAAAGGGGATAAAGGATCTCCCTGTTTGATTCCCCTTGAAGCTTGGAAAAAATCTGCAGGTTTGGAATTTATAATAATAGAGAACCATGCACTAGATAAATTGTTAAGGATCAAATTTATGAATTGCTCTTGAAATCCAAATTTCCTTAAAATTTGAGTAAGGAAAGACCATTTAACTATGTCAAAGGCCTTTGTTAGATCTAATTTTATGATACAGTTAGGGGCTCCTTGTTTATTAATTATGTATCTTGCCATTTCTTTGACATAGATGACTTTGCCAGCTATTTCTCTGCCTTTTAGAAAGGCTGACTGATTTTGTGAGATCAGTTTTGGCAAGATATCAGTTATTCTCTGAAGTAAGAGTTTAGAGAAAATTTTGTTAGTAAAGTTAGAAAGTGATATGGGTCTGAAACCAGCAAAGGATATAGGGATATCTTTTTTGGTATCGGCCATATCCATGTACTGGAAATTCCAGCAGGAATTTTTGTGCTTGACATGAAATCTGAGACTGCTGATAGCAGGTCAGGTCCTATTATGTCCCATAAAGTTCTAAAAAAGTTTACAGAGAATCCATCAGGGCCAGGGGCTCCACTCTGATTGAGGGACAATACAATTTCCCTGATTTAATTTAAAGTTGTCTTTCTGAGCATTTGTGAATTGTCACTGCTATCAAAGATCTGAGGGATTTGGCTTAAAAAATGTCCTTAAAATTTTTCATGTCTAGGGTTAGAGTCATCTGTTAGTAGGTTTTGGTAAAACAGAATTGCTTCTTTTTCAATCTCCAATGGAATGTTTGTCCGTACTCCTTCTGAGTTTTTTTTATCTTTGAGATGTTTTGTTTCTTTCTTCTTTGGTTTACAGTTGAGTGAAAATACTTAGTATTTTCATCTCCTTCTTTAAGCCATTGTATGTTAGCTTTCTGTTTCCAAAATACTTTTTCTTCAGATAGTGCTCTCAGCAGAAGTGCATTTTTATGATTAAGCTCTATGAGGTCAGATTTTGAATTTGTTGTCTCATAGTTAATTTCTTGTATTCTGAGTTCTTCTTCAGCTTTTTTGACATTTTCATTTATGTTACCAAATACTTCCTTATTCCATGTTTTTAAAACTAGCTTCAGTCTTTGTAATTTCAGAAAGAATTTTAGCATACCAGTTTCTGATATGGTTTGTGACCAGTTAGTTTCAATGATCTGTTTCAGTTGAGGTCTATTTATCCAAGCATCTAGGAATCTAAAAGGCCTAGGTGATGAGGCAATTTTACTCCCTATGGTTAGTAGTAATGGGCAGTGATCAGAGGTGTGTTTGTTGAGTGTGTGCAGTGAGCTGTTTGGAAAATTTTCATTCCAGTCATGGTCAATTAGGGCCCTATCGAGTCTTTCTAATGTAGGAGGTCTTCTCTTGTTTGACCAAGTGAAGGTGTTTCCCACTGTATAAAGATGTGTCAGTTGTTGGCTTACTATGAAATTAGAGAAGTCTCTATTGCTTTTTTACATTTGGCTTGTTTGGGCCCTTATATTCTGTTATGGAATTTATGACATTAAAATAACCAATTAACAGTTTATTTCTGTCTAAATGTGAGGTGAACTCTTGCCATATTTTTTTCCTGTCTGTTCTTAAGGTTGATGCATGAATGAAATATGCACACATTCAGAACTAAGCAGGGGGGAAGAAATGTCAGTTTTTGTATATTGATCAGTCTCAGATAAGATGCTAACATTACAACATGAGTTCCACATTAGCCAAATGTTATTTCTATCAGAGCCATAGTGACACTGAAAATTTAATTTAAGCATGTATGTGTCACATTGCTGATAATGATGCTTAGGTTCTAATATACAGAGGTCTCTGTATATTATGAGTCCTAATGATTCTTTTTTAACCTATCCAGAGATGTTCCGATTCCTCTAAGGTTCCAGACATTGACCCTAATATTAAGGTGTGTATCTATCATTTAGACTTTCCAGAGTTACTTTTTGAAGTAGACCTTAAATTCATCCTATTTAGCTTGTTAAAAAGTGTCCTCTTCCTGGTTGTCTAACCAGTCATCATACCCGAGATGTTTTTTAGGATACTTACCTGCTCCACCCGAAGCTCTTTAGTACTTCATCTATAGTCCGCTGTGTCAGATTGAAGTTCCTCTCCTAATAGTTGGGACCTGTTTGAGCATTTGGGGCTGGATCTGCAGGATGGTGAGTAAAAAGGATCAGTACCTCATTCATTTAAAGGAGAGTTTGGGATGATACCTGATAAGTCATCTTTGGCATACTCCTTGTGTTTGTCTGTTTCTTCTGTGAGATCAATTAAGTGTTGGGTTTTGCCTTTTTGCAATTCGACCTTATTGTTGTTGCCTTTGAAGACAACATTGTGAAGTTGTGGGGTCCTTTCATGTTGATTCTCCCCAACATTGTGAGTATGTAAAGTATCTTGATTGGCAATTTCTTCCCCTTGGAGTTCCAGATGCGATGTCTTTCTGTCTAAAAGAGGTATTTCTATTCTATCTGGTGTTTCTTGTTGAGGTTGGTGTTCAACTTCTCTTTGTTTCCGAGCTATTGGTATCCTTGAAGTATGTGGAACAATGTTTTTGTGTGCTGGATTCCATTTAGCTAGAACTTCAGTATGGGAAACCTCTATTGGTTCTTTGCTGTGTTTGTTGCCAGACTTTAGTTTACCTGTTGCATTTGTTTGCTGGGGTTCGTTCCTATTTATCTGTGCAGTAGCTACCTGTTTAGGGGCTCTATTCAGTGTGGTGGTGGATTTAGGAAGTCTCAGCTCAGGGTTAACTATTCTACACATATCTACATGGTGACCAATTTTCTTACGGCTACAATAGTACATAGGAAAATCTTCATATTATATGGCATACTTTTCATTTTCCAAAGAAGTGCCTAACCTGATGTGGTTCAACGGTTGGGATTGAAGGTCAATTTCCACACATATCTTGAGGGCTAATGGCCTTGTTAGCCTTTCCGTTGCTTGGTCCATCTTGATGAATTTTCCAATCTGGTTTCCAATTGCTTCTATGCTCGGAACATTGTAATAGTAGAGAGGCACTTGTCTAATGGTGACCCACGCCGGGACGATCGAGGATTCTGCATTCGGTTTGAAGTCCGACGTCCATATGAGGATCCTTATAATAGTGCCATTAAGCGACCAAACCCCTTTGATCTAGCAACGTTGGAAGTCTTCCTTCTCTTGGAACCTAATTAGGATGTTCTTGAAATCAATTGCGCCCAGCTGGTAACTTCCACTGAAACCCACAGTCTTGAAATCAGCTTCTAGCTTTTCCATTGTCGGCCTTCCTCTTGGAAAATTCCCAATTAGAGCATTTGCGTAATGAGTGGATAGCTCTGATACTTGCTCCGGAGAGAAAAGCACAACCAATTCTCCCTTATATTGAAGAATTGGTGTCAAATTTTGAGTGAAAGGGAGGTTTGTGGAGCTGGGAGGGTTTCGAGTTTGTAGTGCTTGGGCAAAGCTTTTGACAGCAGAACCGCCATAGCGGTACCTTGTAGAACCAAAAAGGTTAAAGTGTGGTTACGTGAGTGAAGATTTCGGTGAGGGATTTGTGATTTAGCTATTGGTGGCTTAGCAGTGGGAAGATGAATAGTAACAGAGAGAAGAGAGGCGAGGGGATATACGTTATAGTGGTGACGGCCTTTAGCTCAACAACATTAGTACTAATCACTAGAACAAACAATCACTCATGAAATAAGTTCAGTCAACAACATATTATACCTCAACAAGTTCATAAAAATTATTAAACTTTACCTCATTAAGGTTCTAGAACCTCAGTTCGCATCCGCCGTTGTCAACCACCACCGTCGTCTGCCGTAGCCACGCGTGAGCTACACGCGTCAATCGCGCTATGCCGCACATAGATCTCACACGAACGAACATTGCACTCATCCTAACTTCGCCGGTAGCTTCTTCTTCCCGATCTTCATCGTAGTCATCTTCCAGGTCGCCGTGACTCCATCTCCTTCGTCGCTTCTCTTCCATTCCCTCCATAACAGAAATCAGACAGAAAATTCACCGTCGCCTCGCGCCTTATCGCCGTTACCTCACCTTTGCCAGCTACTTCGCCGTGGCCTTCGCCCTAGCTCCACCGCCTAATCCCTAGCTCTATCGCCTTTGCCCGAGCTCCGTCATCTCCTGTAATTCATTACTGCCTTTGCTCGCTGGAATTGTAAAGTCGAGCCGGGAATTGCAGAGTCCGCCGAAATCGCAAAAGAAATTGGAAAGTTGCGCAGATATTTGCAATCTTGCTGGAATTGCAAAGTCGCGTCGTGAGGTCATTGATCACAGCGCTGGAATCTCTGTCATGAGCTCATCAATCGCATCATCGGAGGAGAAGAACCGACGATGGAAACCAGTTTCGCGACGGAGAATGGAGGCGGAGACGGTGGAAATTCGACGGACACCGGCGAGAAACTAGAAGAAAGTGCAGATCGATGAAATTCTGACGAAAAATCGACGAGATCCCGGCGTCCGGTGGTGGTTGCCGGCCTCAGGTGGTAGTTTTCGATCGGGTCTTGAAAAAAATAAAAATGAAAATCTTGGATATTTTTGTGGTATATATAGTATTTTGATAATTACATAACACGTCCTTGGATTTATTGGCATATTTCTTTTAAAAACCCACTACAAATTTCAGGTTTATATTAATTGCATAATTGAGTCTGCCTAAAGTAAGACTTTGTGTTAAATTATAAAAAATAATTATTATTAATAATATACTTCCTACTGAATTTAACAAAATTACGCATAGTAATATAATCTATTGATATATATATATATATATATATATATCCAATCCAATGAGATTTGAGTCAAAGTTAAGAAATTTAACTCTTGAAAATTACATGCGTGATGTTCGAACAAGTTTGGAGGGAGTAATAATCTAATTAGAAAAATTATTGGACTAACAAATAAAATTTCCGTTCATTTTTCCCCCTTTCCTTCACTTAAGTGATATTTAAGTTTTCTTATCCCCGTTCTATAATCAACATTTGATAGATGGTAGCATGGATATTATATTGAGGAATTATTTTTTGACTACTTAATTTTTTATTTTTTATTTGTTGAATAAACAAATAATATTGAACTACTGAAACATTTAGTTATACTTTTTCTCATTTTTAAGTATTCATTTAAGTGATCATTTTTTTTTGAAATTTTATGATATTTTAAACTTACAAATCTCATATAATAATTAACATGAAACAAGATTATTAAGAAATTAGTTATTGTCTTCTTTATTGACACAATGAGAAATAGTAAAATATCAAAAGGATATATTTTAAAATTCTACTTCTATAAAAAAAATTGATTCTAAAAGACTACTTTATTTTGGTTGTACTAAAAACTTTGCATTAGTCTAATATCATGAGTTTTATGAATATAATAGTCTTTATTTTAAAATTTATAAAAAAAATAAATACTCATAAGATATTTAATTATCTTTTAAAATGAAGCAATAAAATTAGCCATTTTAAACTTTTCATCAAGTAAATATAATGGTTTGATTTAAATTACAAAAGAAATCATTATTGTGTAATAGATTTTAAAATCTATAAAATGGAGAGTTTGTTGGAGTTGGAGCCAAAAAATTACATAGAATATGAATTTTGAATCTCCATTTTGAAAAAAAAAAATTAGAGAACATGTTGGCAGGGGTCTTCAAATGCGGGTACCCGCATTTTTGGGTACCCGCATATCCAGATTCCCGCTTGTGCGAGTAGTTGAAAATGCGGACCGTGGTCCGGCTCGAAAGAACAGGGTACCTGCAGTGCGGGTATCCGAATTGTTTGGGCTGGGTAACAGGGTACCCGCTGACCCGTATAAAATTAATATTTTGGAGATAATTATCATTTCTTTATGTAACGTAAATTTGTTTTAGTGCAAGAAAAATGTATTTACAATGATGGTAATGTAGTTTAACAACTGAATTCTCGTGACATTTTATTTGTACAAATAATTATCACTTTTTATCACTAAAAAAATGCATATAATGATCACTAAATGTAAAAAGTCCGTATTCATCATCATCATTCCCTAGTTTGGATGAACATAACAAAATATCCTGAAATGACGAGAATAAGATCACTGTGTTAATAAATTTTAATTTAGTGGAAACCTTAGAAAGTTTAATAAAATATTTTTGATGGAAAATCAAATATATATATTTTTTTATCAATTTGACCTACTGGTTACTGCTAGAATGGGGTTGTGACCGGGGTTGTAATTGAAAATTTGAGGCTGAAAGGGAAGGGCCGGAACTTAGAAGGAATGATTGAGAATTCAGAGTTGAAAGATATTGTTTGAAAATTTAGCACTTGAATATTATGTAAATTCACATTAATTAATAACTAACATTACATAAATATAGACAAATGAGAGTAGGTATGTAGAAAAATATTATTTAAAATTAAATGTATTTTAATATGTTTTAATATTACTGGTTATCCCGGGTAACCGAAAATTGCATTTTTGCGACATTGGCCCTGGCCCTGGCCCGTTAAAATGCAAAATTTTCAAGCTGGGTACCCGGCCCTGAAAAATAAAAAGTACCCATGTTTTATATCGAGTCGGTGGATGGACAGGCAAGGTATTACGAGCCGGGTATTTTTTTTTAACAATCCAACCTGATGAACTTGCTCTAACAATGAAAAGGGTATTTTCTCGCGTTTGTGGTATGTGTTCAGGGTTGAGAGTCAAGCACTTGGAGATCACACACATAAATATAGTTTAATTCTTTTTGCATAAGAGAATCAAACTCTAGAATATTATTTTTCTATTATTTTAGATAAGAAAATTGCTGGCAATGAAAAATGTTGACACATATAATTGGGCCTTGGTTCAGTGGTTAATCCACGCTCTCTATAATGGAGAGATTCAGGGTTCAAGTCACACTCATGCAAAGAATTATGAATTTTAGAGTAATTTTCTGATAGAGATCACCCATCATTGTGGGATCATGTTGATGGTCCCTACTATGATTTCCCTACCTGCAAGTGATCGATAAAGGTGAGATCATAGTGTTTCTGATGGTGCAGTGATGTTTTATAAGTGTGCCTCCAACTATTTAAATGGATGAAATTTTATATTTCATTGGGTATCAATAGATTCAGATGACAGTGTCTAATAGGTAGTGTGCCTCCAACGTTGCAATAGTTGGTTATTCAAATGGATGGCCTTTCATGTTTCATTTTTCCTTGAAATTTTACGCATACAACAAACTTGCAAAATTCTCAATCAAACTGCCCTCAATTTAATAAAATGATAAAGACATTTTAAGGGCTTGTTGATACGAATCAAAGCTACCTCTATAAATGAAGTCATGCCAATGCTTGATTAAATTTTTAAAGAATATGTTCGCGATCCTCTAAGTGACATAGTTGATCCTATGACAAGGGAAAGAACGAAGCTTAGAAATGCAACGTTGAATGCTTTCATTGATTAGTTTCATAATGAAAAGTAAATTGAAAATGTCTTGGATTAATTGTTCAAGAGTTTCGAAATAGTCAAGACATCATGAAGAACACTATACTCTTTTTTCTACTGATTTTTTAGTGAGGTAGTGTGATCATTGTAATTTATTTTATTTTGAATATGGCCCATTAACTCAGGCATGTTGGCGTTGGAAGAGTTAATTTCGGTCATGCCTTTATTTTTGGGTTTAGAATATTCAGTTTTGATTTGATTAGAATTAGATATGCCGAGTTTAGATATGGCGGATTCATTCAAGAATTCAACCAATATTTGGATGATATACTTGGATGAATATGTTCATCATTTATATTTAAATTAGGTATTTTAGTTAGATATGGTTTATCATCTTCTTAAAGATGTCATAAGTTTTTCCAGTTTCTCACGGAAATTACCAAATCTTGTCTTCTTTATGATTTATTGTATTGGCCGAACTCCTACCTATAAATAGGGGAGGCCATGGTCAAATTTATTCATCATTTTATACATCATACATTCAGATTTTTAGTTTATACTCTTTTCTTAAACCATTAGGTTTTACCATTTAAGATTAGAACTTAGAACCATTAGGATTCTTTGTGTTAATTTTGGTGCAACTAGTGCTTAGGTTCTGTGGAATTCGACCCCTGTGTTAGTGAAGTTCATAAAGTTGTGTTCTTGACTAGACTTTGTCTGTATCTTCTTGATTTCAAGAGTGTGCTTCGATCAACCTTCGTGAAGAGTGCTTCTCAAAATTCCGCAATCCATAGTTTTCACAAGGAGATTCATATCACTTGTGTGGTAAGGTGAATTTTGATTCGCAAAACCATTTTTGGGACCTAATTTAGCTAATTATTTTTTAAAATTTTAACATTATTGAGTTTTTATTTCTTCAATATAAGTAACAAAAGAGCATCAACGGCGTTTTACTAATATTGACACCCTTAATATTTCACTTGGACTTATGGTGATTGATATGAGTAGATAAAATTTATTTTTAAAGGAAAAAATATACATAATGAGTGGGTAAAATTGAAGAAATTTTGTCAAAAAAAATATAAATCAATAAAAATATTAAAGTGTTCCAATATTAATAGAATGGAGGGAGTACTTAAATTTCTTGCCCTGATAATTGCTCTATTGTCACAAAAAAGAATAAAAAATATTCTTAATTTAAAAAAAGAGAGAGAATTAATGCAATTAAACGATTTATACAATATTGCATCTCAAGGCATACGTTTTTGAGTCCGTATCTTGAAAGACAGTCTTTCCATAAGTTATGGGATGACCAAAGTTTAAAGTGTAAATTAGAAGAAATAATAATAAATTCCAGAGTTGCATGAATCAGATTATAAACTTTGTAACTACTATTACATAATAAAATTTTAATATTGTAACTAACACCTTTTACCTGTTATTATTCTAATTAAAGCTCATATTTCCATAAATCTATGGAAAGATAGTCTTTCCCAACACTTTGCCTACATTTGTTTTCAGGAAAAAAAGAATTTGTTGTAAATAGGAGACTATGGCGCGTTTTGCTATAAACGTGGACATAAACAGATCTAGAAAAGGCATAGAGTGATAGTGTCCCATTCATAGAAAATTGGTTTGCTTTTGAATACGAAAAACACGTAGCATCCTATCCAGTTGTTGCTCATAATAAGCTTTCCAGTTGTCAACTGGACCATATTCCCCACGATCAAGTTGATAACTCATCATCACCACTCTCTTCCTCAAACTTCTATATGTATGCCTGTATCTCCGGACGAATGTCAAGGAATGTCGAGACCACAGTGCGGTCCGCCATCCCTGTCAACGCCTCTTCAGACTGTGCACTGCGAGCGGTCGAGGAGAAGGAACAATAACATGACAAATCTCATGGTTAACTGCGATTAGACTTTGATTCTCTTCCACAAGCAACCTATTGGCCTCTTCTAACCCTACTTTCAATGTAAACTGAGAATCATACTTGGATCGCCAAAATGAAAAGCAACACACAGAAACTTTTTCTAAACTCTTTTCATGTTTTACATGGTATCAGCCTAACATTCGATTCAACAATGTCGATAGAATATTCTTCAAATATTGGCTCCACCAGCGCCCTTATTGTTGCTTCCTCTCATTCTCAGAATCCTAGTTTCAACTTCCCAAATTTAGCGATTCGTCTTAATCGCTCAAACTACTCGCTCTGGCGCAGCACCATTCGTTCGACTCTTGAGGCATATGGCTTGGACGCATTCCTCACCAACGATACACCACCTCCGGCAACCATTAGCCGTGCCTCCCTCTGATCCCCTTAACCCATCGACGGGCACTCCAGCGACAATAGGACCAAACCCGGCGCTGCCAATTTGGATGACGAAGGACATGCTTGTGCTCTTATGGATCTGCTCCACGCTCACCACTCCTCTCATTGGCATCGTCGCTTGTGCAACCACACCACTGAAGCTTGGACGATCCTTTCTCAGAATTTCCACGCTCAAACGAATGCCCGCCAAATGCACTTTTGCCAGCAACCACAGATGTTGCCAAAAGGCACGCTGCCCGTTCTTGATTACTTTGAGAATAAACGGGCCCTTGCGAAATCTCTCTCTGAATGTCTATATGAGGTCTTTGACGCCGATTTTGTTGGTTATCTTCTTCACGGCCTTGGTTCTAAGTTTGGCCCTCTCCGATCGGCTCTGTCTCTTCGGTCAGAACCCTTGTCTTTCAACGAATTGTTGGGCATACTACTGCAGAAGGAGACTTGGCAAGAGGAGAATCTCCAATCGCTCCAATATCCTGCTGCCAATGCCGTCAACCGCTTCTCCAGCAACCGTCCGTAGCGCCAGGGACGTGCTCTTGACCACCTAGATCGCGACGGGCCATTGGCTGGTGACTACCCGGCTGATAGGTCTCGGTCTTAGTGCCAAAATTTCAAAAAGCCTGGGCATGAGGCGCTCAATTGCTACCAGTGTATGAACCTCCGGGTTTTTCCGGCGATGAATTGCAATGCCGCAACGAGGCTCCGTGGCACATCCAACGGCAAGGTAGCATTCACGGCGTCTATGTCCAGCCCATCCGACATTGAGAATCCTTGGTTCGTCGACTCATGTGCTTCCCATCATGTGACGCCAGTCATTTGCAAGCTCACTCTTTAGAACACCTGCAATGGTAATGATCGACTCATGGTCGGAGAAGGTACATCTCTCCCTACTGCTAAGCCTTTACAACTTCGTAATATCTTACACGTTCCAAATATTTGCAAAACATTTGCTTAGTGTCTCTCAACTATCTCACGATAATTATGTCTATGTTGAACTTCATTTGGAATTTTGTCTTGTTAAGAACTCGCAAGGTCAGACACTTCTAAGGGGAACCGTTGAGAACTGTCTATATTGCCTCCCACATCATCGCCCTTTATCTAATCCCTCCAGTCCTGCCCCAGTCGCCCATCTCAGTGAGCGCACATCTCTTCAATGTTGGCATCACCGACTGGCACATCCTCATGAGTTTATTCTTCGTCGTCTAGTTTCTAGTCAAAAGTTACCAGTGTCTTGTAATAAATTAGATTCAGTTTGCGGCTCTTGTCAACTTGGTAAGAGTCATCAACTTCCTAGTCCTAGTTGTATTGAATCCTCTTTGAAACCTTTTGATTTAATTCATTCTGATGTGTGGGGGCCATCCCTTGAACTTTCCTAAAATGGTTGTCGCTATTATATCAGTTTCATTGATGATTGCACCAAATTCACGGGGCTCTAATTCATTTCTGCAAAAATCAAAAGTGTTTTCCATTATTGAGATTTTTATTAAACTGATTCACACCCAATTTTCCACTCAAATAAAAGCTTTTCAGTCTGATTGGGGTGGCGAGTACCGCAATGTCTCCACCCTTCTCAAATCACTTGGCATTCGCCACAAAATTTCTTGTCCCTACACTTTTGAACAAAATGGTTCTGCTGAGCGGCGCAATTGCACCATTGTGGAAAAGGGTCTTTCCCTTCTTGCTCACTCTCGTCTCCCTATCAAGTTCTGGGAACATGCATTTCACACATATGTCTACCTGAATAATAGTACCATAACCCCTGTTATGAGTTACAAGTCCCCCTATGAATGTCTCTATGGAAAATCCCCAAACTACAGCCTTCTAAAATCCTTTGGCTGTCTTTGCTACCCATTCCTGCATCCCCACACTTCCCACAAGCTAGAGTATCGCTCTTTGCCTTCTATCTTCCTTGGTTATAGCACTAAACACAAGGGCTATATCAGTTATCATGTCCCGACTACTCGCGTGTATAGCTCTCTATATGCTGTGTTTGGCGAGTCTATCTTCCCCTACCCTAGTCGCGTCTCTTCCAACTCATTCCCTTCATATTCTCCTCACACAGTCCCTATCTCTACTGATCATCCACCTCTCTCGACCATTTCCCCCTCCTTGAGTCAACCAGCTGCATCACTCAACCCCGATCCTACTCTCTCGACGGATCCCACCTCCTCTAAACCTCAACCCCACTCATCCTCACTATCCTCTCCTTCGCCCCCTTCTCTCTCACCCTCTCCTCCATCATATCCCAATGTCCCCAGTTGGTTTTGTCCGGCTGAAAAATCTAGTCATCATATGACAACTCGTTCCTCCACCCACTCACACAAACCCAAAGCTCTTCTGTCCACCAAATACCCTCTACCGGCTGCCCTGACTAGCACTCTTAAACCAAAGCTTTTTAACCAAGCCTCTAAAGACCCTAACTAGTAGCATGCTATGCAGCTTGAATATGATGCCCTAATGAGTAATAAGACGTGGGACCTTGCCCCTCATTCTTTGGGAGCTAATGTCGTTGGTTGTAAGTGGGCGTACAGGTTGAAGCGGAAAGCTGATGGATTGATAGAACGCTATAAAGCACGCCTAGTTGCCAAAGGATTTCATCAGGAGGCTGGCATCGAATACTTTGACACATTCAGTCTGGTTGTTAAGCCCACCACCATTCGTCTATTTCTCAGTCTGGTTGTATCGTGCGGTTGGTCTCTCCGCTAGGTTGACGTCAACAATGCTTTTCTCAATGGCGATCTTGCTGAGACTATCTTCATTGAGAATCCTCAAGGGTTCATTACATCTGACAAGCCGTCACATGTTTGCAGGCTTCGTAAGGCTCTGTACGGTCTCAAGAAGGCTCCCAGGGCATGGTTCCACAACCTCACCGCCTCCTTACTTTGCCATGGCTTTAAGAACTGTATCTCTGATCCTTCTTTGTTTGTCACAAAGAATGGCTCTCATGTGGTTTATGTTCTTGTTTATGTGGATGACCTCATTATCACAGGTTCTCATGCATCTTTCATTGATGAGTTTTTTTTCTCCTTACATCGTGACTTCTCTCTGAAGGACCTTGGTGATCTGCACTATTTTCTGGGTGTTGAGGTTACCCGCATTGGTTCGGACCTACAACTCTCACAGCAGAATTTTATCTGCGACATTTTAGATCGCACCCATATGTCCGGATCTCGCCCAATCTCATCTCCTGCAGAGCCTAGTTCTCGGTTAGTTACAGATGGTGATCCTCTTTCTAATCCAACCTTATATCGGAGCATTGTCGGTGCCCTGCAGTTTGTCACCATCTCCCCCCCTAAGATTTCCTATGCTGTAAACCGTGTTTTACAGTTCATGCACTCTCCCACGGAAGGTCATTGGGGTGCGGTCAAACGCATTCTTCGCTACCTTAAAGGCACTATATCCTCTGGCTTGGTTCTCCAGAAGGCTCGTAACTTGCGCTTAGTGGCCTTCTTTGATACGGGTTGGCATCTGATCTTGATGACTGTCGATCTCAGCATGGCTTCGCTATCTAATTTGGTGGATATCTTGTCAGCAGGTCATCTCGCATACAGAAGGTCGTTGCCCGATCCCGTACCGAAGCTGAGTACAGGGAAATTGCTTTACTGCGACATAACTCATCTGGTTGCAATAACTATTACAGGAGATGCATGTTACCGTTCAGAGACCCCCAATTCTTCCGTGCGACAATCTCAGTGCCACTTTCCTATCTGTGAATCCTGTCTTTTACCAGTGGTCCAAACACATCAAGATTGACTACTACTTTGTTTGTGAACAAGTTTCATCCGGAAACCTGGTTGTCCGTCATGTTCATGCTCTGGACTAGATAGCTGACATTTTCACCTAGGCCATTGGAAATCAGCACTTTCATACTCTCCGAGACAAGCTTCATGTTCGTGCCTGATCATGAGCTTACGGGGGGGGGGGGGAAGGGGGGGTTAATATGTATAGATTAGATACACATCAATCCCCAAATCAATGGAATTGCATCTTATCTTGTAGATAGCCTCATCTCGATCCCTAATCAATGAGATTACATCTTATCTTGTAGATAGCCTCATATCAATCCCTTAATTAATGGGATTGCATCTTATCTGGTAAACTCTATAAATTCACCATCTCTGAAATGAAAAGAAACACACAGAAACTTTTTCTAAACTCCTTCCATTCTTTACAAGCATCAGTAGCAGCAAAATTTGCCTCCAATCCTCTGCTGAACACAAACAAACCCCAAATAACGGTTAAAAAGGAAAATAAACATAAAAAAATAATTTAAAAGCCTCCCACCATCTTCTAAATGTTATGACCAAATTTTAGGCTTTCAGTTTGGTCATTGCCGGTGACCATTAAAAAAAATAAATTGGAAACATTTTTGTCACTAAATGCTTTAAAGAGATTGGACAGAAATTAACTTTCGTGATCCATTCAGTGACTAATACTATTGATCATCAAATTTTAGTGACTAAATATTATTCGTCATTAATTCCTTAGTGACTAGAAGTTTTTGGTCATCATTCTTGTATTGACTACAAATTATTGGTCATTAAATATTTTATTGATTAAAAGTTACTGGTCACTAAATATTTCAGTGACTAAATTATTTTTGTCACTGAATCTTCTTTTGACCAAAAATTTTTGGTCATCAGCGCAACAATTAGTGATAGTTTCTGGTTTTTTTGGTGACTATTTTATTTACGAATACATTTCGTCACTAATATTTATGAAAAAAATACTTGATCATTAAAACCAGTCGTCGTGACCAGCAGGAAAAAGTCATCACCGGAACTTTTTGTGACGGAGATAATGTGACCAATCAACGACAACCCAATTTCGGTCACCAAAAGTCATTAGTGACGAATGCATAAACTAAATACAAGAAAAAATATATGGAAATCAATTCAAATATATAAGCTTCAGAAGAGAGGCCGAAGTGCCCTGAAAACCATGCCTGTACGAAAAATGGCGCAAAGGTTTCTCTTTGCCAATCACAACCAGATCCGACTGGACCTATTCTTCTCTTCAAATAATAGTGGACTTCTCTCTTCCCTTTGTAGGTGGAAACATAGCCCTCCTCCCACTTCTCTTAGCGCGAATGGTTGAACTCCCCCATGGCTGCGTAGGGTTTATGTCAGGATGACGATTTATTCGTTCGTATGGAAACAATTCAAATATAAGCTTAAAAACTGGTAATTTATTTATCGAATTACTATACATATATTTTTGAAAATTAAATTATTGATGTAATTGAAATTTCACACTTTTATAAATATTATAGTGCAAAACACATGCAAAACGAACCTGTGAAATTTTGAATGGCTATACATATTTTTCTAGAATTTAAATTCATGATTTAATAAAAATTATTACTTATTTAGTATATTTGGTATCAAACACGTACCAAATGATCATGTGCCAAACACACACGAATAATCTAAATATGTGCAATATACATTAAAAAAAATATAAGCCTGGACTTTGTGAAATTTTTTATTCACTAAGCATATCTTTATGGAAATTAAATTATCGATATGAATGAAATTTATCTTTATGGAAATTAAATTACTGATATGAATGAAATTTCTTACTTTTATAAAAAGAAATTAGTGTCAAACACGTGCAAAATGATCAGATGTCGAACGTACAACACGTGTAAAATAGACACGCATGAATAATCTAAATACATGCAAAACTAGATAGAAATCAATTCAAATATATAAGCTTAAGAAGAAACGCCAAATTGCACTGAAAAACACGCCTTTACGGAAAATGGTGCAAAGAATTCCCTTTGCCAACCACAACCAGATCCGACTGGACCCATTTATTCTCTTAAGATAATAGTGGACTTCTCTCTTCCCGTTGTCGGTGGAAACGCAGACCTCTTCCTACTTCTCGTGGCGTGACGGGTTGAACTCCTTCATGGCTGCGTAGGGCTTACGTCTGGATGACGATTTATTCGTTCGTATGGAAATCAATTCAAATATAAGCTTAAAAGTTGGTAAACTTTTTTCGAATGGCTATGCATATATATTTTTGGAAATTAAATTATTGATGTAATTGAATTTCACACTTGTATAAATATTTTAGTGCAAAATGAACAAGCAAGATTTCGAATGGCTATACATATTTTTCTAGAATTTAAATTAATGATTTAATAAAATTTATTCGTTATATTGTATATTTAGTATCTTTTATTTAATCAAACCGTCGTAGACGAGATTTGGAGGGTGTCCTTCCCTTTTCATTAAGCTCATATGTTGCCAAAAAATGTGCTTACGTTGCTCGAAGGCTTACATCAAGTTGCCCGAAGGCTTACATTTGTTGCCCGTAGGCTTACTTCAGTTACCCCAAATTGGTATTATAAAGGCGCTATAAATCAAATAACAAACTTGTAGCCTTTATGTATAGGCAAATAGAAATTGAAAGGTATACATCCTAAGATAGATGGTCAAAGTACTGTGTATAGTTCCGAGTAATTCGGCACGAACCACTAGAAGTGAACCACGGTATTCAAATATAAGTCACCTTCTCCCAAAGTTTCCAAAACATTATACTACTAAATTTTAAAAAACTAAAACAAAAAAGAACATTTCCAGAAGTGAAAGATTTTGGTTCATCTCCATCAAATTAAAGTTCTTTATAGAAAGTAGGAATGACCCCGGTCATTTTGGTCCCCAAAATCTTTGTAAATGTAAGTTAACTCAGAAGAATGTACAAAAGTCTCTAACATGACACAAGGTGATGAATTTTTAGCTTGCTCGGTCTATAAATCTGGTCTATAAACTATAATCGGCATCGCCAACGGTAAGTTGTTATACCTACCTTGACTCGGATTTATCCTATACCAACATATAGACTAGACCAGTTCAGAAGCCAACTAGATTTAATCAAGCAAGAGAAAGAGTCGAAAAAACCTAGGTTTGGCAGAGAACAATCACGACTAAATATTCCAGCAAAAAGACCTAGTTTGATCCACTACCCCAATAATGGTGAAAAAGGAAAATAAACATAAAAAAAATTAAAAGCCTCCCACCATCGTCTAAATGTTATGACCAAATTTTAGGCTTAAAGTTTGGTCATTGCCGGTGACCATTAAAAAAATGGTAACTTTTTTGTCACTAAATACTTTATAGAGATTGGACGGAAATTAACTTTAGTGACCCATTCAGTGACTAATACTATTGGTCAACAAATTTTAGTGACTAAACATTATTCGTCATTAATTCTTTAGTGACTAGAAGTTTTTGGACATCATTGTTTTAGTGACTACAAATTATTGGTCATTAAATATCTTAGTGACTAAAAGTTACTGGTCATTAAATATTCCAGTGACTAAATCATTTTTGTCATTAAAGCTTCTTTTGACCAAAAAGTTTTGGTCACCAACACAACAATTAGTGACCATTTCTTGTTTATTAGTGACTATTTTATTTATGAATACATTTCGTCAATAATATTTATGACCAAAAATACTTGGTCATTAAAATCAGTCGCCGTGACCAACTGGAAAAAGTTGTCACCAGAACTTTTTGTGACGGAGACAATGTAACCACTCGGTGACAACCCAATTTTGGTCCCAAAAGTCATTAGTGATGAATGCCTCAACTAAATACATGCAAAAATATATGGAAATCAATTCAAATATATAAGCTTCAGAAGAGATGTCGAATTGCCCTGAAAACCACGCTTGTACGAAAAATGGCGCAAAGTTTTCTCTTTGCCAACCACAACCAGATCCGATCAGACCTGTTTCTTCTCTTCAGATAATAGTGGACTTCTCTCTTCCCTTTGTCGGTGGAAACGTAGCCCTCTTCCCAATTCTCTTAGCGCGAAGGGTTGAACTCCCCCATGGCTGCGTAGGGTTTACGTCAGGATGACAATTTATTCGTTCGTATGGAAATCAATTCAAATATAAGCTTCAAATTTGTTAAATTTTTATCGAATGGCTATACATATATTTTGAAAAATAAATTATTTATGTAATGAAAATTTCACACTTGTATAAATATTTTAGTGCAAAACACGTGCAAAATGAACACGTGAAATTTCGAATGGCCATACATGTTTTTCTAGAATTTAAAATCGTGATTTAATAAATTTATTACTTATTTAGTATATTTGGTATCAAACACATACCAAATAAAAATATGCCAAACACGCAATTAACACGCACGAGTCAACTAAATATGTGCAAAATAATTTTTAAAAAATTTAAATATAAGCCTTAAAATTTGTGAAAATTTTTATTTACAAGGCATAACTTTATGGAAATTTAATTTTTGATATGAATAAAATTTCATACTTTTATAAAAAGAAATTAGTGCAAAACACATGCAAAATGATCAGATGTCACGTACAACACGTGAAAAACAAACACACATGCATCAACTAAATACATGCAAAAATATATATGGAAATCAATTCTAATATATAAGCTTCAGAAGAGATGCCAAATTGCTTTGAAAAACACGCCTGTAGAAAAAATGGAGCAAAGTTTTCTCTTTGCCAACCACAATTAGATCCGACCAGACCCGTTTCTTCTCTTCAAAAAATAGTGGACTTCTCTCTTCCCTTTTTCAGTGGAAACGTAGACCTCCTCCCACTTCTTGTAGCGCGACAGGTTGAACTCCACCATGGTTGCATAGGGCTTACGTCAGGATGGCGATTTATTCGTTCGTATAGAAATCAATTCAAATATAAGCTTAAAAATTGGTAAATTATTTTTGAATGGCTATGCATATATTTTTGGAAGTTAAATTATTGATGTATTTGAAATTTTACACTTGTATAAATATTTTAGTGCAAAACACGTGCAAAATGAACACGTGAAATTTCGAATGGCTATACATATTTTTCTAGAATATAAATTCATGATTTAATAAAATTTATTACTTATTTAGTATATTTAGTATCAAACATGTACCAAATGATCATGTGCCAAACACGCAATAAACACGGACGAATCAACTAATATGTGCAAAATACATTAAAAAATTATAATATAAGCTTGAAAATTTGTGAATTTTTTTATTTACTAAGCATATCGTTATGGAAATTAAATTACTGATATGAATGAAATTTCATACTTTCATAAAAAAGAAATTAGTGCAAAACACGTGCAAAATGATAAGATGTCTAACATACAACACGTGCAAAACAAACACACATGAATTAGTTAAATACATGCAAAAATAGATGGAAATTAATTCAAATATATAAGCTTCAGAAGAGACGTCGAATTGCCCTGAAAAACACACATGTGCGAAAAATGGCGCAAAGTTTTCTCTTTGCTAACCACAACTAGATCCGACTGGACCCGTTTCTTCTCTTTAGATAATAGTGGACTTCTCTCTTCCCTTTTTTGGTGAAAACGTAGACCTATAGCACGAAAGGTTGAACTCCCCCATGGCTGTGCAAGGCTTACGTTAGGATGATGATTTATTCATTCATACGAAAATAAATTTAAATATAAGCTTAAAAATTTGTAACATTTTTCGAATGGCTATGCATATATTTTTGGAAATTAAATTATTGATGTAATTGAAATTTCACACTTGTATAAATATTTTAGTGCAAAACACGTGCCAAATGAACACGTGAAATTTTGAATGGCTATACATATTTTTCTATTATTTAAGTTAATGATGTAATAAAAATTTATTCCTTATTTAGTATATTTAGTATCTTTTATATTAATCAAGCCATCGTAGACGGGGTTTAGAGGGTGTCTTATCTTTTCATTAAGCTCATATGTTGCTAAAAATGTGCTTACATTGCCCGAAGGCTTACATTGAGATGCCTGAAGGCTTACATTTGTTGCCCATTGGCTTACTTTAGTTACCTCAACAGGGTATCATAAATGCGCTACAAATCGAATCACAAACTTGTAGCCTATATGTATAGACAAATAGAAATTGAAAGGGGTACATCCTAAGATAGATGGTCAAAATACCGCATGTACTTCCGAGTAATTCTGCTTGAACCACTAAAAGTAAAACACAATATTCAAATATCAGTCACCTTCTCCCAAAGTTTCCAAAACATTATACTACTGAATCTAAATAAACCAAAACAAAAGTGAACATTTCCAGAAGCAAAAGATCTGTAACATCTCCATCAAATTAAAGTCCTTTATAGAATTAGGAATGACCCCGATCATTTTGGTCCCCAAAATCTTTTGTAAATGTAAGTTAACTCAGAAGAAGGTAAGAAAGTCTCTAACACGACACAAGGTGATGAATTTTCAGCTTGCTCGGTCTACAAATCTGGTCTACAACTATAATTGGCATTGCCAAAGGTAAGTTGTTATAACTACTTTGACTCAGATTTTTCCTACACAAACATATAGACTAGACCAATTCAGAAGCCAACTAGATTTAATCAAGCAAAAGGAGGCGTCGAAAAAACCTAGGTTTGGTAGAGAACAATTGCGACTAAATATTCCAGCAAAAAGACCTAGTTTGATCCACTACCCCAATAAGGGTGAAAAAGGAAAATAAACATAAAAAATAATTAAAACACCTCCCACCTAAAAATAGAAATTAAAAGGTAGATAAATAAAATGAAAAATGTAGAATTACCCCCTCGCAACGTTATTACTGTCGGAGTAAGACTCGGCTGCTGGCTAACCCTATTTGGACCATACGGGCTGAGTCAACCCGTTCTTGACTTGTTGCTCAGTTAAGTCGATCGAGACCCCTAGTTGACCCGAGTTGGCCAGTACTAGATCTGAGTTGGCCAGCTCAGATCCGAGTAGACTCAGAAAAAAGTAGATCTGATCGAGGTCTCGGGTGCATAGTGAAGGATAACGAATGTTCCTTCTGCCTCTCTAGTCTCGGGTCGCTGGAACCCTGTCGCCGCTGCTACAGTTCTCGGGTTGCTAGTAGCTCCACCACAGGGAGAACTCTGCCACCACAAGAAAGCTCCGGTCTGACACTGTTGGAGACTTTGGAGTTGGCTTCGCAAGAGACCACTATTGCTGATCTCGGGTTGCATCTGGAGTTCTCGGTAACGACCACCACTAGACTACCATCTGTTGTCTAGGTACGCTAGAATTTACGCCACTGCATGAGCTGTCGACACCTGCCTCCGCTGCTAGGATACTCGTCTCCAATAGGATCTGACAGTGGAACCCAGGAGCTCTGCCACAAGTAAACTCCATCGCCACAAGAAATGGTAGAGGGGACCACTGGATTAAGCCATTTTCGGCGGCAGCGGCCCCCTCCAAAGTTGCCATTAGGGTTATGCTAGAGAGAGGGAAGAGTAAATGTTTTAGAGAGAGAGGAGAGAGTGATTGAGTATGTTTAGTATGAAACACGTACCAAATGATCATGTGCCAAACACGCAATAAACATGCACGAATCAACTAAACACGTGCAATATACATTAAAAATATAAAAATATATGCTGAAAATTTGTAAAATTTTTATTTAATAAGCATATCTTTATGGAAAATAAATTATTGATGTAAATGAAATTAGTGCCAAACACGTGCAAAATGATCAGATATCGAACATACAACATGTGCAAAACAAACATACATGCATCAACTAAATACATGCAAAAATATATGGAAATCAATTCAAATATATAAGCCTCGGAAGAGATGCCGAACTGCCTTGAAAAACACGCATGTACGAAAAATGGTGCAATTTTTTTCTTTTTGCCAACCACAACCAGATCCGACCGGACCCATTTCATCTCTTCAGATAATAGTGGACTTCTGTCTTCCCTTTTTTGGTGGAAACGTAGACCTCCTATGAATTCCCTTTAGATTAATAAATAAAATATACCTCTGATACAAATCATGTTATCTGACTTGAAACTTTTAATATGACTCTAAATGGAATATATATATATATATATTTATTTATAAAAATTTTGAACGATGTGCTAATTATAAAGTATAAATTTTGAAAAATAATTATTATGGATTAACCTAGATGTTAATCTCGGACGAAGTAAATTTAAATTAATAATCTTAATTATTGAAAAAATATATTAGTTAATATCAAACGATGATAAAGTATTGGTGTTTAGTATAGATTTCACTTAAGAAAGAGGAATGAAATAATAGTACGTCGAATCAGAATGGAAACGCAATATACAAATTGTACATTTTAAAAGAGTTAAGTAAGAAATGATAAATTGAGTTGTTAAATAATTATCTAATTTTTAATAAAGTATCTCCAATAGTTTACCTTGTACCTTCCTCTAAAACGAATATTCCTTTAAATTATTGCGGAACGCTAATTTTATAACTTCCTAATATTTATCATGCTTATCACAACTATATGTAATAGTCATTTTCATATGTAATTACAAATAAGAATAAAATAAATAAGTTATCATTTCTAGTATTGTTTTGATTTCAAGGAATATAATTGTGCGTATATATATATATATATATATAAAATTGATTATAATTATTGTAAATTAAAAAGAAGAAAAGCCAATAAATGAGACAATAAGTAAACAAACAAATTAAAATGCGTACCAAAAAGGAAAACAAATAGTATGCTGGAATATGGTGCCATAAGGAAATATTTGGGTACAGGAGAAAACAAAGTAAGAATTAAAATAAATAAATAAAATAAAATAATAAAATAAAGGGGAGAGAAATACAGGTCGACGGACGTGAGAAATTTATCCAAAGTAATTTTTCATATGGTGAACGTAGGCTAAATGATAAGATTTTAGGTGGTAGGTGTCAGAAACCTATCTCCTCATCTAGTATAAATGGCAACTACTGCCTCTGTGAAAAATCCCTACTGAAATGGATCGTTATATATATATATATACAAAATAAATAAATAAGAGAAATTACCGAGAAGAGAATATACATATTTATACATATGTATATATATATATTATACAATATAATAATAGTAATAATAAGCAAATAAATAAATAAGCAAATGAATAAATAAATGCAAGAAATTACCATGAAAGAGGGAGCAGAAGGCGGACGTGAAATTTCATCCAAAGGTGAATTTGGCAAGTGGGAGTAGGGACTTGTCCAAATATAGGATTAAAGGGATGAAATTCTAGGTGTCAGAACCCTATATTTTACCTAGTATAAATACCAGTGATTTCCTCCCCAAAACTCACAACCATAAGATATTTTGAGTACCAAAATTCAGAGGTTAAGCAGTGAAGTAGAAGCGGAGGTTGCCAAGCCAAGTTTAACTAAGGTGAGTGTTGCATCGCCCTAGCACGAATTGAGTTAAATTAGGTTTATGTTTACACATGTATACACACGATGCCACCAGAACTTGACTCTCTCTCAAACTGAACCCTCCACCTCTCGAACTCCTGCCAAAAATCTACCTCTCGAACCCATGCCAAAACTCCACCTCTCGAACCCCTACTGAGAAACTCTACCTCTTGAACCCTAGCCAAAACTCTGCCTCTCGAACCCCTACCGAAACTCTACCTCTCGAACCCATACTGAAAAACTCTACCTCTCGAACCCCTGCCAAAACTCTACCTCTCGAACCCCTGCCGAAACTCTACCTCTTGAACCCCTACTGTAAAAATCTACCTCGCGAACCCCTACTGAGAAACTCTACCTCTCGAACCCCTACCAAAACTCTACCTTTCGAACCCCTACTGAAAATCCCACATCTCGAACCCCTACTGAAACCATCACCTCTCGAACCCTACTGAGAAACTTCTCCTCTCGAACCTCAATGAAAACCTCACCTATCGAATCCCTACTGAACCCTTCACCTCTCGAACCTCTACTAAAAAATTCACCTATCGAACCCACTGAAAGACTTCACCTCTTGAACCCCCCCTCTGAAAACCCCCCCTCTCGAACCGTCACTGGAAACCTGTATCTCTAGAACTAGTATTACTAATACCTTTACCTATGGAACAGTACACCTCGAACCTATGTCTCGAACTAGTACCACTAATACCTTTACTTCTCTAACAATATATCTCGAACCTACCCCTCGAACTAGTAACCTCGATATATTCACCTCTAGAAACCTTTTCACTGGAACCCTCACTATTAGAGCCTTTACTTCTCGACCTCACCTCTCGAACTTGTGTCACTAAAACCTTTACCCCTCGAACTGTACCTCTCGAACCTTACCACTGAACCCTTTACCTCTCGAACCTATGCTTCTCGAACTAATACCACTGAACCCTTACCTCTTGAACCTCACCGCCTGAAACCGTACCTCGAGAACCTCACCCACTGAACCAGAGAATATCTCTCGAACCCCTCACTGAAAACGTACCTCTTGAACAGAACCTCCTGAACTGTACCCCTTGAACTGTACCTCTCGAACTGTACCTCCTAAATTCACCTCTCGAACCTGTACCTCTCGAACTCATACCACTGAAACCACTACCTCTCGAACTAGTACTACTGAAACCTTTACCTCTCGAACTAGTACTACTGAAAACCTTTACCTCTCGAACTAGTACCACTGAAACCTTTACGGATTCACCTCTCGAACCTTACCTCTCGAACTAGTGCCACTAGAACCTCACCACTCGAACTGGTACCACTTACCACTTGAACCAGTACCACCTGATACCCATACACTTGAACCTTCTCCACTCGAATTCTGCACTCGAACCTCCTGTACTCGAACCCAGCTACTCGCACCATGAGTACTCAAACCCCTGTACTCGAACTCATCTGCTCGAACCCCAAAACTTTAAACATGATACTCAAACCTTTCTACTCGATACTCGAACCATGAGCAAAAGATACGACGGTTACACTCAAATGGTGGTATATACCGACTATTGAATTAAGTGTGTATTTTATCATATGGTACTAGATTATCGTGAAACTGAACTCCTAAACTGCTCTGATAATTTATGTGAAAGACCGGCTTGTACTTTATCTTTCCGTGTCAAACTTGAATCATATACTGTTCTGATGACCGGCTTGTACTTTATCTTGCAGTGTCAAACTTGAATTACCTGCTACCTGATTACCTGTCCGTGATTTCAGGGGCCTCGATGCGATTGTAGTTTGATTGAAGTGAGCGGGGAACGGTACATACCGGGCCGTCTGATTAGACCGGTTACACGTGGAGTTTGGTATGCTAGCATAACCACCTGATTGATACGAGCTCGTAACTGAACACCGGCGTGATTGGGGAAAGTGAATTCTGAACTGATAGCCTTCGAGCATCACTGACTGGGTTATGTCGCATATGTTAGTCAAAGTTTCCATATACGCACTTGGCAGCAATTCGTCATTAACCACCCGTATCCTTTTACTGTGTGCTAGGACCTACGTGGCTAATTGTTAATTGTTATTCTGTGATCACTAAACTCAACTGGGTAAATACTGGTGATGGAACCTCACTAAGCAAGGAGCTTACCCTAGTTAAACAACCCTTTTTCAGGTGAAGAAGAACAGTAAGAGAAAAATGCTTGATGTCTTTACTTCTTTTGAGAAAGATCCTGGGTGAATTGTTAGGATTTTAAAGTGAACTTTGAACCTGTATCAGCTAGTTGAAACTTTCGTTTAACACTTGTACTATTCCTGTCACTGTAATAGTAAAGTTAGGTTTTTGAATTTATCTAAATCGCTTCCGCATAAAATTTATCTGCTCGTTACTGTTAGCATTTTTGGTAGCACGCCCAAATCCGACCCAATACTTGTGGTGGGTTTAGTGGTGTTACACCTCCTCCCACTTCTCGTAGTGCAACAAGTCAAACTCCCCCACGGCAACATAGGGCTTACATCAGGATGACAATTTATTTGTTCGTATGGAAATCAATTCAAATATAAGCTTAAAAATTGGTAAATATTTTTCGAATGGCTATGCATATATTTTTGGAAATTAAATTTTTGATGTAAATGAAATTTCACACTTGTATAAATATTTTACTGCAAACTGATCACATGACGAAGGCACAATCGAGACCCACGTGTCGATTGAATGCACTCAAAATAAATGGAAATTAATTAAAAGGTTAGCCCAAAAACAGTAACTCCCTTAAGAGAACATATCAGCACAGGTGGTGTAAAATTGTTCTACTCATTTTCACTGCTCTTCGGAATGGATGAACAATGGTTATCGGCAGGCAACCTAACAATGTGGGAGAAGGGATCATCAGTTATTCCATTCATGATATCTTCCTCTACATTATCTAATATAGACCTCTCACTATCAAAAACCAAAGAATAATTGGGATCAGTTTAAGTATCACAATCAGGATTAAACATATCCTTGTATATTTCTTCACTTTCCATGCCTACAATAAACACACACAGACAAAGTCCGTGACATTCACTAACCCTATTTTCACAGTGTTTCAATCGAAGAATGATCGGGATTAGTCTCAAAATCATGATCGGGATCAAACATATCCTTATATGTTTCTTCATTTTCCATGCCTACAATAAACACACACAAACAAAGTCCATAACATTCATTAATCCTATTTCCACAGTGTTTCAATGATACAAAATGACAATAAAAAATTGGGATTTCTATACATAATTTTCCCTAACCGAAATAAATGGTGTAATAATATTAATTTATTTCTTATTTAAAGTATTTTGTGCCAAACATGTTCCAAATGATCATGTGCCAAACACACAACAAACACGCACATTAAACTAAATAGGTGCAAAATACATGAAATCATTTTAAATCTAGCCTAAAGAGTGCAACTCCCTTGGTTGCTTTCACCGATGCTTCCACAACATTTAATTTTCTAACAGTTTTACTTACAATTATAATGTAGCCCTTCATTAAATGTATTGAGCCTAAACGGTACGTGAACATAATGTAAAGATACAAGAAGATATACTTACCGTACATTACATATGGATCAAAATTTTCACCTTCAACTCTGATCTTCCAGTTTCACTTAGGTGTCTGTTCCAAAGTATTCCATGCCATTGTTAACCTTCTTCTTCCGTTGGCCCATTCTCATATAACCTTCACATATTAAAAAAATGAACTTATTCAAGGATTTTCTGAAAAAATTTAAGTACGTATTTTCCTTTGAAGGAAGTTTGAGGGTTGGGTTTCAAAATGTTAAATGGAAAAACAAAGGGTTTTTTAGGTACCACTCTTTTTCCCCCTCCGCGCTACCTAAGAATACCAAAATAACCTCTCTACTATTGATATTGTTATACCCAAAAGTCTAAGAAGACATGAGTGATCAAGAACTAATCACTTTCTTAAAACCTTCACTGACTGAAGTTCCTCCAAACGGAGCTGATCAGAAAAACCCTCCAAATATTCATGTAATGAGAAAAATATCCAAAGTCATTTATTGATGCCCAGTACAGCCTATCTACCTTACGTTGACGCCAATTAAGATCCCGCTCTATCTGCGACAAGAGAGGAAGGCTCCGAACGCACCCAGGATAAGAATATCATGAGTGCTTGTATCAAAGATACCTACAAAGATTGCAAGTAGCATCCGCAACCTCATAAACGAACTTAAAGAACCCTAGAGTTTTCAGGAACACCAAAGGCCACAACACTTAAATGGGAGATCTCCTCTCGACCCATTTCACCCCTTCCTCGCATAAGCAAAGACGATCACGATTAACAAGCACCTTCAAGCTCAAAGCTAAGGCTATCAGCCTCCCTGGCTGTAAGTTCAAGCTCCCTCAAGCGACGTCTTAAAGATGAAAACCATCCAAGACCTACAAACAACATCAACATCAAAAAATTTGCAACTACCACCACCTATGTTGCACAGAGATGTGGATGGGTACCTAAACGGGTACGGGGATGGGGACCGGAAACGGGAAAATTAAAATTTCATGGATACGAGTACGGAAAGGGGATGGATAAAATATAATTATAAAAATATATAATATATATAATATTCAAAATTTAGGATCAAATAAAATAACTATTCAAACTCCTTTTAATAAGTTGTAAGAAAAATAAAAATACCAATTCAAATTCTATTAAATATTCAAATAAAATCTAAATAAAATACATTATTCGTTAAAATTAACCAAAAAAATAAACCAAATAAAGCAAATAATGGGATTACAAAATCAAAACATGTACTCCCTGCGTCCCAACCTATTCTGCACAGAATTTTTTTTCGGTCAAAGATGTCAAACTTTGACCACATATTTAAATAGGTTTATGAACAATAATTTTATCGTATGAGATATGGTTAGATTCGTCCTAATATGTAGTTTCTAAGTATCAAATTTTCATGTATCATTATTGTCCATATATACACATATTTACATTCAAACATATTTATTGAAAATCGTAAAACGGTTATGTGCTTATGGGCCAAAGGAAGTATAAGGTTTAGGCAAATAACGCAAATAATGGCATTACATTGTATCCTCACATTGTAATGCACAGGAAACAAATTTGTACAGCATACAACTCATTAAATAAAGGGTCCACTAAACAAATAAATTAAGTGAATCGTTATATCACGTCCTCTATTTTACTACTCACACCTCGTATTTATATTATTAAAATATTATATGTATTGAATTTAAATTAAAAGCCAGAAAATAAATAAGACATGGAATAATTACTGTTTACCCTTGTTGGATCAGCACTGTCGGTCGCCGGTAGTGGAGAACTGTGGTCCCCGGTCGCCGGCGGTGGAGGACCTTCACCGGCATTGGAGGTCCCGTTTTCTTCTCCGGTAGATCCTGTTTTCGTTGTCTTCTCCGGTGGTCGTCAATCGCCGGGCTGTTGTTTCTCACCTCCGCTCGGTGGTCTTTCTCGCCTCCACCCGACACTCCTTTCTTGCCTCCTCCCGGCACTCCTTTGCTTCCCTCACCGGTCTCGTCGCCCTGCCCAGTTCAGGGTCTCGTCGCCCTACCCGGTTCTGGGTCTCGTCACCCTGCTCGGTTCCCAGTCTCCTCGCCCTGCCCAGTTCCGGCTCTCGTTCAACCAGCCCGACCCAAATTTTGTTTCACCAGACCGCCGGGTTCCCGCTCTCGTTTCTCCGACGAATGAGGTTTACGTCGTCGGAAAAATGAGGAAAATGAGGGGTTTTCTGTTTTGGCCCTTGTTCTCGTCAGAGGGGACATTGGCTTGTTTTTGTCAGCGCACCTCCGTTGTGCTCTTGTTTATTCGACGAAGGAGATGGGTTTTTGGACGGTGGCGACAAGGTGGTGATAATGAGGGGAGAGTAGCGGGAAGGAAAAGAAAGGAATTTTCCGGTGGCGGTGGCTGACGGTGGCAGTGGTGGTTGTGGTGGCTGGAGGCGGCGGTGGCTACGGTTGACAACGGTGGTGGCGGTGGCCTCAGGAGGAAGGAAAAAGGTATATAGATTTTTTAATTTAAATTTTAGTTAAATATTATGCGTGTATATATATACGTATTAGGGCGTGTGATGGTAAAATACATGACGTGATATAACAATACCCTAAATTAATGAATAATAGTTCACTTTCACATAAAACAGTAACGCAAATAAGCAACCAAACCAATAAAGCTGCGCAGGTCATTGGTTGCAATGAAACAGAACGCATAAAAAAACAAAGCAAACGAAATAAACGAAAACAGAGCAACGAAAAGGAAGCAAAAATAAGGGCATAAAACATGAAGAAAAATCAGCTTTGATCTCATGGCTGTGGAGATTTTAGAGAAGATCACAAGGCGGTGGAGTAAAGATCAAAATCAAAATATAGAAGAATTTTGTAGCGTTGGTAAGTATAAATAGAGTGTTTTTTAGAATTGAAATCAATTTAGTAAACAAAATTGCAAAAATTGGAATACGAATTTGTATAGAAAACATATTCTATTTTGGCTAAAAGACAAGAGAAAACGGTTGACCATTTTCAGCATTCCGAAGACATTTTCGGAATGTCCCCATGTCGTTTCCGTCTTAGTCCCCATCCCCAAAGTGTCCCCAACCGGAAACTGCATTCAGTTCCCTGCTCCACAACACGACTTCCAACATAATACCACATTATCGTGTATCAACATATCAAAGAATACCATTGGGATAAGGTCAGCGAACTAGACAAAGAGCAAACAATTTTACCCTCCTCTTCAACATAGTGGTCAGTACGATGCTTTTTCTTAATGGACTCCCTGTGCCCTTCAAATAGATCAACTAGAGAGCTATCAAAACCTTTTGAAGGCAATTCTCTTTACAACCCTTGCCTTAATCTGCATATGAGCTTCCAGAATTAGATAAATAATCAGTTGTTACTGTCGCTACCTCCGACATAATTAAAGTGATGAGTCAGAAGAACGCACGCCTTCAGTCTTAGGCCCCACCTTACATCGGTGAGCAACAACCAGTCCAAGATATGCAATTCCAGAAAGGACCTCTATACCCATTTTATATGGTTATTTTAGGATTTTTCTGGTTTACTTTTATACAGTTTTGTGTTCTAAATATGGTATTTTTCTTTGAAATTCTCTAAGGAGAGTTAATAGCGACTTTTACGCTTTTATTACTTTTTCTAGAGAATTTTGTGTGACAGGGCAATTTGTATGAAAACTTTAAAGACTTTGAAGATTACCTTTAAAAATTTGAAGACTTACATTTGAACTTTTAAAAACTTGAATAATTGAAGGAAAAAGAAGTGAAGAGGAGAACTTGAAACAAGAATTAGAAAAAAAAAATCAAAGATGCTAGAATTGGCAAAGTTCGCCCAGCGCGAACTACAGGTGGCCAGACTTCTTTCTTGTTTTTTTGTACTATAAATATCCACCTTATCCTTTCCCTCTTCCACCTCTTCCTCTCCTGCCATTTTCTGGGTTTCAAACCCTAGTTTTCTTCTTTCTTTTCTTAGTTTTTGTAGGATTAATTTTGTCTTTTCATTATCTAGGTTAGTTTGTACTTGTGAGCAATTGATTGAAGCTTCCATATCTATGTAGTAAGAACCTCTATTTCACTCTTTCTTGAAGTATTTTTTATTTAGAATTCATGTGTTTTATTGTGATGTTTTACTTCATTTATATCATGGGTTGTTTGAGAATATGAAGTGTTGGTATGATTGAAGTGTTAGGGTGATAGGAAAGTTGCAAATTCCTTAACTCATTTGGCATGAAAATCCAAGAACATGGACTTAGAACTTCTAGTGTATAATGTGTTGTAATTCTTTCAAGACAAGTATGTTAATGTGGATTGTTCTCATGTTTATCCTATAGAAGAAATGAACGGTTGAATCTTGAATGTGGTTTGTTCTAGGTTTAGCCTAATGAATGCTAAGTTTGGTTAAATGGCTATTCTTTGGTAGAAGACTTGTTGTTATCAAATCTATGGTTCTTCGTGTATAATGTTGTTGATGAAATACCTTTATGGTGTGGTTTGCCTAAAGTGATTATCAATGAGGTTTGCAAATGGTCGTTGTTTGTCTTTGTGAATTACTATTAAGAAGAAATGAATGTTGATATTCAATGGGGAAGTTTTGGAATTCCCCATAGGTAATGAATGTGATGGAATGAGTGAATAGTTTAATGATCTACATTAGGTTTGGAAGTGGATATCAATTGCCCCCAATGCTTTATCTTTTGTAGTTTTTACCCATTTTCCTTAGTTTGTTGGATAATTAGCATAGTTACTTAACTTTTCTAGTTATATTGTCTTTAAATTAATAACCTAGGACCAAAACCAACAACCTCCCCCTCTCCCATTTACTTACTTTTATATATCTATATATAAATTTACTCTTAGCACAATATCAACCTTATGTGTTTAAGAAAATCCCTCTTCTTCGTGGACAACCCTGACTTGACATTATCTACTTAGTGGTAGTTAGGAAGAATTTAGGCATTATAAATTTAACTTTGAGAGGTACAACAACGACCTCCCAGGACCATACCTATAAGAAAATCAACAGACGAACAAAGGGCTAGACTGAACTTCACAAGCTACTAGAAACCTGTGATAGAAAAATTCATGGAAACAAATGTAACCAAGTGCCACCTGAAAAAGAAATCCCACATACAAAATAGAAGAGGCAAGATAAGATCACAGGAGAAGCACTAGAAATAGGGAACAAGATATCCCTAGAGTTCAGAACCACCAGTTCTAACACGACCCAAAGGCTAAACCTATTTATATAAAGGCAATGCTCTATACACAATCCCAAAAACACACAACTAGCACAACCATCAGCAATCCAAAGCCGTGCACAGTAATTGAAAAGGCACCAGACATGCGACATTTCAAGAAAATCAAACGTCTCGGCCATAGTGCCTAGATAATGATTACAACTACTGCAGAATTCCAGTCCAACCACCTCAACATATGCATTTACCCATGAAAGGTTTCACAACATTTCACACACATGAGCTGGAAAAACACACAAGGTTCATCCCAGGCAACGTCATGCAGCAGCATAAACTTTATCTTTTCTCCAGCCCGCGGTTCATATCAAACTAAACCCTCAACCCTTCGTAGCTAGGGAGGCTTATAGTATAGGAAAGGTATGTATGTGACCACAAAACTAGCATGTCCATGAAGAACACAAACGAGGTGCGCATGTCAACGAACTATACAACACCTCATAACTTTGCCCAAATAGACAATGCACAAAATGTGCATCTGGGCACGACCACCTAAATCCATCACATTATCTACGATCTAAGGAGCTTTTCCAATCATAGCCACCACGATGGCCTTGATAATATGCCCTACATGGGCGCATATTTCCAGGAATATGTGGAAAAAGAGCCTATAATTAGCTAAGGAGAGAAAGAACCCAGGTAAGTGATAAAAAGAGAAAAAAAAATCATACACATAGTTCCTCAATACTAACTTAAGCATCAGATATTTTACCCTGGATCCAATTTGGAGGTTCTTGCCGGAAGGAGTAATACAACGCTCAATGTCAATAGAGGTTGCTGCCATTATCCGAAGAGTTCATACCACATAAATATGCATTAAATTTACATTTTATTGTTCCATACATGCTTACAACTAATGTTCACAAAATAACTTTTAAGGTACATGTATTACTTTGCTAATAAAAATAAGAAGGGTTGGATAGGTATTTGTGTTCGGTGATGACTCGGGAAATTGGTTGTATGGACCAAGAGAGGATCGACTACTTACACAAAATCCTAGGGCAGGATAATAAATTATTTGTTTGTGCCATACTTTGAGATGCGATGGTTAGGATGTTCATTTCATTTGATAATCTTTTTTTAGCAATATTTTAAGGTTAATGTACTTAAAGGTGCAAGGACCATTGGAGGTTAATTTTTACTGTCCAGCAAAGAAGTGTGTTTACTGGATAGATCCCCTGCACTTCCAACCATCTGAAGTATTTATCAAAATTTTGAAAGCCGCTATTAATGACCCAAGTGATAAAGTGATATGAGTTTGAACATGATCCAGATCAAGGTGTGAGTTTCTCCACATGTTATTCTATTTACTTTATTTACTCCCTTCGTCCCACTAAAACTTGCTTATTTACTTTTTCAAAGTAGAATTTTGTAAACTTTGACCTTAAATTTCAACTAATATATAGATAACAAAAATATCATGTGAGATCTTGTTAGATTCATCTTAATATCTATTTTCTAAATGTCAATTATTATACATAGTTAGAGATATTGACAGTTAAATATTGTCATTGAAGACTATGAAAAAAAACAAGCAAAAATTAGTGGGACAATGGGGTATCTATTATTATGATTTTCATAACTTATGTTGCTATAAATCAGTACAAGAAACAAACGAAAACATGGGAGTGTGGTTATTTCATAATGTTATACGGGGCAGAGTGCGTTCAGGGAGTACGGTTGGATTACCTAGAAATTGATGAAGTAACTATTAACTTTTTTCTTTTGACCATTTTGTCTAACACAATTTGTCTCTCAATTGTTCGCTAATATTTATTACAAATTTTCTATTCACAATTTTTTTCCGAAGGTATACGGGCCGTATTCACAATATGATATCAACACCGCAAAAAATTGTTTAGCCAGCCATTTAGTACACGCCCGCTCAGCGACTCTGGGGAAATTCTAACGTGGTAGAGTATCACCCGTGAACACATATCGATGACATGAATTGTGCGGAATAGAACTTGCGTGGTTTCTATTCATATCTATAAATTATTGCTTACTTTGCATTGTCTATAGATTTTTGTTAGGCTATACGATCGTGCCATGTATGTTATTACAAACTGGATCTGTGATTCAAGACTATTTTGAGGCGGGATTATGAATAAAATAGATAGTATCACCACAAGACACGATACAACTTCCGAACTCAGGATCTCATCCCGCTAGTAGAGATCAACCCATTAAAGGCGGTGATAGAAGGCAATTATTTATAAATGAATACGGAATTGTCTTGTTTTACATGTTCCAAACTCGGAATGCCTAATCGACCCTATGAAAAATCAAATTAAAGGTGGTTATTCATCAATTGAAGGAGGTTTTTGAATAAATGCCTTTAATTAGGGCTAATTAAAGGAGGTTAACCTTATAACCACCTTTAATTAGCCCTAATCAAAGGCGGTTGTATTAAACCACCTTTGGTTGAGGATGGTTCCAAGTTTAGAAAGTGGACACGAATAGCCTTCCGAGTTTATAACGAGTGTCTGTAACAATTGTGAAAAGACGATATATCTTCCAAGTTCGTAAAGTCCATCGAGGGCAAGGTTTCAAACTCAGAATGGTAATTTCGGATAAAAATGTTTTTTGTAATGTGGGTTTCGAACTCGGAACCCACTCTGTATGATAAGAAAAATGCGCCCATTTCTTCAAGTCTTCACAAACAATAAAATTTTAAGGGTTTTACCCCTTTCCTGGTCCATTGAAGAGCATTGTATTCATTGGAGAAGATAAGTTGTATAAAATTTAATTTTTACATAATTATTGGTTTTACATATATATAAACCTTGAATTGGTTTGTAGTTAGGCTAACTAGAGTTTAGGGTTATGATTATTGTTGTGAGAACGCTAATGGGTTGCATTGTAATTGAATTGTAGGAGAATGGAACATGATGAACTCATCGATAATGTCTTGGAAAATCACTCGACTACATGTCATTGATTGAAATATTTCTTATGGTAGCGTTTGAAGATACTTCTAGAAATGGTGTTGTGCAAGCCCGGTGCCTGTGTAAAGATTGTAGAAATGAAGTGTATTTAGGGAGGAAGAAGTTGTGGAACATCTAATGGGGGCTTTCAAACTTTTTACACTCGTTGGGTATGGAATGGGGAAATTGGAGAATCGACGCGAATGATTGATTTGAGTAACACGAATGTGGAAGATGAATTAGATGGGAATGTGGAATTTGACAAAATGGCTGAGGATATTGCAAGAGAGTTTCGCGGTAACCTCTAGGCATTACAAGATTTACTTGATGCCAAAGAGATGCCATTGTACTATAGTTCAAAACATTCAGTACTTAGTGCGACTTTGAGAATAATGAAATTGAAGGCCTAATTTGGGTGGACCGATAAGTCGATAACCAAAACTCTTGAATTGCTTAGGGAATTGCTCCCCGAAGGTAACATAATGCCGAATAGGTTGCACGCCGCAAAAAATATTCTCTGCCCCAATGGGATTGGAATTGAAAAAATATATGCTTGGCTGAATGATTGTATGTTGTACCGGGGAAAAAGATGAAAATCTAGAAAACGTCAGATATGTGATGAGCCTCGGTACAAATTGAAGAGGGGTGCAATTGTGGTGGGTGCAAAAGTGTTGAATAAAACAAAGAAAAAAACACCGGCAAAAGTGATGTGGTATCTCCCAATCGTTCCTCGATTGCATAATTATTTGCGTGTAAGGAAGATGCAAAATTGTTGCAATGGCACGTGGAGAGGGATGGACCGGTGAATGATGTGATTAGACATACGTCGAATGGTGAGCAATGGAAAAATATCGATGCTCTTTACCCCGAGTTTGGAAAAGAACCCCAGCATTTGAGGTTAGGCCTATGTACCAATAGAATGAATCCATTTGGTAATATGAGTAGTACACATAGTTCTTGGCTTGTTATGTTGGTTATCTACAATCTTCCGTCATGTTTGACAATGAAACTTATGTATGTGTTGTTATATGTGATAATTTCCGGATCTATAGATGTGTATCTTGCTCCTCTTGTTAAGAATTTGTTGACGCTATTTATGGAGGGTGTGCAAACAATTGACGGGAGTGTTACAGATTACTTTACATTGAAAGCGATGTTATTCTGTACTATTAATAATTTTCCCACGTATAGTAATTTGTCTGATTACTCAGTGAAAGTCCACTTTGTGTGCCCCATGTGCAAGAATGACACTGATTACCACCAATTGAAGAATGGTTGTAAAACTAGATATCAAGGTCAACGTAGGTTTCTTCCGGCGGACCATCCATGGCGATTGGCAAAAAAATGGTTCAATGGGGGAAGTAGAGGCTAGAGAAGCACCAGTTTCACAAATAGGCACTCAAATATTTGAAACTGTGAAGAATTTTCCCATTGACTTTTGGAAGAATAAACGTAAACTGCCTATGGATGAGAGTTTGAAGAAATGCTCCATTTTCTTCATATTACCTTATTGGGAGCATTTGGATGTTAGACATTGTCTCGATGCTATACACATTCAGAAGAATGTGTGTGATTCTTTGGTCAGGATTTTGTTGAATACCCCTAAGAAAACAAAGGACAAGCTTAAGGCTCGGTTAGATGTGGTTGAGACCGGTATTAAGAAGAACTTAGGCCTGGTGAGTTCCAGTGAAAATTGTTTCTTGCCACTTGCTTGCTATTCTATGTCTCACTCGGGGAAGAAATATTTCTGTGAGACCCTTAGAAGTGTTAAGATCCTGCCCGCGTATTCTCCAACATTAGTACTTGTGTGTCAGTTGAGAAGTTGAAGCTGGTTGGGTCTCATGATTGTCATAATATAATGCAGGAATTGAATGTCATTGCGATTCGATCATCATTTTCATCCCATGTAAGACTATGCCTTACGAAGCTCTGTTTGTTTTTGAAGTATATTTGTAGAAAAAAAACATTAGTGTGTTCAAGTTGGACCATTTGCAGATAATAATTGTTGAAGTTTTGTGCCGAATGGAAATATATTTTCCACCATTATTGTTTAACATTATGGTCCACTTTTATGTCCATCTTGTGAGGGAGATAAAGCTTTGCGCATCTATGTTTCTGAAGTGGATGTACCTGTTTGAGAGGTACATGAAAATATTCAATAATTTGTTGAAGAATGGTACACGCCCGATGCAAGTATTGTGCACTAGGTTTTCTATGTGAGGGACCCTTCCGATCCTAAGTGGGAGATTGTTGTGGAAGGGAAATGCACATTTGTTGAAGATTATGAAGTCAAATAAATTCTTAGTTTAAGTCAAAATTCAAACGGTGTTGGAATCGATGATGCTATCTTGCTTGATGATGTGTGTTATATTGTGTTCATATTTTGTGTGATTATTATGATTTTATTAAGATATAATTTGCACTTTAAGGTGTTTTTGGTGCAGGAATTCATTGATTGCGGAGAATTGAGAGGGAGCTATACATTGTACTCTTTTTCTCTTAACCAACGGTTTTTTCCCACTGGGTTTTCCAGGTTAAGGTTTTTAATGAGGCGATGTGCTCCAATGAAAAATGTTCTTATTTTATAAGACATTTTTCCAGGGATGAAGGAAGAGAGGCAAAAGTAGAATTGCTGAAGTTATGGGGTGAAAAGTGAATTCTTGAAGACATGTGGATTTGAAGAAAATAAAGATATTCACTTCCCATATTGATAAGGATTGTATTATCTCATTCCATTTGAAATTCCTTAATTTTAGAATTAGTTAATTAGAGTTGGAATAGAATTTGATTTATTTTCGGAAGAAGAATCCGAATTGAGTATTGTTTTGGTTTTTAGCCGAGCAAAGGTATATAAATACCAAAAGGCCTTGCAGCATGAGAATACATTTTTACGCAGTAGTTAGGTTTTAGTTTTAGAGTAAATTATATTCATTAGTCAGTTTGGTTTCTAAGGCTACGGAGGAAGTTTAGTTTTATTTCGGAAGCTTAATTTTCTTGGTTTCATCAGCAATTTGGTGCGCAACAATTTCTTGGTTCTTAGTGCATGCATGCGAGCAGATCAAATTCTATGGTTTGGTCTGTATCCTTTAATTAGTTAGTATTTTATTAGATTAATTATGTATTGTTTTTATATTATTTATTTGTTTAGTTTAATTATTATGAGTAGCTAATTTATATATCGGCATGGAATAACAAGCATTAGTTTATGAATCGTGAGGCCTAATTGTTTTATAATTGATTCTTATGTGTTCTTGATTGTTCTTGGTTAAATTTATTTCTGATGTGTTTAGGTCTGATCAACTTGAATATTATTGGGATAATGCTATCTAATTCTACTAATACGTAATCGTTGGAAAGGGTTAGTAAGTAGCGAATTCTTGTGAAAAACAGTTAACTAGCTAAGACTGTAATAGCAAGATGGGGACCAATTAAGTGTTCGCTACTATTGTCTTTTACTTTGGTAATTGCTATATCGGGTTCTTTTCATTCTTAATGCTATCGAGGTGTGTATCTGGTTCAGCGAATACTTTCCGGGACCATCTTGGTAAGGGAAACAATCAATTAATTATAATTGGTTAATTGTCGATAAAGTACGAAAGAATTAGGGAGGTTAAGCGTACCTACTTTCCTATAACTTATAGATGCATATGAATTGATTTATCTTTGCGCCTATGATCGATGTTTAACTAATGTGAGTTATTCCGAGCCGATTACCTTATTCATATATTTTATAGACATTTATATCTGTTAGTTGCATTATTATTTTATATTAGTTAGTTGCATTATTAGTTGTTAGATAAATCTGAAAATTAAGGTGTGGTGGCTACACCAAAAGTGTTCTATATTAGTAGGTATTTTATTATAGTTTTTGCTCCGTTCCTCATGGGATCGACTCTACTTGCTACTGTACTAATTTCATCATTAGAGTTTGCAGATTATTTTGGTGAGTGAAACGACGTTCACCACTTGAGGAGGACGGTTTTAGTTTGAACAATTTCTTTGGACGTAGCGATCATGATGAGAAAATTTGGGTTGCTGTCCATGGAAAGGTCACACGTAAAAGGAGGAGGGCCAAGAAGGTTATGAAGAAAAGAAAACATAAGAAGTAGCGTCAATGATTGTAACTTTCTTTGTTTTGAAAATGAACTCTTAAAATTTTGAATGAGCTAAGTTATTTTAAGCAGCAAACATCTAGTAATGTTCAAGAGTAGATAAAAACAAGCTCTAAATTAGCAAT
Organism: Rubia yunnanensis; assembly: GCA_037428765.1. Taxonomy (NCBI): domain Eukaryota; kingdom Viridiplantae; phylum Streptophyta; class Magnoliopsida; order Gentianales; family Rubiaceae; genus Rubia; species Rubia yunnanensis. The sequence goes on along the minus strand of CM075069.1, from coordinate 58,145,729 downwards.
GGCATCTCACGTGATAATTAAAATATCAATCCATAGTTAAAACGATGCAATTGCTAAAGTCAACCCTAACTCGTTTTCCAAACTACTAGTTAGAAATAAATAACCATCCTTAAAACAAAACAAGTTGAGTGACCAAATAACATTCAAAGAAAGTGACGTGGATGTGGATCGGTCTAGACGAGGTTGGTGCGTTGCTACGAGATGGCGCTCGTAGGCTCTTTGTCTTTTCTCAATCTTCAAAATCCTCACCTTCATCACCGTGAACTCCTTGTAAACTCACTTATAGCAATCTCTTACACCTTTGAGGAGGTAGGCCTTCTCCGAATCTACAAAAGTTAACCGTATACAAATTAATATGTATTACGATAAACATAATAAGAAATAAATTAATTTCACTAACCTTCTTCAACTCTCGGGATTTTGCTCGCCTCCCCCATCGTCTTGGTTCTTATAGCACCACTTATGATCAACCAAGATCCACTTATTATTTTTGAAGTATTTTTTGTCAAAAAACATTGGTGGTTTTCTCCCAAACTCCTGTATGGGAGGCTCCTTACCACCTTCACGCGGTGGCAACCCAAAGCACGTGCTTAAATATTGCCACCCCAGGGTTGATCTTCCTACCCTCTATTATAAAATAGAACATCATCAAGGTGGCATAGTTGGGCTCGGTGATGTGTTCGGAGGATGGGAAATAACATCTTGCAATCATTTCATAGACAATACGATTGTTGATTGTCAAATATGGTAGATAAAAAGTCTCTGGCTTACCCAAAAAATGGCCACGTTCCGTTGGAAATACCTCACACTACATTGGATAGGGTCTACATATGGGTAATCAACAAGTAGTGGCCATGTTTCCCTATGATAACAATCACCCAATAGGACCCTCAACGTCTTCCGAGTGAACACTTTCCGGGTTCCTATACGGGCACTCAAGGTTTTCATTCAAAATCCATTGATCAATTTTAATATGAATCCCCCCTACCCTAATGGAGTAAGCCTCATTCAAAACTTCGTGTAAATAAATATACCCGTGATTGTTGTTAGTCGATCTAGAGCGAGGGATGCATAATGAACCTCCTCTTTCCATTTGAGAAAATGTCGACTAAGTATAAGAATGGTAGAAGCCAATTGTATCTCTGAGGCCGAAAAGGTGTGTGTTGGGGGGGTTGAAATTCAGTGGAATGAGGGTTTGACTCGATTTGGGGCTTTTTTAATACAAAGTATCTTCCGAGTTCGGAAGCTGGTCGGCCCTTGTTATTGAAGAGCCGAATTACACTTTTCAAACTTGGAAAGGGTAATTCAGCCTTTAGTAACAGGGGCCAAATCGGTTCCGGACTAAAAACCGATTTAATTCTAAAAAAACTAGGCTTTTTTCCAACTCGAGAAGGGCCAGAAATGGGGGACGAGCTTGGAACCTATATTTACCAACTCAGATACTAGTTCAGTTCCAATGGTCAATTGGAGCCAAACGGCTTCCGGACTCGTAACATCGTCTTGACTTCTTTTAAAGACTGAATCGTTTTACGAACTCGGAAATCCGTCATCCCCAGGGTCATTTTTCAATTTTTTAAGCATTTCATGTCCAATTTATTTTTTCAAAATCAACCAATACCCAATTTTTTTAAATCACCTTCACCAACATAAAATAAAATTAGAAAATTACTAAAATTCATGTAATAAACTACAATTCTAGAATTTTACCAAATTTCAAAGCACATAATCCAAACACGACAGATAAAAAAGTTTTTTTCACATCCTCCATAACACACTAGAACATGCGATTAACGTCCGCATCGAGATTGCCTTCCTCTTGGTTAGCACCATCCTTCACTTTTTCCTCACTCTCCGAAAAAATTGGCTCGAAGTTAGGTGACTCTTCATCCTCGCTTAGCACAAGATTGATTCCTTGGGATTCCTTGACACGTTGTTCCTACGCCTCTTCTAGCCAACATCTCGTGCAATTGCTTCATGCACCACGAATGCAATTGAAGTACCAGCCAATTTGGCTCTTCAAATTTCCAAAACAAGCAAATTACACACACATTCTTCAAAAATAATAACAAATAATATGATATTTTAATATAAAAAATCTATAAAAACTAAATTCTAAAACTTACGAGGAGACGAACCCTTAGCTCTATCAAGATTCTCATCCCTAGCCCTTTTTACATTATTTGCGGCTTGACCTAGAATCACACGTTGCTCCCATCTACCGTCAAATCCAAGCTGCAACTACTTATGTTGGAACCATGCCTTATCATAGTACTGCAATCGGAGAGAAAGATCGTAGGGCAGGACACCGGTTTTCTTCATCATAGTTGTAATCAATCCACTGTAGGGTAGATCCTTCTTCTTTGTATTCGCGGCCTTGAGCATGCTCATAATGATGGTGAACTCAGGTTTCACGTAGTAGAAGAGCATCAAGTTACTGATGGTCGGCTCACATGTGTGCCCACACGTGGGCAACACTTTCAAGCACACCGACTCATAAATGAGGTGTTGCTCAACTGTAAGAACCCCAATGTCATAACTCTCCACCGGGCCCTCTGTAACAGAAATATTTCCTATCCATTTCTACAAGGTCTATTGGGTGGATTCGGTGACCGATGGCCAACTTTGTTGGTGATAGATGTATAGAGGGGCATGGGGATCAAATTCGGTTATCAGTTGCTCGGGGGAGGTATAGCTTGATCATAGGGTATCATTGATTTTATACTTTTTAACCGTAATTAGTTTTTCCATTGACCTTAATAATATCCCTATTATTCATGCTTTGTCCTAAATTGGCATAAAATTTAATCACCTTGTTTACGCGGATATTTTCCTCTAAGCACAACAAATTCTCAAGGTGTTGAAATTTGAAAATATCTAACAATTAGCGCAAGCTCAAATTGGATATCGATGATGCACAAATAACCTTGTAATTAACAACTTTATTCTTTGAAATTTCCACATACCTCTCCTCCACATTCTTATTGAAAAATCGTTCTGACTCTCCAATCTCAGTGAACAGTTGATGGCTATGGTCACTCGCTACTCCGGTGCTCTTCTTTGTGTGCCTAGGCCTTGATATTGCTACGAGATTGGAGAATTGTTGAAAAATTTAACGGTTAGGGTTTGAAGAGAGGTTCAATTTGGTGTTTTGAGTATGAAAGTCGATGCTCTGATTTGGGGATTTTTTTAATACTAATTCTGGTTCTGAGTTTGGAATTTGTTCGTAGGGTACAACTTAAAGAGTGGATAAGGTTACAAGTTTGGAAGCTCTGTTAGATGCGAAAAAAGAGAGCATTAGAGGTGGTTTTCAAAGGGTATTAAATACTCTAAGAAAACCCGCCATTTTCCCACCTTTTCTCCCATACCAAAACCTCTTCATCCTTATACTCCATTTACTTCATCTTAAAATCTCCATTTCTCTTCATCATTCAAACGAAAGGTACGTATGTGTTCATGATTAATACACCTACTTTCCTCTTCATTTTGGTAAATTTTCACTCCATTTTCTCAACTTTTATGAGGAGGGAGCTCATTTACTATTCTACTTGTAGGTTGGAAATCTTTGAGAAAAATGAATCTCTCACTTGTTTGATGTAAGGGTTGGTGGTTCTAAACCCTATGTTTCTTAAATGGGAGAGATGGTTTCTTTCATGGTTGATTTTTTAGGGCTAATGTTAATATTGGTAGTTTAATCTTCTATATTAAGTGAATACCTAATGAATGTGATTTAGGTAGTACTCGGAGTTATGATATTTTTTATTTTATCTAGTGGGGGTTGTTTGTTAACCTAATAAAAAATGCGGGGTTTAGAAATCCACTAACTGTGTTTTATGAAGTTAGTTTCATAAATTCATGAGGAATTTGTGAATGTAGGTTTAATAATGTCTAAGAAGGACTTGTGATGATGTGTCACGTTCACAAAGTACCAAACCCGGGACGTTGGGATTTAGTTGCGATGTTGATGATGTGTCCGACTAGAGAGGAATAGCCAAAACTCATTGTAGAACACTAGAACGTAGGATGGCTTGGAAAGAGTTAACTACATTGGTTTTCAACAAGTCGGCCAAGTGTTTGTCCAAAGAACGTGCAAAATGCACTACTAGAAAACAAGTACATTCACACCGGCAAAAAATCATGGGAATAAAATACCGGTGCACAAGTACACAGTTGGACCGGTATAGCTCATGTTAACCTTAGTACCGGTGCCTTTGAATATATACGCACCTATGTAATGTCTGCTGGTTTAGGTTTTTGTAATTTTTGCACCGGTTATATCTGTAGAGGTGGTATCTACCGGTGCTATTGTATATTATTGCGCCGGTAACAAAAATATTGGTGTATGAATATGCTTAAGTTGTCTGACTTTGGTGCCAAAAATATTTATTCTTAAACCGGTTATATGTTTTACCGGTGTGTAAGAAAATGCGGGAAAATTGCAAAAATGTTACACCGATACCATATAATACCGGTGTATATAATGCTGAATTTTGAAAAAAAATACATACACACCGGTATTTGTCTTTATACCAGTGTATAAAAGTGCATTTAATGCTCACCTACCACTTTTTTTGGCAGGTTAAAAATGGGAATTTTGGGAGAATGAGTTCATGTCTTCTTTTGGTTGATGAAAGCATTGAATGATCTACTATGATGACCCTTGAAGGTACTATTTTTTAAAATATATTTATGGATATTAATGAACTCATTATTGGTTTTGGTTGTAGACATATATATCTTGTGTGTTTGATCATTTGATGGTGATTGAGGTAGAATTGTTGATATTAGTTTGTCATTTGTTCTCAATGTTGGTGTAGTTAATGCTATGGCTATTGATTGTTATATTGTAGGAAATATTATGAATGTGATAATTGTAATGTGAAATATTGGTGTATATGGTGCATAAATGATCTTGCATGATTTGGATGTGGTCATGAAATTGTATTGTAATAAATGTGTTGAAGTTTGATTGTTGAACATTTATTGATATGTAGAGTTGTATTGTGCCATCGAGAGGCGTAAGCATGTGTATGCCAACGTGAGTAGGGTGAGCGGTGAATATATTGTCTTCGTTGATGAGTTTTTGGGCCAATCTTTTATTCGTGAGAAGCAAATATTATGTCTTTGTAGTGCTTGTAGAAATTGAAATAGTACCAATAACAAGGACATGCTGAAACTCCATTTGTATAGCCGGGGGTTTGCAAAAGATTATGTGGTGTGGATGTTTCATTGTGAAAAATCACACCGGAGGTGATAGTTAGTAGTGAGGGAGAGTGTTTTGGGGATGCTAAATTGGATGACATGTATGAGGAGGTAGTAAATGAATTTAGAGAGAGGCCCGAGGTTTTGGCTAACTTTCTAGGTGAGAAGGATAGACTATTGTATCTTGGTTTCAAGAAGAAAGACATGTCTATGGCATGTTTGATGGAGTTGTTTAATTTGAAAGTTCTTGGTTCATGGAGTGATATTAGAATGAATAAATTGCTTAAGTTTATGAATGAGAAGCTTCCATTGGATAACGGGGTTCCGAACAACCTTTATGAATCGAACAGAACTTTGTGTCTGATGGTAATGAAGTATGAAAAGATATATTCTTGTCCAAACGATTGTGTCTTATATAGGTATGAGCTTAAGGATAAGATTGTTTGTCCAGTATGTAATGTGTCGCATTATAAGAAAAAGAGAAATGTGGCTGTTGGTGGAGAGCATGATGTGTTGGTGAGAAGGCAGGTGCCCACCAAATGTATGTGGTACCTTTCGATTGTTCCGAGGCTGAGAAGGTTGTTCAAGAATGCTAAGGATGCAAAGAACTTGACATAGTACATGGATAGGGGAGGTTATAAAGATGATGATATGATTCGGCACCCGGCTGATGCGGGCCAGTGGAAGAAATTTGATAAGATGTATCCAAAGTTTGCATCCGAACCTAGAAATTTGAGAATGGATTTATGTATTGATACTATGATGCCTTTCTATGAGGTGATTTAAGAAATTTTGGAGTTGGATTATGTAGAGTTCAAAGTTGTTGTGCTCAAGTGCCGTTGGGTGGAACATGGTTTCGGTGTTGTAGTCGACTTGAATCGCATAGGATACAAAGATGACAAATTCATCTTAGCTCCCCAGGCACGCTAGGTTTTTAATATCAAGGACCCTTCAAATGAGAAGTTTTATGTGGTGTTTCACGAGAAGAAATTTTACTTTGAAGAGGAAATTGATCACCCACTCATAATTGATAGTCCAGGGTTTCCATTAGTATTTCCTGGTTTGGAGGATGTAGGGGTAGCCGTGGTGGAACGGTGTTCTCATGGTAATGGATTGTGGGTTGATGAGAGCTGTGAAATAATGGGTGATGACAATGTGTTGAAGCGGAAGAGATAGATAGTAATTTCCACGCAGTTGGATTTCGTACCAATGTTTTGTATAATACCCATCCCTTTATGATGTGAATTACTGTGACATGTATGTGGACCGTTTTTTGTTTTCTAGTTGCTTGGTATGATCCATTCTTCCATTGGAATGCATTCGTATTAAATGGATGAAAACTTATTATCAATGGTTTTCATTTTTTTGGACATATGCACCGGTAAGGTAGTAAAATACCAGTGTAGAAAAATAGAGTAGATGCTCTATTTCATACATGCGCACCTGTGTTGTTTACATACGCACCGATATATATACCGGTTCTGTATACTTGAAAAAATTTAAGAATTTTAGTCTCGGGTCACATAATGCATTTCTTTTACATTTAAAGCAGCCTAAAGTAACTGCTTTTGGACATTATTTACACCGGTATGGTGAACATACGCACCGGTATATATACCGGTGATAGATACTTAGAAAAAAATGACATTTAGTTCTCTGGTCCTATAATTTATTATTGGAGCCAATTAAAGTAGCCTGAAGAAGCTGCTTTTGGACAAAATGTACATCCGTACCACATGTATATGCACCGGTACTTATACCGGTGCTGGATACTTAGAAAAAAATTGAAGTTCTGCTCTCCGGTTTTTTATTAATTGTTATTAAAAGCAGGCAAAAGAAGCTGCTTTTACCTGCTCCCTACACCGGTATGTGGCTATAATTACCAGTGTAAAAATATTAAAGATTGCATGAATTCAAAATAGCAATACATTTTCACAAGCTGAGATTTGCATCTCTCACCATACAGTTGTTCCCTTAAAGGCATATCAATTGAAATTCGACAACGGTGCCAATAGAATCAGGTAAATCACTTTAATGTCTTTTCTATATGATTAACTAACCTTGGAATCTCAACTACATTGATTGAGCATTTGATATCATGATTAACTTGACTTGCATGCAAGATGTTTGATAAAATGCTTCAATGTGTTTTTTAGAAAATGGAACCTAAATCCAATTTGAAAATGATACACCAATCATCCTCTCCTTCTCTGCCAAATGCGTTGCGGGACACTTACCCATATGGTACCTTTGTGTCCGAGGAGGCTAGGTTGGTACATGAATCATACAAAAGACGTTGCCATTACCCAGAGAGAGGAATTGGGCCATCTCCCCTATTCGAACAAACCATCTACAAGCTTGGGTGAGAAAAATTCTACGAGACTCCACAACCATTCAACCTAAGCATCGTAAGTGAGTTTTATGAAAACTTGAGGTGCAGTCTGAACCTGAGTCAGGTGTACTGTAGAGGCAAAACTGTCCCTATCACGCTAGAATCTATTAATGGTTTGATTGGGTTGCCCAATGTTCCAAAAAAATGAGGACGAGTTCCTCGCACTCCATATTCACGGTGGTGATTGCTATTATCTACAAGATCCAATTAGGATGGAGATCGTTGTGACAGTAACTAGGAAAGGTACCGACATAGATGAGCTGGTCAAGCCAGGTTGGAGAAAAATACTAAAGAAGACTCTAACTTCATAATTGAATGTGTAGTATCATTTTGTGGCGTCTAGAAAGTCCACAAAAGTTGCCTGGCCTTCTTGTATGCAATAAAGAAAGAGCTTCGATGGAATTTTGGTCATCAAATTTTTATAATGTTAAGTGCGGAATGGGATAAGATGGGGTCATATGGTTTTGCAGTATCATCTCTGCCCTTTGTTTAAGAGCGAGAGTTAATGCACATCCACATGACGTTTATGGGCAACCAATGGGTAAGATTTGCATGGAACCTTTCTACAAACAACTATCTGACATGTCTGTCCCTACCAATGAAATCAGAGTCGCAACCTTGGAGGTCGGTGTACAGAACTTGCTTGAAGAATATAAGTATCAGAGATCCTGATACGACCACATGGCCAAGGTTATAACTATTAATTTCCTGGCGTCGTGGAATCTATTATAAATTTCCTTATCTTCTGCAAATGCAACGTGGAGGAAATGGATGTTGGTACAAGTACCTGTGATGGAGATGCAATAGGAGAAGATGATGATGTGGAACCATTTTCTCGTTACTATTTGTAGAAAACTTGTATTAGTTGTTCAAAGTTTTAATTATGTACCACCCCCATAATTTGTTGCACTTAGACTTTCTGACACTTGCAGTTTTATTAGAATGTAATTCATTCCATCTTAATTAACTTGGGAAATGATGAGTCGAGTTAGAGATTTTATAATCTTTGTGGTTTATTGTTTTCGGGTAAAATTACTACCGAGCACACAAATTATGTCTAAAACTTATAGTTGGGCTAAACCAAAGATCAGCACCGTGTATGAAAGCTTCATTATATTACATGAATGGTGAGAATTAAAAAAATATACAATTCGGAGCTATGGAAGCTCCCATATAAATTTTGGGGTCATAGTGCAATTTTTGGTAATATAATGCAAACATTCAATGTTAGTTTTATAGGCCCTTCCGTGCATCCGTTGGGTGTGGAAACGCATGACCATGATCGCATTGCATTGAATTGCATTTCACTTCCGCCAATTTCTTATTTTGACGCTTCCAAGATTCTTGGAGAGACTAAAGTGCAAAAGTAAAAAAGTTAACTCGTACATCGAAATTGAAATTCACTTGAAATGAATGGTAGCCCAAACGTTTATATTGTATTTCCAAGTAGCACAATTGGGGAAATGGATGGGTTTGGACCCTATAGTGAGTTCGAGAGATAATTGGATTACACATTGAAACTTTGAAGAAAACCTTTACCATTTACTCTAAACATGTACTAGCGCTTTCGTTCAATTCCCCCACCAGGACACAATTATGTATGATTTAAGCCTAGAATATTAAATTTGGTACTTTATATATTTTTTGAACGTGTCATATACGTATGTCACATTTGGGGGACCTAATTGCAAGAAAAGAATATCAACAATTTCTAGGTTCGTATTTACCTTGGAGGTCCAAAAACTATCCATATGAAGTATCCAACATTATAAAATGGTGTTAAGGTCCATGGAATAGTGGTCGACGGGGTGAATATAAATGTTTGGGGTCAAAGTGGAAATTTTACAAAATATAAGAATGCTTATTGATTTCATCGTACGGGGCCCATGCTTAGTCAAAATAAGGTTGAAACGACTAATAGGATGTCTAATTAATTAAATTAAGCTTCAATTTGAGTTACTAGAGTGGCTAAAAAAATATGTGGAAGGTAAATGAAAGTGTATAAAAAATTGTAAGATAGACATTTTTTATATACATCGGTATTTTTTGGACATTACCAGTGTATGATTCAAATTTTTCATGGTGTGAACTGAAAAAAATTGAACTTTTGATTAAGCATCTGTACATTTACTCTCGGGTTACCAAATAAAGAATTAAAGCAGCTGCGGGCAGCTGCTTTTCACCTCAATTTTACATCGGTGCCTTTCCTTTTGCATCGGTATTACTACCGGTGCTGCATACTTAGAAAATTTTATAACACCAAATCTTGACATGGTATATACATACGCACTGGTATTATCCATATTACAAGTGTAATTGTAGCGGGTATATTAAAAAATTCACATTCAAACGGCCATAACCGCATCTCCTCATCAAACCCCATTATTTTTTATCCAATACTCCCCTCCACTATTCATCCCTTTAATTTCCACTACAATTAACCACCATAACTCCTCATCAATCATCATAACTTCCTATAACTTCCCGCTATCCTTGCTATAAGAGGTTGAAGAGCACACATCCCTTGCCCAACAACAAGAGAAAGAAGAACTTCTCAACATTCACCAATTTTGCCATTTTGCGCATTGAAGTAGAGGAAGTTAGCCCATTTTCATTCCATCGATGAAGGTTAGTAATCTATGTTTACTTTTCTATGGGTTCCCATATCACTTTTTTGTGAAATAATCATTAATATTGATATTCCCAATACATGTTCGACAGAATGCCTCAATGACATAAAACATGATATTGAAGAAAACCCAAAATGAGAGCCTTGTGTGGTATGATTATGCAAATGTGAGGATCTAGAGATATATAATTTTTGTGGAAATATATTTGGTTATCTCATGTGGTGGCTTATGATCATGTTGGTAGTAGTAAAAAAATCTCCTATACCATTTTTTATGTCATAAGGGTTGCGTATGTGCCACTTTGTTTGTTGTTCAAGTTTTATCGTTGGCTAACTTATAGTAGTATGAAGTGCACTTGTTTCTCCATGTTTTATCAATGACATTGTATGTTGATGTTCTATCGATGTTGATCTTCAATACGTGTTGTTGGATATCATTTTTGTGAGGTCAATGGGTTAGTTGACTTATTGAATTAACAATTATTTATTCTATTGTCGTAGATGCCGCCAAAAAGGGGGAAATTAAACACGAAGAGGAAGCGACCGGTAGCAAACAAGAAGGAGAAGGTTAACGCTACTGAGATCGATGTGAGTGAACAAGAACTGCCTCTAAAAAAGATCCCATTGCAAATACAATTTGAGGAAGAAGCACAAAAAACATGAATCGACTAGTGCAGAGAAAGAAGAACCTGCCCCACATGGACATGGGAATGAGGGAGATGTTGAGGGAGATGATGCGGGTGAAGCGGTGTCCAAACCACCAATTGAAAAGGGAAACGGGAAGAGCACACGCAAATCAAGAGCAACTATTAATAGAGATGACAACAACTTGTCCAAGACTGGGGGCAAACAAGGAGAGGGATTCGACAAGTTTGAGATCAAAAGTTAGATGAGGAAATATGGAATTAGTACGTACCAATCAGTAACGTTGGCAAAGGAGAACAAGCCCATCCCTGTGGCGTTTGAGTTTTGTAGGAAACAGGTAGTTTGCACTAAAAATTGGATAGTGTGGCACACATACGAAAATTACACATTCCAGCACCACATCAAATTTGGCACCTACGAACACTGGTCCAATGTGCCAGAAGATGTAAAGAAAGAGTCATGGAAGGATGTTTTGGTAAGCTATTCGTGACTTGAAGTGAATAATGTTATGTTTAAATTATTTCACATTGAACACATGACTAATGTCTTCCTATTCATATGTTTTGTTGCAGGAGAGCTTCACAATTGAAAAAAATTTGAATGAACTCTACTTCAAGTGCTGAAGAAGGATTGCACGGACAGGGAAAAAGACCAACATTGGAACTGGAAGCCAAAGGTGACAAACAAGTTCATCCACAACGTGAACAGTGGAGTCAACAAATCAGGAGTGAAACCATGGGAGAAGTACAAGTGGATGGATGAAAAAGAATGGTATTTGTTTGAGCGGAGGCGTCAATTTCATATATGATTCCATAGAATTAATTCTAGTAACTATGTATCACACCACTTCTGTTAATGTGTATATAAAATAATATGAACGATATCAGGTGATTCGAGAGACAAAAATTGAGCACAATTTGGGCTAGGATTACACACGCCACACTGGGAGAAAATGTAATCGATACATCCTAACAAAATAACTGAGGAGCAAAAGGAAAAGGAGAGAAATAGGTTGACCGTCGAGGGCTACACTGAAGAGGAGATTGAGCAACAACTCAGTCAAAAGGAGTTCACAATGAACATATCTCTTGTCTACCTTGAGGCAAACAAGGATAAGAAAGGGTTGTACACATCAAAAGAGGTTTAGAAGATCGCACCGGACGTTGTAAGTTATACAAATATCTCTCACGTAAATTAATTCGTACGTCAATTCTACATTCTTCTAATAGAAATTTTCTTTCCAATATCAATACAGTTGAAAATGAACGAGCTGAAGGAAAAGGGAACATTGGTACTACAGCTGAGTGAAGACATTCACATAAAGGTTACAAAGAGGAAGGATTACCCAGGCAGGTACAGGGGAACTCAGACGGGTCTACCCACATCAGTGGTTGTTCCTCACCTTTCCCGCAGTAAGCATGGTAGTAGTTCCTCAAGCAATCATACCCCATAGAGGAGATCATCTAATGATCAACCCATTGTGGAATCCATGGTATCGTACCTAGAGAATCTAGTAAAGGGCATTGCATCTGCAGGCAGTGTAAAGATCCTGCCAGGCCTTGATAATCCCAAGAAGTTTATTGAGAAGGCAATGGATGACCTTGTTGTGGGTGCTACAAAGTTGGGTGAAGAGCCTAGTGATGGAGAAGGTGATGAGAAGGTATGCCTACATAATTATATACATTTTCTTTACATTAAATTACACATCTTGAAATCTTCATTATGAAAGTTATCATTTTACTTAACTCTCTAACGAACAGGATAGAGAACAAGTGACTCTGTATGTGAAAGGCATTGTCGGTAGGAAGAAAATGGCCACACATGGGTTGTGACAAATACCTCATCGTCAGGATGTCCAACATGGTAGTGTAGCTCGCAGGAGAGTATGCGAGCCAGTCTACCATCCTAGGGCGGGATTGCCATCGGCGGACCACCAGTTTGGTAACGTTGGAGAGACCTTGAATATCATTATGGATTGGCCCATATCTTTGATAGGAAAGGGGGACGAGAAACCAAGTGACATCTATGAGAAGGATGCCAACATGGAAATGGACGACGAGGACGGGGAGGTTATGATTCTCACCACCGACGATGAGGTACATTCTTGTAACACCTTGACTTTCATTTCACACACATTACAGTGACATGTATATATATATATATGAATTCATGTAACAGGGTGGTACCAGAAAGAGATCCCACTCAAGCAATAATTATCGGTCATCAGCGAGAGGAAAATTCAAGAAGCTGCCAAAATTAGTCCTTCACTGAACCGCAAACCATTGTTATTCATTTCCTATGACCATCAATTTTTACATATTTAAGTTAGCATTTTATGTAGTTTTTCCTCCACAGATAATCAACAGATTAAACCTGACATATTGGCTTATTATGGAGAGATTCATTCGGGAATACAATGCAGCTATCCTAGAAATGATAAGGAATAAGGACTGCATGTTCTTCCATGCATTTTGGCCATTAACCTTTGCACGCAATTACACCATTGGCGTGGGAATAAGATGTTCTGGCCAAGTTCGGAAGGAAGCTCAAGAACATGCGTTCGATGACCTGGATTGATAATGCACAGGTCGATGTGTAGATGGGTGAGTTTCAAACCTTACATCTTTATTTTTATTTTTAATCAATTAGGATTTCATTATTTGACTATCCATGCCGGTATAGGCATCTCTGGATAAAATATGGGAAGATAATGCAGGCCGCATCTAATTCTGCCCTAAAAACTGTGGAAACTTGACCAACATCGAGCAGAAGGGCAAACATCGTTTCAGCCTTATCTGGACAAAAATGAAGGAAACAGAAGTTGAGTTCTAAATTTTCCCCTGTATTAGAATGTAAGGCTTTTTTTCCAGATTTAACATTTAGATTTCAAACCTCTTCCATTTCAGTAATTATTTCCCGTAATTTTTTGACAGCGATCATTGGTACCTCATCATTATCCGTCCAAGAACGGAAGAGGTTTTCACGTTGACACATTTTCGGGGGGTATCAAACCAACTAACTTGATTGAACTGAGGGTCATTACTACGATCAATCAAATAATAAGTCAGTATTGTAATATACTAGAAGAAGTTACCATTTTCATTTACTTTCATGACAGATTTGCATGCACATACCAGAGGGAGAAGAGAAAGAAAGAGTCAAAACCCGACTATACTTGGTAAATCAAGAACATTAAGGTAAGTCATTCTGTCATTTCATCCACATCATTTATTAGGCTTATAATTGGTAATGAAATATACCATTCATGTGCAGTACCGACCCCAGGATGGTTCATGGGAATGCAGGTACTCTGTCATGCTCTAAAGGGAAGAATTTTTTTAATCATTCGGAGATAAACAATATCCTAGAAGTAAATATTACATCTCAAAAATTAGTCATTCAAGATTTATTTAACACACAACATTCTTCACTAACATTGTAATCGACAGATCTTCCCAGAGGGCCAAGGGCCTTACCATGTGTACAAAATTCAAGGTTTTGCAGAGAGATGGTACGGGCTTAGCTCAACGAGTATCAGCATCAGGCGAACACTTCGTTGCAAATTCTCGATGATAAAAATGACATAATAGGTTGATAATTGACTTTCTGTGGTTAATCATATTAAAATTGTGGTGTTGGTGTTTGGTCATACTAAACTTGTGTGGTTTTTAAATTTATTTCCATTCGTGGTGAAGATACATTTTTTATTCATCGTTTCAATAAATTCTTGTGTTTTCGATCAATATTATCATAGGTGTTTGTAGTTTCTTACATTTTCCAAGGTTTGAAATTTATACACTACTGGAAAGTACCCCCATAAGCACCGGTATTTTCATACCATAGGCACTGGTATTTTATGAATTTTCATATCGGTGCGTATGTGAGCGGTGCTAGTAATGTGATACATAGGCACCGATATGTGGTAGCGGTGCTAGAAATTTAAGCCAGCACCGAATATCACTTGTCGGTGCCCAATTTTCACTTTGTTATACCGGTGCTAGAATATATTTCAATACCGGTACCATTTACCGTGCCTATGCATGAAATACCGGTGCTAGTAAATAGGCGATCAATTAAAAAACATCAAACCAGTGAGAATAAACTCACCGGCCGGAATATGAAACAGAACAAACAAAACACAAATAAAAACTGAAGCTCATGTAATTGAACATACATAACACCTCTCAATTCATGAAACAAGATATACGTAAACATAGATTAACAACATCAATCATCATAAAAACTAGAACCTAATTTCCAGAAACCCTAGATAACATCAACGAACCAAAACAGTGAAGGTGACTCGAATCTTGGTGGAGCTGGCAACTCCGACCAGCGAGTAGAGTGTGGGGAGATGGTGTCGGGGATGCTGCACCGCAGGGAGATGGTGCCAAGATGGTTCGTGAGATGACATCGAGGATGGCATCGGAATGATCTATAAGATAGAGTCAAGATGGTTCGGAGATGGAGTCGGGATGACCCGGAGATGGAGTCGGGATGGTTCGTGATATGGAGTCAAAATGGTGTCCGGAGATGGCTTCGAGATGATGTTGGGATATGGTGTCGGCGGCGACGTCAAAGTAGAGAGGGGCGGAGGAGGGATAAAATTGGGAGGAGAGAAATGAGGGTGGGTAGATTTAGGGTTTTGGGGGGTAGTATATATAGGCAAATTTTTAACGGTTCAGATGAAACCAACTTGGGTTTTTTTTTAAGTGTTGAGCACTAGTACCAGTGCCCAAAATGCTCATACCATTGCCTAAGAAATCGAAACACAACTGCTTAGGACTGCTTTGAATTTTTTTTTTTGAAAAAAAAATTGAATCCGAGAGTAAACCTTGGAAATTTTTTCTAAGTGTTGAGCACCGGTACAAAAACCGGTGCCCAAAATGCTCATAACGGTGCCTAGAAATATGAAACGCAACTGCTTAGGGCTCCTTTGAATGGTTTTTTAAAAAAAATTGAACCCGAGAGCAAACCTGTGAAATTTTTTCTAAGTGTTGAGCATTGGTACACATACCGATACCGGTGCTCATTCCAAAATTTCAAAATTTTAAAAAAATCTCTACAAAATTTGGAATGAAAATTGAAAAAAAAAATCATTATCAGGCCATAACATAGCACTGGTATGAATAAAAAACAATGTCGGTGCTAGTATTATTTGATCTCTAAGTTAACTTTTTTAATTATGACTATTAGGCCCATAGAAGAAATTTGGAGGTGGCGAATCAAAAAATTGAAGACACCAAAATACAATTAAATAAGAGATGATTGTGTCTTTAAAATTCGAGGTACAATGGGTGGAAGAGCCTCCAACATATTTTTGGAAATTACGCTATAGCACAAAAATTTGTTACGACATCATCAATCTATCCAAAATATACAAATTTTGTTACTTTTGCATAAATATAGAAATAAAAAATAATTATTTTTTTATGAAATTTTGAAAAGCGCTACATGTTCTATAGTAACCTAGAGTTGATTACTTAGAAGATAGAAAGGGAAATCATAAAGGATTATGGATATGTTCTTGTGCCCGATTGTTATAAATATATTTTATGGGCCTGGAAAATACAATGAGGGTGTATAAGGTAGGATCACGTTCGAGCGGATTTCAATTTGGAGTTACGAGTAAAGTTTTTTACTTTTTTCACTTAGGTCCCTCCAAGAAAGTTGGAGTCGTTGGATCAGGAAATTAGCTGAACCAAAATGCAATTCAATAATATATGATTGCAACTCTGCAATTTGGGTATGTATGGGTGAACGAAAGGGCTCAAAAGTCAACATTGATTACTTCTATAAATTCTTGGAAAATTACACTGTGGCACAAAATTGTGTTACCCCATTACACATTGCTCCAAAATACATGATTTTTGTTATTCTTGCATAAATATGGAAATATAAAATAAATGATTTTTTTAGTGAAATATTGGAAAACACTAGTACATGTTCCAAAGTAACTTAAGGTTGATTACTTAGAAGCTACACAGTGAAATCGGAAAGGATTATTGATATGTTCTTGTGCTCTATTTTTGATAAATATTCCCTTACAGGCATGGAAAATACAATGGGGTGTATTGGGTAGGAACACATTCGAGCATAATTCAATTTGGAGTTACGAGTAAAGTTTTTACTTTTTGCACTTAGGTCCCTCCAAAAATGTTGGAGTCGTCGGATCACAAAACTGGCGGAACCCAAATGTAATTCAATAATATACGATCGTAACTCTGAAATTTGGGAATGTATGGATGAGCAGAAGGGTCCTGAAAGTCAAGATTGATTACTTCTATAAATTCTTGAAAAATTACACTATAGCCCAAAATTGTGTTACCGGAGCTGAATGTATTCATATGCACCGATTTTTTATATAACGGTGCTGGATTTTGATTTTCTAGCTCTGGTATTCCGTGCATAGGCACCCGTTTTTTGTTTACTGGTGCTGAATTTTGGTTTTGTAGCACCGGTATTCAGTGCATAGGCACCGATTTTTTGTGTACCGATGCTAAATTTTAGTTTTTTAGCACCGATATCATTGACATACCAGTGCCTATGAAATTTTTAGAACTGGTATTTCGGCTCTGGTAAATTTGTACCAGTGTCTATGTACCTGTTTTCCAGTAGTGATAATAGTTCGGATTCAAGTATTTCTGGCTATCACTGCCTCAGAAATTATTCGGGGGGAGGGGGTACAACCGGAAAATAAATTGAGCATTGGAAACTTTTTTCGGCTCATACAGCGGTATAACTTATAAATACCGGTGTAAATACGTATCAAATTTAAATAATATATTTTATATTTGAAAAATAAATAACACCGGTAATACTGACAATTTATAACGTACCGGTGTAGTTTCTAATACCGATGTAAAATTTTAATACCAGTGCATATAACACGGGTATTTTTTATTTATACCAGTGTAAAATTATGCTATAATTTACACTGGCATCTATCAACGTACTGGTGCAAATTATTTGTGCCCCCTTATCTTTTCGAACATTCTACACTGGTATATATTTTCTACACTGTTGTGTTAAATGTATAAGGCATCTTTAAGTTTCTGCACCGGTTGTGAATACCGGTGCATATAACATTTATACACTGGTATATTTTACCAGTGTTAATGACATACCTTTTTACACCGCTATACTTACACACCAGTATTTTTTATGGCCAAAATACTGGTGCTATTGGGGTGTTTTACCGATGCTATTACCTCTGTCCAGCATTAGTGGTGGTCTAGTTGGGTCGTGAAGATAGGAAGAACAAGGGTGAACATCAAGTCTGATAGTTAGCACGAGGTGCCAAAAGACTATAGGAAGACCCTATGGATGGAGTGCAAGGTACCCTTAATGGCTATAGTGTTCTTAGCCACTTAAGTTCCACTTCTCTTATTGTACATACTACCTTTCCCCTAATTTTAACTACCATCGTTCTAAATCCTCTTGGAGACCCTTCAAAATCGATCCCCCAGACATATCATATCTAAGAAAGAAGGCAATGACCATGATGTGTAAGAGTTGGCCAGAACACAAATATACTTTGTCTAGGGACTACATTTTTACTTGGAGAAAGGTGATCAGACATGGATAACGTACACACATATTCAACCATAGAGTTGGGAGATCCACAAGAGAATGGCTTTGGAGAATGATTACAATGTTAGTAAACTAAAGTTAAATTTACAAAGTATTTAGATTAAGGTATCTTTATTGTTGACGTGTCTCTTACATAGGGTACGCAGAAAGAAAAACAACACATAGTTGGTTTGAATCTAGTTCCTCATCGTTTAAGCCATGGGGGTTATGGATTGGCGGCAATGCAATTACTGGAAGAACGTCTTGAAAGAGATGTTCAAATTGCAATCGGGGTAGGATGACCGTAGAAAGAGGCAAGGACAAGTATAAGACCAGTGTAAGTGGATGACATTGATAGGTGTGATTTATTCCTCAAAAGCCGACAAAACAAGGAGGGTATGTATGAGAAGTAGGACGAAAAAGAAATTGCAAAACGAGTAGTAATCCTTCACTTCCTTTATTTTTTTTTCTTCACTAACATATTTCCCGTTCACATGTGCTAACCAATTCCTTCAATTTTTATGCTTAGGAAAAATTAAAGAATGATGAATTGGAGGGGAAATTCATTCCCACATTTATGAAAGATATCTTTATTGAGGCTACAAGAAAACCCATACACCCGGGGCGTGTTAGGGGAGGGGGAGGGTTCATGACCCAAAGAGAGGCGTTTGGGATTACTCGACATTATGGTCATGCACAACCATCACGGATCCACACATTGCAAAAACATTCACTTCAACAAGAGAAATAAATTGAGCAACAAGACATTCTCATTCGGAAGTTGATCCAACATAGGCCCTTGCTATTCTCGAGAACTTGGATGATTTGACACCCGATTAGACACCATCATCAAGAGGATCACACTATTTTGTGAACATTAATTTTATTTTACTTTTTGTTTAGAGAGCATTGGCGATTGATCATAATTGTTTCGGCAAAGAAACGGGTGTATTGGATGGGTCCCTTGCACTTCCAACCATCAGAAACTTTTGTCAAGATTTAGGAGTCCGCCATGAAGCACACTAGCAAAGGTGATGGAATCAAATTTGAAGTAGTCGAAATCAAGGTTAAAATTAGTACAGTTGTTTCTTTTTTCCAACGTAATTTATTTATGTGTTTCTATACGTTACAAATTTTATGTGGTTTTAAATCAGTACAAGAAACAACTGCAAACATAGGATTGTGGCTATTATGTAATGTTGTACGAAATAGAGTGCATAGAAGGTGTACAGTTGGATTTGCTTGAAATTGACAAGGTAATTATGCATTATCTTCTACTAAACATTAATAGTGTCTCATTGTCCACATGATATTTGCTAATATCTTGAACTCACAGGTTCTTCCGAAGGCAACGAGACCCTATTCAAAATGAGACATCAACAATGCAAGGAATTGTTTGGCTAGGCATCTCATTGTCAACTGCTCTGCAACTCTTGGGAACCCCAACTTGGTATAGTAACACAATTTAGATATATTAGTATGATGTGATATCTATAGAATATTTCTTAGTTACCATTTTCTATATATTTTTGTGACCTTGTAGAATATATTCGTGCATTATGTTGCAATTTTTTCTACGAATGAGGTCTATTTTAAGTCAAGGATATGAATCAAAACATTATTTTTACCTTTGGAGTTGTGTTGGGTTCCAAATTCGTAAGCTAATTTGGCTCTTTGGGATTGTCTTAGCTGAATGACCTTCCGAGCTCGAAAGGTAAATTCACAAAAAAATGCTAGCACACAAAGTTACATAGGAGTACCGGAATGGGGGTCGATAGGTGAAGTTCCCACCCCATAAGGACAAATTTTGGCTCCGGTTTTGATTCCGAGTTCGTAACGTTGGTATAGGGATGATAGAGTTGTAAGGTTTCCGAGCTCAGAAGCTATTAAAGGCGGTTCCACCGGCCTTTTGAATGTGGTTATGAATGGACTTGAATAGGCATTCCAATTTCGGAACGGAACCCAGGGCCGAAGGGAACACCCTTGGTTTTGAGTTCGGAAGATATTAAAGACGGTTCAGAACCACCTTTAATTGATGTTTTTAAAGACGGTTTTCGAAGTCGCCTTTAATTGAAGACGATCAAAGGTGCGACCAGAGAAGGCACTTTGAAAGTGTCTTCTCTGATTCGATATAACCGCCTTACCCCTCCCTCCACTAGTGTCCCCAGCATGTATTGACATTTCCATTGATAACTGTCGGTTTTGAACTCGGAACCTTGAGGTCCAAAATATCTTCCGATTTTGGAACAAAGAGTGATTTAAATCATCATTTTTGTGACAAAATAGAGAAACATGCAAATATTAATCCACGACACCGGAACTAATTAAAGACAGCTATGGAACTAGGATACATGTTCCGGTTTCGGAAGTTGAGGGAACTAAGATACATGTTCCGGTATCGGAAGTTCGATCAACTTCCGATACCAGAACGTGTTAGATGACCCAAGTCAGTCACCTCGAGTTCCAAGTTTGGAATTTGTTAAAGGCAGTTATTACCCTTTTTAAAGGTGAAAAATAATTGCCTTTAATGGCGTTTCTCAAAAGCGGTTGATCGGGGATGATCAAAAGCGGGACGAGAGAAATCATTTTCAAAAGGTCTTCTCTGATACGATAAAACCGCTTTTAATCCACCATTTTCACACTAGTGATTCAACCTCATATATATATACATATTTTAGAACTGTTTAAATCCTCCTCTGTATTTCCTACAAAATACACTAGTATGACATAAATTAGAAATGTAGATCCATCTTGTACCATAACATATTCCACATTTTCTCCTTCTCATTGGGCTTCTTCGGATTCATGATTTACAATGTTTTGCTTATCTTCTAAAGTAAGATGATTATCCCACCATCCTTTTAATTATCCTATAAATCCAATTACTAATAATATTACAATATTTGGTTCAGTTATATTAATTTTAGTCTTGTATGTCATTCTGGTCATACTCATTTCTTGTAGTGTAATCATAACTTGATATTCTGATAGCCAATCTATATTCCATTGATAAATTGATGAACCGTCATAACTATTAAATGAGGACCTTTGTTCTTCATATTGTATGTCAGGTGGTGTGGGTCTTGGATAATAATTTTTTGTATTATTGTTCTTCTACTTTAATTTATTCAACTGAAGTTGTGGTTGACTAAGACTTTGTGTAGGGTATTCATGGAATTGTCTTTCTGCTTCATCTATTTGATGGCCTAATTGGTCATCTGATTCCTCATCAGATGTGAAATGAGACGAACTAGAGCTTGATGAACCTATTTCATGTGGATTAGTTTGAGATATAACTCCAATTTGCTTAGACGTACTAGGAATATTTTGTCCGGAATTATTCTGTCTAATTAACGAAACTGTGTTTTCCATATTGCTTGGGAATGGAGATACTTGGAAATGTGGAGTAGAAATCTTATTTGGAAATCTTTCTAATTTATTACCTAGTTTAGTAGATATTAGATCTACTTGATTAGCTATAGTATGTAATGTTTGGTTTGAGTAATTATTTTGTTGGTAAACCTTTTTAATGTCTCCTAAATTTACTGTATTAGTCTCTACTTTCTCTGTTCCTAATTTGAATGGAGACGCTACTACTGACTTTCCTTCTACAAGAAGCTCTACTTCTTATAAAGGTGGATGAACAGAGATAACTACCGTAGTATCTTGTAATTTCCATTTCTTATATAGATTAGTCTGAACATTGATAATTGGAATATGATCTAATTTATCATAACTGATGATGTTACCTAAATAGTATTCTAACCACATAAAAAATTCCATTCTTTTTATTCCTCTTGCAGTCAATTCTGCATAAAATTCTAGCTTAATATTTTCTCTAATATCTTTGTCCAATTTTTCAAACCATAGCCGATTGTTAGTATTTTCTATTCTGTAATAGTCTTTATTCAGATATTCCTTATCAATTGAAAAGTTTGTAGTACTAGTCATCATATTTAACTCTGAATTTCGCATTTGACTGTAAGTAGGTGATCCTATTCCAAGATGATCCGACTAAGAAGAGATTTAAACACATTCAACCTGTAGTGACTCCTGTTCCAATTTCACATGTTCCACTCTGAACTCCTCAACTTCCAGCATTAGATAGCCTTGGGGCCATTGAACATAGTAATGATTTCCAAAAATTCTTGGCCATTTACAAACAACTCAAAGCTCAAGAAATCAAGATCGAGCCCATTCCAGAAGATCAATATAGGAAATCCCAATATAAATGTGTTTAAAATAGAATCAAAATTTTATATATATTGTGTTTAAAATTTTAGATCGTGATTTTAGAAACTTACTCATCAGAGATGCACTAGTTCTACCTTGTTTGCATAACAAGAATATGTTGTACGGTGCTACCGAAAACTTATATTTTTTTAGTTCATAATTATAAAAAAAAAACTAGCATTTGTTGAATTTGATGAATTTTTGTTTCGTATACAATAATTGTGTTGTTTTCAGTTTTGTCCATTTCTATTTTGAAAGATATGAACGTCGCAACTTCATAAATAAACATTTTTTTTGGATTGAAATCTAGAGTTTGCAAGTTCATAGTCCGAGATTTAAATAGATGAATCGCTGGTAAATTGAATTTGTACTTTTTTATTTTTTTGATAAATTGTTTCAATAACGAGGGTTTATAAGCTTTCTATCCCTTTTCTATTAACCTCAATTTTGCACCGCGTACGATGACAACATATGATATGAGGTAAATCCATTTACACCGAGGCGCTACCTAAATATCATAATTATAATCTAAAATCTCAGTGGGTAAAAGAGATATACACAAAGATACCGATCGATATTACAATACTAAACAAATGTATACGTGGCAATGAGAAGGGCAGGGATAAGTGATTATCACTGTGTAGCCATAGTGTATCCACAATAGTATCAACCTGAGATTACCATCAGAACCAATCACAGTGAATTATCAAATGAAGCAATCACGGTGAATTATCAAATGAAGCGCACGCAAAATGTTTTATCCACACTCATTATCAAATATCTAAGGCAATCAAAACGAAACATATAAGACAATCAAAACAAAACAAATAAAGCGTGGATTGCTATTTTACGCCCTATATTTTAGGGCATTACGCTCTTTATTTTTATGTTTTTATGTATTTTGAATAAAATTTAAAAATTAATCAAATTAAATAATAATATTAATTTCTTAATTTAATTTCAGAAAAACCTGAAATTATTCCCGGCAAATTTACCGATGAAAATTCAGGCAAATTACCTTTTCTGGGCATCGTGAAGCTATTTCCGATGAGGAGGGAGAATTCGTCAAGATTTTTTGGCGTTGCCGATGGGCTGAGGAGGGAGAATCGAATCGAATCGCCAGTGGGTTGGGGTGAGAATCGACGCATCATCGCTGGAGGAAGTATAATCGTCGTCGCCAGAGGAACTAGAACGAGAAAGGCTCTCGCTGGCCGCTTGCTCGAATCGGATCCTGAGGGCCGCACCGGCCGCTAACGTCGGAGGCTACAGCGAATCGCAGAGGGTCGCGCCGAAGGCTCGCATTGGAATACATCGCTGGCAGTTCGCGTCGGAGGCTCGCGTCAGAGTATCTCGCTGGCGGTTTGCGTCGGAGGCTTTCACTGGTGGGTCGCGTTTGAGGCTCGTACCGATAAGGTTGCATTTGAGGCTCGCGCCAATAAGGTCGCTTCTGATGCGATACGGTGTGGCTCGCATCAGAGGCTCACGTCTAAATATCTCGCCGGCGAAGGGCTGAGGACGGGAGCCATCGGCAATGAGGGGCGAAGGTGAGGCTGGAATGGGGTACAAGGGGCTAGGGAGGGAGGGTGACGAAGGGATCTGGTCCGCGACGGGTGATTCTCGCCGACGGAAGGGTTTTTCGTCACCGGAAAAACGGGTTCTCGCCGGGAACACGAAGCAGAAGCAAGGATGGTTGGCGGGGCTGGCTTTTCTGACAGTGGTGTCGGAGAGGTGATGACGAGGGGAAGGTAATGGTTAGGAGTGGTTGTTCCCGGCGAGGTCTGCTGGTTGCGGCCGTGGATGACGGCGAGTGACGCGAGGATGGAGATGATTTAGGAATTCTGTTTATATTTTTTAAATTTTATTTATGTATTTTACGTGTGTACATACCGTATTATGGCGTGTGATAGTTAAATAAATGGCGTGATTTAGTAACATCCAAATGCTCAATAATACTTCCCAACTAAATATTCAGTCTTACTCCATTTAACCTGTTAAGACAATTTCCTTAAAACTAGGAGACTAGTCTTGTAAAGTCAAGATTTGGTTAATTGACAATTTGTGGTAATTATGCAAATATGGTATTATTGAGTAGCAGCATCAAATAAGAAATTATGGTAAAATAAAAAATGTTGAAGACTGAATACGAGAAGTATACATCTCGTCCAAGTTGTATTTAAGTTGGAGAATATATCAGTTCCTATATATGTGAGATTGGATAAATGTTATGGAATTGTAATATCCAGTTGTGGTTAAGATATGGATAAGATATTCTAGTTATTCTAATTCATTAGTTAAAGGGATTAGATTTAGTAATCTTTATGTTCAAAAGATTTGATTGTAATCAGAATATTATGTGGAGAATGAATTACATTTGCACAAGACTGCATGCGTAAGAAAACTTTCCATGTTGAAACAAATGAAAAGATAAAGCCTAAAAGGATTTAACCGGTTGAAGATATTGCGTGAATATTGAGTTATGGAATATTGGAAATTTTGCAATATATTATTTTAGGCGTATGATTGAAGCATATTGGATTTATGAAAAATCCCTATAATTGTGGATTTTGATTTATGTAATATTATGGGATAATTGAGATAAGGAAAATCTCTTTATTTATGTGATTTGGATATGCTTCGGAAGTAGATTTGGAAATGTAATCTTTTGAAGACAAATGTGGAGAATTTCATTCTGCTTATGATATATATATTGATGGGCATCACAGGTGTGGCACTCACGGATTAATTGAAGAAAATTCTTCATCCAGTTTTTTATCTTTTGAGAGGTACTACAGAGTCATTCGTCTATGTTCCAACATGAACTTAAATTGTTGATCAAGTTCAGAATCAAATACCTTAATTCCTCGGGAGGAGGAGATCCAGCGTCGATGAGTTTCGAGGTCAGAGAGAGTCTAATCAAGGAGGATCGGTAGCAATGGGAGCTTGTAGAATTCACATGTTATAATTGGTTAAGATAAGTATATTGTATGTTGTACTTTGTACTGTATCTT
Organism: Rubia yunnanensis; assembly: GCA_037428765.1. Lineage (NCBI taxonomy): Eukaryota > Viridiplantae > Streptophyta > Magnoliopsida > Gentianales > Rubiaceae > Rubia > Rubia yunnanensis. Next base: position 58,120,051 of record CM075069.1, on the reverse strand, counting down.
TCTTATTAGTGGGTTCATTCTGAACTGGGCATGGCCCCGCAGATATAGGTGGATTTTACCGAACTGTGTAACCAAGTCTCGTGTGTTCATGCTTTACTTTATTGCATACTTGGTTAGATAGGTTATGTTGGAACAATGTAGTAATTATTGAATTAATTAGGTAAAACCAAATTTCAATTGGTATCAGAGCTAAGTCACTTGTTTTACCTTGGTTTTGACAAGGAAAGTGTGATTCGGTTTTACCAATGGCGACCAGAGAAGGTGCTTCTGTGTCTCGACCATCACTGCTAGAAGGAACAAATTATAACTACATGAAGGCTCGCATACGAGTGTTCATAAGTTCACTGGATGAATTGGCTTGGTACTATGTTGAAACAGAATGGAAACCCCCTGTTGTTGGAAGTTCTGAAGGAGGAGAATCTAATTCTAAATAGCCGGTAGTTAAGCCTAAAGAGTCGTTGACACCAGTTAAAAAATGGGTGGCTTGGCGAACTTCATAGCATTAAATGACATCTTTACTGCAGTAGATGAAGATCTGGTCAAACTCATCTCTACGTGTTAACAAGCAAAGAAAGCATAGGATATCATACAAACTGTACATGAGGGGACAAGTCGTGTACGTGAATAAAAGCTACAAATGTTGGCCACAAAATTCGAAGAGCTGAAAATGAAAGAAGATGAGACTATTGCAGTATTCAATGGAAGACTCAGAGACATCACAAATATGGCGCATGAATTGGGAAAAACTTACAAAGAGTCAAAGTTGGTGAAGAAGACGCTGAGATCACTTCCCCAAAGATTTTCCATGAAAGTAACAGAAATATAAGAAGTAAGGGAAATGGTCACAATGACTTTAGATGAGTTGATGGGATCACTACAAACCTATGAAATGACGTTGGAACATCCAACGAAGGAGGCTAGCGATGATGAAAATGAAGACATTGCCTTTATCACAAAGAATTTCTCAAGGATGCCGAAGAAAGTGGTAAATAATAATTCACAGGAAAGGTTTAATGGAAACAGATCATGGTTTCAAGACTTTGGCAACAATCATGGATCAAGGATGGAGCAAACCATTCAGCAATCCTCAAGAAATCAAAATGGCGAATTGAGTCAGTCAGAAAGGATACAATGCAGAGAATGTGAAGGGTATGGACATATCCAAGCTGAATGTGCCAACACTCGGAAGAAGCATGGAAAATCATGTGCACTCTCATGGAGTGAATATGAAGAAGAGAAGAACCATGAAGAAGAATTGACCAGCAATTATATGGCTTTTGGAGCAAAACTTCAAGGAGACTCAAAACTTGGTACTGAATGTTCTAACATCGGACAAGAAGAAGTGGATCGATGTTCCAACATGGCTCAGGTTGTTGAAGTTCGATGTTCCAACACAGAGAAGGTATGTGAAGAATACTCCTCGAGTGATGACGAAGACAAGATTGTGAGTGATTAGGCTGTCTATGCTTCTTATGAGAAAATATGTATGAAATGTGGATTAAAGTTGCTGATGCTAACATACTCTTAAAAGGGGAGAAAAACCTTTTAGCTGAAAAAGGAAGAGAGATGACATCCCTAGTGGAAGGACTCCGAAAGGAAATTAAGATGTTGGAATTAAATTTGAGTTCGATAACAAAGAGGGCTGAAGTTGCTGATACAGCTATTAAAAGATTGAATTCTGGAAAAGAAAAATTGGATAAAATTCTCACCATGGGTCAGAGTTCTAGAAATTGACAAGGGATAGGCCATGAAAAACCATCTACCAGCACTGAAGTATTCAAACGAGAGGTTCAAATTGTGAAGAGAAAAGTTGTCAAAACACACCCACGAGAAGCCTTAATGTGTGGTTACTGTACCTATCAAGGTCATACAGAGGATCAGTGTTTTAAGCTTCTCAGAGATATTATGAATGGACGTCGGTCCGCAGCATGCTTCAACATGGATCAAGTGCAACAGACAAGGATGGCCATAAAGGTAAGGATCCCTAAAACCTCTAAATTGTGCTTTATTGCTCACACTTCCCTTATTTCACACCCTAGGGATTCTTGGTACCTTGATAATGGATGTTCTTAACATATGACTGGATCACAAGAGTACCTAAAGAATATCTCAAACCCTATGATGGTGGATTCGTTACATTTGGCGATGGAAAGAAAAGCAAGGTTGTAGGAATAGGTGAAATGTTGATAAAGGGATTTCCAACCTTTACTAGGGTTCTATTGGTGGAAGATCTAAAGGCTAATCTCCTTAGTATCAGTCAGTTGTGTGATGATAATATGATCGTGGAATTCCATAAGGAGAAGTGCATAGTGAAACATGCCAACAACAAAGTGCTTATTGGTATTCGGTCATCAGACAAATGTTACTTGTTGGAACGAGAAGAGAACTACTTGAGTGTTGAATATGATGAGTTAGATCATACGGGTGACCATGTTCCAACATCAGATGATTTCTCATATCAGGGACGTAATGATGTTGGAACATCAGATGAATTAGATCTTACAGATGAAGCTGATGACTCACATAACTTTAGCGATGTTGCAACACCATCCTTCTCACAATTCTCCCATGTTCGAACATCGGTGCAGGCTGATCAAGCAGAAGAATGACTCGATCGATCGCTCAGGTTAATTATTGGGAACTTTCTGGTCTACAATATTTTCTCTCCCTCATTGAATCCAAGAATTACAAAGAGGTTCTACTTGATAAGTATTGGAGTTGGAGTGAGGCAATGCAAGAAGAACTTGGGCAATTCGAACACAATGATAATAAAGTAAGGGTAGCTTCTCAGGACTACACTCAGAATGAAAGAGTTGATTTTGATGAGACATTCACACCAGATGCCATGTTAGCATATATTCACAGTCTCCTTGCTATGGCTTGCACTATGAATTTTACTCTTTGTCAAATAATTGTCAAGAGTGCTCTCCTAAATGGTGTGGTTGATGAGGAAGCATATCATCGATTCAATAAGGTTTTGTATGGATCAAAACAAACACCAAGGGTGTGGTATAAGCGACTCACTACCTTTCCTATTCATAAAGGTTATAGTCGAGGGGGTGAAAATTGCATGTTGCTTGTTTTCCAAGAATCATCAAATATACTGATTGCTCAAATCTATGTTGATGATATGATCTTTGGGTCTACTTCACCATCTGTGGTACAAGAGTTTGTGACTTTGATGAGTATGGTGGGAGTATTTGTAAGATTTCAGACTGATCATAAGGAATCTCACTTGAATGCAGTCAAAAGGATAATTTGGGTTGAGAGGAAAGAAGCGGTGGTTAACGATGTTCCAACATCGCGACTATTTGCGGATATTTTCACAAAGCCTTTGGACTCTGCAACTTTTGAGCTCTTTAAACAACAATTAGGTTGTTTTTCGATGTGAGGTATTTATTATTTTCTCAAGCTCTGTGTGATTTTTTTGTACATACATTAGAAAAATATTTTTAAAAATTGAGGCTTAGTTGGACATGTTGGAAGTTTTTGTTGAAGACATTATGGTGACTAATGGATGCATAGATCATACGGATGTCTCCTTCTGGTATTCTGGTTCAGTATAACGAGGAGTTGGAAGGCAGTGATGCTGGTAATGTTTCAACAGAGAGTATGGAGACAGATAGAGAAGATGTGGATATGGAAATAGATGAGCCTAGTGTAATTAGAGATTTTGGTGTTCAAACATCAGTAAATGTGGCTGGAGAAGATCATGATTTGAATGGTGAACAAGCCTATGTTTCAAACACTTGACATGAAGATATGGGGAGAAAGTACTGATGGAGTGAAGGAAGCTGAGCATGGTGATTTCCAACATCGATACAGACTGGAGTTGTTGATTCAAAAGCAATGAAAGGATCATATGTTCAAACATCAGAGAAAACAGGTGAAGCTGAGAGCTACTATGTTCCAACATCAATGACTGATGTTCCAACACAAGTTGAGCAGATTCTTGAAGGCACTACTGATTAGACAGCCATGAGAGATATGATGATGTATGTCAGTGGAGGATTTTAGCTAAGAGGACAACTGATTTGGGTGTATATGGTGAATGTGAATTTATCGCCTACATGAACTATTTGAGTTTCAAGACTGTTGACTCAATCTATAAGGAGTACAACTAAGAGATTATAGAAGAATTTTATGCAAACTTAATGGGAGGCAACATTGATCCAGATTTTGAGTAGTACAACAGAGTTTACATCAGATGAAAGATAATTAGATTTTGTTAGAAATTCCTGGAGGATTTCAGCATGAGTGGCCACTCAAGGGAACATTATTGCATCTAGCTTGACTACCAGGTATTTCTGTCTAGATTTTTGTAAACTGTTAGATTCTCTTTTGAAATAATGCAGCTCTTACTCGAGAAAAATCCAAACAAGAGGACAATTGATTTAAGACATGTGCATGATCTGTCATGAAATCCTGAGGCTACAACTTCTAATGTTGGTGAGAAGAAGGTCAAGTTTGTGGGCATTAATACAAAGTTGAGTACTCTAGCCACTCAGATGGAATTTTTGGAGGCAGAAAAGACCAATTAGATGAGGCACAAATAGCTGCTCCTGAAGAGGTTTGAAGGTTCTGCTATAGCTATGTTCCAACATATGCTAGATATTTGCTTCAGTGGGAGTTGCAGTTATTGGATACATTTTTGGTTTTCTGTGTGTAGTGCATTTGGCATGTTTATGGTCTAAGGGGGGAGAAGGTTTTGGATTTCTGGATTTTTGGGATATTCTTGGATTTCAGTACTTATGTGTTTATGTTGATCTTGTGTTCCAACATAGTTTTCAGGGTAGTTAAGTACTGATTATGAAGTTTATGTGAATTTGATGTTCCAACATTGACGTTAAAGTCTTGATAATTTGGAACTGTGATATTCAGGGGGAGTTAAAAGTCTTTCCAGCTCATGTTCCTACATTCATATGTGGTTTACTTGATGTCTACATATTTGCATAGTTATTGCCTTTGAAAGTTCAAAAGATTGGTGGGTCCATAAAATGCCAAAGGGGGAGATTGTAAAGTCCAGATTTGGTTAAGTTGGCAATTCGTGGTAATTATGCATATGGTATTATTGAGTTGCAACATCAAAGAAGGAATTTTGGTGAACTAAGGAAAGGTTGAAGACTGAATCCGAGAAGTATACATCTCGTCCAAGTTTCCGAGAAGTATACATCTCGTCCAAGTTGTATTTGAGTTGGAGAATATATCAGTTCATATATCTGTGGAATTGGATAAATGTTATGGAATAGGAATATTCAGTTATGGTTAGCATATTGATGAGATATTCTAGTTACTCTAATTCCTTACTTAAAGGGATTAGATTTGGTAATTTTTATCTTCATGAGATTTCATTGTAATTAGAATATTATGTGGAGAAGCAATTATATTTGCACAAGACTGCATGCGTAAGAAGACTTTCCATGTTGAAACAAATGGAAAGGTGAAGGCTAAAAGGATTTTACCAGTTGAAGATATTGCGTGAATATTGAGTTATAGAATATTAGAGATTTTGCAATATATTATTTTAGGCGTGTGTTTGAAGAATATTGAATTTATGGCAAATCCCTATAATTATGGATTTGTGTTTATGTAATATTATGAGATAATTGAGATAAGGAAAATCTCTTTATTTATAAGATTGAGATATGCTTCAGAAGCATATTTGGAAACATAATCTTTTGAAGACAAATGTTGAGAATTCCATTCTGCTCATGGTATATATATTGATGGACATCACGGTTGTGGCACTCACAGATTAATTGAAGAAAAATCTGCATCCATATTTTTATCTTTCGAGAGGTACTACAGAGTCATTCGTCTGTGTTCCAACATGAACTTAAATTGTTGATCAGGTTCAGAATCATATACCGAATTCCTCGAGAGGAGGAGATCCAGCGTCCACGAGTTTCGAGGTCAGAGGGAGTCTGATCAAAGCAGATCGGTAGCAAGGGGAGCTTGCAAAATTCACATGTTATTATTAGTTAAGAAAAGTATATTGTATGGTGTAGTTTGTACTGTATCTTTCTGATTAGTGGATTCATTCTGAACTGGATATGGCCCCGCAGATGTAAGTGAATTTTACCGAACTGCGTAACCAAGTCTCGTGTGTCATGTTTTACTTTATTGCATACTTGGCTAGATAGGCTATGTTGGTACATGGTAGTAATTATTGAATTAATTAGGTAAAACCAAATTTCAAGTCTTAAACCAGTCATTTTAATTTCCAAAAATATTTTTTTCGTCGCTGTATAGAAATCACTTATAATGCGTAAAATTATCTCTAATTTGATCTCAAAAGGCTCTTTTTTAAAATTAAAACCATCCGAGGATGGAGGGAATATATTAGGCTCCCCAAACCGAAAGAAAATAAAAATAAACTGGCCTCGAAGGCATAGTTCGATACACAAAAGATCTCCAAATTTATGATCCAAGAAACGTAATAAGCTCTTGAGACAAAGTAGCACTTGCGTCCAAAAGTGGTGTTTCCACCTAAAACACGACTAAACCATGTAAATGTACATCGATGATCCAGCAGGGGACTTTGTTTATATACCATCTGGCTGTAATACCCCGAACAGATCGGCGAATCGAAAAAAACGAAACCTCTGTTTGTCAATGGCATGTTAACCGGATGGTATTTGATGGTAAGTCCCAAGGAACAAGTAAAGCTCCAAAATCCATTGTTCAGTATGTCATCTTGGTGCTGTTGAGTGGCTGTTTGAAATACTCGAGGACTCGAAACCATCTCGAGGACTCGAAGCCCTCTCAGGGACTCGAAGCCTCCTCTAGGACTCGAAGTCCTCTCGAGGACTCGAAGCCCCCTCGGGGACCCAAACCCTCCTCGAGGACTCGAAAGCCCCGTCGAGGACTCGAAGCCCCGTCGAGGACTTGAAACCCCCTCGAGGACTAGAAGCCCCCTCGAGGACACGACACCCCCTCGAGGACTCGAAGCCCCGTCGAGAACACGAGGCCCCCTCGAAGACTCGAAGCCCCCTCGAGAACTCGAAACTCCCTCGAGGACTCTAATCCCCCTCGAGGACTCGAAGCCCTCTCGGGGACTCGAAGCCCCCTCTAGGACTCGAAATCCTCTCGAGGACTCGAAGCTCCCTCGGGAACCCGAACCCTCCTCGAAGACTCGAAGCCCACTCGTAGACTCGAAACCCCCTCGAGGACTCAAAAGGCTCAAAAGTCAATTAAATCGAATTAACAATATAGTTGGCTTTAATATCCTAATGAACCAAAGTTTAAAAAATATGATTTAAATCCTCATAAAAATGCCATCGCCAAAAGTTTGTTTTATTAACAAACATTCTAAACACATAAGCTATTTTGTATATCTTTTAGCTATAAATTCAATCATTATCATATAGAAAATGAAAGTGTAAACTAAATCATTAAAACAGTTAACAAACATTCCAAACACACGAACTATTTTATATATCTTTTAGCTAAGTTCTATTATTATCATGTAGAAAATGAAAGTCTAAACTAAATTATTAAAGCAGCTAACAAGCATTCTAAACACAAGAACTAATTCACATATCTTTCAGCTATGAGTTCTATCATTGTCACGTAGAAAATGAAAGTCTAAGCTAAATTATTAAAGCATCTAACAAGCATTCTAAACACATGAACTAATTTATATATCTTTTAGCTATGAGTTCTATTATTGTCACATAGAAAATGAAAGTCTAAACTAAATTATTAAAACAGCTAACAGGCATTCCAAACACATGAACTAATTTATACATTTTCTAGTTATAAATTATTTTATAATTATCTTGCAAAAAATTAAAGTCCAAACAAAATCATCAAAATAACTAACAAACATGATATATATGAACTAATTTATATATTTACTAATTGTAACTTCCATTCTTATAGTGCAAATAATAAAATTTTAAACAAAGCCATTAAAACGGCTAACAAACAATCCAAACATATAAATTAATTTATACATCTAATACTTGTAACTTCTAATATAATGGTGAAAATAATAAAATTTTAAACAAAGCCATTAAAACGGCTAACAAACTATCTAAGCATAGAAACTCATTTATACATTTACAAGCACACAACATATGCTCGTTCCATCCGTACATAAAAAAACTACATACATTTGTGGAGTTACTAGCGATACTTCTAGTGCACCAGAGCTACATACAGTTGTAAAGTTACTAGTGATACTTCTAGCGCATCAAAACAACAATGGCTTCTTGCACCAACAGGTGAGTTACATGCACAAATTGCTCAGCCTCACGCTTCACCTACTCCCAGCATTTCTCCACATCCTTGTGTATAAGGTCAAAGGGATTGTGTATATGGAACTAAAGGTGGTCATTGATAAAACAAATACTAATCTAATCATTGGTGTGCATAATTTCCGTTCCCATTCCCAGGAGTTTATTTTAAGTACAGTTGTGGTACGTAGTACTTGCAATCATACAATATCACAACCGTTGGTAGTTCAGCTTCCCATGCGATAATGTGTATTTGTATTCATGATCTCATGATACATTATATACTGATACATGATACCTATACAAACTAGAAAAATGTAATAGAATATAATTACAATTACAAGTAATATTCTAATTCTTTAATACTCCTCAAGTTAGAGCATGAGGATCAGAAATGCCCAACTTGCCAAGCAGGGAATGAAACTGGTTAGGTCCGAGAGTCTTAGTGAACAAGTCTGCAGGTTGGTCTGATGTACGGATATGCTGAGTAACAAAAGTGCCAGATTGAACAAGATCCTGGACAAAATGACAATAAACTTCAATGTGCTTTGTGCGTTCATGGAACACTGGATTTTCCGCAATATGAAGAGCACATTGACTGTCACAAAACAGTTGCATAGGAGAAGTGTGCATAACCCCTAAGTCTTTCAGTAAAGACTTAAGCCATAATAACTCAAAATGGGTAACAACCATAGCACGATACTCTGCTTTAGCGGAAGACCGAGAAACCGTAGGTTGCTTCTTGGTTTTTCAAGAAACAGGAGAATCACCAATCATCACAAAATATCCGGAAAGAGAACGCGGGGTAATCGGCCATGCAGCCCAATCGGAATCACAGTAAGCAGCCAACTGTAACGCACTACTGGAAGAGAGAAATAAACCCTGACCATGATGACTCTTCAGGTAGTGCAACACACGAACTGCAGCTTTCCAGTGAGGAACACAAGGAGACTTCATGAATTGCTCAAGTGTATGAACAAAATAACTAAGCTCAAGGGCGTGTGATAGTCAGGTATATCATGCGCCCAACCAGACACCTGTACTACTCAGGATCATGATAAGCCAAACCCTCAACACGTGCCAGATCATGTTGTTGCTCCATTGGAAAGTCAATCGGTTTAGAAGCAGATAAACCTGTATCAGATAAAAATTCCAAGGAATATTTCCTTTGCAAAAGAAACATCCCCTCTGGCCTTGTAGCAATCTCTATGCCCAAGTAATACTTAAGTAAACCAAGATCTTTCATATGGAAACAAGAACTCAAGTATTTCTTTAACTCAGAGATGAGCGCGGAAGAGCTACCAGCAATGACCAAATCATCCATATAAACCAGAACATGCAAAGAAACCGATCCACAGGAAAAGACAAACAAAGAGTAATTTGCCTTGCTCTGAACAAAACGAAATGCTCATAAAGCCTGAGCCAATTTGGCAAACCAATTTCTAGGAGCTTAGCTAAGACCATAAAGAGATTTCTGAAGAAGACATACCAGACCATGGGGCGCGGGATAGCCTGGTGGGGGACACATAAAAACCTCTTCATGCAAATCACCATGCAGGAAAGCATTATGGACACCCATCTGATGTAGTTCCCAACCATGAATGACCGCAACAGATATAAATAGTCGAACAGAATTCATCTTCACAACTGGAGCAAATGTCTCAGTATAATCAATCCCTTCAACCTGGTGATTCCCGAGAACCACTAGGCCCCCTTATGACGTTCAATAGTACCATCTGACTTAAACTTCATCCGGTAAACCCATTTCCAACCAATCGCCTTCTTATCCAGAGGCAGAGGGGCCCAAGTCTAAGTTTGATTGCGCTCAAGCGCAGTAAGCTCTTCATTCATAGCATCGCCAATGAGCATGTTGTGATACCTTAGAATACATGGTGGGATCTGCACGAGATGTTACTACACCCAAAAATCTAAAATGTATACTAAAAAAATTATCACAATTTACATAATCAGTAAGAGGATAGAGAACACCTGAGGATAGTAATGGCACATGAGTGAACGTAGCAGTAGAGGGGTCTTCAGTAGTAGGGGCACATGCATAATCATCACAATAATAATCTTCCAAATAAAGAGGAGGTGCGTGAGCCCGAATACTCTGTCTGATAGGTGGCATCTTGGCGATGAAACTATCTGAAGCTGGAGATGCCGTGGAAGGAGGTTGAGCAGGTGGCGCGTGAAGCGCGTGAAACTCCGGCGCCAGTGACGCGTGAGGTTGTGGTGTCCTTAGCGATGTAACGTCTGGCCGAGCTCGGTTGGGATCCGGTGATAGAACCTCGTCCACCGGTGGGTCAGTGCCGACAGCGACAGGTGGCAGGAGACCGATGACAGCTGGCGGTAGAGGACCGGCGGTGATTGACTTTGAAAAATTGGCAGCAGCTGGCGGCGATTGACCGATGGCGATCGGAGGTAAAGGGTCAGTGGCGGTCGGAGAAAATGGGCCGTGCGACTCTGGCAGTGGCAATAAGGAGGTCGGTGGTGAGGTGGTGGCGCTGTCAGGGTCTTTTAATGAGGCCAATGTCGGTGTTGCAGAATACGGGAATTGTTCTTCAAAAAAATCTGTATCCCAACTAGTAAAGATTATGCGGGATTCCAGGTCAAAAAGGCAATAGCCTTTCTTTTCAACCGGGTAACCAGGAAACAAACAATGCCGACTTCTTGGTGCAAACTTGTCACGATATCTGGGAACATGAGCAGCAAAATACAAGCATCCAAAAACTCTTAAGGATGAGTAATTTGGAGCTTTCCTATAGAGAAACTCAAGGGAGTACGGCCATTGAGATGCTTCGTCAGTGTCAGGTTAATTATATAAGCAGCAATAAGAACACATTCTCCCAAAAAATTAACTGGAAGACTGGCTTGAAACCGTAAGGCACGCGCCACATTGAGTAAATGACGATGCTTTCTTTGAACCCAACTATTCTATTGTGGTGTATCAACCATAAAAGTCTCAAAAATGATCCCAGATGCAGCAAAATGAGATCTCAAAGGAAACAATTCAGTCATGTTATCAGCCCAAACACGTAGTATGGTTCGGCCACACTGGTTCTTCACCAAGGCACAAAATTTCAAAAATCTAGAAGCTACTTCTGACTTAGCCACTAATAAATAAACCCAAACAGCTTGAGAATAATCATCAACTATAGTTAAAATTAAAATGCACCACTAGAAGATGATGTTCTATAAGGACCCTAAACATCACAATGTATTAATTGAAATAGTTTTTTAGCATTTGTAGAACTCAATGGAAAATTATGTCTAGTCTGTTTTGCTCTATAACATATAGAGCAGGGAACATAAGTCTTATTAGTGCTAAAATCAATAGAAGAAACAGAAGACAACACTATAGAAGAAGGATGTCCAAGACGTTGATGCCATAAATCAGAGGAAGATACAGGAGCAGTTGTCGGAAGAGATTGTGGGATAGGATAACGATCACAAGTATCCAGTAGAAGAAGCCAAAACACCCTCCCCCCTCTTTCTATTCACCCACTCCAATCACTTTCCTCGTACTGATTTTCTGTAAAATGCAATAGTTTTCAATAAAAAAGGCTAGACATTTTAAGGCAGATAGAAATTTTGAGCATGATAATAAGTTGCACCGCAAAGTAGGTATATACAGCACATGAGTAAGATAGACAGCACCAAAGCAAATAGAACCATATTGGGTAGTAGATGACACAGAGCCATAAAGCAGAACAATATTCAAAGTGTCAATAACATTAGTAATATCAGTAAGAGAACTCTTGTCACCGGTCATGTGATATGAAGCCCCCAAATCAAGTATCCATGACAAAGTAGACTTACCAGACCCATTATCAGTAAGAATTGAATTGATTAAATAAATTCATGGTCGTGCTCCAGTGGTCATCAGACAGAGCAGGGTCAAAATTAAATCGGGGAGGGACGTAGCTAGAGGAAGCCGCCGCCGCTAGGCCAGGCGGCGACATGGCAGCGCTAACGAATGACCCCAGCAGTCAGAAGAATGGCGATGGCTTTCTCCTTTAACTCCTTGAACCATTCTGGTACACCAATGATCTAGAAACAGTAATCTTTATCGTAGCCCTTGCGATAACAATGTGTACAAACAAGATTCTTGCGGTTAGATGCAGAAAGAATAATTGGCGAAGAACTTGTAGGTGGTGGGCATCATACAGCATACACCATGGAGTTAGAAGAAGGCTCGCGAGCTCGAAAGACAACTCAATGATTCTCCTCATGGGTAACAAGGGCATATACCTTTATGACAGGTGGCATCTGATCAATGCTCATGATATGTGATCGCAACGTGTGAAAGCCTTCGTCGAGACCAGAGATGAATTGATAGACCAAATCCTTCTCTCTCTCTCTCTCGGAAGACTCTCCCAGAAATATTACAATGGCACAGGGCCTTCCCTTCACAGTCACAAACTAGAGGATGCGGCATGCAGTGGTAGTCTACAAACAACTTCTTCATTTTCCAAAGTAAATGTCGATGGGTTGACAGTTCTGCTCGCAACTCTGAATAGCCTCTTACATTTGCAAAACCTTCATACCATCACCAAGAATAAATTGTGCCTTTCCTTTACTATAGAAAATGAGCTTTTAGAATATCTCAACACCGGATCCAGGGTTTGCAAGATCCAACAGACAAGTGTAGCATCAACCCCAGGCCAATCAGCAGCATCAGGATGACCATCCTGGGGTTTGGTAATGGATCCATCAATGAACACAATCTTGTTCTTAGCGAGGAATGTGCAGCACATCGTGTCAAACCGTTCAATGTAAATTTCTTGATCTTTCAGCATGTTCGGTATAATTTGAAGACCTAGACCATCGCCAGAGCCAATAAAGTAAGGACAATAGGTACAGTAGTTCGAGGGCTATATTGCAACTGCAACTGCTTCAGTAAAGTCGCAATCGCATCATAACCACTAATGTTCTGAAGTGCAGTAGCCTCAAAACCAGCATCACACAGGCCTGTTCTTCGAGATTACTTTCGGAGATAAACATATTGCAAAATCATGTACGGATCAGCAGCGGGTACAATAATCAGCAGTACATTAGATTAACAAGACACACCGACGCGTTGAACAAGCGATGGTGTATGGAGATCGGTACAGCGATGCGTGCAGGCTGGCAATGGCGCGTGCAGGTTGGCAGCGGCGCGTGCATATCGATAAGGGCAGTTGACAAATCATCGAGAATAACAGCTAGTGATTGGCGGTGATGGTCGACAATGTGGAAATGAATGACGAGCTTCAGACGGCAGCAATAGCGGTGCGTGGAAGAACGTGTGGTCGTCGGCTCGACGGTGGGAGCTCAAAAAAAGGCAGCGGAATTTTCTTTTTATGTTTCAGGATTTTACACTCTGATACCATGTAGAAAATAAGGGTAATATTGTGTGTTTGTATTCATGATCTCATGATACATTATATAGTGGTACAAGATACCTATACAAGCTAGAAAAAGGTAATAGAATATAATTACAATTACAAGTAATATTCTAATTCCTTAATATATATACACAAGCCACCTCGCTCTCTACCGTTGATCCACATGACATTTCGAGTACCTATTCACAAGTGCCTGTGCTTTCTCTGGGGCGTAGAATCGCACCTGTCCAAAATCACTCTGAAATTTCAACACCACCATAACAACCCCTAAACAGATACTGACATCTTTACCGTACCAACCTACTAGCATAACTTTAACATCCTTCAAGCAAGCCTTGTATAAACATATCACCTTTTCAAATGTTACATATCTGTCATTAACTTACTTGTAAAACATCCTCTCTGTACCTCCAACATTTCCATTTTCCTTTAAGATGATCCCCCAACACCCACACGATCGGCCAAGTGGTTAGACCTCTAGTTTCAATCCTACTACCGTGGGTTCGACTCTTGCCAGCCGCAGCGTGGGGATTTCTCCAGTGGAGGGGTCCCTCGTAGGCAGCGAGTATAGTCGTGGATCAGGGGTTTGACCATGGTGTCTGCTGTGATTTACCTCCTCAGTGATGGTTGTGGTGTCGGTGCGGCTGGGGCCCTGAGGGCGAGGGTATCGCCTTTAAGATGATTCCCTGCATTAGAATTCAATGAAAATTATCCACTTCCCTCATCTTCTTCACAAATCCAACAAACCTCCTCCAGTTATCCGGCTGGAACAACTCAGGATTCATCCTCAAGTATGATGAAATTTAGCACCTGATTAACAATGCTCACTTGAAGGTATATTGCGACATAAAAATTGTGTCGTTTAGCCTTTATTTAGTGTTGCAAAAGGTATTTGTCACACATTATACTTCATTTTTTTTTCTGTCACCATAGTTATTGAAGTATTTTTTGTCACACTCATTTTTTTTTGTGATGCAAAAAAAATGCCAGTATTTATGTCACTTGTTATTTGCCTCATTGGATTTGCAACGTATTATGCATCATGTAGTTTTTGTGATGCATGCATGTTTGCGACACTTTATGGAACATTGTTTACATGACGCCAATTAATTTGCGACGCTACATGTGACACTATTATCAATCTGACATAATTGTTTGTGATTTATTTTACGTCATATTAAAATTATTGTATTTTTTTACACATAAATTATGACACAATTATTTCATATTATGTCGCATACTATATGACTTTTGAAAAAATGGGCCACAAAATAAATTACACGATTTGTGTCAATAAGTCGGTTGTCGCATTAATTTGGCGACTTATTATGCGTCATGTATTGTTAATAACACATGAATGTTTACGACACTTTATGCTACATTAATTTAAATGACGCTAACTAAAATGCAACACTACATATGAAATTGCTATCAATATTCCCATAAAATTTTTAACTCGACTAGGACGCAGTTTAAAATTTTTTATTCAAGTTTTGAAACTGAAGTAATATGGGCGTTTCCACTGCAGTTTTTGTTTGTGAATAATCGCAGTCAAATGGCATTCATCGGACAAAAATAAACCGGCATTTAAACTTTGATTTCCGGTAGGTCTGTGAAGAAATGTGGTCTTCACCCAATTGTCCATGAACATTCACTTCTTTGGAGGATAGCAAAGACAATCATTCAAAGCATTAAATTGCAACACTATTCTCATCACATGCTTAGCAAGTTGAAACATTCTTTCTTTGACTATTGGGCTTCAACTATCATGGTATTTTTGGCAAGAACCATTTGGAAGTAATGTTCACAACCCATGCTTGAAGCAAGAAGGAGGATTTCTTGGGATATTGTGATAAGTTTTATTTGAGAGCTCTTGGCCATTGGTGAACTTGAAGTAGTATGTAAAGTCAAGGGATTTGCAAGTAAATATTTTATTGGCAATTTTGTGTGAATTAATTTTGAACAGAAATTCTGACCATGTTGGAACATGCTGGTGCAGAATATTTACGCCAAGGTTTTATGGAAATCAAAGTCAGAATATTGCAGTAGTTTGGAATAAAAGGAATTCGTATATCTGACTATATATATCAGGCGTGTGAAGCATAATTGGTTTATGGAAAATCCCTACTTATATGGAGAAGATTTATTCGAATATATGGGATAGAATGATATAAGGTAAATCCCTTTATTTGTGGGATTTAGACATGCTTCAAGAATCAGATTTGGAATAGGAATATTGTGGAGATAATCAAGGAGTATTCAGATCTGATTCGTGGATATAAATTGGGGACAAACACGACTGCATACTTACGGATTTTAACAGAGCAAAAATCTGCACACAGATTTTTGAGACTTCGAGATGTTGCAAAGAGTCAGAACACTGTGTTCCAACACACCTGACCTGCCACACTAAGTTCAGAATCATAAACCTTAATTCCTCGGGAGGAGGAGATCTTGCGTCGATGGAGTTCAAGATCAAAGGGAGTATGATCAAGGCAGATCGGTAGCCAGGGGAGCTAGCAGAGTTCACGCGCTATAGTTAGTAAAGATACGTATTTTGTAAACTGTACTATGTACTGTATCTTTCTAATTAGTGGATTTATTCTGAACTGGGCCAGGCCCCGCAGATGTAGGTGGATTACACCAAACTGCGTAACCAAGTCGTGTGCCTTTTACGTGTTACGTTATTATGCACTTGGTTAAATTAGTCATGTTGGAACACACTAGTAAGGACTAGAAAAATTGGTAAAACTAAATTTCAATTGGTATCAGAGCTGAGTCACTTATCATTCCCTTGGTTGTTTCAAGGAAAGTGAGATCCAGTTTTACCATGACGACAAGAGAAGGAGCTTCAGTCTCTCGACCACCACTGCTAGAAGGCAACAACTACAACTATTGGAAGGCACGCATGAGGGTCTTCATCAATTCGCTGGATGAACTGGCATGGTTTTATGTTGAGAATGAATGGAATCATCCTACAGAAGATGCTGATACAAGTTCTAAGGCTGTAGAAGGGGAGTCAAGTCAAAAACCCAAAGACAAGGCTAAATGGACTCCAGATGACCTTAAAGAATCTCTGGCGAATTCGAAGGCACTTAATGCGATCTTCACTGATGTTGATGAAAATCAATTCAAGCTTATATCTACATGTCACCAAGAAAAGAAAGCATGGGATATTCTAAGACTGTTCACGAAGGAACCAGTCGAGTGCTTGAATCCAAACTACAGATGCTGGCTACCAAGTTCGAAGAACTCAAAATGGAGGAGGACGACACCATTGCTACATTCAATGGAAAACTCAGGGATATCTCCAACATGGCTTATCAACTTGGAAAGGTGTACAAAGAAACTAAACTGGTGAAAAAGACCTTGCGATCTCTTCCCAAACGGTTTGCAATGAAAGTAGCAGCAATAGAGAAAGCAAGAGACGCAGCCACCATGAGCCTAGATGAACTAATGGGTTCGTTACAAACTTATGAGATGACATTCCAGCAACCTACAAAAAGAGTCTCCAAGGATTTGGCGTTCAAAGTTTCTCCAGCTAAGGAAAGTCACAAGTCTGACAGCGATGATGAGATTGAAAAACTGGCACTTATTACAAAGAATTTCTCAAGAATGCTAAAGAAGGTGGTCAATAAGAAATCTCAGGAAAGGTTTGGCGGAAACAGACAAAAACAACAAGATTCGAGCAATAATCGTGGAATGATATTTGAACAAGGAAATATGCAGTTCAGGAGAAATCAGAACAACGAACCAAAACAGGCTAGACGAATTCAATGCAGAGAATGTGAAGGATATGGTCATATTCGGGCTGAATGTGCTAACACTCGCAAGAAACAAGGAAGATCATATGTCACCTCTTGGAGTGAAGATGAAGATGATGAAAAAGACGAAGAGGAACTTACCAGTAATTATGTAGCTTTTGGAGCAAAGGTCCATGATACATCAGAGGATTAGTGATCCAACACACTGAACAAAGGTAAAGCTGTATGTTCCAACATAGATCTGGATGATGCACACAGCGATGAAGATGATGATCTGTTTGTAAGTGATGAAGAAATCTATAGCACATATGAACAAATGTATGCCATGTGGGTTTAAGTAGCTGAAACGAACAAAGAGCTGAATGAAGAAAAAAGAAAGCTAATTGAAAGTGAAAAAGAATTACGATTCACGGTTGTAGAACTTGGAAAACATAATGAAGAACTAAACAAGAAACTGATAGCAGCAGTCAAGAGGGCCGAGATGTCTGAAGCAACTATCTTTAAATTGAAT
Source organism: Rubia yunnanensis (assembly GCA_037428765.1). Taxonomy (NCBI): domain Eukaryota; kingdom Viridiplantae; phylum Streptophyta; class Magnoliopsida; order Gentianales; family Rubiaceae; genus Rubia; species Rubia yunnanensis. Next base: position 58,102,146 of record CM075069.1, on the reverse strand, counting down.
TTCGGAAAGGCAAAACTTGATGATATTCTGGATATGGGAAGAAACTTTGGTGATAGACACGGGATTGGATACGGGAAAGAACCCAAGACTGAATTGCATGAAAAACCAGTAACTCTCAAAGCTAGGATCCGAGAAGTAAAATGGAAGTATGGAATTCCGTATCAAAGAAAGCCACTCATCTGCAGATACTGTACGTACCAAGGACATGCTGAACAACAATGCAGAAGACTGATCAGAGATCAAATGATAGGAAGACAACTTCTGCTGTGTTCCAACACAGGCGATACTCATACGGGAAAAATGATCAGAAAGATATGGGTTGTTAAAAAATCCAGTACGTGTCTGGTGGCACACACTTCTCTAATAGCCCATTCCAGTGATTCATGGTACTTTGATAGCGGTTGTTCTCGCCACATGACTGGCACTCCAAAATACCTCACGAACATTACTCTGTATGATGGCGGATATGTAACCTTTGGTGATGGAAAGAGAAGCAGAGTAATTGGCAAGGGCGAATTGAAAATTGAAGGCTTTCCAGTATTCACAAGTGTATTACTTGTTGAAGGTCTAAAGGCAAACTTGCTAAGTATAAGCCAGCTGTGTGACGACAATATGGTAGTGGAATTTCATAAGGACAAGTGTATAGTAAAGCATGGAGAAAACAAGGTTCTTTCTGGAATAAGATCATCAGACAATTGCTACTTGCTAGAACAAGGAGTTCGATGCATGCTTTCAAAACAGGATGAAGGAATTCTTTGGCACAGGAAGCTCGGCCACATCAACTATAAAACACTGGTGAAAATCGTAAATGTGAAAGATGTACGAGGAATGCCTACCTTAACCAGCAAGGATGGAATTGTGTGCGGACCATGTCAACAAGGTAAACAAATTCGTTTTCCTCACTCTTCAGTACAGTATATTACTACATCGAGAAATCTGGAACTATTGCATATGGATTTGATGGGTCCGGTTAATACACCTAGTATAGGTGGAAAGAAATATATATATGTATGTGTTGATGACTTCTCTAGATTCACATGGGTAGCCTTCTTGAAAGAGAAATCCAATACAATAGAAGTTTTCAGAAGTCTTGTAGTGAAATTACAAACTGAAAAGGGGAGCACAGTAGGAAAGATAATTCAAATCTGAAGTGATCATGGTAGAGAATTTGAAAATGAACAGTTCAGTTCCTTCTGCGATGAGCTTGGAATCCAACATGAGTTCTCAGCTCCTATCACTCCTCAACAGAATGGTATCGTAGAATGAATGAATAGAACTCTCCAAGAGATGGCTCGAGTTATGTTGGCAGAGAAAGATATTCACAAGAAATGGTGGGCAGAAGTAATCAATACAGCATGTTATACAATCAATCAAGTGTATCTTTGACCATACACCAGCAAGACAGCCTATGAGATTTGGAAGGGCAGGAAACCAAATGTTTCATATTTTCACGTGTTCGGGAGTACATGTTATATTCTCAAAGATAGAGAACAGTTGGCAAAGTTTGATTATCGAAGTGATACGGGAATCTTTCTAGGGTACTCCATCAACAGCCGTGCCTACAGAGTTTATAATCATCGAACCAACACTCTCATGGAATCCATAAATGTTATTGTGGATGATTCAGAGAAGGAATAAAAACCAGAAGGTGTAGAGGAAGAACCTAGCAACACTCATGTTCCAACACAGTCTCAAAACTCAGACAAGGAAAATCCATCAGTTGACTCTAACTTTCACCAACGTGCTACAATAACTGAGCCACAGTATCCTAACCCTGCTGAAGCTGGCCATGTTGAAACACAGACCCCCGCTACTGACACCCATATTCCAACACATGACCAAACCGTTCCACCATGAGGAGCACTCGATCAGTGCCTCGAGTTGATTACCGACGACTAGCTAGACTACACTGTTTTGTTTCTCTAATTGAACCCAATAACTATAAAGAAGTCTTACTCGATGAATATTGGATTGCTGCAATGCAAGATGAACTTGGTCAGTTTACAAGGAATGATGTCTGGTATCTTACTCCTCGCCCCAAAGGCATTAATGTCATTGGTACGAAGTGGATCTTCAAGAACAAATCAGATGCAGATGGCTTAGTCACCCGAAACAAAGCTAGACTTGTTGCTCAAGGTTATACACAAGTGGAAGGTGTTGATTTTGATGAAACCTTTGCGCCAGTTGCTAGGTTAGAGTCTTTTCGAATTCTACTAGCTATTGCCTGCTCATTGAACTTTACTTTGTATTAAATGGATGTCAAGAGTGCCTTTTTAAATGGAGTGGTGAATGAAGAAGTATGCGTGGAACAACCTAAAGGCTTCGAAGATCCTCATTATCCACATCATGTATATCGTCTCAAAAAGGTTTTATACGGACTAAAGCAAGCACCCAGGATATGGTATGAACGACTTACTACCTTTCTTCTTCAGAAAGGTTATCGCCGAGGGGGAGTAGATCGCACTCTGTTTGTGCTTAACAGGGCTTCAATTTTTCTGATTGCTCAAATCTATGTTGATGACATAGTTTTTGGTTCTACTTCACCATCTATGGTACATGATTTTGTCACCGTTATGCAATCTAAATTCGAAATGAGCATGGTAGGAGAGCTCACTTACTTTCTGGGATTACAAGTCAAGCAAGGAAAGAACGGCTTATTCATAAATCAAAATAAGTATGCCTTGAATTTAGTTAAGAAGTTCGGTCTGAGTAGTGCTCGAGCAGTTCGAACTCCGATGGGTGTTACTGATAAATTGGTGAAGGATGAAAAAGGAGTTGCAGTCGATATGAAATTATACAGAGGCATGATTGGAAGTTTATTGTATTTAACCGCAAGCAGACCAGATATATGCTTCAGTGTTGGAATATGTGCGAGGTTTCAAGCTGATCCTAAGGAATCTCATCTCACTGCAGTTAAAAGAGTTATTTGATATGTAAGTGGGACTTCTGAGTATGGTATTTGGTATTCTAAGAGTCAAGATTCAGAGTTGGTTAGGTATAGTGATTCTGATTGGGCTGGAAATGCTGATGATAAAAAAAGTACCACGGGTGGCTGTTTCTTTATTGGAACAAATTTGGTGTCTTGGTATAGCAAGAAACACAATTTGATCTCTCTATCTACTGCAGAAGCGGAGTATCTTGCAGCAGGGAGTTGTTGTGCACAACTGTTATGGATGAAACAAATGTTGAAAGATTACGGAATTCATCAAGGCCCTTTGAAGATTCTATGTGACAACACAAGTGCTATTGATATTTTGAAGAATCCAGTTCAGCACTCGAGAACCAAACATATTGATATAAGGTATCATTTTATAAGAGATCTGGTTGAAAGAAAAGAAGTGGAAGTAGTCTATGTTCCAACACACGAGCAATTTGCAGATATATTTACAAAGTCGTTGGATGCCACCACTTTTGAGAGCCTTCGACAACACCTAGGTGTTTGTCAAATCTGAGGTAATTTTTACCATAATTACTCTTTTTTGTAAATATTTCTTTTGGTAATTTTCGTTTTACAAAAATTGGAAAAGAACAAAAAAAATTATGGAAGGAAGCAAAGGCTTACAAAAATAGGAGATGTTAGTTTGGTATGTTGGAAGTTAAGTAAGGAATGACAACTTGATGTGACAAGAAGAGAAAGGGCCATCATTACAAAGCTTTGGAAATAGAAAAGGGGGCTTCGCGGGAAAATAGGTGAATACATGAAGAGTTAAAGTGGGATTCAAACGCCCAAAAAATCCCCTCGCATTCCCCTATTCTCGGTCGATAGTTCTCTCTCCGAATCCCTGCCGGAAAAATGGCTTCCAGCCCGATCTTCCCCACACGAGAAGAAGAGGTTTCGGAGATTAATCAATCATCAGAAGTCATGACAGAGGAACCGAGGACGGACAATGTGGAGTCAAATCTGACTGACAAAGGCGAACCCAGTACAGAAGAAGTTGATGCTGAACTTGTGCCTAAGGAGAATGTCGAAGCAGAGGTAACTAATGATGGTGTGAAGAATGCAAAGACTCTGGACTCGGGTAACAATGGCGACGTTCAGGAAGAACACCTCGGAGCCAAAAGGAAAGGTCGATATGGGAAGGTAACTGGTCCTGATCCTCGTCCTCTAAAGATTATGGGTATCGAGTTCAGAACTGTTGATGAGATATTTGAATGGTTAGAAGCAAATCGTTATTCTGTAGACCTAACCAAAATCAAAAGTATAAAGAATGATATGGAATACTTGCATGTTAAAATTGAAGAAATTGTCTCAGGTCATTTTACGGATGTTTGGGATATAGAAACCAAGAAAGTGAGTTATCTTAGGGGAATGTATGGTAGGCTAAGTGGAAAGGGAAAGGATAAATTCCATATTTTCTGTCGCATGTCTCGTCGAAGCTATGTATGGTTAAGGGAGATTAGTGAGGAAGAAGCAGCTGGAAGAGAGATTGTGAAGTATGGAGATAGGTTACAGGTGAGTCTTTATGATTCAACTGCTGCCAAACGGATGGAAGAACTCAGGGAACCTGTGATCATCGAACTGTCAGACAGTGATGAGGAAGACAGTGTTCCAACACAGCAGTGCGGACTTGCAAATTCTATGGATATGGATTTCGATGCTGATCTGGGAGGTCAAGACCAGAATAATATGTATGAATGTGACGTGGAATCTGATGAGGATATGACTGAACCAAAGGACATGGATCAAGATGAGATGGATGAAAAAGTTTCTGAGAAGGAAGATGAAGCTGGAGGCTCAGAGAATGTAGGACATTCCTGATATGGCATACTCAAGCGATGAAGTGCTTTATGAATTTTTTCAGTTGGCTAAAGGCAAGAGGAAGGCCTTCAATGCTGAGGCTTCTGCTCAGCAAAAGAGGAGCAAGAGAAGGCATGACAGCAAGGAAAACAAGGTTTTACCTCCACTCTCTGTTAGTAAGGCATTCTCTACTGTTTATTTTGACAAAAAAGGTGCAGAGATGGGAGATTTTTTCTCTGAGAAGAAGTTCATAGCAGAAAGGCCTTTGGATTTAAAAGCCTATTAGGAGAGTGGCTTCACAGATTTTCTAAAGCTGACTGGCATGACTACTGCAGCAACTATCCAGTTACAGTACAACAGACAGGTTGTACTTGAGGTATATTCTAACCTCATTACTGGTAATTTAGAAGTAACTTCCCCTTGGTATGGTAGGGTATACGTACGGGGGAAGATAATAGATGTTTCTGCTTCTAGAATCAACACACGGCTGGGTATGAAGACACCTGAAACAGGGGGAGTCTTTCCTGAAAATCTGGGATTGTCTGACAATGAAGTATTAGGTGTTATATCTGGGGGTTATAAGATTGAATGGCCAGCAACAGGGTACTCACAAGCATCCTGCTTGTCATCAAGATTTTTTTGGCTTATATCAGGTAGCTGTGCACTGTTGGTTGCCCTCGAGTAATACTACAGCGCTGACAAGGGAGATGGCTAAATTGCTATACTGTGTTGGAACACAGAAAGAATTTAATCTTGGACTTCTCATTCAGCAGCATTTGGTCAGACAGGCTACTGCTCCGAAAGTAAATGATGCGATTATCTACCCTGCTTTAATCTCTTCCCTAGCCAAGAGTGCTAAAGTGAAAGGGAAGGCTTCAGATGTGGTGATTGACACAGATTTTTTGAGGCCCAACAAGAAGACATTTGGGCTGAGACATGTTCATGATCTCCCGTGGAAACCTTCTGGGTCAACTTCGTCATCAGCAGCAGAAAAGGAGGCTCGGCTGATGGTTCTGAACGCAAGACTTGGAGGTTTAGGCATACAGATGGCTGCGATAGTGGTAGAAAAAGCAAGTCTAGAGGCAGAGAAGTCAAGGTTGGAAGCATGACTTGAAGGTTGGATGCAGGGGGAGCACTGTTTATTTTGCTGTTTTTGATAGAGCATTTGGCCTATGTATGGTCCCAGTTGGAGAAATTTTGCATGATTTAGACTTTGATTCAATTTGGCTGTACTAATTTTTATGTGTTGGATATCTGGTTTCTGGTTTTCGGATTTCATGCCTAAGGGAAGTCTGAAATTCTGATATCTTGTTGATTGATGGTTTACAAGTTCATGATATTGATGATGGCAGTTACTGTTTGGGAATTACATGTCCAAAATATTATGGGTCCACAAAAATGCCAAAGGGGGAGATTGTAAAGTCAAGGGATTTGCAAGTAAATATTTTATTGGCAATTTTGTGTGAATTAATTTTGAACAGAAATTCTGACCATGTTGGAACATGCTGGTGCAGAATATTTACGCCAAGATTTTATGTAAATCAAAGTCAGAATATTGCAGTAGTTTGGAATAAAAGGAATTCGTATATCTGACTATATATATCATGCGTGTGAAGCATAATTGGTTTATGGAAAATCCCTACTTATATGGAGAAGATTTATTCGAATATATGGGATAGAATGATATAAGGTAAATCCCTTTATTTATGGGATTTGGACATGCTTCAAGAATCAGATTTGGAATAGGAATATTGTGGAGATAATCAAGGAGTATTCAGATCTGATTCGTGGATATAAATTGGGGACAAACACGACTGCATACTTACGGATTTTAACAGAGCAAAAATCTGCACACAGATTTTTGAGACTTTCGAGAAGTTGCAAAGAGTCAAAACACTGTGTTCCAACACACCTGACCTGCCGCACTAAGTTCAGAATCATAAACCTTAATTCCTCGGGAGGAGGAGATCTTGCGTTGATGGAGTTTGAGATCAGAGGAAGTCTTATCAAGGCAGATCGGTAGCTAGGGGAGCTAGCAGAGTCCACGCACTATAGTTAGTAAAGATAAGTATTTTGTAAACTGTACTCTGTACTGTATCTTTCTAATTAGTGGATTTATTCTGAACTGGGCCAGGCCCCGCAGATGTAGGTGGATTACACCGAACTGCGTCACCAAGTCGTGTGTCTTTTACGTGTTACGTTATTATACACTTGGTTAAATTAGTCATATTGGAACACACTAGTAAGGACTAGAAAAATTGGTTAAACTAAATTTCATAGTATAAATAGGGGATGAATTTAGTAGTTCAAACACACCTCAAGCTTAGCATTCCTTTGCTACTTGCTTTCTTCTCCCTTTAACTCTCCTCTGTAATTGTAGAAGCCAAAGCCCTCATATTTATATTTTTCCACATAATCCCTTCATAGGTGGTTGGCAAGTGAAGCTCCTGGTCTCCTCCGGCCGTGGATGTAGGTCAACTTGACCGAACCACGTAAATCCTTGTGTCCATTATTTCCTTTAGTTTCTTTACGCTTTCTTTGTTATCCATCTTTTCGGGCTAATAGATATCTCGTGGGATTCGTATTCCTAAAAAATTGGTATCAGAGCCATATCTCATTTTTTTATCTATTAGCCATCATGACGGTAACAAGGGCTTCTATTGAAAAGTTTGACCAGAGTGTAAACTTTGGTATGTGGAAACTCAAGATAGAAGCCATCCTAATCTAGGATGGATGTGAGCTAGCCCTTGAATGAGTGGAGGAAAGGCCAACGGACATGTCACCGGAAGATTTTGGTGATCTAGACAAGAAGGCTAGATCGGCCATTATTTTAAATCTCTGTAACGAGGTTTTGCAGGAAGTTGCTAGTGAGAGAACTGCTAAAGGTATGTGGGATCAGTTGAAATCTACATACATGAAGGAGACAATGGAGAATCGCCTCTATTTGAAACAAAAGTTGTACATGTTGAAAATGGCAGAAGGTACATCTATACTATCACATCTTGATAAATTTGATTCCATCATTTTGGATTTGGAGAATGTAGATGCTGAAGTTGATGAAGAAGATCAAGCTATTTTATTGTTATGTTCCCTTCCCCTGCCTTTTAAGTATTTTCGAGATACTATGATTTATGGGAAAGAGTCAGTCTCATACAATAGTATAAAATCTGCATTAAAACCTAAAGAGCATATTGATAGGGACATTATGGGAGATCCGAGTGAAACTCATGTTGAGGGTTTGTTTGTGAGGGGTAGAGGTGAAAATAGAGATTCTGAAGGTGGTAGATCCAAAGGGAGGTCGAAGTCTAGATACAAAAATAAAATTTGCAACTATTGTAAGAAAAAAAGGGCACATTAAGGCTGATTATTTTAAATTGAAAAATAAAGAAAAATATAAAAATGAATAGAATAGCAGCAATGCTGGTGAAGCTAGTGTAGCAGAAGATGAGAGTGATGGAATCATATTTGTGGCCATGGATAATAAGTCAAGGTCTTCTAGTGAGTGGCTCTTAGATTCGGGTTGTTCTTACCGTATGAGTTATGATTGGGTGTGTTTTTCCAATTATAAAGAATGGGATGGTGGAATTGTTTTGATGGGTAATAATGCTCCTTGAAAGGTTGTTGGTAGGGGAACAATTCAAATCAAAATGTATGATGGCATTATTAGGACACTCACTAATATTAGGCATGCTCCTGACTTAAAGAAAAATCTCATCTCTCTTGGAACTCTTGATGCTCTCGGGTACAGATATTCAGGTGATGGTGGAATCCTAAAAATCTGTAAATGTCCTCTTGTGCTAATGAAGGTTTGCAGAGTTGGCACTTTGTATGTTTTGTAGGGATTTACACTAACTGGGGTAGTGGCTGTCTCAACTTCCACAGATGAAGACATAACCAAATTGTGGCATATGAGCTTGGGATATATGGGTGAGAAAGGCTTAACATTGTTAAGCAAGAGAGGTCTACTTTGTTGTCAAAGTACTGTAAGTTGGACTTTTGTGAACACTGTATTTTTGGAAAGCGGAAAAGAGTTAGCTTTCATTCACCTGCAGCTTATAAAACAAAAGTTACTTTGGACTACATTCATTCTGATCTCCGGGGGCCCTCTCGTGTTCCTTCTAAGAGTGGTACAAGATATATTCTTACTTTTATTGATGACTATTCAAGAAAATTTTGGGTATATTTTTTGAAGCTTAAAGTGATGTTTTCCTAACATTTAAACAATGGAAGACTTTGATTGAAAAACAGACAGGAAAACAAATTAAGCGACTGAGGACTGACAATGGGTTGGGATTTTGTGGAAATGAATTCAATGAGTTCTGTAAAAATGAACGAATAGCTCGACATCGTAATATTAGAATGACACCTCAACAGAATGGTGTGGCAGAGCGGATGAATCGTACTCTTTTGGAAAGAGCTCGGTGCATGATCTCAAATGCCAAGTTGACATTAGAATTTTGGGCAGAGGTCATATCTATGGCTTGTCACATCATCAACCGCTCTCCATGTGCACCTCTTGATTTCAATACTCCGGAGGAAGTTTGGTCAGGTACTCCCGCAGATTACTCTAATTTAAGAATATTTGGGTGTCCAGCTTATATGCATGTTAACGAGGGAAAACTAGAGCTTAGGGCTAAGAAATGTATTTTCCTCGGTTATGCTTCAGGGATGAAAGGATTAGATTGTGGTATCCTGATTCCAAATCACCCAATTTAGTGATTAGTAGAAATTTTACATTTGATGAATCTTATATGTTACATCCTGGAAAAGAGTCTTGTAATCCTTGTGATTCATAAAAAGAGGATATTGCACAAAAGCAGGTGGAGTTAGAGATTGGTGGTTCTTCTAGGAGAAACCCAAACCAAGAAATGGTTGAAGAATATGATCATGAACGTGCTGAAGATCGAGATGAGGATTATTCCATTGCCAGAGATAGACCAAGACATGACATTCGACCACCATTGAGGTATGCAAATTTGGTTGCATATGCTTTATCAGTGGAACATGAAACATGTGGAGACAATGAACCTTCTACATATTCAGAGGCAATTTCAGGTGCTAATTCAGATAAATGGTTGATAGCTATGAACGAAGAGATGGAATCTCTACACAAGAATAGAACATGGGATCTTGTGGTGCCACCAAAAGGAAAGAAAATTGTTGGTTGCAAATGAGTTTTCAAGAGAAAGGAAGATACTTCAGGTGTTGATAATGCAAGGTACAAAGCACGATTGGTCGCAAAGGGCAACAGTCAGGTACAAGGTGTAGATTTCAATGATGTTTTCTCGCATGTTGTGAAACATAGCTCTATTAGTGTATTTCTTGCTTTGGTTTCCATGTATGATCTGGAGTTAGAACAGCTGGATGTCAAGACAGCTTTCTTGCATGGTGAATTAGATGAACATATCTATATGAGTCAACTTGAAGGTTTTGAAGTTCAAGGTAAAGAAGACCGGGTTTGCTTGTTGAAGACATCCTTGTATGGATTAAAGCAATATCCAGGACAATGGTATAAGAGGTTTGATTCATTTATGTTGGGTCATGGTTTCTCCAGGAGCATGTATGATAGTTGTATATACTTCCGAAAGTTACAAGATAATTCATTCATTTATTTGCTATTATATGTTGATGACATGCTCATTGCGGCTAAGAATCTTGTAGAAATTCATGAGCTGAAGTCCTTGTTGAATTGTGAATTTGAGATGAAGGATTTGGGTGCAGCTAAGAAGATTCTTGGTATGGAGATAAGAAGAGATCAAGGAGTTGGAAAGTTGTACCTGACCCAGGAGAGTTACCTTAAGAAAGTTTTGGAACGATTTGGCGTGCATGATGCAAACCAGTTAGCACTCCTCTTGGTAGCTATTTCAGGCTATCTACTGCCCAATCACCAAAAACAGAGGAAGAAGATATTATATGGCTAGAGTTCCTTATTCAAATGTAGTTGGGAGTATAATGTATGCAAGGGTTTGTACTCGCCCTGATATCTCACAAGTTTTTGTGTTATTAGCAGGTATATGGCCAATCCAGGAAAATTACATTGGCAGGCTGTGAAGTGGATTCTTATATACTTAAAGGGTACTTCGAACATGTGTTTGGAGTTTGGTAGAACCAATAACACTCTGGTTGGTTTTGTAGATTCAGACTTTGTCGTTGATCTTGATAAGTGCAGGTCTCTTACACATTATGTATTTTGCATTGGAGGTTGTGAAATTAGCTGGAAAGCTACTCTACAACATGTAGTTGCTTTATCTACTACCGAGGCAGAATATATGGCAGTCACAGAGGCAATCAAAGAAGCTTTATGGTTGAGAGGTCTCTTCGGCGAATTAACTCTACAACAAAGGGTTACTACCATTCACTATGATAGTAAAAGTGCAATTTACTTGACTAAAGATCAGATGTATCATAAGCGGACGAAATATATTGATATTAAGTATCACTTCATTCGTGATACCAATGCACAGAAGAGGGTCCTTGTTAAGAAAATCAATACAAAGGATAATCCTGCTGATATGATTATGAAAGTTCATCCCTTTTTTGCTTATTTCAAGTTCAATCAGTGCTTGGACTTGATTGGTGTTCATTGTTGGTGATTCGGCCCATTAGGGTCATGCCGAAGGAGAGTGAGTAAGCTATTACTTTTGGGGTTAAGACCAAGGTGGCGATTTGTGAAGATATATGGTCTTCATCCAATTGTCCATGAACATTCACTTCTTTAGAGGATAGCAAAGACAATCATTCAAATCATTAAATTGCAACATTATTCTCATCTTATGCTTAGCAAGTTGAAACATTATTTCTTTGACTATTGGAGTTCAACTATCATGGTTTTTTTTGCAAGAACCATTTGGAAGTAATGTTCACAACCCATGCTTGAAGCAAGAAGGGGGATTTCTTGAGATATTGTGATAGGTTTTGTTTGAGAGCTCTTGGTCATTGGTAAACTTGGAGTAGTATAAATAAGGGATGAACTTAGTAGTTCAAACACACCTCAAACATAACATTCATTTGTAACTTGCTTTCTTCTTCCTTTTACTTTCCTTTGTAGTTGTAGAAGTCAAAGCCTTCATATTTATATTTTGCCACATAATTCCTTCATAGGTGATAGGCAAAGGCTTGTAATACTTTCTCCACATATAGTGAATCTTTCGATCTCCTCTGACCGTGGATGTAGGTGTGATAGGCAAAGCCTTGTAATACTTTCTCCACATATAGTGAATCTTCCAATCTCCTCTGACCGTGGATGTAGGTCAAACTGACCGAACCACATAAAATCGTGGATGTAGGTCAAACTGATTGAATCACATAAATCCATCCACAGTCAAATTGACCAAACCACATAAATATCCTTGAGTCCATTATTTTCTTTAATTTCTTTGTTATCCATCTTTTCGTGCTAATAAATATATCGGTCATACCCAGAATTCAGATAGCCCCATCAAACCCAGAAAAAAAGACCACACAAGCATTCAGCCATTCAAAAATTTTTTACAAATCTTTAAAACAAGACCAACATACAGAACTAACATTAGATTAATAATTATACATACAATACACGGTAATGAATTCAATAATGAAACGAAATCATCAAAATATTAATTCCACCCTAAAAACCTAGATTCTAACACTATCCTCTGACCTAGCCGTGGAATCCATCTTCGAATTAGTGCGGATCTAGGCCGCCTAAGAGCAGAGAAGGTGGTGGCGAAGAGAGGGAGGGAAGATGGTGGCAGAGAGGTGGTTGTGGTGTGAATGAGAGGCGAGGCCTCGCGCGGTGATGATGATCTAAGGCGCGGCGCGTGGTAGTCCTGCATGCGAGGCGGTGAAGCTGTGGTTGTGTCGATATGAAGTGGCGGCGCGTTGGTGTCGATGTGAGGTAGCGGTCAGTGGTGTTGAAGCTAGGGAGGTAGTGGTGGAGACGTAGCAAGGTAGCGCTGGAGTGAAACTTTGAGACGGCGTCAATCTTTTGGTGGAGCGGTGGTCAATTTGTTGGTGAAATCAAAGTTTGGGAGAACAAAATAACATAGGCTGCGTTTGTTTGTAAAAAGTTTTAAGTTTTGGGGGCTTTATATATTTTAGGGTTTGAGTAGTATAGCTTGGACCAAACTTGGGCCTATTCAATATTATTAGTTCAATTAAATTTTGAGTCCGTCTCTTGAAAGACGATTTTTCCATAAGTCATGGAAAGACCAACATTTAATGTGTAAATTAGAAGAAATGAAGATAAAATTTTCGTGTTGCATGAACCGGGTTATAAATTTTATAACCACTACATATTGCATATTAAATTTTTTATATTGCAACTAAAACCTATTGTCTTTTATTATTCTAATTAAACCCCGTCTTTCCATAAGATTATGGAAAGATCATCTTTCCCAAGACTTTACCTTAAATTTTTGGAAGAAGAAGAACCAAACTTAAATGTATTAAATTTCTGGTTTTTTATTTGATTTTTCTTTTCACTTTTTTCTTTCACTTTTTTGATATTTTACTTCGTTTATTTGGTAACTGGATTTAAAAAATCACTTTTAACTTTGGTTATTCAAAAAATCATAGTCAAAGAACTTTTAACTTCGATTTTTTCAACGACCGATGTTAAAAAGGCAAACTTAAAATTCATTTTTGTAGTATGCAAACATTATTCAAATGTCAAAAGTACTCTGATTCTATAATACTACTAAAAGATGTAAAGAAAAATTGAAAGAATATAAAGGTTATTACGGCTAGCCCTGGGCCGCCCCGACCATCCGACACCACAGGCCCGGTCAGGGGGTAAGTCACAGTAACCAGCCACCAAGACCCGTATGCGGGCCCGTACTCACCGCCCACGAGGAGCCCACCCACCACGTGGCCCGTGAAGGCCACGCTTTGAATAAGGTCATCCCACACCGCTGCTTGCGAGCCTCGAACCCGGGGTTCCCCCCTGGAGTACATACGCCCCAACCAACTGGGTACACCCGTGGGTATAAATTGAAAGAATATAAACACAATTAATCAGGTTCTTTGACTTGTAAGTTTTCTTTTGCTCTTCCTTTTTGCAATTTTCCTTGATCCTAAATCATACAAAAAACAATGTTTGAATAAAATAACGATTCACACAAAATCTATGAATATGTAGGATACTATTTCCCTAATACCAACTAAAGTACAAATTATACAATAATCATATTGGGTAATACCTTAGGATGGTGTGTAGTGTCATCCAATTCAATATTTGAGTTGTTATCGTCTAAACCATTTAACTCTTTTCTCGCCTAATAAAAGTACTCCCTCTGTTTCTTTAAGAATGACACACATTCTAAAAATGGGTGTTTTTTTAAGTGGCACCCCTGCAGCAATGCCTTAAAAAGGAAAGGGACAATTTTATTTTTGACCATTTTACCCTCATGACATTTTAGGATTTACCATATTACTTTCCTCATTTGCCACTTGGACCCAATTAATCCATTCATTAACCCAACCCTAAGCCTAACATTTCCCTCAATATTTTTGTAATCTCAGATATTGACCCAAAAACGTAGCCCAAACATTGGCCCAAATTTGAACACTACTCCCTTTCTTCAAGCCACCATATAAAAGGAAGAAAGAGTTGAAACCCTAGATCAACTTTGGCTATATCCCAATTTCGGCCTTCTCGGCACTTTTTCATTTCTAGTGCGATGAGAACCTGCTGCTGGCCAGTGTAAACCCATTTCATAGATCCGATTTCAACCAAAAGCCACGATGCTCAATCGAAACTTCACCGGATCGGAAAGGAATCCTCCTTTTCCCTGTGAATCTGAATCACCTTTCCAATTTCACTCCCACATCGACGACACCGTCGTCGAGGAGACGGAATGGTCCGTCGACGATGTCGTTTCTGCCATATCTCCTGCCAACGATGATCGTGTTCAGCCCCGACCGACGAAATTTCAGGTTGCGTAATCAACTCAGGAGCTGGCGCGGTTATCATCGGCGTGGACAAGATGGTCTCCAAACAATTGCTTCCAGAGGTCGAGCAAGTTCACAAAAAGGCGGGTGAGGTCCAGTTGTCAAGATTTCATTGATGCTGAGGGATGGCTCGGCTCTCTGACACATACGAATCCGACGAAGAGATTGAGTCCGACTTACTGGTGGACAACGCTACCTTCGCTACTCAACATAAGACGGTAGGTGTGGCAACTGAAAAATCCGAACATAGTATGTACGTGTACGGTCTATACAGAGTCCTCATCGACTTGTCAGAGGTAATATTTTCAGTTAGATTCACACATATGCATATTTTCTGATAGTGGTAAAAGTTATATAATCATTCAGAAATCAGTGTCTAATCCAAAAGTAATTTTTCAGTGTGCAATACTTAACCAATAACTCTGTAAAGTTAATGGTTTTCGACCCCTCTCAAGTACATCCATGGGCTCACAAAATGCTATTGTCTCAACACTTGAGTGACGAGTATGGAAAATTGCCCCCAAAAGCATTAATGGAGATATGGAAGGTTTGGTTTCCTTTGTAGGTACGTCGTTTAAAACTAAAAAAAAATTACAAGTGCTGCATATTTGACTGTTAGCTAGTGCTATTGATTGGTTTTTTAAGGAAAATTTGTGTTATGTTAGCTTATTGTGTGCTATTTATTGTGTGATTGTTTGTTGTGTGGTTGTTTGTTGTGTGTATTGTGTGGTTGTTTGTTGTGCGGTTTTGGTCTACGAATGTGTTATAATCTGAAATGGGTGGTCTTGAAAGCAATGTTCTGTCTTCTCTAAATTCTGTGTTTTGGATTCTTGATTTCTGCAGAAAATGATGTGTATTCAATGTGGTTATACAATGTGTGTATTCACTGAGGTTGTTTTGTTCAGCATATGTGTTAATGTGCCTGCCTTGTCTTCAAAGCAAACAAATTGGAGTGTTAGAACTGAAAGCAAACATATTTGTAATTCATCTATTTTAAAAACTGAAAGCAAATGATTTTCATTACAACAATGGTTGGATTGCAAACACAACAACAAAACCTAGCATTGTGATTGCATCTTTGCCACCCCTATCCAACCACATTGTAAAACCAAAAGGCATTTCTAACATCTTACCTATTACATAAGTTGCTGAATAATGTACTCAAGACCCGTTGACTTGTTTGCTGCGATCAAGCTTTGTAAGCCCTCCCTAACTGCATTCATGTCAACCTCTATGTCAGTTGGTAGCATACCTTGTAGTTGGATTGCATCTTTCTTCATATGTGGAAGCTTGTAACTGTTAGACCCCTTGCATTTGATTATCTCCACCATGACACGTTGGAGTGTTAGAAACACTTTGTTTAGTTTTTCTGGATGCAATTCTTCGAAAGCTGCTTCTGTAGCTGAAATGAGTTGATCCAAAGTGTGTGATTTTATTTTGTGCTGCAAACTTTGTATTAAATTAAAAAAACCCAAATCTAAAACATTCAAATCTTGGCTTCTAGGTGGCTGAAAACCCAATTTTATGTTGAAGCCGTCAAAACTTGCAGCCATTCTAATTCATCATCATCATCACATATATGAGGTCTTGCATTATCTTGTCGAATTGTTATATTTGTGCTAGCTAGTAACGGCCATTTCCTTTTGATTGCTGGAACCAACTTTGTCAACATGAACGCTTTAGTAACATCACGGTCGATTGATGGGATTGGTTTGGTTTCTAGAGTACCGACTGGTCTATTCTTGCTTGTCTTCTTTGCTGCCTCTTCATGTGTGAATGGCCAAATCCCAATTTTCCCATCGAACAAGACCTCCCCCTCATTGTTGATGATTGGTCGACATACGGCACAAAGGAACATTATCTTCTGTATAAACTTTTTGTTTTGAACTGTACAGTGAGGCTCTTCCTCATCCGGGAGAAGATAGTACTTCTCCGCAACTCTAGTTATATAAAACCATTTCTCATCTATATGCATAATGCGATGCATATCCATAAAAGATGTTTTTCCTGAACTTGTATCATGCTTCAAGTGAGATATTGAGTAGTATAACCTGTGTAGCTGAATAGTTGCTGAAATTTGTGGTTTTATTGCATTTGAATGGCTTCGGATTTGACCCTCCTTGATCCAACGATTCATGGTGGAAGTGCTTACACCAACTGCTGCTGCATATCCCCTTTGTGTTGTGCGCAATGGGAGGGGGACAACCATAGCTAACTCCTTGTTGATTTCAACTTTTTTCCTTCCTTGTTTTCCTTTTACCTTCCTTCTCCAGTCTGTACATAACCCTAGTTGTCCTTGCCTTTTGTGCAGGTTTGAAAGACGGCTAATGGTGCATACCGAAGTGTTCCATCGTTGGGCAGCCTCCTTCCGACGATGGGTTGCAATCTTACCTTCATTTAAATTTTACAGGATGAACTCCCCAATTTGACAGCGTTGAAAATCAGTCAAAAGATGTCTTTCCGTCATTATGATGTTGCTGCTACGTAGGTGGAAAGCTTTAACAGGGAAGAAGATGAAGAGAGGAAAAAATGAAGAGTGAAATAGAAGTGGTGGATGGTAGCAGAAAATGTTCTTGTTTTTGATGAAATTTACCACAACCTCTCATTTCATTTTGTTAGCACCTTGGCCAATGAGCCGTGTGAGGTACTTTTAAATTAAAGTGTAGAATTTCCCACCATTTTCAGAATTTAGGAGGGAAGAATTAGCCTATATTTTGGTGGCTCTGTGTACAGTAATTTATGTACTTTAGGAGACCAAACATCCTACATCCATCAACTTTATGTCTTCTCCTATATCTAGCAATTATCCAAGAGCCAAAACATAAGTGTCATTCTTAAAGAAACGGAGGGAGTATATTTTAATAGATGTTATAAATAGATTAAAAAATAGATAAATCTATTAAATACGGATAAACAACTTATTAATTGCCCTGATAGTTTCATTTAGATGATCTGAATTCTCTAGATTTACAAGATCTTGCGATGATTCTCCTCCGCTAGGCGATAGTATTCGTATACTTTTATGTAAATGAAAAATTATAATATACTCAGGATCAATCCAATGTATTTTGGGGCCATATACAATTTTTTTTATTTTGAGCCCTTATATAATCCTTTTTATTTTATTACAAATTACAAAAAGAATATTTATAGAGATTGTAACATAATCCTTTGTAATGTTAGGAGCTCACTCCAAACTTATTTTATTCTAATTAAAATAATAAAATAATACAAAATTGTGGGGACATAAATCAAGATGATAAAAAACATCACGTTGTTTGAATCATCTAACATAATATTCAAAATTTATTAATGTCTTTCATCTTTAATTCACTGAAGTAAAAATACAAATTTTAAATTTATTTATACCAAATATATTCATAAATTTTCTCTAAGTAATGGATAAATTTTATTGTTTAGGCCGTGTATCTTGAATTTACTATTATTCAAATTTTAATGTTCTATATTAGAAAAAGAATCATATGCATTTTTAAAAAAGTATGCAAAAGATATAGTGTCATGTAGAATTGATATGGAAACTATGAAAAGTTTAATAAATACTCTCTTGATCGATTAGTAAGTGGTGATCTTTACAAGTTAAAGGCAAGAAAAATAATAATAAAACCACAATTCTACTTCAAATTTTAAAAATGTATAAAAGAAAAGGAAGATTAAAAAAATATATTTATATTTTAAACAAGAGAATGGGCGGTATGTCGAAGTTTATGGACAGTCCACTGTACTTTTTACCTTAAATGTTGTAATTTTAATAAAATTTAAATATTATATTTTAAAAGTTAAAAGAAGTAATAAGGTGTATTTGATTGTGAAAATATAAAAATATATAATCTAATTTTTTTATAAAAAAATCTAAATTTAGCAAATGTAATTTAACAAATGCATTGTATAAGGTAAAAAATACATGGACTGTCTATAAGTTTATGAACAGGCCGCCTATCATGATAACCGAACTCAGTAATGGAAAGAGCCAAAAAGTAATTTAGTATATTGATCTAGTGGGCTAAAAAGTAATTCATATTTTAAAATGGCCCAAATTTAACAAAAATTAAAGCAAAAAATTAAGAAAACTAATATAAGAGCACTAAAAAGTTTTAGGCCCCAGAAAATTTGGGCCCAGTGACCTGCATTGGGACTTACTAATTAAACATCATAATGATATAATACCATATTCATCAAGTGGAATAATTCTTAAAGTAACTATTTTTTCTACACATAATTTGTTTTCTGAATTGGTTCATTTTAATTAAAATGACTTTAATACTCTCGTTTGATGATAGTAAATCTTAATCAACACATAAAATAAAAAAATCTATTATTGACTAACTATTTGATTAAGGGCCATGTACATTAAATTCAATACGGTCAACATAATTTATTTTCTCTTTTTCTTTTCAAAAAATTAGTGTGTACTCACTTGTGCTTAGTCGACTACTGCAAATGATATAGTACTTATACCTACATATAAATAATTTACATGTTATAAACTAGGTAAAATTTAGGAAAACATCGTATTTCCATAGGCATTGAAAAGATGGAGTTGAATTAGAATTATATATAGGTAAAGATTTTAGTTGCAATATTTAAAATTTATCATACAACGTGCAATAGTTATAAGTTTATGATCAGATTAATGCGATCCAAAAACTTTATCTTAATTTTTCTAATTTGCATTTTAAACCCTGATCTTTCCATATGTCATGTAAAGACCGTCTTTCAAGAGACAAACTCGTAAATATGTGTTATTTTTATTCATAATTATTAAATTTATATGATAGGTACATGTCGGCCTTATTCTCCAGAGCTTAGGTAAACTTTAATTCAATTCAGTACAGATCAATTCAATTCAATTCATAAATGTCGCAAATAAAGTTGCAATATTTTGACATTTAGTGATAAGGCCTCACTGTATCATAAATTTGCAACACGTGTATCATTGTGTCGACATTCAGTAAAATGGTGTTAATAATCTATTATAATCTTGAGACATTACAAAAAAGTCATTTATGTCATGAGAAAGGCGACACAATAAAGAATGACAGGATTGTGTAAAAAAATTTGCAACAAATTTTATAATTGTGTCGTATAATTGTGATATTTTGGTAAAGTATCTTAAATTATTTGTCATAAACTTGAGACATCATAGGAAGTGTCGCATAGATGTCACGAGAAATGTGTCACATCAAATAATTGACACAACTATACAACAAATTTGCAACAATTTTACAATTGTGTCTTCTAATTGTGACATTTAAGTTAAATGACGTAAAAATATGTCGTAATCTTGGGACAATAACGAAAGTGCCGCTTATATGTCACAAGAAAAGTGACATAGCAAAGAAGTGGTGTAAAATGTCGCAAATAAACAACACATTGGCATGAGTGTGGTAAATATACATCATTTAAACATAAGTCGCACTTGTACATGACGCAAAAGGTCAACTTTCTTGTAGTACATTGCTGCATTCAGCTCGTCCACACTCTCCTCGATGTGTTTCACTCTGATGAGTGCAATGATGATGCTTCAACAAGATAAAAGAAAAGATACTAAATGTCTAAACTAAAGATATAAAAAGAACAAATAAAAATATGAAACATATACAATTTTAAAGCGCTACCAGCGAAAATAACGATTGTTATAATTTTTAAGTTTACATTAAAAAAATAAAGACATTAAATACCAGAAATAAAGGTATAAAACTAAGTACAAGCAAAAACTTATTGATAACATATAACCACTAGAATCGGTCATTATTTTTTATATATAAGAGAAAAGACAAGACATTTAATACATGAACTAAAGGTATAAGAAGAAGAACAAACAAAAAAACCAAATTTCTGGCAATTAAGCCCCACAGATGCCGAAAGTCATTTGACATCACTTATTTTATTAGCAGCCTTACCTGCCATTTGAATTGCCTCTAATATGCAATATCCTAAGTCTGCCAAAACAATGCATACATCAAAACAAATTCACCTTAACCTAACTGCTGGATGAAACACATCAAAATTCACCTTAGCTTATAATTTAACACAACCAACTTTTATGATGACCAAATCATTAAAAATCATCCGCAGCAATTCCCAAATAAAGCTTCAACCCCACCTTCTCAGATTCCGCACTACCACTGGACAATCTATAATCCACATACCCACCGCCCAAATGGTCCCCTAACCAACTCAAATACACCCACGGGTGTACCCCAGTGGTTGGGACATGGGTGGGTAAGCCAATAATCCCAGGTTCGATCCTCGGCAGCGGCAGTGTGGGGAGTTCTTGCTTTGCAAGGCTCCCTTGTGCGCACCGAGGCAATGCCAAGCCCATGGGTCCTGGTGCTGGGCTACCGTGATTTACCTCTCATACGATGGCCTGGGTGTGGGCTGGTATGGGCCGCTGAGGGCGAGCGGATTGATCGCCTTTTGCCCTAACCAACTCAAATGTATTAATTTCTTCTACTTAATCATTAATTCTGGATTTTAATTTCACTAATTTTATGGTACTCTATTCATAATAACTCCATCTCAATACCGGGAATATATGGATGGAGATACTATTCTTGTAGTTAATTAGACGACAAAAGTCAACCAACTTGTTTCTCCCTTAAACTCACAAAGATTTCATAACTTTGGAATTGTAAATTTTGAATGCATTGATCATCTCAACCTCTCGATCTCTGAATCAAGCACTCGAGCAGCAAGGGGATCCCTGAGAAAACCGATCAAAAATTCAGACCAATCTATTCCTTTTTTAATGAATCGAATGCATGTAAAGAAGCAAAACACACTAGTGTAGCAAACACGATTCCAACAAAATTTAAAACAAGAAAAAAATCTCAATCTTAACTACATCAATAATGAAAAATCAAATTAATTATCTCGATACTTTACTAGTTTGCTTCACAAGCAAATCATTGAACAAATTTCTTAAAGAACGGAACTTATAACATATATGCCCACAAAACAAATGCAGAAACCTATTAACACATAAACTGAAAGTATCAAACTAACAAAATGTAAATAACATAATTAAAGAGCCGAACAAACCACTTAAAATAATAAACTAATGAAATCATGTACAAATTAACCATTCCAATTCCTTTAATCTGGAACAACCAACACATATTCATGTAAAATAAACTTATAAAATATAAAAACCTTATTCAAGCACAAAAATAGACTGAAACATAATCCGAGCACAAATCTTGTGATAAAAAGGGGGAAATCATCTTCAAAAGTTCCATAACGCTCACCGATGAACTGACATCGAAATTTGAAACTACATCTATCGTAGGTGCTATATTTTTTCCCACAATGCTTCAAATTAAACTGCAAATACAAAATCTACAGTTACTTCATTGCATACATGCATGCGCAACAATCGCAGGAAGAGTATGTATCAAAACAAATAAAACTAATGGATTGAATGGCGCAGATGAACAGAAGGCACAGGCGCAGATGAACAGAAGGCACATGCGCCGCTGGAAACCTACAATTCCGTCAAAGTAATGGTGAAAATTGAATGAAATAGGAGGCTAGGTTTAGAAAGGGGGAGAGAGGGAAAACCCGCTAGTCTGGAGAAAAAAAGAATGAAATATAAATACTTTATTCCTCTTTGCAGAAAGGTGCCTCCGTGTTTTCTAATACTAAATAAGACCTTGGTCTCACCATAAGCTTGTGTGAGACCGTCTCACACAAGTCTTTGTACATTTTTCAAAACTAAAAGAAACAAAAACTTGTCAAAAAAGAAGACTAAATGAAATGTAATAACAAAGATACAGAATAAATAGTTTCCCACCCAAAAAATTAAAAATTAAAAGTTGGTAAAAGGAAAAAATAAGAGAATTACCCCTTCAAATCCATGATCTCTCCGAAAAAGTTATGAACATCGGTGACCTTGCAGAAAAAGTTTTACCCATATCTGAATATAAGTTATGACCCTCTTTCTGCCACTATCATGTGGGGTGTTCCGGTGAGAACAGCGTCATCACACCGTTAAAAAATCTTTGAACCCTATGTTGTCTTTGCAAATTGACCCGCAACAAGAAATCTTCAAACTTCCAGATCTGTGACTCTTGGACCGGACCATGACTCGGACCTGCTTGTGCCTGGACTTGGACCCGCTGCAAAACCATGACTCACCACTAGACCATTGGATCCGGAGCCTTTGAATTGGGCTGGATCGGAGCGGGTGTTATGATCTAGAAAAATAAAGAAACTTAAAGGAGTAATTTCACAAGGAAAATATTCAGAATTCAGATTTTAGATGAGGAGAAAATTGAAGAATGAACTGAGATGAGATGAAAGAATTTAGTAACCGTTCTTGATCCTACCAACTGGATAACCTCTACAAAACTAGGTCTTATCTATATACGAGTATACAAACATGAGAAGGAAACCGCTACAAACAAAATTAAACCTTTCCCTTCTGTGTGTAGCTTACCCAACTGCTCGAACTGCTTCATTCTTTATGTTTGATGAAGTGGAATTTTCCATCTTGCCCCTCAAGTCATAACAATCCATCCCTCTTAAGATGAAGCTTGTCCTCAAGCGTGATTTTACAGGTATTAAATGTTGCATTTCCAGGTTTAGTAGAAGTACAACTGTAACACTTCATATGCTTGAGGCAGAGGCAAGGAACACTGATAACATTATGATGAGATGACTGGAAGCACTGCAGTAATGCATTTGGTGACCAAAAAATAAAACTTCAATGATAATTTGTTTCCACAATTTTGCATTGCAATATTTTCCTTACTTTTTTATTGGCTTAAGTTTCCCCTCTAAAGCATAAAGGAAGCATGCATTTTCCTTGCTCTTTATTGGCTTCAATTTTCCCACCAAAGCATACACGAAGCACTGCTCTTGTGATAGAGGAACTGATCTGTGATTCATTTCTTCACAGAGAAAGATGCAACCAGCATTAAAACTATGAATGTTGCTATGTAAATGTTGTCTTCAGTGATTTTGGCCAACTCCATTTCTTTTGCATAATTCGACCACTACATAGTGAATCCTTCAACCCCGCACATTTTATCCAAACTTGGCACACCTTAAGAATATGTTGCCAGTTGTCTCTTGTAGGGATTTTCGGCTCTACGCAGTAACCAAAACCATATGCCTTACAAAGAATATAATAGTGCTCCAAAAGAATTGTGCTTTTGCCAAAAATATAGTCACAGCTCCCTTCAATATAACAATCGTTCAAATATTGCTTCCTATCATACAAATACAAGGTATTCTGTCATCCAAAGTGTGACACTGAAGTAGAGGTTACAGCCACTGTAGAAAAAGCTCACAATTCACCACACTCCGACACGACACTGAACAAACGGTGAGAAACTCCAATAGGCAAGATGACCCTCTGTAAGAAAGCTAAAATCCCAGGATGTATTTGCTTCCATTATTGGGAATTCCAAGCATCAAATAGCTTGTAGAGATGAGCACCTACATGTGCAGTATTGATAGCAACACTTACAACTAGTGAAGCACCTCTATCAGTATCCCAAAAATGAACAACCACCAATATATACTTCCTCAATAAAGCTAGAAATGCCTCAAAAAGTACAATTAAATTTCTCAGCCTTTGCAAAGTATATGATATCATATACGTATCAGTCATTTTATCCAGAATATGTAGAGAATTTCCAAAATGATACCACCCCAATTGACTATAGTTCTTCCACTGATTTTCCTTCTTCCCACCTGACTGAAGTAATATCAATAATCCATGAAGGACTCCATCCCTTTTTATTCAATAAAAACATCATTTTTCTTCTAGAAGCCATTCCCTTCTATATAATGGATGTTTCCTTAAAATCGAACTCATAAACCTTAGGTTGCTCAGAAAAATGTATAGCGGATCTACTTCATTTTACGTACGTTAATCGATGCATTTGACATACATTTTAGTTACTTTTACTTGGTGGATTGCTAGTATTAGTTGAGTTTATGTGACAAGGGGTTCAGACGACCATGTTTGGTTTTCTTGTCTAAATCCCACATTTTGTAGGCTTAATTAGTACAGATGGACAGCTTGTTTCCACGGGCTTCTTGATCTTCCTTATGATCATTTTTAGTTGGTCGCCCGTTGATACTTTTTGTTTACATTCTATGTGAAGGCCGTTCGTAAGGGTGGTAGAAAATGTTAAAGGCTATTCGCAAGGATGGTAGTAGAGACGAAGGTCATTCACATTAGAATGGTAGTAGACGAAGGCCACGATCATCAATGCGTGGTAGAAGGAGATTGAAGCCAAAGATAGGCGGCAATGGAGTTCAAATCGGCCAACAAAGAATCGGGGAATCGTGGTCCGATGATTTGTGCTTAAGTTCGAGCCACACTCAAGAACGGAGTTCAAAGCGCCAAGATGATGATTTGTGCCATGCTCAAGAATGGGCACCCCACACCCATGAAGCGACGCGACCTGTGCCAATCCTCACGCCCCGCGCCAAGTACGTGTCACGACCTGCGTCATCTGTGATGCACCGCGCCGAGCGGCTGCTGAGCTAGGGTTTTCCCTATTTTGGCCTGTTTTGGACATATTTTTAGGCTCAATCTCTTACTACTATATATAAAATCTTTGTCTACTAGGTTTTTATAATTTTCATACTAGATACCTTATACTTTAGATCTCATATTTAGAAGGGTAGTTTGGAGATTCTCTCCCTAGTAAACTTTGTCTTTTCTTCTTTTATTTTGCTTTGATCCTAAGATGTGGAATTCAAATCTTTATTTGAATTCCATGTCAAGGAAATAGTTTTCATAGCTTGGGGATAATTTTAGTGACTTGGTTTCATCTATATGCCTTTTGAGATTCTATAGTTCATCCAAAGTTTGAATGCATGAATATTACACCATATATAAGCACACACTTTGGGTTATATTCATGCTAGATGTAAATATCAATACCCCCTTGGGAAAAGAAACCTGGTTGTTTGAATGGGTGGAGGAGAACGTGTCTTCGTGAGTGTGTGCACAGGAGATTTGAGGTCAATCTGATCCACTTACCATCACACCAGTCTTAGCTGACTTCGTAAAGTTATCTGAGAGGTTCCGGGTAGAGATAGCTAAATAGTAGCAAGATAGGGTTACAAGAAACCCTAGTATCATAGATTAGGTGTCTACAACCCTTGGGCCTAATTGATAGGACCCAAGGGAAGTATCACATTCGTGGTGGAATCCTGGGACGTAATCGCACGAGGGAGAATTAGACCTACAACAACGTTCGGACCTTGTTGTGCTCCCCTAGTTACGATGGAGGGTTGCACGAGCACCCGCCATGACAGGGATGGGGAAGTGTATGCCATCGGCCACACCACGTGTTATGGGCACTCTATTAGGTTTGTTTAGATCTCTATGTGAATGAATCGAGGATAGAAGCATTAGATAGACCAAGTTGCTCAATGATTTCCCCAAGTGCTTAGCTTTATATTATAGTTGTGTTTTTACTTTCACGTTTATTAGTTGTTAGATTGAAAATCCAACCCCTCCCCACTTGCATGTTCGCTTTACTAGCTTTTCCTTTCACTTGTATAGATTGATGACCCGTACAAGGTTGTATTTTGAGTTGATACATTAGACCTAGAATCTCTGCGGACAAACCCAGGGCTTACCGCTAACTACCCTATAGGTAGCGTAACAGTAGGTATGAGTGCAGAATATAAATCGCTATATTCTGACCGCGCACATCCAACTGGGTTTAGACTTCTATGCTACGGGTTCTAACGACCTCGGGGAGGAGGCAGGCTGGAATTTTGGTGTTGTTGTTGGGATGCTATCAGTCTAGGTATCAATTTAGGCATAATGCGTTAGTAAAGTAGTTAGTAATTGATTTTATTTTTTTTGCTTAATTCATTTAGCTGGAATCTACTGATGTGGCAGGATCCCACTCAGCGGATGAAACTGTGTAGGGGTGTCATTTTGACCACCCTACAAAATGTTTCTTGTGGTTAAGTGACTATGGAAGAGACATTGAGTTTGCGGTTCAACAAGCTCAGCGGGAGTGAGAGTGGTGAACATACCACTGCTCACTTGACTCGATCTCAGCTCCCAAATCTTTAGGCGAATAAATACTCGAAGCTCTGACTAGTTTTGCAAAGACTATTGAAACTTTGTAAAATTGAGTATTTTCTTGTATAAAATATTATGAGGTTCAAATATCTTCTGGTGTTGACAGGATAAGTGGAAAAGTGAATGAGTTAATAGGCACAGTCAACCAGTTGATAAGAAGGCGTAAGCTCACCGATGAAGAAGCACATCCACCAAGATGCGATGCAGCTTAACACGACAAGGTTAGTCATATTTTTCCTTCAACACCAACGAGGTATTGCATGAGTGTAGAGCATTGTTAAAGAAAATGGGTGGCCCTGAATATGAATGTGAGCATGACTCGATTGATAAAAATGTGAAGTGTCATCCCCCTTTGGTTGATATGTATGATAAGATTGTGCGAGATATCTTGAAGGAGTTGGCTTTAGAGGATAATTCTTCGAGTGATATGCCTGTTAATACCTTGAAAGCTAATCTAGTGGGGAGCGTGGAAGAGATTAACCCTCATGGTAAGGATTGTGTGGAATCCCTACCCAAAAATCTAGATGAGCTAGTTATACCAAAGAGTAAACCTTCAATAGAGGAACCACCGGCGATTGAACTGAAGCCCTTGCCTGAACACCTTAAGTATGACAACCTGGTTTAAAAGGAAATCTTTCCTGTGATTATCTCGAGTAGGTTGACTGATGATCAAGAGGATAAACTACTCAATGTGCTTAAAAATTTAAGGGAACAATAGGATGGACTTTGGCTGATATTAAAGGTATAAGCCCTTCAACTTGTATGCACCGTATATTATCAGAGAAAGATGCAAGACCTATACGCCAACCTTAAAGGCGATTAAACCCGCCTATGATAGAAGTAGTGAAAAGTAAAGTCCTTAAATTACTTAAGGCTGGGGTGATATATCCTATCTCTGATAGCACTTGGGTGAGTCCCACTCAAGTGGTATCAAAGAAAAACAAGGTTACAATAGTGAAGAAATAGGATGGGGACTTGGCACCCACCTATATTCAAAAAGGGTGATGAGTATACACTGATTATCGCCGCTTAAATGCGGTCACTCGTAAAGGCCATTTTACTTCCCCTTCATTGACCAAATGCTCAATAGGATGGCCGGCCATGCGTATTATTGTTTCCTCAATGGCTATTCGAGATACTTCTAGATAGCTATCGACCCGGAGGATCAAGAGAAAACAACTTTCACTTGCCCTTTTGGCACCTTTGCTTATAAGCGAATGCCTTTCGGTCTCTGCAATGCCCAAGGCACTTTTCAGAGATGCATGGTCAACAGATTCTCAGAATTTATTGAGAAATTTGTCGAGGTCTTCATGGATGATTTCAACATCCACAGGGATTCCTTCGATTCATATCTACACCATTTAGCTCTTGTGCTAGAGCAATGTATGGACACGAACCTCGTACTGAATTCTAAAAAGTGTCATTTCATGGTGGAAAAAGGTATAGTACTAGGGCATGTTATGTTGGCTCAAGGTTTAGAATTTGATAAAGCTAAAGTTGATGCAATCAAATCCCTACCTTACCCCACCAATGTCAAGGATATCATACCGTTCTCAGGTCATTCAGATTTTTACCATTGCTGCATTAAGGATTTATCCAAAATATCCTCACCTCTGTGCAAATTGCTGCAAAAAGATGTCGACTTCATTGTCGTTGAATGGTGCAAAAAGGCCTTTGATACCTTGAAAAACATGTTAGTGACTACCCCCATCATCCGGCCCCCATATTGGTCTTTTCCCTTTGAAATTATGTGCGACACGAGTGATCATGCTATAGGCGTTATTTTAGGGCAAAGGATTGGTGGAGCACCACACATCATATGCTATGCATCAGTAACTCTCAATGATGCTTAACGCAACTACTCTACCATCGAGAAGAAGTTACTAGTCGTAGTCTTTACCCTAGAAATTTTTTGGAAATCCCTCTTGGGAACCAAGGTCATAGTATACATAGACCATGTAGCACTTTGTCATTTGATGACGAAGAAGGAAGCTAACCCGAGGCTCATTAGGTGGATACTTCTTTTAAGTGAGTTTGACCAGGTAAGGGACAAGAAGAGCACTGAAAATGCAGTCGCAGACCACTTGAGTAGACTACCAGTCCTTAAGGACCCAGAACCAGCCAAGGAAAAAAATTGGTTGGAACCCATTTGGGAAAAATTCCCCGACGAGCAACTATTTGGGATAACAACTAGCCAGCCTTGGTATGCCAACATAGTGAATTACCTCACCACTAGAGAGTTTCCTTCATCTTTTGACAAATCAAGGAAGGAGAGGTTAATGAATGAAGAAAGGGAATATGTCTGGAATGACCCTTACTTGTGGAAGCCTGTTTTGATCAAGAAATTAGAAGATGAATCCCCAGTGATGAGATAAGGTGTGTCCTTAAGATGTGTCATTTGTCTCAAGTCGGGGGGCATTTTGAATGCAAAAGAACCGTAAAAAAAAGTAACAGATTGCGGTCTATACTGGCCTACCATACTGTCAAATGCTAAAACATTTGTGTCATCATGCGACCAATGCCAAAGGATAGGGAACATCTCATCTAAAAATGAGATGCCCCAAACCTTTTCGATGCTAGTAGAGGTTTTTGATATGTGAGGCGTGGATTTCATGGGGACCATTTCCAAAATCCAATGGACATTACTACATATTAGTGCTAGTAGACTATATGTTCAAGTGGGTAGAATTCATAGCCACAAAGAAAAATGATGCAGCAACCGTGATCAATTTCCTCAAATCCAATATCTTCTCATGATTCGGTGTACCCCGATTCTTGGTCAGCGATAGAGGAACCCACTTTTGCAACAAGGTCATGGGAACGTTGCTTGAAAAATATGGAATAACCCATAGGACTTCCACTGCCTACTACCCACAGGCCAATGGCTAAGCAGAAATATCCAATCGTTAAATCAAGGCCATCCTTGAAAAAATAGTGATTACATTTAGAAAGGATTGGAGGGCTCAATTGGATGATGCTCTCTGGGCCTACCTTACTGCATACAAAACTCCAATTGGTATGTCACCTTACAAGATCCTTTTTGGCAAGAGATGCCACCTCCCCGTTGAGCTTGAATTCAAGACACATTGGGCAGTTAAACAACTAAACCTAGACTTATGTAAAGTTGGGAAGCATAGAAAGTTGCAGTAACTAGAACTTGAAGAACTCATACGCAACTCCTATGACACTGCGTTGGTCTATAAAGAGAGAATGAAAGCTATACATGATGAGGGTATAGTGAAGAAGGACTTCTTTATGGGACAAAGAGTCCTCGTTTACCAGTCTAAGCTCCGTCTCTTTCCAGACAAACTAAGATCAAGATGGGAAGGGCCGTATGAAGTGACAAAGGGGCTTGATCAAGGAGCGATCGAGGTTAAGAATGAAAAGGATGGCACAAAGTTGGAAGTTAATGGGCAAAGATTGAAACCTTACTTCGAGTGGGAAGCTTTGAGAATGACCGAGGAGGGTGATCCCCTCCTTGGTGAACCAAATTCATGAAAACTCAATTTTAGGAAAATAAGTGACGACAATAAAAATACAGTGTTTCTTTTTTATGTGCTTTTGATTAGTGAGTAGATAGTGTTTGCATGAATCTTGTTTTGTTATGTGGATTTTTGAGATGAAACTCTTGTTGGTTTGGAAATTTGAGTTCGAGACTCGTGATTATTTTTTAAATGGAATTAAATTGGACGGGTGACATAGTCTTTTGGAAAAGAGGGAAAAAAACCAAGGATTCGGAAAATGTTGGTGCATGCCTCATGCCAAGTAGGCCGGCGCGAGGCTATGCTTCGCGGCAGGCACCTTTTTACGTATTACACCAATTTTTTAATTTTCTTTGTTCCAATAATGCAAATTTTTGAAAATTATGATTCTCAAATTCAAAAATTCATTTTTGGTTCAAGAATTTGGAATTCCCTAATTCCTTAGGATTTTTGGACATACTTCCACTATTCCCTGAAAATTAATTGTTTCACCCTATTGTTCTATAGATTGAAATTCTAAATCCCATACCTATTTTAAACATTCTTCCTTCTCAAGAAACACTCATTCTCACACACTCTTGGTAAAACTCGAAAAGTGAAGCTCTCTTCCAAAAATTAGCAATTTTTGCTTCTCTTTGAGTGAGTCTTACAAGTCATAGCTTCACATTTTGGGTGAACCATTGAATGCTTTGTTTGTATGTGCTCTATTTGACATTTTTATTTAAAGCATAATTCTTGAATGAGTGTATGTTTTCATAAATTTGTTTGGAATGGAACTACGCTTGGGTTTCATGTTTTTGGATGCAGGGTTTTTCAACAATTTCATTGGAAACGGATTCAAGGGGTACCACTATTCTCCCTACCTCAGTTATGTTTTGACATAATTTTCTGCATTGGACACTTTGCATGGGCAAAATGTGGGGAGGGAGTAGTGAGCACTTAGGGAGTTTTCATTCTTGGATTTTCTCGGTGCATTTCATGACTTGCCTTGGTAGTTGTTTTTCTTGTTAGTTTGTGATGTTGATTTTTGTTTGTTGAGGGATTATTTTGGATGGACATTTGGTGGTATGACATGTTATGCTAGGGATTTCTAGTTTGCATGAGGTAGGAAGTTTTAGGAAATTGGTGGTGTATTTTTATGTTTTGACTATCTTTTGTAGTATGAAACTCACTTTTGGGGCATTTTTGTGCTACACCAAATTGGAAAATTTGAAAAAAATGAAAAAAAATACAAAAACCTGGACAGGTCGAAAACCCGAAAGGGCGACTTGGGTAAAATTAGGAAAATCCTGGATAGGTCGAATGACCTAGGTAAAAATGAGAGGCTGTGTGGAAAAAGGTAAGAAGTGAGTACCCTTTGTGTGTTAAAGCTAGGATGAAAACTCAAAGGGATCCTAGGAAAAATGAGAGAAATTGGGAGAAAATGCATGCTTCCGCAGTGGATTGTGCTTTAAGAAGACTCTTTGATTACTTTTAGGATCATTTCGGGAAAAGTAAGCTAGCTTGACACTTATCTTTTTGGCTTACATTTTTCCACACTTTACTTTTTGGTGGTTTGATAACATATGTCTTTCGGGGAGTGTGAGAGTTGTGAGATTCTTACTTTCTTGGGGGAAATAGAGTAATATTGGAATAAGTTGAATGGCTCAGTTAACTTTTGTTTGCAAGCTACATTTTGCTTGATTCTTTTTCTTGTCTTCTAAAGGGTTATGTGTGGGGAGTCCGATCTGCTTCATTTCACATGCATTAACCGATGTATTTGGCATAATTTTTAGTTACTTTTACTTGGTGGATTTCTAATATTAGTTGAGTTTACGTTCAAGGGGTTTAGATGACCATGTTTGGTTTTCTTATCTAAATCCTGCGTTTTGTAGACGTAATTGTTACGGATGGACATCTTGTATCCATAAGCTCCTTAAGTTTCCTTGTTATCATCTTAAGTTGGTCGCCCATGAGCACTTTTTGTTTACATTCTATGTGAAGACCATTCGTAAGGGCGGTAGAAGATGTTGAAGGTCGTTTGCAAGGATGGTAGTAGAGACGAAGGCCATTCACATTAGAATTGTAGTAGACAAAGGCCATGATCATCAATGTGTGGTAGAAGGAGATTGAAGCCAAAGATAGGCGGGAATGGTGTTCAAAGTGACCAACGAAGAAATGAGGCATCGTGGTCCGATGAGTTATGCTTCAGTCCGAGGATGGTCTAAGAAGAACTAGCCTTCAAGGCTAATTTCATTAGATTCTTCTTCTCAAGTACTATAAAATTGAATACTAAAACTCTCAAATCGGACTAACAGTTCTCCCTTAGCAAAGAAAACTAGCTCAGCTGGCCAAGGCACCAACAGGTTGGCGCGGACCGTGCATGGGTTGCCATCAACGGCCCACGCCAAAAGAGATGCCTCGCACCAAGGAGACCAGAATGAGGCTATGGCGCAACCCACGCCAGAGGCCATAGGCCGTAAGCACGAATTAAAAACCCCTCTGTGTGGCTAAGTATGGGCACGGGACATCCCGTTTTAGGCGTCCCGCGATGTCCCGAGTCCATTATGTCAAGACTAGCCAACGGGGTGTGGGAAACCACACGGCCCGCGCTTAAGTTTATGAGCAAAGCACCCATCTGACAACGGCACGTGCCAACGGCCATGGGCGCAGATCATGACTTCAAGTTTCAGCACTCTGGCGGTGCCCCGCGAGATACGACGCAGCCCGCGCCAGGAGACGATGCGACCCGCGCCAAGATGATAATCCTCGCCACGCTCAAGAACAGGTTCCCCACACCCATGAAGCAACGAGACATGCGACAGACCTCACGCCCTGGGCCAAGTACATGCCATGGGCCGCGTCATCTGTGGTGCCCCGCGCCGAGCAGCGGTTGAGCTAGGGTTTACCCTATTTTGGGCCTATTTTTAGGCCCAAACTCCTACTACTATATATAGAACCTTTGTCTACTAGGTTTTCATACTTTTCATACTCGATACCTTATACTTTAGATCTCATATTTAGAAGAGTAGTTTGGAGATTCTCTCCCTAGGAAACTTTATCTTTTCCTCTTTTATTTTGCTTTCATTCTAAGATGTGAAATTCAAATATTTATTTGAATTTCATGAAAAGGGAGTAATTTTCATAGCTTGGGGATAATTGTAGTGACTTGGTTGAATCTTTATGCTTTTTGAGATTCTCTAGTTCCGTCTAATTTTTTGTTCATAATATTATTATGACTTTCTTTTGAGTTTGAATGCATGAATATTACACCACATTTATAGCACACACTTTGGGTTGTATTCATGTTAGGCACAAATATCAGACCTACAATAACGGTTAGACCTTGTTATACTCCCCTAGTTACCATGGCAGTGTCGATGGAGGGTTTCAAAAGCACCTGCCGTGACAGGGGCGGGGAAGTGGATGTCATCGGCCACACCAGGTGTTATGGACACTCCATTAGGTTTGTTTAGATCTCTACGTGAATGAATCGAGAATAGAAGCATTAGAATGACCAAGTTGCTCAATGATTTCCCAAGTGCTTAGCTTAATATTATAGTTGTGTTTTTACTTTCATGTTTATTAGTTGTTGGATTGAAAACCTCAACCCCCCCCCCCCCCCCCCCCACTTGCATATTCGCTTTACTAACTATTTCTTTCATACGACGTATGGATTGAGGTTGTGTTTTGAGTTGATACATTAGGCTTAGCATCTCTGTGGACAAACCCAGGGTTTACCGCTAACTACTCTATAGGTAGCGTAGCAGTAGGAATGGGTGCAGAATATAAATCTCTATCTTCTGACCGAGCACCTCCAATCGGGTTTAGACTTCTAAGCTACGAGTTTTAACGACTCCGGGAAGGAGGCAGGCCAATAGCAGCTTCACGTTGTTCATAACCAAAATCTACAAAGATTGAAGTAGGTACCTCATCCTTATATATATAACTGGTGCTCCACCCCGAACACATCGAACTGCTTCCTTGTCATTGAACATCTTCCCCTGTTTAAAATGCTCCAAACAGGGTTGTAGAATCCCTTTCATTTTCCATAAAATTTTTGTGTTCCCCAGAACATTTAGATTGCTCAACCCAGAATCCCTTCTCAAGTCTTTGCTTAAAGTAGCACTCCTAGGTTCATATGTTCTTTGAAATCGGACACATAAACTCTTGTAACAACTCCCGATAACTTCCGAGTATAAGGTAAAATAATGAAGAATTTCATGTCTTGCTTGATCTACCTCGAATGAACTGCCTCTATTGAAAGCCTTAGAAAACAATTCGAAAGAATCTGATCCCTTCTTACAGTCCCTCCTCTAAACTTTGTCACCAATTCCACCCACATTAGGATGTTTTCCCACTTTCTTTACTCTTTTCCTAACAATCTCAATTCCATAAAATCTTTTATTCACTGAAACTGCAGAATCTTTATAAAAGTTACGTTTAACTGAAACTATAACATGCAACTGATCACATTTCCAGTCTAGAATCAAGAATTTTGTCTCTCTCATTGATTGAAGAATTTTTATGAGGCAAACCAATCTCTGTTAAAGGAAACCTGTAAGGTTAACAACTCAAAATCACACTTTTCATCTGTATAATTATTTCTTGGTCTTCTTCAGAATAGTCCTCTTCAAAATCAGCCAAAACACTACTAACATAGAAGCAGTGGCGGAACTAGAAAAAATTTCTAGGGGAGGCTGATAAATATTAATTAAATTTAAATTTTAAAAATTCAACTAAAAAAAATGAAAAATGCTACATAATATAATAAATCGAGTACCATACAATAATATTTTTACAACTTCACAAAATTACTAAAGTAACTACTTTCTAATGCTCGAATTAGAAGTAGGACTAGGAACAAGTGGGGGAAACAAATATCTACGAGACTCCATGGCTTGATAACGTTGCACAATCGGTTCATTCTCAATCTTAACAAAAATATCCTTTTCAATATACACCGTCATAACATCATTCAGCCATTCATCTCCCATTCTATTACGAAGATCGGTCTTGATATTCTTCATGGCAGAAAATACCCGCTCAACTGAAGCAGTTGCAACTGGTAGAACTAATGCTAACTCAATAAGACGATATACCAATGGATAGAGTACACTACTATGTGATCGAACCATATGTTGAGCAAGACTTCCAAGATCATTAATGACTGAATAGGCATCATCATCTCTCACATCATGAATGAAGAAATTAGGTTGTTGCTCAAGTTCTAAACGATCAACCAAGGAGAAGGCACCTGGATAGAGTTCAGCAAGGTGGAGCAACTTACCAACATCAAACATGGAAAATCTTTCTCTCGGATCAAGGATGCAATACAAGTGAGTAATTCCGAGCTTGCTTCGCAAAATCGATGATTCATTTCAAGAATCATCCTGTCAACGGTCTAGTATTGAAATAATAAAAAATATAACAATAAGATAAAAAAATACTGTAAAGTCCAGGAGCGTTGGACTCAGTTGTGGCATATTGTGTGAACTAGTGAAGTGGTGTTCTAACATCATTCAAATACAGGTTTCTGGACAGCAAGTATTTAGCCACAATGTGTGATTTCGTGGCAACCTATTTCTGGTAAACAAATATTTCTTGTAATAGTTAGGAATTAATTAAGTAGTTGATTTATGGTACAAGTCCTGTTAATAAAGGATTGTCCATTTAAAAACCAGATTAGGATTAGATCTCTCCTTAGTCTAGAAGTCTATTATTGGTAGAGTTAGACAAGGAAAGAGTTACGCACAAGGAAGGAGTGCATAGGTGATAAAAGCGAAGAGATACAACGCAAACGGTGACGAAGCAACCGAGTCTTCATCTCTACGTGAGATACGTTGTTGGAGCTGTTCGTCTCTGGTTTTGGAGGTTCGTCAAATCAACCGACCAAGTTCGTAAAGATCAGAAACAAGGAAGTCTTAATTCCTCGGGAGGAGGAGATCCAGAGAGACGTGTTGATCGCGGGGGTTCAACGGTGTAGGATCGGCAGTGAGGAGATCTCATAACATCCACTCAATAGGTTAGCAATGGATTAGTATTTAAGTTAAGCTTCTTGTACTAAAGACTGCTTTCTAGTGGATGGTTTCTGATCTGGGCAAGGCCCCGCTGACGTAGGTGTATTTACACCGAACTGCGTAACCAAGTTGTGTGTGCACTGCGTATTTCGTTTTGCATTTTAACATCAAACTGAACTTGGTGTTTCAACACCAAACTGTTAAACAACTTGGTATAAACTTTTAGAATTTAGGTGAAACTAAAATTCAAATACAAATAATATATTATAAACAAAATAAATTAAATTATGTAAATATTAATGTAGTGCCTGAAGAAAAATATCAACACGGTAGAAATCATGATTGGTCAACATTTCTCCACATCGTCTAGAACGGTGACAAATTTTCCGCTGTGCTTCCATCACGTCTAATGTGATCTCATACTCTACACAAAATGTGTTGACTCCATCCTATAATTTATCAAAACCACAATCTCTAAATTCTGGCAATTCAGTCTTCATTCTATTCATCATTGGCACAGCCATCAAAATATTTTGATCTCTTTGTTGCAAGGCAATGGACAACTGACTTGTAGCTCCCAACAAATGCTTCATCAAAAACATACAAAATAAAAATTCATAGCTCTCCATTCTATCAATCAAACCCTTTGTTGTAGAGGCATTTTCATCTAAATTGCTATGCTCACAGATATTAAGAAGCACTTGAATAATAGAAGACCACATAGCCTCAAAACGAAGAATAGTACTGTAATGTGATCCCCAACATGTATCACCAGGCCGTCTCAAACTCATTTCCTGATTTTTGCATCTTCCACTAACATTCTCCCCACTCTCCAATGCCTCTACAAGTCTAGCATGTTCTAATTGCACAAGCATCTCTTTTCTATCACATGAACCTCCAACTAGATTCACAGTTTTAACAAGATACCCAAAAAATTCACTCACGGATAGAGTACTATATGCAACAGAAAGGACAACCAATTGAAGTTGGTGAGAGAAGCAATGAATATACCTTGCAGAAGAGTTTTCTTTCAATATCAAATCTCGCAATCCATTAAACTCCCCTCGCATATTTGAAGCCACATCATATGCACAAGAGCAAGAGAATGCTCAAGAATACATCCTTGTTTGTTGATATATCTCAAAACAACCCCAATTTGCTCTTTTATTGATGCGTCTCTAGCCTCATCAACAAGAAGAGAAAATACACTATCTCCAATGTCATTAACAATAGCATCAGTTACCTCGCCAGCACAAGCACTTGAGAGCTATTTCTGAACTCTGGGGGATGTCAACTTGCAATTTTCGGGAGCATTTTCATTCATTACCTTAGCAACATCTTCACTTCGCTTGCAATACCAATCAACCAATTCAAGATAATTACCTTTGTTGATGGAATCCCAACCTTCATCATGACCACGAAAAGCCAAACCTTGATTTAACAAGTATCTTGTCACATTCAAAACCGCATTCAAATGTGTGCGATATACCTTTTTTGCTTCAGTAAAATGACCATCCAAACAATGTGAGATACTTTGCTTTTGAAGGCTAAAATTTCTCAATTTGATTGCTGCACCATGATGAATTCCATCCACATTCCTAGCATGTTTCCTAAATACATTCTTCCAATTCATCACCCCATCCACAGATATGTCGTCCTCTTTGCTGAATTCTTGAAAAGATAGCAAGGAAAATAAAAGGCCGCATCCTTTGAAACACTATACTCCAACCAATTAAATTCATCAAACCAACCCTTTTGAAAACTTCTAAATTCATCATTGAACACTGTCTTAGGAAAAGTATGATTCTTAGGTTGGTAAGGACCTCTTAATATATATTCTCTTAGCACTTCATCTCTAATAGAAACATCAATCTCTTCAATAAGTTTACGTAGCCCGGGATCACTTATAACATCATTCTGATTGAATTCTACACGAGATTGTTTTGTTCCACTACCCTCTTCATTGTGCCTTTGTTCATTAGATTCATTCGATCTCTTTAAAGATGGATATCCGCTACGTCGAATTAAAAATTTATCCATAACCTATTAAATATCAAATAGGGAAATAATGTAAATTGATTTATTTTTAAAAAATCTAAAAGAGTTATGAAATAATAACAAATTGAGATAGCAAAAAATATATAAAATCATATTCATCTAAATTCAATTTAACAAATATCCCTAATTGATAATTCCATAAATCGATTATGACAATTTCATTTTCACATACAAAATAAATCAAACAATTATAATTCATTATTCATAATCATACATATGCAATTCAACTGAATTTCAACAATCATACAAAAATATAACTTCAATTCAACCCAATCTGAAAATCATGTTCACATAAATTTAAGTTTTGAAGCAAAAAATAAAAAAGAGAATAAAACCTAAAATTAAATTACCTTAGCATAAAGAGAAGTAGAGAACCAGTGGTTTAGTGGAGAGGCGGCGTCCAGCGTCAGGAGGCGGCGGGACGACGGCAGCTTCCGGCGGCAGGAGGCGGCGGAGACCTGGTGGTGGTGAACCTGGCAGTGGTGGGATACTCTGCTCGGCTGCTTAGCCGGCTCTGCTCGGTTGGTTCAAATTTTGGGCAGAAATGAATTCCCATTGGATTGGGATTTCAGTTTTGGCCCAATCCAATACATATTTTGTTTTAATTTTTTTTTGCTTATTACATATGAAACGACGTTATTTCACTAACGTGAAAATGACATCATTTTACTACTTCAGTAGAAAAAAAAGAGAAGGCCGCAAAGCGGCCTTCTTCTCCGAGCTTCGCGTACCAGTTGCCAGAATACGCGCGGCGCTCTGGCAGAAGACGTGCTGGACGGCCAGACCGATTCCTGCTACCTCCGACTGGCGATCTAGGTAGGGCCAGACCGATTCCTGCTACCTCCGACTGGCGATCTAGGTAGGGCCAGACCAATTCCTGCTACCTCCAGAGCCCTACCTCGCGTACCATTGGTTCCGCCTCTGCATAGAAGGGGTGATATAAGACTTGAACCCAAACTGCACCTTGAACAATATACATGTTTTTCTCCACTAAAATCAGCACTGCCCCTGGAACTATGTCTAAGCTCTTTAAAAGTAGATTTTCCTTTCCTAGAACAGTTTCTTTCTTCCCAAGCACCCTATAATAGATATTGTTTGCTTTCTGTCTGTCAACCGGGGCTATTGAAGTAATTTATTAACATTCTTACTTTGCAAAAAAGGCACCATTTTGCCATCTTCTAATTCACTGTTTATTTCTCCTCTTCTTCTCCATTGCACAATTTTCCCTCTTTCTTCACAGGAGTTGTGTTCTTCAAGAAAACTTTTTTGGTGCTCGAGGATGTTACTGATGGCGGAGAATTTCCCAACTCTGGCAAAGGGGCAGGTGGTAGATTTATGGATTCGCTGTTGCTGTATTGTGATAACTACGTCATTTTTGACGTGGCGGAGGAAATTTTCAGCCCCTTATTGGTACGGTTTAAGTTAGAGTTCGAGGAATTCTTCCAGTTCCAGGTTGTTGTTGTATTCTTCCTGTTCAAGTTTGCAATTGAATGGAATGCCATTAGCGTGGAAAGCTTTGGCCTCCCTGCCTTATCTTCAACAAAGTTTGGTATGTTTGTGTTTTTTTGTGTTTTTTCTCTGTTCTTACTACTTGTGCTTTTGCGCATTGTGTTTGATAGAACTTTTGTGCTGATTTGCAGTCCATTAGTATATAGTTATAATGGATGCAGTCCCGTGATCTGAGAGTGTATGTAACGAGTTGAACATATTGTTGTAATATGGAAAGATGAGGGTTTTTCAGGGGAACAGTTAAACTTAGTTGAATGTTACCTGATCGGAGTAGCATTTGCTTAGATAGTAATTTTGCTTGAAAAAGCCTGATCGTAGTGGCATCTGTCTGGTTAGTAGTTTTACTTGAAAATGTCAAGTATTGTGTTTGTTTACAAGTGAAGTGGGTGTAACAGAATAGTCATCTAATTACACTTGAAGATTAGGACCTTATTACAGTAAATGAATATTTTTTGGACCAGGAAAAAAATTCATTTAGCGAGATTATTCATTTATCGATAAATGAATTTTTATTCATTTAGATAGTATTGAAGAAATCATATTAGTAAAACATGAACTGTATGTATGTGGACTAAGTACAAAAATGTAAATATGTACATTGTATTTGAGACTACTAATAAGATAGTATGTACTGTATGGAATATCTAGAGTCTTAGAAAATGTATCTAACCTACACTACAAACTACAGTATGTATGTCGACTAAGTACAAAAATGTACATATGTACATTGTATTTGAGACTACTAATAAGATAGTATGTACTGTATGGAATATCTAGAGTCTTAGAAAATGTATCTAACCTACACTACAAACTATATATAGTTCTAAAGTCTTGGTTTGGTAAGTAATTCATTCTACAGTACCATATCTTTCTTAACATTCAATTTGATGACTTCCAATCAAAAGCCAAAGCCATCAACAAAAACATCTTCGACTGATAAGATAAGGAGGGCCATATGTGAGCATAAGAAGGAACATCCAACACTTATGCAAAAGGATATGCAAGCATGGGTGAAGGAAATGTTTGGTTTGGATTCTAGCCAAACCACAATATCAAATACTCTCAAAAGATCAGTAGAGTATTTATCGGAGGAGATGAAAATTAGCGATGCTAAAAGGCACAAATCAGCGAAGTACCCCGATTTGGAGAAAGTTTTGTATGAATGGTTTCTTCAAAGACAAGAGAAAGTGAATATGTCAGGAGAAATGATTCAAGGTAAAGCAAAAGAATTTTTCAAAAAATGTATGGTGAAACAAATCAAGAGTTTAGCTTTTCAAGTGGATGGTTGGAACGTTTCAAGGCAAGATATTCAATCAAGTCCTACCGGCGGTTTGGTGAAAGCGGTTCTGTGAACATGGAAGACATTGAAAATGCTTTACCTGAAATAAGGTCTAAATTAGACCAATTTCAGTTGAAGGATATTTACAATATGGATGAAATAGGATTGTTTTATCGGTTGGAAGCTGACCATTCACTTGCCACAAAGTAGCTTGAAGGACGAAAGAAAGACAAGGAGAGAATTACTGTTGCGGTTTGCTGTAATGGTGATGGATCCGACAAAGTCCCCCTTTGGGTTATTGGTAAGTATGCAAAACCCAGATGCTTTAAGAATGTGAACATGAACAATCTTAATTGCGAGTATCGTTTCAACAAGAAAGCTTGGATGACTGGTTTGCTTTTTCAAGAATTTTGTCATTGGTTTGACAAGAGAATGAATGGTAGAAAGGTTCTCTTGTTAGTAGACAACTGCCCAGCTCATCCAAAGGTTGTTGAAGGGTTGAGAAATGTAGAGTTATTCTTCTTGCCCCCTAACACAACATCTAAAATTCAGCCATGTGATGCTGGGATTATTTGGGCATTTAAGCTTCACTATCGACGTCAATTTTATTCTAGCATCTTGCAGAGCCTTGAAGTTGACTCATCAAATCCTGAAAAGATTAACATTCTCGATGCTATTAACTTTGCTACCTTATCTTGGAGATTTGATGTAAAGGAAACAACAATTGCAAATTGTTTCCGACATTGCAAGATACGATCTGAAGAACTCGATGTTTCTGAAGCAGAAGCTGATAAATTAGAAGAAGATATCAAAGGATTAATGGATGTCATTTCTAAGTTACACTATAGAAATGTGATGGACGCCGAACATCTTTTGAACTATCCTAACGAGAATGATGTTATGGAATTGCCTACCGACGATGAAATTATTGAGTCTATACTGAATGATGAGAATGATCCAGAACCAGATGACAGTAGTGTCACACCAAATGTGTCATCAAAAGAAGCATATCAAGCAGTAATCACCTTATGGAACTACTTTCTACAACACGACCAGAATACTCCTAAGTTTTGTTTGCGCTAGGAAAAATTAAGGATGAGATGAATTTTGGTGGAAAAAAAGCAAAAAACTATAGACTCCTTTTTTGTAAAAGAATGACTGATTGTATGAACATTGTTGATTGAAAAAAAATCTTTTAATATATATATATATATCTAATGAAATGTGATGATTATTCATTTATATTTACATAGGGTCTTTAAGGATTTCAAGAAAATAATTCATTAATGCATTTAGCGAGGTTATTCATTTAGCCCCTTAGCCCAAGTCGGGACCGAAAAAAATTATTCATTTGTCGAGGTTATTCATTTATCAAACATTCATTTATCGAGGTTTAACTGTATGTAGCTTTTGTTTACTAATTGTAGTGCTTGCAGAGTTGAGTAGTATTCTGAACAAAAGTGTTCACAAATATCCATGTTTAGTGATTTCAAACTAAACTCGTTAACAGACTGTGTTGATACAGTCGAGGCTTTTGCAAGAGAACATGTATTTAAAACGTTCAGTATGTTCCTAAAATTTGGTTGACCCCTCACCTTAACATAGAATGCTTCCCAACATACAAAATTTTCTTCTCTCCGGGTATTGTTTATGGATTTTTTTGAAAAACTCTAATTTCAAACTTTTTTTATTTTTACTAAGATGGTTCTTTTATAGTGGAAGTATGTGATTTTGTGTTTTCTGTGTTGTAGTTTGTTACCTTTGTGATTGAGAATCATTAGCTTAGACGTCTTGGCGTTGTTAGACTGGTTTGATGGAAGAAATTTATAATATATTAAAGTGATTTGCTTCAAGATGTTGAGGCAAATGACCCACAGCAAAAACATACATCCTCACTTTGATATAGTTTTTAACTTAGATTCTTCAGATATAGTTAGGAAGGTTTGGTATAGTTATATAATTAGTTACTTGCATCTCTTATTTTATTGACTCGATATACATAATGCATGATAACTCCCTGTGATGTTCATGAGGTGTCTATCAGTTTGATTAATTGTGCATGCGTGCCTGTTTATTTCCTGTTTATGCATACTGGGTTCACACAAAGCTAATCAAGCTACTCGGAAAGGCAATGGCTTCGTAAAAATCTGATTTTTAATTTCTTGGTTGTGTTGTATCCCAATTCTTCATCATTTTCTTTGTAGTTTTAATATGTTATTGTATACTTTAGTTTTTTATCAATGTTTTTTTACTTTGTGTGCAGATCTCCTCCACGAATTCTAGCAGTTTATCTAGAAAAGGAGCCATTTGTTCAGATTGTTGTTGTCCTGAGAGCTGAGATTAACATTGTTCTTGTTGTGTCGTGTGAATTTGTTGCTGGAAGGTACTTAAAGAAGTTTTTAATAGTAAGTCATTATTTAACCTTTTATGAGATTCATTCTGCCCTGCTTAGTTTAACTACTTAAAGTTTGCTCATCAACTTGGGGATCTTTGCTTGTTTCATTACATTCATAAGAATAACCTTTAAGTGTTTGAATTTGAATCTTTCATTGCCATATTTTTATATTTCTTGTGTCAGATTTGTACAAAACTTAATTGAAGGTACTGTTCTGCAAGCTGGTCATTGCTGGACTTTAGTTATTCTCTGTGCTCAACAGTTGTTGCAACATCTCAACTCTGTTCTACATAAGTGAGTTAGACGACTTATTCTACTGTGGTTTCTTTCACAGATCCAAACTTCAGTCTTAGTTTCCTTGAAAAA
Organism: Rubia yunnanensis; assembly: GCA_037428765.1. Taxonomy (NCBI): domain Eukaryota; kingdom Viridiplantae; phylum Streptophyta; class Magnoliopsida; order Gentianales; family Rubiaceae; genus Rubia; species Rubia yunnanensis. The sequence goes on along the minus strand of CM075069.1, from coordinate 58,058,305 downwards.
GTAAATGTAGTTTATGAAAATGATCATAATTCAATGTGTCGGTTTATGGATTTGTTGCCAATTAAGTGCTCTTTCTCTGCCATTCTATAAATTGAAAGACAAGTCCATGCCACATTTTATTGTTTATTTTTTTTTAAAAAAAAATTATAATTGGGCCGAGCTTTCACAATCATAAGTTGTATAAATGTAGTTATAATTATTTTTTGTTTTGTGGTATGCTGTTAGTTGGACCAGTTTATCTTGCTGGTTTCACCATATGGTCAGTTGCTCCTTTTTTTTAATGGTTGAATCTGTGGTGCAAAGACCTACTGTTTGGAATAAGGTACTTAATTTGTCCGTTTGATCAGAATACAGCAACTTGATTGCTTAATTAGGTTGATGATTATTGGTCATAGAAGGTATGTTGATCAGTTTGGAAGTTTAAAGCTTCATTATTATCTGCCAATTTTGGAGTTTTCAAGACTTCAGTTTCCAGAAAACATGAATATTGTTTTGGATAATCCCTTTGTACGTGTGATTTTTTTGCTCTTTTGTCCATTTTAACCTCATGTAATCACATTGTGAACTAGATATGTTGATTTTTTTATGAAGTTGCTTTCTCAGTTGTTGGTTCTTCACTATAAGCTTGTCGTTAACATGTACTAATGCTGCACGTTTTAATGGTCATAAGTCATAACCCACTCGACCCCTTACCAATCGACCCCTCACAACTCGACCTCCCCCTCCCCCACTCGACCCTCCTCCTTCCCACTCGAGTGGAGAGTTTTGAGTGGAGAGGTTCGAGTGGTACTGGGTTTGAGTGGCACTGGGTTTGAGTGGTACTGGTTTTGAGCGGAGAGGTTCGAGTGGTATTGGGTTCGAGTAGAGAGGTTTGAGTTGAGGGGAATGGTTGATGTTCGAGGGGTGGATGGTTTGAGTGGTGGTGAGGCAGATGGTTGATGGATCGAGGGGTGATGCCTCGAGGAGGATGGTTGATGTTCCAGAACCTCGAGGGTTAATCAATCAATGGAGAGGTCCAAGTGGTACTGGTTCGAGTAGAGGTTAGAGTGAAGAGGTTTGAATCGAGGGGTGATGCCTCGAGGGGGATGGTTGATGGTTCCAGGGCCTAGAGGGCTAATGAATTGAGTGGATATGCCTCGAATCAACACCCCTCAAGGCGGATGATTGATGTTGAAAGGGTGGATGGTTCGAGTGATAGGGAGGCCTCGAGGCAAATGGTTAATGTTCGAGAGGTGGATGGTACGAGTGGTGGCATGGTAGATGTTCAAGAACTGATGGTTCGAGGGGTGATGGTTCTAGGAATGGATGGTTGGTGTTCGAGGGATAGGTGGTTTGAATAGTGGTGTCGTGGATGGTTCGAGGAGTATATGCCTCGAGTGGGTCATGGTTCGAGAGCTAATATGGATGGTTCAACGCTCTCAGTGGTATACTCTCTCGAGGGGTGGTGTACCCTCGAGGGTTGGTACACCTCTCTCGAGACGTTGGGTAGAAGGTGTACTCGAACCCTCACCCCTTCAACTTCTCCACTCGAACCTATCCATCCCTCGAGGTAAATAGTATAAACGGCGGAACCCATGGTAGAGCCCTAAAAGAGCCCTACTAAATACAAAATAATCCAACCCTAGGCTAAATGAAACCTAGGGAAAAAGATCCGGGGGGGGGGATACCCAAATGGGTACCCCCTCCCCCCCCCCAAATTTTTAAAGAAATGCTAACCCTGAGCTAGAAAGTGCTAAGCCTAGGGAAAAATAAATGCAAGTCCAGATGTGTGAATCTAGACCTATACATAGCAACCATAAATGTGTATTGGCTCTTCATATGATAAGCTCATCGCAGCCGAGACTTGGGCCTCGGGTCTTGAAGAAAATAATGAAGAAGACGCCAGTGGTAGACAAATAAGTGCAGCCGAGTGTGATGTACTCAGATCTTGAATGGTTGCCATGGTGTGCTGGTATAGCTAAATCTGAATGAAGCTAGGACCACCAATGGAGGAGCAGCTTCTACCATATACACCCCTAAGGTGAAGAAAGAGGGGTATTATTAGCCTTCAAACGTTCTCGTGGTATAAACCGAGGCTATGTTAGAGGGCAAGATTGTCGTAGGCAGTGCCAATAGCTCTTGTGGATCCCTCTAAAAATAGCCCCCCTAATGATGGAGAGAACATACACAACTTATACGGCGTGCGTTAAGCCCGACGATTATGTAATCGCCCACTCCATTTAAGCAAATGGACAGCTTTATGCTAATTTAACACAAAGTGTAGCGCGAGCATAGAGCGCATAATAACCATACATTTATTTAATCAATTTCACTTGTTATCTGACCATGGGTCAAGTAAGTCTACTTTACCCTGGATTCTTGATTCGGGAGCCTCATATCACATGACTGGTGACAAGGGTTCTCTTACTGATATATCTACTTCTACCAAGTGAATGTTATACTGTCTGATGGATCTGTGTTGTCTGCTATACAATATGGGTCTATATATTTTGGTTATGTCACCCTTACTCATGTGCTATACATACCTACTTTGAAGTGCAATTTATTATCATGCTCTAGATTGTTATTTGTCTTAAAATGTCTAGCCTTGTATACTAAAAATTATTGCATTTTTATAGAAAATCAGTACGAGGACTGTGATTGGCATGGGTGAACAGCAGGGGGGGTTTATTGGCTTCGTCTATTGGATACTCGTGTTCTCCTCATATCCTGCAGTCTATTCCGACAGTTGCGTCAGTTTCTTTATCTGATTTATGGCATCAACGTTTTGGTCATCCATCATTTACGGTGTTGTCCTCATTCCTACTCTTGATTTTAGCACAAATAATACTACTATACCTTGCTCTGTATGTTATAGAGCAAAATAGACTAAGCATAGCTTTCCATTGAGTTCTACAAATGCTACTGCATTATTTGAATTAGTACATTGTGATGTTTGGGGTCCTTATAGAACACCATCTTCTAGTGGTGCATTTTATTTTTTTACAATAGTTGATGATTATTCTCGAGATGTTTGGGTTTATTTATTAGTGGCTAAGTCAGAAGTTGCTTCTAGATTTTTGAAATTTTGTGCTCTGGTCAAGAATCAATGGGGCCGAACTATATTGTGTGTCCGGGCTGACAACGGGACAGAATTTTTGCCTTTGAGATCTCATTTTGCTGCATCTGGGATCATTTTTTAGACATCTATGGTTGATACACCACAGCAGAATGGTAGAGTTAAACAAAAGCATCGTTATTTACTCAATGTGGCACGTGCCTTACGGTTTCAAGCCAGTCTTCCAATTGAGTTTTGGGGAGAATGTGTTCTTACTGCTGCTTATCTGATTAACCAGACATCGACGAAACATCTCGATGGTCACACTCCCTTTGAGATGCTATATGGACAAGCTCCAAATTACTCATATTTAAAGGTATTTGGATGCTTGTGTTTTGCTGCTCACTTTCCCACATACCACGAAAAGTTTGTACCAAGAAGTCGACGATGTTTGTTTCTTGGTTATCCCGCTAGAAAGAAAGGTTATCACCTTTATAACCTGGAATCCCACGTCATCTTTAACAGTTGGAATGTCAATTTTTTTTTAAGACCAATTCCCATATGCAGCAACTCCGACATTAGCCTTTTCCGTAGGTCCCGGCAGCACCACCACCTCACCGTCAAAATCACTTCCACCACCACTGGAGTCACATGCCTAGATCGCGGCACCATCGGTCTCACTGACCGCCGCCGACCCTATGCCGCCGATCGCCGCCGTTCCTGTCCCGCCGGCCGTCATCATACCCTTACCACCGGATGCCACTGCGCCTATACCACCGGCCACTTCTCCGGTTCCAGCGACCGACCCAAATCACCGGCAACCCTTGACAGTCCGGCCTAACGATGTACCGGTCAGGATGCCACTGGCGATCGACGATCATACGCCTCACGCATCGCCAGCTCCGGTGACTCCTTCTGCTTCGCCACCCAATGCAGTGTCTCCTGCCCCAACTAATTTCGCTTTCCATTTGCTTTTGTTAGCTTCGCCGCCTATTTTGTCGGTTGTTCCGACATCTCCTCCTACCACTGAATTGCCTCCTATTAGACAGAGTGTTCGCGCTTGCCAAACTCCTCTTTATTTGGAAGATTATGATTGTGATGATTACGCATGTGCTCTTATTACTGAAGACCCCCTCCTACTTCTACGTTCACTCATGCACCATCACGATCCTCAGGTGTTCTTTATCCTCTTACTAATTATGTAAATTGTGATATTTTTCTAGTATGCATTTTAGATTTTTGGGTGCAGTAACGTTTAGCGCAGATCCCACCACTTATTCTGAGGCATCACAGCATGCTCATTGGCGAGATGTTATGACTGAAGAACTTACTGCGCTTGATCGCAATCAAACTTGGACTTTGGCTCCTCTGCCTCTGGATAAGAAGGCGATTTGTTGCAAATGGGTTTATCGGACGAAGTTCAAGTCAGATGGTACTATTGAACGTCATAAGGTGCGCCTAGTGGTTCTCGGGAATCGCCAGGTTGAGGGGATTGATTATACTGAGACATTTGCTCCGGTTACGGAGATAAGTTATGCTCGCATATTCTTATCTGTTGCGGTCATTCGTGGTTGGGAACTACATCACATGGATGTCCATAATGCTTTCCTGCATGGTGATTTGCATGAAGAGGTTTTTATGCGACTTCCATCAGGCTATGCCGTGCCCCACAGTCAGGTATGTCACCTTCAGAAATCTCTTTATGGTCTTCGCCTGTCTCCTAGAAATTGGTTTTCCAAATTGGCTCAGGCTTTACAAGCATTTGGGTTTATTCAAAGTAAGGCAGATTACTCTTTGTTTTTTCTTTTCCTGTGGATCAATTTCTTTGCATGTTCTGGTTTATGTGGATGATTTGGTTATTGCTGGAAGCTCTCCTGCACTCATCTCTGAGTTCAAGAAATACTTGAGTTCTTGTTTCCATATGAAAGATCTTGGTTTAGTTAAGTATTTCTTGGTCATAGAGATTGCTAGAAGACCGAAGGGGATGTTTCTTTCGCAAAGGAAATATGCCTTGGACATTTTATCTGATACAAGTTTGTCTGCCTCTAAACCGTCTGACTTTTCGATGGAGCAGCAACACGATCTAGCGCGTGTCGATGGCCCGCTTTACCATGATCCTAAGCTGTACAGGCTACTGGTTGGGCACCTAATATACCTTACCATCACATGTCCAGAGCTTAGTTATTCGGTTCACACACTTGCTCAATTCATGAAGTCCCCTTGTGTTCCTCAATGGCAAACTGTAGTTCATGTGTTGCACTACTTGAAGAGTCATCCTGGTCAGCGTTTATTACTCTCTTCCCATAGTGTGTTACAGTTGACTGCTTACTGTGATTCTGATTAATTTGTGATGATTGGTGATTCTCTGGTTTCTTGGAAGACCAAGAAACAACCTACAGTTTCTCAATCTTCTGCTAAAGCGGAGTATCGTGCTATGGGTGTTACTTGTTGTGAGTTATTATGGCTTAGGTCTTTACTGAAAGACTTAGGGGTTGCGCATACTGCTCATATGCGTTTATTTTGTGACAGTCAATCTACTCTTCATATTGCAGCAAATCCAGTGTTCCATGAACGTACGAAGCATATTAAAGTTGATTGTCATTTTTTTCGGGATCTTGTGCAGTCTAGTACTATAGTTACTCATCATATCTGCACTACAGACCAACCTGCGGACTTGTTTACCAAAGCTCTCGGATGTAACCAGTTTCATTCATTACTTGGCAAGTTGGGCATTTCTGATCCCCATGCTCCAACTTGGAGGGGGGTGTAAGGAATATAAATATTACTTGTACTTGTAATTAGATTCTATTTTCCTTTTCTTAGCTTGTATATGTATTTTGTACTATAATATAATGGACCATGAGGTCATGAACAAAGACAGATCATTACCCTTATTTCCTACAATAACTTATGAAAAAAATGTCTTTTAATTTTTGGACTCTACAAAATATTATACACCTTCTATACCACTTCAGATTTCTTAATTCATATGTGTAAAAAAATCTTTAAAAATATAATACTAACTTAAAAATATATGGTGCGATGAATCCAACATATAACATGATAATAGTTTTACATTAACAATGATAATAGGAACTAGTAGCCAAATAGGTAGATACCTTAAGATGGATGCAGCCACCAGTGCTTTAACCAGACCCTCTGCCATTAAGGTTTGTGTAGAGGTTGACCTTCTATCCCAGCTTCCATCTTCTATTGTGGTAGGAATCGGAAATAAGGTTGCAGAGTATCCAATTGAATATGAATATTTGCCAACTTATTGCACACATTGCAAGATAATTGGACACAGCCACACCAATTGTAACTTTTTACATCCAGAGTTGAGGAAAAAGATAATAAGTAAACCTGAAGCTAGTGTACAACAGCCAGTACATGTTCACACTCAGGAAGCCATAGAACCCCTCCCAAAAGATACACTTCATGTAGAGGGATCCTCAACTCTATCTGTTTCATAAAAAGAAAAGGATTTCCAAAATCAAAGGAAGATTCCAGGTTCTATACAAGATAAAAACTTTAACATTTCTACTATGAATTATAAGATGAGAAATGTTCCTTTCTACTCTCTGGATGACATATCCAAACCAATTACCACATGTTTCTGGAGAAAAAAGAGTCAACAATTTGACCTAAATCCTAACAGGGAAGACTTACCAAAAAAGAACATGATTACAATATCAAATGCCTTTCAATCTTTGGATGACCTACAGGATGATCAGGTAGATGAAGTTGTTGAGATCTTCCACGAATCTCTGGAATCACAGGAAGCTAATGTGCATACCACTTCCGAGGAGATTTTAACTCCATCTATAGTAAGGGAGCCTATTCCTCAGAACACACAACCTGGTTTCACCAAGCTGGAAATACCCCCAGATACAAAGCTTTCAGTCAACTGCAGTGCGGTCAGTAATGATGATCAATCCAGAGATCAGGTTTGTGTTCAGGTCAGTGAAATATCAGATTTGAATGCAAATGTAGAATCTTTTCCTCAGGTAAGGTCTTGTAACGCTGATGAGATATCTAACCTGGATAACATGGATAATATTGAAAAAAACATGGTCAAATCAGGTAACAAAAGTAAAAACCCTGCCACAATAATTAGAAACCTAAGATCATCTCAAAAAGCTACCCCCACTGTTTTAAAATGATTAAATACTCCATAATAGGAAACATATTAGTCTGGAATGTGCGAGGTTATGGAACTTCAATAGATAGATTAAAGGTTTTATGAAGCCGGGCTTTCCCGCCTATTTTGGCCGATGGTATTCGATATCATATCAGGGACAGATTCGATATCATATCAGGGACATTACCGCATAAGCAGTCTCTCCTGTTGTACAAGGAAGGCCGGTCAGAGCCACGACTTCCAAAAACACAACATAGACTTATTATGCTTAATAGAACCTTGGCATGATAAACAAAATTTGATAACCCTGATGCATGTCCTAGGTTTTAAAGATGCCCTTCCTGCTCAGAATGCTAAGATATGGATTTTATGGAATCATAATTTCAGTATAACTAATATACGGGAATCTGATCAATTTTTACAAGTTAAAATTTCTGATATTGCCACCTCTGTTAGCTGGAACTGTTTCTTCATTTATGCTAGTGTAAATAGACAAACTAGGGAGGCATTATGGAATGATTTATAGACCCCATCACACGCTCCCTCCATTTTTATTGGTGATTTTAACACAGTGCCATCTGTATCTGAGTATAAAGGTAGGAAATCCACTCCTAAAAAGAGCATGAAACAGTTCAATGGTTTTATAAACAATATAGATCTTCATGAAATTCCTACTGTAGGGAATTCCTTCACTTGGAGCAATAATAGATTCAGAGACAAATGTAAAGACTTAACCTTTCAGAGATTAGATAGGGGCATTGCCACCTTAGACTGGTTAGAACTCTTTCCTAATAGTTCCATTCAGGTTTTAAACAGAATGACATCTGACCATTCCCCCCTATTATTATCAGTTCAATCAGCTGAAGAACAAGTTCCTAGGCCTTTTAGGTATCAAGAAATGTGGTCAAATAGAGAGGAATTTAAGGCCCTAGTAATCTCTAACTGGAATCTAGTCTCTCCATTCTTTGGAATGTATAATTTAGTTTTTAAGTTAAAAAGGCTAAAGATGGAAATTAAACAATGGAACAAATCTCATTTTGGTAATGTTAACAATAATTTGTTGCAATCTGAAAACTCTGTAAATGATCTGGAAATCTCATTCCAGCAAACACAGGATGACACTGTTCTGGCTGATTTACTTAAGGCACAAGAAATACTGATTAGAGCCCAAAAGGAAAAAAATATTTACTTACACCAAAAGGCTAGATTAAATTGGTTAAAACATGGAGACGCAAACACTAGCTACTTTCACCACTCCATTAGGGAAAAGAGATTTAAATCAAGAATTAGTAAAATTAAGGATGGTAGGGGGAATTGGATAACAGATCCACATCTTATTAAAGATGAAGGAGTGAGATTTTATAAGGAATTACTTAATGAAGAGACTCCTCAAAAAATGGGAACTTACCTATAGCACTTTTTAAAAGAAATCCCCAGAGTTATCACTGATCAACATAATCTCAACTTACTGACACCTTTTAATATTCAGGAACTTAAATTTGCAGCATTTGATCTTAATAAATCCAGTGCCCCTGGCCCGGATGGATATTCTGGTGCTTTTTACATTTCTTTTTGGGACACAATTAAAGTTGATCTTCTTGATGCAGCAAATGACTTCTTAACTAATGGTAATATCCCTAAGGCTATCTCTAGCACCTGGCTGACCTTAATACCCAAAAAACAAATACCAATTACCTTCTCTGACTTTAGGCCCATTAGTCTATCCAATTTTGTTAATAAAGTTTTCTCCAAAATGTTAATGGAAAGGATTAGACCCCTCATGACATTACTAATATCACCATAATAGAGTGCCTTCATAAAAGGTAGGGATATATCTGATAATGTCATACAGATGCAAGAAATGACCAAAATTCTGTCTAGGAAATCACAGGTTTCTAATCTCATAATTAAATTAGACATGCAAAAGGCCTTTGATAGGGTCTCATGGTCTTTTCTGAATTCAATATTACTCCAATTTGGTTTTCATGGTAAATTTGTGCATCGTATCATGCATAATATTGCTGGAGCTCATTTTTCAGTTTTAATAAATGGTATAACTGCAGGTTTTTTTGCTTCCTCTAGGGGTATTAAACAGGGAGATCCACTTTCTCCTTTTCTGTATAATATTTTGTCTGAAGCTTTTTCTAGAGGCTTAAAAAAAATTTCAGTGTTGGATACCTGCAATATTTTTCACTACCAAGATCATGTCCAGCTGTGTCACACCTGATGTATGCTGATGACACAGCTGTCTTTCTGAACACAAAGCCAATCAATCTGAAAAGATTTAAAAAATTTTTGAAAGCTTATGAGCAAACATCAGGTCAAAAAGTTAACTTTGCTAAATCTGAATTTTTTGTTGCTTTAAAGATAAGTGCTGCTACTGCTCAATCTGTTGGTAGAATCTTAGGTATGGTGAAAGGCTCCTTTCCCTTCAAGTACCTAGGTATTCCTATTTTTCCAGGTCGAAATAAACAGATTCATTATTACCCTATTTTGGAAAGAATGGAAAAGTGCATTAACAATTGGAAGAACAGATGGCTAAGTTCTGCAGGCAAAATCATCTTGATAAACCACATTTTTCTTTCAATCCCCACTCATATGTTTGCAGTTTTAAGTCCCCAGAAGATAGTTTTAAAAAAATGGAAAAACTGGCTTCAGGTCTTTTTTGGGGGGACTGTGATAACATATTTAGGAAAAAATGGAGATCCTGGAAAAATATGAGCCTACCCGTAGATGAAAATGGAGTTGGTTTTAGAGATCTTAATGCTATAGTTGACTCCTTTTCCTGCAAATTATGGTGGAAACTGCAAATAAATAACACTCAGTGGTCTGCTCATTTATGGTCACTCCCTGTTACTTACAAGAAATCCCATGTCTGGAATAGAATCTGTAAGATTATACCCAAGGCCAATTCCTTTACTAGAGTCATTTTTGGTATTGGAGAATGTTCTTTTTGGAATGCTAATTGGAATGGTGAAGGTGCTTTGTGCTATGAATGGCCCCAGGAGCTGGATATTCCTTTTGAGGATATTTCCCTAAGATCTTTCATATCTAACAGAGCTTCTCTCCTTCCAATCCTGGAGCCTCATTTGGCTACCAACACTTTTAATTTTTTGCAGGATGTACAACTGGTCTACTCCCATGCTGATAGGCTAATCTGGATTCCTTCATCCACAGGTAATTTCACTATCAGTTCTGCATACCAATGTTTTAGACAAAAAAAAGGTTACCATCAGACACATGATCAAGGTATGGTCTCCTTTTATCCCAAAAAAGATGTCAGTCCTAATGTGGAGAGCATTAAATAGCATCCTTCCTTTTGACAATATTCTGTGCAAGATAGGCTTTTCAATAGCATCCATATGCCCTCTTTGCAAAAATCACTCGGACTCTTTGGATCACTTTTTTAATTCCTGTCCTTTATCTGTGGCAATATGGTATAGAGTGAATAGGCTCATACACTTCCCACACGCAAGTTTTGGTAATTTGAAGAGTAGAGTAGACTTCTACCTCTCATTTAAGCCTGATTCTAAGATCCAATCAAATTTGATTACTGCTGCACTTTTAATCACTACATGGACTCTGTGGATCATCAGAAACAAAATCATTTTTGAAAATATATCTTTTTCAGAGGATGCATGTTTCCAGGAGGTTAAACAATTGATTTACCTTATCTTTTCAGCTCACAATCATCCTTTCACTTGAGTCGAATGGCAGTATTTGTAGAGAAGTGAAAGGAGAATTACCAAAGAAAAAGGGAAAGCTATAGAAGGAATGGAAGGTGCAGGATTAAAACCTAGTCATAGATTCAAGTTTATGGCTTGTGAAGCTAGTGGTATTCAGAATCTAGGACACACGATTAAGGATCATCTAAACAAAGTGAACAGGTTACGAATGAAGGAGATTGAAGGAGGCAATGCTCAGCAAGTAATTGAAAGACTCTCACAGAAGTGTACCGAAGAGGAAGATTTCTTCTTTAGAGTTAAATTGGATGATATGGTAGGTTGACAACATTATTTTGGAGGGACTCAATGATGAAGGAAGACTACTCCCTCTTTGGCGATCTAATGGTATTTGACACCACATACAAGTATGATTTATATTTTGTAAAATGCATTTAAACACATGAAGAACAGCTGGAACACATTAAGTAGTATGTTATACACACGTTGTAGATTCATAACAGTATAAAAACATGAATAAAAGTGATATAATTCAACTTGATAATTCACAAAAGTCTGAAATTGGCCTATATGTATTTTATTGAGAAAATTTGGGTATTTTAAAGTTTATTGAAACGTACTAACATACTAAATAAATAGTTTCACTGCATTAACACATGAGTTAACATGATCTAACTTTGTTAAGTGATCCGTCAACATACAGGACCAACAAATACATCTTGAGTTGTGATCCAATAGTCGGAATGAACAACCACGTCAATATAGTGATGTTTGGATGTGCTTTCATTGCTGACAAAAAAACTTCAACTTTCGAATGGCTTCTTGATGTTTTCAAAAAATCAATGGGTGGTAAAGAGCCTATAACAATATTTACAGACCAAGATCCGACCATGGCCAAAGCAATCGAAAAGGTAACCATTCTTTAATGTGATTGATCTGGACTATAATTGGTTTTTTTTAATTAAAACCACCTGTGATGGTGGGGGGTTAGGCGTCAAGATTATTCCGTTGTCGGGGTTCGAACCCGGATTTCAAATATGAGAAATTGCCATGTGCTACAACGGATTATTTGATCTGGACTATAATTGGTTGATATGTTTATGTACTTACCTTTAGTATTTAGTTTAATAGTTCTTGTGCATGTTCACAACATCTAATGTAATTTCAGTAATCATTGTCAATATAAAAAAAACCTGATAATTGGAAAAAAATCAGGAACAATTACATTTAAAGTTTATAGTTTAGTTCGTGTTTAATTTTCTTTTAGATCATATGTTTATACATGAACTTGTTTTGAATAAAATTTTTCATGAAATTTTACAGGTTTTCACAAACACGAGGCATAGATTGTGCCTGTGGTACATTACACAAAATACCATCCGTCATTTTGGTGAATTAAAAAAAGGATAGTCCCTTCAAGGAAGCATTTGAGCATTGTTTGAAATACTGTAAAAAAACAAGAAGCAATTTGAAATGGCGTGGAATAATATGATCAAGAATTTTCAGCTTGAAGACAATGTATGGTTCAAGAGGCTATATTCTATTAGAGATAAGTGGTGCCCTGTAATGAGCAAAGACTTTTTCTCTGCAGGAACTCTTTCATCACAATGAAGTGAGAGCACAAACAAAGCTTTGTCATTCAATGCCAGCAAAATGACAACACTCCACAGATTCTTAACCATCTTTAATGAGACTATTAATCGCTGGAGGGTAAAGGAAATAGCGAAGGAAAATCAATGCTTAAAATCAGTGCCAAAGTCAGCTATACATGGATCAAAACTACTCAAACATGCAGCTCAAGAGTACACATTATCAATGTACAATAAGTTTGAGAAGGAATACAATATTTCACAAGCAACAAAAGCATGTAGAGTTTTCACCCTAAGATCGGAAAAAAAGTATGAAGTAGTCCAGAAGAAGATGATACAAAAGTTGAAATTGTCACCTTCACACAACAAAGTGGAATGGTGGAAGTTAACAGCTCTTGCAAAACTTTTGAAGAAACAGGTATGTACTGATGAAATACAATTTACATGTCACCGTATATGTATATCTTTAGTTCTTTAGTTTGGATCATTAACTCTTGGTTATATATTAAGGTTCATCTTTTTGTAAGCAGGTTTCATAGCAAGAATCTGATATTCACATATTTAACTTAAAAATGCAGGACATTATATGCTTTAGAGCTAATTATATGCTTTAGGGTTTGGATGTTAATCTAATTAACTTGAATATATGCATGGTAATCTTTTTATGCAAGGAATGCTCTGCTTTCACTGTATCCATATATTGCACATCAACTCAATAAGTGAGATACCATCACAATACATTTTGAAACGATGGACAAAGCTTGCTAAAATGCAAGTATGGGACAAACTGAAAGCAGCACAAGAAAATCAAGAAGTAGACAAAACCAAAGACAAATTTCCATGGCGACACCAAATGGCAAGAAACTACTACAATCTGGTACTAAAATGTGAAGGTGACATAGAAACCCGGAAAATTCTTGAAGAAAGCTTCAAGAAATACAATGAAAAGGTCGACCAAATTCTTGTCTCAAAAAGTACAAAAGAACATGAAAATTCAAGCAGCATAGCAGAATCTTCTGTCACTAAGCCACCAACAATCCAAGATCCATCTCCCACAAAGACAAAAGGAAGAAGCAAGAGAATTAAAGGATGGAAGCACAGAAAGAAACCAAAAACAAAGGAGTTTGGTACCAAGACACCAAAGCAACAAGTCTAGACCTATGAATTCCAATTTGACATTTATTTATATTAACATTATGTACATGAACAAATCATTAAATTTCCCTTCAAATGCTTGAAACACCTGAACTAACGAGTGCTGGTTAATTAAACAAAAATATATTCATCAAGTAAACTGTGTCTGAAACTAATGATTCTAACAAATAATCTAAAGTGAAATATACATGAACTAATGATAGAAAAAGTAAATAAAAATATAAGTGTCAAAAATTGAAGACTAAATTGTTCGAGGACTCGAGGCAGGAGGGTTCGACGGCTCGAGGCAGGAGGGTTCGAGGGATCGATGGCTAAGGCAGGAGGGATCGAGGGCTCGAGGGATCGAGGGCTCGAGGCAGGAGGTTAAACCAAACTATATACCTAAATAACCGAACAATTTACCTAAAGGACACATGGCTTTGAACATACAAAATATAATTACTAGACAAACTATTAAACTATAATAGAAACAAAAGAGATAAACATTGCAACTAAATAAATAAACATCAGAACTAAACTCATACTGGAATCATCATAAAAAAATTAAAAGTTTCAATCAATTCTAGAATCATCTAAAAAACATCATTCAGAATTAATCAATCCAACAACCTAGCAAATGAACCATTCAGAATCATCCATAACATCATTTCAACAAATTCAAACATTCAAATCACTACATAACAAATCCAAATCACATCATTCAAATCAAATCATATCTACGTTGTTTGTGGACGTTCCTCCCATACCATCCAATTCACCATCTTTAAACAAGTTAAAAGACGGAAGAGGCTTGTTCTGAGGCTAGTACTATTTCCTTCTCCTCCATTGGTTGCATGCTTCATCAACCATAGCAATTAACTTGTCATTCCATTCAATTGGTGATTCTTCAATTAGTGGCGATTCATCTTGCTGATTCGGAAGTTCTGCACTAGTCCCAACAATAGGTGGCAAGTCTTGCAATGATTCATCCCCAACATCAGCCTTCACCATCTCTAACCTCTGATACATATCAGCGGTAAGAACTTCAAAGTTATGCTTCACGATCATTAAGGCCTCATCATAAGCCTACACAAGAAAAAAAATCAATAAGTTTATACAGAAAACTAAAAAAAATATTAAATAGCCAATGAAAGCACAATCTACTAACCATAAACAATTCATATATAAACCGAACCAAACTATTAAACACCCAAATAGAAAGATTAAGCACATGAACTAACTATACTAAAAGTCAACAATATAAAATAATGAAACTAAAAATCTAAATTAGCACATAAAAATTTAAACTAAATACTGAAACACATAAGAAATCATGCTAACCACATAACCAACAAAGCAAATACATCAGGTAAAATTTTAAACACTTACATTCTTAGTAAGACTTTTAATTTTGGAGTCAGTAAAAACTCCGCGTGGGATTTTGAACTGCAGCACTTCATCACTTTCGGGAACAGAATCAGCTTAAATCTCAAGCTGAGCTCCAACATCACTCTTACCCCTATGACCCTCTTTCACTTTTCCGGCACAGCTGATTGGATAACCCTTCACCATGATTGTCCTGTCATAACCTCCTCTAATGTATAACATCTTCACTTTCTCCCTTAACTTCGCATCAGTCCAATGTTGGACTAGAGGAAGGCATGTTGGCTCCAACACACCACGGACAGGAAATCGGTGCAAATATAGAATCAAAAGGATAAGGACACGAGCACTACAAGTTTGATATTCTACATTGTTCTTATACCTCCTAATCATTGAATCCATGTTGTCTAACACGAAAGTACACCAGTCGAGATTCTTAATCTCGTTAACATTTTCAATAGCTTCAAGAATTTTCATATCTACCTTCCCAGTAGCTATAGGAGCTAAAAAGTATGAAGAACAATAGATCACAAAAAGTCTCTTAAACTCATCCTCTCCCTCCTTAAGCTCATTTATCCTATCTAAAATCAAGTGAAGGGGTATATCATGTTCATTCTCCCTACCAAACCTAGCCTTGTAACTATCCTTCAATTGCATACCACAATTTCTCTTCTCCATAACTTCCCTACCTGGGTTTCGAGGCAAGCACAGAACATCATAAACATCATCAGCAGTAACAAAGTATCTATCTACCCCAACCAGCTGAACACATATACCAGGGTTAAAATTACTCACCAACCAAGGCACAATACCCGAGGGAAGTGCAATCTCCAATCTTAGCTTCAAAATGCCCCCGAAACCAATGGCTTCAACATCAGCCATCTGCTTAGCACTGAGATCAGCGCCCACATCTGTGATCTTTACATGCTGGCTTCGAGGCATAAACTTCTTTAAAAACCTAGAAAACAATATAATACAACAATTTAGTAAATATAACAACTGTGCACACAAACACCCAAACTAAGAGATAAAACACATCAAGTAAACATACAGTAATTTTAAAAAGAAAGTTTAATTAATAAACAGCCAAATCAATATGAAATTAATTTAAAAAAGTAACATTTTGTTTAATAAAACTAAACAGGTAAACACATAAATAAAATCAACAAGTACATAAACTATTTATACTGTAACTCTACATATAAATAATTAAAAGTATAGTGAAACAAAACACTGAAAAACCAAAGGTAAAGGACAACATACCTAAACTAATAAATTCTAAATCATATTATGCAAAAATATTAAAATTGAAATATTCAAAGTACACGTACACACATAAAGTAAAATCACAAATACTTAAAGTAATAAAACATACCTAGAACCATCAAGAAGCTGAATTTCACAGACTTGTTTAATCTGACGTGTCACTTCCATGCCATCATTAGTGTTCCCCACTGAACGATGAGTAGAAACATTTCTCTTTGCAGTAGGTCCAAAAACACCATCTACATCCCGCTTGCTCTTTCCCGTAGTAGAAGAATTCTTCAATGGCCTATTCTCATCTGCAACAACACCTTCATTATTGTTCCCAGATGACTTCTTCTCAACGGGATTCTTCACTGCAGACACCTTCGCTGCAGGCTTCAATGTGGCCTTCTTCACTGCAGGCTTCTTCGTTGCGGGCTTCACAGTCGGCTCCTTCACAACTGGCTCGTTTGCAGCAGGCTGGTTCACAGCCGGCTCGTTTGCAGCAGGCTTCTTTGGAGCGAGCTTCTTCACTGCAGGATTCTTCGTTGTGGGCTTCACAGTCAGCTCCTTCACAACTGGCTCCACTGCAGCAGGCTCGTTCACAGTCGGCTCATTTGCAGCAGGCTTCTTTGGAGCGGGCTTCTTCGCTGCAGGCTTCATAGCCAGCTCTTTCATAACTGGCTCCTTTGCAGCAGGCTCGTTCACAGCCGACTCGTTTACAGCAGGCTTCTTTGGAGCCACCTTCTTCGCAACCGCTTCTTTGGAGCCGCCTTCTTCGCAACCGGCTCATTTCCTTTCCCTTCAAAAACTTTTGTTTGCCCTCTTCATTTGCATTCACCACAGCAGGAGGCAGATCAATAAAATCATCATCTTCCATATAATCTTCATCACTAATAATTCGTTTAACTTTAACCTTCTTCCTAACACCTTTCTTTTGACAAATTTTCTGACCTACAACACACAAATGAAAAATAAATACTAAATCAAAAACAAAAACACAAAATTAAAAGCAGAGAAACCAATACATACCAGAATTGGTTTCACATCTCAAACCTTCAATAACAACATTTATCTGGGAACTTATGGGACTTGCAGCAACACAATTAGAACCTACAAATTTTAAAAATTAACATATTCTAAATAAAACATAAAGTAATGAAAGATACACAATAACAAATATATTTAAACGTACCATCAACATTTCTTTCAGTAGAATCCTTATTTCTTTCAACAGTAACCCTCATTTCTTTCAGCAGAATCCTTATTTCTTTCAGCAGAATCCTTATTTCTTTCAACAGAACCATCATTTCTTTCAGTAGAAACATTTCCAGGCTCTGATGCAAAAAAATACTAAAACTAATGAGTCTAATAGAAAAACTAAACAGCAATAAATATGAACTAATAATTCAAATGCTAACCAATATGTTCAATATTAGTTGAAGCAGTTGGACAAATAATCACACGCTTCTCCACAACTGCATAATAAAAAATGTTAATGTAGATTATAAAGTGAGATATCCAATCTTAACTAATGAGTAAAATAGCTTAACTACAATAATAACAAAAATAGCTTAACTGATGAGCAAAATAGCATGCATCAACAAAATGTTAATGCATGCTGATCACATCACATGCATCTACAATAACAAAATAAAATGCATAAATACCAAAGGTAATGCACTAAACACATAAAAAAATCACTAAACAGTCAAAGTAAAACAAAGAAAATTAGAATTCCAACCAACAACTTTATGTGACCTATCCACATCAGATTTACTAGCACTTTTACGCAATCTCCTCACAATATTAGCTATAAACAAAAAGAAATTACCAGCAGTACATAAAGCAATCAATTAAAAACCAACAAAAAATTCAAATAAAATTCAATCATATTTAAATACCTGTGCTAGTAGTTTTCTTCTGGTTTTTTCATTTTATTCAAAGGAGGTTTAGAACCTGACAGTTACACAATCAATTAAATAAAAATATAAAGATTAAAATAAAAATGTTTACAAACTACCAATATGCATACCATCCAGCAACTTAGACTGCAATCTACTTGATTTCCTCAAGAAAATTCCATCACCTACATTTGAAAAATAATCACATAAAAACTTAAGGTAAAAACTGAAACACCTAAAGTACACAAACCAATATAACTGTGTATATACACATACAGAAAGGCCGTGCAAACAGAAAACACATTAACATGCGAACTAAACACAAAAATAGGCTAACTAAAAAAAGTGCAAACAAATAACATGCAAACTAAACAGATCCTAAACTAAACCACAACAGATCTACAACAAAGCTTGAACTAAATACATAAACAGCCTAACTAAACACACAAACAACCTAACTAAACACATGAACAACCTAACAGAATAACAATGCAAAATAAACCGAGCCTAAACTAAACACATAAACATGAAAACTAAACACATTAATATCCTAATATAAAGAAAATTCAAACAGAAAACATACAAAGTAAACAAAGCATAAAATAAACCACAAAAGAGGCACAACAAAGCCCGAATCAACCATATGAACAGCCTAACTAAACACATGAACTGCCTAACTAAACACATGAGCATCCTAAATAATTTGTTATACATCGTTTCATATATAAAACAGAGCAACACAACACAAAAAATAGAGAAAATTCAATAACAACGAACAGCACATCAAATCAATAAATAATGAAACCGAAAAATCAAAGAAACCGAACAAAAATAACAATACAAAAATTAACAAAAAATAGAAAAAAAAACCTTTAGATTCAAGCACAGATGAGGCACGAACAACATCAACAACCTCCAGGCCATCTTCGTTCGACTTCATCATATCTACAAAATACCGAAACAAAACTCAGAAACACACAATATATTAATTAAAAAAATAGGCACAGTCGGATTTACAGAGATAAGCACCGGAATGATATAGAAATCATCGGAGACGAAGAAGAAAAACAAAAAACCCTAAATATAAATCCCAAATTCAACGAAAATAAGAAATTTTAACCCCTATAGAACAGGATTGAAGAAGGCGATGTAATGCAACTCAGAAATTGCAAATTTAAAAGGATTTGAGCAGTTGAATTGGGATTTTATGGCAGCGGTTTTCAGAGGTTTGAGAAAGGGTTAATGCGCGTGTGAGAGAGAGAGGGAGGGGTTAGTTTGATGGTTGAATTTAAAAACTGAAAATTAAAAATTAACTAAAATATCTTTCATGCCCCAGAAAATATTTAATTTATGGTGAGACTCATAGTCTCACCATAAGCTTGGGTGAGACGGTCTCACCCAAGTCTTTGTATAAAATAATTGCCTACAGAAACCCCCACTTTATCATCTCTAGTATCTATATTTCTGCATATATAACCCTATATAATTGACGAAAGTGCAGATATAATTCTACGGTAATTGAAAATGCAAATATAATTCTAGATATTTAGGTTATGTACAAATATAACTTTTTCCAGTAGTTGAAGGTCGGAATTTAGTGAAAATACTATTTTACCCCTCTGTAAAAAAATATTTTTAAAAACATTAAAAAAAATGTCAAATTACATTTATGCCCCTAAAACCCTAAAAATTATCTTTTTTCTCGTCTTCCTCTTTTGTCATTTTCTTCTTTCTTCACCGTTTCTTCTTTCCCATCTTCGTATTCCCAGGCTCACATCGAATCTAGCAACGGAGCATCCAGGTGGTGGCTCCTCCACAGGCGCACAACGAATTCGACGATGGCGCAATCGGCGGTGCATCCACAGAGCATAACGATGACACATTCAAGGCGGCGTGATTGATACTGCTAATTGGTTCTTGCAGGATCTGCGAAGAGTCTGTGGTGGTGGCGAGTCTTATTTCAAGGACTCGGCAGAGTTGAGTTGACTTGGGGCTAGGATGGGTCTCAATTTTTTGGTGCTTGGATGAGGGCACCGAAAATGGTGACTGATGATGGCGGAGGTAACGTGGGGCTGTGGGGTGGCGAGTGGGGAGAGGTTGGTGGTGGTGGTCGGTGGAGCTAAGGAGGAGGCAGCGGTGGTTTCAGCGGGCAGAGGAGTGCGGTGGTGGTTTCAGAGGGCAGAAGATGTGTTGGTGGTATCAAAGGGCGAAGGAGGCGACGGTGGTTTTAAAGGGCAGAGGAGGCGGCGGTGGTTTTAGAGGGCTCAAGGGGCATTTTTGTCTTTTAGATTTTTGTATTTGGCCCAAAGGGCATTTTGGTCATTGATGGTTAGTTAATGGCCAATCAATGCCGGAATAATGGCTTTAGGGTTATATTTGCACTTGTGTATAATAGTTAGGTTTATATTTGCACTTAAAATTATCTCGGGGTTATATCTGCAGTTTCTCAATTATATAGGTTATATCTGCATATTTCTCTTCTATAAATAACAGAGATCATCTACCACATGGTAATATATTACAACAAAATATATAGAGTATAACGAATAATTAGAGCATTCACAATGGGATAGGACTTAAGGAGCACTTCTTAGAGCATCCATAATGGTAGTTCCTTGAACCCACTTTTCTTAATAAGAAGCCCTCCTTATTTAAGAAGTGTCATTGTGGAGTTAACCTTAAGGAGTTGCTCATTAGTTAAGGAGTTGCTCATTAGTTAAGGAGTTGGTACCTCTTTCTTTGTGCAAATATCAACTAATCAATGAATGTCATTTAACATGACTCATTTTTTAAATTTAACATGGCTCCTTAGGTCCACTACCATTGTTGGTAGTTTATTCTTACCTAGTCTTTATCAAAATTCATGATATGACACTTAAGAAGTGCTCCTTAAGTACACTACCATTGTGGATGCTCTTAATTGTCACGTCATAAATTTTGATTAAAAATTAGGTAAGAACCAACTACCAACAATCTATCTCCTTAAATAAGCATTTCTTTTCATTTTAATTTATAAGTAATTAAATATACAAAACAAGTAATGCTAAGTGTCATTCAATTTTGGTTGACATTTCACAAATAAAGAGGTATCAACTCCTTAATTAAAGAGCAACTCCTTATTAAGGAGTAGTTCTTAAAATTTTACAATGGTCATTCTTAAATATTGTGTGCTCCTTATTATGAAGTTGGTTTGAGGAATAATCTTAAATAAGGAGTAATCTTAAATAAGGAGTGCTCCTTATAGAGAAAAATTGGTTTAAGGAGCAACAATTGTGGATGCTCTCATCTCTTCCATTTAAACCAAGAATGCAGAGAGTGTCAACTAGATTTACAAGGATTCGATTTGGAGGTAAATGGTAGGATATGGATCCCCGCAAGTAACACAAAAGTCTCTCTGAAATGCAAGCGCCAAATCAACCCTTCTCCTATTCAAAGGGGAATACCACAGCAAGCAGTCCCTAGTAAAACTAAAACACGGAGAAGCTCATAGACATAAATTAAAGCTTCAAAGCTCGCCTACGTTTGTATTTGAACCCTTCAAGATGAATTTTAAAGGTGTAGCAGAAGATCATGAAGTGAACGAGCTTGAGAGTAAAGGTAATTCTCAGTGAGTGCCGAAGTATGCAATAGGAAATGCCTTCCTAGTAAGATTTAGCAAAAATTGCAACTTCTTCTGCTGGGTTTCCAGTCATCAGGCATGATTTCATCCCCTCGGGCTGTTCAAAAGGAAAACACCTGATGGTAGCCCCCGTCTCTTCTTTTACCTTCAATTCCTCTTCATCACTGAGCAATCAAATAGCGCACGCACAGGCATAAGAGTAAGGAAGCAACATTGTATTGCTCGACAAGCAATTAGAAGCATTTGAAGGATTACCTAGCTGACCAAGGACCCCTCGCCCACTTCCCTTGAGCTATTGCTTCTTTTAGCTCATCATAAGAGCTTACATCCACAATGTTACTAGAAGAAAAAGTCAATAAAGTTAGCTAAACAATTTGTAGGGAAATTCTAATAAAACAGAGAATAAACGCAAGCCTTTTCTCACCCTTCATTTTCTCTATTGAAGTTTGAGGGAAAGGTAAGGGAAAATAAACAAGAAGAAAAGCCACAAGTGCGGCAAGCTGAAACCACTTTTGACTAAAGGGGATGCTCTCAGATTCAAGCTCATAGCAGCACAGATAAATTGCTAATTATTACAATCTGTAAGGCTAATTTATAACGCAAATTTTTAATCATCAAGATCACCTGTTAGCACACATCAGTTAAATCAAAGATTCGGGAATTACTATAACTAGGTGCAGCTTGTCCCTCTTCTCTTCCTCAACATAAACCCCCAAAAGAAAACAAGTCTTAACATCATAGCCTACCTATCTCGAAATGATATTGCAGCTCCCAGCAAAGAATTCTGAATTTCTTCCAACAAGTCCTGGACATAGGGAACCATAGTAGAAGGATCCATAGATATTCCAAAGACTTTTCCTTGTTTTCCTGGAACATCTCTTCTAGAAATGACCACAGTACCACTTGACACATCACGAGGCCCAATCTCGATTCTTAGAGGAACTCCCTGTAGAACCAAAAAAATAAGTAAAAAGTAATAGCCGGTTAGCAGTCTATGTTCCGAAGCACTGATTCCTGGGATCTATAGATGTAAACATTTCACTTTAACCCGCATTGACGAACAAAAACCGAAAAATTGCACTGTCAAAGCTGTAAGGGAGTTTCTTGAATCGTATTAAACTCTCAATACAGATTGGGTAGACTTCCATTGCTAATTTTTCAAGCAGGTCAGTAGCTAAATTTTACTGGTCAAGTAGACTAGCATTAGTTTTAGTCTTGTGGACCGATACACATTACCTTGATAAACTAGTATCATAGATACTGTTGATCTGGGTTTTAAAAAGCGCGCTTAAAGCGCAAAAAAGCGCTAAGCGCTCAAGTGAGCGCTTTGTATTGAAAAGCGCTAGCGCTGACTAAAAGCGCGCGCTTCCGAGCGCTTTTTTCGAAGGGCAAAGCGCTCAAAAAAGCGCGCTTTTCGTTTTGTGCTGAAATGGGCCCTTTTTTTTTCTTAAATGAAAGGTGATTGGGCTGAAGTTTTGGGCTGAAATAAATAGCATTAGGGTTAAATATAAAGTAGGGGATTAAAAAAAAAAAAGACAAAAATTGGACAGAGGTGGCCGTTTCAGAACAAAAATGCGAACAGAGGCTTCATTCCCTCGTCTTCACTTCTGACGGCACAACAGAGGGAGTCTTCACTTCTGATGGCACAACAGACGCTCCGATTTTCATCTTTTCGACGGCAACAAAGGTAATTCCCTTCTTCTTCTTCTCTTCTCATTACCTCTGAGTTTTCGACGACAAATGCAAGTTAAGTAAACTCAGTTGCCGTCGAAAAGTAATTCCGTCGGCAAATGCAAGTAAACTGAGTTCTAAGGCTGTTTTTTTTTTTAAAAAGAAGGATTCAGACCTATTTTTCATGAGTTTATCTATGGGCTGTTTTTCTTTTCTTATGTTTGCTTTAGTTGAAGCATGGGCTCTATTTTTTCTCCAAATATAGTGTTTTTACTTCAATTTTGGCTAGGGGCTGGTTTTGTGATGACGAATTTTTGTTGTTTTTATGTGGTTGCAGATGTCATCATTTGGAGCATCGAATTGCCGACGGAATTACTTTTGTTGATGAGGATGAGGAAGAGATAGAGGGAGACATGGGAAATGATATGGAAGATGACATAGAGTTTAGGGATGGAGACGAGGTCCATAGGGATACTTTCAGTGAAGATGATGACTTTTCCGATGACTAGAGATTAGAGTCAATGACTTCATAATGATCTTAGTCGTTTAGTTCTTCTTACCACCCTCAAAACTTTTAATTTGGTATTGTGTTGAATGTTTTTTTTGTCTTTTATGATATTGTGTTATTATTCTAAGTTCTTGGTGTGTCTTTATTGAAATAATCCCAGTATATGATTTGCGAGCGCTTTTTTCCGAAAAGCAAGCGAGCGCTTTTTTCCGAAAAGCAAGCGAGCGCTTTTTTCCGAAAAGCAAGCGAGCGCTTGCGCTCAACGCTTCGCACTTCGGTAAATTTTACCGTTAGCGCTTCGCTGCACTTTGCGCTTTTTAAAACCCAGCTGTTGATTTTGCAGCAACACATTGAAAACAATCCATAGAAAGCTTCTAGTTTGCAGTCAACTTGCACTGATATGCCATTTTTTACTTTAGGACGTATATTGCAGACTCCTATATATTCAAGAAAGCTTCTTTCCGGTTCTTTTCCTTTAAATCTAAATAATTCTGTTAACTGATAAGAAAATATTCGAGTTCACAAAGATGATGCAAAATTTACCTATTCATAGAAGAAATCATACTCACCTTCATTTCCCAGAAATTAAATTTCCACCCAGGTGTCCTCTGATCAGAATCATCAATCTTGACCTTTACTCCAGCAGCTAGCAAAGTTCTCTTTACTGACGATATAGCATCAAGAACACCAGTTTTCTCATCTACTTTCTTCCATATTGGGACAATGACGACCTGAAGGGCACTTAAAGTGAGTTATTTTGTTCAAAGAGATATCATTCCATGTTGGCACATTTACAACCAACTTCACATAAAAAAGCTCGTTTCATTCACGAAGACACACCCTACTTGAAAAGACTATATACCAGAACTACCAAACCCAATGCATGCTCCTTTCCAGTATTCCCCAGAACTCGTTCCATTAGCATGTTAGCACATTTACAACCTACTAGAGAGTTTTCTTTACTGATGATATAGCATCAAGAACACCAGTTTTCTCATCTACTTTCTTCCATATTGGGGCAATGACAACCTGAAGGGCACTTAAAGTGAGCTATTTTGTTCAAAGAGATATCATTCCATGTTGGTACATTTACAACCTACTTCACATAAACACACTCGTTTCATTCACGAAGACTCTTTTCCCCAGTTCAATTAATTTAACTATTCATTGCAGATATCTTCTTTACCACACTTCACCTTTTCCCCTACCCCCACAATTGCAACTTAACATAAGAATAGGAAAACAACCGATTTGCTGAAAGGATTATAACTACTATCGGCTATTTTGGCTATGGAACCTATTTTTAGTACCTAATCAAGTGAAATTTAAAGACTTTAGAGTGACAGCAAAAGCCTTTCGAAAAATAATAGGACTCTTTATGGGAACATACATTACTCAGCCATCAGAGTAGGAATTAGCCTAGTGTTGTCTTTGGGTAAAGCGCAACCCCTGAAATCAGTTAGATAGTTGATACCTGTGTAGGCGCCAGCTTAGGAGGAAGCATTAGGCCAGTATCATCCCCATGGGTCATGATAATCCCTCCAACAAACCTTGTGCTAATAGCCCATGATGTCTGCCATACATGTTGCCTTTGACCAATTTCATCGGTGAACTGTATACATTATGTAGACATAGCATGAAAACATAAACAAAGTGGTAACAGAATTTTCCTTAACATCACAATGTGTGTTTGACTATGTAATTTCTTCACAGGTAAACTAGCAAGATTCGAATGTTTGCATTTTTCATTTTCTGCTCAGAATAATATTCAACCACCTCATAATATTACAACAATCTCTATGACAAAAAGTTCCTTAATCTGAAAATTAGCTCCAAATCAATATCTTTAACTTGATTCCGAATTGCACCATAATGTTTCTGGGGTAAAGTTGTTTGATAAAGGGCCGAAAATGGATTTTACGGCTCCAGAAACTTTCTCCATTAGCCTAACCGAGGAGCAACAGAAGAGAAAGAAGACTGCGGGGCATTAACTTTTCAAAGGAACTTCCAGAACTCAGTAGGAGCAACCTGAAGTTAATGGATAATTCCAATTTCTAGAACAAGAAAATTGCACTTCCAAGTTCGCTCTATTAAGTATAAGCATTGCTTGTCACATAGTTGCATTACAGGATCAAGATTCAGAGTATTTGAGCCCCATAGATCAATTTGTCAAATGTATGAAGAAAAGGAAAGATGTGACACAAATAACAAATATTATGCTACAAATATAAAATGCAGAAGTAATTAACTGAATGTGAAGTTGACCTGGGTCCCGAAGGCCTTAGAAAAATTCTGCCCAAGATTATGACTTGTTCCGGCTTGCAAGGCCTTCTTATCCCCCATCATTGCCTCAATAGTGTAGGTCTTAGACGCACCAGCAAAAGTTTCAGCCCTTGATTTTCGACCTGCAATTACAGGTATGGCAGCTTGCTCATAAGCAAATTTTGTATAGACATCAATCATCTGTAAAGCCTGCAGTTCAGTTGCAGCATCAGTATGTTAATAAAAATATTGAACCCGAAAAATATCTAGACCCTTCTCCTAGCAAAAGGAACAATACCTCCTTTTCAGCCTCCTCCGGGGTGCTATGTGCAGTGTGACCCTCTTGCCAAAGAAATTCAAGAGTTCTGATGAAGGGTTTAGTACGCATCTCCCATCTCGTTACATTTGCCCACTGCAAAGCACAGAGCAAAGGAAAAAATGAGTATCCTAAAACTACAAGAAATGGAAGAATCAAATACATAGACAAAAGGGAAACCTGGTTGATCATGAGAGGAAGATCGCGATAACTATGAATCCACTGAGTAAACATGTGATTGACGATTGTTTCACTTGTAGGTCGAACCTGCCAGAACCTCATAAAACATTTCAATCTTTAGTAAACTTAAACATAAGCACTAATTTTAAAAATTATTGTATCGATAAGATGTAATGACGAATAATATATTTACCACAAGCTTTTCTTCGAGCTCTTTTCCACCTCCAATGGTAACAAGTGCCAATTCAGGACTAAAACCTTCAACATGACTAGCTTCTTTCTCGATGAATGAGTAGGGTATTAGCTGTGTGATAATGGAAGGATGTGAGGAGCTTCAAAGATGTAAAACAATGAACGAACCACATGACTTGGAATAAGCTCCAACGAATGTTCTACATTTACAGTCGAACTTTTTATTATAATATTGCACCTCAAAATAGCAGCCTCAGTATGCAGAGATACCATCTTCGAGTTAACGTGTGCATGAGGAAATTTAGCTAAGTTAATCCCTTAATATTACAATGGCACCTAATAAGCAGAAAAGTGTACCTGTGGAAAATACATATTGCTATGACCAGTCTCCTTAAACTTCACATTCAAATATTCCTGCACCAATGCGTACAATTAAGATGAGAGAAGTAGAAGCCTTAAACAGGATATCAAGGAGAGGCCAGATTTGTACTTGAATAGCTTCCCAAATGGCATAACCGTAGGGACGAATAACCATAGTTCCACGAACTGGGCCGTAATCAGCTAGCTCTGCATTAGCAATGATATCCAAATACCAGGCGTTGAAGTCCTGAGAGCGCGGTGCTATGACTCTGTCTTTGTCTTTGTCCAGGACTTTAGTCTTTTTCGGATCTTCAAGTTCAGGGAATGTTTCCTTCTTCGCTGTGCTCTTCGCAGAGAAATTCACAATGGAGAGCTGTGGCAGATGGCATCTCTTCCGGGGATATATTAAGGGTGACCTGGCAGAGTACGTGAAGATAGATGTAAGAGGAGAGGGTAGCCTCAAAGCCCTCATCCTAACCATATGAATGTCACTCCTGCTTGCCTGTATAAAGAGAAATGAAGGAGGAGTGTGTTTAAGAATTAAGATAATCAATTTGTTCATTAAAACGACTGGATCAGAAGATAGCACTTGGGTTTGGATCATATGGTAATGAAAAATATTTCCTATACCAAACCAAGTATTAAACATCTCTTGCGGCTTGCGAGTGAGCAAAATTAAGCCCGAGCAGATTCTCGAGAAATTCATACTACATACGGCACATAACTAACACCAAAAGAGAAGATCATCTATTCAGGATTTCCAGCACTCTCATTAAGCACCAGCCAGCTTTTGACAGAATCACAAGCCTCGGGTATAAGAGCAAAATATACAACTTGCGACCAATAAGTAATCATTAGGCATAAGAAAATTCAAGCATTTGGCAACTATGTAACTCGATAAAACTGAAGCCGGTTCTAATCAAAAGGAAATTGCAAAGTGAACCAATCAGCAACAACTGCATACATACAACCATCTACCGGAACAGAAACATTACCGATTAGCAGATGACACGGTTCTCATTCTCTTTATTAACTTTATTAAGCCTCAACAGATACCGAGAGTGTGAAAGTTGAGCTTTCTGTGTCTAAGAAAAAAGTGTGCGGACTTGTATGCTGATAGGTCATGAACTTCATTTGCAATCAAAGATGGTTAAGTATCATCAGACCATTTATCAGAGAGGATGCATTAGCATCACAATTAGCTTGCAAAGCACTACCAATCCAAGCAGTAGCAGGAGGAGGAATGCCTTTTGAAAGTAACTAAAGTTTAAAGATTGGCTAGCCCTGAAATTGTGTATTTTGCATTCTCCAAAAGTATCACCTATGCAATGGAAATTAGCCGTGAGAGAGATTTAGAAGCAAATGGTCAAGCATCAAACACAAGTTATCTGTATTCATATTAATCACCGTTTGAGCTACTCTCAGAATTCAAATACCCTATCAACTACTGACTTGAAGCTAATACGTTGCCAGTCTTAAAAGACCCTTCAAAATGCAACACCAGTGGAAGGCGCAACGAAATTAGACCGTAAAAACAACTCAGTTAACATCTTACCTTCTTAAGCACTATCACAGCTCCTTAGCAGCAACGAAATTGGACCGTTGGGTTGGATGACGGCAGTTTGAAGGGGAAGAAGTGGATAGAAGCGGGGCACCACATCCGCACCTTGTAAATTGGCTAAAAACAGAGCCGGATCAAGTATTACCAGTCTACCCCCTTGTTTTTTTTTCCCTTCTCTTGTTTTAATTTTGGCAAAATATACTCATATGACCCTATTTTTTGCTAATATATGTTAATATGACCCTTCAATATTAGAAAGTGCTATTATAACCACATGTTTTGCATTAAAAGTGCCGATATAACCTTTTGACACTATTCCTGCGTTGACTAGGTAGTTTCCTACATTGACCAAATATAAATGGACTAAACTACCCCTAGTCTTAAAACAAAAAATGCAATGACTAAAATATCCCTAAGATCTTCTCTTCATCTCCATAACCACTATTGCTCCCACCACTGCTCTGCCACTTTCATCGCCATTCCGTCGCCACCCGCCGGTGGCCGGAATTTGGGAATTCACTAACAGAACTTGGGATTTAAAAAACCACAGAATCATTAAGCATTAGCCTAGTTTCTGATCCTCATTTCTGAGCTGAAAACACACAAAAAATATAACACATGGTTGGAATCTCTCAATAACCCAAGTCTAAAATCAAGCTATAACCTGGTGCTAGGCAAATAATCTTAAACAAAAAATATAGAAAGCCCTAATTTTGCAGTGCAACAAAATCAATCAATTCAATCTGCAGTTCTGATTCCATCCACCAAATATACACACACAAAAAAGAAATCCCAGGGAACAATAACATACTGATTCAGAGCAGGAGATTTCGAGGGAATCAGATGAATCAAAATCGACGGCGGCGGCATAACCATCATACTCGTCGTAATTGGAGAAAGGCGAGAGAGTATATACGGAAGGGAGAGGCGGAAAACGAGGAGAAACCTGTGATTTGGAGGCAAAACCCTAACCTCTGCCCCGGAGCTCAGCCTAAATCGAATGCTAACCACAGCCAAAACCGACCTCCTTCTTCAGCCACTATGACCACAAAGCTTCCAAAGTTTGTGCCATCGCAAACCTATCCACTTGTCCACCGCCGCCTGACGATGTCCTCCACCATGGGCTTAACCACGATCGTTGACCATTGGTGTCTTTCACCACGAGCATTGACTCCAACAGAGATCGCCCTTTCCAACCCTAGTCGTCGTGAAGAGATCTTTGAGGCGCCTCTGTGGAGAGATCTTTAAGACGCCGTTGTAGAAAACTTTCAGCTTTCTCTCTCCTTCTTCGTTTTTTCTCCCAAGAAAAGAAAACCTTTCTTCTTCTCCTGCACTTCCCGGCGGGGTGGCCACCGGCGATCTCCGCCGCGTCGGCCACCCCCGCCACCCCTACCAGTAGTATAGCCTAGACCTCCTTCCTCCTTCCCCTCGCCAGAAGCCGCTACAACTCCGCACATCTACGGCGAAACCAGCAACCCGCATCAAGCTAATGTCCGGAGTTTGTCGCCGGTGGGTACAGATCGGCGCCGATCTGTGACGTCACCCCACCGGTCGACGCTGCTCGGCCGGAACGATGGTATGCCGGAGCTGGACAACTCGTCGGACCAGCTAGGAGGAGATACGCCGGATTTTGGCCGCAAGGTGGAGAGGAGCTTAAGCCGCTCTGGTCACGCGCCGCCCCTCCGCCTCTGGCCGGTCAGATGCCCAACGCGCCGACCACGCGCGGCTCTGCCCGGCCATGTCTGCCTCTCTCACGCGCCACCGCGCCTGGCTGGGCTGCCAGTGCGCCGCCGCGCCTGTTTTGGGTAGATGCAGCCACACCTCCGGGGTGCCACCACTGTAATGGTTTCTATTCTTTTTCAATTATTTTTGTGCCTTTTTAGAATATTAGTGCTATGTTTTTCTATTTTAGTTTAAGGTATTCGGATTCTGTTTTTAGAGTATGGGGTACGTGCTATGACGTTAGGTTTTTGATATAGTACTGGATTCGTCTGTTGTCCGCCACCATACTTTTTTCGATCCGAAATTGGAAAAACTATGCTGGCTTCCGATCTGATTCAATAGATAGACAGGAGAAATCCAAGTCAATGGAAGTATTGACTCTCCCATTGGCGACTCTGTCTGAATTAGATTTGTAGTCCGTACAGGTTGAGGTGTTTTTTGACACCACTGCTTGATGCGGGTGGGCAGCTCACCGGCGTTCTGATAGTGTGTTTACGATCTGGGAAAGTCTCTTACTGTCATAGGGAGCCACACAGTGTCTAATCTGGCAGAGCGAGGACGATTAGCTTTTAGCGAGGAATGAGATTTTTCTAGGTAGTGATCATACTGTTGGGGACGTCAGTTTCAGTATTGTAGCTAGTATGCGGTCGAATTCTGCTGGCTACGACCAGGATATTTATCCCTGTTTTTCAGGTTTTAGGTTTTAGGTTTGCTTTTTGCCTCCCTGCGTGGAGATTTCTCATATTGCCTCCCTGCGTGGAGTTTTAGTCACAGAGATAGTATAGTCAGTCATATCTTTAGATCTCTGTCACAAATTGCCTCCTTTATGGAGTTTATCTTGGGTTCGGGGAGCCTTATATACCCCCCCACTACGGTGGTTTTCTAGTTAAAAAAAAAAAGACGCCGTTGTAGAGGAGATCTTTGAGGCACCAGCATGGAGGAGATATTTGAGGCACCGCCGTGCAGGAGATCTTCGAGGCGCCACCACTGGTGTCTTTGCAAAGTGATCGCAAAAGGGTAATACTATTGAGACTACGAAAAGTGAATCGCAAAAGGGTTTTTATTTTTCATTTAAAAAGTAATATTTTTCTATTTTTTAAAACTGAGGGTATAATCTCCATTTTATGTTTTTCGGCCAAATTCAAGTCTCCGGGGTTATATTAGCACATTTCAGCAAATCATAGGGTTATAATAGAACTTTGTGATCTGGCAGGGTCATATTGGCACATATGACCAATTAATAGGGCCATATGGGCACTTTACTCTTTAAATTTTTTTGTGTATTGCTATATCACGCTCCTGTATTTTAACTGTATATTAGGGTGTAAACGAACCGTACTGTTCGCTAGCTTATACTGTGGGTGTAAACAAACCAAGATGTTCGCGAAAAACTTGCAAGCAACTCAGTAAAAGCTCGTCTCGAATTCAAATTTGAATGATTTCAAGTCAAGCATCATCGTGCTTAGGGACCATAACTGGGTTGGCTAACCACACTGGATATAACACGTCCTCTATTACCTCAGCTCGAAGGAACTTCTTCACTTCTTCTTTCATAGCTTCTGCCCTCTCAGGGGTGAATATCCTTCTCTTCTACTTGATAGGCTTATGGGAGGGATCAATGCTTAGCTAATGGACCATTAATTGTCACAGTACCCCAGGTAAGAATGGTAGTGCTCAATGAGAACACATTAGCATAACTATCGAGCAAGGCTTTCAGCTTCTTCTTCGTGGTTGCTTGGATCAATCTCCACATCGCGACCATTCTCAAAGATGAAATTGGGAGCAGCCCAGTATCTGCTGGGCTAACCTTTTATGGCTTTTTCAAGGCCGTCGTCATACAGCTTTTGGTCACTGCTTGATCCCCTCTAATAACTATTATCCATATACTGGTAGTAAACCTCATCATCAAGTGATAGGGAGACCAAACGGCTTGAGCTTGGCACATCTACAGTCTTCCCAAAATTACATTATAGTAAGAGATAACATCGATCACCGCGAGGCTACACTCTACTGTCACTTCCCAATCGCCACCTGCAACTCGAACATGCAAAGTGATTATCCCCAAAGGGAGTACCATCTTCCCCGTGAAACATGACAGAGATGAAGCGGTCATCTTCATGTTATAATGTCATGTGTCTAACTGATCAAAACAGATAGAAAACATCACATTGACTCCGCTATCGGCATTGGTAAACACCTTTTTCACATAAAAGTTTCCAATTATCACATGAATGACTATATGATCTGCATGTGGAGTTTGGCTAGGAATGATATATGCTTCCGAGAATGTTCTCGTCTGGTAAAAACTGTTTCTGTTAGGGTTTACCTAAGGGAACGTATCGAGAATTGGCTTTAATGAATGTATTCAAGGAATTTTCACTCAATGTGCATTTGATGACATTGATCATCCGATCAGCGGCTCCCTGATTTCCTTCACCTCATCTTAATTCAACACATTCTATTCTCGAGGCCGTGCGTCACCTCATTCTCTACCAGCTCCTTGTTGGTCCATTTCTACTCTCCCAGCATCAGTATTTTGATTAGATTTTTGTTTGTACGGAAGCCAAAGTCATCATTCTCCTTTTTCCTACGATAAGTTCCTTGCCATACAACCTCAAAAAAGCCCTTATCTTTCACATCGTTCAATTTCATATTTAAGGTGGTGTCATGCCCATGGTCTTTATGTGATCAAAATATTTTCTCGATGCTCTCCTCAAGGGCAAGTCTTTCATTGGGAGTGGGAGCTTAAATAGCCCCAGGTGGGTTGAGTGGATCTCCACTCGAGATTTAGCCAAAGGGGTGTAACCATCAAAGCTTGATCTTGCAGCTTCAACCTCCGAGTATTGCTCAATGACCTTCTGCAATTGCTGCAAGGTATCTGGGATTTTTGTGATCAATTTCTTGTACAACTCTACATTACTCATCCTTTGCATATACCCCAAGATCAATCCATTTTCAGTGCAATCAATCACGTTGAGGCTCTCATTCACACATTGGTGATATAATGCCTCAGTAGATTCTTCTGCTCTTTGTCAACTTTGGTACAACTCACCTAAATTCTTGTTAAGCCACTTTTTCTGGAAGAACTAGCTCAGAAAGGCTCTTCTAAAATCTCTTTTAGAATGCAACGATCATTTGCTCAACTTTTTGGACAATTCTTGAGCTTTCGCTTGAAAGTATCTTCCCACGAGCTTACAGGTTAACTGCTCGTTAAATTCTCGGGAGTTCATAAGACTGAGAAAGGTCAGTATGAATTCTCTTGGGTTTGTGTCCCCATTGTAAGTGGGAAGTCCCTGCGGGGGCTTCGAATCCACCAGCCATCGAGTGACCATGACCCAAGGGATGAAAGGGGAGGCAGTCATTTGTCTCGGGGGACCAATAAACCTATCTAATTCCCTAGCCAGGGCATCTCCAACATCATTACTAGGTCATCTCATTCGCGGGTCCATATACTTGTTCGATAGTTGAGAAGCACTCACTGATGGAATCTAATACACATGTTTTGGTGTCATATATCTAGAATAAGGCCAAGATCCTCCCATCGATGGGTGGTGATGGGATGGCTACACTGGATAACAAGGGAAGAAAGCTAGGTCCCCCATCGAGGGTCGAAGCTGACCCTGACCTTCACTTGCCATGTATAATCGTCCAGGTTGGGCCAACGTTAGGGGAAGATCAAAGTTCAAAACAACAGGGTTGAAGGCGGTACCGAATACACCAACCCTTGCCTAGGATCTGGGAAAGAGGGTTGTGGTCGATCTTGAGCATTTATTCTTGGGTACCCAAGGTAAGATACCTTCAGCGCTGTCGAAGACGCATCAAGTGGCACTGACCCCTGGAACCCCCAGAGGTAGTTTGATTGCAGGTTCGTTCGAGAAGAACCCAAGCCCACGAACTGGTCGATGGTCAAAGACGCATCAAGTGGCATCGTCTGTGGGGAAGACTAAGCCGGATCAAGGGTTTTGAGAGTTTATGTCCACGGTTGTTCGAAGGAGTGAAAATTTGAGGTCAATAGGTATGGGGGATGGATCTCCGCCAAGGTTAACATAGGAAAATCAAGGAGTAGAAGGCAACACCCATGTCGAGGACATCGAAATGGCTAACATTCAAACATTGGGAATGAAGTTGCATACGGGGCCTATTACAGGGGTAGGCCACGAGGGGGGGCAAACCTCAGTGGTGTTTGAAGAAAATCCCCTGGCGCAAATCCAGAACGATGTGTTGGGACCCTTGAGGACACTGGAAATGACGGGAGAGTAAGAACAAGGAAACATCGATTCCCTACAAGAGAGGGTAGCTAACCCAAAGGATGGAAGGTTTACGGAGGTTTCGAGAGACTTATATATGGAAACCTATTGTTAACACAAACAAGGAAATCAGAATGCGGGGAGGGCAACCCCGAATCAAGATGTGGAACGAGCAGCTCAGGTCATAGTTGCGGCTGGCTATAGAATCACCCATTCTCTAAGGGATAACAGGGTCACACTAGGGGTATTACCGCCCTCACCTTTGGGAATAACTACGGGGTGGGCCTCTCAACCCCCAACAGCTACCCTTATCAGGCATGTGCTGGAGAACCGCTACAGGATAGGCCTCAGGCTTCTATTCCTGGCTATTCCCTAGGTCTCATATATTCGTTACCTTCGCTAGCCCCATCTGCTCCTGCTCTCAACTTGGCCGGTCTAGGAACAACATATGGAGTAATGGCCTCTTCTGGAGTGCAAGGATATGGTAGTATGGGAATAAGTTAGAGGCTTTACAATCCTTATGTCCAACCACCCCCACCATTAGTATACCTAAGCCTCAGACATCATTGGATGAACCCAGGATGCGGAGTGACCCAACCTCCGTATATTCCACAGTCGGGCAGTCACAACAAGGGGCTGAACCTGTCAGGGGGGTAACGGGAACCCCCCTCGGATGCAAGTGAATCCTTAAGAAAGGAATTGGATAGATTGATCGGACCATTGGGCTAGGCTACGGGGCCTCCTTTTGGCTCGGGGATCACCAGGGTTCGATGGCCAATAGAAGTGAAGCCCCCAGAAGGACTTCCCACCTACACTGGTGAAACTGACCCTCGAGAGTTCATCCAGGCATTCCTGGGTTTGATGAGTTCGAGGGATTTTGATGAGAAATTAACATGCAAGCTGGTAGGTAGCTACCTTCGGGGAAAAGTGCAAGAGTGGTTCAATAAGTTACCAAGGGGCTCGCTCCAATCATATCAGGATTTCAGTGAAGCATTATTGAGCCAGTACGTACAGAAGAAGAAGTTTACCAAAACTCTGTTAGAACTCTACCAGACGAAGCAAAAAGCAGGGAAAAGCATAGAAGCCTTCTATCATCGGTATGTGGATAAGAGTTTGGTAGTGATAGAAACAATGGAGAATGAGGTAATCCAGGGGTACCTGCTGGGGATGCAAGATTTAGAATTGTACAAGAAGCTGAGTATTAATATCCCCCAAGACTTTGCAAAACCTTCAGGATGTAGTAGAGCAGTATTCAAGGGTAGAGGAGGCAAATAGAGGGAAAAGAGATAGCCTTATAGAAAAAGCGGGAAGAAATGTAGAGTATAGAGGAAAAAGGCCTATCAAACCCGTAAGAACACCATTCGAGAGGTATAATCCATTGCCACCAATGCTCGGAGGAAGAACCCCTGCACAGATCTTAAGCATACATAGAGGGTTGTTCCAAGCACCCCCACCCTTGCAGAGTTTGCATAACTCAATTGCAGCCATGAGGGCAAAAAATCAGTACTATGATCATCACAGAGATTACGGCCATGACACAAACGATTGCATGCAGTTAAGGATGTAGATTGATGGGTGTGAGTGGGAAGGACATTTCTGAGGACAAGGACATAGGAACCAGGCTGCCCCCTTGAGGCTCCAAATGAACCAATGATAGCCTTATAGAAGAAATAATCAAAACAATGTGGGTAGAGGAGATAGAAGGCCTCGAGAGCAGACAGTTCGAGACAGGGGGAAGGAAGAAAGACAGGATAGACCCCAGGAGCAACAGGGGGAAATCAAGGTAACCAAAATGAAGAAAACCCACTCGTGTGAAGGGTAATTAATGTCATTAATAGCATGGTGGGAGAGAGATCTTCGAACGTTGTTATAAGAGCTGAGGCTCAAAGGGTTCCTGCGGAAGAGCCCAGTTACAAGAGGTTTCGACCAGATGAGACGGTCACTTTTTTGGAAGCGGATAATGTACTGGACCAAATGCCCCATGCGAATCCTATGGTAATTTCAACCATTATTGTAATGTCCTTGATAAGAAGGGTGTTCTTTGATGACATAAGTGGGGTAGAAGTGATGTTTGCTAAGTGTTTTGACCAGTTAGACATAGGGCGCGAGAACTTGAAAAAGTCGGCCTCCCTTTTATCCTGATTCATGGGAAACCTGATATTCTCCATAGGAGAGATAACATTGCCCATTTGAGTAATGGATGGGATAAAGGGGTGACCATCAGGTGTAATTTTGATGTCGTGGATGCTCCTTCCCCTTATAATGTGATTTTAGGAAGGCCATGGATGTGCTAGGCTCGGGCGGTCTGGTCACCCTATCACTTGATGATAGAGTTCCTAACTGAGAAGGGGGTGGCATCCATTCATGGAGATCAAACTGTGGCCTAAAAATGTAACCTCACGGTGGTACGGGAAGCAAGAAGGTGAAGGGATGTAGCGATAGTAGACGCAGAAGAGGGATTAGCTGATACAATACAGATGCATATTCAGGATACGGGGTCAGTAGCTGTTAGGAAACTGATTCCTGAAGATGTGAAGGGAAGACTGGAAAACTTGCTGGGGGAATACAGAGACATGTTCTCGTGGGATACCTCTGATCTAATGGGAGTCCCTTCGAGTCTTGCACTACATAGACTGAACATTGACCCCTCGATTAAGCCAATGAAGTAGAAGATTAGGGTGTTCACTCCTGAAAAAGCTGGAGCAATTGAAGAAGAGGTGGAGAAATTGTTGAGGGCAGACGTAATTGAGGAGGTGTTATATCCCAATTGGATTGTTAACCCAATCATGGTTCCAAAGTATGATGGAGCATGGATGATGTGTATAGACTTTACTGATCTAAATAAATGTTGCCCTAAAGATATTTACCCATTGCCACCAATCAACAAGCTGGTGGAAGCCATCACTGGATATCAAATTTTGGCATTCTTCGACGCACATAAGAGGTATCACCAAATCCTCATGGCGGAGGAAGACAAGGAAAAAATATCGTTTATTACCGATGTGGGCACGTATTGCTATAAGAAGATACCCTTTGGGTTAAAGAATGCTGGGGCTACTTACTAGAGGCTAGTTGATAGACTGTTCAAGGGACAGATGGGGAAGAACATGGAAATATATATGGATGACATAGTTCTCAAAAACAAAAGTTATGAAGAATTCTTAAGAGACCTGGAGGAAATATTTGGTAGCCTTTGAGGGGCTAATTTGAAGTTAAACCCATCTAAATGTGTTATTGGTGTGAGGCAGGGAAGTTTCTCGGATTCATGGTCTCAGAGAGGGGGATTGATGTAAACCGAGAAAAGGTCAAAGCTTTGAGGACAATGAAAACCCAAAATCAATAAAGGATGTACAGAAGCTTATAGGGTCTCTAGCAGCATTGACCAGGTTCCTATCGAAGGGGGCAGAGTGGCACTTACCTTTCTTTGATGTTCTTCAAAGGGCAAAGAAATTTGAGTGGAATGGAAAGTGCGACAAGGCATTCAAGAAGTTGAAAGAACACATGGGGACATTACCTATCTTAATGAAACCAGATAAGGATGAGATGATATACTTGTATATTTCCGCATCGCCGTTGGCAATCAGCGCAGCCCTGGTAAAAGAAAAAGAAAAGGTTCAGCATCTGATTTACTTTGTTAGTCATGCTCTGCAGATGAGGTATACTGTTCTCGAAAGGTTGATTCTAGCCTTAGTACACGCAGCCCGAAGGTTAAGACCCTACTTCAAGGGATACAGAATAGTGGTGCTCACGAACCACCCCATTCGATAGATTCTGCTAAGGCTAGAGATTTTAGGAAGAATGATGAAGTGGGTAGTGGAATTGGGAGCATGATATCCAATATCAACCTCGAGTTGCGATTAAGGGACAAGCGCTGGCAGACTTTATAGTGGAAACTACAGAGCCCCTCGAGGTATGTTTAGATCCCATTCGAAATGTGAAAGCGAGCCCAAAAAAAGATATGGAAGTTGTATGTGGATGGTTCATCACATTGAACTTTGCATTCAAAGAAACTAATAATGAGGCTGAGTATGAGGCACTGATCACTGGATTGTGCCTTACAAAGGAGCTGCAAGTGGAGGAGCTGGAGGTTTTCAGTGACTCTCAAATTGTAGTTCATCATGTGAATAGAGAATACGAGGCCAGTGAATTTAACTTGCAAAGATACCTCGAGGTAGTGAAGAACCTGTTAAAAATTTTCAAATCTTATACTTTACCGCAGGTTCTGAGGGAAAGGAATTATAAAGAAGATTCTCTAAGTAAGCTCGCTTCTTCGGATCTGGGAACCCAATCCCAGAAGCAACTGCTCATGGAAACTTTGAGCAAACAAAGTTTTGAAGAACCTGTGGTGATGGAGATTGAAATGGAAGACTCCTGGATGACATTGTTCATGGAATATCTTCGAGAGGGTAACCTACCGGAAAATGAAGTGGATGCCAGAAAGATAAGGTTGAAAGCCCCAATATATGTGTTGCAAGAAGAAGGGTTGTACAAAAGGGGTCATTTGCAGCCATTGCTTCGATGCATCAACCCTCACGAGGCCGATTATCTCATAAGAGAGGTCCACGAAAGGGTATGCAGAGCCAGGTCTGTGGCAAGAAGGCTCATCCAAGCGGGATTTTACTGGCCGACAATGTTCAAGGATGTGAATCGATATATTCAGGCTTGTCACCAGTGTCAGAGACATGCCCCTATAATACATGTTCCGCATGAAAAGATGAGAAGCATCTATAGTTCATGGCCATTTGACAAGTGGGGGATCAATCTGGTAGGCCATTTTCCAGAAGCGCCAGGAAAATTTAGATACCTAATAGTGGCTATTGATTATTTCATGAAGTGGGTGGAGGCTAAACCCCTGACAAACATAAGAGGAAAAACAGTCATCTCATTTTGCTTGAAGAAAATTGTGTGCCATTTTGGAATCCCAAGGATGATCATTACAGACAACGGAACACAGTTTGCTCAGGATCCTTTCAAGAAGTGGTGCAAGGAATATCAGATTAAACAAAAAGTGACATCAATTTACCACTCCCAAGCCAATGGACAAGTGGAAGTGACCAACAGAACGATATTAAGTGAAATACGAGCACACCTCGAGGAGGCGGAGGGTAACTGGACATGGGAATTGGCCAATGTGTTGTGGGTATATCGG
This sequence comes from Rubia yunnanensis, assembly GCA_037428765.1. Taxonomy (NCBI): domain Eukaryota; kingdom Viridiplantae; phylum Streptophyta; class Magnoliopsida; order Gentianales; family Rubiaceae; genus Rubia; species Rubia yunnanensis. Next base: position 58,018,402 of record CM075069.1, on the reverse strand, counting down.
ACAGCTGAGTCTTCCACTACTGGGGAAACGTCTTTTAGTCTAGTATACGGCTCAGAGGCAGTAATCCATGCTGAAATAGGTGTTCCTAGCCCAAGGATAATGGCTGATGCAGATGAGACAGTCAACCAGTAGAACAGATGCCTGGATCTGGATATGTTGGAGGAAAAGAGGGAGTTAGCTTCTCTACATGAAGCTAAAGTCAAACAAACGGTCAGAAGATACCATAGTAGAAGGGTAAAGAAGGTGTTGTTTAATTTGGGGGACTTGGTAATGAGGAAAAACGAGAAAAACATAAAGGAACCTGACGTTAAGTTAGCTGCAAATTGGGAAGGACCTTATAAGGTGATTGAGTCACACCCAAGAGAAATTTATGTTCTCGAACAGATGAACGGGGTTCGAGTACCAAGGTTGTGGAACATTACCAACCTAAGAAAATACTACCAGCTATGATGTTCTAGTGGTTTGCTCTAAAGTGGCACTCCAGTTGACGTTCGAGCGGGTTGCTTTAAAGTGGCATTGTAGATAAAATTTCTAGCCGCGGCTGATGTTCGAGTGGTTTGCTCTAAAGCGGCACTCCAGTTGATGTTCGAGCGGGTTGCTTTAAAGCGATGCTCTAGATGAAATTTCCAGCCACGGCTGATGTTCGAGTGGTTTGCTCTAATGCAGCACTCTAGTTGATGTTTGAGCGGGTTGCTTTCAAGCGGCGCTCAGATGATATTTCCATATATGGCTGATGTTCGAGTTTTTTGCTCTTAAGCGGCACTCGAGGGATACTTTTTTAATCTTGGAATGATAAACTCGTAGACAAGATTGGCAGGATGTAGGTGGAAACACCGAACCTAGGTAAAATGCTTGTGTCTCTGAATTTTTTAATTTCTACTTACCAAACATATTCGTACTTTGCTCTGCCTAGGGAAGTTGCGCATGTCGCTTATATTCAAGAGGTAAAATATTGGAGATAGAGAGAAAACAGGCTATTTAGAGAAAATAGGTTATTTATTCAAACTTCATCAATTATATGGAGTACAATGTTTTTTATACTAACAACTATATAATCTTATTTGTCTAAATGTATTTATCTAGTGGGAGGAAATCCCGCCTGTAAAAAATCTTCAGTGGAGATAGGCTTTCCTAGCCCCTTCACTTTTGCCTCTATCTCTTCGAGCTCTTCAAGCTTTATACCAGCTGCCCTTCATATGTCTTTCATTTGTTCCTCTACATGATATTTGGAAGGATCAAGGGGAGCGACGGTCTTACACTGCTTCTTCGTGGAAGGTTCAAATGGGCCCTTCGAGGATAACCCAACGCTCTTGCAACGTTTTAAGGAAAATCCTTGGGTAACATTGCTCGACGGGACAAGATGCTAGTCTGCTCCTTTAGTGGCAGACTTTTGTGACCGAGGAGCAGAATGAAAACTCGAGGGAGTAAATTCTTTTACCTTCAGCTCTCCCGACCAATCAAGTATAAGGTCAAAAAAGCTTTTTTCTGCCGAGGAGTTCCATTCTCATGGACGTTAACTTCATCCATCTAGTACCGAGCAACTTTGAGTAGAAATTTTGAAAGCTAATAATTGCTGATAAAATATGAGGAAGGAATGCCGTGAGAAAGCATGTGGGCACAAAGGCTTACTTCGTGTGCAACAATGTTTTCTTCAAATTCGGCGATACGCTCCTTGACTTCTTTGGCCTGTACCTTCCAGGCCTCGATCTCCCCTACAAGTCTCATGAGGGATTCTACCAAAGAACTATCTTCAACCGGGAGGGCTTCTTCGAGGGGCTGGATGAGGTTCGCTTGGAGAGTGGGGATCCTCGCTAGCTATTTTCCAAGCGAGCAATTTCTCGCTAGCCACTTTGTGATGAACTAATAAATGTATCTCGATAAGTAACTCCCTCTGGGCTACTAGTCTGCAATTCTCGCCCAAGCAACCAACTAGATGCCATTCCACTACTGGAAGCCTAGACGCATTGGCAATGCAGTTTTCAGAGAACCAAACTTCAAATAGATTTGACGCATCAGCTCTTCTAGTTCTTCATCTGCGGAATCGAGACCCTTGACCACTTCTAAGGGATAGGTACCATTAAATTCTTTGCTCAGGAAATCCTTAACAAACCCTTTAAAAGTGGAATGGTCTTTAGATTGCCACAGTTCCATCTCAGCTTCGAGCTGGTGGAGCTTGTCATTTAAGGACTCCTTCTCTTGATTACAGTTCAATAGATCTTGGGAGGCATTCAGTAGCTATTTGTGTGTCTCATTCAACTCTTTTTGGGCACTTGAAAGCTCCTCACAAGCGCCTTCTAACACCCTTTTCAACGAATTATACTATGAAAAGAAAACAAAGGCAAAATCAATAGGTCGTGGAAAAAGTTAAAATCAAGGACAAACTCTAGAGTCATCTGCCTTTGAGGTGGAAGCAATCATTTCTTCCACTCCGATGGCAGTTGAATTCTACTTAGGAGAGGCATTTGTAGCCTCTGGAAGGGGGATCGTTCGAATCCCCTCAGCATTGAAGAGTTTTCCTTTAGACTTAATAAAATCCATTAGGGAAAAGCGAAGGCCATCATTTTTTATGGCCTCGTCCCATTTTGCGTCCAAAGTGGTTTCAAGCTCTGGGTTGACTAGGTCGTCCACCTGCTTACCCAGATCTTCAAAAAGAGAGGCAGACACTTGTGGCTTCAGAAAGTCCGCGGTTAATTCGCTATAGCCGATCTGCTTGGCCACCCCTAGAAGATCCAAAAAAGTTGAAGTAGCTCAGGGCTATTCAAAAGCTTGTGTTTGAAAGCTTCGAGTAGTTGAACTTGTGAGGCCGGATCCTCTGCAGCTTGAACCCTCTTCTCGAGGGTATCCTTCTTCAGCGTCCATTGATGTCTTTCAGCCTCAACACCTTGCCTCTCCCCTTCTAGAAGCTTTTTTTTTCTTTAAGCAACCTATCCTTCTCCTCGAGAGCCCGCTGCTGATCCTCGAGAGATTTCTTTAATTGCAAATTCTCATCATTTTTTTTGCTGAGCTCCTCACGGAAGGAACCGCAGCTAGGGGAACAAGTGGAAAAGAAGGTCACCATTTTCTCAGTGGCCTCGTGGAAATATTGGGAGGCGTGGGAAAATAGTTCAACTTAGATTGATGCTATACAAAAAAAGAGGGACGCTAAATAAGTTTTGAAAAAGAACGAAAGAAAACCTTAGGGTCAGAGGCCATCTTCGAGAGGTGATGCTCAATCCTAGATACGGACGCCACATCATTCGAAGGGGGTGGAAATTGTTGATGGACATTCTCACCGCCATGTGCTCCTATCAATGGTCTTGGTGAGGTGCTACCGATATTGTTGTTATTCGCCCTTGTCTTCTGGCAAACATTCCTGGTGTAAGGAGGCTGCTCATCACCAATGGTCAAAGTAGGCCTTTCGTTTCCTACTGTAAGAGGGGAGGCCTGGTTCAAGAGAGGAGATACCTGATTCGGGGGAGTGGATGCCTGATTCGAGGAGGTGATTGTCCCTTTAGGAGGAGCCTGACCCTACTTCGTGGTCCTCTGTTCCTTTAAACCCTTAGCGAGACCCACTGGGAAAAAAAGAGTCAGTCAGTAACAATAAAGTCAACAACACAACAAACAGGAGAAGTAAATTTCTATATAGGCACCTTTGGAGGCTCCAGAATGCCTAAAATCACTAACGATGGTCTCGACGGGAGGGCTTTCTCTGGGGCCCTCAAGTTCTCTTCTCTTATTCCTCATATCCTTCCGGAGTATTTTATACACATAATCTTCATAGATTGCGGCCGAGAACACAAAGCCGCCAATTTGGTAATTGGGGTTGTTGAAGAGGCAGTAGCCAAGGGAGCTGAACAGTAGTTTTTTCTTATCCCTCTCAAGGGAATCCAGGCAGATATATTCCCCAGGTTTGAGAGACTCGACTCGCACGCTCCAATTCCATGAAGTAACTCGATACCTCCTGCTATCAAACAAAATACCTTTCTTCTAGCTTCTCCAGTCACCTTAATTACCAGAAACTACAAAAACCTTATAATGTGCCTCTCGACTGATAAAAGTGACAATTATATTGGTAGATCGCCCACTATAGGACACGAAGTATAGCGAGCGAAACAGCTTATGCCTGGGCTCGATACCGAACTCATCACATCTAGTCAAGAACATCATGATGATCACCAGGACATTGAGATGAAATTGCACAGGGCTCACTTTGAATTGTCTAAGAAGTTTGGAAAAATGAGGCAGAAGGGGAAATGTGAGCCCGCGACGAAGATGTCTGAGAGAAATGGATGATCTTCCTTCGGGGAGGCTATGAGGGGTATCTTCTTCTTGAAAGGGTTAAAAATCGGTATCCGGGGCTATTCGTTGGGCAGGAGGGATCGAGTCCAAAATTTTGGAAATAACAGTCCCCCACTACTGGAACTGGGGGCTCCCTCCCTGAGTCCCTTAGCCTTAACCTTTGATGAGCCCTTTTTTTCTTCTTTTGAGAGGCTTCAACCAAAGAAGATACATGAGGCGCTTTCGAGGGTACTTCCTCCCCCTGGAGGATTGTCCTCTCTCTCAAAGGAGATGCATTCTCCTCCTCCTTTATAGCTTCAAGAGGTGTCTCCCCGCAAACCAAAGATGTATTTGACCCCCTTTCCAATTCGAGCTCTGGATTCGAAGGGGGGTAGAAACCAGTTTTTCCACTTGTAGGGGACCTCCTTATGTAGGGCTCGCCCATGCTTAGCGGCCAGTTCTTAACAGTATCTCGAGGAGGCATATCAATTATGGGGAAAACCCTCTCTTCCCCAAGACTGTTAGCAACTTGATCACATACGCCTTCTCCAGCATTTGAATCATACTAGAGCTCTTCAGGATGGGTGTATTCAGAGTCGCTAGCGGCTCTCTCTGGCGTACTAACCCCTGTCCTGCCTACCATAACCCCACCGGAAAATTTCTCAAAAGTGGAACCCTCATTAGAGCGGGGTATGATTGTAAAGGGAGAATAAGAATAGGGATGAAGAAACTTACTAATTTTCTGGGAAAGGTGATGAGAATTAGATTGCTCCAGAGAGAAGTACAGAAAGAATGCTTGTAAGAAGATGCCTGCAAATAAGAAATATGAATAAGGAAGAGCGGATAAAAGGTAATTATGGGGGCTGAAATGGCGGATAATTATTACTTCTTTGGAAATATAAAAAAATTATGGAAAGACGTAGTTTCTTTTTTGTCTTCTAACAATGCGTCATTTGGGGAGCAGTGACCCGCGCGATTGTTCAGCACCCGGGCCTTTTGGAATCCTAAACAACAGAGTTGATTAGAAAACCTAGTTCTCTCACTCGAAGGCAAGAGTACCTAAGTGCAAGGTTCATTTCAAGTCTTTAAAGTCCTCAAACTGTCCCATGCATTCGAGACCTCGAAGAGCCTTCATGACGTTCCAGGCTTCAGAGGTCGAGAGCCTGCTTTTCTGGGGGCTCTTGATAGAGGCTAAACCCAAAAATGTCATTGGGCCGAAGGTGTGATAGCCCAGTTAGGGGAATATTTAATACTCTAACTTAATTACCACATTCTTGGGCAATTAAGGGCGATAATTAAGGAGAACATTATTTAGGACATGGTGTATAATTACAAGGTACACATTTACTTATCATTTATTCTGTCTTAATCTTATTGGATGCTTGGACTAACTTAGGCATCGGAGTGCTGGCCTCTAGAACCCCTAACAATTTGATTACAGGTTAGTTCGAGAAGAACACAAGCCCAAAAACCGGTCGATGGTCGAAAATGCATCATGTACCACCAGGAGCATTGAGGATGGGGCTCCCATCGATGGTTGGGCGATCCTCTAAAGGGGCATCGAGGGAGGGGTGATCTGGAATCCCACGGCTATAAGGGTCTTAGCCAACTACACCAAATCTTGATGCAAAGGAAATATGGTACCTCTCGTACCACAGCTTTTTTGTAGGGTTCTCTCATACTCCTCGATGTGTGAGCCATATGAGGCCTCTATGAACTGGTCCTCGGTCTCCACTCTGATTTTGGTGCAGGGTCCCATGATGGGTCCATCATAGCAATGCCCCCTACCCAGGGCTTGACACTAGCCTCCGACTGTCTAGAAGGCCCTGGCATTACAATCTGAGATCCCTCTGCAATCATGACAACCAGGACCTACCCGATCGACATCACAACTAGATCGATTCAAACGCTTTGATATCCAGGGGGGTTAAACATTTTCTTGGTTCTCTTCTTTCTTCCTCTGTAAGGAGATTGCACTTCCTAACCGGCGCCTGTGTTCCATTTCTTGCTCATTTAATCCTACGCAACGTGTTAGTTGTAGAAGCGGGCATAAACCAAGGAATTTACCATTTGACTTGACGGGTCCCACCAAGCGTTCCAATTGATGCATCTAAAACTCACCTTTACTACACCGTCAATTCCTCAGTTTTATCATGAAAGAAATAGACCCAAAGTGTTCCTGGGGGAAGAATATTCGATGATAAAGTTAGGGTTTTTTTAGTATGTGTAGGTGAATAGTAAATGAATCATGGATAGAATTGTTTACTTGCTGCTCTTTATATATAGTGACCCTCCCTAGGTAGGGTTAAGGTGTGGAGCAAGTACTAGGTTACCATTATGTTGGGTAGACCCAATACAGACTTATAGGGAAGTGGACTGATCTGGCCCAGTCCACTTTGTGCTGGATCCATTCTAATTAAGCCAGATATTATTGACGCACCATCAAATGCACCAATATATATGATGGTTCTAGACCAAGGTAGGGTGTCATTCAGATTGGTATCGAGTACACCATCCTGTGACTATACTTCGGGAAGGAAGGATGTGGTCGAGTCTGTGTTCCAAGCCCTAGGTAACCTGATAGGATACCCTTGGGATAGGCTGAGATAAAGGTGTTGTTTCAATTGCTAGAGGCATTGAAACCGGGTTACCTATTGTTGGTTGGATCGACATCAGAGGAGGTGTGATTTGATAGCCCGCCGCATGAGAATTTGCATCATTGGTGAAAGCACAACTTGTGATTGAGTGTTGCATCGTCCGAGGCATGGTTTTACCGGATTGCCTGCTCGTAGTTCTTTATATGGGAATTTGGTGAGACCTTCGTAAACTATCCATCAGGTTCTACTTGTGGGTTTTATGTGAGATTTAGCATGCTAGTGCCTATTATCCTAGGTTCAGCGATGGCCTTTAGCTGCCGTGGAGACCTTGCTACTCCGGGGTTCGGCCCTCCAATAGCACTTGTGGCCAAACCCTGTCCAATCGAGATTTTGATTGGGCTCGTCCTTAGCAGGTTGAGATATGGGATTAACCATTATCATGGTTCTTATGTATAGTGACTGAAGTTCTTCGCTAAAACTTGCATTCTTGCTACTCATTCGTTGTCTTTAGCGTAATGTATTTGTGGTATAATCATACATAAGTTGAGGAACTGACTATCTGGCTTAACAGGTCCCACCGGGCTTGCCAATTAATGCGCCTGAGACACTGTTAAATAGGGTCATCAATTCCATAGCTCTGATATGTAAGAACGAACCCTCGGGGTGTCCCAAAGGGAAAACTTTATGATGCTTAAGTTAGCAAGTATGTATCAATCTCAATGATAAATAGTGAATAAATATTAAATTATTTCATACTATATATATATATATATATGGAAGCCAGCATAATTTGACCTATGTCCCTAGCTAGGGATTTCTTGTGAAACAAGTAGTAGGGTTTAACCATTATTAAGGTGTCAATTGTAAATTTTGGATGATGGACCTTCTAGGCCCACTGAGAGGAGATTGTTATGATCCAGGGGCTCAATGGTAAATTCCCCTAATATTTTGATCACCTATTCTAACTGATCCTAGCTCATGCCAAAGGAAAACATTGCCACCGGTTCAGCCTTAGGCCCTATCCCGTTCAACTTATTTTTTATCTCAAATCATCTCAACTTTTCTCAGCTATTCTCAACTTATCTCAACTCTTCTCAGCTTTTTCAATTCATCTCAGCTCCAATCAACTCAACTCAGCCCTTCTCAACTCTTTTCAACTTTTCTCAACTCTTCTCAGTTCTTCTCAACTCTTCTCAACTCAGCTTTTCTCAACTCTTATCAACTTAACCCAACTCAAATAATTTTAGATCGTCTACTTTCAAATCCATTCAAATATTTTTTAATTAGAAAGTTCTTTAATCTATTTTAAATACGAAAATTATAGTAAATGTTGTTCATATTTGACTACATGAATTATTATAATTATTGGAAATAAGTGTATATATATTCTCATTACCAAAACTGTGTAAGTACAAAGCGAGTAATCTCCAGCTATCCATCCTCCTTCATAACCCCTGTATGGTATTTATCATCCAATTCGTACATTTCCCTCTAAGTTTTGGTATCATCCACAACCTATACACTATACAATCAATTATACTGTCAAAAATATTCAACTTCCTATCCTTACCAAAAGCTTTGTCATTCCTATCCACCCAAATACCATAAACAACCTCTGAAAAGGTTATTTTGATAGCCGTATTTTTCTAACTTTTTCCTTTGGTTTGCTGTAGAATCCAACTCTTCTCTGCATACCATTCCCTCGGTTCTCTATCAACATCCATCCATAACAGAACTCTCCTTCATATCTGGTTTGTTACTAAACACTCAAAAAACAAGTGCACCATAATTTCTTCCTGGCCACAATAAACACACTTGGCATCAGTCACGATACCAAATCGCTGAAGCCTGTCTTTGGTTGCCAACCGCTGCTGCCATCTCATCCACATGATGAACTGAGTTCTCGGCCTAGCATGGGAACAGCCTCCTCCAATTAACCATCTCCTGCTCCCTTCTCATTTCTTTATAAAACTTACCAACTGTAAACTCCCTCCCCCCTTTGAAATTCCACCCAGGCTTTCATATGAAGAATACCATCTCTGCTCTTAAATAGCCTTTTGAGAATCCACGAACAGTCATTTGGTAATCTCACTGCTAGCAGTTCCTTCCCCTTTATATAGAACTCGTGCACCCATTTCACCCAAAGTTTATCAGCCTTACAACTCAAATTCCAGAGCAGGTTTGCCAAACATGCTTCATTCCATTCTTCTAATGCTATAAGGTTCAGACCTCCTTTTTTTCTTAGCCTACAAACCTTTTCCCATGCCACATGTGTTTTCTTTGTGATATTTTCCTTCCCATTCCATAAGAATGATCTGCAGACAGCTTCAATATATTTGAGTACCTTTTTTAGTAAAGGTAGAAATTGCATCCAATAGTTTGTAATGGCAAAGAGGTCACTCTTGATCAGCTGAACCCTGCCAGCATAACTTAACATTATGGAGATCCAATGTTGTATTCTTCCAATCATCTTGTTAATTAAAGGGTGGTACATATGTAGAGATAACCTCCTGGTAGTCACTGGCACCCTTAGATACCTGAAAGAAAGTTCCCATTCACTGAAACCTGTCAATTCCTGGATTTCCCCTTTCAGCTCCTCATCTATTCCTCCATAATAGGCTTTGCACTTAGCCTGATTAACTTCCAATCATGTGCATGCAGTGAATTTCTTAAATGTTGTAATCAGTTCCCCTACAGATCCCCTTTATCCTCTTGAAAATAAAAGAAGATCATCAGCAAAGCTAAGATTAACATTACTCAGCTTATCACATATATCATGAAACCTGAAAGTTGGATTTGTTTTTAGCTCCTGTAAACACCTGTAGAGATACTCCATAACCAGCACAAACAATAGAGGGGAGACATGATCCCCTTGCCTAATCCATCTCTTTGCAACCAGGATTCTAGATGGTTCCCCATTAATTATATACCTGAAGGAAACTATGCTTACACGGGCTATAACCCATTCCACAAACTGCTTTGGAAATCCAAGCACCTTTAAAATTTGTTCCAAAGCTGCCCAATCCACAGTATCGTAGGCTTTCTGCAAGTCAAATAGTAACATACACTTTAGTGGTCCTCCTTTTCTAGTATACCCTATAATCAATTCATAGGAAAGAAGTATATGATCATGGATACCCCTCCAAGAACAAAAGCATCCTGGGATAAATCCACTAATTCCTCCATCACTGTACTCAGCCTTGCAGTTAGAATTTTAGAAATAACCTTATAAAAAGTGGAGCAGCAAGATATAGGTCTAAACTCATATATCTTTCTAGCATCTACTTTTTTTAGGTATTAGAGCAACTACTATGCAGTTAACAACCTTATACATCCTACCATTATCAAAGAATTATTTAACAGCATTCACAACATCATGTTTCACAATATGCCAGTTACTTTTGAAAAAACCCAAAGTTAAAGCCATCCATACCTAGAGCTTTCAGGTCACCTATGCACTTAACTGCATCCCAGATCTCTTGGTCATTTACTTTTTCCACCAGCCTTTTTCTTACTTCAGCTATAAGAGATCTGCCCTGCCTCAGTACCCTTACATCAACTCCATTCAGGTTACTTGCCCTTGAACCCACCAGCTTCTCATAGAACATAACTATTTGCTCAGAAATCTCCTACTGCCCATACATAAGATTCCCATTCTCATCTTCCACTTTTCTTATCCCAGAATGATTATTTTTAGTCTTGACTGTGGCATGGAAATAGGAGTTATTTCCATCACCAAGTCGAAGCCAGTCTATTTTTGCTTTCTGCCTGGAAATTTGCTCATCAATCATATTCCATTTCAAAACATCTTCTGTACATTAAATCACTCTTTCTATTTTTCCCACATCCATCCTTGATGTTGCCAAGTCTTGTTGAGCATGAAGTAATTCTTCCCTTGCTTTGATCAGTTTCCCCTTAACACCAGTGACACTACTTATGTTGTTTCTCAAAACCTTCTGCAACCTTATCAGTTTTATCCACAAAACACACATTGCAGTTCCCTTAATAGGACTTTCCCAACTGGTTTTAATGATCTCTTAAATCCCCTCTTTTTCCATCATACAGTTAAGAAACTTAAACATTGCAGTTTTCCTCCTTTGTTCCTCAAATACACCAATACTCAGTAAGCAGTGATCAGAAACCCCTGCTTCCTCCACTTTGGCAACAACATTTGGAAACTGCTGAAACCACTCAAGATTTGCTAGGATTCTATCAATACTGGAATAGAGTACTCCATCTTTATGCCTATTACTCCAAGTGTAGTACTCTCCCACTATATCACATTAAAACAATTCTTTCTCACACATCATTTCCTCCAAATCAATGTACTCATTTCTCACAACTTCATTGCCTCCAATTCGATCATGTACTTTGAGTACATTATTGAAGTCTCCCATCAGAATCCATGGTCCCTCCCCCATGTCAGCAAGTCCTGCTATATTTCTCCATAACTTCTTTCTATTACTGAGCATATTATCTGCATATATGGTTGTTAGACTTACCACCCTATCCCCTTTTAAATTCAATATCTCACAATGTACAAACTATTTAAAGCTACAAATCATGTTGACAAGTACTCTATTCTAGTCCCAAAGAACCCATTATCTGTCATTAAAATGATCAGTATAATTGTCCACAAATCTCTATTTTGAGCCAAATATTTTCCTCACCTGCTCTGCTTTCTCCTTTTTCACCCTGGTTTCTACTATCACAACAATAGCAACTTGCATAGCTATGAGATGAGAGCAAATCTCACTATTCTTTGCTGGATTGTAGAGCCCCCTTACATTCCAAGAAACTATCATGAGACAAACCCATGTACATCTGCTAGATCATTCCAAATCTGCAGTTGTACAGGTTTGTTCCAATGAAGTTTTCCATTCAGTTTCTCCTGCCCTCCATCGACAATCTATTTATGGATCCCTTTGCTTCTCTGCTTCTCTAGCTTCTCAGGTTAATTTTTCCTAGATATTCCAGCAACTCCAGATATACCAGTATCTGTACTTACGGTCTTGGCAGTATCAGTGTTCAGCACATTTATCTTCTCCTCAGTTTGCTTCTCAGCCAGTTTCTTAGGTCCACTATTGGTTTTGACTATCCATTTCTGAACTACTCTTTGTTGCCTCTCCTGTCCCCTACAAATGTGTCCTCCCACCTGATAAATGTCACAGTAGGTAGGTCTCCATTCATACTCCACAGTTTGTAACAGTTTCTCCCCATTCAAGTCTTTGATACTAATTGAGTCATTCATCTTCTATGTAATAATAATACCTACCAAGATTCTAGCATAAGAAACTCTTAGCTTACTTGCAGTACATTCATCAATTACTAGTGGATTTCCCAGAACACTCCCAATCTTACCCAAGCTTGAAGTACTCCATAGATGTAAAGGTAGGTTAGGCAGTTTAACCCAAATTGGCAAAGTCTTAATCATATCTTTTCTCAATTTAAAATTAGGCTTCCAGTGGTGCAAGAACATAGACATATTGTAAATCATGTAGGGGTCATTACTCATCACTGAATCCCTATCCTCCCTGGACTTAAACCTCATCAGAAAATAAACTTCCTCATTATAGAATAGGTCAAGCAGAGCTTCAAACGACCAGTACTTAATCATAAAGTTTTTCACAGCTAACATAGTAAGGTCGCCCCCTAGCACATACATTATCAGAGTATTTTCCCAAAATTTCAGTTCAGGTTTGACATCCTCTTCATCAATTTCAACTTCGATTTCACCATTAACAATCATAGGATCTTTGAATTGTATTTTCATTCCATTAGCATGTACCCTATTCCCCTTGATCACATCAACCCATAGCCTATGCTCAATTTTCTTATTATTACTTTCATCAGGAATACATACCTCAACCTGAGGTTGAATCTTATCCATCGTTGCCCCATCCAACTCTGCATCTGGTTCCATCATCCCAACATCTCCGATCTCTACTAGAATTGGATCATCGTTCAACTTCTTAGCTTCATCTTTTTCACATCCAATTTCCGTACCACCAGTGATTTTTCTTCCCAAATTACCCTCCTGACTACCGGTGCTGGTAACTGGCTCATGTACCTCACCTATTCTCCTCACCGCCGGCGTGACCACCTGAGTTTTTGGCCTGCCACGCTCCTTCTTCATGCTGAGCAATTTATCGCAGTGTTGCTGTGTGTAAATTGCCCATAGTCAGGTCTCTCGTATTTTAATTGCATATAATTATTATAATTATTGTGATTATGAAAAGCATACATACTATTATATATGTTTAATTTAACATACAATTAACATATTATATTATAAATTATTAACAAATTGTTAAATACCATGAAATTTTAAAATCTTAATTTTAAAATAATTTAATTAAGTTCACTAGGGTGTTAACATTTTAATTATGAATTTTACTTGGATTGAATGCGGTAAATACTACAGGGTAAGTAATGAGAAAAAAAAAAGATAATTATCACTTTTAGATAAATTCTATCTAAATTATTAATCAGTATTCTAAATTACGGGAGTATACCAATACTTATTCATTTACATTTATGCTACCAACACTTATGTGTGTAAAACATCTCCAATGCTACGGGGTCTCTCGTGTATATTGTAGCAACATGTTGAATATACACTTCCGACATATTGGGAGTTGTTTGTTTTAAAAACTTTGTTCTCCAACCATAAACTTGTAATCTCGCGTTTCTTATTTCTTACCAATAATTAATTAATAGTTTTAATATATTTCACATAAACGTCATATTATTGATAACTGTATTTATTATATTTGTGAAATGTTGCAATTATAAAAAATATATTTCGTTTCACTTCAAACTCGATAACGCCAGGGTTTGAATTATATGATTACATCATAAAATTTACATCATATATGAACTTTTTTTATAAACTAATTAATTCACATGCACTATTATTTATATCATAATTAATTCTTATATGTAATATAATTTAAATATTATCTTCTTTTAATTATTATTTTTCTAGTTAAGTTTTATTCAGTTCGGCTCGGTTTGATTTAATTTGGTTCAGTGTAATTCAATTTTGTTATGTTAGACTCAGCCGACTTCAGTTTGTTTCAATTCACTTCAATGTGATTCATTTCATTTCAAATTTATTCAGTTGGGCTCATTTTGATTTAGTTATGTTCATTTTTATTCAATTTAGTTTAATATAGTTCCTTTCGATTTAATTTTTTTATTTTAGTTTAGTTCAGTTTAATTCATAAATTTGATTCTTTTTAGTTTAGTTTGACACCGTTAAGTTCAATTAGATTCGGTTAATTTTATTATGATTTAATTTAGTTCGCTCTGGTTCAGTTTAGTTTATCGACAATTAATTCAGTTAATTTCAGCTCCAACCAGTTAAACTTCACTCCAATTAGCTCAACTCAACTCTTCTCAGCTCTTCTCGACTCAAATCAGCTACAATCAACTCAACTTAGCTCGTCTCAACTCTTCTCAGCTCTTCTCAGCCCTTCCCAGCTTCAATAAATTCTGCTCAATTCAATCCAGCAGCTCTGCTTAAGCGGAACTGGACAGGGCCTTAGTCTGCTTCTTTTTGTTTTTCATAAGGTTAAGAGTATATAATGGAGAGGTAGTTTGTTATAGCAGTTATCTTTTATTGATCACAACTTTTGAGTTGAAGAACAAACTCTATCCTCGTCTAATATTTCTTCTTTCTCATTTATGGAAATTGATCTGATTGTTCTTGATTTCAATCAGTAAAATTTTTCTTTCTTTTAATTCCTTGCTCGGAAAGGATTTGATCCTCTGGATCACAACAATTGGTATCAAAGCAAAGTTAGCCTTGGATATATGGCAGAAAACACACGCATGAAGATTTTGGAGACTCATTAGAAGGAGCTGGAAGCAGGGGAAAATGAGATCTCACAAGAAATGAAACTCCACAATCAGGAGCTGAAAGAGCAAGTGGAACTCACTAACTCAAAGATCAACTCAAATGTGGAAACTGCTTTGAGGAATTATCAAGCTGAAAATCAAAAGCAACAACATGAGATTCAAAAGCAATAACAGGGGCTGAGGTTGCAAATGGAGAAGCTGATAGAGACTGTGTAGAATGGAGCTGAGAGTGCAAAAGGCAAGGAGAGTGTAGAGAGCTCCAGTAGATCTTTACATCATAGGAAAATTGGAAGTTCTAATCATAATGAGGTCAGAAATTATTCAATTCCTTTTAGAAGCAGTCCTATCCTAGAGCTATGTTTAATTTTGATGGATGGAAACAAAACTTGGATAGAAATGAGGGTAATAGTCATGATAGTGTTGAGCTAACTATTTTTGCTGGTGAGAAACCTAGGGAATGGTTAAACAAATGCATGAAATTCTTTAACTACTATGGAATTCCTGAACCACAGAGATTGAATGCTATTGAATTATACTTAGAAGGTAGATCTGAGATCTGGTTTCAAGGGGAACGAATGGTAAAACCTAAGATGACTTGGGCTGAGTTTAGTGAGTTTTTTCTAAGAAAATTCACCGAGGTTGGGGGAAGGGAACCGTTAAGCAATATGATGAAGCCTTTGAGGAACTTAAATCTTTGGTGTTGTGTTTTGATTCTAGATTGACTGAAGGATATTTTATATCTAGTTTTGTTAGTGGACTTAAATATGAACTCAAGACAATGGTAAAAATGTTCAAACCTGACACTCTACATGAAACAATGGAGATAGCTCAGTTACAAGAACTTAATCTAGAAATGATGCACAAGAAAGAATAGAGGTTGGATTTCTAACCTACATGGACTTACTTCTGATAGAAATTATAGTTTCTCTGGTGTCTTTAACTCAGTTCTAATAGATACATATCAGCTTCTAAGGGAACTAGGTCTGTTCCAGAACATAAGAAAAACTTGAGTGATACTTACAGAAGAATTACTCCACATGAACTGAAGTATAGAAGGGAAAATCAGTTATGCTATAAAATGTGGAGAAAAATATACTTCAGGTCATTTTTGTAAATTCAAACTGGTGAATTACATCAGTACACATGAGAATGAAGAGGAAGATTTGTTTGTGGTTGAAGGGAATGATGAAAAGTTTAATCTTACTACAGAACCTGAAGAGTTTGTTTTAAGTGTCATTGGAAGAGAAGATAGAACTGATGCAATCAATTTGATTGATTATATTGATAGTTGTAAAGTTTCTATGTTTCAGGCAATGGAAGAACTGATAGCTTCATTGATCTTGTGTTGGTGGATAAACTCAAATTGAAGGAAACCTTCGTTAGGCCTTTTATGGTAACCATAGTTGATGGTAGCAGAATTGGGAGCAATAATGTGTGTCATGGAGTAGTTTGGAGGGTTAAGAGTCCTTTATTTGAATATGGTGGAAGGTCGTCACCGTACCTCTCAAAGTTAAAATTATAAGCCCTAAATGCTTCATATAGATCCACAACTAAGTAGATAATGCCAAGTCGGGGTCATCCACGAAGAAGAGGGATTTTCTTAAGCGTTTAAACATATAAGGTTGATATTATGCTAGATGTATATATAAATATATATATAAGCAAGTAAATATGGGGGGGTTTGGTTGGTTGGTTTTCCTAAGTTATGAAATTAAAAGACAAGCTAACTAGCAAAGTTAAGTAACTATGCTAATCATGCAACAACTAAGAAAAATGGGTAAAAACTACAAAAGACAAAGCCTTGAGGGAAATTGACATTCACTTCCAAACTAAATGTAGATCATTGAACCGTTCACTCATTCGATCACATTTGTTACCTATGGGGAATGTTATCACTTCCCATTCGAAGATTGACATTCATTCCTTCTTAATAGTAATTTGGAAAGACAAACAACGACCATTTGCAAACCTCGTTGACAATCACTCTAGGTAAACCACACCATAGAGGTATTTCATCAACGTCATTTCGCATGAAGGACCATAGATTTGATAACAATAAGCCTTCTACCAAAGACATAGTCATTTAACCAAACATAGCATTCATTAGGCTAAACCTAGAACAAATCACATTCAAGGTTCAACCTTTCATTGCATACATAGGATAAATATGAGAACAATCAACATTGACATACTTATCTAGCAAAAATCACAACACATTATGCACAAGAAGTTTTAAGTTCATGTTCTTGGACTTTCATTCCAAAGAGCTAACGAATTTGTCACTTTCCTAACACCCTAACACTTCAATCATACAAACACTTCCTATTCTCAAAAGACCCATGACATAAATGAAGTAAAACGTAGCATTAAGAACACATGAATACTAAATAACAAAGGCTTCAAGAACAAGTGAAACAATCTATTCACTACTTTCACTACTTGTTGTGAAGATAAATCTTCTATCCTTCTTAGATAGTAGTTTGCAAGTGAATTTGACATCTCTTGTAAAACCTCACCAATGACTCCCTTAGTCGAAACACGACTAAAAGTATCCCATTGATGGCATTGAGCACGAAGAATCAACAAGTTTGGCAACACTTATAAACACTACACTGTGTCTAAGCATTTAACCAATTCATGCATTTATGTAAGATTAGTCAAGAACATTCAACGCTCATAGACCTTTTTTATTTTCTAAAATAAACAAACATGACAAAGAGTTTGACTTTATCACATTCATCTAGCAATTATCAACACATCAACATCATTAAGGAGCTCTAACTCATGCTCTTGGATTCCATATTAAAGGAGGGGAGAATTAGCTACTTTCTCTCAACCCTAACAAGTAATCATACAAGCAATTCATATACTCAAACGTCCCACAACATCAATGCCATTAACAATTCATATTCAAAGCTCAATAAATGCACAATATCAAAAGCAATAAATAGATAGATATGATTCTCAAGACATTAGCAAGGAAGTCTCAATCAATTGCTCCCAAGATTAAACCAACCTGGATAATTAAAAGACATGATTAACCTACAAAAACTAAGAAGGGATTTTCTGAAACTGTGCTCGATCACGACCAATTTTTTTAAATAATCCATCGTGAGTCACGACCAATCCTAACACTTCAATCATACAAACACTTCATATTCTCAAACAACCCATGGCATAAATGAAGTAAAACATAGCATTAAGCACATGAATACTAAATAACAAAGGTTTCAAGAACAAGTGAAACAATCTGTTCACTACTTTCACTACTTGTTGTGAGTATAAATCTTCTATCTTTCTTAGATAGTAGTTTGCAAGAGTGAATTAGACATCTTTTGTCAAACCTCACCAATGACTCCCTTAGTAAAAATATGACTAAAAGTATCCCATTGATGGCATTGAGCATGAAGAATCAACAAGCATGGCAAAAATTATAAACACTACACTGTGTCTAAGCATTTAACCAATTCATGCATTTACGTAAGATTAGTCAAGAACGTTCAATGCTCATAGACCTCTCCTATTTGCTACAATAAACAAGCATGACAAAGATTTTTACATTATCATATTCATCTAGAAATTATCAAGACATCAACATCATTAAGAAGCTCTAACTCATGCTCTTGGATTCCATATTAAAGGAGGGGAGAATTGGCTACTTCCTCCCAACCCTAACAAGTAATCATACAAGCAATTCATATACTCAAACTTCCAATAACATCAATACCATTAACAATTCACATTCAAAGCTCAATAAATGCACAGTATCAAAAACAATAAATATATAGATATGATTCTTAAAACATTAGCAAGGAAGTCTCAATCAATTGCTCCCAAGATTAAACTAACCTAGATAATTAAAATACATGATTAACCTACAAAAACTAAGAAAATAAAGAAAGGAAAACTAGGGTTTTCGAACCCAGAAAATCGTAGGAAGAAGAAGGGATGTGGAGGATAGGATAGGATTTAGTATTTATAGTACAAAAAAGTAAGAAATTTTTTAGCCACCCGCCCGTCGTGACTCATGACCAATCCATCGCGAGTCGTGATCGAGCCCAGTTTCAGCATCTTGATTACTTTCTTCTCTTTGTTTCAAGTTCTCCTCTTCCATTCACTTAGCTTCAATTCTTCAAGCCTTCAAAAGCTCAAATACAAGTATTCAAATCTTCAAATTCTTCAAAGGTATTCTTCAAAGTCTTCAGAGTCTTCAAAGTCTTCAAACAAATTGTCTTGTCACACAAAATCCTCTAGAATAGTAATAAAAGCGTAAAAGTTGCTTTTAATTCTCTTAGAGAATTTCAAGGCAAAATGCCACATCTAGAGCACAAAAGTGTAAAAAAGTTAACCCTAAAAGTCCTAATATAACCATATAAAATGGTCACATCATATAGCTTGAAGATTTTGGATATTGGAGGTTCTGGTGTCATTCTTAGAGTGGACTAGATGAAGCACTTCAGCCCCATAACATTTGATTTCAACTCTCAAAAAATCTCAATATCCAAAATGGGCTCTAAGTGGTTTTTGCATGGAAACTTTAATGATTTGTCTGCAGCCAAGAAGATCTTGATCAAAGAAATTGAAGCTAGACATGTTATGAAATTTAAGAAAATGAAGCTTAGAATGATGGAAATAGATAAAACTGGAGCTAAAGAAGATGAAATAGACAAGACGCCAGCATTGAAGCAAGCACTGAAAGCTTACCAGAACCAGTGGGAAAAACTTGCAATTTCTCAGGAATTGAAAGGCATTCTAGTACCATTTTCTGATGTTTTTTTATTCCTAATTCATTGCCTCCATCTAGAAGTATTTATCACATAATCAAGGTGTTATTCAAGCTAGTACCAGTCCTTTTTCATCACCAGTTCTTATAGTCAAGAAGGAAGATGACAGTTGGAGACTCTGCATTTACTACAAAATATTAAATGATTTGACAGTGAAGGACAAGTTTCTGATTCCTGTTATAGATGAACTATTTGATGAACTTCATAGAGCTAGATTTATTTTTTTACAAAACTTGATCTTAGGTCTGGATATTATCATATTAGGGTTTATGATACAGATGTTACAAAGACTGCTTTCCAAACTCATAGTGGGCACCATGAATTCCTAGTAATGCCATTTGATTTAACAATTGAACCAGCTACTTTTGAAGCACTTATGAATCATGTTTTTTAAACTTATCTCAGAAAGAGTGTTTTGGTCTTCTTTGGTGATATACTGGTGTATAGTAAAACTTTGGGTGATCATATCATACATGTGCAGCAGGTCTTAACTCTAATGAGGCAGCATCAACTTTATACAAAACTGAGCCAATGTGTTTTTGCACTGGAAAGGGTTGAATATCTAGGCCATATTATATCGGTTAATGGAGTAGAAATGGATAAGAGCAAGATTGAATGTGTGTTGAACTGGGAATTCCCTAAAAATATTAACTATTTGAGAGGCTTCTTAGGACTATGTTACTAAAGAAGATTTATTTCTAACTATGACACTATATGTAGGCCACTACATGATCTCTTGAAGAACGATTCTTTTTGTTGGAATTTTAAAGCCATAGAAGCATTCAATTAGTTGAAGAAAGCCATTACCAGTTGGGAGTTCGTCGCCCTACCTCTTAAAGTTAAATTTATAAGCCCTAAATGTTTCCTATCTATAACTAAGTAGATAATGGAAAGTCGGGGTTGTCCACGAAGAAGAGGTATTTTCTTAAGCGTTTAAACATATAAGGTTGATATTATGCGAGACATAAATAAATAAATATATAAGCAAGTAAATGGGGGGTGGTTGGTTTTCCTAAGTTATAAAATTAAAAGACAAGCTAACTAGCAAAGACAAGTAACTATGCTAATCATGTAACAACTAATAAAAGGGGGTAAAAACTACAAAAGACAAAGCCTTGGGAGCAATTGACATCCACTTCCAAACCAAATGTAGATCATTGAACCATTCACTCATTCTATCACATTTATTACCTATGGGGAATGTTATCACTTCCCATTCGAAGATCAACATTCATTCCTTCTTAATAGTAATTTGCAAAGACAAATAACGACCATTTGCAAACCTCGTTGAAAATCACTCTAGGAAAACCACACCATAGAGGTATTTCATCAACGACATTTCACACGAAGGATCGTAGATTTGATAACAACATGCCTTCTACCAAAGACATAGTCATTTAATCAAACATAGCATTCATTAGGCTAAACCTAGAACAAACCACATTCAAGATTCAACCTTTCATTGCATCTATAGGATAAATATGATAATAATTCACATTCACATATTTATCTACCAAGAATCACAACACATTATGCCCAGGAAGTTCTAAGTTCATGTTCTTGGATTTTCATGCCAAAGAGCTAAGGAATTCATCACTTTCCTAACACCATAACACTTCAATCATACAAACACTTCCTATTCTCAAACAACCCATGGCATAAATGAAGAAAAACATAGCATTAAGAACACATGAATGATAAATAAAAAAGGCTTCAAGAACGAGTGAAACAATCTATTCACTACATTCACTACTTGTTGTGAAGATAAATCTTCTATCCTTCTTAGATAGTAGTTTGTAAAAGTGAATTCGACATCTCTTGTCAAACCTCACCAATGACTCCCTTAGTCAAAACACGACTAAAAGTATCCCTGGCATTGAGCACGAAGAATCAACAAGCTTGGCAACACTTATAAACACTACAGCGTGTCTAGACATTTAACCAATTCATGCATTTACATAAGATTAGTCAAGAACGTTTAACGCTCATAGACCCATCTTATTTGCTACAATAAACAAACATGACAAAGAGTTCGACATTATCACATTCATCTAGCAATTATCAACACATAAACATCATTTAGAAGCTCTAACTCATGCTCTTGGATTCCATATTAAAAGAGGGGAGAATTAGCTACTTTCTCCCAACCCTAACAAGTAATCATACAAGCAATGCATATACTCAAACTTCCCACAACATTAATTTCGTTAACAATTCACATTCAAAGCTCAATAAATGCATAATAGCAAAAGAAATAAATAAATAGATATGATTCTCAAGACATTAGCAAGGAGGTCTCAATCAATTGCTCCCAAGGTTAAACTAACCTAGATAATTAAAAAACATGATTAACCTACAAAAACTAAGAAAAGAAACAAGGGTTTGAACCCAGAAAAATTGCAGGAAGAAAAAGGGTGTTAAAGGAGAGGATAAGATTTAATATTTATAGTACAAAAAAGTAAGAAAGGTTCTGGCCACCCATCTGTCGTGACTCGCGACCAATCCATCGTGAGTCACGACCGAGCCAAGTTTCAGCACCTTGATTTCTTTCTTCTTTTTGCTTCAAGTCCTCCTTTTCACTTCACTTTTCTTCAATTCTTCAAGTCTTTAAAAGCTCAAATGCAAGTCTTCAAATCTTCAAAGGTATTCTTCAAAGTCTTCAAACAAATTGTCTTGTCACACAAAATCTTCTAGAAAAGTAATAAAAGTGTAAAAGTCGCTTTTAACACTCCTTGGAGAATTTCAAGGCAAAATACCACATATAGAGCACAAAAGTGAATCCTAAAAGTCCTAATATAACCATATGAAAGGGTACATCACTAGTGCTCTTATTCTGAAGCTACTGGAGTTTGGTGAACATTTTGTCATTGACACAGATGCATGTGATCAAGGTATGGGAGTTGTTTTGATGCAATTAGGACAACCAATTGTCTACTTAAGTAAAATATTTTTGTCACAAAAATAAAGGACTCTTAACCTATGAGAAAGAACTACCTGCATTAGTAATGGCAGTGGATAAATGGAATAGTTATCTAATTGGCAATCATTTTATAATAAGAAATGATCATCAAAGCTTGAAATACTTTTTGGATCAGAAATCAACAAATTTTTTACAACATAAATGGATCACTAAATTGCTTGGCCTCAGTTCTGAAATTCAGTACAAAAGAGGGACTGGAAATAAAGTTGCAGATGCTTTATCAAGAAGGAATTTTGTTGAAACTATGGCTGAGAATGGGAATTTTGAGACATCAATTGTTGTTGATCAAGAAGGACAAGCAATAAGTATAGTTCATGATGAGGGGATCAGGTTGAAGACAGTAACATCTTCTGTTACTTATTTGTGGA
The DNA here is from genome assembly GCA_037428765.1 of Rubia yunnanensis. Taxonomy (NCBI): domain Eukaryota; kingdom Viridiplantae; phylum Streptophyta; class Magnoliopsida; order Gentianales; family Rubiaceae; genus Rubia; species Rubia yunnanensis. The sequence goes on along the minus strand of CM075069.1, from coordinate 57,995,553 downwards.
TGTTGAAAATTGAGAACAGTTATGAAGGAGATGAAGTTGTACAATTTTTTACTGCTGCAACAACCTTGTTATCTTATTCTACTTCTGCATATAGTTATGTCAATGGATTGTTAAAAAAGCATAAAAATATTTATATTGGAGCAACTGGAACTGCAAGACAAGAAACTTCGCAAGCATGCATTCTTCTTCATTGGGAGGACATTCTGGCCAGACTGCTATTAAAAGTGTTCTCACACTAATGTTTTGGCCACGAATGAAACAGGATATCATAGACTATGTTAAAACTTGTCAAGTGTGTCAGAGGCATAAATTGGAGCAATGCAAACCTTCAGGACTACTCTAACCTTTGCCCATTCCCAATCATCCTTAGAGACAACTTACTATGGATTTCATAGAAGGTTATCCTGATTCTAGTGGATGTAACACTATTTTAGTGGTTGTTGATAGGTACACAAAATATGCACACTTCATAGCATTGGCACATCCTTTCACAGGCAAATCCATTGCTCAGTATTTTATGTATCAAATCGGTAAACTCCATGGTTTACCAGAAACCATCACCACTGACAGAGATAAAGTGTTTACTATCCATTTTTGGAAAGAACTTTTTACTCAGTTGGGTGTCAAACTACAATATAGTAGTGCATATCATCCAGAGACTGATGGTCAAACTACAAGGCTAAATCAAACTTTGGAATCATATCTTAGATGCTTTTGTAGTGACAAGCCAAATTCTTGGAAAGATTGGTTGGGATCAGCTGAGTGGTGGTATATACCACTTATCAAAATGACATTAATATGACACCACATGAGGCCTTGTATGGAACTAAACCACTGAACTTACCATTAGGTGTGTAAAATGACACCAGTATTCCTGTAGCTGAGACTTTTATTCATCAGAGAGTTCAGGTTGATCTGTTATTGAAAGAACACTTGCAGAAGGCTCGGTCTGGGATGAAGCAATATGCTGACACTAAAAGGTCTGAAAGAAATTTTGAAGAGGGAGCTAGGTATATGTTACGCTACAGAAGAATAAGCATCAATAAGTGCATATCAAAGATTGTCCTAAGTTGTCAGTAAAATTTTTTGGACCATTTCAGATTGAGAAAAAGATAGGCATTGTTGCTAATAAGCTGAAATTGCCTCCAAGCAGTAAAATTCATCCTGTTTTCCATGTCTCATTTCTCAAGAAGCATGTGATCTCCTAGCACTATTACTTCTATTCCAGCTGATGAACTTCAATCAGAATCTGTGTTTAATCCAAGAATTTTTTTTCAAAGAAGATTGATTAACTAGGCAATGGTCAAGTGGTGCAGTGGCTTATTCAATGGGAAAATATACATGAGGAGGATGCCTCTTGGGAAGACCCTGCCTTAGTTATGAACCAATTCCCACATTTTAAAGCTTGAGGACAAGCTTAAGGCTAGAGGGAGGGATTGTTATAATCCAGGGGCTCAATGGTAAATTCCCTTAATATTTTGATCAGCTATTCTAACTGATCCTAGCTTATGCCAAAGGAATGCACTGCCACTGGTTCAGCCTTAGTCTGCTTCTTTTTGTTTTTCATTCGGTTAGAAGTATATAATGGAGAGGTAGTTAGCTAGAGAAATAATCTTTTGTTGATCACAACTTTTGAGCTGAAGAACAAACTCTCTCCTCATCTGATATTTCTTCTTTCTCATCTATGGAAGCTGAGCTAATTGCTCTTGATTTCAGTCAGTAAAGTTTTTCTTTCTTTTAATTCTTTGTTCGAAAAGGATTTGATCATGTGGATCACACCGGAGATCGACTGAGACTCAAATCCAATATCGACTGGCTCGAGTCCATGTATCATCAAAGCCCAAAGCAAAAATTGTAACCTGGACATAAAATAGGGCGTGTTTGGCATAACTGTGCTTATAAGTAAATCTAGCTTATTTTGAAAGCAACGAGACAAACTTCTGTTTTCCCCCAAAAAATAGCTTTTACTCCTTCAATAAACAAATTTTTAAAGTTTACCAAACACTGAAAGAGATGGCCTCCTGTTAGTCAGCCTAAACTTTAGGCAGGGGCCTTTACGTAATTCTAACTATATTCTAGTTCCAGAGACCTATCTCTAATAATGCTCTAGGGACCTATCTCTAACATTTTCCAAGGACTTTTCTCCAAATTTTCTCATCATTTTCCCGCTAGCTGCAATCTGGGGAAAAAATAAAAAAAACAATATTCAAAATTGCAAAAAATTGTAAAAGAATCGTAAAAAATCAATATGATCATCGAAGTAAAAATTGAAAACATCAGTTACAACTAGCAGAACATTAACGGAAAATTATAAAACATCGACTAAAAAATTGCAACAAACAAAATATAAAAAGCAACAAAAAATTTGAAAAAAAAAATCGACTACAACTAACAAAACATTAACGGATAATCATAAATTGAATATCATAAAATCATCAGAAAAAGCTTAAATTATCAAAAATAAATTAACTACAAACATCAACATATACCACCCAAAAGCTACAAATATCAATTCCTATCACCTAAACCTCACCCGAAAAATGAAAAACGTCAACATCAGAAGGAAAAAAAACTCTACAAAACATCAACCTGTATGACCAAAAAAACTACAAACATCAACCCCTATCACCTAAAACTCACCTAAACATCAGCATGAGAGAATAAAAAGCTAAAGATATCAGCCCATATAACCCCAAAAAACTACAAAACATTGACCCATATCAACTAAAACTCACCCATAAAAATGAAAAACATCATGAGAGAAAAAAAAAACTAAAAACATCAACCAAAAAGCAACGGCACCTCAAGAATATAAATTATTCACTCTGAAAATCATAAAACATCAACAATTTTTTTTATATAAAAACTGCAAATATCAACCTATATCACCCAAAAGTTACAAACATCAACTCCTAACACCTAAACATCATCCGAAAAATGAAAAACATCAACATGAGAAAAAAGATACTACAAACATCAACTCCTATCACCTAAACCTCGGCCAAAAAATGAAAAACATCAACATGAGAATTTTTTTAGAAAACTACAAATATCAATCCATATCACCAAAAAAACTACAAAACATCAACTCTTATCAAATAAACATCACCCAAATAATGAAAAACATTAATATTAGAGAAAAAAAAGCTACAAACATCAACCAAAAAGGTACAATATCTCAAGAACATAAATTCTTCAGAAAAAAAGTCCTGGGATTCAAACTCAAGCCACTAACCTTAAAGTCTATAGTACTAACCACTACACCAAAAAATCGTTGCTGAAAAAAATACACAAAATTAAACCTCACCTCTCACGAGCAGAAGCTCGGTCACTGCCTACTTCCGCCGTCACCATCCGCCTCCGCCGTTGTCATCGTCGTCCACCATCTCCGTTGTTATCGTCGTCCGTCTCTACAGTTGCCATCGTCACTTCTACCGCATCTCCATCGCCAAATGCTTGCACCCACGCACTGAACCTTCTTCTTCATTGTGCTGGTTCTCCAACACCGGTAATAGAGAAGAACGCTTGCACATTCTTCTTCTTCATTCGTCTCCAACGCCGCACCTCACGGAGAAGAACCGACACCCTACACCGGAGTCAGCACTCAGCAGTGGTGCCATTGAAAGCATCGGAAGTATCGGTCAATGTCGGATCTCTTCGGCAAAAAATGGAGAAGAATGAGGTGCGACGGTGCTGCAATTAACAGCTGTCAGTTTCCTAGTTCCACCGCAACGTCGAAACCCTAGCTCCGCTACGATGCCGCTGCAATAAATTATCGCAGGTATCTTAGGTCCTCTGTGGCACTACCGAAAGAAGAAGCGTGGCAGTGGAGCGGTGGCGGTTGTAGATTCAGGTCGAAGAGCAGAAGGAATGGAAATGAAAAAAATGAAAATTCTCTAATATATATATATATATATATACTAAATTGTTTTTTTGGTCCCAATAGCATCTTTTAATTTGTTTGGTCCCCAAGGCCAATACATCGTTTGTTCAGCAACAAACAAATACAAAATGATTTGTTTGGTCCCTAAAGACGGTTTTCAGGTAAAGTCAATGGTAAAATTGGTCAAAATATGTAAAATGAAAATTATACCTCTGAAATTTAAAAAATAATAAAAAAATAGCGAGGGTTTCTACTCTGCTCGCCGGCGGTCTGACTCCACCACCGCCGATCTAACTCCACCGTCGGCGAACTCCATCTAAATCCACCGCCGCCGAACTCTGTCTGACTCCACCACCACTGCAGTAGACTGCTTTGTTTGGAGTGCTTGATTTGGGTTGGGCGGTGGAGTGCCATTTACTTCGTTAGGTTTCGCGGTGGAGTGCCCTCCACCTCCAAGCCTCTGCCCTGCTCGTGAAGCTTGACAGCAGCGACCTCATGAGATCAAATTGAGGCAAACGTGATGGAGTCCAGCGGAGGCGAATGTGACGAGGACATCAAGAAGAGCGGGCCAACGTGAGATCAAATGGAGGACCCCCATCGAACAAGGACATCAAGATGAGCATCATTAGTCGAACGTAGGATGAGCGGCGCCACCGGAGTCGAAGCGTCGGAGTCAGATCAGAGCGTCGGAGTCAGATCAGAGCGTCGGCATCTCACGTGCGGCAAAGGAAGAATACGTGTGGTTTTACGTGCATTTTAAGGATTACTTTTTTTGTGTGTGTCTTCATGCGTGTGGTTTTAAGAAAAGACAAATTTTTTATTTTTTAGGTTTTTTATTTAATGAAATTACAAAAAATACCTCTAGTATACTGGAAAACAATTCTGGTTTACATGAAAACCGCTTTTGGCGACCCAACAAATTATTTTATATTTGTTGGTTGCTAAACAAACATGGTATTGGCCTTGGGGACCAAAGGATGGTGTTGCATTATATTTAGGGGATCAAAAAATTAATTTGGTATATATAGATGGTCCTTAAATTTATTATCATATTTAAATAAAAGAGTTAAGTGCTAAACTGACTCTGGTTTAAGGCTGAAAGTACCAATATAACCTTGCAATCTCAGAAAGTGCCAAAATAACCTTTAACTCCACTAAATTTTTAATCAACATTTTGATGTTTGAATTCTATTGAAAAGACCATTTCACCCTTGCCCTAAAAAATATATAAAATAAAAAATATAAGAAAATACATTTTTACCCTCCAATTATTTCCTTCAAACCCTTGCCTTCGGCGTTGGTGTTATATCAGCAATGGGGGGAGATCCAACGGGGGGAGGAGTGCGGTGGTATCGGAGAGGAGGAGGGCAGTAGCGAGTGAGGAGGGAAGAAGGTCAGGTCACAAGGAGCTCCATCATCAGCACAGTATGACACAATGGCTTATGGGCATAAATGGATATTAATTGGAAGCAGAAGAAGCACATAGGAAGGAATAATAGAGGCATTGACGTTGAATCCCCTTTTCCGTTTAGCTATTTTTAAGATTGCACCTTTTTCTGCTGCTTCCCCTTCTTCTTAGGGTTTCATTGTCCAGTGATGTTTCTCAATTGCTCGCACCAGCCGACCACGCAGATCTTTTTCTTCCACTTCCATCTCTGACACCTATGACATTGGCGCCATTTGCATCAATAAAGCATTCCCTTCAAACCTTAGCCTTTTTTACTTCTATTGCTTCAAGTTCACAATAAAGGTGCTAACTTTATGATGCAATCAGTTTTGTTGTTTGCGAAGCACTAATTCTTTGATTGTCCAGCAAGTTCAGGAGTTGAGGGGCATAGAAATTTTTGTCTCTAGAACGTAGGTTCTGAGATGCAATCGACGATGGGAGCGATGGGGGTTAGTGGTGGTTTGTTTAATGGTGGCAGAGAAGTGGTGGGTAGATGGGGTAACGTGGGGTGGATTGTGAAGGAGAAAGAAAACAATGGCATAATGGGTATCAAAATTTCAGCTTTGGTCTAAGGGGTATTTTGGTCATTTCAGTTTTGGGTCAATGTCTGAATTTCTTGGGTCAATTTCAAAATCAGCGAGTTTGGTTATATTGGCACAATTTGACCAATAGTTAAGGTTAGATTGGAAAAATTAATAATAATTTAGGGTTAAATTGACATTTTCTCATATTTCAAGGTTATACTGGCATTTTCAGCCAAAGTTAGAGTTTAAAATGTATTTTCCCTAAAAAAACTCCATGTGAAATAGAAATTTCAATAATTGCACAAAAACCCCGGGTTAAAATTTAGGGGCATTTGATTAGGGTGAATCAGGAAAGGGAAAGGGAAAGGAAATCATAGAGCTTAATTCCCTTAGGGGGCGTTTGACTGGGTGAATTAGGAAAGTGAAAGGGAATCTGGGATCTTGATTCCCTTAGTTAGTGTTTGGTTTGCATTTTTTATCATTCCCTTTCCCCATTTTTAGTTTTACCATTCTTCCATTTGGATGTATCACGATTCTCTAGTATTACCCTAGGATTGGGATTACCCAATTTCCTTCTTTCAGCCTCAACGAAAAACAAAAGTATTCTCCACGTCTTCCTAGCCTTCCTTCTTCATAAAACCTTCACTTTCACCGTCATTGTCCATTGTCAAGCGATCTCTGATCTGTATTTTCTCAGTTCCAAGACAAGATTATACTTTACATTTAGAGTAAAGTGCTCATATATGGTTTGTGCTAATATGACCCTGTGAAGTTGGAAAGTACTATTGTAACCTTGTGTTTTGCTTGAATGTGCTAATATAACCCTGGAGGCCTAAATTTGGCTGAAAATACATGAAATGACTATTATACCCCTGTTTTAAAAAAATAGAACAAGTGAAAGGACAATTATACCCTCATATTATAATTAATCATTTTCTGGAAATTCCTTTCACTCTCTTCTTCCTCTTCTTCATTTCTGGATTCCATTTCTGGATTCACTCTCTTCTTCCTCTTCTTTCGCCGTCGCTCCTCCTCGTCTCCTCCGGCCACGCCTTCTATCTCCCCGGCGTTGCTCCTCGTGATTTCCAGACGGTAAACTCCATTCTCTCTCACACACATCACACACACAACATTGTAGCAAAATGATTCCGTCCAACTTTCTCATTCTTTCCGCTCCACCACCGCCACCTCTGCCACCGTAGTTTGAATTGCCAGAATGACCACCGCCACAACGAGAAGTATACCATCACCATCCGAATGGATTTGGCGCATTTTACTTTCAGATCCAAATTGTTTGGGCAGAGAATGCCACCACCATCGTCGCCTCAATCCGAATTGATTACGCCGAACTGATTTACCCTACCAATCTCGCGTGCGCCAGGGAGAGGTGGCGTTCTAGCAGTAGTAGCTAGTTTGAGAGGAGTGGCATCGAGCTTCAGTGGGAGTATTCACTGGTGCTAGGGTTTGTTGGGGTAGCAGAGGTGGTGAGGCGGCGAGGTGAGGCAGCGGTGGTGGTGGTGGGATGAGGTGGTGGCGGACTCCAGTTTGCTCACCAGATCTGGTATACTTCTCATTATTGTCTGGTGATGGTTCATTTTCATCGAAGGTGGCGGAGCGGCGACGGCGGAGGTGGCGGAGTGGCGGAGCAGTGGCTGTGTTGTAGAAAAAAAGAAGAGCTAGGGGTAATTTTAACTTTACATTTTTAGTTTTATGACTAGGGTTATTTTAGTCTTTTTAGTTATGTTCAATGCCGGAAAATGCCAAGTCAATGCCAAAATAGTGCCAAAAGGTTATATCAGCACTTCTAATGCAAAACACAGGGCTATAATAGTACTTTTTAACTTCACAGGGTTATATTAGCACAAATCTCCAAAACATAGGGTCATATCAATATTTTACCCTTACATTTATTATCAAAAATAATTATTATTTCAATAAAAATATTGTAATTTTATTTTTGTGTTTTAAAAATATTAGAATGTTATCATTTAACTTAAATAAATTTAAGACAAAAAATTAATATAATCAATGTTTGATTTTTAAATTTTAACTATTTTATTAAAAAAATATTTGGGTTGGTGGATGTTATACATTATGTAATATTTTGGATTTACATCAATTTTTTTTAAAGATATTGACTTCGTATTTTATATCATCTGTAACGTTCATTCTTAAAAGATTTACGTATGTGATTTTTTTAACATCATTATTAGCACATATGATGAACTATAGATTTTTAAATCAATACATCGTATGTGATTTACATATATTTAAAAAAAATATATGAACTAAAAAATATGTTAAGGTGATAATATTTGAATAAAAGATTAATTATGAGAAAGCAAAGCTTTTGGAAAGACCATCTTTCCATAGGCTTATGGAAAGACGGGATTTAATTTGAATAATAAAAGGTAAAATGTCTTAGTTGCAATATTAAACGTTTATAATCCAACGTGTAATGGTAATAAAGGTTATAACCCAATTCATACAACCCAATAATTTTTTCTTCATTTATTTTAATTTGCACTTTAAACCGTGATTTTTCCATAACTTATGGAAATACTGTCTTTCGAAAGACGGACTCTTACGAGAAATTATAAATAAATTTACATTTTTAAAAAATCCCACATATTAATAAGTTAAAGATGATGAACTAAAAATTTTTATATTAAATATTGTTTTATATGAACTGGATTTTTTTAACATCATTATTAGCACATATGATTAACTATAGATTTTTAAATCAATCATCTTTGTTTTCTCTCTTCTCTCCCCTACCTCTTCTTCTCTACTGAACTTCCTCTCCTTCCGGTAATGGCTCTCCATCGCCAGTAACAGCTCTGTCCCCATGGCGGAACATCCTCCACCAGGGAACACTAAATCCTTCCTAGCGGTACTTCAATCGAAATCTCCACCTCACCACAACCCTCCAAATAACCCAAAAATAATCCCAAAATCTGAACACCTAGGTGAACCAGCATGTGTCTACTCCGATGAAGAAACTACCAGACTCTCCGCTCACTACTCAAATGCTCTAGTCGAAAAGTTCACCAAAGGTTGACTAACAATGGAACAACTTGAGGTGGCTTTCAAGACGGTGGGATTCGCTGGAAAATACCAACTAGGATCACTCGACTACAAGCACATCTTAAACAGGTTTGATCAGATCAACGATTACCAAAGATGTTGGATTAAGGGTTATGGACCTTCAACGGGATCCAAATGAAGGTGCTGAAATGGACACCAGAATTCTCCACCCACAGAGAGTCATCAGTTGTACCCATCCGGTTTACATTCAGGGAAGTTCCTCTCTATTACTACAATACTTCTTCTATTGAGGCTATTGGTAATAATATAGGGAGTTTCATCAAGAAATATTTAGTAACTGAAATGTTAACAAGGCCATCTGCGATTAAACTCTGCGTAGAAATTGACCCACAGAAACCCCTCAAACCCTTCATCAGATTAGGATCTCACTCGAATAATAGGAAATACCCTATTAAATATAAGGACATCCCCCTGTATTGTAACCAATGTGATAAACTAGGCCACTCCCACACTCAGTGTAGAGCTATGCCCCAAAACCAAAACCTACCACAATGGCAAGCTACTGGTAACAAGTTTAACAAGGCACCAAATAAGACAACAACAAACCAGTCCCATATTAATCCCCAACATACTGGTCAACTTAAACATCAGCTAGCCACAACCAACCCCATTTTAAATCCATCATGTTACACATCAAAACCTACAACATCAGTGACTGGAAACAACACACCTTTAAAAATCCCAAACTCCGCAAGCCCAGCCACCAATCATCCTGAATGTCCTGAATCACCACTCACAAAACTGATAAATGCAACAGTTTTCACTGTTCCAAACATTTTTCACAAAGCCTATGCTAAGGATGGCATTCAAATTAGCTCACGTAAACTGATCATCCACCACTCCTCATCACTAACCCTGCACTTTCTCAAAAAGGAAAGATGGCAAATAGGTTTTCTGTGCTGCAGGACATGGAATCTTTCTCTCAAGCAACAAACCTTTTTGAACAGGAACTACATACAGATCAGGAGGTGGAAGATCTCTCAATCATACCAATCACAGACAATACCCAAACTCAAGTATCACTCTCATCTGCTTTACCACAGACAATAGGTAATCAAGGTAAGTTTAATCATAATAAGAATAACTACCTGAGCCACTTGAATAAGATGATGTTAAGATCATCTACTAAAAGCCACAAATCATGTGAACAATGATACACAATTGTAAACTCAACTTTATAGTTTGGAATCTGAGAGGCATGGAATCCTCAATGCTTAGATTGTAAAATCTAATCAAACTGGAAAAAAATACAACTGTTATGTATTATTGAACCAATGCATGATAATAACCAATGTTAGTCTTACATGGTAAAGCTGAAGTTCTCTCAATGTTTAGCTTTACAAAATGGAAAAATATAGCTTATGTGGACTGACTTTCTAGTGATATCTCTGATTTCCCGTAACAATCAATTTATGTGTGTCAGAGTTCTTAGCCTAATATCAAATACATATATGGATGTTGTTTTTGTTTATGGACTCAGAACCAGAGCATGTAGGAAACTTTTATGGCATGATCTCAGTCTTTTACCCAATTCTGACACTATCTTTATTGAATATTTTAACACAGTCACCTCTATCTCAGAATATAGAGGTCCCAGCTCACCCAAATTAGGTAGTATTAATGATTTTAATGAGTGGATTAGCACTAAAGGCCTCAAGGAAATCAATATTGTAGGTAACCTATTTACTTGGACAAACTCGAGACTAAGAAATCTCACCACTAAGAGATTAAATAGAGGACTTTGTACTTTACAATGGAGTACAAAATTCCTAGCTTCCTCTATCCAAATTCTTAACAGCCAATCCTCTGACCACTGCCCCTTATACTTACAGATCTCAGCCCTAACACCATTTTTCCCTAATCCTTTTAGGTTTATTAACACCTGGTTCAGTAGACCTGAGTTTATAAACATAATTAGGATTACCTGGTCTACCCCACTTCCCCAATCAGGAATGTTGGGACTGTACCTCAAATTAGTTAGGCTCAAAAAAGTAATTAAAGCCTGGAATAAAGAATCATTTGGGAATATTGACTCTAATGTACTCACAGCTGAAGAAAATCTCAGGTTATAGGAAATTAAATATGCTTCTACGCATTCTCAAACATAAAACTAAATGAAAATAGGGCTCTGTTGATTAGAGCACTTAAAGAAAAAGAAAAAATTTGGAAGAAAAAAATCAAGAACCAATTGGATTAAGCTTGGAGATGATAATACACAGTTTTTCCATAAATCTGTAGCAGAAAAAAATAGCAAGTTACGTATATCTAAAATTAAAAATAGACAGGGTCAATGGCTTAGCAACCACCAAGACATTCAAGATGAGGTTGTTGGTTACTACACAGATCTTCTATCTGAACCCAACCTCCCAGCTAATAACACGTACTACCCACACTTTCTCAGTCAAATTCCTAGTATTATCTCTGACCAAGATAATTTTTAGCTATCAAAACCAGTTTCAAAGGAAGAACTTAGAACAGTAGTCATGGGCCTAAATAAAAAATAGTAGCCCTGGTCCTGATGGCTACTCAAGTAAATTCTATATCAAATGCTGAGATTTCATTAAGGAAGATTTAATATCTGATGTTAATGATTTTCTTATAGGCACTGACATGCCTAGAGGTATTACAAGCACTTGGATTGCTTTAATACCAAAAAAAACCAACCCCAGCATCTTTTGATGACTATAGACCAATTAGTGTATCAAATGTAGCTAACAAAATATGTTCTAAGGTTCTCATGGAAAGGCTTAAACCTTTCATGGACTATTTGATATCACCTAATCAAGCTGCTTTCATGAAAAATAGGGATATATCTGATCCTTTAGCTTCATGAAATGGTAAGATTTCTTGATAAAAAACATAGAACACCAAACTGTATCCTCAAATTAGACCTTAGAAAAAAAGGCTTTTGATAGGATTAGCTGGAATTTTTTAAATAGCATTCTCTCTAAATTTGGTTTTCATGGTAATTTTGTGAATGCAATCATGAAAAATCTCTCTCGGGCTCATTTTTCAGTTCTTATGAATGGTAATCCAGTTGGCTTTTTCAAAGCTACCCGAGGTATCAAACAAGGTGATCCTCCATCTCCCTTTTTATTCAATCTATTCTCTGAAGCTTTTTCCAGAAGCCTTTTGTTTGTTTTCATGAACAACAAACTAAAATATTACCAGCTTCCACAAGGCATAACACCATCTTCTCATTTGAGCTATGCAGATGATACCATAATATTTATGCAGGCATCTAAGTCTAACCTAATTAGGATCAAAGCCTTTTTAGAAACCTTTGAACTTACCTCATGCCAAAAAAATTAACTATGAGAAATTAGATTTTTACCTAAGCAATAGGACTACAGTGGGAAAAATTAATCAGATTAGGACAGGAATGAAAAAAGGACAGCTTCCTTTTAAATACCTAGGTTACCCAGTTTTTACAGGAAGAACTCTAAATATTCATTTCCAACCTTTGCTTGAACTCATAGATAAAAAAAATTGATGAACTGGAAAAATAAATGGCTGAGTACAGGAGGAAAAATGATTCTTATTCAAGCATGCCTATACTCTATTCCATAACACATATGGTCTATTCTTAAGCCCCCTAAACAAATAGTTAAATCCCTGGAAAAGAGAGTGTCCAGATTCTTTAGGGGTGAGAGAGAAGGAAAGTTGAACAAAGTGTAGAAAAAATAGTTAGATCCGTGTCCACCTAGACTTTAAAATGGTTTAGGATTTAGATCAATACAAGAAATAGTGGATGCATGCTCCCTAAAATTGTGGTGGAAGTGCCAACATGCCATAACTATGTGGTCTAAGCCAATATGGGCACTACCAGAGTCTTACAGAAAATCACAAACATGGAAAAGAATCAGCTCCATTAATCTTTTTGCTGAAAATAACTCTATAGTTATCCATGGCCAAGGTCTTTATAACTTCTAGACCTCCAATTGGTGCCCACATGGCCCATTAATTAACTATGTCTCTCCTAACATATCCTCTATTCCCTCCTCATGCACAGTAGCACAGTTCATTGATAATAGATACTCTTTTCTGCCTCAGATTAGCTCCTACTTGGAAAATGATACTCTCATCTTTTTACAGGGAGCAGTAATCAATAAATATAGGCAGGACAGGATGATATGGAAACCTGAAGAGAATGGATCTTTCACTTTTAGGTTAGCATACAAGACACTCACACAAATATCAAGTAATTTCCCAGCTATTAAAAAGATATGGAACTTCAGACTGTAGAAAAAAAATTTCAATCTTTACCTAGAAGATGCTAAACTCTTTTCTGTCTTTTGATGATGTCCTAATTAAATATGATTTTAGCCTTGCCTCTAAATGTCCTGCTTGCAACCAATTAGATTCCCTGGATCACTTTTTTAACTCTTGTCAAATTGCTAAAGCTGTTTGGAATTATACTGTAGACATCTTAACTCATTTTAATCAGAATTTGAGTAATCTAACAGAAAGATTTTTTGCCTACTGGAAAAATAATGGTCTGCCGAAAATCCATAGGTTGATCTGCAATATTCTCCCACCGCTGGTTTGCTGGTGCCTGTGGAAAGCTAGAAATGCTTTTCTTTTTGAAAATAAAAAAATTTCGATTCCTCAAATTTCCAAGGAAGTAAGAGAAACAGTGTTTCTATCCCTCTTAGCAAAACCTATTTTCTCTAATGAACCACCTGATATGAGGTTTTCTATTACTTCTTCAATCCCACTTTTTAGACCTCCCCCAAAACCTTCCCTTACCATTATGCATTGGGAAAGACCTGAACTAAATAGTATTAAGTTCAATGTTGATACAACCTGGTCTGTTTCTAAATCAACCCTTGGCCTCATAGCTAGAGATAATGATGGTAATCTCATTTTAATCAAGACATCAAATATCACTGCGCACTCTCCCCTTGAAGGTGAAATGAAAGCCATTCGTTTTGCATGTCTCTCTTTTCCTACATCTGCTTGCAAAATCACAATTGAATCTGATTCTCTATTAGCTGTTACAATGATTAACACACCTATGTAGGCAAGATGGTCTCTCTACACCCTTGCTTTCCAAATCCATAGCTTGCTAAAGGGGCTATACTCAAACATGTTCTCAGAGAGTGTAATACAGCTACTGATGCGATTGCCAAGCTAAAATCCTCTCCCCTTTCAGAAACCGAATGGTGTCTATCTAATCTCCCGGCTAACATTAGAGGAATTATTAAGCTAGATAGGACTCAAACTCCATATATTTGAGTACATAGACATGCTTATGATGATGAATGATATTGTTGATGTATTTTCTATGTCTGCTAACTTAGGTGGACAAAACAAACAAGTGATGATGTACATTCAAATGGCACTCCAAGTTTGGCAACGAAAAGATTTGAAAGAAGACATACCCACTTCCAAAGCTAAACTTCCAAGCTGCACTACCAGGGTTTCACACACAGCTTTGCTCAATCATTTTGGAAATACCGCATGATCCGCCGCCACACATAAGCTGCACACTCAGTTTCTGAACAAGGTCACTCCAGGAAGTTTTTCATGCACTACCTCATATGCTTTTTATCCGGGACCTCGACCTCATCTAGACAGTCAGTAGATGCCCGACCAAAGGTAGAAATTAACACGTGGGGTGGAGATTTCTAATTTTGGAAACGCATCTGCTGACACAGTTTGTACATTTCAGTCAATAGTTACTCAAACTCTAGTTTTAGGTGTTGTTTTTCTTTCTACTATTTTGGAGGCAATATTGTTGCCTCGGCCACTACGATGGCTTCAAAATGTTCTGTTTTTCATTTATCTTTAAAGGATTGGGGAACCTTAATAAATATCCCTCACCTCTGGGTATTTAAACTAAAAAATAAATATATTTTTAAATCAATATATCATATGTGATTTACATATATTTTTTAAAAATATGTAAAGATGATAATATTTGAATAAAAGATTAATTACGAGAATTTTTCATGAAATACTTTTATAAAATATTTGAGAATTGTTCATGAAATATTTGATAATATAAAATATTGGATAATTGTGCATGAAATACTTTTACATTTTTTTAGCAGATTTGATCATATGAAATAATTTATAGTTACATATATTATTTTATAAATAGAATCCATCTCTTAAAAGACGGTCTTTCCATAAACCCTGGAAAAATCAAGGTTTAAAATACAAATTAGAAGAAATGAAGATAAAATTTCTGGGTTACATAAATCGGGTTATAAACTTTATAGCTACTACACGTTACATAATAAATTTTTAATATTGCAACTAACACCTTTTACCTTTTATTATTCAAATTTAAACTCGTATTTCCATAAGACTATGGAAAGATAGTCTTTCCCAAGATTTTACCTTATAAATAATGCTAAAAATTAATGCTTATTTCCCTTGTATGAACCAAACAATAACAAAGGGAGTGAGAGAGAATTTGATTCCATTTCTATAATTGAACTAAATAAATTTTATAAAACAGGATTATTCCATTCCTTTCTTTTCATGTCTCTTTCTTGATTAATTTCCCTTTCCCTGTTTGAACCAAACGGCTCATTAGTGTTTGGCTTGGTTTTTTTTATCATTCTCTTTCCCCAATTCTAGTTTTACCATTCTCCTAATTGGGTGTAACATGATTCCCTGGTCTTATCCCGGGCTCCCATCTTCTATTTCCCTCTTTATTTTATCAACTCCAAAATAAGATTATACCTTATATTTATTATCAAAATAAAAATTACAAACTTACTATTATGATTTCAATGGAAATATTAAAATTATTTTTTGTATTATATATAGGTCAAATTTGAATAATTATAATTTTCATATGAACTCTTTTTTAAGTAAAAATAAATAAATTATTTTTAACTTTATACTATGAATAATAGTTATATTATTTTATAATAAATATATTATCTTTATAAAATACTATTATTTTAAAATTATATTGTATTAATATTATATTAATATTATATTAATATATTAAGTAGTAATTATATTCTTTAACTTAATTAAATTTAAGTTAAAATATTATTTTCATACGTAAATAATAATGTTATAATTTTACTTTTTAAGTTTTATATGGGTGGAATATTAATAAAATTAATATTTATATAATTTTCATAAACTATAATATTATTTCATAAATATAGAGGTCAATCAAACATATTCAATATCATACCGTTCGTCCTATCCAAATTAAAAGGTAATATGTGAAGTTTTAACTTGGTTGCGATGCTTTTGATGGAGGTTGTGATATTTTGGAGTAATAAGGTTCTCGATGTTAAATAGTCAATGTTTGATTTATAAAGTTTAATTATTTTATTATAAAAAATATATTTGTTGATGAATATAATACCTTATGTAATATTTTGGCTTTGCGTCGATTTTATATATAGTTTAAAATAATATCCTCGAGACGTCCATTCTTAAAAGATTTAAGTATGTGATTTTTTTAACATCATTATTAGCACATTTTATTTTAAATGAACTACATATTTTTAAATCAATGTTGCATGTGATATGAAATAAAAAAAATATGTAAAGATGAAAATGTGTAGATAAAAGATTTACCACAAATTATAAACATATTTCCATATTTTTTTAATCACATACAACATATTAATAAAGTAAAGATGATGAGCTACATTTTTTATATGAACTCAATATGAAAATAATTCATGAAACTCTTTATATATTTTTAGAATATTTTATAATGGAAAATAATTTATGCTCATATATATTATTTTATAAATAATGCTTGAAATTAATATTTATTTTTCTAGTGTAAACCAAACAGTAACAAAGGAAATGAGAACAAATTTTATTCCCTTTCTACCCTTAAACCAAACAAAATTTTAAAAATAGGGTTACTCTTTTCCTTTCTCTTTCTCGACTCCTTTCGATTTTTCTATTTGAACCAAATAACCCCTTAAAGCATGTGTAATTGAGATTCCAGAGTGGTTTCAATTCCAAACTGGAACCTCAACTGAAACTCTGGAACTGTTTCCAAAATGGCTTCCCAAATCTGGAACCGGAGGTCGATTCCCCAACAGTCCAACCGGTCCTGACTGTCATTTTGTCAGGCGCATGTGGTTGGTCATTTTCCACAAAGACAAAAACACACCCACGGGTGTACCCCAGCGGTTGGGACATGGGTGGGATTGCCATTACCCCATATTCGATTTTCGGCAGCGGCAGTGTGGGGAGTTCTTGCTTTGCAAGGCTCCCTTGTGTGCACAGAGGCAAGGCCGAACCCATAGGTCCTGGCGCTGGGATACCGTGATTTACCTCTCATACAATGACTTGGGTGTGGACTGTTATGGGCCCTGAGGGCTAGGGTATCGCCTTTTGCAACAAAGACAAAAACTTCAATTAATTGCTACTAATATTAAGTGCCTTGGACCCATGTTTATTCATTATTGTATCTCTACACTCATCAATTACGGTTGTTATGTCAGCGTTTAAATTGAAAAAATATATTTTTAAAAAATGAAAATAAATATAAAATTGAAAAACGAATTCGTATTTTTAAATTTAAAAACAAAATTAAATATTTTGATTTTAAAATACAAAATTGAAGAACAAAATTATAAACAAAATTAAAATACGAAAACTAAATATAAAATTTAAAAGATAAAATTCAATTTAAAAATTACAAATGTATTATTAAATTTTACGTTTTAACTTATTTTGGTAGGAAAATTCATTTAAACTAAATATTAAAGGTAAATTGATGAGTATGATAAAAAATATTAAGTGGGGTCCATGAAATAGTTGCAAAAGAGTTTCAATTATTGTGAAGAAAAAAAATGAATGTTTTTTTTTTGTGGTTTTAGTTGCTGGGGTGGAGGAGAGAGATTGAATATTTAATAAATTGAAACCACAAAAATGATTGCAATGAGGTTTCACCATTGCACATGCTCTTAGGCTGCCTAGACTTTGTAACACTAAGAATGCTATTAGCTAAGAGCATGTACAATGGTAAACCCGCAATTCCTATGATTTCAGTTTATTAAATATTCAATCTCTCTCCTCCACCTCAGCAATTGGAACCACAAATAAACCACTTCATTTTTCTCTCTATAATGGTTGGAACAACTTCGCAACCACTCCATGGACCTCACATGTTTTTCTCTATCATACTCATTAATTATATCTTTAATATTTAATTTAAATAAATTTATCTACCCAAATAAATTAAAATGTGAAATTTAATAATACATTTGTAGTTTTTAATTGAATTTTGTTTTTTAAAACTTTCCTATATAAAATTAATTTCAAAATTGATAATTTATTTTACTAACAAGAATTAAAAAGAATTAGATTTGCTATTTTTTAAAAATGACCAGAATTTGATTTGCGATTTGCAAACATAAGAATCAAATTTTATTTTTGATTTTCAAAAATTGCAGAGGAACATTTAACGTACCCTCTGCGGGTAAATAAATCAAAATAGTAATTAAATATAGGGTTAGTCTCAGGAAAGACGGCCTGTCCATAAGCTTATGGACATGCCAGGGAGTGTTTTGCAAAATGGGGTTCTATTTTATAATTAATGAAAATTAACCTTTTATTTATAATTAAAAGTGTGCAACAGGTCAATGCTATTCATTCTTAGTTAGCGAGAAGGGGCTGCGAAAAAATTAGCAATCACTAACGAGAACTCTTTCAATGTGAATTTAAGGCATCGAACATGATTCGCCGAGTCTGCAACTCATGTCTTCTCTTCATCTGCTGAAGAGCGCGCGAGATGCTCGACCCTAACTCTGCCAACACCATCTTTGTTGATCTTCTTTACTCGAAAATAAGATAAAAAATGAAATTGGGGTGAGGATTGGTGTTTTTGATTTGACTAGGGTTTTGACGATGTTGAAATTGGGGGATTATTTGACCGCCTGTAACATCACCGACGATACCCGATGATGATGAAGAAGAAGATTGATGAGGAAAAAATGCTGGAGAAATTAAAGAAAGATACTGGGCCATTTTTGTATTGGGCCAAGCTTTGGCTTGCCATAGTATATGGGATTAGTGTATTTTTTTTGTAGTTTACGCGAATGATTTGGGAAGTATACATTTGGTATTAGTAGTAGTTGTTCATATTGGCATGTTGAAACGAAGACTTGAAGATGGAGTTGAGTTGCAGAGAATCCAGGTGTAGTTCGGAATGAGATTCCATGTTGTTGCTGATGAATGAAGCTGAGTTGTTGATCTCTAGCATGCTATCAACTGAGCTGCACGTTGAGATTTGTCATGGAAAATTGGAAATTCACCTTTGTTGTGGTTGATATGGTTGTTGAAGATTACAATGTCTCAGCTGCTTCTGGAATGAGTTGTTGAAAATTTGTTGGCAAGCTACAGCTAGAGTTGAAGATTACAACTTTGATTCCTTTCAATTTGTGGATGTGCTCAAGGCTACACCAAAGTCCCGTTGCAGCGATACAATTTCTCAATTCATTTGCTATTCTTTTTATATTGAGTTAGAATCATAATTTATCGGATGAAAAGATTATGAAAAATAAGCATGAGTGGAGGACGGTTTAAGTACATTCACTCCAACTGCCCAAGGCGAAAAGTTGTATATTGGAGAGTTAGGATCTTGTTCCACACACTAAAAAATATGTTAAAAGGATCCTATCGAATGCATTGGAAAAGGATTGACGGATGAGCAACCGAGATACCGACGTATAATGGTTGAGACGTTATAGTATGCATGTGTTTAGTTATATGTTGCAATTGTTAATATTTAGTGTGTAATAGTTAGTTTATTGTGTATGATATTCTCTTTTCATTAATTTTTTATTGTTCGTTTTGAATTAGAAACTGCAATTGTTTAGTTATATGTTGCATTATTTAGCATTCAATGTGTACAAATTAGTTGTAATGAGTATGACCTTTTCTTTTTCTTTTGTAGTTGATTGTTCATTTTAAATTAAAAACTGCATTTATTTAGTTATATATTGCATTTGTTAAGATTCATTGTGAACTAGTTTGTTGTACTGTATATGAATTTTTCTTTTTATATGTTGCTGATTGTTCATTTTGAATAAGAAACAATATTTGTTCACTTATATGTTGCATTTGTTAGTTTTTAGTGTGTACTTGTAGTCATATTGTGAATGACTTTTTATTTTCATATGTTGTTAGTTGTACGTTTTGAATAATTAGTTGTATACGTATACTTATATGTTGCATTTGTTAGTATTTCTTGTGTACTTGTTAGTTGTGTTTTGTATGACTTTTTTTATTAAACAAAATGTTGTTGGTTGTTCATTTTGAATTAGGAACTGCATCTGTTTACTTATATATTGCATCTCTTAGATACCAGTATGTACTTGTTAGTTTTATTACGAGATGCATTAGTTGCTATTATTATTCAACGTGTACCTATTAGTTGTACTATAAATGACCTCTTTTTCTTTTTTTTTGCGGATCGTTCATTTTGAATTACGAGCTGCAATCGTTTGCTTATATGTTGCACATGTTAGTATTTAATGTGTACCTGTTTGTTGTATAGTCTGTAACCTTTTTTTCATTTGTTGTTAGTTATACGTTTTGAATAATGAGTTGCATATGTTTATTGTATATGTTGCATCTGTTAGTATCTTGTGTGTATTTGTTAGTTGTGTTATGTATGACTTTTTAAAAAATATATTGTTAGTTGTTCAATTTGAATTAGGAATTGCATATGTTTACTTATATATTGCATATGTTAGGATCCAGTATGTACTTGTTAGTTTTATTACGGGGTGCATTAGTTTGCTTATCTGTTGCAACTGTTATTTTTCAGTATGTACTTGTTAGAATCCAGTATGTACTTGTTAGTTTTTTTCCGTGTTATTTTTTAAGTTATTAGTGTCAGAACTTAGAAGTCATCTACTTTCGGGTATCAATTTGAGTATGCATCATTCAGAACACATTCAAGTATGAGATTGCTCGGTTCATTGTCTTCTGTATTGTAACCTAACCTACTAAGAACTACTTTTCGACGCATCACAATTTAGTGTGATTATACCATATGGCAAAACAGCTTCTGAACAATTCACTTTTTGCACATTGATAATAACTATTTCGCTAAATTTACATTAGGATCAGGGAGAGAATATGTATTTGTGTTTCAAATCTCATCATCCCACAGATCTTGGATGGTCTTATAAGGGCTTCTTGTGTTGATTAGTGAAGAATTCTCCCCTCATTAGCTTCCACTCTTCCATCTTCTTAATCTGAAGAATGTCATAGTTGTCCTAAGGCAGATTCCAAACCATATATCTTCGTAGTATCTGAACCATATTGTTCTCGCCTGAGTTAAATGGTACCACACAACCAAGGTGAGTACGCACAGCATTGATCCCATAGGTCGCCAATGTCCTGTCATTCTCCACGACAAGGTAAGTCGGGTCTCCCTGCATCCACACCAATTAAAAATGATTGAGCCAACGTTCCTTGGCGCTCGAATCAAACATAAAAGACTTCTTCATTTATCTCTCTTATCATATTGTGAAGACTTATTAGTATTGTATTACTTTTCAAAGAGCCTATGTATGTGATCTGATAAAGCTAACGGTAAGTAATGAGGAAAATTACCTTTAATCCTTGAGTAAGGGTTCGGTCGCCAAAGCCATGGTTCTTGAGCTATACATCTGCCAACACATCATTTCCTAAAGAATTTTTACAACAGTACCAGCAGAACCATCGCCTAACCTATTCTCAGTTTAGGTGTAACATATACATTATGAACTATATTGACAAAGTTACTATGTTATAATCAATACCTAACTAATCTTATTGCAAACGTAAGTAAATTTCATAACATATATTTAATGCTTCAGCTACAATCAAAACATGATTATGGATTCCCCAACTCTATTAAGTTTGGAACATAAACTCAAGAAGCACTGCCTCGTGATAATTGGAGTCTTGATTGAACCAAAAACTCAAGTAAACAAGAATAAGAGTTTGATGTAGAGTACTACATTCCATTCATCAAGCAAAATGAAGAATCCAAATTACCCTCAGGAATGAAAGGTTTTATGTCAAAATTAATCTATGGTGTAGAGAAATTGCTGACACCAATAGACCTACACAATCTCATCTACCCGATACATCTTTCTGACTGTCGTGTCTTGAGCATTGGCATAATTATTATAACGAGGAACAACCACCTGCAGATTACAACAACCAAACATTCATTTCTTTTTTCAATTCTACAAGATAGAGGTAGTATAAGTATCCCTCGGGAGCATCAGGGAAATAGATGTTTCAACATCCTAAGACAACTCTAATCCAATAGTAAACCTGCTTAATGGAAAAGAATCAATGAGATTTTACCATGACTCTATGTCCAAGCGGAGCCAAAGCTTTTGGTAAAGCTCCAGCAGCATTAGCGAAGCATTAATGGTATCCTCAGGCGCAAGATGCATAAATGTACAAAGCTATAGGCTCATGGGACAATAAACAGTCATGTATACCTGCAGACATCTAGGCAAGGGAGTTTGATTATATACAAAAAAATATGATTTCACTCAAACTTCAGCAACTAAAGATGATTCTACTCTAGAATAACTACAATAAATAATCCATATTATGAACTAGTAGTATGGAAACATGACTTACCAGTTTTCACAAATGGAGCACATTCTGCCGCTACCATAATAATATTCATCACATTCACCCCACTATGAAAAGGGGTTTTTGCATCTCCCCTCATCGAATCCTCCTTTTGAGCAGTCACAATTTGTGGGCTAGATTCCTTAACAACGCTATCTTGTTTCTCATCTTTAAGAGGCACACTTGAATTGTACTCAAACATTGAAAAGGGAACATCATATTGGATCAAAAGGGAACAATTTTATACTATGTAGCAAAACAGAGGATTTCCTCCGCCAGAGCTCGCTCGTAAATAACCGCTTCCTCCTTCTCCGTGGACCGAATTTGGGGCCACTGGTGGCTCCATGTCAGGTAAGACAGATTGTAACACCGTCAGACCACCAGTCGCCATTGCTAAAGGTCGGGGCGAGATGGTAAGCGGCGCAGAGAAACAGATGAAGTAATTGAAACCGGGGGACGGAAACTGTAAGGGAAATTAAAATTTCCATTGCTAGAGCTCCATAGCTTCAATTGGAGAAGAAAGAATTGACAAAATGATTTGCCGTAATGACTTGTATTATTAATATCTGAATATATAGAGAGTACAATAGAGGTGTAATAAGGAAAGAACTCTAATCATAATATATCATAATCTAATCAGGAGTCTGATTTATTCTAACACCCCCCTCAAGCGGAGCGTCGGATGCTCACCGACGCACAGCTTGGACCTGAAGAACTCGAACAACGGACGAGAGAGCCCCTTGGTGAAAATGTCCGCAATCTGAAGAGAAGTCGGAACATGAGCAATGCGCAGCTTTCTGGATGTCACCAACTCACGAACAAAATGGTTGTCGACGTCGATGTGCTTCACCCGCTTGTGCGCCACTGGATTATGAGCCAAGAAGATAGCACTACTATTGTCGCATAACAACAGTGGAGAACCAGAAAGCGGAACCCGAAGATCACAAAGCAAATGAGTGAGCCAGACCACTTCTGAGGCAGTGTTGGCGAGAGCACGGTATTCAGACTCAGTGCTAGAGCGAGAAATAGTGGGCTGTTTCTTGGTACTCCAAGAAACTAGATTCTCACCAAGAAAAACTGCATAACCATAAGTGGACCGACGAGTCTCCAAACAGCGAGCCCAATCAGCATCAGAGTATCCTAACACATCAGGAGTACTAGCAGAACAAAACCGGAGACCAAAATGAAGAGTGCCACGAACATACCGCAAAATCCGAGTCACAGCAGCAAAATGGTCGTCTCTGGGATCCTGAAGATACTGACTCACCGTGTTGACCGAGAATGCCAAATGCGGGCGAGAGATGGTGAGATACTGGAGAGCACCAACAAGAGAACGATAAAGTGTAGGATCCCGAAATGGAGGACTGGTAGAGCTATGAAGCTGAGAACCAGCAACAAATGGAGTAGAAACAGGTGCCGCGTCAGACATACCTGCCCGATTCAAAATATCCCGAGCATACTTTGCTTGGCCAAGCAGTAATCCTGAGGAGGTAGGCGAAACTTCAAGACCAAGAAAGTAATGAAGAGCACCAAAATCCTTGATCACAAACTCTCTGTGTGTCCGATCAATGAACTGGCGAAGAAGGGTCGAGTCATTGCCTGTAAGAATGATATCGTCCACATACACAAGTAGGTACAGTAATGATGACCCTCTCGAAATGACAAACAAAGAAGTATCAGCTGAGCTGGCGTGTGACTTTCAGGAGCTGGAAAATGCGCGTGGAGAAACAAACAGAGCAGTGAGCGAACATGCGCGGCGGAGCAACGACTTGAGCAAGGAACAGAGCAGCAGACGAAGATTCGACGGACGCTGGCAAAGTAGGCGGAGCAGCTGAAGCCGCGGTGGAGAGTTTAGCAGCGGCGTGGTGAGCTTGATTAGAACCGATGGCGTCGGCGCCGGTGGAATGTTGCTGATGAAGGCGCCGCTGGAGGAGGGCGCCGCTGGAAACTTCGCCGCTGGAAGAAGATGGAAATTTTGCCGAAAAATCGAGACTTGAGAGGACGCCGGAGGACGCCGAAATTTAACCGGAACTTATCCGGAAAAGAGAGAAGGAGGGAGGCGCTGAACAATTAATTAAAATTTAGGGCTTAGGATCAGAATTTGCTCTGATACCATCACAGAATGATTTGCCGTAATGACTTGTATCATTAATATCTGAATATATAGAGAGTACAATAGAGTTGTAATAAGGAAAGAAATCTAATCATAATCTAATCAGGAGTCTGATTTATTCTAACATGAATGAAGAAATAGAGGGTTACATGGAGCCATTTTTTATCTTATGACCCGACCCGCGCTCTTCAATTTTCCTTGATTTGCAAATTGGTCCCTGGCTTGTCCATAAGCTTATGGACATGCCGCCTGTCAGGAGACCCACTCTTAAATATAAATCATATGGGTCGGCATTTAATAATGTGCTTAGAGCATGTGCAATTGGGGTTTCAAGGGGGTTTTAGTTCAATGAGGGTTTCAAAGGCTTCCCAATTGAGAAATTCGGGCTTCATTGCCCATGGTCAAAAACCGCTCCCCAGCAGGTTTTGTCAGGCCGCTGTCCTCTGCTGTCCTTTTTATCTTCATTTTCAATTTTCTTTTAGCCGAGAAAACTACTCCAATTGCCATTAAAATAAGGTAAAGTCTTGGAAAAGATGATTTTTTCATAAATTTATGGAAAAATGATGTTTAATTAAAATAATAAAGGTAAAAGGTCTTAGTTGCAATATTAAAAATTTATTATGCAACGTGTAGTATTTATAAAGTTTATAACCCAATTCACGCAACCCGAAAATTTTATTTTTATTTATTCTAATTTGCACTTTAAATCTTGGTATTTTCATAAGTTATGAAAAAATCGTCTACACTCTTAAAATAATCCAACATTTTCATCCAACTTTTTTTTGGTAAAATAACCGCATTTGATTTTCATCTTCTTACATATCCAACAACTTTTTACCGATAGCATAATCCAACATTCTCATCCAACATTTTTCGATAAAATAACATTTTCATTTTTATCCAACATTTTCAACATTTTTTGATAAAATAATTTTAATAAAAAAAATTAAATTTAAACTAAAATTTTAAAGAGTCCGTCTCTTGAAAGACGGTCTTTCCATAAGTTATGGAAAGACTAATGTTTAAAGTGTAAATTAGAAGAAATTAAGATAAAATTTTCGGGTTGCATCAACCGGGTTATAAATTTTATAACTACTACATGTTGCATACTAAAATTTTAATATTGCAACTAAGACCTTTTACCTTTTAATATTCTAATCAAACCCCGTCTTTCCATAAGTTTATGGAAAGACCGTCTTTCCAAGACTTTGCCAATTTTAAAAGATGAAAAGAAATTATAATATTGCAAATATATTATTAAATTTTACATTTCATTTTAGTTGGGTAGAAAAATTTATTTAAATTAAACATTAAAAATATAATTAATGAGAATGATAGAGAAAATCAAGTGAGATTCATGAAATTGTTCCAAAAGAGTTTCAACCATAACAGAAAAGAAAATAAAGTAGCCACAATAGAACTGTAGTTGCTAAAGTAAATAAGAAAGATTGAATATTTAGTAAACTAAAACCACAAAAATTGTTGCAACGGTTTCACCGTTAGACATTGAACATGGTCTCAGTGAGCCTAGTGCTGTTAACTTCAGTGACAAAAAGCAAATGGGTTGTTAAGGTTTTCTTTTGGGGCCGGTTCCAAGGGTTTTGGACCGCTGACCGGTTCCAAGCTTTTGGAACCCCTTTGATGGGGTGCTCTAAGGACTAAGCCTGCTAAGCACAATCGGAAGTCGCAGAAGCAGGAGAGTTGAGGGTAAGGATGAGCAAGGGTGGGGAGGAGATGCTACCGAATAAGGAAGTGAGCGTGCTGAAAGGACACGAAGGGGCAGTGTTAGCGGCCAGGTTTAATGCCAACGGAGAGTACTGTCTGAGTTGCGGCAAAGATCGCACTGTGCGCCTTTGGAATCCTCACCGTGGAATTCACATCAAAACCTACAAAGCCCATGGCCGCGAAGTCCGAGATGTCCACGTTGCCCCGTATGTTTTCCACTCCTACTCATATTTTGCTGTTTCTTGTAGCCTCCGCACGAATTGTTCACATCCATTTCTTGCGCCCTTAGGGATAACTCCAAGATATGCTCTTGCGGCGGTGATAGGCAGATCTTCTACTGGGACGTTTCCAGTGGTCGGGTGATTCGCAAATTTCGTGGCCATGATAGTGAGGTAAGTATCTGGCCTCTTTTTTTCTCTGAATTGTATTCTGTACAGGATTATCTCACAATTCATCCAAGGGCGTCATAATCTCTTGCTGCTACATCGTGTTTTTCATTTTCATTGTTAACTTCATATACAAGGGCCCTAAGGGGCCATAAATATGTGCTGGGCTGGTACTTGGTACCCAACTACTAGAACTATGCATATCCATTTAATTTAATTGAATGTAAAACTAAATGAGGCGACTGAGAATGTTAATTTTGTTGTGTTCATTAGAAGTTGGCATGGAAAACATTGAATATTTCATGATTCTGGGTATAAAAGATTTAGATATTAAGTTTTGCTGATCAGTAATTTTGACCAGGTGAATGCCGTGAAGTTCAATGAGTATGCAACTGTGGTAGTATCTGCAGGATACGATCGCTCAGTCCGTGCTTGGGATTGCAGATCTAATAGTATTGATCCTATTCAGGTCTCTTTTCTTTTCACCCTCACATCTTCTTTGGATAAAATATAGGCAGTATTCTGTGTTGTGGGAAGTAAAAAATTCATTTTCTCGATGAGTAAGAGGAAATCTTAATATCTGTTTTAAGATGATGGCCAAGGCTGAGCTATGATGAACTTACAGTCTTACACGATGTATGTTTCCTTTAAACTGTAAGGAGCTGTTGTGGGCTTTATTGCATGTACTTTCAGAGGAGAAATGGTACCTTAGGCCACACAAATCTGTAAGGGTGCAGGTGTGTGATAGGTTTTAGACAGGTTCCTAAATTTTCAGACCCCTTGACTTATCTATTCTGACTAGGTAAATGGCTATCATAAGGGACTGTAATTATTAGATGGATGCTGGAGATGCAATGATGAGGTTAGAAGATGAAGGAAGTTAGAGGAGGGAGTTATAGGCTGTAGAGGATGAGAATGAGTCGAGACGATGACAGAAGTTTAGGTTCATGAAATGGAGAAAAGTGATGGGTCTGGCGGTTGCTGCTTACAAATTAAAAGGAGATGCTAGGTTAACTGAGAAATTACTACAGTCTATTATATATTATTCTTTCCCGTTTGCTTCAAGTGTCTAGTTTGGTTATTGGGTTCGTTCTTAACTGGAATTCATAAATTTCAATGTCTACCAGATCATCGATACGTTCGCTGACAGTGTAATGTCTGTATGTTTGACAAAAACTGAGATAATTGCCGGAAGTGTTGATGGAACTGTTCGGACCTTTGACATTCGGATGGGTAGGTATGGAATTGACTACGAGTTCCTTTGCTGCTGCTCTAGTTTCTCCTATAAAGAAGGAACCTCTGATTTTAGATTGTATTTCAATTTCATTGGTAAAGTCCTTGAACCTATTATTAAAATGACATTTCTTTGCTTGGCAGAGAGATTTCTGACAATATGGGCCAGCCAGTCAACTGTATATCACTTTCAAATGATGGGAACTGTGTCTTAGCTAGCTGTCTGGACTCTAGTCTACGACTGTTGGACAGGTAATGGTATATGGAGTTATTTTACTTCAATGCACTTATGGAGCTCCTATCTTTATTTTCTCAAAAAAGTGTGTATGTTTTCGTTTCTTGATGGGAACAACAGAATCAGTGGGGAACTCTTGCAAGAATACAGGGGTCACATTTGTAAGGTTAGTGTGAAGACTTCATTCTGGAATAATTCGTGATATACTTGGTTTCTAGAGGCTTCTTGTTTTGATATTCAGATAGTCTCTTACTCTATACTCTTGATATTTCGCGTTTAATCTTGGAAATTTATGTGGGAAAAGGAGATTTTCAAACATACTTTTGAAAGACTTAGAAGCGTTTGACATGCTCTCCTAAACCAGTATATGCGAATAGTAGTGTGTGGGAGCAGATCTAGGTAGAAATCAGAAGAATAGAGGACAAACCAGTAACGAGTAATTGGATTGTATAAGTTGAATCATTTCCAATAAAATGCCTATGAAGATAAAAAAGGAAACTTGCTTGTTGTTCATTAGCTAGAGATTTACTACATTATAAGTCTAGTTGCACCATAAGTTGTTTCCCTGTAATTTCATGGACCAAGTACATCATAATTGGACATATTTATTACGATTGAAGAAAGCTGGACGACATGCTGACGACGAATGTCAAACGGAAATTTCCTTGCCAGTAAGTTGTTTGCCTATAGTTTCGTGGGTCAAGTACCTCAAAATTTGTACGTTCGATGAGATAAAGAATGCAAGAAGGTACCTTGACACTATCTGACGACTAATATTGAACTAATATCTAGGTCTAAACTATCACTTGATTGCCTACTCGATATTCTTTTCAAATTTTCAATAAACCTCTTCTCTGAAGTATGCATCTGGCCTGAAGAAACTCAAGGTAATGTGGCAAAATAGCTTGCTTACGGCATTTTTTAGGCCTGGAAGTTCACCCTGCTTAACAAGAATGTGCTTCATCATGACATGACCTATTTTGCATCTTCACTTGAGGTAGAAACAACAATTAGGAGTCAAGGCCTGATAATTGTGAGGTTTGTCAAATTCAATTGATGGAAATAGTGAAATTGGTAGTGGCTTTTGAAGTCAGTTTTTGTTCCTGGCCCTGTTCTGTTCTCAACTTTCTCATCTTTGGCTCTCTGTAAAGTCTTCAATTCTAAACTATACGCTATAAAATCGTCAAGTACAATACAGTGTCCTTGTACTAGTCTGTTAGTAAAGACTTAAGAGAAACTGTTTGAAAAACATGCTGTTCTAATAATATGAAAACAGTCGAGCAATGATTGTTTAAGTCATGGCACCCTTTTGTGGACCTCCTTTATTCTTTAGAGTTCAAAGAACTAACTTGAATAGCCTATCAGCTGTCTATTACTAGCTTATGCTCAGAAATATTAAGTAGTGATATTGCATTAAATTTCTTGGATTCTTCAATGCGGATCTGTTGAGAGTTTCACTTTGGATCTGTGCACCGAGCTGCTGAATATTTCGCCTACTGTCCTGGAAAGCTCTCCTCTTTGCAAACCATAAGTGATAGGATTCAGTACAGACAGGAGCTTTTTACTCCCTCCAAACAATTCCTCTTCTAGTACAAAAGTGTCTCTGTTTGGCTTTTATTTTAATAATTGAAGCGGGCAGCTTACTGTCAAAATAGTTATTGACAGTAAGAAGTGACTTGAAGTCTACATACAGTGAGACAATGAAAATTCCAATTGCTTCTTACATGCTCTGACTTGTTGCTTATTGTTTGCAAGCAAGTTTCTTTTCTGCAGAAGCAATTTTATTTTTGAGGGGCGATCTTTTCTAGCATCCTCAATACTTTGCAGTAGTCTCGTAATATAATTTGAGTTCTAGAATATGCTAAATTCTGATTGGGGAGGAGAAAATTTTGATTTCTGAGAAAAAACTTCAGCTTTGACACGAAACTGAATATGACAAGAAGGTGGAACCTGCCTAGGACATGGCAGTATGAACGGTTAAATGGAAGAGGAAGGGTCCAGTTAGTATTTAAGAGTTGATTATCAACTCAAAATTTTGGTTAATAAACCTTCTCTCCATCTTTTGCAGCATAGAATTGCTACCCCCCCCCCCCCCCCCCCCCCCACACCCATCATAATCAATTTCCTCCCTATATTTCTACTCTGCACTGTAAAAAATAAATAAAGTTAATGCTCTGTTCTGAAAGTTCCATTATGTGTATCATATTTCTCTTATAATTTATCCTTTCTCTTTTATGTACTAGTCTTTTAAAATGGATTGCTGCCTCACAAACACCGATGCTCATGTAACTGGCGGTTCTGAAGATGGCTTTATCTATTTTTGGGATTTGGTGGACGCATCTGTTGCCACTAGCTTCCGAGCTCACTCCTCAGTGGTAAACTCTAATTGTTGCACCATTAATCTACTACTTGATTGATGATGTTATGCTACACCCTTTTGGTATAATCATAACAATCTAAGCCTGGATTGACTATATTTTCTAGGATGTTTGTTTGTAGCTTCAGCTAGTTTCTAGTTTTTCATTACACTGTCACACATAGTTCTCACGGCGTGCGGATTGGATGCCACAACTTGTCCACCTTGACAAATACAGTTTTTGGTATCACCTAGGCTTCCAGGCGAGCATCAAGAACACCGACCTGCACCATAACCAGACTCGAACTGGATTCTCTTAAAAAGAAAGTATACTAAAAACTTCTAATTCCGGTAAAAATAGGCGTAATCCATAATATACCCATTGATTCCTCCTTTAAGAGTATGCTAATCTATTGTTATGAAGCCTACCAATATGATTTAATATTCCAACTATATGTCCTTATCGAAATTAAAGTGTTAAGACTTTTATTTCCCTATGCTTTCCTTAGCATAATATAGTAATCCCATCTTTCTTTGCCTAATCTAATTCACAGTTAGTTCCTCCTCAATTAGTTAGGTATCATGCTAATCAAATCCTAAAAATTAGAAAGCCTTATACGCGGCCATGGTGGAATGCAACTTCCTACCAGTAATCAACCTAGGGTGCCTTGGAGAAAGTCAAACGTCTAGATTTGTGAACTGAAAAATGATCTGCTTGATTATCATATGTATGCTTTGCTTATGATGAACAAAAAGTTTCCTGCACAGTGGCTGCCTATGATGTGATCAGTTGACCTCCAAACCATGGGAGGAGCCTCACATGCATCAGTACAGGCAGTGTGCTTCAGTGTCATTTTGTTGGACTCGTATCTATAATTGCAATGGTTATTGCGGTAGTGCATATCTAGACAAAAACTAGTCAGCTTTTGTAGGGATTTCAGGGATTTCAGAAGTGATGATAGTTGTAGGAAATGAAAATTTAATACTGTTGAAAATGCATGATCTATTACTGAATGCATGATTCATGTGTTTTTAGATTCTTGATTGAGGGAGTTGGCCATAGCTAGTTATTAGCTTTGGATGTTCTGAAGCTTATAATAGCTTGTTTATTTATCTACAAAATAAATATTATCTACAAGAATTAAGGTTGAGTGTTCTTTTGTAATCTCATGCAGCTTTGAAAATGTCCTATCTTTCTGTTTTTGCTACACATTAATGAAGAAAGGGCAGAAAACTTCCTTTGTAATTCTCTACGTTGCCAAAACTGAGTCATAGTTCGATAATGTTGGTGGCAGGTTGACTTAGTGTATAACACTTTGAAAGTTTAAAGATTGCTCTATGATAACCCCATGTGTCGACTAGTTTTACCGAAAGTGTGAAATATTTATGTTGTCTGGTGGCAGGTGACAAGTGTGAGTTACCACCCAGAAGATAGCTGTATGATAACCTCATCCGTTGATGGATCGGTTCGGGTGTGGAAAACCTAAGCATGGCGTTCGTTTGTGCTCCGGGTGCCTTTTTCTCTATGGTTACTCTTTGCTGTCCAGATTTGTTCAGGTAGGTAAACAAATGTAAATTTCTTTTGTTGGTATAAAAAATAGAGCCCAGTAGCTATACCTTGTCTACGTGCTTTAATCAGTAGAGCCCAAAGTTACTGAATCGTTGTTCAGTTTACAAACTTGGTGGATCTTGCTAGGCCCGTCAAACGGGTTGGGTCACCCGTTGAATAATCGTTACCCATATACTAATTTCACTTATTGGATAAGACTTATTGGATAATGATCCATTGGGTTAATGGATATAATTGGGTTATAGTTATTGGGTTTAGTTGGGTTGGATAATTGGTTATCCGTTGGATAATTTTGGGTGGGTCGAGTTGGGTTGGATAACGGTTGACCCGTGGATAATTTCATATCATAAGATAACAAAATTTTCACAAATTTGATTACGAATAATTTAATTTTTCTCTAACACATATAATCAACTTAGAAACGATCAAATTCTTGATTCATCATATTTGTCGATTTCGGTTCATGTTTTAATCAATTTTAATTTGAACCAATTAAAATTTGATAAATGATCTTGACGAAAGAAGTAGAAGTAGTATTTAAGAAATTTTTACTAAATTTGAAAAATCTTGAAATATGAAGATTTTTAAAAATATTTTCTTTTATTGAACATAAGAAAATAATAAATGAAATTCCCACATTTGGCCACTCGAATAAATATTTCCTTTTTTTGTAGTTATGTACACGATTCAGCCTACATCAAAGAATGATTACGGTTAATCGTAATTTTTCATTCTAAGTAAAATGTTACATGGCTTATCCATTTAAAGTTTAAATAGTTGAAACAACCAATTATCCATTAAGTATATATTGAATTATCCATTGGGTATTTACTAATTATCCATTGGGTCTATACTAATTATCTATTGGATCGAACTAAATGACCAATTGGGTATATGTCATTTATTTGGGTGAAACGTGAATTACCCATCAAGTCCGCGTTCTTTCTCAGTTCTCAGTTCTCACTTTCCAGATTGCGTTTTGTTTCATCAGTCTGTGTTTTGTTCATCAATCGGTCTGCATATTGTTCATATTCGAGTTCATAAATTTATATTATGTAATATAATATTATGTACATTATATTATATTTAATAAAAATAAAAAATATGTAATATGTTGGGTTTGTAAACTCAACGAAACTAACGAACAATATTACTTGGGATCGAGCTCGAGCTCAAATACTGTACGAACTCGAATATTGTACGAACTCAAATACTGTACGATATTGAAATCGAATACTGTACAAACTCGAATACTGTACGAGATTGAGCTCGAATACTGTACAAACTCGAATACTGTACGAGATTGAGCTCGAATACTGTACGAGATTGAGCTCGAATACTGTACAAACTCGAATACTGTACGAGATTGAGCTCGAATACTGTAACAACTCGAATACTGTACGAGATTGAGCTTGAATATTGTATGAACTTAAATACTGTTTGAGATTGAGCTCGAATATTGTACGAGATTGAGCTCGAATACTGTACGAGATTGAGCTCGAATAATGTACGAGATTGAGTTCAAATACTGTACGAACTCGAATACTCTATGAACTCGAATACTGTACGAGATTAAGCTCGAATACTGTATGAATTCGAATACTGTACGAGATTGAGCTCGAATACTGTATGCACTCGAGTACTGTATGAATTCGTATACTGTACGAGATTGAACTCGAATATTGTACGAACTCGAATACTGTACGAGATTGAGTGCAAATTTTGTACGAACTCGAATACTGTACGAGATTGAGTTCGAATACTTTACGAGATCGGATACTGTACGAACTCGAATATTGTACGAGATTGAGCTTGAATAATTTGTGAATTATAATTTGTGAATTATAGTGAATATTTATGTTAAATATTACACATGCATTTAATTGGGTAATTTTGGATATTTATTGGGTATTTGTTACGTTCTTATTAAGTTAACATAATATGGGGCCCATGGAGATCAAAATTTTTCATTAACACAATTATTTTCATCCCGCTCAATCCCAAAAACTAATGAGCATTTAATACCTGATTCCATTGGATAATGACAACTTGTAACCCAAATCGATAGTAAATGTTTAATGATAACTTATTGGGTTAATTATATAATGACTTATTGGTTAATATATTTTAACCTATTAGGTCATATGAATATCTCATGGGTTATCCATTTAATGATCCAACACATTTATGACTCAACCCATTATGATCCATTTAATAAATGGGTTAATTGGATAATGATCCACTGGATAATGATCCACTGGATAATGATCCACTGGATAATGATCCACTGGATAATGATCTATTGGATTTGGATAATGAGTTTATCCAATTAACCCATTTGACGGGCCTAGATCTTGCTACTTCTATGCCATTACTTTTTTTTCTTTTTCTGTTACCCGTATTTTCTCTCTTTTGGCTTTGTGGTGGTTTTCTCTTTTTCTTTTTAGTGAATTGTTACTAATTGATTCTGCAAAAACGGCAGGGCTATGATTGAGGTGGCAGTATCAAGTTCTTGCAAATTGTGTCATCTGGAAATGCAGAAATATAGGCTTCTGAAAGAGTTGTCTTGTGACATTTTTTTTAAAAAATTCATCTTATGACATTTTTCTTTTGAAATTCATCTTAGAAGACGCTTTCGGGGAAGTTTTTAAAGCATAATGTAATGCCTTAGATGGGCAAAGGATAGGCACAGCCGTACAGAAGAGGAGATGATGGGTATGTGAGGGAAAGTCTTTGCCATACTCCATAGTGACACTATAGGTTTAGATGCTTGGATTTAGGTGGAGGAAATGAGTGGATGAAATTGAATGTAGAAAGTAAAAAGTAGAATGAGTGGATAAAACTGAAGTAATCTTGTCAAAAATAAAAAGCGTGCCAATATAAAAAAAAATTTAAAAAGGAAAGTGTGTCACTAATAAAGGGAGTATATTTTTAAAAAATTAAATGGTCACATGCACGAGGGTTTATAGAATTTCTATCCCTTTTTTATTAAGTTTAAATTTGCACTAACAATGTATGATATGAGATAAGCTCATTAACACCGAAGTACTAATTAAATACTACAAATCTAATATTATATTGATATCGTTTAGCGCTATTGTATATTTCTCTTTTAGCCAAGGAAAGTCTTTTGACATACATACTCTATGAATATGAATGCTTTAGATTATTTTTTCCTCTCGTGAGTATGCTACAATATTGGATATTTTTTCCGTTTAAGAGCATGTGCAGTGGTGGTTTCATAATTTTAAGAAACCGCTCTAGATATCGAAAATGTTCACATTGGTGATCTCTAGAGCGATTTCTCAAAAAATTGCTCAGTGGTCTCTTGGTAAGAGACTGGGTAAGAGCCCACTTTTTTCCTCTTCTGTTAGGTGTTGGGGTTGTTTGCATGCGGCCCTTTTTTATCATTGGCCTACGTGCCCCACTAATGGTTGTTTATCTTTTTTTTATTCAATGGAGGGATACGTGGTCACCCTTGATTGGGTCATATGTCCCAGCCTTTTTTTTCTTTTTCTTTTTTTTTAAAAAAAATCTAAAATTACTTTAAAATCTGTAAAAGTATGGGGGAAAATTGTTCATAAAATATTTAATAATTTTTTAAAAAGCAAAATTTAAATTTTAAATGGAAATGTATTATTAAATTTTACATTTAATTTAAATTGGGTGGACAAATTTATTTAAAATAAATGCAAAAAAATTATTGAGAATGATAAAGAAAATCAAGTGGGATTTATGAATGGTAGAAAGTGATTTCTTACCACTTTAAAAAAAAGGATAATTTATCTATGATCGTTAGTATGGTTATCTATGTAGTGCTGTAAAAAAAGTTGATATTTATAAACTAACTGGTATGAGGAATTCATAATATCATATACAATAATATTGTTGTTCATATATCTATTTAAATATGCAATCAAATTCTGACAGAGAATAGTATCAAAAGAGTATGGCAAAGTCTTGGGAAAGACGGGCTTCCCATATGCTTATTGGAAAGACGGGTATAATTAGAATAATAAAAAGTAAAAGATCTTAGTTGCAATATTAAAATTTTAGTATTCAACATGTAGTAGTTATAAAATTTATAACTCAGTTCATGCAACCCAAAAATTTTATCTTTAGTTCTTCTAATTTACGCTATAAACCTTGGTGTTTTCATAATTTATGGAAAGACCGTGTTTCAAGAGACGAACTCAAAGAGTATAGTGCAAATAAAGGTGAGATAAAGAAATTATAAAAATAACAGCAAGCTACCCTTCGCGAATGTTCTTTGTAATCTTTATCTAGAGTGCAATATAATAAAAAATTTGGAGAAA
Source organism: Rubia yunnanensis (assembly GCA_037428765.1). Classification (NCBI taxonomy): domain Eukaryota; kingdom Viridiplantae; phylum Streptophyta; class Magnoliopsida; order Gentianales; family Rubiaceae; genus Rubia; species Rubia yunnanensis. The sequence goes on along the minus strand of CM075069.1, from coordinate 57,959,064 downwards.
GTCTAAGAAGTGATATTCTTTAAGGAATAGAACATGTTAGGGACTTAAATGTAATTTGAAGGCTCGTACAAATACATCCCTAATTTTGATTTAACATTTTTTCTCGTAATCCTCTCCTTCCGCTCGTAAATTATGCCATCTCCCGTCCGTCGTAGGCTCTGCTATCGTCAGTTCCATCATGGCTCCCTCTCGTAACTGTTGTCGATTCTGCCGTAGCCCCGCAACCTTCGTCCCAGGGACTTCTCCGTCTTTCTTATGCTTTTCGACGTCCATTTTGGTTCATTTGAGGTTCGTTGGATAGTTATCGGATGTCCCCGAAGGGACCGTCAGCTAGTAAGCATTTGTTCTCTTTTTAATTAATGTTTAGGTAATGGGAAGGACCAAACAATGTGTGCATAGAAAAGGAGATCCTATTGATGAAAAAAAATTATGTCAAAAGAAAAGAAATGCGCGACCTAAATTTGAAAATTTGTCTCAGAGTTACTACTTTGTTATGGTATTTGTTTGATCGTTGCATTATTTGCCATTACTTTGATTTTTCTGGATTTTGAATGTTGATAGGCTATTATTTTTCTGTGTTTTGAGTTGATATGTGCATTTTTCTCTAAGATTTTAAATTGTTTTGGCGCATTTCATGAGCCGCTCTATTCACTTTTAATTTCGGCCAAACTATAATTTAGGGTTTAGAATTTAGTTATGATTAGATTAGATTTAGTAAGATTAGATAAGACAATGTTCATTCAAGACTTATGCTGGATGAATTCAACCGTATCTATCTTTATTTTAGGTATTTTAGTTTGATATGCTTTCAGTTTCTTTAAGGTGTCACAAGTCTTTCCAGTTTTTGACGGGAATTACCAAATCATGTCTTCTTTCTGATTTGCACTGGCAAAACTATATCTTATAAATAAGGAAGGCCTTGGACGAATTTGGAGTCATCTTTTATCAGTCATACACTCACTCTGTACTTATTATGATTTAAATCATTGGGTTTGTTTCTGTTATAAACATTATCGACGAAACGGTAGGAAGAGTCCTCGTCGGCGAGTTGAACAAGAGGGAGTGCTGAGGAGAGATAGGGAGGAGAGTAGGATTTTAGTTGCCAGCGGTAGAGGAGGAAGGTGGTGTAGGCTAGTTGAAGAGGAAGAAGATGGAGGGACTGAATGGTAATTAAAATAAATGTTAATAGTCTTTTTTACCCTTAATTTTGTTAAAAATTTAGAAACTAACAATATTGACTTTAGATTTAACAGCTTAACCCGACAAAATGGTCATGATTTAGCTGTTTTGTAAGTTAAGAGACTAAAAATGTTCAAAAAAATGATAAGGGACCAAAGATGAACATCGTGGTAATTTGAGGTTTACGAAAGTCGTTTGCTCTTAAAATTATTATATTTAGTCAGCGATTCAGTATAATATATTTATCCATGACGATGTATGTCAAGATCATTTAAATGTACTTCCTTTGGTCCCAAAATATTGGCACCAAACAATGAGCACTTTTTTTAAAAAAATAAAATGAGTGGAAGAGATTGTATGCTGAAGAGTAAAAAGTAAATTTAGTGGATAAAAATAATCTAGAATTTGCCCAAATTGAAAGGTGTCAATATAAAAAATCTATAAAAAAAGAAATGGTGCCAATATACAAAAATCGAAGGGAGTATGTCTTTTGATACTCTCTTTGTTTCTTTATTATTGACATACTTTCCTTTTTGAGTTATTTATTTGATATTGGCACACTTTTCTTTTTGAGTTGTTTATTTTATATTGGCACACTTTCTTTTTGAGCTGTTAATTTTATATTGGCACACTTTAATTTTTGAGTTGTTTATTTCATATTAACACACTTTCCTTTTTGAGGAGTTTATTTTATATTGACACATTTTCTATTTTTGAGAAAAAAATTAATTTAATTTATTCATTTTACTTTTAACTTTCTACATTCAATTTCATCCACTCATTTTTAAGTATTTAAACATATGTGAGGGAGTAAAAAAATTGACAAAGAAAAAACTGGTGGTTGCTTGATGGGCATCCATTGGATAACAGGCAGGCAAAGGCCATAAAGACATTGCAGCATCCACAGAAGTAGTACCACTGGTATTGACTATTGTACAGCTCACATTGGAAACAAAAACACGGTCACTTACTTTAGTGGTGTTTGGAATAGTGTACCACACACTACTAGTCCGTGTCTCAGCCTGTGACCAAATAATGAAGGATTTTGGTGGTGGGGCCCGGCATCAAACTAGGTACTTTATCACTTCTTCCGCACACGCAGTCCGAAGCATGTGAGAAGTGTAACAGTAGACTAATTTTTTATATTTTTTTTGAAATAGTAACAGTAGACTGTTGAGTTGTTTAGTAATATAAATATTTTGGTAAAAAAACACAAATGAATGTTGTCCCATGGGGTTACCCCAAAACCACCTCTGGTTTTCAAAATTAACTTTATTTCTATTTTTGTTTGAAGTTTTAATAATACGTTAGATTAATAATGGCACCATAAGTTTAAGTGTTTGGATTTAAATGAAAAAAAAATGAGTGAATGAAATTGAATTTAGAAAGTAAAAGGTAGAATAAGTGGATGAAATTAAAAAAATCTTGCCAAAAATAAAAGTATGTCAATATAAAAGAAACAATTCGAAAAGGAAAGTGTGCCACTAATAAAAAAATTGAGGGAGTGAGATTATTTTTTTAAAATTTAATTTTCTTTTTCACTCTTTCAAAATAATCTACTTCGCTCATTTTCTTTTCATTAAAAAGTGTGTCAATTACTTGAAAGTCAATGTTAAAAGATGAGAGGAGGTATTAAAATTCTTCGGTAAAAACAATTCTACCATCGTCTATTTATATGAGTATTTATAAGTATGTATTAATGTTATATGAAACATGGAAGGATTGAAATGAGCTGATAAAATTTTAAAGGGAAAGTCTCAGGAAAGACGGTATTTCCATAAGCCTATGGACAGTCTTAAGGGCATTTGACTTAAATGTTGTAATTTTTTATAAAATTTTAATATTGCATTTTATAAGTTAAAACAAGTAATAATATGTATTTGAAGGTGAAAATATAAAAATATGTGATGTAAAAAAATATTTTGAAAAATTTTAAATTTTGTATGTAATTTAAGAAATGCAGTGTATAAGGTAAAGTGGCATGTCCATAAGCTTATGGACAGACCGCCTGTCAGGAGACCCAATCAATTTTAAATACGGATTTCAGTTTAAATAAATTAGTAGAGTACCATCGCACGTTGCGCGGTATTAATAATTAAAATATTACGATTAAATTTTATGTACATGTTGTGTCTTACATTTAAAATTGAAAATAAATAATTTTATTTAAAATTTTAAAGTTTAGTCATCTAAGGAAAACTATATGAGATAGTTAGAAATCGTTAAATATTGAATACAACTAGCAGGAGTCTCACCGCACGTTGCGCGGTATTCTTGATTAGAAATGTGGACAATTTTTCATACACTTTCAACCTCTCATATTTAAATTGAAAAAAAATTGTTTTATTATATTCTTAAGTTTAGTTATCTAAAAATAATATGTATCATGAAGAGAAATAATTTCTTTAGATAAGAAATGAAAACAAACATTTTTATTCTCCTATTATATTGGTGATTGTTTTGTTATATTCCAATTTATCACAAATAGAATGATGAACTACACAAAAAATTAATATTCAAATAGAAATATTTAGTGTTTAAATATTGAGTTTCACGATAATGAACCAGGACAATGTATTCCATGGACATGAGAAATAACCAAAAATTTAAAATGTTTCGTTCACGTACCATCACTTTAACGTCAACATTTTGCTTTTAAAATACTCGTCTTAGCAATAGTAAAATGTTTCTACTTCCAGTCTTCCAAGCATTTTTAATGTGTTTCTTTCTTTGTATTTGAATGGGGCCGAGTAATTATAAATTTATAATATGTATCATCCCACTACGTTTGCACTTGAAATCTTTAACTACTGAATCTGCATAATACTTTACAGTTACAAGCAGGTAACAAAATATACACTATGCAGAATAATAAATAATAATAATAATTATAATAAGGATTTACCCATGGAAATGCTTTATATTTAACATAATATGACCTCAACTTCCCCCCTGATGATCTAGTTTATCAAAAAAAAAAGTTAATGAAATCATTCCAATTTGCAATACCATATATATACTTCATCAATTCACTTTTCATTGGCAAAAATTGTTCTAAATGACACGTAATTGATGACCATTTGGAAAATTTGGGCAAATTAGGTGTCTTCGTTCAAATGAAGATATAAAAGAAGAACAAAACGAAGTGAGAGGCAGTGACAATGTGACATAGAAGATTATGAAAATGTACTATAAATACTGAGACAAGGACAAAGGTATACTAAGGTATATTGTAAAGAATAGAAAAATGTAATGTGTAAAGTGCATAAATAATCGAAAGTCCATATATGACCTTGTAAAATCTAAATGTGCGAAAGTAGCCCTAAGTTTATGTAAATTTGTATAGTTATACCCATTTTGCTCAATTCCAACGTTGACTGAATGAAGTCAGTTGTTGATCAATCATAAAAAGACATAAATACACACGGGATCAAAACAAAAATTTTGATGACCATTCTACCCATAGATGACTTCTTCTTCTTTGTCGGCCACTACCGCGCCGCTCACCGACCACCATTGTCGCACGCCGCTGCTGCTCCACCTCTCCATTGCCGCTCACCCTATCTCCGATCCACTACACAGAACCACCGGAATCCACCCAGCCTCTCCCTTTCTCCCAAACCACCCCATCGCGCACCACCAACGACCACCACTCCCCCCCGACCATCACTCCCCTCCCTGCCCATGGCGTACTTTCGATCACTCGTAAAAATCATAATTTCTCAATCCTCCAAACCCCCCTCGTTGTAATCCCACCTCCTCCCTGTACCAACATTCACATGCAAATGGCCTCAACAACATATTGTCCCACTTTACCATATTTATACCGCCTAAATCACATAAACAATGACATTGGTGTCAATTCTCTCTCTCTCCCATTTGGGTCAAACACAAAAACACAGGCCAATCCACAATCTTCACCATAAAAGGGTTCATATACTGGCTCTGAAAAGTTCGACACGATTGTTGCAATTTGCATTCATGAAGTAGGTAAAATAGGGGATCCAAAAGAGATGAATTTCTCCACTGTTTTGGTGAAGAGACTGGGATAAAGACATGATGTGAAAGTTCTAAAATTTTCAAGAAAATGGAGGGGTTAAACAAAGCTTCACCGGAGCGGTTGGGATAAGGAAGGGAAGGGGTTAAATGGAGCTTCACCGAAGCGTTGGCGGAAGCAGAGTTAAATGCTCGGAAGAAACAAATAAATGAAGAAGAAGAAAAGAAAAGGAGGAAGAAGAAGAAGAGGGAGGGAAAATCATGCTTTTCCTGTTTTTATTTTTTATTTTTTTAATTAGGGGTATAAGGGTCAGTTAACTGAATTCCGGCTAATTTCAGGTTGTCGGGATTAGATTGACATTTTCATCCAAAACTTAGGGTTAGATTGGTACTTTTAGATTTCACAATGTTATATTGACACTTTTGATCAAAACATAGAATTAAAAATGTGCTTTTCTCAAATGTAATTGATACTTTAAATAAAATGATACACATGTATGTAAAGAATAGAAAAATGTAATTGATACTTTGAATAAATTGATACCCATGTATGTAAATAATAGAAAATCATTATTTGATACTTCGAATAAAATGACACACATATCATAATTAAATTTCAGAATGCAAAACACAAATTACCAGCTCAACACACTACTATAATTACCAGTTCAACACGGCACTAAATTTAAAAAATCTGCAATATTTTTTATGTTGTTAGTTTAAAAATTTGGGATAAATTTTTATACACTTCCAATATCTCATATTTAAATTGGAAAGAAATAATTTTAAAAATTCAAGTTTAGCCATCTAGTAATAAAAATATAAATCATGAAGAGAAATATTAATTTAATTAGAAATAAAAACAAACATTTTATTCTCTAATATGGTTCTGATATTTGTTTAGACACCTTTATAATATCCATACATATGATGTAGAGTACTCAAAAAAGTGTAAATTTGAATCTAATTTGAAATTTGTGGAGTCAAAATTTAATTTTAGAGAAAATAATTAGCACTCACAACTTTTGTTATTTTTGAACATTTACTATTTATCAGTTACAACTTCGATAATTTTTTCTCTATATAAACTGCCTTGTTTAAAATTATTTTATATTATACATTTAAAAAAATAAATTTAACTTAAAGTATAATAATATGCTTAACTTATTAATTATTATTGTTTGACATTCAACATTTATATTTAATTGTAAATAATGATGAATATTGTAAAAGCATGTGGGACCTATCAAGCAATACATAATATAACTTACTATTGTGTGAGTGTGTAGTTTGTCACGTCATTAGTTTGAAAAATGATATGGCAAGTCAATTTACAACACCTTGTAATTTATCATTGGAGATGCTCTAATATTCCTCCGTTTCTTTATACTACTTCGAAATTGTTTTTACCTCGCTCGTTTATGGAAACTAACTTGACATGAAATAATTGTAAAAAATTTGAATATTTTAGGAAAGTAATGAGACCAGTCTAAAACATGTTAAAGTTTAAAGGGAATTGTGAGAATTTATCAACATATTATTTGCAATTTAAAACAATTTTCAAATCATATCATTTTTATTGGAACGACGAAAAAGGAAATCGTTTCACTTTTACTGGGATGGAAGGAGTATATGACAATATAGTGAATGAAATGTAAGGATTAAATTAAATTTGAAAGGGACAAATTTGAGTGAATGGATAAAATCTTATCAAAAAGCATTAAATGTGTCAATATAAAAAAAACAACTGTAAACAAAAATTGTGTCAAATATAATGAAACACATGGAGCAATTTCCAAAATGATTTGATTATATGTAAATTGATGTTATTGTAATCGGGATGGTAAATTAGCGAATGAATTGAATACAAAATGAATAATGATTTGAGAAAAATATGGAATTGGTCAATTTTAACATGTTTTACAACTGATCCTAAATGTGTTGGATTATAAACTGGTCAAGTTGATTCCGGCACAACTTGCTTTTGAAAATCACTTAACCCATCCATGGGCTCAACCCGTATAGATCCATAAACTAAAAATTGCATTTGATTTTTTTTAAAAAAATTTCTAAATCAATTCCGTTTTAGAAAATTCAAAAATATAATTCATAGATTATATATCTTCTCAAACTCATTTTTCTTTAAATCCCAACCTGTAGTTTGAGAAAGAAAAGAAGGTAAACATGTTGTTTTGACACATATCTAAATTTTATAGAAATGAAAATCAACTAATTTTCCAATATGTCCAACCCATATTTTAAAATTTACTCATTAACTTGCAACTCATTTTACGATAAAAATGAACAACCCATTTTGCTTGATCCCTATGAAGCGTATTTTCATGTGTTTTTGATTGAGTTATATTTCAAAACGCAGTGTACACACAAATAAGTTCAAAAAGGTCATAGATGAAAGAAAGCCATGACACCAAATATACGAAAGTTTACATCTTTATTCACATGAAGAAAAAGAGAGAATATATTACAAACTGACTTTAGAAAGCTTCACAAAAATATGGAAGTAGTCTGGGATTGGCTTACAAAAACTGAGCCAAAATCGTACCCCATTCTATCAATAATATCAAGAATGAATGATCATTCATCCCTATACTACCAAACATGTATGAATCTTTCTTGCGAATGCACCAAATTCGAGAACCCTCCAAAGGGACTCTTTTCACTTTAATTCTGCGTAATCTTAATGAGAGAACAAAAAATCGATGATCACAGCATTAAGAATGAATTAACAATAGCTAAGTAGAGCGGCATGCCAAAAAATGAGGAGTGAGACCCAGCGCTCGCAATTCCCTCACACTATGCTGAGCAGGCTTGGTTTTCTACAAACAAGCAATAATTTGAAGGGAAACAATGACAATAAAGGGCTTGAGTCAGTAGATATAATAGCTTATAACAATTATAAAGTATAATTCTAGAAGTTTTAAACAGGAAAAAAAACAATTTTGATGTTGTGCCAACTAAACTTAATAAAGAAAAGGATCGAAGAAACTTACTTGTTCACCCACAACTCCAAGAACTGGTATAAGACTGACATGAATGAGGCAGAAGTTATCTAGTCCTGATAAGGAACATAGAAGAGTAATTACATTTCAATCAGTTTCCAGTAATTTGATAAACTCCGTCAACTAGTTTTCTTTACTAAAGCACTATTTTCCACCACTAACACTCATACTCGTACTGTATCTCCCTATTAAGATTCTATAGAGGACACAAACAATGGTGTAATGTATTCCAAACATGACTTAAAATAAAGAGAAAGAAGCAGCTAATGAGGGATATCATAAGTTATATAATATTCAACCAAACATAAGGAACTCTTACCTACTGCAAAAAACAACTGTCGTTGAGCCTCGATGAAAGGCATTGACTCAATGTCACCTAAAAGTTTTAACATGATTTCAAGAATTAGGAGAAGTTCTTTAGTGGGTCATTAAATGTACTCTAGTACCAAACAAAATTAAGCAGCATGGCAACATGGCAACATGGAGTACCTACAGGAATGATAGATACTCTTTCTATCTAGTTTCTTATTGAATCAGTAATGTGCAGAACAACCTATCAAAGAAAAAAATATCACCATAAAATAATTACTAACTTAAGCTACTGTCATGGAAACACAAGTAAAGTAACACACAGAGCATCACCTGAACAGTCTTTCCAAGGAACTTGCCTTCCCTTTTCTTATCAAGTACATACTAAAAAAAGAAAAATAAAGAAAATCCATTAGCTAGAGCCATAACCCGCAAGTGAAACACAAGTAATAATCTAAAACATCATCCACCTGATAAATCTTCCCAGTGGTAATATTGTTGTCCCTAGTAAGTGTCACATCCAAAAATCGCTCATAATTCCCCAAATCTTTTGAAAAAAATTACAACACCAATCTCAATAATGAAGGGGAGGTAGTAATCTCAAAAATGAATGCCCCAAACAAAGAAGGAAATTTTTTGAGAAAACAAGAAAAGATGAAGAATGCATGGGCTGTTTGGAAATTTAGGCATACAGACTTTGTATATTCAATGCTAACAACGTTGCACAAAATTATCTATTTTTCACAGGCACATCCTTCAGTTACTTGGCTTATTTAAACAATCAATATTTGATTAAATCTCCAAAAACGTACTTGCAAGCAATCCTCTACAATGTGCAGTAGGTTGGTGTTAAATTATGATCAATAACTTCCTTAGTTAAGAAATGGGAAAAGAAAGGAAGGTTTCTTTAAACAAATTTTTTTCCCAGGAAAACAAATTTCAGAGGCCAGTCATGCTCTGACAGGAGAAAGGCTTATGAAAATTGGGTGAAAGCTTTTAAGAGAATGTTAGAACCAGACACGGTTGGAAAGAAAGCCAACTACAGTTGAAGATATGAACAAGGAATGAAAGTTTCACTCCACCATTGTATAATTTCTGACAGAATACAAAAGTTATATGCTTGATCACAACAAGTTTTTCTTCTCATCCCTGTATATACAGCCTGCTATTTTAGAGATTCCGGGAAAATGTCTGATTGTAGAAAATTTTAATTATTAAAAAAAATAAATAAAACACATCCACAAAAAAAACACACCCACCAGAGAATGGGGACCCGTGATTTGAAAGGCATGAAAACAAGTTCATTCTTAACTGACTATTCTAAGACCATTTTCAGGTTGAACATTAACCAAGCCATTAAGAGACTCTGCAAGAAATAAGCAACATCATCTTAACATTACCATCTATTGGCCTCATTCTTGTTCTTATCTTTAATATATCAGGTCGAGGAGTTATAGATTATGATATTCCAATACCTTAGATCCCTATCTAATCAACATAGTAGAAAACCCCCAAAGTAATTAATGAAAAGACAAACTTGAAAACTGCGATCACACTCACCTTACTCTACTCATTCACAAATACCAAATGAGGTTGATTTCGCAATCCAGCAACTCTCAAAATTAATCTTTCAAAAAAGAAACTTGTGTAACACCAAATTGTTGTAAAACAGTTGCATACACGTATTATTAGATTTCAGCAGATCATTTGTCATTTTTTAATTAAAAAGAGTTGCTTCATGGCAAGTTCCAAAGTGAAAATTCTGGGTACCCTTCCATTAGGAAATTCAGCCCTGTAACCCGACCAGTGAACCTTCACCGATAATATTTTCTTGAGGAGAGTATAAGAAGTAAAACGGTTTAGCATAAGCCAAGGTACTCACTAACTTGCACTCTTCTAGAATTGTCTAAGGAGCCTAATTTATCTAGTTTAAAATTAGAATCAACCATTTTCTTTAGTTACCTTATCTCAATAATCATACCAGCAGGCATCACCTTCGAAGTTTGCAAGTAACGCTGTCCCATAACATGCGTAAATGCAACAGCAAAAACTGTTTCAACAACCATAAGAAAATAGTAAGATAAGAAGTTATGGAAAACTATCATGACGAGAACTTAGAGAGCCAAATTCAATATCATATCATGATGATTGAGATGCATCAAGCAGTAGTAGTTCACAAGCTAAAAAAAGCTAAAACTAAGACTTACTATTTGAAATGGCTAGATTATATAGACTTCTGCCTTCCCCTTTCAGCAAAACCCTCACTGTCTGGGTTGCATAAAATCACGAGGATAAGCCTTGTAAATATCCACAAAAAAATAAATAGATAGCATCACAACAATAAACTGCAATAAGAAGATGATTGAATCAAATTGTTTAGAATCAATTAAACAAGCCTTATCCACTCTGAATTAAATTTAGGTTTCTTCGTGTCTGAGAATCGAATTTTTAACTTTGATCTTATAGCCTATACAAATTCGCCATCATTTATAATCAAATTTACGATGTACGAAAAAATCATTCGTAATCAAATTCACTATCAACAATCACTCCAAACATAATAGATATCACACAATCATCATTCAGAAACTGAGAAAAATAACCAAAAAATATCGTAAATTGATGAAAAATACATCGCTTGTATACAAGAAAAGTTGCTTTTTGGATTTGGGATTACTCGGCCCGTCCAAGTTGCAACTGTATGCTTCTCATTGTCGTTGCCGCTTCAACTTGTCCTTGTTCCATCCGCAGCCATATTAATCCAATTCTCGGCTTGTTCTTGGCGAGGAGGCGGAGCTCCAGCGCCGCCTCCTTCTGCAGTTGGATTGATGGAGAGTCGAGGCTGGAGACCATCTGAGTGATGAATTCGTCGGAGGCGGTGGCTTTGGGATGAGGAACTTGTAAAGATATCGAACAGGAGCGGAGGTGAGGAAGAAGGCGATGAAGAAGCGGAACATGGAAGAAGAAAGGGATTTTGAAGGCAAAACAATGTCGTTTTCTCAAAGAAATGAACTCATATAATTACTTTAAAAGCCCCGATTGATACACAGAAAGCAAACAATATCGATTATAGGGTCTTGGGATGAATTTGATTATTTTTATAATATTTTATTCAAATTACTTAAAAAGTAATTATTTATATGTTGAGATTCATTTTTAAAAGATTATCATAATTATATGTATCTCATTGCAATAAATAAAAGTATATCAAATGACCTTATTAGTCTCATTAATTATAAAATTTTCTCATTTAACAGTTAATCGGTCTAAAACAAGACTTTATCATAAATAAATAAATAAATAATCTGTATACATATTTCTATCAAAAGTACTCTAACAATGTATAAAAAAATCCGAACATTTAAAGTTAGTCGGTTTAAAACAAGACTTTGTCATATATGAATAAATAAATAAATAATATGTATACATGTTTCTATCAAAAGTCCTCTATCAAGGTATAAAAAAATCCAAACATTTTGTTATTGAAGATTATCAATTTCTTTGAATCTTCTTCAGTGATATATATATATATATATATATATATATATATATTACAATGAGATATTTATAGTTTATTTATATCTTAAGAAGTTATAATTTAAAACAATTTATGATGTTTATATATAGTAAATAAATAAAATCAATAAAATATTATAATATTAGTATGTTATTTTTAGACAACTTGGATTTAGGTTAGTCAAAATTACTTCAATATCCTCAGTTGACAGCATCATCCAAAAGCAAACAATTTCTATTATGTGGTGCTTGAGATGAGATTACATATAGTAAAGAATTAAAATCAGTAGCATATTATAATATTAGTATGTTATTTTTAGACAACTTGGATTTAGGTTAATCGAATGACTTCAATATTCTCGGTTGACACCACCATCCAAAAGCAAACAATTTCTATTATGTGGTGTTTGGGAAAAGAGTCTGTCACTTGAAAGACGGTCTTTCCATAAATTATGGAAAGACCAAGGTTTAAACTGCAAATTAGAATAAATGAATATAAAATTTTTGGGTTGCATTAATTAGGTTATAAACTTATATTTCTGCATGTTGCATAAAATTTTTTAATATTACAACTAAAACTTTTACCTTTCTATTATTCTAATTAGAGAAAGTCTTGCTGCATGTTGCATAATAAATTTTAATATTGCAACTAAAATTTTTACCTTCCTATTATTCTAATTAGAGAAAGTTTTGGGAAATGTGGTATTTCCATAAGTTTATGGACAATTAAGCTAAAACAAATTGCAAAATCTCTCTTGCACTTTCTCTTTCTAAAATAATTTTTTCTCTGCCTTCTCACTACACTAAAACCATAGCTTACTAGTCCAGAGGGGAAGCCGCCACCGGAAACTTCCGCCTCCGTGGCTCTCCCTTCCCGATCTCACCCCCAACACCCCTACCCCTCATTTCTTAGCAATAATCGAACATATTTGGCTAGATCCCGCGAACAACATCAATAATTTGGAGCTCCGAAGTTTTGAAATGATGGAAAAGTACTGGGTCGAAGCGGTGATGAAGCTCCGGTGCCTAAACGCAGAAGAAAGGCGACATTTTGAAGCGGCGGCGAAGAGTCGACGTTTTGAAATGCCGTTCAAGCGTCTGGCGTGGAAGCTCTGGTCAAAATGGCAATTTTCTTCCTCCACTGTTTCTTTTCTCCAATGGTCAGCGGTGGTGCTCCGGTGGCGCTCTCAGGGATGTAGTGGCTGTACTCTGGCGGTGCTCATGGTCCAGGCTGAGTAGCTTCCAGATTCGAGTTTACCTACCTCGAGTGTCACTGAGTCTACTCGGATCTAAGTCAACCAACTCAGATCCGGTAGTGACCAATTCAGACTAAACTAAGGAATCTGTCACTCAACTCAACAAGTCAACTCGGTAAGCAACTCAGCCCGAACGAATGGTTAGATAAGTCAAATGTTAAGTTATTTTTCCGAAGATAGCAAAGTATCAAGGGGTTATTCTCCACTTTTATTTTATTTTTCAACCTTCTTAATTTCTCTTTTCGGGTGGGAGGCTTTCAATTTATTTTGTTTTTTATTTATTTTGGCTTCTTTTTCACCTTTTCGGATTTTAGAATAAGCTGTTTTAATAGGGTTTTTTATTTAGAGTGTTGAAATGAATTTTTCATGTCAATGCATATTTCTCTGGAAGCCTAAGTCGTTAAAATATCATTGATTTCAGATTTGATATCCATATGAGACGTTGATGAGAAATCAAAGTCAAAGTTGTATTTTACAAACTTTTGGCGATATTGTTTCTATGGGGGCATATCAGATTTGTAAACTTTGGTCCAAAAGGAGATTTAGGGCATCTTTAAGTTGGTCCCAAATATCTTTTGGAGTCAAGTTAGGAAAAATTCCACGCACTATAAGTGATTTCACTACACTGATGGAGGATATTTTTGGCTATTAAAATGACAGATCTTAGTCTCCTACATTAAGAGGTGATGTAGACGGACTTGATCCTTAGCTGGGGGACTTCATTTATCTCATTTTGATTGCCATGGGTGTTTTATCAAAGGTGTTGATGGCTCATTTTGGATGCGTGTCTTGCAATACTTCACTGTGTTTGTTTCTGATGGTAGCCTTGAGTCAATTTATTGTGGCTTCACTATAGAGACGCGGTAGAAACCATTTACCTTACACGTGCCCTTATCATTGCCACATAGGCTTCTGCTCACCATTGTAATAGCGACTAGGGCATATGTGTATAGTTTAGTTGATTTGCATTTCAACTTGCCACAAGGTCTAGATTTTAATGTTTCATTCTTCGTGACCTATGTGTAAAAGATCCTAGTGATCTTCAAGTGTTCTGATGTAAGCCTACGGGCACTGCTTCATGTAAGCTTTCAGGCAACAATTGATCTTTAATAGAAAGGGGTCAAAAATCCTATAAACCCGATTAATTATTAAAAAAACAAAATTTTTTTGCAAATTTGTGAGATAAGTGTAGGTTTGTAATGTGTGTAAAATGGCAAGTGGAAAGTGAAAGGAATGTAAAGTATATTTACGTGCGTTAGCGTGTAATAGGACATCCATCTAAAGAAAAGTTGAAACTTAAGGTAAGAAATTAATACATGAGAAAGTTTCAGCAAAAGCAGTATTTCCATTAACTTATGACCGTTTACGGGGCTTTTACCTAAAATGTTATAATTTTTTTATAAAATTTAAATATTGTATTTTATAAGTTAAAATAAGTAATAATATGTAGAGTCCGTCTCTTGAAAGACGGTATTTCCATTAGCCATGGAAAGATCAATGTTTAAAGTGCAAATTAGAAGAAATGAAGATAAAATTTCTGGGTTGTATGAATCAGGCTATAAACTTTATAACTACTACACGTTGCACGATAAATTTTTAATATTGCAACTAAGGCATTTTACCTTTTATTATTTTAATTAAACCCCGTCTTTCCACTGGCTTATGAAAATACGGTCTTTCCCAAGACTTTGCCTTATATGTATTTGAAAGTAAAAATATAAAAATATATTAATAAAAAATATTTTTAAAAATTCTAAATTTTGTATGTAATTTAACAAATGCAATGTATAAGACAAAAATAAGTGGTCTTGACCTATATTACTGATCTCTATAATTTCGAGGGAAGCGATGAAAGTCCAATCTCTAAAATTGGATGATTATCTAGATTTGTCTTTTGAGTGACAGACAACCTGTCTATGAGCTTATGAACATGTCAGGGACCAATTTACAATTAACATAAATTAAACAAAATATGCAAGTTAAATTGCAAATATCCAACTCAGCTTCGCCGCTCCAGATCGACTAGCCTTGTCGCGCTGATGAAGCTCCATGTGCCATCTCCGACAATGCGCCACCACTCACCACAGTCGTCGGCGAAGAGCTCTACTACAGCTCGAGAACCCAACCATCAGCCGCATCAGTCCAGCCACCGTCTCCATGTCTCCAACTCAACTCCGACGAGTGAGTGCTCTAGCAAACCAAGAACATGGAAACTGATAAGGATGCCGAGCTTCTAGTTGCTTCCAAATTGATGATAATATGGAGTCCCCGGTGGAGCCGGAGCGGATTCCGTGCATGAATGTGGGGAGAGCACTAAAATCTCCTAATTCATATTTCACCAAGAGCCCTAGCTCAATTTGATCGCACAACCTCCCGGATTCATGGCGGGGCACGTTGAATCATCCCATGTTCAAAATAAGCTCAAAGTTTGCTACTCGCTAGTGTTTTTCTGCATGGTACTAGGCTTTGCACATGTCATATTTACTAAGGTTATGATTATTTTTGCATTTAAGAACCTGAGGTATGGAGAGACTACCTTGTACAAATAGGAAGGGTTGCAAGATTCTCGTTACTTTCTTCTTCACTGCGGTATCTAAGTTGTTATGTTTCATGATAATGGCCTAAAATCCTGATATATTTTTAATTCAAAATTGGTAGCAACTGATAATAGCACATGGCATCCATCCTCAGAATCATGCGGGTACGCGATTCATCTGCTCATACTAACAGATGCAATATTGAAGTGTAAACATATCAGCAACTTTTACTGATCAATTGAAAGTATGCATCTCTAGTGTACTTGACTACTTAGGAGACGTGATTTGGAAAAATATTGATTCCTTACCTATGGAGATGTTCGTTGATTGTAACTGCATATAACTTGAATGGTAGTATTGATGAAGCAGTGAAGGATGGTGATACTGCTCTTCATCTTACCTGTTTGTATGGTCATCTACCTTGTGTCCAGGCTGTTATCTCATCCTTTATGTACCTCGTGCTGAACTGTCTTATTTGAGTCAATTCCTGAATAATTAGCAGTATTTAGCTAATTAAACCCACATGTTGCATGGAAATGGTCTGCTTGTTTTTTACGGCATTGGATGTTGGAAAAGTTGTGTCATTTTGTTTAGGTTATCTGTGCAGTATATATGTCTACCATTTAAGGTTATCTAAAATGAGATGTTTTGATGCAATGTTTTGGTTTTTCTTGATCTGTGTGTATGTAGTTGCTTTATGATTGTACTTTGACGTTGTAAGTGACTTTTTTGTTTGTGATTTTTGGTAGGATGATTCCCCATAAGACCAAACGTGGAGCTGCTACCTTTGCTTGTCTGAAGGTTTATGAGGGTGTTCCACCACAATATGACAAGACTAGGAGGATGGTCATCACCGATGCACTCAAGTAAGTTAAATAGCTATTGTTTTGTTGTGGTGACAGCATGTTACTTTAGAGGTTTAACCTTTTGAACTGATCATTCGATGATTGTTTGATGGATAGGGTTCTGAGGTTGCAAGCTGGGCACAAGTACTGTCTGTTGGGACAGCTTTCTTCTAAGGTTGGATGGAACCATTATGATACCATCAAGGTTAGTATACTTGCATTTCTTACGGAATAGATTTTCCAAGTTTCTTGTGAAACCTTTCTTTATGTTACTCAGTTACGGTTGGATGTTTTTTACCCTGAATTTTTTACATGTTTCTGTTACTGTTGGTTATTTTTGTGGAATCTTGTGTCAGACATTCGTTGTACATGTTGCTTTTACTCTTCACTTATGCTTGCCCTATAAATGATTTATTCTCCAGTGTTGCAATACATGTTCACCCATATACCCATATAGAATTGATACTAGCAAACAATGCTCTTGTACTTGATAACCTCATTTCATATAGATTACCTTTCTCTCTGTACTAGTGAGATTTTTGTACATATGGCCGGTGCATATTTGGATTAGTGATTCTCACCTGTAATGTAAAAATTTGGCCCCATGAATGGATGAGTGACTGTCTCTTTGTGCAAGCTTCTTGTAATGTTTCAACCTACGATACCTTATTCTTCAGCTTTGTGTGAGCTTCTAGGAATTCTACTCCGAATTTCAAAGTCATTGTATGTTTGAAAAGGCAAATGACAAAATGATCAGCCTAATCTGATTATAATGTTAATGCTACACAAGAGTGTGTTAACAAGCTTGTGCTTTTGTTGCTTTTAGTGATGTCCATGAAATAAGAACAATCACATATTAACTGAACTGAAAAACTATGCAAGTGCTCTTCTTTTTGTTGGAATGCAAAGGGGGGTAGATTAAAATCAACAGATCAGGTTTGAAGCTACCAAAATGTGAGCACAAATGCAGAGGATGTCAACCATGCATTGCGGTGTAGTTTAGAACCCATAAAGAACATGTCACTTGGGTCTGGAATATGCCAATTATGAGCCCGAGGCATGGGTTTGCAAGTGCCCTTCTTCTTTCTTCATTCCATAATTTCCTCATCAATGTTTAGCTTTTGAATTACAATTCACTCTTTTGCTCCATGTATAATTGAGTGTAATGAGTATCCCAGTATTTATTTGTAGTTCGTACTAAAGCTTTGGAGAATTAATTTATTTGCACCCAACATTTTGATTCAACTCATAACCTTTCTCATATTCACTTCTTGTTTTACAACTAGCTTCTGATTTCCAAGGACAAAGGAGGCTAGAAATGTTATCCAGGTCGTGTTTTCTTTGTAGTGAAAAGGAGACTAGCAATGCTATCCGGATTGTGCATATTCTTGCTAATTTGTGCGATTGGTAAGTATACTTATGCAGCGTTCAACTTTAAGTGAAGAATCAACAAGTGAAAACAAAAAGTCATACATGGTACAACTAATAAGTACACACTGAATATTACGTAATGCTACATATATATAAAAAAATGTAGTTCCTAATTCAAAAGACAGTCAACAACAAATGAAAACAATAGGTCATACACAATACAACTAACAAATACACACTTAATACTAACAAATACAACATATAGGTAAACAAATGCAGTTCCTAATTTAAAATGAACAATCAACAAAAAATGAAGATAAAAAGTCATACCCAATACAACTAATTAGTACACACTGATACTAGCAAATGCAATATCTAAGTATACATATGCAACAAAAAATAAAAAATGTACAATCAACAACAAATGAAAACAAAAAGACATTCACAATACGCCTACAACTAATTAGTACACACTGATGCTAACAAATGCAATATCTAAGTATACATATGCAAAATTTAATGAACAATCAACAACAAATGAAAACAAAAAGTCATTCACAGTGCAACTTTTTAGTTACACACACTAAATACTAACAAATGCAATATCTAAGTATACATATGCAACATTTAATCATAGTACGACTACAAGTACACACTAAACACTAACAAATGCAACATATAAGTGAACAAATGATGTTTCTAATTCAAAATGAACAATCAACAACATATGAAAACAAAAAATCATACATAGTGCACAAAACTAGTACACATTGAATCTTAAAAACGTGCAATATATAACTAAAGAAATGAGGTCTTTAATTTAAAATGAACAATCAACTACAAATGAAAAAGAAAAATTCATAATCAAATAACTAGTACCAATTGAATACTAATGAATTCAACATTTAACTAAACAAACACAGTTCCTAATTCAAAATGAACGATCAACAACAACTGAAAATAAAAAGTCATATACAACTAACTAGTACCAACTGAATACTAACGAATTCAAAATTTAACTAAACAAATGCAGTTCCTAATTCAAAATGAACGATCAACGACAACTGAAAATGAAAAGTCATATACAACTAACTAGTACATACACAATACTAACGAATGCAACATTAAGTAAAAGAATGCAGTTTCTAATTTGAATTGAACGATACACAATACAACTAACAAGTATACACAGAATACTAACAAATGCAATATATAAGTGAACAAATGCAGTTCCAAATTCAAAATGAACAATCAACAACAAATGAAAATAAAAAGTCATATACAACTAACTAGTACATACATAATACTAACGAATGGAACATTTAAGTAAAAGAAAGCAATTTCTAATTCGAAATGAACGATCAACAACAAATGAAAATAAAAAATCATATACAACTAATTATTGCATACTGAGTACTAACGAATGCAACAAATAATTAAACAAATGCATATTATAACATCAACCTCACACTAATACAAAGATTTACTTATACATCATTTAAATAAACATATAAATGTTTTAAGTGTGAAACATCCACATCGAACTTTCTCTGATACTATGATCTGCAATAATGTTCAAGTTAAAACTGCATGTCGGTCGTATGAGACAAAAAAACCTTGAAACATACTCATATGCTAATGCGACAGAAATTGTAATAGTATTAATGCAATATACAGTATTTCATTCCAGTGTATCAAATAATATGAATGTGCTAAGCCACTGTTCAGTATATGGAAATTTACATATGCAACCTAAGAAGTCATTTTACACAACATTACAACACAATGGCATGAACACACAAATTATAGGAGCTCAGCACTAAAAAGAGCGCTTATAGCTCTTATACATACTATATGAGTGTATGTATCACATAACAAGAAAATGAGGAAACAGATCAAGGCTCCTCTGCACCTCCATCATCGTCGTCTAGATTTTCATTTTCATGTAGCATGTCCATAAGCATGTTAATCTGGTTCTGCAACATTGCATCTGGCGCACAACTTTAGATCACTTGCTCTTTTCCTCGAGAAGCTGGATTTGCAAATGTTCCAGGCACTGAGCATCCTCTTCCAACTGCTCATTCAAACAGCCTATCTCCCTGTCCTGTAGACACAACATCAATTCTTTCTTAAACTCAGCAGAGTAAGACTTAGGTCAATTTCACCATGTGTACTTGTTAGTATGTAATCAGTATACAAGCAATAATACGATCAATACAAACATGCCTTCAAAATCATGACAAAAAATATGCAAGTGCAGTAAATATACCCGCAAATGCAAACAATGAACAGCAACTTAGCCTCGGGATTGACATAAAACCCTCTCTTAAAATTTGCATTATTCTATCTTATTGTTTGCATACTTAAATTTGATCCGACTGTACTAAACTATTTTAGCCTAGTCTACTTCCAATGTCTGCATTTCAGAACTTGGATCGTTGCTATAGTTTCTCGCACTGTACTCTGAAACTCGGGCCAGGAAATTTCCAATATTAACACCACAACTTCCCAAACAAATAAGGACTAATTCAATAGAATCAGAATTAAATAGCTTCAAATGTAAGTGTCCGATTAAAACACTTGTAACTTCAAACCTATAATATGAGTGGTGTCCTTTACATGTAGGAGTGGAATGAAATTAGAGGAAAACCATAATCTGAAACATGGTGAATAAATTGGAGAAAACAAAGGGTGAAAATATGAGTTGAATAACGAACCTTACTCTCAATGGACTGGATGAAATTGGAGTCAATAGCGACGAGATCCATCGTCGGAGAAATCGAGACTGTGATTGGATAAGAAGACCATAGGAGGATGAGGATGAGAGATGGAACGAAATCTGGTGGGTAAGCAGGTCGTCGGAGGTGGCGGTGACTCCTGGTTTCCGGCAGAGGTGCCTCGAGGGGGTTGCTCCGCCGGTGATTGAAAAACGATGAGAGAAAGTTGAGATAGAAATGAGGAAGAAAAGATTACTCATGATATAATTTTTCTAATTAGTACCCAAAATTTGATTAATTACAAACTGAACCTCATTTTTCAAAATAGTCCCTGGCCTGTCCATAAGTTTATGGACATACCGCCTTTCCTGAGACGTACTATTCTCTTTTATCTCGTAGGTGTTTGACAACTCTCTTATATTTTGTATTATAATAGTACAATGCACGGTTTAAAATAAGTGAATATATATATTATTAATATAATTTACTTTTAAACAAAATTAAAATATTAATTTATAATTTTTTATGTTCCTCCATTTTTATTTTTTTAAAAAACTTTGTTACTGTATAACTATGAATTTATGTTTATATTTTAAAATGAAATAATTAAATATAGAGTTCGAGTCATATGTAATCGAAGTCAAATATTAGTAAATAAACTTTATTTTTCATTGAATAAAATTTTATATACTGCTTATTTTATATAATTATGAATAAGTAGCATATAATTATTTGATGAAAATAAAAATATTTATTAATATTCAACTTCGATTATGACTCGAAATCTATATATAATTTATTTTAGGGATAAGTGCCAATATAACCCTACCTTACTTGAGTAAGTGCTAATAGAACCCTGAGATACTTTTTAGTGCAAAAACATTCCTATCTAGTTAATGAAAGTGCCAATGTAGCCCCCAGACCCCATTTTCAGCATTGACTTGGATTTTCCAGCGTTGACTTTATGTAAATTGACCAAAATACCCTTTGGAAAAATATGAAATTAGGTGGACAATTTTACCCTCATAGTTCACCGGACCGTCGCCGTTATATCAGCATATTATAAAAACTGATACGGTTATATCAACACATTCCTAAAACTTATAGGGTTATATCAACACATTCCTAAAACTTATATGGTTATATAAACACACATTATAAAAGTTAAGTGTCTGGTACTCGGTTGGCCTTAACGGGCGACCACATCAACATATACACCATTATCACATCATATTAATATTTTATACACCATAAAATTCGACATCATGATACCATTATTCATATTAAACACTATTATTACATATCATAGCCTCATTTCAAAACTTATCAAAATGAACACAACGAAATAACAACCACACACAACACAAAAGGTAAACCAGTCATCAATTCGGACTAAGTACAACAAAATATCATTAAACCCCTATATTCTATAGTGTGTGCTGATATAACCCTACACTTTTTACGAATGTGCTGACATAACCCTATAAGGTTTAAAAATGTGCTGATTTAACCCTGCCAGTTTTCGTAATGTGTTGATTTAACCCTACCAGTTTCCGTAATGTGTTGATTTAACCCTACCAGTTTCCGTAATGTGTTGATATAATCTTACCTATTACGGCAACGATCTAGCCGTGGTCCGGCAATATTGGAGTATTGATGACTCTAAGGGTAATAACGTCATTTCATATTTTTAAAATATTTGTTTTCAGAAGGGTAAAATTATAAATTTATCAAATTCCGGCTAAAAGTTCATGGAGATGGTTGTATTGGCACTTACACTAATTATCTAGGATTATATTGACACTTTCAAACACTGGAAGGTTATATTAGCACTTATGTCAACTATGTAGGGTTATAAAAACACTTTTCTCTTTATTTTATTTGAAAATATGAACATAAAATCATGGCAAAGTCTTGGAAAAAATCGTCTTTCCATAGATTTATGGAAATGAACATAAAATCATGGCAAAATCTTGGAAAATACCGTATTTCCATAGATTTATGGAAATGCGAGGTTTAATTAGAATAATAAAAATGTAAAAGGTACTAGTTGCAATATTAAAAATTCATTGTGCAACGTGTAATAGTTATAAAGTTTATGACTCGATTAGTGCGACATGAAAATTTTATCTTCATTTCTTATAATTTGCAGTTTAAATCTTGATCTTTTTGTATTTTATGGAAAAATCGTCTTCCAGAGACAGACTCTAAAATCATAGTTAAAAATATAGTAATGAATTATTTTTATTTTAAAAAAATTGAGTAGCATAAAAATTACATTTAATTTTTAAAAAATAGAATTATATTATTCATATATTTATATTCGCTTATTTTAAATCATGAATCGCACTGATGTTATCTAGTTATTTATATATGGTATTAAACATGATTTAAAGATTAAATTTAATTAGCAGGTTAAATTTACCTTATTTGACTAATAAATATTTACGAAGAAAGATATATGGAAAAATATGAAGATGAAATTCATTAAAAAAAAAGGTAGATATGAGAGTGAATCTTAAATAATGGAAGGAATTTTGTTTGATTGATGAGGATGAAATGCATTAAAAAAAAGAAGAAGAAGAAAAGGTCAATATGAGAATTGATATTAGGTATTCCTACACGGAGAAGAGCCGAAGAAAAATTCATCAAATAAGGTAATTTTTTGAGCTATGCTAATTTATAAGATCGTAAATATATCTAGTTACATACCTATGAAAATTAATATTTAAAAAATAGATGTTAGATCGAATATAATAATATTTTATTATATATGAATTAGTTTTTACTTAATATTAAAATTTACAGAGTTTGACTCTAAAAAACAATGAGCCCGACTCTTGAAAGATTGTTTTTTCATAAGTCATGAAAAAACTAATGTTTAAAATGCAAATTACAAGAAAATTTTTTTGGGCTGCATGAATCGGGTTATAAACTTTATAACTACTATAAGTTGCATAATAAAAATTTAATATTATAACTAAAGCTTTATAATTTTAAATAAATCCTATATTTCCATATAGAAATACGGTCTTTTCCAAAATTTTGTAAAAATAATTAAGTAAAATAAAGTGGACGGAAGGAAGGAGTATATATTTTTTTTTGGTAAAAAGGGGAAGAGTATATATTAAATAATAACTATTTAATTTTAAAATAAAGTCCGCTCCAGCCAGATCACAGTGCAGCAGAGTCGTCTTCTTCTTCTTCTTGGCTTGTAAAGAAATCCAAGACATTTTCACTATTTTGACAAAGAAGAAGAAAACCCATAGCCCTTTTTGGGCATATTTTCAGCTTTAGAATTGTTTATTGAATCAATATTATTGTATTATATATTCACTTTCAATTGGGTTTCTCAGTTGCTCTAGGGTATCTTCTGATGGGGTTTACATGTCACTAATCTGTTCAAGACTCGATTTTTATCGCACAAAAGAGTGGTCCTTTGGCTAGTTTTTGAGCCCATCTGTGGGAAGGATTGATTCTAGAGGTGGTGTGATGGATACTGGTGGGAGGCTGATTGCTGGGTCACACAACAGAAACGAGTTTGTTCTCATCAATGCAGATGATATTGGAAAGGTACGTTTTAATCTGATTAGGATTGTAAAGATATTGCCTTTTCTTCTGTGATTTGAGTTTTTGTTTTGTTGAGCGAAATGAACAATTTGGTAGATTGCTTTTAAGAGTGTGGTATTGTTTATGATTGGTTTGTAGATTAAGAGTGTGGAAGAATTAAGTGGGGAGAACTGCCGAATTTGTGAGGATGAAATCGAAATCAGTGAGGATGGAGAACTGTTTGTGGCTTGCAACGAATGTGGTTTCCCTGCGTGTAGAACGTGCTATGAATACGAGAGAAGAGAGGGGAGTCAAGCGTGTCCTCAGTGCAAAACCCGATACAAGCGCCTCAAAGGTGAGTTTCTTTTCACTTAATTCTTCTGAAACTGAAGTTGCTGGTGAATATCCACACATATGGTAATGGTAAATTGCTTGTAGGAAGCCCAAGGGTTGAAGGGGATGAGGAAGAGGATGATACCGATGATCTGGAACACGAATTCGACTATAGAAATGCTAATAATCTTGCTTCACAACTTGCCTTGGGACTATCTATGCATCAAAACATTACCCTCGGAAGTCATCCAAGCTCATCTGGAAGTGGTATTTCAGGGCCTGCTCTTGATATCCCTCTCTTGACTTATGGTGAAGAGGTACTGCATGGTTCTACATGGTTTATATTTCATTACGCATCAACTGCAAGCATTTTCATGTTTGTCTCTTCTACACAAAGAAGTGAAACTGTCCTTTTGTTTTAGGATGCTGAAATTTCTTCAGACCATCATGCTCTTGTTATTCCATCGTATTCTGGTCATGGAGCTGCTCTACATTCATCACATTTTCCTGATTCATCAGCATCTTGTAAGTCAATTCACCTGCTTTATATAGCTTTTTAAGTTGTACCATACCAAGGTAATAAGTAACATGTCTGGAATATTGTGTCTCAGTGCAAAGAAGGTCTATGGTTCCAGAGAAAGATGCTGCGCTGTACGGATATGGAAGTGTTGCATGGAAGAATCGCATGGAGGAATGGAAGAAACGCCAAAATGAAAAACTTCAAGTTGTGAAGCATGAAGGAGAAAATAAAGATGGCAAATTTGATGGTGGTGAAGACGATGATCCCGATTTGCCCATGTAAGTGTTTTCTAATCTTTATTCTTTCTTCCCATGAAATTTTCCCAGATGAAGACAATTACGCTATTTTGCATTTTGCCCGGCACATTTGTGTTGTAGGGGGACATGATATTAAGATCCGTCAGAAGTAGTGTTATTTGTGGCTTCTGACTCATCATCTCATTTCATCTCAGTCTTTGAATCATTAATATACAACATAAGTGCTGGACTAGCTCTTCCAACATGATATGTTAGGATGCTACATCGTTGCTGGACCGGCTCTAACAACATGTTATAGTTTGGTAGATTGAAATTTTGTATCCATAATAGCTAAACTGAATGAACTGTAATTGCACCAATTTGTTACTGTGGTTGGAGGATTGATTTCCAAGTAAACTTCAAAGCTGATAGCAAAGATTTCCAGGGGTTTAGCGGACTAGTGATGGTTAGAAAATTTAATGCCACTTCTATTGGTTTTCTTTTGTTTAGTTGGGAGAATATTGCTACATATTTGGGGTCAAGGCCCAGTATTAAATTCGTGCATCTGATTCCATTGCAAAATTGAACTACGCAACTTCTTAGGAAAAATCTTCCACAATCCTTAAGCTCTCCCAGCACAATTACGTGAATTTGTTGCATACATTGTAGATTTCCAAGTCAGTTTCTGTCCTTGAAAGGATGATAGATCCAGCCAGGGATACTCAGGGGCAGATGCAACCTCCAGCCCTGGGTCATATATATCCACAATGTTTTTTATTTTAAAATTTTGTTTTGGGAATATAGCTAGCTTCCATGAAATTGAAGAAAAAATTTAAAAGTGTAAAAAATATAAGTATTAGAATATTGATGGATTGGAATTAAAAATTAAATCCCACAAAATTAGGTATGATTGACTTACTGGTTTTCTATATTTTCTCAATCGACTTTATCTTTTATATATTTATTTTACACATTCTCATAAAATTTTCGGAATTACATAATTTTTCACTTATTTTCTCTTGGCTTGACATACTCACAATTAAAGGCTAAAACATACAGGACTTGAAAAAAATCCTGGACCCCCCCCTGAGGATGCCCACTGCATTATTGTTGTGGATAGAGATTTAGACCAAGTGAGGACCATGTCCAGTGCCGTTCTTTTTGTTGCATTATCATGTGTAAATAGCATGCAAAATATAGTATATCTTCAGAGTTAAACAGGGGAAGCGGAAGGCCTAAATGACTTGGATAGAGACTGTTAAGAAAGATATGCTATGTTTAAATGTAGATGAATCTATCATCACAGTGAGATAAAGGCTTAGTTATTGTTGTTGCTTAGCATTTACTCCGTACTTCTTTAAAGAATGCGGTATGGAATTTCAGTGTATATCTTGAATCTGGATTTTGTTTGATCTCATACCGCATAATATCTGGCCTATTATGCATGTATTGATTCTCAGTTACTGTGTGTGCATTATTTCAGGATGGATGAGGGAAGGCAACCTCTTTCAAGGAAGTTACCGATTTCTTCAAGCAAAGTAAACCCATATAGGTTGATAATATTGGTTCGCCTTGCCGTTCTGGGCTTATTTTTCCATTACAGAATACTCCATTCAGTTCCTGATGCATATGGGTTGTGGATGACATCGGTTATTTGTGAAATATGGTTTGCTGTATCATGGATACTGGATCAGTTTCCGAAATGGTATCCGATAGAGCGAGAAACCTACCTTGACAGGTTGTCGCTAAGGTAATCACATACTATAAGATGATTTAGAGAATTATAATTGTAAGCTCATATTAAGACATGGAATTTGGTAGTAGTTTAATCCTCATTTCAATCTTTTCTGTGCTGCTTGTTTTTTGAGCATCCTCCTACTTGTGCAGGTATGAGAAAGAAGGAAAGCCATCTGAGCTGGCTGCTATTGATGTGTTTGTCAGTACAGTTGATCCCATGAAAGAACCCCCACTTATCACTGCAAACACTGTTCTCTCCATATTGGCAGTGGATTATCCAGTCGAGAAAGTTTCCTGTTATGTCTCAGACGATGGTGCTGCTATGCTTACTTTTGAAGCACTGTCTGAAACATCGGAATTTGCTAGGAAATGGGTTCCGTTTTGTAAGCAGTTCAGTATTGAGCCACGTGCTCCAGAATGGTATTTCTCTCAGAAAATTGACTATCTGAGAAATAAAGTTGATCCCGCATTTGTTCGCGTGAGACGTGAAATGAAGGTTTTGCTTCTTACGCTTCTTGATGCTATGACCATAAATGCTCTGGCAATTATCCTTTTATTTTCCCTTCATTTAATCAACCATTTCCATTTTAATGCAGAGAGAATACGAAGAATTTAAAATCAGGATTAATCAGTTGGTTGCCATAGCCCAAAAGGTTCCAGAGGATGGTTGGACAATGCAGGATGGGACCCCATGGCCTGGTAACTGTGTTAGAGACCATCCCGGGATGATCCAGGTGAGTTTTGCAGTCTTTATGTATTTTCCATCGTAATTTGTAATTTGAACAATCTTTATTTAATATTACGAGATTATTCATTGAGCTTGAATTTGCTTGGGGTGTGTCCACCTTCTGTTTCTTGCTCTTGGAAATTTGACACCGGACATATTAAGACACAAACATATATACCCTCTCTGTCCCACTTCATATTGCTTAATTTGACTTTTGCAAGTCAAACTTAGCCAACTTCGACCATAAAATTCTATTATTGTGTATGTAAAACTATTATCATGTTATGTGGTGTTGGATTCATTGTAAATATATATTTCTAAGTCATTATTTTTTTAGAATTTTTTTACACGTATAAATAAAGACATTATGCAGTTTACTCCCAAAAGTCAAATTAAGTAATATGAAGTGGGACGGAGGGAGTGTATATATGTATATGTATATGTATATGTTTTGGTAGCGTCAATTTGCTGTAACTTGTAAATGCTTACTTCCACATAAATGGTGAACATAAAGTAGCAACTTTGCTTCTCCCAATAACTGAAGAATTCATTTACCAGAAACAATTTCCCATCTCTTTTGGATAAGGTACACTAATAATTTATGTTTTGGTAGTGATAACTGGGGTTATTGTCTCCATTGTCATGCATAATTTCCAGCGAACATTATTGGATAAGATAGACTAATAATATGTTTTTGTTGTACTAATAGACTTTTATGGAAATGTTCAAGTGTAGTTTTCTCTGTAATTGTATCTCACTGGTTGTGGTTAATCATTAATGTACAGGTATTTCTTGGAAATGATGGTTCGCATGATATTGAAGGAAATGAATTACCTCGCTTGGTTTATGTTTCTCGTGAGAAGAGGCCTGGTTTTGATCACCACAAGAAAGCTGGAGCCATGAATTCCTTGGTAAGTCTCTATCTAGCTTAAACATAAAGGATTTAGTAAATCAACTGTTGGAGACTTGTGTTCACAATTCATATGGTTTCAGGTCCGGGTGTCAGCAGTTATCTCCAATGCTCCTTTTCTTCTTAATGTGGATTGTGATCATTACATCAATAATAGTAAGGCCATGAGAGAAGCTATGTGTTTTATGATGGACCCAACTTCAGGGAAGAAAATTTGCTATGTGCAGTTTCCACAAAGATTTGATGGGATTGATAGGCATGATAGATACTCTAATCGAAACGTTGTCTTCTTTGATGTACGTATCCTTTGATTCTCAAGGCATAAATATATATACATATAAATATATATATACATATATATACATATAAATATATATATACATATAAATATATATATACATATATATACATATATATGTATATATATATGTATATATATATATATACATATATATATATACATATGTATATATATATATATATATTTATTCATATGATGTCCTTTACAGAGAATTTGACTTTTCTGTTTCTTATAGATCAATATGAAGGGCTTAGATGGACTGCAAGGGCCAATATATGTAGGAACAGGTTGTGTTTTCAGAAGGCAGGCACTTTACGGTTTTGATGCTCCTAAAAGCAACAAGCCACCTAGCAAAACTTGCAACTGTTTGCCTAAGTGGTGTTGCTCATGTTGTTCTAGAAAGAGCAAGAAAGGAAAAGCAAAGAAGGATAACAAGAAAAAACTGAAGCACAAGGAGACCTCAAAGCAAATACATGCTCTTGAAACCTTTGAAGAAGGCATTGCAAGTAAGACACTGAAATAGATATCGTTTTTCCTTGTTTCTGTTTAGTTTTGCGGATTGAGAACTGGTCGCTGCATCCAAAAAGTAAATATTTACTATTCAAGTCTGCTGCGTATCGCATGATACTGGCATAATTTGTTTGAGAGTGTGGAACAGTGTATGTTCTGAAATTTGGTTGGACATGAAATCCTTAACAAGTCTGATTTTCCTTTTTAAAGTACTTTGTTTAATTATCACAAAATATTGATATGCTCTTGGAAATGAATGCACTTCAGTTATTTACTTCCTGATGTCTCATGTCCAGTGTCGGTAAGCTTTCTTAAAATTTCTAGGAGTGAGAACCTTGTTATGTCCCAAACTGTCTTAATGTATTCTGCAAATACTTCCGTTACCATTAGAGTCAACAATTAGCATGTACTAATTGTATTATAGTACCATGTAATGCAATGATCTTTACTGATGTGAAAATGGAACACTGGATTTGATTTCCGTTGCAGAAGATAACCTGGAAAATGTATCGCAACTTTCTCTTCCCCAAGTAAAACTGGCAAAGAAGTTTGGTCAGTCTCCAGTTTTTGTTGCTTCTACTCTTCTGGAGAATGGTGGAGTATCTAAGGACACTAATGCTGCATCATCACTGAAAGAAGCTATTCATGTCATCAGCTGTGGTTATGAAGATAAAACAGATTGGGGGAAAGAGGTGAGCTTACTTACTTTTGTTCTTTTCCTGAAGAGCATTGTGTTTTAAATGTAAATGTTCTTGTATTCTGAATTTGTTTGCTCCATCAAGGTTGGCTGGATCTATGGTTCGGTCACGGAAGATATCTTGACTGGATTTAAGATGCATTGTCATGGTTGGCGGTCTGTATACTGCATCCCCAAGCGCCCAGCATTCAAGGGGTCGGCTCCTATAAATCTCTCAGATCGTCTTCATCAGGTCCTTCGGTGGGCCCTTGGATCTGTTGAAATTTTTATGAGCAAACACTGTCCAATTTGGTATGGTTATGGCGGTGGATTGAATTGGCTGCAACGCCTTTCGTACATCAATTCTGTCGTATATCCGTGGACTTCCATTCCTTTACTGGTATACTGTACTCTGCCTGCCATCTGCCTTCTAACAGGAAAATTCATTGTCCCAGAGGTATGTTTTGTATCTGGTGATTTGTTGAAGATTTGGAGCTAATATTCTGCCTTATCAGTACCTGATATTCTGTTTTCATAAATGCAGATTAGCAATTATGCCAGTATTGTATTTATTGCGCTTTTCATTACCATTGCCACGACTGGCTGCCTTGAAATGCAATGGGGTGGTGTCACTTTAGACGACTGGTGGAGAAATGAACAGTTTTGGGTAATTGGAGGAGTTTCATCTCACCTCTTTGCTCTGTTCCAAGGGCTACTCAAGGTTTTGGGTGGTGTTGATACAAATTTTACAGTCACTTCCAAAGGAGGAGATGATGGGGATTTTGCTGAGCTTTACATCTTCAAGTGGACAGCTTTGTTGATTCCTCCAACAACATTGCTGATCATAAACATCGTTGGAGTCGTGGTTGGGGTAGCAGATGCTGTCAATAATGGATATGATTCCTGGGGTCCCTTATTCGGCAGATTATTTTTCGCCATCTGGGTCATCCTTCACCTGTATCCATTCCTCAAAGGTTTGACTGGAAAGCAAGAACGGGTTCCCACAATAATCATCGTCTGGTCAATTCTCCTGGCATCCATTCTCACCCTCGTGTGGGTTCGAGTAAATCCTTTCGTATCAAGGGACGGCCCTGTCCTGGAGATATGCGGGTTGAATTGTGACGACTGAAGGACATTCGTATAGATATGGTGCAGAATCTTGGATGTATGGATTCCCTTGTGTTGCCAGACCGCAGGGGCAGACAAATGCTGGCATGTTTTTGGATGAGATGAGGTATGCGTATGATGACACGGTTCTAGAATAATAGTTGGGGTGATGAAATTGTGTAGATATTGAACAAGAGAGGAAGAAGATGTGAGCTGACTAATTATTTTGTTCCCGTTCCATAATTCTTTTGTTGAATTCAGCGTCACCTATAGGGACTGTTTGTAATTTTGGTCCGTTCAAGGTAGTGTAGCGTGTAACATTGATACTACTAATATTATATAAACTTGCTCTCTTCTTCAATAATCCTTACAACGTGATGCATGCGCCCTTTGTTTTATTCTTGACTTCTACATGCAATTCTCTCTGCCAAACACGAGCCACCTTCCCACAAATATTGTCTTATGCTCTCCATTTTCGCTGTCTTCACAGAAGTAGTAAAATTGTTGATATTTTCAGTTACCTTCATGTGAATCATATCAAAATATATAGTGTTGATCATACTTGTCTTGAAACTTTGCTAATCAAAATTAGTGAACTTTGACTTAGAAATAGTGAAGTAGGGCAATGTTTGGGACCGGAGCTAGTTTGATCAAGGAGCAAGTTCAACTTAGAGCATTTGCAGCGCAAGGCTTTTGCACATACAAAAAAGACTCAAAATCGCTGTAATGGGAGTCTTAGTTCCCATTTTGTAAATGATATTGTGCACATGCCAAAGGGGAGACTTTTGTCATGATCAAGAAGGATAAAATAGTCTTTTCACAAGGAAATAATCAGCTAACGGCAAACTGAAGCAAAGGAGAAACTGTTAGGAATGGTTTTAGCGGATTAGCAGGATATAAATTTGAGAGGAGTAGTTCGTAGAAGGTATCAATTGTATTTTGATCATCTTGTGAGGCACTCATAGCTGATATTCAGTCATTCTCTCTCATAATTCGTAAGGTTTACTCAGTAATTTTCTTCATATTTCTATGTTCATAAAAAGTGGTATTAGAGCCAGTGGCGGAACATTGGGGGGACCAGGGGGTGCTTGGTTCTAGGCAACTTTTTTTTTACCATTAGTATTTTATATTTTTCTTGTATTTTCTTTGTTTTTGTATGGTAAAGGAAAGGTTGTGGTCCCCCAAAATAATTTATGGTCGCAAGATATACCATGTAGCTGTACTTAAAAAAAAATTAGAGTCCAACAAGAAGTAAAAAATTCTTTTATCTAATTTTACCTTTAATGTTATCCAAATTATATTTAATTTTTATCTAATTATATGCAAGTTGTATAATGTTAAATGTGATTCCAGATTTCCAATTACAAGTATAGTATTAACAGAAAGCATGTTTTTGCCTAATAATCCAAGTTGTACACAATATTAGCAGTATAATCGCAATAGATATTAAAGGTAAAACTTGATTTTGATTCCAATTACAAGTTCAATTGTATACCGTACGAAATTTATTTCATAGCAATAATATGAAAACACCTTCAAAGATTATGGAATAAAAGAAGAAGAAAAGTTGGGAGCAGTTGAACTTCATTTGGTTGGCCGTGCTGTAGTTTTTATGAAATATTTCTTATGATCAGGGGAGAGGCTTATTGGGCTGAATTTTCTGCAATTTTGGCTAGAAGATTTGATAGCGACAAAACGAATGGAGAATTCGAAGCAAGTCTGGATACGTGGACATTCTCGGAGGAGTTGGAAATTGATTCGCCAGATGATGGTGACTTCATACTTGAACACGCAGAAATCGTGGAAGGGGAATTCCGATGGTGACTTCATACTTGAACACGCAGAAATTGTTAACATCATCTCTTGTTAACAATTTCCCGGCACTGAATTCCGATGCCAACTCCCAAGAGCTAATTCTTGCCGAAACTTCTCCGGGTAATGTTGATCTAACACTTTTTGATAGACTTGATACTCATGTTGAACCTGTGATAGAAATTGAGCATCAAAGTAGTTCCTCATGTGTTGATGACTGGAAATTTAGTAGTAATAAGAGAATGTCGGTTCTTGTCAATTTTGTGAAAAAGGTTGGGACTTCAAAATTCGATGTTGAGTGCATTCTTAGAGTATAAGTTGTTTCTAACTGGGAATATGGAAACCAATGAACACAACTGCAAATTAGTTGAACCTGTAAGATGCTATGACCCTGGTATTCTTGTAAAATTTTATAGGAGGTTGTGCAGTGCGGGAAATTTGAAAAATGTTGTGCAACATGAAGATACATTCGGAAGATCTTTAGTTGGAAATCAGGATAAACGTCAGTTCTGGGGTAAGCTAACTCCTCTTTTTAGGGAAGGGATTGATAGTTGGTATCTTGGATTGATCTTACAAAAATCTTACTCCAATTGTAGTGGTAATAAGCATTTAAGGGTGATCTATTTCCGTTATTACAAAGAATGGCTGGAGGTGTGTTGGAGTTTCATTGTGAAATCTACAGAATGTTTTGATCCAGGCATCTTTGGGATGATTTATTAGGCTTGCTTCTGGCCTTTTATAGCTATTCCCTAGTTCCTAGTGTTCGGGATATATGACTCGGTATTTTTCCCTGATTCTTGGAGACATGTGTTGTTTAATATGTTAGTCATGGTTTCTCTAGGGTCTGAGCTCAAGAGCTTGAAATCAGAGATTTGTCGGTTATCATCTTTTTCCTCTATCCGTGATGCGGGGTGTCATTCTTGTTAAGTTTGTTGTAAAGATAGCCAAGGCAAGATCACTGGTTGTAACCATAGGGTATATTCTATCAGGGGAAGCTATCGGTATCAATATGCAGCTGGAGCTACTGTTTTTCATTTCTTGTGGATTGCATATTGATGTTTTGGATATCAAGGAAGAAAAATGCCACCGAATAGTTGATCCGCATTTGAATGCAAGAAGCCTCTATGCTTTGCAACAGAGTTCATGCCAAATAGCCCCCTATGCTATGAATACATTGATCTGTATTCATCATGATGAGTTTTCCTAAATCAGCCCCAAAGTAGAGGTTTTCCGGAGTTCTTGATTAACAATACAACTGTTGATCATCCAGGGTGTTTGTCCGTGCATCAAACATCTGAATATTCTACAATCACACACCGTGTAGCTTTTACAAGAAGGATGTTGCAATCTCACTTCACTGAAATCCAGTTTGATAGTGATCAGAACCATCAAGGCAGAGGAAGTATCATCACTGATCATAGACATTTTTTTCTGGAAGGTGTTGAGAAAGATGGTGTTGAAGTTGATCAAAGGACAAAAGAGTTAGGGTGCCATGGAAATTTGGTGCAATTCTGGGAAGTTAATGAAGAGACAACGAAGATAAGAAGTTATGAAGTAATATTTGTGCAGCAAATGAAGAAATCAGGTTGCATAAACAAAATCAATCACTTGGCACTAAATTGCATTTTTGAAGAAATGAACCTGCAATGCTTGTTGTTGGACATATATTGATTATATCATACGGAAAATCAAATAACAAAATTGAACGAGCAATTAATATATGCAAGAATAATAGACTTTTATTAATTATTCAAGCATACAATCGAAAATCTTAAATTATAAATAATCAAAGCATAAATCATGTTTCAAGTAATCACAAATTGATGGAGTCACGAGTAACACTCGCTGCCCTTGAAACGAATGAGTCCCGTCGTGGACATCGTTCCCTAGGATAAAACCATCGAAGGTAACAATTAACACGTAAGAGTTACCTCGGATTCACGCAAGGCCCGAAGGACTATCACCTCGACAGAGCATCAACTGGAAACTTCGAGAAAGACAGACAGAAGACTCAAGTTTAAAATATGAAGGGACTTGAGAAATGGTGTGTATTTTCTGACTGACTTAGAGACTCTATTTATACTACTCTAAGAGACCCTAATCATGGAAACATGATATTCTGATTTTCTGTAATTAGAGAAGAATATTCTCCAATCACCAACTCACCAAATCCGAGACATTCCATGAATACTCGAATAAAATCTGCGGGAAATGGAAGAAATATTGGCACAAATATTCTTCATCGTATTAAATATGGTAAACCGCATATTTATTTAAGACAAGATATCTCACAAAATATGGAAGTATTTTGTTCTTATCTCTTAAGAATTACACACAAGCAATTCCATATATACTATGCGGTTGGGCCTTCCAGAGACTTCCATGCGGTCCATACGCATTTTGGACAGTCCAGAGAAAATTACCTGGGCCAATTTTCGCCCATTTTTTCCTCTTTCAAGAGTGATATTTAAAACATTCATATCTCATTCACCCTTGATCCATTTTGAGAGTTTAAATAGTCGATTTTATAGTACTCGCGGAGGAGAACCCAAAAATGACATCCAATGGCCCAAAATCCATTCGGGTCCTACTCTAAACGAAGCCCAAAAAGTTGATAAATTTCAACCTTTTAACCATCATTTTCCAACAATCCCCCACATGAATAGATATTGATGTAGGAATCAGAACAATCACATCAGACACGGAGTTTGACTTGGTGATAGATTCATTTCGACGGCATAGATGCTGCATAGGATAAGTAGGTGTCTCCCTTTGAACTTTCCCTTGAGAGAGTAGACTTAGCCCACTGGTTAGGAAGTAGATGCGATGTCCTTGAACTTCCCCAACCGCTTGTGTGAACGACAATGCACTTCCCACAGACATCTTTCCTAGCCCTTGCGCTTTCCTCGGTTGTGTCCATTAATCAGGCCATGGCACACGCCTAGTTCTGTAAGGTTTCTAAAGAATTGCGTCCCAACAATTCCCTTTCGAAGCGGCCACACTTCTCGCTTACATAGGTGATTCTTGGTGTAAGAGCAGTTCCGTAAACTATTGCGCTCTTTCGAGTACTACATACTCGATGCCTTGAATCATTAAAAGCA
Source organism: Rubia yunnanensis (assembly GCA_037428765.1). NCBI lineage: Eukaryota > Viridiplantae > Streptophyta > Magnoliopsida > Gentianales > Rubiaceae > Rubia > Rubia yunnanensis. The sequence goes on along the minus strand of CM075069.1, from coordinate 57,922,799 downwards.
GCCAAATGCTTAACCTCCATTCATATCACTGTTTCTTCATCATAGGAATGCGACAGGAGGTATCAAACCCCCACAGTGATCGCGATGGGTCTTTGCAGTTTAGTTGTCCCTTTGAACCTAGATCTTGGGATCTCCAGTCACATAGGTTGGGTGTCCACGTACGTAACCCACCATTTATTGGACTTCGTCATATTCCTTTCGATGAGTTCTCAACTAACTCTCGATTCAATTTCTTCGTCAAGAAATTAATTCAATCCTTTCGTCAAAGAATCGCAACTCTTATCATATTGACCTTACGTAGTCAACATCGATAATTCTCATAGAGAGTAGTCGTCCAATAGTAAAGTGTCTATGTCGAGACACACCATCATCGATATGGCTTTAACCTACAAGCTTTACGCTACACCAATAAGCATACAAGCGCTTTGGTCATCCTAGGGTATATCTTTCCCAATTTTTGTCCAACACGATGGACTTAGATTCCTTTATGAATCTAGCAAGAGAGAACCATTTCTCTACACAACTCAAGCCATATCCACGAGTCTCACACACAGCTAGTTTCCAGTGATCTTTTCTAGATTACTCGTGTATCATCTTACTATCCATTGTAAGAATTGTCTAATGTACACTTTAATAATGACAACAGACTATCAATGACTCTTGAGTTCTCTTCTTAAGAGACACTCCACTTTTACAAAAAAAAAAACTCATAATGTTTAGAGTCATTCCATTGAATACGACATATCTCCAAGAGACTAAATCATCGTATCAATTTTTCTATCAATGAGAAAACCATTAATTCAAAGACATAAATGACATGGTCATTTTTCGTGTCCCTTAGCATATCCGCCTTCATCAAACTCATTGATTTAATATCACTGGCTAAACAACAATTAGTTTGGTCACATGATGGGTCATTTAGGAGCATTGAGCTTATCATTTTGCTCCATTCAGATTTTAATATCTAAATCTCCAAATAACCATTTAGGTCCATTAGATGTACTTCTAGCTTTCACAAAGCTTTGATAGCAAATACCATCACCCTTGGACTCATTCTCACGTCTAGAGAACACCCATCAAGTACACAAATATACTTACTAATTGTTCAAATCTACTAGTACTCTAGTGATTTGCACTCATGGTAGATCAATCTCTCTATTGATCACCACTTTCCACAAAAATTATTTCATGGAATCTCGTTTCCTTCGTTGGTTTATCCCTGATCCTTAATGATTTCATCTATTGACTCTTAAGTCCATTTAAGATAAATCAAGATCTTTAACAGATACTTCCACAAAATACACTTTCCATCAAGATATATTTCTAGTTTCTGCATAATATTTCTTGTGAATTTCAAGAAATTGATAGCACTTCAACATTGTGCATATCTAGTAAAGATACTGTTTAAGTAATACTTTTACTACATTCGCAATATGCCAACCCACACATTCGAAAGAACTTTTAGGATGGCTCTATGAGGAGCTTTATTTTTCTCCTTCTTGGGGTATCTTATTTAAAAGATCGCCAGCCAACTTAAAGGCTCCCCCACAACGCTTGATCATTTCTAGCAATTTCCTTCAATCACCAAATGACCTTGCAAATGTCTACATTGTGAATCACATTCCCCATAGGATTCTATGTATTCACATCATGGTCACAGATAACCTCATATGTTTTCTATGCATCACGTAAGTGGTTTCGTTAATATACAAACCCAACATACTAAAAGTCCGTGTGTTCAATAATAAATCAAACACTAGGTTCTTACCCATCAAATTTCTTTTAGGGCTAGATCATTTCAACAATCAAAACACCTTCATGTATTGATCTTTTATCATGAAAGTCTCTCTTATTCCTTCAACTCCCTTGGGATTAGAGATAACTAAACTTCCCGATCTCAATTAATCGTTCTTCCTCGCATGACCAATACCACCACCGATGCAGTATCAATCAATCGAGGATTCGATTAACTCTCACTAGGGCGCAGTGTGAGTTTACCAACTCCACACAATTTCATGCACATTTTAAAGCCAAGCTTCAGTACAATTGTACTTTACTTTCAGACTACTCAAATCAAACTTGAGTGTCTTTATGCTCGAAACACATTCAAGTCCATTGCTCAACTCAAGTTTGAGTGCACTGCTCGACTTGATTTTGAGTTTACCCTTTTGGTTCGAGTTAAAGTCCTCCCGACTTGATCAACTTGATCCAAATCTCTCGTGACGACTTTTCACCTCAAGTACCTATCAAAAATCATATCTTCGTTGAATTTTTAGGTTTTTGTCTACCCCCCACATTGGGCTGGTTTTATTCAACACCCCCACACATGTTAAGTTTCTCAAAAACTCGTGTCTTGGGGTTCCTAGACCAAATGTCTTAGGATTACTCATCTCATAATTCTAAGGCTTTCCAACCAAAAATCTAGAGAATTGACCAAATGTCTTGGGATTCCATATCTCATGATTCTTAGTTTTCTCAACCAAATTCTTGAGATTTTCCCCTCAATTCTTTGATTACAAATAATCAAAGGTTTTTAGCATAGTCATGATAACTCATGCTTTAGGGTTTATACCATGGTTCACAAGAACCAATACCCTAGACATAGTTGTAAACTAATGTCTTCACGTTCACATTTATCAGGTCATACAAAATAACCAGAATATGTCGAACTTCGAGCTCATATGCTCTATCTGTGCAATCTAACAATTGTCACTCGTGAGCCATATGCTCGTAAACGATCAATCAAGATAGCCAATTATCGGGACAAGCCTTGTCAAACCTTTCATTGCATCAAAAGGGAACTTTCCCAAACAATTAATATAATTATAGCATATAAAGCATAACACAATTTTAGACACAACATAGATCTAAAATTTTTTGTATATGCAGCTAAATCAAGTCCCTAAATGAACGAGAATACATCATGGATCAAATAACCCAATGTCAAATACTTCATTCATGCACGAATATATTTCACTCTTGCCGAGAGATGTCATGTTTAAGTGCAAATGAAGTTTACCAATTTTTCGCATGCGATTCTCAGACCAAGCATATAAAAGTCATGAATCACTAGCAGCACATTTGCACACAAATATGGTTTAAATCTTTAACCAATATGAGCAGCCCACATCACCAAATTATTATACCATGCAAAATAGGTATTTCAACATTTGATTAAGTATTTAAGCAAATACTCTAACATTTCAAGGGCTTCGGAAATTAAACATGTCTCATAATTTCCAAACATATGTACTGCTTTCATGTAATTGAATAATAATGTCTGATCCCATATTCTAAACTCATGGCATTTTTTCCCCGTAAATTTAATTCAATCTTTCATGCAAAGAATCAAATATGATTTCTTACCATATCAACATTTAATCTCATAAGCATGAATATCATGGAATTAGCATATTTCCATAATTGCGCCATGTAATTTAACATACATGCTCAACTCATTTTCCCACATAATTAAGGGATTAATATAACCAAATCCATTTACTATCAAATTTGATAGCCTTAGTGTACTGGACATATATGTGCAAATATTATTCACATAACTCTCTTAGTAACAAAGTCATGTTTACGTCCAGATTCACGCAAATGGTTATCAAATATAATCCAAGCAATATATGTATATATAGCATATGCCATGATTCACTTTAATTAACGTGTATACGTACCATAGTTGCAAAACCGTGGTTACACTCTTGATTCTTTCATGTTGCCAAGCAAATCCTGCCGTATCTCCATGCCTAGTTTCCCTTCCATAAGAGATATACAACCGTGTACCCTCGGATTCACCAATGCGTACATACAAAAGATTTCCATCGTTAAATATATGTACAAATCGTAGTATAATATTTTAAATAATTATACATAACAAATTGCTCAATATGATTTTGTTGTAAATAACCAAAACCATTAGCATGCATATTTTTGCAAACATACAATTTTCATAAAGCATGCAATCACTACTTTTCAATGCGTATGTGTGGCATGCAAAATATGTGGACACCATATAGATTAATCAATCAAATCCGTGTATCACATAAATTAATTAAGGCATGCATATAGTTTCTCAGCATGAAAATTTCCACACGTAACCATGTTATCATTTAATATGGCAATGCATTGTTTATAGTTTCCAAACAAATATGGTAAACAGTTTCGAAGAAAGCAATATGCAATTTTGCATGCATGTCCGTATGCAGAATATTTTGTTTGCAAATTTTTGGAATCAATATAATTCAACAAAAATAATTCGTTTCAAGACTGTTGGACATATATTGATTATATCATATGGAAAATCAAATAACAAAATTGAACGAGCAATTAATATATGCAAGAATAATAGACTTTTATTAATTATTCAAGCATACAATCGAAAACCTTAAATTATAAATAATCAAAGCATAAATCATGTTTCAAGTAATCACAAATTGATGGAGTCACGAGTAACACTCGCTGCCCTTGAAACGAATGAGTCCCGTCGTGGACATCGTTCCCTAGGATAAAACCATCGAAGGTAACAATTACCACGTAAGAGTTACCTCGGATTCACGCAAGGCCCGAAGGACTATCACCTCGACAGAGCATCAACTGGAAACTTCGAGAAAGACAGACAGAAGACTCAAGTTTAAAATATGAAGGGACTTGAGAAATGGTGTGTATTTTCTGACTGACTTAGAGACTCTATTTATACTACTCTAAGAGACCCTAATCATGGAAACATGATATTCTGATTTTCTGTAATTAGAGAAGAATATTCTCCAATCACCAACTCACCAAATCCGAGACATTCCATGAATACTCGAATAAAATCTGCTGGAAATGGAAGAAATATTGGCACAAATATTCTTCATCGTATTAAATATGGTAAACCGCATATTTATTTAAGACAAGATATCTCACAAAATATGGAAGTATTTTGTTCTTATCTCTTAAGAATTACACACAAGCAATTCCATATATACTATGCGGTTGGGCCTTCCAGAGACTTCCATGCGGTCCATACGCATTTTGGACAGTCCAGAGAAAATTACCTGGGCCAATTTTCGCCCATTTTTTCCTCTTTAAAGGTAATATTTAAAACATTCATATCTCATTCACCCTTGATCCGTTTTGAGAGTTTAAATAGTCGATTTTATAGTACTCGCGGAGGAGAACCCAAAAATGACATCCATTGACCCAAAATCCATTCGGGTCCTACTCTAAACGAAGCCCAAAAAGTTGACAAATTTCAACCTTTTAACCATCATTTTCCAACACTTGTATGAAATGAACTTGCATGGATTATATGCTAATCCTTACAGGTTTATCCTTACAGGTTATGAAGCTTGTTTGCACGAACGTGCAAACAAGAAGGTAAAAGAACTTCTATGCTGCTGCTCTCCGGGACTGAATTTAAGGTGTTCTTGTTTCTTCAATTTCAAATTTCCAAGTTTGGGTTGGGGGGAGGGGGGGGGGGGGGGGGGGGGGGGGGGGGTTTGTGTGTGTGTGTGAAATAATCAGCTAATGCCAAACTGAAGCAAAGGAGAAGCTGTTAGGAATAGTTTTAGCAGATTAGCACAATATAAATTTCAGATGAGTAGTTTGTAGAATGTATCAATCATGTATTCATCATCTTGTGAGGTACTCGTAGCAGTTATTTAGCCATTCTTTCTCTCCTAATGTATCTTCCGAAATATATATATATTAACTTTAAAGGTCAAAATAATATTTTAAAGCTTGTATTAATATACATAGAGTTTGTATTTAATAATTTGAAGTTATGAAAATGATTTATATTAAAATAAAATTAATTTTATGTATTTGTTAACTACAATAAATAAATAAAGCTGAATTATATAAATTAATTTGCAAATCCGTAGTAATACGTTACTCCAGATGAAATTTTTATTAATAGTTGATTAAAAAATGACGTTTATTTATGTGTTTATTTGAAGATAAAGTATATTAATTTTCACAAAGTCCTCGTTAGATAGACAAACAATCGTTAAACATGGTATTTTTTAATTAATACTAGATGGAGTCCCACCGCGCGTTACATGGTATTTTTTGATAAATTTTTTTGATTTCAATAAAATTTATTTTTAGATTTCAGAGATTAAGTATAAACTAAAATTAAATTCTAAATATAATGAGTCCATCTCTTAAAAGACGGTCTTTCCATAATGTATGGAAAAATCAAGGTTTAAAGTGCAAATTAGAATAAATAAACTTTATTAGTCAGTCTAATATGAAATGTTGTCTTTTATTTTTATTATAATAATCCGTGTATGAATTTCTCAAATAAATCAAGTAGTACTTGATTAAGTTAAAAGAATGATAAAAAGGTAAACATTATAGTAATTAAGAGGAAATTTATTCTCTAACTAATGCAATCAATACATATCTCATCATTCTATTAGTGAAAAAAATGTATACCATTATTCATTAAAAAAAAGGAAACTAAAATTTAAAAGATAAATATGATACAAATTAAACTCAAAATAATAAACTAAAATGGAATAGAGAAATAGAGAAATATGAAATAGAGAAATATAATGGAATAAAGATCATCCTAGATAATGGATAAATTTTGAAACCTATGTCATCCTTCTTGTCTTTGAGTTTGGTTGCTCTTCATCTTTACTTTCAAGTTCATGTTCACTTTCAAGGCTTCAAATTAAGTTGGACCTTTTTATTTCTTCCTCTTAAGTTTTTGACTATGTAACAATAAAGAAACAAACTATTAGCTTATTAAAAACAAATTTGTATAGCATATTGGTTTAAGAATTTACCTTTATAGATCCAACTAACATTAATCAATCAACTTACGTTTATCAAATCATACAAAAAACAATAGCTAATGAAGTAAGGAAATTGTTACGTGAGTAGAGAGGTTCGAGTGAAGAGGGTTCAAGTGGTAATGGGTCGAGTGGCACTGGTCCGAGTGGCGAGAGTTTGAGTGGAGAGGTTCGAGTAGTACTGGATTCGAGTGGAGAGGTTTGAGTAGTACCAGATTCGAGTGGTACTGGGTTCGAGTGAAGAGGTTCGGGTGGTACTGGGTTCGAGTGGAGAGGTTTGAGTCGTACTGGGTTCAAGTGAAGAGGTTCGGGTGGTGAGGTTCGAGTGGAGAGAGTTCGGGTGGTGAGGGTTCGAGTGGAGAGATTTTGAGTCGAGAAGTGAAGAGGTTCGGGTGGTGAGGTTTGAGTGGAGAGAGTTCGGGTGGTGAGGGTTCGAGTGGAGAGATTTTGAGTCAAGATTCGAGTGGAGAGGTTCGAGTGGTACTGGGTTCAGGTGGAGAGGTTTGAGTCGAGGAAGATGGTTGATGTTCGAGGGGTGGATGGTTTGAGTGGTGGCGAGGCGGATGGTTGATGTTCGAGGGATGGATGGTTTGAGTGGTGGCGAGGCGGATGGTCTATGGATCGAGGGGTAATGCCTCGAGGTGGATGGTTGATTGTTCAAGGGCCAATAGGATTAATGAATCGATAGAGAGGTCCGAGTGGCGATGGGTTCGAGTAAAGAGGTTCGAGTGGAGAGGGTTCGAGTAGTACCGGATTCGAGTGAAGAGGTTTGAGTGGTACTGGGTTTGAGTGAAGAGGTTCGGGTGGTGAAGGTTCGGTGGAGAGAGTTCGGGTGGTCAGGTTCGAGTGGAGAGAGTTTGGGTGGTGAGGTTTCGAGTGGAGAGAGTTCGAGTGGTACTGAGTTTGAGTGGTAAGGGTTCGAGTGGTACTGGGTTGAGTGGTGAGGGTTTGAGTGGTACTGGGTTGAGTGGAGAGGTTCGAGTAGTGCTGGGTTTGAGTAGAGATGGTTCAAGTGGTACTGGGTTCGAGTAGTGAGGGTTCGAGTGGTAATGGGTTCGAGCGGAGAGGTTCGAGTGGTACTAGGTTCAAGTGGAGAGCTTTGAGTCGAGGCGGATAGTTGGTGTTCGAGGGGTAGATTATTTGATTTGTGGCGAGGTGGATGGTTGATGTTCGAGGGGTGGATGGTTTGATTGGTGGCGAGGCGGATGGTTGATGTTCAAGGGGTGGATGGTTTGAGTGGTGGTGAAGGGGATGGTTGATGGATCGAGGGGTGATGCCTCGAAGAGGATGGTTGATTGTTCCAGGACCTCGAGGGTTAATGAATCGATGGAGAGGTCCGAGTGGTAATGGGTTCGAGTAAAGAGGTTCGAGTTGTAATGGGTTCGAGTGGTGAGCATTCGAGTGGAGAGGGTTCGAGTAGTACTGGATTTGAGAGGTAATGGGTTCGAGTAGTACTGGGTTCGAGTGGTAATGGTTCGAGTGGTAGGGAAGCCTCGAGATGTATAGTTTATGTTCGAGAGGTGGATGGTTAGAGTGATGGCGTGGTGGATTGTTCAAGAACTGATGGTTCGAGGGGTGATGGTTGGTGTTTGAGGGATAGGTGGTTCGAATGGTGGTGTCGTGGATTATTCGAGGGGTATGTGCCTCGAGGGGGTTATGGTTCGAGAGCTAATGTTGATGGTTGATGGATCGAGGGGTGATGCCTCGAGGAGGATGGTTGATTATTCTAGGACCTCGAGGGTTAATTAATCGATGGAGAGGTCCGAGTGGTACTGGGTTCGAGTGGTAATGGGTTCGAGTATAGAGGTTCGAGTGGTACTGGGTTCGAGTAAAGAGATTCGAGTTGTAATGGATTTGAGTGGAGAAAGTTCGAGTGGTGAGGGTTCGAGTAGTACTAGATTCGAGGGGTACTGGGTTCGAGTGGTAATGAGTTCGAGTGGTACTGCGTTTGAGTGGTAGGGAGGCCTCGAGGTGAAAGGTTGATGTTCGAGAGGTGGATGGTTCGAGTGGTGGCGTGGCGGATTGTTCAAGAACTGATGGTTGGAGGGGTGATGGTTCCAGGAATGGATGATTGGTGTTCGAGGGATAGGTGGTTCGAATGGTGGTGCCGTGGCTTGTTCGAGGGGTATATGCCTCAAGGGGGTCATGGTTCGAGAGCTAGTGTGGATGGTTCGACGCTTTCAGTGATATACTTTCTCGAGGGGTGGTGTACCCTCGAGGACTGGTGTACTCTAAAGGGGTGGATGTGTGACCTCTCGAGGGCTTGTGTACCCTCGATGGCTGGTACACCTCTCTCGAGGCATTGATGGCCTACCCTCGAGGGGTGGAAAGGTCCGAGTGGAGAAGTTCGAGTGGTGAGGGTTTGAGTACACCTTCCACCGCTCGAGGGTACGCCATCAACGTCTCGAGAGAGGTATATCAGCCCTTAAGGGTAGACCGCCCCTCGAGTGGTCACACATCCACCCCTGAGGGTACACCAGCCCTCGAGGGTACACCACCCCTCGAGAGTACACCATCCCTTGAGAGAGTATACCACTGAGAGCGTCGAACCATCCACATTAGCTCTCGAACCATGACCCACTCGAGGCATATATCCCTCAAACCATTCATGACACCACCATTCGAACCACTTATCCCTAGAACACCAACCATCCATGCCTGGAACCATCACGTCTCGAACCATCAGTTCTTGAACATCCACCGCGCCACCAATCGAACAATTCACCTCTCGAACATCAACCATTCGCCTTGAGGCCTCCCTACCACTCGAACCATCCACCCTTTCAGCATCAACCATCCGCCTTGAGGGGTGTTAATTCGAGGCATCTCTACTCGTTTCATTAACCTCTAGGCTCTGGAACCATCAACCATGCCCCTCGAGGCATCACCCCTCGAGTCAAACCTCTTCACTCTAACCTCTACTCGAACCCTCACCACTCAACTAGTACCACTCAAACCCTTTCCATTCGAATCCTCTATTCGAACCCTCACCACTCAAATGCTCATCACTAGACCCCTCACCACTCGAACCCTCTCCACTCGAACCCAGTACCACTCGAATCTAGTACCACTCGAACCTTTTTACAAGATTGCAGCTGTGAGTACTTGTAACTTTACTAACATCAATTGATAGTGTAACAAACACATAATTTACCTTCATAATTGGTAAAATTCTCTTGCCAGCAAAAAAAAGGTTTTACACTATAATGTCCTGGTTCAATTACTATGACCAGACTTTAAATTTTAGTACCCATAATATAGTAGCTCTTCAGACTTCTACCTTTAATAGAAACTCTCAACTAAGTTTAATGTAAAATTTTCAATCTGAGACCATTAGATCAGTATTTAGAGAATCACGCATTCGAAACTATTGCTTTATTTTAGTGGTGTCATAAACAAGAATTGCATATCATTGATAAAAAGTAACGGAATGCTAAAATGTGTTCCCTTTAATAAATGAGACCTAAAGACAACAACTTGAATATGTTCAAATTTTAGTCCACTATGTAGCTCAGTATTTATTAAAAGAATATGAATATAGCCTACTTGAGCCACTAACTGATATGTTAAAGAAAAATAGCAGGATTATGAAAAATAGCCATTTATTATAGAGCAGGTTTTTTTCTTAAGCACAGGCTAAAGATGTAAAAACCTTTTAGGGCATTAGAGTGAAAAAGAAATGATTCAGCTCAACAACTCAATAAAATAACATGAATATAACCTACATGGGTAAGTCACCGACTGATATGGTAAATAAAAACAGTAAGATCGTGATACATTAGTCGTTTATTCTGGATTAGATTTTTCCTCTTTAAGCATAAAATACAAATATTAAAACCATTAAGGGCATTTGAGTGAAAATGAAATGACTCAAGGCGCTTGACATGAAATTGTTAAGAAACAGAATGCTAAACTGAATTGACAAAGTATATAATTATATCAATTACTGCAATACATTACCTCACTCTTTCTGGTGTTCTAGTACTATCACCTGTAATGCATAAGAAAAGAAACATCATCAACTAAAGCTTCACAACAACCAAGAAAATTAAGACACCAAGAAATGAAGAATATAGAACCCTAAACTAATAGCTTTATGTCTGTAAAATCATAAATATTATGGAAGGCCAGCTACAGTCGACATGTTCTTAATTGAACAGCCCACCTTGCCCAGATAAAAAGAAATATCCAGCCTTGTCAATAATCAAAGAAATTAAACAAAAAGATGGGATTCTCTGACTCTCACCATGGGATGCATGCTGCCCTTGCACATCTCTTCCAGGGGAGTATCTCTGCTTTGGAGAATGTCTCCTCCGATCAATCCCGCCATGGTAATCCCGGCTATCTGAGGTGAGAGTGCAGAAAGTTTTCCAGGAGAACGGACTCTATTAATAGAGTATTATAAAACTTAAAACCAACACTGCAAACCCAAGAAAATATTAGAAACTTAAGCTTACCATCACAAGTAACTTTATCAGTAACAATATAAAAGAAGACTTATAGTGGCATCATGGGAGTTCCAAAGGAACCAAAGAAATAACCGTTCTCACACATAATGAAGATACAAGAACATACTTATCCATGCGGATACGCGAATCACTCAAATATGATATACCAGTTGAGCTCAAGTCCAGATAGGATAAAACCCCTCAAATATCAAGGCATAAATTGACAAAATACAGTAGATACCCTTTGCTGATTGTGAAATTAGAATGCCATATTCTGGCCCACAAAACTCCTCATGGCAGTACATAGATAATCCCAATATTCTCCCATTCACAAAAACCTTTGTGGTCAAAATTCAAAGAAGTCATGTAAATGGAATATCACATCCCCCCAATAAATAGAAGAAGGGCAATCATTGTACAACATTTCAATGGCACAGAAACAATGAATAATAAGAAATGCCGATATAAGATGCATGAGAACAAATGCTGAGGAATAAAACCGATACCAGCACAGAGTTTAAACAACCGACATACTCCATTCTGAATTACAGATGCAAAATAAGCCAGTTAGAGCTGGAATGGATTATCTCCAAATCAACTAATAATTAAGACTAAGCCTGGTATGCAAATACTCAACAATACCTCAATGTGTGTCAGAAGACCTTTCTAGCCATCTTAAAATTCATAATTGTCAGAAAACTAAAGCAACTTCAGTAGGAGAAAAATTAACAGAAGCAGCTAAATTCCAAAATACAAGTACATAGTATAAACACAAACAAAAAACTAAGCAGAGGGAAATAATGTGAAGGGCATACCTTAAAATGTACATTTTCATATAACCAAACATGGTTAACCCATAAAATAAACCAATTTCAAGTGGATTTGTAGTGAATGAGAAGGAAACCTTATGTTAGCTGTTGCAGCCTTAAATAAACTAATTTCAAGAGGATTTGTAATGAATGTGAATGAGAAAAAAGCAATGTTGCATGTTGCAGCTTTATACTGATTCGCTGGCATAATCCAAACCAGCATTCTTGATGTTAACATTTTATGTTCAGCAATTGCGGACCTATGAAAAATCAAGTCCTACACTACACCTACTTATTGTCCTCGGGATCACCCTTCTTCTATTTGATATAAAACGTGCATATACAATTCTACTACCAAAAATTTTTAAGCCAAGGATCAGCTATACATTACATATCAATAAAGCTAACCCATTTGAGCAATCACTCTTTCATCAATCAACCACAGGTCAGTCAAGTTGTGTCAATAAATTTTAAGCATTCTCAAATTTGCTCATAGCACCAGCAACCACCTAGTTATCATTCTACCATGGGAAAATCTTCTACATCCTAAAAGGTTCTAGCATCCAATAAAATCCCAAGAAATGCACAAGTCCGGCAAAAGCATGACAGGTGTTTACTCCATTAACGAGTCTTGAATGATAAAAAAACTATTGTGTTGGAACTTCATTTCACCCTTATCCAATCACTAATTCACTATAGATAAGGATACACCAAATATGATAAGGATGAACCAATAAATCTAGTAAAAGTGAGTTATCTAAAAGATTCCAAAATTTTACTATTGTAAAAAACATTGAAAAGCTTATACCTCTGTACCAGCTAAAACCAACATCAATATTCTCCTGCATTAGGGTAACTGATATACAACACTTGACGACAATCTTATGGTTGACACGATTAAAATAGAATGCACAAAAAAGCTATAGTGACAATCACCGAACTCTTCTAAATCAACTGAACAACGTAAGATAATTGATGTAACTGCTCTCCTAATGCAGGGGGAAAATAGTAATCACCAGGTGATTCATATTCAGAAAAAAACTGAAACTAATTTTGCTGATCGCAATATTATTAGTCATCCTGCTAACCTGGATGGTCAAAGAAATGTGGTTTCAACTGAGAATCAAAGGTCTTTTAGATATACATCTCCTGAGACACAAAAGAAACTATCATGATCTCTTCTCCTTTATAAACTATAAGGTTACAACATATTGAAAAAATAATACATATGATGGTAAAACCCAATAACTGATAGTAGCAATAACATTGAAGGGAAATCAAGATAGTGAATACTCATATAACAGAGGGATTCTCAAGAAAGGTCACATATTGTAGGTGTACTATATATGTACACAAACTAACAACACAATCTGCATACTATCCAAATTACTTCTAAAGCTAAAGTTCATTGCATCACGACCTAACAAACTGTAAAATTAATAACAAAACATTACCAAACTTTGGCGAAGATAAGGTAGAGAGGCCAACACTTTCCTCTTGCTGATGGCATCCCCATTCGATCGCGAACTCGAACGGGAATTTCCATTCTGAAGAGCCTTCCCACCTTTAGTTTTTTTTTTAAAAAAATCAACGCACTTCTAAGAATCCATGAAGAGTACGATGAGGCACATAATTTGAAGCAGAGGTGGTGGACGAAGGCGATGGGCCGACGGCTCTACGGAGGACAAAGAAAGAAGGGGCAACAAGAGAATCCATCGAGAATAAATATAAAAACTACGTCGTTTTAGACAATGAGGGAAGTCAAAATGACTCAAATACCCTTGGTTGACAGAAAAAAAGCAAACAATATCTATTATAGGGTGTTTGGGATAATTAATAAGATGATTTGATATTTTATTTATATTTATTACAATAAGATACCATAATTATGAAAATCTTTTAAAATTAATCTCAATACTAATATTATTCCAAAATAGATGCATCCAACAGGAAATCAAAAGAGCATCTTATTCATTAATTTGAGGAGTATGTGTTTCACGACTTACATAGTAGCAAAAAATAATAGTTATACTGTCACGTCCCGGGCCTTTTCAAGTCTTCTCATGCGAAAACGTTGTTCTTACACATTATTCAAATGAAGTAAGAGATAGGGACCAAAGACCTCCATATGAGAAATTAAAAGTCTTCATGTGCAAGTGGAGGGTTTTCAAGTTCCCCAGTGCACCTACTCTTAAGTGGCACTCCCCCGCTCCAGCTATTTTTGCACTATTTCCTCTTTGGGATGTCCCAACTCTTTTTACATTTTTCACTTTATTTCTCATTTTGGCAATTTTTTAATTCATTTTTTATGTTTGAAAATGATGAAATTAAATGGAAAAGAAAAATAAAATGAAGGTACCCCACAGACACATGGGCAAGAAAACATATAATAATGAACTCTTAAAAAAAACTTTCCCTTTCTCTCTCCACAAAAATAGCTGAAATGGAAGGAGTACAAATGAAGTATAAATAAAGACAGTTTTGTACGAGACGGTCTCGCTGCGAGACCATGGATTAAATTATAAATAATACATACTTGATTTGGGATGGGGTATTAATTATAGTTTTCATAATTTTTGGGGACTAAATTATAATTAAAATAAATCTGAGCATACATTTACTACAATATCTCTTCCTCCCCCCCTAATTCTTATCCTTTTGTCTTTCTCTCTCGAAAATCGCTTCTGTTTTCTCTCAAAAAATAGAATTGTTCCGTCCATCTCTTGTTCCCTCTTTTCTGGTGACCTAGGTTTTCTATTCCCGCCACGATTTCTGTACTTTCATCCATTTTTGTTGCTTAATATGCATTATATCGTATTTTGATTTGAGTGCAATTGGTTGTTCTGGTCCAATTTTTGAAGTTTCTTGCAAATTTGCTTGATAATCAGGCCGACTCTTCATCAGGTAACTCCGATGACCTAGATTTGTTCTTCCGGCCGATAATCTTTTCTTTTTAGCCATTTTATTGTATGGTAAGATTTTTTTGTTGTTGAACTCTGAGGTTTCTGTACTTTTTTTTTTGCAATTATTACTCTCTTCTATTTGGAGGTTGTTATCATATTTGAAGAGGAAATTGCGATCTGAATGTTTTTACATGCATGCTGTTTATTAGGTTTTCATTGATGTCGATCATTTTTAACTGTATTATTTTTCATGTTTATTGTTTTGTGGATGTCAAAGGAAGGATATCTTGTTGATTCCGTTTGTATAGACGATGTTGTGATAAAAATTGCAAAGTCATACTCTCAGCCTTCCATTTCTTCGAAGGTTGCTGTAAAGCATAAGAGGAAGACTTCTTCTCAAGGTTTGTTATATTTTTATTTGGTTTGCAGGAATATTTGAATTTATTACTATATTTATTCATTTTTTTGTCGTGTAGGGTTTTGTATGATGTTTTAATGTTTGATTATGATGTTTCAAGGTTTTTACTTGACTTCATTTTCTGTTTATGAGAAGCTGTAATTCCTGTTTCTAATGGAACGACATTATGTATGTTGTTCTTATTATATATGTGTTTTATTGTAGTCATTGTATGAATTTTAAACTATAGTGATTCTATCATAATTTTCAGTAAGAGTGATGATGTAAGTATATCAGTTGATGTTTTCATTATATACATTTTTATTTGATGCTTTATAGTTCTGATTTGATGATACAAGTATTCCATTTGACTTTACTGTTCTTGTATTGATGTTTCTTTGTACTGTTTGGTTTTATGTGTTATGATGATGCTAGTGTTTACTAGTTTGTATCAACTATTTCTATATGATGTTTTATGTGTGCTGGTTTCACAGTTTTTGTATGTTCATATTTTTTTGTCTTTTTTTTTTCTCTCAAAATGATGTTGTTAGGTTCTTCATTGATGTCTTATATTTCTGATTGATGTTTTTTGACTTTCTGTGGATATTTATATACATGTATAGGTGGTGATGTTATTTATGCTACAAGTATGTTATTTTTGCTAAGAAGGGTAGAGATAGTTTTCCTTTTTAATTCTACTTTTTATAATTTTATTTATTTATTACGCTTTATCTTTTACCACTATGTTTGGATGTTTTATGTAATTTAGGTGATGGTTTCAGTCAAGGTTTTGCTCTGGCTAGAAAACAATTCTGCTAAAAAGGGTAAAGATAGTTTTCCTTTTAAATTCTTCTTTTTTCTGATTTTGATTTTTTAAATTAATTATTCTATACCATTTACCACTATGGTTGTATGTTTCACATTGATGAGGGTGTCAGCCATGTTTCTTCTTGTGAACTTGAAAAATATTTTGCTAAAAAGGGTAAAAATAGTTTTCCTTTCCAATACTTCATTTTCATACTTTTGATTTTTTTATATTTATTATCCTTTACCAAATAGAACTATGTTTTGATGTTTCAGCTTCTGATCTGCCAGGAAAAAAAATCTGCTACAAAAGGTACAATAATTTCTTCTTTAGATATATCTTTTTATTTTTATTTTTGATGTTTCACTTATTACTTTTTACCTTTTATTACTATGATTTGATGATTTATATGTTTCAGGTGATGCTATAAGTCTAGATTCTGCCCAACCTGTAAAATCTGCTAAAAAGGGTAAAAATGGATTTCCCTTTTAAAACTTCTTTTCTGATTTTTGATGTCTTACTTTTTGCTTCTTCTTGTTCAGTGATCTGATCTTTATTTTTTTATTTCATTCAGATAAGGTGGTTATCCTTATTTTTGCCTCTTGTTTTTTAATATGCTTTGATGTTTTTTTATATGTAGCTGACGATGCTAAAAGAGTTTATGTTCAAATTGAGAAATCTCTCGAACCAGGTTGCATTGTTTCCCTTTTTAATAAATTTTTCTTTCGATTTGATGTTACTTTTTCTGTAATCTCATTCTTTTGCATTTTTTGTTTTAATATATTTATTGGTGTTGCTGTCAATAATGTTTCTTCAGCTTTGAAAATTCTCCAGTCAAATCTACGTTACAAAGATATGTTGACTGATGCTGGAGTTGATGATATTCTATCTGGTAAATTATATGTTTTAACCCTGCTATTTTAAATTTTCAATTCTTATGATATTTTTGTGTTACCCCATTATTTGGCTGTATTTAATATTTTTGTTTGCAGAGGAGATCTTCAGCACTGCTCCTTCTTAATCTCAAACACTTGATGCTACCAATTGATGAAACTGGTCATGAAGATCAGACTGGTGGTGATGATGATAAAAAAGAGACAAGTGATGAGGGGTCTGAAGATGTTGATGGCTCAGAATCTGATGACAGTTCTGAAGGTGAAGGTGAGAAGCCAAATGATGTTGAGGAATATGGGAGGCCAAAGAGGAATCTGAGAAAAGGGGGGGGGGTGATGAATGTGAAGACAATTCTGATCAAGGTGAAGAATCTGACAAGGGGGGGGATTATGAAAATGTTGTTGATGTTTTAAAACAAGTTAGTGATGATATTGGTAGTAAGTCTGACATTGAGGAGAATTCTGATAATGGTGATGAGAATAAATTAGTGAGTGGGGAGAAGCATGATGATTCTAATGAAAATGAGGATGATGATGAAGATAGGTGTGATGTGAAGGGGGATGATTGTGAAGTTAGGTCTGGTGAGGAGGATGACTCTGATGATTGTGATGAAGAGTTTGATGATGCTGGTGGAGAGTCTGATGATTCAGATGAGGAAGGTGGCAAAGGTGTTGCTGTATGTAAAACAACTTCTGTTGGTAAAGGGAAATCTGTTGTGAAGAAGAGTGTTAGAGAGGAGAGTGGAGGAGTTGTGAGGTCGAAAAATCCAAAGGGTGTCAATGATCCATCAAGGTATGCATTTGTAGCCCTGGTAAGATTGCAAAGCTTGTGAAATCATTACTGATGGGAATATTATGTCAGTGATTGATATAGGATTTGAAGGATTATTGAAGATAAATTTTGGTGTTTTGCCCAAAAATGTGATTCAATATCTGATATCTAACTTCAACCCAATTAGTTACTTGCAAGGAATAGGTAGTGATAAGTATTATATAACCAAGGATGATATTTATGATTCCATGTGTCTGCCTATAAGTGATGTTGAGCCTGTAGAGGCTAATAACTCGGATAAGGGGCAGAATAGAGATATGGAGTTGAGGCTTATGCGGAAGATGGATTTAGGGGATTCGAGGGCTAATAAACATGACAATATTCCTTGTGATAAGTTACTAGGTAAGATGTCATTGCTGACTGAGGGAGGTGATCTGTTTAAGAAGCATTTTCTGATGTACGTGTTGTGTACTTTCCTTACTCCCACATCTAGAAGTAATGTTGATTTTAAGCTTCTGAGGGTTGTGGAAAGTGTGAATGAAATCAGGAATATGGATTGGTGTGGGTATGTGCTGAAAAAATTCTATGATACTGTTGAGAGGTACAACAAAGGTCCATTTGATGCTATAAATGGTTGTGTATTTCTACCTTTGATGTGCTATCTTTATAGATGTCCATTTCAATAAATACCATTTCCTACTTCCCTCCCCTTAGTCCATCATTTTAATGACAGTAAGGTTAAGGTTATTTGTAAGTCCATAGTGAGTGCTAGGTTTGATACTTGTGTGATGAGCGGCAATGGTTTTCCTTTGACTTCAATGGGAAAATTAAAGTTAGGTTCAGGACCTGGTAATGGCACTGCCCGCAATACCTCTTACTTTGTGGTGTTGGAAATTTCTGATGATTTACCCACCGACGAGAAGATTCTTACTAAAGCTCCGTCTGTAAGTTTTTTTTATTTATCTTATGTTTGTTATTTTTGATATGATGTTTCAAATTATAAGTAATAATGTTGTTGTTTGTAGGATGCTGTTGAGCGCTCAATGAGATTTGCTAGGAATATTAACATTGTTACTAGATTATGTGGCTGAGATGATGAAGCTTGGTGAAAAAGCTCTAGCTACTGCAAGATACTGTTCCTCCACTTCATATTACCGTTTGTTCAGTGGATTATTTTTCTGATGGGTTTTTTGATCATATCGAAGAAATCATTAAGAAGTCAGGGAAGAAGTGCACTCCTGAAGTTCCAATATTGAAGACTGGACCTGAACCATCTTTTAGCTGGGATTGAGAGCTTGGAAGATATTGGACGAGTTGTAGGCTCTGTTGTACATGAAAAGAAGGGGTCTATAGTTGCTTAGAGAAGGGTGGACAAGTGGAAAACTCATCGAAGGGATTGAAGAAGAAATAATTCTTTTTTAATGATGTGATGAACTTGTGTTTGGGGATGATGTTTTAACTACTACTGTTGGATGATTTTTAGAATTGTTGGTTTTGGATGGTTTTTGGATGTGATAAACTTATGTTTGTGGATGGTGTTTAAAGTATTTTTGGATTTTTGGTTAGGGGATTCTCAGAATTCTTGTTTGAATTTGACATTTGGATTTTGGATTTTGGTCGAAGTTGACATTTTAAAGTAATGCAGTGATATTTCATGAGTAGGTCTTGATGTTTTAGGGTGTTGATAGTAAAGATTATTTTTATGCTTTAACTCTCATTAGTCTATTTGTAGAGTTTTTTACATTAATGATTATGTTTAAAATTAGATTCTCACATTTTAGGAGTTGTTTAGTTTATTTATTAAAAATGTGACATATTTGTAGTTGTAACTTTTGGTATACTTAATGTAAAAATCCAATATACATAAAAAGCTCATTACATATCTGTAAGTTATCACACATTTAAGTTAAAAGATCACGTTCCTGCAAATTAAATTTCAGTACTCAAAAAAGAAACTTATAGAGACTAGTAAACTTTAGAATGGTTTCCATAATAAAACCTTCTGTATTCTACTAAGTTGAACAGTAATATTAATTCAAAGTCCTCACTTCTAAAAAATGTAACATCAAATGAAAGTCTTGAAATGTCAAATGAAAGTATTGAAACATCAAAATTTTCTGCAATTTCAGAACTCATCCTTCATCAACTTTGGTCTTCCCTAATTCAGATGATTTGGGCTTTTGGAGTCTTGGACCCAAATTCCTTCTTTTGTGGCTTCTTCCTTTCTAGCTTTCCTTTCAACCTCTTACTTCTTCCCTTTGTTTTTTCTCTTTTTGGATCTAGGACTTTTGGAACACTTTTTGTTGGTGACTCTTTGGCATTGTTTGTCTCTGAATGTTCAGTTTTTTCTTGATCTTTCATTGAAAGCAGCTGACATATTGTAGTCGAATCCCTGTTCAAACCATCCTCAAGTGTTCTACGAGTATCTTTGTCATCTTCACATGTCAACACTGAGTTGTAGTATTTTCTGAGCATCTCATGGCGCCATGGTATCTTACCTTTCATCTCAATGTTGTTCTCGCTATTTTGTAGTGATGCACCTCCAAGTACTTGGTTCCATATTTCCTTCTTTGCCATATTTGTCCATCTCTTTAGTATATAATCTTCAGGTATTGTTGTGATGTTGCGCAAGTGGAGCACAAGAAGGTTGTGGAAGCACAACAACCAAACTTCTTGAAAATATTTACATGAACACTTGATCTCCACTTTACCATCCCTGAGTCAATAAGAAACCTTCTCTACCTTTGTTTCATTGTTTTTTGGGCTGACTTCGTAAATATCTTCATAGTCAATGTTGAATATTTTCTCCACTTTACTCGCCATTGCCAATTTTCACTCTGTTTCGAAGTCCTTGAAAATATTAAGAGTGTATATCTCCCTAGTTTGCTTCAGTATTCCGGGCCTTTCTACAACTGCTCTTGGTTTTCTTATTGATCCGCTGTATTCCCTGCTTGTCTCCGTGCTTCTCCAACTTTTGATAGTTTTTCCAAATATTGCAAAAAAATGTGTCAAGTTGGTTGTTTTTGAAGCATTGAAGCTGATTGCTTTGTTGGTACTTTCACTACGTTGTGATTTCAAAGTCCCAGCAGAGAAGAAATCGCAGTGCACCATTTATCCCGGAGTTTGTACAAGGGTTTGAACCAATCTTTTTCTTGCAGCTGGTAGGTTTCTATCAAGGAATGCCAGCATTTTTCAAATTCTTCTTCATTTGCACAACCTTTCAAACAGTGGTCGAATTCCACTCCAAATTCTTCATCACTTTTTACTTTACCGTAGTGACTAATTGCATTCTGTTTCAGGTTCCACAAACAGAGTCTGTGTTTTGTTTCTTTGAATACCTACGAAACAACAATTTCAGTAAATGCATCATCAAACTGTTTCTTAAAAAGGTCATATGCTGCTAATGTATCATCAATTATAAATGTAGGATGCTCATGTTACAGTGTCAAAACAAAGAGAAATTGTATACATGTCCATGATGAGTTCTCAGATGTTCTAAAACAGGTTGTAGTGAAGATTTTAAAATTAAATTATTGAAATCACAAGTAAGATAATTAGAAGCAATGTTCTAAAATATATATTTAAAACATCACCTGAATAATAAACATATTAGTTCTTTTTGATGAAACATCAACTAAATAATATAACAAGTTAGACAATGGTTCAAAACATCAACTGAAGGAATACTTAAAACATTATCATTAATATTTAAAAGGTTAAACACATAACTTGAAACATCAATCATCAGACATAGTTTAGAAATACCTCTTTAATTGCCTTTGCCATAGCCAAATCATGGTCAGTGAATATAGTCACTGGTTGTTTTCCCCCCATTGATTTTTTAAATACCTCCAGCAGCTATACGAAAGTTTCAGCCTTTTCGTCTCCAATAAAAGCACACCCAAACATTGCATTGTTCCAGTGATTGTTTATCCCAAAAATTGGAGCACAAATGAGATTATACTTTTTTGTGCGATAAGTGGTGTCAAAAATCACAACACCACCATATACCATGTAATATTATTTCATCATCAAGTCTCTCCAAAAGGGTGCAGTTAGTTTTCCTTCATTATCAAGCTTGACTCTAAAAAAGTAGTCTTCCTCGGCAGTAGCAATCTGATAAAGATCATCTATGACATTTTGAGCACCCCCCTTCTATAGTGTCCATTATACACCTGTTCACATAATTAATGTAATCTCTCATAGTGTGTCCAACATTTTCTTCTCCTTGGGCAGCACATGCTAAATGTTTGGAACTTGCTTCTGGTTTGAGACCTGCATTTTCCATTGCTTCGATTGCTCTTGCTTTCTCATTTTCAATTCTTCTTTCACTACGTTGCAGGTACTTCCATTATGATCTTGTGCACTCATGGTTATGCTCAACAAAGTGATGCTTGATTTCATAGAAATTTTTATCAACAAGCTTGATCCTGATCTGAGCTTTGCATCTTGTTCTTATCACTGGAAACTCTTTTGATTTTCTTTTTCTCTTCCTTTCTGGCTGTAGAGTAGGTGTGGTTTTAGTTCTTGAAATGGACTTTCCTTCACATGAGCATGTGAAATATTTTCCCTAATTACTCCTTGGTTTGACTGTCTTGTTGTTGACTTCCTTACGCAAAATCCAAGCGTAGTTGCATGTGCTCGATACAGTTTTTCAAGCTCTTCCCAAGTTCTTGTTCTCACTCCTTGCAAACACTCCCTTGCATTTATCTCTAATAGATTAGGAAAATCATCTGGCAGATATGTTAGTAAAATCACAGATCATTAAGTTTGATTATAAAATCATGAATCAATTCTATCAGTGTTAGTAACAGTTGACATATTGTGTAGAAACATCAAACACTTTTTATTAAAACATCAATATATATGATAGAAACATCACATACCATTATATGCAGATCAGTTTCTGAATTAGGTGCAGAAGCATCAAACACTTTTATTAAAACATCAATCCATATAATAGAAACATCACATGGCAGTATATGCATGTCTGAATCTTACTCTATTAGGATGACCATATTGATGCCTAATTTTATATCAAATGTTGATTCCCCAATAGTTCCAGCCTGACTAGCCCTATATGATTTACCCCGACAGTTTTTCAATTTCACTGCTATGATGTCGATTGGTAATTTGGTTGAAACTTCCGTGAAAGTAGATAAAGCCACCTTGAATAGGACTAGACCACATGTAGCCCGAGTTTGTATTAAGATTGATGTGTCAAAACCTTTGCTGGAAAGAATTTGGTTAAGTTTAAGGAACATTGGGTTTTGGAAGTACATAGAATATGAGGGTCTCCCAAATTATTGCTCTAACTGCCTAAAACTAAGGCACTTAGCTTATGAATATAGGTTTGATCCCGACAATCCAAAATTCACAACATGGAGGCCAAAAGAAAACATTATCACAGGTAAGAAGACCAACCACAATGGTGAACAGGGCACTAAGAAAGGTTATGTGGTTGACACTTCTTTTGGCTTCTTATCAAAAAACAAAGCCTACATTCCAATTCTGAAAAATAAAACCTACATTGTTGTTTCTAATAACTCTTCTAAATAGGTTGACACTAATACCTCTGTTTTAGTTGTTACAGACTAGGAAAAAGTAATGGAGGACATGTCCAAAACCAACAAACCAATGGAAGGCAATGATACAAGTTCTAAAGGTTTGATCCCTGATCAGCATGTTCTACACTCAGTCCTAATGACTACACCTTCTCTTAAATATTTGCATCAATATGTACTTGATCAGAATGTTAATGCCATCCCTGCCACCATTGTTACTCAACTAACCACTACAAAACCTTCTAATGCAAATGACAAACTGAAAGCTACATCCTCTCCCACTGTTAGCTCTAATCAGTTTGACATACTGCAGCAAATTGAAAATACTGAAAACTCTGAAACCTTAACCATACCTTCTGATGCTAATGACAAACTGAAAGCTATACCCTCTCCAACAATTAGCCCTAATCAATTTAAAATTTTTCATCAAATTGATAACACAGAAAATTCTAACACCTTAACCAAATCTGATAAATAAAATGACAAAGATAACTCAGATAAAGTAGATAACAATTCTGTAAACAAAGAAAGGTTCCGTGGAATTCAATTCTGAATGTAAATCACAAAACATTATGTTTATTGGGGACTTTAACATAGTTGTGAAACAAGAAGAATACATTTGCCCCTCAGTCCCTAGTCAAAGAGGTATAACCAACTTCCAAAACTTCATTTTTTAGGTCAAACTTACCACAGTCAACACATCAGGTAACCTCTTTACCTGGACAAGCATGAGGCCAAAGGGTAGAGTTTGGAAAAGGTTAGATAGAGCCCTAACAAACCAATCATGAGATGCATCCTTTCCTACAACCTATGCTCGAACCTTGGCAAGGGACTAGTCTGACCATTCTCCTATTATACTGGACCTATCTAACAATCTGATCCCAACAAAACCGAAACCATTTAGGTTTCATAACTGTTAGCTCTCCCATCCAGAGTTCATAAACCTAATGAAAATTCATGGAACATCCATTCCAATCTTTCAGGAATGAATAAATTCAGCTTTAAACTGAAAAACACGAAGCATGTTTTTAAAACCGTGGAATAAAAATGTATTTGATAACATTTTTGATAAGGTAAAGTCAACTGAAGAATTATTATCAATTGCAGAAGTAAATCTGCACCAAAATGAGGATTCTGAAACTCTAACCAGATACAATAGAGCTAAAGATGAACTAACCATAGCCTTAAAGAACCATGAAACATATTGGAAACAAAAGTCAAGGGTTAGTTGGCTAAAATATGGAGATTTAAATACAAAGTTTTTCCATCAACGGGTTAAATTAAAACACAAAAGACAAGCTATCTCATCAATATAGAAGGGGTCTGGTTATATGATCATAACTCCATTGGAGCTGAAGCAGTAAGATTTTATTTAAATCTTCTATCAGATGATTATCAATACCCCTCTGGTATAAACACAATAGTAATGTTGGAAAATATACCCAAACTCATCATCACAAAAACCAACCAACAACTAATCAAACCCACATCTCTTGAAGAAATTTCAATCATCTTAAAGGATATGGATACTGATTCTACACCAAGACCAGATGGTTTCCCTAGTGCATTCTATAAACACTGCTGGTCCATAATTGGAAATGATCTAATGGAAGCCATTAATGACTTTCTCACTTTAAAACCTATTCCAAAAGCCACCTCTTCTACCTTAATCATTCTGATCCCTAAAAAGGAAGTTTGTGCCTCTTTTAAAGATTTTAGGCCTATAAGTTTGTACAATTCCATAAATAAAATCTTTACTAAGCTTATAGCTCACATACTAAAACCTACCCTACATGATATGATCTCTCAAGAACAAACAACCTTTGTTGCTGATAGATAACTAGCAGATAATGTACTTCTCATGCAAGAAATGACAAATTATATTCATTCCAAGCAACCTGGATTCAACATAATTGTAAAACTTGACATGGTGAAGGCATTTGATAGGGTTTCCTAGGATTTCCTATCACAACTCTTAAAAAAAATTTGGTTTTTCTGACCATCTCAACAACATAATTATAGGAAACCCGAGGGCTGCATTTTTTTTCTATCCTAATCAATGGAGAATCCTTTGGTTTCTTTCAGTCTTCCAAAGGATTAAAGTAAGAAGATTCACTATCTTCTTTATATTTCATCCTTATGGCAGAAGCCTTTTCAAGAAGCTTAAATTTCCTATTCCAATATGCCAATATTGGACTCTACAAGCTTCTAGGATTAATGAAACCTGCAACACGCCTCTCTTTTGCAGATGATACTGAAATTTTTCTAAGATACTCTAAACAAGGAATCAAAAAATTAATGGGACTTTTAAAAACCTATGAAGGAGCATCTGGACAAAAAATTAATTTTGAAAAATACTCTTTCTATATATTAAAGCATGCTCCCCTAAGAATCAAATCTGTAATCAAAGCAGAATCAAACATGATGTCAGGTTCTATGCCTTTTAAATACCTGGACTGCACAATTTTTATAGGCAGAAATAAAAACATTTATTACCAAGGCCTAATGGATTCTATCAATTCCAAAATCAATTCATGGAAAAATAAAAATCTTAACCAAGCTGGAAGGTTACTTTAATAAAGCATGTTCATGCCACAATACCCTTGCATATTCTCACAGTTTTAAAGCCTACACAACATACCATTGATAAGCTTCACAAAGTGTTTGCTAAATTTCTATGGTATAATCAAGACACAGTAAATAATAAAAGGAAAAATTGGAAAAGTTATACAAAATTAACTCTTCCAAAAGAAGAAAATGGTTTAAATCTAAAAGACTTAAACACTTTGACAAAAAGTTTTTCCTTAAAGTTTTGGTGGAAACTTCAACAAGAAAAATCCCTCTGGTCACAATTTATGTGGTCAACACATGATAACAAGAAAACCTCTAAGTCATGGAAAAGAATCATAGAGGTCTAATACTTAGCTATTAACAACTCCTATGTCCAAATTGGTAATGGTGAATCATCCTTTTGGCATGAAAATTGGACAAAATTAGGACCACTAACAAAATATTGGCCCTCAGAAACTGATCTCCTTCTTCCAGACGTATCTATTGTAGTTTTTCTGAACCATGAGGACTACTATGTCTCCATGCTTCAAAGCTTTCTCCCAATTCCAGTCATCAGCTATCTTAAAGCTGAACACCACCTATTCCCTGAACATAAAGATGAATTGATCTGGACAAAGACTGAAAATGAAAATTTTACACTCAATTATGCTTATGAGCTTTTAAGGCATAGAAAACTTAAAGTACCATCATTTAAGTTTCTATGGTCGTCTCTCATGCCACATAAAATAAGCTTATGGAACTGGAAGATTCTAAATAGATTGATTCCAATGCCTAACATCTTGGAAGAGTTCAATCTTCACCTGCCATCTAACTGCTATTTCTGTAACAACAACTCAGATGATTTGCATAATGTTTTCAGTTCTTGCTATACTTGGGAATAAAATTTTCTTCTACTGGACATTACATGTAAAAGTTAAGCATGCCACTGACATCATTAGATCATTGCCATGTATTGTTACTTGGACTTTATGGTGTGCTAGAAACAAGTTCATTTTTAGGGCATTGTACCAAATTAGAAATCAATTTGTATATCCATAATGAACTCGTTAAATGACATACTATTAGCTCATAAGATAAATTCTATTTAAGATTTATCTGCTGCATACCCTACTCTCCACATTTGTCGTACACTGAGAAGCAAAAAGGGATCCGTGGCTGTTTCCTGGTCCCCATCACACAAAATTAAACTTAATGTGGATGGTTAAGTTTTATTGAATGTCACAACATGCATTGGTTTGATTTTTAGAGGCTAGAAAGGAAAGCATATCAGGTCTTCTTCATTGATCATTCCACAATGCACTATTTTGGAAGCTGAGATGATAGCAATTCTTCAAGGACTCCAATGGTAGATGATCAAAATATTAGATCCCTAATTATTGAATTTGATTCAATGATAGCAGTGAAGATACTATAGAGAGAATGAAAGATCCTTGGAGATGCATGGAAATATCAAGAAGGATATAGAAGATGATGGACAAACTAGAGTGTACTTTCACTCACATTCTAAGAGAGGGAAACAAAGTGGCTGACTCTCTAACCAAATTGGCTACTTTCAACTAGGTAACTTAGGTTTTCAATTTCATAGATCTTCCAAATGACATTTAAGGCAAATTAGACTAGATGAAATCAGTCTCCCTTATACTATAAATGGATAAGATACACTCTTATGGAACAAACTTTATCATGGCTTTAGTGTTATTGCTTGTGTTTGGTTTACTTCTTTTATTCTTTTCTTTAGTAGAACATATTACTACTTGTGTTTGGTTTGCTTTGACAGGTTTTGCTCCTCTTGGGAAGCATGGAAAAGCTACTGCTAACTCTTCAACTTTGGAACTGATCATGGTGGAACAACAGCTGCTGCTTGGACCTGCTGCATCATGGAACCCGAACAACATATGGAAACCTGGAGTGGTGTTTCATTACTTCTATCCAGAAGAACAAGGAGTAACTCTCTTCTGGGGAAGAGTGTTGCAAGGGACTATTATGGAAGACCACCTCTTCTTGTCGACACAAGGGTGTGGATGCAAGAAAGTGGAAGGCCATAATAGATCTCGAAATGGGTTTAGGGCCATATTCTTCATTGAGTTAGGGGTTATAGATGAAGGATATGGAATAAAGGTTACTGTATTTAGCTTTTCCACGTTAGCTTATCTAGTTGTACATCCAGAATACTCAAATATGTACTATTGCTATCTTTTATGGCCTGTAGAGCCTAATATATACCCCATCACTTAAGTGGGTATTTGAATTTAAAAAAATCTCTATTTTTTAAATTCTCTCTTTATTAATTTGGGGTACACTTTTTTAATTTGTAATTTTGTTTAAAAAAGATTGCCACTCCCTACCTTTTTATTAAAAAAGACAAGGTTTAGATGATATCATCCATTTATTTTACTTTATCTACATTCAAATTAATCTCTACCACTAACTTACCATCTTGAAAATTATCGTACTAGAATAGAGATGAGTGAATGAATGGAGTAACAAGATAATTCTTTGGATATTGTGGTTTGAAGTTTGAACTTTGAAGGAAGTGTTGGAACATTTTAATAAGGTTCAAAATGCACCTAGTATTCGCGCCACTACACATAGTTTGCACGCCTATGGACGCTGCTCGCACATCTTCCACACTTCGCACCAAATCTTCTATCATAATTTTCTTCTTAATGGTCCCCTGCCGGAAATCAAACCCTTTTTTCTCTGAATCGTTTAGCACGAGTTGAGATCATCTCCATCACCGTCGTGAGGGTGATGTCGCCATGGCCGTAAAAGATGAGGTACGGGGAGGTGGGGGAAGAGGTGTTCGAACGGAACGCCGTATATGTTTTCGGTTCAGGCGGCAAAGAGGATATGATTCCAGATTTTATATGGCGATGGAATCATATGAATTTATGAATGATTGCTTCGCAAATTCTGGCTTCTTTCCATAAGGGACGATGCAACGAATGCATGCGATCAGTCCAGGCTTTCCAGTTTTTCCGCCGCTCTCTCTTCGACGACGATGCGCTCGATGGTGAGGTTCGCCGTGGCCATGATCTCGGGTTTCATGGGTTTGTGTCAGAGTGCATAATCCCCTGCCTCGTGATTCATTCTCATTGAAGATAAATAGAGTGTACAAGGAGAGTCCTACCAAATATACAACAGAGCTATTCTAGGAAACCAAATATTGGTACAACTATAGATATACAGCTAATATACAACTATTACACCCCCTCAGTCGGAGCGGGAGGAGGACGGACGCTCAGGCTGGACCGAAAACGAGTAAAAAGGTGACGCGGAAGTCCCTTGGTAAAAATGTCTGCATATTGATACTCAGAAGGAACATGAATAACGCGCACTAGGCCAACCTGAACCTTTTCACGAACGAAATGGATGTCAAGCTCTACATGCTTGGTGCGCTGATGTTGTACCGGGTTGCTGGAAAGATATACTGCAGAAATGTTATCACAATATACTAGTGTGGCATGATGGATAGGAACCTGTAATTCAAGAAGAAGATTACGTAGCTAACTAGTCTCAGCAACGGCATTAGCTACACCCCTGTATTCGGCCTCGGCACTGGATCGGGAAATAGTCGCCTGGCGCTTGGAAGACCAAGAAACCAAGTTGTCACCAAGAAAAACACAGTAGCCAGAAGTGGAGCGACGAGAATCCGGACAGCCAGCCCAATCTGCATCAGAATAAGCAGTGATAGAGCTGGAATGAGACTTGACCAAGTGAAGGCCAGAATCAAGAGTGCCTTTGATATACCGCATAATGCGCTTGATCAGCTGCAGATGAGGCTCCCGAGGTGCATGCATGAACAAGCATACTTGCTGAACAGCATAGGAAATGTCAGGACGGGTGATGGTCAGATATTGAAGTGCTCCAGCAAGAGATCGGTACAAACCGGGATCATCTAGAAGCGCTCCAGCAGTAGCGCTAAGTTTGGCGCCAGTGTCAACCGGTGTGGCTGATGAATTGCAAGAAGCCATGGAAGCCCGATTGAGAATACCCCTAGCATACTGTTGTTGAGATAAAAACAAGCCCGTCGACGTACGAGTAACTGAAATTCCCAGAAAGTGATGAAGGGCTCCAAGATCAGTCATAGCAAATTCCTGAGATAGCTCAGAAATGATGTCATGCAGAAGGGTGGTGCTGGAAGCAGTGAGGACAATATCATCAACATATAAAAGAAAATACGCCGTGTGGCCACCACGACACAAGATGAAAAGAGAAGTGTCACAAACACTGCTCTTGAACCCCCTGGACAAAACAAAAGTAGCAAACCGTTGAAACCAGGCCCGAGGTGCCTGCTTCAGACCGTAGAGCGATTTTCGAAGCCGACAAACATGTTGAGGTGCCGACCGATCAACAAAGCCAGGAGGCTGATGCATATAAACCGTTTCCTGTAGGTCACCATGAAGAAAAGCATTCTTCACATCAAGCTGATGAATTGGCCAAGAACGAGAAACTGCCAAACTCAGAACCGTGCGGATAGTGGTAGGTTTAACCACAGGACTAAAAGTTTCATCATAGTCAATGCCAACCTGTTGAGTTTTCCCATTGACCACAAGCCTGGCCTTGTACCGTAGCAACGAGCCATCAGAGTGAAACTTGTGACGGTATAACCACATGCACCGAATGACATGGGCATTGGTGGGGCGAGGGACCAACTCCCAAGTATAATTATCCTTTAAAGCGCGATATTCGTCCTGCATGGCAGCATTCCAGTTCGGGTCCTGTAAGGCAAGATGAGGAGACTTGGGAAGTGGCGAAATAGATGTGGTGGTTGTGGAGATGAGGGCTCGTGGCTTAAAGATGCCATTCATGGCACGGGTGGTCATGGTATGGGTAGGCCGTGGGGGAGGCGGTGGGCAAAGAGGGATTGATGAGGAAGGCTGAACAGGAGTGTGAGGTGGTGTGGTTGGAGGATCAGGTGTGGGAGTTGGTCGTGTGGCAGGTTCGGTGAGTGGCGGTGATAACTGATCTCGGGCATGGGCTCGGCTGGGTTCTTGGCTGATCACAGTGGGTACGGGTGATCGGTGTAGCTGGTCATGGACGGTATCGGTTGGGTTTCGGTTGGGAGGCAGTTGGGTCTCGGTTGAAACAATGGAGTCAAGAAAGATAGGAGAAACAGGATCAAAGGTCGGGTCAAGGAACCGATATGCAGATGAGTTAACTGGTACTGATTCAAAGAAGGGAAAGACAGACTCATCGAAGGTTACATGACGAGACAGAATGACCTTGCCTGTAGAGATATCTAGACAACGATAACCTTGAAAATTAGATGGATAACCAAGGAAGACACAACGAGCCGAACGAGGGGCAAGTTTGTGAGGGACTTTAGCAGAGAGGTTGGGGTAGCAAGCACACCCGAAGACGCGCAGATGATCATATGTAGGTTCTTTGAGGTAGAGAACTGAAGAAGGAGATCTGAATGCGAGAACTTTGGTTGGGAGAATATTATGGAGATGAGCAGCAGTATGTAAGGCCTCTACCCAAAATGTTGGAGGAAGGGAAGCATGGTATAGGAGAGTTAACATGATTTCGTTTAAACGGTGGATTATCCGTTCTGCTTTACCATTTTGTGATGAGGTTTGTGGGCAAGAAAAATGAAAGACGAGACCTTGTTTCACGGCACAGTCATGGAAGGAGGAGTTGTCGAATTCACGACCAAGATCACATTGAAAGGATTTTATGTTACGCTGAAACTGAGTTCGAACTAAAGCATGAAATTGTACAAACTTGGAGAACACCTCAGACTTAAACTTAAGTGGGTAAACCCACATAAACTGAGTAAAATTGTCAATGAAAACCAAATAATATTTATAGTTGCTTTTGCTCAAAAGAGGTGACGTCCATAAGTCACTATGAATGATATCAAACGGAGCAACCGTACTAGAAGTAGAATAAGAAAATGGTAATCGTTTATGTTTACTAACTTGACACGAATTACACAAACTGGAGCTTGGCTCTTTATTAAAACAAATACGAGAATGAGAGCGCAGATGACGAAGAATAGGAGCACCAGGATGGCCAAGATGGGAGTGCCATAGATCAGGGGCAAGGGCGACAAAAGACTGAGCCGACGGAGAAACTGGATTGGACGACTGAGGTGGAGACAGTGGATATAACTCGCCCGCACTATTGCTCCGCAAAATAATCTCCCCATTCTGAAAATCCTTCACAGAGAAACCATACGGGTCAAATTCTACAGTCACAAAATTGTCTTTGGTAAACTGGCGGACAGAGATAAGGTTTTTGACTATTTGTGGAGTATGTAAAACATTGGTGAGATTAAGGGTGCGGTCAGGGGTGGTGAGTTTGGAGTAACCAGAACCAGAAACTGGAATACTATTGCCATTACCAACAAGTATAGAACGAATATTGCTTGTATTTAAAGGAGTAATAATATTACCTGCATTAGAGGTGAGGTGAGATGAAGCGCCAGTGTCCATGTACCACTGCTGATCACCACCGGGCTGAAGTGACATTGCCTGGAAAGCCTGTCCAAGGTCAGTCGCCGGAGGAGCATCATAGCTGGTAAGGTTTGCCTGTCCATATCTGGGGCGCGGTGATGCCGGCCGAACCGGGTTCGTCATTGGCTGTCTGTGCGGAATCTGAGGAGACCAGGGCTGCCATGATGGCGCCTAACCAGAGGCAGTGGGGTAAGGTGCAGGGGGAGGACCCCACTGTGACACCCAAGGCGGCGGAGGACCCTATGAGTTGTTGGAGGAATTGCGACGACCACGATTGCTGCCGCCTCCACGGTAGCC
This sequence comes from Rubia yunnanensis, assembly GCA_037428765.1. NCBI lineage: Eukaryota > Viridiplantae > Streptophyta > Magnoliopsida > Gentianales > Rubiaceae > Rubia > Rubia yunnanensis. The sequence continues at coordinate 57,890,088 of CM075069.1, read as the reverse complement.
ACCACGACGCTGTCCAGATCCTCGAGGTCTCGGTTGAGGCTCGGGTGGATCATGGAAGGTATCTGGTGCCTGCGGCGACGGAACGACCATTGCTTTCGCTGGTTCTTCGCGTCCGGCTCGGCGATGCTGCTCCAACTCAAGCATGCTTCGTGCAGTATCAAAGGTGGGCATGGTTTGGTGAACATAGGATGCAACTGTGTCATATTCAGAGGGTAAACCGCCAACCAATTGAAGCACCAAACGTTGATCATTCACAGCAGCGTCAACGTCCTTCAACTGACCAGCTAATTCACGAAGACGCTGGCAATATGCCTCAAGGGATGGCATGGATTCAAGCTTGAGATTGTTGAATTCATGTTCGAGGGACGCTGCCCGGGCGCCCATGTTGTTGTGGAAGATATTCTTCACACGAATCCAAGTGGCATAGGCAGTGGAGTCGTCCTCAAGAACACGGGAGAGGAGATCATCATTCAATGTTCCGTAGATCCATTGAAGGACGTGGGCGTCTATTTCACACCAAGCTTCATAGATTGCATCGGTTTGGGAGGGAGGCGGCGTGCCGTCAATGTGAGCAAGAACCTTGTAACCTTTGGCGTGAAGCTTGAAGAGGCGAACCCATGATGCGTACGTGACTTTGGTGCCATCCAAGACGCGAACTTTATTCTGGATGTTGGTGACCGTGAAAACGGGGTGGAGGGAGGCTTTTGGCGGTGGAGTGTTGGTGCTGTTGTCCGAGGTATCGGAACTGGAGGCGGAGGAGTCGCTAGCCATGGTAAATATTGCCGTAGCAAAAACAAACTGAATAAACTAAACAGAGAAAGGCTCTGATACCATGTCAGAGTGCATAATCCCCTGCCTCGTGATTCATTCTCATTGAAGATAAATAGAGTATACAAGGAGAGTCTTACCAAATATACAACAGAGCTATTCTAGGAAACCAAATATTGGTACAACTATAGATATACAGCTAATATACAACTATTAGTTTGTACAATTGGATGTTTGGATAGGTTTCTAACTAACGTACAACAGTGAAAAGGTGGGAGGAATTTTGGCATAACATACGAAGGATCGACTTGTACTATCATCGTTTGTAACGTTGGTTTTTCCTACATTGGATTTTTTGTGTTGTGAAGGAAGCTATTTTTGTAGGGGGAAAGTCTCAGGAAAGGCAGGTCTTCCATAAGGTTATAGACAGTCTTTAGGGGCATTTACCTTAAATGTTATAATTTTTTTAAAAATTTAAATATTGCATTTTATAAGTTAAAACAAGTAATAATATGTATTTAAAAGTGAAAATATAAAAATATATGATATAAAAAATATTTTCAAAAATTTTAAATTTTGTATGTAATTTAAGAAATGCAGTGTATAAGGTAAGAAATAGGTGGTCTGTCCATAAGCTTATGAAACTGTTAGGAGACTCACTCTTTTGTTGTAGGAACATTTTTTTAAGGTTTAAAATGCACATAGTATTGGCATCATTACACAAATTTGCACGGCTCTGCACACCTTTGGACTCTGCTCGCACGCATTTTGCTCCAAAATTTCCCGTATTATTTTTCTATTTAGGTGTCTGCAGTTTCATTATTTTTCTTCTAAATAGTTTGATGTTGATGCGTCTCGAAAACGATCAATTTGCTCCGTTGAATCCTTTGGCCGTGATCTGCAAAACAACAAACTCTGGGAGATCCCAGGGGAAAACCCTCTGATTCTTAAGTTAGAAGAATACTTAAAGGCGTACAAAAAGTGTCCATAATAATGAATACGTACCTGATATTTATGCCGTATCACTTAATGATATTTATTCTTAATTATAACTCTTAATTTCTCTAAAATACGGTAACTGAATATCTTCTTACTCAATACGCATATTAGGTCGAAGGCAGGCCCAAGGCTCCTTCTGGGCCTTTATCGGGTCTATCCATCATCAAGATCCCCCAAAAAGGGTTAGCCGGGAATTTTTGCAGAATATTTTGCCTAATTTTGGTTTCTCAGGTAAATTTCTTAAGGCGATCATGAACAACCTTTCCCAGGCTTACTTCTCTGTGCTCATTAATGGTAATCCTGTTGGTTTTTTTAAATCAACTAGAGGAATCAAACAAGGTGATCCCCTTTCTCCTTTACTGTTCAACACCTTTACTGAATCTTTCTCTAGGAGCATTTCATTCATCTTTCAAAATAACAATTTGCAATATTTTTCTCTTCCATCTACTATTTTACCAGTCACCCACTTAAGCTATGCTGATGACACCATAATTTTTATGCAAGCTTCAAAATCTGGTCTAATTAGGATTAAAGCATTTATGCAAATATTTGAGTTAACATCAGGACAGGCAATCAACTATGAAAAATCAGAGTTTTACATTAGCAAGAGAGCTACATCTACTAAGAAACATCAGATTAGGTCTATCCTAGGAATGAAGAAAGGTACTTTCCCATTTAAGTACCTAGGCTGCCCTATTTTCAAAGGAAGAACACTATCTAGATATTTCCATCCCTTTCTTGAAACTATGGATAAGAGATTTAAAAACTGGAAGAATAGATGGTTAAGTGCAGGAGGGAAAATGACACTGATCCAATCATGCATATACTCTCTCCCTCATCATATTTGGACTGTCTGTAAACCTCCGAAATCTATTGTAAAATCCATGGAAAAAAGAATGGCCAGTTTCTTTTGGGGGGAAACCGAGGAAACAAAAAACAAGGTATGGAAAAAGTGGACTGACATTGTTGTCCCTAAATCTCATTATGGATTGGGTTTTAGATCTATCAAGTCAATTATTGAAGCTTGCTCACTTAAATTATGGTGGAAAATCCAATTAGGGAACACCTTATGGGCCAAATTACTGTGGTCCTTTCCCCAGTCCCACAAGAACTCCAAAACATGGAAGAGAATCTGTGAGGTAAACCCTTTTGCAGAAAAAAACTCACTGATTATACACGGCCAAGGTAAATGTGATTTCTGGGCTGCTAACTGGTGCCCAAATGGCCGTTGATGAACTGTATCCCATCCCACATCACTTCCATGTTTTCCCCCTATTCAGTAGCTGATTTTATAAAGAACAAAGTATCAATTTTATCTAAGATCGTTCCTTATCTGGAAAATGATACTCTTCTTTTTTTGCAGGGTGCAGAAATTGTACATGACAGAGAGGACAAAATGATTTGGAAACCTGAAGAGACTGCCAGATTCTCTTTCAAGTCAGCTTATAAAACTCTGACATATATACCAGGTAATTTCCCAGTTACTAAGCTCATATGGAACACTAGGTTACCTAAAAAGATCTCCATCTTTACATGGAAATTGCTCAACTCATCCTTACCTTTTGATGATATTCTCATTAAATGTGGTTTTAGCTTGGCCTCAAAATGTCCTTTGTGCAATCAATCTGACTTTCTGGAACATTTCTTCATTAACTGTCATCTTGTTAAATCTGTTTGGATTGAGAGTGCTCGTTTAGTTAATTTCAACCTGCAAAAAGTCCATAGTGTTGTGGATACTTTCTTCATCTTTTGGAATTGTAGTGACCTTTCTGGGTCTCAGAAAATAATATGTCGATTGTTGCCTCCATTCATCTGCTGGGCATTATGGAAGGCTAGAAATGCTTACTTTCTTGAGGACAAACCCTTTTCTTTTACCCATATAAGCAAGGAAGTTATAGATACTCTTAATCTTTCCATTTCATCCTCTCCCTGCCTCCCCAATATACACCATAACTCATGCAATAATTTTCATTCTCTGATATCCCTCCCCAGACCACCACCAAAGCCAACCATCTCCACTGTATACTGGGAATTTCCAGGTCCCAGTGTCATCAAGGTTAATGTGGATGCCTCATGGTCTGCTACATCTGTTTCTATTGTCTTAATTGCACGTGATAACCAGGGTTTCCCACTCCTAATCAAGTTAGAGTCCATATCAGCCATTTCACCACGGGAAGCTGAAATAAAGGCAGTCCTTCTGGCATGTCAAATCTGTATCCCTAGATATCCAAACTTCATTATCGAATCTGACTAAGGCAGTTAATATGATCAACGAGTCATCATGCTCCAAATGGACTTTATACCCATTGGTGTTCCAAGTCCACACACTTCTATCCCAGGTTTCTCTTAAGCACACATACAGAGAATGTAATTCAGTGGTTGATGCTATTGTTGAACACCACTCAACCTCCAGGATGGATTTTTCACTTCATTTGAATAACATTCCGGCGCATATTAAAGGGATAATTATATGGATAGCATTCATACACCATATATTAGAATCCATAGGCAAGCCACTAAAGAGGATTGATACTGCTGATCTTTTTCTTTCCTTCTGCCGCAGGCTATGGACCTCATCATGGCTATGGAACCCTATGCTTCCCCCCGATGGTTATGGTGTTTCACTTTCCAGAGGGGAGTTTCACAACCACATTTGCTATCCATATTCGTGTGCTCGAGGGGATATTCTTGTGCTAGAGGGGACATCTGTGTGCTTGAGAGGACTTTCGAGTGCTCGAGGGAACTTTTGAGTGCTCGAGGGGACTCTCGTGTGCTTGATGGGACATTCATGTGCTCGAGGGGACATTCGTGTGCTCCAGGGGACATCCGTGTGCTCAAGGGGACATCCGTTTTCTCGAGGGGACAATAGTGTGCTCGGGGGGACATTCATGCTCTAAAAGGAACATTCGCGTGCTCGATAGGACTTTTGTGTGCTCAAGGGGAATTTCGAGTACTCGAGGGTACTTTTGTATGATCGAGGAGACATTCTTGTGTTTGAGGAGACATCCGTGTGCTCGAGGGGACATTCATGTGCTCGAGGGGACATTCGTGTGCTCGAGGGGACTTTCGTGTGCTTGATGTGACATTCGTGTGTTCAAAGGGAAATTCGTGTGTTCGAGGGGACTTTCGTGAGCTCGAAGGGACTTTCGTGTCATCGAGAGGACATTCGTGTGCTCGAGGGGACTTCCGTGAGTTTGAGGGACTTTCGAGTGCTGGAAGGGACCATTTGTGCTCAAGGGGACTTTTGTGTGCTCGACGGGTCTTTTGTGTGCTCGAGGGACTTTCGTGTGCTCGAAGGGACAATACGGTGCTCAAGGGGATCTCTGTGTGCTCGAGGGACATTTGTGTACTCGAAGGGAGTGGTTATTCGTGTTCCCGAAGGGACTTTACTGTGCTCGATGGGACAATAGTGTGTTCGAGGGGACTTCCATTTGCTCGAGGAGACATTACTGTGTTCGAGGGGATAATCGTGTGCACAAGGGGACACTCGTGTTTTGCGAAAGGACATTCGTTTCTTCTCGTGGACATTCGTGTGCTCGAGGGGACACTCGTGTGCCCGAGAGGACCTCTGTGTGCTCGAGGGGATATTCTGTATACTTGAGAGGACTTCCGTGTGCTCGAGGGAATATTTGTGTGCTGGAGCTGATTACACTTGGTTTATTCCAGCTTCACACATGCCATTCAACAACATACACCTTCGCCTGTTTCGCCATGGTAATGACTCACTAGTTGTTGCCTGGCCAAAGTAATGAATTAACACTGGGCGTGGACATTCACTACTTTGGAATCGCAACTACCTATTTCCTCTACATCTTGCACATATATAGACTTATAGCTTAGTATCCGATCATTCTTTTGGAGGCAATCATGTTGCCTTTTGTATAAATCTACTATGATGTCACTGGCTCGTAAATTATGTGGCTTGGGGTACCAATATATCAACCCCCACCCTTTGGGTGTTTTCAGTTAAAAAAAAAAGATCCCCCAAAAAAAATTCAATGGGGCCTCGAGGTTGAGAACCTCCGAGGTGTCACATTCTTATCCTCAAACTCCCAGACACTTGATATATTATGGTTTCTTAAACTTACGCTTCCCTAGAGTGAGGACCCCAAGCTTCGAGGTCTTATTTTTTATTCCTCAGACGGAATTTGAGGATGCGTGCATGTGGGCCAACTATGCCAAGAGGCACGTGAGCAGCGGCAGTTTCTGAAAAGGTATGACAACTTTTTCACATCTTTTCGAATTTTTTCCTTCCCCAAGATAATCATCACTTTGGCCGCCTTTTTAGGCTTCTTAACTCCCCACTTCTCCCACGTTTCTTCACTTTATGTGCAAGTGCTTTCAGAAGATTTTCAGATCAACACTCTTTCCTTCATCTACCCTCTGCTTCTACTTTCATCTTCTCTTCCTCCACCAATAAGTTTTCCCAATTTTCAATTTTCTTCTGATACAAATTAGGCTTATTTATTGAGTCCGTCTCCTGCAAGATCGTGTTACCGTAAGACCAGGGACTTACAATAATTTAAGGTAAAAAATAAAAAAAATTCGGGGACCTGGCATAATTATTTTTATTTTCGGTGCACATTTAAAACACGCAAAAAAAATAGGGGGACTAACCTACAAATACCAAAAATATGGAAAGAAATCTGAGAAGAAACACGTGTTTGATGAACACGCACAAAGCAAAACACGCTTCCAAAACATTCTCACAATTTTAATCGATTTCAACCACTGCAATCCATCGATCCCAAACCTTCAAAGATCAAATCCCCAACTTCTGCGATTAACAATGAACAACGACAATCAGGAAAAAAATAGGTTAATTTGTGATTCAAAACTACATAATCAAATCAGTTTGTTGGACATTATACAATCAGATTATGTAAAATTTCATTTATTTTGCAAAACTGAAGATCAATTGATGTACTAAGAAGATGATAGTAAAACCGAAGCTTCATCAACAAGCCTTTGGAACAATGAACGATAAATTACTGTGGTGAACGGCACAATCAATGGAATTGAAAAAAATTCTGTAAAAGGTATGTATGAAAAACCGGAATCATCAAATAAAACATGATTCAATCTGCTTGCGAATGTTTCAGCTCATACTGCTAGTGAATATTTTGATGCAGACTGATCTTTCAGCTCAAAAGCTTTCGAGTGTTTTAATGTTCAAAATTGATGCTCTGTACAAATATGTGAAAATAATGTTGTAGATCTGTAACAAGTTGACCACAATTAACTGTTATGTGATATTACTAATATAGAGATTGATGTGTTAATGAAAGAGACTGATACTTGTGTATCTGGTGTTAATTGTTATTGAATATTGGCTGCTAGAGCTAGTGTATCTTGCTATAAACAGAATGAGTGATTTGATTATGCTCATTGATAAAACTGAATGCTCAGTTCTGGCATGGGTAACAAATATTGGAATCCTGATTCAAAGATAGACATTCATATACTGCCATGTGCTATTTCTATTATATAGATTATTATTTTAATAAAAGTGTTTGGTGCTTTTGCACCTAATTCAGAAATTGACATGCATATACTGGTATGTGATGTTTCTATCATACGAGAGATTAGCATGTGCTGCCCAAGGAGAAGAAAATGTTGGGCACACTATGAGAGATTACATTAATTATGTGAATAGGTACATAATGGACACTATAGAAAGGGGATGCTAAAAATGTCATAGATGATCTTTATCAGATTGCTGCTGCCGAGGAAGACTACTTTTTTAGAGTTAAGCTGGATGATGAAGGAAAACTAACTGCACTCTTTTGGAGAGACTCAATGATGAAAGAAATTACATGCTATATGGTGATGTTGTGATTTTTGACACCACTTATCGGACAAACAAGTATAATCTCATTTGTGCTCCGATTGTCAGGATAAACAATCACTGAAACAATGCAATGTTTGGGTGTGCTTTTATTGGAGACGAAAAGGCTGAAACTTTCGTATGGCTGCTGGAGGTATTTAAAAAATCAACGGGGGGAAAACAACCAGTGACTATATTCACTGACCAGGATTTGGCTATGGCAAAGGCAATTAAAGAGGTATTTCTAAACTCTGTCCGATGATTGATGTTTCAAGTTATGTGTTTAACCTTTTAAATATTAATGATGATGTTTTAATTATTCCTTCAGTTGATGTTTTGAACCATTGTCTAACTTGTTATATTATTTTGTTGATGTTTCATAAAAAAGGTCTAACCTGTTTATTATTCAGTTGATGTTCTAAATATATATTTTAGAACATTGCTTCTAATTATCTTACTTGTGATGTCAATAATTTAATTTTTAAATCATTATCTTACTTGTAGTCTGTAGGAAAACCACAGACTGAAATGTAGGATGCTCAACCAAAAGTTATAGAAGCACGAAGACAATCAGGGAATACAACAGATCAATAGGAAAACCAAGAGCAGCTATAGAAGGGCTCGGATTAATGAAGCAAGCTGGGGAGATATACACTCTTAAAATTTTCAAGGATTTCAAAACAGAGTGGAAATTGGCAATGACTAGTAAAGTGGAGAAAATATTCAACATTGGCTATGAAGATATTTACGAAGTCAGCCCATAAAATAATGAAACAAAGGTAGAGAAGGTTTCTTATAGACTCGGGGATGGTAAAGTGGAGATCAAGTGTTCATGTAAATACTTTGAAGAAGTTTGGCTGTTGTGCTTCGACATCCTTCGTGTACTCCACTTGCGAAACATCACAACAATACCTGAAGGTTATATACTAAAGACATGGACAAACATGGCAAAGAAGGAAATATGGAACCAAGTGCTTGGAGGTGAATCAACACAAAATAGCAATAACAACAGTGAGATGAAAGGTAAGATACCATGGCGCCATGAGATGCTCAGAAAATACTACAATTTAGTGTTGACATGTGAAGATGACAAAGATACTCGTAGAACACTTGAGGAGGGTTTGAACAGGGATTTGACTATAGTATGTCAGCTGCTTTCAATGAAAGATCAAGACAAAACTGAACATTAAGCGACAAACAAAGAGTCACCAACAAAAAGTGCTCCCGAAGTCCTAGATCCAAAAAGAGCAAAAACGAAGGGAAGAAGTAAGAGGTTGAAAGAAAAGCTAGAAAGGAAGAAGCCACAAAAGATGGAATTTGGGTCCAAGACTCCAAAAGCCCAAATCATCTGAATTAGGGAAGGCTAAAGTTGATGAAGGATGAGTTCTGAAATTGCAGAACAAGTTTGATGTTTCAATACTTTCATTTGACATTTCAAGACTTTCATTTGATGTTACATATTTAAGAAGTGAGGATTTTGAATTAAAATTACTGTTTAACTTAGTAGAATACAAAAGGTTTTATTATGGAAATCATTCTAAAGTTTACTAGTCTCTATAAGTTTCTTGTTTGAGTACTGAAATTTAATTTGTAGGAATGCGATCTTTTAACTTAAATGTGTGATAACTTACAGGTATGTAATGAACTTTTAAAGTTTAGGGGATTTTTAAATTAAGTATACCAAAAGTTACAACTAGAAATATGTCACATTTTTAATAAAAACTAGACAACTCCTATAATGTGAGAATCTAATTTTAAAACATAATCATTCATACATAACCATTAATGTAAAAAACTCTACAAATAGACTAATAAGAGTTAAAGCATAAAAATAAGCTTTACTATCAACACCCTAAAACATCAAGACCTACTCATGAAATATTACTGCATTACTTTAAAATGTCAACTTCCACCAAAATCCAAAAACCAAATGTCAAATTCAAACAAGAATTATGAGAATCACCTAACTGACAATCCAAAAATAGTTGAAACATCATCCACAAATATAAGTTCATCACATCCAAAAATCATCCAAAACCAACAATACTAAAAATCATCCAACAGTAGTACTTAAAACATCATCCTCACAAGTTCATCACATCATTCAAAAAGAATTATTTCTTCTTCAATCCCTTCAATGACTTTTCCACTTGTCCAACCTTCTTATGAGCAACTGTAGACCCCTTCTTTTCACGTACAACAGTAGAAGAACTTGCAACTCGTCAAACATCTTCCAAACTCTCAATCCCAAGACTAAAAGATGGTTAAGGTCCAGTCTTCAATATTGGAACTTCAGGAGTGCATTTCTTCACTGACTTCTTAATGATTTCTTCGATATGATCAAAAACCTATCAGAAATATAATCCCGTGAACAAATAGGAATATGACCTGGAGGAACAGTATCTTGCGCAGTAGCTGGAGCTTTTTCACCAAGTTTCATCATCCCAGCCACATAGGATCTGGTAACAATTTTAATATTCCTAGCAAATCTCATTGACCACTCAACAACATCCTACAAACAACAACATTATTACTTATAATTTGAAATATCATATCAGAAACAACAAACATAAGATAAATAAAAAAACTTACAGAAGGAGCTTCAGTAAGAATCTTCTTGTCAGTGGGTAAATCGTTAGGAATTTCCAACACCACAAAGCAAGAGGTACTGCGGGCAGTGCCATTACCTGGCCCTGAACCTAAATTTAATTTTCCCATTGAAGTCAAAGGAAAAATGCAAAAAAATGCAAAAGAATAAGATTACAGAAAAAGTAACATCAAATCAAAAGAAAAATGTATAAAAAAGGGAAAAAATACAACATGGTTCGGGAGATTTCTCAATTTGAACAGAAACCTTTTTAGCACCGTCAGCTACATATGAAAAACATCATAGCATATTAAAAAATAGGAGGCAAAAATAAATAAATCATCAAATTACAGAACTAAGTATTCCAAAAAAAATAAAATTATTGTTACCTTTTTGGGCAGATTTTCCAACCCGTAAAGTTGGAACAGGGCTAACCACCGTATCTGAATGAAATAAAAAATAAAGATTAAATTACTGAACAAGAAGAAGCAAAAAGTAAGACATAAAAAAAATTAGAAATGAAGTTTTAAAAGGGAAATTCAGTTTTACCTTTTTTAGCAGATTTTACAAGCTGAGCAGAATCTAGACTTACAGCATCACCTAAAACATATAAATCATCAAACCATAGTAATAAAAGGTAAAAAGTAATAAGTGAAACATAAAAAATAAGAAAAAGATATATTTAAAAGAGGAAATTATTGTACCTTTTGTTGCAGATTTTTTTCCAGGCAGATCAAAAGCTGAAACATCAAAACATAGTCCTATTTGGTAAAGGATAATAAAAAAAAATCAAAAGTGTGAAAAAGAAGTATTGGAAAGGAAAACTATTTTTACCCTTTTTAGCACATTTATTTTCAACGTCAGAAGAAGAAACCTGGTTGACACCCTCATCTTAATAATGTGAAACATACAACAATAGTGGTAAATGGTATAGAGTAATTAATAAAAAAAAAATCAAAATGAGAAAAAAAGAAGAATTTAAAAGGAAAACTATCTTTACCCTTTTTAATTGATCTTTTTCCAGCCAAAGCAAAACCTTGACTGACACCATCACTTAAATTACATAAAACATCCAAACAGAGTGGTAAAAGATAAAGCGTAGTAAATAAAAAATTACAAAAAGTGGAATTAAAAAGGAAAACTATCTTTACCCTTCTTAGCAGAATTTTTTTCAGTTACAACAGAAGCTAGACTGACACCATCACCTGAATTACATAAAACGTCAAACTATATTGGTAAATGGTAAAGAAAAATGGATAAAAAAAATCAAAAATTAGAAAAGAAGTATTAAAAAAATAATGTTTACCTTTTTTAGCAGAATTTTTTTCAGCCCCAGCAGATGGTAGACCGACACCATCACCTGAATTACATAAAATATCAAATCATATTGGTAAAGGGTAAGAAGTAATGAATAAAAAATCAAAAATAAAAAAAATCGAAAAAGAAGTATTAGAAAAAAAAAATTAATGTTCACTTTTTTTAGCAGATTTTTTTCCAAACTCAGAATAAGCTTGCCTGACACCCTCAACTGCATTATATTAAACATTAAACCATATTGTTAAATGGTACAGAGTAATTCATAAAACATAAAATGAAAAATAAATCAAAATTATAAATATTACTAGTTGCATTCTCAGCTAAAACAGAAGCAAGTTGGCTGGAATGAATATTATTGGCACCCTCCTCTAAAAAACATAAAACATCATGAAAGATTTAAAATATGTAGTATCAAATCACATAATAAAACACAATATTATAATTTGAATAATACCTTCGGCATCTGAATAGCTCTCACGCTCAACAAGAACCTTACCCTTACCGCTAATCACTTTGACTCGTTTAACAGCAGCTTGTTTTACACACCTCTTCCGGATAATTTCTTTAGGGATGGATGAATCAGGAACTGGAGATGATGAGATAGACACCTCAGCCACTTTATTATTTTTCACATTTCTTGGATTCGGAGCTGGAGGAAAACCAAAATATTAATAAAAATTATAAACATAAAACAAAATTATACAGATAAACATATAACTGCTGTAAATGTAGGTATCGTCAAACCACGAATCCTATCAGATTTTTGAACTGGAACACCACAATCGAAAACAAAAGAAAAAAATTTTATAGCATAAATAACATCAGCGCCCATACATGTATATAAATATCCACAAAAAGTAAAAAAACATCAATCCGAAATATAAGACATCAGTGAAGAACCTAACAACATCATTTTGGAAAAAAAGACAAAAAATATGAACATAAAACCTTTGAAACTAGCACACATAAAACATCATATTGAAATAGTTGATACAAACTAGTAAACACTAGCATCATCATAACACATAAAGCCAAACAGTACAACGAAACATCAGTACAAGAACAGTAAAGTCAAATGGAATACTTGTATAATCAAATCAGAACTGTAAAACATCAAATAAAAACACATATAATGAAAAGTATCAACTGATATACTTACATCATCACTCTTACTGAAAATTATGATAGAATCAATGTAATTTAAAGATCATACAATAATGACAGTAAAACACACATATAATAAGAACAACATATATAACACCGTTCCAATAGAAACATGAAGTACATCATCTCATAAATAGAAAATGAAGTCAAATGAAAACCTTGAAACATCATAATCAAACATTAAAACATCATGTAAAACCCTAGACGACAAAAAATGAATAAATATAGTAATAAATTCAAATATTCCCGCCAAATAAATAAAAAAAGCAACAAACCTTGAGAATAAGTCTTCCTCTTCTGCTTTACAGCAACCTTCGAAGAAACGGAAGGCTGGGAGTATGACTTTGCAATTTTCATGACACCATCGTCTATATAACCGGAATCGACAAGATCTCCTTTGACATCTACAAAATGATAAACATGAAAAATAATACAATAAAAACGATCGACATCAATGAAAACCTAATAAAAACATGCATGTAAGAACATTCAGCTTTGCAATTTCCTCTTCAAATACGATAACAACCTGAAAATAGAAGAGAGTAATAATTGCAAAAAAAAGTATAGAAACCTCAGAGTTCAACAACTAAAAACCTTACCATAAAATAAAATGGCTAAAAAGAAAAGATTATCTGGCGGAAGAACAAATTTAGGTCGTCGAATTTACCTGATGAAGAGCGGAACCGATTATCAAGCAAAATTGCAAGAAACTCCAAAATTGGGCTAGAACAACCAATTATACTCATATCAAAACACGATATAATGTGTATTAAGCAACAAAAATGGATGAAAGTACATAAATCGCGGCGGAATTAGAAAACCTAGGTCGCCAGAAAATAGGGAAAAAGATATGGACGGAACAATTCTATTTTTTTAAGAGAAAGCAAAAGTGGTTTTGAGAGAGAAAGACAAAAATGTAAGAATGAGGGGAAGAGAAAGAAATACTGCAGTAAATGTATGATCATATTTTTTTAATTACAATTTAGTCCCTAAAAATATGAAAACTATAATTAATACCTCATCCCAAATTAAATATGTATTATTTATAATTTAATCCCTGGTCTCGCTGCGAGACCGTCCGCATAAGTTTTTGTATTTTGTATTTATCTTTATTTATTAGAATTTTTAGAAGATAATACTATACTCTTTTTTCCCACTGATAGTGTGATCATTTATTTTATTTTAGAATAAGACCCATTAATTCAGCCATGTTGGCCTTTGAAGAATTAATGTTTCTGTCATGCATTTATTTTGGGTTTAGAATATTCAGTTATGATTTGATTAAAATTAGATTTGGTAAGATTAGATAAGGCCATATTCATTCAAGATTTACCTTGAAGAATATAGTAATTTATTTTAGGTAGTCTAGTTAAATTTGATTTTAGCTTCTTAAAGCTACCATAATCCTTTTCAGTTTCTTGTTTGTATTTTTGAAAACCATACCTATGTACTACAAATAGGTGTGGTTTTCAACATTATTTTTAACAACACCACTTTTATCAATCAAATATACAATCTTTTGAGTTCACACTCTTTGCTTGCAAGCTATTCCATTGTTTCTTAACCCCAGGGGCTAGTTAAGTATCAATAAACCTTGTAATCAGATCCTGAGGTCTAGTTATAGAGCAAGTTGAAGTTAGGTGTACCCCGAGGGCTAGACACCTGAATTTCGTGCGAGATAGTGTGGGTTTGCAGATCACTTTACTAGATCAAAGATATTAATTCTGCAAATTGCGAGTCTTCACAATGAGATTCATATCAGTTGGTATCAGAGTATATTATCTTCTTTTCTTTTACTTCATCCCTTTTTATTATGGCCGTTTCAGGCGAGAAATACGATGAGAGGGGCACTATGGTTAGGTTAGGTCCGAGAAATTTGAGATGAGGTCACTCGAGGAGTGGGATTCTGGACCACGCTTAGCAGCCCTGAGCATTCTCCCTAGGATTCTGTCCTAAGTGTTGATGAAATTGGTCATGTTAACTACATAACCATCACCGATATGCCTCAAGGTGAATTCTCTCGAGTTTGGTCTACCGGCTGGGAAAAGAGTTTACTCATATGTCATCCCGCATCAGTGATATCGAATTTAGTCCGTCCCTCCACGAGGATGGAGGTTCTTCAAGGGCTCTAGAAGGGTTTGAAGGTAGTTCCCACAAGATAGTATCTCCCACTCTCGAGATTCGAGAGGAGCACTCTCGAGAGACCTCTATGGGGTATGGGACTCAAGAGCCCCCAACTCATAATGGGTCCTGGTCGATACCTGGGATTTTTCAATCTCTAACCTCTGGTCAGAGGGTTCCCCTGGACGTTGATCTGCAGTTGTTGGGGACAACGAGGTATCTGGAGAACCCTCCCAAGGGGAGGTCAGTTATATTTCTAAGGCACATATGAGCAAAGTTGTTCTTTCCCTTTCCCCCAATATTTTTAAGGCTCCTCATAGATTTCCAAGTAAATCCCACTCAGGTCCATCCCAATGTAATAATTACCATTATGCTTTTCATGACGTACAGTCGCAGGTTAGGTATAGAGCCTGAGTACCAGCTGTTTTGCTCTTTGTATTGCGTTACTGTTAGTGGAAAAGCTTCTAAGAACATTATCACAATTTCCAGTAGGAAAGAGAGGCAAATATGTTTTACTCTCCCTACTAACTTGGATAAGTGGAGGGATTTCAAGAGAGGACTTACTTTCAACAACATTAGGTATAAGGTCCCCCAGTGGAATTCAAACGTTATCGTCGAGACCCAACTGCCAACTAAATTTGTTTGCCTCGAACATCTTGAGGGTAGCCGGGATCGTCTGTTAGCCTCGTTCCTCTCTTATGCTAACTATACCAATCTAAATAACTTGATCTGGGGACAGGCCTGGCTAAGTGAGGTTTATCAGAAGTACATCTATGAGCTAGCCAAGAAGAGAAAACTGTTGAGGCGACATCATTTGACTTCAGAAGATGAGCCTTAGTTAAATAAGAGGTAGTAGAGACTTGTTAAACAGGGAGATAAGCTTCCATTTTTTCCCTGACCCAATCGCTTGAGAGCCCCCTCTTGAGGATTATGTTGATTATTCCTAGTTTGAAGGTGTTTTGATGTCTTATGGCTCGCTCTTGTGTTGTTGTATTAGTATTATTTTTTTAAAATTGACTTCTCTTTCATCCTTTTCAGTGGGCAGGAGTTTAGGCAATGCGATGGTCAAGAAAGGGAGCAACAATAACCCTACGAAGAAGGTTATTCCCCCTACTCCCCATGAAGCTACCACTTCCGCAAAGTCCCAGACAAAGAGGATGCACGAGGGCGACTCCTCCTCGAGGGAGTGTCACCATAAAATTTCTCAAGATAAGGCTCTTCAAGAGCCCCTTACCCAAGTTGTCCAAATAGAGGCCCATATTGTGGCACCCCCCTTGAATCTTTCGGTCGTGAGGGTCATTGCTCTTGGTTCATTTGCAAAAAATTCTCAGGTGGGTTTTCTACTTGAAAGATAAGTGTTTTTCTTGTTTCGCTAAGTTTTTTTTAAACCCTTCTATCACTTTTCAGGTGGTTAATAATCTAGATCTGGTGTCCTTCTCGCTCTTCTTCTTTCTTTAGTGCCTGGGTTCCAACCTTTCCTCCTTCCAGGAGGGAAAGGAAAACAAGATTGCCTCATTAGAGAAGAAGCTCAAGAACTCGAAGAAGAAGGTTGCTGACCTCGAGGTTGTAAATGAGCACCTCATCATAGAGAAGAATGTTGCCATTGAAGATGACAAACAAGCTCGAGACCTAGAGTCTCAAGTAGTTATGCTCGAGATTTTCAAGGATAAAGTTCTCCAGAGCCGAGAACTTTTTGACCTCTTCGTCGATCTTCTAGGCATAGCCAAGGGGGTTGGGCACAATCTCTTCATTGAAGAAGTAATTTTACCCAAGATTTCCTCGTCCCTTTCTGAAGATGATGTCAAGTTTTTGAAGGAGGAAGTTGGGGGCGAGAGTGTGGAGGCTATCAACTAGAAGTGGGAAGAGGCTATCTATAAGGGGGTTTGAGCTTATCTTTGATGAACCTCCTGAGGGCCACGGGTCTATACCATTCTGTTAATGAAATTTGTGCTATCCTTGATCATGACAAAGAGCCCAAGGAGCCCGAGGTTGAAGCTGTACCCAATCAGAAGGCGCCCATAAGGAACCAGCCCACTAATGTAGGGAATGTGGTGTAACCTGCCCTTTTGGGCTTATGATGTAATCAAGTTCTCCTTTTGTTCTTAACAATATTTTCCCCCCATTAATTTTGTGTATAGATTTTCATTTTAATATCTTAACACCTTGCAAAGAGATCTCCAATCTTTTTGCAAAGATTTCACCAAGACTAAGCCAGAGCTTGAAACTGCTAGATGAGACTTGACAGAAACTATGTTGGTTTTGAGCAAGTGCTTAGAAGAACTGGAATCATGGTGCAACATAACTCATCCTTGTATAGTAGACCTCGAGAGGGACGTGTCCTACTTAATTGGCGCCCTGGACTCTACGTAGAAAGAACTAGACTGCACACAAGTGGATTTGAAAGCTTGGAAAATTGGAGTCCATCCTGCGTTTGTAAAGCTCTTTAGGGACCTCGAGAGTAGGAAATACAATGGCGCCGTTCCCTTCGAGATTGTTGAGAGCCGTGAACCCTCCAAAGCTGATTATCAAGAAACAGTGTATCATATAATTGGTAAGTTTGGCTCCCTGAAAAGATGTCTTGCTGATGCTGAAAGACTTTCTATTCTCGAGGGCCATCTTATAGCTAGCCAAGGCGATATTCACGGACTTAGGTCGTAGGTTGGAGAGATTTCACTGTGTCATAAAGTCATGTTGGTTGAAATCGCAAGGCTAAAATAGGATCTCTCGTGAAAAAAATCCCACTGTTCAGGATGACCCCTCATTAGTTGAGTCAGTTCTTACCGAGAATACTCATTAGCTGAGAACAAAGCCTCGGGGGAGAAAATCACTGAGTTGGAGGAGAGGGTTCATCTATACGATTAGAGACACTAGGCTCATAGTATTTTTCATGGTGTTGCTTGCCCAAAACTTATTGACGATAAATCTCTACTTGGATTTCTTCTCAGAGCATCCCATCATTGGATTATAAAAATCGAGTAGAATCACATGGGACCAACGGTCAAAAGGAGGCTTCTACCACTATTATCGAATGGATTCAAATATTTCTTGTCCACGCTCAAAGAGGTCGAAGGTCTTTGAGATTAGCAGCTAAGAAGGCCACTAAGGGTAGTGGCTCTACAAGTTATAGCATCAAGCGATCCTCGAGGAAACACACTAGGAACCAAGATCCTGGATGGAAGCATCCTCGATCAAGGGTGGTGTTAAACATAGACGATTATCCCAAAGAGGAACAAGAGAAAGATTTCCAACGTGCGGCTGGCATTAAAATAGAAGAAGTAGAAATGATGGAGGAGGAATTGAAGGAATTAGCTCCTTGACTCCTCGAGAATTGTAATTATAAGTTGTACAATGTTTGTACTTAAATTGTCATGTTCTCACACACACACACACCTATATATATTATTCAATTTTCGTTTGTTCAAGATACAAAATTTCCACTAATTAATGACATACACACGAGAATGCTTTAATAATCGAAAAATATACGAACACTAGAGATTTTACTCAGGTTCAATGTTTCCACATACATCCAGCAAAAATTATTCCACTAGATCATTGATCATGGTTACAATCTATACAGATATCATGAGGGTGTTGATTGTTAGCTTCTCACTCCTCCCTTCAACCTTAGCTGGAAAACTATACAAGAGCATTTAGCTCAAATCCTCAGCTTTAGTTGGAATACTATACAGGAGCTCTTGGCTCGAATCTTCATCTTTAGCTGGAATGGTATACAAGAGCTTTTAGCTCAGGTCCTCAACTTTTAGCTGGAATAATACACAAGAACTTTTAGATCAAGTCCTCAGCTTTTAGCTTGAATAATACACAAGAGCCATGACTCGAGTCCTCAGCTTTTAGGTGGAATAATACACAAGAGATTTCAGCTTGAGTCCTCAGCTTTTAGCTAGAATAATAAACAAGAGACCTTAGCTCAGTCCTCAGCTTTTAGCTGGAATAAAACACAAGAGCCCTTGGCTTGTTTCTTTGGTCTTAGTACGTAGCATAAGATCCTGTGATGTCACTCGTTTCTATTAAATTGATGGTACCTCCGAAGGTTAGTGATATTCCATCTCCTTGGGATTCGAGTTCCCCCCATAGACTTGAGAACATAGCTACCTCTTGGATTTGCTTCAACCACCTCATGAGTCCCTTCCCAATTAGCAGCTAGCTTCTCTTACAGCTTTTGTTAACTTTTCTCATTCTTTCTCATCACCAAGTCCCCGGGGTTGAATTGCACTTTCCTGACCCATCGATCATAAAAATGCTTCACCTTTTCTTTCACTTTAGCCTCGTGGATCGAGGCTAACTTTTGCGCCCCTTCTACCATATCAAGGTCTAGGCATCAGTTCTCCATGTTAACACTTCCTCTGGTGCCACCATTATCCTCAGACTTGGCACTCCTATCTCCACCGGAATCACATTCTCAAAACCATAAACTAGACTATAAGGTGTCTCCCCAGTGATAGAGAACTCTGCAGTTCTGTAGGCCCACAGGACACTGGGTAATTCACATATCTAATTTCCTACAGCCCTCTCAAGTCTTGCTCTGATTCCGTTAACAATGGTTCGATTAGTCATTTCTACCTGACCATTTGCTTGAGAATGGTACACAGCCGTTACTTTCTGTTGTATCTTGTATTCCTCTCACCATTTCTTAAGCGTGTCATGGGAAAACTACTTTCCATTATCCGTTATTATGGTTCTCGAGATTCCAAACCTTCATATGAGATTTTTCCAACAAAAGAAAATTACTGGCTTTCCTGTCATATTGGTTAAATTCTCTGCTTCCATACACTTTGTGAAATAATCCACAGCTACAATTAAGTATTTGAACTTCAGGAAATGGCCCAACCAAATCAATTCACCATTTGTCAAACGGCCATGAGCTGTGAATATTCATCATTTCCTCCTGGGGGATGTGTTTAAGTGGTGCATATTTTTGACGTTGAGGGCAAGCCTGTATATATCTGTTGGCATCTTCAAACATTATCGACCAATACTACCCTGCTCGAATAAGCCTCCTCGTCACTGATCTTGCTTCTTGGTGACTTCCACATATGCCTTCACGAGCTTCCCTGATCAAATAATTTGGCTTGTAGGGGTTTACACATCGAAGCACTGGTTGGAAATCCCTTATTATATATAAAACTCCGTCATGCAACACATATTTTGGTGCTTTGAGCCTTATTTTCCCAACTTCTCCTGCATCCTCTGGTAGGGCTTCCTCTCGAAGATAACTTACTATAGGTGTCATCTAACTGCTTTCTTCTTCAACAATCATCACCCAATGTTCTTCAAAAATTCGGGACTAACGGTGCTTCAGAAGCATCACCAAGTTCCATCATGCTTCGGGACTATTACTAGGTTAGCTAACCATTCTGGATAAAATATTTCCTCTATCACTTCCGCCTTTATCAATTCATCTACTTCAGCCTTGATTGCCTCTACCCTTTCGGGTGCAAATATCCTTCTTTTCTGCTTAATAGGCTTAATTGCCGGATCAATGTTCAACTTAAGAAGTGCTAACCTCGAAAGGACCCCTGTGAGATCCGAAGTCCCCCACAAAAATACATCCTCGTATTCACCCGTCAAACTCCTCAATTCCTCTTTTATGTTCTTGGAATGAGCTTTCTTACAACCACTATCCCCCTGTCTTGAATGGGCACTTGTTCGGTATTTGTGAGGTTTATCCCTCCATTTACCGAGGCTACATCCCTCATTTTCCTTGCATCCTTTACTGCTATGAGGTTACAGCTTTTAGAGGCCGCCTAGTCCCCTCGTATTGAAGCTATCCCCTTGCTTGTTGGAAATTTCATCATCAAGTGGTACGAGGACCATTACTGCCTGAGCTTGACACGTCCATGAACTCCCCAAAATCATATTATAGGGGGGAATATGCATCAACGAAGACGAAGTTACAGTCTACCATTTTCCCTTTATCTCCTCCTGCAATCAAAACTGATAGGGTAATCTCTCCTAGGGGGTATATAGGGTTTCCAGTGAGCCCAGAGAGGTGTTGCAGACTTTTTCAAGTTGTTCCTTCCTGTATCCATTTGATCAAAACATTTTAAAAAAATTATCTCGACTCCGCTACCATTATCAATAAAGACCCTTTTCACTAAGGAAGTCCCAATTACAGCTGAGACCACCATAGGATCCGTATGCAGAGTTTGATTTGAAACTGCGTATGCTTTAGAGAAGGTTATTGTTTCTTCTTGCCAAAATCTCTTGTGCCTCAGCTCTTCCTTGGGGACCTTGCGAGAGTCAGCCTTCATAATTGAATTTGAGGACCTCTTGCCCACAACCCCATTTAACATGTTGATCACCCTATGGATTGGAGAGTTTTCTCCATTTCGGTTATCTTGATTTCCTGCTTGCTGTACTCACGGGGCTCCATTCCTTCTTCCTTGTTCTCTATCTTGAGGGTCCCTAGGCTCTTAGCCTTGGGGTCTTCTATCCCCCCTACCTCTATTATTTTGGTAATTTCTCCTTTATGGTGGTCGATTGTTTCAAGGTCTTGGGGGGTCACCTTGGCTTCCCTACACAGGACCCGGAATTTTACGTTGTCCTTCCTTTTCACACCTGTCTATTTCCATTTTCAAATGGATGAAATCATTCGTATCATGGCCATAATCCTTATGAAAATCAAAAAACAAATTTGTGGCTCTTCTTGCTGCCATTTGTTCAACATCGGTCGGGTTGTCTGAGTACCCCCTGGTAAATACTTAAGATTTGTGCTAGCAACCTGTTCATTGGCTTGTACATCTTGAAGTTAGGCCTTGCTACTTGTATTAGCTTCTTTCATCATTACCACTTCCTGGCTTATCAGTCATTCTTTCTCGTGGCTTCTTTAATTTTTGAATACTGCTTGACACTTCTTAAAGTTTCTGCAATGTTCGAGGGACATTGGTACGTAGCTTCTTGCACAATTCTATATACCACATCCCCAATAGGTATCCATGGATTACTTCATTCTCCGTGGTTTCCACCACCCCTAAACTCTCATCTACATAACGTTGATAAAACACCTCTATCGTTTCTCCGGGATTCTGTTTCATTTGATACAACTCCAACAAAGTTTTGGTAAACTTCTTCTTTTGGGTGTACTGGCTCAATAATGCCGCACTGAAGTCTTTGTAGGAATGCAAAGATCCTCTCGGCAACTTATTATACCCCTCTTGAGCCTTTCCTCTAAGGTAGCTCCCCACTAGCTTACATGTCAACTTTTCATCGAAGTCCCTCGAGTTCATTAGACTGAGGAATGTCTAAATGAACTCTCAAGGATTTGATTCTCCACTGTAAGTAGGAAGCCCCTTTGAGGGTTTTGTATCCACTGGCCAACGCTTTCCCATTATCAACGGAGTAAACGACCATCCTATTGCTTGGCCCAACGGCTCGATCAATCTATCCAATTCTCTCTTTAGTGCATCTCCTGTATCTTCCATTAGTCCTCTCTACTCTCTGGATACATTCAATCCTCTATTGACATCTCTATATGGCATTCTGTACACAGTTTGCTGGGCCATATGCCAAGGATTCATCCAAGTCTGCAGAGCCCCTGAACTTACGTGGGGCCGCCCAAATCCTTGACCAACGGGATAGTTTGGTATTCATGTGCTTCCATATCCCTGAAGCCCATATCCTATCTCAGTTCTGGGGGGAGGGGCGCGACCATCAAAGCTATCAGTGTTAAAGGGGGTACTAACTACTAAGTATACTACTTTTGGGGGGTATTCTGGGAAAGAAGGTCGAGGTCGTGCTTGATGGCCCTCTTGAACATATCTAAGGTAGGGGAACACCACCATGGGTTGGGAAACATTACTTACAAGTATCTCCATAGCCGTCGAAGGTGCTACATCTCTCGATAGACCCATTGTTATTGAGAAAGGCGTGACTTGATGCCCAACGTCTGGCAGCATCTGAGCTGCTCTCGCCAAATCTGACTGTGAAATAAACACCCATGTTGTCTGATTTTCTCGCACGACCCATTTGTAAGCCTCAATATGGGAATCATCAGAAGCTTCCATGAAATGACCATTCATTTTGTCGTACGACCCAGTGGGTATATCTTGCGTAATGTTTGTGACTTCTACACCTTGTCCCACATTATCCTCCATAGACCTTGAAGGTCCCGCTAAATCTCGAGAGGCCTTGAATGTTAGCCAATTCGGCTCCATAGAGCAATACATTTCTCTCTGCCCACCAATCGAGACCTATAATGCTCTCGGTTCAAACCCCGAAGCCTGCATTTCTCCTTGCTCAACGTTTTGGGGGTGTTGGAGGGTTAACCATCCTTCCTCTTCTTCCTCGATAGGGGGGTTGTATTTCGTCAGTAGCACCTGTCTTCTTCAACCTTAACCTCTCGCTCCTTCGAGTATTCGTAGAAGCGGACATAAACCAATATACCCAAATTGACTAAATCGGTCCCACTGGGCGTGCCAATTGATGCGTCTCGAAACCTATCAATTTGCTCCGTTGGATCCTTTGGTCGTGATCTACAAAACAATAAGCCATGGGTGTTTCAAGAGGAAAACTCTCTGATGCTTAAGTCAGAAGATTACTCAAAGGCATACAAACAATCTCCGTAATAATGAATACGCACCTGGTATATATACCGTTTCACTAAATAGTATTTGTCGTTAATTATAACCCTTAATTCCCCCGAAATACGATAAATGAATATCTTCTTACTCAATATGCATATTGGGCTGAAGACAGGCCCAAGGCTCCTTCTGGGCCTTTATCGGGTCTATCCATCATCAGATGCCTATGTTATGTTTTTCTTAACATCTGTGTTCTTCTATTTTTCTGCAGAACTTGGTTTTGAAAAAATGGCACACTAAGGGCCATGGTTGGGGTTTTGAGGCCGTAAAAATGGACATAGTTACTATGAGAGAAGAGGAACATGGATAGTGTGTGCGAGACAGAAAGACAAATAGTGAGGAACAAAAATGAGAACCTATGGCTTCCAGAGGGATCAACAGAGCATGAGCAGAAGAAAGAATCGAGTGGGAGATCAGGCGAGAAAATGCATAGTGGTCATTGTTTCTAACTATATTTTTTATAATTGTTATTTCGGTTGCAAGTTCTTGTGATTTCTAAAAATTCTAGAACTTCTGAAAATTTTTACAGTGCCATCAAAACAAAGTTTGACGCTTTTGAATTACGATGATTCTCTTTATTTTCATTCACCGTTGAGAATTTTAGTTCTGTAAAAGATGAAGCGTCTAAGTATTTCTTGTTGTGAATCGTGACTGTAAAGTCAAGGACTTATTTAATTGGCAATTTTGTGTGAACAAAATCAGACCATGTTGGAACACTGCTGGAGCAGAGTCTACGAGCAGAATTTACGCCAAGGGTTTAACGGATTCAAGCCGAAAATATTGAAGAGTTTTAGAATTTATGGTAACTGTATATTTGGCTATATATATTGGGCGTAAGAAGCATATTTGATGTATGGTAAAATCCCTACTTATAAGGAGGAGATTCATTCGAATATATGGGAGAGTTTGAGATAAGGTAAATCCCTTGATTAATGGGATTTGGATATGCTTCTGTAATCAGATTTGGAATAGGAATATTGTGGAGATAATCATGGATATTCAGATCTAATTCGTGGATATAAATATGGGACAAACACGGCTGCAAAACTAACGATTTTATAGAACAAAATCTGCTCCCAGATTTTGAGATCTTACGAAACTTGCTAGAGCCAATATACTGTGTTCCAACACTGTCCTGCTGCACAAGTTCAGAATCGTATACCTTAATTCCTCGGGAGGAGGAGATCCAGCATCGACGGAGTTCGAGGTCAGAGGGAGTCTGATCAAGGCGGATCGGTAGCTAGGGGAGCTAGCAGAGTCCACACGTCATAGTTAGTTAAAGATAAGTATTTTGTATGTTGTACTCTGTACTATCTTTCTAATTAGTGGATTCATTCTGAACTGGGCCAGGCCCCGCAGATGTAGGTGATTTACACCGAACTGCGTAACCAAGTTGTGTGTCTTTTACGTTTCACGTTATTTTTACACTTGGTTAAACTAGGTATGTTGGAACACACTAGTAAGAACTAGGAAAATTGGTAAAACTAAATTTCAATTGGTATCAGAGCTGAGTCACTTATTGTTCCCTTGGTTGTTTCAAGGAAAGTGAGATCCGGTTTTACCATGACGACAAGAGAAGGAGCTTCAATCTCTCGACCACCCCTGTTAGAAGGAAACAACTACAACTATTGGAAGGCTCGTATGAGGGTGTTTATTAATTCCCTGGACGAACTGGCGTGGTTTTATGTTGAGAATGAATGGAATCATCCTACAGAAGATGCTACCAGCTCTAAGGATGTGGAAGGGGAGTCAAGTCAAAAACTCAAAGACAAGTCTAAATGGACTCCAGGTGATCTTAGAGAATCTCTAGCAAATTCAAAGGCTCTTAATGCAATATTCACGGCAGTTGATGAAAACCAGTTCAAGCTTATATCTACATGCCACCAAGCGAAGAGAGCATGGGACATCCTACAAACGGTTCATGAAGGAACCAGTCGAGTGAGGGAGTACAAACTACAAATGTTGGCTACCAAGTTTGAAGAACTCAAAATGGAGGAGGACGACACCATTGCCACATTCAATGGAAAGCTTAGAGATATCTCCAACATGGCTTATCAACTTGAAAAAGTGTACAAAGAAACCAAGCTGGTGAAAAAGACCTTGCGATCTCTACCTAAAAGGTTTGCAATGAAAGTAGCAGCAATAGAGGAGGCAAGAGATGTATCCACAATGAGCCTAGATGAACTAATGGGGTCGCTGCAAACATATGAGATGACATTCTAGCAACCTACAAAAAAGGTATCCAAGGATTTGGCGTTTAAAGCTTCTTCAGCCAAAGGAAGTAATGAGTCTGACAGCGATGATGAGTTTGAAAAACTGGCACTTATTACAAAGAATTTCTCAAAGATGTTAAAGAAGGTGGTCAATAAGAAATCTCAGGAGAGGTTTGGCGGAAACAGACAAAAGCAACAAGATTCGAACAACAATCGTGGATTGAGGTTTGAACAAGGAAATATGCAGTATGGGAGAAATCAGTACAATGAATCAAAACAGGCTGGAAGAATTCAATGTAGAGAATGTGAAGGATTTGGTCATATTCAGGCCGAATGTGCTAACACCCGAAAGAAACAAGGAAGATCATATGTTACCTCTTGGAGTGATGATGAAGAGAATGAAAAAGATGAGGAAGAATTAACCAGTAATTATGTAGCCTTTGGAGCAAAGGTCCATGATACTTCAGAAAGTCAGTGTTCCAACACACTGAACAAAGGGAAAGGTGTAAGTTACGATATGAATCTGGACGAGGCTCGCAGTGATGAAGATGATCTTTCTGTAAGTGATGAAGAGATATATAGCACATACGAACAAATGTATGCCATGTGGGTTCAAGTAGCAGACAAAAACAAAGAACTGATTGAAGAAAAAAGGAAGCTGATTGACAGCGAAAAGGAGTTACGGTCCACGATTGCAGAACTTGGAAAACAAAATGAAGAACTGAGTCAGAAATTGATAGCAGCAGTCAAGAGGGCTGAGATGTCTGAAGCAACTATCTCAAAATTGAATTCCGGGAAAGCGAAACTGGATGACATACTGGATATGGGAAAGAACTTTGGTGATAGACACGGAATTGGATACAGGAAAGAACCAGAGGTTGAATTGCATGAAAAACCAGTAACTCTCAAAGCAAGGATTCGAGAAATAAAACGGAAGTATGGAAAACCGTTTCAAAGAAAGCCTCTAATCTGCGGATACTGCAGGTATCAAGGACATACTGAATATCAGTGTAAAAAGCTGATCAGAGATCAAATGACATGAAGAGAACTGTGTTCCAACACAGTCGATACTCATACAAGAATCAGAAAGATATGGGTCATTAAAAGGTCCAGTACGTGTATGGTCGCACACACTTCTTTATCAGCATATTCCAGTGAATCATGGTACTTTGACAGTGGTTGCTCTCGCCACATGACTGGCAGTTCAAAATACCTTACAAATCTTACTCCATATGATGGTGGGTATGTAACTTTTGGAGATGGAAAAAGAAGCAGA
This sequence comes from Rubia yunnanensis, assembly GCA_037428765.1. Classification (NCBI taxonomy): domain Eukaryota; kingdom Viridiplantae; phylum Streptophyta; class Magnoliopsida; order Gentianales; family Rubiaceae; genus Rubia; species Rubia yunnanensis. Next base: position 57,863,213 of record CM075069.1, on the reverse strand, counting down.
GTAATTGGCAAGGGCGAATTAAAGATTGAAGGGTTTTCTGTCTTCACAAGTGTATTATTTGTTGAAGATCTAAAAGCAAATTTGCTAAGTATAAGCCAGCTGTGCGATGACAACATGATAGTTGAGTTTCAGAAGGACAAATGTGTAGTGAAGCATGGAGAAAACAGGGTTCTGTCTGGAATACGATCTTCAGACAATTGTTATCTTTTGGAACAAGAAGTTCGATGCATGCTTTCAAAGCAGGACGAGGGAATTCTATGGCACAGGAAACTCGGACACATCAACTATAAAACACTGGTGAAAATTGCTAACATGAAAGCTGTACGTGGAATGCCTACCTTGACCGGGAATGATGAAATCATGTGCGGACCATGTCAGCAAGGTAAACAAACTCGTGCTCCTCATTCTTCAGTTCAGTTTATTACTACTTCTAGAAATCTGGAATTATTACATATGGATTTAATGGGGCCAGTGCACACACCTAGCATAGGAGGAAAGAAATATATTTTTGTATGTGTTGATGACTTCTCCAGGTTTACATGGGTAGCCTTCTTGAAAGAGAAATCTGATACGATTGAGGTATTTCGTAGCCTTGTAGTAAAGCTACAAACTGAAAAGGGAAGTCCTGTAGGAAAGATAATTCGGATTCGAAGTGATCATGGCAGAGAGTTTGAAAATGAACAATTCAGTTCTTTCTGCAATGAACTGGGGATTCAACATGAGTTTTCGGCTCCTATCACTCCTCAACAGAATGGTATTATCGAAAGAAAGAATAGAACTCTTCAGGAGATGGCTCGAGTTATGTTGGCAGAGAAGGATGTTCATAAGAAATGGTGGGCAGAGGCGATCAATACAGCGTGTTATACAATTAATCGAGTGTATCTTCGACCGTTCACTGATAAGACAGCCTATGAGATCTGGAAAGGCAGGAAGCCAAATGTTTCGTATTTTCATGTGTTCGGAAGCACCCGCTATATCCTCAGAGACAGAGAACAGTTGGCAAAATTTGATAATCGAAGTGATCCAGGAATTTTTCTAGGGTATTCTATCAACAGTCGTGCCTACCGAGTCTTCAATCATCGAACTAACACTCTCATGGAATCCATAAATGTCATTGTAGATGATTCAGGAAAGGAGCAACTTCCAGAAGCAGTAGAGGAAGAATCCGCCAACACTCATGTTCCAACACAGTCTCAAACTCCGGACAGAGAAAAGCCGTCAGAACCAAATGAGCACCAGGATCCTCACTCTGCTGAAGCGGACCATGTTCTAACACATGACCATGTTCCAACACTGCTACCTCCTACTAATGACCGTGTTGCACCACACATTCAACCTGGCTCAAATTTGCGAAATACTCGATCAGTTCCTCGAGTTGATTATCGACGACTGGCTGGTCTACACTGTTTTGTGTCCCTAATTGAACCGAAGAACTATAAGGAAGCTTTACTTGATGAATATTGGATTGCTGCAATGCAAGATGAACTCGGACAGTTTACCAGGAATGATGTTTGGTACCTTACCCCTCGTCCCAAAGGCATCAGTGTCATTGGTACAAAATGGATCTTCAAGAACAAGTCCGATGCAGATGGCTTAATCACCAGGAACAAAGCCAGACTTGTTGCTCAAGGATATACGCAAGTGGAAGGTGTTGACTTTGACAAAACCTTTGCACTAGTTGCCAGGTTAGAATCTATTCGTATTCTACTAGCTATTGCCTGCTTCTTGAACTTTACGTTGTATCAAATGGACGTTAAGAGTGAGTTTCTAAATGGAGTGGTGAATGAGGAAGTCTATGTGGAACAACCTAAAGGTTTTGAAGATCCTCATTATCCGCATCATGTATATCGCCTCAAGAAAGCCTTATATGGATTAAAGCAGGCACCTCGAGCATGGTATGAACGACTTACTAACTTTTTGCTTCAGAAAGGTTATCGTCGAGGGGGAGTAGATCGCACTTTATTTGTGCTTGACAAGTCATCAAAGTTTCTAATTGCTCAAATATATGCTGATGACATAGTATTTGGCTCTACTTCACCATCTATGGTACATGATTTCGTCATCACAATGCAGTCTGAATTTGAAATGAGCATGGTTGGAGAATTGACTTACTTTCTGGGGTTACAAGTCAAACAAGGACGGAATGGTCTATTCATCAATCAAAGTAAGTATGCCTTGAACTTGATTAAAAAATTCGGACTCAGTAGTGCTCGTGCGGTTCGAACTCCTATGGGGGTTTCTGATAAGTTGGTGAAAGATGAAAAAGGAGTGTCAGTCGATCAAAAGTTATATAGAGGCATGATCGGAAGTTTATTATATCTCACGGCTAGCAGACCAGATATATGTTTCAGTGTTGGAATATGTGCTAGATTTCAGGCTGATCCTAAGGAATCTCATCTTACTGCAGTCAAGAGAATTATTAGATATGTGAGTGGAACGTCAGAATATGGTGTTTGGTATTCAAAGAATCAAGATTCAGAATTGATAGGATACAGTGATTCTGATTGGGCTGGTAATGCAGATGATCGAAAAAGTACTACCGGCGGATGTTTCTTTATTGGAACAAATTTGGTGTCTTGGTATAGCAAGAAACAGAACTCGATCTCTCTATCTACTGCAGAAGCAGAGTATCTTGCAGCAGGGAGTTGTTGTGCACAATTATTATGGATGAATCAAATGCTGAAAGATTATGGAATTCATCAAGGCCCCCTAAAGATTTTATGTGATAATACAAGTGCAATCGATATTTCGAAGAATCCAGTTCAACACTCAAGAACCAAACATATTGACATAAGGCATCATTTTATTCGAGATTTGGTGGAAAGAAAAGAAGTGGAAGTGGCCTATGTTCCAACACACGAGCAGCTTGCCGATATATTTACAAAGCCACTTGATGCTACCACTTTCGAGAGCCTTCGACAACACTTAGGTGTTTGTCAAATCTGAGGTAGTTTTTACCTTTGATTAATTTTTCGTGTAAATAATTTGTTTGTGTTTGTTATTTACGTCAAAAATTAGAAAAAGAAAAAAAATGGAAGGAAGCAAAGGCTGACCAAAAATAGGAGAAGTTAAATAAGGTGTTGGAAGTTAAATGAGGAATAACTCATTGATGGGACAAGAAGAGGAAAGGATATCATGACAACTTTTGGGAAATCTAAAAAGGATCTTCGCGGGAAAAGAGGTAAGCTTATGAAGAGTTGGAATTTGGTTTAAACTCTAACACTCTTTTTGAATTCCATCTCTCTCGACCCAAACCTCAAGAATATTGCCGAAATATCTTCTTGCTCTCCCTCTCTCTCACTCCCGCCACCAAAGAAAGAATGGCAACCTCAAGCACTCCAAGTTTTGTAGCACCGGCGCCAGACAGTGATGGAGGAAGAACAGAGAATGTGGAATTGGATGGCAATGTCCATGAGGAAATTCACGAATCTGAGAACAGAGGTCCGTTTGGAAAGGTATCCGGTCCTGATCCTCCTTTGATAAAAATTAATGGTATGAAATTCAGATCCTTTGATGAGATTTTTGAGTGGTTACAAGCAAATCGATTCTATGTTGATCTCAGTAAAATTAGAAGCATTGATAAAGAATTAGAAGTGTTGCATGTGAAGGTTAAAGAAATTGTGTCTGGACATTTTTCTGATGTATGGGATATTGAGTATAAAACTGTTAAGTACATGAGAGGGATGTACGGTCAGCTAAATGGTAGAGGGAAGGACAAGTTTCATGTTTTTTGTCGTATGACTCCTCATAGCTATGTGTGGATTAGAGAAGTCAATGAGGAACAGGCTGTTGGGTTGAAGAAAGTAAAATATGGAGATAAGTTACAGGTCGGATTTTATGATGGAGTGAATGCAAGGAGGATGGATAAATTGAGAGAACCTGTGTTTATTGAACTATCTGATGATGAGGAGAGTGTTCCAACACACTCAGAAGAATCTGTGTATATGGAGGTCGAATATGATGCTGATCTGGGGGGTACACAAGGTGATGAGGTTCAAGAAGAGTTGAATGATGAAGCCACTGATCAGTCTAATGAAGAAGGCTATCAGGAGATGGAAGGAGCTGATGAAGATCTACCAATTCAGGGCAGTGATTCAGAAGAAGAGCAGGTTGAAAGAGCTGACAGTGTTCCAACACAGGACACTCCAGATTTGACTTACTCCAGTGACGAGGTCCTGGATGAATTCGTTCAAAAGGCTAAAGGAAAAAGGAAGGCTAGCGCTCCCATGGATACCGAGGCAGGAAAGAGGAGAAAGAAAAGAAGTGATAACACTCAGAGGAAGGTCTTGCCACCACCATCTATCTCCCAGGCTTTCTCGACGGATTACTTTGATGAGAAGGGAGCTGAGATGGAAATTTTCTTCTCCGAGAAGAAATTTATTGCTGAACGACCAGTAGACTTGAAGGCCTATCAGGAGAGCGGATTCACCAGCTTCTTAAAGGCAATGGGGATGACGAAGGCCGCCACACTTCAAAGGCAATTCAATCGACAGGTGGTACTTGAGGTATATGCTAATCTCATGCCTGAAAATTTAGACATTTTATCTGAGTGGTTCGGGAGAGTTTATGTTCGGGGGAAGGTTATTGAGTTGTCTGCTTCAAGGATAAATATGTTGTTTGGGCTCAAGACTCCGGACATAGGGGGAGTTTTTCCGGATGATTTAGAGTTGAATGATGATGAAATTTTGGCTGTGATTTCTGGAGGGTATAAGGAGAAGTGGCCGGCTGTGGGATATTCTCAGGCATCATGTTTGACATCCAGGTTCTTCGGACTGTATCAGATTGCAGTCCATTGCTGGTTGCCATCTAGCAACACCACGGCATTAACCAGAGAAATGGCCAAGTTGCTCTACTGTGTTGGAACACAGCAGGAAGTCAACCTTGGGTTATTAATTCAGCAGCATTTGGTGCGACAGGCCACAACCCCGAAGGTGAATGACGCAGTAATATACCCATGTTTGATCTCAGCACTAGCCAAAAGTGCAAAGGTGAAGGGAAAGGCCACAGATGTGATAGTTGACATGGAGTACTTGCGGCCGAACAAGAAGACATTCGGACTCAGACATGTGCATGATCTCCCGTGGAAGGCTTCAGGATCAGCATCCTCATCAGCAACTGCAGACAAGAAGATACGTTTGATGGCAATACAGGCTAGACTTGGAGCTGTAGGAATTCAGATTGCTGCCTTACAAGCAGAACAAGCAAGGTTGGAAGAAGAAAAATCAAAGCTGGAAGGATGATTCAGGGGGAGTTTTTTCTTAAGAACTGATTTTATTTTGGTGTTTTGGGTCCCTTTGGCCTTTGTATGGTCCCAGGGGGAGAAATTTGGATTTTGGATTTCTGGTTTTCATTCTGGGTTTTGAATATTTGGTTGTATGACTGGATTTCGGATTTCATTATTTCGGCTTTCATTAATTCATTCCGGTATCATGATCATTTTTCTGCTCTTTGAATGTTGTTGACTATGTGCTCGTAGTCCAAAATATTATGGGTCCACAAAAATGCCAAAGGGGGAGATTGTAAAGTCAAGGACTTATTTAATTGGCAATTTTGTGTGAACAAAATCAGACCATGTTGGAACACTGCTGGAGCAGAGTCTACGAGCAGAATTTACGCCAAGGGTTTAACGGATTCAAGCCGAAAATATTGAAGAGTTTTAGAATTTATGGTAACTGTATATTTGGCTATATATATTGGGCGTAAGAAGCATATTTGATGTATGGTAAAATCCCTACTTATAAGGAGGAGATTCATTCGAATATATGGGAGAGTTTGAGATAAGGTAAATCCCTTGATTAATGGGATTTGGATATGCTTCTGTAATCAGATTTGGAATAGGAATATTGTGGAGATAATCATGGATATTCAGATCTGATTCGTGGATATAAATATGGGACAAACACGGCTGCAAAACTAACGATTTTATAGAACAAAATCTGCTCCCAGATTTTGAGATCTTACGAAACTTGCTAGAGCCAATATACTGTGTTCCAACACTGTCCTGCTGCACAAGTTCAGAATCGTATACCTTAATTCCTCGGGAGGAGGAGATCCAGCGTCGACGGAGTTCGAGGTCAGAGGGAGTCTGATCAAGGCGGATCGGTAGCTAGGGGAGCTAGCAGAGTCCACACGTCATAGTTAGTTAAAGATAAGTATTTTGTATGCTGTACTCTGTACTATCTTTCTAATTAGTGGATTCATTCTGAACTGGGCCAGGCCCCGCAGATGTAGGTGATTTACACCGAACTGCGTAACCAAGTTGTGTGTCTTTTACGTTTCACGTTATTTTTACACTTGGTTAAACTAGGTATGTTGGAACACACTAGTAAGAACTAGAAAAATTGGTAAAACTAAATTTCAGTGACTGCAAAATTAGGACGTGTATATAAACTTTTACCTGTATTTTCTAAGCATAATTTTTGGCGTTGGAGATGAGAGTGAGTTTGTTTCTTAGCAAGCGGGCATCCAGAAGCTTGAATCACTGCTATAAACTAATAATAATGTAACATTTTATAAGCGTTACTTTGGGAACTAAAAATATTAAGTTAAACCTATTGCATATCAGATTTAACGCAATACTTTTCAAGACTTATGCAACATTTTATAAAGGTTTGAATAGCACTTTACAAACTATTATTTATTTTAATAATTGTTGATAGAAAAGTGTTACGTTAGTTAGATCTAATTTATAGTAGTGAATCCATGTGATACCGGGATGAAGCTTGTTGGTGAGTATATAGGCGGTGCCGAAGACACGAGGAAGACCACGGAAAACCGCGTAGTATCATCTTTTCAACTTTAAAATTTCTGATTATTGTTGAGGAGTTAACAAGAAATGGTTGAGGAGTTTGCTGCTAGAAGACCTAAAGATAAAGCCAATGATTCTGCATATACGAATTCTCTCATAAGTTTGAGAGAATTAATCCCCAGGAATTCCACTAAGTTTGCCGCACTGGATTTTCTTTGGATTTGCACCTTATTTGCTCCATTTTTTAGTTCTTTTCTATAAGAAAACAATCCCATTTAGAATATATAATAATAGCATAATGGTCCCTAGCTAAAATTTATTCGATCTAAAACACAACTTTTACTACTGGAAAACAGGTACATAGGCATCGGTACTTGAGCCCCTGGGGGGAGAAACCGGTGCTGAAATGATGATAGGCACCGGTTTTATGTGAAAAAAATGTGGAAATCGGTGCCTATTCTCGTTTTCATCACCGGAAGAAAGAGACCGGTGCCAAAAACCGGTGCCTTAGAAGGAACATAGCACCAGTACAAAACTTAAAAGTGGAAGAAACCGGTGCCCATAGTGAAAAGGGTTTTGGGATATCATTTTTTCTAGCACTAGTAGTAATAATATCAAATGATTACTGGTGCTGAAAGAGGTATCTATGTCAGTTATAGGATTTTTGGCACATAAAAAATGGTGGTAAAACACTAGCCCCCGTATAATTGCAGTGTGCCGGGGCCTATGTAAAACCATAGCACTGGGATACACTATACTGGATCTAGAAAAATGAGTCACTTGTAAAAAGAGGGATAATAAATATATATTTTTTAGCACCGGTAAAAATAAAAAGACTATACCAGTGCTGATACTGGTACCTATGATCGGAATAGTGGATTTTGGCGAGCAAAATTTTGGTGGGAAAATATCTAGCACTGGTATGTAGTCATAATACTAGTGCTAGAAGAGCATTTAATGTTCACCTATAACTATTCATTGGCGGGTAAAAAGTAGGTTTTTGGAAAAGAAGGTTCATTAATGGTATTTTTGGAGGTTTTAGCATTGAATGCTCAAATGATGACCCACAAAGGTTGGATTTTAAATTATTTGGCATATTATTGATGATGAAATATGTAACAAAGGGTTTGTATGCATATATTTTGCGTGTTTGATCATGTTAATAATACTTGCATTGATGGAAAAAATGTGGTACTTTGCTAGATTTATTGATGTTATTAATACCTTGCTTAGGAATGTGAAATTGTTGGGTATGTTTTGAATTTAGTGATATGAGTTGTACATAAGGTTTTCCGAATTGATTTTGAATGTTTGGAATCTTGCATAGCCATGGTCATTATGTGGAACTAGAATTGTCGTACATTTGCTAATTTGTAGAGATGGAACATGAAATTGAGAGACGTAAGCATGTGTATTGCAACATCAGTTGGTTGAGCAAAGAATATGTTTTTTTGTGGAGGAATTTTTAGAGCACACATTTGGTCGTGAGAAACGAGTCTTATGTCCTTGTTGTGATTGCAAGAATCGTAACCGTAGTGGTGATAGAGACATCATGAAACTCCACTTGGTTAGGAGAGGGTTTCAAAAAAATTATTTGGTTTGGACGTTTCATGGTGAGAAGGCACCACCGGAGGTGGTTGTAGAAAGTAGAGGAGAGTGTTTCAGAGATGTAAATTTAGATGACATGTGTGAGGAGGTTGTTGATGATTTTAGGGAGAGACCCAAAGTTTTGTCAAATTTCTTAGGTGAGAAGGACATGTCGTTGTATTCCGATTGCAATAAGAAGGATACTGTGTTGTCATGTTTGATGAAATTGTTGAATATGAAAGGTGTTGGTTCATGGAGGGACACTAGCATGAATAAGTTGCTAAAGTTCTTGAATGAGAAGCTTCCCTCCGATAACGGGTTACCGGACAACCTCCACGAAGCAAAGAGAATTCTTTGTCCAATGGGAATGGAGTATGAAAAAATACATGCTTGTCCCAACAATTGTGTTTTGTACATGGGTGACTGGGAGAAGGAGGTGGCTTGCCCCGCATGCCATGTGTCATGCTACAAGAAAAGGAGAAATGATGTTGTCGATGGAGATGTTGTCGTAAAGTTAAGGAAACAGGTTCCCGCAAAATGCATGTGGTATCTTTCAATTATTCCAAGGTTGAAGAGGTTGTTCAATAATGCCAATGATTCAAATAACATGATGTGGTACACGGGAAGGGGTTCTCTTGAAGATGATGTGATTAGTCATCTAACTGACGCCGATCATTGGAAGAGATTTGATAAGAGGTATCTGAAATTTGCAAGTGAGCCAAGGAACTTGAGGATGGTTTTGTGTACTGATGGAATGAACCCGTTCGGCAACATGTCCTCTAGGCACAGTTCATGGCCAGTAATACTGGCCATATACAACCTTTCACCATATTTGTGTAAAAAGAGGAAGTATGTGTTGATGACTTTGTTGATTTCTAGGCCAAAGCATCCCGAAAATGACATCGATATATATTTGGCATCTCTGATAGAAGATTCAAAGGTTCTATGGGCCGACAATGTCAATATATTTAATGGTTTTAGGGGATCGAAGTTCAATTTTGAGGCAATGATTTTTTGTACTATAAATTATTTTCTCACATACAGAAACCTTCAGGTTATGTGGTGAAGAGGGATAAGGCGTGTCCCATGTGCAAAGAGTCCACAAATTACAAACAGCTGAAGAATGGCCGTAAGATAGTGTATTTGGGTCACAAAAAATTCCTCTCGATGAAGCACAATTTATGGGAGGACACATTTGAGTTTGTTGGTAGGAAAGAGGTCAGAAAGGTTCCAAGACCATTGAAGGGGGTTGTCATCCACAACAAGGTGAAGTTATTGAATGTTGTTCTTAGGAACAAGATGAAGAAGGTGGGTGCAACGCCTGAGAGACCTTGGAAGAAGAGGTCAGTTTTCTTCGATTTATCTTACTGGTAGCATTTAGAGGTTTGACATTGTTTGGATATAATGCACATTGAAAAGAATGTGTGCAGGAGTTTTATTGGTATCTTACTCAACATCCTAGGATGACGAAAGACAGCTTGAATGAGTGGAAGAATTTTTTGGAGCTTGGGACTCGGTTGGACCTAGCCCCAGAGGTGAGAGGGAAGCGAACGTACCTCCCTCCTGCCCCGTACAATTTGTTAGTGGATGAGAGGAGATTGGTTTGCAAGTGTATCCAAGGAATGAAGGTACCATCCGTACACTCTTCTAATGTTAGTCACTTTGTGAATGATGATTTGTGTATGTACACCTTGAAATTACATGATTGTCATGTTCTAATCCAAAAATTGTTGAGCCTTGCCATCTGTGGTTTTATGGAGGAGGATGTGCGATTTAGCGTTATGCAACTGTGTTTCTTCTTCAACTCCATTCGTCAGAAGATTATAAGTAGGCAAGCACTTGATGTGTTGGAGCGAGAGGGGATTTTGGAGTTATGTCAGTGGGAGAAGCACTTTCCTTCGTCCTTTGACATCATGGTTCATCTAGTCATTCATTTTGTAAAGAAAATTCGATTATGCGGTCCTGTGGAAATGCATTGGATGTACCCTTTTGAGTAGCACGTGGGTGTTTTCAAAGGCTACGTTCACAGTGGTAGCCAACCAGATGCGAGCATCGTGCAAAGGTACGTGACCGAGGAGATCATTGAATACTTTACTTTTCAAACTTCGTTGGTAAGAAATCGGTTGGATCACTTGAACAAGTGCACTTTGGTAGGAAGAATGAGGTTGCACATTCAAAAGGTACACTTCATTAACCCTTCAATACTGAGTTGATGACAATTCACCTTTATATTTTAAGGAATATTAGCGAGACTGCAATCTATGTTCAAGAGCACATGTCATATTTACAAGCACTATATCTAGAATGGCCTTCGAACAAAATACAACTAGAGCATTCTTCCACATTTGTGAATTGGTTTTATAATTGCTTCAATGTGGATGACATGCCTAGTAAACTTCATGATTTGCAAGAAGGCCAATCTGCACCGTCAGAAGATATGTAGGGTATGATATTAATGGATTTAATTTTGCAATAGCTGAGAAGGGCATGAAGAGCATGGCGTAGAACAATGGTGTTTACATTAAATCTGAATCGATGTGGCAGTCTAGCAAGAAAGACAAAAACCCTATTATTGCAGTGATGGCCTTTTATGGGGTGATTGAGGAGACTTGGAAGCTGGACTATGTTGAGTTCAAAGTTGTGGTATTCAAGTGCTTGTGGGTTGATAATAGAGATAGGATTCGTATGGAGAAACTCGCGGCTTTCACATTGGTGGACCTAACTCGAGTTGGGTTCGAGGATAACAAGTTCATCTTAACTACTCAGGCTTGCTAGGTCTTTTATGTCTGGGATCCTAGCAACGAGAAGTGGCATGTCGTCCTACATGGGAAGAAGTTCTACTTCGAAGTGGATATTGATTGGCCCGTCCGAGGGGAATATCCCGAGTTCCCATATGTATTTCCAAATTTTGAGGATGTAGGTAGAGCTTTAGTAGGTAGACAGTCACATGGTGATGGATTGTGGGTTGATGAGAGTGGTCAAATTGTGGGGGGTGATGGTGTCTTTAAAAGGAAAAGATAAGTGCATCTTATCACCGTAAATGTAATTAGTATTATACTTTTGTGTACTCGCTAGTGTCCTATCTATTCAACATATTGATATTAATATATGAATTTGGGTTTTGTTTGTTTGTAGTGTCACATGGTTCTATTTTTTCCTTAATTATATCTTGTTGGTAAAATGTTAAAATGAAAACCAGCACCGATATTGAGATCCGCAACCGGTGCTGGAAAACAGAGTGTGTTTCATCAAAGGCACCAAAATTTGGTAAAACAAGCACAAGTAATAGTACCAATGCTCTGTACTGAAGAAAATATTTTGTGACTTTGGTCTCGGGTTGGAAAAAAATATCTGATAAAATAATTTAAAGCAGTGCAGGGAGCTTCCTTAGCCTAAAAAGGCACTGGTATGTGACTTTCCTAGCACCGGTAGAAGTACCGGTGCTATGTGCTTAGAAAATATTTTGTGACTTTGGTCTTCGGTTGGAAAAAAGATCTGATAAAATGATTTAAAGCAGCTCTAGGGAGCCACCTTAGCCCAGCTGGGCACCGATATGTGCCCTTCCTAGGACCGGTATTTGTACCGGTGCTATGTACTTGAAAAATATTTTGTGACTGTCTCGGGTTGGAAAAAAATTAAATAAATTTATTTAAAGCAGCATTAGGCAGCCGCCTTAGCCTTGATGGGCACCGATATATGTCCTTCCTAGCACCGGTTATGTTACCTGAGCTCTGTACTTAGAAAATAATTTTTGACTTCGATCTTGGGTTAAAAAAAGAATATAAAAAATGATTTAAAGCAGAGACATTCACCGCTATAATCAATTTATACTGGTGCTAAGCTCACCCCTACATAAAAAAAAGATCCACATAAGCTTCACCTTCCTAGGCACAAAGTTAGAGCGAAAATCTTCCCTACTATCACCATCAGGGCATCAACCCAAGGTTTCAAAAGGAATAAGGTAAGTTCTCTTGCAAGAATATTTATCATTTTACCAACAGAGTTGCTCATGGAAGCTTTTTAAAAATGTTTGTTAAGCTTCCGCTACAATATGACATAGTCTATGATGCAATGATGTACATACCACTAATGTATATTAGTTACATATCTCTATACTTAAGTTATATTGATTTCCCTTGAACGTTTGTTCATGTTTCAAACACTAGTATTGTTAAAGTTTTTTTGATTCATGGAAGGTGTTTGTTAAAATGCTTCAATGGAATTTGTAGGATATGCCACCAAAAACCCTTTTGAAGAGGACATGCAAGGCATCCCCTTCCCCTCTGGAGTTTCAATACAATATCAAACAATAAGAGAAGAGGTTCGTGTTGGAGAGGGCAAGGGTAATCAAACAAACTTAGAAAACAAGACACCATTTAACGGAGAGGGGAATAGAAGCATCTTCCCCATATGAAGAATCTATCCGGATACTTGGATGGGAAAAGCTCTATGAAACGCCCACAACATTTAACCTTAACATCGTGAGTGAGTTCTATGAAAATCTGTTGTGTGGTCCGAGGTGAGATGAAGCGACACGTAGAGGCAAAATGGTCCAATTGATAGCTGAATCCATAAGCGAATTGTATGGGTTGCCAAATGTTCCCACTAAGGAGGATGAATTTCTTGCCTTCCATACTAGGGTGGATGGCGTTTGGGTTTTTAATGATCACACTGAGAAGGAGATCATGAAAACGGTTACCAGGGAGGGAACGAATGTCGATTCACTAGTCAAACTGGGTTGGACAAAGATTCTATTAAGGGCCTCATGCTCCAGATAAATGGATGGTATCACTTTGTAGTATCTAGAATGGACCGGTCACCATGAACATAGATGTGCACAAATGAGGCCTACATATCTATAAGCAATTAAGAAAAACTACGATGGAATGTAGGTCGTCAAATTGTGAATAAACTAAGACATGATTCAGAGAAATCAGGCTGTTATGGTGACTGCAGCCTCATCTCCTCATTGTGCACAAAAGAGGGTGTCCTGCACTATTCACACGACATATACGGGCAATCAATGGGTAAGATTAAGGTACAATCTTTCTACAAAATAACTCATTACAATATTTTTCCTTCATTGGAATCTAGAGTCGCGACATTGGAGGTTGGTGTTCAAAATCTAGTTACGGAATCACATTATCAAAGATCCTGGTGCGATCACATAGGTAAAGTCTATAGTTATTAATTCCTCGATGCGGTGAAAGCAATTGGACATTTCCCTACATACTGCGACTCGGGCGCTGAGTAGAGCGATGTGGGGACAAGCTCAAAGGATGCACATATGTGGGATAAAGTTCGCTCAATATTATTCATGATTTAGTATAAAAATTTCATAAACTATGGATTTTTGCACTTTTTATTTTCTTGGGACGGTTAGAATAAATCAACATTTTTTGTAGACATAATATTATTATTATCACATGGATTGAACAATATCAAGTTTTTATATTTATTTAAGGGTGGTGGAAGGTGAGTACCAAAATAAATTGGCCACAGTTTCATTTTTGAAAAATCACATCCACAACTTGGCAAAGGTTTACATAAGACTTTCATTCACCAACTAAACCTTTAAATGCATAGGTTCAATTGAATGTCATTCAATTTCAATCTGGTTCCACCGAAGTTAGATACATACCCTTCCATGTTCATCTTTTTGACACAATCTTGGAACACCAGATATAGTGAATGCTGAATTGAATATTTTTCAATCAACTGCATAATTACACCAACCCAAAAAAAACTTTACTCTTTATATTGGAAATAATCCAACTATGTAAAATATTGATAGTTAAACCAAGGCCGGTATTTGAGTGAAAACTACCGGTGCTGATAAGAGGAGGGAAATAAAAAATTTAAATTTTTGTCAAAATATAGTTGGGAAAATCAAAATTTCATGAATTCATATAGGCACTGGTATATATACTGGTACCTACTTAAATAAGTGATTTCCCGCCAAAGGGAAGCCCAGACCCAATAAAAGTGGCACTAGTTTTCCTAGCTATGGCACCGATAAACGATACTGGTGCTAAACACCTAGACAAAAATTTGAATGTACCTCTCTGGCCAAAATTCCATTTATTTATATTTATTTAAAGCAGTCATAGGCAGCTGCTTTATTAAAAGGAGGCATTGATATTTTGACATTGACACCAGTTTTTGGATAGGTGCTCTGTACTTAGAATTTTATTTAGCTCCTTCCTTTCTGTCTATGGGAAATTTAAAAAACCCAATTTAAGTAGCCTCACGCAGACGCCGTATGTTCACATAGGCATCGTTTTTATTGTTCAACAACACTGATAACATATTGGTGCTCTATATTTAGAGTATTTTGGGGACTTCCAAAACATAGCAGAAGTAACATAGGCACCGGTATATTTTCATTTGTATGGATGCTGGTTCTAGAGGTATAAAAAGAAACTGATCGTTTTCCCCCATTAACGGTCGCGGTTTCACTTCCATAACCTCCTCCGAGCAGTTTCTCCCCCATAAATCCAATATGTACCCACGATTCCCACCACCATTGCTCCCCATTCACACATCATTAACCCACTATTAAATCCACCTTAAATAACAACCCAAAAAACACCCTTTTAGGTAACTTTGAAGCCATAAACTCGGAAGTTAGAGGATTCAGCCTCCACACGGTTCCAAATCGTCATTCTTCAAAGGTAAGTCATGGATTTGAAGTTTTTGGGTAAAAATTAGGGTTTCATTCCTTTGGATTTTAAAATGTGGGTAAGAAAGAGTAGGTGTTTGACGAAATGTCAAACTTGAAAGCTATTTCGATTTTTGGTTGTGTGGGGTTGTACCCATTACAAATTCGGTAGCCTAGATTGTTGTTAGTGATGTTTGAGGTGCCAAAATGTGTGTTGAGAAGTGTTTGTATCACATGTTGATTATGTTGTGAGGTTTGGGATGCCAACTTGTGTGTTGTGAAGTGTTTGAACCAAATGGTGAATATTTTTTATCTTTGAAAAGCCAAATTGTGTGTTTGGAATTGTTTGTAGAGAATGTTGTAAATGTTGTGATGTTTGTTAACCATAATCGCATGATAGATTCAAATTTTTTGATCTTGGAAAGGGTTTGGTCCTTAAATGACACTAATTTCTTTGGTTGGTGCACAATTGTTATAAATTGGCTATCATAGTTGTCATGATCTTGTGTAGTGTGATATAAAGTGTTTGTTATGATCATTTATAAATTGATGTATTCAGTATCAACGTGGTTGTGCAAAGATAGGATGAAATAATGTCTTCATGCACCGGTCTTGTTGTTGGTAATTGTTGGTGTGTTTTTTTTGTTGCAATTTTTATGTTGGTTAGATAGTCATTAGAGTTTTACAAATTATGTTGTGGCTATCCACTTTGATATGAGTTTATCATGGATTTGCTGGCCAATTTTCCATGTCATTGTTGTATCTCTAAATATATATATTTGTAATCACATATAGATTCCTCCTAAATCAACAAAAGGTGGCTGGAAAAAGAAAGAGGCTGGCCCTCCACCCAAAAAACCAAGGGTGGAGGACCAAGAAGTTTTCCCCTAAGGCAAACAAGAGGATGTTCCACCGGTGGTACTCCTTAAGATTCAATTTGAGGAAGAGGGAGCGGGTGCAACATGTGCTCCCAAAGAGGGAGAGAGTGCTCCTGAAGAGGGTGGTGAAATAAAGAATGAGGAAGATAGAAAGGACAACACCCTTTGCAATATGAGGAATGATGACCTTACCAATGTAGACGAGTGTCCAGAAAAGGCATTTGACAAGTGCGAGATTGCGACATGGTGTAGGGAACGAGGAACGACTACGTGCCAGTCGATCATGTTAGCCAAGGAAAATGATCTTGTCCCCGTCGCTTTCGAATGCGTTAATAGTTAGATGGTATGTGTAAAAAATTGGAGTGCATGGACTGCTTATTGCAACTACGCATTTCGGAGGCGTGTCAGATTTGGTACATGGATACACTCGCCTAACGTCCCATTCGATGTGAAGGAAGAGGCGCAGAGAGATATAAAGGTAAAAAATGTTAATAATTAGTATTTAAATGGCCAATTCTTAATATCAACCTATATATCCTTTCTATCAAACTATATATTTTGTAATAATTCATCGCATGCAAGTTTCAAGTTTGAAACGAAAATGACTTAAGAGCAATGGAAGAGGTTGAGGAAAAATGTGGTAGGCAAGGCTGCTGATGCACATCGTAACCGGAAGTCCAAGGTGGCTAACAAGTACTTACATTTCATGCCGAGCGAAAAAAATTCCAAAGTACAAGCCTTGGGAAAAGTACATGTGGATGGATGAGGAGGAGTGGAAGAAATTCGAAGAACACAGAAAAGCTGAGTACATGATGGTAAGTAAATTTCTTACATGATTTCATATAAAATATTTGAATATTTATCAATTAATTAATTGTGATTTTAACTAATTAAATTTTTTTGGTATTTTTTTGAAAAAGACAGAGGGCAAGTGCCCAATCAAAGGAAAATAAATACACCCACCACACCGGACCAAAAGGTAACTTGACTACAAACGAGAAAAAAATCGAGCAGCTAAAAGAGAAGGAGAGAAATAAGCTAAGGGAACAGGGCTACATAGAAGAAAAGATTAAGCAGGGGATCAGTTTCAAGAATTTCAAGCTGGGCAGGTCGCTGGTCTACCTGGAAGCAAACAAGGGAAATGATAAAGACTATGAAACCTCGGAAGTCAAAGACATAACACAGAATATTGTAAGTATCCAATTCAAGTAAAGTTCAATAATTATGTAAACTTATTTTCATTACTAACACAATAATATGCACTGCAGCTGAGGATGAACAAGGAAAAAGAAAAGGGAACCCTAGAGTTGGTACATGGGTGAGGACATTTTGATAAGATCCACCAGGAAGAAGGATTACCTAGGTCACTACAGAGGTACCCAGACTCAGCTACCAGCAGCTACTGTTATCCCAGGTATAGCAAAAAGTAAGTGCAGCAGCAGCTCCTCATCCCAAAAGGAGACCAAGATACCCTCCACTGATAAGCCAGTTGTCAAGGTAATGGTCGCTTAGCTTGACTAGTTGGTAAAGGGAATGGTTACAGCAGAGGGATTAAGTATTCCTGAAGGCCTTGAGGACTCAAAGAGCTTTATTGAGAAGCCTTGGTAGGTGTATCCACAAGTTTTAGTGGCTTGGGCCAAGATCCCCCCAACAACGGAGAAGAAGATAAGGAGGCAAATATGCATTACAATTACTAATTTTCTACTTCCAATTTTCTTTTTCTTTTACACCCAAATTTTTTTTAGACTAACTAAATTATCACTCTATGTAATAGGATGATGAGTTGGTCACCTTGTTCATCAAGAGCCTAGAGGGACAGAGGGTAAGGGTAGCTGAAGCATGACTCCAAAAATCTAGGAGTCTCGATAAGTCACATGGTCTATCAGCTCACGTACGTGTGTGCGAGCCAATCAACCATTCAAAAGCTGGATTTTCGTCCGCTAACCACCATTTTAATGAATTGGGAGAGGCTTTGGGGATTGTGGTAGACTGGCCGATGTCTTTGGTCGGACTTAGAGATGATTCCCAGCCCGAGGACTTTGAAGGTGATCTGGCCTAGAACGATGAATTTGTTTGCGTTAATATCAGCGACAATGAGGTAATAAATACAAATAATTACTACATCTATTACCGATTAATTTTAGACTAAGATTCATTTAACTTCAATTCTTTTTCTCTCCAGGCTTCAACTCCAAAACAATCTGGATCAAGCAACTCCTACCGTCCATCAAAGTAATAATTCACTACAAGAAAATTGAGCTTTTGCGACATATATATGTGCGACCAATGTGTAAATGACGTATATTTGCCACGCTTAAGCCAATATGTTGCATTTTTACGGCATGTTTATGTCACTTCTTTGATATGTCACTTTTTTTGTGACACATATGCGGCATTTTCTTTAATATCCCAAAATTACGATATTTTATTTACGACATACTACTAAAATGTCTCAACTATGCAACATAATTATAAATTTGTTGCCAATTCGAGGCACAATTCTATCATTATTTTGTAGTCCCGCATTACTTGTGACATATGTGCGACGCTTTCTAAAATGTCCCAAGATTGCAACAAATTATTTACGACAATTAACTAAAATGTCTAAACTACACGACCCAAATTAAATTTTGTTGCCAATTTTTGCACAATTGTGTCATTTTTTTGTTGTGTTACATTTCTTGTGACATATATACAACACTTTATACAATGTCTCAAGATTACGACAAATGATTTACTACACTTTAACAAAATGTCTTGATTTGATGATTTACTACAAATGATTTGATTAAGATTTGATATTTTAGTAACACATTTTCTTTTTATCCTTTTTTTTTAAAATCGTTTAACTGGTTTTATTCTCTTTCAAATAACACAAAATCGTGTTTAGACAGTCTAATCATTAGATGGTTTTTTAATTATTAATATAACTAATTGGATGATTTGATATTTATTTATTGAAAAGGAGTTCTCATATGTACTCTTGAAAACATTTTAAATTTATTGTAAAATATAACCAATTATAATATGACATTAAAATTATACAAAACGGATTATCACTCAATTTTAAATCAAAGCATTTTATAAGTACATTTCAAATGTAAAATTATGAAAGGTGTAATTACATATAAAATATACTAGGCTATAATTTTTATAAGGCAAAGTCTTGGGAAACACCGCATTTTCGTAGGCATATGGAAAGACGGGGTTCAATACGAATAATAGAAATGTAAAAGATTTTAATTGTAATATAAAATTTTTATTATGCAACGTACAATATTTATAAGTTTATGACCCGATTAAAGTAATCCAAAACTTTTATCTTGATTTTTTTTGAATTTATAGTTTAAACCTTGGTCTTTTCATAGTTTATGAAAAAACAGTCTTTCAAGAAACAGACACTGTTTATCATTAGAGAAAAAAAACTACTAGGACACACTAATTCTTTACAGTAATCCCTTTTATTACTTATTTAGATAAACTATGACCAGTTTGTAATATAAATTTGATTTTGACAATTTATTTTTTAAAAATTTTCTATGTGGAAAAGTCCAATTTTTACAATCGATACAAATCTGTCCTTGTTTTTTTAAAGTAAATCCACCTGTGATGGTGGGGGGTTTGGCAGACCCCTACCCATTTATTAATTAAAAGAAGGATACAAATAAAGAGGGGGGCTTAATACCGTACCTCTGTGGATTCATCCGATGATCTTAGAATCTAAACATCAATCTATTGCTACCCTGAAGATCATCAGAGGACAATTGTGGCCTTAAAATTCATTATTTTACATTAACCGAATATGAGGAGTTCCTTCAGCATCGAGCTTTACATGTCCAGCCACTAAATTGGGCAAATCTGTGGAACCAAAAAGAGAATTTACCTGTTTGGAGATGGCCATTTTCGCCAGTGAGTCTGCCGCTCCATTAGCTTCTCTGAAAACATTATGCAGTGAGTAAGTCATGCCCTTAAGAAGATCCCAAATCTCTCTGATCATAGGCATAATCTTCCATGGTATCTTGAATTGATGTTGAAGTAGTCCGATGAGAATTCTTGAATCGGTTTCTATTGAAATGACAGTGATCCCCCTGTCATGGGCTAGGTGAAGTCCTTGCAGCAGTGCTGTAGTTTCTGCCTGCAAAACAGTTTCAGCTGGAATGGATTTCGACAATGCGACTATTACATGACCAGAATGATTCCTGATTATACAACCAATGCCTGCAGTTCCCTTAATAGTAAAGGCACCATCAGAATTGAGTTTGAAAGCTTGAGGCAGAAGCCATTTAATGATTATGATATTTCTTTGTTTCATTGGTTTATGATACAGCAGCTTTGGTGTATTCGAAATATCCCATTTGTAATCTAGTTTAAACGCCAGGAGGGTGTCATTGAAGTGATACAGAATTTGTGTGAATATGTTCTGTATGTTTGGCTTTGTTCCCTCGAATAAATATGCACACCTGGCACACCACAGGTACCAATTCACAATGCAGGGAATGATACGGATCAGTTTTAAAGATGGGCCAGTATTGGAGTTAACATTCCAATAGAAATAGAACCTATCCCATAGAAGTTGGAAAGAGCTATTTGGCAAATTAAAGGTAGCATTCACTCTCCTCCAGATTTGGTCTACCTTTAGGCAGGAGTTGAAACAATGGTGAATACTTTCAGATTCACTAAAACAGAAACAACACTGTGAGTGGAGCTGGAATTTGAATTCCTCTAGGATATCCGGAAAAGCAAGTAGTCTATTCAAAAGTTTCCAATTAAATATACTTAGCTTTCTCGGTAGTAAATTAGACCATAGATGGGAATAGGATGTGGTTATCATTTTCTTGGCTCTGAGTAGCTTATAAGCTGATTTGATAGAGAAGACTCCATATATTGAAGGTTTCCAGATTAGAGCGTCTTCATAACCTGGGGATAAGGAGTAGATTTGATCCAGGTTTTGTAAAACTTGTTCCGGAAGAATGTTTTTGAGCTGGTCAGTGTAGAATGGTTTATTGTTTAGGAACTCAGCCATTGTTAAATCCTGATATGGGGGGTCAGAAGAATCAATTAAGTGATCGGATAAAGGGCCCTTAGAGGTCCAGTTAGAGCACCAAAAAGAGACCAGTCCGGAACCTAGGAGGGTTTTTGTGTTTTCTAGTGCTGTGTTGTTAATCTCTTTGATTCGTTTCCAGGTTCTGGATGTCTTATATGTGTCAGGGATTGACCACATGGACTTTGCCCATAATGACTTCCCTGTTTGTAGTTTCCACCACAGCTTTAGTGCAAAGGCTGTTGTTAATGTGTTCGGGTTTCTGAAATTAAGGCCATTTTCTTCTGAGGGATAGCAGAGGTTAGGATATGATCTCCATGATCTATTTTTCTGTGAATTATCTGATTTATTTTGCCAGAAAAATCTAGCTAGAGTCTTATGAATTTGGTTAATGATGTGTGTGGTTGGTTTGAACACCGTTATGAGATGAATTTGCATTGAAGACAGAACATGTTTAATTAAGGTTGTCCTTCCTGCAGGAGATAGAGTCTTATTGTGCCAATGGTTAATTTTGTTTTGCACAGACTGTAACATGCTTTGAAAGGTAGAGTTTTTTGCTCTTCCTGTGAAAATGGGGCACCCCAAGTATTTGAAAGGTATGGATCCTTTTATCATAGTTGATTATCTTTTGATCGAAGAGACGATTCTGTTCGGGGTGTGTTTTGATATGAAGAAAATGGACTTCTCAAAGTTGACCTTTTGGCCAGAGGCTAATTCGAAAGACTTTAGGAAGTTCATTATCGTTTGTAGACCCCGTTTGGAATATTTTAGAAGAATTGCTGTATCATCAGCATAGGAAAGATGCGAAGTGGTAATCATCCCTCTAGGGAGTTTGTAGGGTTGAATGTTTCCAAACTGGTATAAAAAACGTAGGTTATGTGAGAAGGCTTCAGCCATCAGAATGAAAAGCAAGGGGGAAAGAGGATCCTCTTGCTTGATACCCCTCGATGCAGGGAAGAAATTTTACAAATCTGTCCTTGTTCTGAACATCAAACTATTTATTTCTCTCACAATTTTAATCATTAAACTTTTCAAAATGCAAAAATGTATTCATTTTTTCTTAATTTCTGAATCGTTGGTGAAATTTATTGCTTGCAAAATTTTTATAATCTTTAGATTTGTAATATTTTATCAATATAGATACTACCTCCGTTCTTATAATAATGGCACACTTTCTAATTTGAGATATATTTTTTTTATATTGACACTTTCTATCTATGACAAATTTAAGATTATAACACCCACTCATTTAATGTTTCCTTGTTTCTATTCAACTCCAACCATTCATTTAATATCTCCTAAATTTAGACACTCAAAAGTAATGTGCCACTAATAGATAAACAGATGAATTATATAACTAACACAATCTTTTAAACTAGGTAATAACACAAATGAATTCCCAATAAAAAAAATTCCCTCTCTTTCACCCTGATGACATTCAAACTCACACCACTAAAATAGTTCAAAAGTTACATATCTCAATTGAAACGAAATTAGAACACAACTATCACAGTTATACCTATATATTTATGTGTGACAGATACTTTAGTTGACTTTTAGAAGTCAACATTAACAATCTTTAGCTATTAATATTTAGGGACAGTCTCAGGATATACGGATTTTCTATAACTTTATAAACAGTCCACATGTGCTTTTACTTTAAATGTTGTAGTTTTTTTAAAAAAATTTTAAATATCGTATTTTATAAGTTAAAAATAAGTAATAATAGGCAAAGTCTTGGGAAAGACAGTCTTTCCATAGGCTTATGGAAAAATGAAATTTAATTAGAATAATAAAAGGTAAAAGGTCTTAGTTGTAATATTAAAAATTTATTATACAACTGTAGTAGTTATAGAGTTTATAACCCGATTCATGCAACCCAAAAATTTTATCTTCATTTCTTCTAATTGCACTTTAAACCTTGATCTTTCCATAACTTATGGAAAAACCATCTTTCCATGTCTAATTTGCACTCTAAGACCATCTTTCAAAAGACTGACTCGTAATAATATGTATTTGATGGCAAAAAAAAATATAAGATATAAAAAAATATTTTCAAATATTTTAAATTCTGTATGTAATTTAATAAATGCAGTGTATAAGGTAAGCAATAAGTGACTTTATGGACATGGAGCCTGTCAGGAGACTCACTCTAATATTTATGTTTACATTTATATTAAATTTATATAAAGTTAAAGTGTATTTTAGAACAAATCAACTAATATTTTATATGATAAAATTTTAAGTATTTTTAAAATAATTTAATGAATGAAAGTTTTTCATTCTGCGTAATCAACTAAGTAATTTTGGTTGGGATGGAGGTAGTGGCGAATTTAGAAATATATTTATTGGAGGCACTTTTATATTTGTTAATACTATATTATAAAATAAAAATATAGATTAAAAACAAATAGATAAAATAAAAAAGATGTAAATATACAAGGTGGCATGTGGCCCAGCCCAGAAGAACAGGGTACTCGTAATGCAGGAAACCTGATTGGTTTGGCTGGGTAATAGGGTACTCGTTGACCCATTTAAAATTGTATTTTTTGAATTAATTATAAATTAATTGTTATAAATTTTTATAAGTGGAAGAAAAATATCTTTAAAATGATGGTAATGTAGTATAGCACTTGAATTCTCATTACATTTTTTGTACAAATAATTATCACATTCTAGCATTTAAAAATTTAGCATGTAATAATCACTAAGAGCTACAAGTACGTAATCATCATCATAATTCCATAATTTGGATGAATTTAACAAAATATGCTGAAATGTAGGAAAAAATTCATTATGTTAATTTTTTAAAATTTAGTTGAGATGTTATGAAAGTTTGATTTGAAACTTGTGATGGAAAACCAAATAAAAATATTTAGTTGGACCTACTACTGGAATAGGGTTGTGATTGTAGGCACAAATGAAAATTTGAGACTAGAAGGGAAGGGTCGGAACTCAAGATGAACAATTGAGAATTCAAGGCTGAAAGAGAATAATTGAAAATTTAGCACTTGAATATTATGTTAATTCACATTATTTAATGATTAATATTATATACCCATGCCTGGATGACTGGAAAACCTGCTGAAGGATCTTCTTCTCCACCCTCCGATCGGCGGTGCCGCCATGGCGGAGCCACCACCAGCCACCGCTCCACTATCCTATGCTCATGTAGTTACCTAGCCTCTATTCCTCTCATCGATTGCTACTAACCCTAATCTAATTCACCATCAATCTCACCCTAATTCACACATTCCCCAATCCGATCTCATCACTAAAGGAGCTCCTCTCAATCCAAGTCGACAATTAATACCTGGATTCCTAAATTTCTGGATAATTTCCAAGTATTAATCACTTTTGATTTATCAGAAGATTATTATAGATGCTAGATTCCTAAATTTTGGAACTTTTGTTCATACTCTATAAAAAATCACTAAATGGGAACCAACCATCAATCCTAATCCTAGCTCTCCTATAGTTCCTATATGGGTGGCTTTTTATGGCTTACCACAACAGTTCTTCGTTCTCAAATAATGATGGAAATATGAAGTATTATTGGTCATCCTATAAAAATTGATAAAGCTACCCAAAACAGAACTAGGCCACATGTAGCAAAGGTATGTGTTGAAATGGAAATCATCAAATCAAGACTGAACAGAGTTTGGTTTAGTTTTAGGGGAATTGGTTTTTGGCAAAGTGTAGAATATGAAGGCCTACCAGATTATTACTCTATTTTCTTGAAAATAATAACACTTTTCTTCTGGCTGTAAGACTGATCAGGTATAGCTAAACTATAGCCCTTGGAGACCACATGAGATTAATTCACATGGAAAGAAACAAGGTAAAGTGGATAAGCCTTCCTCCTCAGAGGTCTCCACAAAGGATAAAACTGTTATCCCAGTCCATAAAACTACACCTAACTCTATTTTGCAGGAAGTTTGGAGACCAAAAAAGTCAAGTTCTCAAGGAAATGTCTCTCAAACAGAGGCACATGTTAGACTTAATCTTGTACTATCTGCTAATGGTCCCAATGATGTATCTGTTTCAACTGGACTTGATGATTCTTCTAAGAAGTTAAAACAAAATGATCCCAATCTCTCTGCTCAAGCACCTGTGATAGTTAACCTATCTACCTCTAAACCCCCCAATTCCTGTTACATCTATAATAATAACCACAGAACCAAAGCCTCAAGATACTCGTCCACAATCCTTTTGTGAATCTGATAGACTAACCAATCCACAAGATATCCCTCATGTTAAACCTAACCTTACTCCACAAACACCTAATCCTAGGTTACTGGTGAATCAACTCCATACTGATCTCACCAACATAAATGATCTAAATATGAGGGATGAAGGAATGCAGAACAATGAATATGAAAGTCAGGTAATTGAACCAGAAACTGCAATTATAAAAACTTCTAATATTCTCACAGTAACTAATGGAACAAATAAGTCCAAACATACTCCAGAAAATATAGTTGTCAGTGAGAATCATGAAGATAATTATATTGAAATAAATGTTGGGATCTCTCCCCATCTCTAATTAGGAAAAAAGCACAAAAAGAAAGTAATTTTTAATAAAGAGCTTAACCTATCAATGGAAACCATTAACACAGGATATAACTCAGAACCTGAAAGATTAAATAACTCGCAAATACTTGTATCTCAAGCTGGCTTCATTACCGACGTGATGGCCTAAAAAAACAAGTTTAATATCCTTCTAAAAGATACTAATAGCAAGGAGGAATCTAATGATCCTAATGCTATGCCTAGGAAATACAATAAAAAGGACTATTCCTCAACTCCTAAAATAGTTACAACCCATTCCACATTGTCCTCAAAGAAATAATTTTAATGGATATGAATCCCTATTGTTGGAATATGAGAGGAATAGGAAATTCATCCTCCCAGATAAGAGTAAGAGACATCAAACACATAAATCACATTTCTCTGATGGTTGTAATAGAACCAGTCCTGGATAATAATCAAATTGCAAAAATATCTTCTGAAATTTGTTTTTGGAACCATTTTGCCTCATTAGGATGTAAAATATGGCTATTTTGGGAGGAAAATGTCAAATTAGACATTGTACATACTCAATCTCAGTACATTTTAACCAGAATTACCCATCCCTCACTCACCAAGCCTTGCTACATTGCTTTTGTATATGCAAAGCATTCACAAAAAGGCAAAGAAAAGCTATGGAATAACATCCTGAAGTTCAAAAATCTGCCACTAGCTCTAATAGGGGACTTCAATGTGATAGAAAACCAATTTAAATATATTGGTCCTTCTACTCCCAATCCCAATGTGATAGCAGATTTTAATAACTTGCTTTACTCAGGTGATTTCATAACCCTCCCTACTTCAGGAAATCTCTTCACCTTGACTGGGATGAGGCCTAAAGGGAGGGTATGGAAAAAGCTAGATAGGGGTATTACAAACTCCAATTGGTTAAATGAATTTCCTTCTTCACATATCAATGTGTTAGCAAGGCAACATTATGATCATACCCCACTTATTCTACACATTAGATCAGCCAACAAGTTCACTGGACCAAAATCTTTTAAAATTTTGAACTGTTGGATGAATCACCCTACTTTCTCAGGTTTAGTGAGCCAATCTTGGGGAATCAAAACACATCTTAAAGGTATGGAAAAATTCTCATTCAAATTAAAGAACCTTAAGATGGCTTTTAAAGGTTGGAATAAAAACACCTTTGGGAATATTTTTGACAAAGTTAAAATCTGTGAGGAAGCATTTCTAGAAAGTGAACTTGCCTTACAAACTCAAGAGAATGAATCCAACCTGATTGCCTTCAATAAGTCTAAAGTAGAGTTAACACTTGCTTTAGCACAAAATTGAAGTTCTCACAGAGGCGATTTAGGCGA
Organism: Rubia yunnanensis; assembly: GCA_037428765.1. NCBI lineage: Eukaryota > Viridiplantae > Streptophyta > Magnoliopsida > Gentianales > Rubiaceae > Rubia > Rubia yunnanensis. The sequence continues at coordinate 57,836,404 of CM075069.1, read as the reverse complement.
TTTCCACACTGTTCACTCCTGGTTAAAACACTGTTCATCTTCATCCCCAATTCACTCTGATAACGGTCATATTAACATCTCCTCTTTCCAGTGACTGGTTGCCAACAATGGCGTCCTCGACGCCAAATCCCCCTCCAGATCCTCCCCCATCGGTTAACAAAAGCTTTCTCCAAGCTCTCAATTTGAAGCCCTCTCCTCTACTATCTTCTCTCCCCGACACTCCCAACCTTCACCCCATTACGGAGTATAAGGGTAAGATCGCCTATATCCTCCCCCCCGAAGGAAGGTGATCTCCTGGCTTTGCATTATCAGAATGCTTTGGTCGGGAAATTCAACAAAGGAAAACCTCCAATGGATACTCTTGTATCTGCATTCAAATCGATTGGTTTCAATGCTAAATTTCAACTTGGATCAATTGACTATCGTCATGTTTTAATCCGTTTTCAGGATAGCAAAGACTACCAGCGCTGCTGGATGAAGGGCCAATGGATGATACAAGGATCGATGATGAAGGTACAGAAATGGTCCCCTGATTTCTCTCCAACCGCTGAATCCTCTACAGTTCCGGCATGGGTAACAATTCATCAACTTCCAATTCATTTCTATAATACTTTGGCTATCATAGGCATCAGTAGTCAGATAGGTAGATTCTTAAAAATGGATGCTGCAACCAAGGCACTGACTAGACCCTCTGCTATTAAAGTTTGTGTGGAATTTGATCTTTTGTGTCAGCTTCCTTCTACTATTGTAGTAGGAATTGGTAATAAAGTTGCTGACTATCCCATAAAATATGACCAACTGCCCTCTTACTGCACTCACTGTAGGATAATAGGCCACAGTCATCTAAACTGTAATTTCTTGCACCCTGAACTGAGAAACAACAAAACAAATAAATAGGATCTCAAAGAGAGTAAGGAAAGAAAATCCTCAGTTCAGAAAGAAAAGACTAATTTAGGCAATCTCCCTAAAGCCACTTTGGAATTAGAAGGATCTTCAACTCTATCAGTGTCACAAAAGGAATCTGATGTTCTAATTCAGGAAAAGAACTCAGCCCTTATGATGGATAATAAGTTTAATCCTCTCAGAGTCAATCATTTGAAGAGGCATACTCCTTTTTACTCACTAGATGACATCTCCAAACCAATCACAAATTTCTTCTGGAGAAAAAAAACAAACTGAACTTTCACCTATTAAACAAGTTTTGGGTAAAAATAGCACGGTTTCAGTATCTAATGCTTTTCAATCTTTGAATGATCTAAGTGATGAGGACAATGAGGTTAAAGAGGATGAGATTGTTGAAATTTTCCATGAGTCTTTAGAGTCTCAGGAATTAGCTGAAATACCACCAGAAGTAGAAAAGCCTGTTTTGGCTCATGAGGATCATGTATCTGTTTTGAGCAACTCTGATGCAGTGCAAATGGACCCTTCTGAGCAATTCTCCAGTTCAGTTCCTGAACCTACCATTCACCTTGCTGTTCCAGGTAGTAATGTAGAACATATCTCTCCCCCGGAGGTAAGTATCTCTAACTCAGCAACTAAGGAGATAGGTGAGGTTAGTTTGATAAAAAATAGCAAGGCCACTGTAATGAAACAAAGGATATTAAGATCATCAAAAAAAGCTATCCCAGATAGTTTTAAATGATAAAATACACCAAATTTGGGAATATTTTAGTCTGGAATGTTAGGGGTTATGGCACTTCTCTTGATAGATTACAGGCTCTCAAAATGAAACATGAGATAAACATTTTATGTTTAATAGAACCATGGCATGACAATCATAATCTGAATAATTTGAAGCACATTCTAGGTTTTGAAAATGCACTCCATGCTCAGAATGCAAAAATTTGGCTCCTATGGAATCATAATTTCAATGTAGTTAGTTTACAGGAGTCTGATCAGTTCATAAAAACTACAATATCTGATAAAGCCACCTCTTCATCCTGGAACTGTTTCTTCATCTATGCTAGTGTCTACAGACATCTGAGGGAAGTATTATGGTCTGATTTACAATCTAATGATTCTGACCCAGCAATCTACATAGGAGATTTTAATACTGTGGCTTCTGTAACAGAATATAAAGGCAGGAAATCCACTCCCAAAAAAAGTATGAAACAATTTAATGACTTCATATCTACCATGGATTTGCATGAAATACCCACAGTAGGAAACTCTTACACATGGAGTAATAACAGATATCTAGAAAATTGTAAGGATCTACAGTTTCAGAGACTTGATAGGGGAATCAGTAATTTAGAATGGTTTGATCACTTTCCCAATAGTTCCATACATGTTCTAAATAGAATAACCTCTGATCATTCTCCCCTATTACTATCAGTTCAATCTGCAATAGAACGGGTTCCAAGACCTTTTAGATATCAAGAAATGTGGTCTAATAGAGAAGAATTTCAGGAATTGGTAGCCTCTAATTGGAATCAAATTTCTCCTTTCAGTGGAATGTATAATCTGGTACACAAACTTAGGAGAATAAAAACTGTAATAAAAGATTGGAACATAACCTATTTTGGCAATGTGAATCCGAATCTTTTATTTTCTGAGAATAGAGTATATGATCTTGAGATACTTTTTCAGCAATCTCAAGATGATGCAACTCTAATGGAACTTACAAAGTCAAAAGCAGATCTTCTAAGAGCACAGAAAGAATACAACATTTTTCTTAAACAGCAGGCTAGGCTTAACTGGATAAAATATGGAGATGCTAACACTAGTTTCTTTCATCACTCCATTAAGGAAAAGAAAACAAGATCTAGAATTAGCAAAATTAAAGATGGTAATGGTAATTGGATATCAGACCCAAAAATGATCAAGGAGGAAGGAGTTAGGTTTTTTCAGGAATTACTCAATCAGGATGTCTCACAAAAAGAAGGAACCTATCTAAACCATTTTCTTAACGAGATTCCAACAGTAATCATAGATCAACATAATCTTCAGTTGCTGAATCCCATTAATTTACAAGAACTTAAATTTGCAGTTTTTAATCTAAACAAATCTAGTGCTCCGGGCTCTGATGGTTTTCCAGGTGAATTCTACACTCATTTCTGGGAAACCATTAAACAAGATCTCTTAGATGCTGCAAATGATTTCTTGAATAATGGTAACATACCTAAAGCAATTTCAAGTACTTGGCTCACATTAATCCCAAAAAACCCAATCCCTATCTCATTTGCTGATTTTAGACCTGTCAGTCTATCCAACTTTGTTAATAAAGTTTTCTCTAAACTGCTAATGGAAAGGATAAAACCTCTAATGCAAATACTGATCTCTCAGGAGCAAAGTTCTTTTATCAAAGGTAGGGATATTTCAGATAATGTGATTCTAATGAAAGAGATTACCAGATTATTGTCTAGGAAATCTAAAATTTCTAACCTGATAGTCAAACTAGATATGCAAAAGGCTTTTGACAGAGTCTCTTGGTCATTCCTAAATTCAATACTTCTAAAATTTGGTTTTCATGGTAAATTTGTAGGACTGATAATGCATAACATTGCTGCAGCACATTTCTCTGTCATACTTAATGGAGTTACATCTGGTTTCTTCTCTTCTACTAGAGGTATCAAACAAGGGGATCCTTTATCCCCTTTCCTGTATAATCTACTATCTGAAGCATTTTCCAGAGGCTTAAAGAAAATGTTTAGTGTAGGTTATCTACAATATTTTAGTCTCCCCACTTCATGCTCCCCCCTCACACATCTCATGTATGCGGATGACACTGCTATTTTTCTGAACACCAGGGCAAATAATCTGAAACGTTTTAAACAATTCCTCTTAGCATATGAGATTACATCAGGTCAAAAAGTTAACTTCTCCAAATCAGAATTTTTTGTATCTCATCACACTTCCCCCCAAACAGTTCTCACAGTCAAGAGGTTACTTGGAATGGAGAAAGGCTCCTTCCCTTTCAAATACCTAGGTGTACCTATATTTGCTGGTCGAAATCTACAGGTTTATTATCTTCCAGTATTAGAAAGAATGGAAAAAATGATTAATAATTGGAAGAATAGATGGTTAACTCCAGCTGGAAAGATCATTCTGATAAACCACTGTTTACTTTCGATTCCTATTCATATCTTTGCAGTTTTAAGACCACCTAGGATAGTCTTAAGAAAAATGGAAAGAATTGCATCTAGACTATTCTGGGGGAAGTGTGACAATTTGGAAAGAAAAATCTGGAGATCATGGAAAAAAATGTGTTTCCCAGTTGGGGAAAATGGATTAGGCTTTAGGGACCTAAATGCAACAGTTGATGCTTTTTCATGTAAACTATGGTAGAAGTTGCAACAAAATAATACCCAATGGGCTTCTCTTTTATGGTCTTTACCTGAATCATATAAAAAATCCCACACTTGGTCTAGGATTAGTAACATAACTGCTAGGGCAAATAGTGTTTCCAAAGTTATTTATGGAATTGGAGATTGTTCATTTTGGAATGCTAATTGGCTTGGTGATGGTGCTTTATGTTATAAATGGGCTGAAGACCAGGATATTCCTTTTGAGGACATATCTCTAAGGTCTTTTATAAATGACAAAGCTTCCTTTCTTCCAGTTCTGGAGCCACACTTAGCTACCAACACTTTTAATACTTTGCAGGTAGTTACTTTGGAATACTCACACAAAGACAAGCTTGTATGGACCCCCACCATGGATGGAAACTTCTCAGTCAAGTCTGCCTACTCTCTGTTCAGAACAAGAAGACCAGAAATCAGAGATTTTTCTAAGGTCTGGTCTCCTTTTCTTCCTGGTAAAATGTCTGTATTGCTATGGAGAGCCCTAAACGGCATATTACCATTTGATAACATCCTAATCAGGTCTGGTTTTTTATTTGCTTCAAGATGCCCTGCTTGCAAAAATCACTCAGATAATCTTGATCATTATTTCAATTCATGCTCATCTTCAAAGGCTGTGTGGCAAAGAGTCCATTCTATGCTACAGCTACAACTAATGGGTTTCAGTAGTCTAAAACACAGAGTGGAATTCTATTTAGCATACAAAGCTGAATCCAAGATACATGATAATCTGATTTCTGTTTCTTTAGTTGCTACAATCTGGTTCTTATGGATTTATAGGAACAAAATCATTTTCGAAAACAGATCCTTTTCTGCTGAAGCATGCTTTCATGACATCAAAGGGATGATTTACCAAATTTTTACAGCTCATCAGTTCGTTGGAAATAGTGAAAAAAACAAGAGATGGATTCAGGCGAACATCATTCCACAAATTTTCAGAAAAAAGAAGAAATTAATATCAACTATCAACTGGCAAAAACCACTAAAAGGTTACAAAAATTAATACGGATGCATCTTGGAAAATTGGTGGTTTTTCTTCTATTGCAGTGATAGTAAGGGATTGGAGGGGGGGGGGGGGGCTCTTGTCAATATGAGAGTTAAATCTTTTCACTGTACTCATCCTTTACATGCTGAACTTATAGCTATTCAGAATGCATATGATACCTGTTCAGAATTTTCTTTAAGTCCTTGTGTTATTGAGTCAGACTGCTTAACTGCCGTTAGGGGTATTATCAATCCCTCAGGCTGTCCTTGGAAAGTTTTCTCCATCTGTAGTACACTACACAAGGATCAGCTACTTATCACAATCCAATATATCCCTAGGGAAGCTAACCTACCTGCAGATTTTTTGGCTAAATTTGCTATGGTTAATAATCTTCAGGGGGATGTAGATATCATGTCAATTCCATCTTTTCTTAAGGGTCTACTTTCACTGGATAATATAGGATTCCCAGGAATTAGAATAGGAGCCTCTGAGTTTTCTCATTCGGCTGCATAGGTTTTTTTTCCACTGGTTCAGGAATAATAGATACATTTTTAGCTCCATCTATCAATTCTCCTTCTTTTTCTGCATGCTGTTTGCTCTTTTCTTTACACTATTAGTACAGATACTGCCGTTTTTTTCCACATGTTGAGTCTCAGGTACCTAGGCTCTGGTTCGGAAGGGATACAATGGTTTGCCATGATGCACAAAAGATATGGACGCAAGTATGTTTCTCTCCTGCTACAATGTAGCTGACATTGCTGTCACACTGAAGATGATGATGCTGAAGACGATGCTGCAAAGCTTGATCTCACAGAAGCCCAATGCTGATACAATAATCGCCATCACTAATGGTCTTCTTATTAGTTTCCTTCTGTCTGAATATCATTGACAAACTGGGGCTTCGACTATCGACTCCTCGACTCGTTCGTGATATTCAGTACATTGGAATAATAGGAAAGACCCCTTATGCCGCACTAACTTTTTCTTCATACCTGCTCTTTTGTATAGGTGTATACACCTTTTTTGCAAGAAATTTATAATCGCTTCAAGAGTTCTTAGGGCTCTTGGATCATCAATCGGATGATCTTTTGTAAGGATTAAACTTGTTACGATTTTTTGGCCACCATTTATAACGGTTAGGGGAGCCTAATAAAAATTTCCCCCCATCCGAGGATGGTTTAAAGTAAAAAAAAACACTTGCTTTAGCACATCAAGAAATTTTTTGGAGGCAAAAATCAAGGCTAAAATGGTTAAAAGAAGGTGATGCCAATACAAAGTTTTACCACAAAACAGTAAAGGTTAAACATCACAGACAACATATTGCCTTCATAAAAGACTCAGGTTGGATGATAAAAAAAATATGCCAAGAAACTGTACTTTTCTTATCAAAACTTCTCACAGATGACAACACTGACCCTACTGGTGTTAATTCTGCTGTTCTACTAGAGAATATCCCACAATTGGTCACTGGAAACATGGATGAATCCTTAATCAAGGCAGTCACTTTGGATGAGCTTCACAGTTTAATTTTTTCCATGGAAAGTGACTCATCTTCTGGCCCTGATGGATATAATTGCACCTTCTTCAAAACTTGTGGGGATATCATCAAATCTTACCTCCTAGAGGCAGTACAAGAATTTTTAAATGGAAAACAAATCCCAAAAGCAACCTTATCAACTCTTAATGTCTTGATACCCAAAAAGGAAGTTTGTTCATCATTTAAATATTTCATGCCAATAAGCCTCTGTAACTTCATCAATAAGGTTTTCACAAAAATGATATCTCACAGGATGAAACCATTATTGCCTACACTCATTTCCCCTGAACAATCTGCATTTGTTCAAGGGAGGGAATTAGCTGATAATGTCCTACTAGTGCAGGAAATCACTAATCACCTGAACAACAAATCAAGAGGTTATAATATTATATTCAAGTTTGATATGATGAAGGTATTTGACAGTGTTTCATGGAAATTCTTAACCAGAATTTTCTTAAAGTTTGGATTCTCACCACATATGGTTAAGATTATACCAGGTAATCTCAAAGATTCTTATTTTTCAGTCATAATAAATGGGAGTCCAAATGGCTTTTTCCAACCAACAAGAGGATTAAAACAAGGAGATCCACTTTCTCCATACTTGTTTATCCTAATGGCTGAGGCCTTTACATGAAATATGAACTTCTTATTCCAATATGCAAACTTGGAATATAATAAACTGCCTCAGTCAATGGTAAAAGTCACACATATGTCATTTGCAGATGATACCACTATATTCTTAAAGTACTCAAAAAGTGGCATTCAAGCATTGATTGACTTTCTAAAAACATATGAAAATGCCACAGGTCAGAAGGTCAACTTTGACAAACCACTTTTATTCTATCCAAGTACTCCACTCCAAGAGTAAAAGGAATAATCCTCTTTGAAACTGGAATGACTGAAGGATCCTTTCCCTTAAAGTACTTAGGATTCCCAATCTTTCTAGGAAGAAAGAAAAATATCTATTTTCAGAATCTCCTAGACACAGTATCATTAAAGCTCCAAATGTGGCAAAATAAAACTTTAAATCAAGCCGGGAGAATGATACTGATCAAACATGTGTTATCTGCCATCCCACTACACCTGCTCACTGTTCTCAAACCTCCTAAATGCATCATAGATAAACTCCATGTCCTTTTTGGGAATTCTTTTTAGAGAGTTACAAATAAGGAGAATGGCAGTAAAAATGTAAGGAAATCTTACAGTAACATGTGTTTTCCTAAAGCTGAGAATAGTTTAGATTTTAAAAATCTCCATATTATGATTTCCATCTTTTCTCTTAAGTTGTGGTGGAAACTACAACTAGGCCAGTCTCTATGGACCCAAGTCATGTGGTCGGTACCAGAAGGCAAAAGAACATGAACTACTTGGAAAAGAATCATATCAGTCTCTAAACTTTCTTTGGAAAATTCTTTTATCCAAGTAGGCTCTAGTGATGTTTCTTCTGGTACACCAACTGGACTAACCTGGGCACACTTGCATCTCTTTGGATTTCCACAGAGCTTATTCCAATTGAAGATGCATCAGTAAAAGACTTCTTTACTGACCAACTATAATTTATAGAACATATTGAGCAAGGTTTGTCAGATTCTGTAATAAGCACATTCCTAAGTTTCCAACTGAACCAAACTAACTATCCTGATACACTTATTTGGAAGCCAACAGAAAATGGTCAATTCTCTTAAATCAACTTATGAATTTATTAGAGGAAAAAAGAATGGAATCCCCTCTTTCAAATACCTGTGTTCTAAGTTATTGCCAAGGAAAATAAGTGTTTTCAGTTAGAAATGCTTAACAGGCTTTTAGCAATGTATGATGTATTGGAAGACTTTTTATTTAATATGCCTTTAAAGTGATGTTTTTGTGAATATGATTCTGATTCCATTCATCACACTTTCAACTCTTGTACACATATCCAGATCATATGGAATAGGATGCACAATTTTTTCAACCTTCAGATCATTCCATTTCACACACTTTGGGACAGAGTATTTTATTACTAGCATCTGAAACACCCAAATGTGAAACTGCTCAATCTGATCCGAATAATGCCTTGTCTAATGATCTGGTTCATATGGTGTGCAAGAAATAAGTTTTTGTTTGAATCAATCAAACTACCTGCTAAGCTTATCATCTAGAAAATTATTAATTAGTACAAGGATATTTTCAAGGTCCATAATCTAGGTTTTAAGTTTACAGTCAGTGTTGGCAGTGCTTCTCATGTTTATAACCATTGAAGATTAGTCAACAAGAGGAGCAAAGATCGTATTGTGCCCTGGTAGCTTCCAAGCCATCTGAAACTTAACTCAGATGGCTCTTCACTACAAAATGGAGAATCAGGAGCGGATTAAAATATTTCTCAAACATTAGTTACATCAATTATAAAATATTTCTCAAATATTTGGTGGATTAAAAATAAGACTTTGTATTAAAATGGACATAAAATTAGTTACAATTATTAAAAGTAATCATCAAATTGGCTCATTATTTACATCAATTACATAATATTTTCATTAGTTACTTCAATTATAAATAACCTGTAACGTTTAGTCGGTTAAAATAAGACTTTGTATTAAGAGTGTGTCTCCTAACCGGTGGTCTGTCCATAAACTTATGAGCATGACACTTATTTTTTACCTTATACATTGCATTTGTTAAATTACATACTGAATTTAGAAATTTTGAAAATATTTTTTCATATTAAATATTTTTGTATTTTCATATTCAAACACATATTATTTCATAAATTACATAAAAAATATAATTACAATATTTAAGGTAGAAAAATATAAAAAATTACATATTATTTTTAAAATATAATATTTAAATTTCATAAAAAATTACAATATTTAAGGCAGAAACTACTGTAGAGTGTCCATAAGTTTAAGGAAAGATCGCATTTCCTGAGACTTTCTCTTGTATTAAAATGGATATAAAATTAATAAAAATATTAAATGAAAAATGAAAAAAATTAAAGGTAAGGAGTAGAAAGGATTCGAACTTGGGTTGATTAGTCATGCTCTGATGATGTTTTACCGATAGAAACACTCATGCATATCACTTAAAAAATGAATTTATTTATACTCTTTAAAAAACAAAGATTAATAAAAGTAAAGCGCTAAAGAGATATGAACCGTGGATATGACGAACCATTAGGTATTTCCCAGTTCACCACCACCGATGGTTCGGGAGAAAATGAGTTTTCTTCCATCACCCAGACAATTGAGATGGATTTTTTTATATGAAAGAACTGTATTCTATGTTATCATTATTTGGGACTGATTGTATTGGAAATATGTATGGAGTCAGTGGAGAAATACCTCCGAGAGGCCAAGATTGATAACATCATAATCTACAACATCGTTCTGGTTGGCAGGTCACCCAGGATCCAAGGTTCCCTCAGTTGTTGCAAAATTTTAGTCGACGACATTATATAGAAGGTATGCAATTTACTACTCTATAATTTCACTCCCCAAGCCTTAGAATTAAAACCTTTGTCATGGTTGATTCCAAGGAACACAACGATGATTTAGTTCACATATTCAGTGGTCATACTGGTGTGCCACATTTTTATTACAGTACTTTTCTCCACTTTCTGTTGGATTGTATTTTTACAAAATATGAAACTCTTCTCAACGTCCTCATATTCAGATTTAATTGACATTGGGTATCATACATTTATAATCAAATTTAAGCATTTCTTTCGTAATATATAAAAGAACCTTTTGACCTCAAACTCTTAAGGCTTTTCTAATTGCTGTATCTAGAATGTGTGAATATTGAACTAACTTGAATGCCATCACAGTTCTTAAGAGGTTGTATGCAACAACTTTACTTGGAGTGTTTGTTTTGGTTTCATCTGGGATATGTAAATAGGAAATGAAATGGAAAATAGGAAATGAAATGGAAAATAGGAAATGGGTTGGGAAACATGAAATGGAATGAGTGTCCAAATAAAACCTAAAATAGTACAAATACAAGTATTTGCAAAGATCTATGATCAGTGTCTAGGAAACTGGGAAACACAACCAACATGGATATAAAATCTTAGAGAGTGTTGTCAAGAAGTAAAAAAATCCATCCAGAGATATTAATTAGAATTCCTTAATGCTGGTTTGACCAAAATTATTTATGTATAACACAGAGCTAGTGACTTATCAGCTTACAATTCGTAAAAGTTAAATTGACCGAACAATTGAGACACATATGACATTGTTAGCCACAATAACTTAACTGAAAAGACTTCAGCAACATCTTCAATGTAAATTGGATGACTGAAAAGACTTCAGTGGTCTTACCCTTGAGTTTCTCCATAGGCATGGAAGATGGGATTTTAGAGCTGCCATTATCTGATACAACTTGAATCAGTTCACTGCCTTAGTATCTAATGAAGTTTTGCGGGATTCCTACTTGGAGTTAGTTTCTAATGCTCTTGTCTTTTGGGTTAGGGTTTGAAATTTAGAGTTTTATTAAAAGGTTTATCTTTTGATTCTTCAATGAGGAAGTTTGGGATTTTATACTTGCACTTGTGTGATTAGCTTTAATCGTTACCATTTTGCTGCCGAATGGGATAGCATTGCCTTTGGCTTTAAAATTTGTTGTTCAGGAGTTGGCTAGAGAAGCTTCCCGCCTTCTTGTTGATATGATTCACCAGAAGATTGATGGAAGGGCTCTTCTCCTTGATGGACCTCCCAGTACTGGCAAAATGGAGTTTTCCCTAAGAATTTCTCAAGAACTTGGGATCAAGGTACTTGTTGTCACTTTGTTTCTTTGCAAAGTCAATAAGTATATGTATGACTAATTATTAGCTGAAACATAGCAATGAACACGATATGGTGATGTTTTTGAACTTCATATCAAGCACAATTATTCAATTGAGGTAAGTATTTGTTTTGACCTTGAATTTGGGAAAATGTAGGTTCCATTCTGCCCAGTGGTGTGATCAAAATTACATTCATCCGAGGTAAAGAAAATAGAGGTTTTGATGGAGAATTTCTGACGGGCCATTGGTCTTTGTATAAAGGAAAATAAGGAAGTTTATGAAGGAGAGACAAGTTACACTTCTCCTTTTTATAACTTTAGGTTTTAGTTTATTACATATCTTCTGATGACTGCCATTTGATTTTCTCGAAGGTCATTTAATTTTATCATTTCAAACCTCTTCTTGTTTGCAGGTTACTAAACTGTCACCCGAAGACTAAGAGGCAGAAAGTGTATCTGGTGGGTGTGGGAAAAATATTAGTCACGTTGTTATTGATTTGAAAATAATGAAGGGAACAAAAAGTTGAACCTAGACCCAACAATATATATGACACACTCATTAAAGAAAAGGTGAAACAAACCTTCATGTATTAAGCATCTTTCTTGCGTGTTCAGTACCTCTTTGACGAAACTTATTGCTTAAGTTCTCTTATCTCTTTTGCTGAGATTGTGGTCATTATACTTGTTATAGGTTGTTGTTGATGATGTTATACATTGAAGCCAATAGTGGAGCAGTTAAAATGGTAGGCAGGGGCAATGTTTTTGCTACTGAGTTTGATATTGAGGCTAAAGAATATGTCCCATTAACTAAAGGAAAGGTTCATAAAAAGAAAGATTTTCCAGGTTTGTGACTCTGCTTTGAGGGATCTTGTAAAGACATGAGGGATCTGCAAGATGACACAATGATATTTGTGTTTTTTACAATAATATTTCAACGTAGAGTTATCTTTTGCAATTCCAATCCAAGTTTTTTAGCATGGTGACTTTGTACAAGATACTTCTATTGGATATTGATAGTTGTAGAAATATTCCTTTTATTAATTTTAATACGTTCTCTAGACATCAAGATTTATATATTACAGTTATCTTTATTGATTTATATATTTATTGCAACATTGTTGTAAATATATAACATATATATTATACTATATATTGTGTATAATGTGTAATGGTATGCATATTGAATCATATGTCGTAAATCATGCGACGTGAATACAACAATTACAAATTTGTGTTGCAATTTCATGTCATTGAAACTAAAGACAATATGACGTATAAAAATAACAATCGTAAATAATGTGCCGCAAATAGCTACGTCACAAAATATAGAATCACACTTGATGTGTTGTAAACACATGTGTCAATAAAGTTAAATAACGCTAAATATGTTGCACATGGCATGCATTAGTAAACTTTATTAACACACAATTTGTCGTAAATATTTATGCATTAGAAAACATAAATAACGCACAATGTGTTGTAAATAACAATGCGTTAGTATAGTAGAATGATGCAAAATATGTGGCCAAAAGAAATGTGTCGATGAATGGAAATGACACATTATGTGTTGTACATACATGTGGCACTATATTTAAAATGACAGATAATATGTCGCAAACAGTTATGCACCACTAGACTTAAATGGCCCAAATTATGTCACAATAGTTCAAGACACATACTTTAGTGACACCAAAAGTGTCCTAAAATTTACAGCACAATTGAAAAAATGTGATGCAAAATTTGCTACATGGGTATATATGGCATAATAAAGTGTGACACAAACTATGACACTAAATTACTGATGAGCGACACATTTTGCATGACGCAAAAGGTCCCATTTGTTGTAGTGATTTCTACATGAAAGGCCATTGAAACAGGTACTTCTCAATAACATCCAACTTGTACATTATTTAATTATTTTTTAGTTAGCCTAAAACTCGTGCGATTCACTGATTTTAGATTAACCCATTCAAGGCATATCCCAAAATGGGTAACTACATCAAGTATTGTAACGAGTTTGTGAAAAGCATGAAAAAGTTGGGAAAGGTGGTGTTATTTCCGGAGTTCCGACCTTCAGCTTTGGCACGAAACATAAAAGTGGATTGTTTATTGATGAGATGGCGGAGTTCGGAAACAAACTTGGCAACTTCAGAGCGATGGCTTGGCTAGCGAACTTACAGAAAGATGTGTGGATGAGGTAAGGTTAACTTTTTCACATAAACTATATTTATTTATATCTGAATTTGTTTAATAAATTAACAAATGCTATTCTTTGAGGCACCCATGAGACCAAGTCTTCGAAACCAACAATAACCGCATTAAGTTCATTCCGTGCTGGGCGATAGGGTTTGCCTCAGAATTAAAGGTCGTAGAACTCGAAGGTCATGCTAAATCCATTCTGGATACCATGTTTGTTACTGGTGCTGAGATTTTTATGGTGCCATGTATTAAAATGTTAGTGACACTTTTCAATTTTCTCAATTATATAAAATTATTCACAGCTTACAAATTCATTCATGTGCTACTTTCTTTTCAACGCAACGATTATTGATACTTAGTACTCATCCATCCTGGTACGGAGGAAGTTTTTACCCTTGAATCAATGACTGATGGAATAAAACCCCACAACATTCTGGAAAACCAACTTATTTTCAGGTACTTTAATTCCTTTCATCGTACTAATTTTAACATCTACAAGTGTGAGTTGCGTAACAATTAAAGGTTTAACATTACCAGGATAGCATGCCAATATCAAAGGGAGAAGAGGAAGATAGAACTATCTCCGAATTACACCCGGAAAATCACAAACATTGATATAATCCATCAATCCAAGAGTCCCTTTATTTCCAACATTATTTAATACAATTACATTTAAATCAATTTTTTCATTTGCAGTACCGACATTTGGAGAGTGGTTGGGAATGCGGGTACTATGTCCTCATGTTCATGGAAGATCTTTTTCTCAAGACTACCTCTAAAAATATTTTAGAGGTTGGTCGACAAATTATAAATTAAACACTTGTTCTTCTTACCTACTAAATAATTTCACGTGATTAATCATCGGGTTGTTTTGTACACAGCAAATATTTCCCCTGGCAAAAGGAGTATACAATGGCAAGGAGATAGTAGTTGTAGCCGAGAGATGGTGTCAGGATTTGGCGGACGTATATTCAAAGAATGCAAGACTTTTATGGACCTCATTATGTAAAATGGAGGATAAAAAATTGATTTCATACAAATTTAATTCTTTTAAAAAATTTTCTTGTGGAGGGAATATGTTTTTAGACTTGCTTAGTTTTTAACTTATTCATTTCTTGTTGCATAGAATTAATATTGTTTCCTTTTAGACTATATTAGATTCTGTATTTTTGCCTGTTCTGAGTTTCTTCTGTGATATGTTCTCTTCAATCTAGGATGGGACGGAAAATGCGAAACAAAACCAGCACTGATTTTTGAAATTATGAACCGTTGTCAGAAAAATGAGCACCACTAAAAATTTAATACCGGTGTTGGAAAATTTAGATCCTTCTAAGCACAAGCACCGACAACTCGTTTCCATATCGGTGCTAGAAAATTTAGATCCTTCTAAGCACAAGCACATATAATTCTTTTTATACCAGTGCTTGATATTAACCGGTGCTCAAAGAATAATAGCACCAGCCATCATTTTTACAATCATCACCGGCAACGATCAACCAGTGTTGGTCAGTATCAACACCAATATCTTTTATTAAGCACCGGTAGGTGATAGGTCATTCAAGCATCAGTAGTATTCTACCGGTGTTGGTTATAGGGGACAAGCACCGCTATATTAAATTCTGCACCAATATTAATAAACGGGGCTGGATATGTATATCCAGCATAGGGGGGGGGGGGGGGGTCTTTGCAGTATTGTTTGTGTAAATGGATACATGTACTAATTTGAATTTAATCTAGAACAAATAAAAATAAATGTAGTGCTTTTAATTTTTATTGTGATAAACATGATATGTCACATTAAAGTTTAATTCCGTTGCTTGCATTGATAACTAAAACTTAATCTATCACTATCAGTCATATTCTTCCAAGTTCCATCTACAATATTTATTTTTCTTGATAGAATATAAGCGCTTTGAGAAGTGAAAAAAAGATGCAGATTTTCCCCTGCCTTCCCCCCCCCCCCCCCCAGAACTAGGGTTATGATTGGGAAAATTATATGGGACACACAGTTAGCATTATACATTCAATTATTTAATAAAGGGTCTCTTGATCTTTTCATATGTTCCCTATGTTTATTTTTATAGGCCACCATTGGTTTACGTACTTGGATTTTAGTGAATGAAATAAGTTAGATAAATTGAATGAAGTGAAAAAAAGAAGAAGAAGATTTTCCTTTGCTCCTAGGGAAGTTCAACTGGTCGGTTTGTCGGTTAGATGGTTAATCAGTTTCGATTTTTGCCAATTTATAAAATAAATTAATGAACTGAATAACCAGCTAATAATGTTTTTGGTTCAACCGGTTTAGTTAGTATCGATTTTGGATGATGTGTCGGTTCTTACCGGTTACTATATATATCATTCATTAAATATTAATTGAGAAAGTGCAAATATAACCCTGAGATAACTTTTAGTGCAAATATAACCCTAACTACTTAATAGAAATGCAAATATAACCTTCTGGTGACATTTCTGGCGTTGACTTGAGTTTCTGGCAATTGACCTTATCTGAAATGACAAAAATAGTCCTTGGGCTGAATATTGAATCTGAATGGACAATTTTGCCCATTTCTCTAGCAAAAATTTAAAAAAAAACAAAAAACCCCGATCTCCACCTCATTTTACCCATTTCGCCTCTGACAACAACTCTGATCACCACCTCTGACAACAACTCTGATCACCACCTATGACAACAACTCTAATCACCACCTTAGACACCTCTGACAATTACTCTGATCACCACCTCTGACAACTCCGATTACTATTCTGCCCGCCCTAATCTCCATCCACTGCCTCTGACAACTTGCCGCTGCTGCCACTGTTCAACTCTGTCATCGACAACTCCGCTCCGATATGCTCCAGTTCTCGCTGTTTTCTTCTAAGCTGCTCGCTCCAAAAACCAGCCAGTAGTACTCCATTATCTCTGGCGTGCGTTCAGATCCCGGTCTAGTTTAGCGTAGAAGACTAGAAAATGGAAGAAGAAGATGACGTGTAATTCACAAGCGTGAGCAAAACCAAGCGCGTGAATCTCACACGCACACCCCTTCTTTTTCCACCACCATGTTTGTTTGACTCCCTCCAATGCGTTTTTGCCATCTCCACCCTGGTGGTGGTAGAATTGTTCCCGAACCCCGCTGCCGTCATCGATGAAGTTGAGCCCTAGATTCTACTGGGGGTGATGGAAGCAGCAGCGACAACGGTATTACCATGGCCGATGAGGCCTAGGTTTTGGTACTTGGAGAGCTCGGAATTGGCGCAACTGAGGTCTATCTATAACTAGTGTTGTAGAAGGAAGATGACTCCGACGCAGCAGTTTGTTGAGCAGCTCAGGGCGGCGGGGACTCCGATTAGGGTAGCAGAGATAGATATGAAGGGATGGAGATTAGGGAGTGTAGAAAAGTAATTTCTGGCTTTTTTACAGAGGGGTAAACTTGTCATTTCACCTTATTCTGGCCTCAAACCGCAGAAAAATGTTATATTTGCACATAACCTAAATATATAGGGTTATATTTGTACTTTCAATTATTGTAGGGTTATATCTACACTTTCAGCTATTATGTAGGGTTATATAAACACTTTGCCCAAAATATAAAATCCATTTTAATATATATTAGTAGTTAGAGCTGCAAAAATTTGAATAAGAGGTAAGAAATTTAGGAATTGGATAATTGTGTTGCATAGGATTTGAATAGTTATTTGAATCAATATTAAAATTGTACCATGAGTTGTCATCGATAATTACTAGTGTTAGGCACAATTATTAGCTACATCGACTTTTGTTTGCATAATTATTTATTTTATAGTTATTATTTAAAGATATATGGGCTGATAAATAGAGTTTAAAGAATAAGTTAATTTGGATTTGCACTTAAAGTTTTCTTATTGGATGTGTGCTTAAGACCCAAAGTTTAATGAATTAATTTTTGGGGTTGAAATAAATAAATTAATTAATGTGCTATAATATCTCTTACCGGTTATCCGGTTTGACCGATTACCAAATAATAAAATTGATAAGAAATCAGTTAACCGACATTAACTGGATAACCTTAACCGATATTAACCGATTAACCAATTAGCCGATTAACCGAATTAAATACCGGTTCGATTTTGACCGGTTGTCGATTTTCCAGTTTTTTTGAATAGCCCTACTTGCCTCCCAAGAACTGGGGTTATGATTGGGAAACTTATATGGGACACACAATTAGCATTATACATTTAGTTATTTAATAAAGGGTCTCTTGATCTTTTCATATACTCCTGATGTTTATTTGTATATGGCACCATTGGTTTAGCTACTTGGATTTTAGTGAATGAAATGAGTTGATGAAATTGAATTTAGAATGTAAAGAGAAGAACAAAGTGGATGAAATTGTGAAAACATATTTCCAAAAATAGAAAGTAACCCAATATAAAAGAAACAATCTAAAAAAGGAAAGTGTGTCGTATATAAAAGAATGGAGGAATATTCGATTTTAGGGTTCTCTTTATGGGGAAAGTTTTAGGAAAGGTGATGTATCCATAAGCATATAGATATATCACTTTACTTTTACCTTAAAAATTGTATTTTATATAAATAAATTAAATATATTTTTTATAAGTTAAAACATGTACTATTGTGTATTTGAATGTGAAAAAATATATAAAAAGTATAATATAAAAAGTACAATATTTAATTTTTTTAAAATTTAATGTTCAATTTAACAAATGCAGTGCATAAGTGAAAATATACAATGCACTTTCCATACACACCACTTGTCGGGATACCTTCTCCTCTTTGTGTATTATGAGTTCGTCTCCTGCAAGACTATCTCATGGTGAGATCAGCGTTAAATCACAAACATTAAAGGTAATAGAAAAGAAAATTTGAAATTCGGGGTAAAAATTAAACAATGCCCTTAAAGTAAGGGACTAAACTGCAATTAATCTAAAATGGAAACAGGGTACGAAACCATTGTTATCCTCATT
Organism: Rubia yunnanensis; assembly: GCA_037428765.1. NCBI lineage: Eukaryota > Viridiplantae > Streptophyta > Magnoliopsida > Gentianales > Rubiaceae > Rubia > Rubia yunnanensis. The sequence goes on along the minus strand of CM075069.1, from coordinate 57,817,659 downwards.
ACCATCGTCAATCTGGCGCTTGCAGAAAAAAGTTCACAAGATAGTCGAATGGAAGTTCAGCCGCTGCAAAATCTCCCGACAAACGATCAATAAGAACATGCTCCATTGAATCTCTGCACACTCTCAGGTTTGATTGGACACAATCAGTTCACTGTTGTCGGCGTCGTCGGTACGGAAGAAGGCGGAGGACGCAGGTGGAATGCTCTGCAGTTTTGATCATTTTTTGTTTCAGATTCGGGCGGAGGACGGAGACCCTGGAATTGTGGATGTGACGGTTTTGGTCTTGTTTGGTGGATTTCTGGCATATATGTTGCAATTTTGGAAAACCACGGCGGCGTTTCCGAAGATGAAATCCACGCTTCTGTAGAAGTTACATTGCTTGTAGAATTGTCGGAGACGGAGCCCTTGCCGGAAAGGGTAATTTCGTTGGATTTAGCCCGTTTGCCGGTTACGATGGGTTTGATTTCGGGCCAACCCAATTTGAAAGGTGGATCCAACAAAATTACTTTGGACAAAATTATTTTTTCACTTGTGTTGGCCCTAATTTTTAAAACACAACTCTAAATAATAATTCATTTTACAAAAATTTTAAACATCAAGGTTCAAATAAATTATAAAATAAACTAAATTAAAATAGATAAACATCACATAGAAACAACAGAATAGTTAAATATCAAATAAAAACACTAAAAATACACTAGATTATAGTAAAACATCAAAATAAATTAAAATAGATTAATGTTAAGTATAAACTAAAATACACTTTAAACAAAATTAGTTAAACATCAAATAGAATTATTTAAACCTCCAAAAATAATAAATTAACATCCAATACAAAATTAAAATACATATAATGCTCAGTTCATCTAAAATTAGCTTGTTGAGACTTGATTATTATTTACTGTCATATTGGGATGTTACACTGTTACGCTGTGATGATTTAATTTTCTTGTTTGATGTTTTATAAAAGTACTGATGAAGATGTTGATTTAAACAAGATATTCATATGCTCCACTTCACTTATACATTCCAATGTTGCATTTGAAATAACTTATTAAACGTCATTCATTATAGAAGAGTTCAAATGCCCTAAGCCATTGCTAACATTAAAACTGAAAAAAATTCCAAATAAACCTAAAACATTAACAACAATCTAGTGCCTCAACTCTAACAAATAAACAATCATTTTTTAAAATGTCATTCAAACAATGCATCCCAAGCAATCAAATTCTATTCCCCCAACTTATTTCCCTTCGTTGCTCGATTGTTCATGAACTTGCCTTCTCTCTTGTTGGTTTTTGAAGAGGATGTCTCTTCTACTTTACCAACGCCAAGATCAAAGGTCGGCCCCGGTCCTCTGTTCAAGGGAACATCTTCAGGAGCATGATTCATCATAGCATGTTTTTATTATCTCATCTATGACATCGTAAAGCTCTACCCTGGAAAGTGTTCGTGTGAAAAAAACATAAAACATCACATACAGTAGTAAAATTTTCAATATCTGAAATTTAAACATCACAATAGCACACATAGCATGACCGACAACTACATTGTGAAACATCAAATACAATATTTAAAACATCAATATCAAAATTTTAAAACATCAATCTGTACACACTAAAATATCAAAAGAACGAAACTGAACATCAGTTGCATAATTAAATATGAAAACATCGCAAGCATTAAATACTGAAATCAAAACATCACACCAAAACAGATAAAAGTACTTAAAACCTAAAACATGAAACATCACATAGAAAACCAGATTCATCAACAACAGCATGTAAAACGTCACATATGAAAAATAACAAAAATTACAGATCCTACTCCCTTCTCGATTGCAACAACAGTGGGCAAGCATTCTTAGACATCTAAGAAACAACAACACAAAAATTTGCACGAATCATAACAAAACCCTAAAATATCACACACAATCAAAACTGAATATCAATTGCACACTTAATCATGAAAACACCACAAGTATCAGGCGCTGAAATTAAAACATCACACCAACATTGATAACAATATTTAAATCCTAAAACCTGAAACATCACACTGAAAATGAGAAACATCATTAACTATACCTGAAACATCATTGCTGAAAATTAAGAAAACAACAACTCCTTCTTCCTTCTCAATTGCAGCAGCAGTAGTGATGCAAATCTTCTTAGCCATCTAACAAACAACAACAGTAACACAAATATTAGCACAAATTGTAACAAAACCCAAGATATCCACACACAATTAAAACAACAAAACTAAACATCAATTGCACACTTAAAACACTACAAGCATCAAATACTAAATTAAATCATCACACCAGCACATATAACAGTACTTGAACCCGTAACATGAAACATCAAACAGAAAACATGTAGCATCAACAATACTATTTAAAATATCACATTTGTAAAATAAAAAAATTTATGGATCCTCTTTCCTTCTCAATTGCAACAACAGTGGACAAGCATTCTTAGACATCAAAGGAACATCATCAACAACAAAAAAAATTAACACAAATCATAACAAAATCCTAAGATATCACACACAATAAAAACTGGACATCAATTGCACATTTAAGCATGAAAACACCACAAGTATCAAACAATGAAATTAAAACATCACACTAACACTGATAACAGTATTTAAATCCTAAAACCTAAAACATCACACTGAAAACGAGAAATATCATTAACTGTACCTGAAACATCATTGCTGAAAATTAAGAAAACATACAAATCCATCTTCCTTCTCGATTGCAATAGCAGTGATGCAAATCTTCTTAGACACCTAACAAACAACAACAGTAACACAAATATTAGCACAAATTGTAACAAAACCTAAGATATCACACACATAATTAAAACAATAAAACTGAACATCAATTGCTCACTTAAAAAAATACAAGCATCAAATACTGAAATTAAATCATCATACCAGCACAGATAACGGTACTTGAACCCTAAACATGAAACATCAAACAAAAAATGAAAAATCTGAAACAACAACACTACTATTTAAAACATCACATCTGCAAAATAACAAAATTTACAGATCCACTTTCCTTCTCGATTGCAGCAACAATGGGCAAGCATTCTTAGACATCTAAGGAACATCAACAACAACAAAAAAAACTATCAAAAATCATAACAAAACCCTAAGATATCGCACACAATCAAAACTGAACATCAATTGCACACTTAAGCATGAAAACACCACAACTATCAATCGCTGAAATTAAAACATCACAATAACACTGATAACAATATCTAAAGATTAAAACCGGAAACATCACACTGAAAACGAGAAACATCATTAAGTGCACTTGAAACATCACAACCGAAAATGAAGAAAACATACAAATCCTTCTTCCTTCTTGATTGCCACAGCAGTGATGCAAATCCCCTTAGACATTTAATAAACAACAACACAAATATTAGCACAAATTCGTAAGAACAACTCACAAAAAAAGAGAAATCACCAAATCTTAACACAGTGAACAACATAAACCCTAGAAATCACATGAACCAAAAAAACAAACAATTTTAAAAAAAATATGCATAAAAACTCTGAGCAAAGACATTACATTTGAAGATAAACACAAAACGAAGTTTGCATAGTAAGAAGAAGAAAAATGGAGAGGACGTGCGGTCAATTGGAAGAAAATGAGCTCGAATTGAAGGAAGATGGAAGAGAATTGGAGAGAAGAGAGAAGAAGAGAAATGGAGAGGAGATAGAATAAGGAGGTAGTTCGCATGAGAGAGGAAAGAAGAAAAGAGAAAATTTTCAGAAAAATATGAGAGAAGAATGAAGAAAGGTTGATATTTATACCTGAACTTCAATGTAAATTAATCAAATTTCACATCCAGCCCCTGGACTTTTAAAACTTCAATTAGAAACCTCATTTATAATTAAATTCCTGGTGTCACTATGAGACGGTCTTATACAAGACTTTGTCATGTATTATTCATCATTTCTTTTAATCTCTAAATTCCCAAATATTTTTTTGATATCGGAGCCTCTCTTTCACTTCATTGATTTGGTGAATGTTTAAAGGAGATTATCTCAACTCTAACTATGCTGGTTCGAGTTCAATAATGTTAAAAACCCTAATGATACGCATGTTACCCAAATGCAGCTCGCAAAGTATGGAACCATCGTCACCACCGTGCCCCGGTAAAACTACATAGCGTATCATGAGAAGGCCCGTCAAATGGGTTAATTGGATAAACCCGTTATCCAAACCCAATAGATCATTATCCAATGAGTCATTATCCAATTAACCCGTTTATTAAATGGGTCATAATGGGTTGGGTCATTAAATGGATAACCCATTGGATAACCCATGAGATATTCATATGACCCAATGGGTTAAAATATATTATCCAATAAGTCATTATCCAATAAATCATTATATAATTAACCCAATAAGTAATCATTAAACATTTTCTATCGATTTGGGTTACAAGTTGTCATTATCCAATGGGATCAGGTATTAAATGCTCATTAGTTTTTGGGATTGAGCGGGATGAAAATAATTGTTGTTAATGGAACAACATATCCCTTCGCCATCTTCAGCCATCGCAACATATCCCTCCAGATTTTCTTCGTGTCAGTACAGTCAAAGAACAAATGCTGCACCGTTTCCTCCATGTCGCAAAATTTGTACTTTCTGTCATTGCCTATTCCAAACTTTGCCAATCTGTCTTGTGTAGCGAGCCTCTTAAAACAGCACGTCCAGAGTATACATTTTTCCCGTGGCCTTGCATAGTTGTTGTACTCCCTCCGGTCCTTTTATTATGGCCCCAACTTTTGGGCACAAATTTTTTCAAAAAGATAAATGAATGGTAGAGATTGTATTGGAAGTGTAAAAAGTAAAATGAGTGGATGAAAACATTCTAGAATTTACCAAAAGGGGAAGGAGACATAAATAAAAAACCATCCCAAAATGGAAAGTAGGACAATATTAGAGGACCAGAGGGAGTATAAGAGTTTTCTCCAAACCATTTATGGTTGCTCCTGCTTCAGCTCCACATAAACCCTCCTGATTATGAACTTTTTTCCCCTCTTGTTTCTACCAAGCCTTCATGTTCAGTACCCTATCTCTGCATTTCCCCAGACTTTTGATCATCCATGATGAATTAGCTGGGATCTTAACTCTGAATGCATCTCTATCCTTTGTGTAATACGCATGAAGCCAGCGTATCCATAGCCTGTTTTCCTTTCTACAAACATTCCATAAGGTTTTACTCTCACTTCCATACTCCATTCCTGTAACGAGATTAAATCTAGTGCTCCAGATTTCCTCCTTCTACATATTCATTCCCATGCCACTAGTGACCCCTGAAATCATCTCTCCTCCACACCAAAGGTAGGTACGGCATAGAGCATCTATGTGTTTAAATACCGTTTTTGGTAAAGGAAAAACTTGTAGCCAGTAATTAACAACAGAGAAGATCACACTTTTAATCAACTGTAGTCTACCCGAGTAGCTTAACAGCTTAGCACTCTAGTGTTTAATCTGTTCAACTATTTTCTCAATCAACGATTGGCATATATGGATAGTTAACTTTCTACTAGCTAAAGGGATGCCGAGGTACCTGAATGGAAGTTCTCCTTCTGTGAAACCTGTCAGCTCCAATATTCTCCTTTTCTGGTCCAGTGCCACATTTCCAAAGTACACATTACATTTATTCCTGCTAACCCTGAGCCCAGTGGAGTTCTCAAATTTTTGGTATGCCCTCATCAAAATAATAGCATCCCCCTTTGATAGTAGCAGTACATCATCCGAAAAGGTGATACTATTTAACTGCAGTAGTTCACAATTCGGATGGAATTTAAACCCTGCCTTCTTACTACTATCCTGTAAGCACCTTGTCATATATTCCATTACAAGTACGAACAACAGTGGCAAGAGGGGATCTCCCTGCCTTAGTCCCCTCTTTTCCTGGATAAACCTAGTAGTTTACCCGTTGACATTGTACTTGTATGACACTGTCTTCACACCCACCATAGCCCATCTCACAAATTTTTCAAGCATTACTATATCTTTCATAATATCCTCTATCGCTTCCCATTCGACGGTGTCGTATGCTTTCTGTATATCCATCTGTATAGCACATCTCGGGGTTCCTCCCATTCTGTTGTATCCTCTTAGTAATTCATAGACCACCATGATATGGTCGTTAATACATCTTCCGGGAACAAAGACAGCCTGATTAATTTGCACTATCTCTCCAATCACCTTGCTCAGCCGATTAGTCATTACTTTAGATATCACCTTGTACAATGTTGAACAACAAGATATGGGCCTATAATCCTGCACCTTGCTTGTCGTGGGACTTTTCAGAATGAGGGTCACTAATGTGCTGTTTGCAGCTCTATATATCCTTCCTGTTTAAAAAAAATCAGCACTGCTTTAATGATATCATCCTTCACCACTCCCCAGTTCACTTTAAATAATCTCGCATTAAACCCATCACAACCTGGTGCTTTCATGTCACATATACCCTAAAGGCTTAATATATCTCCTACTCATTAGCATTTGCAATCAGTTTCCTTCTGTTTTCATTATTCGACGTTCTGCCATTCCTCATGATCTACACATCAATGCTTTCTGATATATTATTTGTCCTGCCAATCAAATTCTCGTAAAACCTTAGTACCTCTGCTTTTATTTTCTCTTGTTCAGTGGTCACACTTCCATCCTCTCTTTATATTTTCGGTAGGCCTACTGCCTTGTTTTTTTACTTCACGGATGCATGGAAATACAAGTTGTTCTCATCACCCAAGCGTAGCCAAACTATTTTCAATTTTTGTTTTGCTATCTTCTCATCTATTCCACTACACTTATATACTTATTCTATACAAGTTATAATACCCTCGAGACTTTCTCTTTATCCATCCTATCAGTCATCAAACTTCTTTGAGTTTTACTTAACTCTTCTCTGGATTGCTCCAACTTTCTTTTCACCCCCACCAACCTACTTCATAACCAGCTTTAAGTCTTGCTGTAGCCTCAATAATTTCCTCCCTTTCTAGTAGGCAGTTTAAGAACTTAAACTTCCTAGGTTTCCTCTCCTAGTCTTCAAACAACTTCACCCTGAGTAATGCATGGTCTCAGATCTCCGCATCCATATCTTCTATTGCAGACTCAAGAAATCTCATAAACCATTGTGTATTCCTCATTCCTCAATCAATTCTTGAATAGATGATTCCACCAACCTGTCTATTCGACCACATGTAGAAGTCTCCCATTGATTCGCATTCACTCAGTCCAACAATCATCATCATTTGTTCAAGCTCTCAGTACTCACTAGCATGTACATCATTGCCTCCCATTATGTCGTTTGTGCCTAGGACATTGTTAAATTCCCCTATTAGAAACCAAGGCCCAGTAAAAAGTTTCTAAACTTTTTCAATATCCTTCTAGAGTATCTTCCTCTCCTTCATCCGATTCCCAGCATAGACATCAGTCAACTAACACAACAATTCACCACTTCAATCAGTGACTTCACACAATAGCATTTGATCAGTCACTTCCCTCTTCATTACTTTAACTCTTTTATCATCCCTTAATAGCCATATTCTACCATTAGGGTGGCCCTCATAATTATCCATAACTTACCATCTATTTTTGAAACACTTCCTTACTTCAATCATATTTTCTCTTTTAACTCTAGTTTCTACTATAACAACAATGATAAAATTCATACCAGAAAGACGGGAGTAAATCTCTCTTTGCTTCGCTGTATTATTTAACCCCCACACATTCCATGGGATGATCATGGAACGTGGTCAAAGCTCTCTGGAGAATCTATCAAAATTCCCAGAGCTGCCTCAAGTCCCATCAAACCTTGTATGTTGCATTCTCCCTGTGTTATAACCATACCCTTCTTTTGTTTCCCTCTGTTCCTTGGTGTCACCACCTTCAAGGCATTTCCTTCACCACTGATCACTGCTTGCCACCACCTTCCCACTGATCACAGCCTGTTGTATGCCCTCATCCTTACTGTCCTTCCCTTCAACTGGTGATGTTCTTTTCTTTTCCTGCCACACTTGTACCTTTTTCTTCTTTTCTCCCTCACTGCTACACCTATGCCCTCCCATTTGGAATTTGTCACAGAACAGTGATCTCCCTTCTATTTCAATTGGTTGTTGAATTTTGTTTCCTTCAATACCCTTGATTGTTACAACCTCCCTAATCTGCTGTGAAATATCAACTTCCACCAAAATCCTTGCATATGATACCCACAACTTATTAGCAATGCATTCGTCTGTGAAAAGGGGCTTTCCCACCGCACTTCCAATCTTCCCTAAGCTCTTAGGGACCCAAAGATGGACTGGTAAGTTCGGTAATTTCACCTAGACAGACAGAGTTCACACCATATCGATCTTCAAAGAAAAATTGGGCTTCCATAATTGCCGGAACATTGACATGCCATAGATCGTGTACAACCCCTCCCTAGAACTTCATCCCTATCCCTCTCAGATTTGAGACAAAGGATAAAATATCCGTCGTCATTGAACAATATCTCTGGTGCACTGACAAACGACCAGAACTTCATTACAAACATTTACACAACATTCATTGTCAAAATCCCACCGAAAACGAACATAATCAAAGCATTTTTCCAAAAGTCCAATTCATCCTTCACATCCTCAATCTCAATCTCTACCTCAATTTCCCCATCTATAACAGTAGGAGCTACATAATCGATCTTTATCCCGTTTTTCTGACTATTTCCACTGATAATGTCAATCCATAACATCCCCTCTTTTCTCTCACGATTTTCAATCAAATTGCCCTTATCAGTTGAGATAATAGAGTTTACCTCTTCTGTAGCTTCCATCGCCTCAGTATTTTCCTCTGATAGCTCCTCGTCCTCTTCCTCCATCGGACTAGTAGCCTCAACACTCTCCTCCCGTATTGATCTACTCCACTCCACCGTCATCGGAGCCACCTTCTTCTGTGGCCTGCCCCTCCCACGCTTCATGGTTGCTGCGAAATCACACCTATAGTGTGTGTGTTTCGCCCGCACGGTCGGAAACCATCAAATTAATATATTTGATACACTTTTAAATTTTACAAGGTCATTTATACATTTCGCCCAATTTTCGATCAAATTGACTGTTGTAAATTTGGTCAACATTTTTGAGGGTTATTTTTGCAATTTTAAATTTTACAAGGTTATTTCTGCACTTTTGCCCAAAATATAGGGTTAAAAATCCACTTCACTCTAATCTTAAACTCTTTCGTACATTAAAATACAAGTTTTAACATACACATCAGGGCCACATTAAATCCTTGTGTAGTGGAATATATCCTGAATTATACAATCTTAGAGTTTTAATACTGTATCAATTGATATACAAACTTCTTTTTTTTGTGATAGGTGTATTCCTTCTTCAAAATCTCAAAGAAATAATAAATGTTAACTTGTTGCACACTTTTCATTTCTGAAGTATGTTTTTTATTTATTTTGGTTTTTTTACCATTAAAATTTTTATTATTAGACTGTGTAACGGTTAATCTAGGGATTAAAATATATATAATACAAGGTGGTAAATAGACATGAGTACTTTTTGTAATTATTTTATATTTGGGGTTAGTTGTAAAATATTTACAAAATCATAAGAACCTCCCAGCAAAAAATGAACACTCTCTCTTTCCTCCCTTAATTCACCTCTAGGCAAAGAAACACCCTCAACAGAATCCATATAAATATCAACTCATAACACAGAAAACATCGACAAGAAAACATAAAACTGCATAACTTTTATTCTGAAAATGAAAAAATGAACACTGTTTAGTTTACAGACAGTTCTGACATATATAATATTGAAAACTCGTCAAAATACATGTAATTCTCAACTAAAAAAAATTAACATCAACGGTATATCATTTAATACAAAACTATAATGGTCAAAAAAATAATACATCCAAACCATAACAAATACTACAAAAATATTTCTAAAAATATTAATATCAAACAGTCTCATTCTTCTAAGCTTAACCTTTCCTTAAAAGTTTATCCAACTTACATCGCCCACCAACAACATCAACTTGACTCAACCTTAGATGATCAAACTAATGATAAAAATTTGAACCTTATCATTATCAGTTGATTGTCACTGGAACTGAAACATCAACAATATAAATCTCAACAAAATGCAAGTAAACATCAACTAAAATTGCATGAACAACAAAATAAATTGATATACATGCGTAAAAATCAACAAAAATGTACAAAAAATATCAATTGCAATGAACATCATTCACAACCATGAAAGTATAAAAAAACTACAGAATTACTAGGGAAAAATAGTAGATTAGATAAAAAAAATACCTTTAGATGTTTTACGGGGCATTAGGAACTTGATTTTGAAACAAAATGCCACAAACATCTTAAAAATTAACTGATTCCATATACTAAGAGTGGAAAAAAATCAGAATATTAGGGTTACCAAATTTAAAAAGCAATAATAAAACTACTATCTCCGTTTTAATATGTTTGGCACTATAGGTTTAGGTTATTTTTTTTATTTGCATTTTGAAATTGGTGGAGATAATTGAGTGAAGAGAGTAAAATATTAATGAGTGATTGAGAATGATTAAATTTTTTCCATAAAAGAAAATGTGCTAAACTTAAGAAAATGAAAAATGTGCTGAACTTAAGAAAATGGATGGAGTACAATAAACTTATCACAAGAGAGAATCATGTGCATGCGTGTACAAGTGGGAGAAAGCCGTGCAAAAATTGGAGAGAATGTGAGAGAATAGGGAGAGAACATGAAGAGGTGAGAGAAGATGGATGATGCTCGACCATATGATTGGAAAAAGAGTAGAGAGGAGGTGAGAAAAATGAGGACGAAATTCAGCTAAAATGATTAATATAGTCTAAAATAATTGCATGTATGGACCCCCAAATTCTTGTTTTTTTTAGTAAAAAAAACAACCTCATTTAATAACTTTTACTAATTACATATTAACCGGTTAGTCGGGCTAAAACATAATTTTGTGTTTTTTACCCTTTTTTTCCAGAAAAAAAGGAGACTAGACTTTAGATAATTATCATTCATTTCTTTTATTTTATATACATTTAAATTAATTTCTACCACTGGTTAAGTATGTTAAAAAAATTGTGCAAGAAAAAAAGAAGCGCCACAATTAGGCCAATGGAAGTATGAGAAGAGAATCCTTTGGATTAATTGTGGTGTGATGGAATCTATTTATGTAGGAATAATTTAATAAGGTTTAAAATGCACATAGCATTCAAAAATCCACATAGCGCACGCACGACGAAACGTTTAAAGCTCTTTACCTATTGCCACTCTCCATTTTCACAAACCCTCAATTCACTTGTAGCCGGCAAGTCGCCGTCATCAGTCTCTACTTCGCCTTAGTTTTTGAACAAGCAGAACCTAAAAAACCGATTTAAGGGTTTGTCATCAATCCCTGAGTAGGTGTGGTTTGATCAAATTTGAGTTCAGAAAACAGTCGGTTTTCAAAGACCTTTCTTCAAAATTTGGAGATGCCGAGGCCGTCCAAAGAAATCAAATTCTGTTCCCTACGCTGAGTTCATGAAGCCCTTCATTCCGGGCACCTGCGACAGAGAAATCAGGGTCCCGCCATTCTTCGTGCAGAAGTTCGGGGGGCTGCTAGAGGAGACGATTCTACTCAGGGGGGCTGATAAGGAAACGTGGGAGGTTGGGTTGGAGGAGGTGACCACGGGTGACAATCCAGGAGTCTTCATCAGGAAAGGGTGGAAAGAATTCGTGGAATATTATGATTTCAAGGCGAATGAGTTTCTTGTTTTTAAGCATTTAGGGTTCCATCTGTTTAATGTGGTGGTTTTCAGGGCAAATGGGTGCCAAAGATGAAGCCGTGCCTTGTTTTTTTAGCTGTTTTAAATCTATTTTTAGGATTACTTATGGAGATTGATTACCGTTTGCTAAATGTATCAATCATCTTAAACTTTTATAGTATTTGACCAGTTCAACTAAAAAAAATGCACATAGTATTGGCACCATTACACTAAGTTTGCACGGCTTTGCACGGCTTCGGACTCTGCTCGCATGCCTTCCGCTTTTCGCACCAAAACATCCCTCATAATTTTCTCTATATGTGTGCAGTTTTATTAATTTTCTTCCTTACCGTTGTTTTATTTTTTTATTACATCCTTGTTGTTCTGTTGTTTTGCAGAACTTGGTTTTGAAAAAATTGCAGTCTAAGGGTTTTAATTGTAAAGATTGAGGGAGTAAAAGCAAGAAAATGTATCAGAGAAAGAGGAAGATGGATACATATCTAAGTGAAAAAACATGGAATGAGTCAAAGAAATGGAAGAAACGATGATGGAGGAAAGGGAGGAGCAAACGGTGGCTCACGGAGTCGGAATAGCTCATTTTCTCAAACCTACGGTAGCGAAAAGAAAATTATATTGTGTTTGGCCCTGATATGTATTTTGAAATAGAGGATTTGATTCGATGTTGGAGAAGTCGCGGAATGGACTGTTTGGAGCCGTATCTGCCTCATCAAGCTGTGATACAATTCGGGTTTAATGCTAAACAGTGAATAATCAAATTCAAAAGCATTTTAATGACAACGATACCTTGTTATCAAAATTCAAAAACATCATTAAAATCAAATTTATCAAAAATTTGATTTTGATTTTCAGTGCCAGTTTCACATTTTGGTACAAATTTCTGATCATTGTCTTCAACTGTGTGGTTTTAAGAGGCACGAATAGTGAAATGGTTGAGGAGTTTGCTGCTGCAGAAGCCAGAATGAGGGACATGTATTCAGGGAATGAGACGAGGTTTTATCGACGACACTAAAGATGAAGCTAGTGTTTCTATGTTAATTCTCTCATGAGTTTGAGAGGGTTAATTCCCGTGAATTCCACTAAATTTGCTGCACGGAATTATATTTGGATTTGCACTTTATCTGCCCAAAATCTCATTGAATTCGTTCTAAATTAGCATCATTTGTTCAAAACTTGCACTGATTTTTATACACTTTGCTCAGTCTCAGTCTCGCCGCCACACTGGTTATTGTTTTCATTAATTTTTTTGGTTGGGGAAGTTGTCACAACAAACTTGCACGTGCATGTGCATGTTTTGCACAACTCTTAAAATGACTCCACGAATGTTTTTTTAAAAAAAGCCTCCACGAATGCTGAATTACTAATAGGTGCTGTTCTTGTTTCTAATAGAGTTAAAGAAGAAACTGAAAAATGATTCCCCAATCTTCTTCATTGCATGAAAAACAAAAACAAAAACAAAAAGTCGTTGGATATGGATATGTATTCTCTCCGTCCAAGAAAAAGGTTCTAAGTTGAATTTTTAGAGTTAGCAACATTAATATTTAACTATAAATATTTTTTATTAATTAACTTATGTGTCAAGAAAGGTTAATGATGAGCTTGTGAGAGAATCGAGCAACACTTGAAGAAGCTACGAAGGCGCTCAGAAAACAAGAAAGAAGATTCAAATCCTTATTGACAAACTCTCTTCCAAAACAAATGTGCGCTCTCTGTGCATGCATGTGAACCAATACCTGAATAAGCCTAAATGAATCATTTTGGCATTATAATTGTTCGTGGAGTATTTTTTTTCTTGTTTTTCGTGTTTATTACTACTTTTCACGGAAAATTTTATATGTTAGCAAATGTTGTATGTTAATGTGTTGGGTATATCAGATTTCGCCACGTATTTTACAATCTCTATACTTAGTAAAGAGAGGCGTAGTTTAGGAAATAAGAAGTAATTTGTGGAACAAGTGGCAGAATTTGATTTGCCCAACACCTTAACATAAAATATTTGCTAACATAAAAAATTTTCTTCTACTTTTCAGATCAAAATATGTTATTGAATTGACTAGTCCCTTATAAGATCCCATGAAAGCTCTTTCTAGTTACTTTACAATGTAATTTTTAAGAGATGATGTAGCATCATAACATAGCAGCTCGACCTCAGATAATACTTCTCATCGAAGGTCACTTTAGGGGTTTTCTTCTTTTTCTTATAAGAGAAAATCCCCCCCTTTTCCAGCGACAAATGTCGTTGTAAAAACCTGAATATTCGTTGCAAAATAGATTTACAATGGGCGCATCCTCCGTTGTATGGAGTTGTAAGAGGTTTCATTGTAAATAATTTTCTAGTAGGCTTAGTTTTCCCGTTGTAACTGAGTATTTATTTACTTTTACAATGAGAAAGAACCATTGTGAATGATTGTATCCAACTAATTAACCAAAATTCATTCAAAAATGCATCCACAACTTTCAAATATCTTGTTTACCCTAATTAATCATCCACACACACACATATATAAATATATAAATTAGCCAACGAAACACATAATTAATTCATGAAAGTACTTATGAAGAAAATAAGGGTAATAATTGTGTGTCAGAAAATAAGGGTAATAATTGGGAAGTATCAGAAAAGTAGAATGTACATCCTAGCAGCAAAATCTGGAAGAATGTACATTTCCCCGGAGATGTCAGAAAAATTCTTTAGAAAGATGCCGCCATTAATTGGGAAGGAGCTTGAGAAGGAGTTCTTGAGAAAGTATTCGGGGAGTACTGTCAGTGTTATTCCTAGGATACACTTCTCATATCAGTACTTAGCCGAAATGTGCAAAAGGGCTGCGTTGCAGAGGGGACTGAAGGATTTATCTTTCTGTAGTAAGATCCCAATCCCCGGGTACTACCGAACTCAGAAAAAGTACGGCCTGAGGAAGTCAAAATCGTATAAGGGCAAACAGCATGATTCCCATGTACGAGTATTCAAGAAGAAGCACCCGGAGAGGGCAAAGAAGTGCAAATGCTATATTTGTGGGGACGAAGGTCACTTTGCTCGAGAATGCAGGAAAAGAACTGGAAACATAGCCAGTGAAGCTGCTGTGGATAATATGGAGTTACCAAGTGACTGGGACGTTGTCTCAGCCGACATTAATGATTCAGATAGTGAAGCGATCTGTAGCGTATCAGAGGGAGAAGCCGGTGCAACCCAGATGAATATAAAAGCAGTATTGGAGGAACTACCATTTGAAGAAAGTGCTTTTGTTCTGGGAGAGATCGGAGGATGGAGGTGCCAGGTGGAACTTCCAATAGAACAGGAAGAATGCAGGCATCAATGGAGGAGGAATGGTCAGGTAGATGACGTTAAGTGGATAAAATGTGTTTTCTGTAAACATCAGACTACTGAAAGGATGAGGATCCACTGCACCTCTTGTAAGTTAACGGCATGCCCACTATGTTCAAGCCATTACTTACAAGAAAATATCAAACCTGCACCAGCACCGGTCAACCAGGGTAACGAATCAAAGGATAAGCTAATTCAGGAATTGCTGGGGAGAATGAGAAGCTGAGAAATAACCTGGAGACAGAAATGGAGAAAAACTTAAGAAGGGATCAATAGGAGCTGGCAAAAGGAGACGCTGAGCAAACAGAGCACAACCATCGGGGAAAGGGAAAGGTAGATCAAGAAGGAGAGGGGGTAGTCTTCGAGGAGGCAAAAGTCCTAATGGAAGGAGGAATGGCACTGGCAGTTCTTAAGAGGTTGTATGCAACAACTTTACTTGGAGTGTTTGTTTTGGTTTCATCTGGGATATGTAAATAGGAAATGAAATGGAAAATAGGAAATGGGTTGGGAAACATGAAATGGAATGAGTGTCCAAATAAAACCTAAAATAGTACAAATACAAGTATTTGCAAAAATCTATGATCAGTGTCTAGGAAACTGGGAAACACAACCAACATGGATATAAAATCCTAGAGAGTGTTGTCAAGAAGTAAAAAAAGCCATCCAGAGATATTAATTAGAATTCCTTAATGCTGGTTTGACCAAAATTATTTATGTATAACACAGAGCTAGTGACTTATCAGCTTACAATTCGTAAAAGTTAAATTGACCGAACAATTGAGACACATATGACATTGTTAGCCACAATAACTTAACTGAAAAGAATTCAGCAACATCTTCAATGTAAATTGGATGACTGAAAAGACTTCAGTGGTCTTACCCTTGAGTTTCTCCGTAGGCATGGAAGATGGGATTTTAGAGCTGCCATTATCTGATACAACTTGAATCAGTTTGCTGCCTTAGTATCTAATGAAGTTTTGCGGGATTCCTACTTGGAGTTAGTTTCTAATGCTCTTTTCTTTTGGGTTAGGGTTTGAAATTTAGAGTTTTATTAAAAGGTTTATCTTTTGATTCTTCAATGAGGAAGTTTGGGATTTTATACTTGCACTTGTGTGATTAGCTTTAATCGTTACCATTTTGCTGCCGAATGGGATAGCATTGCCTTTGGCTTTAAAATTTGTTGTTCAGGAGTTGGCTAGAGAAGCTTCCCGCCTTCTTGTTGATATGATTCACCAGAAGATGAATGGAAGGGCTCTTCTCCTTGATGGACCTCCCAGTACTGGCAAAATGGAGTTTGCCCTAAGAATTTCTCAAGAACTTGGGATCAAGGTACTTATTGTCACTTTGTTTCTTTGCAAAGTCAATAAGTATATGTATGACTAATTATTAGCTGAAACATAGCAATGGACACGATATGGTGATGTTTTTGAACTTCATATCAAGCACAATTATTCAATTGAGGTAAGTATTTGTTTTGACCTTGAATTTGGGAAAATGTAGGTTCCATTCTGCCCAATGGTGTGATCAAAATTACATTCATCCGAGTTAAAGAAAATAGAGGTTTTGATGGAGAATTTCTGACAGGCCATTGGTCTTTGTATAAAGGAAAACAAGGAAGTTTATGAAGGAGAGACAAGTTACACTTCTCCTTTTTATAACTTTAGGTTTTAGTTTATTACATATCTTCTGATGACTGCCATTTGATTTTCTCGAAGGTCATTTAATTTTATCATTTCAAACCTCTTCTTGTTTGCAGGTTACTAAACTGTCACCCGAAGACTAAGAGGCAGAAAGTGTATCTGGTGGGTGTGGGAAAAATATTAGTCACGTTGTTATTGATTTGAAAATAATGAAGGGAACAAAAAGTTGAACCTAGACCCAACAATATATATGACACGTAGAGTTATCTGTTGACGTATAAAAATAACAATGACCCAACAATATATATGTGTTTTTTACAATAATATTTCAACGTAGAGTTATCTGTTGCAATTCCAATCCAAGTTTTTTAGCATGGTGACTTTGTACAAGATACTTCTATTTTGGATATTGATAGTTGTAGAAATATTCCTTTTATTAATTTTAATACGTTCTCTAGACATCAAGATTTATATATTACAGTTATCTTTATTGATTTATATATTTATTGCAACATTGTTGTAAATATATAACATATATATTATACTATATATTGTGTATAATGTGTAATGGTATGCATATTGAATCATATGTCGTAAATCATGCGACAAGAATACAACAATTACAAATTTGTGTTGCAATTTCATGTCATTGAAACTAAAGACAATATGACGTATAAAAATAACAATCGTAAATAATGTGCCGCAAATAGCTACGTCACAAAATATAGAATCACACTTGATGTGTTGTAAACACATGTGCCAATAAAGTTAAATAATGCTAAATATGTTGTACATGGCATGCATTAGTAAACTTTATTAACACACAATTTGTCGTAAATATTTATGCATCAGAAAACATAAATAACGCACAATGTGTTGTAAATAACAATGCATTAGTATATTAGAATGATGCAAAATATGTCGCCAAAAGAAATGTGTCGATGAATGGAAATGACACATTATGTGTTGTACATACATGTGGCACTATATTTAAAATGACAGATAATATGTCGCAAACAGTTATGCACCACTAGACTTAAATGGCCCAAATTATGTCACAATAGTTCAAGACACATACTTTAGTGACACAAAATGTGTCCTACAATTTACAGCACAATTGAAAAAATGTGATGCAAAATTTGCTACATGGGTATACATGGCATAATAAAGTGTGATGCAAACTATGACACTAAATTACTGATGAGCGACACATTTTGCATGACGCAAAAGGTCCCATTTCTTGTAGTGATTTCTACATGAAAGGCCATTGAAACAGGTACTTCTCAATAACATCCACCTTGTACATTATTTAATTATTTTTTAGTTAGCCTGAAACTCGTGCGATTCATTGATTTTAGATTAACCCATTCAAGGCATATCCAAAAATGGGTAACTACATCAAGTATTGTAACGAGTTTGTGAAAAGCATGAAAAAGTTGGGAAAGGTGGTGTTATTTCCGGAGTTCCGACCTTCAGCTTTGGCTCGAAACATAAAAGTGGATTGTTTATTGATGAGATGGCGGAGTTCGGAAACAAACTTGGCAACTTCAGAGCGATGGCTTGGCTAGCGAACTTACAGAAAGATGTGTGGATGAGGTAAGGTTAACTTTTTCACATAAACCATATTTATTTATATCTGAATTTGTTTAATAAATTAACAAATGCTATTCTTTGAGGCACCCATGGGACCAAGTCTTCGAAACCAACAATAACCGCATTAAGTTCATTCCGTGCTGGGCGATAGGGTTTGCCTCAGAATTAAAGGTCGTAGAACTCGAAGGTCATGCTAAATCCATTCTGGATACCATGTTTGTTACTGGTGCCGAGATTTTTATGGTGCCATGTATTAAAATGTTAGTGACACTTTTCAATTTTCTCAATTATATAAAATTATTCACAGCTTACAAATTCATTCATGTGCTACTTTCTTTTCAACGCAACGATTATTGATACTTAGTACTCATCCATCCTGGTACGGAGGAAGTTTTTACCCTTGAATCAATGACTGATAGAATAAAACCCCACAACATTCTGGAAAACCAACTTATTTCCAGGTACTTTAATTCCTTTCATTGTACTAATTTTAACATCTACAAGTGTGAGTTGCGTAACAATTAAAAGGTTTAACATTACCAGGATAGCATGCCAATATCAAAGGAAGAAGAGGAAGATAGAACTATCTCCGAATTACACCCGGAAAATCACAAACATTGATATAATCCATCAATCCAAGAGTCCCTTCATTTCCAACATTATTTAATACAATTACATTTAAATCAATTTTTTCATTTGCAGTACCGACGTTTGGAGAGTGGTAGGGAATGCGGGTACTATGTCCTCATGTTCATGGAAGAACTTTTTCTCAAGACTACCTCTAAAAATATTCTAGAGGTTGGTCGACAAATTATAAATTAAACACTTGTTCTTCTTACCTACTAAATAATTTCACGTGATTAATCATCGGGTTGTTTTGTACACAGCAAATATTTCCCCTGGCAAAAGGAGTATACAATGGCAAGGAGATAGTAGTTGTAGCCGAGAGATGGTGTCAGGATTTGGTGGACGTATATTCAAAGAATGCAAGACTTTTATGGACCTCATTATGTAAAATGGAGGATAAAAAATTGATTTCATACAAATTTAATTATTTTCAAAAATTTTCCTGTGGAGGGAATATGTTTTTAGACTTGTTTAGTTTTTAACTTATTCATTTCTTGTTGCATAGAATTAATATTGTTTCCTTTCAGACTATATTCGATTCTGTATTTTCGCCTGTTCTGAGTTTCTTCTGTGATATGTTCTCTTCAATCTAGGATGGGACGGAAAATGCAAAACAAAACCAGCACTGATTTTTGAAATTATGAACCGTTGTCGGAAAAATGAGCACCACTAAAAAATTAATACCGGTGTTGGAAAATTTAGATCCTTCTAAGCACAAGCACCGACAACTCGTTTCCATATCGGTGCTAGAAAATTTAGATCCTTCTAAGCACAAGCACATATAATTCTTTTTATACCAGTGCTTGATATTAACCGGTGCTCAAAAAATAATAGCACCAGCCATCATTTTTACAATCATCACCGGCAACGATCAACCAGTGTTGGTCAGTATCAACACCAATATCTTTTATTAAGCACCGGTAGGTGATAGGTCATTCAAGCATCAGTAGTATTCTACCGGTGTTGGTTATAGGGGACAAGCACCGCTATATTAAATTCTGCACCGATATTAAGAAACGGGGCTGGATATGTATATCCAGCATAGGGGGGGGGTCTTTGCAGTATTGTTTGTGTAAATGGATACATGTACTAATTTGAATTTAATCTAGAACAAATAAAAATAAATGTAGTTCTTTTAATTTTTATTGTGATAAACATGATATGTCACATTAAAGTTTAATTCCGTTGCTTGCATTGATAACTAAAACTTAATCTATCCCTATCAGTCATATTCTTCCAAGTTCCATCTACAATATTTATTTTTCTTGATAGAATATAAGCGCTTTGAGAAGTTAAAAAAAGATGTAGATTTTCCCCTGCTTTCCCCCCCCCAGAACTGGGGTTATGATTGGGAAAATTATATGGGACACATGGTTAGCATTATACATTCAATTATTTAATAAAGGGTCTCTTGATCTTTTCATATGCTCCCTATGTTTATTTTTATAGGCCACCATTGGTTTACGTACTTGGATTTTAGTGAATGAAATGAGTTAGATAAATTGAATGAAGTGAAAAAAAAAAGAAGAAGAAGATTTTCCTTTGCCCCTAGGGAAGTTCAACTGGTCGGTTTGTCGGTTAGATGGTTAATCAGTTTCAATTTTTGCCGATTTATAAAATAAATTAATGAACTGAATAACCAGCTAATAATGTTTTTGGTTTAACCGGTTTGGTTAGTATCAATTTTGGATGATGTGTCGGTTCTTACCGGTTACTATATATCATTCATTAAATATTAATTGAGAAAGTGCAAATATAACCCTGAGATAACTTTTAGTGCAAATATAACCTTAACTACTTAACAGAAATGCAAATATAACCTTCTGGTGACATTTCCGGCGTTGACTTGAGTTTCTGGCAATTGAACTTATCTGAAATGACAAAAATAGTCCTTGGGCTGCATATTGAATCTGAATGGACAAT
Organism: Rubia yunnanensis; assembly: GCA_037428765.1. NCBI lineage: Eukaryota > Viridiplantae > Streptophyta > Magnoliopsida > Gentianales > Rubiaceae > Rubia > Rubia yunnanensis. The sequence goes on along the minus strand of CM075069.1, from coordinate 57,796,729 downwards.
TTTGCCCATTTCTCTAGCAAAAATTTAAAAAAAATGAAAAACCCCGATCTCCACCTCATTTTACCCATTTCGCCTCTGACAACAACTCTGATCACCACCTCTGACAACAACTCTGATCACCACCTATGACAACAACTCTAATCACCACCTTAGACACCTCTGACAATAACTCTGATCACCGTCTCTGACAACTCCGATTACTATTCTGCCCGCCCTAATCTCCATCTACTGCCTCTGACAACTTGCCGCAGCTGCCACTGTTCAACTCTATCATCGACAACTCCGCTCCGATCTTCTCCAATTCTCGCTGTTTTCTTCTAAGCTGCTCGCTCCAAAAACCAGCCATTAGTACTCCATTATCTCTGGCGTGCATTCAGATCCCGGTCTAGTTTAGCGTAGAAGACTAGAAAATGGAAGAAGAAGATGTCATGTAATTCACAAGCGTGAGCAAAACCAAGCGCGTGAATCTCACACGCACACCCCTTCTTTTTCCACCGCCATGTTTGTTTGACTCCCTCCAATGCGTTTTTGCCATCTCCACCCTGGTGGTGGTAGAATTGTTCCTGAACCCCGCTGCCGTCATCGATGAAGTTGAGCCCTAGATTCTACTGGGGGTGATGGAAGCAGCAGCGACAACGGTATTACCATGGCCGATGAGGCCTAGGTTTTGGTACTTGGAGAGCTCGGAATTGGCGCAAATGAGGTCTATCTATAGCTGGTGCTGTAGAAGGAAGATGACTCCGACGCAACAGTTTGTTGAGAAGCTCAGGGCGGCGGGGACTCCGATTAGGGTAGCAGAGATAGATATGAAGGGATAGAGATTAGGGAGTGTAGAAAAGTAATATCTGGCTTTTTTACAGAGGGGTAAACTGGTCATTTCACACATAACCTAAATATCTAGGGTTATATTTGTACTTTCAATTATTGTAGGGTTATATCTACACTTTCAGCTATTATGTAGGGTTATACAAACACTTTGCTCAAAATATAAATCCATTTTAATATATATTAGTAGTTAGAGCTGCAAAAATTTGAATAAGAGGTAAGAAATTTAGGAATTGGATAATTGTGTTGCATAGGATTTGAATAGTTATTTGAATCAATATTAAAATTATACCATGAGTTGTCGTCGATAATTACTAGCATTAGGCACAATTATTAGCTACATCGACTTTTGTTTGCATAATTATTTATTTTATAGTTATTATTTAAAGATATATGGGCTGATAAATAGAGTTTAAAGAATAAGTTAATTTGGATTTGCACTTAAAGTTTTCTTATTGGGTGTGTGCTTAAGACCCAAAGTTTAATGAATTAATTTTTGGGGTTGAAATAAATAAATTAATTAATGTGCTATAATATCTCTTACCGGTTATCCGGTTTGACCGATTACCAAATAATAAAATTGATAAGAAATCAGTTAACCAACAGTAACTGGATAACCTTAACCGATATTAACCGATTAACCAGATTAACCAAATTAAATACCGGTTCGATTTTGACCGGTTGTCGATTTTCCAGTTTTTTTGAATAGCCCTACTTGCCTCCCAAGAACTGGGGTTATGATTGGGAAACTTATATGGGACACACAGTTAGCATTATACATTTAGTTATTTAATAAAGGGTCTCTTGATCTTTTCATATACTCCTGATGTTTATTTGTATATGGCACCATTGGTTTAGCTACTTGGATTTTAGTAAATGAAATGAGTTGATGAAATTGAATTTAGAATGTAAAGAGAAGAACAAAGTGGATGAAATTGTGAAAACATATTTCCAAAAATAGAAAGTAACCCAATATAAAAGAAACAATCTAAAAAAGGAAAGTGTGTCGTATATAAAAGAATGGAGGAATATTCGATTTTAGGGTTCTCTTTATGGGGAAAGTTTCAGGAAAGGTGACGTATCCATAAGCATATAGATATATCACTTTACTTTTACCTTAAAAATTGTATTTTATATAAATAAATTAAATATATTTTTTATAAGTTAAAACATGTACTATTGTGTATTTGAATATGAAAAAATATATAAAAAGTATAATATAAAAGGTACAATATTTAATTTTTTTAAAAATTTAATGTTCAATTTAACAAATGCAGTGCATAAGTGAAAATATACAATGCACTTTCCATAAACCCCACCTGTCGGGATACCTTCTCCTCTTTATGTATTATGAGTTCGTCTCCTGCAAGACTATCTCATGGTGAGATCAGCGTTAAATCACAAACATTAAAGGTAATAGAAAAAAACTTTTGAAATTCGGGGTAAAAATTAAACAATGCCCTTAAAGTAAGGGACTAAACTGCAATTAATCTAAAATGGAAACAGGGTATGAAACCTTTGTTATCCTCATTACCATCGTCAATCCGGCGCTTGCAGAAAAAAGTTCACAAGATAGTCGAAAGGAAGTTCAGCCGCTGCAAAATCTCCCGACAAACGATCAATGAGAACATGCTCCATTGAATCTCTGCACACTCTCAGGTTTGATTGGACACAATCAGTTCACTGTTGTCGGCGTCGTCGGTACGGAATAAGGCGGAGGATGCAGGTGGAATGCTCTGCAGTTTTGATCATTTTTTGTTTCAGATTCGGGCGGAGGACGGAGACCCTGGAATTGTGGATGGAGATTCCAGTGTTCTGGTTTGGATCAGTCCGGCCTTGGGCGGTGACGGTCTTGGTCTTGTTTGGTGGATTTCTGGCATATATGTTGCAATTCTGGAAAACCACGGCGGCGTTTCCGAAGATGAAATCCACGCTTCTGTAGAAGTTACATTGCTTGTAGAATTGTCGGAGACGGAGCCCTTGCCGGAAAGGGTAATTTCGTTAGATTTAGCCCGTTTGCCGGTTACGATGGGTTTGATTTTGGGCCAACCCAATTTGAAAGGTGGATCCAACAAAATTACTTTGGACTAAATTATTTTTTCACTTGTGTTGGCCCTAATTTTTAAAACACAACTCTAAATAATAATTCATTTTACAAAAATTTTAAACATCAAGGTTCAAATAAATTATAAAATAAACTAAATTAAAATAGATAAACATCACATAGAAACAACATAATAGTTAAACATCAAATAAAAACACTAAAAATACACTAGATTATGGTAAAACATCAAAATAAATTAAAATAGATTAATGTTAAGTATAAACTAAAATACACTTTAAACAAAAATAGTTAAACATCAAATAGAATTATTTAAACCTCCAAGAATAATAAATTAACATCCAATACAAAATTAAAATACACATAATGCTCAGTTCATCTAAAATTAGCTTGTTGAGACTTGATTATTATTTACTGTCATATTGGGATGTTACACTGTTACGCTGTGATGATTTAATTTTTTTGTTTGATGTTTTATAAAAGTACTGATGAAGATGTTGATTTAAACAAGATATTCATATGCTCCACTTCACTTATACATTCCAATGTTGCATTTGAAATAACTTGTTAAACGTCATTCATTACAGAAGAGTTCAAATGCCCTAAGACATCGCTAACATTAAAACTGAAAAAAATCCAAATAAACCTAAAACATTAACAACAATCTAGTGCCTCAACTCTAACAAATAAACAATCATTTTTTAAAATGTCATTCAAACAATGCATCCCAAGCAATCAAATTTTATTCCCCCAACTTATTTCCCTTCGTTGCTCGATTGTTCATGAACTTGCCTTCTCTCTTGTTGGTTTTGAAGAGGATGTCTCTTCTACTTTACCAACGCCAAGATCAAAGGTCGACCCCGGTCCTCTGTTCAAGGGAACATCTTCAGGAGCATGATTCATCATAGCATGTTTTTATTATCTCATCTATGACATCGTAAAGCTCTACCTTGGAAAGTGTTCGTGTGAAAAAAACATAAAACATCACATACAGTAGTAAAATTTTCAATATCTGAAATTAAAACATCACAATAGCACACATAGCATGACCGACAACTACATTGTGAAACATCAAATACAATATTTAAAACATCAATATCAAAATTTTAAAACATCAATCTGTACACATTAAAATATCAAAAGAACGAAACTGAACATCAGTTGCATACTTAAATATGAAAACATCGCAAGCATTAAATACTGAAATCAAAACATCACACCAAAACAGATAAAAGTACTTAAAACCTAAAGCATGAAACATCACATAGAAAACCAGAAACATCAACAACAGCATGTAAAACATCACATATGAAAAATAACAAAAATTACAGATCCTACTTCCTTCTCGATTGCAACAACAGTGGGCAAGCATTCTTAGACATCTAAGAAACAACACAAAAATTTGCACGAATCATAACAAAACCCTAAAATATCACACACAATCAAAACTGAATATCAATTGCACACTTAATCATGAAAACACCACAAGTATCAGGCGCTGAAATTAAAACATCACACCAACATTGATAATAATATTTAAATCCTAAAACCTGAAACATCACACTGAAAATGAGAAACATCATTAACTATACCTGAAACATCATTGCTGAAAATTAAGAAAACAACAACTCCTTCTTCCTTCTCAATTGCAGCAGCAGTAGTGATGCAAATCTTCTTAGCCATCTAACAAACAACAACAGTACCACAAATATTAGCACAAATTGTAACAAAACCCCAAGATATCCACACACAATTAAAACAACAAAACTAAACATTAATTGCACACTTAAAACACTACAAGCATCAAATACTAAATTAAATCATCACACCAGCACATATAACAGTACTTGAACCCTTAACATGAAACATCAAACAGAAAACATGTAGCATCAACAATACTATTTAAAATATCACATTTGTAAAATAACAAAATTTATGGATCCTCTTTCCTTCTCAATTGCAACAACAGTGGGCAAGCATTCTTAGACATCAAAGGAACATCATCAACAACAAAAAAAATTAGCACAAATCATAACAAAATCCTAAGATATCACACACAATAAAAACTGAACATCAATTGCACATTTAAGCATGAAAACATCACAAGTATCAAGCACTGAAATTAAAATATCACACTAACACTGATAACAGTATTTAAATCCTAAAACCTAAAACATCACACTGAAAACGAGAAATATCATTAACTGTACCTGAAACATCATTGCTGAAAATTAAGAAAACATACAAATCCGTCTTCCTTCTCGATTGCAATAGCAGTGATGCAAATCTTCTTAGACACCTAACAAACAACAACCGTAACACAAATATTAGCACAAATTGTAACAAAACCTAAGATATCACACACATAATTAAAACAATAAAACTAAACATCAATTGCTCACTTAAAAAAATACAAGCATCAAATACTGAAATTAAATCATCATACCAGCACAGATAACGGTACTTGAACCCTAAACATGAAATATCAAACAAAAAATGAAAAATCTGAAACAACAACACTACTATTTAAAACATCACATCTGCAAAATAACAAAATTTACAGATCCACTTTCCTTCTCGATTGCAGCAACAATGGGCAAGCATTCTTAGACATCTAAGGAACATCAACAACAACAAAAAAAACTATCAAAAATCATAACAAAACCCTAAGATATCGCACACAATCAAAACTGAACATCAATTGCACACTTAAGCATGAAAACACCACAACTATCAATCGCTGAAATTAAAACATCACAATAACACTGATAACAATATCTAAAGATTAAAACCTGAAACATCACACTGAAAACGAGAAACATCATTAAGTGCACTTGAAACATCACAACCGAAAATGAAGAAAACATACAAATCCTTCTTCCTTCTTGATTGTCACAGCAGTGATGCAAATCCCCTTAGACATTTAATAAACAACAACACAAATATTAGCACAAATTCGTAAGAACAACTCACAAAAAAAGAGAAATCACCAAATCTTAACACAGTGAACAACATAAACCCTAGAAATCACATGAACCAAAAAAATCAAACAATTTTAAAAAAACAAAATATGCATAAAAACTCTGAGCAAAGACATTACATTTGAAGATAAACACAAAACGAAGTTTGCATAGTAAGAAGAAGAAAAATGGAGAGGACGTGCGGTCAATTGGAAGAAAATGAGCTCGAATTGAAGGAAGATGGAAGAGAATTGGAGAGAAGAGAGAAGAAGAGAAATGGAGAGGAGATAGAATAAGGAGGTAGTTCGCATGAGAGAGGAAAGAAGAAAAGAGAAAATTTTCAGAAAAATATGAGAGAAGAATGAAGAAAGGTTGATATTTATACCTGAACTTCAATGTAAATTAATCAAATTTCACATCCAGCCCCTGGACTTTTAAAACTTCAATTAGAAACCTCATTTATAATTAAATTCCTGGTGTCACTATGAGACGGTCTTATACAAGACTTTGTCATGTATTATTCATCATTTCTTTTAATCTCTAAATTCCCAAATATTTTTTTGATATCGGAGCCTCTCTTTCACTTCATTGATTTGGTGAATGTTTAAAGGAGATTATCTCAACTCTAACTATGCTGGTTCGAGTTCAATAATGTTAAAAACCCTAATGATACGCATGTTACCCAAATGCAGCTCGCAAAGTATGGAACCATTGTCACCACCGTGCCCCGGTAAAACTACATAGCGTATCATGATTGGCCTCAAACGGTCTCATTACTGTGCCTGTGTGCGAAAACGTGCGATTTCACACACTGTCATCGTCCTTCTTCTTCACCTCCATTTCTAACTGCTAACGATCTCACCCAATTCTCACTGAAACGGTCCTATTATTCGCTTGTTAGACACTTCGGCGGTTGATCATGGCGTCGCCGACGCCTCCTCCGCCCCCGGATCCTATCCTTCCTAAGCCCCTGGTCGCTCGAAGCTTTGTCCAAGCTCTCAACACAAAACAACCCCCTCTCCTTTCGTCCCTTCCGGATACCCCAAACCTACACCCGACAACAGAATTCAAAGGAAAGATAGCATATATACTCCCCCCCAAAGAAGGAGAAATCCTAGCTTCGCACTACCAGAACGCCCTCGTCGGAAAGTTCATCCGAGGGAAACCGCAAATGGATTCTCTACAACAGTCCTTCAAATCAATAGGTTTTAAATCAAAATTTCAAATTGGCTCTATTGATTATCGTCACGTTTTGATTCGATTTCAGGAAAATGAAGACTACCAAAGGTGTTGGATGAAGGGACAGTGGTCAATACAAGGTTACACAATGAAGATGCAGAAATGGACACCAGATTTCTCCCCATCAGTGGAATCTTCCATAGTACCAGTCTGGGTAACTTTTCACAAACTACCACTCCATTTCTATAACAACTCTGCTATAATTGGTATAAGTAGTCAGGTAGGAAGGTTTCTTAAGATGGATGCTGCAACAATGGCATTAACCAGACCTTCAGCAATTAAAGTTTGTGTAGAAATAGACTTGTTAGCTCAGCTCCCTAAATCAATTATGGTAGGTATAGGAAACAAGGTTGCTGAATATCCAATAGAGTATGAGGATTTGCCAACATATTGCACTCACTGCAAAATAATTGGCCATAGTAACACAAGCTGCAACTTTCTGCATCCTAATCTGAGGAAAATAACTAACAAGAAGTTAGAGAATACTGCCCATAATAACAATCTGAGAACAGGCCCTCACCCAAAAGAGGAAACAAACTTGGGAGGGACATCTGCTCTAACAGTTTCACAAAAGGAAAAGGATGTGCAGAATCAAACAATAAACACAGGAATCTTAACTGACAGAAACATAAATTTCTTTAAGGTAAGTCATAAAAAACGTAATGGTCCATTTTACTCACTAGATGATATATCAAAGCCAATAACCACATCCATTTGGAGAAAAAAGAATCACTCCCCTACCCATTCCCCCACAATGGAAAAGGAAACAAATAAGAACACAGTAACAATTTCTAATGCCTTCCAATCCTTGGAAGATAGTGATGATGAACAGGTAGAGCAGGAAGGGGAGATTGCTGAGATTTTCCATGAAACAGTTGAGTCCCAGGAAGTTCCATTAGCAATTGATGTTAATACTAACCAAAATACTTCCCCTGTGGTTCTAAAAGAACAAGTACAAATGGAGTTTGAAGAGCAAGCACAAAAAGGTTCAGCAGAGGAAAGCTCCAGCACAGAGGAAGAATTGAAAGAACAAACATCAGAAATCTCTGAGATGGTTAGTTTGGAAAAAGAATGTGAGCAGCTACAGGTACAGGTAAGTCCCTCAGAGCAGAATCTTTCATCTGTGAATACTCATAACAATGGAAAGTCAGGAGAAAAAGGTAAAAACTCAGCTAAGACTAGTAGAAATCTCAGATCAACACAAAAAGCCAACCCCAAAATTTTTAAATGATAACACACACCATAATTGGGAATGTGCTAGTTTGGAATGTAAGGGGAGTTGGTACCTCAATAGACAGACTTAAGATCCTGAAACAAAAACACAAGTTAGACATAATGTGCCTAATTGAACCATGGCAAGAAAATCAGAAGATCATAAAGTTTAAATATGACTTGGGATATCAGAATGCTTACTCTGCTCAGAGTGCTAAAATCTGGCTATTTTGGAACCAGTCTTTTAGCATCTCAGTTTTAAGTGAGACTGATCAGTATGTACAAGTAAATATAATTGATTCTTTATCTTCTCTGAGTTTATCTTCTCTGAGTTGGAACTGTGTTTTTATTTATGCAAGTGTACATAGATTAATCAGAGAATCCTTATGGAAGGACCTAAAGGCAGCTAATCTTCCTCCTCCTATTTTTATTGGTGACTTCAACACTGTAGCTTTAGTATCTGAGTATAGAGGGAGGAAGTCAACCCCTAAAAAAAGCATGAAGCAATTTAATAATTTTATACGGGATCTGGATTTGCGTGATATTCCCACTATAGGTAACTCTTTTACATGGTGCAATAACAGATATAAGGAACGATGTAAAGAGTTAATATTCCAAAGGTTAGACAGGGGACTTTGCTCATTAGACTGGTTTGAAAATTTTCCTAACAGCTCAATACATGTTCTAAATAGACTGTCTTCGGATCATGCTCCTCTTTTATTATCAATACAATCATCTGAGGAACAAGCCCCTAGACCATTTAGATTTCAGGAGATGTGGACCAGTAGACAGGACTTTCTAAATTTAGTGGAATCTAATTGGAACCTGGAAACCCCCTACAGAGGAATGTATAGGATGGTTTATAAATTAAAAAGGCTTAAAAAGGAAATAAAGCAATGGAATACAACTCACTTTGGCAATGTTGATCAGAATCTGATTCAATATGAGAATAAGGTAAATGACTTAGAAATCTCTTTTCAACAAACTCCAACTGACTCCATATTGACAGATTTGAATAACACAAAACAGTTTTTGATGAGGGCTCAAAAGGAGAAAGTAATCTACCTTAGGCAAAAGGCAAGACTGAATTGGTTTAAATATGGTGATGCTAATACTAGTTATTTCCATCACTCAATTAGGGAAAGAAGAACTAAATCTAGAATCAGTAAGATTAGAGATGAACAAGGAATTTGGATCTCCGATCCAACAAAGATTAAAGAGGAAGCAGTGGGATTTTATAAAGCTCTATTCAATGAAGAAGAACCACAGAAGCAGGGAACTTATATGAGTCACTTTCTAGCTGAAATACCTGGAGTAATAACTGAACAAGAAAATGATCAACTGCTGTCTCCTTTCTTGATCCACGAGCTAAAGTTTGCAGTTTTTAACCTTAATAAACACAGTTCCCCTGGTCCTGATGGATATTCTAGTTTTTTCTATACCACCTTTTGGGAAAATGTAAAAACAGATTTACTTGAAGCTGCAAATGACTTTCTGAAAAGTGGAAAAATTCCTAAGGCTATTTCTAGTACCTGGCTAGCTCTAATTCCTAAAAGAGCAATACCTGTCACTTTCTCAGACTTCAGACCAATAAGTCTTTCAAATTTTGTGAACAAGGTTTTTTCCAAGATGATGATGGAAAGGATTAAGCCTTTCATGTCTCAACTAATATCTCCTGAACAAAGTGCTTTCATGAAAGGGAGGGATATCACAGATAACATAATTTTGATGCAAGAAATGACCAGAATGTTAAAGAGGAAATCTAGGAAGCAGAACCTAATCATCAAACTAGTTATGCAGAAAGCTTTTGATAAGGTATCATGGTCTTTTCTTAATTCAATTCTCCTTAAATTTGGTTTTCATGGTGTTTTTGTGAACCGGATACTGCAGAACATAGCCTCAGCCCATTTCTCTGTGATAATTAATGGTGTAGCATCAGGATACTTTGCATCAAATAGAGGAATAAAACATGGAGATCCACTCTCTCCATTTCTGTATAATATACTATCTGAGGCCTTTTCTAGAGGAATTAAAAAACTTTTCAACACAGGTTTTCTGCAAAATTTTGATTTACCTAAGACATGCCCACAGATAACTCACCTAATGTACGCAGATGATACTGCTGTATTTCTCAGTGGAAATAAGGAAAATCTGAAAAGATTTAAAAGATTTCTCAGTGCATATGAGCAAACAACAGGACAGAAAGTTAATTTTTCTAAATCTAACTTCCATGTTGCTCCTATCACCCTAGTAGTTAGAATTCAGACCATAAGAAGGGCATTAGGGATGACTACAGGAGAGTTTCCTTTTCAATACCTAGGTATTCCCATATTCACAGGAAGGAACACTCAGAGATACTACTACCCTATACTGGAGAGAATGGAAAAAAGCATTAATAACTGGAAAAATAAGTGGCTTAGTACAGGGGGAAAGATCATACTAATAAACCATTGCTTTCTTTCAATCCCAACTCACTTGTTTGCTATACTAAGACCTCCAAAGGTAGTTTTGAGGAAGATGGAAAGGATGGCTTCTGGTTTGTTCTGGGGTGCAACTGATAGTTCAGAGGCAAGGAAAAAATGGAGAGCTTGGAGAAAAATGAGTATGCCAATACAAGAGAATGGGATAGGGTTTAGAGACCTTCAAGCCACAGTTGACTCATTCTCCTGTAAGTTATGGTGGAAGCTTCAAAGGAACACCACTCAATGGTCTCACCACCTGTGGTCACTACTGATTCCTATAAGACATCTCAGGTATGGAAGAGAATCTGCTCCATTACTGAAAAAACAAATAGATTGACTAGAGTAATTCATGGAAAAGGGGAATGCTCCTTCTGGAACTCAAACTGGTCAGGAGAAGGTGCTTTATATTATGAATGGCCTGATGATGTGGAAATTCCCTTCCCTGATATCACATTAAGCACCTTCATCCTGAACAAAGACTCTAATCTTCCTTCTCTGGAGCCATATTTGGCTACCAATATAGTTACAATATTGCAGGAGGTAGCCATCAAGAATTCACATGAGGACAGACTGATTTGGGAACCTTCAAGGGATGGGAATTTTTCAGTCAGCTCAGCCTACAAGATCCTGAGGCAGAGGGGAACAAGCATCAGAAGTTTACACAAGGTATGGTCAAATTTCATACCAGTTAAAATGTCTATATTAATTTGGAGAGCCTTGAATGGAATTTTGCCTTTTGAAAATGTTCTCTGTAAGCTTGGTTTTTCACTAGCCTCTAAATGCCCCATATGCTCGAACCACTCGGACTCTATCAACCATTTTTTTAACTCCTGCCACCAGGCAACTGCAGTGTGGAAAAAAGTTAACAGCCTTCTGAATTTGCATCCACCTGGTTTTAGGAGTTTTAGTCATCTAGTTGATCACTATCTCTCCATTAAGGTAGGTTCTAAGAATCTGAATCATGTATACATAGCTGCACTCATTGTAACAACATGGTCTCTTTGGATGCATAGGAACAAAGTATTATATGAAAATCTTGCATTTTCAGTAGATGCATGTTTTCAGAATATTAAGGACCTGATGCTCATAATTTTCACTGCAAATCCGTTGAAAGGAAATCCTGACAAACATAAGAAACTAATCCAGGCAGGAATCATTCCTAGTATAACTCTAAAAAGGAAGAAAGAAATCTCAATTTCAGCAGTAAAATGGGAAAAACCAACAAATGGTCTTAAGTTGAACACTGATGCTTCATGGGTAAATGGGGGAGACTCTTCTTGTGCTGTAATAATTAGAGACTGGAGGGGAGATGTGAAACTTATGAGAGCCAAAACCTTTAAATCTGATTCTCCTCTGCATGCAGAGCTGGAAGGTATTCTTTTTGCATATCAGATCTGCTTAGATATGGATATTATAGGTAGTATACTTGAGTCAGATTGCAAGCAAGCAATTAGAGCAATACATGATCCTTATTCTGGCTCATGGAGACTATTTTCTCTTAACTATCATCTGCATGAGCTGCACACAGAAAACCAAATCCAATATGTCCCACGGGAAGCAAACACGGTGGCTGATTTTTTGGCAAAATATGCTCGGGAGAAATCCATAAATGGAGATTTAAACACAAGCAATACCCCATCTTTCCTTAAAGGCTTGATTATGCTAGATAAAAATGGAGTTCAGGGGGTCAGAATAGGAACTGTTAGTGGTAACATAGATCACACATAATAGGGTTCTCGGGCTCATGTTTTCTTGAGGTACAGAGACTGCTTCTTTCTTGTTTTCTTCATTGCAGATTAACAGGCTTAGGAGGAAGAGACTACACATGTTGAGCTACTCAGAGTATGACCATTGGAATGTACGGTGACACATGGAAGTATGAGAAGGCAACTTGATCGAGCTCTCACACACATAGAAACTTTAGGCAGAGACTATCTTTCTAATTATATCTCATTTTGCTTGTTTTTCACGGACATACTGGGGTTTCGATTCTCGATTCGCCGATTGGTTCATGGAAAACAGCGGAAAGATATACATATAGAAAGATACAATACTAGCATTATCTGCATTACTAGGCTAAATGTGGATAGTTCAATTTTATCTGATAGCAATTGCAATCAGGATTTTCAGATAGTTCTCGGATTATCACAAGGAAGTCTCCTATATTATCATGTATGAACTCCTAGGCGTTTTAGCCATCTTTACGGTTAGGGGAGCCTATAAATGTCCCCCCATCTTTGGATGGTTTAAATTAAAAAAAAAACATAGCGTATCATGAGAAGGCCCGTCAAATGGGTTAATTGGATAAACCCGTTATCCAAACCCAATAGATCATTATCCAATGGGTCATTATCCAATTAACCCGTTTATTAAATGGATCATAATGGGTTGGGTCATAAATGGGTTGGGTCATTAAATGGATAACCCATTGGATAACCCATGAGATATTCATATGACCCAATGGGTTAAAATATATTATCCAATAAGTCATTATCCAATAAATCATTATATAATTAACCCAATAAGTAATCATTAAACATTTTCTATCGATTTGGGTTACAAGTTGTCATTATCCAATGTGATCAGGTATTAAATGCTCATTAGTTTTTGGGATTTAGCGGGATGAAAATAATTGTGTTAATGGAAAATTTTGATCTCCATGGGTCCCATATTATGTTAATTAAATAAGAACGTAACAAATACCCAATAAATATCCAAAATTACCCAATTAAATGCATGTGTAATATTTAAAATAAATATTCACTATAATTCACAAATTATACAAATTATTCAAGCTCAATCTCGTACAATATTCGAGTTCGTACAGTATTCGATCTCGTACAGTATTCGAACTCAATCTCGTACAGTATTCGAGTTCGTACAAAATTTGTACTCAATCTCGTACAGTATTCGAGTTCGTACAATATTCGAGTTCAATCTCGTACAGTATTCGAGTTCATACAGCATTCGAGTTCAATCTCGTACAGTATTCGAGTTCGTACAGTATTCGAGCTCAATCTCGTACAGTATTCGAGTTCATACAGTATTCGAGCTTAATCTCGTACAGTATTCGAGTTCATAGAGTATTCAAGTTCGTACAGTATTCGAGCTCAATCTCGTACAGTATTCGAGCTCAATCTCGTACAGTATTCGAGCTCAATCTCGTACAGTATTCGAGTTCATACAGTATTCAAGCTCAATCTCGTACAGTATTCAAGTTCATACAGTATTCAAGCTCAATCTTGTACAGTATTCGAGTTCGTGCAGTATTCGAGTTCAATCTCGTACAGTATTCGAGTTTGTACAGTATTCGAGCTCAATCTCATACAGTATTTGAGTTCGTACAATATTTGAGTTCGTACAGTATTTGAGCTCGAGCTCGATCCCAAGTAATATTGTTCGTTAGTATCGTCGAGTTTACAAAGCCAACATATTATATATTTTTTTTATTAAATACAATATAATATAATGTACATAATATTATATTACATAATATAATATTATGAACTCGAATATGAACAAAACGCAGATCGATTGATGAACAAAATACAGACTGATTGATGAACAAAATGCGGACTGATGAAACAAAACGCAGTCTGGAAAGTGAGAACTGAGAAAGAATGCGGAATTGATGGGTAATTCACATTTCAACCAAATAAATGACATATACCCAATTGGTCATTTAGTTCGACCCAATGGATAATTAGTATAGACCCAATGGATAATTAGTATAGACCCAATGGATAATTAGTATATACCCAATGGATAATTCAGTATATACTCAATGGATAATTCATTATATACTCAATGGATAATTGATGTTTTCAACCATTTAAACTTTAAATTGATAAGCCACGTAACATTTTACTTGGAGTAAAAAATTACGATTAACTGTAATCATTCTTTGATGTAGGCTGAATGGTGTACATAACTACAAAAAAAAGAAATATTTATTGGAGTGGCCAAATGTGGGAATTTCATTTGTTATTTTCTTATGTTCAATAAAAGAAAATATTTTTAAAAATCTTCATATTTCGAGATTTTTCAAATTTAGTAAAAGTTTCTTAAATACTACTTCTACTTCTTTCGTCAAGATCATTTATCAAATTTTAATTGGTTCAAATTAAAATTGATTAAAACATGAACCGAAATCGACAAATATCATGAATAGAGAATTTGATCGTTTCTAAGTTGATTATATGTGTTAGGGAAAAATTAAATTATACGTAATCAAATTTGTGAAAATTTTGTTATCTTATGATATGAAATTATCCACGGGTCACCCGTTATCCAACCCAACTCGACCCACCCAAAATTATCCAACGGATAACCAATTATCCAACCAAACTAAACCCAATAACTACAACCCAATTATATCCATTAACCCAATGAGTCATTATCTAATAAATCTTATCCAATAAGTGAAATTAGTATATGGGTAACAATTATCTAACGAGTGACCCAACCCATTTGATGGGCCTACATGAGCCCATTATCTACTTCCACCACACCATTAACTATCTGTTGAACATGGACGTACCCGATCATTCCTTCTACGTTGGCTAGCCAAAGATTTTGGTGCAATCTATGTTAGTATGTTTTAACATACCCGGTCCCAATTAAAAGTTTTTGCTTTCTATTTTGGTTTGTCTCAACTAAATATTTCTATTTTGACTATTTTATTTTTTGACTTAGAATTTGTGGCCAAAATTTAGCCTACCCATTTTGCAAAAAGGTGATAGAAACCTTTGGCTTGAACAGAGTATTAAAAAAAAATTAAACCGTCAATTATGGAGATATATGGAAAACGAACCCTTTATATTGATCAAATTTGGTAAAAATGGCTACATTGACTGATCTTTACATGAAGCGATGTGATCTCATTTACACACGTGCATTCTATATATCTACGCAGTGGTGGAACCAGGACAATATTTGGGAGATTCTTTTTTTCGAACACTCAAATCTATATCAATTAAACACGCTTAGAAAATAATTTAAGAACAAAAATAATTAGTATTTTACAAGTAAATCCCTAAAAAAACTTGTTTCTAATACTCTAAATATTAGAACAGTAACAAGCGTAGCATTCTACTAGTCTAAAATATATCATAAGCTTACAAATTCTAATCATTCAAATTTAAATAACCTTGTAATTGCACATTATATAATGTCAATTAATAAACTAATATAATGAAAATAAAAATAAAAAGAAATGAATAAATCACAATCACAAATCAATTGATATACCTAATTAAAACCATTTATGTCTACTTGCAATCAACTTAATTGAATAATTTAACAAAAATCAATCTATACCTAATATTTAACTTAATACCTTGAATTATATATATATATATATATATACACACACTATATACTGTATACTATATGTATGTATATATATACATTATATACTTTATACTGCATACGTAATTGAGAATTGAGAATTGAGAATTGAGATTTCTTAAATTATATAGAGCAAAAAACATATATAACCCTACATAATTGACAAAAGTGTAAATATCACCCTGCGATAATTGAAAGTGCAAATATGACCCTAGATATTTAGGTTATGTGCAAATATAATATTTTCTAGCAGTTTGATGCTGAATTGGGATGAAAAGACTATTTTACCCCTACCTTAAAAAACAAAAAAAGAAAAGAAAATTAGCAACCGGATTCTTTCTCCTCCCCAATTCCTCTTCCCTCTATGCCGCTGTTCATTTATCCTCCATTCCGCCATGGCGGAGCAAATCTGGGCGGATCTGGGCATATCTTCAACCTTTTCTGATAGCAAATCTGGGCATATCTTCAATGTGGCGGCAAGGACGAGAGGGTTTGGCGGATTTCACCAGCCTCTGTCTCCTGCGAAAGGGTTTGGCCGTTCGTTTCTCCTTCCTTCCGCCACGACGGAGCAAATTTGGGCATATCTTGAACCTTCCTTAACGGGACAGGTCTCGATTTTCAGGCGATGTTGGGACGGGGTTAGGATGGGCCTCGATTTCTGGTGCTTGGCTGAACGACGCCGGAAACGGTGACCGATGGGAGGGCTTGGAGTTGGTGGTCGCAGAGAGGGGTTGGTGGTGGTGGTCGGCAGAGCTGAGGAGAAGAGGGGTTGGTGATGGTAGGCAAAGCTGAGAAGGGAGAGGGCTTGGTCGGTGGTGAAGGTGGTGGAGCATTAGGGGTGGTGGCAATATAGTGATAGGTCAAGGGGAATTTTTGTCTTTCAAATTTTTGTATTAGGTCGAAAGGGCATTTTGATGATATCTGGCCGGTCAATGTTCGAAAATGGCCAATCAATGCTGCAATATAGGTTTCAGAGTTATATTTGCACTTATGTATTATAGTTTTATATCTGCACAAAAAATTATGTTAGGATTATATCTATACTTTCTTAGTTATATAGAGTTATATTTGTATATTTTCCAATTATATATGTACTCAATGTATAGCTAATATTACTGATGAACATATATATGAAGAAGAGGCTGCTTATACCTCAGTGCGGCTGTTCTCACGACAAAAAGCAGAGGGCGTCGGTCTGGTCGATTGGCTTTGTGCTGGGCACTAGACCACTAGAGGACGGAGGCGGGAGAGCAAATCCAATAAACTACAAAATTAACTGGAATTTGGGAATCGGTTTTTTTTAATGTTTTAGGTTTAGGGCCAGTCAAATGAATTCGATTTGGCCCAATTGTTTTTTCTCTTTTCTTAGGTCTTTTAGAACGTAAAACGTCCTTTCATTAAATTAAAACGTCGTTTTGATTTTGAAGGCAAACAATAATATTTATTAAACCTAATACCTATACGACGTCATTTAAGTATTGGGTTTAATTTTTTTTTAAAAAATACATCTTCTTCTCCGGGCAGAAAATAGGTGGAGAGTTGTGATTGAAGGGGTGGCAGGACCAGGTATTCCGGTCGCGCCCTAGAACTAATTTTTACGCCACCCGATCCTAGAGGTGGGGCTGGAACGCCCTTGCCCCCTAGTTTTCCCCCTGCATCTACGTGTGTGGATTGATATTTTGATAACTTTGTGCACGTTCTATACGCGTTCGTTCAGCTTTTATATCATTTTCGTAGTTTATTCAACAGTGAGTGCATCTCAAATTACAGTTAGTTTTTGTCCATGGTCACTTACATTAGGGAATTCAAGATTGGATCGTATAACAAAAAAGGCTTACATTAGTTGTGGATTAAGTTGTAAATGATGATAAAAAACACTAAATTAGAGTAGTGGGGGCAAATAATATGGCAGTAAAAGTAGTGGAATTAGATAGAGCAAATGACTTCTGTGGCCCCTCAACTACCACGATTGTTCACCTTTAGCCCCTTAACTTGTTTTTTGAATACTTTTGGCCCCTCAACTTATAAAATAGGCTAATCGCAGCCTCTCCGTCAGATCAAACTGTTAACTTAGGTCAACGAGTCAGTTTTTAAAGGCAAACTGACATTTCAAATTTTCTTTTTTCTTTTCCCTTTCCCTTTTTCTTTTCATTTCCTTTTTCCTTCTCATTTTCCTTTCCTTTTCTTTTTTTCCCCTTCCTCATTCGGTTACCTCCAGCAAACCCTAATTCACGCGCCATGGCCTTCCACTTCCATATTTGCGGCATCATTCACCTGTGCCTCGATGTCAAAATGGTGGCGGCCCCCATCAGGGCGAGAGCTAAGGTGGGGCCCGAGGCTATGGAGCCCTGTACGGGGAGCGTTGGAGGAGCTCCGACAGGAGGCGAGGCTTTGTCTGGGACTTCGTTCCATCGTCGAGGCCAAAATGGTGGCGGGTGCCGTTTGGGCGGAGCTAAGGGGCCTGGGGCTATGGAGTCCTGTATGGGGAGTGCCAGAGGAGCTCTGAAGGGGACAGGGCTTGGTCTTGGACTTCATTCCAAAGCCATCGTCGGTAATGATTAGATGGAAAATATGAAGCTTCCCCCATCTTTTTCCTTCATTGCTCATTGCACCGATGCTTTCTGCTACTTCCGTTTGTTAAGGAGGTGGAGCAGCTGATGGTGACCAAGGTCTTCTCCTAGAACACTGATGGTGGGAAAGGGCTTCGTCGCAGTGTTGCTAATTGCTATGCCACCATAATTTACAAATCGGACATGGAGATGGAAACTCTGTAGTGATGAAAAAAAAATCTCATTTCTGATTTAACAATGCGTTAGGGAAGGGGAACAGGGGTGGCATCGGGGAAGAGGAACAGGTTTAGTGTGGCTGAAGAGTGGCAACGGTGGAAGAATAGGGTTCCGGGGGAATAAAGGGTTCCATAAAAGGCATCGGTGGGATAAAGGAAAAATTAAAAGGAAAGGTAAAAGGAAAAAAAATAAAAATGTCAATTTTGCCCCTTAAATTTTACATTTTTACCTAGTTTAACAGTTTGACATGATAGAAGGGTCACAATTCACCAATTTTGTAAGTTCATGGGCCAAGTGTTCGAAAGAAATTTGGATTGCCAAAAGTGGATAATGGTGGTAGTTTGAGAGCCACAAAAATCATTTGCTCTATTAGATAATGTAGGAGGTATGAATAAAGATATCATGCTGAATCAAATAATCTTAAGGGAAAAGTATGAAAATGACCCTATTAAACTGAAAAAGTGCAGATTTAACCTTGTATAATCTGAAAATGTAGAACTAACCATATCTTTTGGTCAAATTGTGCAGTTTTACCCATTTTGAACTTTTCAGGCATTGATCGATGCAAATCAGGCGCTGACCATTATTGACAATACAAAACTACCCCTAACCTTAAAACAAAAAATATAATGACCATTATACCCTAAACTTCTTCATCAACCCTAAAACCCTAATCTGCTTCTTCAACTTCAAACATGCGCCGCCGCTCCGCCACCGAGCACCTTCTTACAGCTTAATCCATCTCTCTTATCTTCGCTTAACCCGTCCCTTTGTTCCATCAAAGGTCACCATCATCTCCTGCCGGCAAAGAAGAAGCAAGGCGTCGCCAAATTTTACTGTTCCTCCACAAAGATCACCGGCCCGAAGAAGATTAGCTATGGGTTCACGATTTTCGGTATAAAACAGGGCACATTGGCCCATGTTCTTAATATTCGAGGGCGTTAAATTGAGTAAAAATCGATTCTTGCTGATGAAATCATTGATTACAAAGGGTGAAATCTTGTACCTTTGGAAAACGCCGACCAAGGGAATTAGATTCTGCTAGTGAGTTGGGGCTTTTTCTAGGTTTTGTGCTCAATCACCTGATTAACATTTGCAAGTGATTTTGAATTTTAGTTCTTTGGAAAACCCGATTCGCCATTGAACAACTTTACTCTCGCCAAGGAAATGGTCACCCAATCATATGAAACATTAGGTATATAAAACACCAACTCAAGGATGGGGAAGGGTAAAAAATTTAGTGGAGATGTGGCGAAATGGAGATGGAAAGGGTATTCATATTTTATTTTATTTTTGAATTTTTAAACTCCGGGCATTATGGCCTTTTCATCAATTTTCGGTCAAATTGACTTTCAACAATTTGGTCAACGTTTTCGAGGGTAATGTTTACACTTTAAATTTTTTTTGGAACTCTGTAAAACTTCTTTTCAAAAAATATGCACAACTCCGTGATACAAAGGCCCTATATCAGTCAAAATCTACCATAAGCTGAGCACATAAAGCTTTCAACCTTGGTTTAACCCATGCTCTATATACCACACACTCTATGCTTTTACTTACAATATCTTTGTTCTTCTGTTTATGGAAACACATTTCATTTCTCCTCTTTCAAGTCCAGTAAATTGCTTCTGCTGCTACCATCTTCAAAAGCTGCACTTTCCTTCCTTTGCCTCGACATTTTTGCACCAACCATGCTAGCTCCTCATCCCAAGTACTAGGTTCCTTCGCCATCTTCAGCCATCGCAACATATCCCTCCAGTTTTTCTTCGTGTCAGTACAGTCAAAGAACAAGTGCTGCACAGTTTCCTCCATGTTGCAAAATTTGTACTTTCTGTCATTGCCTATTCCAAACTTTGCCAATCTGTCTTTTGTAGCGAGCCTCTTAAAACAGCACGTCCAGAGTATAAATTTTTCCTGTGGCCTTGCATAGTTGTAGTATAAGAGTTTTCTCCAAACCATTTATGGTTGCTCCTGCTTCAGTTCCACATAAACCCTCCTGATTTTGAACTTTTTTCCCCTCTTGTTTCTACCAAGCCTTCATGTTCAGTACCCTATCTCTGCATTTCCCCAGACTTTTGATCATCCATGATGAATTAGCTGGGATCTTAACTCTGAATGCATCTCTATCCTTTGTGTAATACGCATGAAGCCAGCGTATCCATAGCCTGTTTTCCTTTCTACAAACATTCCATAAGGTTTTACTCTCACTTCCATACTCCATTCCTGTAACGAGATTAAATCTAGTGCCCCAGTTTTCCTCCTTCTACATATTCATTCCCATGCCACTAGTGACCCCTGAAATCATCTCTCCTCCACACCAAAGGTAGGTACGGCATAGAGCATCTATGTGTTTAAATACCGCTTTTGGTAAAGGGAAAACTTGTAGCCAGTAATTAACAACAGAGAAGATCACACTTTTAATCAACTGTAGTCTACCCGAGTAGCATAACAGCTTAGCACTCTAGTGTTTAATCTGTTCAACTATTTTCTCAATCAACGGTTGGCACATATGGATAGTTAACTTTCTACTAGCTAAAGGGATGCCGAGGTACCTGAATGGAAGTTCTCCTTCTGTGAAACCTGTCAGCTCCAATATTCTCCTTTTCTGGTCCAGTGCCATATTTCCAAAGTACACATTACATTTATTCCTGCTAACCCTGAGCCCAGTGGAGTTCTCAAATTTTTGGTATGCCCTCATCAAAATAATAGCATCCCCCTTTGATAGTAGCAGTACATCATCCGAAAAGGTGATACTATTTAACTGCAGTAGTTCACAATTCGGATGGAATTTAAACCCTGCCTTCTTACTACTATCCTGTAAGCACCTTGTCATATATTCCATTACAAGTACGAACAACAGTGGCAAGAGGGGATCTCCCTGCCTTAGTCCCCTCTTTTCCTGGATAAACCTAGTAGTTTACCCGTTGACATTGTACCTGTATGACACTGTCTTCACACCCACCATAGCCCATCTCATAAATTTCTCAAGCATTACTATATCTTTCATAATATCCTCTATCGCTTCCAATTCGACGGTGTCGTATGCTTTCTGTATATCCATCTGTATAGCACATCTCGGGGTTCCTCCCATTCTGTTGTATCCTCTTAGTAATTCATAGACCACCATGATATGGTCATTAATACATCTTCCGGGAACAAAGACAGCCTGATTAATTTGCACTATCTCTCCAATCACCTTGCTCAGCCGATTAGTCATTACTTTAGATATCACCTTGTACAATGTTGAACAACAAGATATGGGCCTATAATCCTGCACCTTGCTTGTCGTGGGACTTTTCAGAATGAGGGTCACTAATGTGCTGTTTGCAGCTCTATATATCCTTCCTGTTTAAAAAAAATCAGCACTGCTTTAATGATATCATCCTTCACCACTCCCCAGTTCACTTTAAATAATCTCGCATTAAACCCATCACAACCTGGTGCTTTCATGTCACATATACCCTAAAGGCTTAATATATCTCCTACTCATTAGCATTTGCAATCAGTTTCCTTCTGTTTTCATTATTCGACGTTCTGCCATTCCTCATGATCTACACATCAATGCTTTCTGATATATTATTTGTCCTGCCAATCAAATTCTCGTAAAACCTTAGTACCTCTGCTTTTATTTCCTCTTGTTCAGTGGTCACACTTCCATCCTCTCTTTATATTTTCGGTAGGCCTACTGCCTTGTTTTTTTACTTCACGGATGCATGGAAATACAAGTTGTTCCCATCACCCAAGCGTAGCCAATCTATTTTCAATTTTTGTTTTGCTATCTTCTCATCTATTCCACTACACTTATATACTTATTCTATACAAGTTATAATACCCTCGAGACTTTCTCTTTATCCATCCTATCAGTCATCAAACTTCTTTGAGTTTTACTTAACTCTTCTCTGGATTGCTCCAACTTTCTTTTCACCCCCACCAACCTACTTCATAACCAGCTTTAAGTCTTGCTGTAGCCTCAATAATTTCCTCCCTTTCTAGTAGGCAGTTTAAGAACTTAAACTTCCTAGGTTTCCTCTCCTAGTCTTCAAACAACTTCACCCTGAGTAATGCATGGTCTCAGATCTCCGCATCCATATCTTCTATTGCAGACTCAAGAAATCTCATAAACCATTGTGTATTCCTCAATCAATTCTTGAATAGATGATTCCACCAACCTGTCTATTCGACCACATGTAGAAGTCTCCCATTGATTCGCATTCACTCAGTCCAATAATCATCATCATTTGTTCAAGCTCCCAGTACTCACTAGCATGTACATCATTGCCTCCCATTATGTCGTTTGTGCCTAGGACATTGTTAAATTCCCCTATTAGAAACCAAGGCCCAGTAAAAAGTTTCTAAACTTTTTCAATATCCTTCTAGAGTATCTTCCTCTCCTTCATCCGATTCCCAGCATAGACATCAGTCAACTAACACAACAATTCACCACTTCAATCAGTGACTTCACACAATAGCATTTGATCAGTCACTTCCCTCTTCATTACTTTAACTCTTTTATCATCCCTTAATAGCCATATTCTACCATTAGGGTGGCCCTCATAATTATCCATAACTTACCATCTATTTTTGAAACACTTCCTTACTTCAATCATATTTTCTCTTTTAACTCTAGTTTCTACTATAACAACAATGATAAAATTCATACCAGAAAGACGGGAGTAAATCTCTCTTTGCTTCGCTGTATTATTTAACCCCCACACATTCCATGGGATGATCATGGAACGTGGTCAAAGCTCTCTGGAGAATCTATCAAAATTCCCAGAGCTGCCTCCAGTCCCACCAAACCTTGTATGTTGCATTCTCCCTGTGTTATAACCATACCCTTCTTTTGTTTCCCTCTGTTCCTTGGTGTCACCACCTTCAAGGCATTTCCTTCACCACTGATCACTGCTTGCTGTGCCACCACCTTCCCACTGATCACAGCCTGTTGTATGCCCTCATCCTTACTGTCCTTCCCTTCAACTGGTGATGTTCTTTTCTTTTCCTGCCACACTTGTACCTTTTTCTTCTTTTCTCCCTCACTGCTACACCTATGCCCTCCCATTTGGAATTTGTCACAGAACAGTGATCTCCCTTCTATTTCAATTGGTTGTTGAATTTTGTTTCCTTCAATACCCTTGATTGTTACAACCTCCCTAATATGCTGTGAAATATCAACTTCCACCAAAATCCTTGCATATGATACCCACAACTTATTAGCAATGCATTCGTCTGTGAAAAGGGGCTTTCCCACCGCACTTCCAATCTTCCCTAAGCTCTTAGGGACCCAAAGATGGACTGGTAAGTTCGGTAATTTCACCTAGACAGACAGAGTTCACACCATATCGATCTTCAAAGAAAAATTGGGCTTCCATAATTGCCGGAACATTGACATGCCATAGATCGTGTACAGCCCCTCCCTAGAACTTCATCCCTATCCCTCTCAGATTTGAGACAAAGGATAAAATATCCGTCGTCATTGAACAATATATCTGGTGCACTGACAAACGACTAGAACTTCATTACAAACATTTTCACAACATTCATTATCAAAATCCCACCGAAAACGTACATAATCAAAGCATTTTTCCAAAAGTTCAATTCATCCTTCACATCCTCAATCTCAATCTCTACCTCAATTTCCCCATCTATAACAGTAGGAGCTACATAATCGATCTTTATCCCGTTTTTCTGACTATTTCCACTGATAATGTCAACCCATAACATCCCCTCTTTTCTCTCACGATTTTCAATCAAATTGCCCTTATCAGTTGAGATAATAGAGTTTACCTCTTCTGTAGCTTCCATCGCCTCAGTATTTTCCTCTGATAGCTCCTCGTCCTCTTCCTCCATCGGACTAGTAGCCTCAACACTCTCCTCCCGTATTGATCTACTCCACTCCACCGTCATCGGAGCCACCTTCTTCTGTGGCCTGCCCCTCCCACGCTTCATGGTTGCTGCGAAATCACACCTATAGTGTGTGTGTTTCGCTCGCACGGTCGGAAACCATCAAATTAATATATTTGATACACTTTTAAATTTTACAAGGTCATTTATACATTTCGCCCAATTTTCGATCAAATTGACTGTTGTAAATTTGGTCAACATTTTTTAGGGTTATTTTTGCAATTTTAAATTTTACAAGGTTATTTCTGCACTTTTGCCCAAAATATAGGGTTAAAAATCCACTTCACTCTAATCTTAAACTCTTTCGTACATTAAAATACAAGTTTTAACATACACATCAGGGCCACATTAAATCCTTGTGTAGTGGAATATATCCTGAATTATACAATCTTAGAGTTTTAATACTGTATCAATTGAGATACAAACTTCTTTTTTGTTGTGATAGGTGTATTCCTTCTTCAAAATCTCAAAGAAATAATAAATGTTAACTTGTTGCACACTTTTCATTTCTGAAGTATGTTTTTATTTATTTTGGTTTTTTTACCATTAAAATTTTTATTATTAGACTGTGTAACGGTTAATCTAGGGATTAAAATATATATAATACAAGGTGGTAAATAGACATGAGTACTTTTTGTAATTATTTTATATTTGGGGTTAGTTGTAAAATATTTACAAAATCATAAGAACCTCCCAGCAAAAAATGAACACTCTCTCTTTCCTCCCTTAATTCACCTCTAGGCAAAGAAACACCCTCAACAGAATCCATATAAATATCAACTCATAACACAGAAAACATCGACAAGAAAACATAAAACTGCATAACTTTTATTCTGAAAATGAAAAAAATGAACACTGTTTAGTTTACAGACAGTTCTGACATATATAATATTGAAAACTCGTCAAAATACATGTAATTCTCAACTAAAAAAAATTAACATCAACGGTATATCATTTAATACAAAAATATAATGGTCAAAAAAATAATACATCCAAACCATAACAAATACTACAAAAATATTTCTAAAAATATTAATATCAAACAGTCTCATTCTTCTAAGCTTAACCTTTCCTTAAAAGTTTATCCAACTTACATCGCCCACCAACATCAACTTGACTCAACCTTAGAAGATCAAACTAATGATAAAAATTTGAACCTTATCATTATCAGTTGATTGTCACTGGAACTGAAACATCAACAATATAAATCTCAACAAAATGCAAGTAAACATCAACTAAAATTGCATGAACAACAAAATAAATTGATATACATGCGTAAAAATCAACAAAAATGTACAAAAAATATCAATTGCAATGAACATCATTCACAACCATGAAAGTATAAAAAAACTGCAGAATTACTAGGGAAAAATAGTAGATTAGATAAAAAAATACCTTTAGATGTTTTACGGGGCATTAGGAACTTGATTTTGAAACAAAATGCCACAAACATCTTAAAAATTAACTGATTCCATATACTAAGAGTGGAAAAAAAAATCAGAATATTAGGGTTACCAAATTTAAAAAGCAATAATAAAACTACTATCTCCGTTTTGATATGTTTGGCACTATAGGTTTGGGTTATTTTTTTTATTTGCATTTTGAAATTGGTGGAGATAATTGAGTGAAGAGAGTAAAATATTAATGAGTGATTGAGAATGATTAAATTTTTTCCATAAAAGAAAATGTGCTAAACTTAAGAAAATGAAAAATGTGCTGAACTTAAGAAAATGGATGGAGTACAATAAACTTATCACAAGAGAGAATCATGTGCATGCGTGTACAAGTGGGAGAAAGCCGTGCAAAAATTGGAGAGAATGTGAGAGAATAGGGAGAGAACATGAAGAGGTGAGAGAAGATGGATGATGCTCGACCATAGGATTGGAAAAAGAGTAGAGAGGAGGTGAGAAAAATGAGGACGAAATTCAGCTAAAATGATTAATATAGTCTAAAATAATTGCATGTATGGACCCCCAAATTCTTGTTTTTTTTAGTAAAAAAAACAACCTCATTTAATAACTTTTACTAATTACATATTAACCGGTTAGTCGGGCTAAAACATAATTTTGTGTTTTTTTACCCTTTTTCCAGAAAAAAAGGAGACTAGACTTTAGATAATTATCATTCATTTCTTTTATTTTATCTACATTTAAATTAATTTCTACCACTGGTTAAGTATGTTAAAAAATATTGTGCAAGAAAAAAAGTAGCGCCACAATTAGGCCAATGGAAGTATGAGAAGAGAATCCTTTGGATTAATTGTGGTGTGATGGAATCTATATATGTAGGAATAATTTAATAAGGTTTAAAATGCACATAGCATTCAAAAATCCACATAGCGCACGCACGACGAAACGTTTAAAGCTCTTTACCTATTGCCACTCTCCATTTTCACAAACCCTCAATTCACTTGTAGCCGGCAAGTCGCCGTCATCAGTCTCTACTTCCCCTTAGTTTTTGAACAAGCAGAACCTAAAAAACCGATTTAAGGGTTTGTCATCAATCCCTGAGTAGGTGTGGTTTGATCAAATTTGAGTTCAGAAAACAGTCGGTTTTCAAAGACCTTTCTTCAAAATTTGGAGATGCCGAGGCCGTCCAAAGAAATCAAATTCTGTTCCCTACGCTGAGTTCATGAAGCCCTTCATTCCGGGCACCTGCGACAGAGAAATCAGGGTCCCGCCATTCTTCGTGCAGAAGTTCGGGGGGCTGCTAGAGGAGACGATTCTACTCAGGGGGGCTGATAAGGAAACGTGGGAGGTTGGGTTGGAGGAGGTGACCACGGGTGACAATCCAGGAGTCTTCATCAGGAAAGGGTGGAAAGAATTCGTGGAATATTATGATTTCAAGGCGAATGAGTTTCTTGTTTTTAAGCATTTAGGGTTCCATCTGTTTAATGTGGTGGTTTTCAGGGCAAATGGGTGCCAAAGATGAAGTCGTGCCTTATTTTTTTAGCTGTTTTAAATCTATTTTTAGGATTACTTATGGAGATTGATTACCGTTTGCTAAATGTATCAATCATCTTAAACTTTTATAGTATTTGACCAGTTCAACTCAAAAAAAAATGCACATAGTATTGGCACCATTACACTAAGTTTGCACGGCTTTGCACGGCTTCGGACTCTGCTCGCATGCCTTCTGCTTTTCGCACCAAAACATCCCTCATAATTTTCTCTATATGTGTGCAGTTTTATTAATTTTCTTCCTTACCGTTGTTTTATTTTTTTATTACATCCTTGTTGTTCTGTTGTTTTGCAGAACTTGGTTTTGAAAAAATTGTAGTCTAAGGGTTTTAATTGTAAAGATGGAGGGAGTAAAAGCAAGAAAATGTATCAGAGAAAGAGGAAGATGGATACATATCTAAGTGAAAAAACTTGGAATGAGTCAAAAAAATGGAAGAAACGATGATGGAGGAAAGGGAGGAGCAAACGGTGGCTCACGGAGTCGGAATAGCTCATTTTCTCAAACCTACGGTAGCGAAAAGAAAATTATATTGTGTTTGGCCCTGATATGTATTTTGAAATAGAGGATTTGATTCGATGTTGGAGAAGTCGCGGAATGGACTGTTTGGAGCCGTATCTGCCTCATCAAGCTGTGATACAATTCGGGTTTAATGCTAAACAGTGAATAATCAAATTCAAAAGCATTTTAATGACAACGATACCTTGTTATCAAAATTCAAAAACATCATTAAAATCAAATTTATCAAAAATTTGATTTTGATTTTCAGTGCCAGTTTCACATTTTGGTACAAATTTTTGATCATTGTCTTCAACTGTGTGGTTTTAAGAGGCACGAATAGTGAAATGGTTGAGGAGTTTGCTGCTGCAGAAGCCAGAATGAGGGACAGGTATTCAGGGAATGAGACGAGGTTTTATCGACGACACTAAAGATGAAGCTAGTGTTTCTATGTTAATTCTCTCATGAGTTTGAGAGGGTTAATTCCCGTGAATTCCACTAAATTTGCTGCACGGAATTATATTTGGATTTGCACTTTATCTGCCCAAAATCTCATTGAATTCGTTCTAAATTAGCATCATTTGTTCAAAACTTGCACTGATTTTTATACACTTTGCTCAGTCTCAGTCTCGTCGCCACACTGGTTATTGTTTTCATTAATTTTTTTGGTTGGGGAAGTTGTCACAACAAAATTGCACGTGCATGTGCATGTTTTGCCCAACTCTTAAAATGACTCCACGAATGTTTTTTTAAAAAAAGCCTCCACGAATGCTGAATTACTAATAGGTGATGTTCTTGTTTCTAATAGAGTTAAAGAAGAAACTGAAAAATGATTCCCCAATCTTCTTCATTGCATGAAAAACAAAAACAAAAACAAAAAGTCGTTGGATATGGATATGTATTCTCTCCGTCCAAGAAAAAGGTTCTAAGTTGAATTTTTAGAGTTAGCAACATTAATATTTAACTATAAATATTTTTTATTAATTAACTTATGTGTCAAGAAAGGTTAATGATGAGCTTGTGAGAGAATCGAGCAACACTTGAAGAAGCTACGAAGGCGCTCAGAAAACAAGAAAGAAGATTCAAATCCTTATTGACAAACTCTCTTCCAAAACAAATGTGCGCTCTCTGTGCATGCATGTGAACCAATACCTGAATAAGCCTAAATGAATCATTTTGGCATTATAATTGTCCGTGGAGTATTTTTTTTCTTGTTTTTCGTGTTTATTACTACTTTTCACGGAAAATTTTATATGTTAGCAAATGTTGTATGTTAATGTGTTGGGTATATCAGATTTCGCCACGTATTTTACAATCTCTATACTTAGTAAAGAGAGGGGTAGTTTAGGAAATAAGAAGTAATTTGTGGAACAAGTGGCAGAATTTGATTTGCCCAACACCTTAACATAAAATATTTGCTAACATAAAAAATTTCTTCTACTTTTCAGATCAAAATATGTTATTGAATTGACTAGTCCCTTATAAGATCCCATGAAAGCTCTTTCTAGTTACTTTACAATGTAATTTTTAAGAGATGATGTAGCATCATAACATAGCAGCTCGACCTCAGATAATACTTCTCATCGAATGTCACTTTAGGGGTTTTCTTCTTTTTCTTATAAGAGAAAATCCCCCCCTTTTCCAGCGACAAATGTCGTTGTAAAAACCTGAATATTCGTTGCAAAATGAATTTACAATGGGCGCATCCTCCGTTGTATGGAGTTGTAAGAGGTTTCATTGTAAATAATTCTCCAGTAGGCTTAGTTTTCCCGTTGTAATTGAGTATTTATTTACTTTTACAATGAGAAAGAACCATTGTGAATGATTGTATCCAACTAATTAACCAAAATTCATTCAAAAATGCATCCACAACTTTCAAATATCTTGTTTACCCTAATTAATCATCCACACACACATATATATAAATATATAAATTAGCCAACGAAACACATAATTAATTCATGAAAGTACTTATGAAGAAAATAAGGGTAATAATTGTGTGTCAGAAAATAAGGGTAATAATTGGGAAGTATCTGAAAAGTAGAATGTACATCCTAGCAGCAAAATCTGGAAGAATGTACATTTCCCCGGAGATGTCAGAAAAATTCTTTAGAAAGATGCCGCCATTAATTGGGAAGGAGCTTGAGAAGGAGTTCTTGAGAAAGTATTCGGGGAGTACTGTCAGTGTTATTCCTAGGATACACTTCTCATATCAGTACCTAGCCGAAATGTGCAAAAGGGCTGCGTTGCAGAGGGGACTGAAGGATTTATCTTTCTGTAGTAAGATCTCAATCCCCGGGTACTACCGAACTCAGAAAAAGTACGGCCTGAGGAAGTCAAAAATCGTATAAGGGCAAACAGCACGATTCCCATGTACGAGTAGTCAAGAAGAAGCACCCGGAGAGGGCAAAGAAGTGCAAATGCTATATTTGTGGGGACGAAGGTCACTTTGCTCGAGAATGCAGGGAAAGAACTGGAAACATAGCCAGTGAAGCTGCTGTGGATAATATGGAGTTACCAAGTGACTGGGACGTTGTCTCAGCCGACATTAATGATTCAGATAGTGAAGCGATCTGTAGCGTATCAGAGGGAGAAGCCGGTGCAACCCAGATGAATATAAAAGCAGTATTGGAGGAACTACCATTTGAAGAAAGTGCTTTTGTTCTGGGAGAGATCGGAGGATTGAGGTGCCAGGTGGAACTTCCAATAGAACAGGAAGAATGCAGGCATCAATGGAGGAGGAATGGTCAGGTAGAGGACGTTAAGTGGATAAAATGTGTTTTCTGTAAACATCAGACTACTGAAAGGATGAGGATCCACTGCACCTCTTGTAAGTTAACGGCATGCCCACTATGTTCAAGCCATTACTTACAAGAAAATATCAAACCTGCACCAGCACCGGTCAACCAGGGTAACGAATCAAAGGATAAGCTAATTCAGGAATTGCTGGGGAGAATGAGAAGCTGAGAAATAACCTGGAGACAGAAATGGAGAAAAACTTAAGAAGGGATCAATAGGAGCTGGCAAAAGGAGACGCTGAGCAAACAGAGCACAACCATAGGGGAAAGGGAAAGGTAGATGAAGAAGGAGAGGAAGTAGTCTTCGAGGAGGCAAAAGTCCTAATGGAAGGAGGAATGGCACTGGCAGCAACAATGGAGGAGCTACCAAAACTACCACCAGGTATCTAGTACTAAAAAAGAACACTTAACCGACTGTTCAACATATGGGTGTCTATGGAAGTTCCAGGAATAAAGCCTTTCGACATAAGGGCAATGCTGGACACAGGGGCCACTACTTGTTGTATTGACAGCAAAGCAATTCCCATGGAGGCATTGGAAGAAAACAGTTATACCGTTTATTTCAACGGAATTAACTCAAGGCAAGCAGCAAAGTTCAAGCTGAGGAATGGGAAAATGGTGATAGGGTCCCGTTCACTTATAGCTTCAATATGGGCATGAAACATGGCATCCAAATGCTCATAGGATGCAATTTCATACGGTCAATGTACGGAGGGGTGTGAATGGAGGGTAACACATTAACCTTCTACAAAAACCTTACTGTAATAAACACCGGCCCAAATACAGAGGTAACAGGAAGAGCACTGGTGGAGCTAACGGAAGAGGAATACTTCTCCATACAGGAGCTGGTGTACTACAACCTGGGCCGCACAAGCCTAGGGTTCCAAAAAGAGTTTGGCCAAATACTCAGGAGACTAGAGAATCTGGGGTTCATCGGGGAAAACCCATTGAAACATTGGGCCAGAAACAGGATAAAATGCAGACTTGAGGTCATGAACCCTGATGTGGTCATACAAGACAGGCCACTAAAGCATGTTATGCCCACAACAGATGAGGCATATGCCAGGCATATTAAAGCCTTACTAGGCCTTGGTTTAAAAGGCCCAGTAAAAGTTGGCACATGACGATGGCACTACTGGTCAACTCAGGAACCACGATGGATCCAATCACAGGAAAAGAAGTGAAAGGCAAGGAGAGGATGGTGCTCAATTACCGGACCCTCAACAACAACACTCATAAAGATCAATATACTCTACCAGGAATGAATACCATCATGAAAAAGGTATGCAGTAGTAGAGTATATTCCAAGTTTGATTTGAAGAGTGGCTTTCATCAAGTCGCTATGGAAGAAGACAGCATACCCTGGACCGCATTTGTGGTTCCAGGAGGATTGTATGAATGGCTAGTGATGCCATTCGGATTATAGAATGCTCCAGTAGTATTACAAACAAAGATGGATGGCTGCCTTAAAGGAACCAAATCCTTTATAGCAGTATACATCGCTGATATACTGGTATTCTCAAAATCTGAGGAGGAGCACGCACAACATCAGCAAGTGATGCTAAAGATATGTAAAGAAAATGGCTTGATCTTATCAAAGCCAAAGATGAAGGTGGCTGTTGCAGAGATAGAGTTTTCTGGGGGCGGTAATAGGCAACCAAAGGATTAAGCTACAACTACATATCATCAAAAAAATTTGTGGAATTCAAAGAAGAGTCCCTTAAGGAGAAGAAGGGACTACGATCTTGGCTAGGAATCCTTAACTATGGAAGACCCTACATTTCTAACTTAGGAACCCTGGTTGGGCCCTTGTACTCTAAAACCAGCCCAAACGGAGATAAGAGGTTTAAGGCCTCTGACTGGGAATTAGTCAGAAGAGTCAAAGAAGAGGTCCAGCAACTACCAGATCTGGAGATACCACCATCAGGGAGTTACATTATACTGGAGACAGACAGATGCATGGAAGGATGGGGTGGTGTGAGCAAATGGAGGCTAAAGAATGGGGATCCGAAGATGATGGAGAAGGTTGGAGCATATGCAAGTGGAAAGTTCCAAGTGATTAAATCCACGATTGGTGCATAAATCTATGCTTGTATGGAAACACTCGAAGCACTTAAAATCCATTACCTAGACCGGGAAGAGATTACCCTTAGAACTAATTGCCAAGCCATCATCAGTTTCTATAATAAGATAGCTCAGAACAAACCCTTTAGGGTTCGGTGGATTAGCTTCACTGATTTTATAACAGGAACCGGGATTAAAATCAATTTTGAGCACATAGATGGGAAAGAGAATGTATTAGCTGATTCATTGTCTAGATTAGTTAATACCCTATCCATTTCAGGATGTCTGAATCCAACCCTAGAGGAACAGCAGCACCTAGCGGAGGAAGCTATCCTGGAAGCAGCAGGACAACACCAGCCGCTTTTAAATTTGATGCCATGCCTGAGGAATATAGCCGAGAGGATCAAAAGAAATTGGAAATCAAGTACATCAGGATCCATCGAAAGCACAGCAAGTCAGTCATGTCCTTGGATGAAGAGAACAAACTACGGAAGCAAGCTCACATAATCCAGCAGATAGCGAATCGGGAGATAGTAAAGGCAATCACAACACTTGAAGCAGTACTGGATACTAAACTAGAATTTTGCAGAAACCGGTCAACAAGATATAACTACTGGGGGGATCACCTACCAGCAGTCAAGCAGCATGTGGAGCAGGTGAACCAATTAAAGAAGCAAGTGGTGGAGTTGGTATTAGATGTGGACAAAATTCACATCTAACTTTATTCTACTTTCGGTGGGATGTGACAGCCCACTTACTTTTATCTGTCAAATAATGGAGTTGCATGCAAGACTCCCTTGTAATATAATGAGTGGTCCACATGTAGTGGGCCACTATATATTGTATTATTGCTTGAAGGCAGCTTTGAAGGCAATAATGGTAGAGGCTATGGGGCCCAATGCGCACCCGTCTATCATAATTGAACCTTATTTCACGCCTATAAAAGCATAGTGCTTAGGAGTTGCAAGACACACAGAAAACAATCTGAAGTCTTACTTCTCTAGTTTGTATTACTTCTCTAGTTTGAATAAATTCCGCATTTTGAGAATAAATTGTTCGGGCTCTAAGGCCTTCCTTTTATTCTCCGATCCTTTTTGGGCGATCAATCTGGGAAGTATCTTGAGAATTGGTTATATGTACATTCTATTTGGGCGATCAATCGGGGAAATGTACATTCTACTTTTCAGATGAAAATATGTTATTGAATTGACTAGTCCCTTATAAGATCCCATGAAAGCTCTTTCCAGTTACTTTACAAAGTAATTTTTAAGAGATGTTGTAGCATCATGACATAGCAGCTCGACCTCAGATAATACTTCTCATCGAAGGTCACTTTAGGGGTTTTCTTCGCCTTCTTATAAGAGAAAATCCCCCCCTTTTCCAGCAACAAATGTCATTGTAAAAACCTGAATATTCGTCGGAAAATGGATTTACAATGGGCGCATCCTCCGTTGCATGGATTTGTAAGAGGTTTCGTTGTAAATAATTCTCTAGCATGCTCAGTTTTCCCGTTGTAACGGAGTATTTATTTACAACGGAAATATTACCATTTGTAATTAGGCTATTACTAATGACATTCGGCATTATATCGATGAAACTAACCTACAATGTTATAACTATATTTTCCCTCCAAATTCCGTTGTAAAAACACTTTTACAATGAGAAAGCACCATTGTGAATGATTGTATCCAACTAATTAACCAAAATTCATTCAAAAATGCATCTACAACTTTCAAATATTTTGTTTCCCCAAATTAATCATCCAAATATATATATATATATATATATATATATATATATGTGTGTGTGTGTACATATAAATTAGCCAACAAAACGCATAATAAATTCATGAAAGTACTTATGAAGAAAATAAGGGTAGTAATTGTGTGTCGATATTAATGATCTCAGGATACATTATATAGTGGTACATGATACCTATATAAGCTAGGAAAAGGTAACAGAATACAATTACAATTACAATTAATATTCTAATTCCTTAATACTCCTCCTCAAGTTGGACCATGGGGATAAAAAATGCCCAACTTGCCAAGGAAGGAATGAAAATGGTTACGTCCGAGAGCCTTAGTGAACAAGTCTGCAGGTTGGTCTGACGTGTGGATATGCTGAGTAATAATAGTGCTAGAATGAAAAAGATCTCGGACAAAATGACAATCAACCTCAATTTTCTTTGTGCGTTCATTGAAAACTGGATTTACCGCAATATGAAGAGCAGATTGACTGTCACAAAACAGTCGCATTGGGGAAGAGTGCATAACCCCTAAGTCTTTTAGTAAAGACTTAAGTCATAACAACTCACAACAGGTAACAACCATAGCACGATACTCCACTTCAGCAGAAGACCAAGAAACAGTAGGTTGCTTCTTAGTCTTCCAAGAAATCAGAGAATCACCAATCATCACAAAATATCCGGAAAGAGAACGTCAAGTAATTGGGCATGCAGCCCAATCTGAATCACAGTAAGCAGTCAAGTGTAACATACTACTAGAAGAGAGAAATAAATCTTGACCAGGATAGCTCTTCAGGTAGTGCAATACACGAACAACAGCTTGCCGGTGAGGAACACAAGGAGACTTCATAAATTGCACAAGGGTATGAACAGAATAACTATGTTTAGAATGAGTAATAGTCAGATATATTAGGAGCCCAACCAGACGTCTATACTGCTCCGGGTCATGGTAGGATGAACCTTCAACATGTGCCAGATCATGTTGTAGCTCCACCAGAAAGTCTGTTGGTTTAGAGGCAGATAAACCTGTACTTGATAAAATGTCCAAAGCATATTTCCTTTGTGAAAGAAACATCCCTTCCGGTCTTCTAGCAATCTCTATGCCCAAAAAATACTTAAGCAGACCAAGGTTTTTCATATGGAAACAAGAACTCAAGTATTTCTTAAACTTAGAGATGAGCGCAGAAGAACTACCAGCAATGAACAAATCATCCACATAAACCAGAACATGAAAAGAAACTGATCCACGGGAAAAGATAAACAAAGAGTAATCTGTCTTACTCAGAACAAAACCAAATGCTCGTAAAGCTTGAGCCAATTTGGCAAACCAATTTCTAGGAGCCTGGGAAAGACCGTAAAGAGATTTTTGAAGGCGACATACCTGACCACGGGGCACGACATAGCTTGGTGGGGGTCGCATAAAAACCTCTTCATGCAAATCACCATGCAGTAAGCCATTATGGGCATCCATCAGATGCAGTTCTCAACCACGAATGACCGCAACAGATAAGAATAGGCGAACAAAACTCATCTTTGCAACCAGAGCAAATGTCTCAGTATAATCAATTCCTTCAACCTGGCCATTCCCGAGAACCACTAGGTGCACCTATGACATTAAATAGTACCATCTGACTTAAACTTCGTTCGGTAGACCCATTTGCAACCAATCACCTTCTTATTCAGGGGCAGAGGAGCCAAAGTCCAAGTCTGATTGCGCTCAAGCGCAGTAAGCTCTTCAGTCATAGCATCTTGCCAATGAGCATGCTGTGAAGCCTCAGAATAAGTGGTGGGATATGCTCTAGATTTTACAGCACCCAAAAATCTAGAATGCATACTAGAAAAATTATCATAATTTACATAATCAGTAAGAGGATAGAGAACACCCGAGGATAGTGATGACGCATGAGTGAACGTAGATATAGGGGGGTTCTTCGGTAGTAAGAGCACATGCATAATCACCGCAATCATAATCTTCCAAGTAAGGAGGCAGTTAGCGAGCACAAATACTCTGCCTGATGGGTGGCAACTCGACATCGGAAGCATCCGGAGCCGGAGATGCTGCACTAGGAGATTGGGCTGGGTGGTCAGAGCCGACGGCGTTTAGGGGCAGAGACCGGCGACGAGTATCCGACGGTGACTAGCGGCAGAACTCCGACAGTGGTCGGCAGTGAAGGACTGTAGACGGCTAGTAGTGGTAGACTGGCGGCGATGGGCCGATGGTGGCTGACGGCAACAGACCAATGGCAATAGACCAACGGTGACCCGCGGTGATCCGCGGCAATGGGCTGAAGGTGGATGGCGGTGACGGGCAGGCTGCATAAAGTGGCATGAGGAGGTCGGTGGTGAAGGACAGGCGGTGGCCGGTGGTAGTAGGCCGTGCACCTCCGTCAGTGGTGAGACCGATGTCGAAGTTGCAGAATACGGGAACTAGTCTTCAAAAACAATTGGTATCCTGACTGGTAAAGATCACACGGGATTCTAAGTGAAAAAGGCGATAACTTTTCTTTCCAGCAGGATAACCAAGAAACAAACAACGCCGACTTCTTGGTGTAAACTTGTCACGATATCTGAGAACATGAGCAGTAAAACAAAAGCATCCAAAAACTCTTAATGATGAGTAATTAGGAGCTTTCCCATAGAGCAACTCAAAGGGAGTACGACCATTGAGATTCTTTGTCGGTGTCCGGTTAATCAGATAAGAAGCAGTAAGAACACATTCTCCCCAAAAATCAATAGGAAGAATAGCTTGGAACCGTAAAGCATGTGCCACATTGAGTAAATGACGATGCTTTCTTTCAACTCGACCATTCTATTGTGGTGTATCAACCATAGATGTCTCAAAAATGATCTCAGTAGCAGCAAAATAAGATCTCAAAGGCAAACATTCAGTTTCGTTATTAGCCCAAACACGTTGTATGGTTCGGCCACACTGGTTCTTCACCAAGGCACTAAATTCTAAAAATCTAGAAGCCACTTCTGATTTA
This sequence comes from Rubia yunnanensis, assembly GCA_037428765.1. NCBI lineage: Eukaryota > Viridiplantae > Streptophyta > Magnoliopsida > Gentianales > Rubiaceae > Rubia > Rubia yunnanensis. Next base: position 57,758,884 of record CM075069.1, on the reverse strand, counting down.
GCCACTAAAAATAAACCCAAACAGCTCGGGAATAATCAATAACTATAGTCAAAAAAATAAAATGCACCACTAGAAGATGGGGTTCTATAAGGACCCCAAACATCACAATGAATTAATTGAAATAGTGCAATAGCATTTGTATAACTCAATGGAAAACTATGTCTATTCTGTTTTGCTCTATAATATATAGAGCAAGGAACAAAAGTCTTATTAGTGTTAAAATTAATAGAAGAAATGGAAGACAGCACTGTAGAGGAAGGATGTCCAAAATGCTGATGCCATAAATCAGAATAAGACATGGAAACAGCTGTTGGAAGAGACTGTAGGATAGAAGGATGATCACGAGTATCCAGCAGACGAAGCCAAAACACGCCACCCCCCCCCCTTTCTGTTCACCCACGCCAATTACTTTCCTCGTACTAATTTTCTGTAAAATGCAATAATTTTCAGTAAACAAAGGTAGACATTTTAAGGCAGATAACAATCTTGAACATGGTAATAAGTTGCACCGCAAAGTAGGTATATATAGCACATGAGTAAGGGTGACATCACCAATGCAAATAGCAGTAGTAAGATCACTAAGAGAACCTTTGTCACCAGTCATGTGATATAAGGCTCCCAAATCAAGTATCCATGGTAAAGTAGGCTTACCGGACCCATTGTCAGTAAGAGAATTAAACTGATTAAATAGATGCATGGTCGTGCTCCAGTGGTCATCAGACAGAGCAGGGCTAAAGTCGGATCGGGTAGGGATGCTGCCAGAGAAAGCCGCCGCCACTAGACCAGATGGCGGTATGGCAGTGTCGGCGAACAACGGTGGGATAGGAAGTGTCGTGGCAGAACCTCTGGTTACGGCAGCAGCGGTCGACTGAGAGGCCGGCGCCGTCTTCTTGGCTGCAGTGGCTTTCTCCTTCAACTCCTTGAACCATTCTGGTACACCAATGATCTATAAGCAGGAATCCTTATCGTGACCCCTGCGATAACAATGTGTACAAATAAGATTCTTGCGGTCAGATGCAGAAAGAACAACTGGCGAAGAACTTGTAGTTGGTGGGAGTCGTGCAGCATACGCCATGGAGTTAGAAGAAGGCTCACAAGCTCGGATGAAATCTCTATAATTCTCCTCCTAGGCAACAAGGGCACATACTTTCATGACAGGTGGCATTGGATCAATGCTCATGATATGTGATCGCAAGGTGTGAAAGCCTTTGTTGAGCCCAAAGTTGAATTGGTAGATCAAATCCTTCTCTCTCTCTCTCTCAGAAGACTCTCGCAGAAATATTGCAATGGCACATTGCCTTTCTTTCTTCACAGTCACAAATAAGGGGAGGCCGCATGCAGTGATAATTTGCAAACAATTTCTTCATTTTGCCAAATTAAATGTCGATGGGCTGACCGTTCTTCCTTCAACTCTGAATAGCCTCTTGCATTTGCAAAAATTTCATACCATCACCAAGAATAAATCGGTTCTTCATGTCATCCCACAGTTCCTTAACTGTGGCAAACGAGCTTGTAGAAGATCTCAACACCAGATCCAGGGTTTGCAATATCCAGCAGACAAGAGTAGCATTAACTCTATGCCAATCAGCAGCATTAGGATGACCATCCTTGGGTTTTGTAATGGATCCATCAATGAACCCAATCTTGTTCTTGGCAAGGAATGCACGACACATCGCGTCAGACCATTCAATGTAATTTTCTTGACCTTTCATCATATTCGGTATAAGTTGTAAACCTAGACCATCTCCAGAGCCAATAAAGTAAGGACCAATCGACACATGACCAATAGGTACGACAGTCCGAGGGCCTGATTACAATTGCAACAGCTTTAGTAAAGTCGCAATCACATCATAACCACTCATATCCTGAAGCTTCGGAACCTCAGGAGTAGCATCAATACGAGCCCGTTCTTCGAGATTTCGTCAGACATAGTGTAAAATTAGGTACAAATCAGTAGCGGGTACAATAACCGGTGGCAGATCAGATTAGCAAGACACACAGGCGTGTTGAACGAGCGGCGGCGCGTGGAGATTGACGGCGGCGCATGAGAATTGGCGAGCTTCATCGGTGGCACGGCGGCGGCGCATGGAGGAATGCATTGTCGTTGGCGGTGGCAGGAGCTTGGAAAAAATGGCAGCGGAATTTTATTTTAATGTCTCAGGATTTTAGGCTCTGATACTATGAAAAAAATAAGGTAATAATTGTGTGTCTATATTCATTATCTCATGATACATTATATAGTGGTATAAGATACCTATACAAGCTATGAAAAGGTAATAGAATATAATTACAATTACAAGTAATATTCTAATTCCTTAATAACGTATTACACAGTTTAAACAATCCAATCCCAAACCTACCTATAGAACACAAGCCCTCAAGTTTTTGCATTTGCAGCTGCCCTTCTTCTCTTCGTTATAAAAAGTGTATCTGCAAAAATAATTGCAAACAAATTAAAATAAAAAATATTAGAGTTTTTCAACAACATATTGGGTGCCTTTAGGAGAATTTGGGAGCCAAAAACCATGAATAACATCATATAAGTATTATACTCAAAATCGTCACTTTCTGAATAGTTGAAAATCTTTAGAGCAAAGTACATGTATAACCCTACATAATTGATGAAAGTGCAGACATAATCCTGTGATAATTGGAAAAGTATAAATATAACCCCATATATTTAGGTTATGTGCAAATATAACATTTACAGGCAGTTTAAGGCTGGAATTAATTGAAAAGACTATTTTACCCCTCTGTAAAAAATAAAAAATAGAAAAGGTAATAAATTATTCTGCCCCTCGACCCTTTCTCTTCTTCGTTTCACTTCTTTCTGGTGTCATCTAGAATATGGTGTCGTTCCCTAGTCGTCACCCTTTCACTTCGTTTCATTAATTTGCGCCGGAAATCAATACTTTTCAATCCCCCAGAAACTTGATTCCCAGTGCGATAGTGGGGTAGATTTCCTCCGTCCTCCTCTTCGTTTCTCCTTCGACTTGAAGCTCTCAATTTTTGGCGCTTGGATTATCGATGCAGAGGTCTGAGTGGGCTTGATTCTGAGCAGTGGTGAGGGATGGTGGGGTGTTCGACGATGGTGGAAGGGGTAGGGGACAAACATTTGTCTCCGCTGAGGCTAGGGTTTTTGTTCGTGACATAGATTTGGTGGTGGAGTTCATGAAAGGAGGATGCCAACGGTGAGGGGGAGGGGATAGGGTATGACAGCGACGGTGGTTTCAGAGGGGTGGCAGATCGGCCTTTTCCGGCAAGGCGCACGTGGAGGGGGCGTGGCGGTGTACTGGTGGTGGAGTCAGTGTGGTGGTGTACTTGTGGTGGAGTCGGTAATTGGCAGACTGGTGGTGGAGTTGGCGAGGCAACGTACTAGTGGTGGAGTCGGCATAGCGGCTTATTGGTGGTGGAGTTGGCGTGGTGGAGTACTGGTGGTGGAGGAGGCGTGGCGGTGTACTGGTGGTTGAGGCAACATAGCGGCGTACTAGTGGTGGAGGTGGAGGTGGCGTACTGGTGCTGGAGGCGGCTTACTTGTGGTTTCTCGTAGGTTTCATCAAACCTTTGGTTTTTGAGTCCATACGCAGATACAGATACAGAACTTCAAATATGACCTTGGAAACTAAGGTTCGAGTGGGTTACAAGGCACTGGATAAATCTCTTACACATGGAGATGTGAGAGTGGTTGGCAGACTTTTTTTTGACAATCTTTGACAATCAAATTTCACGAACAGAAATGGAAGTCAGAAAGTGTGGAGAAAGAGATCTTCGACGAAATTGCGGACGAAGCCATGCCAAATACAATTTTGTCATTTCCAGTGGACTGGTGGGCGGTGGTGGTTTTAGAGCTCAAGGGGCATTTTTGTCTTTTAGATTTTTTGTATTTGGCTTAAAGGGCATTTTGGTAATTTTTGATCAGTCAATGGCTGTAAATGGCCAGTCAATGCTGGAATAATGATTTTAGGGTTATATTTGCACTAAAAACGACTCATGGTTGTAATGCACTTTCTCCAACATATAGGGTTATATCTACATACTACCCAAATCTTTAACTTTGTGAGTGTGTTTCTATGAGTCCAGTATGTCCATATTTCAAGCATAATACTAGACAATTCTCTCTTCTCTCTCAAACTTTACCCTTTTTTTACCGATAATGTCCATATTCCACCGGATTCCTCCTCTGGACATGACAAAACCGCTGCCTGCTAACACCGGTGGCCCCAATAAATCATTTCTATGATAAGCTCTCAACTCATGCCCCCAACCTCTAACAACGAAACTCCCATCGAATCCCAATTTTAAGCCAATCACTTAACATAAAGGAGAGATAGCATGCTTATATTCAGAAGAAGAGATCCAACAGCTAGTAGGGCACTACAACAATGCGCTCATCGGCGAATTTATCAAGGGAGGCCGACAATGGAGCAACTGCAAGTGGCTTTCAATAAGTTGGTTTCAAAGGAAAATACCAAATAGAATCACTGTATTTCAAGCATATTTTGATCATATTTGAAGAGATGGATGATTTCCAACGATGTTGGATCAAAGGAGGTTTGTCTTTACATGGAGCCCCAATGAAGGTACTTAAATGGACGTCTGATTTTACTCCTCATTCTGAATCATCCATCGTACCGGTATGTGTCACTATCTGAGACGCTCCTCTTTATTATTATAATATTGCCTCGCTTCAGTTGCTTGGAAATTTAATTGGTAATTTTATCAAAATGGATCTTGCTGCTGAAGCTTAAACAAGGTCATCGGCCATTAACATCTGTGTTGAAATCAACCTCCTGAAAAACCTGAAACATTCAATAAGATTAGGCACAATCAAGGAAAATCACAAGTATAATATTGAATAAGACGACCTTCCATCTTACTACTCTCATTGTTTAAAAATAGGCCACCCAATTGAAGCATGTAGCATTTAAAACCCTAAGGAATCTAAGGAAATCAAGGAACCCTACCGGAAGCCAGCAGAGCTAATATTTGATGAACCACCTTCAGTGCTAAATGAAAATATAGAACATGGGGGGATAAAAGTTCAGGTTAATAATCCGGACAACTGTGAGAAAACTAATTCACCAATAACCCAAACTCCAGCCATAGCTCAGACAACTCAAGCCAAACATAGTCATTTGAATGAGGTCATATGCTCACCAAACAATTGGAAGTTTAATAAGGAAATGTTCCAGGTTACAAATCAGCTCAACAACTCCCAGATTTACATCTTTGCTATGAATCCCTAGATCCCTCCTCTCCTCAACATAAAAATGACCATGCTGATAAGATAAAGACAGATGACAAAACGAGTCCAAATGGAAACCTGCTTCAGGATTACCTAACACATAGAATCCTGATCTCATAAATGTCAGACAAAAATGAGAATTTAGCTTCCAATTTAAAGCATATTTTAAAGATGATATTAACATTACTGGGACTAACTTCTATGTCCTAGAACTTACTAGTGATGATTTGGATCCTCCTTTGGAATCGTTTTGTCATATGTGTTTATCCAGAGGTGGAACCAGAAAAAATTTCCAGGGGAGGCTGAAAATTTTTTGGTGTCCGGCGTGCAGAGGCGGCGGGACGAGGCAGAGACCTGGTGGCGGACGGCGGTGGCGGAGGGAACTGACGGAGGGAAGAAAGGGTGATAGCCATAGTTTAGTTACTTCCAGAAAACTAGGCCCATAGTTCATACTTTTCTCATGACTATTATATTCATTCTTAAAATGCATAAGAAATTATAGTATTTCACCTGTGCCCAATCAAGGTGGTCAGAATTCTTCCCTGGTGAACATCCCAGAGCTTCACGGTTGAGTCAACTGATGCACTGCACGGGATAAAGGTTAAGTTAACAAACTGTCAAATGGTTTGCAAACATGTGAAGAAACAACTTGAGCTATACAGGACATTGATGATAAATCCACACTTCATCAAACACATAAACAGTAATTGACAACATGACTAGAAAACATCCAACAGCAAACCAACTTCCAAACACTTAAATCATTCAGCTGGTAATGGAACAATGATGATAGATAAAGCAAGCATGTGAGCATCTGTGAACCAGAACAGCAAAGTAAACTAAAACATATACTCAGGTGTTTGTAAGGAGTTAAAGAGCGAACTAGATAGCTCCAAAGACGAATGCATAACTAGCAGCAAAGTGGTGCAATAAAAAAATAAGGTGCTGTTGAAAAAACTATACATCTGAACTTGAGGGTGGAAACCGTTTGTCAATCCAATCAAGAACTGTAGGCCCAACTCATGTAAGAGTAACTAGTGAGCATGAAACCTTTTCGTGATCCCTGAAATCACCAATGTCGACTGCCCAATTTCCAGTGCCCAACTAAAGTCAAAGTCTCAATTAAAATAATTCTGCAGTGTGCACATAGAAGAAAAGCATAGGATGGTCTAAACAACATTGCATAAACATTATCATCATAAATCAGGTCATGTCGTAGCAATATAAATCTTGAAAAGCTAAAAGCAATGCCATAAATAATGCATAAGAATCAACCTAGCCAATACTAATGGCAAATTTGGATGGTTTGTGCCTGGTCCAGTGGGGCTCCATCTGATATTATATATCTCCTGCAAAATCAATGATCACAGGAAGCTTCAAATTAAATCTAGAAATTAATGGTTGTTACATAAATTATTTTCCAACACAGAGTACTAATAAAGTATCAAACCTTTTCGTGACCCCTGAAATCATGGGCACACTTGTCATGCTCCATGCTCCATATCTGCAACATTGGCTTCCAAGTGGTTAGAAGACTGACAGAGCCATCAGGAAAATGGACAATCCAATAGAGCAAATATGCATTTCATATGGAAACCAACATGTTTTCTAGAGTGCTGAAATACATAGAAACTCGACTTTCATGAACACAAAAGTCACATGGACAATTGAGTAAAAAATGATACTGTAAATGTCAGTTGTCCACATGACAACTTTGAAACATAGATTCAAGGAACAAGGTGTAGAAATGAACCTTTGCGGTTGCATCATCGGAGCAGGATGCCAGTCATAGGAAAAATATGTAAATTGATTTATTTTTCATCGATTCAAATTCAATTTAATAAAATATCCCTAATTGATAATTAACAAATGAAAACAAAAAAATTTATAAAATCATATTCATCTAAATTCAATTTAACAAATATCCCTAATTGATAATTGATAATTCCATAAACCGATTATGACAAATTGACAATTTCATTTTCACATACAATTATACAAAATAAATCAAACAATTATAATTTCAACTAAATTCCAACTAAATTCGACTAAATATGCAATTCAACTAAATTCAAATATACAATTCAACTAAATTTCAACAATCATATATAATACAACCATATAACTTCAATTCGACATCCAATCTAAAAATCATGTTCACATAAATTTAAGTTTTGAAGCAAAAAATTTAAAAAACAATAAACCCTAAAATTAATAAATCTTAGCATAAAGAGAAGAAGTCTACCGGCGGTTTGGAGAGGCGGCGACCAGCGTGCAGAGGCGGCGGGACGAGGCAGCTTCCGGCGGCGGCGCGGCGGAGACCTGGTGGCGGACGGCGGTGGCGGACGGCTCTCAGTCTCGGCTGAGGGAAATGACGGAGTCCACTGCTCTGAGCTCTCGCCACTGTGCCAAACTGCCGAGGTTTTGTTTGTGTTTCAGACGTTCAGTGTTTGGATTATTGGATTGGGCTCCATTTTTTGCCCAATCCAATTCACATTCCATTTTTTTCATTTCACTAAGTGAAACGACGTCATTTTAGTACTTGGGCATTAAAAAAAAGAAAGCCGCGGCGCGGCCTTCTTCTCCGAGCAAACGTCGGACATTTTCGCCGGAGACGCGCTCGACTTGCCGGAAGATGCGCTCGGCGAACCGGACCGCCTCCTGCTACCTCCGGCCGGCGATATAGGTAGGGTTGGAGCCCTACCTCGCGTCCCATTGGTTCCGCCCCTGTGTTTATCCGATAAACTTTTGAAGAAATCTCCTTCGCTCAAATCTGCAACTGTTCCTTTCTGACTTAACTTTTCGTTATTTTGCAGATTTGTTAAGGTTATGACAAAATCAAAGCATCGAGATTAAGGAATATAAATATTACTTGTAATTGTAATTAGAATCTATTTCCTTTTCCTATTTTGTATAGGTATTTTGTAATACTATATAATGTACTATGAGGTCATGAATAAAGACACACACAAACATTACTCTTATTTTTTCTACATAGTATCAGAGCCTAAAATCCTGAGCCTACTAACCTAAATTTTCCATTTTAAATTTCCGTAAACACTACTGCCATTGTCCGTGCGTAACACGCAGCCGATCCGAGTTGCTTTTCTCTAAATATAAAAAAATGCATCTTCCTTCTTGCCGCTGCTGGAGGAAGAAACCTCACCACCTCTGTCTCCAGCGAAGCCTCTCTGCCCATTTATGTCTCCGTCTTAGAGCTGCCCACCACCGATCTCTGCCAACCACTGAGCTCGCCATCAACCGCCGTCAATCGCCAATCTCTGCCAATCGACGAGATCGCCACCAACCAACGTCCGATGATTGGCGCCGAGCCATGTGCCGTTTACCGTTTCGCTCCAGCAACTCGGTCCAGAGCTCGCTATCAACCGTGTTCGGCGAAGTTTGCTGTTTCGCTCAAGAAGGAAGGCGCGCGTGAGATTCACGCTCACGACCATCAAAGGTGCGTGATCTCACACGCGATTGAGCCACACACGCCCTCCCCTCCAGCAACGCGTGTTTCCACGCACCAGTACAGGGACGCGCATCCCTTTGCTGTTTCTGCATATTGGTTTCTGCATCTGGGTTGCTATATCTACTTAATTGTTGTCTCTACTTGGACGCAATTTATTCTATTTGTTTTTAAACAAAATAAATTGTGTTATGGCTATTTTTGCCGGTGTAGTGATGTCGCCGCAAGGGTTTGCGACGACCGCCTCCTCTGGCACCCCTACTCGATCTGATTTTGGGTCTGCTCTGTCTGACGACCAATAGAGTACGACCATACATTTATTTAATCAGTTTAATTCGTTATCTGACCATGGGTCAGGTAAGTATACTTTACCCTGGATTCTTGATTCGGGAGCCTCATATCACATAACTGGTGACAAGGGTTCTTTTACTGATATTACTACTGCTACCAATTCTATGAATGTTATACTTCCGGATGGATCTGTGTCGTCTGCTACACAATATGGTTCTATTTGTTTTGGTGATGTCACCCTTACTCATGTGCTCTACATACCTACTTTGCGATGTAATTTATTATCATGCTCTACATTGTTATCTGCCTTGAAATGTTTAGCTTTGTTTACTGAAAATTATTGCATTTTATAGAAAATAAGTACGAGGACTGTGATTGGCGTGGGTGAATAGCAAGGAGGGTTTATTGGCTTCGTCTGTTGGATACTCGCCTTCGTCCTCATATCGTGCAATCTATTCGGACAGTTGCTTCGGTTTCTTCATCTGATTTATGGCATCAATGTTTTGGTCATCCATCATCTACGGTGTTGTCTTCTATTCCTACTCTTGATTTTAGCAAAAATCACACTACATACATTGCTCTGTATGTTATAGAGCAAAACAGACTAGACATAGTTTTCAATTGAGTTCTACAAATGCTACTGCATTATTTGAATTAGTACTTTGTGATGTTTGAGGTCCTTAGAGAACATCATCTTCTAGTGGTGCATTTTATTTTTTTACAATAGTTGATGATTATTCCTTAGCAGTTTGGGTTTATTTATTAGTGCCTAAGTCAGAAGTAGCTTCTAGATTTTTGGAATTTTGTGCTCTGGTAAAAAATCAATGGGGCTGAACTATACCGCTTGTCCAAGCTGACAACGGGACTGAATTTTTGCCTTTGAGATCTCATTTTGCTGCATCTGGGATCATATTTGAGACATCTATGGTTGATAACCACAACAAAATGGTAGAGTTGAACGAAAGCATTGCCATTTACTCAACGTGGCACGTGCCTTACAGTTTCAAGTCAGTCTTCCAATTGAGTCTTGGGGAGAATGTATTTTTACTGCTGCTTATCTGATTAACCGGGCATCGACGAAACATCTTATTGGTCGCACTCCCTTTGAGATGCTATATGGACAAGCTCCAAATTACTCATATTTAAAGGTATTTGGATACTTGTGTTTTGATGCTCACGTTCCCAGATACCATGACAAGTTGGCACCAAGAAGTCGGCGATGTTTGTTTCTTGGTTATCCTGCTGGAAAGAGAGGCTATCGCCTTATTTACCTAGAATCCCGCATAATCTTTAACAGTCGGGATGCTAATTTTTTGAAGACCAGTTCCCATATACAACAACTCCAACATTAGCTTCTTTTGTAGATCCCAGTGGCACCACATCCTCACTGTCGGCATCACTTCCACCACCGCCGGAGTCACATGCCCAGATCGTGGCACCACTGGTCCACCGACCGCCGCCGACTCTATGCCGCCGGTCACTGTTGCTCCTGTCCCATCGGCTGTCATTGTACCTTTACCACTGGATTTCGTCGCGCCTACACCACTGGCCACTTCTCCGGTTCCGGCAATCGACCCAGATCACTAGCACCCCTTGACAGTCCGGCCTAATGATGCACCGCCCGGGATGCCACCGGCAACCAGCGATCATGCACCTCATGCACTTCCAGCTCCGGTGACTCCTTCTGCTCTGTCGCCTAATGCGGTGTCTCCGACATCGACTAATACCGCTCACCATTTTCTTCTGTCAGCTCCGCCACCTATTTCGCCAATTGGTTCGACGTCTCCTCCCACCATTGAGTTGCCTCTTATCAGATAGAGTGTTTGCGCTCACCGACCTCCTCCTTATTTGGAAGATTATGATTTTGATGATTATGTATGTGCTCTTACTACTAAAGACCCCCTCTCCTACTTCTACGTTCACTCATGCGTCGTCACGATCCTTAGGTGTTCTCTATCCTCTTACTGATTTAGTAAATTATGATAATTTTTCTAGTATGCATTCTAGATTTTTGGGTGCAGTAATATCTAGTGCATATCCCACCACTTATTCTAAGGCATCACATCATGCTCATTGGCGAGATGCTATGACTGAAGAGTTTACTGCGCTTGAGCGCAATCATACTTGGACTTTGGCCCCTCTGCCTCTGGATAAGAGCGATTGGTTGCAAATGGGTTTACCAGACGAAGTTGAAGTCAGATGGTACCATTGAACGTCATAAGGCACGCCTAGTGGTTCTCGGGAATCGCCAGGTTGATGGGATTGATTATACTGAGACATTTGCTCCGGTTGCGAAGATGAGTTTTGTTCGCTTATTCTTATCTGTTGCGGTCATTCGTGGTTGTGAACTGCATCAGATGGATGTCCATAGTGCTTTCCTACATTGTGATTTACATGAAGAGGTTTTTATGTGACCCCCACCAGGCTATGCAGCGCCCCATGGTCAGGTATGTCGCCTTCAGGATTCTCTTTACGGTCTTCGCCAGGCTCCTAGAAATTGGTTTGCCAAGTTGGCTCAGGCTTTACGAGCATTTGGTTTTGTTCAGAGTAAGGCAGATTACTCTTTGTTTGTCTTTTCCCGTGGATCGGTTTCTTTGCATGTTTTGGTTTATGTGGATGATTTGGTCATTGCTGGAAGCTCTTCTGTGCTCATCTCTGAGTTCAAGAAATACTTGAGTTCTTGTTTCCACATGAAAGATCTTGGTTTACTTAAGTATTTCTTGGGCATAGAGATTGCTAGAAGACCAGAGGAGATGTTTCATTCGCAAAGGAAATATGCCTTGGACATTTTATTTGATACATGTTTGTCCGCCTCTAAACAGACTGACTTTCCGATGGAGCAGCAACACGATCTAGCGCGTGTTGATGGCCTACTTTACCATGATCCTGAGCAGTACAGGTGACTGGTTGGGCGCCTAATATACCTTACCAACACGCGTCCTGAGCTTAGTTATTCGGTTCACACACTTTCTCAATTCAAGATGTCCTCTTATGTTCCTCACTAGCAAGCTGCAGTTCGTGTGTTGCACTACTTGAAGAGTCATCCTGGTCAGAGTTTATTTCTCTCTTCCCGTAGTGTGTTACAGTTGATTGCTTACTGTTATTCTGATTGGCCTGCTTGCCCTATTACCCGGCGTTCTCTTTCCAGTTACTTTGTGATGATTGGTGATTCTCCGGTTTCTTGGAAGACCAAGAAGCAACCTATCGTTTCTCGGTCTTCTGCTGAAGTGGAGTATCGTGCTATGACTGTTACTTATTGTGAGTTGTTATGACTTAGGTCTTTACTGAAAGACTTAGGGGTTGCGCATACTGCTCCTAAGCGTTTGTTTTGTGACAGTCAATCTGCTCTTCATATTGCAGCAAATCAAGTGTTCCATGAACGTACGAAACATATTGAAGTTGATTGTCATTTTGTCCGGGATCTTGTGCAGTCTTGTACTATAGTAACTCATCATATCCGCACTACATATCAATCTGCGGACTTGTTTACCAAAGCTCTCGGATGTAACCAGTTTCATTCATTACTTGGCAAGTTGGGTATTTCTGATCCCCGTGCCCCTACTTGAGGGAGGGTGTTAAGGAATATAAATATTACTTGTAATTGTAATTAGATTCTTATTTTTTTTTCCTAACTTATATAGGTATTTTGTAATACTATATAATGTATCGTGAGGTCATGAATAAAAACACACACAAACATTACCCTTATTTTTTCTACAATCGAAGGAACTTCCTTCAATTAACTCCGATAAGGTTGAGGAAGATGTTGCTCACGTGTCCTAGCGTTCTGCTTATTATTGAAACAGGAATAAAACTGAGTTCAATTTAGCTCCAGTTAGATTGTCAGAGCAGTCAATTAGCATGATTCTTATTAGCATTCAGTAATAGCAGTCAATTAGTAGAATGCTAGGACACTTGAAAACAGAGCAGAAAGTCAGAAAACCCTAACTAAGGGTATAAACAATTGAAAAAACGAGCAAAACGCCTTGTACGACATTGATATCAACATCAATTTTGTCAGACTTGGTGTATACTGAAGCAGAGTTACATAAATTCTTTGATTGATACATCTTCTGCTACATATGTTATACAAGAGCACAACAACTCCTGTTGGGTCAAATTTTAAATTTGAGGCAAGCAATCCATGTCAACAACCTTGGATACTATATGTAGGTGTATGCAAAAGCAATTTGACTTTTTACTCGCTATGCATGAAGTGTAATGCCAATATATTGTAAAGAGTGGTTATCCTGACAGACGGTATGTCCATAAGGTTATTGACAGACGGTATGTCCATAAGGTTATGGACAGACCACTTATTTCTTACCTTATACATTACATTTCTTAAATTACATACAAAATTTAAAATTTTTTAAAATATTTTTTATATCATATATTTTATATTTTCACCTTCAAATACATATTATTACTTGTTTTAACTTGTAAAATGCAATATTTAAATTTTATAAAAAATTTACAACATTTAAGGCAAATGCCCCTGCGGACTATCCATAAACTCATGGAAAGACTATCTTTCCTGAGACTTTCCCTATTGTAAATATGTACATGAAGAAGTGGAGTGGTGGAAAATTACCAACTCCCTCCGTCCTAGCCATTTATGCAATTTCACTATTCATTCTATTAAAATTGCTTAACTTTAACCTTAAATTTAAATCAATAAAAAAGTTAGGATATTGTCATATTTGATCTTGTTAGATTCGTAATGTCATGAATTTTTACAATATCAAATTTTATAACATGTATCTACACACAATTATAGATATCAATGATTAAACTTTTTTTGAGTCAACTGTTGAAAGTCAACTTGTGCAGAATTGGTTGTGACGGAGGGAGTAGTTATATTCTAAACAATAGAAATATAGATTAATGTTTAAAAACTCATTATTGTCGGCTTAATAATTTGAATCTTAAATTTTGACAAACGTGAAGAGATGAGACATGATTACATCCAGTGGCAGAACCAGGGTCATAAATTAGGGATGGCTGATTGATAAAAAAAAGAGTAAATATACTCGATAACATAATTAAGACTTTAAAATTGGAAGTACAATATAAAATCCAAGTAAACGATCAAAGTAAAAATAACCTATAATAAAATGATATAAAGTACCCCTTCAATGTTAGTTTTCTAGAATTTTAAATTTATCATCATAGAAATAAGTAAAATTTGTATATTTACACACACACATATATAATGCTCACATATATATATAATGCTCACACACATATATGTAGACTAGATCTCCTGACAGGTGGTCTGTCCATAAGCTTATGGACAAGCCACTTATTTCTTACCTTATACACTGCATTTCTTAAATTACATACAAAATTTAAAATTTTTGAAAATATTTTTTATATCATATATTTTTATATTTTCACCTTCAGATACATATTATTACTTGTTTTAACTTATAAAATGCAATATTTAAATTTTATAAAAATTACAACATTCAAGGAAAATGCCCCTGAGGGACTGTCCATAAGCTTATGGAAAGGCCGCATTTCCTGAGACTTTCCCATATGTGTGTGTGTATATATATATATATATATATAGATTTCACTTTTATTTTTGTGGCGTTAATGTTAAATAAATTAAAAAAATCTCATTAATATAAGTACGCTAGAATAATGTCACGTAAGATTTTATTAGATTTTTATTATTTACGATAAGTTTTAAAATGTCAAATTATTACTATTTGTTACATAAAATTAAGATATAGTGATTGATGATGATTTAATTCACAATATATTTTAAATTACAAGAATATACTCCTTCTGTTTCATTGGAGGCGACACACTTTTCTCTTTTTTTTGTTATTTTTGTGAATTTGGCACACTTTCCTTTTTTGGTAAGATTCCTTCATTTTCATCCACTCATTCTACTTTTTTTTTTCTTTCTAAATTCAATGTCATCTACTCATTTAATTCACATAAATCCAAGCACCTCAGACTAGTGTGTCACATCCAATGAAACGGAGGTAGTAATACATCTTGATATTCAATTTTAGTTTTGAAAAAATGAAAGTTCTAATATGCCATATTTACTAAAATATTTAGTTAAGAACTAATAAAATAAGTAGCAAACAATAAAAATGAATAAAATTGTATAGTAAATAACTACATACCTTGTAATCAAACAAATAAATAACTAAGCATACACCAATGTTTCAGGCTACAGCTGTACAACAACTATCCTACATTTAAGGCTAAAAAGCAAGGCTGCATTACGTAGAAAGCGAGACGGACTTTTTAAGAATTTATTGCTCAAACAAAACGCGACGTGTAGGTAAGTTTTAAAACAAAACATAAAAGAAAAAGATATCACATCGTCTTCTTTGCACAGATAAGAAGAAAATCTGGAACTTCTACAATTTTCATGGTAAGTTGGAAGAACATAACGGGGAGAAGCGAGACCTTTACTATACCTTCGAACCGACAACTCAGGTAGGGCTGGAGCCCTACTATGCGTAATAATTGGTCCGCCCATGACTATAACGAACGCGCTTATTAGTGTTGGTCGAATAAATTTAATTTCAAACTTTGATCCACATGAATAGATGGGACATGTCTATGGCAACACACTCATTATTGTCGATCGAATAATTTGAATTCCAACCTTCGATCCACGTGAATAGATGAGAACTGTCTATGACAACACACTCATTATTATCGGTCAAATAATTTGAATTTCTAATTTCAACCCACATGAAGAGATGATATGTGACTATGTCGAACCCACTCATTATTGTTACCCGAATAATTTATTTTTCAGATTTCAACACATGTCCCGAAATTTGAATTCCGTTATGACGAATAAAATAGACGAAAGTATTTTTTTTTAACAAAGTACTTGCCAAATAGTTAAAGTAGTAGTGAAATACTTCAAAATTAGATCAAATTAGAAAAACTATAATTTTCATTAATACTAAAAAATGAATACATTAAAAGTAACTAATACAACTAACTTCATACTAGAAACTTACAAAAATCTAAACACATATCACATGGTTATAATACCAATGAAACACAACAAACATAAAGTTTTTTTCCAAGAAACTTACATGGATTACATAATGAAGAATAAAAACTCAATCACAGAGGATAATTTATTTGAATAAAACAAAAAGAACATGTTGTTATAAGTTACCACTTATACATTTCACTCATACACAATTCAACCAATAAGTTATTTCAGACAGAAACTTGCTAAGAAATAGCATTCATACCAAGACTCGGAAGAAGATTCATAGTCAACTAATACTCTTTCTTTCAGGTATCTTCCCCTCAATCTCAAGATGCCTGAGTTCCACTCTTTCATGATCAATTACAACCCTTCCACATTCAACCACCACGCAATTATCAAATGAATCTTCAGAACCTGTGAGACTCTTTTTTCCGTTCCACTTACCTTGAGCTTTTGCAGCTTTCACGCTCATCGATAGCGAAAATAGGTTTTGGGTCTCTTAACTACTAGGTGTGCTTTCACGAGTTGATCCTACATAGGTGCCTCCCTCATTCAAACTTTAGCTCTTTCTGCTTCCCTTATTACTTTGGTCGTTTGGAGTTTGCCTATTTATGTTCAACGTTTATGATTATCCTGGTACATGTTGAGACCGAAACTTTGGAACCTCGCATAGAATGTTGTATACATATGGCATACTAAAGAGATGTTATGGGTCTTGTTTAAAATTTTTGATGGTTTCATATCATATATCTTCATTCCCCTTACAACTACCACATCTTTTTGTGGCAATGCTCACACTGCAATGTACTGACCAAATTCTTTTGAATTTTTTTCTTAGCGACCTTTGCAAGAGGATTTCGTTCTGACTTTCTCTGTGTGCTTATTCACACATTCCACATATTGTTTTCCAGGACATCACATTGTTTTGATTCATACCTAACTTTTGATCGGTGAGCCATGCTTTCACTAGCATTTTGTCATCTTCTTCCTTGCAATTCAACTTAATTTTCTTCAGCATTTGAGAGCCGTTTATTGTAAAATTTGCCATTTTCCCAATAAATTAGTCAATCGATTGATGAATTCTGGCTTTGTATACCACAAGTCATTAATTGATTGGATCATTACAAAAATGATTTTTTTTTTTAAAAAAACAAAGAGAGCACATTGGTCCCATCGGACACACATGAGAGATCCTCTGGAGATGCATTTTTTTCTCCCACCTTGAAAAATGGATTTCATTTCCCCCCGCATATACCATAAATGCATCACCATTGTACCAATTCATCCCACTTCTGCAAAATTCAACTCTCAAAATCAAAAATACCATTTAAGATTACACCTTTACAAAGTAGAAATGTAATGTGAGACGAGTTTAAGGTGAGAGAGTGAATATATAAATTATAAATTTAAAAAGTGGAATGAGATGAAATATATTGAAATATTGGAGTATAATATAAACTAACATAGAGAATCGTTTAATATATGACCCGGAAAATTGTAATCATTATTCTCTCACTTGCTCCTTCACCTCACAACACCCATCAGGGCATCCCCTCCGGAATAAGAGTGGAGAAGACATATGAGAGGAGTAAGCTATTCAAATTTTGAAGCGACCATCCACTTCAGACTTTACGATTCTCTATAATGACCAAATTGCATATATAATTATACATAATTGATCAAAGTGCATATATAATCGTGCGGTAGTTGAAAGTGTATATATAACCCTAGATATTTAGGTTATGTACAAATATAACATTTTCTAGCAATTTGATGTTGGAATTAAGTGAAAAGACAAATTTTCCCTTCCAAAAATAAAGAAAAAATAAAAAAGAAATTAATTATTTAAACATTTTTCACGCACTAGTTACGCAAACGGAAAGCCTAGACACTATTCTTTCTTCCTCGCCTCGTCTCCCATTCCCCTTCTTTGCCATTGTATCAACATTGCGTGTGAATCTCCAACCACAAACCTAACAGAAGGAAGCAGAATCGGTGGAATGTTGTCGGATTAGCTGGAAGAAGAGGCTTTCTTCACGTTCCCGGCCATCCCCATTTCCCCAGATCTAAATTTCGGCATTATAAGGTATTGTTTTCGTTAGTATTGGTGCATGTGATTGAGGTTAGGTTTTCAGGGGTGATTTCTCGGCAGATTCGGTGCGGCGGTGGAAGGAGATAGTGCGCGATGGGGCTAGGGTATCAATTTTTTGGTGCTTCAGCTGAGCGGCACCGGAAATGGTGGCGGAGGTGGCATAGGGCTAGGGTTTTGGTGGAGTTCTGGGATATGGCTACGGAAGGCTAGGGCAGAGGAGGTGGTGCGTGGCGGATTCTTGTTGTGGTGAGGGTGGGTGGGTCGTCATCGGTGGTTAGAGCCGTCTGTATCTGAGAAGAGGTGGTGGTCAATAATATTTGTTATCAGGTTTTTAGGGCCGTCTCAATCAAAACCCAGATACAATCCCGAAGGTAATCTTCTGGAATTGCTGCGAGGCAGAAGACAGGGTGGTCGGGGCTACATGGCAGGGTCGGTGGTAGGAGTGAGTAGCGGGGATTGGATGGTGGTGGGTTTGGTGGTGCAGCTTGATGGTGGCAGTGTGCAGTAGTGCAGAACAGTGGTGAAGCAAAGGGTTTGTCTTTTAAATTTTTGTACTTGGCCCAAAGGGAATTTTGGTCACTTTTGGTTGATCAATGGTCGGAAATGGCCAGTCAATGCCGAAATAAGGGATTTAGGGTTATATTTGCACTTATATATAATAGTTAGGGTTATATTTACACTTAAAAATAACTCATGATTATATCTGCACTTTATCCAACATATAGGGTTATATTTGCACATTACCCATCTATAATTATCCATTGTAGCACCGCCACCTGTTGCAACCTGAATTCAAGCAGTGCAAAATCAACTTTAGTCAACTTTTGTCTTAGCCTTGATTTCTCTGAGATTTTGAGCAACACATAGAACCACTGTCTTCGAAGACAAATTATTTTCAAGGAAGTTGACCATTTTCAGAATGAGCGTTGTCAGACTTGTTAATATGTTGAAGCAGAGTCCACATAAATGGTTTGTCCCCATTTATGTGTTAATTTTATGTGGTTATTTTGGGACTCGTTGGACTCACTTTTGTAGTTTTTTGAGCTCTAGATCCTCCATTTGCCTCGAAATTCTCTTAGGAAAGTTAAGAGTGAGATTTGCGCTCTTATGACTTTTCTTGGGAGTTTTGTGTGATGAGGCAATTGTACGAAGACTTGAAGATTTGAAGACCCTTTTTTTAAGCCTTGAATATTTTTGAAGACTTGAAAACTTGAAGATTTAAAAAGAAGTGAAGTGGAGAGGAGGCTAGGAGGCAAGAAGAAGAAAGAAAATCAAGATGTTGTTTCCGTCTCGAATCGCGAAGAATTGGTCGCGAGTCGCGAACGACGGGTGGCCAGAATACTTTGTTCTTTTTCTTGTAATATAAATATCACACCTTATCCTATCTCTTCACCAACTCTTTCTTCCCAATTTCTGCAACTAAAAGCCCTAGTTTTCCTTTGTTTTTCGTCCTGCTTTATCTTAGATTATGTTTGGTTTGTTGTTGATTGTTGCAATACTAAAAGAAGCACCTATTACCTCGGGTTTTTAGTCATTTTTACCTCAATTTTTCCCCAAAAAACTGAAGTAAATGTGGGTGAAGTAAAAAGGTTATCTTTTACCTCAATTCGAAACCGAGGTAAAAGGTACTTTTTAACCTCGATTTTGGACAGACATCGGTAGATTGTATGTGCAACATCGATTTTAGTATGAAGACCAATGACAGGATATGGTATTTGCGATATCATTTAGATTGAAGTTGGGATATCAGATGATCGACATCAGCCATACCAATAAGACACGCGATCAGAGAGGAATTTCTGCAACGTCGTTCCCGTCGACGTTGCTCTAAATAACTGCAACATCGTGGAATGGGAGGCAACGATGACGTGTTCATGGTGATGTGGAACAGTGAACATTACGACGTTGTTTTGCATCAGTGATGTTGCAAATTACACACCGATTCTATATGTCATGTGGCATTTGTGTTGCATGTGTACTGGTAAGTGCAACGTCGCAGATTAGTTTTTTTTTTATTAAAACACCCGGAGGTGGGGGATATATATTAAGGTTCCCCAATCCTTTAAAATAAGTGAAACATAAAAAGTTTGTAGCCATCGCGGTGGCTGAGGCAATAATATTGCCTCCAAAATGGTAGGGAAAAACACCTAAAAAAACTAGAGTTTGAGTCACTATGGACTGAAATGTACAAACTGTATCAGCAAAAGCGTTTCCAAAAATAGAAATCTCCACACCCACGTGTTAATTTCTACCTTTGGCCAGGCATCTACTGACTATCTAAGTGAGCACGAGATCCCAGCTTGAAAGCATGTGAAGTGTTGCTTGAGAAAAAACTTGTCGGATTAATGTTGTTCAGAATCTCGATATTCTTCATTTCATTAGAACTGAGTGTGCCTAGGTGTGGCGGCAGATGACTTGGTATTGCCAAAATGATTGAGCAAAACTGAGTGTGCAATCCTGGTAGTGCAGCTTGGTAGTATAGATCTGAGTGTGAGTAGATTTTCCTTCAAATATTTTCGTTACCAATCTTGGAGTGCCATTTGAAAATTCAGCATGTCTTGTTTGTTTTGGTCACCTGAGTTAGCAGACAGAGAAAATACATCAGCAGTATCAATCATCATCATAAGCATGTCTATGTACTCGAATATATGGAGTTTTAGTCCTATCTAGGTTAATAATTCCTCTAATGTTAGCCGGGAGATCAGACAGACACCATTCAGTTTCTGAAAGAAGAGAGGATTTTAGCTTGGCAATCTCATCAGCAGCTATATTACACTCTCTAAGAATATGTTTCAGTATAGCCCCATTTAGCAAACTATGGATTTGGAAAGAAAGGGTGTAGAGAGACCATCTTGCCTTCATAGGTGTGTTAATCATTGTAACAGCTAAGAGAGAATCCGATTCAATTGTGATTTTGCAAAGAGATGTAGGGAAAGAGAGACATGCAAAATGGATGGCTTTCATTTCAGCTTCAAGGGGAGAGGTTGCAGTGATATTTGATGTTTTGATTAAAATGGGGTTGCCATCATTGTCTCTAGCTATGAGGCCAAGGGTTGATTTAGAAACAGACCAGATTGCATCCACATTGAACTTAATGCTATTTAGTTCAGGTCTTTCCTAATGCATAATGGTAATGGAAGGTTTTGGGGGAGGTCTAAAAAGTGGTATTGTAGCTGTAATAGAAAACCTCAGATCAGGTGGTTCATTAGAGAATATAGGTTTTGCCAAGAGGGATAGAAATACTCATTCTCTTACTTCCTTGGTAATTTGAGGAATGGGAATTTTTTTATTTTCAAAAAGAAAAGCATTTCTAGCTTTCCACAGGCACCAGCAAACCAGTTGTGGTAGAATATTGCAAATCAGCTTATGGATTTTTGGCAGGCCATTATTGTTCCAGTAGGAGAAAAATTTTTCTGTTAGATTACTAGAGTTTTGATTAAAATAGGTTATGAGGTCTGCAGTATCATTCCATACAGCTTAGCAATCTGACAAGAGTTAAAAAAGTGATCCAGGGAATCTGATTGGTTGCAGGCAGGGCATTTAGAGGCAAGACTAAAACCACATTTAATTAGGACATCATCAAAAGGTAGAAAATAATTGAGCATCTTCCAGGTAAAGATTGAAATTCTTTTCTGCAGTATGAAATTCCAAATCTTTTTAGTAGCTTGGAAATTACCTGTTATATGAGTGAGTGTCTTGTATGCTGACCTAAAAGCGAATGATCCATTCTCTTCAGGTTTCCATATAAATCTTTCTTGCCCATCCTCATTGATTACTGCTCCCTGTAGAAAAACAAGAGTATCATTTTCCAAATAAGAGATAATCTGAGGCAGAAAAGAGTGTCTATTATCAATGAATTGTGCTATTGTGCATGAGGAGGGAATAGAGGATATGTCAGGAGAGACATAGTTAATTAATGGGCCATGTGGGCACCAATTGGAGGTCCAGAAATTGCAGAGACCTTGGCCATGTATAACTACAGAGTTATTTCAGCAAAATGATTAATGGAGTAGATTCTTTTCCATGTTTGTGGTTTTTTGTAAGACTATGGTAGTGCCCAAATTAGCTTAGACCACATAGTTATACCATGTTGGCACTTTCACCATAATTTTAGGGAGCATGCATTAACTATTAATTGTATTGATCTAAATCCTAATCCATTTTGAAGTCTAGGTGGACACAGTTCTGAACATTTTTTCCACACTTTGTTCAGTTTTCCTTCTCTCTCACCCCAAAAGAATCCGGACATTCTCTTTTTCAAGGATTTAATTATCTATTTAGGGGGCTTAAGAACAGACCATATGTGTTGTGGAATAGAGTATAGGCATGCTTGAATAAGAATCATTTTTCCTCCTGTACTCAGCCCTTTGTTCTTCCAGTTCATCAATTTTTTATCTATGAGTTCAAGCAAAGGTTGGAAATGAATATTTTAAGTTCTTCCTATAAAAACTGGGCAACCTAGGTATTTAAAAGGAAGCTATCCTTTTTTTCATGCCTAATCTCATTATTTTTTCCAACTGTAGCCTTTTTGCTTAGGTAAAAATCAGATTTCTCATAGTTAATTTTTTGGCCTGAGGTAAATTCAAAATTTTCTAAAAAGGCTTTGATCCTAATTAGGTTAGTCTTAGATGCCTGCATAAATATTATGGTATCATTTTCATAGCTCAAATGTGAAACTGGTGTGATGCCTTGGGGAAGTTGGTAGTATTTCAGTTTGTTGTTCATGAAAACAAAAGAAAGGCTTCTAGAAAAAGCTTCAGAGAATAAGTTGAATAGAAAGGGAGAGAGAGGATCACCTTGTTTGATACCATGGGTAGCTTTGAAAAGGCCAACTAGATTACCATTCATAAGAATTGAAAAATGAGCCTGAGAAAGATTTTTCATGATTGCACTCACAAAATTAACATGAAAACCAAATTTTGAGAGGTTGCTATTTAAAAAATTCTAACTAACCCTATCAAAAGCCTTTCTAAGGTCTAATTTAAGGATACAGTTTGGTGTTCTGTGTTTTTTATCAAGAAATGTTACCATTTCATGAAGATAAAGAATATTATCAGATATATCCCTGTTTTTCATGAAAGCAGTTTGATTAGGTGATATCAAATTGTCCATGGAAGGTTTAAGCCTTTCCATGGGGACCTTAGAACATATTTTGTTAGCTACATTTGATAGACTAATTGGTCTGTAGTTATCAAAAGATGCTGGGGTTGGTTTTTTGGTATTAAAGGAATCTAAGTGCTTGTAATACCTCTAGGCATATCAGTGCCTAAAAGAAAATCATTAACAACAGATATTAAATCTTCTTTGATGAAATCCCAGCATTTGATATAGAACTTACTTGAGTAGCCATCGGGACCAGGGCTACTATTTTTATTTAGGCCCATCACTACTATTCTAAGTTCTTCTTCTGAAGCTGGTTTTGAAAGCTGAAAATTATCTTGGTCAGAGATAACAGTAGGAATTTGACTAAGAAAGTGTGGGTAGTATCTGTTATTAGCTGGGATGTTAGGTTCAGATAGAAGGTCTGTGTAATAAGCAACAACCTCATCTTGAATGACCTGGTGGCTGTTAAGCCATTGACCCTGTCTATTTTTAATTTTGGACATATGTAACCTGCTATTTTTTTTCTGCTACAGTTTTATGGAAAAACTGTGTATTATCATCTCCAAGCTTAATCCAATTGGTTCTTGATTTTTGCTTCCAGAATTTTTCTTTTTCTTTAAGTGCTCTAATCAGCAAAGCCCTATTTTCATTTAGTTTGATTAAATCTGCTTGAGAATTCGTAGAATCATATTTAATTTCCTGTAATATGAGATTCTCTTCAGCTGTGAGTACATTAGAGTCAATATTCCCAAATGATTCTTTATTCCAAGACTTAATTACTTTTTTGAGCCTAACTAATTTAAGGTACAGTCCCAGCATTCCTGATTGAGAAAGTGGGGTAAACCAATTAATCCTGATTATGTTTATAAACTTGGGTCTGTTGAACCAGGTATTTATAAACCTAAAAGGCTTAGGGAAAGAGGGTGTTAGGGTTGAGATCTATAGGTATAAGGGACAGTGGTCAGATGACTGCCTGTTAAGGATTTGATTAGAGGAAGCTGAGAATTTTGTACTCCATTGTAATGTACAAAGTCCTCTATCTAATCTCTTAGTGGTGGGATTTCTTTGTCTTGAGTTTGTCCAAGTAAATAGATTACCTACAGTATTGATTTCCTAGTGGCCTTTAGTGCTAATCCACTGATTAAAATCATTAATACTACCTAATTTGGGGGAATTGGGACCTTTATATTCTGAGATAGAGGTGATTGTGTTAAAATCTCCAATGAAGATAGTGTCAGAATTGGGTAAAAGGCTGATATCATGCCATAATAGCTTCCAACCTTCTCTGGTTCTGAGTCCATAAACAAAAACAACATCTATATCTGTATTTGATATTGGGCTAAGAACTCTGAGATATAGAAATTGATTGTTATGGGAATAGAGATATCACTAGAGAGTCAGTCCACATAAGCCATATTTTTCCATTTTGTAAAGCTAAACATTGAGATAAATTCAGCTTTATCATGTAAGACTGACATTGGTTATTATCATGCATTGGTTCAATAATACATAACAGCTGTATTTTGTTCAGTTTGATTAGATTTTTCAATCTAAGCATTGAGGATTCTGTGCCTCTCAGATTCCAAACCAGAAAGTTGAGTTTACAGTTATGTATCATTGTTCACATGATTTGAGGCTTCTAGTGGATGATATTAACATCATCTTATTCAAGTGGCTCAGGTAGTTATTCTTCTTTTGTTTAAACTTACCTTGATTACCTGTTGTTTTTGGTAAAGCAGGTGAGAGTGATACTTGAGTTTGGGTATTATCTGTGTTTTCCATGATTGAGAGATCTTCCACCTCCTGATCTGTATGAAGTTCATGTTCTAAAAGGTACGTTGCTTGAGAAAAGGATTCCATGTCCTGCAATATAGAAAACCTGTTTGCCATCTTTCCTTTGTGAGAAAGTGTAGATGAGGAGTGGGAGATGATCAGTTTATGTGAGCCCATATGAACGTCTTCCTTAGCATAGGCTTTGTGTGAAATGGTTGGAACAGTAAAAGCTGTTGCATTAATCAATTTTGTGAGTGGTGATTCAGGACTTTCAGGATGAATGGTGGCTGGGCTTGGGGAATTTGGGATTTGTAAAAGTGTGTTGTTTCCAGTCACTGGTATTGTAGGCTGTGATGTGTAACATGGTGGATTTAAAATGGGATTGGTTGTAGCTATCTGTTGATTGGGTTGACCAGTGTGTTGGGGATTGATAGGGGGCTAGTTTGATGTTATCCTATTTGGTGCCTTGTTAAACTTATTACCAGTAGCTTGCCATTCTGGTAGGTTTTGGTTTTGGGGCATAGCTCCGCACTGAGTGTGAGAGTGACCTAGTTTAGCACAATGGTTGCAATACAGAGGGATGTCCTCATATTCAATGGGGTATTTCCTATTTTTCGAGTGAGATCCAAATCTGATGAAGGGTTTGAGTTGTAGGTCAATTTCTACATAGAGTTTAATCGTAGATGACCTAGTTAACATTTCAGTTGCCAAATATTTCTTAATGAAACTCCTTATATTATTCCCAATATCCTCAATAGAAGAAGTATTGTAGTAATAGAGAGGAAATTCCCTGATTGTAAACCATATGGGTACAACTAATGACTCTCTGTGGGTGGAGAAATCTGGTGTCCATTTCAACACCTTCATCATAAACCCTTAATCCAGCATCTTTGGTAATCATTGATTAAATCAAACCTGATTAGGATGTGCTTGTAGTCGAGTGACCCTGGTTGGTATTTCCCAGTGAAACCCACTGTCTTGAAAGCCACCTCGAGTTGTTCCATTGTTAGTCGACCTTTGGTGAACTTTTCGACTAGAGCATTTGAGTAGTGAGCGGAGAGTCTGGTAATTTCTTCATCGGAGTAGAGACAAGCTAGTTCACCTAGGTGTTCAAATTTTGGGATTATTTATGGGTTATTTGGGAGGGTTGTGGTAAGAGGTGCAGATTTCGATTGAAGTACCGCTAGGAAGGATTTTGTGTTCCCTAGTGGAAGATGTTCCACCATGGGAACAGAGCCATTATCGCCAGAAGAGGAAATTCAGTGAAGCAGAAAAAGGTAGGAGAGAGAAGAGAGTCGTTAACGTCGCAGATTAGTTGTGGAGAGGACGTTTCGGTAAAATAATATAATATTTAATATTTGATGAAGAAAATTGTGTTAGTCGATATCCATTACATGTTATTTAGTATTGGATTACTCTATTAATAGTTAAACATCATACAACAATCAACTGTCATTGAAAATGTATGGGAAAATTAACAATGACATGTTAAATACCCTAAACCGTAGCAATAAAATATATTACAAATACATGTTACAATATATAATAATACATAAGGTTGCTCATAAACATTAAATGTATTGAACCTCCAAATTGACTATGTTGTAGGGCATAAACACCATTAGGGCGACTAGTGAAATGGAAAATCATCCATCTACAGTCCATCCTTAACTCTCATTGTCCTGTTACACCGAATACACAACAGACAAAATTTAAGTTAGAATTGGGTAGACACTAAATTAAAATACACATAATATAGTCAGACTTAGACTATGTGAATGTCAACTTGGAAAGGAACGGATATGGGCAGAAGCGACGTCGCATATTACATTAATTGGTATCATTATAGCCGACCTAAGTGCAAAGTCGCACATCTAACTAATTTCATGGTTTTTATTGACATGTGTGTCGTCGGTCTGAATTTGGATTTACATCACAGAGGCCAACAGACTGATACTGACCTCGCACATTCATATCGTGCTTATACGAATAAGTAGTTATTATACACAATCAACCCTAATCTAAGCTTTTTTTTGCCATTCCCTACAAACATGGCATCATCCATGGAAATAGAAACAATATAAACTATATAACATGTAACACAATCATCATACATTATGCATATATACAAGCTTTGATCTATGAGAGAAATAACACGTAGAAGGTATGGTAATTAA
This sequence comes from Rubia yunnanensis, assembly GCA_037428765.1. Taxonomy (NCBI): domain Eukaryota; kingdom Viridiplantae; phylum Streptophyta; class Magnoliopsida; order Gentianales; family Rubiaceae; genus Rubia; species Rubia yunnanensis. Next base: position 57,731,749 of record CM075069.1, on the reverse strand, counting down.
ATTGCTAAACTAACCTTGGATGTATGGAAAACTACCTCAACTAATTTGAACCCGGATGTGCTCCATCATCGGGCATTTGTTCATATGTGGGAAAAAAATTGATCGAGCTCTTGAATTGTTGTATTAAATATGTGGATGGAGGAGATGGTGTGTTGTAGCTAGGGTTTGGAGAAAGTTTGTTATGGATGAAAATGAGTAATGGTGCTAGTTTTAATGACTTGAAATTTGGGGGGGTGGAATTTGCTTCATATTTTTGTCTGAAAATTTCGTTTCTCACTGAAAATTTTATTATGACCGACGTCAGTAGTTGTTTGGTCGTAGATCCGTATTTGGCGACATACCCGTGCCTTTGCACACGGGGGCAAATTGGTTTTTTTAAAGTGTCGTAAAATATTCCATGTTAAGAAATGGGCTCCTTCAGTGAAAATATGAATGCAAAAATATTATCTACAAATTTGTATTTGGACTTCTACCACTTTCTTGGAGGGACCTATAGTGTAAATATTTAAAAGTTCATTGGTGTAAATATAAGTAACCATCTATAATTTAATCAAGACCACGTACTAGCGCTTTATGAAATTTGATGGATGCAATTTTATTATATTTTATTTTTATGAAAACCCTAGAATAAGGAATTTCATTTGATTCTATGTGGTGGAAATCATTGTCTCAATAACGCTTATCCTAAGGGTATAAATGGAAATACTAATACAAATAACGGACAAATACCCCATTCCATTCATCCGGTCATGCCTAAATCGGAACATCTTGGTCATGTCATTGTGAATTAGATTATGGTATCTCCTAATTTACATTCCAGTTCTCCCACATTCGTGGAGGGAACTAAGTGCAAAAATTTAAAAATTGACCTGTGGAGGTAAAATCATGAACCGTGGAGGAAAAACAACCCAGAAGGGACCTAATTTGCCATGCTCTATCAAACTTATAATCCTCAAAAATGATTATATAACAGGCATGATCCCATAGAGACTTCTCCCAGTCAACTTCTACCAAACAACCTTCACTTACTTATAAGTAACCATCTATAATTCCAGTCAACATCTACAAAATAACCTCTGCCTATTTATAAGTAACCATCTATAATTTACTCTAGACCATGTACTAGCACTTTCTAAAATTTGATGGACGCAGTTTTATTATATTTCATATTCATAAAACCCTAAAATAAGGAATTTTATTTGATTCGATGTGGTGGAATTCATCGTTCTGATAACGCTAAACCTAAGCGTATAAATGGAAATACTTATACAAATGACGGTTTCATTCATCCGGTTAAGCCTAAATTGGAACATCTTGGTCATGACATTGTGAATTAGATTAGGGTATCTCCTAATTTGCATTTCCACTTCTCCCACATTCTTGGAGGGACCTAAGTGCAAAAAATTAAAACTTGATCCGTGGAGGTAAAATCGTGAACCATAGAGGTAAAATCGATTCAAAACATCTCGGAAGGGACCTAATTTTCCATCCTCAGTCAAACTTATAATCCTCGAAAATGATTATATAACATGCATGATCCCACAGAAACTTCTCCCAATTAACATCTACCAATAACATTTGCCTACTTATAAGTAACCATCTATAATTCACTCTAGACCACATACTATATTTTATTTTCATAAAAACCCCAGAATAAGGAATTTTATTTGATTCTATGTGGTGGAAATCATCGTACCAATAACGCTTATCCTAAGGGTATAAATGGAAATACTAATACAAATTACGGACAAATGCCCCATTTCATTCATCTGGTCATGCCTAATTCAGAACATCTTGGTCAGGACATTGTGAATTAGATTAGGGTATCTACATATTTGCATTTCCACTTCTCCCACATTCGTGGAGGGACCTAAGGAAAAAATTTAAAACTTGACCCGTGGAGGTAAAATCGTGAGCCGTGGAGGTAAAATAGATTTGAAACGTCCCGAAAGGGACCTAATATTTCATCTTCAGTCAAACTTATAATCCTCAAAAATGATTATATAACAGGCATGATCCCTCGGAGACTTCTCCCAGTCAACATCTACCAAATAACCTTTGCTTACTTATAAGTAACCATCTATAATATACTCTAGACCACGTACTAGTGCTTTCTAAAATTTGATGGACGCAATTTTAATATATTTTATTTTCATAAAAACCCTAGAATGAGGAATTTCATTTGATTCTATGTGGTGGAAATCATCGTTCCGATAACGCTTATCTTGAGGGTATATATAGAAATACTAATACAAATGATGGACGAATACCCCGGTCCATTCATCCGGTCATGCCTAAATAGGAACATCTTGGTCATGACATTGTGAATTATATTAGGGTATCTCCAAATTTTCATTTTCACTTCTTCCACATTCGTGGAGGGACCTAAGTGCAAAAATTAAAAACTTGACCCATGGAGGTAATATCTTGAACCGTAGAGGTAAAATCAATTCAAAACGTCTTGGAAGGGACCTCATTTTCCATCTTCAGTCAAACTTATAATCCTCGAAAATGATTATATAACAGGCATGATCCTATGGAGAGTCCTCCCAGTCAACATCTACCAAATAACCTTTGCCTACTTATGAGTAACCATCTTTAATTTACTCTAGGCCACATCCTATATTTTATTTTCATAAAAACCCTAGAATAAGGGATTTCATTTGATTCTATGTGGTGGAAATCATCGTTTCGATAAAGCTTATCCTAAGAGTATAAATGGAAATACTTATACAAATAACGGATGAATACCCCATTCCAATCATCTGGCCATGCATAAATTGGAACATCTTGGTCATGACATTATGAATTAGATTAGGGTATCTCCAAATTTTCATTTTCACTTCTCCCACATTTTTGGAGGGATCTAAGTGCAAAATTTAAAAACCTGACCCGTACGTGGAAGAAAAATTATTTTCGATTGAAACGAACATTGATAAAGTTTATGGACAATTATAAAATTCAATAAGTATTTCTATTATAATATAGAGTGTTTGTTAAGGTCAAGTATATATTTTTTGGTCAAATGTGGGCTCATCTGAAATGCTAGTGAGCTGAAATGGTGAGGGCCATAGTTGCATTTACTAATGTTAGTCATATGTCAGCAACAATGTCAGATATGGCAACTATACTGCGATATAGCACAGGCTGAGTTATAGCTTATGTATGCAGCTCATCTATAATACAAAGAGCCCATCTATGGAGCCAATTTATTACACATTATGTATGGGGCCCATCTATAATACTGCGATGTCACGATGAAGTTGGTGGTCTATCGACTTCAGTGATAATGGTCCCAATTTGCACTTACCGCAGCGGACAACACAAGGTCCCAAAATGACGCCGTTTCAAAATGGCTATAAATAAATGGTCCCCCTGAATCAGTTTTAAGTTCCTCATATCTAGGTTTCCCGCGAATACCAAGAATCTCTCCGCCCCTTTCCTCTTCTCCTTTTACAAAGTTATGAATTTCTACTCATGCAGTGCCTAAGTTTTTGTAATTGTTACCTCACCTTGTTTAATTAATCTATGCTTTTTGTATGAGTTGTATTGTTGGTTATCTAGTTCTTACTCAATTTTTTTAAAGTGAGAAGTTTTCATACATGTGAACCTAGGTATTATGTTCTTGTTTGTGTTAGGACGTTTTTGTGTAATTTTGTCTCCTTCATGCATGTTTTGTTGTTGCGCTTCTATTTTTTTCCTGTTTCTATCTTTGATGCATGTGATTTCGGTCTCCAGTCGCACGCCATTCAATTTTTTAAGGCAACCTCACATATTATCATTTCAAGTTGTTGCATAAGCCATCGCAGTTGTACCGATTTATACATCGATTTACCGATGTCTTAGCGACTTCGCATGTTGGCATTTTACTTAATTTAATATTTATTTTGCAACCTCGTTTTATCGTCAGTCATGAAATCGGTCTGGCTGAGTAAGCAGCGACCTCGCTGGAACATGTCAACACTACCATTGGTTCAAACCGACATGATCCTACGACACAGTACCGACTTTGCACATTTTTCTTATAAGTTAACGTAAACATATTTTTCACTACATATACATGACTCATGGCTGGTGAAGGTTCCTCTAGATGCCCATTTTTTGAGGTATTTACCATTTTACATAATATATTTACTAATACATGTGCACAGTACTATATCTAAATCAAATTTTATTTGTATTAATTATACAGTTTTCTGCACAAAAGAGAAACCATGAACCGGTTGTGTTCAATATTGAAGACCATACAATGGCTCCGAAAAACACGCATTTCCACTGCACCTTGAAGCAGCAAAACTTTGGGGAAAAAGAAACTTTGGTAAGGACTAAAACTTGCAAATAATTAAAATCATTAAATTATTTTATTTTTAGTTAGTACTATTTGTTTAAATTGCATATATTTGTTCATAATGATTTTTTTTCTGATTAGTACATCCCGATTGAAATTGTACCACTTCTGCCGGATGCGAAGAACCTCATTGTGATAAGGTGCTATGGGAAAGAGTGGCGCATGGCCTGCTCGGGCAAAGGGAAGATCAAGGCCCTGTCCCTGAAATGTTTTTTCGAGTTCCTTTCCGGCAACAATGTACGCATTGGGGACTCCTTGTTATTTGAGATCATAGAAGTTGGGGGCCGATTGTCTTCAAGGTTATCATAATTCGAGAGGCTTGATTTTCGTGTAATCTCTATTCTAATAATGGTACTCGGATATGTATTATTAATATTCGAATTATTTTGTATTAATGGATTTGTAAGGAGATCTTCGTGAATAAGGTTTTTCTAATAATTTTACTACCTTTTTTGAACGATATGTAAATGTCTATATGTGCGTGATTTTGAAAAACATTCCCAACCGTACCATTCAAAATGTTTTCATGCTGATTGTGGTTCACCCTATTAATAATACAACCATTTTCAATTGTAACATAACAAAACAAACCTTATTAAATTTTTGAATAACAAAACTTTAAAAAATCTCCTCGTTAGTCCTTCTCAACTTTAACTTCTAAAAGTTCTATATTTAATTTTATGCGACGCCAGTCATCCATCTCAGGCTCTGTCTGTGACATCGACAGAACACGCAATTTCGGAGACAATTTTATTACATGAATGCGACGTTGAACAAACATCGGTAAGATTATTTACCTCATTTTAAAATCTTTTACTTTTGTTAAAATAATGACCGAGGTAAAAACCCAATTTTTTACCTCAGTTTTTTTTATAACTGAGGTAATGAATATCTTTTACTTCAAAAAAATTGAGGTAAAAGAACTTTATACCTCGGGTTTTTGAGCTAAGCCAAGAAACCACGGTAAATATGGTGAAGTAATAGGTTCATTTTCTTGTAGTGTTAGTATGAACTCTAGTAGCTAAATTCATCACTTGGGAGCAATTGATTGAAAAACTCAAACTCATGTAGAGATATTCTATATTTTGCTCTTTCATGAACATTTTCTTAGCCTTTATTGTGCCATTAATGTTGATATTTGCTTCATTTACGCTATGAGTTGTTTGAGAATATAAAATGTTTGTATGATTTAAGTGCTAGGAGGTTAGGAATGTGCATAATTTCTTAGCTCTTTGACATGAAAATCCAAGAACGTGGAATTAGAACTTCCTGTTGTGTAATGTGATGTTGGTGTTGCTACATGAGCATGTTAATGTGGTTTGTTGTCATATTTATCATGAGGTAAAAATAAAAGTTTGAATCTTGAATGTTGATTGTTCTAGGTTTAATCTAATAAATGTTTTGTTTGGTTAAATGACTAGGCATTTGGTAGAATGATTGTAGTTGTCATCAAATCTATGATTCTTTGTGTATAATATCATTGATGAAGTACCTTTAGGAATTTTTTTTCTAAAGTGATCATCAATGAGGTTTGCAAATTGTCGTTGATTGCTTTTACGAATTATTCTTAAGAAGAAAGGGATGTTTATCTTCGAACTGAAGTGATAGCATTAACCATAGGCATTAAATATAAATGAATGAGTGAATGAATCTACAATCTATAAGAGGTTTGTAATAGTTGTATATTAGCTGTATATCTATAGTTGTACCAATATTTGGTTTCCTAGAATAGCGCTGTTGTATTCTGGTAGGACTCTACTTGTCTACTCTATTTATGTTCAATCAGATGAATGACAGAGGAAGGCGATTATGCAATCTAACATGGTATCAGAGCCTTTCTCTGTTTAGTTTATTTTGCTACGGCAATATTCACCATGGCTGGCGACTCCTCCGCCTCCAGTTCCGATACCTTGGACAACAACACCAACACTCCACCGCCAAGAGCCTCCCTCCACCCCGTCTTCACGGTCACCAACATCCAGAATAAAGTTCGCGTCTTGGATGGCACCAAAGTCACGTATGCTTCATGGGTTCGCCTCTTCAAGCTTCACGCCAAAGGTTACAAGGTTCTTGCTCACATTGACGGTACGCCGCCTCCCTCCCAAACTGATGCAACCTATGAAGCTTGGTGTGAAATAGACGCCCACATCCTTCAATGGATCTACGGAACATTGAATGATGATCTCCTCTCCCGTGTTCTTGAGGACGACTCCACTGCCTATGCCGCTTGGATTCGTGTGAAGAATATCTTCCACAACAACATGGGCGCCCGGGCAGCATCCCTCGAACATGAATTCAACAATCTCAAACTTGAATCCATGCCATCCCTTGAGGCATATTGCCAGCGTCTTCGCGAATTAGCTGGTCAGTTGAAGGACGTTGACGCTGCCGTGAATGATCAACGTTTGGTGCTTCAATTGGTTCGTGGTTTACCCTCTGAATATGACACGGTTGCATCCTACGTTCACCAAACCCTGCCCACTTTTGAAACTGCACGAAGCATGCTTGAGTTGGAGCAGCATCGCCGAGCCGGACGCGAAGAACCAGCGGCAGCAATGGTTGTTCCGTCGCTGCAGGCACCAGATCTTTTCCGTGATGCAACCGAGACCCAACCGAGACCTCGAGGATCTGGACAGCGTCGGGGTGGCTACCGTGGTGGCGGCTACCGAGGCGGCGGCTACCGTGGAGGAGGCAGCAATCGTGGTCGTCGCCATTTCTCCAACAACTCTCGGGCTCCTCCGCCACCTTGGGTGTCACAGTATGGTCCTCCGCCTGCACCTTATCCCACCGCCTCTGGTTGGGCGCCATCATGGCAGCCCTGGTCTCCTCCAACTCCGCGCGGACAGCCAATGCCGAACCCGGTTCGGCCGGCATCATCGCGCCCCAGATATGGACAGGCAAACTTTACTACCTATGATGCTCCTCAGGCGACTGACCTTGGACAGGCTTTCCAGACAATGTCTCTTCAACCCGGTGGTGATCAGCAGTGGTACATGGACACTGGCGCTTCATCTCACCTCACCTCCAATGCAGGTAATATTCTTACTCCTTCCAATACGAGCAATATTCGTTCTATCCTTGTTGGTAATGGCAATAGCATTCCAGTTTATGGTTCTGGTTATTCCAAACTCACCACCCCTGACCGCACCCTTCACCTCACCAATGTTTTACATACTCCACAAATAGTCAAAAATCTTATCTCTGTCCGCCAGTTTACCAAAGATAATTTTGTGACTGTAGAATTTGACCCGTATGGTTTCTCTGTGAAGGATTTTCAGAATGGGGGGATTATTTTGCGGAGCAATAGTGCGGGCGAGTTATATCCACTGTCTCCCCCTCAGTCGTCCAATCCAGTCTCTCCGTCGGCTCAGTCTTTTGTCGCCCTTGCCCCTGATCTATGGCACTCCCGTCTTGGTCATCCTGGTGCACCTATTCTTCGACATCTGCGCTCTCGTTCTCGTATTTGTTTTAATAAAGAGCCCAGCTCCAGTTTGTGTAATTCGTGTCAAGTTGGTAAACATAAACGATTACCATTTTCTGATTCTACTTCCAGTACGGTTGCTCCGTTTGATATCATTCATAGTAACTTATGGACGTCACCTCTTTTGAGCAAAAGCAGCTATAAATATTATTTGGTTTTTATTGACAATTTTAATCAGTTTGTGTGGGTTTATCCGCTTAAGTTTAAGTCTGAGGTATTCTCCAAGTTTGTAAAATTTCATGCTTTTGTTCGAACTCAGTTTCAGCGTAACATAAAATCCTTTCAATGTGACCTTGGTCGTGAATTTGACAACTCCTCCTTCCATGACTTTGCCGCGAAACATGGTCTCGTTTTTCAGTTTTCTTGCCCACACACCTCATCACAAAATGGTAAGGCAGAACGGATGATCCGTCGTTTAAACGAAATCATGTTAACTCTCCTTTACCATGCTTCCCTTCTTCCAACATTTTGGGTGGAAGCCTTACATACCGCTGCTTATCTCCATAACATTCTCCCAACCAAAGTTCTCGCATTCACATCTCCTTCTTCAGCTCTCTACCTCAAAGAACCTACATATGATCACCTGCGAGTCTTCGGGTGTGCCTGTTACCCTAACCTCTCTGCTAAAATCCCTCACAAACTTGCCCCTCGTTCTGCTCGGTGTGTCTTCCTTGGTTATCCATCTAATTTTCGAGGTTACCGTTGTCTCGATATCTCTACAGGCAAGGTCGTTCTGTCTCATCATGTAACCTTCGATGAGTCTGTCTTTCCCTTCTCTGAATCAGTAACAGTTAACTCATCTGCATATCGGTTCCTTGACCCGACCTTTGATCCCGTTTCTCCTATCTTCCTTGACTCCATCATTTCAACCGAGACCCAACCGCCTCCCAACCGAAACCCAACTGATACCGTCCATGACCAGCTACACCGTTCACCCGTACCCACTGTGATCAACCGAGAACCCAGCCGAGATCATGCCCGAGATCAGTTATCACAGCCCCTCCCCGAACCTGCCACCCGACCGACTCCCACATCTGATCCCCCAACCACACCACCTCACACTCCTGTTCAGCCCTCCTCTTCAATCCCTCTTTGCCCACCGCCTCCCCCACGGCCTACCCATACCATGACCACCCGTGCCATGAATGGCATCTTTAAGCCACGAGCCCTCATCTCCACAACCACCACCTCTATTTCGCCACTTCCCAAGTCTCCTCATCTTGCCTTACAGGACCCGAACTGGAATGCTTCCATGCAGGACGAATTTCGTGCTTTACAAGATAATTATACTTGGGAGTTGGTCCCTCGCCCCACCAATGCCCATGTCATTCGGTGCATGTGGTTATACCGTCACAAGTTCCACTCTGATGGCTCGTTGCTACGGTACAAGGCCAGACTTGTGGTTAATGGGAAATCTCAACATGTTGGCATTGACTGTGATGAAACTTTTAGTCCTGTGGTTAAACCTACCACTATCCGCACGGTTTTGAGCTTGGCAGTTTCTCGTTCTTGGCCAATTCATCAGCTTGATGTGAAGAATGCTTTTCTTCATGGTGACTTACAGGAAACAGTTTATATGCATCAGCCTCCTGGCTTTGTTGATTGGTCGGCACCTCACCATGTTTGTCGGCTTCGGAAATCGCTCTATGGCCTTAAGCAGGCACCTCGGGCCTGGTTTCAACGGTTTGCTACTTTTGCTTTGTCCAGGGGGTTCAAGAGCAGTGTTTGTGACTCTTCTCTCTTCATCTTGTGTCGTGGTGGTCAAACGGCGTATTTGATTTTATATGTTGATGATATTGTCCTCACTGCTTCCAGCACCACCCTTCTGCATGACATCATTTCTGAGCTATCTCAGGAATTTGCTATGACTGATCTTGGAACTCTTCATCACTTTCTGGGAATTTCGGTTACTCGTACGTCGACGGGCTTGTTTTTATCTCAACAACAGTATGCTAAGAGCATTCTAAATCGGGCTTCCATGGCTTCTTGCAATTCATCAGCCACACCGGTTGACACTGGCGCCAAACTTAGCGCTACCGCTGGAGCACTCCTGGATGATCCCGGTTTGTACCGGTCTCTTGCTGGAGCACTTCAATATCTGACCATCACCCGCCCTGACATTTCCTATGCTGTTCAGCAAGTATGTTTGTTCATGCATGCACCTCGGGAGCCTCATCTGCAGCTGATCAAGCGCATTCTGCGGTATATCAAAGGCACTCTTGATTCTGGCCTTCACTTGGTCAAGTCTCATTCCAGCTCTATCACTGCTTATTCTGATGCAGATTGGGCTGGCTGTCCGGATTCTCGTCGCTCCACTTCCGGCTACTGTGTCTTTGTTGGTGACAACTTGGTTTCTTGGTCTTCCAAGCGCCAGGCGACTATTTCCCGATCCAGTGCCGAGGCCGAATACAGGGGTGTCGCTAATGCCGTTGCTGAGACTAGTTGGCTACGTAATCTTCTCCTTGAGTTGCAGGTTCCTATCTGTCGTGCCACACTAGTATATTGTGACAACATTTCTGCAGTTTATCTTTCCAGCAATCCGGTACAACATCAGCGCACCAAGCATGTCGAGCTTGACATACATTTCGTTCGTGAAAAGGTTCAGGTTGGCCTAGTGCGCGTTCTTCATGTTCCTTCTGAGTATCAATATGCAGACATCTTTACCAAGGGCCTTCCGCGTTACCTTTTTACTCGTTTTCGGTCCAGCCTGAGCGTCCGTCCTCCTCCCGCTCCGACTGCGGGGGTGTAATAGTTGTATATTAGCTGTATATCTATAGTTGTACCAATATTTGGTTTCCTAGAATAGCGCTGTTGTATTCTGGTAGGACTCTACTTGTCTACTCTATTTATGTTCAATCAGATGAATGACAGAGGAAGGCGATTATGCAATCTAACAGTTTGGAAGTGAGGATTAATTGCCCCCAATGCTTTGTCATTTCTGATTTTACCAGGTTTAGTAGCTTGTTGCATGATTAGCATCGTTACCTTACTTTGCTAGTTGTCTTGTCTTTAAATTCATAACATAGAAAAGAAAAACTAACCAAACCCACCACCACCTCTCACCCCACTTTTTTCATATATATATATATATATATATATATATACACACACACACACATCTATATCTAGGCTATTATCCACTTTATATGCATGAACCCTTAGGAAAATGCATCTTCTCCGTGGACGACCTCGATTTGCCACTATCTACTTAATTGTATTTAAGAAGCACTTTAGGGTTTATAAATTGTAACTTTGAGAGGTACGACAACAACCTCCCACCAATCAAAGTTTCTATTACCTTATTTGAGTCAAAACTTATTACTGAAACTTGACCCGCTCATTTTCATCCCTCACTTTATCAACCACATCAGCATGCATAAATGTCCGTGCAGGAAAAATGGTACACTTATGCATGGACGGAGAGAGTAACTAACATCTACCAACACCAAAATTACAATCGCTCCTCGTGGCAAACTCACACGTGTTTACAAAAATGGCATTGTTAGGCTCTATTTGGTAGAACAGTGATTGTAAGTAAAACTGGCTTATTTTGAAAGTAGGGGGAGGCCAGCTTCTGCTTTTCCCCAAAAAATAACTTCTGCTTTCAAAATAAGCGATTTTTTAGCACTTTACCAAACACTAAAAAGTGTTTTGCTTATAAGCAAAACAACTTATAAGTTCGGCCAAGCAGAGCCTCAGTATTCCCTCAACGGAACACTAAAATCATTATGCTTTGCAAGGTTGAGATTGGAGGAAAATGATCTTAAAAATCACAATCCAAACACAAGAACACCACCAAAAAGCATTCGCTTTAGTGAACCTATTTCTTCCTTATAGTGCAACTCCAAACATGTTAAGACTTCATCCACGAGGAAGCCCTCAGGGTATTGTCTGTCATCAGCTCTAAAAATACAGCTTTTTCCATCCACATGAATAATGCTTTCCCCAGGATACTTCCTCACTTGATTGCCTTTCATCTTTGAGCGAACTGAAGCAACGCCATCCCACCTGCCTGCAGAAGCATATATGTTGGCCATTTCGACATATGGAGCTGCAGCATGAGGTTCCAGCTCAAGAAGACGGTCTGTTGCATACTTGCCAATGTTCGAGTTCCAGTGTATCTTGCAAGCACTAAGCAATGCTCCCCAAACGCCTGCATCAGGTTTGCAGGGCATATGTTCAACGTACTCTAACGCTTCTCTCAGTTTTCCTTGTCGTCCTAGTAGATCAGCCATACAAGCATGATGGTCTAAACTAGGATTTAGTTTATATTTAACAATCATCATTTCCATGAATTCCCATCCTTCATCCAATAAACCCCCATGAACACAAGCCTGAAGAACTGCAATAAACGTAATGCTGTTTGGCTTCAACCCTGAATTCAATAAGAGATTGAAATATTCCAGAGCTTTCTTTGACTCTCCATTTAGTGCATATCCTAAAATCATGGTAGTCCAAGAAACAATAGTCTTCTCGTACATCGCACAGAAGAGTTCCTCAGCATCTTTTATGTTTCCACATTTAGCATACATATCCAACAACGCATTGCATATCATAATGTCACTTTTTAATCCTGTTGAAACAGCATACTTGTCTATCCATCTCCCAGTCTCAAGTGCTCCAACCTGGCCACAGGCTGAAATCAAATATGTGACAGTAACTATGTCAGGTTTTTCCCCAGAAGCTTCCATGGAACTGAAAAGGGCTATGGCTTCCTCTAACTTCCCATTGTGGGCGTAACTACCAATCATGACAGTCCAAGAAATGCGAGTTTTGTATAGAATAGAATCAAATACACTTCTGGAGGAACTTACATCTCCACATTTAGAATACATGTGAAGGAGGGTATTAAGCAGAGAAACACCTGAAAAGCAACCCAACTGCAATCCATGGCAATGGATCAATTTACCTTGACACAAAGCATCAGGTCTCGCAATTGATCCAAGCAGGTTAAGAATGGTACTCAAATCAGGCCTGAATCCACCATCCAACATCTGCTTGTATAGAAGGATGGATTTCAACCCTTCCCCTGCATATGTACATCCTGCAATCATGGAATTCCAAGATACAACAGTTACAAAGTGAAAATCAATCCCATTAAACACCGCCTCAGACGACGCCAAATCACTACATTTTGCATAGGCAGCTACCCATGTATTAGCGACTGAAACAGCGGCTTCTAAACCGAGTTTGATCCCCAAGCAGTGAAAACAATTCAACAATCTTACATGGCTCAAACTAGACGCCAGCTGCGTCAACCCCATAATTGTAACAGAATCAGGCCTAAACCCGTGGGACATCATTTCTTGAAACAAACTTAAGGCTCTATCAACAAAACCCACTTGCACAAAACCCATAAGCATCGCATTCCAGGCAGTGACATCCCTCTCAGGCATTCTGTCGAACAGTTGGTAAGCGCTGCCAACTTCATCACATTTGACGTACATATCAAGCAAAGCTGTCCGCACGTACACATCTGAATAGTGAGGGGACTTGAGAATATGGGGATGAATGATTCCAGCGTATTTTAAGTCGGAAAGCTTGGCGCAGGCTTTTGCTACCAGGGGAAAGGTCAAGTGGTCGGGGTCCAGACCGTATAACTTCATTTGGCGGAAGAGGAGGAGAGCATTTTGAGGGTGCCCGCTGTTCACCGCAGCTTTTATGTTGGCATTCAAAGTCCAAACTCCTCTCAGAATCGGAGTAAGTGTCATTCCGTCGGAATCTGCTTTACACGGCGGCAGCTATAAATTTGCACCTCCTTTACTTTTCCAACTTAATGATCTCCGTTTCCGATAGAGCATAAAAGGCGAAATCCCTCCCACTCGTGTCATCTCCATTTCCGATATTTGTCAGCAAAAGGATCTAAACGTACATTTCGTACAAGTACGTATGTTTTCATGCTAGTCTTACACCATGGGTAAGAAACGGGAAAATTCTATATGTGTGGTTCCAGTATCTACTCATGGATATAAGCGTGTAGATGCATTAGCACAGTGCGTCATCTATGTTTTCTAAATTTTTTTAGTTCTGAAGGCAAATACGTTCTCAGTGCATTAATATTTTTTTTCGTCATAAAAAGAAGAGGACGCATTGTGTTAATGCGCCCTCCCTGAATTTTTTCATAGAATCCAAGAATGCGCCGGCAATTTTTGACTTGGCAGCATCCAAAAAACTACTGCATAGCACAATTTCGCCTGATTATTTTGACTTGGCAACATCCTGACAATTTTTTTTCATCATTCACTTTGTAGAATTTGCATGCATAAATCGCTGGCATGCATAGTCTTTGACCGCATGATTTTTTTGACTTGGCATGAAGACGCACTGTTATTTTTAGAATAACATACTCCCTCCGTTCCAAATTAAACTGCATACTTCATAAAATGTCACTATTCACCGTCCAACTTTGACCACATATTTAAATAGATATATAAGCAATAATATTATCATATATTATATGGTTTGATTCGTCGTAACACGTAGTTTATGAAAAGTAACTTTTTGTATGCCAAAATTATACGTAATTAAACATATTAACGATTAAACAAATTTCTTGATGAGCGTGAAATTCTCTCTCATACCATTTAATTTGGGACGGAGGGGGTAAAACAAACACGAGTCTACGAATGCACTATATTCACCCAAAAAAATATAAAGAATAATTTACAAATTATATATTTTACTGATTAAAATTACAATTTATATATTTTACTGATTAAAATTGTAATTTATATATTTTACTAATAAAATGTGGGACTAAAAAAAATATGTACAATAATAATATACATGTCAAATTCAATACCCATTTTTAATAACACTGATTTAAAAAAGGTATAATTTAAACAGTGTTTTAAAAAAATAAAAATATAAAATAAACACATTTGTTTATTTTAAAAAATAAATTCATGAGGAAGCATTCATATAATGCGTCCTCTAAACAATTCGTTACAAAAAAATTTAAAAAAATTGAGGACGCATTCTACGAATGCACTATATTCACCCAAAAAAAAATAAAGAATAATTTACAAATTATATATTTTACTGATTCAAATTACAATTTATATATTTTACTAATAAAATGTGGAACTAAAAAATATTATGTACAGTAATAATATACACGTCAAATTCAATACCCATTTTTAATAACACTGATTTAAAAAAGGTATATTATTTTGGAATGCGAAATGTATATTAACAGGAAATATATTATTTTGAAGGATGAATATATTATTTTTTTAAACAATTTTAACAATTCGTTACAAAAATTTTACAAAAAAGTGAGGACGTATTCCATGAATGCGTCCTCTTCAAAAAATTGTTAAAAAAATAAAATAAAATTCGAGGACGCATTCATGGAAAAAAATACATACAGAAAAAAAATAAAAAATAATGAGGACGCATTCCGTGAATGCATCCTCCATATTTGCATCCATATATAATATCATGCACAATTGCATCCGATTTTACTTGACCATGCACAGTTGGATCAAGCTCTCGTAAGAAACCACACAAATCCATGATTTTCTTACTAAGAAATTACACCATCTCTCATCTGGTTGGGTATCCGGATAAAGGTTTAGAGTATAAATTAGAAGAAATGAAAAGAAAATTTTTGGGTTGCACGAATTGGGTTATAAACTTTATTACCATTACACGTTGTATAATAAAATTTTAATATTGCAACTAAGACCTTTATATTTTATTATTCTAATTAAACCTCGTCTTTCTCAAGATTTTTCCTTCAAAAAATTATTTTGAAAATATAATAAAATACATATTTAAAAATAGACTAAATTATTTTTTTGGTCCCCTACAAAGTATCTTTTACTAT
Organism: Rubia yunnanensis; assembly: GCA_037428765.1. Classification (NCBI taxonomy): domain Eukaryota; kingdom Viridiplantae; phylum Streptophyta; class Magnoliopsida; order Gentianales; family Rubiaceae; genus Rubia; species Rubia yunnanensis. The sequence goes on along the minus strand of CM075069.1, from coordinate 57,716,089 downwards.
CTTTTGGTCCCCAGTTGCAAAACAACCCTTAGACGGTACCCTACAAATTCAAAACATTGTTTTTGGTCCCCAAACCCAGTTTCCGGCCAGATTTCTGGTTTTCAGGCTCACGTGCTAGTCACATGTCATTTTTTCCGGTAAGCTCAGGGCTAATTTGGTAATTTCACAAATTAAACACATTTAATTTGGTAATTTCACAATCAAGTTCCTATCTACATTAAATTACATTCCAGCCCATGTTCTTCTTCAACCAACATTTTCTGAGGTTCGATTACCCGCCACTGTCGTCCGCGGTGGAGGCGCCGCCGTTGTGGCTGTTGTTCTCCTCCTCCGTGGCGGCATCTTCGTCCTCGATGTTGTCTATGTCGGTGTCCTCATAATTGTCGTGGGCGGCGCCGCCGCTGCGGGAGGGCGGAGGGACGTAGAGCCTCTGTGGAGCTTGCGACCGCTCGAAGTTGTACGTTGGGTGACAATTGATGTTGAAACCTTCGAAGTCGAGCTTTCTCTTTGACATCTCTGAGGTTCGATTAGCCCTAATTTGAATCTGTTGGGTGGCGGATAAACCTTAGGCGCGGAGGGACGTAGAGCCTCTGCGGAGCTTGCGACCGCTCGAAGTAGTACGTTGGTTGACGATTGATGCCGAAACCTTCGAAGCCGAGCTTTCTCTTTGACATCTCTGAGGTTAGATTAGCCCTAATTCGAGTCTACTAGGTTGAAGAAGAACAGGGGCTTGAATGTAATTTAATGTAGATAGGAACTTGATTGTGAAATTACCAAATTAAATGTGTTTAATTTGTGAAATTACCAAATTAGCCCTGAGCTTACCGGAAAAAATGGCACATGACCGGCACGTGAGCCTGAAAACCAAAAATCTGGCAGGAAACTGGGTTTGGGGACCAAAAACAATGTTTTGAATTTGTAGGGTACCGTCTAAGGGTTGTTTTGCAACTGGGGACCAAAAGATAGTAAAAGATACTTTGTAAGGGACCAAAAAAATAATTTAGTCTTAAAAATAAAAAAGAAATATTTAATAATTTTTTTACAAAATAGACGAAATTAAAATTTTGAAAATGTATTATTAAATTTCACATTAAGTTTATGAGTCTATTTCTTGAAAGACTATATTTTCATAAGTTATGAAAAGACCAAGGTTTAAACTGCAAATTAGAAGAAATCATAATAATTTTTTCGGGTTGTATTAATCGAGTCACAAACTTATAACTACCGCACATTGCATAATAAAACTATTATATTACTGCTGAAACATTTTACTTTTTATAATTCAACTTTGTCTTTCCATATGCTTATGAAAAGATGGTCTTTCCCAAGACTTTGCCTCAATTTATTTTTGGGTGGACAAATTTAATTAAATTAAATATTAATGTTAAAATTAATGAGTAGAATAGAGGAAATCGAGTGAGGTACATGAATACTAGAAAGAGTGATTTCAACCATTGTAGAAAAAAAAAAGAATTAATTTCTTAGGATAAAGTGGAAGAGAGAGATTGAGACTAACAATATATTTAATTGCTAAAAAATCTTACCATTACACATGGCCTTACTACTCTCCCCATCCTTAAACCGTCTCTCCATCCCAAATTAAATCGTCCACTTTTCATTCTGGACTGTCACACCCTACATACACAAGATGAAGCAGTCCAAAATGACCTAGTTGACTGCAATAAAACTCCCGCACCCCAAAACACCTTTGAACTTGAAAGGAATTACTTGGCTTATGGGCTGATTTTATTTGGATTAAAGTTTTGTGATTTGACGTGTCACACATTCCATTCAAACTATGTACAATAGTGAAATCAATTACGGGTGTTTAAATTGTCCAACTAGATCCGATTTATTTTGATCCGGTTCATTCGGGTCGGATCGGATCAATGACCCATATAGATTAAAATGGGTTGGGTCAGGTTTTTACCCATTTGTAGCTTTGCCTCATTTTCTTGAAAAAAATCATTAAAAAATATAATATAATATATACACCATTAATTTACTTCATAAATAATTTTAACATTCTTGAAAAACATATATTAATTTATAAAACTAAAAATATTTTTTAAAAAAACAAGTTTACTATCTTTATATGATTTTAATCAATTTGGGTTGATTGTGGTCGACCCATAACCTTGTTTGACCCGACACGACCTAAACTATGAGAATTTTGACATGACCCAACCCGGCCAATTTGACCATAAATTTAGGGTCAATTTGGACTGGATCAGCTGACCCGCCTCGACCCATGAACAATCCCTAAAACCAACCACTCTTGTGGTTTCTTTCCATTAAATATTCAATTTTTCTCTTCCACCTCATCAATTGAACCACAAGGAAATAACTCTATTTTTACCTCCGCAATGGTTGAAAATATTGTGAAACCATTTCATTGACCCTACTTGATTTTCTCTATCTTACTCATTAATTTACCTTTCAAATGTGATATTAATAATACAATTTACTTTTATAACTTTTTTTCATCTTTTAAATTTCATTTTTAAAATTTCGTTTTTAACAATTTACTTTTTAATTTTATATTTTATAAAATAATACAATTTCGTTTTTCAAAATGGCAATTTGGGCAGAAATGACAATTGGAATTGGAAATGGAAATGTAAATGGCACGTGGGCCCTAACGAAATGGAAATGACAACCGCTCAATTAGTTGAGATCACATTGATACCCCAAACATTGATACCCCAATTGTGGAGTTTCGTGGTTTTAGTGTAATTTCAGTGTGGTTTCATTTTTGAATTGAAACCACTCTGAATCCCAACTACACATGCTCTAGTAGTATGTGTATCGTACCTCACACACCTTCCAACACATAGCATGTGATTAACTTTTACTCTCTCCAATTATTCATCTCTCACCGCTCCAATATTTTTCCCAACGCTACATTATTCTCCCCAATGCTCCCTTATCCTCAAGATTTCTTCTCAATCTCCACCTCTTCTTCTCCCTTATCCTCCTAAAACTCAATCCTTTCCAGTAAATCTTCATTTTTTTGCTCATTTTTTTCACTCGATCTATAACCTATTGGGAAAATTAATCCCCTTTGCACAGAATTAAGATGACAGAAAAGAAAGCAAGAAAAAGAACACAAATTTTAACGTGGTTCACCAAACATGTTGGCTACCTCCACGATCAGAAACAAATTAATCATATTTCCCAAATGAGCCAGACATATTACAGACGTTAGAGATTAGGTCACGTATGACCACTCAACCCAGATTACAGATACAGATGGGTGATTTATAGACCAGAACAAATGTCTACAAAACTCACATCTAACCAAAAGTGAAGAATCCTCAGACCACAATAGATGTCTGAAGAAAACTTACCTAAACTCCCTAATTCCCCCCTATGTATAAGAGTTCGAGTGCAGACGAAAAGTCTTCCAGCTCATGTACCTATTCCTTATTAATGAACCGTCCCTTGAGTTGCCCATTCATGAATGAAAAAAAACTCTTCAATTCTTATTGAAGATTTTTTTTTGAATTTGAAGAGATACCCAACAATTCCCCTCTCGATTCAAAATCCAAAACCAAATAAGAGCCAGATGCAAATGGGCATTCCAGATGCAGACGCACGTTGATTGTTTATTTGTGTTACTGCAAGTTACTTTAGTTGATCAACCCACCCGTTGTCTGAAATGCAATTTGAGAAAAACAAAGTTCTATTGTTGTGGTTGATATTGGCACAAATTCTGAAGAGAAGATGGTTCTGTAACTGTTGCATCTGTTGGGGTTTGCAAGTCTGTTATGCTAATAAGTTTTTTCTTGCTTGAACTTGTTGTCTGTATGTTTTTTTTATTATAAATACTTGTCTGGGTTGGATTTGTTTTGATGGTGGTATCTGGTGAATTTTGGTACATCTGTCTAGCATGATTCTGCATTTGTTTCTAGTACAGCTGGCATGACCACCGTGCATCTGGTACGTTTGGCAAAATCATCGTACGTCTGGTACATCCGTCTGTTTGCACTTGGCTGTTAGAAGATTCAAGTGTCAAGGGGGACTGTTTTGAATCTAATTATGTTTTTGCTCTTTGTTTTGTATTTTGAATTTTGAGTCGAGGGGAAATTGTCAGGGTCTCCTCAAATTCCAATTATGGAATCAGTTCAAAAACTCAAGAGTCTGCAATGGTGAGCTATTAATTAGTCTGGTTAATGACCTATTCAAGAGTATGTTAATGGCGAGCAGCTAATGAGCTGCTCTTGAACTCTTTAAATAGGGAGATTAGCTTTTGTAATAGGTGTGAGTCTTGTAGGCATCTGTTCTGGTATTAAGTTCACCCTCTAAGTCTGTACTCTGAGTCTGTATTATGCAAAACCTTCTGATAATAAAATCTAAGTCTGTTCCTAGAGGTAGCCAAAAATTAGTGAACCACGTTAAATCTGTGTTCAATTTTTTTCTTTTTGTTATCGTGATTCTGTGCAACGGGATTAATTTTCCCAATTTAACCTAATTTTGCTCTTTTCCTTGAATACATAAGTTTGTTTATTTTTTTCCAAAAATCCGTTGGAATGTGTTTATATCTGTAATATAGTCCTCAGATTGGACTTTTACGTGGTCAATTTTGGTTTAAACGCCAAGTTTGATGTTGTTCTTGTTAGACATCATCGATTTATTGGTGAAATATTGTGATTCTAGTTGAATATGATGATTTCGTTAAGATTTGAAGTCATGTTTTTCTTCGATTTACCATTCGTCCCTGTCGGACTTAACCCAACACCATGCGCGGGTTCAATTCCCGTCGTTCGCCCAAAATGTTAAGTTGATGGCATGGCCTTAAAATAAAAGTGAAGGGCGAGGCACCCTCCCCGCGAAGAAAAACCTTCTCCTTCAATTTTTCTTGCAACACTTATTTAAAATGTTACTATAGCTTATAAAGTGTTACTTAAACTTTTGAAAAGTGTTACCTAAATTTCAAAAAGTGTTACCTAACTGAGGTAGAGGCAGTAGTTAATGGTTTAAATAAAAACAGTAGTCCTGGCCCCGACGGTTTCACACCTAAATTTTACAGGAAATGCTGGACTATTATAAAGGCTGATCTTGTTCAGGCTGTTAATGATTTTATTGATGGTACTCCCCTTCCTAAAGGAATTTCCAGTACTTGGATTACTTTAATACCAAAAAAGATCACACCTTGTTCATTCGATGATTTTAGACCCATTAGTTTGTCTAATGCTCTTAATAAAATATGCTCTAAGGTTCTAATGGAAAGGCTTAGACCATATATGGATAGACTGATCTCTCCCAGTCAGTCAGCCTTCATGAAAAATAGGGACATCTGAGACAATATAATTTACCTTCAGGAGATGATTCGATTTCTAGATAAGAGAGCTAGGATCCCTAACTGTATTTTAAAATTAGACTTACAGAAAGCTTTCGATAGAGTTAATTGGCATTTTCTGATGAATATTATGCTGAAATTTGGTTTCCAAGGTAAATTTCTACATGCTGTTATGTCTAATCTTTCACAAGCCTATTTCTCTATACTTATCAATGGCAATCCTGTGGGTTTTTCAAGGCCTCAAGAGGAATTAAGCAAGGTGATCCCCTATCCCCCTCTCTTTTTAATATTTTCTCTGAAGCTTTCTCTAGAAGTTTAGCTTTCATTTTCCATAACAACAAGCTGTCTTACTATCAGCTACCCTCTACAATTCCACCAGCAACTGATCTTATGTATGCTGATGACACCATTATATTTATCTAAGCATCTAAATCCAATCTTGTCAGGATTAAAGCCTTCCTGGATATCTTTGAATACACCTCGGGACAAAAATTTAATTTTCATAAATCTGATTTTTACACTAGCAAGAGGGCTTCAATTGGCAAAATAAATCAGATAAGGATGATTCTTAATATGAAGCAAGGCTCTCTACCTTTTCAGTATCTAGGATGCCCTATTTTTAAAGGTAGAACACTTAATAGGTACTATCAGCCACTTATGGAGAAATTTGACAAAAAACTGCAAAATTGGAAAAATCAGTGGCTTAGTTCAGGGGGCAAACTAATCCTAATCCAATCCTGTTTGTATTCAATGCCTCAACATATTTGGAATGTTACTAAACCACCAAAATCAGTAATCAAGAGTCTTGAGAAAAGATTATCTAGGTTCTTCTGGGGTGAGTCAGATGGTAAAGGAAAGAAAGTTTGGAAAAAATGGGCTCACCTTGCAACTCCAATCTCTCAGTGTGGTTTAGGCTTTAGATCAATTAGAGATATTCTGAATGTATGCTCCCTTAAACTGTGGTGGAAAAGTCAACTAGGGAACACATTATGGGCTCAATTGTTATGGTCTTCTCTGATTCTAATAAAAAGTCTGTAACCTGGAAAAGGATTTGTTCGGTGAACACTTTTGCTGAACAAAACTCCTTTATAATTCATGGTAAAGGGTTATGCAATTTTTGGACATCAAATTGGTGCATGATAGGTCCACTTATAAACCATGTTCCAGATCATATCTCTGCACCAATTCTGTTTTGTACTGTAGCAGATTTTATTAGGAATAAAACTGAGATTATTGCACTGATTTCTCCTTACTTAGGAAATGATACTCTCTCATTCTTACAGGAAGCTGAACTTGTAGAGACAAGAGAGGATAGGATTATCTGGAAGCCTGATCCGGCTGGAAAGTTTTCATCTAAATCTGCATATAGCGCAATTACAGGCTCTTCGGGTAATTCTCTAGCCTTCAAACTCTTATGGCATAAGGCTCTACAAAAAAAGATATCTATTTTTTCTTGGAAGATGTTACATTCCCTTCTACCTTTTGATGATGTGCTAATCTCCTGTGGGTTTAGTCTTGCATCGAAATGTCCTGTTTGTTGCCATATGGATTTACTTGAACATTTTTTCATTGCATGCCCGCTGGCCAAATCTGTATGGTGCTATATGTCTTCTTTAGTTCAATTCCAAATACCTGAACCTCACTCTATAGCTCAAACCTTCTTCCTTTTTTGGAATTGTAAGGATCTATCTAAAGGCCATCAGCTGATATGTAACATAATCCCTCCTATTACTTGTTGGTGCCTTTGGAAAGCTAGGACTAGATATCTTTTTGAACAAATACCCTTCTCGGCTGATTACATCTGTAAGGAAGCTATTGATCTAATTAGGCTAGCACTATTCTCTAATCCTTCATATCTGAAATCCTTAAATGGCTTGCCTCATCCAATAAAAAATCTTTTACCTCAGTTAAGGCCCCCCTAAACCGATTGCTTGAACTGTATGCTGGGATAGACCTCCACAACATTGCATTAAGATCAACACTGATGCATCTTGGTTCCCAGATAAGGCTGCAATAGGGGTAGTAATAAGAGATTGTAGCGGTTCTCCCTTACTGATTAACTCTGCATCCATCTCCGCTGAATCAGCCTTACTTGCTGAAATTCTTGGGGTGGAAACTGCTTGCCAAAGCTATACTAACCTGGATGAATCAGTTATCATTGAATCGGATTCTTTATTGGCAGTCAAGATGATATGTGATCCATATACTGCTCATTGGCCTTTATTTAATGTTGCATACAAAGTCAATCATCTTCTTTGTGGTGCGGTGCTTAGGTATGTGCCTAGGGAAGGTAATTTGGTGGCAGATGCAATAGCTAAACATCATTCTGCACATAATCAGACTTTAAATCTCACAAATGTACCAATGCATATTCGGGGTCTTATTGCACTTGACAAGAAACAAACTCCTCAGATTAGAATTGTCTCCAATGGCTTGGGATAGGATTGATACTGCTGATGGTTTTTGATTCATGCAGGTACTCTTCAGACAAACCTCATTTTGGAAATCTCCTTCCACTACTTATGTTGCTGAGATACTGCTTGGAGCTTTTCGGAGAATTTTGCTCTCACTGCCTTCAATATGGGTTCTCCCATTTTGCAATATTATTTATACCTGACTACTTCTTAGTTTAGTTGCCTGGCCAAAGTGCGAATTAACACGGGGTGTGGAGTTTCGTAGCTTTGGAATCACAACTAAATAAACTTGACTAAGATTTCTCATATGTACAGTTCTTAGCTTAGGCTATCTTGCGGGCAATTCAGTTGCCTTCTGTAAAGTTCAAAAAATATACTATGGTCTTTTGGCTTGGGGAACCAAATATATCAACCCCCACCCTCGGGTGTCTTTCCATTTAAAAAAAAGAAGTCATTTTTTGCTTCGATTTACCATTCGTTCATGTTAATTTTCTCCATTGTGATTTCCCAACCTGTAGGTGGTTAATGAAGATGAGATCGTGGTGGTTCCATTTTCAGTGGCGGCGGTTCGTTGGTAGTGAAGCGTTTGAGTGTTCTTAGAAGGGCGTCCCTAGCTATTCAATTTGAAGGAGTTTCATGACCCATTGAGGTCCAATAGATTTAATGGTGGTGTCTTCTAATTTAGTCCTATTGTAGAATGTTATATGTAATTTGGTTGCTTGTATGTAATATTTCAAAAATTGGTGGGGGTGTTGTATGTTGAAGATGAACCTTTGCATGTCACTTTTCTGGGTCGATTTGTATTAGTTAGAGTAAATTAGATTTCTGATTAGATCTTGATTAATTATGGATAAGTCATGTTGACTAAGCCAGATTTATACTCATATTATGTTTCCTTATTGTACTATATATATATATATATATATTATTGTAAGCAATATAATAATTAATTACGGGAAATATAATTCTATCATGGTATTAGAGCATGGTCTAATCCAAGAACCTAAAACCTAAAAATCAAGTCGGCATTTTTTTCTCTTCTCCCTTTGACGTCGCTGACTTAGCATCTCCCCATTTTGTTTACCTCCCCCTTTCCTTTTTTCCGGTCAATTAACACATTTCCCGGTGTCTCTCAACTATCCAAATGGCTAAAGAAAAGCTTTCATACAACACACTGCTTCACATGATGCAGATCAAGCTTACCTCTACCAATTATCTCCTCTGGAAACGTCAGACTGGTTACGTTCTCCGACCTCAAAAACTCTACGGTTTTCTCGACGGCTAGACTTCCTATTCGACTCGTCCGTCTCCGCCGTCGGCCAGCTCCTCCTTTTGTGTTGGTCACGACCACCCCTCTTGGTGGCATAAAATCCGATCCTCAGGTAGCATACTTGAAGGCTATGGCTGAGTATGAGCAATAGGTCGATCAAGATCAATGAGTATGTATTCTTCTGTTTTCTTCTCACACTCCAGAAGCCCTTGTTGAGATTCCTGAATGTTCAACGTCCAAGGAGATTTGGGATCATCTTGCCGCAACCTATTAGAATAGCAACACTTCCACCACCCCCTGCTTCCGTGCAGTCGCTCATGGTATTCAAAAAACCGGTACAGTATATGAACTCCATATTAAATTTAAAGAAATTTTGACCGACTGTCTATTATGGGTTCTCCGGTTAATAATGATGATCAAATAGTCTGGTTTCTTATTGCCCTTAGTAATGAATTCAAAGATTTTTTTTGCTCCGTTGATAAATTCTTCCCCTACACCCCTTTATGCTGAAGTTTTGTCACGTGCTAAGAATCATGAGGAATTTTTGAAAAATCTCCAAGGATATTAAGTACCTGCATCTAGTCTAGTAGTTTTTTCTACAGGTGAGATGCCCCAAACTGGCAGCGCATGGGATCACGCACCGGCCAAGGGTGGCGCCGCGTGGGGTTCATGCGCAGCCAGAGGCGGCCGATTTAGTGGTTGCCAAGGCGGTGAGTTTGGCTCTGGTCCTGGTCTTTTCACGGCTGGGGTTGGTTCCAGACGTGGCCCTTCTCACTGTACTTAGTGAGGTTGTTCGGGCTATTATGCTGCTACTTGCTACAAGATGTTAGCGCAGACTCGTCGTTATGACTCCACACACTTGGCCAAAAATTTTCAAAATTTCTTGCAGTTAGAGCCATCATCTCACGCATCAGACTGGTATGTTAATTGTGGTGCTACCAGTTATATGGCGTCTTCAGCCTCTGGCCTTGATAGTGTCACACCTTATTCTGGTAATTCCTGTGTTTCTGTTGGTAATGGTGCTTCTATTCTAATTTCTCATAATGGTGATTCTTGGATTTTTGATACCTTGACACTGTATGATGTTTTGGTCATTCCTACCATCACTAAAAATTTATTGTCTATTAGTAAATTGATCAGGGATTTAAATGTATTTGTCACTTTTGATGACCGAAACTTTGTGATTCTAAACAAGGTTTCCAAGGCAGTCGTGGGCAGGGGCCACATTGATTAAGGACTGTACGTGTTAGATAAGGGTGATGCAGCTCTAGTTTCCTTCTTGCAACAGAATAAAGGACGGACATCATATGAGCTTTGGCATGCTCGACTGGGGCACGTGCTAGTGACTATCATCTACGGTTTACAGAGGTCCAGTCTTCTTTCAGTTTCCTCTTTAATACCTAAACTGCATACTTGTGCTCCTTGTGTTTTGGTAAAGGGACAGCGGTTAACTATTGTTGAGAATCATAAGCGTGATGCGCACGTCCTGGACTTGGTACATTGTGATTTGTGGTTTCCCTCCCCAGTTTTATCTGAAAATGGGTTTTCTTATTATGCCTTATTTGTGGATGATTACTCCCGCTTTACTTGGTTTTTTCCACTGCATCAAAAATCCAAGTGTTTTGACACTTACTTGCAGTTTGAAGCCTTAGTCGAGAATCAATTTATGTCCAAAATAAAGGTTTTTCAAAGTGACAGTTGCACTGAGTTCTTAAATATGTGCCTACGATCCCATTTTTCTTCCAAAGGCATTCATCATCAAGTTTCGTGCCTATACACCCCGGAGCAAAACGATTGAGCGGAGCGCAAACACAGACATGTTGCAGAAATGGGCCTCACTATGCCTTTTCATTTGCATCTACCCTTGTCCAGATGGGATGATGCTTTTTCCACTGCATTTTACACTATTAATCGGCTTCCCACTGCGGTGTTACAAGGGACTTCTCCCTATAGACTTACTTATCAGCGTGATCCAATTTACTCAAACTTCCATCCTTTTGGTTGTCGAGTATTTCCATATGTTCGTCCTATGGCCCCATCATAAGTTATCTCCATGGAGTATTCCTTGTGTTTTCATCGGTAACAGATGCCATTATAAGGGTTTTTGCTGCCTTGATCCTTCCACTGGCAAGATCTATGTCACCTGTCATGCTTGTTTCGACGAAGGTTGTTTTCCTTTTGCCTCATCTTCAGCCTTGGCAACTGGTTTCTCTCTCTCAACCTTAGATGTTTCTGCCTTTCTGGACACTGACGGTAGTTCTGGCCCACTACTCTCAACCCTTGATCAGCCGTCATCTACGCCCTGCACTATTTGTTCGCCGGACTCTGTTCCACTGTCTCTTGACCGAGAAACCCCCCCACGGTCACTAGTGGCCAGTCCTACTCCTATGGCAGCATCATCTTCGGCCACCTTGGTTGTTCAGTCCCCGACGTCCTCTTCGGCTCCTTCTCTTCCGGCCTCTTCACAACAACATCATACTCATCGCATGGCCACTAGATTATCCACTGGAGCTATTTAGCATCGAGACTATTCTGATCTTGTGGCTCATGGTCTTCTTCCTGCCGTTCTTGCCCAGTCAAAGCCCACAAATTATTGTTCGACGTTGAAGGACCCATCTTGGGTCGCTGCTATGAATGATGAGATTGCTGCTTTACGAGGCCAGCACACTTGGGATCTTATTCCACGCTAATCTAGTGTCAACATTGTTGGATCCAAATGGGTTTATCTGCTAAAGTATCATCTTGATGGTACAGTTGATCATCACAAATCTTGGCTTGTTGCGCAGGGATTCTCTCAGATTCTAGACTTCGATTTTAATCATACTTTTAATCCGATGGTCAAGGCCTCCACTGTCTGGACTGTTCTTTCCATTGGCACTATGCGCTCCTGGCCTCTTCATCATTTGGATGTCAAGAATGCCTTTCTGAATGGTATTTTTGATACTCCGGTATATATGGCGCAACCAGTTGGTTACAAGGACTCTCTTCATCCAGATTTTGTTTTCCGCTTGTGAAAGGCCATTTATGGTCTTAAGCAAGCATCTCGAGCTTGGTTTCAATGGTTCAACACCTATCTATCTCAGCTCAGGTTTCGGTGCAATTCTGCCGACACTTCCCTTTTTGTTCTCTCTGAGGCTCATCATTACTCTATGTCGATGATATCATCCTCACATGCAATGACTATGGGCTCCTTTGACAGTTTATTGATCGGACACATAGGGAGTTTTCTATTAATGATTTGGGCTCCCTCCACTACTTTCTTGGCTTAGAAGTATCACTCACTTATTCAGGTCTACTTCTCGGTCAAGCTAAGTATATTCGGGATATTCTCACTCGTGCTGAAATGTCCGATGCTGCCCCGATCTCTACCTCATTTTTTCCTGGTTCGCAGTTACACAGCTCCAATAGTTTGCCATTTCAGAATCCGACACTGTATCGGTCCCTTGTTAGTGCCCCACAGTATCTGACGATTACCCGCCCTGATTTGGTGAATGCGATTAACACCATCAGTCAATTTCTACAGGATCCTCGTGATAGCCATTACGCTGTAATCACACGGATTCTTCACTACGTCGAGGCACTCTCCACTTCAGCCGCATCTTTCGCTCAGCCAGTACTCCTGAGGTTTTTGGGTATTTGGATTCTGATTGGGCTCATTGTCTCGAGACTCACCAATCTACATATGGCTATGCAGTATTTCTTGTTGGAAACCTTGTTTCCTGGAGTGCCAAGAAGCAGCCTACCGTTTCTCATTCCAGCACTGAGTAGGAGTATCGAGCTCTCGCCAACACAACCTCGGAGGTGGTATGGATGACTCATTTACTTCGTGACCTTCATGTTCCACTTTCGAGCTCCCCACTGCTGTTATATGACAATAGTAGTGCCATTTTCTTAGCTCAGAATCTGATTTCTCATTAGTGGGCTAAGCATATTGACATCGACTATCACTTTGTATGTGAGTTGGTGGTGATATGAATCTCCTTACGAAGACTCACAATTTGCGGAATTAATATCTTTGATCTAGTGAAGAGATCTGCAAACCCGCACTATCTCTCACGAAATTCAGGAGTGTAGCCCTCGGGGTACCCCTAACTTCAACTTGCTCTCTAACTATCCCTCAGGATTCGATTACAAGATTTATTGATACTTAACTAGCCCTCGGGGTTAAGCAACAATGGAATAGCTTGCAAGAAAATAGTATGAACTCAAAAGGTTGTATATTTGATTGACAAATGTGTTAAAATTCATCCAAAGGCCTCCCCTATTTATAGGGTTACAATCATGCCACAAACCCTGATCACAACTGGAAACTGAATTGATTTATGACAGCTTTAAGAAGCTAAAATCATATCTAACTAGAATACCTAAAATAAATGGTAATCTAAGGTAATCTAGTTGAATTCTTCAAGAAGTAACCTTGAAGAATATTACCTTATCTAATCTTACCAAATCTAATTCTAATCACAATAAAACTGAATATACTAAACTCTAATGGACTGCATTTTTGAAATTCAGCTCTTCAAAGCCCACATGGCCGAACTATCAATCCATAAACTCAAAATAAAATAATTTTACAATAATTTTCAGTGATCACACTATCTTATTAAAAACCCAGCGGGAAAAATAGTTTAGTGTTCTTCATGATGTCTTTGGTTTGCCGACAATCTTGAATAATGAATCCAAGATGTCGATGGTGACTCCTTCAATTTTTCATCATAAAGTTGATCCATCAAAGTATTTAAAGCACATCAAAGCATTAGATAATCATATCATTCCCTCTCGGATCGAAAAGTTTTGTCCTCGAAACAGGAAGCATATAACCTATAAAGACATCCTTGAATTCCTGCAACAACTTAACAAACCGTGAAAGCATATCTACAGGAATATCTTTATTGGCATAGTAACTTTCTCTAAAGGAAATTATAAGAACAAAAGAATGATTAGTCAAAGATCAATTCACATCTCTTATTGAAGCATAAAACAATTTACCAGAGTCAGTAGTTCATGCTTCATCATATAAATAGAAAGTAGCGAACTAAGATGGGAAAACAAGACTTTATGCGACTTTTCATAATCATTCTGCAACTTACCTATCTTACATACCATAGGATCAACCTGGAACTTGTCTATGGCAACATTTACTATCATTTTGGCAGAATCGACACTATTTTGGTCTAAATTACTTGCTCCTTGTGGGGCAGTAATTTCGGCAACATCTGTGGAATACGCCTAAAAAATATCTTGTGTTTCAGGACCTTGCTCACCTCTGTTAACAATGATGATTTTATCATCTATTTGTTCTTCTTCGATGTCATACCGTGCATGCACCTCCTATTCTTCCTTCTCTTCCATTGTTGTTATAATTCTTTTAAGGGGATAGTTATTGTGAACATTTCCTTTTTCATTATAATGAAAAAATGTAGGAGTGTTAGAAGAAACTGTATTTGACAAAGTAGAAAATAATTTACCTGTATTTTGGCTAGGAGACTGATTGGTTGCAATCATTCTTCGATCAATGGGTTCAAATGGTGGATTTGAGTAGGTTTTGGTCAAAGTAGGGTTTCCTCGGCCACCCATGTTCGAATTGGTACAACCCCTGGTCAAATTTGGGCTTCTGAAATCAGAAAATTGCCTTTGACTGTCATAGCCGAAATTAGAGCTTCCACTGGGCCTTAATGTCAACTCAACCAACCTAGCCTTGAACAATAAATCTTGCATGGAAACATAATGCTAAAGCTTATCTGAAACTTGGAGATTTTCTCTTAGGCCTTCAATAAACCGATTCTTTATAAAAGCATCATTGTCTCTCATGTCATCTCTTCTCATAGCTGACTCAAGATCTTGCCAGTATTCATATACACTGTGGTTTCCTTGCTTCATAGTGTTGAGATACACATGTTGCTCCATCAAATATGTTCGTGGAACATGATGTAATTGAAGCTTGGTTTTCAATCTCTCCCAGGTGGAGATAGGTATTTTACCAGCAAGCTGTCATGATTCTTTTAAATCTTCCCACCATTCTGTGGCATAATGGGTGAAAGAATACTGTGCAATCTTGATCTTCTCTTTCTCACGGTAGTTGTAAAGATAAAATTGGTTCTCGGTCTACCTCTCCAAATCCAAGTATTTGACAGGATTGTGTCGACCTTCAAATCTAGGAATAGCATCCTTGAAACCTTTGATGTCATGAGCATATTCAACTTGTCTTACAGAACGAGGTGTTGTTGGATTTGATAACTCATCTACCTTCCTATTCAATCTCTGAACCTCACTCATTATGACATTTATGAAATTCATGGAATTTATTTTAGGTTTATTGTTGGGATTGCCAACAAATGGCAAGACAAATTGATCATCCGCCATCCCTACTAAGAAGAAACAAACCGTCAGAAATAAATGTCCCCCCTTCCCCTTTGTTTGGTAAGGTCACTCACCAAGTGTATAACACTCACAACTCACAAGGCGAAGACTAATGCAAGGGCAATTGATCAGTTCACTGCAATTCAAAGCAAACTATGGAGATGAGTACTGCAGAACTTATTTCGAAATTTTAAAAACATATAAAATCAAAATTTGGCTCTACGATCTGAAATTCCAAATCCTACAAAGAATAAGTAACAAAAAACAATTTGAATGACACAAATTGGAGCTGTATTGAATGAATTATGACCAAAACAAGATGACAAAGTCTTGTGCGAGACGGTCTCACAGCGAGACCGGGGTTAAATTATAAATAATATATACTTAATTTGGGATGGGGTATTAATTATAATTTTCATATTTTTAGGGATTAAATTGTAATTACGGTAAATATGAGCATACATTTACTGTATCTCTTCCTCTTCCCCTCAGTATTTACCTTTTGTTTTTCTCTCTCGAAATCCGCTTCTATTTTCTGCCGTCCTTCTCTTTTTCCCTCTTTTCCAGCGACCCAGGTTTTCTTTTTTCATCGCGGTTTCTGTACTTTCTTCTGTTGTTGCTGCTTAATACGCATTATATCGTGTTTTGACGTGAGTGTAATCGGTTGTTCTGGTTCGATTTTTGGAGTTTCTTGCAATTTTGCTTGATAATCGGTTCGGCTCTTCATCAGGTAACTCCGACAACTTAGATTTGTTCTTGTAGCCGATAATCTTTGTTTTTTATTCGTTTTATTATATGGTAAGCTTTTTGTTGTTGAGCTATGAGGTTTCTCTACTTTTTTACGATTATTACTCTATTCTATTTTGAGGTTGTTATCGTAAATGAAGAGGATATTGCGAAGCTGAATGTTTTTACATGCATGTTGTTTATTAGGTTTTCATTGATGTCGATCTTTTTTAACTCTATTATTTTTCATGTTTATCGTTTTGTAGATGTCAAAGAAAGGAGATGTTGTTGATTCCGGTTGTATAGACTATGCTGTGATTAAAATTACCGTTTCTTCGAAGGCTGCTGTAAAGCAGAAGAGGAAGACTTCTTCCCAAGGTTTGTTGCTTTTTTTTTAAATTTGTTTGGCGGGAATATTTGAATTTATTACTATATTTGTTCATTTTTTGTCGTCTAGGGTTTTACATGATGTTTTAATGTTTGATTATGATGTTTCAAGGTTTTCATTTGACTTTATTTTTTGTTTATGAGATGTTTCTATTGGAAAGGTGTTATGTATGTTGTTCTTATTGTATGTGTGTTTTACTGTCAATATTGTATGATTTTTAAATTACAGTGATTCTATCATAATTTTTAGTAAGAGTGATGATGTAAGTATATCAGTTGATGTTTTCATTATATATGTTTTTATTTGATGCTTTAGAGTTCTGATTTGATGATACAAGTATTCCATTTGACTTTACTGTTCTGATGCTTTACAGTTCTGATATGAAGTATATCAGTTGATGTTTTCATTATATATGTTTTTATTTGATGCTTTAGAGTTCTGATTTGATGATACAAGTATTCCATTTGACTTTACTGTTCTGATGCTTTACAGTTCTGATATGAAGTATATCAGTTGATGTTTTCATTATATATGTTTTTATTTGATGCTTTAGAGTTATGATTTGATGATACATGTATTCCATTTGACTTTACTATTTATGATGCTTTACAGTTCTGATTTGAAGTATATCAATTGATGCTTTCATTATATATGTTTTATTTGATGCTTTACAGTTCTTATTTGATGATACAAGTATTCCATTTGACTTTACTAGTTCTGATGCTTTACAGTTCTGATTTGAAGTATATCAGTTGATGTTTTCATTATATATGTTTTTATTTGATGCTTTACAGTTCTGATTTGATGATACAAGTATTCCATTTGACTTTACTAGTTCTGATGCTCTACAGTTCTGATTTGAAGTATATCAGTTGATGTTTTCATTATATATGTTTTATTTGATGCTTTACAGTTCTGATTTGATGATACAAGTATTCCATTAGACTTTACTATTCTGATGCTTTACAGTTCTGATTTGAAGTATATCAGTTGATGTTTTCATTATATATGTTATTTATGCTATAAATATTTTTCCTTTTGTTTTAGATTGTGGCGTTCCTGTACGAAAATCTAATAGGATTCGTGGTTTGACGACACCTACATTTACTGCAGGTATATGTTTATCTGTATAATTTTGTTGTATGTTTTAAATTTTTATTAATATTTTAGTTTTCCTCCAGCTTTGAATCCAAGGAATGTTAAAAAGAAGAAAGTTGCTGAGGTGTCCATTCCATCATCTCCAGTTCCTGATTCATCCATTCCTAAAGAAATTGTCCGGAAGAGGTGTGTAAAACAAGCTGCTGTTAAACGAGTCAAATTGATTAGCAGTAAGGGTAAGGTTCTTGCTGATCGTGATAGCTATTCTGATGCTGAAGGTATTATTCAAATTATAATATTATGTTTTATTATGTGCTTTGATACTATCTATTTTAAATCTTTCATGATGTTTTATGTTTTTTAGAGGAGGGTGCCAGTAAGATTCATTCCAGCCAACTTGCTTCTGTTTTAGCTGAGAACGCAACTGGTAATATTTATAATTTTGATTTATTTTTCATTTTATATTTTATAAATTTCTCTGTACCATTTAACAATATGGTTTGATGTTTGATATAATTCAGATGAGGGTATCAGGTAAGGTTATTCTGAGTCTGGAAAAAACTCTGCTAAAAAAGGTAAACATTATTTTTCTCTAATACTTGTTTTTCTAATTTTTGATTTTTTATTCATTACTCTTTACCCTTTATCAATATGGTTTGATGTTTTATGTAATTCAGGTGATCGTGTCAGTTTAGCATCTGCTAGGGCTGGAAAAAATTCGGCTGAAAAAGGTAAACATTATTTTTCTCCAATACTTCTTTTTTTGATTTTTGATTTTTTATTCATTACTCTTTACCCTTTACCAATATGGTTTGATGTTTATGTAATTTAGGTGATCGTGTCAGTTTAGCATCTGCTGGGGCTGGAAAAAATTCTGCTAAAAAAGGTAAACATTATTTTTTAATACTTCTTTTCTGATTTTGATTTTTAATCCATTACTCTTTACCCTTTACCAATATGGTTTGATGTTTATGTAATTCAGGTGATGGTGTTAGTCAAGGTTCTGCTCTGGCTAGAAAAAAATCCGCTAAAAAGGGTAAAGATAGTTTTCCTTTTAAATTCTTCTTTTTTCTTATTTTTATTTATTTATTAATTACTCTATACCATTTACCACTATGGTTGTATGTTTCACATTATTCAGATGAGGGTGTCAGCCATGTTTCTTCTTCTGACCTTGGAAAAAAATCTGCTAAAAAGGGTAAAAATAGTTTTTCTTTCCAATACTTTCATACTTTTGATTTTTATTATTTATTATCCTTTACCAAATAGGACTATGTTTTTATGTTTCAGCTTCTGATCTGCCTGGGAAAAAAATCTGCTACAAAAGGTACAATATTTCTGATTGTTTATGTTTCAATTATTACCTTTTGCCTTTTATTACTATGGTTTGATGTTTTATATGTTTCAGGTGATGCTGTAAGTCTAGATGCTGGAGTTGCTGATATCCTATCTGGTAAATCATATGTTTTAACCTTGCTGTTTTAAATTTTCAATTCATATCATATTTTTTTGTTACCCATCATTTGACTGTATTTAATATTTTTGTTTGCAGAGGAGATCTTCAGTACTGCTCCTTCTTAATCTCAAGGACTTGATGCTACCATTGATGAAACTGGTCATGCAGATCAGGCTAGTGGTGATGATGATAAAATGGAGACAAGTGATGGCTCAGATGCTGATGACAGTTCTGACAGCGAAGGTGAGAAGCTAAATGATGTTGAGGAAGATAGTGAGGCTGAAGAGGAATCTGAGAAGGAGGGAGGGGATGAAAGTGAAGACAATTCTGATGAAGGTGAAGAATCTGACAAGGGGGAGGATTCTGAAAATGTTGTTGATGTTTCAGAACAAGTTGGTGATGATATTGGTAGTAAGTCTGACAGTGAGGAGGATTCTGACAATGGTGATGAGAATAAATTAGTGAGTGGGGAGAAACATGATGATTCTGATGAAAATGAGGATGATGATGAAGATAGATGTGATGTGAAGGAGGATGACTCTGATGAAGTGTTTGATAATGCTGGTGGAGAGTCTGATGATTCAAATGAGGAAGGTGGCAAAGGTGTTACTGTATGTAAAACAGCTTCCGTTGGTAAAGGGAAATCTGTTGTGAAGAAGAATGTTAGAGAGAAGAGTGGGGGAGTTGTGAAGTCGAAAAATCTAAAGGGTGTCAATGATTCATCCAGGTATGCATTAATGACTAACAGTTTTATGATATGTTTCATATTTCAGTGTTGCTTATCTTTTTTTTTTATTTTTTTGCAGCTCGAAAAGGGGCTACTCTACGAGGTGTAGCCCTGGTAAGATTGTAAAGCTTGTGAAATCATTGACTGATGGGCAGATCAGGTCAGTTATTGATATAGGATGTGAAGGATTATTGAAGATAAATTTTGGCGTCTTGCCCAAAAATGTGATTCAATATCTGATATCTAACTTCAACCCAATTAGTCGCTTGCAGTGAATAGGTAGTGATACGTATTATATAACCAGGGATGATGTTTATGATTCCATGTGTCTACCTATAAGTGATGTTGAGGTTGTAGAGGTTAATAACTCGAGTAAGGGGCAGAATAGGGATATGGAGTTGAGGCTTAAGTGGAAGATGGATTTAGGGGCTGATAAACATGACAATATTCCCTGTGATAGGTTGCTATGTAAGATGTCATTATTGACTGAGGGAGGTGATCTTTTTAAGAAGTATTTTCTGATGTATGTGTTGTGTACTTTCCTTGCTCCCACATCTAGAAGTACTGTTGATTTTAAGATTTTAAGGGTTGTGGAAAGTGTGAATGAAATCAGGAATATGGATTGGTGTGGGTATGTGTTGAAAAAATTCTGTGATGCTGTTGAGAGGTACAACAAAGGTCCATTTGATGCTGTAAATGGTTGTGTATTTCTACCTTTGATGTGCTATCTTTATAGATTTCCATTTCAAGGAATCCCATTGCCTACTTCCCTCCCATTAGTCCAACATTTTAATGACAGTAAGGTTAAGGTAATTTGTAAGTCCATAGTGAGTGCTGGGTTTGATGCTTGCGTGATGAGCGGCAATGGTTTTCCTTTGACTTCAATGGGAAAATTAAAGTTAGGTTCAGGACCAGGTAATGGCACTGCCCGCAGTACCTCTTGCTTTGTAGTGTTGGAAATTCCTGACGATTTACCCACTGACGAGAAAATTCTTGCTGAAGCTCCTTCTGTAAGTTTTTTTTAATTTATCTTATGTTTGTTTTTTTATATGATGTTTCAAATTGTGAGTAATAATTTATTTTTTTGTAGGATGCTGTTGAGCGCTCAATGCGATTTGCTAGGAATATTGAAATTGTTACCAGATCCTATGTAGCTGAGATGATGAAGCTTAGTGAAAAAGCTTCAGCTATTGCACAAGATAGTGTTCCTCCGGTTCATATTCCTATTTGTTCACAGGATTATTTTTCTGATGGTTTTTTTTATCATATTGAAGAAATCATTAAGAAGTCAGTGAAGAAGTGCACTCCTGAAGTTACAATATTGAAGACTGGACCTGAACCATCTTTTATTCTTGGGATTGAGAGCTTGGAAGATATTGGACGAGTTGCAGGTTCTTCTACTGTCGTACGTGAAAAGAAGGGGTCTACAGTTGCTCAGAAGAAGGGAGGACAAGTGGGAAAGTCATAAAAGGGATTGAAGAAGAAATAATTCTTTTTTAATGATGTGATGAACTTGTGTTTGAGAATGATGTTTTTAAGTACTACTGTTGGATGGTTTTTAGCATTGTTGGTTTTGGATGGTTTTTGGATGTGATGAACTTAAGTTTGTGGATGATGTTTCAAGTATTTTGGATTGTTGGTTAGGTGATTCTCATAATTCTTGTTTGAATTTGACATTTTAAAGTAATGCAGTGATATTTCATGAGTATGTCTTGATGTTTTATGGTGTTGATAGTAAATCTTATTTTTATGCTTTATTTGTAGAGTTTTTTTTTACATTAATGATTATGTTCGAAAGATTATGTTTTAAAATTAGGTTCTCACATTTTAGGTGTTGTCTAGTTTTATTTATAAAAAAATGTGACATATTTCTAGTTGTAACTTTTGGTATATGTAAAAATCCAGTAAACTTTAAATGCTCATTACATATCTGTAAGTTATCACACATTTAAGTTAAAAGATCACGTTCCTGCAAATTAAATTCCAGTACTCAAACAAGAAACTTATAGAGACTAGTAAACTCTAGAATGATTTCCATAATAAAAGCATATGTATTCTACTAAGTTGAGTAGTAATTTTAATTCAAAGTCCTCACTTTTGAAAAATGTAACATCCAATGAAAGTCTTAAAATGTCAAATGAAAGTATTGAAACATCAAATTTGTTCTGCAATTTCAGAATTCACCCTTCATCAACTTTGGTCTTCCCTAATTCAGATGATTTGGGCTTTTGGAGTCTTTGACCCAAATTCCTTCTTTTGTGGCTTCTTCCTTTCTAGCTTTCCTTTCAACCTCTTACTTCTTCCCTTTGTTTTTGCTCTTTTTGGATCTAGGACTTCGGGAGCACTTTTTGTTGGTGAGTCTTTGGCATTGTTTGTCGCTGAATGTTCAGTTTTGTCTTGATCTTTAAATGAAAGCAGCTGACCTACTGTAGTCGAATCCCTGTTCAAACCATCCTCAAGTGTTCTACGAGTATCTTTGTCATCTTCACATTTCAACACTAAATTGTAGTATTTTCTGAGCATCTCATGGCGCCATGGTATCTTACCTTTCATCTCACTGTAGTTTTTGCTATTTTGTGTTAATGCACCTCCAAGTACTCGGTTCCATATTTCCTTCTTTGCCATCTTTGTCCATCTCTTTAGTATATAATCTTCAGGTATTGTTGTGATGTTGCGCAAGTGGAGCACACGAAGGCTGTGGAAGCACAACAACCCAACTTCTTCAAAGTATTTACATGAACACTTGATCTCCACTTTACCATCCCTGAGTGTATAATAAACCTTCTCTACCTTTGTTTCATTAGTTTCTGGGCTGACTTTGTAAATATCTTCATAGCCAATGTTGAATATTTTCCCCACTTTACTCGCCATTGCTAACTTCCACTCTATTTCGAAGTCCTTGAAAATTTTAAGAGTGTATATCTCCCCAGCTTGCTTCAGTAGTCCGGGCCCTTCTACAGCTGCTCTTGGTTTTCCTATTGAACCGTTGTATTCCCTGCTTGTCTCTGTGCTTCTCCAACTTTTGACTGTTTTTCCAAATATTGCAAAAAACTGTGTCAAGTTGGTTGTTTTTGAAGCATTGAAGCTGATTGCTTTGTTGGTACTTTCACTACGTTGTGATGACAAAGTTCCAGCTGAGAAGAAATCCTTGCTTAGTGCAGTACACCATTTATCTCGGAGTTCATACAAGCGCTTGAACCAATCTTTTTCTTGCAGCTGGTAGGTTTCTATCATGGAATTCCAGCATTTTTCAAATTCTTCTTCATTTGCACAACCTTTCAAACAGTGGTCGAATGCCATTCCAAATTCTTCATGACTTTTTACTTTACCGTAATGACTAATTGCATTCTGTTTCAGATGCCACAAACAGAGTCTATGTTTTGTTTCTTTGAATACCTACGAAACAACAATTTCAGTAAATGCATCATCAAATTGTTTCTTAAAAAGGTCATATGCTTCTAATGTATCATCAATTATAAATGTAGGATGCTCATATTGCAGTGTCAAAACCAAGAGAAATTGTATACATGTCCATGATGAGTTCTCAGATGTTCTAAAACAGGTTATGATGATGATTTAAAAATTAAATTATTAACATCACAAGTAAGATAATTAGAAGCAATGTTCTAAAATATATATTTAGAACATCAACTGTATAACATTACAGGTTAGACCTTCTTGATGAAACTTTAACTAAATAATATAATAAGTTAGACACTGGTTCAAAACTTCGACTGAATGAATATTTAAAACATCATAATAAATATTTGAAAGGTTAAACACATAACTTGAAACATCAATCGTCAGATAGAGTTTAGAAATACCTCTTTAATTGCCTTTGCCATTGCCAAATCCTGGTCAGTGAATATAGTCACTGATCATTTTCCCCCCATTGATTTTTTAAATACCTCCAGCAGCCATACAAAAGTTTCAGCCTTTTCATCTCCAATAAAAGCACACCCAAACATTGCATTGTTCTAGTGATTGTTTATCCCGACAATCGGAGCACAAATGAGATTATACTTGTTTGTCCGATAAGTGGTGTCAAAAATCACAACATCACCATATAACATATAATCTTCTTTCATCATCGAGTCTCTCCAAAAGAGTGCAGTTAGTTTTCCTTCATCATCCAGCTTGACTCTAAAAAAGTAGTCTTCCTCGGTAGCAGCAATCTGATAAAGATCATCTATGACATTTTGAGCATCCCCTCCTTCTATAGTGTCCATTCTGTACCTATTCACATAATTAATGTGATCTCTCATAGTGTGCCCAACATTTTCTTCTCCTTAGGCAGCACATGCTAAATATTTGTAACTTGCTGCTGGTTTGAGACCTACTTTTTCCATTGCTTTGATTGCTCTTTCTTTCTCATTTTCGATTCTTCTTTCACTACGTTGCAGGTACTGCCATTCTGATCTTGTGAACTCATGGTTATGCTCTACAAAGTGGTGCTTGATTTCATAGAACTTTTCATCAACAAGCTTGATCCTGATCTGAGCTTTGCATCCTGTTCTTATCACTGGAAGATTTTTTGATTTTCTTTTTCTCTTCCTTTCTAGCTGTAGAGTAGGTGTGGTTTTAGTTCTTGAAATAGACTTTCCTTCACATGAGCATGTGAAATATTTTTCTCTAATTACTCCTTGGTTTGACTGCCTTGTTGTTGACTTCCTTACACAAAATTCAAGCACAGTTGCATGTGCTCGATACAGTTTTTCAAGCTCTTCCCAAGTTCTTGCTCTCACTCCTTGCAAACACTCCCTTGCATCTATCTCCAATAGAATAGGAAAATCATCTGGCAGATCTGTCACTTAAATCAAACATCACTCAGCTTGTTTATAAAATAACATATTAATTTTATCAGTTTCAGTAACAGTTGACATCAGGTGCCGAAACATCAAACACTTTTATTAAAACATCAATATATATGATAGAAACATCACATACCAGTATATGCAGGTCAGTTTCTGAATTAGGTGCATAAGCATCAAACATTTTTCTTAAAACATCAATCCATATAATAGAAACATCACATGTCAGTATATGCATGTATGTATATGAATCAGAATTCCAAGATTTGTTACCCATGCTAGAACCGAGCATTTAGTTTTATCAATGAGAATAATGAAATCACTCATTCTATTTATAGTATGATACACTAGTTACAACAGCCAGTATTCAATAACAATTGGCACCAGATAAACAAGTATCAGTCACTTTCATTAAACATCAATCTCTATATCAGTAACATCACATAGTAGTAGTATTGTGGTTAACTTAATACAGATCTAGAACATTATTTTTACATACTGGTACAGAACATATATTTTGAACATTAAAACACTCTGAAGGTTTTTGAGCTGAAAGATCAGTCTGCATCAAAATATTCACAAGCTTTATGAGCTGAAACATTTGCAAGCAGATTAAATCAGGTTTTATATGATGATTCCAGTTTTTCATACTCACCTTTTACATATTTTTTTTTGATTTCATTGATTGTGTCGTTCACCACAGTAAGTTGTTCATTGTTCAAAAGGCTTGTTGTTGAAGCTTCGATTTTGCTATCATCTTCTTCGTACATCAATTGATCTTCCGATCTGCAAAATAAATGAAATTTTACATAATCTAATTATACAATGTTCAATAAACTGATTTGATTATGTAGTTTTGAATAACAAACCTGATTTCTTGTTGATCGTCGTTGTTCATTGTTATTCGCAGAAGTTGGGGATTTGATCTTTGAAGGTTTGGGATCGATGGATTGGAGTGGTTGAGATCGATTGAAATTGTTAGAATATTTTGGAATTTGCAGGTTTCTTCTCAGATTGTGTCAAACCCGTGTTTCTTCTCAGAATTCTTTCCATATTTTTTATATTTGCAGGTTAGTCCTCCTATTTTTTCGCGCATTTTAAATGGGCACCGAAAATAAAATAATTATGCAAGGACCCCTGATTTTTTTTTTGCATTTACCTTAAATTACTGTAAGTCCCTGGTCTTACGGTAAGACGGTCTCGCAGGAGACGGACTCAAACAAGATTGCTTTATATAGGCGACAGATAGGTTCCGAAAATTCAAGAAACTTTTTCGAAAACAAATTGGAATAGGAACTCAAATCCAAATCCCTTGTGGTAAATGATTTTAATGATTTACTTATCCTCCAAGTCAAAAATTCAAATCAAAACCCCTCTCTCAATTGACTTTTATTTCCTTTTTCTCTTCCGATTAGGATTTTGACTTTTCTTTTCCCTTTTCAAACTGGGTTTCCTTTTTCTTTCCTTTTTTTTTCAGCCACAACTCATTTTTTTACTATAAAACTCACAACCAGAATTTTGTTCCCCAAGAAAAATTTCCGGTCACATTTACAAATTCTTTTTGGAAATTGCAAATCTGCTCCCAAACTTTTGAAAATTGGAAATCTGCCCCAAATTTCAGATTTCAAATCCTAAATTCTAATTTTGAAACCCAAATATCTGCTACCTTTTGTTTTTTATTTTCGAAAAGTTTAGGAACAAAAATCGCCTATACAAAACTTAGAATAAGAATACTACGATAACTTTCTCTTGATTAAAATGAATTTCGAGGTATTCAAGATCGTAAGGATAAAAAATATGACACTATATATATGGAAAATGACACGACTCTTTTTTTAATAACGTGTAATCAAGAATCAAAGAGCAATTCAAGATCACGAAATCAAAGAACGATAAAGAAAAAAAATAGGATTATGAGCATGCAATAATTTTCAAAAGAGTTGATGAAAATATCACATGCACATAAACTGTTTAAGCTACCTAAAAACTATGAAACTAACTGGGAGGTGAAGGTGTATAATACTTGTTAACGTTCAGACCCTTCAACGTCTTCCTGACTCGATTGATGAATGTGAAGGCGGATAGTAATACCGAAGTATTCTAACTCTCGGACCCTTCGACGTCCTTTTACTCTACATTCAATCCTCCTGGTAAGAAAGATCAAACAAGCACAGTTAAAATACGACACGAAAGAGTTTATAAATTTAAAAAAAAATCAAAAATAAATGCTACAAAAACTCGAAACCCTTTTTTCGGCCTCAGTAGATCTTTTGCTTTGCTCTGATACCAACTGATATGAATCTCCTTGCGAAGACTCACGATTTGCGGAATTAATATCTTGGATCTAGTGAAGGGATCTGCAAACCTGCACTATCTCGCACGAAATTCAAGAGTCTAGCCCTCGGGGTACGCCTAACTTTAACTTGCTCTCTAACTAGCCCTCATGATCAGATTACAAGGTTTATTGATACTTAACTAGCCCTCGGGGTTAAGCAACAATGGAATAGCTTGCAAGGAAAGAGTATGAACTCAAAAGGTTGTATATTTGATTGATAAATGTGTTAAAATTCGTCCAAAGGCTTCCCCTATTTATAGGGTTACAATCTTGCCACAAACCCTAATCACAACTAGAAACTGAATTGACTTATGGCAGCTTTAAGAAGCTAAAACCATATCTAACTAAAATATCTAAAATAAATGGTAATCTAAGGTAATCTAGTTGAATTCTTCAAGAAGTAACCTTGAAGAATACTACCTTATCTAATCTTACCAAATCTAATTCTAATTAGAATAAAACCGAATATACTAAACTCTAATGGACTATATTTTCAAAATTCAGCTCTTCAAAGCCCACGTGGCCGAACTGTCAGTTCATAAACTCAAAATAAAATAATTTTACAATACTTTACAGTGATCACACTATCTCATTGAAAATCCAGTGGGAAAAAAGAGTATAGTGTTCTTCATGATGTTTTCAGTTCGTCGACAATCTTGAATAATGAATCCAAGATATCGATGGTGACTCCTTCAATTCTTTAACATAAAGTTGATCCATCAAAGCATTTAAATCACATCAAAGCATTTGATATTCGTATCAGGTGGCCTCTGGGAAGCTGCGTATTGCCCATGTTTTCACTAGTCTTCAGATTGCTGACATGTTCGCCAAATGACTCTCTCGTCCACTGTTTGAGTTCTTTTGGTCCAAGCTCTGCGTCACTGAACATCTGACGCTTTGTTTGAGGGGGGTGTTAGAATAAATCAGGTTTCTGATTAGATCTTGATTGATTTTGGCTAAGTCATGTTGACTAAGTCAGAGTTCTACTCATATTATGTTTCCTTATGATACTTTATATATTTTTGTGAGCAATACAATAATTGATTACGGAAAATATAATTCTATCATTATTTTAGGGTTAGGGTTTTTGGGGGTCGTGGCTGATAAATGTCAAGATCATCATGCGTTTATGCCTTTTAAAAATGTTCTTGACTTATTTGTCACTTTAATGAATGCATGTTCGAGTTCTTTTGGCCGATATGTGTTTTAAAAAAAATTTACGACTCCTTTAGCCTTTTGAGGGCCGAGACTTTGATTTTGAACTGTTAACATACTCCTCCACATATTCTTGCCTGGTTAACCCGAGCCGAATGACATCTATCTACTGGATCTATGAATCCCCACGTGTTTGTTGGATGTTATGCAATGTTGTTACTGTAAACTCGAATTGGAAGCACGAATTTTGTTCCTGAAACCTTATTCTTCTAATGTATTCGTTCATATGTTGGAAGATTTAACCAAGTCTCATCTGCATGTTCTTGATTTACTGATTCAGTTCCTTCTATTTTTATGATTCTAGAATGCCTTTTCTTTATTTATTGAAAACTAGTTCTTGTTGCTCTGTATGTATTCCATGTCTCTAATTGATGAACTCTTACAATGAATCTGGATTTTTTTAGTCATGTTCAACCTTGACTTCTACGTAACGGATCTATGCTTTCCTTATGTGTTTGTGTTTGTGTATATTTTTATTCCTCTAGTTCATGTAAAATATACTTCTATGCATGTCATTTGAACCTTTGTTCTTGCCGAGAAAATTCTGGATCTAGCGCTACGGTAGTGAGCCATGGATGCAAGTACGGATGATGCATTTGGAAAATGTGTTCTCTCGTTATTACCATTTTAAAAAAAGAGAAAATAGAAGACACATTTGGCGAATGCGTTCTCTCGTTATTACCAATTCTTTTTAAAGGGTTATTACCAATTTTTTTTAAAGGGGAAATTGAAGATGCATTTGTCGAATCCGTCCTATCATTATTATTTTTTTATAAAAGGAAAAATAGATGACGTATTTAGCGCAAATGCGTCCTTATCATTATTATTCATTTACTATTTTTAGTGGAATGGAAAAAACAAAAAAAATAGAGTCGCATTCGGAGAACACGTTCTCTATGTTTTATTATTTAAAACATTATGAACTCACTACTATTGTGAATTTTTTAAAGATTAAATCATTAGTGTTGTGATTTAAAAATAAAATAAAATAAAGGAGATGATGCAATCTCTTACTATGTTATTTTTTAGTGTTGAAAAAAAAACAAAAATAATTCGAGAACACATTCATAGAATAAATTAATTAAAAAAATAGATGCAAAAGAGATGAGGGGGTGTGCGGGCAAAACACACACAATGTATGTGCGATTTCGTAGCAACTATAAAGCGTGGGAGGGGTCAGCCACGGAAGAAGGTGGCTCCGACGAAAGCGGAGTGGAGTAGATCAATACAGGAGGAGCGTGTTGAGGCTACCAGTCCAATGGAGGAAGAGGAAGAGGATCTATCGGAAGAAAACGCTGAAACGGTGGAAGCTACTGAAGAGGTAAGCTCTACTAACTCAACTGATAAGGCCAATTTGATTGAAAATCGGGAGAAAAAAGAGGGGATGTTATGGGTTGGCATTATCAGTGGAAATAGGGTTCAGAAAAACGAGATGAAGATTGATTTTGTAGCTCCTACTGTTATAGATGGTGAAATTGAGGTAGAGATTGGGATTGAGGATGTGAAGGATGAACTGGAATATTGGAAAACGCTTTGATCATGTGTGTGTTCGGTGGGAATTTAACAATGAATGCTGTGAAAAGGTTTGTCATGAAGTTCTGGTCGTTTGTCAGTGCGCCAGAATTACTGTATAATGACGAGGGATATTTTATCCTTCGTTTCAAATCTGAGAGGGATAGGGATGAAGTTCTGAGGAGGGGGCCGTACACGATCTATGGCATGTTAATGTTCCTGCAATTATGGAAGCCCAACTTTTCCTTGAAAAGCGATATGGTGCGAATTTTTCCTGTCTGGGTGAAATTACCGAACCTAGCAATACATCTATGGGGCCCTAAGAGTTTAGGGAAGATAGGAAGTGCGGTGGGTAAGCCCTTTTTCACAGATGAATGCACTGCAAGTAAGCTGCAGGTGTCATACGCAGGGATTTTGGTGGAAGTTGAAATTTCACAGTAGATTGGGGAGGTTGTAACAATCAAGGACATTGAAGGAAACAAAATTCAACAGCCAATTGAAATAGAAGGGAGACCACTGTTCTGTGACAAATGTTAGATGAGAGGGCATAGATGTAGCAGGGAGGGAGAAAAGAAGAAAAAGGTTCAAGTGTGGCAGGAAAAGAAAAGAGAAGAATCGGTTGAAGGGAAGGACAGTAAGGATGATGGCATACAATAGGTAGTGATCAGTGATAAGGTGGTGACAGAGCAGGCAGTGGGAAATGCCTGGAAGGTGGTGTCACGAAGAAGCAGAGAGAAACAAAAAGAGGGTATGTCTGTAACATAGGGAGAATGTAGAAGACAAGGTTTGATGGGACCGGAGGCAGCTCTGGGAATTTTGATAGATTGTCCAGAGAGCTTTGACCACGTTCCATGATCATCTCATGGAACGCGAGGGTGTTAAATAATACAACGAAGTAGAGAGTGATTTACTCTCGTATTTCTGGTATGAATTTTATGATTGTTGTTATAGTAGAAACTAGAGTTAAAAAAGAAAACATGAATGAAATAAGGAAGTGTTTCAAAAAACATGTGGCAAGTTATGGATAATTATGAGGCTCACCCTAATGGTAGAATATGGCTATTATGGGATGATAAAAGAATTAGAGTAATGAAGAGGGAAGTGACTGATCAAATGCTATTATGTGAAGTTACTGATAGAAGTGGTGAATTGTTGTGTTGCTCTGGAAGGATATTGAAAAATCTCAGGAACTGATTACTAGGCCTTGGTTCCTAATAGGGGTGACGGGCGGGCGGTCGTCGCGCCCGCCGTGCAAAAGATAATTTATAAGCCCTAAATGCTTACTTTCTACAACTAGGTAGATAGTGGCAAATCGGGGTCGTCCAAAGAGAAGAGGGATCTTCCTAAGCGTCTAAGCACACAATGGTTGATATTAGGCTATGAGTAGATATATATACATACACATAAAAGCATGTAAATGGGGGGGGTTGGTTGGTTGGTTGGTTCCTAAGTTACGAAAGTAAAAAGACGAGATAACTAGCAACGTCAAGTGACTATGCTAATCATCAAACAACACTAAGAAAAGGGGTTTTAAACTACAAAGATAAAATGCCTTGGGGGCAACGGATATCCACTTCCACATCTAATGTAGTTCATCGAATCATTCACACATTCCATCATATAGCATTCAGGACCCAACACTCACGCACCCATCTAGCAAGTACCACAACACACACATCACAAGGAGTTCTAAGTTCATGCTCATAGATCTTCATGCAAAGGCGCTACGGAATTCGTCACGTTCCTACACCTAAACAATTCAACCACACAAGCACTCCCTATGCTCAAACAACTCATGGCACACATGCAGTGAAACACACCGTCAGGAATACATAAACGCCAAATAACAAATGCTTCAAGAATGAATTTAAATCATCTATTCAATACTTCAACTACTTGTCGTGGAGACTAAACTCCTTTCCTTCTTAGTTCGTAGTTTGCGAGAGTGAGTTCGACATCTCTCGTCAAACCTCACCAATGACTCCCGAGTCGCGACCACGACTCAAGGTGTCATTGGTGGCATTTAGCACGAAGGACCAACAAGCTTGGTAATGCCTATGACCACTACACCGTGACTAAGCATTAAACCTATTCATGCAATTACACGAGATTGGATGAACGTGCAACGCACATTCATCCACGAGCATATGACTCTCTCGTTTGCTACACAAACGAACATGACGAAGAGTTCAACATCAATCACATTCGTCTAGCACATTGTCAACACACTAACACAATCAAAATGTCTAATTCACACTCATACATTCCTAACAAGAACAGGGGGGAAATTAACCCAAATCCCCCAAACCCTAGCTAGCAATTCATACAAGTATTTCATATCATCAAGCTCTCAACAACATCAATGAAATCAACAATTAACATTCAAAGCACAATAAATGCACAATAGCAAAAACACCAAATAGATAGATAAAATGATTCTCAATACATAGAAGTGGAAGCTTCAATCCATAGCTCCCAAGTACAAGAAATACTCTAGAACAACAAAAGACATAATTAAACTAAGAAAAACAAAGAAAAGAAAGAAGAGAAAAACCTAGAGATGGAGCCCTAAAACCCAGAGAAAAACGGGCTGCAAAAACTTGAGAAGAGGAGGAAAGAGAGTAGTATTTATAGTGCAAAGAAGATAAAGTTGGTTTCTGGCCGCCCGTTGGTCGCGACTCGCGACGAGTTCGTCGCGACTCGCGACGGTGTAGGTCGCGACTCGCGATGGTGTCGCGACGGGAGCCAGAGTTTTGCATTGTTTCTTTGTCTTCTTCATAGCCATCCCTCTCAATCTTCAAGTCTTCAACGGCTCCAAGAATGGTCTTCAACGGCCTCCGGTCTTCATGTCTTCGAAGTGAGTATCCAAAAGTCTTCGAAAGTATAGTCTTCAATGTCTTCCGGTCTTCGTTGCTTCTGTGTTCTTCCCTTGTCACACAAAATTCACTTAGAAGAGGTAAAAGAGTACAAAGTTGCTTTTGCCTCTCCTAAGTGAATTTCAAGGTAAAACACAAGCTCTCGATAATAAAAGAGCACAAAAGCGATCCTAAATACTACTAAATAATGCATCTAAAATGGACACATCAAACATCCCCACACTTAAACCTTACTCGCCCTCGAGTAAGAAAAGATTCAAGCATACGGAGGAAATGGCATATCCACATCCTAAAACCCCTAAAATAACCACACAAAATGGACACATCAAATATCCCCACACTTAGACCTTACTCGCCCTCGAGTAAGAAAAGAACCAAGCACACAGAGTAAATGATATATCCAAAACCTAAACTAATCCCCCAATCAAAGCCTCACAAAAACTCTCAATATCAAAAATCCCAAAATAAAAGCTCACATGAGAATTTTTTCACACACACATCCCCAATCCTAGATCTAACTAAACCTACCACTTATCAATTCACTACCCATAAAAATATTTCAAAGCCCCGAATTGATATTCCCACAATCCAATGACACAAGATGAAGTTAAAACCATTAAAGAGGTTTAAGCACATACTACACCTAATGCCAATATATCAACCAAAAACGAAGTAGAAAGAGATAAGGAATTTCATAACCACACTTCGTTTCCTAACCCACTAAGCTACCCAATCCCAAGAGGTCTATAGATATTGAGCTACCCGATCCATCCATGTGACAACCGCAACCTTATGACTCCAACACCGGCAAGTGAGTGAAATCATAGCATTTTTCAATTTCTCTCAATTTCCCTCATTTTGCCTAGGAGCTCTTTCGAGTTTTCATCCTAGCCACACATCATGTTTCTTTAGCTCACATCTCACCTTTTTCTGCACATTTTAGCCTCTCATTTTTGCCTAGGCCGCCCTTTAAGGGTTTTCGACCTATCCGGGCCCCCAATGTTGCCTAAGTTGCCCTCTCGGGTTTTCAACTTAGCGGGTTTTCTTTTTTCTTTTTTTTCTTTTTCTTTTTCTATTTTCTTTTTATTTTTGTTTTTCTATTTTTTTTTCTCATGTTTTTCCAATGAAAAGTAGCAAAAAGCATTCCAAAACAATCTAGCATGCATATGAGTCCTCTAACCCCTCCCCACACTTAAAACATTACATTGCCCTCAATGTAAACACGTAAGGCAAGAACAATAAAAATCAAGGTAAGGGAGTTAGAGTGACACCCATTTCTCCGCAAATTCGCCGGTGATATGGCGATATTCAAGTACTTGGATGGTCCCGATATAGGTTTCGGAACCGGAAGGGTGAGCAAAGATGCCGTAGAAGAACTCACCCCTTGAGAAAAGCATTGTCTCCATGGCGCCGTTTGATCAAGACTACACCACGAAGAACACATTAAACTCACAAGTACATAAGGATATGTAATACTAGGTTTAGCATCAAGAGTTAATAACCATAGTATTTTCAAAGAACAACCAAATCATACTCAACCAACACTATAAGAATAATCAAGAAAAATATCCAACATATATTGACATGTATACAAGCATCATTATAGGATATGCACTTACGATCACAATGATGTAGTCGGCATACTACAATCAACAAATGTACTATAAAGATGCAAGGATGTTCATATGTCAACATGTGTAGGATGGTGGAGGAATGAGTGGGTATGTGGTGGTTCTTGGGAGTGTTGGGTGGAGAAGAAGGTAGGATCATGCAATGTTTAAAATCATTTGGAAACTTGGAAGCTTGGAAATTTGAAATCCGGGCTCAAAAACTTTTTCAACAGTTACTGAGCACGTCGCGACTCGCGACGAGGTACGTCGCGACTCGCGACGAGGTACGTCGCGACTCGCGACGAGCCTCGCGAAGTCATCGCGACTCGCGGAAAGGTGAGTCTGGGAGCTCAAAATTTTCTGAGCTCATCGCGACTCGCGACGAAGTGTGTCGCGACTCGCGACGAGCCTTGCGAAGTCATCGCGACTCGCGGAAAGGTGAGTCCGGGAGCTCATAATTTTCTGAGCTCGTCGCGACTCACGACGAAGGGTGTCCCGACTCGCGACGAGCCTCGCGATGTCATCGCGACTCGCGGAAAGTTGGCGCTGGGAGTGAATTTTGTTCCCCTGTTCGTCGCGACTCGCGACGAAGCCCATCGTGACTCGCGACGGCAGGGTATCCCAGGCTTAAAATTTTTCTTTTGCTTACCAACTGTCCAAGCTTTCTTCCCTCGTTCATTGATCTCGTTCCTTCATCTCCTTCATTGAAATGCACTTCATGTTGCTACAAAATCATAGAAAAACATGCCATAAAAAGAACAAAACAAAACAACAAAAACTAAGAAACAAAAACTAAAAGAAATGCCGAATTTATTTTACGTCGTCGGCACGATGAAGCTCCGTATGTTTAAGGTCGTCGGCACGACCCTAATGTTATCCGTATGGTGAAGGCTTGAAGCTCTTCACCATGAGCATCCAAAATAAGAGAGGTGGGGGCACAAAACTTTCAAGAGGAAAGTCTTGTGGAGGTGGAGATGGTTCAAAGGGAATTAAGTGGTTAGGGAGCTTGGGATAGTCTTTTGGCTCCTCTCTCGTTTCCCTCAAAACTTCCGAAAACATTAGAGTTGGTTCACTAGGTGGGAGAAGGGGTGACAATGCTAATGGATGATGTAGCACTATCACCTCTTCCTCCATTTTTCTATCCTCTACAACCAACTCCTCATCCCTTTCAAACTCAAAATCATTTTTATTGGTGACTTCACTCACCGAATCATCGAGTTCAAGTTGGGATGGTGTGTTTTCGGAATCACGAGCTTCCATGCGGGCCAATACCTCTAATATGTTCCTCACATGCCCCTCAATGGCCTCAACACTAGAGGAGAGCTGGGTATCCGGCTCCTCACTAGTAAAGGAGTTCAAGTTTGCTATGGTATTTAAGACATCCTCACGTGTCAAACTTGAACTTCCTTGTTGGGCTTGGTTTTGAGGTATGGTATAGGGTGGTGATGGCCAACTAGGTAGCTCGTAATATTGGTTTTCCGGCTCATTCTCATACCACAAATCCGGACTACCACTCCATTCCGAATTATAAGAGTCGTGGTATGGATAGCATTCATGAGCTTCTTGCCCTTGAAAACCAACATCTCCTACCTCTTGGTAGCACTCTTCATAGTACCCATGGTTTTGGAAACCATGGGTTCTTTCTCGGTCATAGTGCTCTTCCCACAACAAATGGCAAGATTCAGTAGGATGGTCGAAATGACACATCCTACAAAACCTTGCTTGTTGAGCCTCTCTTCTCATCATGAGTTCCCTCAAGGTGAGACGCTCCATTAAATTTTTTTTTTATTTTTTTTTCAAAAGTTCGGAATCATAGTGCAAGGATTCTCGATAAAATAAATCACCAAGAACCCAAGCAATACCTACTCCGAACAAAAACAACCACCAAGTAGTGGAAAATAAAAACAACTAGCTAATACACAACCAAATACACCTAAATACTTAAGAATAAACGCCTCTTCCCCGGCAACGGCGCCATTTTGACGGGCAGCCGGTCGTCGCGCCCGCCGTGCAAAAGATAATTTATAAGCCCTAAATGCTTACTTTCTACAACTAGGTAGATAGTGGCAAATCGGGGTCGTCCAAAGAGAAGAGGGATCTTCCTAAGCGTCTAAGCACACGATGGTTGATATTAGGCTAGGAGTAGATATATATACATACACATAAAAGCATGTAAATGGGGGGGTTGGTTGGTTGGTTGGTTCCTAAGTTACGAAAGTAAAAAGATGAGATAACTAGCAACGTCAAGTGACTATGCTAATCATCAAACAACACTAAGAAAAGGGGTTTTAAACTACAAAGATAAAATGCCTTGGGGGCAACGGATATCCACTTCCACATCTAATGTAGTTCATCGAATCATTCACACATTCCATCATATAGCATTCAGGACCCAACACTCACGCACCCATCTAGCAAGTACCACAACACACACATCACAAGGAGTTCTAAGTTCATGCTCATAGATCTTCATGCAAAGGCGCTACGGAATTCGTCACGTTCCTACACCTAAACAATTCAACCACACAAGCACTCCCTATGCTTAAACAACTCATGGCACACATGCAGTGAAACACACCGTCAGGAATACATAAACGCCAAATAACAAATGCTTCAAGAATGAATTTAAATCATCTATTCAATACTTCAACTACTTGTCGTGGAGACTAAACTCCTATCCTTCTTAGTTCGTAGTTTGCGAGAGTGAGTTCGACATCTCTCGTCAAACCTCACCAATGACTCCCGAGTCGCGACCACGACTCAAGGTGTCATTGGTGGCATTTAGCACGAAGGACCAACAAGCTTGGCAATGCCTATGACCACTACACCGTGACTAAGCATTAAACCAATTCATGCAATTACACGAGATTGGATGAACGTGTAACGCACATTCATCCACGAGCATATGACTCTCTCGTTTGCTACACAAACGAACATGACGAAGAGTTCAACATCAATCACATTCGTCTAGCACATTGTCAAAGCTCTAATTCACACTCATACATTCCTAAAAAGAACAGGGGGGAAATTAACCCAAATCCCCCAAACCCTAGCTAGCAATTCATACAAGCATTTCATATCATCAAGCTCTCAACAACATCAATGAAATCAACAATTAACATTCAAAGCACAATAAATGCACAATAGCAAAAACACCAAATAGATAGATAAAATGATTCTCAATACATAGAAGTGGAAGCTTCAATCCATAGCTCCCAAGTACAAGAACTACTCTAGAACAACAAAAGACATAATTAAACTAAGAAAAACAAAGAAAAGAAAGAAGAGAAAAACCTAGAGATGGAGCCCTAAAACCCAGAGAAAAATGGGCTGCAAAAACTTGAGAAGAGGAGGAAAGAGAGTAGTATTTATAGTGCAAAGAAGATAAAGTTGGTTTCTAGCCGCCCGTTGGTCGCAACTCGCGACGGTGTAGGTCACGACTCGCGATGGTGTCGCGACGGGAGCCAGAGTTTTGCATTGTTTCTTTGTCTTCTTCATAGCCATCCCTCTCAATCTTCAAGTCTTCAACGGCTCCAAGAATGGTCTTCAACGGCCTCCGGTTTTCATGTCTTCGAAGTGAGTATCCAAAAGTCTTCGAAAGTATAGTCTTCAATGTCTTCCGGTCTTCGTTGCTTCCGTGTTCTTCCCTTGTCACACAAAATCCACTTAGAAGAGGTAAAAGAGTACAAAGTTGCTTTTGCCTCTCCTAAGTGAATTTCAAGGTAAAACACAAGCTCTCGATAATAAAAGAGCACAAAAGTGATTCTAAATACTACTAAATAATGCATAAAATGCTATTATGTGAAGTTACTGATAGAAGTGGTGAATTGTTGTGTTGCTCTGGAAGGATATTGAAAAATATCAGGAACTGATTACTAGGCCTTGGTTCCTAATAGGGGATTTTAACAATATCCTAGGCACAAAAGACGGAGTGGGAGGCAATGATGTACAATCTAGTGAGTACTAGGATCTTGAACAAATGATGATGACTGTTTGATTGAGCAAATGCGAAGCAACGGGAGACTTCTACATGTGGTTGAATAGACAGGTTGGAGGAATCATCTATTCCAGAATTGATCGAGGAATGGGAAATGCACAATGGCTTCTGAGGTTTTCTGAGTATGTAATAGAAAATATGGATCCGGGGATCTCAGACCATGCGTTACTCAGGGTAAAGATGTTTGAAGACAAGGAGAGAAGACCTAGACAGTTTAAATTCTTAAACTGCCTGCTAGAAAGGGAAGAAGTTTTGATAACCATTAAGGAGAGTTGGGAGAAACAAGTGACTTGTATGCCTATGCATGTTGTGTGGATGAAATTACAAAGGCTTGCCTATGCATGTTGTGTGGATGAAATTACAAAGGCTACAGAAAGACTTAAAACTAGTTATGAAGCAGGTTGGTGGGGGTGAAAAGAAAAGTGGAGCAATCTAGAGAAGAGCTAAGTAAAGCTCAAAGAGATTTGATGATGGACAAGATGGATAAAGAAAAAGTACTGATGGTTATAACATGTATAGAAGAAGTGTATAAGTGGAGTGAAATAGATGAGAAGATAGCTAAACAGAAATCGAAGATAGATTGGCTACGCTTGGGTGATTGGAACAACTTGTATTTCCATGCATCGGTGAAATAAAAAAAGGCAGCAGGCATGCTGAAAATAGAAAGAGAGGATGGAAGTGTGACCACTGAGCAGGAGGAAATAGGAGCAGAGGTACTAAGTTTTTATGAGAATTTGATTGACAGGACAAGTAACAGATCTGAAAACATTGATGTGGAGATCATGAGGAATGGCGGAACGTTGAATAATGAATGCAAAAGGATATTGATTGCAGATGTTAATGAGAAGGAGATATATGAAGCCTTGAAGGGTATAGGTGACATGAAATCCCCGGGTTGTGTGGGTTTAATGCGAGATTTTTAAAAGTAAATTGAGGAGTGATGAAGGATGATATCATTAAGGCAGTGATGGATTTTTTTGAAACAGGAAGGATACATAGAGCTGCAAATAGCACATTAGTGACCCTCATTCCAAAAAGTCCCACAGCAAGCAAGGTGAAGGATTACATGCCCATATCATATTGTTCAACAATGTACTAAGTGATATCAAAAGTAATGACTAATTGGCTGAGCAAGGTAATTAGAGATAAAGTTCAAATCAACCAGGCTGCCTTCGTTCCCGGAAGATGTATTCACGACCATATCATGGTGGTCTATGAATTGCTAAGAGGATACAATAGTGATGTGTCCATTTTAGGCGCATTATTTAGTAGTATTTAGGATCACTTTTGTGCTCTTTTATTATCGAGAGCTTATGTTTTACCTTGAAATTCACTTAGGAGAGGTAAAAGCAACTTTGTACTCTTTTACCTCTTTTAAGTGGATTTTGTGTGACAAGGGAAGAACACGGAACCAACGAAGACCGGAAGACATTGAAGACTATACTTTCGAAGACTTTTGGATACTCACTTCGAAGACATGAAGACCGGAGGCCGTTGAAGACCATTTTGGAGCTGTGAAGACTTGAAGAGTGAGAGGGATGGCTATGAAGAAGACAAAGAAACAATGCAAAACTGTGGCTGCCGTCGCGACCCCGTCGCGACACCATCGCGATCCCGTCGCGACACCGTCGCGAGTCGCGACGAACCCCGTCGCGAGTCGCGACCAACGGGCGGCCAGAAATCATTCTTATTTTCTTTGCACTATAAATACCATCTCTTTCCCTCTTCTTCTCCAGCTTTTCCAGCCCGCGTTTTCTCTGGTTTTGGGCGCCAATTTTAGGTTTTTCTTCTTCTTTCTTTTCTTAGCTTTCTCTTAGTTTGATTATGTCTTTTGTTGTTGTTCTAGAGTAGTTCTTGTTCTTGGGAGCAAAGGATTGAAGCTTCCACTATCTATGTAGCAAGAACTCATTTCTATCTATCTATTTGATGTTTTTGCTATTGTGCAATTAGTGTGCTTTGAATGTTAATTGTTGATTGCATTGATGTTGTTGGGAGCTTGATGATATGAATGCTTGTATGAATTGCTAGCTAGGGTTTGGGGGATTTGGGTTGATTTCCCCCCTATTCTTGTTAGTAATGTATGAGTGTGAATTAGAGCTTTTGATTGTGTTAGTGTGTTGACAATGTGCTAGGCGAATGTGATTGATGTCGAACTCTTCGTCATGTTCGTTTGTGTAGCAAACGAGAGAGTCATATGCTCGCGGATGAATGTGCGTTGCACGTTCATCCAATCTCGTGTAATTGCATGAATTGGTTCAATGCCTAGTCACGGTGTAGTGGTCATAGGCATTGCCAAGCTTGTTGGTCCTTCGTGCTAAATGCCACCAATGACACCTTGAGTCGTGGTCGCGACTCGGGAGTCATTGGTGAGGTTTGACGAGAGATGTCGAACTTACTCTCGCAAACTACGAACTAAGAAGGATAGGAGTTCAGTCTCCACGACAAGTAGTTGAAGTATTGAATAGGTGATTTAAACTCATTCTTGAAACATTTGTTGTTTGGCGTTTATGTATTCTTGACGGTGTGTTTCACTGCATGTGTGCCATGAGTGGTTTGAGCATAAGGAGTGCTTGTGTGGTTGAATTGCTTAGGTGTAGGAACGTGACGAACTCTGTAGCGCCTTTGCATGAAGATCTACGAGCATGAACTTAGAACTCCTTGTGGTGTGTGTGTTGTGGTACTTGCTAGATGGGTGTGTGAGCGTTGGGTCATGAATGCTATATGATGGAATGCGTGAATGATTCGATGAACTACATTAGATGTGGAAGTGGATATTCGTTGCCCCCAAGGCATTTTATCTTTGTAGTTTAAAACCCCTTTTCTTTAGTTTCGTTTGATGATTAGCATAGTCACTTGACGTTGCTAGTTATCCTGTCTTTTTACTTTCGTAACTTAGGAACCAACCAACCAACCAACCCCCCCCCTTTACATTGCTTTTAAGTGTGTGTAAATATAGTTACTCCTAGCCTAGTATATCAACCATTTGTGTGCTTAGACGCTTAGGAAGATCCCTCTTCTCATTGGACGACCCCGATTTGCCACTATCTACCTAGCTGTAGAAAGTAAGCATTTAGGGCTTATAATTATCTTTTGGCGCGCGGGCGCGACGACCGCCCGCGCCTGTCAAAATGGCGCCGTTGCCGGGGAAGAGGCGTTTATTCTTAAGTATTTGGGTGTATTTGGTTGTGTATTAGCTAGTTGTTTTTATTTTCCACTACTTGGTGGTTGTTTTTGTTCGGAGTAGGTATTGCTCGAGTTCTTGGTAATTTATTTTATCGAGAATCCTTGCACTATGATTCCAAACTTTTGAAAAATAAAAAAAAATAATTTTTTTTTAATGGAGCGTCTCACCTTGAGGGAACTCATGATGAGAAGAGAGGCTCAACAAGCAAGGTTTTGTAGGATGTGTCATTTTGACCATCCTACCGAATCTTGCCATTTGTTGTGGGAATAGCACGATGACCGAGAAAGAACCCTTGGTTTCCAAAACCATGGGTACTATGAGGAGTGCTATCCAGAGGTAGGAGATATTGGTTTTCAAAGGCAAGAAGCTCAGGAATGCTATCCATACCACAACTCTTACAATCCGGAATGGAATGGTAGTCCGGATTTGTGGTATGAGAATGAGCCGGAAAACCAATATTACGAGCAACCTAGTTGGCCATCACCACCCTATACCATACCCCAAAACCAAGCCCAACAAGGAAGTTCAAGTTTGACACGTGAGGATGTCTTAAATACCATAGCAAACTTGAACTCCTTTACTAGTGAGGAGCCGGATACCCAGCTCTCCTCTAGTGTTGAGGTCATTGAGGGGCATGTGAGGAACATATTAGAGGTATTGGCCCGAATGGAAGCTCGTGATTCCGAAAACACACCATCCCAACTTGAACTCGATGATTCGGTGAGTGAAGTCACCAATAAAAATGATTTTGAGTTTGAAAGGGATGAGGAGTTGGTTGAAGAGGATAGAAAAATGGAGGAAGAGGTGATAGTGCTACATTATCCATTAGCATTATCACCCCTTCTCCCACCTAGTGAACCATCTCTAATATCTTCGGAAGTTTTGAGGGAAACGAGAGAGGAGCCAAAAGACTATTCTAAGCTCCCTAACCACTTAATTCCCTTTGAACCATCTCCACCTCCACAAGACTTTCCTCTTGGAAGTTTTGTGCCCCCACCTCTCTTATTTTGGATGCTCATGGTGAAGAGCTTCAAGCCTTCACCATACGGATAACATTAGGGTCGTGCCGACGACCTTAAAAATACGGAGCTTCATCGTGCCGACGACGTTAAATAAATTCGGCATTTCTTTTAGTTTTTGTTTCTTAGTTTGTGTTTCTTAGTTTGTTTTTTTGTTGTTTTGTTTTGTTCTTTTTATGGCTTGTTTTTCTGTGATTTTGTGGCAAAGTGAAGTGCATTGCAATGAAGGAGATGAAGGAACGAGATCAATGAACGAGGGAAGAAAGCTTGGACAGTTGGTAAGAAGAAGAAAAAAAAATTTTAAGTCTGGGATACCCTGCCGTCGCGAGTCGCGATGGGCTTCGTCGCGAGTCGCGACGAACAGGGGAGAAAAATCCACTCCCAGCG
The DNA here is from genome assembly GCA_037428765.1 of Rubia yunnanensis. NCBI lineage: Eukaryota > Viridiplantae > Streptophyta > Magnoliopsida > Gentianales > Rubiaceae > Rubia > Rubia yunnanensis. The sequence continues at coordinate 57,673,402 of CM075069.1, read as the reverse complement.
CCAACTTTCCGCGAGTCGCGATGACTTCGCGAGGCTCGTCGCGAGTCGCGACACCCTTCGTCGCGAGTCGCGACGAGCTCAGAAAATTTTGAGCTTCCGGACTCCACTTTCCGCGAGTCGCCCTGACGTCGCGAGGCCCGTCGCGAGTTGCGACTAGCTCAGAAAAATTTGAGCTCCCGGACTCCACTTTCCGCGAGTCGCGATGGCGTCGCGAGGCTCGTCGCGAGTCGCGACGCCCTTCGTCGCGAGTCGCGACGAGCTCAGAACATTTCGAGCTCCCGGACTCCACTTTCCACGCGTCGCGATGACGTCGCGAGGCTCGTCGCGAGTCGCGACGTGCTCAGTAACTTTCGAAAATTTTTTGAGCCGGATTTCAAGTTTCCAAGCTTCCAAGTTTCCAAATGATTTTAAACATTACATGATCCTTCCTTCTTCTCCACCCAACACTCCCAAGAACATCACATACCTCTCATTTCTTCCACCATCCTACACATGTTGACATATGAACATCCTTGCATCTTTATAGTACATTTGTTGATTGTAGTATGCCGACTACATCATTGTGACCGTAAGTTCTTAGCCTATAATGATGTTTGTATACATGTCAATATATGTTGGATATTTTTCATGCATAATCTTATAGTGGTGATTGAGGGTTGATTGGTTGTTCTTTGACAATACTATGATTATTAACTCTTGATGCTAAACCTAGTATTACATATCCTTATGTACTTGTGAGTTTAATGTGTTCTTCGTGGTGTAGTCTTGATCAAACGGCGCCATGGAGACAATGCTTTTCTCGGGGGGGTGAGTTCTTCTACGGCATTTTTGCTCACCCTTCCGGTTCCGAAACCTATCTCGGGACCATCCAAGTACTTGGATATCGCCATATCACCGGCGAATTTGCGGAGATACGGGTGTCACTCTAACTCCCTTCCCTTGATTTTTATTCTTCTTGCCTTACGTGTTTACATTGAGGGCAATGTAATGTTTTAAGTGTGGGGAGGGGTTAGAGGACTCATATGCATCCTAGATTGTTTTGGAATGCTTTTTGCTACTTTTCATTGGAAAAACATGAAAAAAAAAATAGAAAAACAAAAAGAAAAAAAAATTGGAAAAAGAAAAAGAAAAAAAAAAGAAAAAGAAAACCCGCTAAGTTGAAAACCCGAGAGGGCAATTTAGGCAACATTGGGGGCCCGGATAGGTCGAAAACCCTTAAAGGGCGGCCTAGGCAAAAATGAGAGGCTAAAATGTGCGGAAAAAGGTGAGATGTGAGCTAAAGAAACATGATGTGTGGCTAGGATGAAAACTCGAAAGAGCTCCTAGGCAAAATGAGAGAAATTGAGAGAAATTGAAAAATGCTATGATTTCACTCACTTGCCGGCGTTGGAGTCATAAGGTTGCGGTTGTCACATGGATTGATCGGGTAGCTCAATATCTTTAGACCTCTTGGGATTGGGTAGTCTAGTGGGTTAGGAAACGAAGTATGGTTATGAAATTCTTGATCTCTTTCTACTTCGTTTTTGGTTGATATATTGGCATTAGGTGAAGCATGTGTTTAAAACTCCCTCTATGGTTTTAGCTTCATTTTGTGTCATTGGATTCTGGGAATATCAATTCTGGGCTGTGAAATATTTTTATGGGTAGTGAATTGATAAGTGGTAGGTTTGGTTAGATTTAGGATTGGGGATGCGTGTGTGCAAAATTCTCATGTGAGCTTTTATTTTGGGATTTTTGAGATTGAGAGTTTTGGTGAGGCTTTGATTGGGGGATTAGTTTAGGTTTTGGGATATATCATTTACTCCGCATGCTTGAATCTTTTCTTACTCGAGGGCGAGTAAGGTTTAAGTGTGGGGAGATTTGATATGTCCATTTTGTGTGGTTATTTTGGGGGTTTTAGGATGTGGATATGCCATTCCCTCCGTATGCTTAAATCTTTTCTTACTCGAGGGCGAGTAAGGTTTAAGTGTGGGGAGGTTTGATGTGTCCATTTTAGGCGCATTATTTAGTAGTATTTAGGATCACTTTTGTGCTCTTTTATTATCGAGAGCTTATGTTTTACCTTGAAATTCACTTAGGAGAGGTAAAAGCAACTTTGTACTCTTTTACCTCTTTTAAGTGGATTTTGTGTGACAAGGGAAGAACACGGAACCAACGAAGACCGGAAGACATTGAAGACTATACTTTCGAAGACTTTTGGATACTCACTTCGAAGACATGAAGACCGGAGGCCGTTGAAGACCATTTTGGAGCTGTGAAGACTTGAAGAGTGAGAGGGATGGCTATGAAGAAGACAAAGAAACAATGCAAAACTGTGGCTGCTGTCGCGACCCCGTCGCGACACCATCGCGATCCCGTCGCGACACCGTCGCGAGTCGCGACGAACCCCGTCGCGAGTCGCGACCAACGGGCGGCCAAAAATCATTCTTATTTTCTTTGCACTATAAATACCATCTCTTTCCCTCTTCTTCTCCAGCTTTTCCAGCCCGCGTTTTCTCTGGTTTTGGGCGCCAATTTTAGGTTTTTCATCTTCTTTCTTTTCTTAGCTTTCTCTTAGTTTGATTATGTCTTTTGTTGTTGTTCTAGAGTAGTTCTTGTTCTTGGGAGCAAAGGATTGAAGCTTCCACTATCTATGTAGCAAGAACTCATTTCTATCTATCTATTTGATGTTTTTGCTATTGTGCAATTAGTGTGCTTTGAATGTTAATTGTTGATTGCATTGATGTTGTTGGGAGCTTGATGATATGAATGCTTGTATGAATTGCTAGCTAGGGTTTGGGGGATTTGGGTTGATTTCCCCCCTGTTCTTGTTAGTAATGTATGAGTGTGAATTAGAGCTTTTGATTGTGTTAGTGTGTTGACAATGTGCTAGGCAAATGTGATTGATGTCGAACTCTTCGTCATGTTCGTTTGTGTAGCAAACGAGAGAGTCATATGCTCGCGGATGAATGTGCGTTGCACGTTCATCCAATCTCGTGTAATTGCATGAATTGGTTCAATGCCTAGTCACGGTGTAGTGGTCATAGGCATTGCCAAGCTTGTTGGTCCTTCGTGCTAAATGCCACCAATGACACCTTGAGTTGTGGTCGCGACTCGGGAGTCATTGGTGAGGTTTGACGAGAGATGTCGAACTCACTCTCGTAAACTACGAACTAAGAAGGATAGGAGTTCAGTCTCCACGACAAGTAGTTGAAGTATTGAATAGGTGATTTAAACTCATTCTTGAAGCATTTGTTGTTTGGCGTTTATGTATTCGTGACGGTGTGTTTCACTGCATGTGTGCCATGAGTGGTTTGAGCATAAGGAGTGCTTGTGTGGTTGAATTGCTTAGGTGTAGGAACGTGACGAACTCTGTAGCGCCTTTGCATGAAGATCTACGAGCATGAACTTAGAACTCCTTGTGGTGTGTGTGTTGTGGTACTTGCTAGATGGGTGTGTGAGCGTTGGGTCATGAATGCTATATGATGGAATGCGTGAATGATTCGATGAACTACATTAGATGTGGAAGTGGATATTCGTTGCCCCCAAGGCATTTTATCTTTGTAGTTTAAAACCCCTTTTCTTTAGTTTCGTTTGATGATTAGCATAGTCACTTGACGTTGCTAGTTATCCTGTCTTTTTACTTTCGTAACTTAGGAACCAACCAACCAACCCACCCCCCCCTTTACATTGCTTTTAAGTGTGTGTAAATATAGTTACTCCTAGTCTAGTATATCAACCATTTGTGTGCTTAGACGCTTAGGAAGATCCCTCTTCTCATTGGACGACCCCGATTTGCCACTATCTACCTAGCTGTAGAAAGTAAGCATTTAGGGCTTATAAATTATCTTTTGGCGCGCGGGCGCGACGACCGCCCGCGCGCCTGTCAATTAAGTGATATCAAAAGTAATGACTAATTGGCTGAGCAAGGTAATTAGAGATAAAGTTCAAATCATCCAGGCTGCCTTCGTTCCCGGAAGATGTATTCACGACCATATCATTGTGGTCTATGAATTGCTAAGAGGATACAATAGAAAGGAGGAACCCCGAGATGTGTTATACGGATGGAAATATAGAAAGCGTTCGACACAGTTGAATGGGAAGTGCTTGAGGAAATTATGAAGGAGATAGGAATACCAGAGAAATTTGTGAGATGGGCTATGATTGGTGTGAAAACAGTGTCATACAGGTACAATCTCAATAGAAACACTACCGGGTTTCTCCAGGAAAAGAGGGGAATTAAGGCAGGGAAACCCCCTCTTGCCATTGTTATTTGTACTCGTTATGGAATATATGACAAAGTGCTTACATGATAGTAGCAAAAAGGCAGGGTTTAAATTCCACCCGAGGTGTGAACTATTGCAGTTAAATAGTATCAGCTTTGCGGATGATGTACTGCTACTATCAAAGGGAGATGCTCTAACTATCGATATTCTGATGAAGCCATACCAGAAATTTGAGAACTCCACTGGACTGAGGGTTAACAGGAGCAAATGCAATGTCTACTTCGGAAATGTGGCACAAGATCAGGAAATGATGATTCTGGAGCTGACAGGTTTCACAAAAGGAGAACTTCCATTCAAGTACCTTGGCATTCCTTTAGCTAGTAGAAAGTTAACAATTCATATGTGCCAGCCGTTGATTGAGAAAATAGTTGAACAGACTAAACACTGGAGTGCAAAAATGTTAAGCTACTCTGATAGACTACAGTTGATTAAAAGTGTGATCTTCTCTGTTGTTAACTACTGGCTGCAAGTCTTCCCTCTACCAAAAGCGGTACTTAATCACATAGATGTTGTATGCCGTACCTATCTTTGGTGTGGAGGAGACATGATTTCCAGAAAGTCAAATTGTGGCATGGGAATGAATATACGGAAGGAGGAAAACTGGGGGACTAGGTTTAATCTCTTTGCAGGAATGAAGTATGGCAAGTGAGAGTAAAACCTTATGGAATGTTTGTAGAAAAGAAGACTGTCTATGGATACGCTGGCTTCATGCATATTACATAAAGAATATAGATGTATTGAAAGCTAAGATCTAAGCTAATGCATCATGGATGATCAAAAGTTTGGGGAAATGCAGAGAAAGGGTAATGAACATAGAGGCTTGGTAGAAACAACATGGGCTAAAAAGTTCAGCATCGAGAGAGTTTATGTGGAACTGAAATATGAGCAACCAAAAATGGTTTGGAGAAAACTCTTCTACAACAACTATGAAAGGCCACGGACAAAATTTACACCCTGGATGTGTTGTTTTGAGAGGCTGGCTACGAAAGACAGATAGGTAAAGTTTGGAATAGGCAATGATAGAAAGTACAACTTCTGCAACATGGAGGAAACGGTCAGCACTTGTTCTCTGACTGTGCTGCAACAAAGAAAATCTGGAGGGATTTGTTGCGATAGCTGAAGATGGCGAGGGAGCCTGGTACTTGGGATGATGAGCTAGCATGACTGGTTCAAAAATGTCGAGGCAAAGGAAGGAAAGTACAGCTTTTGAAGATGGTAGCAGCATAAGCAATTTACTGGACTTGGAAGAGGAGAAATGAAGTGTGTTTCCATAAACAGAGAGCAAAAATATTGTAAGTAAAATCATAGAGTGTGTGGTATATAGAGCATGGGTTAATTTATATATATGTATATATTTATATTTATATATATGTATATATTTAATTTATATATATGTATATATTTATATTTATGTATATCTTTATTTATATTTATATATATTTATTTATATATATATATGTATGTACATCCACACATTTACATGTATGTACATCCACACATTTACATGTATGTATATATTTATATATATATATATATTTATATATTTATATAAATATAAATATATATATTTATTCATATATTTATTTATTTATTTATATTTATGTATATATTTATATATATATTTATCCGTATATATATATATTTATATATTTATCCGTATATGTATATATTTTTATTTATATTTATATATTTATATTTATATATTTATATTTATATTTTTATATATGTATATATTTATGTTTCAAAATAGAGTCCTCTAAATAATTTTCAGAAAAAAATAAAATTTCTTCGGCTTTGAGGACTCATTTTGCTAAATTATTTCCCGACAAATATAAATATATACATAAGTATAAATATAAAAATATAAATATAAATATATACATATATATAAATATAAATATCAAGATAGATATAAATATAAATAAATCAATATATAAATAAATATATATACATATATAAAAATATAAATATAAATAAAGATATAAATATAAATATAAAGATATATGTAAATATACATAAATATATTTAACCAGGGCCAAAGCTGAATTAAAAAAAATGCAACTAATTTCGGGGAAAAAAAAAATTAGAGGACGCATTTCGATAATGCGTCCTCTAATTAAATTCTGGAAAAAAAAATCAATCCCTATGGGACGCATTTCGATAATGCGTCCTCACCCCTTAGCCTCCAAAAAAAAAACCACCGTCCAAATTCCTACTTTCTAGCACACAAAAATCATGAGCTCGCCTCCCAGTAAACCCTAGCTAGCCTCTCACTTCGCCGCCCACCCTCCACCGCTCTCCTCTCCTTCCGCCGCACACCCTCTCCCACCCACCGTGAATCTCCAATCCACCGTGAATCCTCTATCCTCCGTGAATCCCTCCGCCGCTCACCGTCCACCGTCCACCTCTCCTTCTGCCGACGACGAAGAAGCTCTCCGGCGACGAAGCTCTCCGCCGGTGTCCATCACCACCGACGAAGCTCTCCACCTCCGATGACGAAGCCTTCCCGTCTCCACCATTCAGGCACGGGTGAAATGACAGTGACAGATTTTTATTAAATTGCTTGTAATCTGGACAGTTTAAATCGGGAACTTTTCAAATTTCGGATTTTTTTTTTGGACTTGCATATTTTCAGGGCTCTTCTTCTTTCTGGTTTGTTAGTATTAATTCTGGAATATTAGTAATTAAGGACATTATTAAGTCATGACTATGATATATTCTGGACTGTTATTAATTATGGATTGTTATTTGTTCTGGACTATTATTGCTTCTGGACTTTTATTATTTCTAGACTGTTATTATGTTTGGACTATTATACTTTGTGAAATGTTGGAATATCTGACTGCTATAAAAGATGAAATTGTTGTTATCTTCTAGAATATTTGTTATTTCTAGACTGCTATAAATGATGAAACTACTGTTATCTTTTGGAATGTTTTAGTTTATGGAATATTATAAGTGATGAAACTGTTGTTATCTTCTAGAATGTTTGTAATTTTTGAACTGTTATATATGGGGTTGGAGTGTTGGAGAGAATATAAAAATGTTTACTTGCTATAAATGCAGTCATACAATTTTGTCATTAGACATTGCTGAACTTGGCGAGGCATTGTAATGAGTTCACATCCATGCATGTAAATTGTTGTGTGGATATCCAAATTAGTGTCTAATCGATGATGAAGCTAGGATTTAAGAGGTTACCTTTATGCACCCATGCATTTCAGTACTTAAACCGATTTGATCTTAGCAGGGCATTTAAATGATTTGAAAAACAGGTTGAGATTAATTTTGTAGATGATTCAATTCCTAGCAGCGTACCTGTAATGATGATATGTTCTTAGGTATAACATAGGTGCACCATGTTTTGGTTTTTCAAACATTTTTTTTTTAAAATGAAAACACCCTAGGGTGGGGGATTTTATATAAGGCTCCCCAATCCTTTATAAAGACAAATATATGCAGAGTAGTGGTTTGTACACGAAGATCATTGAGGCAACATTGTTGCCTCCAAAAGAATACCTAACTTCTAGTAATGAAAATGAAAAATGTCTGATCTAGTGAATATGAAGGAGGTTAGGAATGGTAGTTGCAATTCCAAAAAAGAATCTCCACCCCCTGTGTTAATCCTTTCCCTTGGCCAAGCAACTTCATTCTAAGACATCAAAATTAAGAGCTAAAAGCATAACCATAATCTTAGCTCTAGGAGTTGCAGAAGGAATATAATTTTGAGCGTTCCTTTCTCCGGTCTGTGGCAGCCTGAAATGGCTGACCATTTGGGATGGATTTCTGTATAAATATAGATCAGGACCAGAGGAGAGTTTGAAGTAGAGTTCAGCTCTAGTACCTGTAGGAAACCGAATGACAAAATATTAGCAGTATCAATCCTGTTTTGAGCCATGCCTATGTGTTCTAATATAGGGAGTGTGTTCCCTATCTAAAGAGATGAGACCTCTGATGTGAGTGGGAATATTGGAAAGGTTCAGAACAATATCACAATTATGGCCCGGGTGATCCTTGGCAATTGCATCTACTACAGAATTACATTCCTTGAAAACATGTTTAAGTTCGGCATTCTTTAGCAGGGAATGCACCTTAGAAGCTAGAGTGAAAACAGGCCAGTGTGCAGTATGTGGGTTCCTAATCATGTTCACAGCCAGCAAAGAATCAGATTCAATGGTGAAGGAGCTGTCCAGAGCTGGAAAGGCTTGGCAGGCAATTAGGATGGCTATAATTTCTGTGGACTTTATAAGACATGGAATTCCATCACAGTTTCTTGCAATCAGGCCAACAGTGAATTAGTAGAGGACCATGATGCATCAACATATCTTTATACAGTTAGGTTTCAGCCTTTCCCAAAAGACAATAGATATAGTAGGTTTTGGTGGTGGTCTAGGGGAGGGGATCAGATGTGAGAAGCTAGGGCTCATAGTGAGGGAAGAACTGGAGGGACAAGGTTTAATAGAGAGGGATAAGTAAATTAGATCACTAATTTCCTTGCATATAAGCACTGGAGAGAAGCGTTTGTTATAAAAAAATAGACTGTTTCTAGCCTTCCAAAGGCTCCAGCAAATCAGAGGGGGAAGGATTTTACATAACAGCTGGTGCAATCTGGGCAGATCATGGCAATTCCAGAATAAAAAGAACCTTTCATTTATTGAGTCCAGACTACAAAGATTAAAATCCAGTAAAGCCGCCATCTTATTCCATATTGATTGAGCAAGGGGACAGGATATGAAAAAGTGTTGGAGAGAATCTAAGTGATTACATGCAGGGCATTTTGAAGCAAGACTAAAACCACATTTCATTAGCACATCATCAAAAGGTAGGAAAGAGTGCATCAGTTTCCATGTGAAAATAGAAATCTTTTTTTGTATTCTAGAATTCCATATAAGCTGAGTAGCAGGGAAGGTACCTGAGGAGAATGTGAGTCTTATACGCAGATTTGAAAGTAAAAGCTCCTGTCATCTCTGGTTTCCAGATTAATATATCCTCTCTGTCTTCAGTGATTTCTGCTAACTGCAAAAAGAAGAGAGTATCATGTTTTAAGAAGGGAGAAATCTGTGGTAGGATGGAGGCTTTGTTGCTTATACACTGAGCCACTGAGCAGTATAAGAGTGGGGACCAGTTAGGGCACCAGTTAGCAGACCAAAAGTTACAGCTACCTTTGCCATGAATAATCAGAGTGTTATTTTCTGCAAAGGAATTGACTGATTCTTTTCCAGGTCATGGATTTTCTGTGTGTTTGAGGTAAGGACCAGATCATTTTTGCCCACATTGTAGTTCCCAATTGACTTTTCCACCAGAGTTTAAGTGAACAAGAATCAATTATAGCCTGAACTGATCTAAAACCTAAACCATTCTGATACCTAGGAGCAGCTAAATCATACCACTTTTTCCAAACTTTATTCTTCTTCCCATGAGTCTCACCCCAGAAAAAAGTAGACATCTTTCTCTCAAATGCCTTGACTATATAGCTAGGAGGCTTAGTGACAGTCCATAGGTGTTGGGGGTAAGGAATATATACAGGATTGAATTAGGGTCAGTTTTCCCCCTGAACTCAGCCATTTATTTTTCCAGTTCATCAGCTTTTTGTCCAAAATTTCCATTAAAGGTTGGAAGTATATGTTAAGTGTTCTACCTTTAAAGATTGGACATTTAGGTATTTGAAAGGAAAAGATCCTTTTTTCATTTTTAAGATCATCTTAACCTGATTTATCTTAGCAACTGTAGCCTTTTTACTAATGTAAAAGTCAGACTTTTCAAAATTAAATTTCTGGCCCGAGGTAGATTCAAAGATTTCTAGGAAAGCTTTGATCTTAATAAGGTTAGGTTTTGAGGCCTGCATGAAAATGATGGTATCATCAGCATACATTAAGTGAGAGAATGGTGTGATTGCAGAGGGTAACTGAAAATGTGTGAGGCTGTTATTTAAGAAAATAAAATAGAGGCTCCTAGAGAAGGCTTCTGAGAAAATATTAAAAAGAAGGGGGGAAAGTGGATCACCTTGTTTCATGCCTCTGGTGGCTTTAAAAAAGGCCACTGGATTGCCATTTATAAGTACAGAGAAATGAGCCTGGGATAGATTATTCATAACAGCATGCAAAAAATTCCCAGTAAAACCAAATCTATCAAGTATGTTCTTTAAAAAATCCCAGTTGACCCTATCAAAAGCTTTCCTGAGGTCAAGCTTGAGAATACAGTTAGGCACTCTATTTTATTTATCTAAGAATCTTAACATTTCCAGCAGGTACAATATGTTATCTGAAATGTTTCTGTTCTTCATGAAGGCAGTTTGATTAGGTGAAATTAAATTCTCCATATAAGGTTTCAATATTTCCATTAAAACCTTAGAGAAGATTTTATTTACCACATTTGAGAGGCCAATAGGTCTGAAATCATCAAAGGAGGATGGTGTGGCTTTCTTTGGAATCAAGGTTATCCAGGTACTAGAAATGCCCCTAGGCATATCTGTCCCTAAGATGAATTCATTAACAGCAGATATTAAATCTTCCTTAATGAAATCCTAGCACTTAGTATAAAATTTACTAGAGAAACCGCCCGGACCTGGACTACTATTTTTGTTTAAGCTCTTTATCACTGATTTGAGTTCCTCCTCTGAAACTAGTCTGGATAGAGTTAGGTTATCTTGCTCAGTAATGACAGTAGGTATTTGGCAAAGAAAATGTGGGTAATACGTGTTATTAGCCATTTGGTTGGGTTCAGAAAAATAGGCTACAACTTCTTTTTGGATATCTGAGTGGGAGTTAAGCCATTGTCCCTGTCCATTTTTAATTTTTGAAATCTGTAGTCTACAGTTCCTTTTCTATACTGTCTTATGAAAAAACTGAGTGTTATTATCCCCAAGTCTGAACCATTTTGATCTAGCTTTTTGTTTCCATAATTTTTCTTTTTCCTTAAGAGCTCTAAGTAATAGTGCCCTCTTCTCATTTAGTTTGATTAATTCTGAATCAGAGGGAGAGGAGTCATACACTAGTTCCTGCAATCTAGGGCCTTCTTCTGCAGTAGTAACATTAACATCTATGTTACCAAAACAGCCCCTATTCCAAATCTTTATCACTTTTTTCAATCTAATTAGTTTTAGGTAGAAACCTAACATTCCTGACTGGGGGCTAGGGATTGACCAATTTTCCTTGATTAGGTCTATAAAATTTGGTCTATTAAACCAGGTGTTTATAAATCTAAAGGGTTTAGGGGGAGAACTGGCTAGAGATAACACTTGTAGGAGGAGAGGAGAGTGATATGAGGATTGTCTATTCAGAATTTGGATAGAGGATGATGGAAATTTTGAGTTCCACTGAATAGTACAAAGTCCTCTATCTAATCTCTTAGAGGTGGGATTCCTAAGCCTTGAGTTTGTCCATGTGAATAAGCTCCCCACTGTGTTAATTTCCTGAATTCCAGAGGAGCTAATCCAATTGTTAAAATCTCTAATACCACCTAGAGAAGGCGAGCTAGGGCCTTTATATTCTGAAAGTGAAGAGATAGTGTTAAAATCTCCTATGAAGATAGTTTCATTTTTAGGTAGTACACTCAGATCATTCCACAAAGCCTTTCTTCCATCCCTAGTCCTGAGGGCATAAACAAAAACTGCATCCATGTCAAATGCCGAATTTAGGTGAGCTATTTTAACATACAGGAACTGATTATGATGAGAGATTAGGGAGACTGATACAGGGTCATTCCACATAAGCCAGATTTTGCCATTATGGAGCGGGGGATTATATGTAAATTTGAGCTTTTCCATATAAGATTGACATTGGCTGTTATCATGCATAGGTTCAATGATACAAAGGAGTTGTATTTTCTTCAGCTTAACTAAATGGTTTAGTCTTAGCATAGAAGATTCCATACCTCTAAGATTCCATACCAAAAAATTAACAGTTAAGGTGTGTGTCATTGTTCACATGAATTATGAATTTTAGTAGCTGATCTTAACATCATCTTATTCAGCTGGCTAAGGTAGTTATTCTTTTTATGCTTTGACTTACCTTGCTGTTCAGTGTTACCTTTTAGGCTGTCAGGCAGTTGTGCTGTGTGGTTGAGGTGGCTGATGGAGCTGGCCTCATCCACCAAGTCATGCACTTCCAGATCAATGAGTTCTTGTGGTTGAGGGAGGGTGTCTATATCCTGCAAAACAGAGAATCTATTTGCCATCTTTCTTTGTAGAGAAAGTGGGGGGTTAGTGGGAAAGGGCTGATGCAGGGCTAGCCTGTGGGAGCCAATGTGAATATCATCCTTTGCATAGGCTATAGGAGTAGGGTTGGAAAGAGCAGTGGCTTTTAACAGTTTTGTGAGGGAAAATTGAGAGTTATCTGGGGGTGAGTTGTTAGGGGATTGAGTTAGAGTAATATTTGGTGATTGCTGGGGAACAGTATCGAGCTCTCCATTTATCGAGCTCAGAGAGAGGTTTGTTATGGCTCTCTGGTGTGCTAGTTGGCCTTTACTAGGAAGAGGGGCAACAGACCGATTTTCCAAGGTCATCACAGGTGCCTTGTTAAATTTATTTCCAGTAGCCTGCCACTGTGGTTGGGTTTGGCTTTGTGGGATGGGAACCCGGTTATCCAGTAGTTTACCATTGATGTTTTGTGGGTTGGATCAACACTGATTAAAAGACTGGCCTAACATAACACAATGATCACAGTATAGAGGAACATCTTCATATTCAATTTGGTATTTTCTATTATTAGTGACTGAGCCTAATCTGATGAAATTACTCAAAGGTTTCTGTAAGTCAATTTCAACACACAATTTAATAGCAGAAGGCCTAGTGAGCATTTCGGTGGCTAGATCATTCTTAATGAAGCTTCCTATACTATTTCCAATGGCCTCAATAGATGAAAAATTATAGTAGTACAGAGGAACTTACCTGATAGTGCACCAAATTGGCACGATTGGAGATTCCCTATGGGTAGAGAAGTCAGGCGACCATTTAAGCATTTTCAGCTGGACTCCATTGAAATTCCAAAAGCCCTTAATCCAACATCTCTGGTAGTCATTGAATTGATCAAACCTGATCAGCACGTGCTTGTAATCCAAGGAGCCCAATTGATAATTGCCAGCAAAACGTACCGTCTTGAAAGCTAGCTCTAATTGCTCCATCGATAACCTTCCCCTTGTGAATTTCCCAACCAGCACGTTCGCATAATGTGCAGAGAGTTTGGCAATTTGATCATCAGAGTATAGGCACGCCGGATCACCTAAGTGTTCAGATTTAGGGGTTAGCTCGGGATTGTTAGGAAGGGATGTCGTTAGAGGTGGGAATTTGGTCTGGAGGGCAGCCAGGAAAGTTTTTGGTGTTTCCTGCCTGGTGTTGTTATCCGCCATTGTGGTCGACGGAGCAGGAGCCATCTTACTGTTGGTCTTTATCGGCAGAGACTAGCCGTTAACGGCGAAAAAGCCGTTACCAGCGAGAGAGGGGGAATGATGTTCAGTTACTGTAGCTAGGGAGAAAAGCTGAGAACTTTTGGAGGACGATGGTTTTTCAAACATTATGATGACATATAAATGTGTTATGCACTTCGTTGTGGGTAGATTGTATTTTGTGTTAAACCAGTTGTTCAATATGTTTACTGATTGGTTTAATATTCTGGACATGGGGATTTTTTACAAAATATTAGAACTGCATGTTAATCTTTTTTCAAAAGCTCCTTTGCAACATTTCATTAAAATGTTTTACAAAAAATACAAAAATGGAAACCAATGCTCCTATTTTACAAGGTTTCCCTATGAAAATCAAAATGCGTGTTTATCCTAGAAAACCTTCTCTAGAAGCACAACCCCAAAAATTACTTTGAAGAATCATTTTTTATGCCATCTTCATACTCAGCACCAAGTCATGAACCTTTCTTGTTCTCCCAATTGCTACCAGATCCTCTAAGAAAACCCTAACTACTTATGAATCTGCAATCATGTTGTGTGGTAGAATCCCTAGTCTTCTAAGCCTATCTTTCTCCATGTCTAGCAGTTTGAAATTATTTCCCCCTCTACATTTCAGGATTTAATCATAACATTTTTGTAGTGAAAGGAAAATGAGGTCTAATTTGTTTCGGTTTTCTCTATCAATGCATTTATTACATCTTGTAGTAGACCATCTAGGTTACTACTATGGTTTTGAAGTTGTAAGCTTTGAATAAATGTGAAAACCTAGTCTAAAATGTTCAAATAAGGAGATTTAGCTGGTTGGCACACTAGGTTTATGTTAAAACCATCTAAATGAACTGTTGCTAGGTATTCAGGATCATTAGCCAATATGTGGGTTGGGGCATTGTCTTGTTGATTTGAAATGTTTTTGCTTGCCCAAACTGGCCACTTAGCTTTTATGGCTAGGACCACTTTAAAAATAAATTTCTTCCTAATGCATTCCCTATTAAATATTTTAATGGGGGATAAAATTATTTTTAATCTTTTCCTATTTATATTGCTATGCTTGGATGATATATATTTTGTATAACGAAACACTCCTATTTTACCATTAAACATAACATCACCCTCATATCAAACATTGGCCAACACATACGAACATATGCGCACACACACACACACATATACACATCACCCTCATATCAAACATTGTCCAACACATACGAACATATATATATATATATATACATCACCCTCATATCAAACATTGTCCAACACATACGAACACACACACACACACACACACACACACACATATATATATATATATATTAACTTGGGTATATAATGCTTATTATGGAGAGTACTATATGGTTCTTGTTCATCAGAGGTTAGAAGAACCTTGATATTACCCCTGAAAGGTAGAACCACTTCTCATCGATGTGAATTACACTGTGCATGTCTTTGAATTGCACGTTACACTCTGACTTTAATAGACACAATTCCAGCCTTATTAGTTTGCATTTAGTTGATTAAACTTAATGGGCTGCATTTGTATGACTTCTAATATCCCTGTTCATCATAACCCTAAACACTTTGCTTTTGCTTCTTTTCAGTCTAACTGATGTACTTCAGTAGGTGGGCAAGACCATTAAAGCCTCGACGTCGATGAGTTTTTTACCCTCACCAGGATGTCCATGTCGCCTCCACTCACAATCCCACCATTAGCAATCTGCTAGTTTACTCTTTCCCATATGAGGCTGGCCATGCAGATTGAAACCCGCCATATAGTTGTTGCCTCCAGCCGCATGTTGTGGTGGAGTGTACAATTTTGGTGATTTTGAACCGTTGAACTGATCAAATTTTTCCTCCAACCTATACTGTTGGGATAACTGTGGTGGTCGGCCAAAATTTAACTGACAAGTGCCATCGCGAGTCGTGAGAGGCTTCCCACTGCGTGCGATAGGTGCAAAAACCATCTCTTGAAACTTCACTTGTCTTGTCTTTGTGTAGCCTTCATCTTCAAGCTTCATTCTTCAAGTCTTCAAGTCTTCAAGTATTCCACCCTCAAAATGAAATCTTCAAACTTTCACATAGTTTGCCTTGTCACACAAAATTCCCTAGAAAAGTAATAAGAGCACAAAAGTATATCTTAACTCTCCTAAGAGAATTTCAAGGCAAAACTCAAGATCTAAAGCACAAAAATACACCAAAGTGAGTCTAAAATTTCCTAAAACTAATATAGACAATGAACACATCAATACTCCAATACTTCACAGTATTGAATGGATCTTCTACCAACATTGTAGTGGATGAATCTTCTACTTAGATTGCTATTCCATTTAAATTATCTCACCAAAGAGTCTAGTTTGTCACAAACCTTTATAAGTAATTATATGCAGACATGGAAAACTTTGCTGCTAACTGCAGAGCAGATTTTGCAAAATTAATCACACTATAGAAAATAAGGGTAATAATGTGTGTTTGTATTCATGATCTCAGGGTACATTATATAGTGGTACATAATACCTATACAAGCTAGAAAAAGGTAATAGAATATAATTACAATTACAAGTAATATTCTAATTCCTTAATACTCCTCAAGTTGGAGCATGTGGATAAGAAATTCCCAACTTGGTAAGCAGGGAATGAAATTGTTTACGTCCAAGAGCCTTAGTGAAAAATTCAAAAAGTTAGTATGACGTGCAGATATGCTGAGTAACAATAGTACCAGATTGAACAAGATCCCGGATAAGATGACAATCAACTTCAATATGCTTTGTGCGCACATGGAACAATGGATTTGCGCCAATATGAATAGCAGATTGACTGTCACAAAACAGTCGCACAGGAGAAGTGTGCAAAACCCCTACGTCTTGCTGTAAAGACTTAAGCCATAACAACGCATAACAAGTAATAGCCATAACACGATACTCCACTTCAAAGGAAGACCGAGAGACTGTACGTTGCTTCTTGGTCTTCCAAGAAATCAGAGAATCACCAATCATCACAAAGTATCCGGAAAAATAATACTGGGTGATTGGGCATACAGCCCAATCTGAATCACAATAACCAGTCAACTGTAACACACTACTGGAAGAGAGAAATAAACCTTGACCAGGATGACTATTCAGATAGTGCAACACACAAACTACAGATTTCCATTTAGGAACACAAGAAGAATTCATTAATTGAGTAAGTGTATGAACCAGATAACTAATCTCAGGATGTGTGATAGTCAGATAGATCAGAAGCCTAACCAGATGCCTGTACGGCTCGATATCATGGTAAGGAAGACCTTCAACATGTGCCAGATCATGTTGTTGATCCATCGGAAAGTCAGTCAGTTTAGAAGCAGATAAACTTGTATCAGATAAAATGTCCAAAGCATATTTCCATTGTGAAAGAAACATCCCCTCCGGTCTTCTAGCAATCTCTATGCCCAAGAAATACTTAAGTAAACCAAGATCTTTCATATGGAAACAAGAACTAAAGTATTTCTTGAACTCAGAGATGAGCGCATAAGAGCTACCAACAATGACCAAATCATCCACATAAACAAGAACATGTAAAGAAACTGATCCACGGGAAAAGACAAACAAAGAGTAATCTACCTTACTCTGAACAAAACCAAACGCTCGTAAAGCCTGAGCTAATTTGGAAAAAAAAATCTAGGAGCCTGGCGAAGACCACAAAGAGATTTATGAAGGCGACATACTTGACCATGGGGTGCGGCATAGCCCGGTGGGGGTCACATAAAAACCTCTTCTGGAAAATCACCATGCAGGAAAGAATTATAAATATCCATCTGATGCAGTTCCTTACCACGAATGACCCCAACAGATAAGATTAGTAAAACAGCTCATCATTGCAACTGGAGCAAATGTCTTAGTATAATAAATCCCTTCAACCCGGTGATTCCTGAGAACCACCAGGCGAGCCTTATGATGTTCAACAGTATCATCTGACTTAAACATCATCCCGTAAACCCATTTGCAACCAATCACCTTTTTATCCAGAGGCAGAGGGGCAAAAGTCCAAGTCTGATTGTGCTTAAGCACAGTAAGCTCTTTAGTCATAGCATCTCGTCAATGAGCATGACGCCTCAGAATAAGTGGTAGGATCTGCACTAGATGTTACTGCTCCTAAAAATCTAGAATTCATACAAGAAAAATTATCACAATTTACATAATCAGTAAGAGGATAGAGAACACCTGAGGATAGTGAGAGCGCATGAGTGAACGTAGCAGTTGGGGGGGGGAGGGGTCGGTGAGCACAAAGGCTTTGTCTGATAGGTGGAAACTCGGCGGTGGAACTATCCAGAGCTGGAGATGGCGTGGAAGGGGGCTGGACAGGCGGCGCGTGAGACTCCATTACTAGTGGCGCGTGAAGGGGCGAGGTCCTTGGCGATGCAATGTCTGTCCAGGCTAGAAGTGAAATCCGACGGTCTTAGTCGGGATCCAGTGATGAAACCACGTCAACTGGGGATGGGCCGATGAGTTTACCAATTGATTTTTTTATATTTAGGAAAACATAGAGTTTACCAACTTTGTAGTAGATGGATCTTTTACTTAGATTGCCATTCTATTTAAATTGTCTCATCAAAGAGTCTAGTTTGTCACAAACCTTTATAAGTAATTTATATGTTGACATGGCATAATTTGCTACTGACTGCAGAAAAGATTTTGCAAAATCAATCCAACTATAAAAAATAAAGGTAATAATATGTGTTTGTATTCATGATCTCAGGGTACATTATAAAGTGGTACAGAATACCTATACAAGCTAGGAAAAGGTAATAGAATGTAATTACAATTACAAGTAATATTCTAATTCCTTAATACTTCTCCTCAAGTTAGAGCATGTGGATTAGAAATTCCCAACTTGCCAAGCAGGGAATGAAACTAGTTACGTCCAAGAGCCTTAGTGAACAAGTCTGCAGGTTTGTCTGACATGCAAATTTTTCGAGTGATAGTGGTGCCAGATTGAACAAGATCCCGGACAAAATGACAATCAACTTCAATATGCTTTGTGTGTTCATGGGACACTGGATTTGCCGCAATATGAAGAGCAGATTGACAATCACAAAATAGTTGCATAAGAGAAGTGTGCAGAACTCCTAAGTCTTGCTGTAAAGACTTGAGCCATAACAACTCACAACAAGTAACAACCATAACACGATACTCTGCTTCAATGGAAGACCGAGAGACCGTAGGTTTTTTCTTGGTATTCCAAGAAATCAGAGAATCACCAATCATCACAAAGTATCCGGAAAGAGAACACTGGGTAATAAGGCATGCAGCCCAATCTGAATCATAGTAAGTAGTCAACTGTAGCGCACTACTGGAAGAGAGAAATAAACCTTGACCAGGATGACTATTCAGGTAGTGCAACACACGAATTGCAGTTTGCCGGTGAGAAACTCAAGGATACTTCATGAATTGAGCAAGTGTATGAACCGAATAATAAATATCAGGATGTGTATAGTTAGATAGATCAGGAGCCCAACGAGACGCCTGTACTGCTCAGGGTCATGGTAAGTCGGACCTTCAAAATGCGCCAGATTATGTTGTTTCTCCATCAGAAAGTTAGTCGGTTTAGAAGCAGATAAACTTGTATCAGATAAAATGTCCAAAGTATATTTCCTTTGCGAAAGAAACATCCCCTCCGGTCTTATAGCAATCTCTATGACCAAGAAATACTTAAGTAAACCAAGATTATTCATATGGATACAAGAACTTAAGTATTTCTTGAACTCAGAGATGAGCACAGAAGAGCTACCAGCAATGACTAAATCATCCACATAAACCAAAACATGCAAAGAAACCGACCCACGGGAAAAGGCAAATAAAGAGTAATCTGGCTTACTCTGAACAAAACCAAATGCCTGTAAAGTCTGAGCCAATTTGGCAAACCAATTTCTAGGAGATTTTTGAAAGTGATATACTTGACCATGGGGCACGGCATAGCCTGGTGGTGGTCGCATAAAAACCTCTTCATGCAAATAACCATGCAGGAAAGCATTATGAACATCCATCTATTGCAGTTCCCAACCACGAATGACCGCAACAAATAAGAATAGGCAAACATAACTCATCTTCGCAGCCAGAGCAAATGTCTCAGCATAATCAATCCCTTCAACCAGGCAATTCCCGAGAACTACTAGGCGCACCTTATGACGTTCAGTAGTACCATTTGACTTAAACTTCATCCGGTACACCTATTTGCAACCAATCACCTTCTTATCCAGAGGCAAAGATGCCAAAGTCCAAGTCTTATTGCGCTCAAGGGAAATAAGCTCTTTAGTCATATCATCTCGCCAATGAGCATGCAGTGACGTCTGAGAATAAGTTGTGGGATATGCACTAGATGTTACTGCACCCAAAAATCCAGAATGCATACTAGAAAATTATCACAATTTACATAATCAGTAAGAGGATAGAGAACACCTGAGGATAGTTATGGTGCATGAGTGAACGTAGTAGTAGGGAGGTGGGAGGGGGGGTCTTCAGTAGTAAGAGCACATGCATAATCATCACAATCATAATCTTCCAAATAAGGAGGAGGTCGGCGAACACAAAGACTCTATCTGATAGGTGGCAACTCGGTGGCGGAACTATCCGGAGCTGGAGATAGTGTGGAAGGGGGTTGGATAGATGGCGTGGGATCAATTTTTGGTGGCACGTGAGGTGGTGGGGTCCTTGGCGACGTAACGCCTAGCTGGACCGAAAGTGGAATTCGGCGGTCTTGGTTGGGATCCACCGATGGAACCATGTCCACTGGGCTGGGCTGGTGAGCGCCGGTGGGTTGGTGCTGATGGCGGCCACCGTAGATGAGCCAACGGCGACCTACGACAGGTGAACGGCAACAGCTGGCGATGGAGGACCGGTGGTGACCGGCGATGGAGGACCGGTGTTGACCGGCGCTGGAGAACCGACAACGACCAGTGGCGGGTGACCGACAATGATCAGAGGATTGGGGCTGGCTCCAGTCGGAGGCATAGGGCTGGCAGTGGCCGACGATAGGTGTTTGTCGGTGCCTGGTGGCAATGTGCCTTGTGACTCTGGCAAGGACGATGAGGAGGTTAGCGGTTAGGTGGTGGCGTTGCCGAGGTCTTCTGATGAGGCTGATGTCAGAGTTCTAGAATATGGGAACTGGTTTTCAAAAAAATCCGCATCCCGACTGGTAAGGATTACGTGGGATTCTAGGTCAAAAAAGCGATAGCCCTTCTTTTCGGCAGGGAAACCAAGAAACAAACACGCCAACTTCTTGGTGCAAACTTGTAATGATATTTGGGAACATGAGCAGCAAAACATGAGCATCTAAAAACCCGTAAGAATGAGTAATTTGGTGCTTGCCCATAGAGAAACTCAAAGGGAGTACGACCATTGAGATGCTTCGTCGGTGTCCTGTTAATCAGATAAGCAGCAGTAAGAACACACTCTTCCCAAAAATCAATTGGAAGACTAGCTTGAAAAGTAAGGCATGCCCCACATTGGGTAAATATCCATGCTTTCTTTCAACTCAACCATTCCGCTGTGGCGTATCAATCATAGATGTCTAAAAAATGATCCCAGATGCAGCAAAATGAGATCTTAAAGGCAAAAATTCAGTCTCGTTATGAGCTCGAACACGCAGTATGGTTCGGCCCCATTGGTTCTTCGCCAAGCACAAAATTCCAAAAACTAGAAGCTACTTCTGATTTAGCCACTAATAAATAAACCCAAAAAGCTCAAGAATAAACATCAACTATAGTTAAAAAATAAAATGCACCACTAGAAGATGAAGTTCTATAAGGACCCCAAACATCACAATGTAGTAATTGATATAATGCAGTAGCAATTGTAGAACTCAATGGAAAACTATGTCTAGTATGTTTTTCTCTATAACATATAGAGCAAGGAACATAAGTTTTACTAGTGCTAAAATAAATTGAAGAAACATAAGAAAACACCGTATATGAAGGAAGCCCAAGACGCTGATGCCATAAATCAGAAGAAGACATAGAAGCAACTGTCGAAAAAGCTTGCGGGATAGGAGAATGATCACGAGTATGCAGCAGACAAAGCCAAAACACCCCCCTTTTCTGTTCACGCACTCCAATCACTTTCTTCGTACTGATTTTCTGTAAAATGCAATAATTTTTAGTAAACAAAGCTAGATATTTTAAGGCAGATAACAATCTAGAGCATGATAATAAGTTGCAACACAAAGTAGGTATATATAGCACACAAGTAAGAGTGATAACACCAAAGAAAATAGAGCCATAGTGGGTAGTAGATAACACAGAGCCATCAGACATAATAACATTCACAGTGTCAATAACTGCAGTAATATCAGTAAGAGAAACCTTGTCACCAGTTATGTGATATTAGGCTCCAGAATAAAGTATCCAAGGCAAAGTAGACTTACCTGACCTATTGTCAGTAAGAGAATTAAAATGATTAAATAAATGCATGGTCGTACTTTATTGGTCATCAGACAGAGAAGGGCCAAAGTCAGACCGGGTAAGGCGTGCCTGGTGGTTCTCGGGAATTTCCAAATTGAAGGGATTGACTATACTGAGACATTTGCACTTGTTGCGAAGATGAGTTTGGTTCGTCTATTATTGTCTGTTGCAGTTATTCGTGGTTGGGAACTGCATCAGATGGATGTGCATAACACTTTCTTGCATAGTGATCTGCATGCAGAGGTTTTCATGCGACCTCCACCAGGCTATCTGGTGCCCCTTGGATAGGTATTTCGCCTTCAGAAATCTCTTTATGGTCTTTGCCAGGCTCCTCGCAATTGGTTTGGAAAATTAGCTCAGGCTTTACGTGCACTTGGCTTTATCCATAGGAAAGCATATTACTCTTTATTTGCCTTTTCCCGTGGTTCGGTATCTTTGCATGTATTGGTTTATGTGGATGACTTGGTTATTGCTGGTAAATTTTCAGCGCTTATCTCTGAATTCAAGAAATACTTAAGCTCTTGTTTTCACATGAAAGATCTTGGTCCGCTTAAGTATTTCTTGGGTATAGAGATTGCTAGAAGACCGGACGAGATGTTTCTTTCACAACGAAAATATGCCCTGGACATTTTATCTGACACGGGTTTATCTGCTTCTAAACCGACTTACTTTCCGATTGAGCAACAACACGATCTGGTGCGTGTTGAAGGTTTACCTTACCATGATCCCGAGCAATACCGGGTCTAATTAGGCGCCTGATCTACCTCACTATCACTTTTCCTTAGCTAAGTTATTCAGTTCATACTCTTGCACATTTTATGAAATCTCCTTGTGTTTGTTATTGGAAAGCTATTGTTCGCATTTTACTCTACCTGAACAGTCTTCATGGTCAAGGTTTATTTCTCTCTTCCCGTAGTAATTCACAATTGAATGCTTACTGTGATTATGATTGGGCAGCATGTCCTATTACCCAATGTTCTATTTCTGGATACTTTGTGATTATTGGTGAATCTCCGATTTCTCAGAAGACTAAGAAGCAACCTACGGTCTCTCGGTCTTCAGCTGAAGCAGAGTATTATGCTATGGCTGTTACATGTTGCAAATTATTATGGCTTAAATATTTACTTAAAGATTTGGGGGTTGCACATACTTCTTCTATGCGTTTATTTTGTGACTGTCAATCTGTTCTTCATATTGCAACAAATCTAGTATTCCATGAATGTACGAGGCATATAGAAGTAGATTGTCATTTTGTCCAGGATCTTGTGCAGTCTGGTACTATTGTTACTCATCATATCTGCTCTTCTGATCAACCTGTGGACTTGTTCACCTACACTCTTGGACGTAACCAATTTCATTCATTACTTAGAAAATTGGGCATTTCTGATCCCCATGCTACAAATTGAGGGAGGGTGTTAATGAATGTGGATATTACTTGTAATTGTAATTAAATTCTATTTTCTTTTCCTAGCTTGTGTAGGTATTCTGTACCACTATATAATGTACCCCGAGATAATGAATACATGGGACACACATTATTACCATTATTTTGTACACACACATTAACTGGCCATGTTGACAAGCTAATGCACAATCCAAAAGAATTTTTTTTGATATCATTCCAATGCTTTTGATAGAAACTAGAGGAAAACCATTAGGCCATGGATAAGACCATGCCTTCTTGTTTTTCACTATTTCTCAAAGCTCATGTTCAGTAGAATGCTTGCTGAGAAAAACCTTGTGCTCTTGAGAGAGCTTAAAGGGGAACATATCTAGGAGCTCCTATTGAATGCAAAGGTATTGTGGCATGAGATGGTAGATTTCATTTTGGATGAAGATAGACTTAAAATGACTGAGCATTTCAGCCTGAATATGTTGGGCATCAGATCTCCACCTGACATCATCAGATTGGAGCTCCACAATCCTCTTGGCTAGTGATGTATTTTTGTTTCCCATTTATGAATATATCTAGAATTAGCATCACCAAATTTAATCCAATGCATTCTTGATAGTTGCTGCCAGTAGTCTGCTTGAAACCATAATAGTTTCAATAATTGTTAAGTGCAGGCTCTTCTGAATTTGCATTAGCATCTGGTTGGTGATGCGATATGCATACGTTATATTTTTAACACAATTGACACTCACTTTTGTTATGTTTCTTTTCAAGAAAAATGAAAACCGCCTGTTATAGTGGGGGTTAAGCAGACCCTATCAATTTATTATTTAAGAAAATATAGTACAAAAAAGGAGGACATAATGCCTTACCTCGAAAGGTTTTAGGTACTTATAGGTTACATCATCTAATGTCATTGTACTATCAACCTTCAAAAAGCATCTTAAATTACAAATAATCTCAATTTTTTCCTAATTTATGGAGTATACGCAACATCAAAATACACGAATTCCTTGACATTTCGTGGAAGACTTGCAAAAAATAAAATGGTTATTTACCTTTTACGAGCTGACCATCTTAGCAACATATCAGCCACTGAGTTAACCCTCTGGAAATATGCTGTAAACTGAACGTTTTTCCAATAACATTCATATCTTTCTCAAAACTTCTATGTATCTCCAGGGAATCTGGTAGAGCTTCCGGATCACCTTGACAAGCAACAAGGAGTCAATCTCAACTTCCGGTATTCAGATTCCATACTTTAAACTGGTTCTAACTCCAATATACGAGCCTTGATCTCAGCCACCAAACTTGTAGCCATCCCTATATATTTTGACGTTACGAAAATCACCTTTCCTTGGATATCTCTGAGTACAGCTCCTGCACCTGTTTCACCTGGATTTCCAACTGTAGAACCATATGTATTTAGCTTAAAACAAAGAGGAAACTGCTAGTGAAGAACCTGACTATTCCGAGCTTTACTCACTAGCGGAGGCTGGCCTATTAAAGGCGGTTATATCGGACATTAGAAGTACCTTTGAATGTGACTTCTCTGGTAGTGACTTTGATCGTCACTGATATAAGGCGGTTCCTCGCCTTTGAACGTTCTGGTGGAACCGACTTCCATTAGTTCCGGACTTGGAACTGGAGTCCTGAGCTCGGAATTCTCGAAGAACCGTCGGCGGTCAAATTTTGGTTACGAGTTCGGAATGCGTTTGAGGTTCCTCACTCTAATGAACTTTCTGTCCTTTGCAATGACTTTCTGCATCGGACGCCATTTCCGTTGTGCTATTGTATTTCGATGCTTGAATGCGATTAAAATATTTTTAATGTTCCTGAATAAGATGGTATTTTTGATCTTTAGTTTCGAGTCCAGAACTCTAGTGTTGGCTCTTTCGTGAAAAAACTTAAAAAACAAAAATTCCAATATATTGAACCTGACCAAAATAAAAGCCTCATTTAACAGCTCCAATACATACAAAGATCTTTAGAATACGCTAACGCTAACGAAGCACCATTCTATAGATGGGAACAAAAATCTTGCCAATTCTATTCCCCAAAAGAAATGTCATCATAATTCTAACTAACTACCAAAAGTCTATAGACTATGTTGTGCGGAATGGAGAAAGAACAGAAAATATGAACGAAAATAACAAGACACAAGATTTACGTGGTTCACCAATTTGGCTACATCCACGGGAGACGGATTCACTATAATAGGTAGCAGGTTACAGACGCCAAGAAATTGGCCAGATTTCTACCTATCTAAGTGCAGAACAGAATTAATGTTTATAGAGAGAAGAGAGACACTTTATATATTGTCTCCACTAAACCCTAAGAAACTGGGATTGGAACAAAACACAATTCGGCCCAAATCAACATCAGTCCAAATTGGAATTGGAATTATATTCTTATCATAATTGTAGATGTAGTTGTATTCCAGGCCAGGGTCGCAGAAGCGGCTATTACAGTATTCAAGGCATACCAACAAATATCCACCTTGACTTGAATCCTCAAAGTAGAAAACTCCAGATGCACCATTACAGTGCCAGATGAACAGACTTATCCCTCCACTCCCGGGACTGCCCATAGAGCACCTAATCAGCTCTGATGTTCAGCAAGTCCAAACAGTGTTGAAACTTGCTATGTGGAACAGGTTTGGTGAACATATCAGCGGGGTTGTCAGCAGTTCCCACTTTCTTCACCCTGATTCTCCTCTCACTCCTCAAGAAATGATATCTGACATCAATATGCTTGGTCCTCTCATGATGGACCTGATCCTTGGCTAGGCAGATTGCACTCAAACTGTCACAGTACACAGTAGCCTGATCATGATGTAGACCAAGATCACTAACTAGCCCTTTCATCCATATTCCCTCCTTTGCAGCCTCTGTCAAAGCCATGTACTCTGCTTCCGTAGTAGACAACGTCACTGTAGGTTGCAAAGTCGCCTTCCAACTAACCACAGAACCTCCCAAAGTGAATACATAACCAGTCATCGATCTCCTCGTGTCAACATCACCAGCATAATCAGAATCCGAGTAGCCTGTAACTAAGCACTCGGTATCACCTCCATAAATGAGACCCACATCAGACTACCTGAAAATCCTCTTCACAGCTTGCCAATGTTCCTTTCCCGGTTGCCCCATGAACCTGCTCACAACACTGACTGCCTGTGCTAAATCTGGCCTCGTGCAAACCATAGCATACATCAAGCTCCCCACCGCACTGGCATAAGGAACCCGAGACTTATACTCCTTCTCCTCGTCTGACTGAGGAGCAAACATAGTGGTGAGATGAATATTTGCAGCACTAGGAGTGTCTATAGGCTTGGCTGTAGACATACCAAACCTAGCCAACACTTTCTGAATGTAGCCTTTCTGTGACAAGAAAAGCTTCCGCTGACTTCGATCCCTAAGAATCTCCATTCCTAGTATCTTCCGAGCTGCACCCAGATCCTTCATCTCAAACTCAGCACTAAGAAGTCCTTTCAACTTCTGAATCTCGTGCTTACTCTTTGCGGCTACCAGCATGTCATCTACATAAAGCACCAGATAGATGAATGACCCATCTCTCAACCTGCTGTAGTAGACACAACAGTCATAAGCACACCTCGTATATCCCAGCTAAAGCATGTAACTGTCAAACTTCTTGTACCACTGCCTCGGAGACTGCTTAAGTCCATACAAAGACTTCTTCAACTTGCAAACATACTTTTCCTTGCCAGGAACCTGAAAAACATCTGGCTGAGTTATGTACAACTCTTCCTCCAACTCTCCATGTAGAAAAGCGGTCTTCACATCAAGTTGCTCGAGCTCCAAATCCTGATGTGTTACCAAGGCTAGCAACACTCTGATGGAAGTGTGTCTGACCACTGGTGAGAAAATCTCATTATAGTCTACCCCCTCCCTTTGACTGAAACCTCTTGCAACAACTCTTGCCTTGTACTTGACTCCCTCTGCAGGTGATATTCCTTCCTTCTTCTTGAAAACCCATTTGCAACTGATTACCTTTCTCCCTTGAGGCTGTTTGACCAATTCCCATGTCTGATTCTTCTGAAGAGACTCCATCTCATCTCCCATTGCAGCAAGCCATTTATCAGCATCAGTACATGAAGTAGCCTCTCTGAAGGTTGATGGCTCTTGAGTATCCACCTCCTCAGCAACCTGTAGTGCATAACCCACCATATCCTCAAACCCATATCTCTTGGGCGCCCCAACTCCAACCCTCCTGGGTCGGTCCTGAGCTAAACTACGGACTGTAGCTCCTGATGGTTGGGGATCTGGTGGTGGAGATTCCGGTATCTCAGATTCTGTCTGTGGCTCTTGATTCACCTCAAATTGTTCCAATCTATTTTCACCTTGAGTGACTTCAAGCTCCACCCGTTTATCAACTCCACTAGTTTCTGGCACAACTGTGGGCTTCACCATAGATCTAAGCAAAGAATTTTCATCAAAGACAACGTCCCTGCTTAGAATAACCTTCTTCTCAGATGGAGACCATATCCTGGAGCCTTTAACTCCATCTCCATAACCCACAAAGACACCCTTCTTGGCTCGGGGCTCCAACTTACCATCACTAACATGATAATAAGATGTACAACCAAAAACTTTTAACTTGGAGTAATCAACAACTTTACCTGACCACAACTCCATAGGTATTTTGCACTCTATGCCTGTGTGAGGCCCGCGGTTGATCAAGTAACAAGTTGTACTCACCGCCTCTGCCCAGAATCTCCTTTCCAAACCAGCATTAGAGAGCATGCACCTCGCTCTCACCAGCAATGTCTGATTCATCCGCTCAGCTACGCCATTCTGCTGTGGCGTATTCCTGACTGTATGATGACGAGCAATCCCTTCATCCCTACAAAACTGATCAAACTCAGACGAGCAGAATTCCCGCCCATTATCAGTTCGAAGCCTCTTGATCTTCTTCCCGGTCTGATTCTCCACCAAAGCTTTCCACTCCTTGAACTTCGAGAAAGCTTCACTCTTATGTTTCATCATGATAACCCAAGTCATCCTTGAGTAATCATCAATCAGAGAAACAAAGTACCTGTGACCTCCCAGTGACTCAACTCGGGAAGGTCCCCAACAATCAGAATGGATGTAATCCAATGTGCCCTTTGTTTTATGAATCGCCTTAGGAAACTTGCTGCGGTGATGCTTCCCAAAGACGCAATGCTCACAAAAGTCCAAGCTCTTGATCTTGTGGCCACCAAGAAGATCATACTTCGACAGAATCTGCATCCCTCTTTCACCCATGTGACCAAGCCTCATATGCCATAACTTAGTCATATCATCCTGGTAAACCTCCGAAGATGCAACATTAACAGAATCCATAACCGTGGAACCTTGTAGAAAATACAAAGTACCATGCAGAACACCTTTCAGAACCAGCCTAGAACCTTTGCAGACACACAGAACTCTATCACTCCCTGAGTAGACGAAACCCTTTCTATCCAACGTAGGAAGAGAAATCAGATTCTTTGTCATCGATGGAACATGCCTGACATCGTTCAAAGTACAAAAACTACCATCATGCGTCCTGATCTTGATTGAACCAATCCCAACTACCTTGCACGCAACACCATTTGCCGTAGTAATGATGCCCTCAGCTTGCTCATAAGTTGAGAAATAATCTCTCCTTGGGCATATATGGTAGGATGCCCCAGAATCAAGAAACCACGCATTAGAATGATTATTTTGCCCAGTAACAGCTAGAGAAAAATTATCTTCAGAACTGAAATCCCCTTCAGCCACAGCAGCAGTACCAGATGTACTCCCAGATTTACTAGCCTTCTTCGGACACTCCTTTTTCCAATGCCCCTTCTCCTTACAGTAGTTACAAACATCATTGGCCTTAGGACCCTTTGAAGATGACTTCTTGCCCTTCTTCTTATTTCCGGTTTCCTTGTCTTTTGTGTTTCCGTCACTAGCAAACAAGCCAGTGGCCTGACTTTCTGTACCTGTATTGTTTGCCTTATGTCGCAACTCTCTACTATGGAGAGAGGATCTTACTTCCTCCAGAGACACAGAATCTTTACCAACAATAAATGACTGAACAAAATTCTCATACGAAAGTGATAAAGAAACTAGCAAAATCAAAGAAGCATCTTCATCTTCAATTTTCACATCTATATTTCGCAATTCTAATAACAAAGTATTCAATTGCTCTAGATGGTCTCTGAGTTGCGTACCTTCCTGCATTCGGAGACCGAAGAGGCATTGTTTCAGAAGCAACTTGTTGGTTAGAGATTTCGTCATATACAAACTCTCCAACTTCAGCCACAGTTGTGCAGCAGTCTCCTAATCTGAGACCTCAGTGATGATTTCGTCCGCGAAACAAAGCATAATCGTCGAGTGTGCCTTTTCTTCCAGACTCACAACATCGCCAGAACTGCTCGCGAAATCCTTCGTCAGCGGAGTCCACAAACCTTGCTGTTTCAGCAAAGCTCGCATCTTGATCTGCCATAAACTGAGACTGTTTCTCCCAGTAAACTTGTCGATCTTCACGTTCAACCCAGACATCTTTCTCCTCGATCAGCCCCGATCTGATGAGCCCAGAATCCGATATACCCACTACGGATATCGCCGGAAAAAGAAACCTGGCTCTGATACCAGTTTGTTGTGCGGAATGGAGAAAGAACAGAAAATATGAACGAAAATAACAAGACACAAGATTTACGTGGTTCACCAATTTGGCTACATCCACGGGAGACGGATTCACTATAATAGGTAGCAGGTTACAGATGCCAAGAAATTGGCCAGATTTCTACCTATCTAAGTGCAGAACAGAATTAATGTTTATAGAGAGAAGAGAGACACTTTATATATTGTCTCCACTAAACCCTAACAAACTGGGATTGGAACAAAACACAATTCGGCCCAAATCAACATCAGTCCAAATTGGAATTGGAATTATATTCTTATCATAATTGTAGATGTAGTTGTATTCCAGGCCAGGGTCGCAGAAGCGGCTATTACAGTATTCAAGGCATACCAACAGACTACGCTAACAAAACAACAATCTATAGATAGGAATAGACATATATCGAATTCTATTCCACACATTATGCACCATCAACATATATACACAACAATTTAAATCCAACACAATTCTAAACCATTATTGGATTTCCAATAGATGTCGACCGGGTGTTCACTAAATACCTAGCCAAGCAATTTCTTGTGTTGTTGATATGATCCTGCGAGTATGGCTTGTTGTTGACTTGAAAAATCTGTGTGTATGATAATTAGGACGAAAAATAATTGATTAAATGGAAAAAATGGGACTCGAAACTTACTTTGTTGATTTCTAGATGATCTATTCAGACTTGATGAATTGACTCGGCGACGTATATATTTACGTAATACCCACAATCCCAAGTTTGTGCTTGTTTTTTGTACTAATGAAATGCCTTGTAAGTTGTCATAAATCTTGAAAATATATATTTTCAACTACGTCCAAAGCCGTATTGCTTGAATTGGATGTGTCATTCATTAAGAAACCCAATATTTTCACAAACATTTTCGAGGGTTTGAAATGCAACACATCCGTCATAAAAAACCCGCTTCTTCTCCGGGATAACAAAAATTAATCTCCAATGGTCCCTGCAAGAATAATTAATATAAAAATAACCGTCTCAAAAAGGTTTGTTAAGAAAAATGAGCATCTAACCATAACCGCTCAATGTGTGGCGCAATGAATATTTTTTCCCCTTTCCGGCCTAGTCTCTTGCAGATGTAGTTGATTCTTTCGTCATATGTGAAGCCAATTTCATGAGTCATCACGGTGCACAAATAGCCCACCCAATCCTTTGTATTTTGACATGCAATGTAATCAGTGGTGGAACCAGGATACAATTTCAGGGGAGGCTGAATTGCACTACAAAATTTTTTTTTCGAACACTTAATTCGACAGTTAAATGAACAAATTTTTTTGAACACTTAGTTTAAAAAATTCCTAACACTTATTAATTCAATATATAATCATTCAAATTAAAATAATTTTATAATTACATATTATATCATGTTAATTAATACATTAAGAAGAATGTAAATTTTAAAGATTTTGTAAAAAATTCACCATATAATATGTATATATAAATATATAAATTTGAAATCAAAACCACATATATATATATATATATAAATTTACAATCCTGACCAAATCCAAAACAAATCTAAAGTGTTAGGTTTTAGTAACTCTTATGCAAATTCAATAAACAAAATCTGGTTAATGTGGGATGAGGACATTTCAGTAGACATATATAAAGTTGAAGAACAGGTGGTTATTGTCAAAGTCAAATCTCCAAACTTGTCCACTGAATGTCAGCTTGGTTTTATCTATGCTAAGCACACAATCCATGAACGGAGCAAATTGTGGCAAGACTTAGCATCTCTAAAAAAAGAACCTTTGTGCTTAATAGGTGACTTTAATGTCATTACAAAAAACGAGGAATATTTAGGGAACTCAACCCCTAATCAGAACAGTATAAGGAATTTTAACACTTTTCTTAATGATCAAAACTTCTCTGAAATCCCTACTTCTGGCAGTTTGTTCACTTGGACTGGAATGAGAACCAAGGGCATGGTTTGGAAAAGGCTTGATAGAGGGATATCAAATAATCTATGGTGGTCCAATTTCCCTAGCTCTAAAATTAAAACAATATCTAGAGAAGGCTCTGATCATACCCCCTTTAATCCTATTTGCATCTAATAAATCCCCAATGACTACTTCAAAACCATTCAAGCTTCAAGAATGTTGGGTAACACATCCCACTTTCATGAAGCTAGTGGAAGATGCTTGGAGAGTACATACCAATCATCAGTGGATGAAAAGATTAATCTTCAAACTTAAAAACTTAAAGCAAGCCCTTAGAATTTGGAACAAAGAAGTATTTGGTAATGTTTTCGATGCTGTTCAAATAAGTGAGGATTTATTGATTAATGCTGAAAAAGATTTACAAAATATTGAATCAAGTAACACAATACAAGCCTTAAATCTGGCCAAAGCAAAGCTGAAATTAGCTCTAAATAATCAGGAAATATTTCTCAAACAGAAATCAAGACTAAAATGGTTGAAAGAAGGTGATGTTAATTGAAAATTCTTTCATCAATCAATCTTAAGCAAACATAAAAGGCAAACAATCTCCCTAATCAGAAATAATGATGGAAACTGGTTAAATAATATTGAAGCTATAGAGAAGGAAGCTGTTAGCTTCTTCTCCAATCTTCTTACTGATGAACCTTTGGATCCATTAGGAATTAATACAGCATGGATATTGGATAATATTCCAAAAATAGTAACCAACGAAATGAATTCAAATCTACTTAAACAAATCAGTATGGACGAGCTAACTAATATAGTTAATTCCATGGATAGACATTCAGCACCAGGTCCTGATGGTTTCTTTGGATGCTTTTACCATACATGTTGGGATATTATAAAATCTGATGTACTGTTGGCAGTGGAAGAATTCTTTGCTGGAAAAGATATCCCCAAAGCCATCTCAGCAACTCAAATAATTCTAATACCCAAAACGATGTATGCTCATCCTTTAAAGATTACAGACCTATAAGATTATGCAATTTCTCAAAAAAAATTCTTTCAAAAATACTATCCACAAGACTTAAAACATATCTAGATATTATAATAAGCCCAGAACAGTCAGCATTTGTTTCTGGAAGAGAAATTGCTGATAATGTTCTCCTCATGCAAGAATTCACTAACCATATACACTCAAAAACAAAAGGGTCTAATATGATTATAAAATTGGACATGATGAAAGCATTTGACAGAGTTCCTTGGGCATTTCTGGAAAATCTCCTTATCAAGCAAGGTTTTTCCAAAACCCTGGTTGACCTAATTATGAGGAACATCAAATCTGCATATTTCTCAATACTGATTAATGGAAAAGCAGTTGGTTTTTTCCCTGCTTCTAGGGGTTTAAAACAGGGTGATCCTTTATCCCCTCTGCTTTTCATACTAATGGCTGAAACCTTTTCACAAAACCTAAATTTTCTATACCAATTCGGAAATATTCAGCCCTACAAACTACCTTTTGGGATGAAATCATCATCACATCTTTCCTATGCTGATGACACAGTAATCTTTTTGAAATACACAAAACAGGGTTTACAAACAATAATGAACTTTCTGAAATCTTATGAACTGGCTTCTGGTCAGATAGTGAATTTTGAGAAATTCACTTTTCACATATCAAAATACACACCTAACAGAATCACAACATTAATTAAAAGAGAAACAAACATGCTGAAAGGAACCATTCCATTTAAATATTTGGGATGTCCGATTTTCACAGGAAGGGTTAAAAATTCACTCTTCCAAGGCATGCTACATTCAATTAAAAATAAAATCAATCATTGGCATAATAAGCTTCTATCTCCAGCTGGAAGGGCAACACTAATTAGACATGTTTTGTCCTCAATGCCAATTCATCTTATAACTGTATTGAAGCCAACTCAACACATTATAAGCCAAATCCATAAAACTTTGGCTCGATTCTTCTGGAAGAATAACTCAGACAATCCACAGAAAAACAGAGTTTGGAAATCTTATCCTAAACTATGTTTTCCAACAGAGGAAAATGGTCTAAATTTCAAAAATTTAAACACTCTAACAAAATCTTTCTCACTCAAAATGTGGTGGAAACTTCAGACTGGAAAATCTCTATGGGATAAAATCATGTGGTCTATGAGTGATACTCATAAAACATCCAGAAGTTGGAAAAGAATTAAAGAGGTGCAAGACATAGCTTTAAATGACACAAAAGTCCTTCTTGGATTTGGTTTAGTTTCTTTTTGGAATTCAAACTGTACTTCTCTGGGACCACTAACTGACTTCTTAATTAATCCATCTGAACTTCCTTATCACAACTTAACAGTGGCTGATTACATTCAGAATAAAACATCTTACTCTAGCCAGATCAGGAATTCCCTCGCTGATCACATTTTCCAATTTCTGGACCTGGAATATAAACTATTTTCAAGTTATGATAATTCCCTCATATGGAAACCTACTCGGACAGGAACTTTTACGGTTAAATCAGCTTATGAGCTGATAAGAGAGAAGAAAATGAAGATACCATCTTACACTCATCTGTGGTCTAAACTCTTACTTAAGAAAATTAGTTTATTTAATTGGAAACTTTTAAATAGACTAATAGCCCTTCCAGATGTGCTAGAGGATTTCCAATTTCATCTCCCCTCAAGATGTTGTTTCTGTTTTAATGAGTCAGAAACTATTCATCACTGTTTTAACTCTTGTGTGAAGGTCAACCAACTCTAGAAATTTGTGAACTTTACTTTAAGTTTAACCAATAACAAATTTCAACTTTTGTGGGGATAGAATCTATTTTTACTGGAATGTCTCTTCCTCGGATGGATCCTTTGCAAAGCTCATCAGAATAATACCTTGTGTCGTACTCTGGTACCTGTGGTGTGCCAGATGTACCTACATTTTTGAGGGTACAAAACCAGATATAATGTTCATTTTCAAACGAATTTTATATCATTTCAATGATACATTATTGGCATTCAAACTGGATTTCAAATGGGCTTTATCTCCTATACCAATACTACTGAGTCAGAAACCTATAAAACATAGGCCAATAAGAATAATTAAATGGTTACTTCCTTCAAAATTCAAACTCAATACTGATGGCTCTTTTCTTAGCAATGGTGCTGCTGGTATTGGATGCATAATCAGAGATCATGTTAGTCAGGTAACTGTATCTCTATCAAAATCCATCTCGGCTGAATCTGTCTTGTAGGCCAAAACTACTACTCTATTACATGGTATTCATCTTGTTCAAGAACGAGGCATCGTGAGTATTGACATTGAAATAGATTCAAAAGTCCTACATGGAATGATACAAAAACAACTCAAGATTCCATGGAAATTACTACCAATGATGAGGGAGATATGGAACGTACTTCAAGAAATGAATTACTCGTTGCAACATATTTTCAGAGAAGCCAATGGCACTGCCGACTCACTTGCAAAGATAGCGAGCCGCGAGCAGGTAAATAACATCTATGTTTCTGCAGGTTTACCTACCTTAGTGGCTGGACACGTAAAGCTAGATGCGAAAGGAACTCCCCATGTTAGATTAGAGTAATTAGATAACTATGTACTTATTTTTTTTCCACGTTTGAAGCTGTTTGATCTTTAGGTTACAGCAGGTTAATGTATAGTTCTCAAAGATCATCAGCTGAACTCTCAGAGGTAAGGTATTAAGCCCCCCTCCTTTTCTGTATCTTTTATTTTTAAATTAATAAACGGGTAGGGGTCTGCCAAACCCCCCACCATCACAAGTGGATTTATCTAAAAAAAATTAAATTTACAGTCAATTTAAATTAACAACATAATTAAAATCAATATATACCTAAAACTTGATATAATAATTTGAGTTAAATATATATAAATAATTAAGAAATGATATTTTCATAAATTTATTACCTAATATATACTCAATTTATATGTAATGATATACATAATATATACTATATATAATTTATTATTCATACATATGCAATTCAACTAAATTTCAACAATTATACAACCATATAACTTCAATTCGACATCCAATCTAAAAATCATGTTCACATAAATTTAAGTTTTGAAGCAAAAAATAAAAAAGAGAATAAACCCTAAAATTAATCAATCTCAGTATAAAGAGAAGTAGTCTACCAGTGGTTTGGAGAGGCGGCGTCCGGCGTGCAGAGACGGAGGGACGAGGCAACTTCCGGTGGCACCGCGACGGAGACTTGGTGGCGGACCTGGCGACAGTGGCGGATGGCTCTCGACTGAGGGACTGAGGGAGGATGCTCTGCTTCTGCTGCCTCGTTCTAATATTTTGCTGAAGTGGATTATTGGATTGGATTCTGTTTTGGCCCAATCCATTCTCCATTTTGTTTTTTTTCTTATTACAAATGAAACGACGTCATTTCACTAACGTGAAAACAATGTCATTTTATTACTTAGGCATAAAAAAAAGAGAAGGCAGCGACGCTGCCTTCTTCTCCGAGCAAAGGCTTACCAGTCGCCGGAGACGTGCCAAGCTCTGCCGGAAGACGCACTCGACGATTGGACCGACTCCTTCTACCTCCGGCCGGCAATCTAGGTAGGGCTGGAGCCCTACCTCGCATACCATTGGTTCCGCCCTTGAATGTAATACAGATACCTTCGAAGCAATTTTGAGATCATTAATTGCATATAATACTTATTAATTACTACCTTAAATTTGAATTTCAATGATTAAAGAATATACTCACAATATATAGAGGGACATAATGGTTTGGTTCACTTGCTCACAACGCCATATGGCTTTAAAGTCAATCCATGATGCGATAATGTCTCGCTTAGCACCAAAACCACACTAATTTCCAAAAAATAAGCATGTTGAGTTACGCGGGTGCACGACAAACCAATCGAACAACACCCTAACGAATTGTGATGAATTCTTATTCACCTGCGCCCAAGTGATCGGTGCTCTAACTTTCTTCGGTGTTATGCGCGGTGAACGTCGTTTCACTCACCAAAATAATCTGCAAACTCTATAGATGAGATTTGTACAGTAGCAAGCAGAGTCGATCTCATGAGGAATGAAGCAAAAACTATAATAAAATTCCTACTAATATAGAACACTTTTGGTGTAGCCACCACGCCTTAATTTTTAGATTTATATAACAATTATTAATGCAACTAACTAATATAAAATATGAAAATAATTATGCAAACAAAAAATATATATAAATCTATAAAATATATGAATAAGGTAATCGGCTCGCAATAACTCACATTAGTTAAACATCGATCATAGGCGCAAAGATAAATCAATTCATATGCATCTATCAGTTATAGGAAAGTAGGTACGCTTAACCTCCCCAATTCTTTCGTACTTTATCGACAATTAACCAATTATAATTAACTAATTATTTCTCTTACCAAGATACCCTCGGAAAGTATTTGCTGAACCAGATACTCACCTCGATAGCATTAAGAATGAAAAGAACCCGGTATAGTAATTACCAAAGTAAAAGCAAATAGTAACACACACTTAATTGTTCCCCATCTTGCTATTACAGTCTTAGTTAGTTAGCTATTTTTCACGAGAACTCGCTACATACTAACCCTTTCCAACGATTACGTATTGGTGGAATTAGATAGCATTATCCCCATAATATTCAAGTTGATCAGGCTTAAATATATCAAGAATAAAATAAACCAAGAACAATCAAGAACACATAAGAATTAATTATAAAACAATTAGGCCTCACGATTCATAAACTAATGCTTGCTATTCCATGCCGATATATAAATTAGTTACTCATAATGATTAAAAAAACAAATAAACAATATAATAACAAAACATAATTAAAATAATAAATCGAAATCAACTAAATAAACCAGGATTATGGTAGCATGCAAACCACAAATTGCTTCAAGTCTACGCACGGAAATCAGACAAGTGAATAAATATTCACTGATCACAATTTACACGCGGTCGCCGAAACTCAAACTTGCTCCAGCCGCCGAACTAAAACAAACCTAAATAATATTTTTGTAAAATAACTACTCTCTCTATCTGCGTGCATATGCGTGTGTATATGTACACATGAATTACAATCCCAAGCCCATTCGGATTCTTCTTCCGAAAGAAGGAAATAAAATATTCTAATTCTATTTAACTAATTCCTAAAATTAATTAATTTAAAATGGAAGGAGATAATACAATCTTTATCAATATGGGAAGTGAATATCTTTTTTTTCCTTCAAATCCACATCTCTTCAATAATTCACTTTTCACCCCATAACTTCAACAATTCTGCTTTTGCCTCTCTTCCTTCATCTCTAGAAAAATGTCTTATAAAATAAGAACATTTTCCATTGGAGCACATCGC
The DNA here is from genome assembly GCA_037428765.1 of Rubia yunnanensis. Lineage (NCBI taxonomy): Eukaryota > Viridiplantae > Streptophyta > Magnoliopsida > Gentianales > Rubiaceae > Rubia > Rubia yunnanensis. Next base: position 57,634,984 of record CM075069.1, on the reverse strand, counting down.
CTCATTAAAAACCTTAACCTGGAAAACCCAGTGGGAAAAAACCATTGGTTAAGGGAAAAAGAGTACAATGTATAGCTCTCTCTCAATTCTTCACAATCCATGAATTCCTGCACCAAAAACACCTAAAAGTGCAAATTATATCTCAATAAAGTCACAATAATCCCACCAAATATGAACACAATATAACACATATCAAATATCCTCACACTTGAATCGTGCGTGCCCTCAAGTTTGAAGTGAAGAATATAAGAGAAATCAACAATCCACAGTGTTCGTAAGTTCTCATTCCCTCATAAGACTCTATCTAAAATGTCCCTAAAAAGAAAAAGTAATATAGAAACACAAATCACACAACGAGATGGACGAAAATTAAACATTTAAAAACTCTAGATTCTACTCTTATAACGATAAATTTCCCCTGGCAAGGAGTAAATGATCACCTTAACGCACCTGGAAATTATCAATCCTTAAAGTAATTGGAATGAAAACGTTCAAGATCAGGACATCTAATCATCAATTCAGTCAAAATCGGACAAGCAATGAATATTTTCTCACGGTTTCACTCAATCACTCTCAATATATGAACAATATATGAAGGACATTCACTCAAATAATTCACAAGTTATAACATAGAGAAGTTAATATGCAAATCAGAAAGGCCTTTCTCAAGGGTTGTAACTGGGCTAGGGGTCATTTAGATTAGTGAGATCCTAAGGGTTCTAAGCTCAAACAATATCGATCAAAATATTATGCATGTCTTTTTCTTCAACCATCATCCATGTATAGTAGACATTCACCAAAAATATTCATCTCATGGCTATTATGAGAAAGCCAAGTAATATCACATCAAATGTAGGTGCTATTTTTTTTCTTTTTTTTTTTGAATTTTTCCAGCACCATTCTTCTCCAATATAGTCCAAAACCAGTACTTTTGAGAGAAAAATTGCAACATAACAAACAATAAGATTTCTCCCCTTTGTTTTTCACAGTTACGCCCTCCAGTTGTCCAAACGGAACCACAGTGTCATTGTTCATAGTAAAATCCAGGCTTCAATTTCGAAACCGTTCAGTTTGGCCAAACTGGACACATACTCAGTAATGTCATCAACTCAAGAGAACACAATGGATGAATTCATCAACATCAACTCCAAGAACATGCATAATAGGGCCAAGAGAAATGATAAAACAAGGCTTTGGCTAAATATATAGTAACTCATATCAAAGAACATAGTCAAAGCTTCAAAGTGTTTCACTAGGGGTTAATGTAATTGGTAGGCAATTTAAGTTGTGTGGTTCATCCTAGTGCCTTCCATCATTTTTACACATAACAACTCAAATTATAACAATGTGATCTCTAAGAACAAATATTGATGTAGAGAGTGCCCTACTCTAGCTCAAACCTCACTTTAGTAGGTTAAAAATATTCAATTAAACTCATCTTTTTTTGTCATCCAAAAAATCATATCAATAAAATTTCAAAAATCATAGAAAATCTCATTCAAAAACCTCAAGGCATATCAGATTTACCAAGTTTGTAACAATGAAGTTTACAATTGGCAGGGTACTTTTATCAAGAGCCACTAGAATTTTCTCATGTCAAATTATCGACTCAAAACAACACAAAAACACATGTTTGACTGTTAAAAACTGGGAAAAAATATTTTTTTTCTTTTTTCAAAAATACAAAACAAAACATACAAGAAACCTCCTCACACTTAAACTTTGCTTGCCCTCAAGCAAATAATGCAAAGCTCTAATGGGAAAAAGTTTAACGCACAGTCAACATCATAAAAAAATTGACAAAGAAAGAGGGAAAATATAGTGGTGGGTTTCATAGAAATTCCCAATCAAGAGGAGAGCATTTGATCAAAATCAAGTTCTGCCGCTGGCTTCCGTTTGGCCAAATGGAACCCTGCGAGTCCAGCCCTCCAAAGGTGTAAATTTTCCATGGTACAAATTCAAGTACTTCAACTCTGTAGATCAAGAATTGAGATCATATGAGAAATTGAAATTCCTAAAAATTTAAAAAAAACTTAAAAGAAAGAGAAAAAACTAAGAAAATTGGGTTGCCTCCCAATTAGCGCTTTTGTTTATAGTCTTTGGCTAGACTTTCAGATGCCTTTAATGACTATTTGTTGGGCACAATGGAATTTCTTCCATTAATGCCACCTGAGAAGTATCATAGTACAACATAAGGCAATGACTATCGACGAGGAATGCCCTTTTTGCGTCCATGCTTATAATCTCTACCATCCCATCAGGCCAAACATAAGCCACTTCGAATGGTCTAGTCCATTTAGACTTGAATTTCCATGACATATGTTGAAAGTATGACTCAGATATAAGAACTATCTACCCAACTACGAATTTCTCTGACTTCAAATTCCTGGCATGCCACATCTTATTGCTCTCATTGTACCGCATAGCTTGATCATAGATCTCCTAATTCTTGGAGTTATAACTTTCTTTCTTCCTCACACTTTAGCGACTCCATACTCACTGGAAGAGTATCATCATCACCTTGATAAACATGCTTTAGATCGGGTGGTAATGCCTTCAACTTGAAATTTGAGGTTTTCACATCCTATGGAACAAGTCTGGCGGGCGGGTTCCGTTTGGGAAAACCGGACCCTGTACGCACTTCAGAAATTTTTTGAACATTCGCTTCGGACTGAGTCGAGTTGAGCATTCCTTGATTTATTTCAGTTACGGGTACCACTTTCTGAGAGTACACTAAACACAACAATTTGAGGATTTCCTTATCGCTTGAGACTTGAACATTTACCTCTCTTGGACTTGTAGGAATTTGAATCCCATCTTATCCTGCAAAACTTTAGTCTCAAGAGAATCTTGGACAAACGGGTTAGTATGATCAATTTCATTCACATTCTCAACATCTATAGATTTCTGCATGGGTTTATCAATGATGAGTGTGTACTTATCACCAAAATAATCAATTGAAATAGTTCCATTCCCAACATTAATAATGGTGTTTGCAGTTTTCAAGAATGGACGACCCAACAATACCCCCAGTGTTCCCTTATCACTGGTATGGTTCATTTTTACCACATAAAATTTTGTGGGGTACACAAAGTTATTGACTCGCATAAGCACATTTTCCAACAACCTTTTAGGACATACACTAGATTTATCTGCCAATTGAATTACCACTCTAGTGTCTACCATCTCAGCTCCATTGAAAGTTTGATACACAGATAATGGCATAACATTAATCAAAGCTCCTTAATCACACATGGAAGCATCAATCTTCTTATCTCCAATGTAACAAGGTAGGGAAAACATACCTGGGTCCTTGCACTTTTGAGGCATTTTCATTTGGATCACAACTGACACATATTCACTTATCATGATCTTGCTCAAATTCTTTGGTGACGTGATCGCCTTGTCTAAGTTCTTCTCTTCTTCTGTTGGTGTTAGAAGCCTTGGCACGTGGTTGACCTCAACTTTTCCCGGTGAGTGGGGCAAACCTCTAGATGTCAGAGTCCAATTTGGCATCATGTCATCCAAATTCTCTTGGATAGGAAGACCAGTGTGTTAGATTAACTTCCTTATTAAAATGTCTTGTTTCTGTATGCGCTTGTCTCGTATGATAGCTTTTTTTTGCAAGATGTGTACCTTTGACAGTTTTGGCTTACTGTAAGATCACAAAATTCCAAACACATATTTTTGTGATAAGAAGGCAACTACCCCTCTAGCATGACCCGGGTGATAGCTTCGGTAATGATGTCAATTTTACCCATCGGAACAAAGTTGGCTTCTATTTGATCCTGCTTCAATTTAGCCTACATACGTGATGTCATTAAAACATTTATAACTAAATAATGATGAAGCAAAGAAATGATATTTAATTATAATAACAAATAATCAAGTAAGGCTTACTACCCGTTCCGCAAGTTCATTTTCCAAAGGTTTAGTTAATCTACCCTTCTTGTTTTAACAACTATTTAGGAATAGATCACACCTCTCGATCTACTTCACATCGATTGGTGTGACCATTTTTCTTGCCTCCTCCTCAGTCACGCCCCTCAATTGCAATTTGAACATCGATCATTTTCAAAATGTTCATTTATGGAATGAAAGGCCGCCTAACCATAGCTCCCCATGACTCTTCCAATGTGGATTTTCATTCTTCTTGGCATTTTCTCTCTTTTCTTCCCTTGTCCCCTAGGTTACAAATTGATAGAGACATGACTACCAAAGAAAAGTTCATCTAAATACACACAAACTTGTATATAAGGGGACTAACATTTTCTTCATTCTCCAAGACCCTCCTCTTGTGTATCTCCCAACTTTCCAGTTGAATGGGTGTATAAGTTATCCAAAGACGTTCTCCTTTCCTATGAGAGAATATGTAATACCCAGTCAATGTGTGCTTGTGCTCTCTCCAACTCTTTGATAACATGCACATTGACATTTTCCTTACAACCTCCATGTTGAGAGCATTGATTTGAAAGGGTCTCTATTTTGAATTAATAAAGTACATAATGTCAAAAATTATTAGATAATATTAGGATACAAGTAATCTAATTTTGTGTGGATTGTAATAATATTAGTAATGGTACCTTGCACTCCATCCAAAGGATGTCTTTGTAATCTTTCGGGACCTTGTGCCAGTTATTGTACTTTATGTGTACTCTTGTTCTACCTACCTTCCCAACCCAACTAGACCACCTAGCTCATTCCTCCAACACACATTTACCCATCTTGTTAAAAACTAGCAACGTCAAATCTTTCCTAGCAATTCTCTGCTCTAAATTCCTACAATGATTTTTTTTCTATTCCTACCTCATCCGGCCCATCCCTTCATCATTCTCATTTCCAACCGAATCATCATTTCCTTCTTTCGTAGGTGGGACTTCATCCCGTGTCCTTTTTTGAGACATTTTACTACTTAAAATAATGTATAAAAATCAATAATTTATTTTGTAAACCGAGTACAACACTACATGTAATTCATGAACCCTAGCACAAGATAATACATATAACCATTTAAATTTCATAATTTCTTACATAACCTAAACCCTTTGAAATTAGAAGAAGAGATGCTAGAACATTAAATGAAATCAAAGGAGATTGATGCTAATATTTTCATGTCCTCAAATGGATTTTAACTAGAAATGGTGTCAATCACACACTAACTAGGAGCACAAACCCTTTCCCCATCTCTTAACAGATGTTTGGAAATTTTGCAAAATCAAGAAATCTATTGTGTGTATTAGCTAGGGTTTACATAGACTTGGAAGAAAAATTAGGAAAATGTGGGATGGATTAAGAGTGATAGATGTAGGGGAGGGGAAGAGAAGGGTTTTGGGGAGGGAAAGGAGAGGGAATTGGCGCATTTAATGTTAGTATTAATGGGTGTTTGAAAAATATTTAATGCCTCCCGTTTCCATTGGCATGTAAAAACAATTTCAAGCTCGGAACTGGCCTAGGAGAGTCTTCCTGATGTGGAACTCTATCTTGAGCATTAAAAGATGATAGGACTCAGTTCCAGACTCAGAATTAAGTCTTAGTATATAAAAAAGAAGTAGTCGATATGAAATCAGAAATCCCCAATTCGCTCGAACCCTAACTTCAAAATTTCTAATCAAATTTCCACTCCAATTAGTTAACTCGGTAGCAATGATAATGAGTCATTGAGCTAGGGCAAGTTCAAGGTCTCACCAACCGTTTGTTGAGATTGATCAGTTGCAAAAATTCTTCCGACCGAGCCGAACAAAGGTACATCTATTTTCTTTGACGTAAGTGTACCAAACCTAAATTTGTGCTTAGTTTGGACATTGGGCCATTTAGATTGAAATATTTTCTTCAACATTCTGAAAAATATCAAATTAATAAGTTCTTGAAATTATCCGAACCCGTGTACCATGACGAGGTTGTTCAATTTTACGCAAACCTAGGATAGAGTAAAAACAACCATGACATGACTAAGGTTAACAGGGTATTGATCCCTATGACTTAATTCATGATCAATGAGGTCCTAGGTTGTAGCTACACTAACCCAACCACCTATTTTCATGTAGATGTTCAAGGCTCTTTAGAAAATTTTCCACAAACAACATTGGCCGGGTGTTACTGAGTACACGCCACTATGCCCCATGGTTGGCTATGGCCAGAAAATATTTCTATGGGGAGGGTTCAACACTAGGTCAGGCTGAAAAGTGCGAAATATGTGTCTTTAATGTAGAACAAAGGCTAGTGTATGCGTGGATATGCATGAACATATTGCCATCTGGGGGGTCATGCCTGTGAGCCGACCATAGGAAGTCTTATGCTATTTTACTATGTCATGCAAAGTGTTAAGATAAACCCTGGATATACAATATTGAATTACATGCTAAGGGTCACAGATGGGAATAAGAAGGATCTCTCCTATGGGGGATTGATCATGGCAATGCTAAGAAAAGGGGGATTCGTTCCTCAAGATAGACCTATGCATTTAGATTATCATGACTCTGCTTGGTTTGAGCACAAGTACTTGCCTTTGGGGTTTGATGGAAAATATGAGAAAATTGTCATCCTCGAAGGTAGGGCTAAAAATCCAAGAGAACTAGGGATTCTTTGATGCAAAGGGATGAGGCCTCTTCTTCTCGTGAGTTCTAATTTGAATTTAAGTGTATTTTTTCGTTAAATTGTTTAGCCTTTTTGTGCATAATATATATTTTTTGTTGTTGTAGGTGCTGGAAGTTCTTTGGCTGGTGGCATGAAGAAAATAAATTAGCAGATACATGGCGCGTCTACGCACAGACATCACTGCAGCAAACGCAGAGGTGACAGCGGCGGAAGCTAGTCATGCCAAGTTTATCGCTTCCGGTGGCCTGCGCATCGACTGCGCATATGCCGAGAACATGTCAAACTTTAAGCTAGTTTTCTTTGATGTGAAAGAGAAACAAGAGGAGGAGGTTAATGAAGACTAAGATGATAGCAACAAAGAAGAAGAGGCAGGGGATTTATAGACTGACCCTAAAATTAACGACATGTTTGTTGATGAAGATAATGAACCATGAAACTTTGATTGTGTATTTTGGATCATGAATTATGAATTTTAAGGGTTGTAATCGTGGGAATTTGAAACCATGGCAATTTGGATTTAAGACTTTTAGTATGCTTAAGACAAATTTTTGAATTTTTAGATGATGTGTATTTATTTGGAATGCTATTTAATTGAAGTAAAATTTTAGGTATATGGTATTTGATTGGAAAATTGTAAACCCAAACCTTGTTTAGACATGTTTGACAAACTACCAATTGGATTGAATAGATAGTATGCCATTGAAGTAAGGTCATTCTTTTTTAAAATGAGCCTAGGATCCGAACAAGTTCCGGACTCGGAATGAATTCAGAGCTATTAAAATATGGTCAAGAACAAGGATTGGGAGTAAAATAGAAGAGTTGATTGCAATGGTTACGAGCTCAGAATTCTAGTTCCTATCTCTTTGGTTATTTCTCGTTCTCTTTCTGTCCAAAAAATGCATCCATTTCTTTTCCTTGCATTTATTAGTTCCTCAATCAGAACTCTAATTCGGCCCTTCAAAAAATAACCCCAGACAAGGTTCCAGATGCAGAACTTAAATTCAGATCCACCATCTAAAGGACAGAGTAAGTCACGAACTCAGAACTATCCCTACTATATAAAAAAACTTGATTAAAAAAAATCCCTAAATCACAAAACCTAATCACTTCTTCCGACGCCGAAACGAGAAACCCATCCAAATTCAAACAACAATTTTGAGCGGGATGACCAATCAACAATGTCCTAATCCAAACCCGGACCTAGCAAGAGACGTAAGTCAACTTACCAATCAAGGAGTTCTCGTTCTTCCAATCCCGGGTATGAAATGGCTAGGTTCTATTCACTTCCTGCCCAAGTTTGATATAATAAATTTCGTGATGTTGGGAAATTACTATATTGCTATATAATTGATCTAAATGTGTATCATAGCATAGGCTTAGCTGACCCGGTTATGTTTTTTCCAAGAAGCATGTTATCCGACTGTTGGTTTTGAATGAACCGTCCTATTTTAATGAAGTTTGTCAATTTTATAGAAATTTGAGTGAGATTGAGGGTGGGCTTTACAAAACTATGGTTAATTGGTATGACATTTATACAAGTCCGTGGGAAATTAATCGGTTCCTAGAATGCCCCTATACGAGTCCGGATCATGTGTATCCCTTAGCCGCTAATGGTCCTTTAGATTATGTGTATCACAAAGAGAAATGATCTCTAGATAGCGAATACCCAAATGTTGATCCATTTGAGTGTAGCGTTAGGTATTTTGAGAGACATGCACACGATCTAGGGAGTCAGAGTCCTATAAACCAGACCACCTTAGTATCGATCAACGAATTGTGTATGAGATTATAGTTAGGGCCACAATACCCATAAAAGGGCACCTCGCGGAACCATCATATAATACTCTTATGATGCTCAATTACATTATTGAGGGTAGGAAATCAACCCCTGGTCCATAATTTTTAAACATATGATGTCATTTGCGACATAAAAAAAGCTAATCAAAAGTCTCCCCTACAGGAGTTTGATTACTTTGATTTTGAAGAGCATGCCCATGATGGCTTTCCATGGTGAGGAGAAGCCTATCAAGTGGTTTGACAAGAAATATTTATTAAAGAAGAAGTGGGTCCTCTTGGACCACAAATGGTTCCATAAGAATGATAACGTAAGTGACCAAAGCAAGAGGCCCAGGGTTGAAGTAAGTAAAAATGTAAAATTTTAAAAAAGTACTTTTTCATTGGAGTGAATGGATAGACGGATCAAATGTGTTAAATCACATCAAATAAATGTTTGTTTTATCATTCTAGAAACCTTTCTAAAAATGGATCATCTCTCCAATGATTTCGACTTCTATCTACAAGTGTGAATCCCATTGGCTCAGCTCTTTGACCACCATGTACATATACCCATTGGCATTTAAATACATGGACTCGTAAAGTTCACATAGACAAGCTCCAAAATTTCTAAAATGGTAATAACAAGTGTTAGCGTACATGGTATTGATATCACATAGACCTCTAACATGCAATGCCTACGAGATGAGGGTAACACCACCGTTATGTGACACGTCCTTATCATCAACCGATTTAGGAGAAAAAATAAAACCATTTATGCCATACCCCCCATAGGAAAGCACTATACCTAAGGGTCTATTGGACAACCACTTAACTGAATTAGGGTGAGACCCGACTTCCATGTAAGATCGTAGCCAATTAGTAAATGTGAAAGTATGAATTCATAGGACTTGTGCTTTGTTGAAAGTCAGATTCCTTATTCTTATTTCATCCATATGGATCTCGATGTAGGGGACAACATCCTCATGGTTCCTAAGAACATAAAGATGTGTAACATTTAAATCTTCTGCAGTCGGGCTCAATAACTTACTTGCCTTACCCCTTGCCCATCTTTCCTTCCCTCGTGTCTAGTAGTCGGAACACCCACATAACCAACCTCCTTCAAATAATCAGTATAAAAATCAACTACCTCCCTTGCTACATAACGTTGCAGAATACTTGCATCTGGCATGTACATGTTGTTCACAAAATACTAAAAAAATTCATATACTACTCAAAGGGGGTACATCCATCTCAGGAATACATAACCACAAAGCTAAAAATCCCTTACCAAATGAACAATCAAATGGATCATTATGTCAAAGAATGATGGAGGAAAATGCATCTCCACACGACACAAAACTTCCACAATCATCGCTTGCAAACGGTAAAGTTTGACAACACTAATGCATTTAGCACAAATGCACAATCTTACATGGGGTGGAAGTAACGACCTAATGGCAATGACATTCAATTCTTGCATTAGATTGTGGAAATCATGGGATTTCATACCGACCAACTTTAACTCATTCAAACAAACTCAAGAACTAATGTTGGATGAATAAGCACCAAGAACCTTAACACTACTCAAGGTCTCACAATATGATTTCTTCTCTGACTGAGACATTGAATAATCATTTATCATCACAGGACCCAAATGCTTCTTAATACCCATTTCGACCTTGGTCTTACCAGGGGTATTCAAAAGTGTTCCTACTAAAGAGTTGCAAACATTCTTCTCAATGTGCATTACATCGAGGCAGTGTCTGACCTCCAAATCCTTCCAATAAGGAAATCTAAAAAGAATTGAAAATTTCTTCCAACTACCATATACTGCTGATTTTCTACCCCCCTTTCCAAAATCATTTGGCAAATTCCTAACCATTTCCAATATCTCAACACCCAATAATGGAATAGGAGGTTCTCTTACCTCCATTTCTCCGTTGAACCACTGCCTCGCCAATCACAACGAGTGAACCTCAAGAAGAAACCACATATGCCCTTGATCAACAGTTTTACATCCATGGTTCAATTGAGTAAAACTCATTTCCTTCTCACAAACAGAGCATGCATTGTGTCCCTTCATCTAGTATCCAAACAGATTGCCATATACAGGGAAATCATTTATTGTGCAATTAAATAAGGCCTTCAATGTAAAAGTATGATTCACACTACCATCGTACGTGCAGACACCATCTTTGAACAAAGTCAACAAATCTTTAATAGGAGGTTCAAGGTATACATCAATATCATTACCGGGTTGCTTGGGCCTAGAAATTATCAATGACAGCAACACATACTTACACTTCATCATAATCCAAAATGGTAGATTATCGATCATCAATATAACAATCCATGAACTGTGTGTGCTTCTTATATTAGCAAAAGGATTCATTCCATCAGTTGATAGGCTTAACCTCAAACGTTGGGGATCAGCTCTAAACACTAGGTATATAGCATCTAGATTATTTCACTGCTCACCGTCTGACCTATGCCTAATTATATCATCTTTCGGTTTAACTCTATCTGAATGCCAACACAACATCTTGGCATCATCCATGCATGCAAACAATTTCTTCAACCATGGTATGATTGGGAGATACTATAAAACTTTAGTCGACGTCTTCTTATTCGATCTTAACCTCACTTCTATGCCCACAAAAATATCACCCTGCTTTATCTTATACCTCAACTCACCACACACCTGGCATCTTTCTAGTAACTCATCCTCCTTGCCCCTAGATAACATACAATCATTCGGGAATGCATGCATTTTTTTCAATTCAAGTCCCACTGGACAGAGAATATCCTTTTCGATGCATATGATGTATCGGGCATATGATTACCCTCAGGAAGAAATTCCCTAATTAATTCAAGTGTCTACGTCATCCCTTCATCTATCCACCCAAATTTTGCCTTCAAGTTAATAATTTTAAAATTCACAATTAAAACTGAATGTGTGGAGCCATTATACAATGACGTCCTTTTGCTATTATGTAAAGCTTCTAGAGCCTCCAATTTCCCGTGAAACTCTCTAGAAACATTCTCTACCATTTCATCACATATGTCATCACCGAGTAGATTACCATCTCCCTTTCTATTCACATCTTCAAAGATTCCAACCTCCCCGTGCCAAACCCAATTAGTGTAACAAGTATCGAACCCACAAGTAATTAGATGTCACATAACTTATTTCTCCCCAAAAATGCATCATTTTTGCAATCCTTACAGGGGCATCGTGCACGCACAACGCCATTCTTTGATGCATGTTCAAATGCAACAACAATAAAGGATTCAATTAAAGGAATATAGTCGGAAAAATTCCAATGATTGTTACTGATGAGTTCAAAATGATCCATTGCAGACATGTACCCTACATGTAGGTGTCATAAATTAGTGGAATTTTCCAAATGAACACAAAACCTTCCTAAACCTTCCCCTTTTATACAACACATTACCTTAAATACCACATAAACCTAGCCCAAAAATTCAACATAATTATACTATATGTTATAATTAATACATACAATGAACCAATGAATGTCACACATACCTTCCCCAATTAGTTTATCATCAAGCCCCAATTTGTGGTAGGTTTCCATCACATTTGTTTTCCTAAATGAAAAATCCTTTCAAAACTCAGCTTAAAGTTGACCAAACACATTAGTTCTGAGCTCAAAACTCATAGCAGTAGTTAAACCTTAATTTATAACTGAGTTCTGAGCTTGAAACTCCGCCTAGGAAGAGTTCTGTTATAGGAACTTCATTCGTTCCTTCATTGATGGTTTAACCAAGCTTTTCGAGTCTGTAACAACCGTCAGATCCAACGTTCCCAGCTCGAAACTACTGGTAAACAAATACAATAAGCAATAATTGCCTTTGAAAACTATGAAATTAAGGCAGTTATTATAAGAATTTCCTTTAAACGGGAAATTTAAGGGCGGTTCATATCCAACCGCCTTCCCAAAATTTAGAACCACCTTCTAAATCACTGGGGGTCCGAGTGAAGCCAATTCTGATGTCGGAACATCTTAGCAAAGGTGGTTCCTAAAAAATTAAGCAGAACCGCCTTCTATGGGGTGTCTTTAAAGACCCATACTCCACTAGCGATTTCTTCCTAAAACTGATATTAGTTCAGTCCTTAAAGTTGTTTTGTTTAGTTTTAGTTTAAAAGCATTAGCTTTAGGATACAAATTCATGATATGTTGCTTCATTCACTAGTAGAGGCAAGACAATTAAAGGCACTCATTAAAGGTTTTTTAGGGCAAAAAAAATGCGGAACCACCTTGGTCAAGCAATTCCAAACTCGGAACCCTCGTTCTGGTCCAGCAAAATCGTATTCAAGGCAGTTTTTAATATTTTAAGGAAGTTTTAGAATAAACTCATTTAATTAACATTAATTAAAGGAGATTTTAGTTAAAATTCCTTTAGCCTTAATTAAAGGCGGTTGTGTCTAACCACCTTTAAAATGAACTGGTTCCGAGTTTGTAACATGAGACGATTAGCCTTCCGAGTTCAAAAAAGGCTTCATTGTGCCTATGTGAAAAGACGATTGCCTTTCCAAACTTAGAATTTGGTCGGGGGTCCTATTCCAAACTCGGAATTAGTTTGAGTAGGATAAGGGTTTGATGAAGTTAGGTTCCGAGCTCTGAACCGGTTATGTATATAAAAAATATTGCGGCCATTTATTTGAACTCAAGAAAACAAAAACATTGTTAGGGTTTTTCTCCCTCTCACAATCCATTGATGAAGAAGTCAAGTCAATATCTAAATTGATGAGCATCATTTTCCATTGAAGAAGGTATGAATTGTTTATATATGTATTGTTGGAAATTATCTTGAATTTATGGTTTTTCATATTAAAATTTTGAATCAAGGTTTGTGTTTAGGTAAAATAGGGGTGGGTTATGATCAATGTTGCAATAATGCTCATGGGTTCCATTGTAATTGACTTGTAGGACAATTGATTGAATTGAACTCAATGGTACTGATCTTAGAAAATCACCCGATTACATGTCATTGATTGAAATGTTTGTCACTTTTGCAGTTGAGGATGCTTCAAAGAATGGTGTTGTGTGAGCCTGGTGTCCACGTAAATATTGTAAAAAATAATGTGTAACTAGGGAGGAAAAAATTGTGGGGACATCTTATAGTGAAGGGGTTTGAAACTAGCGATACTCGTTGGTTTGGCATGGGGAAGTTGGAGAAATGGCTGGGATGAATGATTTGAGTAACATGAATGTGGAAGATGAATTAGATGGGAATACGGAATTGGACAAAATGGTGGAGCATATTGCAAGAGAATTCAAAGGTAAACTCAAAGTATTACAAGTGCACTTGATGACAAAGAGATGCCATTGTACAACGGTTCTAAACATTTGGTACTTAGTGTGACTTTGAAGATAATGAATTTGAAAGAGAAATTTGGCTGGACTGATAAGTTGATGAACGAAACTCTAGAATTTCTTACGGATTTTCTCCCTGCAAGTAACATGATGCCGGATAGGTTGTATGCGGCAAAGAAAGTTCTTTGTCTGATGAGATTGAAATTGAAAAAATCCATGCTTGCCTGAATGATTGTATGTTGTACATGGGGATGGAAGATGAAAATCGAGAAATAGGTAGGGTATGTGGTGAGTATCGTTAAAAATCAAAGAGGGGTGCAATTGCGGTGGGTACAGAAGTGGTAACTAAAACAAAGAAAAAGACACCGGCAAAAGTGATGTGGTAATTACATATTGTTACACGGTTGCAAAAGTTATATGCATGTAAGGAAGATGCAAAATTGATGTGTTGGCATGCGGAGAGGGATTGACCGGCTTATGATGTCATTAGACATACGTCGGATGGTGAGCAATGGAAAAAATTTATGCCCTTTACCCCGAGTTTGGTGAAGAACCCCAACATTTGAGGTTCGGTCTGTGTACCGATGGAATGAATCCATTTGGTAATATGAGTAGTACACATAGTTCTTGGCCTGTTATGTTGGTTATCTACAATCTTCCGTCATGGCTGACAATGAAACGTAAGTACGTGCTGTTATTTGTGATGATTTTGGGTCCTAAGCAACTGGGTATTGACATAGATGTGTATCTTGCTCCTATTGTCGATGATTTTTTGACCCTATTCAATGTGGGTGTTTGGACATACGATGGAAGTGTCAAAGATTACTTTACGTTGAAAGAGATGTTATTTTGCACCGTTAATGATTTTCCAGCATATAGTAATTTGTCCGGCTACTCAGTTAAGGTCACTTTGCTTGTCTTTTCTGTGAGAGGGAGACTAATTACCACCAATTAAAGCATGGTTTTAAAACCGTATACCAAGGTCATCATAGGTTTCTTCCGGAGGACCATCCATGTCGATTGGCTAAAAAATTGTTCAATGGTGAGGTAGAGGGTAGACAATCACCAGTGGTATGAACTGGCATTCAAGTATTTGAAACTGTGGAGAATTTGTCCAATGGCTTTGGGAAAAGGAAGCGTTAAGTGGCGGTGGATGGGAGTTGGAAGAATGCTTAATTTTCTTTAGACTGCCCTATTGGGAGCATTTAGATGTTAGACATTGTCTCAATTTCATGCACATTGAGAAGAATATGTGCGATTCTTTGATCGGGACGTTGTTGAATATCCCCGGGAAAACAAAGGATAAGAAGAAGGCTAGGTTAGATTTGGTTATGATGGGAATTAAGAAGAACTTGGGGCCAGCAAGTTCAGGTGACAATTGTTACTTGCCGACCGCTTGCCATTCTTTGTCAAAAAGTGAGAAGAAATCATACTGTGAGACCCCTAGTAGTTTTAAGGTCCCAGCCGCATATTCATCCAACATTAGTTCTTGTGTTTTAGTGGAGGAGTTGAGGCTGGCTGGGTTGAAGTCTTATGATTTTCATAATCTGACGCAGGAATTGAATGTGATTGCAATTCTAGGGTCGTTGCCATCCCATGTAAGACTATGCGTTACGAAGCTATGTTTGTTTTTCAAGTCCATTTGTAGCAAAAACATTAGTGTATCGAAGTTGGACCATTTGCAGACAATGATTGTTGAAGTGTTATGCCAGATGGAAATGTATTTTCCCCCATCATTCTTCAAAATAATGGTCCACTTGTGTGTTCATCTTGTGTGTGAGACAAAGCTTTGTTGTCTAGTGTTTCTTAGGTGGATGTATCCCTTCGAGAAATACATTAAAATATTCAAGCATTTTATGAAGAATCGCTACATGCCGGATGTAAGTATTGTACAACGGTATGTAGCAGAGGAGGCCATCGAGTTTTGTACTGATTACATGAATGAAGTTGATTCGGTGAGGGTTCCAACTCATAGACATGAGGGACGGTTGGAAGGTCAAGGGGTTAGGCAGGGGAAACTGTTGCGTCCGAGTGCTGAAGAATTATGTACTGCCCATCTATATGTTCTTCGCAATCATGAAGATGTTGTCTCATACATAGAGATTCACATGGATGCCATTAGAGTGGCTAACCCCAATTTCAGTGAAGCGCAAGTCGCACAATTACAAAGTAGGACTTTTGCATCATGGTTGCTTAATCATGTATTTGTGGGGGATCATCCATTGACAGTTAAATGGTTGGCTCATAGACCACTTTGTACCATACTTTCTTATAGAGGGTACAACATCAATGGTATTAAATTTGCCACAAAATCAATGGATGATAAGGGCATTTCCTAGAATAGTGAAGTTTCCTTTGTGCTTGAAGCTTTGCATGTCGATAGTAGAAATGGTAATAATCCTATGTATGCTCATCAGTGTTACTTTGGAACAATTTTAGATATCTGGGAGATTGACTATGTTACCGCGTGAGTCAGAGTTTTAAATGTGAGTGGGTTAATATCAACAGTGGGCAAAGGACTGAGGAATTTGGTTTCACCCTTGTGGATAGGAGTCAAATCGGTTAGTGAGAAGGCCTATTCATATTGGCATCACAAGCACACTAGGTTTTTTATGTAAGGGATCCATCTAATCCTTGGTGGGAGAATGTGGTGGAATGGAAATGCACTTTCATTGAAGAATATATTACCGAAGAAATAGTCGGATTCGGTCACAATGCAATGGGTGTTGGTTTAGATGTTGCTATTCTACTTGAGGAGGACGGACAAATATTGAATTTTTCCGTCAACCGCAATGATCATGATGTGGGAATTTAGGTGAACACCCGAGGCAAGGTTAGCCGTAAACGCAAGAAGACTAAAAAAGGATACCAAGAAAAGAAGACAAAAGAAGTAGGCAAATCCTTTGTAATTTTATTTTGTAATCAATATTAGTTTCAAATTAGGGAAACTACGGATTCGATTAAAATGTGGCTTCTTTGAATTTAGCCAATCAGTAATAAGATAGGGGATGAAATCACATTCCACACAATGATCTCCACATAAAATCCATACAATGAAATCATAGCCTACTAAGAATGGATATGTCACAACAATGAAGTCTACACAACAAATTTCCAAATTATATTCAACATCCTCAAATTGTTCATTAAACATAAACCATCAAGATCATAAATGTTGACTCTATGGTAAGTGTGACTCCAAGTCATCTTCAAGATCACCTGTAGATATTTAATGGTCAATACGGGGACGCTGGGTAGAAGCGAGATGTCGTTCGTACACCCATTGTCTTTTCTCAACCTTCAATATCCTGGCCTTCATTTTCACAAACTCCTTGTGCACCCACTTGTAACAATCTGGCACACCCCTAAGATAGGCCTTCCCCTCATCTACAACTTCTAAACAACAACGAAAAAAATCATAAGTGAATTATTTAGAACATGTAGAAATATTAATCAAACAAAAATAATTCGCTTACCATCATCCACTCTAGGCCTTTTGCTTGGCTCCCTTTCTTCTACATCCCGGTAGTACTATTTTCCGTCAACCAACATCATTCCCCTATTTTCGAAATAGGTCTTGTCGAAGTACTTTGGTGCTTTCTTCTCACCGGTGATTGTTAACCCCTCAGCATTTCTCAATATTTTAGTGATAAAATTCCCATATGAAGGGGGGGGGGCTTCTTACTACCCTAGTCGATGTCCCAACATTAAGCATGTGCCTAAATATTTCCGCCCTCATATTTCGCCGCCCTCATGTTTATTCTCCTACCCTCCATTATGATATAAAACAACATCAAGGCACTATAGTTGGGCTCGATGATGTCTAGATATGGGAACTAAGCATCGAGCAATCATCTCGTAGACAATACGAGAATCTACGGGTAGAGCTTTGAGGCTATAGGTCTCTGGCTTACCTATATCCCCTGCATCACGAAAGAAGTACTTAACACCACATTGGATAGGATCAACGTATGTGGGTTCTGCTACTAATTTCCATCTTTCCCTAAAGTAACAATCATCCAGTGAACCATTGATGTCTTCGGGATATACATTTTCGGGGACCTTATAGGGGCAATCTAGGGCTTCATTTAGAGTCCACTCACTAATTGGAATGTCAATTCCTCAACCCTACTTGAATAATCACCGTTCACGTATCTTAAATTGCTATGGAATTGACAACATAAATCAAAATAAGAAGATTCATCAAGCCCTAACAAAATGTCAATGTGTTGGTTTTTAAACTTTTCTAACGGTCAGCTAAAACAACTCATAGATACTCATTAAAATCAACAATGTAGAGATCTACCAATTTACCATTATCACGTAGAATGTTATACCTAGATATTTGAAGGAAAACACACAAGTTTAACGGTATTATACCTAGGGGAATTTTCGGTGGATTGAGATCAGGGGATGCAGCGTGAACCACCTCTAGCCATTGGAATTTGAATCCCCTTGTTGATGCTTGAAGAAATGGTGTCACCGATCTGCTCTCCGAACTCACAAATCGCCTCTAGGTTTTGTTATTGATGAAATAGAAATGACTATATGATTTTGGGTGTTTTTCCTATAGTTATTTATGAGCTCGGAACCATGATTTAGCCCTTTATAATAAGGGTTGATCAGCTTTCGAGTGAGGAACCTATTTATGCACCCAAAAAAATAGACGCCATTTTAAAAGCAAATTCACCCCGAATTTGTTACCTGAACTCGGAACCATTGGTTCCGAGTTCGAAAGCTGATTTGGCCCTTTACTCTTTTCAACCCCCCTATCCTTTTCGATTTTGGAAACGAAAATTGTCTCTATACTCTATTTACAACCCCTTGGTTATGAGCTCGGAATGCATTCCTACACAATGGTCAAATTTTTATTATTGGGGAATCATACATTAATAATTAAAACTTACACAAATGGGGTATATCTATAACTCAATTAAAATTGATAAATTTTGCTAAAATTGGATTCCCTGAGCTTCCAAGAAGCGTTCTTGCTGGGCCTCCACTCTAGCCAAGATTGAGGAGGTCTTTCAACATCTCTACGAATGCTGTTGAAGTAGTGACTGAGTGGAGTCTTCTAGTTACTTTGGTTACCTACTAAACAAAGGGAAATTTACAATGTACAAATATCAATAAAGAGCGACATTTTTTTTACATAACTTAAAATAGAATTTTAGTCGAACACTTACTAGATCCCAATCCGTCTACTCTTTCAAATTTTACTTCCCTTGTCCTGTTGACATTCTTCAATTTGTCTCTCGGGACAATCCTTGGCTCCCATTTAAGGTCAGCGTCGAGCTTCAGGCCCTTGTGATAAATCCACGTGTCATCATAATACTCTTGGCAGAGTGGGCGGTCTTTTAGTTGTGCACTGACTTTCTTTATCATTGCAGAGATCAAGCCACCGTATGAGAGCCTTGGCATTAGCCGTCTATAGTATACTAATTAGGATTGCATAACCGGGGTTAATTTTGACACCCTCCATCATATAGTAGAATATCATGAGATTGCCAATGGTCGGCTCACACATGTGTCCCCCTGTGGGCAAAACATTCAACCACACCCACTCATAGATTAGCCTTTGCTCTATTGTCAACTCACCTATATCATAACTATGTGCTAGTCTTACAGCCCAAACTTTATGGAAGTATTTCGTAGCTATTTCTACGAGGTCAATTGGGGTGGCTTCGGTGATGGAAGGCCAACTCTGTTGGTGATAGATCTCTACGGGGCCATGGTCACGTTTCAGGTTCACTTTATCAGGGGAAGAGTATTCACTACATAGGGCCTCCATTATGGTGTACTTATTAACCGCTATGTCTTTTCCATTAACCCTAGTAAAATCACGATTGTTCATGCTTTGTCCCAAATTAGCATAAAATTGAATTACCTCATCTACGTACACCGGATCCTCTAAACATAACAAAATTTTCAAATGTTGGTCCTTGAAATGCCTTAAAAAATACCATAGGCACAAATCATTGATCGACGCTCTAAGGATAACTTTCGAATTAATAACCTTAAGTTTTGAGAATTCAACATACCTCTCCGCATCCCTTCAGTTGAAAATTTTCTCCGATGCCGAAAGCTCCCTATAGGGTTCATGGCTTTTGTCGCTCGCTACCCTTGTATTCTTCTTAGTGTATTTTGGCTTCAACATTGTGGATGGATGAGAAATTGGGATATATGATCGATTGGGTTCGGGGGGTTAGGGTTATTGAGTTTGAATTCTGGGTTAGTGTTATGTCGATTTGTTGTTCATTTTTTAATATATTAAATTAGGTTTCAAGTTCGGAACCTAATCCTGTATAAATATTAAACATAGGATCGGCTTCTAAGTTCGGAAACTGAATCAAACGTGAAAAAAACCCAAAAACACATTTTTTTTCAATGGGTATTAAATACGCTAACATTCTGCGTTTTTCACCACTTTCCCCTGAAAAAACCCTTCTTCTCCCATTTCTTCGAATTCTCTCCATCTCCAATCCATTGTTTCATCTAGAGGTGAATTGAGGTAATTTTTGAAGCATCCAAACCCTACATTCCTCATCTCTACTTCCATTTTGTTCTCATTCCATTTTTTCATTATTTGAAGGGAATGATCAAAACTAGTTGTTTGAGACTTGATGGTACACAATGTCTTATGGAATTCAAGTTTTTAGTAGTTACACCAATGGTTCTGCAATGGGTGGAAAAGTTTCAGGGTTTTTGTTATTTAGCATGTTTAGCAATGTTATTTTGTGATAACATTGTGATTGTTCTTTTTTGTTTCATTCCTTAAAGTGTAAATCTAATAATGGTTCATTCCCATGGAAAACATTATATTATCCATTGAAATCGTTACTAATGTGTTATATTATTATAATATATATATATATATATATTTGTAGTTAGAGTCATGATTTAGTGCCAATTTTTTGGATGTAGGTTCAATAATGTCTAGAAAAAGGACTTGTGATGATGCATCACATTCACAACGTAGCTGTCCCCCCTCCCCCACTTCAGAATTTGGTTGTGATGATGACAATGATGGATCCCATGAGGTAGGAATAGGAAAAACAAATAGTAGAACATTAGAACGTAGGAAATCTAGAAAAGAGTTCACTCCATTAGTTTTTCATATGCCGGAAAAATGTTTGTCCAAAGAGTGTGCAAAATGGTCTAGTTGGGTAGAACGAGGGTGGACATAAAGTACGATAGTTGGCACGAGGTTCTCTAACACTATAAGGAGACCATGTGGATGGAGTGCCATACCCTAGTTGAAATAATTAACTGTAACTAATTGTACCATCCCATTTTTATAAATCCCCCTAGAGACCATTCGAAATTTGTGGACCGGATATGACATTCCAAAAAAAAGATGGCGATGACCATCATGTGCAAGAGTTGGCGAGAGCACAAATACACTTTGTCACGGGACTACGTATTCTCTTCGAAGAAGGGGTGATCGGCCCTGGATAACTTACACGCACATTCAACGTGAGAGTTGGGAGATCCACAAGAGTAGGGCTTTGGAGAATGCTTCTAACTTTAGTAAAAACAAATTGACTTTGACAATTATTTAGATGTACTTGTATTTAGTCATGTCTATCATATAACAAGCGTGCGTAGGGGATAAGGCAAGAAAAATAATGCAATGCCAGTTTGAATGTCATTCCCCATCGTTTGAGCCGCGGGAGGGGGGTATGGATTGGTGACTGTCAAGTACGTTGAAGAACGTCTTGAGATGAATTTTAAAAATGAAATCGAGGTGGGATGACCTAAGAGGGGGCAAGGGCTAGGATAGAACCAATGGATGTGGAAGACATAGAGAGGTGTGGTCTATTCCTCAAAGGCAGGAAAAACAAGAATAGACTATACGAGAAGCCTGAAGAAAAAGAACTAGCGGAATAAGTGGTAAACCCAAACCCTACAACTGTTTTTTAAATTCATTTAAATAGTGTACATATTACCATATATTTATGTTCTAAAATGCACATATTTGAAATACCTAGGAGAAATTGAAGTATGATGTATTGGAAGGGAAATTCATACCCACGTTTAAGAACAATATCCATTATGCGGCTACCAACAAACCCGACCATACGGGTCGTGTTAGGGGAGTCGGTGGGTACTTGAACCAATGTGAGGCATTTGGAATTACTTGGAACTATGGTCGTGCACAGCCATCGCATGTCAACACTTTGCAAAAACAAGCCCTTGAACAAGAGAAACGAATAGCGCAACAAGACATTCTCATCGGAAGTTGATCCAACACACTGGCCTCGTTCTTCCTGAGAATTTAGATGATTTGACACCCAATTGGACACCTCCATCAAGAGGATTACATCATTCACCAAACGATTTTGAGGTCAACCGGGAGGCAATAATTGAAAGTCTGGCAAACGATGCCAACAACCACAACAAGGCCATCCTCGCTTGTGATAAAAAGGTAAACATTTAACATTTATCAAATCTTTAATTCAAAGTTTTTTTATTCAAATTTAACAAATGTAGTTGGTGTCGATTAAGGTTCACTTATGTGTGAGCTATACATAGATCGAAGCATAAGTGATAGTCCACTCCATGTAGTCGATGGAGTTTGGCACGAGTTAATGAAACATCATCATAGTGTACCAATTCCAGAAGGTTTTTCAAGAGTCTCTTTGGAGAAGGCAGTGGTGAAGGGTGCCCGGTTGCCATTTCCAAATGGAGAATACAAGAATGTTGGTTCCACTCGCGGCATGTTTCCATTGTGGCCCTGTTGACTACTATATGTTGAACCCATAAAGGATCATCATTTGAAAGTTAAACGACCGACAACACCAAAAGTGGTCCAACGTATATAAAAGGTGGTCAAAACTTCACCTGGACCCGACCACACTACACCCAAACCAGTACAAAAGGAACCAAAACCAGTTCAAACAACACCAGACAATATGAGATAACTGCTTCCATGGCTACAACTCCCGAATGACGCACCAGACATCGTAAAAGTGCTATGCTACTAGCTTCAACCGCATCAACGCAACTCAACTTACTCATTCGTGGGAAACAATGGCGTATTTGGTGCCAAGGGAGACACCATTGAAATGTGGAGTGATTTCAAGGACCTTTGAAAATGTGAGCAAGTTAATCAGACAATAATGTCCATATACATATTGTGGGTAAAATTAATATTTACATATTGAATTCATTTTTACTATTTCATTTTCTCTAATTGTTTATGACTAACGCAAAACATTTCATAATTTCAAGGTACATGTATTATATGTACAATCAAAAGAGGGAGTGGGTCGGATACATGTGCCCGGTAATGACTTAAGAGATCGGTTGTACAAAGAAAGAGAGAATCGACTACATTCGCAAAAATCTTGGGATAAAGGATAAGAAATTATTCATTACGCCCTACATTGAAAGGTTATATTTAGAATCTTCATTATGTTCGACCACATCATTTACGCACTTTAATAAAATTACACTCTATTTTTGTATAGGGATCATTGGAGATTGATCATCATTGTTCCGGAAAAAAGTGTGTTTATTGGATGGATCCATTGCACTTCCAACCATCAGACTAATTTGTTAGGATTTTGGAGTCTGCTATGGAGGACAATAGCGAAGTTGATGAAAGCAAATTTCAGGTGGTTGAAATCAAGGTATAATATGCATAAATTGCTTCAATTTTTCCAAAGAGATAACAATATGTTTTTCTATAGATTAAAATTTTTATATTTTTTGAAACAGTACAAGAAACAAGCGCAAACATGGGAGTGCAGCTATTACGTAATGTTGTACCACATAGAGTGCATAGAAGCCGTGGACTTGGATTTATTTGAGATTGACAAAGTAATTGTCCAAATACGAATATCAAACTCTACGATGGTTCTTTAAATGCTTTAGTTGATCGCCTTTATGATGAAGAATTGAAGAAGGAGTCATCATCGACATCTTGGATTTATTGTTCAAGACTATCGAAGAACTGAAGACATCATGAAGAACACTACACTCTTTTTTCCACTGGGTTTTTTAATGAGGTAGTGTGGTCACTGTAAAATATTATAAAATTTAAATTATTTTGGGTTTATGAACTGACAGTTCAACCATGTGGGCTTTGAAGAGCTGATTTTCAGCCTAGTCCACTAGGGTTTCAAAAATATTGAGTTTTATTCTGATTAGAATTAGATTTGGTAAGATTAGATAAGGTAATATTATTCAAGGTTGCTTCTTGCAGAATTCGACCAGATAACCTTAGATTACCATTTATTTTAGGTTTTTTAGTTAGATATAGTTTTAGCTTGTTAAATCTGCCATAAGTCGATTTAGTTTCCATTTGTGATTAGGGTTTGGGGCGAGATTGTAACCCTATAAATATGGGAGACCTTTGGACGAATATCTCACCACTTTTATCAATCAAATATACAACCTTTTTAGTTCAGAGTCTTTGCTTGCGAGCTTTATCCAATGTTGCTTAACCTCGAGGGCTAGTTAAGTATCAATAAACCTTGTAATTTGATCCTGAGGGCTAGTTAGAGAGCAAGTCAAAGTTAGGCGTACCCCGAGGGCTAGACTCTTGAATTTTGTGCAAAATAGTGAGGGTTTACAGATCCCTTCACTAGATCAAATATATTAATTCCAAAATCGTGAGTCTTCGCAAGGATATTCATATCAGTTGGTATCAGCGCAAAGCGAAAGATCTACTGAGGCCAATTTTTTTAAAAAAGGGGTTTCGAGTTTTGCATTAATTTATTTTCAAATTATTCCTATATATATACTCTTTCGTTTTGTGTTTTAACTGTGTTTGTTTGATCTTTCTTACCAAGAGGATTAAATCTGGTGTCGAAGGACGTTGAAGGGTCTGAGAGTTAGAATACTTCGATATTACTATCTGCCTTCACCTTCATGAATCGAGTCAGTAGGATGTCGAAGGGTCTGAGCTTTAACAAGTATTATCTTCCTTCACCTCCCAGTCACTTTTGTAGATTTAGGTAGCTTAAACAGCTTATGTGCTTGTGATATGTTTTGTCAACTCTTCTGAAAAATTATTGCATGCTCATAATCCTATTTGTTTTCTTTATCGTTCTTTGATTCCGTGATCTTGAATTATTATTTGATTCTTGATTACAACTTATTCAAAAAAAAGAGAGTCTTGTGTCGTTTTCCATATATATACTGTCATATTCTTGATCCTTACGATCTTGAATACCTTGAAGTTCATTTGAATCAAGAGGAAGTTGTTGCAGTTTTCTTATTCCAAGTTTTGTATAGGCAATTTTGTTCCAAAACTTTTCAAAAATAAAAAACAAAAGGTAGCATATTTTTGGGTTTCAAAATCGGAATTTAGGATTTGAAATCTTAAATTTGGAGCAGATTTGCAATTTTCAAAAAAATTGGAAATTGTGACCAAACTTTTCTCTTGGGGAATAAGATTCTGGTTATGTGTTTTATAGTACAAAAAAATTGAAAAAATGAATTGTGGCTAAAAAAAGAAGGAAGGAAAAAGGAATTTTGATTTGAAAAGAGAAAAAAAAAGTCAAAATTCTAATCGGAAGAGGAAAAAGAAATAAAAGCCAATTGACAGGGGTTTTGATATGAATTTTTGACTTGGGGGACAAGTAAGTCATTAAAATCTTTTACCATAAGTGGTTTGGATTTGAGCTCCTATTCCAATTATTTTTCAGAAAAGTTTCTTGAATTTTCGGAACCTATTTGTTGCCTATATAGCCTTCTTGTTTTGATCATAATTCATTCAATACAGCTCCAATTCATGCCATTCAAATTGCATTTTCACCATTGGTGCTAATTCGAGTTCCGAACTCCTTAGATCAATCTGCCCTTTCAAAATCATAGGGCCGATTCGGTTTCCGAACTCGAAAGTGAAAAATTACCCACAAAAAAGGCACGAAAATTACAAAGGCAGCCTAGAAATGTGACCCGAACAAGGAACCAAACGTGCAAATGGAGATGATTATTGCTTCTGACAGAGGAACCGATTAATGGCAGTTCGGTTCTGAACTTAGAAATACTCACCCGGTTCAGCCGAATTGACCCATTTTCGAGTGAGGAACATCATAGGCGGTTTCAAATGGCAATCCAAGGCGGTTATAAACCACCTTTAATTAGGGATCCGATTTCGGAACGGGTGCGAGGGCCAAAGGTGAGGATGTAGGTTCCGAGCTCGGAACCTATTAAAGTCTGTTATGAACCGGCCTTAATTGCTGTATTTCAAGGCATTTTTTGGAACCTTCTTTAATCGATAGCGATTAACGGCACTACCAGAGAAGACACTTTAAAAGTGCTCTGATCCGTACAACCACCTTTAATTGCCCCTCCCTCCAGTAGTGATTTTACTCTTATAAGGTTTGATTTTTGCAACCACTGATTTATGAAGCAGCATACAATCCTGACAACAATATAAGGTAAAATTCTTATAATCTGAATTCTGTCAGGTTCCTAACCTTTCAAGGTCCAGTAACAATAATATCTACTCCACTGACTATAAAATTGTATAATTGTTAGATTTAATAACTTATGCATATATTCCCAAATGCCCATTATAAAGACACATTTAGTGAAAACTGTGATGTATCTCGTATGAATGAGCCTTATAAAATGGACAATAGAAGTTAAGTTACAAGATAGATTTTTCAAAACATCAGGTAGAGGGATCAATCTGTTTAGCAACTTCTAGTTCGTGAAACAGGCCTTCCTTGGCAATAAATTAAACCATAGACATTTGAAATAAGAAATTTCAAACCTTTTGTTTCTTTCCAAATTGTAAAAACGTTTGATTTATAAAGCTCCACTTTCAGTGGGTTTCCAAATCATTTGTCTGGATCATCAGGAAAAAAATTGGTCTCAAATTTCAATAAGTTAACCACCTGAGTGGGTAAGCCCTGCTGTAATCTTGGAAGAATTGAAATATCCGGGAAAGGAAAAATATAATAATAGTTTCATATAGAGCAAGGGACCAAGCTTAGTCCAGTTAGCATACCATAATAGTGTATCCTCTCTGACTGACTTGTGTTTCGTTTTTTCGATTCACTAAGAAGTTCGAGAGAACATCCTATAGCATCTTACATACTTTAGCTCATTCTTTTGGAAGCAATTATGGTTGCTTCAAGAGCAATATGCTCAGTCTGTACAATAACTTAGCTTTGGCTTCTTTTATTTTGTTTATTACGGCTCGGGAAGGCCAATATAATTTCCCCCATCTATGGATGGTTTATTAAAAAAAAAAATATTCGTAAAATTAGAAACTTCCATTATTCTTTTCCAGGTATTCGAGTTTTCAGTTGATCAGGGATAAACCACATTATCTTTAACCATACGGATGTGCCTTGGTGAGGTTTCCCCCAAAGCTTTAACGAAAAGCTGACGTCATATAATGCTAGTTCTTGAGGTCTAAATCATTTTCAGTTTTTAGATAGCACGTGTTTGTATATGACTTCCTGTCCTTTTTATTCCCATTATCTGACACATTCCAGATAACTTTTAAAAGTAAAACATGTAATTGATCTACAATTACTTTAGTAGGCTTAAGCACATTGAGTAAATGAGTAGGAATTGCTATTATAAAATACATGCCTAATCAGTACCACTCTCCCACCTACATTTAAATAGCCCTTATATGAGTTTAATAGCCCTTGATAGAAACAGTATTTTTTCCTACCTAGGAAGATAAGAAACCCAAGATACTTAAATGGTAAGGATTCTGAATTTATGTTGGTTATTTTCTGAATGCTAGATTTAACATTAGGTGTAGCTTGCTTTGAGAGAGAGAGAAAAGATTTCTCAAAATATTTTTTTGACTTATAGCAAAGCCATATGTTTTCAGAAAAGATAGCAGTTTTTACAATTGAGATTTTGAAAATTTCATAAACACTACCGTATAATCTGCATAAGACAAATGAGTTACATGTATTATGTGATTTGGAAGCTTAAAATAGTCTATCATTGCATATTGAATCAGAAGGTTTAGATTTCTCTTTTTTCTTTTTTGCACCCTAGGGTGGAAGATATTTATTAGTTTCCCCAAACCTATTTAGAACCAAAAGATGTACAATGATATTTTGGAAATATTACATCGATAAGGCAACCCCGTTGCCCTCAAAAGAAAGATCTAATATTAGTGGACTAGTGGTTCAGAAGGAGAGGAGGTAGTACTTGGTGGCTCGAGGTCTCGAGGGGTCGAGGCTCGATGGTTCGAGGTTCGAGTGCTTGAGTGCTCGTTGGTTCGAGTGCCTGATGGCTCGAGGGCGGCTGGGCTCGAGAGTTTGAGTGTTCGAGGGATCCAGGGCTCGAGGGCTCAAGAGCTTGAGTGTTCGAGGTATCCAGTGATCGAGGGCTCCACGGCTCGATGGTACGAGGGCTCAAGGGCTTAGGTGCTCGAGGGCTCGAGTGAGAACTCCAGTGTTCGAGGGCTCCAGTGCTCGAGGGCTCTAGTGTTCGAGGGCTCCAGTGCTCGAGGGCTCCAGTGCTCGAGGGCTCCAGTGCTCGAGGGCTCCAGTGCTCTAGGGCTCAAGTGCTCTAGGGCTCAAGTGCTCGAGGGCTCCAGTGCTCGATGGCTCGAGTACTCAAGGGCTCGAGTGCTCGAGGGCTCGAGTGCTCGAGTGCTCGAGGGCTCGAGGTATCCAGTGTTCGAGGCTCGACTGTTCGAGGGCTCGAGTGCTTGAGTGCTTGATGGTTCGAGTGCCTGATGGCTCGAGGGCGGCAGAGCTCGAGAGCTTGGGTGCTCGAGTGGGTCTAGTGCTCGAGGCCTCCTACACTCAAGACCTCGAGAGCTTGAGTGCTCGAGGGATGCCAGGCTCGAGGCCTCCTAGGCTCGAGGGCTCGAGAGCTTGAGTGAAAAATGTTCCATCTTGTGTCTCTTCATCTTTGCTGCTGCCACTTAATTCGAGTGCTCATAGTTGGTGCTGACGAGGTTCAAGTCCTTGATGGTTTGTAGACTCGAGGGGTTGATGGTCAAGTGCATTACTGGCTCGAGGTCTCGAGGGGTCGAGGCTCTATAGTTCGAGGGATCGAGTACTTGATTGCTCAATGGTTTGAGTGCCTGATGGCTTGAGGGCGGCAGGGCTCGAGAGCTTGAGTGGTCGAGGGATCAAGGGCTCGAGGCCTCCTAGTCTCGAGGGCTCGAGAGCTTGAGTGTTCGAGGTATCCAGTGCTCGAGGGCTCCATAGCTCGATGGTTCGAAGGCTCGAGTGCTTGAGTGCTCGAAGGCTCGAGTGCTCGAGGGCGCCAGGGCTCGAGAGCTTGAGTGCTCGAGGGATCCAGGGCTCGAGGCCTCCTAGGCTCGAGAGCTTGAGTGTTTGAGGGATCCAGGGCTCGAGGCCTCCTAGGCTCGAGGGCTCGAAGCTTGAGTGTTCGAGGTATCCAATGCTCGAGGGCTCCAAGGCTTGAGTGCTCGAGGACTCCAGGGCTCGAGGGCTCCAGGCTCGAGTGCTCGGTAGCCATCGTGAAAGAGCAGAACCACAGCCCTTGAAACCGGTTAGATGCCAACATAGTAGCTTGGAAGCCTTTCAATGAACAAGGTAAACTTGAAACGATTCCAAAGATCAGTAGCCAAAACTAGACTTATGCTTCCATAGGTAGAAACTGGGAATCCGCCATGTGAAAGCGCAAATGGGACTGTCATAACCCCCATCTTATTTCTTGTCAACAATTCAGTTCAATGTCCATGCTATATCCCTGCAAAAGAAATAAAAAACTCCAGCAGTATCTATCCTCAAGTAGCATGCTTCTATGTTTGGATGTAAGGGAAATTATTATTGTCCAGGTGAATAAGGCCTTTGATGATTGGTGGGATGTTAGAGATGCTAATGCTTGGTTGTGAAGGGTGAGTAGGTTTATGCTTTGAGATTGCATCAGCAACTGCATTACATTCCCTAAAGACATGCCTGAGTGTAGCCTGCTTAAGTTCAGAGTGGATTTTGAAAGCTAAGACATATAGAGACCATTTGGCATTTCTGGGATTGTTTATCATGTTCACCGCAAGCATGGCATCTGATTCCACTATGTAGGAACAGCCGGGGTCCAAACTAGTGAAGCTCCTAGCTGCAGCTTGGATAGCTTTCATTTCAGCCTCTAATGGTGTACTAGCAGTGATAGTTAAAGATTGAATTAGGCAAGGTTTACCAGTCCAATCTCTAGCTATAAGGCCAATTGTCGACGTGTTGGAGGACCAGGATGCATCTACATTCACAGTTATAGTGTTCTGTGGTGGCTTCTTCCAGAAGATAGTGGATATAGAAGGCTTGGGGGGGGGGTCTCAGGGGTGGGATTAGAGAGGAAATAGGATAGCATCTATTTAGATACATATTGGAGTGACCAGGCTTGGCTGAGAAAGAGAGGAAAATAAGATCTCTCACTTCCTTAATGATTAGAGCTTGTGAAAACTTTTTGTTTTCATAATAAAAGGCATTCCTAGCTTTCCATAATGACCAACATATCAGAGATGACAACATCCTACATATATCCCTATGAACCTTGGACAGTTCAGTATTATTCCAAAATGCAAAAAACCTTAGTGTCAGGCTGTCTAAGGCCTGTAGTTTAATCCCCAGAATATCTGAAATATTGTCCCAAACATTCTGAGCCAAATGGCATAAAGTGAAAAAATTCTCTATTGAGTCCGGTTGATTGCATGCAGGACATTTCGAAGCTAAACTAAAACCACATTGGACTAAGACATCATCAAAAGGTAGGAGACAATTCAGCAATTTCCATGTGAAAATAGATTTTTGTTTTTGGCAGTCTGGGGTTCCAGATGTGTCTAGTGGCTGGGAAGTTACCTGGTTGCTGAGTAATGGCCCTATAGGTTGATCTGAAGGAGAAAATGCCTGTGTCTTCCAGTTTCCATATAAGTCTACCCTCCCTTTCAGTGTTAACCTGTGCAACCTGCAAAAAACTAAAAGTATCATGTTCCAGATAGGGGGAGATATGTTGCATTATCTGACTTTTTTCTCTGATGAAGTTAGCAATAGTGTAGTAGTAAAAAGGTGAGAGGACTAAAGGTGGAACACATTTAGAAAGGGGACCATTTGGACACCAATTTGCATTCCAACACTGAAAGGGGACCATTTAGAAGGTTTAGATTTCTCGAAAGAGCTTCTGTTAGTAGTATAAACACACATGGGGACATTGGGTCCCCTTGTTTAATACCCTACTTCATCTGTCCCATAAAAATTGACACAATTATTTTTTTCAAGTTAATTTTTTTAAATTGACCCTAAATAAAACTTAATATATCCATTGTAAAAATATCATGCGAGATCTTGCTAGATTCATCTTAATGTCTATTTTCTAATTATCAATTTTATATGCATAATTATTATACGTATGTAGAGATATTAATGGTCAAACATGATCATTGAAAACCGTAAAAAAATAATTGTGTCAATTTCAATGGGACGGAGAGAGTAGTTGGATTTTAAAAAAAACCAAAAGCCCTTCCATATACCAGGATAGAAAAATGAGCTGCGGTTATTAACGGTCAAACATGATCATTGAAAACTGTAAAAAAGTAACTGTGCCAATTTCTATGGAACGGAGGGAGTAGTTGGATTTTAAAAAAAACCAAAAGGCCTTCCATATACCAGGATAGAAAAATGAGCTTCGGTTATGTTGCACATAATAATTATCCTAACTAGTAACCCAATAAAACACAGTTTTAGCTGAAGGCTATTTAAGAAATCCCATAAAAGTCTATAAAAAACCTTCATCATATCCAGTATTAAATTAACATTGAAATCTCTATTTTTTTAGTTTAGATTATTAGTTATTTCTTGTATTAATAACATATTATCAGTCAATTCTCTCCTCTAAACAAAAGCTTTCTGTTCAGGAGAAATTAACCATGGCATTATGGGATTAAGCCTCTCAGTGATTGTTTTTAAATATTTAATTTAAGAAATAACCTAAACTTATAGGCCTAAAATCCTTAAAGGTGGATGTGCCATCTTTTTTGGAATCACGACAATGTTGGTTGCAACCATGGCCTTTGGAACATGTATACCAATCGAGAATTCATTAACTGCACTTGAAACATCGGCCTTAATTATATCCCAACAATGCTTAAAAAATTTATCTAAGAACCCATCCAACCCAGGTGTTGAGTCTTCATCCATCTGAAATATGGTAGAATGCAGCTCTGCTAATGTAAGTTCCTTAAGAAGCTTGAAGTTCATGTCCTAAGTGACTAATGAGATCTGATTTAGAAGCTCAATTGTTCTTGTTGGAACCTAATTTTCTGGGCAAGATTCTAGTGGGCTTTGGCTACTATTTTTTTCTGGAATAAGGGAGCGTTGGATTCGTCTCCGCAAGTACTATATCGTATTATACTCATATGTTAAATATAGGTTTCGTTTGAATGATAAACGAGGGATCAAAATTGGTTACTTAAAGAGTAATATTTTGGTTTTATGGTATATTAGAAATACCACATTGGAATGGGAAAGAAATATGTCTAGTATAAAGGCTAGTATGAAAACACTAATAACATCAACTATTAGTTTACGAGACCTCAACACAAGACCTCGACACAAGACCACAAGCGCACAATTCAGTTCGGTAGTTTGTGAAAGATGGAAAATGAAAATGTTAATACTTGAAAAAATAGATTAGTGAAAGATGGAAAATGAAAAAATAGATTTGTGAAAGATGGAAAATGAAAATGTTAATATTTGAAACCTTGGTGAGTCGATGCCATAAATTCAATTTGGGAGTTGTCTACCACAAGTGGATTTGCTCGTGAGCCAACCCCCGGTAGTTCAGCCTAAGGTTGTCACACCTATGGTGTAGATAAATGTTAATCAAATTAGGCATATCCTGGTAGCATTTCTGAATGCTCAACCTGCTGGAGTTTCGCTCAACAAGTTTGATGGAATGGGATTCAAGACATGGAGTCAAAAGATACACTTCTTCTTGGCCTCACTCAAACTGAACAAGTTCCTCGAGGAGGACAAACTTGTCATCTCCATGGATAGCACTGATGTGTACGCCTAGGAAAGCCTTGACAATTGGATTCAAAGGGACTATATGAGCAAGGGCTACATAAAAACATGAAAGATTGACTTGTTGTACAATGTGTACACTACTGAAAAAATGAGTAAAGATTTGTGGCTGGCCTTGCACAAGAAATATAAGTCTAAATGTGCGGGCACAAAGAAGCATGTAGTGTCATTGTTTCTTAACTACAAAATGGTAGACTCAAGGTCAATCATGGAGCAGGTTCAAGAGTTACAACTTACCACCCATGAGGTCATAGCTGAAGGCATGAAAATCTGTGAAACCTTTAAAGTAGGTGCCTTCATTGAGAAGCTTCCTCCAAAGTGGAAGAACTCCAAGCACTATCTTTTGCACAAACAGGAGGCAATGAAAGTCAAGGAATTGATTGTCAAGCTTCTAATTGAGTCAACCAACCGAAAGGCCGATGAGGTGCAACCTGAGCAGAAAGTAAATCTGGCAGAGCATAAGGGGAAGAAAAGGAAGTTTCAACCCCAAAACTAATGCAGCTTCAAGAAGTAACCAACCAAGAAGTTCAGTGGGAAATGCCACAGGTGCCACAAGATTGGGCACACGGCGGATGAATGTCGTAGCAAGGTTGACCTTAGGAAGGTAAATGATTTAGCCTACCTAATTGAAGGCTAGCTCTCGGATTTAGATATGTGTGCTGTGATTACTGAAGTATACATGGTTGGGAGCAACCCAAAGGAGTAGTGATATAATACAGGCACCACCAGACACATCTGGTCAGATAGGGGTATGTTCACAACATATCAGAAGAGAAAGACTGAAGAGAAAATATTCATGAGAAACTCCGTGATTTCAATAGTTTAAGGTCAAGGGAAGGTCATACTGAAGATGAATTCCAAAAAGAGGTAACACTCAACAATGTCCTACATGTGCTAAACATTTGCAAGAATATGATCTCGGGCACTCTCCTCTCCAAGAACGAGTTTATGATCAAGCTCTTGTCTGGCAAATTATTAATCTCTAAGAATAGGGTGTATGTGGGAAATGGGTATATGAAGGATGGACCAATAAAAATGCATGCAATGATAGTCATCCCACAAATTGATGTACCCAAGTCTTCAATGAATAAGAATTATGCTTTGCTTATACCGTTGAGTCTTTTAACATTTGGAATGAAAGATTAGGACATGTTAATTATAAACCTATTAATAGACTAATAATCATGAACATGATTCCGAAATGAAAAATAAGTAAAGATAAATGTAAAGTCTGCGGACAGGCAAAACTCCTGAAAACACCATCCCCACATTGGAGAGGACAACCGGAACTCTATACTTAATTAACACAGATTATGTGATTTAAAGTTTGCAAACTGGAGGTGGAAAAAAGTAATTTATTACTTTCATAGACGATTGCACAAGATATTGTTATGTGTATCTATTACACAGCAAAGACTAAACTTTGGAAAAGTTCAAAGAGTACAAGTTGGAAGTTGAGAACCAACGTAGTAGAACAATTAAAATTATCAGAAGTGATAGGGGAGGTGAGTATAATGCACCTTTCAACAAGTTCTTTAGAGCACATGGTATTGTTCATCAAACAACTGCTTCTTACTCACCTGAATCTACCGGAGTTGCAAAACAAAAAAACTAAACTCTCAAAGGGATGTTGAATGCAATGTTGTAAGAATCTGGGTTATCCCAGAACATGTGGGGGGAGGCTATACTAACCTCCAAGTATATTCTCAACAAGATACCACATAAAGTGACTAGAAAGACACCTAGGTCACAATTGGACCAAAAACCGTTGATTGCATTTCTATCGGGTTTGCACACAATAGTAGTGCTTATTGATTCTTAGTGTACAAGTCTGATGTACCATATATATACATGCAAATGCAGTAATGGAATCAAGAAATGCATCCTTCTTCGAAAACGTGTTCCCGTATAAGGACAAAGTAAGTTATTAACGAGCTTGTGAAGATGGAGAAATAAGTACTTCTGGTCAACAAACAAAAGAGGGCAATGATGAACCTATACGTAGAAAGAGAGCTTGATAGGAGAAATTGACTCCATTATGCAAAACCATATATGGGAGTTAACATATTTTCCATTAGTTTCAAAAGCTCTGGGGAGAAAGTAGATTTTCAAAAGAAAATGCAAAACAAATGGCCCAATAGAGAAGTACAAGGCCAGGCTTTTGGTGCAAGGATTTAGGCAAAAAGAAGGCTTGATTTCTTTGAGAACTATTCCACTACTGGGATAACCCCCTATAGGCACGGGTAAAAATCCCCTTATGGCACCGATATTTTCCCAGCTGGGATACCGGTGCCTAAGTGACCCAGTGCAATTTGGATACTTATTAGCACCGATACTGCATACCGATGCAAAAAAAAAAAGAGTACCAGAATGCTATGTACCGGTGCTCAAAAATGTGTTTACTAGTGTATGAATTAACATCTCTAGGTATAGATAATGGGCACCGATATTTAGGATATGTGTTGGTGCTTATTTCACAGCACCGGTTTGGATGTGTTCTGGTGCCTTAAAATCTGAAGAAGGATGCTCAGAAATTGAACCGGTAAACGAGACCGATAGTAGTTATATACTAGTGTTTTTCCATGTCCTTATTTTAGAACAGGTAGTAGATAATTTTTCACCGAAAGTTGTTTTGGTGCTATCTTTTCCAATAACACCAGTATCCAATATAATTTTTGCACCGGTATATTAGTTCAGGTATTATTTTATAGCACCGGTACGGAATTGAGAGTGTAACCGGTGCTAATATTTTTTAAAATTTGCATGGTTAATTTTAAAATTCTAATGACATCCCAGATCATCCACGGGGAAAAAGTATTATATTGAATCCCCTTGAACTGTCAGAACAATTTTAATTATGCTATTGATGTAAAATGAATGAACACATTGTAAAAGAAAAGAAATCATGACATGTCAATGTTAATAACCATGTCATATCAATCACAACCCATGTTATATCAATCAATACCCAGAAACTCCCATCATCCATCCACACATATCAATCAATAAATTGGTTGGGATTTTTTTTCCTCTTTTGCATACATATTAACCCATGCCTCACACCATTTGCTTGTCACCTCCTCCAGTTCGTAGGCATTATACTGGCTTTGGTTCTCCGAACAAATCTGCGATTCGATTAGATTAAATGTCAGTTAGTATAATGGGGTTACTACAACAGAAGATAGACACATATTATGTTATTTTTTTTTGGAGTTTCAATACTTACGTCAAGTGGATTCTCGAAAGTTGCTTAGGGCAAGCTCCTCCAGGAATCACATGACATAGTAGCCGCATACCCAACTACTTCCTTGTTCTCGGTGCTAAGATAGAATAAAAAAATTGATAAATTATAATCAGTGTACGGAAAGAAGAAAAAGTATAAAGTGTGTGTAACTATTTATGTTGAATACTTACGTCGATGTGTGTTATCTCCCAGCTGAAATCAGGTGAGTGTTCATTCTTTCTCTTAAACCTATCATATTTACATGCAAGCCTGTGATATATTAATTTGAAATATTAACTCTAAAAATATGATGGGAAAAAAGTAGGTTGATTGAATGGAAAGTAATACCTGGAAAGAACTTGTGTTCTAGTGTAATCGTCTGACTTAATACCACCGGTGAGTGTGTCCAATGTGAAGACATGGTTAGTACCTGTACAAATGAGGATGATGAGCCAATGTAACTTGCGTTAGTACTTAACTAATTAATATATAAATTCAATTTTACTATAAGATATTAATTTAAATGTTATTGTATTTGTTCTAACCTCCAGAGGTAGGGTACCAAATAAATCTCGTTGTCTGATCATTTCATTGTGTCCTAGATGAGTGCAAGATGGTTATTTATGTCACTCTCCAGAAAAAAAATTGTTATTTCTTCCAGTGTTTTCGACACAAAACTGGATTCTGCCATTGTTCGTGGCCTCCATTTTACTCCACAAGTACCTCTTATCGCACAAGTTAATTTATGACATGAAATTGTTAGCGAACGAGAAACACGAATTGAATTGTTTGGAACCTACCCCATTTAAAAATCTAGTTGTCCATTCGAGATCCATGTCATGCCATGACAATTGCCGAGCTTGCCTCCAAACTCCAACATTTGCTGGATGCAAATGGAGCTTTTGCATGGTTTGGAAAATGTGGATACAGGAAACTGGTTGTAATACATAGCCTTCCTCGTAGCATTCATTTCCTTTGCCTTCATATTGCACAGGTCGATGAACTCCCTCATAATTGGATAGTCCCTTAAGTCGCGATGGTTTTTAATCTGCATGTAGTTAGTAAAAAACTATGTGTTCAGTGATATGTAAATTTTCCAAATAGAATATTGGATATAGTCACGTGTTATAATAACATTACCAATTTCAATGGCTTGATAGGTGTCGTGGCCTGTAACTGGTGGTTGAATCGGAGGGCTTTGTGGACAAGTATGGCTGTGGTGCTTTCTTTTGAGAAATCCTTTAGCCAACATGGCCCTTGACCAGTCTAATTGCTTAACGAACAAATTCACCCTCTCTCCATTCTATCTTTGATTGTAGAACTTCATTTGTTAGAAAATATTTCAACTATATTTTGTAATAGACCAATTATTGATGAAATAAATAATTAAGAATTGTAATCCATTTTTTTTACCTCTTCATCGTCCTCCGTATCGCTTAGAAAACCATCAGATTTTACGCTTACTTGGCCCAATGCCTTATTATGAAGGAACTGGGATCATATAGGCCCACTGGTAATTGGACTCCTCCCATTGATGCAATCCCCCTGACTAGCTGTTCAAGGTATGACACCATTGCCTTCACACCTAGTGGGTCTTCAGTTTGCTTCTATTGGATTGCCAGAGAGGGGGACGAACTGCTACCGCATTTTCTTCAGTTATGGGATAGATAGGGCACGACAACCTCTTTTGGGAGGTTGGTTTGAGTACCCCTATACCTCCCTGGGTGATCGTGCTTGCTAGTTTCCTTTATCAGTATGTGCTCCCCTGGTTGGAGGACCAATGTGCCCCTAGCAGCCTCCTCATTCATTCTTATCTGCGATGAGGCAAAAAGTATAAACATTAAATAAATTTAAAAAATAATAAGAAAATTAAAAGTAGAATATAAACATTTGAAGGACCAGTTTATATGAAAACAATTACAATATTTTCTGCAACAACTCTTTCGATGGGATTAGTGTGGTTTTTTCTGCTAGCTTGATGGACTCGAGGTACATCAAGGATCTTTCCACATGGAACTCCAAGCTCTCAAGATCTCCTCTGTCAACCCTTGCGCAACCAATTTCACTCTCTTCTTCGTTCTTTTTCTCGATGATCTTAGCCCGAGTCACTCAGTGACCGCTCCATCAAGTCCAATTTGTGTAAACCTTTTCCTTTTAGTGCTCTCTATTTGTGGCACTTATTTTCTATCAAAATAAAACTTAAGTTAGTATAATGTAATCAAATAGTAAAACAATAAACTACATTGTGAAGACACAAATGTTGATATACAGTTTACCTTAAATTCTGGTGTTGTCCTCATTCTGTAGAATCTGTTCCACTCCTCTCTGTCCATCCATTTGTATCTGTCCCAAGGTTGGTACTTTAACTTATGTGTGTCGTCTGCCACCCAATGAATGAATATTTTGGCAACTTTTGATTTCCAGTTGTGGTGGCCATTGCCGATTGCTACGAACACAATATCCTTCAATTTTTATAGTTGTGTAGGGGTCAAGGTTTGCTCAAACTTAAAGCTCATCTGCATTGGAAAAAATATATAAAATCACAAAGTTAGCTTGTAGTCAAGGTCATTATTGGGAACTAAAGTGAGCTAATAAAACTGCAAAAGGAAATAAAGTAATATATATTATTCAATTTTCTTACCATGATGTCCTTCCAAGCCTCCTCCTTGGTGTCATCGGGGACATTATTGTAAGGCCTGTATGTTCCAAACTTGATTCACTGCCAGAATGCATAGTAACAGTATGCAGTCCATGCAGTTTAATTCTTCGTGCAGACCATGTCGAACAGGTTAAACCGTACTGAATCTCGTTTCCTATCCTTCGCCAACATAACTTATTAGCATGTGGCCGTGCCATGCTTCTTACACCAAGATTTAATTTCAAGCCTGTCAAAGGCTTTTCCATGCTTCCTCTCGGCATGGAAACACCGTCTGTCCCGACGTCCTTCACTATCCCCTTTTTGGTGACTGGAGACTCTACATTGGTTGTGTGGAGGCTTGAGGCTCTACATTGGCTGAAGGATCTTCAATTGTCTCATCGGGTTCCTCGATTTGGAATCTTAGTGAAATAGTGGTTATGGTGGTTAGAGTCTCTGCCACAACTTATGGTGTTGCCTGACCCCGTCTTTCTCTTCTGAACTCCCTCATGGCTACGTAGGGTTTACTTCAGGATGACAATTTATTTGTTCGTATGGAAATCAATTCAAATATACGCTTAAAAATTGGCAAATTTTTATCTAATGGCTACACATATATTTTTGAAAATTATATTATTGATGTAATTGAAATTTCACACTTTTATAAATATTTTAGTGCAAAACACGTGCGAAATGAACACGTGAAATTTTGAATGATTATACATATTTTTCTAGAATTTAAATCATGATTTAATATTTTTTTTACTTATTTATTATATTGGGTATCAAACACAAACCAAATGATCATGTGCCAAATATGCAATAAATACACACAAATCAATTAAATATGTGCAAAATACAGGAAAACAAAATATAATAAAAGCGTGAAAATTTGTTAAATTACTAATATAAATGAAATTTCATACTTTTATAAAAAAAATATTAGTGCAAAATGATCAGATGTGGAACGTACAACACGGGAAAATAAAACATGCATGCATCAACTAAATACATTCAAAAATAGTTGGAAATAAATTCTAATATATATGCTTTAGAAGAGACACCGAATTGCCCTGAAAACACGCCTGTAGGAAAAATGGCACAAATGTTTCTCTTTGCCAACCACAACCAGATTAGACGGGACCCGTTTCTTCTCTTCAGATAATAGGGGACTTCTGTCTTCCCTTTGTCTGTGGAAATGTAGACTTCCTCCCACTTCTTTTAGTGTTACAAGTTGAACTCCCCCAAGGTGCGTAGGGTTTACGTCAGGATGACGATTTATTCGGTCGTATGGCAATCAAATCAAAAAAAAGTTTAAAAATTGGCAATTTTTTTTAGAATGGCTATACATATATCTTTTTAAAAATTAAACTATTGATGAAATTTAAATTTCACACTTGTATAAATATTTTAGTGCAAAACACGTGCAAATTGAACACATGAAATTTTGAATGGTTATACATGTTTTTCTAGATTTTAAATTCATGAATTAATAAAATTTATTAATTATTTACTATATCTGGTATCAAACACAAATCAAATGATCAAGTGCCAAATACGTAATAAACACACACAAATCAATTAAATGTGTGCAAAATATAGGATAAGAAAATAAAATATAAGCGTGAAAATTTGTAAGTTTTTTTATTTACTAAGCATATCTTTATGGAAATTAAATTGTAGATATAAATGAAATTTCATACTTTTAAGAAAAGAAATTATTACAAGACACATGAAATATAATCAGATGTTGAACGTACAACATGTGCAAAACAAACACGCATGCATCAAATAAATACATGCGAAAATAGATGGAAATAAATTCAAATATATAAGCTTCAGAAGAGATATCGAATGGCCATGAAAAACACGCTTGTACGGCGCAAAGTTTTCTCTCTGCCAGCCAGAACCAGTTTTGACCAGACCCATTTCTTCTCTTCAGATAATAGTGGACTTGTCTTTTCCCTTTTTCGGTGGAAACGTAGACCTCCTACCACTTCTCGTAGTGTGATGGTTTGAACTCCCCCATAATTGCGTAGGGTTTATGTCAGGATGACGATTTATTTGTTCGTTGACTTGCTTCATTATCGAAACAGCTGTGTTGAAGCGAAATCACTGTGTCTAGGTGCGAAATTTGGTGCGATACACAAACTACCAAAAACGCACTACATCCTGTCATTTTTTATTTTCCCTTTTTTCCTTTAAATGATAACAGTCAGGAATTGAAGTTTCTTACTGTTTATGGCGGCTCCTCCGCCTGGCCGCGGTGGCAACGCTGCGGCCAAATCGTTTCTTCAAGCTTTAGGAAATCGTCTACAACCTCTACATGTTGCCCTTCCCTCTAACCCTGAAATTGTGCCAAAAAATCATTACAAAGGAGATATAGCCTGTTTGGTATCTCATCGCGATGCAGAAACTTTGGCTTCCCATTACCAAAATGCCCTGGTGGGAAAGTTTGCAAGAGGAAAGCCACCCATGCCTGCACTAAATGAAGCTTTCAATTCTGTGGGTTTCAAAGGTAATTTTCAAATCGGATCGATTGACTTCAGACACATCCTAATCCGGTTTCAAGATAAGGAGGATTATCAGAGGCTATGGCTGAAAGGTCAATGGATTTTCAACCGTGAAGATGTGTGTAGAAATTGATCTAAAAAATAAGCTGTCATCATTCATTAGAGTTGGAATAGAGGAAGATGGAATTGAATATAACGTGGTTAAGCTACCCTTAGAATTTGAGGACATTCCTCAATATTGTCACCACTGTAAATCTATAGGACATGAGGATAACCGTTTGTATATACTTACACCCTGAACTCAAGAGAACCAAGTCCTATAGGATGGATAAATTGCCTAGTCAAATGATTTCTGGGGATGTTAAGGTAGGGCTTCCAATCAAGGAACAACAAAGAGTTTTAGATAGCCTACCTAATGAGGATGTAGGCCTACTACATGATGAATCCAACAAGGCAGGGGGTTCTGGCTTGTCAATTGCAGAGAAACAAAAAACTTAGTCTACAAGGACCTTCAAATATGTTCCAAAACAGAAGGTGTCTCCAGTCATAATTATTGAAGAAGATGGGGCCTCTAAGTCTTTAGAGGAGAGGAATAGGGGAAAGCACTCTGAGAATATAGTTTCTAGGGTAGATAAGAGTGTTGGAGAACAGAAGAAAGTAGATATGATACTATCTAATGCTCTTGAACCTGAGACTGGTGATCAGTTGGTTATAAATCAGGATAAAAAGGAAGAGTTGATCTCCAAGGTAACTACAGCTGAACGGACTAATGCAATCCAAGGAGAATCTGATGAGTGCACAAACTCCCAACTGCGGTCTCCTCTTTATCAGTCAAAGCATTCCCTATCTGCTTCGCCAAACATCATCACAAAGAAAGTTTTTGCTAAGGATGATATTCCTAGCAAAAGGGGTAAGTCCTTCTCACCGTTCAATTCCATTATTGCTGCTAAAAATTTCATCTTCTCTCAGCAGAAACATAGACACAACAGATTCCTCCCACTTGAGGATGATGATGGATCCAGTGGGGAGAACTCACCAGGTAATATTACAATCAATGCTGAGGCTCCAGAGGCTGAAAATGGTGATCATATGGGTGCTTCTTTTTCAAATAGTACTGATAATCATGTTAGCCAGGTAAGCTCCACCCTTTTACACTCCAAACCATCTAAGCTGAAGAAAGGTAGACAATTAGTGAAAGAATCTAACCATAGGAATGAGACATATTTAACTCAGTTAAATACTATCATGACGAGATCAAAAAGCGCCAGTAATGTCTCAATATGAATAACACAACACTTAGGATAAAATTTTTGGTTTGGAATTTGAGGGGAATGGATACTTCCATGCTAAGACTGCAAAACTTGATCAATAG
Organism: Rubia yunnanensis; assembly: GCA_037428765.1. Lineage (NCBI taxonomy): Eukaryota > Viridiplantae > Streptophyta > Magnoliopsida > Gentianales > Rubiaceae > Rubia > Rubia yunnanensis. Next base: position 57,592,543 of record CM075069.1, on the reverse strand, counting down.
GCATAGGTTTGAGCTTATCTGCTTAATTGAGCCTAAACATGACAATATGGAATGTGATTCATATAGGCAATTGTTACATTATGATAACTGTATGCATGCAATGAGTGGTCAGATTTGGCTATTTTGGAATGCCAGTATTTCTATAACTGTCAAATGTGATAATTTACAATTCTTAGCTGTTTCTTTGAACAGTCTCACTTTGAACAAAAAAATGGATGCCTTTTTTGTGTACGGACTTAGAACTAGAGATGGGAGGAAAAATCTTTGGTCTGATCTTAGGTCCTCTACTCACTCGGATGCTATCTTTATTGGGGATTTTAATGCCATTACATCTATAAATGAATATAAAGGCCCTTCTACTCCTAAATTAGGTAGTATGGAGGATTTTAATGATTTTATTAATGTAATGGCTTTGGAAGAAATTAATACAGTTGGTAATTTATTTACTTGGAGTAACAACAGGCTGACAAATCCTACTACCCAAAGATTAGATAGAGGTCTTTGTAATCCTTCATGGTCATCTTCTTTTCCTGCATCTTCTGTCCAAATCTTGAATAGGGTTTCTTCTAATCACAGCCCTATGCTTCTTACTATTGGAAGTGATATCCCATCTAATCCTAGGCCTTTCAGATTCTTGAACACCTGGTTTAAAAGGAATGATTTCATGGATGTAATTAAAAAAAACTGGGATCTTCCACTCAATAATTCAGGAATGCTTGGTTTCTATCTTAAACTCTTAAGATTGAAAAAAGAACTAAAAATCTGGAATAAGGAGCACTTTGGTAATATTCATGGTAATGTGGTGCTGGCTGAATCTGCTTTAGAAGCTCAGGAACATATATATGATCTTAATGCTTCAGTGGAAAACTTGGTTAAACTTAAGGAAGCTAGGGCTAAGTTAGTTAGAGCTCTAACAGAACAGAAAAGCTTCTGGAAACATAAGGCCAAAATTAAATGGTTAAAGGAGGGAGACAATAACACCAGTTTTTTTCACAACTCGGTTAAGGAAAGAAAAAGTAGATTAAAGATCACAAAAATCAAAAGTAGTAATGGTCAATGGCTAGACAGTATACAGGACATTGAAAATGAAGCTATCCACTACTACCAAGAACTCCTAATAGATGATAGCACCCCAGATTGTAATTTTTTCAAATCTCACTTTCTGAGTCAGATTCCTAATTTGGTCACTCAACAAGATAATGACAGACTTATGCAATCTGTCACAATGTCTGAGCTTAGGGACATTGTTCTTAGTCTCAATAAGAACAGTAGCCCTAGTCCAGATGGTTTCGCATCTAAATTTTACATTAAATCTTGGGACATAATTTCAACTGATCTACTTTCTGCAGTCCAGGATTTTCTTGCTGGAAATAACATTCCCAGGGGTTTAGGTAGCACCTGGATTGCAATCATTCGTAAAAAGAAAACACCTATTTCATTTGATGACTACAGGCCAATAAGTCTCTCCAATGTAGCAAATAAGATCTGCTCAAAAGTACTAATGGAAAAACTTAAACCCCGAATGCCAAAACTCATTTCTCCACACCAAACTGCTTTTCTTAAAGGTAGAGATATTTTGGATAATGTAATTTACTTACAAGAAATGGTAAGATTTCTGAATAGGAAACAAAGACAACCAAATTGCATTGTCAAATTAGATCTTAAGAAGGCTTTTGATAGGGTTAAGTGGTCCTTTCTATATAGTGTCCTTGCTAAATTTGGCTTCCATGCTAGATTTATTTTTCCCATTATGAATAATCTATCACAGGCATAGTTCTCTATCTTGATCAATGGTAAGCCAGCTGGTTTCTTTCAATCTACAAGGGGTATCAAACAAGGAGATCCCCTCTCTCCTTTTCTTTTTAACATCTTTTCTGAGGCATTTACTAGAAGTTTAGCTGTTTTCTTTCAAACCGGTAAGTTGGCCTACTATGACCTTCCATGTAACTCTCTACAAATCTCTCATTTATCTTATGCTGATGACATTGTGGTCTTTTTTAAGACTGGGAATAAAACACTGGTTAGATTTAAAGCTTTTCTGTCTACATTCGAGGAAGTCACGGGTTAAAAAATAAACTATAGTAAAAGTGACATTTTCATTGGAAAGCATGCCTCTGCTCATACAGTTAACACTATAAAGAGAACTATAGGCATGAAAATTGGATGTCTTCCATTCACATATCTGGGAGTGCCTATTTTTACCGGAGTTGCACAAAAATCCTATTTCCAGCCACTAATAGAACAGATTGATAATACGATTTGTAGCTGGAAAAATAAATGGCTATCTACTGGGGGAAAAATTACACTCATAAAATCTTGCATTTTCTCTATTCCCCAACACATATGGTCAGTTCTAAAACCTAGCAAGGAGATTATTTCCAGCATAGAAAAAAAACTCAGCATATTTTTTTTGGGGGTATATTGACCTAAAACCTAAAAGATCATGGAGAAAATAGGATGCTCTCTGCTTCCCTATTAACCAAAATGGTCTAGGTTTCAGATCAATAAACACCATAATTGATACTTGCTCAGTTAAACTATGGTGGAAATATCAAAAGGCAGAGGCTTTATGGACCCATTTTGTTGCATCCCTGCCACCCTCATATAGATCTTCTTCTAATTGGAAAAGAATCTATTCATTTAATGCTTGGGCTGAAGCAAATTCCAGAGTCATAATTGGTAGGGGTGATTGCAATTTTTGGACTTCCAATTGGCTAGATATAGGACCTATTATGGATCTCTGTGATCCAAACCTTGTAGATATCTCGGATGAGTGTATAGTTTCAGAGTTCATCTCAAATAAACCTTCTCTGATTCAGAAAATTTCCCATCTACTTCCCTCTCATGCTATCTCTCTTTTGCAGGAATCTAAGCTCTCACCACACAGGTGTGATAGGCTTATATGGAAGCCTGGTATTACAGGTGAATTCACATTTAAATCTACTTATCTCTTGCTCAGCTCACAGTCAGGTACTACGGCTGCTACTCAACTTTTTTGGAATTCCAGAATTGAAAAGAAAATCTCAATTTTCATGTGGAAAATGATAAACTTGTATTTACCTTTTGATAATGTCCTGCAAAAACTGAGACTGTACTTGCCTTCTAAATGCTGCATGTGCAGTAATCATGTGGACTCTTTAGATCATTTCTTCAATTCCTGCTCCTTCTCTGTACATGTTTGGAGTACTGTTCATCAATTCATGGGAATTAGGGACAGATCTTTCCCATCTATATGGGAAAGACTTTCATGCTATCTCACTTATCCTGGTTTGAGTTCCCTGCATTCAACAATAATTAGAACTGCCTCCATAATTACATGCTGGAATCTATGGAAAATGAGAAACAAATGCTTATATGAATCGGTCGTGCCAATTAGGGGTACAGTGCTAAATCAAATTAGGGAACAAATCTTCTATACTTTTTGTGCCAAACCAGTCTACATTACCACTACTATAGACTTAGGTATTGCTAATCACTCTTTCTTACCTTTGATACAATCTACTCCAAAGCCGACAATTTCCAAAATTGCTTGGAAAATGCCTTGTAAGGGGTTCAGAATTAATGTTGATGCTGCATGGTGTGGTTATTCTAACATGTGTGGAATAGGAATGATTATCAGAGATCCTAGAGGGAGCTTCATTTCGGCTCATACTTGGTTTACAAAGGCAAACTCCCCTTTGGAAGCTGAGTTGAGGGCAATACTTTTTGCGCTAGATATTGGTGTAGGATACTCTGCCCCTGTATACATTGAATCAGATTGCTTAAATGTTGTCAAATGTGCTGTTGATCCTACGCATGGACATTGGAAATTGTTTCAGCTGGCAGATGACATTCACTAGGCCTTGGGTGATATCATTTTACTACATATTCACAGACAAGCTATGGCTAAAGCCTGTCTCTGTGCTCAGTCTAGTTCCTCATTGAATAGCTTTCAAATGTTATCTCATACTTGTAAAGGTTTAATAAGGCTAGATCAGATGGGTACACCCTCATTAAGGATATCTCAATGAATGGATGCTACTGAGTTTGTGTTGTTGTTCTTGCAGATTGGGTGGTAGCATCCTCTCCATGCTCAGGACAAATGTTGCAGGCTTCTCATGCCCGGGTTCAACTTTCTCCCTCGGGGCTTTCACTGCTCCACTGATTACAGCTGAGCCACACTGATCCATACTGACCAAACTGATCCAAACTGATACAATTGACACATACGGATCGAGGTCTTTCCCACTGATACAGCTGCATCCTTTTTTTGTTAATTCATAGCCTTATACTATTAGTAGAGGATAAGCTCCTAAGTCTAAGTGAGGTGACTCTGACTGCATTGTGTTTCGTTAACTCGATTCACTAACAAGTTCGATGATCTCTTACTTAGTCTAACAGTTATTGTAATCCTCTAACTATCATCTACTTTACTTTCATTCTTTTGGAAGCAACAAATGTTGCTTCATGAGCCTAATGCTCATCCTTGTATATCTTAACTAAGCTTCGGTTTCATCTTTCTTTCTGTTTTTATGTTCTTTTCATGGATTGGGAAGGCCTAATATAATTTCCCCCATCCATGGATGGATTAATTTTTTAAAAAAAGACGATTTATTTGTTCGTATGGAAATCAATTCAAATATAAGCTTAAAAGTTGGAAAATTTTTATCTAATGGCTACACATATATTTTTGAAAATTACATTATTGATGTAATTGAAATTTCACACTTTTATAAATATTTTAGTGCAAAACACGTGCAAAATGAACACGTAAAATTTTGAATGGTTATACATATTTTTCTAGAATTTAAATCATGATATTTTTCTAGAATTTAAATCATGATTTAATAAAAAATTTTACTTATTTATTATATTGGGTATGAAACACAAACCAAATGATCATGTGCCAAATATGCAATAAATACACACAAATCAGGATAAAAATAATAGGGTTTGGAAAAAATGGTCAGACCTTGATAAGCCAACTAAACTGAATGGATTGGGATTTAGATCTTTCAAGGCCATAGTTGAGACTTGCTCTGTTAAACTGTGGTGAAAGTGCCAACTAGGTACCTCCTTGTGGTCAAAATTGATATGGGCATTGCCACCATCTTACAGAAAATCAGTCACATGGAAGAGAATATGCCTTGTTAACTCCTTTGCTGAATCTAACTCAACTATCATTCATGGCAAAGGGAGTAGTAGTTTTTTGTTGGCCAATTGGTGCCCAAATAGCCCCCTTATAAACTACATTCCAGACAGTATCTCATCTTATATGCTTAACATATCAGTGGCTGATTTCATTACCAATAGGACCTCAGTTTTGGACCAGATTTCTTCCTTCTTGGGGCATGATACTCTTCTGTTTTTGCAGGGGGCTCAAATCACAGATGAAAGGAATGACAGAATGATTTGGAAACCTGAGTTCTCAGGTAATTTTACTTTCAAGTCATGCTACAAGGCCTTAACATCAGAATCAGGTATCTCTCTAGCCAATACTGCTCTTTGGAAAATTCCTGTACAAAAAAAGATCACTATTTTTATATGGAATTTACTGCATGCCTTCCTCTCATTTGATGAGGTGCTTATTTCTTGTGGTTTTAGTTTAGCATCTAAATGCCCTGCATGCAATCACTCTGACTCGATACAGCACTTCTTTATAAATTGTCATATAGCTCAGGCACTGTGGTCTTACTTTGCATCTTTGATTCGTTTCAATCTGAATGCTCTTCATACCATTCCATAGAGGTTTTTCCTGTTCTGGAACTGTGATGATTTACCAAAGTTTGAGCGTATTTACTGTAGAATACTGCCTTCTCTAATTTGTTGGGGCCTCTGGAAAGCTAGGAATGGTTTCCTCTTTGACAATAAGCCCCTACTTTTTAGTTCTATCTGTAAAGAGGTGCAAGACCTGATCACACTCTCACTCCAAATGTGCCCCTCAAAACTACTCACCCCTAGCCCTATCCCACCAGCATTTAGACACCTATCACCTGTGCTTAGACCCCCTCCTAAGCCTAATATATCAAAGATTTGTTGGATAAGACCTAAATCTGTTTATATTAAAATTAATGTTGATGCCTCCTGGTCTCATAACATAGCTTCTGTTGGTCTTATTGCTAGAGATTCCCACGGTTGTCCAATTTGCATCCGTTCTGCTGCTTCTTCAGCTGTGTCACCTTTATCAGCTGAAATTGATGCCATTATGCATGCTTGTCACATTTTCCCACAGCTTGACCAAATATTCGTAATTGAATCTAATTCAAAACTTGCGGTCTCTATGATAAATGACCCATATTCAGCCAATTGGGAACTTTTCGACAAAGCTTATAAGGTGAAGGCTTCACTTGGTAGGGCTGATCTTCAACATGTGCTAAGAGAGGGCAACCTAGTTGCTGATGCCCTTTCTAAATACCATAATGATTCTGGTCCTGTACTTTCTATTTCTAACATCCCTAGGCATATTAAAGGACTTATTACTTTGGATAAACACTCTGTACCTTCCATTCGAGTACACATAAATGATAGTGCATCTGAATAGATACTGCTGAGTTTGATTTTTCTGATTCAGGTTGGTTCTACTGATTAAGAGATGAGAGTGTTGCCACTGCTTCTCATCTAAAATAGCAAAGCAGGACTGCTCTTTGATACTCCTATCACACCACTTTGCCGAACTTGGATTAGTCCATTCGGATGGACCCTTACATCAACTTCACTGTCTTCTTCATTTGAATAGGTTTTGATTGAGTATAGCTTACATCTAGGAGTTGCCTGGCCGAGGGAGAGAACTAACACAAGGGGTGGAGATTCTCTCCCTTGGATCGTAACTTCTTCACTAATTGGACTATCCTTGTATAGCTGTTAGGTTAACACTTTTGGAGGCAACATTGTTGCCTCAAGTCTAGCGATCTAGACATACTCATGTACCAACTGTTTATTTTTGCTATAGGGCATGGGGAACCCAATACATAACTCCCTCACCTTTGGGTGTTTTGCATTAAAAAAAACAAATCAATTAAATATGTGCAAAATACAGGAAAACAAAATATAATAAAAGCGTGAAAATTTGTTAAATTACTGATATAAATGAAATTTCATACTTTTATAAAAAGAAATTAGTGCAAAACACGTGCAAAATGATCAAATGTGGAATGTACAACACGGGAAAAATAAATATGCATGCATTAACTATACATGCAAAAATAGTTGGAAATCAATTCTAATATGTATGCTTCAGAAGAGATGCCGAATTGCCCTGAAAACACGCATGTAGGAAAAATGGCACAAATGTTTCTATTTGACAACCACAACCAGATCCGACGGGACCCATTTCTTCTCCTCAGATAATAGTGGACTTCTGTGTTCCCTTTGTCGGTGGAAATGTAAAGTCCCTCCCACTTCTTGTAGTGCGACGGGTTGAACTCCCCCAAGGCTATGTAGGGTTTATGATATGAATCTCCTTACAAAGACTCACGATTTTTGGAATTAATATCTTTGATCTAGTGAAAGGATCTTCAAACCCACACTATCTCGCACGAAATTCTGGAGTCTAGCCCTCAGGGTACGCCTAACTTCGACTTGCTCTCTAACTAGCCCTCAGGATCAGATTACAAGGTTTATTGATACTTAACTAGCCCTTGGGGTTAAGCAACAATGGAATAGCTCTCAAGCAAAGTGTATAATCTCAAAAGGTTGTATTTTAATTGATAAAAATGGTGTGAAATTCGTCCATAAGGCCTCCCTATTTATAGGGTTACAGTCTTGCCCCAAACCCTAATCACAACTGGAAACTGAATTGACTTATGGCAGCTTTAAGAAGCTAAAACCATATCTAACTAAAATACCTAAAATAAATGGTATTCTAAGGTAATCTAGTTGAATTCTTCAAGCTTGAATAATATTACCTTAACTAATCTTACCAAATCTGATTCTAATCATAATAAAATTGAATATACTAAACTTTAATGGACTGTATTTTCGAAATTCAGCTCTTCAAAGCCCACAAGGCCGAGCTACCAGACCAATAAACCCAAAAATAAAATATAATTTTACAATATTTTACATTAAGCACACTACCTCATTAAAAAACCCAGTGGGAAAAAGAGTATAGTGTTCATCATGATGTCTTCAGTTCGTCGAAAATCTTGATAATGAATCCAAGATGTCGATGGTGACTCCTTCTTCAATTCTTAATCATAAAGGCGATCAATCAAAGCATTTAAAGCAACATCACTAAGCTTAGTCCTTGACCTAGTCATAGGTCCCACCATGTCACTTAGAGGATCCCGGGCATATCCTATAAATGTTTGATCAAGTCGTGGAATGTCTTCATTTATAGTGATAGTCGTCTTGGCATCTCCATCATTCCCTCTGTGGTCGAAAGGTTTCGCCCTTGAAACTGAATCGTCTTCAAATGTAAATGGAGATAAATCAGCAACATTGAAGGTCGCACTAAAACCATAATGATCTGGTAACTCAATCTTGTAAGCATTGTCGTTCACACGATCCAACACTCTAAAAGGACTATTTCCACGTAGACTCGACTTAGATTTCTAAGCATTTGGAAACCTCTCTTTCCGCAGCTGAACCCAAACATAATCTCTCATGTTGAACCTTATCAAGTTGCAGCTTTGATTAGCCTTATCAGCATTCTATGAATTTGTCCGTTCAATTTTCATACGCACCTTCTCATGGATTTTCTTCACAAAATCTTCTTTCTTTTCTCTATCAAGGTCTTTAACCTGTTTAAAATTGAAAGGAAGTAGATCAAGATGTGTAATAGGTAGAAAACCGTAAACAATTTCGAATGGGGATAAAGAAGTAGTAGAATGAATAATGCGATTGTAAACAAACTCTATAATCGGAATGCATTTTTCCCAATTCTTTCAGTTCTTCTGAACTAGTACACGTAGGAGAGCCCCTATAGTTTGATAGGTCACTTCTGTTTGTCCATCCATTTGAGGATGACTGGTAGTAAAAAATTGTAACTTTTTCCCTAACTTGCGCCACAAGGTATTCCAAAAGTAGGATAAAAATTTAACATTGCGATAAGAGACAATGGACGCAGGAATTCAATGTAACCGAACTACTTCATTCAAAAATAGACCCGCAACATTCTTTGCATCATCTGTCTTCCTACAAGGAATAAAATGTGCCATTTTCAAAAATCTATCCACAACCACAAAGATGGAATCATTACCCGACTGAGATCGTGGCAAACCTAGGACAAAATCCATAGAAATATCAACCCAAGGATGTGTAGGAGCAGGTAATGGAGTATAAAGACCATGAGGCTTAGTTTTAGACTTAGCCTTCAAGCAATCAAGACAATTCCTACAAATCATGTCAATAGCAAGTGCTATTTTCGGCCAGTAGAAGTATTCTCACAACAAATTATAAGTTTTAAATGCACCAAAATGTCCCATTAAACCACCTGAATGAGCTTCTCTAACAAGTAATTCATGCATAGAACATTGAGGAATACCTAACCTATTCTTCATAAACAAGAAACTATCATGCCAAAATAATTCTCATAAGCACCATTTTTGTATGTAGCATAAATGGATGAAAAATCAGAATCAGTCGCATATAAATCTCGCACAAATGAAAACCCTAACATAATGCATTCCAATCGTGTAAGTAAAACATGTGTACGACTCAAAGCATCACCAACAACATTTTCTTTACCCTTTTTTTGTAACGCAACACATAAGAAAAAGATTCAATGAAACTAGACCATTAGCATGACGCTTATTCAACTTTATATGACTCTTCAAGTATTTCAAGGATTCATGATCACTATGAATGACAAATTCTTTATGCAATAAATAATGTTGCCAAGTTTCTAATGCACGCACAATTGCATAAAATTCTTTATCATACACAGGATAGTTTAGAGCACCGCCCTTTAGCTTTTCACTGAAGTAAGCTATAAGTCAATTCTCTTGCATCAAAACAGCACCAATACCAACACTAGAAGCATCACAATGAATCTCAAAAGTACTATTAAAATCAGGTAAAGCAAGAACATGAGCATTACATAATCGTACTTTCAATTCATTAAATACATTCTCTTGACTCTCAGTTCAAACAAATTTCACATCCTTTTTAACTAGTTCATTTAGAAGTGCAGCAATAGATGAGAAATCACACACAAACCGTCTTTAAAAATTAGCTAAACTATGAAACGAACGCACCTGGTTGGCATTAGTAGGTCTCGGCCAGGTCTTAATGGCCTCAATTTTGGTTTCGTCGACTTTTATGCCCTCCTTAGAGACCACAAAACCGAGAAACACCACTTCTGATGCGCAAAATGTGCACTTCTTGATGTTTGCATACAAACAAGACTCACGGAGTGCAACAAGAACCATTTTAACATGCTAAATATGTTCATCATTCAACTTAGAATAAATTAATATATCATCAAAATAGACCACAACAAACCGACCAATAAATTTTCTTAAGACATGATTCATCAACCGCATAAAAGTACTAGGTGCATTAGTTAACCGAAAGGCATAACAATCCATTCATACAACCCGAACTTAGTCTTAAATGCAGTTTTTCATTCATCCTCCTCATTAATTCGAATCTGATGATAACCCCGAGTCAAATCAATTTTAGTATAAATCACAGATCCATGCAAATCTTCAAGCATATCATCTAGCCTAGGGATAGTATGACAATACTTAATGGTAATCTTGTTAATAGCACGAAAATAAATGCACATACGCCAAGTTTTATCTTTCTTAGGAACTAAAATGACAGGCATAGCAGAAGGAGATAGGGATTCTCACACATAACCTTTTCGAAGTAACTCCTCAACTTGTCGTTGTAGTTTTTTTGTCTCCTAAGGGTTTGCTTTATATGCCAGATGGTTTGGGATAACCGAACTTGGTATATAGTCAATCTGGTGTTCAATACCTTGCTAGGGTGGTAAACCCACAAGTAAGGCTTCCGGAAAGACATCCTCAAATGCCTGTTACATATGAGTAAATCGTGGAGGAACATGCATGGGAATATCACCACTGGCAAAGTAGCTCTCTTTAAAAATGCATGATAAGCACATAAGAATGATTAGCAAATGAACAATTCACATCTCTAATCAATGCATAAAATGATCTACAAAAATAATTAGGAAGGTCATGTCTCATCATGTAAATTGATGGCCAGTGACAAAGATGTGAAGATAGGAGTTTACGGGATTTATCATAATCATTCTTAAACTTACCTGGCTTACCTGGGATGGACTCCCTTGATATTTTGTTGAAATTATCAAGGTTTTTGCCTCCATTTTCACCTTGTGGCCGATATCCTTCAAGCCCTTGCTAGGTTTTTGGTCGGCCATTTGCACATCAGTCACAAACTTCTCTTTATCGACTCTCATGCGTCTCTGTGCCTCTAAAAATTCCACTGGAGATAATGGAACCAAATTATACCTTGTTCTATCCTTAATCACAGTAATTTTGTTAGTGTAACCATCATGCATGGATTTACGATCAAACTGCCAAGGTCTCCCTAACAAAATATGACTAGCATCCATAGGTATAACATCACATAAGATAGAATCATGGTATTTTCCAATCTTAAAGTTAATCATGCATTATTTTTTAACCCTAATGTCACCAATACCATTTAACCAAATAAGTTTATATGGTGATGGATGAGTAGTCACAGGCAAAGACAATAATTTAACAAGAAGAATGGACACAATATTAGCACAAGAACCACAATCAATAATTAGTAAACAATTCTTATCTTTCACAAGGCAACGGGTATGAAAAATGTTAGTCCTTTGTACCTGTGTTTCAGCCATTTGAGATTTTAGAACTCTTAATTACACGAAGTTACCTTGTGTTTCTGGACCTTGTCACCATGATCATTTATGATGATCTCTTCATCTACCTGTTCTCCACCACTTTCATACAATGGTGGCATATTAGCATATTTATCTTCTTCTTATCCTTCCTCAAGTGTTGTTAGCACTTGTGCATGAAGAAAGTTATTTTGGACATGTCCTCTTTCTTTACAATGAAAACAAGTAGGAGAGTTAATAGAAACCGAATTTGATGAAGAAGTAGTGGACTTACCTGGAATTTTTTAAACCTATTGGGTTGGTGGTGCTGCCCTCCTCTTAGTAGGATTATAAGTCGGATATGAATAATTCTGAACCAATCCTTGTCCTCCCATGGGCGTGCCCCTACTGCGGCCATAAGTAGGGTTTCCAGAGTCAAACCCTGGTCGTTGACTTGGAAAACTAGGATGTGGCCTCCTTGGTTGCAGGGTACTCTCAACCAACCTTACCTTCAGCAATAAATCATTCATAGATATGTGATGTTGAAGCTTGACTAGCGTTTAAAGGTTTTCACGCAAGCCTTCAATGAATCGATTTTTGATGAATGCGTTGTTTTCTTTCATTCCAACCCTTTTCATGGTCAACTTAAGATCTTGTCAGTATTCATCAACTGTGCAATTTCCTTGCTTCATGTTGGATAGATAAGAATGTTGTTCCATCAAGTAAGTAGGCGAAACATGATATTGGCGAAGCTCAGATCCCAATATCTCCCATGTGGAGATAGGTTTCTTTCCGTCAATATATCGGAACTCTTTTTTATTTTTCCACCATTCAGTGCCACTTTGGCTTTCTCCTTCTCCCGATAATTGTTTAGATCAAACAAATTCTCAATCTGTCACTCCCAATCAAGATACTTCACTGGATTGTGTTGTCTATCAAATTGAGTGATGTCATATTTTAAACCCTTGATGTCTCAAGCTTCATCAAAACCCGACTCAGATCCCGAATTACTCTTCACTCTCCTTCGGGAATGAGATTTACTATGGTGATTCCTTCTAGAAGACCCTCGGTGTGATCTCTTTTCCGATCCAACATCCGAATAATCATCTGAATTTCCATAACCATTGAATTGACGGACATATTTCTTGATTTATTCTCTCTTGACCGATGATGTAAGTGTAGACGGTGCCATGCTATCAACTTTTCTCGCCAACCTTTGCACCTCACTCATAAGTGCATTTATTGCGACAGTAACCCGATCGGGATCATTGGCTTCATTTGGATTAATTCGATGTCGCTCCCAACTATCTAGAGCCTCTTCACGTGGATGACTACCACGCCCACCATTAGAGGTGTTCATCAATGGAAAATTGTAAGGATTGCTAACAAAAGGAAGGAAGAATGGATTTTCGTCCCCCATCTTCGCTAAACTGCTAAGAAAATCGAACAATTAGATTTAAAAAAATCTCCCCCCCCCCTTCCCTTTGTATAGTAAGGTCACTCACCAAGTTTATAACACTCACAACTCATAAGGCGAAGGCTAATGCGACGGCAGCTGATCAATTCACCGCAATTCAAAGAAAACAATGGAGATGAGTACTGCAGAACTTATTTCGAAATTAAAAAAAATATATAAACTCAAATTTTGGTTCTACGATCTGGAATTCAAAATTTGACAAAGAATATGGAACAAAACACAATTTGAATGGTACAAATTGGAGCTGTATTGAATGAATTATGACCAAAACAAGATTGTTTTATATAGGCGACAAATAGGTTCCGAAAATTCAAGAAACTTTTTCGAAAACAAATTGGAATAGGAACTCAAATCCAAATCCTTCATGGTAAAGGATTTAATGACTTACCCAAGTCGAAAATTCATATCAAAACTCCTCTCTCAATTGGTTTTTATTTCCTTTTTCTCTTCCGGTTAGGATTTTGACTCTTGTTTTCCTTTTTCAAACCAGATTTCCTTTTTCTTTCCTTTTTTTTCAGCCATAATTCATTTTTTTCTTTATTTTTGTACTATAAAACTCAAAACCAGAATGTTATTCCCCAATAAAATTTCCGGTCACAATTACCAAATGTTTTTGGAAATTGAAAACTGCCCCCAAACTTTTGAAAATTGCAAATCTGCCCCAAATTTATGATTTCATATCCTAAATTCCGACTTTGAAACCCAAAAATATGCTACCTATTTTTTATTTTTTTTCAAAAATTTTAGGAACAAAAATCGCCTATACAAAACTTAGAATAAGAAATCTGCAAGAACTTCCTCTTGATTCAAATGAATTTATTCAAGATCGTAAGGATCAAGAATATGGCACTATATATAAAGAAAACAACACAAGACTCTTTTTTTTAATAAAGTGTAATCAAGAATCAAAGAACAATTTAAGATCACGGAATCAAAGAACGATAAAGAAAACAAATAGGATTATGAGCATGCAATAATTTTCAGAAGAGTTGACGAAAATATCACAAGCACATAAACTATTTAAGCTACCTAAAACTATGAAACTGAGTGGGAGGTGAAGGTGGATAATACTTGTTAACGCTCAGACCCTTCGACGTCCTCTTGACTCGATTGATGAAGGTGAAGACGGATAGTAAAACCGTAGTATTCTAACTCTCGGACCCTTCGACGTCCTTCGACTCTAGATTCAATCCTCCTGGTAAGAAATATCAAACAAACATAGTTAATACACAACACAAAAGAGTATATATATATATATATATATATAAATTCAAAAATAAATAAATGCAAAACTCGAAACCCTTTTTTTTGTTTTTTTTAGGCCTCAGTAAATCTTTCACTTTGCTCTGATACCAACTGATATGAATCACCTTGCGAAGACTCATGATTTTCGGAATTAATATCTTTGATCTAGTGAAGGGATCTGCAAACTCGCACTATTTCACACGAAATTCAGGAGTCTAGCCCTCGGGGTATGCCTAACTTCGACTTGCTCTCTAACTAGACCTCAGGATCAGATTACAAGGTTTATTGATACTTAACTAGCCCTCGAGACTAAAAAACAATAGAATAGCTCACAAGCAAAGAATATGAACTCAAAAAATTTGTATTTTGAATGATAAAAATGGTGTGAAATTCGTCCATAAGGCCTCCCCGTTTATAGGGTTACAATCTTGCCCCAAACCCTAATCACAACTGGAAATTGAATTGACTTATGGCAGCTTTAGGATTCTAAAACCATATCTAACTAAAATACCTAAAATAAATGGTAAGGTAATCTAGTTGAATTCTTCAAGAAATAATCTTGAAGAATATTACATTAACTAGTCTTACCAAATCTAATTCTAATCAGAATAAAACTGAATATACTAAACTCTAATGGATTGTATTTTCTAAATTCAGCTCTTCAAAGCCTACATGGCCGAGCTATCAGTCCAATGAACCAAAAAATGAAATAATTTTACAATATTTTACATTTATCACACTACCTCATTAAAAAATCTAGTGGGAAAAAAAGTATAGTGTTCTTCATGATGTTTATAGTTCTTCGACAATCTTGAATAATGAATCCAAGATGTCGATGGTGACTCCTTCTTCAATTCTTCATCATAAAGGTGATCAATCAAAGCATTTAAAGCAGCATCCCTAAGCTTAGTCATTCACCTAGTCATAGGTCCTACCATGTCACTTAGAGGATCCCGGACATATCCATTAAATGTTTGATCAAGTTGTGGAATGTCTTCATTTATGGTGATAGTCGTCTTGGTATCTCCATCATTCCCTCTGTGGTCAAAAGGTTTTGCCCTCGAAACTGAATCATCTTCAAATGTAAATAGAGTTAAATCAGCAACATTGAAGGTCGTACAAACACCCTAATGATATGGTAACTCAATCTTGTAAGAATTGTCGTTCACACGATCCAACACTCTAAAAGGACCATCTCCACATGGACTCAACTTAGATTTCCAAGAATTTGGAAACCTCTCTTTCTGCAGATGAACCCAAACATAATCTCCCATGTTGAACATTATCAACTTGCGGCTTTGATTAGCTTTATCAGCATTCTGTGCATTTGTCCGTTCAATTTTCATATGCACCTTCTCGTGGATTTTCTTCACAAAATATGCTTTCTTTTCTCCATCAAGGTTTTTAACCTGTTTAAAATTCAACGGAAGTAGATGAAGATGTGTAATAGGTAGAAAACCATAAACAATTTCAAATGGAGATAAAGAAGTAGTAGAATGAATAGTGCGATTGTAAGCAAACTCTGCAATCAGAATGCATTTTTCCCAATTCTTTAAGTTCTTCTAAACTAGTGCACGCAGGAGAGCCCCTGGAGTTCGATTGGTCACTTCTGTTTGTCCGTCCATTTGAGGATGACTGGCATTCGAAAATAGTAACTTTGTCCCTAACTTGCGCCACAAGGTATTCCAAAAGTAGGAAAAAATTAACATCATGATCAGAGACAATGGATGCAGGAATTCCATGTAACCGACCTACTTTCTTCAAAAATAGATCTGTAACATGCTTTGCATCATTTGTCTTCCCACAAGGAATAAAATGTGCCATTTTCGAAAATCTATCCACAACCACAAAGATAAAAATCATTCCCTGACTGAGATCATGGCAAACCTAGGACAAAATCCATGGAAATATTAACCCAAGGATGTGTAGGAACAGGTAATGAAGTATAAAGAACATGAGGCTTAGTTTTAGACTTAGCCTTCAAGCAATCAAGACAATTCCTACAAACCATGTCAATACCAAGTGCCATTTTCAGCCAGTAGAAGTATTTTTGCAACAAATTATAAGTTTTAAATGCACCAAAATGTCCCATTCAACCACTTGAATGAGCTTCTCTAACAAGTAATTCATGCATAGAATATTGAGGAATACATAACCTATTATTCATAAACAAGAAACCACTAAGCCGAAAAAACTTCTCATAAGCACCATTTTCACATGCAGCATAAATAGATGAAAAATCAGAATCAGTCGCATATAAATCTCGCACGAATGAAAAACCTAACATAATGCATTCCAATCATGTAAGTAAAACATGTGTACGACTCAAAGCATCAACAACAACATTTATTTTACCCTTTTTAGTAACGCAACATATAAGAAAAAGATTCAATGAAACTAGACCATTTAGCATGACGCTTATTCAACTTTATATGACTCTTCAAGTATTTCAAGGATTCACGATCACTATGAATGAAAAATTCTTTATGCAACAAATAATTTTGCCAAGTTTCTAATGCACGCACAATTGCATAAAATTATTTATCATACACAGGATAGTTTAGAGCACCACCCTTTAGCTTTTCACTGAAGTAACCTATAGGTCAATTATCTTGCATCAAAATAGCACCAATGCCAACACCAGAAGCATCACAATGAATCTTAAAAGTACCATTAAAATCAGGTAAAGAAAGAACATGAGCATTACATAATCATACTTTCAATTCATTAAATGCATTCTCTTGACTCTCAGTCCAAACAAATTTCACATCCTTATTCACTAGTTCATTTAGAGGTGCAGCAATAGATGAGAAATCACGCACAAACCGTCTATAAAAACTAGCTAAACCATGAAAACAACATACATGGTTGGCATTAGTAGGTCTCGGCCAAGTCTCAATGGCCTCAATTTTGGGTTCGTCGACTTTTATGCCCTCCTTAGAGACTACAAAATTAAAAAACACCACCTCCGACGTGCAAAATGTGCACTTCTTGATGTTCGCATACAAACAAGACTCACTGAGTGCAACAAGAACCATTTTAACATGCTTAATATGTTCATCAGTTAACTTAGAATAAATCAATATATCATCAAAATAGACCACAGCAAACCGGCCAATAAACTTTCTTAAGATATGATTCAATTAACCGAATAAAAGTACTAGGTGCATTAGTTAAACCGAAAGGCATAAAAATCAATTCATACAACCCAAACTTAGACTTAAATGCAGTTTTACATTCATCCCCCTCTCTAATTCAAATCTGATGATAACCCTAAGTCAAATCAATTTTAGTATAAATCACAGATCCATGCAAATCTTCAAGCATATCATCTAAACTTGGGATATGATGGCGATACTTAATGGTAATCTTGTTGATAGCACAACAATCAATGCACATACACCAAGTTTTATCTTTCTTAGGAACTAAAATGACAGGAACAACACAAGGAGATAGGGATTCTCGCACATAACCTTTTTGAAGTAACTCCTCGACTTGTCGCTGTAGTTCCTTTGTCTCATTAGGGTTTGCTTTATACGCCGGACAGTTTGGGATAACCGAACCTGGAATCAAGTCAATCTGGTGTTCAATACCTCACAAGGGTGGTAAACCCATAGGTAAGGCTTCCGGAAAGACATCCTCAAATTCCTGTAACACCTGAGCAAATCGTGGAGGAACATGCATAGGAATACCATCACTGGCAAAGTAGCTCTCTTTAAAATGCATGATAAGCACATAAGAATGATTGGCGAAAGAACGATTCACATCCCTAATCGATGTATAAAAGGATCTACCAGAATCATTAGGAAGTCCATGTCTCATCATGTAAATTCATGGCAAAGGACTAAGATGTGAAGATAGGAGTTTACGCGACTTATCAGAATCATTCTTAAACTTACCTGGCTTACCTGGGATGGCCTCCCTTGATATTTAGTCAAAATTATCAAGGTTTTTTCTTCCATTTTTCACCTTGTGGCCGATCTCCTTCAAGCCCTTGCTAGGGGTTTCGTCGGCCATTTGCACATCAGTCGCAAACTTCTCTTTATCGACTCTCATGCGTTTGTGTGCCTCTAAAACTTCCACTGGAGATAATGGAACCAAATTATACCTTGTTCTATCCTTAATCACAGTAATTTTGTTAGTGTAACCATCATGTATGGATTTACAATCAAACTGCCAAGGTCTCCCTGACAAAATATGACAAGCTTCCATAGGTATAACATCACATAAGATAGAATCATGGTATTTTCCAATCTTAAAGTTAATCATGCATTGTTTGTTAACCCTAATGTCACCACTACCATTTAACCAAATAAGTTTATATGGTGATGGATGAGTAGTCATAGGCAAAGACAATGATTTAACAAGAAGATTGGATACAATATTAGCTCAAGAACCACTATCAATAATTAGTAAACAATTCTTATCTTTCACAAGGCAATGGGTATGAAAAATGTTAATCCTTTGTACCCGTGTTTCAGCCATTTGAGAGTTTAGAACTCTTAATGACACGAAGTTACCTTGTGTTTCTGGACCTTGTTCATCATGATCATTTATGATGATCTCTTCATCTATTTGTTCTTCACCACTTTCATACAATGGTGGCATTTCAGCATATTTATCTTCTTCATCTCCTTCCTCTAGTGTTGTTAGCACTCATACATGAGGACAGGTATTGCAGACATGTCCACTTTCTTTACAATGAAAACAAGTAGGAGAGTTAACATAAACTGAATTTGATGAAGAAGTAGTGGACTTACCTAGAATTTTTTAAACCTGTTGGGTTTGTGGCACTGCCCTCCTCTTAGTAGAATTATAAGTCAGATTTGAATAAGTCTAAACCGATCCTCGTCCTCCCACGGGCGTTCCCCTACTGTGGCCATAACTAGGGTTTCTAGAGTCAAACCCTGGTTGTTGACTTGGAAAACTGGGATGTGGCCTCCTTGGTTGCAAGGTACTCTCAACCAACCTTACCTTCACCAATAAATCGTTCATAGATATGTGATGTTGAAGCTTGACTGGCATTTTAAGGTTTTCACGCAAGCCTTCAATGAATCAATTTTTTATGAATGCGTCATCTTCTTTCATTCCAACCCTTCTCATGGTCAACTCAAGATCTTGCCAGTATTCATCAACTATGTGATTTCCTTGCTTTATGGTGGATAGATAAGAATGTTGTTCCATCAAGTAAGTGGGCGGAACATAATAATGGCAAAGCTCGGATCTCAATCTCTCCCACGTGGAGATAGGTTTATTTTCGGAAAGATATTGCAACTCTTTTTTATTTTTCCACCATTCAGCCGCATAGTGAGTGAAAGAATATTGTGCCACTTTGACTTTCTCCTTCTTCTGATAATTGTTGAGATCAAACGGATTCTCAATCTGTGTCTCCCTATCAAGATACTTCACTGAATTGTGTTGACCATCAAATCGAGGGATTATATATTTTAAACCCTTGATGTCTCGAGCTTCATCAGAACCCGACTAAGATCCTAAATTACTCTTCACT
The DNA here is from genome assembly GCA_037428765.1 of Rubia yunnanensis. Classification (NCBI taxonomy): domain Eukaryota; kingdom Viridiplantae; phylum Streptophyta; class Magnoliopsida; order Gentianales; family Rubiaceae; genus Rubia; species Rubia yunnanensis. Next base: position 57,572,539 of record CM075069.1, on the reverse strand, counting down.
CTCCTTCGGGAATGAGATTTACTATGGCGATTCTTTCTAGAAGACCCTCGGGGTGATCTCTTTTTTGATCCATCATTAGAATAAGCATCTGAACTTCCAGAACCATAAATTAACGGACATATTTCTTGTTTTCTTCCCTCTTGACCGATGATGTAGGTGTAGGCGGTGCCATGCTGCCAACTTTTCTCGCCAACCTTTGCACTTCACTCATAAGTTCATTTATTGGGACAGCAAACCGATCGGGATCATTGGATTCATTTGGATTAATTCGACGTCGCTCCCAACTATCTGGAGCCTCTTCACGTGGATGACTACCACGCCCACCATTAGAGGTGTTCGTCAATGGAAAATTGTTAGGATTGCTAACAAAAGGCGGGACGAATGGATTTTTGTCCCCCGTCTTCGCTAAACGGCTAAGAAACTCAAATGGTTAGTTTAAATAAAATCCCCCTTCCCCTTGTTTATTAAGGTCACTCACCAAGTGTATAAAACTCAAAACACACAAGGCGAAGGCTAATGCGAGGGCAACTGATCAATTCACCGCAATTCAAAGCAAACTATGGAGATGAGTACTGCAGAACTTATTTCAAAATTTAAAAAATATATAAACTCAAAATTTGGCTCTACCATCTGGAATTCCAAATTCTAAAAATAATAAGGAACAAAATAAAATTTGAATGGCACAAATCGAAGCTATATTGAATGAATTATGACCAAAACAAGATTGCTTTATATAGGCGACAAATAGGTTCCGAAAATTCAAGAAACTTTTCTGAAAACAAATTGGAATAGAACTCAAATCCAAATCCCTCGTGGTAAAGGATTTTAATGACTTACTTTTCCCCCAAGTCAAAAATTTAGATCAAAACCCCTCTCTCAATTGGCTTTTATTTCCTTTTTCTCTTCCGGTTAGGATTTTGACTTTTCTTTTCCTTTTTCAAACCGGATTTCCTTTTTCTTTCCTTTTTTTTCCAACCACAATTCATTTTATTATTTATTTTTTGAAATATAAAATTCACAACCATAATGTTATTCCCGAAGAAAAATTTCCGGTCATAATTATCAAATGCTTTTGGAAATTGCAAATCTGCCCCCAAACTTTTGAAAATTGCAAATCTGCCCCAAATTTCAGATTTCAAATCCTAAATTCCAATTTTGAAACCCAAAAATCTGTTATCTTTTGTTTATTTATTATCGAAAAGTTTAGGAATAAAAACCGCCTATAAAAAACTTAGAATAAGAAAACTGCGACAACTTCCTCTTGATTCAAATGAACTTCGAGCATTCAAGATCGTAAGGATCAAGAATATGACACTCTATATATGGAAAACAACACAAGACTCTTTTTTTAAATAAGGTTTAATCAAGAATCGAGGAACAATTCAAGATCACGGAATCAAAGAACGATAAAGAAAACAAATAGGATTATGAGCATGCAATAATTTTCAGAAGAGTTGACGAAAATATCACAAGCACATAAACTATTTAATCTACCTAAAAACTATGAAACTGACTGGGAGGTGAAAGCGGATAATACTTGTTAATGCTCAAACTCTTCGACGTCCTCCTGACTAGATTGATGAAGGTGGAGGCGGATAGTAATACCGAAGTATTCTAACTCTCAGACCCTTCGACATCCTTCGACTCTAGATTCAATCCTCCTGGTAAGAAAGATCAAACAAACATAGTTAAAACACGACATGAAACAGTATATATATATAAATTTGAAAATAAATTAATGCAAAACTCAAAATCCCTTTGTTTGTTTTTATTTCCAGCCTCAATAGATCTTTCGCTTTGCTCTGATACCAACTAATATGAGTCACCTAGCAAAGACTCACGATTTACGGAATTAATATCTTTGATCTAGTGAAGGGATCTACAAACCCGCACTATCTCTCACAAAATTCAGGAGTCTAGCCCCCGGGGTACGCCTAACTTCGATTTGCTCTCTAACTAGCCCTCGGGATCATATTCCAAGGTTTATTAATACTTAACTAGCCCTCAGGGTCAAGAAACAATGGAATATCTCGCAAGCAAAGAGTATGAACTCAAAAGGTTGTATTTTGATTGATAAAAATGGTGTGAAATTTGTCCATAAGGCCTCCCTATTTATAAGGTTACAATCTTGCCCAGACCCTAATCACAACTGGAAACCGAATTGACTTATGGCAGCTTTAAGAAGCTAAAAGTATATCTAACTAAAATACCTAAAATAAATGGTATTCTAAGGTAATCTAATTGAATTCTTCAAGCTTGAAGAATATTACCTTAACTAATCTTACCAAATCTAATTCTAATCAGAATAAAACTGAATATACTAAACTCTAATGGACTGTATTTTTGAAATTTAGCTCTTCAAAGCCCACATGGCCGAGCTATCAGTCCGATAAACCCAAAAATGAAATAATTTTACAATATTTTACGTTGATCACACTACCTCATTAAAAAACCCAGTGGGAAAAAGAGTATAGTGTTCATCATGATGTCTTCAGTTCGTTGACAATCTTGAATAATGAATCCAAGATGTCGATGGTGACTCCTTCTTCAATTCTTCATCATAAAGGCGACCAATCAAAGCATTTAAAGCAGCATCCCTAAGCTTAGTCTTTGGCCTAGTCATAGGTCCCGCCATGTCACTTAGAGGATCCCGGACATATCCTTCAAATGTTTGATCAAGTCGTGGAATGTCTTCATTTATGGTGATAGTCGTCTTGGCATCTCCATCAGTTTACGTCAGGATGACGATTTATTCGTTCGTATGGAGATCATTTAAAATATAAGTTTAAAAATTGGCAATTTCTTTTAGAATGGCTACACATTTTTAAAAAAATTAAACTATTGATGAAATTTAAATTTCACACTTGTATAAATATTTTAGTGCAAAACACGTGCAAATTGAACACATGAAATTTTGAATGGTTATACATATTTTTCTAGAATTTAAATTCATGATTTAATAAAATTTATTACTTATTTACTATATTTGGTATCAAACACAAATCAAATGATAAACACACACAAATCAATTAAATATGTGCAAAATATAGGATAAGAAAATAAAATATAAGCGTGAAAATTTGTAAAATTTTTTATTTACTAAGCATATCGTTATGGAAATTAAATTACTGATATAAATGAAATTCCATACTTTTATGAAAAGAAATTATTGCAAATCACATGAAAAATAATCAGATGTTGAACGTACAACATGTGCAAAACAAACACGCATGCATCTAATAAATACATGCAAAAATAGATGGAAATCAATTCAAATATATAAGCTTCAGAAGAGACATCGAATGGCCATGAAAAACACGCATGTACGAAAAATGGTGCAAACTTTTCTCTTTGGCAACCAGAACCAGTTTCGACCGGACCCGTTTCTTCTCTTCAGATAATAGTGGACTTCTCTTTTCCCTTTGTCGGTGGAAACGTAGACCTCCTCCCACTTCTCGTAGTGTGATGGTTTGAACTCCCCCATGGCTGCGTAGGGTTTACGTCAGGATTACGATTTATTTGTTTGTATGGAAATCAAATCAAATATAAGCTTAAAAATTGGCAACTTTTTATCTAATAGCTATACATATATTTTTGAAAATTATATTATTAATTTAATTGAAATTTCACACGTGTATAAATATTTTAGTTCAGATCACGTGCAAAATGAACACGTGAAATTTTAAATGGTTATACATATCTTTCTAGAACTTAAATTCATGATTTAATAAAATTTATAACTTATTTATTATATTTGGTATCAAACACAAACAAAATGATCATGTGCCAAATATGCAATAAATACACACAAATCAATTAAATTTGTGTAAAATACAGGAAAGCAAAATATAATAAAAGCGTGAAAATTTGTTAAATAACTTATATAAATGAAATTTCATACTTTTATAAAAAGAAACTTGTGCAAAACACGTGCAAAATGATCAGATGTGGAACGTACAACACGGGAAAAATAAACATGCATGCATCAACTAAATACATTAAAAAATAGTTGGAAATCAATTCTAATATATATGCTTCAGAAAAGATGCCGAACTGCCCTTAAAACACGCCTATAGGAAAAAAGGCGCAAATGCTTCTCTTTGCCAACCACAACCAGATCCGACGGGACCCGTTTCTTCTCTTCCGATAATAGTGGACTTCTGTTTTCCCTTTTTCAGTTGAAATGTAGACTTCCTCCCACTTCTTGTAGTGCGACGGGTTGAACTCCCCCAAGCCTGCGTAGGGTTTACGATTTATTTGTTCGTTTGGAAGTCAATTCAAATATAAGTTTAAAAATTGGCAATTTTTTTAGAATGGCTATACATATATTTTTTTTAAAATTAAACTATTGATGAAATTTAAATTTCACACTTGTATAAATATTTTAGTGCAAATTGAACATATGAAATTTTGAATGGTTATACATGTTTTTCTAGAATTTAAATTCATGATTTAATAAAATTTATTACTTATTTACTATATTTGGTATCAAACACAAATCAAATGATCAAGTGCCAAATACGCAATAAACACACACAAATCAATTAAATATGTGCAAAATATTGGATAAGAAAATAAAATATAAGCGTGAAAATTTGTAAAATATTTGATTTACCAAGCATGTCTTTATAGAAATTAAATTACTGATATAAATGAAATTTCATACTTTTATAAAAAGAAATGAGTGTGATACATGTGCAAAACGATCAGATGTCGAACGTACAACACGTGAAAAACAAACTCACATGCATCAACTATATATAAGCAAAAAGTAATGGAAATCAATTCTAATATATACGATTCTTATGAGATGCCGATTTGCCCTGAAAAACACGCATGTAGGAAAAATGGAGCAAATTTTTCTCTTTGCCAACCACAACCGGATCCGATGGGACCCATTTCTTCTCTTCAGATAATAGTGGAATTCTATCTTCCCTTTATCGGTGTAAACATAGATCTCATCCCACTTCTCGTAGTGCGACGGGTTGAACTCCCTCATGGTTGCATAGGGTTTACGTCAGGATGATGATTTATTCGTTCGTGTGGAAATCAATTAAAATATAAGCTTAAAAATTGGAAAATTTTTATCAAATGGCTATACATATATTTTTGAAAATTAAATTATTGATGTAATTGAAATTTCACACTTGTATAAATATTTTAGTGCAAAACACGTGCAAAATGAAAACGTGAAATTTCTAATGGTTATACATATTTTTATAGAATTTAAATTCATGATTTCATAAAATTTATTACATATTTGTACGTTTGGTATCAAACACAAACCATATGATCATCTTCAACTACGCAAAAAACACACACAAATCAATTAAATATGTGCAAGATATGGTAAAAGAAAATAAAATATAAGCGAGAAAATTTATGAAATTTTTTATTTACTAAGCATATCTTTATGGAAATTAAATTACTGATAGAAATGAAATTTCATACTTTTATAAAAAGAAATTAGTGCAAAACATGTGAAAAATGATCATATCTCGAACGTACAACACATGCAAGACAAACACGCATGCATCAACTGTATACATGCAAAAACATATGGAAACCAATTCTAATATATAGGCTTAAGAAGAGACGCCGAATTTCCCAGAAAAATACACATGTACTAAAAATGCCGCAAAGTTTTCTCTTCGCCAACCAAAACCAGATCCAACCGGACCTGATTCTTCTCTTTAGATAATATTGGACTTCTCTTTTCCCTTTGTCGGTGGAAACGTAGACCTTCTTCCACTTCTCGTAGTGCGACGGGTTGAAATCTCCCATGGCTGCGTAGGGTTTACGTCAGAATAACGATTTATTTGTTCCTATGGAAATCAATTCAAATATAAGCTTAAAAATTGGAAATTTTTTATCGAATGGCTATACATATATTTTTGAAAATCAAACTATTGATGTAATGTAAATTTCACACTTGTATAAATATTTTAGTGCAATACACGTGCAAAACGAACATGTGAAATTTTCAATGGTTATACATATTTTTCCAGAATTTAAATTCATAATTTAATAAAATTTATTACTTATTTAGTATATTTGGTATCAAACACAAACCAAATGATCATGTGCCAAATATGCAATAAACACACACAAATCAATTAAATATTTACAAAATACAGGAAAACAAAATAAAATATAAGTGTGAAAATTTGTGAAAGTTTTTATTTACTAAGCATATCTTTATGGAAATTAAATTAGTGATATAAATGAAATTTCATACTCTTATAAAACAAATTAGTGAAAAACACGTGCAAAATGATCAGATGCCAAACATACAACACGTGCAAAACAAAGACGCATGTGTCAACTAAATACATGCAAAAATAGATGGAAATCAATTCTAATATATATGCTTCAGAAGATACGTTGAATTTCCCGGAAAAACCGCATGTAGGAAAAATGGCGCAAAGTTTTCTCTTTGCCAACCACAACCAGATCCGATGGGTCCCATTTCTCCTGTTCAGATAATAGTGAACTTCTATCATCCCTTTGTTGGTGTAAACGTAGACCTCCTCCCGCTTCTCGTAGCGTGATGGGTTAAACTCCCCCATGGCTGCGTAGGGTTTACGTCAGGATGACAATTTATTTGTTCGTATGGAAATCAATTAAAATATAAGCTTTAAAATTGAAAAATGTTTATCGAATGGCTATACATATATTTTTGAAAATTAAATTATTGATGTAATTAAAATTTCACACTTGTATAAATATTTTAGTGCAAAACACGTCTAAAACACTCAACCGAGTTACTCCATTTAACCTCTAAAAACTATAATACAAATTCTCAAAAAGATAGTAGTGATAGGGCTAGCTCTCCTATCTCCTTCAAATCTAACCCTGGCTATAGGAAGAACTATTCTAAAGATGATCTCTGGACAGATATTAGGAAGATTGGTAGAAGATCCTCTCCTGATAGGTTTTACCACTCCCAGGAAGGCCACAGGAATAACAGATTCTCCCCTCTACTGGATGACCATCAACATGGGCTAGAAGGTGAGGAGGATGAGCAGGATGATCTATCCTCTGAAGTAAGTGCCGCTGCAGATTTAGATGATCATACGGATGAGCTCTTTTTCTCACAAACCTCAGATGTACAAAACACTGAATCAAAGGATAAGGTAGACACAACAAAGGTATCTAGCCCTAAAAATACTAATGATATGCATGATCTTACTGAGTCTAGGAAAAATAATTTCTTCACACAGCTAAATAAGATAATGTATTTAGTCCCAACAAGATCTTCAAAAGGCTTTAAAAAAGGGTTTTAAATGATTAGTACAACCATTAAAATCAATTTTATGGTCTGGAATATTAGAGGCATGAAAAAATCACTCTGCAGATTAAAAAATCTAGTGAAAACACACAAAATTCATTTATTATGCCTTATTGAACCATGGTATAATAATGAAAAATGTGAGGAATACATGAAAGATTTACACTTCACTAACAGCATGCAGGCTTCAAATGGAGAAATATGGTTAATGTGGAATGATCAAATTAATGTAACTCGGTTAGTTGACCATTTGCAATTTTTGTCAGTTAACATTCACAGTCACAAGCTAAATACCTCAATGGAAGGAATTTTTGTATATGCTCTAAGTTCTTCCTATTTATGCCTTTTCTCTTTTGCAGGATGCTACGGTATTTAATCACATGAAGGACAGGCTGATATGGAAACCAGGGATTAAAGGTGAGTTTTCATTCAAAGCTACCTATCTTTTGCTAAGGAATCAAAGAGGTACTGTGGCTTCTTTCAAACATTTATGGAGTCCTAGAATTGAAAAAAAGATTTCAGTCTTCATGTGGAAACTGATGAACTCCTTTCTTCCATTTGATAATGTTTTGCATTCTTTGAGAATCTCACTGGCTTCGAAATGTTGTATGTGTCATAATCATGAAGATTCCCTTGACCATTTTTTCAATTCTTGTGTATTTGCTGAGCATGTTTGGAATCAGATTCACTCCTTCATGGGCATTAGGGACAGGGGATTTTCATCTATATGGGATAGACTCTCTTTCTATCTTACTTATACTGGTATCAGTAATTTACAACTAGAAATGATTCACACTTCAGCTCTAATAACATGTTGGAATTTTTGGAAAGCTAGGAATAAGTGCTTATATGACTCTATCAATCCAGTGATCAGTGTAGTCCTAAATCAAATAAGGATCCACATTTTTTACATGTTCACTGCTAAGCCGGTGTTTGTAACCTCTAGGATAGATATGGCTATTGCAGATCATTCTTTTCTGCCCCTGATCAAACAGCCTCCTAAACCAAAGATTTTTTAAATTGCTTGGACAAAACCATGCATAGGGTATAAATTTAATGTCGATGCTGCTTGGTGCTGTCAAACAAACATGAGTGGAATTAGTTTGGTTGTTAGAGATTGCAGGGGTGGTTTCATTGCTGCTTATACTAAGATCTCCCCTGCCTATTCTCCTTTGGAGGCAGAAATTATGGCAATTAAGTTTGCTTTACAAACTGGTTTACAACTTGGTTTTTCTTACTCTTTGGAATCTGATTGCCTAAATGCTGTTAGGTATGTGGTTGATCCTGATAATGCTCCTTGGAAACTATATCAATTAGCTTATGAGATTCATATTTTGCTAGGAGGAATCTCTCTATTGCATGTTCATAGACAAGCAAATTTGGTTGCAGATACATTAGCTAAAGATTGCTTAAGAAACCTGTCATCGTATTCTTTCCTTCGGTTTCAGAGTTTATCAAATGTTGTGCGGGGATTGATTAGATTAGATCAAATGGGTACACCTTCAATCTGGATTGGTAGTTGAATGGATGGCACTGATTGTACCTCATATTCGGACTGTGAGTTGAACGGATGCTACTGATTATAGTTTAAATTGCAGGTGGATGATACAAAGTGATACTCTGGTGCTGGTTTGGCTGCTCTAAAAGGGGGACATTATTTGATTATGTTGCTGGATTTGCTAGATTTGCTGCAAGCTGGGATCAGATATTTACACACTTGGATGCTCTCTTCTAAACATAATCCTCGGCTAGGATGAACTTCATTTTTTGCAATTAGTTATGGTTCTCTGTCTGCTTCTCCAGTTAGTAGAGGATGCGCTCATTACCTATGTGGAGAGGATTGAACTGCCTTGTGTTTCTTTGATTAGATTCACCAATAAGTTTGATCATCTCCATCATAGAATAATGAGCTTTTGGAATCCTCTGACGATATGCCGGTTGTATTTCATTCTTTTGGAAGCAACAAGTGCTGCTTCATGAGCCTAGTGCTCATCATTGTATATCTTAACTTAGCTAAGGCTTCTTTACATTATCTTTTTAATTTAAAAAAAAGTATATGCTCTAAGAACTGTTGGGGGCAAAAAAAGGCTGTGGAAAGATTTGAGTGACAGAAATATGAATGATACTTTAATCATTGGTGATTTTAACACAATATCTTCATCCAATGAATATAAAGGTCCCTCATTCCCCAAAAAAACTAGTATGGAGGATTTTAATAGATTCATTGATGATAATGCACTTTATACTATTAACACAGTTGGGAATAATTTTACTTGGTCAAATTGTAGACTTAAAAACTCTACCAGTCAGAGGTTAGATAGAGGACTTTGTACCCTTCAGTGGGGTACAAAATTTCCTTCTTCTATACAAATACTTAATAAAGGTGCCTCTGATCATTGCCCTCTTCTTCTTACTGTAGGCATCTCAATACCCTCCTCTCCTAAATCATTTAGATTTATCAATGCATGGTTTAACAGATCTGAATTTTTACCATTGATAAAGGAAAATTGGGAAATACCTATGACTGAAACTGGAATGCTTGGTTTTTTCTTAAAATTACAGAGGGTGAAACACAAAATTAAGATCTGGAATAAAATAGTTTTTGGGAATATTCATGAGAATGTTACAAAGGCAGAGGAGGATTTGAGAATTCAGGAAATCACTTGTGATTTAAACAGCTCAGAAATGGAATGGATTAAGCTTAAACAGGCACAGGCTCTCCTCCTAAGATCCCTAAAATAACAGGAAAAATTCTGGAAACAAAAGTTTAGAATTAAATGGCTCAGAGATGGTGACGAAAATACTAAATTTTTCCATAACTCTGTTAAAGAAAATAGGTCTAGACTTAGTATATCCAAGATAAAAAACTCACAGGGAGTTTGGATTGATGATATTCAACAAATTGAATCTGAGGCTATTGAATACTATTCGGACCTTCTCTCTGAACCTAAAACAGATTCAAATGGTGAATTCTTCTCTCATTTTCTGAGTCAAATTCCTAAAATAGTTAATGATCAGGATAATACATTGCTTATTAGGCCTGGTACAGTAGAAGAGCTTAAGTTGTATTCGGTTTAAACAAAAATAGCAGTCCAGGGCCTGATGGTTTTTCATCAAAATTTTTTTACAAAAGCTTGGGATATAATATGCCAGGATCTTTTAGTTGTTGTAAATGACTTTCTTTCTGGCTCTCCCATTCCTAGAGGTATTGCAACAACATGGATCACTATTATTCCGAAAAAAGAAGCTTCATCTTCTTTTCAAGATTTTAGGCCTATTAGTTTGTCTAATTTCATTAACAAGATTTTTTCAAAACTGTTAATGGAGAGGTTAAAACTGATTATGCCTAAACTCATATCCCCACATCAGTCAGCTTTTATGTGCTAAAGGGATATATCAGATAATGTTCTTTACCTTAAACAGATGCTGAGATTCTTGGATAGGAAGAATAGAGACCCAAACTGTGTCATTAAACTAGACCTAACAAAGGCATTTGATAGGGTTAGCTAGGCTTTTCTTAATAGTATTTTGTTAAAGTTTGGAATGCATGGTAAATTTGTCCATTCTATCATGAAAATTATTACTCAGGTTTGGTTCTCTGTGTTGATTAATGGTAAGCCAGTGGGTTTTTTTCAAATCTTCTAGAGGTATTAAACAAGGTGATCCTCTATCCCCTTTCCTTTTTAATATCTTCACTGAGGCATTCACAAGGAGTTTAGCTTATGCCTTTAATTCAGGCAAGCTGCAATATTTTGATCTTCCTCAAGGGGCAATCCTAATTTCTCATCTTAGCTATGCTGATGATACTGTCATCTTCCTGAAAGCTAGTAAATTGAACTTAATACGAATGAAAGCTTTTCTTGTGGTTTTTGAAGAAACAACAAGGCAAAAAATAAATTTTGAAAAGAGTGATTTTTACTTAGGTAAGGGGGCCACTGTGGCTAAAACTAGGCAGGTAAAAGAGATTTTAGGAATGAAACAGGGCTCTTTTCCATTTAAATATTTGGGATGTCCTATGTTTACAGGTAGAGTGTTAAATTCTTACTTCCAGCCCCTTTTAGAAATGATTGGTAGAAGGTTGCAAAACTGGAAAAATAGATGGCTTAGTGCAGGGGGTAAAATGACTTTAATCAAAGCTTGCATCTACTCAATCCCCCAGCATATTTGGACTGTGATGAATCCTATAGCTCAGGTAGTCAAAATTTTGGAAAAATTGATGTCTAAGTTCTTTTGGGGAGAGACTGATCTAGGCCCAAAAAGAGTTTGGAGAAGATGGAGTAATTTATGCTACCCATTGGATCAGAATGGACTTGCATTCAGATCAATTCCCACAATTGTAAGAGCATGCTCTCTTAAATTGTGGTGGAAATTTCAGCTTGGGAAAGCTCCATGGGCACAATTTATCTGGTCATTAAAACCTGCTGCTAGGAAATCCCAAACATGGAAAAGGATCCAATCTGTTAATTCTTTAGCTGAAATAAATTCAAGGGTAATTATAGGAGATGGGAGATGTAACTTTTGGACATAAAACTGGACAGGCTCTAGTCCATTAATTGATCATTGTGCTTATGAACTCACTAACATCTCTTTGGACTGCACTGTTAACCAGTTTATGAAAAATAGGACAAATCTTTCTGCATCTATTTACCCATTGCTACATCCTGATATTTTTTTTGGTATGCAGGAGTGCAAAATATGGGAGGAGCGACATGATAGACTGATCTGGATGCCTGAGACAGCAGGGAACTTCTCCTTCAAATCAGCTTACAAGCTAATACAATCTAACAGAGGTACCTCTTTTACTCTAAGCAAGTTATGGTTCCCAAGAGCTCAGAAAAAGATATCCATTTTTATGTGGAAACTTCTCAATGCATTTCTTCCATTTGATGATGTCCTTAAAGTTTTTGGTTTTCACCTTCCTTCTAAATGGTTGTTTTGTGATAATACTGATGGCATCCAACATTTTTTCAATGACTGCTCTTTCGCTACTGTTATCTGGAAGGAAATTCATGGAATCTTAGGGATAACTCCTCCACATTTCTCAACTCTCTGGAATACATTAACATATTACATCACAAATCCAGTTCAAACTACTTTGCACTCTTACCTATTTAGACTTTTACCTATGGTGGGTTGTTGGTTTATATGGAAAGCAAGGTGTGAAAAAATGTTTGAAAATATAACCCCTAATGCTCAAGTTACTATAACAAGGATACGGGAGTATATTTTCAATACTTTTTATGCTAAGCCATTGTTTACAAATTGTGAAGACACCAGATTGTTGACACAGTCAGGTCTATTACCAAAATGGCCAACAAAAATATCACCTCAAGTAGCTGTTGTCAGATGGAACAAACCAGAAGTAGGTAATAAGTTAAATGTTGATGCAGCTTGGAAAACAGATAATAGTACTGGGATAGGGCTTGTTCTCAGAGATGGAAATGGTGTGGCACTTACTATGGCAAGCTATTCTATAGAGGCACAAAGTTCGTTAGAGGTTGAGCTTGTGGCAATAAAAAAAGGAGTTCATCTATTACAGCTAGCCTCTAATAACTGCTTAATTGAATCTGATAGTTCACAAGCTATAATGCATATAATGGATCCATATAAAGCTCCATGGCCCTTATTTGATTTATGCTACGAAATTAAGTTGAGTCTTGCAAATATAAAGCTGGTGCATACACTGAGACAAGGTAATGTAGTGGCAGATACTCTGGCCAAAACTGCGGTTAATAGGCCGAATGGTAATCTTCAATTGAATTCTGTTTCTAATGAAATCAGGGGGCTGATTTCTTTGGATGCAGCTGGGATTCCAAGTATTAGAATTTATTGATAGAACTGGAAATGCTAATCATGTTATTTTCAGAATTTTCCATTGGGACAACATTGATTGACAGCTTTCATAGTTCCAAGAATTTTTGTGAGCATCGAATCAGTACCCTCGAGGTCTCGGACACTACCGCCCCTCGATGTCTCAAACGACATCAGCATCTCGAAGTCTCGTACCAGTATTATCAACCCTCGAGGACTCGAACCACTAATGCCCCTCGAAGTCTCGAATCACTAGCACCCCTCGAGTGCTAGAACTGTCCGAGCGCTCGAACAGTTAGAACACTCGAACCAGTACCCTTCGAGGTCTTGAACACTACCGCCCCTCGATGTCTCGAACGACAACAGCATCTCGAAGTCTCGTACCAGTATTATTAGCCCTCGAGGACTCGAACCACTAATGCCCCTCGAAGTCTCGAATCACTAGCGCCCCTCGAGTGCTCGAACTGTCTGAGCGCTCGAACCAGTACCCTTTGAGGACTTGAACTAGCACCCCTCGAGATCATGAACCACTACTGACACTCGAACCATTGCTGCAAATTTTGGTCAGATTCAAATACTTTGTTGATGAATATTTATGATATGCTTGAGATTCTATAAAGGATAGATACTGCTGATGTCTATTCTTTGGCTTATTACAGGTTCACATCACACTCTCGGCTGATGAAGATCAATCAAACCCCAGTATATTAGCTACGACTCGGCTGTGAAGGATGCTCTCAAAACACAAGGCTCCCTATTGCTGCTACTCCTGCTATGCTACTGTGTCCTTTTCATCTTGAAGTGATAGTATGTAGTTGCCTGGCCAAGGGAAAGAATTAACACATGGGGTGGAGATTCTTTCTTTTGGAATCGCAACTACCATATCAAATCTGTTAACCCAAACTAATCGATCAGACATAATCTTTAGCTGCTAGGTATTCTTTTGGAGGCAATAATGTTGTCTCAAGGATCGCTCTTGTAATGAACTATGTTTTTATACAGGCTTGGGGAACCTTATATAATCCCCCACCTTTACGGTGTTTTATTTTAAAAAAAATAGTGCAAAACACGTGCAAAATGAACATGTGAAATTTCGAATGGGTATGCATATTTTTATAGAATTTAAATTCATGATTTTATAAAATTTATTACTTATTTAGTATATTTGGTATCAAACACAAACCAAATGATCATCTACCACGCAATAAACACACACAAACCAATTAAATATGTGCAAAGTATGGGAAAATAAAATAAAATATAAGCGTGAAAATTTGTGAGATTTTTTATTTACTAAACATATCTTTATGGAAATTAAATTACTAATATAAATGAAATTTCATACTTTAATTAAAAAGAAATTAGTGCAAAACATGTGAAAAATGATTATATCTTGAACGTACAACACATACAAAACAAACACACATTCATGAACTGCACACATGCAAAAAAAATATGGAAATCAATTCTAATTTATAAGCATAAAAAGAGACGTTGAATTACCCTGAAAAACACGCTTGTAAAAAAATGGCGCAAAGTTTTCTCTTTGCCAACCACAACCAGATCCGACCGGACCTGTTTCTTCTCTTTAGATAATAGTGGACTTCTCTTTTCCCTTTGTCGGTAAAAACATAGACCTCTTCCCACTTCACTAGTGCGACAGTTTGAACTCCTCCATGGCTGCGTAGGTTTTACGTCAGGATAACGATTTAATCGTTCGTATGGAAATCAATCGATATAAAAGCTTAAAAATAGGCAATTGTTTATTGAATGACTACATATATTTTTGAAAATTAAATTATTAATGTAATTGAAATTTCACTTTTGTATAAATATTTTAGTGCAAAATGAACACGTGAAATTTCGAATGGTTATACATATTTTTCCAGAATTTAAATTCATGATTTAATATAATTTATTACTTATTTAGTATATTTGGTATCAAAGACAAAGCCAATGATCATGTGCAAAATACGCAATAAACACACACAAATCAATTAAATATTTGCAAAATACAGGAAAACAAAATAAAATACAAGCGTGAAAATTTGTGAAATTTTTTATTTACTAAGCATATCTTTATGGAAATTAAATTACTAATATAAATGAAATTTCATACTTTTATGAAAAGATATTAGTGCAAAACACGTGCAAAATGATCAGATGTCGAACATACGACACGTGCAAAACAAACATGCATGCATCAACTAAATACATGCAAAAATAGATGGAAATTAATTCTGATATATCCTTCCGGAGAGACGCCGAATTGCCCTGAAAAACACGCCTGTAAGAAAAATGGCGTAAAGTTTTCTCTTTGCCAACCACAACCAGATTTGATGGGACCCATTTCTTCTCTTTAGATAATAGTGGACTTCTCTCTTCCCTTTGTCGGTGTAAACGTAGACCTCCTCCCACTTCTTGTAGCGCGAAGGGTTAAACTCCCCCATGGCTATGAAGGGCTTGCGTCAGGATGACGATTTATTCGTTCGTATGAAAATCAATTTAAATATAAGCTTAAAATTTGGTAAATATTTTTTCGAATGACAATGCATATATTTTTTAAAATTAAATTACTGATGCAATTGAAATTTCACACTTGTAACAATATTTTAGTGCAAAATGAAAACGTGAAATTTTGAATGTCTACACATATTTTTCTAGAATTTAAATTCGTGATTTAATAAAATTTGTTACATTTTTAGTATAAATAGTATCAAACACGTACCTAATGATTATGTGCCGAACTCAATTAACATGCAAGAATCAACTAAATATGTGTAAATTAATTTAAAATAATTAAAATATAAGCATGAATTTTTGTGGAATTTTTTATTTACTAAGAAAATCTTTATGGAAACAAAATTACTGATATAAATGAAATTTCATACTTTTCTAAAAAGAAATTATTGCAAAACACGTGCATAATAATCAGATGTTGAACGTACAACATGTGCAAAACAAACACGCATGCATCAACTAAATACATGCAAAAATAGATGGAAATCAATTCAAATATATAAGCTTCGAAATAGACATCGAATTGCCATGAAAAACACGCATGTACGAAAAATGGCGCAAAGTTTTCTCTTTGCCAACCTGAACCAGTTCTGACCGGACCCATTTCTTCTCTACAGATAATAGTGGACTTCTCTTTTCCCTTTGTCGATGGAAACGTAAACCTCCTCCCACTTCTCTTAGTGTGATGGTTTGAACTCCCCCATGGCTGCGTAGGGTTTACGTCAGGATGACGATTTATTTTTTTGTATGGAAATCAATTTAAATATAAGCTTAAAAATTGGCAAATTTTTACCGAATGGCTATACATATATTTTTGAAAATTAAATTATTGATGTAATTGAAATTTCACAGTTCTATAAATATTTTAGTGCAAAACACGTGCAAAATGAACACGTAAAATTTCGAATGGTTATACATATTTTTCTAGAATTTAAATTCATGATTTAATAAAATTTATTACTTATTTAGTATATTTGGTATCAAACACAAACCAAATGATCATCTGCCAATTACGCAATATACACATACAAATCAATTAAATATGTGCAAAATATGGTAAAGAAAGATAAAATATAAGCGTGAAAATTTGTGAAATTTTCAATTTGGTAAGTATATCTTTATGGTAATTAAATTACTGATACAAATGAAATTTCACACTTTTATAAAAAGAAATTAGTGCAGAACATGTGAAAAATGATCAGATCTTGAACGTATAACACATGCAAAACAAACGTGCATGCATCAACTGTATACAGGAAAAAAACATCTGGAAATAATTTCTAATACATAAGCAAAAAAACAGACGCCGAATTGACATGAAAAACACGCCTGTACAAAAAATGGCACAAAATTTTCTCTTTGCCAACCACAACCAGATCCGACCAGGTCCGTTTCTTCTCTTTAGATAATAGTTGACTTCTATTTTTCCTTTGTTGGTAGAAAAGTAGACCTCCTCCCATTTCACGTAGTGCGATGGATTGAACTCCTCCATGGCTGCGTAGGGTTTACGTTAGGATAATGATTAAATCGTTCATATGGAAATCAATTCAAATATAAGCTTAAAAATTGCAATTTTTTATCGAATGGCTTTACATATATTTTTTAAATTAAATTATTAATGTAAATGAAATTTCACACTTGTATAAATATTTTAGTGCAAAACACGTGCTAATTGAACACGTGAAATTTCAAATGGTTATACATATATTTCAAGAATTTAAATTCATGATTTAATATAATTTATTACTTATTTAGTATATTTGGTATCAAAGACAAACCCAATGATCATGTGCAAAATACGCAATAAACACACACAAATCAATTAAATATTTGCAAAATACAGGAAAACAAAATAAAATACAAGCGTGAAAATTTGTGAAATTTTTTATTTACTAAGCATATCTTTATGGAAATTAAATTACTAATATAAATGAAATTTCATACTTTTATGAAAAGATATTAGTGCAAAACACGTGCAAAATGATCAGATGTCGAACATACGACACGTGCAAAACAAACATGCATGCATCAACTAAATACATGCAAAAATAGATGGAAATTAATTCTGATATATATCCTTCAGAAGAGACGCCGAATTGCCCTAAAAAACACGCCTGTAGGAAAAATGGCGCAAAGTTTTCGCTTTGCCAACCACAACCAGATTCTACGGGACCCGTTTCATCTCTTCAGATAATAGTTGACTTTTCTCTTTCCTTTGTCGGTGCAAACGTAGATCTCTTCCCACTTCTCGTAGCGCGAAGGGTTAAACTCCTGATGGCTTTGTAGGGTTCGCTTTAGGATGACGATTTATTCGTTCGTATGTAAATCAGTTTAAAGATAAGCTTAAAAATTGTTAAATATTTATCGAATGGCTATACATATATTTTTGAAAATTAAATTATTGATGTAATTGAAATTTCACACTTGTATAAATATTTTAGTGCAAAATGAACACGTGAAATTTCAAATGGTTATACATATTTTTCTAGAAGTTAAATTCATGATTTAATAAATTTTATTACTTATTTAGTATATTTTGTATCAAACACAAACCAAATGATCACGTGCCAAATACGCAATAAACACACACAAATCAATTAAATATTTACAAAATACAAGAAAACAAATGAAATATAAACGTGAAATTTTGTGAAATTTTTTATTTACTAAGCATATCTTTATGGAAATTAAATTTCTGATATAAATGAAATTTCATACTTTTATAAAAAAGAATATTAGTGCAAAATGATCAGAAGTCGAACATACAAAATGTGCAAAACAAATATGCATGCATCAACTATATACATGCAAAAATAGATGGAAATCAAATTTGATATATATGCTTTAGAAGAGATACCGAATTGCCCAGAAAAACACGCCTGTAGCGCAAAGTTTTCTCTTTGCCAACCACAACCAGATTCGACGAGACCCGTTTCTTCTCTTCAGATAATAATGGACTTCTCTCTTCCCTTTGTTGATGTAAAAATAGACCTCCTCCCACTTCTCGTAGCGCGATGGGTTAAACTCCCCTATGGCTACGTAGGGCTTACGTCAGGATGACGATTTATTCATTCGTATGGAAATCAATTTAAGTATAAGCTTAAAATTTTGTAAATATTTTTTGAATGCCTATGCATATATTTTTGAAAATGAAATTATTGATGTAATTAAAATTTCACACTTGTAAAAATAGTTTAGTGCAAAACACGTGCAAAATGAACATGTGAAATTTCGAATGGCTATACATATTTTTCTAGAATTTAAATTAATGATTTGATAAAATTATTACTTATTTAGTATGTACAGTATCAAATACATACCTAATGATTATGTTCCAAACACGCAATAAACACGCACGAATCAACTAAATATGTGCAAATTACATTAAAAAAAATTAAAATATAAGCATGAAAACTTGTGAAATTTTTGAATCACTAAGCATATATTTATGGAAACTAAGTTACTGATATAAATGAAATTTCATACTTTTATAAAAAGAAATTATTGCAAAACATGTGCAAAATAAACAGATGTTGAACATACAACATGTGCAAAACAAACACACATGCATCAACTAAATACATGAAAAAATAGATGGAAAGCAATTCAAATATATAAACTTCAGAAGAGACGTCGAATTTCCATGAAAAACATGCATGTACGAAAAATGGCGCAAAGTTTTCTCTTTGCCAACCACAACCAGTTCCGACCAGACCCGTTTTTTCTCTTCAAATAATAGTGGACTTCTCTTTTCCCTTTGCTGGTGTAAACGTAGACCTCCTCCCACTTCTCGTAGTGCAATGGTTGAACTCCCCCATGGCTGCGTAGGGTTTACGTTAGGATGGCAATTTATTTGTTCATATGGAAATCAATTCAAATATAAGCTTAAAAATTGGAAATTTTTATCGAATGGCTATACATATGATTTTGAAAATTAAATTATATATGAAATTTAAATTTCACACTTGTATAAATATTTTAGCGCAAAACACGTGGAAAATGAACACATGAAATTTCGAATGGTTATACATATTTTTCTAGAACTTATATTCATGATTTAATAAAATTTATTACTTATTTAGTATATTTGGTATCGAACACAAACCAAATGATCATGTGCCAAATACGCAATAAACACACACAAATCAATTAAATATGTGCAAAATATCGGAAAAGAAAATAAAATATAAGCGTGAAAATTTGTTAAATCTTTTATTTACTAAGCATATCTTTATGGAATTTGAATTGGTGATATAAATTAAATTTCATACTTTTATATAAAGAAATTAGTGCAAAACATGTAAAAAATGATCAGATGTCGAACTTACAACACATGCAAGATAAAAATGCATGCATCAACTATATACATGCAAAAATAGATGGAAATCAATTCTAATATGAATGCTTCTGAAGAGACGCCGAATTGCCCTGAAAAACACTCATGTAGGAAAAATGGCGCACAATTTTCTCTTTGCCAACCACAACCGAATCCGATGGGACTCGTTTCTTCTCTTCAAATAATAGAGGACTTCTCCCTTCCCTTTGTCGGTGTAAACGTGGATGACGATTTATTCGTTCGTATGGAAATCAATTCAAATATAAGTTTAAAAATTGGCAAATTTTTTAGAATGGCTATGCATATAATTTTGAAAACTAAATTATTGATGAAATTTAAATTTCACACGTGAAAAATGAACACTTGAAATTTCGAATGGTTATACATATTTTTCTAGAACTTATATTCATGATTTAATAAAATTTATTACTTATTTAGTATATTTGGTATCGAACACAAACCAAATGATCATGTTCCAAATACGCAATAAACACACACAAATCAATTAAATGTGTATAAAATAAGGGAAATAAAAATAAAATATAAGTGTGAAAATTTGTGAAATTTTTTTATTTACTAAGCATATCCTTATGGAAATTAAATTACCGATATAAATTAAATTTCATACTTTTATAAAAAAGAAATTAGTGCGAAACACGTGCAAAATGATCAGATGTCTAACAAACAACACATTCGAAACAAACACGCATGCATCAACTAAATGCATGCAAAAATAGATGGAAATCAATTCTAATATGAATGCTTCTGAAAAGATGATGAATTGCCCTGAAAAACACTCATGTAGGAAAAATGGCGCAAAGTTTTCTCTTTGTCAACCACAACCGAATCCGACGAGACTCATTTCTTCTCTTCAAATAATAGTGGACTTCTCCCTTCCCTTTGTCGGTGTAAACGTACACCTCCTCCCAATTCTCATAGTGCGACAGGTTTAACTACCTCATTGTTGTGTAGGGTTTACGTCAGGATGACGATTTATTCGTTCGTATGGAAATCAATTCAAATATAAGTTTAAAAATTGGCAAATGTTTATCGAATGGCTATACATATATTTTTGAAAATTAAATTATTGATGAAATTTAAATTTCACACTTGTATAAATATTTTAGCGCAAAACACGTGGAAAATGAACACATGAAATTTCGAATGGTTATACATATTTTTCTAGAACTTATATTCATGATTTAATAAAATTTATTACTTATTTAGTATATTTGGTATCGAACACAAACCAAATGATCATGTGCCAAATACGCAATAAATACACACAAATCAATTAAATATGTGCAAAATATCGGAAAAGAAAATAAAATATAAGCGTGAAAATTTGTTAAATCTTTTATTTACTAAGCATATCTTTATGGAATTTGAATTGGTGATATAAATTAAATTTCATACTTTTATATAAAGAAATTATTGCAAAACATGTGAAAAATGATCAGATGTCGAACGTACAACACATGCAAGATAAAAATGCATGCATCAACTATATACATGAAAAAATAGATGGAAATCAATTTTAATATTTATGCTTCAGAAGAGACGCCAAATTTCCCTAAAAACACGCATGCACAAAAAATGGCGCTAAGTTTTCTCTTTGCCAACCACAACCAATTTCGACCGGACCCATTTCTTCTCTTCAAATAATAGTGGACTTCTCTTTTCCCTTTGTCAGTGGAAACGTGGACCTCTTCCCACTTCTCATAGTGCGATGGGTTGAACTCCCCCATGGCTGCGTAGGTTTACGTCATGATGGCGATTTATTTGTTCGTATAGAAATCAATTCAAATATAAGCTTAAAATTTGAAAAATTTTTATCGAATGGTTATACATATAATTTTGAAAATTATATTATTGATGTAATTTAAATTTTATACTTGTATAAATATTTTAGTGCAAAACATGTGCAAAATGAACACGTGAAATTTCAAATGGTTATACATATTTTTCTAGAATTTAAATTCATGATTTAATAAAATTTATTTCCTATTTAGTATATTTGGTATTAAACACAAACCAAATGAACATGTGCCAAATACGCAATAAACACACACAAATCAATTAAATATGTAAAAAATATGGGAAATAAAAATAAAATATAAGCGTGAAAATTTGTGAAATTTTTTATTTACTAAGCATATCTTTATGGAAATTAAATTACTGATATAAATTAAATTTCATACTTTTATAAAAAGAAATTAGTGCAAAACACGTGCAAAATGATCAGTTGTCTGACGTAGAACACATTCAAAACAAACACGTATGCTTCAACTAAATACATGCAAAAATAAATGGAAATCAATTCTAATATATATGCTTTATAAGAGATGCTGAATTGCCCTGCAAAACATGCATGTAGGAAAATGGCACAAAGTTTTCTCTTTGCCAAAAACAACCAGATCCGACGGGATCCGTTTCTTCTCTTCAAACATTAGTGGACTTCTCTCTTCCCTTTGTCGGTGTAAATGTAGACCTCCTCCCACTTCTCGTAGTGCGACGGGTTGAACTGCCCCATGGCTGCGTAGGGTTTACGTCAGGATTTAAAAATTTGCAATTTTTTATCGAATGACTATATATATTTTTAAAAATTAAATTATTGATGTAATTGAAATTTCACACTTTTTTAAATACTTTAGTGCAAAACACGTGCAAAATGAACACGTGAAATTTCGAATGGTTATATATATTTTTATAGAATTTACATTCATGATTTAATAAAAATTATTACCTATTTAGTATATTTGGAATCAAACACAAACCAAATGATCATGTGCCAAATACGCAATAAACACACACAAATCAATTAAATATTTGGAAAATATAGGAAAATAAAATAAAATATAAACGTGAAAATTTGTGAAAATTTTTATTTACTAAGCATATCTCTATGGAAATTAAATTTCTGATATAAATGAAATTTCATACTTTTATAAAAAATAAAAATTAGTGCAAAATGATTAGATGTCGAACATACAACACGTGCAAAACAAACACGCATGCATCAACTAAATACATGAAAAAATAGACGGAGATCAATTCTAATATATATGCTTCAGAAGAGATGCCGAATTGCCTTGAAAAACACGCCTTAGGAAAAATGGCGCAAAGTTTTCTCTTTGCCAACCACAACCAGATCTGATGGGACCCCTTTCTTCTCTTTAGATAATAGTGGACTTCTCTCTTCCCTTTGTCGATGTAAGTGTAGACCTCCTCCCACTTCTCGTAGCGCAACGGGTTAAACTCCCCCATGGCTACGTAGGGCTTGCGTCAGGATGACGATTTATTCGTTCGTATGAAATCCAATTTAAATATATGCTTAAAAATTGGTAAATATTTTTCGAATGCCTATGCATATATTTTTGAAAATTAAATTATTGATGTAATTGAAATTTCATACTTGTTAAAATATTTTAGTGCAAAACACGTGAAAAATGAACATGTGAAATTTTGAATGGCTATACATATTTTTCTAGAATTTAAATTCATGATTTAATAAAATTTATAACTTATTTAGTATATATAGTATCAAACACGTACCTAATGATTATATGCCAAACACGCAATAAACACGCACGAATCAACTAAATGTGTGCAAATTACGTTTTTAAAAATTAAAATATAAAAGTGAAATTTTGTGAAATTTTTTATTTACAAAGCATATCTTTATGGAAACTAAATTACTGATATAAAATGAAATTTAATACTTTTATAAAAAAGAAATTATTGCAAAACACGTGCAAAATGATCAGATGTCGAACATACAGCACATTTAAAACAAACACGCATCCATTAACTAAATACATGCAAAAAAATAGATGGAAATCAATTCAAATATATAAGCTTTAGAAGAGACGTCGAATTGCCATGAAAAACATGCATGTACGAATAATGGCGCAAAGTTTTCTCTTTGCCAACCACAACCAGTTCCGGCCGGACCCGTTTCTTCTCTACAGATAATAGTGGACTTCTCTTTTCCCTTTGTCGGTGGAAACTTAGTCCTCCTCCCACTTCTCGTAGTGCGACGGGTTGAACTCCCCCATCGGTGCGTAGGGTTTACGTCAGGATGACGATTTATTCGTTTGTTTGGAAAGAAATTCAAACATAAGTTTTAAAATTGGCAAATTTTTATCGAATGGCTATACATATATTTTTGAAAATTAAATTATTGATGCAATTTAAATTTCACACTTGTATAAATGTTTTAGTGCAAAACAAGTGCAAAATGAACACATGAAATTTCGATTGGTTACATATTTTTCTAGAATTTAAATTAATGATTTTAAAAAAAATTATTACTTATTTAGTATATTTGGTATCAAACACAAACCAAATGATCATGTGCCAAATACGCAATAAACACACACAAATCAATTAAATAGGTGCAAAATATTGGAAAAGAAATAAAATATAAGCTTTAAAATTTGTGAAATTTTTTATTTACTAAGCATATCTTTATGGAAACTAAATTACTGAATAAATGAAATTTCATACTTTTATAAAAATAAATTAGTTAAAAACACGTGCAAAATGATTAGATGTCGAACGTACAACACGTGCAAAACAAACATGCATGCATCAATTAAATACATGTAAAAATGTATGGAAATCAATTCAAATATATAAGCATCATAAGAGAAGTCAAATTGCCCTGAAAAACACGCATGTACAAAATATAGCACAAAGTGTTCTCTTTGCCAACCACAACCGTATCTGACCAGACTTGTATAAAAAATGGCACAAAGTATTCTCTTTGCCAACCACAACCATATCTGACTAGACTTGTTTCTTCACTTCAAATAGTAGTGGACTTCTCTCTTCCCTTTGTAGGTTGAAACGTAGACCTCCTCCCACTTCTCGTAGCGCGACTGGTTGAGCTCCCCTATGGCTGCGTAAGGTTTACGTCAGGATGACAATTTATTCGTTCGTATGGAAATCAATTCAAATATAAGCTTAAAACTTGGTAAATATTTACCGGAAGGCTATATATATTTTTATTTCTTAAAAAAAAATAAATTATTGATGTAATTTAAGTTTCACACTTGTATAAATATTTTAGTGCTAAACACGTGCAAAATGAACACATGAAATTTTGATTTAGTAAAATTTATTACTTATTTAGTATATTTTAATCAAACACGTACCAAATGATCATGTGCCAAAAACGCAATTAAAATGCACGAATCAACTAAATATGTGCGAAATACATTTTTAAAAAATTAAAATATAAGCATAAAAAAATTTCAAAAAATTATTTACTAAGCATATCTTTATGTAAATTAAATTACTGATATATATGAAATTTCATACTTTTATAATTATCAAATGATTAGTGCAAAACACGTGCAAAATGATCAAATGTCGAACGTACAACACGTGCAAAACAAACATGCATGAATCAACTAAATACATGCAAAAATAGACGGAAATAAATTCAAATATATAAGCTTCAAAAGAGACGTCGAATTGCCATGAAAAACACGCCTGTACGAAAAATGGCACAAAGTTTTCTCTTTGCCTACCACAACCATATCCGACAGGACCCGTTTCTTCTCTCCAGATAATAGTGGACTTCTATCTTCCCTTTCTAGGTGGAAACGTAGACCTCCTCCTACTTCTCGTAGTGCGACGGGTTGAACTCCCTCGTGGCTGCATTGGGCTTACGCTAGGATGACGATTATTCGTTCGTATGGAGATCAATTCAAATATAAGCTTAAAAATTGGTAAACCTTTTTCGAATGGCTATGCATATATTTTTGGAAATTAAATTATTGATGTATTTGAAATTTCACACTTGTATAAATGTTTTACCGCAAAACACGTGCAAAATGAACACATGAAATTTCAAATGGCTATACATATTTTTCTAGAATTTAAAATAATGATTTAATAAAATTTATTCCTTTTTAGTATATTTAGTGTCTTTTTTTAAAACCAACTGTCATAGACGGGGTTTGGAGGGTGTCCTTCCCTTTTCATTAAGCTCATATGTTGCTAAAATTGTGCTTACATTTCCCGAAGGCTTACTTCGAGTTGCCCAATGGCTTACTTCGAGTTGCCCAATGGCTTACTTCGAGTTGCCCGATGGCTTACTTATATTGTCTGTAGGCTTACTTCAGTTACCACAAAAGGGTAACATAAAGGCGCTATAAATCAAATTACAAACTTGTAGCCTGTATGTATAGACAAATAGAAATTGAAAGGGGTACATTCTAAGATAGATGGTCAAAATACTGTGTATACTTCCGAGTAATTTGGCTCGAACATCTAGAAGTGAACCACAATATTCAAATATCAATCACCTTCTCCCAAATTTTCCAAAACATTATACTACTCAATCTAAATAAACCAAAACAAGAGTAATAATTTCCAGAAGTGAAGATTAGGTTCATCTCCATCAAATTAAAGTCCCTTATAGAAAGTAGGAATGACCTCGGTCATTTTGGTCCCAAAAATATTTATAAATGTAAGTTAACTCAGAAAGGAGGTACAAGGTCTCTAACACGACACAAGATGATGAATTTTCAGCTTGCTAGGCCTAAAAATCTTGTCTATGAACTATAATCGGCATCGCTAACGGTATGTTATAATTACCTTGACTCAGATTTTTCCTATGCCAGCATATAAACTAGACCAGATCAGAAGCCAACTAGATTTAATCAAGCAAAAGGAGCCGTTGAAAAAACCTAGGTTTGGCAGAGAACAATTGCAACTAAATATTCCAGCAAAAAGACCTAGTTTGATCCACTACCCCAATAATGGTGAAAAAGGAAAATAAACATAAAACAAAATTTTAAAAGCCTCCAATCTAAAAAAGGAAATTAAAAATTAGATAAATGAAATGAAAAACGGGGAACTATCCCTCGAAACATTACTACCATCGGAGTAAGACTCAGTTGTTGGTTGACCCTATTTGGACCATACGGGCTGAGTCAACCCGTTCTTTACTCATTGTTGAATTGAGTCAACCAGAACCCCTAGTTGACTCGAGTTAGCCAGTACTAGATTTGAGTTGGCTAGCTCAAATTTGAGTAGACTCGAGAAAAATTAGATCTGATCGAGGTCTCAGACCCCATAGTTGAGGATGATTGATGTTCCTTCTGCCTCTCTAGTCTCGGGTCACCAGTAGCTCCGTCACAGGGAGAACTCTACCACCACAAGAAAGCTCTGGTTTGACGTTGTTGGAGACACCGGAGTTAACTTCACAGAAGACCACCATTGTTGGTCTTGGGTCACATATAGAGTTCTCGGTAATGACCACCACTGGACTACCATCTGTTTTCTCAGTATGGTAGAGTTTACGCCGCCATAGGAGCTATCGACACCTACCTCCGCCGCCAGGATACCCGTCTCCGATAGGGATCAGACGGTGGAGCCCTGGAGCTCCGCCACAGGGAAACTTAATCACCACAAGAAAGCTCTGGTCTGACGCCACGTAGGGAAGCTCTGGTATGATGTAGCTGCAAAACGACAACGAACAGACCGGAAAACTTTTGTCACCTGAAGGTCGGATCTAACAAGAAACTAAGGAATCTAAATAATCCAAAACAAAAGTGAACATTTCCGAAAGTGAAAGATCCAGTTAATCTCTATCAAATTAAAATCCTTTATAGAAAGTAGAAATGACCCGGTCATTTTGGTCCCTAAAATATTTTTTAAATGCAAGTTAACTCAGATGAAGGTTGAAAAGTCTCTAACACAACACAAGGTGGTGAATTTTCAGCTTGCTCAGTCTACAAATATGTTCTATAAACTATAATTGGCATTGCTAATGGCAAGTTACTATAATTACCTTGACTCAGATTTTTCCTATACCAACATATAAACTAGACCAGTTCATAAGCCAACTATGTTTAATCAAGCAAAATGAGCCGTTAAAAAAACCTAGGTTTGGCAGAGAACAATCGTGAATAAATATTCCAGCAAACATACCTAGTTTGATCTAGCCAATAATGGTGAAAAAGAAAAATACACATAAAAAAATAATTTAAAAACTTCTTATATGAAAAAAGAAATTAAAAAGTAGATAAATGAAATGAAAAATGTAGAACCACCCCTCACAACTTTACTACCACAGGAGTGAGACTCAGTTGTTGGTTTACCCTATTTGGACTATATGGGCTGAGTCAACCCCTTCTTGACTCGTTGTTGAGTTCAGTCGATAGGAACCCCTAGTTAACTCGAGTTGGCCAGCACTGGATCTGAGTTGGCCAACTTAGATCCGAGTAGACTTGGGAAAAAGTATATATGATCGAGGTCTCAGGCACATAGTTGAGGATGACTGATGTTCCTTCTGCCTCTCTAGTCTCGGGTTGTTATACGCATATCATCGCTGCTGTAGTTCTCGGGTTACCAGTAGCTCCGCCACAGGGAGAACTCCACCACCACAAGAAAGCTACGGTTTGACGCTGCTGGAGACACCGGAGTTAACTTCACATGAGACCACTATTGTTGGTCTTAGGCCGCATCTGGAGTTCTTGGTCACGACCACCACTGGTCTACCATCTGTTTTCTCGGTACACCAGAGTTTACGCCACCATAGGAGCTATCGACACCTATCTTCACCACCAGGATACCCATCTTCGATAAGGATCTGATGGTGGATCCCTAGAGCTCCGCCATAGGGAACTCCATCGCCACAAGAAAGCTCTGGTCCGATGCCGCCATAGGGATGCTCCAGTCCGATGCTGCCATAGGGAAGCTCTAGTACAATGTAGCCGCAGGACGACAACAAACAGACCAGAAAACATCTTTCACTTGAAGGTTGGATCTGACCGGAAACTCAGACACCAAAATAGGTTATTTCTCTTTATTGGATCATGCAAAAAAAAACTCAGGATAGCAAAGGTACTGGGGTATAGGTGTTGGGGTGGGATTGGGGTGGAGGGGACCTCCAGATTAGGCTGTTTTCTGTGGCAGCAGCCCCCTCTAGAGTTTCCACTAGGATTATGATAGAGAGAGGGGACAGTAAATGTTTTACAGAGAGAGGGGGGAGTGATTGAGTATATTTAGCATCAAACACATACCAAATGATCATGTGCCAAACACGCAATAAAAATGCACGAATCAACTAATGATGTGCAAAATACGTGAAAAACAATTATTAAAAATATATGTAAGCCTAAAAATTTGTGAAATTTTTATTTACTAAGAATTTCTACATGAAAAATAAATTATTGATTTAAATTAAACTAGAGCCAAATACGTGCAAAATGATCAGATGTCGAACGTACAACACGTGAAAAACAAACATGCATGCATCAACTAAATACGTGCAAAAATGGATGAAAATCAATTCTAATATATAAGCTTTGGAAGAGATGCCGAATTGCCCAGAAAAACACGCATGTACGAAAAATGACGCAAAATTTTCTCTGTGGCAACCACAACCAGATCAGACCGGACCCATTTCTTCTCTTCAGATAATAGTGAATTTCTCTTTTCCCTTTGTCGATGGAAACGTAGAACGGGTCGAACTCCCCCATGGAAACTTATGGCTTACATCATGATGACAATTTATTCATTCGTTAGGAAATCAATTCAAATATTAAGCTTAAAAATTGGTAAACTTTTTTTGAATGGCTATGCATATATTTTTGGAAATCAAATTATTGATGTAATGGAAATTTCACACTTATATAAATATTTTAGTACAAAACACGTGCAAAATGAACACGTGAAATTTCTAATGTCAATACATATTTCTCTATAATTTAAATAAATGATTTAATAAAATATATTCCTTATTTAGTATATTTAGTATCTTTTTTTTAATCAAACCATCGTAGGCAGAGTTTAGAGGGTGTCCTTCCCTTTTCATTAAGCTCATATGTTGCCAAAAATGTGCTTATATTGCCCGAAGGCTTACATCGAGCTACCTGGAGACTTACATTTGTTGCCTGTAGGCTTACTTCAGTTACCCCAAAAAAGTCTCATAAAGGCGCTATAAATCAAATTACAAACTTGTAGCCTATATGTACAGATAAATAGAAATTGAAAGGGGTACAAGATAAGATAGATGGTCAAAATACTGCGTATACTTCCGAGTAATTTGGCTTAAACCACTAGAAGTGAACCACTGTATTCAAATATCAGTCACCTTCTCCCAAAGTTTTTAAAACATTATACTATGAAATCTAAATAAACCAAAACAAAAGTGAACATTTCCAGAAGTGAAAGATCTGGTTCATCTCTATCAAATTAAAGTTCTTTATAGAAAGTAGGAATGACCCCGATCATTTTGGTCCCGAAAATCTTTTGTAAATGCAAGTTAACTCAGATGAAGGTACGAAAGTCTCTAACACGACACAAGGTGATGAATTTTCAGCTAGCTCGGTCTACAAATCTGGTCTATAAACTATAATCAGCATCGCTAACGGTAAGTTGTTATAATTACCTTGACTCGGATTTTTCCTACACCAACATATAGACTAGACCAATTCAGAATCCAACTAGATTTAATCAAGCAAAAGGAGCGGTCAAAAAAACCTAGGTTTGGCAGAGAACAATCATGACTAAATATTCCAGCAAAAAGATCTAGTTTGATCCACTGCCCCAATAATGGTGAAAAAGGAAAATAAACATAAAAAAATATTTTAAAAGCCTCCCATTTGAAAAAAGAAATTAAAAAGTAGACAAATGAAATGAAAAATGGAGAATTACCCCTCGTAACCTTACTACCTCCGGAGTAAGACTCAGTTGTTGGTTGACCCTATTTGGACCATACGGGCTGAGTCAACCCGTTCTTGACTTGTTGCTGAGTTGAGTTAACCAGAACCCCTAGTTGACTCGAGTTGACCAGTACTAGATCTGAGTTGGCCAGCTCAAATCCGAGTAGACTCGTGAAAAGTAGATCTAATCGTAAATGGAAATTAATTAAAATTTTAGCCCAAAAAATAGTAATTCCCTTAAGAAAATATATCAGCACAGGTGCTGTAAAATTGTTCTACTCATTTGCACTGCTCTTTGGAATGGCTGAACAATGGTTATCGTTAGGCAGCCTAACAATGTGGGAGAAAGGATCATCAGTAATTCCATTTATGATATCTTCTTCTACATTATCTTATATAGACCTCTAACTATCAAAAGGCAAAGAATAAATGGGATCAATTTAAGTATCACAATCAGGATCAAACATATCCTTGTATCTTTCTTCACTTTCCCTGCCTACAAATAAACACACGCGGACAAAGTCCATATCATTCACTAATCTTATTTCCACAGTGTTTCAGCCGAATAATGATTGGGATCAGTCTCAAAATCATAATCAGGATCAAACATATCCTTATATGTTTCTTCACTCTCCATGCCTAAAATAAACACACACAGACAAAGTCCATGACAATCACTAATCATATTTCCACAGTGTTTCAATGATAAAAAATGACAATAAAAAATGGGATTTCTATACATAGTTTTCCCTAAATTAAATAAATGGTGTAATATTAATTTATTCCTTATTTAAAGTATTTTGTGCCAAACATGTTCCAAATGATCATGTGCCAAACACGCAACAAACACGCACATTCAACTAAATAGGTGCAAAATACATTAAATCATTTAAAAATTATCCTAAAGAGTGCAACTCCCTTGGTTGCTTTCACCGTTGCTTCCACAACATTTAATTTTCTTACAGTTTTACTTACAATTATAATGTAGCCCTTCATTAAATGTATTGAGCCTAAACGGTACGTGAACATAATGTAAAGATACAAGTAGATATACTTGTCGTACATTGCATATGGATCAAAATCTTCACCTTCAACTCTGATCTTCCAATTTAGCTTGGGTGTGTCTGTTCCAATGTATTCCATGACATCATTAACCTTCTTCTTCTGTTGACCCATTCTCAGATTACCTTCACAGATTAAAAAATGAACTTATTCAAGGGTTTTCTTAAAAAAATTTAGTACGGATTTTCCTTTGAAGGAAGTTTGGGGGTTGGGTTTCAAAATGTTAAATGGAAAAACAAAAGGTTTTTTAGGTGCCCCCTCTTTTTCCCCCTCCACGCTACCTAAGAAAACCAAAATAACCTCTCTACTTTTGATATCGTTACGCCCAAAAGTCTAAGAAGACGTGAGTGATTAAGAACTTATCACTTTCTTAAATTGAGTGGTTAAAAGTGGTAAACAAAATTGTGATTATTGTGCATATTTTTATGGAAATTAAATTACTGATGTAAATAACATTTCAAACTTATTTTAAAAAAAATTGTGTGCCAAACACTTGCAAAATGATCGCATGTCGAATGCGCAACAAAGATACACGTGTAAATTGAATAATTTCAAATAAATAGAAATTAATTTAAAATGTGTAACTCTCGTACAAGAACACATAACATCTACCACTATCACATCATACATGCCTTCAACCGTAGTTTCATGATTTTTTTCCTACTAGTTTAGGATCCACATCTTTGAACCTGAACTTCAAAGGCAAACCGGAGGAATTGTGAGAAGATGTTTGAACCTTTGGTGGTTCATGTGCCTGTTTCTCATGTCATCTGATTGAACCAATCTTCAAACTTGCAAGTTTTTCTTGCTTTTGTGCTTTAAATTTTTTAGTAGTGTCTTCTTTGTCCAGTTATCAAATGCTTTCACTTTTAGGAAGAGTTCTCTTGCTCCTTTATTCTACTTCTAGTCTCTTCTTTTTTGGGGGGGTTTTACCTTTCCAGGTGTTCTTATTTTTTTTCAGCACATGAGTTCCCCGCAGCTAACAACTTCACCGACTCTGTTGAATTGTTCTTCTCATACGCAATGCTCTTCAGAATGTCTGAACAACAGTTATCCTTAGGTGAACACGCAGTGTGGGAGAAAGGTTCATCAGTAATTCCATTCATGATATCTTTCTCTACTCCTTCATCTGATATAGATCCCCACTATCAGAAGTCGAAGAATGACTGAGATCAGTGTAAGTATCATAATCAAGAAAACGTATATCCTTATATGTTTCTTCACTTTCCATGCCTACAAAAATCATTCAAAGACACAGTACATGACATTAATTAATCCCATTTCCACGGTGTTTCGATAATTAAAAATTAAAATTAAAAATTGGGATTTTATAGACATTTTTCTGGAAATTAAATCAATGATGTATCCCTTATTAAAAATAGTTTGTGCCAAACACGTGCCAAATGATCAGGTGGTGAACAAACGCAAAAACTATGCACGCGTCAACTAAATACGTGCAAAATAAATGGAAATCAGTTCAAATATAAGCCTAAAATAGTGCAACTCCCTTGGTTGCTTTCACTGGTGATTAGATAACATTAAATTTTCTTACCACTTTATTTGTAATCATCATTTAGCCCTTCTTTAAATATATTGAGCCTAATCCATACGTGAACATACTACAAAAATATTAATGGATATACTTACAGTACGTTCCATATGGGTTCAAATCTTCACCTTCGACTTTGATTTTCTTGCATCCCTTAGGCATTTTAGTTCATAAGTATTATATGACATTGTCAACCTTTTTCTTCTGTTGACCCATTCTCCAATTACCTTCACAGATTAAACGATGAACTTAGGAAATGGTTTTCATAAAAAATTACATTAGGAATATTTCTTTGAATTCGAGGGTTGGGTTTGAATATGTTAAATGGAAAAACAAATGGTTTCTAAGGTACTGCCTATTTTCCCCCTCCGCGCCACTTAAAAATAACAAAATAACACTTGACTTTTGCTTCCGTCAGACCAAAAGTCTAAGAAGACGTCATTGATCAAGAATTGACCACTTTATTATATTCAGAGGTTAAAAGTGTTAAAAAAATGTGATTATTATTTTGTTATGGAAATTAAAATACTGAAGTAAATGAAATTTCACACTTGTTTAAAAAATTTAGTGTTAAGCACGTGCAAAATGATCACATGTTGAGCATGCAACAAAGATGCTCATGTTAACTTAATACGTGAAAAATAAATGGGAATTAATTCAAAATTTAGCCCAAAGAATTGTAACTCCCTCGCAAGAACACATCACATCTACCACTATCACATCAAAAATGCCTTCAAACATAGTTTAGTAATTCATTTTTTCCACCGGTTTGGGATCCTCACCTTCGAACCTTAACTTCAAAGGCAAGCCAATTGAATTGTGAGGAACCAATATGATGGTTGTACCTTTGGTGGTTCACATGCCGGTTTCCCATGTCTTCTGATGGAACCAATTTGAAAACTCGTAAGCTTCTCTTGCTTCTGCACCTTAGAATTTTGATTAGTGTCTTCTTTGTCCAGTTTTCCAATGCCTATAATTTTGATCATTGTCTTGAGGAAGAGTTATCTTGGTCCTTTTTAATTC
This sequence comes from Rubia yunnanensis, assembly GCA_037428765.1. Classification (NCBI taxonomy): domain Eukaryota; kingdom Viridiplantae; phylum Streptophyta; class Magnoliopsida; order Gentianales; family Rubiaceae; genus Rubia; species Rubia yunnanensis. The sequence goes on along the minus strand of CM075069.1, from coordinate 57,538,262 downwards.
TTCATGTCTCTTATTTTTCTAGTTTTACCTTTCTCAGGTGATCTTAATCTTTTATGACACATGATTTCCCCGCAGCTTACAACTGCACCGGTTGTGTTGAACTGTTCTTCTCATCAGCATTGCTCATCGAAATTAATGGACAAGGTTATCGTTAGGTGACCTCGCAATGTGGGAGAAACGTTCATCAGTAGTTCCATTCATGATATCTTCCTCTAATCTTTCATCATATATAGACCCCTTACTACTAGAAACTAAAGAATGATCGAGATCAGTTTCGGGATCATAATAGAGATCACAGATATCCTTACATTTTTCTTCACTTTCCATGCCTATAAAAATTACATGCAGACACAATCCATAACATTCATTAATCCTCTTTCAACATTGTTTTATGACAAAAAATAACGATAAAAATTTTTAATTTCTTTACTTTTTTTTTTTGGAAATTAAATATATGATGTAAGATCATTTATCCCTTATGAAAAATATTTAGTGGCAAAGGATCATGATGAGAGCACACAACAAACACGCATGTTTCAACTTTATACAGAATAAAAATGGAAATCAATTCAAATATAAGGTTTAAAAAGTGGAACTCCCTCAGTTGATTTCGACGATGCTTGCACAATAGTAAATGTTCTTGCACCGTCAAGTTTTCCGTCAAGATTGCGCATAAGCATACTTCTGTTTGGTTGATGAAAATTTGGAAAATAGTCAAATGATGATGTAGGGTCACGCTGTTTGAATTTTTTTGACTAGTCTTGAATGTCGGTGCAGGAACGGAGTATTGCATAGCAAGAATGGATACAAGTTAGCATAAATGTACAGTGTGGAACAGTATGTGTGAAATGTAATGCCAATTAGTGTTGAATAGAATGTACTGTCCTAACGATGGTCTCTGCATAGCTTTCCACCCGTTCCACACGGGGGAGGACGTATGGTCCTCGATGTCCGCCGTGGTACAACCGTCTGTGCAGGTACATCTTCTTCCTCATGTGGAGCTCCCCCCGGCATGTCCTCCTCCATTTCGTATCCCGCTTCCGTATTCGAATCATAGAAGGCATATGGAATAGTACTTGTATGTGATGGATCGATATGCGACATGTACGGATGACTGGATGTTGGAGTGACATATGCATTGTAATCTGATGCATCCATGTTGTACTGTGAGGGCTCCCCGGATGATGGTCCGCAAATCGGTGGACTCGCATACGAGGGCCCCGCTTGTGATTGACCAATGTGTTCTGCATGCCCCCTCGCACGAGGCCTCCGACCTCCCTGTCGACCAGGTGGGGCCTGACGGTGGCTTCTGAGGTCAGTATACCTCACACCCAGGGGCGGTTCCGCACAGTACACAAATGGTTGATAGTGTTGCGGCCTGGAGGCCTGATGCGCATGATGGGCATGGGAACAAGGGAAACGAAAAATTTGCCATTCGCGACAGGTGCACTCTCTTCTTCGGTATTTGACCATGTAATGCCGTTCATGATGCTCCCATCGATGTTCCTCGCCACAACCCTGTAAATCTGCGACGCGTGCCCGAACAGGGTGACGATATGTCCCTGTGCCAATGTATCCTGCTTCTGGAACTTTTTCCAGATCCTATTAGGGAACACGGACCTGGATGGACGGGCAATATCTCATAATCGTCAAACCGGCATGCAGGTAAATCTGAAAATGCAAATAACGGACAAATTACCTCCAATTCGTAGCGTCGGTAAGCCTTTGTGCAAACATTTCAACCGTTCGCTCGAACGTCGCTTTGACACACGCTGTTATTGGGAGGTGGCGTGCGCGCCGTAAACAGTTGTTGAAGCTCTCTGACAGATTCATCGTCAAAATTCCCCAACGCCGATCACCATCATCGAAGGCAAGACACCACCTACTCCTATCTTGTCGTTCCAGGCAAGCCCAAGCAGATGGAACCATACTCTCCAGCTCCTCCTTGTACTCCCTCTACCTGCTCTCTCGCCTGGCACTACCAAGCTGCCACACCAGAGTCTTCATGAGCGCATTCTTGAACTTCCCGCGATTATGTGATAAGAAGTTGGACTGAAAATTCCGCAAGCAAATCCGGTGGTATCTGGCTGGCTCCATCCACTCCTCCATATTCATCATCGCATTTACAAGGCCTGCATGCCTATCTGATATGACACAGATTGGTCTGTTATCACCACCAACAACGTGAAGATGCAGTCTCCCCATGAACTAGTTCCAGCTTTCATTCGACTCCTCGTCGACAACTGCATAAGCGATGGGGAGTATGAAATCATTTGAATCGTGCGTCACGGCGACCAGCATTGTGGACTTATATGCACCTCTCAAATGAGTGCCGTCTACACTGATCACTGGCCTGTAGTGGCGGAAGGCTTCAATTGCCTGACCGAATGCCCAAAACACAAATTTAAATTTCCTACACCCGGGACCGTTTATTCTGTCAAGTACGTCGGCCCAATCAACAACGGTGCTCGGATTAGCCCTTACAAGCTCATCCATAAAAGTTGGGAGCTGTTCAAAAGAATCCTCCCACGTTCCGAATACCATGTCAATCGCCTTCTGTCGAGCATACTAGGCCTTCTTGTAGGAAATCGTGACATTGAACTCATCATTTACTTGAGCTCGCACATCTTTCACTGTGTACGGAGGGTTTACATCAATGTGGTGGCGGATTGAACGGGCGATCATCACCGACGTCAGATTCACGTTATCCGTAGATCGACCAGCCCCGACACACCCATGGCTACTAGCCCATTTGGTGATCTCCTACATACCATGCGAAGCCTTTTTCGAAGCTCTGCAAACCCAAACACAATTCCCAGTTCCTTCGACGACGTCCTTGCATTTTGCATACCATGTGCGTGACCTGCTCTCCATAACCCTGTGTTCCCTGTTTATCATAGAATTCCAGCGAGAAATAGCTTTGACCAACTGCGGCTTTGTGTGGAATCGCATACGCACGTCCACTTCACAAGTCTCTTGAATATAGGTAGAAACGCCGGACCCAAAATGGGTAGGGTCGTAGCTATCCTCATCGGGGGCCCCATAATCTCTATAGTAGGCCTGTGTATCCGGGTTTGCCAGAATGTGAAACGACATGGGTACATTGTTCGTGCACACCAATTGCTCTTCCTCGTCCCCGGGATTCGAATTGGTTGATAAGGAACAATCATCCTCAGTTCCACCGTCAAGTTCAACTTCATCGCCATCAGCTTCGCTACCGTCATGCCCCCCGTCGCGGTCGCTAATGTCATCCACGTGGGCATACCTACCTGGTTGGCTGGGCTCACCAAATTCAAAACCTCGGCTACGAACAGGAGGTGGTATACTGGGTACAGATAGGGAGTTCTGCACGTTCCTCAGCAATGACATGAATGTGCTCCCCCGTGCCCCATCATTAGCGATTGGTAACTGTTCCATAACAACGTAAAAATCTGCAGAAGACAATGACATTCGATCAACAATGTTGAAGAAGAACGCGGTCGACTCATCATCTTCCACAGGATAACATCGATAGTATACCGTGGAACCAATCAGCTCGGGACATCGGTAATACATTTTCAACGAACAACTCTCCCTCGCAATGGCCAGTCTCGTTACAATTACATCAACCAATTCTAAGTGGTTCAACCGCCTCTCGAGAGTCACAACTCGCTCCGGTATTTGAGGATCATAATACACACCCACACTCAAATCAAACTTAATCTGACCCCCTCTATACATATACACCGCCAAAAACATCGCAGAACTGCAACACAAAAACACGTAACTTCAGATTCCTACTCGTTGGACATTCCTATTCATTGTATCCTTACGTGCGTACATGTACTCCACCCGGCCACTTTAACAACACTATGGACACGGACATAACACATTAATCAGTTCAACTACTATACATAGGCATCACTTTCATTTCCTTCTCATTCCACATTCTACTTCACAAGATCCTCAAATGTCATTACTTTTGCTACAAGCTCAACAGACCAGTCACTAAACACTTCACATAATTACTTCATTTAGTCACACAGGATTATTAAACGCAACGGACCAAACTTAACCATTAAAAGTACACACACCATTATACACATAAAATTACATTAACTAAATTACACCGGGATCTCCCCGGATTATAAATCAACCCAAAAGCCAACAAATGACAGGCCGCAGGGAATACACACATAATCTCTTGGAACACGGTCGTATAATTATTTAGGGCGCAATTAACTACAAGAATACGGATAACAGAGTGGGCGGGAGTCTGAAACTTACTAAGAATCTGGTCAAAGCGGTCAATGCGGTCAACGTTGGGTCAACAAAATCTACGGCGGTCAATGTCTGGGTCAACGTTGGGTCAACGCGGTCAACGTCGGGTCAACGCGGTCAACGTCGGGTCAATGCGGTCAGTGTCCGGATCGTTCAACTACAACCAAAATCCCATTACAAATTCAGTAGCAGTAAACGAAAACCGAAACAAAAATTGAGCAAAAAAGCTGGGAACCATACCGGATCTTTTAAAAAATACGAACTGCGATCGAAAATGGCGGAACGCCAGTAGCGCAATGCCGGAGATGAGTGGAGAGGAATTCTCGGGATGGCAAGACACCGGTGGAATGGAGGCTAACAGTAGAAGAAGCTTGACAAATGGTGGAGGAGGAAGATGAGGAAGATGAACAATGCTGGAAGAGGATGAATCTGGTGCACATTTATGCTGTGTGAAGGACGCATTTCCATAATGCGTCCTTGCCATATGGCGGCCAGCTATTCGACCGCTCGATTTTTTTTTGGACTGGTTTTTTAAAAAAAAAATTTTGCTGAAGAAACATTACGAAAATGCGTCCTCACCACGTGGTGGAGCGCCATTCGACCGTAATTTTTGACTTTGACCGGCTTTTTAAAAAACAATTTGCGGAGGGCGCATTACCAAAATGCGTCCTCGCCACGTGGCGGACCGCCATTCGACCGCCATTTTTTAATTTCACCAGATTTCTTTTAAAATGCCACGTGGCATCACCCCCCTGCGCCACGTGGCATCATCTCCATCAACTCATTCTCACCTGATTTTTAATAAATTTATTTAATTGCCACGTGGCATCACCACTTTTTGCCACGTGGCATTACATCATTTTTGCTGAAATTATATAAAAAAAAATATTGAGGACGCATTACGGTAATGCGTCCTCGCTACGTGTCACCCTCCCATGCGTCGTTCAAAAATTTTGACCGAAATTTAAAAAAAAAAATGGGAGAACGCATTTTCATAATGCGTCCTCCACATGCAAATGCTGTTTGTGGCAACTGTAGCCACAAACATAGCATTTTCTCCTGCCACCTCTACTTCCATATTGGTGCACTCATCCCAGTTCACGCCAACTCTGCCTCAGACTGAACAACTTTCTCAAGAAAATCCTTCACCACCTCAGCATAACCAACCATGCACTTGATTGCAGACACCATAGCCCCACCCAATTAAAAGAAATGAAACATATAGTCACTAACATAACATTTACGACATACCATTGGGCCAAAAAAAACATTTAACATACCTCACCTGTCGAGCCAAATAATGCAGCAGGGTTATTCTCATCTCCCATTGCCAAACTATAGAGTTCTTGATTTTAGTATAGCAAAAATTTGAAAGTTGGCATCAAATACCGTGGTTTGTGAAATTGGCCAACAATATAGAGGACGCATTTACAAAATGCGTCCTCTCGGAAATGATTTTTTTTTTCGATTTGAGCTGGTTGAATTTTTTTTTTGGCAGAATAATTAGAGGACGCATTTACAAAATGCGTCCTCTTGGATAATAATTTTTTTTCGGTAGAATAAATAGAGGACGCATTTACAAAATGCGTCCTCTTGGTAACTAATTTTTTTCCGTTTTTCTGACAAGTTAAATTGTAGAGAATAATTAGAGGACGCATTTACAAAATGCGTCCTCTTGGATATTAATTTTTTTTCCCGTTTTCGAACAGGTTTTATTTTAGACAGAGCCGGTCAATGTGTGGATGTACACACACGTAAATGTGTATAAATATATACATAAATATAAATATAAATATATACACATATATAAATATAAATAAAGATATATATATATATAAACATATATATAAACATAAATGAAGATATACATATATATATATATATATAAATATATATAAATATAAAAAATATATATAAATATAAAAATATACATACATATAAAAATAAAAATAAATATAAATAAAGATATATAAATATGCACACACGTAAATGTGTGGATGTACACACACGTAAATGTGTGGATGTACACACACGTCAATGTGTGGATGTACACACACGTCAATGTGTGGATGTACACACACGTAAATGTGTATAAATATATACATAAATATAAATATATACACATATATAAATATAAATAAATACACATATATAAATATAAATAAAGATATATATATATATATATAAACATATATATAAATATAAATGAAGATATACATATATATATATAAATATAAAAATATATATATAAATATAAAAATATACATACATATGAATATAAAAATAAATATAAATATAAATATAAATAAAGATATATAAATATGCACACACGTAAATGTGTGGATGTCCACACACGTAAATGTGTGGATGTACACACACGTCAATGTGTGGATGTACACACACGTCAATGTGTGGATGTACACACACGTCAATGTGTGGATGTACACACGTAAATGTGTATAAATATATACATAAATATAAATATAAATATATACACATATATAAATATAAATAAAGATATATATATATATAAACATATATATAAACATAAATGAAGATATACATATATATATAAATATATATAAATATAAAAAATATATATATATATAAAAATATACATACATATAAATATAAAAATAAAAATAAAAATAAATATAAATAAAGATATATAAATATGCACACACGTAAATGTGTGGATGTACACACACGTAAATGTGTGGATATACACACGCGTAAATGTGTGGATGTACACACACGTCAATCTTCATTGACCGAGAGGCCGAATTTGCTAAATGCGGCCTCGTCAACATGCGTTGTCAGAGACGCTGCTCCCCCAGCTTGACCGAGAGGACGCATTTGCTAAATGCGTCCTCTCCGCCACGTCAACAGCACCTCAAAACTGGAGAAAAATTAAAAAAAAAAAGACAGAGAAGAGGACGCATTTAGCAAATGCGTCCTCCGTATTGTGGTTCACTGTGTAACACTGTTGCAACAGAAATAGAAATTTCTCCAAACTATAAGATGCGAGCGTGCTTCGAGCCTTCAAATACTCCCCACCCCCTTAGAAACAACCTAAACGCTCGTCGCTAAAGACCGAACTTACCTTTTTTTCACCGTTTCTTCACTTTGCTCAAAGCTCCATAGACCAGGATCTTTCGCATAGGCTAATGGGCCACATCCACCCCGCTACCCCTGGCACCTGACCATCCACCCCATTCTGCTTCTTCAGCTGAGGGTTCAATTGAACATCAGTGTAATGTCCCTTAGCATCCCTTCTTCCATTACCCGGTCTGGTCACGGAAACCTTTGAAAGCATCATTCCTACATGGGGATGCATAATTATCAACAAAAGACAAACACAATTTTTGCAAAACCAATAAAATTAAAAACCAGAAAAATCTCAAAAAGTTTAATAACAAAATTAACAACCTCGCTTCCCCCTAGGCTTGCGTATCTTCGGGGAATGCATAGCTTGTATACACCTCTCTGAACCATGCAAAACCCAAGCCAAAATACTACACCTCGTGACCAGTGAGCCAGGTAAGCAAACTCTGAGTACAGCTCGCATGGGAGGGGAAGAACTCTACCTCGATAAGGATGGTGCTCAACATGCATGATCATCCCCTCAAGGTCATGACTTAGTAATGACAGAAGCAACGTGGACCATGATTAGTGGAGATCACACAGTACACTGGCTATGTATAAAGATATTCAGGCAAAAAGACGGGTAATGGCAATTTTCCAGAGACAGATCAATGTAAATCGAAACACTGACTTAGACATCGGAACTTGATCCCATGGACCTTCCCGGGACCTTGTTTTGCAGGTTAACCAAGCAGGTACGCATCACCGTGCCGGTTCTGGTTATTATGCTAGCCCAGAAGGATTCCCCCGCATCAGTGGTGCTGTATGTGGGGATCAAATTTTTTTCCATGCCTTCATAATACCCGAGAAAGGCCAGATTCTCCAGTCAAGAAACCCCTTACTTGACGCAATAACAAAAGCCGTTAGTAGGAATGAAGCAAGCTACAACGAGGCAGCATACACATACACTAAAAAGGAACTAATGGTCGCAAACACAACATGTATCCGCTTTATACCAACGATTGTTGTCCCAATTTGAAGTCCCCCGCAGTAAGGTACTCCCAAACACACTAATCTATGCATGTAGTAGCATTGACAAAAATAAAAGGCTTCACATGCCTTATGACATACTTGTCCGTTGAAGCATTGCCTTACATTTAAAGGGCGTGGTTACAACGACAATAAGTCTTGGAAATTTTTCCTATCATAATGAAATAAATAGCACAGCAAGTACCGAGAGAGGTACAGCAACAAAAACTAAAATAATGGTTCGGACAAAAGGACCTAATCAAAATCACAGCAATAGAACACAGTTCTTAATCTATTATATTACACTGTGGAATGTTACATCGTTCCCAAGATCATACCTATTACAATAGAGAAAATAATAAACTGAGCCCAACGTGGCAGATAAGCCCGCTTCGTCGATGGCGCAGCGGCTGTCACTGCCTCATCAAGCACAAAATGAATGGGCCACTGCAGCGTCGCCCAAGGTGCCCCTCAAAAAGGGGCACCCAACCTTAAAGTATGAAGGGATAAGTGTCAATATAACCCTATCTACTTGAGTAAGTGCCAATATAACTGTATAATAATTTTTAGTGCAAATATAACCCTAACTAGTTAATGAAAGTGCCAATATAACCCTCAGACCCCATTTTCGGCATTGACCTCAATTTTTTGGCGTTGACTCTAAGTAAATTGATCAAAATACCCTTTGGGCTAACTCTGAAATTAGGTGGACAATTTTACCCTCATAGTTCGCCGGACCGCCGTCGGAACATGTAGGGTTATATCAGCACATTATGCAATATTATTGGGTTATATCAGTACATTTCTAATGTTTGTATATTTGCACATTTCTAATGTTTGTAGGGTTATATTTGTACATTTCTAATGTTTGTAGGGTTATATCAGCACATCCTTAAAACTTATAGGGTTATATTGGCACTTTCACTAACTAGATAAGGTTATATTGACACTTTGAAATATTGAAAGGTTATATTGGCACTTATGTCAACTAGGTAGGGCTATAAAAGCACTTTTTTCAAGTATGAAAGTATGTTGATTAAGCACTCTTCATGCAAATGGATACTTTACCCCATCCTTGCACAGTCGAACAAAGCTCTAGAGCTAATCTAATCAGGCACTTTCATCTTCTATACATCCTGGGTGTTCCCTAGAGCCAAGTTTTTGCAAGTCTAGACTTCACCTTGCATCGGTTCCCCTCAGCCTCTGTCGCCAATGGTCTAGCAGGTGAAGTCTCTTCATCACCCTTCATCGCAACCATGTGTTTCTGATCCTAATCGTCGGTCCTAGAAAACACTAGGAAAAAATATCAATAATACTTACATGGTTCATAAGAATTGATAAAACATAAAATAGTCAAACTTCACACTTACAGCTCGCATGAGCTCTCTTAGAAAATCCTGTAAGAGGTGTTAACCCAGCCTGCATTGTCGGAAATGGAGATAGTTTCTCCAAACAACCCATTCAAGAAGGATTATCACCAAATCGATAAGGCCTTTGGCATAGAATCCAACCACCACTAAAATCTCACACCATGTTTATCACAGGAAGTCCACAACTTACACACATTCACAATAGCTTCAACAAAGACATGAAACACATAGCGTATAGCCGCTAGGGCAAACACAATAGAGAACTTAGCACAAATCAGTCACAAACAAACTAAAATGGATGATAACTTCCAATATGGTTGCTTTTTTATAGGTATAATATGCACATAGGAAAAGTAAATAACATTAAGATGCTATCTAAAAAAATGTGACTTTGCGCCTCCCCACAACTTCTCCATCCCATATCCTAGCCTTGGAAAATGAAACATTTAAACACCGCAACCTAGATAATATGAAATGAATCACACACGAAAAAAATCTATCTCCTAAATCCAAGCCCATTAATATCCCACACAGAATCCATACTTGTATACTTACTGGATACGATACAAGGTGGAAAATCACCTGTGGATTTGCTCAGTAGGTAATAAAAATAGCCCACACGACAAAGGTAGCGAAGGTAATGTGGCTTCACATGTGTTTGAAAAATCACCAGTCTCACGACACAAGCGAATGCATGTCTCCTTCTTTGTCTGTCCAAAGATGGAGAGAATCGCAGCTTTACGTACGTCTGGAATATCACCAGCCTCACAACACAAGCATATATTCTTGTCATCTTTGCTAAACCATCTACCCACCACACACAACAAGCAATTGATACATAGAGACGGGAAGGGCATTGTGGCTTTGCATACGCCTGGAAAATCACCAGCCTCGCCACATAAACAAAACCCTAACCCATCATTCTCTGTTCAGCATACATATAATTACCCTCGACGTACACCCAAATCAAAAATAACAACTAAAGTATAGATATCAATATAGCCATAGGATTAAGGATACCCATTAATCATAAAACCTCTAGGCAAGTTGCAAATACACCAATAGGAATAAAATATATACATAATAAGGCATTAAGCTTCAACAACTAGGATAATCCATAGCCCATTGTATTTTTAGGCCCAGCTTCCGCATCCAGAATTACTTCAAGTTTCCACCGCATGTGCACATAAACCTCATCTCGTGTGGAACCACCGACCTCCATACGCCACATATGCTTCAAATAGTAAGACTTGCAATCAACGATATGTTCGCACTTTGCCCAGCTTAGCTACATACTCATTAAGTACATGGAATATTTATAAGTCTCTATGTCTCATTTTAAACCATATATATGTTGTTCCAAAGTGTGAACACGATCCTTCCAATATTCCTCCTTAGCATTAGGATTTATGTGTAAATATTTACCTCCATTTTTATATTTGAAAATCTAACCCTATATGTTCGAGCCACTAACAACTACAGCCTGAAAAATGAGATAACTAGAAGCCTAGTCACATCTTTCCATATATCATCACCTAAGAAACTAATGCTAACTTTGCCGCCAATTCCATATCTCCACTACTCCAAAGGCAATTTAATATTCACTACCTTTATCGTTTCAATACAAAATATGGTTGTTTAGCTTGCATTGACTCCTTAGCTAGGGGGCTTATGGTATACACCTCCCTTAACCACTCGAAGCCCAAGCCAAAAGACAATACCTTGTGACCAGTGAGTCAAGTAAGAAAACTCCGAGTACAGCTCGCATAGTACGGGAAGAACCCCACCATAAGAAGGAAGATGGTTAAAACCCATGATCATCCCCTCAAGGCCATGACTTAGTAATGAAAAGAGCAATGTGGACCATGGTCAGCGGAGATCACACAGTACATCGGCTATAAATAGAGATTCAGGACAAAAACATCGGTAATGGCATTTTTCTGTAGAAAAATCAAGATAAATCAAAGCACTGACGTAGGCATCGGAGCTGGATCCTGGGGACTTTCCTGGGACCTTGTTTTGCAGGTTAACCAAGAAGGTATGCATCACCGCTCCAATTGTGGTTATTATGCTAGCCTAGAAGGACTCCTAGCATCAGCAGTCAATTCTACCACAACCTTTCTCTCCTTCATCAACTTCATTAACCTTTCTTATTACATATCCAAGGGAACAACCAAATTCCACAAAGGCATAGGATTTCCATCCACATCCTTAACAAGCATATACATGTCCTTCCACATCCCACATTTTTATGAAAATCCTTCACAAGTTGAACCCCGGAAACACTAAGTACATAGTAAACCACTCTTCATTCTTCCCCTCACACCGCAGGTGAAAAAACCAGTAAAGTCACCCACCTTTAATAATTTACCATAATGTTTACATACCTCCACAAAACCAATCATCATGGCTATACACCCCTCAGACAAATTTGGGCAAGAGCAACCCCGTAAGCCTCCAATACGCCCACCACAAAATTTGATACGGGGGGAGTCAATCCGTATAGGAAATGATGCTCCTACACACCAAAATACCCAATGAGAGGGTTGCACACCCTTTCATTGGAAACAGGTATTCTAATTTCACATCTAACCAAAATTGGATGATGTTTCATCAGAGCCTAAAGCATCCTCAGTCATTACACTATCTTTTCCATCACATTTTTACTACAAACTTCGCCCACCACTTCGTCATCAACGGCAACCACCTCAACCCCGGTGTGCACATCACTACATGCTACCCCCCTAACACCCGAATTAGGTTGGGCAGTGGAAAACGATAACTCGGAGCATACAACCCCCATACTATTAAAAAGAAAATATTAAAAATTGAATTAGTACCTTCAATAGATTATATCTCTAGCAAACGGCCATGCAATATATGCTTATGCTTTTTTCAAAACAAATGAAACAAGGTAAACCCTTTTGACAAGTTTTCCCTTTATATACATACACGCCGTAGCACCTAAATCGATAAAGTTACTTTTTTTGAAAATGCACATTTTTGACGCAGTAACTAACTTGTATCAGTTATGATAGGAGACACCACTCATTATACACGTCCTAAAATGATTACTCCCTCCATCCCGGATTAAACTGTACACTTTACTATTTGACACTATTCATTATTAAATTTTGATAGCATATTTAAATAGGTATATAACCAATAATATCATCATATTTAATATTGATGGATTCGTCATAATGAGTAGTTTTTAAAATGTAACTTTTTATTTTCTGATATTACACATACTTAAATATAATAATAGTCAAACATGTTTCTTGATAATCGTGAAAAAAAATTTATGCAATTTAATTCGGGGCGGAGAGAGTACTACATTTGTCATTTTGCTTCTAGATTAGGTTTCTCCTCAATCTTTGGGATAACGCATCTCATTCCCCAAAGATAAAGGCATATTAATTTAAAAGCACAAAATACTACCTTTAATCTAAATAAGCATTTTATTTTACCCACTATGTCATACTCAGCTTCGCGCTAACTTAACCACACTACTCCAGGCACCCCCCCCATGGTACCGGTCGTTCATGCCTCGTGTCGATCGGTGCCTAAGTAGGGTGGTACTGAAACATAGTTACTATGGCATCGATTATAAGAAACGATGTTGAAAGTTTGATATTACAGCACCGGTATTTGATATGCCAGTGTTGAATGTTGAGTCCTCATTAATGATCACCAGTTCTTACATACAGCACCGGTTACAAACTTAAACTGGTGCCTAAAACCTGAAAAATTACAAAAACCAGCACCGGGTTGTTTTTTTCTGGTACTGTTGCTTTAGAGATGGATGTTGAAGCACCGGTCGTATTATTTGTAAAACCTTTGCTTATTTTTTAAATTTTGCAATATCCTAAATTATTCCTAACCCTCCCCGAATTGAAACCTGGAGAAAATTAAATTGATTGTAAGCAAGAACATTTGAAAATGTAAGAATCTTAAGCGGAGAAAAAGCAATCCATCAACATCATATAACTTAAGCAAAAGGTGAAATTGTGTCCCAGTAAAATACACGCTAAAAATATACTAGGTCCACCAAAGTCTTGGTTTGTTAGGAAGACACGTTCACCCAAGTTTCACCCCTTGTGTCCCTGACGTTTATCTCCTTGCGATTGTATGATCCTCTTGCCAGGGGAAATAACTATTGTGCACAAAATAACAAAGATTTGTCGAATAAAACAATTTAAAAAGTCAAAATGATGCAGCATTTAAGCATCGAGTAAATATGGTGTGTATAACTATGTTTTAACAATGTATTTAACATTAACAGTGATTTAATGTTAAACACACAATGTTAAACAATTAATGATAAACACACCATGTCTACTTGGTCCTCACACACTACGAAATCTCCACATTTGAAATTGTGGAACTCTACAAATTTTATAGCACCGTTTCATAATGGAAGAAGCATTACTTAGTTAGAGGGCACTACATGAATAGAAGCAACCAATGTAATACGCTTTAACTATTTCTTCTTCCTTTAAGCTTGTTTTCAATAACAACCATTTAAAATGTCAAAATGAAGTAGTTTTACAGCACCAACGAAACATGACATGTATAAACATACCATGTGAAACACGTTATGTTTACTTGGCGCTGAAAGACTGCAACATCTCTACAGTTTAAACATCAAATTCAAATCATCAAAATAAGCAAAAAGACATGTAAATCGGTGCTAACGCTACTTCCATTAAGTTTTTGCACAACACGATTTGGCATTGAAAACCATTTAAAATGTCAAAATGAAGCAGTTTTACAGCACCAAGGAAACATGGCGTGTATAAACAAACCATGTCAAACACGTCATGTTTCCCTGGCACTGATAGGTTGTAACATCTCAACAGTTTAAACTAGGGATAAGCATGGGTCGGGTGGATCTAATAGACACAGACCCAACCCTAAAATAATTTAGTCAGACCCTGACCCGACCTGGACCCGTAGAGTCTGAAAATCTTAAACATGTACCCAAACCTGATGGTTCTAAACGGGTCTTGGGTCCAAAATGGGTCCTAAATGGGTCTAACATTCTAATTTTTTTCTTCACTAAATAAAATATATAATATCATAAATAAAAATAACTCAAGTCCAATATGCATCTAAATTAATTTTTCAAGAAAAAAATATACACTACATATTATTTTTTAATTAAAAATAAAAATACCGAGAAAATATGAAAGTAATTTAGAAATTATGATATAATTATGTATATTGCTAGGGTTATATGGGTCTATGGGTTGGGTCTGGGTCTTAATATTTTAGACCTGGACCCAGACCAGTATCTTAAAAGCTAGACCCAGACCCGGACCTGGTGGGTCTAAATTTTTTTGGACCCATACCCAACCCAATGGGTCTATACCCAATGGAGTTGGGTCGGGTCCTAGACCCATGATCATCCCTAGTTTAACATGAACTTGAAAAGGATTTAAAATGTCGAAATGTTGCAGTATTTAAGTACCAAGGAAATTGGGGTGTATACCTATTGTTTAAACAGATAAACACACCAAGTTCCTCGGTGCTCATGCACTACAAATTCTCCACATATTAAATTTTGGAGTTCTACAAATGTTAGAACACTTTTGGTAATGGGAGAAGCATTACATAGTTAGAGGGCAATACATGAATCAAAAGCAACCAATGTAGTGCCCTTAACTAATGCATATTCATTAAAATATCAAAATGAAACAGTTTTACAGCACCAAGGAAACATGGAGTGTATAAACAAACCATGTCAAACACGTCACGTTTCCTTGGCACTGGTAGAATACAATATCTCAACAGTTTAAACATCAACTAGAAATCATCAAAACACGGAAAAAGATCAATAAACCTTAATCTAAAACTAAAACATAAACATGTCAAGATCCTGCAATAAACTATATCACATTAATTACAGAAAAAACCTTCAACATTGTACGTTGTTTAATGGAAACTCACAGTTTATATCAGGGTACAAATTTTATAGTTTGTATCACAGGGTAAAAATTCTACATTTTATAGAATATTTTATATCACAGTATACAAGAACCTTCAACATGATACAAGTTCTAATTATGACAAACTCCTAAACATGACATAGTCAACTATATCACAGGGTAACAAAAATTATTTCTGGCAAAAAACCCTAAACATCAAACCATACACAAGGAACTATATACATATACATATATGTGTGTGTGATACACTTTCAATTTAATTGTGCACAAAACCTCGTACAACCCAAAAAGTACCAAAATGGAAGAAATGACCAACGGAAAAAAAATCCAACACACCCAAAAAACACAATCGAAAATCCAAACACAACCAAAAATCCAACACACACAACAAAACAAAACAAAACAAAAAGAATGTCCAACAGAAAAATAAAATCAGAAAAACATGAATGGAGAGGTGGTGTTAGGCAGTGGATATGGAGAAGTGGGAGGAGGAAGAAGGTTGTTATGCAGGGAGAAGGACAAGGTGGCGGCGGTAATGGTTGGATGTTTAGGAGGCGGCAGCATTAATGGAGGAGATGTGGTGGAGTAGGAGGATGAGAGGATGAGAAGAGAATGAGGGAGTGAGTAGCTTTAGGGTTTCAAGTTTGCTTTTTATAGACAAATTTTGAAGGGTTCAGATTACAGCAACATATAGAAATCAAGGGTTCTAATTAAATCTAGATAGGATCTTCATTAACTCCTTTGACCGGTGCTATGTATTCCCAAATTGGTGCTAACTTTTGGTTAAAGCAACTACTTGATGCTGCATGGGTAATTATTTTTTTTACAACCCGAGAGCAGACATATAAGTTTTTGTCTAGCTATGGAGCACTGGTTGTTACGTCAGTGCTAGAACGGACAACCGGTGCTCAAATATGGTTAAAGCAGCAGCGTAGAGCTTCTTAATCCTGGCGCACTGTTGAATGCTAGCATCGGTGTTTCATACCGGTGCTGACAAAATGGACGAACTGGTGCTGAAAATAAAATAATGGAATTTTGAATTTCCCGCCAACATATTGATCAAGTTTTTTTGTCAGTTACATTTTAGCACTGGTTTATCAACACTACTAACCAATGTTGGTATGTGGTACAAGTATGTTTTAATATTCGTTTGAAGTCCCTCTCGAGGGGGATAGTTTTGTCCATTGTTTTTTATATCCAATTGGGCTAAAAATATTCAATTCAACACTCAATAGAGCTCATGTTTCAAAATTGTGTCCAATGGATACCCGCAAACCCTCCGATCATAACTTTGTTACAATAACACTATGGCCCAAAACTTAAATACAACTCCTTATTTGTGGCAAAATAACACTACATTGTGTATACTTGGGTTAATACATGTTTAAAAAAGAATGTGATGTTTTACTGGAATTTGGTAAAGCGCTAGTATATGTGCTAGAGTATCTGACTATTGATGACTTAGAAGTTAGGAAGTCCAAACGGGAAGTTTTCTTTGTTATTTATTTACACCAAAAATTGAAGAAAAAAAATTGATTCGTACTAAGAATTCACTTTTGGGTCCAAGAATGTAGGATTGCATCCGAGCATAATTGAATTTGGAGATCCAAATGATGTTTTTGCTTTATGCACTTAGGTCCCTCCAAGAATCTTGGAATTGTTGAAACACAAAATTGGTGATTCAATATGGCAATTGAGAATTGTATGATCATAACTAAGTGATTACGACTTGATTGGGTGAATGGAACATCCTCAAAACTGATCATAGATAACAAGTGCTACATTTACATAAATTGCAGTGTTGCCCAAAACTAAGTTTCACCTTGAGCATTGATTCGAAACAATTGATTCTTGTTTTTACTTCCTAAACATATGAATTCTAAATAATGAAATTTTTGAATGTATAAATTTCAAAGTAGTACATGTCCTAGACTAAATTGTGCAAAATGTTTTGGGAATATAAATGGAAAATCATATTTCTTTCATACCATACAATTAATGTAAAAGCATGATAGTCCTCAAAGTAGTGATTAATAACAATATTTCGTCTGCAAAATAACATAGAATTGTTTCAAGCAATAATCCAAAATATAATCAATACATAAACGATAGTATTATAAGGACAATGAGGATCAAAATTCATGAATAATATCTAGCAAACGGCTCTTCACCCAACAAGTATGCATCTTCAGAGCTGGTACCAACGTTGCTCTACCAACGCCTGGGCCAACGTTGCTCTGATATGTAAGGAAAGGTCCAACTGCTATCATTGCATCCGAGAACTGGTATTGAAATACCCTTCCCATGTGATTGCACCAGGACCTTTGATATTGAAATTCTGTCAGCAGACTTTGTACACCCACCTCCAACGCCGCAACTCTAGATTCCAATGTAGGACCCACATTATCCTGAGGGATTTTGAATAAAGAGTCTGTTGTAATCTTACATATTGGATGCCCGTATATGTTGTGCGGATAGTGGGGGACACCTGCTTTTGTGTACAGCTCGGAGATTAGGCTGCCGAATCCGTAACCTGTTCTCTCTGCACCATGTATCAATTTTTTCATTATTTGCCTACTTACATTCAACCAAAGTTTTTTTAACTGTGTACAGATGTGTCAACCTCATACTGTGAATCTCAGTGTTCACTGTGACGGGGTCAGTTCTGGATGCTATGAAGTGGTACCATCCATTTATCTTGGGAGTGAGTAGCTTCTTTTGCATCTTTTTCCAACTTAGTTTTATAATAGACTCCATATTGGTTCCCTTCCTAGTTTCCATCCTCATGATCTCACGTCATATGGGATCATTAAAATCCCAACCCATATCGGTATAGTAGTGGAATGCAAGAAATTCATCCTCCTTGGAGGGAACATTTGGCAACCTGTACAACTCGTTTATGTATGCATCAGTCAACTTCACCATTTTTCCACGACAGAACACCTCATCCCACATTCCACCACAACCCAAATTAGCATAGAACTCACTCACTATGCTGAGGTTGAACATCGAAGCCGTGTCACACAATTTCTCCCACCTAAGTGCATGGATAGTTTCTACGAAGGGGGAGCATTTTCGATTCCTCTCTCTGGAAAATGTCGCCTTGTTCTGTACATTTTTTCAATTAACTTTGCCTGCTCCAAAATGAGCCTTTTCTCCTGTTGTTCAACATTGGATTGCACCTTCGGAGAGAAAGGGGATGCATTGTGTGCCCTCTTCAAGCCAGTTTTTGGTGCCATATCCTACAATATCAAATGAGGCATTTCAACAAACACCTTCCATGCATCTAAAAAGACCTATAGAATACTTGCATTTTTGAACATCAACATGCCCTCAATGTGAGTCAAACAAATCCAATGTGTACATATATGTAGTTATTACACATTAACGCTATGTACATGATTGAAATATCAAAAAAAGTTGGAGAGCAAAGTAAACCAACATTGAAAAAAGTTGTTACTTTTCCAAAAAATTTGGGTTCATGATTAATAATCTAGTACAACATAAGAGCAATGTTTGAAAGAGAACTCACCTCAATTCTTCACAAAGCTTGGGAGTCTGAACCGATGGAGAAGATGGGTTAGTTTTCCTCTCCAAAATTTAGAAAATGAAGAGAAACCACGCATGGATCTGTACAAAATTTAGAACTTAAATTTACTAGCACCGGTATGAAGCATATAAACCGGTGCTAAACCAAGTAAAAGTGGATGCTTGAGGCTGCATTGAATTATTTTTTTACCCTTTTCTCCCAACCCGAGAACAAACTTGCAAAATAAATTCTAAGGGGCTAGCGCCGGTACCCAAACCGGTGTTGAATTATCCCAAAACCTATGCCGCTAACAAAATAAATAGTTGTGTATGGCTGCATCCATTAATTTATTAAAATCCGTTTCTCAACCAGGAAGCTAATCCTTGAAATTTTGTGTAAGTACATAGCACCAGTGTATGGATCGATGCTGACATTACAAAAAATTGGTACCAATAATGGAGCAGAGCACATACTCTATTTTCAACCATCAACACTACCCGTGAACATTACTATTTTGATCACCGATTTATAAAGAGCGGTGCTATCGGTTTCCCTCCTTTATTTTTAGTGCCAAATTAATTATCTATTACTTACTCCCCAGTTCAAGCACCGGTTATGGGTACACTCATATATGATACCGGTGCTATTTATTATGTATTGCACTAGTTTGGGGCACCAATTTAAAAAAATAGGTGTTGGAAATACATTTCATCACCGGTTTTGTGGAATTATGTCACAATACCAGTGTCATATATGGTTTCAGCACCGGTTCTAGAGACCACAAGGTTACCGACCGGTGCCATAGTACGTGTTTTCTAGCAGTGCCATTTTTAATGACCCAAAACAAATATATATTTTTCCTTGCACAATTCATTCTTTGGTTTTCCCAAATATTTATCACATTTGCACTTTGTGCACGAATTCCTAGCATAAGAACCACCTCACTATAACCATTTGCTAACCACTCGTAGAATAACCAAGGTCACCTTGCTCGTAAATAACTCATGTCAGGAAAAGTGCAGAAGCACCACTCACCACGACACCCTCTACTATACCACAATCAAGAAGAGTTAAGTACATCACGCGAGCCACGATCACATGATCAAAAGGCCTATAAATAAAGATGCAGAACACCGCTCCAAGGTAATTTACTTTTCCCACTCTAGATTCAAAACAGAACACCAATACTAACTAGAGCGACAGAGCCTTGTCTATGGAACCACCCTCGCAATTTCCTGTAGGTGCTCAGAGGAGTAGGACTCGTCAGGACTCGTCAGGACAATCATGAGGCCTATCATTTCTTAGAAGAATTCCCCATATTCAACTTATATGTTACATTTGTTAAGTATTAGCGTGTATCTAGTTGTTAGTTTTACTGTGTCTAACTTTATGTTTTTCATTTGTTGTCGATTCTTATTTTTGAATTAGAAACTGCCTTTGTTTATTTATATATTACATTTGTTAGTATTCAATGTGTAAAATCCCTACCGTTGCATTTTAGAATGTAAAATCCTTCATCATTTAGAACTTCAATAAATTCACATGAAAACTATATAACGATATGTAATTGCAATAACACTAGTCTCCAAATACAAGGCTACTACACTAGGCACTTTCACTACTGGGAGGACCCCCCATAGGCACCGGTAGAAACCTAGTAAAGGCACTGGTTTTTCCTCTGCTTGGATACCGGTGCCTGAGTAACCTGGTGCAAAAGGTCAAGTTAATAGCACCATAAGCCATACTGGTGCTACATTTGAGAACCAAGATGTTAATTACCAGTGAAAATAAACTTATTTACCGGTGCACAAACCAGTAAGAGAGGTAGAGTTTGTGAGCACCAGTTATGAGAATAAGTACCGGTGATAATAAAATTAATTACCGGTGCACAAGTCAGCATGAGAGGTACAGGTTGTGAGTATCGATAACAAGGATAAGTACTAGTGCTACAGTTGAGAACCAGTATGTTATGCATTGTTTCATAAAATTTATTTACCGGTGCACAAATCAGCATGCTAGGTACAATACTTGAGCATCGGTGCTTATTTGATAGCACCGGTTGGTAAGGGTTCTGGTGCATGTAGGTATGAATTTAGAGCCGGTACATTTAACATTAGCACCGGTAGAAGTGTGTTGATGTTGGCACCAGTTTCAGAGGATGGTTTAATTTATAGCACTAGTTTGGTATTCAATTTACAACCGGTGCTAAGTTTGGAAAAAAATTGCATGGTCAATTTTGATAATTGTTGTGCTAGCTCGAATCAACCAAGAGGAAAAAAGGATTATAAATAATCCCATTGATATGTTGGAACAATTACTATTCAACTGGTGATGTCAGTAAGAATTAACAAATTGTACAAGAAAAGGAATAATGAAATTTCAATGTCAATATACCAACATGCCACATCAATCTATAAACCACAAATTCTCATCACCGCACATATCAATCAACAAATTCATAGGGATCATTCTTGGTTGTTGGTGCAGCTGCCACCTCCTGAAGTGCGTAGGCATTGTACTGGCCATGCTTCTCTAGAAAAATCTGTGTTTCAGTCATATTAAATGTTAGTCCATATGATGGGGTTACTGCAACAGACGCCAGACACATATTATGTTATTTGTGTTGGAGCTTCGATACTTATTGCGCAAGGATTGTTGAAAGTTGTCTCAAGTACGAGCCCCTCAAGGAATCGCATGACATAGTATCCACATTCCAAGTTACTTTGTTGTCGTCGGTGCTAAGATAGAATAAAAGAATTGATAATGAATAATTAGTGTACATAAAGAAGAAAACGTATGAAGTATGTCAACTATTTATGTTGATTCTTTACGTTGATTTTTGTTATCTCCCAGCTGAAATCTAGCATTCATCCTCTTCAACCTCTCATATTGACACATAACCATGTGTGATGTTTTAGTTCCTAACTTTGAAAATACTATTATTCTAAAAAAGTTGGGTTGATGAATTGAAAATTATTACCTGGAAATAACTTGTATTTCTGTGCAATCCTTAGGGTTAATACCAGCGATGAGCGTGTCCAATGTGTAGATATGGTTAATTCTGGGGAAAATGAGGATGAGGAACAAATGTGACATTTGTTAGTAATTTAAAAGTTAATGTAGAAGTTGAATTTTACAAAATAGACGTCAATCAAATTTATGTTGTAATATTTTTGACCTCCTGAGGTATGGCATCAAATATATGGCTACGTCTCAGTTCTTCATCGAGTCCCAGATGAGGCAAACCAGGGAATTTATGTCTTCCTCCTGAAACAAATTGTCAGGTCTTCCAATGTTGGAGACACGGCCATAGTTGGTGGCCTCCATTTTATACCATAGGTGCCTGTCAAAGCACGAGTTATTTTTTGTCACAAATATGTTAAAGAACAAGATATATTAATTAAATCATTTGAAACATACCCCATCCACGAATCCATCTGGTGATTTGAGATCCATGTCATGCCATGACAATTTCCGAGCTTATCGCCAAAATTTAACAATTACTGGATGCAAAGGTCATATTTGCATGGTTTGGAAAATGTGGATTCCAGAACTGGTTATAAAACATAACCTTCCCATTAGCATTCATTTCTATTGCCTTCTTGGTGCACTGGTCAATGAAGTCCCTCATAATTGGATGGTCCTGCAACGTGAACGTATTTTGAATCTGGACATAGTTAGTAAAAAAATGTGTTAAGTGAAAGGTAAAATTTCCAAATATGTGTGGATGATTTAGTCATGAGCTATCATAGCCTTACCAGTCTCAGGGGCGAGATCTCTATCGTGTCCATTTTCTTCCTCGGCTTGTAACTTGTGGTCGAATCCTCAAGCTGCGTAGACAAAGTAGTGGGATTTTAATTCGAGAAAAAATAAATTTAACTACTTAGAATTTGTTAATAATGAATTATATATTAGGAATATTTTATCTAATATACCTCGTCATCGGTGACCTCAAGTAAATCACAGGCTTTATCCCCATCTTCATTGGCAAGCACGTCCTTCTTTTTTTCAGCAAGGGTGTCTAAATCATTGTCGATCAATGACTTTGGACAGTCAACAACATGTCCGAGAGCCTCCCCAACATTAATGAAAGTGTGGTTGGTAGACGGCAAGCCTGCTCTGGCATGGAAACCCAGTTCTATCACCTGGACATGAGCGATTCCACCTGTTGAAGTATAGCCGTGACGATTTCTTTGGACAAACCTCTTCGCCACCAGGGCTCTTGACCCTTCCAATTACTTCACGAACAAATTTACCCTATACTCATACTTCCATAAATTGTAGAACTTTGTTACTAAGAAAATATATGAATTGTAATTTGTAATAGACTAAGTGGATGATGAAAGAAAGAATTAAGCATGGTATTCCATTTTTGTACCTCATCATTGTCCTCGTCTTCGCTAGGAGGACCATCAGATTTTGTCTGGGTCGCACTTACTTCGACCAATGCCTTTTCTATGAAGTACTTGGGATCATCCCATTCAGGTGGTATTTGGACCCTTCCCACCGATATGATTGCCTTGACTAGCTCCGAGAGGTATGACACCATTGCCTTCACCACTGGTTGGTCTTTTTCTTTCTTCTTTTGGACTGCTGAAGTAGGGGACGATCTGCTACCGCATTTGCTTCTATTTCATGACATATGGGGTACGGTGACCTCTTTCTAGAGGTTCGATTGAGTACCCCTATACCTCCTTGGGTGATCCTGCTTGCCGGTCGCCTTTATCAGTATGTCCTTCCCCGATTGGAGAACCAATGTGCCCATAGCAACCTCTTTATTAATTTTGATCTGCGGCTAGGCGTAAAGTATAAACATTGAATTAAATTTGTAGAAATATTAATAAGATTTAAAGTGGAATCACAAAACAATGTACTAAAAAATTTATCAGAAAAGTTAACAGTCTTTTTTGTAACGGCTATGTTGGCGGGATCATTGTATATGGTTTTTTTTGCTAGCTTGATAGACTCGAGGTAGACTAGGGACCTGTTCACATTGAACTCCTTGCTCTCAAGCTCTGTCTCAATCTCCTCTTCCATCAAGCCCTGAGCAGCTAGTTTCTCTCCCTCCTCTTCTTTCTTTTTCTAGATAATTTTTTCCTGCGTAGCCCGGTGTCATCTCCTTCCAGTCCAATGTGGGTAAACCTTTTACCTTAAGTGCTCGCTATTAGTATTACTTATTTTCTATCCATTGGAAACAAATGAAAGTTAGAATAATGTAATTAAGAAGTAGATCAAAATGACACACATGTTGTGCTTACTTGAAGCTTACCTTAAATTCAGATGTTGTTCTTATCTTCACGAACTTGTACCATTCCTCTTGGTCCATCCATTTGTAATTGTCCCATGGTTTGTATGGTTACTTATGCATGTTGTCTGCCACCTGATGAACGAATTTTTTTTGCCACTTTTGATTTCCAGTTGTGGTGAGCATTGCCAGCTGCAACGTACACAAACTATTTCAATTTATCAAGTTGTGTGTTGGGGTCAATTTTTGCTCGATCCTAAAGCTCACCTGCATGTTGGTAAAAATATATATATAATCTGCACTTAGCTTGTATTCATCGATAATAAATGGGAATTCATCTTAGATAATAAGGTAAATTTAAGAACTTTAACATATATGAGTTGCAAAATTCTCTCACCAAAATATCTTCCAAACCTCCGTCTTGGTGTTGTCGGGGACGTTATTTCAATGCATGTGTGTCCCAAACTTTCTTCACCGCTGGAATGTGTAGTGTATGTATGCAGTCCACGCCACCTAATTATTTGTGCAAGACATGTCAAAAAGCTTGAACCTGACTGGCACTGGTATACCATTTTCCTTAGCCAACATTACCGGCTGGCATGTGGCCGTACCACGCTTCTTGCACCAGTCTTTCATTTCAAACCTGGTAAATGCTTTTCCATACTTCCCCCAACTTGGAAACATCATCTTTCATGTCGTCATTTGAGGTCCCGTGTTTGGTGGATGGAGACTCTTCATAAATAGTAGAAGCTGGAGGCTGTTCATTGTGTGGATGCTCTTCAAATGTCACACTGGGCGCCTCATTTTGTAATACGACTGGAACGGTAATCAAACTGTCATCCAAGTCGGGTATGATTGTGTCTTTTTCATCCACAAGTTTTCCCACTATAGCCTGACCCTTATTTCTCTTGTTCCCCAACCATTTTCTTACCCTTTAGAGGCATCTAATTAAGACCAATGAAATGAAAAGTTCAGAGATTCACTATAATAAAACATAAATCATAAACCAATATACATAAATCCCCAACCTCAATTGGTGATATCCAAATCACAATCACAACTCACAAATCACATTACAATTATTATTACACATTTGACAAAACATAAAATCATACTTCACAATAAAAAATTGAAATGGCAATCACAATCTAAGTGTCGAACACCGGTAATCACAAAGCACAATCACAACTCACGAACCACAACTCTATCATCCAAACATAGCAAGCACAACTCACAATCACATATCACAAATTATTGAATGACATTAAGAACCACAATTCAATGAATCACACCTCACAATCACAACTCACAATCACAGCCTAAGGGTTGAACGGGAAACCACAAACCACAATCCAAACATAGCACCACTTTACAATCTGAGTGGTACACCAGTATCCATATCACATTAAAACTAAAAATCCAACGCAACGACATTATAAAAGAACTTAACTTCATGATTAAAGAAACTCACCATTGAATGATCGGCGGTAAGGCAGTGGACAATGGCCCGAGGATAGGTGGTGGTGTGATGGAGAATAGTCGGAGAAGCGACAGTTGTGCGGTTAATACCAGGCAAAGGATCGGTGGTGGTGAGGAGGACCAGTATCAAATTGTTTGTCGATGTAAGATGGGCGGTGGAATATGCGGAGGAGGACCGGTGGTGGAGATGGCTAATGGAATAGGGGGGACTAATGAACGAGGGTTTCTGCCGGGGGTTTACGCCATGGGATTGATGAGTGGGGGTTTATGTTGGGGTTTATACCGTGGGATTTATGAGTGAGGGCTGACAAAGGAGAATTAGGGCGGAGGGTAGATGTGGAAGATCGCTGGAGATAATGGAGGAAGAGTGGAAGTGTGGTAGTGGTGGAGGAAATAGGAGCGGCCAGTTTATATACGCTTCGTTCCAGCACAGGTACAAAACAAATACCAGTGCCTATAATGAGATTACGCAATTGCGCGCACCTGCTTCGTATGTATTTCTTATATTTCAAAGGTTGTCCAGAGAGCAACTAGCTCTGAAAATTTCTAAGTACTGATCACCGGTAGAAAAATTGGTGCTATGACGTACAAAAAGTAGCTGTTTTTCTGTATTTTTTATTTTTTAAAATGGACAGAGGCCATTTCATACAAAATATTTTCTAAGTGTGAGCACTGGTATACCACACCGGTGCCTAAACATAATTGTACCGGTGATTAAATATTTAATTTTCCATGCTGTGGAATTTGACGTTTTCAAATTATTTTAATTTCCCGCAAAATCTGTAGCACCGGTAAACAAAATAACTTACCGGTTCTAACATTTCTTAAAAAATATATTTAAAAGGTTTTCCACCCCCACTCTTTTTGGGATTAGTTGGTTTACTAAATTGACCTAGTAAAAAGTTTAATTCACATTTTAAAAACGTGATTCTGATGGTGTGCTTGTTAATTTCACATTCGAGCGATGGGGGATTACATACTATAGTAAAATTACATTAGCACCCAATGAGTTTCTAAAATATTTATGACCATGTACTCATCCATCATGGGTATTAAATAGCTATCTGATATGGTTGGGAACAGGTACAGAAGATTAACTTTAAGTGATTGTAGCCCCGAGGGTGAATTGTAGATTATTTGCAAAAAGGCCCTCCAACTAAACGCCCTAATTATGCTAACTTACCTGCGTAATACACTCATGATATCTCATTTCATTGGATAAAAATGAAGAATTAATATAATTATTCCATTTCTGGCACATGAGCAAATCGCTTGTGTATGTTGTAGACTAATCAAGAGATACTTACCTAGTGTTAACTTTGAGAGTTTGGGTACTTTTATGGAGACTTATTCCGACCCTATGAGCAACTTTTAGTTAGATTCTTAGTTGTAGAATACATCATGGAGTGTAATGGTACCATAATATTCGAGCAGTTTTCAATTTGGAGCTACGAGTAAACTTTTTGCTTTTTGCATTTTTGTCCCTCCAAGAATCTTGGAATTGTCGAAATACCAAATTGGCGATGAAGAAACAAAATTCAATGTATGGGAAATGTACTTTTTCCAACTGGATTTGTACACGTGAATGGAAGGTCGTCTTTTGTGAGGTGTGTTCAGGTACTTCATAGTTTTGGAAAATTATGAAATAACCCCAACTGTTGTTTCAAGTGTTCCCACCAATCCAATGCACGTAAATCTTGGTATTCATCATTTTATAAGGTAGTTTCTTGTACGCAAATTTTTAGATTATTTTTAACGTAACCAAAAAATGGCTTTGTAGTATATTTCGTGGTAACATAGTGCCCTAAAATTCAATATTGGTGCATATGAGTGCATATGCTGGTGCTCAAAATTGAAAAAGGCAGCTGTGTGGGATTGCTATCCTTCCAATTTTTTTTTAAGAACTATTCTAAAATAGAACTGGAAATTTTTATTCAAGGCAATTCATGTAGAAATAAGTATTTTCAAAAATTACAATAACAACCTTACGAAAACACCAGGAGTAATTGTCAAGTTACGATCTTTCAAAATAGAACATTTCACGAATAATAATGGGAGAATGGTTTCTTGCTGCCAGCTGCATTGTCCCTAACAACTGATGGGAAAGGACCGACTGCCTTCACGGCTTCTGGAAACTGGTAGCTCATCACTTTCCCCATATGGTCACACCATCTCCTCTGGAATTGGCAATCCATCTGCAGAGTTTCAATTCCACTCTTGAGTGTGGTGACCCTAGACTCAATCAACATTGTGGGGGAAGGAGAAACATTCTTGCAGAATTATTCAACAGCAATTTGTGTCATCGGATGACCCATGTGTCATATGCATGGTTAGGCACACCCGTAAGTGCACAATGTGAATAAATGAGACTGCAAAAACCATATGATCCAAACTTTTACCAGTCTTCGGTCAGCGCCTGATGAATTCCCTCCCCGATATTCCAACGAAGTTTCTTTTCAATGGCATACAACTTGACTATCCTCATCTTGTGCACTTCAGTGTCGACCATGACAGGGTCAATACGGGAGGCCACAAAGTGATACCATGCGTTCATATCCAGAGTTAGTGATTTCTTTGGAATTTTTGTCCACCTAGGAAACACTTGAGCATCCACATTAGTGCCTTCATCTATGATACACTGAACCAATCTTCTCCATACTATATCATTCAAATCATTATCCTCATTGATGAGCTCCAACATCTCATCCTCATCATCTTCTACATTGGGCAATCCATACAGTTCATTGATGGTTTGAGGGGTGAGGGGGACATAATTTCCACGGTATAAAACTTTGTATGTGCTCATTCCACACCTCAAATTTCAATAGAAATCTGGAAAAATAGTCAATTTGAAAGAAAGAGGTGTAGCACAAAGCTTTTCCCATCCCAAATGACAAATAGTTTCTTGAAAGGGTGGATTTGCTTCAATGCCACGTTCGGGACAATTATTTCTTGTTTGGGAACTCTGGGCCAGCAACTTTTCCTCCTCGGACACAAATCTCTCCTCCACGGACACAAATCTCTCCTCCACCACCCTCAAGAACAAACCTTGTGAAGGTGAAGAGCGCCCTTCTTTCCCAGGCCTCTTTGTTTTGGCTTTAGGGGGCATCCTATACATTATCATACAGGCATTTTATCAAACACTTTGTTTTCATTGACAATTTACCAAAGAATTAACCATATTCAAACTATGGTAGTTTATATTTGTACTTAATCAACAAGGATAATAGAAGATTGTCTATAAACCATAGATAATTGTGAAACAAATTGCAAATATAACAATGTATAATGACTGTAGTATTGGAATTTCCACAATTTTGATATGAAGTTGAGATAAAATATAGTTTCAAGCACAAATATAAAAGATTTCCACTTCATTGCAGTGTTTTAGAGTGAAAGAACAACGCCTTTTTCAAGCTCAACCCCTGTCAAGGAGAATATAGGGCTTGCTCTAGGTAGATGTGAAGAGGTGGTTATGTATGAGACAAAAAATGTTGTATGGCTTGTTAAGTTCAAGTATCATTGTTAGCGTCGTTTCAAATTAAAAAAAACCAGTGCTATATTCCAGATGCAACACAATGCAGTTGCTTGCCATATATATTTAGCATTCAGAGTTGGAACAGATAGCAACCCATTTTTTTATCTAAATGCTGAGCACTGGTATATTAACCGGTGCTCAAAAACCTCAAATACCGGTAATATACTCAATAGGGCAACCTTACGCAGCTGCTTGAACAACATTTTAATTAATTTGGGATGGACAAAGAGAAACTCATAACTTTTTTTTACTGGTGCTCAAAAACCCCAACTACCGGTGCTAGTTTTCAATGGGCGGCCTAACGAAACTGCTTGAACAACATTTTAATTAATCTCGGATGGACAGAGAGCGACTCATTTTTTTTTTGTCTAAGTGTTGAGCACCGATGAATCGGTGCTCAAAAACCTCAACTACCGGTGCTAGTTTTCAAAGGGAAACCTAACGCAGCTCCTTGAACATTTTAATTAATCTGGGATGGACAGAGAGAAACTCATACATCTTTCGTCTAAGTGTTGAGCACTAATATAAACTGGTGCTCAAAAACCTCAACTACCGGTGCTAGTTTTCAAAGGGCAGCCTAATGTAGCAACTTGAACAACATTTTAATTAATCTGGGATGGACAGAGAGAAACTCATAAATTTTTTTGTCTAAGTGTTGAGCACCGGTATATGAACCGGTGCTCAGAAACCGGTGCTCACACTCTGTTTTTCAAGTACTCTGCCTCAAAATAGAGCATAATCCCTACACTTTAGCACCGGTATTCAATGTTTTTTCCGGTGCTATGAATGACAATAGGTTTAATTTCTTGTTAAAATTTATGTAGTAAACATAAATGACCAAACATAATCATAGAATTCCATTAAAAACATGCTCAAAGCCAAACAAAATGGTGCTAAAGGGTACAAAAGTGATCGAGAAAACAAAAAGACCACCTTATCTTTTCCTTTTCAAGACAACATCACCACCAACGATATTTCGATTCTCGTCCACCCACAGTCCATCCCCATGTGATCGCCTAATTACAGATGATGGTCCACCGATGTCCTCCAAACTAGGGAATGCAGACAGAAACTCTGCAATGTCCGATTTGACATTGCTTCCAATTTCATCTTCATAAAAGTACTTCTTGTTGTGGAGTACACCATGCCACTTCTCATTGCTTGGGTCTCTGATATAAACACATTTCAAGCTTGTGCCACTAGGATAAACTTGTCATTCCCGTAGCCCACACGATTCAAGTCCAATACCGTAAAACCCATTAGCATCTCGGTACGTACCCCGAAACCATTTTCCACCCAGCGGTACTTGAACACCACCAATTTAAACTCAACATAATCCAGCTCCCAAATATCCTATATGACCCTATAAAATGGCTTGACATCAACGATTGGTTTTTTGTATCTCTTGCTTGACTACCACATAGATTCAGATTCCAGAAAAATGTCGTTATTCTGATTTGTACTCTTGCTATCCTTGGAAAGAGTTGAAAATTGTATCCATTAATGTCATAGCAATTAACTTCTCAATGTGGTGCCCTTGCAAATGCACGTAGTTTAGACGGCATCCCATCCACATTACAACGATTATTAAATCAGTTAACAAACATTGCAGAATACTCAAGTTGCAACTGGTTAGAGGGCCATTTGGGATACGGTTGTTCCAATTTTGAAATTTGCTCATCAACATGCATAGTTGTCTCACTACTATTACACAAAACATAAAGATGGACTTTCATCAACTCAGCATTGAAGGGTGTGTATAGGGTACATTTCGTACGTGGGATCCCATTCTTCCTGCCACTGTGGACATGCTGAGGAACTCCAATTTTTGTTTTCCCGAGAAAATTTGAAGTGCAATACTCAATGATCTCCTCCGTGACATACCTCTGGACAATGCTGGCATCGGGTCGGCACCGATTGTGTACATAACCCTTGAAGACCCCCATGTTCCACTCAAAAGGGTACATCCAATGCATCCCAAAGGGACCACATATTCAAATTTCCCTAACGACATGGACTACAAGATTGACCATAATGTCAAAGAATGCCAGGGTAAAATACTTCTCAAACATACAAAGCACAAGTATCCCCTCACACTCCAACTCATCAAACTGTTTTCTACTAATATTCTTACAGGAAATGGAGTTGAAAAAGAAACATATGTGCATGATGCAGAATCTCGCCTCTTCCTCCAAGACACCACAGATAGCCATGGGAAATATTTGTTTCATCAACACGTGACAATTATGGGATTTCAGTGCATTAAGACACAATTCATCATTCACAAACCGACTTACATTGGAAGAGTAGCTAGATGGTACCTTGATTCCTCTTATGCACTCACATACCGACCTCTTCTCGCTGATAGTAAGATTTTAAGGGGCTGGTGGTAGGTACATCCGTTTACCTCTGACCTCCAGAGCTAAATCAAATCTAATACCGAGTTCAACCAGGTCGTTCTGTGCATTCAGGTTGTCCTTCCTTATACCAAGAATGTTTAGTAGTGTACCAATTAGAATCTCACACACATTCTTCTCTATGTGCATCACATCCAAATAATGACGAACCACCAGAGTCTCCCAGTACAACAAATCAAAGAACATCAATCTTTTCTTCCAAGGCCCATCATTTAAGGCAACCACTTTTGATAGCTTCTTTCCTAGAACAAAATTGAGTTTCCTCACCTTATCATGGATGGAAAACCCACTCAAAATGAATGTCGTTTTCTCGTAACTTGTTCTTTGCTGGGAGGAATTTCCTATGACTAAGATACACAGTCTTCCAATCATTTTTAAGCTGCGTAAAATCACTTGCTTCCTCACACACAGGACATGCCTTGTGACCCTTCACAACGTAACCCGAAAGATTACCATATGCCAGAAAATCATTAATAGTGAAGAATAGCATGACCTTCAGATTGAACTCTGTCCCACGATAACCATCAAACATCTCGACACCTTCCGACCACAAAAACTTCAAATCATCAATGAGTAGAGCTAGATAAGTATCGATGTCATTTCCGGGTTGCCTTGGACCGGAAATCAATAATGGCATCAAAACATATTTCCTCTCCATGCATAGATGAGGAGAAAGATTGTAAATACGCAGCATAACAGGCCATGAGCTATGTTTCGATGACATATTACCAAAGGGATTCTTACCATTGTTACACAAAGCCATTCTCAAATTCCTAGGTTCAGTAGCAAACTTAGGATACATGTTGTCAAACTTCTTCCACTGATCCCCAACTGCTAGGTGACTTATGATATCATTTTCAACACAATCCCTATCCTTGTACCATGTCATGTTTTTTGCATCAACAACATTCTTGAACAATATCTTCAGCCTGGGGATAGTAGGAAGGTACCACTGGCATTTCGCAGGGACCTTTTTCCTTACCTTCACAACGATCTCTTCATCCACAACATCATTTCTTCTTTTCTTATAACGAGATACCTTGCATACCGAGTAAGCCACTGCTCTTTCCAACGCATCCCGATGCAAAACACAAATCTTTTTATACTCCATTCCCATAGGGCAAAATATTCTCTTCGCATCGTACAAGTTGTCCGGTAAACCATTTCCGGGAGGGAGCTTCTCACTCAAAATCTTCAACAACTTATCCATGCTAGTTTTGGTCCACAAAAAAATGCCTTTCAAATTGAACAACTCCATCAAACATGACATTACAGTGTCCTTCTTCATTCAACCAGGATACAACAATTTGTCCTTCTCATCCAGAAATTTTGACAGAACCTCAGGCCTCCCCTGAAATTCATCCACCACATCCTCACACATGTCATCCAATTTCAAATCCCCATAATATTCCCCCTTGCTACCTACAACCACGTCCAGTGGTGGTTTCTCCCCATGAAACCAAATAATCCTTCCAGAACCCTCTCTTGTACAAATGGAGTTGTAACAAGTCCCGATGTCAGTGCGCCTACAATTCTTACAATCACTACATGGACATAGGATGCGCTTTTCATAAATAAATGCATAGTCCAATAAGTCCCCAACAAAAGCTATAAATCCATCACTCACCAAGCTAACGTTATGGTACACATGCTTATGCCTCTTGATGGAATGGTAGATGTCTACAATGTAATCAATGTGAAACTTTTAAACATCCAAAGCAATATACAACTACACCATAAACACTAAGCTTATTCATAACACACCCTATAAACATGCAACATACAAGATCACACACTGCTACAATCCTATCACACCTCATATATAAAATCACATGCATTCAAAGCCATTCATTACATCAACAACATTTGCTAACAAACCCTATTCATCAAGAGTGTGAACAAACATTACAATGTACAAACTCACAACACATTTATTGCAACAGATGATTCCTCACATATTCCACCATAAAAGATAAATTCTGAACAAAAAAAGGTGTACTTTCAAGGGAATTCATTTAAGAGCATTCAATGTCTTCTTCACCCCAAAATTGCCAATAATGAGCTCCAAAATCCACTTCTTTCCTTCTTTTTTTACCCGATCAAAATGGTGGTAGGTAAGCATTTAATGCATCAATAGCACCGGTTGCAACCTATAATATCGGTGCAAAAGGTTCGGGTGAAGCAATAGCACCAATTTTTTTACCGGTGCCATAAATAAAAATTAAGAACCGGTGCAAAATAATTTACTTATTTCCCGCATTTTCAGATATTCCCTTAAAAGCAATGGTATATGACCGGTGCTCTCATATTCTTGTGTTATAAAAACAATAGCACCGGGACAACTTCACCGGTGCATATTTTTATAACGGTGTTTAAAGTTTTCCCACCATTTTTCCCTAAAGGCACGGGTCCACTAACCTTTACCAGTGTTTTTTTAACAATTTTCCGCGTAAATTTTTATCAGACATCACTTTTCCGCACTGGTATACAACGTACCGGTGCTTAAAACTACCAAAACATTTATTATTCCAATCATAGGCACCGGTATTATACCGGTACATTTTTCCGGTTCTATTACCTTTTAGGCACTGGTTATTCTTCCATGGATCATTTTACCAGTGCAACGGATAATTATTAGTACTGGTATGCTAGCACCGGTATATATCTACCAGTGCCTATGTACCTGCTTTCCAGAAGTGTTTGGACAATGATTTGTTTCACATACAGACCATACATTACATTATGAAGATAATACCAAAAGGTGAGACACTATATGGGGTGGTTTTGATTGATCATCGTAAGCAAAAAAAACAATTCAAGCGAGGCCTCGAGTCATAATGGACGAATGATATCATTCGGAAAAGATGTTGCAGAAGAGTTTTCTTTTGAGATTAAGGGGATTGACTCCATTTGGGTAAACCCATCTTGATATCAATAGGTGGCACAGGAGTGGAGCAGCGTACAAACGAAACTTCAACTCAATTTAGGGATTCAAGCGAATCTCTAGAGACCTACTTCTTGATAAGATGAATTTAACTGAATTGATTTAAGGGAAGATAAGAATATCTCAGTTTTCTTATTATCAAATATGAATTACAAATCAAAATAATAGAGCTATAAATAGTACCCTCAATTCTAATCACAATCAGAATAGGTAGAGTAATTCTACCTTAACTTAAATAGACTTCACCAAAACCAACTAGAAAAAGGAAAATAAACTTAACCGAAACCAACTAGAATAAGGAAATAAAATAAAGAACCCTAACCCTAACCCTAAATTATACAAAGTCGCGAATGGCGGTGATCCTAAGATGCTGCTGCATCAGAACCCCCCGGGTGAGAAGGATTTGCCCTCAAATCAGAAAGTGGATCAGGAGGAAGAAAATGAGTCAGGTATTTGACATTGACATGTCAGAAGTGTTGATATCCGAAGGTAGGTGAAAATGATAGGCATTGTCATTGATGCGTTCAAGAACTTCCAACAGACCAATCTTCTTGGCTTACCGCTTGTTATAAACATGAGAAGGCACACAATCACAAGTAAGCACAGCCCAAACAAGATCACCAACTTCAAAGACAAGACGACGACGATGAATATCGGTAGCCTGTTTAAGGCTACAAATTTGCTTTAGCCAATGCGTGAGCATCCAAAATATGATCCACAAAATTGTCAGCACCCCCATGCAGATACAAATGATCTGGAAGCGAAGAAAGATCAAGAGGACATCGAGGAATAACCTCATAGATGACTTGAAAGGAACTAAACCCAGTGTTTCAATTGAGAGCATGACTGTGAGCAAATTTTGCCTGTGGAAGCTTAGAATCCCGTGATTTAATAGACGAGCCAACCAAACACCGCAGTAGGTTACCCAAAGAATAATGAGTAGCCTCGTTTTGCCCATCTGACTGAGGGTGATATGCACAACTCATATCAAGACTCGTGTCAAGGATTTTCCACAAGGATCTCCAAAAATGTCCAAGAAAATGTGAGTCCCGGTTTAAAACAATAGACAACGGCAAACCATGTAGAGGATAAATCTCCCACAAAAATGATCGACCACCACAAATAAGGAGTCATATCCCTTCTGAGTATGTGGAAGTCCCAACACAAAATCCATACTAACATTGGTCCAAGGTTGTGTCGGAATAGGCAAAGGAAGATACAAACCCACATTCGATGCTTGACCTTTAGAAGTCGGACAAGTGACACAACGCTCAACAAAATGTTCCACATCACGACGAAGCGAAGGCCAAAAATACGTGGAAGAAGCCAAGTGTAAAGTACAATCACAACCGTCATGTCCCTCGTTATGAAGCTCAGATGTTAGTTCCAAATGAAGGCTACAGTCAGGTATGCATAAACGGTTATCCTAAAATAAGAACCCATCATGAATAGCATCTGGAACCATAGAACCCTCCGTAACTGCATCCCAATTAGGACCAAAAAAATGGATCAGTGGAGTAGAGATCCGCAAATGAACTAAACTCGGGGACCAACACGTGAAGAACTACGAGTAAAGAGTGACGCCTACTCAAAGCATCGGCAACATGATTACTAGTTCCAAAGGTGTGCTTGATGAAGAAAGTGAAATGCTTGAGATAGACATACAAGACGCATGGAGGAACGATACCTTGTCCTGGTTTCCCAGATATTTGAGGCAATATGATCCGTATACAGGACAAATTCTTTGTGAAATAAGTAATGTCCCCAATGCTTAATAGTGTGCATGATGCCATAGAACCCAATGTCGTAGGTACCATAACAAAAACGTTCCTCCACAATTTTTTCACTGAAGAACAATTTCGCTGGCTCAGCACAGCACCAATACCCATCTTGGAGGGGTCACGATGTAGCTCGAAGGCCAAATTAAAATTGGAAAGAGCTAACATTGGGGCTGAGCTAAGCTTCTATTTGATGATATTGAATGCATTCGTTGTGTCCGATGTCCAAAAAAACTTCCATCGCAAATGAAGTCCGTAAAAGGGGCCATAATAGCATTAAAATGCAGAACAAAATGGTGGTAGAAAGATGCCAAACCATGAAAACTGCAAGCTTCAGAAATAGTCGTTGGTTGTGGCCAAGTTACGATTGCTGAAACTTTGTCGGGGTCGACGGCGAGACCGGTAGCTGAGACAATATAACCCAAGAAGTGGACCTGGGAGTAACCAAAGGAACACTTCTTCTTTATTGCATATAGTTTTTCACGCTGTAACACAATAAGGACCTCTTCCAAATGTTGTAAATGCTCTTCGAGAAATAAACTCAATATTAAGATGTCATTGAAGTATACGATGACAAACTTCCCAATCAAAGGTCGCAAAGCTTAATTCATAATGTTCATAAAAGTGGTGGGCGCATTTGACAAACCAAACAGCATTACCGACCTTTCAAAAAGGCCTTAACAAGTTTTAAAAGTTGACTTCCACTCATCGCCCTAACGGATACGAGTCTGATGATACCACTTCGTATATCAAGCTTGAAGAAAACACAAGATGAACCAATTTGATCGAGTAGGTTGTCCAAACGAGGGATTGGAAAATGATGAAGGACAGTGCTTTTGTTAATAGCTCAACTATCCACGCACATGCACCAAGAACCATCCTTTTTTTGGTATGAGCAACTTTGGGACCGCGCACGAGCTAATACTTTCACACAAAAATCCTTTAGACACTAATTCCTTAACTTGTTTACGTAGTTCATCATGTTCACTGGGGATCATGCGATAGTGTGGTTGATTTGGAAGAGCAGCGTCCTGAACCAATTCGATATAATGTTGAATGCCGCACAAAAGTGGTGATCTGGGTGGTAGATCTTCTGGAAAAAAATTTGAAAATTCATCGAGTAAAGTGGAAAATTTCTAATAATACGGTTACAGTACCAGTATTTGGCATCATTTGTGAAAACGCATTCGACGAATGCGTTCTCTATTTTCTCAATATTTTTTTAAAAAAAATTACTCGAGGAAGATTCAGTGAATGTGTCCTCTTCTTCTTTTTTTCGTTAATTTCTAGAATTGTCTTAATGGGAGATTACACGTGGACGAGGACGCATTCAGTGAATGCGTCCTCCAATCCGTCTTCAAAA
Source organism: Rubia yunnanensis (assembly GCA_037428765.1). Lineage (NCBI taxonomy): Eukaryota > Viridiplantae > Streptophyta > Magnoliopsida > Gentianales > Rubiaceae > Rubia > Rubia yunnanensis. The sequence continues at coordinate 57,500,275 of CM075069.1, read as the reverse complement.
TCTGAAATTTCCATAAACGTTTTCAGTCTTCATCCTCTTCATCTCTGCCTCCTTTCCGCCTCCTCCACCTTCGAGCCTCCTCCTGTCCGCCTCCTTTCCCTGGTCCATCACGAAGTCCGACTCCTCCCTGCTCCTTCCGGCTTTGTCATTGGTTTCCGCCGTACATTGTTCGAGACCGAGGTTTTTTACTTATTTTTCTTAACCCTCCAATTCTCTATATTAGGTTGTTCTTGGTTGCTTTTTTGTTGAAAATTACTGTGAATTTGTAGCTAAACACGACAGACGGCAGTAAGTGCGAGATTTTGCCGCTGTGGGCATCCTGTTGACCGTTGTTGACCACCGTTGACCGCCGCTGACTGCCGGTGACCGGAGTTGACTTCCGTTAATTGACCTTGACCTCGGTTGCATTCTCCCTGTCCGTGATTTTCAAACTCTTGACTAGTCAATTTCTGAGTTTCCTAAAGGTAATTGATTTTACGAATTTGTTGAACGATTATATGTTAGTTGTCCTACAATATTTGTATTGAATTGTGTGTCTCAATGTAATTTGTGAAGTACCTGAAAAAATCTTGTGAATATGAATGTGTTGTATGATTGTGTGTACTAAGAATGATTATGTATGATGTGATGCTATGAAAGTGTAGAATGTGGATGCGTGATTTTGTGAATCGAATATGTGAATTGTTAAATAATTTTTGTATTAGGTTTGTAGTTATAGTTTTATAATGCATTTGTATTAAAATTAATGCTTTTTTATAATGCAGTTGTACGATGTTTTTGATGGTGTATATGTATAAAGGGGGTAAGGTTAAGTTTGATTTGACTGTGGGTGTGTATTATGATCCTCCAATACCGGAGCGGAACGTGACTCTCGAGAGGAGGTTAAACCACTCCGAGTTAGTTGATTTAATCATGACAAGGCTTGGTATTACAAGTGAGGGGTACATCTTGAAAATATATTACCGTTGTCCTGAGCTGATTGGTTCGGCCGTATACTATCGGTGTTATAATGTGGAAGATGATGAGTCTACCCCGTTCTTCTTCAACATTGTTGATCGATTGTCGTTATCCTCAACGAATTTGTACATTATTACGGAGAAGTTGAGAAGCACCATTGGCGTGGAACGGCCAAGCACATTCATGTCGTTGTTGAGCAACATGCAGAACATTACCACTATACCTAGTTTAGCAACCCCTGTTCATTGCTGAGGTTTTGACATTGGTGAGTCCAGCCAACCCAGTGTGTTTGTTCATGTAGATTGCGGTCAGCCATCCACAAGTGGTGGTATCTACGGTATAGACCAAGATAAGCCGAATGTCTTCGATGATGATTATGTGGGTGACATTGGCAACCACATTATTCGTCATGTTGGCAGCGAAGACGATGGTGAGGAAGCTGAACTTGATGAAGGAAGTGAAGATGATCGTTCCTTATCAACATATTCGAATCATGGGGACGATGATGAACAAGTGGTGTGCACGAACAATGTATCCACGTCATTTCATATTCTAGTGAATCCTGATACACAGGCCTACTATAGGGATTATGGGGGCCCTGATGAGATAGCTATGACCCAACTCATTTTGGTGTCGGATTTCTGCTTGTGATCAAGCGACTGGTGAAGTGGAGTTGGGTATGCAATTCCAGACGAAGCCTGAATTGGTAGAAGCTATTTCTAGGTGGAGTTCCATGATGAATAGGGAACACAGAGTCGTGGAGAGCAGGTCACGCACATGGTATGTGAAATGCAGGGATATTGTCGAAGGAGCTTGTAATTGTCTTTGGGTTGCCAGAGCTAGCAAGAAGGCTTCGCATGGCATGTGGGAGATCACCAAATGGGCAAGTAGCCATGCGTGTGTTGGTGCAGGTCGATCTATGGATAACATGAATCTGACATCGGTGATGATTGCTCGTTCAATTCGCCACCACATTGATGTAAACCCTTCATACACGATGAAAGATGTACAAGCTCAAGTCAAGACGGAGTTCAATGTCACCCTTTCCTATAAGAAGGCGTGGAATGCTCAACAGAAGGCAATTGACATGGTATTCGGAACTTGGGAGGAATCATTTGAACAGCTGCCAACGTATATGAATGAGCTTGTCAGGGCTAATCTGAGCACCGTTGTTGATTCGGCGGACGTACCTGACAGAATACACGGGCACGGGTGTAGGAAATTTAAATTTGTGTTCTGGGCATTTGGTCAGGCAATTGAAGCCTTTCACCATTGCAGGTCGGTCATTAGTGTGGATGGATTCCAGGGACTCCTAGATTCCACACCGATACACATAGACCATTCCCTCATCACTTCCTTTGTGGAGCATTGGCGACTTGAGATGCACACATTTCACCTGCCGATGGGGGAGGCTACGGTCACATTGCAGGATGTAGGGATGCTATGGGGTCTTCCGGTCGATGGGATCCCAGTCACAGGTGTAGACACTAATAGGCGTACGAAGGACTGGATGAGAGTGTGCACAGACTACCTGAGTGCTACACCCGACCCCAGTGTTATCCAAGGGGGTCACATTAGGGCCAGCTGGTTGGGAAACTTATTGCACAGTCCATTCCATATTGATCCTACTGAGGTACAATGTCAACAGCAGGGTAGAGTTTTCATTCTACTGCTGGTTGGGGGAATGCTCATTTCAGACACGTTTGGCCACCTTATCCCTTTGCTCTACTTGTTGGTACTGATGGATCTAGGTGCAGCACATCAGTACAATTGGGAGAGTGCCATTCTTACACAATTTTACAGGTGCTTATGTGGCCCTCCACCTATGAGGAACAGAGTGAAATACATTAGCCATACTATAGAATTGCATGTGGACTTATGAATACCGTGGATTGAGGAATAAGACATGTACCGGGATCCAAGAGCACTCATCGTCACTGTCACCTGTAGTGCCCCGGAAGGTCGGATGGATGGTATGCGTTCCCATGCCCACAACTGCCAATAAATGCAATAGAAATGCCCGTTAATATTAAGCACGGTAGGTACGAACGACTATGTTGACCAATAATTTTACCTGTAGCAAGACTAGTGGCCCAGATATGGATTTAGATTGTGGGATTGCCGCGTCACATAACGACCTGTACAAGCATGCAAGAATGGAACTACCCCAACTGTACCGATGGACTGCACCCAGATCTGTAAGTGCGGATAAGTAGAGCAATGGGATGAGGTGGTCGGACATGTCGGACATCAGCATTCCCCCAAGAAGCAGCAGAAGGAAAACCCTAGCCCGCTGTTGGCATTGTACATCAGTGGGAGCAGCGGGGAACGGACTGTGCAATACCGTTCCTAACCACCTGGCCTTAATGCGACCCCCCCCCCCCTGATACAAGTGGGGTCTGGTGTAGCTCCCAGGTAGTCTGTGCAGATGAGCTGCCATTCCTCCGTATGCCTGACGGTGTTAACACCTGTGACTGGGATGCCATCGAGCGGTAGACCCCACAGGACCCCTATATCCTGCAAGGTGACCGTAGCCTCCCCCATTGGTAGGTGAAACGTGTGCGTCTCCGGGCGCCAACGCTCCACTAGGGCGCTGATGAGGGAGTGGTCAATTTTTATTGTGGCAGAGTCCAGGAGTCCCTGAAATCCCGTGTCCCGTACATACCCCATAACCTGTTCTGGCAGTCGGTCGGTCCAGCATGCCCCGTCGCACCGACGTACCTGCAGTGCCTCGTCCTCTAAACATCCATTGTATAGGGCACGAGCACGGTGCTCCTGATGGAGGTACAGCAAGTCCTCCTCAATGGGTCCCGGATGGTACATGGTGTTTTCCTGCGATCAAGTATCAACCCTAGTTAGATGTTTTTTCTGGAAGAATAGCACAGATAAAAGTAACACTGCGTGATGTGAGACATAATTCGCAAATATAAGTAATACTACGCAATCTGCTACACATATCATTTAGTACAAGAAATACTAGATCACACTACGAACGACGGACTAAGCATGCCCTCTCCTGTCGATGTACAATGCAAACACAATGACAGTTAGAGGTAGTACTACAGACACCATATGACACCACGATACTAAGCACGCCCACGCCTACGCACGCCCCTGGTTTCCCCCGCCACCCTTTCATCCATCTGATTCCTTATCCTCCTCTCCGCAAACTGTCCACGCCTCCTGTTGCGAAACTTTTCTGCATCCGGAATCAACCTCCAACGGGCACGCTCCCAGAGTGATGGATCTCGCACGGGCATGAAACCCTGACTGTATTGTTGGACATATGTGGTCGTGTGATACACCCTGTCACATAGACTTGCAGGATCGTCACGTCTGTGCCGACAAACGGCCAAGGCATGGGAACAAGGGAAACGAAAAATTTCCCATTCGCGACAGGTGCACTCTCTTCTTCAGTATTTAACCGTGTAATGTCGTTCACTTATGCTCCCGTCGATGTTCCTCGCCACAACCCTGTAAGTCTGCGACGCATCCCTGTGCCAATGTATCCTCTTTCCGAAACTTTTTCCAGTCCTCTCAGGGAACACGGACCTGGATGAACGGGCAATATCTCATATTCAGCAAACCGGCATGCAGGTAAATCTGAAAATGCAATTAACGGAGAAAATACCTCCAGTTCGTAGCGTCGGTAAGCCTTTGTGCAAACATTTCAACAGTCCGCTCGAACGTTGCTTTGACACACGCTGTTATTGGGAGATGGCGTGCGCGCCGTAAACAGTTGTTGAAGCTCTCTGACAGATTCGTCGTCAGAATTCCCCAACGCCGATCACCGTCATCGAAGGCAAGACACCACGTACTCCTATCTTGCCGTTCCAGCCAAGCCCAAGCAGATGGATCCATACTCTCCAGCTCCTCCTTGTACTCCTTCCACCTGCTCTCTCGCCTGGCACTACCAAGCTGCCACACCAGAGTCTTCATAAGCGCATTCTTGAACTTCCCACGATCATGTGATAAGAAGTTGGACTGAAAATGCCGCAAGCAAATCCGGTGGTATCCGGCTGGCTCCATCCACACCTCCATAGTCGTCATCGCATTTACAAGTCCTGCATGCCTATCTGATATGACACAGATAGGTCTGCTATCACCACCAACAACGTGAAGATGCAGTCTCCCCATGAACCAGTTCCATCTTTCGTTAGACTCCTCGTCGATAATTGCATAAGCGATGGGGAGGATGTAATCATTTGAATCATGGGTCACGGCGACCAGTATTGTGGACTTATATGCACCTCTCAAATGAGTCCCGTCTACGCTGATCACTGGCCTGCAGTGGCGGAAGGCTGCAATTGCCTGACCGAATGCCCAAAACACAAATTTAAATTTCCTACACCCGGGACCATGAATTCTGTCAGGCACGTCAGCCCAATCAACAACAGTGCTCGGATTAGCCCTTACAAGCTCATCCATAAAAGTTGGGAGTTGTTCAAACGAATCCTCCCACGTTCCAAATACCATGTCAATTGCCTTCTGCCGAGCATACCAGGCCTTCTTGTAGGAAATCGTGACATTGAACTCATCGCTCACCTGAGCTCGCACATCTTTCACGGTGTACGAAGGGTTTACATCAATGTGGTGGCAGATTGAACGAGCGATCATCACCGACGTCAGATTCATGTTACCCGTAGATCGACCAGCCCCGACACACCCATGGCTACTACCCCATTTGGTGATCTCCCACATACCATGCGAAGCCTTTTTCGAAGCTCTGCAAACCCAAACACAATTCCCAGTTCCTTCGACGACGTCCTTGCATTTCGCATACCATGTGCGTGACCTGCTCTCCACAACCCTGTGTTCCCTGTTCATCATAGAATTCCACCGAGAAATAGCTTCGACCAACTGCGGCTTTGTCTGAAATCGCATACCCACGTCCACTTCACCAGTCTCTTGAACATAGGTAGAAATGCCGGACCCAAAATGGGTAGGGTCATAGCTATCCTCATCGGGGCCCCCATAATCTCTATAGTAGGCCTGCGTGTCCGGGTTTGCCAGAATATGAAACGACGTGGGTACGCTATTCGTCCTCGCCAATTGCTCTTCCTCTTCACCAGGATTGGAATCGGTTGATAAGGTACGATCATCCTCAGTTCCACCGTCAAGTTCAGCTTCATCGCCGTCATCTTCGCTACCGTCATGCCGAGCGTCGCGGTCGCTACCGTCACCCACGTAATCATTGCGGAAGACATTCTTCTCGCCAGGGTCTACCACATACAAGACACCACTTGTGGACGGCTGGGCACAATCCACGTGGGCATACCTACCTGATTGGCTGGGCTCACCAAATTCAAAACCCCGGCTACGAACAGGTGGTGGTATACTGGGTACCAATAGGGAGTTTTGCACGTTGCTCAGCAATGACAAGAACGTGGTCCCCCGCGCCCCAACATTAGCGATTGGTAACTGTTCCACAACAATGTAAAAATCCGCAGAAGACAATGACATTCGATCAACAATGTTGAAGAAGAATGTGGTCGACTCATCATCTTCCACAGGATAACATCGATAGTATACCGCGGAACCAACCAGCTCGGGACATCGGAAATACATTTTCAGCGAACAACTCTCCCTCACAATGACCAGTCTCGTTACAATTACATCAACCAATTCTAAGTGGTTCAACCGCCTCTCGAGAGTCACAACTCGCTCCGGTATTGGAGGATCATAATACACACCCACACTCAAATCAAACTTGATCTGACCCCCTCTATACATATACACCCCCAAAAACATCGCCCAACTGCAACACAAAAACACATAACTTCAGATTCACACTCGTCGGACATTCCTATTCATTGTATCGTCAAGTACGTACATTTCCTACACCCGGCCACTATGACAACACTACAGACACAGACATAACACATTAATCAGTTCAACGGCTATACATAGGCATCACTTTCATTTCCTTCTCAGTCCACATTCTAGTTCACAAGATCCTCAAATGTCATTACTTTTTCTACAAGCTCAACGGACCAGTCACTAAATAATTCACATCATTACTCCATCCAGTCGCACAAGATTACTAAACGCAACGGACCAAACTTAATCATTCAAAGTACACACACAATTGCACACATAAAATTATATTAACCACATTCCTCCGGGATCTCTAGGGATTATAAACCATCCCAACAGCCAACAACTGACAGTCCGCGGGTAATACACACATAATCTCTTGGAACACGTTCGTATAATTATTCATGGCGCAATTAACTACATTCATACGGATAACGTAGTGGGTGAGAGTGTGCGACTTACTGAGAATCCGGTCAATGGTGAAACACAGCGCCGAGCTAAGCGGTCAACGTCGGGTCGACGTCGGGTCAACGTCGGGTCAACATCAGGTCAGCGCGGTCAACGTAGATTCGAGGCGTTCAGTGTGTATTCGCAGCGGTCAACACCCGGGTCAACACAGTCAACGGCGGTCAATGTCCTGGTCAACGTCGGGTCAACGCGGTTAACGTCCAGCTCTTTCAACTACAACCAAAATCCCATTAGAAAATCAGTAGTAGTAAACGGAAACCCAAACAAAAATTGCGCAAAAAACCAGGAAACCATACCGGATGTTTTAAAAAATATTAACTGCGATCGAAAGTGTTGGGACGCCGTTAGCGCAATGCCGGAGATGAGTGGAGGGGAATTGGCAGGATGGCAACACACCGGCGGAATGGAGGCTAGCAGAATGACAAAATCGAGAAATGGTTGAGGAGGAAGATGAGGAAGATGGAAAATGCTGGAAGAGGAGGAAAAAAGCGTACATTTATGCTGTTGGAGGAAGCATTTCCATAATGCAACCTGCGCCACGTGGCGCCTAGCAATTCGACCGCTCAATTTTCAGATTTTGACCGTATTTTTTTTAAAAAAAATTTAATGCCACGTGTCGCTCAGCCATTCGACCGCCCGATTTCATTTTTGACCAGAATTTTAAAAAAAAATTTCTGGCAGAGGACGCATTATGGAGATGCGTCCTCGCAACGTGGCGCAGTGCCTTTCAGCCGCATTTTCTTTACTTTGACCGGGTATTAAAAACGAAAAACACGTGGCACCACCCCTCTGCGCAACGTGTCAAAGGCTCCATTAACTCATTCCCACCAGCTTTTAGCGCTGAATTAATTACGTTGCCACGTGGCATCGCCCAATTCTGCCACGTGGTATTACCGCATTTTTTCCAGTACAATTATTCAAAAAAAAATTTGGCCAACGATGCATTACGGTAATGCGTCCTTGCCACGTGTCAGACTCTGATTCCTCTTCTGAAAACTTTGACTAAAATTAAACAAAAAAAATAAAAAATGGCAGGACGCATTACGGTAATGCGTCATTGCCACGTGCACACTCTGGTTGCTCGTTTGAAAACTTTGACCGAAATTAAACAAAAAAAATTAAAAATGGCAGGACGCATTACAGAAATGCGTCCTGCACATGCAATTTCCGTTTGTGGCTACTGTAGCCACAAACATGTCATTTTCTTGAAAATCAATAGGGCTCGAGGAGCTAGGCAAGATCTTCGGTATATCAACACCACTCCCGTTTCAGCTTCCAACTCTTTCGGTAACTCGTCTTGGTCATCTCCATATTCAATGTCAACATCACGACTGGACGTATCAAGTATTAAACCCCGGTGGTTGCGTGTTGGGCAAGAAGACTGTCGATGGCCTTGATTGTCGCAAGAGAAACAACGCAGAGTTTCTTATCGATTGGGATGAGGAGGATTAGCTGAGACAATGGATGTTTTGGACATTGAGGGAATTGGTTCAGGTCTTCCTGGCAGGGTACTTGTTGAGGGAGAATTCAGCGATTGTCGCGACAAACTCAATAGTGAAAATTTAACTTTAGTTTGTGCTTCGATCGTCAATGCTTCCTGATGTGCTTTGACAACCGTGAGTGGGTGGAAAAGATTCAGCATGTGCTAAATTTTTTTGGCATAAACCACCGATGAACCTAGCCACGACTTGAATTTCTGAATCTTGAAGATCAATACGTGTGAGGAGCAAAAATAAATTTGGTGGCATATTATTCTACGAACCGATTTCCTTGTCGCAAATTTTGCAAACGTTGGAACATGATTTAGTCGTAATTGAATGGTAGAAAGGTTTTGAGTAGATGCTTCTTCAGTTTTTCCCACAACATGATTTTAGGTTTGCTCAAACAAAAATGTGAAGCTTTGGTTTGGTTCCACCAAGCTACAGCTCTTTTGCGAAAACACATTGCAATAACGGGGACACAGTGCTCCAATGGAATGCGCTTGAATTCCAAGATTTCTTCAAATGTAACTATCCAATCAAGCAATTCCTTGGCGGTCGAGCCACCATTGAACTCGGGGATTTTAAAACTAAAACCTTGCTCCCAATGCTAATCATCTTTCTGTAGCACAATAGAGTTTGTGACTCCTCCAGCGAAGGGATTCTCGCCCTCATCGGCGTGACTGTGATGAACACCTTGTTGTTCCGGCGGTGGTGGTGGTGCTTACTGCATTGTGAGCTCTTTCATTGTTGCGGTGAGTTGTTGAATCTAGTCTTGGATGTGAAGGGTTTTTCGCGTAATTTCCGCTTCAGATTGCGGTGGATCACGTTGAGGCATTACCATGGTGAACAAGTTTTTCTCTGTTACCAACCTGGCACAGCATACGAACGAAACTTCAGCTCGATTAAGGGATTCAAACAACTCTCTGGAGACCTGCTTCTTGAAACGATGAATTGAATAGAACACTCAAGGGAAGATAATCAGTTTTTCTTATTATCAAATCTGAATTACAAAGCAAAACAATAGTTCTATAAATAGTACTGTCAATCCTAATCACAATCGGAATCAAAAGAGTAATTATACCTTAACTAAAATAGACTTAACCAAAACCAACTAGAATAAGGAAAATAAACTTAACCAAAACCAACTAGAATAAGGAAATAAAAAAAAGAACCCTAACCCTAAAATTATAGGAACTCGATAATTGCACTAACCCTAAGTTGCTGCTGCATCGGGAGCCAACAACAAAAAGGCATGGTCGAGCACTAGAGTGTGAAACACCGGGAAAGGGAAGGGATTTTTTGGTGCCAGAAGTAGAGCAAAGAGAGTATTTGGAGAAAGTGGGCAGCGGGAGGAAGGAGAAGGAAAGAAGGAGACGGGAAGAAGAAGTACCTGACCCGCCTGCAAGCTTATAACCTCACCCGACCCGCAATTACATAACCTTGCCTAATTTTTTCAATTGCAATTATGTCTCTGAATTGTCCATAGTTTTTTAATAGATTTTCAGAAGAACTTCTCATATAACTATGTAAGTAATAATATTAACTTAGACAACTAAATTTAAAGTTCTGGCCTTTTATAATTTATTTATTTATTTGGAAATAAGGTTAATTTCATTTAAAACCCAAAAAAGCTCATACATCTCCAACCCCCATCCTACCGAACTAGATTCAATCATAAGCTTAGCACAAAACGCCTTCAGCTTAGGTTTCAACTATGCACTATACACTATGCTATCCAAAATTTCTTTTGTAACATCTATATCATTTACATTCTTTTTTAAAACATCTATCATTTCTCAAAGTCCATATACTATATATAGTTTCAGCAATGGCAATTTTCATCACCCTCGCTCTCTCTCCTTTTCCTTTGCACTTGCTGATGATCCACTTTAGCTCTTCATCCCATGCTTCAGGTTCCCTCTGCACTTGCTTCGATAGTAGTACCTCTTTCCAGATTCTCCTTGTTTTGCTACATCGGAAGAAGAGGTGCTGCAAAGTCACATTCTTCAGTCACATTAACTCCAAATTGCTTCAATCTTTTTCCACAAAAAGTGCATTCTTCAGTCACATTAACTCCAAATCGCTTCAATCTATCTTTTGTAGCAAGTCATTTATGGCACCACATCCACAGTATAAATAGCTCCCGTGGCCTAACCTGGTTGCCACAAGTGACTGCCCTCCATTCTGCTCTTGCATGCTCCTTTCTCAGTTCCTCATAAACCTTTCTGACTTTGAACTTTCCCTCCTTCAGCTAGTTCCTCTAAGCCTCCATCTTCTTCACTTTTTCTTTGCATTTAGTCAACCTCTTCGACATTCATAAGCATGAATCAGGAAATTTCATATCCAGAACACTCACACCTTTTATATAATAGGTGTGGATCCATTTAATCCCCAGGCTATAAGTTTTAACACACGGGTTCCGGAGATTCTTACTCAAACTGACCATACTCCACTCTTCCAGTGATATCAAATTCAATCCTCCATTTCTTTTTGGTTCACAAATGCTCTCCCATGCTACAAGAGCCTTTTTTGTGATGATTTCTACACCATTCCAAAGATATAAATGATAGAGAGCCTCAATATGCTTCAAAACCAATTTAGGGACTGGGAAACATTGCAGCCAATAATTGGTAATTGCAAATAAGATGCTTATAACTAACTGTAACCTTCCTGCATAGCTGAGTAACTTGGAGCTCCATTGCTTCAACTTTTCCAGTATCTTGTCAATCAGGGGTTGGCAAACTTGCACTATTAGTCTTCTACTAGCAATGGCACACCTAAGTACTTAAAGGGCAGCTGGCCTTCTTCAAATCATGTTGCCTTTCTAATAATCTCCTTCTGCCCTTCCTCCATAGCACCAAAATAAACCTTGCATTTGGTTTTATTTACCCTCAACTCAGTGAAGGCTTCAAACTTGTGATAAGCCTGCATTAGGACTTGGACAGATTTGATTTCCCCCTAATCAAAAGTAGCACATCATCAGCGAAGTTGAGATTCACCAATTTGAGCTCTTCACGGATCTGATGAAATCTGAACTCTGGTTGCTCCACAGCCTATTGCAAGCATCGACTCAAATATTCTATGACCAGAACGAATAGTAGGGGAGAAATAGGATCCCCCTGCATCAAGCCCCTTTGAGCTTGGATAAAGTCAGTCAATCTTCCATTTATACTATACCTGTAGCTCACAGAGCTAACCCAGGCCATCACCCATTTAATGAAAATATCAGGGATCCCTAACTCCTTCATAATATCTTGCAAGGATCTCCAGTCAATGGTGTCATAGGCATTTTGGATATCCATTTGGATGAGGCATTTTGGTTCTCCTTTCTTCCTTCTATAACCCCTTATCAATTCATACCCTGGCATTATATGGTCAGGAATGCTATGGCCAGGAAAAAAAGCAGCCTCATTTTCCTAAACTATCTCAGCAATAACTCCACTTAATCTACTTGTTAGAACTTTAGAAATTATCTTATAAAGGTTTTTGCAACAAGAGATTGGTCTGGGCTCTTTTACCCGTTTTGCAGCAGGATGTGATGTCGACTATTCTGTATAGTTTCCCATGAACAAAGAAGTCATGCACTGCTTCCATGGCATCCTTCCTGATAATTTTCCAGTTTACTTTAAAAAATACTTTGCACCAAAGCCATCCAGCTCAGGCGATTTCAGATCCCCAATACCCTTCAAGGCCTCCCAAACTTCTTCTTCATTGATTCTCTTCACCAGTTTCTTTCTGCTATCAGTACTTAGAACCTTGCCCTTTCGGAGAACCTTCACATCTATCCTTCCATCCTATCTACTTTTGTCCCAATCAGGTCTCCATAAAATCTCATAATTTCCTCCTCTATATCCTCTTGTTCAAATATCATTGATCCATCAGTTTTTTCCAATTTCTATATGCCTGCCATTCGGTTTTTCCCCTTGACCATAGCATGAAATAAGCATTGTTTCTCATCAGTTTCACTCCATGTCTTGACTTTCTCAATGCATCTGATAGCTTTCTATATATTTTCTCTGTCCATTCTTTGCATTCAAGCTCTTTCTGAGCATGCACCAATTCCTTTCTTGCCATTTCCAACTGTTGTTTAGCTCCACTGATCTGTTTTACTTGGCTTCTCAATGTCCCCTACAAGTTCATCAACTTTCTCCAAACTACAAACATTGGCCTTCCTACCTGTTTTATATTCCAACAGTGTTAAATGATTTCCAGTACTTCAGGTTTTTCCAGAAACCAATTTAGATTCCTAAACTGATTTTTCACCTTTTTCTCTTCCTCACAAGTTTTGATTCTAAACAAAGAGTGGTCTAAAAACTAGCTTATAAGTTTTCCACAACTGTTGTACGATACTTAGTGAACTAGGCAACATTTGCAATAGCCCTATCTATTCGAGAATGGATAATTCCATCTAACTGTCTATTTGACCATGTGTAGTAATCACCAAAACTATCACATTCAAATAAATCAGTTTTATTCATCATCACTTCTAGATCCTAGAATTCATGGCTTTGTACCTCAATCCCTCTAACTCTATCTTTTGTTGATGAGACATTGTTGAAGTCACCAATCACTACACATGGTCCCTTTCACCATTTTTTGTGATTGTTATATTTCATTCCACAAGATTTTCCTCTTCTTCAATTGATTACTGACATACACATCCAGTACATCAACTCTCCATTAGCTCCACATACTTCACCTAGGACCATTTGCTTAGTAGTTTTCCTTACTTTAACATCCACCCTTCTATGGTTCCATAACTCCCAAATCCAACCGTTCAGATGTGCTACATAATTGTCTATAAACCTCTATTTATCCCCAAACTTCTTCCTCTCTTTTTTTCTGTTTTACCTGAGTTTCAACTATTACAGCAACTGTTGAATTCAGGTCATTGAGATGGGAGCTAATCTCACTAGTTTTTGCTGCCTTATTGAGCTCCCTTACATTCCATGCTCCTATCATGGCACATGGACATATTCCTCTGCAGGATCAAGCCAAACCTGTTGGATTTGTTCACCCTTTCCACCTGATTTCCCAGCTTCCAAGTGACCTGTTCTTCTGTTAGTTTCCACCAGTTCAGCATTGTGTTCTGTTTGCTCAGCATGCTCCTTCATTGTACCTTTTTCCTTCTCCATCACCTATTTTCCTTTGCCCTTAGATTTCACCACTCTCCACTGCTTCTAAGTTTCCTTCTGTGCATTATCCATTTTCCCCACATCTGATTTCTTTACTGCCACTTTTGCACCCCAGTTTTCTCCTTACATTTATGGTCTCCAATCTGGCATCTCTCACGGTATAGTGGCTTATTTTCCACCATGATTTTCTGATTGATCAAGCTACCGTCAACATCCTTGATCTTCACATTGTCAGGAATTCTCTGGGATATATCCACCTCCACCAACAGCCTAGCATAGAAGATCCTAGGCTTATTTGTTGTGCATTCGTCTGTGAACAGAGGTTTTCCCACAACATTCCCAATTTTCCCCAAACTACTCTTACCTCACAGTGGTAGCTTTGGCAGTGTTACCCACACAGGCACTGTTCTCACCATGTCCTTTTCTATGGGAAACGTAGGTTTCCACAGATGCAGGAGCACTGTCATTTTGAAAATAGTATAGGGCCCTTTCTTCATCACCTCATCCATGTCTCTCCTCTGTTTGAATTTAACAATGAAATATCCTCACAAACGACCAGTATTTGATCATGAATCTCTTAACTGCGTTCATCGTCAATTCCCACCCACCCCACCCCCCCCCCCCCAAATAACATACAGAATTAATGCATTCTCCCAGTACTCAACATCGTCCAGACCAATCTCTACTTCCACCTCTCCATTACTAATAGTTGGTGCTAAAAATTCAATGCTCATCCCATTCGATTGTGTTATATTGCCGCTGATTACATCTACCCATAGCCTATCATGCTCAATTAGATCCTCTCCAGTAACAGATCTAGGTTTAGGGTTTACCTATTCCGCATCTTCTTCACTGGGTTTCAGCTCTTCCTGCTTTGCTAACTCCTCTTCCCATTCCTCCTCCTGACTAGTGGCTTCAATACTCTCTCCCCATACTGATCCATTTCACTCCATTGTTGACGAGATCGCCTTCTTCTTCCTCAGCCTTCCCCATCTCCATTTCATGATTTAGATATGAAATCGTACCTCAAGTGTATTTTTTTGCACGCACTATCATCATTAGTGTGTGCCTTTTACAATTTTTAAACACTTACTAGTATTTACAGAAGTTTGGGTGAGACGGTCTCACTTAATCTTGTGGTAAAATGAGAGGTTTAAATATAATTGTTTAAAGATGAAATTGCACAGCATTTTTATGGAATAGATTCTGTTATTATTGGACCCTAGTTGTTGCTAAATAAACAGGTG
This sequence comes from Rubia yunnanensis, assembly GCA_037428765.1. Classification (NCBI taxonomy): domain Eukaryota; kingdom Viridiplantae; phylum Streptophyta; class Magnoliopsida; order Gentianales; family Rubiaceae; genus Rubia; species Rubia yunnanensis. The sequence goes on along the minus strand of CM075069.1, from coordinate 57,485,170 downwards.
GCTGAAATTATTAGAATCATCCCTTGCATTGTATACTGGTCTATTTTGCGTGCAAAAAATGTATTCATATTTGTCGAAATCAACCAAGATTTTAAAACCATTATTCTACACTTTATGAATCTGATAAATTGTGTGTTATTGGCTCACGGAAAGCATGCTTTCTTATCATCTTCTATTCCAGTGTGCACATTTGCAGGAAAATTAAAAGGAAATAAAGTCCAAAGATTTTAAATTGGACACTTTCAGATGATATTAAACTGATTGCTGACGGATGAGTCTTGAAGAATGGAAATTCGAGCATAGGATGGATTCTCAGGGATCAAGAAGGAAGACACATCACTTCAGCATTCAAGACTTTACCAAGCTGCTCAACTTTAGAAGTTGAAACAATAAGGTCTATATATGGCAGAGATGAAGGGAATCAGAACAATACATATTGAGACTGACTCGCTTGTGCTAGTCAAATTATTAAGAAGAGAACTGAAGTTTCCTTGGTGTTGCTGGGAAAACATGAGACAATTATGGAAGCTAATGGAGAAGATAGAATGCAAAGTCTCTGAGTCTCACATATCTACAACGAAGCAAACAAAGTGTCTGACTCCTTAGCTACACTTGCATCCAACAAAAAGGTAATTAATTTTCTCTTTTGCAGGTTTACCAAAGGATGTTTAAGAGGGAGACTCATAGCAAAGACTTTAGTGATTCTCTCTGCCTTCTCACTAGAATTCTCTCTCTTCAATAATGAACACAGAAACCAACAAACATCTTCTCCCCACATAACCCATCATTACCAATAACGTCCATATTCTAAACAAGGAAACACTCACCCACCACCACACCATGGTGGCTCCGCCCACCGGCGAGAGTCTGCCAACATCATATCTATCCATTTTGACCCAAAAACAATAGCTAAACCAACCACCATCTCATCTCTACAAGAATCTACCTCTGAAACTTAACCTCATAACTGAATTCAAAGAAGAGATAACGGTGCTTTTTCAAGAAGATGAAATAGATCACCTCTCAGAACCCTTCAAGCGCAATTTAATCGGCAAGTTTGCCAGGGGGAGGCCATCTCTAGAGTTTCTTCGACAACAATTCAAAAAGATCAGATTTAAAAAAGATGCAAACATCACAGCTCTAGACCGAAGGCATGTGTTCATCAACTTCAAGCTTGAGGAAGACATTCAACGTTGCTAGATCAAGAGAAATTGGAACCTAGGAGGCACAATCATGAAGGTCCTTAAGTGGACAAAGAACTTCGATGTAAAGGAGGAACCACCGGTGGTACCAATCTGGCTATCAGTCAAGTTCCCGATGGCATACTATCTGCACAAAGATTGCATACCCCTTATAGCCAGCCGCCTAGGAGAGCTCATATTTGCAGACCATCCAACGATCAATCATACAAGACCTTCAACAATCCACCTCTATGTAGAGATGGATCTCACTGGCGACTTCCCGGAGAGAATAAGAGTGGGTTCTACAAAAGATAGCAAGTGGTATGATATTCGATATGAAGACCATCATTTCTACCGCACCAAATGTCTAAAGATTGGGCACAAAAAAGCCGATTGTGGGGTTCGAAAAGCCTCAAAAGAGGTGAAGGAACAGTGGAATCCCTAACCTTGAATATGGTTCAAGGGGACACACACTACAGCAGTGGAGAAAAATAAATGAAACACACAAGGAGGAGGATGAAGTATTTCAGGATGTTGTTGACAACATATTGCAGGAAACGATAGAGAAGAAAGATGAAGACGAGGAGGACATCCCGACTAAGCAAATGACATATAAAAAGCAAGCAAGCATAAGGATTTTTCATAGTGCCGAGCTTAAGGATACAACAAAAAGAAGTCACAACAACTGGCAATCCCTTGTTGACATTCAGATCAATGCCAAAAAACATATCATTCAAACCTCAAATAAATTCCTTATTTTTCAGGATCATATAAACTCTCAGGCAAAACTGACTGGAAAAATTTCATCTTAGGTACAGGATGTTGAAGACAACCAAGGAGAACATAAAGAGAGGAATGAGGAACAACAAATTGATGCACACCAACAGACCCCTACTAGTGCTATTCAACCACAAATTCAAGACCAAGACAGCAATAATGGGAAGAACCTTGAACACGGAGAACAACCAGGAACCTCAGTACAAGGTAATCACATCCAAGGTAACATCAAACCACCTGATAAGAAAAGAAGTAGAAATTTCTTCAGATATCCTAACACTGTAGTCACTCACTTGAAATCAAAATCAAAGAGTTCCAATGAATGTTAAAATCCTAACTTGGAACCTGAGAGGTATAGCTGGATCACTGATCAGACTTAGACATCTTTTACATGTTCATAATATATTTGTACTCATAGTTATTGAGCCTAAACAGAACATAGAAAGACTTAATGGATTTAAACAAACACTGGGGTTTGAGGAATGCTATGCTACAGAAGACTCTAAGATATGGATAATGGCTAGAAATGGATATATGGGAACTGTCACAACTCTAAATGAACATTTTCTGAGTATTAACATGAAAAACACACAGACACTAAATGAGTTTCATATAATAGCTGCATATGGAAAACACTCAAGAGCACTAAGATAGAACATGTTTACATATATAGAAGAGGCCTTAGAAAAAATCAACATCCCATGTATTGTAGCAGGAGATTTTAATGTTAGTAGAACCCTCCTGGAATACAGAGGAAGATATCCAGAGAATCCCAATAGTATGCAATATTTTGACACTTTTATAGTGTCAAACAATCTAGAAGACATACCAACGGTTGGGAATTATTATACATGGACAAACTCAAGGAGGGCCATGATAGAATCTATTAAAGAATTTATAGGATATTACGAAACTCACAGTGGTTTAATAAATATCCAAACACATTAGTTCATGCTTTAGTCAGGATGCCCTCTGATCACTCACCTCTAATCTTAGATAATAACATACAGGATAATAAATCTCCAAAGGCCTTTAGAATTCAAAATATGTGGACACTTAGACCTAAATTACTGCAACTAATACAGGCTAACTGGAGCCAACCATGCCCAGGCCTGGGGATGTTTGGTTTTTCACATAAGTTAAAAATATTAAAGTGGAGTTAAAAACATGGAAAAAAAACACATTTGGTAATGTTTTTGAAAATCTGATAATTGCAGAAATAAAGGTACAAGAATTGGAAGCTATATATGACACTAATCAAGACCCCAATGATCTAAACCTCCTTTTAGAAGCCAGTGCAGAGTTAACCAAAAAATTAAAAGAAGAACATCTTTTCTGGAAACAAAAGGCAAAACTCAATTGGCTAAAAGAGGGAGACCTCAACACTAAATTCTTTCATAACTCTGTAAAAGAAAAGCATAACAGACTCGAAATTAACAAGATTAAGGATGAGAATGGAAGCTGGATTACAGATCAAAAAGAATTGGGGGATCATGCTGCAAACTTCTTCAAAAACATGCTAACTGATACTAATAATGATAAATCAGGATCAGGAAATTCCATGTCGAGATATTTAGAATTCATACCCACAGTTGTGACTGAATAGGAAAATGGTGAAATGATCAAGTTAATTCAAATGCAAGAGCGGAAAAACATTGTTTTTCAACTTGATCCTAACAGTTTTTTGCAGGGCCAGATGGTTTTGCTGGTAGTTTCTACAGGTATGCATGGGAAATTATATATGTAGATCTACTTTCATGTGTGCAGGAGTTCATGTGTGGTATTGCTATGCCTAGGAGTATCAGTAGTACACTAATTTGCCTAATCCCAAAATTTTGAGACACCAAACACACTATTTGACTTTAGGCCTATTTCTATGTCTAATTTTGTTAATAAAATATGCTCAAAGGTCCTGGTAGATATGATGTCATTAGTTGTGGATAAATGTATATCTAAAGAATAATCTGCCTTCATTAAGGGGAGGGAAATTAGTGATAATGTGCTTACCATGCAGGAGATTGTCAGATTTTTAGATAAGAAAAACCAGGCCTTAAACCTAATAGCAAGAATAGACATGACCAAGGCCTTTGATAGAGTCTCATGGCCAATGTTGAATTCATTGCTATTGAAACTTGGGTTCCATGGCCACTTTGTGAAACTGATCTTACAAAATATATCAAATGCATGGTTCTCAGTTTTACTTAATGGTAAACCCAATGGCTTTTTCTAGGTCACAGGGGATTAAAACAAGGGGATCCTATATCCCCCGTACTTTTCAACCTCATAACTAAGGTAATTAATAGAGGTCTGAAGATCATGTTCAATTCTGAACTGATGGATTACTTCCGGATCCCAGGAGGATTTAAACTAACACGCCTATCATATGCAGATGATACAGTGATTTTCTTAAAAGCCACCAAAAAATATGTCCTAAATATGGTAAAATTACTACACCATTATGAAAATGCCACTGGACAAGTTATAAACTACCAAAAAAGTGCTTTTTACATAGGTAAATGAGCTAGCACCATCACATTTCACAGGGTGAAACACATCACAAAGATGAGCCAGGGAACATTCCCATTCACATACTTGGGAATTTCATGCAATAAAGGTAGAAAACTAAATGTTTACGACTAGTATCTAATAGAGAAACTCAACAAAAGAGTCTCAAATTGGAATTCCAAGTTACTAAATCAAGCAGGGAGGACAATACTCATTAGACATGTCCTTACAGCAATTCCTCAACATACCTGGTGTGTCTCAACCCCAACAAGTCACATAATCTCTGAAATGGAGGCTATTTGTTTAGAATTCCTATGGGGGGAAATGAAACTAACACCTCTAAAAGACATTGGAGATCCTGGCCTAGACTGTGTTACCCTAGGCTAGAAAATGGGCTCAATTTTATGGATCTCCATACAATCATAGATTCATTCTCAATGAAACTATGGTGGAAACTATATGAAGGGTCAAGTATTTGGGCACAGCTCATATGGTCACTGCCAAAATCTAGCAGAATATCTTATCCATGGAAAAGAATCCTAACCGTAAGTCCCAAAGCAGTAGAAAACTCTAGAGTCATCATAGGTAGGGGTCTTTGTAATTTTTGGACTGCTAATTGGTCTGGACTAGGATTACTAATTGATAATTGGAACCACAACTCCAAACCCCCCAGCCCTTATATGACAGTTAAGGATTTCTCAGAAAACATGAACCACATGATGCGGTCACTTAGCATAGGTTTCAGTTCACTGATTATGTCAAAGTTGGAACACTCTATTATGCTCTTTGAAAAATAGTATAACATGGTGTGGAAACTATCTACTACAGGTAAGTTCTCTATACAGTCAAACAACAAGTGTCGGGACTGGAAAAGGTATGGAGCTCAATCTTACCACAAAAGATTGCAATATTTGTCTGGAAAGTGATTAATAAACTACTCCAAGTGGATGATATATTGCAAACTATGATGATTAATGTTGCTTCTAGATACCCTCTATGTTTCAACCATGAGGAAACTCTTAATCATATTTTTAATAAATGTCAAGTCACTAAGAAACTATGGAAACATACAGCTCACTTGCTAGAAATTAATTACCATACTTGTGATCATATATTTGACTAATTATCTTGGTATTGGTCGAACACAACCTTTTCGAAAAAAAAAATCATATCTTATTATCTTTAATTTGTTGGATAGTGTGGACAAATAGATGCTCAGCAGTGTATGATAACAAAAATGTGAGGGCTGACAGTATGATTTTTGAGTTGAACAGAATGTTAGCTGATATTTTAACTGTACATCCTCAGGTTATATATAGAGATTGTGATTCCTTGGTTTTAAAAGGACTAATCCTAGTGCAGAAGCAATCAAAAGCTAAAATCATTAGAGCCTATAAATGGGAACCACCGGACATAGGGTATAAACTGAACACAAATGCCACACACTCCCATTTATCTTACTCTAAAGCTGGAATAATTCTCAGAAACATGGAATGCATTTTCAAAATGGTAGCAATAGATAGCATACCATCAGCAGACTCGCCATTAGAGGCTGAACTATTGGCCATCATATCAGGCCTTCACTTATGCATTCTAAATAACTTCCACCCTCTGATAATTGAAATTGACTCTATGCAGGCTGTAGAAATACTACAAGGAGGGAAAATCTCACCCTGGAAAATCAGGAAATTATGTTGGGAGATCAACGATGATGCAGCACACATAGGCGCCATGTTTCAACACATTTTCAGGAAACAGAATCAAGTTGCGCACGAACTTGCACATATAGCACTCGGTCTGGATACTCAACTGATCACTACCTTACAAGCACGGGACTTCAACCAAAGAGTCAAGGAAGCAATCATGGAAGATCAGATGAGACTGTCGAACATTAGAGTTCAACACTAAAAGAACGATGCCCATCTCTATTAGGCTCATCCAAGGAAGTATATATAGCATTGGTTTTTTGGAAATGTTTTCAAAGGATTGTCTTGGCTAGCAAATGTTAACACTTGTGGTGGAGGCATTTCGTTAGAGACACAATCCTTTCAAAACAATATACGTAGCACCGCTTTTGTCTTAGAAGCACGGTCACACCATTACAATAGGAGTGTTCTTAAACCTAAATAGTTGTAATGATTTTGGTTACAGGGATATGGGTGGCCAATACATACCCCCCACCTACCAGGTGGTTTCTAATTTTTTAAAAAATTGTTTAAGACCAAATTAAACTTGATGGGATTCGGTTTCCTTATACAAGGACCAGATAGTTTAGATGTCAGATTTAAATCAGATTTGTAAATTTTGATCCATTAGGATATTCTGATCAGTTACAGTGTTAATTCAATTTAATTGGTATTTAAATCCTTTTGGAGCCAAGTTAGAGATAATTCTACGCACTAGAAGTGATTAAAATGAATGAATTAATATGAATGAATGGTTTTTGAAAATTTTTATACACCGAGAAAAAATTAATTTTGAAAATTATAATGAATGGTTTTAGTTTCCTATTTAGGGAAGTGGTATTACCGGGTTAAATGAGACGATCCGATATCTAGTTTGGGAGCTTCATTTATTTTATTTTTATTTCCTTAGATGTTTGATCAGAGGTGTGGAAGAAATTTTTTCGCTTTCATTTATTTGATATTTCATTGTATTCAGTTCTGATGATAGTCTCGGGTCGATACTATTGTGGCTATTCGAGGCTACACCGTGACAACCACTTAACTTTGGTGTGCTTATCTCATACATAGGCTGTAGAAAATAAGGCTAATAATTGTGTTTTCTTATTCATGAATTCAGGATACATTATATAGTAGTACATGATACCTATAGAAGCTAGGAAAAGGTAATAGAATACAATTACATCTACAATTATGGTAAGAATACAAATCCAATTCCAATTCCTTAACACTCCTCCTCAAGTTGGAGCATGAGGATTGGAAATGCCCAACTTTCCAAGTAAAGAATGGAACTGGTTACGCCCGAGAGCTTTAGTGAACAAATCCGCAGGTTGGTCTATCGTACGGATATGTTGAGTAACAATAGCGCCAGATTGTACAAGATCTTGGACAAAATCACAATCAACTTCAATGTGCTTCGTGCGTTCATGAAAAATTGGGTTGGCCGCTATGTGGAGAGCAGATTGACTATCACAGAACAATTTCATAGGAAAATAGTGTGAAACCCCTAAGTCCTTCAGTAAGGATCTAAGTCACAACTCACAGCAGGTAACTGCCATAGCACGATACTCTGCTTCAGCAGAAGACCGAGAAATAGTAGGTTGCTTCTTAGTCTTCCAGGAAACTGGGGAATCACCAATCATAACAAAATAACCAGATAGAGAACGCCTAGTAATTGGGCAGGCGGCCCAATCCGAATCACAATAAGTAGTCAATTGTAGAGTACTATGGGAAGAAAGAAATAAACCTTGACCAGGATGACTCTTCAGGTAGTGCAACACACGAACCGCAGCTTTCCAGTGAGGGACACAAGGAGACTTCATGAATTGCGCAAGATTATGAACTGAATAACTAAGTTCAGGACGAGTAATAGTCAGATATATTATACACCCAACCAAACGGCGATACTGCTCCGGGTCATGTGGGCTGGACCTTCAACACGTGCCAAATCATGTTGTTGCTCCATCAGAAAATCAATTGGTTTAGAAGCAGATAAACCTGTATCAGATAGGATGTCCAAAGCATATTTCCTTTGCGAGAGAAACATCCCCTCCGGTCTTCTAGCAATCTCTATGCCCAAAAAATACTTAAGCAAACCAAGGTCCTTCATGTGAAAACAAGAACCCAAGTATTTCTTAAACTCAGAGATGAGCGAAGAAGAACTACCAGCAATGACCAAATCATCCACATAAACCAGAACATGTAAAGATTTTGATCCACGGGAAAAGACAAATAAAGAGTAATCTGCCTTACTTTGACCAAAACCAAATGTCCGTAAAGCCTGGGCCAGTTTAGCAAACCAATTCCGAGAAGCATAGCGAAGAGCATAAAGAGATTTCTGAAGGCAACAAACCTGACCAGGTGGGACTGCATAGCCAGGCGGAGGATGCATGAACACCTCTTCATGTAAATCACCATGCAGGAAGGCATTATGAACATCCATCTGATGCAGTTCCTAACCACGTATAACAGCAACAGACAGGAACAATCGAACATAACTCATCTTTGCAACCGGAGCAAACGTCTCAGTGTAATCAATTCCTTCTACCTGGCAATTTCCAAGAACCACTAGACGCGCCTTGTGACGTTCAATAGTACCATCTGAACGAAACTTCATCCGGTAAACCCATTTGCATCCAATAGCCTTCTTATGCACAGGCAAATGAGACAAAATCCATGTCTGATTTCGCTCCAGTGTAGTAAGTTCCTCAACCATAGCATCTCGCCAATGAGAATGAAGGGAAGCCTCAGAGTAAGTAGTGGGATCTGCACTAGAAGTTACAGCACCCAAAAATCTAGAATACATACTAGAAAAATTATCACAATTTACATAATCAGTAAGAGGATAGAGAACACCTGAGGAAAGTGACGATGCATGAGGGAACGTAGTCGAAGGGGGGGGTCTTCAGTAGTAAGAGCACAAGCATAATCATCACAGTCGTAATCTGCCAAGTACGATGGAGGACGACGAGATCGAACGCTCTGTCTTGTAGATGGCAACTCAGTAGCGGAACTATCCAGTACCAGAGAAGCTGGTAAAGTAGAGACCGAGGATGTAGCATCGTCGGCAACTGGCGGAGAATGACCAGCAGCGGACGGTGAAGGTAGGCCGACGGCGACTGGTGTTGACTGGCTGGCATTGGCCGACGTTGACTGGCCGGAGTAAACCGGCGGTGAGTGGTCGAAGGTGACCGGCGAGACAACCAACGGCAGCAGATAGCCACCGACGGACGGCGGAAGGCCAACGGCGATCGGTGGCGGTGGATCGACAGCAGAAGGCGGAACCAAAATTCCATGCAGCTCCGGCGAGAAGGAGGAGGAATCTGGCGGTGGTGTGGTAGCGCCGCCAGGTTCATCGGATAAAGCAGATGTCGGAGTTGCGGAGTACAGGAACTGGTTTTCAAAGAAATCAACATTCCGACTGTTAAAGATCACTCGGGATTCCAAGTCAAAAAGGCGATAGCCTTTCTTTCCGGCAGGGTAACCAAGAAACAGACACCGCCGACTTCGTGGTGCAAACTTGTCACGATATCTGGGAACATGAGTAGCAAAACACAAGCATTCAAAAACCCTTAAGGATGAATAATTTGGAGCTTGCCCATAAAGCAACTCAAAAGGAGTACGACCGTTGAGATGCTGAGTCGGTGTTCGGTTGATCAGGTAGGCAGCAGTAAGAACACATACTCCCCAAAATTCAATAGGAAGACTGGCTTGGAACCGTAAAGCACGCGCCACATTGAGTAAATGGTAATGCTTTCTTTCAACTCGACCATTCTGTTGTGGTGTGTCAACCATAGATGTCTCAAAGATGATCCCAGATGCAGCAAAATGAGATCGCAAAGTCAAAAATTCAATCTCATTATCAGCCCGAACACGTTTTATGGTTCGGCCCCACTGGTTCTTCACTAAGGCACTAAATTCTAAAAATCTAGAGGCTACTTCAGACGTAGCGACTAATAAATAAACCCAAACAGCTCGGGAATAATCATCGACTATCGTAAAAAAATAAAATGCACCACTAGAGGATGGAATTCTATAAGGTCCCTAAACATCATAATGTACTAATTCAAATAATGTAGTAGCATTTGTAGAACTCAATGGAAAACTATGTCTAGTCTATTTTTCTCTATAACATACGGAGTAAGGTATAGTAGTATTATTTGTGCTAAAATCAAGAGTTGGAATAGAAGACAACACCGTAGATGATGGATGACCAAAACGTTGATTCCATAAATCAGATGAAGAAATTGAAGAACTGTCGAAATAGACTGCAGGATATGAGGACGAATGCGAGTATCCAATAGACGAAGCCAATAACCCCCCCCCCTTCTGTTCACCCACGCCAATCACAATCCCCATACTAATTTTCTGTAAAATGCAATAATTTTCAGTAAACAAAGCTAGATATTTTAAGGCAGGTAACAATCTAGAGCATGATAATAAATTGCATCGCAAAGTAGGTATGTAGAGCACATGAGTAAGGGTGACATCACCAAAACAAATAGACCCATATTGTGTAGCAGACGACACAGATCCATCAGGCAGTATAACATTCACAATATTGGTAGCAGTAATAATATCAGTAAGAGAACCTTTGTCACCAGTCATGTGATATGAGGCTCCCGAATCAAGAATCCAAGGTAAAGTAGACTTACCTGACCCATGGTCAGATAACGAATCAAAATGATTAAATAAATGTATGGTCGTACTCTATTGGTCGTCAGACAGAGCAGGACCAAAATCAGATCGTGTAGGTAAGCCAGAGGAGGTGGCCACCGCAAATCCTTGCGGCGACTTCACTGCGCTGGCGAAAAGAGCCATAACACAAATGGCAAGCACAATTAAAGTAAGAGAAGAAAAATAACGCTGAATCAAAGCCAAACGGATCCAAGGACGCGCGGCTACTGTTGGCGCGTGAAACACACGCGCTCGGAAGAGAGAAGCGTGTGTCTGGTGCACCCGCGCATGAACTTCACGCGCTTCTGGAAGGTCGCGCACGTGAATCTCACGCGCGCCTCTTTCAGGCGGAAGCTAACGCCACCGGATGGAGCAGACAGCAGGCGGAGACCGGTCGGAGCGGGAGCGGCCGGGATGGAGTCGGAGTGGGAGTGCTGGACGGAGCCGTGCCGGAACAAAGCGAGAGACCAAATTGACTGGGATGGGCTGGAACGAGCCGTGCGGGAGCAGACCGGGATGGAGCCGGAGTGGGAGAAAGCTGGAGCAGAGCAGACCGGGACGGAGTCGGTCGGACGGCGGCAGTGGTGAGCAAGGCGGATCGACGGCGGCGGTGGAGCAGAAACTGAAGAGGAAGCTTTTTTTTGGGGCAGAAAGGTAGTCCGGATCGATGGCGCGTGGAAGTCACGCACAGACGACGGCGGAAAATTTAGGACGGTATTTTAAGGTCTTAGGTTTCATAATTTTAGGCTCTGATACCATGTAGAAAATAAGGGTAATAATTGTGTTTTCTTATTCATGAATTCATGATACATTATATAGTAGTACAGGATACGTATAGAAGCTAGGAAAAGGTAATAAAATATAATTACATCTACAATTATGGTAAGAATACAAATCCAATTCCAATTCCTTAACATAGGCCTTCGCTTAGTATTGTGATATTGATAGTGTTTTTGTGTATTTTTCTGTTTTAGCCACTGAGGCTTTAGATTGGAATTGTAACATTTGACTAGTGTCTCGGTGTAAATGAGTTTATCACATGTCTCATGTTGTAATTGCACATTGTGCAAATTGATCTTAATAGAAAAGGGTCGGGAACCCTATGAACCCGTCCTAGTGATGGTTTAATTGGAAAGAAAATACTAGATAGTTATAGATTTCTCACTTCAATTTATATTCTTTTATGAACTTTTCCACAAATTGTTGAACATTTCAAATATGTAAGTTTCTACAATTCTTTAGTTTTATTAGGATATACTCCCCCTGTCCCATTTTAAATTATGTATTGACTTTCACAATTTTCAATGATCATGTTTGACCGTAAATATCACTATTCACCTATAATGATGCCGTATAAAAAATTGATGCTTAGAAAATAGATGTTAAGATAAATGTAATAATATATCACATGATATTTTTATTAATTTATATGCATGATCAAAGTTTACAAAATTTGACTCTCAAAAGTAAATAAGCAATTTAGAGTGGGACAAGGGGAGTATGTATTGGAATTGTTGAACTATCATCTTCTTAAGGTATGGTCATTAAGTCCCACTCTTTCTATACTTTTTTATTTTATTAATAAATAGGTAGGGCTTTATCAAAACCCCCATCATATAAGTTGATTTTTTTTATTAAGAAAAGGTTAAATTGAATCTTAACATATAAATAACGAGGGAACTCATAACATATGACATGTGCATAAGTTTGTGGACAGATCACTGCATTTGTTAAATTACATGCTAAATTTAGAAATTTTAAGTATATATATTTTTATATTTTCACTTTCAACTACACATTATTACCAAAAATCCTGTTTTAGTTAACAACCCCTAGTGGTTCGGATTCTAATCAATCTTTCAATAATGTTTAAGAAAATCTTTCTTTATTAATTATTAATATTAAATATAAAGACACGAAGAAGAATAAAAGACAAAATTATTAAGAACAAAGGGAGATTTTCCTACATATCTTTCGTGTAGAAAGATTCGAAAGATGAATAAGTTCATTTAGTTAGTTCTCGATTTCTTGCGTTTATCCTCGTGAGGGAGATTGGTCCTAGCTACTTCCTGTAAGTGAGCGGTCATAGCGTAGGTTCCAATCCTACCTGAGATCGCCCGCTATAATTTTATTTGAAAGAGCAAGCCAGAGAAAAGAAACGTTTAGATAAGACCTTTCATCCTAATTTCATATACTGAATACGGGAGCCCTCTTGATCACCTGAAGATATTTTTAGGCAGAATTGGCATAATTAAATTTTAAAATACAACATTTAAATTTTATAAAAAAAAATTTACAACATTTAATGTAAAAACATAGGGAACTTATCCATAAGCTTATAGATAGATCACTTTTCCTGAGGCTTCCTCATAAACAATTATAACTCAACTTTAAAACATATGAAAGTGAAGTTTTTTATGATTGGTCTAACCGTTAGTTACCTTCTCAACTTTTTTTGTAAGAGAAATTATATTATAAAATACAAAGTTTTGTATAAGGCAGCCTAAACTTTCGGCCGATGTTTATTGTGCAATTATTGTAAGTTTTCATTTTGGGATGGGTTTTTAAAAAAATATGCTAATAAATTTAGGGACCTACTGTGCAATTATAAAAATTCTATAAACGTCACAAAAAATTCAGAACTTTTATTTTCATTTTTTCAATTAGAATCCTCCTCCTTCGATCAGAAATTTGTAACCGCCACCGACCGTTGTCGTTCCGCCACCTAACACCACTGCTCTTTTGCCAAGACCAAGATCGAAGCTTTGTCGGAGTTGAGCTCATACGATCTCGATCGATCAACGTTTCCGACGTCGGAGGGCATTCTGATCGATGGTGCTACGACGAGTGAACGGCGATAAGGCTGCTTCAAATGGAGACGAGAACGACGAGGTTGATTTGAACGGCGACGAGGCCAAGGTCCCAATGATCTGGAGCGCGGCGAGGCTAGGTTTTTCATCGAAAATCACTCACAAAAATGAGGCTAGGGTTTCGACGATCTGGAGAGCAGCGTAGCGAAGATTCGAAGATCTGGAGCGAAGATTCGACAAGGTTGCTCGCAATTTTCGGCGCTGCGACGAGGCTGCTTGAAGGGGAGGAGCTCTGCGACAACGGCGCTGCAACGAGCAGGTGTTATTCTCAATGAAGAGAGAGAGGCACGTGAGATGCACGAGCCTGAATGAAGAAGACGACGCGTGTGCATCTTACTCGTGGCCAGAGCTGACAACGTCGACGGACTACAATGGTGACGGATGGCAGCAGCGACGCTGGGGCTGAGCTTCGGCTTCTTAGAGGTGAGGTATAGTATTGTGTTTTATTTTTTTTTCAAGGACTTGCTGAGGTTTAATATTTATTTGACTGTGTTTTTGTCAACAATGATAGTTTGATCTAGTGGTTAGTACTCTTGTTGTTGAAGTTTGAGGTCTGGGGTTCGAATCTCTCCATGAACTTTATTTTTGAAGAATTTATGCTCTTCATGTATATGCTGAGGTTTAATATTTTTTAACTGAGTGTAGGTTCAATGAGAGTCTTTGGTGTATTTTTTATTGCTCTAGGCTTTAAGGTTAGTGACCTGGTTCAAATTCCACCGGGTTCTTTTTTTTAAGAATTTTTATTCTAGAGGTACTGTAGTTTTTTGTTGATGTTTGTAGCTTTTTTTCTCCTACATTATTTTTCATTATTCGAGTGAGATTTATTGATATGAGTTAATGTTTTGTAGTTTTTTTGGGTGATATAGATTGATATTTGTAGTTTTTTTTATTTTCTTATGTTGATGTTTTTCATTTTCCGGCAGAGATTTTGGTTATAGGAGTTGATGTTTGTAGTGTCTTTATTCTTATGTTGATGTTTTTCATTTTCCGTATGAGGTTCGGGTATTAGGAGTTGATGTTTGTAGTTTTTTTATGTAAAAATTGTTGATGTTTTATGATTTTCAGACTGAATAATTTATACTCTTGAGGTGTCGTAGTTTTTTAGTTGATGTTTTTAGTTTTTTGCCTTTCATGTTGATGTTTTTTATTTTCTAGATGAGTTTTAGGTGATAGGGGTTAATGTTTCTAGCTTTTTTTATGATATGGTTGATTTTTTGTAGTGTTTTTTTCTTTATATATCGACTTTTTTTCATATTTTTGTTGATTTTTTTTTGAAATTTTATTTATCTTTTCCTTATATTTTGAATCTGTTTCTTGAAAGACGTTCTTTTCATTAGCCATGAAAGACCAGGGTTTAAAGTGCAAATTAGAAGAAATGAAGATAAAAATTTTGGGTTGCATGAATCGGGTTAAAAACTTTATAACTACTACATGTTGCATAATAAATTTTTAATATTGCAACTAAAATCTTTTACCTATTATTATTTTAATTAAACCCCGTCTTTCCATAAGTCTATGGAAAGACAGTCTTTACCAAGATTTTGCCTATATTTTTTGTTGTTTTTATTTGATTTTTTATATATTTTTTTACTGCAGTTTTTTTTTTATTTTTTACATTTTTAAAACATTTTTTTATATTTTTTGAAATTTTTTTGCAGATTGCAGTTAGCGGGAAAATGATGGGAAATAATTAGACGAAAAAACCCCTGAAAAGTTATCCGCAATAGGTCCCTGTAAAATAATTAGAGATTGATCCATGTAAAATTATTAGAGATAGGTCTCATCCTTATGGTCCAAATTACATAGTTTTTGGCATCCCTGCACATAACTTTAGAACTTTGTGGGATAGATTATTCTATTATTGGAGTTATAAGCATTCGGTTGCTGACTTTTTGGTACTGAATAGTGCTTTTCCCATAATACTGATTTGGTTTGTTTGGTGCATTATAAATAAATACTATTTCGAATCCATCAAACCAAACATAGATAGTATAATGCTGAACATTCTGGATCAGTATTCAGACATATTCAGAGCTAAAAAGTTGAAGTTTAAATGGTCTGTCTCTCCTGGAAAGATTAAACTTACGTATTCTAATAGAGTGAGCACATTCACCAAGAAAGCAAAAATCATAGTTTTCCAGAAATCTCCTACTGCTTATAAACTCAAGACATATGGATCCTCTTTTAGCAATGGAGAATATAGGGTAGGCATGATTATCATAAACTCAAAAGGTGAAACTCAGGCTGCTTTGTCCAAATATTTGGGTCAAAGCTACAATTTGGAATCTAAAGCTGTGGCACTGATATATTAGCAGAATAATATGGATTCTATAACATTCACATTGAATGTGACTTTTTTCTACTAGTTAAAATGGTTAGAAGAGAGTTTAGAATCCCACGAAAGCTCAGTAATACTTTGAGAGATATCTGGAGTTTCATGACAAAGGTTAATGGATCAATCAATCATGTATTTAGAGAGGCAAACAGTGTAGCAGATTCTCTGTCCAAGCTTGAAAGCTCAAATAGGATACTGAACTTCCAGCTCAGACAAGGGGATTAATTGAACTTGATGCTGCTCAATTTTCATATATCAGAAATTGAAAATATTATTCAGTCTGTGTTAGACAAGATTTCTGTTGTTTTTTCTCTTATGACAGATACACAAGCAATCAGTCTCACTGATGTTGAAACAAAGCTGAATGATGTGATTCAACTGGAGCAACAAGGATGAAAGGAGGATCAGAAAATATATATGGATGTTGCATCAAACATGTCTTGGATCTTCTACTGCAGGAAAAAGAACCAGCCACTTACTATTGGCCATTACAGAAGTAACCAGCAAGGTGGCACACTGAACAAAAGGAAATCTGATGCTGATTGGAGTTTTATAGCCGACTTAGTATATTGCTTAAGGGAAACAATATCCAAGGGATAAATACGGAAGGTCACCCCTATTGTTAACACAAGGAGTGGAGACAAATAAGTGGAGGCCGTATTTTGATATCGATTTGGGGAACTTTGCCATTCCTAATGTCAACACTTGGGCAGAAGGAATGGAAATCATGCTAGGAGATATAGTCATCTCACCTTGGTCTTACAGTTCTGTATGTATCTTATGGATTGATTGTGCTACATTGTAGTTATTTTCAATGGTTTGGAAAGCCAAATATATTTCTCCCCACTTCAGTGGGATTAATAAAAAAAATTTAAAAATAGGTCTCTAGAACTAGAATATTGTTAGAATTGCATAAAAGCCCCTACTTAAAGTTTATGCTGACTCACAAGACACCATCTCATTATAAAATATGAATTTACTCCTTAAATATCATGTGAGATATTGTTAAATTCTTGTTAACATCTACTTCCTCTGTCCCGCTAGTAATGGTACATTTACTTTTTCACGATTTTCAATGATCATGTTTGACCGTCGATATCTCCAACTACATTTAACAATTCTGCATAAAAAATTAATATTTAAAAAATAAATAGTAAGATAAATCTAACAATATATCATATAATATTTTTCTCATGTATATATTAATTTATATTTATTTGTCAAGTTTGACTTTGAAAGAGTAAATGTCATTACTGGCAGAACAGAGGGAGTATGATAATTTCACATAAAAATTTAACCGCATATTTGAATAAATACATTTGACATAATATTATGATTCCGTCTCTTGAAAGACGGTCTTTCCATAAGTTATGGAAAGACCAAGGTTTAAAGTGTAAATTAGAAGAAATTAAGATAAAATTTTCGGGTTGCATGAACCAGGTTATAAATTTTATAACTACTACGTGTTTCATACTAAAACTTTAATATTGCAACTAAGGCCTTTTACTTTTTATTATTCTAATCAAACCCCGTCTTTCCATAAGACTATGGAAAGACCGTCTTTCCCAAGACTTTGCCTAATATTATTATATGTGATATTTGTTGAATGTCATAACAAATAATTTATAGAAAGTAATATTTTATTTACCATTATTATACATAGCTAAACATATTTCTCAAATGATGTACAATGATTAGATTGTAATTTAAGTTAGGGGTAATGTAACTAAAGATTATGTTGATCAAACACAATCTTTAAAGAGAGTAAAGAAATAAATGAGTTATTTTCGCTAGGATAGAGGATTTATATTATAAATAATACTCTTTTGTAAGAGCAATTATAGTATAAAATATAAATTCAATTAATAAGCATAAAAAGTCAACTATAATTTAATATCCAAAATTCGCTACACCAGTTATATCATCTAAATGTTACACAAGGAAATATATCCCCCATCCATAATGTCTGCAAGCGAATGAAAATGGTTGTAATGATATTCACCGTCCAGGGAGAAACATGTAAACTGTCCATGCGATCAGCAGCATGTAAAGCCTTCATTATCATATTAAGCTGTTCCTTTGAACTTTGCGTCATACTCGTAGGGTTGCTGCATAGGAAAATACACAGGCTAACAGTAATATACAAAAAAGGCTCTGCTGATGAGGAGGTGATGAGAATTGATGATGCTTAAGCAGAATTAACTGTTTAAAAAACTATTACTTTTACTGATCAATATTACAGGGCGACACATGTATATTTGCATGGCGAAGTAAATACAAAAAGTATCCAGGTCAAAGATTAATATGGCACCACTAGGTCTAGATAATTATCCAGGTCAGAGAATACTTGTCTAAAAATCATGCATTCCATGGTAAAAGGATAAGTAACCCTTCTGTCCCATAATTTTTTTCCCACCTTTTGCTCAACTACAACTATCATGAATGGTACCATCACTTGTGGGAGACTCACCAACCCCACCTTGTGTGCCGATGATTTTCTAGTTAAGGAAGATTAGTTATATTTGTTAGCTAGGGGTTGTGCGACCTAAACCTGGCACAATTTGTAACAATTCAGAAATTAATGAGAATGAGACCACTGTTTTTCCAAAAATAAAATAAACTATCATGACCCACTTTTTGAATATATATATATATAGAGACACACACACACTAGACTCTCCCCTATCTAGCACCACTCACTAACATTACACTTTCTCTATATTATATTCAAATATTAAAGTTTGTGTGTGTCACAAGTGGATTTAACTTTAGGAAGGAGGGAGTAAGACTTAATTTAGGAAGGATGGAGTAAGACGTAAGTATGTATCTCTAAACATCATCAAAGAGATGGATATATGAATATAGGATTAGGGAAGGTAAGGTGCACTCTGCTTGAGCAAACTCAGAATCTGAACCCTCAAATTCACTAATCCCAATTCCCCATTACTTAGATACCTATATGAGCAGTTCTTTTTGCATGTATTGGTATTATCATGAGCTCATAACCTGACACAGCCCTCGAACCAATCAGGGAACCACAACTTCTTTGAAGAAATCAGCATCCATTTGATGTCAGTAGCGTTGCACTTAGTTATTAGATAGGCACATAAAAACAGAGATAACAATCAAGCATCATTTTAATTTATTAAAAAAACATGTGTTGTTAGTGACAGGCATAGCTACAGGTGTTATTAAATTATTACCAAATAAATTGCTGAGATTAGCCTGCGAGCAAACCATCGTTTGTGCATGGCCTGTTGAGCACGACCTGCTGCTTCAACACTCTCGAATCGCAAATAAACATAGCCAGAGCTATTCCTGCAATCCCAAAATTAGAACACACAACCAATATTAAGCAAGCTCAATGGTCAAGAGTACCCAGCACTTCCAGATGTTACAAGAATATAATTCACTAGACATTTATTATATCTTACGGTGCATTCCAAAGAAAATGTCACCATACCACCACACGAACCAAATGGGATAGTCAAAATACTTACTTATCTACATATATGTGCTTCACCCTGCCATATTTCGAACATTCTTCATGCACATCATCCCTGATGTCCAAATCAAATTCCGGATCAGACTGCAAAAGAAGTTCCAGGTAGAACGTAGCGTCAGAAAAATAATAGGCTGTGGACACAAACCAGGCAGGCAGGCATACCCAAACATTCATGCAAACTGCAATACAATTTCTTGTACACAAGGTGAAAAAATGAAAAAAAACAAACAAACCTCAGTAGCAGGATCAAACATATTCTTTAAAAGTAAACACTCGCTTGGATTTCCAATAGGTTCTGGAACCATTGAAGCCAAAACTTGTGGTGGAAGGACAGTAGTTGGTAGTGTCATAGGAGCACCAATGGGCATTGTAATGCCTTGCTGCGCACTGGCTGCCCCATTCAAAGCAGGAACTCCAATTGTTCCAGTGACACTGTAAATGAATTAACTATAAGATTTGGGATAAGAGCATGAAATTACAAATGAACAGCAAACCACAACATACCTTGATGCAGCGCCACTTCGATCTAATTTTGCCATCAACATAGCTCTAGACTGTGCATTCAAAGCCTGCAGAAAATGAGACAGAATGCACCTGACTTTACTAATCACAGAATAAAAATTGAGTTCCCTAGACTCCAAAAGCATGAACGATTGGAATACGGTGAAATTCAGTATAAGCATGCAAGTAAACATGCAAACACAGAATAACTGAAGGAAAGGCCAATGCCCGAATGCAGAGGTTACTGCACAAATAGAACAGCTAAAAATCCAATCACAACAGATATTACTAATGGGTTCATTCATACCTTTCTCAATAATGAAATGCTTTAACTAAAGGCTTCAGTTTGATCCAAAAGGAAATAAAAAAGGGGAGGGGAAAAAAAAAGAGCCATGTCTAGGAATTTCTCAAGTCAACTAGGTCAGATAACTGACTGGGAAAGACAAAGAAATGTTAAATTTCCCCAGTAAAAACACACAATATTAAAATGTTAGTAGTCAATTTCAGTTTTATGATGTCCATCGAACCCAAAAACTAACCAGATAACCTTGAGTCCACATATTTACATTTAAAAATAAAATATCCACTCAACAGTTTTCCAAGGATAAAAGCTAACTGCAAATAAACCAAAATGAAACCAATTCTTAAGTTTTGTAGCCCTCTATAGACTAACAGTTCCATCTCACAATAACAGTAAAAACTCGAGACATTAAATTTCAGTTTAATAGCATGGCAAGGCAATATATTGGGTCAAGTTGTACTGAAGTGCTCATTAATCACCATTAACCATCACAAAAATAAAGCTTATGCTGTACATATGAGTCCCCCTTACTGCAGAAGAAAAAGAAAACCAGAACTAAAAAAGTCACTCTCAAAAGTGAAATTCAGTAAGATCACACTAACCAATCCTCCACCATCATCATCATCAAAATCAGCAGTTTTCTGCCCTGAATCTTGCACTCCAGGATGATCGGTAACAGATGAAACCTGCACTCAACAAACAATATATTTAGATGCTGAAACTAAGCCAACTGGCTAAATGTATTAGACAGCTCGAATAATGAGACAACCTTAATAGTCCGTCCAGCTATCTCCAATTTCCCATTTAAAACCTGAGCAGCCTTTGCACTTTCGAGTTGAGCAAACTGAACACCCAATGTACAAATTCAGAGGGTTGTTGAGAAAAAGAAATTATTTATATACATATTGCTTGTCACAAAAGCAAGAACAACTTCACACAGCACTGACCTGCACAAAGCCAAAACCTTTGCAATGTCCTGTCTCAGGGTCCGTTGGTAGTTGAACAAGTTCAACTTGTCCAAAAGCTTCAAAAATCTGAGAAAGCACGAGGAAGTTTACAGACCGAAATAATAGAACCATACATATTGAAAACAAATAAATGTATTGAAGAGCATTCATCACGTATAAAGCCAAACATACTGCAAGAAGATAATGACTTTTCATGCTATCAGCAACATACGGCGACATAGGCAAGTAAGAAGAAGTAGGATGCACTAATGTCAACTACAAATTCAAGTTACAGTTGCAAAACCATTGAAGTCTACTGCAAGTATTCATTCAACTGCTTTACATAAAAGAAAAGGAGCCGTGTGACAAACACATCAAGAACAACCTTGGTTTTAAAATGCAGGATGCGCTAAAATGCGCTAAGGCCCAAAATTAGAATAATGTCTGATGCGTCATGCAATGTTAGTGCATCACGGTTCCGATGCGCTACCTATTTTATATTCAATATATATGTATATATGCATATGCAAGGCAAGTTCAAATAATCAAATGTAAAGTTAGATTCATAATAACTTAAAGCAAATAGCAGATAGCAAATAGTCAATTAACTACCAAGTACCAACAACAATACGGGAATAATATTAAGTTTAAAGACTCAAGTCTCAACATAAAACACACTAAAAAATTAAAATGACACAAACACAACATATTAGTTCCAAAAAACTATAAATTTAGATTTTAGACTTCAAAGCTTCAAAACAATTCAAGCTTAAAGATCCTCAAGAAAGTCATCATGATAATCTTCAACATCGAAGACGGCCGACGGAAGAGGAGAAAAGAAGTGGACGAGGAGAAAAGCAGAAGGAAAAAAGTTTCCTTTTATATTATTTTGGACTTTTAATTTGAATGGCCTTTTTTATTAAATGGGCTTTTAAACTAAATGGACATTTTAACAGCCTAGACCGCATCAAACCCATGATGCAGCCTGGGTTTTAAAAAGCGCAAAGTGCAGCGAAGCGCTAACGGTAAAATTTACCGAAGCGCGAAGCGCTGAGCGCAAGCGCTCGCTTTTCGGAAAAAAGCGCTCGCAAATCATATACTAGGATTATTTCAATAAAGATACAACAAGAACTTAGAATAATAACACAATATCATAAAAGACTCCCTCTGTTGTGAAGACTCTCTCTGTTGTGCCGTCAGAGTGAAGACGAGGGAATGAAGCCTCTGTTAGCATTTTTGCTCTGAAACAGCCACCTCTGTTCAATTTGTCTTTTTTTTTGTTTTAATCCCCTACTTTATATTTAACCCTAATGCTATTTATTTCAGCCCAAAACTTCAGCCCAATCTCGTTTCATTTAAGAAAAAAAAAGGCCCATTTCAGCACAAAACGAAAAGCGCGCTTTTTTGAGCGTTGAGCGCTTCGAAAAAAGCGCTCGGAAGAGCGCTTTTAGTCAGCGCTAGCGCTTTTCAACACAAAGCACTCACTTGAGCGCTCAGCGCTTTTTTGCGCTTTAAGTGCGCTTTTTTGCGCTTTAAGTGCGCTTTTTAAAACCCAGGATGCAGCCAATGCACTTTGCATCCAATGCACTCCGATGCGCTCCAATGCAACCACATCCTGAAAACTAGGGCAGCAAATCCACTAATGTGTGAAGGCATCGCATCCGAGCAATGCGCTCGGATGCACTGCGATGCGCCCGCATTTTAAAACTAGTTACAGATCATTAGAGCTTCTATTAATACTGAAAACAGAATTCAAATCAGTTACTCCCTCTGTCCCTCTATAAGAGTCCTACTTCACTATTCATCAATAAAGAAGATATTGTTTAGATTGTAAAAGTTCAAAAATATATAAACGTGAAAACTTGTGTGAGATCTTGCTACATTCATCATATCGTATATTTTTAGAATATCTATTTCTTATAATTTTTTGTTGTGCGTAATTTAAGATTTTTAATTTATAGTCATTGATGAATAGCTTAAAATGAAGTGGTAAGACATTTATGGAGGGACCGAGGGAGTAGCTGGGGGTAAGACATTTATAGAGGGACAGAAGGAGTAGCTGGTTTTCCCCAAAGTGCTAGCAAACTACGATGTCACTTCCAAACTTGAAACCTCCAACACATGCACAATTTCTCAAACTGATATATCATGCCTTACTTCCAAATTAATTTTAAGAACCAATACACACTGATTACTCAGTCAATCCACAAATCTCAGACGCTCACCTGTTTAAGTTGAAATTCAGTCATGTTGAAGTGCAAGTTTCCAACATATAATTTTCTATCAGTCGCACCATAAGGTCCCACAACACTTGAACCGCCAGCAGCATTTGACTGGACCAGATTCTTTTCAGCCTCAGAGGGTTTAACCATCACCGGCTGTCCAAGAAGTAGATGCCCAGAGAGTGCAATCGCCATTGGCACTGACATGGCCTCAAAAAATTCAATATACCTGAAGCAGTACAAGAAATTCAAACCTATGATTAAACTGCAAGGAACACAAGACTTGTGTTCAAAATAAATCCTGAAAAGCCCAATCATTCACAAAGCAAATAACAAACTTGATGAAACGAAGGATTAGTACCAAAAATTTTAAAATAAAAAGAGAAAAATAAAGATATTTATAATTAAAATGTTAACAGCCTAAGGAAACCCATAATTGGGAGTCACAGAAACAGGAATGAACTATCAGGTCATAGAGATAGCCAAGCATCCATTGAAAAGAGAATTATCAACTCAAGTAGAATATGGAACACATAGAAACATAAGAAAGAACACAACAGACTAAATTGAATCTAAAAGGAGTAGAAAGGACATACCCAACACCCTTTGACCGCCTTGAATTCCGATCCATTATAAGTCTTACATCTCTTACCTGGAGAGCAGAAATAGCAAATACATAATTATGCAAACTGATAACAATGTTGTATCAAATACTTACACCTTAAAGAATTTGTAAGAAAGCATAAAATAACCAGCCAAAAGCACGACTCATTATCTGCACAATGCACATAGTATCATTAATCACCAAGATAGTTGCAGAGTTTAATGTCGAAGGTAGAAGAAGATCACAGAGCTAGGAGGATGCACAAGTAGATAATTCAGTTATCAAGGCGGGTGATCCCTTCAGATCATGAAAATTGTCCCTTGCTCATATACATGCAGAGTTAACTACTCCCTCTGTTTCACTATGTTTGGCACACTTTCCATTTTCGTATGTTTTTCTAAGTTTGTCACCTTTCCACCTTTCCATTTATGTTAAAAAAAGTGAATCATTTGCAACCACTCATTAAACTTTTACTCTTTTCACTCAATTCTCTCTACATTTTAACTTGCAAAAAAAAAAAACCTAAAGCTAATGTGCCAAGCATAGTGAAACGGAGGGAGTATATGAGATATGAAAAACACATATGAGTATTTCAATAAGATTACATCTGGCATTTAAAATTAACATATTAATAAGAAACACATTCAACATTGATCCTTCAAAGATATGATATTTCTAGATAACGAACAGAAAGTATAAGAACTTCACCAACCTTTCCAGCTTTAGAGAAGAATTCATAAACATCTCTCTCAGTTGCCTTCAGTGGCATCTGTAAAGAATCAAAATCAATCAATAAAAGCCATGGACATTTACAAAAATATATCAGGCCAAGCTAGAAACAATGGCCTCTACGACTTTGCCATTGAAAATTTGACAACAAATCTACCTGATAAGCAAATACTGTCCTCTGATCCCTTTCAGGGTCAGCTTCAGGCTCAACTGCATCTTTCTTGTCCTTAAATCTCCTGCACAAATGACTCCAAAACGAGTAAGAATAATTTACATAATGAATGCAACGGTCTTATGACATTAAGGCTGCCTATTGACATGCTTATAGAAACACTTATCTCAACCTCACCAACATGATCTCTCTACAGAGAGATATTCCCACTCCTTAAAATCCAAGCCAGCACCCTAGTTTTCATAAATCAAACTCTTTTGACAAAACATGCAGGGATTGTAAAATAGAAGTTCAACATGTAGTTTAAGAGAGTTTTTATAACTAAAATGACAGTACAACATTTTAAGTGATTGATCAACAGAAGAGAAACAGTCGACCAACTAAGAAGTTCTAACATATACTAGAATATGGCTGACAAACCACCACCCCACACCTGCAATAAATCTGCAAGCATTACATAGAAACTTAAATCTGTTAATTACATCTTCATCAAATCCCATTCATTCTAGATTGGGTCTTTATTTACAACACACAACTACTCAAAGCATATCTCAAACAAGTACTCGTAGAATATAATCTACATCTTCAGCTACAAGATTTAAGTTTTAAGGGAAAAAATTTAAAAGCAGGTTCATTTTTAAATAAAAAATGCTAAGGAGATTTTGAATGAAACTCTGAACCCTCTTCCTATCACTTTACAGGGAGCTCTCTAAGGGATTTATGGATTTATTTCTTGAATTAAGACACTACTTATAATAATGGGATTCAAACTCAGGCTTTGTTACTTTAAACCCTGTTTCACATCCAAGTAATAAACAAAATTATAGAGGTAAAGCATAATCTCCTTCATAGTGAACAAAAGGCTGGAAAAGTGACACAGCCTCACCACATGCTTGCCAACCTAAAAATTCAACACATCATTGGTCAACATCCCAGCTCAGAGGTAAGAAAGTAAAGCTGAATCCAGCTTTGCAAAATAGAAGGATTGAAGAGGGGGCCAAATCTTAAGGCCAGAGAGAGAAACACAACAGACCTTATCAAAATCATTATGTGGAAAAGCCACTTTCTTCAGACAAGCCTTGAAGAAGTTTCCGCATTGTTAGCCCATTAATATGCATCTACGATTTCAATCCAAGTTAGAATTTTATACCCTTCATGCAGAAACTCTCTCTCTTTCTTTCCAGCACTCAGCTAGTTCTATAAATTGTTTTTCTGACTTCAACCATTGAAACGATTATGTGTGCAAACAACAAGGGCAAGCCCAGCAGTCAACTCAGAAACTGTACACCTCACTTTGGTGTAGAACTTACCAATACCAAACTAGATTGAAAAATCCTTGAACCAGCCATCAAAAAACAAGAAACTAAAACAACATAGAGTACAGATATACAAATCTCAAAGTTAAAGTAGACCAGTAAAATCTCCTTTCCAACTAGCCCAAGAGCACGATTTAAGATACATCCAATTTTCCAATTTACTTGTGTAATTAACCAGGATAAATACCAGCTTCAGTAAACAACAGCTACACTGACATTATGCAAGAAGTAAAGACAGCTATCCACTAGTACAACTAAATGGTAATTAGCAACATGGGAGTGAAATCAGTGAAAGGTGAAAACTTTACCTGTTGTCCCTCATCTCCAGCTCGCGCTCGCGCTCCCTCAACAACTCTCTCTCCCTTTCACCCCTTTCGCGTTCCAGCCTTGACCGGCTGCGGCTCCTCCTTGACCTCTCTCGTTCCCTCTCCCTCTCTCGTTCCTTCTCCTTCTCCCTATCTCTCCTCTCTCTGTCACGCTCCCTATCCCTGTCCCTCTCCTTATCCTTATCCTTATCTTTGTCTTTCTCCTTGTCCTTGTCTCGCCTCTCCCTATCCCTATCTCTCTCCTTCTTCTCCCTATCTCTATCCCTCGAACTTCTCTCACCATCCTTCTCCCTCTCCCTCTCCCTCTCCCGCTCCCTGCTTTCCCTGCTCCGGTGCCGCGAGCTCCTCTCCCTGTCCTTATCTCTGTCACGCTCCCTGTCCCGGGACCTCCTGCCGGAACTTCTCCGATCCCTATCGTCCTCATCCACGTCAGCGCCGACATCATCCTCGTCGCGTTCTCTTTTACGATGTCCCTTTTCCCTCTCTTTCTCTGAGGAGTCTTTCGCATCCTTCGTTTTGGAGGGAGCGCCGTTTGTCTCCTCCACGGTTTTCTCAAGATAGTCGTACTCGTCGAAGTCCATGGCTAGACTTCTCCGACGGTGGCAGAGTAGGCTGAGCCGCCGGTGAGGTTAATCAGAATCCGGGGGTAACCCTAGTTTCGGCCCGATGGAGTGTGTGAAGTGGGTATGGAGAGAATTAAGGGTATTGGGGTTTTTGAAGGGATAATCAGGAGACGAAGGGGGTCCTTTTAAATATTTGGAAACTTCTTGTGTTGGTTGTGCCCTAGGGAATCGTTTAGTTTGTGTGATATCCGTCATTTTTATTTTGTGTGAAGCCATGATTAAATTTCTAGATTATATATAAAATGTATTTAGTTGCACATGGAGCAATTTGTATTTCCTGGAATTTTACCTTGACATTGTTTGGTTGCACGGAGGGAAGTGGAAAAACTTACACATAATAAAGAGAAATGGAAAATTTTACATGATTTTGTGGGAGGAAAAGTTAAGATACTTCCCACATTATGTGGAAAGTTCAAATTTCTCTAAATTCCAAATTCCCTTGTTTTTACTATATTCCGTAAACCAAACAACCATACTCATCCTAAAATCCTAGAAATTTGTAATTACTGCATCTCCTGATGCATATCAAACGACTCCTAGGAGTATATTAGAGCATGGTACAGACCACTCATGTGGTTTATTCCAATCAAATATCTAATCTCTCTCTTCCACCCCATCAAAATGAACCCAAAAAAAATCACTTCATTTTTACCCTCATAATGAATGGTAGAGCACTTAATGGACCTCACTTAATTTTTTCTATCGTATTTATTAATTTTTACCTCTAATATTTAATTTAAATAAATTTATCAACCCAAAATAAATTGAAATGTAAAATTTAATAATACATTTTTAATTTTAAAATTGAATTTAGATCTTTCAAAGTTAAATTCCTTTTTTAAAATTTAAATTTTACATTATTTCTTTTTTTAACATTTAAAATAAAAATTTTAAATTAAAAGCAAAAAATGAATAAATGGAAAAAAAGAATTTTAAAAATTAAAAGTAGAAAATCAAAATAAATAATTACGAACTTGTGGCCCAATCAAATGGCGCCACGCATCCAATTGAAAGCAAACCAAAGAAGCTGGCCAGTTGCTGGGATTGCACGTGGGCAGCAAAATGGAAGAGACGTTTCTTGTTGTGGAGACGGTTTCTGATTTTTAGAGACCATAAAAGAGACCCTATTGTGGTCTTTGTGGTCTCTTTGGAGTCTCTTTCAAAATAAGAGATTATAAAAGAGATTCATTGTACATGCCCTCTGAGCATGTGTAATGGTAAACACCCCGAGAGTCTTGTGGTTTATTTCAATCAAATATTAAATATCTCTTTTTCACCTCACCAAAAGTAATCACAAAAAAATCACTTCATGTTTATACCTACAATGGTAGAAACTATTAAGAGATCACCTCATGGATCTCAATTGATTTTCTCTATCTAACTCTTTAATTTTACATTCAATATTTAATTTAAATAAATTTGTCAACCCAATATAAATTGAAATGTGAAATTTAATAGTGCATTATTAATTTTAAAATTGAATTTCGATTTTGCAAATTTAAATTCATTTTTAAAATTTTTAAATTTATATTATTTTATTTTAAAATTTTTAAAATGAAAAACAAAAAAATGATTTTTAAAATAGTACTTAAAAGAAGAAAATTAAAAATAATAATAAATTCGGACACATGGCCCAATCAAATGGCACAATGTGTCCAAGTGAAAAAACAAAACAAAGAAAGCTTGGCAATTGTTGGGCCAGCTTCACGTGGGTATGCAAATTGGGACGGTCTGTTAAGTGAAAGACCAGTGTCCAGTCTCTAAGAGATCACACAAGAGACCTCATTGTGGGTTTTTATGGTCTTTTTGGGTCTCTACCAAAATAAGAGACTACAAAAAAAACTCATTGTGCATGCCCTTAGAGCATTTTCATGTACTCCTACCAAATTTACACAAATGTTAATAACATCTATCTGTACTATATACTAAGAGTTCGTCACCTATGAGACCGTCTCATGGTGAGACCAAGGACTAGAGGCAAAATAGGAAAAGAGCAAACTAAATTCGGGGGCCAAAAACTAATAGACTGGACTAAATTGCAAATTATCACAATTACACATTAAATCCCTGAACTTTTAAAACATCAATATGAAACCCCATATTAAAATCTTTGCAATTTAATCCACCGTCTCACCGTTAGACGGTCTTATACAAGACTTTGTCATATACTAAAAGAGCAACTTTTGGCCACATGTTACTCTCACACTTGGCCATTAAGCTTTGTCAAATGTCTCCACCACAATTAGCCACGTAAGATTAAGCATCCCAAATGTTAACACAAAAATTGCAATATATACTTATTTAATTAATCATGCGGCTTCGTCTTTGCCGCTCCATATTCCAAAAAATCCTCTCTGTCGCTCCTTAGTCAACGCTCCATATTCCAAAACTCCTTCTCTCTGCCAGCGAGTTTCATGGCCGACCATTCTCCAACTCTTTTTTCAATCCTTTTTTTATCATAAATTGATCCCTTTTACTGCTTCCCCTTATTGTATTCAAAGTTGTTATTGACCTGTTTTAATAGTAGTTGAACTGGTGTTAGGGTTCTGTAGGTTAGAGGATTTTTTATGCATATGACTGGAAATTCTTTGCTTATTACGTGTTTTTATTATGATATGTCATCAAGTATTGTGGACTGCTTTGAGTGATCTAAAAGTGATGTTTATTTTAAACTAGTTTGTAAATCAGTATTGGTGATGCCACACTAATATGAATCCAAGATCTCATAAGACATGCTGTTAGTCTAGGACTTCACCATTGTTTTAAGTTAAGTCAATAAGTTGCATTTACACATTGATGCTGCTGGAGAAAACTACCTAGTCCATGATCTTTTCTCATTCATGTAATTCATTACAGATCTTTGACCTATTCTGTCATTCTATATTGGGGGAGTGGGGGCAGTTGGTTCTTAACAATTCTAACTTGAAGGTTATTTTTGCATTGGTACATTGGATTAAACTTTAACCTGTTCTTGAAGTCTATCTTAGACAGATTACAGCTTGAATGCAGATTTTTGTGGGTGGCTTATAGAAAGCTGAAATATTTTCTCTCCAGGTTTGCTTTGCTCGCGGACCACATCAAGATGGCATTGGATTACCCTTTTGCAGTATGGATATTTGGCGGGCATTCATCTTCAGCTGACGCACCCAATTTATATAGGTAAAAGTGGCTCTTATGATAATTTATTAGTTTTATTAGAGATATGTTTGAATCTTCTAGATCTCACTGTGTCATTGACGATTTTCAAGTTGTGTTTGGTTTTCCTGACCTTTAGTTGCATTGGGTATGACATGATTTTTATTTAATGTGTGATGATATATACTCCCTCCGTCCCAACTCAAACTGCACACTTTCTATTTAGGAGTGTCCCAACTCAAATTGCGATTTCTGATTTTAGCCAAATTTGGACTAGTTGACTTGACCAGAAATTCCAATTTTGCCCTTTAAATTGACTGAAATTTCAGTGGGCTTGGGCTTTAATTAGGGTTTAATGACAAAATTAGTCACATTTCCATTTACCCAAAGTCATCCACCTCATTTCATTTCATTTCCCACTCTCCTATCTTTTTCTCTCTCTTCCTCCTTTCCTCTCTCTCTTCCTCTCCCTCTTTCGAATTTAATTTTAGATCTATTACTCTCAATCTTCTCCTGTCTTTGTTTTTTTTGTTCGTTGTGCTTTTCGAATGGGCTTCGAACGTAGTACCCAACCTTGACTTCGAACCCGTAAGTTTTTGGTGTTTTTTTAATCACCTTATTCGTTCACTTTTTTGTCTTGGTTTTCTAGTTTTTACATGTTTTGTGGGTTGCTTTTGATTCTGAATGGATAATTGGATTATGGTTTTCCAGATCTGTTCAAATGAATGATATTTTTGGTTCAAACTAGTTTATATCTTGAAGAATGTGTGATTTTGGGTCGATTATGAGATGTGATGATATTTTTTCGTGTGATTTGGTTAGGGTTTTCAAATCTTGTTGTTTTTGAGACACTAATGTTGTGGGTTTTCGTCTTGCGGCCCTGAATGTTTTTTTAGGAGATTGAGTTTGGATGTTTACAGAGTTTCATGTTTATGAGATTCATTTTTTTTTTACAAATCTTCATTTTTATGGATTTTTACAGATCTTCATCTTTATGGATTTTTACAGATCTTCATGTTCTTCAGCTCCTAGGAATGTTGCTGAAGAAGACGAAGTTGAGGCCTAGAAGACTTAAAGTGCAACTCTTTTTTATTTGATTTGCTTTGAAATTGTATATAATGCCTTTAATAAAGGCATTTAATGATAAATTTATAAACATAAATTATTGTATTAGTGTGTAATTTTTGTGATTAATGTTACTGTTTCTAGCTGACCTCTGTCCTTTCAGAATTGCTTTTCGCCAATTTTTCCTGACATTTTCACTGTACAAAAATAACACCTCTCTTTCTCTCTCTGCAAATTGAGCTAGGACAGAGGGAGTATGTTGCTGCCTTTATCATTCTGATACTCTGTGCCTATGAGGACATTAATGGAATGAGGGGTGCTACTCAGGACTCTATTAATGCTTTACCAAAACATAAGTTCAAGATGAAGGCAAATGGAAGAGGAAACAATGTAGAAAGTGGCTCTGAATCTGAGGATGGTGTATAGCTGGGACAGAAAACGAGCGTGCTATTTCAGAGGAGGATGCAGTTTTCCCCTTTAGTTTTTTTTGGAGAAGTTGATTTTCAGGTGCTTGATCCTTGAATTTAGGATGCAATTGTGCATACTGCTGAAGTTGGAAACATTGGTGGAATGCGTCCTCAAAGTATTTTTTTTCGCAAACCATTTAGAGGACGCATTCATAGAATGTGTTCTCATTGTTGATATTGTTTTTTAAGCAGACTTTGAGGACGCATTCTATGATTGCATCCTCAATCTTTAATTTTTTTAAAAAAATTATGTTTAGAGGACGCATTCGATACATTATTTTGTAATAAATTATTTCTCACGGATTTTTTAATTCGTCCTCATTGTTTATATATATATATATATTTTTAAATTACTGTTTGAATTTTACTTTTTTCTTGAATATTTGAAATAAATTTTGACTCGCGTGTTATTAAAAACGGGTACTGAATTTAACATATAGTTTTTTTTTATAATCCCACATTTTATGAATGCATCATCAATATAAAATATGGGATTTTAATCAGTAAATTATATAATTTATAAGTTCTTGTTCTTTATGTTTTTGTTTCGGGTGAATATAGCGCATAAGTAGACTTGTGTTTGTTTTATGTTATTCTAAAAATTGTAGTAATATATAGTAGGAATGAATGTAATTAAACAAAAATGTACAATATCCGAAGAAGACGTGACAAACGTAATGAAATAAGTGCTCAATGTCATGTAATGTACTAATGACGGCCTATGCAAAGCTTTCCACATGTTCCACATGGTGGATGACGTATGGTGCGGGATGTGCGTCATGGAATGACCATCTCATTAGAAACATGTATGGTGTCATCTAGAGCTCCCTCTGGAAGATCCTCCTCCATATCGTCTCCTGTGTCCTGGCATAAACCATGCTGGACATGTGGAACACCACCTGTATCTAATCGAGCAGTATGTGACATGTATGCATGACTCGCAGTGGGAGTAACATATGCCATGAAATCGGCTGTAGTCGTGTCAAACTGTGAGGATCCACCATGTGACGGTCCAATATGACTAGCAGTGGGAGTATGATATGCAGTGAAATCAGCCGTAGTAGTGTCATACTATGATGGTCCACCATGTGATGCTCCAGGGTCTGTCGGACACGCATATGAGGGTCCAACATGTGATGAACCAATGTGGTCTATATGGGCCCCAGCACGCGATCGTCGACCACCCTGTCAACCAGGTGGAGCTGGACGGTGGCTTCTAATGTCGTTGTATCTCACACCATGTAAAGGTTCCTTACAGTGCACAAATGGCTGATGAAACTGCAGTCTGGAGGGATCATGCGCGTACTGTAAAGTACGTGTGGAAACATCGTGTACCTCCCTGATCATGTTCACGATACGTGGGGGACAGTCGTCCAAATTTATATCCAACATGATTCTCATCTGAGACATTGCCTGCAACTACACGAATGAGGTAAATATATCAGATACTTAATTTTGAGGATATGTATAGTATTAATTATGAAAACTATTAGAGATTTAGGAAATACAATATACTCCATAGTAACCCTATCTCCATGAAAACCCTCCGTAATTGTTTTGGCCAGGCCTGGCTGATTAATTAGGGTCACTATTCTCCGAAAATACCACTCTATGTATTCTCGACTGGGTGTGTACGAATCCGCTGACCCTCACACATAAACTTGTTGCTCTCTTCGATGTTCCTAAGCATCGAGATATTATCTCAGTTCTGCACGCCAATCCATTCCTGACCTCCCATGACGGTCTCTAGTATGAAGCAGTTTATGTTTATCCTTAGTGACCATCTGGATGGGTATTGGCTGGATAAGGCCAAACTGCCTGAGAACAAGATGTACGTGATGGTACTTCACGACATGCCAACTAATGAGGTCAAAAGATAATAGCCAGTTGTTGCTACTGGTCGTACAGTAATGTGGGAGTTGTTGCACGACATCTTTCGTGTACGGCTGCCAAATAAACTGCAATAATAGGTAGGTGTTGTGGTTAGGTGAGGAAAACCTTTATTTCCATTAGTTCAATGAAAGGAAATCCTAATTTCAATATAACTGCCTGTCATGGAGAGATGTCAACTGATCGCGGTACACTTTCAATAAATGCATAGGTGATTGTGAAAAATCGTACCAGGCTCTCCACATGTCAGGAACAAAATGAATATTATTAGTCATTCCTAGTAATTGCCTTGCATTTTAAAATTGACTCTCGACTAATTCAAAGCGTACTTGGATCCAACAGCACTCATCGTGACAGTCACATCCAGTCATCCGGCCGGACGGATGGATGGTATTCGTTCTCATGCCCACAACTGACAAAAAATAAAATAAAATTTAGTATAATATAATAGGTCACTATCGACAGTATGTACAACTGACAAGATTAACCAACATTGTTACGTGTAGCAAGACAAGTGGTCCAGATATGGATTTAACTTGTGGGATGACAGCGTCACATAAGCACTTGTACAAGTGTGACAAAATGGTAGGCCCGTCAAACGGGTTGGGTCACCCGTTGGATAACCGTTATCCATATACTAATTTCACTTATTGGATAAGACTTATTGAATAATGACCCATTGGGTTAATGGATATAATTGGGTTGTAGTTATTGGGTTTAGTTGGGTTGGATAATTGGTTATCCGTTGAATAATTTTGGGTGGGTCGAGTTGGGTTGGATAACGGGTGACCCGTGGATAATTTCATATCATAAGATAACAAAATTTTCACAAATTTGATTACGAATAATTTATTTTTTCCCTAACACATATAATCAACTTATAAACGATCAAATTCTTGATTCATCATATTTGTCGATTTCGGTTCATGTTTTAATCAATTTTAATTTGAACCAATTAAAATTTGATAAATGGTCTTGACGAAAGAAGTAGAAGTAGTATTTAAGAAACTTTTACTAAATTTGAAAAATCTCGAATATGAAGATTTTTAAAATATTTTCTTTTATTGAACATAAGAAAATAATAAATGAAATTCCCACATTCGGCCACTCCAATAAATATTTCTTTTTTTTTGTAGTTATGTACACGATTCAGCCTATATCAAAGAATGATTGCGGTTAATCGTAATTTTTCACTCCAAGTAAAATATTACATGGCTTATCCATTTAAAGTTTAAATGGTTGAAAACACCAATTATCCATTGGGTATATAATGAATTATCCATTGAGTAAATACTGAATTATCCATTGGGTCTATACTAATTATCCATTGGGTCTATACTAATTATCCATTGGGTCTATACTAATTATCCATTTGGTCTATACTAATTATCCATTGGGTCGAACTAAATGACCAATTGGGTATATGTCATTTATTTGGGTGAAACGTGAATTACCCATCAAGTCCGCATTCTTTCTCAGTTCTCACTTTCCATACTGTATTTTGTTTCATCAGTCCGCATTTTGTTCATCAATCAGTCTGCGTTTTGTTCATCAATCGATCTGCGTTTTGTTCATATTCGAGTTCATAATTCTTTCTCAGTTCTCAGTTCTCAGTTCTCAGTTCTCACTTTCCAGACTGCATTTTGTTTCATCAGTCCGCGTTTTGTTCATCAATCAGTCTGCGTTTTGTTCATCAATCGATCTGCGTTTTGTTCATATTCGAGTTCATAATATTATATTATGTAACATAATATTATGTACATTATTTTATATTATATTTAATAAAAAAATATATAATATGTTGGCTTTGTAAACTCGACGAAACTAACGAACAATATTACTTGGGATCGAGCTCGAGCTCAAATACTGTACGAACTCGAATATTGTACGAACTCAAATATTGTACGAGATTGAGCTCGAATACTGTACAAACTCGAATAGTGTACGAGATTGAGCTCGAATACTGTACGGGATTGAGCTCGAATACTGTACGAGATTGAGCTCGAATACTGTACAAACTCGAATACTGTACAAACTCGAATACTGTACGAGATTGAACTCGAATACTGTACGAACTCGAATACTGTACGAGATTGAGCTTGAATACTGTATGAACTTGAATACTGTACGGGACTGAGCTCGAATACTGTATGAACTCGAATACTGTACGAGATTGAGCTCGAATACTGTATGAGCTCGAATACTGTACGAGCTCGAATACTGTACGAACTCGAACACTCTATGAACTCGAATACTGTATGAACTCGAATACTGTACGAGATTGAGCTCGAATACTGTACGAACTCGAATACTGTACGAGATTGAACTCGAATACTATATGAACTCGAATGCTGTACGAGATTGAACTCGAATATTGTACGAACTCATATACGGTACGAGATTGAGTACGAATTTTGTACGAACTCGAATACTGTACGAGATTGAGTTCGAATACTGTACGAGATCGAATACTGTACGAACTCGAATATTGTACGAGATTGGGCTCGAATAATTTGTGAATTATAATTTGTATAATTTGTGAATTATAGTGAATATTTATGTTAAATATTACACATGCATTTAATTGAGTAATTTTGGATATTTATTGGGTATTTGTTACATTCTTATTGAATTAACATAATATGGGACCCATGGAGATCAAAATTTTCCATTAACACAATTATTTTCATCCCGCTCAATCCCAAAAACTAATGAGCATTTAATACCTGATCCCATTGGATAATGACAACTTGTAACCCAAATCGATAGAAAATGTTTAATGATAACTTATTGGGTTAATTATATAATGATTTATTGGATAATGACTTATGGGATAATATATTTTAACCCATTGGGTCATATGAATATCTCATGGGTTATCCAATGGGTTATCCATTTAATGACCCAACCCATTTATGACCCAACCCATTATGACCCATTTAATAAATGGGTTAATTGGATAATGACCCATTGGATAATGATCTATTGGATTTGGATAACGGGTTTATCCAATTAACCCATTTGACGGGCCTACAAAATGGCACTACCCCAACTGTACTGATGTGCTGCCCCGAGGTCCATCAGTACCGATAAATAAAGCAAAGGGATAAGGTGTACGGATGTGTCTGACATTAGCATTCCACTTAGTAGAATGAAAACCCTAGCCTGTTGTTGACAATCAACCTCAGTAGCATCAACAGGGAATGGACTGTTTAACAAGTCTCCCAACTAGCTGGCCCTTATGCGACCTCCTTTGATAACACTCATGTTCAGTGTAGCCCCTAGGTAGTCTCTGCATAATCTCTGCCAGTCCTTAGTGTGTCGGCTAGTGTTCACACCAGTAATTGGTATGCCATCGATCGGTAGACCCCATAGCATGCCAACATCGTGCAAAGTTACGGTAGCCTCCCCCACTGGCAGGTGAAACGTGTGCGTCTTAGGTCTCCAACACTCTACTAAGGTTGTGACGAGGTAATGATCAATGTGGATTAGTGCAGAATCCAACAATCCCTGGAATCCATCTTCACGCACGTAGCGCATGACTGGATCAGGGATTCGACCAATCCAACAAGCCTCATCGCACCGCCTCACCTGCAGTGCCTTATTCTCTAAATGACCATTGTACAGAGCAAGAGCACGGTGCTCCTGGTGTAGGTACAACGATTCATCGGCAATGGGTCCCAGATGATACATGGTGTATCCCTGCTGACAATCAGAATCACATGGCAAAATAACTTAGTCAAGATTTTCAAATAAGTAATGCTATAACATGTGTACTAATATTCAAACCCAATCATACATTAGCTTCAATTTAGACAAATACACATAATCCGTATCCACACAATTCATTGCAACTAAAAAACTTTGAAAAAATTTAGACATAGAAAGATTACTAGGTACATAAAATAGTGTCATACATATTCAACCAAATATTCAAAATTTGCATATTACATACACAACTCTAATCACGTCCTCGCCTACGGATGCCTCTGGAATCACCCGGCACCCTCTCATCCATTTGATTCCTTATTCTTCTCTCCGCAAGCTGTCCACGTCTCCTATTGCGGAACTTATCAATATCGGGAATCAGCCTCCAACTAGCACATTTCCATAGTGATGGATCTCGTACAGGTATAAAACCCTGACTATATTGTTGCACATAGGTGGTTGTGTGATATACCCTGTCACATAGAGTAGCCGGATCGCCACACCTATGCCTACAGACGGCTAATGCATGCGAACATGGGAATCAGAAAATTTGTCATTCACGACAAGTACACTCCTTTCTCCGGTATTTGACCGTGTACTGGCTCTCATCAATGCTGCCATCAATGGTCCTTGCACAACCCTGTAAGTTTGTGACACATGCCCAAAAACAGTGACAATATGTCCATGTGCCCAAGTGTCTTGCTTCTGAAATTTTTTCCAAATCCTAAAAGGGAACGCATACCTAAAAATTTCAACATCAATTTAGAGTCAAGAACTAGTCCATGAACACATAAAGAACTATAATGAATATGGAAAGTACATCTAATTCGTGACATCCATTACCTTTTTAGAAAACATTTCAACTGTTTGCTCAAAGGTCGCTTTGACACACAGTTATCGGGAGACCTCGTGCGTGCCTTAAACAGTTTTTGTAACTCTCTGACAAATTGGTTGTTAGAATTCCCCAACGTCGATCACCCTCATCAAAGGCAAGGCACCACTTACTGTTATCATGTTGTATCAACCATTCCCAAGCAGATGGTTCGATGCTCTCCAACTCCTCCTTGTACTCCATCCACCTACTCTCTCATTTTGCACCACCAAGCTGCCAAACTAGAGTCTTCAGAAGCACATTCTTGAACTTCCCACTCTCAGCACTAAGGAAGTTGGACTGAAAATGGCGCAAGCAAAATCGGTGGTATCCAGTTGGCTCCATCCATTCCTCTGTACGTCTCATTGTATTTAAAATTCCATCATGGTGATCAGAAATAATACAGATTGGCCTACTATCACCACCAACCATGTGGATTCATAATCTCTGCATGAACTGGTTACAACTCTCATTAGTTTCACCATCAACAATGGCATAAGCAATGGGGGAGTATGTAGTTGTTCGCATCATGCATCATGGAAACTAGCATTGTGGCCTTGTATGCACCTCTCAAATGAGTGCCATCCACACTAATCACCGCCCTGCTGTGGCAAAATGCATCGATAGCCTGAACAAATGCCCAGAAAAATAACTTAAATTTCCTACACCCACACCCATATATTCTATCGGGTACATCTACCCACTCAACAACGATGCTTGGATTTGCCTTGACTAGCTCATCTATATATGTAGGCAACTGTTCAAGGATTCCTCTCAAGTTTCGAATACCAAGTCAATAGCCTTCTGTCGAGCATACCACGCCTTCTTATAGGAAAGGGTCACATTTAACTCCGTCTTCACATGCGCTTGTACATCTTTCACCGTGTAAGAAGGGTTAACGTCAATGTAGTGGCAAATTGCACGGGCGATCATCAACGATGTCAGGTTAGTGTTACCCGTCGATCGACCAGCACCAACATAATCATGACTACTTACCATTTGGTGATCTCCCACATGCCATGCGAAGCCTTTTTGCTACCTCTAGCAACCCGATGAAAATTACCGGTTCCTTCAACAACGTCCTTGCATTTTGCATACCATGTGCGCAACCTGCTCTCCACGACCATGTGTTCCACATTCATCATGGAACTCCACCTCGAAATAGCTTCTACCAATTCTAGCTCTGTCCGAAATCGCATACCCAATGCCACTTCACCAGTCGCTTGAACATAACAAGTGATTCTATCACCACAATTCATTGGGTCATAACCATCAGGGCCCCCATAATCCCTAAAGTAGGCCTCTGTATCAAGATTTGCCAAAATACGGAACGACGTGGCTACATTGTTCGCACAAACCACTACTTCATCTTCGTTCCCTGGATTCGAATCAGTTGATAAGGAACGATCATCTTCACTGTCTTCACCAAGTTCCCCTTCCTTACCATCCACATCGCCAACAACATGCTCGCCAATTTCACCCACATAATCATCATGAAACTCATTCAGGTCCTCATAATGCCCACCATATATACCGTCACTTGTGGACGACTGAGCGCAATCGACGTGAACATATGCACTGGGTTGGCTGGACTCACCAACGACAAAACCTTGGCAATCAGTAGGGGGTGGTAAGGTTGGCAAAGGTGTACAGTTCTGCATGTTCCTTAATAATGACACGAACGTGCCCGAACTAAGATCACCTACACGGTCAATGGTGCTTGACATCTTCTCTACAATAATGTACAAATCTGATGAGGACAAGGACATTCGATCAACAATGTCGAAGAATGTCGCGGTAGACTTGTCATCTTCCACATTATAACACCGATAGTATACGGCCAAACCAATCAGCTCAAGACAACTGTAATATGTTTTCAACTGAAACCTCACACTTGCAATACCAAGCCTTCTAAAAATTAAATGAACTAACTCGAAGTGGCTTAACCTCCTTTCGAGAGTCACGTCCCTCTCCGGTATGGGGGGGTCGTAATACACACACACAGTCAAATCAAATTTAATTTGATCCCCTTTATACAGGTACACAGTCAACAACATCGAACTACTGCATTATACTGATGTGCCCATTTTATACTGTTATATTAGGACTTTTAGGATTCACTTGTGTACACTTTTATGCTCTAAATGTGACATTTTACCTTGAAGTTCTCTAAGGAGGGTTAAAAGCAACTTTTATGCTTTTATTACTTTTCTAGAGAATTTTGTGTGACAAGGTAATTTGTTTGAAGACATTGAAGAAATCCTTTAAAGATTTGAAGGTTTGAAGACTTGTATTTGAGCTTTTGAAGATTTGAAGAATTGAAGAAGTGAAGAGAAGAGGAGGATATGAAACAAAAAAGAGAAAGAAGAAATGGAGTTGGAAGTGGAGTCCGTCGCGAGGTCGTCGCGACTCACGACAGACGAATGGCCAGAAATTCTTCTTGCTTTTTGTACTATAAATACTCACCTTATCCTCTCCTCTTAAAAACATGAATCTAGCCTCTTCTTGTGGCATTTTTCTGGGTTCAAACCCTAGTTTTTCTTTCTTTCTTTTCTTAGTTTTTGTAGGTTAATCATGTCTTTTAATTATCTAACTTAGTTTTATCTTGGGAGCAATGAATTAAAGGTTCCATATCTATGTAGTAAGAACTATATTTGTCTATTTAGTGCTTTTGCTATTGTGCATTTATTGAGCTTTGAATGTGAATTGTTAATGACATTGATGTTGTTGGAAGCTTGAGTATATGAAATACTTGTATGATTACTTGTTAGGGTTGGGAGAAAGTAGCTAATTCTACCTTCTTTTAATGTGGAATCCAAGAGCATGAGTTAGAGCTTCTTAAATGATG
The DNA here is from genome assembly GCA_037428765.1 of Rubia yunnanensis. Classification (NCBI taxonomy): domain Eukaryota; kingdom Viridiplantae; phylum Streptophyta; class Magnoliopsida; order Gentianales; family Rubiaceae; genus Rubia; species Rubia yunnanensis. The sequence goes on along the minus strand of CM075069.1, from coordinate 57,443,913 downwards.
TTGATGTGTTGATAATTGCTAGATGGATGTGATGATGTCGAACTCGTTGTCATGTTTGTTTTAGGTAGGAAATGAGAGAAGTCTATGAATGTCGATCGTTCTTGACTAATCTTGTGCAAATGCATGAATTGGTTAAATGCTTAGACACGGTGTAGTGTTTATAAGTGTTGCCAAGCTTGTTGGTTCTTCGTGCTCAATGCCATCAATGAGATACTTTTAGTCGTGTTTCGTCTAAGAGAGTCATTGGTGAGGTTTGACAAGAGATGTTGAATTCACTCTTGCAAACTACTATCTAAGAAGGATGGAAGATTTATCTTCACAACAAGTAGTCGAAGTAGTGAATAGATTATTTTGCTCATTCTTGAAGCCTTTGTTATTTAGCATTCATGTGTTCTTAATGCTATGTGTTACTTCATTTATGCCACATGTTGTTTGAGAATAGGAAGTGTTTGCATGATTTAAGTGTTAGGAAGTTAGGAAAGTGACGAATTCCTTAGCTCCTTTACGTGAAAATCTAAGAACATGAACTTAGAACTTCTTGTGCATAATGTGTGGTGATTCTTGCTAGATAAGTATGTCAATGTGGTAGGTAACAAATGTGATAGGATGACTGAATGGTTCAATGATCTACATTTAGTTTGGAAGCGGATATCGATTGCCCCAAAGGCTTTATCTTTTGTAGTTTTGAACCCCTTTTTCTTAGTTTTGTTTGATGATTTAGCATAGTTGCTTGACTTTGCTAGTTGTCTTGCCTTTTAACTTTCATAACTTAGGACGACCAAACCCCCTCATTTACTTGCTTTTATATGTGTATATATATTTACTCCTAGCATAATAGCAACCTTCTGTGCTTAAACGCTTGAGAAAATTCTCCTTCTTCGTGGACGATCCCGATTTGCCCTATCTACTTAGTTATAGATAGTAAGCATTTAGGGATTATAAATATTAACTTTGAGAGGCACGACGACGGCCTCCCATATACAAATACGTAACATTTAATTCGATATTCAGAATGACAGTACACTATTATGCTATTATCGATTTTCAAACTATTACACTATTATCGATTTTCAAACTATTACACTATTCTAAAATGTGTGCTCACTTACACCACACTAATTAAACTATTACTATAACTTTAATACAAACAATAGTAAACAAATCACACATAATCAATTCACACATATTCACGCATCCTCATTCAACACTTTCATAGAATCAAGAAAAATAATGACTCAAACTACACACAATCATTAAACACATTCATATCAACAAGATCTTTTCAAGTACTTCAGAAATAACAGTGTTACGCTTAATTCAATAAAAACTTATTAGAGAAAAAATCGCACATAATCATTCAACACATTCGAAAATTATTAGAAAATTAAAAAATTTGCTACGCGCATGGCTCAACTCACGGAGGAGATGGCGGTCTGCGGCGGTCAACGGTGGTGGCGATCGACGGTCAACAGCGGTCTCCGGGGGTGAAATCTTCAACACAATAGCAAGAAAAGCCTCCGACTGCGAGGTGGACATGAATTTCAGCAAAAATATAAAACAAACGACCGAAGCAACAAACAGAGAGCAAGAAAAATCACCGGACAACTTTGGGAGCGACAACCGGTGACGACAATGCCGGAAACGGAGAGCGGGGAACAGTCGGCCGAGGACAGTGGCGAGGAGAGAGGATTCCGGCATGAGGACAACATCAAATTTCAAAACGAAGTGATAAAAATCTGGGTTTCCTCGTCGACGTGGTACGGGGAAATCAGCGGCGGAAATCAGCGGATTGGAGGACGCATTTAACGAATGCGTCCTCAACGACGTGGAAGCACGTGCGGATAGGTTATTCCATGAATGCGTCCTCAGTAAACCAAACATTCAAAAAAAAGGAAAAAAAAATTAATTAACGTGGATGCATTTTGTAAATGCGTCCTCAGAAAATCAGAATAATTTTTTTTTTCAAAAACTGGGAGGACGCATTAATAGAATGCATCCACACCAGCTTCGCTGCAGGTTATTGTAGCCACATTAATAGAATTTTCTCTTTTTTTTTGGAGTAAGGTAAATATATAAATTGGGCAGGAAGTCAAGTTGCTTTAAGGTTTGGGCAGAAATGGTTTCCACTCAGTGGCTAAACTGTTTAATGTAATATTCGCATCTGCACATGCCTTTGAAATTTGTCTATGTTAGTCTGATGTAATAAGTGATTATGAAATCCTGAAAAACTAGACTTCCTGATTGAGGCCAAGCTGATGAACATAAGGCTTGCAGTAACTTTGTAGCGCTCATACTTATGAATGCAACGAGTATATAAAAAAAAACCCAATCAATCAGTTCCTATGAGTTGTAAACTATAGCAACTTTTAATTGGCTCTATTGAATTATAAGTTTATTCTGTCATTGATATGGTAAGTGTCTGGTTCTTTTCATTCAATCAGCTCTTCTATCACCATTGGGTTAAGATGGATGCTTCTCGCATTATTGCTCCTATTCCTATTGCCTTGCAATCGATGCAGTTGTTTATAAACACTATCCAAGGTTCTAGGAACATTTCTTCTTTGTTCAACGAAGTTTCACAATGATGACAATACGAAGGCAAGGCACGGCCTCAGATATCCAACAACATTTCTTCTTTGTTCAGCAAATTTTCACACAAGTTTATAGTACGGAGGCAAGTCAGCGTCCCTCACAATATAAAATTTACTCATTTTTGTGAAACATCAGACTCATATTGATGATGTATAACTAAAGAATATATAACTAAGTTGGTATTTGTTTGGGAATTTTTTGGGCTATGTAAAAATAGATTTTTGCACATTTGGAAGCATAGTGTATGGTCACTGGACTGATATATATGGCTATTGAGTTCTTTTGTTAGCTTGACTGTTTCTTGTGGGTGTCAGTGAATATGATTGATATGGTTGATACAAATTGATTTAGTGAGTATTTTATTTAGGATGTATAACAATTTATGTACATATACTTTGTAGAATCATCTATTAATACCATATGAGTTGATGGAGATCCTCATGGACTCATTTGCCCAATTCTTTCTAAATTACATGGTATCGATTCATTCTAATAGATGATTGTACAGAGTATTAGTATGAAAAGTATCTTTACATCTTAAATACATGAGCAAAATACTTATATGATCATATGTTTTGGAGATTTGTTCTAATATGACACTGTGAAGTTGAAAAGTGCTATTGTGGCCCTGTGTTTTGCATCAGGAGTGCTACTGTAGCCATGTGTTTTGCATCAAAAGTGCTGGTATAACCTTTGGCACTTTTCCATCATTGACTTGGCATTTTCCGACATTGACCATAACTAAAAAGACTAAAATAACCATAGTCTTAAAACTTAAAATGTAAAGACAAAATTACCCCTAGTTTTTCTTCTTCTCCATAACATAGCAGCGGAGCCACCGCCGCTCCGCCACCTCTGCCATTGGAGTTCGCCGAAATCTGCCAAAATTCCTCCTCCACACCTCACTACCTCCAGCACTATCTCCGCCTCCGCCGCTCCGCCACCTCCGGCGCCGCCGCTCTGCCACTGTCGCCACTGGAGTTTGTCGAAATCTGCAAAAATTCCTCCTCCACGCCTCACCACCTCCAGCACCATCTCATCTTCGTCTCCGCCGCTCCGCCACCTCCGTCGCCGCCGCTCCGCCACTGGAGTTCGCCGGAATCTGCCAAAATTCCTCCTCCACACCTCAGCACCATCTCCGCCTCCGCCGCTCTGCCACCTCCGCCGCCACTCCGCCACTGGAGTTTGCCTGAATCTGCCAAAATTCCTCCTCCACACCTCACCACCTCCAGCACCATTAGTCCACTGAACAATTACAGCCAATCAAAAAAACAAAGAAAACCTCTGGTATCCTTCTACTGTGAAACAAAAACCCCAATCTCAAAAATCATTCAACATCCAAAAAACTCAACTCTTCGTAATCTGAAGTTCGCCGGTGAGCAGGTATATCTGGGTGAGCAAACTGAAGTCTGCCACCACCGCCGCCTTGTCCCGCCACCATCGCCGCCTCATCTCGCCACCACTGCCGCTGCCTGACCTCGTCGCCTCACCACCTCTGCTGCCCCTATGCCACCACATCGACGTGTCGGCGCCTCACTAAAACCCTAGCCTACCCAACCCATCCCCGTTGAAGCTCGACACCACCGCTGCCTGACCTTGCCACCTCACCAATTTTGCCGGACAAGCATGTAGATCTGGTCACGACACCACCGCTGCTTGACATCGTCCCGCCACCACCCCTTCCGAGCTGGCTACTCCCTGGCGCAAACGCCGAATTGAGAAGAAAAGAAAAGGAAGATCAGGTGAATCGAGTGAATCGAGAAGAATCAACAAGTAGGGTGCTGAAGGTGGCGGAGCACAAAATGGAGATGGCGGCGGCAAAGGTGGCGGAGCGGCGGCGGAAGGAAATGGCATAGCACAAAATGGAACAACACAAAAATGGAACAACACAAAAATGGAACAGCACAAAATGGCACAGCACACAATGGAACAAAGCACAGAATGGAAGGAAATAGGGTTTTCGTGGGCAATATAGACTTTTCATATTTTTTGATTTTTTAATATTTTTGAATAGGGGTATAATAGTCATTTCATGTCTTTCCGGCCAAATTTAGGTCGACAGATTTATATTAGCACATTTTGGCAAAACACAGGGCTACAATTACATTTTCCAACTTCACATGGTCACATTAGCACAAACTCTCAAAACATAGGGTTATATGAGCACTTTACTCTAAATACAATATTGACTAAATGAATTTGTATCAGTCATATCAATCATATTTACTAACATGGAGTATTTACTAACGGTGGGATTTTTTATATGCCCTGGATTGTTAATGTTTGCCTATTTTGTGCATTATTTTGTTTGTAAAGAAATGTATTTTAATGAGAAAAGTTGGTATTTGTTTTGTTGGGAAATTTCCAGATTATGTGAAATTGTATTTTTGCATATTTGGAAGCATATTGAGTTCAATTTTGTTTCAAGTGCAGATTGCATGCTGAATTCTGCAAAATTACTTGCTTCCCTTCTCTATTTCGTCAAAAATCAAAGAATTCGGAAGCATGGCGCCTGATTGAAATGGATGATTGTGAGCAGTGGCGGAACCAGGATTTTTTTTAGGTGGGGCTGATCAATCAGGAGACTCCGGCCGGTGGTGGGACGACAGCGGCGGCAGCACCCGGAGATGGAGGCTGGACCTGGAGGCCAGTGGAGGCGCTGCTCCTGCGTTTTTGGGAGTGAAAATTCCTGCTCCTGCGTTTTTGGCCCAATTCAAAGACTCAAATGTTGAATTTCATTTTTATTTTTTTTCTACAGTACTAATCAAAACAATATCGTTCGACTTGAATTAAAACGACGTCATTTTGATAAAATATGGGGGGAAAAATGCCGCCAGAGGCCTTCTTCTCCGATTTCCAGTGGTCGAATAAACAGAGATTGAGCAGGAAAAGCGCAACTCACAAACTCTAAACGACGGGAAGTGCAACTGACCACTACTACCATGGCGCCAGAATTTCAGGCAGGGTTGGAGCTCTACCACGCGCCATGGTAGTTTCGCTCTTGATTGTGAGTTCTTGGTCTAATTCAAGTTGGATCCTATTAGGTTTCTTGTGATGATATAGGAAAGAATATATAATTATAGATATATTTTTTTGAACAGAATTTTCTTAGATGCGAAATGTTTATCTTTTCACATACAAAAAAAACAAGCTTATGAAAAGCTGAAGGTTAGTATGGGAAATAGAAGACACTGCTGAAGCCATTGGATGCTTGAAGATTAAGTTGGAGCTCTGTTAATTGGATGTGAATTTGCTATCAAATGGATAATATATTGTCTACTATTTTCTCCATGTAGTTTATATTTACTTCTTGATGCAATTTCATGTTTCTGTACGTGTTCCTATGTTTATATGTTGTATTATACCTATTTAGAGCTAAAGAATTCTTTTGCTACTTCGTGTTACACAATATTGTAACTTAAAATAAATAATTGTTGATCCATTATCAACAAATATTTCTTAATCTTATCAATATATTTTTAGAGTGGGTCCTGACAGGCTGTCCATAAGCTTATGGACAGATCACTTATTTTTTACCTTATACACTTCATTTGTTAAATTACATAAAAATTTAGAATTTTTAAAAATATATTTTTATATTATATATTTTCACCTTCGTATACATATTATTACTTTTCTAATTAAATTTTATAAAAAAATACAACATTAAATGTAAAAGCCCATGTGGACTGTCCATAAACTTATGAAAAGTCTATTTTTCCTGAGACTTTCCCATATTTTTATAACGTAAAATATTTATACACAACAACTAATACTTTTATATATTACATATATGTATATATTATAATCATTTAAATATTAAATAATTAATTATTATATAGTAATAAAGATTGAGTCAATTTTTAATTTTTTAAAAATAAATATTTTACAATACTAATAAATATATTAATTCATTTTAAATATTACATCGTGTGCAATTCATATACATATAACAAAATTGTATTACTCATTAGAATTATAAATTACGTTACATTTTTCATTTTCATTCATTAATTTGAGCATTATTACGGGTGTCATCTAGTTTTGATTATCAAAAGTGAAAGACGACATGAAAAGATCAAGGATCGAATTGCAATTTTAAGACAAAATGGAATTAAATTACGCAGTTCGAAATTGGACCATAACATATTTGGGTTATTTCATGCACATACTTAAGGTAAAATCTCAACTTTACTTCCTTTTCCCCAAACCTTCCCTGCAGTTCAAACAAAAATCCCCAAATATATGTCTGCAATTTTTGATTTACCGTCTTTGATTCTTCAAATCCACATCGGTCACATATCGTCGGCTACTGTCGCATATCAAACAAGCATTCATGTATCAAATTACTGATGAACAAACTCATTCTTGTAAGGTTCATTAAAAATTAAGATTAGAATTTCTTTGCTATTTGATTCTATTTTGTTTGCGATCTCATTTTCAAATTGCAATAGAATCCTAACGATTCATTACTTTGAATGAATCTTACTGTTAAGATGCTCTTAGCCAAAGGAATTGTAGAAAGAATCGAAGAACATATTGTTGCTACTGCTAATATGCCTTCTGAAGGTATGAACTCTAACAAATTCATCTTCCTTCCGATCCACTATTAGATTCATTAAAATTTGAACGTTGTACATTGACAGTGAAAGCTTTTAAATCATACATAGCAACTTTTTGGTTGATCAAATATGAAACTTTTTTGTTCATGAAATATAAAATATCTAAGATTTAAATCTCATTTCAAATTTCATTAAATTTCATTGTTATATGATTTAATGCCTATATTTCAACCTAAAGTTGTAGTGTTTTATACTAAATTGTTTCGAAAGATATTTATAAATCACAGATCATAGAAGAAGAATAACAAAAAAATGTTAACCTAAAACACAAATGTTTCACTTGCAATTACTGAAGACTATGTACAACTACCAAACTTAGCAGAAATTGATGTGATTGAATGCATTAGTGGACTACAAGAAAGAACGCAGCAAGAATTGAAAGATCTCTACAAATGACATGCTAACAAATTGGGATTCCACTACAAAAAAAAATGCAACGGAAGAATAACCAAGGAGTCATTGCTGAAAAATACTTTGTGTGCTCATGTTAAAGGAAAACTCAGGAAAAAATAGCAACATCAACCCCACCAATACCAGTATGTGATGGATCGAAAGATTCAACCTCGAGAAAGAGAAAGACAATGAAATTTATTGTAACCAGAATGGGGTGTAAGGCTGAAATACGAATAAAATTGGTGGAGAACATAAAGTGAGAAAGTCTTAGGAAATGTGACATTTCCATAAACTTATGGACAGTCCACAGGGGCTTTTACCTTAAATTTTGTAATTTTTATAAAATTAGTTATTGTATTTTATAAGTTAAAACAAACAATAATATGTATTTGAATGTAAAAATATTAAAATATATAACATGAAAAAGGTTTTCAAAATTCCAAAAATTAGTATGTGGGAGGTCGTCGACGCACCTCTCAAAGTTAAATTTATAAGCCCTAAATGCTTCATATCTACAACTAAGTAGATATTGGCAAGTCTGGGTCATCCACGAAGAAGAGAGATTTTCTTAAGCGTTTAAACACATAAGCAAGTAAATGGGGGGGGGGGGTTGGTTTTCCTAAGTTATGAATTTAAAGATAAGATAACTAGCAAAGTTAAGTAACTATAATAATCATCAAACTAACTAAGAAAAAGGGTAAAAACTACAAAAGACAAAGCCTTGGGGGCAACTGATATCCACTTCTAAACCTCACGTAGATCATTGAACCATTAACTCATTCTATCATATTTGTTACCTATGGGGAATGCTATCACTTCTCAATTGAAGATCAACATTCATTTATTCTTAAGAGTAATTCACAAAGATGTTCAACGACCATTTGCAAATTTCATTGATAATCACTTTAGACGTTCAACGACCATAAAGATATTTCATCAATGGCATTATACACGAAGAACCATAGATTTGATAACAATAAATCTTCTACCAAAGACATAGCCATTTAAGCAAGCATAGCATTCATTAGGATAAATGTAGAACAAACCACATTCAAGACTCAACATTTCATTGCATCTATAGGATAAATATGAGAACAATCCACATTAACATACTTATCTAGCAAGAATTACAACACATTATGCACTAGAATTTATAAGTCCATGTTCTTGGACTTTCATGCCAAATGAGTTAAGAAATTTGCAACTATCCTAACACCCTAACACTTTAATCATACAAACACTTCCTATTCTAAAAAAAACCATGATATAAATTAAATAAAACATCACATTTAAACACATGAATGCTAAATAACAAATGCTTCAAGAAAGAGTGAAATCGAGGTTCTTACTACATAGATATAGAAGCTTCAATCAATTTATCTAAGATTAAACTAACCTAGATGATGAAAAGACATGATTAACCTACAAAAACTAAGAAAAGAATGAAAGAAAAACTAGGGTTTGAAACCTAGAAAATTGCAGGAGAAGCAAGAAGAGCTTCCAGAGAGAGAGAGAGAGAAAGAGAGGATGAGGTGAGTATTTATAGTACAAAAAAGTAAGAAAGGTTCTGGCCACCTGTCCGTCGCGAATCGCGACCAATCCATCACGACTCACGACCGAGCCAAGTTTTAGCATCTTGATTTCTTTCTTCTTTTTATCTCAAGTCCTCCTATTCTCTTTAATCATCTTAAATTCTTCAAGTCCTTAAAAGCTCAAATTCTAGTCTTCAAATCTTCAAGGGTAATCTTCAAAGTCTTTGAACAAATTGTCTTGTCACACAAAATTCTCTAGAAAAGTAATAAAAGCGTAAAAGTCACCTTTAACTCTCCTTAGAGAATTTCAAGGCAAAATGCCACATCCATAGCACAAAAGTGTACAAAAGTGAATCCTAGAAGTTCCAAAATAACCATATAAAATGGGCATATCAGTATGTAATTGATAGAGGATAGGCCCAAGAAGGCCATTGGGCCGCAGGCATGGCATCCCAGTTAGGGGAGTATTTAATACCCTAACTTAATTACTGCATTCATGAGTAATTAATGGCGATAATTAAGGAGTACATTATCTAGGATGTAGAGTATAAATACAAGGTACACATTTACTTATCATTCATTCTGTCTTAATCATACAAAACACCTGTACTAACTTAAGCATCGGAGTGCTGGCCCTTGAAACCCCAGGGACAGTTTGATTGCAGGTTAGTTCGAGAAAAACCCAAGCCCATGAACCGGTCGGTGGTCGAAGATGCACAAGTGGCACCGTCTGTGGGGACGACTAAGTCGGATCAAGGGTTTGGATAGTTTATGTTCACAGTAGTTCGAAGGAGTGAAAGATTGAGGTCAATAGGTACGGGGATGGATCTCCACCAAGGTTAACATAGGAGAATCCAGAAGGAGGAAACAACGTTGGCATCAAGGACAATGACATGGCTAATACTCAAATGCGGGAGCAGAGTTGCGAGTAGAACTTAGTGCGGGCATAGGCTACGAGGGGGGACAAACCTTAATGGTGATGGGTGCAAACACCCTGGTACCAATACAACATGATCTGTTAGGGCCCTCATGGACCCTGGAAGTAATAGGAGAGCAAAGACAGGGAATTATCGATTCCCTGCTCGAGAGGGTGGTCGATTCAAGGGATGGAAGGTTTAAGGAGGTTTCGGGAGACTTGTACATGGAAGCTTATGGCCAACATAGGCAAGAAAACCAAAATGTGGAGAGGGCAACCCCAAGTCAAGAGGTGGAACGAGCAGCTCAGGTACTGGCTACGGCCGGTTACAGGATCACCCCTCATCCAAGGGATGATCGAGTCACGATGGGGGTAGTACTGCCCTCGCCTTTGGGAATACCAACAGTTTGGGCCTCTCAACACCCTCAACCCCAACCTCCAATAGCCTATCCTTATTAGGGATATGTTGGAAAGCTGGTACAGGCTAGGCCCCAGCGTGCCATTCCTGGTTATTCACAAGGCCCTGTGTATGCGCTACCTCCGCTAGCCCCATATGCTCCTACCCTTGACCTGGTCAGTCCAGGAGTGGTATACGAAATGATAACTTTTTCTAACATGTAAGGATATAGGAGTATGAGAGTTAGCCAGGGGCTGTACAATCCTTATGTTCAACCGCCACCATCACCAGCCTACCCAAACCACGAGCCGCACTAGATGAACCCAGGATACAGAGGACCCCAAACTCTCTATATGCCACAGTTGGGTGGTCACGATAGGGGGTTGAACCTGCCAATGGGTCAGCACGAACCCCCCTCGGACGCAAGCAAATTGTTGAGAAAGGAATTGGATAGGTTGATCGGCCCCTTGGGCCAGGCAACGTGGTATTTTTTCAGCTCGGTGATCACAGGGGTTCGATGGGCGATAGAAGTGAAACCCCCGGAAGGACTTCCAACATACAGTGGTGAAACTAACCCTCGAGAGTTTGTTCAGACATTCTTGGGCTTGATGAGTTCGGGATTTTGATGAGAATTTGACATGCAAACTGGTAGGCGACTACTTGCGGGGAAAGACACAAGAGTGGTTTAATAAGTTGCCAATGGGCTCACTCCAATCGTATCAGGACTTCAGCAGAGCATTATTGAACCAGTACGTGCAGAAGAAGATGTTTACCAAAACTTTGTTGGAACTCTACCGAAGAAGCAAAAGCCAGGGGAAAGCACAGAAACCTTCTATCACCGATATGTGGATGAGAGTTTGGGGTGGTAGAAACAACAGAGAATGAGGTAATCCGGGGGTACCTGTTGGGGATGCAGGACCTAGAACTATACAAGAAGCTGGGTACCAATACTTCTAAGACATTGCAAAAAGTTCAGGAGATCGTGGAGCAATATTCGAGAGTAGAGAAGGCAACTAGAAGAAAAAGAGATAGCCTTGCCGAGAAAGCAGGAAGATATGTGGGCCATATGGGTAAGAGGCGGTTGAACCCATAAGAACACCATTCGAGAGGTATAATCCACTGCCCCCAATGCTTGGAGGAAGAACCCCTGCACAGATATTAAGCATACATAGAGGTTTATTTCGGACACCTCCACCCTTGTAGAGTTCGCAAAAATTGGTTGCAGCCCGGAGAGCAACGAATCGGTACTGTGATCATCACAAGGATTACGGTCATGACATAAACAATTGCATGTAGTTACATATGGAGATTGATAGGTGCGAGCAGGAAGGACGGTTTTGAGGACAAGGACACAGGAACTATGCTATCCCACCGAGGCCTCAAATGAACCAATGGAAGCCTTACAAAAGAAACAATAAAAAAATATAGGTAGAGGAGATAGAAGGCCTTATGAATAAGTGGCTCGAGACAGGGGGCAGGGAGGAAGGCAGGATAGACCCCAGGAACAACAAGGGGCAAATCATGGAAACCAACATGGAGAAAACCCACCCATCTGAAGGGTAATTAACGTCATCAATGGTATGGTGGGAGAGAGATTCTTGAATGCTATTTTAAGGGCTAAGGTTCGAAGGGTTCCCGTGGAAAAGCCCAGTCATAAGAGGTTTCGACCGGATGAGACCGTCACTTTCTCGGAAGCGGATGTTGTGCCGAATCAAATGCCCCAAGCAGACCCTATGGTAATTTTAGTCATTATTGGAACATCATTGATTAGAAGGGTGTTTGTTGATGATGGAAGCGGGGTAGAAATAATGTTTGCTGAGTGTTTTGACCCATTGGACATAGGGTGTGAGAACTTGAAAAAATCTGCTTCTCCTCTATCGGGATTCATGGGTAACCCATATTTACTATAGGAGAAATAACATTTTATGTTCGAGTGGTGGATAGCGATAAGAGAGTGACTATCAAATGTAGTTTTGCTGTCGTAGATACACCTTCCCCTTATAATGTGATCTTAGGAAGGTCATGGATGTGTCGGGCTCGGGCGGTCTGGTCACCTTATCACCTGATAATGAAGTTTCCAACTGAAAAGGGTGTGGCATCCATTCGAGGGGATCAGACTGTCGCACGAAAATGTAACATGGCGGTAGTACGAGAGGAAAGGAAATAGAGGGATGTAGCGGTTGTACACACAGAAGCGAGACTAGCTGACACAATCCAAATGCCCATTCAAGATAAATGATCAGTAGTTGTGGGGAAACTGATTCCTGAAGATGTGAAAAGAGGATTGCAAGGCTTGTTAGAAAGGTATGGAAATGTGTTCTCATGGGATACATCTGACTTAACGGGGGTCCATTTGAGTCTCACGTTGCATAAGCTAAACATTAACCCTTCAATTAAGCCGATGAAGCAGAAAAGAAGAGTGTTGTCTCCCGAATGAGTTGAGGAAATTAAAGAAGAGGTGGTAAAATTATTGAAAGAAGATGTCATCAAGAAGGTATTCTATCTAGATTGGATTGCCAACTCAGTTATGGTTCCAAAGCATGATAGAGCATGGATGATGTGTATAAATTTTACGGACCTAAATAAATGATTCCCCAAAGACAGTTACCCGTTGCCACCAATCGATAAGCTGGTGGAAGCCATCACCGGTACCAAATTTTGGCATTCTTTGACGCACACAAGGGGTATCACCAAATTCTCATAGAAAAGGAAGATAGGGAAAAGACATTGTTCATTGCAAATGTGGGCATATATTGCTATAAGAAGATGCCCTTTGGGTTGAAGAATGTTGGGGCTACTTATCAAAGGCTGGTTGACAAACTGTTCAAGGAATAGATAGGGAAAAACATGGAGATATATGTGGATGACATGGTGGTCAAAAGTAAGAGTTATCAAGAATTTTTAAAAGACCTGGAAGAAACATTCAGTAAGCTTCGGGAAGCTAATTTGAAGTTGAAACCGTCTAAGTGTATCATCGATGTAGGAGCAGGGAAGTTCCTCGGATTCATGGTCTCATAGAGGGGGATCGATGTAAACCCAGAAAAGGTTGAAGCTCTAGGAACAATGAAAACCCCCCAATCGATAAAGGATGTGCAGAAGCTTATAGGATCTTTGGAAGCATTAAGCAAGTTCTTATCGAAGGGGGCAGAGAAGTACTTGCCTTTCTTTCATGTTCTTCGAAAGGCAAAAAAATTTGAGTGGAAAAGTAAGTGCGAATAGGCATTTGAGAAGTTGAAAGAGCATTTGAGAACATTTCCTACTTTGATGAAACCAGACAAGGATGAGACATTGTACTTGTATATTTCTGCATCACCGCTAGCAATTAGCGCAACTTTGGTTAAAGAAAAGGAAAAGGTGAAATACCCAATCTATTTCGTTAGTCATGCCTTGCATGGACCAGAAACGAGGTATACAGTTCTCTAAAGGTTGATTCTAGCTCTTGTGCATGCAGCCCAAAGGTTGAGACCTTACTTCCAGGGACATAAGATAGTGGTGCTCACGAACCACCCAATTCGGCAGATCTTGCTAAAGCCAGAGATTTCCAGAAGAATGATGAAGTGGGCAGTGGAGTTAGGAGAGCATGATATCCAGTATCATCCTCGAGTTGTGATTAAGGGGCAGGCACTGGCAGATTTCATGGTGGAAACTACAGAACCCCTGAAAGTGTGTTTAGAGCTCATCTAAACTAAAGACATAAGGTGCAGAAAGGTATGGAAGTTGTATGTGGATGGTTTATCACATTCAGGAGGAAGTGGAGAAGGGGTCCTACTTACTAGCCCCGAGGGCATAGATTATCCATATGCATTAAACTTCGCATTTAAGGCAACCAACAATGAAGCTGAATATAAGGCATTGATCACCAGATTCCACCGCATTGATCACCTGGAGGAACTGAATGTTTTCAGTGATTCTCAAATTGTGATCCAACAGGTGAATGGAGAATACGAGGCCAGAAAGCATAATCTGCAGAGATACCTCAAAGTAGTAAAGAACTTGTTAAAAAAATTACAAATCTTATACGTTGAGCAGGTTTCGAGGGAAAGTAATCACAAAGAGGATGCTCTAAGTAAGATCGCTTCTTCGAATTTGGGAACCTAATCCCAACAGTAACTCCTTATGGAAACTTTGGGCAAGATAAGTTTTAAAGAGCCTGTGGTGATGGCAGTTGAGGTGACAGACTCCTGGATGACACCGTTCGTGACATATCTTCGAGAGGGAGTCTGGCCAGAAAATGAAGTGGATGCCAGAAAGATAAGGTTGAAGGCTCTAATGTATGTGTTGCAAGAGGAAGGGTTATATAGAAGAGGCCATTTGCAGCCATTACTTTGATGTGTCGACTCTTATGAAGCGGATTACCTAGTAAGGGAGGCTCATAAAGGGATATGTGGCAGCCATCTGGGAGCTAGGTCCTTGACGAGGAGGCTTATTCGAGTAGGATTTTACTAGCCGACAATATTTAAGGACGCGAACCAGTATATTCAGGCTTGCCATCAGTGTCAGAGACATGCGCCTATAAAACATGTTCCAAGGAAAGAAATGAGAAGCATCTATAGTTCGTGGTCGTTCGATAAATGAGGAATCGATTTGGTGGGCCCTTTTCCAAAAGCGCCAGGCAAGTTCAGATATTTAATAGTGGCTGTTGATTATTTCACCAAGTGGGTAGAGGTTGAGTCATTGACAAATATAAGGGGGAAAATGGTCATCTTCTTTTGCTAGAAGAACATTGTATGTCGTTTTAGAATTCTGAGGACAATGGGACACCGTTTCCCTTCTAGAAATGGTGCGAGAAGTATAAGATCAAGAAGAAGGTGACATCCGTTTACCACCCCTAAGCCAATGGGCAAGTGGAAGTGACCAATAGAACAATAGTAAACAACATACGAGGACGCCTCGAGGGGGCAGAAGGTATCTGGATATGGGAATTACCAAATGTGTTGTGGGCATATTGGACAGCTGAGTCTTCTGCTACTAGAGAAATGCCTTATAGCCTGGTATATGGTTTAGGAGCAGTAATTCCTATGGAAATAGGAGTTCCTAGCCCAAGAATAATGTCTGCTACAGATGAGATGATAAATCAGCAAAAAAAATGTCTGGATCTGGATATGATAGAGGAAAAGAGAGAGTTAGCCTCTCTACACGAGGCTAAGGTCAAAGAATATGCCAGAAGATATCACGACAGAAGAGTAAAGAAGGTGTTCTTCAACCCGGGAGACTTGGTAATGAGGAAAATGGAAAAAGCAGAATGGGGCCCAAGGAGAAGTTAGCTGTGAATTGGGAAGGACCTTATAAAGTGGTCGAATTGCATCTGGGGGGAAGTTATGTTCTCGAACAGATGAATGGGGTTCGAGTACCAAGAAGGTGGAACATTAGCAACTTGAGAAAATACTACCAGCTACGGTGGCCGAGTGGTTTGCTCTAAAACGGCACTCTAGCTTGTATTCGAGTGGATGGCTTTAAAGTGGCACTCTAGATGATGTTTGAGTGGTTGGCTCTAAAGTGGCACTCTAGATTTTATTCGAGCGGGTGGCTTTAAAACGACGCTCTAGATGATGTTCGAGTGGTTGGCTCTAAAGCGGTACTCTAGATTGTATTTGAGTGGGTGGCTTTAAAGTGGCGCTCCAGATGATATTCTAGTGGTTGGCTCTAAAGCGGAACTCTAGATTGTATTTGAGCGGTTGGCTTTAAAGCAGCCCTCTAGATGATGTTTGAGTGGTTGGCTCTAAAGTGGCACCCTAGATTGTATTCGAGCGGGTGGCTTTAAAGTGGTGCTCTAGATGATGTTAGAGTGGTTGGCTCTAAAGCGGGACTCGAAAGCAAAATTGTAAACTCGAAATGGTAAGCTAGTAGACGACATTTGCAGGATGTAGGTGGAAACACCAAACCTGGGTAACATGCTTGTCTCCAAAATTGCCCAATTTCTATTTAACAACATGCATATGGTGCCCCTATTTGAGGGGTATAATAACAGAGATGAAAAGAATATTAATTATACATTCAAATTTCAACAAATACTAAGGATACGATATTTACACAAACAAATATCCAAGTTAATCCATCTACGTATATTCATTCATTGGGAGGAAATCCCGTTTGAAACAATTCTTTAGTGGACTTGGGCTTTCCCAGCTTCTTCACATGTGCCTCTATTTCTTCGAGTTCTTCCAACTTTATACCAGCCGCCCTTTGGATTTCCTTCATTTACTCCTCCACAAGATATTCTGAGGGAATGATGGCAACAGTCTCACATCATTTTCTCGTGGAAGGTTCGAATGGGGCCTTTGAGGGTGACCCAGTGCTTTTGCAAAGTTTTGATGAAGGCCCTTGGTTAGCCTTTCTTAATGGGACAAGCTGCCGTTCAACATCTTTCACGACATACTTCTGTGATCAAGGAGCAGAGCTAAAACTTAATCCCTTTACCTTCAGTTTCGCTAGCGAGTCGAGAATGAGGTCAAAAGCCTTTTTTTGCCGCAGAATCCCATTATAGAAACTTTGGTAGATGATCATTGCTGATTAGGTAGGAGGAAGGAATGCTGTGAGAAAGCATGTGGGCACGAAGGCTCACTTCATGGGTGGTGATTTTTTCTTCATATTTAGCAAAACGCCGCTCCATTTTAGTAGCTTGTACATTCTAGGCCCCGATCTCTCCAGTGAGTTTGGCATTCTATGATAAAAGGGAATTCACCAAAGAGCTATCTTCAACTCGAGGGCTCTCTCGAGGGGGTTGAGGGGCCGAAGGGGATTCACCTCCCAAAGGGGGGTCTTCGATAGCTGCCATTTTCCAGGTGAGTAAATCCTCCTCCAAGCTAGTCACTCTACGTTGAGCTAATAGATGTTGTTCGGCAATTAATTCCCTCTGGGCCACCAGTATGCAATTTTTGCCCAATCAGCCGATTAGGCGCCCTTCCACTACTAAGAGTCTAGTTGCAGCAGCAAGGCAGGATTTTAGAGAACCGAAATTCAAATAAATTTGCCGCATCATTTCTTACAATTCCTTATCAGTGGGATTGCGACCTTTAACCACCTCTAAAGGATGGGTGCCATTAAATTCCCTTCTAAAGAAATCCTTGAAAAACCCCTTGAATGTAGGATGATCTTTAGATTTCCACAGCTTCATCTCAGCCTCGAGGTTGTGGAGCTTGTCCTTCAAGGAATTTATCTCTTGGTTGCATTTAGAAAGATCTCGGAGGTTAATCAGTAACTATTTATTTGTCTCATTCAGCTCTTTTTAGGCACCCAAAGGTTCCCCGCAAGCACCTTCTAGCACCATTTTCAACGAATTATACTACGAAAAGAAATCAAAGGTAAAATCATAAATAGCAGCAAAAAGAAAAAATAGGTGTATTTTCATTAATTCTCAAAAGGGTTACAATTAAAGGGCCCTAAGTAGACAACAACAAAAAAGAGGAGGAAAATATTACAAACAGGGACCAACCCTGGAATCATCTGCCTTTAATGTGGAGGCAATAATTTCTTCCACCTGATTGATGGGGGAATCTTGCCCAGGAGAGGCGCCTGTAGCCTCTAGAAGGGGGATGGCTCGAAAATCCTCGGCAGTAAAGAACTTCCCTTTATCCTTGATGAAATCCATTAAGGCGAAGCGGAGGCCATCATTTTTAATAGCCTTATCCCATTTTGCATCCATGGTGGCTTTGAGCTCTGGATTAACCAGTTCGTCCACCTGTTTAGCCAAATCTTCAGAAAGAGAAACGGACACGTGGGGCTTTAAAAATTCTTCATCTAATTTGCTGCAGCTGATCACCTTGGCCATCCTTAGAAGCTCCAGGAAAAATTCAGCAAGCTTCGGGCTATTCAATAGCTTGTGTTTGAAAGCCTCGAGCAGTTGCATTTGCATTGCTAGATTTTTTGCAGCTTGAGCCTTCTCTTCTACAGTTTGAACCCTCTTAGTAAGGGAATCCCTGTCTAGCAACCATTGGCGCCTCTCGGTATCTATACCTTGCTTCTACCTATCCCAGAGATTTTGTTTTTCATGAAGAGCCCTCACATCATCTTCAAGCGCCATGTCCTTCTCCTCTAGCATTTTGTCTTTCCCTTCGAGTACTTGCTGGTGACCTTAGAGAGATTCCCTTAGCCGCAAATTCTCAGCACGAAGGTTATCCTTGCCTGTGGTGCCAAGGGAATAGAGGGCTATTATTTTTGCAGTGGCCTCGTGAAATATTTTAGAAGCCTGATCAAACAATTCAGCTCAGATTGACGTTAAAAAAAGAAAAAGAAAAAAGGGAGAGAAAGAGAGAAAAGAGAGTGGAAAAGAACCTTAGGATCAAGACCAGTCTCTGGAAGGTGATGCTCGACACCTGAATCATTCGAAGGGGGCAGTGATTGTAGTTGAACATTTTCACCGCCTTGGGTTCCTCTAAGTGGCCTTGGTGGGGAGGAACTGATAGTCTTGTTGTTCGCCATGATCTTCAAGCGAACGTTCCGGGTATAAGGTGATTGCTCGGCATCGCCGGCTGAGATGGGCCTCTTGAAGCCTGCTGTAGGAGGAGATGCCTAATTTAAGAAGAGAGACACCGGAGCTGAGGGAATGGAAGCCCAATTTGCGTAATTAATGGTCCTTTCGGTGCTTCGAGGGCTCCTGCTTCTTTAAGACCTTAGTGAAACCCACTGAAAATGGAAAAAGAATAAGAGTCAGTCAATAATAATGACTATAATAACACAACAAATAAGAGAAGAAGATTTCTATTAAGGCACCTTTGGAGGGTTTCGAATGCCTGGGGTTATTAACAATAACCTCGAGATGAGGGCCATCCCCGGGGTCCTCACGTTCTCTTTACCTTTTTCTTGTATCTTTCTGAAGTGTCTTATAAACATATTTTTCATAGATTCTGGGCGGGAATGCAAAGCCGCCAATCTGGGGGCTAGGGTTGTTGAAGAGGCTGTAGTCGAGGGAGCTAGACAACAGTTTTTATCTGTCCCTCTCAAGGGCATCTGGGTAGATGTATTCCCCGGGTTTGGAAGATTCAACTTGTACGGCCCAATTCCATGGAGGAACTCGATACCTCCTGCTATCGAACGAGATACCTTTTTTCCAGCTTTTCCAATCACCCAAATTGCCAGGATTTCCAAAAACTTTACGATGTACTTCGCGATGGGTAAATGTGATGATCATATCGACTTACCGTCCACTATAGGACACAGAGTATAGTGTGCAAAGCAACTTATAACTAGGTTTAATACCGAATTTCTCACATTTAGTCAAGAACATCATCATGATCACCAGAACGTTAGGGTGGACTTGTGCGGGGCTCACCTGAAATTGCCTAAGGAGTTTGGAAAAAAAGGGTGGAAAAGGAAAGGTGAGCCCGCAACAAATGTGTCTGATAGAAATAGACGATCTTCCTTTGGGAAGGCTATAGGGGAGGTTACCTTCTCAAAAGGGTTGAAAATATCTTGTAAGAAGGCGCCTACAAACAAGAAAAGTAAATAAGGAAGCGCATATGAGGGGTACATATAGGGGCTGAAGTGACATGTAATTATTTCAGCATTGGAAACATAAAATGTTAGGTTCTCATCCTAGAATGCATGAACACAATGTACAAGGTTTATTTCGAGCTCTTGAATTGTCCCATGCATTCGAGACCTCAAAGACCTTCGTGACGTTCCAACCTTCTAAATCGAGAACCTGTTTTTTCGAGGGACTCTTGATAGAGGTTAGTCCCAAGATGGCCATTGGGCCACAGGCATGGCAGCCTAGTTAGGGGAGTATTTAATACCCTAACTTAATTACTGCATTCATGACTAATTAAGGGTGATAATTAAGGAGTACGTTAGCTAGGACACATAGTATAAATATAAGGTACACATTTACTCATCATTCATTCTGTCTTAATCATACAAAACACCTGGACTAACTTAAGCATCGGAGTGCTGACCCCTGGAACCCCAGGGACAGTTTGATTTTAGGTTAGTTCGAGAAGAACCCAAGCCCACGAACCGATCGGTGGTCGAAAACGCATCAGTAATTTAACAAATGCATTTGATAAGGTAAAAAAATAAGCTTATGGACATGCCGCATGTCAGGAGACCCACTCTTATAAAGTTCTGCACCATATCTTGCAGCACAACCACGAGTTTACAAGAACGTCTTGGCAATATCAACAACAGATTATGCACCATATATGAATTTGCATTTTATGATCAAAATCTATCACTATAAACATGCAATGTTTTAACATATATATCCAACCTGACTAACAAAAACTCAGGCAACTTCAATAATTTTTTTAATAAAAAATGAACTGACACCAAATCCAGAATGTAATGGTAAAAATTTTCACTATAGAAATTCAATGTTTTAACCTAAACATCCAACATGCCACACAAAAAATAGGTAACTTTGAAATTTTAACAGAAATAAACTTCTGATATGTGCATTCATAGTGAATATGTATCACTATAAACCATCATTGTTTTAACTTGAAAATCCAACTTGTCATACCTAAAATCATATTACATCAAAATAACTAAATAGTATCTTCTTGCATCCAAAACAAACAAATTCTGGGCATTCTAAATCCACAAACTATTACATAGCTTTTCAAATCACATCTCATTAAGAATAAGAAGGTCGAAACTAGGCACAGATCCATCTACTTTCTCATTAAAATCGTTCAAAATATCATCAATCTGCTTCAATGTCGCTGGATGATTAAGGATATCTTGAGAGTTAGGCAGCTGCAGTGTCGAGATCATCTTGAATGGCCACCATTTTTTTTTATTTTGACAAACGTTCTGATAATTTGGAAGTAACCACTTCCATATACCTTCAAAACAAAGCAAATGCCTCACCAGCAACCTATAAAATAGCTTCTGTGTTTCACTTTTTAGAATATTTCAACTAAACCCCTAACTTCCAATTATTCTAATTAAACTTGTCTTTCTATATGCCCATGGAAAACCGGTCTTTTCCAAGACTTTTTTATGTGAGAATATATAACCTTAGATAATAAGTGTAGGTGCAAACGTACTCATCCCAGCATATTTAGGCTGGAACTCGGTAAAAAGACTAGTTTACCCATCTATTTTTTTAAAAAATAAATGGAAATTACATTTATACAAAAAGCCATATTTTTCTTCCTTTATTTCTTCTCTTCCTCCTTTCTTCTTTTCTTCCCACGCCTATTATGTTAACAAACAAGAAACATGAATTGAATTGTTTGGAACTTATCCCATCCACAAATCTAGTTGTGCATTCGAGATCCATGTCATGCCATGACAATTCCCGAGCTTGCCTCCAAACTCCAACAGTTGCTGGATGCAAATGGCAGTTTTGCAAGGTTTGGAAAATGAGGATATAGGAAACTGGTTGTAATACACAAAGTTCCCCATAGTATTCATTTGCGTTGCCTTCTCATTGCACAGGTTGGTGAACTCCCTCATAATTGGATGATCCCTTAAGGTGCGGTTGTTTTTAATCTGTACCTAGTAAGTAAAAAACATGTGTTCAGTGATATGTAAATTTTCCATATGTATGGTAGATTTTGTCACGAGATATGATATCATTACCAATTTTAGAGGCGAGATCGGTATCGTGTCCTCCCCCCCGGCCTGTAACTTGTGGTCAAATCGGAAGGTTGTGTGGACAAAGTAGTGAGAATGTAATTTGAAAAAACTTACATTCAAACACTTAGAATATGCTAATAATAAAATATATATTAGGAATAGTTTGTTTGATATACCTCGTCATCGAGGACTTCAAGGAATTCACAGTCTTTGTCTGCACATTCATTGACATGCACGTCTTTCTCTTCTTCACTAGGGGTAACTAAATCCTAGTCGATCAATGACTTTGGCCAGTCAAGGACATGTCTGTGAGCCTCTCCAACATCGACGAGTGTGTGGTTGGCAGATGGCAAGCCCGCTTTGGCATGGAACACTGGCTCAGATACTCAGACACGAGCGATTCCACTTACTTAAGTATGGGTGTGACACTTTATTTGGAGAAATCCCTTCGCCACCAGGGCCCTTAACCCATCTAATTGCTTCACGAACAAATTCACCCTCTCCCTATTCTATCAGTGAATGTTGAACTTCGTTTGTAAGAAAATATTTAAACTATAATTCGTAATAGACCAAGTAATTGATGAAATAAATAATTAAGAATGGTAATTCATTTTTTACCTCCTCATCCTCCTCCTCTTTGCTTGAAGCACCATTGGATTTTGTCTGGGCTGCACTTACTTTGGACAATGTATTTTCTATGAAGGACTTGGGATCATTTAGGCCTGCTGGTATTTTGACCCCTCCCGCTGATGCGATCCCCTTGACTAGTTGGCTAAGGTATGACACCATTGCCTTCACCACTGGTTGGTCTGCAATTTGCTTACTTCGGATTGCTGGGGAAGGGGACGAGCTGTTACCGCATTTGCTTATGCTGCGGGACAGATGTGGTATGGCAACATCTTTGGGAGGTTCATTTGAGTACCTTATACCTCCCTGGGTGATCCTGCTTGCCGGTTGCCCTTGTCAGTATATCCTCCCCGGGTTGGAGAGCCAATGTGCCCCTAGCAGCCTCCTCATTTATTTTTATCTGTGATGGGGCGTAAAGTATAAACATTACATACATTTTGTAAAAATAATAAGAACATTAAAAGTAGATTATAAACATTGGAATAACCATTTATATGAAAAAACTTACAATAGTTTCTGCAATGGCTCTATTAACGGTATTAGTGTGTGTGGTTTTGTCTGCCAGCTTGATAGACTCAAGGTAGATCAGGGACCTGTCCATGTTGAACTCCTTGCTCTTAAGCTCACTCTCGATCTCCTCCTCCGTCAAGCCCTGCACAACAAGTTTCACTCTCTTTTCTTCTTTCTTTTTCTCGATGATTTTTTCCCAAGTGACCCGGTGTCCACTCCATCCAGTCCTATGTGTGTAAATCTTTTCCTTTGAGTGCTCGCTATTAGTGCACTCATTTTCTTTCAACGGGAAACAAATTTAAGTTAGTATACTGTAAATTATTTAAGTCAATCGAAATGAAGCTGTGTTCACAAATCAAGAATGTTGATATACAATTTACCTTAAATTCAGGTGTTGTTCTAATTTTTATGAACTTTTTCCACTCTTATTCGTCCATTCATTTGTACTTGTCCTATGGTTGGTACTTTAACTTATGTGTGCCGTCTGCCACCTGATGAATGGTTTTATTGGAAGCTTTTGATTTCCAATTGTGGTGGGCATTGCAGGCTATAACGTACACAATCTGTTTCAATCTTTCAAGTTGTTCGGTGGTTTATTTTTGCTCAAACGTAAAGCTTTCCTGCATTTGAAAAAAATAATAAAAACATTGTTAGCTTGTAGTCATCGATAATAAATGAGAATTTAACTTAGCTAATAAGGTAAACTTATGCACTTCAAAACATATGAGTTATGAAATTTCTAACTAATATGTCTTTCCAAGCCCCCTCCTTGGTGTCATCGGGGACGTTATACCAATGCTTGTGTGTCCCAAACTTGTTTTGCCACCGGAATGCGCAGTGTATGTATGCAGTCCACGCCATCCAATTCTTCATGCAGACCATTTTGGATAGGTTGAACCTTACCGGCACTGGTTTATTCTCCTTGGCCAACATTACTGACTGGTATGTGACTGAACCACACTTCTTACACCAAGATCTAATTTCAAACCTATCAAAGGCTTTTCCATGCTTCCCCCATGCCTTGGAAACATCGTCTGTCATGTCATCCTTCAAGGTCCCCTCTTCGGCGGATGGAGACTCTTCATCATTTCTGGAGGCTGGAGGCTCTTCATTAGCTGAATGCTCTTCAATTGTTGCACCGGGTTCCTCAATTTCTAATATGAGTGGAATGGTGGTTTGAGTATCGTCCCCTTTTGTGGTTGTGTCAGTAGAGTCCACAACTTTTGGTGCTGCTTGACCCCTCTTTCTCCTCCCCCTTTCAACCACCATTTTACCCTTGCTGGCACATGAACTAAAGTGCTATTGTGTGTTCTTAAGTTAGTAAGAGATGCTTACGTAGTGTTAACTTTGACCTTTTGGGGACTTTTACCGAGACTTATTCCAACCATATAAGTGATATTAAATTAGAATCATGGTTGTAGGACACATTATGGAGTGTAATTGGGCCATAATATTATAGCGGAATTACATTTGGACTTACGAATAACCTTTTTACTTTTTGCATTTTAGTCCTTCCAAGAAAGTTAAAATTGTTTAAATACAAAATTGGCGATGAAGAAATAAAATTCAATGTTTGAAAATTGAATTTTTATCAAGTGGAATTTTCTGGGTGAAGGGAAGGTCGTCTTTTGTAAGATTTGAACATAAATTTCATAGTTTTGGAAAATTACAAAATGACCCCAACTGTTGTGTCCAGTGTTTCCAGACTGCAATGCACTTAAATCTTTGTATCTACGATTATTTCAGGCAGTTTCATGTATGCATATTTTTAGATTATTTTTTACGTTACTAAAAAAGGCGTTGTAGTACATTTTGTGGTAATACGGGGCTCAAAATTCCAATATCGGTGCCTATGTTCAGAGTACCGGTGCTAAAAAACAAAAAGGCGTAGGGTACTTAAAATTTTATAATTTACTTCCTAAAAACTGTCCAAAATATGGAATGGGAAATTTTAAAGCAGTTCATAAAGAAATAATTATTATCCAAAAATATTAATAGCAATGTTAGGGGTGCACCATGAGTAATTTTCAAGCTACAATCAAATAAATTAGTACAACTCACGAATAAAAATGGGAGAATGGTTCCACTTCCTCATTGCAAACTGCATTGTCCTCATCATGTGACGGGAAAGGGCCAACTGCCTTCACGGCTTAGGGAAATTGGTAACTCATAACTTTCCCCATGTGGTCACATCATCTCCTTTGGAATTGGCAATCCATCCGCAAAGTTTCAATTCCACTCTCAAGTGCGGAGACTCTAGATTCAATCGACGTTGCAGAGGTAGGAAGATAATTCTTGTAGAATGGTTCAACAACAATTTGCGTCATCGGATGACCCCATGCGTCATTGTCATAGCTAGGTACACCTGCAAATGCACAAAGAAAAGAAATCAAACTACAAAAACTATAGGATCCAAACTTCTCCTTGTCCTCGATCAGCCCGTGATGTATTCCATCCCAACATTCCAACGAAGTTTCTTTTTAATGACATACAACTTGATTATCCTCATCTTGTGCACTCCAATGTTCACCATGACAAGGTCAATACGGGAAGCCACAAAGTGATACCACACGTTCATATTTGGAGTTAGTGATTTATTCAGAATTTTGTCACATTAGTACATTCAGTTGTGATGCACTGAACCAATCTTCTCGATACTTTGTCTTGCATATCATTATCCCCATTGATCAACGCCAACATCTCATCCTCACCATCTTCGACATTGGGCAGTCCATACAGTTCATTGATGGCTTGGGGAGTGAGAGGGACATATTTGCCACAGCATAAAACTTTATCCGTGCTCATTCCACACCTCAAATTTCTATAGAACTTGGCAACGATGGTCAAGTTGAACACAGGAGGTGTAGCAAAAAGCTTTTCCCATCCCAATTGATGAATAGTTTCTTGATATGGTGGATTTGCTTCAATTCCACGTTCCGGATAATGCTTCCTCATTCTGTAACTTTGGGCTAGAAACCTTGCCTCCTCGGACACAAATCTCTCCTCTGCCACCCTCAAGTATAAACCTTGTAAAGCTGAAGAACACTCTTCTTTCCTAGGCATCTTAGTCTGGGTTTTGGGGGTCATCCTATACATTAACACAGAGGCATTTTATCAAACACCTGGTTCTCATTGAGAATTTACAAAAAGTTCAACCATATTTGAATTACACGATTTATATTTGTACTTAAACAACAAGGATATCTATTTTTATCATAAGGGATTACAAATTATTGAAAATTACCAAACAAATTGCACATGGAACAATCTAGAATCACAATTGAATGAGAATTTCCACTATTTTGATATGAACTATAGAAAATAAGTTTCAAGCTCAGTGTAAAAGATTTCCATTTCATTGCAATGTTTAAGGAGTGAAAGAACAATACCTTTTTTCAACCACAATCACCGTTCTGGGGGAGCCAGGGTTTGCTCTTAGTAGATGTGAAGAAGAGGTTATAAATGTTTGATAAAATGATAGATGGTTAGTTTGGTTTTGTTAACCTTGGCTTTTTTGTAGCACCGGTACCAACAACCAATACCGGTACAATTTTACAAATATAGCCCAGAGCAGCTGCTTCTTAATCATTTTAATTATTCATGATTGGACCCGGGAGCAAATCTTCATTTTTTGACTAAGTGTTGAGCACTGGTACACAAACCGGTGCTTATATACTTCACACACTGGTGCCATTTTTTCAACGCAGCCTAAAACATCTGCTTCAAAATAATTTTAATTATTCGGGATTGGACCCAAGAGCAGCTCTTCATTTTCTTGACTAAGTATTGAGCACCAGTACACAGACCGGTGCGTATAAACCTCACATACCGGTGCTTATACTGTGTTTTTCTAGTACTTTGCTTCAAAACAGAGCAAGTACCCTAGTTTGTAGCACCGGTATTCAATATTTTTACCGGTGCTATTAATAACAGTAAAAACAATTTCTTGATAAAAATTAAGTAATTAGCTACAATTTTCAAACATAAGTAAACATTTCCACTATAAATACAGTCGGGGCTAGACAAAATGGTGCAAAAGGGAACAAGAGTGATCGATAAAAACAAACAGACAACCCTATATTTTCCCTTTCAAGACAACATCACCACCCACAGTATCACCATTCTCGTCCACCCACAATCCATCCCCATGTGACCGCCAAATTATGGGTGGTCCACCGATGTCCTCCAAACTAGGGAATGCAGACGGAAACTTTGCAATGTCAGATTCTACAGGAATTCCCATTTCATCCTCAAAAAAGTACTTATTGTGGAGTACAACATGCCACTTCTCATTGCTTGGGTCTCGGATATAAAACACCTGGAGGACTTGAGCAGCTAAGATAAACTTGTCATTCTCAAAGCCCGCACGATTCAAATCGCAAGCGTAAAACCCATGGGTATCTCGGTACGTACCTGCCACTTTGCACATGCTGGGGAACTCCAACTGCTGTTTTCCCAGGCAAATTTGAAGTGCAATACTCAATGATCTCCTCCGTGACATACCTCTGGACAATGCTAGCATCGGGGCATCGATCGTGTACATAACCCTTAAAGACCCCCCCATGTGCCACTCAAACGGGTGCATCCAATACATCCCAATGGGACCACATATTCTAATTTCCCTGACAACGTGGACTACAAGACTGACCACAATGTCAAAGAATTTTGGGGGAAAATAATTCTCAAACAAACAAAGCACAAGTATCCCCTCGCGCTCCAACTCATCAAGATGTTTTTTTGCTAATATTCTTACAGAAAATGGAGTTGAAAAATAAACACATGCGCATGATGCATAATCTCACCTCTTCCTCCAGGACACCACGCATAGCCACAGGCAAGATTTGTTGCATCAACACATGACAATCATGGGATTTCAGTGTATCAAGACGCAATTCATCATTCACAAACTGACTTACATTGGAAGAGTAGCCAGATGGTACCTTGATTCCCCCAATGCACTCACAGACCGACCTTCTCTCACTGATAGAAAGATTGTAAAGGGTTGGTGGTAGGTACTAGGGGTGGGAAAAAAACCAAAAACTAAAAACCGAACCGAAAACCAAATTATTCGAATTTGAATAACCCGAACCATATTTAAAATACAGTTTTCGGATAACCGAATTGAATAAAACAAATTTTAAATATGGCATTTTGTTTGGTTTTGGATATGGAAACTCAACAACCCGATCCGATTACCGAATTATAATTTAAAATAAATAAATAAATAATGTATATATATATATATAAAATAATATAATTCTAAAACTTTAATATAAAGTATAGAAATACATATGTATGGCCCTGGGCCCCAGGCCCAAAATGAAGTTTTTCGACCCTTATGACTTATGAGACCATTATTGTAAACCTTAAAATTATTGAAACCATCTTCCTCCTGTCGTTTTCTTTTCTCTGCTCCCCATTTTCTTCATCGCGAGTACCACCTTCTCTACTCCCCGTTTTATTCATCGCAAGGACCACCTTCACCTTCTCTGCTCCGTCGCGGCGACCGCATACTCCGGCGCCATAGCCTTGGAATGGCCGCACCATGTGGCAGATCTCAAGGAGCGACGAGGACTATATTCGAAATCCAAATATCAAAGGTACAGTTTCGTTCTTTTTACCCTTTTGAGATTTTGATTTTTGAAGTAGTACTCAATGCTTAGATTTCTGATTTAAGTTTGTAACCTCGATTTGCAAAGCCAGATTCCTCCTTTCATTGAAAGGGAAGAAACAGAGCTAAGTGTCCTTTTAGTTTGGCCTTTTTGCTGTAAGAGGCTAAGTTGGATGCTCTTTCGGTAAGCTAACTCTTCATTACTTCATCAATGTGTGCTTTTAGTTTGACCTTTTTGCTGTAGGGTATGTTTTTTCCTTGTTTGTTTACCGCCATTTTTAGGACGTCGATTTACCTTTGTTGTTGAATATTATCTCTGTTTATTGTTTTTTTTTGGTATTGTAATATGACCTTTGAGACCTCTGTTAAAGTGTTTATGTAGTACCGTAATATGACCTCTGTCTTAAAAAAAAATTGTTTTGCAGATTGAAAAACTATGAATACGTCTGATGAAGTTGAAGCAATTGAGAGCAACATCAATTCAACTCTCTCAGAGTTCTTGATGCATTTAGGAGTTCCTTCACTCCTAAACTTGTACAAGCCTTGATATGTGCTCAAGATTGGTACCGTGGTGCTGGAAGCCTGGAACTGAAATTAAAGTGGAATAAAATATTGAAGAACTTGAAAATTTTGAAGGAGGTAGTATAATATTCATGTTAGTTGTTATTTATTTTATTGTTTGCACTTCACTAATATATATATATATATATATGTATGTATGTATGTATGTATGTATGTTTTATTGCAGAAATCCAACAATCAGTGATGAAGTCAACCGTTGCGGATGTTTAGCCCCTGCTTTGCTTTTGAATTTTGAAATTAGTTTCTTCATCTTTTACTTTTGATGTTGTATAGACCTGATCTAAAGCATGGATTTTCTTCTGTTACTACTTGGAGGATACAGCTGGGAGCATTTTTCTTAGTATGAAAGATGAAGAAGATAGGAAAACAACCTCTGGTGGTTAAGGAGACAGATTCGAAGGATTGGTGTTTCATGTGCAAAGAGGGCGGAGAGGTTCGAATTTGCGATTATAGGTGAGTTTGTTTGAAGGAATCTGAGCCTTTTCTGTGCTTTTTTTTACACTCACGTTGATTAAGTATTTGAATGAACTGGAATTGTCCAAGTTATTAGGTGATGATATCGGCTAATGTGGCATGAGAAAATTCTGATGAGTTTTTAAATACATTTTTGAAACTTTCTCTTGGGTTGACTGTCTGTATGTGTGTGATTCCATCTTAGGTCTGTTATGCCAATGGTGCTGGAATCTTTGCAGTTTTATGATCTTACTTATTGTTGTTGGAGCCAATCAGCTGAAACTATCTTGAAAATCTATCACCTTAAGGGAATGCAAATCTATTTCACTATCTAGGTACAGATCATACAGTTGAAGAGCTTGCTTTGCGATTCTCTTAAAACCTATTCATAAACTAAATGCAGCTAAGATATGTCTAATTAATAGAAGTTTCTTACTTCTGTCCCTCCGGAACCTGTGATAAATGGGCGGTACCTTGCACTTGCTATTTCTAGAACTTATCATGTTAACTAATGTTTGTTTGAAAGATAAAATGCACGGGCGGTTTTTCTTTCCCGTTACTTAAACAAAATGGTTGATGATATAATCTTAAAGGCTACTGAACTGTACATTGCTACACGCCTTGAGTTTTTTTTATATAAACTATTAGAGAATTGTCTATGCAAACACAGATTAATTGAAGATCTGATGTAATTGATGACTTATTTCTTCATAAAAGTTTTTGATGTTTTGTGCCTTCCACATCATTTTAAAAAAACTGCTTGTGCATCATGCCTTAAGTTCTAAGTGGATTGCTAATAGTTGAATTTCTAGCTGCAGTGCAATAATGGTCCGATTATCAAAATTCTCTACGTGGTTCTTTTCATTTAAAAGATGTGAATTTATGTTTTAATCTTCTCAATTCTTTGTATTTTCATGGTGAATGTGAAGTGCTTAAAGTCTTGAAGAAATGTGTAGATTTTGAAGATAAATATCAAAATAAACTATTGATCCTTAATACCAAGTGTAATCCTAAAATTGTTATGGTTGAATTTGTATTATATTTGTGGGATTTTAATTTTGAAGAATTGATTTTGGTGATGTAGGATTTAAATTACATATTCAATATTTTTCTTGAATTTTGAATTATGTATTTTTGAATTATGTATTTTTTTTTAATTGAGAAACTGGGAACTATGAAAATATTACTCTCTCTTTTCGTCTCTAGCTGAAGTGTAGATGTAGTCTGAGTTGGGGAAGGTTGTTCGCCTCTGCTCTCAAAGTTCTCCGACGAGCACTACTGCGACCAAATAAACATACACTGATCTGACAAGGATAGACCCGTCCGACCAGCGTGAAAATCGATAGACGACCACCAGACGCCAACCGAAACGAAGAACCCGGCGCGGATGATGGACGATCGGACCACCTGAGCGGATTCTTCTTGAACCAAAGCCAAAGTCGGTTTACGTCCGAGCCGATCGACGGAGATCTATAGATCTGGCCGAGCGCCAGATTCAGTCGACTCCGGCAGGACGGAGGTATGGCAAAGATGCTCGGCTGGCGGACAACTAGCAACGACAGCCCGAGGCAGTCATCTCTGGCAAGGGGTTTGGGCGCAGATTTGGCGAGGGGAAAACCGGGGGTCAACGGCGGCCCGACCGGTTAATAATGGTCAATGGTGGTCAACGTCAGCCGACTGCGATCTGACTTCTTCCCCCAACTCACCCTTTCCAAAAGTCAGGCATAAAACACATCCAATGCAACTTCTTTAAGGAAAATGCTCATATAACCTTATGTTTTGATGGTTAATACTAATATGATCATGTGAATTTGAAAAAGGGATATTGTAATTCTTAGTTTTGTTTAAAAAAAAAAAGAAGTATTTTTAATATTTTTAAAAAATGTTCAGCTCCATTCGGTTTATTCAGATTAGATCTGAATTCAAATCAAAACCGAATTCTGAA
Organism: Rubia yunnanensis; assembly: GCA_037428765.1. Taxonomy (NCBI): domain Eukaryota; kingdom Viridiplantae; phylum Streptophyta; class Magnoliopsida; order Gentianales; family Rubiaceae; genus Rubia; species Rubia yunnanensis. The sequence goes on along the minus strand of CM075069.1, from coordinate 57,412,213 downwards.
TTCGGTTTGGTTTATTCGGGTTGGATTCAGTTTTGGACTTTTTAGAGGTAAAATCAAATAACCCAAAAACTAAATAACCCGACCCAATGCCCATCCCTGGTAGGTACGCTCGTTTACCTTTCACCTCTGAAGTTAAATCAACTCGTGTATTGAGTTCAACTAGGCCGTTCTGTGCATTCAAGCTGTCATTTGTCTTACCAGGAATGTTTAGTAGAGTACCAATTAAACACTCACTGACATTCTTGTCTATATGCATCACGTCCAAACAATGGAAAACCTCCAGAATCTCCCAATACGGCAAATCAAAGAATATCAATCTTTTCTTTCAAGGTCCATCATTTAAGGCAACTACTTTAGATAATTTTTTTCCAAGAACATTGAGTTTCTTCACCTTGTTGTGGATGGAAAACCCAATCAATATCCTTGGCGCCTTCATCCTCTCCCCCCCCAACAAAATGAATGTCGTCATCTCGAAACTTGTGCTTCGCTAGGAGGAATTTCCTATAACCAGGATACACAGTCTTCCGATCATTTTTCAGTTGCGTAAAATCAGTTACTTCCTCAAACATGGGACATGCCTTGTGACCCTTGACAACGTAACCTGAAAGATTACCATAAGCTGGAAAATCATAAATCGTGCAAAACAGCATGACCTTCAAATTGAACTTTGTTCCACGATAACCATCAAACACATCGACACCATCAGACCACAACGACTTCATATCTTCAATGAGTGGGGCCAAATAAGTATCGATGTCATTTTCGGGTTGCCTCGGACCCAAAATCATCAATGGCATCGAAACATATTTCCTCTTCATGCATAAATAAGGAGGCCAATTGTAAATACAAAGCATAACAGGCCATGAGCTATGTTTCAATGACATATTACCCAAGGGATTCATACCATCGGTACACAGAGCCATTCTCAAATTCCTAGGTTCAGCTGCAAACTTAGGATACCCTTGTCAAAATTCTTCCACTGATCCGCATCTGCTGGGTTACTAATGATATCATTATCAGCACAATCCATATCCTTGTACCATGTCATATTTTTCGCCTCCACAACATTCTTGAATAATCTCTTCAGCATATGGACAATAGGAAGGTACTAAAGCCATTTTGCAGGGACCCGTTTCCTTACCTTCACAACAACCTCTTTATCCATAAAATCATTTCTTCTTTGCTTATAATGAGATACCTTGCATATAGGGCAAGCCACCATTTTTCCAAAGCATCCCCATACAAAACACAATCATCGGGGCATGCATGTATCTTTTTATACTCCGTTCCCATTTGACACAAAATTCTCTTCGCATCGTACATGTTATCCGGTAAACAAATTTTTGGGGGGGGGGAGTTTCTCGCTCAAAAACTTCAACACCTTATCCATGCTAGTATCGCTACATGAACCAACGCCTTTCATGTTGAAAACCTCCATCAAACACAACATTACAGTGTCTTTCTTCATGCAATCAGGATACAACGGTTTGTCCTTCTCATCCAGAAATTTTGACAGAACCTCCGGCCTCCCCTAAATTCATCCACCACTTCCTCAAACATGTTTCTCCCCATGAAAAGTCCAAACCAAATAATCCTTCGAGAACCCTCTCTTGTACAAATAGAGTTGCAATAAGTCCCGATCGTCAGTACGCTTACGATTCTTACAATCACGACATGGACATATGATGTGCTTTTCACGACTAAAAGCATTGTCCAAGAAGTCCCCAATAAAAAGCTATAAATTCATCACTCACCAAGCTAACATTTTGACACACATGTTTACGCCTCTAGATGACACAACAAATATCTACTATGTAATCAATTTGCAACATTTAAACATCCCAAGAAAGTACAATTACACCATAAACATTAAACTTATTCATAACACACCCTATAAACATGCAACATGCAACATCACACACTACTACAATCCTACCACACCCTATATATCAAATCACATGCATTCAAAGAAATTCATTACATCAACAATACTTTCTAACAAACCATATTCATCAAAAGTGTGAAGCAACATTACAATGTTCAAACTCACAAGATATTTGTTGCAACATATCATTCCAAACATATTCCACCATAAATGATACATTTAAAAGAAACATGATGTACCTTCAAGGGAATTCATTTATGAACATTCAATTTCTTCTTCAACCTTAAATTGCCATTAATGAACTCCAAAACCCTCCTCATTCCTTTTTTACTCAATCAAAATAGTGGTAAGTGAGCATTTAATGCATCAATAGCACCGGTCTAAACCTATAAAATCGGTGCAAAAATGCAGTTGAAGAAATAGCACCGGCAGATGTACTAGTGCTCAAACTAAAATAACGCACCGGTGCATAAATTTATCCCATTTCTTGGGTTTTCCAGATCTTCACACAAATGTACCGGTACATATGACCGGTGCTCTAATATTTCCCACGTTTTAGAACTTTAAGCACCAGCGTAATCCTACCGGTGCATAGTTTTATACCGGTGCTTAACCTTTTCCCACCATTTTGTTCCCAAACGCACTGGTCCCCTATGTTTACCGGTGCAAATTTTATGATTTCCCACATAAAATTATTAATAGAATTGCCCTGCATCAGTATTCAACGTACCGATGCTTAAAACTACCTAAATATTCTTTTTTCCACACATAGGCACCGATATTAAGCATCAGTATATTTTTTTCCGATTCTATTAATTTATAGGCACCGATTGATTATTCATGGATGGTTGTACCGGTGCAAATGGTGATAATTAGCACTGGTACGCCAGCACCGGTACATGTCAACCGGTGCCTATGTACCTATTTTCCAGTAATGGTATAATGATTAATATCCAAGATATAAGTCCTTAGTTTGAGGACACTAAGTGTTAGGCCTTATAGCTATAGACCTTAGAGTTATCTTGAGGTACTAATGTCCTAAGTGGCACAAGATGGGTTTAATATGGGTATTCACTGTGGAGGTCCCGATGATCCATGCTACTACTAGGTTTAACATGCTACCAATGCAAGGCATTGACCTTTAAGTGCAACTCGACTGAATACTCAGATTTGGACCTGGAGTAACTCGAGTAAGATTTTTTCAACTCATTTTAACCCGGGTGAACTAAGCACAATTCAAGTTAATTCGGCTCAACTCGGTTGCGGACATTACAACCACAACAATGGCAGAGGTTTTCCTGGTTTTTAATGCAACTGAGGCACCCCAATTTGCTGCCACCGCTACGCCACCATTCGTAGGTTGGAATCTGCAAGACAAAGCCCCCGGAAGTGTTCAGGGGAAGAGGATCCAACGGCCAAGTAAGCAAAAAGATTACAAGAGTGTAATTAGGGATTGAATGGTTGAGTTGTATAGGGTTACCTTTGGCCATTATATGGGTAGGCAAGTAGGGCAACTATTTTGTTTGCTTGTAGAGAAAGTACTCTCACCTTGGGCCAACCCAAAAGTCTTAACCCAAAGGGCAAAGCTATGGACCTCAAGTCGGACGCATGGCTATTTGGGCCTATACAGTTTTACACATTATCAAGAAGCCTCTAGAAAGCTGAGAGTTCAGCTCGAATTCATCCTGAGATTGTGGGCTCGAATCCGCGCTTAAGTCGGTGGGTTCGTTGCTATTTTCTTTTGACTGAGATGTTTTAAACTGACGACTAAGAGAGGGTTTACCCTCCAAAATCCTTTAACACTTCCCAGAGCACAATGTTGGTGCCCCTGTCGACACATTGAAGGTTTGTCCCATGTTAAGGCTTCAAACTTGTCGTTCAAGCTGATTAATGTGTTAGGGGTTTGACCTTCACCTTTTTAGTCTGTGTTAGAGTTCAAGGGCCTTAATCCTGCCTCTTTAATCTCTACAGGGGTCTTCGGGCTCCTGATAATTCTTCACGAGGGGTCTGGTCTTTGGTCTTCTAATCTACGTTAGTAACCAACAGACCTTTGACCCCCAGGGAAAGAAACACAACATTCAGCTTCTTGCCTTCTAATATGGATTATAAGGTGAGGGCCCTCAAATTCTGTCATGTATATATAAGATAAGATTAGACGCCTCAGAATCTAGAGCTTCTAATCTGCGCTAGAGCCCAAGATCATGTAAGTCTTAATTTTTTTTACCCATAGGAGGTATAGCCTTCAGGTTTCTAATTATGTGTTAGAGTCCCCGGTCGTTCAAATTCCTAGAGTCTAAGATAGATTCAGACATCGACCATTCAATTTGTGCTAGAATTTTGCTATGTCCGAATCTGAGCTTCTAGTCGTATGGGGTTTGAATTACCACCTTCTGAACTGTGCCAAAATTCAAGGAATCCACTTCCTTGGTATAGTGCGTTCATCCTCTGAGTATCTGGTCTGTGCTAGAGTTCAAAGGGTTTGCATTTATGCATTTAAGCGCAACGGCTTTGGGCTTTCTGGGGTTCTAATCTGTGCTAGCATCCATAGAGCTCAAATCTGTGTGTTTAAGCATAGAGGCTCCAGGATTCCTGGGTTCTAATCTGTGCTTGCATCCCTGGAGCTTGAATTCGCTTATAAACAAGATGAGGGGTTTGATCTTCGGCTTTCTGATCTGCATTGGAATTCCAAAGAGTTCTAATCTAAAGCGGGAAGAGGAAAAGACGCGCAGGATTGATTTTCAAAATTTGGGGAACGGGAGAGTCACGAGCGTGGTGTTGACTTTCTCCTTCTGAGGCATGTGAAGCTCCTGCTAGGTTCACGTGCTCTGCTTTCCCATTAAATACCTTGGGTTTCTCCCCCCATGTGGCTCACTTACTTTGGCACTCACTTTTTGTGTGGCAGCCTGACATAATGATTACCTTTTAACGCCCTCTATATATAACATGATTTTTCACCATTTTCTCTTCACTCTTTTCCCCAAATCACTCTCAACTTTCAAAAACCCTCTTCTTTACCAAAGCGATTTTTTGGAGACCTTTTTCAGCGACCTCAGGTCACTTTTTGGCCTATTAACTAGTAAGTCTCCTCTCCTTTGGTCTTTAACTTTTGTTTTTTGATGTCGTAAACACCTTCAATGGGGAAGAACTCCATTCCAGCCTATTTTACAATCGTGCCCTCCAGAGAAGGCATAGAAAGCTCTTGCCTTGGGAATTTCGGCAATGTCTCTTATTCAACCACATGTTCTTCTTTAAAAAAATATGGGGGCCAGAGGGAGTTCTAGATGTCCCACGCAGCCCAAGGGTTTCCATTGAAAATGGGTTACCTCGAGATCTAGGATTCCGAAAGAGACATGGGTCCAGGTGGATAATGAGGATAAAAAATTCTACTTCGAACAGATCTTGAATGTTAAGCTTGAAGAGCCCCAGCTGATTGCTCCAGAGGTCTCTGCCTTGTTGTCTACTCTACCTGTCTGGTCTAAGCTTTCGATAGATTTGCAATTTGAGGTCCTTCGAGAAGATGAAAATCCAAGGGACACTAAGCCTAGTCGGTGCGCCATCTACGAGCACCACTTCCAATTTGAGCTCTGTTTTCCCTTACCCTCAATCCTCCCTTATCTTCTTGAGGATCATCAAATTAGTTTGGCCTAGCTCCATTCAAACGTCATACTCTTAGTTATGGCATTCATTGCCAATGTCGTACCCTAAAGGTTACCTCTAGGTACAAACTTTTTAGAAACCTATATTACATATCTGCTAGCAAGCCCGTGGTACACTCAGGCAGTGACCATGATACAAAACTTGAGGGGATTGTGACCATCAACAACAGGTTCTCGGAACACCCCAAAAAGATCAGATCGAGTTGCAAGGGGTCATCGGTCCACCATATTTAATGTTGTCACCTGTTCAGGTAGGTCCCTGGTCGTCCCTTTCTTGATCTTTAGTACCTGCACAATTAGTCCCAGAAGTGACTCCGAGAAAATAAATCCGATGATCAAGTTAACCTTTTTCCTTGAGAATTTGAATTTATCTAGTTGGTTGCGCTTACCTTCAGCTCGTGTAGAGCTTGTTGTATTTATAGGGTGACATGATTGCAGTACCTTGTCTTTAGGGATTAGGATCGTGGGTACGCTATGATCACCACGTTCTTCATTCATGAATGTTGCTTATTTCGTGTTTGTTGGGCCACGCCTTATACCACGATCAGAAGCTTCGCGCCCAGCTGATCTGTACCTTGGGCTGACACATGCTCGTCCTGCTGTTGGATGTTGCTGGGCTGGGCCTGGTGAGTACCAGCCAGAGTGTTCGCTGGGCCATATATACACCATAAACCCCATTAGCCATGAAGACTTAAAAGGAACAAAGTAATGGCATGGCTATGTGTGTTAAATTCGAACAGATGTTATATTGTGTACAAAGTGTTCGCATTTTAATACCACGATCATCTATCTTGTGAAGTGATGTTAGCTTAATGGCTGTATTTTTATCTTCAACTCTTCTCGAATTTGAACATTTGAATTTTGAACTCCTCGTGGTGAGTCTATTTTTGCGGTAACTGTGTTTTAATTACTCCGAGATTCGCTCTGTAGTCTTCCACCATCCCTTCCGCATTTTTCGAGTTTTTGTTTTCGTTTCACCTTTTAAACGAGGAATTTGAACCAAATAAACTAATTGCTAGCTTCAATCAATTTGCCGTCTTTTCATCTGCCGCCACCATCTCGATTTAAGGAAAGGTATTTTCTCTTTCTGTTAGACTGACAACACTGCATATTTTCTATATAGTTCCCTTCCTCAATTGTGCCACTTTTTTATTGACATATAAGTAATTGCCTCCATTTTCGTTTCAGCTTTATCGCTCTAATATTTCTGAGAATTCCTTCTTGCGTGAGGTTTCAGATTTAGGCAATTACTCCAAGTAATTTTTGTTTTTAATTCACTTTGCGATTTACTTGCAACCTTTTCTGAATTAAGTACAGTTGAATCGTTCCTAATTTTGTGGTAGCTTTAGTGGTTGTCTGTAATTGATCTCTGTCGTCTTCTCCGGTATTTTTGCTGTGAAGCTTTGCTCCATAACTTCTGGTTCTGCACTATTTTGACCCTAATTACAGCTCTTCTAACTCTAGGAGAATGTCTTCCTTTAACCATGGTAAATCACCCATAGAAAATGTTCCTTCCGATGGAAATTTCGGTCAAGCCACCAGATCTTCTGTCGTCCAAAGTAGGTTCACATGTCGATGATTTAAAGAACTATTTTCCTTTTCTTGCTACTTTCAAGCTTCATTTTCCTGCCAAATCTGAATGTGTTTGCATTCCTCCCCCTGGTTATATTTCCTATTATTTGGCTTACTTGAATTTTGGACTATATTTCCCTCTTCCTGCTCAAGTTATTGAGCTCATTTGTTCATATAAGATCACATTGTCTCAACTTTATCCTAAAGGCATCGCTATAATAATGAGGTTTCTCAGGGTATGTGAAAAAGTGAACGTACCCTTTACTCTTGATTTGTTCCACGATTTCTATCACCTTTGCAAGGTGAAAAACACTGTAGACGAATTTAATTTTTATCCCGTGATTCCGGGGGGTTGAGCTTGTAAGCGGGTTTCCTAGCAATGTTGGTGACTCATGCACCCGATACTTTTTCATTAAAATAAGCCAAGCTCATGAAACTGTAGTCTCTTGTTGGAATTACAAGGCCCCTAAATCTAAACAACCTGGCTTAAGTGCATACTAAAGAGACGAAGATCATGGCGACGCTCCATGTGCATACTCAGCATTTTCGCCATGCTAACTCTGATGCTAAAGGTGTTTTGTTTGTTTTTGTTTGATGCTTTTGATTAATGGTCTTCCATATCTTGCTGAACTTGTTACTTTCCCCCTTATTTATGTACTTGTTCTGGTCTATGGTGCTCGTCTTGTTTTCAGATATGGACCCATCTAAAGGTGAGGTTGATCCACCTCTCTTTGATGGTGATGAAGAGGAGATGGACGAGGCTACTGCACTGATTTTGGATTGTAACCTCAAAACAATATATTGTTGTTCATTTGTATTATTTATATAACTTGAAGTATAATGGTTGATCTTTTTTCCCATCACTTATTTTCTCATCGCTCTTAATTATGTGCAGGGCTTCCATATTTTTTTTATCATAAGTTTCTAAAATATCTTGACTTTATGGGACCTAGTAATCCTCTTTGTGAGCCCCTTAGCTTTCTTTGCGACACCCGCTCCTTCAGTGAATAATGCGCTGAAATCATGTCCTCTGAACTATTTTTTGCGTGTGGAGAAGTTTTCCCTATGCGTGGCAACTTCCTGTCTCGTTTTCGCCTCTTTCCTTGTGTATAGGTTTTCCTTGCAGCAAACTCATCCCTGATGGATACAATGTTGAACTACACGGCAAAGACATAGTTAGAGGTTTAGTTGATCTTGAGTCAGCTGGTAAGTACCTGTGAACACTTAATCTTCCTGTCCGTGTCCAGGATTGGGTTTTGTGTTTAGGTATACGGTTAAAGTATATGCTACTGGGCATTAGTGATCTTGAGAGGAAGTGGAACAAAACTGTGAATGACAGCCAAGATGCTTAAAGCGATCTACGAAGAATTTTAAGCGAGCAGTACAGTCTTATTCATCGACAACAGTTGAACCTGGAAAAGTTGCTTCATCAACATGTTAGAGCTAGGGGTTATGGTGTGAGCAAGAATCGCGAGGTCCATCAAAAGACATTAATCATCGATAAACAATGTGGTCGTAATGGCGATTTATTGTCCAAGTTGGAGAAGAACCAACATGAGTGCGATCATTTATCAACTATTATTGTTGGCTGGTAGGCCAAGTTGGATGAAGAACTCGCTATAAACACACAACTGCAGAACGACCGTGAGGAGCTTTGCCTTGAGTGTGCTTGACTTGATCAAGATGTGCGACTTGAGCAAACTTGTACTGAGTACAAAGACAAACTCCAGGCTTTACCCTCGTATTCTTGTAGGGTCACTAGTCGTAGAGATATTACTATGGAAGTTGGTAGGTAGAGAATAAACTTATCTGAGTCTGTTTGGTTACACATCCGGTCCCTCGAAAAAGAAATACAGGACTTACATGTTGAGAAGAAAAGGTATGAAGAGGCTGTTAACGTTATGAGCATGCAATTAGACCGCGATGAGTTTGGCCCCATTACTGACTTCAAGGCGTACTATGGCAAACATCTTGCGTACATGGAGCAAAGAGGTTTCATACGATATCCTTCCTATTTGCACATTAAATGGTGTTATGCTAACATAATCAGTGAGAAAGAGGAGGTTGAAGAGAAATGCCGTAGGGCTGAGCATTCCCACCACGAAGATGTGCGCGGCCGCCGTTGTTATGGGTCGTCATCTTCCGGGTCTTCACGAGCTTCGAAGCGTAGATAGATTTATTTGTCTTCCTTGTAATAAACTTGATTATGGCTTTGCTAAATATTTGATTATGTTGGTATCCGACTTTCTACCCTCTGTCCTTTTGTGAATGTTATTGTGGAACTTGGAAGCTATACATTTTCTGAGTGTATGGCTTGACTTAGGCCAAAATTTGTAGGCATATATTCGTTGTAGTTTGGTTTTGCTTTGTGATGTGCAAAGGTTCATGTTATATTGCTTGCTTTTGTCGATAGGTGTTGGAGGCATATTTTCCTATCAGCAAGATCTACCGCATGCAATTTGTTTGATTCACAAAGCTGCAAGATCCAAAGCTTGCCAACATCGGTAATTGAGCAAGATCTATAGCTTGCGTTTGTTTGGTTTGCAAAGTTGCATAATTTAGAGTTTGCAAGCATTGCCATTTGTGCAAGATCTATAGCTTGCAATTTTTTTAATTCATGAAGCTTCAAGATCCAAAGCTTACCATCATCGATACTTGAGCAAGATCTATAGCTTGCGTTTGTTTGGTTTACGAAGATGCAAGATCTAAAGCTTGCAAGCACCGCCAATTTTGCAAGATCTATAGCTTTTGTTTGTTTGGTTTGCGAAATTGCAAGAACTAAAGCTTGCAAGCATCACCAATGCGATTGTTTGACTTGCAAGATCTAAAGCTTGCGAGTGTTGACGAATGTGCAGGATCTATAACCCGTTGTTAAGTTGCATTTGTCAAGTCTTTAAAAAGAATAGGAAAAATAGGAAGCGTAATCATGGTCCAGCTAAGTGGGTTTTTGCATTAAATATGTACGGTCACAATCATATCACATAAAAATAGGGACCAAGGATGATGTCTTGGTTTCTATACAAGTGGATGTTCATTGTCTCTCTTCTAGACGTAAAACTTACTCAAATTAACCAAATTCCACATGTTCGGGGCTGCAGTACCGTCCATCCTATCCAATTCATAGCTGTTGGACTTGTGAACTTTTGTGACCTTATAAGGTCCTTCCCATTCCGGGCATAACTTCCCCTTTCTTTTGTTAAGCTAGCTTCGTTCTTCCTCAATACCAAGTCGCCAACGTGAAACCAAGTTTCTTTCACCTTCTGATTGTACACTCTAGCTATTCTTTCCTTGTATTTAGCTTATATGATCATTGCAATGTCTCTTTTTCCTTCCAATTCGTCCAATTCAAGCCTCATGTTCTCCGGGTTGTTTGTCTCCTTGTAACCGCTTACACAAAATCTTAAGTTACCAATTTTAACGGGTATGACTGCTTCATGTCCGTAAACTAGACTGTAAGGTGTCCTCCCTATTGGCTCTCAGATAGTTGTTCTATATGACCACAACGTGTTTGGCAGCTCATCCACCCAGCCTGTTTGCTTTCCTTCCAATCCCTTCTGTATTCCCTGGACCGTAGTCCTATTTGTTACTTCCACTTGACCGTTAGCCTGAGAGTGTGCGACGGAGGTAAAATTTTGAAGAATCCTGGGCTTCGAACACCAATTGGTGAATGTTTCACGTGTGAACTGTGTGCCATTATCTGTGACAATGGTATGTGGCACACCGAAGCTACATACTATGTTCTGCCATACAAAATTCCTGGTGGCTTCAGCTATGACACGTCCTAATGGTTTGGATTCTACCCACTTTGTAAAGTAATCGACTACTACGATTAAGAACTTGGCATTTCTTTTGCCTTTTGGGAATGGTCCGACTAGGTAAATTCCCTATTTGTTAAATGATCAGGCTCCATAGACTTTTGTTAACAGTGATTGCAGCTTGTGTGATAATGAGGCATTGATTTGGCAACTTCTACATTTGAGGATGAAATTGTGTGCGTCATTGAACATAGTCGGCCAATAGTATTCGGCCCTGATAATCTTTCTTGCTATTGTTCTAACACCTTGATGCATTCCACAAAGACCTTCATGAACTTCATTTAAAATTTATGTTGCCTTCGCTGGTCCTACACATTTTATCCATGGAGATAAGAAACCTTTTTTGTATAAGTTCCCATCTTCGTATGCATAATTGGTAGAACACAATTCTAACTTTCTTGCTTCCCTTTTATCATCTGGCAACCTTCCTTTCTCAAAGAAATAAATTAGTGGAGACATCCAACTTACTTCATCTGGCTAGATCGTAGATACGATAGTTGACATCGTACTTCTGACCAAAATGACTTCAATGATAACGTTTCCTTGTTGACTAAGAGAATCAAATCCTGCTGTTGCTAACTTACTTAGCACATCCGCCTTTGTGTTTTCTCCTCGTGGTACGTGTTGTATATCAAAGTACTCGAGTTAGGCTATGAGTAGCTGCACTTTTCTCAAATATTTTACTAACTGCTCTTCTCGCACCTCATAGTCTCCTCGCACTTGTTGGATCACAATTAACGAGTTGCTGGATACACAAGCACTTCTGATTTTAAGTTTGATCGCAAGATTTAGTCCATAAATCAAAGCTTCGTATCCTGCCTCATTGTTGGTTAGAGAAAAATAAAAATGCAATAAGTATCTATATTTGCCCTCATATGGGTCAAGAAATTGCAATCATGCTTCGCATCCTTCCTTACTAGATGCTACATCAACGAATAATGTCCATGCAACTGCTTCCCATTTCATCTTACCCTTATCAATTCTCAATGTCTGATGCATGGTTGCCCTCTGCATCTCTTCACTTGTCATTTCTGCTATGAAGTATGCTAACGCTTGAGCTTTTATCGTTGTTCGAGGCTGGAATTGTATTTTGAATTGACCTAATTCCAAGGCCCACTTCATTAATCTTCCTGAAGACTCGGGTTTGGTAAGGATGTTCTTGATTGGAAACCTTGTGTACACCACTATACGGTGGCAATGTGAATACATTCGCAGCCTTTGCACTGAATATATTAAAGCTAGGGTTATCTTTTCCATCGGCATGTAAGCGTTTTCTGCGTTTTGCAAGATTATGCTTATATAGTAAACTGGTACCTGCTTCTGCCTTTCTAAGAAAACTAACACTAAGCTCACATCATTTTGAGATATTGCTAAGTACAAGTATATTGTCTCTCTAGGGGTGGGTGACTTCAACGCTGTGAGTGTTTGAAGCGGCTCCTTCAACCCATCATAATCTTTCTGACAATCCTCAGTCCATATAATTTTTCCCCTTTTACAGTACTTCAAACAGTGGAAAGTCTTTTCTGTTACCTTCGAAACAAAGCGGCTTAGTGCTGCTAGCGACCCCAATAAAATTTGTTCTTCTTTAGCTGTTCGTGGCTGGGGGAGGTTCACTATAGCTTGAATTTTATCTGGGTTAGCTTTGATGCCCCTAGAAGAAACCTTGTATCCTAGAAACTTCCCAACTTCTTCTTCAATTACACACTTCTTTGGATTAAGCTTCATCCTCATAGCCTTCAATGTGTCCAAAGTTTCTTTCATATCCGCAACAAAGCTATCCACCTTCTTACTCTTGATTACCATGTCGTCGACGTATGCTTCGACATTTCTCCCTATTTGGCTATGAAACGCCTAATCGACTACCCTTTGATATGTTGCTCCAGCATTTTTGAGTCCAAACAACATCTTTACATAATAAAATGTTCCGAAGCTTGTAATAAATGATGTTTTTTCTGCATCCTCCGTTTTCATCAGTATTTGGTGGTATCCTTTGTATAAGCCTAAAAATGCTAAGGCTTCATATCATGTGATTGCTTCAACAAGTTGGTCTATTTCTGGTAAAGGGGAGCAGTCTTTTGAACAAGCTTTATTCAAAATTTTGAAGTAATTGCACATTCTCCATTACCATGACATGATTTGCTAATCAACTTGGATACTTGGCTTATTTTAATATACCGGCATGCAGCAACAATGTTACCTCTTCCTCGATTTCCTTCTGCCTATTGCTAGTGAAGCAACGTTGTTTCTACTTAACCGATTTGACCGAGCTAATGATATTAAATGAATGAGTAGCAATGTCTGGGCTTATTCCTCCCATTTCCTGTACATTCCATGCAAACGTATCCTTATGGCTTCGCAGGATTTCAATAACGTTAACCTGCTCTTTGTTTGGAATATGCTTTCCAATTCTTACACATCTGGGTTTGTCTTTGCCATCTAAGCTTACTGACTCTGTTTCCTCTCCCAAGTCAACAGGGGAATCTGATCGTTCCAGTATGCCACCTCCTGAGATTGTGTTCACCATCTTTGCTTTCTCTCATAACTTTCTTGCGTTCATTGCTATAACCATACACTGTCTGGCCGTCTGCTGGTTTCCTATTATGGTTGCAATGTCAGCTGGGGTTGGAAACTTCATTACTAGGTGGTAAGGGGACCAAATTGCCTTAGCCCTGTTCATCCATGGTCTTCCAATTATTGCATTAATGTACTTGGAGCATCTATGACCACGAAGTTGCACAAAATGGTGCAATTTCTCCCATTTTCTCTAATCATGACAGGTAGCTATATGTTCCTAAAGGCATTTTCGCTTGCCCTGTAAATCCAACTAATGAAGATGCAGACTTTTTTAGGTGTGTTCTTTTGAAATCTAGTCTGTCGAAGCAATATGCGAATAGTATTTCGATTGCACTCTCATCATCTATAAACACTCTATGAACAATTGCATTTCCAATCTTCGCTACGATAACCATTGGATCGTTGAGTGGCAAAGTGTTGGGTACTACATCTTTTTCGCTAAAAGTGATTGCTTTATTTGATTTAAACCTTTTATCCACTAGCTCTTGTGGAGGAGAATATCTTTTAGCCTTCCACGCATTATTGGACAATGATTTTATAAACCCATGTATGGCGATGATAACTATTTCTAGCACTTTACCATCCATGTTTTCATTAAAATCTACAACCACAATTATCTTTTGATTTTTAGCCGTTGTGGCCGCTGTGCCTTGACTTCTTGGAGATGGATTCACTGTCTTACTTGCGTTTCCATACTGATCCGCTCTTTCCTTCCTGTATTGGCCCAGATTACCATTTTTCAAATTTTCTTCTTAAATCTCTGAAATATTCTATATCGTGGCCATGATCTTTGTGGAAGGCATACTAAAACTCCCTAGACCTCTTTTCTGGTGGTGCAATCATCAGAGCCGGCTCTTGAAATAAATCTTTATTTGCTAGCTATATCTCCTTCATTATCCTTGTTAATTGCGTTCTTGGAATAACAAGCCTTGTGCTCCATGTTCTGGTTTTTTGAAGGTGATGCTCCCTTTCCTTTTTTAGGGAAATTTCTCTGCGAGTTTTCCATTGCTCGCTTTTTGCCTCGATCTTTCTCTATTTTCTCATTATTTGTTTCCTCTGTTCAGACGTGTTGTTCAATCATTTTTTGTAGTTCCCTTGGGTTTTAAGGCATGTTCTTCGTTAGCTCCTTGTAAAATTCTCCGAATCTTATACCTCATGTGAATGCCCCTAGCGATGATTGAAATGTCAAGTCGCAATTCTTTAAACTTTCCGTGGCAAATTGGTTGTGATACTCCGCTAGGCTTTCATCACTTCGTTGTGCAATGTTATTGAGATTAGTGATTATCTTAGTGAATTTTTGCTTTTTATAGAACCAACCTAATACTAGGTCCGATAGTTGTGCCTAAGACTTGACGCTTCCTTTTAGTAGATCTTCATAATCGTTGTTTCTGATAGAAAGATAGGAAACACTTTACAAACTAGCTCTGTGCTCGCATCATGAAATCTCATACTGTTTCTATACGAATGCAAGAATTCTTTTGGGTATAAGGTTCTGTCGTAGACCTTACGTGCAGAGGAAGCTTGAAGTCTTTTGGCATCCTAAAGTTTCGCATATGTGGTGTGAGAGGCGATTTGTCCACGTCATTCTCTGCATCGATGTCACAAAGATCTTATTCATAGTCCACTTGCTCACTTTCCTGGTTAATTTTGTTCTCTAGCTTTGAGGGATTTCTCCTTAGTGTATTTAGAAATTGATCATACTGATCCTCTCCGTTCATCTCTAAAACTGCCGCGAATGGCATCTTTTCCTTGTCACAATCCTTATTTGGGGATTCCACTTCTTCCTCTATTACCTCTTTACTGTGTTCTTTTTCTCTGCTCGGGGTACGATGTTGTTACTGCCGTGCCCCTTACTACATCTAAGTGCTTGCTCCTGTGACTGAGGGTTATAGATTTTTTTCACTCCTAGTGAACACCATTGCTTACCTGAGAGTCTTGAAATGAAATATATTTTTTTTGACCCCAGAGACAGTGCCAAATGATGTTGTCGCCCATTCAGGTAAGTCACTGGTCGTCCTTTCTTGATCTTTAGTACCTGCACAGTTAGTCTCAGAAGTAATTCTGGGAAATTAACTCCAACGATTAAGTCAGTATTTTTCCTTGAGAATTGGAATTTCTTTAGTTGGTTGCGCTTACATCTAGCTCGTGCAGAGCTTGATGTATATATAGGGTGACATGATTGTAGTTCCTTGTCTTTAGGGATTGGAATTGTGGGTACGCCACGATCACCACGCGTTCTTCGTTCGTGGTCATTGCTTATTCCGTGTTTGTCAGGCCATGCCTTATGCTACGATAAGAAACTTTATGCCCAGCTAATCTGTACCTTGGGCTGACACCTGCTCGTCTTGCTATTGAGTGTTATTGGGATGTGCTTGGCGGGTACCGGCCAGAGTGTTCGCTGGGCTATATATACACCAATATTCACCTTCGAAAAAGAGGCAGATGAGTACTTTATTCCAGAGTGAAACCGGTGCCCTTAGTATCAGAGCACTTCGGCTTGTGTCGCTCCAAAGAGCTTAGTGGTGGACAAGGATAAGTTTTTAAGAGAGGCCCTGGATATTTCAAAGAATTTCGACTATGTTTGGCCGGAGGAGGTTTGCGAGTGGATCTACGACCAACAAAATCGTCGAAAACCCCTTTGGGCAAGAATAAAGGAAAAAAGAAGGCTGTGAAGGGCACTAAGCCCAAAGAGATTAAGAGGAAAACTCTTTCGGGTGCCAATGATGCAGCTTTTAAAGAAATGAAGCAGAAGAAGAAGAAAATCCAAGTTGACACTTCTAAGCCTGCCAAACTAGCTTCTAGGCCTCTCGAGGCTACCTCAGAGCCCCTGCAGGTGTGCCTTGCTGAAGGGGCCAGCTTAAGGAGTTCCTCTCTACTCCTTGATGGTGTTTGCGGTGTCCTTGTTTTTTTAATCTTTTAACCTTTTCTTCTTCATTTTACCCCCCTTTTAAAAATTATTTTTTCCTGACATACGTTTGTTCTTTACTATTTTAGTGAGTTTCTCTGACATGCTTGGTCTTGCGGCGAGGAGGATGTTGAAATTTTTTACAAGGAAAGTGCTCCGAGGGTTCATCCTAGGCCCGTGGTCAAAAACCTAGTCTGAACTGATGACGTTTTGGATTCCCAGATGAATCTACGAGAAACAAGCGGTCTCAGGATGAGGCTTTACCCCAACGTGCTTCATCTCTAAAAAAATGAACCGACAAGGACGATCCTTCTTCGGACCCTCTCATCACTGCTCAAGCCAGTGGCTCCAGGAATGCTGACTCTAAGGGTCAACCATAATTTTGGAAGGGGTATTTTCACCCCCCGGTTTCGATGGACCTCTCGTTGGCATCTATCCCGGGGGTGGTCAACTTTTTGGCCACCCTAGAAACTGCTTTCCAGCTTTTTGTGGCCAAGGCCAAGGAGGCCATGGCTGTTGTCTCCAAATCAAAAGAGTTGGAGGATAAACTTAACGCGACAACCTCTAAGTTAAAAAGAAGACTTGGAAATGGTTGCTCTGATTATGAAGTTGAATGTACGAGGGTAGCCCTCGAACAGAAGATGGAGATTGACTCGAAAGACCTCCATATATAGGAGTTAGAGACGTTCAACAAGACCCTGACTATAAAAAATGCAAAATTGGTCGAGATTTGCTCCCCTGCGCAACAGGCTTCGGCATTCGAGGCCTATACTAACAAGCTAGTGAAGATAAAGGGGGTTCAGGGTCTATTTCGTCCCTATCCTCAATTTTGGTGGGACTCACCCCGAACAATATGGCTCAAGCTATTTGCAAGGACCTTCCCACAAATATGCAACCATGTTGGATGTTTATAAAAAAAACACCAACCGCAGCAGTGGACCACCTTTGGTGGAAATCCGTCCAAGATAGGGGGATGACTTTTTCCTTGCTTGACCATTTGAAGACCTCCGGGAAGTACTTTTCAACGGAGGAAATATGTTGCCTGGAGGTGGACGAAGATAAGGCATAGAGTGAGCCGGACCCCCTTACTACTCTGGAGCAACGGTGTAGCCCTGCTCCCTTGGGTTCTGCTCAAGCGACTCCTAGGATAGGCGAAGAATGAAAACTTTTCCCCTTGGGGCTCCAGATGTACTTTTTAATTTTTGCATATTAATGATTTTTTTTTATTTTCCTATACTTTTTTTTCTTAATTCTTTTTGTCATTCGTAGACCCTAGATACCGCCCCCGTCATCTATAAAGGGGCACTTATTTATACTTTTTCTTTCAAGTTATGAAAGAGTGGTACCATCAGATCAAGAAATGGGCATGGGAGCATCGAATCGAAGCCTCTCAATTCTGGTACAAATTCATCCGGCTCAAAGTGGAGCTTTAAGGAGTGCTCAACGAACTTAGCTTATTGAGCAACGTGCTCCACGAAAGACAGAAAGAACTCCTCGATTCCTTATATCATTCGAGGGAAGAAAGAGATTCCTCAGCTGCGGTGAAGGACAAAATTTTGGGTGATTACCATTCTCTTGAAGATAATGTAGTTTTCGAAGAGATCACTACCAAAGTTGGGTTCACTTTGATGCATGAATGCTTCCACTCCGCTAAGGCCTATACGGCCATTTAGGGGCATCATCCTCTCGATCTAATGAGACAATCAAAGGCTACTAGTGCGAGGCTCAAGTGGCTCGAGAAAATACGGAGGTAGCTCGAGCGGCCTTGGTGACTGCCACTGCCAAACTTGAGGAATGGAAAGAAGAGATTAGAAAATACCAACAAGATCTGGTTCCTGCCTTACAGCGGACCATTAAGGAAAATCAGGCCATCATCGAGGTGGCCTAAAGGGATAAGGAGAAAGTCGATAAAGAACTCACCGAATTATACGAGACGTACGAAGCGAGTGCCAACATTCTTCAAGCATACGACCTTCGACTTGGGATGGTTGAAGCCCCATTGGCTGAGGATTTTGAAGTGTTCCTTCTAGACAGCGTCAACATCATTGAGAAAAACACATTACTAGACATCCCAAGTATCGTGAAGCCTACGAGAAAATCCAAAGATGGTTGGATAGATTGAGAGGAAGGAGCGGAGCTTCGAGTTCTGGCACCGTTCCTAGGAGGAGTGGGGCTTCAGAGTCTACTGAAGCCCCTCCTCCTACGGCTTCGACCCTCAGGGTTAGTCCAGCGAGCAACCCAGCCGGCACGTCTAGTCGAGGGAGGGGGTCTTCGAATCGTCGGAGAAATTATACTGTCAGTTAAGGCTAACCTCTCCCCTCTGAAGATGAAGGAGATCGCTTAGTAAAGAGGCCAAGGCGTTAGCTTTTCCTAGTTGTATGTAAATACTTGTTGTATCCACATCCATATGTCTGTAAGCCATGGTGGTCTTGTATCATCAAAATAAAACTTTTTGCTCTTTGTCATTTTCAGAGCACTTCTCTTTTTATTAAGAGTGATTTCCCTTAAGCTAAATTTATTTAACTTGTGTCTCTTTCAACTCATCATTCATCAAACTGTGCTAAATTTTCAAGAGACTTACAAGGCCCAAGCCTTGTACGCTTGCTGCATATTCAAGGGGGCTTTGTTAGCCCTTTGAATGATTGTCAAGGTTTGTGCCTTGAGTGCTTGTTACGCATTCGATGGGGCTTTGTTGGCCCTTCAAATATTATACAAGTTCTGTGCCTTGGGTGCTTGTTGCACATTTGATGGGGCTTTGTTGGTCCTTTAAATAGTTTGCAAGATCTGTGTCTTGTGCGCTTGTTGCACGTTCGAAGGGGCTTTGTTGGTCTCTCGAATATTATACAAGATCTGTGTCTTGAGCACTTGTTGCGTATTTGGTTGGGCTTTGTTGGCCCTTCGGATAGTTTACAAGATCTGTGTCTTGAGCGCTTGTTGCGCATTCGATGGGGCTTTGTTGGCTCTTTAAATAATTTACAAGATTTGTGTCTTATGCGCTTGTTGCGCGTTCGATGGGGCTTTCTTGGCCTTTCAAATATTATACAAGATCTCTGTCTTGAGCGCTTGTTGTGCATTCGATAGGGGCTTTGTTGACCCTTCGAATAGTTTACAAGATCTGTGTCTTGAGTGCTTGTTTCACATTCGATGGGGCTTTGTTGGCCCTTCGAATAGTTTACAAGATCTGTGTCTTGTGCGCTTGTTGCGCGTTCGATGAAGCTTTGTTGGCCCTTCGAATATTATACAAGATCTGTGTTTTGAGCACTTTTTGTGCATTTGAATATCAGTTACTCTAATTTTAGGAGAGTGGGAATGAAGAACTTGTTTGAAGGTATCACGTCCCGATACAAGATTGCCAAAGGCAGAGGAATCCTCTCAGGTTACAATGCTATTGGGCCGAGGGCATCCTCTGACCCAAAGATACCTCTAAGCAGGCCTTTTTTTGACCTTCTCGTGTCTATTGGGATTTTGGAGAATAATACCTCCTAAGTTTAGAGACATTCCATCTGCGTGGAATCGATTCATCTAGGAGGGTTTCTAACACATAACTACCTTCTGGGCTGACTTCAACAACTCGGTAGGGTCCCTCCCAATTTGCTAATAGCTTCCCCTCTGTTTCTCTATGACTATTCTCATTTCATCTCATTACGAGGTCTCCCAGGGAAAACTGGACATTTTGAACCCTCCGGTCATGATACAACTTCACCCTTTCTTTGACCATTGCTTCATGGAGGTTTACCTTCTCTCTTTTCTCTTTGAGAAGGTCCAGGTCTAAGCGGCACTGCTCATGATTGTCTTCCTATCGTCCATTGCTTATAGCAAACCTTCAAAAGGTGGGCAGTTTTATCTCCACTAGAATGACTGCCTATGAACTGTAAACCGGGCCATATGGGGTTTCTCCTGTAGCAGAAGATTCCATTGTTCGGAATGACCAAAGTACACTAGGTAATTAGTTGATCTAGTTCTCACCTGCCCCTTTGAGCCTTGATCAAATGCCAGTGACAATGGTTCGATTGGTGACCTCCACCTGCCCATTGGCTTGGGGGTTGTAAACGATGGTGACCCTTTGGCGGATTTTGTACTCCTTGCACCAGCTTTTGAATGGGTTATTGATGAACTGAGATCCATTTTCACTTATGATCGTTCGAGCGATCCTGAATCTGCATATGATATTCTTCCCGCAAAACCCAATCACAACCTTCCCTTTTACACTCGTCAGGGCTTCGACCTCAGCCCACTTTGTAAAGTAGTTTATGGCCACAATCATGTACCGAAAGTGGCCAGGGGCCTCCAGGAAAGGTCTCACCAAGTTGATTCCCCATTTGTCAAATGGCCAGGAACTGTTAATATTCATCATTTCTTCTTGGGGGACGTGGGTGATTGGTGCATGCCTTTGGCATTGGTGGCAGGCTTGGATGTGCTTGTTTACCTCTTAGAACATCTTTGGCTAATAATATCCAGCCAGGTTAAGCTTTTTTGCTACCAATCAAGCCTCCCCCTGATAACTTCTGCGGGCCCCTTCATGGGTTTTGCGGATCAAGTAATCAGCTTCATGGGGGGCTACGCATCGGAGGATTGGTTGGAGATGGCATCGACAATATAAGATGTCTTCATGGATCACATATTTAGGCGCCTTTAACCTAACCTTCCTTGCTTCGATGGAGTTCTCCCGGAGAGTCCCATCTCAAAGGTAGCTCATAATAGGCATCATCCCCGACTTACCATCATCTCCGTTTCTTTCTCTTTGAAGCTACGCTTACTTAGCGTCTCCACCATTACATGCCCCTGAGATTGCAAGTCCAGGTCCGACGAGGCCAATTTGCTTAGGGCATCAGCCTTGTGATTCTTTTCTCGAGGAACTTGATTGAGGGCATAATGGTGGAAATATTTGAGGAGGGGTTTTACCACTTCCAAATAGCATTTCAAACTTCTCTCCCTGGCCTTATATGCTCCCTTGACTTGAAGGGCCACGATTTGGGAATCACTAAAGATGTCAAGTTTTTAAACTCCCAAATGTTTGGCAATTCGAAGGCCTGTGATAAGTGCTTCATATTCTGCTTCATTATTTGTGGCCTTGAAGTCAAAGTGTAAGGCATCAGGTTAATCTTTCTGATCGGGGCTCGTGAGTAGAACTCCAGCCCCACTATCTCCGGAGTGAGAGGATCCATCAATGTACAACTACCATGTCTCATCTGGTTCATTGTTATCTTCGATCACTATCAGTTTGGTGGTTTCGACAATGAAGTCTGCTTACGCTTGACCCTTGATAGCTGTTCTTGGGCGGAGCCAGATGTCGTGTTCACCCAGTTCGATTGCCCATTTCATCATTCTTCCTGAGGCCTCCAGCTTTAGAAGCACATGCCTGATTGGATGGCTGGTGAGCAGGATTATCCTATGGCTTTGGAAGTATGGCTAGATGCATTGTGAAGTGTGAATAAGGGCCACCATAAGCTTCTCGAGAGCAGTGTATTGGGTCTTTTTCCCATGTAATACCCTGCTTACGAAGTAGATCGGGAATTGGGATTTTTCCTTCTCTTTCACTTGGACTACGCTTATCACCAGGGGGGATGCAGAGATGTACAAATACAAATCTTCCTCTTTTCCTGGTTTCATGTAGGTGGGCAAACTTCGTAAGTGATCTTTCAGCTCCTGGAAGGCTTTATCACAACCATTCGTCCATTTGAATTTTTTTGCTTTTCGAAGCACATAAAAGAATGATAGGTGTTTTTCAGCCCCCTTTGACAGGAATCGGCTGAGTGCCGCCAACGATCCTGTGAGCCTTTGAACGTATTTGACTATTTTGGGGGGCATTATGTTGACCAATGCTTTGAATTTCTCAGGATTAACATCGATCCCCCGCTCCGAGACCATGAATCCTAGTAATTTACCTTCTTTGACTCCGATTACGCACTTGGTGGGGTTTAGCTTCAAATTAGCTTCTCCAAGCTCTCAGAAGGTCTCTTCTAGGTATAGAAGAAATTTGTTGAAGCCTCTACTTTTAACCACCATGTCATCAACATATATCTCAATGTTTTTACCAATTTTCTTTTCGAAGAGTTTATCGACTATCCTTTGATAGGTGGCCCCTGCATTCTTTAACTCGAATGGTATTTTCTTGTAGCAGAATTTCCCCCATCAGTTATGAAGGATGTTTTTTACTTTTACTCTTCTGCCATGAGTATCTGGTTTATTTCTTATGGGCATAAAAAAAAACCAGGACCTTATATCCTGTTATGGCTTCGACAAGTACGTCAATGGAATGAAGGAGATAACTGTCCTTGGGGCAACACTTATTGAGATCCATGAAATTAATACACATCCTCCAAGCACCATCATACTTGGGAACCATCATAGGATTCACTATCCACTCGGGGTAGAATACCTTTTCGATAACTTCAGTTTTCAGCAATTTTTGGACTTCTTCCTTTATGGCCTCGACTCTTTGGGGGGGGGGGGAAATATTTGCACTTCTATTTTATTGGCTTCTAGGAGGGATCAACATTCAGCATGTGGACCATCAATAGCTTAGGTACCCCTGTGAGGTCGAAGGTATCCCACAAAAACACATGAAAAAAAATCATCTAGGAGGTCCTTCAGCTGTTGCTTTGTTGTGGGTGGAATCATTTTTCCTACGGGCACCGTTCCTTTGTATCGAACAACCATTGGCTCTGTGTCCATAGGATTAATCCTTCCCTCGATCGAAGCCACCCTATTCTCCTTTCTAGCCTCTTTGAGGGCTACATCCAAACAACTTCTAGCCACTGGTTGATCCTCTCTAATAATGGCTATCCCCCTTTTAGTGGGGAACTTCACGGTCAAATGATAGAGGAACCATACCGCTCATGCCTGGAACATCCAAGGCTTTACAAGGATCACATTGTATGGAGACTCATCATCAACTACTGTAAAGCTACAATCGATTATGATTTCCTTGTCTCCCTTAGCTACTTTAACCGGGAGGGTAACCCCCCTAAAGGTAGCACCGTTTTCTCAGTGAAGCCAGACAAGGGAGAGGTTATTCTCCTTAGGCAAACAGTTGGTGAACATTACTTCGACCCTGCTTCCATCATCCACAAACACCCTTTTGAAATTACAATCTCCAATGGTTGCATGGATCACTAACGGGTCGGTGTGAGGGCTTTTGGCTGGGCACCTGGTCTGCCTCCGAGAAGGTAATTACTTCTTCGGGTCAGAAACATTTTTGACAGGGTTCTCCGGGGGTCACATATTGGGACTGGGCTTTGATGATTGTATTTGAAGCTTGGTCGCTTACAACTCCATTGATGAAGTTGATCACCTGATTCGCCCCATCCCTCCAATTTTTGTTCGGCTGAGCCTCGGCTTCAGCTCGGACCCCTACTTAGCTTTCGAATTGGTCTCCGACGTTCACCTACTATTCTCTGGCGCCTCGATTGGCTCTCTTTTTGCCTTTCCAACGGCTTTTTGCTAGGCCATTCGAAGAGGATTCTCCTCTTGGACCCTCTACACAATCGGGGGGGGGGGGGGGAGTAAACCTTCCCTTGCACATCTTTCCACTTCTTGTCTCAAATGGGTACACTCATTTGTGTCATTGCCCCATTCTTTGTGATGGTCACAAATTTGGGGGAATCTTTCTTCCCATGGTAGTCTTTTCCAGGAGGGGGGCTTCGAAACATCCCTTTATGGATAAAGTGTATCTCTATCAGGGACTTGTTTAAGGGAACAAAGCTTTTGAACCCTTTTTTTGGGTGATCATGCCTTTTTGACCTAGGATCAAAGTGTTTAGGTCCTTTTTCGAGCCATCTATCCCTCTCCCATTTTATTTTTGTGGCCTATTCAATTTTTGATTACTACTCCACGATTTCCTGCAACTGCTGTAGGGTCTCCGGTTTCTTTTAGACCAGCTTTTTGTACAGGTTGAGGTTTAACATCCCATTCATATATTTAAAACTTACACCATCCTTGGTCCGCTTGATTACACTGAGACTCTCATCCACATATCAATGGTAGAACGCCTTAGTCGACTCACCTGGTATATGCTTGCTCTGGTACAGCTCTATTAAGGTTTTTGTGAACCTTTTCTTATGGAAAAATTGACTCATAAGGGATTTTCCAAAATCTATGTACGAGGTAGCGACTCTCTGCCCAGCTTTTTTAACCATTCTTGGGATTTCCCTCAAAGGTAGCTTTTGACCAAATTGCATTTTAGCTGTTCATTGAAGTCCCTCGAGTTTATCAAACTAAGGAACGTCTGTATGAACCGGTGAGGATCCAAATCTCCACTGTATGTAGGAAGCTCTTCGGGTGGTTTCATTTCGCTGGGCCATTGAGTAGCCACTATTGCGGGATTGAAAGGAGATGTTGCGACTTAGCCCGAAGGGGCAATTAGCCTGTCGAGCTCTCTTGTCAAGGAATCGCTCGATCCCCTTCCCATCCACGGATCTCCGTATGGACTGGGCCAGACCGGGGCACAGAAGCTTGGGGGAATAGGGATGAGCTGATTCAAAGCCATGTACTCTAAGCACAACCCTCCCCTTTCCGAACTGTAGTATAACTCTGGTCAGTAAGGGTCGTAGGGGGGACCTCCGGTTGGAGTCCTGAATACATTTGACTTTTGAAACCTGAGAAAAATCCCATCGGCCCTACCATCGAATGTGGAACAGTCTGACTCGGTGCCGAAGGCATCGAGATCGATGCCAAGTATGCCATCATTTGTGGTATGGTCGAGAGAGTTGGCTGGGGTCGAGTAAGGGCACCAACGTCGGCTTGATAGGACACTCCCAAGAGGATGTACGACTGGAATCTTGGCTGCACCACCAGGGGCATCGAAGGTGGGGATCCATCTATTGTAGAACCACCCTATGGTAGAGCATGTAGGCTCCAACTGATAGCTAGTAGATCTGAGGGCTGGAGCCCACAACGCTAGATCTTGCTGCGATGAGGGACCCACTAAGCATCCCCTCTTGAGATTTCTATTTGCGAATCCGCCATAGCCTTCGTAAAATATGGCTCGTTCACCGTTTGTCGACGCTCCTGGCCTTGCGAGGTAGGAGCTTCAGCTTCACCTACCCAGGGTTCGACGCTGACCTCTATGGTATGTGGGGGTGAGTCAGCTGCTGCACGAGAAGCTTCTGGACCCCTTATTTCTGGGACCTGGTCCTGGCCAACTTCCGGAGGCTCAATACTGGCACTAGAGGGAGTGGGATCTGGCTGTATATTGGATCTATGCCCTCTCTTTTTTGGCACGGGGATTGTACTTCTTTGTCGGTGCCTAAAGCTTTGCCTTTTAACTATTCACTTCTACGGAAGGCGCTTTCCATAGATGTGGACATAAAAAGCAGGTACTTGAACGTAGATCTGACTCACGGTCCCACCGGGCGTGCCAACTTGATGAGCCCTAATTTTCTGCTGCCGCTGCACCGTCATCCGTAGGTCGGAATCTGCAAGATAAAGCCCCCAGAGGTGTCCAGAGGGAAGAGGCTTTGACGGCCAAGTAAGCAAACAGATTACAAGAGTGTAATTAGGGATGAATAGTAGAGTTTTATAGGGTTAATTTTGGCCATTATATAGGTAGGCAAGTAGGGCAGCTGTTTTGTTTGCTTGTGGATCAAGTACTCTCACCTTGGGCCAACCCAAAATGCTTAACCCAAAGGGCAAAGCTATGAACCTCAAGTCGGATGCATGGCTATTTAGGCCCATACAGTTTTACACATTATCAGTAATGATGTTGTTTCCACCAATACCCCCCTCTCGATAGTTGCAACAGAGTGAGGGAATAAAATTTTAATAAGATCTGATCGACAGAAGTTTTAATTTGTATATATGATTGACTTTTGATCGATATAAGTTTTTTTCCTAGTAAATATGATTGACTTTAGATTTGTATCCAAAGAGCCAATGACGAAAAGGAGAAATCCAAATCAAAGTTGTTAGAACAACGAACTTTTGGCAATTCTGTATTTCTGAGGATTTATCACATTTTAAGATTTTGGTTCATTAGGACATCGTTTATTCGGTTACCTTTTGAGGTCAAATTAAAGATAATTCTACATATTATAAGAGATTCATATAAACCAATGAAAAATATTTTATGCAATTAAAACAACAATTCTTAGTCTCCTAACTCAGCCAAAGGGGCTTGAATGGGATAAATGGAGACATAATGGATCTTAAGTTGGGGATCTTTAATTTTCTTCATTTTTATTGCCTCGATGTTGATCAGAAGTGTGGATGGAACATTTTAAGTGCATTTCACTTGATGCTTCACTGTGATTGGTTTTGTATTAGTGGTATCAGGTCGTACTATTTGACAACACACAGTCAAAACCAATTAGCCCTGTGTGCTCTCTGAGTTTGTCTCTTGAAAGACGGTCTTTCTATAAGTTATGGATAGACCAAGTTTTAAACTGCAAATTAGAATAAATTAAGATAAAATTTCTGGGTTGCATTAATCGGTTCATAAACTTATAAATATTGCACGTTGCAATAAGGTGTTATTGCAACTAAAACCGTTTACCTTTATATAATTCAAATCCAATCTCGTCTTTCCATATGCCTATGGAAAGACGGTCTTTTGCAAGACTTTGTCGTGCCCTTTTTATTGTCACAATTTTTTTTGTTTAGAATTGTAATATTCACTATTGCCGTTGTGTATCTCTTCTCTTATTGCCACTGAAACCTGAAATTGTAATTGTTATATTAGTTAGTGCTTTAGTGTAAATGAGTTTATTCATAGTAATGTAAAGATATTCGATCAATCTAATCAATATAAATGGTTGAATTATCGAGCACACCCTCATTAACAATTTTAATTAAAGAGTCTGTCTCTTGAAAGACTATATTTCCCTAAATTATGGAAAGATCAAGGTTTAAACTGTAAATTAGACTAAATCAGCATAAAATTTTTGCGTTGCATCAACCAGGTCATAAACCTATGACTACTGCACGTTGCATAATAAATTTTTACATTGCAACTAAAATCTCCAATCTTTCTGTAATTTTAATTCAATCCCGTCTTTCCACCAGAAAGGCGATTTTCTCAAGACTTTGTCTTAATTAAAAATAAAATAAATATTTTTCTTTAAAAAAAAGTCTACAGAGTATAAAAATATGAGTTAAGTGCCCATATGACCATATGTTTTGGTCGAAAGTACCAATATGATCCTGTAAAGTCTGAAAGTGTGATTATAATCCTATTATTTGCTTGAAAGTGTTAATCTAACCCTGAGAACCTTAATTTGGCTGGAATTTTGTGAACTAACTATTGTACCTCTGTTTTAAAAAAATCCAGGAAATGCGAAAGAATAATTATGCCCTTATTGTCTATTAACCACAAACAATTTTCCCTTTTTATCTTCCTTCTTCCCTTACTTCTTCCTCCCCCCTCTTCTTCGTCACTTTTCTGTCTCCCTGCCATCTTCTTCATCTCCGACAATAGGTGAGAGGGCGAATGGAGGTGTGGGGGCGCAGTGGCAGGGGCTGACTACCGGGGCGGGGCGGGGCAATATGGGCTTAATGGTTAGGGTTTCACAACGATGGTGTTTAATCGGGGCTAGGGTTCATCTTCTGGGGCTATGGCTTCCGTGGCGGGGTAGTGGTGGGTATCTTCTGGGGATAGGGTTCCGTGGCGGGGTAAGGGTTCCACAGTGGTGAATTTCATCGTCATTTTTGTCAGTGACGAGGGTGGCGTTCCATCACTCTTCCTCGGCGGGGGTGGCTAGGGTTTCGCGACGGTGGGTTTTTGGTCTTCGTCTTCGTCAGCGAAGGGGGTTCCACCGTTTTGAGGCTAGGGTTTCAACGACGGTGGTGGTGTTGTGATTCAGTGGTGGGCGAGGGCGGAGGGAGAATCTGTGGTCGGAGGTGAAGGGAGGTGAAGGGCGGTGAAGGGTGGCACGGGCAGGGACGAGTGTGGCGGTGTGGTGAATTGGTGGTCGGAGGGAGCGGTTTGTGTTGTGTTGAATGTTGTCGTTTCTTCATTAAGTTTCTTCTTCTTTGTCTTGTGTTGAGTTTCTTCTGTGTTGAATGTGATGCGGCGGCAGTGGTGGCGGAACAAGTGAAGGTGGTGCTGGAGGTGGTTTTGATGATGAAGAAGAAAAAGAACCCTAAGGGTATTCTTGTATTTAATTTTTCTGTTTTAAAACCAGGGGTATTTTAGTCATTTTCTATTTGATCAATGCCAAAAATTACAAAATCAACGTCGAAATAGTGCCAAAAGATTATATCGACACTTCTGATGCAAAAATTAAGATAATAATTACACTTTCAAATTATACAGAATTATACTAACACTTTATAAAAATAATAGGATTATATTTGTATTTTACCCTTGAAATATTGAGCTGTTGCGGATGACTTCTCTAATTTTCCAGCAAAATGACTTCAACCCCAAGCGATAATTGTGCTTTGAAGACCTCCATGTGAAAAAAAGAAAGAAAGAAAGAAAGAGTTGTTACTACTTACTAGTAAGTATAGTCTAAATTTGCAAGATTCGCAGGTGAAGGGGCGATCTGTGCAGTGTTTTGCAGTCCACTGTAGTCACTCTTGGTAACAATGGCGCAAGAGAAAGACGCCACCTCCGTGCCGCTGAGTCAAAGCGTTGATGATGAAGAGGACCCCGTCAACTCCCTCAAATCTGCCCCAAATTCTTCCAACTCTTCCACCCGTAAGGTCAGTCAGTTTCCCCCCTCATTTGACGCTACTGTCTACTTTCTTCCTTCCAGAATTGCCCCTAACCCTTTCTTTCCTTTTGATTTCTGTATACCAAAATCTGGGTATGACTTTATTTTGTGAGAATGATGGATTATTGATTGCTAACCATAAAATGGACACTGAATTTTGGGGCTGCTGCTTTCTAATTTTTCTAACAATTATTAGGTTACAGCTTTAGATCCCATGCCATGACAACCCATTTTTCGGTAGCTCTGATGGAGACAATCTAAAAACAGATATACAGCTACATTTTTCGGAGTGAATCATGACTGTATAGTAAGATGCTCTCGTAATTGTTGTGTTATGGGGATTTAGCTTAGAGTTCTAGGATGGGAAATTTGTGATAATGTCAAAGCTTGTCGACCATAAAATGCTAGAGATGGGTCTGGCCAGATGTGATGGGTCTGACCTTCTCTAGGGACCGGTGGCGTAACCAGACAAAAGTTGAAAGGGGGCTGAACTACACATGCATCTTTGGGACGGACAAATTCCCGCCTTTTTCAATTTTAATGAGCCGGGGAGGACAAAGACATGAAGAGTATTACTCCCTCAATTCATCGGAGTTTACCGGGGCAGCCCCACCGGCTCGCCCGGTGTAGTTCCGCCAGTGCTAGGGACTAAGATGGCATCGTCGAATTACTTGGCTAATATGTGGGGTGATACGAGGTTTTGGTTATATACCTGCCTAAAATGCCATTATTGAATTACATTCTAATTGTGGGTGGGCGGGTGGGCAACGGAGGGGTGAGTTGCTGCCAATGTTCTGGTCTGGGACTCTATGGGAGTATTGATTTGATCAATGTTGGGCTGGAAATTCCCTCATTGATATCCTTTTGGATGATTAGCATATGAACACCCCTTTTGGAGTCCCTGCTAGTAAGGACCACTCTGCTTCCTGGCTGACCTTGCCGTTCCAACCTGTGAGATTAATATAACTACATTAACTGTTGTGCCAAAAGATGTTAGTCTCTTTGGGACTAAAATGTACTAATGTAGCTATTAAGTTCTACTGATATCTCATCTGCCGGTTAATTTTATGTCTTCTCTGCAAAGTCCTTGCTGTTGCACAGGAATTTGGAATTTACCGCAACACTCATGAGCTACATCTTTTGCTTTCTTTATTTTAGCCTTTCACATCGCTAGGACCTCAAAAAGCAGGAATCTTTTGATATTTGAGATGCTAGCTTACATTTATCACTGCCAAAAGTTGGGCGGCCATGCCTTCAAGATTATTCATACATTCCTTTTTTGACTGCAGTCCATCTATCTCCTCTTTTTCCTTAGGATTACAGATTACATGCTGAATATGAACATTTTTGTTGGAAGTCTAATCTTTCTGTTCAATTCATTGATTTAGGCATGCTGTTTCTTTCTTCAGAGCTGGGTCTCAAAGAAGTTTATGACTGGATGGTAAATAGCTTCTATATGACCACCCGTTTTTTCTTACTATCTACAGTCCTCAAGGCTAACCATTTTAAATGTTGGAATTGCAGTGTTGTTCTCTTCCCTGTTGCAGTCACCTTTTTTGTGACCTGGTGGTTTATTGAGTTTGTTGATGGTTTCTTCAGTCCCTTGTATGAACATTTGGGCATTGACATTTTTGGTGAGTTCTGTGAATTCTTATCCCGCCTATTCCAATTCTTGGAAACTACATATTTTTAGCTATCCGTAGCTACAAGATTGAGATACAATTGTGTATTGTTGCTCTGTCAAATGAATTGCAATATGACGCCCCATCATATTCCAGAATTAAAAGAGTGTTCTAAGAAAGAGGTAAAGAGTAAACAGTGTATATATTTGTTCTTAACGAAGGGATGCAAATTGTACTGTTAAACCTCTTTAACATTACCTTGAAAAAAGGCAACTATATTTATGCAGTAGATATTGCATTGTATCCTTCAGGTAAGGACAGAAACATATGTTGAGCATTTTTCTTAGTATGTTGTATAGATGATTCCACTTCCTTCTTTGTTATGGAAGTTTCTTTTTTCAGATTTAATAATAAAAATGAGTTTGAAGGTCAATTATGTTTCTACATCCTTTTTTAAAAAAATAATTGAACATATTTTGCCATATCCTGAGCATGAACTTTAAGCCAAACTAGAGAAGGATGACGTATGGTTTCCATGTATAAACCAATAATTTGGGACTTCATACTATAATATCAGATGCTTATACTATGTGGAACTTCTTTTTTACATAGTTTGATTTGTCTGGCTGGGTTTCATCAGATTGAAAGGAAATGAGGTGACGAGATAAACTTTGTAACTTGCTGCAAATCATCCTATTTTACTTTGTAACAAATCGATATATGGGAATGGACGTGTAGTAGTCAAAACTCTGTTAGATTACATGCTCCTGCTATTTCCGAAAAAGTTAATTATTTGGCTGTGTGCAGTCGTCGGTCGTCACTATATTGCAATATGTGCAGTTATAATGGGATGAACTTGAATAGCCATGCTGCACAGAGTTGCCTTGGCCATCTGTTTTTGCATTTCTGAAACTACCTAGTTACTGAATTTGAGAGGAACAGAACTACAGTTAATCTATAGTCGACTTCATGGGACTGGAGATATTTCATTGAATTCGGCAAGGTTTAATCCCAGTAGGTGGTTATTAGGTGTGAAGCCATTTGAGCCCCCTGTTTTTTGATTAGGGAGACTTAAAGTAGTCTTGAGGCCAATACTAATAGACTCCACACAGGATGCCTACATTTCTGGACTTGAAGTTTACGTTGCAGGATAGCTCATCCTGATGTTTTTATTCCTCTCTTACTGTTCTCAAGTTGCACATTCTTCTATTAATCCAGTTCTTTTAATAATTTTTTGATAGTATAGTACCTTGGTAAAAATCGCCTTTTATAAGTTAAATCATGGGCTTCTATGATATCATGGTTTTGCAAATTTGGTTTGGATATAACTTTTAGAAACATTAAAGGTTACTGCCTCCATCCCACTGTTTACTTCCCATTTTCTGGTCATCTTACTCAAGACAAGTTTGATAATAAAATTAAATTAGTATATAAAATAATATTATCATGTGCTATATAATTAGACTTGTGTAAATGTGGTCTTCTCTCCTACCAGCAAGTTTGAGTGTGTTTCTTAATACAGTGCTTTGGAAGTTATTTTTTGAAAATGTGGCTTTCTCTCGTTACCAGCAAGTTTGTGTGTTTCTTAATACAGTAGTTTTTCGTGCAGGACTTGGATTTATCACATCATTAGTATTTGTCTTCCTTGTTGGCGTTTTTGCATCGTCATGGCTAGGGGCCACCGTCTTCTGGATTGGAGAATGGATTATAAGGCGAATGCCATTTATGAGGCATATATATTCAGCTTCCAAGCAAATTAGTTCGGCAGTTTCACCTGGTAACAGCTAGTTTTCATTGCCTCATGTTAAATTCCTGTGCTCTGCATGGGCTTTCCTTTGTGTTTGACTCGATAAAGAATATTCTATTTAGTATTGAAGAAGTATGCTTCTGAAGTTCTTGTTTTTCTTTTTCCGCATTTATGTTCGTAGTTGATTGTTGAGTTTTAAAAGTATATTCTACTATACATTTGAGTAGGCAAGTTTAAATCAGCTTCTCTTGTTATTAAAGATTGTTGGAATTTTTTCTCACCACCCAGTACAAACAATTTCCACATGCCAGTAGGCCCAGTACACTCTCTAAATGTATGCTCTACTTCTGAGAGTTTTACATTTTGAGAGTTTCTGCATGTCATTTCTGCTATATAATGTTGTAACAGACAAAATGTTACTGCTGAAACCCAACTAGTATTCCTATCTTATGACGACCAGAAAATTTTTTTTGTAGGGGAAATGAGTATGTGGGGGTGAGGGGCCAATTAGAATATGACACGTGGCAAGCAAGTGGGGTCAAATGTTAGTTTTCTGCAATTTTCATTTATTTTAATTCACTCACTTGCCACATGTCCCCCACATAAAAAAATTTCCCCTCACCCCCACATAAAAAAATTTCTGTATGACGC
Source organism: Rubia yunnanensis (assembly GCA_037428765.1). Lineage (NCBI taxonomy): Eukaryota > Viridiplantae > Streptophyta > Magnoliopsida > Gentianales > Rubiaceae > Rubia > Rubia yunnanensis. The sequence goes on along the minus strand of CM075069.1, from coordinate 57,379,133 downwards.
CCCTCTGGATATGGAAACAGGATATACATTTAATAAAAAAGCTACTCCCTCCTTCCCTGATTGAATGTCTTACTAGACCAAAAAAGGGTATTTTTTAAGGGAGTAAGTGGAAGTAGGAAATGACACAAGTTGGAAAAGGGAGGCAAGTGGGAAAAGAGAGTAAGTGGGGGAAAGGGGAGGGCGAGGGCGAGTGCGAGTGCGGGTGGGTAAATTCAGCTTGGATTTTTTGCCAAAAAAGGAAGTAGGACATTGAATTAAGGACACCCAAAAACGTAAGTAGGATACTGAATTTAGGGGTGGGGGAATAGTATTAATTTGGTCTGTATTTGCAACTCTATGTGGCACAACTATAAGTCATGTTCTATTGAGCTCAAACGTTGATAACCTTGAAAAGTAGCATTGAAATTTTCACTCAAGTCAGAAGTGTGCTCCAGATCATGTCTTCCTTGCCACATCTAACTGCCATAGTATATTTATGATATTGAGAGGGACTGTTATATCAAGAAGTATATGCTGATCTTCTATATATAATTTTCTTTCCAGACCAAAATACAACTGCGTTTAAAGAAGTAGCAATCATACGTCACCCACGAGTGGGTGAATATGCCTTTGGATTTATCACTTCAACAGTCATCCTTCAGGTACTTGGGTGAATAATTCATAATCTTTTGCTCTTAGTTCATGAATGATGATTCTGTTCCATCATCTCTATTCCATTTTGCGTCTTGTTCATTGCCAAACAAAAGTTGCAGTTGCTCAGAAGAGGTTAAGTTACTTTCCTGTTTGTGTTTGCTGGCTTTGACACCCATGAAGAAGTTCCCTGTATATTGTAGTGGCATATCATTCAGGACATAGTTCCATAATACTTTCTCGATTTCAAAATGTTTGACGCTTTAAGTCTTGTTTTTGTGTCCTAAGTACTCTCTCTATTTACGATTCTCTTGCAAAAAAGGAAGGGACTTGGATGAAAAGAAACACTGCTTACAACGGAAAGCTAATTATAGGACTTCTTTGTAGGCAGAACCCTTCATTGCAATCAAATATAGAGCGCCCACATGTTTGAGTCGCTGCAATTTTTTAACTGCTGCAGTTTGAAACATACTTTTAAAACCATGTCACTAAATTATCCTTATTAATTAAGCGTTTGAGTTATTCTAAACTTTTCCTGATAGAAGTGGGAGTTGCTAATCTGTCATTTATATTGAACTGGAGGGAGTATTCTCTTCCAATAACAAAAATACTTTTATCTTTGAAATGTTTGATGATGTGAGCAGTTTATGTTCTGTTTGGACAGTTCTTGACTGTTTGGTATGGACCAGAATTTCTTGAAAATCAATCAGCTTGGAACTTGTGGTACTTTCTTTTGTATTTGTGTAGAGTGTTCTGCAATCACAAACTTATCTGATATTTATTTTGTATTTGTAAATCCATCTTGACAATATATAAAATCCTGGCCATTTCTAAAATGTAGTTACATTTATTTATCTTTAGTCTGGAGAGCCATCAATATGTACCATTGAAAAGAGACAAAAAGGTTTTGGTGATCTACATTGTCATGAATGTTATGGTAAATTACATTGATAGGGATGATGAAGCAAGTTTTTATTGTTTACGTCTTGTTTGAGATTTCTCTATAATTTCAGAACAAAATTCTTTCTTAAACATATATTGTTAAGTAATTTATATTCTAAAAGACTATTATTGTAAAATACTGATCTTGTTTTATTTTGGATTTGGAGCACGGAAAAACATTTTTACATGCAAAATCCCTAAAATACTTGTTGTACTGTGAGAAATTAGAAGTGCTTCTCTTGCTACACAGATATAGAATTTCCCGCTACCAGCTTTTGTTTGAGAAGTTAACTGTATATGAATTTTGATTGGCTTTCTCAGTGGATCTGTAAATGTTTACTTTAGGCTTAGTGAATATATTTATGTGATGCATGTCTGAAAAATATCTATTAATTGGCCCCTTCTGGATACAGAGAGATGATGGAGATGAAGAGTTGTGTAGTGTATTTGTTCCAACAAACCACTTGTACATTGGTGATGTGCTCTTAGTTAACTCCAATGACATAATACGACCAAATCTGTCAATCCGTGAAGGCATAGGTATGTCATATCATGTTTGTTTCTTATCTGTGTAACTACTGTTTGTGAATGTTTGGTAATTCATTGAATTAGTCAATTGTTTTATTTTTCATTTGGTACCTGTTCCTCTCTTTCTATAGAGAGGGATTTAAGGCACATTAACCAATTTGGCATTATATATTGAGATTAGGGAATAATGCCCATTATTGTAGTAGAGAATCCTTGGTTTTTAAAGTTCCTGTGAGCAAAAGCTCATACATGCCTTACAGTCACGTTTTGTCTAAGTTGAAACATTATAGTTGCATTTTGAAGCTACCTCATGTTCTGGGCTCATGAAAATTTTCATGTATAGACTTTTTCAATACTTCTTCAGGAGCCTTGTGACAATATAAATTGCTAGAATGTAAAGAGACATGGCTCTTCGTTGGGTCTTTCAGTTTGATGCTGTTCTGTTGGATAACATTACATTTGTGTTTAGCATAGCTGCTTAGCAAGACAGATTTAAGACCGTTATTTTTATAGAACACTTGAGTACTGTACTTCGTCCTCCTGTTGTCAAAATTTTCTTATTGAACCATAAGTAGCTGTAGATAGTTTTATGCCCTGACCCTGTATTGTGCACAGTAGCAGTGCTGTTTCTGACATTGATTTACCAATGCAGAAATCATCGTATCTGGTGGTATGACGATGCCACAAAGGATAGCTCCAGCAGAGCGAAGATCAAATGAACGGATTCCGATGGATAGAATTGTGTGATAGCCAATGAGTAACGATATAGTAGTACATGTATCATTGTATTTTGTGATCTATAGGGAAAATGGGATACCCTATGGGGGTGATACAACAAATTGCGAGCATTTCATAAATTTAGAAGGTTATAAAGAGTCATGCAAGCAACTGGAAATGTTTATTAGTTTACTGATAAGATACCTATGTGGTTTTGTTTGCATTACTTTTACTTGCAATCTATATAAATGTTTGTACATGAGCGAGTAAGACTTTTTGGAAAGTACTATCTTCTGATGATATCATATTGGGACATCATGAGAATCCAGATCCATAAGTTAATCTAATTTTATAACAAGGTTTTCTCTAAACTCGTAATGAACAGGCTACAGCACCTGATGAACTCTCTCGTTTCCATTGAACAATAAGCTTTTTAAAAAAACTGAAGCATCTCTAACAGTGTAAAAAATGTAGAAATCAAAATCTCATTTTAAAGTTGGATATGCAAAAGGCTTTAATAGGGTCTCATGGGATTTCCTGAACTCAATCCTCCTTGAATTCAGCTTCCCTATTCAGTTTGTCAAGTTAATCTTGACAAACATTTCCTTGGGCTCCTTTTCTGTTATGTTCAATGGTTTTCCTTGTGGGCATTAAACAAGGAAACCCATTATCTCTTTTCTTACATAATGTACCGTCCGAATCCTTCTCAAGTGCTTTAAAGCTCTATTTTTATACATGACACATTGAATACTTCCACACTGGTAGTCACTCAGTAAACATTACAGACCTAATGTGTGTTGATGACACTGTCATTTTTCTTAGGGCAAGAAAAATCTCAAAGGAATCAAAAAATTCTTAGAAGCTTACCAAGTCACCTTAGGACAATTGATAAACTACAGTATGAGTGAGTATGTTAGAGCAATAACGCCTCATATCTTTGTCATAGGCCAGTTAGATCAATCTCGGGAACGAATAAGGGTCAACATGTTTTAAATATCTAAGGTACCCATTTTTAGAGGGAAAAAATAAGGTTGCTAACTTCAGTGACATTTCTGAATCAATTGACAAAGAACTAAAAAAATTAGAACATTTGGTTATCCCAGACTGGAAAACCGATCCTTATAAAATCTGCCCTTATGATCACCCCCTTGCATATTTTTGCTACCTCCAGCCCTCCTAAAGTCCTAATTAAACTCCTAGAAAAGAAAGCAGCTAGATTCTTCTGGGAAGAATTGGACTTTGGGAATACAAGAGTAGGGAAAGCATGGCATAAATCCTGCTTCCCCCATGCCTGAAATGGATTAGTCTCTAGGAATCTTAACGCTTCCATCACAGCTTTCTCTTGGAAGCTATGATGGTGTAAAGTCATGTGATGTGAATTTATTGTTTAATTGACATTTGTGAATTAATTTGGAAAAGGAAAACTTTCCATCTTAGAACATACGAAAATCTAAAGCCTAAATGGATTTAACCTATTGCAGAATATTGTGAGGATATTGATTTATGGAAGATTGAAGATTTCACAATATTGATTTAGACGTGTGATTGAAGCATATTGGATTTAAGGAAAATTACTATTATTAAGGAATTGGATTTATGGAATATTATCTTGTTTAAGGAAAATCCCTATGTTCAAGGATTGTGATATGCTTCAGAAGCATATATGGAATCGGAATATTGTGGAGACAGAGGTGGATATTTCCAATCTACTCATGGGCTATAAATAGATGACATCACGACTGTGCTACTTAGGAACTTAATAGCATCCACATTTTCTATCTTTCTGAGAGTACTGCGAGAGGAAGAATACATATGTTCCAACATTCCATAGCATGTTGATCAAGTCCAAAATCATATGCCTGAATTCCTTAGGAGGAGGAGATCCAGCGTCGACGAGTTTTGAGGTCAGGGGGAGTCTGATCAAGGCGGATCGGTAGCAAGGGGAACTTGCAAAATCCACACGTTGTAATTAGAAAAGATAAGCATACTTGTATGATGTACTTTGTACTATCTCTTTCTGATTAGTGGATTTATTCTAAACTGGACCATGCCTCACAGATGTAGGTGATTTTCACCGAACTGCTTAACCAAGTCTTGTGCGTTCATGCTTTACTTTATTGCATACTTGGTTAGATAGGTTATGTTAGAACACGTTAGTAATTATTGAATTAATTAGGTTAAACCAAATTACAATTGGTATCAGAGCTAAGTCACTTATTCTTACCTTGGTTGTGTCAAGGAAACTGTGATCCATTTTTACCAATGGCGACCAAAGAAGGAGCTTCTCTGTCTCGGCCACCACTACTGGAAGGAACAAACAACAACTACTGGAAGGCATGCATGAGAGTTTTCATAAACTCATTGGATGAACTGGCTTAGCATTTTGTTGAAATAGAATGGAATCCACCAATTGATAGCACTGTGGAAGCATAATCTAGTTCAAAAAAAGGAGAATCGAGTTCGAAGAAACCTAAACTCAAAGCCAAGTCATCATGGACTCCAGATGAACTGAATGCTTCAATGGAAAATTCCAAAGCATTAAATGATATCTCCACAATAGTGGATAAAAATCAGTTTGAACTCATCTCTATATGTCATCAAGCAAAGAAAGTATGAGATATTTTTCAGACAGTGCATGAAAGAACAAGTCGTGTACGTGAATCCAAACTACAAATGTTGACCACAAAGTTCGAAGAGTTGAAAATGGAAGAGGATGAAACTATTGCTGTGTTTAATGGGAAACTAAGAGATATCACCAATATGGCACATCAACTTGGAAAAAATTACAAGGAGTCCAAACTGGTGAAAAAGATTTAGAGATCACTTCCTCAAAGATTCTCTATCAAAGTTGCAGCAATAGAAGAAGCAAGATATGTGGCCACCATGACTCTAGATGAGCTAATTGGATCATTGCAAAGCTATGAGATAACAATGGAACATCCCAAAAAGAAAGTGCAAAAAGAGTTGGCTTCAAGACCTCATCGTCAAGAAACACTCATGAAGTTGATAGTGATGATGCTATTGATGAACTCACATTTATCACTGAGAATTTTTCAAGAATGCTGAAAAAGTTGGTAAATAAAATATATCAAGAAAGTTTCGGCATTAGAACTTGGGCTCAAGACCTTGGTAATAATCGTGGAACACGAATGGAACAAACCAATCAGTAGTTCTAAAAAAATCACAGTGGTAAATAAAGCAGCCAGGATGAATTCAATGTAGAGAATGTGAGGAATACATACACATCTAGGCTGAATGTGCTACTACTCAGAAGAAGCAAGACAAATCATATGTAACTTTATGGAGTGGAGATGAAGAAGAAGAGAAAGATGAGGAACTTACTAGAAGTGAAGATGAAGAAGAGGAGAAAGATGAAGAGGAACTTACTAGAAATTATGTAGCATTTGAAGCAAAATTTCAAGATGTATCAAAAACTGACGATACATGTTCACATGCCTCCACTCGGCCGTCATTAAAACACGCACAGAGGACTTATGGGTCAAGGAGATGAAATTTATAATTCTGCACCCTGATCTCATTGCTATGCTACGTAGAAGGTAGTTAGCGGTAAGCCCTGAATTTGGCCACAAGGATGCTTGGGCTTAAGTACTATTTAAAACACAGCCTCGTGCAGGTCGTCAATCCGCATGAGTAAAAAAGGAAGAACTAGTAGTTTAGACATGCAACTGGGGGGAAGGGTTGGTATTTTCAACTATCAACTACAAAGCATAAAATGAACAAACGAGAAACTATTCATACCAGGCACTTGGGAATCATTTAGCAACATGGTAGTTCTAATGCTTCAATCCTTGATTCATTCACATAAAGACTTAAAAAAGACCTATAAGTGTGTTCATAACATGTGGTGTGGCCAATGGCATACACTTCCCCAACCCTGTCATAGTGGGTGCACTCACAACCCTCCATCGGCGTCACTATCGTAATTAGGGGAGTACAACGAGGTCCGACCATCATTGTAGGTCTGTTTCTCCCCCGTGATATTACGTCTCAGGCTTCCACCATGAATGAAACTACTCCTCCTGGGTCCTATATACGCTAGGCCCGAGGATCAAAGGCACCTTATCTGTGATACTAGGGTTTCAACACAACACATAGCTTGCTAACATTAACTATCTCAACCCAGAACCTCTCAAAGAACAGTTACGAAGTCAGCTAAGACTGGTGCGGCGGTAAATGGGTCAAAGAATTCTCGAATCCCCCGTGCACACACCTACGCATACGCGTTCTCCCAACCCATTCTAACATCCAGGTTTATCTTCCTAAGGGGGCATCAATAATTGCACTATACATGAGTATATCCCAAAGTGTGTGCTTATATGTGGTGTACTACTCATGCATTTATAACATTAAAGAGCAATCAAAATAACATCTTAAACACATAGATAGGATGAATCTAATGAATCTCATAAAGCATTTGTAATATACCAACTGCCAAAATGAATCCCAAGCTAATATAACTTCTCCCTAGATATGGAATTCAAATATGGATTTGAATTCCTCAACTTTGGGACAAATCAAGCAAAAAAGAAAAGAAAAGATTACAAAACCTAAAAAAGGAACTCCTTCCTTCTTTCCAAGCTCTTTACTCTCCAAAATGTGTTTCCAATTATGTTCCAACCTTTTTGAATGAGTAGACTAGGGTCCTATATTGGGAGGTCGTCGCTGAACCTCTCAAAGTTAGTACTTTTAAGCTCTAATGCTTCCTATCTACAATTAAGTAGATAATGGCAAGTCAAGGTCGTCCACGAGAAGAGGGATCTTTTCAAGTGTTTAAACATATATAGGAGAAAACATACTAGGCATATACATACATAGATACATGTAAAAACATGTAAACAAGGGGGGGTGTGGTTGGTTTTTGATCCTAAATTATCAAATTGAAATACAACAACTAGCAAAGAAAGAGAACTATGCTAATCATGCAATACAACTAAAGATACGATGTAAATGATAATTAACGGAGCCTTAGGGGCAATCGACTTCCAGTTCCAAACTTCCTATAGTTCATTGATTCATTCACTCATTCAATTACATTTATTGTCTACGGGGAATGTTATCACTTCTCAATCAAAGATCAACATTCATTCCTCCTTAAGAGTAGTTTGCAAAGACAAACAACGACCGTTTGCAAACCTCATTGATGATCACCAAAGACAAAAAACATCATAAGGGTATTTCATCAATGGCATTTCACCAATGGCATTTCACCCAAAGGACCATAGGTTTGATAACAACAAGCCTTCTACCAAAGACGTAGTCATTTAAAAAAACAAAGCATTTATTAGGTTAAACTTAGAACAAACAATATTCAAGGTTCAACCTTTCTTTGCATCTATATGACATATATGAAAACAATCCACATTAACACACTCATCTAGCAAGAATTACCACAAATTATACATAAGAAGTTCAAAATCCATGCTTTTGGATTTCATATCAAATGAGTTAAGAAATTTGCAACTTTTCTAACACTCTAACATTTCAATCTTACAAACATTTCATATACTCAAACAACCCATGGTATAAATGAGGTAAAACACAACATTAATGGCATAATAAATGCTCTCCAATAAATGTTTATAAATGAACAAACATTGAATCTTACTAAATAAGTTTGGAAGCTTCAATCAATTGCTCCCAAGAACTAGATTTAGCTACAAGAGTTCATACTAATTAATGCTAAACAACCAAACATAATAGAAGAGAATTCAAAGATGAAAATGGAAGAAAATAGGGTTACGAACAGTACCAAAAATGCAGAAGAATATGTGAATGAGAGGACAGAGAGTGCTAATTATAGTACGAAAAGGATAAGGTTAGGTTCTAGCCACCCGCTGGTCGCGACTCGCGACGGGCGCCAGAACTCAACCTTGTTTTCTTTTCTTCTTCTTGTGGTAAACACTTATCTCCACAATGATTCTTCTCATTTTCCAAGTCTTCAATTCTTTGAAGAAAGTCTTCAAAATCTTCAAAAATGGTCTTCGGTGCCCTCCGGTCTTTAAGTTTTTGTGTCTTTGAAGCAAGTCTTCAAAAGTGGTCTTCGATAACCTCCGGTCTTCAAGTCTTTGTGTTCTTCCTTTGTCAAGAAAAATCCACTTAGAAGAGGTAAGAAAGCGTAAAGTTGCTCTTACCTCTCCTAAGAGAATTTCAAGGTAAAATACAAGCTCTTGATAATAAAAGAGCACAAAAGTGACCCCAAAAAGTACTAAATTATGCACATAAAATGGACACATCAAACCCCCCCACACTTAAACCTTACTCGCCCTCGAGTAAGAAAAGATCCAAGATACAAAGGGAATGACATATCCACATCCTAACTACTAATCCCCCAAGTTAATACCTCACAAAACTCTCAATATCACACATTCCAATGTTAAGGTCAAATGAGCAGTTTCCCACAACCCTCATTCCTAAATCTACCCAAACCATGTCAACCCATCAATTCATTGATATCCCTAAAGCATCTCTAAATCCCGAATTGACAATCCCAAATCCAATGATACAAGGTGAAGCTAAAGACATGTATAAGGTTCAAAAACACATGCTCCACTTTTATATCAATATATTAACGATCAAGAGTTTAATAACTTACTTCGTCTTCTCCCGCTAAATTTTCCACTCCCAAGAGGTCCTCAAGATGTCAAGCTACCCGATCCATCCGTATGACCACCGCAACCTTATGACTCCAATGCCGGTAAATGAACGAACACTTAACATTTTTCAATTCCTTTCATTTTCTCTCATTTTTCCTAGGAGCCCTTTCGGTTTTTCATCCTAGCCACACGTCATGTTTTTTTTGGCTTACATCTCACCTTTTTTCACACATTTAACCTCTCATTTTTTCCTAGGTTGCCCTCTCAGGTTTTCAACCTATCCGGGCACCAAATGTTGCCTAAGATGCCCTCTCAGGCTTTCAACTTAGTGGGATTCTTGTTATTATATATATATATATATATATATATATATATTTTTTTTTTCATTTTCTAATTTTTTTCAATTTTTTCACGTTTCTCCGATCCAAAAAGTAGCAAAGTGCTTTCTAATGTTAAGGCTAAGAAAAGTATCAAAGCCAACATTATCCAAGTATATCAAAAGAAAAGCATCCCAAAACTAAAGGGAAAAATATTCAAAATAAAACAAAAGAGTTATCCAAAAGTAGCAAGTCTTCAAAGTATCTTCAACCCCAATCACCTCAAAGTAGATACCCCTCCCCACACTTAAAACCCTACATTGCCCTCAATGTAGACAATAGGGCCAAAACGTACAAAGCAAATTATGGAAAGGGTAATGATATGGTGCTCACAAATCACTGATGTGAGGAAGAAGGGCTACCGCCAAAATAGCGCTACTGATAACGAGCCAGCCAATCCGTGATTCTCTGCCTCCTAGCTCCCCGCTTCTCTACTCCCAGATCGTGGCCTGAGATAGCACCTGCCTAGGACTATATCTCATGGATGCGAGCTGATAGATGATCAATCTCCTCATCCATGTCAATCAAGCTCTAGGAGACAAACACGTTGTGCTCCAGTATTATGCTATCCTGGCGGCGGAATCCATCCTGCATGGTCTGCATCATCCGCTCATAAAAATCCAGTGGAGGCTGGGAGTAGTGAGGTGGCACATCATCCTCTTGCATCGGCTTGGTCTCTCGTGGAGGCTGCAGAGAGTAGTGCTGCTGTTGTCGCTTAGAGAAAGGTAGGTTGCTATCATTGCACTGGACAGGGACTGGACCAAGGTTGTGGAGCTCGCGCTGGAAGTCTTCTATGCATGAGGAGTCAGGTGAAATCGCCAAGTCTCCTAGAGGTGTATCAAATTCCAGCTTCGTCTTGTTGGGCTGAGGAAGTGCCATGAATGTTACCTTCCTGGCGCCATACAACCAGTGGAGTAGCCCTGTGGTCCGAGTGGCACTGAGCATCATTAATAGAACCAACCTTTCAGCAATGATGAGGTAGGAAGTGTGCCTCCCTAAGCACGGAAAGTCAGCCGGAGGAACCAACCCTAGGTACTCTACTAAGAGGTCTATCATACCTCCAACCATGATTTTCCCCTTTGGCTTTCCTGCCACCTCTATACTTCTCTTCATCCACAACTCATCCTACAACCCGTATCCTGGTCCCTCACTTGTCAAGTGCCACAAAAAGCGAATGTCATTGTCTGGCACATTTGTCGACTCCACCGAGTAAAGTACTGTGCTAGCCAATAGTCGGTGCACATTCCAAAATTGCATGTCATCCTCGATCGATCGCTCCTGGGCCTGTGGGTCCAACCTGGCATGTATCTCCACAATGTCAAATCCAAACGCCTCCTCAATCTGCGAGATGGTTATTTGCCTAGATATATCATCCAAGTGGAAAGCAATGTACCTCTCACATGGTTGATCATCTCTCATGTTGCAGATCCTAACCTTGGACAGGAACTCTAACGTGTATCTCTGGTAAGAGGATGCGCTCCTGCTCATGAATCCTTCCATCCCCCTTTGGTGAGGAGCCATCTGACAGGCTGGGTGAGCCCAAGAGCATCTAGTGTGGGTACGTCTACAAAACTCATCTCCTTGAGTTAACGACTCGCCAGAGCCTTCCACCGTTCAGCATAGGACCCAGTGATCCAGGTCAAACCCATGTACCTATCAGGAGGGAGAGGTACATGGCTCAATTCCAGAGTTGGTGGTGGAGGCAGAGATAGAGCGACGGTGGACCCGCCTTGGGGAGGTGCCTTGGGTCTCTTTGTAGGGGCCATATCTAACAACCACAACGAACAAGTCAAATGCATAGGAATATGTGTATATGCAATATTGCAAATTCATACTCAACCTTAACTAGTTCATCATCAAAAGCCAAATCAAGTTCAAGTTCTATTCACAATTGCACATACAATCCATATTATGTCCCACATGCCCATATTCTACCGTCCATGAAGTTCTCACATAGTTGAAATAAGATATGCTATACCTCAAAATCACAGTCATGCCTAATTAGTTTAGCCACCATTAGTACATTCACAATGTCCACATTCAAGTCCCATGGCTAAACTACCCTAAGAAAAATACCATTTCAAAGCACAGTAACATTTTATCCAAATAACAACTAAGTCTCATCAAGGGCCAACATGCCTTATATCTAGTATAAACCACAATACATTCTCAATACACTCAAGGTGATTATTGATGTTATCCTACATCCATCCAAGCCGCGACCATAAAAAATTCACACGATCCCAATCAAATGAAATTGCAAGCACAATACAGTCCCAAAAACCAACCAAGTTCCAACAATCTAATTTCCCAAGGCATCACACATAATCTACACAATATCCAATAAATAGAGTATACAATCATAATCACAATTGGAGTTCAATAAGGTGAAGAAATGTACCACTTAGATGCTTTGGAAGAAGAAAGGAGGGAACCCACAGTCAATTCGAAATCGAATTGCCCAAAGTCACAAAACCCCCAAATTATAGGGTTTGTGTTCTTCAAAATTTTATGGTGATTTTTGTGGGTGGAGATTGAGAAGAAGGGATGGGGGTATGGAGTGAGGGCGGTGAGGTGGTGCGCGGCAGCGAGGTGGAGGGTTAGTGGAGGAATGGAGAATATTAGTGTTTGTGGCAAAAAAATAATTCTGCCAGTTTTTAAAAATGGAGTTGTACGCCTGTCGCGACTTGCGATGTGTTCGTCGCGACTCGCGATGGGTTGGTCAAAGAATACCAGAAGTCACTATTTATGTTGTGACTTGTAAACACTTCGCTGTGCCTCGCGAAAACTTTGTCATGACTCGCGAACACTTTGTTGCAACTCACGAACACTTTGTTGCGACTCGCGAACACTTTTTCGCGACTCGTGATGGTCCGTAGCGACTCGTGACAGACTACTAACCTGGTACTTAGAAAATTATTTTGATTCCTCCTCTTGTCCAAGTCTTTCCTTCCTGACTCCAAGAATTTCTCCCTTCAAAAGTCCAATGCCTTGCCTTCAAAATTTCTACAAAATCATGGAAAAAATTACCCGTGAAAAGCACAAAGCAAAAAATGAAACTAATGACAAAATCCAAAAACCAATCAACATCAACGGAAAGTCACGAATGATGATCTAGATGATCAAAACCAAGTTTATTTAACATCGTCGGCATGACTTACTCCCTTTTCTTGGAGGTTACTCACAAACCGGATCGAGGAGATCAACATCCTCTCCCTTTTCCGGCACAAAATTCTCTTGGTAAGTTTTCCAACGTTGTCCATTAAGCTTGAATGTATTGGACTTAGCTCGATCTAGAATCTCTACTGCGCCATGCAGGACTACCTTAACCACCTCAAAAAGACCGATCCACCAGGACCTCAACTTACCTGGGAATAGGCAAATGTGAGATTGGAATAGGAAGACACTTTGACCAACGTCAAATTCCTTCCTAATGATCATCTTGTTGTGCCACACCTTTGTCTTCTCTTTATAGATTTTGGCATTCTCATAGGACTCCCTCCGAATCTCATCTAGTTCATCAAATTGTAACTTTCTATGCAAGTCGGCCTCATCTATATCAAGATTGAATTCTTTGACCGCCCAGTAAGCCTTATGTTGAATTTCCACCGGTAGGTGACATGGCTTACCAAACACTAACCGGTATGGTGACATACCGATTGGTGTCTTGTAAGTCATCCTATATGCCCACAAGGCACCATTCAATCGAGAACTCCAATCCTTCCGGTTAGGGTTAACAGTTTTTTGAAGGATGAACTTGATTTCCCGCATGGGAACTTTGGTTTGCCCATTGGTTTGCGGGTGATAGGCGGTAGATATCTTATGAGTGACACCATACTTCTTCAAGAGTTATGGTCTGATTGCAAAAATGGGTGTCACAGTCACTAATCAAGGCTTGGGGCACCCCAAACCTAGCGGTCCTTTTAGCTCCAAAATGACCCCCGCATGCATGAGAATGACAAAAAGTGAGAATTGGATGTACTTTATTATCGGGGATGCATCTCCTAACAACTTGGTCTACACAATGTTTCCCCAAAAAGGGATCATCCCACACATAATATTTAGCATCGCTCTTTAGTTTATCTTTTTGTGCTTTAGGAAAGTGAGGAGGAAATTTACAAGAGACAAGAAAGTTCACAATGTCGGCATACCACGGTTGGAGGTCCCTGATAGCGAACAATTATTCATCGGGGAACTCCTCCTATAGTTTCTCCTTCATTAATAGATTTAGCTCACTATTTTGGCAGGTTGCCAACCGGCTCAGGTGATCAGCCACGAGCTTCTCTGCGCCCTTCTTGTCTCGCACCTCTAACTCAAATTCACTCAGGACCAGGATACATCTAATCAATCTTGGCTTGGCCTCTTTCTTCATCATCAAGTGATGAAGCGCTGCATGGTCATTCTATACAATAACTTTTGTACCAAGCAAGTAAGATCAAAATTTTTCCAAAGAAAATACCACTACTAACAACTCATTTTCTGTGGTGGAATAGTTTCTCTGGCCCTCATTGAGAGACATGGATGCGTAGTAGATGGTGTGAGGCGCTCTTCCCACCATTTGACCAAGCACCGCTCTAACGGCATAATCACTAGCTTCGCACATAATCCCAAAAGGCAACGACCAATCTGGGGGCTGTATAATAGGGGCCAAAACTAACCTTCCTTTCAATGTATCAAAGGCCCCTTTACAACCCTCATCCATCACAAATTCCACCTCTTTTTGCAACAACTTGCATAAAGGAGATGCTATCTTCGAGAAGTCCTTGATGAAACGGCAATAGAATCCTGCACGGCCAAGTAAAGAACGCACTTGAGGCAATTAGTAGGATACGGAAAAGTTTGAATTGTGTCTATCTTTGCCTTGTCAACCTCAATACCCTTATAGGAGACAGCATGGCCTAAGAAAATGCCTTGCTCTACCATAAAATGACACTTCTCAGAATTTAACACAAGATTAGTATAAATGCAATGTTTAAGAACTTGTGCCAAATTTTCCAAACAGTTGTCAAAAGAATTACCATGAATGGTGAAATCATCCATGAACACCTCGACAAAGTTTTCAACAAACTCTAAGAAAATGCTTACCATACACCTTTGGAAAGTTGCGGGGGCATTACATAACCCGAAGGGTATACACCGGTAGGCAAACGTACCAAAGGGGCACGTGAAGGTGGTATTTTCTTGGTCTTCCGAGGCGATAGCCACTTGAAAACCCCGAGTACCCATCCAAAAATCAATAGAAAGGGTGGCTTGCTAACCTCTCGATCATTTGATCAATGAATGGCAACGGGAAGTGGTCCTTTCGAGTCTCTGCATTTAGCCTCCGGTAGTCAATACAAATGTGCCACCCATTTTGAACTCGAGTGGGTACCATTTTCGACCACCGTCACCCCACTCTTCATGGGTACCACTTGAGTTGGACTCACCCACTTGCTATCTGAGATTGGATATATCATCCCCGCTTGGAGTAACTTGAGGATTTCCGCCTTTACCACCTCCATCATATGTGGGTTTAAACGGCACTGGGATTGTCATACGGGTCTTGCATCTTCTTCCAAAAAAATTCTATGCATGCAAGTGGATGGACCTATACCTTTGATGCCGGTGATAGTCCATCCAATTGCTTCCTTGTTCTCCCGTAACACCACCATCAACTTTTCTTTTTGCTCCTTGGTGAGCTTGCTTGAAATGATAACCGAAGCGTCTCCCCTTCCCCAAGAAATGCGTACTTGAGGTCACTTGGCAAAGGTTTAAGCTCAATCACCAGAGCTTTCACAAGTGATGGGAGGAATTCCGGTTCTTCGGGTTCCTCTAAGATTAGAGGGTCAGGACTTTGCACCCCTTCTTCAAGAATGCTTAACTTCTCAATGTTTTCCTTCAAGTTAGTACTCATGGAATATATAAGACATGCATTTTCAACATCATTTTCCAAAGCAACTCATAAGGAATCACCACCACTTAATTCAAAAACATCTTGCACAACATTGTCAACAAAATCAATAGCATGGCAAGAATACTTTTCAAGAGGATACTTTATAGAGTCATTTATGCTAAACTCTACTTTAATCCCATCAAATTCCATGGTGAGGGTACCGTTATGCACATCAATGATGGTCCTAGAGGTCTTCAAAAATAGCCTCCCCAACAATATTGGGGTGGCATGTTTATCATACTCCATGTCTAGGACATAAAAATCCACGGGGAATATAAAGGAATCCATCATAACTAACACATCCTCGATGATACCCTTAGGGTACACACTAGAACGATCAGCTAGTTGGATCACCACCCCGATTTTGTGCAAAGTACCAAGATTGATGCTTTCATACAAAGAATAAGGAATCGCATTTATTGATGCACCTAAGTCAAGCATTGTTTTTTTTTCAAAATGTGTATTTCCTATCATGCAAGGGATTGTGAACATGCCGAGATTGCAACATTTAGGGAGTAACTCCCTTTGGCATAAAGCGGAGATATGTTCACTTCTCCCATTTTTAAGTTTGTTCTTCGTTCTTTGTTTGCTATTACTACACATAATTCCTTCAAAAATTTTGCATAGCTAGGAATTTGTTCAATAGCATTCAATAGAGGGATATTTACCTCACACCTACGAAAGACTTCGTAGATGTCCTTATTGGACTCCTTCCCCCGCTTGTCCTTTAGAGCTTTCGGGAACGGTGGTTCCAGCACATATGGAGGAATTTCCACTACTCTTGCCTTCTTGTGAGGGGGAGATAAAGGTTGGGGAATGGAGGTTGATTTCTCAACGGTGCTCTCCTCTTCCTTCTCCTTTCCCTTCCTTGCTTGCTCCTTGGCCTCCTCCTCATTTTCTTCTCTCACTTGTTTCTCAAGCATTTCAAGTTTCCTAGGTTCATCCTCAAAAACTTTACCAATCTTGGGAGAGCCAACATCTTTACCACTTCTCAAAGTGATAGCACTTGTATTTTGTCGAGGGTTGACCTCCGATTGGGAGGGTAGCTTACCCTTTTCCCGGACTTCCATCCAATTCACCACTTGAGCTATTTGGCTCACTTGAGTTTCCAAGTTCTTAATACTTTCCTTGGCTTCATCTTGGAATTTCTCACTTTTCTCCGCACACATGCCCAATCGGTGAATGGCTTGCATCACATCATCCTTTGTTAGCCCTGAGCTCTCCCCTTAGTTTCGGGGCTTATCTTGGAGCCTTTGAAATTGTTGTTGAGATGGCCTATATTGTTGTTGAGCAGGCCAATATGGTTGAGAGTTTTGGGTTCCTTGAGGGTTTCTATACCGGAGGTTCGGGTTTTCACGATTTCCCGAATTGTACGGTTGGTTTTGGTACCCTTGATAACCTTGGTAGCCTTGGTGACCTTGGTAGCCTTGGCCACCTTGATATCCTTGGTTGCCTTGGTGGCCTTGGTTCCCTTAATAACCCATGGCACTCACCTCCTCGACATAGTCCTCTTGCAAAGTAGGGCAAGTGTCCGTAGGATGCACCAAGTAACAAATTTCACATGATTTAACATGTAGCGCATTCTCGGGCTTCGTCATCGACGATTTCACCATGGATGCAAGGGCCGAGACTTAGTCCTCGAGCTTCCCACTATTAGAAGAGTCACTTGAGGGCATTGGATTTCTCCTTCTCAAATCGGTCCTTGGGTTAAAGTTTCTCGATTCTTCCGCTAGCTTCTCATATAATTGCATTGCTTCGGATGAAGTTTTGTTCCCAAGAGTGCCACCACAAGAACTTCTTACCAACCTTTGACCCTCATCAAGAATGCCATTGTAGAAGTAATAAACCTCCGAATAACCATGGTAAGGGCAACTTGCAAGAAGCTTCTTGAACCTCTCCCAATAGTCGAAGAGAGATTCTTCATACCATTGGAGGATGTTGCTTATGTCTTTCTTTAAGGTGGTGGATCTAGAGGCCAGGAATTATTTGGGTAGAAAATTCATTTTCATATCGAGCCAACTCTTGATGCTCTTGGGTGGTAGGTAGTGGAGCCAATCTCTTGCACTATCCCTTAGTGTGAACGGGAATGCCTTCAACTTATAGAAATATTTATCCACTCCATTGGGGACCATACCACCACACAAGAAGTGAAATTCGGTGAGGTGTTTGTTTGCATTCTCCCCTTGCCTACCAAGGAATATGGGTAGCATGTTGATGAACCCGGTCTTTAGCTCAAAGTGCCTGTTTGGTCCAACCACGGGATACTCAATGCACATTGGTTGTAGATCGAGGTTGGGGGCCATGATGTCTCTTAACAATGCTTGCCCAAAAGGAATCTCCCTTTGTTGGAAAGGAGGAGCTCGCCCTTGGAGAGGAGGATGTTGAGGTCCACCTCCCGGATACTCATCTTCGTGCTCAAGTTGATGTTCCATAGAGGAAGAGGTATCCACAAAATGGTCACTAGGAGGGGTGTTATTCACACTTTCCAAAGAAAACCTCCTAGCCCATCTCAAATTCAACTCTAACTCGGGGTCGTAGTGTAGGGGTTCTTGTGAACAGGATCGCGTACAAACCATACACCAAGAACTCGAACAATATGTCTCCAAGCCAAGTGAAAATGAAAAATCAACTAAGAAATCAAAATAAAAGCAAACTAACAAATATTTATAATTATCATATATCATACATAGTATGCCCAAACACTTAAAAATAAATGCCTCTTCCCCGGCAGTGGCGCCAAAATTTGGGAGGTCGTCACCGTACCTCTCAAAGTTAATACTTTTAAGCCCTAATACTTCCAATCTACAATTAAGTAGATAATGGCAAGTCGGGGTCGTTCACGAGAGGAAGGATCTTTTCAAGTGTTTAAACATTTATAGGAGAAAACATACTAGGCATATACATACATATATACATATAAAAGCATGTAAACAAGGGGGGGGGGGGGGTTTGGTTGGTTTTTTATCCTAAATTATCAAATTTAAATACAAAAACTAGCAAAGAAAGAGAACTATGCTAATCATGCAATACAACTAAAGATACGATGTTAATGATAATTAACGGAGCCTTGGGGGCAATCGACTTCTAGTTCAAAACTTCCTATAGTTCATTGATTCATTCACTCATTCAATTATATTTATTGTCTATGGGGAATGTTATAACTTCTCAATCAAAGATCAACATTCAAATTCCTTTGACCAACGTGGGATTGGAATAGGAAGACACTTTGACCAACGTCAAATTCCTTCCTAATGATCATCTTGTTGTGCCACACCTTTGTCTTCTCTTTATAGATTTTGGCATTCTCATAGGACTCCTTCCGAATCTCATCTAGTTCATCAAATTGTAACTTTCTATGCAAGTCGGCCTCATCTATATCAAGATTGAATTCTTTGACCGCCCAGGAAGCCTTATGTTGAATTTCCACCGATAGGTGACATGGCTTACCAAACACTAACCTGTATGGTGACATACTGATTGGTGTCTTATAAGACTCCCTATACGCCCACAAGGCATCATTCAACCAAGAACTTCAATCCTTCTGGTTAGGGTTAACCATTTTTTGAAGGATAGACTTGATTTCCCGATTGGAAACTTCAGCTTGCCCATTGGTTTGTTGGGTGATAGGTGGTGGATGTCTTGTGAGTGATGTCATACTTCTTTAAGAGTGCCTCTATGGTCCGATTGCAAAAATGGGTGCCACAATCACTAATCAAGACTCGGGGTACCCCAAACCTAGAGAGGATGTTATCTTTCAGGAATTCTGCAACCACTTTAGAATCATCAGTCCTAGTGGGTTTTGCTTCAACCCACTTCGACACATAATCAATGGTAAGAAGAATATATGTAAAGCCATAAGAACTAGGGAAAGGTCCCATGAAGTCAATACCCCAAACATCAAAGATTTCACAATATAGCATAGCTTTTTGGGGCATCTCATTTCTAGATGAGATATTTCCTACTCTTTGGCACTTGTCACAAGCCTTACAATGTATATGAAAAAATGTATGAGATGTGGCTGAAAGTTGTTGACTCAAATATAGCATTGAAAACAGAGAAAAATCAACTTGCTGAGAAGGAAAATAATTGTTGGTTCTAATTATAGAACGTATGAGATAGATTGAACAGTTGAAATTGAATCTAAGTTCAACAACTAAGAGAGCTGAAATGGTTGAGGCAACAATTATCAAGTTAAACAACAGAAAGACAAAACTAGATGATATACTGATTATAGGGAAGAACTTTTAAAATGGACAAGGTATAGGCTATGACAAGCCATCAAGTAGCACTATAGATTTCAAGTCAGAGGTTCAAGACATAAAGAGAAAAGTGATCAAAACACGGCAATGCAAACCTCTTATTTGTAACTATTGCACATATCAAGGTCATACAGAGGATAAATGTTTTAACTACTCAGAGACATCATGAATGGACGGCTAGTGA
Organism: Rubia yunnanensis; assembly: GCA_037428765.1. Taxonomy (NCBI): domain Eukaryota; kingdom Viridiplantae; phylum Streptophyta; class Magnoliopsida; order Gentianales; family Rubiaceae; genus Rubia; species Rubia yunnanensis. The sequence continues at coordinate 57,358,950 of CM075069.1, read as the reverse complement.
ATGCATGCTCCAACATAGATAATGTCTAATGATCAAAGATGGTCAGAAAGGTATAGATTCCTAAATGCACTAATACTTGTCTTGTTGCTCATACTTCTCTTATTGCACACTCTAGAAACTCGTGGTACTTTGATTGTGGGTGTTCTTGACTTATGACTGGAACTTAAGAATATCAGACAAAAATCAAACCATACAATGGTGGATTTGTTACTTTTGGTGATGTAAAGAAGAGTCGATTAGTTGAAAGGGGTGAGTTGCAGATCAAGGGATTTCCTATCTTTACAAGTGTTCTTCTTGTTGAAGATCTAAATGCAAACTTGTTGAGTATTAGTCAGTTGTGTGATGACAATATGACTGTAGAGTTTCATAAAGACAAATTCATAGTGAAACATGGTAAAGACAAAGTATTCTTAGATGTTCGATCTTCAGACAACTGTTACCTGCTAGAACAATAAGTGAAATGTCTAAGTTCGAAACAAGGTGAAGGAATCTTGTGGCATAGGAAGCCTGGTCATATCAACTACTGATGTGTCCATTTTATATGTATATATTGCGACCTTTTGGGTTCACTTTTGCGCTCTTTTGTCAACTAGAGCTTGTGTTTTTCCTTGAAATTCTCTTAAGAGATGTAAGAGGGATTTTTGCGCTCTTTTAACTTTTCTAAGTGGATTCTGTGTGACGAGGAAATAACATCAAGACTTGAAGATCGGAGGCCATTAAAGATCACCTTTTGAAGACTTTGAAGACTTGCTTTGAAGATTTGAAGACTTGGAGAACGGAAGAAAATTGAAGTAAATAGGAGAATTTGAACCAAGAAGGAAAATAATTTAGGATTGTTGACTGTAGTCTTTGCGACGGGCAAAGATTAGTTCGCGCGTCTTGAACTTCGGGTGGCCAGAAATCTCCTTTACCTTTTTTGTACGATAAATACTTAATCCTATCCTCTCTCTCTTACCTTCTCTTCCAGTTCGTTTCTCCCTTTTTTCAAACCCTAGTTTTCCACCGTTTTCATCCTTGTTTTAGTTTGATTAATGTTTGAATTATTTTTGTTAATTAGTTTGGATTGTAGTAGCTAAATCTAGTTCTTGGGAGCAATTGATTGAAGCTTCCAAACTTATGTGGTGAGATTCTCTATTTCCTCATTTATGAACATTTATTGGAGAGCATTTATTATGCCATTAATGTTGTGGTTTGCCTCATTTATACCATGGGTTGTTTGAACATATGAAATGTTTTAATGATTGAAGTGTTAGGGTGTTAGGAAAATTGCAAATGTCTTAGCTCATTTGACATGGAATCCAAGAACATGGATTTAGAACTTCTTGTGTATAATGTGTGGTGATTCTTGCTAGATAAGTATGTGAATGTGGATTGTTCTCATACTTATCCTATAGATGCCAAGAAAGGTTTAACCTTGAATGTGGTTTGTTCTAGGGTTAGCCTAGTAAATTCTTTGTTTGGTTAAATTACTATGTCTTTGGTAGAAGACTTTTTGTTATCAAACCTATGGTCCTTCGTGTAAAATGCCGTTGATGAAATACCTCTATGGTGTTGTTTGCTTAGAGTTATTATCAATGAGGTTTGCAAATGGTCGTTTGTCTTTGCAAATTACTATTAAGAAGGAATGAATGTTGATCTTCGAATGAGAAGTGATAACATTCCCAATAGAAAATAAATGTAATTGAATGAGTGAATGAATCTAGGATCCATAAGAGGTTTGGAAGTGAGGATCAATCCCCCCCCAAGGCTCAATTAATTGTTGATTTAATCATCTTTTTAGTTATTGCATGATTAGCATTATTCTCTTGCTTTGCTAGTTGTTGTCTTTAAATTTGTTAACTTAGGAAAAACTAACCAAAAATCCCCCATTTACATGCATATATATATACTAGGGGTCTCCAGCCCGCGCTTATATGCATATATATATATAGTAGGGGTCTCCAGCCCGCACAAAGCACGGGCTGTCGACAACGGATTATGAAATTGCTTAGTTGTTCATGAATTTAAAAAAATTTAAAAAAATACAGTATTGAGGCATAATAGGAGTTTGATTGGAGAGGTTCGAATAGAGGGTTCGACTGGAGTGGTAAGTGATTATGGAGTAAGGCCCGGAAGGGGTTGTTTATTCAGAACTCGAAGGGGTCATGTCTCGTGCCCTCGAAGGGGTAGTGTCTTGTGGCCTCGAAGGGGTAGTGTCTTGTGTCCTTCTAGAGGTAATGTCTCATGCCCTCGAAGGGGTAGTGTCGTGTCCTCGAAGGGGTACTGTCGTGGCCTCGAAGGGGTAGTGTCTTGTGCACTCGAATGGGTGGTGTCTTGTAACCTCGAAGGGGTCTTGTCTTGTGCCCTCGAAGGGGTCTTGTCTTGTGCCCTCGAAGGGGTAGTTCATTCTGGGCTCGAAGGGGTTGTTCATTCTGGGCTCGAAGGGGTTGTTCATTCTGGCCTCGAAAGGGTTGTTCATTCTGGCCTCGAAAGGGTTGTTCATTCTGGCCTCGAAGGGGTGGTGGATTGTGGCCTCGAAGGGGGCTTGCGTTGTGGTCTCGAAGGGGTCTTGTCTTGTTCCCTCGAAGAGGTGGTTCATTATTAGCTCGAATGGGTAGTTCATTCTGGGCTCGAAGGGGTTGTGTCTAGTGGCCACGAAGGGGTAGTACCTTGTGCCCTTGAAGGGGCAGTGCATCTTGTCCTCGAAAGGGCAGTGTCTCGTGCCCTCGAAGGGGTAGTGCCTCGTGCCATAGAATGGGTATATGCCCCGTGACCTCGTAGGGGTTTTATCTCCTGGCCTCAAAGGGGTAGTACCGTGACCTCGAAGGGGTATATGCCTCGTGGCTTTAAAGGGATTTTGTCTCGTGGCCTCGAAGGGGTAATGTTGTGGCCTTGAAGGTGTAGTGCCTCGTGCCCTCGACGGGGTAGTGCCTCGTGGCCTCAAAGGGGTAGTGTCTAGTGGCCTCGAAGGGGTAGTGCCATGTGGCTTCGAAGGGGCAGTGCCTCGTGCCTTTGGATTGGTATATGCCTCGTGCCCTCGAATGGGTATATTCCTCGTGCCCTCGAATGGGTATATGCCTCGTGCCTTCGAATGGGTATATGCCTCGTGCCCTCGAAGGGGTAGTGTCGTGGCCTAGAAGGGGCAGTGTATCGTGCCCTCGAAGAGGTAGTGCCTCATTCCCTCGAATGGGTATATGCCTCGAGCCTTCGAAGGGGTAGTTCATTCTGGTCTCGAAGGGGTGGTGGCTTGTGCCCTCGAAGGGGTCTTGTCTTTGTGTCTCAAAGGGGTCTTGTCTCGTGCCCTCGAAGAGGCAGTGCCTAGTGTCCTTGAATAGGTATATGCCTCGTGACCTCGAAGGGGTATATGCGTCGTGCCCTCGAATGGGTATATGCCTTGTGCCGTCAAATGGGTAGTGTTGTGGCCTAGAAGGGGCAGTGCGCCGTGCCCTCAAAGGGGTAGTGCCTCGTTCTCTCAAATGGGTATATGCCTCGAGCCTTCAAAGGGGTAGTTCATTCTGGTCTCGAAGGGGCGATGGGTTGTGCCCTAGAAGGGGTCTTGTCTTTGTGTCTCGAAGGGGTCTTGTCCCATGCCCTCGAAGGGGTAGTGCCTCGTGCTCTCAAAGGGGTAGTGTCTCGTGCCCTCAAAGAGGCAGTACCTGATGCCCTTGAATGGGTATATGCCTCATGCCCTCGAAGGGGTAGTGCCTCGTGCCTTCGAATGGGTGTATGCCTCATGGCCTCGAAGGGGTAGTACTGTGACCTAGAAGGGGTATATGCCTCGTGACCTTGAAGGGGTAGTACCATGACCTCGAAGGGGTATATGCCTCGTGGCCTCAATGAGGTCTCGTGGTCTCAAAGGGGTAGTGCATCTTGTCCTCGAAGGGGCAGTGCCTCATGCCCTCGAATGGGTATAAGCCTCGTGTCCTCGAATGGGTATAAGCCCCATGCCCTCGAATGGGTATAAGCCTCGTGCCCTCGAATGGGTATATGCCTCGTGCCCTCGAAGGGGTAGTGCTATGGCCTAGAAGGGGAAGTACGTCGTGCCCTCGAAGGGGTAGTGTCTCCTTCCCTCGAATGGGTATATGCCTCGAGCCGTCAAAGGGGAGTTCATTCTGGTCTCGAAGGGGTGGTGGCATGTGCCCTCGAAGGGGTCTTATCTTTGTGTCTCGAAGGGATCTTGTCTTGTGCCCTCGAAGGGGTAGTATCTCGTGTCCTCGAGGGGGTAGTGCCTAGTGCCCTCGAACTGGCAATGCCTGGTGCCCTTGAATGGGTATATGTCTCATGCCCTCGAAGGGGTAGTGACTTGTGCCCTTGAAGGGGTAGTGCCTTGTGCCTTCGAAGGGACAGTGTCTTGTGCCCTCGCAGGGGTATGTGCCTTGTGCCCTCGAAGGAGTCTTGTTTTGTGCCCTTGAAGGGGTAGTGTTGTAGCTTCGAAGAGGTTGTGCCTCGTTCCCTCAAAGGGCTAGTGCCTTGTGCCCTCGAAGGGGTAGTTCATTCTGGGCTCGAAGGGCTAATGCCCCGTGCCCTCGAAGGGGTAGTGCCTCGTGCCCTCAAAGGGGTAGTTCATTTCGGTCTCGAATGGGTAGTGCCTCGTGGCCTCGAAGGGGTAGTGTATTGTGGACCTTGGAGGGTGATGAAATTTTGAGTCTTGAAGGGGTGGTGGAATCTGGCCTGGAAGGGGGAAGTGGCTTCTGCCCTCGAGGGGGTAGTATGTTTTGGCATCGGGGGATGTCATCTTGTTGCCTCGAAGGGGTTGTTCATTCTTGCCTTGAAGGGGTGGTGTCCTGTGACATCGAAGGGGTTTTGTCTTGTGCCCTCGAAGGGGTTTTTTTATTGTGACCTCGAAGGGGTAATGGCGTGTCCTCAAAGGGGTAATGTCGTGTCCTCGAAGGGGTAATATTGTGTCCTCGAAGGGGTAGTGTTGTGTCCTCGAAGGGGTCTTGTCCCATGCCCTCGAAGGGGTAGTGTTGTGTCCTTGAGGGGGTAGTGGTTTGTGGTCTCGAAGGGCTGATGTATTCTTGACTCGAAGAGGTAGTGTCTTGTGGTGGTTGGTGAATTCTGGCCTCGAAGGGGCTGGTGTATTTTTGCTTCGAGGGGGTAGTATCGGGTCTTCGAAGGTGTAGTGGCTTGTGGCCTCCAAGGGGTGGTTTATTCTTTCCTCGAAGGGGTAGTGAAATGTGGCTTCGAAGGAGTAGTTGTCTTGTGGCCTCGAAGGGGTGCTGTCTTGTGGCCTCGAAGGGGTGTTGTCTTGTAGCCTCGAAGAGGTAGTGTTTTGTGCCCTCGAAGGGGTTGTGTCTTGTGCCCTCAAAGGGGTTGTTTATTCTGGCCTCGAAGGGGTCCTATCTTGTACCCTCGAAGGGATTGGAGTTCAGCATCCCTGACTTAAATAGCATCTTTAGCGTTCGTAAAAAAAACTTCTCAAGCAAAACCCATGACATAAAGACTTACATGTATGGGGGGGGGGGAAATCTAGAAGCTGACAGGATTATTTATTTGATAACTAAACCTTAGGCAGACGGATCAAGTTTCAATTATGTATTTGTCTTGCAATTTCAGATGATTACAATAAACTATGCCTTTCTTACACTGTGTACGGCCACCTACATGTATCATATCTCAAAATCCAAAATTTAAAAAATAATTAGCATCATTAAAGAAACTAAGATCTGTTATTAAAATATCAAGGGGACAATTCTAGTTCACAAGGGAACACGAATAGAAAAGTACATAACAGGACACAACAACGAGTCAATAGCTCAAATCACAAGCAATTGGAATCAGGAAACTAAATGCATACTGTGATCATTTGACCAGATCTTGGCCAAGCTAGGTATTAACCTCCAAGTTCAAGAACACATGTGTCAAGAATGGGAGCATCCAAAACTAACCTCCTGCTTTCTCAGTAGTTTCCCATCTCCTTTAGTCTCAATGCAATCCAATTTCAGCAACTGTCGCATAAGCATCTCTGTCAAATAAACAATTTGTTTGTCCTCGACCTTGTGCCCGCCATTCAAAACCGTTTGGAGGGAAGACACCTATGAGAATAAAAACACAAGCTCTATTACCGTTGCAGCAACCAAAAAAAGTAAATGATAACAATAACATTTTTGAAAAGTAACCAACCTGTTCAGAGTGCTTATCAACTTCCGCTCTAACCTCAGCAATAGCTTCACCCCCTCTGGATATTCTAACCACGGCTACAGCTTCAGCTTCAGCTCCTTTTGATAATTGAATGGGTTCATTCATCTCTTTATCTCTGGGGTCTCCATGAAAAGTACCTGTGATCCATTGTTGAGGGCCATACTCGTTTTCAATCTTCGAAAACACTAAACATCAAGAACAATATTCAAGATACCCAAACTCCATGTATGCTACCAATAATTGACTCCAATTTCAGCATAAAACATACCTGAGAGAGTATAATAGGTCCACCGTGGCTCTCAAACAGATTCTCACTCTTTATCATGCTAACAATCTTTGACGTAAACCGCTCCATATGCATCTACAAGACCATACAACTTCAAACTTCAATTTCCTTAGTAAATAAGATTACATGGAATTATATGTATTCATAATCAGGAATTTGAACTCTTCAACCTATGGAAAATTGTCACCAATTTTAACAAGTTAATCTGATGAGCCGGAGAAAAAAGCAAACATACCAGCTGGTCCAGACATAAGAATCCATTGGAATGTGTCCTTATACTTTCCCTTCATGCCATATTTTCCATAAAAAATTTCAACAAGACATGAATTTCCTCTTGGGGATAGAAAAAACAATCAGTAAAATCAATCAATATCTGTAAAATACATATTTTCATCAAGATCCCAGCTCAGAAAACTCTAAAAATTAAAATTTTTTGCTTTCTGCGGGTTATTTAAAGTACAAAAGAACAACTCAAGCAAACAATTGATCATATTTTGATTACCCTCTCCATCAGAGATGCGGTGGAGAGAGTAAGGGAAAGAGATGAAGAGAAATTGACCTTATCTTGGTCCAGATCTGCAAGAAATTGGGGTAGGTAAAGATACGGCTGCAGCTGAACTTTTAAAAATAAGCTTGAACTTTTAAAGAATCAAGTGCAATCAGATTTCAAGGAAATGCACAACACATGCAGTAAAATTTGGTATCCTAATATGCAGCATATGCATTAATAAACAAATTTCATTTGTACCATCAATCAGTATCCCATAAGATTGATATTGTTGGTCATTTCCATTACCATAAAAGAAACAGCTACATTACCTCCTCTAATTTTCCTTTCGTCAAAACCGCCTTTTCCATTAGCAATAATCGTCTTCTTGGATGACCTTTTCCTCCACAAAAACCATTCCCTCACAAGAAAAAACCATATCTTATTGTGTAAGAAACTCTATTTACTGGAAAGTAGAAAACCGTATACTTAGTGAAGAAAATAAATAATACTATATTTTCTTAACACAGATAAACAAAAAACCTAAAAGCTATAGGATACCTAATTAAAAATTTTGCAGACCAGTCGCATCGAATATCTGCCATTTGTAAAATCAAGCTACAACAAATTAGTAACCAAAGAGAATAGAGTCCTGCCAATAACACCAAACATGAATTGATCATATCAATCTCATTCTACACAAGCCTCATTTAAATCCCTATTTTTCAACAAAGGAATATAGCCCAACAAACTTAAAATAGAACATCATGCAGATCGAATGAGGCTATGAATGAAGTAATTGCAAAAATAAGAACTTATTTTTAATGCAAAAGACACTCACTCAATTTATCTATCATGATGTATATCTCACATTCCTCAGCTGCAAGATTCGACCATCAGCTTCCATCATGGGCAGTCGGCATTGGCAGCTTCTGCCCCTGCCTTTCTCTTTCATTTGTGCTACACCAAATCCCTCTGCAATGCTTCAGACATTGATCAACCATAAGCAATCCAATGATTAATGAGGTAAATCATCGAGAACCTTCTGTGCTACCTTTGAAAATTAAAAAGTACCAAGAAGAGTACAAAATAAACCTGTCAAAACACGCACAAACTTCAGCGGTGCCATCACCACCGCACCTCCCAACAGAACAAAATCTTCGACACGACCAACCGAGTCAGCACCCAACACCACCAAATGTCTAAAAATCCATCACAGACGTGGTGGAAAGGGTAAGGGAAAGAGATGAAGAGAAATCGACCTACCTTGGTCTAGATCTGCAAGAAATTGGGGTAGGCGGAAATAGGGCAGCGGCTGAGATGGAGCTGCAATGGAGGGCATGGCGGAGATGGAGACAGAGACGAGGACCATACGATGGTTTAGGAACCATCATTGCAGGACAAAAAAAGAGGAGTAGACTTGAAGGGATGGTGTATTTGCCTCGAATGCCTACGACGAAAAGTTACTATTCACCAAACCCATCCGCGCTTTTAAGATATAAAGATATATATATATATATATGCTTACATCTAGTATGTTTTCCTCTATATATGTCTAACACTTGGAAAAATCCCTCTTCTTCGTGGACAACCCCAACTTTCCATTATCTACTTAGTTGTAAAAGGAAGATTTAAGGCTTATAAATTTAACTTTAAGAGGTACGGTGAAAACCTCCCAAATTTTGGTGCCGCTGCCAGGGAAAAGGAATTTATTTTTAAGTGTTTGAGCATATTATGTGTGATTATGTGCAAGTTGTAAATATTTTTTTGTTTTCTTTTCTTTTGTTTTCTTAGTTGACTTGCCATTTTTGCTTGGCTTGGAGACGTATTGTTAAAGCTCTTGGTGTATGGTTCATACATGATCCTCTTCACCAGAACCCCTACACTACGACCCCAAATTAGAGTTGAATTTGAGACGGACTAGGAGGCTCTCTTTGGAAAGTGTGAATATCACCCCTCCTAGTGACTATTTTTGCGAACACTTCTACATCCATGAAACATCAAGATGAGCATGAAGGTGACATTCTGAGAGGAGGACCTCAACATCCCCCTCTCTAAGGAAGGGAGATTCCTTTTGGCCAAGCCTTATTGAGGGACATTATGTCCCCCGATCTTGACCAACAACCGATGTGCATTGAGTATCCTTTGGTTGGACCAAATGGGAATTTCAAGCTCAAGAACGGGTTTATAAACATGCTACCTATCTTCCTTGGCAAGGGAAAAAGTCTAAAAAGTATCTCACTGGTTCCATTTTTTATGTGGTGGTATGGTTCCCCACGGAGTAGATAAATACTTCTACAAGTTGAAGTCACTCCCATTCACACTGAGGGTGGTGCAAGAGATTGGATCCAATACCTATCACCTAAGAGCATCAAAAGTTGGCTTGACATGAAGATGAAATTTCTAGCCAAGTACTTCCCAGTCTCAAAGTCCACCGCTTTGAAGAAGGACATAAACAACATCCTCCAATGGCATGAAGAGTCTATTTTCGACTATTGGGAGAGGTTCAAGAAGCTTCTCATAAGCTTTACGTACCACGGCTATTCAGAGGGAGTTTTGGTCTACTATTTCTATAATGGTCTTCTTGATGAGGACCAAAGACTAGTGAGGAGCTCTTGTGGTGGTAACCTTTGGAACAAGACTTCAACGGAGGCTATGAAATTATATGTGGAGCTAGCTGAGGAGTCAAGGAACTTTAGCTCGAGGGTCAATTTGAGAAGAATAAATCCAATGCCCACAAGTGACCTTTCCAATAGTGGAAAACTCGAGGACCGAGTATCGGCCCTTAATTCTATGATGAAATCCTTGATGACCAAACCCAAATGACCCTTCATATGAAATTTGTTTATCGGTACATCCTACAGATGCTTTCCCTAATTTCCAAGATGATTATGTTAAGGAGGTGAGTGCCATGAGGTATCAAGGTGGGCAATGCTATTAAGGCAACCAAGGATATCAAGGCAGCCAAAGTTATAAAGGCTATCAAGGGAATCAAGAGTACCAAAACTAGCAGTACAATTCGGGTAATAGTGATAACCTGAATCTCTGGTATGGAAACCCTCAAAGAGGCCAAAATACTCAACCGTATCGCCCTCCTCAACAACAATATTGGCCACCTCAACAACAATATTAAAGGCATCAAGATAAGCCCCAAGACTAAGGGGAGCGCTCAGGCTTGACAAAAGATAAGGTGATGCAAGCCATTCATAGGTTGAGTATGTCTGCGGAAAAGGGAGAAAATTCCAAGATGAAGCCAAGGTGAGCATCAATAATTTGGAAACTCAAGTGAGGCAAATAGCTCAAGTGGTGAATTGGATGGAGGCCCGGGATAAGGGAAAACTTCCCTCCCAACCACAAATCAACCCTCGACAAAATATGAGTGCAATCTCATTAAGGAGTGGGGAGGAAGTGAATGAGTCTCAAGGCAAGGTTGTTGTTGAGCGGGTGATTGAGAAAGAGAAGGGTGTTGAGAAGAAGGCCGAGGACAAAGAGAGAAAATGAGAAGAAATTGAGGTGGAGACATTTGTGCTAAGACAGGGATTAAATCCCGAAACCTCATCCCCACCTCACAAGAAGTCAAGAGGGGCGGAGATCCCTATCTATGTTTCGGAGCCACCATTTCTGGAGGCATTAAAGGATTGGAGAACCAAGGAGGACAACAAGGACATCTACGGAGTCTTTCGTAGATGCTAGGTAAACATTCCACTCTTAAATTCTATAAATCAAGTTCCTATGTATGCTAAATTTCTTAAGGAATTGTGTACCATTAATAGAAAACAATAATTTAAGAGTAAGAAAAGGAGTGTGAAGAGTGAATATGTCTCCGCCGTGTTTGATGATGAAATGCCCCCTAAATGTGATGATTTGAGAATGTTTACAATCCCTTGTAAGATAGGAGGAAAATGTGTTAACAAGGCCATGCTAGACTTAGGTGCTTCCATTAATGTATCCCATATTCCTTGTATGAAAGTTTAGATCTAGGAACTTTGCACAAAATCGGGGTTGTTATCCAACTAGGTAACCACTCTAGCACATACCCAAAAGGTATTGTGAATGATGTGTTGGTGAAAGTGGGCTCCTTAACACTCCCCGCCGATTTTTATGTTCTTGAAATGGATGGTGGTAATAGTGCAAAACCTCTTCTCTTAGGTAGGCCATTTTTAAAGACTTCAAGGACAATAATTGATTTTCATAGTGGAAGTTTAACCAGGGAATTTGATGTGTGGAAGATAGAATTCGACACTAACAATTCTATTGAGCATCCGAGTAAATACCATTCTTGCCAAAATAATAATGTTGTTGATGATATAGAGTAAGATGTATTTGAACCCAATAATGGCAGTTCCTTAAATGTTTCCATTGATGTTGCTTTGATTGCAAATTTTGTTAGTACTAACTTGGAGGAAAGCAGCAATGGTGAATGCTCTCTTGGGAAAGCAACATCCAGCACCTTTTGTGTGTCCACGGGTAAGCCAATGGGGATGAGTTTCCCACCTTCTCTTGAGAAGACTTCAGTAGTAGAGTGCAAACCACCACTGAATGTTCTTAAATGTTCATCCCTTGGAGAAAGAGAGAAACCCCCAAATGCTCACTTGATTGAGATCACCGTGGAAGAAAAAAGTGAGTTATTGGAAATGCAAAGGGAATACGAGGAGACCCTAGCCATGGTGCACCAAGTCTTTTTTGGGGATGATTTGGATCCCACATGTTTTGACCCCAATCGGGGAAAAGATACCGAACACTTTGGCTCGTTTTGTGAGTAAGCTTTAAGGAGAGGAGTAAGTCATGCTGACGATGTTAAATAAACTAGATTTTGATCTTCCGGATCATTATTCGTAACTTTCTGTTGATGTTGTTTGATTTTGAATTTTTGTCGTTAGTTTCGTTATTTTGCCTTGTTCTTTTTACGATGTGTTTTTCCATGATTTTGTAGCAATTAGAAGAGCTTGGATTTGGATTAATGAAGGGAGAAAATCTTGGTCAAAGGAAGGAAAATTGTGGAAATTGGGTGAATTCAAAATCTTTGTAAGTGTTGGGAAAGCTCATAGTTCATGAGGGGCAAACAAGTCTTCACGTGTCGCGAGCAACTGTTCACCCGCTGTGAAGATATCTTCGCCCAGTGTGAGGAAATTAGAAAGATGGGGATAATATTGAGCTTTCAGATTCTCCAATTCGCGAGGGGCGAACAAATCATCACCCGTTGCGAACTTTGTTTAAGCGACGCGAAGGTTTCTTCGCCTATCATGAAGAAATCAGAAATTTTGCCAAAATTTTCAGCTCCCATGTGTATCAATTCTCGAGGAGTGAACAATTCTTCACCCGTTGTGAATCTTGTTTGCCCATCGTGAATCTTGTTCGCCCATTGTGAATCTTGTTCGTCCATCACAAAAATCATCTTGTGCGTCGTGAAGATCGTCCAGAGGGTTTAAGAATGGGCAATACCTGCTCTTCTTCCTCAATTCCTCATCTCTTTCTCCATACCCGCCGCCCCTGTGCCACCCTCTCTTGCTAGCCACCACAAATCCGACCTCCAAACTCCTCCCTTAGGCCGGAATCCACTTGCAATCCACATTTTATCAATCTCATTCCATCTCCTTCCACCAAATACACCCTAATTTCAAAAAAAAAATCCAAAACCCAAGGTTTTAGAAAATTTTCAAAATCAACCTAATTAGGCTTGGATTTCTTGTGGGCTTCATTGTTTCATCCTCCTACACATACTATTGGTACAATTTCCCACCTTTGAACATTTGAATTGTGAATTGTGTGTAGTTTAATTTTGGTGAAAATTGTGCATTTTGTGAATGATGATATATTGTGTATATGATAGTTCTTCACAATTTGTGCTTGAATGTCAAATATCTTGTTTAGATAATTATATTGGATATTTTGCATTGGTAAATATGGGTGATGCTTTGTGGTTTGGAATTGACTAGGCCTTGTGCATATTGTGCTTATGATTTGAATTGATGGACATCTTAGCTATAGAGTTTTGTTAATGCATGATGGATTGTATTGATTATATTGATATAGTTTGGCCAACAACATAGTGAATGCATGATTGATGAAGATTTTGGCAAGGAATGTTGTTTTTGGCTCTAACATGTGTTAAAGCAATACTTAGGTAGATGTTTGTTGTTCTTGTATTCATATATTTTCCGTTCATGACTTGGAATTATCGGCATGTCAAAGTGACATGAACTTTGTATGCAATAAGGGATACCACTTAGACTAGTTTAGCTTGGACTTGAATGTTGCATCATGGAAATTATGATGTTGGCTAGACTAGTTTAGTGTTGATTTGGATTTATTTTTTATATATATTGCATATGCTTATGTTCTCGTACAATTAACATGTTTGATGTGGTTGTTGGACATGCCTCCAAAGAAGCCTAGGTTTACACGGCGTGCTACCACAGCCGCTCCACCTCCACCTCCACCACCGGTTCCGGAGCCTGCCCCAGCACCACCTTCGGACCGTTACATGGGTTTGACCCGGATCACCGGGCCATATGTGAAGAGGTGGGACCAACTAGCCGCTAGGAAGATCCAGGAAACCAACTTCTTTGATGGTCCCACTTTGGATGCTCTTGGGCTACGAGAGCCAATTCATTGCCTTTTTGCCAAGGGTGGCTTGACCAGGTTTGTAAACAAGGCTACCCCTACTTACTCGCGACTCACTTTGGAGTTATTTTCTACTTTGAGGGTGCATAGTCTTCGAGATGGGGAGCCTTGTGAGAGATTTATGACATTCCACCTCAATGACCAATCCTATGAGATGTTTTTGGCCGACATTGAGGCAACATTTTATTGGTCCACTGAGAAAATCTAAGCCCAGGTTGAGCCCGAAACACCCAACCACAACATTATGGAGGATGTAGCATTTTGGAACACCGTCACAAGGTGGACTAGGGATTCCAAGGACAAGAGTGACATTATCATTCATCCTGCTCTTTGCTTGGTGCACTAATTTCTGGCGGGCTTGGTGCACTGATTTCTGGCGGGCACAATGTTATGCCATGTTGAGCGGATAAATGTGAACAACTATGATATGTGCTATTTATGGTACCTCATGAGCGAGGGCATAAGCTTTGGGTTGTGGGCTGATTTATGGGTTAAGAATGTTGAAGAGGTAGTCGGGAAGCAGAAGGATGGGATACCAATAGGGGGTATGATTACCCTCATCGTGGGCACTTGGGGATCCACGTACTGCCTGGCCCTTCGTGGATGGGCAAATGCAACTCATACTGCATCACTCTACATTGGATGATCATGTACTTTCACCTCATCAAGGAGACGGACATAGATGGAACTTTCATATAGCTCTATGAGGAGAGGGAAGTTAAGTTCATGAAGCTTCCCCAACCCCAGCGGACCAGGATGGAGATCGACACACCTGTTGTAGATTTGGAAATGGAGCCAGATACCTACTATGCAATGGGATTTGACCTAGAGTGTCAGAAGCTACTTACACCGGCATATCGGACTGATGGGGATGCTATCCCTTTCACCCAGCCACATAATGGTTCTCGTTCTCCACCACATCAGATGGAGATAGAGCTGATGTAGGAGAATGTGTCGCCTCATTTCCCTCAGCTTTCCCCCGACTTTTATGAGCGTATAATGCAGACTATGCAGGATGGATTCATCCGGCAGGACGACATGATATTGGAGCACAATATTTTTGTCTCCCAGAGCCTGATAAATATGAATGAGGAGATTGACCATCTGTCAGCCTGCATTTATGAGATGCAGTCCTAGTCTGGTGGTACCTCGGGCACTGATCCTGGAGTAGAGAGGTGCAAAGTGAGGCGTCAGAGGAACACTGACTGGCTTGCCCGTTATCAACAACGCTACTTTGGTGATGGTGGTTCATCCTCATAGGAGTGATTGTGAGCTATATCTTCTTGCACTCCCCATACTTTTCTTTGTATTCTTTTTCCATGTTTTTTCTACACTGAGGGCAATGTAGTAGTTTAATGTGGGGAGCGGTATTTACTGCTTTTATTTCTTATTTTTGGGATGCTGTTCTTTCTAGACATGGATGTTGTGTGATGTTTTTCTTGTATCGGGATGTTTTCACATTAGATGTATTTGACTTTTCTTTTCTTTGACATGTGAAATATTTTTCCACTTTTAATTAGAAAAACATGGAAAAATGAAAAAAAAATGAAAATTTTGAGCAAAAAAAAAGAAAAAGATACCTCCTGAGTTGAAAACCCGAGAGGGCAACTTACGCAACATTGGGGGCCCAGATAGGTTGAAAACCTGAAAGGGAAACCTAGGCAAAAATGAGAGGCTAAATGAGCGGAAAAAGGTGAGATGTGAGCCAACGAAACATGATGTGTGGCTAGGATGAAACCTAAAAGGGCTCCTAGGCAAAATGAGAGAAAGAGAGAAAAAAGAAAAATGCTATGATTTCACTCATTTGTTGGCATTGGATTCATAAGATTGCGGTTGTCACATGGATGGATCGGGTAGCTCAACATCTTTAGACCTCTTAGGATTGGGTAATTTAGCAGGGAAAATGAAGTAAGGTTTGGAATTCTTGATTGTTTGATAGACTTCGTTTTTGGGATGATATATTGGTATAGATTGAAGTATGTGTTGGAATTGATGCATGTTTTTTGCTTCACTTTGTGCCATTGGATTTGGGATTGTCAATTCTGGAATTAGCAATTTTTTTATGGATATCAATAAATTGATAGGTTGGTATGGTTTAGGTAGATTTAGGAATGGGGTTGTGGGTGAATTATCATTTGATCTTACTTTTGGGATGTGTGATATTGAGAGTTTTATGAGGTATTGATTTGGGGAATAATAGTTTAGGATGTGGATACATGAACCTCTTTGTGTGTGCTTTAATCTTTTCTTACTCAAGGATGAGTAGGTTTAAGTGCGGGGAGGTTTGATGTGTCCATTTTATGTGCATATTTTGGGACTTTTGGATCACTTTTGTGCTCTTTTGTCAACTAAAGCTTGTGCTTTGCCTTGAAATTCTCTTAGGAGAGGTAAGAGCGACTTTTGCGCTCTTTTACCTTTTCTAAGTGGATTTTGTGTGACGAGGAAATAACATCAAGACTTGGAGATGGGAAGCCATTTAAGATCACCTTTTGAAGACTTTGAAGACTTGGAGAATGGAAGAAACTTGAAGTGAGGAGGAGAGTTTGAACCAAGAAGGAAAAGAATTGAGGATTCCTAACTGCAGTCTTTTCGACGGGCGAAGACTAGTTCGCGCATCGCGACTTTGGGTGGCCGGAAATCTTCTTTGTTTTTTTGTACTATAAATACTAAATCCTATCCTCTCTCTCTCTCTCTCTTACCTTCTCTTCCAGCCTATTTTTCCCTCTTTCAAACCCTAGTTTTCCACCATTTTCATCCTTGTTTTAGTTTGATTAATGTTTGAATTGTTGTTGTTAATTAGTATGGATTGTAGTAGTTAAATCTATCTCTTGGGAGCAATTGATTGAAGCTTCCTAACTTATGTGGTGAGATTCTCTGTTTGCTCATTTATGAACATTTATTGGAGAGCACTTATTATGCCATTAATGTTGTGTTTTGCCTCATTTATACCATGGGTTGTTTGAATATATGAAATGTTTGCATGATTGAAGTGTTAGGGTGTTAGGAAAATAAAAAATTTCTTAGCTCATTTGACATGAAATCCAAGAACATGGATTTAGAACTTTATGTGTATAATGTGTGGTAATTCTTGCTAGATAAGTATGTTAATGTGGATTGTTCTCATACTTATCCTATAGATGCCAAGAAAGGTTGAACCTTGAATGTGGTTTGTTCTAGGGTTAGCCTAATAAATGCTTTGTTTGGTTAAATGACTATGTCTTTAGTAGTAGGCTTATTGTTATCAAACATATGGTCCTTTGTGTGAAATGCCGCTGATGAAATACCTCTATAGTGTTGTTTTCTTAGAGTGATTATCAACGAGGTTTGCAAATGGTCGTTGTTTGTCTTTTCAAATTACTATTAAGAATGAATGAATGTTGATCTTTAAATGAGAAGTGATAACATACGAGGTATTCTCTCACTCACTGACAAAAATGGAATTGTGTACGAACCATGCCAACTCGGTAAACATATTCGATCATCCCACTCATCGGTTCAGTATATCAGCACCTCGAGAACACTTGAATTACTATGTATTTATTTGATGGGTCCAGTCAATGCACATAGTGTGAGTGGCAAAAGGTTTGTTTTTGTGTGTGTTGGCGGTTTTTTCAGACACACTCGGGTGACGTTTCTTGAAAAAAATATGATACTCTGGAATTCTTCAGAAGTTTGCTGATCAAATTACAGAAGGAGAAAGGAAGTCCAGTTGAAAATTGTCAGAATTCATAGTGATCATGATGGGGAATTTGAGAACTCCCACTTTAGTTATTTCAGTGATGAACTCGGCATTTAGAACAAAGTCACAGCACCAATCACTCCTTTGCAAAAAGGAAAATTTGGAAATAAATAATAGGTATTGCAGGAAATGGCTAGAGTTATCCTTGCTAAAAAAATAATTCATAAGAAACGGTGGGCAGAAGTCATCAAACCAGCTTGCTACACTATAAATTAAGTTTATCTTCCTCTATTCACAAGCAAGTTGTCGTATGAAATCTTGAAGTGCAAGAAACCAAATGTGCAAGTGTTATATTCTTAGAGAGAGAGATCAACTGGTAAAGTTTTACAGCCGCGGAGATGTTAAAATTTTTCTTGGATATTCTGTGAGCAACTATGCTTATCGAGTGTACAATTTTCGTACAAATGCTCTTATGGAATCCATAAATGTCATCGTAGATGAATTTAATGATAAGAAGGTATCCAGTGAAAAAGAATATGAACCGGACTTAGAATATGTTCCAACACAGAACAATCCACATGACCAACCAAACAATGTTGGAACATCCAAACCTTCAGACAGTCCTGCTAAACTTTAAGAAGTTGGGTATGTTGGAACATCCACTCCTACTGCAACATTGCATATTCTAACATAGATGCAACATGACCCTAACATCAAGAGAACTCATACAATATCTCAGGTAAACTACAGAGACCTTGCAAGATTACAGTGTTTCATCTCTCTCATTTAACCTAAAAATTACAAGGAAGCTCTACTTATGAATATTGGATTGCGGCAATGCAAGAAGAACATGGGAAATTTGAAAGTAATGGTGTATGGTATCTCATTTCTCAACCCAAATAGGTGAATGTTACTGGCACAAAGTGGATTTTCAAGGACAATTCCGATGTTGATGGCCATATTACAAGGTTGGTTGCTCAAGAATATACTCAGGTTGAAGGAGGTTATTTTGATGAGCCATTCGCACCAATTTCTAGGTTAGAATCTATTAGGATTTTACTTGCTATTGCTTGCACTATGAATTTTACATTGTACCAGATGGATGTCAACGGTGCTTTCCTGAATGGTGTGGTAAATGAAGAAGTGTACGACAAACAACCTAAAGGATTTAAGTGTTCTCACTTTCCACATCATGTGTATCGATTCAAGAAGGCTTTGTACGGATTAAAACAAGAACCAAGGGTGTGGTATGAGCGACACACTACCTTTCTTTTTCAGAAAAGTTATCATCGAGGTGGAGTAGATTGCACCTTGTTTTTGTTTAACAAATCATCAAATATTTTGATTGCTCAAATTTATGTTGATGATTTTTTGTTTTACTCTACTTCACCATCCATGGTACATGATTTTGTAACTTTGATGCAGGCTGAATTTGAGATGAGTATGGTTAGAGAACTCCCTCATTTTCTATGACTTTGGGTGAAACAAGAAAAGAGTAGTATGTTTATAAATTAAAGTAAGTATGCCTTAAATTTGTAAGGAGGTTTGGCCTGAGTAATTCTCGAGTTGTAAGAACACCGATGAGGGCTACTGACAAATTGGTGAAGTATGAGAAAGGGGTTGGAGTTGATCACAAATTATATAGGATTATGATTGGGAGTCTACTATACCAGACAACAAGTCGACCAGATATATGTTTCAGCGTAGGAGTATGTACAAATTTGAGGTTGATCTGAGGGAATCTTATTTGACTGCAGTAAAAAGGATAATTTGATATGTCAGTGGGACTTCTAAGTATGGAATATGGTAATTTAAAAATTAAGACTCTCATCTAGTAGGGTATAGTGATTCTGATTAGGCTAATAATGCAGTGATCGTAATAGCACCGCTGGTGGATGTTTATTTATTGGTACTAATCTGGTATCTTGCTGTAATAAGAAACAAAACTTGATCTCCTTGACAACTACTAAAGTCGAATATCTTGTTGCTGGAAGTTGTTGTGCACAACTATTATAGATGAAGTAAATGCTAAATGACTGTGGAATTAAAGAATGCACTCTAAAGGTGTTGTGAAAAAGAGTGCAATTGACATATCAAAAATTCCAGTTCATCATTCTTAAACAAAGCACATTGACATAAGACATCATTGTATTTAGGATTTGGTTAAAAGGAAGGAAGTTGTGTTTGCATATGTTCCAACATCTAAGCAGTATGCAGATATTTTCACAAAACCTCTTGACACTGGAACTTTGAACTCCTTAGACAACACTTAGGTGTATGTCGTATTTGAGGTAATTTTTTCTTCATCAATTTTTATTAAGATTTAGTATTTTTGTTTGCATATATTAATTAAAAAAAAATACACACAAAAAAGAAGAAAATGAGAACAAAAAATATGTGGAAAAGCTATGTTGGAAGTTCTAGTTATGACATTATTTGACAAGTGGAAAAAAATGATAGCATGGCGTGGGAAAGCAAAAAGGGATGCAGTTATTCCAACCCCCCCTAAAAGGCTATTTTTGGCTCGCACTCAGCTACCCCGGCCACCCGACACCACAGGCCTCACCGGAGAGGTAAATCACAGCACTCCCGTGGCTGAGCAAATTACCCTCGAATGTGTTCAGTGTGCACAAGGAGTCATTCCTACAGGAAGCACTCCCACACTGCCGCTGCCGAGATTCGAACCCATGCTTCCAAAGGCATAGTCATACACCCAACCACTTGAGCGATCGTGTGGGTGTTATTCCAACCCCCCTAAATATCATGGTTGCAGTTTCTGGAATTTTAAATAATTGCAAAAATGAGTAAGATTACCCTCGGTTAGATTTCAGACATTCTAGCCCCCTAAATATCATGATGCTTTCTATTCTCTTTTTTTTTTTTTGCTAACCTATTATCTAATATATTTGTTTTACTGCCCTAAACTTACTCCTCTGAACTTGCTATTTTTTTAATCTTAGTCTGCCTCTAAACCTGCCCAAGATATGGTTACTATTTGTTCCTTGCTCTAGCTCTTTCTTTTCCTTTGGAGCATCTTTCTGCTTGTTTCTATTTCCAATTGCAGGTATTGAAGTGAAAGGCTGATGACGTTTGTGTCGAGGCTCTCTTCTCTCTGACCTTAAAACCATCGTAGAAGATACCGACAAATAAGAAGAATAGTTGTTTTTTTTTTTTAAATGAAACCATCGTAGATGGGGGAAATTATATTGGCCTTCCCGAGCCGTAATAAAACAAAATAAAGAAGCTAGAAGGCTAAGTTAATGTACAGACTGAGCGGATTGCTCCTGAAGCAACCATAAGTTGCTTCCAAAAGAATGAACTAGAGTATTTGGATGCTATAGGATGTACTCTCGAACTTGTTAGTGAATCGACGTCGAGACACAGGTCAGTCAGAGAGAACAACCATAAGCATAGTCTCTTAGTTTGCAAAAACAAGTGAAAACTAGCAAATTGTAGTGGAAAGAAGAAAAAACTGAGAGCTTTCTCATTTCCCTACTCAAAACTGATGAACAACCTACTCCAAATTGGATGATCAGTGCTGACCATAGCATGCTCATTTAGGAGCTTGTAACTTGAGAATCTTGAGAGCCGTGTATAGGTTGTTGAAGCGAAAAGGATGCAGTAGAGCAACATAGACTTGAAACCTAATGTTGCTCGCAGCAACCTGGTATTATGGCCTCAGGTGTGTCATCGGATCCTATTCGGGTGAGCTTGAGTTGAGCTTGAGTGATTTAATGATTCCTGTGAGCTTGTTCTGAGCTGGAGCTTGATTTGATCCATCCATAGTGACCATCCTGAAAACCTGCATCCAAAAAATTGGAAGTTAGTAGCATCCGAGCTTGTTTAGGATATCCTTAGGGAGGGTATCCTAAAAACCTGCATCCTGAAAACCTGCATCCAAAAAATTGGAAGTTAGTAGCATCCAAACTTGTTCAATATCAGAGTCCAGCAGTGAAAACCAGATCCAATCTTTGTCCTGCCATGGAAAAACATGAAAGAAAACAGTGGCTTCCAACTAATGATCAATTCTCACAGAGGGAGTGTTCATTTGGTCCAGTCTAATTAGTCCTTGTACTTGGTTAGGCAGCAATGAGAATTGAGAAAACACTAAGTTACATTTTTGTGAGAAGCATGTCTTTGCTAGAGAATGTGCTACCTGGTTTGCTTCCCTGAAAATATGCATAATGCGAATATCCCTTAAAGAGAGATGGATCTCATCTACTAAGTTAAACAGCTGCCAAGGTGATTTTGATGGATCATTTGCATATAGCACCGCATTAAGACAATCTGATTCCATACATACACTAGACAAAGAGTCACAGAATTGAATAGCAAACAGAATAGCTTTTAGTTCAGATTCAAGAGCAGACTTTGCATCAGTAAAAGATGTATATGCTTCATGAAAACACCCTCTACAATCTCTTATGATCATGCTGAGGCCACATTTATTTGTCTTAGAACACCAAGCTGCATCTACATTAACTTTAAAACCAGTTGATGGCCTGATCCATACAATTTTCCAGATTTTTGGCTTTGGGGGAGTCTTAATGAGAGGAAGAAAAGAGTGGTTTGCAATGCTGAGATCAGATGGAGAAGATATGTATACTGGTTTAGCATAGAAAGAAAAGAAGATTTGATCTCTGATCTGGTCAAGAACAATAGAAGCAGAGGGCTTAACTGAATCAAAGATGAAACTATTTCTCATCTTCCATAAGTTCCAGAAAGTGTAGATTGCTGCTGTTCTAACAATGGTGGTATGTAATTTAGAAAGAGTGGGGAGGGATAGATAAACAGATAATCTGTGCCACACAGAATGAAAAAATCTATCTCTAATTCCCATAAACTGATGAATATATTTCCAGACTTTCAAAGCAAACTCACAGGAGTTGAAAAAATGATCCAGATCATCCACATGTAAGTTGCACATACAGCATTTAGAGGCCAGATTAATTCTTAGATGTTGAAGAATATTATCAAAAGGAAGCAGTGAATTTGTCATTTTCCACATGAACACAGATATTTTTTTCTCAAATCTGGAATTCCAGAAATGACTTGGAGAAGCATACTGACCTGAATTGTTACATAGTAACAAATAAGTGGCTTTGAATGAGAAGTTACCATTGGATCCTGGCTTCCAGATCAGTCTGTCAGGTCTATGTGGCCATGTTCTTGATTCCTGCAAGAGAAGAGTAGTGTGAGGTGGTAGGAATGGTTGAATTAAAGGGAGAAAGCTAGGTTTATTATGTATAAACTCAGCAACAGAGCAATTATCATCAATAGCTATGCTATTTTGATCACATAAATCAGAGATCATTCCAGTTCCCAACCAATTGGAATTCCAGAAGTTACATTCTCCATTTCCAATTATTACTCTTGAGTTAGGTTCAGCCCAAGAATGCACTGAACAGATTCTTTTCCAGTTAGGAGATGTTCTATAAGATGGAGGGAGGTTAGCCAACAAGTGAGACCATAATGTATCTGCCATCTGGAATTTCCACCACAGCTTAACTGAACAAGTTTTAACAATAGTTCTAATATTTCTAAAGCCCAAACCATTTTGATCAGTTGATGCACATAATGCAGTCCACTTTCTCCATGCTCTTTTTGGTTTCTGTTCATTATCTCCCCAAAAGAATCTGCTCAGTTTTTTCTCCATGGAGGAGATAATCAGTTTTGTGGGCTTAATTACTTGCCAGATATGTTGAGGGATAGAGTAGATACAGGATTCAATTAAAATGAGTTTACCTCCTGTAGACAACCATCTATTTTTCCAATTGTTAATCCTATTATCAATTTGCTCAAATAGAGGTTGAAAATAGATCTTCTTTAAAGCACCAGAGAAGATTGGAACACCTAGATACATGAATGGAAAAGTGCCAATTTTCATTCCCATGATTCTCTTAATCTGATTTACCCTTTGAGCAGTAGCATGTTTACTGATAAAAATGTCACTCTTATTATAGTTAATAGATTGGCCCGTGACTTCTTCAAAGGTAGATAAGAAAGCTTTTAACCTAATCAAAGTTAGTTTATTAGCTTTAAAGAAAATGACAGTATCATCAGCATATGAAAGATGTGAGATTTTAGGAGGGTTACCTGGCAGGTCATAGGATGAGATCTTACCTGTTTGGAAAATGTAGGCCATACTCCTAGAAAAAGACTCAGAGAAAATATTAAATAGAAAAGGGGAAAGAGGATCCCCTTGCTTAATACCCCTAGAAGATTGAAAAAAACCACAAGGCTTGCCATTAATGATAACAGAGAACCATGCTTGAGACAGGTTCTTCATAACTGAAAAGATGAATTTTGGATGGAAACCAAATTTAGCAAGGACTTTATATAGGAAAGACCATCTAACCCTATCAAAAGCCTTTTTAAGATCTAATTTCATTATGCAATTAGGTTCCCTTTTCTTCCTATTGAGCAGCCTTACCATTTCTTGTAGATAGATGACATTATCTGAAATGTCCCTACCTTGAAGGAATGCTGTTTGGTTAGGGGAAATTAATTTAGGCATTATATCTTTAAGTCTCTCCATAAGCACCTTAGAGCAAATCTTATTAATCACATTAGAAAGACTTATAGGCCTGTAATCATCAAAGGAGATGGAGTTTTCTTCTTTGGGATAATAGTAATCCATGTGCTTCCTATACCTCTAGGCATAATGGATGAAGATAGGAAGTCCTGAACCGCACTAAGAAGATCTATAGCAATAATGTTCCAAGATTTAATATAAAATTTTGCAGTGAAACCATCTGGACCAGGACTGCTAGACTTATTCAGGCTGAAAACAATCTGTTTAAGTTCATCAAGGGAGACTGGCCTGAGTAACTTTTCATTATCTGACTCAGTCACTAGAGATGGGATATGATTAAGAAAATGAGATTGAAAAGGAGAGCTGAGAGTTGCAGCTTCTTCACTCAGGAGTTCCTGATAGTAATTAATAGCCTCCATTTCAATATCATTAGGGTTATCTAGCCACAATCCATTTCTGCTCCTGATTTTTGTTATTTTCAGTCTGTTATTTCTATCCTTAACCGAGTTATGGTAGAAACTAGTATTGTTATCTCCCTCTTGCAGCCATTTAAGTTTAGCCTTATGTTTCCAAAAAATTTTTTCTCCCTTTTGGCTGATGAAGCATTGAATGAAGACCTGCACATTAGGGAAGATCCTTTACAAAGTGGCACACTGGAAGTAGTTTCATCCTCAGCCTCTCCAGGTACTATGGAGGACCTGAGCCATAAGGTTAGTCCCTCCACTACTCATCATGGTAAGGAAGGATCTGATAGTCCTCAAATGAAGCAATTAAAAAAAGGTAAAGAATCCTTTTTCTCACAAAAAAACATTATAATGACCAGATCAAAAAGCTCCTCTAATGTTTCTCAATGAATTGTACATCCACCAAGCTTAAAATGTTGGTCTGGAATATTAGGGGCATGGATACATCCATATTAAGGCTTTGTAATCTTTCTCAAAGACATAATTTTGACCTTATCTGCCTAATAGAGCCTAAACATGATAACTCCCAATGTGAGTCATATAGGCAGAAACTAAAATTTGATTTCTGTTTCTCTGCTAATAGTGGCCAAATCTGGTTATTCTGGTCATCAAATCTAATCCTAAAGGTTAATACAGATAACCTGCAATTTCTAGCAGTAAACTTGAGTAGTATAAAGCTTAATTGCCCAATGGATGCTTTCTTTATCTATGGACTTAGGACCAGAAATGGAAGATTACCCCTTTGGGCAGACCTTAGTTCCTATAGCCATTCTGAATCTTTATTTATAGGTGATTTTAATGCCATTTCTTCTATCACTGAGTATAAGGGACCATCATCTCCAAATTTAGGTAGTATAAGGGATTTTAATGGTTTCATAAATGGTTTGGCTTTGGAAAACATCAACACCTCTGGTAATCTGTTTACTTGGTCAAATAATAGATTAAGATCTCCCACAATAAAAAGACTGGATAGAGGTTTGTGCACCCAATCTTGGTCTTCATGTTTCCCTCAATCCTCTATCCAGATTCTTAATAGAGCAACCTCGGATCATAGCCCTATGCTATTAACTGTAGGAAATGATTCTCCCTCTTGCCCAAAGCCTTTTAGATTTCTTGATACATGGTTTAAGAGGAATGAGTTCAATGAAATCATCAAACAAAATTGGGAAATTCCTGTCAACAATACTGGAATGTTAGCCTTCTACCTTAAATTAATTAGACTTAAAAGGATTCTAAAAATCTGGAACAAAGAAAAATTTGGTAATATTCATGATAATGTGATTCAAGCTGAACTTGCAGTACAAACTCAAGAGTCTCTAGCTGATGTTTCAGATTCTTTGTCAGATCAGGTTAAGAAGAAGAATAGTTGTTGTATGCTTATTCTTGTGGTTCTGGTGTCCATTTATTTTCAAATTATGGACCATCTGAGATGGTAGGAAAAAGGCTCCATCCAAATGGATCCTAAGTCCTCCATCTGCTCAACAATACTATGTACTCGGGTTTCAACATCATCGAGTATCATAATTTTGATGGCTAAATCATGTATCCTTGCCACTTCCTTGTTTGACCACCTACGAATAGACACAGGGAGCGGAGGTTCATTCAAGTGGAAACACAAGGGTTGATATGCATTACAGTTAACAAATGAATATCTCCTTTTAAGTTTTGAGATCAACCTTAGTTGTGTAACACCCCAAAACTCCTACCAATGTGCTCAACACAAGTAACAGGTCGGGCCTGAGAGTGTTACTAAGAATCCAATTAAATGGATTTCTTACATGCAGTAATGAGCAAATTATGCGGAAGAAATGTTAGAATTCAAAACCTAACTTGCTATTACAATGAAAGTCTTGTAATAAGTGTTTTACATGGTTTAAAAGTAAAAGTTCCAAATTTATTTCTAGATTTGAAAGCTCATCCATGATCCTATCCCAAATGAAGTAAATGCATCAGACACGAATTCTCACTCTTTTTGCCCAGCTACACCTGTAGGGTTTCATTAGACTAGGGTAAGCTACTTTCTTAGTGAGGTTCCATTGCCAGTATTTACCAAGTGGAGTTTTAGTGATCACACAAAACAAATAGCCACATAAATCCTAACACATAGTAAAAGGATAAGGGTGGTTTAGGCCAAGACACAATCAAGTTCCTATATGGACACTGTGACTGACATTAGGGCATAAACCATTCATTGGTGCCCGAAAACTATCAGATCCAGAAGTCCATACTCGCCAACCATGCCTAAGATTTTCAATTACCACTACTAGAAATTGGGGGCATAGGCATCGGTACATATGTACCGGTGCTATAAATCACCTATTGAACCGGTATAAATATCTGTGTATTAAAAACCGGTGCCCAAGAGGTAATATAACTGGTAAAAAACGTACTGGTGCTCAGATCCGATGCTTATCAATAGATAGTAGATGAATGTGGCTAATTTTCAGCACCGGTATGACCAGTACCAGTAATGATAGGCGGTGCTCTAAACAATTTAAGCGGGATCTCGTATCAATAGCACCGGTAACTGTTCCTTTACCAATTCATTTTAGGAATAAATGGCGGGAAAACATGTAGCACATGTATACAATCAGCACCAGTTTGTTTGTCCCGTTGCTGAAATTTGTAAAATGCAAAAATATTTGAGCACTGGTAATATGTACCGGTGCGTTTGAGTGAAGATATGAAAAAATGCGGGAAAAGTGAAAATTCCGAGCACCGGTAATTTCATTTATTTTTAGCACCGGTATAAATACTGGTGCTAATGCTTCAGCTGCATAATAGCATCGGTAATATATTCTTAGACTGGTGCTATTGATGCATTAAATGCTCACCTAGCCCAAATTTTATCAGGTAAAAAAAGAAAGGAGGAGGATTTTGGATGTCATTAATGAAAATTTTGGGTTGGAGAAGACATTGAATTTTCATCAATGAATTCCCTTTAAGGTATTTCATTTTTTTTTAAAGTTCGTCATTTAAGGTGGAATATGTGTGGAATGATATGTTTCTATAAATATCTTGTGAGTTTGAACAATGTAATGTTTCTTGACACCCTTGATGAATTGATTTTGTTTGCAAATATGATTGATGTAATGTATGGCTTTAATTGCATGTGATTTGAAGTATGGTGTGTGGTAGGATTGTAGTATTGTGTGATCATGCACGTTACATGTTTATAGGGTGTGTTATGAATGAGCTTATAGTTATTGGTGCAATTGTATATATCCTTTGGATGTTTAAATGTTGCAAATTGATTACATTGTAGACATACATCGTGCAATTGAGAGGTGTAAGCATGTTTATCACAGCGTTAGCTTGGTGAGTGATGAATTTGTTTCTTTTGTTCGGGACTTCTTGGACTATGCTTTTAGTCATGAAAAGTGCACCCTATGTCCTTGTCATGATTTTAAGAGCCGTAAGCATACTGATGATCGAGATTTGTTGTAACTCCATTTATACATGAGACAATTCTCGAAAGATTATTTAGTTTTGGCCTTTTATGGGGAGAAACCACCGTCGGACGTGATTGTAGGTAGCAAGGGGGAATATTTTGGGGATTTGAAGTTGGATGACATGTGTGAGGAGGTGGTGGATGAATTTAGGGAGATGCCTGAGGTTTCGTCAAAATTTCTTAATGAGAAGGACAACGCGTTGTATACTGGTTACAAGGAGAAAGACACTGTAATGCCATGCTTGATGGAGTTGTTCAACCATAAAGGCGTTGGATCGTGGACCGATACTAGCCTGGATAATTTGTTGAAGTTTTTTAGTGAGAAGCCCCCCCCCCCCCCCCCGAAAATGGTTTACCGGACAACCTGTACGATGCAAAGATAATTTTGTACATAATGGGAATTGAGTATAAAAAGATACATGTATGCTCCAATGATTGTGTTTTGTATAAGAATGTGTTGGAAAAAGCGGTAGCTTGCCGTGTATGCAAGGTATCTCGTTATAAGCAGAGAAGAAATGATGTTGTTGATGAAAATGTTAGTGTGAAGGTAAGGAAACGGGTCCCTGCAAAATGCCAGTGGTACCTTCCTATTGTCCCCTGGCTAAAGAGGTTGTTCAAGAGCGTTGTGGATGCGAAAAACAAGACATGGTACAAGGATAGGGTTTGTTTTGATGATGATATCATTAGTCATCTAGCGGATGGAGATCAGTGGAGAATTTTGACAACAGGTATCCTAAGTTTGCTGAAGAACCCAAGAATTTGTGAATGGCTCTGTGTACTGATGGTATGAATCCCTTTGGTAATATGTCATCGAAACAAAGCTCATGACCTGTTATGCTTTGCATTTACAATGCCTCCTTATCTATACATGAAAAGGAAATATGTTTTGATGTCGTTAATGATTTCCTATCTGAGGCAACATAAATGACATTGATACTTACCTAGCCCCACTCATTGAAGATTTGAAGTTGGTGTGGTCGGATGGTTTCGAGGTGTTCGATGGTCATTGTGGGACAAGGTTACCTCTGAAGGTGATGTTGTTCTGCACTATTAATGATTTTCCTGCATATGGTAATCTTTTGGGTTACGTTGTTAAGGGCCACAAGACATGTCCCATGTGTGAGGAAGCAAGTGATTTTACACAGCTGAAAAATGGTCAGAAAACTATCTATCTCAGTCATAGGAAATTCCTCCCAGCGAAGCACAAGTTACGAGATTATGAGATTCATTTTGTTGGGAGTAGGGACAGAAGGAAGGCGCCAACCATATTGAGTGGGTTTGTCATCCACAGCAAGGTGAAAAAACCCAATGTTGTTCTAGGAAAGAAGATATCAAAAGTGGTTGCCTTAAATGATGGACCTTGAAAGAAAAGATCAATATTCTTTGATTTTCCTTATTGGGAGAGTCTGGATATTCGCCATTGTTTAGATGTGATACATATAGAGAAGAATGTGTGTGAGAGTTTAATTGGTACTCTGCTTAACATTCAAGGTAAGACGAAGGACAGCTTGAATGCACGGAACGACCTAGTTGAGCCTGGTATAAGAGTATATTTAGCTCCTGAGGTGAAAGGTAAACAGACATACCTACCACCATCCCCTTACAATATTTTTATCACCGAGAGGAGGTCAGTATGTGAGTGCATTGGGGGAGTCAAGTTACCATCTGGCTACTCTTCCAATGAAGTCGGTTTGTGAATGATGAATTACGTCTTAATGCGTTGAAATCGCATGATTGTCGCATGTTAATGCAAAAAATCTTGCCTGTGGCTATCTATGGGGTCCTGGAGGAAGAATTGAGATTCTGCATCATGCACATGTGTTTCTTTTTCAACTCCATTTGTCATAAGAATATTAGCAGAAAATAACAAGATGAGTTGGAGCGCAAGGAGACACTTGTTCTTTGTTTGTTTGAGAAGTATTTTCCCCCGGCATTCTTTGACATTATGGTCCATCTTATAGTCCACATTGTAAGGGAAATTAGAATATGTGGTCCCATTGGGATGCATTGGATGTACCCATCTGAGCACCATATGGGGGTCTTCAAGGGTTATGTACACAATCGATGCCGACCAGATGCTAGCATTATCCAAAGGTATATCATGGAGGAGATCATTGAGTACTGCACTTCAAATTTTCCTGGGAAAATGGCAGTTGGAGTTTCCAAGCATGTTCACAGTGGCAGGAAGAATGGTATCCCACGTTCAAAAGGTATGCTTTACACACCATTTAATGTTGAGTTGATGAAATTCCATCTTTATGTTTTGCATAACAATAGTGAGATTGTTATTTATGTTGATGAGCACATGTCAATGTTGGAAGAACTGTATCCCGAATGGTCATCAAACTAGTTGTACTTGAGCATTCTGCAACGTTTATTAAATGGTTTTATAATCGACGTAATGTGGAGGGGATGCCATCAAAACTTTGGGTGTTTGCAAGAACACTGGGTTGCACGGTTAAGAGATACTGGGGCTATGATATCAATGGATACAGTTTTTTGTATTGCTTCCAAGGATAGCAAAAGAACAACTCAGAATATCGGGTTTTTTTGGAATCTGAATCCATGTGGTAATCGAGCAAGAGAGACAAAAAACCAATCGTTGTCGTGATGGCATTTTATGGGGTCATCGAGGATATTTTGGGGTTGGATTATGTGGAGTTTGAAGTGGTAGTGTTCAAGTGCCATTGGGTTGAAAATGGTGTCATGGTACGTACCGAGATGCCCATGGGTTTTACGTTAGTTGACTTGAATCATGTGGGATATGAGAATGACAAGTTCATCTTAGCAGCTCAAGTTCGCCAGGTGTTCTACATCAGAGACCCAAGCAATGAGAAGTGACACATTGCTCTCCACGGTAAAAGGTACTTTTTTGATGATGAAATTTGAATTAATGTCAAATCAGATATTGCAGAGTTTCTGACTGCTTTCCCTAGTTTGGATGACATTGGTGAACCATCTCTAATTAGGCGATCACATGGGGATGGATTGTGGGTGGACGAGAATGGAAAAATTGTGGGTGGTGATGTTGTCTTGAAAAGGAAGAGATAGGGTGTTCCATTTGTATTTTGCTCACTTTTGTACCCGTCAGGACCGTTTTACTTGGCCTAGAGAGTATTTTTAGTGGAACTATTTACCCATGTTTAAAAATAGTATTTTCCTCAAGTAATTTTCAGAAAAAATCAAAATGCATGGATATTCATAGCACCTGAAAAACGTTAAATACTAGTGCTATTGACTTAGGAACCTATTCTGTTTTGAGGCAGAGTACTTGAAATGGAGTTTGAGCACCGATTTTCAAGCACCAGTAAGGTACCGGTGCTCAACACTTAGTCTAATATTTCATCAGTTGCTCTCTGGTCCCATTCTGAATAACAAAATTAAATTCCCACGCAGCTGCGTTGATATTTAGCACCGGTAGTTTCTAGTACCAATGCTCAACACTTAGTCTGAAATTTTGCCAGTTGCTCTCTGGTCCCGTTCTGAATAACAAAAATAAATTCCCATGCAGTTGCATGGGGCTGCGTTTATATTTAGCACCGATAGTTTCTAGTACCGGTGCTAGCAAATTCTGCTGTAGCCAAACTACCCGGTCGTTATTTTACCTTACATTTATAACCACCTCTTCACATCTTCTTTGAGGAAACCCTATATCCTTTATAGAAGGTGAAAGAGCTTTAAAAAGGTATTGTTCTCTCAACCACTGCAGTGAAGTGGAAATCTATTACTTCTGTGAATGAATCCTTATTTTATCTCTGTTTTATTTCAATATTGTAGAAATTCCAAAAAAATTGATCATTTAGGATTGTTGTGTGCAAAATATTTTTTTTGCAATTACTTTTATAATATAATCAATGTGAAGATGTCCTTGTTCTTGCCATTACAAATCACCAATGACGTAGTTAGATTATTGTTGAAATTGAGGAAAATTGACAATGCAAACAAAGTGTTTGATAAAATGCCTCTATAACCATGTACAGGATGGCCCCCAAATCCAAAATAAAGAGGCCTAGGAAAGAAGAGTGTTCTTCACCCGCAGAAGATTCGAACATGAGGGTGGCGGTGGAAAAATTTGTGTCGGACAAGGCAAGATTGCTGGCCCTGAGTTACAGAACAAGGAAGCATTGTTCGGAAAGTGGAATTGAAGCAAATCCACCCTTTCAAGACACTATTTGGAAATTGAGTTGGGAAAAGCTTTGCGCTACACCTCCTGTGTTCAACTTGACCATAGTTGCAGAGTTCTACCGAAATTGGAGGTGTGGATTAGGCACGGAAAAGGTTTTGTGCCGTGGAAAATATGTCATACTCACCCCCCAAGCCATCAATGAACTTTATGGATTGCCCAATGTAGAAGATGATGAGGATGAGATATTTGCGCTAATCAGTGAGGATAATGATTTGAATGACGATGTATAGAAGTCATTGGTTAAGTGCATCACAACTAAAGGAACCAATGTGGATGCTCTTGTGTTTCCTGGGTGGACAAAAATTCATAAGAAAACACTAACTCCAAAAATGAACGTGTGGTATCACTTTGTGGCCTCCCATATCAACCCATTCACGGTTAACACCGAAGTGCATAAGATGAGGATAATCAAGTTGTATGCCATCAAAAAGAAACTTCGTTGGAATGTAGGAGAGGGAATACATCAGGCCCTTACCAAGGACAAGGAGAAGTCTGGCTCGTATGGTTTTTGCAGTATGATTTCTTCACTTTGTGCATCGGCAGGTGTGCCTAACTATGAGAGCAACACATGGGGTCATCCTATGACACAAATTCCTGTAGAATCATTCTACAAGAATGTTGTTCCTACCTCCGTACCATCGATTGAATCTCGTGTCTCTGCACTCCAGAGTGTGGTTGAAACTCTACGAGTTAATTGCCAACACCAGAGTAGATGGTGTGACCACATGGGGAAATTAATGAGCTACCAGTTTCCTGAAGCTATGTTGGCAATCGGTCCTTTCCCATCCTATGATGGGGACAATGCAGCTAGCAGCGAAGAAGTGGAACCATTCTTGCATTATTATTCCTGAAATGTCCTAATTACTAAGGTTGCAAATCGACATTTACATTTGGTGTGGTAGTAATATAGTGATTGATGGACACACAAATGATGACGATATATATTTTTATTTCGGTAAGTTTTTCTAATGTTGTTGACAAAATTATGGAGTTGCAGTGCACCCACACGCGGACTATTTAAGCACCATCTTATTATGAATTGTAATACAATGACATATTACATTAATATTAAAAATAAGGGATAAGTGCCAAAATAACATTATCTACTTGAGTAAGTGCCAATATAACCCTATGATAATTTTTAGTGCAAATATAACCTATCTAGTTAATGAAAGTGCCAATATAACGCTCAGATTCCATTTTCGGCATTGACCTCAGTTTTCCGGTGTTGACACTATGTAAATTGACCAAAATGCCCTTTGGGGTAACTCTGAAATTATGTGGACAATTTTACCCTCATAGTTTGCCGAACCGCCACCGGGCCACCGTCGGACCGCCACTGGGCCACCGTCAGACTGCCGCTGGGCCACCATCGCACCGCCACCGGACCACCGTCGGAATGCCGCCGAATTAGGTAGGGTTATATTAGCACATTATGAACACTGGTAGGGTTAAATCAGCACATTCCTAAAATTTATAGGGTTATATCAGCACATTAGTAAAAATATCAGCACATATTGTAGAATTTAGATTTTTAATGATATTTTTTTTTATTTTGTTGTGTTTAGTCCGGATTGATGATTTGATGACCTTTGGTGTTGTGTGCGATTGTTATTTTGCACTGTTCTTTGACCTAGGGTTTTTTATGTTGATAAGTTTTGAAATGAGGCTATGATATGTGATAATGGTGTTTAATATTAATGATGGTGTCATGAATTCAAATTTTACGTTTGTTATGATGTTATAGTGGTGTATATGATGATGTGGTTGCTTGTTAAGGCCACCCGAGTACTACACACTTAATATTTATAATATGTGTTGATATAACCCTATAAGTTCTAACAATTTGCTGATATAACTCTACAAACATTAGAAATGTGTTGATATAACCCTACAAACATTAGGAATGTGCTGATATAACCCAACAAGATTTCATAATCTGCTGATATAACCCTACATGTTCCGACGGCGGTCCGGCGGTGGCCCAGTGGTGGTTCGGTTGTGGTCCGGCGGCGATCCGGCAATGAGTCTAAGGGTAATAATGTCATTTCCTATTTTTTGTATTTTAATTTTTTCAGAAGGGAAAACATGTAATTTTATTAAATTCTGGCTAAAAGTGTCCAAAGAGGGTTATATTGGCACTTTCACTAACTAGATAGGGTTATTTTGGCACTTTCAAATACTAAAAGGTTATATTGGCCCTTATGTCAATTAGGTAGGATTATAAAAGCATTTTTTTCATAAAATAATCTAAATTTGGACACATAACTGAATACCAGATATAATTGTGATTACCAAGATTTACATTTTTTGAAGTTGTAGGAACACAATAAACAATATTTGGGGTCATTTCATAATTTTACAAGACTATTCCTATTTCGCAAAAGACATCTTTCCATTCACTAAAATGGGTCCAATTTGCAAAAGTAGATTTCTCCAATATTGAATTTCGTTTCTTCATCGCCAATTTTGTATTCTGACAATTCCAACTTTCTTGAAATGACTAAATTGCAAAAGGCAAAAAGTTTACTCGTAACTCCAAATTGAAATCCACTCGAACACCATCGTACATCTACACTTCCTGGTGTGTTCTACAATCACTTATGTAATTCAATGTCAGTTACAGGATCTTAACAAGTCTCAATAAAAGTTCCCAAATTCTCAAAGTAAACACTAGCTAAGCACATCTCGCTAACTCAACATCATACACTAACGCTTTCTGTCATGTGCCAGTGGTGTAACAATTATTTTAATCATTCTTTTATATCCAATGAAATGAAATATCATGGGTGTACGAGGCGGGCAAGTTAGCGTAATTGGGGCATTTAGTTGGAGGGCCTTTTTTGCAAACAAATTAGAATTCACCCTCGGGACTACAATCGGTGACAACGTATCTTTTGTAGCTACTCTAAGGCATATCATAAACCTATTTGATACTCACCAATGTGGATTATGTGGTCATTAGGGTTTTAAAAAATATTTGAGCACTATTGTAATTTTACTATAGTATATAATCCGCTATTGCTGGAATCTCAAATTCACATGTACACCATCAAATTCATGGTTTTATAATCTTAATTAAACATAAATTTTGTCAATTTAAAAAAGTAACTTATTCTAAAAAGGTTGGGGATATAAAACATAAATAATCAGAAGTTGTAGGTATCTAGGTACCGGTGCTCAACACTTAAAATTTTTTGGGTCATTTCCCCACTGTCCACTTGTACGAATTAAAATAAATGAGATGCAGCTGCATGCAACCGCGTTTGGTGGATAAGGGCACCGATATATCGTTACATCTGCTCAACACTTAAAAACAATTTTGTGTCATTTCCTCACTGCCCACTCGTATGAATTAAAATAATTGACAAACATATATGTGCAGCTGCGCTCGGTGAACTAGAGCACCAGTATCTAGGTACCGGTGCTCAACACTTTGAAAAAATTTTGGGTCATTTCCTCATTGTCTAACTGTATGAATAAAAATAAATAACAAGCAGTTGTGTGCAGCTGCATTGCATTGTTATAAGCACCGGTATTAGGTTTGCTACCAGTGCTAACGGGTAGCATATAAAAGGCGAACACTTTCACTCCCACTCTTCCATCCCCACTCTTCCATCCCCACTCTTCCACCATCTTCGACCTTAGTTCAACTTCTTCACCACCATCTCTCTGGTTTTAAGCCCCACTCCGTTGCACCCTATTCCTTCTCCATCGCCCGGTACTCCCCACCACCTCCGCTTCATCAAACCTGTATCGATGTTCCTCCACACCGCCGCCGCTCCCTATTCCTCCACACCACCGTCAAATTTCCAGTCCGCCGCCTCTGCCACATTTCCATTCCTCAACCACTGCCCGTACATCAAGGTCAGTTTCCGCCGTCGTGAACCTTGGGCATTTTCTATGGATTGCATTTTGGATTGTTGGTCGTTGAGAAAGTAGTTGTGTACTTAAACAATGTATTGCGATTGGGGTTGTTTAATCGTGATGTTTAATATCTATGTCAAAACCTTGTTGATTTTGTTGATGTTTTATGAATTTTGATGATCGAAGCTTGATTATGGCAAAAGTGTTCAGCTTGATTCTTGATATAATTTTGGATTAGTGGTTTTGATTAGATTATATTAGAGGAAGTTTATTTGTTGGTTATTAGTTATGTTCAATGCTTGGGAATGGATTATGGGACTCAGTTGCTCTCTGAAAGTTTTGAACTTAGTTTGTATTTTCTGCTTTTCTATGCTTGATGGATTCAAAAGTGTTCAGCTTGATTCCTGAATTCGGGTCTGATTAGTGGTTTTGATTATGTTAATGCATTTTTATCACTGGGGCTTGATTATGTCCAAATACTTGATTCTTGATGTAGTCTGTGGCAAATTGATTTTGATTAGTTAATGGAAGTTAATTTTGTCAAAAGTTTTGAACTTTGTTTATATTTACTGCATTTTGATCATCGGTGCTTGAATGTGTCAAAAGGGTTCAGCTTCATTCTTGATATAGTTTCTGATTAGTGGTTTTGATTAGGTTAAGGAAAGTTTATTTTGTCAAAAGTTTTAAACTTTGCTTATATTTTCTGCATTAGATGTCTCTCAAGGGTAAGAAAGTGGCTACAAGAGGGAGCAAGAGAAAGAAGGGACAGTCATTTGTGGGAAATTTTTTGGACAAGGAAGAGCCAACATGCCCCCCGCTGCCCTGGACGAGACTAAGACCATCGTTCCAGTATTATTACAGATCGAGGAGCCCAGAGCCACAGTCGAACAGAATCCCCACAACGACCAGCCCCCATCATTAACTAGTGATGTAGAAGAGACTCTATCCTCTGAACCGGGGACATCCAATAAGCGGGGGAGAGATGATAGTTTCAAGGCAGGGGGGAAACATGGAAAAGCATTTAACATGTTTGAAATAAATGAGTGGTACAAGACACGTGGTACAACCATGTGCCAGTTGGTAATGCTAGCCAAGGAGAATAATGTCCCGGTCCCTGTCCGGTTCAAACTTTCGGACATGTCCTACATGAAAAACTGGATGGCATGGACACCATACATACATTACGCATTCCGGCGGGGAATAAATTTTGGGACACACAAGCATGGGAAAGACATCCCTGATGACACCAATAAGGAGGCTTGGAAAGACATTTTGGTAAGAGAATTTCACAACTCATATATGTTTACACTATTAAATTTAATTTATTAGCTAATATAAATTCACAATTTTCTTTACATAAACTAACATGAGTTTCTATGCTTAATTTCCAAAACGCGGATGAGTTTCAGGTTCTAGCTAGAGTTACTACAAGACAACTTAGAAAGTTGAAAGAGTTTGCATACATTGCAGCTGGCAATGCCCACCGTAACTGGAAATTAAAAGTGGCAAAGAAATTCATTCATCAAGTGGAAAAAATAGGGAAAAGTTACCATACGAACCTTGGGACAAATAAAAATGGATGGAGGAAGAGGAGTGGCACATGTATGTGAAAATGAGAACAAAACTAGAGTTTAAGGTAAACTATACATCAACATTTAGCCAAATTCAACATGTGTGTCATTTTGGTTCATATTTAAATTTCATTATTTTCACTGCAATTTGTTTCTTATGGAGAGAAAATAAGTAAGATTAACAGCAAGAACTCAAAGGAAAAAGGTTTACACATATTGGACTGGAAGGAGCGGACACAGGGTTAGGTAGGAAAAAATAACTGAGAAAAAAAAGAAAGGGGAGCGAGTGAAGCTGGCTGCTCAGGGCTTGACAGAGAAGGAGATTGAGACTGAGCTCGAGACCAAGGAGTTCAGTGTGGACAGGTCCCTAGTCTACCTCGAGTCCATCAAGCTGGCAGACAAAGACAAATGCAGTGATCCGGCCGACATAGCCATTGCAGAGAACATTGTAAGTTTTTCCGCATTAATTGATCATTAAAATTTTTAGTAATTCCACTTTGACTGATCTTGAAATTTTTTGAAATTAAGTTCATTGTTTATAATTTACGCCTACCCACAGATCAAAATGAATAAGGAGACCGCTAAGGGCACATTGGTTCTCAAACCGGGGGAGGACATACTGATAGCGGCGACCGGCAAGCCCGATCACCCAGGGAGGTATAGGGGTACTCTAACAAGCCTTCGTAAAGTGGTTGTCGTACCCCATCCATCAAGAAAATGCATAAGCAAATGCAGTAGCAGCTCATCCCTCACTTCAGCAGTCCTATAGAAGAAAGCAAATGACTGACCAGTGGTGAAGGCAATGGTGTCATACCTCTCGGAGCTATTCAAGGGGATTGCTTGAGCGGGTGGGATCTAAATACCACCTCCAACCTGGAGGATCCCAAGTCTTTCATAAAGAAGGTATTGGCTGAAGTGAGTGCGGCCTAGACAAGATGGTACTACTAGTGATGAGGAGGTAAAAAATGGGATATCATTCATCCATCTGTCTTTCATCACTTGGTCTATTACAAAATACATTTCATATATTTCAAATTATTAGCAAAGTTACACGACTAATGACAGGATGGGGAGAGGGTCAGTTTGTTCTTGAAGCAATTGGACGGGTCAAGGGCCCTAATGGCAAAGGGATTGCTCCAAAGAAACTACCACAGTCGTACATCAGCTAGTGCAATCGCTCGTGTCCGGGTGATTGATCCATTCTTCCATGCCAAAGTAGGATTTCCCTCTACCAACCACACATTCGTCGATGTGGGAGAGGCTCTCGGACATGTCGTTGACTGACCAAAGTCTTTGATCGACTATGATCTAGACACCCTCGCTAAACAATAGAAGGACGAGGTTGTTAAACAATCTGAGGAAAAAATTTGTGACTTCCTGGGCGTCATCGATGATGAGGTAAATTTGTGACTTTAATTAATAGCAAACTATAAGTGTTTAAATGTATTTTTTTTTCCAAATTAAAAACCGACTACTTTGTCAACATAGCTTGAGGATTTGACCACGAGTTGCAAGCGGATGAAAAAAATGGCCACGATGGAGATCTCCCCCCTAATATTGGCAAAGCTGTCATATCTCATGACTAAATCATTCGCACATATTTGGAAATTTTACTGATCACTTAACACATGTTTTGTTTACAACTACGTGCTGATTGTAAACGGACGCGCAAGAGAGGAGCTTCCAATTATGAGGGAGTTCATCAACCATTGCAACGAGAAGACAACAAAAATGAACCATAACTGGAAGGAAATATTTTACAACCAGTTCCCTGTATCAACATTTGCCAAACCATGCAAATCTGGCCTTTGCATCCAGCAACTTTTGGAATTTGGAGACAAGCTTGGGAATTGTCATGTGATGACACGGATCTCAAATGCACAAATGAATTTGTGGATGGGGTGAGTTCCAAATAATTTGATACATGTATTTTGTTCTCTAACATATTTATGAGACCGAATAACTTCTGCTGTGAAAGGCACATGTGGAGTAAAGTGGAGTCCACAAACAATGGCAGAATCCAGTTCTGTGTCTCCAACACTGGAAGAAATGACAACTTGCTTTAGGAGGAAGACATAACTTCCTAGATTCACCTCATCTAGGACTCAAGATTAACTCAGACGCGGCCATATATTTGGTGTCATACCTCAGGAGGGCAGAAATTTTTCATTGTAATTTAGATTGATATCTATTTCGTAAAATTCAACAGATATATTAACTTTAAAATTATAACATATTTCACACTGGTTCCTCATCCTCATTTGTCTCGGAAATGACCATGTCTACACATTGGACACACTCACCAATGGTATTCAGCCTAAAGATTACATAGAGACACTAGTTATTTCCAGGTAATAATTTTAGCACCATTAACCTTGCTTCTTCCGATAAGATTTTTTTCAAATGTAGTAGTTGAAACATGTCACAGGGTTGCGTGTCAATATGAGAGGTTGAAGAGGAACACTAAACCCTCATCGAATTTCAGCTGGAAGATAAAAAACATCAACATTAGTAGTAAGCATACATAGTTTAACATACTTCGTAAGTTTTCTTCTTAACGGACACTAATTTAATTATCGATTCTTTTATTCTATCTTAGCACCGACGACAAGGAAGTTGCTGGGAATGCGGCTACTAGGACATGCAATTCCTTGAGGAGCTTGCCCTCGAGACAACATCTGACAATCCTATCAACGTAAGTATTAAAACTCCAACACAAATGATATAATATGTGTATGGCTTACATTGCAGTAACCCTGTCATACAAACTAACTTTCAATCTGATTGAAACGCATTTTTTTCAGAGGAGCAAGGCCCATACAAAGCCTACGAACTTCAGGAGGTGGCGGTCAAGTGGTGCGAGGCATGGGTTAACATTCATGCAACGGTTGCCAGAAATGATCCAGACCAATTTCTTGAGTGATGTCTGTGGAAGGGTGATGGGAATTTGGCGTATATGAATTGATATGGCATGATGGCATATTGACATTGATTTCATTTATTCTTTTCATGGACAATTCGGTCATTGTTATTTACTTCTTTAGTTGCCGAGTAAATTTTCCAAGTAAGGGATTATTTATAATAATTTCCCCGTGGTTGATCCGGGATGGCACGACAATTTTAAAATTGACCCATGCAAACTTTCATACATTGAGCAGAAGTTGCCAATTAAGAACCGGTGCTAATTGGTAAGCGGTGCTTCAAACTCGGAACCGGTGACACCGGGGCCTAAATCATCACTACAACCAGTGCTGTTTTTAAAATTATCGGTGCTGTTGTGCGAAATGGAGAAAGAACAGAAAATATGAACGAAAATAACAAGACACAAGATTTACGTGGTTCACCAATTTGGCTACATCCACGGGAGACGAATTCACTAATTTTGTGCATAACAGAATTAGAGTTGGTTTACAGAGAGAAGAGAGACACTTTATATGTTGTCACCACTAAACCCAAACAAACTGGGCCAAAGACACTTTACAGCGAGACCCCCGTTTGTTTCCCGGGGGCGACTGCCGCCCCCCCCCCCCGGACCCCCAGGCAGGGTCGCAGAAGCGGCTATTACAGTATTCAAGGCATACCAACAAATCTCCACCTTGACTTGAATCCTCAAAGTAGAAAACTCCAGATGCACCATTACAGTGCCAGATGAGTAGACTTCGCCCTCCACTCCCGGGACTGCCCATAGAGCACCTAATCAGCTCTGATGTTCAACAAGTTCAAACAATGTTGAAACTTGCTATGTGGAACAGATTTGGTGAACATATCAGCGGGGTTATCTGCAGTTCCCACTTTCTTCACCCTGATTCTCCTCTCACTCCTCAAGAAATGATATCTGACATCAATATGCTTGGTCCTCTCATGATGGACCTGATCCTTGGCTAGGCAGATTGCACTCAAGCTGTCACAGTACACAGTAGCCTGATCATGATGTAGACCAAGATCACTAACTAGCCCTTTCAGCCATATTCCCTCCTTTGCAGCCTCTGTCAGAGCCATGTACTCTGCTTCCGTAGTAGACAACGTCCCTGTAGGTTGCAAAGTCGCCTTCCAACTAACCACAGAACCTCCCAAAGTGAATACATAACCAGTCATCGATCTCCTCGTGTCAACATCACCAACATAATCAGAATCAGAGTAGCCTATAACTAAGCACTCGGTATCACCTCCATAAATGAGACCCACATCAGACGTACCTCTAAGATACCTGAAAATCCTCTTCACAGCTTGCCAATGTTCCTTTCCCGGTTGCCCCATGAACCTGCTCACAACACTGACTGCCTGTGCTAAATCTAGCCTCGTGCAAACCATAGCATACATCAAGCTCCCCACCGCGCTGGCATAAGGAACCCGAGACATATACTCCTTCTCCTCATCTGACTGAGGAGAAAACATAGTGGTGAGATGAATATTTGCAGCACTAGGAGTGTCTATAGGCTTGGCTGTAGACATGCCAAACCTAGCCAACACTTTCTGAATGTAGCCTTTCTGTGACAAGAAAAGCTTCCGCTGACTTCAATCCCTAAGAATCTCCATTCCTAGTATCTTCTGAGCTGCACCCAGATCCTTCATCTCAAACTCAGCACTACGAAGTCCTTTCAACTTCTGAACCTCGTGCTTACTCTTTGCGGCTACCAGCATGTCATCTACATAAAGCACCAGATAGATGAATGACCCATCTCTCAACCTGCTGTAGTAGACACAACAGTCATAAGCACACCTCGTATATCCCAGCTGAAGCATGTAACTGTCAAACTTCTTGTACCACTGCCTCGGAGACTGCTTAAGTCCATACAAAGACTTCTTCAACTTGCAAACATACTTTTCCTTGCCAGGAACCTGGAAACCATCTG
This sequence comes from Rubia yunnanensis, assembly GCA_037428765.1. NCBI lineage: Eukaryota > Viridiplantae > Streptophyta > Magnoliopsida > Gentianales > Rubiaceae > Rubia > Rubia yunnanensis. Next base: position 57,316,827 of record CM075069.1, on the reverse strand, counting down.
GCTGAGTCATGTACAACTCTTCCTCCAACTCTCTATGTAGAAAAGCGGTCTTCACATCAAGTTGCTCGAGCTCCAAATCCTGATGTGTCACCAAGGCTAGCAACACTCTGATGGAAGTGTGTCTGACCACTGGTGAGAAAATCTCATTATAGTCTACCCCCTCCCTTTGACTGAAACCTCTTGCAACAACTCTTGCCTTGTACTTGACTCCCTCTGCAGGTGATATTCCTTCCTTCTTCTTGAAAAACCATTTGCAACTGATTACCTTTCTCCCTTGAGGCTGTTTGACCAATTCCCATGTCTGATTCTTCTAAAGAGACTCCATCTCATCTCCCGTTGCAGCAAGCCATTTATCAGCATCAGTACATGAAGTAGCCTCTCTGAAGGTTGATGGCTCTTGAGTATCCACTTCCTCGGCAACTGACAGTGCATAACCCACCATATCCTCAAACCCATATCTCTTTGGCGCCCCAACTCCAACCCTCCTGGGTCGGTCCTGAGCTAAACTGCGGACTGTAGCTCCTGATGGTTGAGGATCTGGTGGTGGAGATTCCGGTATCTCAGATTCTGTCTGTGGCTCTTGATCCACCTCAAATTGTTCCAATCTATTTTCACCTTGAGTGACTTCAAGCTCCACCTGTTTATCAACTCCACTAGTTTCTGGCACAACTGTGGGCTTCACCATAGATCTAAGCAAAGAATTTTCATCAAAGACAACGTCCCTGCTCAGAATAACCCTCTTCTCAGATGGAGACCATATCCTGGAGCCTTTAACTCCATCTCCATAACCCACAAAGACACCCTTCTTGGCTCAGGGCTATAACTTACCATCACTAACATGATAATAAGATGTACAACCAAAAAATTTTAACTTGGAGTAATCAACAACTTTACCTGACCACAACTCCATAGGTATTTTGCACTCTATACCCGTGTGAGGCCCGCGGTTGATCAGGTAACAAGTTGTACTCACCGCCTCTGCCCAGAATCTCGTTTCCAAACCAGCATTAGAGAGCATGCACCTCGCTCTCGCCAGCAATGTCTAATTCATCCGCTCAGCTACGCCATTCTGCTGTGGCGTATTCCTGACTGTATGATGATGAGCAATCCCTTCATCCCTACAAAACTGATCAAACTCAGACGAGCAGAATTCCAGCCCATTATCAGTTCGAAGCCTCTTGATCTTCTTCCCAGTCTGATTCTCCACCAAAGCTTTCCACTCCTTGAACTTCGAGAAAGCTTCACTCTTATGTTTCATCATGATAACCCAAGTCATCCTTGAGTAATCATCAATCAGAGAAACAAAGTACCTGTGACCTCCCAGTGACTCAACTCGGGAAAGTCCCCAACAATCAGAATGGATGTAATCCAATGTGCCCTTTGTTCTATGAATCGCCTTAGGAAACTTGCTGCGGTGATGCTTCCCAAAAACGCAATGCTCACAGAAGTCCAAGCTCTTGATCTTGTGGCCACCAAGAAGATCATACTTCGACAGAATCTGCATCCCTCTTTCACCCATGTGACCAAGCCTCATATGCCATAACTTAGTCATATCATCCTGGTGAACCTCCGAAGATGCAACATTAACAGAATCCATAACCGTGGAACCTTGTAGAAAATACAAAGTACCATGCAGAACACCTTTCAGAACCAGCCTAGAACCTTTGCAGACACACAGAACTCCATCACTCCCTGAGTAGACGAAACCCTTTCTATCCAACGTAGGAAGAGAAATCAGATTCTTTGTCATCGATGGAACATGCCTGACATCGTTCAAAGTACAGAAACTACCATCATGCGTCCTGATCTTGATTGAACCAATCCCAACTACCTTGCATGCAACACCATTTGCCGTAGTAATGATGCCCTCAGCTTGCTCATAAGTTGAGAAATAATCTCTCCTTGGGCATACATGGTAAGATGCCCCAGAATCAAGAAACCACGCATTAGAATGATTATTTTGCCCAGTAACAGCTAGAGCAAAATCATCTTCAGAACTGAAATCCCCTTCAGCCACAGCAGCAGTACCAGATGTACTCCCAGATTTACTAGCCTTCTTCGGACACTCCTTTTTCCAATGCCCCTTCTCCTTACAGTAGTTACAAACATCATTGGCCTTGGGACCCTTTGACGATGACTTCTTGCCCTTCTTCTTATTGCCGGTTTCCTTGCCTTTTGTGTTTCCGTCACTAGCAAACAAGCCAGTGGCCTGACTTTTTGTACCTGTACTGTTTGCCTTATGTCGCAACTCTCTACTATGGAGAGAGAATCTTACTTCCTCCAGAGACACAGAATCTTTACCAACAATAAATGGCTGAACAAAATTCTCATACGAAAGTGGTAAAGAAACTAGCAAAATCAAAGCAGCATCTTCATCTTCAATTTTCACATCTATATTTCGTAATTCTAATAACAAAGTATTCAATTGCTCTAGATGGTCTCTGAGTTGCGTACCTTCCTGCATTCGGAGACCGAAGAGGCGTTGTTTCAGAAGCAACTTGTTGGTTAGAGATTTCGTCATATACAAACTCTCCAACTTCAGCCACAGTTGTGCAGCAGTCTCCTGATCTGAGACCTCAGTGATGATTTCGTCCGCGAGACACAGCATAATCGTCGAGTGTGCCTTTTCTTCCAGACTCACAACATCGCCAGAACTGCTCGCGAAATCCTTCGTCAGCGGAGTCCATAAACCTTGCTGTTTCAGCAAAGCTCGCATCTTGATCTGCCATAAACTGAAACTGTTTCTCCCAGTAAACTTCTCGATCTTCACGTTCAACCCAGACATCTTTCTCCCCGATCAGCCCCGATCTGATGAGCCCAGAATCCGATATACCCACTACGGATATCTCCAGAAAAAGAAACCGCTCTGATACTAGTTTGTTGTGCGGAATGGAGAAAGAACAGAAAATATGAACGAAAATAACAAGACACAAGATTTACGTGGTTCACCAATTTGGCTACATCCACGGGAGACGAATTCACTAATTTTGTGCGGAACAGAATTAGAGTTGGTTTACAGAGAGAAGAGAGACACTTTATATGTTGTCTCCACTAAACCCTAACAAACTGGGCCAAAAACACAATTCGGCCCAAATCAACAGCAGTCCAATAAAGAGACAAGCGAGACCCCCGTTTGTTTCCCGGGGGCGACTGCCGCCCCCCCGGACCCCCAGGCAGGGTCGCGGAAGCGGCTATTACAGTATTCAAGGCATACCAACAGGTGCTATAAATCATCAATACTACCGGTGCTATTTTTAAAAGTACCGGTGCTAAAAATGATACTTATAAACACCGGAAAACTTTCTTTACCAGTGCTAGAATATGATCACCGGTACATATATTTACTACCGGTGCTCAAAAACTGTACCAGGCATGTCAATTTTTTTCATCGGTAATTTAATTTCTAAGCACCAGTTCATAACATACTGATACTCAACTTTTAGCACCGGTACTAGTTCTTACTATCGGTGCTAGAAAATTATACCTAGCCGGCATATTTGTGCACTGGTATCCAAAATTTTTATCACCAGTATGCAACTTATCGGTGCTAATTATTAACACCGGTATGTCTTACCGGTGTTATTACGACGACTTTTTAGCACCGGTCACATACGCACCGGTATCCCAGAGGGCAAATAATCGATGACTATGTTGGGCTTCTACCGGCGTCTATGGGGTTCCTCCCAGTAATGTACGAGCAGCAATCGGATGGTTATGCTAGCATGCCAAAATGCCACCAATCGTACGGTCCGGTCAATACTATTCCCCACCCATCTGGACCGAACTCCAATCACGTTGGAGACCCCGATAAACATAGACAAGTAATCAAGTTGCACACAGTCGAATTTGACATGGCAAGATGAAGTACAAGCCGATCATTCACATATAATATCACAATAATTAACATTTACATAAGATCACAATAATTAAAAACATTGTGATAAAGTACAAGTCGTACTTAATTATTATGAAAAAAATAATAACAATACTAATCACAATATTAACATAATATTTTATGCCTAATCTAAAATTTCCAAATAACACATTTAAAGCAATAAGCATAATATAGTATGCAATATTCACTTTTCATCCAGTTCGGGTGATGGAAACACTCGCCTTTAAAATACCAATTACCATAGCAACTGGTATGATGGAAGACGTCTTCTTCTACAAGAAATGAGGCAATATTTTTTGGTGCCAGAGAGCATTACTCACATGATAATTAATGAAAGCATCTCCCTAAAGGCTATTACGGCTAGCTCTGGGCCGCCCTGACCATCCGACACCACAGGTCCGGTCAGGGGGTAAGTCACGGTAGCCCAACGCCAGGACCATTGGGCCGTCCACACTCGGTGCTCACCAGGAGGCCCCTCCGCCACAAGGCCCAAGAGCCTTGCTTTGAATTGGTCACTCCCACACTGTAGCTGCCGATCTTCGAACCGGAGACCTCTCGATGAGGAACCCAACTCCCAACCGCTGGGGTACACCCGTGGGTGTATGAAAGCATCTCCCTAGGGATTACATTTTGAGCAACCAACTTACCAATCAAACCACATATCATGTGTACCGAATATGTTGGTAACTGATAACGTGGTACGATGGACTTTAGCAAATATCTAATGGATTGGGTGGATTTTAATATTGTTCCCAGTATGGATAATGGGGCGGGTATGTGTATGAAAATTTTATGTGGATATGGTTTGGAGATACCATTATCTATACTCTATAATATAGGCCTTATTCATATTCCCGCCCTACCCCATTGTCATCCCTAATCCCTGGGGTGAGATTTGACCGCCCACCTCATTTCCTTCATGTTTATTTTATATTTTTTTAATGTTTATTATATTATTGTAAATTTATTATTTATTTTATTGTTACTAGCATTCTTTTTTTTTCAATGATTGAACTTCATAGACAATTGTTCAATGTACTGATTTTAGTTGTAATTTTGATATTGTAAGGCTGGATACATATTTTCTGTTAAGATCATATGAATTATAGAATTTTATCATAATATATTATGTAATTATTTAATTGACAATTCAATTTACTATTTCTGACTTTAACTTTTAAATGTACAAACTTTTTTCCTATATCAGCATATTATAATTTATTACCTATTTTCTTCGAGTCCGTCTCTTGAAAGACGGTCTTTCCATAAGTCATGAAAATACCAAGGTTTAAAGTGTAAATTAGAAGAAATGAGGATAAAATTTTTGGGTTGTAAATTTTATAACTATTACATATTGCATACTAATTTTTTAATATTACAACTAAAACCTTTTACCTTTTATTATTCTAATTGAACCCCGTCTTTCCATAAGTATATAGAAATATCGTTTTTCCCAAACCTTTGCCATTTTCTTTAGTTCCTTACCTATTTCTTGAATCATACCCTTAACTAAGCACGCACATTATAGTAAATCCATCATTTGACATCGTTATCATTATTATAATTTATTCATTTATTTATGACAGAGTCTTGGGAAAGACCGTCTTTCCATAGACTTATGGAAAGACCGTCTTTCCATAGACTTATGGAAAGACCGTCTTTCCATAGACTTATGGAAAGACCGTCTTTCCATAGACTTATGGAAAGACGGGGTTTAATTATAAATATAGAAAGTCAGGGATTAGGTATCAAATATCCAGAAATTGGACCTCACGCGCCGTATATATAGGGATGTTTTTTTGCTTCGTCCATATTCATTTTAATTTCCGAAATTCTCTCTTCTCCTTCGTCCATATTCTTCTTCTCCGTCAGGGTTTCCCATCGCGATTTCCATTGGAATTCACCGTAGCTTTTTGCCGAATCGGTGTTTCATTTTGTTCACCACGGGTTATATGCTACTTTTGAGCTGATTTTTTGCTTCGTTTTAGGTTTTTATGTTCGTAGCTGATTTTTTGCTTCGCTTTAGGTTTCCGATCGCGTTTTTCATCGGAATTCACCGTAGTTTTTTCCGAATCAGTGTTTCTTTTAGTTTGCCACAGGTTATATTCTACTTTTGAGCTGATTTTTGGCTTCGTTTTAGGTTTTAAAGTTCCTAGTTTAGGGTTTTTGTTTTGGATCTGATATATTTTGTGTGTTATTGCAGCGTAATGGTTAAGAGGAAGGAAGTTTCGGTCGACAGTGTTCATATTGATGAAGGTGATGTTTATTTTTCTATTTTTGCTCTTATTGTATGTTTTTGTTGTCAAATGTTGAATGCTTTGCTTTATGTTGCCTTTTAACCGGTTTTTTTATTTTATTTGTGAGATGATTTTTGTATTTTTTTACATGTTTTCCCCAATTTACTAGGTTTAGGGTTTACAAAATTTGTTAATAGTTTTGGTTTTACTATTACAAGATCTGTTAATAGCTTTGGTGTTTACATGAATTTGTAAAGGTTACTGCAATTTTGTTGAAAAGTATCCCTTCATAGTGTGCATGATGCTATACTTTGCATAACTATTCTCATTCACTTGCTTAGCTACTCGTATTGTTGCCTTCCTTGGCATTTTGGCTTTTTCAAAGGAGTGAATGAAATAAATTCTTATTTAAACAGAAGCAGCATCATGCAATTTTGACTAAATCTTGTGAAACATGTAAACTTGTTTTGTTACCTAGCTAATGGTCACTAGATCGATTAATGTATGTACTCGGAGTATACATTTGCACTGTATAGTTGGTTGAGTTGCAATGTGTACATTTGAGCTTGTCTTCTTGCTTTGTGCATACTTCTTGGTTTTGGGCAACTCTTCCAGAGCATTCTCTGTATTTCCCCTTTAGGAGTGATAAGTAAATTCTAAGAATATGGATTTTCTGCTACTAAATGAATTCCTTCCTCACTGATAGTGCACAATGTACATAAGGACTGAAAGTATAAAAAATGCATAATGAATGTTTCAACTTTCAGTTGTGAAGCTTTATTGTATTAAAACTATTTGCTCTTATTGAACAGTGTTTTATATTTAAAGTCCATGTTGGATGACTGCATTGCGTGACTTTCAAATCATTTGGCTTGTATAATGTACTCATGGCTTCTCTGTTGTTTCTCTTTTCATGAATGTTACTGTCTTCCCTTAATGTTGGATGCTTGTTTTGGTGTTTACATTATTTTTGTAAAGGTTGCTGATGCAATGTAGTCCCTGGTTTTCATTGGAATCTGAAGTTTATTCAAGATTTGCATTTGTTTGATTTTAAGACTAAGAACTGACTTAGGTTTCTGTTTTCTTTTTAGTGTTTAAATTCATACGAGGCTTGGGTTTTTGTATTTTAAAAGGTTGTTATATTAGTATGTTACATTATCAGTTAATATTATAAGGTTCATTATTATATCTGTGATGTTGCTGTTTTATTATTATTACTGACTAGTTTGGTTTTGTACAAATAGGATTGCATAAATCATCACGCATCGGGAATTTATCCACTATGCCATTGGATCTTCCCAATAAGGGGAAGAATGCTGATGATTCTGATTTTGTCGAGGATATTGTGCTTAGTGAGAGACCTAAGAAGGTCAAGTTGGTGTCAGGAAAAGAGTGGGTAGTGGAAAGCTAGCACAAATAACTGAGAAGAAGAAATTAATTGAAGCTGAGAAGGCTCTTCAAGCTGAGAAGGCACTTCAAGCTGAGAAAGACCATGCGGCAATTGAAGCTGAGAAGAAGAAGGAAGCAATTGAAGCTGAGAAGAAAAGGGCTGCAATTGAAGCTGAGAAGAAAAAGGCGGCAATTGAAGCTGAGAAGAAGGCAGCTATTGAAGCTGAGAAGAATAAGGCAGCATTTGAAGCTGAGAAGAAGAAGGCGGGAGTTGAAGCTGAGAAGAAGAAGAAGGTTGTTGAGAAGGCAACAAAAAAGAAGACTGATGGTGATGCAGGAGTCAAGAAGAGAGATCGGGAGGTTCAACAAGTTATGACGCTAGTGGGCAGTGATGGAGCAAAGTAAGTTTTTCATTTTTCAACATGATGCTTTTATGGTGAAACATGTTTTTGCCTTGAAACAGTTTCTGTTTTAGTTTTATAAATGCGTGTTATATTATTGAAGAACCTAGCCTATACGTATTTTTCAACATGATGTTTTTATGGTGAAACATGTGATTTTTCCCTTGAAACAGTTTCTATTTTAGTTTTATAAATGCGTGTTATATTATTAAAGAACCTAACCTATATGTATTTTTCAACATGATGCTTTTATGGTGAAACATGTGATTTTTTTTCCCTTGAATAGTTTCTGTTTTAGTTTTATAAATGTATGTCATATTATTAAAAAACCTAACCTATAGGTATTTTTCAACATGATGCTTTTATGGTGAAACATGTGATTTTTTGCCTTGAATAGTTTCTGTTTTAGTTTTATAAATATGTGTTATATTATTGAAGAACCTAACCTATACGTATTTTACAACATGATGTTTTTATGGTGAAACATGTTATTTTTGCCTTGGATAGTTCCTGTTTTAGTTTTATGAATGCGTGTCATATTATTGAAAAACCTAACCTATACGTAATTTTCAACATGATGCTTTTATGGTGAAACATGTGATTTTTTTGCCTTGAATAGTTCTTGTTTTAGTTTTATGAATGCGTGTCATATTATTGAAGAACCTAACCTATACGTATTTTTCAACATGATGCTTTTATGGTGAAACATGTGATTTTTGCCTTGGAACAATTACTGTTTTAGTTTTATAAATACGTGTCATATTATTGAAGAACCTAACCTATACGTAATTTTCAACATGATGTTTTTATCGTGAAACATGTAATTTTTGGCTTGAATAGTTCTTGATTTAGTTTTATGAATGTGCATCATATTATTGAAGAACCTAACCTATACGTATTTTTCAACATGATGCTTTTATGGTGAAACATGTGATTTTTGCCTTGGAACAGTTCCTGTTTTAGTTTTATAAATACGTGTCATATTATTGAAGAACCTAACCTATACGTAATTTTCAACATGATGTTTTTATGGTGAAACATGTGATTTTTGCCTTGAATAGTTCTTGATTTAGTTTTATGAATGTGTGTCATATTATTGAAGAACCTAACCTATACGTATTTTTCAACATGATGCTTTTATGGTGAAACATGTGATTTTTGCCTTGGAACAGTTCCTGTTTTAGTTTTATGAATACGTGTCATATTATTGAAGAACCTAACCTATACGTATTTTTCAACATGATGCTTTTATGGTGAAACATGTGATTTTTACCTTGGAACAGTTCCTGATTTAGTTTTATGAATGCGTGTCATATTATTGAAGAACCTAACCTATACGTATTTTTCAACATGATGCTTTTATGGTGAAACATGTAATTTTTGCCTTGGAACAGTTCCTGTTTTAGTTTTATGAATACGTGTCATATTATTGAAGAACCTAACCTATACGTATTTTTCAACATGATGCTTTTATGGTGAAACATGTGATTTCTGCCTTGGAACAGTTCCTGATTTAGTTTTATGAATGTGTGTCATATTATTGAAGAACCTAACCTATACGTATTTTTCAACATGATGCTTTTATGGTGAAACATGTGATTTTTGCCTTGGAACAATTCCTGATTTTGTTTTATGAATGCGTGTCATAGTTTAGTTTAATGGTTTTACTGTTTATATTAAAGTACTTGCTGTTTATTCATGATGTGATTGTATGTTGCTTTTAGTGAGTGGAGTTATTATTCTATAAAGCAGTGTACCTTTTTTTAAAATAAGGTTAACTTTTTAGTTATAATATATCATGTTATTGATGTGTTGTTATTTGCAATTGTAGGGTTGAGAAGGTCTACAAGTCCTCTTGTAGACCGGACTTGATTAAAGAGTTAAATGGCTTATTGTCCGAGTGTCAAATGGCTGATGTCCTCTCTTTAGGTTTTGGTAGCTTACCGGAGATTAATATCCGTAAGTTACCCCTAAAAATCGTTCCCTTTCTAGTGCAAAATTTTGATCCGGGCTTTTGTGTCCAATATATTGGTGCTGACAAGTATACCCTTTCCTCGGATGACGTATTTGATGTTCTTGGATTGCCTATATCTGATGAGAAAGTGGTGGAAATCAGTCATGCGAGCAAGGGTCAAAAGCTAGATTTAGAATTAAGGGGACGATGGAAGGACATGTTTAAACTTGGAGAGAAAGATGAAATTCCATTAGATCTGGTTTTTTATTATATGATGGGGTTGACGGATGGAGGCGAGGATTTTCAGCGTTGCTTTATCTTGTACTGTGTTGGGCACATATGAAGCTCTTAAGAGCTGTTGAAGATGTCTGTAGGATTAAAAAGCTGAATTGGTGTGGGTACGTTCTTCAGAAATTGTGTGAGGGTGTGCAGAGATTTAAGAAGGTTCCTTCATATAAGGCAGTGAGTGGCTGCGTGTACTTTCTCTTAATTCAATTTTTGCAGCGTGTGCCTTATCACGGTATGAAGGATTCTTTGGATGTACCCCTTCTTAAGCATTGGACTGATGAAAAGATGAAAAAAAGGTGCGAGTGGCTGAAGAAATGTGGTTATGAGCGAGCTGTACTACTGAAGGAAGTGTATCCTTTGACCGAGTGTGGTAGATTGAGAGCTGGTGGGTCAAAAGGTAGTACGAGACGCGTTCATAATGTTGCTGCTTCTGATAGTCGAGTTCTGCATTTCGATATTCCTCTTGGGGTTCCAACAGATTTAGTTATTGCAACCCTAAAAATGAATGAGAGTAAGGTGTTTCATTTGTGATTTGTTTTATGTTGGTTTAATTGTATTTTAGTTAAATTATTTGTTTTTTTACAAGCTGCTAGTGAGGCATTTGCCTTATTTCGGAGGGATATGGACGTGGTTAGTGCTAAACTATCTGAACGTTTGTCGAAAGCAGCACAACCAGCCCCTCGGGATGATCCTGACACGGATTCTGACTATCAGCTTAGCTCTCAAGACTTTTTTGAAGATCCTGCCATATTGAAACAGATTGATGAGTTGTGTGATGGTTTCAAGAAGAAAGTTACTGATTCGATGCCTAGTTTTGACCTTCATATTGATGATTGACATTTACATTGTTTGAAAATATTTTGTAATAGGCTGGTGTGGATTTAGTTGTTGGGGCCAGAAATTGAATATTTTGGATGAAAACAAAATTTAAACTTTAAGCATGGATGACAGGTTCTCTGACTTTAAGCATGACAGGGTGGATGTTTATGTTAAAACAGTGACAGTTTACTGTGATACATGCTCACTTTAAAATGTTAATGTCAGAAGTTTATTTTTAGAAGTTTATAGGTTCTCTGACTTTAAGCATGATAGGGTGGATGTTTTATGTTAAAACAGTGACGGTTTAATGTGATACATGCTCACTTTAAAATGTTAGTGTCAGAAGTTTATTTTCAGAAGTTTATAGGTTCTCTGACTTTAAGCATGACAGGGTGGATGTTTTATGTTAAAACAGTGACGGTTTACTGTGATACATACTCACTTTAAAATTTTAATGTCAGAAGTTTATTTTCAGAAGTTTATAGGTTCTCTGACTTTAAGCATGACAGGGTGGATGTTTATGTTAAAGCAATGACAGTTTACTGTGATACATGCTCACTTTAAAATGTTAGTGTCAGAAGTTTATTTTCAGAAGTTTATAGGTTCTCTGACTTTAAGCATGACAGGGTGGATGTTTTATGTTAGAACAGTGACGGTTTACTGTGATACATACTCACTTTAAAATGTTAATGTCAGACTTGATATTTGGGTTAAAACATTGAGACTTTATAGTGATAGATGTTCATTACGAAATGTATAATTGATACGATTTTTTAATACAGTATAATGTCGATTCTACGATTGTAATGAAGGTTTTATCAAAAAACATTAATACTTTAGAATAAACTTTGTAATGAATGGTCTATAATGCGACTTAAAAAGAACCTTCGGGTTCTGAATTACACTCAAGTGATATGCTGTTTTGGTGTTTTGGTACCAAACTCATTTGTAGATCGTTTGCCTTTCTCTAATGCCGACTTAATTCTTGCACGCCTTCCTTTTGTCTTTGCATACTTTGGATCGAGTGTGTTTGTTGTGACTGAACTTGATGCACTAATAGCCTCATTTTGTTCTGTGGCACTTGATTCTGTAGATAAGATTTGCTGAATTTCGATTGTTTGTTTACCTAGTGCATCTTCGAGAACTCCTCTAGCATTTACACTGTCTTCACTCTTCAAGATCAGGTTGTAGAATTTCCTTGCCATTTCATGACGCCATGGAATGGTGTCCTTCAATTTCTTTATTGTCGGGTCTATGTCTTGCTTGAGGTATTTATCCCAGACCTATTTCTTCACATTCTTTGTCCATCTTGTAGAAATGTACTGTGGGGGTATTCTGGAGATGGAATGGTGGTGCAAAACTCGAATGCAATGAAAGCACAACATACCTATTTCAAGCAGTGAAGGGTGTACAAATTATGTTAAAACAGTAATTGTTTGTACTAAAATCGTAATTGTTTATAAGCAGAATATTTTATCAACTGCATACCTGTTTCTTCAAAGGCCTTGCAAGAACAGTTGAGCTCAATTGATGCTTGTGTTTTATTGAACATTACTGATTCTATTAATGTTGGGTGCTTCTCCCAACTTACTTCAAATAGTTTGAAATTGCCACCGTTGTAGCTTTCCGCTATTGTTGTTGCCATTGCGATGTCGAATTCCTTCTTGAAGTCATTATATAGCTTCAGAGTGTAGACCTCACCTGCATGTTTTAGAAGCCCAGCATGACTATCATGTGCTGATTTTGGTATGGATCGAGCGCAGTTGTGTTCGGCTATGCTTTCTATGCTTCTCCATTTCTTGACAGTTTTCTCAAATATCTTCAAGAATTGAGTGAGAGATGTTGTTTTACTAGCATTGAACATGATGGCATTGTTGGTAGTCTCACTCCTTTGTGATGCTAGAATTCCGGCTGAGAAAAAATCCTTGTTCAAAGTTGGGCACCATTTAGTGCGGATATTATATAAACGTTGAAACCAAGCCATATGTCTTGATCATGGTCTGCCAACTGTCTTCAAATTCTTCATGATTAACACACCCTGTTAAGCAACGATCAAATGCCTTTTTGAATGTACCGTCTTTCTTCAATTCTCCATAGTGCATACAAGCATTTTGCTGAAGGTACCATATGCATAGTCGGTGTCTTGTTGTTGGTAAAACCTGTTCCAGTGTTTAATGTTGAAACACATGAGTCATATACTAAAACAGTAATTGTTTATATAGAAACCTCAATTGTTTATGAAGAAACCTCAATTGTTTATGATTGGTAAGGTAAACAGGATTTGTAAGGTAAACAATACCTTTTCTATTGCAGTCGCCATTGCTTGGTCTTGATCAGTGAATATGGTTATGGGTTTTTTCCCTCCCATGCATTTTATGAAGGTTTCAAGCAACCATTCAAACGTTGGTGCCTTTTCATCAGATATGAAAGCACAAGCAAACATGACGTTCTTCCAATGGTTGTTGATGCCCACAAATGGAGCACATATTAGGTTGTATTTGTTTGTTCTAAAGGTTGTGTCGAACACCAACACATCTCCAAACAATGTGTAATCCTCCTTCATCATCGAGTCTCTCCAAAATAAGGCTGATAACCTGCTTTCATCATCCATCTTCACTCGAAAGAAAAAATCTGCATCTTCTTCATTCTTTTGTTGAAGCTGCTCTATAACAGTTTGTGCATCCCCACCTTCAATCACCTTCATTCTCAGCCTTCCAATGTAGTTTATATGGTCCCTCATGGTATGCCCTAAATTCTCTTCACCTCCAGTTTCATGGACCAAGTAATTGAAGCCAATTGATGGCTTTAATCCAACGGCTTCCATCCCCTCTATGATCTTGGTCTTCTCTGCTGTGATTTTTCTCTCACTACGTTGTAGATATTGCCAAGCTGGTCTTGTAAAGTCATGGTTGTGCTGCAAGATATGGTCCATCACTTTATAAAGGTTGTCCACCAACTTGATTCGTATTTCAGCCATACAACCTGTTCTAGTTATAGAAAATTCCTTTGTCTTTCTCCTTTTCGAGGTTGATTCATTTGATCCATCACAGATTGGCATTGGTGGGGTTGATGTTGCTTTTTTCTCTCGAGTTATCACTTGACATGAGCATGAAAAGTACTTTTCAGTAATGATTCCTTCATTGTTCTTCCTTTGTGTGGTTTTTTTGTAGCTGAATCCTAATTTGTTAGCATGCCATTTGTAGAGGTCCTCTAATTCTTGCAGCATTCTTGCTTGAATCCCATCAAAGCATTCAGTCACGTCAATTTCAGCTAAGCTTGGTAGATAGCCATACACTGCAGTAATTTCATATAAAACATTAGAGTTTTAGACTGAAACACTTCATATATAATTTAAATCATATAGGTTTTATATATTACTGAAACACTGAAAAACTGAAACACTTGATAAATTACTCATTCGTAATTTCAGTTAACTTTTCTTTTTGGTTTTTCTTCTCTGATCCAAGACAATTAAATATGTTCAGTATAAACACTAAATCTTTATATTGAAACTTGAACTTTAAGTGTTAAAACAATAATGAAATTAGGGCACAACTAACAACAATATGTTTGCAGCAACAATGTTAGCAGCAACAAGAAGATTTCATGAACAGAAGAGATTCAGATTTGTTAAAAAAAACATACTACTTATGACTTAAAAGGCATCACTGTGTATGTGCAACATTCAGTTTTTAATGAATCTAATTCTGTATAGATTACAAGGGAGACATACACTCAGTAGGCATAACAGCAGCAACAACAAGATATTGTTCAATTTCATGAATAGAAGAGATTCAAATTTGTTCAACAAAAACATACTACTTATGACTTAAAAGGCATCACTGTGTATGTGCAACATTCAGTTTTTAATGAATCTAATTCCGTATAGATTACAAGGGAGACATACACTCAGTAGGCATAACAGCAGCAACAACAAGATATTGTTCGATTTCATGAACAGAAGAGATTCAGATTTGTTCAACAAAAACATACTACTTATGACTTAAAAGGCATCACTGTGTATGTGCAACATTCAGTTCTTAATGAATCTAATTCTGTATAGATTACAAGGGAGACATACACTCAGTAGGCATAACAGCAGCAACAACAAGATGTTCTTCAATTTCTTCTTCAATTTCGATCATCTGAAGAACAGGATTAAATCAAATTAATAAAACATTACGATTATATTGCTCTTCAAAAATTAAATTGCAAATAAAAATCACACAATTCTGGTCATAAATATTTGTACAATTACCTCGCCAGAATTCATGAGGCAGATCGGCAACTTTTTTGGAATCGGCAAATCGCCTGAATTCATGAGGCAAGTCGGCGAGATGTCTGCAACATTTAGGTTTTAGGGTGATATCAGCAACGTTTCCGTTTCCGGCGGCGATAAATTCAGGCGAGCAGAGTAGATGGGTTTAGGAAAAAACATAGCAGAAGGATTTGGGGAATAAAGGATGGGTTTTAGCGTGAACCCATTTGAGAATAAAGGCGTGTGAACCCGACCCACAAATTTCATTGCAATTTCCTAAAATTGCAATGTAGTCCTTGGTCTTTCCATAGCCTTTCCATAGCTTATGGAAAGACCGTCTTTCAAGAGACGGACTCTTTATTTATTACTAGATACAATGCACTCCACTTTGTGCAGTTAAGCCCGGATTAATCAGTATTATTTGATGTATAAAGTTATAAGCACACTGATGATTTCCATATACTTCCTTCAAGTGAAATCACAATCCCAGAGACGTTGTGGTATCTCCAACGATCTCCCTATGGAGTATTGAGCAATTCATGGAAATCCAAACCTACATTGTACAAACAAGCTTATGTCAGAAGGATTCGAAACAAATTCACTCAAGTGAGGCCAAATTGCACTCCGAAGAACTCAATTTTACTATAGCTTTCTTTGCTGCGCAAAACAGAACTTCCTTCACAAGATGTTGCACGGGATCTCCCTCAGAGAAGGAAGACATGAACATCTCAACTTCAGTTACAGCTTCTTCATTGGTTAAGTACTGATAAAGCCCGTCCAAGGATTGGATTAAGAACCTATCTCTCGGCCCGAGTCTATGGTCGTAAAGAGAAGGCAGGCATTTGATGACAAGAGAGGCATTTTGGTTGGAAAGAACAACAGTTGGGCCAGATAATCAACAACCCAAGCCAAAGCTTTGGCTGAACATAAAACATCGCAGGAAAAAACTTCAAAAGGAGTACACATGAGTTAATGGAACAATATATCTCTATAAAATCGGGATATGAACCTAAGAATAGTATGAAGTAGCAGCTATCAATATTCTGGCAGTATGTCCGAACCTAGACAAGAACCTATACCGCTCAATCGAGCCAGCAATCTTAACGGCCTTTCTTCCCTTATAGCATCTCTGTCAAGAGAAAACAGTCAAAGACTGGTAGAAACATAAAAATTTACGAACTATAAAATCCTTAGCCACACAAAGTTTTCAAGCTAGGGAAATTGAAGTAAAGGGGTACATTAGACTGCAGATAACAGAAATCCACCTGAATATTGATTGTAGCTACGTTCATCTTACATAGCAGGTGGTGGCGATTCCTTTCGAGCCTGGTTTGTTCCACAAGCTTCTTCTGGTGCACTTTCAGTGGGATCTGCTGCTCTACCTGATTCGTCACAATCTTCATCTTCAGCAAGAGGAATACATCGTCTAGATGCTTCAACACCATTCCCAAAGTCCTCATCTCTGCCGCCAACATTAAAAAATATAGTGATGAACCCCAACCTACAAATCAGTTCATGGAAAATAAAACTGAATTGAATTCCGTGGGAAACATACTTGCTTCTGAGAAGAAAGGAGAGAAGTCTGAGGTTAACATTGACGTTAATTTCGAGGATTTGGCTATGTCGACAGAGGACTTCAACGAGGCATATCAGAAGGTTGTTTGTATTAAAGCTGGAATGTTGGCTCTTCGGCATGATGCCACTCAGGCAAACCATGAGGACTTTACTGAAGGCATCACTCAAGTTTAAGGCAAGAAGAAAGCTAGCCTAAATGAATAATACTTGTTTTTTTAGACCAAATATTGAACACTTGTAATGCAGTTCTGAAATTAAAAACAACATACCGTACAAACAATCAATTCCATAAGAAATGGCTAGACGGTAGAGTCCTCGAACCTAGGTGTTTACCGCTTTTCTCGGTGGATAAACACAGGGCCAATGGTAATATGGAACACATGGTACAGCCACCGAGCTGACTAGAATACTTGAGAAAATACCCAAATTATGGTAAAATGAAATGCTAAGATGGAGGTTACTTGTGAAAGTTGTTTGTGTGGAAATTTCACCTTTAGAACTCGAAAATGTATTTAGCATGATTCCTTTGACAAATCTCTGCAGCAGTAATTGGGAATTCTCAGGATCATCCGTATCCATTGAGCTTTTGAATTTCATTATTCTTTCAATTTTATCTCCTTTAGGTTATTCCCCGTCCAGAGAAAGAAGCATGGGGACATATCTGAAAATTCTAAATGAAAAAATCAATTCTTTTAGTTACATATAATTGAAGACATTCAAAAAAGTTGCTCAATGCCATAAATATTGCAAAGGTCAGCATTAAAATCTTCATTCTGTTTGCTAACCCCATATCTACAACAAATGACCAAGCTTCACAATTAAGAAGCCTTAGATTCATGACATAATCTCAAGGCTAGTAAAAGACTGCATTACATGCTAGGGAGAGAAAAAATCCAGGTTGCCAGCACAAACTGATTATAGATCATACACAGGTTAAAGTATATTGAGAGAATCAAACAGACAAGAAATTGAATGTTTTCATATTCTCATGCAAGCGCCGCTGTAAAATGTAGCTCGGAGTATAATGACAAGATAGAATTATGTCACAGTGGTTAACAAGTTGAAGTGAACCCTGAGACGAAGACTTCAACCGTGGAGTCTCCCTAGGTTTCTAATTATTACATTATACATGTTTTTTAGAAGAAGAAGAAAGTACCTTAAGTTGCTTGGCGACATCTCTGGCAGAGGAACCTGACACTTCAATCCAAGTCTTGGAGAACAGAGCACATGCCGAAAGCATGAAGACAATGTAAAACAGTGTGTGGAATGGGTCGGCAGCTATATCAGCCAAGCTGAAATATTGCAAGTATGTCAGTTCAATAATTATACTCCCTCTGGTCCTCTAGTTATGTCCCTCTTTTTTTATTGGGATGATTTTTTTATTGTGGCTCCTTCTTCTTTTGGTAAATACTAGGTTATTTTCATCCACCAATCTTACTTTTTATACTCCCAATTCAATCTCCACCTCTCCTTTCTCTTTTCAAAAAAATTTGTGCCATTTTCATGAGGCCATATATAGTGGACCAGAGGGAGTATATACAAATAAGAAGAGCATGGAAAATAAATACTCCCTCCGTCCCAGGGGAATTTGCACAGAATCTTTTTCACGGTCTCCAAAAAATATGTTTGACTGTAAATATATGTAACCACGGACAATAACGACACATATAAAATTGATATTTAGAAACTACATGTTATGACGAATCTAACAATATATCATACGATAATATTATTTTTCATATATCTACTCAAATATGTGGTCAAATTTTAATAACTTTGACCTCCAAATAGTAAGTGTGCAGATTTGGCTGGGACAGAGGGAGTAGCAAATAGCCAAGAAAAAATGTTTATAATAACATAGAGCTAATTACCATGACGGAGCAGTAATATAATAAGTAATGCCACCAACAGGAATGGATTGGCCAGAATATTCTGGCTCCTTCCACTTGCCCAACAGGTCACCAGGAAGTTGCCACTGTATCTCTTGTGCAGCAACTGTTAAGAAGAAAGAAGTTTTAACAACGTTTGGTTCTTCATGCTTGGATAAAGTAATCATTCTGTCTATATATCTCTTCCCTGTCATATTTTGATTTGACAAAAATAGACCTCCACCCCAAACAAAAAATCTGTGAAAGTAGGAAAGTATATATAAGAATCAGATAAAGTAAAGGATAAACTCACAAGGTATGCATCAATTGCTTCTCCAGTTTGCCATCCCCTGAACTTTTCTTTTACAGACTTTGTAAAGCAATCATTTACAGGAAATTTTATGAGCTTTATGTATGGTTGCAATGAAATGCATTAATTACTGGCAACAGCCGATAGAAGTCATAGAACTTCATCATATACAACGTTTTTAGTTAAATTTGAGTTTAGTCCAAAAGGCGATCAAACGGCTCGCCCTCAGCCGCACCGACACCACAGTCATAACCGGATATGTAAATCACAGCACTCCCGTAGCCAAGGACATGGCCCTCAACTGTACTCGGTGCGCACAAGGGATCTCTCCTACAAGAGAAATTCCCACACTGCCGCTGCCGAGAGTCGAACTCGTGATCCAAAGAGCGTAGACCATGCCCCTAACCACTTGGACGATCGTGTGGGTGTTAAAATTTGAGTTTAGTGTTAATGTTGTTGGTGGTCTTATTAGAACTTTTAATTGTTCTATTGTTTTTGCTCTTGATAATGCAACATAAAGTTGACCATGTGAAAATACTGGTTCTTTTAAGTAGATACCGACACAATCTAAAGTCTTCCCTGTGCCTTATTAATTTGTCATTGCGAAACATGAACGGATGGGAATTTTTTTTCTTTTAAATGCGATAACGGTGAAACTGTCACGCGGAACTTCTAATACAATACGAGGTATGTATACAGAATTTCCTACACAGGTACCTGTACATATTTCAGCAAGGATAACATTTTTGTCAAAACCTCGACATATAAGACGTGTACCATTACAAAGTCCTTCGATTGGGTTTATATTTGTAACCAATATAATTGGAGCATTTTTTTTAAGTATTAATTTATGTGGAGGAAGACCATGAGGAGTTAAAGAATGAAGTAACTTGTAACTTCATCACAACTATAATACTTCCTCTGGTCCTCTAACATTGACTCCTACTTCTGGACACTTTTTTTTAAAAAGAGTGAAATGAATGGTGAAGATTGCATTGAAAATACAAAAAGTAAATTGAGTGGATGAAACAATCTAGGATTTTCCATATATGAAAAAGAGCCAATATTAAAAAACTTTTCCTAAAAGGAAAGGGAGCATATGTTAGAGAACCCGAGGGAGTATATAACTTCATCACACTTTTATAGTAAGTTGATGGTCAATCTACCTCAAACTCAGCTACCGAAGTAAACAAGCAGGTCGCACACTATCTGTCCAGGTGGACTTTTAACTTCTCAAGCTCAAGTGTTATACCTCTGTAGAAAAAAATTGAGCATTATTCAGAAAGTACAAGCTTTGCATATAATGATATAAGAGGGTGAAATGAAATAAAATGCAGTGGGGGGTTTCTTTACAAAAAATGTGTGACAGAAACTTAAATAACTAAGTTATATTATGATGACAAGAAATAAATCAATCCTTCAGCATAAACTAAACACATTTTACTCTGTTGCAAAAGTTGGACACATATATCACATTCTAGATACCTTAAGACAGATGGACACATATATCACATTCTAGAATCCTTCATTCTGGCACGATTGTATTTCTGGCACGATTCCCGAAACTCTCTCTGTAATACGATTCCCGATCATCTTCCTCCCTCTCTGCTCGCCGATAACGGCTAACTCGCCGGGAACGGCTAGACTCAAAAGCTAGGCCGGTTTCTCTTCCTACTATGCCAGCCGATATGGCGGCAACCTCTAGTGATCAAACACCCCCCAAAACGTTCGCAGCGGCACTTCAAAACAAATCTCCGCCCTTATCCAAAATTCTTCCTAGTAACCTAGAGATTGTCCCTAAAACGCATCACTTGGGGGATCCTTCATGCTTATACTCTGACGACCAAATAGCCACTCTATCTGCCCATTACGCGAATGCTTTGGTGGGTAAGTTCACTAAAGGAAGAATTTCTATGGAACATCTGGAGCAGGCTTTCAAAACGGTGGGTTTCGAAGGTAAGTACCAGCTTGGCTCTCTTGATTATAAACATGTTCTAATTAGGTTTGAGCTAATAAACGATTATCAAAGATGCTGGATGAAATGTGTATGGAACTTTAACGGCATTTCTCTTAAGATACTCAAATGGACTCCTGAATTCTCAACACATATAGAATCACCAATAGTTCCTATCTGGTGCACTATTAGGGAGGCAATAGGGAATAGCATAGGCAGTTTTATCAAAAATGATCTTGCCACAGATATGCTTACAAGGCCATCAGCAATTAAATTATGTGTGGAAATAGATCTTCAAAAACCATTGAGTCATTATATTAGGCTGGGCTCTGTGTCTAATAACAGGAAATACCAAATCGAATATGAGGATGTACCTCTCTACTGTGATCACTGTGCAAAACTAGGTCATTCTCTGCCTCAGTGTATAGCCAGTCCTTTGTCCAACAATGGTAAAATTCAGGATACAAATCTACCTCAAAGTTTACCCCAATCCCACTGGTAGGCTACTGGTAAGAAATTTGATAAGCCTTCTTTGATCCTAGACTCTCTGGATGATCAATCCCTCCCTGTGATAGATAATACGGAAGGAACTGCTATTAATCCCAACCATAACCTACCACCTAGTTCACCCTCTATGGTTATCAAAACTACTAAGAGATCTCCTATTACTAATACCCAATCTCAGGATAGTCCGGAAAATTCTATCTCAAGGTTACTAAAAGATACGGCTACTTCCAAACCAACTCTACTGGCATATGCTAAAGATGATATCCAGATTGGATCTTTTACTCTATCTATGTATAGCCCAAATAACAAAACTGCACTTTCCCAGCCTGGAAAGATGGCAAACAGATTCTCTGTTTTGCAGGTTCTGGATAATTGCTCTAAGGAACAAGAGGATATGACTGAGGCTGTGTCAAGGATGGAGGTCAATTCTGGCCATCAAAATCTTACTTCTTCCTCTCCTACAGGTAATCAGCAAGGTAAGTCTAAACCTAAAAAGAATAACTATCTAAGCCAATTAAATAGAATGATGCTTAGATCAGCCACAAAAAGTAACAAATCTTGTGAACAATGATAGTTAACTGTAATGTAAATTTCTTGGTGTGGAATCTTAGAGGCATGGACACTTCTATGCTTAGGCTTACTAATCTATGCAAACTTAAGAAAATTCAGCTACTATGTATCATTGAACCGATGCATGATAATACTACTTGTCAAGCATATATGGAGAAACTCTCTTTTGCTCATAATTTGACTTCGCATAATGGGAAAATTTGGTTAATGTGGTCTAAATCATTATCTATCTCTCTGCTATCCTCGCATGAACAATTCATGCATGTCAC
Organism: Rubia yunnanensis; assembly: GCA_037428765.1. Classification (NCBI taxonomy): domain Eukaryota; kingdom Viridiplantae; phylum Streptophyta; class Magnoliopsida; order Gentianales; family Rubiaceae; genus Rubia; species Rubia yunnanensis. The sequence goes on along the minus strand of CM075069.1, from coordinate 57,294,533 downwards.
TATTTCACATCATCACTTTAACTGGCACATGGAAGCAGTTTTCATTTATGCTCTTAGGAATAGGGAGGGTAGAAAAGCTTTATGGAAAGAGCTGCAGCCTATTTCTAAAGGAGATACTATTTTTATTGGAGATTTTAACTCGATCACCTCTCTGTCTGAATACATAGGTCCTAGTTCACCTGGATTAGGAAGCATTAGAGATTTTAACTCTTGGATTAACTCGAATGGAATACAAGAAATTAATACGGTTGGAAATCTTTTCACATGGTGTAATTCTAGGCTAAGGAACCCAACTTCCAAAAGATTAGACAGAGGACTAAGTACAGTTTCATGGAACTCCAAATTTTCATCCTCTTCGATTCAAATCCTGAATAGGCAGACTTCTGATCATGCACCACTTCTTCTCCAAGTCTCCACTCTAACCTCTTCCAACCCTAAGCCATTTAGATTCATTGATGCCTGGTTTCAGAGAAATGAGTTTATTGAATTAATTCATGATAGTTGGAACCTTCCTTTAGCTGAAACTGGCATGCTCAGATTTTACCTGAAATTGATCAGGCTTAAGAAAGTTCTAAAGATCTGGAATAGAGATATCTTTGGTAATATTGATTTAAATATCAAAAATGCGGAGGAGGCCTTAAGAACTCAGGAAATTAACTTTGACTTGTCCCCCTCTATCTCTGAACGTGTAAAAATTAATGAGAAAAATGCTTTACTGCTTAAAGCTTTAAAAGAGAAGGAAAAATATTGGAAGCAGAAAGCAAGACTAAAATGGCATAAGCTAGGAGATAATAACACATCTTTCTTTCATAAAGTGGTGCAGGAAAGAAACTGCAAATTGCAGATAACTAAAATAAAAAATGGTGCAAGCCAATGGATTAACTCTCAGTTGGAAATTCAAAAAGAAGCAATTGCTTATTTTTCTGAATTGCTAACTGAGCCTACTCAGGTAACTGATGAAACTTACTATCCTCATTTCCTAAGTCAAATACCTAGTATTATTAAAGATAGTGATAATCAAGTTCTAGCCTCTCCGGTCTCGGAATCTGAGTTAGATAAAGTGATTAAAGGTTTGAACAAGAAGAGTAGCCCAGGTCCGGATGGATTCTCTCCTAAATTTTATACCAAATGCTGGCCTATCATAAAATTGGATCTGATTTCTGCTGTAAATGAATTCATAGCTGGTTCTGAAATCCCTAGGGGAATTTCTAGTACCTGGATTACCCTGATACCAAAAAAGCCCACCCCATGTTTATTTGAGGACTTCAGGCCAATTAGCCTTTCCAATGTGTTGAATAAAATCTGTTCTAAAGTGTTAATGGAAAGGTTGAAACCTTATATGGAAAATCTGATCTCTCCTAACCAATCAGCCTTTATGAAAGACAGGGATATCTCAGATAATATTCTGCACTTACAGGAAATGATCAGATTTCTAGATAAAAAATATAGAACACCAAATTGTATTCTTAAACTGGATCTAAGAAAGGCTTTTGATAGAATTAACTGGAATTTTCTTAGACAGATCTTGTTAAAGTTTGGTTTCAATGGGAAGTTTTTAAATGCTGTTATGAATAATTTGTCACAGGCCTATTTTTCTATACTTGTTAATGGCAATCCTGTAGGTTTTTTCAAGGCATCAAGGGGTATTAAACAAGGTGATCCGCTTTCCCCCTTCCTTTTCAACATATTCTCAGAAGCTTTCTGTAGGAGTCTATCATTTATATTCTATAATCGTAGTTTGGCCAGTTATCATATTCCGGCTTCAATTTCTGCGGTTTCTCATCTTATGTATGCGGATGACACGATTATTTTTATGCAAGCATCAAGATCGAACCTTATTAAGATCAAAGCTTTCCTTGAAATATTTGAGTATACCTCGGGCCAAAAGTTTAACTTTGACAAATCTGACTTTTATCTAAGTAAAAGAGCTACACCAGCTAAGCTTAATCAGGTAAAAGTTATTTTAAAAATGAAAAAAGATCTTTTCCTTTTAAGTATTTAGGCTGTTCAATTTTTAGAGGAAGAACTTTAATGAGATACTTTCATCCTTTGCTGGCGAATGTTGATCATAAGCTTCAAAATTGGAAAATAAATGGCTTAGTGGAGGAGGGAAAATGATCTTAATAAAGTCTTGTTTGTACTCTATTCCTCAACACATTTGGTCTGTAACTAATTCCCCTAAAGGTATAACTAAATTATTTGAGAAAAAATTGTCTCAATTCTTCTGGGGAAAAATTGATGACAAAAACAATAGAGTTTGGAAAAGATGGGCATAACTAGCTAAACCTGCAAATTTGAATGGTCTAGGTTTTAGATCAATCAAAGCCATAATAGACTCTTGTTCGGTTAAACTATGGTGGAAGAGCCAACTAGGTATCTCTTTGTGGTCTAAACTGCTATGGGCACTCCCACCATCCCACAAAAAGTCAGTGACTTGGAAAAGAATTTGTTCTATTAAATCTTTTGCTGAAAATAATTCGACTTTAATCCATGGCAAAGGCAGTTGTAATTTTTGGACTGCCAACTGGTGTCCAAATGGCCCTCTTCTTAATTACGTTCCAGATAGTATTATCTCTGTTATGTCTGACATCTCTGTGGCTGATTTTATCAGCAATAGAAAATTTATTTTAGACCAGATTTCATCCTTCTTGGAACATGATACACTGTTGTTTTTGCAGAGGGCTGAACTAACAATGGATAGGGATGATAGATTGATTTGGAAACCTAAACTCACAGGTACTTTTTCTTTCAAGTCAGCCTATAAGGCCCTAACTTTATCATAAGGTAACTTCCCTGTAAGTAAAACTTTATGGAACATTCCATTGCAAAAAAAAAAAACTATTTTTACATGGAAACTGTTGCATTCATTTCTCCCTTTCGATGATGTGCTCATTACTTGTGGATTTAGTTTAGCTTTGAAATGTCCTGCTTGTCTTCATTCGGACTCGATCCAGCACTTTTTTTATCTCTTGTCATATTGCTCATGCTGTTTGGTCCAATTTGGCCTCTTTGCTTCAGTTTAACCTAAATGCTCAGCATTCCATCCCCCAAAGATTCTACATATTCTGGAATTGCAATGATCTCCCTAAGTTTCAACAAATTTACTGCAGCATTTTGCCTTCTCTAGTGTGTTGGACTCTCTGGAAAGCTAGGAATAGCTTTTTATTTGATAATAAGCCTCTTTCTGTTAATCTTATTTGTAATGAAGTACATGATCTGATTAAATTGACATTACATGTGTGCCCTCCTAAATTGTTATCCTCTGTGTCTATCCCAGCATCCTTTAGGCATCTCTCCCCCCTGCTTAGACCTTCCCCTAAGCCAAACATATCGACGGTCCTGTGGGAAAGGCCTAAGACTGGTTGTATAAAGATTAATGTGGATGCAGCTTGGTCCCTTAACAAAGCATCTGTAGGTCTTATAGCTAGGGATTCCTCTGGTTGCCCTATACAGATTAGTTCTGCAATCTTTTCTGCTGCTTCTCCATTACATGCTGAAATTGAAGCCATTTTGCATGCTTGCCATATTTTCCCTCATCTTGATCATACTTTCATAATTGAATCTGATTCTAAACTTGCGGTTAAAATGATCAACGATCCCTACTCTGCTCATTGGCAAATTTTCGACATGGTTTTCAAAGTGAAATCTCTTCTTGGTAGAGCTGAACTTAAACATGCTTTTAGAGAGTGCAATGTTGTAGCTGATGCAGTAGCCAAGCACCATTTTAACCACAATCAAGGCCTCCATCTATCTAATATCCCTATGCACATTAGAGGCCTTATTACTTTAGACAAAGATTTCACACCTCACATTCGGGGTTTTAAAAGTGCTAATGGCTTTGAATAGATACTGCTAAGATGTGGTTGCGTTTATGCAGAACTTCCGATAATCTAGAGGATGAACTGGAGTTGCAACTCTTTCCACGGATGATCTAGAGCTGTTGCCAATATAGCTCCCTAGTGACAATTGAAACGCACGGATGATGAACTGGAGTTCCTAGCTCTTTGCCAGGGATAATCAGGAGTTGCAGCTCATTCCAGTAACACATTTAAGGACTCCTAAATGCTGCTGCTAATAGTTTAATTTTGTGCAGTAAAATATCACTAATCTAACTTCTGGTTTAGAAACTTTTTAGTTTAGTTATCGACTTATTGTCATTGGAGTTGCCTGGCCAAAGGAGAGAATTAACACAGGGGGTGGAGATTCTCTCTTCTGGATCGCAACTTCAATTCAGATTACGTTCCCCTTGGAAATTTGTCCATACATCCTAGATATAGATAGTTTAGGACTTTTGGAGGAAACTATGTTGCCTCACTGCTCATGATGAACTAGCTATACTCTATGTAACCTCTGTTGATCTTGCTCTAAGGCCTGGGGAACCTAATACATATATCCCTCACCTCCGGGTGTTTTCATTAAAAAAAAAAGATGTCACAAGACCCATCAAGACTACGAACACTGCCAGATGATTTCGAGGAAGTAGTTTAGACATCAAATCGAACACCTATAATGCATAAATAAACTTAGTGAATTGCTATATTCTGTCCTGTATTTTATTTGATTGTGCCATGTATTTATATCATTTAATGTACAATGTGTATTTTTTATTTAATTTAAATAATTTAAATTAATTGATATTAAATAAAATTTATTATTTAATTAATTAATATTGTCATCGTGCTCCGCCGCCTCCTCCTCCGTGCGCTACCTTCTTCTTCGTCTTCTCTGGCCGTGCGCCACCACCTTCTTCCCTTCTCTTCTTCTTCTTCTCTGTTTCCCTCTTTTTCTTCTTCTTCTCCAGCGACTCCTTCTCCTTCTCCTCTCCCGCTCTCCTTCTCCTCTCCCGTTCTCCTCCCATTCTCCTCCTCCCGCTCTCCTTCTCCTTCTCCTTCCGCTCTCCTCCTCCTTCTCCTCCCGTTCTCCTCATCCGGTTCTCTACCCCAATTCACTGACCCAGTTCTCCTCCTGACCCGGTCCGCGCTCCGCCACTTCCCGCTTCTCTACCGCCACTTCTCTACCTCTTTAAGAGCCTTTCTCCTCTCCCGCTTCTCCGTCGTTCTCCTCCCGGCGGGGCTAGGGTTTCGCTCGATGGGGATGAAGGAGGACGGCGGGGCTAGGGCTTTGCTCAACGGGGACGAAGGAGGAGGGACGGCGGGGCTAGGGTTTTGCTCGACGGGGCGAAGGAGAAGGAGGGACGGCGGCGGGGCTGGGGTTTTGCTGGGGATGAGGGACGGCGGAGGGAGGAGCTGGGGAAGATGAGGATGGCGGGTGGAGCTGAGGAAGAAGGAGGCACGGTGGTGGCGGTGGTGCACGGCGGAGACCACCGGAGAAGACGAAGAAGAAGAGAAGAAGGCGGCGGCGCTGGCACACGGCAGCGGCAGCGGTGGTGGTTGTTTTTTTTGTTTTTGATTTTTTGATTTTTGTTTTATTTTGAAATTTTAATATTAGTATTATACATGTATATACGTATTAGGGCGTAAACTAGTAAAATACAGGGCGTGATATAGCAACACCCTAAACTTAAGTGGTTCCAATGTGAAAATCCTCACAATGACAACAAACTAAACACCACTCCAACAATAAGAAGAAAAACCAACAAAATGAAAGGTCCGGCATGAAAGCAAAAAGAAATGGCCAAACAATAAGAAACTGAAGAGGAATTTTTTCTTTAAAAAAATGGTAAAGTAATGAAGGAAACATATGAATGAGCATAACCTGAAGATAGTGTAGCAAAAAATAGGAGCAGAGAATTGTGAGGATGGCTGTGTCAGCTAAAGCTTAAGCCAGAAGATGAATGCAGGGAATTGTGAAAAGGACTAAGTTGCCGGAGGCTGAAGGCGCAGGCAATTGTGTAGGATAAGAATAGATTGTTAATAAATGGATTGCAATTCATCTCGTACGCGGTGATGCATGCAGGTGGCAAAAGGGGGGAAATAGAGGAGATGGCGTGTTGCAGTTAGTCGAAGTAGGATGCTGTGGAGAAAGGCTGGAAATATTCACCGGATACTGGGAGTGACTACATTGATCTGTAGAAAAAGCTGTGGTTTGGAAACAAGGGAAGTAGGGGAAAGGGATGAGCATGAGGCAAGGTTGAAGGGGAAGAAGACCTGTCACCGTACCTAATAATCTCCTCTTATTAGAAAAAACCTTCTGAAAACTAGCCTGCACAACCTTTGCTCTCCCCAAGATACACTCATCCAACCTCCTGTTACGGAATTAGGAATTAGTAATATAGTTGTTATGGAATTAGTGTTAATTAGTATTGGTATTGGAATTGGATTTGTATTCCTACCATAGTTGTACTTGTATTCTGTTAGCTTCTCCTAGCTAGGATAGGTCTCCTGTACCTCTATATAATGTATCATGAATTCATGAATAGAACACAGATTATTACCCTTATTTCCTACATGGTATCAGAGCCTAAAATTCTGAAACCTGAAACAGAAAATTTTCCGCTGCCCTGATCTTTCCCGAGCCACCGCCGTCCGACGCCACGCGCCGCCGCCGAGCCTATGCGCCACCGCCGCTGCACCAGTGCCGCCGCTGTCCGCCGGTTTCCGACGACGCCCGTCAACAACGTTCGCTGCTCGAGTTTTTGATCCGTTGCCGTTAGCTTCCGACCGACGCCACGCACCGCCGTCTTCACGCGCCTGTGCTCCACGCGCCTGTGTCCCCTTCAGCAATTCGGTTCGCTTCGGTTTTTTTGGCTACTTATTATCTTATTATCTTATTATCCATTTGATTGCCATTTGTGTTATGGCTACTTTCGCCGGCGTAGTGACGTCGCCGCAAGGGTTTGCAGTGACCGCCTCCTCTGGCTTACCTACACGATCTGATTTTGGTCTTGCTCTGTCTGACGACCAATGGAGTACGACCATACATTTATTTAATCAGTTTGATTCATTATCTGACCATGGGTCTGGTAAGTCTACTTTACCTTGGATTCTTGATTCGGGAGCCTCATATCACATGACTGGTGACAAAGGTTCTCTTACTGATATTACTACTGCTACCAACACTGTCAATGTTATACTACCTGATGGATCTGTATCGTCTGCTACACAATATGGGTCTATTTGTTTTGGTGATGTCACCCTTCCTCATGTGCTCTACATACCTACTTTGCGATGCAATTTATTATCCTGTTCTAGATTGTTATCAGCCCTAAAATGTCTAGTCTTGTTTACTGAAAAATATTGCATTTTACAGAAAATCAGTACGGGGATAGTGATTGGCGTGGGTGAACAGAAAGGGGGGGTTTATTGGCTTCGTCTGTTGGATACTCGCCTTCGTCCTCATATCCTGCAATCTATTCCGACAGTTGCTTCGGTTTCTTCATCTGATTTATGGCATCAGCGTTTTGGTCATCCATCATCCACGGTGTTGTCTTCTATTCCTAATCTTGATTTTAGCACCAATAATACTACTACACCTTGCTCTGTCTGTTATAGAGCAAAGCAGACTAGGCACAGTTTTCCATTAAGTTCTACACATGCTACTGCATTATTTCAATTAGTACATTGTGATGTTTGGGGACCTTATCGTACTCCATCCTCTAGTGGTGCATTTTATTTTTTGACAATCGTAGATGATTATTCCCGAGCTGTTTGGGTTTATTTGTTAGTAGCTAAATCTGAAGTGGCTTCTAGATTTTTAGAATTTAGTGCTTTAGTCAGGAACCAGTGGGGTAAAACAATCCAACGAGTTCGAGCTGATAACGGCACTGAATTTTTGCCTCTCCGATCTCACTTTGCTGCATCTGGGATTATTTTTGAGACATCTATGGTGGATACTCCGCAGCAGAATGGTCGAGTTGAAAGAAAGCATCGTCACTTACTCAATGTGGCGCGAGCTTTACGGTTTCAAGCCAATCTTCCTATTGACTTCTGGGGAGAATGTGTTCTTACTGCTGCCTACCTGATCAACCGAACACCGACACAGCTTCTCAACGGTCGTACTCCCTTTGAGTTACTTTATGGACAGGCGCCAAATTACTCTTTTTTACGAGTATTTGGATGCTTGTGTTTTGCTGCTCGTGTTCCAAGATACCGTGACAAGTTTGCACCAAGAAGCCGTCGGTGTTTGTTCCTTGGTTATCCTGCCGGAAAGAGAGGTTATCGTCTTCTCGACTTGGACTCCCGAGTTATCTTTAACACTCGGGATGCTGATTTCTTTGAAGACCAGTTCCCGTATTCTGCATCTCCGCAATCCACTTATACAGATGAACCTGGCGGCGTCACCACTGCACCGCCGGTTTCTTCCTCCTACCCACCGGAACCATACGACTTTTTCGATCAACCGCCGGCCGCCCTTCCGTCAGTCATTACTGACCGGTCAACACCGGTCAACTCCGACCGGTCAGCTCCGGTCAACTCCGGCCGGTCAACACCGGTCAACTTCGGCCGGTCAACGATGATCAATGCCCAGTCAACGTCGGTCAACTCCCGGTCAACGCCTGTCAACTCCGGCCGGTCAATGCCGGTCAATGGGCGGTCAACACTGGTCAACACCAGCGAGTCAGCACCGGTCAACGCCGGTGGGTCAACGCCGGTCAATGCCGGTGGGTCAACGCCGGTCAACGTCGGTGAGACAACGCCGGTCAACACCGGCGGATCAGCTCCAGTCAACGCCGGTGAGACAACGCCATTCAACGGCGTCCAACTAATTCCGGCCACCGCCGGCGTCCCACCGCCCCCCGACGCCGGTCCTCCTCCGCCTGCTGCCAATAATCCACCATCCACCAGACAGAGTGTTCGTGCTCGACGTCCACCGCCGTATTTGGCTGATTATGATTGTGATGATTCTACTTGTGCTCTTGTTTCTGAAGACCCCCCCTCTTCGACTACGTTCCCCCATACGTCATCACTATCCTCAGGTGTTCTCTACCCTCTTACTGATTATGTGAATTGTGATAATTTTTCTAGTCTGCATACTAGATTTTTGGGTGCTGTAACTTCTAGTGCAGATCCCACTACTTACTCTGAGGCTTCCCGTCATTCTTATTGGCGAGATGCTATGGTTGCGGAGCTCACTGCCCTAGAGCGCAATCAGACTTGGACTTTGTCTCCTTTGCCTGCGCATAAAAAGGCCATTGGTTGTAAATGGGTTTACCGAACGAAGTTTCGCTCTGACGGTACCATTGAACGTTACAAAGCTCGTCTCGTGGTTCTTGGAAACCGCCAGATTGAAGGAATTGATTACACAGAGACTTTTGCTCCAGTCGCAAAGATGAGTTCCGTTCGCTTGTTCCTGTCAGTTGCTGTTATACGTGGTTGGGAATTGCATCAAATGGATGTTCATAATGCTTTCCTGCATGGTGATTTACATGAAGACGTGTTCATGTGACCCCCACCTGGCTATGTGGTTCCGCCTGGTCCGGTTTGTCGCCTTCAGAAATCTCTTTATGGCCTTCGTCAAGCTCCTAGGAATTGGTTTGCTAAACTGGCGCAGGCTTTACGGACATTTGGTTTTGTTCAAAGTAAGGCAGATTATTCTTTATTTGTCTTTTCCAGTGGATCGCAGTCTTTACATGTTCTGGTTTATGTGGATGATTTGGTTATTGCTGGTAGTTCTTCTTCGCTCATCTCTACGTTCAAGAAATACTTGGGTTCTTGTTTTCACATGAAGGACCTTGGTTTGCTTAAGTATTTTTTGGGCATAGAGATTGCTAGAAGACCGGAGGGGATGTTTCTCTCGCAAAGGAAATATGCTTTGGACATTCTATCTGATACAGGTTTAACTGCTTCTAAACCAATTGATTTTCCGATGGAGCAACAACATGATTTGGCACGTATTGAAGGTCCAGCCTATCATGACCCGGAGCAGTATCGCCGCTTGGTTGGGTGTCTGATATATCTAACTATTACTCGTCCTGAACTTAGTTATTCAGTTCATACTCTTGCGCAATTCATGAAGTCTCCTTGTGTTCCTCACTGGCAAGCTGCGGTTCGTGTTTTGCACTATCTGAAGAGTCATCCTGGTCAAGGTTTATTTCTTTCTTCTCGTAGTACTCTCCAATTGACTGCTTATTGTGATTCGGATTGGGCCGCCTGTCCTATTACTAGGCGTTCCTTATCCGGTTATTTTGTTATGATTGGTGATTCCCCGATTTCCTGGAAGACTAAGAAGCAACCTACTGTTTCTCGGTCTTCTGCTGAAGCAGAGTACCGTGCTATGGCAGTTGCCTGCTGTGAGTTATTATGGCTTCGGTCCTTGCTGAAAGACTTAGGGGTTTCGCACACTTTTCCTATGAAATTGTTTTGTGACAGTCAATCAGCCATTCACATAGCAGCCAATCTGGTTTTCCATGAACGTACTAAGCACATTGAAGTTGATTGTCATTTTGTTCGAGATCTTGTTCAATCTGGCGCTATTGTTACTCACCATATTCGTACGGTTGACCAACCCGCGGATTTGTTCACTAAAGCTCTCGGCCGTAACCAGTTTCATTCCTTACTTGGCAAGTTGGGCATTTCTGATCCGCATGCTCCAACTTGAGGAGGAGTGTTACGGAATTAGGAATTAGTAATATAGTTGTTATGGAATTAGTGTTAATTAGTATTGGTATTGGAATTGGATTTGTATTCCTACCATAGTTGTACTTGTATTCTGTTAGCTTCTCCTAGCTAGGATAGGTCTCCTGTACCTCTATATAATGTATCCTGAATTCATGAATAGAACACAGATTATTACCCTTATTTCCTACACCTCCAAACAATCATTTGGCACAATATTGAATGATGACTTCTTGCCTGATTCAGATACTGAAGGGGTGCATGAGCACATGCAAACACATTTGCACTCGAATTATTTTGCTGATCCCAGTGATTTTTCTGTTGACTCCCTCTCCCTCACAAATCCTTTTCACGGTGATGCTTTCAACCTTTCATGGAGGAACGGCTTTATGAGAATCTCTGAGGAGCACGTGATGTTCAAGAACAAGACGATTCATTTTCGTCTTCTAGCCTACTGGATCGATGACCGAGACTTCTCCAATCACCATTTCAAGCTCTATTTCAGGAACTACTAGGGACCTAAAACTTGGATTGTCCTTAGACATCATAATTTTTTGGTCATGGGGTTTGAAACGAAGGTTGAGATTAAGGTCATCCTCAACAATGGCCCGTATAGTATTGACGATGGTCTACTATGTCTTCGTCGTTGGACTAATGCATACCCTTTATATAGTGTGCATGTAACAAGGATCTTGATGTGGATTAGGCTCTTCAACCTCACTACAGATCTCCTTCATCGGGTTGCAGCGGAGGACTTTGTTGGGATGATTGGAGACGTCAAAAGAGTAAAAATGTTGCTCAATCCTAGCCCTAATGGCCAGTATCTTAAGGCCAAAGTCTGGATTGATCCACATCAACCACTGATCCAGCCTTTTTCCTTCTCAATCGGGACAACCATCAGTGCTGGATTTCCTGCACGTATGAGAAAATCATGAAGTTTTTCAAGCACTACAGAGTGATAGGGCATCCAGCAGCCAAGTGCAATTTTGTTCATGATCATGAACTGGAGATCTTTGTTAGGAATGCTATTTTGAAGCATTTTGGTGCCAGGCCAGGGGAGTATTTATAGTGATAGACAAGAGCATGCTTATGTTCTTTGACACAATGTGGTCTCACTCGTTCCAACTTGAGTTCCTCAACTCTCAGGTGCCTGGGGAATTTGTTGACCAATAGTGGAATTATTTCCATGCACATGCACAGCAGATTAAAAATGGATTTCAGTTTTATGTGATGGTCGATGAAGGCTTGCCAGGGGTCAAGTACCAATCTCCTATCACCAATCAGTCTTTGCAAGGAGACCCTTTGGGTTACACAAACTATGTTAGTAATCCATCCGGAGGATCGCATGAGTAGATGCATGCACCATCTGGAGGCAACAAATTTTAAGTTGGTAAATCTTCTAGCCAACACCAAAGGTCTGACATTTATGCCACTGATTTCCTTGAGTGTTTTCCTCACCCTAATTTTGCCTATCAAGGAATTCTGGATCCACTAGCAACAACAAATGGTAGCTTGGAGGATATTTCTCCTGGGTACCACCAAAAATTTGATGTACAGATTCCAGGCTTATTCCCGGTAGAGTCACAATCTAAGCAGAATGCTTCTTTTATGCCTGCGTTCCAAGCACCAAGTGAGCTGGCACAGGAACCCAGGCACATTGACCACTGTGATTCTATGTCCTTGACCTGTGATGAGTCCGTCCATGCCGGAAGACTCAGAAGAGCTGTCCGAGTGGTGAGCTACGGACAAGGGCAGAGAAGATGCGGTCGAGGCTGGCTGCGGGACCGTGACCTGCAGCGGAGAAGGTGAAACCGGCAGTGGAGAAGCTGATTGCGGTGGCAGAGAAGCTGGTTCCGGATTCGGTGAGCACATGGTGCATGGTGGCGCGTGAGGCGAAGCCGAAACTGGCATAGAAATCACAGGGTCGCCATTGGGATCAAGAAAAGCAAAGACATCAAGAATGGATGCGGAAGATCCCAAAGACGTAGAAGAAGCAAATGGGAAGTATGTCTCATCAAAACGAGCATGACGGGTGATGTAGACTCTGCCCGTAGAAGCATCAAGACACTGGAAACCTTTGTACTGGGAACTGTAGCCAAGAAAAACACATGGAATGCTGCGGGAAGATAACTTGTGATCACCATACGGTCGAACAAATGGAAAAACCCGGCACCCAAATGGATGAAAATTCGAGTAGCAAGGAGCACGACCTAAAGAAGATCATAAAGCGAAGAACCATGCAACATCGGAGTAGGCAGTTGATTGATTGTATATGCAGCTGTAGCAAATGCATCATCCTAGTAAGAAACAAGCAGATGCAAATGAAAAGGCATAGTAAGACCCATCTCGGCAACATGCCGATGTTTGCGCTCTGCACAACCATTCTGTTCCGGAGTGTAAGGACACGAGATCTGATGATGAATGCCCTTAGTGGCAAAATGACCCCGTAGGCGAGTGTTCAGGAAGTCAGTACCACCATCACTCTGAAACACCTTAATTTTGGATGAAAACTGATTCTCCATGAAAGCCTCAAATTGTAAGTAAGTACCAAAGAAATCTGATTTGCGACAAAGTGGATAAAGCCAGGTGAAACGAGAATAGTCATCCAAAAATAAAGCAAAGTATGAAAACCCATGTGTCGATAAAACGGGGGAAAGTCCCCATAAGTCACAATGAATCAAATCTAGTACATGTGTAGCACGCTTATGGTTCTCAACAAACCCCAACCGTTGACCTTTCGCCATAACACAGGGGGCGCAAGAAACATGTTTAGGCAACAAAGAAACTAAACCAGACTTCTGCAAACTAGAAATTATTGATGCTGAAACATTACCCAAGCGAGCATGCCACAACTCATAAGATGCCCGTCCTTTATCCTGCTGCAAATGCGAGAAAAATGCTGAATTGCCTTTATCCAAAACATAGAGACCACCATCACTGTGGCCCCTGCCCACGACCACCTTGGAAACTTTGTTCTGAATGACAAAGTTTCGATCATCAAAAGTGACAAAAGCGTTTAAATCTCTGGTCAGTTTACTAATAGACAACAGATTCTTAGTAATATTGGGAACAACCAGAACATCATACAGGCATAAATCATCAGAAAGTTTAGCATCACCAATATGAGAGATTCGAATAGAGGCTCCATTACCAACAGAAACATGAGAATTACCAGAATATGGGGAGACAGACTCCAAGCATGAGGCGGAGGATGCCATATGACTGGTGGCACCAGAGTCAACATACCAATCGGAGGATCGTGAAGTAGGCTCTAACTGCAGTGATGACTGAAAACGCTCGGCCAGATGAGTGGAGTCTGTACGATTAGCTGGACCTTGAGAGCCAGTCTGAGCAAGCATCTTGTAACAAGTCGCAACATAATGACCGGGACGACCACACCAAGTACACAGCGGCCGACCATAGCCAGCCCCTGTCATGAATTAACCGCCGGACCTGCCACCTCGTCGTCCGCCAAAACGACCTCCCCTGGTGGTGCATGAACTGGATGCGCCACCACCCCTCGCTGTCGCGTGATCCTAAGCGCAGCCGGTCGAGGGAAAAATGCCTGCTGTGAAGGCAGCAGGCCTAGTGGTGGGGGCTGAATGGTCCTGTAAATTTTTCAGAAAAGCTTCGCGGTTTTTGGCACGAGATAAAACATCGGCATACAACGGAGTAGGTGAGGAATTAATTAATGGTGCGGAAAAATCCTTAAACTCAGTTCCAAGAGCTGTAAAAAATCAAATAAGTTGATCATCATTTGATACAGGAGAACCCATCATAGACAACTGCTCAAAATTTTCTTTAAATTGGAGATGAAGTTCATAAACTGTACCAGTCTTACGTATACCATGGGCAGCAACACGAAGACGAAGGATGGATGATGCACTTCTGTCGTGATAAATTGACTGAAGATTGTCCCAAATTTCCTTTGAAGTGGCACAGTCAGGCAAAACCGCCAAGGCCTCTGGAGTGAGAGAAGAAAAAAGAAGACTGCACACACGTTGATCTTCATCAACCCAAATCCCATAATCCGACTGGTCCTTCAAGTGAGCCTCCATGAGATCAGTCTTGGTGGAGGAGCCACGAAATGGAGTGGAACTAATGGCCCCAGCGTAGGAGACGAAAGAGGCTGCGGCCGAAGGGGCGAGGAGGAACAGTCGGACAGGGCCTGGAACCATCTGGAAAACCATACAGCTTCTGAGGTTGGAGAACATAACCAGCTTGGCGCTTCCACAACAAATAATTGGATTATGAGAATTTTATAGTCATCATGTAGAGCAAGGTATTATAAGATAATTTCTCGTCAGACATGATGAGAGGAGAAAGGGTAAAAATTTCGGCAAGGAGGAGGGGAGAGAATTTTTTCCGGCAGCGGAAGCAAGGAGGAGGGAGAGGCTGCAACCAAAAAAAGAGAGAGGAGGGTTTTAGAACCAGGTTTGCTCTGATACCATGATGAAGTAATTTCCCATATTGATTTTGATTAATGATCATGAATATATATAGAGTACAAAGAAGACTAGTCTAAATATAACTCTAGTACTAGTCATTAACATGGAATAAAATATTATAAAATCATTTACTTGCTTTATTCTAACAAACACCAACCCTGGAATTATAATTTCCTTAATTAAGTGCCTTATATTTGGTGTAACTTCTGGGTAATTGGTGATATATCGTAGTGCATTTTTGTAGTCTGTTTTGATAGGTAGATGCTAATTCCTTTTATAAGTAGCCTGCTTCATAGCATGGTAAACAGCTAACAGCTCTGCTTGGACTGCCGACGACGCATAGATGGTAGCTGTTCCTTTCCACCTTGCCTGTGTAGGTGCCTTTGCGCACCAAGCCGCCACTCAGTAGGAGTCTTTTGACGTATACAGAGAGAGTATTATTTTAGAAGGCTCACAAATAACTTTGTTATCATTTGTTTAATGGAGCCGGTTCTACTTTTTATAAAACTTTTGTAGTTAAAAGTTACTCCCCGACATGTGATGTTTAGTGTTTATGTGTAAATAATCTCAGCTCATATTTTGATGTAATAGATAATTCCAATGTAAGAACATGTGCAGTGGCAAAACTGCTCTTGTGGTTTCAACTTATTAAATATTCAATCTCTCTCTTTCACATCATCAACTAAAACCACAAAGAAATCACTCAATTTTTACTTCCATAGTGGTTGAAACCACTTCATAGACCCCACTTAATTTTCTCTATCATACTCATTAATTTTATCCTAAATATTTAATTTAAATAATTTGTCTACCAAAATAAATTGAATGTGAAATTTAATAAGACACTTGTAATTTTTGAATTGAATTTATTTTTTTTAATTTAAAAATAATTTTAACTTTTTAAAAATATTTTTATGAACCGGAATTTAAAAAAACCATTAAAAAAATAATGTAATTTTGATTTTTAAAAATAACCAAAATTTAATTTTGATTTTATAAAATAAAATTCAGATTTTTTTAAAAGAAAATAAAATAAAATAATTTTGATTTTTTAAAATTCAATTATTTTTAAAAAATTAGTTGGGACACGTGACACCACGTGATTGGGCCACGTGTCCAACTGAAGCAAAAAAAATTAAAAAGATGGCTGGGGAAATATGTTGTCACGTGGACCAGTCATAGGCCACCACTGGCAGCTAGGGAGACAGAAAATGGCCTGTGCTAACGCACGAGCCCAACATCATGTTAGTGTCTGCAACAAAATGGAATTTAGCGGTTTCAATAATCAGAAACCGACACCTAGTTGCAATTATTTGCAACCATATGAACCCCATTGTGAGGTTTCAGGGTTTCAGTTTGATTTCAGAGTAGTTTCAATTTCGAAATGAAATCATTATGAAATCCCCATTATACATGCAATCTAATCAACATGAAGGTTAGATTACTTAAGAATATGTATAATAGGGGTTTCTGATCGGTTACAATTGAAAATTGGAACCACTCTAAAACTAAAGTGAAACTTTAAAATCCCACAATAAGGATTTCAAAGTGATTTCACTTTTCCGGAACCGCTTAGTGGTTGGAGGTTTGTGGAACCAGCCCATATCTGACAATGTCCGACGCCGCAGGCTCGCATCTGACTTCATTTGTTTTCATCTGCTACCCTTTTCCATTTTCTCATTTGCTTTTCATTTGTTGCATTTGTTTACTTCTCTCCGCCTTTAGACCAAGAGCAATAGTAAACATGTCAGTGGTTTTTTACCAATTAAATATATTATTTTACTTAATTTTTTTTGTTCCATCTCACCTTAAAAGATCACTTAAGAAATTGTTTCATTTTTTTTTCACAATAGTAAGAAATCACTTTCTACTAAACATTGACCCAACTTGATTTCTCTATCATAGTCATTAATTTGTTTATATTTAATTTCAACAAATTTATCTATATAAAATAAATTAAATGTAAAATTTAATACATTTTCACTTTAAAATTTCACTTTTAATTTTTTCAACAATTACTAAATAATTTGTGAATTAAAATTTTCCAGTTTTTTTTAATAAAAAAATACTAGATTTTTCAAATATTTTTCAAATTTTAAAATAAATTTTACACATTTAAAAATATAACAAATTTTTTTAAAAAATAAATAATGGGACACGTGTCGCTCAATTAAAAATAATAATTAGGCAGCAATATCTGGAATACGTGGCTCACTCACAAAGCAACACATGTCCCAGGTGGGTAGAAAAAAGGGCCCGCATATGAGCAGCCCCATGGCTAACAGGTTTGGCTTCTTTTTTGGGCCATCAACGGACCCCTTGGTGGTCTCTTATCAAGAGCTCAAGCGACCATCTCTTACCCAGAGACTACAATTTTCCTTGCTCTTATTTTACTTTATTTTTTTTCATTTTACTTTTCACTTGTTTCATCTGCCATTTTCGCCTTTTCATTGTTATAATTTTTAAAAAAAATATTTGTGCTTCTTTTTTAAATTTTCAATATTTGCATTTAAAATTTAATAAAAATAAAATTAAATTTTAAAATTAAATTATAAAAATTGAAATTAATTTTTTAATTAAAAGTGTATTATTAAATATCACATTACAATTTATATAGGTAGACAGATGTATTAAATTAAATATTGAAGATAAACTTAATGAGTAGGACAAAGAAAATTAAGTGGGATCCATAGAGTATTTGCAAAGTGATTTAAATTATTGTGGAGAGAAAAATAAAGTGATTTCTTTGTGATTTCAATTAATATTGATGTAAAAAAAAGATATTGAATATTTAATAAACTAAAAATACAATAGTAACTACAAAATAGTTTTACTCCCTCCGTTTCTTTATTAGTGACACACTTTCCTTTTTTGGTTGTTTCTTTTATATTGGCACACTTTCTATTTTTGGCAAGATTCATTCAATTCCATCCATTCATTCTACTTTTTACTTTCTACATTCAATTTCATCCACTTATTTTCTTCACCTAAATCCAAGCACCTAAACCTATGGTGCCACTAGTAGTGGAACGGAGGGGTACCATTGTATATGGTCTCAATTATTTCGGGGTGTTGCTATTTCACGCCCTGTATTTTACTATCCACGCCCTGTATTTATACTGTATATATACAATATACATTTAAAAATATATTGTATTTGGAAGATTTTAAATTGGAAAATGTTAAATGGGAGAAGGGAAACCGCCGCCGGGGACCACCGCCGGCCGCCGCCGTCCACCGCCGACCGCCGCCTGGCGCCGCCGACCGCCGCCGATCCCGCCAACCACCACCGGGCGCCGCCGACCACCGTCGATCCCGTCGACCACCGCCGGGTCCCGCCGATGCCGGGTGCCGCGGTAGCGCCGATGCTTCCCGGCTCCACCGCCGAGCGCCGCCAGAGGCTCCGGTTCGCGACGGTCTGGCCGCGACCGGCCGCCGGTCCGTTCGCAGCGGACCGGGCGCGAGCCGGAGCGGCCTCCACTCGCCGTGACCTTGGCGCGAGTCGGAGCGGCCTCCGCTCGCCGTGACCCTGGCGTGAGCCGGACGGGCGCCGCCCTCCGTGACCCTGGCGCGAGCCGGACGGGCGCCGCTCGCCGTGCCTTGGGCGCGAGCCGGACGGGCTCCGCTCGCCGTGCCCTGGGCGCGAGCCGGACGGGCCTCCGCTCACCGTGCCCTTGGCGCGAGCTGGACGGGCTCCGCTCGCCATGCCACGGGCGTGAGCCGGACTTGCCTCCGCTCGCCGTGGCCTGGGCGCGAGCCGGAGGGGCTTCCTCTCCCCAACTAGTAATTTCTACTGCTATAAAAGTGTTTCTAAAAATATGAGGAACTCGAAATTGTTACTCTCCAAATTTTTACTCCAAACAAGGGTGTTAGAAATTTCATGTCTTCGGAGGTAATTTTACTAATTAGTTTTCTGTCCATAAGTAATAGTTAAATTTATTAATTTTTGCAGTAGAAATTTATGCTCATCTTTGTGTTTTAATTTATTAATTGTTACGTAAAAATTATTGCACATTTATCTCCTATGAATTTATCTCCTATTAATAGCCGTAACGTTAATTTTGTTGTTAATTTTGTTACGTAATTTTGTTGTTAATTTATCTACAATAATTTATCTCCTATTATTATCACATTTTTTTTACAATTACATGTAAGTTTTAGTTGTTAATAAGAAATGGAGCAGTGCACCATTAAGTCCGTAAGTAGGACAATTTGAAATGGATGAATGTAATTTCAGTTTAGGGAGTTAATTCATGTACGGGACTTTTATAATTGTAATGTTATTTCTTCTAATTTAATTTTATCTTTATGTTTTCACATTTAAATATATGTTTTAACGTTTTAACTGTAATTTTATCTTTATTTGTTCATATTTCAATATATGTTTCTGACGATAATTAAAAATCAAGCAATGCACTTCTTGGTTTGTAAAAGTTATTTATGTAACGTTGTAAGTGTGAGCCTAAATTTATTTCCTCCAATATAATTTTTACTTTATTGTATGTTTTTTTTAAACAATTCATTTGTTTGAACGTTAATTGACGACGTCATTGTTGTTGGTATAGCAGTTGAGTGTAACTAATTACTTGATGTTTATTGTTGTTTAAGGATGACAATCAGTCATGTGAAGCTGCTGCAGAGCGGAATGGATACTCTCCATTTGCCACCTCAAATGTGTTTCCAAGTCACGCCGAGGCTTATTCCTACCTGCAACGGATTGCTCTGCAAGTGGGATTTGAACTTGTCACGGGGTCCTACAAAAAGAATAGGAATGGTCCCCTGAGGTTATATTGCATTTGTAATCGGGGCCGAAAAGATAAGGTTATCGATACGAGCGATCCCGATGTAGTCCGACGGAGTAACACTTCGACTAGAAGTTGTGACTGCCCATTCACGATTGTCTTGAAAGAGAGTAGCACGAGGGACGGTTGGAATGTAGTGCCGTACAAGGATCCTAGACGAGGGATGCACAACCACCCTTTCTCAGTGTACGCTGAGGGTCACAGACAGAGCTGCAAGCTCCATGCGGACGCAAAACAAATGATTAGAGATTTGACAGATTCAGAAACAGCCCCCAGGCATATCAATGCCAGCCTCAGTCATTCGTTTCCAGACCTGCATCAGACCATTAGGCAGGTGTACAATGAGAGATCGGCATATGTAACAGAAAGGCGAGGCGGGCGCAACACAACGGAGAATTGTTTGCATCTTGCCACCTCGAAAGGGTATGTCACTAGTCACCGCTCAGCACTTGATGGTACTTTGACTCATTTATTCATGGCTCATCCCGATGTTGTTGTCGCATTTTGCACGTTTCCGTGGGTTGTGGCCATCGACTCAACGTACAAGACTAATAGCTACGGCATGTCATTCATTGAGATGGTTGGAATGTCTCCTTGCAACACAAATTTCCTGATTGCCTACGCAATTGTTGTTGAAGAAACGGCAGATACCTATGAGTGGGTGCTGAACGCACTCAAGAACTTGCTTGTGGATGGACCGTTCCCTGAGGTTGTGGTCACCGATCGAGAGATGGGACTGATTAGGCCACTTCGGACTGTGTTTCCAGAATCGAATCATTTGCTCTGCACCTGGCATATTAACAAGGATGTGGAGGCACGTGTTACTGTGCTGACAGGGAATAAGAGGAACGGGGCAGCCTTCAAGAATGGTGCATGGTTCCGGGTTTGCAATGCGTCCACCGTTTCAGAGTACGAAGTCGCCTTGGTGGACATGAGGATTGGATGGTCTTGGAGCGAAGCTGTTATTAGTTACGCTGAGACTACGTGGCTCAACCCCCATAAGGAGAAATTTGTGCGGGCATGGACGAACAGATTTCTGCATTTCGGGAACACAACTACATGCAGGGTCGAAAGTGTACACTCGTCATTGAAAGGGTGGTTACAAACGTCAACTGGTTCACTGGATACAATATGGAGGCGTGTCGACCTGCAGATAGCCGCGCAAATTACTATGATCAAGGCCAACCTGGAGAAATCAAGAACGTGCACTGGAAGATTGCACCGTAGGGCCCTTTTCAACAACTTGATCAACAATGTGTCCAAATACTGTCTGGATAAATTGACGGTCGAGTCCGGGAGGATTGATGCACTCGGAGCACAGGTATACACATACTGTGGTTGTGTACTGTGCTCGACTCACGGAATACCGTGTGCATGCGTCATGGCGAGGGCAGTTGCACAAGGAATCCCCTTGTACTTGGACGACATTTATCCGCTGTTTAAGAGCCTGGCATTAGGTGATCTCGTGCGGAGCATGGAAAACATTTCGAGGGCTGAACAGGATCAGTCACGGTTCAACACTCAGTTGGAGGAGCTGGCACGCAGCGACCCTTCGGTCCACCGATGAGTTTCAAGCTACATAGATGAGCAGTTGCGTCCGGAGGACAGCGGCATTGGCGAGCAGGACAATTGTACTAGTGCACGTGGGAGACCAAGCGAGCAGGTCCCCCGATCAAGATCAACCCGACGTTCACCGAGCTACCACGAGCACGTGAACATGCGATACGGGCGAAGCTCAAGGTTCCCGGGGTGCACCACATCACGGAGCGATAGCCGGCACGGTAAGTACAAACACCATTCTTCCTATTGAATTAAATTTCTTACAAAGAAATTAATCTTACTGTTTTCTCCTACAGCGACATTCCCGTTCCTCGAAAGTGTCCCCCACATTGTTCGGTGTTACATCGAAGGCTGGAACGATGTCGTGAGTGATGGAAACTGTGGCTTCAGATGCGTTGCTGATGCGTTCCATGTAGAGGTGAAGGTGAATGGTCTGGAGCGCGTCGTGCAGTGTTTAACGAGATATCAACTCATTGGCCTGACTATGTTCCCATATACGGTTCGAAAGACAACGTTGAATTAGCTAGAGCCCGTATACACCACACCAAAGGTCCGTGTGGTCCAGAGCATTGGTTCACGGTCACTGCAGACATGTTTCCTGTCGCCACCTACTACAACACAGTTGTAGTTTTATATTACATTTTAGAGAATGGGTCGGCAGACTATTGCTGTACAGTCCTTCCATTGAGGGCAGGTGGGGGCGAGGATGGAACAAGGAGGGAGCTACACATTGTATACGTACGCAGTGCAAGCCATTTCGTCCGGATACACGTGAAGGAAAACTGTCCCATGCCCCCGTGGTTAATCTATGGACCACATTGAAGAAGTCTGATGTCGTCGGTTGGGAGTTACCCTTTCGTAGGAGGATAAGGGCTTGGACCAAAGCATACAATGAGAGTAATTAACTATTGTACCCAGTGAAACATTTCGGCATGTACGCAACCGTTACAATTATTATCGAAGCGTTACAATTAGTCTGAAAGCGTTACCGTTGCAAAAAGCGATGACTTATAAATTTGACATGCACAAACAATTGCGATTACATAAATGAGCAAATTGTGGGGCAAACAATGGGTACATACATAAGCAAACAGTCGCCTAGGGAATGGGTCCATAACCGAGCCTGCGATACTCATCGCGACGACCGATCCAAGTAGTCAACAACTCCTTCATGCACGGGTCGCCGAGTCCATCAACGGTTGTCGAGTCAAACGGATCCAAGTCGCTCATCATGTCACTCAGCATCTGATGCACAGGAAACACATTTTTCAATAACGGAACAATCAAATGTAATACAATTACTCAAAGCAAACAGTTGGAGAAAACTTACCGATAACTGATGATGTGTCCTATCCCGTCTACTCGTGGCAGCAAGTTCAGGATTCGCGATCAATGGGTGTGAATGAGTCGCGTACCACTCCTCATAATCCAAGGTACACTCTGACGGACTTGTGGCAATCGGGAACTCGGCAAGTTGACCGTCGTGCCAAGCGTGTGCCATATGCCATAGGGTCAGCTGCAGCATCCCTGGATAGGTCACCGAATAGCTGGCTGGATCAGCGGGCCGGGAACAAGGCTCTGGCACAATCATAAGACTCTGCGGTATACCCTGTACGAGACCGAACTGGCGCACAACGCGATCTGGCATGTACGCCTCCATTGCTTCGAGGTATCGAATCACGCCGCGGTAGTGAGTCCTCCCCCTAGCAGCCCTAACCACGTCCAGTCCATATGGCAACCAATCCACCTGCGCGTGTTTCACAGAAATGTAACGTTCCTATGGAATCCGATCTACCCACTACTATTAGAATAAGAGTAAAAGCATGGAATTCATACCTGGTCGGGCTGTAAGGCATCCACCTGATGCCGGATGGTAGCCAGCCTCCCAGTATCCCTCCCCATTTTATCCCCTGTGTGCCACCGGTTGGCGCGTCCCGGAAGAGCTGGCAGTGTACTCAGCCTCGGCCGAAACATTGGAAAGTACTCGTATATCCATGCTTGCAGCAGCGTGCAACAGCCGCATAGGCCGCACGCCTTGGACCGGGACGCAATTCCCAACTGTAGATACAAACTGGCCAATGTCGCCGAGCCCCAGGATAACTGCGAATCAAGTAGAGGTAGAAGGTTGGCTCTAACCTTATTCCCAGTTTTATCCACAAAAAGCGTTGATGAAAACAGGGTTGTAGCACATAAATTGGAAGTTATCGCTCTGACCTGCCGCTACACACCTCGCCATCAATGATTGGCCATCTATATTACCCCCGTTCCAGTCTTCCGCGACGAAGGACTCCACGTCTTTCCCAAATAGTTCAGCGCATGCTTCCTGAATACTCTCCACCGAAATGGTACTCGCAACAGCGCCACCCACGATAGGAATGCCAAGAATCATCTCTACGTCGTGCATCAGGATGGTCATCTCCCCGAAAGGTATGTGAAATGTGTTCGTGTCCGGCTGCCACCTCTCGACAAAAGCGGATATCAATGCCATGTCAAGGAACTGGAACATAATCGCAGGAAGGTGGGCCAACCCGGTCGCACGTATTCGGGCCTGTACAACATCGCTCAGGTCAGGGAGCGTAGTGACTAGCTGCTTGCATAGAGGCGACCAAGCATGGCATCTCAGCACACCTCGCTCTATACCATTCCAAACGTCGACAGCGACGTGTCCTCCGAAGCTTGGTATCACGAGGTCATCTTGTGGGCCACCAGCCATCGGTCCCCGCACTAGCCACGTCTCATCGGCGTGTCGCTTCCTCCTGTTCCTCGGTGCCCTTCCGATGCCAGTCTCACCGGCATTGCACGATCCACCAGAAGATTGCGTGAATCGACCAGCTCTATTCCTAACGGTGTGCCTGGCTCCTCCACCAGCATACCGTTCGAATCCAGCATCCAATGGCACACTCGTCCTAGGTTGGCCAGACGGGGGGACATTGCATGTGTTCAGTCCTTGCCTACCTTCGGCATCGAGTGGGCTGCTTTCTGCCGGCAAGTCATACATCGACTGCCAATCACTATCATCACGGATTCCACCGGACGCGAGAATGTTAAGCTCCGGACCGTCCCATGTTGGCATAGGATCGAATGCATGATCGCGCCGTGGAGAAGGCCGCTCAGCTCCTACATCACACTCCTGCGGCGGAGGCGACTGTTCATCCTCGACCACGTGGCCTCTCGCCTGTCTCGCCGAGGCACTAACACCTCTTCGTCGTATAGAACGACCATGACCGTCAGGTTGACCAGCAGTGCTCATCTACAACACAAGATATGTAATTAGTATAACAACAATTGATTTAAACTGATATGATAAAATAAATTAACATACATTTCAACAACGTGTAAACTAATATTTTCAAACTGTGCATAATTTCAATTTACTACCGGAAACTACATATTCTATAATGCATAGAAAAAAGTGAATATAACATAAAAAAACAAACCCCACTCCAAACAGCAAATTTAATTCTCTTACAATCCCATACAACGAACTACACATTTTTTTAAATTGCAAATTGGAAATCACATTACTAAATAATCTGAATTTTTAAGCACATCACACTAGTATTAACATTCAAAGAAACAATTGTCAAAACATATCATAAGCATTTACTACACAATTGTTTTCATCGGATTGATAAACTAGATTTTCATAAAGTTAATCTAAATAAGACTATACTCTATTATGGTACATATACTTTCCAAATTACGAAAATAGTTATCATTTCCAAATTTAAACTAAACAATTTCTAAAAATAACAATTTCTTCATTTTAATTCCAAAATTGATTAAATTCCTAATATCAGATTTTTGCAAATTATTCTACTTTTTAATTTCCTATTATCTTATGAGAGAAATTAATATAAGATTACAGCCTCCTATTTTCTTATATTTACAACCAAACCCCTCATCTTCCTCCTCCCTCCACCCTCCGCCGCCGGCCGCCTCCACCACCGCCGGCCACCTCCACCGCCGCCGGCCTCCTCCTCCGCCGCCGGCCTACTCCGGCGCCAGCCGACCGGCACCACCTCCGCCCGCCAGCTCCTCCCCTTCACCTTCTCCTCCTCCTTCCCCTTCTCCTTCCCCTTCTCCTTCCCCTTCTCCTTCCCCTACCCCTTACTATTCCGCCGGCCAAGGCCACCTCCGGCCAATACTCACCACCAACCCAACATCCATTCCACATTTACCAAAATTCTAACAAACCCCAATTCTAACAATTCCAACAAGTTCAACAAAATTCGAATAGATTGGCAACATTCAGGCAACATCCATATAATTTGCACGAAAATTTAAAAAATTTCATCAAAAACTTACATTTTCCGGCAGCTGCGGCGGCGGAAATGAGGAGAAGGAGAGAAGGAAATGGAGAGAAATGGAGAGAATTTATACTACTTCTTCCAAATTTTATTTTTTATTTTCAAAATACTAATACGTGTATTTATACGTATTTGGGCGTGGATAGTAAAATACAGGGCGTGATATAGCAATCCACATTATTTCGTTTTTAAAATTTACCACGGGGCACGGGTTTTATCAGGAAGTCCCTTCAAGTTTTCAGCCGTACAATTGTACAAGTGCCTAGCTTTAGCTTCCTCCCGAAGCTGTATGGAGTAGCTATTCAAATTCAAAATGTCAAGTTGTCGGCCAACACGAAATGATTATTAAAATGATTCATCAGATCCAATTTAATACTCCAAAGCTTCCCCAGCAAGCCTAATTTGAGAAAATTGGGATAAATAGGATACTCCATCGGTCCAGTCTTTTTCGCAAATAATTTTCAATGGTAAATTTTGGCAACATATTAATGAGTGCGTCTCTTGAAAGACGGTCTTTCCATAAGTTATGGAAAGATCAAGATTTAAAGTGTAAATTAGAAGAAATTAAGATAAAATTTTCGGGTTGCATGAACCGGGTTATAAATTTTATAACTACTACATGTTGCATACTAAAATTTTAATGTTGCAACTAAGACCTTTTACCTTTTATTATTCGAATTAAACCCCGTCTTTCCATAAGCATATGGAAAGACCGTCTTTCCCAAGACTTTGCCCATATTAATTAGTTATATGAATAATAATTTTATCGTAGATTCATAGTAATATGTGGTTTCTAAATATAAATTTCCGTGTGTCACGTAGCTACACATATTTACTGTCCAATATATTTATTAGAGATCGTGAAAATATTTTGTACAAAATATGCTGACATAGGGAGTATAAAATTTTTACTCCCTCCGTTCAATATTAAACTGCACACTTTTCTATTTGACACTATCCACTATCAAACTTTGACCAAATATTTAAAGAGTCCGTCTCTTGAAAGACGGTCTTTCCATAAGTTATGGAAAGACCAAGGCTTAAAGTGTAAATTAGAAGAAATTAAGATAAAATTTTCGGGTTGCATGAACCGGGTTATAAATTTTATAACTACTACATGTTTCATACTAAAACTTTAATATTGCAACTAAGACCTTTTACCTTTTATAATTCTAATCAAACACCGTCTTTCCATAAGCCTATGGAAAGACCGTCTTTCCCAAGACTTTGCCATATTTAAATAGGTTTATAAATAATAATATTATCATATGTGATATTGTTGAATTTGTCACAACAAATAATTTTTGAAAATAACTTTTTATTTATTAATATTATACTTAATAAAATATATTAACAGCGAAACATAATCTTTGAAAAAGATTTCTTGTAATTTAACCCTAGAACGGATGGTGTATTTCTCTTCCATTGCAGTTTCCAAGTTTGGTATGGGATAAAAGATCATTTTCATTGCGGTTTCCGAGAATGATATGCCAATAATAAAAAATATGGAGAGAATATATTTTTTTCGAGATTGATTACTTGTTTAATAAAATTGCTCAATTTTAATCATATCATACGCTTTTATTACACCATTTTTGTTTTTAAAAAATCTATTCCTGATATATTAGCCCTACTGACAATAACTAAACGTTATTCTCTGTTTTATTATATACGATGCATTTTTTTTGTTTATTATTTTTGTGGATTTGACAAATTTTCTTGGTAAGATGCATTTAATTTCATTCATTCATTTTTTTTTCTTTTTAAATTCAATTTCATCTACTTATTTCATTCATCTATATCCAAAAATAAAAAATTATGGTACCACGTCTAACGAAACAGAGGTAATACCATTTTTTCCAACTTGGTTAAAAGACAATTTAAAAATAAAAATAAAAAGGAAAAAGTAAACCTAATAGTGGACCCTTATCCAGCTTCTTCGGCCTTATCCCCGCTCCCTGATTGCCGCCACCGCGAATCAGGCTGCTTGGCGGGAAAATTTTAAATTTCCATTTGGGAGAGAGGGAGGGAAATCCACTGCACATATTTAGGTTTTTTGGGGTACGAATTTTGAACCCAAATCATATCTCCCGCTATAAATACAGATTGCTCCTTTGCTAACCGTTTCATAGATTTCTGTGCGTTCCATTTACTTGCTCGACGAAATTCCCCAGAGATATAATCATGTACGTGGTGAAGAGAGATGGAAGACAAGAGACCGTGCATTTCGACAAGATTACCGCTCGTTTGAAGAAACTGAGCTATGGGCTCAGCAGCGAGCACTGCGACCCGGTTCTGGTGGCTCAGAAAGTGTGCGCCGGCGTCTACAAAGGCGTCACCACCAGCCAGCTTGACGAGCTCGCCGCCGAGACTGCCGCCGCCATGACTGCCAACCACCCAGACTATGCTTGTGTGAGTTGTGTCCTCTTAATTTCAATTCATCTGTATCACCTTAAATTTTAGTCTGGAAACCTAAAATGAACCCACTTATTATTGTGAATCATAGTTGGCTGCGAGGATTGCTGTTTCCAATCTACACAAGAACACGAAGAAGTCGTTTTCCGAAACGTAAGTTTGTTGCTGCGCCTTTTGAGGTATATGTTGGGAATTGTGGAAGAATGGGCTATTAATTATCTGATTTGGGTGCAGGATCAAGGACATGTACTCACATGTGAGTGATAGATCTGGGCTGAAGGCCCCTCTGATTGCTGATGATGTTTATGACATAATCACGAAGGTATCATGTTTTATTAATCTTGTCTTTTGGGTGTGTTCTTTTGGTTTATCTTGAGTTGTGTACGGTATTTTGCTGTTTCAGAATGCTGCTCGTCTAGACAGCGAGATAATTTACGATCGAGACTTTGACTATGATTACTTTGGATTCAAAACTCTTGAGCGGTCCTATCTCCTGAAGATTCAGGGCAAGGTTGTGGAAAGGCCCCAACATATGTTAATGAGGGTTTCTGTCGGGATTCACAAGGAAGATATCGATGCTGCAATAAAAACTTACCACTACATGTCTCAGAGATGGTTTACTCATGCTTCTCCCACTCTTTTCAATGCTGGAACTCCTAGGCCCCAAGTATGATATGTTTGGTTGATTGATTTTCTAAGCTTGATTTTAGTCTTTGATGTTTTGTTCTTTTTCTAACATTACTTGTTTGCATTGCAGTTGAGCAGTTGCTTCTTGGTGTGTATGAAGGATGATAGCATCGAGGGTATCTATGACACACTTAAAGAGTGCGCTGTTATCAGCAAATCAGCAGGAGGGATTGGTGTATCTGTCCATAACATCCGCGCCACTGGGAGTTATATCCGTGGTACCAATGGAACATCGAATGGCATTGTTCCGATGTTGCGGGTGTTCAATGATACTGCTCGATATGTTGATCAAGGTGGTGGCAAGCGGAAAGGTATGTGTGTTCATCTGCAATCTACAATATGTTTGATTTTGAGGGGTATCTTTTGTTCATTTGCTGCATTATGTCACCGACAGGTGCCTTTGCTGTGTACCTTGAGCCGTGGCATGCTGACATATTTGAATTTTTGGAGTTGAAGATAAACCACGGAAAGGTATGATCCAGTTATAGAGGTAGTGTCTAATTACCTGTTAGTGTACGGCTATATTATTCATTACTCTGCTTGGGCATTCATTGGTTGATTGATTGTGTGAGTCCTTCACAATCCAGGAAGAGCACAGAGCTCGGGATCTGTTCTATGCTCTTTGGGTGCCTGACCTCTTTATGGAAAGAGTAAGACAGAAAGGGAAGTGGTCATTGTTTTGCCCAAGTGAGTCTCCAGGATTGGCTGATTGCTGGGGTGAGGATTTTGAAAGGTTATACAACCAATATGAGAAACAGGTATATAGAAGCAACCCGTTTTCAAACATGTCTTGCATTTTATAAATATTCACCAGTTGATGATGATTCATTTATAGGGCAAAGCAAAGAAAGTTGTGGAGGCTCAAGACCTCTGGTTTGCAGTCCTGAGGTCTCAAGTTGAAACAGGAACGCCGTACATGCTTTATAAGGTAAGTAAAGTGCTGTATTTCAATGATTTTGTTGATGCATATGGTCCTATCCTATGTTTTCAGGATTGATTCTTACACCCTTTTACTATCTCTTGCAGGATACTTGCAATAGGAAGAGCAACCAGCAAAATCTTGGAACAATTAAATCTTCAAATTTGTGTACTGAAATCATCGAGTATTCTAGCCCCACAGAATCTGCGGTGTGCAACTTAGCATCAATTGCTCTGCCACGCTTTGTTAGAGAGAAGGTGGGATACCTAGGCTGATTTTTTCAATAATATCAACTATTGTTTCTTAAATTATACTTTCTAACTTTTTGTGGCTTCATATCTCTGTGTCAGGGCATATCAGCTGAGTCTCAACCTTCCAAACTTGCAGGGAGTAGAGGTTCTCACAACCGATTCTTTGATTTTGACAAGCTTGCTGAGGTTAAATTTATAACCTGCCTTGCGTTCTATTTTTGTTTACATTTAAATGAATACATCACAATACTGGATGTGGATTTGTCTCCTCTTATAACACAGGTCACTGCAATAATTACTGCAAATCTGAATAAAATAATCGATTGCAATTATTACCCAGTTGAGACTGCAAAACGGTCAAATTTCCGACACAGGCCCATTGGCATTGGTGTGCAAGGTCTTGCTGATACTTTCATGTTGCTAGGCATGGCCTTTGATTCACCTGAGGTAATTGTTTCTTCTTATAAAAAATTACAAGGGCTTTGTAGAGTTTTCTGATTGTGTACTGCGTTGTTACAGGCTCAACAGTTGAACAAGGACATATTTGAGACCATATACTATCATGCATTACATGCTTCCTCTGAATTG
This sequence comes from Rubia yunnanensis, assembly GCA_037428765.1. Taxonomy (NCBI): domain Eukaryota; kingdom Viridiplantae; phylum Streptophyta; class Magnoliopsida; order Gentianales; family Rubiaceae; genus Rubia; species Rubia yunnanensis. The sequence goes on along the minus strand of CM075069.1, from coordinate 57,264,039 downwards.
GCTGCAATTTGGGGTCCATATGAAACCTATGATGGAAGTCCTTTGAGCAAGGTATGTGGGCTGTCTGCTGACTGGTAGTATTTGATAACTTTGTAGGTCTGGAACTTCACTCGGCAAGTTAAACATTGTGTAAACTGTTCTTTTGACAAGTTAATTGACTGCCATGGAATTTTGATGAGTTAAGCATTGTTTTGGCTGCATTTAAACTGGTATATGTTGGTATGCTCCCAGGGAATTGTGCAGCCTGATATGTGGGGAGTTACACCATCAAGTCGGTGGGATTGGGATGGTCTTCGGAGTATGATATCTAAGAACGGGGCGAGAAATTCCCTTCTTGTTGCACCCATGCCAACTGCCTCAACTAGCCAGATTCTTGGGAATAATGAATGCTTTGAGCCATACACCTCCAATATCTATAGTCGCAGAGTCCTGAGGTATATCCTTTCATCCAATTTGGGCTTTTTTGCCACTTTGAGTTTATGCATTTACTGAGATTTGTTTCTAATGCTCGTGTCTTTATAGTGGCGAGTTCGTTGTGGTGAACAAGCATCTGCTTCATGACTTGACAGAGATGGGACTCTGGTCTCCAGCTGTCAAGAACAGGATAATATATGAAAATGGATCTGTTCAAAATATTCCTGAAATACCTGAAGATTTGAAAGTTATATACAAGTATGGGCGTGTTATTTTAGAGGCTGGTTTTACCTTCAACTGTCCATATGCATGGAGTTTATTCCGACTCATTTTTTTGGCCACAGGACTGTTTGGGAAATCAGGCAAAAGACGATTGTTGATATGGCTGTCGATCGTGGGTGCTACATCGACCAGAGTCAAAGCCTTAACATCCATATGGACGAACCCAATTTTGCGAAGCTCACTTCCCTGCATTATCATGCCTGGTCAAAGGTAAACTTTAGATTTGTACTACAGCATTTTGGTTTCTTTGAATTTATGAAGCTACTGCATCTTGCCTTTGATGACGTGCTATCAGTGATCGCCATGCATGAAGTTTTTAGGTGATGGATGGCCGTACTGATTTAATCTCCAATCTCTTATCTCTGGTTATTTATGAAGGGTTTGAAGACAGGGATGTACTATTTGCGCTCCCGTGCTGCAGCAGATGCTATCAAATTTACTGTGGACACTAAGATGCTTCAGGTAGGCACAACTGATGACTCTTCATCTCAGACAGTCTCCAACATCTCTTGTTCCCTTTCCTAATATGTTGTATTCCCGATTCTGATACAGGAGAAACCTAAGGCTGTTGCTGAAGATGACGAGAGTAAGATGGCTCAGATAGTGTGCTCTCTAACAAACCGAGAAGAATGCATGGCATGTGGAAGCTAAATGATAAGTGCAGATAGTTGGGTGAAGCTAAAAATGTGATGTATAATTGATAAAGTATGTGATAGTTGATGTTAGTTTGGATTGTATTGAAACTTATATACCTCCAGTAACGAGCCTTCAATTGATGTATGTTTCTGAAGATTTTCCTCCGCGTACATGGTTTGCGTTGGGAGTTTGGAACACAGCTCTATCCATGGTTCAAATATACAAGTTCCAGTATAGAATTCTATTGTTATAATTCAGTAAAAAGGTTTCTTTTTTAAATGTGGAAATTAAATGGTAATGATGCAATTACGACAAACTAAGAGCATCCATAACCATAATGGTAGTTCCTTAGCCACATTTTTTATAAGATTAAATTAGTATCTTGTATCATGTTTTGGTCCTCGTTTGCGAATTAATCCTTAGACAGTACCAAACAAATTTAGAATGATATGTTTTGATCCGCAAATGTGATTTTTGGGTAAACTGGAACTGTTTTTTGATAAAGTTAGGGGTATTTTTGTAATTTTACTCATCAAAAACATTCAATTAAATTCTTGGGTTAATACACAAATATTCTAGATTAGGGATCATTTTCAAAGACCAAACAAAAGGTGAGGGGCTTGATTGCAAATAAACTAAAACACATGAAGCCGCCGCTGCAATTCATCTTCTCCGGCGAAGCATCTTCTCTGGCGATTGATCACAAGATCTTGACGACGATGCTCACTCTCCCTTTCTCCCTTCCACTGATTCCTCTCAGGTGCCACTTCCCCACAACTGTATCGGCAGTCCTGGAGGCCCATCGCAATCACGAATTCACCGATCCCCAATCCCAATTCAGTACATACTACGAAATCTACATAAATAATAGCAGTAGCAAAAAGAGGCAATGAGGCAGTGAAGCTTCTGGGCTCAGAACCGCCGCTGCAACCAGATATTTCCCGCGATTAATGTCGAGGCAACCAGATGTTTCCGGTGAGGCATCAAAACCGCCACTGCAATTCATTATACCCCGTCGTGGAGGAACATGTTTTTCATCACGTCGGGGTCGACGTCTTCTAACACTTCCCACTTTCGATGATTTTCTGGGTCTGTCATGGCTGTTTTCTTGGTGCGTTTTTCAGCTCTGGGTTTTGGGAAATAAAGAAGACAGCGGTGCGTGATATGTTAAGGAAGTAAATTAGAGGCGATTGGATATAACTCCAGTGGCATATAATTGTAAAACCAGATCAATTAATCAGTGGGAGTTATATTCAGACCGGAAAACCAGGCCACTGGAGTTATATAGTTCATGCCACTGGAGTTCCGGTTTGAACCAGATCAATTTCGATATAACTCCGCAGTCAAGAAAAAAGATGTTTTTTTTTAAAAAAACTCAGGGGTGTAATGGTCATTTTATAGATTTTGATCAATTTTATTGTTGACTTTAGCTGAAAACTACTTTGGGGACCAAAACATATCGTTCTGAATTTGTTTGGTACTGCCTAAGTGTTTATTTGAAAACAGAGACCAAAATATGATATAATATACTTTGTAGGGGACTAAAAAAATAATTTAGTTTTGAGTGGGTCTCCAGGCGGCCTGTCCATAAGCTTATGGACATGCCACTTATTTCTTACCTTATATATACTGCATTTCTTAAATTACATACAAAATTTAAAATTTTGAAAATATTTTTTATATTATATATTTTTATATTTTCACCTTCAAATACATATTATTACTTGTTTTAACTTATAAAATGCAATATTTAAATTTTATAAAAAATTACAACATTTAAGTCAAATGCCCCTGAGGACGACTGTCCATAAGCTTATGGAAATACCGCCTTTCCCGAGACTTTCCCTTTAGTTTTTTTTAATAAGAAGCACTCCTTATTTAAGGAGGACCATTGTAGAGTGTTAAGAATCACTCCTTAATAAGAAGTTGCTCCTTATTTAATGAGTGGGTACTTTTTTATTTGTGCAATGCCAACCAACCAATGATTGACACTTTATTTTATATTTTTAATTAATTATAATTTGAGATGAAAAATTAGTGCTTAAAAAGTGTTTTCCATTGTTGATAGTTAATTTTCATCTATTTTTTAAAATCAAAATCTATGATGTAACACTTAAAAAGTGCTCATTAATTCTACTACCATTGTACATGCTCTAAAACCATGTACTCCACCACCACATTAAACTTACATTACCAAACACTCTTTGAAATTTGAGAGTTCTCTCCCTCTCAAAGGAAAAATAGGGAGGGAAAAATAGGAAGTTAGGGTTTAAGGTAGGGATGAGCATGAGTTGGGTCTTATGCTTATCTTATCGGTGATCCCCTGCATGTGGTCACCACATTTTCCGTAAGAAAAATGGAAAAGGAATTAGAGCAGCCCAACCACAGGCAAATGAGGGGTTAAAAGTGAATTTTCTTTTAGGTGGGGGATAAGGAGTGTGGTCACTTGTCGCTAGAGTTGGTCATGAGTTGGAGTGGGTCAGCTGTCCCGATCTAAATTGACCTAAAATTTAGGGTTAAATGGGTCAGTTTGGGTTAAAATTTTCATAATTTTGGGTTGAATTGGATCGGACTGGATCATATGTCGGCCCAAATCAATCCAAATCGACCTAAATCATATAAAAATAACATATTTTTTAAAAATTTACTATTAGTTTAGCTTTATAAAAATATATATTTTTTCAAGAATGTTAAATTTTTTTATGGGTCATTGACCCTACCCAATCCAAATGGGCCGGGTCAAAACGGGTTCAGTAGGGTCAGGTCGGACAATTTGAACACCCCTACGTGTCACACTCCTAGAAGCTGAAGATGTACTAAATCAAATCAAATCAAATCAAATCATTTTATCTCCTTATCAAATATCTGATTTTATATTTCTTTTTTACAAAAAATATTTTTGTAGTAAAATTAATTGCAATAAACTGCATTTTTCATCCCCTATTAATAGAGACCAATATTATCATGGTTAGGGGTGTTCAAATATACCCGGCTCGTCCATCGATCGGTCCGACATAAAAATAAAATAACTGGGTATATTTTTAATTTTTCGATTTGGGTACCCAACCCATAAATTTTACATTTTATCGAATCCAGGTACGGGCCATAAAAATACTGTTTCCAGGTACATATCTGGTATATTTTAATTTATTTAATTATAATTAATATTAAATAAGATAATGTCTCAGATTTGTAAGTTACTGATTGGGTAAGAAATAATTGAAAGCTAAAAACAGTTTAGTCCGTAAATATGCACAGGCAGAGGCATAATCACAAAAACATGTGCTATTGTGCAATAGGCCACGTTTCTGAACGGGGAAAACATGCATGTCTCTTATTAAACTTGAAATGGACATAATTTAAAATTATTTGGTGCAGTATACTAATCACAAATTTGCTTTCTTACTTTATATTTTGCTTTCTTTTGTACACAGTAACACAGCCCATTGCATACATATGGAAATTGAATTGTTTTTTTTTTAAAATAAATATTCGGACTTCTTCACAATAATAAATTCATATTGTCTCACACAAAGGGGGTGAGACTCTCCTGTGTCTCACACAAAGGTGGGGTGAGCCTCCCACACAACTCACACGAAGCAAAACTCCTAAACCAAAATTATACCTGAGGTGTCTCTGGAACGGGCACAAGCCCTGGCCACTGGGAGTATGGCTACTCCCAGTGGTTTAAATTGAATTGTTTGGTGTACAAAGTTCTTTCATACTCGGCCTACTGCATACGTATGGAAATTGGAATTTTTTGGTGCACTTAGACTACTAGACTAGTAGGCAGTAGGCACTGGCAAGTATCATTAGCAGACAATAATCTTCACCATGCTCTTGTAATATTATGTTACTGTTCTATTTGAAATTTCCTTCGAAAAAAAATCTTTGCCTTACCATAATGAATCTATTTATATTCTTTGGTTGTTACCTGGCCCAGAATAATTTGGGTACCCGTACATTGAGTGTTAGGTTCATTTGGACTGGGACAAGGGTCGTATTTTCAACTACCTGTACATGTGGGCATGTGGGTACTAAGATATGCGGGTATCTGCATTCGAACACCCATAGTTATGGTCAGTGGTGGAACTAGAAAAAAATTCTAGGGAGGCTGATAAATATTAATTAAATTAAATTTTAAAAATTCAACTAAAAAATAATGAAAAATACTACATAATATAATAAATCGAGTACCATACCATAATATTTTTTACAAGTTCACTAAACAACTAAAATAACTACTTTCTAATGCTCGAATTATTAGAAGTAGAACTAGAAACAAGTGGGGGCAGCAAATATCTACGAAACTCCATGGCTTGATAACGTTGCATAATCGGTTCATTCTCAATCTTAACAAAAATATCCTTTTCAATATACACCGTCATAACATCATTCAACCATTCATCTCCCATTCTATTACGAAGATCGGTCTTGATATTCTTCATGGCAGAAAAAACCCGCTCAACTGTAGCAGTTGCAACTGGTAGAACTAATGCTAACTCAATAAGACGATATACCAATTGATAGAGTACACTGCTACGTGATCGAACCATATGTTGAGCAAGACTTCCAAGATCATTGATGACTGAATAGGCATCATCATCTCTCACATCATGAATGAAGAAATAAAGTTGTTGCTCAAGTTCTAAACGATCAACCAGGGAATTTATAACATCATTCTGATTAAATTCTACACGAGATTATTTTGTACTACTACCCTCTTCATTGTGATTTTGTTCATTAGATTCATTCGATCTCTTTAAAGATGGAGATCTGCTACTTCGAATTAAAAATTTATCCATAACCTATTAAAAATCAAATAGGGAAAATATGTAAATTGATTTATAAAATCAGATTCATCTAAATTCAATTCAACAAATATCCCTAATTGATAATTCCATAAATCGATTATGACAATTTCATTTTCACATACAAAATAAATCAAAAAATTATAATTTATTATTCATACATATGCAATTCAACAAAAAAAATATAAAATCATATTCATCTAAATTCAATTTAACAAATATCCCTAATTGATAATTCCATAAATCGATTATGACCATTTCATTTTCACACAAAAAATAAATCAAACAATTATAATTTATTATTCATACATATGCAATTCAACAAAAATTTTCAATTTAAAAAATATCCCTAATTGGTAATTCCACAAATTGATTATGACAATTTCATTTTCACATACAAAATAAATCAAATAATTGTAATTTATTATTCATACATATGCAATTCAACTGAATTTCAACAGTCATACAGCCATATAACTTCAATTCGACATCCAATCTAAAAATCATGTTCACATAAACTTAAGTTTTGAAGCAAAAAATAAAAAAAGAATAAACCCTAAAATTAAATTACCTTAGCATAAAGAGAAGTAGAGAACCAGTGGTTTAGTGGAGAGGCGGCGTCCGGCATCAGGAGGTGGCGGAGACCTGGTGGTGGCGGACCTGGCGGTGGTGGGAGATGCTCTGCTCGGTTGGAATTGGTTTTTGGGAAGAAATGAATTCCCATTGGATTGGGATTTCAGTTTTGGCCCAATCCAATACTTATTTCATTTTTTTGCTTATTACAAATGAAACGACGTCGTTTCACTAACGTGAAAATGACGTCGTTTTACTACTTCAGTAGCAAAAAAAAAGAGAAGGCCGCGAAGCGGCCTTCTTCTCTGAGCTCAGCGTACCAGTTGTCGGAATACGCGCGTACTCCGATGGAAGACGCGCTGGACGGCCGGTTTGATTCCTGCTACCTCCGGCCGGCGATCTAGGTAGGGCTGGAGCCCTACCTCGCGTACCATTGGTTCCGGCACTGGTTATGGTTCATAGCACAACTCAATATTTCTATTTTTCCTACTTAATTTTTTTCTCCATTTTTGTAATTAGTGTGATTCTTTGTCATAGATTAACACGGATACTATTTTCTTCCATGGATCAAAATAATTCCAATTTCTTTCCTTTTTTTGAAGAAAATTTTAATTCATGACAAAAGTCAAATGCACAATATTACTGTATGAAAATCCTGTGGCATATTCAAACTTTGAAAAAACTAATAACTCTCATTTTTCGATATCAACTCATATTACTCTCTATGATAAGAGTCCGTCTCTTGAAAGATGGTCTTTCCATAAGTCATGGAAAGACCAAGGTTTAAAGTGCAATGTAAAAGAAATGAAGATAAAAATTTCGGGTTGTATGAACTGGGTTATAAACTTTATAACTACTACACATTGTATACTAAAATTTTAATATTGCAACTAAGACCTTTTACCTTTCTATTATCCAATAAAACTCCATCTTTCCATAAGCCAATGGAAAGACGGTCCTTCCCAAGACTTTGCCCTATGATAATATCCCTTTCTCCCAAAATAATTCTCAACCATTTGGTCAAAATGCTGAAGCCTGAAAATGTTCATGGAAAAAAGTATTCCTTGGAGTGTTAAAGAAGATATAACTCTAATGTCTGCTTATTGCTCTGTTAGTGGAGACGTAAGAAAAACAATAACCAGAAAGGTGGTGTGTTATGGACTCGAGTGGCGGATCATTTTGAGCAAACTCGGGCAAAAAATGTAGGAGAAATCAATCCAAGAAATGTGGATCAAATGAAAGGTCGTTTTAAAAGACTTGATAAAAGTGCACAAAAATGGACTGTTTCTTACAAATAGGCATATCGTTTGAAAAAGAGTGGAATAGCATGCAAGATGTCCAAACACAAGCTTTAACAATTTATGAACAAGGTGGTTGTAAGTTTGCTTACTTGCATGTATATGCGGAAGTTACGTGTAAACATTCAAAGTGAGATGAAATTAGATAAAATATGACCTGATCTCATCCTGAAGAATTACGAAGAAAGTGGAGACAACTCAAAACGTTCAAGTACTAGTGAAGGTGGGGATTATAAAATTCCGTTGAATTCCAATGCTCCAATTAACGACGCTCCAACAATTTCATGTCCCAAAGGCACAAATGACGTGAAAAAGAGAGGTAAAGCCATGACATCTCATTATTCTACTATTCCGGATGAATTTACTGCAGAACTTCACGAGTTAAGGGATTCAAGGCTCACAAGAAACCAAGAAGCTGAGATAAAAAACAAACTTGGTACTTCCAAACTCTAAGTGGAAAAAGATTAGAACGAAACTGAACGAGCCAAAGAGTAGAGAGAAATGAAGAAGATGAAAATGCAAAATTTGACTAATTTGATGTCTAACACTTGCTTAACTCCTGAAGAAGAGGGCAACCTGATGTCAGAGCTATTCAATAATTTAATATAATTTTCCACGCGTGTTTAATTTTGCATGTCATTTATGTAATTTATATTTTTTCATGTAATTGGAATTTTTGTAATGTAATTTTATTTTTTCCAATAACTGATTAACTTTCATATAAGTATAGCCACTTAGTTTCAAACTCTCTACTCTCACATTGTTCCAAAAAGCACTTTGCTTCCATATGAAAAGATTTGTCAAATCAACTTTAATATTCCAATTTCATATGTTATTAAATTCTAAATTGATATTCAACCACTATCACACATTGATTTGTTGACTGATTGAGAACATACTTTAGTTGAATTTTCATATCACTTTAAAAAAGTTTAACATCTTATACTTTATTTTGAAATCCACACCTATGCCTACAGTTATTGTGATATCTTTACTCCTATATATTCTTATCATATTCATATGAAAATCATCATCCATGTCATTACACAATGTCATCGAATGAAAATCCTAGTGGTTCAATTTTTAACTTTGAATATTTTGATTTCACTGAGTTTGATAAGTAACATGCAAACATTGTTCGACAAAATCAACATGTTGATCGCATCATTGAAGATGTGATTACTAGTCATTCTCTTCTATTATTACAACCGGTAGATCATAATCTCAGAGCCATGAGAAGGAATTGTGAGAGAGATTGTGAAGGAGGTGAGGTACGTTTATTCACTAACAAATTTTCTATTAATCTTGTGTATTCAAATCAACTATTTTGTCGTAGATTTCGTATGCAAAAAATGTGTTTCTGCATATAGTTGAAACCCTTATTGTTAGTAAAACATATTTTTAGCGAATGCCAAATGCTACCTGTAGATTTCCTATTTCTTTGTTGAAAAAATGTATTGCAATTCTCAAGGTGTTAGCTTATAGAATATCATTAGATGTAGTTTATGAATACCTTCAAATTAGCTTAGTTGTAACAAGGAACTCTCTCAAACACTTTGTGGAGGGAGTCATTGCAAAATTTAGTGACAAGTACCTCAGATCGTCTACAACACAAGATTTGGCAAGGCTGTTACACATCGAAGATTAACGAGGCTTCCCAGGTATGATATGAAGTATTGACTGCATGCATTGGAGGTGGAAAAACTGTCATACTGCATGGGCTGACCAATATGCAGGGAGAAGTGGATCTCGAACGGTCATCTTGGAAGTTGTTGCTTCACAAGATTTATGGGTACGACATTCATTTTTTTGGAACACCTGGTTCTTGCAATGATATCAGCGTACTACAACGATCTCCAACTTTAGGTGATATTCTAGAAGGTTGAGCACCAAAATTGAGATTGGTTAAACATGCATGATTTTAACATGGGGTATTGGTATATATCCCTCGGGGGCTGCATTTGTCAAGCCAATTATCTATCCACATTTACAGAAGCATAAGTTATTTTCTCAACATTAAAAGGCTACCAGAAAAGATGTAGAGTATGCCTTTGGAGTTTTACAAGCGCGTTTTGCATTTATTTGACTCCCTTGCCTTGTTTGGGATCTGGAATTTATGGGGAAAATAATGACGGCTTGTATCATTATGCACAAAATGATAATTGAAGATGAAAGAGACACATATCTCAACTATCATGATCCCACCAAATTTCTAGAAGATCTACCTACTAATGGACAATCTTGTACAAGAAATATAGTTGTGGAAGAAGATGAGGAAAATTTATAGTTCTCTACTTAAGGGACACGCTATCTGCATACATGGTTAATAAACCACAACCTTGCAATAGAGAAGCTCACACTGCTCTAAAAAATGATTTGATTGAGCACATATGGGCAAAATTTGGCCATAATAATAGCTCTTAAAATTGCTCTAGTAAATTATTCTTTAATTTTTTATATGTAATTTTTTATGTGTTTCGGAAGAACCAGATATGGACAATTCCAATAAGATTTCATTCTTGAACAAAAATTCATTTTTTGATTTATTTCATCTATTCCATGCTCGGAACAGGGGAGGGTGTCAACCAAATGAGGTAATGATTAGGATTGTAATAGACGGGCTGGCTAAGGTCAGGACTTCCTGGGTCGGAGCGCAGACGATCGAGCAGAGCCCAGGAAAGAGGAAAGCCCCTTGCAGATTTTAAACTTGTTGTCAAGGTTCTAATAAAGATTTTTTTTTTACTTTGTACTCAAATCAAAATTTTATTGTCCAGAAGTATAATTTGACCCATCTTTAAATTTGGTATTCAAGTGATACAAATGGATTTTTTCCATGATTTAGTTCATCACATTTCTAATCATTAATTACAAAGTTTAAAAATATTATTATTTAAATATTAAGGTAAAGTGCGTTTTAACCCTATTATTTTGCGAATGTGCACATATAACTCTGTAAAATTTGAAAGTGCAAAACTAACCCTAATTTGTTGACGAAAGTGCAAAATTAATCCTAACTTATTAATAAATTGTGCAGTTATATCCAAAACTACCATCTTCGATGTTGAGCCTAGAAAGTCTGGCATTGACCATCCCAGAAATGACCAAAATACCACTGCCTCTTCTCCTCCTCTACCTCTCCTCCCCCTTATTCCTAAATCACCACACCTAGCGCACACTCTCCACCGCACACCACCCCCATCGCACACTTCCCACCGCATGCCCACTCCACAACCCCACCACACCCCACGGCAACCACCTAGTCCCAGGACACTCTTTCCATTCCCTCCGGTGATGGCGCCACATACGCCGTAAGCTGGGATCTCTCCCAGGGAAAATTTAGGCTGAGTCTCGCGCCCATCTCTGGCTACTACGTCGTAATTCAACGGCAAACATTTGTAGGAAGTTCAATGAGGTGGTCGGTTACTACATCTCCATGGAAAAATTGATGGGAACATTGCCCTTCTCGTCGGTGACGGAAGGAGGTAGGTGGTGCTAGAGGAGGCGGTGGCGCTCGGCGGTGGCTCTCGCCCTCCTTGTCGGAGAAGGTGAAAAGAAAGAGAAAGGAGAATAAAGAAAAAGGGAAATACTTAGGTAATAAGAAATGAGGGTAGAATCATCTTTTTACTGATTTTTCGGCGAAAGTGGCAGTTGACAGTTAGTCAACTAAGTCTAGGGTTAGATTTGCACTTTCAAATTTTACAAGGTTATATTGACACTTTCACCAAAAGATAGGGTTAAAAATGCACTTTACCCTAACTATTATAACATTTAATTAATGATTAATATTTTTAAATATACTATTTATATTTAGTACTAGAATAATATATAAATAGATAAAGTTTGGTTGGGTTTGACCATTGATAAACCTTTAAAATGAAATAAATTGGTTGGATTGTGGGTTGTGTAGGTGGATGAGAGAACTTTAATATTTAATTGAAATATTTTGTTGAGTAGGGTCATGGATAAATATTATCTTATAAGTTCTGGATCCGACCCTAAATAATTTAATTAGATCCATGCTAATAGGGTATGAAACATTTTTTAGACCTATATCCAAATCCGATGGATCTTGAATATAAAACTAGTCCTAAAAGGCCCTAACTTTATATATTCTCTCCATCCTAACTCTATTTGCACTTCTGAATTTTAGACACTATTTACTATCAAAGTTTGACCGTATATTTGAATAGATATATGAACAACAATAGTATTATATATGATATTGTTGAATTTTCCTTAACAAGCATTTTTTAAATATCAACTTTTTATTTGCCGTTATTATACATAGGTAAACATATTAACTACCAAACATGTTTCTTGAACAACGTTAAAATGATTGCAGTGCAAATAGAGGTGGGACTGAGGAAGTAGTTTTTTTCTCTCAATAAAACATATATGGTCATTAGTAATAATGTGGTTGATGTTACAAACACAAGGGCTTAATAGTCAATTTAAATTGAAAAATAATTTCGAAGAAATGAAGGCCAACTCAAGAGCTTTATTGAAGTTGAAGAAAGGAGGCTTTTACAGTTAGTTTCAAACCAATTCAATTAGGTCACATCATTGAAAAAATTAGTTTGTAGCAGTTAGATGATTTAGAGGCACAAATATCATTTAGAAAAGAGAGGAACACATCTCAAAAGTAGATTATATTTGTGGATACTCCATTGCAGTATCAAACCCCTTTCTGGTGTATACCTAGCCCATGGACCACACCACTAACCCACAAATTAGAGATTGTTAGCCTTTAGGCCCAGCCCAAGATTGAAACATGAATGGCACGAATAAACCGAGAATGGAAAAGCCTTGCCTGAAAGACTTGACCACGTTCGAAGGTTTAGCCTCGAACTGGATCGTAGGAACCATGATGTAACCCACGATCTCAGATGCTGACAATGCAGAACCATGATTATAGACACCTATAAATACAAGGACAACAACACTGGATGAAGTAAGTGAGACAACACTGAGAAATTCTAATTCTCTAAAGGAAAAGTATTGACTTTAGCGTCAGAGTATTTTTCCCAAAATCACTTCAAGGATATTTTTTTCAGGAGAATATATGGTGAACTGCGGGAATACAACATCATTTGGTGTCGTCTGTGGGGACAAAATTTTTTTAGTCCTTTATTCCCTTTACAGTAAACAATGGTGTTCACCAGAAGTGAGAAAGTCAAGATCACCATACACAAGAACAAAAAGTTGGACGCAACAGGAGCATGCATCCCAACCAAGATCAAGAATACGTCCCTAGTAGAGAACGAGAACACAGCAAGGAAGATACAAAGGATGATGAACATGAAGCAGAATCTCCTAATGCAAATCAAGAAAAAGAAAGGAGAGCATCCGTATCATTCCTAGAAGTGAACAAAGAACATATGTACAATCAGTTCTTAGCCCCTCTCAAGCCTAAATACCCAAAAATAAGTTTAAAAAACAAGTAAAAAACATGAGAACCTTAAGTATGATGATGAGTTACAAGATATAATGGCAGATGATAACGTAGAGAAATCACAGTTGGCACCACATCTTCATGATTTCAAGATGCCAAAGGACTTCAAGCTGCCTTTGCATGTTAAAATTTATGATGGGACAACAGAATCGAACTAATTCCTGCATTCCTATCGCAACAACATGAGATTTTACGATGCGAAAATCATGTTGGTGTGCAAGGATTTCCCTATCTTCTTATCGGGAACATCGATTATGGTACGAAAACTTACCAAACGAAAGCATTAAGTCTTGGGCATAGTTGTCATACTATTTTTTGGGGTGCTTCTACAATAAGCAAAATTTCACCAAAACAATAGCAGACCTAAACAACATAGCAGCGAAGTGATGAAAGTCTTGCATAATACCATAATAGGTTCGTCACGGAAAGTTTGCAGGTTTGCGATTTGTCGTTCCAATCCTTGTTGGGTGCATTCACATGGGGCATGCAATCAGGAGAATTTTATAAGGAACTCACAATGAACATGCCCGAATACCCAAGGGAATTGCAAAAAATGATTGAACAATATGTGCGAATGGAAGAAGAAAATAGCCGCAAGATAGAGCGGGAGCGAGGAAAAAAGAGAATAATGTAAGATCCAAAAAGAAGTTTTGTGAAGAAGGGAAAATGAAATATCCCTTTCAAAGGAAGAGAATCGAAAATGCAGAGCACACCGTTCCAAGAAACACCTCCGACAAAGTCGCAAAAAGAAATCTGGCAAGCGAATAGATAGCTATTTCTTGAACTGACACCAATGATGACACCTCCAGACAAGAGATCTAGAGAATACTATTGTACCTTCTATAAGGATTATATGCATAACATCGAATATTGCAGAGACTTGAGATGGCAAATAGAGGAGAATTTGAGGAATAACTATATGAGCCAGTATAAGAAAGAATTGGAGGAAAACGATACAATGAAGCTAACAAAGTAGGGAGCTCTATGGCCAAGAACCAGAAGACGACATCAGTGGTGGATTATGAAGAAGACATAGTGAATGAGGCTCCAGAAAGAGTAATCCTATCGATACATGGATCAACTGAGTCTCTATCAAACAATGCCTGGAAATCCAAGGCTAGATATTTGCCACCACAAGAGCCTGCTGAAAAAGAGATTTCGTATGGACAAGACAATCACGTTTAGCGAAGAGGATGCAGTTCCCAATGTCTCACCTCACAATGACCCAATGATCATTATCGCTAAGATTGGAAATCAAACGGTTGATAGGGTGTTGTAGATAATGGGAGCGCAATTGAAATATTATTTCTGGATTGCTTCGATAGGTTGAGATTCAAGCGGACTGAGCTAAATAATTTCACATATTCTTTTGTAGGATTTACGGGGAGAGCAGAAACACCCTTGGGTAACATACAACTGCCTGTTACAATTGGTGAAAGTGATAGAAACTGTATTATCATGTGCGACTTCGTGGTCATAGATGCACCAAGTTCATTTAATGCCATCATAATAGGCCTTGAATGAATACAACAAAGGCAATATGGTCTCCATACCGTTTGGTAATGAAGTTCCCAACTTCAACATGAATCACAACAGTAAGAGGAAACCAACAAATAACCAGAAAATGTATGGTTATTGCGATGAAAGCAATAAAGAACGTGGAAAACAAAATTGGTTAGCACTATCTCAGATAGTGGCTCATCAACCAATCAGATCCTCCATTAGATTTGGGAGAAGAGACCGAAGTCGTCACTTTGGATGATGAAGACACCTGTAAGTGCGTCAAAATAGGAAATCATCTTCCAAACCTGGAGAAAAAGGTTAAACAAATCTTGAAAAGTTACAAATATACATTCGCAATGAGTGTACAGAACATGAGAGGAGTTGACCCAGGAATTACTACTCATTCTTTGAACATCAGTGATTTAGTTAAACCAATCAAGAAAAAGCAACGAAGCTTCACTAATTACAGATAGAAAGTGACTGAAGAAGAAGTAACATCATTGATTCAAGATGGTATTCTAAAGGAGGTAATCTACCAGAAATGGTTAGCAAACCCAGTAATGGTAAAGAAGGCAGACGCGGGGTGGATAATGTGTATAGACTTCACTGATCAAAATAAGGCATGCCTAAAAGACTATTATCCTTTGCCTAAAATTGATCAGCTAGTCGATGCGATTAATGGGTACAAAGTCCTAGCTTTCTTAGATGCGTACCCAGAAGACGCAGAAAAAATGGCCTTCATAACAAGTTTGAAATATTTTTGCTATGTGAAGATGCTGGTTGGCCTAAAAAAATGCAGGAGTAACATATCAGAGAATGGTCGACAATGTATTTCACAATCAAATAGGAAGAAATGTGGAAGCATATGTTGATGACATGGTTATAAAAAAGAAAAGAATATGCTACTTCGCACAAGACTTGAAGGAAACTTTTGATACAATGAGTCCGATTGGCATGAAGCTTAATCCCAAGAAATGCATAATCGGAGTAGGTACAGGAAAATTCTTAGGATACAAGTTATCCTCCAAGGGGATTGAGGCTAACCTAGAGAAAGTACAAGTGATATTTGACCTTCCTCAACCACAAACTGTTAAGAAGGTGCAACTATTAATGGGATCGTTGGTATCACTTAGTAGATTTGTTTCACAGGTAGCTGAGAAACACTTCCCACTCTTTGAAGTCCTTAAGAAGGTAAAAAAGTTTAGCTGGAGTGAGGAAAGTTAGAAAGCATATGAGTCCTTGAATGAGCACCTTCAAGCATTGTCATTCCTTGAATAACCAATCCCTGGAGAAACACTATATTTGTACTTGGCATTTTCAAAAAATACAGCGAGCTCAGTTTTGGTGCATCGAGAAGGCCAAAAATAAGTACCAATGCACTACATCAGTAGAATACTACAAAGTGCAGAAATGGTACACTGGCAAGTTGAAAAATTAACTCTAGCTTTGGTACATTCAACAAGGAGTTTGCGAACCTATATTCACAGTCATGAGATAGTAGTCTATACCGATTACCCAATTAAGAATATCCTAAGAAAGCCTGAATAATCTGGTAGAATGACCAAGTGGGCCTTGAATTGGGGCAATATGAGATCCAATTTTAACCGCGAACTGCAATCAAGGCACAAGGCGTAGAAGATTTCATCGTGGAGATGACAAGTACATATGCACGAGAGGAAAATACAAAACAAAATCTTGTAATTGGAAAAGGAAAATCCAAGTGGGTAGACATCACATGGAAATTGTTCGTTGATGAAACATCTAGCAAGGAAGGGTGTAGCGCAAGACTGCTAATAGTCAATCCAGAAGGAGGAGAGCACATACATTCATTTCATTTTGATTTCCCACTCACTAACAATGAAGCTGGTATGGGAAGAGAAGGTGATAAAGTATTTAAGAAGTGTTCGCCAGCTCGTTGCTCAACTCGAATACTTCGATATTCAACGTGTACCAAGAAGTGAAAACACAAAAGCAGACACATTGAGCAAGCTCGCAAAAGCTGGATTTGATTCGTTAATCGAACACAAGGATGTGTGAAAGCGAAGGTCATTCCAGTCCGTAGTACAGTATTAACAATTGTGTCAACGGTCCAGACTAAAGAAGTAAACTGGATGACACCGTTAATAGATTACTTTGTAATGGGAAAGTTACCAACAAACAAGATCAAGCAAGAAAGTTTGAATTGAGATCTCACAACTACGTTTATGAAGGGGAAATATTATAAAAGAAAGGTTTCTTATCTCCATGGAAAAGTGTGTAGAACCAACGAAGGCAAGAAAAATCTTGAAAGAAGTGCATGAAGGATTATGCAGAACGCATCAAGGGTCTCTAACAATTGCGAAGAAGATAATTCAGGCATGATACTATTGGCTAACCATGTTCAACGATGCACATAACTTCATGCTCAAGTGCAGAAGTTTCTAGATTAATGCCCCGATGTCACATAAACCACAAGCTGCTTTAATGGGAATATATGGAACTTGACCATTTGATAAATGAGGAATTGACCTAGTCGGACCTTTTCCAAAGGGTGCTGTTAATGCTAGATTTCTATTTGTGGCAATTGAATACTTCACGAAATGGGTGGAAGCAAAGACATTGGGAAGAGTCACAACAGAGGTTATAAGAAAGTTCATTCGGTAGAACATAGTTTGTCGCTTAGGAGTGCCACAAACTATTGTTACAATCAATGGCACACAATCCACAAGTTGGACCTTTACTTAATGATGCTCGAAGATAGGAATTGCATAAAAGTTTATATCTGTAGCTCACACTCAAGCAAATGGTCAAAAGGAAGTAACCAACATAACCATAGTTCATGGTATCCAAAAACTATTGGATGGAAAGCGAACTAGCTGGGTGGATGAGATACCCAATACCCTTTGGTCGTATAGAACAACTATTCAACAACCAATGGGAGAAACACCATAAAGTCTTGTCTATGGTCATGAAGAGGTAATGTCATTGGATATCGGGAACTCAAGCCTTTGAGTAGAAGAATACAAGGAGGACGATAATCCCAAAATTATGAGGTTGGATTTGGACAAACTTGAAGAGAAAAGACAACTGGCAACAATGATAGAGGCAAATTATAAAGAAATCATGGCTGGAGCATACAATCAGAGGGTCAAAGAGACACAGTTTCAAATTGGCGATTTTGTACTGCTTAAAAATGAGCAAGCCTAGCAGAAGAAAAAAGAAAGCTAAGCCCAAAGTGGGAAGGCCCTAAAAGATAACGAAAGCGCACTGATCCAATTGCTATGAGTTAGAAAGATTGAATGATAGCAGTGTCCCAAATACTTGGCATGTGATAAACCTATGAAATTTTTGTGTAGATCCAAGGAGGAGGATAGAAAATATCCAGTTGTATACGAGCCATGAGATGATCATTGGTGATGTTCATACCATTGTTTTGTTTTGGGAGGACAATCGAGAGATTGTAGAAGAATTTTATGGGAGGAAACATCGTTCCATATTCTAAGTGATACAATAAAGTTTACATCAGAGGCAAAATAGTGAAATTTTCTGGAAGACTGATCAATCGGTAACTTTGACTACTCACCCTCAATGATTTAGAGACTGTTTATGATGGGGACTTTGCAGTGAAGGACAATCAGATTATGTCAGAAAGTACTGTAGGATTTCAGTCTCAGTGGCAACTCAAGGGAATGCTATTGCATCTAGCTTGACTACCAGGTATTTCCTTCTATTCTAGATTGTTGTAAAATGTTGGATTGCATCTTGAAATACTACAACTCTTACTCGAGAAACGCCCAAACAAGAGGACATTTGATTTAAAACATATGCATGATCTGCCATGGAATCCTGAGGCTACACTTCTGATGTTGATGAGAAGAAGGTCAGGTTTGAGGCCATTAATGCAAAGTTGAGAGCTCTATCCATTCAGATGGCAACTTTGGAGGTAGAAAAAACCAGATTAGATTAGGCACAGATAGCTGCTCCTGAAGAGGTTTAAAGGTTCTGCTGTGGCTATGTTCCAACATAAGCCATATATTCGTTTCAGGGGGGAGCTACATATATTGGTTATCTGTGTCTATTGACTTTTGTATTTCATGGTACCAAGGGGGAGATATTTTGGATCTTTTTATGTATCTTTATTGGCAATGTTGGGCTGATGTTCCAACATGCTTATTATTCCTGAATGTTGAGGGAATCTGGAATTCAAGGGGAGATGTTATGTTTCTATGTTCCAACATCCAGAGTGGTTTTCAAGGTTGATGTCCGTATTTGCATAAGCTCTGTGTTGAAATGACAAAAGGTGATTCGTCTACAAAATACCAAAGGGGGAGATTTTAAAGTCTAGATTTAACTAGTTGGCAATTTGTGGAAGTTATAAAAATATGGAATTGTTGTGTTGAAACATCAAAGAAGGAATGTTTGGAGTTTTATGAAATGACATGAAGAAATCCGATGAGATATTTTGTCCATGGTTTTAAGTTCAGAATATATCATTCCTATATTTATGGATTTATGAAAATTGAAATTGATTTGGTAAAATATCATTTGTGGAAAGGAGTTGGACGGAATATATTAATTCCTTTCTTTAAGAGATTAGATTTGGTAATTCATATCTCCAAGGGATTTGATTGTAATCAGAATATTATGTGGAGAAGGAATTATATTTGCACATGACTTCATGCGTATCAGAATTAGAGATGGAATAAACTTCATGCATACGAATATTGTCTGTGTTGTAACCTACTGAAAGTTTAAGCCTAAAAGGATTTAACTGATGACAGAATATTGTGGTGATATTGATTTATGGAAGAATGTGTATTCGGAAATATTTATTTAGGTGTGTGTAATAGAAGCATACTGAGTTTCTGAAAAATCCCTATAGTTATGGAAAAGGATTTATGGGATATTTTAGGTAAGGAAAATCCTTTTCTTTATGGGATATGGATATCCTTTAGAAGTAGATAAGAAATAAGTATATTATGAAGATAATCATGGTAGTTCCGATCTACTCAATGAACTATATAAAGAGGACATCACGGCTGCATTACTCACAGACTTAATAGAAAAAAAATCCACGTACATATTTTTTATCTTTCGAGAGAATTGCGAGAGCCATAATTCATATGTTCCAACATCGTAACCTGTTAATCAAGTTCAGATTCATATACTTTAATTCCTCGGGAGGAGGAGATCTAACGTTGATGAGTTTTGAGGTCAGAGGGAGTCTGATTAAGGTGGATCGGTAGCAAGTGGAGGTTGCAGGATTCATATGTTAAATTTAGATAAGATACGTATAACTGTATGGTGTACTTTGTACTGCATCTTTCTGATTATTGGATTCATTCTGAATTGGGCAAGGCCTGGCAGATATAGGTGGATTTCACCGAACTACGTAACCAAGTATTGTGTCTTTAACCCTTACTTTATGGCATACTTGGTTAGATAGGTTGTGTTGAAACACAGTAGTGATAATTGAATTAATTACGTAAAATTAATTTTCAATAGTTCATCGAAGTCCTAGCTTCTTAAGTTATATTTTATACTCCATTAAACAAGTCTTTAGACACATCAAGATATTCCTTATTTGGTTATCCTTCAGGTTCTTGACCATGATACAATTTCTAAGGAAGCATAACAGAAATTTCAATGATCGACGAGCATAAAGATTTTCATTAAACAAATATACAACTGATTTTTTTAATCTCAGGGTACTATATAAAAGAAATCATCCCAGCCCCATGGTTGGCACAAATGGTCTTCAGGGGTAGTGGGTTTAAGTGGAGGGTTCGAGTGGTACTGGTTCGAGAGGTACCTCTCGAGAGGTGAAGGTTCCATTGGAGGATTCGAGAGGTGAAGGTTCCACTCGAGGGTTCAAGTGGAGGTTCGAGTGGTACTGGTTCGAGAGGTACGAATTCGAGAGGTGAAGGTTCCATTGGACGGTTCGAGAGGTGAAGGTTCCATTGGACGGTTCGAGAGGTGAAGGTTCTATTGGACGATTCGAGAGGTGAAGGTTCCATTGGAGGTTTGAGCGGTGAGAGTTTGAGTGGAGGGTTCAAGTGGTACTGGTTCGAGAGGTGAATGTTCCATTGGACGGTTTGAGAGGTGAAGGTTCCAGTGGGGGGTTCGAGTGGTATTGGTTCGAGAGGTACGAAATCGAGAGGTAAATGTTCCATTGGATGGTTTGAGAGGTGAAGGATCCAGTGGAAGGTTCGTGAGTCAAGTTGCTGCCTAATACAACGCTGTTTTGGGAAATTGTTTTTTTTAAATGTCTCCCTAACTATGTGCGTCTACATGCGGTGTCAAGTGGCTGCCCAAAATGACATCGTTTTGGGTATTTAAAAAAATAATAATATACCATTGGACGGTTTGAGAGATAAAGGTTCAAGTGGAGGGTTCGAGAGGTAGTGGGTTCGAGTGGTACTGATTCGAGAGGTATCTCTCGAGAGGTGAAGGTTCCATTGGAGGGTTCGAGAGGTGAAGGTTCCAGTGGAGGGTTCGAGAGGTGAGAGTTCGAGTAGAGGTTCGAGTGGTACTGGTTCGAGAGGTACGAATTCGAGAGGTGAAGGTTCCATTGGACGGTTCCAGAGGTGAAGGTTCCATTGGACGGTTTGCGAGGTGAAGGTTCCATTGGACGGTTTGAGAGGTAAAGGTTCCAGCGGAGGGTTCGAGTGGTATTGGTTTGAGAGGTATGGAATCGAGAGGTACGGAATCGAGAGGTGAAGGTTCATTTGTACGGTTTGAGAGGTGAAGGTTCAAGGGGAGTGTTCGTGAGGTGAGAGTTTGAGTGGAGGGTTCGAGTGGAGGGTTCGAGTGGTACTGGTTCGAGAGGTACGGATTCGAGAGATGAATGTTTCATTGGAGGTTTGAGCAGTGAGAGTTCGAGTGGAGGGTTCGATTGGTACTGGTTCAAGAGGTACGGATTCGAGAGGTGAAGGTTCCATTGGACGGTTCGAGAGGTGAAGGTTCTAGTGGAGGGTTCGTGAAGTGAGAGTTTGAGTGGAGGGTTCAAGTTGTACTGGTTCGAGAGGTGAAGGTTCCATTGGACGCTTCGAGAGGTGAAGGTTCCATTGGACACTTCGAGAGGTGAAGGTTCCATTGAACGCTTTGAGAGCTGGTTCGAGAGGAGGTTTGAGAGGTACAAAATCGAGAGGTGAAGGTTCCATTGGACGGTTTCAGAGCTGAAGGTTCCAGTGGAGGGTTCGTGAGTTGAGAGTTCGAGTAAAGGGTTCGAGTGGTACTGGTTCGAGAGCTACAGATTCGAGAAGTGAAGGTTCCATTGGAGGTTCGAGTGGTGAAGATTCCAGTGGAGGTTCGTCAGGTGAGTGTTCGAGTGGAAGGTTCGAGTGGTACTGGTTCGAGGGGTACAGATTCGAGAGATGAAGGTTCCAGTGGAGGGTTCGTGAGATGAGAGTTCGAGTGAAGGTTCGAGTGGTACTGGTTCGAGAGGTACGGATTCGAGAAGTAAAGGTTCCATTGGACAGTTCGAAAGGTGATGGTTCCAGTGGAGGGTTCGTGAGGTGAGAGTTCATGTGGAGGTTTGAGAGGTGAAGGTTATATTGGAGTTCGAGAGGTTAGAGTTCGAGTGGAGGTTGAGTGGTGCTGGTTCAAGGGGTACAGATTCAAGAGGTGAAGGTTTCATTGGACGTAAATAGGTAAATAGTATAGACGGTGGAACCTGCAGCAGAGCCCAACAAGGACCCCACCAAATACAAAAGAATCCAACCTTAGGTTAACTAGTAACCCTAAGGATCCAACCTTTGGCCTTCAAGCGTTCTCTGTTTTGCACCGAGAGTAATCTGGTGGGCAAAGATTAAATGAGGCCGTGCCTCCAACCTTTGCAAATCCCATCCAAATCAACCTCCCGAGGATGTGAGAACGGATACACTTGTACCGCGTGCATCAAGCGTGGCGATTATGTAATCGCCCACTCCATTTTGAGCAAATGGACAGCTTTATGCTAATTTAACACAGAGTGTAGCGCGAGCATAGAGCGCAAAAATAACCGTTAATTCATAAGTAAAAACTAGGCTTAGGAGAAAGAGTGCTGGAGTGCAAATCCATACTCTTAAACCTATTGCCTCATCCTGATTTAGAGCTGCAATCTCCAGAAGAAATCCGAGTAAAAACCTTGACTCCATCGGCTCAAACAACTCCAACTTGGCGCGGGATATGGCACCAATCAGCACCGAACAGCGCCTGGCCTTGATGCCTAATCCAGCGCCCAGTACGCAGAAAAAACCACTAACCTCGAGATGCCCAGTTGCCGAGATCCATCGTCCACAGCGCCAAGTACGCAGCGCCAAGAATCCAGTCCCTTAGCCTACGGCATGAAGCACCCATACAGCGCCAAGTACGCAGCGCCAGGAATCCAGTCCCTTAGCTCACGGCATGAAGCACCCAGTGCACAACAACCAGCACCACCCACCAGCCTTCCATCAGCCACTCCATCCAACGTACTAAAATAAATGTTCATCCGGGAATAGCCTATTCATCACCATGTAACAATCTTTCATAACCCAATTCATTGAACTAGAAATCGAGTTTTTTCTTCTCCTTAGACCCATCCAAATCATTATTCGGCCCCATACCACCTCCGAAAACTCGCATTTAAAAAATAAATGCTCATTAGTCTCAACTTCTAGGTGACATAAAGAACAAGTTGTATCCGAACTATCCTCTCCCTCAGTACGGATTTTGTCCTTAGTATAGAGCCTTCCAATTATTGCAAGCCATGCAATAAAAGAGAACTTTGGCGGTACAAAACCTCTCCAGATGCTATTGAAAACCTTCTCATAATTGCGGCCACTCTCCTCATAGAGCCTCGGGTAATGATGGCGATGCATGAACACATAAGCTTTGCTCGTGAATTTTCCTGAATTCGCCCAAAGACCAAGATGATATTGAACCTCTCTCATATTACCTTGAAACATGCCACATAACTCATCTCGGATTTTGCATAAGTTACCAAAGTAACTGGAATACCTCTCACCCAATCTTCCATTTTGAATCCTGGGATTTAGATCCCAAAAATCACCATCTCGAAGATAGAATAAGTGAATCCACTTTACCCACAAACTATCCTTCTTCATATGTATATCCCATAATCTCTGTGCCATTGAAGCCCGATTCCAAGTACCAAAGTCTCGCAATCCAAGTCCCCCAAAAGATTTAGGAGCGCACAACTTTTTCCACGCCACTTTGTTTTTGTATTTGCCTCCCCATAGGAAGCGTTTGCACTTTTGCTCCAAAGCATCAAAAACCGCAGATTGAATGACAAAATTCTGAATCCAGAATCCTGCAATACCTCCCACAATTGATCTCACAAGTTCCAATTTGCCTGCATAGGAAAGGGTATGACCCTTCCATTTTGCTATTTCCGAATCAACTTTCCCTAATAAAGTACCAAATTGCGTCACCTTCAACTTGCTGGAATCCAGTGGCACGCCTAGATACCTAATAGGGAATTTCGCCCAAGGAATACCTGTGAAACTTAAATCCTCCTTTATGCCAACTCCAAAGAACTTCGATTTTGCAGCATTTATGCCCAATCCTGAAGTGCGTTCAAATTCATTCAGGGAATCTATGAGTATATGAACTGAGCTCGTGTTCGCCTTAGAGAAGAGCATAAGGTCATCTGCAAAGGCCAAGTGCGTGATCCTTAACGACTCACACCTCGGGTGGAAGGTGAAGTGTCTAGAATCCGTTCTCCTTTTCAGCAATCTCAAGAAATACTCCATGCAAATCACAAAGAGGAGAGGCGACAATGGATCTCCTTGTCGAATTCCTATTTTCCCCTGAAAGTGATCACACAGTTTACCATTAACCGCAATCGAGAATGAAGAGGTGCGTACACATGTCATGACTCTATCTGTCAGCCTTTCCGGAAATCCAAGGCCAAGTAAGACTTCCTCCAAGAACTCTCAAGAGACTGTGTCAAATGCTTTTTGTAGATCCACCATAATCATGCATCGTGGAGAATTCCGAGCCCTTCCATATCCCCGAACAAATTCCTGAGCTAGAATTACATTATCAGAGATATTTCTACCCTTCTCAAATGCACCCTGACAAGGATTAATGATCCCTGGCAGAATTCCTTCTAGCCTGTTCGCAATAATTTTTGTGATAACTTTATAGACCACATTGCAGCACGCTATTGGTCTAAAGTCACTTACTTTCAGATTATCAGGCTTCTTCGGTATCAAAGCAACCGAAGTATGATTAAGCTGGGCCAAGAGATCCCCTGTATGAAAGAACTCCAAAACCGCAGCTGTCACTTCCTCACCCACAATGCCCCACTGCTTCTTAAAGAAAGCCGCTGTATAACCATCCGGACCCGGGGACTTGTCATCCGCCATTGCAAATAAAGCTTGTTTAACCTCAATGGTCGCAGCTTCCTGATTCAAGAAGGCCCTATCCACATCCGTGAGATTGTTGCCATCACCAATAACAACCGGATCAATAGGTACTCTATCCCTCTTCGTTCCGAACAAGCCTTTATAAAAATTTGCAAATAACTCTCCCTTTCGGCTATTTGAAGTTACAATCCGATTGTCTCTATCAATAATCGCCGGGATACCTCCTCCTTTTCTTGCCGAGATCATCGTATGAAAGTACTTTGATCCCTTATCCACCAAAGTAATGTGATTGATCCGCCCCTTTTGAGCAAGAAAAGATGATTCCGCAAGATAATACATCATAGCACTCTTCTTTAAACTTTGCAATGCCGCAACATCATTGTCCGAAGCAGTCTTGGCGTCAAATGCATCAAAAGCCTTGTTGTACTCCGCATCCGCAAGCTTGGCCTTTTCGGACACATGGTTAAAGTCTAGCTTACCCAATTCCTTCAATGGGTGTTTCATCCGGAACAATTTTCTGGTCACCGAAAATTGTTTAGTCCCCTCAACCGAAGGGCTCCAAAAATCCTCCACTATTTGCCCACAATTCGGATGACCTAACCACATGTTTTGAAATCAAAAAGGCCTACCCTTACCATCGATCTCTTGCGACATATTAACCACCATGGGAAAGTGATTGGATTGGGCCGAGATTGGTAGAAACGTTGTGCGACAAGCATCACCATCCCAACCATGGTTTAAGAGCACCCTATCCAGTTTCCTTCAAATTTTCCAATCTGCACTATGCCAGGTTAAGTGCTCACCTAAAGAGGGCGTATCCCTTAATCCACACTTTAAACAAACATCCTGAAACTCCTTCATCGGATACAAGCTAGGAACAGTAGCTCCATAATGATCATCAACACTAAGAATGGAATTGAAATCACCAAGAACCATCCAAGGAGAATTCAGATTAACACCAAATGACTTCAATTCCTCACACAGTGGTAAACGCGCCAAACGTCCCTCACTATGCCCATACACATATGAACAGAAAAACTCAATGCCAGAAGAAAGATTACGAACTTTGAGGTGTATACATTGTGGAGATTTCCCAAGAACATCCACTAAGAAGCCTTTCGGATCCCAGATAATGAGTATTCTCGAGTTCTGCCACAGCTCAAAATTATACGTAAACTTCCATCCCTTAAAACTCTTTAAGAAAAATTTCAATACTTTATCCTCCATTTTCGTCTCCAACAAACCACACAATCCAACTTTATTAGTGGAGATGATATTCTTAACCCATCTCCTCCTTACAGGGGCCGATAGACCCCTGACATTCATTGATGCGGCATTCATTGGGAAACCGAGGTCCCTTTTGGCTTCGGACCGCCGCCATCAGTAATTTGAGTACCAGAACTACCCGAGTTGCTCCTTGCAGCCAAGGATAACACACGTTGAAAGGGTTTCTGGATGCCCTTCCCGTGCTCATTTGTTCTTGTCCTGCTCTTACTCCGAGACCTAGTCAAAGCCCCTGAGGTATGGGGAGGTCTACTTTTGCTCTTGCTCCTATGCAACCTGGGAATTTTTGAGCCTCGAGCTTCCGGATGGATCATTTGTTTAGGAAAAATTCTAGCACCTTCAATCGGATTGTCATCATCTCCAAACGCTTGTTGCTGCCCAACGGATTCTGTGGGCGCTGGATTTGCTTGTCCAACGGCACGGATGCTGGATTTCGAGCGCTCGGCGCTCCTGCCACGCGCTGCTTGGGCAGACCCGGCGCCTACGGCGCGGTTTTCAGCTCCAATGGTTGCAGCTCCAAGCGCTGGCGATGCGGACAGTGTTGCTGGCAGCGCTACAACTGCCTGATTAACCTCATCCTGCATTACGCCGATAGTTATGCCAGGCCCTTTTTTAGCACTTCCAGCCTTCTCGATGCTTTTGACTATGCCTTCAACTAATTTCCCCTTACCTTTTCTTTGCCTCTCTACTTTCTCATTGTCCAAAGAGGCATCCTCAATGATCACATTTTCTCCCCCTCCAACCGAATTTGAACTTAGAGTATCTCCAATATTTTCTTCTTGCATCTTCCTAACCCAAACTTGGTCATTATATCGAGATCTCCAGTTTTTCTTTCCCTTCGCCTTCATATGTTTATTGCCTTCCAATTCCGTAGGATTGTTATGTTCCATCTCCTTGGCTTTCCAGTAGTCATCACACACTTCAATGAGATGATTGTTTTCACCACAATTCGTACACCAAGGCCTACAATAATCATAAATGATTTTTTGCACAAAAACCTCACCAGTTGGAACACGAAAGCTCACCTCCTCCTTGAGCTTTTTGGATGTATCAATCCATACCAAGAGACGTGCATAGTAGCCCCTCAACTCGAGAGTACCATTATCCATGAGGATTGGATCTCCTAGTGAAGAGGCAATTTTCTCCAATGCCTTCTTGTGCCAATAAGTCTTTGGCAAGTGTTCCATCCATATCCAAACTGGTTTAGTAGCTTGGATGCTCGCATCATACTGCCCAGATTCATCCACTAACAACATGAACAGTTTCTTTCCATGGAGATAATGGTTAGGACCATTCATCACCAGATCTCTATCTTCAGCACAGTTAAACCTGAACATGACATAGCCATTCTGCTTGCTCTGAACAGTGCACGCAACCCTCCACTTAGCCACCAAAAGAGTTCGAATAGCATACATTCCAGGGAGGAAGCCCGGAAACACACCCAATAATCCGTAGAAGGGTTTGTATAGATCTTTGTGTATCTCATCCTCAGTGAGAACAAAGTTGACACTATCTCCATAGCCTCCTTCTCTCAAGTTTCGGATCATTCCATTCTCTTGGATGCACTTGTTGATTTTGCCTTTTGTTACTACCACCCTCGGCTGTGCCTTGCTTCCGAGGATTATTATTGTTCTTGCCACCCGTAGAAGACTCCCCATTAATCACCATTGTGATGAAGCAAGAACAAACCACAAAATATGGATTCCGATGAGCAAATCGGCTTTACCAAAGCAAATCGGACAACCAACCACACAAATAAACACCAATCCGATTGGAATTAACCCAAACCGATCGGAATTCACACAAACAAGCACAAAAACCAATCGGAATTCGCACAAACTAGCACAAATCCGATCGGAATTAACCCAAACCGATCGGAATTCACCAAAAATTGCAAAATAAATAAACACAATGCTTGAATCAAAACCGAAATCCTCCAAGAAAAAAAATGGAAGCAATAAAACAATGCATCAAACCGTGAACAATATAACCGCAAGGATTGAGTCGAGAAAACCTGGAATCCATGGAAACCGTGGGAACCGTGGCCACCAAGTAATTCCGATCACAAGTTCTTGAGTTCTTATTGTCCGATGCAAATCTCCTACACCCTTGATGTAAATCCAATGAAGGAGGCAGGAATTTGATTAAAAAATGTGCTGAAAATTTTAATCAAACCCTTTTAAACCTCTTTGCGTAACCAAATCCAAACCAAAACCCAAAAAAGATTGGATTTTTCAACCAAATCTCCAACTCGGACAAGGATTCAAAGCAAGAAACCAATCCGATCTCTTACTCAATTCCCGATCCGAATCCGTATCCAAGATCCAAACCCAAATCACGAACAAGATCCACCAAGAACTCTCCCTTTTCGTATTCAAACCCTACTCCAAGGCCGATTAAGATCAAACACTTGCCACAAATTGCATATGATTTTGTGCGGATTCAAGAGGAGAATCCGTTAAACCATAATTCATCGGTGAAAAGTGAATGAAATTTGAAGAAATCGGCCTCCAAAGGATGGAAGAAAGGCTGCGCCTTTTTTCTTCTTTTTTTCGCCCCAGAGCTAGAGAGAGAATTATTGAGAGCTCTTTTGAGATTATTGTGAAGGTTTCATTGGAGGTTTGAGAGGTGAAGGTTCCAGTGGAGGTTCGAGAGGTGAAAGTTCCAGTGGATGTTCCAGAGGTACGGATTCGAGAGGTGAAGGTTCTAGTAGAGGTTGGAGAGGTAGTGGGTTCGAGTGGAGGTTCAAGTGGTACTGGTTTGAGAGGTATGAATTTGAGAGGTGAAGGTTCCATTGGACGGTTCGAGTGGTGAAGGTTCGAGTGGAGGGTTCGTGAGGTGAGAGTTCAAGTGGAGGTTCGAGAGGTGAGAGGTGAAAGTAGAGGGTTTGAGAGGTGAGAGTTCGAGTGGAGGTTTGAGTGGTACTGGTTCGAGAGGTACGGATTCGAGACGTGAATGGTACATTAGATGGTTTGAGAGGTGAACATTCCAGTGGAGGGTTTGAGCGGTGAGAGTTTGAGTGGAGGTTCGAGAGGTGAGAGAATGGTATGTTGCTTTAGTTGATAGCTTGAGTTAATTATAAGTTTCAATTACCTGTAAAATTGGTACATTTGTAGCTTCAATTACATCTCTTTTCACATTCCTATATTGTACCAACATTCCTACAGTATTTCTATAATTTATTATCAATCTCACCGCGCATTGCACGGTGTTACCTAACTAGTCATACTAATACACAAGCTCGAAGTTGGTATAGGAGGAAAAATTGACAATATAGATATTAAAATTGCAAAAAGAAGAAGAAGAGTGATCCTCTTTTCGACACGAGTGCATCACACATGGGGTGATATAAAATCTGACCCAAATGCAATTGGGGTGAAAATTAAACCTAGTAACATATAGGGAGGACGGAAATTCCTTTTTTAAAAAAATGTCTTAGGAATTGAAAAACCTATAGAGATGATGCATTCGACGAATGCGTCCTCTATTTTCATTTTTTTTGTTTTTTGAAAATATGTGCTTATTAAGAGATCTCCAATGCAGAAGGGGTCTTCCTTATTCATCTGGTACAAATGGTAAAATTTGATTGTGACTTCGATTCACCTTCAATCTGACGTAATATGAAAGAGTGTAGGTCCCTTTTAGAAACCTTTCCCAACCGAACCTGCAAATATATAATTATAGTGTGATGTGTATATATTCATACCCCCCAACATAAACTCTTTCTCTCCAAAAATAATATGTTTCCTGCAATATTTTTTACAATTATTTTTATTATATTGTCTCGAATGATGCTCTTAATTATGTTAATTTATCGAATTTTAGGCATTTTTCATGTTTTTCAAATGAAATTTGTCATTACATAACTTATTTTTTTTTATTGAAATTGATATGTAGGTAGAGAAGAAAAATGACTAATTCCTCCATCCCACTTTGAACTTTTTAATTATTTTTTCACGGTCTTCAATGAGCATGTTTGACCGTAAATATCTCTAGTTACATATAATAATTACACATATAAAATTGATATTTAGAAAATAGATATTAAGACGAATCTAACAAGATCCCACATGATATTTTTATTATGTATATATTAATTTTTATTTAGGGTTATAGTTTACAAAGTTTGACTTCCAAAAAGCAATTAGGAAGTTTAAAGTTGGACGGAGGGAGTAGTTTATTATTGGTGTATACATATACAATATTAAAATTATATTTTAATATTATATTTGATCTCTACTTATTTGACAAGAATAATGATAGTGGATAAAACCTTAAATTGGTTCAATAAAATAGTTTACATAAACTCGAGTATAACACTAATCGACATTAACTTATTTTGAATTCATGTTTAAAATAAAATTGACTCTATTTTATAAATAAATTTGTTATTTTAATTATTAACTAATTATTACTTATTAAATAGATAATGAGTTAAGAAACTTTCAAATTTATGTCTCAATTTTATTTTTTGTTAAAGGAATCGTAAAAAAAAATGAACGAGTTCATTTGAATTGATATTATTTTTATTCTTGCCAGTTATAATGGAAAACAACAAATCATTTTAGAATGATATATTTTATAATCTATAATATATGCAAGATTATTATTTATATATTATTAAATATAAAAAAGTATGTTTAGTACTTAACATATTGGTTTGTCATTATTATTAATTTTATTATTAAACGAGTGAATGACATCATTACTTTTTAATTTTATTTAATTCATTTATCATTTATTGAGGAATCATATAGAGAATGCGTCCTCTATTTTTCATTTTTTTTCCTGCCCAATCACAAGAAAAATAACTTCGTGAATTGGAATAAAAAACAAAAATAATGAGGACACATTTATTAAATGCATCCTATAGTTTTCAGAAGAAAAAAAAATTCAGGTAAACAAACAAATAGGCGATCTTTCCGAAATGTTAAACAAAAGTTTTCCCCGATTAAAAGTGCAGAGGCTATTTACACCTACACCTTGTTACTGTAGCGCTAGATATAGAAATTCTCTTTCCACACCCTAAGTTGCTTTGTTTATTGATTATATGCACCTCCCTAGGTCCAAATCTTATAATACGCCCTAATTGGTGGCAAAACAAAAAAAGTTAAGAATGCATAGCATAAGTTTTCCTGATCAATCCATGGAATCGTAGACTATAAGATTTTGACCATATAGGGCATCATTTACTGAATTAATGTGTTTGGTACGAAATAGAATACTTTAATCTAACTTAAGTACTCCCTCCATCCCAGCCGAATCTGCACACTTTTTGGTTAACTTTCTCAAGACACGTTTGACCATAAATTTCAATTAGTATATAGATACCAATATCATCATGTGAGATATTGTTGAATTCTCTGCATGCTGTATTTTCTAAATATCAAATTTTAACACACCGTTAATATACGTAACTAAAGTTATCGTTGGTCAAACATGACCTGAGAAAGTTGACCAAAAAGTGTGCACATTCGGATGAGACGGAGTAATAGTTGAGACTCGTTTCTCATTATCTCAACTACATCCAATATGCTACAGCTACTAAACACAAGTCGACCATGGGAGAAACTATAGCAAACAGTTTCAAGAGCACAATGATTAACTAAAACTAAAGTCAATGAGGATCATAAACTGAGATCATGGTATCCTTTTCAAATTTAACCATTATAGAGGAAATGTAAACATAATCATCAGTATAAAGCTCATGTAAGTTATAATTGGTGCAATGTAACCATAAGAACCGGTCATGCACTTCGATGTTCCGGAATCTTGAAAGAACTTTGCAAGTCCAAAATCAGCGACATGAGCTTCAAAGTTGGAATCCAGGAGGATGTTGTCCGACTTGACATCACGATGAACAATCAAAGGGGAGAAATCATGGTGAAGATAGCAGAGTCCCTTTCATAGCCTTGACAGCAATCTTGTACCTAGTATCCCAATGCAAATGACCGCTTTTCTAGCCATGAATCATTCTCCCAAGCTCCCATTAGGCATGTACTCATACACCAGGAGATTTGTCTCGTGGTTAGAACAGAACCCCAACCTCACAATGTATCGATGCCTGATCCTCCTAAGAGTATGAATCTCAGCATTGAATCCATGATCATGGGACGAACCCCAACTCATACCGGGCAACCTCTTCACTGCAACAAGATCCCCATTAGGCATCACCCATTTGTACACAATGCCAGAACCACCTTTTCCAATAATGTTATCTTCCTCAATGAATCCAGCACATCATCACAAGTGAAATTCATATGATGGAAAGAAAATAATAAGCAAGAGGTGGTTTACAAATTGTTCGGTTGAAATAAGTACGGGATGTTAAAAGAAAGAGTTAATTGCCCATATGACCCTATGTTTTGGTCGAAAGTGCCAATATGACCATGTAAAGTCAGAAAGTGCCTATATGACCATATGTTTTGTTCGAAAGAGCTAATATAATCCTGAAGGCCTCAATTTGGCTAGAAATCTGTGAATGGACTATTATACCTCTGTTTAAAAAAAATTCAGAATCTGTGAAAGGACAGTTATGCCCATCTTCTTTTTCCATCTTCTTCGTTTGCTCAGAATTTGGCATACTCCAGTTTGCTCGCCGAATCAATTCTTTTTCTTCTTTTTTTGTTTGGGTGGCGTACTCCAGTTTGCTTGCCATATCCGAATTGATTCGACGCATTTTACTTCTAGATCTGAATTGATTCGACGCATTCACCACCAATTGGTTGCGCCGCCTCGATGAATCTCACGTGCACCAGGGAGAAGTGGCATTTGCGCCAAGAAAGGGTGGCATTTGCGCCGGGGAGGGGTGGCGTTCTAGCAGCAGTAGCCAGTTCGAGAGGGGTGGCGTCGAGCTTCAGCGGAGGTATTCACTGGTCCTACAGTTCACAGGGGTAGCGGAGGTGGTGAGGCGGCGATGTGAGGCAACGGTGGCGGTAGCGGACTCCAGTTTGCCGGTGGGACGAGGGAGTGACGCAAGGCTAGCGGAGGTGGTGAGGCGGCGACGGTAGTGGCGGGACGAGGTAGTGGCGTGCTCCAGTTTGCTTGTTAGATATGGTATACTGCTTGGTTCCAATTTAGATTTCGGATCGAGAGAGGGCTAAGGTTGTTGATTGATGCTTGAGATTGTGGTTTTTATTTCATAGTAGGAAGACACCAGGACGGGATGGCAGCGGTGTGGCGACGGAGGTGGTAGAGGTGGCGGCGCGGCAATGAAGGAGGCGGCAGAAGTGGTGGTGGAGCAGAGGTGGCAAAGCGGCGACGACTGTGTTATGGAGAAGAAGAAGAACAAGGGGTATTTTTATCTTTACAGTTTTAGTTTTAAGACTAGGGATATTTTAGTCTTTTTAGTTATGGTCAATGCTAGAAAATGCCAAGTCAGCGCCGAAAAAGTGCCAGAATGTTATATCGGCACTTCTGATGCAAAAGATGAGGTTATAATAGCAATTTATAACTTCACATGGTCATATTGTCACTTATGACCAAAATATTGGGTCATATATGTATTTTGCCCTAAAATAAAAATCTTAAATTTTCCTGACAGATTTATACAAGAGCTTTACTGATAATCAATCTATCATTCTCAATCAGAGTGCAGTGCTCTAGTAGTAGCCACAAAAACAAGAAAATCCAGTCATACAATAAATCTAATATGCAGCAACTAAAAATCACAAAAATCAACACCTTTTAAAATTCATGCCAAATATAAAACTGATCAACATAATCTTAACACACATCCACATTTGTGACATCTCCATTAAGTTGTGCAAGTTGGGAATGTGAAAAAATATTAATAATAATGCTCTAAGAGACATTAATAACATGCAAACAAGACGGTCCATTGGATTAGCGGCGGAACTAAGGGGGCGAGGGGGTGCTAGCATCTCCCCTAAGATACAGCGGCCCGGAATTTAGGCCTAGAGCCACCGAAAGCCACCGGATTCCGCGCCCCCCCTTGAGTCGTCGGTGTCGGAGCGAGCGGAAGTGGCCGTGAGGCGCAGCGGCAAGGTATTGAAGAAGATGAAGTTTTTTTTTGTTTTTTTTGGTATAACTAAACAAAACCACGTCGTTTTGGCTTAAGTGAAACGACGTCGTTTTGTTTAGCTGAAGGGAAAAAAATATAAGCCCAATTGGCCCAAACAAAATTTAAATAACTAATGGTCATTATGGCCTAACCTAATAATATAGCTCTTGAGAAGTTGAGAGGCAGCAAAGCAATATACGTTTGCCTCCAACTCCAAGCAGATCCACCGGCCAGCCACTGCCTTCCGCCGCCGCTACCTGCCGCCGTCCCTTCTACAACCACTATCAGCAACTAAGGGCAAGGTATCAAGGGGCCAATATATTTTTGTTATGTAATTTATGTTGAATAACTTGAATTTGTATGAAATTGTGAATATTGAATATAGATATGAATAATTTAGTGATTGTGTTGAAATTGTGAAATTGTGCTAAATATATATTTGAATAGTTTGACATATTTTTGACATATTTAATTTGATTGATCCCAATGGAAACTTATTATATTGGTCATTAAATTTTTTTTTAATAACCAATGGAAACTTATTAAAAAAAAATTTAACCTCATTTTCGCCCCCCCTAACATATACTCCTGGTTCCGCCACTGCATTGGATGGCTTTCCAAGCAACTAAATTCTCTCCAACACTGTTTCAAATGGATTCTTACTGTCGTTTCTGTGAATGTCCGATCCACTACTTCATATTGGATTATGTGATTCACATCTACGGATTCAGTTATAACAATGGGATAAGTACTTTTTCGATTAAAGTTGCCTGGCTAAAGAAAGAATTAACACAAGGGGTGAAGATTCTTCTCTTTGGAATCGCAACTTTAACAACTAACCTCTTTTACTTTGGTTAGTTTCTAGATTAGTCGTATGCTTATATAGGGAACACTTGAACTCTTTGTATATTCTTTTGTTTTAAGGCTTGGGGAACCTTATATATAACCCCCACCTTCGGGTGTTTTCATTAAAAAAACATAAAAACATGACTGTACAAGAAAGCTAAAGAGCTCTTTGAATTAATGTTGAGTCTGACTAATATATGTATACATTACTTGAAGTCATTTGCATATATAATTCAAGACAGTATTAGAATCAGACTTTTTTTTCTGGTGTAGAATCCATTGAATCTGGTAAGCAAAGTGGTGTTGAGTCTATTTAAAAGGCTGCTTACCGAATTGACTGAGATATTGATTTTACTTTATACCCATACAAAATAAAGCAGAGTAAATAGACAAAAACACATAGAAGGAAAGATGTTTAACATTATCACTTGAAATTATAACCCGAATTCAAGAACCCTACAAAATCACACATGCACATGAGTTATGCGAAAAAAGCACAAGCTAAGAGTACGTCATTGATAGTATACCTCTAGTCCGGTCAGATCACGTGAAAATTAATCCCTAACTAACTACTAAGCAGCGGCTTGGCAGAGCAGTAGTCGGAGATCTCCGCCACGCTCGGCGGAGCAGAGAGAGCAGCGGCGCCGAGAAGCAGAAGGAAGTTAAAACGAAGAAGAAGAGGAGAATTGAAAACCACAATAGGAAGCAAATTTGATTGATAACGACGACGTTTTCATATACCAGGGCTGTCAAAATGACCTCAAATGCCCCCGGTTGATACCAGAATGCAAAGAATTCTTATTATAGGGTGCTTTGCGACACTTAAAGTCAAATAATTTTATAAATGTTTATACATGAAAGTCAATTAAGAGTTAACCGTTGATTAATTGAAGTCAAACTATTTTATTAGTGCTTATATATGCAAAGTCAAAGATTAACTGTTTAGTAGTCGTTCCCATAACCTTTTCATTAGTATTTATGTATGAAAGACCGATGATTGATTGAGGTTAAATTTTAATTATTTATATAAATTTTATATATAGAAAGTCTAGTCATAATCTATACATATATACATCTTACTAAAAGAGCAACTTTTAGCCACGTCACATTTTCCACGTGTCACCCTAACCACATGTCAAATGAAATAAACTAAATGTGGTGTTTGAGTTATATGTGATCGAAGTCGAATATTAATAAATGA
Organism: Rubia yunnanensis; assembly: GCA_037428765.1. Taxonomy (NCBI): domain Eukaryota; kingdom Viridiplantae; phylum Streptophyta; class Magnoliopsida; order Gentianales; family Rubiaceae; genus Rubia; species Rubia yunnanensis. The sequence continues at coordinate 57,227,382 of CM075069.1, read as the reverse complement.
ACTCTATTTTTCATTGAATAAAATTTTATATACTACTTATTCAAGTATATAAATTTTATTCAGTGAAAAAATAAAGTTTAATTATTGATATTCGATTTCAATCATGTATTTCTCAAACTCTACGTTTAATTTATTTTACATGAAAATATAAACATAAAGTCAGAGTTAAAAGTATAATTATAAAATCTTTTAAAATTCAAAAGAAATGAAGTTGCACAAAAAAAATTTAAAAAATATATTTTAGTTTTGTTAACAACAAATTACATTATTTTAAATTTTGCATCGCAATGGCGTTATATAGTTATTCATATGCTTATAAGTACCATGTCTGCGAGATTGACATGGGACGTGGGTAACAAATCGACGCAGGTGAGTGAGAATGGCGTGCGATGTCGGTCATTTCATGTCTGGGAGAGGGATATGCGACGTCGGTCACAGTAATAAGCGATGTAGGCAAGCGACAAATGCGTGCGATGTCGTTCATTCATTTTTGCGCAAGGGACTTGTGTTGGTCACAATCATAAGCGACATTGGTAAGCATGCAATCGGTCATTCATGTCTACGACAGTGACTTGGGACGACGTTGGTCACACAAACAACCGACATCGGTAAGCTAGACATGTGTGCGACGTCAGTCATGTCAGTCTTTTCACCTCAAGTTTTTTAAAATCGAAGTTTTTAACCAAGGTAAAAATATTATTTGCTTCAAAAAAAAGAACGGGAGTAAAAAACCTTTTACCTCGGTAATTTGGGTTTAACAAAACAAAATGAGGTAAAAGAGCGAAGTAAAACGTAATTTTTCTTGTAGTGATGGTTCGATGATACGGATACGTAGTAAGTGTCATTGACAAGAAAGAACTAACTATTGTAGACATAATTGAGTATTTCTGAGTTCTTATTTTATATTGATTTATTTTGAATCTTGGATACAAGGCTGATTTATACTACAATGCTATGCTTAACTAGGTAATTATTCTAATTGGTGTACAATAATTATAATTGCTTATTTGATGCTCAATCGCTGATCTCTTGCATCGTTTCCATATTTTAGCCTTCTTTCCAACACTCCCCCTCAAGTTGAGTCGTGGGGTCACACACACACAACTTGCATAGCACTTCATCAAATATTCTGCCATTCACCGCCTTGGTCAGAATATCAGCTAGCTGGTCTTCTGATCGAACATATGGTAAGGTCACCCATCCACTTTCTAGTTTTTCCTTAATGAAATGCCGGTCCACTTCAATATGTTTCATTCGATCATATTGGACTGGATTTTCCGAGATACTGATAGCAGCCTTGTTATCACATTGGAGCCTACACGTCTGTGTCGTTGGGAAACCAATCTCCCGCATAAGCTTCCTTAACCACATAATCTCTGTAAGTCCTCGAGCAATTCCTCTGAACTCAGCTTCTGCACTCGAAAGAGCAACCACTTTCTGTTTCTTACTCTTCCAAGTAACTAAGTTTCCACCAACCAGGGTAAAGTATCCAGATGTTGACCTTCTATCTACCCGATTTCCAGCCCAGTCTGCATCAGTATAGGCCTCAATCTCAAGATGTCCATGCCTTTGAAATAACACCCCTCTTCCTGGAGTTCTCTTTAAGTATCTCACTACTCTCAGAGCTGCCTCCATATGGTCTGCCTGAGGCTGATGCATAAACTGACTAAGGACACCCACAATATAGGCTATGTCAGGTCGGGTGTGAGAGAGATATATCAGCTTTCCCACCATATGCTGGTACCTTCCTTTGTCTACTAACTCTGAACCTTCTACGAGTTGCAGCCCATGGTTCACCATCATCGGAGTATCTGCAGGTTTACAATCAAGCAGTTCAGTCTCAGCAAGCAGGTCTAGCACGTACTTTCTCTGAGAGATAAAGATCCCCTTCCTAGACCTCAAAACTTCAATCCCCAGAAAGTACTTGAGTTCTCCCAGATCCTTCATTTCAAATTCCCGGAAAAGGTTCTTCTTTAACTTTGCTATCTCTTCTAGATAATTTCATGTGAGAATAATGTCATCCACATATATGATAAGACATGTTACTAAGCCGTTCTGGCGCTTCAGGAATAGTGTGTGGTCAGCATTACTCTGTCTGTACCCATACCCCTTCATGGCTACTGTGAATCTACCGAACCATGCCCTTGGAGATTGTTTCAAGCCATAGAGAGCCTTCCGCAACTTGCACACTTCATTTTCCTGGAATCCTGCTGTTATCCCTGGGGGAGGTTCCATGTAAACTTCTTCCTTCAGATCACCGTGAAGGAATGCATTCTTCACGTCAAACTGGTGCAGTGACCAACCTTGATTTGCTGCTACTGAGAACAACACTCTTATGGTGTCAATCTTCGCCACTGGGGAGAATGTCTCTGAATAATCCACCCCTTAGGTCTGGGTGTATCCCTTCGCTACTAGCCTCGCCTTGTATCTTTCTATAGTGCCACCGGCTTTATGCTTTACTGTGAACACCCACCGACACCCTACCGGTTTCTTCCCTCGAGGTAGAACACACTTCTCCCAAGTCTCATTCTTCTTAAGGGCAGCCATTTCAACTCTCATGGCTTGACACCATTCTTCGTTCTGTTGTGCCTCATGCACGGTTCTAGGAATGATGTCTGAATACACAGCTGATGTGAATGCTTGAGCTATAGGTGACAAGCTTCCCTTGACTTGGTTTGCCACTGGGTACTTGGAAGATCTGGGTTCATGTTCCGGCTCATACCTCTTTGGTGGTATTCCCCGAGTAGACCTGGGTGGCAACACATACTGGCTTGTAATAGGCTCGGCCCCACTGTCCTCTTGTACTCCAACATCTCCTGAACTAGACTCAATAGAATCATGAGACATTGACTGAATTGCGGAAACATCAATGTCTACAATAGGATCAACATCAGGAGATTCAATATCAGGAGTACTTATCTCGAGGATACTCGTCGGGAAAGGTGTGGCACAAGGAGAAGATGACTGTACTACCGGTTATGTAGAAGACAACATTGGACTAGATAACCAACTCAGTGACTCACTACTATTCTCCCCCTGATCACTGAGTTGAGAATAATAATAAAACTCAGTCTCCAGAAAATCACAATCCATTGTCCTATATAGACGACGAGTGGGTGGATAGTAACACCTGTATCCCTTTTGATGAACCTCGTATCCCACAAAAACACACTTAAGAGAGCATGGATCTAACTTAGTGCGATCAGCCTTTGGTATGTGAACAAAGACCGAGCAGCCAAAGATTCGTGGTTGGAGAGCCAAAGATGAGGGAATACGCTTGTGACTGGAGAGAACTTTTAGTGGTGTGGCAGACTGGAGAACTTTTGTGGGTAACCGATTCAAGAGATAAACAGAAGTGGCTACAGCTTCTGGCCAAAAAAACTTAGGTGCGCTAGATTCAATCAAGAGCGCCCTTGTCATCTCAAGAATGATGCGATTTTTCCGTTCTGCAACTCCATTTTGCTGTGGGGTATGTGGACAGGAAGTTTGATGGACCAACCCCTGTTCCCTGAAAAACTGCTGTAAAGTGAAGTTTACGAATTCCCCCCCATTATCTGAACGTAGGACCTGAATTTGTGCATTAAACTGTGTACGCACCATGTGATAAAAATTCACAAATTTGGAGGGCACCTTGGATTTATTTTTAAGGAAGTAAACCCACATCATTCATTAATGATCATCAATAAATAACACAAAATATCAAAATCCATTATTAGAATTGGTTGTAGGGGTGGGACCCCATACGTCTGAATGAATCAACGAAAAAACTGATGATACCCTAGTAGTAGACTTAGGATAGGAATGTCTATGACTTTTCGACAATACGCATGTATCGCACGACATAGAATAACTCTGCGGAAATAATTGGGGAAACAGCATATGAAGGTACCCGGCTGACGGATGTCCCAACCTCCGATGCCACAGCCATCGTTGTCTTTCCACTGTTCCGTGAGCAAGTGCTGCAGTGCCTTGTTGAGCCACCTCATCAACGTAGTACAGTCCTCCTTTCTCAGTGCCACGTCCAATCACGTTCCCCGACTGAATATCCTGCAAAAGGCAAAAATCAGGATACATAAGTACCATGAAATTTAACTCTTTCGTCACATGGCTGAGAGACAATAATTTGTATGATAAATTTGGGACATAAAGACAATTTCGCAATTTCAAAGTCGGTGTCAACTCAATTGTTCCAGCTCCGTGAACATACGAGATGTCCCCGTTGGCACTTTGAATAGAAGTTCTCTTTGGTACTGTATGTGTCACAAAATCATTCCTGTCAAAGGTCATAGTGTCAGTGGCACCACAGCTAAAGAGCCACCGATTACTTTTACCATTCCGCCCTTTTGATACAGAGAGTGCCTGTGAATTAATTTTGTAATTCCCTTGCTGATTGGAACTGATCTGATGTAATTCACAAACCGGGAGGTCAAAAACATCATTTCCAAATACTATCTGGTCAGGAACCTTAAGCGGCAAACATCCATGTGAGAAATAACTAGGGTTATAACATAAAGGACTAAATTGTAAATTTTCCTTTTTGAACCCTGAAATACCTTCACCACTCCTCATTGCCGCAGCCATGCCAACATCGTTCGGCCCTTCTCTCTCGCCGCCGTCCTCTCTGGTCACAGCCGCCGCACTTCCCATTTTCCTCTTACCCTGCCAGCCATCGGGAAATCCGATGAGTTGAAAACATTCTTCCTTAGTGTGGCGTGGTTTGCCGCAATGACTGCATTTCAGCCGAGATCGATCCACCCAACCACCGTCGTCGCCACGATGTGATGATTTTTGGCCGGATTTATTCGCCTCGGAGTGTGGCTTGGTGGAAAATCCTCGACCTGTGATGGGTTCTCCCATGTTCGCCTGAGGTCGCGCTGCAAGCTCGGTGCCGACTCCGCCAGTTGCCGACGCTCCGTCACCAGGTGATTTCCGGTCCGGCCCCAATATCCCCCGGTGAGCACCTTCCCGTCTAATCATGGCATATGCTCGTTCAATGGAGGGATACGGTGTCTCCTTCAACAAGTCCCGTCTCTCAGCTTCATACGTGTTATCAATCCCGTTCAGAAATCCGAACAACTTCGAGTCCGACCGGAGCTTGTTGAACGCAGCTAAGTCCTCCTCACACTTCATCATGTTTGGTTGACGTAGTTCTATTTCCTGCCATAGCTTTTGATACTCACTGTAGAATTTTTCGATGGGTTGACCATTCTGTTTAACCGTAAATGCCCGTATGGTTAATTCAAATACTTCAAAACCATTGTCTCGTTAACTGAAAGTAGCCTGTAAACCATCCCATAGTGCCTTTGCTGATGGATATTCGGCGTAATTGGAGACCAATTCATTCTCCATGTTGTCGATTATCCACCCACAGACGATTAAATCCGTATGTTCCCATTGGTGGTATGTTGATTCACTTCGATCTGGTGGCGTCGGTACCCCAGTAAGATGGTGGAGCAGTCCTCTGCCTCCGACGGCCATCTTCAACAACCGAGCCCATAGAGAATAATTGTATTGACTGAGTTTTGCTTTGAGAATTACTGGCGGTGGCACATACGTAACTGACTGATTTTGTTTTTTCAGGAGGCGAGCCAACTGTTCGGTTAAGGAATCTGACTGTGATTCCGCAACCACGGCTGACCTCTGCTCACGATTGCTGCTGGGTTCACCGTCCTCCATGGCTGAGAAAGGTAAACAACAGAGGATGACGGTTGTTTAGAACTTCGAATCCCTTAGAGGATCGAAAACAACAGCTCTGATACCAAGAAAGAACTAACTATTGTACACATAATTGAGTATTTCTGAGTTCTTATTTTATATTGATTTATTTTGAATCTTAGATACAAGGCTGATTTATACTACAATACTATGCTAAACTAGGTAATTATTCTAATTGGTGTACAATAATTATAATTGTTGATTTGATGCTCAATCGCTGATCTCTTGCATTGTTTCCATATTTTAGCCTTCTTTCCAACATGACAACCCAATTCATTGACAACAACTGGATATTGAAAATTAAGGTCCTTCACTTTCTTCTGATTAATTCTTCTCAAACAAAGAAAGTCTTTGTGAAACTATTATGACAAGCTTAAGAAGTTGAGGCATTGGTACAAAGTTATTTTGGTGACTTTCGATAACCACTCGAGCCATGATGACATTGTTAGTATTGTCTGAGATAGACTTTGTGAGCAGTGAGTTCTTGTCTGCAAAGGCTAATCGTTTAACCTACAAAGTGCGGAAAATATTGTCAAGTGTAAAGTCTAGATTTATCTAGTTGGTAATTTGTGGAAATTATGCAAATATGGTATTATTGAGTTGCAACATCAAAGACGGAATTTTGGTGAAATAAGGAAAGGTTGAAGACTTAATCCAAGAAGGATACATCTAGTCCAAGTTGTATTTGAGTTGGAGAATATACCAGTTCCTATATATGTGGGATTAGATTAAGGTTATGGAATTGAATTAACTGATGAGCATATACGGATGAGCATATATGGATGAGAATTAATTTTGAACAGAAATTCTGACCATGTTGGAACATGCTGGTGCAGAATATTTACGCCAAGGTTTTATGGAAATCAAAGTCAGAATATTGCAGTAGTTTGGAATAAATGGAATTCATATATCTGACTATATATGTTTAGGCGTGTGAAGCATAATTGGTTTATGGAAAATCCCTACTTATATGGAGAAGATTTATTCGAATATATGAGATAGAATGATATAAGGTAAATCCCTTTATTTATGGGATTTGGATATGCTTCAAGAATCAGATTTGGAATAGGAATATTGTGGAGATAATCAAGGAGTATTCAGATCTGATTCGTGGATATAAATTGGGGACAAAACACGGCTGTATACTTACGGATTTAATAGAAAAATCTGCACACAGATTTTTTATCTTTCGAGAATTGCAAAGAGCCAGAATATTGTGTTCCAACACACGAACCTGCTGCACAAAGTTCAGAATCATATGCCTTAATTCCTCGGGAGGAGGAGATCCAGCGTCGACGAGTTTCGAGGTAGAGAGAGTCTGATCAAGGCGGATCGGTAGCAAGAGGAGCTTGCAGGATTCACGTTATAGTTAGATAAGATAAGTATAATTGTATGGTGTACTTTGTACTGTATCTTTCTGATTAGTGGATTCATTCTGAACTGGGCCAGGCCCCGCAGATGTAGGTGGATTTCACCGAACTGCGTAACCAAGTCTTGTGTCCTTTACGTTTTACGTTAATATGCACTTGGTTAGATTAGTCATGTTGGAACACACCAGTAGTGATAATTGAATTAATTAGGTAAAACCAAATTTCATCAAACTAATGGCCCTAGATTTACAACAAGCATCTAAAGCCAGAGCGAACATAAGGTATGTTGAGAGTTCACAAGTAGTGCAACATAAGTTCAATGAGGTAGTCCAACTAGCTACAGTTGATAGTCTGCAATGTTTGATTCTCGAAAATCCAGTACTATGGAATTCGACGTACATCATGCTTGAATATTTGGTGGAATACCTAGATGAATTTATTCTTCTCCAAGAACATGACCTCCTCTACACAATTTTTCCATCTAGTACAGACTGGGACAGGTGGAGTGACATTAATGCTTCCTTAAATATCTTCGTTGATCTGTCTAAGGTTTTTGTCAGAAACAAGTCTATATTGTATTCTTTATCCAAAACTTCAGATCATTATTGGGTATTTCTTGAAAGGGATTCTATGATAAACAATGTTTAGGCAAGGATGAAAGGTGTTAGAGAAAATGATGTTGAACAAATTAAACCTCTTTGCTATAGTTTGCTCTTGAAAGATTACATATTTGTGACCATACGAGAAGTTATACTTGCTATCACTGAGCTCACTTTGGTTGGACTCATGGAAGTTGCTCTGTTACAACATCAAATTTCTATCTGCCGAAGGTTTCAATGTTAAAAGATTCACTTTGGTGGGGCAGAGCTAAAGCATGGTCATGAAGAAGTAGTGAATAATTGCTCAATCATGCAGATGTTGAAAAATCACATTAAAAAAATATCCAGTTCCTCACTTACAAGAACAATGTGCCCCTTATGCTCTGATGGGGGTATTGAAGCGAAGGAAAAGTAAAAGAGAAGACTTTATGCTTTAGTGGGAAAATTGAAGAAAAAGAACAAAGAGACGCACTACTGCAGTGCATTGCTGCCATGCAAAATATGGAAACAAAATATTATAGAAGTGCTTCCAGACGCCTCAATTGTATTTTAGCAATTGACCTTACTTCTGTCATGCATGCGAAGTATCACAATTGTGTTCTAAACCTGAAAATGCAGCATTTTATGCCTGTAAGGTCAAGTTTTGAGGACAAGCTTAATGTTAAGGGAGAGGAATTCTTACAGACACAGGGGCTTAACAGTCAATTAAAATTGGGAAATAATTCAGAAGAAACGAAGACCAGCTCAAGAGCTTTACTGAAACCGAGGAAGGGAGGTTTTTGCAGCTAGTTTCAACCAATTCAGTCAGCTCAGATCATGAGAAAATCACTTTGCAGTAGTTAGATAATTTAGAGGTATAATACATCTCAAAACTAGATCAGATTTGTGGATACTCTGAAATTTGGTTTTACCACTTTTTCTAGTACTTACTAGTGTGTTCCAACATGCTTAGTTTAACCAAGTGTAAAATAACGTAAAACGTAAAAGACACACAACTTGGTTACGCAGTTCGGTGTAAACCACCTACATCTGCGGGGCCTGGCCCAGTTCAGAATGAATCCACTAATTAGAAAGATACAGTACAGAGTACAGTTTACAAAATACTTATCTTTACTAACTATGATGTGTGGACTCTGCTAGCTCCCCTAGCTACCGATCCGCCTTGATCAGACTCCCTCTGACCTCGAACTACGTCGACGCAGGATCTCCTCCTCCCGAGGAATTAAGGTATACGATTCTGAACTTAGTGCGGCAGGACAGTGTTGGAACACAGTATATTGGCTCTTGCAAGTTTCGTAAGATCTCAAAATCTGGGTGCAGATTTTGCTCTGTAAAATCGTGAGTATGCAGCCGTGTTTGTCCCCAATTTATATCCACGAATCAGACTTGAATATTCCTTGATTATCTCCACAATATTCCTATTCCAAATCTGATTGCTGAAGCATATCCAAATCTCATAAATAAAGGGATTTACCTTATCTCAAACTCTCCCATATATTCGAATAAATCTTCTCCATATAAGTAGGGATTTTCCAAAAAACCAATTATGCTTCACACGCCTTATATATAGCCAAATATACAATTACCATAAATTCCAAAATACTTCAATATTTTGGCTTGAATTCCGTTAAAACCTTTGGCGTAAAACCTGCTCCAGTTCTGCTCCAGCACCATGTTCCAACATGGTCTGTATATCAGTTCACAAATACTTAACACAAAATTGCCAATTAAATAATTCCTTGACTTTACAATCTCCCCCTTTGGCATTTTTGTGGACCCATAATATTTTGGACTGCAATCACATAATCAACTACATTCAACGAGCAGAATAATGATCATAATACCAGAATTCAAATAATGAACCGAAACCCAGAATTCCAAAAATCCAAAAATTATACAACCAAATTGAAAACTAAATATCCAGAATCCAAAATTACTCCCCCTGGGACCACACATAGGCCAAAGAAACGTCATCACAAAAGCATAAAAATTAAACTCTGTCTTTAAAACTCCCCCTGAAGTAATCAACCTTCCAGCCTTGATTTTTCTTCTTCCAACCGTGCTTGCTCTGCTTGGAAAGATGCAATTTGAATCCCCAAAGCTCCTAATCTGGCATTGACAACCAACAATCGAGCCTTCTTATCTGCCGCTGCTGATGAGGAGGTTGAACCAGAAGCTTTCCACGGAAGATCATGTACATGTCTGAGTCCGAAAGTCTTCTTGTTAGGCCGCAAAAACTCAGTGTCAACTATCACGTCTGAGGCCTTCCCCTTCACTTTAGCACTCATGGCTATGGCAGAGATTAGAGCTGGGTAGATAACTGCATCGTTCACTTTCGGAGCTGTGGCCTGTCGAACCAGATGCTGCTGAATTAAGAGTCCAAGGATGATTTCCTTCTGTGTTCCAACACAGTAAAGCAGCTTTGCCATCTCCCTAGTTAATGCGGTGGTATTGCTTGATGGCAACCAGCAGTGAATAGCTATTTGATACAAACCGAAAAATCTGGACGTCAAGCATGATGCTTGAGAGTACCCCACTGCTGGCCACTTCTTCTTATATCCCCCAGATATAACCGACAAAATCTCATCATCACTCAACTCCAAATCATCAGGAAATACTCCCCCTATCTCCTGAGTTTTCAGCCCAAACAACACATTGATTCTAGTAGCAGACACATCTATGATTTTTCCTCGAACATAGACTCTACCAAACCATGGAGAAGAAATATCTAGATTTCCAGGCATGAGATTAGAATATACCTCTAAAACCACTTGCCTATTGTATTGCAGTTGGATTGTGGCTGCCTTTGTCATCCCCATTGCCTTTAAGAAATTTGTGAACCCACTCTCCTGATAAGCCTTCAGGTCCAAAGGTCTTTCAGCAATAAATTTCTTTTCAGAGAAGAAATTTTCCATCTCTGCTCCCTTCTCATCGAAGTAAACTGCAGAAAAAGCCTGGGAGACAGATGGAGGAGGCAGAATCTTCCTCGGTTTGATATCCCGTCTCTTCTTACTCCTTTTTGCTTCCTCAGTATCAATGGCAGAGCTAGCCTTTCTTTTTCCTTTTGCCTTTTGGAAAAAAATCATCCAGGACCTCGTCACTGGAGTATGCCAGATCTGGGGCATCCTGTGTTGGAACACTGTCAGCTCTTTCAACCGGTTCTTCTTCTGACTCAACACCCTGAACTGGCAGATCTTCATCAGCTACTCCAATCTCCTGATCCCCTTCATCATCAGACTGATCAGGGGCTTCATCATTCAAATCTTCATGCACCTCATTATCCTGTGTACCTCCCATATCATCATCAGACTCTACCTCCATATACACAGATTCTTCCTCCTATGTTGGAACACTGTCATCCTCATCAGATAGTTCAATAATCACGGGTTCTCTTAATTTCTCCATCCTTTTTGCACTCTCATCATAAAAAAATCCAACCTGTAGCTTGTCTCCATACCTTACTGTCTTCATCCCAACAGCTTGTTCCTCATTAATTTCTCTTATCCACACATAACTATGAGCAGTCATACGACAGAAAACATGAAATTTGTCCTTCCCTTTTTCATTCAGCTGACCATACATTCCTCTCAGATACTTCACATTCTTATATTCAATATCCCAAACATCAGGAAAGTGTCCAGAAACAATCTCCTTAATTTTGACATGCAACACTTCCAAATCCTTTCTTATACTCTTGATTTTGCTTAGATCCACAGAATATCTATTTGCTTGTAACCATTCGAAAATATCATCCACACTTCTACTTTCAAAACCCAAGAATTTCAATGGTCGAGGGTCAGGACCAGTTACCTTAGGTTTGTTCTGTTTCTTGCCTCCAGTCGCTTCTTCTTGGGCATCAGAGTCTCCACTCTGTTTCTTGACAGAAGCCTCTTCCTCTTCCTTTTCCTCTTCAGCTTTATCAGGCTCTGCTCCAGCTATCTCCTTATTCTTCTCATGGTTAGCATTTACTTTGTTCTGATCTTGAGTTTGTGACTTACCAAATTCAACATATCTTCTCGGCTCATCAAACACTACCAATTCCGAAGTCACGGAGCTCCGGTCTTCCTCCATAATTTCCGGCACTGAAGCTTCTTTTATCGGAGAATTTGGGCTTGACATTATTTGGTACAATGCCGAGATAGAGGAGAGTTTTGAGTATACGGTTTTGGCAAGAGTTTTGGGGAAGAAAAAAACTGGGCCGAGGGTAATAGAATGCGAAAGGGATTTTAGAGTTTGGATCAACTTTCAACTCTTCATGAACTTACCTCTTTTCCCGCGAAGTGCCTTTTTAGATTTCCCAAAAATTGTAATGATATCCCTTTCTTTTCTTGTCACATCACTTTGTCTTCCTTAATTAACTTCCAACACACCATACTAACCAACTTCTATTTTTGTACACCTTTTCTCCTTCCATTTTTTTTTAAATTTTTGTCGTAAATAACAGAAAAAAAATTATTTACACAAAAAAACTAATCAAAGGTAAAAATTACCTCAGATTTGACGAACACCTAAGTGTTGTCGAAGGCTCTCGAAAGTGGTAGCATCAAGTGGCTTTGTAAATATATCAGCAAACTGCTCGTGTGTTGGAACATAGACCACTTCCACTTCTTTTCTTTCCACCAAATCTCGAATAAAATGATGCCTTATGTCAATATGTTTGGTTCTTGAGTGTTGAACTGGATTCTTTGAAATATCAATAGCACTTGTATTGTCACATAAAATCTTCAAAGGTTCTTGATGAATTCCATAATCCTTCAACATTTGTTTCATCCATAGCAGTTGTGCACAACAGCTCCCTGCTGCAAGATACTCTGCTTCCACAGTAGATAGAGAGATTGAATTCTGTTTCTTGCTATACCAAGACACCAAATTTGTTCCAATAAAGAAACATCCACCTGTAGTACTTTTTCGATCATCAGCATTACCAGTCCAATCAGAATCACTGTACCCAATCAACTCTGAATCTTGATTCTTAGAATACCATACACCATATTCTGAAGTTCCACTTACATATCGAATAACCCTTTTCACTGCAGTAAGATGAGATTCCTTAGGATCAGCTTGAAACCTCGCACATATTCCAACACTGAAACATATATCTGGTCTGCTTGCGGTTAAGTACAATAAGCTTCCAATCATGCCTCTATATAACTTCTGATCGACTGAAACTCCTTTTTCATCTTTCACTAGTTTATCAGAAACTCCCATAGGAGTTCGAACTGCACGAGCACTACTGAGTCCGAATTTCTTAATCAAGTTCAAGGCATACTTACTTTGATTGATGAAAAGACCATTCCGTCCTTGTTTGACTTGTAATCCCAAAAAGTAGGTCAATTCTCCAACCATGCTCATTTCAAATTCAGATTGCATTGTGGTGACAAACTCTTGTACCATAGATGGTGAAGTGGAGCCAAATACTATGCCATCAACATATATTTAAGCAATTAGAAACTTTGAGGACTTGTCAAGCACAAATAAAGTGTGATCTACTCCCCCTCGACGATAACCTTTCTGAAGTAGAAAGGTAGTAAGTCGTTCATACCATGATCGAGGTGCCTGCTTTAATCCGTATAAGGCCTTCTTGAGACGATATACATGATGCGGATAATGGGGATCTTCAAAATCTTTAGGTTGTTCCACATAAACTTCCTCATTCACCACTCCATTTAAAAACGCACTCTTAACATCCATTTGATACAAATTAAAGTTCAAAGAGAAGGCAATAGCTAGTAGAATACGGATAGATTCTAACCTGGCAACAGGTGCAAAGGTTTCATCAAAATCAACACCTTCCACTTGAGTATATCCTTGAGCAACAAGTCTGGCTTTGTTTCTGGTAACTAAGCCATCTGCATCGGACTTGTTCTTGAAGATCCATTTCATACCAATGACATTAATGCCTTTAGGGCGGGGAGTGAGATACCAAACATCATTCCTGGTAAACTGGCCGAGTTCATCTTGCATTGCAGCAATCCAATATTCATCAAGTAAGGCTTCTTTATAGTTCTTGGGCTCAATCAGAGAAACAAAACAGTGTAGACCAGCCAGTCGTCGATAATCAACTCGAGGCACTGATCGAGTACTTCTCATGGTGGAGCCAGATTGATCGAGTGTTGGAACATGGTCGTCAGTAGGAGGTGACTGTGTTGGAACATGGTCGTGTGTTGGAACATGGCCATCTTCAGTAGAGTTAGGGTTCTGGTGATCATTTGGTTCAGTAGAATCTGCTGAAGACTTTGCTTTGTCTGAACATTGAGACTGTGTTGGAACATGAGTGTTGGCAGATTCTTCCTCTACAACTTCTGGAGGTTGTTTATTTTCTGAATCATCCACAATAACATTTATGGATTCCATGAGAGTGTTGGTTCGATGATTAAAAACTCTGTAGGCACGGCTGTTGATGGAATACCCGAGAAATATTCCTGGATCACTTCGATTATCAAATTTTGCCAACTGTTCTCTATCTCTAAGAATATAGCATGTACTACCGAACACATGAAAATACGAGACATTTGGTTTCCTTCCCTTCCAGATCTCATAGGCTGTCTTGTCAGTGAATGGTCGAAGATACACTCGGTTGATTGTATAGCACACGGTATTGATCGCCACTGCCCACCATTTCTTATGAACATCCTTTTCTGCCAACATAACTTGAGCCATCTCATGTAGAGTTCTGTTCTTTCTTTCAACAATGCCATTCTGTTGAGGAGTGATAGGAGCCGAAAACTCATGTTGGATTCCTAGCTCATTGCAGAAGGAACTGAATTGTTCATTTTCAAACTCTCTGCCATGATCACTTCGAATTCGGATTATCTTTCCTACAGGGCTTCCCTTTTCAGTTTGTAACTTTACTACAAGGCTTCGAAATACCTCAATCGTATCAGATTTTTCTTTCAAGAAGGCTACCCAAGTAAATCTGGAGAAGTCATCAACACACACAAAAATATATTTCTTTCCTCCTATGCTAGGTGTATTAACTGGCCCCATTAAGTCCATATGTAGCAATTCCAGATTTCTAGAAGTAGTAATAAACTGAACTGAAGAATGAGGAGAACGAGTTTGTTTACCTTGCTGACATGGTCCGCACATAATTTCATCCTTGCTAGTCAAGATTGGTATTCCTCGTACAGCTTTCATATTAGTAATTTTCACCAGTATTTTATAGTTGATGTGTCCAAGCTTCCTGTGCCAGAGAATTCCTTCATCCTGCTTTGAAAGCATGCATCGAACTTCTTGTTCCAACAAATAACAATTGTCTGAAGATCATATTCCAGAAAGAACCTTGTTTTCACCATGCTTCACTACACACTTGTTCTTCTGAAATTCCACTATCATGTTGTCATCACACAACTGGCTTATACTAAGCAAGTTTGCTTTTAGATCTTCAACAAATAGTACACTTGTGAGTACTGGAAACCCTTCAATCTTTAATTCGCCTTTGCCAATTACTCTGCTTCTTTTTCCATCACCAAAAGTTACATATCTGCCATCATATGGAGTAATGTTTGTAAGGTATTTTGGAGTCCCAGTCATGTGGCGAGAACAACCACTGTCAAAGTACCAAGAATCACTGGAATAGGCTGATAAAGAAGTGTGTGCCACCAGACACTTACTGGACCTTTTAATAACCCATACCTTCCTGATTTTTGTGTGAGTATCGACTGTGTTGGAACACAGTTGTCTTCCAGTCATTTGATCTCTGATCAGTTTTTTACACTGATGTTCAGCATGACCTTGGTATGTACAGTATCCGCAGATTAGAGGCTTTCTTTGATATGGCTTTCCATACTTCCGTTTTACTTCTCGAATCCTAGCTTTGAGAGTAACTGGTTTTTCGAGGACTTCAGTCTTTATTTCTTCCCTGTATCCAATCCCGTGTCTATCACCAACGGTTCTTCCCATATCCAGAATGTCATCAAGCTTTGGTTTCCCGAAATTTAATTTAGAGATAGTTGCTTCAGACATCTCGGCTCTCTTGACTGCTGCTATCAATTTCTGACTCAGTTCTTCATTTTTCTTTTCGAGTTCTGTAACAGTGGATCGTAGTTCCTTTTCACTTTCAATTAGATTTCCTTTTTCTTCATTCAATTCTTTGTTCTTGTCAGCTACTTGAATCCACATAGCATACATTGGTTCGTATGTGCTATAGATCTCTTCATCACTACGAGCATCGTCCAGAGTCTTGTTGGAACATACAGCCTTACCTTTGTTCAGTGTGTTGGAACACTGACCTTCTGATGTATCATGTACCTTTGCTCCAAAAGCTACGTAATTACTCGTACGTTCTTCTTCATCCTTTTCATTATCTTCATCATCACTCCAAGAGGTGACATATGATCTTCCTTGTTTCTTGCGGGTGTTAGCACATTCAGCCTGAATATGACCAAATCCTTCACATTCTCTGCATTGAATTCGTCCAGCCTATTTTGGTTCGTTGTTCTGATTCCTCCCGAACTGCATATTTCCTTGTTCAAATCTCATTCCGCGATTATTGTTCGAATCTAGTGGCTTTTGTCTGTTTCCACCAAACCTCTCATGAGATTTCTTGTTAACCACCTTCTTCAGCATCTTTGAGAAATTCTTTGTAATAAGTGCCAGTTTTTCAAACTCATCATTGCTATCAGACTCATGACTTGCCTTGACCGGAGAAACTTTGAATGCCAAATCCTTGGAGATTCTTTTCGTAGATTGCTGGAATGTCATCTCATAAGTTTGTAACGAACCCATCAGTTCATCTAGGCTCATGGTGGCTACGTCTCTTGCTTCCTCTATTGCTGCTACTTTCATTGCAAATCTTTCGGGAAGAGATCGCAATGTCTTTTTCACTAGCTTAGTTTCCTTGTAAACCTTTCCCAGTTGATAAGCCATGTTGGATATATCTCTGAGCTTTCCATTGAATGTAGCAATGGTGTCATCCTCCTCCATTTTTAGTTCTTCAAACTTGGTAGCCAGCATCTGTAATTTAGATTCCCGCACCCGACTGGTTCCTTCATGAACAGTTTGTAAAATATCCCATGCTTTCTTTGCCTGGTGACATGTAGATATAAGCTTGAACTGATTTTCATCAACAGCAGTGAAGATTGCATTCAGGGCCTTCGAATTTGCCAGTGATTCTTTAAGATCATCTGGAGTCCACTTAGCTTTGTCTTTGGGTTTTTGACTCGACTCCCCTTCCACAGCCTTAGAACTTGTGTCAGCATCTTCTGTAGGATGATTCCATTCATTCTCAACATAAAACCACGCCAGTTCATCCAGTGAATTGATAAAGACCCTCATACGTGCCTTCCAATAGTTGTAGTTGTTTCCTTCCAACAGTGGTGGTCGAGAGACTGAAGCTCCTTCTCTTGTCGTCATGGTAAAATCGGATCTCACTTTCCTTGAAACAACCAAGGGAAAAATAAGTGACTCAGCTCTGACTACCAATTGAAATTTGGTAGTCGTACTCGTAGTGTTTTTCAAACATCAAAATCCCCCCATGTATAACACACACTAGATAATGCTAGTATGTGTGTTTTCTTTCACACTATGTTTTAGCATTTGATAGAGTCTTGTTTCCATGAGGAATGATTTTCAATTTGCCACTAGCTACTCTCTAGTAGTTAACCACTCTAAGGTGTAAAAATATTATCACCGCCTCTTATATATTTTCGGCCAAACAACATTCAAGTAACCTTCAACTTAGATTAAGTTCCTTCAGGCTAACTCCCTTCAAACAAAATTATTCTCCTTGTATCTTAAATATGAGAGTATAAATAACATTGTCTCTATTTGATGTGGTGGTTCTTTCAGGTAGAGCACTTGTTGTTCACCTCTTGAACTTTTTCACCTACAATGCTAATCCCGGAAGTGATTTTGGGAGAATAGTTCCGACAATCAAGTCAGCTTTCTCCTTTAAGAATTGGAATTTCTCAAGATAGTTGTGCTTACCTCTATCTGTGACTTCTTTGTTCCTTTTATAACTTACTTTGAATGTGGGTATGCTTCTTTTGGGTTCGTCATCGGCTGATTGATCATGGCTCCAAAAAATGCGGATCATGATCGACGCATTAACCATGATCTTTGCTTTTCATGGTCCGTGGGTTGTCTTCATTTGCTCTGCATCCGTTTAGCCCATATCGCCTTACCTATTTGCTCCTTGCCCACTTGTGGTTTTGGGCTTATTACCTACTTGGGCTGGGTATGCACCATAAGCCCCCCCTCCCAAGCCATGAAGACTAAGCGACATAGAGCAATATCTTTGAAGTGATTGAATGCGAACCAAAATTGTACCGCCTTGTTGGCATTTGGTTTACCTTCGTAGACAGTGCAAAGTGTTAGTAGCTTCGTGGCTGATACAATTCCTCCTCCACTAACTCTTCAACTTTGAAATTTGAATTTTGAATCCCTTACCTCTATTGATGCAAGATGATAGCGAGGATTACATTCGAAAAATTCAGGATTCTATCTGCGTTTTTCGTTGTTCATTTTTGCATTCTTCTGACGCTTGTTATTACTTCTATTTCTTAAATTGGGAATATCAAACGGGTGCCTTCATTCAGTGTGCTGTCTATTCAACTACTGCCGCCTCCTGATATATGTAAAAAGTAAACCAATTTTGTGTCAATACTTTCTTCATTATTCTTTTGAACTTTCTATCCTCCTCAATTTTGCCATTTACTTTCTTTTCATTTAAGTATTGAAGCTCTCTGATTGTTTCAGTGTTATCACCTCTGTTTGCCAAAACTTCATCTTCTCCAGCCAAATATAGGTTTTCTGCGTGTCTTCTCTTCCCCGTCTTTTTCAAGAGTAAGGTTTATTTTCACTCTCCAATCTATTTATTGTATGCTCTGAAACTGATAATATATACCTTTTCTTGGGCTTTCTTGCAATTTACTGGTTTCTCTTTCTTTATATATTACTGGTCATCTTCTCTGGCGTACCTTTTCTTGAATTTTGTTCCCATAGACTTTTATTAATAGTCCTTCCCATAATTAAACCTGTTATTTCCCAATCTAGGCTTCTCATTTATCCTCATGACTTCCTCTAACCGCGTCGAGTCTCCCGCAGAAGATGATCATTCCGGTGGGGATTCCGGTCATGTTGCCGGATCCTTTACCACAGGGAGTATGCTGACTGGGTCTTATTTAGAAGAGCAAAAGAGCTACTTCCCATTTTAAAATTCTTTTACACTTTGTGCTCCTGCGAACTATGAATATGTTTGCACTCCACCGTCTGGCTATATATCATGTTACTTAGCATATTTGAACTTTGGCCTCTATTTCCCCCTTCCTCAACATGTGATTGACATTCTTTGTTCGTACAAAGTCACGATGTCCCAATTTCACCCTAAGGCCATCGCTATCATAATGGGGATTCTTCAAGTTTGTGAGAAAGTGGATACCCCTTTCACACTTGAGTTGTTTCACAACTTCTATCATCTTTGGAAAGTGAAAAGCACCGTAGATGAGTTTACCTTTTATCCCTTTATTTATGGGGTTGAGCTTGTGAGCGGTTTCCCTAGTAACATTGGTAATTGACGTTCAAAGTATTTTTTTATAAAACTAAAACAAACTCCCGAAGCTGCCCTAACTTCTTGGAACTACAGGTTCCTAAGTCTAAGCTTCCTGGACTCAATGTCTGTTTTACTGCTGAGTCGGAGATCATGGTCACACTTTGTGCTCATACACAACATTTTTTTCATGCCAATTCTAATGTTGAAGGTGTTTTGTTTGTTATTGCTCTGATGTGTATCATATGTAGTGTCTCTTATTTTGACAAACAATTACTTTTTTATGTGTTCTTTTGATGCATGGTGTTTATTTTATTTCAGACATGGATATGTCTAAAGGTGAAGTCTACAGGTCGCTCTTTGAGAGCGAAAATGAGGAGGTGGCTGAGGAAATTGTTCAGCCTGACAATGACACCGCAAGTAACACCCACCCACGGGGTGGTAATAAAATGGGCCCTACTAATAAGGGTAAGTCCAATGAGGGCGGGGAAAGATTGGGCATCGTTCCACTGGTGGGAAAAGGGAGAAGAAGCAAAAGAGGGGTAGGGGTGAAGGGCCCTCAGGACATTCACTTCCTCCTTTAAAAAATGGGTGCAATAACTAATCAAGTTCGCAAACTCTGGCATGAACAGAGAACTCTCCAGCGGAGGGAATGATATATGATATCCTATCTAATCTCTCTTTACCCGATACACTGGCTATGGTAAGTTTGCGGATGAATTTTAGTAATCTTACATGCATCTTGGTATTTGGTATATAAGATGCCGCCTGACTTTGTTTTGCATGTTCTTGTTTTATAAGGTTGGCGAAGGCATTTAGGTTGCTAGCGAATGCCTTTCCATGTTTTCTCCTGTTGATCAATCGCTCTCGGAGAAGTATAAGGCTCAAGAAACCAAATGTGCAACTTTGGAAACTTCCCTTAAAGTTGCTAAGGAGAGAGCGAAGACTGCAGAGGAAAGAGCGAGCATTGCTGAGGAGCATACCAGGCTTGGGGATGAGGAGGCAACTTGACTTTGTGCTGAGTTAAAAGAGATGCGTATCAATGGACATGCTTCTCCCAAATACCCTTAAATTCTGGTAGATCGACTATGTAAGACCAAGTCGTTCTATAGATGTTTTGAGGATATTTCCAAGGATGCTCACACTATTGGTTACTGTAAGGCTGTGAAGGATCAATGTGAGTGAAATCCCATGTAATTTGAAGAGCTTTCCTTCTATGAATAAGTGTGCTAAGACCCTGGAAAAGAAGAGGGCAAAGCTGAACAAAGCCTTTATTGGAAAAATTGTTGATGGGGGATATCCATATGCTTTGTTGTCGCATGTTACCAGTATTTCCATTCTTCCCTCTACGGCTAAGCTAAAAGAGTGCGAGGTGGATTATTTGGATGATCTGCCCTTTAAACCTAGCACTGATTCTGCAACTCCTAATCTTGATGCCAATGTGGCCAGTGAGGTTAATGCGAGCACTGCAACTCCTGCCAGCAGCCAAGCAAGGAGACTCCCACTCAGCAACCAAGCCAGGAAACTACTGATATCATTGTTCAGCCCCTGCCTAATCCCAAAGTTAGTTAATTTCTAGTGTATTGGGTTTTTATGGATTTTTTTATTGTAAACCTAAGATAATATCTTGATGTATGTCTGTACTATTTGTGTAATTTTCATTGTGAATGTTGATTTACTCTTCCTGTTTTGCATTTTCTCATTGCCCTTACTTGTGTGCAGGGTTTTAATATATTCGTTGATCATAAATATTTGAAAAGACTTGACTTTATGGGGTGTTGTGATTATTTTTATTAACCTATTAGCTTGTTTCAAGCCACTCGATCTTTCTCAAAAGAGTGTGAGAGGATTGTTTCGTTTGATCATTTTTTGTGCATGGGCTCTCTCCCGTTAAGCATTGGGTGGCAACACTGTATTCCATCTTCATCTCCCTCTTCACCTTCGGGTTGTCCTTGCAGTAAGCTCATTCCTGATGGGTATGATGTTGAATCGCTTGGCAAAGACATCATTTGCGGTTTAGTTGACCTTGACTTCGCAGCCATGTACTTGCGTTCGCTTAACCTTCCTATTCATGTTCAAGAACGGGCGCTGACCTTGGGTATTCGTCTGAAGTACATGCTGCTAGGTATTAATAACCTTGAGGCGAAGTGGAATAAGAGTGTGAAAGAGACTCGGGGTGCTATTCGTGATCCATGAAGGATTTTCAACGAGCAGAATGATCTTATTTCTCGAAAACAGTCGAATATGGTGAAAATGCTTCACCAACAAGAGGAGACTAGGAACTATGCTGTGAGTAAGACATGCAAAGTCCATAAAAATAGTGATCATTGATAAGCAGGGTACCCGTATTGACGATTTATATGATCTCTTGAAGAAAAAATAGGAGGAATATGATCACCTTTCCACCTCTGCTATTGGTTGGCAGACAAAATTCGATTAACAGTTTGCGATCAACAAACAACTGCGAAGTGACAATGAGGAGCCTCGTGTTGAGTGTGATCGTCTTTTCAGATCCATGCATCAACTTGAGCAGACTTGTGTTGAATATAAAGATAAACTCCAGGCTCTTCCCTCGTCATCTCGAAGGGCTGCTAGTCGCGAAGATCTTATGATGGAGTTTAACGGTCAAAGGATTAACTTTTCTGAGGCTGTTCGATTGCATATTTGGCTCCTAGAAGAGAAGGTACAAAACTTGCAAGTTGAGATGAAAAAGTATGAAGAAACTGTCAATGTTATGAGTATGCAATTTTACCGCGAGGAGTTTGGACCTATTGCCGATTTCAAAGGATATTATGCTAGATATCTAGGGGATATTGAGCAAAGAGGTCTTATACGCCATCCTGCATATTTACACATGAAGTTGATATATGAGCATTTGGTTAGCAAAGAGTAGGCAGCTGAAGAGAATCGTCGTAGGACTGAGCATTCTTGTCATGAAGTTGAGCATGGTCATTGTTGTGGTGGTTCATCATCTTCTGGGTCCTCACGAGCCTCTAGGCGTAGATAGATTTGTCACTTTGAGAAACTTATCTTTCCTTGTAATGTTTTAATAAGTTCGCTCATGTTTTTGCCAACCTAGCAGCTTTGTCATTGGCAAATGAAATGTCTTTATTCTATTATATATATATATATATATATATATATATATGTCTTTTTTGCTTAATGAGTTGGTCATTGTGAGACGTAATTTGCGAAGCTGCAAGATCTATGGCTTGCTTTTATCGCGTCATTCTGATTAGTTAAGGCTCAAGCTATTTGCAAGATCTATAACTATCATAGCTATTATAGCAAAACCTTATTCTTTGTGCCACGCCATATCTACTGCTCATGTTACTTTTATGAGCAAATATTCTTTTGAGTAAGATCTATAACTTACAATCGTGGATATGGAAAAGTTACAAGATCCAAAGCTTGTAAGGGTCGATAGTAGTATGACACTTTTGAGCAAGTATGACACTTTTGAGCAAATATGCTCTTGAGCAAGATCTATAGCTTGCGTTCGTGTGTATGGTAAACTTGCAAGATCTAAATCTTGGCAGGATCAATAGTTACATAAGATCTATAGCTTGCGGTTGTTTGATTTGCAAAGTTGTAAGATCCAAAGCTTGCAAGCATCGATAATTGTGTAAGATCTATAGCTTGCTATTTGCCAGATTAAGTTCAACTTGTAAAGTCTTAGTGTCTTGATCTCAATATGTTACGAATAGACAATCTCGTAACATTTACAAGTAAAGAATGAGAAATGTAATCGTTGTCCAGCAACATGGTTTTTCATATTAAATATGTACTACCACAATAATGTCGTGTTGGGAACAATAGAATGATAGCAACCAAGGATAATATCATGTTGTCTATACAGGTGGATGTTCATTATCTTTCTTCTCACTCCTAAGCATAAAACTTTCTTAAGTTGATCACATGCAACGTATTTGGGACAGTAGTGCCATCCAACCTTTCTGGTTCATACCTGTTGGACTTGTGAGCAGCGGCGGAACTAGGGGGGTGAGGGGGTGCTAGCGCCTCCCCTAAGATCCAGCGGCCCGGAATTTAGGCCTAGAGCCACCGGAAGCCACAGGATTCCGCCCCCCTTGAGTCGTCGGTGCCGGAGCGAGCGGAAGTGGCCGTGAGGCGCATCGGCAAGGTATTGAAGAAGCTAAAGTTTTTTTTGGTATAACTAAAAAAATGGCTTCGTTTTGGCTTAAGTGAAATAACGTCATTTTGTTTAGCTGAAGGAAAAAAAATATAAGCCCAATTGGCCCAAACAAAATTTAAATAACTAATGGCCATTATGGCCTAACCTAATAATATAGCTCTTGAGAAGTTGAGAGGCAGCAAAGCAATATACGTTTGCCTCCAACTCCAAGCAGATCCACCGGCCAGCCACCGCCTTCTGCCGCCACCGCCGCCGTCGCTGCCTGCCGCCTCCGCCGCCGTCCCTCCTATAACCACTATCAGCAACCAAGGGCAAGGTATCAAGGGGCCAATATATTTTTGTTATGTAATTTATGTTGAATAACTTGAATTTGTATGAAATTGTGAATATTGAATATAGATATGAATAATTTAGTGATTGTGTCGAAATTGTGAAATTGTGCTAAATATAGATTTGAATAATTTGACATATTTGTGACATATTTAATTTGATTGATCCCAATGGAAACTTATTATATTGGTTATTAAATTTTTTTTAATAACCAATGGAAACTTATTAAATAAAATTTTAACCTCATTTTTGCCCCCCTAACATATACACCTGGTTTCGCCACTGCTTATGAGCTTTTGAAACCTTGTAGGGTCCTTCCCACTTTAGGCACAACTTTCCTCGTTCCTCTGCTAGACTAGCTTCATTATTTCTTAGCACCAGATTGCCAATCTGAAATCGTGTTTCTTTCACTTTTTTTATTGTAAGCTCTTATCATCCTTTCCTTGTACTTGGCTTTTGTTATCGCTGCCAATTCTCTTTTCTCTTCCAGTTCATCCAAGTCTAACTTTAACATCTCCATATTATCCTTCTCCATGTAGCCGCATACTCAAATACTTTAATTGCCAATCTCTATCAGTATCATCGCCTCGTGATTATAGATTAAACTGTATGGTGTCTTCCCCGTTGGCTTTCGAATGATCGTTCTATATGACCATAGGGTGTTAGGTATTTCTTCCACCCATCCAATTCATTTTCCTTCTAGTCACCTCTGAATTCCTTGAATGATAGTCCTGTTCGTTACTTCCACTTGCCCATTAGCTTGAGGGTGCACTCCGAAAGGGAATTTTTAAAGAATCTCGAGCTTTCAACACCAATCAGTGAACATATTACTTATGAACTGTGTGCCATTGTCTGTGACAATGGTATGTGGTACCCCGAAGCGACACACTATGTTTTGCTAGATGAATTTCCTAGTTACTTCAGTTGTTACTCACCCTAATGGTTTCGCCTCAATAAATTTTGTGAAGTAATCTACTGCTACAATTAGAAACTTGGCATTGCCTTTGCCCTTTGGGAATGGCCCCACTTGGTCAGTACCCCATTTATCAAAAGACCAACCTCCATATATTCCCTACAAAGCGGCATGTAGCTTATGTGACAATGAAACGTTGAGTTGGCTACTCCTACATTTAAGCACAAAGTTGTGCACGTCGTTGAAAATAGTTGGCCAATAGTATCCCGCTCTGTTAATCTTTCTTGCTACCGTTCTAGCCCCCTGATGTGTTCCACACAGTCCTTCATGGACTTCTCTAAGTATTTCCTTCACTTGTATTGGCCAGGGAGAAAGAAAGCCCTTTTTATACAAGGTCCCTTCCTCATAGATGTGGTTTTTGGCACGTAACTATAACTTTATGGCTTGCACTTTATCCTCTGGCAACGTTCCCTTCGCAAAATACTTTATTACTGGCGTCATCCAACTTACATCCTCCGCTTGGACTGTTGACACTGTCATTGATGCCGTGCTTCTGAATGGCACGACTTCTACTACCACATCTCCATGTTTTCCCAGGGATTCAAATCTCGTTGTTGCTAGTTTACTTAGTGCATCCGATTTTGTGTTCTTAGGTTATGATATGTGCTAAATGTTGAAGTACTCGAGCTGGCTTATTAGCTGGTATACCTTTTTTTAAATATTTGACCAGCTGCTCTTCACGTAGTTCGTAGTCTCCTCACACCTGTTGGACAACGATTAGAGAATCAATGGATACTAGAGTGCTCTTCACTTTCATTCTGATTGTAAGTTCCAATCCACATATTAAATCTTTTATATTCTGCTTCATTATTTGTTAGTGGAAACTCGAAGCAGAGCGATTATCTTTGTTCACTTCCATCTGGATTCACCAACAGTAATCCTGCACCACATCCTTCTATACTGGACGCACCATCAACAAACAATGTCCATACGACTTCTTCCCACTTTGATTTTCCTTTGTCAACTGTCAGATTCTGGTGCATCTTTGCTTCCTGTGCATCTTTGCTTGTTATTTCCGCAATGAAGTCGGCTAATGCCTAAGCTTTGATCATTGTCCTTGGCTGAAATTGAATTTCAAATTGGCCTCGAGAGCCCACTTTGTGAGTCTGCCTGAAGACTCGGGCTTGCTAATGATGTTCTTGATTGGGAACCCCGTATAAACCACTATGCGATGACTATGGAAATACATTTGCAATCTTCGTGCCAAATATATTAAAGCCAAGATTAACTTTTCCAATATCATGTGCATTTTTTCGCATTTTGCAAGATTCAGGTGATGTAATAGACTGGGACCTGTTTATGTCTTTTCAGGCAAACTAACACTGAGTTGACAGCGTATTGTGGGACTGTTAAGTACAATTATAGTGTCTCTCCAGGGGCAGGCGACTTTAACGTTGGTAACGTTTGAAGCTGCTCCTTCAACCCATTATATGCTTTCTGACAATCCTTGGTCCAACTGAAATTTTTAGCTTTTCTCAGTACCTTAAAGAGTGTGCTTCTTCACTGCTTTCAAGACAAAGCGTAAGTGCTGCTAGCGATCCTGTTAGGATTTGCACCTCTTTAACCGTTCGTGGCTAGGGTAGATTTACTATGGCTTTGATTTTCTCTGGGTTAGGTTCGATACCTTGTATCCTAAGAACTTTCCTGTGCCTACTCTAATTACACACTTCTTAGGATTGAGCTTCATCTTTATGGCTTATAATGTGTCAAACGTTTCTTTTAAATTCGCAGCGAAGCCACCCACCTTTCTACTTTTGATTACCATGTCATCAACGTATACCTTGATGTTTATTCCTATTTGTTCGCGAAATGCATGATCGAACACTCTCTGGTACGCTGTTCCATCATTTTTTAGCCCAAACGACATCTTTACATAACAAAACGTTCCAAAACTTGTTATAAAGGCCTTTTTTTGCATCTTCCAAATTCTTCAATATTTGGTTGTATCCCTTGTACGCGTCCAAAAATTCTAGGACTTCATATCCTGAAATTGCCTCAACTAGTTGATTGATTTTTGGCAAATGGTAGCAGCCTTTTGGGCATGCTCTATTCAAATCCGTGAAATCAATGCACATTCTCCAGCTAGCATCTGATATCTTCACCATGACTGGGTTCACTAGCCTGTTTGGACATTTAACCTCTTTTAGTATACCAGCCTGCAGCAGTGATGTGACTTCCTCTTCGATTGATTTTTTTTCTATCACTGGAAAAACAACATTGATTATGTTTAACCGGTTTGACCGAGCTGCTGATATTCAAAGAATGGGTAGCAATGTCTGGATCTACCCCTCCCATGTTCTAGACGCTCCATGCAAACGTATCTTTGTGGCTTTGCAAAAATTTCAATAACCTTTGCCTTCTCTTTGTTTGGTAGGTGTTTCCCAATCTTCACGCATTTTGAGCTGCCTTAACTATCCAGGATTACAAACTCCGTTTCTTCTCCCAAGTCTACTGTTGTGTCTGACTGTTCCAGAGGACTTCCACCTGAAATTAGGCTAACCATTTTTGCCTTTCCTCCTATCTATCATGCCTTCATTGCTATGATCATACACTGCGTAACCGTTTGTTGGTTTCCTTTAATGGTCGCGATACCAGGTGGTAAGGGGACCACATTTCCTTAGCTTTTTTCATCCATGACCTTCCAATGATGGCCTTAAACGTACCTGGGGTATCCATGACCACGAAGTCGCACATGATGGTGCAATTTTTTCTATTCTCTCTAATAGTGACATGCAGTTGTATATTCCCTAAAAACGGTTTTGCTCGCCCTGTGAATCCTAATAGCGAAGATGTGGATTTTTTAGGTCCGCTCTCTTGAAGCCCAACCTATCGAAGCAGTCTACAAATAGTATTTGGACTGCGCTTATCATCTATGAATACTCTATGAACAGTTTCATTCCCAATTTTTGCTATGATGACTATGGGGTCATTGTGCGGCAAAGCGTTGGGTACCACACCTTCCTCGCTAAAGGTGATTGCTTCATTCGAACGAAGCCTTTTATCAACTGGCTCTTGTGGGGAAGAATATCTTGCTTTAGCCTTCCAAGCGTTATTGGACAATGACTCTGTGGATCCATGTATGGACAAGATGGCTATCTCTGGTATTTCATTATCCACGTTATCGTTGTAATCCACAACCGCATTTATTTTTTAATATTTTTGTCATCGTGATCACATTGCCTTGGTTTCTTGGAGATGGATTTGCTATTTTAATTGTGTCCTCATACTGGCTTGCTCCTTCCTTCCTATATTGGCTCGAGTTACCATTCCTCATTTTTTCTTCTTAGGTCTTTGCAATACTCTGTATCATGGCCCTAATCCTTGTGGAAGGCACAATAATACTCCCTGGATCTTTTTCCTGGTGGTGCTACCATAGGTGCTGGCTCTCAAAATATATCCTTGTCCGCTTTGCCATATCTCCTTCCTTGATCTCGTTAAGGGCGTATCTTGGAATAACGAACCTTGCAACCCTGGTTCTCCCCATTTGAAAGAAATGTTTCCTTTACCTTTCTTAGGAAAACCCTTCTGTGAATCCTCCATTGTTCGCTTTTTGCCTCGTTCCCTTTCTATTTTATGGTTATTCACCTCTTATGTTTGTACATGCCGTTCAATCATCTTTTCTAGTTCCCTTCGATTTTCAGGCATATTTTTTGTCAGTTCTTTGTAGAATTCTTCTGATCGCATACCCCCTATGAACGCTCCTAATAGCAATTGGAATGAAAAATCGTGAACCTGTAGACTTTCCACGACAAACCGGTTATGATACTTTGCGAGACTTTCATCACTTCGATGGGTTATGTAATTAAGATCTGCAATCGTTTTAGTGAACTCTTGCTTCTGGTAGAAATGACCCGAGAATAGGTCTGACAACTGTGTTCAAGATTTAATACTTCCATATGGAAGGTCTTCGTTCCAAGTGATCGACGTTCTAGACAAAAAGATAGGAAATGCCTTGCAAACTAATTCTATGCTTGCATCACGAAATCTCATACTAATTTCTATATGAATGCATGAGCTCTTTTGGGTTTGTGGTTCCATAAAAAATTTAAAGTTGAATTCCTTTGGCATCTTAAAATCTCGCAGATGTGGTACAAGAGGTGACTTGTTCGCTTCATCTTCTGCGAAAATGTCACACAACTCTTCTTCATAATCAAGATTCTCACGCTCTTGGTTGACCCTTTTTTTGTTTTGGGGGAACGTCTTCAAAAATTGATCGTAAAGACCTCCTCTGTTCGCTTCTAAGAATGCTGCGAATGCTCTCTTTTCCCTGTCATGGATATTAATTAGAGATTCTGCCTCCTCTTCTCCCTCTTCTATTTCTTCTTTACTATGCTCTTTCTCCCTATTTGGGGTGTGATCCCGTTGATGATGCATTTCTCTATCGCATCCAAGTATTTGTTCTTGTGACTGATGATTATGAATTTTTTCACTCTTGGTGAACACCATTGTTTACCTGAATAACCTTGAAACAAAAAGAAAATTTTGTCCCCACAGTCGGCGCTGAATGTGGTGGTGGTCCTTTTAGGCAGATCACTTGTTTTTCACCTCTTGAGCTTCTTCACCTGCAAAGTTAATCCTGGAAGTGATACCGGGAGAACAGCTCTGACGATCAAGTCAGTTTTCTCCTTTAAGATTGGAATTTCTCAAGATAGTTGTGCTTTCCTCTATCTGTGACTTCTTTGTTTCTTTTATAGCTTACTTCGAACGTGGGTCCGCTTCTTTCGGGGTTGCCATCGGCTGCTTGATTGTGGCTCCAAAAAGGCGATTCGTGGTCGATGCATTAACCATGATCTTCGCTTTTCATGGTTAGTGGATTGTCTTAATTTGCTCTGCATCCGTTTGGCCCATATCGCCTTACCTGCTCGTTCCTGGCCCACCTGTGGTTTTGGGCACACTACCTACTTTTGCTGGGTATGCACCATTATTATATTTGCCAGATAAAGTCATATGTACATATACATATCATAGTGTATTTAAGTAAAATACACGATGTAATATAAGGAAAATTGTGCTTATAAGCATAAATAACTTGTTTTCAAAGTTGGGGAAGATCAACTTATACTCTTTCGCCGCAAATATATTTTTTGCTAAATTAAACACTTTTTGCTAATTGTCAAATGTCAAAAACTGCATAACTTATCATACTCCCACGTCCTACTTCATATTGTTTAATTTGACTTTTACAAGTCAAGCTTAGCCAATTTTGACTATTAAAATCTATTATTGTATATGTAAAACTATTATCAAGTTATATGTTAGATTTATCGTAATATATATTTTTAAGTTATCATTATTTTAGAATTATTTTATGCATATAAATAAGGGTATTAATATTTAAATATTGATACCGTTAATTTTCAAAAGTTAAATTAATCAATATGAAGTGAGACGGAGAGAGAGTACTTAGAGTACTTAGTTTTGCCAGACACACTCATTAGTGGTGGCCCAAAATAAGAGGGTTGTGGTGGCCCAAAATAAGAGGGTAAGGAATCAACTCCAATCGGGTTCAGAAGTGGGAATATCTTAAAAGCACTAAAGTTGGGTCCAATAAGATGGAAAACGGCTGTTGGGTGACTTCATGTGTAGCCCATAATTTAGGTCGGCAAATACCATGATCGAAGAAGGCCGACTGTGAAGTTAGGTTTCCCAAGATGTCAGATCAGACGCCGTCGACTGAAACTGTTTTCCCACTTTGACTCGATCAAACCTTGTCAACCCCCATACTATAGTACGTACGTACACAATCTTAACATCAAACAACTTTGCAAAACCCCCACTTGATTATCGAATTATTCGAAAATAGAAAGAACGTTTCAAACTCTATGTTTGACTTTTTTTTACTGTAAAAAACTACAGTTTTTCTTTAAAAAATTTATCTTTGACATATTTTCTACAATCAGATACTTCCTTTAATTTGCTATTGTGAATACATCTTTTAAATTCGAATGTTTTTTTTTTTTTGCATAAACACCTTTTAATTATGAAAATTTTAAAATTATTTTCAGTCAATTCAATTTGATATCTCCTAAATTCTAAGAAAAAGTCTTGGAAAATACTACCTTTCCATAGGCATATGGAAATACGGGGTTGAATTAGAATTATAGAAAAATAAAAGATTTTAATTGCAGTATTAAAAAATTATTATGTAACGTGCATTAGTTATTAGTTTATGACCTAATTAATGCAACCCAAAAATTTTATCTTAATTTATTCTAATTTATAGTTTAAACCTTGATTTTTCCATAATTTAAAGAAATAGTCTTTCAAGAGACGGACTAAAAGTAAAATGTTAATAGTAGAACAAACGAAATTACGAAAGAACCTTTTCTCAACAAAAAATTATGGTTACAACTTATAGTTTAGGTCCTTGTTTCTTAATCATAATTTTAAGGTATATTTAACCAACATAAAATACATTTAATATTTATCAACTGTACATTAAAGTATATAATGATATTTTACATGATAAATTATAATTGAATTTTACAATCAAATGTGTGAGGAAAAAACAATTATATAAATGTTGATTGGAGGGTTAGAGAATTTAGATATAAAAATTATGTGTTTACTTGAAATATAAAAGGAGTACTTCCAGTGTTTCTTAAATTTGATATTATAACTTACGGTACACGAGACCGACTAACCGTTAGATTAGATCATTTTATAATTACTATTGCAATGATTTAATGTATGTTTTTATTTATTGCAATGACATTATTACAATCTTAAAAAACTTTTAAAATGTATCATAATATATAAATAATTATAATTTCACCATAAAAATTATTGAAATAAGATTTTTCATGATTGATCTAACCATTAATTGGACAAAAGACTTTTTTCAAATGAGGTCGTCTCTTGAAAGGCGGTGGAAAGACTGTTTAAACGGCAAAATAGAAGAAATAAAGATAAAATTTTCGAATTGTATTAATAGGGTCATAAACTCCATTATGACTCCATAGCTACTCCACGTTACATAATAAAGTTTACCGCTAAACTTTTTTATTATTCTAATTAAATGCCTGTACCAAAACTTTGTCCTTTCAAATAACTAATCGAAAAGGAAGTAATAAGGATAAGAAAGTGTACCAAAAATAACAAGGATAAAATGAAAAGAGCGTGCGTTTACATTAGGTGGTGAAAGAAGACGGCTGACGTGAAAGGCGGCGAATTTTAAAATACTTGGTTCAACCTGTTGTCGGCTGGGGACCGTCTATATAGAGATGGGCCAAGAGTTGAAAATCTAAGAAGCGCTGACTTGCTTATTTAATTGATCCACTTCCGTGGCTTGCACCTCAAGTTACATTACATGTGCGTTGTAAAGGTGGCGAATTCGGACGAATGGAATGCGAGTCGGGGCCTAGAATCACCATCACTAGTTTCCCCAATGCTTAGCGGCCTCCACAGGGAGCAGGAGAACTCCGCAATCGTCTCAGCCCTCACCCGCGTCGTTGCCGGAGATGATGATGTTATCACCGCTTCTTCAAACTCGGGATTGGGTAATGATCGCATTTCCCCATATTAATTGATAATATGACATATTTTCTGAATCTTGTCACTGAGCTCTACAGGTGGGGAGAGGTCGTTGAACATTGCAGTAGCAGGAGGAGGAGGAGGAGGGACATACACGTATGCTCATTCTGCTCCGGCGACGGAGGCGAGGAGGAGATACAGAGGAGTAAGGCGGCGGCCGTGGGGGAAGTGGGCGGCGGAGATAAGAGATCCGTACAAGGCGGCGAGAGTGTGGCTAGGCACATTTGACACGGCAGAGGCGGCGGCTAGAGCTTATGATGAAGCAGCTCTCAGATTCAGAGGCAACAAAGCCAAACTCAATTTCCCAGAAAATGCCACACTTGTTCCGACCACACAAACACAAACACAAACACTTGATCACAACATCTTCGGCTACCAACATCCTACTCCTGCCCCTTTATTGGATCATCAATCTTCTCAAATGGGGTCTACTTTTCAGTTCCACGCACTCCCTTCTTCCTCCTCTTCTTCTTCATCTACTCCTCCTCAACTGCACTACGATTATTTTAACAATACCAATCCTTATCCTTATCCCAATCCAGACTTTTGGTCAGATTCCGGATATCATCCGTCTTCCTCCGGATGATATTCTGACTACTTCCACTCTACCACATACCTTTTGCTGAAGGCTCAAAACAACCATACTGAATGAATCATACGTTCTGGGTTCCGCTGCAACCCAGTCATTCATTTTAACCTCGGGCTTCAGTTATGTTCTTATTATTATTTAGGGGTGTTTGGTTAAGGCTGGGGATTAGGAATGGTTGCAATTGGAGTGGTTTTTTGTAAGATGGAATAGGGATCAAAACTTGGAATTCATTTCCTCATTTGGTTCCAATATATGAAAATCAAACTCCATGTATGGATTACAAAGCCTTTCTTAATAGAACTTAACTCCACAAAGAACGATAAAATGTTGGCCTCAAACCAGAACATGTTACACTTTTTCTTATTTAATTATTATAATTTGCTACTCTCTCCTCCCCAACTATGTTTGCCAACTATTTTTGCGAAGAGAGAAAAAAGTTTTAAAAGATTCATTATTATATGCTTTCTTGCCCATGTGCTGGTAGGGTACCTTCATTTTATTTTCATTTTCTATTTAATTTTATCCCCTTTCAACATAAAAAATGGATAAAAATTAACAAAAAAATAAAAATAAAGTGAAAAGTGTAAAAATAGCTGGGGCGTCCCAAGAAGAAAAGAGTGCAATAGAGTTATTAATACTAGTAAAAATACATATTACTAGTGCCATAGAGCTTATTGAACACATCTAAAACATTCCCATCAGTTGACTCTTGACAATAGAGCTTATTAATACTAGTGAAAATACATAATACAATACCAGTTGACAACTTGAAGCAGTATGATCAATATTGACGTCTCATGTTCTAGACCAGATTTCTGGGAACAAGTCTCATCCCTCTACAAGTCAAAAGGTACCTAAAATAGGGCTGTGCTATATAGAATAATAACGATATGAGACGGTTCAAGTGAAAACAGCAAAATTTAACAAGTCAAAACATTGAGGATTAAGGGTCAACCACTCGATCTTTGTGCTCTTTGGCTTAGTTCAAACGATTATGATGCAACTCTGCTCAAAATACTGGACAAGCAAAGGACTCTCTCACATGAAAATCTGCTGCCGTCAGCAGCCATGATGCTCCACTGGAAGTTAAATTTCATTGCTGCGTTACGGCTCTTTCTCCTGCTCTTAATGCTGTACTGAAAGCTGAGCAGGCTGGATTGTGAATATTGTACCTATTCTTTTGTAGAACTATAATAATTTTGTTAACCGTGGTTGCATAGAATGGTTAATTGTCTTCATTAGTATAGTTAATTAGTGCTAGACTGCTAGTTATGAGTGGTAGGAGGTTGAAGAAGTTAGAAGCGTACATGTC
Organism: Rubia yunnanensis; assembly: GCA_037428765.1. Classification (NCBI taxonomy): domain Eukaryota; kingdom Viridiplantae; phylum Streptophyta; class Magnoliopsida; order Gentianales; family Rubiaceae; genus Rubia; species Rubia yunnanensis. Next base: position 57,193,320 of record CM075069.1, on the reverse strand, counting down.
TAACCTTCATTAGTAGAGTTAGAGTTAGTGTGTGTTAGTAGTGGTAGGAGGTTATTGGAAGTTAGGAGTTTGGAATTAAGGCTCTTTATTATAGTTTAGAAATAATTTATAGAGTTACTTTATTTCCTATAATTAGAAGAATGAAATATCAAAAAAGTTGTATCTTTTCAGCACCAAAACTATTGTCTCTGTTTCTTCCATTTGTCGCGCAAGGTTGATTAATGGCAAGAAATGGATCAAAGTCACCACTCACCAGAGGGTTCACATGCTCCACCTACAGAGTGGGGGCCCAGTGCGATCAGGGTAACACTTTCCTTGCAACACTTATTCAAAATGTTACAATAGCTTATAAAGTGTTATTTAAACTTTTGAAAAGTGTTACCTAAATTTTAAAATGTATTACGTTAGATCTAATTTAACATCGCCTAAAGTAATACTTGTAAAAGTGTTACTTTAGGTGCTATTTTAACACTTTGAACCTAAAGTAACACTTTTAAAAGTATTACCTTAGGCGATGTTACACTAGATCTAACGTATCACTTTTTAAAATTTAGGTAACACTTTTCAATATTTATGTAACATTTTTCAAAGGTTTAAGTAATACTTTATAAGCTATTGTAGCATTTTAAATAATTGTTGCAAGAAAAGTGTTACGATTATTTGTAGTAGTGTGAAGTGGTGGTGCAACAGGTGTTCAGAGAGAGTGGCAGACCAATGGTGTATCCTATTCTAACTCACACAAACTGTGCTGATTGGGCCCTAGTGATGAGGGTGAATCTGCAAGCACAAGGTTTGTGGCGAGCGGTCGAGGAGGGGGATGCTGATTACCGTGAAAATAGGCAAGCACTGTGATCCTGCATGCAGTGCTGCCAGAGATACTCTCCACGTTGGTTGGGAATGACACAACCAAAGAAGCCTGTGACACAGTGAAGATGCAACGAATGAGCGTCGACTGTGTCTGCAAAGCCAATGCATAGAAACTGTACACGAAGTTTGAAACCATTACTTTTATGGATGGTGAGAACATTGATGATTTTTCCATAAGGATCATGGGCCTTGTGACCTGCACCATTATGCATGCTTTAACCAATGAATCTGATGTACTTTTTATTTACTTTTGGTTAGCGGTTTGGCAACATTAGTTGAGTTTACATGCCAAGGGGTTTAGATAATCATGTTCGGTTTTCTATTCTAAATCCCATGTTTTGTACACTTAATTAGTGATTATTTACATATCGTGTTCACGGGCTCCTTGGTCTTCATTATAAGTACCCTTAGTAGGTCGCCCGTGAATGATATTTATTACATTACATTCTTGCAAAGGCCGTTTGCTTTTAACGGTAGAAATTTTGAAGGTCATTCGCATTGAATAGTAGTAGATAATGGCCATGAGCATCAATGCGTGGTAGAAGGAAATTGAATCCAAGGATAGAAGGATTCGAAGTCCAAGACGGCGAAAGGTGGAAACGGTCGAATCATGGTCCGAGGAGTGTTTCCTTAGTCCGAGAACAATCTAGGGAAAATTAGCTTTCAAAGTTGGTTCCATTGAATTCATCTTCTCAAGTATTACTGAATCGACTACTAGAACTCTCAATTCAGACTAACGGTTCACCCGTGGCAAGCAAACGAAGTTCAGCCGATGAAGGACCAGCGACCCGTGATAGCCCACGCTACACAAAGCATTAGCAACCCGTGAAGATGCCCACAGTCTGCCTTACCCAAAGCAATAGTGCTGGTCCGTGACAATGAAGCCAAGCCATGAAGCGTGGATGAGAAATTGGGCTAAGTATGGAAGCCGGTCCGAGAAAACCTTCACAGACCGTGATGGGAGTTCTTAACAAACACACATGCTGCTCGCATTCTATGAAAAGGAAGCCGAGCCGTGAAAACTACTGAGTGGAAACCGTGGCACTAGCCCAGCTTCATGGTCCATGGCTTCCCATGGCTATGAATGTTAATGGACTGCGCCAGATCTGGTGGTCAATGCTTGAAAGCTTCACGAACCGTGGCATCCGAGCCGGTCCATGAAAACTAGGCAGCTGACCTAGGGTTTTGGCACTTTTGTCCTATTTGGGCCTCATTTCAGACACAATCTCCTACTACTATATATAAGACCCTAGTCTACTCATTTTAACATACGTTAGGAGAGAGAATTCATATCTTGTAACTTGAAGAGCATTTGGGAGAAGGAAGGAGTTCCTTAGTAGGTTTTGTACTTTTTTCTTTTCTTTTCTTCTTGTTTCATCCCAAATATGTGGAATTCAAATCTATATTTGAATTCCATATCAAGGGGGTAATTAGATTAAGCTTGGGACATATTTTGCACATGTGTAGCTTTGGATGCTTTATGAGATTACTAAAATTCCATCTATCTTTGTGTTTATAATATTATCGTGATTGTTCTTGAATGTGACAAATGCATGAGCACTACACAACATATGAGCATACCCTTTGGGCTATGTTCATGTATGGTGCACTTATTGATACCACACTGGGAAGAGAAACCTGGATGTTTAAATGGGTGGAAAGGAACCATTATGCGTGAGTGTGTGCACGGGAGATTTGAGGCAACCCTAATTTGCATAACATCGCACCAATCTTAGCTGATTACTTAACCATTTTTTGATAGGTTATGGGGAGAGATATTTGATAGTAGCAAGCTAGGTGTTGTGTTGAAACCCTAGTATCACAGATAAGGTGCCTATGAACCTAAGGCCTCGCGTATATAGGACCACTGAGAATTAGTGCATTCGTGGTGGAAGCCCGGGATGCAATAGCACAGGGGAGAAAAAGAACCACAACAACAGTCAGACTTTATTGTTCTCCCCTAATTACAATGGCCGTATCGATGGAGAGTTGCGAGCGCACCCATCGTGACAGGGATGGAGAATTGTATGCCATCGGCCACACCACATGTTGTGAACACATTGATAGATCTTTTGTCTATCTATATGTGAATGAATCGAGGATTGAAGCATTATAACTACCATGTTTCTAAATTAGTCCCAATTGCCTAGTATAAATAGTTTACTTTTTTGTTTATTTCATGCTTGTAGTTGTTAGTTGAAAATATCAACCCCTCCTCCCCCAGTTTGCATGTTTACATTAGTAGATGTTCCTTTCACTCGTGTGGATTTATGACCCGCACGAGGCTATGTTTTGACTTACTTGAACCCTAGCATCTCTGTGGACAAACCCAAGGCTTTCCGCTTACTACCCTTTGGTAGCATTAGCAGCGAGAATGAGTGCAAAATATAAATCTTATCTTTGACCATCCCACGGGACTAGTGCCTTGGCTCGAGTTAATTGATTGCGCTGCTGCAATTGTATTAACGGCCATGGGTCTAGGTGGGTAACCTTGTCAAAAATTTCCTTGTCCTTGGTGACACTTTGGATGAGGAGAAGGTCATGAAGAAGTTCTTACGCATTGTGCCACCTAGAGACTTTTCTTGATCTAAGAACACTCTCGATTGATGAACTAGCAGGATGACTACATTAGGTGGAGGATCTTTTTGAACTTGGTGAAGCAAGTAACAAGGCTGATGCTAAATTTCTTCTCATAGAAGAGGAGTGGTGTATGCACCAGAGCCACAAGAAGAATGGTGAAACCTCTGAGGTTAGTGGAAAGGGCCAGGGTCGTGGTTGTGGAGACTCGTGGCACCAGAAGGGAGGCACCACAAGGACTCGAGAAAAATGTCCAAGGGAGGGGAAATGTCACAATTGTGGCATTTACACTTGTGGAAACCAAGCCTATTAAAGACGGTTCCTTTGGACCAGAGAATTTACTTTGGGGGTGACTTCTCTGGTTGTGTCTTTAGGATCAAAGGTGGTTCCTTGAACTGCCTTTAAATGGCTCCAATCAAAGGAGGTTATTAGCCGCCTTTGATTGCACCTAGGAACCACCTTTAACCAGTTCCGAACTTGGAACAAGTTGCCCGATGCTCGGACATCATGCGCAATTCCGAGTGCAGAACTGGTAATCCGAGTCTCGGACTACCTTTAAGGTTCTGAGTGAGGAACTTGTTTGATGTGCCTATTTTATATGGTTATATTAGAACTTTTAGGATTCACTTTTGTACACTTTTTAACTTTAGATGTGGCAATTTTTCTTGAAATTCTCTAAGGAGAGTTAAGAATGACTTTTGTGCTTTTATCACTTTTCTAGAGGATTTTGTGTGACAAAATAATTTTTTTGAAGACTATGAAGAATACCTTTGAAGATTTGAAGATTTGAAGACTTCCATTTGAGCTTTTGAAGACTTGACGAATTGAAGATAAGTGAAGTGAAGAGGAGGACTTGAAACAAAAAGAAGAAAGAAATCAAGATACTGAAACTAGGCTCGGTCGCTACTCGCAATGGATTGGTCGGGATGGATTGGTCACGAGTTGTGATGGACGGGTGGCCGGAACCTTTCTTACTTTTTTGTATTATAAATACTCACCTTATCCTCTCTCTTACTAACCACTTCTTCTTCAGACAATTTTCTGGGTTTCAAAACCCTAGTTTTCATTTCTTTCTTTTCTTAGTTTTTGTAGGTTAATAATGTCTTTTCATTATCTAGGTTAGTTTGATCTTGGGAGCAATTGATTGAAGCTTCCATATCTATGTAGTAAGAACCCCTATTTCATTCTATCTTTAAGAATTTATTATTTAGCATTCATGTGTTTTAGTGCTATGTTTTACTTCATTTATGCTATAGGTTGTTTGAGTATACAAAGTGTTTGTATGATTGAAGTGTTAGGGTGTTGGAAAATTTGCAAATTTCTTAGCTCTTTGACATGGGAATCCAAGAATATGGAATTAGAACTTCTTGTACATAATTTGTTGTGATTCTTGCTAAATGAGTACGTTAATGTGAATTGTTCTCATATTTATCCTAAAGAAGAAATGAAAGGTTGAATCTTGTTGATTGTTCCAAGTTTTATCGAAACAATGAATCTCGAATGTTGATCATTCTAGACTTGACCTCATGAATGCTTTGTTTGGTTAAATTTCTATGTCTTTGGTAAAAGGCTTGTTGTTATCAAATCTATGGTCTTTCATGTATAATGCCATTCATAAAATATCTTTATGGTCATTGAACGTCTAAAGTGATTATCAATGAGGTTTACAAATGGTCGTTGAACGTCTTTGTGAATTACTCTTAAGAAGAAAAGAATGTCTATCTATTTAAATGGAAGTGATAGCATTCCCCATAGGTAACAAATGTGATGGAATGAGTGAAATGTTCAATGATATACATTAGGTTTCGAAGTGGATATCAATTGCCCCTAAGACTTTATCTTTTGTAGTTTTTATCTCTTTTTCTTAGTTTGTTGCAAGATTAGCATAGTTACTTGACTTTGCCAATTAGCTTGTCTTTAATTTCATAACTTAGGACAAAACCAACCCCCTTACTTGCTTTATATATATATATATATATATATATATATATATATATATATACTTCTAGCCAAATATCAACCTTATATGTTTAAACCCTTAGGAAGATCTCTTTTTTTCGTGGACGATCCCAACTTGCCATTATCTACTTAATTGTAGATATGAAACATTAGGTCTTATAAATTTAAGTTTGAGAGGTACGACGACGACCTCCCAATGTTCATAAGTTCCAAGTGTGGAACTTGTGGTCTGACACGGTCAACAAAAATGATGTTACGGACTCGGAACAATGTCTGTGCTTTATAACATGTTATGAGAAATACCGGTGAATTTTACATGATGGCCTCTGAATTGGTCCAAGGTCTGGTGACAAGAGTTAGCACTTCTTATTTCAATTTAAATGGTTTTAAATCACATGATTGAGCTGTGATTAACAAATCATTAATCCCTTCGTGGTTTATATATTATACAATTCTTCCTAATAGGAATAATTGTGATAAATATTAGTTTTTGTGTTGGAATATTTACTAGTTAACCTACAGAGCCACTGCAAAAGGCATCATTTTGTGTCTATAAATTGATTTCCCTCTTTTATTCTTGTGCCCTGTCATTTCATGTCCCTGTCTTCCTATACTGAGCTTTGATAACTGAATGGCTCGCATCTATATGCAACTTGTTATTGCAAGTGCTCCTCGTTGTCATCAACACAATACCTTAACTGCTCCTTGTTTGTGGTTGTCTTAGCTTACAGAGTAATATATGTATGGCTAACTTAGCTTATGAAGGATGTGTCCTGTTGGTATTTTATGAAACACAAGTCTATTTGAGTATAATTGAATTTGAGTAGTTGTGAGTTTGGGACGTTATAACAAGTTCGGTGGTGCGGAGTGCACACTTGTATAAACTATCTACGAGCTTACAATTTTAGGATAAGTATTAAACTTGTGTTAGTCTGAATATTGATGGCAAACATGTTTTGTCCTGGTGTGGAAAGATTTATCATTTCAGAATTTATTATAACTCTGATGTGGTGGTGCGTATTGCCCAACTTCTCTTTGATGGAAAAAATAAGGACGATACATTGAATGTGGCATTGCAATGTGAAAAGATGTATCTGTATCGTGGGAAAAATTACATCATTTCTAAATTTATAATTCTGACCGGTACATGGTTTAGTGTGGAATGATGAAGTGTTGTGACTTTTCACGACATTTGTTTCCTATATATAGAAGCATACGCATGCACATAATAAGGATAGAATACCAAGAATTTTTCTCAAACATATATATAACCAAAAACACAGGTACTCAATAGTATTCTTCTGATTCAAGCCTAGAACAGGAGGGATTTTCGATTGTTTTATCCTCGAAGGAAATTCGTTTAACCCAAGGCTATAATAGGGTCAAATTACTCTTTAAGGAAAGCGTACGTAACGTGACTCACATCAATATCCAAGAAAAGTTTTACCACCATCATCCAAGCGTGATTTTGTCATTCCATTAGAATGCATTATTACATCATCTACTACAACAATCTTAAAGAGTAATATTCGAACGTATTGGATGATGAGTTTGGTGGTGTATGTGACCATGAAACAATGCGTACGATTGCAACATATACAGATACACATGCATAGATGGATGCATTGGTGAAAGCATCTCGTAAAAGAAGAATATAATCAGAATACAATAAAAATATAAGTTTGGATGGGAGTTGATCAATTTATGTTGAATTTGATCAAAGCAGTTGATAAAAATACCTGTAGGATATGCTCAGCACAGCTACCAAATTGAGGTAATCAATTTCATGAAATTGATGATTTAATTTGGGTAAATTTTTGGTATTAGCATCTTTCATGTGTTGGTTTTGACATTTGTGTCACCAAATAATGCAATATTGGTGAATTAATTATATGTATTTTGAATGAAATATTGATTTTGGTATGGCTCGTTCATTACTAAATTATTTTCATAAGACTCCTACTGTGTGCAAAAAACACACACTGTGTGTGCGATCCGTCTCTTCCACCTGAGCCCTAGCCTCCCCCACTCTCCGGCACCGCCAAATGGCGGAGCCACCGCATTTCAGCTCCAAGCCTCCAATCTCATATGCCCAAGCTGTGAACCAAGAACTTCGAGAAGCGCTCAACCTCCCGCCCCTAAACCCAGTGGAGGCTCTGAACACTCCCTTCGTCCCCAAAGCTAAAATCGATCATTTGGGAGAGCCGGGCCTCCACTTCACGGAGGAGGAATGCATCAAACTGGAAGCTCCCCTCAAATGGACTTTGATTGGGAAATTCGTACGAAGCCGACCGCAACTGGAAAAGCTTCGAAAATACTTCCACACAGCTGGTTTCAAAGGTCCAAACAGTATCACCCTCTTGGATAACAAACGGGTTCTGATATCCTTCTCACTTCCTGATGATTATTATCGCTGTTGGCTGCACAAAATTTGGAATTTTGGGTCTTACTCAATTAGAATCACCAAATGGGTCCCCAACTTTAACCCTGATGCTGACTCCTTCATTGTTCCAATTTGGATTTCACTGTATGGGTTACCACAACAATTCTTTGATTATAATGTCTTGATGTCTATGGGGAATATCATTGGTACTCCAATCCGGGTAGACAGAGCTTCAATCAATAGAACTAGACCTCATGTTGCTAGGATCTGTGTTGAAATAGATGTCACTAAACCAAGACTTGAACGAATTTGGCTTAGCTTTAGAGATGTTGGTTTCTGGCAGTACATTGAGTATGAGGGTGTTCCTTTCTACTGCTCTAACTGCCTAAAACTAGGACACTTAGATACAGTTTGCAGGCTTGAAAAAAACATCTCCAGATTCTCCCCTTGGAAACCCTAAGGTAATCCAATCAAAGAAGGTAACAAATCCATTTCCACTGATGAACAGGGAAGGATCAGAGGTAAAGGAAATGGTACCTCTTCTACTAGTTTTCAAACTTCGAAGACACTTTACCTTCCCAAGCAGCAATTAGATAACATCTCTCAGCAGAATTCTCAGGTTCTCAACCCCTCTCTGAAGAATAAAGGTACAAGTTCAGAAGTCTCGATCCTTAGACAAGGATCACAGGTTCCCTCTCAAACTCATATTCCTGCTACCTCTGCTCTGCTCTCGAATATTCAACTGCTAACTAATGATTTGTCTGTAAACCCAGGGAACACTTTTGACCCATCCACTTTAAACCCTATTGTAAACACTGGACCCGCTATTGTTCCCCCATATCTACCATCACAAATCGAAAAGAACCAAATCTCCCCTAACCTTCCCACTCTGAATACAACTCCGCTCAAAAATAACTTCACTGACATTGAAAAGTCCAATGGTAAACACCAAAACAGTATTCCTATAGAAAACGAGACTCTAACTCATGATCCCAAGCAGGCTCCCCACCCTGAACCCCATATGCAGCTTACAGAAACAAGTAAGGATTTAAACACAACATACATGACACCCCAATTAGACATCCCAAGCAACATTATCCTGGCTGAATCCCCATCCCCTTTAGAAACAACTGTAAGCAGTCTCCCCCCTTTACCACCCAAGTTTTTAATATTCAAACCACTGGATTGGATTAACACTGACACCTCCATAAATCATCAGAAAACACTGGAGGCACAATCGAATCTTCCATTAGAGGAAATAAAAGCCAACCTAATCCTTGAACATTGTAGACTAACCAAAATCCTCAATCTCAACCATACGGAACCCAAAAATAAACAGAGGAAATACACTAAAAAGGATTACACCTCCACACCTAAAACGATTTTCACCCATTCCTCTTTGACCCTATCCAAGACATATCCATGATTAGTCTATATATATGCGTATGGAATATTATAGGAATAGGTAATAACCCCTCCAAAATTCGTCTAAAGAACATTAAAAGACACAACTCAATCACACTATGTGCCCTCATAGAACCCTTGCTAAGCCCTGATTTGATTCAAAACATCTCCAGGGAGCTGGGTTTCAGTAAATCTTATGCCAATCCAGTCAACAAAATCTGGTTAATGTGGGATGAGGAAATTACTGTAGACACACTCCTAGTCGACGAACATATACTCTTAGTTAAAATAAAATCACCCACTCTCTCAACCGAATGTCAGGTTGGCTTTATATATGCTAAGCACACAATCCTTGAAAGGAACAAACTGTGGCAAGCCTTAGCACCCCTAAAAAAGGAACCTTTATGCTTAATAGGAGATTTCAATGTTATCTCAAAAACTGAGGAATACCTGGGTAACTCAATTCCTAACCAAAACAGCATAAGGAATTTTAACTGCTTTCTCAACTCCAATAATTTTTCTGAACTCCCAACATCTGGCAGTCTTTTCACCTGGACCGGAATGAGAACTAAGGGAAGGGTTTGGAAACGTCTAGACAGAGGTATATCCAATAACCTTTGGTGGTCTAACTTCCCCAACTCGAAAATTAAAACACTATCCAGAGAGGGGTCAGATCACACACCCCTAATCCTATCTGTAGCAAATACACCCTCTACAACATCTCCTAAGCCTTTCAAATTTCAAGAATGCTGGATAACCTACCCTACATTCATGAAGCTTGTGGAAGACTCTTGGAACACTCACACCACACTAAAAGGGATGAAAAGATTTATCTTTAAACTTAAACACCTGAAACAGGAACTTAAATCTTGGAACAAGGCTATTTTTGGCAATGTTTTCGATGCAGTTCAGCTTTGTGAAGAGCTAGTGCTGAATGCTGAAAAAGATTTACAACAGTTTGAATCTACTGCTAACATACAAGCCCTAAATCTAGCTAAGGCCAAGCTAAGACTAGCTCTTAAGAACCAAGAAACATTCCTCAAACAAAAATCTAGACTGAAATGGATGAAAGAAGGAGATGTGAACTCTAAATTCTTTCACCAATCAATCTCCAACAAACATAAAAGACAAACAATCTCCCTAATAAAAAATGAGGATGGTACCTGGCTAAATAACATAGAGGAAATTGAAAGAGAAGCAGTTAATTTCTTCTCCAATCTCCTCACTGCTGAACCCCAAGATCCATCCGGTGCTAATGCTACCTGGATACTGGAGAATGTCCCAAAAATCATAACAAATGAAATGAACTGTAATCTACTTAAAAAAGTCAGTATGGAGGAGCTAACTAATGTAGTTAAAAATATGAATGGTCACTCAGCCCCTGGACCGGATGGCTTCTCTAGCTTCTTCTATCACCATTGCTGGGACATTATAAAAGCCGATGTATTATTGGCAGTGGATGATTTCTTCTCGGGCCAGGATATCCCCAAAGCCTTTTCAGCAACTAATATAGTCCTTATCCCCAAAAAAGGCGGCTGCTCCTCTTTCAAAGACTACATGCCTATAAGCCTATGTAACTTCTCCAACAAAATCTTCTCAAAATTAATCTCCTCAAGACTTAAAACCTATCTTGACTCCATTATAAGGCTAGAAAAATCTGCATTTATACCTGGAAGGGAGATTGCGGATAATGTCCTCCTAATGCAAGAATTATCTAATCACTTACATAAACAAAAAAAGGGCCATAGTATGATAATCAAACTGGATATAATGAAAGCTTTCGATAGAGTTTCATGGACATTCCTAGCCAGTACTCTTCTCAAACAAGGTTTCTCCAGTTCCCTTGTTGATCTAATTATGAGTAACATCAGATCTGCACGATTTTCCATTCTGGTAAACGGCAAATCATGTGGTTTCTTCTAGGCTAGTAGGGGTTTAAAACAGGGGGACCCCCTCTCCCCTCTACTTTTCATACTAATGGGTGAAGCTTTCTCCCAAAACCTTAACTTTCTATACAAGTATGGGAATATCCACCCATATAATCTACCCCGAGGGATGAGATCATCCTCACACCTTTCCTACGCTGACGACACAGTTATCTTTCTGAAATACACCAAACAAGGAATTCAAACAATAAAGAATTTCCTGAAATCATACGAGTTGGCTTCAGGACAAAAAGTAAATTTTGAAAAATCAACTTTCCACATATCTAAATCTACACCTAACAGAATCATTAACCTAATCCAAAGAGATACTAATATGATGGCAGGGTGCACCCCATTCAAATATTTGGGCTGCCCCATTTTCACTGGAAGGGTAAAAAATAGCCACTTCCAACATATGCTCCTCTCAATCCAAAACAAAATCAACACCTGGCAAAATAAACTTCTATCCCCCGCTGGAAGGGAAACTCTAATCAGGCATGTTCTGGCCTCAATGTCAATCCACCTCTTAACAGTCCTGAAGCTAACCACACACACTATCACTCAAATACACAAAACCCTGGCCAAGTTTTTCTGGAACAATAACTCGGACAAAAAACACAAACACAGAATCTGGAAATCTTACACCAATCTTTGCTTTCCTACAGAGGAAAATGGACTAAATTTCATAAATTTGAACACTTTAATTGATTCATTCTCACTCAAATTGTGGTGGAAACTACAGGAAGGAAACTCTCTATGGGCCAAAACCATGTGGTCTATGAGTGATAACCAAAAAACCTCCAGAACTTGGAAGAGAATTAAAGAATCAAACCTTACAGCCATCAGTAACACAAGAGTCATCATCGGTTCCAGTTCTATTTCTTTTTGGGACTCCAACTGGACATCCTTGGGTCCCCTTACTGATTATTTAATAGATCCTTCAGAATACCCACATCCCAACTTGACAGTGGCAGAATATATAAAACACAAAGCCACCTTTTTTTATCAAATCAGGAACTGCCTCCCAGAACACATCTGTCAAAACTTGGATCAGGAACATAAACTTTTCCCAAGCTATGAGGACACCATCATATGAAAACCTACCCAATCTGGTGCCTTCTCGATCAAATCGGCTTACGAATTGATCAGGAGTAAGAAAACAAAGATTCCTTCCTTCACCCATCTATGGTCTACACTTCTACCAAAGAAAATTAGTTTATTTAACTGGAAACTTTTAAATCGACTAATTGCCCTACCTGATGTCCTAGAGGATTTCCTTTTTCACCTACCGTCACGTTGTTGTTTCTGTTTCAATAACTCAGAAACTCTTCATCACTATTTTAACTCTTGCCCAGAGGTCAACAAAATCTGGAATCTTGTTAACTCAGTTTTTAATATGCCTAGCATTACATTCCAACTCCTGTGGGATAGGTTTTATTTCTACTAGAATACAACCTCTTTCAATGAACTCCCTGCTAAACTGATACGTATCATTCCTTGTGTGGTTAACTGGCACCTGTGATGTGCCCGTTGCGCCTACATTTTCAAAGGTACCAAACCTGATGTCATGAGCATTTTTAAACGAATCCTATCCCACATTAATGACACAACTTTAGCTTACAAAATGGCATCAAATGGGCGCTCACTCCAACACCTACACTGTTCCGCCATAAAACCTTTACACAGAGACCTCCCAGAATTTCCAAATGGTCTTATCCATCAGCTTTTAAACTCAACACGAATGGCTCCTTTATTCGGAATGGAACTTCCGGAATCGGTTGCATAATTCGAGTCAATGTTGGCAAAGTTACAGCTGCTCTTTCCAAAGCTATATTAGCTGATTCAGTATTGCAGGCCGAAGCCAGTGCTCTACTGCATGGTGTTCTCCTAGTTCGTGACAAACGCATCACAAAGGTGGAAATTGAAACAGACTCCAGTACTCTGATTGGGATGCTACAGCAATAGCTAAAGACACCATGGAGGCTACTGCCAACAATCAGGGAGATTTGCAACCTACTTACTGGAGTAAACTACTCTTTGAAACACATCTTCAGAGAGGCAAACGCTCCAGTAGATTCACTTGCTAAACTGGCCGCTCGTAATCAGGTAACTAACTTTTATGGTTATGCAGGTTTACCCTCTTTGGTTGCTGGACAAGTACAGCTTGACGCGGAAGGAATTCCCCATGTTAGACTAGGGTAATAGGTCAACTATGCATCACGGTTTTCCCGCTGTTGTTTTTTTGGTATCTAATTGATCTTTTAGGTTAGCTTCAGGTTTTGTATAGATCTCAAAAATCATCAGATATCTTCTGAGGTAAGGGTTTTATGCCCCCCTCTTTGATTGTACCTTTTATTTTTAATTAATAAATAAGTAGGGGTCTGCCTAACCCCCCACCATCACAGGTGGTTTTAATTAAAAAAAATTAATTTTGGTATGACATCACAAAACAAGGTTGAGAATTTCTGTACTCGGTATGTTTTGATTTTAAACAAGATTGTTAATTGTTTGATATGCATATGAATGATGAATGCATAGCTAATTCATTGTGTTGTACTTTGGTTTTGAAATCTTCAGTAATGTGATGCCATGTAAATATGTAACCCAACTGCATGACTTTTGTTTAGTTTGACTTATGCGTACAGAAAATAATTGAACTAATTCCTCATTTTCCATGCAAAGAAATTGATTCAATTGTAAAGGCCATGTTGTTGTTGCACCATATGAAGCATATATTGTGCTTAAATCAATTTTGAAGAAAAAAAATTTTCCGGCACACATGCTTGAGAGAATTTAATCTTCAAGTTGATGGTTAGGTCCACTGAGTCACTTTGAAAATTTATGTTTGGAAAATAAGAAAATAAAATGTTATTTATGAATAATTAGCTATTTATGTGTAATAACTTTTGTAAATTATTGCATAAATGAGAGCAACATGAAAAATATTTCTGGATATTGTTGGGTAACATGAAGAAATATAAATGAGTTTTGATTAATGAAATCTTAAAACTCGAGTTGGTGTAACTCTAATAAGAGGCATTGTTAGTTCGTGAAAAGAACCATGATTCTAAGGAATTATGAAATTCTTATAAACAGGATTAAGGAATTTTGAGAAATATTGTTCATGCATGGTTGGTGTGTGAATATTAAAAGTTCTTGTAAATTCATGAAACAAGAAATCTGAAATTGAATGATGAAAGAAATGGTTATGTAAACTGCTGGTAAAGAAGTAGAATGGTTACGGAATTTGGTACTTGAAATCCTGTTGTGGCCTAAGCCGGTAGATGGCTAAGGCTTATAGTGAAGTGTTTACTGGAAAATTTAAACACTTGGGCGCTAGGCATAGCGTGAATCGTGAGTTAATAACTCATGTGTGATTTCAGTTGATTTTGTAAGATATCAACGCAATCTAGCGGAACACTTGACGAAGTGACTAGTTAGGGACTTGATAAACAAGTCGGTGATCGGGATGAATTCAAAGCCTATTAAAATCTTTGACAATGGGATACCCAATTTTGCTCTGATACGACGTTAGAGTAAAATTCAATGTGGAAGGCCTATTGTTTGAGATTGAAACATATGATTTCATATCCCGAAGGTAATATGTTTGGACATGCATGAAAGTAAGGTTGAAGTCGTAACTTCTTAATGGATCCTTTGACAAAGTACATTTGCAGGTGTACGATTAAAAAGATTCACCTATATGAAGTGTGAAGTGTAGCCGCTTCAATAAGCCCAGGCTTGGCTTTGTATGCACTCATGAATGGATAGGGACACATGGCTTATATAGTATCAAGTTTAAGCTTTTGAGTTGTATTTGAACTTTTGTGTGGATTATCTTCAAGTGTTCAAATGGATTGAAGGGTTCAATCTTTAAAGACACCCCGATCCTTGAATATTTGGAATGTGTAGTTCACTAAGGTGAAAATTCAATCTTCAAGATATTTTCATTTATGCACTTGTTTGGTTTGGTTGTTGGATTTTCCGAATCAAGGATAATACTTAAATGGGGGGAGGATTGTTGGTGTTTTATGAAAAACAAGTCTATTTAAGTATAATTGGATTCGAGTAGTTGTGAGTTTGGAACGTTATAACAAGTTCGGTGGCGCGGAGTGCACACTTGATAAACTATCTACAAGCTTACAATTTCAGGATAAGTATTAAACCTGTGTTAGTCTGAATATTGATGACAAACATGTTTTGTCCTGGTGTGGAAAGATTTATCATTTCAGAATTTATTATAACTCTGATGTGGTGGTGCGTATTGCCCAACTTCTCTTTGATGGAAAAGATAAGGACGATACATTGAATGCGGCATTGCAATGTGAAAGGATGTATCTGTATCGTGGAAAAAATTACATCATTTCAGAATTTATAATTCTGACCGGAACATGGTTTAGTGTGGAATGATAAAGTGTTGTGTCTTTTCACGACATTTGTTTCCTATATATAGAAGCATACGCATGCACCGAATAAGGATAGAAAACTAAGAATTTTTCCCAAACATATGTATATAACCAAAAACACAGGTACTCAATAGTATTCTTCTGATTCAAGCCTAGAACAAGAGGAATTTTCGATTGTTTTATCCTCGAAGGGAATTCGTGTAACCCAAGGCTGTAATATGGTCGAATTACTCTTTAAGGAAAGCGTCGTAACGCAACTCACATCGATATCCAAGAAAAATTTTACCACCATCATCCAAGCGTGATTTTGTCATTCCATTGGAATGCATTATTACAACATCTACTACAACATGTCCCTCGAACTCCTATGATTATCTATACCTTGTTTTTACTATCTGATGGAGTGCATGATTTTGTTGTTGCATAAAGTAGAAAAGTAGACCAATTTGTGGCTGCTTTTGATTTCGGAAGCAGAGGGTTGAGGACGCATTTCCATAATGCGTCCTCCCTTTTTTTTATTTCAGATTTCTTCCCTTATTGTTTTCGGTAGTGGTTCCATTTTTGTTTATTTTTTAATGCCGTTTGGCAGCGAATTTTTTTTCTTCCGGAAATAGTTAGCATTTATTTTATTGTTTATGAAATCGATTGGAGGAGTTGTGCTGGAAACGATTTTATTTTTAGCATCAGTTAGATGACTCGTTTAGAAAATGAAATAATGCCTAATTTAGCATTACTTTATTTTTCCTGAAATGATTTTCGTAGCACTCGTTTTGGGGATCGACTCCTCAGATCCGGCGAATTGTTTCTATGAAAGTATTTGGAAGAATCATTTTTGAGACGAGCCCTCAGACCTGGCAATAATTTGATTTTTGAAGGAAGAATTTAGAGGACTCATTTTTTGAAACAGTCTACAAGTCTGGCATTATCTAGCTGTTCTGGATATTATGCGGAGGACTCGTCTTTGGAATGAGTCCTTGGAAGACGTCTAATTTTTTTTCTCGGAAAATTAATCACCAAAATGTTGTAAATCAGTGCAAATTTGCATAAATTTATTTCTCGGGAGCTCCTCGAACGAGTCCTGGAATGGGTATTGTTTCCTACAATTATTTTGAAAAAGTTGTAAATGAGATTTGCAATTAACTACGGTGCTAATCTAAACTGTGAATGAAATAATGTTTATTATATGTTGTTATGTTCTGTAAACTTATCGTGAGGAGAATTTTATTTATTGGGGAGAAAGCTTATTATACTATTCCGCCCTGAGTTCGGCAAGAGTGTGGTGTTTCAAATGAGTCGCGATTTTGAGTATTAAATCATCGTGGGTTGCTACAGTTTGTAACTTACTATTTCTGATCCGCGTGTTTTCGGTCAAGATTGCGCATAAGTAGACTTTTGTGTGTTTGATGAAAATTTGGAAATTAGTCAAATGACGATTTTGGGTCTCGTTCGAATTTTTTTGACTAGTCTTGAATGTCGGTGCAGGAAGGGAGTATTGCATAGTTAGAATGGATACTAGTTAGTATAAATGTACAGTGTAGAACAGTACGAGTGAAATGTAATGCTGATTAGTGTTGAATAGCATGTACTGTCCTATCGATGGTCTCTGCAAATCTTTCCACCCGTTCCACACGGGGGAGGACGTATGGTCCTGGATGTCCACCGTGGTACAACCGTCTGTGCAGGTACATGTTCTTCTTCATGTGGAGCTTCCCCCGGTATGTCCTCCTCCATTTTGTATCCTGCTTCCTCGTTCGGATCACAGTAGGCATATGGAATAGTACCTGTATGTGATGGATCGATATGCGACATGTATCGATGACTGGATGTTGGAGTGACATATGCATTGTAATCTGATGCATCCATGTTGTACTGTGAGGGTTCCCCGGCTAATGGTCCGCAAATCGGCGGACTCGCATGTGAGGGCCCCGCTTGTGGTGGACCAATGTGCTCTGCATGCCCCCTAGCACGAGGCCTCCGACCTCTCTGTCGACCAGGTGGGGCCTGACGGTGGCTTCTGAGGTCAGTATACCTCACACCAGGGAGCGGTTCCTCACAGTGCACAAACGGTTGATAGTGTTGTGGCCTGGAGGGCTGATGCGCATGTTGTAGAATACGTGTGATAACATGATGCATCCCCCTTATGACGTCCGCACAATGTGGGGGCCAACCATCCAAATTAATGTCTGACATGCCATGCAACTGTGTCATTGCCTGCAACTACAGAATCGAGATGAATATGTCAGATATGTAATGTTGAGGAGCTCTGTTGTATTCTTTGTTGACAATATTTGAAATTTAGGACATACCAAGTACTCCGCGGTTGCACCGTCCCCGTGGAAACCCTCAGTAGCTGATACAGGCCGCCCTGGTTGATCAATGAAGGACACCGTCTTGCGGAAGTACCACTCCAAGTAATCACGGCTGGGTAGGTATGGATCCGCACTCCCCAGTGTGGGTACTTGTCGATTGGCCCGATGTTCCCAAGTGTCGAGATATCTTCTGAGCTCGACACGCCAATCCATGCCAGACCTTCCTCGACGGTCTCTAGTATGGAGTAAGTTGTACTCATCCCTACTGACCAACTGGGTGGGTATTGGCTGGATCAGGCCGAACTGCCGGAGAACATGATGCGCGTGATGGAACTCCACGGCATGCCAGCAGATGAGGTCGACGCAAAGCAGCCAATTGTTTCTACCATCTGTACAATACCGCGGGAGTTGCTCCAGGACGTCCTCCGTATATGGCTGCCAGATGAACTGAAACAACATGCATGTGTTGCGGTTAGGTAAATGAAACCATTTTTCGTACGAAGTCCAGAAATCAAAATCCAGTTATTCCTATACCTGATTGTGGTTGAGAGATGTAAGTCGATCACGGTACACTTTGAGAACGTGCATTGGCGATTGTGAACAATCGTAACGGGCCCTCCACCTATGAGGAACCGAGTGAAATACATTAGCCATACTATGGAATTGCATGTGGACTTATGAATACCGCATATTGAGGAATCAGACATGTACCGGGATCCAAGAGCACTCATCGTCACTGTCACCGGTAGTGCCCCGGCAGGATGGATGGATGGTATGCATTCCCATGCCCACAACTGCCAGTAAATGTAATAGAAATGCCCGTTAATATGAAGCACGGTATGTACGAACGACTATGGTGAACAAAAGTTTTACCTGTAGCAAGACAAGTGGCCCAGATATGGATTTAGATTGTGGGATTTCCGTGTCACATAATGACCTGTACAAGCATGCAAGAATCGAACTCCCCCAACTGTACCGATGGACTGCACCCAGATCCGTCAGGCCGGATAAGTAGAGCAACGGGATGAGGTGGCCGGACGTGTCGGACATCAGCATTCCCCCAAGAAGCAGCAGAAGGAAAACCCTAGCCCGCTGTTGACATTGCACATCAGTGGGATCAGTGGGGAACGGACTGTGCAATAGCGTTCCCAACCACCTGGCCTTAATGCGACCCCCCTGATACAAGTGGGGTCTGGTGTAGCTCCCAGGTAGTCTGTGCAGATCAGCTGCCAGCCCTCCGTACGCCTAACGGTGTCAACACCTGTTACTGGGATTCCATCAATCGGTAGACCCCATAAGACCCCTATATCCTGCAAGGTGACCGTCGCCTCCCCCATCGGTAGGTGAAACGTGTGCGTCTCTGGGCGCCAATGATCCACTAGGGCGGTGATGAGGGAGTGGTCAATTTGTATTGCGGCAGAGTCTAGGAGTCCCTGAAATCCCGCATCGCGTACGTACCTCATAACCTGTTCTGGCAGTCGCTCGGTCCAGCATGCCCCATCGCACCGACGCACCTGCAGTGCCTCGTCCTCTAAATATCCATTGTATAGGGCACAAGCACGGTGCTCCTGATGGAGGTACAACAAGTCCTCCTCAATGGGTCCTGGATGGTACATGGTGTTTTCCTGCGCGCAAATACCAACCCAAGTTAGATGTTTTTTCTGGAAGAATAGCACAGAAGAAAGCAACACTGCGTAATGTGACACATATTTGGCAAATATAAGTAATACCACATAATCTGCTACACATATCATTTAATACAAGAAATACTACGTCACACTACGAACGACAGACTAAGCATGCCCTCTCCCATCGATGTACAATGCATACCAAATGAAAGATGGAAGTTCTATTACAGACACCGTATGACACCATGATACTAAGCACGGCCACGCCTACGGACGGCCCTGGTTTCACCCGCCACCCTGTCATCCATCTGATTCCTTATCCTCCTCTCTACAAACTGTCCACGCCTCCTGTTGCGAAACTTTTCTGCATCAGGAATCAACCTCCAACGGGAACGCTGCCAGAGTGATGGATCTCACATGGGCATGAAACCCTGACTGTATTGTTGGACTTATGTGGTCGTGTGGTACACCCTGTCACATAGACTAGCAGGGTCGTCATGTCTATGCCGACAAATAGCCAAGGCATGGGAACAAGGGAAACGAAATATTTGCCATTCGCGACAAGTGCACTCTCTTCTTCGGTATTTGACCGTGTACTGTCGTTCACTAATGCTCCCGTCAATGTTCCTCGCCACAACCCTGTATGTCTGCGACGCGTGCCCGAACAGGGTGACGATATGTCCCTGTGCCAATGTATCCTGCTTCTGGAACTTTTTCTAGATCCTCTGAGGGAACACGGACCTGGACAGACGGGCAATATCTCATAATCAGCAAACCGGCATACGGGTAAATCTGAAAATGCAATTAACTGACAATATACCTCCAATTTGTAGCGTCCGTAAGCCTTTGTGCAAACATTTCAACCGTTCACTCGAACGTCGCTTTGACACACGCTGTTATTGGAAGGTGGCGTGCGCGCCGTAAGCAGTTGTTGAAGCTCTCTGACAGATTTATTGTCAAAATTCCCCAACGCCGATCACCATCATCGAAGGCAAGACACCACCTACTCCTATCTTGCCGTTCTAGCCAAGCCCAAGCGGATGGATCCATACTCTCCAGCTCCTCCTTGTACTCCCTCCACCTGCTCTCGCGCCTGGCACTACCAAGCTGCCACACCAGAGACTTCATGAGCGCATTCTTGAACTTCCCGCGGTCATGTGGTAAGAAGTTTGACTGAAAATGCCGCAAGAAAATCCGGTGGTATCCGGCTGGCTCCATCCACTCCTCCATATTTGTCATCGCATTTACAAGTCCTGCGTGCCTATCTGATATGACACAGATTGGTCTGCTATCACCACCAACAACGTGAAGACGCAGTCTCCTCATGAACCAGTTCCAGCTTTCATTCGATTCCTCGTCGACAATTCCGTAAGCGATAGGGAGGATGTAATCATTTGCATCGTGGGTCACGGCGACAGCATTGTGGACTTATATGCACCTCTCAAGTGAGTGCAGTCGACGCTGATCACTGGCCTGCAGTGGCGGAAGGCTGCAATTGCCTGACCGAATGCCCAGAACACAAATTTAAATTTCCTACACCCGGGACTGTGTATTCTGTCAGGTACGCCAACCCAATCAACAACGGTGGTCGGATTAGCCCTTACAAGCTCATCCATAAAAGTTGGGAGCTGCTCAAAAGAATCCTCTCACGTTCCAAATACCATGTCAATTGCCTTCTGCCGAGCATACCAGGCCTTCTTGTAGGAGATCGTGACATTGAACTCATCATTCACTTGAGCTCGCACATCTTTCACTGTGTACGAAGGGTTAACATCAATGTGGTGGTGGATTGAACGGGTGATCATCACCGACGTCAGATTCACGTTACCCGTAGATCGACCAGCCCCGACACACCCATGGCTACTAGCCCATTTGGTGATCTGCCACATACCATGCGAAGCCTTTTTCGAAGCTCTGCAAACCCAAACACAATTCCCAGTTCCTTCGACGACGTCCTTGCATTCCGTATACCATGTGTATGAACTGCTCTCCACAACCCTGTGTTCCCTGTTCATCATAGAACTCCACCGGGAAATAGTTTCGACCAACTGTGGCTTTGTCTGAAATCGCATACCCACGTCCACTACACCAGTCTCTTGAACATAGGTAGAAACGCCGGACCCAAAATGGGTAGGGTCATAGCTATCCTCATCGGGGCCCCCATAATCTCTATAGTAGGCCTGTGTATCCGGGTTTGCAAGAATATGGAACGACGTGGGTACATTGTTCGTGCACACCAATTCCTCTTCCTCGTCCCCGGGATTCGAATCGGTTGATAAGGAACGATCATCCTCAGTTCCACCGTCAAGTTCAGCATCCTCGACATCATCTTCGCTGCCATCATGCCGAGCATCGCGGTCGCTAATGTCACCCGCGTAATCATTGCGGAAGACATTCTGCTTGCCATAGTCTACCACACACATACCACCACTTGTGGACGGTTGGGCACAATCCACGTGGCCATACCTTCCAGGTTGGCTGGACTCACCAAATTCAAGACCCCGGCTACGAACAGGTGGTGGTATACTGGGTACAGCGGCGGAGTTCTGCACGTTGCTCAGCAATGACATGAACGTGCTTCCTCGTGCCCCATCATTAGCGATGGGTAACTGTTCCATGACAATGTAAAAATTTGTGGAAGACAATGACATTCGATCGACAATGTTGAAGAAGAACGTGGTTGACTCATCATCTTCCACGGGATAACATCGATAGTATACCGCAGAACCAATCAGCTCGGGACATCGGAAATACATTTTCAACGAACAACTCTCCCTCACAATGGCCAGTCTCGTTACAATTAAATGAACCAATTCCCAGTGGTTCATCCTCCTCTCCAGAGTCACAACTCGCTCCGGTACTGGAGGATCATAATACACACCCACACTCAAATCAAACTTAATCTGACCCCTCTATACATATACACCGCCAAAAACATCGCAGAACTGCAACACACAAACACATAATTTCAGATTCATACTAGTTGGACATTCCTATTCATTGTATCCTTAAGTACGTACATGTACTCCACCCGGCCACTTTAACAGCACTATCGACACGGACAGGACATAACACATTAATCAGTTCAACTGCTACACATAGGCATCACTTTCATTTCCTTCCCATTCCACATTCTAGTTCACAAGATCCTCAAATGTCATTACTTTTGCTACAAGCTCAATATGTCAATCACTAAACAATTCCGATAATTACTGCATTCAATAACATGGGATCATTATCCGCAACAGACCATACTTAATCATTGAGGGTACACACAATTAGACAACACAATCATACACATACAATTAAATTAACTAAATTACTCCGACGTACCAACAAATTATAATTCAACCCAAAAGGCAACAACTGACCGATGACCGGCAATGTGCCACACACACATAATGTTGGAACACGTTCGTATTGGAAGGTTCACCGCAATTAACTAATAGAAAATGGATAACAGAGTGGGAGGGATTCTGAGACTTACGGAGAAAGTGACAAAGGCGGCACGGGCTGCGGTCAACGTGGACAATGCCGGGTCCACGAGGTCAGCAACGGGTCAATGCGGGCAACGTCGGGTCAATGGGGTCAACGCATGTCAAGGCGGTCAACGCGGGTCAATGCGGTCAAACGGCGGGTTCGACGGCGTCCACTTCAACCCGAATACGATCTCTACAACCGGAATCCGATTAAGAAATCAGTAGCAATTAACAAAAAAACCAAACAAATATTCAGCGAATAAAAAGGAAAATACCGGATCCCGTAAAAAATTTGAACTCCAGATAAAAATGGCGGAACGCCGATAGAGCAATACCGGAGAAAGACTGTAGACGAATTCCCGGGATGGCAAGACACTGGCGAAAAGGAGGCTAACAGTGGGAGAAATGTGAGAAAGGATTGCTGAAGAAGATGGACAATGTTGGAAGGGATGCAATTCGGATGTATTTAAGCACAAAATTCTGACGCAGTACGCCACGTGGCAGCACCGGATTCGACCGCCAATTCCACTTTTGACCGGATTTTTTTAAAAAAAAATTAAATCCACCGAGGACGCATTATCATAATGCGTCCTCTCCATGTGGCTCTCCCCCATTCGACCGACAATTGGACCACCTTCCACCGCAACGTGCCACCACCCTCGGCCGACACGTGGCCTCTCCTCCATCAAGCATTCGGCCACGTGGCAATTGACCAGAAAAAAAAATTCAAATGGATTGGAGGACACATTACCATAATGCGTCCTCGCCACGTGGCAAATCCCCACTCGGCCACGTGGCAATTGCTAATTTTCACCAGAATTTTAAAAAAAACTAAAATGGCTCGGAGGACGCATTACCATAATGCGTCCTCGTCACGTGGCAAATCCCTACTCGGCCACGTGGCAATTGCGAATTTTCACCAGAAATTAAAAAAAATTACAATGGCTAGGAGGACGCATTACCATAATGCGTCCTCGCCACGTGGCAAATCCTCACTCGGCCACGTGGCAATACGGAAATTTGAGCTGAATTTTTTTAAAAAAATTTTAATTGGCTTGGAGGACGCATTATCATAATGCGTCCTCGCCACGTGTCGCGACACCGTGCGTCGCCTGATATTTTTGACCGAGAAAGTCAAAAAAAAAACAAAAAAAAATAGAGGGCGCATTACCATAATGCGTCCTCCATAGGAAGTTGCCGTTTGTGGCAACTGTAGCAACAATCAAGTCATTTTCTCCTATCTGATGGTCTGGAAATCGGTTTTGCCTTGACACTATTGCTTTGACACTGCATTTGTTTTGTTGAGTTATTATATAATTTAAACTACATATGGTTTGGTTGAATGATGTTTGTTTATTTCATTCTTGCGGTTTGATAAACACAAGTACTTCTTTAGATGGGAATGCTTATAATGAAACAGAGGATAGTAAAATGGCTGAGTCGAACTTACATACCTTTTTGATACTGTTTTTAACTGTCCTAGTAATTAATTAGTGAACGCAGTTGATTTGGTTTCATGTAGTACTAATGTTAATTTGTTAGTTTTTTTTTTTTTGGATGGGGGAAATTATATTAGGCCTTCCCAAGCCATAAAATAGACAAAATTAAAAGGACAATGTAAAGAAGCCGTAGCTAAGTTAAGATATACAATGATGAGCACTAGACTCATGAAGCAACACTTGTTGCTTCCAAAAGAATGAAATACAATCGGCATATCGTTAGAGGATTCCAAAAGCTCTTATTCTATGATGGAGATGATCAAACTTATTAGTGAGTCTAATTAAAGAAGCACAAGGCAGTTCAATCCTCTCCACATAGGTAAGGATCGTATCCTCTACTGACCGGAGATGCAGACAGTTAGCCATAAATATTTGCAAAAAATGAAGTTCATCCTAGCTGAGTACTATGTACAGCAGAGTGCATCCAAGTGTTAAAAATTAGGATCCAAGGTTGCAGCCAATCTAGCAAATCCAGCAACATGTACCACTCCAGCTTGCAGCTTGCAGCTTGCAGTAAATCTAGCAAATCCAGCTTGCAGCAACACTAAACCCTTTGAGACAGCAAACCCCGCAACAGAGATCGCTCTGTGTCATCAACCTGCATTATAACTATAATCAGTAGCATCCATTCAACTAACAGACTGAATATGAAGTACAGTCAGTATCATCCATTCAAATAGCAATCCGGATAGAAGGTGTACCCATTTGATCTAATCTAATGAGTCCCTGCACAACATTTGATAAACTCTGAAACCGAAGAAAAGAGAAAGATGACCGGTTTTTTAAGCACTCTTTAGCTAATGTGTCTGCAACC
Organism: Rubia yunnanensis; assembly: GCA_037428765.1. NCBI lineage: Eukaryota > Viridiplantae > Streptophyta > Magnoliopsida > Gentianales > Rubiaceae > Rubia > Rubia yunnanensis. The sequence continues at coordinate 57,168,070 of CM075069.1, read as the reverse complement.
AAGTTTGCATGTCTATGAACATGCAATAGAGAGATTCCTCCTAGCAGATTATGAATCTCATCAGCTAATTGAAATAGTTTCCATGGAGCATTATCAGGATCAACCACATACCTAACAGCATTTAGGCAATCCGATTCCAAAGAGTAAGAGAAACTTAGTTGTAAACCAGTTTGTAAGGCAAACTTAATTGCCATAATTTCTGCCTCCAAAGGAGAATCGGCAGGGGAGATCTTAGTATAAGCAGCAATGAAACCACCCCTGCAATCTCTAACTATCAAACTAGTTCCACACATGTTTGTTTGATAATCCCAAGCAGCATCCACATTAAATTTATACCCTTTGCATGGTTTTGTCCAAGCAATTTTAAAAATCTTTGGTTTAGGAGGTTGTTTGATCAGGGGCAGAAAAGAATGGATGACCATCAAACTCCCTTTACCGTTCCCCATGGCTATCCAGTCTCCAACAGTATCAGCAAGTTTGGAACTTTCTGGGAACAAGGCCATACACACTACTGGTGCCCCCTCGTCGAGATGGACAAGTTCAGTCCATTTTTCCTCTCCAGTGGAAAACAGTATGTGATGCAAAAACCCATTGTTGGTGGACACATAAAGGGAATTTTCTGAAGAGAAATGTAAACAACGCACATATTCGCTTTTGCTGTCTGTGAGGCCAATATGCCCTGAAGAATTAGGAACAGTGAATGTGAGAGCCTCTTCAGCGGATTCCATGGTTGAGCTCTTGGAAGAAGAATTCACGTGGTGAACTTTTAATGCAGAATCATGTCCAGCAGTAACAATAAGTGAAGTCACTGGGTCATACAAGCATCGCCATACTCCCCTTCCACTGTGTTCCCTGATTACTCTAATTTGTTGACCATCTTTTCCCCACACACGACATGTACAATCCTCACCCGCAGTAACAATTAAATCGTCATATATACAGCAGTCCCAAACTCTAGCAGTGTGACCAAATAAAACTAGGCTAGCCATATAATTATCACCCTTGGGACTGCATGAAGCATCTATTTGGGAAGTGATTTGCCAAACGCGGGCACTCCGATCATCTGAGGAAGACACCAATTTTGATCCATCAGATGACCATGCTATGCGAAAAATTGAACCTTCATGACCAGTTAATCTGCATAAGCAAACAACTTGATATTGCTGACCACAAAACTGGGCTACGTCATCCGGTGAGGAATTTTTCATATCTTGGATAAGATCGGTCAAAGGCGTGGAGCAATTTTTGAAATCCAACTTCCAAACAACAATCTGGTTAAAAATAGTACCGGACGCAATGAGCAAAGATTGAAAGTCGGTTCCCCACATTCGCATGGAATACAATAAACATCTATCGGGGCATGTAACATGAAACAGAAGACGAGAAGTGGAAGCATCCCAGAAGCATACAGAATTGTCAGTGCAGCCAATGGCGATGACGCCGTCATTCTGTAAGAAGCAGACATCAAGAACCCAGTGGGGAAGTTTGGGGAGAGCAGAAAGGAGGGTGAGTTCCACTTCCACAGGATCATCACACTGAAACTTGTATAGCTTCACTCTTCTTTCGCCATAGACTGCAACAGTGTGAGAATGGGAAGTGAGGCCGTGGAATCGAACCCCATCGAACACTTGGAAAGATGCAATCTTGTTCCCTTTGGCCACCTCGTAAACTATGACTTCCGACCCTGTTCCGGCAAGGAGGAAGTTGGGAGGAACAAAGCAAAGGGCTGACACTTCTCCCAAATACTGCCCTCTTTCCACCTCGTTAATTTGTTAGTAATACGAATCTCACGAGATATCTATTAGCCCGAAAAGATGGATAACAAAGACAACATAAAAAAAAAGGAAATAATGGACAGAAGGATATATGTAGTTCGGTCAAGTTGACCTACATCCACGGCCAGAGGAGACCGAAGCTTCACTATATGTGGAGAAATTATTACAAGGCTTTGCCTACCACATATGAATGAATTATGTGGCAAAATATAAATATAAGGACCTTGGCTTCTACAACTACAGAGGAGAGCTAAAGGGAGAAGAAAGCAAGTAGCAAAGGATGCTATGTTTGAAGTGTGTTTGAACTACTAAGTTCATCTCCTATTTATACTACTCCAAGTTCACCAATGGCCAAGAGCTCTCAAACAAAACTTATCCCAATATCCTAAGAAATCCTCCTTCTTACTTCGACACCGTGCGTCGCCTGATATTTTTGACCGAGAAAGTCAAAAAAAAACAAAAAAAAATAGAGGGCGCATTACCATAATGCGTCCTCCATAGGAAGTTGCCGTTTGTGGCAACTGTAGCAACAATCAAGTCATTTTCTCCTATCTGATGGTCTGGAAATCGGTTTTGTCTTGACACTATTGCTTTGACACTGCATTTGTTTTGTTGAGTTATTATATAATTTAAACTACATATGGTTTGGTTGAATGATGTTTGTTTATTTCATTCTTGCGGTTTGATAAACACAAGTACTTCTTTAGATGGGAATGCTTATAATGAAACAGAGGATAGTAAAATGGCTGAGTCGAACTTACATACCTTTTTGATACTGTTTTTAACTGTCCTAGTAATTAATTAGTGAACGCAGTTGATTTGGTTTCATGTAGTACTAATGTTAATTTGTTAGTTTTCTTTTTTTTGGACGGGGGAAATTATATTAGGCCTTCCCAAGCCATAAAATAGACAAAATTAAAAGGACAATGTAAAGAAGCCGTAGCTAAGTTAAGATATACAATGATGAGCACTAGACTCATGAAGCAACACTTGTTGCTTCCAAAAGAATGAAATACAATCGGCATATCGTTAGAGGATTCCAAAAGCTCTTATTCTATGATGGAGATGATCAAACTTATTAGTGAGTCTAATTAAAGAAGCACAAGGCAGTTCAATCCTCTCCACATAGGTAAGGATCGTATCCTCTACTGACCGGAGATACAGACAGTTAGCCATAAATATTTGCAAAAAATGAAGTTCATCCTAGCTGAGTACTATGTACAGCAGAGTGCATCCAAGTGTTAAAAATTAGGATCCAAGGTTGCAGCCAATCTAGCAAATCCAGCAACATGTACCACTCCAGCTTGCAGCTTGCAGCTTGCAGCAAATCTAGCAAATCCAGCTTGCAGCAACACTAAACCCTTTGAGACAGCAAACCCCGCAACAGAGATCGCTCTGTGTCATCAACCTGCATTATAACTATAATCAGTAGCATCCATTCAACTAACAGACTGAATATGAAGTACAGTCAGTATCATCCATTCAAATAGCAATCCGGATAGAAGGTGTACCCATTTGATCTAATCTAATGAGTCCCTGCACAACATTTGATAAACTCTGAAACCGAAGAAAAGAGAAAGATGACCGGTTTTTTAAGCACTCTTTAGCTAATGTGTCTGCAACCAAGTTTGCTTGTCTATGAACATGCAATAGAGAGATTCCTCCTAGCAGATTATGAATCTCATCAGCTAATTGAAATAGTTTCCATGGAGCATTATCAGGATCAACCACATACCTAACAGCATTTAGGCAATCCGATTCCAAAGAGTAAGAGAAACTTAGTTGTAAACCAGTTTGTAAGGCAAACTTAATTGCCATCATTTCTGCCTCCAAAGGAGAATCGGCAGGGGAGATCTTAGTATAAGCAGCAATGAAACCACCCCTGCAATCTCTAACTATCAAACTAGTTCCACACATGTTTGTTTGATAATCCCAAGCAGCATCCACATTAAATTTATACCCTTTGCATGGTTTTGTCCAAGCAATTTTAAAAATCTTTGGTTTAGGAGGTTGTTTGATCAGGGGCAGAAAAGAATGGATGACCATCAAACTCCCTTTACCGTTCCCCATGGCTATCCAGTCTCCAACAGTATCAGCAAGTTTGGAACTTTCTGGGAACAAGGCCATACACACTACTGGTGCCCCCTCGTCGAGATGGACAAGTTCAGTCCATTTTTCCTCTCCAGTGGAAAACAGTATGTGATGCAAAAACCCATTGTTGGTGGACACATAAAGGGAATTTTCTGAAGAGAAATGTAAACAATGCACATATTCGCTTTTGCTGTCTGTGAGGCCAATATGCCCTGAAGAATTAGGAACAGTGAATGTGAGAGCCTCTTCAGCGGATTCCATGGTTGGGCTCTTGGAAGAAGAATTCACGTGGTGAACTTTTAATGCAGAATCATGTCCAGCAGTAACAATAAGTGAAGTCACTGGGTCATACAAGCATCGCCATACTCCCCTTCCACTGTGTTCCCTGATTACTCTAATTTGTTGACCATCTTTTCCCCACACACGACATGTACAATCCTCACCCGCAGTAACAATTAAATCGTCATATATACAGCAGTCCCAAACTCTAGCAGTGTGACCAAATAAAACTAGGCTAGCCATATAATTATCACCCTTGGGACTGCATGAAGCATCTATTTGGGAAGTGATTTGCCAAACGCGGGCACTCCGATCATCTGAGGAAGACACCAATTTTGATCCATCAGATGACCATGCTATGCGAAAAATTGAACCTTCATGACCAGTTAATCTGCATAAGCAAACAACTTGATATTGCTGACCACAAAACTGGGCTACGTCATCCGGTGAGGAATTTTTCATATCTTGGATAAGATCGGTCAAAGGCGTGGAGCAATTTTTGAAATCCAACTTCCAAACAACAATCTGGTTAAAAATAGTACCGGACGCAATGAGCAAAGATTGAAAGTCGGTTCCCCACATTCGCATGGAATACAATAAACATCTATCGGGGTATGTAACATGAAACAGAAGACGAGAAGTGGAAGCATCCCAGAAGCATACAGAATTGTCAGTGCAGCCAATGGCGATGACGCCGTCATTCTGTAAGAAGCAGACATCAAGAACCCAGTGGGGAAGTTTGGGGAGAGCAGAAAGGAGGGTGAGTTCCACTTCCACAGGATCATCACATTGAAACTTGTATAGCTTCACTCTTCTTTCGCCATAGACTGCAACAGTGTGAGAATGGGAAGTGAGGCCGTGGACTCGAACCCCATCGAACACTTGGAAAGACGCAATCTTGTTCCCTTTGGCCACCTCGTAAACTATGACTTCCGACCCCGTTCCGGCAAGGAGGAAGTTGGGAGGAACAAAGCAAAGGGCTGACACTTCTTCCAAATACTGCCCTCTTTCCACCTCGTTAATTTGTTAGTAATACGAATCTCACGAGATATCTATTAGCCCGAAAAGATGGATAACAAAGACAACATAAAAAAAAGGAAATAATGGACACAAGGATTTATGTAGTTCGGTCAAGTTGACCTACATCCACGGCCAGAGGAGACCGAAGCTTCACTATATGTGGAGAAATTATTACAAGGCTTTGCCTACCACATATGAATGAATTATGTGGTAAAATATAAATATAAGGACCTTGGCTTCTGCAACTACAGAGGATAGCTAAAGGGAGAAGAAAGCAAGTAGCAAAGGATGCTATGTTTGAAGTGTGTTTGAACTACTAAGTTCATCTCCTATTTATACTACTCCAAGTTCACCAATGGCCAAGAGCTCTCAAACAAAACTTATCCCAATATCCTAAGAAATCCTCCTTCTTACTTCAAGCATGGGTTGTGAACATTATTTCCAAATGGTTCTTGCCAAGAAACCATGATAGTTGAATCCCAATATTCAAAGAAATAATGCTTCAACTTGCTGAGCATGAGATGGGAATAGTGTTGCAATTTAATGCTTTGAATGATCGTCTTTGCTATCCTCCAAAGAAGTGAATGTTCATGGACAATTGGGTGAAGACCACATTTCTTCACAAATCTCCACATTGGTCTGAACCCCAAAAGTAATAGCTTACTCACCCTCCTCCGGAATAGCCCTAATGGGCCGAATCACCAACAATGAACACCAATCAAGTCCAAACATTGCGTGAACTTGAAATAGGGAAGATCGTTCGTGAACATATCAGCATGATTATCCTTTGTATTGATTTTCTGAACAAAAATCTTCTTCTTTGCAATCCTATCACGAATAATTGAGATTCGTTTTCCTAACATAATTGCACAAAAAAGTTGCTGGTGACCTTTTTATACCTTACCTATGTTTTCCAAAGATATTGGGCTAATAATCTCAACTGAAAATCCAAGTGCGCATTTAAACATTTGCAATAGTTAAGATTTGGTGAATTGCTTTCTTCTCTCTATATATAAACCAACCAGTTAATTGAAGCACTGTTAATTACTTGTTAAGGTTTGGGTGTATAAAATATATACATGTTTTGTGGGTGTTATAGGAAAATATATCTTGCAGTATGTACTTACTTGGCCTAATATTCTGAGCTAAAGTCTCAGTTACAAGTTCTGTACGTTATAAATTCAAGATTCTTCATGTGATCATTTTAGAGCATCATGACTTAATCATATCAAAAGCGATAATCATTTATCATACTCCCTCTGTCCCATAGATAGTTACATATGCCGGGATGATGGGGAGGGCTTCAGAATGAGCCTTGATGGAGTGGGTCTTTGTCAAAACCAGCTCTTGTTTCTCGAGCGCTCATCGCTCGTAGCTTCTACCGCTCGTCCCTCGAGCTATTGATAGTTGCTTATGCCGGGATGAAGGGTAGGGCTTCAGAATGAGCCTCAATGGAGCCGGTCTTTGCCAAACCAAGCTCTTGTTCCTTGAGGGCTCGTCGTTCGTAGCTTCTGCTGCTTGTCCCTCGAGCTATTGGTACGTCTGACTTTGTTTTATTTGCGAACATGACATTAGTAGCATGTGTTATATGTGATCAATGATGATGCCACTTTGTTTGAAACTTTTTGCATTTGAAGTCATTTTCATGCCCCCTGTAGGCATGTGCAATTGTCATTTTATGCATATGGCACTAAGACCCCAAATTATACATATTGTTTTCTGTACGAAGTCATTATGCTTGAATTTCGGCTTTTGATCGAATCATTTTTCCATGTAAACTATACATGTGTGGTTATCATTCAACTTGAGAGCTCGCAGTTTCTTGACCACTGCCAAGGTCTTCCGTCGTTGTCCCTTGAGATGCTCGTACACGAAAAAGATCTTGATCAGATCAGATGACGAGATATGATTCATGTAAAATTAATCGAAGACTCTAAAAATGGAATTCTAAGGCCATAATATATTGGAATTAACAAACAATAACATTCATCATACCAATGAAACTGGGCATACAAGAGCACACTGTTGTGTAGAAGATCTGCTAGGGTTTTGCTGGGTGTCCTCGTCCCTCGGGCTATTGTTTGAATAGGCCCAACTCTCCTCTCGGGGGCCTTGCCTATGAAGCATCTTTCAAAGTAATGAGCTCTCCTCTCAAGAGAGCCTGGCCCGCAAAGCAACCTTCGAAGCCTCCAGCTCTGGTCCATCGTCAACTCTCAAATCTCCCGCTAAATCACAAAGCCTACACCAACGAGGGAATAAAAGACACATCCTTGGCACGGGGCTCTCAAAAGTTCGTCTGTCAATGTACTCGAGAGCTTGTCCCTTGAACGCCTGTCCTTCGAGAGCTTGCCGAAGCCTCATTCGAGAGCTTGCCGAAGCCTCATTCGAGAGCTTGTTCCTCGAGACAGTCACTGTTGTCCCTTGAGTTAATCTCTGTTGTCCCTCGAGAGCATAGGGCCATTACTTTCATAGATTGAATCCTCACCATCTAGACACCTTAGGGTTAAATCCTTGATTACGAAATTCTTACTATTTCCCTATTTGTTTGTATGATCTCCTAACAGTCGAGAGTTCATCGCTGCCGTATCCTTCCGCCGCTTGTCCCTAGAGCCTGGCCATGAAGTAATTCATAGGTGTTTGAACGTCCAGCTAGGAGACACCGAAGCTTAATAGTTTAAGGCCTCGAAACCAAACGAAAGTCCGCCCTCCATGAATGACGAGCTCTGCAACCCTAGTCTTTGGATGAACCCCAATTTAGCTCCCACCACCAGTACTGGCGGTGACACGAGTGACGGATACCACTCCTCCAACGGTGACGTTCTTGTTGGATTCTTCCCCTTTATCGCCTCACTTCGAAATCACTAATGGGGTCCTTGAGTATGCTCATTTCCGTTGCAAGTCCACTATTGCTATTTTTTGTAGAGTCATTTCTGCCATATCTTACTCTCAGAAGGTATAAGCTTCTCAAGCACTAGCTTTGAGAAAGGTCGAAATCTTAAGAGCTCATACTCCGTCGAAATCTTCGAAAGGTCTTGTCCTCGAAAGGGGTCTCGTCCCTTGTCCGTGGAGCCTCGAAGCTTCATCCTCGAGATCTAGTTTCATCCTTGAAGCTTCATCTTCGATGGAAACTTCTATTCCAAATTTAATCTATTCGAAGATTTATCCCCTTTAAAGCTCTCGTCAACTTTCTAAGCTCACCGCCCACTTTCGAATCACCCCTCGATCGTTCATCCCTCGTCCTCGAGAAGGGCCTCATCCATTGATCGCCAAAGCCTTTATCATACTTCGAAGACTAGTACTCAATGCTAGTTTTTTGTCATACCTCGAAGGCGACAACCAACATTTCTTACTTGTAAAGTCCAGGAGCATTGGACTCAGTTGTGGCATATTGTGTGAGCTGGTGAAGTGGTGTTCTAACACCATCACAATTCAGGTTTCTGGACAGCAAGTATTTAACCACGGTTTATGGAGCAAATTATGGAGGAAAATCATACGATCAGAACAGAATATTGTGGAGATCAATGTGTGATTTCGTGGCAACCTATTTCTGGTAAACAAATATTCCTTGTAATAGTTAGGAATTAATTAAGTAGTTTATTTATGGTACAAGTCCTGTTAATAAAGGATTGTCCATTTAAAAACCAGATTAGGATTAGATCTTTCCTTAGTCTAGAAGTCTATTCTTGGTAGAGTTAGACAAGGAAAGAGTTACGCACAAGAAAGGAGTGCGTAGGTGATAAAAGCGAAGGGATACAACGCAAACGGTGACGAAGTAACCAAGTTTTCATCTCTACGTGAGATACGTTGTTGGAGCTGTTCATCTCTGGTTTTGGAGGTTTGTCAAATCAACCAACCAAGTTCGTAAAGATCAGAAACAAGGAAGCCTTAATTCCTCGGGAGGAGGAGATCCAGAGAGACGTGTTGATCGTGAGGGTTCAACGGCGTAGGATTGGCAGTGAGGGGATCTCACAACATCCACTCAATAGGTTAGCAATGGATTAGTATTTAAGTTAAGCTTCTTGTACTAAAGACTGCTTTCTAGTGGATGGTTTCTGATCTGGGCTAGGCCCCGCAGACGTAGGTGTATTTGCACCGAACTGCGTAACCAAGTTGTGTATGCACTGCGTATTTTATTCTGCATTTTAAACACCAAATTGTTAAACAACTTGGCATAAACATTTAGAATTTAGGTGAAACTGAAATTCAATTGGTATCAGAGCTCGGCACTTGCTGACCCCTAAACAGGGAGAGTGAGATCAGGTTTCACCATGGCACCAAAGGAGGGAGCTTCGGTCACGCGACCACCGTTGCTGGAACAAGGAAATTATGCCTACTGGAAGGCACGCATAAAAGTGTTCATTGGAGCACTAGATGATCAAGCTTGGAACAATGTCATAAATCAGTACACTCCACCTACAGAAGCCGAAGCTGAGGGATCAAGCTCATTGATGGCTAAACCATTTTCTAAATATTCTGCCGAGGAGCACAAAGCACACGTGTCCAACTCAAAGGCATTAAATGCCATTTTTACGGCAGTGGATGAAGATCAGTTTAAGATGATTTCAAATTGTGAGACTGCTAAAGATGCGTGGGATGTGTTACAAACTTATCATGAGGGGACAAGCTCCGCCAGAGAATCAAAGCTGCAGTATTACACGGCAAAATTCGAAGATCTAAAGATGCGCGAAGATGAGACTATCTCTGAGTTCAATGGACGAGTCCGAGATATTGCCAACAAAGCTTTTCAGTTTGGCAAAAAGTACAAAGATCACAAGCTTGTAAGAAAGGTTTTGAGAGCACTGCCTCCACGTTTCAACATGAAGGTCACATCGATTAATGAAAATGGAAGGATAGGGACAATGACGCTTGATGAACTTATGGGATCACTGGAATCCTATGAGATGGAAATGCTACAAACAAAAGCAGGTAAGAAAGAGATGGCTTTTTCAAGCATAACCTCTGGAAAGTCAGAAGATCATACAGATAATGAAGAGTCCGATGAAATTGCCAACATAACCAGGAACTTTTCCAGATTTATGAAGAAGATGGGCAGGAAGCCACAAGAGAAGTTAAGTGGAAGTAAAAATCCAAACGCAAACTCCACTCCAAGATTTGGCCAACCAATTGGTGTTGAAACACCAAAGTTCAAATCAACAAATCCAAACCTAAACAGGAAAATCCAGTGTAGAGAATGTGAAGGTTTCGGGCACATACAAGCTGAGTGTGCCAATACACTTAAAAGGCAAGGAAAATCGTATGCCGCAACCTGGAGTGATGATGACGGAGGAGATGATGGTAAGGATGGAGAGGAGTATACCAATCATGTTGCTTTCGGTGTGTCAGTGGTGGAGTTAGAAGAATCTTTCGAGGAAGGAGTCAGTGTGCTGAATGAAAGTGAGAGTGGTAGCTCAGATGAAGAGACTAGGAGCATTAGTGATGATGACATTCGCAAGGAAAGCATGGAAATGTACAAGATGTGGTTAAAAGTGGCGGATGAAAACAAAGAGCTCAAGTCCGAGAACAAGAGATTGATTGAAAATGCTAAAATGAAGGAACCTAAAAAGGAAAAGGCGATCAGCGAACTTGAAAGAATCATGAAGGAATTTGCTAGAATGGTGCAACGAGCAGAGGCAGCAGAACAAGCTATTAGACGTCTCAATACAGGGAAAGCTAAGCTCGAAGATTGTCTAAGAATGGGACAGACGACCAAATATGGAATTGGCTATGAGGAATATTCACCGGTGAACTCATGGAGCAACAAGGTAGATCAAGGTGCACGAGCTCCAGGAACAATCGAGAGAAATTGCCCCACCAAAAGGATCAGACGATGCGGATACTGTGGAGCTCAAGGGCATGTGAGAAATAGGTGGTTTAAGCTACTTAGGACACTGTCCTTTAACTCAGCAGATCGATGGTTCAACACCATGCCAGGATATGATACAGGGCATTGTTTCAACACTGGAGGCTACAGAACCAGAATTCTGAACACACGTGTCAACCCAAGGCCGCATAACATCACTCGACCTAAAAGCAAGGTATGGATTCGAAAATCTCAAGATGTTTGTTTTTCAAGTTTCGTATGTTTTGGTGCACATACAGGAAATTCCTGGTATTTCGATAGTGCTTGTTCAAGGCATATGACTGGAGTCCCTGAATTTCTGCAAAAATTCAAACCTGGATTTGGTGGATATGTTAGATTTGGTGATGGGAAACGCAGTAGAATAATCGGCAAGGGTGAGTTAGCCATCAAAGGGCTCTGGTGTTCCAAGATGTGTTACTAGTGGAAGGACTAAAAGCAAACTTATTGAGCATTAGTCATATATGTGACAATGACAGTGTTTTTCGACAAGGAGAAATGTGTAGTAAACCATGGAACTGGAGTATTCACTGGATCTCGATCAATGGATAACTGTTATTTGCTCGATCAAGATGTCACCTGCTTTAGCTCGAAAAAAGAAGTCAGTACTCTGTGGCACAGAAAATTGGGGCACATAAATAATAAATCCTTAGCACGTATTTCCAGACTGAATGCAGTTAGAGGTATTCCTGAAATCAGTGACAACAAGGAGGCTGTTTGCAGGTCTTGTAAAGAAGGAAAGCAAATCCGGATACCACACCATGCGGTACACGATGTTTCAACGTCAAGACTTTTGGAACTCCTGCATATGGACTTAATGGGGCCGGTCAACACCCCTAGTGTGGCAGGGAAGAAGTATATTTTCGTATGTGTAGACGACTTCTCGAGGTATACGTGGGTATCATTTCTCAAAGAGAAGTCAGAGGCCGCTGATGTTTTCAAGACCTTGGCGCACAGGCTACATGTAGAAAAGGGAACCACCCAAGAAAGAATTGCACGGATCAGGAGTGATCATGGAAAAGAATTCGAAAATTCTAAGTTTCATGACATTTTCGAGACACTTGGAATACACCACGAGTTCTCTGCCCCCATAACGCCTCAACAAAATGGTATAGTAGAGAGAAAGAACAGGACGCTGCAGGAAATGGCACGAGCAATGCTAGCCGACAGAAAAATTCATGCTAGACATTGGGCTGAAGCAGTACACACAGCAAGCTACACTATCAACAGAGTATACTTGCGTCCGTTTACTGAGAAGACACCATATGAAATCTGGAAAGGGAAGAAACCAGATGTATCGTATTTTCATGTCTTTAGAAGTAAGTGCTATATTCTGAATGACCGAGAACCTTTGGCAAATTCGAGTCTAGAAGTGATATCGGTATATTCTTGGGTTATTCTCCTACCAGTCGAGCGTTCTGAGTTCTAAACCAACGATCTGGAGCAGTTATGGAGTCTATTAATGTGATTGTTGATGATTCAGAGGAATATAGTATGGGTGAAAGTGATATCCTCGACACAGTGAATCCTACTGGTGTTGAAACACCAGCACAGTCAACCGTTGTTGGAACATCGGAAATAGTAACACAGGAATCTGAACAAAGTCCAGCCAAATACATGCAGTTACGGGATAAGCCACGGGTAAATTACAGAGAATTGGCAGGATTATCATGTTTTATCTCCCTCACTGAGCCCAAAAACTACAAAGAAGCCCTGCTTGATGAGTATTGGATTTTGGCGATGCAAGAAGAGTTGCAGCAATTTGAAAGAAACAATGTTTGGTATTTCACCCCGCGGCCTGCTGATGTTAATGTGATCGAAACTAAGTGGATTTTTAAGAACAAATCTGATGCAGATGGTAACATCGCAAGAAATAAAGCGCAACTCGTTTCTCAAGGGTACACCCAAGTAGAAGGAGTTGACTTCGATGAAACTTTTGCACCCGTGGCCAGATTGGAGTCGATTAGGCTAATGTTGGCAGTATCATGCATTATGGACTTTACTCTTCATTAGATGGATGTCAAGAGTGCATTTCTGAATGGTCTGGTAAAGGAGGAAGTTTACGTGGAGCAGCCTAAGGGGTTTGAAGGCCCACATTTTCCTGACCATGTCTATCGGTTGAATAAAGCATTGTATGGACTCAAGCAGGCACCACGTGCATGGTATGAGCGACTGACAACCTTTCTGATTCAGAAGGGATATCGTCGAGGGGGAGTGGATCGTACACTGTTTGTGCTGCATAAGGGGACACATCTTCTAATCGCACAGATTTACGTTGATGATATTGTCTTTGGATCCACCTCTTCAGCATTGGTGAAGGAGTTTGTTGACTTAATGACTAAGGAGTTCGAAATGAGTATGGTAGGAAAATTGTCATATTTTCTAGGGTTGCAGGTTACTCAGGAGAAGAATGGTCTTTTCATTAGCCAACAGAAATATGCTGAGGACTTGATCAAGAGATTTGGACTTGCAAGTACAAAGGCAGTGCGTACTCCAATGGCTACCACTATAAAACTCACAAAAGATGATCTGGGTCAAAGTGTTGACCAAACATTATACAGGAGTATGATTCGCAGCCTGTTATATTTAACTGCAAGTAGACCAGACATCTGTTTGAGTGTTGGTATTTGTGCCTGCTACCAGGCTAATCCAAAGGAATCATATATGTCATCTGTGAAGAGAATTATTCGATATATAAGTGGAACAGTGGAGTATGGAGTGTGGTTTTCTAGAAAAAAGGATTCGCAGTTGGTAGGTTTCAGTGATTCTGACTGGGCCGGGAATGCTGATGATCGTAAGAGTACCACTGGTGGATGCTTCTTTGCTGGTTAAAATCTGGTCAGCTGGTATAGTAAAAAGCAGAACTCTATATCATTGTCTACGGCTGAGGCAGAATATTTAGCTGCAGGGAGTTGTTGTGCGCAGTTACTATGGATGAAGCAGATGATGAGAGACTATGGATTCAATGATGTGAGTTTGACAGTCTTATGTGATAATAAAAGCGCCATTGATATCTCCAAGAATCCTGTGCAACACTCTAGGACAAAGCACATCGATATCCGACATCATTTTATTAGGGATTTGGTCGAAAAAGGAGAATAGTTCATCATGTTCCAACATCAGAACAACTTGCTGATATCTTTACGAAGCCTCTGGATGGTGAGACTTTTGAAGGCCTTTGACAGCACTTGGGAGTGTGTCGAATGTAAGGTACCCAGATCTGTCTATTCTGTTGTATTATTTACTGTTTTCCTTTAAATACAGTCGAATAAAAAAATAGAAAAATAGAAAATACCAAAAAATTTGGTGAGTTGGTATTTAAACACCACAGGATAAAGTGATGGTGTTTAAACACTATGGGATAAAGTTACTGGACAGTTGACTTAATGCGGAAGTAGATCAGAAGGGCTGAAGATAGGCCAAAAATGTGTGATGATGGGCTTGGCTGTGCGCGTGATCGGTCAGAGCCCAGTAGGAAAAAGATGTGGGGTTTTGGTTTGCTAAAAAGACTGTGAAAGAGACAAGTGTTCGATTCCCACACAAATTCAATTTCTTCCCAACTGTTCATCTTCCTAGAACAGAGCTCGCGCAATTGCTTTTCCGGCGACCTGAAATCTTCAAAATCCCACAAATTACATAGCCCACACAAAACCCATCGACAATGGTGAACTTTACCTTTGAGAAATGGTTTGGAAATTTCTCCAGTGTGCGAGTTCCAGAAAATTCACAATTTGAAGAACTTGACTCGGATGTGGACTTGAATGAGTGCTGTAGAGGTCGAGAACAGAGGTTGGCAAAGTGGGACGGAGTCAATCGTCGACGACCGGCGACCAGGTTTGATCACTCCTTTGTTGTTGATGGAGTTTATTTTTGCTCGGTTCTTGAGTTTCTTGAATGGAAGGTCCAGAACCAAGATTATGTTGATCTTAGGAAGTTTAAGAGCTTGCATGGAAAAGTTAATGGGTTTGATTTAGAGAAACTATTAACTGGCAGTATTGGGCAAATTGATAAGATCAGTGATTTTCATGCTACCTTAGTTGGGGTTGATTTCGGTGAACAATACAGAGTGGGGGAAGAAGTAGATAGTTATTTTACAATCTATACGAGGATAGCCTCATTGCACAGGCCAGTCATTAGGAGTATGAGGGATGATGCTGTGGTGCATCCCTGGGTCAAAGTGGTTAAGTCCACTGATTTTACCAAAGCAAAAGGCATGGAGTTGGAGCGCTTTAATGGTCCTCTGTTCGTGCTTCAAGAATATCTAAGACAATTGCCCATTCCGGTGGTGGAAATCAGTGACAGTGATGAGGAGACAGCGTATGCAGGGGGAGATGTTGAAGTTGAAACAGTGTCTATGTTGAAGGAACCTGAGAGTGCATCTGTGATGTGTGAGACTGTGTCAGAGTTAATGGAGCCAGTTTCTGAAAATGGAGAAGATGAGGATAGAGCTGTGGAAAACCCAGAGTATGATGATGTGACTGTTTTTGGTATTCAAACACCAGATGTGACCTCCAATGTTGATGACCAGGTACCTGTGAATCAAGCACAGGATGTGGACTTTGCTGATAGGGAACCAAATCCTGAGGGGTATGACCTTGAAATCTTGGCAGAGTTGACTGAGATAGCCAGTGGTGAAGGCATCTTAGAGGGTACTGGTGTTGGTGTTGAAATACCACTCGAGACCAGAAAGACACATGGGGCAAAGAGAAAGTGCAGGAAGGTGGGTGTTGAAACACCACCAGAGTCTGTGAGAACTCCTGTTACTCAGAGTTCAAAGAAGGCCAGGGGCAGTGTGGTCTCATCTTCCAAGGGTGTGCGAAACTCTAAGCGATGCAGGGATAAGACTATGGAAGTAGGTGAGCACAGCGATGAACCGATTGGGAAGAAGCTGAAGAGGCTACGTGCTGACAGACAGCAAAGACCAGCTGAGACAATTGAGTCTAGTGCACAACTTGCACCTGAAGCGAGTGAAGACATTAGCCCTGAATTCTTTGATGATGAAAGTCAAGAAAAGTGGGAGTTTATCTGTGACAGGAAGATATTGGCGGAAAGGCCAGCTGATGCTGTGAAATATAAGGAATGTGGATTCACAGACTATTTGCACCATCTCAAGGTGTTTAAGGCGGCTACCTGTTTCTGTGACTATAACAAGCAATTTGTGCTGGAGTTCTATTCGAATCTGAAAGCTGAGTGTGAAGATGAAGAATCACCCTGGTTTCATAGGGTTTATGTGCGCGGGGAGATTATTGATTTTTCACCAGAGGTGGTGAACAAGTGTCTGAAGCGTAGCACGTCAAGGTATGGCCAACCGGTGTTCCAACACCAGATGCCAGAGAATTATGATGAGGTGGCTGTAGAGCTTACTGGTGGAGTGGAGAGCTCATGGCCTGAGACTGGTCGACAACAGATAACTGCGTCTAACCTCACGTCCAGGCATTACTGTTTGTATGTGGTTGCCGTGCATAATTGGATTCCCTCAGTAAATAACACGAGTGTCACCAAAGAGATGGCTACACTACTATACAGTTTGGGAGCGCGTCGTAACTCGCAAGACCAGGAAGGAAGCTCTGTTACATCCGTGTGTGATTACCACGGTGCTGCAAAAAGGGGGAGCAGCTATAAGGGACTCTGATGAGTGGATCCCTACTCAAGCCTTAAAACCGACACTCAGGACGCTGAGTGGTCGAATTATCAAGGACTTGCCTTGGACTCCTCCGGAAGTGATTTGCTCGGATGCTGGTACGGTGCGGTTGAAAGCTATTGCAGCCCGAGCTGGAGTGTGCCAGGAACTGATTGAACGACATCAGGCTGTTGTGGCAAAGCTTCAGGGGGAGTTGGCTGCCTTGGATGCTGAGCGTGAAGTCTTGTTGGCTGCAGCAACCCAGGATGTTTCAGAGGCGCATGATGGTGACGATGATGTTTCGGTTGATGCTACTGACGATGATGCTGATGATGCTGATGATGATGCAACTGCTGAGGAATAAACAGCAATTTTTTTGGCACATTAATGAATCCAGGGGGAGAAAACTGGACTTTTTTTTGTGTGTTTGCTTGCTGAATTTTATGCATTTAGTAAACCTGTATGACCTGTCATGTCTGAATTCTTGGTAGTTTTAGTGATGTTGAATTCAGGGGGAGTTGGTAGGTCGAAATCCAGTGCTGATGAATTCACAAATATGCCAAGGGGGAGATTGTAAAGTCCAGGAGCGTTGGACTTAGTTGTGGCATATTGTGTGAACTGGTGAAGTGGTGTTCTAACACCATCACAATTCAGGTTTCTGGACAGCAAGTATTTAGCCACGGTTTATGGAGCAAATTATGGAGGAAAATCATGCGATCAGAACAGAATATTGTGGAGATCAATGTGTGATTTCGTGGCAACCCATTTCTGGTAAACAAATATTCCTTGTAATAGTTAGGAATTAATTAAGTAGTTTGTTTATGGTACAAGTCCTGTTAATAAAGGATTGTCCATTTAAAAACCAGATTAGGATTAGATCTTTCCTTAGTCTAGAAGTCTATTCTTGGTAGAGTTAGACAAGGAAAGAGTTACGCACAAGGAAGGAGTGCGTAGGTGATAAAAGCGAAGAGATACAACGCAAACGGTGACGAAGTAACCAAGTTTTCATCTCTACGTGAGATACGTTGTTGGAGCTATTCGTCTCTGGTTTTGGAGGTTTGTCAAATCAACCAACCAAGTTCGTAAAGATCAGAAACAAGGAAGCCTTAATTCCTCGGGAGGAGGAGATCCAGAGAGACGTGTTGATCGTGAGGGTTCAACGGCGTAGCATTGGCAGTGAGGGGATCTCACAACATCCACTCAATAGGTTAGCAATGGATTAGTATTTAAGTTAAGCTTCTTGTACTAAAGACTGCTTTCTAGTGGATGGTTTCTGATCTGGGCTAGGCCCCGTAGACGTAGGTGTATTTACACCGAACTGCGTAACCAAGTTATGTGTGCACTGCATATTTTATTCTGCGTTTTAAACACCAAACTGTTAAACAACTTGGCATAAATATTTAGAATTTAGGTGAAACTGAAATTCATTACTGTTACCCCATCGAAGCTCATTCATCGTGTTGGATCAGATATTTTCCCCCCATCAAAGATTGCCGCTGTAGCTTTTCAGTAGATCCTATCGAGCCTACTGCAGCCTCTCAAAGTCAGCTTCTCAAGTCCCTCGAATCTATCTATTGTCCCTCAACTCTCTGTTGAATTCTCTCGAGCTCATCAAAAGGTTCGAAGCTTCCCTCGACTGCTCTATCATAATACAAATTCACTCCCCTCTGAAAGTTAAGCATTTAAGGGGTCTTCAAGACTCAAAAGATTCACCTTCCTTGACTCTCGGATGCTTGTCCCTCGGGTTTCCTTTATTTGTCCGAGTATGTAAAAACCCAAGCTTAGATCTGATCGAGAGTTAGCCAAGATTCGGAACCTCCGTCGAGAGCTTCTCCCTCAAACTCGTCACTATTTTTCCTGAGGCATAACATTGTTGGGACCCACACCACAACGACCTTTGGCATCTGCAGGAGTTAACGGAGATACGTAAAGGGGAGATCCCAGATAGAACTTGAAAAGTTTCAAGTGAGCCTTGCCTTCTACATGTTCTATTTGTGTACACTCTGATTCTTTTACCAGCCTTTTCCTTTCCTCATAGTTATCACTAGTTTAGTCAATGGTGATGACCTAGGTATGGCTTTACTACCTGTGGCTTTCAGAATGCTTTTGGGAGGGCGAATATGGGCACCGAAAAAAATGGAAGGTTGACACCATATTTCTTCATCTCGTCTTTTATCTCCCTTTCTGATTTTGCACAATCGTGTTGGTTAATTCAACATCTGGGTTCTGGTACATGCTTGCTTTTGCATGTGTATACAATAAAATTTCAAATATTATCTTTTCCCACTCAAGTAACTAAAAAGTCTTAGCTTGAGTAACTCTTATACTCTACATGCTTGCTTATATGGATGCGTTCTTCTTTCCAGCTGCTAAGTGATGAATTTTATTGAATTATTGAAGGTTAGATTATCAACTTTTTTCTTAAATGCTTTTAATAGCTAAATTTCTCGGCTAGGATCAGAAAAATAGCTGAGAACTGATTGGGTCTTTATATCCATAGTTTTTGTATCTTGATAGACATCACTTTTATATCGTTATGAACGATTTCATTTTATTGGAGCTTAATACACGAAAATTAGTTTGGGCAGTGGCATAAAAATAATTTTAATTCTCTCTAAGATTTTAAAATTATTTTTGAATAATGACACATTAATTATTCCAAAATAAAAATAAAAATAGCTAAGCAGGTAAAGTAATTTAGGCTTCAAAGAAGCTGGAACATTTTGGAGGTGCGAGATAGCCTTTGCTGACTGAGGAGCTTTTTGGAATTATTTGGTTTTCATCACATTATTTGCGCTCAATGCTTTCTTCAGGCATGGCCTCAGGTCACAACTAAACTTGCAACTTGTTTGCTCATATTGTGACTTTTATGACCTACATAATTTTTTAAAAAAACCTTATTTGGTTGGGTAGATCTTTCAGATATTTCGATTGGTGCCTGCAATTTATAACTCCTTGAACTCTTTCATTTTTATTTCTTTAAGTACTATAAGAATAATGTTTTATATGCATTAAAAAGGTACGAGACAGTGCCATCAGTCTCCTTCTGTTATCATATGCACCCAGATATGAATGCTTCTTCCCTTCAATAGATGAACATAGCTTTATAATACATTCTTTGAACCAATATTTTTTATGAATGTTCTACTGAGATAAATTATCAAGTACTGCAAGAATCATGCTCTATATGTATTGAAAAAGCACAAAATTACTGGGTTTAGATAAAATAACTTCCCGAACTATATATATATATACATTACTTTTCTTCAATGCATTTCGTTACACCAAATTTTGATGTTGGGTTAAAATTATTTTAAAGATTTTACAATAATTTTGGGGGTAGTAACTATGCATCAGTTACTAGTATGAAATGAGTCACATTGCCATTTGAACAAAGTCATGCAGAAAATGGTTTCCTGCTTACTCACTTCCTATTGAAGGAAGGTTGAAGGATTGTACTTTTAAACATGTGAAGGTTGTGCTTAATAAAATGAATAGCCTGGGATATAAATATGACGTCTATACTTATACTCCTTTTCTTATACTCCTTTTCTTATTAAATATTGCAAGTGAGGGCAAATGAGAAAAGGAAGTAAAACTGGAATATGAACTAGCAGCAAAAATAATAGCTGGAAAATACCACCATATGAAAACACATATTTCCTTCATATGTTTCATGAAAAAAAAGTTTTAGCTTAAGTGTTGGACATGTGATTTAAATGACTCTTTTTATATATGAATATCTATTGCTAGATCTTCTAGCCTAATGCAATTTTTACTCTTATGCTAACTAAATGATAAGTTTCCTTATGTGAAAAAGATTCACATTGCGTGTGGTCACTCTATCTTTATGCCATGGATGCTTGAACAAGTTTAATTGCTCCTTAAGTATATCATAATGTTGCCCATATTATAGGCTTGCATGGTATTACTTCTATTGTCCCACATCACCTGTCATTATTCCGGATATGGTGGGCCTGACTTTGAACTCAAAAACCATTATTTGTTTATATGACATTGAATATGGTGTAAAGGCCTGGGTAGGGTTATGTGATTAAGATTTGAAGTTGTTGACATTGATACTGCTCTTATTGTTTTCAGAGGGTTATTATTTGTATGCTACATGCTGCGATTGAAGATATGAGTGGTACGCTGATAAGCAGCACTCTTGAAGATATGAGTGGTATGCTGATAAGCGGCACTCTTAAAGATACAAGTGGTTTGCTCTTAAGCGGCACTCTTGAAAATACGAGTGGTTTGCTCTTAAGAGGCACTCTAGATGATATTTCTAGCTACGGCTGATGTTTGAGTGGTTTGATCTTAAGCAGCACTCTAGATGATATTTCCAGCTACGACTGATGTTCGTGTGGTTTGCTCTTAAGCGGCACTCTAGAGGATATTTCTGGCTACGTCTGATGATCAAGTAGTTTTCTCTTAAGCGGCACTCTGGATGTTCTTTCCGGCTACGGCTGATGATCGGGTCATTTTCTCTTAAGCGGCACTTTGGATGTTCTTTCAAGCTACAACTGATGATCGAGTGGTTTGCTCTTATGTGGCACTCTAAATGATACTTCCAGCTACGGATGATGATCAAGTGGTTTGCTCTTAAGCGGTACTCTAGATAATATTTCTGGCTGAGCTGATGGTTTAGTAGTATGCTGATAAGCTACTATCTCTGTGATGGTTCGAGTACTCTCTCTAGTAATGGTTCAAGTACCCTCTCTGTGATAGTTCGAGTACGCTGATAAGCTACTCTCTCTGTGATGGTTTGAGTATCCTCTCTGTAATAGTTATGGTTTGAGTACGCTGATATGCAACTCTCTTTGTGATGGTTCGAGTACCCTCTTTGTGCTGGTTCGAGTACGCTGATAAGCTACTCTCTTTGTGATGGTTTGAATACCCTCTCTGTGATGGTTCGAGTATGCTGATAAGTTACTTTCTCTATGATGGTTCGAGTATGTTGATAAGCTAAACTCTCTGTGATGATTCGATAAGCTACACTCTCTGTGACTGGTGAATCGAGTTGTACGCTGATAAGCTGCACTTATTAAAATAATTCCATTCTCGTATGCTTAGCGACAAGATTGAAGATTCGAGTTAGATGTTCTACACTACATTTGGGTCATCTTCATTTCAACATTGCTTATCAGCACATCGCCCAAAAAAATAAAAGAAACCCAATATTCAAGGACAAAGACAAGTAGAGACATAATATCAAACTTTTTACATTAGTACGTGAAAACTACAAGGAAATTCGAGGTTCAAAACTTTAGGGAACTAATTCTCTTAACTTTTCCTCTACCTGCTCAATTTCCTCCATTTTAATACCAGCCACGCATCAAAAGTCATGCTCTTGTTCATCATTGGGGTTTTGTATTGCAAGTGAAACGGTGCAACTAGCATTTAAATTGCATGCGAAACTCTTCAATAGGACTTTATATTGTAGGTGAAACGTTGCAACTAGAATCTAAAACACATCCAATTATCTACTTTACGATTTGTGTGCTCAGCATATTATCATATTTAACCACCTACCGATAGCTTAATTATAAATACTCCCAAAGGAAAGGAAAGTTCAACCACCCTCTAAAGGGATGATATATCAAATTCATATCATTAGAATGATATCATAGGGATAAATCACATCCTCGGCTATTCGATTGCTCCCATCTACGCCAAGTTTGATAGTTGAATTACAGTGGGCTTCGTAGTTGCAGGCGAGGAGATTAGGGTACTAAGTCGTGCTTATGTCAAGCATAATAGCTGGAAAACAGTAAGTTAATTCCACAAATGCAGTTGACAAAATCAAATGCTCAACAATATTTTTGCGGCCAAGAGGGAGCATTGTAAAACACGCGATCTTTGTGTGATCAAAATAACTGTGGGAAACAACATCTCAAAATGCAAATTGCATAAATCAAGAAACTAGGAATCTATGATGATGAAGTTTTCCATGGTTAAGGCGCTACTAGCGATAACCGGTGTCCTTCAACTGAGGGGGGCAGTGTACCCAAGACGATTGACCACTACTGGAAGTTAAAGGACACCCTCTTCAACTCCAGACTCATTATTAAGTAATTATATGACGAATGATGCATCTTACTATGAGATTTATGATTACTTGTATGCTCATCGCTATATTTTAACCAACGGCTTGCTTATCATTCATACACATGGAGTGACATTATCCCAATCTACGTCAAGTCTAAAACTCGACCGAAATTACTTCAAGCATACCTCTATAAATATATAAATACTACAACGTATCGAATAATATACTGCATGATATGCTACAATGATAAACTCTCTCGAAAACTCCATGAGAGTTTCTTTGATGTGGCTTTATCGAGAATTTTGTCCCTTAGGAGAGAAACATTATTTGCAAAATCTTCAAGTATAATATCTTGGGCTTTGATAGTTCCTCGAAGGCACTATCTCTTCCTCTACATACTTGTTTCACTCTACCATCTCATTAATGCAAGCTTGAACCCTCCTTGCCTCGTATAGGTAGTGACTACTATTACAATATGACTCTAACTCCTCGCTGGTCTTGATTAAGTCCCGCTTAAACTTCATCAACTTGAGGCTTCTCTAAACAAATTTTGACGAGACTTCTCTAATGCCTCTTCCAGATTCATACATTGCGAATGCTTCAAAAAGAAATTAAGGAGATCATATTCATTAAAAATTGGATGAAAGTGTGAGGCATTAAGGGGAGAAGAGGAAACTTCGTATACTTTTATTTACACAAGAGTTGAACTCCTATTTGGCAATACGGGCCGAGAGGTACCACACATTTCTTTCTAATAAAGAACGATGGCAGTAGTGTTATTAGCATGCTCTAAGATTTGCTTATGAATCTCAAAATTTTTCTTCTCGTCCTCGGTCATCTTTGTTGCAAACTCGATATTAGATTCATAATTCTTTGAAGAAAATACGTAGATCTAAAGTGCAAGATTTTGAGGGACCCTTCGAGCGAAGAAGAAAAACTAAATATATTCGAGGATATGCTATTTATGATTAAGAGAACTAAGGATTTCCTACGAGGTGACATATTCAAAGTTAAGCTGCTTCAAATACTCGAACATATCATGCCTCGAGTTCTCTGGGGGCTCTTGATGATACTCTTATGAAGTTAGAGTTGGGCCGTAACCTAACTCATTGAATAATAAGAGTTGGGCTATAGACCAAAGGATATCTTTGGACTGGTTTAGCCCAGTAGGGTTTAAGCATGATTAATATTGTCATTGAATATATTTAATAAGAGTTTCAGTTACGTACAATGGTAATTATGATTTAAGTGTTATAAAAAGTAATGTACATATTCCTTTGAGATTTATTGTCTTTGAAAGGATATTGATATACTTTACTGACATGATCATCGGAGGGTCTTGCCCCGGATAATTCTGAGGGATTTATTTTGCAGGTCATGGTAGGGGAGTTGGCAGCACAGTCGAGTCGATTTCCAGTCGCATCAACTGGTTACCTTGCATTTCGTCCAAAGGACCTCTTTATATTCCTTAGGGACCTCATGCCAATTATCATACTTGATGTCCACCCGTGTCCTATCCATTTTCCCCACCCAACTTGACCACTTGGCATGCTCATCAAAAAAACCTTGTCCAAATTTGTTGAATACTAAAAAAGTTGTCTCCTTCCTTGCAATTCTCCGTTCTAAAGTTCTACAGTGTGTTCTAGCTGTGACAACCTCCTTTGATCCGCCTTCATCATCATCTTCATCGCCAATTGATTCAGAAAGTCCTTTGAGTGAACCCGTTCGTTTATCTCGTGTCCTTTTCCGTGACATTAAAGTACCTATGGAACTTTGATTAATACTAACCCTAACCAAAATCAAATAACTATTTGGAAATGGAAAATGACACTACTATGATCATATACAATGTCACGCCAAATCTTAAAATATCTTACGAAACACACTGAAAAAACTCTAAACAAATTCCATAGCAACTTATGGGTTTTAATAAATAAAGACCCTAACCAAAATCTAAGGTCATTACATAAATAGATAAAAAATAAAAATAGATCATAATTTCAAGACATAATAAACATAAATGTTATGAATAAATTTATTGATGTAGAATGCATATGAGCACAACACCAAGAATTAAACATTTACCTTTTTAATAATAGGTAGTGACTAAATCTTCAAGTGGGCTAGTATTACTACAATTTTCACCAAGTCAAAACCCTAACCAAAATCTAAGCTCAATAGTGGTTATCCTAAAGAGAATGTGATGTTGACGGAGAAGGATGGGGTTTTGGATGATTTTGTTAAGGAGTTGAGAATTGTAGAGAGATTTGTGATTGGTTTTTGGGGAGAAGCTGTTGGGAGGGTTTTGATGGAGAAAATGGGAGGGAACTCCCGCCTTTGACAAATGGGTATTAATTACCCATTTGAGAACCCCCTTTAATGTTATGTTTTTTATGTCCTGTAATTCAGTTATGAACTCGGAAGCATACTCGGCCGAAAGACGTTCCGAATGAGGAACTACTTCTTTTCTTTGTAAAACAAGAAAGAAATGGTTCCGGACTCGAAACTGTGTCTTAGTATATATATATAAAAAAAGAGATCAGCGAGTCCTTTATATCCATACAACACTAGTAGAGAGCATCCTATCAAAGGCTGCAAGGGAAGGCAATCAACAACAAACGGCCTTTAATTATAATTTCCGAGTTCAGAAATAATGATTAATGTCCCTCATATGAATTTTAAGGCAGTTTTTTTGGTGATTAAAGGTGGTTTTTTGAACCGCCTTTAATTAAAAGTAGTTCTGCCTTTAGAACCTCATTTAAATGAGGCCTTGAACCATTTCCGAGTTTAGAAAGGCCATATTTTCGAATTCGAAAATGATTTCCTAGCTCCTATTTTTATTTTAAATGCAGTTTTAATTAGAACCGCCTTTAATGGGCTGAAACCCATACTTAGCCCTATTTTTGGCCCAGATCTTTCCCCTCTTTTTTCCTTGTAAAGCCCGTACTCAGCATTTTTTTCATTCTTCAGCCCTCTCATTCCTCCATCGTTCTCACTTCTCACCTTTATCCTCCCTTCGCCTAAACCCTATTTCCCGTCACCTCTTTCCTCCGCCTAAACACCGGCACCTCCACCACCTCACTCTCCGCCGCCTCACTCTCCATCCGCCGCTGAGCCGCCACATCACACCATTGTGCCGAGTTGAGCTCCAGAGCCTCCACCACCAGCGCCTCCTCTTTCACACTGCGCCTTCACCATCAGCGCCTCCTGTTTCCACACCACACCCTACCACCACTGCCTCACCCTCCCTGCGCCGATGAGCCTCCACCTCACACCACCGTGCTTCCTCGAGTCCATCGTTTGAGAAGGAGAAGCCCACCGCTTGATCGGTTTGCTAGGTTTTATTGCCGGAGAAGGAGAAGCTCGCCCAATCAGTTCGCTGGGGTTTCTCGCCGATATGGAGAATCGCAATCGCATAAGCTACTCCGCTGCTCACCGCCGCTGACACCTCTAGGGTTTTAATATAATTATTAGAGTGTTCTTTGCTTTGTATCTGTTTTTGCTTCGTAAATCTGACCAGATACCTTTGCTTTTCTTTGGATCTGTTATTGCTTAGATAATATGAAACTATTGCTTAGTTAGTCTCTTTGCATTGGATCTGTTAGTGCTTGGTTAATCTGAAACTATTGCTTGATTAATCTCTTTGCTTTGGATCTGTTATTGCTTGGTTAATCTGAAACTATTGTTTGATTAATCTCTTTGATTTCGATATGTTATTGCTTGGTTAGTCTGAAACTATTGCTTGATTAAATCTGAAACTATTGCTTGATTAAATCTGAAACTATTGCTTTGGATCTGACTGTATACTTTTACTTTGGATATGTTTTTGCTGTGTTAAATGATATGTTACTGGTTTGGCTGCCGGAAACTAATCGATCTCCGGCAGCTATTTATTTGAAAGGGAAGAAATAGTTTCCGAGTTTGGAAACTTCTTATTAAAGGTGGTTTTATAGTCAAATTAAATGCGATTTTTAACCACCTTTAAATTAAAGGCGGTTTTTAACCACCTTTAAATTAAAGGCGGTTTTATCACCGCATTTAATTGCAATTTTTAAAGGCTTCCTTGAACCGCCTTATTGTCTGATTGATTAAAGACAGAGCCAACCACCTTTAATAGGCCATTCTTACACTAGTACAACCCTAATTGAAGAATTTTACCCCAAATCCCTAATTTCGTTCATTCAATTTATGACCTCGTAACCTCCATACAATGGGTCCCAAGTATCATGGCGCTAAAGCTGGCGGTGTTGCTGGAAATGCTTCAACCCGTAGTAATCAACCAACACGAGAGCTTATCGACTGTTCTACTCGATTCTACAATGGTGTTGCCAAACAGAGGTATGTCGCCTACAACCGTAGGAAATGCATTAATCCTAAGGTTAAAAATCCATCCAATGTAGTGCCACTAGGTTTAGGGTATTCGGTAGAAAAATTTAAACCTTCTTTTCTTGATAAATTGCTCCTGTTAATTGAGCCCATCCATTACGATGAAGTCTTACTGTTTTATGCTAATTTGGGACATAGTGGCAATAATAAGGACCAAACCATTGTCAATGGTGTTAGAATAACCATCACAAAGTTCTCAATCAATGTGGCCCTGGGTTGCGAGTATGCAGACCCAACTGAGTTAAAACCTATTGATGAGGGTGGATCAATTGAAATTTTCATCAACACTGGCCTGGGGTTACAGAGCTTACCCTGTTATTCCTGGTTGAGATGGCTAAAAATTATTTTAATAGGTCGGGGGTGGGACTGGGGGAAGCAGAGAGCTTTGATGTCGGGGAGTTGTCCGTTGAGAATAGTTTAATCTGTGAGTGGATATGCAGAAAGTTCTACTATCGGGGGGTTATTCATGCGAGCCTACAATGGGGAACCTTATGTTTTTTTATTACGTGGTGGATGGTATCACTCTCAACCCAGGCTACACTATCTTGATGCATATGTTGAAGGCCGCGGGGGGTAAGAAGAAATATCTTCGATATGGGGGATTAATTACTGCATTGATTAAGAAGTGGAAGGTTATCCACGTCGACAAGCCCATGCGGTTGGATTACTATGATGAAGCTTGGTTTGAACACAAGAATTTGTGTTTGAACTCTGACAGTGAATATGTCTAGTGCAAAGTACCCGGGTCGAACGCTAGGGCAGTGAAGAGAGCTAGAGAAGCAGGGAGGGCTGAGTCCTCTTCATCTCGTAAGTATTTACTGTTTTAAAATTTCTAGTACATTCCCTTATTAAACAATAGTTTTCTAACCCTATTCTATAAATTGCTCATATTTTGTAGGCAACCGAAGTTCGTGGATAAGTACCTTCAAGAGGTACACGAATTGCCTTAATACCGATGTTAGTGCCGCTAATGCAGAGCTAGCGACGGCCGAAGAAAACCACGACAAGTTCATCAAATCCACCGGCCTCCATATTGAGCTTAGTGACGATGAGAAGAAGCCAAACTTCAAGCCCAACTACTCTGAGGACGATGAGACCGAGGTTGAGAATGGTGGGGACGAAGGAGCGGATAATGAGAAGACCGACTCCGAGATCGAAGAAATGTTAGGTTGATGATCCAGAACTATTTCAAGTGTAGTGTTAATGAGTTTTGTTGACATTCAGTAAAATTGTATTTTTAATGGTTGTTAAATTCTAAAATTAATTGTGATGCATTGGATTATGGTTTGGTTTTATGACAACTTTTTATGGAACAATTTCAGGTATTTATGTATTCTATGTGTCAAACAAAGGAAGAGTTGAAATATAGGATTTCATCCAATTTACCATAGTTCAAGATAAAGTTCCTAGAGTGGAACACTTTCTTTTTTGTGCGACAACATTCCCAGAAGATGTTCAGAACTTAGAACAATGCATCAGATTAAATTTTACAAGTTTGGAACATGATCTAATCATACTTATCAAAGCACGACTAGTGTGTTATGAGCTCAAAAAACCAGTCCCGAGCTCAGATTTGTAATCTGGAACCAACCTGCCCTCGTGTTAAAGTTAGTGTTTTATTAGCTAATTTAGGGAAAAAATAATTACGAGCTCGAAAATAGCTCAGCCCCTGTATATGAAAGCACGAGTGTTGTTGTTCCGAGCTCAGATGTCTAATCTAGAACTAACCTTCCCTTGTGTCAAAGTTGGTGTTTTTGTAGCTAATTTTGGGAAAAAATAGTTACGAGCTTGGAACAAGCTTGGCCCCTATATGTGAAAGCACAAATGTTGTTACGAGCTCTGAACTCTAGTTCTGAGCTCAGATTTCAAATCTGGAACCAACTTGCCCTTGTGTCAAAGTTAGTGTTTTTGTAGCTAATTTAGGAAAAAAATAGTTGCGAGCTCGGAATTAGCTAGACCCCTTAATGTGAAAGCATGAAATAGTATGGTACGCGCTCGGAACTCCTGTTCGGAGCTCAGATCTCTAATCGGTAACCAACCTGATTGAATGTGGTTGTTTACATTCTAAATGACAGACGAAGTCCCAATAGAAGAACCTTAAATCGTGCCTTTGATAAACTGTTCCGACTTAGTTCCGTACTCGGAACGAAGTCACTTATATAAAAAATACCAAAGCGGGATTCATTCTCAAATCCAAAATCTGCATTTCCGACTGAGTAACACAAAACCTAACCCTCAAATTTAAATTTACTAGCACGCGGGAAAGACATCCATCCACTATGTTGTCATCAAATGCGCTTTTTGTTACCAAGCATCATTCCAAATCTACGAGAGGGAGCCGACCACACCAACCTGGCTACGATTCAAGGTTTGTTTCCCTTGAAGCTCAAAATAGGTTTAATGCTTTACGAGAGGGTGTTAGAAGACAATAGGATTAGAGGGCCCCGTTAAGTATTTTGAAGATCAACATCTTGTTAAACTCCTTAGTTTGAATAAACATGCTTATGTTGATGAGATTTTTCTATTTTATGTGAATTCCAAGGGCGGAGGGTTCGGGTAGTTATTGGACTAGGGTGAATAGGTTTAATGTTGAGATAAGTCCCTGGATTATCAATTAATTAATTGAATGCCCCTATAAGGGTCCAGAAGATGTTTACCCTCAAGTGGAGGATGACCCTCTAGATTATGTTTATCATAGGGGGAATGGCCGCTGTTAGATGACTATCCCGGTATTGGCCCAATTGTTTGTAGTGTGAAGTACTTCAAACACAATCCTCATAACCTAAGTAGATCAGAATCCTTTGATATTATGGAACTAGATCCCGACCAACACATTTTCTATGAAATGATAGCTAGGTCTGTAGTACCCGCTCCTGGTCATATCACCGAGCCAGACTACTCTATTCTTATGATGTTCTATTATGTGATTGAGGAAGCCATAGCTAATCCCCGGACTGCCATTTTCAAGCACATGGTTTGTGTAGCTACAACGAAGCGAATTATCAAGAATCTACCCTGTGGCAACTTGATTACCTCGATCTTGAGAGGTGTAGAGGAGTTGGACTTTCATGGCGAGGAAAAGGCCTACAAGTACTTTGACAAGTAGTATTTTGGGAAGAAACAATGGATACTACATAAGAACATGTGGCATCACAAACCACTTGAAGGGGCCGAGCCTCAAAAGAGAGCACGAATTGAAGAAGCTAAATCTAATCTTCCCTAAAAGATAGTTAAGTTGTAAATATTTACTTTTATTAATTGTTATATGAAACATGGTAATGCAGAAGAGTTTGACCCTGGATTTATAAAGAGCATGAAGAACTCCTACAAATGGTTGCATGATAAAGTGTGCCAACTGAAGGAGCGCACATGGAAGCTAGAGAAGAAACAAAGGCCTACGAGAGAGCGTTCAAGGAGTAAAAAAAGCCCCGGCTGAAAAGAAGCTTATCTATGTAACATGTTGTAAGGATTCCAGAACATTGTGACAAGCTTGGTGGATACTGTATTTTAAGAATTTGAAACTCTTTCTTATTGTCAAGTGAATGATGAAATTATTTGTGTCTTAGATTTGTATATGTAGTGCATGAATTGTGTTTTTTTTTAGAACATAGTGTTTAACCTTGTATACCATCAAACTCAGGGTAAAACAAAGGAAATATTGACTGATGAACACTTGACATGAACATGTTCCGAACTCAGAAATGGCTCGGATCATATGGTCATCTATCAAAAACATTAACTCCCGAATCCAACAATCAAGACCTAGATTTCCTCATTTTCTTTACCAACTTCTTCTTCACTCTCCTTTTTTTTGGAAATCTTCCCTTAGGCATCAACCCAAATT
Source organism: Rubia yunnanensis (assembly GCA_037428765.1). Taxonomy (NCBI): domain Eukaryota; kingdom Viridiplantae; phylum Streptophyta; class Magnoliopsida; order Gentianales; family Rubiaceae; genus Rubia; species Rubia yunnanensis. The sequence goes on along the minus strand of CM075069.1, from coordinate 57,137,146 downwards.
ACCTCGTCATGATCCCGCCTTCCCAAATGCATATGCAAACTTGCCTCATATTCTTCCAGCATTATATCATCTCCATTTGAACCTGTAAAAGCATTTGGACCGGAACTGTTGAAATTTTCAAAATTGTTTTCACAAACAAATGCCCTTTTACCCTTGATAACAATCTCCCACTTGGGGTTAACAAGGTCCTGCACATAGAAAACTTGATGTGCTTGACCCGCTAATATGAATAGGTCTTCCTTCCAAGCCAACTGGCTCTGGTTAACGAGAGTGAATCCCATGTCTTCCATTCATTGACCACTATTGACATCCATCCATTCACACTTGAATACGGGAACTCACATTGTCACATAATTGAGCTCCCATATTTCGACTATGGTTCCAAAGTAACACGTATTTGCATAAATTGGATGTTTATCCCCATACCTAGCAACATGGAGTTCCTTAGAAATTAGTGAAACTTCACTATTTTGGGAAACACCCTTATCATCTGTTAATTTGGTAGAAAAAGTAAAGCCATTAATGTCATACCCTCCATATGAAAGAACCATTCCAAGAGGTCTACATGCAAACCACCTAATCGTTTCAGGGTGCCTACCCCTAGCAACGTGAGTGTGAAGCCAAAATACAAATGTTCTAGTGTGTTTTTCGAGAACACGAGTTTCATTAAATGAAGGATGTGCCCCTCGTATGTCATTCATATGAAGCTCAATGTATGGAACATCATCATTGTGAGTTTGAAGTACGTATAAATGAGCAGCACGTATATCCTCCGCATTAGGGCTGGGCAGCTTACCTTGTCGAACACCCTGACCGTCCAATCAACCCTCATATCTAGAACTCAAAACACCAACCAAATCTACCTACTTCAAATATTCGATACAAAACTCTATTGCTTCCTCTGCTACATACCGTTGAACAATACTTGCATCAGGACTATATCTATTTTTCACAAAATGTTTGAATATTTTCATATACCATTCAAAAGAATACATCCATCTCAAAAAAAACTAAACCACATAGCTTGATCTCCTGAACCAAATGAATAATCAAATGGATCATAATGTCAAAGAATGATGGCAGGAATTACATCTCCATTCGGCATAGCACTTCTACAATCATTGCCTGCAACCGGTCAAGTTTTGTAACAATGATCCGCTTGGAAAAAATTGACTTGAAGAATAAACAAAGCTTAGTAATGCACTGTCTTACATGTGGAGGCAAAGAAGACCTTATCGCAATGGAATTCAATTCCTGCATCAAATTGTGACAATCATGTGACTTCTGACCTGCCAACATCAACTCCTTCACCAATACACATGAACTAATGTTAGATGAATATGCTCTTGGCACCTTCAAACTACCCAGGGTCTCACAAAAAACAATCTTCTCTGTATTAGACAAAGAGAAACATACAGGTTGAAGATAACACTTGTCACCATCTATAACAGGACCCAAAGTCTCTCTAATACCCATCTCGACCATGTGAAGCCAGGCCTTTAACCCATCTTTAGTTTTCCCAGGGGTATTCAACAGTGTACCAACGAATCGCACACATTTTTCTCGATGTGCACTACATCAAGACAATGTCTGACATCCAATTCCTTCCAATAAGGGAGTTTAAAAAAATTGAACATTTCCTTCAACTTCCATCCACTAACGATCTTTGCTTCCCTTTCCCAAAGACATTTGGAAAGTCTTTAACTTTCTCAAATACTTGATCCCCCGTTAGTGGTATCGAGGGTGGACGTAACTCAGTTTTCCCATTGAACCACTTCTTTGCAGAACGCCAAGGGTGCCCCTTTGGAAGAAACCTTTTGTGACCTTGGTAAACAGTTTTACAACCGTGCTTAAGTTGACAAAAATGAGGTTTCCCTTTCACACACGGGACACGCATAATTTCCCTTCACTAAATAGCCCTATAAATTTCCATAAGCTAGAAAATCATTTAAAGTGCAGAACAACAAGCCGTTCAATGTGAACCACTCTCATTCATAACCATCGTAAGTCCAAACCCCATCATTGGACAACGTCTGCAAATCATCAATAAGGGGACTAAGATAAACATCTATATCATTACCAGGTTGCCTCGTCCTCGAAATCATCATCGATAACAAAATATACTTCAATTTCATGGTCAACCAGGAGGGGAGATTGTATATTACCAACATTATAGGCCATGAACTATGTGCGTTGCTCATATTACCATATAGGTTCATTCCATCAGTCGACATAACAAACCTCAAATGAAGAGGCTTCTTGCCAAAATCAGTGTAAAGGGCATCAAGCTTCTTCCACTGCTTACCGTCCGACGTATGACTAATCACACTTTCCCATGCCTAACTCTATCTACATGCCATCGCATTAACTTAGCATAGTCTTTGCAAGCAAACAACTTCTTCAAACATGGAATAATAGGAAGATATTATAAAACTTTAGCAGGGGTCTTCTTCTTTGAGTAGAAAACATTTTCCGTACCCACAACAATTTCACCACGCTTCAACTTGTATCGAGATTCACCACATACCCGAAAATTTTCTCTAACCGCGCCCTCCTTCCCCCTGTACAACATGCAATCATTGGGACAAGCATGTATTTTTTCCAGTTCCGGTCCTATTGGAAAAATAATCCTTTTTGCGGCATATGCTCTATTAGGCATAAGATTACCATTGGGAAGAAATTACCTTAGAAATTCAAGTGTCTCAATCATCCCTTTGTCAGTCCACCCATATTTCGTCTTCAAATTCATTATCTTCAACGTTGCACTCAAAACAGAATGTTTGGACCCAGCATACAGTGTGGTTTTCTTGTCATTGATCAACGCTTCAAGGGCCTCGGTTTTACTGTGAAATTCTCTAGCAACATCGTTGACCATCTCATCGAGTCAATCATCTCCACCAAAATCTAATCCTTCATTAGTTTTAACATCATCTACAATTTTCATGAGACCTTCCCCTTGCCATATCCAATTAGTATAGCTAGTTTGAAAACCATGCATTATAAGATGTTCACACAACTTATTTCTCCCAACATATGCATCATTCTTACAATCCTTGCATGGGCAACGTGCCCGGACCTTTCCGTTCTTTGAGGCATGTTTGAAAGCCAAAACAACAAACGATTCTACCAAGGGAATGTAATTGGGTGAGTTTCTACAATCGCCACCTATGAGTTCCAATCTATCTATGGCACTAGGTGCATACACACCTACATTTGAGTGCGACTCAAAATAAATATATCACACAACATAACCCAAATTAATATTAACTGTAATTCAACCCATTCCTAATATAATTGATTTCAAAGAATTAAAATGAATGAAACACTTGAACATACCTTCTCAAATAATCCCACCAGAAATCACAAAGATTTGGTTATGCCTCTTTCCAATGTCTTCTTAATTTTTATTGTGAATAGCCCCCGCTAATTTTTTATTAGATTTCAGATTCCTTAAGTTCAGAGTTTGGAACTAATATACTGCTAAAAAACAAAGAGCTGATTCTAGATCATAACTTGGAAGCAGGATCCAGAATAAGTTCCTCAGTTTTAACTTGGATCAGATACAGTTACGAGCTTGTCAATCGTTTTGTGCTTTCAAATGGCATGGACCACATCAGTTCCTCAATCGGAACATGATTTGTATTGTTGTTCCAAGCCCAGAACAAATGCATTAGAAGTCACTTTGGCACAACTGCCTTTGAATCTCTACAATGGAAGGAGGTTCTTCAATAACCGCCTTTGAATATCTACAATGGAAGGCAGTTCTTCAATATCCGCCTTCCAATGATAAAAATATACCTTTGATTTGGCAAGGCATCCAGATTTGGTCAGTTTCGAGCTCGGAAGATGTCTTCGAAGGCGGTTCCTGGGAAATTTCTTGGAACTGCCTTTGAACTTCGCCTTTAATAGGCTGCTCTCCGCTAGTGTTATGACCATTTTTCATTTGAGTGTCGTAAGGAAAAACAAAGAAAATGGGAAGAGGTGCATCTGTACCATGATCGAAGATGATCACCCACCCCATGTCAATGGAATCCGTGCTTGAGGTGCAACATAAAAAATTACTTAGCAGGCACCAGGAAGCCCCAATGATGAGGCGCTCCATGTAGGGAGTGCCGAACAAGAACGACCCTGGAGAGTGCTGGTCCTATTAAAGAGGTAAATAATTATTTCTTTCTCAATGAGAAGTATGTATTTCCAGTCTACGCAGGTGAAGATGTGTGATATCTCGACACAGGGGTGAGTAACCACATAACGGGCACCAAGGCATTGTTCACGTCACTTGATGAGATCGTGAAAGGGAATGTCAGGATTGGTGATAGATTAATGGTGGAGATCTGCAGTCAAGGTGTTGTAATGCTCTTTTAAAAAAAAGAAGAAAAAGAAGCACATGGTGCTAACAGATGTATATTTCATTCCTATGTTGAACATTAGCATTCTTAGTATTGGCCAATGTGGTGAGAATGGTTGCAAGACTGGGATTGAAAATGGGGATTCGTGTTTGTTTGATCGTGGTTGGGCCTTGTTGGCACGGGTGGCAAGAAGCAATAATGGGCTCTACGTTTTTCCGATGGATGTGGATGCTCCCATGAGTTTTCTCTCTAAGGTGGACGATGTAGGCACACACACACACTACATACACCTTAAATTTTAGTTCTTGTACAAATTGGCGCAAAGAGGCATGGTCAAAGAGGTCCCATTAATTGACCACGTTGAGCAATTCTGTGATGGGTGCGCCCTTGGAAAATAACGCCGGGTCTTATTCCCACATGCCTCAGCTTACCTCGCTACTAATAGTCCTATCACACCAAATACACATGGGGGGGGGGGGTTGTTACTTCTTACTAATAGTCGATGACTATAGCCGCTACATGTAGAAAGATGTGCTCAAATCAAAGGATGAGGCACTTAATTCTTTCACTAAGTTCAAGGCACGAGATGAGGTTGAACATGGAGGCAAGCTTAAGGTGTTCCAATCTGATTGGGGTGGTGATGTGGGGGGGGGGGGTCCTTTGGGGCCAACATAATATCCAAAATCAATGTGGTATGCAGGGGTACCTAAAGGTGACAAAAATTTATGACACAACCGAGGAGGTTGAAATGGTCGATCCTTGTTCTTAGCCACAGAGGAACCCATCAATCTAGACAAGAACTAGGTGAGGCATACCGGAGGCAAGCCATGGGTGATGAGATTAGGTCCATAACAAAATGGGATGTTAGATTTAGTTTCTCTTTCGATCGAGCATATGGCCATAAGGCTCAAGTGGATGTTCATAGTAAAGAAGGACCCAGATGTCAGCGTGCTGAAGTATAAAGCCTGCCTTGTAGCAAAGGGCTATGTGCAGCGCCAATGAGTTTATTTTGATTAAGTATTTGCACTTGTGGCTAGGATGAAAAATCAGCATTTTTTAATGGAGATCTCACTGGGGGGGGGGGGGTCTATGTACAATAGCCACCAGGTTACAGTGATCCCAAATATGAGCACAAGGGGCTCAATTTACACAACTCCATGAACGGCTTACGCAAGGCGCCTCGAGCTTGGAATGCCAAGTTGGACACAACATTGCTCACCCCAGGTTTCTGTTGCTACACATTAGAGCATGCAGTGCACTGAGAGACAAGTGGTGTGAATAGTCTACAGGTTGGAGTTTATGCAGATGATTTGATCATCTTGGGTGCAACCAACAAGGAGCTAGACTTCTTCAAAAGAGAGATGCAAATATTGTTTGATATGAGTGACTTGGGTTGATTGAGTTACTATGTGGGAATAGAAGTCAAACAAGGCGAGAAGGAGATCACTTTGTGCAAAAGTGCTTGCGACCAAGATTCTTGATGAGTGGCAAGCTACAATCTATGCGCCACACCCATGATGAACATGCAGAAGCTAACTAGGAAATGCTCGAGGGATGTTATGGAGGAAATAAGGTACCACAACGTGGTGGGATTTTATGAAGGGCAATGTTAGCAACCCTAGATGAAGAAGAAAGGTGATTCGCTTGATCATTCCATTTCTCTCTTCCCTTATAAGCTGACTTGTTTAGATTAACGAGGAGGGTCGTGGGAATAAAACCATCTCCTTTTATCAAAACAACCTCCTTGATACTATACAATAGGTTTTTGGTACACGATCGAACTCATCAGCGCCCGTTTTTGCTTTTGGAATGTACCCATAGGACATTGGAAAACCTTCAAGGGTTGATCTTGAAAAAGTATGACCACTTTCATTCTCCAAACTTTTACATATATTCATAAGGGTTTTTTTTAATAAAGACAAGAAACTTGAGAGTAGAAATCTCGGAAGTCATGAGCTTTTGCAGGAGAAAATTCTAATGTAAGATAATTTGTGTGGAGGAAGAAATATCTTTATACTCTTCGAGCGAGGATCATAAATGCCGCTATGGCACCGATACGATCAAGAAGTTTGGAGCGCCATCTCTCCAATAATGGTATTGGAAGTAGGAATGGAAATAATTATTTTGCTGGTTTCCGAGAGACTTGGGAAGTCAAAAAGAATGTTGAAGGAATAATATTTCATAAATCCACTGTCTAGTAACATAGAATAGGCATGTTGATTACGAAACATATTTACTCAGAAGCAAAAGACTTCTTAAACCCCAGACCTTCACACTGCCATAGCTAATAACATTATTTAGAGTAATGAACTTGTCAAAGGACGAACATTCCATGCTTTTCCTTTCCTAGCCTTACTTTTCAAAAAATATTTACCAATCGTTCTACAATTTCATTGCTGATGGGACTTATGGTGTATACAAAACCCTATTACAAGTTTAGACCCATGAATATCATAGTCTGATGATGTGGTATTCCCAATCATGTTAGATGGCTGATATTCACCGCGTATCACTATGAACCTACAAAACAAATCCGGAAGTGATTATGGGGAAAGAACTTCGACGATCAAGTTAGTACTCTCCTTCAGAGAATTGGTATTTCTCAGTTTTGTCTTCATTTCCTAGGCCCGTGCTGCTGTTCTTGTATTTATAGCGGACTATAGTCGTGGCTCCGCATTGTAAGGATTCCCGATTGTGGGTTGCATTTTGATCCCTATAAACTTGGTTTGTGTCTTGTTTCATGGTTGAGTTATGATCGTGGTTAAGCTTTTCTTGGTTCGTGACTTAGTCATTTTGGACATGATCCCGCTTTTCTCGGTTCGTGGCTAAGAGCTATTGGGCGTGGTTTTGTGTTTACTAGTTCGCAGCTAAATCTTGAGCTGGGCCTCAAGGCTAACATTCTGTGGTCTATGGGCTAGGTATATACCATAAGCCCTCCTGCGCATGAAAACTAGGAAATAAGAAGCGATGACATTGTTTGTGGAAGATATGCGAACTGTTGTTTTGTGAGTTTGTTAAGTTGTAATAACATGTTCGTCATTAGTATAACTTACATTTTCTTCGCGATGTGTTGCTTGCTTCTTGGCTATACTTGTGATTTTGTGGTACTTCTGATTTTGAAGTTTGAATTTGAATCTTCAATGTAGGTGTCATACTTCCAATAGACTTAACTGTTAAGATTTTGTTTCACTGAACCGAGATTCTCTCCTTATTCTTTAGTACACTGTTCCAATGTTTCTTAACTTTCGTTATCGTTTCTCCCTTTAAAAAAAACTCTCAATCAACTGAATTAATTCCTTCATTATTCAGTGTACCGTCTACTCAAATTCCACCACCGTCTAGATATCTGTAAAAGGTAACTTACTTTTGTGTCAGAATTTAATCATGATGTTTGATGATTGATTTAACTCCTCATTTTTGACATTTCAGTGTTTGAGCTTAAATACTGAAATTTATTACTCCCTCCATTCCAGCTCAAACTGCACACTTTCCTAATTGGGCTGTCCCAGCTCAAATTGCAATTTCAGAATTTGCCAAAAATGTCAAGTTTGACTTGAGTTAAAATAACCAAGTTGCCTAAATTTTTTCCAGAAGTTACTAATGGGCATGGGCTTAATTGAGGCACTGATTTAGGCTTAAATGGAGTTAGGCCGATTAATTGGAAACGAGCTCATGGAATTTGAATCAATTGGCGTTGGTTAATGTGTCCAGCTCACTTCCCATTTGCCATTTGAACGCATGCGGAAGGGCTTACTTCTCCATGCCTCAAAAGCACAACATTGTCATCACAGCATTCGATGCTCTCTCAGCATCCAAGGCACTAACCTTATCATCTCCCTTTTGGCTCCTCAGATAGCCCAAATCCTCTGAGCTCTCTGAATAATCCTCTCCATTGTGAAACGAGAGGCTCTGAGGTCTGGAACTAAAAAATCCTCTGAGTTCTCTGAAAATCCCCAACGCATGTCTGAAATCCCATCCTATGTTAGCATATAATCCGATTATTTCTTCACAGCTCACTTCTCGTGCCCACTTATTTGCAATATTTGTTGGATTTAGAAACCGGGTTCGTGAAACCCTTGGTTTCCCGATTCGCCATTAGCGCTCTGATTGTGTCTTTTAGGGTTTCATAACCTTGGTTGTGGTTTTTTTAAAACTTTCTGTTCGACCTTTTGCTTCTTTCCCGATTTTTGGATTAGGGTTTGCATAGATCTCGTTGTTTAAAGGTTTTTATAGAACAAAGAAGCTATATTTTGCAAACCCATTTGTGTTCTGAATGTTTTTGTAGAGGGGTTTTCAAACCCTTGGGTTTGTATACCCATGCCGAGCATCGATTGTTCTAAGCCTGGGTTTGGTTTGTTCTACCTCATGCCTTTTTGAATGTTTCCAGTATTCATTTTCCATTTCAAACTCATTTTTGGGTTAGGCTTTCCTTAGATATATACGCTGTTTTTCCAACACATAACTCGTTTAAGTTTGTATGGTGTTGTTTCAGTTGGTATGAACTGATGTGTCGTCTCTGTTTGTTGACACTTTGTGTTATGACTTTGTATGCTGGTCTTGCCCTCTGACGTCTTCGTTGAAGTTTGTATGCTCTGCTTTTCCGTGCTTATAAGAGGTTCATGTGTTATTTTATATGGTTATAAACTGAGGTGTATTCCCTGTTTCTTATGCATGCCTGAATCGTGTGTTTGTTGACGCTGTTAAACATGATTGTGTATGCTGGTCTTGCTCTATGATGTCTTCGTTCCCGTTCGCATGTTGTGGTTTCTGATGCTTATCTGAGGTTCATGACTGTGTATGCTGATCTTGTTGTCTGAGGTCTTCGTTCCAGTTCGCATGATGTGGTTTCCCATGCTAGTCTGAGGTTCATGTGTATTGTTTGCAATTATGGGTATGGACTGAGGTGAAGTCCCTGTTTCTTATGCATGCCTGACTCGTGTGTTTGTTGTCGCTGTTTCACATGACTGTGTATATTGGTCTTGTTCTCTGATGTCCTCATTCCCGTTCGCGTGTTGTGGTTTCTCATGCTTATCTGAGATTCATGTGTTCCCTTTGCAATTAAGGGTACGATCTGAGGTGTTGTCCCAGTTTCTTATGCATGCCTGACTCGTGTAGTCCCTGTTCCTTATGCATACCTGACTCGTGTGTTGGTTGACGTTGTTTGACATAACTGTGTATGCTGGTCTTGCTCTCTGGTGTTTTCGTTTACGTTCGCATGTTGTAGTTTCTCATGCTTATCTGAGGTTCATGTGTTTCATTCCTCCGGTTATTAACTAATGTGTACTCGTGTGTTTTTGGGTGACGTCTTGTCTACCATCATAGCTTTCACTCTTTTTAATGAGTACACCTAGTGATGAGCCCATTCACTTGTCCCTCTCATGTGCCGGAGCTTCAAGCTCCCAGGTGCTGATGGACACTGTAAAGGGTGATGATTCGCATTCATTATCAGGATCTATGTCTGATTCAGATGTTCCGTTAGCCACTCATTTCAGTCCAATCAACTTTTCTGAGTGGACTCCATGGTCGTCGGAGACCCCTGTTGATTGTTCTAAGGTTGAGTATCCTTTGGAATCTGTCGACTCCCCTGATGATGGTTTCGTACTTGATAAGGAGAGTCGGGAAAATACAGATTGGTTTCCAAAACTTGAAGGTGTTATTGATTATCGCATCATCAGGTTTGGTGAACCAGGATTCTATGAATATGGGTCATGCTATTTTCACGGAATTGGCCAAAAAAAGGGATTATGGAAGGCAAGAAAAAGTGGTCCTTGCGTAATTTACCCCAAGATGCTCTTGGCGATATAGCTTATTGGGAGAAATTCCCAAAACTTGAAGGATATGTGCCGTCCGAGCTGAGAAAGGGAAACCCTCCCAAAATCAGCTTGAAGGCACTTCTTAAGGTTGCATCTTCCCTCTTTGTTTCAGTTTTTCTTTGTCATTATTGCATTCCTGACTAGCATTCTATTTTAATATTCACATTTTCTGTACAGATGGTGGATGACGGAGCTAGCAAATCCAGTGATTAACCTTTGTGGCCATTTGGTTACATGCTCATGATGCCGTACATTAACACTAACTGTTCTATTCGTGAATTGTGTTTAAGTTTTGAACTGCATGTTATGTGTTACATGACATTCTCATCTGTTTTTCTATTTCTGGACTGGTAACATATTTTGTGGAATGTTGTTATGTGGACTGCTGCTGTTTGATTTGTTATACAGTCGTGTGGGACTGTTTGGACTAATAGTTTTCTGCAATTCTATTTTACTGCATGCTCTGTACAATGATAAGGTTGTACGATGGTAAGGTTGTGACCGACACATTGCAGCCATGCGGTTGGGTCTAAAGACTTGGCTGTTCTTGGCGTGGTAGTGTGATCGGGTTGCAATTAAATTAATTGAGTCACAGTAGATATAATGGGTCATAATCGATGATGATTGATTGTTATCTTATGCAGCCATGCCTATCAGTTATGAAACTGATTTGATCTTGGTGGGGCATTCGTATGATTTGTTTATAATGATGAGAAATGATTTGAAAATGACACTGAACGCAACCTGTTTTTGTTGATTCAAATCCCATTGGATGGTGTGATGATGTGGTTTTCTTATTACAATTTTAATGTTGTGTGCCAATCCAGTATGTGTGCCTTCAGTCCCGTGATTGTTTCAATCTTCTACTTGGGATTTTTGAAAAAGGAAATGCATTCATTCATTCATATCAACTGTTTTTACAAACAAAATCAAACAGGGAAAATACAAACCCTATTTTACAAGGTTGCACCTTAAACATGACTATGAAAACCAAAATGCATGTTTATACAGATTTCCAAGTACAACCCTACAAAATGTTTTCCATGCCATTCCTTTTCAGCCCAATTCCATGCCCAGCATGAGATCTTGAACTTGTGCAGTCAGTCCAACAGCAATTAGGTCTTCCAAACATTTCCTCACAATTTCAGGATCCACAATCAAATTTGTTGGCAAAATCCCCAGCCTAATCAGTCTTTGCTTACCTATATGTGGCATTTTAAATTATTTCCCCCTTATCCTTCATGATTTCAATCATCACATTTTACAAAGACAAGAAAATCTGGTCAATCTTTTTTGGGTCCTCTCTTTCGAAAGCATTGTATACAACCTGTAGAAGTCCCTCTAAGTCTGTGCTAAGTGTTTCATGTTGTAAGCTTTGGATGGATGAAAAAAACCCAAGGTCTAGGATGTTTAAATCTGGAAACCTAGCTAGTTGGCCCACCATTTTATTTGTAAAACCATCTGAATTTGCAGCTGCCATGAACTCAGGGTCATTGGACAGTATATGGGATGGGGCATTATCTTGTTGTATTGAGATTTGTTTGCTTAACTAAGCTGCCACTTAGCTTTAATTGCAGGGATGGCATTATAATTAAGTTTCTTCCTAATGCATTCCCTATTAACCTTCTTAATTGGTGTTAAAACTAGGGTTCCCTCCCCTAGGCCCGTTGATACTATTTTTTTGGCAGCAACATATTCAGTGAAGGAAAGACACCTACTTTACCATCAAAGACACAATTTCCCTCATGGTCAAATATTGGCCTACATACTGCACATAAGAACATCAACTTGGGTATGTAATGCTTGTTATGTTGTGTTCTATATGGTTCAGGTTCTTCAGGGGCTAGTAAGTACCTTGTGGTTGATTCAGTGAGGTAGAACCACTTCTCATCAATGTGAATGATGTTATGCATGTCCTTGAATTGCATGTTGCATTCTATCCTTGATAAACACCATTCCATTCTCCTTAGATTAGCTGTTGTTGATAAGAATGGATGAACTGCATTGGTATGGCTTCTGATTTCTTTGTTTGTCACGGCCCAGTGCACCGTACTCTTGCTGATATGTAGAGCAGCTGCTGTTGACCAGCAGGTTCTTCGCTTTGGAAGAGGTATAGCCATCAATGATGATGTGTCGATTGGCTTCTTCGTTGGGCATGGTCGCTCATGTCGCAACAATCTTTCGGACAGAACAACCCCACTGATTTGCTGCCCGAACTTGATGGTCATGTTTGATTTTTCCGTTGCTGATATGCTGCAACAGAAAGTGAGCTATTTGCTGCCTTTCCTCATCTGTAAGATTCCTTCCCACTATCACAGCCCCACCAACATTAAGAGCCCAATGAGGATCTTTGAGGGACCAGAAAGTGTTTGATGAATCTGAGGACTCTTAATGTTGGAAAAGGAAGATTCTGAAAAAAAGTTTTGGAAAAGGTTGAAAAGGATGTTGGAAAGGTGGTATTCAATGCAGTGGTTGAATGCTTTTATAGAGAATAATGGTAGGAATGGCAGAGAATGTTTTGGCCTTTAGAACTTGTATTTTAATTTTTTTCCTGGGTGCCCATTCTTTATTTTAGCTCCAACATTCGGATTTTGGAGCCAAATCTGATTTTTTGGAGCCAACTCTGATTTTTTGGAGCCAAATCTGATATTTTGGAGGCAAATGTTAAATTCTGGAGGGAAAGCTTAGGCTGGAAATGAGTTGTAAAATAACATTAAAATATTTTTCAATTTCACTGTTCAACTTTATTGTTAACAGTGTTCCCTACTGAAAATGCCAGCTTTTTCAGTACTTTCACGGTACTGTAGCTACTGTACATAATTCCCACCCCAAATTCTCTTTCTGTAAATTGAGGTGGGACAGAGGGAGTACTTTTTTTCTAACAACTCAATCTTTCATCTTCTCTGCCTCTTCCTAATCCCTCTGTGAATCGTCGTTCTCTATCTCCTCTAATAGTAAGTTTTTCTGGCTCTTTCTTTTCTCTCTTTCTTTTTTGTACTTATGTTTCTGAATCTATAAAGTATCTTCCATCTGCAAATTTGTTGTTTACGTTTGAATCAGATCTTTTCTGGTTGTCATCTCCAGCGTACTATTTATTTTTCTTTAAACTTCCATCGGAATACCTGTACCTACGTTTTGCAGCCTAACTAGGGTTTTTATTTTGAATTTTAGGACTTCTATCTATCCAAATGTCTTCTTCTAATTGTACTGATATTCCTGTAGAAGATGTCCTTATTTACAATGTTCACTCTGAGGATGATTCCGATCATGTCACCGGTTCTTCCACCATTAAAAGCATTTTGTCTGACCACTACTTGGAAGACTTAAAGACTCTTTTTCCTTTCATGTCTTCATTTGAGCTTAGGGCTCCTGCTAACCCTAAGAGTGTTCGCACTCCTCCTGTTGGTTACATGTCTTGTTATCTAGACAACCCAACTTTGGTCTTTCCCATTCCCTTCATCAACATGTTATTGATCTCCTATTATCTTACCAACTCGTTTTTTCCAGTTTCATCCTAAGGGCATTGCAATCATTATGGGTTTCCACCATGTGTGTACCCAAGTGAATGTCCCATTTTCTATTGACTTGTTTCGTAGCTTGTATCAGCTTCGTACAGTGAAAAACTCCTTGGATGAATTCAATTTTTATCCTGTTATTCCAAGAGTTGAGTTTGTCAGCGGTTTTCCTAGTAACTACGGTGTATGGCATAAAACTTTTTTAATGTAAAAATACATCATGAATTCAAAGGGATCCTTCCATCTTGGAACTATAATGTTCCTAAGTCTAAGCTTCCTAGGTTTGGAGCTCATCTTATTGCAATTATGAGGTCGTGTTACCACTCAGCGAACACTCACTATGTATACGCCATGCTCATTCTGATACCGAAGGTGTTCTGTTTGCTTTGTATCTTGTTGTTTCACTGTGTCATACTTATTTTTTTCTCTTATTCCCGACTCTACTTTATTATTTCCATGTGTTCGTCTAACTTGTGTTATATACTTAATTGTAGATATGGATCTAGGTGGACGTGTCACCGACAGGTCATTTCTTTCTGATGAACACGAGGAGATGAAGGAGACGCCCGTCCATCCCAATGATACCATTGCTAATGATTTCTCTCAAGAGAATATCATTAAAGAAAATTCTCAATTGATATCTACTAAATGTAAAATAGCTCAATGGGAAGAAGTGGTTATTGATAACGCTACTGATGCCTCTAGAGAAAGGAGGAAGAAAGAGCGACCTGATGGGTTATTAATTACCTTACTGCCTCTTGGGAATAAGGGGCGTACTAGCCAATCCCATTCAAGGGCTCCGCCATGAAGCAATAATTTACTCGTGGAAGGGACTATTCTTGCTACTCTCTCCAAACTTTCTCTTCATGAAACGATGGCCATGGTAAGTTCGCTAGAAGTTTGAAATAATATTTGTTTTATTTGGTATTCTCTTATCGCAATGTATAGCTATCATATTCACTTGTGCATTTCTGTATAAATGTTATAAGGTTGGTGAGAGTCATCGGCTTGTTAGTGAGCGAATTGCCAAATTTTCCAAGGAAGACGGTTCGTTCCTGGAAAAGTTCAAGGCTAAGGAGAAGAAGTGCGAGGCTTTGAAATCTCTTGAAGGTACTGAGAAGCGTGTGTAGGCCACTGAAGAAGAAGCCAATAAGTTCCTTTCTAAGTTGAAGGAGATATGGACTAATGGTCCTGCTTTGCCTAGATACCCCCAAGTTCTTGTTGATCGGTTCTTTAAAACAAAATATTTCTTTGAACTGTTTGATGAAATTTCTAGCTCTGCTCCTTACATTGGTTATTGTGAAGTTTTAAAGGAACTGTGGGAGTTGAACCTACTCTGAAGGTGAAAAAATTTCCTTCTTTGGCTAAGTCTGAGGTGGTACTAGAGCAAAAAAAGATTGTGCTAAATGTGGGGTTTTTCATAGGATTTGGGATTGTGGGCATCCTTATGCCCTGCTATCACATCTCGCGGGCCTTCCTTCTTTGCCCTCTATCCCTGAGCTTCGAATTTTCCAAGTTGATTATTTTGAAAGCCTCCCGTTCGTTGTTGTGTATGTTCGCATTGTGTATTTTTTTATTAAAACTTGTTGTTTCTATTCCAATTTTATACTTTTGTTTCGTATTTGTTCGTATACAGGGTTTTGATATTTTGATCGACCATAAGTTTGTAAATCTTCTTGCCTTTTTGGGATCTAGTAATTGTTTTGGGCATCATCCTAGATCTGTATCCTTCAATTCTTGGTATCCTAGTGGGCTGGTTGTAGCTACTAGTTCCATATCCTTGGAGTATCTTGAGCTGCTTTCTAGTGGTCATTTTTCAAATGTTGAGAACTCAGATTTAAATTCTATCCCATTATGTCTCAGATGGAACGTTTCTACTTCTTCATCATCTCCGTCTTCTTCTGGGAATTTCCTATGTAGTAAATTTGTGCCTGATGGTTACAATCTTGAATCCCTTGATTAAGATATTGTTTGCAACTTAGTTGATCTTGAATCTACTAGCGTGTATATGCATTCTCTTAAGCTTCCCATTCACATTCAAGAATAGGAAATGTCACTAGGCATTCGTCTGAAATATATGTTTCTTAGTGTCAATGATCTAGATCTTTGATGGTAGAAGACCATGAATGATTCACAGGATCACATTCCTATGTTAAAAAGATTATGCGCCGAACAAAATGACCTTATTCAGTGGCAGCAACTAAGCTTAGTTAAAATGATTGGTTAATAAGAAGAAGCAAAGAATTTCGCTGCAAATAAGGCGTGCGAGGCTTATCAGAAAATTAGCATCACATATAAGCATTCTTCTCATATTGATGAATAATTAGATCGCTTGAAAAAGAAGCAAGGTGAATGTGACCATCTTTCCACATGTTCTGCGGGGTAGCAAAGCAGGTTTGACAAACACTTCGCTTTGAACACCCAATTGCGTAGTGATAATGATCACCTTCGTGCTGAGTGAGACCACCTTGATTCATGTGTTCATCAATTTGAGCAAGCCTGCGTTGATTATAAAGATAAACTAATGGTTGTTTCTGTAGGGTCTCATAGTTCCACTGGTCGTGGTGAATTGACTGTGAATATTGAAGGTCAGAGGGTTAATTTGTCTGGGTTTGTTCGATCTTATATTCGTCTTTTACAGGAGGAAATACGCAATTTGGAGGAGACGAACAAAAGCTATCAAGAGACCTTTGACCATATGAGTATGCAACTTAATCACGAAGAGTTTGGTCTTATAACTGATTTTAAGCCATATTATGCTAAGTATCTTAATTATATGGAACGAAGTAGTCAAACTCTCCATCCTTCTTACTTGAATATGAAATGGTGTTACGATCATATTATATTTGAGGAACATCAGGCTGCACAATCCCGTCGTTGTGGTGGTTCTTCATCTTTTGGGTTTTCTCGCACATCAAGGCGTAGATGATTTGTATTTTTATTTTGATGTAATAATTTTTTCTTCCAAATGTTTCAAGTACTGTTCTTATGTTGTTTAAGTTCTTGTAATTTGATGCAAAACTTTATGTTTTATGCGTGTGCACTTGTATTTCATGTTTTTGCTTGCAAGATCTATTGATTGCACAACTGAAGTTACAAATATTGGTTGTGCAAAGCCGCAAGGTCCATTACTTGTTTTTGTCGCTGTCTTTGTTGGTAAATTTGTCTTATTGCAAGATCTATAGCTTGAAAAATTATAAATTTGTATTGTACGAAGCTGCAAGATCTATTTCTTTCTTTTGTCGCTATGTTTATGAGCATATTTGCCTTTTTACAAGATATATAGCTTGCAAAATTGAAAATTGTATTGTGCGAAGCCGCAAGATTTGTTGCTTGCTTTTGTAGATGTTTTTGTAGGCATATTTGCCTTTTTTTCCCAAGATCTATAGCTTGCAGAATTAAAGTTGCAAAAATTGCAAGATCACTAGCTTGCAAAATTCAGAGCTTGTATTGTGCAAAACTGCAAGATGTATCGCTTTCTTTTGTCATATTTTTTGACTTCACTATTTGTATTTTGACAAACTTTGCAGCTTACTGCGTCGTGACTGTTCAAATTTGATTGTTCGTGACTACAAGACATGATATTTGATTTTCTTTGCGATGTGCCACAATTGGCTACTTTTTATTACTATGGATTTTGCATAAAATATAAATAAAGAATATTAAGAGTAATTTCCCCAAAAGATGCTTTCTGATATTTATAATGTAGGGTTTCAATGATATCACCTTCGAAACTAAACAAAGATGCAAACGCTGCCAACGATCATATCATGGCTCCTATACAATATAATTTCCCCTATTTCTCACAAAGGATCTAAACATAGAACTTCCTTAGGTTGATCACATGCTAAGTGTTGGGGATGCTGCTGCCATCCAAGCTTTCGAACTTGTAGCAGTTGGATTTGTACGCTTTTGTTACCTTGTACGGGGCTTCCCACTTTGGGCTTGGTTTTCTCTTTCATCTGCCAGACTTGTTTCATTCTTCTGCAACACGAGATTGCCAATTTGAAATTGTGTCTTTTTTACTTTCTCATTATACACTCTAGCTATTTTTTCTTTGTACTTTGCTTTTGTGATCGTTGCCCGTTGACTTTTCTCCTCGAGTTCGTCTAAATCCAATCTCATCATTTTTAGATTATTGTCCACATTGTATTTTTCCACTTGAAGGGTTGAGTTCCCAATTTCCACTGGTATTCTTCCCTCATGACCATAGACTAGACTATACGACATTTTTCCTGTCGGTTTTTGCACAATTGTTCTGTATGACCATAGTGTGTAGGGTATCTCATCAACCCAACCGGTTCGCTTTCCTTTTAATCTTTATTTGAATTCCTTGAGCTATGGTTTTGTTAGTTACCTCCACTTGACCATTTTCTTGAGAATGGGCTACAAGCATGAATTTTTGTGCAATCCCTAACTTCGAGCACCATTCAGTAAAGTTCCCACTTGTGAACTGTGTACCATTATCTTTGACGATGATTTATGGCACCCTGAAGCGGTAAACTATGTTTTTCCAAATAAACTTTCTTGTTACTTTTTCCATGACTCTTCCCAATGGCTTCGCTTCTACCCATTTCGTGAAGTAGTCAATTGCCACAATTAGAAATCTTGCATTACCAGCTTCCTGGGGGAAAAGGTCTGACTAGGTCGATTCCCCATTTGTAAAATGGCCAAGCTCCATATATCCCTGTTAAAGCGGCCTATGGCTTATGCGATATCAGGGTATTAATTTGGCAGCTTTTGCACTTTAGTACGAAGTTATGTGCATCATTGAACGTGGTTGGCTAATAGTAATCTGCTTGCACTATCTTCTTCACGGTTGTTCAAGACCCTTGATGTGTTCCACATAATCCTTCATGCACCTCTTTCATGATTTCGCCTGCTTGCAATGGTCCAACATACTTTATACGTGGAGAGAAGAAACCTTTTTTGTATAAAATCCCCCCTTCATAAACGTAGTTTCGGAATTGAAATTCTAACTTTCTAGCTTGGATCTTGTTTGCCAGTAATTTTCCCATTGCAAAGTAATCTTTCAACGGTGTCATCTAGTTCACTTCTTCTGCCTGGACTGTTGACATAGTTGTTCTTACTGTACTTCTAATTGGTATGATCTCCACTTTCACATCCTTCTTGGCCTATTAACGAATCAAATCTAGCTGTCGCAAATTTACTCAAGGCATCTGCCTTGGTATTTTCACTTCTTGGTACGTGTTGAACATCAAAGTATTTGAGTTGAGAAATGAGGTGATGAAATATTCTTAAATACTTTATCAGGTGCTCTTCTCGCACTTCATAGTCTCGCCACACTTGCTGGACTACTATCTGTGAATCGCTAAAGCACTTAACACTTTTGACCTTCATTCTGATTGTAAGGTCTAAGACACATATTAGTGCTTCATATTCGGCTTCATTGTTGGTGAGTGGAAAGTCAAAGCGAAGTGAATATTTGTACTCCTGTCTATCTGAATTTACTAGTAGCAATCCTACACCACAACCTTCTTTGCTAGATGCTCCATCAATGAAAAATTTCCATGCAATGTCTTTCCACTTGGATTTCCCTTCGTCGATTCCAAGATGTTCTTGTGTACTTTCCTCTCGTGCATTTGCGCTTATCATCTCCGCAATGAAATCTACTAAGGTTTGCGCCTTTATTGCAGTTCATGGTTGAAACAGGATCTCATACTGCCCCAACTCAAGAGCCCACTTGGTCATTCTGTCGGACTATTCAAGCTTAATTAAAATATTCTTAATTGGGTAATCAGTAGACACGACGATTCTATGACTCTGGATATAGGTTCGTAATCTCCTTGATGAATAAACAATGCTAGAGTTCACCTTTAAATTGGAAAGTATGCCTTCTTTACACTTTGTAGTATTCCACTGATGTAGTATAATGACACTTATCTTTGTCCTTCTTGACAGACCAAAACAGTACTCATTGCTTTTGTTGTAACTGCCAAGTATAAACATAGAGTCTATCGCTTACAAAGCATCATTGCTTTTGCTTGACTGGTTTGATCGAATCACTAATATTTAGAGAACAGGTAGCAATTCTTGGATTGACTCCTCCCATGTTTTGTATATTACATGTGGAATGTATCTTTGTGACTTTGCAAGGTTTTTGTGACCTTTTCTTTCACCTTGATTGGGAGATACTTTCCTATATTGACAAAATTAGAAGTGTCTTCGTTATCCAAAATAACGACTTCAGTTTCTTCTCCCAGATCCACTTGAGGCACTGATTTCCTGAGTGAGCCATTATCCAAGATAATGCTAACCATTTTTGTCTATTCCGCATTTCTTCATGCTTTCATCGTAATGACCATGCACTGTCTAGCTATTTGCTAGTTTCCCCTTATCGTTGGGATTCCTGATGGAGTTGGGAACTTTATCACTAAGTGATTTGGAGATCATATCGCCTTCGATGTATTCATCCATGGCCTACCAATGATAGTGTTAAATGGACTTGATACATTTGTAACAAAAAAGTCGCACATGATAGTGAAATTTTTGTCATTCTCATCTATGGTAACAAGAAGCTGTATGTTACTCAAAGGAGCCTCCGATTGCCCTGTAAATCCTACAATAGAGGATGTAGACTTCTTCAAATCAGTTTGTTTCAATCCCAACTTATCAAAGCAATCAACAAACAGGATTTCAACCGCACTTCCATCATCCACAGATACTCTATGAACCGTGGTATTTCCAATCTTAGCGATGATGAACATTGGTTCATTATGAGGCAAAGCGTTGGGGACCGCATCCTCCTCGCTAATGTTATTGTCTTATCTGAACAAAATCTTTTATCAGCAGGCTCTTGTGGTGGAGAGTATCTAGCTTTGGCTCTCCAAGCATTATTGGACAGAGACTCGGTTGATCCATGAATTGATAGGATTACTTTTTATGGGGCATCATTTGCCAGGTCTTCTTTGTAATCCACCGATGCTGCCATCTTCTGATGTTTTCTCTTGGTATTCGCTATGCCTTGGTTTTTTCCCATGGGATTTCCTACTTTGTTAACTTTGTTGTACTGGTTTCCTTCGTCTTCTTTTTTATTTTGGCTCAGATAACCATTCCTCAAATCATCCTCTATTTTCCTTCTAAAGTTTCTGCAATATTCGATGTTATGTCCATGGTCCTTGTGGAAGGTACAATAGTATTCTCTAGATCGCTTGTCTGGCGGTGCTATTATTGGTGCAGGTTTGCGAAACAACTCCATGTTTTCTTTCCATATTTCCTTTTGCGACTTTGTCAAAGGAGTTTCTAAAAATAGTTTGAACTGCACCCCTGATTCTCTTCCTTTAAAAGGGATATTCCCCTTCCCTTTTTTGACAACGCCTCTATGTGGATATTTCATTATCCTCTTTTCACCTCACTCACATTCTATCTTGCGATTGTATGCATCTTCAGTTCGCACATACTGTTCAATCTTTTTTTTTTCAATTCACTTGGGTTTTCATTCATATTTTTTGTGAGTTCCTTATAAAATTCTCCTGATCGCATGCCCCCTATGAATGCACCTAATGCGGATAGGAACGACAGATCGCGAACTTGTAAACTTTCAGTGACAAGCCTATTGTGGTAATCTGGAAACTTTGTTACTTCACTGGGCTATATTTCACTATTGTTTTGGTAAAATTTTGCTTCTGATAGAAGCGCCCCAAAAACAGGTCTGACAATGATGCCCAAGAACTAATACTTCCATTTGGTAAGTCCTTGTACCATGTCATCATTGTCCCAGATAAAAAGCTAGGGAAAGCTTTGCAAACTAATTCAATTTCCGCATCGTGAAATAGCATGTTGCTATGATAAGAATGTAGGAATTCCTTGGGGTCTATTGTCCCATCATAGATTCTAACGTGCAAGGGTAGCTTGAAATCCTTTGGCATCTTGAAATCGTGAAGATGCAGTGCTAACAGTGACTTGTGTGTATCGTCATCTACCACAATATCCCTTAATTGTTCTTCAAAATTAAGGATCTCATGCCTTTGACTTGCTTTTTATTTTTTCAGTGATTTTGGTTTGATAGTGGCCAAGAACTGATTGTACAAATGTTCTCTATTGGTTTCTAAGAAAGCCGCAAAAGCTCTCCTCTATTTTTCTTAATTTATGTTAAGAAATTCAACTTCTTCTTCATCATCATCCGTATCTTCTTTGTCGTGCTCCCGCTCTTTACTGGGAATGTACATTTGATCTTGACTAGGACGCATGATCTTATTGTGCAAAACTATTCGTTCTTGTGTATGTTGATTCTGACTTCTTTCACTTCTAGTGAACATCATTGTTTACCCTGAAGGGAATGAGGGACTCCAAAAAGAAAATTTTTCTCGTCCTCACAGACGGTGCCAATGATGTGGTATTCCCGATTAGGTTAGATAGCTGATATTCACTGTGTATCACAATGAACCTGTAAAAAAAGCCCAGAAGTAATTCTGGGGAAAGGGCTCTGATGATTAAGTCAGTACTCACCTTCAGAGAATTGGTATTTCTTAGTTTTGACTTCTTTTGCTCAGCCAGTGCTGTCGCTCTTGCATTTGAAGCAGAGTATAGTTGTGGCTCCGTATTGTTAGGATTCCTGATTGTGGGTTGCATCATGGTCCCTATAAACTTGGTTTTTGTCTTCTTTCATAGCTGAGTCCTGATTGTGGTTCTGCCTTTCTCAGTTTGAGACTTAGTCCCTTTGGACATGATCCTGGTTTTCTTGGTTTGTGGCTAAGAGATCATGGGTGTGGTTTTGTGCTTATTAGTTCGCAACTAAATCTTGGGCTGGGCCTCAAGGCTAATACCTTGTATTTTTACACCGCAACATAATGGTGTAGTTGAAAAAAAACATAGGCATCTGCTAGACATGGAAAGATCAATCATGTTTCATTCAGAAATTCCATTGCATTTCTGGGCAGATGCAGTCCTTACTTGTACATACAATATAAATAAGCTATCAACTTCAGTTTTGAAGTGGAAGTCACCACATCAAGTGCTTTTCAAAAGAAAACCTGATTTATTGGATGTTTAGAATCTGCAACTAATACTCAGCCACACAAGAACAAATTTTATCTTAGGTCTTTTCCATGTGTATTTTAGGCTATCCTGCAAACCAGAAAGGTTTTAAAATGTACAATTTAGTCACTAATAAGATCATTATCTCCAGAGATGTTACATTTCATGATCCTATTTTTTCCTTTTCAAACTAAACTTGATTTTTTGACCACATCTGCATCACATTCATCAACTTTGCCTACTACTTCAATACATTAGTAACCTTATAATGTTTTTCCTGAGCACAACATATATTTTCAACATTATTGTACTGATCCTACTCCTGTTGATTTCCCACACCCCATTCATACTGATCACCCTCAGCACAATTCACCTTCCAATCTTTCTGACCATGCTGATCCTACTAGTTCTGTATCTCAACCTCAACCTCAAACTGATCCTCAACTTACTAATCCCATTTCTCTTCTTGATGATATGCAGCGCAATCCTTCAATTTTGTCACATCATAACTCACCACCAGTTCTTTTTCCTGATACTCAATTTTCTTCACAGAGAAGGAGTATCAGAATCAAGAATCAGCCATCCTGGCTAAAAGATTTTGTTTCTACTACTATTGTTGACAACTCATTTTCTCTTACTTTTTTTGCTACATATGTGTCTTTTCTTGTTGCCATTTCATAGGTACCTAAACCATTATCTTATAGAAAAGTCAATCTTAATCCAGAATGAAGAATTGCTATGAACGAAGAGATCCAAGCCTTGAGACAATCACACTTGGAAACTTGTTCCTTTGCCTGCTGGTACGAAGGCAATTGGCAATAAGTGGGTTTATAAGATAAAGTGCAATCTAGATGGAACTATCCAAAGATATAAAGCAAGACTTGTGGCTAAAGGCTATAGTCAAATTGAAGGAGAAGACATCTATGAAAGTTTCTCACATGTGGCCAAAACTGTGACTTTCATATTGTTTTTAGCCATAGTTGCTGCTCAGAGCTGGTTTCTTCATAAAGTAGGTGTCAACAATGCCTTCCTACATGGATACATTAATGAAAAACTTTACATACTACCTCGTGCTGGTTATAACAAGGAATCTAAAGGGTTGGTTTGTAAGCTAGAAAAGTCTTTGTATGGCCTGAAGCAGGCCTTAAGATAGTGGAATCATGTTGTGGTATTCTCCAATCTGGTTGGTTGATCGTGGTTCACCAAGGTGAGCCTGTAAAATAGATCCCAGAAGCGATTTCGGGGAAATAACTCCGACGTTCAAGTCATTAACCTTCTTTTTGGAATCAAGCTACTTTAGTTTAGTTGCACTTACTTAGATTCGCACCCTCCTTCTTCCTTTTATAGTACATCACAAATGTGGCCCCATTTTATCTGTAATGGCCATCGCATGTTTGATCGTGGGACCGAGAAATGCGATTCATAGCTAACAATTGATCAAGGTCCCCGCTTTGTGGGTTAACTCCACTTGCCTTGCGTCCATCTTGCCCTGATCACATCACTAGTTCGCTTCAAGCCCGCTAGTGGTTTTGGCCTTATAAATTATTTTGGCTAGGTATGCACCATAACCCCCCCCCCCCCCCGGCCATGAAGAATAAACGGCATGGAGCAATTTCCTCGAAGTGATTGAATGCAAACTGAAGTTGTATATCAATGGTTTGGACGGTATTTGATTTTATCTTCGTAAAAATTGTGAAGTGTTAATAGCTTCGTGGCTGATACAATTCCTTTTCCACCAACTCTTCAGCTTTCAATTCAAATTTCAAATTTCTTATCTTTATTATTAAGGATGGTAGCAGAGATTATGTTCGAAAGAGTCGCTATTCTATCCGCCTTTTTTGCTATTCGTTTCCGGATTTTCCTAGCATTTTTTTATTTCCTAACGTTTCCAAATTTTCCTGAATGTTGATGTTCAATGGGGAATTTCAATCGAGTGGCTTAATTTAGTGCGCTGTCTATTCACCTTTCACTGTCTCCTTGGTATATGTAAAAGGTAACCCACTTTTGTGTCAGAACTGCATCATTGTGCTTTTGAACTGTCCTCCTCAATTTTGTTGTTTTCTTCCTTGTACTTAAATATTGAAACTCTCTCTTTGTTTCAATTTTATCACCTTCGTTTGCCAAAATCTTCATCCTCTCTGGCCAAATCTAGGTTTTTTGCACATCACCTTTCCTCGTCCCTTTGAAGAGTAAGGTTTGTTTTTAATTTCCAATCTATTTACTATATATTCTGAATTTGATATCATATATCTTTTCTTCAACTTTCTGGCAATATACTGGTTGTTCTTTTTTTCATATATTAACCCAGTCATTTTATCCATCATGCCTTCTCTTAAGCTTTGTTCCGACAAGCTTTTATCTATAGTCGTTTCCCCTAATTAACTCTGTTAATTCCAATTCTAGGATTCTTATTTATCCTCATGACTTCCCCTAACCATGTTGAGTCCCCCCATAGAAGATGCTTATTCCAGTGGGGATATCGGTCATGTCACCGGATCCTCTACCATACACAGTATGCTGGCTGGAACATAATTAGAAAAAATTAAAAAGCTACTTCCAGTTTTTAACTCCTTTTAAACTTTGTGCTCCCACGAACTGTGAATGTGTTTGCACTCCACTATCTGGATATATATCATGCTACTTAGCCTATTTAAACTTTGCCCTTTATTTTCCTCTCCCTCAACATGTGGTTAAAATTCTCTGTTCGTATAAAGTCACATTGTCCCAATTTCACACCAAGGGCATTGCTATCATAATGGGGTTTCTTCAGGTGTGGGAGAAAGCAAACGTTCCTTTCACTCTTGAGTTGTTTCGCATCTTCTATCATCTTTGAAAAGTGAAAAACATAGTAGATGAATTTACCTTTTATCCCGTGACTGCTGGGGTTGAGCTTGTGAGTGGTTCCCCTAGTAATATTGGTCTCTAGAGTACAAAATATTTCTTCATAAAATTTTTAAAAAACCCAAAGTTGTTTTTCCCTTGGGAGGTCATCGCCGTACCTCTCAAAGTTAATTTTATAAGCCCTAAATTCTTCATATCTACAACTAAGTAGATAATGGCAAGTCGGGGTCGTCCACGAAGAAGAGAGATCTTTCTAAGGGTTAAACATATAAGGCTGCTATTAGACAAGAAGTAGATTTATAAATATAGAGAGAGAGAGAGAGAGAGATAAAAGAAAGTAAAAATAGGGGGGTTGGTTGGTTTTGGTCCTAAGTTATGAAATTAAAAGACAAGATAACTAGCAAAGTCAAGTAACTATGCTAATCATCAAACAAACTAAAAAAAGAGATTTAAAACAACAAAAGACAAAGCCTTGGGGGCAATTGATATCCACTTCCAAACCTCATGTATATCATTGAATCATTCACTCATTCAATCACATTCGTTACCTGTGGGGAATGCCGAAGCTTCCTAATTGAAGATCAACATTCATTTTTTCTTAATAGTAATTCTCAAAGACAAACGGTCATTTGCAAACCTCATTGATAATCACTTTAGGAAAAACACACCATAAAGGTATTTTATGGATGACATTATACATGAAGAACCATATATTTGATAACAACAAGCATTCGACCAAATGCATAGCCATTTAACAAAACATAGCATTCATCAGGCTAAACACAGACCAAACCACATTCAAGATTCAACCTTTCATTGCATTTATATGATAAATATGAGAACAATCCACATTAACATACTTATCTATCAAGAATCACAACACATTATGCACAAGAAGTTATAATTCCAAGTTCTTGGATTTTCATGTCAAAGAGCTAAGAAATTATACAATTTCCTAACACTATAACACTTCAATCATACAAACACTTCTTATTCTCAAACAACCCATGGCATAAATGAAGTAAAACATAGCATTAAGAACACATGAATGCTAAACAACAAAAGCTTCAAGAACGAGTGAAACAAGCTATTCATTACTCTAACTAATTGTTATAAAGATAAATCTTCTATCCTTCTTAGATAGAAGTTTGCAAGAGTGAATTTGACATCTCGTGTCAAAGCTCACTAATGACTCCTTTAGTCGATAAATGGCTAAAAGTATCCCATTAATGGCGTTGAGCACGAAGAATTAACAAGCATGGTAACACTTGTAAACACTACACTGTGTCCAAGCATTGAACCAATTCATGCATTTACACAAGATTAGTCAAGAACGTTCAACGTTCATAGACCTCTCCTATTTTCTACAATAAACAATCACGACAAAGAGTTCAACATTATCACATTCATCTAGCAATTATTAACACACCAACAACCTCATAAGCTCTAACTGATGCTCTTGGATGCCATATCAAAATAGAGGAAACGTAGCTACTTTTTCCCAACCATAAAAAGAAATCATACAAGTAATTCATATACTCAAACTTCCAAAAACATTGATGCCATTAACAATCAAATTAAAACTCCAATAAATGCACAATAGCAAAAGCAAGAAATAGATAGAAATAATTCTCAAGAAACGGCTTAGAAGCCTCAATCAATTGCTCTTAAGTACAAAACTAAGCTAAATAATCAAAACCCATAACATAGAAAAAAATCTACAAAGAAAGAAGAAGAAAATGGGAAGAAAGGGTGAAAAACTAGGGTTTTTGAAGCCCCGATTCGGGCATAGAGAGTTGGGGAAGAAGGGGGCTATTTATAGCCCAAGTGGGTCAAGAAAAGTCAAAAAGTGTAGCAGGCGTCGCCTGGGCGGTAGAGGCTTCAGCAATTTTTTTTTATTTTGGCTTGCTCATACGCCCGAGTGGATGATGATCCGCACAGGCGAGCTTCAGTTCGCAGCTTCTTGTTTTACTTCCCACGGGTGAACCGTTGATCCGATTTGGGAGCTCTTGTAGTCATTTTTATAATAATCAAAAAGACAAATCCAATGGTACCACCCTTGGATGCCGGTTCTTCTCGGATCATTCTCCAAAATATGCTTCAAAACATAGATCATTCTTCACCCTCTACTTCGCTCTCCTTCTTCACTTTATCTTCTAGCACTTTGTGAGCGGCCTTCCATCTTCTACCATTCTTGTGAATGACCTTCACTAAACCACTCCGAAGTGCATACGAGCAAGCTACAAATTAAGCTCATAAAATGGAATCTAGATGCATATGAAAGATTTGGATATGAAAACAAAAAATGGTCAGCTAAACCCCTTATGATGTAAACCTACCTAAATCTAGTTATCTTACAACAAAATAATGACAAAAGAGATGTTAAATGCTTCAGAATATACATGCATTTGGCGTCTCATCGAATCTCCCCACGCTTAACTCTTACTCATCCTCGAGTAAGCAAGAACATGCAAAGATCAAAGCGTAAACTAGCAAGCAACAGTTTTTCCAAAGCATCCAACATCGTATTCCTAGATTACGCAATCCCAAGACATAAGAATCTCTCACATCCCACAACCATGGAGACCCCCTCTACCACCGGATTTTTAGCCCGGTTTTCAAAATTGGTACCAAAAATGTAATAGCACCGGGTTTTTTTTAACACCAGTTTTTCAAAAAATCAATGTTAAAATTTTAATTTTAACACCGGTTTTTAAAAAACTTATTTTAAAATTTTAATTTTAACAGTAGTTTTTTAAAAATCGGTGTTAAATTTAAAAAAGCATCGGTTTTGGAAAAAATAAGCACCGGTTTTTAAAAATCGGTGCTGAAAATTTTTAAAATAGCACCGATTATGGAAAAAATATCACCGGTTTTTAAAAACCGGTGCTAAAAATTTCAAAATTCATTTTTCCCTCAAATAAATAGCCAAAAATTTTAAAATAGCACCAGTTTTGGAAAAATTAGCACCGGTTTTTAAAAAATGATGCTAAATATTTTTAAAATTATACTTCCTGCCAAAAAATTGCCGAAAATTCAAAATAGCACTTGTTTTGGAAAAAAATAGCACCAGTTTTAAAAACCGGTGCTAAAAATTTAAAAATAGTGCGTTTTGGAAAAAATAGCACTGGTTTTTAAAAACTGGTGCTAAAAATTTTAAAAACTCATTTTCCCGCCGAAGAAATTACCAAAAAATTAAAATTTAATTTTCCCGCCAAAAATTTCAAAATATCGAAATTTTTTTGAAGTTCAATCTTTCAGCCAAAGAATTAAAAAAATTTGCAAAAATTTCAAATAATTTTGCCAAAAATTTCATGGGCTGGGACCAGCTGCACGCAGCCGCTATAAGCTAATTTTTTTAAACTTTCAAAATTGTTCAATTCTTTTGGTTACTTTAACTAATAACTAAGTTAAGTTAAATTAATCAAGGATCAACCTTTACTGACCTAATATATATAAATAAAAATAAAATTTGTTTACATTAACTAATTAAAGTTCAACCCTTAATTGATTTAGTATACATAAATACTACTTTAACTAGTCAACAGTTAATCCTTGTTTGACTTTCAATATATAAACACTAATAACTTGACTGACTTTAACTAATCAACGGTCAAACTTTACTTGAATTTCAATATATAAACACCAATAACTAAGTTGACTTTAACTAATAAACGTTCAACCCTTACTTTACTTTCTATATATGAACATTAAAAACTAGGTTGACTTTGACTAATCAACGGTAGAACTTTACTTGACTTTTAATTAAACACTAATAACTAAGATGACTTTAGCTAATTAACGGTCAAATTGTACTTAACATTCTATATGTAAACACTAGTGACAAAGCTGAATTTAACTAATCAACGGTCAAACTTTACTTGACTTTTAATATATAAACACTAATAACTATGTTGGACTTTGACTAATCAACAATCTAAGCTTACTTGGCTTTCTATATATAAATACAAGTGACTAAGCTGACTTTAACTAATCAACGGTCAAACTTTACTTGACTCTCTCTATATAGAAACACTAGTACCTAAGCTGGAAAATAGGGCGCGGCCCTGCTACTGTTCATCGTAGTTAGTTTTCGCCGGGTTTCTTTTCTGTGGCTCCTCCTCTCCGGCGAGGGACCTGACATTAATGTTGGGTTCCTTTCCGAGAATCTTTTCATGTATGGCACACCCCTACTCTTGAAGGATTGAAACCCGAATCTGGGTTTCTCACAAATTTTCTCCATTCAAAAATTTTCTAGGATTTTGGAAGTGGATCGGCCTTCCGATCTTGGATTTCGAAAGCCCATAGCTTCTTTATGGTTTCTCTGGGAAGAAGACTTGCCTTTCGGTCTTCAAGTTTGGAGATTTGGGGTTCTTCAAGTTCGAATAACAAATTTTTAGAACTTGGATTTGAAGACCCACAGTTTCACGATGGGTTCTCTAGGATTAATACCTGCCCACTGGTCTTGAAGAGCGGAGATTTTTAGCTGGAGACGAAGACGAACTCCAGATCTATTTCCGGATGAACACCCACACACCCAGTGGAGGACGACGACCACAGTAAACACCTTACCATTTTCCCAAGTAAGCTTTCACCTCTCGTTGGTAATTCTACTGTGGTCCATGGTATTTTTTCCTTTTTGAAAATTATGTGCTCTCATGGGGTGGAATTGTGTACTATGTGGGATTATTGTCCAAGTCTGTGATGAGCGGAATCGTGCGAAATGGGTGGATTGATGTTGTAGTGGGATACATTTTCTAATTTTGTGCTGATTGATGTTGAACTGGGCGGATTCTGGCAAAATTACTTGTATTTTGCTGGTGGTCAATTTTTGCGGATTGCGGTCAGGTGCGGATGTGTAACACCACTCCGTAGGGAAGTATAGGATTCTTATTGTATGGGAATTACTGAGCTGCGGGGATTGCTATTGTATAGCATTTAGTGTACAAGTACTGAGGGCAGAGTATGAACATTGTAGAACTCTGTTTTGTGTAGTAATATGATTTCAGAATTCTTGCAAATGGCGACATTTGTGGAAATTCTGAATTAGAACTCTTTTTGGAAATTCTAGGCTGATTAGAAAAAGATAGATGAGGAGACTTATTGGTAGACATTTTTCGAGAATCGGTGCAGCTCAAAAAGCTACATTCAGGGGATTGTGGATAGATAATATGAGGTTCATAAGAGAGTGGAATTAATGTTGGGTTCCAGTCATAGAGTCCTTAGCTGATGCAGGTGAAATTTATGCTCAAATCTCGGACACCCAACCGGCTTAGCTTGTGTACAAACCCCGGACTAGTTACCCATCCTTGCTAGTGCTTAGAACCCGGTCCTCTTCCGGCCCTGCGTGTGTCCAAAACCAAGGAAAATTCCGGCCTGCAAGTGTTCAAACCCCGGTCATCCAATCTGGCCTTGCCAATGTATAGATCTCGGTAAACTCCCAAGCGCGCTTGTGATCAGATCCCGAACATTACCCGGCTGTGCTAGTCCTAGTCTAGTTGTCATTTAGACCAACAAGTTATGCTCTATGTCAAGAACACAGATTGATTCTTCTTCACTCATGAACATTCATAAGGAGTTCTTCATTCTCGGCATTGGAATGTGATTGTTAGATGAGGCACATACCTTGGGGTACTCTGATTCAAAACAGATGTAAAGAGAAGTTCCACTGTGCGTTGGTTGGATCTAGCCATTTGTCCTCGGCGGCTGGCCATAGTGGTTTGTTTATCATTGGAATCATTAAAGAAAGTATACTCAGTACGTTGTCTTGTTCTTCAATTACATAAAAATCCTGAGAAGAAGACGAGTGGAAGAGCAGATTCTCGAAAATGGTGGATTTTCTCAATCTTGCTTGGATTCCGGCGAGTCATCACCGCCGGAAATACGTACTCCGAAAAATCATCTAGTTGTTGGCAATCTCGAGTAGTAGTCTGAGTGAAAGAAGGACAAAGTTTGGTTGGATGGGCAGATGGTTCGAGGGATGGTTTGAGGGTTGAGGGATAGCTCGAGGATGGAAGGTTGGTTCGAGGGCTGAAAGAGAGTTCGAGGGGTACGAACGAGGGATAGCTAGAATGAGGTATTTGAGTGGTGGAAGCATTCAACTGCTCGAGAGGGACATTCGAGTGCCGGACGTCCTCGAGTGCTCGAGGGTGGCATTTGAGTGTAGTAGGATTTCGAGTGCTCGAGGGGACATTCAAGGATTGAAGATGCCCGAGTGCTGGTGGATCGAGAACCAAAGGGTGGTACGAGGATAGATGGACTGAGGTATTTGAGTGCTGAAGGCATTTGAGTGATCGAGAGGGGCATTCGAGTGCTCGAGAGAGGCATTCCAGTGCTCGAGAGGGGCATTCCAGAGCTTGAAGTGTTTACTGCTCGAAGGGGGGCATTTGAGTGCTGGAGGAGTTCGAGTGCTCGAGGGGGCCATTCGAGTTTTGAAGCTATTCGAGTGCTGATTGTCCTCGAGGGGGGATTCGTGGATTACCCTCAAGAGATGGCTTCTTTGCCTTTGAGGGATGGTTCATTGCCCTCGAGAGATGGTTTGAGGAATTCACTTTGTTTGTCCTCGAGGGGTGGCTCGAGGAGTGCCTCAAGAGATGGATTGTTTGCCCTCAAAGGGAGATTTCGTGGAAGGGCTCTCGAGGGGTGGTTACTGTTTAGTTGAAAAAAAAAACCTTTCCTCATCTAGCTGCATGGCTCTTCCACTGTTTCTTGCATGGCCATTCGAGCCTGAAGGCCGAGTACACTCTCGGTTTTGAAGGCCATCGCCGCACTTCAGCGATGGTTGGGTTGACACCCGTGGGGAACAAACCACGGTTCGAGAGCTGGTTCACACATCCGGCTGTATGGAAGTTGTACTTGTTGGTTGTGCTATTTGCCTGCGTTGTACTGAAAAGTGTAAAATGACATCAGGCTGTCCATTTGCCCAAAATGGAAAGAACGGTTACAAAACCGTTACGCAGGGCATGTGCGGTACAAGTCATGCACGGTCTCTTATCACTAGGAGGTCTATCTGCGGGGAACACTAGGGAGCATAATAGACTACGGTCAATCGGCTCTCAATCCCAAAGAGAAAACCTCGGCGCTCATCCAGAGATTGTTATCGAAGGCCAATAACACCTCTTTATCTTCATCTTAGAGGTGTACATGGTAGAAGCAGTGTGCCAGCTCTTAACGGAGGAGAAAGCATACTACTTCATTTGAAGGCCGAGACCACTCTCGGTTAGGAAGACACCTGTGGGGAACATACCACGGCTGAAGAGCCGGTTCACACAACCGGTTGTATGGAAGTTGCATGGAGTGAGGGGCTAGTGAGTCTGTTCTCATGCCCTCTATATTCTCATGGATGGTTTCTACAGACCCCTGTCAGCACGAATGGGTTAGCATGATTCTCTCACAGGTGGTTTCTACAGACCCTGTCACTATGAAGGGTTTAGCATCTTTTTGCCACCTGGTAGTAGCATCTAGACCAAGGGTAGTTTCATTAGGTTTCATGTATTAAGGGAGTGGGCCAATGTTCCCACTCCCGTACACACTCCCGGTTCCTTTTTATTTACCATTACCTTCGACTAGTGACTAAGTTGACTTTAACTAATCAACGGTCAAACTTTACTCGACTTTCAATATATAAACACTAATAACTAGGTTGAATTTGTCTAATCAATGGTCAAACTTTACTTGACTTTCAATATATAAACACTAATAACTAATTTGACTTTAACTAATCAACGATCAAACTTTACTTGAATTTATATATGTAAA
The DNA here is from genome assembly GCA_037428765.1 of Rubia yunnanensis. NCBI lineage: Eukaryota > Viridiplantae > Streptophyta > Magnoliopsida > Gentianales > Rubiaceae > Rubia > Rubia yunnanensis. Next base: position 57,103,873 of record CM075069.1, on the reverse strand, counting down.
CACTAGTAACTAAGTTGACTTTAACTAATCAATGATCAAACTTTACTTGAATTTCTATGTATAAACACTAGTAAATAAGTTGACTTTAACTAATCAATGATCAATCCTTACTTGACTTTCAATATATAAACACTAATAACAAAGTTGACTTTAACTCATTAACGGTCAACCTTTAATTGAATTAGTATATAATAAATACTAATAAAAATGTTTGACTTTGACTAATCAATGGTCAAACCTTACTTGACTTTCTATATATAAATACTAGTGACTAAGTTGAATTTAACTAATCAATGGTCAAAATTTACTTTACTTTCTCTCTCTATATATAGTTACTTAGTCACTAGTGTTTATCCGCGGGGAACACTTGGAACGGACTACGGTCAAACTGCCCCCAACCCCAAAGAGAAAGCCTCGGCCCTCATCCAGAGACCGTTATCGAAGGCCAATAACACCTCTTTATCTTCATCTTAGAGGTGTATATGGTAGAAGCGGTGTGCAAGTCCTTTTAGGAGGACAGGTCATACTACTTCATTCATTGGAAGACCGAGACCACTCTCGGAGTTAAAGACACCCGTGGGGAGCAAACCACGGTGAAAGAGTCGGTTCACACCACCGGTAGCATGGATGTAACATGGAGCGAGGAGGCTAGTGAGTTTGTTCTCCTGCCCCTCTGTTTTTCAGGGATGGCTTATACAGGCCCCGGTCACCACGACGGGTTGTAATATTTTTCCATGGATGGTTTCCACAGGCCCCGGTCATCACGTCAGTACCAGCTTCTTTTGGTCACCTGGTTGTAACATTTAGATCATGGGTAGTATTTTAGGTAACATGTATAAAGGGAGTGGGCTTATGTCCCCACTCCCGTACATTCCCATGGCATTTTTTTGGGGCCACCTGACTGTACCATCTAGATCAGGGGTAGTTTAGTAGGTTCCATTGTATCACGGTAGTGAGACAATGTTCCCACTCCCGTAGACTCTCACGGTTTCTTTTTATTTACCATTACCTTCGACTAGTGGCTAAGCTGACTTAAACTAATCAACAGTCAAACTTTACTTAACTCTCTCTAAATAGAAACACTAGTGACTAAGATGATTTTGACTAATCAAAGGTAAAACTTTACTCGACTTTCAATATATAAATACTAATAACTAGGTTGACTTTGTCTAATCAACGGTCAAACTTTACTTGACTTTCAATATATAAACACTAATAACTAGGTTGAATTTCTCTAATCAACGGTCAAACTTTACTTGACTTTCAATATATAAACACTAATAACTAAGTTGACTTTAACTAATCCACGATCAACCCTTACTTGGCTTTCTACATAAAAATACTAATAACAAAGCTGGCTTTAACTAATCCACGTTCAACCCTTACTTTGCTTTCTGCATACAAATACAAATAACAAAGTTGACTTTAACTGATTAACGGTCAACCCTTACATAACTTTATACATATACATACACACACACATGTATAAAACAATGATAACTAAGTTGACTTTAACTAATCAACGATCAACCCTTACTTGTCTTAGTATTACAAATACTAATAACTAAGTTGATTTTGACTAATCAACAGTCAAGCCTTACTTGACTTAGTATATATAAACACTAATAACTAAGTTGACTTTAACTAATGAACGATGAACCCTTACTTGACTTTTATGTATAAACACTAGTGGCTAAGTTGACTTTAACTAACTAACAATCAACCCTTACTTGACTTCTTATATATAAATACGAGTAAAAACTCAATAAAGTTATTAGTAAATATATATGTACTTAAATTTTAATATATTTTACTAAATTTAAATATGTATATGTGATAATTAATAGTATATAAAATTAACAATTAAAAATTAACTTATACTTGTTATTTTAAAAACACTATGTAAACGAGTTAATTTTATATAATTAACAATCATTCCTTACTTAATTTATATTAATAATTTTCAGTATTTTAAAATTTAAACATACTCTTAAAAATATATATAAATATAACATGCTATATTAACTATTTAAAAGAATCAATATTCAAAATAAGAAAAGAAAAAAAAAGATATTATAATTATAATTACATAATAATAAATAAGTTTGAAATAAAAAGCTAAATATGAAGGTGTGTTGTTTTAATCCGAACCATTGATTTCTCCCTAGAATTGAATCTGAATCGTAAAATCCTATAAATATATAAATAATCTAACCCTAATTTCTGGCTCTGTTTTTTCTCCAGCCTTTCTTCCATCGTGCTCTTCCAAAACTTCTTCACGCGTACATGGCACCACCACCTCTCCTCCCAAATTCACCACAACTGACTCCTTCCAATGTCATCGCGATCAGGTAGAGACTATGCAGACCAGGGCATCACAGAGATGCCGCTGCGGAGCATAATCGAGGGACGGCGGTGAAAAAATGTGGCTCATCGACAAGATGGCACCGTCGAGCTGGTGTTGGGGGCCTCAAACCCTTGCCAAGCAGGCGCAACAAAGGTGAAGATCCAAGGTGGAGGTGGAACTTGAACTCCTCCTGGAGGGACTTTCGCAACTAGAGAAGGAGCCACGCCGCCGCTGGAGGGTTCCACTGCCGGGAAAGGAGCCCCACTTCCGCTTCGCCGCCGCTGGAGTCCAAGGATGTAAGAACATAGTTATTTTTGTCATTATTGTTACATTTTCTTGATTTATGGGGAAGTAAATGCTAGATTTAACTTGTTGCTTTTGACCAGAAGGATGCAAAAAAAAAGGCAGTAAGATTGTTGGAGAAGCGATGACGACCCGCAATGCTATATAGTGAGCAAATGAACTTGTTTTTCTTGGATTTCATGGATGTTTTGATGCGCAGTGTGTACTATACATGTTCAATGTTAGGAAGAAAAGTGGTTGTTTACAACTTTTTATATGAGTTGGTTTTAGTTCTAACACCATCTTTATCTCTTTGGTATTCCTATATGCATATCAGTGTCGATTCTGGATAAAAAGAATTAACGTTCATCTTCATAATTTGTGAATATATTTGAGAACTATAAGTACATTTTTTACCTTTGGAAAACCATCTCTTAATATGTCTAATATATTTCGGTTTGTTGCCTTAAATTTTAAGTGACCAACTAAGGCCATCTATCTTCAGTTTCATCCCATCTGTAGCTCTCTCGCTAATGTGCCGAAGAAGATTTCATCAATTTTCTTTTATAACCTCACATGCCATTGATATTTAAGTATGCAAATGTTCTTTTCAATTCTAGAATAACTTATCATGTGTGATGCACAAAATCATTTAAACTTTCTGGTTTAACCTTATCTTACTTATCAAAAATCAGATATAGTTGTACTGTAACTTTTCAATATGAGATTATTAGTTCTTAACCTCTAGTTAACTAACATGACTTGATTCATAATCCTCTGCCTTTTATACCCATTTCCCTGGTAATCACCAGATACTACTCTTTTTACCTCTTGTAATTTTCTTCACTTTGTATATTAACTTGTTTGGCTGATTACTTTGTTGCACGAATTTCCAGTTTGTGTACAATATGAAATTCAACACCTTTCCTCAACATGATATACCAATATCTGTACGGTAATATTCAATTTTGCTCTGCTTTTAAAGAACTAACTCGTCTTTCACACCTTGCTCGGATGTGTGGATACCTTTGGACGCATCGCGATCACTTTAGAAACCGACAATATACGCCGGAGCTTTCTGCGCCACGACGAGCATCTTGATGTATGTTATGGTGAGTGTTGGTGTTCTTCATTGTGTTTGTGGTGATGACTGGGTTTTGGACGTGTTTTGTTGAGTATTTTGTGGTGCATAAAATGAAAACGTCGTATTTTTTTATATCTGCTGCATCATTTGTTAATGGGGCTATCTGGACGATCTATGGCCCCATCGTGTCTAATATAATCGTTTGGGTAATTTTCTTGAACTCTTAATCTCTGCCTCTTTTGCTGTTTCTCTGAACGTTTTCTTGAACCATTTGTGCTCTTGATCTTCAAAATGTACAGATCTGAATTGTTTATGTTTTCTTTAAGTGATTACAATTCTCTTGTCTAGGCTTAGCATTATATGAATGTTCTTGAGCTAGAAATGCACCAAATGGTTCTAGAAACTTGTTTATCATTCTCACTTTAAATTTAAAAAATAATCTTATGTTTGCTTTAGATCGTTGTGGTTCTCTTGTCTATTATGTGATATGTCTAGGTTTAGCATTAAATGAGTGTTCTTGAGCTGGGAAATGCACCAAAGTTTAAGTAGTAGTCCAATCTAAATTCAATTTTAATGTTGTCTTTTGAAAGTAGCTTGTACTTTTTTTTGTTACTATCTCAAGAAGATGATTTTCAATTGAAAAATGAGAACCTTTTTGTGCTATTTTGATTGAAAATAATACACATATCTTGTTGAAAGACACATTTTCATTACATAGATTCATTTCCTAGCTATTCCATTTTTTTGTTAATATGGTACTACTTTCTCAGATTTTTTAGAGCATTCTGATGTTTTTGTGAGGTGAATTATAATTAGCATATGTGGGAGGATCACATAAGCAAGGCTAAAGATGGAGGCTTGGATGTGATTTAGACTTATGTCTTTTGGAATGTTTATAAGCCTACTCAGGGAAAGGTATGGTGCATTGTGCTGAAGAGTTTGTACATTTCCTAAGAAATGGGAAGGTTTTAGTTAATTTTGTTTTAGTTCTGCAGTATGACTCTAAAGGAAGGTATGATTTGGTGAGGTTCAGTAAGACTATACAGAAAGCTGGGCTTCATGCTCATATCAGAATTGACCCTTATGTTTGTTCTGAGTGGAGTTTTGATTACTCTTTTTTTCTCTCCATGTTTATTTAGATCTAAACTATGTGCCCCTTTGTGTGTATGTTTGATTTCTTTGTCTGTTTGAATATACAGAGGATTTCCAATTTGTCTTAAGTATGTTCGAAGCATTAGCTTTTGAACATACAATGAGCCTTCCAAGGTAAGATTTACTGATTTAGTTACATTTACCTTTTCCCCCCTACCATTTTTGCAAACTAAATTGTATGGCCTTGTAGATGCATATGGAATGGTACATCTGAGCATTTTTAAGGATCATAGATTCAAGATTAGTTGTGTGGCTTAGCCTTGTGATTTGATGTGTATACGCCACATGATTCAATTGCTAGATCAAGCTAAAGATATGTTTAGTCCCGTAGATAGTTATGTTTGAGATTGTTATGTTTAGTCCCATAGATTATTAATTTTGTATCATAACTTTTTTTGGTTTTATTTCTATATTATCAATTTTGTGAAGTTAACATTATAATTAAATTAATTTCCTACTAAATTGTTAATTTTGGGTGTTTTTTCCTTCCTCTGAAAGCAACAGTGCACTGCCGCTTTCTGAGGAAGGATTTTTTTAGTCGTTATAAATATTTTAGCATCAGTTGCTAACAAAAAAACCCGGTTGAAAAATCTGTGCTAAATTAGCACATGTTGAAAAACTGGTGCTAACAAAAAAATCAGTGCTATTGCGGTACATATTAGCACTAGTTTTTAAAAATAGGTGCTAAAAGTTAGGATTTAGCACCGGTTTTTTTCCAACCGATGAAACCGTTTCATCTGTTACTTAGGCACTGGTTCTTTTTACAAAAAAATTGGTGCTAGAACAAAAAAAACCGGTGCTAAAGGGGGGTTCTTGTGATACTGTCCCAATGCCTAAGATAATCTAAACAACCAACAAACCATAACAAAAGTGAGGTATACATACTTACTCTACCCAAAAAGCCACCCAATAGACGAATCAAGAGAAACATAAAAATTTTCAATTTCTCTCATTTTGCCTAGGAGCCCTCTCAGGTTTTCATCATAACTTCACACACAAAAATTCCAATGCTCACCCTCACCCTTTTCCACACCATTTGGCCTCTCATTTTAGCATAATTTGCCCTTTTGGGTTTTCAACCTATCTGGGCCTCCCACTTTTGCCTATGTTTCCCTCTCAGATTCATCTTAGCGGGAAAATATTTCTACTTTTTTAAAAAAAATTAAACAAAACACTTCAAAGTGGAGCATATGCACACTACAATACAATACAATGAGACATATTCCTCTACCGCCCCACACTTGAAACACACATTGTCTTCAGTGTGAAAAGGACAAGATAAAGAAATAAGAGAGAAAGAAAAAAAAATACTCACAACTAGGACCTTGAAGGTCCTTCCCAGTGATGGCAATGCTCACTCCTCAATGAATGTTCTCTCCTCCATGTTCTCAAACTCCTCCCAATATGAAACTTTGATCCATCCGCTACGAAGACACAACTATGCAAATCCAAATCAACACCCACAAAAGACAACTAGTAGTACTCCTAGATGGTGGTTTTGGTAGTGATTTTAGGTGGTGGATTGTGGTGGTATTATTGTGGTGGTATTATTTTGGTGGTATTATTGTGGTTTTGGGTAATGGTTTGAGGACATGGTTGAGGAATTTTCTTTTCAAGAAAAGAAAAAAAACACTAACCTAACTTAGAAGCCCAGGTTGCCTCCCAAGAAGCTCCGTATTTTTAAGATTTTCCACACGACCCTAATGTTATCCATATGGTGAAGGTTTGAACACTTTCACCATGAGCATCAAAAAGTAGAGAGGTGGGGGGCACAAAACTTTCAAGAGGAATGTTTTGTGGAGGTGGAGATTGTTTAAAGAAGTTGGATGGTTAGGAGGCTTGGGATAGACTTTTGGTTCCTCACTTATCTCCCTCAAAACTTTCGAAGATGGTAAAGTTGGTTCACTAGGTGGGGGTAGGGGTGATGATGATGTAAATAATAATGAATGTAGCACAATCACCTCTTCCTCCACTTCGTTGTCTTCCGCAACCAACTCCTCATCCACTTTAAACTTGAACTCATTTCTCATGGTGACCACACTCACCGAATCTTTGAGTTCGACTTGGGATAATGTATCTTCGGAATCACGAGCTTCCATTCAGTCCACCGCTTCCAATATATTCCACACATGCCTCTCAATAGCCTTAACATTAGAGGAGATCCGAGTGTCCGGTCCCTCACTAGTCTTGGCCAAGTTATTCAAGTTTGCTATTGCATTCATGACTTCCTCACGTGCCAACCTTGAACTTTCTTGTTGGGCTTGGTTTTGGGGCATGGTATAAGATGTTGAAGGCCAACTATTTTGCTCGTATTGTTTTTGGCTCATTCTCAAACCACTAATCCTGACTACCACTCCACACTGGATTGTAAGAATTGTGGTATGGATACCATTCTTGGGCTTCTTGCCTTTGAAAACCAACATCCCCTACCTCTTGGTAGCACTAATCATAATACCTTTGGTTTTGGAAACCAAAGGTTCATTCCTCCGTATAGTGCTCCTCTCTCAACAAATAGCAAGACTCGATAGGATGGTCGGAATGACACATCCGATAAAACCTTGCTTATTGAGCCTCTCTTCTCATCATGAGTTCCCTCAAGGTGAGATGTTCCATTTTTTTTTAAAGAATTCTTCCTATCTACAACTAAGTAGACAATGGCAAGTCGGGGTCGTCTACGAAGAACGGTGGTCTTTCTAAGGGTTTAAACATATAAGGTTGATATTAGGCTAGAATTATATATATATATATATATATATATAAGCAAGTAAAAAGGGTGGGTTCGTTGGTTTTGGTCCTAAATTATGAAATTAAAAGTTAAGATAACTAGCAAAGTCAAGTAAATATGATAATCATCAAACAAACTAAGAAAAGGGGTTTAGAACTACAAAAGACAAAGCCTTGGGGTCAATTGATATCCACTTCCAAACCTCATGTATATCATTTAACCATTCATTCGTTCTATCACATTCGTTACCTATGGGAATGCTAAAGCTTTCCAATTGAAGATCAACATTCATTTCTTCTTAATAGTAATTCGCAAAGACAAACAACGGCCATTTACAAATCTCTGTGATAATCACTTTAGGAAAACCACACCATAAAGGTATTTTATCATTGGCATTATACACAAAGAATTGTAGATTTGATAACAACAAGCATTCGACCAAATGCATAGCCATTTAACCAAACAAAGCATTCAGTAGGCTAAACCTAGAACAAACCACATTCAAGATTCAACCTTTCATTACATCTATAGGATAAATATGAGAACAATCCACATTAACATACTTATCAAGCAAGAATCACAATACATTATGCACAAGAAGTTCTAATTCCATGTTCTTGGATATTCATGTCAAAGAGCTAAGAAATTGTACACTTTCCTAACACCCTGACACTTCAATCATACAAACACTTATTATTATCAAACAACCCATGGCATAAATGAAGTACAACATAACATTAAGAACGCACGAATGCTAAATAACAACAGCTTCAAGAACGAGTGAAACAACTTATTCATTTCTTTAACTACTTGTTGTGAAGACAAATATTCTATCCTTCTTAGATAGTAGTTTGCAAGAGTGAATTCAACATCTCTTGTCAAACCTTACTAATGACTCCTTTAGTCAACAAATGGCTAAAAGTATCGCATTAATGACGTTGAGCACAAAGAATCAACAAGCTTGGTAACACTTGTAAACACTACAATGTGTCTAAGAATTGAACCAATTCATGCATTTACACAAGATTAGTCAAGAACGTTCAACGTTCATAGATCTCTCCTATTTGCTACAGTAAACAAACATGAAAAAGAGTTCAACATTATCACATTCATCTAGGAATTATCAACACACATACATCATTAGAAGCTCTAACTCATGCTCTTGGATGTCATATCAAAAGAGGGGAAATTTAGGTACTTTTTCCTAACCTTAACAATAAATCATACAAGCAATTCATATGCTCAAACTTCCAACAACATGATGTTATTAACAATCCACACTCAAAGCTTAATAAATGCACAATAGCAAAAGCAATAAATAGATGGAAAGAATTCTCAAGACATGGCTTAGAAGCCTTAATCAATTGCTCACAAGTACAAAACTAAGCTAGATAATCACAACCAATAACCTAGAACAAAAATATACAAAGAAAAAAAATAAAATAGAAAGAAAGGGTGAAAAAAAGGGTTTTGGGAGCCCCGAGTAGGGCTTAGAGAGTTGGGGAAGAAGGGGGATATTTATAGCCCAAGTGGGTCAAGAAAAGTCAAAAAGTGTATCAGGAGTCGTCCTGGCAGAAATGGCCTTGCCCCGCTGGAGGCTTCAGCAAATTTTTCTGATCTTGGCTTGCTCATCCGCCCAAGCGGATGCTGATCCGTGCGGGCGAGCTGCAGTCGTTGATCCAATTTGGGGGCTCTTGTAGTCATTTTTCTAGTACTCGAGAAGACAAATCCAATGGTGCAACCCTTGGAGGCTGGTTCTTCTCGGATCATTCTCCAAAATATGCTTCAAAACATAGATCATTCTTCACCCTCTACTTCACTCTCCTTCTTCACTTTATCTTCTACCATTCTTGTGAATGGCCTTCACTAAACCACTCTGATGTGCATACGAGAAATCTACAAGTTAATCTCACAAAATGGAATCTAGATGCTCGTAAAGACCAAAAATCTATTAGGCTAAACATAGGTTACAAAATGAAGGATTTAGATATGAAAACCAAAAACGGTCAGCTAAATCCCTTATGATGTAAACCTACCTAAATCTTGCTATCTTACAACAAAAAGATGACAAAAGGGATGTTAAATGCTTAGGAATATACATGCATTTGATGTCTCAACAAATCTCCCCACACTTAAACATTTACACGTTCCTCGAGTAAACAAGAACAAGCAAAGATAAAAGTGTAAACTAGCATGCAACAGTTTTTCCAAAGCATCCAGTATCGTATTCCTAGATTACCCGAGCCTAAGACATAAGAATCTCTCACACTCTCACATCCCAAAGCCTAAGATAATCTAAACAAACAACAAACCATAACAAAAAAGTGAGGTATACATATAATGCCAACCTAACTTACTCTGCCCAAAAAGCCACCCAATAGACAAATCAAGAGAAACATAAAAATTTTCAATTTCTCTCATTTTCTCTCATTTCGCCTAGGAGCCCTCTCGGGTTTTCATCCTAGCTTCACACTTCTTATTTTTTTTCAATGCTCACCCTCACCTTTCTCATTTTTGCATAGGTCGCCCTTTCAAGTTTTTTACCTATCCGGGCCTCCTACTTTTGCCTAAGTTCCCTCCCGAGTTTTCAACTTAGCGGGAAATCTATTTCATTTAAAAAAAAAAAAAACAAATACAATACAATGAGATATATTTATCTTTACCTCCCCACACTTGAAACACACATTGTCCTCAATGTGAAAAGGACAAGATAAAAAAATAAGGGAGAAAGAAAAAATACTCACAACTAGGACCTTGAAGGTCCTTCCCGGTGATGACAATGCTCACTATTCAATGGATGTTCTTGAACTCCGCCCAATATACAACTTTGATCTATCCACTACGAAGCCACAACTATGCAAATCCCGATCGACACTCACAAAAGACAACAACTAGTAGTACTCCTAGATGGTGGTTTTGGTAGTGGTTTTAGGTGGTGGATTGTGGTGGTATTCTAGTTGTTTTGGGTAAGGTTTTGAGGACATGGTTGAGGATTTTTATTTTCAAGAAAATAAGTAAACACTAACCTAACTTAGAAGCTCAGGTTGCCTCCCGAGAAGCCCCATATTTTTAAGGTCGTCGGCACGACCCTAATGTTATCCACATGGTGAAGGTTTGAACTCATTCACCATGAGCATCCAAAAGTGGAGAGGTGGGGGTACAAAACTTTCAAGAGGAATTTTTTGTGGCGGTGGAGACAATTTGAAAGGAGTTGGGTGGTTAGGAGGCTTGGGATAGTCTTTTGGCTCCTCTCTTATCTCCCTCAAAACTTCAAAGATGGTGGAGTTGGTTCACTAGGTAGAGGTAGGGGGGATGATGTAAAGAATAATGAATGTAGCACAATCACCTCTTTCTCCACTTTATTGTCTTCCGTAACCAACTCCATATCCCCTTCAAACTTGAACTCATTTCTCATGGTGACCTCAGTCACCAAATCTTCAAGTTAGACTTGGGATGATGTATCTTCAGAATTACGAGCTTCCATTTGGGCCCCCGCTTCCAATATATTCCTCACATGCCCCTCAATAGCCTCAACACTAGAGGAGATCCGAGTGTCCTGCTCCTCACTAGTCTTGGCCAAGTTGTTCAAGTTTGTTATTGCATTCATGACTTCCTCACGTGTCAACCTTGAACTTTCTTGGTGGGCTTAGTTTTGGGGCATAGTATCAGATGTTGAAGGCCAAATATTTTGCTCATATTGTTTTCGGCTCATTCTCATACCACCAATCCTGATTACCACTCCACTCTGGATTGTAAAAGTTGTGGTATGGATACCATTCATGGGCTTCTTGCCCTTGAAAACCAACATCTCCAACCTCTTGGTAGCACTCTTCATAATACAATTGGTTTTGGAAACCAAAGGTTCTTTCCTACACATAGTGCTCCTCTCTCAACAAATAACAAGACTCAGTAGGATGGTCGGAATTACACATTCTACAAAACCTTACTTGTTGAGCATCTCTTCTCATCATGAGTTCCCTCAAGGTGAGGCATTCCATTTTAAATAAAAAAACCTTTTTCAAAAGTCCGGAATCATATTGCAAGGATTCTCGATAAAAAATTCACCAAGAACTCAAGCAATACCTACTCCAAATAAAAGCAACCACCAAGAAGTGGAAAATAAAAACTAGTTAATATGCAACCAAAAATGCCCAAACATTTAAAAATAAATGCTTCTTCCCCAACAGTGGCGCCAAAATTTTAGAGGTTGTCGCCGTACCTCTCAAAGTTAAATTTATAAGCCCTAAATACTTCCTATCTACAACTTAAGTAGACAATGGAAAGTCGGGGTCGTCCACGAAGAAGAGGGATCTTTCGAAGGGTTTAAACATATAAGGTTGTTAGTAGGCTAGAAGTATATATATATATATATGTATATATATATATATGTATATATATTGATATAAATGCAAGTTAAAAGGGAGGGTTTGGTTGGTTTTGGTCCTAAGTTATGAAATTAAAAGACAAGATAACTAGCAAAGTCAAGTAACTATGATAATCATCAAACAAACCAAAAAAAAAGTGTTTAAAACTACAAAAGACAAAGCCTTGGGGGAAATATATATCCACTTCCAAACCTTCATATTTATCATTGAACTCATATTATCACATTCATTACCTATGGGGAATGCCAAAGCTTCCCAATTAGAGATCAACATTCATTTCTTCTTAATAGTAATTTGCAAAGACAAACAAAGACCATTTACAAACCTCATTGATAATCACTTTAGGAAAACCACACCATAAAGGCAATTTATCAATGGAATTATACACGAAGAACCATAGATTTGAAAACAACAAGCATTCTACCAAATGCATAGCCATTTAACCAAATATATCATTCATTAGGCTAAACCTAGATCAAATCACATTCAAGATTCAATCTTTCATTGCATCTATAGGATAAATATGAGAAAAATCCACATTAACATACTTATCTAGCAAGAATCACAACACATTATGCACAAGAAGTTCTAATTCCATGTTCTTGGATTTTCATGTCAAAGAGTACACTTTCCTAACACCCTGACACTTCAATCATACAAACACTTCTTATTCTTAAACAACCCATGGCATAAATGAAGTAAAATATAACGTTAAGAACACAAGAATGCTAAATAACAAAAGCTTCGAGGACGGGTGAACAACCTATTAATTACTTTAACTACTTGTTGTGCAGATAAATCTTCTATCCATCTTAGATAGTAGTTTGCAAGAGTGAATTCGACATCTCTTGTCAAACCTCACTAATGACTCCTTTAGTCGATAAATGGCTAAAAGTATCCCATGAATGGCATTGAGCACAAAGAATCAACAAGTTTGGTAACACTTGTAAACACTACACCGTGTCTAACCATTGAACCAGTTCATGCATTTACACAAGATTAGTCAAGAACGTTCAACGTTCATAGACCTCTCCTATTTTCTACAATAAACAAACATGAAAAAGAGTTCAACATTATCACAATCATCTAGCAATTATCAACACACCAACACCATTAGAAGCTCTAACTCATGCTCTTGGATGTCATATCAAAAGAGGGGAAACTTAGCTACTTTTTCCTAACCTTAACAAGAAATCATACAAGAAATTCATATACTCAAACTTTCAACAACATTGATGACATTAACAATCCACATTCAAAGCTCAATAAATGCACAGTAGCAAAAGCAATAAATAGATAGAAAGAATTCTCAAGACATGGCTTAGAAGCCTCAATGAATTGCTCCCAAGTACAAACTAAGCTAGATAATCAAAACACATAACATAGAACAAAAATCTACAAAGAAAGAAGAAGAAAATAGGAAGAATGGGTGAAAAACTAGGGTTTTGGGAGCCCCGGGTCGGGCTTAGAGAGTTGGGGAAGAAGGAGGCTATTTATAGCCTAAGTGGGTCAAGAAAAGTCAAAAGTGCAGCAGACTTCGCCCGGGTAGAAATGGCGTTGACCGGGCGGAAATGGCCTCGCTCGGGCGGTGGAGGCTACAATTTTTTTTCTAATCTTGGCTTGCTCATCCGCCCGAGCGGATGAAGATCCGCGCGGGCTAGCTGCAGTTCATGGCTTCTTGTTTTTCTTCCCACGGATGAATCACTGATCCATTTTGGGGGTTCTTGTAGTCATTTATATAGTAATCATGAAGATGAATCCAATGGTACAACCTTTGGAGGCTGGTTCTTCTCGGATCATTCCCTAAAATCTGCTTCAAAACATAGATCATTCTTCACCCTCTACTTTGTTCTCCTTCTTCACTTTATCTTCTACCACTTAGTGAGTGGCCTTCCATCTTCTACCATTCTTTTGAATGGCCTTCACTAAACCACTCCAAAGTGCATACGAGAAATCGATAAATTAAGCTCACAAAACAGAATCTAGATGCTCGTAAGGACCAATAATCCATTTGACTAAACATAGGTTACAAAATGAGGGATTTAGATATGAAAACCAAAAGCGGTCATCTAAACCCCTTATGATGTAAACCTACTTAAATCTAGCTATTTTACAACAAAAAGATGATAAATATTTTGGAAAATGCATGCATTTAACGTCTCATCAGCCTTCAAGGAACTACAGGGTTCCCAAGTCTAAGCTACCTAGTCTGAATGTTTTTTTACCGAAGAGACGGAGATCGTGGTCACGCTTCATACTCATACACAACATCTTCGCCATGCTAACTCTGATGCTGAAGGTGTTTTGATCATTTTTGTTTTGATGTGTTTGATCTGTAATATTTCTTATTTTGACAAACTGTTATTGTTTTTATTTATTTTCACTCTTTATGTGTTCGTTTGATCTATGATGTTCGTTTTGTTTCAAATATGGACCTAGCTAAAGGTGAAATTAACAGATCTCTCTTTGATAATGGCGATGAGGAGGTGGCTAAGGCTAGTGTTCAGCCCGATAATGCTGCTGGGAGTAACACCCTCCAACAAGGTGTTAATAAGACAGGCCCTGGTGATAAGAGTAAGACTACTGAGAGAGGGGAGACAAGTGGTCATCACCCTGTCGTTGTGGTAAGTCTGCACTTGAACTTTAGTGAGCTTCTTTATATCTTAATCTATTGTTTGAAAAATGCTAACAAAATTTGTCCAGTGTGTTTTTGTCTTATAAGGTTGGTGAAAGCCTTCAACTCTATGAAGAAATGTGTTGAGACCCTGGAGAAGAAAAAGGCAAAGATGAACAAATATTTTTCTTAAAAAGATTAATGATGGGGGACATCCATGTGTTTTGCTCTCGCATCTAGCCAGCCTTCCCAGTTTTCCCTCTGCGGCTGAGCTAAAGGAGTGCAAGGTGTATTACCTAGAAAATCTTCTGTTTAAACCTAGCACTGATATTCCAACTCCTAATCCGGATGCCAGTGTGGCCAGTGAGGTTAATGCAAGCATTGAAACCCCTTCTTAGCAACTAAGCGAGGAAAATCCCACTCAGCAACCAAGCCAGGAAGCAGCTGCTATCGTTGTTCAGCCTCCACCTACCTCCGAAGTTAGTTGATCTCTAGTGTACTGGGTTTTTTGGATTATTAATTTTAAACTTAAGAAAATATTTTGATGTATGTCAGTACTATTTATGTAACTTTTGTTATGAATGTTGACTCATTCTTACTGTTTTACGTTTTCTCATTGCCCTTACTTGTGTGCAGGGCTTCAGTATTTCAGTTCATCATAAATACTTGAACACACTTTTTATAAGATGTAGTGATTCTTTTTTTGAACCTTTTATCTTGCTTCGTGCTACCAGATCTTTCACCAAAGAGTGTGAGGAGGTTGTTTCTTCTGATCGTTTTTCATGCATGGAATCGCTTCCCTTATGTATTGGGTAGAAACTTTGTATTTTATCATCTCCCTCTTTGTCTACAAGTTATCCTTGCAGTAAGTTCATTCATGATGGACATAATGTTAAATCATTTGGCAAGGACACCGCCCATGATTTAGTTGATCTTGAATCTGCTAGCAAGTGTATTCGATCGCTTAACCTCCATGTCTATGTCGAAGAGTGGGTGTTATGTTTAGGCATTCATTTGAAGTATATGCTTCTAGGTAGTAATGATCTTGAGAAGAAGTGGAATATAACGGTAAAGGACACCTAGGATGTTTTATGTGATTTAGTAGGATTATAAGCAAGCAGAACAATCTTATTCATCGTTAACAATTGAACATGGTGAAGATTCTCCGGAAATAAGTAGTCATTGGATAAGAATTGACAACTCAATCGATGTCATCACACATAAAAAACACCCTAGGGTCCAAATCGTAGCCTTAATTAGCTCATTCACAACAAATCATTTTTCCACAGCAGCGTCGCATTCATGGATTTGAATAGGAAACAAAAAACAAAAAAAAAACTAAAGGTACGGCATTCCAAGTAGTAGAGTAAAATTAAATAAAAATCTGAATGATGAAGTAAAAACTAGACTGACACAAAGCTACAGAGTTCCAGATAAGAAATTCTAAGCACTGATAACTTGTTCCAGTTAATAAACCAGGAAACATGAATGCACATCTCGAAAGACCCTGGCTGCGATCTTTGCATAAGCATCCCCTGCTGCTGCTCTCGTGAAAAATATCAGTGTGGTCCAAACTGGGTTTAGGGGAATGCCATTAAGCATGTGTGTGTAAATCATAAACTTGACTAGCAACACAAGGAAAAAAAAAACTTACAGCGATCAAATGGCATCAGAACGTATTTAATTAAGCATTCAAAACAGCTCTGTGCACCATAGTCTCCTTGTGGATTTGATGGCAACTCTTCTCTACAAGGTCAAGAAGCTTTTCCAAATTTGTAGACCATGAATTTAAAATATCATTGCTATCCATTGCAGCTTGGAAACATACAACTCCTACTGCCCTGTCAACTTTTGCAACCAGTACTTTGGAAACAACCATTTCTGACAGATGTTTCTCAGCATCCTGAGATAAATTAAGAAAAGAGCTTAAACAAGTGGACAACCATACATTTGACAGGAGAATTCGTCAAATCAAAAGCAGAGTACTTTGAAAGTCATAAAATTTAGGGAAGTTTTAAGGACCAAAAGCATCTAAGCCACTACAACATTTTGCACATGCTTTAATCTTGATGAAGAAAATAAATGCCAAGTGCAGAATCGTGTGGACAAAACAGAACATGATATGTGCAGAATATGATCAAGAAGAGCAATTCCTATGCACTACAATAGCTCAGTGCTTGTTATAAGCATGAAAACCAGAAAAGACATTACATGGGCCTTCTCATACATGGGAAATTACAGGTGCAAAGAGCTAGAGCATAGAAAATAGAGAACAGGTAATAGATGCGACGTAACTTATTTCATTGATGCAGAGTATGATATAAATTAGGAATAACTGACACAATGGGAGAAAATCATGGTCTTTAAATAACTGTTCCTGGCCATAATAGTTCAAATGACAATGGGGTGAAGCAAAAAAGCAGAAACTCAATTCTTATATGGGCCTTCATGGACTAAATTTTAAATGATAATTATGATACTTAATGAAGAGGATACAAACTAAATTGTATCAGCCAGTGTCATCCAGAATGTCGTAACAGAAAGGAAAAAGAAACAACAGTTATTTCCAACAGTGCAAACCAAATACCCAAAGAGCAGAGAGTACCAAAGTCCATACCACACCATGATGTCAATTTGTTTTATGCACTAAAGCAAGGAACTAGTAACTACTGTCCAACCATCGTGGATTCTAGGAGTGCTATAAACAAGAATTTACTACCTATCTTCCACATCCTATTAACCCAGCTAGGGATGATAATAATTCATTGTCAGACAGTTGAAATTAAAGCTAGAAACTAATACACATTGTATTGAACTGCATTACTTTCATATCATATGGTGTAATTGACAATTGAATAAGAGCTTGACAAAAGAAACAAAAGAGGGCAATATAGTGTTATTCTTCCCAGAGGTAGTTTGGTCCTTCAGCCACATTACATGACTTCCAACTCATGGACAAGCACACAGATCTATACGTTGAACGGAGAAAAAAAGGCAAAAGACACAAAACACTACAAACAAGATGTCTAAAGCATAAGCGCCTAAAAGTAGCTGGTCCTGGGACTAGTACCTATCAGGTTATACCAATCTATGTTCTCAGATTCTATTCCCATGAAAAAATAGAAGGAAGAAAAGCATACACACACAGAATGAGATCCCAACATACAAAGAAATTTCACTTGAGAAAAAGATTACATTATAATAATTCCTAAAAGTTGAGTAACCTATTATAACTTTACAAGAGCTTCAGTGGAAGGAAGGTTGCTACAATCTCAGGGCATAAAAATGAATAGGATCCCATGTAAAGCCTTTCAAAATAAATCCAAAAGAGATTTCAACCAAGTGAATCAAACATTGGAAAAAAAAATATCATAGTAAATAATGCTAACCTGAACACTAAGGCACAATAAATCTGCAAGTCTCTGCAAGTTCAACCGAGAGTAGTACTTCGAGATAACAAGGATGTTCTGCAGCACAACAGTACTTTTAGATCAGTGAGACATTTTTCACTTAAAGAAAACTAGAGAGAATATGCAATTGAGAATTACATGTTCAATCACTCTAAGACGAAGATCCTCAGCAGCTTTATCTGACAAAGGGCCACCAAGCATGGTCTTTTCATTCTCAAACTCATCTTTAAATGTATTCCAGAGAGTTGTCCACTGGATGACCTCCATCGTAACCAATTGCTTCAACAACAGCCTGACAGTCCAGATCCCATAAAATCAATTAGATTCATAAATGCATATAATATTCCTCCAGAAAATGACAAGACCAAATATCATAGAAGGCAAACCCAAAATGAGGAATCTCTGAGAGATTCTTGTCCTCCAAAGTTGAGTTAAGAAGACTTGACTGCATAGGGTCATGTGGTGAAAGCACCAAATACCAGCATATTTTCCTGAGCACCTGAAATATTAAAAGCATGACTAAGATTAAATCATACATGTCCCGCTAAGCACAATTTCTGAGTATGATAAATAGAAGTTTCAAGTGAACTCAAAGAAGTCCAAGAGGCCCCTTACCGGAATCCATAGCGCTGGGTCTTCTTTAACTGAAGGGATGTCGTATATTGACTTGTAACAGCGACATATTTCAAGATAATCATTGCTATGTGAGTAGTACCTGCAACATTGGGAGATATATCACTATTATCAATCATAAAGGTCTACTAAGGCATTTGCAAATGCTTCTGAAGTCTGACTACACTATATATACAATGGAAATAAAATCTGTGTACAAAAATTATCTTAACATTCAAATGCTCTCATAACTTTGGTTATACAGTTCCCTAAGTGTCTATATATGGTCCTAGGGACTGAAGCATAACTGATAATTATCCACACACATAGTATAATAAGAATTCCATGTTAAGGAAAAAGCAATCAGTGAGTAATACCGTATCATTAGTTCATAATAGATCCGTTTCAACTCCAAGATCGACGGAATATCAGCTGGAGCCTCTTCAACCACATTTTCACCTTCCTTGGGTTTTTTCTTTTCTTTCGAGGTATCCACTTCAAAAACCCTTGGACTGATCTTTCGCGAGAGTATTTGTGCACGAACATAGTCCTGGCGGTCTAGACACAGACGAACCTGCAAGATGGTGTCATATAAATTTCACAAGTATTGCAAAAAAACAAAAACATATATTGACAACTGAGGCTAAAAAATAAAATAAGGAGAACCGCACTTGCTCAAGAATGAAGGCTATTTTCTCTGTTTTTGCCATGGCACCAAACGTTTCGACCTGTAACCAAATACATCACTTGCAGTGAGCATGAGAAATAAACCACCACATGTATCATCAAGAATAACATAATCCCGTTAGTGACACTGACCGCAATCTCTTGCATCAAATCAGCTGCCTCAGCAATTAGACCCTGTTCTTCTTTGATCTTTGCTAGCTTCTTAATTAGGCGAGCCCGTTCAATCTCAACATATATCTGTTAAATAACAAAAGAGATAAGGTGATCACAGTACAACTTGATGAATGCCTTAATCAGAAATCTTATAACACGTGTTAAAACAGGTTTAAAAACCCACTCACCTTTCCTGCAGACACACTGTTAAGAGTCTTGATAAGTTCTATCTTAGTTTCCAAATCTGGTGTCTGGTCAATATATTGCATTGCCTGCTGGACCATCGCCTGTACTGCCTGTAGAAATAACAAAACCAAGCAGGAAGATTATTAGTTTTAGGGCTTCACGAATCAGATTGACTAGAAAAGGATATACTAGGCCTAGTTACTGTTCACTTATTCTTTATCGAGAGACCTCAACAAGCACAACATATTCATTGTTAAGATTATATCCAGATGTCCATCAAGCCATTTTAGTCTCCAACACACTGCCTCTATCCCAATTGAGGGTTCAGTTTTCTGTTCTTCACTATTGAAGAAGTATTCTTAACCATTAAAATCTTCAATTATTTGTAACTAAATAATATTAAAAAAGTTGAGAATTTAGTTTAATGCAGCACGATAATGTTTATACCTATACAATGATGATATATGACCGCCAAAATGGAAAATATCCAATTTGGACAGTAAATCGGGGTCGGAGGGAACACCAAAATTACAACATCTCCTACGATTTTCCAACCCTAACCAAGCAATGCAAGTGTAGCATACCTGTTTCAACTGGCCGCGACGCTTGGACAGAAGCATAATCTGATCATTAAGGGTGCTCCAGGCGCCAGCTTCGAAACAGAGCTGGAGAATCTCCGTGACGGCATCTCGCGTGCCGGAGACGTCTCCATTTTGTCTCATCTGCTTCTCCACATTGAGCAGAGCTTCGATTTTCGAATCCAGTGGGCCGTTCGCTTTGGCTCCCCCTTCCTACATTACAAAAACAGCTTAAAACTAAGAATCAAACCCAAAAAACTAAACTTCAAGCCGATTCAAACACAATCGATTTACCATCTCTGGTGTTGCTTTTGTTGTCGTAGCTGAGTTCACAAGAAACCTAAGAGAGAGAAAGAGAGAAGACCCAACACGGAGCTGAATTGCAACTTGAATAAATATATACTCCGACGCTCGTTTAAATTTGGGCTCACTATTTTATTATTAATCCGACGCCGATTGGTATTGTGTCTTCAGGTTGAGGGCACGGATAAAAGATCTTAAACATTCGGGTCACTTTTGCCTTTGGCCCATCGTGTTAAGCCCATCTATCTTTGTCTTTTCCTTTTTTTATTTTAAAAAAGAAAATTTGTATCATTAATCATGTGGAAAGGTTACAAAATTTGGAGTTATGCTCCAAGATAAAAAGTCCGACAGACTTGATTTAAGAAATTGTTCCAATTTCCGGGCTATCATATTTCCTGTTTGGGTATTCATTTCAGAATTTAATTTTGTACAATAGCTAGCTCGGATTTGATGACCTCTATAAGTAGACCAAAATCCAATCTATCTTTCTCTATATTGTGAACAACGTGAATGACTACTTGCGCATCTCCCATGATTGTGTCTGGGGGTAGATTATGGGTATCACAACCCTTTAAGGCAACAATTTACGCCAATGCTTATGCAATTTTTGTAGAGTATGATTGTTTTAGCCTTATAGACTCCCCGTAAAGCCATGTTTTTTTCTTCTTATTGAACATACCATCCATGATATGTAAACCTTGAATTTGTAGCCGCATCAAATTATAATGTTCTTCCTGATGCACTTGTTTTCAATGCTTGCCCCGCTTCATTTCTGTAGACCTCTGTTATAACAATGAGATTGTTTGTTTGACCTTCTTTGTTGTCCTCTATCTGCTTTAGCGTTTGGTGGACAGCTTGAGAAGGCACCAAGCTATGACTTTTACCATGAAGTAGCTCGTTTCTGTGATACCATAATTGGTTAAGTAATATGGAAATTAAAGACTTTATGTCTTTGTCTACTTCCATGATTAGGTTTATAGTCCATATAATCCCACTTTGTTGCTAATATTTATAGATATGTTCGTGTAAATCCGCATCAAACCATACTTGATGAGCTAGATACCAGTGGAAGAAAATGTGTTCAGCCGATACGTCATCTGAGGATACAAATAAGACATGACTGCTCCGGTAGGAAAAAAGCTCTGGAGAAAAAGAGGTCTGTCCCCTCCAACGCATACTCTTGGCCATCTTTTCTCCATTAACATCTGCATTTTTCCTCTCTGATCCTTGCTCTTCCGGTGAGGAAGCTTTTGATGGGTTTTTTGGTGGATTTTTTTGAAGATTTCAGGTTTGGCTTGGGAGAAGATCCTTTTTTCTTCTCGTCAAATCATCATGTAACATCATCGATGTTTTGTCATGGATGAATTCGGATCTGTTGGAACTTTAAGTTGACCGAAAGGAGCCATTGTTATGGGTAAGTTTTCATGTTAGAGGTTGTTCTTGATATTGAATGCTTTTGAAGGTCCAATCTTTGTTTGAATAATTGGAATCTGTGATGAACCGATATATTTGCTAAATGAAAATCTTGATTTTTTATGTAGTTGCATTTTTCTTCAGATGAACTTCAATGTGGCCAAGATTTTTGGATGATTTATTTGTTCAGGTTGATTAGATTTTTGCATCAACATGGTGTACTTGGCTGTGTTTTTGGATTGGGTTCCTTATTGCCCACAAATTTACTATCCAAACTAATGAATTTGAATGATACGAATTTTCTGGAATTGATTCGGACCTTGGGTCATTTTTCCGGTGTCTGGCCTCTGGAAAATTATTGGTATAATGGGCACTGATTATTATTTGGATTTGAGCATTACTGGTTGTGAGTTTCTGGAATTTTGCTTCAATTTTGTTCCCTCCTTGTTCGAAAATGGATCCACCCGACTCTAGGTTTTCTTTGGCTCGCATTAGGGAGGAAAAACTAGTACGGATCCAGTGTGTTTTTCTAGACCATTTTCTGGGCTTCAACATGGCTCCGGTAACTTCTCCCGGCTGTGATTTTGGAAGATTCATTTAGAATTCCTCAGATTTAGCTCAAGCACGATGTATTTTGTCGTGTTTTTTGCTGGGTTGCACTTTGCCCACAAAGTTTGATACAATCGGGGTATTCGTGCGTGTTTTTCTGACAGCATAGGAGGAACGACGGCGGTCTGATCACGATTTTCTGGAAAGCTAAGGTAACTGAACGGTGGGTCGCGCAGTTGGGTATTATGACCCGAGAGGAGGAAATGAGTTAGAGGCAACTAGGGTTTCAAAAAATGGGTTGGCAGCGGTCGGGTCATTTGACCCGCAAGCATGGAGTCGGGTCTGAAGCAACTTAGGGTTTCAGAGGTTTGAGCCGAATTCATTTTTTATTGGGCTGAAATATGTGGTATGGGTTTATGATGGAAACAGGTCGGCGACTGGGTTATTAAACCCGCGAGTTGGAATCCAGGTCTGAAGACCCTTAGGGTTTATAAAGATAGGCTGAGTTATTTTTCTTCTTGGGCTGATTGTCTGGGCCAAGGGGATTAAATGTTGTTGGGCTGATGGGTAGAAGACCAGGTTAGTAGATCCGCAAAAAAAATTGAACCCGGGTCTGAGGGTACTTTTTCATTTTTGGAGGCTTGTTTGAGCTCCTTTAGCTGGGCCGAAATTATTTAATTGGTTCGAGTGACTTCCTTTTGTTACTGGCCTGAATTGTGCTTTTATTTAGGAGCTAAATTGGTTTCTTGGGAGTAATGCATCTGAAAATTGGGCTAAAAAGTTTGCTCTATTGGGCTGAATTTTTTATTAAATTCAAGCTGGGCCTTAGGGGTTTCTAGTGCACCCAGGCTTATAATAGAGTAATAGAGCAATTTTTGGACATTACTCTTGGGTTGGTTTAGCATTTATTGGAGTATATGCGTGTACCTTACAACTTTGATTCTCTTACCACCGGTTTGGGGAATTGGCACGCATGGGAGTTTATCCCATTCTTTTGGAGATCTATCGAGTTCCAACAGTTGCCAGAGCCATTTTCCTTTTAGCATACTGAGTCATATGCTTTCGTAGCATTGACCACACTCTAGCACAGACGGGTGATGGACATCACCCATTACTTGGGGATCTTCCAGGGGAGAGAATGAGCGTTGACGAGCACCACTGATGGCAAGCACCACCTTTGAAGGCCTCGATGTTTGAGGTAGATACAACACTTAGTAGCTTACGGTCCAAGGGGAATGTTTCCTGGGCCATAGCGGTGATTCTTTTTTGTTTGTTTCACTTTGGTTTTGTTGCACTTGGTTTATTTCATTTGTGCCTCACTTTTGGAGGGTGTGAACACTTTGTAGCAGGCGGCCTACTAGCTTAGGTTCTCGTCTGCGGTTCCCTTTTGGGTTGATGTAGTATTATTTACCTATTTCGTTGAAGACATGACTGCTCTACTGGACATTTTCGTTGTAGGAGTGTCGATGATATTGGTCTCTGGTCTTTGCATATTCGCCACATGAAGTGTCTAATTTGGTAGTACTGTTAAGTTCCATATTGTCTTCCAGTGGAGGGGTGGTTCACTACTGTTGCTTGCCATATATCCCACATCATTCAAAAAGGACAAGTTATATATAACTGGTATCCTGATTTTACCGAGTACTTATCGTCCACTGTTGGTTTCCATATCCAAATGTCTTCATATTAATTTTGTGGCCTCGGTATTGAAAGAATTAATTCCGCTTCTTCTTCGTTGAAGATCCCTATGATAAGTTATGAGTTCCACCTCTTTCCATTTTCCTCCACGGGATTGTTAACTGTAGCATTTTTCGAGTAGTTTAATGGAAGGGATGTTGCCTTTGTTTGGTATTGTCTTGGAAGACACATATCATATTTTACTCTTGTGGTTTCAGTGTTGCATATTCTTCTTCTTATCCTTTTTAGCAACTGATTATGACCCTCAATAATTGATTACCACACATATGAGGGGTGATAACCAAGCGTTGCTTATATCAATCATGTTCTTGGATAGTATATAGCCTTCAACAGCTTTGATATGGAAGATGGAAAGTTTGTTAGTAACCTAGCATTGCCAGGTTAAAATGTTTTAAAATTTGAAGCCTAACACCCCCCCCCCCCAATTTCTTTTGGGGTACACATAATAAGCCATTTTTTCAAATGTATTTTTCTTTTAGCATCCGTGCTTCCCCAGCAGTACTTTGCATACAACTGATGGATACTATCGATAAGCGTCTATGATAGTTTAAAGCAGGACATTGTGTATGTTGGACTGGCTTGTAAAATTGCTCTAATTATCAATTCCTTTCCCCTTTTCGATAATTGCTTATGCTCTTAGCTTTGGACTTTTTTCTAGATCTTTGTCTTTATGCTTTCAAGTGACGAAGATTTTGATCTTTCAAAAGTGGTTTGTAGTCCCAAGTATTTGTCTAATCCCTCTGTTTCGATCATACCCATAATGTTTAGAATGTTATTTCTTGTATTTCTATCCACATTAGGGCTGAAGGAAATAGATGATTTATCAAAGTTTACTCTTTGGTCAGATACTTTCTCGTACTCTTCCGGAATCTATTTCAAATGTGTGGCTTCAGTTAATGTAGCTTCTCCAAATATTAGTGTGTCATCAGCAAAAATAAAATGAGAGAGAATAGGTGTTGATCAAGCTATCCTTAAGCCAGAAATCTATTTTGTCCTTAATTTTTCTTGAAGCATATTCGATAACGCATCCTCACAGTTAATAAATAGATAAGAGGATAGTGGATATCATTGTCTGATTCCTCTTATCAATTTGAGTCTTCCAAATATTTTTCCATTTAGCATGGAGGAGAATTCAACCGAGGTTATGCATCTTTGAATGAGATTTATGAATTCCAGCTGGAAGCTCATATTTTATAAGACTTTAAGCAAGAATGGCCACTCAACTATGCCAAAAGCTATACTCATATCCAGCTTGATAGACATATATTCCTTCTTTGTAGTTGTGTTTCCTTTAATGTAGTGGTGTGCTTCATGGGCCACTAATATATTGTCTAATATGAGTATGCTTGGTATGAAAGAGCTTTGCAACTCTGAAATGATATTTCCCATAATTTTCCTTAGCCTATTCGAGATGCATTTTGAGATAATGCGATAGATAACATTGCATAGACTGATTGATCTGAAATGCGTTACTTCAGTAGGCTTTTCAACCTTTGATATTAGAACCACCATTGTATTATTGATTGAGTCCATAACTTTCCCATGATTCAGGAATTGTAAAGCTGAGGTAGAGACCTTCTGTCCCACTATGTTCCAATATGTTTGGAAGAACGATGGTGGCATTCCATCTGGCCTGAGTGCTTTATTAGGGGTCATTTGCTTCAGTGCTTGAAACACTTCTGTCGGTGAGTACTGCCTGCGTAGGATTTCATTCGTTTGAGTTGTTATCATTGGTTGGATTCCTAAAATTGATTTACTAACATTATCAATTTGTGGGTTATCAGATGTAATCAGAGCCTAGTAACAGTGGAGAATCATATTTTCCATTTCATTTCCTTCCATACACCATCTTCCCTGATTATCTCTTAGCCCATGAATAGTGTTCCACCTTATTTTATTAGCGAAAGAATGGAAGAATCTTGTATTCATGTCTCCTTTTTGGATCCAATGTTGTTTAGCTCGTTGTTTTCCCATCATGTCTTCCATATCCAAGATTGTCTCCAATTCCCATTTTAGATTTGAGATCTTTATTTGAGTTTTGGCAGTAATTAAACTAGATTGAAGATTTTGAATTTCCTTAGGTAAGAACTCTGTTTTCTTTTCATGGCTATTTAATTCCTTATAAGCCCACGATTGCAATTCTAAAGCACAATTTTGAATTTTTTCCCCTAAGGATCTATTTCCATTTCATTGTCCTTCCAGTTATTTCTTACCATTTGTTCACACGTTGGTGATTACATCCAAAAATTCTAAAAACAGAGTTGACGTTTATATCTTGCACTCTGATTGGTAGGTGGATTTGTTTGTATTTTCAAAAGAATTGGTGTATGATCAGATTGGTGGCTGAACAAGTGCTTAAATTGAGAGGCCAGGCTCGATCAATCCAGTTTTGCATTGCAACAGCTCGATCAAGTCTTGCTCTAACCGTGTACGGGTTCCTCCAATCACTACTCCAAATAAATTCAGTTCCATTGTAGCCAAATCTTTGAAATTGCAGTCATTAAGCGCATTTCTGAATACCTCAATTTTCCATTCCGGCCATCTGTTAATGCTTTCGAGTTCGTGTTGATGTAGGGTCTCATTAAAATCACCTATACAGAGCCAAGCCAGTGTCAATGTTGCACTTAAGTTCGGAAAATTTTCCCAAAATTGTTTACACTTACTTGTATCTGGTTCCCCGCAGGTACTCGAGCAACGCCAAATAGATAATGTAATCATATCTTTAACTGTGAAATCAATAAAATTAAAATAATACAAGAAAATCAAAACATGATACTTTTATTCCAAAGTAAAGCAAGACGTCCTGAATTTCCATTGAAATCAACAAAAATTACATGAAAATACAATTGGCCTCTTAATTTTGACATAACAAAAGAAGAACAATCTGTCTCAGAAAGAAAAATAAAATGAGGATGAAACTTGCAAACAAATCTTTTAAAATTTCTAACTGCTCGAAGATTGGACATTCCCTGACAGTGCCAACTAAGGCAATTCATTGATCTCGATGGGACTGGATTTTTCCAATCTCTGTCGCTAGTCCATGTGTGGAGAATCCCACATTGAAAATCAATCCCGAAGGAAAGAGGAAATCAGCATGCACTTCATCTTCTTTTTTTGAAGATTTTTTTTGCGTCACCACTACTCAACTCCCTAAGTTGATCACATTTTCTTTTTTCTTCTTGGGTAGCATCTGTTGTAGAAATTTTATTATTACCGAAGGCTTCTCCATCTATTGGGATTTCCTCCCATTTTCACCCTAATCTCTTGAAATGGCCTTTCTTCATCACCGGCTTATTCGTACTTTTGGGGGTGCCATTCTTCAACCCTGCATCAGATAAAATATATGTTTTGTTCTTCTTTTCTGCCTGGAAGTCAGCTCCGCCTTCTTTTTTCTCTCCAACCATAACATCTAAAACCTTATCCTTCGCTAAGATAATTTTTAGCTATGATCAATTTTTCAAGTTTCCCAGAATTTTATTCGAAATAATATTTAATGTTTTCTCCGATGTGAACTATGGTGGCTCAGTGAAACCCGACGGTGGACCATGGTGGGGAAGCCCGTACGAAATGTACACTAGCATCAAAGATGGGATACTTTTGATGGGAATGAAAAGTCATGTAGGTGCTTGATGGGATGATTGGCCAATCCATTCACCATCTCCTCTTTAGCATCCAATAAGTTCAGCGGCTTCGTCAAAGTTGGAGAAATCAAATCCAGCTGCAATAAAGAACTCCACTCTTGAATAGCTGTATTACTTGACATGGTTTTACCCAAAAAAGGTTAGAGAGGCTGAATTCCATGTTCGGCGGTAGCCCAGGATGATTTATTGCGAATAAACTTTATCCCGTTGGGGAGAAAATTAGGTCGCTAATATTTCTATTTGACCGATGTAATTTTGCCATTGATTGTGTAGATCCTTGTGTTCTAACGGCTCTGAATATCAGACTGAACACATGCATTAATTCCCGCTGAAAAACTGCATGGTTCAGCTGTATTGTTACCATTTCCTATTTAGGTGTCGCCTTCTGCTTACCCTAGTCCATGCCAGTACCACCATCTTTTCAAGTGATTCTATTTTCCTATTTATCGTTCCCTGTACAACCTTCTTTCTCAGTCTGGATTCCCTGTATAATTGTTCTTTCTGAACAGCTGAAGAAAGCTTTTGAGAAATATTGGTGGTGGGTTTATTACTGCCAGGTACATTCTCTATCTGCTGGTTTGTCTGTAACAATGTTGTCTCATTGTCATAATAGAGCAATTTTGACACCCATCTCATAGGCATCAGTCTTTCTCTGCAAGGAGTGTCTTTTGAGGGGCAGTCAATTTTTGTATGATCAATATGGCTACACAGTTCACAAAAATGAGATGACTTATCATATTAAAAATAAAATGTAAACATTTTATCGCTGATATCATCCTTGAAATCATGTATGCGTGGAATGGCTTCGTCCACCGAGAGTAGCTGTGAAACCTCGAACCCAATTAGATTAATAAATAAAATATACCTCCTATACAAATCATGTTATCTGACTTGAACCTTTTAATATCACTTTAAATGGAATATATATATATATATATATATATATATATATAAATTTTGAACGATGTGCTAATTATAAAGTACAAATTCGGAAAAATAATTATTATGGATTAACCTAGATGTTAATCTCGGACGAAGTAAATTTGAATTAATAATCTTAATTATTGAAAAATATATATTAGTTAATATCAAACGATGATAAAGTATTGGTGTTTAGTATAGGTTTCACTTAAGAAAGATGAAGGAAATAATAGTACGTTGAATCAGAATGGAAACGCGATATACAAATTGCACATTTTAAAAGAGTTAAGTAAGAAATGATAAATTGAGTTGTAAAATAATTATCTAGATTTTTATAAAAACATCTCTAATAGTTTACCTTGTACCTTCCTCTAAAATGAATATTCCTTTAAATTATTGAGGAACACTAATTTTATAACTTCCTAATGTTTTTCATGCTTATCACAACTATATGTAATAGTCATTTTCATATGTAATTACAAATAAGAATAAAATAAATAAGTTATCATTTCTAGTATTATTTTGATTTCAAGGAATATAATTGTGCGTTTATATATATATATACGTATATATAAATATATATAATTGATTATAAGTATTGTAAATTAAAAGGAAGAAAAGCCAATAAATGAGACAATAAGTAAACGAACAAAATTAAAATACTCACCAAAAAGGAAAACAAATAGTACGCTGGAATGTGGTGGCATAAGGAATTATTTGGGTACAGGAGAAAACAAAGAAAAAATTTAGTAAATAAATAAATAAGAGAAATTACCGAGAAGAGAATATACATATTTATACATATGTACATATATATATATACATTATATAATAATAGTAATAATAAGCAAATAAATAAATAAGCAAATGAATAAATAAATGTAAGAAATTACCATGAAGGAGAAGCTGGCAGCTGATGTGAAAAAAGAATTCAAAGTTATTTTTTGGGCAAGTGGATATAGGCACTTGATGGTTAAAGAGATAAAATTCTAGGTAAGAGGTGTCAGAAAGCCTATATCCCATTTTAGTATAAATAAGCAACTACTGCTCCCCAAAACTCACAACTTTTTTAGTACCAAAATCGGAGGTTAAGTTGTGGTATCGCCCTAGCATGAATTGAGTTAAAACCTGAGTTTATGTTCACACACACACAGATATATATATATATATATATATATATATATATATATAATGCCGTCAGAACCTGACTCTCTCGAACTGAACCCTCCACCTCTCGAACCCCTAATGAAAAACTCTACCTGTCGAACCCCTGCCAAAACTCTACCTCTCGAACCCCTGCCAAAACTCTACCTCTCGACCCCTACTGAAAAACTCTACCTCTCGAATCCCTGCCAAAACTCTACCTCTTGAACCCCTGCTGAAGCTTTACCTCTCGAACCCCTACTGAAAATCCCACCTCTCGAACCCCTACTGAAACCATCACCTCTCGAACCCCCTCTGAAAACCTCACCTCTCGAACCGCCACAGGAAATCTGTATCCCTCGGACTAGTACCACTGATACCTTTACCTCTAGAACAATATATCTCGAACCTACCCCTTGAACTAGTACCCCTGATATCTTCACCTCTAGATACCTTTTCATTGGAACCCTCACTATTAGAACCATTACCTCTCACCTCTCGAACATGTGCCCCTGAAACCTTTACCACTTGGATTAGTACCCTGAAACCTATACCTCTTGAAACCTTCTTCCAAACCGTTACCTCTTGAACTGTACCTCCCAAACCATACCCTCAAAGCTGTATCCCTCGAACTGTACCACCCAAACTGTTCCTCCTGAACTCACCTCTAGAACCCGTACCTCTCGAACTAATACCACTGAAACCGTTACCTCTCGAACTGTACCCCTTGAACCTTACCTCTCGAGCTAGTACTACTGAAACCTTTACCTCTAGAACTTACCTCTCGAACTAGTGCCACTAGAACCTTACCTCTCAAACCTCACCAACTGAACCCATACCTTTAGAATCTCTCCAACTGAACCTCACCACTCGAACTAGTACCACTTACCACTCGAACCAGTACCACCTGATACCCATACCCCTTGAAACTTCTCCACTCGAATTCTGTACTCGAACCTCCTGTACTCAAACCCAACTACTCGAACCGTGAACCCTTGTACTTGAACCCAACTACTCGAACCGTGAGTGCTCGAACCCCTGTACTCGAACTCATCTGCTCAAACCCCGGTACTTGAAACTTGATACTCAAACCTTTCTACTCGATACTCGAACCATGAGAGAGAGATATGACTGTTACACTCAAATGATGGTATTTACTGACTGTTGAATTAAGTGTATATTTTATCATACTGTACTAGATTATCGTGAAACTGAACTCCTGAACTACTCTGATAATTTCTGTGAAAGACCGGCTTGTACTTTATCTTGTCGTGTCAAACTTGAATCATATACTACTCTGATGACCGGCTTGTACTTTATCTTTCCGTATCAAACTTAAATTACCTGCTACCTGATTACCTGTCTATGATTTTGGGGGCCCCAGCGTGATTGTAGTTTGGTCAAAGTCGGCGGGGAACGGTACAGACCAGACTGTCTGATTAGACCAGCTACACATGGAGTTTGGTATGCTAGCATAACCACCCAACTGATACGAGCTCGTAACTGAATACCGGCATGAATGAGGAAAGTGAATTCCGAACTGATAGCCTTCGGGCATCACTGACTGGGTTATGTCGTGTATGTTAGTCATAGTTTCCATATAGGCACTTGGCAGCAACTCAGCATTAACCACCCGTATCATTTTACTGTGTGCTAGGACATATGTGGCTTGTTGCTAATTGTTAATTGTTATTCTGTAATCACTAAAACTCAACTGAGTAAATACTGGCGATGGAACCTCACTAAGCAAGGAGCTTACCCTAGTTAAACAACCCTTTTTCAGGTGAAGAAGTACAGTACGAGAAAAGGGCTTGATGTCTTTACTTCTTTTGGGAAAGATCCAGGCTATTTGAATTTTAATGTGAACTTTGATGCTGTAATAGTTAGGAGAAACTTTTGTTTGACATTTGTAATAAATCCTTATCACTGTAATAGTATATTATATTTTTGAATTACTTAAAACGCTTCCTCATAAACTTAAATTGCTCGTTAATACTGGCTATTTCGGTAGCATGCTCAAACCCGACCCAAAACTTGTGTTGGGGTTTGGGGGTTTACAGTAGCAACCTGATTCTTAAGTCTACCCCCATGCAAGTACTTATTTTGTTCCTGGTCACCTTGATGAAACTGCCATGATCATCTCCGACAATTGTTGTTGTGTTGACATTTATGAGCACTGGAGGAAGGGAGTGGACATGAACCCTAAAAGGGCACTTGTTGAAACATAGCTTGTGAAGTGGCTTATTTCTGTCTATCTCTTGGAGAACGGCTAGGCAGTGTTCTAAAGACCATGGAGAGAGAATGGCTAGGCAGTGTTCGAATGACCATGGAGAGTACTTAATAACTTTTTCCCGATCTTCTTTGCAGTAGAACTGAAAGATGGCCATATTTCTTCCCATGCTGAAACCATCAACTCCATTCTTACATTTCCACACCTTATTAATCATAGAGATCATGGATTCCACTGTTTTGGTTTTACAAGTTAGGATTTTTGCTGCTAGATAGATCTTTTCACTAGTGATCAAAGTGCTTTATTTGTTGTTGCTTGGGGGTTTGTCACTGCTTGAGATGTTTAGGCTAGCATATAGTTTTGCTTATTCCTTTCTCATCGCCATGGTTGTAAGGTGATGTGGTGGTCCTTTCAGGTAAATCACTTATTCACCTCTTGAGCTTCTTCAACTACAAAGTCAATCCCAAAAGTGATTCCGGGAGAACAACTCAAATGATCAAGTCATTTTTCTCCTTTAAGAATTGGAATTTCTCAGTATAGTTACGCTTACCTTAGCTCGTCCAGAGCTTGTTGTATTTATAGGCTGGCATAGTTGTAGTTCTTTGTTTTTAGGGATTAAGATCGTGGGTACACCACAATCACCACGTTCTTCACTCGTGGTCTTTGTGTTTGTTGCTAATCCCATGTTTCTTGGCCCACATCTTCTACCACGACTAGAAGCCTCACGACTAGCTAACTTACATCTTGGGCTGGAAGATGCTCATCTCGTTATAGAATGTTATTGGGCTGGGCCTGGCCGCCACTAACCTTTCGGTTGCTGGGCTATCTATACACCATAAGCCCCCTAGCCATGAAGTCTATACTACATGAAGCTATAGCTGTGTTCATGAACTGCTTATTCGAACATACTATTTTACCTCGAAGCGATGCATAATGGTGCATTCGTTGTTGTTGCGATGTGAACTGCTCTTGCATAGTGTTGTATGCTTCTTGGCTATGTATTCCAATTTGAATAAAACACATACTCATTTTAATTTCAAACTTTTGAATGATTTCATCGTTGTTAAGATCTTGAGGCCGAGATTTGCTATTTTGTATCCGTTGTTCATTCCATGATTTGCTCCATTGTATTCAATATTCACTCCGCTATTATTTCCTCAACCATTTTGGTTTCCTTTTCTTATAATTACTTTGAGTCTTATGCTTTGAAAGCTGTTACTATTCAGTGTATTACTGCCGCTGCCTTCTCGAATTCCCAAAAAGGTGAGTTAATTATTGTAAGGTCATCATGATTACGGATTAATCCCCTTTTGTCATCTAGCTCTAAATATTCTATAATTAACTCCTCATATGCATTCAGAGTCTTCCATCTTCTTTATTACTCTCAAATTTGTCTCGTCTTCCGTGCTAAAACAGTAAGCTTTCCTCTGTCTTTCTTTGTATACTTTAATTCAATCTGTCTGGGTCTTAACCTTGCAGAGTATTATTTATGTAGTGTAACTAGTTTTCCTTGTGATTGAAGTTATCTGTTGTTTTTCTTTTCCAGCATTGTATTTATGCCTTGAATCTTGGCCAGAATTGTCCCTCCTGGCCTTTGTTGTTTTAGTTGACACCATTTTCATCTGGATTTTAGGGATTTTGAACTCTACAATGTCTACCACTAATGATGTCAGAGTCTCTGAGCCAAATGTCTGTGAGATTAGTATTGACTCCGGAGAGGATTCTGACCACTTCGCTAGTTCTTCAATCATCAGTAGCCTTCTCACCGACTTTTATGTTAAAGATTTGAAATATAGTTTCCCCTTTTTACAGTTGTATGACCTTAAGGCTCCTACATCATCTGAGAGTGTTCATACTCCACTGCCTGGTTATATTTCCTGTTATCTAGACTATCTTAAGTTTGGGCTTTGCCCCAACATGTGTTGGATCTTCTTTCTCACTACAAGGTTCTTTGTGTCAGCTTCATCCTAAAGTTGTTTCAATTTTTGTTTTCTTTTACCATGTGTGCGAAGCTACTGGTATTCTTTTTTTGATTGATTTATTCTGAAACCTTTACCATCTTTACAAAATAAAAAAATAGCTCTGATGAGTTCACCCTCTATCATGTGATCCCAGCCGTTGAGTTCGTTAGTGGATTCCCAAAAAAATTGTGGGGTATGGCGTGAAATTTTTTTCTATATTAAACTTGGTACTGATACTGTACCCACTTTCTCGATTTGGAACAATGGTGTCCCTAAGTTGAAACTTCCTAAGGCTGGGGTTCGCCTTAATGCTGAGTTTGAGATTGTAACACTTAGCCAGCATTTCATCTCACTTCGCCCTGCTAGTGCTTTAAGAAAAGGTTTCTAACTTGTTGTTTATTTAATTGTTTCTGCTTTTTTTCCCTTGATTCTGTATGTCTTTGCTTCTATTTTATTTCTATGTTTGCATGTTCGCCTAAATGTTTTCATGTGTTAAGTTGCAGATATAGAACTGACACGACACTCTGCTGAGAGAAACTTCCTGTCCGACGATGAGAATGACGAGATGGAGAGCTTGGCTAATGAAGGAAACAAAAATGCTGAGGTTGTTATTCCCCAAGAGGTGGCGACTGAAACCACTACTTAGGCCCATGAAAAAAATATTACCACAAAACTAAGAAAGGCGGCCATCAAATCCCCAAAGACACAATTTAGCGGAGGAGGCATAAGGAACTAACTGACAATACTTCTACCGCCTTGGAGCCTGAAAGAAGGTGCGTGTTAGCCAACCTCCTCCGCACTCTCTTATGCTAAGCTGCAATTTGTTCGTGGAGGGGGTTCTTGCTACGCTCGCTAAACTGTCTCTTTCATAAACGAATGTCTGTAGTATGTTCTTATTCTGTTGAATTATTATCATGACTTAAATATTTTTCCTTGTGTTAGCTTGGCCTGAATTCTTTGTCTTATTGCATGACCGTTCTTGTTTTTGCTTGCTTCAAAACTATGGTTGGTAAAGCCTGCAACTCGTGAGCGAGTTGCTGAGTTTGCTAAAGGAGATGGTGCGATCTTGGAGGAGCTGGAGTTGGGCAAGTGAAAGTGTGCCACTTTGAGCACTATTGGATGCTGAGGAGCGAGCGCGTGCTACTGAAGTTTACACTATAGCCGCTGAGAAAGAAATGGAGAAGATGTGTTTCCAGCTGGAAGAGATGCAGATAAACGATCCCGCTTTGCCTGGATATCCTCAGGTTCTGGTTGACCGCCTTCTGAAAGGCCAAATATTATTTATTCTTTGTTCGAGAAGGTCTCCACTCATGCTCGGAATGTTGGTTATTGTAAGGCCTTGATTGAGTTGCGGAAGCTGAATCCGACTGCGAAGGTTGACAAGCTACCTAGGTTGGCCAAGTCTGAAAAAATTTTGGCAGAGCAGGTAGAAATTCTCAATGTTGGTTTCATTAAGAGCGTCTTCAACGGTGGTCACCCGTTCATGCTGCTATCCTATTTCATTGGTTCTGCAGCCAAGCTGAAGAAGTGCACGATCGACTACTGTGAGGATCTTTCCTTCACTTCCATTAATTCTGAGGATCTCCACCTTGAGCACAATTCTAATGTCAATGATGTTGTAAACCCTGGTGGTGAATTGACCGGCAAAACTCTCATTCCTCCTGTGAGCAAGAAGGATGCTGCTATCGTTATCCGCACTTTGCCCTCCTCTCCTGCTAAAGTTAGTCAATCCTAGCGATGTAGACTCAAGCCATTTTTGTTTGTGTTATGTAACTTATGACAATATTTCCAAGCATGTTTGTACAATTTTGTATTATTGGCAGCTGATGCTATTGTTATATTCATTTTTTATAATTTGACATATTTTTTTTCACATTTATTTACTTGCAGGGCTTTGATATTAGGGTTGATCAATTTTTTTTTGAAAAGTGTTGAATATCTAGAGAGTTATGTTCATTTTCCTTGTCACAATGTGTTTTCTTTATCTTTCGACTATTGCTCTATTAGTCTGATTGAAGCGACGAAGCATATATTAAAAGAATATTCCCAACTTATTTCTTCTGATCGCTTATCTTGTGTGGAGTCTATTCCATTGCACATCGGGTGGAAAGTTCCAGTGTCTTTTTTGACCTCATCTTCTTCTTTGGGCTGCCATTGCAGTAAGCTTATGCATGATGGATATAATGTTGAGTTGCTTGGCAGAGATATTATTCATGGTTTGGTTGATCTTGAGTCAACTGTTGTGTACTTGCATTTGTTAACCTTCCTACTCGCGTTCAAGAATGGGCGCTAACCTTGGGCATTCGTTTGAAGTACATGTTGTTCGGTGTTCATGACCTCGAAGCAAAGTGGGACAAGGCTGTGAAGGAGACTCGGGATGCTGTCGTGATATGCAGAGAACTTGCAACGAGCAGAATGATCTCATCTATCGGCAACAGTTGAATATGACAAAAACGCTTCGCCAACAGAAAGAGACCAGGAATACGCGCAAAGTCCATCAGAGAATATCGATCATTACAATAAGTGTACCCATAGTGACGATTTGTACAATCGCTTGAAGAAAAAGCAGGAGGAATGCGATAACTTTTCAACATTTGCTATTGGTTGGGAAAGAAAATTCTACGAGCAGTTTGCGATTAACACACAGTTGCGAAGTGACAATGAGGAGCTTTGCGTTGAGTGCAATCGACTTGATGCATCAACTTGAGCATGTGAAAACCCCTACCGAAATGAAATTAGAGTACATGAAATAATTAAATTTTATCAAAAAAATTCCCATCATTCCTTTAATTTTTCAAAAAATATATATATGTATTTTTAAATAAAAAGTATATATATGATGATAATAATACTAATAACAATAAATAAATAAATAAGTAAGTAAGTGAAATTACCAAGAAAGAATTATACATAATCACATATATATATATATATATATATATATATATATATATATTATGACAACAGTAATAATAAGCAAATAAATGAGTCAAGGAATAAATATATGCAAGAAATTACCATGAAGGGAAAAGCTAGCAGCGGATGTGAAAAAAATTATCCAAAGTAATTTTTTGGGCAAGTGGTATTACTGGGAAGGAATGAACAGCGGACGTGAGAAGAAATTTTGGGCAAGGGCTTGAGGTTACACGATAAAATTGTAGGTTGAGTAGGTGCCAGAACATATGTTTTATCTAGTATACATATTACATCCCCAACTCTTACCTTCTCACACAACAAACAAAATTCTTACCAAAGAACAGTGGTGAATAGTGGTAAAGTAGGAAACGGAAGTTGCCCAAGCCTAAGTCTAACCAAGGTGAGTGTTGTATCGCCCCAGCACGAATTTAGTAAAATCTTAGTTTATGTTTACACACACACACACACACACATATATATATATAATGCCATCAGAACCTGACTCTCTCGAGCTAAACTCTCCACCTCTCGAACCCCTGCTGCAACACTCCACCTCTCGAACCCCTGCGGCAACTCTCCACCTCTTGAACCCCTGCTACAACTCTCCACCTATCGAACCCCTGCTGCAACTCCACCTCTCGAACCCTTGCTTTACCCCTCGAACCCCTGTTGAAGCTCTATCTCTCGAACCCCTGGAAAAATACTACCTCTTGAACCCCTGCCAAAATACTACCTCTCGAACCCCTGCCAAAATACTACCTCTCGACCCCTGCCAAAATACTACACCTCGAACCCCTACCAAAACTCTACCTCTCAAACCCCTGCCACAACTGTACCTCTCGAACCCCTGCCACAACTCTACCTCTTGAACCCCTACTGAAACCTTTACCTCTCGAACTAATTCCATGAAACCTTCACCCCTCGAATATGTGTCCCTAAAGCCTTTACCCCTCGAATATGTGTCCCTAAAGCCTTTACCCCTCGAACTAGATCCCTGAAACCTTTACCCCTCGAATATGTGTCCCTGAACTTTACCCCTAGAACTAGATCCCTGAAACCTTTACCCCTCAAATATGCGTCCCTGAAGCCTTTACCCCTCAGACTAGTTCCCTGAAACCTTTACTCCACGAATATGTACCTCTGGAACATTACCCCTCGAACTAGTACTACTGAAACCTTTACCTCTCGAACCTTACCTCTCGAACCTTACCCCTCGAACTAGTACTACTGAAACCTTTACCTCTTGAACCTCACCTCTCGAACCTGTACCTCTCGAACTAATATCACCGAAACCGTTACCTCTCGAACTGTACCCCTCGAAGCTTTCCCCTCGAACTACTACTACTGAAACCTTTACCTCTCGAACCTTACCTCTCGAACTTTACCCCTCAAACTAGTACTACTGAAACCTTTACC
Source organism: Rubia yunnanensis (assembly GCA_037428765.1). NCBI lineage: Eukaryota > Viridiplantae > Streptophyta > Magnoliopsida > Gentianales > Rubiaceae > Rubia > Rubia yunnanensis. The sequence continues at coordinate 57,065,467 of CM075069.1, read as the reverse complement.
TCTCAAACCTCACCTCTCAAACTAATATCAACAAAACCATTACCTCTCAAACTGTACCCCTGGAACCTTACCCCTCGAACTAGTACTACTGAAACTTTTACCTCTTGAACCTTGCCTCTCGAACTAGTGCCACTATAACCTTACCTCTCAAACCTCACCAATTGAACCCGTACCTTTAGAATCTCTCCAACTGAACCTTACCACTTGAACTGATACCATTTACCACTCGAACCAGTACCACCTGACACCCATACCACTAGAACCTTCTCCACTTGAGTACTTTGCTCGAACCTCCTACCTAACTACTCGAACTGTAAGTACTCGAACCCTTGTACTCGAAACCTGATACTCAAACCTTTTTATTCAATACTCTAGCCATAAGAGAGAGATATGACGGTTACACTCAAATGATGGCATTTAATGACTGCTGAATTAAGTGTGTATTTTATCATACTATACTAGATTATCGTGAAACTGAATTCCTGAACTGCTCTGATATTTTCTGTGAAAGACCAGCTTGTACTTTATCCTGCCATGTGAAACTTGAATTACTTGCTACCTGATTACCAGTCAGTGAATTTCAGAGGCCCCGACGCGATTGTAGCTTGGTCGAAGTCGGCGGGGAATGGAACTGATCGGACCATCTGATTAGATCGGCCACCCGTGGAGTTTGGTATGCTAGCATAACCACATGACTGATATGAGCTTGTAACTGAACACCAGTGTGAATGGGAAAGTGAATTCTGGATTGATAGCCTTTGGGAATCACTGACTAGGTTATAGCGTGTATGTTAGTCATAGTTTCCATATAGTCACTTGTCAGCTACTCGACATAACCACCCGTATCCTTTTACTATGTGCTAGGACATACGTGGCTGGTTGTTAATGGTTAATTGTTATTTCTGTGATCACTAAACTCAACTAGGTAAATACTGGCAACGGAACCTCACTGATCAAGGAGCTTACCCTAGTTAAACAACCCCTTTTCAGGTGAAGAAGAACAGTAAGAGAAAAGTGCTTGATGTCTTTACTTATTTTGGGAAAGATCCGGGCTATTTGAATTTTAATGTGAACTTTGATACTGTAACAGTTAGGAGAAATTTTTGTTTGATATTTGTAATAAATCCTTTTCACTGTAATAGTAAATTAGGTTTTTACATTACTTAAATTGCTTCCGCATAAACTTTAATTGCTCGTTAATACCGGCCCTTTCGGTAGCTTGCTCAAACTCGACCCGATACTTGTGTTGGGGGTTTGGAGGTGGATGTGGTATCGGAGCAATTCTCAAACCAATTAAAGGCAATTTCATACTTACCTTAATAAAATATTCTAGAGGAAACTAAATGAATAGTGAATAATGTAAGGGGGGACTAGTTGGGTTTAAACTGTCAAGCTAATAAATTTTATTATGTCAATAGATGGACAATAACGAAGAGATTGTGAGCAATGCCTTTCAAGAAATTATTGAGGTGAAAAGACATTACGGAGCATTCCCAGAGACGTTTCTTCCTTGGACAAAAATAATAAACAATCCTCAATGGGTAGAAACTCACGCTTACCCAAATTGGATTGTGCATGATTTAATCATGGAATGGGCAGAATTAATGGGCAGGGTCCTTAGCCTCGATACCCAAGAACAATTAACGAGAGATGCAATGTGGGAACTATATCTCCGTGCTAACGCAGAAGAGACAATGAAGAATATGGTGGTTGTCGAAAACAACCGACTGAGGAATCAAAGAAGTAGGGAGCTTGGACAATGGGATGCAGAGCGACAAGAAGTCTATCGACAAGTAGACTTAGCCCTGGTAAATGCCCAAGAACTACAAGGAGGTCTGATCGCCTATCATTGATAACCAACTGAATCACGTTGGAGGCATATAAGAGAGACTCGAGGCACGATGGAGCAAGCTCTTGCCACATGTGGGATGATTTAATGGATCGAGCGTACCCTGGAGCTGAGCAAGAAGAAGGAGGTGACTCCACCAAGGATTCGAGAGTCGATTAGATTTGGAAGCGGACTTTTGGGGAAAACTTACAGCTAACCATTTGTATAATAAGTGTTAAAAAAAGAAGCGAGTCCCAATTTTTGACGTCAAAAGACGACGCTAGAGGACCATAAAACTTATCGCAAATATCTTATAATGAAGCTACAACTATTGTAAAAGTTTTGTGATGATATAAAAATATTTTATTATATTCTTTTGGTCAGGTAACTGAATGAGGATTGGTTTAGTCCACGAAACTAACTTATTGAGTATAGGACAATGGAAAGGGAACAAGGAGAAAGTTTGAACTCACCCGCGGGACAGAATCCCCCAACCGATGGGATGGAATTATTCGCAAGTCAAGTTACTGAAAATTTGAGCCACATGATAGAGAGAGATAATTGAGCTCGATCTCCGATCAGGGATCGAAGTTATAGACCAGAGACGGAGGATGCGGCCTTGGAAAGATTCCAGAAGTTTCATCCACCCAGGTTCAACGGCGGTCCAGATGATAAAGTCGCCAAAAATTAGATAGAAACAATGGCTCGAACCTTCCAAGCCTTGGGATATGTGGATGGACGAAAGGTGAAATTTGCTATATTCCAATTAGAAGGCGCCGCATTAGACTGGTGGAACATAATACAACGGAAGTGAGACATGGAGGAAACTCCCAGGACCTGGGAGAATTTCAAAAGGGAGTTTAAGAAGAAGTTCATTCCACCTCTAGTTATCAAAAGAAAAGAAGCGAAGTTCATAAACTTGAAACAAGGACTGATGAGTGTAACAAAGTATGAGGCAAGGTTTTCTCGACTCTCTAAATTTACAAAGAAGATGGTCTCGACTAACTAGGAACGCAAGAGGAGATTTATCCAAGGGTTAAGGCTGGAATTAAAGGATGCCCTAGCCCCGACCTATCAGAACAGTTATCCCACAACTATCGAATCTGCTTGTAGAGTAGAGGAAACCAAGAATGCCTTACGAGCCATGCACCAGCCGAGAAGGACAAATGTGATGTCCCAATCCCTATACATTCCCGGCCTGCCGGGAGTAAACTTTGAGCAAACCAAAGTCCCTAGGGGAGAAACATCCCAACCCTCGACCACTTCAACAAGCCTGAGTATTTCCTTGAGAGGAACGACTCAGGTGCATTGCACGTACTATGGAAAGGGAGGCCACGATGAGAAGGATTGCTGGAAGAGGGAAAACAAGTGTCTACGGTGTGGAAATGCTGAACATAGAATATCCAAATGCTTGCAAGCTCAGCCGAGTCTCTTGTCTCAACCCATGGGATCCCAAGCATCGATCGCTAAACCTTTTCAGAAGGGAGGAGCAAGTAGGGACAGTCAACCAAAGGTGCAAGCTCGCGTATACGCGATGGAAGATAGTGAAGCCCTAGTTTCGACTGAGGTCATTGAAGGTACCCTTCCTATCCTGGGTAAAATAGCTAAAGTTTTGATTGATCCTGGTGCTTCTCATTCTTTTACTAGTTACTCATTTCTTGAGAATATGAAAGAGAAAATAGAGGACTTACCCTATAAATTGGAAGTTAGCACTCCCACAAATGATAATAAAATCCTAACTGGACATGTATGTAGAAACCGTGAGGTGAATGTGGGACGTCGGGAATTGCCCATAGACTTAATTGCTTTACCTTTAAAGGGATATGAGGTGATACTTGGCATGGATTGTCTTGCTAAATATCACGCCCAGTTAAATTTTCATACAAAGGAAGTTAAACTGTGTCGACCCGGGGAACTTCCGATTAAATTAGATGTGGGAAGGAAGAGATCCTTCCCATTGCTTGTGGCGGGAGTCAAAGCTCGACAAATGATTTGTAAGGGAGAAACTGGAATATTGGCTTATATTTTGAATAAGCCAGTGGACTAGTTAAAGGGAGAAGATATAAATGTGGTCCAAGACTTTCCTGAGGTATTTCCAGAGGAACTAGTAAGTTTACCTCCTGAAAGGGAGATTGAATTTACTATTGATCTAGTACCAGGAGCCGTACCTATTTCTCGAACCCCTTATCATATGGAGCCGCTAGAGCTACAGGAGTTGAAGCTACAACTCAAAGACTTATTAGCTCAAGGATTTGTTCAACCAAGTACCTCTTCTTGGGGAACCCCTGTATTGTTTATCAAGAAGAAGGATGGCTCTCTTCAGATGTGTATTGATTATCGAGGCTTAAACAATGTGACAATTAAGAATAAATACACTCTTCCCATTATTGAGAAGTTGTTTGATCAACTCCAAGGGGCAGTCGCATTTTCCAAATTAGATTTGCGACAAGGGTACTACCAGTTACGAGTAAAGAGGGAGGACATACCCAAGACAGCTTTCAATACTCGATATAGTTATTACGAATTCCTAGCAATGCCATTTGGGGTAACCAATACACCATCGGCGTTCATGGACCTCATGCATCGAGTATTTTGGCCATACCTAGATGAGTTTGTTGTCATCTTCATTGATGACAGCCTGATCTATTCCAAATCTCAGTAGGAACATGAAGGGAATCTAAGGAAGGTATTATAACTGCTTGAGGAGCACAAGTTGTACGCCAAGTTTAGCAAATGTGAATTCTGGCTAAACCGAGTGAACTTTTTAGGACATGTGATTAGTAAGGAAGGAATATCCGTGGATCCCTCTAAAGTCGAAACAATTCTAAACTGGAGGGTGCCAAACAATAGTACAGAAGTGCGGAGCTTTCTTGGACTGGTAGGATATTATCGATGTTTCGTTAAAAACTTCTCTAAGCTAGCATCCCCTTTATTCTGCTTAACTCAGAAGGGAGTTAAGTACAAATGGAATGAGAAGACTGAATCCAGTTTTCAAGAATTGAAGAAACGTCTGACCACTGCCCCAATCCTTGCCCTACATGAGGGAAATAATGGATTCATAGTAAATATTAATGTTTCAGGAGATGGTCTAGGGTGCGTATTGATGCAAAAGGGCCACGTGATTGCTTATGCATCTTGGAAGTTGAAACTTTATGAAAAAGAACTACCCCACCCATGACCTAGAGCTAGCTGCAGTGGTGTTTGCTTTAAAGAAGTGGTGCCATTACTAATATGGAGTCACGTTTAAAGTAATGTTAGATCATAAGAACCTGAAGTACCTATTTTCCCAAAAAGACATGAATATGCGCCAATGTCGGTGGATAGAGTTTTTGGGGGATTATGACTGTGTAATCAATTATCATCCTGGCAAGGCGAACATGGTGGCAAACACGCTAAGCCGGAAGGTGAATTTGGCGCATATTTGGATAAAGGAGACAAAGATGTTATCACAGGCAGAGAATTGGGAATGTGAGACTAAACCTGACCGACTTGTATTCTTCAATCTAAGGGTACAAACAGTTTTACCCACAAAGATTAAGGAGGCTCACGAATCAAATGGATCATTGGTGAAGAAGAAAAAGCTTATCGCTGAAGGGAAGTTGCCAAACTTTGAAGTGAACAGTGAAGGAATACTGACCTGTTGAGGTAGGCTTTGTCTACCCCAAAATTTAGCAATCACCCAGAGAGTGTTGGAAGAAGCCCATCGATCCAAGTATACGGTACACCTAGGGGGACCAAAATGTACCGAGACCTGAAACAACAGTACTGCTGGGATAATATGAGGAGGGACATAGCTGAATACGTAGCACGTTGTTTAGTGTGCCAGTAGGTCAAGGCCAAATATCAAAAGCCATCGAGGTTGTTACAACCATTAGAGATTCCCGAATGGAAGTGGGATCACATCACGATGACTTTGTGATGGGATTACCCCACACACCGAAGAATTTTGATGCAATATGGGTGGTGGTTGGTAGGTTGACCAAGTTGGCTCATTTCCTACCAATCAATATTAAATACTCCTTGGAAAAACTGACTGTCCTATACATCCGAGAAATCGTAAGATTGCATGGGGTGTCGATAACTATCGTATTTGATAGGGACCTGAGATTCACTTCCCATTTTTGGAGGCAATTGCAAGCAGCTTTGGGAACTAAATTGAACTTTAGTTCAAGAGCCCATCCACAAACAGACGGACAATCGGAAATGAAAATTCAAGCCTTGGAGGATATGCTCCGAAGCTGTGTTATGGATTTCGGGAGAAGTTGGGACACTCATTTACCTTTGGTAGAATTCGCTCATAACAATAGTTATCATTCGTCCATTGGTATGGCCCCATATGAAATTCTCTATGGAAGGAAGTGTCAGACACCCCTCTTTTGGGACGAAGTGGGAGAGAAAAAGATTTTTCCAGTGGCCGGTATACCCTGGATTGAGGAATCCGTGAATAAGGTCAAATTGTTAAAGCAACGCTTACAGACGGCTCAAAGTCGACAACAGAGTTATGCGGACCATCGAAGGAGGGATTTGGAGTTTGGAATAGGTGACCAGGTGTTTTTGAAGGTAACCCCTCACAAGGGTCTAGTTCGGCATGGCAAGAAAGGAAAACTGAGTCCTAGGTACATTGGCCCTTTTGAGATCATACAGCGAGTCGGGCCAGTTGTGTATCGACTTAACCTACCTAGCCAGTTGTGTATCGACTTAACCTACCTAGCCAGTTGGGGAAATTACACAATGTTTTTCATGTGTCACTTTTGAAAAAGTACCACCCTGACCCCGGACACGTGTTAAACCATGAAGACTTAGCAGTGAACGAAAAGCTAATGTATGAGGAAAATCCCGTGAAGATATTGGATCGAAAAATAAAAACCTTGCGAACTAGGGAGATTCCTATGGTCTTGGTGTTATGGAGAAATCAAAAGGTCGAGGAAGCAACTTGGGAGTTGGAAGCTGAAGTGAAGGATAATTACCCGGAGTTGTTCACCGAAGATGGAAATTTCGGGGACGAAATTCATTAAGGGGGGAGATTGTGAAAACCCCTACCGAAATGAAATTAGAGTACATGTAATAATTAAATTTTATCAAAAAAATTCCCATCTTTCCTTTAATTTTCTGAAAAAATGAATTTTAAATAATATATATATATGATGATAATAATACTAATAACAATAAATAAATAAATAAGCAAGTAAGAGATATTACCAAGAAAGAATTACACATAATCATATATATATATATATTATATGACAATAGTAATAATAAGCAAATAAATGAGTCAATGAATAAATAAATGCAAGAAATTACCATGTAGGGAAAAGCTAGCAGCGGATGTGAAAAAAGTTATCCAAAGTAATTTTTTGGACAAGTGGTATTACTGGGAAGGAATGAACGGCAGACGTGAGAAGAAATTTTGGGCAACAGGAGGTTACAGGATAAAATTGTAGGTTGGGTAGGTGTCAGAACCTATGTTTTATCGAGTATAAATATTAGATCCCCAACTCTTACCTTTTCACGCAGCAAATAATTTTTTTACCAAAGAACAATGGTGAATAGTGGTAAAGTAAGAAACGGAAGTTGCCCAAGCCCAAGTCTAACCAAGGTGAGTGTTGTATTGCCCTAGCACAAATTTAGTAAAATATGAGTTTATGTTTACATGCATACATATATATATATATATATATATATCATGCCATCAGATGCTGACTCTCTCGAGCTGAACTCTCCATCTCTCGAACCCCTGCTGCAACTCTCCACCTCTCGAACCCCTGCTAAAACTTTACCTCTCGAACCCCTGCCAAAATACTACCTCTCGAACTCCTGCTAAAATACTACCTCTCGAACCCTTTCCAAAATACTACCTCTCAAACCCCTGCCAAAATACTACACCTCGAACCCCTGCCAAAACTCTACCTCTCGAACCCCTGCCACAACTCTACCTCTCGAACCCCTGCCACAAATCTACCTCTCCAACCTCTGCTGAAATCTTTACCCCTCGAACTAATTCCCTGAAACCTTTACCCCTCGAATATGTGTCCCTGAAGCCTTTACCCCTCGAACTAGATCCCTGAAACCTTTACCCCTTAAATATGTGTCCCTGTAGCCTTTACCCCTCGAACTAGATCCCTGAAACCTTTACCCCTTAGACTAGTTCCCTGAAACCTTTACCCCTCGAATATGTACTCCTCGAACTAGTTCCACTGAAACCTTTACCTCTCGAACCTTACCCCTTGAACTAGTACTACTGAAACTTTTACCTCTCAAACCTCACCTCTCGAACCTGTACCTTTCGAACTAATATCACCAAAACCATTACCTCTCGAATTGTACCCCTCGAACCTTACCCCTCGAACTAGTACTACTGAAACCTTTACCTCTCGAACCTCACCTCTTGAACATGTACCTCTCGAACTAATATCACCGAAACCGTCACCTCTCGAACTGTATCCCTCGACCCTTACCACTCAAACTAGTAATACTGAAACCTTTACCTCTCGAACCTTACCCCTCGAACTAGTACTACTTAAACCTTTACCTCTCAAACCTCACCTCTCAAACTAATATCACCGAAACCGTTACCTCTCGAACTGTACCCCTGGAATCTTACCCCTCGAACTAGTACTACTGAAACCTTTACCTCTCAAACCTTACTTCTCAAACCTTACCTCTCAAACTAGTGCCACTATAACCTTACCTCTCGAACCTCACCAACTGAACCCGAACCTTTAGAATCTCTCCAACTGAACCTCAGCACTCGAACTGATACCATTTACCACTCGAACCAGTACCACCTGATACCCATACCACTAGAACCTTCTCCACTTGAGTTCTTTGCTCGAACCTCCTACCCAACTACTCGAACTGTAAGTACTCGAACCCCTGTACTCGAAACCTGATACTCAAACCTTTTTACTCGATACTCTAGCCATGAGAGAGAGATATGACAGTTACACTCAAATGATGGTATTTACTGACTGCTGAATTAAGTGTGTATTTTATCATACTATACTAGATTATCGTGAAACTGAATTCCTGAACGGCTATGATATTTTCTGTGAAAGATCGGCCTGTACTTTATCTTGCCATGTCAAACTTGAATTACCTACTACCTGATTATCTGTCTGTGAATTTTGGGGGCCTTGACGCGATTGTAGTTTGGTTGAAGTCGGTGGGGAACGGTACTGACCAGACCGTCTGATTAGACCGGCTGGATTTTGGTATGCTAGCATAACCACGTGATTGATACGAGCTCGTAAATGAACACCGGATGGATGGGAAAGTGAATTCTGAACTGATAGCTTTCGGGCATCACTGACTAGGTTATGGCATGTATGTTAGTCGTAGTTGCCATATAGGCACTTGGAAGCAACTCGACATTAACCACCTGTATCCTTTTACTGTATGCTAGGACATACGTGGCTAGTTGTTAATTGTTAATTGTTATTTCTGTGATCACTAAAACTCAACTGGGTAATACTGGCGATGGAACCTCACTAAGCAAGGAGCTTACCCTAGTTAAACAACCCCCTTTCAGGTGAAGAAGAACAGTAAGAGAAAAGTGCTTGATGTCTTTACTTCTTTTGGAAAAGATCCAGGCTATTTGAATTTTAATGTGAACTTTGATACTGTAACAGTTAGGAGAAATTTTTGTTTGATATTTGTAATAAATCCTTTTCAATGTAATAGTAAATTAGGTTTTTACATTACTTAAAACGCTTCCGCATAAACTTTAATTGCTTGTTAATACTGGACCTTTTGGTAGCATGCTCAAACCCAACCCGATACTTATGTTGAGGTTTGGGGGTGTTACAGAGCAGACTTGTGTTGAATATAAATACAAACTCCAGGGTCTTCCCTTGACATCTCGAAGGGCTGCTGGTTGTAGAGATCTTACAATGGAGTTTGACGGTCAAAGGATTAACTTGTCTGAGGCTGTTCATGTGCATATTCAACTCCTAGAAGAGAAGGAACATAACTTGACAATTGAGATGAAAACGTACGAAGAAACCGTCAATGTTATGAGGATACAATTAAAACGCAAGGAGTTTGGACCTATTGATGATTTCAAAGCATATTATACTAGATATCTTGGGCATATAGAGCGAAGGGGTCTTCTATGACATCCCACACATTTATACTTAAAGTGGAGATACAAGCATTTGGTTAGCAAAGAGCAGCAGCCAAAGAGAATCGACATAGGACTGAGCATTCTCGTTGCGATGCTGAGTGTGGTCGTCGATGTAGTGGTTCGTCATCTTTTGGATCCTCGCAAGCCTCTAGGCGCATATAGATTTATCACTTTGAGTAACTTATCTTTCCTTGTAATGTTTTAATAAGTTCGCTCATGTTTTTGCAAACCTAGTAGCTTCGTCATTGCAGAATGAACTGTCTTTCTTCTATTTTTATATATATGTCCTTTTGCTAAGTGTGTGGGTTATTGTGAGACGTAAGTTGCAAAGCCGCAAGATCTATGGCTTGCTTCTATCCCGTCATTATGATTAGTTAAGATTTCAAGCTATTTGCAAGATCTATAGTCTGCATAGCTATTATAGCAAAACCTTATACTTTGTGTTGCGCCATAGCTTTCGATCGTGGATATGGTGAAGTTACAAGATCCAAAGATTGTAAGGATCGATAGTTACGCAAGATCTATAGCTTGCGGTTTTTTGATTTTCAAGTATGACACTTATGAACAAATATGCTCTTGAGCAATATCTATAGCTTGCGTTCGCGTGTATGGTCTACTTGCAAGATCTAAAGCATGCAAGGATCGATAGTTACACAAGATCTATAATCTGCGGTTGTTTGAGTTTCCAAGTTGCAAGATCCAAAGCTTGCAAGCATCAATAATTGTGCAAGATCTATAACTTGTTGTTCGCCAGATTAAGTTCGACTTGTAAAGTCTCAGTGTCTTGATCTCAATATGTTACAAATATACTATCTCTTAACATTCACAAGTAAAGAATGAGAAATGTAATCGTGTTCTAGCAACGTGGTTTTTCAAATTAAATATGTACTACCGAGATAATGTCGCGTTGGGAAAAATGGAATGAAAGCAACCAAGGATAATATTTTGGTGTCTATATAGTTGGATGTTTTCTATCTTTCTCCTCAAACCTAGGTATAAAACTTTCTTAAGTTGATCACATTCCACACATTTCGATAGTGGTACCGTCAACCCTTCTTAGTTCATAGCTATTGGACTTGTGAGCTTTTGTGACCTTGTAGGGTCCCACTTTAGGCACAACTTTTATCATTCCTCCGCTAGACAAGCTTCATTCTTTCTTAGCACCAGATTGCCAATCTGAAATCGTGTTTCCTTCACTTTTTGATTGTGCTCTTACCATCTTTTCCTTGTAATTGGCTTTTGTTATCGCTGCCAATTCTCTTTTCTCTTCGAATTCATCCCATTCTAACTTTACCATCTCCACATTATCCTTCTCCATGTAACCGCATACTCAAATACTTGAATTTCTGATCTCTACCGGTATTATCACCTCGTGATCGTAGACTAAACTGTATGGTGTTTTCCCAGTTGGCTCTCGAATGACCGTTATATACGATCATAGGGTGTTAAGTATTTCTTCTACCCATGCACTTCATTTTCCTTCTAGTTGCCTCTAAATTCCTTAAACGATAGTCCTGTTCGTTAATTCCACTTGCCCATTAGCTTGTGGGTGCACTACGGAAGTGAATTTTTGAAGAATCCCGAGCTTTGAACACCAATCAGTGAACGTATTACTTGTGAACTGTGTACCACTGTCTGAGACAATGGTATGTGGTGGCCCGAAGCAACACACTATGTTTTGCCAGACAAATTTTCTAGTTACTTCAGCTGTTACTCATCCCAATGGTTTTTCCTCCACCCATTTTGTGAAGTAATCTACCGCCACAATCAGAAACTTGGAATTGCCTTCGCCCTTTAGGAATGGCCCATCAGGTCAATACCCCATTTATCAAAAGTCCAAGCTTCATATATTCCATGCAAGGCGGCTTGTGGCTTATGTGGCAGGGAAGCATTGAGTTGAGAACTCCTATATTTAAGCACAAAGTTATGCGCATCGTTGAACATAATCGGCCAATAGTATCTTGCTCTGATAATCTTTCTTGCTACCGTTCTGGCCCCCTGATGTGTTCCACACAGTTCTTCATGGATTTCTCTAAGTATTTCCTTTTCCTGTATTGTCCCTATGCACTTTATCCATGGGGAAAGAAATTCCTTTTTATACAAGGCCCTTTTCTCATAAATGTAGTTTTTGATGCGTAACTCTAACTTTCTGGCTTGCACTTTATTCTCTGGCAATGCTCCTTTTGTGAAATACTCTATTAGTAGCACCATCCAACTTACATCTTCCGCTTGGACTGTTGATACGGTCGTTGATATTGTGCTTCTGATTGGAACGACTTCACTACCACATCTCCGTGTTAGCCTAGAGATTCAAATCCTAATGTTGCTAGTTTACTTTGTGCATATGCTTTTGTGTTCTCAGTTCTTGGTACGTGCTAAATGTCAAGGTACTCGACCTGGCTTATTAGCCACTGTACCTTCTTTAAATATTTGACCAACTACTCTTCTCGTACTTTGTAGTCTCCTTGCACCTGTTGGACTACAATTAGAGAATCACTCGATACTCGAACGCTCTTCACTTTCATTCTGACTGTAAGGTCCAATCCACATATTAAAGCTTCATATTCTACTTTGTTATTCGTGAGTAGAAACTCGAAGCGAAGCGATTATCTGTGTTCACCTCCATCTGGATTCACCAGCAGTAATCCTGCACCACATGCTTCCTTGTTGGACGCACCATCAACAAACAATATCCATGCGACTTCTTCCCACTTTGATTTTCCTTTGTCAAGTGTCAGGTTCTAATGCATCTTTGCTGCCTACGCATCCTTCCTTGTCATTTATGCAATGAAGTTTACTAATGCCTGAGCTTTGATCGCCATCATTGGCTGAAATTGAATTTGAAATTAGTCTAGCTCCAGAGCCCACTTTGTTAGTTTGCCTGAAAACTCGTGCTTGCTAAGGATGTTCTTGATTAGCAACCTGGTATAAACCACTATGCAGTGACTATGGAAATACATTCGCAATCTTCGTGCCGAATATATCAAAGGCAAAATTAACTTTTCCATTGTCATGTACGCTTTTTCCACATTTTGCAAGATTCTGCTGATGTTATAGACTGGGACCTATTTATGTTCTTCCAGGCGAACCAACACTGAGCTGACAATGCTCTGTGAGATCCCTAAGTACAAGTATAGTGTCTCTCCAGGGGCAGGCGACTTTAAGTTGGTAACGTTTAAAGCTGCTCCTTCAACCCATTATATGCTTTCTGACAATCCTTGGTCAAACTTAAATTTTTAGTCTTTCTTTGTACTTCAAAGAGTGGAAAGTGCTTCTCCTCTGCTTTCGAGACAAAGTAGCTAAGCACTGCTAGCGATCCCATTAGGATTTTCACCTCTTTAACTGTTCGTGGATGGGGTAGATTTACTGTGGCTTGGATTTTCTCTAGGTTAGCTTTGATAACTTTTAAAGATACCTTGTATCCTAAGAACTTTCATGCTCCTACTCTAATTACACACTTCTTAGGGTTGAGCTTCATCCCTATGGCTAGTAATGTGTCCAAAGTTTCTTTTAAATCCGCAGCTAAGCTACCCACCTTTCTACTTTTGATTACCATGTCAACAACGTATGCCTCAATGTTCCTTCCTATTTGGTCGTTAAATGCATAATCTATAACTCTATGGTACGTTGCTCCAGCATTTTTGAGCCCTGGCGGCATCTTTACATAACAAAACGTCCCAAAGCTTATTATAATGGCCATTTTTTCTACATCTTCTGGATTCATCAATATTTGGTTGTATCCCTTGTATGCGTCCAAAAATGCCAGAACTTCATATCCTGAAACTGCCTCAACTAGTTGATCGATGTTTGGCAAAGGGAAGCAGTCTTTTGGGCATGCTCTATTCAAATCCGTGAAATCAATGCACATTCTCCAGCCAATGTTTGATTTCTTCACCATGAATGGGTTCACTAGCCAGTTTGGATATATAACCTCTTTTAGTATACCGGCTTGTAGCAGCGACGTGACTTCCTCTTTGATCGCTTTTTGTCTATCACTAGCAAAGCAACGTTGTTTCTATTTAACCGGTTTGACCAAGCTGCTGATATTCGAAGAATGAGTAGCAATGTCCGGATCCACTCCTCCTATGTTCTAGACGCTCCATACAAAGGTATCTTTGTGGCTTCAAAAAATTTCAATAACCTCTACCATCTCCTTGTCTGGGAGGTGTTTCCCAATCTTCACGCATTTCGAGCTGTCTTCACCCTGCCATCTTGAGCTGTCTTCACTTTCCAGGCTAACTAACTCTGTTTCTTCTCCCAAGTCTAATGTTGTGTCTGACTGTTCCAGTGAACTTCCTCCTGAAATTGTGCTAACCATTTTTGCTTTTTTATCCTATATTTCCCGCCTTCATTGCTATGACCATACACTATTAGCCATTTGATGGTTTTCTCTAATGGTCGCGATACCAGTAGGGGTTGAGAATTTCATTACCAGGTGGTAAGGGGACCACATTGCCTTAGCTCTGTTCATCCATGGCCTTCTAATGATTGCGTTAAATGTACTTGGGGCATCCATGACCACAAAGTCGCACATGATAGTGCAATTTCTTCCATCCTCTCCAATAGTGACAGGCAGCTGTATATTCCCTAAAAGCATTTTCGCTCGCCCCGTGAATCATACTAGCAAAGATGTGGATTTCTTTAGGCCCACTCTCTTGAAACTCAGACCGTCGAAGCAGTCTATAAATATTATCTCAAATACGCTTCATTTATGAATACTCTGTGAACAGTTGCATTCCCAATTTTTTCTATGATGAAAATGGGATCGTTGTGTGGCAAAGCGTTGGGTACCACATCTTCCTCGCTAAAGGTGATTGCTTCATTCAAATGAAGCCTTTTATCAATTGGCTCTTATGGGGGAGAGTATCTTGCTTTAGCCTTCCAAGCATTATTGGACAATAATTCCGTGGATCTGTGTATGAACAAGATGACTGTCTTTGGTACTTCATTATCCACGTTGTCGTTGTAATCCACATCCACAGTTATTTTTTTTATTTTTTACCATCGTGATCGCAGTGCCTTGGTTTCTTGGAGATGGGTTCGCTTGTTTACTTGCAACCCCATACTGGCTTGCTTCTTCCTTCCTATATTGGCCCAAGTTACCATTTCTCAAATTTTCTTCATTTTGTCTTCTTAGGTCTCTACAATAATCTATATCATGGCCATGATCCTTGTGGAAGGCAAAATAATATTCCTTGTATCTTTTTTCTATTGGTGTTATCATAGGTGATTGCTCTCAAAATAGATCCTTGTTCCCTTGCCATATCTCCTTCCTTGATCTCGTCAAGGGCGTATCTTGGAATAACGAACCTTGCAACCTTGGTTCTCCCCTTTTGAAATCGATGTTTCCTTTACCTCTCTTAGGAAAACTCTTCTGCAAATCCTCCATTGTTCGCTTTTTGCCTCGTTCCCTTTCTATTTTACAGTTGTTCGCCTCCTCTGTTCACACATACTTTTCAATCATTTTTTGTAGTTCCCTTGGGTTTTCAGGCATATTTTTCGTCATTTCTTTGTAGAATTCTCCTAATCTCATGCCCTCTGTGAACGCTTCTAATTACAATTGGAATGACAAATCACGAACCTGCAGACTTTCTGTGATAAATTGGTTATGATACTCTGCGAGGCTTTCATCACTTCACTGGGCTAGGTTATTAAGATCTCCGATCGTTTTAGTGAACTTTTGTTTTTGGTAGAAGCGACCCAAGAATCGGACTGGCAACTGTGCCCAATATTTGATACTTCCATTTGGAAGGTCTTCGTACCAAATGATTGATGTTCCTAATAAAAAGATAGGAAACGCCTTGCAAACTAATTCTATGTTTGCATCGTAAAATCTCATGTTATTTCTATATGACTGCAGGAACTCTTTTTGGTCTGTGGTTCCATCCTAAATTTTAACGTGCAAAGGAAGTTTCAAGTCCTTTAGCATCTTAAAATCTTGCAGATGTGGTGCAAGGGGTGACTTGTCTGTGTCGTCTTCTGTGACAATGTCATGCAACTATTCTTCATAGTCAAGATTTTTGTTGGACATATATTGATTATATCATGCGAAAAATTAAACAACAAAAATTGAATGAGCAATTAACATATGCAAGAATAATAAGCTTTTATTAATTATTCAAGCATACAATCGAAATGCTTAAATTACAAATAATCAAAGCATAAATCATGTTTCAAGTAATGATGGAGTCACGAGTAACACTCGCTGCCCTTGAAATGAATGAGTCCCGTCGTGGACATCGTTCCCTAGGATAAAACCATCGAAGGTAACAATTAACACATAAGAGTTACCTCGGATTCACGCAAGGCCCGAAGGACTATCACCTTGACAGAACACCAAATGGAAACTTTGAGAAAGACAGACAGAAGACTCAAGTTTAGAATATGGAGGGACTTGAGAAATGGTGTGTAATTTCTGAATGACTTAGAGGCTCTATTTATACTGCTCTAAGAGACCCTAATAATGGAAACATGATATTCTAATTTTCTGTAATTAGAGAAGAATATTCTCCAATCACCAACTCACCAAATACGAGACATTCCATGAATAATCGAATCAAATCTGCTGGAAATGGAAGAAATATTTGCACAAATATTCTTCATCGTATTAAACATGGTAAACCGCATATTTATTTAAGACAAGATATCTCACAAAATATGGAAGTATTTTGTTCTAATCTCTTAAGAATTACACACAAGCAATTCCATATATACTATGCGGTTGGGCCTTCCAGAGACTTTCATGCGGTCCATACGCATTTTGGACAGTCCAGAGAAAAATTAATCTGGGCCAATTTCCGCCTAATTTTTCTCTGTCAAGAGTGACATTTCAAACATCCATATCTCATTCACCCTTGATCCGTTTTGAGAGTTTAAATAGTCGATTTTATAGTACTCGCGAAGGAGAACCTAAAAATGACATCCACCGACCCAAAATCCATTCGGGTCCCACTCAAACGAAGCCCAAAAAGTTGACGAATTTCAACCTTTAAACCATCATTTTCCAACAATCCCCCACATGAATAGATATTGATGTAGGAATCAGAACAATCACGTCAGACACAGAGTTTGACTTGGTGATAGATTCATTTCGACGGCATAGATGCTGCATAGGATAAGTAGGTGTCACCCTTTGAACTTTCCCTTGAGAGAGTACACTTAGCCCACTGGTTAGGAAGTAGACGCGATGTCCTTGAACTCCCCTACCGCTTATGTGAACGACAATGCACTTCCCACAGGCATCTTTCCTAGCCCTTGCGCTTTCCTCGGTTGTGTCCATTAATCAGGCCATGGCACACGCCTAGTTCTATAAGGTTTCTAAAGAATTGCATCCCAACAATTCCCTTTCAAAGCGGCCACACTTCTCGCTTACATAGGTGATTCTTGGCGTAAGAGCAGTTCCGCAAACTATTGCGCTCTTTCGAGTACTACATACTCGATGCCTTGAATCATTAAAAGCAATTTAATGCTTAACCTCCATTCACATCACTGTTTCTTCATCATAGGAATAAGACAGGAGGTATGAAACCCCCACAGTGATCACGATGGGTCTTTGCAGTTTAGTTGTCCCTTTGAACCTAGATCTTGGGATCTCCAGTCACATAGGTTGTGTGTCCATGTACGTAACCCATCATTTATTGGACTTAGTCATATTCCTTTCGATGAGTTCTCAACTAACTCTCGATTCAATTTCTTCATCAAGAAATTAATTCAATCCTTTTGTCAAAGAATCACAACTGTTATCATATTGACCTTACGTAGTCAACATCGATAATTCTCGTAGAGAGTAGTCATCCAATGGTAAAGTGTCTATGTCGAGACACACCATCATCGATATGGCTATAAGCTACAAGCTTTACGCTACACCAATAAGCAT
This sequence comes from Rubia yunnanensis, assembly GCA_037428765.1. Classification (NCBI taxonomy): domain Eukaryota; kingdom Viridiplantae; phylum Streptophyta; class Magnoliopsida; order Gentianales; family Rubiaceae; genus Rubia; species Rubia yunnanensis. The sequence goes on along the minus strand of CM075069.1, from coordinate 57,047,641 downwards.
ACAAGTGCTTTGGTCATCCTAGGGTATATCTTTCCCAATTTTTTTTCCAACACAATGGACATAGATTCCTCTATGAAACTAGCATGAGAGAACCATTTCTCTACACAACTCAAGCCATATCCACGAGTCTCACACATAGCTTGTTTCCAGTGATCTTTTCTAGATTACTCGTGTATCATCTTACTATCCATTGTAAGAATTGTCTAATGTGCACTTTAATAAGTACAACAGACTATCAATGACTCTCGAGTTCTCTTCTTAAGAGACACCTCACCTTTACAAAAAGGTAACTCATAATGTTTAGAGGCATTCCATAGAATACGACATATCTCCAAGAGACTCTTAGCGTATCCACCTTCATCAAACTCATTGATTTAATATCACTAGGTAAACAACAATTAGTTTGCTCACATGATGGGTCATTTAGGAGCATTGAGCTTTTCATTTTGCTCTATTCAGATTTTAATATCTAAATCTCCAAATAACCATTTAGGTCCATTAGATGTACTTCTAGCTTTCACAAAGCCTTGATAGCAAGTACCATCACCCTTGGACTTATTCTCACGTCTAGAGAACACCCATCCAGTACACACTTACTAATTGTTCAAATCTACTAGTACTCTAGTGATTTGCACTCATGGTAGATCAATCTCTCTATTGATCACCACTTTCCACAAAAATTATTTCATGGAATCTCGTTTCCTTCGTTGGTTTATCCTCGATCCTTAATGATTCCATCTATTGACTCTTAAGTCCATTTGAGATAAATCAGGATCTTTAACAGAAACTTCCACAAAATACACTTTCCATCAAGATATATTTCTAGTTTCTGCATAATATTTCTTGTGAATTTCAAGAAATTGATAGCACTTCAACATTGTGCATATCTAGTAAAGATACTATTTAAGTATTCCTTTTACTACATTCGCAATACGCCAACCCACACATTCGAAAGAACTTTTAGGATAGCTCTATGAGGAGCTTTATTTTCCTCCTTCTTGGGGTATCTTATTTAAAAGATCGCCAGCCAACTTAAAGGCTCCCCCATAACGCTTGATCATTTCTAGCAATTTCCTTCAATCACCAAATGACCTTGCAAATGTCTACAGTGTGAATCACATTCCCCAAAGGATTCTATGTATTCACATCATGGTCACAGATAACCTCATATGTTTTCTGTGCATCACGTAAGTGGTTTCGTTAATACAACTTACTAAAAGTCTGTGTATTCAATAATGAATCGAACACTAGGTTCTTACCCATCAAATTTCTTTTAGGGCTAGATCATTTCATCAATCAAAACACCTTCATGTATTGATCTTTTATCATGAAAGTCTCTCTTATTCCTTCAACTCCCTTGGGATTAGAGATAACTAAACTTCCCGATCTCAATTAATCGTTCTTCCTCGCATGACCAATACCACCACCAATGTAGTATCAATCAATCGAGGATTCGATTAACTCTCACTAGGGCGCAGTGTGAGTTTACCAACTCCACACAATTTCATGCCCATTTTAAAGCCAAGTTTCAGTACAACTGCACTTTACTTTCAGACAACTCAAATCAAACTTGAGTGCCTGTATGCTCGAAACACATTCAAGTTCATTGCTCGACTCAAGTTTGAGTGCATTGCTTGACTCAATTTTGGGTTTACCTTTTTGGTTCGAGTTAAAGTAGTCCTCCCGACTTGATCAACTTGTTTCAAATCTCTCGTGATGACTTTTCACCTCAAGTACCTATCAGAATTCATATCGTCGTTGAATTTTTAGGTTTTTGTCTACCCCCCACATTGGGCTGGTTTTATTAAACATCCCCACATGTGTTAAGTTTCTCAAAACCTCGTGTCTTGGGGTTTCTAGACTGAATGTCTTAGGATTTCTCATCTCAGAATTATAAGGCTTTCCAACAAAAAATCTAGAGAATTGACCAACTGTCTTGGGATTCCCTATCTCATGATTCTTAGATTTTTCAACCATAAATCAGGAGATTTGACCAAAAGTCTTGGGATTCCCATTCTCAGGATTCTTAGTTTTCCCAACCAAATTCTTGAGATTTTTCCCTCAATTCTTTGATTACAAATAATCAAAGGTTTTTAGCATAGTCATGATAACTCATGCTTTAGGGTTTATACCATGGTTCACAAGAACCAATACCCTAGACATAGTCGTAAACTAATGTCTTCATATTCACATTTTTTAGGTCATACAAAATAACTAGAATATGTTGAACTTCGAGCCCATATGTTCTATCTGTGCAATCTAACAATTGTCACCCGTGAGCCATATGCTCGTAAACGATCAATCAAGATAGCCAATTATTGGGACAAGCCTTGTCAAACCTTTCATTGCAAAAAAAAAAAGGCACTTTCCCAAACAATTAATACAATCATAGCATATAAAAGCATAACCCAATTTTAGACACAACATAGATCTAAAATTTTTGTATATGCAGCTAAATCAAGTCCCTAAATGAACGAGAACACATCATGGATCAAATAACCCAATGCCATATACTTCATTCATGCACGAATATATTACACTCTTGGGGAGAGATGTCATGTTTAAGTGCAAATGAAGTTTACCAATTTTTCGCATGCGATTCTCAGACCAAGCATATAAAAGTCATGAATCACTAGCATCACATTTTCACACAAATATGGTTTAAATCTTTAACCAGCCCACATCACCAAATTATTATACCATGCAAAATAGGTATTTCAACATTTGATCAAGTATTTAAACAAATACTATAGCACTTCAAGGGCTTTGGAAATTAAACATGTCTCATAATTTCCAACCATATGCACTGCTTTCATGTAATTGAATAATAATGTCTGATCCCATATTTTAAACTCATGGCATTTTTTTCCCGTAAATTTAATTCAATCTTTCATGCAAAGAATGAAATATGATATCTTACCATATCAACATTTAATCTCATAAGCATGTATATCACGGAATTAGCATATTTCCATAATTGCGCCATGTAATTTAACATACATGCTCAACTCATTTTCCCACATAATTAAGGGATTAATATAACCAAATCCATTTACTATCAAATTTGATAGCCTTAGTGTACTGGACATATATGTGCAAATATTATTCACATAACACTCTTTGTAACAAAGTCTCGTTCACATCCAGATTCACGCAAATTGTTATCAAATATAATCCAAGCAATATATGTATATATAGCATATGCCATGATTCACTTTAATTAACGTGTATACGTACCATAGTTTGCACAACCGTGGTTACACTCTTGATTCTTTCATGTTGCCAAACAAATCCTGTTGTATCTCCATGCCAAGTTTTTCTTCCATAAGAGATACCGCCGTATATACTCGGATTCACCAGTGTGTACATACAAAACATTATTCATCGTTAAATATATGTACACATCAAATATTGTAGTATAATATTTTAAACAATTATACATAACAAATTGCTCAATATGATTTTGTTGTAAATATCCAAAACCATTAACATGCATATTTTCGCAAATATACAATTCCATAAAGCATACAATCAAATATTTTTGCAGACTTGCAAAACCATATGCATATTACTAAACATGTAATCATATATATATATATATATATATAGTGACACACACTTGCAATAGTTATGCATATTTTCAAACATGTAATCATATATATAGTTACAGTTATGCACACTTGCAATAATTATGCATATTTCCAAACATGTAATCATATATATAGTTACAGTTATGCACACTTGCAATAATTATGCATATTTCCAAACAACATGGAATGTGTATTTTTGGAATATATTTGAATGTGTATTTTCGGCAATCAACAGAATTTACGCATCAATAATGTGTTAATCGCATACAATATTCGCAATCAATATAAATCAACAAATTTCATTCGTTTCAAGACTGTTGGACATATATTGATTATATCATGTGAAAAATTAAACAACAAAAATTGAATGAGCAATTAACATATGCAAGAATAATAAGCTTTTATTAATTATTCAATCATACAATCGAAACGCTTAAATTACAAATAATCAAAGCATAAATCATGTTTCAAGTAATGATGGAGTCACGAGTAACACTCGCTGCCCTTGAAACGAATGAGTCCCATCGTGGACATCGTTCCCTAGGATAAAACCATCGAAGGTAACAATTAACACATAAGAGTTACCTCGGATTCACGCAAGGCCCGAAGGACTATCACCTTGACAGAACACCAAATGGAAACTTCGAGAAAGACAGACAGAAGACTCAAGTTTAGAATATGGAGGGACTTGAGAAATGGTGTGTAATTTCTGAATGACTTAGATGCTCTATTTATACTGCTCTAAGAGACCCTAATCATGGAAACATGATATTCTGATTTTCTGTAATTAGAGACGAATATTCTCCAATCACCAGCTCACCAAATACGAGACATTCCATGAATACTCGAATCAAATCTGCTGGAAATGGAAGAAATATTTGCACAAATATTCTTCATCGTATTAAACATGGTAAACCGCATATTTATTTAAGACAAGATATCTCACAAAATATGGAAGAATTTTGTTCTTATCTCTTAAAAATTACACACAAGCAATCCATATATACTATGCAGTTGGGCCTTCCAGAGACTTCCATACGGTCCATACGTATTTTGGACAGTCCAGAGAAAAATTAATCTGGGCCAATTTCCGCCTAATTTTTCTCTTTCACGAGTGACATTTCAAACATCCATATCTCATTCACCCTTGATCCATTTTGAGAGTTTAAATAGTCGATTTTATAGTACTCGCGAAGGAGAATCTAAAAATGACATCCACCGACCCAAAATCCATTCGGGTCCCACTCAAACGAAGCCCAAAAAGTTGATAAATTTCAACCTTTTAACCATCATTTTCCAAAATGAAACGCCTTGCAAACCAATTCTATGTTCGCATCGTAAAATCTCATGTTATTTCTATATGACTGCAGGAACTCTTTTTGGTCTGTGGTTCCATCCTAAATTTTAACGTGCAAAGGAAGTTTCAAGTCCTTTAGCATCTTTAAATCTCGCAGATGTGGTGCAAGGGGTGACTTGTCTGTGTCATCTTCTGCGACAATGTCATGCAACTATTCTTCATAGTCAAGATTTTTACGCTTTTGGTTTACCCTTTTTTTTGGTTTTGGAGTGTTTTGCATGAGCATCTTCAAAAACTGATCATAAAGCCAATCTCTGTCCCCTTCTAAGAACGTCGTGAACTCCTTCTTTTCCTTTTCATAGATATTATTTGGGGATTCTTCCTCCTCTTCTTTCCTCAGTTGTTTCTTCTTTACTATGTTTTTTCTACCTATTTGGGGGTGTGATCCTGCTGATGATGCATTCCTCTATTGCGTCCAAGTGTTCATTCTTGTGATTGATGATTATGACTTTTATCAATCCCGGTGAACACTATTGTTTACATGAATAACATTGAAATGAAAAGAAAATTTTTATTCCCACAGTCGGCGCCAAAGGATGTTGTTGTCCTTTTAGGTAGATCACTTGTTGTTCACCTCTTGAGCTTCTTCACCTGCAAAGTCAGTCCCGGAAGTGATTCTGGGAGAACAGCTCCGACGATCAAGTCAGTTTTCTCATTTAAGAATTGAAATTTCTCAAGATAGTTACACTTCCCTTAGCTCATCCAGACTTGTTGTATTTATAGGCTGGCATAGTTGTAGTTCCTTGCTTTTAGGGACTAAGACCGTGGGTACACCACGATCACCACATTCTTCACTCGTGGCATAGAATGTTATTGGGCTGGGCCTGACGGCCACCAACCTTTCGATTGCTAGGCTACCTATACATCACACGGTAGTCTAAATGGAGGAGTATGGTAATGGGTAGATTAGTGTTCTTTAACAAAATGTGGGCAAGAGCAGGAGTGTTTTGTAGATGATGGTACAATGTGAGTGCTATATATTGATAAACTTGGTATGAATCTTTAAACAAAAAATCTCCTTGATTCTTTCCAATAAAAAAATAATTTTCCTTGATTATAGACATAATTGTTGCATTCAAAGTTTCAAAAAATTGAAATTTGTAACAGAAGAAACAAAGGTCCAAAACTTTGGAGCTAGATAGTTTGAAGATCTTGCAGATCTCCAGCATAGGAACAATCCTTTAAAAGTAAAAGTTTACTTGCTGAAATGGGACCGAAGAAGTATTAAAATTTTTATTACAGTTAAGACTATCTATCTAATTACTTGCATTTATGCTCTTTTCTCCCAAACTTATGTTGGTTTTTTTTTTGAAAAAATGGAAGTTAATTCGTTGATTTTAAATAACGTTTACAAAAGGTGGAGTAGAACTCCATAAAGACATTCATTTTGGTCTTTTGAAATTGCTCCAATTGATCCGCAATTGAGTTTTACCCTCCAGGGATCCATCTAACTATCAGGTCACTGAGTTTTGATAACAATGATCTAGTATCATTTATAAGCTTATCAAAGTCTAATCTATTCTCTATTTTTGACTGGATAGTGATGATGCCTGATAAAATCCAGCACATGTCTTCTCTTGGATGCGAGTAATTTTGCTCTTTTATGCAAGAAGGAGGGAAGTCAAACCGGGCGGCTCTTCTCAGTACCCACTTTGATGCCTAAGCCAGGGGTTGAGGGAGAAGATATGTTAGTAGGCATTAAATGATTAGGTTTTAGTGAGATTACCTTCTTAGTGTGCTGAGGGTATGTTTTTATATCTTGGAGCCCATTGAACACTTGTGATTTGATAGCAAAAAGTTGTTGTGGTCTTCCATGCAAACTTATAGAGCTTCATAGGGTTAGCTCCTGCTGAGAGCACCACGTAGGTGACGGTTTCTAGGTTGGCGTCTCATTTCCCTGTGTCCTTGCTTTGAGGTCAGATGATTATGTTGTTTGGGATGGTGCAGGGTTGTTGTCATCAAAAAGTTCTGTGCGGCATGCTATTTTGGTGGGCACAGGCTTTGGCAAAATGCATGGCTACAGTAGTCTCGTGACGTCTTCCTTGGCTCTCTCATCTACTTCGGATTTGGGCCTGGGCGTTGGGCTCGAAGCCCATATTCTTTTAAGGGAGTATTATGGGCTAGTACTCATAAAGTCCCCCTAGTCCGGGTTCAGGGTTGAAAGGGAGCGTAACTTGGGTTTATTTTGAAAAGGAGCCGTTGCCACACGTGTTAGGGCATATGCAGTGGGGGTTTCTTAATTTTAAAAAACCGCTCTAAAAACTGAAAACACCCACAGTGGTGTTTTTAGGCCGATTTCTTAACAAGAAACCAGCCCTTGATTGCCATGCTAGGAACCGGTTAAGAAATCGGAAGTTGCAGCGTTGTTAGAGCTGTGTCACATGGCCTGCTGCGGCAAATTTTTTTTTGGCTGAGTGGGACACGTGTCTCCCATACATTGGGCCACGTGTCCCACTCAAATGCTGCATATATTTTTTTGGTAAATAGAGGGCCACGTGGCGCCCTCTGGTTGGGCCACGTGTCCCTATCTTTGTTTTTAATTTTTTTTTAAAAAAAGTTGATTTTTTTTATTTTTAAAATTTAATTTTAAAACATTTTTAAATTAAAAATATTGAATGATTTTTTATTAAAATTTGGAATAAAAATTTGGAATAATTTTTGAGAAAATTATTGAAGAAAAATTATTGAAAAAATATGAAATAATTATTGAAAAAAATGAAATTCAATTTTAAAAATTATAATGTATATTAAATTTTACATTCAACTTATTTTGGGTAGATAAATTTATTTAAATTAAATGTTAATAATAAAATTAATGAGTAGGATAGAGAAAATCAAGTGGGGTACATAAATAGTAAAAAGTGGTTTCTTACCATTATGGAGAAGAAAATGTGTGATTTCTTAAATAATTTCTTAAAGTGAGGTGAAAGAGAGAATGTGAAAAATAATATATTTAATTGATAAGAAATCGATAGCGATTTCTACCGTTGCATATCCTTTTTAGACAGTTTCACCGACCCTGGCTTATAATTGGACAATGTGGGCGGCGGTTGCTTCTTTTCCTGCACCATTTTAACTCCCACTTATTTCTCTAAAAGGCCTTGTCTTCCCATCCCCCACTTTCAGAAACAAAACTGCTTCCATTCTCAAGTATTTTAATTTCTGTTTATTCTTTTGCTCTCTCCTCTTCGTACTTTCATTTTTCTTCTATTTGCACCATGCGGGTTAGTAAAGATACTAGGCTAAGTGAAATCACTTATGAGACCCAATCCTTCGAGTGCGCTGCTTGGTTTAACCTTCTAAATGTCTCCTTTGGTGGTGAGAACCTCTCTGGCGATGTTGTCTTTCAGCCGAGTAGGGAGCCGTCTGTGCTGACGTGCCTCCGGAGACCGTCCCTTTTTATCTCAAAATTGGTGAATAATTGTGGGTAGCGCTTCCCTTTAACCAATTTTTTCCCGATTTGTTCTTCGCCATTATTGTTATAATGTTATCCCATGCAAAAAATAACCCCGAACTCCATTCGGATGGTGGTCACCTTCGAGGCTTTGTGTTAGTCTCAGTCCACCATCCCAACTATCAATCAAACTTTGAGGCTTTGTGTCGGTCTCAGCCCATCATCCCAACTATTGACCACTTCCGATGGTTACATTTTCCATTGAAGAAGCTTTCCGACTAGGTCCACTTGAAGTCTTGATTTGGCGAGCACTCAGATCAAATACGATCTTCCCATGCCTTCCCTCTCATCTCGACTGGTGGGACTAGTTTGTCTTTGTCAAGGATGAACTGATCATGAGGAACGCTCCTCGTAGTGACCTTTATCATGCTGGCTCCCCGCGGGCAAAGAATCGTCGGCCACAGGACCCTGATATGGAGGCGATAAGACCTGATACCTAATCGTTGAGCCAATTTTCGATAAACTGCCAGCACCTTTTAACTGATACCCTTGTTAAAGAACTTGATATGCCCTATTCGAAGGGAAAATTCTGGAACTTAGGCTACAATAGCACACAGTAGATGCGGCTATGGAGAACGCATTTGGCAAATGCATTCTTCCATTTTTTGAATTCTTTTTTATTTTGAATTGCTGTGGACGCATTTGCCAAGTGCGTCACCTTTAATTTTCTTTTTTTTTTTGGTCTTTGATTGAAGAGGACGCATTCCTAAATGCGTTCTCGGTATTCCCATTTTTTTAAAAAAATTTCTGTATTAATGAGGATGCATTCACAGAATGTGTCCTCCAATCCACCGTTGCTTTCCGTGCCGCCACGTCGATGAGGACGCATTCGTTAAATACGTCCTCCAATCTGCCGCTGATTTCCATGCTGCCACGTCGATGAGGACACATTCATTGAATGCTCCTCCATTTCTTCATGTAATAGCCCAGAAAGCTAGATTTTTCCTTGGTTTTCACATTTGGTTTTCTCCGCCTCCCACTGCCATTTACTGACATTGGTGGAATCCTCTCACGTCACCACTGCCATAATCCTCGGCCGACTGTTCCCCGCTCTCTATTTCTGGCATTCTCGTTGCCGGTTATCACTCCCAAATTTGTTAGTTAATTTTTTTTGCTCTCCGTTTGGTTCTTCGGTCGTATTTGTTATTTTTTGCTGAAATTGATGTCCACCTTTCAGCTGAAGTCTTCTCCCGGTCTTGCGTGGTAGATTTGACTGCCGTTGACCGCCGTTGCCACCACCTCCTCCGTGAGTTTGAGACACGCGCAAAGGGGAATTTCCTAAAGGTATTTAAAGAATTCATGATTATATGAATGTGTCGAATGATTATTTGCGATTTGTCCTCTAATATTGTTTTATTGAATTTGGTGTAACACTGTTATTTCTGAAGTACCTGAAAAAATCTTGTTGATATGAATGCGTTTAATGATTGTGTGTAGTTTGAGTGATTATGTTTCTTGATTGTATGAAAGTGTTGAATAAGGATGCGTGAATATGTGTGAATTGATTATGTGTGATTTGTTTACTAATTTTTGTATTAAAGCTGTAGTAATAGTTTAATTAGTGTGGCTTAAGTGAGCACACATTTTAGGATAGTTTAATAGTTTGAAAATCGATAATAGTGTATGAGGTGGTTGTCCGACTATAATGGAATCCTGTACGGTTTAGGGTTTGAGCAGTTGAATATAAGTTGCTGAATAATACCATCATTTTGAATATCGAATTATATGTTATGTATTTGTATAATGCAGTTGTACGATGTTTTTGACGGTGTACCTGTACAAAGGGGGTCAGATTAAGTTTGATTTGACTGTGGGTGTGTATTATGATCCTCCCATACCGGAGAGGAACATGACTCTCGAAAGGAGGTTAAGACACTCAGAATTAGTTCATTTAATTTTTAGAAGGCTTGGTATTGCAAGTGAGGGGTTTTAGTTGAAAATATATTACCGTTGTCCTGAGCTCATTGGTTTGGCGTATACTATCAGTGTTATAATGTGGAAGATGACGAGTCTATCGCAACCATCTTCGACATTATTGATCGAATATCATTGTCCTCAGCAGATTTGTACATTATTATAAAGAAGATGTTAAGCACTATTGACCGTACGGATGATCTTAGTCCGCACGTTCATGTCGTTGTTGAGGAACATCCAGAACTGTACACCTTTGGCAACCTTACCACCCACTGTTCATTGCCAAGGTTTTTCCTGGTGAGTCCATCCAACCCAGTGCGTACGTTCACGTCGATTGCACTCAGCCGTCCACAAGTGATGGCATATATGATGGGCATCATAAGGACCTGAATGTCTTCGATGATGATTATGTGGGTGAAATTGGCGAGCATGTTGTTGGTCATGTTGGGAGCGATGATGATGGTGAGGAAGAGGAACTTGATGAAGAAAGTGAAGATGATCGTTCCTTATCAACTGATTCGAATCCAGGGGACGATGAAGAAGTGGTGTGCACGAACAGTGTAGCCACATCGTTCAGTATTTTGGAAAATCCTGATACGGAGGCCTACTTTAGGGATTATGGGGGTCTTGATGAGGATGGCTACGACCCAACTAATTGTGGTGACAGACTTACTAGTTATGTTCAAGCGACTGGTGAAGTGGCATTGGGTATGCGATTCCGGACGAAGCCAAAATTGGTAGAAGCTATTTCGAGGTGGAGTTTCATGATAAATAGGGAACATATGGTCGTGGAGAGTAGGTCACGCATATGGTATGTGAAATGCAATGACGTTGTTGAAGGAAGTGGTATTTGTCATTGGGTTGCTTGAGCCAACAAAAAAGCTTCGCATGGCATGTGGGAGATCACCAAATAGGCAAGTAGTCATGCTTGTATTGGTGCTGGTCGATCGACGGGTAACACTAACTTGACATCGTTGATGATCGCCCGTTCAATTTTCCACCACATTGACGTAAACCCTTCTTACACGGTGAAAGTTCTACAAGCGCATATGAAGATGGAGTTAAATGTGACCTTTTCCTATAAGAAGGCGTGGTATGCTCGACAAAAGCCTATTGACTTGGTATTCGTAACTTGGGAGGAATCCTTTGAACATTTTCCAACATATATGGATGAGCTAGTCAGGGCCAATCTAAGCACCGTTGTTGAATGAGCAGACGTACCTGATAGAATACACGGGCATGGGTGTAGGAAATTTAAGTTCATTTTCTGGGTATTTGGTTAGGCTATTGATGTATTTTACCACTGCAGGGCAGTGATTAGTGTGGATGGCACTCATTTGAGAGGTGCATATAAGGCCACAATGCTAGTTGTCGTGACGCATGACGCGAACGACTACGTACTCCCCATTGCTTATGCAATTGTTGATGCTGAAACTAATGAGAGTTGGAAATGGTTCATGCAGAGATTGCATCTCCATGTGGTTGGTGGTGATAGTAGGCTAATCTTTTTTATATCAGATCGCCATGATGGAATTTTAAATGCAATGAGACATATGGAGGAATGAATGTAGCCAGTAGGATACCATTGATTTTGCTTGCATAATTTTTAGTCCAACTTCCTTAGTGCTGAGTATGGGAAGTTTAAGAATGTGCTTCTAAAGACTCTAGTTTGGTAGCTTGGTGATGTCAGACGAGAGAGTAGGTGGAGGGAGTACAAGGAGGAGTTGGAGAGTATCGAACCATCTGCTTGGGATTGGTTGATACAACTTGATACCAGTAAGTGGTGCCTTGCCTTTGATGAGGGTGTTCAACGTTGGGGAATTCTTACAACCAATTTTTTTAGAAAGTTACAACAACTGTTTAAGGCGCGCATGGAATCTCCCGATAACTGCGTGTGTCAAAGTGACCTTTGAGCGAATAGTTGAAATGTTTGCACAAAGGGTAATGGATGCCACAAATTGGAGGCACTTTCCCAATTCATTACAGTTCTTTATCTGTTCATGGACTAGTTTCTTGATTCTACATTGCTGTTGAATTATGTTGGTCTGAGTTCCCTAGTAGAATTTGGAAAAAATTTCAGAAGCAAGACACTTGGGCACATGGACATATTGTTACCGTGTTTAGGCATGCGTCATAGACTTACATGGTTGTGATAAGAACTATTGATGGAAGCATTGGTGAGAGCCAATACACAGTCAAATACCAGAGAAAAGAGTGTACTTGTCGTGAATGGAAAATTTTTCATTTCCTATGTTCGCATGTATTGGCTGTCTGTAAGCATAGTTGTGACTATCCATCTACTCTATGTGACATGGTATATCACACGACCACCTTTGTGCAACAATATAGTCAGGGTTTCATTCCTGTACAAGATCCATCACTATGGCAATGTGCTAGTTGGAGGTTGATTCCCGATATTGAAAAGTTTCACCATAGGTGGCGTGGACAATTTGCGGAGAGAAGGATAAGGAATAGAATAGATAAGAGGGTGCCAGGTGATTCCAGAGGTGTCCGTAGGCGAGGGCGTGATTAGGGTTGTGTATGTAATATGCAAATTTTCAATATTTGGTTGAATATGTATGGCATTATTTTATGTAACCAGTAATCTTGCTATGATATATATTTTTTTTTAGTGCAATGGATTGTGTGGATTCATATTATGTGTATTTTTCTAAATTGAAGCTAATGTATGATTGGGTTCGAATATTTATCGCATGTTATTGCATTTTTTATTTGGAAACCTGGACTAAGTTATTTTGCCATGTGATTCTGATTGTCAGTATGGATACACCATGTATCATCTAGGACCCACTGACTAGGAATTGTTGTACCTGCGCCAGGAGCATCGTGCACGTGCTCTGTACAGTGGTCCTTTAGAGGATGAAGCACTGCAGGTGAGGCAGTGCGATAGGACTTGTTGAATTGGTCGGATCCCTGATCCAATCATGCGCTACGTGCGCCAAGATGGATTCTAGGGAGTGTTAGATTCCGCACCAATCCACATTGATCATTCCCTCGTCACAGCCTTAGTAGAGCGTTGGAGACCAGAGACGCACACGTTTCACATGCCAATAGGGGAGAATCCCTTACTTTGCAGGATGTTGGCTTGTTATGGGGTCTACCAATCGATGGCATGCCAATTACTGGTGTGGACACTAGCCGACGCACAGAAGACTGGCAGAGATTTAGCACAGACTACCTAGGGGCTACACCAAGCGCGAGTGCTATCAGAGGGGGTTGCATAAGGACCAGCTGGTTGGGAAACTTGTTACACGGTCCATTCCCTGTTGATGCTACTGAGGTAAATTGTCAACAATGGGATATGGTTTTCATTCTACTGTTGGTTAGTGGAATGCTAATGTCAGACACATCCGGACACCTTATCCCTTTGATCTATTTACTGGTACTGATGGACCTAGGTGCAGCACATCAGTACAGTTGTGATAGTGCCATTTTGGCACACTTGTACAGGTGCTTATGTGATGCTGTAATCCCACAAGTTAAATCCATATCTGGACCACTTGTCTTGCTACAAGTAACATTGTTGGTTAATCTTGCCAGTTGTAAATACTGTCGATAATGACCTCTTATATTATATTAAATATTATTTTATTTTTTGTCAGCTTTGGGCATGGGAGTGAATACCACCCATCCGTACGGCCGGATGACTACCAGTGACCGTCACGATGAGTGTTGTTGGGTCCATGTACGTATTGAATTAGTCAGGAGACAATTTTTAAACTGCTAAGAAATTACTAGGAATGGCTAATATTATTCATTTTGTTCCTGACAGGTGGAGAGCCCGGTATGATTTATCAAAATCACCCATGCATGTATTGAAAGTGTACCGCGATCAGCTGACATATCTCCATGACAGACACGTATATAGAAATTCAAATTTCCTTTCATTGAGCTAATGGATAAAAAGGTTTTCCTCTCCTAACCACAATACCTACCTATTATTGCAGTTTATTTGGTAGTCGTACACCGATAATGTCGTGCAACAACTCCCACAGTACTGTACAACCGGTAGCAACAATTGGCTACTGTGTATTGACCTCATTAGCTGGCATGCCATGAAGTACCATCACGTTCATCGTGTTCTCAGGCAATTTGGCCTTATCCAGCCAATACCCTCCCAGTTAGTCACTAGGGATGAACATAAACTGCTTCATACTAGAGACCGTCGAGGGAGGTCAGGAATGGATTGGTGTGTTGAACTGAGAAGATATCTCATGCTTGGGAACATCAAGCAGAGCAACAAGTTTATGTGCGAGGGTCAGCGGATCCGTACACATCCAGTCAAGAATACATGGAGTGATATTTTTGCAGGACAGTGACCTTAATTGATCAGCTAAGATGAGCTAAAACAATTATGGAGGATTTTCATGAAGATAGGGCTACTATGGAGTATATGGTATTTCCTAAATCTCTAATAGTGTTAACAAATAATACTATACGTTTCCTCAATATTAATTATCTAACATATTTACCTCATTCATGTAGTTGCAGGCAATGTCCCAGATGAGAATCATGTTAGATATAAATTTGGACGACTGTCTCCCACGTATCGCGGACATTATCAGGGGGGTACACGATGTTTCCGAACACTACAATATGGGCATGAGCCCTCTAGACTACAGTTTCATTAGCCATATCTGCACTGTGAGGAACCTCCACATGGTGTGAGATATAATGACATCAGAAGCCACCGTCTAGCTCTACCTAGTCGACAGGGTGGTCGGCGACCGCGTGCTCAGGGCCGTATATACCACATTGGTTCATCACAAGCTGGACCCTCATATGCTAGTCCGACAAACCCTGGACCATCATATAGTGGACCCTCACAGTATGACACTACTACAGCTAATTTCACTGAATATCATACTCCCACTGCTAGTTATGCCCGTCACATGGTGGACCCTCACAGTTTGACACGACTACAGTTGATTTCACGGCTTATGTTACTCCCACTACGATTCATGCATACATGTCACCTACTGCTCGATTAGATACAGGTGGTGTTCCACATGTCCAGTATGGTTCATGCCAAGACACATGAGACGATATGGAGGAGGATCTTATAGAGGGAGCTCTACATGATGCCGTACATGTTTCTACTGAGATGGCCGTTCCACAACGTACATCCCGCACCATACGTCCTCCACCATGTGGAAAGCTTTGCAGAGGCATCATTAGTACATTACATGGCATTGAGCACTCATTTCATTACGTTTGACACATCTTCTTCAGATATTGTACATTTCTATTTAATTATATTCATTCTTACTATATATTACTGCAAATTTTAAAATGTCATGAAACAAACACAAGTCTACTTATGCGCAAACTTCACCCAAAACAAAAAATATGAAAAATAATAATTTATAAATTATATAATTGACTGATTAAAATATTGATTTTATATTGAGGATGCATTCATAAAATGCTGAATTAAAAAATATCAAATGTCAAATTCAGGACCCATTTTTAATAACATGCAATTCAAAATTTATTTAATAAATTCAAGAGAAAAAAAATTAAATCGCATAATTTCACTTAAGTTTTTTTTTTAAAAAAAACAGAAAGTGAGGACTTCTCAAAATTTTTTTAAAAAATAGCGACAGTGAACGAATGCGTCCTTTGCATGGCCTGCAGAAAATAATAATTTCCCAGAGGGCGCATTATGAGAATGCGTCCTCCACCATGTTATCCAAACCTCTGAATATGCACATTTACACCCAAAATCTTGAGATCATGCATAGTAAAATCAAGCTCTCCCTATTCGAATGCCGTTGTATCTTCTTGTGTGCCTAGCGGTATATAGTTGACCTTTTTATTTCTCTGTGTTGTCTACTTGTTGGTCCAGTTTCTTAGTTTGGTTTTCACCGTTTTGCGGTAGGTATTGGCGTGAGGAAATTCGTGCAGAGTATGTCTCCCTTTAAGGCTGAAGGTTGAGTCTCTTTGAATAGCGAGCTTGCGATAAGTTCTCCTGCCCCTGAGCTTCTCAGTCAGCTGACCATGTCTTCATGTCGGACCGGAACGTCCCTTAGGTTAAAACAATCGGGAAGGATTCTAACGCTTCTGGTAAGCATTCTCGGGCAAGGAGCATAGGTACTGGTATGAGCCACCGGCTTAGACCCAGGATCGTTTGCCATTTTTTCGAGAACCTGCCCGAGGAAGTGGAAGAAAGTTCTTCTAGTACTTTCTTAGGATGGGACCCCACTAGACCTTGAACTTGGAATTAAAAATATTACTTGTAATTGGAATTATATTCTATTACCTTTTCCTAACTTATATATGTATTCTGTACCACTATATAATGTATCCTGAGATTATGAATACAAACACACATTATTACCCGTATTTTTTACATGGTATCAGAGCCTAAAATTCTGAAAGCCTAAGAAAATATTTCGCTGCCTTTCTGAGTCACCGCCGTTAAGTCGCGTGGTGATCCAGCGTTGTCGAACAGCCACCGCCATCTGCTCTGTTCTGCCGCTCGTCGATCGTCACAACCACCGTTTGACTGTGGTAATCCGTGTGCCACCTCTTTTGATCCGATTGGCTTGTGCGTTAAGCCACAAACGCCAATCCTGAAGCTCACATGCCATCGCGTTCCCATCACGCATCGCTGCCAATCCGATCTGTCGCAGGTTGCTGCACTAGTTGCTGATCCGTACCTGATTTTGCACGTTGTCTGCCTCTGAAGAACAGGATCGTATTGATGCTGCACCCGAGGTTCCGAAGCTTCAAGATATGAGTGGCTATGATGTGATTGCGACTTTACTGAAGCAGTTGCAGTTGCAATCTGGCCCTCGGACTACTGTACCTATTGGTCGTCTGTCGACTTATCCTTACTTTATTGGTTCCGACGATGGTCCTAGTTTGCAAATTATATCGAACACACTGAAAGGTAAAGAAAATAACATTGAATGGTCTGATGCGATATGCCGCGTGTTCCTTGCTAAGAACAAGATTGGGTTCATTGATGGATCCATCACCAAACCCCATGATGGTTATCCTGATGCTATTGATTGGCTAGGGGTTAATGCTACTCTTGTCTGCTGGATCTTGCAAACCCTGGATCCGGTGTTGAGATCTACTACAAGCTTGTTTGCCATAGTTAGTAACTGTGGGATGATATGAAGGCATGATTTATTCTTGGTGATGGTATGAAGGTTTTGCAAATGCAAGAGGCTATTCAGAGTTGCAGGCAGAACGGTCAGCCCATCGACATTTACTTTGGCAAACTGAAGAAGCTGTTTGCAGGTTACCACTACATGCGACATCTTCTAGTTTGTGACTGTGAAGACAGCAAGGCACTATGCCATTGCAATATTTCTGTAAGAGTCTTCCGAGAGAGAGAAAGAAGGATCTGATCTATCAATTCATCTCTGGTCTCGATGAAGGCTTTCACACCTTGTGATCACATATTATGAGCATTGATTGAATGCCACATGTCATGAAAGTGTATGCCCTTTTTGCCCAGGAGAAGAATCATCGAGATGTCATCCGAGCTCGCAAACCTTCTTCTAACTCCATGGCGTATGCTGCACAACGCCCACCACCTACAAGTTCTTCACCAGTTGTTCTTTCTGAATCTGACCACAAGAATCTTATTTGTACACATTTTCATCGCAAGGGTCAGGACAAAGATTCCTGTTTCCAGATCATTGGTGTACCAGAATGGTTCAAGGAGTTGGAGGAGAAAGCCAGTTCTGCCAGAATGATGGTACCATTTTCTCGGCCGACCGCTGTCGCCGTGAACGGAGGACTCGTCATGGCTCTTCCACTCCTGCTGCCGTTTATCGGTGCTTCCATGTCGCTGCCTGACCTAGCGGCAACTACTTTCTCTGGCCGCATCCCTACCCAGTCTAATTTTGACCTTACTCTACCTGATGACCACTGGAGCATGACTGTGCATTTATTTAATCAGTTCAATTCTCTTACTGACAATGGGTCAGGTAAGTTTACTTTTCCCTAGATACTTGATTCGGGAGCCTCATATCACATGACTGGTAACAAGGGTTCTCTTACTGATATTACTACTTCTATTGACACTGTGAATGTTGTTCTGGCTGATGGTTATGTGTCATCTACTACCTAATATAGTTCTATTTGCTTTGGTGCTGCCACTCTTACTCAAGGGCTATATATACCTACTTTGCGGTGAAACTTATTATCATGCTCTAGATTGTTATTTGCCTTAAAATATCTAGATTTGTTTACTATAAATAATTATTCCATTTTATAGAAAATTAGTACGAGGAAAGTGATTAGCGTGGGTGAACAGAAGGGGGGAGGGGTGTTTTGGCTTTGTCTGCTGGATACTCGTGATCTTTCTCCTATCACGCAGTCTTTTCCGATAGTTGTTTTTATGTCTTCTTTCGATTTATGGTATCAGCGTCTTGGGCATCCTTCCTCTACGGTGTTATTTTCTGCTTCTTCTATTGATTTTAGAACTAGTAAGACTTCTGTTCCTTGTTCTGTATGTTATAGAGCGAAACAGACTAGACATGGTTTTCCATTGAGTTCTGCAAATGCTACCGCACTATTTCAATCAATACATTGTGATGTTTGTGGTTCTTATAGAACACCATCTTCTAGTGGTGCATTTTATTTTTTAACTATAGTTGATTATTCCTAAGCTGTTTGAGTTTTTATATTAGTGGCTAAGTCAAAAGTAACTTCAAGATTTTTGGAATTTTTTGCCTTGGTGAAGACTCAATGGGGCCGAACCATACTACGTGTTTGGGATGATAACGTGACTGGATTTTTGCCTTTGAGATCTCATTTTGCTGCATCTGGGATCATTTTTGAGACATCTAGGGTTAATACACCATAGTAGAAAGCATCTCCATTTACTCAATGTGGCGCGTGCCTTACGAGTTGAAAGCATCTATGGTCGAGTTGAAAGAAAGCATCTCCATTTACTCAATGTGGTGCGTGCCTTACGATTTCTAGTCAGTCTTCCAGTTCATTTTTGGGGAGAATGTGTTCTTATTGCTGCTTATCTGATTAACCGGACACCGACGAAGCATCTCAATGGTAGTACTCCCTTTGAGTTGCTTTATGGGCAAGCTCCAAATTACGCATCCTTAAGCGTTTTTGGATGCTTGTGTTTTGATGCTCATGTTCCCAGATATCATGAAAATTTGCATCAAGAAGTCGGCATTGTTTGTTTCTTGGTTACCCTGCCAGAAAGAAATGCTATCTCATTTTTGACCTGGAAACCCATGTAATCTTTACCAGCCGGGATGCAGATTTTCTTAAAGACCAGTTCTCGTATTCTGCAACTCCTACATTAGCTTCTTCAAAAGATCCTGACGGTGCCACCACCTCACCGCCGGCCTTCTCATTGCCGCTACCAGAGTCATACGTCCCAATACCTCCGACCGCCGCTCCCATACCTCTGACCGCCGCCAGTCACCCACCGCTGGCCACTGTCGGTTCCCCGCGCTGGTCGCCACTGGTACTCCATCACTGGTCCCCACCGGCTGTCGCCTGTACCAACCCACTGATGCTCACCGGCCCATCCCTGATGGATGTGGTTCCGTTGTTGGATTCCAACCAAGACTGCCGGACTCTACTTCTGGCCCAGCCAGACGTTGCGTCGCCAAGGACACCGCCGCCTCACGCGCCACCGGCGACGGATTCTCATGCGCCACCTGCCTAGGCCCCTTCCGCTGCATCTCCAGCTCCAGATAGTTTCGCCGCTAAGTTGCCACCTATCAGACAGAGTATTTGTGCTCACCGAATCCCTTTTTATTTGGAAGATTATGATTGTGATGATTATGCCCGTGCTCTTACTACTAAAGACCCCCCTACTGCTATGTTCACTCATGCACCGTCTCAGGTGTTCTCTATCCTCTTATTGATTATGTAAATTGTGATAATTATTCTAGTATACATTCTAGATTTTTGGGTGCATTAACATCTAGTGCAGATCTCACCACTTATTCTGAGGCATCACAACATGCTCATTGGTGAGATGCTATAACTGAAGATCTTACTGTGCTTGAGCACAATCAGACTTAGACTTTGGCTCCCCTACCTCTGGATAAGAAGGCGATTGGTTACAAATGGGTTTACCGGACGAAGTTTAAGTCAGATGGTACTATTGAACGTCATAAGGTGCGCCTAGTGGTTCTTGGGAATCGCCAGGTTGAAGGGATTGATTATACTGGGACATTTGCTCCAGTTGAAAAGCTGAGTTTTGTTTGCTTATTCTTATCTATTACAGTCATTCGTGGTTGGAAATTGCATCAGATGGATGTCCATAATGCTTTCCTGCGTGGTGATTTGCACGAAGAGGTTTTTATGCGACCCTCACTAGGCTATGCCGTTCCCCATGGCCAGGTATGTTTCCTTAAAAAATCCCTTTATGGTCTTCGCCAGGATCCTAGAAATTGGTTTTCCAAATTGGCTCAGGCTTTACAAGCTTTTGATTTTGTTTAGAGCAAGGTAGATTACTCTTTGTTTGTCTTTTCTCATGGATCGGTTTCTTTTCATGTTCTGGTTTATGTGGATGATTAGGTCATTGCTGGTAGCTCTTCTGTATTCTTCTCTAAGTTCAAGAAATACTTAAGTTCTTGTTTCCATATGAAAGACCTTGGTTTATTTAAGTATTTCTTGGGCATAGAGATTGCCAGAAGACCGAAGGGGATGTTTCTTTCACAAAGGAAATATGCCTTGGACATTTTTTATTGATACAGGTTTATCTGCTTCTAAACCAACTGACTTTCCGATGGAGCAACAACACGATCTGACGTGTGTTAAGGGTCCGCCTTACTATGATCCCAAGCAGTACAAGCGTCTGGTTGGGGCCTGATATACCTGACTATCACACGTCCCGAGCTTAGTTATTTCGTTCATACACTTGCTTAATTCATGAAGTCTCCTTGTGCTCCTCATTGGCAAGCTGCAGTTCGTGTGTTGCACTACTTGAAGAGTCATCCTGGTCAAGGATGATTTCTCTCTTCCAGTAGTGCGTTACAGTTGACTGCTTACTGGTGATTCAGATTGGGCTACATGCCCAATTGCCCGGCATCCTCTTTCCGGATATTTTGTGATGATTGACGATTCTCTAGTTTCTTGGAAGACCAAGAAGCAACCTATGGTTTCTCGGTCTTCTGCTGAAGCGGAGTATCGTACTATGGCTATTTCCTGTTGTGAGTTATTAGGGCTTAAGTCTTTACTGAAAGACTTAGGGGTTATGCACACTTCTCCTATGTGACTATTTTGTGACAGTCAATCTGCTTTTCTTATTGCGGCAAATCCAGTGTTACATGAATGCACAAAGCACATTGTAGTTGATTGTCATTTTGTTTGGGATTTTGTTCAATCTGGCACTATTGTTACTCAGCATATCTGCACGTCAGACCAACCTGCAAACTTGTTCACTAAGACTCTCGGACGAAACTAGCTTCACTCCCTGCTTGGCAAGTTGGGAATTTCTGATCCCCATGCTCCAACTTGAGGAGGAGTATTAAGGAAATAGAATTATAATTATAATTATATTCTATTACCTTTTCCTACCTTGTATAGGTCTTCTGTACAACTATATAATGTACCCTGAGATCATGAACACAAACACACATTATTACCCTTATTTTCTACACAAATCTCGTTCTTTCTTCCCTGAACATTTTGGAAATCCCATTGATCTCTCCTACACAGCTTCAAGATTTCATGAAGAACATTCTTCTTCCCAACCACATAAAGGAGTGTCTGTCTCAATGTAAGAATCATGTTGATCGTGTTGCGCATGTCGCGACCGAGGTAACTTCTTTAGCCTCTTTGTTATTTCATGGTAATTAGAATGTTTGCCTTTTTGTTTTATTGGCTTAGTCTCGTAGAGGTGATTTCACTGGTTGCCACAGATTTGGGTGGTCGGCGAGATTTGGAAAGTCAGTTGGTAGAAAAAAAGGGAGGTGAGTAAGCTGCTTGAAGACTCGAAGGCCAATACTGCCTTGATTGGAGAGCTGGAGGGAGAGGTGGTTGTTGAGAGTGCAAATGTTATGAGCCTTAGGGTGGAACTGGAGAACCGCCAATGTTGCCATCGTTGGTCTCAGGGAGGATAAGCGCCGTTTGGAAGAGCATCGCAGCCGGCTCTTCTCTCGTGGTCCATCTTCCATCATTTTCCTTGTCCTCAGTGGTGATGAGGCTGGGCTTCTGCTAGGGACTGTGCTCTAATGCGCCTTCGATCTCTTCTTCCAGGGTGATGAGGATGAGAGTCTACGAGCTCAAATCCCTTTAGTTTTCCTTGACTGCATGTCTCGCCTTCCACATGACGTGGATGCTGCGTCTACGAGGTGCGTCACTGTCCGATTGGAGCCCTAATCCTCTACAAGGTGTTCAAGATGTTTTTTTCGATGGTAGACGCAACTTGTGGACAGACCGATCATGTGGTTCCTCCCACCTCTCTGGAGAAGGTGAATCAAGGGACTGCTAGCGGAGGCGAGGCGAATGGTGGTTGCATAAATCCTGCTTTTTTTTTAATTCTTCTATCTTTTGTTTGATGTTATTTTGGAAGTCCGAGACAAAACATTTTAAAGTTCGTGAGGAAAGACATTCAAAAGTCGTCTCAGTGAAGCAAGGTTTTATCTTGTAACAGTCCTCCTTTTGAGAGGCGTACTTTCTTAATTTTTCTTCGTTCCTCATTCCTTCCTTTCGAGTTTGATCATTAAGTAAGCCTTTTTTAGCCTTTGATTTGTTGGTGAGGTCTAGGGAGGATCATGGGTCGGTTCTAATAACCCCATACCCCGTCCTAAAAAAAATTAGTTAGACCTAGAACCAGATCTGACCCGCACCCATAAGGTCTGAAAAAATCTTAGACCCATACCCAAACTCGAATGGTCTAAGCGGATCATGATTATAAAACAAGTCATAAATGGGTATAATATTCTAATTTGTTTTCTTCACTAAATAAAAAATATATTATCTTAAATACAAATAATTCAAGTTCATTATGCATGTGAACTAATATTCAAGAAAAAAAATATACAATGCATATTATTTGTTGAATTAAAAATAAAAATACAGAGAGAATATGAAATTAATTTAGAAATTGGAGTAAAATTATATATATAGTTAGTGTCATATAGCTCTACGGGTTGGATCTAGGCTAGATTTGGGTATTCACATTTTAGAACCTAGACCTGAACCCGTATTTTAAAATTTAGACTCAGACCCAAATCCAGATCCAATAAATCCTAAATTTTTGGATCCACACAATGGATCTGGATCGAATTCCTAGACCCATGACCATCCTTAACGCTGTCCATGGCCGAGCTTTGTGTTTCCTGTTGGCAAACTTTTTAAAGCCCCAACACCCTTTTTAAAAATTTATTTTAAGCGTTTTGCGTCTGCTCGCTGGTGAATTTTTCCCATACTGGGTTTAGAATTATGCGTTCACTTTTGGAACAGGTCTTAGAATTTCATATTGGTATTCCTACGTGTCGCTTGCTGCTTGAAGCGAATCTTATAGTCTCCCTGTTGGATTGAGGGTTTATTGCTTGCAAGTCTTTAACTCTCCTTGTCGAGTTGAGATTTTTTTGCTTGCTCTTCAGAACAAGTATTTTTGGTTTCGTCCAAGTTTTGGATCTGTCACTAACAGTGGCCTTAACTTTTCCTATCTCCTACCAGCAACTATTAAAAGTTTATGTTGGCGAGGAGGGTGAGGAAAAGTTTGTAACCGAGCTTGAGTGTTCACTTCCGTTCTTTGATAATTATGGCAGATGAAAAGGTAAAAACATTATAGAATTATACGAGCCAAACAGTGGGTATAGATTGTATTTAAGAGAATCACTGTTTCCTTCTGGGTGATACAAAATTGTGACTTAACTACTATCTATCTCTGTGCTATGTAAACTCGTTCATGCATAAAAAATTAAGAGGGAAAAACAAGAATACCTTTACTTAAGACTCAGCTACGCGTGCTATTTGTGCAAGTTGTCCATGTGCCAAGTTCTGGGTATCGACTCCCCACTCATGGCTGCAAGCTTGTAAGCTCTCTTCCTTAGCGCCTTCCCAAGTTGGATCCAGCTTCTTTTGGCCTTGGACTCTGTTGGCCTCATTTTTTTCACATAGCTAAGTCTCCGAACTTTAGATTTCAAAGGCAAACTCTGCTGTTATAGCATTGCCCAGTTACGGCCTTTGCGCTGCTTCCTTCCGAGATACCCTCTAGACTTTCCCTAATGTATTATTTATTTGCCTCCGATCCGACTGGGTGGCTAAACCTGCAGTTGGGCATGGTTATTTCCGAAGGGATAACCGCTTCGAGCCCAAAACACAAGCTGTTATGTACCCCAAACGGAGATTACATTCATTTAGTGCATTAGAGAAGACTTTTTTATGCCAATTTGGTATTCTACTAACACTATCCAATTCCTGTGATGCAATTTTTCTGAGAGTGATTGTAGGGCTTTGATTATTTTGTAGATGACGGGGTTCCTGGATTTTTTATTACCCTGAAAATTGAGCTGAATTCTCTGGATTGGCGAAACTTTTAACAGTAATATTACCGTTTCTGGCACTGCTTTCTTTTGTCGGCGGCGCCACCACCATCTTCACCAACTTTTCTAGTATTCTCCATATTTTTATTGCAAATTTAAGTTCTGGGCAGTAGAACATTTTCACCTATCCCGATTTCAGTTTGTCGAAACTTGGAGCAATTGCTCAGAATTATTGTGCTCTCGTTCCATTCTCGCAAGTTCCACTGCAACATAGAAACCCCCCTCTAGCACCAATTTTTTAGCACCGATTTTTAAAATTGGTGCTAAAAATCTAATTGCACAATTTTTTTTAATTTTAACACCGGTTTTTAAAATCGGTGTTAATCTAACACCGATTTTTTTAAATTTTAACACCAATTTTTTAAAAACCGATGCTAAATTTTACAATAGTACCTGTTTTGGAAACATTAGCATCGATTTTTAAAAACAGGTGCTAAAAATTTGAAATTTTCATTTTTCCCGCCAAAGAAATATCTAAATTTTAAAATAGCACATGTTTTGGAAATATTAGCACCGGTTATTAAAAACCGGTGCTAAAATATATAAAATTCTATCTTCCCCCCAAAAAAATTCAAAATAGCACCGGGTTTCTTAAAAGATAGCACCTAAACCGGTGCTAAAAATTAAAAATAGAACCGGTTATTGTAAAAAATAGTACCGGTTTTTAAAACCGGTGCTAAACACTAAAACTTCGCACTGGTTTTTGTAATAAATAGTATCGGTTTTAAAAATCGGTGCTAAAATTAAGAAATAGCACCGATTTTTAAAAATCGGTACTAAAAATTTTCAAAATTCATTTTCCCGCCAAAGACATAGCCAAAAATTTTAAATAGCATCGATTTTAGAAAAATTAGCACCGATTTTAAAAATAGGTGCTAAAAATAAAAAATTAGCACCTATTTAAACCGGTGCTAAAAAAATTTAAAATTTTTCCTGCCAAAGAAATTGCCAACATTTTTTAAAATTCAATCTTCTCGCCAAAAAATTCTAAATATTCATCGAAATTTTTAAAGTTCAATTTTTCCGCCAAAGAATTCAAAACCTTCGCCAAAAATTTCAAATAATATTCCCAGAAATTTCATGAGCTGGGAGCAGGTGCGCAACCGCTCTAAGCTATTTTTTTAAAAACTTTCAAAATCGTTTACATCTTTTGTTGACTTTAACTAATAACTAAGATAAGTTAAATTAATCAACGATCAACATTTACTGACCTAATATATACAAATAAGAATAAAATTTGTTTACATTAACTAATTAACGTTCAACCCCTTAATTGGTTTAGTATACATAAATTGAAGACTAAATTATTTTTTTAGTCCCCTACAAAGTATCTTATGCCATGTTTTGGTCCCCATTTGCAAATCAACCCTTAGACGGTACCCAAAAAATTTAAAACAATTTGTTTGGTCCCCACAGGTGGTTTTCAGGTAAGACTAAATGGTTTTTCGGCATAGTCAAGGGTATAATGGTAATTTTACTAATGAGCAAATATTTTCAATTAAAAAATCCTAATTTTAATTTTTTTTGGATTTTTGACAACTTCACGCACGACCCCTCGTGCTCTCAAACCTCCTGCCTCGAGCTCTCAACCCTCGAGCCCTCAAACCTCCTACCTCAAGCCCTCGAACCTCGAGCCTCATGCCTCAAGCCTCGAGCCCTCGAACCTCCTGCCTCTAGCCCTGATCCCGAATGTGGGGGTTTTCGACCACTTCACGCTTGAACCCTCGAGCCTCGACAACTTCACACTGGAGGCCTTGAACCTCCTGTCTCGAGCCCTCGAACCTCCTTCCTCGAGGGCTCGAACCTCCTTATTTGACTCTATATATAAATACTAGTGACTAAACTGACTTTAACTAATCAACGGTAAAACTTTACTCGATTTTCAATATATAAGCACTAATAACTAGGTTGACTTAGTCTAATCAACGGTCAAACTTTACTTGACTTTCAATAAATAAAAACTAATAACAAAGTTGACTTTAACTAATTAACGGCCAAACTTTATTTGAATTAGTACATAATAAATACTAATAAAAATGTTTGACTTTGTCTAATCAACAGTCATACTTTACTTGACTCTCTCTACACAGAAACACTAGTGACTAAGCTGACTTTAACTAATCAACGGTCAAACTTTACTCGACTTTCAATATATAAACACTAATAACTAGGTTGACTTTGTCTAAACAACGGTCAAACTTTACTTGACTATCACTCTATATAGAAATACTAGTGACTGAGTTGACTTTAACTAATCAACGATCAAACTTTACTCAACTTTCAATATATAAACACTAACAACTAGGTTGACTTTATCTAATTAACGGTCATGCTTTACATGACTTTGAATAAATAAACACTAATAACAAAGTTTACTTTAACTAATTAATGGTCAAACTTTATTTGAATTAGTATATATTAAATACTAATAATAAGTTTGACTTTGTATAATCAACGGCCAAACCTTACTTGACTTTCTATATATAAATACTAGTAACTAAGTTGACTTTAACTAATCAACGGTCTAACTTTACTCGGTTTTTACTATATAAACTAATATTAAAATTGACTTTAACTAATCCATGGTCAAACTTTATTTGAATTAGTATATATAAATACAAATAAAAGGTTATAAATAAGTGAAATGACTATTATACCCCAGTGATAAAAAAAATCAAAAAGGAAACCCTGCCCTCATTTCTTCATTTTCTTTCTTTTTTCCCAAAATTCATCCTTCCCGTTTTCCTCGCCACTGCTCGACTAATAGACAATCGACAGTGGTTGGATTGGTGTGAGCATGGTGGTTTGATTGGAGATGAGTTAGCGGCGGTGCGACGGTGGTTCGATTGGAGTAGTTGTGGAGCAGCGGCGGCAAAGCGGCACGGTGCGGCGGGGGATAGAATTTCTGACGGAGCTAGGAGGTGGCAAAGCTAGGGCGGAGGTAGGGAGTGGCGGAGCTATGGCAGTGGTGGCGCACGGTTCTTTCTGGTGGCTGGTGGTGTGGGTTTCTCTGGCAGAGTTAGGGCAGCGCTAGGAGGTGGCGGAGCTAGGGCGGAGGTAGGGGCACAGTTCTTTCTGGTGACTGGTGGCGTGGGTTTCTGGCGGAGCTAGGGCATAGCTAGGAGGTGGTGAGATGGCAACACGGCGATGTGGTAGCGCATGGGCAGCAGAGGTGGTGAGGCGGCGAGGTCAGGCAGCGACAGTGGTGACGGGACGAGGGAGATGTGGTGGCGTGACGAGGCGGCGGTGGTGGCAGACTCCAGTTTTCTCATCCCCTAAAACAGGGCTTCACCCAAAATGGTAAGAACTCGTTAATAAGTCCTTGATGTTGCCTCATTCTTTACCTCTTGTAACATGTTCTTCCACTTCTTGTTCTCCTTTGGACATGGTTCTTTATTCTTAATTTGTTCTTATAACTGACCAATGTGGCATTACATATATGGCTTCTTCTTGAGAGTTCTGATACCAACCTCACTTAATTTGATATGCAGCTAATTTTTTAGAGATGTTTTTCTTCTTTTGCAGGTCTTGGATTATTGGTCTTCTTAGACATAGTTCATTCTTACGCTGCAGCAGATGAGATGGTTAGGTTATCGCTCTATGCTGGTTTAAATGATTGCTATTTTCATTCTGGTAGTCTAATAATTGCGTTGACGGGTGAATTATGACATGTTTAGATGCCACTGTATTTCTAGTAAATTGCGTGTCATCCAACATTTGTAAGTGACTTGTCCATATTTCATAATATCAGAATGTCAACAAGGACTAGTTTGCATGTAGAATAACTGGATTATTACATTGCTTTGCCTTAGCATCAGTGTTGCATTAACCAGGTTTATTTGTTGATTCGATATATTGAAATTTTTACTACATGGGCCTGGCTGTATGCTTATAGCTAGTTAAAAACAAAAGATATAACATTTGGAGAACAAAGGTTGTAATAGCTCATAAATGGACTCCTATCCATTTCGTTGGAAAAAAAAGTTTGTACGCATAATACAGAGAGTTTGGCCCGTATTGTGCTAGCTTTTTCTGTGATAGTCATTGATAAAGCCCTTTGGATCAAGGCATTGTCATTTGTGCAATCCATTATTTCCTCTTCGGGGTTCTAATACTATGATACTTCATACTTTTTATCCATTTTGAGGATGTATAAATGTAATATCTTTTTGAGAAATTTTAATATATTGTAGGTAAGTGAGACAATCATAAATTTTGGGGTACGAGAATGTTCAATTATAGAGATCAAAATGTGTTGCACTTCCTTCTTTCAAATTTAAATTGGTAGCATATCTAGCCTTCCTCAAGTCAGTTTAATAGGCTTTGTTTTTTGTCAGAAGTTGGTACTATAGCTGATTTCTGGGTTAATGCCACTTAGGTGGGTGGAGGAGTATCATATTGGTGGCTTTAACTTTCACTCACTTCCATCAATGATGTATACACACAATGGTTTTGCTTCATGTACGGGTGACATGAAGGATTAAGTCCTTTAACTTATCAAATTAATTAAAATTTTCTTTACTTTGATTATCACGTGGTTTATGTACTCATTACTTACATACTTTAAAGCTACAACTCTAGTGTCACTAGAATTTTTTTTCCCATCCTCAATTATAACTCTGGCCATATTGGCTGTATTAAGTTTTAATCCGCATTAAGGATGATGTACTCTTATCATGTCGGGACATTTTTCTTCCGGAGATTATTCCTTTCATAACAGATAGCATCTTTTGTAGGCATTGCAGCCAATACGTCGACAAGGATGCTTTGTTATATCTCGTTCTCGTGAATGACATACTGCATCCTCTTCATCCAAACATAATCACAATTGCCGAAGATGTGAGCACTCTTGCATATTTTTTTAAGTCTATTAAATATTTTATAGGTCAGGTTCACATGTTTAATTTTTTTCATTGTTTTAAGGCAATCTAAAGGTCTTGTTTTTACCTTTTAAAATGTTAGTTGCGGTTTCATAGACCTTTTTACATGCTGGGTAACTTTGATATAGGGAAATTGGTTTATTTACATTGTAGGCTTGTTGCAGTCGTGTGAGCCTAAAATCCATATTTGTAATATCTCAAAATAACAAATTTAGAAGCTGGTTTAAGTGATTCAGGGCATGAGCTATTCTTTGAACCTCTTTTTCTTCTTCTTTTTAATCTTGTGTAACTCTTTATCCTGGACTATGTGAGCTTACTTCTCAAGGTGGACTTGGATTTGATTATTTTGTTAACCTTTCTGCACCTGAGATGTGGGTTTCGTTACTTGAAAATTCCCCCGATCATGAATGGAGCATGAGTAAGGTTTGTGCCATGCTAGACTCGTATAACATTATATATGTTAGTTTCTGGAACATGGTTTTACATGTTTAATTATGTGAATATCTCTCCCTAAGAATTTGATTGTGTTAAAAAACTTGTGCTAACAAAAAAACCGCTGCAGCTTTTAGAGGAAGGGATTTTTTTTAGCCGTCGTAAATATTTTTAGCACCGGTAACCAGTGCTAACAAAAACACCGGTGCTAAAATTAGCACCAGTTGAAAAACCGGTGCTAACGAAAAAATCGGTGCTAAATTAGCATCGGTTGAAAAACTGGTGCTAACAAAAAAAACCAGTGCTATCACGGTACATATTAGCACCGGTTTAAAAACTGGTGCTAACAAAAAAATCGGTGCTAAAAGTAGGGATTTAGCACCGGTTTTTTTTTCAACCAGTGTAACTGTTTCATCGGTTACTTAGGCACCCGTTTTTTTACGAAAAAACCGGTGCTAGAATAAAAAAAATCCGGTGCTAGAGGGGGATATCTGTGGTAGTGTTCAACTTTCCATTTTCTTGCAGGCAGCGCTGATGCATCACTCTCGGGTCTAGCTTCGGAATTGGTGTATCATTCTCAAATCGAGCATCTTTAGAACCCAACCCATTGGTATAAGACATTCCCTGAAAGGAGTGTTTTTTGAGGGACATTATATTTTTGTGTGGTTCATAAGGCCACACAATTTACAGAATTGGAGTAAGCCTTCAAGGTTTACCTCTTTGATCATCTACATAATCATGAATATGTGGAATTGGTTCATCCACGGGAAGAAGCACTCTAATCTGTAAGTCCGCTCCCATACAGGTTCCGTGCCGCTTTTATGAACCTTCCAAGGCAATTCCCTACAATTTTCGTTGTGTTGATGTTGATGAGGGATGGTAGAACTAAGTGAACATGAATCCAAAAGGGCCATTTGGTGAATGATGTTTCATGCATCGGCTCTATTCCATCAGTCTCTTTGAGAAAAACCAGACAGTTCTCAAAAGACCACAAAGAGTAGTCAATCACTTTCTTCCAATTCTTCTCATAGTAAAATTGGAAAAATTCTATATTTCTCCCTATGTTGAAGTTGTCGACTGTATTCCTACATTTCCAGACCCTGCTTATAGTAGTGATCATCGACTCAACTCCCTTATTTTTTAGGTCAAAATCCTTGCCTCCAGGTCGATCTTTTCTTTGGTATTGGGATTTCTTTTCTTCTTGTTGCTCGGTGGCTTGTCGCTTTCTAAGATTTTTAGACTTTTGTACATCCTGGCTAGTTCTTCTTCCACTTCCATTGAACAAGAATGTCTAGACGGAGGAGGATAGTAAAATGTAGGCTTTTGTTTTTGAATAGAAAGTTGACAAGTGCTGGAGTATGTGGTAGGTGACGATACAGAGATCTCTCTATGTATTGATGAAAAAGATGAAGATTTTAAACCACCATAATTCCTTGTTTTCTCCCAATCAATGATTTTTAAAAATAACAGATTTTTTCATTGTTTAGAACATTTATGTATTTGATTTTCAAAATTTCAAATTTGACATTCTAAGCGAACAAAGAATCAATGCTTCTAAACCAGCGTGCTTTAAACCTTTGCACTTGAGTAAGTTAAACCAAATCAACCAATCGACCAAAAATAAAATCTATAGCTCTTCGATCATCAGACTGATATCAGAATCAGATATAAGTCCATTAAAAAAAATTATACGTGTACACAAAAATCTAACATTAAAGTCTAGTGGAATCTTATGATAAAACCCCAAACTTGTGTGTTGGATTCTCGTGCACACACTCTTCTCTTTTCTTAATGGTTTTATATATGATTTCAACTATATTTGTTTTGTTGGTATGCCTTGAATACTGTAATAGCCGCTTCTGCGACCCTGGCCTGGGGGTCCGGGAGGACGGCAGTCGCCCCCGGGAAACAAACGGGGGTCTCGCTGCCCGGTCAGCGAGTCGGGGGGTCCAGGGGGGCGG
Source organism: Rubia yunnanensis (assembly GCA_037428765.1). Taxonomy (NCBI): domain Eukaryota; kingdom Viridiplantae; phylum Streptophyta; class Magnoliopsida; order Gentianales; family Rubiaceae; genus Rubia; species Rubia yunnanensis. The sequence goes on along the minus strand of CM075069.1, from coordinate 57,015,534 downwards.
AGCGCACCCTGGCCTGGGGGTCCGGGGGGGGGGGGGGGGGGGCGGAGTCGCCCCCGGTCCGACGGTATAGCTTGTCTCTTTATTGGACTGCTGTTGATTTGGGCCGAATTGTGTTTTTGGCCCAGTTTGTTAGGGTTTAGTGGAGACAGCATATAAAGTGTCTCTCTTCTCTCTGTAAACTAACTCTAATTCTGTTCCGCACAAAATTAGTGAATTCGTCTCCCGTGGATGTAGCCAAATTGGTGAACCACGTAAATCTTGTGTCTTGTTATTTTCGTTCATATTTTCTATTCTTTCTCCATTCCGCATAACAAACTGGTATCAGAGCGGTTTCTTTTTCCGACGATATCCGTAGTGGGTATATCGGATTCTGGGCTCATCAGATCGGGGCTGATCGGGGAGAAAGATGTCTGGGTTGAACGTGAAGATCGACAAGTTTACTGGGAGAAACAGTTTCAGTTTATGGCAGATCAAGATGCGAGCTTTGCTGAAAAAGCAAGGTTTGTGGACTCCGCTGACGAAGGATTTCGCGAGCAGTTCTGGCGATGTTGTGAGTCTGGAAGAAAAGGCACACTCGACGATTATGCTGTGTCTCGCGGACGAAATCATCACTGAGGTCTCAGATCAGGAGACTGCTGCACAACTGTGGCCGAAGTTGGAGAGTTTGTATATGACGAAATCTCTAACCAACAAGTTGCTTCTGAAACAACGGCTCTTCGGTCTCCGAATGCAGGAAGGTACGCAACTCAGAGACCATCTAGAGCAATTGAATACTTTGTTATTAGAATTGCGAAATATAGATGTGAAAATTGAAGATGAAGATGCTGCTTTGATTTTGCTAGTTTCTTTACCACTTTCGTATGAGAATTTTGTTCAGTCATTTATTGTTGGTAAAGATTCTGTGTCTCTGGAGGAAGTAAGATCCTCTCTCCATAGTAGAGAGTTGCGACATAAGGCAAACAGTACAGTTACAGAAAGTCAGGCCACTGGCTTGTTTGCTAGTGACGGAAACATAAAAGGCAAGGAAACCGGCAATAAGAAGAAGGGCAAGAAGTCATCTTCAAAGGGTCCCAAGGCCAATAATGTTTGTAACTACTGTAAGGAGAAGGGGCACTGGAAAAAGGAGTGTCCGAAGAAGGCTAGTAAATCTGGGAGTAAATCTGGGAGTACATCTGGTACTGCTGCTGTGGCTGAAGGGGATTTCAGTTCTGAAGATGATTTTGCTCTAGCTGTTACTAGGCAAAATAATCATTATAATGCGTGGTTTCTTGATTCTGGGGCATCTTACCATATATGCCCAAGGAGAGATTATTTCTCAACTTATGAGCAAGCTGAGGGCATCATTACTACGGCAAATGGTGTTGCGTGCAAGGTAGTTGGGATTGGTTCAATCAAGATCAGGACGCATGATGGTAGTTTCTGTACTTTGAACGATGTCAGGCATGTTCCATCGATGACAAAGAATCTGATTTCTCTTCCTACGTTGGATAGAAAGGGTTTCGTCTACTCAGGGAGTGATGGAGTTCTGTGTGTCTGCAAAGGTTCTAGGCTGGTTCTGAAAGGTGTTCTGCATGGTACTTTGTATTTTCTACAAGGTTCCACGGTTATGGATTCTGTTAATGTTGCATCTTCGGAGGTTCACAAGGATGATATGACTAAGTTATGGCATATGAGGCTTGGTCACATGGGTGAAAGAGGGATGCAGATTTTGTCGAAGTATGATCTTCTTGGTGTCCACAAGATCAAGAGCTTGGACTTCTGTGAGCATTGCGTTTTTGGGAAGCATCACCGCAGCAAGTTTCCTAAGGCGATTCATAGAACAAAGGGCACATTGGATTACATCCATTCTGATTGTTGGGGACCTTCCCGAGTTGAGTCACTGGGAGGTCACAGGTACTTTGTTTCTCTGATTGATGATTACTCAAGGATGACTTGGGTTATCATGATGAAACATAAGAGTGAAGCTTTCTCGAAGTTCAAGGAGTGGAAAGCTTTGGTGGAGAATCAGACCGGGAAGAAGATCAAGAGGCTTCGAACTGATAATGGGCTGGAATTCTGCTCGTCTGAGTTTGATCAGTTTTGTAGGGATGAAGGGATTGCTCGTCATCATACAGTCAGGAATACGCCACAGCAGAATGGCGTAGCTGAGCGGATGAATCAGACATTGCTGGCGAGAGCGAGGTGCATGCTCTCTAATGCTGGTTTGGAAACGAGATTCTGGGCAGAGGCGGTGAGTACAACTTGTTACCTGATCAACCGCGGGCCTCACACGGGTATAGAGTGCAAAATACCTATGGAGTTGTGGTCAGGTAAAGTTGTTGATTACTCCAAGTTAAAAGTTTTTGGTTGTACATCTTATTATCATGTTAGTGATGGTAAGTTAGAGCCCCGAGCCAAGAAGGGTGTCTTTGTGGGTTATGGAGATGGAGTTAAAGGCTCCAAGATATGGTCTCCATCTGAGAAGAGGGTTATTCTGAGCAGGGACGTTGTCTTTGATGAAAATTCTTTGCTTAGATCTATGGTGAAGCCCACAGTTGTGCCAGAAACTAATGGAGTTGATAAACAGGTGGAGCTTGAAGTCACTCAAGGTGAAAATAGATTGGAACAATTTGAGGTGGATCAAGAGCCACAGACAGAATCTGAGATATCGGAATCTCCACCACCGGATCCTCAACCATCAGGAGCTACAGTCCGCAGTTTAGCTTAGGACCGACCCAGGAGGGTTGGAGTTGGGGCGCCAAAGAGATATGGGTTTGAGGATATGGTGGGTTATGCACTGTCAGTTGCCGAGGAAGTGGATACTCAAGAGCCATCAACCTTCAAAGAGGCTACTTCATGTACTGATGCTGATAAATGGCTTGCTGCAATGGGAGATGAGATGGAGTCTCTTCAGAAGAATCAGACATGGGAATTGGTCAAACAGCCTCAAGGGAGAAAGGTAATCAGTTGCAAATGGGGTTTCAAGAAGAAGGAAGGAATATCACCTGCAGAGGGAGTCAAGTACAAGGCAAGAGTTGTTGCAAGAGGTTTCAGTCAAAGGGAGGGGGTAGACTATAATGAGATTTTCTCACCAGTGGTCAGACACACTTCCATCAGAGTGTTGCTAGCCTTGGTGACACATCAGGATTTGGAGCTCGAGCAACTTGATGTGAAGACCGCTTTTCTACATGGAGAGTTGGAGGAAGAGTTGTACATGACTCAGCCAGATGGTTTCCAGGTTCCTGGCAAGGAAAACTATGTTTGCAAGTTGAAGAAGTCTTTGTATGGACTTAAGCAGTCTCCGAGGCAGTGGTACAAGAAGTTTGACAGTTACATGCTTCAGCTGGGATATACGAGGTGTGCTTATGACTGTTGTGTCTACTACAGCAGGTTGAGAGATGGGTCATTCATCTATCTGGTGCTTTATGTAGATGACATGCTGGTAGCCGCAAAGAGTAAGCACGAGGTTCAGAAGTTGAAAGGACTTCTTAATGCTGAGTTTGAGATGAAGGATCTGGGTGCAGCTCGGAAGATACTAGGAATGGAGATTCTTAGGGATCGAAGTCAGCGGAAGCTTTTCTTGTCACAGAAAGGCTACATTCAGAAAGTGTTGGCTAGGTTTGGCATGTCTACAGCCAAGCCTATAGACACTCCTAGTGCTGCAAATATTCATCTCACCACTATGTTTGCTCCTCAGTCAGACGAGGAGAAGGAGTATATGTCTCGGGTTCCTTATGCCAGCGTGGTGGGGAGCTTGATGTATGCTATGGTTTGCACGAGGCCAGATTTAGCACAGGCAGTCAGTGTTGTGAGCAGGTTCATGGGGCAACCGGGAAAGGAACATTGGCAAGCTGTGAAGAGGATTTTCAGGTATCTTAGAGGTACGTCTGATGTGGGTCTCATTTATGGAGGTGATACCGAGTGCTTAGTTACAGGCTACTCTGATTCTGATTATGCTGGTGATGTTGACACGAGGAGATCGATGACTGGTTATGTATTCACTTTGGGAGGTTCTGTGGTTAGTTGGAAGGCGACTTTGCAACCTACAGTGACGTTGTCTACTACGGAAGCAGAGTACATGGCTCTGACAGAGGCTGCAAAGGAGGGAATATGGCTGAAAGGGCTAGTTAGTGATCTTGGTCTACATCATGATCAGGCTACTGTGTACTGTGACAGCTTGAGTGCAATCTGCCTAGCCAAGGATCAAGTCCATCATGAGAGGACCAAGCATATTGATGTCAGATATCATTTCTTGAGGAGTGAGAGGAGAATCAGGGTGAAGAAAGTGGGAACTGCAGATAACCCCGCTAACATGTTCACCAAATCTATTCCACATAGCAAGTTTCAACATTGTTTGGACTTGCTGAACATCAGAGCTGATTAGGTGCTCTATGGGCAGTCCCGGGAGTGGAGGGCGAAGTCTACTCATCCGGCACTGTAATGGTGCATCTGGAGTTTTCTACTTTGAGGATTCAAGTTAAGGTGGAGATTTGTTGGCATGCCTTGAATACTGTAATAGCCGCTTCTGCGACCCTGGCCTGGGGGTCCGGGGGGGCGGCAGTCGCCCCCGGGAAACAAACGGGGGTCTCGCTGTCCGGTCAGCGAGTCGGGGGGTCCAAGGGGGCGGAGTGCACCCTGGCCTGGGGGTCCGGGGGGGGGGGGGGGCGGAGTCGCCCCCGGTCCGACGGTATAGCTTGTCTCTTTATTGGACTGCTGTTGATTTGGGTCGAATTGTGTTTTTGGCCCAGTTTGTTAGGGTTTAGTGGAGACAGCATATAAAGTGTCTCTCTTCTCTCTGTAAACTAACTCTAATTCTGTTCCGCACAAAATTAGTGAATTCGTCTCCCGTGGATGTAGCCAAATTGGTGAACCACGTAAATCTTGTGTCTTGTTATTTTCGTTCATATTTTCTGTTCTTTCTCCATTCCGCACAACATGTTTGATTATATTTTACCTTAATAAACTAATTAGATTGACTGTAGCAAGTGCATGCCATTTTACACATTTTATTTTCTATTACTAAGACCCTTCAGCCCAAAAAGTTTCGTGAACCAAGGTTGCCCCTAGGTATGTTATTTTACCGGTGTTATTTTTCTTTCCCAAGTGTAAATTGCATCATCTTTAGCCCACACACCTGTGTTTAGACCGGTCAACTATGAGATAAAGGATAAACAACATGATGTATGGAGAACTATGAGCTTTATAACTTTGGTTTAGCATCATTAAAGCAAACAATGCTGATTCAAAAGATGCATAAGAACTTTTTAATTTTAACTATCACATTCATACTAGTAAACAAAAAACAATAGTTTATATCTAGACTACTTTCAAATTATTCATTCATACGACTTATTGATCCATGACGAATCTAAATAAAAAATTTCAACAAAACAGTTGAGCTACGTGAGGCAAGTGATGGAAGGAAGTTTTAAACTCAAACCCTAAGAAATCACTAACAAATGCATTTGATCAATTCTCATTTTGATCAACGATGCAACATTTCCGTTGGCATGATGCCCAAATTTCCGGTAGGTGCAATGCTTGGATATTTAGCACCCACGGAGTAAATCTATATTCCAACCCCTAACATAAATTCTAGCAAACTACTTATACCAGGAAAAGACAATTTTGTAATTGTCAGCAAAATAGTGCAGAAAACTTACATCCAACCCATTCAGATAGCGAATAAGTACAACTGATCCCAACTTTCCTCGAACTACAACATCCAGATCCATACCATCATCATTAACTTAATCAAAAAAGCTAACAAGAATTAGTTTCCGAGCTTTACTGCAATTACTGATTACCAGCTTTATAGTTACAAGAAAAGTCCCTAACCTTTTTACCAATTGTTTCATCACCTACAACATAAAGCATTTATCAAAGTAAAAACTATCTGTGGGTTAGCAACGTAGGAAAACAGGCTACAAAAATCAATTCATTCATGTCCCAAGCACATGCTGCAAAGGTGAAGAAAAAAAATGGTAGTATCAAAAGTTAGAGGCTTGAAGTTCTCTATATTGACCATATTCATAGGTCAAACAAAAAATGTAAGTAGAATAATAATCATAATACATTGACATGTATGCATGCAATATTAGGAAACACAATTTGTGCGAAGGGGGGAAATTGAAACAAAATAAATAAATAAAATACAAGCTACCTTATGCACACAGATCCAATGGAAACATAGAACGATATCTGTACCAAGGTTCCAATCTACATCAGTCCTTTCCCTAAGAAGATTTGTGGAAGTAAGTATTAACATCATCACCCAAAAAGATGAGCCAAGATTTCGTTAAGTAACAAAAAGCATTTATGCACTATTCCGTCCAGTTTTGGTGCCTCTGGTATTGGAAAATTTCTAGTTTTGTGGCTATAGTAGCCACAAATAGCAGCAAATACGGAGAACGCATTCTGCAAATGCATTTTCCAGCATGCAAAATCTTGCATTGTTGACTTTTTCTTAAGGACGCATATACCTAATGCGTCCTCTCCTTTTTAATTTTTTTGATTTTTGTTTTAGAATTTCTACGCTGGTGGAGGCCATGTGCCACGTGGCGAGGACGCATTCAGTGAATGCGTCCTCTAATATGTGATCCAGCATTCCTCCATTCTTCTTCCTTCCCGAGACTTCACCGCCATTCTCCTCTACCTTTGCGCCGCTTGTTCACCGACATTCCGCGCCAATCTTCACCTCCTTCCCGGCCTCTGCGCAATTCCGCCTACTTCCGGCAAGGTTGGTTTTTTTATACTCCTCTAATTTTTTATTTTCTTATCTTTTATGTTTTTTTGGTGATATTTATGTTGGTTTTTTGGTTGTTTCCGAACACGTCCGTTGTTGAAGAGCTCAAAATTTTCCGCCGTTGACCGCCACTGACTGTCGTTGACCACCGCTGACCGCCGTTGACCGCCGTTGACCGCCGCTTTGGTCACCTTGTCCGTGAGTCTCAGACACCTGCCCACTCAATTTTTCATTTTCGTGAAGTAATTGAACCTTACATGATTTTACGAATGTGTTCAACGATTATGTGTGAGTTGTCGTAGAAAATTTGTTGTTGAATTTTGTGTTACATTATAATTTGTGGAGAACCCAAAATAATTTAGTTAATTTGAATGTGTTGTATGATTGTGTGTAGTTTGAATGATTATGTTTGGTCCGATGCTATTATGTGAATTGTTTACTGATTAATGTATTAAGTTTGTAGTAATAGTTTTATTATTGTTGCCGAGTGGAGCACATATTTGAGGATACAATGAAAAGGAATTCCGAATGAAAAGGAATGAAAAGTTATGTATTTGTATATTGCAGTTGTACCATGTTTTTGACGGTGTATATGTATAGAGGGGGTCAGATTAAGTTTAATTTGACTGTGGGTGTGTATTATGATCCTCCAATACAGGAGCGGAACGTGACTCTCGAGAGGAGGTTGAACCACTATGAGTTAGTTGGTTTAATCATCACAAGACTTGGCATTGCAAGTGAGGGGTATATGTTGAAAATATATTACCGTTGTCCTGAACTGATTGGTTCGGTCGTATACTATCAGTGTTATAATGTGGAAGATGATGAGTCAACTGCGTTCTTCTTCAACATTGTTGATTGATTGTCGTTGTCCTCAGTGGATTTTTACATTGTTACGGAACAGTTGACAAGCACTAATGATGGGGCACGGCCAAACACGTTCATGTCGTTGTTGAGCAACATGTAGAACTTTGCCACTGTACCAAGTTTACCACCACCTATTCATCGTCGAGGTTTTGAAATTGGTGAGTCCAGCCAACCTAGTGCGTATGTTCACATGGATTACGCTCAGCCGCCCACAAGTGGTAGTATGTATGGTATGGACCATGACAAGCCGAATGTCTTCGATGATGATTACGTGGGTGACATTGGTGACCATGTTGTTCAGAATGTTAGTAGCGAAGACGATGGTGAGGAAGCTGAACTTGAGGATGGAAGTGAGGATGATCGTTCCTTATCAACAGATTCGAATCCTGGGGACAACGATGAACAAGTGGTGTGCACGAACAATGTATCCACGTCGTTTCATATTCTGGAGAATCCTGATATACATGCCTACTATAGGGATTATGGTAGCCCTGATGAGGATAGCTATGACCCAACTCATTTTGGTGCCGGAGTTTCTACTTATGTTCAAGAGACTGGTGAATTGGAGTTGGGTATGCGATTCCAGATGAAGTCGGAGTTGGTTGAAGCTATTTCTAGGTGGAGTTCCATGATGAACAGGGAACACAGAGTCGTGGAGAGCAGGTCACGCACATGGTATACGAAATGCAAGGACGTTGTCGAAGGAACTGGAAATTGTCTTTGGGTTGCCAGAGCTACCAAAAAGGCTTCGCATGGCATGTGGGAGATCACCAGATGGGCAAGTAGCCATGTGTGTGTTGGTGCTAGTCGATCTACGAGTAACATTAATCTAACGTCGGTGATGATTGCCCGTTCAATCTGCCACCACATTGATGTAAACCCTCTATACACAATGAAAGATGTACAAGCTCAAGTCAAGATGGAGTTCAATGTCACCCTTTCCTACAAGAAGGCGTGGTATGCTCGACAGAAGGCAATTGACATGGTATTCGGAACTTGGGAGGAATCATTTGAACAACTGCCAACATATATGGCTGAGCTTGTCAAGGCTAATCCGAGCACCATTGTTGATTGGGCTGACGTACCTAACAGAATACACGGTCACAGGTGTAGGAAATTTAAATTTGTGTTCTGGGCATTTAGTTAGGCAATTGAAGCCTTTCGCCACTACAAGCCAGTTATTAGTGTGGATGGCACTCATTTGAGAGGTGCATATAAGGCCACAATGCTAGTTACTGTGATACACGATGCGAATGACTACATACTTCCCATTGATTACACAATTGTTGATGCCGAAATGAATGAAAGTTGGAACTGGTTCATGGGGAGACTGCATCTTTATGCTGTTGGTGGTGATAGCAGGCCAATCTGTATCATATCAGATAGTCATGATGGAATTATAAATGCAATGAAACATATGGAGGAGTGGATAGAGCCACCTGGATACCATCGATTTTATCTGCGGCTTTTTCAGTCCAACTTCCTTACTGCTAATGGCGAGAGGTTCAAGAATGTGCTTATGAAGACTCTGGTTTGGTAGCTTGGTGGTGCCAGACGAGAGAGCAAGTAGAGGGACTACAAGGAGGAGCTGGAGAGTATAGATCCATCTGCTTGGGCTTGGTTGGTACAACAAGATAGCAGTAAGTGGTGTCTTGCCTTTGATGAGGGTGATCGACGTTGGGGAATTCTCACAACGAATTTGTCATAGAGATTCAACAACTGTTTACTGCGCGCACGTCATCTCCCGATAACAGCGTGTGTCAAAGCGACGTTCGAGTGAACAGTTGAAATGTTTGCCCAAAGGGTTATGGACGCCACGAATTGGAGGTACTTTCCTAATTCATTACAGTTCTTTATGTGTTCACAGACTAGTTTTTGGATTATAAATTCTTGTTTGTTTGTCTAGGTCCGTGTTTCTTAAGAGGAATTGGAAAAAGTTTCAGAAGCAGGACACATTGGCGCACAAGGACATATCGTCACCTTGTTTGGTCATGCATCGCAGACTTATAGGGTTGTGACAAGGAACATTAATGGAAGCATTAGTGAAAGACAGTACATAGTCAAATACCGGAGAAGGGAGTGTACTTGTCGCGAATGGCAAATATTCCGTTTCCCTTGTTCCCATGCCTTGGCCGTCTGTCGGTATAGGCGTGAAGATCATGCTAGTCTATGTGACAGGGTGTATCACATGACCACCTATGTGAAACAATATAGTTAGGGTTTCATGCCTGTACGAGATCCACAATTTGGTAATGTGCTAGTTGGAGGTTGATTCCTGATGCAGAAAAGTTTCGCAATAGGAGGCGTGGTCAATTTTCGGAGAGAAGGATAAGGAATCAGATGAATGAGTGGGTGCCCGGTGAATCCAGAGGCATCCATAGGAGAGGTCGTGCTTAGTGTTCTGTTCATAGTGTGGTGTTCGTGTGATATGCTGGAATATGTATCACATGATGTAATATTACTTGTATTTGAGAAACATGTATCACATTATGTTTTATTACTTTTAATTGTGGAATATGTATCACATGATGTAGTATTACTATTATTTGTGGAATATGTATCACATGATGTAGTATTACTATTATTTGTGGAATATGTATCACATGATGTAGTATTACTATTATTTGTGAAATATGCATCACATGATGTAGTATTACTATTATTTGTGGAATATGTATCACATGATGTAGCATTACTATTATTTGTGAAATATGTATCACATTATGTAGTATTACATGTGCTGGTAATTGTTAGCAGGGACGAACAATGTATCATCCAGGACTGATTGAGGTGGATTTGTTGTACCTCCATCAGGAGCACCGTGCTCGTGCACTGTACAACGGACATTTGGAGGATGAGGCACTGCAGGTGAGGCGGTGCGATGGGGCATGCTGGACCGATCGATTGCCTGTACGAGTTATGCGGTATGTGCGTGAAGCAGGATTTCTGGGACTCCTGGATTCCACACCAATACACATTGACCATTCCTTTATCACTACCTTAGTGGAGCGTTGATGACCAGAGACGCACACATTTCACCTACCGATGGGGGAGGCTACGGTCACTTTGCAGGATGTAGAGATCCTGTGGGGTCTTCCAATCGATGGCATCCCAGTCACAAGTATAGACACCGGTAGACATTTGGAGGACTGGCAGAGAGTGTGTACAGACTACCTGGGTGCTACACCAGACCCCAGTTCTATCAGAGGGGGTCGCATTAGGGCTAGCTGGCTGGGAAACTTATTGCACAGTCCGTTCCCCACTGAGGTACAATGTCAACAGCGAGCTAGGGTTTTCATTCTACTGCTGGTTGGGGGAATGCTCACGTCAGACATGTCCGGCCACCTTATCTCGTTGCTCTACTTGTCGGTACTGATGGATCTAGGTGCATCACATCACTACAGTTGGGGGAGTGCCATTCTGGCACACTTGTACCAGTGCTTATGTGACGCTGCAATCCCATAAGTTAAATCCATATCTGAGCCTCTTGTTTTGCTACAGGTAAAATTTTTGGTCAATCTAGTCATTTGTACCTAATGTCCATAATATTACTTTATATTACATTTAATTATATTTATTGGCAGTTGTGGGCATGGGGGCGCATAACATCCATCCGACCTGCCGGTACTCTACCAATAACAGTGACGTTGAGTGCTCTTGGGTCCCGGTACGTGTCGAATTAGTCAAGACACACTCTTTTTAAACTACAGGCAATTCCATATTCTGGCTAATATAATTCACTCTGTTCCTCATAGGTGGAGATTCCGTTACGATTTATCGCAGTCACTGATGCCTGTTTTGAAAGTGTACCGCGATCAGCTCACATCTCTCAATGACAATCAGGTATAGGACAATTTGGATTATATTTTTTGACTTCGTGGGAAAAATGGTTTTAGTTACCTAACCGCAACACCTGCATATTGTTTCAGTTTATTTGGCAGCCATACACGGAGGATGTCGTGAAACAACTCCCGTGGTACTGTACAGATGGTACCAACAATTGGTTACTTTGCGTTGACCTCATTTGCTGGCATGTCATAGAGTATCATCATGCACATCGTGTTCTCAGGCAGTTCGGCCTAATCCAGCCAATACCCACCCAGTTGGTCAGTAGGGATGAGTATAAACTGCTTCATACTCGAGACCGTCAATGAAGGTCTGGCATGGATTGGCGGGTCAAACTAAGAAGATATCTCGATGCTTGGGAACATCGATCCGATCAACAAGTAAACACACTTGGGTGTACGGATCCATACATACCCAGCTGTGAATACATGGAGTGGTAATTTTGCAAGACGGTGACCATGATTGATCAGCCAAGATGGCCTCTAACAACTACAGAGGGTTTCCATGGAGATGGTGCAACTATGGAGTAAATGGTATTTCCTAAATTTCTAATATTTTTAAGAAATAATACTTCAGATATCCTCAAAATTATATATCTAACATGTTTATCTCGTTTCTGTATTTACAGGAAATGATCGAGTTGCACATCATGTCGGATATTAATTTGGATGAATGTTCCCCACGTTTTGCGGACGTTATCAAGGGAATGCACGGTGTTATCACACATAGTCTACAATATGCGCATCAGCCCTCTAAACTGCAGTATTATCAGCCGTTTGGGCCCTGTGAGGAGCCTCCCCCTAGTGTGAGATATACTGACCTCAGAAGCCACTGTTAGGCTCCACCTGGTTGACAGGGAGGTTGGAGGCCGCGTGCTAGGGGCCATACAAAACACATTGGTTCATCACAAGCTGGACCCTCACATGCGAGTCCAGCGGTTGGCGGACTATCACATGGTGGACCCTCACAGTACGACATGACTACATCAGATTACACTTCATATGTCACTCCCACAGCTAGTCATGCATATATGTCGGCTACCGCTCCATTAGATACAGGTAGTGTTCCCATGCCCATTATGATTCTAATGAGGAGGCAGGAGACGAAATGGAGGAGGAAATACCAGAGGGAGCTCCACGTGAGGAAGTACTTGTACATACTGAGATGGCTGTTCCACGACGGACATCCCGAATCATACGTCCTCCCCCGTGTGGAATGGGTGGAAAACTTTGCAGAGGTCGTCATTAGGACATTACATGTCATTTAACACTCATTTGCATTACGTTTCACTCGTATTGTTCGGCTAATGTACATTTATGCTAATTTGTATTCATTCTAACTACGCAATAATTTATGCTCTACTCCTATATTCAAGACTAATTCAAAAATTGTAAATCAGACAATCCTAATTTATCAAATTACGCAATCTTCACCAAAAACAAGTATATGAAAAATAATAAGTTATACATTGCTGCATTCAAAGAAAATTCATTACTTAAATTCACGACGCATTTTGTTGAATACGCATTTGTTGAATTCAGGATACGATTTAAAAAAAATTCAAGACGCTTCCTCAACCCGAATCAAATAAATAAAAAATTAAAAACAACGAAACCAGATGCATTGCGGAATTTTCTTCAGACAATACGTTATTACAATTTTTGCAATTTTCCCCCTAAAAGTCCAACATGACACATTTAATACAACTATACTCGACAAAATATAATATGAAATTTTCTGGGAATCAAAAATAAATTTTCTCGACATAAAATTTTTTTATCACCCAATAAAAAATGTTATCAAATAGAGATAAATATCCTGGAATAAAAAAACAATTCAGGACTAAATTTTGGGGAAGAAAAATATTCACAAAATAGAATGCGTCCTTTCAATTTTCACGAACAAAAAAAATTTGGCAAATTAGAGGACGCATTCTACGAATGGGTCCTCTTCATTTTAAAATTTTTTTGTCTAACTGAGGACACATTCGTGTAATGCGTCCTCTAAATTCTCAGCAAAAAAAAAGATTAAGCAAAGTGAGGATGCATTCTACGAATGCGTCCCCCATCATGACGTCCAATTCTCACCCCAAGCACACCTGCATCCAAATTTTAAATAACAAGCATATTAAAATCAAGAACTCTCTGGTATTCTTTTTCTCCTTGGCAGTTTTCTTAAGAAAGAGCGTTTGAGGACATCTACAAGTCAATCCAGCAAAAAAAAGTTAAGAGTGTTATAGATTTTATGCTACATATTAATGCTTTGACACTATATGATCAAACTAACCAAATCATGAAATCAAATATATTATCTTCCCATTTTCTTGACCTAGTACGTCCATCCTATATGTTGAAAAAATGCAGAGCAAACTATGCTCCACAGCTTACTTATGGACGACATGTATTATTTGCAACATTCCTTAACAAAATACTTGAAACTTCTTCTGGAGCTCCTTCTTCCAGATCTTTCATCCCTATATAAATTACCACCTTAAGACTAGAAGAAACAGTTTACTGGCAATATACCTAGCATTTGCACCGCTTCACTGTTGTCCATGGAAATATCAGTTGCTGACTACACATCGCAGTCCACATGTAGATTGAGCATGAATTTCAAATAGTATTCCGCCTAAAAATTAATTAGACCGGTTTGTGTTTGGAGGGCCAATGCTCATACCAACGATGCAACACTTGTCTTGATTGATGAGGTTTTGTAGGCTCTAATGTCAGCAACAACCTTGGCCATTTGATCTTGCAGTACCCTATCTGAACCGCCAACATTCAGGAGCACGTTCATCGGCTTACCCTCTGCAAAGAAACTAGAACACCAAACAATTATTCCATGAAATGAAGTAGTGAAGTTGCAAAAATATGAAGCAAGAAAGTGTATTGTACCCTTAGAACATACATAATTAATGAAGATATAAGTGATTTTAAGATTGTAGACAAAGATTAAGACTTCTTAGCCATCAAACCATATTAAAACTACAGATCACAATTATTTAATCTAGCAAACCTCTTTCTTCTTGAATTATTTGGGTTCAATTACTTAAACTGCACCCAAATGAGGCTAATTTTTTTCCTTTCAATTTTGAGTGAACTGGGAGTCAGATAATCAGTAAGGTGATCAATATGCATACATGCAGATTATCCACTTTATCAAAATGGACGGAATAGTTCTAGTTTACACGTAATAATTATAAATAATATACAGATAAAATAATATAAAATAAAGCATGGAAAAAAGACAAAGAAAGGAAAAGAACAAAATTCAAAATATAGAGTATATAGAAACAGTGTACGACAAATATTACGTTATATTTGACGTGCATTGTAGATCCGCCATTTTTAAAACGATGACCTGGCGTCCCATTGGAGCGGAGTTATCCTATGTGCCACTCAAAGATTGAGTCCATTGAACCTTCTTTGACACCTTCATTTTGCTCTATTTCTGAACTGTTCCGCAGCAGCAGCACCACCCTTTATTATGATGATCCAAGATGGCGAGCATGCGGCAATTGACTTGTAGTAGGTGGCAAGGATCCAACTTTGAGTACTATGGAGGTAATTTTTCATTATTTGTATATTTTCCCCCTACATATATCGTACCTAATTATTCTACTTTAATAACTATCCATATTGGAAGAACTAAGCTGGAGAGATTCAGATCTGGGAGGATGCTGATACCATAAAGGTGATTGAAAATATTAAATCTTTATTATATTTGCCTTCTTTATTTATATAATAGGATGTGAAATGGAATAGCAGAGATATTGCTAACAATCCCTAGAATATCTCAACCTATTGAAATTTGGTTTTACCGAATTTTTCTAATTCTCATTAGTATGTTCCAACATGAACTATCTAACCAAGTATGCAATAAATTAAAGCATTAACGACACAAGACTTATTACACAGTTCGGTGAATCCACCTACATCTGCGGGGCCTGACCCAGTTCGGAATGAATCCACTAATTAGAAACATACAGTACAAAGTGCATCATACAAAATACTTATCTTTACTAACTATAACGTGTGAATTCTGCTAGCTCCCCTAGCTACCGATCTGCCTTGATCAGACTCCCTCTGACCTCGAAACTCGTCGACGCTGGATCTCCTCCTCCAGAGGAATTAAGGCATATGATTATGAACTTTGAACAGCAGGTCAAGTATGTTGGAACATAGAATTCTGGCTCTTTGCAATTCTCTCGATAGATTGAAAATCTGTGTGCAGATTTTCTCCGTTAAAATCCGTGTGCAGATTTTCTCCGTTAAAATCCGTAATGAATTCAGCCGTGGTTGTCCCCTTTTATAGCCATGAGCAGATCGAAATTCTCTATGATTATCTCTATAATATTCGTATTCCTTATCTGCTTCTTGAATCATATCCAAATCCCATAAATAAAGGGATTTTCCTTATCACAATATCTACCATATATTCGATAATATCAACTCCATATTTGTAGGCATTTTCCATATATCAACTATGCTTCTATACGCTTAATATATGCAGAATATTCAGATTTCCATAACTCACAAATACCATAATATTCTGTCTTCTTTTTTCGTAAATCTTCTTTACGTAAATATGCTGTTTTCGCATGTTCCAACATGGAAAGTTTTTCGTTTCCAAATATGTTCACAAAACTGCCAATTAAATATTCAATGCATATCTCTTAACTTTAAACCTATCAACAACCTACACAATGGTCAAATAAGTGGAGAACTAGTACATGACTAAGTCTTAGAAACTAAGTCAAGAACTGTTGCACTTTATTGTTAACATTCCTTCTCAAGTTAATTGGCCGGTGGGTAAGATTTAACTTGCATAGCAGGTCATGAAATCGTGGACGAAGAAGTGGCTTAGTTAGCAAATCTTCCAGTTGATCGTCGGTAGAAATGTAGGAGATGCCGGATGTGGAAGGTTCCCTTCTTGTTCCCGGACAAAGTGATATGCTAGTGCAAGATGCTTCATTCGGGAGTAGAACACTAGATTGGAACTAAGACTTGTCGCACCAAGATTAACATAGTAGATGACTGGTGGTGTTGGCTGAACATGACCAAGTTCACTAAATAATGATAGTATCCACATTATTTCAGCAGTTGTATTGTCTAAAGCTTTGTATTCAACTTTTGTTTAAGACCGGACAACCAAACTTTGTTTTCTAGAACTCCATGAGATTGGTGTGGAGCAGAGATAGAGAAGGTATCCTGTTGTTTAAATAGAATCATTTTTGTCACTAGCCCAATCTGCATATGAGAATGCATGAAACATTATAGGATCCTAGGTAGATATATGAATGCCATGGTTGAGTGAGCCTGCAAGATAACAAAGTACGTATTTCAAAGCTTTACAGTGGTTACTGGTTGGCATTTGCATGAACTGGGACAATTCATTCACACTGAAAACAATGTCAGGACGTGTCAGACTAATATATTGGAGGCTGCCGACCAATGTTCGATAGTCAGTAGATGAAGGTAATGCAGTACCACCATCTCACATCAATAACGGTGAAGCGGGGATCAGGGTGGAGATAGTTTTAGTATCATACATTCCGGATTTGAGAAGGAGGTAAAAAGTGTACTTGTGTTGGCTCAGAAAAATTCCATCATGAGTTGGTAGAACCTTGGTATAGGAGAGGTAAGTACGCAGAAAAGGCAAGGAAGCGAGGCATCACAAACAAAGAACCAAAGATACCACATTGAAAGAACCAGTATAAAGAACGCAAAGTGATAACTTCGCATAACACAACGTGAAGATCATGATCTTGTAAGAGCTAACCTTATGTAACACAGTGCATTTTCCATGAGATAGGAATTGTGACCCATAATAGCGGGTAAGTCGACATGTCTAACATGGGAAGAACAACCAAGAATACAGGGGAACTAATCCCAGAATACAGGGAAACCGGAGGAAAGAACCAAGGTAAGCATCTAAAATAACATTCTAGTAATTAAGAACAGATACTGACTTTACCATTGAAGACTTTCCCCCGGATACAATCCAGGAGATTCTTGCAGGAACTATTCTTTCTGCTCAAGGTCATTATTATTTTAGGAATCCAAATCACATCATTGGCGCTGCCTATGAGGACTCTGATTTATCAGGTCAATTATTTTCCATGAACCATGAAGACTAGGAGCCAGGCCAGGAGGCATAGAGAACCGGTGAAGTCAACACCCCCACCACCTCCACCTCCACCAAAGGCAACCCCTCCAGTGCATACAGAGCACTTTTAGGAGTCAGAAGATGAGCAGGAATCCTCCCCACACATCGACAACAAAAAGAGGGTCTTTGTAGCTTTCTTAGAAGCTAACATAGAGTAGCTATACAAGTAATTTGTCAACTCCAATATGGACCAAAAGGATCATGGAGATAACAAACAAAAACAAGAAGAAAAGAAAAAGACAAACCAAAATACTGACGTTCAAATAGAGGACATAGAATACGATGTCGAAGATGAAGCTAAACACTTACTGCTCATAGAAAGCTTACAAAACTTTGCAATACCAAAAGGATTCAAACTACCAACCTAGCTTAAGGTGTATGATGGAAAAAATGAATCAAAGGAATTCTTTCACTTCTACAGAACAAGCACGAGTTTTCGAGAGGCACCCATCCAATTGGTATGCAAAGCCTTCCCTATTTTCCTTTAAGAAACAACAATTTTTTGGTACCCATAAGAAGCGTACAAAGCTGGTCCTAGAACCATTTAGCATATAAGTTCATGGGTAGATTCTACCAAAAAAAGAAGTTCCCAAAAACATTCGCAGGCATGATGAATGTTTGCAATGAAGCAGGGTGAGCATTACAGACTACCACGATTGGTTTGTCATAGAAATTCTGGAGGTCAAGGATCTCACACACCAAATTCCGTTAAGAGAATTCATGAACGACATAAGATCAGGGGTGTTTTACAAGAAACTCATAGCAGACATGCTGAACAACCCAAACAACAAGAAGTTGGAAAATGAAAGAGGTGAAAAAAGAATAGGAGATATCCCATAA
The DNA here is from genome assembly GCA_037428765.1 of Rubia yunnanensis. Taxonomy (NCBI): domain Eukaryota; kingdom Viridiplantae; phylum Streptophyta; class Magnoliopsida; order Gentianales; family Rubiaceae; genus Rubia; species Rubia yunnanensis. The sequence goes on along the minus strand of CM075069.1, from coordinate 56,997,089 downwards.
AGCAGAGAGGGAAGAGAACCTGCAGTGGATCAATCTCCCTTCACCGAAACTCCACTAACAAAATCCTAGAGGGATATATGGAAAAACCATTGGGAACTATTTAGATACCCTAGCCCCATGATAAATTTAGAAGAGAAAATATCCAAGGATTATTATTGTGATTTTCACAAGGACTATGGGCATGACACAAACAACTGCAATGACTTAAGGAGAAAGACATGACCTATCCAACAAGAGTGACTCACTCAGTACGGTAGGCAGGAAAACAAATCAGGTGGATCATTGACCTATGGCAGTGACAAGGGCCTACCAGCAACCTAGAATCAGGCAAAACCAAAACCCATGATGATAGCAGTCATAGATCCAAGAGATAACGTCGGTAACACTGTCCTAGAAAATATCATTTATGCAATCCACGGGTCTACTAGGACAATGTCTGTTAATGCATGGAAAGCACAAGCGAGGTTCCCACCTCCACAAGAGCTTTTTGAGAAAAGATCACCACCAAGCAAAGCAATCATGTTCAGTGAAGAAGACACAGTCCCCGTCGTATCACCTCACAATGATCCTTTAGTCACTACACCAAGATAGGTAATTCCAAGGTACGTCGAGTCCATGTAGATGATGTAAGCGCAATAGAAATAATGTTCGTTGAATGCTTTGACAAACTTGGATGCAAAAGAGAAGATCTCAGAAGGCTAACATCCTCAATAATCACCTTCACAGGAAAAACTGAGTGGTAACTCGGTAACATCATCTTACCAATAACACTTGGGTAGGATGTCATGAAGTGTACAGTATTCAGTGACTTCGTGGTGATAGATGCACCAAGCCACCTCTTTAATGTAATCATGGGTAGACCATGGATAAATGCGGCCCAAGCCATTTGGTCACTTTACCATCTTGTTATGAAATTCCAACTCCAAAAGGGATAGCGACAGTCCTAGGAGATCAGAATATAGTGAGGAAACTTATGGTTACGACCATGATATCTACCACAGGAAGTGAGGGACAACTCACGGTTTACTCTATTAATAAGGGGGAAGATACCCACAGAAAGTACAACAGACCAAGTCAAAAAGTTGGAAGTGGGAGAAGATACAGAACCAGTCCAAGTCAACAATTTTGACAAAAATAAGGAAGTTAAAATAGGTCAACGACTGCTGGGACTTATCAAAAGAGAGGTAATATGAATCTTTAAAAAGTACAACACCTTGTTAGCTTGGTCTGTACATGAAATAGAAGGCACTGACTGATGTGTTCATTTTATATGGTTATTTTGGGAATTTTTGGACTTGCTTTTGTGCTCTAGATCCTCTATTTTGCCTTGAAATTCTCTTAGGAGAGTTAAGAGCGACTTTTGCGCTCTTATTACTTTTCTAGGGAATTTTGTGTGACAAGGAGATTGATTGAATATTTGGAGATTTGAAGACCTTCTTTTGAGCTTTGAAAACTTGATGAATTGAAGATAAGTGAAGTGAAGCGGAAGACTTAGGACAAGAAAAAAAGAAAGAAGTGAAGATGTTGTTTTTGATCTCCGTTGCGAGTGGAGACGCCTGTGTTACGAGTGGCGATAGATAGATGGCCAAAATTACTTGTTACTTTTCTTGTACTATAATAGGAAATTCTTATCCTCTCTCTTCAAACTTTTCTTCTTTCCGACTTTTCCCCATTTGAAACCCTAGTTTCTCCTTGTTTTTTTAATCTTATTTTACTTTGGATTATGTTTAGTTTAATTATAATTGTTAGTATGGATTGTATTAGCTAAGTTGATCTCTTGGGAGTAATTGATTGAAGCTTCCGAACTCATGTAGGGAGAATCTCAATTTCACCCATTTCTTGAAGCATTTGTTACTTAGCATTTATTGTGCCATTAATGTCTATGTTTATTTCATTTATGCTCTGGGTAGTTTGAGAATATGAAGTGTTTGTATGCTTAAGTGTTAGGGTGTAAGGAAAGTGTACAATTTTTAGCTCTTTGGCATGAAAATCCAAGACATGGAATTAGAACTTATTGTTCTATAATTGATGTTAATCTTGCTAGATAATTTGTTATCATATGGTTTGTTATCATATGTGTCCTAAGGTAGCAATAAAATGTTAGATCTTGAATGTTGATTGTTCTAGGTAAAACCTAGTAAATGCTTTGTTTGGTTAAATGACTAGGCATTTGGTAGAATGCTTGTAGTTGTAATCAAATCTATTATTCTTTGTGTATGATGTCATTGATGAAATACCTTTAGGTGTTGTTTGTCTAAAGTGATCATTAATAAGGTTTGCAAATAGTTGTTTATTGCTTTTGTGAATTACTTTTAAGAAGAAAGGAATGTTTATCTTCAATATAGAAGTGATATAATTCACCACAGCTAATGAATGTGATTGAATAAGTGAATGATTCTGATGTGCCCATTTTATACGGTTATATTAGGACTTTTAGGATTCACTTTTGTATACTTTTGTGCTCTAAATGAGACATTTTGCCTTGAAGTTCTCTAAGGAGTGTTAAAAATGGCTTTTACACTTTTATTACGTTTCTATAGAATTTTGTGTAGCAAGGTAATTTGTTTGAAGACTTGAAGAATACCTTTGAATATTTGAAGATTTGAAGGCTTGTATTTGAGATTTTGAAGATTTGAAGAATTGAAGAAGTGAAGAGAAGAGGAGGATATGTAACAAAAACGAGAAAGAAGAAATGGTGCTGGACTTGGAGTACATCACGAGGTCGTCGCGAGCACGCCACGACTCGTGACGGAGAGTGGTCAGAAACACTTCTTGATTTTTGTACTATAAATACTCACCTTATCCTCTCCTCTTCAAGAACACGAATCCAGCCTCTTCTTCTTGCATTTTTCTAGGTTAAAACCCTAGTTTTTCTTTCTTTATTTTCTTAGTTATTGTAGGTTAATCATGTCTTTTAACTATCTAGCTTAGTTTTATCTTGGGAGCAATGGATTGAAGCTTCCATTTCTATGTAGTAAGAACCATAATATCTATTTGGTGCTTTTGCTATTGTGCATTTATTGAGCTTTGAATGTGAATTGTTAATGGCATTGATGTTGTTGGAAGCTTGAGTATATGAATTGCTTGTATGATTACTTGTTAGGGTTGGGAGAAAGTAGCTAATTCTCCCCTCTTTTAATGTGGAATCCAAGAGCATGAGTTAGAGCTTCTTAATGATGTTGATGTGTTGATTATTGCTAGATGAATGTGATGATGTTGAATTCGTTGTCATGTTTGTTTTAGGTAGCAAATGAGAGAAGTCAATGAATGTCTATTGTTCTTGGCTAATCTTGTGTAAATGCATGATTAGTGGAAGTAGTGAATATATTTTTTTCATTCGTTCTTGAAGCCTTTGTTATTTAGCATTCATGTGTTCTTAATGCTACGTTTCACTTCATTTATGCCATGTGTTGTTTGAGAATAGGAAGTGTTTGTATGATTGAAGTGTTAGGGTGTTAGGAAAGTGACAAATTCCTTAGCTCCTTTACATGAAAATTGAGGAACATGAACTTAGAACTTCTTGTGCATAATGTGTTGTGATTCTTGCTTGATAAGTATGTTAGTGTGGATTGTTCTCATATTTATCCTATAGATGCATTGAATGGTTGAACATTGAATGTGGTTTGTTCTATGTCTAGCCTAATGAATGCTATGTTTAGTTAAATGGCTATGTCTTTGGTAGAAGGCTTGTCGTTGTCAAATCTATGGTCCTTCGTGTATAATGCCATTGATGAAATACCCCTATGGTCGTTGTTTATCTAGGTTGATTATAAATTAGGGTTGCAAATGGTCATTGTTTGTCTTTGTAAATTACTCTTAAGAAGGAATGAATGTTGGCCGACGAAGGGAGGAAAACGAAAGGCATTTTCTGGTCCCTTGATCTTCCATTGGCATTCCCCATAGATAACAATTGTGATAGGATGAGTGAATGGTTCAATGATCTACATTAGATTTGGAAGTGGATATCGATTGCCCCCAAAGGTCTTATCTTTTGTAGTTTTAAAACCCTTTTTCTTAGTTTTGTTTGATGATTTAGCATAGTTGCTTGACTTTGCTAGTTGTCTTGTCTTTTAACTTTCATAACTTATGACCACAAAACAACCAAACCCCCCCATTTACATGCTTTTATATGTATATATATATCTACTCCTATCCTAATAGCAACCTTTTGTGCTTAAACGCTTGAGAAAATTCCCCTTCTTCGTGGACGACCCCGACTTGCCGTTATCTACTTAGTTGTAGACAGTAAGCATTTAGGGCTTATAAATATTAACTTTGAGAGGCACGATGACGACCTCCCAAAATTTGGCTCCGCTGCCGGGGAAGAGGCATTTTTATGTGTTTAGGTGTATTTGATTGCATATTAGCTAGTTGTTTTTATTTTCCACTCCTTGGTGGTTGTTTTCGTTTGGAGTAGGCATTGCTTGAGTTCTTGGTAAATTTTTATCGAGAATTCTTGCAATATGATTTCGGACTTTTGAAAATTTTAAAAATAAAAAGATAAAATAATGGAGGGTCTCACCTTGAGGGAACTCATGATGAGAAGAGAGGCTCAACAAGCAAGGCTTTGTAGGATGTGTCATTCCGACCATTCTACTGAGTCTTGCTATATGTTGTGGGAAGAGCACTATGAGGGGGAAAGAACCCTTGGTTTCCAAAACCAAGGGTATTATGAAGAGTGCTACCAAGAGATAGGAGATGTTGGTTTTCAAGAGCAAGAAGCTCAAGAATGGTATCCATATCACAATCCTTACAATCCGGAATGGAGTGGTAATCCGGACTGGTGGTATGAGAATGAGCCGGAAAACCAACAATACGAGCAAAATAGTTGGCCATCACCACCTTATACCATACCATAAAACCAAGCCCAACAAGGAAGTTAAAGTTTGACACGTGAGGAAGTCATGAATACAATAGTAAACTTGAAAAACTTTACTAGTGAAGAACCAGACACCTGGCTCTCCTTTAGTGTTGAGGCTATTGAGGGGCATGCGAGGAGTATATTAGAAGCTTTGGCCTAAATGGAAGCTCGTGATTCCAAAAATACACCATCCCAAATCTAACTCAAGGATTCAGTGAGTGAGATCACCATGGGAAATGATCTTCATTTCAAAGGGGATGACGAGTTGGTTGTTGAGGATGATAAAAAGGAGGAAGAGGTGATTGTGCTACATTCATTAGAATCATCACCCCTACCCCTACCTATTGAATCAACTCCACTATTTTTGGAATTTTTGAGGGAGATAAGAGAGGAGCCAAAAGACTACCTCAAGCCTCATAACCGCCCAACTCCCTTTAAACCATCTCTATTAACAAGACTTTCCTCTTGAAAGTAATGTACCCCCACCTCTCTACTTTTGGATACTCATGGTGAAGGGGTTCAAGCCTTCACCATATGGATAACATTAGGGTCGTGCCAACGACCTTAAATATACGAAGCTTTGTAGTGCCGATGACGTAAATAAACTTGGCCTTTTATTTTGGTTATTATTGTTTAGTTTTTGTTATTTTGTCTTGCTCTTTTTACGGTGTGTTTTCTATGATTTTGTAGAAAAGTGAAGTGTATTTCATTGGAGGGGATGAAGGAATGAGATCCATGAGTAAGGGAAGAAAGCTTGGAATGTTGGTAAGAAAAGATTGAATTCTTTCTAAGTGCTGGGAGGCCTTGACATCGCGAGTTGCGATGACCTCGCGATAACCTCGCAAAGGACCATCGCGAGTTGTGATGTGATCAGAGGTTTTGTGCTAAAATTAACCTCCCAGCCACCACTTTTCGTGAGTCAGGATGAGCCATTGCGAGTCGCGACCAACGGGTCCTCGAGACAGCATCCCCTTGAGACCTTAAGTCAAGCTGAACAAGAAAAACCATCAGTTCTCGAGGCCGCAGACCCTCAAATCAAGCTAAAACCTTCAAGACATCATTCCCTTGAGACCTCAAGTTCTTGATACTGCAATCCTTCGACTCGAGTTGAAGCCCTCGAGACCTCGAGGCCGCAAGACCAGCCCTTCGAAAAGCAATGAATCTCGAGACCATCATCCCTCGAGATCAGTCATTCGAGACCAGTCAGCCCTCAAGACCTCAAGTCCTCGAGACCAACCCTCGAGACATCATCCCCTCGAGACCTCGAGGCAGCAAGCCCTTGACTCGAGCAGAACTTGATAGTCCATCACCCTCTCAAGGCCAGTTCTTGAGACCAGCCCTAGAGACATCATCCCCTCGAGACCTCGAGGCCACAAAGTCCTTGGCTTGAGCTGAACCTGAATGACCATCATCCCTTGAGACCATCATTCCTCGAGTCGAGCCGAAGCCCTCGATGCATCAGCCCCTCGAGACCTCAGGTTCTCAAGGCCACAAGCCTCGATTCGAGCAACAATCGAGGCCATAAGCCCTCGATTCGAGCTGAACCCCTCGAGACCTCGTGTCCTCAAGGATGCAATCCCTTGAATCGAGCTGAAGTCCTTGAGACCTCATGTTCTCAAGGCCACTAGCCCTCGATTTGAGCTGAACCCCTTAAGACCTCGTGTCCTCAAGGCTGCAATCCCTCAACTCGAGTTGAAGTCCTCGAGATCTCGGGTCCTTGAGGCCACAAGCCCTCAATTCAAGAAGAACCCAAAATTGAATCATACCCTCGAATCCTTAGGTCCTGTGAGATCTCGAGTGCTCAAGACCAAAAGCTCTCGACTCGAGACGATGCATTGTGAGTAGCAATCAATGTTGTTGCGAGTCGCGATGAGAAATCCAACTTTTTAGCTAAGCTTAAACACTGCATAAACCTTCCTTCTTCTCCACCAAATACTCCCAAGAACCACCACACATCCACTCATTCCTCCACCATCTCTCACATATATTGACATGTGAAAATTCTTGCATCTTGATAGTATCTTTGTTGATTGTAGTATGCCGACTACATCATTGTGTCTTTAATTGGTGTATTCTATAATGATGCTTGGATATGTGTCGATATATGTTGGATATTTTTATTTGACAATCTTATAAGTGGTGATTGTATGATGGATTGGTTGTTCTTTGATAATACTATGATTATTAACTCTTGATTATATATCACTAGGTGCGATTTTTGGCGAAAAACGTGCGATATACGAATCACTGTTCCTCTTCACCCTCTTCTTCCAATTTCTGTTACTGTTCACGTCCATTAACGGTCATATTAGCCATCCATGGCATCGCCGTCGCCCGCTCCCATCGTGGAGTTGGGCACAGCCACCAATAAGAGCTTCATCCAAGCTCTTACCTCCAAGCCACTGCCGTTATTTTCTTCTCTTCCAGACACACCAAATTTACATCTGATAACTGAATACAAAGGGAAGATTGCATTTATCCTTCCTCAAGAGGAAGGATAACGCCTGACATCTCATTACCAGAACGCACTGGTGGGCAAGTTCAATCGGGGAAAGCCCTCGATGGAGCTTTTACAAATTGCTTTCAAGTTAATCGGATTTAAATCTAAATTCCAGCTTGGCTCAATTGACTATCGTCATGTGCTAATTAGGTTTCAGGATCCTGAAGACTATCAGCGCTGCTGGATGAAGGGACAATGGATGATCCAAGGCGCAGTGATGAAAGTGCAGAAATGGTCACCCGAATTCTCACCAATAGCCGAATCTTCGATTGTCCCGGCGTGGGTAACGATTCACAAACTTCCTCTTCACTTTTATAATACCTCTGCTATTATTGGATTGAGTAGTCAGATTGGTAGATTTTTAAAAATGGATGCTGCAACTGCAGCTCTAACTAGACCTTCGGCTATTAAAGTTTGTGTCGAAATAGATCTTCAGTCTCAACTACCAGCTTCAATAGTTGTAGGTATAGGGAATAAGGTTGCTGATTATCCAATAGAATATGATGAACTGCCATACTATTGCTCCCACTGCAAGATTGTTGGACATAATCAGGATAAGTGTACTTTTCTCCACCCTGAGCTAAAAAGGAAGGCCACTGATACTAAACTAAAAATTGGAAAGGTGGACAACAACACTGCTAAAATGGTCAGTAACACTCAGGAGAATTTAATCGCCGGGAAATAATTACTTTCTGAGGAAATAGCTAAGGATAATGTAGTAGGTTCTTCGGCCCTTACTGTGTCTCAGAAACAAGTAGAATGTCAAGAACAGAGATATCAATCAGTCCATCACCAGGATAACATTTCTAACTTATTTATCACTACTCATAAGAAATGATCTGATTTTTACTCTCTGGATGATATTTCAAAGCCTATTACAAATACTATGTGGAGAAAGAAGAGTAAACAGCCTGACAAATCCCTAGTTGAAGACCTATAGCTAACAAATACTGTGTCCATTTCTAATGCCTTTCATGCTTTAGATGTCTTCACTTAGGAAGAACAAGAAGGAGAAGTTGAGGAAATCTTCCACGAATCTCTGGAAACACATGAGCAAGTAGTACACACAGGTATACAAGGTTCACCAGCAAATAGGTCAGAAGGAAAACTAACTCCAGGTAATAAACAAGATGATAAACCAGATCAAATCTTCATATCAGCAACAAAATCTTCAGCAGAACTAGAGCAGGATCAAGCACAGAATGAGGTATTAACTGACAGACCGGGCAAAGCTGATCAACACACAAATGAGGAACACAATAAGGTACACGCAAAGGTTGATACTCCAAAGTCTACTGAATGTAGTGAAAAAGGTAAGGACTCTTTAGATAATATTCGTAAGGCCTCTACTAACAAAACTAGGAAGCTTCGATCCTCACATAAAGCTGTCCCAATGGTTTTTAAATGATTAGATACACAATCATAGGGAATATATTAGTGTGGAATGTTAGAGGATATGGATCATCCCTGGATAGACTAAAAACTCTAAAGATGAACCATAAGATAGACATACTTTGTCTGATTGAACCTTGGCATGATAATCAACATATTCATACTCTAATGCATGCCCTAGGATTCACCAATGCTCTTACAGCTCAAACTGCTAAAATCTGGACTCTTTGGAATCAATCTTTTCACTTAACCTGTATCAGAGAATCTGATCAATTTCTACAAGCTAGAATTTCTGAAGTAGCTACCTCACTTAGTTGGAATTGCTTCTTTATATATGCTAGTGTTCATAGGAATGTTAGGGAAAATCTTTGGCAAGATTTGGGCTCTCCTCAGTCTGAACCTTCCATATATATTGGGGATTTTAACACGGTGACATCAGTTAATGAATACAAAGGAAGGAAAACCACTCCTCATAAAAGCATGAAACAATTTAATGACTTCATCAATAGCTCTGATTTGCATGAAATTACTACTGTTGGGAATTCTTTTACCTGGTCTAACAATCGTGTTAAGGACAGATGTAAAGACCTCATTTTTCAAAGGCTAGATAGGGGACTCTGTAATCTTGACTGGTTGGATCTATATCCTAATAGTTCTATCCAAGTTTTAAATAGAATCACATCGGATCATTCTCCTCTACTTTTGTCTATACAATCTACTTCTGAAATGATCCCTAGGCCTTTCAGATATCAGGATATGTGGTCCACTAGGCAAGACTTCAAGGATATTGTGATTAGAAATTGGAATTTAATATCCCCTTTAAAAGGAATGACTGGCTTTGTTCATAAACTGAAGAGGCTTAAAATGGAAATTAAACAATGGAATAGAACCAGTTTTGGGAATGTTAACCAGAACCTCATACATGCTGAGGACAGAGTTTGTGAATTGGAAATAATTTTCCAACAAACTCAAAATGAACAGGATTTAGCTGAACTGAATGAATCAAAAGCCTTATTACTTAGAGCTCAGAAAGAGAAGATCATTTTTTTAAAACAAAAGGCTAGACTAAATTGGCTTAAGTTTGGGGATGCTAATACTAATTACTTTCACCATGCCATTAAGGAAAACAGAGCCAAATCTAGAATTAGCAAGATTAAGGATGGCTTAGGCAAATGGATTTCTGACCCTCACCTGATTAAAGAAGAAGGCATCCGTTTTTACAAGGACTTATTAAATGAGGAATCCCCTCCAAAATTAGGATCCTATCTTAATTATTTTCTGAGTGAGATACCAGTGGTCATTTCTGAAGAACAAAACCAAATGCTTCTTCAACAGTTCACAATCCAGGAACTCAGACATGCTGTATTCGACTTGAACAAAAGCAGTGCCCCTGGATCTGATGGTTTCTCAGGTAGTTTCTACACAACTTTCTGGGAAACCATCAAAACTGATTTGTTAGATGCAGCAAATGATTTCCTGGTTTCAGGAAATATTCCCTTAGCTATATCTAGCACCTGGTTGGCCTTGATCCCCAAAAAACCCATCCCAATCTCCTTCTCCGATTTTAGACCAATTAGTCTATCTAACTTCATTAATAAAGTGTTTTCAAAAATGCTAATGGAAAGGATCAAGCCTTTAATGCATTCATTAATTTCTCTTGAACAAAGTGCTTTTATCAATGGTAGAGATATTACTGATAATGTGTTGCAAATGCAGGAATTGACAAGAATTTTAAACAGAAAATCAAAGGCACATAATATAATTGTGAAACTTGACATGCAAAAGGCCTTTGACAGAGTGTCATGGTCTTTTCTAAATTCTATACTTCTTCATTTCGGGTTTCATGGAAACTTTGTTAAAATAATACTGAGTAATATAACTTCAGCTCACTTCTGTCTTAATAAATGGAGTCACTTCTGGTTTTTTTGAAATCTTCCAGAGGACTAAAACAGGGAGATCCCCTATCCCCTTTTCTTTACAATCTAGTATCTGAGGCTTTCTCAAGGGTTCTTAAAAGGATGATCAACACTGGTTATCTCCAACATTTTAGTTTACCTCAATCTTGCTCAACTGTTACTCACTTGATGTATGCAGATGACACATCAATATTTCTCAATGCCAAACCTACAACTCTGAAGAGGTTTAAAAGGTGTTTAATTGCTTATGAACAAACTACTGGTCAAAAAGTTAATTTTGGGAAGTCTGAATTCTTTACTTCACATAAAACCCCTCCTCACATCACTCTTTCTGTTAAAAGAATACTGGGAATGAAACAGGGTTCTTTTCCCTTCAAGTATCTAGGAGTGCCTGTTTTCTATGGTCGTAATCTGCAGGTATACTACAAGCCGATGCTAGAGAGGATGGAGAAGACAATCAACAATTGGAAGAATAGATGGCTCTCTAGTGCTGGTAAGTTAGTACTCATAAACCATTGCCTAATTTCGATTCCTACTCATATCTTCTCTATTTTGAGCCCTCCCAAGATAATCCTAAGGAAAATAGAAAAAATTGCTTCAACATTTTTCTGGGGGAAACTGGACAATACTGATAGGAAAAAATGGAGATCATGGAAAAACATGAGTTTACCAATTGATGAAAATGGCATAGGCCTAAGAGATATAGGAGCAACAGTAGATGCATTCTCATGTAAGCTATGGTGGAAATTACAGGCTGACAAAAAATCAATGGACTTCATTAATATGGTCACTCCCCAACTCTTATAAAACATCTCATACTTGGAAAAGAATCTGCCGAATCACTGATAAGGCTAACAGTTACTCTAAAGTGATATATGGACTGGGAGAGTGCTCTTTCTGGAACTCGAACTGGACTGGTGTGGGGGCCCTTTTCTATGAATGGCCTGACGGGTATAATATTCCTTTTGAGGATATCTCCCTGAGGTATTTCATACAAAATAAAGCTAATCTCCTACCACAGCTGGAGCCACACCTGGCTACCAATATATTTTCCATTTTGCAGGTTGCAGAACTGGACTATCATCATGAGGATAGAATGATTTGGACTCCAAACATCAACGGTAGTTTCACAGTAAGCTCGGCCTACCACACTCTCAGGCGTCGAAAATTCAGAATCAGACACCTTTCTAAGGTATGGAGTAGTTTTATCCCTAGGAAAATGTCAGTCATTTTGTGGCGTGCAATCAATTGCATCCTGCCTTTCGACAACATTTTAGTCAGGCTGGGCTTCCAAATTGCATCTATGTGCCCTTTGTGTATGAACCACACTGATAACTTAGATCATTTTTTTAATTCATGTTCATTTGCTATTGAAGTTTGGGAAAGAGTGGCTGATCTGATATATCTGCACCTACCTTTGTTTGAAAAATTGAAGCACAGAGTTGATTACTTCCTATCTTTTAAAGCTGATACAAAGATCCATTCTAATATTATCACAGCCTCACTCTTGGTTACAATATGGATTTTGTGGGTAAAGAGGAACAAAATCATTTTTGATAATGAATCAGTCTCCCCTACAGCCTCCTTACATGAGATAAAATGCATCATTCATGATATATTTACTGTGCATCACCAATCTGGTAACATAACCAGGAATAGGTATTGGATAGAATCTAACATTATCCCTAACATTCACCCCAAGAGAAGGAAACCTCTAATTGCTGTAACTTCGAAGAAACCTTCCTCTAGACTTTAGTTAAATACAGATGCCACATGGAAAAAAATCTGGTTTGGCTTCTTCGGCTGTAGTGGTTAGGAATATGTTCGGGAATGTGGTTACAATGCGAACTAAAACTTTCCAATCCCCTACACCACTACATGCAGAATTGATAGCTATACAATTTGGATATGAAATATGTGAAGAACTAGATATCGCAAATGGTGAACTGGAATCTGACTGTTTAACTGCTGTTAGGGGTATACATAATCCGATGACTGCTCCTTGGAGGAATTTCTCTATTTGCAGTACTCTTAGCCTCCAGCATATGAAATTCCCAATTACACACATTCACAGAGAGGCTAATAGTGCTGCGGATTACTTGGCTAAATACTCATTACAGAATAATTTACAAGGGAACATAGATTTTCAGTTGGCACCTCCTGTGCTCAGAGGTCTAATTTCACTAGACAGACTTGGTTTACCTTCCATACGAGTAGGCTCTGGATCTTGACATGCTCATTTACTCTAGTTGCTCTTCATTTACTATATGCAATCCACTATATGGACTCAAAATTGTCGTTACTTCCTGTTTCTGGAATGGAATCTACGCTGTTTTTCTATTTTTGCCTCAGGATGGATTGTGCCCGACTCTGATAGAACACGAGGAAAATTACCACTGGACTCAGACAATCTATACTACTCTAGACCAACTCTTCTGGACTTAGAAGCTCGACACATCTCTCGGATAGAGATATACTCTTCTGGATGTTCTTAATCTTCTTTCTATAGCTTCTTTCCTGTTGATTTCCACGGACATACTGGGGTTTTGAGTTGCTCGATTCACCGACCTGTTTATGGAAAACATTGGAAAGTTATCTATAGAAAGGTACTAACTCTAGTTTAGCTTCATTCGCAACCAATTTTGTTTATGAATATTCACATTGATCTCTGATCATCATACGGATGATCTTTTGTATACACGTATGAATCTTTAGGCTTTTGCCAGCTTTATGGTTTGGGGAGCCAAATACAAATTTCCCCCATAATTATTTAAAAAAAAATTAACTCTTGATGCTAAACCTAGTATTACAAATCCTTATGTACTTGTGAGTTTGATGTTGTTTTTTGTGGTGTTAGTCTTGATCAAACGCCACCAAGGAGACAACATTTTCCTCAAGGGGTGAGTTCTTCAATGGCACTTTTGCTTCCCCTTCCGACTCCAAAACCAATTTTGGGACCGATTCTATACAAGTACATTAGATTGTGCCATATCACAAGCGACTATGCGGAGAAACGAGTGTCACTCTACCTCTTACTTTGAGTTTTATTATAATTGCCTTGCATGTTTACATTGAGGGAAATATAATGTTTTAAGTGCGGGGAGGGGTTAGAGGACTCACATGCATGCTAGCTTCATTTGGAATGATTTTTGCTACTTTTGATTGGAAAAACATGAGAAAAAAAAAGAAAAATTGAAAATTTTGAAAAAAATAGAAAATGAAAAAAGAAAAAAAATAGAAAGAAAAGAAAACCCACTAAGTTGAAAACCCAAGAGGGCAACTTAGGCAACATTGGGGGCCCGGATATGTCAAAAACCCAAGAGGGTGACCTAGGCAAAAATGAGAGGCCAAAATGTACGGAAAAAGGTGAGATGTGTGCTAAAGAAACATGATGTGTGACTAGGATGAAAACCCGAAAGGGCTCCTAGGCAAAATGAGAGAAAGAGAGAAAAATAAAAAAAATGCTATGATTTCACTCATTTGCCGGCGTTGGAGTTATAAGGTTGCGGTTGTCACATGGATGAATTGAGTAGCTCAACATCTTTAGACCCCTTGGGTTGGGTAACTTAGTGGGTTGAAAAACGAAGTAGGGTTATAAAATTCTCGATTCTTTTATACTTCGTTTTGGTTGATATATTGGCATTGGGTGAAGTGTGTGTTTAAACCTCCTCTATGGTTTTGACTTCATTTTGTGTCATTGGATTTTGGTTGATATATTGGTATGAAGTGAAGTATGTGATTGAACCCTTCTTATGGTTTTAACTTCATTTTATATCATTGGACTTTGGGATTATTAATTTGGGACTTTGAAACGTTTTTATGGGTAGTGAATTGAAAAATGGTAGGTTTGGTTAGAATTAGGAATTGGGGTTGTGTGTGTGAAAAAATTCTCGTTTGAGCTTTGATTTTGGGATTTATGATATTGAGAGTTTTTGTGATGTTTTTATTGGGGGAATATTAGTTTAGGATATGGACATATGAATTCCTTCGTGTGCTTGAATCTTTTCTTACTCGAGGGCGAGTAAGGTTTAAGTGCTGGGAGGTTTGATGTGCCCATTTTATAAGATTATATTAGGACTTTTAGGATTCACTTTTGTATACTTTTGTGCTCTAAATGGGACATTTTTCCTTGAAGTTCTCTAAGGAGGGTTAAAAATGACTTTTACACTCTTATTACTTTTCTACAGAATTTTGTGTGACAAGGTAATTTGTTTGAAGACTTTAAAGACTTTGAAAACTTTGAAAACTTTGAAGAATACCTTTGAAGATTTGAAGACTTGTATTTGAGGTTTTGAAGATTTGAAGAATTGAAGAAGTGAAGAGAAGAGGAGGATATGTAACAAAAATGAGAAAGAAGAAATGGTGCTGGACTTGGAGTACGTCACGAGGTCATCGCGAGCACGTCGCGACTCATGACGGACGAGTGGTCAGAAACACTTCTTGCTTTTTGTACTATAAATACTCACCTTATCCTCTCCTTTTCAAGAACACGAATCCAGCCTCTTCTTCTTGCATTTTTCTGGGTTAAAACCCTAGTTTTTCTTACTTTCTTTTCTTAGTTATTGTAGTTTAATCATGTCTTTTAACTATCTAGCTTAGTTTTATCTTGGGAGCAATGGATTGAAGCTTCCATTTCTATGTAGTAAGAACCATAATATCTATTTGGTGATTTTGCTATTGTGCATTTATTGAGCTTTGAATGTGAATTGTTAATGGCATTGATGTTGTTGGAAGCTTGAGTATATGAATTTCTTGTATGATTACTTGTTATGGTTGGGAGAAAGTAGCTACTTCTCCCCTCTTTTAATGTGGAATCCAAGAGCATGAGTTAGAGTTTCTTAATGATGTTTTGTTGATTATTGCTAGATGAATGTGATGATGTTGAATTCGTTGTCATGTTTGTTTTAGGTAGCAAATGAGAGAAGTCAATGAATGTCTATTGTTCTTGGCTAATCTTGTGTAAATGCATGATTAGTGGAAGTTGTGAATATATGTTTTCATTTGTTCTTGAAGCCTTTGTTATTTAGCATTCATGTGTTCTTAATGCTACGTTTCACTTCATTTATGCCATGTGTTGTTTGAGAATAGGAAGTGTTTGTATGATTGAAGTGTTAGGATGTTAGGAAAGTGACAAATTCCTTAGCTCCTTTACATGAAAATCTAGGAACATGAACTTAGAACTTCTTGTGCATAATGTGTTGTGATTCTTGCTTGATAAGTATGTTAGTGTGGATTGTTCTCATATTTATCCTATAGATGCAATGAATGGTTGAACATTGAATGTGGTTTGTTCTAGGTCTAGCCTAATGAAATCTATGTTTGGTTAAATGACTATGTCTTTGGTAGAAGGCTTGTCGTTGTCAAATTTATGGCCCTTCGTGTATAATGCCATTGATGAAATACCCCTGTGGTCGTTGTTTGTCTAGGGTGATCATCAATGAGGTTTGAAAATGGTCGTTGTTTGTCTTTATAAATTACTATTAAGAAGGAATGAATGTTGATCTTCCATTGGCATTCCCCATAGATAATAATTGTGATAGGATGAGTGAATGGTTCAATGATCTTCATTAGATTTGGAAGTGGATATCGATTGCCCCCTCAGGTCTTAGCTTTTGTATTTTTAAAACCCTTTTTCTTAGTTTTGTTTGATGATTTAGCATAGTTGCTTAACTTTGCTAGTTGTCTTATCTTTTAACTTTCATAACTTAGGACAACCAAACAACCAGAACCCCCTACCAATTTATATGCTTTTATATGTATATATATATATATCTACTCCTAAGGCTTGGAAGTGGGAATCAATTGCCCCCAAGGCTTTTTCATTGTTGATTTTATCATCCTTTAGTTGTTTGTTGCTTGATTAGCCTACTTATCTTCATAAGCTAATTGTCTTGTCTTTACGTTTTTAACTTAGGAAAAACCAACCTCCCCCCCTCCCTCCCCAACATTTACTTGCTTTTATATATGTATATCTATGCCTATATCCACCTTATATGCAGGAACCCTTAGGAAAATACCTAGACTTTGTATAAAACCCCTATTTGGCACTCTCTACTTAATTGTATTTAGGAAGCACTTTAGGGCTATAAATTGTAATTTTGAGAGGTACGGAAATGACCTCCCAAATTTTGGCACTGCTGCCGAGGAGGATGTAACGCTCTGACCCAAAATTGCAGGGGACATTTTATTACAATGATAAAATCTTTACAATTTTTCCCGTCTACAGTGGAAGCGGGAAAGTTTAAAGGATAAATGCTAATTGCATAATCTAAAAATGTGTCTTCAAACGAAATAAATGAAACTAAGGGTGTAGGGCCACAGGCGTCCTCCACTCATTCTTCGTCATGCTCGTAACTTACCTAGCGCTTTAACCTAAAAATATTTTAAAAAGAGTGGGGGTGAGCTTTCGCCCGTGAGGGTTCTATGTTCACAACCATTTTTTCGTGATGTTGCGCATGCATGCAGTTTTAAGAAAACAATTTTACCCACTTAGAATAGTAAGCGGGAAAGCATGACATGCATGATTAGTCACAAGTAATATCACATGCAAATCATTTATCACAAAACAATATCATACAGTATATCACTTAGCACGATAGTTACATCACATAAAAAAGGATACAGGTCACGTGGGAGGTTATCTGTTCGTTCTACTCATAGCCTTAGAACGAGATCCCAGATAATCACTCCATGCTCTTTCGAACACTCCAATGGCTACCTGGCCAACACGATACAACTACCAGGCTAACACAAAATGACTATCAGGCCAACACAATACTACTATCAGGCCTACACAAATTATCTCGAGATAACTGACACTACCTACAGAAGCCTAGCCAAGCGATCAAGCAGTGTGTTGACTTCGCAAGGTTTCTGTTATCTAGTAGGATTTAGGATCCCAGGGTAGGCAGTACAAGCAGTACAATAATAAAGTCAGGCTATGAGTGATAAAATAAACCCATAGTAACAGGTAATCAGTCGATAACAGTTCAACATATGAGAGCGATAAAGTACACCCATAGTTATCAGGTAAACAATCAAAATCAAGATATGCATATGCAATGCAGAACACTGGCTTGAGCAACTTTATTTAAAATAACACGATTCGATAACATATTTAGATCAATTGATTTTAAAACATTTTATTTTTAAAACGATAGGAATAAACTTTAAAAACGATTGTAAAATAGACTTGTTTCCAAAATATTTTCTAGAAAAGGTTTTGATTCTAAAATGGTTTTGATAATTTTTGAAAAGGTAGAAATCCTCACCTTTCTTGCAACTTAAGGACTATGATTCTTGGTGAAACCTGCAAATGTGATATATCATGAACTAATTAAAATTTATTTCAAGTTATGCATAAAACAAGGAAACCATAAAACTGATATGAAATTGAAGGATTCACTGCTGACTAGTACTCACGAAAACGACCATAACTCTCCACATATCATCCCAAAAATTACAAATTTTAAATATTTAAAAACTAGAATTTCATAGTTTTCGTTTGGAAGTTTACACTTTAAATTCCATGCACCATTACCTCTTAAACAAATCGCTATAACACGGATTGGAACAGATTAATTCAAAAAATGACCAGTACTCACGATAACAGTCATAACTCATCACAAATTATTCCAAAAATTATGAAATATAAACCCTTAAAAACTAGACTCATATATCTTTCGTCATACTTTTTACATTTTGAATTACATACATATTTACCCCTTAAACGAATCACTATAAAACAAACTGAAACAGATCAATTTACGACTGACTAGTACTTACAAGAACAATCATAACTAATCACATATTATTCCAAAAATTATGAAATATAAACCCTTAAAAATTAGAATCATATAAATTTCATTATAAAGTTTACACTTTGAATTCCACACACATTTGCCTCTTAAAAAAATCACTATAGCACGAACTGAACAAGATCCATTCACAGCCGACCAGCAGTCACGAGAACACTCATGCGTCATCACATATTATTCCAAAAATTATGAAACCAAAACTCTTAAGAACAAGACTCAAATAACTCTCATTAGAAAGTTTACACATCGAATTCCATACATGATTGACCCTCAAAAAATTCACTTAAACATGCACTGGAACCAGAGAGATTACTGATGACCAGTATCTACGGAAACTATCATATTTAATCACGATTTATAAAATTATTAAATTAAACCCTTAAGGACTAGACTCAATTATCTTTCTTAATACATTTCACACATCGAAATCCATAACACGCACTGGAATCAGACAGATTACTAGTTGACCACTCCGTACTAAATAAACCATAACTTCCTTCTAAGACATACTTAACATCGGAATCATATATCATTGGAAACTAGATTTCAGTATCTTTCATTCGGTATATCATACATAAATTTTAATTACCTATTTCCCGTTCAAATATCTAGTACAACATGATTGCGGGACTAAAATCCAAACTTAAAAACATATATACTCCTGCACACACCTCACTTATAATTTCATACAAAGTTTCCTACGTAAGTAAACTAATATGAATTTTTAAAGAATAATAATAAACTTATGATTCATCTATGGATCATGAACTAATGCAGAAAGCTTCAACAATCGCCTTGCTTTCTTCTCGTTCTGGGAAAGCAATAACTTGCTCTAGAGGCTCCCTTCAATACTCCTACGTTCTTCACTTGATCACAAAAATATTGTGTTTGTGTAGTTTTTTATAGTACAGAGAGGTTTCTCATTTAGAAAATGTTAGGGTTTGGTCTCTTTGATCCTTACATACCTGGGTAGAATACTAGTAGGACTTGGTTAGTTTAGTCTGATCATGTTTTGATCCTAACCAAGAATCAAGAGTCCTTTTCAAATTGAAATCTACACCAGCTTTTCACGTAAAAAACTATGCCTTGGACTAAGTCATGGTCTCGATTGGCAGCATCAGATCATGTGTGTAAATCATTCTCTCACCGTAATTCTTTATTTATCGTTTTGCCTTTACTATTATTACAATTTAATCCTCAAAATATTATCTTTCTAAATTCACCCAACAAGAAATAAATCATTGAAAAAATCTCCTTGTTTAAAATGAAGAAAAATTCTTGGGTCTCACAGAGAAGGCAATTATTTGTAAGTATTTGGGTATATTATGTGTGAATATGTGCTAGTTGTGTAAGTATTTGCTAGTTTGATTTTATTTGGTTTCTAGTTGATTTTTGGTTCGTTTTTGTCGAGATGTATTATTCGAGTTCTTGGTATATTGTTCGTACGCAATCCTCTTCACAAGAACCCCTACACTATGACCCGAGTTAGAGTTGAACTTGGAAATTGCTAGGAGGCTTTCTTTAGAGAGTGTGAATAACACCCCTCCTAGTGACCATTTTGGAGAACCTTCTACTTACATGGAGCATCAAGAAGAGCATCCAGAAGATGGACCTCAACACCCTCACCTTTAATGAGGCGATGTTCCATTGAGGGAGACTATGGCCCCCAACCTTGAGCAAAAACTTGCGTGCATCATTTAAGCCAGGGGAGGACCCTAACAAACATCTCTTCGATTTTCATATGGTTTGTTGTGGTATGATTCCCGAAGGAGTGAATGAAGATCTTTACAAGTTAAAGGCCTTCCCATTTTCACTAAGAGATGCTGCAAGGGATTGGTTCCACTACCTTCCATCCGGAAGCATTAACTCATGGATTGAGTTGAAGAGGAAGTTTCTTTCCAAGTACTTTCCGGCCTCAAAGTCTGCCACCTTGAAGAATGAGATTAGAAACATCCTCCAATGGCATGAAGAGTCGTTCTACGACTATTGGGAGAGGTTCAATAAGCTTTTTTCAAGTTGTTCATACCATGGCTATTCAGAGGGAGATTTGGTCTATTATTTTTTATATTGGTCTTCTTGATGAGGAGTTATGGCTAGTGAGGGGATCTTGTGGTGGTTCCATTGAGAACAAGAGTTTGGGGGCGGCTATGAACCTTTATGAAGAGTTGACCGAGGAGTCGAGGACTTTTATTTTGAGTTTCGATTTGAGAAGGAAAAATCTGAACAACACAGTGCTCCTTCCAACAATGGAAAGCTTGACGACCAAGTTTCAGTACTTACGTCCATGGTGAAAGCTTTAATGACAAAGTCCAGAAACACACCGCATATAAAGTCTTGCAAGATTTGTTCTTCACCGCACCCTATGGATGCGTGCCCGAGTTTTCAAGATGGTTATATAGTGGAGGTGAATGCCGTGGGTTTTCAAGGAGGCTAAGGATGTGAAGGATACCAAGGTAATCAAGGTTACCAAGGCAGTCAAGGCTACAAAAATTGGCCTTACAATGTGGGTAACAGAGATCACCCAAATCTCCGGTATGGAAATGCTCAAGGAGGGAAAAATGAACAACAATATCGCCCTCAACAACAACAATATTGTCCCCCACAAAACAATTTCCCAAGGCTCCAAGACAAGCCTTATGATCAGGGCGAGAATTTAGGCCTGTTAAAAGATGAGGTGATGCAAGCCATTGGGAGACTGAGCTTGTGTGTGGAGAAGGCCGAGAAATTTCAAAAGAAGACTGGATCAAGCATCAAGAACTTGGAGACTTAAGTGAGTCAAATAGCTCAAATCTTGAATCAGATGGAGACAAGAAAAAAGGGCAAACTCTCGTCCCAACCGGAGCTTACCCCTCAACAAAAATGTGAGTTCCATCTCATTGAGGAGCCATGAGAAGGTGAAGAAACCTGAGGGCAAAGTTGTTATTGAGTGGATGCTTGAGAAAGAGGAAGATCTTGAGAAGGAGGCCGATGAGTTAGCCAAAAAGAAGGTGAGCAAAGGGAAGGAAAATTAGGAGGAGACCATTGTGCCAAGGTTGGGATCAAACCTCCTCACAATAGAACCAAAGTGGCAGAGATTCCTATCTGTGTATCGGAACCACCATTTCCGGAGGCTTTGAAGGATAGGTGAAAGAAGGAGGATAACAAGGACATCTACGAAGTCTTTCATAGATGTAAGGTAAACATTCCACTCTTGAATGCTATAAATCAAATTCCCAAGCATGCTAAATTTCTTAAGGAGTTGTGTGTCGTTAATAGGAAGCAAAAAATGAAGAGTAAGATTAAGAGTGGAAAAAATGAGCATGTCTCCATTATGTTTATTGATGAATTGCCTCCTAAATGTGATGATCTGGGAATGTTTACTATCCTTTGTGTGATAGGAGGAAAACATGTTAAAAAGGCCATGCCAGACTTAAGTGCTTCAATAAAGGTGATCCCATTTCTTTATATGAGAGTTTGAATCTAGGCACCTTGCACAAAACCAGGGTTGTTATCCAACTAGCTGATCACTTTAGCATATACCCAAAAGGTATTATGAAAGATGTGTTGATGAAAGTGGGCTCTTTGACATTCCCCGCCAATTTTATGTCCTTGATATGGAGAGTGATAATCACACCACACCTATTCTCTTAGGTAGGCCCTTTTTAAAGACTTCGAGGACAATAATTGATATGCCTAATGGAACGTTAACCATGGAATTTAATGGGCATGAAGCAGAATTTAACACTAAAAATTCTATTGATCATCTTAGTAGATACCACTCTTGCCAAGGTATTGATGTTAATGATATAGAGAAAGATGTGTTTGAGCCCAAAGATGATAGTTCCTTGAATGTTTCCTTAGATGATGATTTGAATTATGCATCTATTGCAAATGTTGCTAGTACTAACTTGATGGAAAGAAACAATGATGAAGACTCTCTTGGGAAGACAACATCTAACACCCTTCGCGTGTCCATGGGAAATCCAACAAAAGTGGGTTTCCCTTATTCTTATGCGAAAACTTAGGTGGTAGAGTGCAAACCACCACTGAAAGTTCTTAAATGTTCATCTCTCAGAGAAGGAGAGAAACCCCCAATTGCTTATTCAATTGGGATTACCGTGGAGCAAAAAGGGAAATTGTTGGGCATGTTGAAGTAGCATGAAGAAACACTAGGTTATGTGCGCTAGTTTTGTTGGTGATGATGTGGATCCAAAAATATTTGTCCCAAATCGAGGAAAAGAGACCAATCTCCTTAGTTCATTTTGTGAATAAATTCAATTAGGGGAGAAAGTCATGCCAATGATGTTAAATAAACTTGGTTTTGATCATCTGGATTATCATTCGCGACTCTTCGTCGAAGTTGTTTCCATTTGGTTTTTGTCATTATTTTTCGTTAATTTGTCCTTTTCTTTTCATGGTTATGTTTTTCCATGATTTTGTAGCAAAATAAGGTGCATTTCATTGGATGAATAAAGGAATGAATGCCATGAGAAGGGAAGAAAACCTTGGGAAGTGGGTAATGAATTTGTTTTCCAAGTATTAGGAAACCCTGTCTGTTGCGAGTCGTGACGAACAAATGAATTTTGCAACTCCCGGCCAATGTTTGTCATGATTCGTGACAATGGGTTGCGAGTAGGAACCAAAATCAATTTTTTTGGCAAATGTGAACTCTCAGTTCCAATCTGTCGTGCATTGCAAAGATTTTGTCGCGAGTCGCGACAGATCCTCGTGAGTCGCAATGATCCTGTCACGATCGCGACCATACTCAGAAGTTTTTCTGAAAATGTGAACTCCTAGTTGCAAATTTTCATGATCTGTGAAGAATTTATTGCAAGTCGTGACATATCCTAGCGAGGCATAACAGTTCTATCGCGATCGCGACCAAAATCAAAACTTTTTTGAAATTTTGCGAATCCCAGTTCCATTCGGTCGCAAGTCGCGATAAACCTGTCGCGTGTCATGATAGAATGTTGACTTATGGAAGCTATTTTACTTATTTGTTGCGAGTCACGGCAATAGCGCCGTGAGTCACGACGACTGCCCAGATTCAAAAATAAAAATGGGCGGAATAGTTGTCTTCGACATAACCCTTCATTCCCCTCCACTGTATTCCTCCTAAAAACCACCGTCCCTCCACCATTTATCCACCTATCCGGACACAAATCACCCCAATCTCACTGAAATCCATCCTATTTCCATCACCACATCCTCTCTTCACCACAAACACATTCAAAGTCCCCAAAAATCCAAGAATTCGAAAAACCCTAACATTTAGGGATTTTTCAAGAGCTCATTGTTAGAAGCTTGTATTTTTAGTGGGCTTTGAATTTTCACTCTCCTGTACTCACATTTGGTACAGTTCTCAATTCCATACACTTGAATTGTCAATTTTGGGTAGTTTTGGTGAAATTGTGAAATTTATGAATATTGTGTGGTATTCTTGTGTTTATTATGTGGATTTGGAATGTTGAGATTGTGAATATAGCTTGATATTGATGTATACTTAAGTGATATTTCTTATGCTAGTTTAGGTTTGGCCAAGAATGTGAAAATTGTGGAATTGTATAGTTATAAAAAATTTGGTGTTCTGAGCTACAACCTTGTTCTTAGGAAATGCATAAGTAGTATTGGCTATGCTATAGTTTTATTGCGGAGAAAAATTTGTGATAACTGGCCAAGTACTGTGGGAATGGAACATAGGTGTAATGGATGAATTATCTTGCTTTGCATGAGTACATTTTTACTTGTAGTGACCATTTAGCGTTCTTGCATAGTTACAGTTACATTGTGGTAATTGTAGTGTGCCGACTACATTACTGTGACTGTGATGGACATATTCTACAATGATGCTCGCACATTTTGTTTCTACATGTTGGATATTTTCGTGAGATAATTTCATCGTTGTGATAGCGTGATTATATCTTCTTATGTCCTTGTGAGTTTGATGTTGTTATCTATGGTGATAGTTATGGCACTGAAGAGACAGTGTGTTACTCGAGCCATGAGTTCCTCCGCTCCACCTCTACCTCATTCTATGGCCCCGGATCCAGCCCTGGTTCCAACTCCAGACACATTTATGGGTTTGCGCTGGATCACCAGTAAATATGAGAGAGATGGGAGAGGTTGGCCATGCGGAAAATTCAAGAGACAAACTTTGTCGACGAGCAAGCATTGAAGGCCCAATAATTGAGAGAGCTAGTCCTTTTCCTTCTCACCAAAGGAGGCTAGGAGGTTTCATGAGCCATGGTGCACTAACATACATGAGATACACCCTGGAATTCCTCTCCACGGTGAGGATGTATAGTTCGAGGAGCGGTCAGCCATGCGAGAGGTTCATCGGGTTTCATCTCAGTGTTATATGTTATGAGATGACCCTCTCGAATATTGAGGCAATGTTTGGTTGAGACACGACAGACATTAGAGCACGGTTTGATCCAGAGGGCCCCAACTCCTACTCTTCGTGATGGTTTGATCTAGAGGCCCCGACTCCCACTCTTTGATCCAGAGGCCCCCCACTCACATCACAAAGAGAGTTCGGAATGTGAGAGACAAAATTAACATTATTATCCACCCTGCTCTCTGCTTTGTGCATCGCTTCTTGACATGCATGTTGTTCTATCAGGTAGAAGTAACAAATGTGCCAAACGAGGATATCCGCTACATATGACATCTCACTATCAAGGGCACCTGCTACGTGAAGTGATCCGAGTTGTGGGTTGAGAGAGGTATCGAGACAGTGGAGAATGCAAAAGGTGAGATATTGATGGGAGGCATGATCACACTCCTCGCAGAGCACTTGCGGATCACCACTTCTCCAGGTCTTCAGAGTCTGGGGCAGGAGTGAGTCATGCCTCATCACTCTATCACGGATACAACTGTGCAGGACATGTATCACTGGTTGTATGGGAGGTGCGGGATCACCTTCATTAAGTTTCCTCAGTTCCAGTGGACTAAGCTGGAGGAAGACACACCAGTTGCCGATATAGCAATAGAGTGAATGCATTGTGCCATGATGATTTTGAGCGGGAGCTTCATAATCTGCCTCCATTGCCAGTCCAGACAGAGGAGGATGCCCTTCACTTCCAGGCTACCGCACCATCTTCCCCTCTACAACAACAGGATGCACATATGCATAGCACAGATTCTCCCCCTCGACATCAGGACAAGTAGATAGATGGAAACTTTCCTCCACCCCTTCAGACTTCTACGGTCGACTGCTGCACACAGTTAAGTCTGGATTCCGCGAGCAGGGCGAGCACAGTATTTTTATATCCTGGAGCCTGATGGATATGGATGAGGAGAATGATCGTCTTTCCTCCCAGTCTATCATATGCAGATATAGATGGGAAAAATTCTAGTCCCGGAGCCTGGGCTGGAGAGGCATAAGGATAGGTATAGGAGGAATGAGGCTTTGATTGCATAGTATCAACGACGCTATCTCGCTAATGTCGGTTCTTCATCCCACTCTTGATCGTGAGTCAATTTCACTTCCGACTTTAATTTTTATCTTTTTTTCCTTTTATGTTACATTACAGGAAATATAATATTTTAAGTGTGAGGAGGGGTTGAATAACTTGCATGCATGTAATCTTGATCTTGGATTCTTTTTGCTACTTATGATTGGAAAAACACAGAAAATTCAAAAAATTCAAAAAATAAAAATATAGAAAGTGAAAAAAATAAAAAGCAAGCCCACTAAGTTGAAAACCCGAGAGGAAATTTAGGCAACATTGGGGGCCCAGATAGGTCAAAAACCCAAAAGAGCGCCTAGGTAAAACTAAGAGGCTAAATGTGGGTGAGATGTGAGCCAAAGAAATATGATGTGTGGCTAGGATGAAAACCCAAAAGGGCTCCAAGGTAAAATGAGAGAGAGAAGAAATGAAAAAGAAACTTTTGTTACAATTCTACTCATTTTCCGGCGTTGGAGTCATAAGGTTACAGTGGAAATATTGATGAATTGGGTAGCCTAACATCATTGGACTTCTTGGGATTGGGTGACTTAGGGGGAAAATGAAGCAGGGTTGTAAATTCTTGATTATTTGTGTACTTCGTTTTGGGTTGATATATTGGTATGAAGTGGAGTATGTTCTTGAACCTTTGATATGGTTTTGACTTCATTTCATGTAGAGGTGGCAATTGGATTGGACCAGGAAGAAATGGGATGGGAAATTACTAAATGGGTAATTAATGGGATCGGGCATTTGCTACCCATTTGCTTTTGGTAAATATGGTAAATAGTATAAACGGTGGAACCCACGGTAGAGCCCTACCAAATACAAAATAATCCAAACTTAGGCTAAAACCTAGGGAAAAAGATACGGGGGGGGGGGGGGGGATACCCAAATGGGTAACCCCCCCCTCCAAATTTTTTAAAGAAATGCTAACCCTAAGCTAGCTAGTGCTAAGCCTAGGGAAAAATAATCCAAGTCCAGATGTATGTGTGAATCTGGACCTATACATAACAACCAGAAATGTGTACTGGTTCTTCATATGAAAACCTCATCGCAGTCGAGACTTGGGTCTTGGGTCTTGATGAAAATAATGAAGAAGACGCCAGTGGTAGACAAAAAAGCGCAGCCGAGTGTGGTGTACTCAGGTATTGAATGGTCGCCATGGTGTGCTGGTGTTGCTGAATCCGAATAAAGCTAGGACCGCCAATGGAGGAGCAGCTTCTACCATATACACCCCTAAGGTGAAGAAAGAGGGGTGTTATTGGCCTTCAAACGTTCTCGTGGTATGAACCGAGGCTATGTTAGAGGGCAAGAGTGTCATAGGCAGTGCCAATAGCTCTTGTGGATCCCTCTAAAAAATAGCCCCCCTAATGATGGAGGGAACGGACACAACTTATACGGCGTGCGTCAAGCCTGGCGATTATGTAATCGCCCACTCAATTTTGAGCAAATGGACAGCTGTATGCTAATTTAACACAAAGTGTAGCGCGAGTATAGAGCGCGTAATGACCGTCAAGTCAAAGTAACAACTAGCAATGGGTTAATTAACTTCGCGTACGCTAATTAATTAACCCACTACCCAACTCCTATGGTCGTGCAACCAAATGTAAAAAAGCTGCTCTCCCACCCTCCAAGGGGAAAATGTGCAATTATCCCCCCAATACAATTTTAGCCCAAAGAGAAGGCTAAAACTCAACAAAAACCTCAAATTAGAGCCCAAAATTGAAGCGAATTCGGCCCAAGAATAGGCTGAAAATTCCCAATTTAATTAGGCCCAGAACACCTTGAATTCAGCCCTATATATTGATTTTTTTTCACTCGGCCCAGCAGCTCCACTTTTCGGCCCAGCAGCTCGGCCCAGTACCCTAAATGCTAGGGTTTCAACTTGACCACAACCGTCTCCTTTAGTGTTGCCATTGACCAGGTTAAAACTGGGTTATAACCATGAACCGTTTCTTATCCATCCTATATTTAATCAACTCTCCTTTTTGACCCAGCATTGGCCCAGGAGATTAATTACTTTCAGCCCAGCAGCTCAGCCCAACAACCTTAACTCTAGGGTTTTTATTTTGCTGACCCGGCCGCCTCCTTAGCGGGTCATATGACCCGCGCTGCCATGACCGGGTAGAAACCCTAGTTAGGCTTTGGCCCATTTTTTCTGTTCGGGTACAATGACCCGGCGGCCCCCGAACTGGTTCCTCGCCGGACTCGCAGTTTTCCAGCGTCGTAGAAATGCCGGAATCCACAAAAATTTGGCAAAAAATTCCATCCAAATCTGGGCATTCTTCCCTCGTGCAATTCCGACCGGATTTAGCACCTAAAACAAGGAAATTCCATCCTCCAAATGCGTGCATGTGCGTTCCGGCCAAAAAAGTACCATCATCCTTGCCGGAATCACGCTTTTGCGACAGGAAAAAATAACCAAACACTCATTTATTCTCTTTTCCAGCCGTGAGATTCATCTTAAGCATGAAGAATTATGAATCCGAGTCTAGGGACAGAGAATCAAGGCTATTTCATGCTTTACCCCCGCCGGAATGGCATTTTTTCGGTGACTTCCAATCAGAAAATCCGAAGCTCCAACCTTCAAAATCCGAAATTTCCCAATTGCTTTTCCGATCGGATAATGCATAAAAAAATGAAATCCGAATCCTTCAAGGCATAATAAGCATTATAACTCACCGGAAAAAGTGTTTTCCCGGCGAACCCGATCGGAAAATTCAAATCATCATCTAAATAATCCATCCTTTATGAAAATATGCTCCTCCATTCATCTAGATCTGATCATTATCATGAGATTGAAAGAACGAGGAAAATACCTTGGGCCTATCGTCGTTGATGATTCCAATTAAACCAATTATCTCCTAACATCTGTCTTGAATCCGACTAATCTCAAACCATCCACCCAATCGAACAATAACATTCAAACACCTAAAATCTTGAATCCCACATGAGTGTTCATCAGTCAAGAAAATAAATTTAAATTCTTGGTATAAAACATAGCAATCTGGTCGAAATTCCAATTAAAGCAAACAATCATTGACAGGGGCGCATCTGATCAACATGATTGGCCTCTCATCAAATCCATCATGAACTCTTCCAAATACTAAAAAATTTATGCCTCAAATTCATCTCTATTTCCAATCCAACATGAACATCACATTGACTATCCACCATAAACAAATAATCTTCCATACAAATCCACAGAGATTCATCATAAATAAACCCCTCATCAATCATCCAGATTAGATCTATCAACGAAAGATTAAAACTTACTTGGAACAATGATAGATCTTCATCTAATCCGCTCCATCAACAACTTCAAGATCAAAAAGTCTGATCTTCATCCAAAAATCCCAGATCCAAAGATCAAATCTTCAAATTCAAGCACAAATCATACACCGAAATATGCCCGGCGAGGAATCCAACATTAATGTCGGATTCCTCTCCGGAAACTAAGAATCGTAGGAGAGAAACTGGAAGAAAATTGGCTCCGGTTTTCAGGAGAAGGACTGCGTCCTTTTTTCTCTCCAGAGAGAATTTTCTCACTTTATTTTACCCATTTGCTTTTGGGATTGAATGAGATGAGAATGAATATATTAATGGGAAATATTAATCCCAATGGATCCCAAATTATGTTATCCTAATGAGAAACCATCAAACACCCAATAAATTCTCAATATTATTTATATTATAAAATATATATTGTTTTCAAAAATCTTTTAATTTTAGGATTCTCATTGAAATAAATAAAAATAAAAATCAAATCAACTCATTAAATATATTAATTATAACATAATCTTGTTTAATTATTAGACGTCTAGGGAGGCCGTCGTCCTGCGTCTCAAAAACAATATTTATAAGCCCGTCTTACCACGACCCTGCCCACGAGGAAAAAATGAGGGTTATATCAAGTGCTAATCGTAATTAAAAAGTACACAAACATGTCACTCTAAGTGTGCGGTAACAAAGCGGGGGGTTTTGGTTTTAAAAAAATACCATGACTACTTTAAACTACTAAATTAATAACCAAGTAGAAAGAGCGATGTAAAAATGATCACAAATAGCACAAATGATGTAACTAAGATTATAACGAGTCTTGGGTGTAATTGGTTTACATTTCTAGTCATCCTTTGATCTTCGATTAATTATCCTATTTTTAGGCATTAACCACATATTGTGGAGAACTACTTATCAACAATCATAATAACAACTATGAGGATCGACCTTCATGCTAATCATTATTAGTGAGCCACATTGACAATTAGTTAAACCCATTCAAATTCATCTTAAATCTAAGCAATTTCATCAACCAACAATCATAATTAGTTTTTACTCCTAATTACAACCTAGCGCTGACCAACGATAATCACGTTGACTAAAAGTCAAAATCTTCTGGGTTTGACCAAAAACCTAGCACATAACTAACCCACAATCTTCAACTAGTTGATCACCCTAGTCTAAATCATGCATCAATCACACAAGAAAACAAAAAATATACTTGATAATCAAAGCAAAATATAGGATAAATTGAATCTCACAAATTCATACTAAAAATGCTTACCAATTGCTGCCAAAAGTGTATTTAGCCTAGATTAGCTAAAAACATAATAAAGTAGTAAGAATCCATGGTAAACATTGAGATAAAGAAGAGAGTATTTTGGGAGAGTATTTTCATTTTTTTATCTAAAGGAATGAAGAGAGAGAGAAAATTAAAGGCTGATTTCAGGTTTTTAATGCTAGGCCAAAAGTGCTCGCTGCGGGTCGCAAGTGAAGCTGTGGCCTGCAATGGTCTCACTGACCATCTCTTGATCTGTTGCCATCTGCTGCGGGCCACAAGTGAGGTTGCGGCCCGCAAGAACCCTGCTGACCACCACTTGCTGCTTCTTGACTTCTTTTGCGAGCCGCAATGTGGGCTGCTGCAAGTGATGGAGTTTCTGGATTTTTTTCTTCTACCAAATGAAATTTGGCCTTCTTCCAATCTTCTACTTCATTTTTTCTTCAACACTTGAACTCTTCCAAACATGAACACTCTAACAAGATCTAGAACACTTTATAAATTAAAGAATTAGGATATAAAACGTATAAGTTCATCCTAGCCCCTTAATTGATAAAATGCTAGTTTCTTCTCAACTAAGTTCCTATTCTATTAGATAATTAGATTTCTAATATGCTAAAAATGGGATACAAATTGAGCACATCACGGTCTAAAATAAATTGTGTGTTAAATTGAGTTTAGAAATAAAATAATCTTACATATTAAAACCAATTTATTTTTATTAAACTAAATTAAATTAAAATAATTAAATTGAACTGCCCCTTGCCCTTCATTTTTCTCAAAAATTCTCCCTGTTAGCCTCCAAAATTCTTCGAGAGCATTCTTTTCCTATAAAACACAACCAATGCAAACCCGGAATAATATTGCTCCAAAATTAAAATACCAAGATTATCAAAAATTCAACATAAACTAACAAATTAAAATTGACACTAAAATTGAAAATAAAATAATAATTGCATCGACGGAATACCCCAGATGAACAAAAGCAAGTTTATTTAACGTCGTCGGCACGACTTATTCACAAAGCTACAAAAATGAAGCTACACCAACAAGATTGCATCAATGGCACCCAGATGATCAAAACCAAGTTTATTTAATGTCATCAGCACAACATACTCACAAAGCCATTACTCCCTAACCGGGTCATCGAGAAGTGTTTTCTCGACTAGTTTAGGTTGGAAGCTCTCATGGTAAGGCTTCAAACGGTGGCCATTTACGTTGAAGACTTCCGAAGTCTCCTCACTCGTTATTTCAACCGCTCCATGGGGAAAAACTTTTACCACCACAAAAGGACAAATCCATTTCGACCTCAACTTTCCCGGAAATAACCGAAGGCATGATTGGAATAGAAGGACTTTTTGACCAACGTTAAAGTCCTTTCTATTGATTAAGCTATCGTGCCTAGCCTTGGGGTTTCCTTGTAAATTGCGTAGTTTTCATAGGAGTCATTCCAAAACTCCTCAAGCTCTTGCAATTGCAACTTTCGGTACATACTGGCTTCATCCAAATTCATATTGAAGCTTCTTATAGCCCAATACGCTTTGTGTTCAAGCTCAACTGGTAAGTGACACGGTTTCCCATAAATCACTCGATATGGAGTCATTCCAATCGATGTCTTATAGGCCGTCCTATATGCCGATAAAGCATCATCTAGCAGAATGCTCCGATCCTTCATATTCGGGTTGACCATTTTCTCAAGGATAGATTTTATCTCTCGATTGGAGACCTCGACTTGGCCATTTCATGGGTGATAGGTCATGGAGGTTTTGTGAGTTACCCCATACTTCTTCATCAATGCCTCGATTGTACGATTGCAAAAGTGGGTTCCTCGGTCACTAATAATGGCTCGGGGAATTTCGATCTGGGAAAATATATTGGCTTTCAAGAAATCCGCAACCACTTTTGAATCATTTGTCCTTGTGACCTTTGCCTCGACCCATTTGGACACATAATCAATGACAAGCAAAATTAAACACACCCAAAAGAGTTTGGGAAGGGTCCCATGAAGTTAATCCGCCATACATAAAAAATCTCACAATACAAGATGCTTGTTTGTGGCATTTCATTTCTTTGGGAACTGTTTCCCATTATTTGACAATTGTCACAAGATTGGAAAAATTGATAGGAGTGCTTCATCATGTGTGGCCAATAGAGACCACTTTCTAACTCCTTCAAAGTGGTTCTCTTGGCACTGAAGTGTCAACCATATGTAAAAGAGTGACACATATTTAGAATTGAACTCATCTCAATCTCCGGGATGCATCGCCAGATCAATTGATCAGGGAAATGCTTCCATAGATATGGATCGCCCCACACATAGTGCTTAGCCTCACTCCCCAACCTATCTCTTTGAGCTTTTGAGAAATATGGAGGAAGTTGTTGGGGGGCAAGAAAATTAACTATATCGGCATACCAAGGGTGAGCTTCTATAATTTAAACAAATGTTGATTGAGAAATGGTTCCTCGAATGATCTCCCTTTTAGGCTTCTCAATGACACTCTCCGACTCATCACGTCAACCAACTTAGATGGTCGGCCACCACGTTTTCCCTCCCCTTCTTATCCCTCACCTCTAAATCAAACTCACTCAAGAGAAGTATCCACCTAATTAATCTAGGTTTGGCCTCCTTTTTGGTCATCAAGTGGCAAAGATCTGCATGGTCCGTGAAGACAATGTCCTTCGTACCAAGTAGGTACGACCTAAACTTCTCAAGGGAAAATACTACCACAAATAACTCTTTCTCCGTGGGGGAGTAATTGAGTTGTGCATCATTGAGAGTTATTGAGGCGTAGTAGATGGCATGAGGGATCCTCCCTACCATTTATCCTAGAATTGCACCAACGGCATAGTCACTAGCATCACACATAATTTCAAAAGAGAGGTCCCAATTAGTGGGCTGGATAATATTGGCAAAAATAAGCATTGCTTTTAAGGTGTCGAAGACCCTTTGACATTCTAGATCAACCACAAAATTTGACTATTTTTGCAACAATTTGCATAAAAGGGAGATAATCTTAGAGAAGTCCTTAATGAAATGCTGGTAAAAACCCGCTGACCTAGAAATGACCTAACTTCTCTAACAGTCGAGGGGTAGGGTAGGGATTGGATTGTGTCAATCTTGGCTTTATCTACCTATAGACCTTGAGAAGAGACCACATGACCCAATACAATGCCTTTTTTCACCATGAAGTGGCATTTTTCAAAGTGTAGTACGAGATTGCTTTCAATGCATCTCTTGAGCACTAACGATAGATGGTTTAAAAAACTATAAAAAGAATCTCCATGAATGGTAAAATCATCCATGAAAACCTCTACAAAGTTCTCGACAAACTCCAAAAAATACTAACTATGCACCTTTGGGATGTGCTGGGAGCATTGAATAGACCGAAAGGCATGCACTTATAGGCAAAAGTGCCAAAGGGGCATGTGAAAGTGGGCTTCTCTTGGTCTTTCGGGGCTATGAGAATTTGGAAATACCCATAATGCCCATCTAGAAAATAATAAAATCCCGCCCGGCAAGCCTCTAAAGCATTTGGTCAATAAATGGCTGGGGGGAAATGGTCATTTCTAGTTACCGCATTCAACCTACGGTAGTTAATACACACTCTCCACCCATTTTGCACACGAGTGGGAACCAATTCTACCTCTTGGTTCTCTATTATGGTCACTCCACTTTTCTTAGGCACAACTTGGGTGGGACTCACCCACTTGCTATAAGAGATGGGTATATCATACCGGGTTGGAGTAATTTGAGAATTTCACTCTTCACTATTATCGGCGGATTAAGCCAACATTGGGGTTACCTCACCGGTTTGGCCCCATAATCTAACAAAATACGATGCATGCAAGTGGACGGGTTAATCCCCTTGGTATCAGCAATGGTCCACTCAATTGCCTCCTTATGGGCTCTAAGAACCTCAATCAACCTCCCCTTTTGTTCCTTGGTAAGTCTACTTGAAAAAATCACGGGTAAAGTATCTCCCTCACCAATGAATGCATATTTCAAATTCTCGGGTAGTGGTTTCAACTCCACTACCGGTGCCTTTTCAAGAGACGTGGGGATTCCTACATCTCGAGGTGCATCGAGAACTTCTCTCGGGGGTTGAAATATAGCCTATCAACAAAATTAAGTCTCTCTACAGTCTCCAGCAAATTCACCCTCAAAGAATAATCATGCAATTCATTTATGTTAAGACTATTTTCCAAAGAGACCTTCAAACAATCTTTGCCATTAATCACAAACACATCTTGCACATGATCATCAACAATATTACCAATATCAATTGCATGGAAAGAATCACTTTCACCAGGAAACTTCATGGCATCATAAATTTTGAACTTCACAATTTCCCCATTACACTCCATGGTTAAACATCGATTATGCATATCGATTTTAGTTCTAGATGTTTTCAAAAATAGCCTCCCTAACAAGATAGGGGCGGCATGCTTATCACTCTCCATGTTTAGAACATAGAAATCGGCGGGGAAAATCAAAGTATCAACTTTAACCCACACATCTTCCACAATCCCCCTAGGGTAGGCATTAGAGCGATCGGTCAATTGGATCACTACCCCGGTTTCATGCAATTTCCCAAGATCTAGGAATTCATATAAAAAGTATGGAATGAAGTTGATTGATGCTCCTAGATATAACATGGAATTTTGAAAATTCTTACAACCTATGATGCAAGAGATAGTAAACATGCCGGGATTATCACATTTAGGGGGGAGTTTACTTTGAAAAAGGGCTGACACTTTACCTCCAATTTTTTATCTTCTCGTTATTTTTCAATGTTTTGTTCCTCCTAGGGGTACATAATTCCTTAAGGAATTTAACAAACCTGGGTACTTGGTAAATGGCATCAAAGAGAGGAATATTTACCTCACACTTGTGGAAGACCTCAAAAAGTGCCTTGTTCTCATCTTTGCAAATTTTGTCCTACAAAGTCACCGTAAAGGGTGTTGGTGGAAGGACCTTCTCAATTACGCGCTTCTCCGGTGGTTGAATGACTACCTCTTCAACCTCTTTTCCTCTCACCACAACTTCTTCTTCTATCTCCTTCCTGGTCTTCACAATTTTCTCGGGGATCTTTGGTCTCCTTTCCACTCCTCAAAGTTAAGACACTAGCATTAGAAGGCTGAGGGTTTAACTCCGATTGTGATGGATGTTTCCCAGAATCCTTAGCTTCAAACCAGGCCACGGAGGATGCTATTTGACTAACTTGGATTTCCAAGCTTTCGAACCTTGCGGAAGAGCGCTCCTCCAAGTTAGTAACCATATTGGTTATAGCATGCTTGAGCTCCTCATACTCCAACCTTGGTTTTCCTTCTCGAGGATTAGATGACTCCTCATCTCTTGGGTAGGGTTTTTGTTGAGCCCGGTTGTACCCTTGATTTCCTTGGTATTGGGGTTGTCCTCCTTGATTGTTTGGTTGATACCCACCTTGGCTACCTTGAGGACTACCTTGGGGATTGGATTGCCCGACTTGCTCATTCCTCCACCTAAAGTTTGGATGGTCTCTCCATTCGAGATTGTAGGTCTTGGAGTAGGGATCATACTTCTTGTCATTTCCTTATACCCTTTGGAAACCTTGACCACCTTGGTAGCCTCTATTTCCTTGATAACCTTGGCCTTGTCCCACTTGATAACCCATAGCCCTGGCCTTCTCAAACCCTTTATCTTGGAGTTGAGAGCATATATCGATGGAATGGTCCAACCCCACACACCTTGACTTGATGCACCCTCCCCTTCATTAGCTTTTTCACCATGGAAGCTAAAGCTTGCACTTCCTCTTCAAGTTTGGGGGTTTCCAGAGGTGGGGGCTCTTGCACCCTTGCTCCTTCTTTCATACCAAATTGTCTTGTCACATTAGCCATTTCTTCAAACAATGTCATGGTGCCTTTCGGGCTCTTATTGGCAATCGACCCATTACAAGAGGCATTAATCATCCTCATATCTTCAATGGACAAACCATCAAAGAATGGTACACAAGATCTCCTTCCTTGTATGTGTGGTATGGGAAACTTGCTAGCAACTTCTTAAACCTCTCCCAATATTTGTATAAAGATTCACCAAAATATTAGGGGATATTGCTTAACTCCTTCTTTAGCCACACCGACTTGGTTTCCGAAAAAAACTTGTCCAAAAATTTTCCCTTCATCTCCTTCCATGATGTTATACTTCCCGAGGGATGATAGTATAACCAATCTTTGGTCACATCCTTCAAGGAGAAAAGGAACGCCCTTAGATTGAAATTGTCCTCCAAAATTATGGATGGCTTCATGTTCATGGTCACATAGTAGAACTCAGAAAAATATTTTTTTGCATCCTCCCCGCTCATCCAATGGAAAGTTGGTAGATAATGGATCATCCCGGTCTTAAACTTACAAGTGACATTTTTTGAAAGATGAGGGAATGTGATGCAAAGGGGTTGGCTATCTAGGTCAGGGGCCATGAGCTCCCTCAAGGTTCTATTTTCATCCGCTATAGTTGGTGTAACTACTTCGGGCAATGGTTGGGTGGCTTGGTTAGCAAAATGGGCTACTCTCCTTGCTCCCCAGAGTGTTCCTAAGATATCGAGGTCGTAGTGCAAGGGTTCTTGTCTATTGGTACGAGTATTGACCATAAACTAAGAACCAAAGCAATAAAACCTTATCCCAAGTAACAATCACAAAAGCAAGAAAAATGTTAACAACAAATAACTAAAAAAAACACACAAAAATTACACTAACACTTTAATAAAAAATGCCTTTTCCCTGGTAATGGCGCCAAAATTTGGGAGGCCATTTCCGTGCCTCTCAAAGATAATATTTATAAGCCTAAATTATTGCTAACTACTAAATAGTAGCTAGTGGTAAGATGGGGTCGTCCACGAGGAAAAAATGGTTTTATCAAGTGTTGAGCGTAGTTAAAAAGCACACGAAGATGTCACTTTAAGTGTGTGGTAACAAAGTAGAGGATTTTGGTTTTGAAAAATACTACGACTACTTTTAACTACTAAATTAATTACCAAGTAGAAAGAGCGATGTAAAAACAATCACAAATAGCACAAATGACGTAGCTAAGATTATAACGAGTCTTGGTTGCAATTGGTTTACATTTCTAGTCATCCTTTGATCATCGATTAATTGCAATTGGTTTACATTTCTAGTCATCCTTTGATCATAGATTTATTGCAATTGGTTTACATTTCTACTCGTATTTTGATCATAGATTAATTGTCCTATTTTTATGCATTAACCACATATTGTGGAGAACTTATCAACACCTTTTGACTGTTGATATTTCTCACCTCTCCTCATTTATAGTTAAAGTGAGCGATCGGTGCTACACAATAACCCTTACCCTCGGGTCACCCTAGATTATCAGCATCATAGACTTCCTCGAGGATAGAAATACACTTGGAGACCCAATATGACTACCACAATGTCCTACAAGCGAGAAAGATATAGATAACACAAGTATATATACTAATAACGAATACAAGGATCGGCCTTCATGCTAATCGTTATTAGTGAGCCACACAGACAATTAGTTAAACCCATTCAAATTCATCTCAAATCTAAGAAAATTCATAAACCAACAATCATAATTAGTTGTCACTCTTAATTACAACCTAGCGTTGACCAACGATAATCACATTGACTGAAAGTAAAAAACTTCTGGGTTTGACTAAAAACCTAGCACATAACTAACCCACAATCTTCAACTAGTTGATTACCCAAGTCTAAATCATGCATCAATCACACAAGAAAGCACTAAATATACTTGATAATCAAAAGCACAAAAAGGATAAATTGAATCTCACAAATTCATACTAAAAATGCTTACCAATTGCTCCCAAGAGTGTATTTAGCCTAGATTAGCTAAACCCATAACAAAATAGCAAGAATCCATGGTAAACATGGAGTTAAAGAAGAGAAATAAATGCAAACTAGGATTTTTGGGAGAGTATTTTCATTTTTAGATCTAAAGGAATGAAGAGACGTAAATTATGCGAATCACGCAACAAACGAGTTCCCTGAGTACTGTTCCTGTGTGCGAAAAAAGTGCGAAAAACACACATTCACACTTACTTTTTCATTTCTTTTCTCTTCTTCCTCTTCTTCGCCCGTCTCTGTACCTGTAACGGTCAGATTCTGGTTTTCCTCCCTCTCTATGGCAGCTCCTCCACCGGGCCGCGGCGGTACCACGGCGGCCAAAACATTCCTTCAAGCCTTAGGCAATCGTCCCCCACCACTTCATGTCTCCCTTCCCTCTAACCCAGAAATTGTGCCAAAAACCCAATATAAGGGAGATATAGCCTGTCTGGTTTCCCGTAAGGATGCTGAAGCCTTGGCCACCCATTATCAAAATGCTCTGGTAGGCAAGTTTGCAAGAGGCAAGCCAACGATGTCAGCTCTCAATGAAGCTTTCAACTCGGTGGGATTCAAAGGCAAATTCCAGCTCGGATCCATCGACTACAGGCATATCCTCATTCGATTTCAAGATAAGGAGGACTATCAGAGATTATGGCTCAAAGGGCAATGGATTTTCAATCATGCTCCGATGAAGGTTCTAAAATGGACAATCGATTTCTCGCCTGAGGTAGAGTCTTCCATAGTTCCGGTATGGTTCAATATCCCCCAAGTCCCAATTTTCTTCTACAATACTGCAATGATAGAAATTATGGGGAATCAAATAGGAGAGTATATTAAGATGGATGCTGCTACTGCGGCTCTTTCTAGACCCTCAGTAGTTAAGATGTGCGTTGAAATAGATTTGAAAAAAAAGCTCCCATCATTCATTAGAGTTGGGATTGAGGAGGAAGGGGTGGAGTACAATGTGGTTAAACTGCCTTTAGAATTTGAGGACCTACCATTGTACTGTCATCACTGTAATTCTATTGGTCAAGATGATACTCTTTGCATTTATCTGCACCCAAAACTTAAGAGAGCAAGGAACAATAGGACAGATAAACTCAACACTAGCCATATTGAGAGAAGAGATCACCATAGGGGTTCTGATGGTCTAGTTATCAAAAATGATAATCCTATGCATGTTGAAAGTAATAGGGCTGAGGGCTCTGGTGTCTCCGCACCAGAGAAACTAAAAACCCTGGCATTACAAAAGTTCAGATATGTTCCAAAGAAGCAGGGCGTATCAGCTATGAATGTCGAAAAAAATAAGGAAGATGAATTACCTCAGGTAGCCGAGTTACCTAAGGATTTACTTCCCCCTCTGGAGAATTCAATTGAAAAGCAGAAGGTTACTAACCTGATTAAGGACACCCTGGCTGTAGAGCAAGTTATAGATCCGGCTACTCAGTTTCAGGCCACCATCCTGGATACTAAAGTGGTGCAGGCTCCTGAAGTGACCAAACTTGATCACCTCATAGTTATCCAGGATGATCATGCAGAGGGTACACTCCCAAAACTTCAGTCTTCTACCCAATGGACTACACACTCTCTATCTGCTCCACCAAATCTCAAATCAAAAAAAAACTTTTTGCCAAGGATGATATTCCTAGAAAACGAGGTAAATATTTCTCACCATTTAATTCCATTATTGCAGCTAAAAATTTCATTTTCTCTCAGCAAAAACACAGGCAGAACAGATTCCTACCCCTGGAAAATGAGGAAACATCAAGTGAAGAAGAAATTGCCACTCCAGTAACTGCTGAGAACTCTGAGCCTCAGGCAACATCTGAACCTAGTATGGATAAGGCCACGAAGGTGCTAACTAGTCAGCAGAAACCTCCTTCTGCCAATGGCACGGAAAATAGATCTACTCAGGCAAGCCAGGTAAGCTCTACTAACTTGCACTCTAAACAAAGCCAAATGAGGAGAGGGAAACAATCAGAAAAAGTAACTAATCATGGTAATGAGACATATTTAACTCAGTTAAATACTATCATGACTAGATAAAAAAGCTTGAATAATGTTTCCCTGTGAATAGCTCAACCCTTAAGATTAAATTTCTGGTGTGGAATATTAGGGGTATGGATACTTCGATGCTTAGACTACACAACTTAATCAATAGACACAGGTTTGAGCTTATATGTCTAATTGAGCCGAAACATGATAATTTACAGTGTGACAAGTATAAACAACTGTTACACTATGATAACTGTGTCAATGCAAATAATGGTCAAATTTGGCTATTCTGGAATTCTAACATATCATTGACAGTTAAATGTGACAACTTACAATTTCTTGCTGTTACATTAAGAAGTTTATCTTTGAATACAAGTATGGATGCCTTCTTTGTGTATGGTCTTAGAACTAGAAATGGTAGGAAAAATCTCTGGTCGGATCTTAAATCCTATACCCACTCAGAGTCTCTTTTTATTGGAGATTTTAATGCCATTACTTCTATAAATGAATATAAAGGCCCTTCTAACCCTAAACTGGGTAGTATGAGAGACTTTAATGAATTTATAACTGCAATGGGTCTGGAAGAAATTAACACCGTGGGTAACCATTTTACCTGGAGCAATAACAGATTAAGGAAACCCACAGCTCAAAGATTAGATAGAGGGCTATGTAATCCTGCTTGGTCTTCTACGTTTCCTGCTTCCTCTGTTCATATTTTGAATAGGATTTCTTCAGATCATAATCCTATGCTCCTTACCATTGGCAGTGACATTCCATCTATCCCTAGGCCATTTAGATTTTTGAACACCTGGTATAAAAGGAAGGATTTTAATGATTTAATCAAACAAAATTGGGATCTTCCTCTTAATAAATCAGGAATGCTAGGTTTTTTTCTTAAACTCATAAGATTAAAAAAGATGCTAAAAATCTGGAATAAGGAACATTTTGGTAACATACATGATAATGTTGTGCAAGCTGAAAATGCTCTCCAAGCTCAGGAACATATACATGACCTTAATGCTTCTCCTGATAATCTGATTCAACTTAAGAAAGCCAAAGCTAAGGTAGTGATGGCTCTAGCAGAACAAAAAAGCTTCTGGAAACACAAGGCTAAGATTAAATGGCTAAAGGAAGGGGACAATAATACTAGCTTTTTTCATAACTCGGTTAAGGAAAAAAATAGTAGGCTAAAGATTACAAAAATTAAGAGTTCTAATGGTCAGTGGCTAGATAATATTCAGGAAATTGAAAATGAGGCCATTCACTATTACCAGGAACTGTTAACTGATGACAGCCCCCCCAGATAGCAATCTTTTCCAATCACATTTTTTGAGCCGGATACCTAAACTGATCACTCGAGAGGATAATGATAGTTTGCTGCAACCTGTTTCACTGCCTGAACTTAGGGATATCGTTCTTAGTCTTAACAAAAACAGTAGCCCTGGACCGGATGGTTTCACGGCTAAGTTTTTTATTAAATCTTGGGACATAATTGCAAATGATTTGCTTTCTGCTATACAGGATTTTCTAACTGCAAATAACATTCCTAGAGGTATTGGAAGTACCTGGATTGTAATTATTCCTAAAAAGAAAATTCCCATTTCTTTTGATGACTATAGGCTAATAAGTCTTTCTAATGTAGTCAATAAGATCTGTTCCAAAGTCCTAATGGAAAGACTTAAACCTATAATGCCGAAAATAATTTCACCACACCAAACAGCTTTCATCAAAGGTAGAGATATTTCGGATAATGTCATCTACTTGCAAGAAATGGTAAGGTTTCTAAATAGGAAGCAAAGGGAACCAAACTGCATAGTTAAGCTTGATCTTAAGAAGGCTTTTGATAGAGTTAAGTGGTCTTTTCTTAATTGTATCCTGTCTAAATTTGGATTTCATGCTAAATTCATTTTTTATATTATGAAGAATCTTTCACAAGCTTGGTTCTCTGTTCTAATAAATGGTAAACCTGCTGGATTTTTCCAATCTTCGAGGGGAATTAAACAGGGAGACCCCCTCTCTCTTTTTCTGTTTAACATCTTTTCTGAGGCTTTTACTAGGAGCTTAGCATACATTTTCCAGACTGGTAAATTAGCATATTATGGTCTACCAGGTAATTCTCTCCCAATTTCACATTTATCCTATGCAGATAACACTGTCATTTTTTTATCAGCTGGAAAGCAGACTTTGATTAGGTTTAAAGCCTTCTTGTCCACATTTGAGGATGTCACTGGTCAACATATAAATTACAGTAAGAGTGACATTTTCATAGGAAAAAATGCTTCTGTTCATAAGGTTAACAACATCAAAAGACTCTGGGTATGAAAATTGGGAGTTTCCCGTTCACATACCCGGGAGTTCCAATATATACTGGGGATGCTAAAAAGATTTTTTTTCAACCACTTCTTGAGCAGATAGACAGTAAAATAGGTAGCTGGAAAAATAAGTGGCTTTCTGCTGGGGGGAAAATCATTCTAATACACTCATGCATTTATTCTACACCACAGCATATATGGTCAGTCATAAAACCAAGCAAAGTGATCATCTCTATAATGGAAAAAAACTTAGTAGATTTTTCTAGGGGTTTATTGATTAGAAACCTAAGAGAACATGGAGAAAATGGGACGCCCTTTGCTTTCCAATCAATCAAAATGGTCTAGATTTTAGATCAATCACCACCATAATAAATACATGCTCTGTTAAATTATGGTGG
Source organism: Rubia yunnanensis (assembly GCA_037428765.1). Taxonomy (NCBI): domain Eukaryota; kingdom Viridiplantae; phylum Streptophyta; class Magnoliopsida; order Gentianales; family Rubiaceae; genus Rubia; species Rubia yunnanensis. The sequence continues at coordinate 56,954,050 of CM075069.1, read as the reverse complement.
AAATATCAAAAGGCTGAGGCATTGTGGACTCATTTTATTGCATCACTGCCTCCCTCTTCCAGATCCTCTCCTAACTGGAAGAGGATCTGTTCAGTTAATGCTTGGGCAGAATCTCATCCTAGAGTGATAGTAGGTAGAGGTCACTGCAACTTCTGGACAGCCAATTGGTTAGATATAGGCCCTATTATGGATCTATGTGATCAGTATATGGTTGATATCCCTGCAGCTTGTACTGTCTCTGATTTTATTTCTCAAAAATCAGTTTTGCTTAAGAAGATCTCTCCATTCATAGCCTCTCATGTTTTCTCTCTTTTACAGGATTCAAAGCTTTCAATACACAGTTCACTTTCAAATCCACATACCAACTGCTCAGAACACAAAGAGGTACTATTGATTCTATCCAACATCTTTGGAGTCCTAGAATTGAAAAGAAAATCTCTATATTTATGTGGAAATTGTTAAACTTGTTTCTGCCTTTTGATAATGTCCTAAAAAAATTGAGATTCTGTTTGCCTTCCAGATGCTGTATGTGTCATAATAATGAAGATTCACTGGAACATTTTTTCAATTCCTGCAATTTTTGTGAACAAATCTGGGACAAGATACATCACTTCATGGGAATTAGTGAAAGATCCTTCTCATCTTTATGGGAAAGATTATCATTCTATCTTACTTATCCTGGACTGAGTGCCTTACATTCAATAATGATTAGAACTGCAGCTGTAATTACATGTTGGAACCTTTGGAAGATGAGGAATAAATGCTTATACGACTCTGCCATTCCATTAACAAGTGTTGTGCTTAATCAAATAAAGGATCAAATTTTCTACACGTTCAGTGCAAAACCTGTGTTTATAGCATCCAATTTTGACTTAGGCATCGCTGAGCACTCATATCTGCCTTTGATGAAAGCTCCACCAAAGCCAAAAATTTTTAAGATTGCATGGACTAAGCCAGCTACAGGATACAAAATTAATGTTGATGCTGCTTGGTGCTGTTACTCTAACATGTGTGGAATTGGTATGATTATTAGAGATGCTAGAGGTGGTTTTATTACGGCTTATACTGATTACACACAAGCCAAATCCCCTCTGGAAGCTGAGCTGCTTGCTATTAGATTTTCGTTAACTAAATGTGCTGGATATTATGTTACGGTTTTCATGGAATCAGACTGTCTGACCGCAATACATTTTGTGCTAGATCCTTTACATGCACACTGGAATCTGTACCAACTTTCTGATGACATTCATCAACTTATGACTGATATTAGCTTAGTACATATTCATAGACAGGCTAATCTGGTGGCGGATTTACTTGCTAAAAACTGTCTCAAAGCTCAGATAGGTTCATCTGTTGACAGATTTTCTATGCTCTCTAATACTATTCAAGGTTTGGTTAGGCTAGATTAGATAGGTACACCATCTCTTAGGATGGTTTATTGAATGGATGCTACTCAATTGTGCTGATTTATGCAGGTGGAATCTGCATCATGTCCGATGGGCACTGGATGCATTAGGACTCAGAGACTCACTTGCAGCATCATGAGAGTGTACTCCACTATGGCATCGGATGGGCTGATGAAGGAGGCATCATCAAATTGCTGGAACAACAACATACGGATGCACATGGATAGACAGCTGATTTTGCCTAGTGCTTTCTTCTTGCTGGATCATTGCTCTAACTTTATTCAATTTAGTAGAGGATAAGTTTCTTAAACTGTTTGTGGAGAGTCTGACTGTCTTGTGTTTCGTGCATATGATTCACTAATAAGTTCGACGATCTCACAAACAGTTTAACAGTTTTTGTAATCCTCTAAATATAGGCCACATATCATTTCCTCATTTTGGAAGCAATAATGGTTGCTTCAAGAGCTGATGGCTCACGTCTGTACATATTAACTAAGACATGGCTTCACCTTATCCTGCTTTTATTTTTGCTGTATTTATATGGCTTGGGAAGGCCTAATATAAATTCCCCCATTCTTGGATGGTTTTATTTAAAAAAAAGGAATGAAGAGAGAGAGAGAGAGAGAGAAAAATTAAAGGCTGATTTTAGGTTTTTAACGCTGTGCCAAAAGTGCTCGATGTGGGCCGCAAGTGGGACTGTGGCCCGTAATGGTCTCACTGACCATAACATGATTTGTTGCCATCCGCTGTGGCCCACAAGTGAGGCTATGGCTTGTAAGAACCCTGGTGACCACCACTTGCTGCTTCTTGACTTCTTTTACGGGCCGCAATGTGGGCTGCTGCCCACGATGGAGTTGCTGGATTTTTTATCTTCTACCAAATGAAATTTAGCATTCTTCAAATCTTCTACTTCATTTTTTCTTTAACACTTGAACTCTTCCAAACCCGAACACTCTAACAAGATCTAGAACACTTCATAAATTAAAGAACTAGGATATAAAAGATATGAATTCATCCTAGCCCCTTAATTTATATAATGCTAGCTTCTTCTCAATTAAGTCCCTAATCTATTACATAATTAGATTTTGAATGTGCTAAAAATGGGATACAAATTGAGCACATCACGGTCTGAAATAAAATTTTGTGTTGAAATTGAGTTTAGCAATAAAATAATCTTAAAAGAACAAAATTTATTAAAACTAATTTAATTTTTAATAAACTAAATTAAATTGAACTGGCATTTCAAATTAGAGGTGTAAATGAACATAACTGCTCGTGAAAAGCTCGCAAACAACTCGGTTAAAGCTCGTCTTGAATTTGAATTTGACCGAGCTCAAGTCGAACTCGAGCTAAGCTCGAACAGTATTTGAACTTGAACTCAAACTCAACTAATAGTCTTTGTTAGTTAAGCTTGTTGAGTTATTGAGACAATAAAATATATATTTAATATTTTTTTATTAATATTAATATATTATAATGCACACATAAAATAAAAATATATTTATCATGGCTCGAACACGAACTCAAACAAATTAATTTCACTCAAGCTCAAACTCGAGCCAAGTTTCTATAGGATCGATCCAACTCGAGCCAAGCTCAATCTCAAGAAATTTTCAAATGAGCTCGAAATCGAACAAAGATTGTTCGAGCTTGGCACGACTCAACTATTGTTCGTTAATGTCTCCATGTTTATCGAGCCAACAAATTATGTTTTTTAAAATTTTATTTTTATTAAATATAATATAGTGTAATGTAAATTTAAAAATATACAATATATTTATTCATAGCTCGAGTTCGACCTCATGTAGAACTAAATTAATTTCACTAGAGGTCGAGATAGAGTTTGAGCTCGAATCATGATGTTACAAGTTCAATCGAATTAAACCGAGCTCAAAAAATTTTAAATGAGGTGAGCTAAAAAAAACTCGCTTGAAACTTTAATTAAGAGTCCGATAAAGTTTGAAAAAGGTAACCATAAACATAGTCACAAAAGAGTAAAAAAGGTTCACACTTGAGTGAAGTCCAATTACACTAAATAATGTTTCATCAAAAGATGGGAATTTATTGGGTACTCATAATTACCCAATTTTAAATGAGTAAATGGGAAGATAGAGATCCCAATCCCATTTCTCCTTATAACCCACAACTATAAAACTCATTTAATCATAATCCCAAATTAAGAAATAAGGGAAATTTCCTATCTCATTAACTTGTTTTTAATGGGTCCCAATAGTTATTGGGATTAATTGCCCCCTCTAATTTTATGCCATTGAGCTTTGGGATTCTCAATTCCGGATTTGGATATGTTTTATGGGTAGTAGTAAATTGAGAGGTGGTAGGTTTGGGTAGATTTAGGAATTGGGGTTGTGTGTGAAAAAATCTCATTTGATCTTTGATGTTGGTATTTATGCTATTGAGAGTTTTTGTGATGGATTTATTGGGGAAATATTAGTTTTAGGATGTCGATATGTGAATCTCTTTGTGTTCTTGAATCTTTTCTTACTCAAGGACGAGTAAGATTCAAGTGTGGGGAGGTTTGATGTGTTCATTTTATATGGGTTTTTTAGACCTTTTGGACTTACTTTTGTGCTCTTGATCCTCTAATTTTCCTTGAAATTCTTTTAGGAGAGTTAAGAGTGACTTTTGCGCTCTTATTACTTTTCTAGGGAATTTTGTGTGACAAGACAATTGATTGAAGATTTGGAGATTTGAAGACCTTCGTTTGAGCTGTGAAGACTTGAGGAATTGAAAAGTAATGAAGTGAAGATGAAAACTTGAGACAAGAAATGAAGATGCTGCATTTGGTCTCTGTCGTGAGTCGCGACAGATGGATGACCATAATTACTTGTTACTTTTCTTGTACTATAAAAGGAAATTTTATCCTCTCTTTTCAAACTTTTCTTCTTTCTGACTTTTCCCCATTTGAAACCCTAGTTTCTCCTTGTTTTTCATCTTATTTTACTTTGGATTATGTTTAGTTTGATTATGATTGTTAGTATGGATTGCAGTAGCTAAGTTTAACTCTTGGGAGCAATTGATTGAAACTTCTAAACCTATGTAGTGAGAAACTCTATTTCACTAATTTCTTGAAGCATTTATTACTTAGCAGTTATTGTGCCATTAATGTGTATGTTTACTTCATTTATAATATAGGTTGTTTGAAATATGAAGTGTTTGTATGGTTAAGTGTTAGGGTGTAAGGAAAGTGTATAATTTTTTAGTTCTTTGGCATGGAAATCTAAGACATGGAATTAGAACTTCTTGTTGTGTAAGTGATGTTAATCTTGCTAGATGAGTATATTAATATGGTTTGTTATCATATTTGTCCTAAGGTAGCAATAAATGGTTGGATCTTGAATGTTGATTGTTCTAGGTAAAACCTAGTAAATGCTTTGTTTGGTTAAATGGCTAGGTATTTGGTAGAATGCTTGTAGTTGTAGTTAAATCTATGGTTCTTTGTGTATGATTTCATTGATGAAAAATACCTTTAGACCTTGTTTGTCTAAAGTGATCATTGATGAGGTTTGCAAATAGTAGTTTATCGCTTTTGTGAATTACTCTTAGCAAGAAAGGAATGTGTATCTTCAAAATGGAAGTGATAGCATTCACCACAGCTAATGAATGTGATTAAATAAGTGAATGATTCTATGATCCATAAAAGGTTAGGAAGTAAGAATCAATTTCCCCCAAGGCTTTGTCATTGTTGATTTTATCACCCTTTAGTAGTTTGTTGCATGATTAGCCTACTTATCTTCGTTAGCTAATTGTCTCGTCTTTACTTTCTTAACTTAGGAAAAACCAACCACCCGCCCATTTACTTGCTTTTTATCTGTATATCTATGGCTATATCCACATTATATGCACGAACCCTTAGGAAATTCCCTTTTCTTTGTGGATAATCCCAATTTTCCACTAATGACTTAATTGTATTTAGGAAGCACTTTAGGGCTATAAATTGTAACTTTGAGAGGCCGTCAACAACTTCCCACAGACCCATCTCTAGTTACACATTGCTTGAACATCAATTTGATGGTCAAGTCAATCAAATAAAAGCAGAGGATCTTTACACAGGACCGACATGGGCTATAGAAACGGAGGTCTCCACCCTAGTTAAAACATGTATACTACAAGAGGTAATATATCCTACATGGCTAGCCAACCTCATTATGGTGAGAAAAGATGATGCTGGATGGTGGATGTGTATCGATTATATTGATCTCAACTGACATTTTCTGAAAGATTGCTACCTTCTGCCCAATATAGACCAATTGGTAGAATTTATCTCGGGGTATGAAGTTTTGGCCTTCCTGGATGCATACAAAGGATAACACTGACCCGCACTCTGTGGGGTCGTTACCTTGTGGGAGAATTATACTCGCTGAGTGCTAAGTGATCAAAGATAATAGATTTGTTTGTTGCTCCTGTACTGACTACTAACCACTATAAAGTAGCTAGCAGATAGTCCGGGATCGTCTACAGAGATACTAGAATTTGATGGTTAACTTTACTCAACCCACCATTGGGTGTCACTTCAATTGTGTGTCGGAATAGCTAAACCTTAAGAATAGATAATTGGGGGGTGGGATCTAAAACACTAATGAGCATGTAAGCAAAGAGATTAAAACTATAATTAACTAATCTTTGGGATATTTGCGTGACATGACCAATAAATGACTTTTATCCTAGATTCTATCATATATAACCATAAACCTATTCTCATGCCTATGTCACACAGTGTGGAGATGGCCGAGAATTCCCAATGTCTATCACACAAAGGTTTACCTCCCTTCAAGATCCACCACACCACCTCCGTAATTAGGAAATGTGCTTTGATAAACCTTTTTGATAGCGCACTTCATTCCCCATTATCTCACTCCCGATGCTAACGAGCCCCTACTTAAAGGAACTAAGCCTTGCGTAGGACGCAACCGTTATATATGAGAGTAAGGACAATATGTCCCAGGCACTCCACTTTGAACACTAACCCTATGCCTAGAGAGACAAAGGAATTGGTATCTCATGTTGACTCTAGGGTTTCCACGAACCTAGTCAGTACAAACTAGAATGCTTATCCATCGAGGTAAGCCAAGGTTTCCCCTTGTTAGGAATTGGTCTAGCGCCCCTAACATGAAATCACTCACATAACTAGCCAATTAGAATTAGAGTCTAACGATCGGGTTGGTACTCTCAAGTTAGCATGAATGAACTTATCTCCCTGGTACTCTCAAGCCTACAATAGTTCTAATCTAAAACTCCCAAGATAGCATTGTAGCCTAGCACAATATTATATTATGTATGAATCTATGGATGCATAATAAGAATAACATGGCATAAATCTTACAAGAATGTAAACTACAAATCAAACACAAATAGGACATAAAAATAGGGTAATCTAGAATCTCAGAAAGTCAAGATCAAGTCATGAATACAAATATTACCCCAAGAAATAAAGACTCTACAGACATTAAATCCAAAGCAATAATTGGATTTAATTCCATGAGGCAAAAACTAGAGAAATAAATGAAGAAAGGAGATAGCCTCATTCTTCCTACCTAATAATAGAATAATAATAATGACTGAACTTATTAAACTCTAGGAAACTAAATGTGGCTTATTTAATAGGTAGGATTGGGACTTAGAAAAGCCCAAAAAGCTTGGAAACCCTAGCACCCACATCAGCATGGGTCCCATGCAAATTAGTACGTACCACAGTTTTGAGCCAAGTCTGCTATCTTTAGAGTGCACGAAATGTGCAAGATTGTGCGTCTTGCCGTCTGAACCTGAGAATCCTTCGTTCTGAGTGCACGGGCCATGCAGGATTGTATAACCCATGGTTTTGACTTCATCTTCTCGACATGAGCATAACATGAGCCATGCAAATCTACACGACCATGTCATTCTTCAATTCTTCAGGACTTAGCTCATTTTCTTGGGCACATTCATCTACTACCACGTGCTTGGCTCATGGCCTTTAGTCTTCTACCATCCTTGCAAGCGGTTTTCTACAATCTACTACCATTCTTGCGAATGGCCTTCTACAAACAGTCGAAGTGCCTATGAGAAATATACAAGTAAAGCTCACAAAAAAATATCTAGACGCTCGTAGGGACATAAAATCTATTAGACCTAAAGAAGACTACAAAAAGAGCGATTTAGATATGAAAACCACAAATGGTCATCTAAACCCCTTATAATGTAAAACTCCCTAAATCCAGAAATCTACCTCACAAAAGATAACAAAAGAGTTATTAAATGCCTTAGAAAATACATGCATTTGATGTCTCATCAGCCACCAAATCGGAATGAATCCATGAGATGCAAAAAACACAGTTTTCATCACCAGTTTCAGAGCTTTCTACTATGACAATTTTTTTAAATTAAAACCATCCGTAGATGGGGGGACTTTATTAGGCTCCCCAAGCCAAAAATAAATATGCCAAGTTAGTCTCTGAATGACTTTGATCTTTACAAGAAGATCATCCAATTGATGATCCAAGAGCCAAAATAAGCTCTTGAAGCGAATATAGCGCTTGCTTCCAAAAGCGGTGATTCCACCTAGGCAAAGCTAAAAAAAAGTAGTGATCTTCACTATGCTAAATGACTACTATGTTAGTTTTCCATGTAGCTGATATACCATGAACAGGTCGGCGAATCGAGAATCGAAACCCCTGTTTGTCAATGGTATACCAGCTAGATGGATGGAAAGATTAGAAACTAGTCTAAACTATGGAGTATCTATAGGGCAGGCACTCGGTGAAGCACTTCAAAAAGCTCCAGTAGGGCACATCAGCAGCATCAGAGGATGAAGTAGCAGAAGCTTCAGACCTGAGTATCCAAGGATTGTTGCAATCAGTTTGACCTCAGTGCATTTCTTTCTCGAGCATTATCTTTGGATTTGTGTTGCTTGCAATCATCTTTGACTCATAAGGCTTCACAGCATCAGACCTGCAAAGAAAAAAGAGAAACAGCAGTTTCCATTCTAGCCAAGAAGGGAAAATATGATTTACAAGTGGAAGCACTACAGCAAAAAGAGATCACAGGAGAATGTGGACTATGTGGATCTAAACCTGGGAGAATAGGTGTCAGCCCAAAGAGGAGCTAATTCGCACCCTAGGAAAACCATTTTTGTCTAGGAGTAGGAGACCCCTAAGAAATGGTGGAACATTATGAATCTGTATATCTCCCTGTAAGTTATTTTCCATAGCAAATTTTGCCAAAAAGTCAGCAGCAGTGTTAGCTTCCCTGGGAGTGTGTTGGATTGGATTCACTATGTGTCCTAGGTTTAGTTTGCTGCATATAGAAAAAACCTTCCACGGGCAGCACAATGGAAATTGAATGCCTTTGACAGCTAATAAACAGTCAGACTCAATCACACAACTGTGAAGATCCAGATCTGAGCACAATTGTTATCCATTCTGAATGGCATTTAGTTCAGCATGTAAAGGAGAAGCAGATTGAAAATTGTTAACACTCATTTTAATCACCTCTCCCTTCCAATTCCTCACAATAACTGCTGATGAGGAATGACCAACAATTTTCCATGTTGCATCTGTATTTATTGTGAACCCAATTTGTGGTTTTTCCCAACTGACCACAGTAATCAATTTTTTCTTTTTTGGGAGGATTTTTGGTATGATTCTAGCTTGTATCAAGGCCTTATGCTTGTCAATATTACCTTTCAGTTGGTAAGCTAAGAAAATTATGTATATCAGTTCTTTGACATTCTGAAAACATGCTTCAATTGAGAAGGGTATATTGTCAAAAATGATTTTATTTCTGTGAGTCCAGAGAGACCATGTTGTAACTATTAGGGCAGCCGTAAACAAATTGGACATTATCTTAGAATCAGCCCTGAAGGAGAGAAAGAATTCTACTCTGTTCCCGAAGCTACCAAAGACTGGTTGTTGAAAGTGTAATAGATTGTTAACTCTAAGCCAAATAGCAATTGAGGAAGGACATGAGTTAAAGAAATGATCCAGGGAATCTGAATGGTTCATGCATAGAGGGCACTTAGAAGCTAAAGAGAAACCAATCTTACACAATATATTATCAAATGGAAGAATTCCATTTAGAGCTCTCCAGGTAAGAACATACATCTTTGTAGGGATGAAAGGGGACCATACCTTGTGTAGGTGTCTGATGGTTGTTCTTTTCTGTCTGAATAATTTGTATGCAGATCTGATGGAGAAATTCCCGTCCAGTGCAGGAGTCCAGACAAGCCTGTCAGCATGAGAGTTTTCCATTTTGACTTCCTGCAAGAAATGAATAGTATTGGTAGCCAGGTGAGGCTCCAAATGTGGAAGGTAATAAACTTTGTTAAAAGAGAATGACCTTAGAGAGATATCCGGAAATGGGATATCTATCTCCTGGGGCAATTCATAAAACAAAGCTCCTTCACCTGTCCAATTAGCATTCCAAAATGAACATTCTCTTTTACCATAAATAATTCTAGTGAAACTATTAGCCTTTGAAGTGATCTTGCAGATCCTATTCCATGTGTGTGATTTTTGGTAAGATGCAGGGAGTGACCACAAATACTCAGACCATAGAGTGTTATTTATTTGCAGTTTCCACCATAGTTTACAAGAGAAGGCATCTACAATAGCATGTAGGTCTCTAAAGCCTATACCATTCTCCTCTACAGGTAGACTCAATCTTTTCCAGGATCTCCATTTTTTCTTTTCTGTGTTATCACAATTCCCCCAGAAAAGACCAGAAGCTAGTTTTTCCATTTTTCTTAAGACTATCTTGGGAGGACTTAGAACTGCAAACATGTGTGTGGGAATTGAAAGAAAGCAATGGTTAATGAGAATGATTTTACCTGCAGTGCTTAGCCATCTGTTCTTACAATTATAAATGGATTTCTCCATTCTTTCCAAGATAGGATGATAATGAATCTGTAAATTGCGACCTGGAAAGATAGGGACCCCTAGATACTTAAAAGGAAAAGTGCCTTTCACCATACCTAAAATCCTGCGCATAGTTTGAAACCTTGCCACAGAGGTGTTTGGAGCAACAAAGAACTCAAATTTGGAAAATTTACCTTTGACCTGATGTCTGCTCATAGGCTTTTAGGAAGCTTTTAAACCTTTTTAAATTTTTTGTGGTTAGAATTCAGAAAACTAGCCGTATCATCTGCATACATGAGGTGGGTAATAGGGGAGCAGGACCTTGGCAAACTGAAGTATTGCAGATATCCAATACTGAACAATTTTTTTAAACCTCGAGAGAAAGCTTCAGACAAAATATTGTACAGGAAAGGTGAAAGTGGATCTCCCAGTTTAATACCTCTAGTTGAGGCAAAGAAGCCTGAAGTAATTCCATTAATTAAAACTGAAAAGTGAGCTGCAGCTGTATTTTGCATAATGCGATGTACAAATTTACCGTGAAAACCAAATTGAAGGAGGATTGAGTTAAGGAAGGACCATGAGACCCTATCAAAAGCCTTTTGCATGTCTAATTTAACAATGAGGTTTGAAGCCTTAGATTTTCTAGAAAGAATTCTGGTCATCTCTTGCATTAAGATAACATTATCGGATATATCCCTGCCTTTTATAAAAGCACTTTGTTCTGGGGATATGAGTAAAGACATTAGAGGTTTAATCCTTTCCATTATCATCTTAGAGAAGACTTTATTCACAAAGTTTGATAAGCTTATGGGTCTGAAGTCTGAAAAGGTGATTGGAATTGGTTTTTTGGGGATTAAAGTCAGCCAAGTGCTAGAGATGGCCTTAGGAATATTACCACTGTTTAGGAATTCATTAGCTGCATCAAGGAGGTCTCCCTTAATAGTGTCCCAGAAAGTGGTGTAAAAAGCACCTGAATAACCATCAGGTCCTGGAGCACTAGATTTATTTAGGTCAAATACTGCAAATTTGAGTTCCTGTATATTAAAGGGTGAGAGAAAACTGTGATTTTGTTGATCAGTGATCACTTTAGGAATTTCTTTGAGGAAGTGATGTAGATAAGTTCCCATTTTTTGGGGGGCTTCTTCATTAAGTAATTCCCTGTAAAATCTCACACCTTCTTCTTTAATCAATTGTGGTTCTGAAATCCAATTACCACTGCCATCCTTAATTTTACTGATTTTAGATCTTACTCTCCTTTCCCTAATGGAGTGATGAAAGTAACTAGTGTTTGCATCCCCATATTTAAACCAATTTAACCTAGCCTTTTGCTTCAAGTAGATATTTTTTTTCCTTTTGAGCTCTCATAAGCAAATCTTTTGATTTAATCAGCTCTGCTAGGGTCAATTCATCTTGTGTCTGCTGGAATGAGATTTCCAGTTCATTAACTGTATTTTCATATTGTAGCAAATTCTGGTTGACATTACCAAAGTGTGATTTATTCCATTGTTTGATTTCCATCTTTAGCCTCTTTAATTTAAAAACTAGCCTATGCATCCCACTGAATGGAGAGACTAATTCCCAGTTTGAGACAACTAGAGCTTGAAATTCCTATTTGTTTAACCACATTTCTTGGTATCTAAAAGGCCTAGGGACTTGTTCTTCAGCTGATTGAACAGATAAAAATAAAGGGGAATGGTCCGAGGTCATTCTATTTAGCACATGAATGGAGCTATGTGGAAATAGGTCCAACCATTCTAAGTTAGCAACACCCTATCTAGCCTCTGAAACATTAAGTCCTTACATTTATCCCGATATCTATTATTGCTCCAAGTGAAGGAGTTTCCTACTGTAGGGATATCATGCAGGTCCATGTTGTTTATAAATTCATTAAACCGTTTCATGCTTTTTTTGGTGTTGATTTCCTTCCTTTATATTCAGCTACAGATGCAACAGTATTAAAATCTCCAATATATATGGATGGACCATGTGTAGTAGTCTGTAAATCATTCCATCATGCCTCCCTCATTTGTCTATGTACACTAGCATATATGAAAAAACAATTCCAACTAACAGATGAGGCAGAATCTGATATTTTGACTTGTATAAATTGATCTGTCTCCCTTAAGGTTGTTATACTGAAAACATGATTCCATAAGATCCAGATTTTAGCATATTGAGCAGGCAGAGCATATTTGTATCCAAGGTTATGCATCAAAGCATTTAATTTCTGTTTATCATGCCAGGGTTCTATTAAACACAGAATGTCAATGTTATGCTTAAATTTTAAAGCTTTTAGTCTATCTAGAGATGTTCCAAAACCTCTAACATTCCAGACTAATATGTTCCCTATTTTGGTGTGTTTTATCATTTAAAAACTGAGGGGGTAGCTTTTTGTGAAGATCTTAGGTTTCTATTTGTCTTGGCAGAATTCTTACTTTTGTTCCCAGACTTGCCACTACCGTTCTCAAAATTAACCGAATTAGAGATCTGTTCAGGATTACTTACCTTGATCTGACAGGTATGCTCCACATCTGCAATCAGTTCAGGTGATTCAGTAGCCTGATCTCCTTCATTGACCACTGGGATGGTAATTTGCTCCATGGAACCTGTTTGTAAATGCTCAGGAATAGACAAAGAAGTTGTTATAGTTGTTAAAATGTCATCCGGAGTAGAAAGCACTGAGACTTCCTGTGATTCCAAAGATTCATGATAAATCTCCACCACCTCACCCTCCTGGTCATCCTGTAAATCATCTAGGGTTTGAAAAGCATTTGATATTGTGACTGTGTTGTTTTTAGTTACATCTTCCCGAATAGGGGAAAGTTCAGAAAGTTGACTCTTTTTTCTCCAGAAAGATGTGGTTATTGGTTTAGAAATGTCATCAAGAGAGTAGAAAGGGGCATTCCTTTTCTTATGACTAACATTATAAAATTTTTAGATTATTTTCATGTTGAAACCCTGTAGTCACTTTTTGAGTTTGAAAATCCTTCTCTTTTTGTGAGACAGATAGAGTTGAGGATCCCTCTGTGTTTTTTATTTCTTTTGGAGGGAATTCTAAGCCTGCCTGTTTGTCAACATGTACTGGATATTTACTCTCCTTTTGCTCATTGACATCAGTTTTGTTTGTATTCTTTTTCCTCATCTCTGGATGCAGGAAGTTACAATTTGTCTGACTGTGACCTATTATCCTACAATGGGAGCAGTATGTTGGCAAGTCATCATATTCAATAGGATATTCCGCTACCTTGTTACCAATTCCTACCACTATAGTAGGAGGGAGCTGGGATAATAGATCAATCTCAACGCATACTTTAATGGCAGAGGGTCTAGTTAAGGCTTTTGTGGCTGCATCCATCTTTAGGTATCTACCTATCTGGCTACTTATACCAATAATTGTAGAAGTATTGTAAAAGTGGATAGGTAGTTTGTGTACAGTTACCCAAGCAGGAACAATGGAGGATTCCACGGTTGGTGAGAAGTCTGGAGACCACTTTTGAACCTTCATTGTCGATCCTTGTATCATCCATTGGCCTTTCATCCAGCATCTTTGATAGTCCTCGCTTTCCTGAAAATTGATAAGGACATGGTGATAATCAATGGAGCCTAATTGAAATTTTGATTTGAAACCGATTGATTTGAAAGCCGACTGTAGAGTATCCATAGGGGGTTTCCCTCGATTAAACTTTCCAACGAGGGCATTCTGATAGTGCGAGGCTAGAAGATTGCCTTCCTCCGGGGGGAGGATGTAGCCTATCTTGCCCTTAAATTCCGTGATAGGATGCAAATTTGGAGTATCGGGGAGAGAAGATAGAAACGGGGAGTGTTTTGTGATGAGTGCTTGAACAAAATGTTTGTGAATGGGAGGCGCAGGATCGGGAGGTGGGATTGGCGTCTAAGATGCCATGATCGGCACCCAGTTACAGTAAAAAGGAGCAGTAATAAGACCGTTGTTGGAGAAGTTTGAGGAAGAGGAAGAGGAATAGTGATGTTAGTGTGTGAATTGCACGTAGAATCGCACGTAGTAACAGTAACCTTGTAGTAACACGCACGCTTTCTACTATGACAAAATGCCATTAGGTCTGAAAAATGCAGGAGCCACTTATTAGCGAACTGCCAACAAGGAATTTTTGCACCAAGTTGAACGTAACATAGGAATATATATGGACGATATGATCATCAAAAGAAAAATCCTTCAGGAATTCTCGAAGGATCTGGAAGAAACAATGCTGACACTACAAGTTATTAGGATGAAACTTAACCCCAAAAACTATACCATTGGTATTGGAGCAGGGATGTTCCCAGGGTTTAAATTCAACTTGACTGGCATTGAGGCTAATTCAGATAAAATACAACCAATTCAGTCACTACCACCCCCTTGAACAATCAAGGAATTTAAGATACTTACATGCTCCTTAGCAGCGCTCAGTCGCTTAATTTCTAAAGTAGCAGAGAAGCACATACTATTTTTTTGATGTACTGAGGAAAGAATCCAAGTTCACTTGGATGGAGGAATGTTAAAAAGCTTATGAGGACCTCAAAGCTGAATTACAACATTTTTCGTGGATATCAGAACCATAAACATTTGAAACTCTGTACTTATAATTAGCTATTTTGATGCATCCTATGAGCTTTGTCCTATTAAGACATGAGACTAGTCACCAAATCCAAGGATTCTGTGTTAGCAAAAGTCTTCAAGGAGCAAAGAAGAATTAATCATCTATGGAAAAGCTCATCCTCGCACTGATCCACTTCACCAGAATACTTAGACCTTACCTTCAGGCCCACAAGATTGTGGTCTACACAGACTAACCAATCAAATAAATTATCCACAAGACAAAAGCATCAGGTCTCTTGACAAAATAGGCCATCGAGTTAGGGGAATATGAAATTATATTGAGTCCAAGGCTTCCAATTAAGGCACAAGCTCTGGAAAATTTCTTAGCAGATATTGACTAGGAAATACACCCAGAGCTAGCAGATAAATTCAAATTCATCATTCAAAAAGGGGAAGAGAAAGTAATCGAATGTGCTTGGACATTGTTCGTAGATGGAGCATTGTTTGAAGAAGGTGTGGAGCGGGGCTCCCGCTGATCAACCCACAAAGAGACGAACATAAATTTGCACAGCGATTTCAAATCTCTCTAACAAACAATGAAGCTGAGTATGAAGCACTCGTTGGAGGACTTGACTTAGTATTAAGAATGGGCAGAAGGTGCATTCACGTCCATAGAGATTCACAGATTGTCATCCAATAGGTGCTCCGTGATTATATAGTCAAGGAAACATAGTTGATCAAGTATCTAAACAGGTCAAAACAACTCATACGCAACTTTGAATACTTCAAAATTATTGTATATACCTCGCTAAAAAACAAATGCACTTATAAAATTAGCAACTTTGGGCTTCAATTCACCTCAGAATTAAAAAGATGTCTGGCTGGAGTTAATACCGACATAAAGCACAAAATCTATAATAGTAGCAAAGCTGCATGAGGATGATAAGGGTTGGATGAACCCTATCATAAAATTTCTCCAAAATGGCTAGTTGCAGAGTGATAGGGTAGAAGCGCAGAAGATAGAGCTCAAGGGACCTTCATAAAAATACTCATATAATATCATGTACAGGAAGGTTTAGCTCATACCATGTCTACGGTGTGTAGGACCTCAGAGATATGCACGAAGGTTGGTGCGAATCGCATCAAGGAGCAAAAACATTGGCAAAGAAAGTACTAAGAGCAGGATACTATTGGTCTACAATGTTCAACAAGGTGCTCCTGTTTTTCTAGAAATGCAACAACTATCAATGATGACAGGGCTATACAGTTCTTGGCCATTCAAAAAAAATGTGGAGAGGTTTAGACATCGTAGGACAACTCCCACTAGGATCACGTGGCACAATGCTCCTCATAGTTGCATGGATTACTTCACTGAGGGGGTGAAGCAAAACCACTAAATAGGATAGTAGCCAAAGAAGTTACCTCCTTCGTCTGGAAAAACATATCCATCGGTTTGGCATACGTAAGACAATCACCTCAGACAATAGAACACAGTTTGTAAATGGACTATTAAAAAAATGGTGCAGTGATTTAAGCATAACCCGGGGTTCACCTCGGT
Organism: Rubia yunnanensis; assembly: GCA_037428765.1. Taxonomy (NCBI): domain Eukaryota; kingdom Viridiplantae; phylum Streptophyta; class Magnoliopsida; order Gentianales; family Rubiaceae; genus Rubia; species Rubia yunnanensis. Next base: position 56,937,682 of record CM075069.1, on the reverse strand, counting down.
CACCCACCCTCAAGCTAACAACCTAGTTGAGGTTACAAACAAGACCATTATCCAAGGAATTCAAAAACACCTGGAAGGATAGAAAACATTTTGAGTAGAGGAACTGTTTAGTGTTATAGGCATATCAAACGACACCAAGGACACCTACATCAGAGACACCTTTTAGTTTGACTTATGGCCATGAAGTAGTCATTTTGACATAAATAGGTATCCCCGGCCCTAGAGCAATGGAATATAGTGAATCAGAGAACCCAAATGATATGAGGGAAATTTGGACATCATTGAGGAATGCAGCCAAATTTCAAACATCAGAAAAGCTAGGTATAAGAACCAAATTTCAAAGTCATACAATGACAAGGTCTGAGCAAAAACCTTTAAAGTAGGAGACCCAGTCCTAAGGAAAAATGAAGCAAGCTTGGATGAAAAGATAGACAAACTTTTCCTAGCATTGGAGTGACTGTACAAGATCACTGCGGCATACAAGTCTAACAGTTACTCCCTTGCCTAAATGGATGACTCACTTATCCCCAATACGTGGCACGTTACCAACCTTGGTAAATGAGCATATTGTACACAGGTCTCAATATCATAGTTGACCAAATTATCAAAAACTGCTCACAACACAAAATGATTGTGGATGTATATTAGTAACTGAAAAAAATCATTTCGGAGGCAAAAAATAGAGTACATACTCTTACCAGAGACTTAAGCAGGAAAATCCCTTGCAGCTTTGCAAAATACGGGCCTTGTCCCACCCTACGACTAAGCAGGGAAATTATTTGTGGCTTCACAAAATACTTGCATCGCCCTACCCCGTGACTTAAGCAGGAAAATCACCCACAGCTTCACAAAATACGGGCATCGCCCCACCCGCGACTTAAGTAGGAAAATCACCCACTGCTTCAAAAAAATATAGGCATGGACCCACTCTGCGACTTAGGCAGGAAAATCACATGTGGCTTCACAAAAAACAGGGTTTTAACCCCTTACAATTTCCTTGTGCAGGATAATCACATACAACAACAATGATGATTTACTTTTAAAAGATGACCATCCACATCAACAAGGGAATAAAGCTTAACATGCCATACATCAGATGACACAAAAGAAAGATATACTATATGATAGTAACTGATCCGCACCCCGCGTGGTCGTTATCCCTCGGGATGCAAGAGATCAAAGATAAAATTTATAAGGTGCTCTCGTACTCACTCCTAACTACAATGATGTAGCTAGTGGTAAGCATGGGTGTAGTCCACAGAGATACTAGTATCTAAGAGTTAGCCAAACACAACCCACAATCAGGCATCACCTCAATTGTGTGTTGGGAATAACTAGTAGTAACAAACATGAGAGGTTTTTGTGTAATTATCAACTACAAGCATGCAAATAAAGCAAAAATAAACTATCAATTAACTACTCTTGGGGGTATTTGCGTAACATGACTAACATATGGATTTTATTCTAGATTCTATTCACATATAGACATATAAACCTAACTTTTTACGTTATGTCACAGAGTGTGGAGGTGGCTGGGAATTCCCACCATCTGTCACATATTGGTTCATCTCCCTTCAAACCATCTTGCCTCCTCCATAATTAGGAACGCGCTTTGATGCTTTGATACTGCAATTTATCCTCGTAGTCTAACTTTCAGTGCTAATGAGCCCCCGCTTAAAGTTCTTAAGCCTTGCGTAGGTCACAATTGTTAGATACGGGAGTAAGGCTACTATATCACCGAGCTCTCCGCTATGGACACTGACCCTAGGCCTAGAAAGGAAAAAGAATCAGTGTCCCTGCTATAGACACTGCGACCCTAGTCACTACAAATTATGAACACTCAATTGTCGGGGTAAGCCAGGGTTTCTCCCATTAGGAATTTCATTACAGCAACCCCGGTCCACTACTCCTAACATGGAATTCTGGACACGACTAGCTAATTAGATTAAAGTCCAACTAATCGCCTTCGTACTTACAAGGTAGATTTAATGCACACATCTTTCAAGTACTCTCAAGATTGCAATGGCACCTCTAATCTAACACTCCCAAATTAGCATTCAAGATGAATGAATTGATGTGTGTGTTATAAAACATGTCATGGGATAAGTCATACAAGAATATAAGCCACAAATCATACACAAATATTAATAACATAGAAAATTAGGGGAATCTAAGAATATCACAAATCCAAGTCAAATCATGAATACAAACACTACCCCAAAAAATACTACAACTCTACTAGCATCAAATCCATGGCAAATATAGGAATAAATGCCATGGATATAAGATTAATTAAGAGAAGATAAAAATTATCTACTTCCTACAAAACTAAAGCTAACTATCAACCTTCTCACTTCAAAAATAAAACTAACTACTTTCTTAAATCCATGGCATTCAATGAATTTAATGCCATGGATCCAAGAAATAAATTAAGGAAGAAGAAGAACCATAGAGAAAGAATTATCCTGCCCTCCCTTCCTACCTACCACTCTCTAAAATCTAAATTATGACTACTTGGTTAACCCTAGGAGACTAAAGTCACTATGTATAGGAGCATATAAATGGGACTTAAAAGCCCAAGTTTAGAAAACCTAGTGCCATGCTAGCACGGGCAGTGCCAATTTACATGGCCTGACCAATATGTCATGTCCCAGATAGCACGGGGCATCGTCTGAGCATGTTGAAATCAGGGTATGAGCACACAGGTCATGGAAAATTGAAAGGCCCATTGTCTGGGTCTTTTTCTTCGACCTTTTGAGTGCATGTTCATGCCAAATTGCATGCCCCATCGTCTGGACCTGAAGTTTTTATCCAATCTTTGTGCACAAGCCATGCCCTTTAACATGACCCATGGTGTATATATGGCCCAACGCTCAAGAGGCCGATGCTCGCTAGGCCCAGCCTATTTGTATCCAGTAACGAAGCGATGCCCTTTTCAGCCCAAGACGTTAATTACTTATGTAGGAAACTTTCACTCACTACAGAGAACATGGGTCAGAAAATGTGGAACGAACGATGAACACAAAAGCCATGAAAACAAAACGTGGTGATTATGGTGCCATCCACAATCTCTGTTCCTAAAAATAAGGAACCAAAACTATGTTAGTCTATAAATACAACAACCTCAAGAGGAGTTAAGTTAAGCACAACTATCTTGAGAAATTCCAATTCTTAGGAGAGAAAATTGACTTGATCGTCAGAGCTTTCCTCCCGAAATCACTCCCGGGATAAGTTTTGCAAGTGAAGAAGATTCAAGGAGTGAACTAGCAGTTTGCTTGAACGGACTACCATGTCATTTGGTGCCGACTGTGGGGAGAAATTTTTTTTATTTTTGTTTCAAGATCATTCAGGTAAACAATGGTGTTCACCAGGAGTGAGAAGAGCCATAATCATTAGTAGCAAGAGAAAACACTTGGACGTGATAGAGGAATGCATCATCATTATGATCACACCCCAAATAGGGAAAAAGAACATGGTAAAGAAGAAATAGAAGAAGAAGAAGTGGAAGAAGAATCCCTGAATAATAACAATGACAAGGAAAAGAACGTGTTCGCGGCATTCCTAGAAGCTAACACAGAAGGTCTTTACAATCAATTTTTGAAGACGCTTAAGAAAAAACCCTCAAAACCAGAAAAAAGGGTAAGCCAAGAGCGTGAGAATCTTAACTATAAAGATGAATTGCGTGACATCATCGCAAAAGACGATGCGGACAAATTGCCTCTAGCATCGCATCTCCGAGATTTTAAGATGGCAAAGGACTTCAAACTTCCTTTGCACGTTAAATCTACGATGAGGCCACAGATTCAGAAGAGTTCCTACATTCATACAAAAATAGCATGAGATTTTGCAACGTGAACATCGAACTAGTTTGCAAGGCGTTTCCCATCTTTTTGTCAGGAACAACGATCACTTGGTATGTAGACCTTCCGAATGGAAGTATCAAATCTTGGGCATAGTATTCATACCTATTTATGGGTCACTTCTATCAGAAGCAAAATTTCACTAAAACGATCGCAAGTCTTAATAACATAGCCCAACGAAGTGATGAAAGCCTGTCACAATATCACAACTGATTTGTTACGGAAAGTCTACAGGTTCACAAATTTTCATTCTAATCATCATTAGGACCACTCACAGGAGGCACGCGATCATGAGAGTTCTACAAAGAACTGACGGAGAATATGCCTAAAAATCCAAGGGAACTACAAAAGATAATTGAAGAGTATGTGCGAAGAGAAGAAGCAAAAAACTGCAAGATAGAGTGGGAATGAGGCAAAAGGTGAATGATGGAGGATTTTCATAAGGGATTCACAAAGAAAGGAAAGGGAAACATCCCTTTCAAAGGAAGAGAACAAGGTTCGTAGGCTGCACCATTCTAGGATACGCCTCTGACAAGGCCAAGGAAAGAAATATGGCAAGCAAACAAGGAGCTATTTCGAGTACCAGCACTTATGCTAGCACCACCAGAAAAGAGATCCAGCGAGTATTATTGCACTTTCCACAAGGACTATGGTCATGATATTGTGTATTGCAGAGACCTAAGAAGACAAATTGAACAAAATTTATGAAATGACTTCTTAACCCAATATAGAAGGGAAGGGGGAAGCTAGTATGACGACATTAACATAAAAAAGAACCCATTAGCAAGGAATCAAGGGACAATATCCACACTACCAAAAAAATAAAAAAGTTAAAGAATGACCACATCAGTCGACTGCAAGGATGATGCAAATAACAAAGTACGAGAAATAGTCATCTTATCTATACACGCATTTACAGAGTTATTGTCCAACAATGCTTGGAAGGCTAGGGCAAGATAATCTCCCCCACAAGAACTTGTTGACAAAATACTCCTCTCAGATGAGGCAATCACTTTCAGTGAAGAGGATGAAGTATCTAATGCTTCGCCTCACAATGAACCCATGGCAATTATAGAAAAAATTTGAAATGCTACCGTACACAGAGTGTTCGTAAATGATGGAAGTGCAATCAAAATACTATTTTTTGACTGTTTCGACTGGCTAGGTTTCAAGTAAACTGATCTAAAAAAGCCCACATTCTCGCTAGTTGGATTCACGGGCGAGCAGAAACGCCTTTGGGTAATATACAACTACCTCTCACTATTGGAGAAAGTGGAAGAAATTGCATCATTATGTATGACTTCATAGTCATGGATGCTGTAAGTACGTTTAATGTTATCATAGGAAGACCGTGGATGAATATGGAAAAAGAAATATGGTCTCCTTACCACCTGGTCATGAAATTCCCAACTCCAGCTGGAAATGCGACTATTAGAGAATACCAGCAAATGGAAAGGAAGTGCATGGTCATTGCAATAAAGGCAAGAAGAATGGGAGAAAGGGCAAAGATGGTTAAAAATATCTCAAAAGGTGGTCCATTTGATCAACAAGAATCAGCAGCGAACCTAGGAGAAGACACGGAGCTGGTTAGCTTGGATAACGAAGATAGCTTAAAGTGTGTAAGGGTTAAAAAAACCTTCCAGATAAGGAAAAATTGAGAGTTATTGAAATCCCATGACGGCACAGGAATAACTTTCGCATGGAGCGTTCAAAACATGGGAGGAATAGACCCAAACTTCGCTACCCACTCGTTAAATATCAGCAATGTGGTCAAACTGGTTATACAAAAGAAACGTTGCTTCACTAGCAATAGGCAGAAAGTGATTGAAGAAGAAGTTACAGCACTGCTCCGGGCTGGTATAATAAAGGAGGTCATATACCCAAAGTGGCTGCCGAACCCGGTTATGGTAAAAAAATCGGATGCAGATTGGAGGATGTGCATTGACTTCACAGATCTGAATAAAGCGTACCCAAAATATTGTTACCTTTGGCCAAAAATCAATCAACTAATTAAAGCTATTTTTGGGTACGAGGTTCTAGAATTTTTAGATGCATACAAGGGCTACCACCAAATATTGATGAATTGTGAAGATGCAAAAAATAGCTTTTATAACAAGTTTTGGGACATTTTGTTACGTAAAGATGTCATTCGGGTTGAAAAATGCGGGGGAAACATACCAGAGGGTAGTTGACAATGCTTTTCATAATCAAATAGGACAAAAGTTTGAGGTATATGTCAATGACATGGTTATCAACAACACGAAGGTGGATGGCTTCACGGTAGATTTGAAAGAGACTTTAGACACATTACGTGCCATGGGGATGAAGCTCAACCCCAAGAAATGCATATTTGGAGTAGGCACAGGAAAGTTTTTAGGATATCAGGTGTTTTCAATGAGCATTGAGGCCAACCCAGAGAAAGTCTAATCTATAGTTAATCTTCCCCAGTCGCAAACTGTCAAACAAGTACAGATTCTAATGGGGTTGCTGTCAGTACTTAGCAGGTTCATCTCAAAAGCGGCGGAGAATCACTTTCCACTCTTCAAAGTTTTAATAAAGGCCAAGATGTTTAGGTGGAGTGAAGAATGCCAGGCAGCTGACGGGCGGGCGGTCGTCGCGCCCGCCGTGCAAAAGATAATTTATAAGCCCTTTTTGCTTACTTTCTACAACTAGGTAGATAGTGGCAAATCGGGGTCGTCCAAAGAGAAGAGGGATCTTCCTAAGCGTCTAAGCACAAATGGTTGATACTAGGGTAGGAGTAACTATATTTATACACACTTAAAAGCAAGTAAAAGGGGGGGGGGTTGGTTGGTTGGTTTCCTAAGTTAACAAAGATAAAAAGACAAGATAACTAGCAAGGTCAAGTGACTATGCTAATCATCAAACGAAACTAAAGAAAAGGGGTTTTAAACTACAAAGATAAAATGCCTTAGGGGCAACGGATATCCACTTCCACATCTAATGTAGTTCATCGAATCATTCACGCATTCCATCATATAGCATTCATGACCCAACACTCACACACCCATCTAGCAAGTACCACAACACACACATCACAAGGAGTTCTAAGTTCATGCTCATAGATCTTCATGCAAAGGCGCTACGGAATTCGTCACGTTCCTACACCTAAACAATTCAACCACACAAGCACTACCTATGCTCAAACCACTCATGGCACACATGCAGTGAAACACACCGTCAAGAGTACATAAACGCCAAATAACAAATGCTTCAAGAATGAATTTAAATCATCTATTCAATACTTCAACTACTTGTCGTGGAGACTAAACTCCTGTCCTTCTTAGTTCGTAGTTTGCGAGAGTGATTTCGACATCTCTCGTCAAACCTCACCAATGACTCCCGAGTCGCGACCACGACTCAAGGTGTCATTGGTGGCATTTAATCACGAAGGACCAACAAGCTTGGCAATGCTTATGACCACTACACCGTGACTAAGCATTAAACCAATTCATGCAATTACACGAGATTGGATGAACGTGCAACGCACATTCATCCACGAGCATATGACTCTCTCGTTTGCTACACAAACGAACATGACGAAGAGTTCAACATCAATCACATTCGTCTAGCACATTGTCAATCCATTAACACAATCAAAAGCTCTAAATCATACTCTCACATTACTAACAAGAACAGGGGGGAAATTAACCCAAATCCCCTAAACCCTAGCTAGCAATTGATCCAAGCATTTCATATCATCAAGATCTCAACAACATTAATAGAATCAACAATTAATCATTCAAAGCACAATAAAAGCACAATAGCAAAAACATCAAATAGATAGATAGAAATGAGTTCTTGCTACATAGATAATGGAAGCTTCAATCCTTTGCTCCCAAGAACAAAACTAACCTAGATAAACAAAACCCATAACAAAGAACTAAAAGCTACAAAGAAAGAAGAAGAAAATCTAAGGTTTTGGAGCCCTAAAACCCAGAGAAAACGGGCTGAGCAAAACTGGAGAAGAGGAGGAAAGAGATTAGTATTTATAGTGCAAAGAAGATAAAGTTGATTTCTGGCCGCCCGTTGGTCGCGACTCGCGACGAGTTTGTCGCGACTCGCGACGGTGTTGGTCGCGACTCGCGATGGTGTCGCGACGGGAGCCAGAGTTTTGCATTGTTTCTTTGTCTTCTTCATAGCCATCCCTCTCAATCTTCAAGTCTTCAACGGCTCCAAAAATGGTCTTCAACGGCCTCCGGTCTTCATGTCTTCGAAGTGAGTATCCAAAAGTCTTCGAAAGTATAGTCTTCAATGTCTTCCGGTCTTCGTTGCTTCCGTGTTCTTCCCTTGTCACACAAAATCCACTTAGAAGAGGTAAAAGAGTATAAAGTTGCTTTTGCCTCTCCTAAGTGAATTTCAAGGTAAAACACAAGCTCTCGATAATAAAAGAGCACAAAAGTGATCCTAAATACTACTAAATAATGCGTCTAAAATGGACACATCAGCAGCATATAACTGTTTAAAGGAACAATTTCTATTATTGCCAACGTTGAAGTCACCTGCCCCTGGAGAAACACTATACTTGTATTTGGCAATCCGGTAGAACGCAATCAGTTCTATTTTGGTTCACCTTGAAGACCAGAAACAAGTACCATTCTATTACATTAGCAGAATAGTACAGAGAGCAGATCAACTGCATCGTGGTCAACGCTAGTTTTCCAATCATGAACGTCCTTAACAAGCTTGAATCACCAGGAAAACTGCCAAAATGGGCCTTGGAACTAGGCCAATTTGAGATCCAATTCCAACCTAGAACAAAGATCAAAGCCCAAGTGTTAGCGAACTTCATTGTAGAAATAACAAGCGAAGAAGCACATAAAGCGAGCATGTATCAGACCCTAAGAATCGATAAGGGAAAATCAAAGTGAGAAGAAGTGGCATGGACATTGTTAGTCGATGGCGCATCCAACAGAGAAGGTTGTGGGGCAAGATTGCTGTTCGTAAACCCAGATGGAGGCGAACACAGATGCTCACTGTACTTTGATTTCCCACTAACCAACAATGAAGAAAAATACGAGGCCCTAATTGTGGACTAGATCTTACCATCAGAATGAAGGTTATGAGTGTTCGAGTGTCCAGTGATTTGCTAATCATTGTCCAGCAAGTGCGAAGAGACTATGAGATGCGAGAAGACCAATTGGTGAAATATTTTAGGAAAGCCCAACAACTTATAACCCAGCTTGAATACTTTGACATATGACGGGCGGGCGGTCATCGCGCCCGCCGTGCAAAAGATAATTTATAAGCCCTAAATGCTTACTTTCTACAACTAGGTAGGTAGTGGCAAATCGGAGTCGTCCAAAGAGAAGAGGGATCTTCCTAAGCGTCTAAGCACACAAATGGTTGATACTAGGCTAGGAGTAACTATATTTACACACACTTAAAAGCAAGTAAAAGGGGGGGGGGTTGGTTGGTTGGTTGGTTCCTAAATTACAAAAGTAAAAAGACAAGATAACTAGCAACGTCAAGTGACTATGCTAATCATCAAACAAAACTAAAGAAAAGGGGTTTTAAACTACAAAAGGTAAAATGCCTTGGGGGCAATGGATATCCACTTCCACATCTAATGTAGTTCATCGAATCATTCACGCATTCCATCATATAGCATTCATGACCCAACGCTCACACACCCATCTAGCAAGTACCACAACACACACATCACAAGGAGTTCTAAGTTCATGCTCATAGATCTTCATGCAAAGGCGCTACGGAATTCGTCACGTTCCTACACCTAAACAATTCAACCACACAAGCACTACCTATGCTCAAACCACTCATGGCACACATGCAGTGAAACACACCGTCAAGAGTACATAAACGCCAAATAACAAATGCTTCAAGAATGAATTTAAATCATCTATTCAATACTTCAACTACTTGTCGTGGAGACTAAACTCCTGTCCTTCTTAGTTCGTAGTTTGCGAGAGTGAGTTCGACATCTCTCATCAAACCTCACCAATGACTCCCGAGTCGCGACCACGACTCAAGGTGTCATTGGTGGCATTTAGCACGAAGGACCAACAAGCTTGGCAATGCTTATGACCACTACACCGTGACTAAGCATTAAACCAATTCATGCAATTACACGAGATTGGATGAACGTGCAACGCACATTCATCCACGAGCATATGACTCTCTCGTTTGCTACACAAACGAACATGACGAAGAGTTCGACATCAATCACATTCGTCTAGCACATTGTCAACACACTAACACAATCAAAAGCTCTAATTCACACTCATACATTCCTAACGAGAACAGGGGGGAAATTAACCCAAATCCCCCAAACCCTAGCTAGCAATTCATACAAGCATTTCATATCATCAAGCTCTCAACAACATCAATGCAATCAACAATTAACATTCAAAGCACAATAAAAGCACAATAGCAAAAACATCAAATAGATAGATAGAAATGGTTCTCAATACATAGAAGTGGAAGCTTCAATCCATAGCTCCCAAGTACAAGAACTACTCTAGAACAACAAAAGACATAATTAAACTAAGAAAAACAAAGAAAAGAAAGAAGAGAAAAACTAGGTTTTCGCCCAAAAACCAGAGAGAAAAATGGGCTGGAAAAGCTGGAGAAGAGGAGGAAAGAGATTAGTATTTATAGTGCAAAGAAGATAAAGTTGATTTCTGGCCGCCCGTTGGTCGCGACTCGCGACGAGTTGGTCGCGACTCGCGATGGTGTCGCGACGGGGTCGCGACGGGAGCCAGAGTTTTGCATTGTTTCTTTGTCTTCTTCATAGCCATCCCTCTCAATCTTCAAGTCTTCAACAGCTCCAAAATGGTCTTCAACGGCCTCCGATCTTCATGTCTTCGAAGTGAGTATCCAAAAGTCTTCGAAAGTATAGTCTTCAATGTCTTCCGGTCTTCGTTGCTTCCGTGTTCTTCCCTTGTCACACAAAATCCACTTAGAAGAGGTAAAAGAGTACAAAGTTGCTTTTGCCTCTCCTAAGTGAATTTCAAGGTAAAACACAAGCTCTCGATAATAAAAGAGCACAAAAGTGATCCTAAATACTACTAAATAAAGCATCTAAAATGGACACATCAACATACAACATGTACCAAAAATAAAAAATACAAAGGCGAATGCACTAAGGAAGCTAGAAACAGTATGATTTGATTCTCTAAATGAACATGGAGACATAGTGGTAGAAGTCATCCCTGTCAGAAGTACGGTGTCAACTATTGTGTCGACAATCCAAATAGATGAGTTAAACTGGATGACACCACTAATAAAGTTCTTTGCGAACATAATGTTTCTAGAAGATAAGGTACATTCTAGGAAGTTGGAGTTACGTTATAATAACTACACCTACAAAGATGAGACCTTGTACAAGAAGGGTTTTCTATCTCCATGGATAAAATGCATAGGGCCAGTGCAAGCAACCAAAATTTTAAAAGAAGTTCATGAAGGGCTGTGCAGAATGCATCAGGGAGCTAGAACAATAGCAAAAAAAATCATCCAAGCTGGATACTACTGGCCGACCATGTTCACTGACGCACACAACTTTGTGCTCAAATGTAGGAGTTTCCAAATCAATGCTTTGTTGTTGCATAAGCCACAAGTAGCATTGAGAGGAGTGTATGGAGCTTGGTTGTTTGATAAATGGGGGATTGACTTGGTTGGACCATTCCTAAAGGGCGAGAGCAACACCAAATTTCTAGTCGTAGCAATCGACTACTTTACAAAGTCGGTGGAGGAAAAACCATTAGGATGAGTTAGAGCTGAGGTCACTAGGAAATTTGTGTGGCAGAACATAGTATGTAGTTTCGGGGTGCCACATACCATTGTCACGGAAAATGGTACGCAGTTCACAAGTGGTGCATTCACTGATTGGTGTTCGAAGCTCAGGATCCTCCAGAAGTTTACATCTATAGTGCACCCTCAAGCCAATGGGTAAGTGGAGGTAACGAACATGATTACCGTCCAAGGAATCCAGAAGTGATTGGAAGGAAAGAGAATTGGATGGGTAGATGAATTGCCAAACACCCTATGGTCATATAGAACAACTGTTCGAGAACCAATGGGGAAGACACCATATAGTCTGGTTTACGGTCATGAAGCAGTTATACTAGTGGAAATTGGTAATTTAAGCCATCGAGTATGCAATTATAGGGAGAAGGACAATCCAGATAGGATGAAATTAGATCTGGATGAACTGGAAGAAAAAAGATATTTGGCAACAATCACAGAAGCTAAGTATGAGGAAAGAATGGATAGAGTTTACAATTACAAGGTGAAAGAGACACAGTTCCAGATTCGTGATCTGATGCTGAGGAAGAACAAGGCTAGCCTAGAAAAAGAACGAGGATAGCTATGCCCAAAGTGGGAAGGGCCTTACAAGGTGACAAAGGCCCACATATCCAACAATTATAAATAGGAAAGGTTGGATGGCACCAGCGTTCCCAATACTTGGCATGTGGCTAACTTAAGAAGGTTTTATGTCTAGTGTGGAGATGGGGAATATCAATTATCTACTTGTACATAAACCAGGAGATTATACTTGGTGCCGTTTTGTTTTCATTGTTCTAAATGCGACATTATCGTGGAAGTATATTATTAATATAAAATCCAACCTTGCTGGACCATGATTACATTTTTAACTCTTTACTTACAAATGTTAGAAGATAATTTTATTCGTAACATCTTGCGATCAAAACATTCAGACTTTACAAGTCGAACATAATTTGGCCAACAACAGGCTATTGACCTTGCAGCTAAACAAACCATACACTGGTGAGGTACAGATCTCACACGATTACTGAGATTGCAGACTCTAGATCTTGTAACTTTGCAAACCATACAATCACAAGCTATAGCTCTTGTGCAACTACTAACACTTGCAAGCTTTGGATCTTACGATATTGCAAGCTATGGATCTTGCGTTATTGCAAGCTATAGATTTTTCAAAAGAGAAAGTTTTCTCATACAAGTGCCACAAGCAAGCAATGGATCTTGCATGGCCAAAATACAAAAGCTGCCGGTACTTCCCACAAATTTATTTTTCCAGTTAAGCACGTTATAGATCTTGCAGATGGGAAAACTTCGAAAACCAGGATAGCTGGAAAATGGCTAGCCATTGATCCAACAACTTTGTAAATTCATTCACACATGCTCATACAATTGGCACGAAGCAGACTCTATAAAAATTAAATGAATATGTTTTATTAAGTGATAACAAAGACCCAAGTCTACAAGGTCACAACAAAATTATTTAAAGCATTACAAGAAAACACAGGGGGCGTAAAATGACAAATCTACCTATGCCTAGAGGCTCAGGATGAACTAGAAGAAGATGAACCGCTACAGCGACAACTTAGCTCAGCTTCGCAATGGGGGTGCTCCGCCCAACGCCGACTTTCTTTAGCGTCACGCTCCTCGCTGACCACATGATCATGCTTCCATTTCATGTGTAAATAAGAAGAATGTCATGTTAGAGCCTTGCACTCTATATGACTTAGATATCTAGCATAATACACATTGAAGTCGGTTATAGGGCCAAACTCCTCGCGGTCCAGATGCATACTCATCATGTTAATAGTCTCCTCATACTGCTTCAGCTCAATCTTTAAGTTTTACACTTTGTCTCTAGGCAATGAAGATGTAATCAGACAGCCTCAAAAAGTTTGATCCTTTGCCCGTCGGTTCCCAAAATCATATCCCTACCACGGCTAGTAGCCCTGCGAGATGAAGAAGGAAGAGCCTGAAGTCTATCTTTGTATTTAACACAAGTTTTCTCGAGTTGGTGCACCAACAAATCAAGATGATTTCACTCAATCCGGAGCTCCTCATTGTCACTTCGTAGCTATGTGTTAATAGAAAATAGCTTGTCAAACTTAGTTTTTCAACCAATAGCATAGTTTGAGAGGTAATCACATTAATCATTCTTTTCCTTCAGTTGATCATACAAATCATCAATACACGAACACTGAAGGTCAATGATCGATGTTTTATGGTGCACTTCATGCATCTTATTGGTGGCATAGTCTCTGATCTTCTCCTGTTGGCAAAGAATTTTCCCCATATTCAACTATTTTTTTATAGATAAGACCATTCTACTAGTTGCAAATCCTGCAAAGATCATGAATAGCATCCCGAGTCTCCTTCACAGTTTTGTTCCACTTCATTTTGAGGTTGTTGACACCCAACAACATGTACTTCAAATGAATACCCAAAGTTAGTGCCCATTCTTGAACACAAATAGGAAGGTTAAGCGGACGCAAGTACACATATGAGGATTTAAGGTCAACCAAACCACAAAGGATATCTTTGCCAAGCGACTCAACATCTTAGCCATCAGGTATAAATTTGTTGCAAGGACAGGCTAGGGAGGAAGATAGAGTCAACAAAGACCTAGAAGTTTTCCAACCGATGTGCAATGGAATGGACACCACAAGAGTTAGGCAATCATAAGAGATAAGGTGAGAATATTCTTTTGATATGCGCTTGGTTGCCTCAATCAGTTTAATAGGAAAACATTCGGATGACGATAGAAATCCATTGTGAAAAGGAAAATGAATATAACATCCCAAATAGTCAGCACTTTTCAAAAAATTTAGTTCAACCATGATATCAATGCAAGTAAATAAATATAAAGAGAGAGGTCAAATTATAAAAAATGAACATAATGATCGCATGTGTCACCAATCATACAAAATAATACAGACATCTTAGGAAATTGTTATCAATTAAATAAAGAAAAAGCGTCTTAGTTCTGTAGCGCTAAGATGGACTAACATTAAGAGGGGAAGCGGATGAAGTGCGAACAAAAACTGTTGCATCCTTCTTGCTCACAGAATGAATGGGAGTTTTGCCATCCAAATTACCTCCAGGGTTCACATCAGCATTAAGATTAGAAGTATGCTCAGGATGATGATTCTCAAAAGTGGAGGAATTGAATAGAAGATCATCAAAGTAGTCTATCGCACACTTCTTCATGTCAACTGCAAAAGAAAGAGTAGGAAGACCAGCGAGATATGATAGCAGTGTGAACTGATGACCACCATCAGAAACGCTCCTTACAAAACCCTCATTAAGAATCCCTAATTGCTTTGCCAAAATATTTTCAGACTTGGCCAACCTAAGCAGCTTGTCAACCCTCGCAGTCGGATTCAGCTTCCGCAACTCAATCAAGGTCTCACAATAACCAATGTTGTGAGCATTAGTCAAAACCTCCTTGAACAAAGCATATAAATATTTACTCTTGACGAGTCGGTTAACCAAAAGCTGAGGGCATTTGGGCGAAGTAGGGCCATTCATTAGTATCTCTTCCAACTGGGAACACATCTTCTCCATCTCTTTTTCAGCAGCCACAAAGTGCTCCTCAGAAAGATACATTCACTCCTCAGCTTCCTTAGCAGTGGTGCTCAAAGTATCACACTCTGCCTGGCTTGCCTGCAGCTCCTCCTGTACTACACCACCCCCTTTAGCAAAGCTAGCAACCCGTGCACTGGCAAGTTGCAGACTCTCGCCAACCTTAGTTTAAAAAAAAACCAAAATGAGAAGCAGTTATACAACAAGGCCAAACATTTAAGTTATGATAATAATTCAACAGAACAAGAACATACAACAATCATCGTTTCTGAAAGGGATAGTTTTGCAAGCGTAGCAGAAACAGTTCCCTCCACTAACAAATCGCAGCTTAGCATAAAAGAGTGCGGAAGAGGTTGGCTAACACTCACCTTCTTCTTCACAGGCTATAAGGTGATAGAAGTATTATCGGTTCGTTCCTTACACCTCCTCTGCTGAGCTGTTTCTCTGGGGATTCGATAACCACCTTTTCTGGTTTCTGTGGTAGTAGTTTTTTCATGGGCCTGAGTAGTAGTTTCAGTAGCCACCTCTTGAGGAATGACAACCTTAGCATTTTTGTTGACTTCATTAGCCAAGGTCTCCATCTTGTAGTTCTCATCTTCGGAAAGGAAGTTTCTCTCAGCGAAGCGTCGAGTCAGATCCATATCTGCAACTCAACACATGAAAATAGTTAGGCGAACATGCAAACATAGAAACAAAATAGAAGCAATGACATACAAAATCAAGCTGAGTGGAGTAGAAACAACCAAATAAACAACAAGTTAGATACCTTTGCTTAAAGAACTAGCGGGGCGAAGCGAGATGGAATGCTGGCTAATCGACGTTACAATCTCAGACTCGGCATTAAGGTGAACCCCAACCTTAGGATGTTTCAACATAGGGATGCCATTGTTACAAATCAAGAATTCTAGCACAATATCAGTACCAAGCTTAATATATAAATATTTTTCATGCCATGCCCCACAATTATTTGGGAATCCACTAACGAACTCAACGGTTGGGATCACAGGATAGAGGGTGAACTCTTCAGTGTTATTTTTGGTTTTGTAAATATGGAAAAGGTTGCAAAAATAAATCAATCAAAAAAGGAATACCAACAGCTTCACACACATGGTAGAAGAAAACAAAAATATAAACAACCTTAGGGTGAAGCTGACAGAAAGAAACTTTGTAGTGGGAAAGCAGATCCAACACATGTTGGGGCAAAGGAAATGAAAGCCCGAACTTAAGGTAGTTTAGATAATAGGAAATATAACTAGATGGCAGAGTGCGAACACTCCCAGACACTCTAGAGGCCTTAAGGTCATACAACAGTAAAAAAGGGAAGCTGTATTTCAAATCTTTAACTTAAGAGTCGATGAGGAGGCTACTGATGATTGAAGAGCCAACAAGGTGGTTAGAATCCTCTCCGGAGTCAACACCGATCTCACAAATATTTGGTGCAGAGACTCCAACATTGTTAGAGGTTGACATTGTAGAGTTCAAAATTCCTAAAATCCAGACGAAGATGGTGTCAACTAAACAACAAAGGCCAGGAGGGACAATTCCGACCAAGATTCAGGGCATAAATACAACGCCGAAGAAGAAAAACAACTGACCACCTCAATTACAAGGAAAACAAGTTACACTACATAAATAATACTCTACAAGGTTAAGACCCAGACAGATCGAATTAGAGTATACAAAGAAAGATAGAGGAAAACTTACCGGTTTAACATGGAAGACGAGACAAATTTAAAAGCAATAAAGAAGATGGAAGAAGATGAAAGACTCTGATGTATATGATGATTTAATTATAGAATATGAGAGCTAAATGACAAAAAGGAAATAATCCTTAATTATGATGACCTGACAAAAAGTAAATTACCTTTTTAGGAATTCGAGAAGGTACCAGTAGTAATACACTGAATAGTGACAACTTTCAAAGCACATGATTTAAAGTAATTATAAGAAAAGGAAGCCAAACGGTTGATGAAATAATAGCGGAGTGAACAACGGAATACAAAGGAGCAAATTGCAGAGTGAACAACGATTACAAAGGTGCGAATCTTGGCCTCAAAATTGTAACAACTATGAAATCATTCAAAAGTTTGAAATTCAAATGAATGTGTTTTATTCAAACTAGAATACATAGCCAAGAAGCATACAACACTTTGCAAGAGCAGTTCACGTCGCAGCAATAGTGAACGCACTATGATGTATCACTTCGAGGTGAAATAATAAGTGTGAATAAGCAGCTCATGAAAATAGCTATAGCTTCGTGTAGTATAGACTTCATAGCGGGGGGGGGGGGGGGGAGGTTATGGTGTATATATGGCCCAATGGTCAAGAGACTGATGCTCGCTAGGCCCAACCCACTGCATCCAGTAACAAAGCGATGCCCTTTTCAGCCCAAGACATCAATTACTTATGTAAGAAACTTCCACTCACTACAGAGAACGTGGGCGGGAAAATGTGGAACGAACAACGAACAAAAAACCCACAAACATGGAACGTGGTGATCATAGTGCCACCCACGATCTCTGTTCCTAAAAACAAGGAACCATAACTATGTTTGTCTATAAATACAACAATTTCAAGAGGAGCTGAGGTAAGTACAACTATCTTGAGAAATTCCAATTCTTAGGAGAGAAAACTGACTTGATCGTCTGAGCGTTCCTCCCGGAATCACTTCCGGGATAAGTTTTGTAGGTAAAGAAGATTCAAGAAATGAGTAAGCAGTTTTCCTGAACGGACTACCGCATCAACCCGTGTCTCTTCTTTGACACTTCCACACTTGGCTCTTTTCTTTGACTCTTCTACCTTCTACCACATTTTGACTTGTGCACTTCAATTTTCTACCAATTTTGCAATTGGCCTTCATTAATCCTACTCCAAAGTGCATACGAGCAATCTAAAAATAAGCTCACAAGAGAAGATCTAGACGCTCGTAAGGAACAAAAATATTTAAACTCAAAATAGGTTACAAAATGAATGATTTAGATAAGAAAACCAAAAATGGTCATCTAAACCCCTTATGATGTAAACCTATCTAAATATAGCAATCTATCTACAAAATGTAACAAAAGAGTTCTTAAATGCCTTATAAAATACATGCATTTGACGTTTATCAAATCCCCCACACTTAAACCTTTACTCACCCTCGAGTAAACAAGAACAAGCAAAGACCTAAGCATAAACTAGCATGTAAAAGTTTTCCCAAAACACCTAACATTTTACTCCTAGACTACCCTAGCCCCCCAAGACATAAGAATCCCACACACTCTCATATCCCAAACCTAAGGTATTTTAAACAGCCACAAACCATAAAATGGACGAGGTATGAATAGTGCACTGCTAACTTACTCTACCAAAAAGCAACCAAAGACAATTCAAGAGAAGCATAGAATATTATGATTTCTCTCATTTTCTCTCATTTTTCCGAAAAGCCTTCTCGGGTTTTCATCCTAGCTTCACACATTTTTCTTTTTCAAACTCACCCTTATCTTTTTCCATGCCAATTGACCTCTCATTTTTACAAAGGTTTCCCTTTTGGGCTTTCAGCCCATCCGGGCCTCCCAAATTTTTCTAAGTTTCCCTTTCGGGTTTTCAACTTAGCAGGATTATTTTTTAAAAATAAAAATGCTTTTAAGAGAGCTACTTGCTACACAAAAGAAACTAAAATCATATGTATCATCTAATTCCCCACCCCCCACACTTAAATCTTGCATAGTTCTAAATGCATGTACACATTCTAGAACACATGTCAAGGAGAGGAAATGAGAAAACACTCACAATGAGAAATGGACTCTAAAACCTACCCTTAGTAGCAAAATCATAGAATCTAATGAACAAACTATCATCACCACAATATACTGCCCATAACCTCTAACCGAGCAAGTTCAGATACAACCATATCATACACCACAAATCGAATAAAGCATTGAAATCTCAATTGATGGTTCCCTCTTTGGTTTTGAATTGTATGTATCTCAACTTGTTTGAGGGTAAATGGGTTGGGTGGTGTTTTGGGGTGGCATGGAAGAAATGGTGATGTGGAGGTGGGAGGGTGTGTGAGATTCTCAGATCGTGCACGTCTACATGCCCCATGATTTTGGGGTTTGGTTCTTCCTTCTTGTCCACAATTTTGAGCATCACGAACCATGTACGTCTACATGGTCCACGAGTTGGACTTCTCCTAACCATGTTTGCTAACTTTCCTCCAAAATTAAATGCTTCCTACCAAAAAAATATGCACACCAAGCGTAATAGTGTTACAAAACAAAAACTAAAATAGAAAAACACAACAAAAATAATAAATATGTACAATAAAATACAATGAGACATCTTTTCCTCCCCCACATTTAAAACATACACCTTCCTCAAATAAGAAACGTGATATGAAAAAAAGGGGGAAAACAAAAGGATAGGATATCATTACGTCTCAATGTATTGTTCTCACCTCAATGTCCTCAAGTCTACCCCAACATGAAATTCGGATGAATCCACTACAAATCCATACTAAAAAACCACATGAAGAGACAATTAGTGTGCGACCTAGATAGTGCATTTGGTGGTGGTTTAAGTAGTGGATTGTGGTGGAATCTAATGGTTTTGGGGTAAGAGTGGGAGGACAAAGGTGAGGGTCTCTTTTATTTATATATATATTTTTAAATAAAAAAAAAAACAACCTACTTTTTAAAAGGCTCGGGTTGCCTCCCGAGAAGGTCTGTATATTTAAGGTCTTCGATTCAACCATAATGTTATCCATATGGTGAAGGTTTGTACCCCATCACCACAGGCAACAAAAAATGGAGAGGTGGGGGGTAGGAATCTTCCAAGACGAATAATTTTTAGAGGTGGAGTCGACCTTAAAGGAGATGGGTGGTTTGGAAGCTTAGTGTATTCGATTGCCTTCTCTATGGTCTCCACTAAGGATTCCAAAAATGTAGGAGTTGGTTCTGTAGGTGGAGGTTGGGGTGAAGATAGGTAGAATGGTGAATTAAGTACAATAACCCCTTCCTCAACTTCTTCACTTTCAACAAACCACTTTTCATCCCCTTGGAACTCGTCTCCATTCATCGAGATGACTTCACTCACTAAAATTTCAATCGGGAATGGTTCAATTTTTGGATATTAGGCTTCTAGTTGGCTCACCCTTTCCATCAAGTTACTTACATGCCCTTCAACTCTCTCAATGCTTGAGGAGAGTTGGGTTCCCAAATCTCTCATATCGCTATGCATTTGTGATTGGAGTAACTCATTACTCTAGCTCACATTAGCTATAGCTTTCAAAAGTTCTCCCCGACTTGGGAACTCCCATGTCTATAGTGTTACTAAGCATTTATGTTTGGAGCAACTCATTAGTCTTAAAAAGATTAGCCACGACTCCTAACACGTCTTCACACTCAGACTTGGGAACTACTCATAGGGATTGGTTTTGGGAAATTGTATAGGTTGGTGAAAGTCAACTATCTAGCTCATAATGTTGGTTTCTTGATACATCTCCATACTATGAATCTGGGTTACCACTCCACCCCGGAATGGGAAGATCATGGTATGGTTACCATTCTCGATCCCTTTGCCCTTGGGTATCGACAACTTCTAATTCTCTGTTATATTCACTCAACCAATAATAATACTCCGTAGGGTGGTCGCAATGAAATATCCTACAAAGTCTCACTCATTCATCCTCTCTTTTCCACACTTTAAAAAAAATTGGAATCATAGTGCAAGGATTCTTGGTGGGAACACCAAGAACTCAAGCAATACCTACTCCAAATTAAACAAAAATAAACAAAGAAAACACACAAAATTTGGAATCGTAGTGCAAGTGTTCTTGGTTGACACCAAGAATTCAATCAATACCTATTTTAGAAAAAAAACATACAAAGTGGCAAAAAAACACTAAATGAAACTAACTAACTAAACAAAAAAATAAAATAAAAATACAAGCTATTGTGCCAATAAGTTATGCTAACTAACAAAATGATAAATTGAGTATCATCGGCAGTGGCGGAAAATAAACCTGCACCCCACGTGGTCGTTATCCCATTAGATGCAAGAGATCAAAGATAAAATTGATAAGTTGCTCCCGTACTCACTCCTAACAACAATGACATAGCTAGTGGTAAGTTTGGGTTTCATCCATAGAGATACTAGTATCTAAGAGTTAGCCAAACACAACCCACAATTGTGCGTCACTCTAATCACATGTCGTGAATTACTAGTACTAACAAACAGGGGGGTTGTGTAATTATCAACTATGATCATGTGAATAAAACAAAAATAAACTATCAATTAACTAGTCTAAGGGGTATTTGCATAACATGACTAATATATGGATTTGATCCTAGATTATATTCACATATTGACATATAAACCTAACTTTTCACGTTATGTCACATAGTGTGGAGATGGCTGGGAATTCTCACTATCTATCACATAGTGGTTCTTCTCCCTTAAAACCATCTCACCTCCTCCGTAATTAGGGATGCGCTTCGATCTTTCGATACCGCAATTCATCCCCATAGCCAAACTTCCAGTGCTAACGAGCCCTAGCTTAAAGGTCTTAAGACTTGCGTAGGTTGCAACCGTTTGATGCGGGAGTAAGCCTATTACATCACCGGGCTCTCTGCTATGGACACCGGCCCTAGTCCTAGAAAGGAAAGGAATTGCTATCTTGTGATAACCCTAGGGGTCACTACGACCCTAGTCACCACAAACTATGAAAACTCAATTGTCGGGGGTAAGCCAGAGTTTCCCCTATTAGGAATTTCTATACAAGAACCCCCAGTCCACTGCTCCTAACATGCAATTTGTCACATGACAAGCCAATCTAAAAAAAGTCCAACTAATCACCACAGTACTCACAAGATATATTTAATACACACATATCCCCGGTACTCTTAAGACTCTAATGACACCTCTAATTTAACGCACTCAAACTAGCATTCAATTATTTACCCTATAAATGGAAGCCAGAGGAAAGGACCAAGGTAAACAACGATAATATCATTCTAGTATTCAACAACACATATTGACTTTACCCTCGGAGACTTTTCTCCGGATACAATCTAGGAGATTCCTGCTTCTTGATGTCATTATTGTTCTGGGAATAAAAATCACATCAAACCTCCACACCTAAAATGTAGCTGAGATTTCCAAAATCTTTAAGGGAGAATGTTCGGAAAGAATATCGAGGAGACCTTGAACAACAAATGATTTGTTCCCTGTAACTATTATATCATCAAGGTAAACTAAAAAAAACTAGGTTGTAAGGCCACATTGATAGATAAATAGTGAAGCATCAACTAAGGAATTTTGAAATATAAGGGCAATAAAATAACTACGGAGCTCATTCCACGCCCTCAGTGCTTGTTTGAGCCTATAGATAGCCTTGTTTAGTTAGCAGACTTTGTGAGGTTTATCATTATTGATGAATCCGGGAGGTTGTGCCGTGTACACCTCATCATGAAGAGTTCCTTGAAGGAAGGCCTTGTTGATGTCGGCTTCAACAACCAGCCATGATGAACAACAAGTGCTAACACAATACAAACAATCACATGCTTAATAACAAAGCTAAATGTCTCATTGAGTTTCAAACCCAAATGCTAATCAAATACTTTGGAGATGAGTCGCCCTTTGAAACGTTCAATCGAACCATCAAGCTTATATTTAATCGAAAAGACCCGCTTGCGATCCACTAAGTTCTGATGGTGGGACAAGGTTCCAAGTCAGATTCTTTGAAGAGCATTTTACTCTTGTTTCATAGCCTTCCTCTATTTAGGTTGTTTCAAGGCATGTGCGGTAGTTTTTGGCTCTTGTGGCAGTATTTTTCGGACAAAAAGGTTAAGCTTGTGGGTAGGCTTGGCTATTGAAGTGCATCATTATGCATGAGTCAACCGATACATTCATTGTAATAATTGGCTTGTTTTTCATGTTGGATTGCTAGTATTAGTTGAGTTTACGTAACAATGGATTTAAATGGCCATGTTTGATTTTCTTGTCCAAATCTTGCATTTTGTAGACTTAATTGGTACTAATAGACACCTCGTATCCACAAGCACCTATATCTTCCCTTGTGATCATCATTATTAGGTCGCTCGTGGATATTTTTTGTGAAATTTTTTTAATTGAAGGCCGTTCACAAGTACGGTAGAAGATGTTGAAGGTCATTCACATTAGAATGGCAGTATAAGAAGGCCACAAACACTACATTTTGGTAGTAGAAGGATTGACCTAAAGATAGGCGACACTGAAGTTCAAAATGGCCAAGGAAGAAATAGAGGACTGTTGTCCGAGATCTGCGCCAAATTCTGGGAATGATCCGAGAAAAATCAGCCCTTGAGTTTAACTCCAATGGATTTATTTCCTGAAGCGCTAGGAAATTGACTACAAGAACTCTCAAATTGGACTAACGGTTCATCTATAGCGGAGCAAAGATGTCAGCGGGGTGAAGTAGCAACAGGTAGGCGTGAACCACTCCAAGTCGGCACGAGATGAAGCACCTACGGCCTACTCCATCCATATTGCCCATGCCATGATCCTTTTGTACGATCTGTAGCAAAGAGCATGAGTTATGCCAAAATCTGGCATGAGTCATGCTAACCCATACATGTCGTGTGCTCAAGGGCCTTTTCCACCCAAAAAATGGTTAAGTATGGGTACAGACCATCCTGTTTCACATGGTCCGTGCCGTTTTAAGTCCACAATGTTAAGACCATCCAGTGGGGTGTGAAGAATAAAATGGCCCATGAAAAATGGCTGAGCAAAATGATGATTCTGTTGACGGCCCATGCCAAATGACATGGACCATAGAATAGATGTGAAAAAATGAAGCTCTAAACGATGAGATGCACCAGATGACGTGGACCGTGCCCAGCACAGCTATGCCCGATCGCGTACCCCACGCCAGCACGAGGCATGCAGCCTGTGCTAGATCTGACGAACCACACCGGTACAAGGCCACGTCAGTGGCACAGGTTGTGCCATCTGCATCGGTCTGTGTCAGCGGTGGTTGGCTAGGGTTTTGGCCTATTTTGGGTATTTTTAGGGGAAGTCCTCTACTACTAGGGTTAAAACTCTTAGAAAGTCTTGGATCATATTTGGTAGATTGAAGAGAAACTTAGAGAGAGAAATACTCTCTCTTCTCTCTGGTTCTTTCTCTCTTCTCTTTTTATTTTTCTTTGTTCCTAAGATGTGGAATTCAATGAATTATTTGAATTCCATGTCTAGGGAGTAGTTTCTATAGCTTGGGGATAAATTTGTATTCATATGTGGATTAATGCTTTTGAGAGATTCATTTGATCATCCTAATTTTATGTGCTTGTAATATTATGATGGCTTGTTATTGAATTATTATAATTGCGTTAATGATACACTCCATTAGCACACACTCTAGTCTATGTTCATATTGGTACAAATATTGATACCCTCGGGGGAAGAGAAACCTGGATGTGATATGGGTAGTGTTGTCCGGGTCCACATGGGTGTGTGCGCGTAGGTCTTTTCTGAGTTTTACTGTTACAATAACAGCACGCCGGTCTTAGTTGGCGAGTTGGTCCGAAGGGTTATGGGTAGAGATAGGATATGGTAGCAAGCAAGGGTTGTAAGAGGTCCTAGTGTTATTGATAAGGTGACTACCTCCCTTTGCATCCTTATAGGCCTAAGGGGTAGAGCATCCATGGTGTAGTGCCTCATATAAGGAAGAAACATATCTATGCAACATTGGACTCCCCTAATTACGGAGGTGGTGTCGTTGGAAGATTGCAAGAGCACCCTACGTGACAGGTATGGGGAAGAGCTGACCATCAACCACACCATGTGCTATGAGCACTAGATTAGGTTGTTGATGTCTTACATGTGATTGAATCGAGAATCATAACAATTAATCAACCATGTTACGCAAATATTCCCCAAGTGTCTATCTATATAGTTTACTTGCATTTTATCTTTCATGTTATTAGTTGTTAGTTGAAAAACCCAACCCCCCCCATTTTACTATGCTAATTATTCCTAGCAACATAGACAGATTGATGACCCATACATGGTTGTGTTTTAATTGACTATTAGGCCCTAGCATCTCTGTGAACATACCCGGACATGCCCCTAACTTCCCCATAGGTAGCTTAGTAGTGAGTTGAGTGCAGAACTATAAATTTCCATGCTCAAACCCCTTCACTTGGATTAATTTGAGCTACGACTTTGAACAACCCCGGGTGAAGCTGGGTCAAATTTTGGCGCCACTACTGGGGATGCTAGTTAAGTTTAATTGTCAATTAGCATAATGTGATAGATGAGTAGTTCGTATTGGTTTCTTTCCTTGTTTGTTTTGTTTTTTTGCTGTTTCAACCTTTTGTGATAGTAATCTTTTTTCCTTTAATCCATTTTCCTTTTGTAGGGTACTGTTAACCCTTAGTTTATGGTACATACTCATACCACAAACGCAGGAGTTTTACATTACCTTAATGAAAACACAGGTAGTCAGAAATGAAGGAAACATAGATCTAGAGTAGGGGTTAAACCTAGATCGGTTTTGGTGATAGAAGAGCCGCTAGAGATGGCAGAGGATAATAGGACATTGAGGGAGCTCATAGCTCCGAATTTAGAGAGCCATCCATTATGTATCATGTTCCCTCCATTGCTACCAAATGTGAACTGTGAGTAGAAGAGCGGGATGATACACTATCTCCCCACTTTCCACGGTATGGCAGGGGAAGATCCTAACAAACACTTTTCAGAATTCCACCTTGTCTGCACAAATATGAAGCCTCCAGGTGTTTCGGAGGATGACTATAATCTACGAGCATTTCCATTCTCTCTTCAAGATGGGGCTATGGATTGCCTGTAATATTTACCTCCTAGTTGTATAAGCTCCTGGATGGATATGAAGAGAATATTTCTGGAAAAGCACTTCGGCATCCAAATCTTCCGAACTGAAGAAGAAGCTATCAAATATCACCCTAGGAGCTACTAAATCACTTTATGACTACTGGGAGCATTTTAAGAGGTTACTAACAAGCTATCCATACCATTCTTTTAAGGAGGGAGACCTAGTTTACTACTTTTTATAAGGGGTTATGTGATAAAGACATACATATGGTGAATGTCACATGTAATGGATCAATCGCCAATAAAACCCTGAAGGACGTGATGGCTCTCTTTGAAGAAATGGCCAATGGAATGTGACAGTTTGGCACAAGGTCAAGGGTTATGGTCTCGGAAGAACCTTCCCAATTCCCTAAGTTGGAAGACCAAGTTCAAGCTCTTGCTTCCATTATGAATGAGCTCTTAAGAGGGAAGGTTCATCAGGTCAAAGTGTGCGGGGTATGCAACCTTGACCACAACACTGAGGCGTGTCCCCAAGTAGCGGAAGACTTACAAGAGGTGAATGCCGTGGAATAAAACAATGGGAATAGGGAGAAGTTTGCTAGGGGTTAATAACTACAGGGGTTTCGAGGGAACCAAGAAGGCAGAAGGCAAGATCCCTATGCAAACTCGTTCAACCCAAGGTACCGGGACTATCCAAATTTCTGTTGGAGGGAGAAGAACCAAGCTTAAGGGTATTGAGGTGGACAAGCTCCACCTCAACCATATCCAAGGGGTAAGGTCCTTCCAACAACCACACCTCTCTCTACACGTCGGACTGGGAAGAGATTTTGGAAGCCATCGATCAATTAGGGAAGAAGCATGAGGTTTTCACGGAAAGGACAATGCACAAAATTGAAGATCTTGGAAATAGGGCCTTTTTGAGTATAAAAAATGTTAAAGTCCAAGTCAGTAACTTACCACCTTGATGAGCTAACTTGAGGCCAAAGATTCCAGCAAACTCACTTCCTAACCGGAGATCAATCCAAGGAATGTGAGCGCACTCAAGTTGAGAAGCGGGAAGGAAGTTTGTGATTCTGAGAAGAAGGTGTTGCAAGAAGATAATAAGGTGTTAGGGGCTAACAAAGAAAGTTTTGAAGAGAATGAAATTTTTGTCGAGAAAGAAACTTCCACGGAGTGACCACCGCCCGAGGCACAAGTGATTATCCCACTGCCATTTCCAAATACTTTGAGGGGAAGGCCAAGGGTAGTTTCCAATGATCCAAGCATTCGACGAATCTTTGAAAATTTCGAGGTAACAATCCCTATCTTAGAGCTTATAAAAAATGTGTCAGTGTATGCTAAATTTATTAAAGTTGCATGCACAATAAAGAGCAGTAGATCAACTAAGAATTTAGTGCATTTAAAAATTGGAGAAGTCACCGTTTTGAACCACAAAAAATTGCCTGAGAAATGCGACAACCCTTGGATGTTCTCTATTCCTATCTCCTTAGGTGGAAAGCTAATTGAAAATGCCATGATAGACTTATGAGCATCCATAAATGTGATCCCATATAGTCTTTTTGAACGCCTAGATATAGGTCAACTTAGGGACACTAGGGTGATTGTCCAACTCATCGATCACTCCCAAGCTAGCTCTCGTGGGCTAGTGGAGAATGTGATGGTGCGGGTTGGGAAGTTGGTGTTCCCAATGGACTTTTATGTCCTTAATGTGGCGCTCAAAAGAAGTGCACCCCAAATACTATTGGGGAGACCATTCCTTAAAATTTCAAGGACTAAAATCTATGTCCATTTGGGAACCCTAGCCCTAGAAGATTACACGGATAAGGTTGGATTAGACATCTATAAGTCTAGGCATGATTAGTCTAATTCATCATTTGTGTGCAAAGGCGTAACCTTATGGGATGAGCATGATCTATGTGACACTTCTTGCATAACAAATGAAAATGAATGTTTGGATGAATCCCTTGTTGATGATGATAGTGTTGACAATTCCTATACATTGCATGATTCAAGTGACAATATCTCTGTGTTAGAATGCTTTTCCATGCTAACTAACTTGTAGTGAGAAAGGAAGAGCGTTGAGGGCATAAAACCCTCTCGACCTCCTCCTAAACCCAAAGTGATGTCTACGGACTCAACCTTAGCAAGGCTCGGAAGTTCATCTTCTATGGAGGACGAGGCATCTAAAAGTAAGGGTGACACGTTGTGGAGACCTCTCCACAATAATGTCATCGTGGGTGGAGTTGCCGATGGCGATTTCGAAGACCTAACGGTAGGTTGTTCTAACTAAAATTCATGACAAAGAAATAAGCCGTGAGGACGAAAAAATATACAGTGTTCTTTTTTCTTTGATTTTGTGATTTTGAGTAGTCATTAGATAGATTTTGCATGTTTGCAATGAGGATTTTGAGATTAATCCCTTGTTGGTCTATGAATGTGAAGTTCGAGTCTCATGATTTTGTTTGGATGGAATTAGGCTTTATGGGTGACATAGTATTTTCAAAAAAAGAGGGAAAACTAAGGAAAAAGGGTCAAAATTTTGGCAGCCCCGTGCCAGAATTTGGCACAAGCCATTCCAATCGATACAACTCATGTCATAGCATGTTGACATGAGGAGCCTCGCCTAGGTTTTGGCACAGCCCGTTCCAAGCAATACAGTTCGTTCTTGATGACCTTGGCACGAGAGTGTATGCACGAGTACCTCTGACACGAGGGTATACGTGTCGTCACCAGATTTGAATTGTCAAATTGTTCCAAAAATGAAAATTTTTTAAAATTCTGAATTTTAATCCAAAAAAAAAAAGAAGCATTTTTTGGTTCATAAATTTTGAAATTCCCTTATTCCTTAGGATTTTTTATGCAAATAGTACTTCCAACATTCCTTGTTATTAAATTGATTGGTACTATTGTCCCCTAATTTGCAATTTTCCAAATTCCATCCTTAACTTAATTGCACCTCTCTTCCTTATCACCCTTGCTGAATTTTTAGATCCTGGGTACATTCTTCCACCTAATTGAGTCATTTGACACATTCAAGCTTTTCAAGAAACACTCAATCACTCACTCGCACACACACACACTTGGCGAATTTGAAAATTTGAAGCTATTCTCTCAAAAATTAGCAATTTTTGCTTCTTCTTGTATGGATCTTGCAACTCTTAGCTTCAAATTCTGTGTAATCCTCCGAACATCTTGTTTATTTTTTTTATTAACATTTTGGTGGTGTTATGTAAAGCATGATTCTTGAAAGGGTGTATGTTATTGAGGAAAGTGTTTGGAATGTATGCATAATCTCGTGTTTGAAGAAAGTTTGGGTGGATTGATGTTTTATTATGCCTGGATTATATGTTCTTCATGTGTTAGGTGATTTAGGAAGGGATGAATCTTGATTGCATGATCTTGGTGATGGGTTGATATGAATTGCTATGAGTTTAATGATTGATGAGAATATTCTTGTTTGAATAGCCTTCATGTTGAAAATATCATGATTTTGTTAACTAGGCTATTTAGGAAGAATGTTGTCTTGTTGAATGATATTGTGGCTATGCCCTTGTTTCTTATCACACTAACACTTTTTCCTTCATTGTGTTAGGTTGCCTCTGAAAAGAGTGTTTCAGAGAAAAGGAAATCTTTCTGGGGGTGAGAAAAGGAAGAAATCGGCCAAGGGTGCAAACCACGAGCCGGCGAATCCCCTTCCTCGCAACCCCACATTCGTAACTGAAGAATTCATGGGATTAACCAGCATCTCCAAGACTGTAGCCCGGAGGTGGAGGTAATTGAAGAAGCCAAAGAAGAGTATATTCGGACTGGATTTGCGTGCAAAGACTCCTTGGAGGCTCTAGGCCTACTCGAGCCTGTTACCTATCTATTAGGATGGGTAGGCCTAGAGGGTTTCCTCGAGAAGCACTTAAAGACATACATCAGGTGTACTTTGGAGTTCCTAGCTACTCTATCGAAAGCCACAGATGCATATGGTCATCAGGAAATCAAGTTTCATTTGGACAACAAAGAGTATACGATAACACACAGGGAGGTGGCTCATGCTTTTAGATGGAGGTACAGTAGAGACATTTTGAGGACACGTCGAAAGGGGTTTCCATTCTCCCTTGGGAAGTTTTGGAGGCAACTGACAAGGAAAGACTGGAAGAACTTGTGCAAAAGCACTGCTATAGTTCATCCGGCAATGCATTATGTTCAAAGGTTGCTAGCAATGAGGGTATTTTATCATGGTGAGCTAATGTATTGCTCGGGTTTGGATGTGTATTACCTTTAGGCGATGACTCTTGAGGGTAACTTCTACCCAAACTTAGTGGGATCTTTAGTACAAGAATGCGTAGCAATGAGGGAGAGAAAAAGTGGAAAGATTTTGATGGGTGGCATGGTAGGGCTTTTGGCACAATATTTGGGACATCCTGTCACTCAGCATGCATTGGACAACTTTGGGAGATCGTGAATGAAGTACACTATTGAGAAGTTGGATAAGGCATCCATGATAGCACCTACAATGTCTGAGGACCATTTTGTGTGGTTATATGGCGGGGAGACCACTTGTAGTTTCATGATCCTTCCTCAGCCGGAGCGTACTGTTATTACCCATGAGACGAGTTTGGATGATTTGTTCCTTGATCCCAACCCACGCTTTGAGAAGGAATTCTACAGAGTTCTATCCAACCCAGAGATAAAGATAGATGAGGTGGATGGTGAGACTTCTTCTAGGGCACCACCTAGCCAAGCTAAACTATTCGCGAACATCCTAGACCGATTGCATACGCTAGGGGAACAACTTGTAAGTTCTACCCAAGCTATGCAAGAAGTCATTCTCGCGGTAGGTAGCATGAAATTGCAATTGGAATTTTTTGGCACTATAATGGAGTCTATGATGGCCATAATTCAAGCGACAGGGTACTTTGAGAATGATGAGGTGAGGCAAGAAAAGGAGGGTTCTCCGGGGCCGCAAGTGTAAGAGTTACCACTTTCCCAACCTCACTTATGTGTTTCTACTTTTTGTGCATTAGGGACAATGTATTGTTTAAGTGTGGGGGATGGAGTAGTGAGCACTTATGGAGTTTTCATCTTGGGATCCATCAGTGTTTTTTGGTGTTTTCCTTTGGAGTTTTTGTTGTTTCTTTGGTGACTTTGGTGTTTGCTTGTTTTGGGATGTTTTGGATGCTTATTTGGAGGTATGACTTTCTTGGTAGGATTCATAGCTTGTATTGGGGTAGTTGTTTCAGAAACTTTGGTGGTGTAATTTTGAGTGTTTCATTATCTTCATGTATTATGAAGCCAAACTTTGGGACATTTTGGGAAAAGGGAAACTTAGGGAACAATGGGAAAAGCCTGGATAGGTCGAAACTCCTAGGTAAAAATGAGAGGCTAGGCCCTGCTTGGTTTATGAACCTAGGCTAAAATGAGAGGCCATGTGGAAAAGGGTGAGAATGTGGGCTCAACATGTGTGAAAGCTAGGATGAAAAAAAGGAAAGGGGTCCTAGGAAAGATGAGAGAAATTGAGAGAAAACAAAAAAAAACTAGATTGACGATACATTTGCATCATCCTTGGTTGTAACTAAGTTGAGAATCTAGAGTTATCCTTAGTTACAACCTAGTCGACAACTCTTGAATTTCCTTGGTGGATTATTTTTGGTGACGAATCTTTGATTGCTTTTGAGGAACTTTTTGGGAAAGTAAGCTATTTAAACACTTATCTTTCTTTGCTTACCCTTTCTTCACTTTATTTTGGGTGGTTAAATTACTTTAGGTTCTCGGAGGAGTGTGAGAGTTGTGAGATTCTTGCTTCTTTGGGGGGAAATAGGGTAACCTAGAAATAAGTTGAATGCTTCAGTTAACTTATACCTGCATGCTACACTTTGCTTAATCATTTTCTTTGTCTTTATTTACTCGAGGACGAGTAAAGGGTTAAGTGTGGGGGTCCAATGTGCATAATTATGTGTGTGTTAATTGATGTATTCGGCGTAATAATTGGCTTGTTTTTCATGTTGGATTGCTAGTATTAGTTGAGCTTACGTGAAAAGAGGTTTAGATGGCCATGTTTGGTTTTCTTGTCTAAATCCCACATTTCTTTAGACTTAATTGGTACTAATGGACACCTAGTATCCATGAGCACCCAGATCTTCCCTTGTGATCATCATTATTAGGTAGCCCGTGGGTACTTTTCATCACATTTATATTGAAGGCCGTTCGCAAGGATCTTAGAAGATGTTGAAGGCCATTCATATTAGAATGGTAGTAGATGAAGGCCTCAAACACTACATTGTGGTAGTAGAAGGATTGAGTTAAAGATAGGCGGCGTTGAAGTTCAAATCAGCTAAGGAAGAAACAAAGGATTGTTGTCCGAGAGTTGCTTCAAGTTATGGGAACAATCTGAGAAGAATAACCCCTTGAGGTTGGTTCCATTAGATTCATCTCCTCGAGCGCTATGAAATTTACTACAAGATCTCAAATCGAACTAACGGTTCATCGATAGCGAAGCAAAGAAGTCATCTGGGCAAAGTAGCAATGGGCAGGCACAGACTGCTCATAGCCGGTATGAGACCAATCACCTATGGCCTGCACCATGCCATACAGCCTGTGCCAGTGTCCTTTGACATGATCCATGCCAAAATCTGGCATAGGCTGTGCCAACCCCTACAGGTCGTGCGCTCAAGTCCCTTTTTCACTCAAAAATGGCTAAGTATGGGCGCGTACCATCCCATTTCACACAGCCCACACCGTTCCAAGTCCAAAATGTCAAGAAAAGCCAGTGAGATATGAAGAATGAAGTGGCTCGTGCCAAAAGACTAAGCAAAACAATGATTTTGTTGATGGCCCGTGCCAAACGATACAGACTACTGATCAGAGGTGCGAAAACAAAGCTCCAGACGATGCAAACCATGCCCAACACGGTCGTGCCCAATCATGTGCCCTGTACCAGCACGAAGCATGTGGCCCATTCCATATCTGACAGATCATGTTGGAACGAGGCCACAATGGCACGGGTCGTGCTATCTGCTGTGGCTGACTAGGGTTTTGCTCTATTTTGGGCCTTTTTAGGCTCAATCCCCTACTACTGTAAATATAGCATTAGTCTACTAGGGTTCAAAATTTTAGAAAGTCTTGGATCATATTTGGTAGATTGAAGAGCAACTTAGAGAGAGAAACACTCTCCCTTCTCTCTAAGTCCTCTCTTCTCTTTTTATTTTTCTTTGTTCCTAAGATGTGGAATTTAACCTTGTCTAGGGAGTAGTTTCTAGAGCTTGGGGATAAATTTGTATTCATGTGTTGATTAATGTTTTTGTGAGATTCATTAGATCATCTTAATTTTATGTGCTTGTAATATTATGATTGCTTATTCTTGAATTGTTATAATTGCATGAATGATACACTTCATTAGCACACACTATAGTCTGCATTCATGTTGGTGCAAATATTGATACACCCCAGGGAAGAGAAACTTGTATGTGATATGGGTAGCGGGGTTCGGGTCCACGTGGGTGAGTGCACGTAGGTTTTTTTTATTTTTACCTTTACATTGACAGCACAACAGTCTTGGCTGGCGAGTTGATCTGAAAGGTTACGGGTACAAATAACATATGGTAGAAATCTAGGGTTGTAAGAGGTCCTAGTGTCATCGATAAGGTGCCTACCTCCCTTTGCCTCTTTATAGGCCTAGGGGGTTGAGCATCTGTGGTGTAGTTCCCAAGACATAATTGTACAAGGGAGAAACAGATTTTCACAACGGTCGGACCATTGTTGCACTCCCCTAATTACGGAGGTGGTGCCAATAGAAGACTGCAAGAGCACCCTACGTGACAGGTATGGGGAAGTACTAACCATTGACCACACCACGTGTTATGATCACTAGATTAGGTTTTTGATGTCTTACACGTGATTGAATCGAGGATCGAAACATTTATTCAACCATGTTACCCAAATATTCCCCAAGTTTCTGTCTATATAGTTTACTTGCATTTTATCTTTCATGTTAGTACTTGTTAGTTGGAAAAACCCAACCCCCTCCCCCCCCACCCTCTAAATTTTACTATACTATTCCTAGCAACATGGACGAATTGATGACCCGTATGTGGTTGTGTTTTAATTGACTATTAGGCCCTAGCATCTCCGTGGACATACTTGGAATTGACACTAACTACCCCTTAGGTAGCTTAGAAGTGAGTTGGGTGTACAACTATAAATCTTATCTTTGACTCTCTCATAAGTCCTCCGCTCGGGTTAATTTAGCTACAACTTAATGACCCCGAGTGAAGGTGGGTCATGTTGATTTTAGATCACGTAACAACACCACTGTTAGTGGTAGGATGAGGGTGTTTGTCGTTTATTATGGTAAGGGGATTAGGGATGGGTGGCACTGTGTTAGGTTGGTGTGGTGGCTTAAGTTTTATAAGAGGGTTTAAACGTTGCGGGAAAGGATTATGATCAGATAGTGAAGGGGAAGCTGGACGGGTGCTTAAAGAAGGTCATGTACTAGACGTGTTTTGGTTGGGAGAAAGTAATAGAGTTGTTTTGTTAGAAATTTGGGATACTGAGGGCTGAGTGAGTGGGAAAGAACTTAGAAAGGAAAAGGGAATTTTTTTTAAAAGGCAAAAAATGTGGGTATCTGCCCTTTACATATAAATTTTTTTTAACTCAAAACACTCATCATCGATGAGCGGGGATTTTCATATTAAGGGATCCCACACCCTAATGGAAAGCCAAAAAGTTTAATTTACAAGACAATCCAAACAAGATCCTATATCAATATGTGAAGCTCCTGATGATTGAATTCTCTTGACTGTGTTTCCTTCTATAAGCCCTCCACTCCTGTGTTAAGATCATGAAGGCCAGACAATCAAGAGATTTCAAACAAGGAGTATCCAATGATGTGAAGAGAGCCAAGCTAATGTAGTGGTGTTTCTATCTGAATTGAGGGAATAAGGTTTCCCTACGGTTGAGAAACAAGAATCTCTGTGATGTTTGAATTTCTTCGAAATGTGTGATGTATCCTCTTCTAACTGCTAATTTTGCTAGAAAGTTAGGGGTTTGGTTTCCTTCTCTATGAATATGGCTGAAGATGACAATTTGAAATGTTGAGGTCGCTAATTTGATCCGGTCCCGAAGCTGCTTCAGAGGCCATGGGCAAAGCTGACCATGAATGATTTGTATCGCCGCAGCACAATCCGATTCAATTTGAACATGATCAGTCCTTCCCCTTGCAGCTTCTAATCCTGCGAAGATAGCCATCATTTCAGCCTTTAAAACTACAAGATGAGGCAGTAAGGGGGTATTATCCATTCACATACAACATGATTCAGCATGTAAAACCCGTATATCAGTATCCATAATAACACACCCTAGACCTAACTTATTCCCTTCTAGGGCTGCATCACAGTTAACCTTAAGCCCAATGTCAGGTGGTTCCCCTTTTATTAGGTTTAGCCTTTTTATCCTTTTCCTTTTACAGGGTGGCATTAATCCATTGGAAACCAGGGTACATTGTGTATGGCAACTAGCTTTAGGATGAACTGAGTAGATCATGAAACAAAGATTAGAAATGTTTTTCCATTGAGCATGAACATAGCTCTTCTTATTTTTATGAGTTAGTTTATTTCTGGTTTTCCATAACTCCCAGTATATTAAACAAGAAAGAACAATCATTATGGAAAAGTGATCAGATGAAGAAGATTTAAGAGACCAGTAATATTCCACTCTATCCCTAATATTGTTGAAAGATCTAACTGGTAAATTAAGAGCTTCATGCATTTTATTCCATAAAACCATAGATGTGGCACATGAATTAAAGTAATGTGTTAGAGAATCTATACTTTCATATTCTGTACATTTGGAAGGTAAGTGTAGACCAGTTTTCATGAGAATATCTGCAAAAGGTAAAGCACAAAGTAGCATTTTCCACATAAAGAAGCTGACTTTTTTTGGCAAAATCTGGTTCCAAACGTTTGTAAAAATGGTCAGTTCAGGTTTTTAAGTCAAAAAACTTGAAAAGCTGATTTGATTGTAAAAAAACCATAAGTATCAGGTTTCCATATGATATAATCCTGCTGATCTGTTAAAGTCATATCCTTCAAAAGCTCCAAGTTTATGGAAGAGTTAAATAAATATGAGAGTTGAGGGATGTAAATACCTTTGTTTAGCTGAAATTCAGCTACTGTAAGAAATGGAAAGGGGACTTGTACCTGGGTGTCTTCCAACTGATTAATAAGAGAGCCTGAGCCTAACCAATTAGCTATCCAAAAATTGGAAGATCCCTTTTCTATGATCACCTATGAGTTTGATTCTACCCTTTTATTAACTTTTCTAAACCTAGCCCAGGTTTCAGATTTTCTAGCATGGGGGAGGGGGGGTAATGACCACATAAATTTAGACTAAGTTGACTGTCCTAATTGAAGTTTCCACCAGATTTTAGTTGAGAATGAGTTTATTATTGATTGAATATGCCTTATACCTAGACCTTGTTCTTTCTGTGAATATGATATTCTATCCCAGGAGATCCAGTGCTTGTTTTGTCCATGTTCTGATTTCCCCCACATGAAATTACTAAATATGGATTTAATTTTATGAATTGTGTGCTTAGTTGGTGCTGTGACAGCCTATGTGTGTTGAGGTATAGAGGTTACCCCCTCCTGAAAGCCATTGATTTTTCCAGTTAGATATTTTGTTATTAACCGAGTCTATTAATGTTTTGAAGTGAAGATTTAGTTTCCTTCCTTTAAAAACTGTGACACCTAGGTAAGAGAAAGGAAGTGTTCCTTGGGTCATGTTGGTTAAGTCCTTAATCTCTTTTTTCTTATTCCCACTTAACTTCCCTGAGTAATATGCATTTTTCTGAAAATTTACTTTCTGACCAGTAGCTTTTTGATAAATTTCCAGGAATGTCATTATGTTTTTTTGGGATTTTTTTGTCCCATTTAGAAACACCACAGTGCCATCAGCAAAGGACAGCTGATTTATTGTGTTTGCTGATCCTGGAGTTTGAAATTGTTTAATGTTTCCATTTAAAAATTGGATCCTAAGGTTTCTAGTTAGAAGTTCTGTCAAGATGTTAAAGAGGAAGGGTGATAGTGGATCGCCTTGTTTTAAACCTCTAGTAGGTTTAAAAAAACCACAAGGTGATCCGTTTATCAGAACTGAAAACCAGGTTGAGTTAATGTTATTCATTATGATTTTTACTATGTGACCATGAAATCCCAAATTTAATAGAAGAGTGTTGATGGCTGACCAAGAAACACGGTCAAATTCCTTCATCATATCTAATTTAAGAATTAGATTTAAGGATTCATTTTTCTAGTCAAGCAGTCTAACTGCCTCCTTCATCATAAGAATATTATCCGCAATGTCCCTACCTTTTAAAAATGCTGACTGTTCCTCTAAAATTAGGGAGCTCATGAATGGTTTGATTCTTTCTACCATGATCTTAGACATCAGTTTATTGATGAAGTTGGAGAGACTTATGGGTCTGAATTCACTAAAGGCTTTAGGAGTTTTTGTTTTTGGTATTAATGTAATCAGTGTGCTTGCCACTGATTTTGGTATGGGAATACCAGCTTGGTATTTCAGCACTGCAGTTAGAACATCATTTTTTATTATCTCCCGTGACTTCCTGTAAAAGAATCCTGGAAAGCCATCTGGCCCAGGGGCTGCAGATGGAGATAATTCAAAGACTGCTGATTTGATTTCATCCATGGTTATAGGTTCTAATAATTGGATGTTGTTCTGATCAGATATAGAAGGATGGATTTCCTTCATTAGGAATGAAAGGCATTGGCCCGATGGATCATCATTTCCATCGGATAGAAGTGTTTTGAAAGAGTTTACTGCTGCATCACCTATTTGTGACTAAGAGTTCAACCAGGTACCATCCTGATCTTGTATTTTCATGATTTCTAGTCTTGCATGGTTTTCAGTGATAGACTTATGAAAGTATTATAAATTTAAATCTCCATCTTTAAGCCACTTCATCCTAGTCTTTTGTGTTAGGAAAATGTTTTGTTCAACCAAATGTCTAGTTAATCTAGCCTTAACCCTGTTCAAATTAATTCTGTCAGTAACTGAGTGTGATATGTCATAAAGGGCTTCCAAGTTAGCAACTTCGGTTTCAGATGTTGTTATGTTATCATAAACATTGCCAAAGACCAGTTTGTTCCATGTTTTTATTTCATTTTTAAGTCTTTTTAGTTTTGAGGAGAAGCCAACTAGACCCTGTTCCTGAATGGGTTGGGACCAACTATTGGAGATTAGGTCCATAAATTCCTCTCTATTAAACCACATTTCCTGAAACCTGAATGGTTTAAGGGATGTGATGTCTGAGTTTTAAATGTCTAGTAGCATGGGAGAGTGATCAGATGATGTTCTGCTTAGGATTTGGACAGAGGAGTGGTTGAATGAGTTAAAAAACTATTATTTCCCATTACCCTATATAGTCTATTGGAGGTGGGGTTTACAGATCTGTGGTTGCTCCATGTTAGATGGTTTCCTACTATGCTTAAATCTGATATCTAAACTTCATTAATAAAGGAATCAAAATCTGTAATAGAGTTCAGATTTTGAGAACTAGGACCAGAGTATTCATCCATTGACCTTATGACATTAAAATCACCTTTAATTAGTGTTTGGGAGTTATCAACTCTAGTAGTCAAATCCTTGTAAACCTGAAGTCTATCCTCTCTATTATGTGGAGCATAAATGAATAAGGCCTTAATTGTCTTAGCCATAATTTTAATGTTTATTTCCACTTGTATGTAATGATTATGGGTTTTAATCAGATTTAGGTCAATCCTATCAGAGTACATGATCCATATCTTATTATGAATCATACCTAAGTGATGTCGAAAACAAAACATCTTTTTGTACATGTCAAGCTGGTTTAATTTACCTTTAG
Source organism: Rubia yunnanensis (assembly GCA_037428765.1). Lineage (NCBI taxonomy): Eukaryota > Viridiplantae > Streptophyta > Magnoliopsida > Gentianales > Rubiaceae > Rubia > Rubia yunnanensis. The sequence goes on along the minus strand of CM075069.1, from coordinate 56,898,784 downwards.
GTTCAATAATAACTAATAAGTCCAGTTTATGTTTCTTAGACAAATGTTTTAGCCTAACTTGAGAAGTTGATAAGCCTCTAACATTCCAAATTATGCATTTAACTGTCATTAGAAACTTTATTTTTTAAAGCTAACCTGGAACTCCTTTTGGGGAGATTAACCTGAGTTGATGTTTGTAGGTCAGGTGAGTCTGATGATAGGGACATGGGATTTTGCTCTTGCTGTATAGCCTTAATGTTAGCATCCTTGATGTCCCTGAGAGTGTTGATGTGTATGTGCTTCTCCTTAACCTGTGGAGAGTCAATATCTGAAATAATTTCCTTATTAGGGATCCAGGAAAACTGATCAGAGAGAGATATCTGAATTTATGGGAGTTTTGACTTTATCACATAATGTATCATCATTAAAAGAGGTTAAAAGGATATTCTTCTTTTGTGGAGATGATGGAGTTGTGTTGTAGCCTCTGGATTCATAGCCTTCCTCTAAGTGATCTTCAACTGAGTTGGTTTCCGAGGTATTTTCTACAGTATCTATGATTTGCTAGTTGTGGAGCAATTCTTGTAATGACTGAATGTTTCCTTCTGAGTGATCCACTTGTAAGTAAACTGTATTTTCTATCCTTAGGGGTTTCGAGTTAGAGGCTTTGAGCTGGGAAGCGCTATTCTCTGTATCCTTAGCCTTGCCATCTCTATGAGAATTTTCTTGTTGTTCATTATGGTATGTCTGTAAAGCTTGAGCATGCTGATCATCAGAGTTTATTTCCTCTAGGATAGCAAATCTATTTCCAGAAGTGGAGGCAGTGTTTTCAACACTTTGAGGGGGAGCCACAGGTAGTGGGGTGGTAGTTTTCAGTTGGCTTTTGTTAGGCTTAGGTTGGTAGACCTTAGTGATGGGTTGGTGTCTTTCCTTGGTATTATTTGGTAAGTTTCTGATTTCCCATGACTTATCTTCCATAGGATGTTTAGGTTCAGCAACCTTCTTTGTGTTTTGAACTCTTGAACCATGGGTTTCCATATGGTTAACATTAGTCACCACTTGATCTCTTTTATAGTGGAATTCACTATGTCTAAGCTTAAGACATTTTCTACAGTATTGTGGGAAATCCTCGTAGGTTATAGCATAAGATTTGTTATGAGCTATCGAGCCTAGCCTAATCTTATTCGGTCTAGGCTTGGAAACATCCATTTCTACACATAAGCAAATTGTGGATGGCCTAGTTAAGTTCCTAGTGGGGGCATCAGCAAACAAGAGTTCTCCTAAAGAATTCCCCAAATCAGTAATAGCTTTAGGGTGGAAGAAGTATACCGGAGGAAATTCCACAGTAAGCCACACCGGAGCTAGAGCTGATTCCTCCACGTAATCGAAGTTTTTCATCCATTTGATGATGCGCATGATGGTGCTTCCCATGGACCAGGTTCTTTTTAGCCAGCAACGATGGTAATCCTCATCTAAATTGAAGGTGATTCTGATGTGCCTAGAGTCCATTGCCGATAGGTGAACTTCGCCTTTGAAACCTATGGTCTTGATTTGATCTCTGAGGAATTCCATTGTTGGGCGGCCTCTGCTGAATTTGCCGATAAGGGCTTTTGAGAATGGAGCAGCTAGAAGGTCAATTTCGTCCTCCGGGTATAGGACTACGAGTTCCCCTTTGTAATTTAAGTGAGGGTGGAGGTCTGGTGTAGATGGGATGGCAGGATAAGAGGTTTGTTTCAGGGTTTGGGCGAAAGATGGGTTTGCCATGTTCCATGGGGTCGCCGCTATGGCCAGGAGTGGAGGTGATAGAGACTCATAACTACTGCCAAATCCCTACGAACTGCAAAACCCTTCACAAATATCCATCTCACTTATGTGATAAAGCTTACGCCAGCCAATTATAATAATTTGAAACTATAAATTCAGGCCACCCTTGAAGTCCATGATCTCTTAAAGTTATTGGATAGTTCTCACTCTATGCATGTTGCTACAAACAGCGATGAGGCAGCGCCTCCTCAACAAACAACAAACCTTCAGGATCTCTCTTGGAAGAGAATGGATCGTCTGCTTTATGGAGCCATTCTCAGCACTTTGAAATTCCTGGGGAGTTATACATTTGTGTATTGATAAGACCATTCACTATTTCTTGAAGCTCAATCTCTCCCCCGGATGAACCATAACAATAATTGTGATAGAAAAAATACCAATTCAAATTAAATGTATTCAAAATAATATTATTAGATGTACATGGGTCCTAGTTATAAATTTTCCCATTTTCATCCATTAAATAATATTTAATTACTTGAAAGGTCTTGATGCCAGTCGCCTCGTTGGTGACACAAACCCATTATACTGAAATTTGGGATCTCTTGCCGTGCACATATGCCAAAGCTTCCCAGGGTTGTGTCAAACAACTCAAGGAGCATCTTCGCTGTGCTGACAAAGGTTCTCTCTCCATCTCCGACTACATGCATTTGTTGAAGGGTATGGCTAATCTTCTTGCCTCCATTGACAATTCAGTTTATCCTAAAAACCTCACTGATTATATTTTGCGAGGTTTGGATATAACCTATAAGCCGGGTGTTGACGGTGTTAATGCGAGGGGACTCACCAATTTCTTTCGACGAGCTTCATCAGAAACTTATCACTCGTGAGTTGTGTAGCAAGATGGAACAAAAGTCCATATCCATCCCAGCCACTACTTTGAATGCACAGTTCAAGCCTTTTAAACAAAAGAACAGCCCCTTCAGTCCTCCATACATTCCTGAACACAATGACCCTTCACAACATTGCCATCGACACATCGTTGAAACAGGCTTATCTATGCTCACTCATTCCAACAAGCTCATTACTGAGCATTGGCTCAATGATGACAAATATAACAGTTTTGAATCTTTTTTTTAAATCTTTTGTTCTGATTGGAGTAAATTTATTACATACTCCCCTGGCATTCCATACACAGATATTTACATACTCCCCTGGCATTCCATACATAGATATTTGATCCTATCATCATTAAGATTTTGAGTTGTTCAAAGAGGATCGGGTAGCTATAGTTTTTGGTGTAGATGTGTAGTCCCTTTTATTGTATTTTCTAGTTTGATCATTTATTGTTAATTCCTCAGGATTTTCAGTTTTTTTCAGCAGAGAGTTCAACTTGTTATTGGATTCAATCAGGCTCTGCTCGACATATTTAAAGCTTAATGAATCTTCTAGAGTTAGAGAGGAATGCCTTGGATTTATATGATCAGCATTAAGCCATTCTATTCTCTTGGATGATTTTTGACCGGAGGACAATAGAGGAGAGTTTCCAGCACTTATTTTAATGAATTCTTCATTCAGGCTTTGAACATTCTTTGTTAATAGATTTAAGTTTTGATGTTGAGTAGTTTCTGCTTCCTATGTAGGAGGGTGGACATAGTTGGACTCTTGTCCAGCAGATTCGTTACTCATTTTCTATGTTAGTTCAGAGGAGGAGGAAATAAGTGCAGGATTAACTTTAGGGGGGTATGCTAGTGTTATCACTTTTTCCATCAGTTGGAGCTCCAACAGAAGTTGAATTAGACTCAGATGAGTTCAAAGTGGATGAGTTATTAACATTCACATAGGGAGTATTAGAAACAACAGGTGATATGTTAAGCGAAGATGAGTTCAATATATTATTTTAATATTTTAATATAAATATATTATTTTATACAAATAATTTAATTTATTATTTTTGTATTATAAATAATAATTATATGATTTTTAATATAAGTATTGTTATTTATAGATCTCAGCCAAACAAATTGAATATCTTACTGTTGTCTTACTGAAAAGTCTTTTACTTGGTTCTAATGCTTCTGATGGTGGCTGTGATATTTAGATTTAATATGGTTTTAGATTTTGAATAATTAATGTTTGGTTTTCAAATTTTAACTATTTTGTTATAAAATTATTTATGTTTTGGTGGATATCATACATTATGTAATATTTTAGATTTGCATAATTATTAGCACATTTTTATATTAAATGAACTACATATTTTTAAACCAATGTGATGTATGTGATTTACATATATTTTTTAAGGATATGAACTAAAAAATATGTAAAGATGAAAATATGTAAATAAAATATTCACGAAAAATTATAAATAGATTTACATAGATTTTTAATCACATACGACATATTAATAAATTTAATATGATGAACTACAGATTTTTACATTAAATGTTTTTGTATATGAACTAGATATGACAATAATTCATGAAATACTTTTATATTTTTGTAGCATATTTGATCATGTGAAATAATTTTAAATTATATATGTTATTTTATAAATAATGCCGGAAATTAATATGTGTTTCCTTAGTGTAAACCAAACAGTAACAAAGGAAATGAGAGAGAATTTGATTCCCATTTTGTAACTGAACCAAACAGATTTTAAAAATTAGGGTTATTCATTTCCCTTTCCTGATTCATTTCTATTTCCTGATTCCTTTCCATTTCCCTTCTTGAACCAAATGACCCCTAAGTGATACTACAACATATTTACCATTTCTGTGTTAGACACGGGAGGTTTTCATTGTAATAGGCGCAATGGTTGTTCCATTTTAAATATATGTGTTGTGGTTTTGCTAAATTAGACAACTGTCTTTATTTTCTTGATATGGATAAAAAGGTTAATGACGTAAATATCAAAGGGGATAAAAAAATTTATTCCAATCCAACATAACTCTGGAAGTGTCGATTTGGCTACATGAACATAAAGCACAATAGAATCATTTGACTTGTAGTAGATTGAGAGTTGCAAATATTGTGATTATAAAATGACAAAATCACACTTCATAGCGATGGAAGATAGAGAAAGTGAACTATTAGTTCTTATTAACAAAGTTTTTTGTAAACCAAATGTGTTTAACTGCAAGAGGTAGATTCATGACTTCGTTAGCTTCACCGGCGATTTGAGTGGATATAGTCGCCTGCTGGATATGAGGCAAGTCTGATTCTTTTGAGAAATTTAAGGAGTTTCATAATGAATTTTAGAATATACTTGGCAAGAAAATTGAAGCAGTTTAATTAGATTGATGTGGTGAATAATTATGTCAGAAATTTGTTAACCATTAGAGAGAATGTGACATTCTTTCATAATTTAATCTTGTAGAAACACCTCAATGAATGGTATTTCCGCAAGGAAAGATGATACCTTATTGGATATGGTTAGTTCAATGATGGGTCAAGCCAGTCTTCTTGTTTCCTTATGAGGGACATGCTCTTCTTAAAAGGTAGTGTTCACACTAAACCAAGCTTTGTCTAAAATGGTAGGAAAGACACCATATGGGATATGCAAGGAAGGGTTCCTTGCATATCTTTTCTCTTAAATATTTGGGGTTGCGAAACATATGTGAAACAAGGTTTCCCAGTGAGCTTGCATCAAGTCTGATGAATGTCTCCTTGTCGGATACCCAAAAGATACAAAAGGGTATTACTTCTACAACCATTCTAAGAACTGTGTTTTGTTTCTCGAGAATGTGTCCTTTTGTAGAAGTATCATCTTTTGAAATTGACAAGTGGGAGGAATTTAAACCTCAATAAGTTTTGAGGTGAGCAACAATCAGTTCAAGAAACATCAACCCCTTCATGTGAAGTGGTGAAGATGAATATGGAAAACATTCTTCAAAATTACTAAAAACACTCATGCCCCAAGTAAGTCAGAAAGGTATAGGATTCGGACGAAGGTACATTTATGTCCTTGCAACTGAAAACTATGAAATCATACTTTCAGAAAGTGATGAACCTATGACTAACAGTTAAGCTTTGACAATCCCTAACTCTGCAGAATGGCTTAAGGCCATGAAAAAAATGAACAGTTTCTATGTGTGAAAATCAAGTTCAGAATTTGGTTGAATTACTAAAAGGGTAAGACTCAAATGATATAAATGGGTTTCCAAGATGAAACTAAAAATTTATTTTTTCAAGGCTAGATTGGTAGTTAAAGGGTATAAACAAGTCAATGAGATGGATTGTGATGAGATCTTTCTCCCGTTGGAATGCTTTAGTCTATTCAAATTCTCCTAGAAATTGCAGCTGATTCTAATTTTGAGATCTGGCAAATGAAGGTCATAACTGCCGTGCTTAATTGGATTTTGGAAGACGATGTGTATGTAATACAATCTAAGGGTTTTTATGGGCAAAAGTAGCACTAGTAAAATATGCGAGCTTCGCAGGTCCATTTATGGATTGCAGCAAGTATAAAGGAGTTGGAACATGTATTTCAATGATAGATTGGCATTCAAGAAAATGTTAAGGAATATTATGTATACAAGAAGGTCAGTGGGAGCAATATTGAATTCCCACTTCTTTATGTCGATAACATTGGAAATGACAATTCAAAGATAGAGTCTACGAAGACTTGATTCGGAAAGTGATTTGGAATGAATGATTTAGGAGAGACAATGTAGATCTTGGGCATCAAGATCTACACAGGTAGATCAAAGAGGATGATTGCCATTAGACAAAACACTTACTAGGTAAGGTTCGATATGAAAGACCGTAAAATAATTTCTACACATAATTCATGGCATGACTCTTAGCAAGACATGGTGTTTATCGAAAGCCGATGAGCAAAAGAGAATACGTATGATCACTTATGCATAATAAATAGGATCTATCATGTATTTTATGATATATACTCACAGTTATATCTTGTATGCTTAGAGTATAACGAAGATTATATATAAAAATAGACTAAGGTGAGATTCATTGGTGTGCGGCCAAGAAAATGTTTAAGTGCCTGAAATGGACAAAAGATAAATTCCTAGGTCTATAATGAAAATGAGTTGGTTGTGAAAAATGCTATGTAAGGCAGTGTTGTTGATTTTAGAAATGGAGCTGAGTGCATTGTTACTTTGGAAGATGCATAGGATGGTGTTTGAATTAGGAAATTCATGACTAAGCTTGATGTAATCCCTGACTTAGTTGACTCGGTGACTCTCTATTGAGATAATTGTATAGTCATCGCTTAGGAAAAATGAGCCAAGGGACCCAATGCGTCCAAATTTATCCTCAGAAATTTCACATTCTTTGAAAGTATGTCGAGAATGGTGAAGTTTTTATATGCAAGGTAAGAAAGGATGACAAATTGTCAATCCAGAATCTAAACCTCTTCCACTGATTGAGCCTAGGGCTCACACATATTTGATATGAATCAAGCACTTTGGATAGTGGCTGTAATTTCTGTAATGTTCTAGTTATCATAATTTTGTAATTTTGACTTCGAAGATTGAACTGTTTACCATATTATGAAATTAGCATTTCATATTCATTTAACTTCGTTTAAAATTAGGTTACATCTCCAAATAATTATCAAGAATATGTCTTGGATAATGAAACCCTATTTAATGAACTGGAGTGTATGATTGATTATGTCCCTAGTTTAGGTCATTGAGAGTGGATACTCATGACTGAAGAAAACTAGTTTGCAAGTTGATTCACAACGATGTTTCATTGGCTGAAGAACGTGGGATGTCATGAATGTATAGATGCAAGTTGGGAACATGTTTTGGACAGACCCGCCATGAGAATACTTTAAGATATTCATAAAGTCTTAAGTCTGACTCATTGACTATAGGATTCTTATACCTGAGTAATTCAGTGTTTGCTTGCTTTTGGTTTGGTGTACCTTGAGGCTGTCAAACATCGCACTGTAAAAGGATACTATAAAGGAAGTTCTTGGGTTGCCATGAATCGAGTGGAGAAAATTTTAATGTACAAGACTGGGATTGTCCTCTCATTTACATGTGATTGTTGTCTTATTGGCCTCTTGGAGAGGTGGGACTGTAAAATACATGGTCGTGCTTGGATGGATTAAGGATAATTCACCTGCCTTAAAATTTTGACTCAGGAATTTGAGAAATACATTTGACTTGATAAGGATGACACGTTATCTTACATTATATTCTTATGAAGACATTAAGTAATAAAGGAATACAAATGAACACTTGTTATAAAAGACATTTGGGAGATTTTTGGGATATGTCATTCAGACAATGTGCATTTTTCTAATATAGTTAGATGATTAATTAAGGAGATAATTAATTCAGTTATTTAAAGTGATCGAAATGTTTGGCTGAGAACCTCTTTCAATATGCCAACATCGATTGTATTGGACTTGCAGTTTATTATGAGTGAACCTATATGATCACACACAAAGAATGAATTGGATAAAAGAAATAACTATTGGGCTAGGAGTCCATTATTGATTAGATGAGAATTGAGTTTAGAATTCATTAAATATAATTGGTCTAGGCCCATATTGACTTGGATTAGGGTTTCTTGGGTTAATGACTATCCTGTATAAATATATATATTTTTACAAAAATGTTCAGGATGATAGTATTAGAACACTGGAACGATAGAAATAATTCAACCATTCTCAAAAAACAAACCTCACCATAAAGAGAAGAAGAAAGACTAGGTCTTTGCTTGCTCGTGCTGTGTGGATACGCATAGAGGAATCACATATGGGATTCTTATCTTTGTGGTTCACTGAATCTGATGGTAAAGCATGCTTCAAAGGTAATCTAAACTCTTGGAGAGATTCGAATTAATTACATGCATAAGATCCAGGATTATATAATTTATTTTCCAATAATTAGATTTAATAAGTTCCTAACATTGTGGCCACCCGAAAACATTTTAGGCCTCAGAATAACTTTTATTATTTTTCATTCTTACTTTTGTTTCAGAATTTAATATTTTTTATATAGGCTTTCATAGCAGTATTTAAAGAATCATTGTTAACAAAAAAAAATATTTTTCATTCAATAATATTCTAGAGATGTCATCATCTTTCTTTATGGATTCTAGAACTAGTTCTTAGGGTTTGATGCTCGTGAGCCCTATTTGTTTCTCGTATTTTCACTTGTGAATCCTATGTTTTCTGAATTCATCAAGTGGTATCAAAGGAGGCTTTCTCTTGTTCCTTTTCTCTTGATTCATGGTGGGAAATAAACCAAAAACCAAGGCAGATTTAGATTGGGTGGTCGCACTTTTACCGTAGCCCTCGCTAATTTAACAGTGTAGAAAAAAATAACCAAATGGTTGTGTTAACAATATAGGGGAATAACCTGAGCAATAGTGAGTGACCAAGAAAGAGAGAGACGTTGAAAAGAAATCCTTAAGAAAGAAACCACAATATTTTCAAGAATTCTGATTTTGAAGAAGTGGTGGTTGAAGAAGAAGTTCACATGATCGCTAATAATTGAAATGTCAATACTAATTATCTTGTGAAGGTTGACATTGCCTTGTTCTACTGAACCATATGAGTGGAGGATTTTTTAGATTGGAACACTGATGTTGACAGATATTTCTATGTCATGGATGTCCCTGAAAATAAGCAAGTTAGAATGGTGGCAATCAGTCTGAAAACTACCGTTGATGTATTTTGGAATAAACTTGTTGATGCTGGATAGTTTGCTACTAGTAGATTATGAAACATTTGATGCTGGATAGTTTGCTACTAGTATATTATGAGAATATTTTTTACAAGATGTACATTGAGTGCGCCCAAGGAAGAAGGATCGGGGCGGAGCATATAACTGAGTTTCTATGTTAATTTGAATGTGATGAACTCAAGGTGACTAAAAATGAGAAGGTGGATTGGTATATTAGTGGCTTGAAGACCTTAATCAAGAAGTACATGGGATTGAAAATTGTATGGATCTTGACAGAGTCTTCTACCCCATTCATGATTGCAGAGCTAATGGAGAAGTACACTCATGGTGGTGTTTCTTCATTTTGGGGGTATCCATCTCAGAACAATTTCAAGGGAACAAAAGAAAAGTGTAAAAGATAAAGGAACGGTGAAGCTATTAGTAGTTCAAGCGGTGCTCAACAGAGTAAAGCACCAGTGCAGAGACTGCCTAACATGTATGTTCAACCATCTAGTGGCAAGAGTTTCATTGTGGCGGGAAAGTCCACATATCGAATGTTTGTCCGATTAGAAGGATTTTTGAAATTGTGGAGGAAGGCGTAGTTGAATATGAGGAGGGTGACGAGTATGCATGAGTTGAAATTGCTAAGAAGGAGTCAACTGAGAAGGTGAACATAGTGTTGCAGAGGATTTTGTTTTCATCCAAGGAAAAAGGGAAACATACGATTCTTTTCAAAACTCACTTCAATTCATAATGAATTGTGCAATTTAATTGTGGATAGTGATAGTTATGAGAATCTTGTTTTTCATAAATTGGTTGACCATTTGAAATTGTCCATTGAGTCTCATGAGAGACACTACGTCATTGGTCAGGGTAACATGGTTAGATTGCCACTAACTTGCAAGGTTCTTATTATCATTGTGGACTAATACAAAGAGGAAGTGCTTTGTCATGTTTTTTAAATGGATGTTGTCATGTCCTACCGAGTTGGCCTTTGTAGTATGATAATGATGTTATATATTGGGGACGTGATAATGTGATGTTGTTCACATGGGGTGGACATAAGATTAATATTGCTCTTGTTATGCATTTTAATATGAGCTCAGAGAATCGGGGAATAAAAACTCTAATTGCTTAGTTACGACCTATAGTGATAGTGGGCTGAAATTCCAGCAAAGGTGCAAATGGCCTTGAAGGATTCTGTGGAGTAAACTGGAAATTAATAGCAAAATAATTTACCTCATATTCGTGACATTAAACATCATATTGAATTGAGTTCAGGGTCCAGGGTCCATTTTGCCTAAGGATCTTGATAATCATGAGTACTATGATGATGATGTCATTATCCACAACAGAAATCGGGGTCAATGTCTTCAGAGGTGGAGGAGATTGATGTGGGAGATGTGAAAGAAATCAATCATCGCAAAAGTTTGGCAGTTTCAACGCAGATTTGACATTTCTTGTCTGAATGACTATTGTGATACCTTTTCAGAAAGGGAAATTGGCCAACACAGCCAACATAGTGCTTTGATATGATATATGGGCTTTTTGGCCATCCAAGATTGTTTTAGGCCTCAAAACAGCCTTTTAATATTTTTCATTTTATTTTTGTTTCTAAAGATTTTGTCTTCTTTTCAGGTAGATTCCAAAACTTATTTTAGGGTCTAGCCCTTGTGAGACCTATACGTTTATCGAAGTTGCACTTGTGATTCCTACGTTTTCCGACTGCGTCAAATGATACTACAATCTATGGAGGTTTTGGAGGACATCTGAGAATGCCTAATAAAAAAAGATGACCAATGAATTTTCAAGCACGAATAGAACGATCTAATGGGGTATGCATCCTAGAGAGATTACCATATCTCTTCGATGAATGTAGTATTGAGGTTCAATTATTTTTTTAAAATGGCCTTATCTTTTAGGTCAATTTGTTAAATTGACTACACATTCTCTCTTTATTCCAATCTAATTTACTAAGGTTCTATTAAAATAGAGCATACACAATATTTATTCATTGTATTTATCCTATTTAATTATAAAAATAGAAAATTCATTCTAATGAAATATGAAACCCATATATAAGAAGATTGTACAATTGTTGGAATAAATAAATACATTATTATATTGATGATGAAATCAATGAACTTGATATAGGCCTAATTTGGAAGATGTAAATCTGTTATGTGTATGTCTCTTGCGAAATTGTTTTATGATAAAACCAAGGGAAAATCATATATAGTGGTAATAGAAAAACAGGCACTTTCCAAATTCAAGGGTTAAAACATGATTAGTTTTTATTTTGGGCCAAATTTAAAAGACACGTTGAACTTTGGGGACTGTAATGCAAAACAAAAAAAAGAAAAAAACTTCTTTTGCGGACACGACCGTGGCTTTGAGTAGCCGCTTCTCCTTCATTGCTGACATCTGCCGCTCTTCACCACCAACGGCTACCGGTGATTTAACTTAGAGACCCGTGACAAATGGAAGAATTTTAATCACATTTTTGGATATTCACATCCATACGTCAGCTCAGGTTTTCGGCAACATAGGCTCTAAATAACTAGCTATGCAGGCTTTGGCATGTTGACAGTGGTGGAACCATGACAAAATTTGAAGGGGGTGGGGAGGGAGGGCTGAACTACACTAGCATCTCTAGGGCGGACGAATTCCCTTCTTGGACGGAACTCTTTTCAATTTTAATGAACCGGGGAGGACAAAGACTCAAAGAGTTTTACTCCCTCAGTTCGCCGAACTTTACTAGGACGGCCGCACCGGCTCGCTCCGAGTTGGTTCTGCCAGTGCATGTTGGGTTCGTCGATCAGGTTCGTTGTGTCAAAACATCATAGTCTAAGAAAACGGTTGCACCGCCAGAGAAGGTGGTTGCGCCATATGCTAGATCGAATTCCGGATTGGCTGGGTTGAATTTGGGTTCCCCGGTACTAGCCACAAGGATTTTTTTGAGTCAATTTAAATGAGTCTATTATTAATTGGATTCATAAAAATTGTTTAATTTGAATATAATGCCTTCTCCTGCAGGATGTCTTCTCTTGTAGATGCCTTCTCTTGTAAACTTTGGTGGAAATTGCAAATAAATAATACCCAATGGTCCCATCATTTGTGGACACTCCCTACATCATATAAAAAATCTCACACATGGAATAGAATATGCAAGGTCACTAAAACTGCAAATAGTCTTACTAGAGTTATTCATGGAATTGGTGAATGTTCATTCTGGAGTGCTAATTGGACTGGTGAGGGTGCTTTGTTCTATGAATGGCCCCAAGAGATGGAAATTCCATTTCCTGATATATCTCTCAGCTCTTTCATTGCTAACAAAGATTCCTACCTTCCAACCTTGGAGCCTCATCTGGCTACCAATATAAATCTTCTCCTGCAGGATGTCAAAATTACAAACTCACATGCAGATAGGCTGGTCTGGACTCCTTCTTTAGATGGAAATTTCTCTACTAGCTCAGCATACAAGATCTTCAGACAGAAAGGAACAATCATTAGACATCTACACAAGGTATGGTCTCCATTCATTCCATCAAAAATGTCTGTTCTAGTTTGGAGAGCTCTTAATGGTATACTGCCATTTGATAACATATTGTGTAAATTAGGTTTCTCTTTAGCTTCTATGTGTCCTCTGTGTATGAACCACTCAAACTCCCTGGACCATTTTTTTAACTCCTGTCCTTCTGCACTTGCAATCTGGATTAGAGTTAACAATCTTATACATTTTCAACAACCAGTCTTAGGGAGCTTTAGGAACCGAGTAGAATACTACCTCTCCATAAGGGCAGACTCTAAGATTTTGTCCAACTTGTTTACAGCAGCCGTAATAGTCACAATATGGTCCCTCTGGATATATAGAAATAAAATCCTATTTGACAACCAACCCTTCTCAGTTGATGCATGCTTTCAGAATGTCAAAGATCTGATAAACTTAATTTTCACTGCCAATCCACTGATAGGTAATATAGAAAAGTATAAGGACTTAATTCAGGCTGGAATCATGCCAAAAATCCTCCAAAAAAAGAAAAGAGTATTAACTGCTATCAATTGGGAAAAACCAATATCTGGTTTCAAAATAAACACGGATGCTACATGGAAAATTGGAGGAGAGTCCTCATGTGCAGTTATAGTGAGGGATTGGAATGGAGAGGTGATTAGGCTGAGAGTTAATATTTTCCAATCTGATTCCCCTCTACATGCTGAATTGGTAGGTATTCAGAGTGCATATCTTTTATGCTCAGAACTTGATCTTCACTGTTGTATGATTGAGTCAGACTGTTTGTCAGCTGTTAAAGGAATACATGTTCCAATGGGTTGTCCATGGAGAGTTTTCTCTATTTGTAGCTCCTTGAACATAGAGCATACAGTTAACCCAATCAAATACATTCCCAGGGAATCTAATACAGCGGCAGACTTCTTGGCAAAATATGCAAAGGAAATGAATTTAACTGGAGATTTAAACATAGAAAATGTTCCACCTTTTCTTAGGGGGCTTTTACTATTGGATAAAATTGGAGTCCATGGAGTGAGAATTAATACCTCTATGGGTAATACCTAGAGCTTTTTGAATACACTTAGATCTACCTTAGTAACTAAAGTTTTTTTTCTATAATTTCATTCTTCATCCTATCGAATGGAAACTGCTGGGGTTTTTTTTACTGCGCAGGAGAGGATTTCTTGAGCAATCTGATGCAAAGGAGGCCCATAACTGAAGCAAAGGAGCATAGGTTAATGTTTGGACTGAACATAGGGTTGGATCGGATTCAGATGTCTTGCAATGGTTACACAGGGATTTACAGCAATTTTTTTGGACCCCAACTCCTCAACTGATACTTGAAGCTGCTACTCGGGATTTCAATCTCACTCAGGAACTAATCTAACCTCTCGGCTGGCACATTGTTGACAAATAGGAGTCTCGATTTTTCGTTTCTCCGACCTGTTCGCGATGTACTAGCTAGTAGGTCTCTCTTAGCTAGGTGTTTTTAGCTAGATGTTTTGTTATTGACTGTTAGGGTGGAAACACCGCTTTTAGAAACAAGTGATGTTTTGCTTCAGGAGCTTTATTTAGCTCTGGGATCATCTATGGGATGATCTTTTGTAAATTGCGATGTACCAAGACTGTTAGCGCCTATTTTGGCTAACTCAATTAGGTCTGGGGTGCCAAATATTTCCCCCCCATCCTCGGATGGTTTTAAAATTTTAAAAAAAAAGAATATAATGCTGAATGTAAATCCTAACAAATCAATTTTGAAGTACAAAAATTCAAGTAATAAATGAAGTATGAAATAAAATAATAATATAGACATCAAATTTAAAATATTTTAACATCGAATAAAATAGTAAATTAAACATAAAATAAAATATTAAAATACTCATCAAATTAAAATAGATAATCAAATTAAAATAAAAAAATGTGACATCAAATAATAATAATTAATAAATCAAATAATACACTAAAAAATACATTAAATATTTAAATATCAAATAAAAAATAAAAATACACATCAACATAAAATAGTTGAATATCAAATGAAATACAAAAATTCACATTTAAATAGTAAAAATTTAAACATCAAATGAATACACTACAAAATATATATCAAATAAAATTTTAAAAAATACGCATCAATTTTAAAATGTCAAAGTTCACATCAAATGTGACAACAATATCGGAAAACAATAAAACATTAGCAATAAAATTTTAAAAACTAATTCACGCGGTTGAATTTTCAATTAAATAAACATCTAATTTCGGGATAAAGAGAAACATCAATGTTAATGTTAAAAATGACACGCTGCAAAACTAACACATCAATCAAAATGAAAATATAAGTTAAAATTTTGAAAACTAAGCTAGTAAAATATCACAAAGTGATGTTTAAGTGTATAAAATGTAAAAATTTTAACTTATAAAATATCAAATTTTAACTGTAAAATACATGATCTTAGTGGAAAATATAACACCTCATATCCACGACCCACATGCTCTATGCAAATATCGGGTTGGACCTGAGTGTCTTACCGAGAATCCGACGGGTCGGATTACTTAAATGCAGTAACGAGTATATACAGTTTATGCAGAAGCAATTTAAAAATCCAAAACCTAACTTATTGTTACAGTGAAAGTCTTAATACAAGTATTAAACAAGGTTTTAACGAGAATACACGCAAAGTTCTGAAAGATCCGGTAAGAATCTGTTTTACGTTAAATATTTTACATTATTATAACAAAACCTAAACCAAAAGATTCTAAAGGTCTATCCAAGATCCTTCCTCAAAATAAGTAAAGGCAGCATTATACTTCATTCTAACTACTCAACTACACATGTTAGGGTTGTTTAAACTAGGGTAAAATCATTGCTTAGTGAGTTTTCATCGCCAATATATACCAAGTTAAATTTAGTGATCATATAAAGCAAATAGACGCATAAATCCTATGACTTAGCAAAAGGATATGAGTGGGTTATGCCAAGACGCAGTCAAGTTCCTATATTGACACTGTGACTAGCGTCAAGGCATAAACCCTCCTGAAGGCTAGCATGATCCAGAATTCCATACTCGTCAACCATGCCCCATATGTTCAATTACGAGCTCGTATTAGAAAACCAGATGGTTATGGAAGCAAATCAAAAACTCTGCGAGTAGTCATTCTAGTCGTACGGTCCGATCTATACCGTTCCCCGCCGATTTCGATCGAACTAACATTGGCACCAGGGACCCCAGTAAACACAGACAAGTAATCGAGTAGCGCACAGCCAAATTTGACTCGGCAAGAAAAGGTACAAGCCGGTCATTCACACAATATCAGGGTAGTTAAATTCACATAGTATCACAATAATTAAGCATAGTGTGATAAAGTACACACCGTGTTTAATTATTATGGAACCAAATAATAGATAGGAAGAAAACACAATATTATTATGCATTCCATGTAATATATAAAATAATAAAATAACACATTTAAATTTAACAGATATAAAATAACATATTCATAGTAGGACAATGAAAATAGTCACTTTAAATGGTTGCGGATGATTACCAATAAGAACTTTGGTTGTACATTCTCCGAGAGCTAAATTCTGGTTTACTGGTGTTTTTAGTTAGTTTCTCTCTTCTTCCCTTTTATTTTCCCGTGATCACATAGCCATATTTATAGTGGTCTTAGCATGGATGGATGAATTCTCTAGTGACACGTAGCACATATGTCAATTTAGGGAGTTGTATGGGATGCTGATGCACCCAATTTATTCACGGGGGACACATTGAAAGTGTGGGCCCATTTGATTCTCAGCTTTGTGTGATATTTTCATTTGCTTTTCATAATTCATTAACTTTTTTTAAACTAAAATCCATACTAATGGAAGAAAATTTTATTAGGATCCCTAGTCCTATAACTCATAAGGTTAACAAAGTTCACAAAAGATGGATCAAGATGGAACTTGAACCTATTGATGTTTGCTTTGTACAAAAGGCAAGTGTTTGCCAATATGTAAAATAACCTATTACAAAGAAAAATATTGCAGATGATTCTAATCGTTACATCTCTACTCCCTGTGGTAATGTAAAGTGATCGGCCAGATCTATAATTTTTTCCTAAGTAATGTCAAAAGGAGATGATTTGGGGTCTGTCTTCCATATCCATCGGTGGTTGAAATTCTCCTTCCTTGTTGGCACTGGTTACCAAAGGAAGTTTGATCCTTAGTTTCCTGGAAATCATGAATGGCCATGTAGTTGCCAAAAAAATTCAGTTCACACCGAGTAGTTTTCATTTCCAGAGAGTTCATCCATCTCGTCCACAGAGTGATCAACCATCTCGTCCACTAAGGGATCAACCATCTTCGACTTGGGAGTACCTGTAGGGATAAGAGCACATAATGAGTAGCATCTATTCAAATGTGAAAGTGTGGTTAGTACTGAGTTCCGATAGCTGGGGTTTCAGCTATATCAAGCTGAACCAAGCCCCTTGTTTTTTTAATCAAGTTCTTGAAAAGAAAGTGTCTAGGAAGAGAATATACTTCTATTAGTTGACTTTGCTAATCTATCCGCCAGAATATTCCCCTGTCTCAAGGTATGTATCCCTTCTACACCATGTAGTAATGATAGATGCAATCTCAAAGTAAGGCCAGAGAGCTCTGAGTGGGTTTATAATGGAGTCAAATGCTAATAGACAATCAGATTCTAGGGTGAAGTCAGTGATATTCAGTGCCAAGGCAAAGTTATAGCCCTCTTGAAGTGCCAAGAGTTCTGCATAAAGTGTGGAAATTGCCTTAATGTTGATTAATTTATCTTTGATAATCGTCCCCTCACTGTTTCTATCTATCAGACCAATATCACTATATATGATATTTTTTTCTCCAGGAAGCATCCACATTTATCTTGATATACCTTGGTTTAACCCAAATTATTGGGAAAATCCTAGGCTTTGGAAGGGGTCTAATTTTAGGGATTAAGCTTAAGGTATACAAATGGTTGTCATCCACCTCGTTACTGAAAATAGGTTTATTATAGAAGGCTAAAAATAACCCATCCTTATCCTGATTAATGATGTTCAATGGTTGACATTTTTCATTCTCAAAGAAAAAAAGAGTTTCTAGCCTTCCATAAGTTCCAACATATTAGAGAAGGTAGCATGTGTGTGATGATAGTGTGGATTTTGGTTGTTCAAGAAAATTTCCAGTAGAAGGTAAGCCTGTCAAATATGGAGTCAAACAGGGGTGGTCTAATTCCTAGGCAGCTGTTCATCCATTCCCAGATTTAGAGGCAATGACACATTCATTAAAGATATGGGATAGTGAATCAGATTGGTTACATAAGGGGCACTTTGATGCAAGATGTACATTAGAGAAAATCAAATTGTCATCAAAAGGTAGAGAAACATTAACAAATTTCCATATAAAATAGAAAAAAAATTGGGAGTTTTTTATGCCAAACCTGGCTTAATATCCCCAGTTGTCTTCTCTGTTGTGCAATGATATGATGACCACTTTTGAATGTGAATTCTCCATTTACTGATGATGTTCATATTAGCTTATCTTGTCTCCCCTCATGGATTTGAGCATCCTGCAAAAAAGATAAGCAATCAGGTTGTAGCTGTGTTAAAAAAGTGAGGTATCTGTCTTTATCTCTAATAAAGTCAGAGATAGTGAGCTGGTTTGAGATGTCCATTGGTGGTGTGTGATCTGCTATAGCTCTAAAACCAGTCCAGTCAGAAGTTAGGAAGTTAGCCAGTCAATTTCCATGAAGCACTCTTGTGTTTTCCTGAGCAATGGGATCTATTTTAACAATATTTTCCAGTTTTATGAGTTTCTTTGACTCGTAGGAAGAGACCAAAGAAATGGATACAAGGGCTAATCCCTAACTGAAATTTCCACCAAAGTTTGATGGAAAAAGTGTTAATAATGTCAATGAATTTCTTAAGCCCCAAACCATTTTTCTCTATAGAATAACACATTTTATCCAAGCTTATCCACATCTTTTTGTCGCCTGAATCTGTTGTCCCAAAAAGAATTTGGTTGTTTTCCTTTTCAGTGTTTTGAGTACAGATTTTGGGCCCATAGGTGTTGTGGTATGGGAAACATAACTGTCTTAATTAGTACCAATCTCTGAGCCATGCTAAGCTATTGATTTTTTCCAATCATTTAGCTTTTTGTCATAAGTTTCAAAGAGTGGAAAATGGATGACTTTGGTTCTACCTGTGTAGATTGGGCATGCTAGGTAGGTGAATGGCATAGTCCCAGGAATCATGTTAAGCTCTTTTCTGAACATATGTATATGTGCCTTATTATCATATCTACTCAAGAAGAAATTGCTTTTTTCAAAATTTATCTTCTGTCCTGATGTTAGCTCAAAAATTTCCATAAATGCCTTAAGTCTAATTAGTGTAGCCTTAGTTGCATTTAAGAACAAAACCGTATCATCTGCATATCTAAGATGAGCGATATGTATCGCAAAGGGAGGGAGCTTAAGGAACCTGAGTTTTCCCTTTTGGAAGCAAAAGTGTAAGCTTCTGGAGAAGGCTTCAAAAAATAAATTAAATAGTAGGGGGTGTCTCATTTTTATCCCTCTAGAACCATTAACAAGTATGGAGAACCACAGAGAAGAGAGATTAGACATAACAATCTTAATAAACTGATCACATAACCCAAACCTTTGCAGGAGTAGTGCTAAAAAAGATCATCTAACTCTATCAAATGCTTTAGCACGGCCCAATTTTAAGATACATTTAGGAGAGCCTGATTTGTTATTTAAAAACCTAACCATTTCCTTCAAATGAATGACATTATCAGCTATCGATTTGCCATTGATGAAGGTCATCTACTGGAAGGAGATTAATTTAGGTCTTATATGAGTTGATCTACTTACAAGTCGCTTTGAGACAATTTTGTTAATAAAATTTTACTGTGAGATGGGTATGTAATCAGAAAATGAGACTGGTATGTCTTTTTTGGGGATTAAACAGATCCACGTACTTGATATACCCTGGTGGGATGGTATCACCCTTCATGAATTCTAGAGTGGCCTCTTTAATATCATAGGAGAGAATGTCCCATGAGTGTTTAAAGAAGTGGGCTGTAAAACCATTCGGTCTAGGTGAGCCATTTTGGTTGAGGGAAAGGATGATGTTTCTGATCTCACTAAGAGAGGTTCCATTAGGAGCGTCTGATTTTCATCAGATGTTATTAGGTTAGGGATTTGTGATAAAAATTATTTTGGATTTTTTTTATTCCAAATTTTCATCTTCGTTTAGCAGGTTTTGATAGAAGTGAATTGCTTCATTTTATATCTCTGTTGGGATATCAGTCCACTGTCCAGAGCTGTTTAAAATTTTGGTGATGTTTTGCTTAGTTCTTCTTTGCCTCACTGAGGCATTGAAGAACTTAGTATTTTCATCTCTAAATTTCAGCCATTTGAGTTTAACCTTCCGTTTCCAGAAGAGTTTTTCTTCATAAAGTGCTTTAAGTAGCAAGGCTTTTTTTGTGTTTCAAATCAACAAGGTCAGTAGTAGAGTTGGAGATCTCATAAGAGATTTCCTAAGCTCTGACAGCTTTCTCAGCCTTCTTAATGTTTTCATTTATATCACCAAAAGAATTTTTATTCCAGATTTTTAGAACCCATTTTAGTCTTTGAAGATTTAGTAAGAGTTTCATCATTCCTCTTTCATTCAAAGATTGGTCCCAGCTTTTTTGAATGGTTGAGAGGAAATCAGGTCTAGTTGTCCAGATATCGAAAAACCTAAAGGGTTTGGGTTAAGAGGGCAGATTGCTACCTACTGTGAGTAGTAGTGGGCTATGGTTAGAAGAAAGTGTGTTTAGAGTATGGATGGAACTATTTGGGAAGGTCAGAAACCATTGTTCATCAGGAAGACCTCTAATCTTTCAAGGGTTGGTTTGGTTCTCGTATTTGTCCATGTAAAGGTATTACCTACAGTGAACTAATGATTCAGATAGTTCATTTTAAAGAAACCAGTAAAGTCCCTAATACTTCTAAGGTTAGGCCTAGAGGGTCCTTTGTGTTCTTGACTAGTGGTGATTGCATTAAAGTCACCAATTAAGAGTTATTTATCCTCATTTTGATCATTTAAGTCCCTCCACAGTGATTTCCTATCTTTCCTATTGGTGGCAGCATGTATGAAAATGACATTCATTTTATTTTGAAATGAGGGTAGGGAAATATCAGCATGGGTAAATTAAGTTTTAACTGATTTAACCCGTAGTTGCACACAATTATTTCACAGTAGCCATATATTGTTAGTGACAGAGCTAAAAGAATTTTGATAACCAAGCATATGTCTATATATTTCAACTTGGTCAAATGCATGCTTTGGTTCCAGAACACATAGAAGCTGAATTTTGTGCATTTTGATTAGTTTTTGCAATCTGATCAGTGAAGTATATAATCCTCTCGGGTTCCATATCAAGAACTTAATATCAATGTTTGTGTCTATCATTAAAAATCATTGCTTTTATTTTTTGAAGATGATCTAAGATTCATCTTGTTTATCTTGTTGAAAAGTGTTCTTTTCCTTGTTTTAGCATTGGTAATCTTGACATTTATAGGGGATAGAACAGTTATCTCATCCACCGGACGCTCTTGAGAACTTGATCCGGCCGGTTCCTCAGTTCCAAAATCCTCATCAAGAACACTAAATCTTTTTTTGCTACAAGGGCTTGAAACATTGGATGGATAGTCACTAGATAGGTTAGAATAACCATTGACTTTTAAAAATACATGATCATCCTTTGCTTGTTGCACTGGAGGTTAAGCTTAAGGGTTATGCTAATAGTTAGTGTAGTATTTGTCTCCACCATGGTGTTCTGTGACTGATCTTTGAGGCTAATTGTATTCTCCACCCCTAAAAGGTTTTGATCCTCTTGGTTGGTGTTTACATCTTGAGCTGTGGTCAATGGGGTTCTCTGATTTGTATCTTTTTAAAGACTGTAGTGAATAGTGACTGGGCATGAGCAGAACTTAGGTTCTCAGTATTTCATATGGTGTCAGTGCTCATAGGTTTGGCAGTGGGGTTTTCAGGGTTATAAGAGGGCATTTTGGTCTTCTTTGCAGTCTCATTTTGCTTTTGAGAGATGGATATGCCAGAATTGTGTTCAACGGTAACAACAGGAGAATTGTGTGATCTAGTTTGTAAATTGGTTTTGGTCTGGGCTTAGGAATGAGATCAGGTTTCAAAATCCTACATTTCTATTTGTCATGACCAATATTTTTGAAGTGAGAGAAAAATAAAGGCAGATTGTAATAATCAATGTTAAACTTCTCATTATTAAATACTGAGTCTAACCTTAAAGAGGCTGGAACTTGGGCCTGATGATCAACCTTAACTCAGAGCTTTAGGGTAGATGGTCTGGTTTGCTTTTCAGTGGCCAAATCTATTTTGATGTAGGTTTCCATTTGGTTCCCAATGGCTACAATTGCAACAGTGTTGTAGTAGTAAAGTGAGACATTGTGAATTGTAATCTAGACTGGTACAATAAAGCTTTCTATGTTGGGTTTGAAATTTGAAGTCCATCAGAGAACTCTCATGTTGATTCCATTAAATTACCATACTCCCTTCATCCAACATCTCTGGAAGTCTTTTTTTTCTGGAACCTAATTAAGATATTGCGGAAATCGATGACCCCTAGCTGGTAGCTCCCTTCGAAGCCTATAGTTTTGAAATCAGTTTCAATTATTTCCATTGTCGGTCGGCCTTTTGGATAGTTTCCAATCAGCGACTTCTAATAATTGAGGGAGAACTCTGCAATTTGGTTGTCAGTGAATAAAAATGATGGTTCACCTTTGTAGTTGGTTGTCGATGTCTGATTTTCCTTTGATGAGAGAGTATGGGAGATGAGTGGGCTACAGGATTAGAGTGCTTGAGAGAACAATTTGGGAGGGTTTGGGGTCGCAATAGCAATGGTGTTATCCGCGTCTAGTTGGCAGAGGCACGGTGGAGACTGGGTGGTGTTGTACAAAAAGTAAATTAAATTCGTTGTGATGTTAGAACACAAGTGGAGGCAGCTTGATTAAAGACAGCCCACAAAGGCGGTTTTGCCAATTTTTTGTGGAATTCCCTGTAAAGTTCCAATATCAAAACTCATATATATCGACTGGAAAATTGTTTGCGGTTCAACCAAAAATGAAATCAATTTTCCAAGAACTGCCTTCTATAGATCACATTAGAAGGCAGCTCATTATTGAACCGCCTTTGATTAGGACTGATATAAGGCAGTTCTGCCAAACTGCCTTCAATCATACCCAGTTCCGAATGAGAAATCGATATGGGTCCTTGTCCCAAAATTGGATGATGTATGAATACCTGGATACATAGTTCCTAAATCGGGGAGTAAATTAGGGACTAGTTACAAACTCAAAAGATCTTTAGAACCAGACTGATGATCATTCCTGTGAGTTATGAGTTTGAAATTATGTTCAATGGACAACCCTTACAAAAGCCATTTTTTATCTTCATTTTTCAAGAAACCCATTTAGTGGAGCAAATTTGGAGATTGAGCATCATAAAGATCTAGCAATTTATAACTTTGGCATTGGCAAGGTACGAACTTATGAATTACACTTGTTCTAGGAACTTATGAATTACACATGTGAATGGTTAAATTTGAATGTTTGCTGCTTAAATGGTATTGTTTGTGGTTGTTTCTTTTTAATGGGTTTTTTAATACAAATTGATGTATAGGTAATTGATTATGGATTGAATTGAATTGATTAGTAGGGACTTGAGAAAATCACCCGATTATTTCCCATTGATAGAATTGTTTCTTGTGGTTGCCTTTGAACATGCATCCAAGAATAGTGTCATGCAAGCCCACTGCCCGTGTAAGGATTGTAGAAACAATGTATACTTGGTTAGGAAGAAGTTACGTGAACATCTCACCATGCGAGGGTTTCAAACTAGTTACATTTCCTAGGTGTGGCACGGGGAGGATGAAACGGGTATGGATGAAGACCCAATTCAGAAGGAATCAAATGATCCCTTTATAAATGAGGGATTCGATGAGATGGTGGAGGATGTGGCTAGATATTTTCATGGAAAACCCGAGATCCTTGAAGCTTTACATAACGCTAAGAAGATGCCCTTGTACATTGGTGAAAACCATTCGATTTTGAGGGCCACATTACTATCGATGAACTTGAGAGCAAAACATGGTTAGGATGAAAAAGGGATGACAGTGACTCTGGAATTGCATTGTGATTTGCTACCAGACAGAAATCTATTGTCTGACCGATCGTATGCCGCTAAAAGAATTCTATGTCCAATGGGATTGGAACTAGAAAATATCCATGCATGTCCCAACAACTGTATGTTATACAAAGGGAAGGATGACGAGATCCTAAAAAATTGTTGGGTTTGTGGTGAATCACATTACAAGTTAAAGTGTGGTGGAATTGCGGTTGGTGTTGAAGCGGAGACGACTAAGAAGAAAAAGACACCGGTAAAATTTTTATGGTATACAATTCCTTCCTTGAAGCATTAAATGGAAACATCTGCATCAACCAACTTGTTACTCTTTCGGAACTAAGTCGGCTGGGTTGGTAATTTCCTAAGCATCTCATCCTTTCATGTTTTACATCGCTGGAAGAAATCACTAGTAAAATATTTGGTTATTAAACATATTAAATTGATAATGGAATATGATTGACAAAAATCCTACCAATGAAGCAAATGTTGAAGTATAACAAGTCTCAAACAGAATAAAACAAAATAGAGTAACTAGAATCCCTAAAGTTTAACAAGTCTCAAACATAATAAAGCATGACTAATCATCACTTTCTTCCATAGGGGGCTCTTCGTGGACATCATTTTCCGTATCACTGTTGGAAAATTGAGGATCAAAGTTAGGCATCATCTCTTCATCGCTAAGCTCCAATTGAAGTCCAGTTGATTTTATGAACTCTTCATGTTGTGCCTCAACCCTCTCCAATTCTTTGTTTTCCTTTCTAACATCACCATGGATGCATCGCAGGTAGCGGGTGACGACACTCTTTCAGTCACGTTCACCACCTACAAAAAATGAGATGGTTATTATGATGATTTTTTTAATCGTAGCCTTGTAAAAAATGCTAACAACATATATAATGTACAACTCGCGTGGTCTAGAGGACTCAGTCGTTTCCATTTAAGCTTCCATTGTTCCCTTTGTTGCAGGACCGCTGCCCCAAACCAGTGAATACCTTTTGACACCACATCTTGTCGTCCCCTAGTTCTGGTTTCTTGTGGACAAACCAACTCTCATCATAGTAGTTTATACGCAGTGGTCAGTCTAGTGGCGTCACAAAAAACTACCTAAGCAATGCAATTATCAGTCCCCCGTAGGGGAGATACTTCTTCCCTACCGCAACCTTCAGCATGTAGTTCATAATAGTGCAGCCCAGGTTAATGGGGATTCCCTCGATAATGTGATAAAAAAGCATGAGGTTTCCTATTGTGTCCACCTGATGGTAACACATTCATACATATCCATTCGAACACTATCTAGCTGCACAACTGCCTGTTTCCCTACATCATAACTATCTAATTCTGGGCCATTCTACAGGGTCCAACGGTGTAACCTCTGTAACCACCGGCCAACTCTGCTGGTGAAAGATCTCGACCGAACCATCAAGGGTATCAGAACACGGCTTTGTGGGGTTAGTGTAGGGGCATTCTAAAATAGAATTAATGGTATATTTCATGACTGTCACATTAATTCCATTATCAAGTCATTATTGTATTCATTCTTTCCAAGGTTAGCATAAAACTAAACCACCTCATCGGTATGAATCATATCCTCCAATGCCAATAATTTTTCCATATGTTGGTTACAGAAATAGCGTACTAGGTAGCTCAAAGATAAGTCCTCAAATCTATCACCGGGAACTATCTTAGGATTTTTACACTAACGAATACTCAGGAAATCAGAATACCTCTGTTCAGCTACGGTGTTGAAATTTATTAGAGTCGACTCTGCCTCAGTGGTTGGTTCGTCGGTCCTTGTTGATGCATTTCCACAGTTGCTAGTCCTCTTACCACCTCGACTTCTTATCATTTTTGAATTGGATAATGGTTGATTCGGTTCTAACAATTTCTAAATGGGAAGGGATCATTAGGGTTCAGGGTCAATTTGGGGATGAATTAACTTTTTTATTTATTTATATGCGTTAAAGCCAAACTCGGAACTTATTGGGCACCCAGTAAGTCAATGGTTAACACATTTCCAATTGAGAAAGTGACTAACTTTGTTAAATTACCAAGGGTTGACCACGTTCTGAGTTCGGAACAAAACCTGACGGGCCTTATATCAAAGGCATTTAAAAAGTTTTCAAAGGGGGATAATCAATGCCCAACATAGGGCGTGAGTTCCTTCTCATCTCCAAAAAATTCCAAATCTCCCACTCTTCACAAATCCTACTCAAATCTTCACCCAATCCCAACTTAAATTTCCAGCTACACCAAACCCTAGTGTTACAATTGTTGGGGAATCGTCAATCCAAGATGTAGTTGGAAAAGGAGTTTTTGGATCTAGTTTTTGAGGTATTCATCACACTTACAAGATGGGATTTAGTATTTGGGTCTAGGTTTTGTAAGGCACAACCCCTTGAAGTTCTATTTCTCACTGATTTGTATCTCTTATTCTCAAATGGTTTAATATGTAAAATTTAGTTTCTACCTTGTTCATACCATCTTTATGTTTTAATGATTAAGTTAATTTAAGTTTTTTTTCTAATATATACTCTATTTCTTTATATTGAGTTCATATTTTCTTACCCTCCCATTTGTTAAGAAACCATCGTTGTTGCTCGGTTTTACAATGTCAAAAAAAATGAGAGGTTATGGTTGGAGTGTAAGGTAGCCTTAATTTTATTTTGACAATAGTGGTTAATATCAAATAGTTTTATGACAATGAAATGGTCATTATTTGTATTGACCTTTTCATCTGTGTCCCATTAGAGACTTTTTGAAATCAATACCCCAGACATTGACAATTTGAAGAAGAGGGCAATGAATACGTTATCCAATAATCTCTTTTTCTACTACAAGTGTTTGTTTAGTTTTATTTGTTCAAGTTTATATGTTTTGAACTAAAAACATATTGGCACGTAATCTACATATTATTTTATGTAAGGCACATGTAATACTTTGCCAATCATAGGGGGAACGGAAGGGTGAGCTATTTGTGTCCCTTGATGACTCGAGGAATTCGATGTACAGACCAAGAATGGATCAAATACATATGCAAATGCTTAAGCCTAGAGGATGTAAAGTTCTACTTTGCACCATACATAGATAGGTGATTTTTTCAATTTTCCAATTATTAAACATGTCGTTACATTCTAAGGTTTGCAAATGATTTAGTAAAAAATTCATTCCAATGTAGAGGTCATTAGCCTTTCATATTGACTGTCCCGGAAGTTAAGTGTGTGTATTGGATGGATCCATTGCACTTTCAACCATCGCTAGCATTTCAACATTGTTTGAAGATTGCATTTGATGAACCAAATGTAAAGAATGAGTTAAGAATGTACGGTTGGTTTACAGAGAAATTTAGGTATAACTTTAACTTCTTATGCATGTCAATTATTTGTAATTATCAATAATTTTCTTATATGCGACCAATGTTATTATATTCTAATGTCAACAGATTTTTCCAAAGGAACAAAAGCTTTATTAAGAAGATAACTAAAATGTGGCAAGAAATTGTGTGACGAGACATCTAATAAATGTTCGATAAAAAACTATTGGAAGACATAAGGTGGTGGAACAAAAATTGCTTGTTTTCTATTCCAATCTATAGATAGTTACTTGATTAGCTATGTATATAGATTTTTGGTGAAACTACAATCATGTAGTGTAGTATTACGTTAGCTAATATAGTTAGACGTTGTGAGCGGAATAGAATTTAGTTGAATTGTATTTCTATGTATAGATAAGTGCTACTTTAGAGGTATGTATACAATGTTGTATCAATTTTTTTGCTTTAGAGATCTCTCTCTCACACACAACTTAGATGGGTAGACAATTGTAACTACTAGACTTTATTATAAAATTCCATTTCATACAAGTATTTAATTAACATTCAAATTAATTGTCTATATTTTGATTTCAATTGTAATTCCAATATTATGAGGCTTTGTTATAAAATTATAATAGTATAAATATTTTATTAACCACTCAAGTTACCATTTATTACTTACGCATTATATTTATTGTGCTTTTAGATGTACGAATTGTATTTATCGCTTCCCTCCTATTCATTACCCATTCTTCTAATTCCTTACATATTATTTTATTTTTATTATTTGAATGAACTTCAGAATAAAGCCAACAATTTATCTTATTCATTATTTTTTATTTATAATATCACATCTATTCATTTATTTTATTTAATTTATTGTTAAAATTTCTTCTAGGGCTGAGTCTAAAATTATAGCCGGAAGTAGTTGAAAAAGGTAAATAAAAGATATGGTTTCTAGTTAAATCGTAACTATTACATACGTAGTGAATTCATAAAGGTCGGGGGTTTACAGAAAAAATACTTTTATAAAAGGCAAAATCTTAGGAAAGAGCGCATTTACATTGGCATATGGAAAGATGGATGAATTAAAATTATAGAAATGTAAAATATTTTAGTTGGAATATTAAAATTTCATTATGCAACGTGCAATAGTTATAAATTTATAACCCAATTAATGTAATCCAAAAATTTTAACTTGATTTCTTCTAACTTGCAGTTTAAACCTTTATGTTTCCATAACTTATGGAAAAATTGTCTTCCAAGAGACGAACTCTTAAAAAATAACATATTTGGTTAAAATATAAAATATTGAAAATGAAACATCACATCAAAGCAAAGAACACGAGCCATGCACGGATATAAAATATTGTACTTTTTGGGTGATATTTACACCAAATCTATCCTTACACCCCAAACTTTTATAAATTCTATCTAGAAAATCTTCCACAATTAAACTCCACTATATAACATATAAATCCTTGATCTAATTATAAAATGGTTTTGTAAAGTCTCAGATTTGGTACTTGGCAATTTGTAAGCAAATATGGAAGTATTATGTTGTAACATCAAAGAAAGAAGTTTGGTGATGTATGGAATGAAATCCAAGAAGAAGTAATCTCGTCCAAGTCGGTTTGGATTTGATTTGAAGAATATATCAATTCCTATATTTGTGGGATTGAATTAGATTTGTAGAGTTGGAATTGATATTGATTTCGGCTATGGTATGGATGAGGACGAGATACTCTAATTCCTATATCCAAGGGATTAGATTTGGTAATTATGTCTTAAAAGGATTTGATTGTTATCATAATATTTTATGGAGATAGAATTCTTGTCAAGTAATTAATGACGTGCGACCGAACAATATATGGTCGACATTCTGGCTAAGCTACTCACGGATTAATATTGAGAAAATTTGCACTTAGGTTTTCAACATTCAGAAGTAGTGCAGAGCTATACTATTGTGTTCCAACATGATCAAACTCTTTTGATCTTAAAGTTTAGAACTAAAGCCTTAATTCCTAGGAGTAGATCCAATGTCGACGAGTTTCGAGGTCAGAGGGAGTCTGATCACGGTGGATCGACAACTAGGGGAGCTAGTAGAATCCACATGTTTAATTAGAAAAGATAAGTATCTTGTATGGTGTACTTTGTACTATCTTTATGATTAGTGGATTCATTATGAAATGGGCTAGGCCCTGAAGATGTAGGTGATATTCACCGAACTACGTGACCAAGTCGTGTGTCTTTGAATACTCACTTTATTACATACTTGGTTAATTAGTTTATGTTGGAACACGGTAATCACAATTGAAGCAATTAGGTAAAATCAAAATTCAATTGGTATCAGAGCTAAGTCACTTATTCTTACCTTGGTTGTGTCAAGGAAAGTGCTGATCTGGTTTTACCAAGGCGACCAAAGAAGGAGCTTCAGTGTCTCGGCCTCCACTATTAGAAAGAATGAATTACAAATATTGGAAGACGCAAATGCGAGTATTTATCAGTTTACTTGATAAACTTCCCTGGTATTTTGTTCAAACTGAATGGAATCATCCTATGGAAGATGTCTAATCTAGTTCAAATGAGAAGGAATTAGAAACCAGTGCAAAGAAGCAATGACTTAAAGATAAGTTAACTTGGAGTTCAGATGAGCTGAAAGCCTCGAAGGCAAACTCCAAAGCTTTGAATGCTATCTTCACAGCAGTGGATGAAAATCAATTCAAACTCATATCAAATTGCTACCAAGAAAAAAAGTAAGGAATATGTTGCAAACAGTGCACGAAGGAACAAATCGAGTACGTGATTCAAAGTTACAAATGCTGGCTACAAAATTTGAAAAGTTGAAGATGGAAGAAGATGGACCTGTTGCTATATTCAACGGTGAACTAAGAGACATCTCCAATATGGGGCATCAACTGGAGAAACCTATAAGGAAGAAATATTGGTGAAGAAAACATTAAGATCCCTCCCCAAAGGATTCTCTATGAAGGTTGCTGACATTGAAGAAGCAATAGACGTGGAAAACATTACACTAGATGAGTTAATGGGATCATTTTGAAACATATGAGATGACTCTTGAACAATAAAAAAAACACACAAGGAGTTAGCATTCAAAGCCCCGGCCTCAAGAAATTATCATGAAGGTGACAGCAGAAGTGAAGCTGAATAGCTTGCCCTTATAACCAAGAACTTCTCAAAAATGCTGAACAAGGTGGTGAATATAAAATCACAAGATAGATCTGGTGGAAATAGACCTCATTCATATGAGTTTGGTAACACTCGATGACTCCGAATGGAATAAAACAATCAGCAGTTTCTAAGAAATCAGAACTGTGAATCAAAGCAGCAAGGAAGAATCCAATGCAGAGAATGTGAAGGTTTTGGTCACATCCAGGCTGAATGTGCTAACACTTGAAAAAGGTAAGGGAGATTGTATGTCACTTCATGGAGTGAAGATGAGGAAGAGGATGAAGAAGAATAACTCACTAGAAACTATATGGCATTGGAGCAAAGATTATTGAATCAAACAGTGCATGTTCCAACACCGAGAAGACTGAGAAGTCGGGATGTTTTAATACAAAGATGCTAAGTGAAAACTCTTCAGGTGATGATGGTCAAGAAGTGAATGATCATGATATCTACCATGAGTATGAGAATATGTATGCAATGCGGCTCAAAGTTTTTGAGGCAAACAAAATTCTAAAATATGAAAAACACCAACTTGTGGAAATAAAGATGAAGTTGTTAGATTTAGTTTAAAAGTTAAAGAATGAGATTGATTTGTTGAAACAGAATATACAATCAGCAACCGTCCGGGCTGAGATAGTTGAAGCTACAATCACTAAGTTGAACACTAGAAAGGTACATCTCGATGATATACTGGCAATGGGAAAGAATGCTGGAGATAGACAGGGAATTGGATATAATAAGGCTGAAAGAGGTCTAATTGAGTACAAAGCAGAGGTATAGGCTATGAAGAAAAAGATAATGAAGACATGTTGATGCAAGCCTACTCTATGCCACTACTGTTCTTATCAAGGCCACGAACAGGACCAATGTCTCAGGTTACTTAGAGGCATTATGAATGGGCGACAACTATCCGCATGTTCCAACATGAACGATGCCCAACGAGCCAGATTGGTTAGGCAGGTATGGATCCAAAAACAACGTACTAAGTGTTTCGTTGCTCACACATCTCTTATTGCACATTCTAGATATTCTTGGTACTTTAATAGTGATTTCTCTAGACATATGACTGGAACTCATGAATACTTGAACAACGTTACCATATGATGGTGGCTTCGTTACGTTTGGTGACAAAAAGAAGATTTGTGTTGTTGGGAAATAAGAACTACAAATTGAGGGATTGTCCAATTTTACAAGTGTTCTACTTGTAGAAGATGTGAAAGCCAGTTTATTGAGCGAAATCCAGTTTATTGAGCATCAGTCAGTTGTGTGATGATAATATAACTGTTGAGTTTCAAAAGGACAAATTCTTTGTGGAGCATAGGGAAAATAAAGTATTGTCCGAGGTTTAATCTTCAGACAACTGTTATTTGCTAGAATAAGAAGTGAGGTGCCTAAGCTCTAAAGATGATGAAGGAACCATGTGGCAAAGGAAGCTTGGCCACATCAACTACAGACGTCGGTGAAGATTGCAAATGCTAAAGCAGTTCGAGGTATGCCTACACTCACTAACAAAAAGGGAATTGTGTGTGGACCATGACAACAAAGTAAACAGATTTGATCTCCCCATTTATCTATTCAGTATATTTCCACTTCAAGAAATATTGAACTATCTCACATGGATTTAATGGGTCCGGTTAATACTCCTAGTATGACTGGGAAAAAGTATATTTTTGTATATGTTGATGACTGTTCCAGATACACTTGGGTGGTATTTCTCAAAGAAAAATCAGATATAGTGGATGTCTTCAGAAGTATGGTGGTCTAGTTGCATATAGAAAAAAGGAGTCATGTTGGAAATATTGTAAGAATCCGTAGTGATCATGACAGAGAATTCAAAAACTCTTAGTTTAGTGATTTCTATGATGAACTTTGCATTCAGTATGAATTTTCTTCTCCTATTGCTCCTCAGCAAAATGGGATTGTCGAAAAGAAGAACAGAACCCTACAGGAGATGGCTCAAGTTATGTTGGTAGAAAAAGGAGTTCACAAGAAATGGTGAGCATAAGCAATCAACACAGTGTGTTACACTATAAAGAGGGTGTATCTACGTCCATTCACAAGCAAGATCTCTTATGAAATCTGGATGGGCAGAAAGCCAAATGTTGCTTATTTCCATGTGTTTGGGAGAAAGTACTCCATCCTCAGGGATAGAGAACAGTTGGGAAAGTTTGACAACCGCAAGGATGAGGGAATTTTTCAGGGTTATTCAGTGAAAATTCTTGCATACAGAGTGTTTAATCTCCATACTTAAACTCTCATAGAGTCAATCATGTGGTTGTTGATGATTTGAATGACAAGCAAGTATCAGGAAAAGGAGACGATGAACCAGTTCCCAATCATGTCCCCACACAAAATACTTCGACCAGCCAGTAAGTCGATGTTGGAACATCACAACCTTCTGAGAATCCTGATGAATTTGATGACATCGATGTTTTAACATCGACCCCCGGTTCTCCACCCCATGTTCCAACACAGACTGAACCAGAACTAAGTGTGAAGAGAACTCAAACTCTACCATAGGTTAATTACAGGAAACTGGTAGGATTACAATGTTTGATTTCACTGGTTCAACTGAAGAATTACATAGAAGCCCTCCTTGATGAGTAGTGGATTGTAGCAATGCATGAAGAACTTGGATAGTTTGAAAGGAATAATGTGTGGTATCTCACTCCTTGTCCCAAAGGGGTAAATGTTATTGGCACCAAGTAGATCATCAAAAACAAGTCAGATGTTTATGGATAGATTACTCGAAATAAAGCAAGGCTGGTGGCGCAAGGGTACACTCAAGTAGAAGGAGTTGATTTTGATGAGACATTTGCACCAGTTTCCAGGTTAGAATCTATTCGGATTTTACTTGCTATTTCATGTACAATGAACATTACACTGTACCAGATAGACGTCAAAAGTTCCTTTCTAAATGGAGTGGTGAATGAAGAGGTATATGTTGAACATCCAAAAGGTTTTGAAGATCCGTACTATACACATTGTGTGTATCGATTCAAAAAGGCACTATATGGGTTGAAACAAGAGCCAGGGACTTGGTATGAGTGTCTTACTAACTTTCTTATTAAGAAAGGCTATCATCGAGGGGAGTAGATCGCACTGTATATGTTCTAAACAGATCATCAAAAAATTTTATTGCTAAAATTTATGTTGGTGACATTGTTTTTTGCTCTACTTCACCCTTTATGGTACATGATTTTGTAAATCTCATGCAGGATGAATTCGAGATGAGTATCGCGGGTGAACTAACTTATTTTTTAGGACTTCAAGTGAAGCAACAGAAGAATGACTTGTTCATATCTCAAAACAAGTATGTCATAAATCTTGTGAATCAATTTGGCTTGAACAACTCTCAGCCAGTTTGAACTCCTATGGGGGCTACAGACAAGTTGGTGAAGGATGAGAAAGGTATTTCAATTGATCAAAAGTTGTACAGAAGTATGATTGGTAGTCTTCTATATCTTACAGCCAATCGACCAGATATATGTTTTAGTGTTGGGGTATGTGCAAGATTTCAAGCTAATCCAAAGAAAACTCACTTGACTGCAGTAAAGAGAACTATTCGTTATGTGAGTGACACTTATGAGTATGGTATCTAGTATTCTAAAAATCAAGACTCAGATCTATTTGGCTATAGTTATTCTGATTGGACTAGTAATGCAGGTGATCGTAAAAGTACTACCGGTGGGTGTTTCTTTATTGGCACGAATTTGGTATATTGGTACAGCAAGAAGAAAAAAAACTTCTACATCTCTATTATCTCCTGAAGCATAATATCTTACTGCTGGAAGTTGTTGTGCACAATTATTATGGATGAAACAAATGCTCAAAGATTATGGAATTTATCAAGGGCCTTTAAAGATTCTACGTGACAACAAAAGTTCCATAGACATATCCAAGAATCCAGTCCAGCATTATCGAACAAAGCACATTGATATAAGGCATCATTTTATTTGAGATCTTGTGGAGAGAAAAGAAGTCATTGTGATCTATGTTCCAAAATCATAGCAATTTGTTGATATTTTCACAAGGCCACTGGATTCAACCACATTTAAGCTCCTCAGACAACACTTAGGTGTGTCATATTTGAGGTATTTTTGTCGAGCATTTTTGTTTGCTGTAGACTTTTTTTGCTGCATATTTTTGTGTAAATAAAATTGAAAAACACAAAATTAAAAAGGATAAAAATAACAAAAATATGGAAAGGATGTGCATGTTGGAATATGGGAAGGTGAATCAGAGGAGAGAGAATGACTTATGGGATTTGATGGCTAGAAGTTGAAAGGGAGTAATAATGGCCAAGTAAAGAAAAAAGAAGGTGTGGTTATTGAGAAGGGAAAATAAATATTCCTTTTCAAATTTTAACTTTCTACCTCCCACTCTTATACCTCTCTCTCTCATCGACTCTCCCTATTTTCTTACTGTTGCTCGTGACTTTGTGCTCATATTTTTTGCTAAACCTTACAGCAAGAAGGTTACTCACTGTCAGGACCCTTAAGAATCTTGTGTGTGTCAAAAGAAATCCTTCACAGAGCAACATGGAGAGCATCAAGAACTTCAAGAAATTATTTGGAGAGCCGGAGAAAAGCATTCCACTTCAAGAGAGCAACATGCTTGAGCCCTGGGATGGTATTTAAGAACCAGGAGTTGAAGTTGTCAGGTCACCACCAGTCGAGCCGATAACAGATCCTTCTGTGTCGGTGAAAATCATGGTATTCCGGGAAAAATCCATTACCTTTAATGGCCAAACTTTCAAATCTCTGGATGATTGTATGAAGCACTATTTGAAGCATAATAAGAAGGTTGATTCAAGAGGGTATAAGTCTATGTCTAGTAGGATTAATGGTTATGATCTTAGTCACCTAAGGGGATTATTGGGAATATTAGAAATAGAGAGAACTAGAATCCTAGGTTAACATAATTAGCATGTATTGAGCATGAAGGAAAGAAGGTTATGTGTGTGTACACTAGTGCTTTTTGGCCAAGAAAGCTCAAAATGAGAAAGATTAGAGAGTGGCCTGGGGATCTGTTTGTGTTGAGTTCTGCCAGTTATAAGGCTATTCATGTGTATGATACTACTGTGGCTGAGAACTTGAAAAGGCTTAGGGAGTTATCCTCTGCTGTCATTGAGATTGATGACTCTGATGAGGATGAACTGGAAGCTAGAGATGTTGGTCCAGTCGAGAATGAGAATGCAGGGGGGAGGATATTGATGTAGACATGGAAATTGTTGAAGATTATGACATGGGAGGAGAGTTTGTGATTCTGACTCCAGGGACAGAAACAGGGGGGAAGAGATTGAAGCTAATGATGTTCCAACATCTGATCAGCCAGATGATATGAAAAGAAGAAGCTGAGGTTGAAGAGAAACATGATCTTAATGATGTTCCAACATCAGACCAACCAGAGATAAAGAAAGTGGAAATGGATAATGTTCTAACACAGGAACAAAATGAAAAAATTGAAGGTGAAACTGATGTTCCAACATAGGAACACCTTAAAGTTGATGAAGAAGGTGGAACTGATGTTCCAACATAAGAAGTTCCTACTCAAAACTTGATCTACACCAGTGATAAAGTACTGGAGGAGTTTGTTCAGACAAGGAGATCTAAGAGAAAGCAGATTGAGACAGAATGAAAGTCAGTTCAATCTGAGAAGAAGAAGAAGAGAATGAACAGGGAAGTTGGGCAGAATTCAAAGAGGGCTCCAGCTGCTAAACATGCCCTAAATGCTTATTTTTTCAATGAAGGTTGTCAAGACAGTTGGGATCTCATAAATGAGAGAAATATTATCTCTAAAAGGCCACTGGATTTGGAGATTTACAGAAGTTGTGGCTTTGCAGCCTTCATGGAGGATTTGGGCTATGCCGAGGCTATTACTATCTATGAGGAGTACAATAAAGAGATGGTGCTAGAGTTTTATGCCAATGTCATGGAAAAAACTTGGATATTAACTCTGACTGATATGAATGAGCTTACATACGGGGAAAGATTATCAAGTTTTTAGCTGACAAAATAAATGAGATTCTTGGTTTGCCCACTCATGAGTTTGATGGGCCGTATGCAGAAGATCTAGAGCTGACAAATGACCAGATTATAAATGAGATCTCAGGAGGTTTTGTGTCACAATGGCCAGCTCAAGGGAATACTGCTATGTTTAATTTGACCAGCAAGTAATTATGTCTTTCTCAGATAGCAATTAACTGCTAGATTCCATCCACTTATACCTCATCCTTAACCAAAGAGATGACCAAGTTACTTTACTGTGTTAGGAAGAAAATACCGGTGAATTTGGGTAGGATTATTTAGGAGAATATTGTTTTTCAAGATGTGTCATCCAGGAAAAAGAACTCCCTGCCACATTTGTGTGTAATTATTGAGTTAGCTAGAGCAGAGAATATGAAGGTCAAGATTGATTATGAGATCATAATACCCAAAGTGGTTAAGGAAAATTCCAGGACCTTTTCTACAAGGAAAATTGATGATCTCTCTAGGACTGCATCTGAGGCAGGTCCTTCATCTAATGCAGCAGTTGCAAAGAAGGTCAAAGAAGCCAAGAAGCTGAATCTGAAGGCCAAGATTGCAGCACTCTAGTTTCAAATTGCTTCACTTGAAGAAGAGTTGAAGAAGTTGGATGTTGTAGATGAAGAGGAGGCTACTGACACTACAAGAACAATGATCTTTTATTTCTCCCCTTCTACCTCGGTTTTTTTCTTAACCCCAAAAAACTGGGGTAAAAGGTTCTTTTACCTCGGTTGTTTTTTTTTTGAAGTAAAAGGTTTTTTACCTCGGTTTAAAAAATGAGGTAAATAATTGGTTTATTACCTCGAATAATAAAATAACCAATGTAAAAGATCAAAAAATGAAAATGTTACTGAGTAGCATACAACATCGCATATGTTGTGTTGGAAGCATGATCGATTTCTCCACTAACGTTGGTTGTACTGATACGCTTAACGAATGACCTAGCGATGCCGCACATGTTTGAAAAGATAAGTTAATTTAAAGAATTTGTCATAGAAAAGAACAAAAACAGTAATTGGAAACACACATATAATTTTCAAATCATATGAAACACACACATATGAACACGTAAACTCAATCTTATGATGTTCAAAATAGATAGTTTAATATCTAGAAAAATAGTAGTCATGAAAACATTCTCACAATCATTAATTAAATTCGAATTAATATTTTTCTTAATTCAAACATAATAGAGATTACTATAAACTCAAGCAGTTTTGATAATGATGACCTTGATGATGATAGGCCCTCCAGCTTCGATCACCTTAAAGAAAAAGGTGTCCCTGATTCGTAGGTTGTTTCCCTTAAGGAACTTGCCAAATCCCTTTGGGAAAAGGGCCTTGATCTTCCCACCCCCTGAGTAGTTCATATGGTACTCGGTTCCGTAGCACCTCAGCACTACGGGGGTCTTCACATTCGGCAGTAGTGGTACAATCTCCCATGGGATGTACTAAATCAAAAATATATGTATATATATATATTGATTACAAATATGTGTGTGTGTGTGTGTGTAAATATTTGAAATTGCATATTTATTTTATATGCCTTACCAAAGTTGGGATTTTCCCGAAGTTCTACTGCTTTAGAGTATATAGGAAGTGTGGGCTTTCGGGAGCCATTGTATGATCCTCAATGTCGAACACAATTGGCTCAGGATTGCTCTGTTATCTAGAGAACTGCATGAAAACAAAATATTGTGGTAAGTGTGAAGATGTGTTTTACTAATTATAATTTGTGAAATGTTTTAGGACCTGGAAAAATGGACGACTTGAAAATCCTTCGCAAACCATTAGTCCGGAAGAAGAAATGAAAATGTGAATCGGTGGGCAGCTCATGAATTGCAATGTGCGATGTCCCATACGCATCTTCATGTATGTATTGGTTCAAACCAGTGACATGGAAATATACTATCAAAGTCGTTATAATGTCAGAAACGTATTAGTTGGATCGAAGAGACTAACACAGTGCGATGTCTCATACTAAATAATATGCTACTAAAAATAACAATATGCGATATTGCTTTATTATTATAACCGAACTGTAGCATACGTTTAACCGAGGTCGCATGTATCAAAGGAAACTATGGGTAAAAACAAATAACCCCGGAAAAAACTAAGATTTAACAACATAAAATTATACAAAAACACTATGGAGACCTACCAAAATGTAGTACCTAAGTCTACATCCATCAAAAGTTCACCATGTCAAAAACGTG
This sequence comes from Rubia yunnanensis, assembly GCA_037428765.1. Classification (NCBI taxonomy): domain Eukaryota; kingdom Viridiplantae; phylum Streptophyta; class Magnoliopsida; order Gentianales; family Rubiaceae; genus Rubia; species Rubia yunnanensis. Next base: position 56,859,948 of record CM075069.1, on the reverse strand, counting down.
AGTACAAACTAGAACACAAAGAATCTAGGATACGTATTGTATAACCATAGATCGGATAATGCAAAGTAGGAATTACTAACAATTCATGTTAGAAGGTTAGAAAAAGTCTACCTTTCTTCCAATGGAGAATTGAAGGGAGGTGAGACCATTGGAATTCGCGGAAAACTTGTGAAGGGGAGCTTGAGCTCGCAAGTGGGGTTCTTATTTATACAACCATTCTGAAATGATGTCATTTTGACCACATTGTGGTGTCCACCCAATAGAGTGCGACATCGCAAGTACGTCAGTTAATCTAAAACTATGCCGAAATAGTGACTGGCATCGCATGTGTTCATGGAACTTACGAATTCAGCCCATAAGAGAGTTACGTTATATTAAATACAAAACTTTCAATAACATTGAATGGCATTGCATTAATACAAGAACATTCAATAACATTGAATTTATGGGTAAACATTCAATAACATAGATTTAACAATAAAAATTTCATAAAGAAAATACGTCAATATTAATATTCTTCCAAATACGAATCAATTTGTTCAAAGTACATTGTCATGCGATGACTGAGAAAATCAACTAATGTTCGCGGGGAAGAATTACAACACGGAAAATTACTGGACTAGCACCATCTAGGAGCTCAAAGTATAGGGTGTCCCCAACCATGAGTTTCTCTGCAAGAAGAAATAGGCCAAACCCCTTTGGGGTAAGGGTCTTGAGCACCCTAATCCCCGAGTAGTGCATGTGATACTCCCTCCCTTTGCACCTGATGATAGCATCCACCTTGTACGGTGGTAGGAGCTCCACAATTTTGTTAGGGATGTACTGCATTATAATAAAAAAACCTTTGTTAGTACTTATGAAACTAATCTAAAGAAAAATGTAATTGGAAATTCAATTTGTTTAAAATAGAGAAGATTTACAATAATTGGAACTGCTCTAGGTCAGAATATGAAAAAATGCGGATATCTGCCTGAGAGTATGCATCACGAACTGTCATTATCCGAATCAGTACGGATCTATATTGGTCAAAGAAATTATTAACATTTCATTTACAATATTATTAATATAATAGAAAGAATATTTACAAAATAACCAAAAATTGGTTACCTCGATCAGGTCACGGATGGAACCAGCATTGTTAGACATGATTGTTGTAATTCATATTGTAACGGGTGTTAAATGTTGTAGTAGACAGAAATTGGACAGTGATCACAAATTATGTGGTAAGTTGACCAAGTCAACGAGATGTCGCTTAGCTTTTGGTATAACCAAATGGTTAACTGAGAGGTTGGCGACGTCGCTCTGACCAATAACTTAAAGAAAACACTATTCTTTCGGTAAAACAGAGGGTTGACAGACAACAAGCCAATGTCACATGATAGCATATGGATTACAGAAACAACAGTAGAAAACCTGGAACAATTCTTGGTTCTAAACAAAACAATTGAACCACTCCATAGATAGAAGACTTAGAAACCATATACTCCCTTTGGTTCTTTTATTATGGCCCCAACTTTTGGGCACAAACTTTTTCAAAAAAATAAATGAATGATAGAGATTGTATTGAAATTATAAAAATTAAAATGTGTGGATAAAAACAATCTAGGATTTACTGAAAGGGGAAGGATCCAATATAAAAAAAACCATCAAAAAAAGGAAAGTGAGCCATTATTAGTGGACCGGAGGGAGTACTAACACCCTAAACTCATATCTTACAACCCCAATTCATATAAACTTTGAAACTTTTAACAATTAATACATTAAAACCCTAATCCATATTGATATAAATCCTAGGATAAATAGAATAACGAAAGTAATGTAACAACATGTGGAAACCATACCTTTGACAAGATTGGCAGGGGCACTGTTAAAAATCGAGAGAAATGTGAAACTTTGAAGTGATGTATGCGAGGTGGGCTCCATTTATATATTCATTATGCTTCCACCTAGGGTATGTGCGACGTTGCATTATAGTCATCGATACTAATTGTCTCACTGAAAGATGTGCGACTTCGGCTAGTAAGAGTGTGGGCCTAACCCTTTCAGCCCATTAGCATGGGAAAGGCCTGGTTTGTAACGAGTATGTGCGACGTCACATTCTAGTTCTGGTACAGCGACATATTACGGACTAATGTACAACGTCGATTATCTGGAATTGGACCTCAGCATTTCAGCCCAATAGCATATCAACTAGGTCCGCATTCGACCAAGATGGAAACAATTGACCTTAATAATGGGTAATTGTATATTAGACACTGGTATTTCAAACTTATAACTGTTACCGGACTTTATTAGTGTTCGTTATGATCATAATCAATTTTAAATTAAAAGCTAATTAAAGTTTGTCCATCAATTTTATAATTGTTTCCACCACATAGAATCGCATGAAATTATATATTCTAGGTTTTTTATGAAATTAAAAGCTAATAAAAGTTCGTCCATCAAATTTTAAAAAGCGCAAGTACATTGTCCAGAGTAAATTGTAGATGATTACTTATAAGTTCGCAAGGATCATTTGTAAAGAACTTGGGGAACTCTTTGTGGGATTATGTGAGTTTCTTTATTAGTTACGGTGGTAAAGAGTTTGACTTGGGACTGCAAGTGTCCCGTCGCGATCCAGGGTAACCGTCTGTCATTCGTGTTAGTATTCCCTCATCACCCTTACAATAAGAGTTACGAACACCATACATGTTTCCACCACATAGAATTGCATGAAATTATATATTCTAGATTTTTTTATAAAATTAAAAGCTAATAACAGTTTTTCCATCAAATTTTAAAAGGCACAAGTATATTGTCCAGATTAAATTATAGATGATTACTTATAAGTACACAAGGGTCCTTCGTAAAGAACTTGTGGAACTCTCTGTGGAATTATGCGAGTTTCTTTATCAATTGCGGTGGTAAAAAGTTTGACTTGGGACTGCAAGTGTCCCATCTGCGATCCGAGGTAACCATCCGTCATTTGTGTTAGTATTTCATTATTACCCTTACAATAAGCGTTATGAACACCATACTTGTTTCCACTAAATAGAATCGCATGAAATTATATATTCTTGGTTTTTTATGAAATTAAAAGCTAATAAAAGTTCATCCATTAAATTGTAAAAAGCGCAAGTACATTGTCCAGATTAAACTGTAGATAATTACTTATAAGTACACAAGGGTCATTCATAATGAACTTGTGGAACTCTCTGTGGGATTATGCGAGTTTCTTTATTAGTTGCGGCGGTGAAGTGTTTGACTTGGGAATGCAAGTGCCCCGTCTGTATTTCGGGGTAACCGTGTGTTATTTTTGTAAGTATTCCATTATTACCCTTACAATAAGCGTTATGAACACCATACCTGTTTCCACCACATAGAATCGTATGGAATTATATATTTTTGTTTTGTATGAAATTCAAAGCTAATAAAAGTCCATCCATCAAATTGTAAAAAGCTCAAGTACAGTGTCCAGAGTAAATTATAGATGATTATTTATAAGTACACAAGGGTCATTCATAAAGAACTGTGGAACTCTCTGTGGGATTATGCGAGTTTCTTTATCAGTCGTGGTGGTAAAGAATTTGACTTGGGGCTGCAAGTATCCTATCCACGGTCCAGGTTAACCGTCTGTCATTTGTGTTAGTATTCCATTATTATGCTTACAATAAGCGTTATGAACACCATGCTTGTTTCCACCACATGTTTTCGCATGAAATTATATATTCTTGGTTTTTTATGAAATTAAAAGCTAATAAAAGCCTGTCCATCAAATTTTAAATAGCCTTCTGTCATTTGTGTTAGTATTCCATTATTGCCCTTTCCGAAATGCAAAATTAGAGATAACATTTATTTTATTTAATTTTTGAACAAAATGAAGTTCAGATGTTGGCATGAACGGGTCGATGGACTGGATACAATCTTGAAACGGTGAATAATACCACCAGAATTTTAATTTAGTGCGAGGTCGCACTTGTGTCGATTGATACGACAGTGAAAAAAAATTAATTGACGTTTGTAAGTCTGAAATTTAGAGTGGGAATTCAAATTTTCAGCCAAAATTTGGACTCAAAATTTCCCCCCACCATATTTCAATCCAATATATCTTAGCACTTCCCATTTGCAACACCAATCTTACAACCCAAACTCCACCATCCATTTCATTCTCAACCTTACAACATTTAAAGATCTAATAAAGTTGCTTCTCTCAAACATCAACAAGTGTCCAAGGATGGTGCATCTCTGATTCCTAATTAATTGAGGTAGTTTTTCCATCTATTCCATGTTCAATTACCAATTATGTGATGATCCAACTAGATGTTTCTTTAATCAATAATTGATCAAAGATTGTTACATTACATAAGGTATAATGCTTTAGTTACATGTTATATATTTTTTATTATTATTTCCAAGATAGTGCCATATTTGTTTGATTATGAAGAAAGATCCAGAGATTTCTATGAACATAGTTTGAATGTGCGACCTCGGTCACATGTCATCGGCCCATCTATAACGTTACCAAACTAATATCGAGTTCACATAGAACTTCATATTGTTGTCATGTCATTGAATGTCTGACACGTTGTTTTGTCGATCTTTGTTATGTTGGACATGACATGAATGTGACGTCACATGTAACCAATTCTGTTTACTTTTACCATGTAGGATTTAAGGACATCTACGTTTTACTACATTATGTGTATTTCATTTGATGACTGCCCAATTCTAACATAAATTTTGTTTTGTATGTAATGCTATTAACAGGCCGATGAGAGCTATCAATGGACCTTCAGCATATAGATGGAATGACTTGTCATTACACTAGATGTCCTGACAGTTTAAATGGCATGAAAAGTAGAAAATGGTGTTTCAATACAAATAATTAGTCAATTTCAAATTAACCTTATATATTTCAATATGTGACGACATGTATTTGTATTATATGTTATAGTTTTTTTGGTTTGAACAAGCCATTCTTTCCCAAATTAATTGAAAACAATTGAATGTGGTATGATGTTTAATCATTTAACCACAAATATTAAATATTAAAATATTGTACGATAAACAATGTCTAACCGACTTGGTCAGCGGCGTCACACGGACTTGTGCCCAGACGACACGTAATCGATGTCACCCTTATCGATGCCTTTTTTGCGATCTCGGCCACTCAAAATGACGTCATTTTTGTAAATATTTCACATCAGCATGCACACGATGTGGGACATCCATGTCATACGATATTGCACGCAGTGTGGACTATAATCGCTCCAAATGATATCGCAACGATTCATCCACCTTTGACTGCCTTCCCGCACCCAACGACTTTGCATACAAGTGGAAGCCGATGTCGCTCCAAACAAGGTCACACATACGATCTTCAATTGTCGACCTTCTTTCGATAATTAACATCGCTGATAATTCCTACCGACGTCGGTTAAAAACTGAGGTAAAAGATATTTTTTACCTTGGTTTTCAACCAAGGTAAGAAACCTACTTTTTATTCCGGTAGTATTTACCACGATTTTTTCTGGACAAAAATCTGAGGTAAAAACCCCTATCGAACCGAGGTAAAATGTACTGTCTCTTGTACTACGATGATGCATGATCTATTGTTCCTCTTTGGATATTCTTTTTTTGGCATGTTTTGTGGCCCTAAGGAGGAGTACTTTTGGATATGGAATTCTCTTGATTTTTTTCTGGATTTCTGGATTTACTATTTTGGGCCCAGCTGGAAGCTATGGCTATGATGGAGATTTTTGGTGATTGATATTATGTTTTATTCTCGGATTTCTAGTACTTATATGTGTTATGTTGGTCCTGCGTTCCAACACGATTTCTCTGTAAAAAAATTAAGTACTAATTGGTTGTTTGATATTCCAACATGGATGTTGATGTCTTGATGATTTGTAGCTGTGGTGGGGAGCTAAAGTTTTTGAGCTCATGTTCCAACATCCATACTAGTGTTAATTTGATATCCTTATTTGCATAGTTGTTGCGTTGAAAGTCCAAAAAGTTTATGTCTCCACAAAATACCAAAGGGGAAGATTTTGAAGTCCAGATTTGGTAAATTGGCAATTTGTAATAATTATGCAAATATGGAAGTATTATGTTGTAACATCAAAGAAGGAATTTTAGTGATATATGGAATGAAATCCAAGAAGAAGTAATCTCGTCCAAGGGTTTAGATTTGATTTGAAAAATATATCGATTCCTATATTTGTGGGATTGAATTATAATGTAGAGTTGGAATTGATATGTATTTCGGCTATGGTATGATTGAGGATGAGATATTCTAATCCCTATCTCCAAGTAATTAGCTTTGGTAATTCTGTCTTAAAAGGATTTGATTGTTATCAGAATATTTTGTGGAGATAGAATTCCCGTCTTACAAGTAATTGATAACGTTCGACCAAACTATATATAGTGGACATTCTAGCTAAGCTACTCATGGATTAATATTGAGAAAATATGCACTCAGGTTCCCGTCTTCAGAAGTAGCGCAGAGCTATACTATTATGTTCCAACATGATCAAACGCTTTTGATCCTAAAGTTCAGAACGTAAGCCTTAATTCCTCGGGAGGAAGAGATTCAGCATCGACGAGTTTCAAGGTCAAAGGGAGTCTGATCAAGGCGGATCGGCAACTAGGGGAGCTAGTAGAATCCATGTGTTTAATTATAAAAGATAAGTATCTTGCATGGTGTACTTTGTACTATCTTTCTGATTAGTCGATTCATTTTAAACTGGATCAGGCCCCACAGAAGTAGGTGAAATTCACCGAACTACATAACCAAGTCGTGTGTCGTTGACTACTTACTTTATTACGTACTTGGTTAATTAATTTATGCTGGAGCATGATAATCACATTTTGATCAATTAGGTAAAACCAAATTTCATATTTTATACCAGAGTTTGTCATTCATTATGTATCAACATTGTAGAGTATATATGAAACAATCAATTAAAGCAGCTTCATCATAAAACAATGAGTGCCAACAATTTATGGTAATATGTGATCGTTTACTAGTCTAAAACTATGTGTTTAGTATATGGTAATAAATCAGTACTTTCTATAGAAATATGGTTTTTAATTTTTTATTATAAAACTTTATTATTGTTCATTATTATTTTTACTTCATATAGATTTAGGACATTTTTCCTATTTTTATTATTTATTGTATTTTTCTATATAAAGATAATTCAGTCATTGTAATATATTCGAGTTTTTTAAACAAAATTGCATATGAGATATTTGATATTAATAAAATTTAAGTGTATTGATTTTTTTCTTCATTTTCTAGATATTTATTTTGAGAATCAATGGATTTTGATGCTCAAATATTAGCTAGGATATATTGTAATATTCATAAGTATTAGATTAGAATTCTTTTCCTTTTGGAATTCTATATAGTTCCCTATATATTGTAATTGTTGCCCATGAATACAAATGACCTTTCATATTTTACATGGTATTAAACCTTAAAATCCTAAAATCCCTTAAATTCTAAAATCCTAAACCCTACTCTAAATCCACAACTGTCATTCAGTTTCAATGGTCGGTCAGCTCACCACCGCCACTGAAGCCAGCTACGTCGCCGCCACCACTCTCAGTTCACCACCAGATGTCAGCGTCGCTGAAGCCAAAGTTGCCGCTGTAAAAAATGTTGTCGCCTTTGTCACCCTCGTTTGACCGCTAACATCGTCCCTTCATTATCTTCATTCTTTTAGCTTAACCAATTCCCAACGTCGTTCTGAATGGCCATGATCATTTGGTTGTTGGTCAGGCTTCGTCAGATGCTCAATGGAGTATGCTTTAGAATTTATTTTCTAAATTTCAAAAACCATCTGACAATATGTCTGTAAGCTTACTTTAGCTTGGATCCTTGACACTGTAACTTCATATTAAATGATCGCCGTCAAGGATCATCTCATGGTTTTACTGTTGTTGGATTTGTTGATGTTCTTTTACCTGATGGAACCATATATACTAATGTGCAAAAAGGACCCTCTGCTTTGGAAATATAGTTCTTCCGCAAGTTTTGTTTATTATGGAATTGTGTAGCAATTTATTGTCTTGTGTTAAGTTACTTGTTACCTTAAAATGTTTAGTTTTGCTTACTGAAAAGTGTGCATATTACAAGAAAACAGTTCGACGAAATGAATTGTCGTGGGTGAACAGCTATGGGGTGGGCAAAAAAATAGAAAACTAAATTATACGAATTTAGATAACTGAACCTAATTTAAATTATGGTTTTTGGATAACTGAATTGAGTAAATCGATTCTTAAATATGGTTTTTGGTTTGGTTTTAGACATTGAAACTCATTCTGAAACCTCACCCCCCCCAAATATCATATTGCAATTAAATATAAAATAATTATATATATATATATATATATTAATAATATAATTATAAAACTCTAAAAAATATCAATGGGAAGCTGTACAAATGGTGGCGGCTACTATCACTATTCATACTCTATTGTTAGAGATTGTGATCGGATTGTCCCAATTGATATTTATGTTCCTGGTTGTCCACCTACTGTTGAGACCCTTCTCTATGGACTTCTCCAGTTGCAGAAGAAAATCAATAGGAGCAAAGAAGGACTTCCTTCATTGGTGGACAAAGAAGTTTTTTTACGTTTGTGGTTTTCATTGTTAAGTTGCATCAACCTATGTACCTGCTTGAACTCCACATAGTGGCGAAGTGGCCTATGAATATCCTTTCATTCTTTTTGTTTGAATAATAATTAAATTTCTTTAATTGATCTTTAGTATTAAATGTAATGCTAAAATTGCTATGGTTGATTTTGTGTTGTAGTTGTTGGATTTTTATTTTGAACACTTTAGTTTGATGGTGTAGAAATTAAATTATACATTTTTAGACTTTTTTTAGAATCCCGTGAATTCAGTTGATACGGTTTGAAACAAAATTCAAACCAAAACCAAATTCCAAATTCCGTTCGGATAATTCAGTTTCTTGGGTTATTTGGATCGGCTTTGGATTCGAGTTTTTTTAGGGGAAAAACCAAACAACCGAACCAAATAAACAAAAAACGATTGAACCAACCAGACACCCACCCTAAACAGTTTGGTAAGGTATATTGGCTTTGCGCGATTAGAGATTTGTGTCAAATGTCTTCGCCATCTTTATCATTTATCTTCGTCATCTCCAAGACATATGTTTTTACGAGCCTCTGGATTAGCTTTTTGGTCCTCTTTCCACTTTGGTATGGTCTTCTATCTCATTTATTAAAAATAGTCATTTTGCTTTTAATAACCATGTTCCCTGCTCTGTCTATCATGGAGCAAAACAGCCGAGGAATAGTTTTCCTTTGAGTTCAACTAAAATGAGTCAAACATTTGAGATGATTCATTGTGACATTTGGGGGACTTATACCTCATGTTCTACTGGTGGAGCATATTGTATTTTAACTATTTTTTATGATTATTCCCGAGTTGCTTGGGTTCATTTACTAGTTACCCAGCCAGAAGTAGCTACCAGATTTAAGGAATTTTGTGCCTTTATTCAGACACAATACCACTGTCAGGGTCGACACGTTCAGGCTGACAACGTGACAGAGTTTCTATCTCTTTATTCTTTCTTTGTTGATGAAGGAATTCCACTTGAGACGTTCTTTGTTAACATGCCCCAACATGATAGTTGGCTTGAGCGCAAGCATCGCTATATTCTCAATGTTGGTTGTGCTCTTCATTTTTAGATTCATTTACCTATTTATTTTTGGGGAGGGTGTGTCTTGACTACATCATATCTAATCAACTCCATGCCTACTTCGTCATTGATGTGTCCATTTTAGATGCTTTATTTAGTAGTATTTAGGATCACTTTTGTGCTCTTTTATTATCGAGAGCTTGTGTTTTACCTTGAAATTCACTTAGGAGAGGCAAAAGCAACTTTGTACTCTTTTACCTCTTTTAAGTGGATTTTGTGTGACAAGGGAAGAACACGGAAGCAACGAAGACCGGAAGACATTGAAGACTATACTTTCGAAGACTTTTGGATACTCACTTCGAAGACATGAAGACCGGAGGCCGTTGAAGACCATTTTGGAGCTGTTGAAGACTTGAAGAGTGAGAGGGATGGCTATGAAGAAGACAAAGAAACAATGCAAAACTGTGGCTGCCGTCGCGACCCCGTCGCGACACCATCGCGATCCCGTCGCGACACCGTCGCGAGTCGCGACGAACCCCGTCGCGAGTCGCGACCAACGGGCGGCCAGAAATCATTCTTATTTTCTTTGCACTATAAATACCCTCTCTTTCCTCTTCTTCTCCAGCTTTTCCAGCCCGCTTTTCTCTGCATTTTTGGGCGAAAATTCTAGGTTTTTCTCTTCTTTCTTTTCTTAGCTTTCTCTTAGTTTAATTATGTCTTTTATTGTTCTAGAGTAGTTCTTGTACTTGGGAGCTATGGATTGAAGCTTCCACTTCTATGTATTGAGATTCATTTCTATCTATCTATTTGATGTTTTTGCTATTGTGCATTTATTGTGCTTTGAATGTTAATTGTTGATTGCATTGATGTTGTTGAGAGCTTGATGATATGAAATGCTTATATGAATTGCTAGCTAGGGTTTGGGGGATTTGGGTTAATTTCCCCCATGTTCTTGTTAGGAATTTATGAGTGTGAATTAGAGCTTTTGATTGTGTTAGTGTGTTGACAATGTGCTAGGCGAATGTGATTGATGTCGAACTCTTCGTCATGTTCGTTTGTGTAGCAAACGAGAGAGTCATATGCTCGTGGATGAATGTGCGTTGCACGTTCATCCAATCTCGTGTAATTGCATGAATTGGTTTAATGCTTAGTCACGGTGTAGTGGTCATAGGCATTGCCAAGCTTGTTGGTCCTTCGTGTTAAATGCCACCAATGACACCTTGAGTCGTGGTCGCGACTCGGGAGTCATTGGTGAGGTTTGACGAGAGATGTCGAACTCACTCTCGCAAACTACGAACTAAGAAGGATAGGAGTTTAGTCTCCACGACAAGTAGTTGAAGTATTGAATAGATGATTTAAATACATTCTTGAAGCATTTGTTATTCAGCGTTTATGTATTCTTGACGGTGTGTTTCGCTGCATGTGTGCCATGAGTGGTTTGAGCATAGGTAGTGCTTGTGTGGTTGAATTGCTTAGGTGTAGGAACGTGACGTATTCCGTAGCGCCTTTGCATGAAGATCTATGAGCATGAACTTAGAACTCCTTGTGGTGTGTGTGTTGTGGTACTTGCTAGATAGGTGTGTGAGCGTTGGGTCATGAATGCTATATGATGGAATGTGTGAATGATTCGATGAACTACAGTAGATGTGGAAGTGGATATCCGTTGCTCCCAAGGCATTTTATCTTTGTAGTTTAAAACCCCTTTTCTTAGTTTCGTTTGATGATTAGCATAGTCACTTGACGTTGCTAGTTATCTTTGTTAACTTAGGAAACCAACCAACCAACCCCCCCCCTTTACTTGCTTTTAAGTGTGTGTATATATATTTACTCCTAGCCTAGTATCAACCATTGTGTGCTTAGACGCTTAGGAAGATCCCTCTTCTCTTTGGACGACCCCGATTTGCCACTATCTACCTAGTTGTAGAAAGTAAGCATTGAGGGCTTATAAATTATCTTTTGGCGCGCAGGCGCAACGACCGCCCGCGCCTGTCAAAATGGCGCCGTTCAGGCTGACAACGTGACAGAGTTTCTATCTCTTTATTCTTTCTTTGTTGATGAAGGAATTCCATTTGAGACGTTCTTTGTTAACATGCCCCAACATGATAGTTGGCTTGAGCGCAAGCATCGCCATCTTCTCAATGTTGGTTGTGCTCTTCATTTTTAGATTCATTTACCTATTTATTTTTGGGGAGGGTGTGTCTTGACTACATCATATCTAATCAACTCCATGCCTACTTCGTCATTGGATGGTAAAACTCCCTATCAGTTGTTGCATGGTCGTGATTCAAACTACAATCTCTTACCTATGTTTGGTTGCTTATGTTTTGCTTCTCAAGTGCCCAGAAAATGCGATAAATTATCTTTCCACTCTCGCAAGTGTGTCTTCCTTGGTTATTGTTCTTAAAGAAAGAATGGCACATTTATGATCTTAACTCACATACTTTGTTTGATAGCCGTGATGTTTTTTCTACGAAGATCAATATCATTCTAAACCCATTTTTGCGGTTGAGCCTGAGTTTGATCTCGTGTCCGCTAATCTCATGTATGTGTCCGTCATCAATACACTAATCTGCAAATCCGAGCTGCTGCCGTCACTGCACATTGTGTTGTCTCCATCATCCGCTGAGCTTCATCTATCGTCCGTAAAGCTAATGTCGTTGTCCGTCAGGATAACTCTACTATCTACAGTAGTATCACCACCGCCTGGAGCTGCATTACTATTGACGTCTGCTATCGGGCCACTACATGAGTCTTCCACCACCGGAGATAAGATAGCTTCTAAGTATGAGTCTTTGCTGACACCTAAACCTCATCGACAAAGTTTGCGTGCTCTCCATCCACCAGCTCACTTAAAAGACCCTTGTTATCTCTTCAGGTATTATAGATAATTCTGTTCCTTATGTTAAATTTTTGGTTTTGCATTCTATAATTTTGGGTCCAGTGACCTCTAGTATAGATCCCACTTCTTATGCAAGGCCTCTCAGTCAAGCAGCAATGACAAATGAAATTAATGCTCTTGAGCAAAAAAAAACATGGATCATGTCTCCTTTCCTACCTGGAATGTGATTATCTATAGCCTATAAGTGGATTTTTTTTGTACAAAAAAAATATGTCTGATGGTTTAATTGAGCGATACAAAGTACGCCTGGTCGTTCTTGAAAATCGTTAGATTGAAGGGACTGATTTTACTGAGACATTTGTTCTGGTTGCTAAAATGATTTTAGTTTGTATAAATATTTCATGTTGTTGTGATTACAGGTTGGGAACCTCACCAGATGGATGTTCACAAGGCTTTTCTTCATGGAGACCTTTTGGAGGAGGTGTATATGAGCCCTCCTCTAGGATATTACAAATCTGCTCCTGGTCATGTTTGCAAGCTTAATAGTTCTTTATAGGGTATTCGTCAGCCTCCCCAAAATTGGTTTGATAAGATGATGGTTGCTCTCACTTTATTCGGTTTCATGCAGAGTAAGGTAGACTACTCCTAATTCTCTTGCGCACAAAATTTGATTACTTTACATGTGCTTGTGTATGTTGATGTTTTGATTATTGGTGGTGCTTATATTGCTCTCTTAAGTAAACTTATGTCATACTTGATTTTTGTTTTCATATTAAGGACCTTGGCCTATTTAAGTATTTTCTTGGAATTGAGATTGCTAGTAGTCCGGATAAGATGTCTTTTTCAACAAAAAAATATTCCCTTGATAATTTGTCTGATTCTGATTTGTTAGCAATCAAATCAACCAATTTTTCGATGGAGCAGGACCATAATCTAGCTCTAGCCCAGGGGCCTCTTTTTGATAATCCAACTTGTTATCGCTGCTTAGTTAGGACATTGATCTATCTCACCATCACTAGTCCTGAGCTAAATTATTCTGTTTATACTCGTGCTTAGTTTATGCATTAGCCATGCATGGCACATTGGCATGTTTGCAAACAGATCGTTGTAGTTAATAGCTTATTGTGATTCATATTGGCTAGTGTGTCTTATTACATATCGCTCATTGTCTGGATACTTTGTAATGCTTGGAGAACCACCAGAGTCATTAAAGCCTAAGAAGCAATCTAGGGTTTCTCGCTCATCCGCTAAATCAAAATATAGAGCCATGGTTTTTTTTTTGTTGTGAATTAGTTTAGCCCAAGTCTCTCCTTCGTTCGCTTGATGTTGGTCATTCCTCCCTAATGCGCCTCTTTTGTGATAATCAGGCGGCTATTCATATTGTGGCTAATCATGTTTTTCATAAGCATACGAAGCATATTGAGATTCAGTGTCATTTTGTTAGGGATCTTGCTCATTCTGGCAAGGTGATCACTCATCATACTGGCACCTCAAGTCAAACAACTAATATTTTTACTAAAGCTATTGATCGTTAGCAATTTCACAATCTTTTTTGCAAGTTGGACATCATTGATCTTCATGCTTCAACTTGAGGAGGGGTGTGTATTAGGATATATTAAGATATTTTGTAATATTTTATTTCTAGTAGAATAAGGATTAGATTATAATCCTTTTCCCTATAAGCTTCTATACAATGCCATATATATTGTAATTTTTGGCCATGAATACAAATAATTGTTCATATTACACCTAGGGGTGGAAAATGGGTAGACATGTCGAATATGGGTGGGTATTATGGGTAGTTTAAAAAATATGGGTATAACCTATTTCAACCCATTTTATGATGGTCAAAAAATGGGTTGGGTAAAAATGGGTCGGGTTGAAACCCGATCAACATATGGGTCAAATATCTTTCAACTCACATGTCAAAAAGGGGTAAACCCACGGGTTTCAGTCCATATGAGTTTACATACCAATCCATATGGGTCAAACCCGTAAGTTTCAACCAATATATTGACCCATAAGGATTTATATACCAATCCATATGGGTCAAGCCCGCGAGTTTCAACCCATATATTGAACCATATGGGTTTATATACCAATTCATATGGGTCAAACCCGAGAGTTTCAACCCATATATTGACCCATATGGGTTTATATACCAAGATATATGGGTAAACCCGCAGCCAACCCGCAAACCCAACCCACCCAACCCATATTTTTAAAATTCTCATTTGATCCATTACCCATTTAACCCATTACCCATTACTAATTTACTAATGCTCACTCATGTTTAAAAATAGACTACCTGTTTGACCCACGAGTTACGGATCTATATTGTCATCCTTATAACAGCAATCAATTAATATCTTAGATAGGTAGATAAAGAATCTTTTAGAAGGTTTGTTCAAATTTTTCGGGATTCTTATTTGTGAGGTTTGTTCAAACTTTTCGGGATTCTTATTCGTGATAAACTTCCGCTCGCTATATCAGTTGGTATCAGAGTCAAATTGATCTGCCCTCATCGAAACTAGTTCTCTAAAGTTTTTCACTATACATGGAGTAGATTTTTTGGGCAACTTAGAATAAGGAACAAACTAAGATTAAATTAAACTCCCATCATATATAAAAAACAAAGCAGTGTACAATGGTAGTTCCACAGTGGTTCCAGTTTGGAACTAGAACCACATTGGAATCGAAGTGGAACCACGAAACCCCACATTGGGGGTTTCAAAGTGGTTCCACAATATTGGAACATGTCCCAGGTTGAGGATTATTGCAACCGTTCCCAGCTCAGATTATGTCAGAGCCAACTTGAAAATGTCTGAAGCCAAGGCAAGCGCTTCAGCGCGGACCATTTTCTTTTCCCAGCAGGGCCACGTGGTACCCGCTGATTGGGCCACATGACAAAAAGTTGTTGATCAATTTTTTAAAATTTTTTGCTCCCATGATTTGGACATTTGGCCAAATAATGTGGTGCCACGTGTCCCAACTAAATTTTTTTAAATACTGGATTTTTAAAAATTTAAATTTAATTTTAGAATATTTTAAAAATCAGAAAGAAAATTAGAAAGAAAAAGATTTAAAAATTCTATTTTTTTAATAAAAAATTGAAATTAAATTTTGATTCTTTTTTAAAATCAAAATTAAATTATTTTGAAAAAGCATATGGTTTTTAATTCTGGTTCATAAAATAATTTTTTGAAATTGAAATTAATTTTTGAATATGAAATTTTAAAAAACAAAATTCAATTAAAAAATTACAAATGTATTATTAAATTGAGTCCGCCTCTTGAAAGACAGCCTTTCCATAAGCCATGGAAAAAATCAAGGTTTAAACTGTAAATTAGAAGAAATGAAGATAAAATTTTGGGTTACATAAATCGGGTTATAAACTTTATAACTACAGCACGTTGCATAATAAATTTTTAATATTGCAACTCAAACCTTTTACTTTTTTTATTATTCTAAATAAACCCCGTCTTCTCATAAGACTATGGATAGACGGTTTTTCCTAAGACTTTGCCTATTAAATTTCACATTTCAATTACTCCCTCCGTCCCTACTATTTTTACATTATTTCCTCTTTGGGACGTCCCATCTGTTTTTGCACTCTTCACTTTATTTTCAATTTTTATTCAATTTTTAATTGGGCTGGCCCAATTGTAAGGCTGGAATAAAATAAAAAAATAAAATAAAATACAAGTACTAGCACATGAGCCAAAAATCATTAAATAATAAATCCTTAAAAATAATTCATCTTTCCCTTTCCGCAAATATAGCTGGACGGAGGGAGTATCTGGGTAGGCAAATTTATTTAGATGAGTAAAGTGCATTTTTAATCCTATATTTTAGGTGAAAGCGCAAAATGACCTTATAAAATCTGAAAGTACAAAAATAACCTTTGAAATCATGACTGAAAAGTAAACTGCAGAAATGACCGGAAATCATTGAAATGACCTTTTACCCTTCTTTTAAAACATTTTAACAAACAAAAAAAATGTAAAAGACATTAATGCCCTTGGTTTTAACAAAACAACAAAATTTTCAACAATTTTTCATTTCTTTCTCAGCCCAGCCCGAATATCCTTCCCATTTCTTTCTTCTCTCCACCATCGAAGAATTTGCTCGTCGGCGTCGGAGGTGGCCAGGGCGGTGAAAGACAGCTTTCGATCGCGGTGGGGAGGGGTAGTGGCGATCTAGGGCTGTTACGGAATTAGTATGGAATTAGTGTTAATTAGTATTGGAATTGGATTTGTATTTGTATTGGAATTGGATTTGTATTTCTACCATAATTGTAGATATAATTGTATTCTGTTACCTTTACTAGCTGGGATAGGTATCCTGTACTAATATATAATGTATCCTGAATTCATGAATAGAACACATATTATTATCCTTATTTCCTACATGGTATCAGAGCCTAAAATTCTGAAACCTGAATAGAAAATTTTTTGCTGCATTAAAACCTGTCGTCCGACGTCCACGCGCTGCTGATCCCGATGCCACGCGCCATTCTCCGCCATGCACCGATTGCCGGAGCCGCCGTCCAACATTCGATGTCGTTGCCTGCCCTCACGTGCCACCGCTCACTCTGCGTTGGTGTGTCCTGTGCTCCTAATTTGTACCTGATTTTACAATATGTCTGGCTCCGAAGATCAGCCTGGTTCTGCTGTTCCGAAGATTCAGGACATGAGTGGTTATGATGTGATTACATCTTTACTTCAGTAGCTGCAATTGCGATCTGGCCCTCATCCTACTTTGCCGATTGGTCGTGTGATGACTGATCCTTACTTCATCGGTCCTGGCGATGGTCCGGGTTTACAACTTGTACCAATCATGCTGAAAGGTGCAGAAAATTACAATGAATGGTCCGATGCAATTTGTCGCGCATTCTTGGCCAAACACAAGATTGGGTTCATTACTGGATCCATCACCAAACCCCAGGATGATCATCCTGATGCTGCTGATTGGCCCGGGGTTAATGCTACTCTTGTCTGCTGGATCTTGCAAACCCTGGATCCGGTGATAAGATCTTCTACAAGTTCTTTTTCCACGGTCAAGGATTTGTGGGATGATCTTAAGGCACGATTTATTTTCGCCGATGGAATGAAGCTTTTGCAGACACAAGAAGCCATTCAAGGTTGCAGGCAGAACGGTCAGGCCATCGACATCTATTTTGCCACACTGAAGAAGTTGTTTGCAGATTATCACTGCATGCAACCTCCTCTGGTTTGTATTTGTGAAGATTGCAAGGCATTATGCCAGTGCAATCTTCAGGCGAAAATCCTCCAAGAGAGAGAGAAGGATTTGATCTACCAATTCATCTCTGGTCTTGACTAAGGTTTTCACACCTTGCGATCCCACATATTGAGCATTGAGCCACTGCCATCTGTCATGAAGGTATATGCCCTTGTTACTCAGGAGGAGAATCATAGAGCTATCATTCGAGCTCGTAAGTCTTCTTCTAACTCCATGGCGTATGCTGCACAATGTACCTCACCTGCAAGTTCTTCGCCAGTTGTTCTTTCTGCAGCCGACCGCAAGAATCTTGTTTGTACCCATTGTCGTCGCAAGGGCCATGATAAAGATACCTGTTTCAAGATACATGGTGTCCCAGAGTGTTCAAGAAGGGCAAGAAATTGGCACCACCTGATCGGTCATTAGTCAACGCCTGTCAAACAAGTGGCGCCACCGATCTCTCGCTCCCGCCACCGTTCATCGGAGCCACCTTATCGCCACCTAGTTTGGTGGCGGCGGCCTCTTCTGCTGTACCTGCCCGCTCCAATTTTGGCCCTGCTCTGTCTAATGAACAATGGAGCACGACCATGAACCTGTTTAATCAGCTTCACTCACTTCTTGGTGATGAGTCTGGTAAGCATACTTTACCATGGATCCTTGATTCGGGAGCCTCCTATCATATGACTGGTGACGAAGGTTCTCTTTCTGATCTTACTACTACTATTGATGCTGTGAATATTTTTCTGCCCGATGGCTCGATGTTCTTCGCTACACAATTTGGATCCATTTGTTTTGATGGATTTATACTGCAGCACGTATTATATATCCCTACATTGTGCTGCAACTTACTGTCATGCTCTAGATTATTATCTACCCTAAACTGTCTAGCTTTGTTTACTGAAAATTATTGCATTTTAAAGACAATCAGTACGAGAAGAGTGATTGGCGTGGGTGAACAGAAAGGGGGGGTGTTTTGGCTTCGTCTGTTGGATGCTCATGTTCGAAGTCCTGTCCCGCAGCCTCTTCCTACAGTTGCCTCACTATCCTCTTCTGATTTATGGCATCAGCATTTTGGTCATCCATCTTCCACGGTGTTGTCTTCTATTTCTCCTAGCAATAATAAACATTCTGTGCCTTGTTCTATATGTTATAGAGCAAAACAGCCTAGACATAGTTTTCCTTTAAGTACTACTAATGCTACTGCATTATTTCAATTAATTCATTGTGATGTTTGGGGACCCTATTATACATCATCTTCTAGTGGTGCTTTTTATTTCTTGACAATAGTAGATGATTTTTTCCGAGCTGTTTGGGTTTATTTGTTAGTAGCCAAATCTGAAGTAGCTTCTAGATTTTTAGAATTTAGTGCTTTAGTCAAGAACCAGTGGGGAAAAACAATTCAACGAGTTCGAGCTGATAACGGCACTGAATTTTTGCCTCTCCGATCTCACTTTACTGCATCTGGGATCATTTTTGAGACGTCTATGGTTGACACTCCGCAACAGAATGGTCGAGTTGAAAGAAAGCATCGTCATTTACTCAATGTGGCGCGAGCTTTATGGTTTCAAGCCAATCTTCCTATTGACTTCTGGGGAGAATGTGTTCTTACTGTTGCCTACCTGATCAACCGAACACCGACACAGCTTCTCAACGGTCGTACTCCCTTTGAGTTACTCTATGGACAGGCGCCAAATTACTCTTCCTTACGAGTATTTGGATGCTTGTGTTTTGCTGCTCGTGTTCCAAGATACCGTGACAAGTTTGCACCAATAAGTCGTCGGTGTTTGTTCCTTGGTTATCCTGCCGGAAAGAAAGGTTATCGTCTTCTCGACTTGGACTCTCAAGTTATCTTTAATACTCGGGATGCTGATTTCTTCGAAGACCAGTTCCCGTATTCTGCATTTCAGCAATCCGCTTCTTCAGATGAACCTGGCGGCGCTACCACTCCACCGCCGGTTTCCTCCTCCTACTCGCCGGAACCATATAGTTTTTCCGATCATCCGCCGGCAGCCCTTCCACCGGTCAATACTGACCGGTCAACGCCAGTCATCGCCGGCCGATCAATGCCGGTCAACACCGGCGGGTCAACAGTGGTCACCGCCGGTAGGTTAACGTCGGTCAACGTCGGCGAGTCAATGCCGGTTCACGCCGATCGGTCAATTCTAATCAATGCCGGTGAGTCAATGCTGGTCAATGCCGGCGACTCTTTGCCGGTCAACGATGGAATACCATCGACTACGCCGCCCGACGCCGGTCATCCTCTGCCAGCTTCCGTTGATCCACTATCCACCAGACAAAGTGTTCATGCTTGACGTCCACCGTCGTATTTGGCTAATTATGATTGTGATGATTCTACTTGTGCTCTTGTTACTGAAGACCCCCCCCCCTCTTCGACTACGTTCCCTCATGTGTCATCACTGTTCTCAGGTATTCTCTACCCTTTTACTGATTTTGTAAATTGTGATAATTTTTCTAGTATGCATTCTAGATTTTTGGGTGCTGTAACTTCTAGTGCAAATCCCACTACTTATTCTGAGGCTTCCCGTCATTCTCATTGGCAAGATGCTATGGTTGAGGAACTCACTGCCCTAGAGCGCAATCAGACTTGGACTTTGTCTCTTTTGCCTGCGCATAAAAAGGCCATTGGATGTAAATAGGTTTATCGAACGAAGTTTCGCTCTGATGGTACCATTGAATGTTACAAGGCTTGTCTTGTGGTTCTTGGAAACCGGCAGGTTGAAGGAATTGATTACACAGAGACTTTTGCTCCAGTCGCGAAGATGAGTTCCGTTCGATTGTTCCTGTCAATTGCTGTTATCCGTGATTGGGAATTGCATCAGATGGATGTCTATAATGCCTTCCTGCATGGTGATTTGCATGAAGAAGTATACATGCGTCCCCCGCCTGGCTACGCTGTTCCGCATGGTCAGGTTTTTCACCTTCAGAAATCCCTTTATGGTCTTCGTCAAGCTCCTCGGAATTGGTTTGCTAAACTGGCGCAGGCTCTATGGACATTTGGTTTTTGTTCAAAGTAAGGCAGATCATTCTTTATTTGTCTTTTCCCATGGTTCACATTCTTTACATGTTCTGGTTTATGTGGATGATTTGGTCATTGTCGGTAGCTCTTCTTCGCTCATCTCTGAGTTTAAGAAATACTTGAGTTCTTGTTTTCACATGAAGGATCTTGGTTTGCTTAAGTATTTTTTGGGCATAGAGATTGCTAGAAGACCGGAGGGGATGTTTCTCTCGCAAAGGAAATATGCTTTGGACATCTTATCCGATATAGGCTTATCTGCTTCTAAACCAATTAATTTTCCAATGGAGCAACAACATGATTTGGCACGTGTTGAAGGTCCAGCCTACCATGACCCAAAGCAGTATCGTCGCTTAGTTGGGCGCCTGATTTATTTGACGATCACTCATCCTGAACTTAGTTATTCAGTTCATACTCTTGCGCAATTCATGAAGCCTCCTTGTGTTCCTCACTAGCAAGTTGCGGTTCATGTTTTGCACTATCTGAAGAGTCATCCTGGTCAACTGACCGCTTATTGTTATTTGGATTGGGCCGCCTGTCCAATTACTAGGCGTTCCTTATCCGGTTATTTTGTTATGATTGGTGATTCACCTGTTTCCTGAAAGACTAAGAAGCAACCTACTGTTTCTCGGTCTTCTGCTGAAGCAGAGTATCGTGCTATGGCAGTTGCCTGCTGTGAGTTATTATGGCTTCGGTCCTTGCTGAAAGACTTAGGGGCTTCGAACTCTTTTCCCATGAAATTGTTTTGTGACAGTCAATCAGCTATTCACATTGAAGTTGACTGTCATTTTGTTCGAGATCTTGTTCAATCTGGCGCTATTGTTACTCAACATATTCGTACGGTTGACCAACCCGCGGATTTGTTCACTAAAGCTCTCGGTTGTAACCAGTTTCATTCCTTACTTGGCAAGTTGGTCATTTTTGATCCGCATGCTCCAACTTGAGGAGGAGTGTTACGGAATTAGTATGGAATTAGTGTTAATTAGTATTGGTATTGGAATTGGATTTGTATTCCTACCATAATTGTAGATATAATTGTATTCTGTTAACTTCTCCTAGCTGGGATAGGTATCCTGTACTAATATATAATGTATCCTGAATTCATGAATAGAACACAGATTATTACCCTTATTTCCTACAAGGGCGGAGCTGGGCAGATCTAGGGTTTTATTGGGGGAGCTAATTTTGGGCGACGGTGGTGGACCGGAGATGGGTCAGCGCCGAAGAGGAGATGGGAGGCTGAGGAAATGGGGTGGTGGTGGAAACGGGCCGCTGGTGTAGGAGGATTTCACACTGTCGTAAAAGTAGTAACCCCCACATTGCCACCGTACCTTCTGCTTCTCTTTCAGGTCCCGCTCTTCTATCTCTCTTCAATCTGATTACAATTACACCTCCTTTTCTGCAATTCAGCTCTTTTCAATTTGCTGGGTTTGTTGTTGATATTTTTCTCTTCAATTTCATTCTTCATGTTCTTGATCAGCGAATATGGATGGTAGATAGAGATAGCTTGTCGTTTCTTGTTGTCATATGTGCAGTTCAGTTCTGTCACTTTTTGTCCCCTTCTCTTGCTACTTTACAAAAGGATGATTCAGAGCTAATCCATTACACATTATGCAATGCATGTGCAGTTTTGGACTGCTGCTTTTCCACGGATGTTGTGGGAGATGATAAACATAGAGACTATGTAAAAAGTGCAGTGATTAAAATGCGATATCACTGGCCTGATGGCTCATTCGCAGTTTTTAACTTTATCGATGGAGAGAATTGCAGTCAAATTGCTGAAATACTGTCTGAGCACGGCATTAAAGTGATGGAGTATCATACTCAGCATGAAAAGTTCCCTTTACTCGAGATGATCCATCACTTTCTGATTTTAAGTGAGACTTGGCTTGATCTTAGGGAGAGTAACATCCTTTTGTTGCACTGCGAACGAGGTTGTTGGCCTGCGTTAGCCTTCTCGCTCATTGTACTCTTGGTTTACAGGAAGCATTGCGTGGGAGAGCAGAGAACTTTAGACATGGTCTACAGTATGCGCCTCCTGAGCTCTTGCAGTTGGTGTTAGAGATGAATCCAGTGCCTTCTTAGCTGAAGTACATGCAGTATGTGTCTGAAAGAAACTTACACTCAGAATGGCCACCATGGGTTCGATCTATCGTGCTGCGTTGTATCATTTTGAGAGGTGTCCCTAGAGGTGTCCAGGATATATGGACTCAATGGCCACCATGGGTTCGATCTCTCGTGCTGCGATGTATCGTTTTGAGAGGTGTCCCTAGTATGTATGCGGAGGGGGGTTGTCGTCCGATATTCTAGGATATATGGACTCAATGAAGCTGATCAAATGTCTAAGATGATATATTCTACCTGTGTCCAGTGGTGAATGGTTTAAAGAAAAACCCACAGGCTTGGCTTCATTTTGTGATAAAGTATGGTATGGGTTTCCCCTTACTCAAAATAGTGTAGAAGTGAATGGTCAGTTACCAATTATTTGCTGTGTAGATTTGAATTGGGATTGGAGAAGCCAGCCCAAAAACTGAGATTCTGGCTGCTGCTGCCAGCGGCGGGCGGTGGTTTGCGGCAATGGGCAGCTTAGGTTTAGGGTGTTTGAAGTCGGAGAAGAAGAAGTATAGGGGTATAATGGCCATTAGAATTTTAATTTTATGTTTAGGGGTATTTTTGTCTTTTCTGTTAATGTCAATGTCTGAATTATATTAGTCAAAATTGCACAATTTGGCCAAAAGATAAGGTTAGTTTTGCATTTTCATATTATATAAGTTTATATATGCACTTTCTCAGTTTAATAGGATCATTTTTGTACTTATCGCTATTTAAATTAAATATTAATGGTATAATTAATGAATAGAATAGAGACAATTAAATGAGACATATGAAGTGGTTACAAAGTGGTTTTAACCATAGTGGAGAGAAAAATAGAGTGATCTCTTTGTGATTTTAATTGATGAGGTGGAAGGGAGAGATTGAGTACTTAATGAACTGAAACCATAAGAGCGATTGCAGAGCGGAATGGGAAGTTAAAAAATAAAATTTCAAAAGAGTTGGGAAATGTGACCTACTCGGTGTTAACCATTGAAGCCTTACTTTTTGAGGCTAACTATCATTCAGTCTGCTCCGGATATCCGCAGATTGTTGCCACTAAAGATCATCTTATACCTTTTCATGTATGGTCTTGTCAACACACCCTAATGTCATTTCCTGAACTGAGGAGTTTGGAGGCTCATAAGCATGGAAATCGATCCTCGAACACTCTTTTCTTGTGCAAAATACCTCAGCATAGTTGTCTGCACTGTGTGAGGAGTATTAAGATATATTAAGATATTTTGTAATATTTCATTTCTGGTAGAATAAGGATTAAATTAAAGACTAAATCGTTTTTTTAGTTTCCTACCAAGTATCTTATATCATGTTTTGATCCTCTTTTGCAAATTAATACTTAGGTCGTACCCAACAATTTTCAAACAATTTTTTTGGTCCTCAATCCCAGTTTTAAGCCAGTGTTCTGGTATAACAGCGCACATATCAGACACATTACAATTTTTCCAGTAAGGGCTAGGGTAATTTAGTAATTTTACAAAAGAAAAATGTTTTCCATTTCCACCATCAGCCAACACATTCCCACCACCTCCGCCACCACATTCCCACCACCTCCGCCACCACATTCCCACCACCAGCCACCACATTCCAACCGCCAGTCACCACATTCCCACCACCTCCGCCACCACATTCCAACCACCAGTCATCACATTTCCACCACCTCCGCCACCACATTTGCCCCCACCAATCACCATATACCCATCACCAGCCACCACATCCCCACCACCTCCACCACCCGTTCCACCACATCTTTCCTCAGACCCCAACACCGCTCAGCCAAACACTGGAAAATCCAACACCAAATCCAATACCAGGTGGTTCACCACCCCCACCACCTCTCTGAAACCATCGTCGGTGGTGGTTCACCACCTTCACCCGATTCAAATCACCACCCCCGATTCAAATCAATTCAAATCACCACCCCCGATTCAAATCAATTCAAATCACCACCCCCGATTCAAATCAATTCAAATCCTAGCCCCGATTCACCACCACCCCCAATTCAAATCACCAAAACCCCAAATTAAAGATGTGGATTCCTCGTACCTAAAGCCCTAGCCTTGTACGCCGGTGGAGGAGGCATGTACTGGCGGAAACGAAGGCCAGCATCGGTAGAAACGGAGGAACATCGGCGTCGGGAAGGGTAAAGATGATGTGAGAGATGCGAGGATGATGGGTTAACGCCGACGGGAGAAGGGCGAAGACAGCGGGATCCAGCTAATACCTCTAGGACTCATGGGCCACAACGTCCAACTCCGGCTCTGACAAGATCCCTCTGTCCAGACTCCGGGGAACGGCTGGGGCTGATATGCCGGAGCCACCATTCCATCTTTGTGGTGGTGGAAAGGGACGACGGCAGCAAAGAAAGGGATACGGTGGTGGTGGAGAGAAAATGGAAATGAAGAGAATGAACTAAATTATTAAATGAAAAAAAATTTTATTTTGTACAATTACTAAATTACCCCTGCCCTTGCCAAAAAAATTGTCACGCATCCAGCACGTGCGCCATTGTACTAGAAAACTGGCCTGAGACAGGGATTGGGGACCGAACAAATTGTTTGAAAATTGTTGGGTACTGTCTCAGGGTTAATTTGCAAACGGGGACCAAAATATGGTATAAGATACTTTGTAGGGGACTAAAAAAATAATTTAGTCTAAATTAAAATCCCTTTTGGGCTTCTACACAGTGTCATCACTAGTAGAAAACTTTCAATTAAAGGCGGTTATATCAGACATTCAAGTGTCTTCTCTAGCTCGACCTTTAATCGATATCGATTAAAGAAGGTTTGAAAATCGCCTTTGTTTAGGGTGCGAAATAGGTTTCGAGTTCAGAACCTATTATTAAGGTTCTAAAAAATAGATGCGGTAGCAAAGAAAAGCTAAAGGCGAGCTTCAACGAAAAACAAAAAAATGACAACAAAGCAAAACAACAGCAACATGGGTGAACGACAAGAGCTTCACGGCGGAGAAGCGAGAGCTTCACGGTGGAGGAGCGAGAGCTTCATGGCGGAGGAGCAAGAACTTCACGTCGAAGGAACGAGAGCTTCACGACGGAGGAGTGAGAACTTCATGACAAAGGAGCGAGAGCTTCACGGCGGACGGCGGTGGGCTTCAGCGGCGTAGATCTTCAAGAGAGCTTCACGATGAACGGTGAATGGTGGCTCAGATTTTCACAAGATCTTCACGGCAAATGGCGAATGGTGGTGCAGATCTTCATGAGGCAGCAACGAGCGGCGAGAGCTTCACTACGATGGATGGGTTATCCAACGGTGATGCGAGAGGTGGAGGCAACGCGACGAAGGGTGGAGGAATATAGTTGTGGCATGAAAATTGAATGAAGGGTGTAGACGGGGTTCGCAAAAGAAGGTTGGAGGCGAGGTTCGTGAAAACTAAATGAAGGTGGAGGCGTGAATGAAGGGTAGAGGCGGGAGAGAGAACTGAAGGGTGAAAACCCAAAGGTTAATGGGTTTTTATAGTGGATTGCTATATCACGCCCTGTATTTTACTATCTACGCCCTGTATTTATACTGTGTATATACAATATATATTTAAATGTAAGAAGTAAAAAATGTTAAATGTTAAATATTGTAATTTAATGTTAACTTAATTTAATGTTAACTTTAATGTTAACTTAATGTTCGCCGCCGCAGAGTCCATCCGCCGCCTAGCGCTGCCGGCCTGGGCTGTCCCGTTCGCCACGGCCTGGGCGCGACAGGGCACCGGTCCGTTCGCCACGGACCAGGTGCGACCGAGCGCTGGTCCGTTCGCCACTGACCGGGCGCGACCGGGCGCCGGTCCGTTCACCACGGACCGGGCGCGAGCCGGAGGCTGTCCGGTTCGCCACGGCCTGGGTGCGACCAAGCGCCGGTCCGTTCGCCACGAATCGGGCGCGAACCGGACGGCTTCCGTTCGCGACGGATCGGGCCTGGGCGCGACCGCGCGCCGTTCCTTTCACCACGGACCGGGCGCGAACCGGACGGGCTTCCGTTCTCCACGGCCCAACGGAGAACCGGGCGCCTCTCCCCAAAACCAACTACACACATTTAATGTCATTTACTCTATCACACCCGAAAAAGTGTAACTTTCTTCTATAAATTGTTCTGTAAAAATCTTTAGAATCTTAAGAATCTACAAATTTTTACAGCATATCTTTGGAGGTAATTTTACTATTTAGTTTTCTGTCCATAAGTAATAGTTAAATTTATTATTTATTATTTTTTGCAGTAGAAATTTATGCTCATCTTAGTATTTTAATTTATTAATTGTAACGTAAAAATTATTGCACATTTATCTACTCTAAATTTACGTTTTTTTAGGGTTGAATTTCGCCCGGTTGCATTTTTAATTCCAAAAGTTCATTGTTAAACATTAAATTCGTTACGTTAATTTTAAACTTTCATGTAAAATGTAAGAATGTAATATTAATTCTGGCCATAATTTTATTTCATCAAATATAAGTATCACATTTTTTTTTTACAATTACATGTATGTTTGTAGTTGTTAATAAGAAATGGAGCAGTGCGCCATTAAGTCCATAAGTAATAGTTATTAAACATTACATTTGTATTATTTTGTTTAAATGGACAATTTGAAATGGATGAATGTAATTTTAGTTTAGGGAGTTAATTTATGTACGGGAATTTTATAACTGTAATGTTATTTCATCTAATTTAATTTTATCTTTATGTTTTTATATTTAAATATATGTTTTAACGTTTTAACTGTAATTTTATCTTTATTTGTTCATATTTAAATATATGTTTTTAACGATAATTAAAAATCAAGCAATGCACTTTTTAGTTTGTAAAAGTTATTTATGTAACGTTATAATTGTAAGCCTAAATTTATTTCCTATAATATAATTTGTACTTTATTTTATGATAATTTTTTTAACAATTAATTTATTTAAATGCTAATTGACGACATCATTGTTGTTGGTATAGTAGTTGAGTGAAACTAATTACGTGATGTTTATTGCTGTTTAAGGATGACAATCAGTCATGTGAAGCTGTTGCTGGGGGGAATGGATACTTTCCATTTGCAACCTCAAATGTGTTTCCAAGTCACGGCGAGGCTTATTCCTACCTGAAACGGATTGCTCTTCAAGTAGGATTTGAACTTGTCATGGGGTCCTACAAAAAAAATAAGAATGGTCCCCTGAGGATATATTGCATTTGCAACCGGGGCCAAAAAGATAAGGTTATCGATGTGAGCAATTCTGATATAGTCCGACGGAGTAACACTTCGACTAGAAGTTGTGACTGCCCATTCACGATTGTCATGAAAGAGAGTAGCACGAGGGAGGGTTGGAATGTAGTACCGTGCAAGGATTCTAGCCGAGGGATGCATAACCACCCATTCTCATTGTACGCTGAGGGTCATAGACAGAGCTGCATGCTCCATGCGGACGCGAAACAAATGATTAGAGATTTGACAGATTCAGAAACAGCCCCCAGGCATATCAATGCCAGCCTTAGTCAATCGTTTCCAGACCTGCATCAGACCATTAGGCAGGTGTACAATGAGAGATCGGCATATGTAACAGAAAGGCGAGGCGGGCGCAACACAGCGGAGAATTGTTTGCATCTTGCCACCTCGAACGGGTATGTCACTAGTCACCGCTCAGCACTTGATGGTACTTTGACCCATTTATTCATGGCTCATCCCGATGCTGTTGTGGCATTTCGCACGTTTCCGTGGGTTGTGGCCATCGATTCAACGTACAAGACTAATCGCTACGGCATGCCATTCATTGAGATGGTTGGGATGTCGCCTTGCAACACAAATTTCCTGATTGCCTACGCAATTGTCGTTGAAGAAACGGCAGATACCTATGAGTGGGTTCTTAACGCACTCAAGAACTTGCTTGTCGATGGACCGTTCCCTGAGGTTGTGGTCACCGATCGAGAGATGGGACTGATTAGGCCACTCCGGATTGTGTTTCCAGAATCGAATCATTTGCTTTGCACCTGGCATATTAACAAGGATGCGGAGGCACGTGCTACGGTGCGAACAGGGAATAAGAGGAACGGGGCAGCCTTCAAGAATGGTGCATGGTTCCGGATTTGCAATGCGTCCACCGTTTCAGCGTACGAATCCGCCTTGGTAGATATGAGGGATGGATGGTCTTGGAGCGAAGCTGTTATTAGTTACGCTGAGACTACGTGGCTCAACCCCCATAAGGAGAAATTTGTGAGGGCATGGACGAACAGATTTCTGCATTTTGGGAACACAACTACATGCAGGGTTGAAAGTGCACACTCGTCATTAAAAGGGTGGTTACAAACGTCAACTGGTTCACTGGATACGATATAGAGGCGTGTCGACCTGCAGATAGCCGGGAAAATTACTATGATCAAGGCCAACCTAGAGAAATCAAGAACGTGCACTGGTAGATTGCACCGTAGAGTCCTTTTCAACAACTTGATCAACAATGTGTCCAAATATTGTCTGGATAAATTGACGGTCGAGCACGGGAGGATTGATGCACTCGGAGCACAGGTATATGCATACTATGGTTGTGTACTGCGTTCGACACACGGAATACCATGTGCATGCGTCATGTCGAGGGCAGTTGAACAAGGAATCCCCTTGTACTTGGATGACATTCATCCACTGTTTAAGAGCCTGGCATTAGGTGATCACGTGCGGAGCATGGAAAATATTTCGAGGGCTGAACAGGATCAGTCACTGTTCAACACTCAATTGGAGGAGCTGGCACGCAGCGACCCTTCGGTTCTCCGACTAGTTTCAAGCTACATAGATGAGCAGTTGCGTCCAGCGGACAGCGGCATTGGCGAGCCGGACAATTGTACAAGTGCACGTGGGAGACCAAGCGAGCAGGTCCCCCGATCAAGATCAACCCGACGTTCACCGAGCTACCACGAGCACGTGAACAGGCGATACTGTCGTAGTTCAAGGTCCCCGAGGCGCACCACATCAAGGAGAGGTAGCCGGCACGGTAAGTACAAACACCATTCTTCCTAATGAACGCCGCATTACAATGAAATTAATCTTAATGTTTTCTCCTCCAGCGACATTCCCGTTCCTCGAAAGTGTCCCCCACATTGTCAGGCGTTACATCGAAGGCTGGAACGATGTCGTGAGTGATGGAAACTGTGGCTTCAGATGCGTTGCTGATGCGTTCCATGTAGACGGTGAAGGTGAATGGTCTGGAGCGCGTCGGGCAGTATTTAACGAGGTATCAACCCATTGGCCTGACTATGTTCCCATATACGGTTCGAAAGACAACGTTAAATTAGCTAGAGCCCGTATACACCACACCAAAGGTCCATGTGGTCAAGAGCATTGGTTTACGGTCATTGCAGATATGTTTCCTGTCGCCACCTACTACAACACGGCTGTAGTTTTATATTACATTCTAGAGAATGGGTCGGCAGACTATTGCTGTACAATCCTTCCATTGAGAGCAGGTGGCGGCGAGGATGGAACAAGGAGGGAGCTACACATTGTATATGTACGCAGTGCAAGCCATTTCGTCTGGATACACGTGAAGGAAAACTGCCCCATGCCCCCCGTGGTTAATCTGTGGACCACATTGAGGAAGTCTGATGTCGTTGGTTGGGAGTTACCCTTTCATAGGAGGATGATTGCTTGGA
Organism: Rubia yunnanensis; assembly: GCA_037428765.1. Classification (NCBI taxonomy): domain Eukaryota; kingdom Viridiplantae; phylum Streptophyta; class Magnoliopsida; order Gentianales; family Rubiaceae; genus Rubia; species Rubia yunnanensis. The sequence goes on along the minus strand of CM075069.1, from coordinate 56,829,453 downwards.
CCAAAGCATACACGCCTCGTAATTAATTGTTGTACCCAATGAAACATTTCGGCCATAATTTTATAAGTTACAATTATTATCAAAGCGTTCCGGTTACAAAGACAAAAGTTTTATAACTTTAATATGCAAAAATAGTTGCGATTACATAAATGAGCAAACCAAAGGCAAACAGTGGGTTCATACATAAGCAAACAGTCGCCTAGGGAATGGGTTCATCACCCATGAGCCTGCGATACTCATCGCGACGACTGATCCAAGTAGTCAACAACTCCTTCATGCACGGGTCGATGAGTTCATCAACGGTTGTCGAGTCAAACGGATCCAAGTCGCTCATCATGTCACTCAGCATCTGATGCACAGGAAACACATTTTACCATAACGGAACAATCCAATTTAATATAATTACTCACAGCAAATAGTGGCGGAAAACTTACCAGTGACAAAAGATGTCTCCTATCTGGTCTACTCGTGGCAGCATGTTCAGGATTTGCGATCAATGGGTGTGAATGACTCGCGTACCACTCCTCGTAATCCAAGGTACACTCTGACGGACTTGTGGCAATCGGGAACTCAGCAAGCTGACCGTCGTGCCAAGCGTGTGCCATATGCCATAGGGTCAACTGCATCATCCCTGAGTAGGACACTGAATAGCTAGCTGGATCAGCTGGCCGGGAACAAGGCTCAGGCACAATCCTAAGACTTTGCGGTATACCCTGTACAAGACCGAACTGGCGCACAACACGATCTGGCATGTATGCCTCCATTGCTTCAAGGTATCGAATCACGCCGCGGTAGTGAGTCCTCCCCCTCGCAGCCCTAACCACGTCCAGTCCATATGGCAACCAATCCACCTGCGCATGTTTCACAGAAATGTAACGTTCATATGGAATCCGATCTACCTACTACTATTAGAATAAGAGTAAAAGCATGGAATTCATACCTGGTCAGGTTGTAAGGCATCCAATTGACGCCTGATGGTAGCCAGCCTCCGAGTATCCCTCCCCATTTTATCCCCTGTGTGCCACCGGTTGGCGCATCCCGGAAGAGCTGGCAGTGTACTCAGTCTCGGCTGAAACATCGAAAAGTACTCATATATCCATGCTTGCAGCAGCGTGCAACAGCCGCATAGGCCGCGGGCCTTAGCCCGGGACGCAATTCCCAACTGTAGATACAAACTGGCCAATGTCGCCGAGCCCCAGGACAACTGCGAATCAAGTAGAGGTAGAAGGTTGGCTCTAACCTTATTCCCAGTTTTATCCACAAAAAGCGTTGATGAAAACAGGGTCAGCATGTAGCACATAAATTGGAAGTTATCGCTCTGACCAGCCGCTATACACCTCGCCATCAATGATTGGCCATCTATGTTACCCCCGTTCCAGTCTTCCGCGACAAAGGACTCCACGTCTTTCCCAAATAGTTCAGCGCCTGCTTCCTGAATAGTCTCCACCGAAATGGTACTCGCAACAACGCCACCAACGATAGGAATGCCAAGAATCATCTCTACGTCGTGCATCAGGATGGTCATCTCCCCGAAAGGCATGTGAAATGTGTTCGTGTCCGGCTGCCACCTCTCGACAAAAGCGGATATCAATGCCATGTCAAGGAACTGGAACATAATTGCAGGAAGGTGGGCTAACCCGGTGGCACGTATCCGGGCCTGTACAACATCGTTCCGGTCAGGGAGCGTAGTGACTAGCTGCTTGCATAGCGTCGAACGAGCATGGCATCTCAGCACACCTCGCTCTATACCATTCCAAACGTCGACTGCGACGTGTCCTCCAAAGCTTGGTATCACGAGGTAATCTTGTGGGCCACCACCTATCGGTCCCCGCACAAGCCACGTCTCATCGGCTTGTCGCTTTCTCCTGTTCCTCGGTGCCCTTCCAGTGCCAGTCTCACCGGCATTACACGATCCACCAGAAGATTGCGCGAATCGGCCAGCTCTATTCCTAACGGTGTGTCTGGCTCCTCCACCAGCATACCGTTCGATTCCAGCATCCAATTGCACACTCGTCCCAGGTTGGCCAGACGGGGGGACATTGCATGTATTCTGTCCCTGCCAACCATCGGCCCCGAGTGGGCTGCATTCTACCGGCAAGTCATACATCGACTGCCAATCACTATCATCACGGATTGCACGCATTCCACCGGACGCGATAATGTTAAGCTCCGGACCGTCCCATGTCGGCATGGGATCGAATGCATGATCGCGCCGTGGAGAAGGCTGCTCAGCTCCTACATTACGCTCCTGCGACTGTTCCTCCTGGACCACACGGCCTCTCACCTGTCTGGCCGAAGCACTAATTCCTCTTCGTGTATAGAACGACCATGGTCGTCGGGTTGACCAGCAGTGCTCATCTACAACACAAGATATGTAATTAGTATAACAACAATTTATTTAAACTGATATGATAAAATAAATTAACATACATTTCAACAACGTGTAAACTGATATGACGAAACAGTGCATAATTTCAAACAACTTATGGAAACTACATATTCTATAATGCATAGAAAAAAGTGAATATAACATAAAAAACCCCACTCTAAACAGCACATTTAATTCTTCTGCAATCCCATACAACAAACCACCCATTTTTATTAATTGCAAATTATAAATTACATTACTAAATCATTGTACAACAATCTGAATTTTTTTCCACATCACACTAATATTAACATTCAAAGAAACAATTGTTAAAACATTTCATAATCATTTACTACACAATTGTTTTCATCAGATTAACAAACTAGATTTTCATAATGTTAATTTACATAAGACTATATTCTATTATGTTACATATACTTTCCAAATTACTAAAATAGTTATCATTTCCAAATTTAAACTAAACAATTTCTAAAAATAACAATTTCTTCATTTTAATTCCAAAATTATTTCAGATTGTAAACAATATCAGATTTTTCCAAATTATTTTACTTTTTAATTTGCCATTGTATGATGAAAGAAATTTATTTAAAATTAAACCCTCCTATTTTCTTATATTTGCAACCAAACCCCTCGTCTTCCTCACCCTCCACCCTCCACCCTCCGCCGCCAGCGTCCTCTTCCGCCGCCGGACTCCTCCTCCGCCGCCGGACTCCTCCTCCGCCGCCGGACTCCTCCTCCGCCGCCGGCCTACTCCGGCGCCGGCCTCCTCCGCCACCGGACGACCGCCACCACCTCCGCCCGCCATCTCCTTCTCCTTCTCCTTCCCCTTCTCCTTCCCCTTCTCCTTCTCCTTCCCCTCTACCTCTCCTTCTCTTCCTCTGCGATGCCGCCATCCCTCCGCCGCCGGCGTCACCACTCTTCATCTCCTCGGCCCGGCGCGCGCCGCCCAAGGCCGGACCCGACGCGCGTCCCACCACCTCGCCACGCCCGGTGCGCCGCCGTGCGAAGCTCCTCTCCGCCGCTCGCCTCGGCCCAGCCCGGTTCACCACCTCCAGCCCAACACCACCTCCGACCAATTCGCACCACCAACCCAACATCCACTCCAGATTTAATAAATTTCTAACAAACCTCAATTCTAACAATTCCAACAAGTTCAACAAAATTCGAATAGATGGGCAACAACCATACAATTCGCACGAAAATTAAAAATTTTCCCTCTAAAACTTACGTTTTCCGACGACGGCGGAGGCGGCGGCGGCGGCGGAGGCGACGGCGGCGGAGGCGGAGGCGGAGGCGGAGGCGGCGGCGGCGGCGGCGGCGGCGGCGTCCGGGAGCAGCTTGGTGGAAGAAATGGAGAGAAGGAATAAGGAAGAAATACTTTCTTCCTTATATAATACTTTCTCCTAATTAAATTTTTAAATTTTTAAATAAAAATACATGTATTTATACGTATTAGGGCGTGGATAGTAAAATACAGGGCGTGATATAGCAACACCCTTTTTATATTGGCTGAAAAGACAGTTCATTAAAGGCGTCTCTAATGAGTACAAATGAAGGGTGAAAACCCAAAGGTTAATGGGTTTTATATTGGCAAAAAAGATAACTCATTAAAGTGGTTCTACAATTAGAACCACCTTTAAAATTAAAAGGTGACCTAGGATAGCACTTTTGAAATCGGAAACTATTTCGAACCCTAATTAAAGGCGATTCTAAAAGTAGAACCGCCTTTAATCGATTTACATTAAAGACCGAACCGCCTTTGATCGATTTAGAACCACCTTTAAAATGAAAAAAAAAGTGACATGTTCCGAACTCAAAACCTATTTCGGACCTCAATTAAAGGTGGTTCCAATGGAATTGCCTTCTAACACTGTATTTGATATAGCCTTCTCCACTAGTGCATATATATATATATATATATATATATATATATATATATATATATTAATTCTTAGTCATTAATACAAACAAACATTCATATTACACCAATCAGTTAATATCTTTTAGAAGGGTTGTATTTCTTTCGGGGCTCTTATTCGTGATAAAATTTGGTTTGCTATGTCAATTGGTATCAGAGTCAAATTGACCCGTCCACGCCGCATCAAAGTTAGTTCTTCGAAGTTCTTCCATATACTTGAAGTATAATTTTTGAGCAACTTAGAGCGTCTCCAATGCAGGTTTCTCATTAGAAAATGTCAATAGACACGTAGGATCGTATATCAAAAACAAAGTAGTGTCGTTTATCAAAAAATGCAATAAGAGCCCGAATGGGAAGCCCAAAAGAAAACTTCAAAAGAGTTGGGAAATGTGACCAACTCGGTGTTAACCTGTGAAGCCATACTTCGTGAGGCTAACCATCATTCACTCTGCTCCGGATATCCGCCGCTTGTTGCCACTCAAGATCATCTTCCACCTTTTCTCGCCTCGCCTCATCGCCTCGCCCTAATGCCATTTCCTGAATCGAGGAGTTTGGAGGCTCATAAGCATGGAAATCGATCCTCGAACACTCTTTTCTTGTGCAAAATACCTCAGCATAATTGTCCGCACATCCACGGTCGTAAACATTGATCGAGTTCTGTGCTCTATACCGAAAATTCTCATACGTTGTCTGCGTCAAAGAACCAGCAATCGCATATGAGATGAAACTAAGACATGGTTGCCACATGTTTATTGATATGGGAATGGGACTAAAGCTCACCTGATTTGTGGTTATGAGGTATAAATGGAAGCCAGTGAGGCCCCCGACGAACCAAAACAGCACGAAACAATAGACTATCAACACCGCTGCTGCTGGACATACTTTTACAGCCCCCCACACTGTGCCGTAATTGTCCATCAGGTACTTTATGTGTAGAGCTGACATCGAGAACACAAACGCACACAGAAGGGCGGAGGAAGAAACAAACAGAAAGAAGGAGCGATAGTTGCGCTGCACCAAATAAAACAGAAATTTAGCCATTTCAAAATGGAATACGACACACTCTCCATTTTCATATCTTTTTCTATGACGGTCATATTTTCTTTTATGGAAAACAGTGAATCATTCTCACCCACTAAACAAACCTTTTACTCTCTCCACCATTTAAACTTGCAAAAACAACGGCAAAACCTACGGTGCCAAACATGAAACAGAAGGAGTACTCGGTTTAGAACTAACCTTTCCAATGCACTGTCCGACCCAAGGGCAATGGTGATCGAATCGCTCCACGCAGTTATCACATACTGAGCAGTGAGAGCACCTTGGAGGACGATAGATCATGCATGTTTCGCAGTACTTAATTCTTACAGGAAGACCATTCACAAATACTTCTTTGGTGCGTGGCAGCTGTAGGCTTTGCGTCCCAGCTCCAACTTCAACGGAGGCTGTTGAATCGTAGCCGGACACATCTTCCAGAGGATGAGGATTACGAGGTATGATCCCAGGATCACGAGCCGAGGTTACAAGTAAAAGCACTAGCACCTGATGCAAACCCCAGCACCAGGGAGCAATCATTACTTTACTAGCAAATGATAAAACAGTTCCACCTTCAAAGTAATAACTAGTTAGGAACATAATTAGCAGCAGCTTGGTAAAAAGAAACTAGTGGGATGGTAAATAAAGTGAGATTACTTGGGCTGTGAATAAGATTGCCACCAGAAAAACTGCATAGCCAGCCATCTGAGCTGGGAATTCATGGAGGAGATTGGTTGCAACAAATGTACAGAAAATGACAACGGGAACAAGGATAAGCATTATGGTAACAATCAACGAACTCGCATCGGGACCAAATACCAGTCTCCCTTTCAGCATAAATTTCTGCAACAGGGAAAAAAACAAACCATTTAATCTACAATCTACAGTACAGCTACTGAGAAAAAACTTACGTTTTTTCCTCTCCAAACACTGTAAACTCTCTGCCCCTGTGCCATTAAAACCAATTGTTTTATCACGGACAAGATTGGAAGCTAACAACGAGAGTAGCAGCAGATTTGGGATGAGTGTTGTTGGCTTTTTGGTCTTCTTTACTTTTGTTCGCGTCAAAATGGCGGTATGTCCTTCGAATTCGATCTTGTAGGTGTCTTTGTTCACTTTTTCTTTCTCTAAAGTTTCAAAACATTTCTTTTTTCCTGCTTTAATTAATTTGGTCAAAAGAGTAGTACACGCTCATGTCTTCAGTTTGAAGTTTGGTCATTATTATGTGTTGGTGCTCTCTAACCAAAGATTTTCCGGCTGATTTGGTTTAAAGACAAAGTGCTCCCTTTATTTTTGAGTAAGCAACTAAGAGGATGTATATTCAAAAGGGAGAAAATGGACAAAATGGAGAAGCCTTAATCATGAATTATTTCTATCTCAAATATTTGTAAGAAATATAAAAATTAACGAAAAACTAGATAATCTAATAGCAGGAAGAGTGCATTACCCCCTGCCCAGCTATTCTAAGGAACTTGGTCCATTTCACTAATCCAGAAATTTCTTGTATACTCTCACGTGTTTTTTTTTTGGAAAAGTGTAAAAGTGACAATATTGAATTAAGAAAGTATAGATATAACTCCGTAAAATTTGAATGTACGAAATTAGCCCTATACTTTTGTAAAATTGTGCAATTATAGCCATTTTGCTCAATTCAGCCGTTGACTTGAAAAGTCAGCCACTGACCAAACATAAAGACATAAATACCCCTAAATTTAAAGCTAAAAATTTATTGACTATTTTACCCCTCACTTACTCTTCTTCAACTTCTTCTTCTTCAGTTTCTTCTGTTCCGCCATCCCATCGATCCACCATCGTTGCTCTATCGCCGCCACTTAAGCCCATTTCTAATCCGTCGATCCGTGGTGTGTCGTTCTACACCAAAAATAAATCAAGCTCTCTAAGCTGAATTTTCAGTTCAGGATTCTGCGGTCGGTATGGGCATACCGACCAGTATAGCTACGAGCAAGTTCGTTTCCCAAGGGATTGGTGAGACCTTTTCCTTAATCTTTAATCTGCGAATTTTTGACCAAAAGAACCAGATGAGTGTCGTGAATAAGAGAAACTAAAAATCGAGTAAAAACAATAATGAGAAATCGTTACAGATTGCAAAACAATTCAACTATAATGAGAAGATTCCGGTTTTGATCAATTTTGTACTGGCTTTCTATCTCGATCCTTGATGCAAAGATGACTTTAAATGCATGCACACAAATTGGTTATAGTTGCAAGCAACCAATCTTTCCTTACCTTAGCGATAATCAGGAGGACGTCTCACCAATTATTTCTCTAACTAACATATAACCTAAGAGACGCTCAATAGATTTAAGATGCTAGCAACATTAAGAATGAGAAAAACCCAATTAATAACCAACAAACTCGGACGCCGAATTGTTAAATTAAGACTGTTGCACCCTACCACTAATTGAACTGAAACCACAATTACGGATGATTGGTTCAATTGGCATTAAATTAACTAACATGATATCAAATATTGGTTACTACTGAACAACATGAAAGCAATTATAATCATTATAATCAAGAACAGCAGATGCAAGCATGCAATCAAAGTATAAGAACTAATTAGATCTCACGAAAATTGATGCCAGTACTTCCTTGATCTTTACCGGAAAGGAAGAATTTAGCTAGAATACATAATTAAATTAACAATCAAAAGCATAAAAATAAATGATAAAAATTGTCTGAATAAAATACTGAAAACCCCAAATCGCAAAATACTGTTCTGCACAGATGGACTGTGTGTACATATTTTTGTTCTGTCTTCCATTTCCGCGTACATGCGCATGAAATAAATATAGTCTCCAAAAAATTACTACAACCAAAAGATAGATAAGGAATAAAATATGTCTTTCCTTATCTAATTAGAACCCAAAGAGATAAACACAATATTCTCTCCAAACATTTTGGAGTCTTCAAAACAATCATAATTCTTCTCCAACTACATTTGTAATTGCCATGATTCAGCACCAAAATTCTGCATAATTATTCCAGCATCTCCATATTTTTCTCATCTTCCATCTCCAAGCACAAATGACCATAAACTGCAGCAACTTGCCAATTCAGCCTCTAAATCTTTAAACTGTAAGAACATTACAAATAACATAAATGTCCAAGGATTAAATCAATCATTCAACTCAATAATCAACCCAAAATATATAGTAAAATCAACTCCATCAAAATACCCCACACATAGATTATGCTAGCCCTCGAGCATATGTAAATGCAAAACATAAATGTAAACGTGAGACTCAATTTTTTTAAAAAAACTACAGCAGCCCTAAAATCAAAAACCATCACAGTAGAGTCAAAACACAATCAACCATCATACCACAAACGATTCCCCTTTGCTTATAAAATCACACCATCCTCACATTCTAGTAAAAAACATGCAATAAAGTCCAGCATCACCAAGATCACTCGACATCTCTCAAAATCATAAGCAGGTCAATCACACAAATCATATTCAATACTCATCACAACAGGTTTGTATATACCACTATCTCCACCGTAATAATTGGACACTTGAGTATAAATCAATGAGGTCTTTATCAAGGTTGTAACGGGACTGAGGTCAAAGAGATAAGATAAAGGGAATACGAGGCTAAAAATCTTAGAGTATGCAAGCAATTCATTATCACCGCATGCTCCTCTATGTTCATACTTCGAATGAATATGCAACATTAAAACACAACGATGTATAATCACCACCACCAAGCACTAAACCAGACCCATATTGCTACCAAAAATTTTTAGCCCAATATGCTACTGACCAGATTTTATTTTATTTATATTTTTTTTTAGAATTTTTTTCCCAACATTTTTTTCACCTTTTTTTTTGGACAGCAGCACTTACAAGCACATACACGATCAATAATATCATGCAAAAACTACATGCACCTTCCCAATGAATATAAGTCCAAAATACTCTATGTTTCAACATGTATTAGAACAAAATCTCAACCATATCTAACCCACCATACAATTTCAATCCACATCACAAGCAATAATAAATCACTAACACATTCTTAGAGGGTTAAGAAAAGGCTAAGGCTCTTGGCTAAATATTTAGTGACTAAATACCAAAGAAAGATTTTTCCGGCTTCAACAGGGAAAACTAGGGGATCAATGTAAGGAAGGAAATATATAGTAGAAGTTAAGTAGGGCTCATTCCTAAGTGCCTAGTTTTTATGCTCAAGTATCAAAAATAATCTCGAAATCATGGCACAAACCAATCAATGAATATCAAAATATGATCACTCAACAAAGAGATAAAGAGCCACTTAATATCATCATTTCATTTATATGCCTATTTTTTTTTCTGGCTTTTGCTCTTTTAAGGCTCAAATCCTCACAATATATCTAGTTTTAGAGCAAAAGAACTTATAGCACATTCATCATCCTAAAATGCATATAAGGAATCCATGATTTCCATCACAAAGGGAAACAACATTCAATCTTACCACAAACCAAATTTAAACTCTAACCATTCAAAATTTTAATTCAAGGCTGCTGTTTTCTGACTCAAATGATGAAAAAAAAACTAAAAATCTTGTTGTATTTTTTCTCATAAATTTCAGACCGTTTTTTTTATGATGAAACACAAACTGATGATGTTACACCTCCACCCCAGACTTAGACGACACAATATCCTCATTGTGTAAGAGAACGGTAACATATGCAAAAGATGTAGAAAATATGATGTCATGCACTTACTCTACAAATGTACTAAAATTCAACTAAAAATGAAAAGAAAAAAAAGGAAAATTCTCCCCGGGTGGCTAATTAGCCTTGAGGTCAACCAGTGCATCCTGATTCGCATTGGGCATCCTGACAACTTTGGGCGGAAAGTAGAATGACTCGGTTCATATTTGACTTGCTTTAAAATCCTTCATCATCTTTTGGAGATCTTCTTGAATCCCTGTAAGTTCAAACTAATCAAAATCGAATGGATGAATAATATATTTTTTTTGTTTATTTTTAAAAGAGAAATAATGAAGAGAACAAAAATTAAAAAATAAAAATCTTAGGTTGCCTCCCAAGCAGCGCCCTTATTTAATGTCTTAGGCTAGACTCAGTTGGCTTGCTTAGATCAGCCATAAGGAGGCAATGCAAGTGCCATTCCCTCGACCTTAGAGAGCTCTATTCCCTCGGGATACATGACATGTATGGGTTGATTCTCCCATAATAATGCATATTTGAGAGGATCGGCTAATTTCTTCAACTCCACCTTTGGTTCTTTCTCAATCGGAGGAAAAGTGCATTCAGGGATAGGCGTAATCACCATCCCAACTGATGTAGGCTGTAAGATATGGTGCTCTTCTGATCTGGATGTGGGCGGTTTGGGCATACCGACTGGAAGTGGCTGGAAGCTGATTTTTGGAGTTCCTGAGCAGAAAATGGGCGGTATGGGCATACCGATCGAAAGTGGCCGGGAGCTGATTTTTGGAGTTTATGAGCAGAAAACAGGCGGTATGGGCATACCGACCGAAAGTGGCTAGGAGCTGATTTTTGGAGTTTCTGAGCAGAAAATGGGCGGTATGGGCATACCGACCGAAAGTGGCTGGGAGCTGATTTTTGGAGTTTCTGAGCAGAAAACAGGCGGTATGGGCATACCAACCGAAAGTAGCCGGGAGCTGATTTTTGGAGTTTCTGAGCAGAAAACGGGCGGTATAGGCATACCGACCAAAAGTGGCTGGGAGCTTATTTTATTGGTGGAGTAAAGATGCATGATGATTTCACAAAAAGTTTCATCCAAGCCATCCACCATATCCTTGTCAACCCATCCATTGAAGAGTACCCAGTCCAACTTGTCATCTCTGGAGTACCTTTCTGTAAAATCATCAACCAACGGGTCAATCAAAACAAGGGTAAACATAGATTCAGGATCATCCACATGTCTCATGGCATCAAAAATATTGAAAGAAACTACATCTCCATCAAACTCAAGACTAAGTGTTCCCTTATTAACATCAATCTTGGTTTTTGCTGTCTTCATGAATGGTCTTCCTAGAAGAATTAGGAACTTATTAGCAGAGAATGAATCTTCCATATCAATAATGTAGAAATCCACTAGAAATATCATATCATTTACTTTTACAAGTACATCCTCTATCCTTCCCTCAGGGTATGCATTAGACCTATCAGCCAATTGGATTATCACACAAGTTTCCTTCAATGGTCCTAATTGCAAGCCATTATACACAGATAGAGGCATGACATTAATTGATGCACCTAGATCTAACATGGCTTTTTAAACATTTTTTGTGCCAACTATGCATGGAATAGAAAACATTTCTGGGTCCTTACATTTTTGTGGCAACTTACATTGAATAACAGCAGAAACATTTTCCCCCGCCCTAATTTTTGCATCTTTCCCATACTTCATCTTCTTCGAACAAAGTTCTTTAAGAAATTTTGCATACCTGGGAACCTGCTTAACAGTTTCAATCAAGGGCAAATTCATTTCTACCTTCTTGAAAACCTCCAAAATCTCCTTCTCATCCTCTTCCTTCTTGTTACGAGCTAATCTGGATGGGAAAGTTGGAGAGACTTTTGGGTTAGAAATAGATGTCATAAGTTCATTGTTTACCTTTGAGGACTCATTTTTACTCTCCTTGGCTTCTTTAGGCTTGCCTTTCTCCTCATCAACTTCCTTAGGCTCGGAATCATCCAATATCTTCCCATTACTTAAGGTAATGGCACTTACATTCTCTCTGGGATTCAATTCAGTCTGGGAGGGTAACCTTCCAGCGTTGAACTTCAACTTGTTTACCTCCGCAGCCAGTTGAGTCACTTGTTGCTCGATATTCCCTATAGCAACCCTTGTCTCTTGCTGAAAAGCATTTGTGTTTTTGGTTAAATTCTGCACTACTTCGCTGTTTAAGGCCATAGTCTTAAGGACTTCATTCATAGTGACTCTCTGATCAACTGCTACTTTATTTGCATCACGACCAACTTGTACTTGTTTCAGAGCATACATTCTAGGGCTCTTTTGATTCCATCTGAAGTTTGGATGATTCCTCCATGCCGGATTGTATGTGTCCGAAAATGGGTCGTTTTTCCTTGGCCTCTGTGGTTTATCTTCAAATCCAAAGAAAGCTTGTTCGGTCTGAGGATCTTGAAGAGTAGGGCAAGCATCAGTGTAGTGTCCCATTTGTGAGTAAATTTCGCACTTGGCTCCTCCGGCACTCTTCATGGCTAGATCTTTTACAATTGAAGTGAGAGCATCTAGCTTCTCATTCAAATATGATTAACCGGCTGCCTTGACTGGTCTAGATCTATCATCATCTTCATCGTACTCATGAGTGACCATATCAAGGATGATCTCTTTTGCTTCATCCATGGTTTTGTTCAGCACATTTCCTCCATAAGCTGCATCAAAAATCTTTCTGTCAATAGAACACATACCACCATAAAAGTAATTAGTGATGAGCTGATACTCAGTAAAACCATGGTTAGGACATTTGTGACACAATTAATTAAATCTATCCCAATAACTCGCAAGACTCTCTCCCTTCTTTTGTCTAATACCACTTATTGCAGATCTCAAATTAGCTGGTCTAGACTCGGGAAAAAACTTTTGCAAAAATTTCTCTTCCAAATCTTCCCAAGTTCGAATTGAACCGGGTGGGAGTTCAAAAAGCCATTCACGAGCTTTTCCTTGCAATGTGTGTGTAAATGTGAGTAGTTTAAAACGATCCTCTAAAAAACCCTACGGTCTAAGAGTTGCACAGACAAGGTCAAATTCATCAAGATGGTTATGAGCATTCTCACCTGGTATATCACCAAATTTAGGTAATACTTGTATGAAACCTGGTCTAATCTCAGAGTTGCGGTTGATGTTAGGAAGGACAATGCACAAAGGACGATTGTGTCTCTAACGTCCCATGTCCCTCCTCACGTCTTTGTTCGTCAGCCATGTTGAAATGGGTTTCAGTGGCAGTTGACTCAGACGAGGAAGATCCTTTCAAGTCTTTTGTCTGCTTCGTTAGACTTCGTGCAAGTTTATCAATCTCTAGAGTGAAGATCAATTCTCCTGTACGAGAAGAACGAGGCATAAAACAAGAAAAAGTGAAAACAAACTAAAGAATTAAAAAGAAAAAATACTGCTTAAAACCAATCCCCGGCAGCGGCGCCAAAATTTGGTGTGTCATTTTACACCAAAAATAAATCAAACTCTAAGCTGAATTTTCAGTTCAGGATTCTGCGGTCGGTGTGGGCATACCGACCAGTATAGCTGCGAGTAGGTTCGTTTCCCAAGAGATCGGCAGGACCTTTCCTTAATCTTTAATCTGCGAATTTGTGAGCAAAAGAACCAGATGAGGGTCGAGAATAAGAGAAACTAAAAATTGAGTAAAAACAATAATGAGAAAACGTTACAGATTGCAAAACAATTTAACTATAATGAGAAGATTTCAGTTTTGATCAATTCTGTACTGGCTTTCTATCTCGATCCTTGATGCAAAGATGAATTTAAATGCATGCACACAAATTGGTTATAGTTGCAAGCAACCGATCTTTCCTTACCTTGTCGATAATCAGGAGGACGTCTCACCAATTAGTTCTCTAACTAACATATAGCCTAAGAGATGCTCTATAGATTTAATATGCTAGCAGCATTAAGAATGAGAAAGACCCAATTCATAACCAACAAACTCGAACGCCGGATTGTTAAATTAATACTGTTGTTCCCTACCACTGATTGAACTGAAACCACAATTACAGATGATTGGTTCAATTGGCATTAAATTAACTATCATGCTATCAAATATTGGCCACTAATCAATAAAATGAAAGCAATTATGATCATTATAATCAAGAATAGCATATGCAAGCATGCAAGCATGCAATCAAAGTATAAGAACTAATTAGATCTCACGAGAATCGACGCCAGTACTTCCTTGATCTTTACCGAAAAGGAAGAATTTAGCTAGAAAACATAATTAAATTAACAATCAAAAGCATAAAAACAAATGATGAAAATTGTTTGAATAAAATACTAAAAACCCCAAATCGCAAAATACTGTTCTGCACAGATGGACTGTGCGTACGTATTTCTGTTTTGTCTTCCATTTCTGGGTACAGTCTATGCGCATGAAATAAATATAGTCTCCAAAAAATTACTACAACCAAAAGATGGATAAGGAATAAAATATGTCTTTCCATATCTAATTAGAACTCAAAGAGATAAACACAATATTCTCTCTTAACATTTAGGAGTCTTCAAATCAATCATGATTCTTCTCCAACTACATTTGTAATTGCCATAATTCAGCACCAAAATTCTCCATAATTATTACAGCATCTCCATATTTTTCTCATCTTCCATCTCCAAGCACAAATAACCATAAACTGCAGCAACTTGCCAATTCAGCATCTAAATCTTTAAACTGCAAGAACATTACAAATAACATAAATGTCCAAGGATTAAATAAATCATTCAACTCAATAATCAACCCAAAATATATGGTAAAATCAACTCCATCAATCCGCCGCACCGCCACCGTTAACCCATCTCCACTCCACAACTGGCTAGAACCACCATCGCCCAAAACCAGCTCCCCACCCCCAAAAAAACCCTAGTTCCGCCTAGATTCGCCCAGCTCCTCCTACAACCAACCACCACCACCTCTCCCCACCGCGCTCCACCCTAGCCTCACTACACTCCACCCCAGCTCCGCCTATAACCCACCACTACCACAACTCGAAGTCGGAGACTCAGTGACCCGCCACCACCTCTCCCCGCAGCGCCCTACCTCGCTACCACTCCCTGCACTCACCGTCGTCGCCTGCGCAGCCCTGAACCACACCGCCTGCACCTAGTGCGCCGATGCTCCCTGCACCCACCACCGTTGCCTGCACCGCCCAGAACCCCTGGCCCCACCACCAGAAACCCCACCTCCATCGTCCAGAAACCCTAGCTCCGCCAGATGCACCGCTCGCCACCTCCGCCCCGTTACCCTAGCCCCGTCGGCCACCCCAGCCAGTTGCGTCGCCTACCCCTTCTACTGTTGAGAGCTTCACCACTCTCGGGAAACCAAATCTGAGTTAGTTTCGCGGGTAGGAAAGAAGAGAAAAGAATAATGGAAAAAGAAAGAAAGAAAAAATTGTTTTGTTAAAAAGGAGGGAGGGTATTATTGTCTTTCACTATTCTTTTTTTTTTGTAACAACAAGGTAAAATGGTCATTTTGACGATTTCTGACCAATTTGGCCATTTACATTTCGGTCAACGAAATCCAGGGGTATATTTTGCACTTTCAGATTTTACAATGTCATCTCGGCACTTTTGACCATAACATAGGATTAAAAACGCCCTTTTTTTATCACAAAGCATACTAATAACTTTAATTAATAAAGGTAATTACATGCTTTGCAAGATTATGTGCCTGGTTAAATTCACCTCTGTCTACCTTGAGAAAAAGAACTGAAATGAAATTCCTACGTACTTAAAGGATATCTGAAACCTCGTTTTCACAATTGGCCTGCATTTTATCTTTGCCCGTAATGAGATTTATTGCCAAGAGGGAATCAGAACACACCAAAATATGAGTATTCCCTTGCGCATGTTATATTCCACACAATGGAAAATAGCCAGGAACTCCGCTTCTCTCACGTGTTCGATAATTCAGATGTTTTAATCCAATCAGCTATTAAAAGAAATCAAATAAGATAATGGAGGCTTTTTCTATAATTTCTAAAAGTTTTGGGTAGTGATTTTGTTTAAACACTACTTGGTTGTGATGACGGGTTTAACATGGACCCCTACCCGTTAATTAAAATAAGGATAAAATTACACAGAAAAGAGGGGATGTACAATCTTACCTCCAAAATTTTAATTCTATTTACATCTTGCCTAGTCCCTATTAAAATTCATGGAAAATAAAAAGGGTGTAGTATAAAAATGATCCTATATAATTTCGAAAGTGCCAATATAACCCTCAAGTTTTCGAAAGTAAAGAAACAGCCCTAAAATTTCAACAAAAATGCTGAAATAACTCTGAGGTACCCATGCCGACATTGACTCTGACAAAGCCATTGTTGATTTGATCCAAAAGACAAATACCACTCGGTTGGAAACTAAATTTTTGAGGACTCTTTTACCCTTACTAACGTGGGCTCACTCCATTCAAATTTTCTACCCATTTTTTCCTCTACCATCCTATCGCTATTTAGGAGCTGCCCACGCAACGATCCAGACCCAACAATTTCGTCCACCTTCACTCTGAGAATGGAATCAAGTCTTTTATTTTAGATCCAAGGTAAACCGATTTCACGTTCTTTGTTCATGATACAAACCGTAGGTTCAATTTGAATTCCTAGGAATTGGTGTTGCTTTTGGCTTCAATATTAAGTTGTTTCACGATGATAAGGCCATCGTGCCATGTGCAACTGACTCCCGGTTGGACTCTTATGCCACGGAACCTAACAGCTCTTGGATGAACGATATCTCGCTTTCTAAAACGAGGGAAGAATAGGTTGTTGTACGTGGCTCCAATAGGGAAAATGTTTCTACTCTCTCCTTACTACTTGCAAATGATATCTAGAAAAAGGAAATTCCATAGGAGAAGAAGGTCTTGTCCTATAGACTTCATTTCCCAACCAGCTTGTTCAGACGGGCGTAATCACTGTGCACATGAATTTCCCACTATGCACATCAAATTTCCTTCTCACCGTTTTCAAAAAAAGGTCTCCCTAGCAAGATAGGGGGAACATCCTTATCACACGACATATCAAGAGCATGAAAACAACATGGAATACCAATTTGTCTTCCTTAATAAATACACCATTCACTACCGCTATAGAATAAGTTTCAGAGTGATTAGCTGATTGTATAATTACCCCGGTGTGCAAAGTTCCCAATTTTTAGAGTTTTATCGAGGGAAAGAGAATTGCATTAATAGAGGCCCGTAAGTATATCATTTCCCTTTCGAAAGTAGTCCACCTATGATAATGGGGATAGTGAACATGTTGGGATCATTACAGTTTTGGGGCATCTTCTTTTTGAATAGGGTGGTAACATGTTCACTTACTTGCTCCACACTCTTTAATTTGTGATTTCACCTATGGGCGCATAATGTCTTTAAGAATTTTACATACCTAGGAACGTGATTATATCATCACTTTGGGAAATTTACCTCGCATTTTGCATAAAACCTTGAAGATATCCTTTTTGTTATCTTTCTTGTTCTTGTCCCTTAATGTCGTTGGATATGGTGGGGGGATCTTCTCAATTTCCCGCTTTACATTCACTTTCAGAGGTGATTCGGGTGTGCTTCCATCTCTTGAACCATCACCTCTTCCTCAATTTTGCTTCTCACAACAACCTCATTCTCAACCTCCTTCTCAACATTCTTTTCAAGTTAAAGCTTTTGGTTGTGCTAAAGAACATTCCTTCCATTCCTCAAAGTGATGGCGCTAACATTTTGTCTCGAGTTCACTTCCGATTAAGATGAAAGTTTATTGGAATCCTTAGCTTATAATCGATTCACTAAGGATACTAGTTGGCTCACTTAGACCTTTAAGTTCTTGATGCTTGCAAAGGCTCGAGTTACTAAGTCTTTGATGCCTCTTTGAGTACGGGCAGTGAACAACTCATAGCTCTCGATTATATATGCTATCACTTGCATAAATCCATCACGCTCCGAGGGGGTAACTTATATTGTAAAGTCACATGTCGTGCACTTATTATTTAAATTGGCATTTGTAAACTAATTTGGAAAATAAAAACTTTCCATGTTGAAACATACAAAAAGATGGGGGTTAGAAGGATTTAACTGATTGAAGAATATTGCGTGAACATTAATTTATGGTAGTTTGGAGATTTCAAAATATTGTCTTATGCATGTGATTCAAGCATGCTGGATTTATAGAAAATCCCTATTCTTAAGGAATTGAATTTATGGAATATCAATATGATAAATAGATATGATGAAATAAGGAAAATGCCTATATTCAAGGGATTGTGATATGCTTCTGAAGTAGATTTGGAAACATAATATTTTGGAGATAGAGGTGGATATTTCCGATCAACTCATGGACTATAAATAGAGGACATCACGGTTGTGCTACTCACGAACTATATAGAAAAAATCTACATTCATGTTTTCTATCATTTCGTGAGTACTTCGAGAGCCAGAAGTTATATGTTCCAACATTCTTTAACCCGTTCATCAAGTTCATAATCATATACCTTAATTCCTTGAGAGGAGAAGATCCAGCACCGACGAGTTTCGAGGTCAGAGGGAGTATGATAAAGGCGGATCGGTAACAACGAGATCTTGTGAAATCCACACGGTGTAATTAGATGAGAAAAGTATAATTGTATGTTGTACTTTGTACTGTATCTTTCTGATTAGTAGGTTTATTCTAAACTGGGTCAGGCCCCATAGACGTAGGTAAATTACAATGAACCATATAATCAGCTATCATGTGTCAATGCTTTATTTTATTTCATACTTGGTTAGATATGTTATGTTAGAACGCATTAATAATTATTTAATTAATTAGATAAAACCAAATTTCAATTGGTATCAGAGCTAAGTCACTTATTCTTACCTTGGTTGTGTCAAGGTAAGTGTGATCCAATTTTACCAATGGCGACCGAAGAAGGAGCTTCTATGTCTCAGCTGACACACCTAGAAGGAACAAACTACAATTACTGGAAGGCCCACATGAGATTTTTCATAAATTCACTGGATGAACTAGCTTGGTACTGCATTGGAACAGAGTGGAATCCTCCAACTGAGAGCTCTGGAGAAGAAGAATCTAGTTCGAAGATACCAAAAATTAAACCTAACGCATCATGGTCTCTAGATGAACTGAAGGCATTAGTGGCAAACTCCAGAGCATTAAATGATACCATCACATCAATGGATGAAAATTAGTTCAAACTCATCTCTACATGTCATCAGACAAAGAAAGCATGGGATATTTTGCAGACTGTGCATGAAGGAATAATTTGTGTCTGTGAATCCAAACTACAAATGTTGGCCACAAAGTTCGAAGAGTTAAAGATGGAAGAGGATGATGCTATTGTTGTGTTTAAGGGGAAATTAGGAGATATCACCAATACGATGCATCAACTTCAAAAATTTTACAAGGAGTCCAAAATGGTGAAAAAGACTTTGAGATCACTCCCTAAAAGATTTGCTATCAAAGTTGCATCAATAGAAGAAGCAAGAGATGTGACCACTGTGAATCTAGATGAACTAATGGGATCATTCCAAACCTCTGAGATGACGTTGGAACATCCAATAAAGAAAGTGCAAAAGGGATTGAATTTCAAGCCTTTTTCATCAAGGATCACTCATGAAGTTGATAGTGATGATGGAATTGAAGAACTTGCATTTATCACAAAGAATTTCTCAAGAATGCTAAAGAAAATGGTGAATAAAAAACCTTAGGAAATATTCAATGGTAATAGACCTCAGGCTCAAGACCTTGGTAATAATCGTGGAACACGAATGGAACAAATCAATCAACAGTTCTCAAGAAATCAGAGTGGTGAAATAAAACAGCCATGAAGGATTTAATGTAGAAAATGTGAGAGATATAGACACATCCAGGCTGAATGTGCTAATACTCCAAAGAAGCAAGGCAAGTCATATGTAACCTCATGGAGTGAAGATGAAGAGGAACTTACCAGCAATTATGTACCATTTGGAGCAAAAATTCATGATGTATCTGAAACTGACGATGCATGTTCCAACATAGCACAAACAAACAAGGTTGTATGTTCCAACACAAAAAAAATTCAGGTTTTGACTACTCCTCTAGTGATGACGAAGCCAAGTTGTGAGTTATGAAGATATCTACACAGTATATCAAAATATGTATGATATGTGGTTGTTGACTCAAATAAAGTTATAAAAATAGAGAAAAACTAACTTGCTGAGAAGGAGAAGGAGAAGGAGATATCGTTTTTGGTTATACAACTAAGAAGAGAGTTAAACAGTTGAAACTAAGTCCGAGCTCAACAACGAAGAGAGTTGAAACGGCTGAGGCAACAATAAACAAGTTGAACACTGGAAAGGCTAAATTGGATAATATACTCACTATGGGGCAGAACTTTAGAAACCGACAAGGTATAGGCTACGACAAACCATTTATTAGCACTATATATTTCAAATCAAGATTTCAAGGCATGAAGAGAAAAGTGATCAAAACACGGTATCGGAAACCTTTTGTTTGCAGTTACTGCACCTATCAAGGCCATACAAAAGATCAATGTTTTAAAATACTCAGAGACATTATGAATGGATGACAATTTTTTGCATCTTCCAACATAGATGATGTCTAATGATCAAAAGATGGTCCAAAAGGAGTAGATTCCTAAACACACTAATATTTGCCTTTTTTCTCACACTTCTCTTATGGCACACTCTAGAGACTCACGGTACTTTGATAGTGGGTATTTTTGACATATGACTGGATCTCAAGATTATCTAACAAAGATCAAACTATACGATGGTGAATTTATCACTTTTGGTGATGGAAAGAAGAGTCGAGTAGTTGGAAAGGGTAAAGTGCAGATCAAGGGGTTCCCTATCTTTACAAGTGTTCTTCTTGTGGAAGATTTGAAAGCTAATCTGTTCAGTATCGGCCAATTCTGTGATGACAATATGACTATGGAGTTTCATAAAGACAAATGCATATTGAAACATGGTGAAGATAAAGTACTCTCTGGAATTCCGTCTTCAAAAATTGTTACTTTCTAGTACAAGAAGTAAAATGTCTAGGTTCTAAAAAAGATGAAGGAACAATGTGGCACAAGAAGCTTAGTCATATCAACTACAAAACCCTTTTGAATATTGCACACTTGAAGGAAGTACGAGGTATCCCTACACTCAATGGAAAAAAGGAAATTGTGTGCGGACCATGTCAACAAGGTAAACAAATTCGATCACCCCACTCATCAGTTCAATATATCACCACCTCGAGAACACTTGAGTTACTACACATAGATTAGATGGGTCTAGTCAGTACGCCTAGTGTGAGTGGTAAGAAGTATATCATTATGTGTGTTGATAATTTCTCAAGATACGCTTGGGTGGCTTTTCTTAAAGAAAAATATGATACGATGAATCAAATAACAGACATAGAAAGGAAGTCCAGTTGGAAAGATTATTAGAATTTGTAGTGATCAAGACAAGGAATTCGAGAACTCCTAGTTTAGTGATTTCTTTTATGAGCTCAGTATTCAACATGAATTCTCAGCACCAATCACTCCTCAGCAGAACGACATTGTGGAAAGAAATAACAGAACTCTATATGATATGCTTGTGTCATGCTAGCTGAGAAAGGAATTCATAAGAAATTATAGGCGATAGCCATCAATACAGCCTGCTACACTATAAATTGAGTGTACATCCGACTATTCACAAGAACGATGTCATATGAAATCTAGAAAGGCAGAAATCCAAATGTATCATATTTTCATGTGTTCGGAAGAAAATGTTGTATTCTTAGAGATAGAGAACAACTAGAAAAGTTTGGCAGTCGCAATGATGTTGGAATTTTGCTTGGATATTTTATGAACTGTAGTGCTTATCGAGTGTAAAATCTTTGTACAAATACTCTTATAGAATCCATAAATGTTATCATTGATGATTTTGATGACAAACATGTATCTGGTGAAGGAGAAGATGGACCAAATTTAGACTATGTTTCAACACAGAACATACCGCTTAACCAGCCAGACTATGTTGGAACATTTTATCAGTCGGACAATCCTATTGAACTTGCTGAAGTTCAATATGTTGGAACATCCACTCTTACTGCAACACCTCATGTTCCAATACAGGTGCAACCTGAACCCAGTATCAAGAGAACCCGTGCAATCCCTCGGGTAAATTATAGAGAGCATGCAGGATTACAATATTTCATCTCTCTCATTGAACCAAAAATATTTACAGAGAAGCTCTACTTGATGAATGTTGGATTGCTAAAATGTAAGAAGCACTTGGGAAATTTGAACACAATGATGTATGTTATCTCACTCCTTGTCTTAAAGATGTAAATATCATTGGCACAAAGTGGATCTTCAAGAATAAGTCTGATGTTGATAGCCATATTACACGAAATAAAGCGTGGTTGGTTGCTCAAGGATACACTCAGGTTGAAGGAGTTGATTTTGATGAGACATTCGCACCAGTTGCTAGGTTAGAATCTATTTGGATTTTACTATTATTGCTTGCACTATGAATTTTATGTTGTACCAGATGGATGTCAAAAATGCTTTCCTGAATGGAGTGGTTAATTGAGAAGTGAACATGGAACAAACTAAAGGATTTGAGGATCCTCACTTTCCACATTATGTTTATCGACTCAAAAAGGCTTTGTACGGATTAAAACAAGCACCAAGGGTGTGGTATGAGAGAAGCACTACCTCTCTTATTCATAAAGGTTATCGCCGAGGGGGGTAGATTGCACCTTTTTTTTTTTAACAAATCATCAAATATTTTGATTGCTCAAATCTATGTTGATGGTATCGTTTTTCTTTCTACTTCACCATCTATGATACAGGGTTTCGTAACTTTGATGCAGACTGAATTTGCGATGAATATGGTTTGAGAACTCACCTATTTTCTAGGACTTCAAGTGAAACAAGAAAAGAGTGGCCTATTTATAAATAAGAGTACATATGCCTTGAATTTGGTAAAGTGGTTTAGACTGAGTAATTTTTTAGTTGTACGAACACCAATGGGGGTTACAGATAAATTGGTAAAGGGTGAGAAAGGGGTTGGAGTTGATCACACATTGTACAAGAGTATGATTGGAAGTTTACTGTATCTTACAGCAAGTCGGCCAGATATATGTTTCATCGTATGAGTATGTACAAGATTTCAGGTTGATCCTAAGGAATATCACTTGACTGTAGTCAAAAGGAAAATTTGATATGTTAGTGGGACTTCTGAGTATAGAATCTGGTATTATAAAAATCAAGACTCTCATCTGGTTGGTTATAGCATTTTTAATTAGGTTGGTAATGCAGATGATCGTAAAAGCACCACTAGTGGATGTTTCTTTTATGGTACGAATCTGGTATCTTGGTATAACAAGAAACAAAATTCGATCTCCTTGTCAACTGCTGAAGTTGATCATCTGGCTGCTGGAAGTTGTTGTACATACTATCATGGATGAAACAAATGTTGAATAATTATGGAGTTAAAGAAGGACCTCTAAAAATATTATGTGAAAAAAAAGTGCAATTGATTTATAAAAATATCTAGTTCAACATTCTCTAACAAAGCACATTGATATAAGGCATCATTTTATTTTGGATCTAGTTGAAGAGGAGGAAGTGATGGTTGCCTATGTTCCAACATATGAGAAGTTTGCAGATATTTTTACAAAACCTTTGGTCACTGCAACTTTTGAGCTTTTCAGACAACACTTAGGTGTATCTCGAGTTTGAGGTTTTTTTTTCATTAGATTATTTTCAGCTTTAATTTTTTATTTTTTCATATAAATTCAAAAACCACAAAAAAATTAGAAAGAAGAAAATGAGAACAAAAAATAGAAGGAGAGGAGCTATGTTGGAAGTTTAAGTTGTGACATGAGTCATGAGTTGGCAAGTGGGAAAAGGTAATGATGGTTTTTGCTTGGGAAAGTAAAAATGTTGGTGCGGATATAGAGGTGAAAATGGTAAGAAGTTATTTCCTTTTCAAATTTTTCATCTCTTCACCTTCCCTTTATTTTCGCTACCATACTCCCTTGTGTCTTGCCATTTTCGAATTCTTGAAGCCTTATTGAGATATTATAGCCAAAACTGTTGGGATTCTTTTTGCTCATGATTTTATCAAGAGGTTGAGTTGTGTTGAAACACAAACTCTTCACTACCAAAAATTCTTGTTGCCGCAACCTCTCCGAATTCGAAAATATACATTGGCCAACAAAGGAGCTCAAGGAAACACATACGGAGCACTAATCCCATTCAGACACAAAGCCAAGGTAACACGTCCTAATTTTTTAAAAACTACTCGGGTTAGTTTTTATGGTAGAGAATTCAAGTCTGTTGAGGAATGTCTGTACTGGTACGAGTTAAATAACTTGTCTCTAGACTTGACAACTTGAGAAGGAATATTTTTGATGTGGATATGGAGGATGACATTGAGATGGAGGATGACATTGAGATGGTGGAGAAGTGCAAACCTAGGCTGATTAAGGGCTTCTTTACTAAGCAAGATGGAGAGGAATTTTTTATAGTTTACTACTACTAGCCCTTGCTACGTTCAGATAGAGGAGATTGAAACCACAGTGGTAGAAAAGCTGAAAGAGAAAGTGAAATTTTTTTAAAGTTTGCCATCTGAGAAACTCTATAATTATAGAGGAACTAGGAGAAATGAGATGCTGAGAGCACCCTTTGTACTTGTATTAACTGACAACGTAGATGAGAGGAGTGTTGGGTATGTTCCAACAGAGAGGAAAGAGAGATTCTTCTATGGATATGGATGTTAATGAACCTGAGCATGGATTTCTAGATGTTGATATGGGTTTTCAAGATAATCAGATTGATGATGATGGAGGCAACACCTCTGTCCATATGGAAAAAATATAGGTAGTAGAAACAGGGGGAGATTATCACATGACTGATCAAGCTAAGCATGTTGGAACACATGATATCCCAGTTGTGGTTGAGTAAGCTGTGTTCTAACACATGGAAGGACCTGAAATGTTCCAGTGATGTGGTCCTAGATGTGTTCATCCAGACCAGATTAAGGAAGGCTAAGAGGAAGGAGCCTGGACCTAAGTTGTCCCAACCATCCAAGAAGAGCAAGATAGAAACTCCAGCTCTGAAGAAGAAAAAGCCTACCCTACCAGCACAATCAGTTAGTTATGCTCTCTCAGGAACTTTTTATGATGCTGATTGTGAGGAGATGTGGGAGGTATTTTTTTCTCAAGCAAAAATCATTCCTGAGAAACCAGTGGACTTACAGGCATACAGAGTGAGTGGATTTTTATATTTTCTGGATTTTTTAGGGCAAAGACAGCAACCACACTGTATGAGGACTACAATAAGCAGCTGGTCTAAGAGGTGTACTCTAATCGGATGGCTAGAAATTTAAAGAAGGACTCCCTTTGGTGTGATATGGTCTATCTGAGAGGCAGAGTAATCAATTTCTCTGTTAGGGAGATTAATAGATTGTTGGGCTGAGAATTTCTTATTTTGGTAGGGTATTTTCTGAGGAGTTGGGGGTTACAAATGACCTAATTTGGTCTGAGACTTCTAGTGGATATAAGACTGAGTGGCCAGCTAATTGATACTCCAAAGCCTCCTACCTGTCCTCCAAGATCTTCAGCCTCTATTAGATGGTAGTAAGTTGTTGTATGCCATCAACTAACACCACTGCTCTCACCTAAGAAATGGAAAAGTTGTACTTTATTGGAACACTGAAGCCATCCAACCTAGGCCTATTCATACAGCAGAAAATTGTAAGATAAGCCATCTCTCTGAAGGCCAAACATGAACTGGTTTATCCATTCCTTATTTCAGCCTTGGTTAGGAGTGAAAGGGTGAAGGCTAAGTCTGAGAATGATATTGTGAAAACTGAGTCTCTCAAGCCAAACAAGAAGACACTTGGGAAGAGACGGGTAAATGATCTTCCATGGAATCTGAAGGCTTCTACTTCTATTGTTCATGAGAAGAAGGCTAAGCTTGCGGCCATGAATGTGAACTTAGGAGCTCTGGTCATTCATATTGCTTCTTTGGAGGTAAAGAAGGCCGGGATTGAGGAGGAAAATACTCAATTAGAGGCACGTATGACTACACCTAATCATAATTGAAAACTCTACCCTGGCTATGTTCCAACATAGATCAAATCTTGATTTCAGGGGTGAAATTTGGTTTTACCTAATTTTTCGAATTCTTATTAGTATGTTCCAACGTGACCTATCTAACTAAGTATGCAATAAATTAAAGCATTAACGACACAAGACTTGGTTACGTAGTTCGGTGAAATCCACCTACATCTGCGGGGCCTGGCCCAGTTTAGAATTAATCCACTAATCAAAAAAGATACAGTACAAAGTACATCATACAAAATACTTATCTTTATTAACTATAACGTTCTGCAAGCTCCCCTTGCTACCGATCTATGATCAGACTCCCTCTGACCTCAAAACTCATCGACGCTGGATCTTCTCCTCCCGAGGAATTAAGGCATGTGATTCTGAACTTTAAACAGCAGGTCAAGTATATTGGAACATAGAATTCTGGCTCTTTGCAATTCTCACGAAAGATTGAAAATCTATGTGCAGATTTTCTCTGTTAAAATCCGTAATCAATGCAGCTGTGGTTGTCCCCTTTTATAGCCATGAGCAGATCGGAATTCTCTATGATTATCTACATAATATTCATATTCCATATCTGCTTCTTCAAGCATATCCAAATCTCATAAATAAAGGTATTTTCCTTATCACAATATCTCTCATATATTTGATAATATCAACTCCATATTTGTAGGAATTTTTCATAAATCAACTATGCTTCTATACGCCTAATATATAGCAGAATATTTAGATTTCTATAGCTCACAAATACTATAATATTCTATCTTCTTTTCCGTAAACATCCTTGGTGTAAATATGCAGTTTTTGCATGTTCCAACATGGAAAGTTTTTCGTTTCCAAATATATTCACAAAAACTGCCAATTAAATATTCAATGCATATCTCTTGACTTTACAATCTCCCCCTTTGACATTTTGTGGAACCAAAAATTTTTGGTCAATAATCGTACAACAAAAAACTTGTCATCATACACATAGGTTTTCCCAACTCCACCTATGTTGGAACATAAGCTCAATACTGAATCTGATCAAAAATTGAATACCAGAATTCCATCAAAACATGAATACCGAAAATCGAATACCAGAAATCCGGGAATATCATCAAAAATAAACTTCAGATTACAGTTAAATTATCCAAAAATTCAAAATTCAAAATTCAAAATGCTCCCCCTGGGGCCAGAAATATGCCAAAGGCAATTAAAAGCAAAAAAACCATAAGCAGTAAGTAGGCTCCCTCTGACTGTGACATCTATGTTGGAACATAAAGAAGAAATCCCGTTCAGGAGCAGGCCTCAAACCGCTCTTTCTCTTGCTCCAGGTTTGCCTTTTCTGCTCTAGCACTGCCATTTGAATGGCTATTACCCCCAGTCTCACATTCAGAACCACCAGTTTGGCCTTCTTTTCAGCCGATGAATAAGTAGACACAGAAAGACTCCATGGTAGATCATGCTCATGCCTCAACCCGAATGTCTTCTTGTTCGGCTTCAGGAATTCCGTGTCAATAACCATAGCTTCTGCCTTCCCTTTTACCTTGGCACTCTTAGCCAGTGCTGAAATCAAACAGGGATAGACAATGGCATATTTTGCTTTGGGAGTTGTGGCTTGCCTTACCAGGTTTTGCTGAATAAACAGTCCAAGATTGACTGGCTTCTGTGTTCCAACACAGAACAGTAGCTTGGCCATTTCTCTCGTCAGAGCAGTCGTGTTCGAGGATGGCATCCAGTAGTTAACTGCTACCTGATATAGGCCAAAGAACCTTGATGACAAGCATGAAGCTTGTGAATACCCTGCTTCAGGCCACTTAGCCTTGTACCCTCCTGAGATTGTCTCCAGTATTTGATCATCGGATACCCCTAAATCCTCAAGAAACACCCCCTCAAACTCTGGTGTTTGCAGCCCCAAAACCTTATTTATCCTGGCAGCTGAGAGATCCATAATCTTCCCTCGCACATACACTCTTCCAAACCAGGGAGATTCAACTTCCAGATTTTCAGCCATCAAGTTGGCATACACCTCGATAACAACTTGCCTATTATACTGTAGTTGGACAGTGGTTGCCCTCTTCATCCCTATCAAATTCAAAAAATCCAAAAAACCACTCTTCCTGTATGTCTCCAAGTCTATAGGTCTCTCGGGAATAAACTTCCTCTCAGCAAAAACTTCTCCCATTTCTTCACATTTTAAATCAAAATATGAGAAAGAAAGTGAATTGCTTACAGGGAGGGGAGGCAGCAATTTCCTCTTGGTAGATTCCTGACTCTTCTTGGCCTTTTTTGTTGGTGGAGAATCTTCAGGTGAAGCCATCTTTCTCTTTCCCTTAACTGACTATAAGAATTCATCCATCACTTCATCACTTGAATAATTCATCTCAGAGTGTTCCTGTGTTGGAACATACTGAGTACCCTTTGCTTCTTCAGTTTCAGCAGTCTGTGTTGGAACATACTGCACTTCTTCTGATTCACTTGATTCTGCAACTGGTTCTTCACTGTGAGCTCCTTCCTTATAATCATGTGCGTCTCCAGTTATATTAACCTGGTATTCTCCTCCCATATCATCATCAATATCCATCTCTTAACTGTTTTCATTATCAACCTGTTGTGTTGGAAAATAAGCAACATGTTCCTCTTCCTCACTATCAGAGAGGTCAATAATTATTGGTTTCCTCAACTCTTCCATTCCCTGAGCTGCCCTCAAATCAAAAAATCCTACAGGCAATTTGTCAGTAGACCGAATCACTTCTAGTCCTGTAGCACCCTCATCACTGATTTCTCTAATAAACACACAGCTCGGACGAGGAATCAAAGAATAAATATGAAATTTGTCCTTCCCTCTGTACTCATCATATCTCCCCCTCATGACCTTTACTTTATAGTTTTTAACATTCCACAACTCTCCAATATTCCCGAACACAAATTCCTTAACCTTGACACTCAGAAATTCACCCTTTGCACTCTTAATCTTTGTCAAATCTATTGTAAATCTATTAGCTTCTAACCATTCAAATATATCATCCATAGTCTTGAATTCCATCCCATGGATTTTGATAGTTGGAGGATCAGGTTTGATTACCTTTTGAAACAGAGTCACGGCCTTCTTCATTCTGCTTAACACCAGTATCATCCTCAACATTCTCTTCACATTGACTGTTATCTTCGGGCAAGACTTCCTTATCATTACCCTCCATTTGTTCCTTGGTTGCATCTGCCCGATGTTGCAGAGATTCTTGGTTTTCAGATTGGCCGAGGGAGAGTTTGTGGTTCAAGACATTTTTGACATGAAGCTATTGCGGGAGAAGGATCGTGGGAAGATTTTGCAGCTATACTTCAAAGAATGCCAAGAAGAATGGGAGAGTGGCCGAAAAGAGAAGGTTTCGAAAGGATTTCGACAATTTTGAATCCAACACAAACTCTTCAACTCTCCTCCTCTTTTTAGTTTTACAAGATGGGTAATGAGGACTCTTTTCCCTCTTTTCAACTCAAGATATCACATCAAAAACAACTTCCAACATATCATAACTTCTAGCATTTCAACTATTCTTCTTCTATTTTTGCACAACTTTCTTCTTTCCATATTTTTTATTTTTTTTAAATTTTTTGACAGAAAATAATAAATAAAATAAAATATTTACATTTAGCTAAAGGCAAGGATTACCTCAAATTTGACAAACACCTAAGTGTTGTCTGAGACTTTCAAAAGTGGCAGTGTCCAACAACTTTGTAAAGATATCAGTAAATTGCTCATGTGTTGGAACATAGACTACCTCAACTTCCTTCCTTTTAACAAGATCTCGAATAAAGTGATGTCTTATGTCAATATGTTTGGTTCTCGAGTGTTAGACTGGATTTTTCAAGATATTAATAGCACTAGTGTTGTCACATAGAATCTTCAAGAGACCTTGATGAATTCCATAATCGTTCATCATTTGCTTCATCCATAACAATTGCGCACAACAACTTCCAGCAACAAGATATTCAGCTTCTGCGGTAGATAAGGAGATTGAATTATGTTTCATACTATACCAAGAAACCATATTCGTGCCAATAAAGAAACATCCACCTATAGTGCTTTTTCGATCATCAGCATTACCAGCCCAATCAGAATCACTATACCCAATCAACTCAAAATCTTGATTCTTAGAATACTAGACACCATACTCAGAAGTCCCACTTACATATCGAATAACTCTTTTGACTACCGTGATGTGAGACTCTTTTGGATCAACCTGAAATCTTGCACATATCCCAACGCTGAGACATGTATCTGGTCTACTTGCTGTTAAATACAATAGACTCCCAATCATTCCCCTGTATAACTTTTGATCAACTGCAACTCCTTTCTCATCCTTGACAAGTTTGTCAAAAACTCCCATAGGTGTCTGAACTGCTCGGGCATTGCTTAACCCAAATTTCTTCATGAGATTCAATGCATACTTGCTTTGATTTATGAACAAGCCATGTTTTCCTTGCTTAACTTGCAGTCCCAGAAAATATGTGAGCTCTCCAACCATGCTCATTTCAAACTCAACCTGCATAACCGTGACAAAATCATGTACCATAGATGGTGAAGTAGAACCGAATACAAGATCATCCACATAAATTTGAGCAATCAGATTTTTTGATGACTTATCAAGCACAAATAAAGTGCAATCTACTCCCCTCGACAATAAAATTTCTTAAGAATAAAGTTTGTAAGTCGTTCATACCATGCCCTGGGCACTTGCTTTAAACCATATAAGACCTTCTTGAGGCGATATACATGATGAGGGTAATGAGGATCCTCAAATCCTTTAAGTTGTTCAACAAAAACTTCTTCATTTACCACACCATTTAGAAACACACTCTTAACTTCCATTTGATACAGAGTAAAATTCATAGAGCAGGCAATAGCAAGTCAAATTCGAATTGACTCTAACCTAGCAACTGGTGCGAACGTTTCATCAAAGTCAACACCTTCAACTTATGTGTATCCTTAAGCAACCAGTCTAGCTTTGTTTCGAGTAACATGGCCATCAGCATCAGATTTATTCTTGAAAATCCATTTTGTGCCAATGACATTAACACCTTTAGGACGAAGAGTGAGATACCATACATTGTTTCTCGTAAACTGACCTAGTTCTTCTTACATTGCAGCAAACCAGTATTCATCCAGTAATGCCTCATTGTAATTCTTAGGTTCAATGAGAGAGATGAAGCATTGTAATCCAGCTAACTTCCTGTACCACCCAAGGAACTGGTCGAGTACGTCGTGCCATTGATTCAGGTTGATCCTGTGTTGGAACATAGGATACAGAAGCTGGGGAACAATGTTCCAACACGCTCAGTATCAACTGGTTCAACATCAGTCTGCTCAGATGTTCCAACATGTATTGAATCTTCCTTGTCAGGTTGACGAGGTTGTGTTGGAACATGAGTGTTACCAGGTTCTTCTTCTCCGACATCTGAGTTTTGTCCTTCTTCAGAATCGTCCACAATAACATTAATAGACTCCATAAGTGTGTTGGTCCGATTGTTATAAACACAATAAGCACGATTGTTGACAGAATACCCAAGAAAAATTCCAGTATCACTACGATTATCGAATTTTTCCAATTGCTCTCTATCTCTTAGGATATAGCACTTGCTTCCGAACACATGAAAGTATGAGACATTCGGTTTCCTACCCTTCCAAATCTCGTAAGAAGTTTTACTGGTGAATAGACGCAGGTATACTCAATTAATCATGTAGCAAGTTGTGTTAATGGCTCCTGCCCACCATTTTTTGTGAATTTTTTTCTTGGCTAACATAACTCGAGCCATCTCCTGCAATTTTCTATTTTTCCGTTCTACAACACCATTCTGCTGAGGAGTTATTGGTGCAAAAAATTCATATTGAATACCAAGCTCATCACAGAAATCACTAAATTGAGAATTTTCAAATTCTCTACCATGATCACTACAAATTCTAACAATCTTTCCAACTGGACTTCCTTTTTCAGTCTGTAACTTTATCACCGGACTTCTTAATACTTCCACCATATCAGATTTTTCTTTAAGAAATGCTACCCATGTATATCTGAAGAAATCATTAACACATACAAAGATATATTTCTTTCCACCTATACTCGGCGTATTGACTAGACCCATCAAATCCATATGCGATAATTCCTGATTTCTTGAGGTGGTTATATATTGAACTGACGAGTGGGGAGATCGAATTTGTTTAACTTGTTGACATGGTCCGCACACAATTCCGTCCTTGCTTGTTAGGGTAGGCATACCTTGCACAGCTTTTGCATTTGCAAGGTTTTGTAATTGATGTGACCGAGCTTCCTGTGCTACAGAATTCCATCATCTTGCTCCGAGATCATACATTGTACTTCTTGTTCTAGCAGATAGCAATTATCTAATGATTGTATGTCTGAAAGAACCTTGACTTCTCCGTGTTTCACTAGGAATTTATCTTTCTGAAATTCCACAATCATATTATCATCACACAATTGACTTATGCTCAGTAGATTGGCCTTCAGGTCTTCCACGAACAGTTACTAGTAAATACTGGAAATCCTTCAATCTGTAGTTCACCTTTTCCAACTACTCGACTCTTCTTTCCATCACCAAACGTAACATAACCACCATCGAAAGGTGTGATATTTGTAAGGAATTCTTGAGTTCCAGTCATATGGCGAGAGCATCCACTATCAAAGTACCACGAATCTCTGGAATATGATATAAGTGAAGTATGTGCAACAAGACATGCACCAGATCTTTTGACAACCCATACCTTCCTGATTGATCTAGTTTTATGGACTTCCCCTATGTTGGAACATACAACGAGTTGACTTCCTGCCATTTGATCTCTGAATAGTTTCTGATATCTATCCTTGGCGTGACCTTGGTATGAACAGTAGCTGTTGATGAGAGGTTTCCTTTGATAGGGCTTGCCGAACTTGCTCCTTACCTCTCAAAACTTTGTCTTGAGATTCGCTAGATTCTGGCATAACTCGTATGCCTCAGACTTGAGTGTGCCTGTGTTATACCCAATTCCGTGTCGATCTCCTAAATCATTTCCCATATCCAGAATATCATCAAACTTAGCTTTTCCAGAATTTAGTTTAGAAATTACTGCTTCAGAAGTCTCGGCTCTCTTGGTTGCTAAGATTAGCTTTTCATTTAATTCTTCAATTTCCTTTCTGAGTTCAGCAATTTTTACATGCAGTTCTCTTTCTATTTCCATAAAATACACTTTTTCTTCCTTCGGTTCTTTGTTTGTATTAACCACTTGAAGCCACATGGCGTATATCTTTTCATAAGTGATGTAGATTTCTTCATCACTAACAGCAAGTCCATCATCTTCATCATTGTATGTTTCATATGGATCGATGTTGGAAAATACAGCTTCAACTTTACCCAGTGTGCTGGAACCTCCATTTTCCGATGCATCATAAGTTTTTGCTCCAAATGCCACATAGTTGCTTACAAGTTCATCTTCGTCTTTCTCTTCTTTTTCATCTTCACTCCACAAGGTGACATAAGATTTTCCCTGTTTCTTTCGAGTGTTCGCACATTCAGCCTGAATATGACCATATCCTTCACATTCCCTGCATTGAATTCGTCCAAGCTGTTTTGGTTCACTACTTTGATTTCTGAAGAACTGCTGGTTTCCTTGCTCAAATCTTGTTCCACGATTATTTCCAGTATCCTGTGGCCTTGGTTTATTTCCTCAAACCCTCTCCTAAGATTTCTTGTTTACTACTTTCTTCAGCATTCTTGAGAAATTTTTCGTGATAAGTGCAAGTTTTTCAAATTCATCATCACTGTCAGAATCGTGATTGTCCTTTGATGAAGATGTTCTGAATGCCAACTCCTTTTGGATCCTTTTTGTAGCTGGTTGAAACGTCATCACATATGTCTAGAATGCTCTCATTAGTTCATCTAAGCTCATGGTGGCTATATCTCTTGCTTCTTCTATTGCTGCAACCTTCATCGCAAACCTTTTAGGAAGTGATCTCAAGGTCTTTTTCACCAGCTTCACCTCTTTGTAGACTTTTCCAAGTTGGTATGCCATATTTGAGATGTCCCTGAGTTTTCCATTGAATATAGCAAAGGTGTCATCCTCCTCTATCTTGAGTTCCTCAAACTTAGTAGCCAACATTTATAGTTTAGATTTCCGAACTCTACTGGTTCTTTCATGAATAGTTTGCAGAATATCTCATGCTTTCTTGGCTTGATGACATGTAGAGATGAGTTTGAACTAGCTTTCATCAACCATAGTGAAGATTGCATTTAGTGCCTTTGAATTCGCCAGAGATGTCTTGAGGTCATCCGGAGTCCAACTGCTCCCTTTGAATTGACTCTCCTTCTTTTGCCTTAGAGCTTGTATCAGCATCTTCAGTAGGGTGATTC
The DNA here is from genome assembly GCA_037428765.1 of Rubia yunnanensis. NCBI lineage: Eukaryota > Viridiplantae > Streptophyta > Magnoliopsida > Gentianales > Rubiaceae > Rubia > Rubia yunnanensis. The sequence goes on along the minus strand of CM075069.1, from coordinate 56,794,924 downwards.
CACTCATTCTCAACGTAGAACCATGCAAGTTCATCAGTGAGTTGATGAAAACTCTCATGTGTGCTTTCCAATAGTTATAGTTATTGCCCTCTAGCAGAGGTGGCCGAGACACCGAAGCTCCTTCTTTAGTTGCTATGGTAAAACCGGATCACACTTTCCTTGACACAACCAAGGGAAAAATAAGTAACCAAGCTCTGATACCAAATGAAATTTAGTTTTACCAATTTTTTGTAATTCTTATTAGTATGTTCCAACATGACCTATCTAACCAAGTATGCAATAAATTAAAGCATTAACGACACAAGACTTGGTTATGCAGTTTGGTGAAATCCACCTACATCTGTAGGGTCTGGCCCAGTTCAGAATGAATCCACTAATTAGAAAAATACAGTACAAAGTACATCATACAAAATACTTATCTTTATTAACTATAACATGTGAATTCTTCAAGCTCCCCTTGCTACCGATCCGCCTTGGTCAGACTCCCTCTGACCTTGAAACTCGTCGACGCTGGATCTCCTCCTCTCGAGGAATTAAGGCATATGATTCTGAACTTTGAACAGCATGTAAAGTATGTTGGAACATATAATTCTGGCTCTTTAAAATTCTCTCGAAAGATTGAAAATCTGTGTGCAGATTTTCTCTTTTAAAATTTGTAATCAATGCAGCTGTGGTTGTCCCCTTTTATGGCCATGAGCAGATCGGAATTCTCCAAGATTATCTCCATAATATTCCTATTTCATATCTGTTTCTTGAAGCATATCCAAGTCTCATAAAGAAAGGGATTTTCCTTATCACAATATCTCTCATATATTTGATAATACCAACTCCACATTTGTAGGAATTTTCCATAAATCAACTATGTTTCTATGCGCCTAATATATAGCAAAATATTCAGATTTCCATAGCTCACAAATAACATAATATTCTATCTTCTTCTTCCGTAAACATCCTTGGCGTGAATATGCTGTTTTCGCATGTTCCAACATGGAAAGTTTTTCGTTTCCAAATATGTTCACAAAAACTGCCGATTAAATATTCAATGCATATCTCTTGACTTTACAAGGGGGGCATATTTTCTTGGAATTTTTTGTTTTCTACCTTTGGCATACTCATGGCCCTAAGGGGAGAATATTTTGGAGAATTTTGAATACTTTAATCAGTTTTTTTGGATTTTTGGATTTCTAATCTTCTTTCGATATTCTTATTGGTGTATACCAAGCCCACAAATTAGAGGTTGCTGGCCTTTAGGCCCAGCTCCAGACTAAGACATGAACAGGGCTATCCGGAGCCATGACTAGGAGGCTCAGCCACGGATCGAGAAAGGTGAAGTCATATCTAAAAGGCTCAGCCACGAACCGATAAAGGTGGAACCATGTCCAAAGTTTAGCCACGAACCAAGATTGTAGGAACCACGATGCTTCTTGCTTCATTTCATTTCAGGTAATATGCCAGTCTGGAGGGATAGGGAAGGAACTGAGTTGGATCATACATGCATTGCGAGTTGAATTGCTATAAGGAGGCACTCTACACATTTTACTGCACTGGAGATCTCCTCACTGCAGCTTTGTTATACTGAACTATTGGGATATCTTGCACTTGAGTTATCTCTTGGTTGGCATACTGTTGACTAATAGGCGTCTCGAATTTTTTATTCATCGACTGGTTCGCGGTATGTCAATTAAGGTACATAGATGAACTACAGCTCTTCTTCTAGCTTAGAAAAGGTTATACTACCACTTTTGAAAGCAAGCATCCACTTCAAGACTTCAGGCTTTACGATCATCTTCGAATGATCCTTTTGTATCTTGTACAGTTCTCAGACACTACGAGCCAATTCTGGCTTATTAAGCTTGGCCAGGGGAGCCTAATAAAGTCCCCCCATCCTAGGATGGTTTTAATTTAAAAAAAAAAGGAACCACGATGCAACCCACGATCTCAGACTATGGCCATTTTTAAATTCAAGTAGAGTAACAATGGCTCAGGTAAGGGATACTAAATTGAGAAATACCAACTTTCTTAAAGAAGGAACGGACTTGATCGTTGGAGCTCTTTCCCCAGAATCACTTTCGGGACTTTTCTTGTAGGTTCACAATAACTACATGGTAAAGACCAACCATTTGGCCTGACTAGAAATACCACATCATTGGTGCCGACTATAAAGACAAAAAAATATTTTTTAAGGTCCCTTTTCTCTCTTCGGGATAACCATGGTTTTCACTAGAAGCGAGAAAAGCCTGAATCATCATACGCAAGAATGAACAACTGAGCGTAACAACAATATGCATCCCAGTCAAGACCAAGAACACACTCCCAGTGAAGAACGGGAGCACGTCAAGGAAGATGCAGATGGCGATGAAGAAGAAGCAGAATCTCCTAATACAATTCAAGAAAATGAGAGGAGAGCTTTCACAGTTTTCTTAGAAGCGAATACGTAGCATCTATATAACCAGTTCCTAATTACCATCAAGCAAAAATCCCCAAAAACAAACAAAAAAGTAAGTCAATTGCAAGAAAACCTTAAATACAAAGACGAATTAAGGATATAGTGGCAGAGGATGATGCAGACTGGTCACTGTTAGCACCGCATCTTTGCGATTTCATAATGCCAAAATATTTTAAGCTGCCATTGTATGTGAAAATTTACGATGGGACAACGGACTCAAATGAATTCTTACACTCCTATCCCAACAGTATGTGATTTTGCGATGCGGAAAGTGAGCTCGTCTGCAAAGCATTCCCTATTTTCTTATCTGGGACAGTGCTTACATGGTATGACAACCTACTTAGTGGGAGTATTGGGTCTTGGGCACAGTTATCAGTCTTTTTTTAGGGCGCTTCTATTAGAAGCAAAATAAATTACCAAAACCATAGTAGACCTGAACAACATAGCCCAGCAAAGTGATGAAAGTCTTGCATATTACCACAATAGGTTCGTTACTAAATGCTTGCAATTTCATGATCTGTCGTTTCAATCCCCGTTAGGTGCATTCATGGGTAGCATGTGATCAGGAGAATTTTTTAAGGAACTCACAAAAACATGCCTAAAAACCCGAGAGAACTACAGAAAATGATTGAAAAGTATGTACGGATTGAAGAAGAAAATAAGTATAAGATAGAATGTGAGGGAGGCGAGAAAAGGATAATGGAAGATCTATAGAGAGGTTTTTTCAAAAAGGGGAAAGGAAGTATCCATTTTAAAGGGAAATAATCGGGGGCGTAACTGACACCATTTCCAAAAACTCCTTTGACAAAATCATGAAAGGAGATTTGGCAGACAAAGAGGGAGTTGTTTTGTGAACCCATGCCAATGATAGCACCACCAGACAAGCGGTTCAGGGAATACTATTGTGCCTTTCATAAGGACCATGGGCATGACATCAAATTCTGCAGAGACTTGAAAAGGAAAATAGAGAAGAATTTGAGAAATGCTTATTTGAGCCAATTCAGAAAGGAGGATGGAAGAAACCAGTACAATAAAGCCAATATAGCAGGAAACTCTTTAGCAAAAAACCAGGGCGTAGTGAATACGCAGAGCAAGAATCAAAAAATGACAACGGCAATGGATTATGAAGAAAACATGCCAAACAATGCCCTGGAGAAAGTAAACCTATCATTCCATAGATCAACCGAGTGTCTGGCTAACAACGCCTGGAAAGCCAAGGCTAGGCACTCTTCACCACAAGAACCTACTGATAAAAGGCTTCGCTGCGATGAGACGACAACGTTTAGCAAAGAGGATGAAGTTTCCAATGCCTCACCTCATAATGACCCTATGGTCATTGTCACTAAGATTAGAAACATCACAGTTCATAGGGTATTTTTGGATGATGGGAGCACAGTCGAAATCCTATTCGTTGATTACTTTGATTAATTGGGATTCAAGTGAACTGATTTGAAGAAGTCTACATCTTCTCTCGTGGGCTTTACCAGATGAACGGGGATACCTTTAGGGTAACATACAGCTACCTGTTACCATAGGTGAGAATGATAAAAATTCCACCATTATGTGTGACTTTGTTCTCATGGATGCACAAATCCCATTCAACGCCATTATTGGGAGACCATGGATGAACACAACAAAAGTGATATGATCCATATATCACTTGGTGATGAAATTCCCAACTCCAGCGGGAATTGCATCAATAAGAGAAGATCAGCAAACACCTAGACATTGCATGGTTATCGTGATAAAAGCAGGAAGAAGTGTTGGACAAATAAAAATGGTCAACACCATCTCGAACAATTGATTACTCAAGCAAGTAGAATCTCAAGTGGATCTAGGAGAAGAAACTGAAGTTGTCATTTTTTATGATGAAAACATTTCCAAATGCGTCAAGATAGGAAAATATCTTCCAATCAAAGTGAAAGAAAAGGTAATGGAAATCCTTCAAAGTCACAAAGACACATTCGCATGGACTGTACAGAACGTGGGAGGAGTCAACCCATAAATTGCTACCCATTCTCTAAATATCAACAATTTGATCAAGCTAGTTAAGCAAAAACAACGAAGCTTTGCTAGCAATAGATAGAAAGTGATTGAAGAGGAGGTTAGATCATTGCTTCATGCTGGTATCCTGAAAGAAGTGACTTACCCAAAGTAGCTAGCTATCCTAGTGATGGTAAAAAAGGTGGACGCGTGATGGATATGTGTATCGACTTCACTGATCTAAACAAAGCATGTCCAAAAGATTGATGTTAGCTACCTAAAATTAACCAGTTGGTGGAAGCAATATCAGGATACAAAGTCCAAGCATTTTTGGATGCTATGCGTACAAAGGATACCACCAAATACTGATGAACCTAGAAGATGCAGAAAACACAACTTTCATAACAAGCTTTGATGTTTTTGCTAAGTGAAGATACCATTTGTCCTTAACAATTCTGGAGCAACATATCATATAGTATTCGACAGTACATTTCGTAATCAAACGGGATGAAATGTTGAAGCGTAAGTTGACGACATGGTGATTAAAAGCAAAAAGGTATGTCAATTTTCACAAGACTTGAAAGAGACCCTGGATATGCTAAGGGAAATTGGTATGAAACTCAACCCTAATAAAGGCATAATTAGAGTGGGAGCATGAAAATTTTTGGGGTATAAAGTATCCTCCAAAGGAATTGATAATAATCCAGAAAACATACAAGCAATAGTTAACCTCCCTTAACCGCGAAAGGTCAAAGAAGTGCAGATGTTGATGGGATCCCTAGCATCACTTAGCAATTTCGTTTCAAAAGCTGCTGAAAAAAATTTCCCACTGTTCGAAATCCTTAAAAAGGCCACTTTGTTCAGCTGGAATGAAGAAAGTTAGAAAGTGTATGAGTCATTAAAGGAACAACTCTAAGCCTTACCAATGCTGAAGTCACCAATGGCAGGAGAGAATCTATACCTATACCTAGCAATTTTAGAAAGATCAGTAAGTTCAGTCTTGGTGGGTCAAGAAGGACAAAAATAAGTGCCAGTATACTACATTAGTAGGTTACTACAAAATGAAGAAAGGGCGTACATGCCGATTGAAAGATTAACCACATTAGTATAATCAGCAAGATGATTGCGAAGATATTTTCAAAGTCATAGAATCATTGTGTATACTAACTATCCAATCAATAATATTGCGAGTAAGCCAGAATTGTTCGATATGATGACTAAATGGGCTCTTGAATTAGGGCAGTATGAGATCCAGTTTCAGCCGCAAACTGCAATAGAAGCTCAAGCCTTGGCGGACTTCATTGAAAAAATGACAAGTGCAGATGCACAAGAGGCAACTAAACTAGAAAATCTTGGAATAGATAAAGGGAAATCCAAGTGGACGGAGATCACATGGAAATTGTTTGTTGATGGAACATCTAACAAAGAAAGGTGTGGTGCGGGATTGCTATTGGTAAATCCATATGAGGGAGAACACATATACTTTCTCCATTTTTATTTCCCACTCACCAACAACGAAGCTGAATACGAAGCACTAATACGCGGGTTAGATTTTACAATCAGAATGAAGGTCATGAGCATTAAGTGCTTTAGCAATTCAAAGATAGTAGCCCACCAAGTGTGTGGAGATTATGAGGTGAGGGAGCAGTTAGTGAAGTATTCAAGAAGAGTTCGTCAACTCATTGGCTAACTTGAATACTTTGACACTCAACATGTACCAATGAGTGAAAATACCAAGGAAGATGCCCTAAGAAAATCGGCGATAGCTAACTTTCAGTCTTTGCTAGGACCAGACGATTTCAATGTAGAAGTTATACCAGTCAGAAGTATAGTCAAAACAACTGTGCCAACGATCCAGGCAGAAGAAATGAACTAGATGACATCGTTAAAGAACTACTTCGAAATGGGAAAATTACTAGCAGACAGGATACAAGCCAGAAAGTTGGAATTGTGATCTCATAACTATGTTTATAAGGGAGGAATCTTATACAAAAAAAGGTTTCCTATCTCCATGGATAAAATGTATAGAACCATCCCAAGCAAGCGAAATCCTGAAAGAAGTTCATGAGGGATTATGTGGGATGCATCAAGGATCTCGAACAATTGCAAAGAAGATAATTCGAGCAGGATACTACTGGCCAACCATGTTCAACGATGCGCACAACTTTGTGCTAAAGTGTAAAATCTGCTAAATTAACTCGTCAATATCACATAAGCCACAGACCGCTTTAACAGGGATATATAGAGCTTGGCCATTTGACCAGTGGGTTGGACATTTATGCAATGGAGCTAGCAATGAAAAGTTCCTAATTGTAGCAATTGACTACTTCAAAAATGGGTAGAAGCGAGGCCATTAGAAAGAGTCATGACAAAGGTAACAAGAAAATTTATTTGGCATAACATAGTTTTTCGGTTCGGCGTGCCCCAAACCATCATCACAGATAATGGTACGCACTTCACAATTGGGATCTTTACCAAATGGTGCTCGAAGTTAGGGATTGTGCATAAATTCACGCATATGGCTCATCCCCAGGCTAACGGCCAAGTGGAAGTAACTAACAGAATGATAGTCCAAAGAATTCAAAAAAGATTGGAAGGGAAGCGAACTGGTTGGGTAGATAAGATACCCATCACACTATGGTCATACAGAACAACAGTATGAGAGCCAACTAGAGAGACACCGTACAGCTTAGTTTAAGGTCATGAAGCACTAGTACCACTTGAAATTGGGAACTCAAGTCTTAGAGTGAAGAAATGTAATGAAGGCGTAATCCCAAAATGATGAGATTAGATTTGGATGAACTAGAGGAAAAAGGCAACATGCAACAATCACATAGGAAAAGTACAAGGACAAAATAGCACGAACATATAATCAAAAAGTCTAGAACACACAATTTTGAATTGACAATCTCGTGCTACGGAAGAATGAGGCAAGCCTGGCAGAAGAAAAAGGGAAACTATGCCCGAATGGGAAGGACCGTACAAGGTAATAGAAGCACATTGATCCAACTGCTGCGAGCTAGAAATTTTAGATGGCAGCAGCATCCCAAACACTTAGCATGTGATTAACCAAAGGAAGTTCTATGTTTAGATCCTTAGTTGGCGATAGGAAAAAAATCAATTGTACAGGAGCCATGATATGATCATTGATGGCCTTTTTTTATTGTTGTTTGCATCACCATTTGGTTTCCATCACGATGTCATCGCGGCCGCTTATAATCAATATCAGAGAATGTCTTTTGGGGTAAATATTTTGTAGTGTTGTTCACTTACATTTACATGAAGTCTATAGCAACACTAGAAAAAAAATAGTAAACTATGGCACATCGCAAAAAGAACCAAATATCATCTCTTGCAATCGCGAACAGGATCCAACAAACTACAGACATTGTCAAGGTACAAACAAAAAAATCAAAAAGGCGACAAAAGCAAGCAATAGATCCTACGGCTTCGCAAAATTTGGCAAGCCATGGATCTTGCAAAAAGGATCACATGCCTTTAAAAGCAGCGACAAAAGCAAGCAATAGATCTTACGGATTCGTACAAAATAAGTTCAAATCTTACAAGCTATAGTTCTTGAAAAAAAGGCACATATGCCTACAAATACAGCGACAAAAGCAAACAATAGATCTTGTGGCTCCGTACAATATAAACTTACAAACTCAAATTCTCAAGCTATAGAACTTGAAAAAATAAACACAAAGGAAAACGTGCCTACAAAATCAAAAACAAAATAAAGCAATAGATCTTGTGGCTTCGCTGTAACAAGTGCAGAAGCAATGAAAACATAAATATGGCATTTTATTGAAAATAGAAAGGTAGCATAAAACAGAAGTACATAGATAGTACTCGAAACATTTAGAGAAGGGAATATTATTACATTGAACAAAAACAAGTTATCTATGTATCGGTGCGTGAGATGGCCTAGCAGAAGACAAACTACCAGAGCGGAGAGATTGCTCAGCTTGATGTTCCTCTTCAGATAAAATATAATCATACCGTCATTGCATATATAAGTAAGAAGGATGGAAGGTTAGACCCCTTCTCTACATACGATCAAGATGCTTCGTATAGTACGTTTTAAAGTCAGTTATAGGACTGAATTCTTCGCGTTCAAGTTTAACACTCATCACATTCACCGTTACGTATCTTCTCCTACAGCTGATGGAAATGCAACATAATAGACTAATAAAAATTATCCCTCTAACCACCAATATTCATAGTTAAATCCCCACGACCAATGGAACTACGAGGCTCTGCAGAAACAGCCTTCAATTTATCTTTATAATCAACACGGGCTTGCTCAAGTTGATGTACACATGAATCAAGGTGTTCGCACTCAGCACGAAGGTGATCATTATCAATAAGCAACTAAGTATTCAAAGCAAATTGTTCGTCAAACCTGCTCTGCCACCCTGCGGAACATGTAGAAAGATAGTTGCATTCATCCTGCTTCTTCTTCAGACGATCTAATAATTGGTCGATACGAGACCACTACTTATCTATGATAGCGGTTTTCTGATAAGCCTCATGGGCCTTACTCTTGGAAAAACTCTTTTCTTCTTCTTCTTGACCAATCATTTTTACTAAGCTTAGTTATTGCCACTGAATAAGGTCATTTTGTTCGGTGAAAAATCCTTTCAACTCACGAATATAGTCATGCGACTCATTCATGGTCTTCTTCCATCCAAGCTCTAGATCATTGACACTAAGAAACATATATTTGAGACGAACACCTAGCGACATTTCCCATTCTTAAATGCGACTAGAAAGCTTAAGTGAACGAATATACACGTCAACAGATTCAAGATCAACTAAGCTGCGAACGCTATCTTTATCATGGGATTCAAGATCGTAACCATCAGGAAAAAACTTACTATATGGGCAATTCACTGGAGAAGATGGAGATGGTGAATAAGTATAAACGTGTCATCCAAGACATAATGGAATATATTCTAAATCATAACTCCCAACATTTGAAAAATGACCACCAGAAAGCAGCTTAAAATAATCCAGGGATATGGTAATAGTAGCTTCAACCAGCCTACTAGGACAGCAAAAATTGGAGGATATAAATCCAGGATGATGCTCAAAGCAAACACTAGATCCCAACGAGTCAAGAAGATTTAAAAACTTATAGTCGATCAAAATATCAAAATTCTGCATATGAATAAATACAAAGGAGAAATATAAAAATTAGAGTAGGAACACCAAATTTGAATCAAAGACAATACACATAGTGCGAACATACGCAAAAGTGCCATTATATGTTACAAAAATAAGTTCATATAGTCTTAAATAAAATCACATCTTTAAAAATTAAACAACATCGTTATGAGAAGCAGATGCATTCTGGACAACAAGAGCAAAATTTTACTTGTTCGCGTCATGGGCTGAATTCACCACATGTGTTTTAACCTATGGGTTAGATGTTGGTGTAGGATCAAGAGAAGCAAATTGGAGGCTTTCAAGATAATCAACTTTGCACTCTCGCAACTCAGAATTAGAGGGCACGGAAGGCAGATCAGCAAGATGCAATAACAAGGCATAAGGATGCCCGCCATCAGAAATTTTGTTAATGAATTTGGAGTTAAGCATAGCATTCTACTGCTCCAATATCTCCTCGCACTTAACCAGCGAGGGCAATTTCTTCACCTTCAAATCAGGGTTCTTCTTTCGTAGGTCCATTACTGCCTCGCACCAATCAACACTGCGAATGGAACTAGAGATTTCCTCGAAAAGGTTGAAGAAGGACCTCGTCTTGAATAATCTATCAGCAAGAACTTGAGGATAACCAGGAAAAGCAAGACCCTTAGTTTGCATCTCCTCTGACTCATCATAGAGCTTATTGGTTTTTTCCTCAGTGGTCTTCGCATGTTGCTCAGCAGCCTCAAGCGACACCTTTATAACCTCATGCTGCTTCTCGCTAGCCTTGTACTTCTCCAGCAGTGAACCATCCTGCTTGGAGAATTTGGCAGCTCGCTCACTAACAAGTTTAAGACTCTTACCGATCTTATAAGATCCACCAGAAAAAGGAGGCTAATGATTAAAAGCAATAAGATATTCTAGTAAAAAGTATATTAGTATACGATAAAATTAATTTAAATAAAAAGAACAAGCGATACAGCAAAAATTGACTCATGTAAAGGGAGCTTGGAAATAGTACCAAAAATAGACCCTTCTACCAAAGAACTTCCGCTTCGCAATGGAGGCTTAGACCGAGATTGGCTAGTGCGCCCCATCTTCTCAGGGTGCTCTGAGGCACTTGACGAACCATCAGTCCTAGGTTTTCTCTTTTTTCACTTTCTTAGTATCAACTATAGCCATCTCTTCTCCTTTTGGTGCCCAGCCTTCCGTATTCGTTAATTGAGGGTTCGCCAAAACAAGGTTCTCCTGGGAGACACTGTCAGGATCAGTACTATGGGTTTGGACAGCCACATTATTCATTACCTCATCTTCATCATCTGGGACAAACAACTTATTAATCTGGCCCCCGACTATATCCATATCTAACATTCAACACACAACTTGAGTCAAGCGAACATACAAACACAGATGGGCAATACGAAAACAACAAGGGATAGAAATAATGCAAGCAAATCATGGAAAAAAAGAAAAGAAAATAAAACACATTGAGTATCAGAATCAGCATGGCGTAGACATATTGAGTGTTTGCTGAGTGACAACACAACCACAAAATTAGCGGTAAGAAGATCCTACGGCCTAGGAAGCTTAGACTAAGGAATATTATAGTTCCAAGACGGAAGGATCTCTTTGAATTCTTGAACTATTTTTACATAAAAAAATTCCGCACCATGCACCACAACTACTAGGAAAACCACTGACGAACTCAACTCCAAGAATAATAGGATAAAAAATGAATTCGTCCAAGGAGTTTTTTACCATACAAAGCTAATACAAGCTGCAAAACAAATCAATAGAAAATGGGACATTCGCTTGGGTGCACACATGGTGGAAACCCATGATGATCGCGATGCCTTTAGGATGAAACTAGGACGAGGCAATTTGGTATGATAAAAGGAGATTTATATGTTGAGGAAGGGGAAAAGAAAGACAAAAGTTAAGGTAGTGTATATAACAAGACGTGTAACCAACAGGAGGAGTGCGAACACTCTCAGAATATATAAGTGCTTTTAGTACAAATGAAGACATGAAAGGAAAATAAGTCTTTAAACCTTCCAAGTAATCGTCAAACAAAATTCCGTTAATGGCAGAAGAACTGGTGACATGATCGGAATCCTCCTCAGATTGAACATCGTCAATTCGGACATTCTCTACGGGATAATCAGTAAGATTAAAGTAAACATTTGGATAGGCAGGAGTCCTAAAATTTGGAATGAATTAGGGCTTCAAAACACAGATACAAGTATTCCGGTGAAATTTTAAAGAAAAACAGGTAGTATACTGGAGATGACAAAGGAAAATATCCAATTCAAGCATGAATAACAAATTGGTAAAAGGAAGACACCTTACAGATTCAAAATTGAGAGAAATGAGTACAACAAAGAAAAAGAGAGAAAATTAAGAGCCAGAAAAACTTACAATTTAAGGGGATGGAGAACAATGATTCACAAGGAGATTAAGAAGAGGCAAGGAAGATGAAGGACTGAGTTGTTTGATTTCAATATTTATGTTCAGACACTGAAACATAAAAAATGAGGCATTAAATCAATCATAAACATCATGATTAAATTCTGAAACAAAAGCAAGTTACCTTTTACAAAAATTGAGACAACGGTGGAATATGAGTAGGTAGTACACTTAATAATGATGGAATTAATTGAGTTGATTCAAAGCACTTTTTAAGGGAAGAAATGATAATATAAGTTGAGAAAAATTGGAACATCGTAGCGAATAATGAGAGAGAATCTCGGTTTATATCTCAACAACTAAGCCTATCAAATCCAAATTCAAATTTAAAAAATAGGCATCCAACAAAAACTCAAGTATAGCTAAGAATCAAGCAACACTTTGTGAAGGCAATTTATTTTACTATGGTGACGAACATGTTTTTACGTACACATTCATCAAATATAGGCATCGCTTCGCGTTACAATAACTTCATGGCTAAGGGGGGCTTGTGGTGTACACCTAGCCCACAAATTAGAGGTTGATGGCCTTTAGGCCTAGCTTAAGACTAAGACATGAAGGAGGCTCAGCCACGAACCGATAAAGGCAGAACCATGTTCAAGGTTTAGCCACGAACCAATATTGTAGGAACCCTGATGCAACTTACGATCTCACACGAAGGACATTTATAAATACAAGGAGAGCAACACAGGCTCAAGTAAGCAATAATAAACTGAGAAATACCAACTCTCTTAAGGAAGGAACTGACTTGATCGTCGGAGCTCTTTCCCCGGAATCACTTTTGGGACTTTTCTTACAGGTTTACAATAGCTACGTGGTGAAGATTAACCATTTGGCCTGACTGGAAATACCACATCGCTTATAAATTTAGATTCGGTGATTAGTCAAAGTTCCAACATTTTGTGGATTCCGAAATTCTTAGACCATCTGATTTTATGAAGTTGGAAGTTTTTCTTTGTTATTTTAATTCCAAGATGGTTGGGTCCACAAAATACCAAAGAGGGAGATTGTAAATTCACATGTTGTGCACTTATTATTTAAATTGGCATTTGTAAACTATTTTGGAAAAGAAAACTTTTCAAGTTGGAACATACAGAAAGCTAGACGTTAGAAGGATTTAACTGACTGGAGAATATTGCGTGAATGTTAATTTATGGTATTTTGGAGATTTTGAAATATTGTCTTATGTGTGTGAAAGAAGAATGTTGGATTTATGAAAAATCCTTATTCTTAAGGGATTGGATTTAAGGAATATCAATATGATAAAGGGATATGATGAGATAAGGAAAATACATATATTCAAGGGATTGTGATATGCTTCAGAAGGAGATTTGAAAACAGAATATTTTGGAGACAAGGGTGGAGATTTCCGATCTTCTCATGTATTATAAATAAATGACATCATGGCTATGCTACTCACAAACTATATAGCAAAAATCTGCATCCAGGTTTTCTATCTTTCCGAGAGTACTGCGAGAGCCAGAAATTATATGTTCCAACATACTGCAACTTGTTGATCAAGTTCAAAATTGTAAACCTTAATTCCTCGGGAAGAGGAGATCCAGTGTCGATGAGTTTCAAGGTCATGGGAAATCTGATCAAGGTGGATCTGTAGCAAGGGAAGCTTGCAAAATCCACACGTTGTCATCAAATAAGATAAGTATACTTGTATGGTGTACATTGTACTGTATCTTTCTGATTAGGGGATTAATTCTAAATTGGGTCAGGCCCCACAGACGTAGGTGAATTTCACGGAACTGAGTAACCAACACTCGTGTGTCAATGCTTTATTTAATACATATTTGGTTAGATAGGTTACTTTGAAACACATTAATAATCATTGAAATAACTAGGTAAAACCAAATTTCATTTATGAATCTCCTTGCGAATACTCTTTTTGTGAGATTTTGAGAAGCACTCTTAACGAAGGTTGTTCATAGCACTTTCTTGAAATCAAGAAGACATAGACAAAGTCTAATCAAGAACAAAACTTTATGAACTTTACTAATACAAAGGGGAAATTCGCTGAAACCTAAGCGCTAGTTGCACCAAACTAACGCAAAGATTCCAACTATTCTAAGCACTAATTTACAATGAAAACAAACCTAACAATTTAACGCTTAGTAAAAAAATAGTATAAACTCAAATTTTGAAAATATGATTGAAAAAAGATGTGTAAAATTTGTTGACGGCATCCCTCTATTTATAGGGATAAAGTTTGGCCATCAAACAGAAAGAAAACGGGATTTGGTAATTCATGTTAGAAATCGAAATGACTTATGGGAAGTTTAAGAAATTAAAACCATATCAGACTAAAATTCCTAATTCAATCATCATCATGGCCAAATTCATCAAGATTAAGAATATTTTCTTATCTAATCTTACCAAATCTAGTTTAATTAAATCAGAGCTGAATATTCTAAACCCTAATTTAGGTATAGCCAAAATTACACCCTTCTAAGCCAACATGGCCGAAATTAATTGGCCAAAAAAATAAATATTTTCTAAAAATATTACAGAAAACACACTGCCTCACTAAAAATACCAATGGGAATAAGAGTAGAGTGTTCTTCATGAAATAATCTTTAAAACTTCAACTTTTCAAAATACTAGAAATATTAATCATAGATAACTTCCTTGTATTCTTTAAGTATTCATCATGAATTTGATCAATCAAAGTATTAAGTGCAGAATCTCTAAGTTTCTTCCTTGCCCTACATAGGACCAACCATGTCACTTAAAGGATCCCGAACATAGCCCTTGAATGTTTGATCAATCCTTGGCATGTCGTCATTTATTGAGTCATCCCTAATATTCGTATCATTCCCTCAGTGGTCGAAAGATTTCGTCCTCAAAACATAATCATCATAACAAACAAATGGAGATAAATCATCAACGTGTAGCACTAACATCACAGTCACTAAGCAAATAAATCTTGTAAGCATTATCATTCACACATTCCTGCACTTAAAAAGGACCATTATCAAGCATACTCAACTTAGATTTCCAGGATTTAGGAAACCTTTCTTTGCGAAGATGAAGCCAAATCAGTCACCGAGATTAAACCGCATCAATTTTTGGCCTTAATTAGCCCTCTCCGCATTTTGAGCATTTTTCCGTTCAATCCTTTGTCGCACCTTTTTCGTGTAACTGCTTCACAACAGCTTTCCTTCCTCCATCAAATTTCCTAACATGCTTAAAATTAAAAGGAATAACATCAAGAGATGAAATAGGTAGGAAACCATTAAAAATTTCAAATGGAAATAAAGAAGTAGTTGAATGAGTTGTGGCTATAAGCAAACTCTACTATCGGAATGCACACTTCCCAATTCTTTAGATTCTTCTGTATTGGAATGCTGAGAGTATAGTTGGTGTCCTCCGTTTTCCCATCAATTTGTGAATGACATGCAATTAATAAAACAATTTTGTTCCTAGTTTGCGCCATAGAGTATTCCAGAAGTAGGATAAGAACTTAATGCCCCGACCGAACCACTTCTCTAAGGAATAAGTATGCCACATGCTTTGCATCATCGAGATCATCATACAGGGAATAAAATGTGCCATTTTTGTAAATCTATCAACCACAGCAAAGATAGAATAGTTACCTGATTGAGATCTTGGAAAACCTAGGGCAAAGTCCATAGCGATATCAACCAAAAGATGTGTAGGAACATGTAAAGGCATGCAAAATCCATGGGGCTTAGTAGTTGACTGAGCCTTAAACAAAGTTAACCCCATTTAGATGTGAAAGCTTGCAAAAAGGTCCGGTGAATTTATAATTTTTACCACATTGACCTTTGACTTGAGCATTGACTCGATTTAACTGGTTGTTAGATGGTAAAGGAACAAAATTAGAACAACTGACTTAAAATTGGGAATGTTTTAATAACAATGTGGAAAAGTGGGAACAAAACCTGTAATTTCACATACCATTTGTGCCATTTTAAATGTATTTCATACGCCAAATATTTATTTGAATAAGATTTGTGCTCCAAAAAATATGAATGGCAATGAAGAAATTTTTAAACTGTGCAAGTGGAATACTTCCTCCGTTCCACTATAAATTGCTTAATTATTTTTTTACTGTGTTCAATAAGTAGAGTCTGTCTCTTGAAAGACGATATTTCCATAAGTTATGGAAAGACCAAGGTTTAAAGTGTAAATTAAAAGAAATGAAGATAAAATTTTCGGGTGCATTAACCGGGTTATAAATTTTATAACTACTATATGTTGCATACTAAAAGTTTAATATTGCAACTAAGACCTTTTACCTTTTATTATTCTAATGAAACCCGTCTTTCCATAAGCTTATGAAAAGACCGTCTTTTCCAAGACTTTGCCCAATAAGTATGTTTTACCGTAAATATTTCTAATTACCTATAATAGTGTCTACTAAAAAATTGATATTTAGAAAATAGATGTTAAAATGAATCTAACAAGATCTCACATATTATTTTTATTATATATAAATTAATACTTATACATTTACGATCAAAGTTTATAATGTTTGACCCTCAAAAAATAATTAAGCAATTTATAGCGAAGTAGTGATGTGTATGGAGATGGCGTCCTCCAATTATGCACCACAGCATGAGGTTGGCCATTATTTAGAAGTTATATCCTATTCACCGACCGCAGGGTTTCATTCACCTCCGAGAAATCAAGGGGAAACACGTTATTCCGGGGAGGATGACGAACAGGGACGGCACCTGATTACCAGATCCTCCTGCCGACGATTGATGGAGGCTGAGGTGACTGGTGGTGGCCGGCGATCCGTGGAGGAACTGGTTTCTCCAACAGTTCGAAGGTAAGTGGCCGGTGAAACAGAAGCTTCTCTCACCGTAGATGGAGGAATGTAGCGGGGGATCAGGATTGTTTTGCCCAGAAATAGCTCTTCATACAGCACTGTCACATAGAGTCCGTTGGGGAATTGTTCAAACTGAGGGTTCACAAATCACAATTAGCCGATGAAAGAGTCCGTCCCTTGTGAGACCGTCTCATGATGAGATCAAGGGCGAGAGGTAAAATAGGAAAAAAATAAATTAAATTCGGGGGCAAAAAACTAATAGAAGTGGACTAAATTGTAAATTATCACAATTACACATTAAATTCCAAACTTTTAAAACATCAATATGAAATTTCATCTTAAATTTTTATAATTTAATTTCTGATCTTACCGTGAGATGATTTTATACAAGACTTTGTCATAATGAAAACCCATTATTATTTGGAGTAGTGACTAAGCACATGGGGATGGATCGGTAAAAATTTAGAGATTAAAGCAGGCAAAAATTCAACTCCTAAGCAGGCCAGCTTATCTAATGTGGCCCAATACCCCCCAACTGAGCCCCAGCTCACAATTTTTAAAAGAGAGTTGATTTTCTTACAAGGATGGCTCTAAGAAGAGATTCAAAATTCCAGAAAGAAAAAAAGAGATCGTCTCTTGAGAAAAGGTTTTTCATAATTTATAAAAAGATCAAGGTAAAAAGTGTGAATTAAAATAAATTAAGATAAAATTTTTGGGTTGCATGAATTGGATTATAAATTTTGTAACTACTTGACGTTGCATAATAAATTTTAAATATTGCAATTAAGACCTTTTACCTTTTACTATTTTAATTAAATCTCATCTTTCCATAAGCCTATGGAAATGTGGTCTTTCCTAAGATTTTGACAAGAAAAAGATAGATTTGGTTTATCCCTTTTTTTCCTAGCAAGGACAAATTTTATTGTGGGCTCACTCGCATACAGACTAGCGGTGCAACTTGGAAGGCACAATCTCACCGAAAACCATGAGTCTCCTAAGATGGAACTGTTGAGGGTTTTCACCCCCTCGTGCAGTCACCACTTAAAGGACCTCATTCGCAAATTTTCCCCTTCTTTAATTTTTCAATCTGAAACTAAGTGAATTTCTAAAAAGTTAGTAGGAATAAGGGACTCCATAGATTTGCATGGCATCTTTGTTGAAACTTTTGGCAATTCAGGGGGTCTTGTTCTATTTTTGAATAATGGCTTAGAAGTGTCAATTTTTTATTGAGTTCTTCTCTTGAAAGACGGTCTTTCCATAAGTCATGGAAAGACAAAGGTTTAAAGTGTAAATTAGAAGAAATGAAAATAAAATTTTTGAGTTGCACGAATGGGTTAATAAAATTTATAACTATTACACGTTGCATAATAAAAAAATTATATTGCAACTAACACATTTTACCTTTTATTATTTTAGTTAAACCCAGTCTTTCCATAAGTCTGTGGAAAGACAGTCTTTCCAAAGACTTTGCCTTTTTTATTACTCTTGTAATTATTTTTA
Organism: Rubia yunnanensis; assembly: GCA_037428765.1. Taxonomy (NCBI): domain Eukaryota; kingdom Viridiplantae; phylum Streptophyta; class Magnoliopsida; order Gentianales; family Rubiaceae; genus Rubia; species Rubia yunnanensis. The sequence continues at coordinate 56,776,577 of CM075069.1, read as the reverse complement.
TTTCACTATTATCGACCCACGATATAATCTACTCTGGTAATTGGGAGGTTGTTTCGGTACCTCTCAAAGTTATATTTTTAACCCCTGATGCTTCTTATCTACAATTAAGTAGATAATGGCAAGTCGGGGTCGTCCACGAGAAGATGGATCTCTCCATGTGTTTAAACATATATAGGAGAAAACATACTAGATATAAGCACATATATAAGCATGTAAATGGGGGGTTTTGGTTGATTTTTGTCCTAAATTATGTTATGAAAGACAAGTTAACTAATCAAGCAAATTAAATATGTAAAGCATGCAACAACACTAAAAGGTGATTAAGCCAACAATTAACGGAACCTTGGACGCAATTGACTTCCACTTCCAAACCTCTTATCCATCATTGAACATGCAACCTATTTACTACTTTCACTACTTGTTGTGAAGACTAAACTTCTATTCTTCTTAGATAGTAGTTTGTAAGAGTGAATTCGACATCTCTTGTCAAACATCACCAATTACTCCCTTAGTTGAAACACGACTAAAAGTATCACATTTATGGCATTAAACACAAAGAATCAACAAGCTTGGAAACACTTATAAACACTACATTGTGTCTAAACATTTAATCAATCTATGCATTTACACAAGATTAGTCGACAACGTTCAATGTTCATAGACTTCTCTCATTTGCTACAAGCAACAAACATGACAAAGAGTTCAACATTATCATATTCATCTAGCGATTATCAATCAATCAACACAATCAAAAGCTCTAAATCATACTCTTGGATTTCCTATCAAGAAAAGGGGAAATCAACTCATTCCCCAAACCCAAACAAGCATAGCATACAAGTACTTCATATACTCAAGCTTTCAAGAACATTAATGACATTGATAAACACATTCAATGCTCCATAAATGCATAATAGTAAGAGTATTAAATAGGCTACAAATTGTTCTTAAGACATGAGCTTGGAAGCCTTGGTCAATTGCTCCAAAGAACTAGATTTAGCTACAAGAGTTCATACTAATTAATGCTAACAAACCAAACATAAAACAAGAGAAATCAAAGATGAAAATGGTGGAAAACCAGGGTTGGAATAGTACCAAAAGCGAGCTGGAAGAAGAGATATGAAAGAGAGGAAAGAAAATGGTATTTATTGTACAAAGGGATAAGGTTGTGTTCTGGCCACCCGTGCGTCGTGACTTGCGATGGGTTCATCGCGACTCGCGACGGGCGCCAGAACAGAACCTTGTCTTCTTTTCTTCTTCTTGCAGCAAGCACTCGTCTTCACAATGATTCCTCTCATTCTTCAAGTCTTCAAATCTTTGAAGCAAGTCTTCAAAGTCTTCAAAAGATTATTTTCAACGGCCTCCGGTCTACAAGTTTGCAAATTTTTGAAGCAAGTCTTCACAGTCTTCAAAGTTGAGCTTCAACGGCCTCCGGTCTTCAAGTCTCCATGTTCTTCCTTTGTCACGCAAAATCCACTTAGAAAAGGTAAAAGAGCGAAAGTCGCTCTTATCTCTCCTAAGAGAATTTTAAGGTAAAACACAAGCACTTGATAACAAAAGAGCACAAAAGTGACCCCAAAAAGTACGAAAATATGCACATAAAATAGACACATCAGTAATGTATATGTGTCTATGGTGAGCTAGAATCCCATAAATGCCCACAATTTTGGTAGCATTTCCCTACTCTTTGCAATAACTCCAATCTACCTTGGCTTTGCATTGGTGATTTCAACGAAGTAGTATTGCACCAAAATGAATTTCAGAGTGCTAACATACGACCAACACATCAAATCAATGTCTTTAGAATAGCACTCAGTCATTGCAATCTCTTTGATCTAAGCTATGAGGGGTACAATTACACTTGGTTCAGAAATTGGAAAAAATCCCAGACAGTAAAGATAGACTAGATAGGGTTGTAGCTAGGGGTGTGCAAAAATACACAACCCTGCAAAAATGTTGTTTTTGGATACCCGATAAAATTAAAATATATTTAACTAATTTTAATTTTAAATAATATTTTTCTACATATTTTACTCCCAATTCTCCATTGTCCATATATGTATAATATTAATTATTAAATAATGCAAATTTACTTAATATTGAAGTGCTAAACTTTTAAGCATTCCCATTCAACTCTAAATTCTCAATTTTTCCTTTTGAGTTTACGTCCCTTCCCTTTTAGCCTCAAATTTTCAATTGTGCCCACGGTCACAACCCTATTCTAGCATTATGTCAAATTGATTATTTTTTTAAAATTTTGATTTTTCATCACAAAATTCATATCAAAATTTCATAACCTCCCCACTAAATTATAATATAAATTAACAATGTGATCTTATTCTCGCCATTTCAACATATTTTGTTACGTTCATGCAAACTAGGGAATGATAATGATGATTACGAACTTGTTACTATTAGTGATCATTACAGGGTGAATTTTTCAATAATAAAAGGTGACAATTATTGCACAAAAAATGCCATGAGAATTCAATTGTTAAACCACTTTGCCATCATTGTAAAGACATTTTACTTGCACTAATGCAAATTTACGTAATATAATGAAATGATAATTATCTCAAAAATTTCAATCTTGAACGGGTTAGGGGGTACCCTGTTACCCAGCTCGAATAATCCTGGTTCCCGCAATTCTTTTGGGTCGGAACACATACCCCATTCTCAACTACCCACACATGCGGGTACCCCGATGTGCTAGTACCCACATTTGAACAGCCCCTAGTTGTAGCAACACATGACTGGATGAAAGCTTTCCCTGCATCAAAACTCAAGCATCTTCTTAGCCATCAATCTGACCATGCTCTCTTTCTTCTACACCTAAGGGATAAAGTATGGGGATATTTCCAAGGTCAGCATTATCAACCTTTTCATTTTGAAAATTACTGGATACAATACCCACAATGCCAAGCTAAAGTATCAGAATGTTGTAATCATACAACACCAGACCTACCATCAATAATATCATAGTGTTCGCAGAGGGTCCTAACATGGGCAAAGAAAAATTTTCATAACCAACATAAGAAGAAATAAAGCTCTTAAGTCAACTCCAAAGGTTGCAACGGGGAGTTATAACAGATGAATTTCAAACGGAGATGGCTACCATAAAGTTTCAAATGGAAAAACATCTTGATGTGGAGGAAACCAGGTGGAAGCTAAGGGCAAAACAGCATTGGTTAGAAAAGGGAGACAATAACACAGTATTTTTCCACTCTTTTGTAAGGAAATGTAAACGAAGAAACACCGCTCATGGATTAAATGAAAATAGTGGGCAATGGTGCACAGATGAAAATGACATGGAAACTCTCATCTCTATACACTTCCAAACTCTGCTTGAGAAATCCCGTCCATTCCTTCTTATCATTAATTACCTCATTGATAAGGTCCCTTCAAAAGTTTCCTCGACAATAATGCCGACTAGACAAGACCTTACACTCCAAGTGACATACATGTTTCCTTATAGAATGTGGATCCAAATAAATCTTTCGGACCTGATGGAATGCCTTCATCATTCTTTCAACAATGCTGGACAATTGTAGGTCCAAAGGTCACTCAGTTTGCATTGCAATATCTAAACGAGGGTAAGCCCAAGCAAAACCCAAATGCTACAAATGTTGTGTTCATATCCAAATGCATAGCCAATGGGTTAAAGGTAGTCTTGGTTAAATTGATCTCCACCCATCAGAGTGCGTTTGTCAAGAACGGATTGATTAAAGACAATGTCTTTATCGCTCACAAACCACATTATTATATACGAAGGAAAACTGTGAGAGCAAGAGGTCAGGTGTCAAAAAAATTAAACATGAGTAAAGCCTTTGATATGATTGAATAGCCTTTCTTTTCTAAAAACACTTGAAAAGATGGGTTTTGATCAAACTTTCATCGACCTGATTGACAGATGTATACCAACAGAGTAGTTCTCCTTCACACTAAATGGTAAACTTTTCTGGAGTAGTTACTCGTATTCAAGGCTTGCGACTAGGAGATCCCATCACTACAAGAAAAAAGAATTTTACATCGGTTCTACATGACTTTTTACCGAGGTTTTTAGTCTCAAAAATAGCGGTAAATACTAGCATAGTAAAAAGTACATTTTTTACCTCAGTTTTGGATTGACATCGGCAGGTTTTATGACAGGCATCGGTCCAAGTAAGAAGGCTGATGATAGGAGACCATAGTTTCAACTTCGTCCAGACCGACGTTTGCATGTATAGTGACTAGCATCGGTCAGAGCAAGAAGGCAGACGATCTGAGAAGAAATGATACAACTTCGTAATGGCCGACGTCAATCTTAATAAAAGTGACATCGCTGATGCTTGTAGTGACATTGCGCGCTATAGGGCACCCATGTCGTGTGCATGCTAATGTGGAACAATGACCAATATGATATCGATTTGATGGGCCAATGTCGCACAAAAAAATGACGCTGGTTAATGCGACGTTGGTAAGGTGTCGTCGTTGTACCAATTTGTGTGACGTCACTGGTTAATCGTAGAGACATCGATTCTCGTACAATATTGTAATATTTAATATTTGATGACACAAACAATCATTTATCGATAGCCGTTACATGTTATTTAATATTTGATAACTCGTGAAAATGGTTTAAAATAATACAACAATCAATTGTTGTTCAATTAATGCGGAAAAGAGTAACATTTTTAAGAACCCACAAAACTATCACATATATTAGAAATATATGTTACAATCTAGTAAAATGCATAAGATTGATATAAAATTGAAATATTAATTGTATTGAACCTTCATTGTCTACGTTGTACGACTTTAACACTGTCAGGGTGAATAGTGAAATCAAAAGTAAATCCATGTAAATGCCGAAAGTCCACTGATAACTATCATTGTCCTATAACAACCAATCTACATGAAACAAAATTTATGTTAGAATTGGGAAATCCCCAAATAAAATACACATATTATAGTCATGCATAGGCGACATTAATCTCAACTGGGAAAAATAGCGGATCTTCTTTAATGCAACGTTACATACGTCGTCGATGTCGCAAAGGCCAGCCGATGAGTGATATCGCAAAGGCCAACCAATGAGTGACGTTGGGCATTCATAGATATTTTAAACATTTCCTAGACATGTGCGACGTCGGTCTTTGTTTGGTACCATATTGCAAGGGCCGATTAACTGTGACTGACGTCGCATTCAAAGTGTGAAAACCCCTACCGAAATGAAATTAGAGTACATGTAATGATTAAATTTTATCAAAAAAATTCCTAGTTTTCCTTTAATTTTCTGAAATATATATATGTATGTATTTTTAAATAAAATATATATAATGATAATAATACTAATAACAATAAATAAGTAAGTAAGTAAGAGAAATTACGAAGAAAAAATTACACATAATCATACATACATACATACATATATATATATATATTATATGACAATAGTAATAATAAGCAAATAAATGAGTCAAGGAATAAATAAATGCAAGAAATTACCATGAAGGGAAAAGCTAGCAGCTGATGTGAAAAAAATTATCCAAAGTAATTTTTTGGGCAAGTGGTATTACTGGGAAGGAATGAACGGCGGACGTGAGAAGAAATTTTAGGCAATAGGCTTGAGGTTATAGGATAAAATTGTAGGTTGAGCAAGTGTCAGAACCTATGTTTCATCTAGTATAAATATTAGATCCCCAACTCTTACCTTCTCACGCAGCAAACAAAATTCTTACCAAAGAACAGTGGTGAATAGTGGTAAAGTAGGAAATGGAAGTTGCCCAAGCCCAAGTCTAACCAAGGTGAGCAATGTATCGCCCTAGCACGAATTTAGTAAAATCTGAGTTTATGTTTATATATATATATATATACATATAATGCCATCAGAACCTGACTCTCTCGAGCTAAACTCTCCACCTCTCGAACCCCTGATGCAACTCTCCACCTCTCGAACCCCAGCTGCAACTCCACCTCTCGAACCCCTGCTGCAACTCCACCTCTCGAACCCCTGCTAAAACTTTACCTCTCGAACCCCTGTTGAAGCTCTATCTCTCGAACCCCTGCCAAAATACTATCTCGCGAACCCCTTCCAAAATATTACCTCTTGAACCCCCGCCAAAATACTACCTCTCGAACCCCTGCCAAAATACTACCCCTCGAATCCCTACCAAACTCTACCTCTCGAACCCCTGTCACAACTCTACCTTTGGAACCCTACTGAAAATCCCACCTCTTGAACCTCTACTGAAACCTTTAACCCTCGAACTGATTCCCTGAAACCTTTACCCCTCGAATATGTGTCCCTGAAGCCTTTACCCATCGAACTAGTTCCCTGAAACCTTTACCCCTCGAATATGTACCCCTCGAACCTTACCCTGGAACTAGTACTACTAAAACCTTTGCCTCTCAAACCTCACCTCTCGAACCTGTACCTCTCGAACTAATATCACTGAAACGGTTACCTCTCAAACTGTACCCCTCAAACCTTACCCCTCGAATACTACTGAAACCTTTACCTATTAAACCTCACCTCTCGAGCCTGTACCTCTCGAACTAATATTACCAAAACCATTACCTCTCGAACTGTACCCCTCAAACCTTACCCCTCGAACTAGTACTACTGAAACATTTACCTCTTGAACCTTACCTCCCGAACCTTACCCCTTGAACTAGTACTACTGAAACCTTTACCTCTCAAACCTCACCTCTCGAACATGTACCTCTCGAACATGTACCACTCAAACTAATATCACTGAAACCGTTACTTCTCAAAATATACCCCTCGAACCTTACCCCTCGAACTAGTACAACTGAAACCTTTACCTCTCGAACTAGTGCCACTAGAACCTTACCTCTCGAACCTCACCAACTAAATCCGTACCTTTAGAATCTCTCCAACTGAACCTCACCACTCGAACTGATACCATTTACCACTCGAACCAGTACCACCTGATACCCATACCACTAGAACCTTCTCCACTTGAGTTCTTCTCTCGAACCTCCTACCCAACTACTCGAACTGTAAGTACTCGAACCCCTGTACTCGAACCTTTTTACTCGATACTCTAGCCATGAGAGAGAGATATGACGGTTACACTCAAATGATGGTATTTACTGACTGTTGAATTAAGTGTGTATTTTATCATACTATACTATATTATCGTGAAACTGAATTCCTAAACTGCTCTGATATTTTTTGTGAAAGACCAGCTTGTACTTTATCTTTCCGTGTCAAACTTGAATTACCTGTTACCTGATTACATGTCTGTGAATTTTGGGGGGCCCGACGCGATTGTAGTTTGGTTGAAGTCGGTGGGGAATGGTACTGACCGGACAGTCTGATTAGACCAGCTACACGTGGAGGTTAGTATGCTAGCCTAACCACCTGACTGATACGAGCTCGTAACTGAACACCGACGTGAATGGGAAAGTGAATTCTGAACTGATAGCCTTCTGGCATCACTGACTAGGTTATGTCGGGTATGTTAGTCATAGTTGCCATATAGGCACTTAGCAGCAACTCGGCATTAACCACCCGTATCCTTTTACTGTGTCCTAGGACATACGTGGCTAGTTGTTAATTGTTAGTTGTTATTATTGTGATCGCTAAAACTCTACTGGGTAAATACTGGTGATGGAACCTCACTATACAAGGAGCTGACCCCAGTTAAACAACCTTTTTTCATGTGAAGAAGAACAGTAAGAGAAAAGTGCTTGATGTCTTTACTTCTTTTGGGAAAGATCCGGACTATTTGAATTTTAATGTAACTTTGATACTGTAACAGTTAGGAGAAATTTTTGTTTGACATTTGTAATAAATCCTTTTCACTGTAATAGTAAATTAGGTTTTTACATTACTTAAAACGCTTCTGCATAAACTTTAATTGCTCGTTAATACTGGCCCTTTTGGTAGCACGCTCAAACCCGACCCAATACTTGTGTTGGGGTTTGGGGGTGTTACACAAAATGTGTGATTATGAAAATGTAATTATTGTACACAATCAGCCCTAATATAAGCCTTTTTTTTCTCACTCTTTACAAACATTGCCTTATCTTGGCAACACAAACACTATACACTATATAACATCTAACACAAGCATTATACTTCCATGAAAATATTCAATCTTTGTTCCATGAAAAAAGACATATACAAAGTCACTAATAATATTTCTAAATGAACATGGAATGGATGGAAAACTACCTCAATTAATTTGATTGCTCCATCCTCGGATACTTGTTGATGTTTGAGAGAAGCAATTTGATTGAGCACTTTAATTGTTGTAATGGTGTGAATAGAAAGGATGTTGTGGAGTTGGATTTGGAGAAACTGTGTTGGAGATGTGAATTGATGTTGGTGCTGAATAATAATGAGATGAAATAGGGTTGGGGGGGATTTTAGCTCGAATTTTTGGTTTTCGCTGGAATTTTTGGGTTGACCGACGTCGGTCGCGGGTCGGTTTTAGGTTCGTTCTAATTGATACTCTTGTGATGTCGCACACATGGGCCATAGTCTAATTTTCAAAAAATTTTGTAAAATACTCCACGTTAAGATTTAGGCCCCCTTTCGTTGACCTATTGATAGCCAAATCGGAACAACATTGTCGTGACAGTGTGAATTAAAAAATGGTATCTCCAATAATGCATTTTGATTCTCCCACTTCATTGGAGGAGCCTAAGTGAAAAAAGTAAAAAGTTCACTGGTTGTCCCAAAATTGATTCCCATCATTCTGGAAAGAAAATTTGCCATCCCTAGTAAAACTTATAATAACTGAGAGTAATAAAGAAATTGTTATGATTCCACATAGACTTCCACAACTTCTTCCGATTAACCCTCGTTTACTTCTGAGTAATCATCTACAATTTACTCTAGACCACGTACTATGGCCTTCTAAAATTGTGATTGACGAAATTTTATTATCTTTTTATTTCATAAAAAACCAATAATATGTAATTTTGTGTGATTCTATGTGGTGGAAATTATCGTTCCCATAACGCTCATCGTAAGGTCATTAATGGAATAATAACAAAAATGAGGGATGATTACCCCGGTTCGTGTCCCTCTTAGGCAGTACGCATAATTTCCATATCGAATATTTGTCCTTATGTTTGGCTACAAAGTTCTGAAGTGTATGGAACATTCAATGAAGTATGGGCCATATTGTAATTTTCAAAATATTTCATCAAATATTGTCCGTGAATAATTCAGGCCCCTTCCATTGATCCGTTTATGCCCAAATCGGAACATCGTGGTCATGACAATGTGAGTTTGATAAGGTATCTCCAATTTTACAGTTTGACTTCTCCCACTTTCTAGGAGGGACCTAAGTGCAAAAACTAAAAAGTTCCCCAGTTGTGCTAAAATTGATTCTGATCTAACTGGGCGTTAATAAAGTTCATTGACATTTATAAATTTCAATTAGTAGTTACCAATATACTATTAATCATTAGTAACGTCAATTATATTCGTTTTGGTCAAATGTGGGCCTATTTGCTATGCTAGCGAGCTCAATTTGTTAGGCCCACATTCAGGTTAGCCGATGTCGGTCATACTTTGGTCATTTGTTGGCAAAGTAAATTGATGTGCAACATTGCACATGTCGAGGTGGAATTCACAAGGGTTCAAAACGACTATATGTATGGAGCCCACCTCATAAATCAGTTCAAACATTTAACTTCCTCCCGAATTCCAACAGTCCCCCAGCCTCTCTTTTCAAAGGTATGGTTTTTTAAAAAAATAAAATCCTCCATTTTTATTTTTTCTTCTTTCAAATTATTATGTATCTGGTGTGTGAATGTGTTAGTTTTTATGTTTTTCATTTCGTTGTTCCTATGGATTAGGGTTTAGGGTGTACACATTTTGTTTCTATGTTTTGGACAATTTTGTGTCAATTTGTGTTTTAAGAGCTTGAATTTATTGGGTGATGTGATTCTAGAACCATGTGTTTCTTAATGCATTTAGCACATTTGTTAGTATCTTTTGTATGGTTGATTGCTAGGTTTAGTTGGGTTCAGATTACATGGGATTTAGATAGCCTTTGTTGGTTTTCTTGTCTAAATCCCTCATTTTGAAGATTATTTAGAACTAGTGGATATTTTTTCTTACGAGTATTTAGATCTTATTTTGTGAGCTTCATTGTAGATCACTTGTAAGCACTTTGGAGTAGACTTAGTGAAGGTCATTCGCAAGAACGATAGAAGATATTGAAGGTCATTGGCAAGGATGGTAGTAGATTGAAGGCCACGTGCTTGATCGGGGTAGTAGAGGGATGCACCAAAGAAGAAGAAGGAGTTAAAGTCCAGAAGAATTAGAAGACTGGCACGGCCCATGCCCCTATGCACGGCTTGTGCCAACCAGATTGGCCGACACACTAAGTCTAGGCATAGGCCTTTGCACAGCCCGTGCGCATAGAACTTGAAGAACCAAACTCCTATTTTCGGCTCACATCTAATGGCGCAGCCGCTCCATCTAAAGCCAAGAATCGAGACCCCAGATGGTGGTCTGCGTGCATCTGCATGGGCCACCGTTCAAATACAAAATGCCCTTCCAGTAGGCAGACTGCGCCTTTTTGCATGGGATGCACCCTCAGTTTGGCCAGGAATTTCCTCTAGTTTGTGGCACGTGTGCTTTTGCACGAGCAGTGCGGCGTGGGTCACGTGCCATTGCACGGCCCATTCCAATGTGGCTGCTATGGTTTCCCTTGGCTTTGGGTCTCTTTAAGGCCCATTTCCCACCTACTATTCAAGGAGTACTAGTCTACTAAGGTTTAATTGAGCTTTCATTATTGTAGTTCTATTCTCCTAGTTCTAAAGAGTAGGTAGAGAGGGAAAGAGAATAACTCTTCTCTCTCATTTACTATTTCCTAGTTTGTGCCCATGGAATTAAATCCAATGGTGAAATGGGGTTCAATGTCTATGGAGTAGTGTAATTACCAAGGGATCTAATTTATTTCATGATTTTGTGAGATTCTTGGTCTCCCTATCTTTTATTTTTATTAATATTCATGTTTGACTTGAGTTTTACATTCTTTTATGATGCATGTTAATTATACTCTACGATGCACCATTGGTGTATGTGACATGTATCGTGTTAGGCTTGTTTTCCTTGGGAGTGTTCGGTTAATCATATTATAGGTTTGTGAGTCATTGTCTATGTAACTGTAGGCATATATGACCTTGAGCACCGTTCCTAATAGTATATCCTAACTTTGACTGGATCGTACCTCGATAGATAAGGCATGGTAGTTTGTAGCAAATAGGATTATAGGTAGCGACCAACTTCGTTTCAATCCTAGAGTCATCGTGAGACGTCGATTCCTTTGCCTCTATAGGCCTAGGAAGAAGCTTCCATAGTGAAGTGCCCAGGATGTATATCATTTATGGGAAAGAGGTGCACAGTCCGGATTCCTTTGATCGCCAATGCATTTTCCCTAATTACGGAGGCAGTGCTGGTAGGATTAAAATAAACTTAGGTGCTTTTGTGTGACAGCCATTGGGAAGTGTCGACTATCACCTACATTATGTGACATAGACATTGAGATAGGTTTATATGTTTTGTATGTGATAGAATCTAGGATCAAAGTCACCTACCGGTCATGTTACGCAAATATCCCCAAGGCTTAGATTAATATAATTTGTTCTCTTGTTTTGCATGATCAGTAGTTTATAGAAACCCCCCCCCCAAAAAAAACCATGTTTGTAGCACTAGCTATGCCCGAAAAACAATCAGAGTGACGCTTGATTGTGAGTTGTGTATGGTTAATTTTTGTATTCTACCATCTTTGTGGACCCCCAGACTTTCCACTAACTACTCTTTAGTAATTGGTAGTGAGTACGGGAGCAACAATATAAATTTTATCTTTGTAAAGCATCATGCGGGTTAATTGGTCTTCTGAAAGGTTGGTAAGTTAACGACCATGCGGGGTGTGGATCTTTGGGTTTCTGCGGTTATGGACGTATCTACTAGGGTTGAATGCAATGTCACTGACACTTTGGTCCACCTTTGTTTTGTGTGATTGTTCTGCGACGTTTCTCATTCACAGATTTTCTACTTTTTCATGTATGTGACGTTGCACCCTTCTCGGTTAACCTATCTGTTTAACTGATAGGTGAGCGACATCAGTTGTCGGTGCTTATGTATGTTCAGTCTAAACGACTGATGAGCGATGCCGTGGAAACATGTCGGCCATGCCATTATTTTGGACCGACATGTACGTGCGATGCCTGGCTGACTTAAATGATTAATTGAATAAATTTCTATTGAACCAATTTCTATCCATGTATATTTCATCAGTGTTAATATGAATTTCAGGAATCATGGTTGGCAATGAAGTTTCCACTAATCGTTCCCTAATAGAGGTGAGTGATTTTTTGTTTAGTTTGCTACATTCCTTTTATTTGATTGCTTATATTCTTATTTAATTAGTCATAATGTCATTGACCAATTTAGATCTTAAGAGATTCGTAGAAGAAGCACGCGTGGTATTCATTCGGAGATACTATTCCACATTTCGCATGTACCTGGAGCCAAACGAATATTGGTAAGTCCTACCCATTACACATGTATTTTATTTTTAATTAAAATTTTCTTTAGATTACTTTCATATATACTAATTGTGGTTTTCTGTTTATAACATAGTACATCCCAAGCTAAATCGTTCCACTCCTACCAAAAGACAGGACACCTGTTGTCTTGAGATGCAGCGGAAGAGAGTGGCACATGAACTACTATAGAAAGAGAAGGATGAAGACCCTAACCCTAAAGTGTTTTGGAATGTTTCTTGATGCCCACGAACTGAGGATTAGGGATACTCTCTACTTCGAGCTATTAGATGGTTCTGGGTCGATAGTGTTTACTGTCATCATTATTGGGTCCCGATTTTAGTTTTACTGCATCGAGTTTGGAACAAAAACTAATTTATTCTATTTGGAAAATTTGTTCTATTAAGACTATTTGTTCAATGTTATTTTAATATTATTTAATCTTTAATCTATGGTTCTGAGATTTAATGCACTAATAATTATGTTATTTTAATATCTATTGGTAGTCTCAATTTTTAACCCTACCATATGAAACTACGTTTTAATATCTATTACGATCATACACAAAATAGAAAAATACTTGTGTGTAATGAAAATTTTCACAAACAAGATATTTTTCTTGACCACATTTTTTAAATAAATTCAACATGCTAGCCGACTTTTTACCTAGGCGATGGACAATCATACACAACAAGAAATGCAATTATTACCTCATGGTAGTTTATACCATTTTACATAGGAAGTGGGACGAAGAAAATAAATGGGTCGGATGTTTTCACTTTCATGTAAAATACGGAGGGTTTTACTGCTCAAGATTATAATCCAATTACAACAATCTTTCCATTCAAAACTTCAGTTGATTGTCTTGTTTCAATCAATAATACTAGTATGCAAGTGACTTTTATTCGTTTTGGTCTTTCGTTGGCTCTTTTGTTATGCTAGCTTGCTAAAATTGTTAAGCCCGCATACATGTGCGAAGTCGGTCAAGGTTTGGTAACCTATCAACTAAACCCATGTGGGTGAGACGTCGCTCATTGCGAGGGGGACAACATAATGGTTCAAAACGTATATAAATATGGAGCCCTTCAGAATCAGTTCAAGCTTTATGTTTTCAAGTTTCCCGCAAATTCCAACAGTCTCTCACTGTCTCTTCTCTTCTCTCTAGTTAAAGGTATGATTTATCTACTCTTCCAACACCTTCATTTTTAAAATTTTTCCAGGACATTGTCTGATCTATGGTGTGTGAATGTGTTATGTTTTTGGTATTCTAGTTCTTATGGATTTGTTATAGTGTGAAGTTTCCTTAAAATTCAACTTAGGTACTATGTTTTGGAATGGATTGGTATGTTTTTAGACGTTTTGTGTAATTTTATGTTGTTAAGCATGATTTTTTATTGTTTTCCACGATTTTGGCCGTAGTTGTTAGAGTTATATGTGACGTCGGTAGCCTATCGGTTGATCATCAGTCTATGCAAATATAGTGCGACATCGTACATTCTTATTTTTAGTGATATGCTATTTCGAATGGGACATCACACCTTTGTCGGTTTGTCCATCGGTGTAACCGATTGGTTACCGGTTACTGTAGACCAAAGTCAATCATTTTCAAACAACTTTAACATCTAAAAATTCTAGGTGTAACATACCTGCGATGTCGGTCATTCATCGCATTACATGTCGGTAAAATTGACATATAATGCGAAGTCAGATGGCCTTATTAAACATTATATGTAATATCGCACGCTATTCAGCAATATATTTACTTCATTTTTTAAACCCTTTACTTTGGTTAATATAATAATCGAGGTACAAAATATATTATTTACCTCGGTTATTTTTTAACTGGGGTAAATAATATCTTTTAGTTTAAAAAAAATAACCGAGGTAAAATGGGCAAAATAATAAGTCATTTTTCTTGTAGTGCATGTCCCTGCACCTTTTTATCATCTGTGGCGAGGATTTCTCCCACTTAATAAAGAAAGAGATTTGACTCAAAAACTTTCATGGACTGAAGATTGCGAGGAGGGCATTAATACTATCTCATCTTTTATTCGCAAATGATACATTGATCTTAGGGAAAGCAACTCTTCAAGAAGCACATGTGTTAAAGAGGGTTCTACAAAATTATAAGGACGGAAAGTAAATTTCAATAAGTCCTCATTTATGTTTAGCCCGAATATGGCTAACCAAGTGAAATCCCAAATAGTCAGTACTATGCAAATGTCAAAAGTTGTCACCCATGAGAAGTACTTGGGTCTACAAACGGTCTTTGGAAGATCGAAAGGAACGACAATTGAATGACTCAAAAAATGAATCTGGACTAAAGTTGAGAGTTGGGAACATAAACAACTATTAAAAGGAGGAAAAGAAGTTCTAATCAAGTAGGTATTACAGGCTATTCCAACTTATACAATGTCGTGCTTCTTGTTACCCGAAAATCTTATAAATGATTCATGTAAGCTGTATATTATTGGTTGGGCAGTTCTTCTTAAAAGAAGAAAATCCATTGGGAAAAATTGTCCAAGTTATGTTTTCCAAAAGGCAAGGGTGGACAGGATTTAAGGACTTGAATATCTTTAATACAGCAATGTTAGGAAAACAAGCTTGTCGTCTGCTAGTTAACCCAAACTCCACCATCTCAAGACTTCTAAAAGCTAAATACTTTCCATCAACATCTTTATTAGAAGCAAAATTGGGTGGGACCCTTCATATGCATGGAGATCTATTTTATAGGAATGGTCTATTATCAAAGGGTATTCGGAAAAGGATCGGTTCAAGGACATGAAAAAAAAATTTTAAATGGTCTTTGGCTTCCAGAACTAGCAAACCAGAAACCTACATAACTATCGCAAGACTTCCCATGTGATCTAAATGTCGTCCATTTGATGACTGAGAAAGTATCCAAAACACTTTCAATTCTGAAGAATTTGCTCTTGTATTATCCTTACCAAGAAACATCGACTCCTTACACCCTGACAGATGGATATGGCACCCAACAACTAACTGTAAATGCACAGACAAATCTGGATAAAATATTGGTCTTAACTTTTCGAATATGTCATATGTATGAAATATGGCATCAAGTAGCTCGGTCTTATCTCCACACTGAGAAAATATTTGGATATGGCACCCAACAACTAATGATAAATACACAAACAAATCTGGATAAAATATTGGTCTTAACTTTTTGAATATGTTATTTGTATGGAATATGGCGTCAAGTAGCTCAGTCTTATCTCCACACTGAAAGAAGATTTGGAGCCTAACGATACAATTAGAGATAAAGTACTTCTTTTGGAGATTATGCAAGAACAATCTACCGTCAACAGCTAACTTGCGTATCATACATGCAAATGCCATAACTTTTTGCTTAAGTTGTTCTGCGGAAGACACCTCTGTGGAACACCTATTTTTTCATTGTGCTTTGGCACACCAATTATGGTTCACTACAGACCTACATAAGAGGATATTCCAATTCGAACAGCCAAAAGCAAGTATGTGGGTCCAAGATCTCCTCATGGAAATAAGTACATGTGACAGGGCAATCACAGCGATAATGTTAGCCAAACTTTGGTACCACCGTAATAAACTCCTGCATGGGGAACAATATGAAATTCAACCTCAACAGTGTATCATTTACGCTATGAAACCGCTATCAGATTTGATCAAAGAGAATACTGGTGTTGCATCTGACCCACGAAGTCAAAATCCAAATGCTCTGTCAAATTCAACCTTAGCAGTGTATTATTTACGCTATGAAACTGCTACCATATTTGATCAATGAGAATACTGGTGTTGCATCTGACCAACGGTGTCAAAATCCAAATACTCTGTCACTAGAGCTGGGGAGTATATTTTAATGCAACCATATCTCTAACTAGCATTTGCCTAGACATGTACATATGTTCCTTTTATGGAAGTTGGTTGTATTGAAAATCCCAACGCACAACTCTAATTACATGCTTACAAAGGGCATCTAAGCCGGCCGTATAAAAGAAGATGCGCAACTAGTCATCAATGTCGTGAAGAATCACTAGGAGGACCTATCGGACTTTTCCCATCATTGAGGACACGAGTATACTAGTTGAAGTCATTGGTTTCCATAATTGACTTGGATTAAAATGTGGGAAAACTCTGTTGATCACTTACTAGTGCAAAATTCATAGTAGAGATGAAATCTTTCAATGGGATAACATCCTACATTTTGTACCAAATTTTTATAATGAATGAATACAATGTTTAAAATTTTTGAAATAAATATATAAACTAAGCAGCTTTTTGTGCTTGTAAATTGCTAAGAAACACTTATTTTAGAAGCATTTATTTTTTTAAACTAATCTTCCCCTACTTTCAAGATAAATTAGTTTTATTTACAAGGACAATTCTGCTAAACATACCTATAAAGAGGTATTTTCACAAAAGTCGCAAATTATGCTAAATATTACATTTTCATCGATAGTGGTCCACATCTTTTATTAAGGAATTTAAATCAATATAAAAATAAAGAAACCAAAATGTTTGAGGGTGGAATAAAATTTAATTCTTTGGTAAATGTAAATTATTTATAGTTCGTGTATCTCTTACTAAATGAGTTTGAATTGAAGAATATATTGATTTTTAAAAAAATATTAATGAATAATGCAATCTATTTATTTTTATTTAGACATCAATTTAAGTTCGAGTGGCTATTTTCATTTTCTACTGCTTATTAAAATGAGTTTGCTTTGTACTTTTATTCGAAAAATATGTAGAATATATGAGCAATAAACAAGGAACATGGATATATATGAACTTAACCATTTTATATTTTATCCATACTTTTAGCTAATACTATAAAAGTGAATCATTTTTTTAAGAAGTCATTTATGTACGATCACCGGTTTCACTGTGCGCAATCCTTCTTTCTCCTGCTTTCATGCTCGTGTCTACTTGTTGCTTCCAAGAGCCAAATTCTTCCACCCTTTATTCTAAGTACGGAAACAATTGAAAATAGTCGTTAACTCTTTCAATTTCCCACCGCCCACCTCTTCTCCTATGGCAATCGCCTACATCAGTCGCCTTTCGTCTAATATTTTCTCTTCCTCACCCTGGTTTTCTAACGATACCTTACTTTCCTTTTTGTAATGCTTTTTTAACATTGGCTCATTTCTCTATCGGCAAATTTTATATTGTTTTTATCAAGTCAATTTACTTTTTTCTCTTTTAATGTATTTTTCACCATTAATTCAACATTTTTAAAATTCAAGTACCAAAAATAAGGAGTCATTCTTAGAGAACCGAGAGAGTACTTTTGTTCACTAAAGGATTATCTATCCATCTCCGAATGAATGTGTCATGTTTTCCCTTCCCCCTCTTCCCATCTGTCTAATTTGCCCTTTTATTTGATTTGGATTTCTCTTTGTATTCCTTTTTAGTCTTACCTTGCACCGACCATGAATTAATGTACTGCCTCCATTCCAATTTAAATTGCAAAATATTTTTCACGCTCATCAAGAAATTTATCTAAATGTTAATATGTTTAACTATGTATAGTAACGGAAAATAAAAAGTTACTTTTAATAAACTACTTGTTATAACGAAACGAATTCAACAATATCACATGCGATAATATTATTGCTTGTATATCTATTCAAATATGTTATCAAAGTTTGATAGAGAATAGTAACAAATAGTAAGTATGTGGGAAGAATGAGTAACCATTATGTGACCATGATTCTTGCTTTACCATCTTCAATTAATGATCTACGGTGCACTTTTATCCACACTTGTTTCTATAAGTAAAAATATTTTTTGAACTTTACCGTTTATTGTTTCCACCGATTAGGGAAATTGATTCCATTTTCATCCCTTGTAGAGCATGAACAATAGTGGTTCCAGAGCGATTGCAATTGGAAATTGGATCATTTTGAAATTGAAGTGGAACTTTGAAATTCTACAATGGGGGTTCTACTTTTCTGGAACCGCCCAGCGGTTGGTCAAATGTGGAACTGGCTGAGTACTGACAATGTCAGTTGGCCATGTGAACCTTAGGTCTGCGCTGATGTGCGTGCCATTTCCTTTCACCTGCAGTGCCATGTGTTACTTTTGATTGGGCCACATGACAAACTGATGTTGGTTCTTTTTTTTACATTTTTGTTCACCTGATTAGGACACTTGGCAAAGTGCTAACTAATTAATACATCGTATAATTTAAAACATATAATGGGTAGTTTATAACTTAATGCAAGGTCATATATCAGGAGACATTCTCAAAGAAAAATAATTATATAATTCAATAAACTATTTAAACTATACTAGATATTTCTTTTATTCAAATAAATAATTATTTGTTTACTAAGTGGTATTTGTGAATATAAAATTTTTATTATATTATTAATCAAAATAATAACTCTATTAAATTATATTTTCAGTAAATGTACATAAAGTTGAGAGATAACTAACATTAAGCAAGGGTTTATTGTGCAATTATTGTAAGTTTCATTTGAAATGTGATTTTTTTAAAATATGCTAATAAATCTAGGGACTATTGTGCAATAAACTAAAAACTATATGAATGTCATAATCTCCAGAATCTTTATTTATTATTTCGTCATCTTCCTCTATTTCTCTCGAAAAGCACCACTAACTACCTTGACACTGCCGCGAACTGCCTTGTTGCCGCCGTGAATTGCTCCACCGCCGTTGTGAACCACTCTATTTCTTCTCCTTCCGCCGGTGATTCCTCTTCCACCGCGAGAGGTACTGATGTGGCCGCTCATCCAACGATTCAACGACGATTCTTCTCTAGAGACAAAACTGCGACCAGAGGTGTCATCGTCGCTTCAATCTTCGATGACGACCGTGATGTGATTCTAGCGAGAGGTATCTAATGCGGCAGTGATGTCGAGAATTGACGACAGCAGCAGGAAGTAAATGAAGGCGGCGAAGGTTGAAGAAGAATAGAGACGATCGCGGCGCGTGAGATGCACGCGGCACATGAGATGCACGGTTTGAAAGACAGTCAAGGTCGATGGTGTACGGAGAGCAATGAACTAGAAACTATTATCATTGAACACTATCAGGCTTTGTTAACGACAGATAATCAGCACATGGATGACATAGAAAATGTGATGCCAGTTATACAACCAAGAGTTACTGATGAGATGAATGATTTACTCTGCAGACAGTACACACAAGGAGAGGTACTTCAGGCACTTAAACAAATGGCACCAAATAAAGCACCTGGGCCGGATGGAATGCCGCCATCTTTCTTCCAAACATACTGGAAGGTGGTAGGTCAAAAAGTCTCCTCCACGGCACTTCAATTCTTGAACAACGGAAGAAGGATTGATTCAATAAATAGCACAAACATAGTTCTCATTCCAAAGGTGCACAAGCCTACTGGAGTTGGTCAATTCAGGCCTATTAGTCTTTGAAATGTCATATACCACATCATTTCTAAATGCATAACTAATAGGCTGAGGAAAATTATAGGAAAGATAATATCTGAGTCATAGACTGCTTTCATTCCGAATAGATTAATATCAGATAATATCCCGATAGCTCATGAAGCCCACCACCACATAAAGAGTAAAATGAAAGGGACAAAGGATTACATGTCCATTAAATTAGACATGAGCAAGGCTTTTGATAGAGTAGAGTGGTCATTCTTGCTAAAATTCCTACAGCGT
The DNA here is from genome assembly GCA_037428765.1 of Rubia yunnanensis. Classification (NCBI taxonomy): domain Eukaryota; kingdom Viridiplantae; phylum Streptophyta; class Magnoliopsida; order Gentianales; family Rubiaceae; genus Rubia; species Rubia yunnanensis. The sequence continues at coordinate 56,756,388 of CM075069.1, read as the reverse complement.
ATGGGTTTTAGATTGGAATTCATCGACCTTATTAACCAATGCATCTCCCTGTGGAGTTCTCCTTTATACTGAATGGAAAAAGATTCGGAAGACTTAAACCTACAAGAGGAATAAGACATGGTGATCCGCTATCACCTTACTTATTTATCATATGTGGGGAAGTCCTTTCAAACATGCTTTAAGAGAAAATCAGGACAAAACAAATATCAGGATTAAAAATAGCTCGATTAGCGCCAGTTATCTCCCATTTGCTTTTTGCAGATGATAATTTAATATTTGGGGAGGCTACAGTCCATGAAGCCACTCGTTGAAACGGGTTTTGAAGGAGTATGAGCTAGTTTCCGGGCAGAAAATGAATTAGGATAAATCGTCTATTTCTTTCAGCCCAAATGTTGAAAATGGTGATAGAGATAACATCTAACGAACCATGGGCATGATAGAAACAGATCATCTTGATAAATATCTAGGTCTACCAACTACTTTTGGAATATTGAAATGTGCATGCTAGAAAGCATGAAGATGAAATCTTGGACAAAAATTCAAAGTTGGGAACATAAGCAATTGTCCAAAGGAGGAAAAGAAGTTATGATTAAGGCAATTCTACAAGCTATGCCAACATACACAATGTCATGCTTCAAGTTTCCAGATACTCTAATAGAGCATATACATAACATGTATGCTAGATACTGGTGGGGCAGCTCACATAATAAAAAGAAAATACATTGGACTAAATGGCAAAACTTGTGTATTCCCAAAGGTGTGGGGGTTCGGTATTTAAGGATTTGGAACACTTCAATCTACCAATGCTAGGAAAGAAAGCATGGAGGATAATAACCAACCTAGAAACACCCATTGCAAAACTGTTACAGGTAAAATATCACGCAAGAACATCCCTACTCAAAGCCGAAATTGGCTATCAGTCGACTAATGCCTGGAGGTCAATCATGGAGGGTAGATCTTTGTTATTAAACGGGTTAAGGAGACGAATAGGTAACAGTAATACTACAAGAGTAAAATCCAACATATGGTTACCAAGGCAAAACGCTCCAAGACCAACCTCACCCCCAATTGATTACCTAGAGGACATTACAGTAAGCAACCTCATGGAAGCTAATGGAACAGTTTGGAGCTCAGGACTTATTAGAGAGATTTTTAATGATGAAGAAGCAAAGTTGATACTCTCAATGTCGAGGCCTTAAAATCAATATGAAGACGCTTAGATGTGACACCTAACAATGGATGCAAAGTACACGGTAAAGTCAGCATATAATCTATCCATTAATTCGGCTTCTTTGAATGGCGCATATTATATGGCAAGTTCAAGTAATGAACCATCTCTCCACTGGAAGAGGATTTGGACCCTGACAATTCCTCCAAGAATCAGTCATATTCTATGGTGTATATGCAAAGACCAGCTGCCAACAATGAGTAATCTCATCCAAAGAAAGTATCTAGCTGAGCAATCATGCCTTACAAATTCATCAGATGATGTGTCAGCAGAACACATCTTCTTCCACTGCCCATTGGCACACCACGTTTGGTTTGCAGCAGATTTACATAAAATAGTTTATAATTATCAACAACCATGCATGTCTCTTTGGATTAGAGATATGCTCCTAGAACTGGACAAGGATACGATATCTTTAGTTGCACTACTTCTTGACCAATTGTGGTATCATAGAAATGATCTCCTTCATTAAAAAAACCATCATTTGGTTCATGTCAAATCTGTTCAATATGCGCTCCAACAAATGGAAATAATCAAGAATGGCAAAAAGTGGCAACCCACCGATACAGAGGAGTCGCAAAGGAATGGTGAAAAACAATTATATGACATTGAATTCAAGGGAGGATCATTTTTTTATGCAGAAACAACGCAAAATTGCACATATATAGGATGGTATGTAAGAACTGAAGACAAGCAGTGGTTGTATGGGAAATCTATAAAATTACAGCAGCCCTACCCTGCACATGTTGCAGAAACACTAGCTCTAACTTCTGCTATTAAATGATGAGTTACACATAACATACCACCATATACTATTATAGGCGATGCATAACAAGTAATCAGAGTTGTCCAGAGGATAGAAGAGGATACATCAGAATTTGGTTTAATCATTGAGGATATCAAATCCGGCTTAACAAATTTACAGGAACTAAAATTACAATGGATCCCTAGACAGGAAAATAGAATAGCCCATAAATTGGCTCAATTTCTCAAGACGAATCCCTTGAGCTTTTCAACATGGAGTAGTACTCCAAATTTTGCAACTTTGGAAAATCAATGATAAAAATCTTATTTTTCAAAAAAAAGTACACACGGTGCTTAATTAGTATGAAACCAAATAATAAGCATAAATAGAACATAATATTATTGAACATTTCATATAACATATAAAATTCTAAACTAATACATTTAAATTTAACAGACATAAAAATAATATATAATAATAAGGGAAAAGTGAAAAAATGACCCTATTAAACAGAAGATGTGCATATATAATCTTGTATAATATGAAAGTGCATAATTAACCCTATTTTTTTTTATCAAATTGTGTGGTTTTACCCAATTTACACTATTTCGGCATTGACCGAACAAAATTAGACATTAATCATTTATGAAAAGACAAATATATACCTACTTTTAAAATAAAAAATTGAATGACAAAAATACCCCTATGTTCTCCTTCTTCTTCATCAAACCTTGCACACCGCCAACTCCGCCGCCGTGCCACCACCTCCGCCGCCATCCACCGCTGTCCGGCACCACAAGCGTTGCTCCACTTCTCTCGGCCAGAGATCATACAATAAATTGGGTAGACAATCGAGCTCAAGAAAGCTAACACATTCAGTTCAAAAACTTGAACATCTAGCATTTCCAATTCAAAACACACCATAATTTCCCATTTCCACAATTGCACTTTTGCCCATTTTCAACAATTCTCAACATGAACAAAACAGAGCACTCCCATCGTAATGCATTCCAAACACAATCAACAACAAACAAATAAAATAAACCCGATCAACCAAATAAACCCGCCAAAGTGACCATAAAAGCCCTATCTTTGCACAAATCAACACCAAAACAGTACCTTCCTCGTCGTCATCGGAAGCTATTGTTGGGTAAAATCTTGAATATTGCATTCCAATGGAATGGTAAAATTACGATTGGATGATTGTGGTAAAACTTTTCTTAGATATCGATGTGAGTCGCGTTACGTACGTTTTCCTTAAAGAGTAATTCGACCCTATTACAGCCCTGGGTTACACGAATTCCCTTCGAGGATAAAACAATCGAGAATCCCTCCTGTTCTAGGCTTGAATCAGGAGAATACTTTTGAGTACCCGTGTTTTTGGTTGCTATGTATTTCTGGAAAAATCTTGTCTTTTTCCCTAGTCATGTGTGTGTTTCTTGTTTGTCTATTCTGTGTTCTTCCACATCTAACACCATGCATGTGTACGCATGTATATATAAGAAACAAATGTTGTGAAGAGACACAACACTTCATTGTTCTATACCAAACAATGTAGCTATCAGAAATGTTACGAACAAATTCTAAAATGACACAACTTTTCATCCTTCTAGGACAATGCAGTGAGTGAGGCATGATGCCAACACTACATCCCGTACACAATCCTTAATTCATCTTCATCCTTTCAGTCAAGGAATTAGACACTACACACCACCTCCATCAGAATTATAAATAAATACGGAGATATATAGAATGATGCATTTTTTCACATAAGGATAAGACAGGTTAGTCTAACCAACACAATTTTAATACTTATCCCAAAAATGTAACCTCGTAGATAGTTTTTACAAGTGTGCACTCCGCACCACCAAACTTGTTTTAACATCCCGAGTTTACAATTACTCGAATCCAATTATACTTAAATAGCTTTGTGTTTCATAAAACACCAACAATCCTCCCCCATTTAAGTATTATCCTTGATTTGGAAAATCCAACAACCAAACCAAACAAGTGCATAAATGAAAATATCTTGAAGATTGAATTTTCACCTTAGTGAACTACACATTCCAAATATTCGAGAATCGGGGTGTCTCTAAAGATTGAACCCTTCAACCCATTTGAACACTTGAAGATAATCCACACACAAGTTCAAATACAACTCAAAAGCGTAAACTTGACACTATATAAGCCATGTGTCCCTATCCATTCATGAGTGCATACAAAGCCAAGCATGGGCTTATTGAAGCTGCTACACTTCACACATCATATAGGTGAATCTCTTTTATCGTACACCTGCAAATGTACTTTGTCAAAGGATTCATTAAGAAGTTAAACTTCAACCTAACATCCATGCAGGTCCAAACATAATACCTTCGGGATATGAAATCATATGTTTCAATCTCAAACAATAGGCCTTCCACATTGAATTTTACTCTAACGTCGTATCAGAGCAAAATTGGGTATCCCATTATCAAAGATTTAAATAGGCTTTAAACACATCCCGATCACTGAATTGTTTATCAAGTTCCCAACTAGTCACTTCGTCCAGTGTTCCGCTAGATTGCGTTGATATCTCACAAAATCAACTAAAAGTAAATCATGAGTTATTAACTCATAAATCGGCGTTATGCCTAATTAGCTTTTGGGCACAACGAAATTTTATATACCAAATTTCGTAACCATCATGCCTCTATACCAGCTGTTCATTTACCATTCTGCACTTTACCAGCAATTGAGGTTTCCACTAATTTCCGTTTCACCTCTTCCCTGCTAATTTTCATTTCACTTCTTCCATCCCGAGTAAGGAATGGTTACATGAACACTCTAGTTTCCTTTCATTTTTCTAGAGCCAACACAACTGTATTACATAATTCTTGAATACTGTGTTCTGATTCATTTTTCAAGAGTCAACACATCCATATTATAAAAAATATATAATGTGTTTTGAATCATTGACACAAATATAAAATTTAAAATTATATATTCTTGTCAGCTCATTTATTTGAAAATAAAATTTCCAGCATTTCAGTGAAAACATAGAACACTCATCTTTATCCTTTAAGCTTTATAGTGATAAACAAAGACTGCATTTCATTAAAAATTCCATCATCATCATCATGATGCCTTTTCAAGAATACACTGCCATATATTTGATAAATATTTCATCATTAAAATTTTCATCATCGTCATCTTATGCATAGGCTGCGCCACCCTATCTATATTATGCATACATATACATGTCTGTATTATGCATACATATATCACAGGTTAAAAATAAACATACACGTGATTGAATATGTGCCTATTTTATAGATACGTGTACAACTAATATGCATTACACATCACATGTGGTTGTATGTCGAAAAATAAATCTATTGCAACAATTATATAATATAAAACATGTTTACTCCACCCTTATCCTACCAGCCAAACATAGACCAAACATAGAAATGGTAGCGATGAAGTCAACAAATTTGAATGGCATAGGTCGTATTAGCAATTTACATGAATCCCTCATTTTCCAACCAAAATCATTTATAACATTTATTATTAATTTTCTCAATGTGTCTAACTATTTTTGCATATGCAATTTATTCCCGTTTTATTGCATGTGTACTACGATTGTAAACTCAGGAAAGTAGCATATACCGGTAATATTTCTTCGTCTATTTTTGACAAAAAATAAATAATTACACCATTCAAAATTGTGAGCCAACAACATAGTTCAACTTATAAATTCTCAAAGACTTACCGAGATTATTCTGAAAATTTAAAAACTAACCGAGATGATTCTGAAAGTTGACAGGAGGAGTGCATCCATCGCAGTCAGATCATCTTTAATCAGATCCATCTACCTTAATCCTTAAGGAATTACACCACACGCTACAAGCAACATCCCTCGTCCAATATCCATCCATGCATGCGCCACATGCACCACCAAACTCATCCTCCAATACGTTAACATAATAATAATTACTCTTTAAGATTGTTGGGTAAAATCTTGAATATTGCATTCCAATGGAATAGTAAAATTACGATTGGATGATTGTGGTAAAACTTTTCTTGGATATCGATGTGAGTCGCGTTACGTACGCTTTCCTTAAAGAGTAATTCGACCCTATTACAGCCCTGGGTTACACGAATTCCCTTCGAGGATAAAACAATCGAGAATCCCTCCTGTTCTAGGCTTGAATCAGGAGAATACTTTTGAGTACCCGTGTTTTTGGTTGCTATGTATTTCTGGAAAAATCTTGTCTTTTTCCCTAGTCATGTGTGTGTTTCTTGTTTGTCTATTCTGTGTTCTTCCACATCTAACACCATGCATGTGTACGCATGTATATATAAGAAACAAATGTTGTGAAGAGACACAACACTTCATTGTTCTATACCAAACAATGTAGCTATCAGAAATGTTACGAACAAATTCTAAAATGACACAACTTTTCATCCTTCTAGGACAATGAAGTGAGTTAGGCATGATGCCAACACTACATCCCGTACACAATCCTTAATTCATCTTCATCCTTTCAGTCAAGGAATTAGACACTACACACCACCTCCATCAGAATTATAAATAAATACGGAGATATATAGAATGATGCATTTTTTCACATAAGGATAAGACAGGTTAGTCTAACCAACACAATTTTAATACTTATCCCAAAAATGTAACCTCGTAGATAGTTTTTACAAGTGTGCACTCTGCACCACCAAACTTGTTTTAACATCCCGAATTTACAATTACTCGAATCCAATTATACTTAAATAGCTTTGTGTTTCATAAAACACCAACAGCTATGACGTTGATGACGGCGAGCACATCGGGACCGTCGTCGATATGGGAAGTAGGGGCATGAGATTCTTCTTGCGGAGACGGGAATAGGAGACGGCGTTAGCTGCGACGGTGATGGTGACGATTACGCCGGCGAGCTTCGTCGCCGTCACGAAAGTGACGATTAGAGATAGTTCCTTGTAAAATTATTGGAGATAGGTCCTTGGAGCTAGAATATAATTAGAATTGCAAAAAGGTTCTGCCTAAAGTTTAGGCTGCTACACAAGAAACTATCTTTATTATACATAGATAAACATATTAACGATCAAACATGTCTTTTGAACATCGTGCAAAATTAGTACAACTCTAATTGGGACAGAGGGACTTTATCCGAGTTCAATCATAGTATATCAAACAAAATCTACGTCTTATTTTTTGTTTCATTTATATGTTGTAATTCTTGAAGTGTTAAATTATTAATTTCTGGTGTAATTTTTAGTATTTTGTAAATGAAAAAAATTTATTCATTAGTTTTTTTTTTATTAGATAAAATAACAATGTGACTGAGCATATAATTGAAATAAGTAATCAGTATAATTAAAGTTAAAAACTAGTGTAATTAATATTCATAATGAATATGAAACAATATTGTTTTTAAAAGAATGTATATAGTAAACCATTAGAGTAAATACATTGTAGCAATAGTACAAATTTACTTGGCAAGATTCTTCAGTCTACCATCGGAAGAAGAGTCTCATCTCAAAGATTAGGAACAAGATTTAAAAGAATTAGACCAAATACCAAGCATACTTAGCACCAAATAAACCTAGAATACTAAAATCAAGTATAGTTGGTATACTTGATCAAGAAGTATACTTGGTATATTTAGCTTATGAATTTATTAAGTGCAGCTCAACTTAGCTTATAAACTTAGGGTGACACCCTATATTTTAATAGGTAATGCCCTAATATGTGTAAATATATGTATTTGTATTGTTTTTATCTTTATCTTTAGTTTGTGAAAATGTATACCTATAGGTGTGAGGGTAAATGATATGAATATCAAATGCTTCGATGGTGCTTTAAATGGTTTGACGGATCGCCTTGATGATGAAGAATTGAAGAAGGAGTCACCATCGACATCTTGGATTCATTATTCAAGATTGTCAACTAACTGAAGACATCATGAAGAACACTATACTCTTTTTTCCCACTGGATTTTTAATGAGGTAGTGTGATCACTGTAAAATAATGTCATTTTGGGTTTATTGGACTAATAGCTCGGCCATGTGGGCTTTGAAGAGCTGAATTTCGAAAATACAGTCCATTAAGGTTTAGTATATTCAGTTTTATTCTGATTAGAATTATATTTGGTAAGATTAGATAAGGTAATATTCTTCAAGGTTACTTCTTGAAGAATTCAACCTGATTACCTTAGATTACCATTTATTTTAGGTATTTTAGTTAGATATGGTTTTAGCTTCTTAACGCTGTCATAAGTCGATTCAGTTTCCATTTGTGATTAGGGTTTGAGGCAAGATTGTAACCCTATAAAAAGGGAGGCCTTATGGACGAAAATTACAACCTTTCATCAATCAAATATACAACCTTTTGAGTTCATACTCTTTGCTTGCGAGCTATTCCATTGTTGCTTAACCCCGAGGGCTAGTTAAGTATCAATAAACCTTGTAATCTGATCCTGAGGGCTAGTTAGAGAGCAAGTCGAAGTTAGGCGTACCCCGAGGGCTAGACTCCTGAATTTCGTGCGAGATAGTGCGGGTTTGCAGATCCCTTCACTAGATCAAAGATATTAATTCCGCAAATCGTGAGTCTTCGCAAGGAGATTCATATCAGTTGGTATCAGAGCAAAGCGAAGGATCGACTGAGGCCAAAAAAAAGAAAAAGAAAAAAAGGGTTTCGAGTTTGCATTAATTTATTTTTGAATTTTTTTAATATATATATACTCTTTCGTGTCGTGTTTTAACTGTGTTTGTTTGATCTTTCTTACCAGGAGGATTGAATCTAGAGTCGAAGGACCTCAAAGGGTCTGAGAGTTAGAATACTTCGGTGTTACCATCCGCCTTCACCTTCATCAATCGAGTCAGGAGGACGTCGAAGGGTCTGAGTGTTAACAAGTATTATCCGCCTTCATCTCCCGGTCAGTTTCGTAGTTTTTAGTAGCTCAAACAATTTATGTGCTTGTGATATTTTCATCAACTCTTCTGAAAATTATTGCATGCTCATAATCCTATTTGTTTTCTTTATCGTTCTTTGATTCCGTGATCTAGAATTGTTCTTTGATTCTTGATTACACCTTATTGAACAAAAAAAAATCTTGTGTCGTTTTCCATATATATAGTGCCATATTCTTGATCCTTACGTATTGAATACCTCGAAGTTCATTAGAATTAAGAGGAAGTTGTCGTTGTTTTCTTATTCCAAGTTTTGTATAGGCGATTCTTGTTCCAAAACTTTTCAAAAATAAAAAAAAAAAAGGTAGCAGATTTTGGGTTTCAAAATTGGAATTCAGGATTTGAAATCTGAAATTTGGGGCAGATTTGCAATTTTCAAAAGTTTGGGGGCAAATTTGCAATTTCTAGAAATTTTGGTAATTGTGACCAAAATTTTTCTTGGGGAATAACATTTTGTTTGTGAGTTTTATAGTACCAAAAAAACGGAAAAAACGAATTGTGGCTGAAAAAAAAAGGAAAGAAAAAGGAATCCGTTTTGAAAAAGGAAAAGAAAAGTCAAAATCCTGATCGGAAGAGAAAAAGGAAATAAAAGCCAATTGGGGGAGGAGTTTTGATCTGAATTTTTGACTTGGGGGACAAGTAAGTCATTAAAATCATTTTCCACAAGGGATTTGGATTTAAGTTCCTATTTGTTTTCGGAAAAGTATTGAATTTTCGGAACCTATTTGTCGCCTATATAAAGCAATCTTGTTTTGGTCATAATTCATTCAATACAGCTCCGATTCATGCCATTCAAATTGTGTTTTGTTCCTTATTCTTTATAGAATTTGAAATTCCAGATCGTAGAGCCAAATTTTGAGTTTATATATTTTTAAATTTCGAAATAAGTTCTGCAGTACTCATCTCCATAGTTTGCTTTGAATTGCGGTGAATTGATCAATTGCCCTCGCATTAGCCTTTGCCTTGTGAGTTTTGATTTTTATACACTTGGTGAATGACCTTACTAAACAAAGGGGAAGGGGGACATTTATTCCTGACGATTTGTTTCTTCTTAGCAGGGATGGCGGACGATCCATTCGTCATGCCATTTGTTGGCAATCCCAACAATAAACCTAAAATAAATTCCATGAATGTCATAAATTCCATAATGAGCGAGGTTCAGAGATTTTCTAGGAGGGTAGGTGAGTTATCAAATCCAACGACACCTCGTTCTACAAGACAAGTTGAATCTGCTTGTGACATCAAAGGTTTGAAGTATGATATTCCTAGATTTGATGGTCGACACAATCCGGTGAAATACTTGGATTGAGAGAGGAAGATCGAGAACCTATTTGATGTCAAAAACTACCGTGAGAAACAGAAGATCAAGGTCGCGGAGTATTCTTTCACCCATTATGCCACAGAGTGGTAGGAGAATTTGAAAGAATCAAGATATCTTGCCGGAAGAAACCTATCTCCACCTGGGAGAGATTGAGGACTAAGCTTCGATTACATCATGTTCCACGAACATATTTGATGGAGCAACATTCGTATCTCAGCAATATGAAGCAAGGAAATCGCAGTGTAGATGAATACTGGCAAGATCTTGAATTAGCTATGAGAAGAGTTGGCATGAGAGAAAATGATGCCTTTATAAAGAATCAGTTTATTGAAGGTTTAAGAGAAAATTTTCAAGTTCCGGTTAAGCTCCAGTATTATGTTTCCATGCAAGATTTATTGTTCAATGCCAGGTTGGTTGAGTCAACATTAAGGCCCAGTGGAAGCTCTAATTTCGGGTATGATAGTCAAAGGCAATTCTATGATTTCAGAAGCCCAAATTCGACCAGGGGTTGTAGCATTTTGAACTTGGGTGGCCTAGGACACCTTAATTCAACCAAAACCTACTCAAATCCACCATTGGAACCCACTGATCAAAGAATGATCGCAAACAATCAGTCTCTTAGCCAAGATACACGTAAATTAATTTCTACTTTGTCAGATACAGTTTCTTCTAACAGTCATACATGTTTTCATTGTAATGAACGAGGACATGTTCACAATAACTGTCCCCATGAACGAATTATAAAAACAATGGAGGAGGAAGAAGATGATGATATGCATGCACTGTATGACACCGACGAAGAACAAATAGATGATGAAATCATCATTGTTGACAGAGGTGAGAAAAGTCCTGAAACACAAGATTTTTTTGAGGCGTATTCCACAGATGTTGCTGAAATTACTCCCCCACAAAGAGCAAGTAATTTCGACCAAAATAGTTTCAATTACACCAAAAAAACAATAAATGTCGCCAAAGACAAGTTCCAGGTAAATCCTAACGTAGGTAAGACAGGTAAGTTGCAGAATGATTATGAAAAGTCGCATAAATTCTTGTCTTCACATCTTAGTCCTTTACCTTCTATTTATATGATGAGGCATGAACTATCTATTGACTCTGGTAAATTGTTTTATGCTTCAATAAGAGATGTGAATCGAGTTTAGACTAATCATTCTTTTGTTCTTATAATGTACTTTAAAGAAAGTTACTATGTCACTGAAGATATTCCTGTAGATATGCTTTCACGGTTTGTTAAGTTACAGGAATTCAAGGATGTCTTTATAGGTTATATGCTTCCCGTTTCGAGGACAAAACTTTTCGATCCGGGAGGGAATGATACGAATATCAAATGCTTCAATGGTGCTTTCAATGGTTTGACGGATCGCCTTTATGATGAAGAATTGAAGAAGGAGTCACCATCGACATCTTGGATTCATTATTCAAGATTGTCAACAAACTGAAGACATCATGAAGAACACTATACTCTTTTTTCCCACTGGGTTTTTAATGAGGTAGTGTGATCACTGTAAAATAATGTCATTTTGGGTTTATTGGATTGATAGCTCGGCCATGTGGGCTTTGAAGAGCTGAATTTCAAAAATACAGTCCATTAAGGTTTAGTATAATCAGTTTTATTCTGATTAGAATTACATTTGGTAAGATTAGAAAAGGTAATATTCTTCAAGGTTACTTCTTGAAGAATTCAACCTGATTACCTTAGATTACCATTTATTTTAGGTATTTTAGTTAGATATGGTTTTAGCTTCTTAACGCTGTCATAAGTCGATTCAGTTTCCATTTGTGATTAGGGTTTGAGGCAAGATTGTAACCCTATAAAAAGGGAGGCCTTATGGACGAAAATTACAACCTTTCATCAATCAAATATACAACCTTTTGAGTTCATACTCTTTGCTTGCGAGCTATTCCATTGTTGCTTAACCTCGAGGGCTAGTTAAGTATCAATAAACCTTGTAATCTAATCCTGAGGGCTAGTTAGAGAGCAATTCGAAGTTAGGCGTACCCCGAGGGCTAGACTCCTGAATTTTGTGCTAGATAGTGCGGGTTTGCAGGTCCCTTCACTAGATCAAAGATATTAATTCCGCAAATCGTGAGTCTTCGCAAGGAGATTCATATCAGTAAAATTTTGAAGTAGTAATAAAATTTCATCTCCCTCCTTTTCACCACCATTATTGCCTCCTCTTCACCCAAACCTGCCACCGATACCGACTGCCGCTAACAACGATAGCGCCACCACCCGCCGACAACCAACACCTGCCGCAGACTATGGAATCTGGCCGGAAAAGTTAGTTTTCCTTTTTTGAAATGAAATTCAATTTTGTCGCTTGAAATGTTGGATTAATCCTGATTAATTGCTCGGAAATATCGTCTGAATCATGGTTTAAAGAAACTCAATTTTTTCGGCGACCTTTGTGTCATCCTAGATCTAAAGGCCAAGACCCGTATGAATGTCGTCGGTAATGCCATCGGAAATGTTTGTGTCATCCTAGATCTAAAGACCTTTGTTCCATGAATGTTGTCAAAATGTTTTTTGGGTTTAGTTTTCTGGTTATTTGGTCGGGAGAGGAGGGAGTGGGTGGTGGTGTTGGGCTGAAATGGGCGAGAGAGAAGGGAGAGAGTGTCAGTGTCGCAGAGGTTAAGTTAGTAAGGGAAGGACGGTGTGCTAGTGGTAAATATGGTAAATAGGATAAGCGGTGGAACGCCGCGATAGGGCCCCATAAAGAAACTGGCGACCCTACCAAATACAGAGTAGTGCAAACCCTAGGCTAAATGATGTAACCTAGGGAAAAACTGAGATGGGAGGATACCCTAATGGGTACCACCCTCCCCCCCCCCCAATTTTTTTAAAGAACTGCTAACCCTAAGCTAGATAGTGCTAAGCCTAGGGAAAAATAAATGCAAGTCCAGATGTATGTGTGAATCTGAACCTATACATAGCAACCAGAAATGTGTACTGGCTCTTCATATGATATCCTCATTGCAGCCAAGACTTGGGTCTCGGGTCTTGAAGAAAGAATGATGAAGAAGCCGCTAGTGGTAGACAAGAAAGCGCATCCGAGTGTGGTGTACTCAGGTCTTGATTGGTCGCCATGGCATGCTGGTGGTGCTGAATCCGAGTGAAGCTAGGATCGTCAATGGAGAAGCAGCTTCTACTATATACACCCCTAAGGTGAAGAAAAAGGGGTGTTATTGGCCTTCAAACGCTCTCATGGTATGAACCGAGGCTATTTTAGAGGGCAAGAGTATTCATAGGCAGTGCCAATAACTCTTGTGGATCCCTGTAAAAATAGCCCCCCTAGGGATGGAGAGAACGGACACAATTTATACGGCGTACGTCAAGCCTGGCGATTATGTAATCACCCACTCCATTTTAAGCAAATGGACAGTTGTATGCTAATTTAACACAAAGTGTAGCGCGAACATAGAACGCGTAATGACCGTTAAGTCCAAGTAACAACTAGCAGTGGGTTAATTAAATTCGCGTACGTTAATTAATTAACCTATTATCCAACTCCTATGGACGTGCAACCAAATGTAGAAAGGCTGCTCTCCCACCCTCCAAGGGGAAAATGTGCAATTATCCACCCAATACAATTTTAGCCCAAAGAGAAGGCCAAAACTCAACAAAAATCTACAAATTAGAGCCCAAAGATGAAGCAAATTCAGCCCAAGACTAATCCATGTAGGCTGAAAATTCTCTAAAATCCTTGAATTCAGCCCACCTGATTGGTTTTTCCTTCCGGCCCAGCAGCTCTCTTTTTCGGCCCAGCAGCTAGGCCTAGGACCCTAAACGCTAGGGTTTCACCTTGACCCAGCCGCCTCCTGTAGTGCCGCCATTGACCGGGTTAAAAACTGGGTTATAAACCTTGACCCATTTCTCCTTTTATTTAATCCCCTCTATTTCCCTTTCGGCCCAGCAGGTTTAATCATTTGACCCGGGAGCTTTATTTCATTCAGCCCAGCAGCTTGGCCCAAGACCCTATCCTCTAGGGTTTAACATTTTGACCCGACCGCCTCCTTAGCTGGTCATATAACCCACGCCACCATTGACCGAGTCGAAACCCTAGTTAGGCTTTGACCCGTTGTTTCTGTTCGGGTACAATGACCTGGCGGCGCCCAAATTGGATCCTCGTCAGACTCGCGGTTTTTCGACGTCGAAGAACCACCGGAATATGGAAAAACCCACCAGAATCCATAAAAGTTTGCCAAGAAATTCCACCTAAATCTAGGCACTCTTCCTTTGTGCAATTTCGACCGGATTTAGCACCTAAAACAAGGAAATTCCTTCCTCCAAATCCGATCATGTGCGTTTCGGCCAAAAAAGTACCATTCTCCTTGCCGGATTCGCATTTTTCAGACGGGCAAAAACAACCATATCAACACTCATTTATTCTCTTTTCCAGCCGTGAGATGCATCTCAAGCATGAAGAAATATGAATCCGAATCTAGGGACAGAGAATCGAGGCTATTTCATGCTTCACCCTTGCCGGAATAGCATTTTTTCGGCGACTTCCGATTGGAAAATCCGAAACTTCAACCTCCAACCATCATCGTCCAAATAATCCATCCTTTATGAAAAACCTGCTCCTCCATTCATCTAGATCTGATCATTATCATGAGATTGAAACAACGAGAAAAATACCTTGGGCCAATCGTTGTTAGTGATTCCAATTAAACTAATTATCTCCAAACATCTATCTTGAATCCGACTAATCCCAAACCATCAACTCCATGTAACAATAACATTTAAACACCCAAAATCTTGAATTCCACATGAGTGTTCATCAGTCAAGAAAGTAAATTTGAATTCTTGGCATAAAACATAGCAATCTGGTCGAAAATTCCAATTAAAACAAACAACCATGGCCGGACTGGGCACCGGGATCTGATCACATGATTGCCCTCTCATCGAATCCATCATGAACTCTTCCAAATACTAAAAAAATGTGTGCCTCAAATTCATCTCTACTCCCAATCCAACATAAACATCACATTAACTATCCACCATAAACAAATAATCTTCCATACAAATCCACACAGATTCATCATAAATAAACCCCTCATCAATCATCCAGATTAGATCTATCAACGAAAGATTAAAACTTACTTGGAACAATGGTATATCTTCATCTAATCCGCGCCATCAACAAATTCAAGATCGAAAAGGCTGATCTTCATCCAAAAATCCAAGATCCAAAAATCAAATCTTCAAATTCAAGAACAAATCATACACCGAAAGATGCCCGGCGAGGAATCCAGCCGGAAACTCATAATCGTAGGAGAGAAACTGAAAGAAAAATGGCTCTGGTGGTCAGGAGAAGGACTGCGTCCTTTTTTTACTCCAGAGAGTGAGAGCTCTTTCGAGATGACGGTGTGCTAGTGGGGGACGGTGGCTGGTGGTGCGCGACAGCTTAGGATTGTTGCAGAGGTGGACAGCGGGTTTTGGGGGATGAAGAGGGGTTGTTAGGGTTTAATTTTTGATTAAAAATTTAATTTTATTGAAAATTGATAAGGTAGATTGGGTTTCTAAAATTTAATTATAAATTAAATTAAAATTAAATAATAAAATCTGAGAATAAAATATAAATTAAATAGAATAATTGAAAATTTTGCTTGGATTAAATTCAAAAATATTAAAATTTAATTTATAATTCAATATAATATAATAAAATTCAAATTCAAATTTCAAATACTATTTTATAAAAAAATATTTGAAAAATAAATAAAATTTTCATAGTAAATTTTGATGATATGTATTATTTATTTTTAAATAATAAAAATATATAATTCTTTGTATAGAAAATATTGTATGTTTTGTTAAGAACTTGTTCTTTTTAAAATGACAGCAGCTTGGAGTTATTGCAGAGGTGGACAGCTGGTTTAGGTGGATGAACAGGGGTAGTTAGGGTTAATATTTTGATTAAAAATTTAATTTTATTCTGAAAATAGATAGGGTAGATAGAGTTTCTAATTAAATTTTATTTTGAAAATTAAATTAAAATTAAATAATAAGATCTGAGAATTAATTATAAATAAAATAATAAAATCTGAGAATAAAATATAAATTAAATAGAATAATTTGAAAATATTGTTTGGATTAAATTCATAATTTCAAAATTATTAAAAATCCATTTATCATTCAATAAAATATAATTAAAATAAATTTACAATTAAAATAATATTTTGAAAATTATATTTAAAAATAATAAAACAATTTCATAGTAAATTTTGATGATAGTTCCATTTATGCATTATTTATTTTGTAAATAATAAAAATATATAATTCTGTGTAGAAAATATTGTATGTTTTGTTAAGATTTTGTTCCTTTATGGTATATTTACATTTTACTATACATGACTAAATATGTAATTTATTATTTATAACATATAAGATGAAAATTACATGACTAGTTGAAAATGTAGTTTATATTCTTTCATAAGTAGTTTGAAATTATGTATAATTATTTTCGTATTTAAAACATTTTATTTCTATGAGTTATTATATTCCTTCTATAATTTGTTAGGTTAATAATTTTGTCGATGGATCCACTGATGAAGACCGACATATACGGGAAAAGGGGTTTAGTGTGTCGGTTAGACAGTCACGACAAACACAAACTCATGTCCAGGAACAGTTGCAGGAAATTGTGCAAGATCACGAGGTACTTATTGAGTTGCCTTCTCCTAGGCCCAATGATGTTTTTAATCCCATGCCAACCTGGGATGATCCGGAACTCAACATTCTTACTAGCAATATAGTGCATCCAATCCGCGAGGAAGAAAACTGGCAATCATTTTCGACTTTCAGCTTAGGGATCAAGCACTCGTATCTAGCCCACTTGATGGTTGTGGTTTAGAGCCACCAACAGAAGCTGAGGGTGGGCAAGGAATTTATTCAATATTATAATATGTGTTTCCTGTATCTCAATTGTTGATTGATATGATGAGCAACGTGGATCAATTTGACTCTACAAACATTCATGAAATAATCGATCCGCACAGGAAAAAGGAGTTGTTGGCTACCTGGATCCGTCATCACAGGAAGTATCGTAGACGTGGTTATGAACTCATTTCCTATGAGGTGGGTTCATTTGTGTACTTCGCACAGTTTGCTTGTTCCTATTCATTTATGTACTCGTATTATTTACTTATTTTGGTTCATTTATGTACTTCAAACTCTTTGCTTTTTTTGTTCTTTATGTACTTTGTACTATTTCCTTATCATTGGTAGAACCATTTGTTATATCATCATTAGTATTCTCATTAGGCTAACCACATAAATTATGTTAGTAAAACTTTTGTAAATATATTACTACTAATCACATAATATTGTAAAAATTACATATGAACTACTAATAACATAAAATGTTACTACTAATCAACGAATTATGATAGAAACAACGTATGAACAAAAATATTGTAAAATTAATATAATTTTCACTATTAATCACTAATTTTATAACCACATAGAATTCACAATATAATTTTACATATCAAGCTTACAATACATGAAAAACACCTACTCACTCTGTTCTAACCTATTTTACACATAATCTTTTCACGATCATCAATAAACATATTGACTATGAATATGTGTAGCTACAATAATAACACTCAAAAATTTGATTCATAGAATCTACATATCACAACAAATCTAACCATATCTCAAAAAATTATTTTTCATCTATCTATTCAAATATGTGATGCAAGTTTTGCACCTTTGACCAAAAAAAAATTTGTGCAAAATAACTTGTAACAGAGGGAGTATATATTTTCTAACTTATTTTTGTACAAATTGTTCTCATAAATTCCTTGTTTTACTAAGATAAAAAACTAAATTACGTATTCCCCCTATTTTATTATTTGCACACTTACTATAAATATATATTTCATTTTATTTGGAACCCTTTTCCATTTTGACAAGATTCCTTATATTTCATCCACTCATTCCACTTTTTTATTTTCTATATTCAATTTTATCCAGGAAGATTCGTGGATATGACTTAGGTCTAGGAAGATTCGTGCCTTATTTTTCATAATTCTTTAGATGAGAACAATTTTTTACTATTTTTATATTTAATGAACATTTAATGTGGGAAGATGGAAAGAGAATGGCAAAGTAGAACCGGCCAAAGGGAGAGGAAGATCGGAAGAGGAAAATTAAACCAGAAGAAGAAAAATAGAAAGATAATCGAGAAAGAAAACAAGAACCGAAAATAGAAAGAAGAAGTAAAAGGAGAACCGAAGAGAGAAGAGAGTCGGAAAAAGAAAGAAAGAGGAGAAGAGAACCGAAGAAGGAGAAATGGATAAGGAGAATCAAAGAGAGGAAACTAGAGAGGGAGAACCGGGTGAGTGAGAATCAAAGAGGGAGAACTGGAGAGGGAAAACCAGTGAACGAGAACCAGTGAGAGAACAGATGAGGGAAATGAAGGAGTGTCAGGCAGACGCAAGTAGTAGAAAACCAGAAAAAATAATTAGGGGAGCCTGTACGATGGCAAGAGGGTGGCAACAACTACAAGACGGCCGCAGCAGCTGAAATAGGCAGAGCTGAGCGACCTGTGGTTATGTGCTTGTTTTATCCAAAAAAATAAAATTGGGTGAAATGTGGACAAAGCCACAGTGTGGACAAAGCCATCTCCAACCTAACCTATCGCAAAAGCTGAGACATAGGGTGGACAAAGCCATCGCCAACGAGAAGCGGAACATGGCGGCACCGATGTGCTAATACCTTCAAGCTAGCAACTCAAGTAGAGCTGGCTCCCTAGTAAACAAAACAGTATGTCTGCTGCCCATGGCGGCAAGTAGAGCACCGGACGAAAGCTAGAAAGACCATCGAGCAAAGGCAAGAAACAACCCCTGAGCAACTAAAGGATGACAATGGAAGCAGGAAACCCTAAGAAAGCAAAGGCCATGCAATGCCATGGCCAAAGAAGACAAGAAAAGCAAAGCCCTTTCAACACTACTGCCAGAGAAGAATGACAGGCAGAGAAAACATCAAAAACAGGATCTACCAAAGAAGAAAACGAGAGCTCCAACGAGGGCATACTCAAACAACGCTTAGTAATAAAAATAAACTTTTCAATTTACATGAATAAAATTATGAACGTCATTTATACTATACATTGTATAATCAACTTTTCAACTTAAATTTTTTACCTTTTATTATTTTAATTAATCTCTACCTCCTATGAAAAGATCATACCACCATTTATTTCAATACGTGTAGCATTTTATTAGTATAAATACAAGAAAAGGCTGGACTACATTTTAAAGAGTGAATTGTCTGTAATACCCTCAATTATTCCATCCCTTTTTCTTATTCCTTCCACCGTTCCCCTTTTCTTGTTCCTCCAATCCACCTTTCTTCTTAAAACAACACATTCCAAAAATAGCAAAACAAGCCATTTACAAAGGGATGATGAATCATTTCATCTTCAACTCCTTCGGAGTCCTTTTTTTCAAATAGTCTCATAGTCCATCCTTTTCAAATATACAAACAAAAAGGGCCAACAAAATAAAAATTAATGCACAGGAACAAGGTCACCAATTGACCACCACCACCACTCGACCCACCTTAAACCAAATCTGCAAGAACCTTTGCCAAATCTGCAAGAAATTACACAAATCTGCAAGAAATTAACAGTGCAGACTGGATGCGTAAGGTTGAGATGGGAGGATGGGAGGTGAGAGCAGCAGAGGCAACAAGGAAATAGGAGGGGGAGACGCGACAGAGGCGGGGAAAGAGACCTTGGTTTCAGAGGGTTATAGAGGAAGATGGTTCAGAGGGAGAAATCTGGTGAGGAGAGAGATGGTTACAAAGGTAGGCGAGAGAATTTTGGCGAGGGGCAAGTTATTATATATGCTAGGTTTTGTGGGTAAATTTTAATTGTTTTAAAGGCTAGGTTTTGTGTGTAAATTTTAATTAGGCATTTATTGGTGGGACATTGTGCAGGACAATACATGAATTTTACACACAAGAATTTTACACACCATAGTGATTCACAATATTTATCCAGTACATTTTAGTTCAGCTTATCAATTTATAGTGCAGATGATTATCAATTTATCAAGTGCAGATGATTATCAATTTATCAAGTGCAGATGATTATCAATTTATCCAGTGCAGATGATGCGACATTTAAACAGCATCAGACTGTCCATAAATCCATTATAATCTAATAATCTTGTCTAAAACCCTGCAAACTTCCAACCTCATAGATTACTACCTTGAATCAAACCGATCACACTAAGTAATACCCCTAAGCACATAACCCTTCAAAAATTAATTTTGAAAACTACCGATCACGCTAAGTAATACCCCTAAGCACATAACCCTTCAAAAAAATAATTTTGAAAACTGATTTTAAATTCAAAGTAAATGTGTTATAATTGCAGAACCATTCACATAATCCTTCAAAAAAATAATTTTGAAAAATGATTTTAAATTCAAAGTAAATGTCTTATAATTGCATAACCAGTCAGTCCTAAAACATGATGGAACACACCCCGAACATAAACACATATAGTACATATCTGCCAGCAGAAGGATAGCCTTATCCAAATATTAGGAACAAGACTTGAAAGACATGGTAGCACAAGCTCAATTTAGCTTATGAATTTGTTAAGTGCAGCTGTGACATATTAAAACAGCACTGGACCGTCCATAAGCACACAACAATCAAGACCTATAGACTTTAACTTTGCACAAATTAAGTTTGGCAAGTGTAAAGACCTACAGACTTTAACTATGCACATATTAATCAAAAAGAAGAGGAAGATTGGCAAATATAAAACTTAACTCATTGTTATATAGAAAGAAGAGGAACTTTGATGTTAACTCATTGTTATATAGAAAGAAGAGGAACTTTGATGATAATGAAGTAGAATGTCTTGCTTAACTAAGATAAGCGAGTAAAAAAAGATTTTAAAATCAAAGTAGAATGCCTCAGAATTGCAGAATGTCAACAAGGTCACATGGCCATTCAGTCCCGAAAGATGGTATGATAAAAAAGATTTCCTCACAGGCACTACTCAGGAACATATAAATTAATCAAAAAACTAAATGTCTTTCTCATGGCCAGTCCCAGAGGATAATGGCAGAGACTCAGCTACCCAGGGAGACAGGATATGACAACGCTACCATTACTCCACAGGACTCTTCCAAGGAAGAATCAACTGCTACACAACGGCGCTCAATGTCCGACGATTATCTCTATACAACCTTTGGGTTTTGCAAGCATTGAAAATACCTTGCCCCAGTTAAGGTAAATCGCCAAATACAACTATTATTTCATAAACCAAACATGGGTGTTCCACCCGCGCATAATCAACCAATCATTAATCAGAAAAGCAGATTAAGTAAAGGATGGAGCATTAATCAATTTGAGGGACTCGTCCATCCTAAGCAAAATTGAATTCATGCAAAAGGGGCAGACCTGGTGAGTCCCCAAACATTCACAAAATTCATCAAATAAAGGAGACTTTAAAAGCTTCAGACATCCAAGGAAGGAAATTAGCAGCATAAGCTCTCAAGCCTGGCGAAGGCGAAAGCTCTCAGGCGGCCCTGCGAATGTTGAGAAACAAGCCTTTGGATTTGTCATCATAAACCCTAAATCTACGAAAAACAAAACAAAAATCGATTGTTCCAACCTTAATGACCAGAAAATCAACGACACAATGGATCCACTGGTAAAGTGAGGGATGGATGAAGTTGCATATCGGGAACGTACCCATCCCTGAAGCAATTCAATCCAATGTGCTAAAAGGGCAACGATAGCAGTCCCTAGGTTAAGACACAAACAAAAAGACATGTGATGGGCGCCTCAGACATCCAAGGAAGGATAAAGGCAGCATAAGCTCTCAAGCCTGGCGAAGGCGAAAGCTCTCAGCCGGCCCTGCGAATGTTGAGAAACAAGCCTTAATTGCTATCCTCATCGACACCCGTACACACAAAAATGATTTTGCATCACGATAAAACAAGTACATCTAAGCTAGGGACATAAGCGAAAAGTTATGTGTGAGGAGATTATGGCGAACCAGGATGCGGAAAAGATTATATAGAAGGGTGAGGGAGATTAGGACTTAGGGTTTTGGAGAAAGAACAGTCTAGATGTTACTGGAGAGCCCAAGTCTCTCTCCCGGACCAATAGCCCAAAATTTGTGGCCCAAAAAAACAAAATTAATTAAGATAAGGTAAATTGTGTTCATGCCCCTCGGTTTATTGGTTAGTGCATATATACCTCCTAATTTTTCGAGAGTGCACATGTACCCTTGGATTAGTTGTGGCTTACAAACTCATACCCCTCCTTCCTGAGTCCGGCGTTGACCTTTTGTTTTCTAACACCGACCAATATTGAAATTATCAAAATAACCTTCACTAGACTTTTAAAAATGCCAAGGAACATTTTACCCTCCATTGAAGTGAGGTCTGCCCTTCCTCATCATCAATATTAGTTCATGTTTGCCGCCACTCCTCCACATCGATCTGAAAACCTTGACCAATTTTCTCATTTCTCTTCATCACGTTTCTGGGCATTTTTGTCACGTTTTCTTGCCTCTTCGTCATGTTTCTGGGCATCATTTCTCTTCTCATATCTCTTCATCACAGCTATCTTCATCATCTTCTTCTCATTTCCCACACCACATGGCCACCGCCACGACGTCGCCCTGCCGTTACCACTTACCTTCCATTGCCACCTCTCACACCACCCTGCTTTTTCGCGACGTCACTCTTCCCACCTTTCCACATCTCCACTGCAGCCCCAAAACCCCCCATGTCAACCACTGCACCTTGCCACCACTCACCTTCCATTACCACCTCCCACATCACCCTGCCTCCGCTGCGACGCCATCCTTCCACGCCCCTTTGAAACCCCAAAACTCTAGCACCCTCATCGCAGCCCACACCAAAGCTTCTCATCCGCCGTCCATCCAAGCTTCTCATTCCACTGCCTACCACCACCAAGCCAGCCCCACTCCTCATTCCGCCGCCCACCCAAGCTTCACTAGATCAAGCCTGATTCCCAACCCCCAGCCCTGATGCCAACCATGCCGCGAGCACCACCCTCACACCGTCCCAGCCCAACCATTGTTGTCTTAACCCCAACCATGTTGATTCCTAACCCCAACTCTTGCCCAACTATCGTTGATTCCCACCGCCTGCCATTTTTTGTTTATCTTTTAAAAAGGATTTGCATTTTGCAAAGGAGAAATATGGATGAGGGTTTTTATTCCTTTGAAATAAAGCTGAGGGGGTCGACTGTGTGGTCTAAGTTTGGGGATTGGGGTTGAGAAATGAATATGAGGGTTTTTATTTTGAAAGGGTAAAACGGTTATTTCCTTTGAATCGGACAATGACCAAAGTTGACCATTTTTTCAGATGACACCAAGGGTTCAAATGCACTTTCGAAAAATGGGGGTGCATGTGCACAAACCGAATAACTAAGGCGCATAAATGCACTTTTCACTAAGATATAATTTATATTCTGTTTTATTTTTCGAAGGATATTATCAAGAATTTTATCACCAAACTTTGTTGAGAAAAGTGCATTTTTAACTTCATGTTTTGGTTGAAAGTGCCAATACAACCCTATAAAATCTGAAAGTTTCAATCTAACCCTGGTCTTTATTGACCTATTTTACCAGAAATCGGTAAATGACGACTATACACCAGATTAAAGAAATTGAAAAACAAAATAATGGAAAAAGAAAAGATTACCCTCTTTCTCATTATCTACTCTATCGCATGGGCTAGGCCTTGATTTTTTTATGGTAGGATGATGGCTTTGGTATGGGTTCTGGCCTTCCCTTGAAACTGTGAAGATTTAGGGAAAAAATCTCCCCACAATCGCGCCACTAATGTGGTGGGCCTTCTGGATCAGCATAGTTCCCAGAATCGGCACTATAAACCCAACCTCTGCGTGCACCTGCAAAAAGGGGTCCTGGGGGTGTTTCCCGGGAGCATGTTTTAACGCCCAAATTAGGGTTGCTCTCTGTTGTTATCTTGTTGGTTTAGAAATCACTATCCTTGCACTATCATTCTGCATCTTCATTTATAGGTATTTTCATCATGTGATTATGTTGGGTGTGTTGTACTTCACTCTCATAGATCGTAGGCTAGTAGAAGGCATTGTGGTCACTAGTTCCTCTTTTGCCTCAAGCGAGGTGTTGTGCCTATTTGGCGAATCGCTTCATTCCTGCGTGGTGTTAGTTCTGGTGTTGGACTTCACTTGACTGAGCATGTATATACTAATGATATTTGGAAAATAATTGTATAAGCTAATTTTTTACTTGTGCCTTCTCACTTAATCAAACAAGTCAAAAATTAGAGTTTGACAATTGACCTTTCCACTGAATGAAAAACCAGTTTTTCTACCAAAATTGAGAAGTTGATGAAGACAATTTTTTTATATGGTTTGTAACATTTTAGTTTTTGTGTTAAACAACTGAACAACTGAACAACTAACAACCAGTACCAGCCACAAATTAAAGTCAAACACACTACAAGAAACGGTTGCTTTTACCTTGGTTCTACGAGATTTTTTACCTCGATTTTTAGTCTAGAAAAAAATGAGGTAAATATATACAGTAGGAGTAAAAAGTACATTTTTTACCTCAGTTCAGAGCTGAGGTAAAAAGTACCTTTTACCTTGGTTTTCAACTAACGTCGGTAGGTTATGTCAGCAGCGTCGGTCAAAGAAAAAAGATTGGCAATAGGAGACCATAGCTGCGACATCATTTTGATCAAGGTCGGTATCCACTTGCATGCGACGTCGTCCAAAGCAAGAAGGTAATCAATGGGAGGTGAAATTTTGTGACGCCGTTTAAGCCGATGTTGGTAAAATAAGAATGTCATCGCTCACTGTAGGGCACGCACGTCATGTGGAAGCTGGCGTGGAATGCTGACGAATATGTCATCGTTTTAACAGGCTGACATTGCAGCAAAAAATAACCTCGATTTATGTGACGTCGGTCATGTGTTGTCTGGGCACCAGTTTGTGCGATGTCGTAGATGAATCGGTTAGACATTGTTTCTCGGACAATATTATAATATTTATTGATGACACAACTACTCGTTCGTCGATAGACATGACATGTTATTTTAAATGCGATAAATCATGAAATGGTTAAACGCCATACAATAATGAATTGTTGTTCAATTAATGTGGGAAAGAGTGACATGTTCTAACAAACAAAACTATGACATGTAATACAAATACATGTTACAACATATTGAAATTCATAAGGTTGGTATGAAATTTAATAATTAATTATATTGAACCACCATTTTCTACGTTGCATGGCTTTAAGACTGTCAAGATGACTAGTGAAATGACAAGTTCGTTCATCTACATGTTGATAGTTCATCGATGACTCTCCTTCATCCTATTAATACCAATACACATGAAGCAAAATTTATGTTAGAATTGGGCAGTCCCCAAATGAAATACAAATAATGTTATCAAACGTAGACGACATTAATCTCAATAAAGAAAAAGTAACTGAATTGGTTAAAAACGACATCGCTCGAGTAAAATATTGAGGTCGCACTTAACGAAACACAAGTGATGCTAGACATTCATAGACATGTCAAAAATTCTAAGATCTATGTGACGTCGGTCCTTGTTCGGTACCATTTCGCGTGGGGCGGTGAAATGTGACCGAAGTCACACATTCAAACTATGTTCATACAAATCTAAGCATTTTTCCTCATAATCGAAACAAACATATCACTATCTTGGAAAGAAAAACAACAGACAATATATAACATGTAAATCAATCATCATACCTCATGAATGTAAGAATCTTTGATCAATTATTGATGAAAAAAAAATATTTAGCAGGATCATCACAAATTGTTAAATGAACATGGAATAGATGGAAAACTACCTTGATTAGTTTGAGTTCAAAGATACACTTGTTGATGTTTGAGATAAGCAACTTGATTAAGCTATTTAATTCTTGTAAAGTTGTGAATGGAATAGATAGTGTGGATTTTGGGTTGTAGAATTTGTGTTGGAGATGGGAAATGGGTGTTAGTGCTGAGATGTATTGACTTGAACTAGGGTGGGGGGAAATTTTTGGTTCAAAATTTCAGCTGAAATTTTCAGTTCCCGCTTGAAATTCCAGATTGAGCGACATCGGTTAATCTTTGGTTTTAGTATCGTACTATGCGACACATAAGTGAAGTTACACTTAATATAATTTCCAGGGGTAATATACTCTGATTTAATATTGCGGCCCATCTGCGACCCGTTTATGTCGAAAGCTGAACTACATTGTCGTCAAAATTTGAATAAAAAAATGTTATCTCCAATTTTTCATTTCGACCTTTCCCACTTTCTTGGAGGGGCCCAAGTGTTCAAATTTAAAAAGATCACCGGTTGTCCCGGCCTCGATTCTGATCTTCCCAAAAATAAACTTTGTCATCCCTAGTCGAACTTATGATGATAGAGAGTAATAAATAAACTGGTCTTATTCCACATAGATTTTTGCAACTTCTTCCGGAATGAACCCCGTATACTTATAAATAATCATCTATAATTTACTTTAGACAGTGTACTAGTGCTTTTTAAAATTTGATGGATGGAATTTTATTACCTTTTAATTTCATAAAAAATATACAACATTAAATTTCATGCGATTCTATATGGTGGAAATTATCGTTCTCATAACGCTTATAGTAAGGGTATTAATGGAATACTAACAAAAATGACATATGATTACCCCAATTCGCGCCTCTCTTAGACAATAAGCATAATCGAAAAGTACATAGATACAAGTTTCTCCAATTTGATAAGGGTGTTGCTAATTTTGCATTTCAACTTCTCCCACTTTGTTGGAGGGACCTAAGTGCAAAAATTGGAAACTACATCGGTAGTCCCAAAATTGATTCCATTCGTCCTAGACGGGACCCTTGTCATCCTCAGTCAAACTTATGACAAGTGTTAGTGATAAAGAAACTGACATGATCCCACAGAGACTTCCACAAGATCTTTTGATTAACCCTCGGATATCATCTATAATTTACTCTAGACCACGTGTTAGCACTTTAAAAAATTGATGGACAAAATTTAATTGTCTTTTTAATTCATAAGAAAGCAAGAATGTGTAATGTTTTATGATTCTATGTGCAGTTTATCGCTATAATTAATAACACTAATCGTAAGGGTATTAATGAAATACAAATAAAAATGAGGGAAGAATATCGGGTTCCTTGATGCCTGAATCGGAACAACATAATTGTGACAATGCGATTTAGATTATTGGGTATCTCCAATTTTGTATTCCGCCCAACCCCCCCCCCCCCCCCTTACCATCCTGGAGGGACCTAAAGGTAAAAACAGAAAAGTTCATTGGTTGTGTTAAAATTTGATTCCGATTGAACCGGGCGTTGATAAAGCTCATTGACACTTATAAATTTGAATTAGCAGTATCTAATACACAATTACCCATTATTAAGGTCAATTATGTTCATCTTGGTCAAATGCGGGCCTAGTTAATATGCTAGTGAGCTGAAAAGGTGAGGCCCAATTTCAAAGTAACCGACGTCGGTCCAATGCCGGTCACATGTTGCTAAACTATAATTACATGCAACCTCGCACATGTATTAGTCAAACACATGCCCATTCCCATGCTAGTGGGCTGAAATGGTGAGACCCACATTTAAATTAGCCGACATCGCTCTAAGGTCGGTCACATATTGGTAACGTCGACTGCAATGCGACGTCGCACAACCTTAGGCAAAAGTCACAATGTTTTGTAACGAATATATAAATGGAGCCCACCTCCAACATCACTTCACACATTCATCTTTCCTTCAAATTTCAACAGTTCCCCCTGACCATCTTCTCAAAGGTATGGTTTACACATGTGGTTAGATTACTTTTTTTTTGTATTTATCCTTGAAATTGTTATGTATATGGCTTAGGGCGTGAATGTGATAATTGTTTTGAGTTTTGAAGTTTCTATGGATTGAGATTCTAAAATATGATTTTAGGGTGTTAAAATTAGGTTTTTATGTCTTCCCCGTTTACGTGGCTCAATTGTTTGGTTTAGAAACTTGAATTTTTCCCGGTTTTTGGTGTTGTTACTGTATCCTTTCTGCTTGAATGCGACGTCACTGAGTCGTTGATCCGCCATCTATTTTACCGATCCTTATGCGAAGTTGCATGTCATGTTTTATGTATCCGATGTTCAATGTGATATCACACCCTTCTCGGTTAACCATCGGTTATACCGAAGGTTGAGCGACGTTGCTTTGACCATGTTTAATAAAAAGATTATTTGTATTTGTTAACCATTTTTTTGTCTATCATAATATTTAATGCCTGTGACAATATGGATTTCAACAATCATGGCTAACAATGCTGGTTCCAGTCGTGACCCGATTGAGGTCAGTGCTTTTTGTTCTATTTTAAATTCCTTATATTTTATTACTAATATTCTAATTCAATTTTTAATAATTTCATTAACCAATATAGATCCGTATTAATTCGGTTGATGACAATCAGAGGGATACATTCGGCGGTGTTATGCCGCATTTTGTACATACTCTGACCCCGATGAACTTTGGATCAATTCCAATTCTGGTAAGACCTCCCTGTTTCAAATGAATTTATTTTCAATTAACTTTTTCTATAGATTAGTTTCATATGTACTAACAAAGGTTTTTTGTTTATAATTCAGTACGTCCCTAGCCAGATTGTTGAGCTCCTACCGCCGTACAAGTTGGATGCTGTGATCAGGTGCAACGGGAGGGAGTATCACATG
Source organism: Rubia yunnanensis (assembly GCA_037428765.1). Lineage (NCBI taxonomy): Eukaryota > Viridiplantae > Streptophyta > Magnoliopsida > Gentianales > Rubiaceae > Rubia > Rubia yunnanensis. The sequence continues at coordinate 56,727,345 of CM075069.1, read as the reverse complement.
CACTACTAGGGGAGCAGGAGGTTGAAGACCCTGACCCCAAAGGGGTTTGGCCAGTTTCTTGATGCAGAGGAAATCGAGGTTGGGGACACCCTCTACTTCGAGCTGATAAATGGTGATGAGCCAGTAGATTTTCATGTTATCATTCTTCCCCCCCATACATTAGATGTTTAGCTTAGACTTGGTATGACCTTGTATTTCAAATAAAATGATTCGTATTTGAAAAATATTTATTCGGACGTATTTTATATCTAAAATATTTAATTTAAAATATATTTAATTAATGTTATTTTAATGTTATTGAATGTTTAATATTTGACCTACCATGTGAACAAAGTTTTAATTTAACGATCACTCAAAAAACTATAAAAGACTTGTGTGTAATGATAATTTCTTCCAATTATTCTGCAACTAGCAAATATTTGTTGCTTCCAATTTTTTTAATAATATCGAACTATTAACCGGCTGGCTGATGTGCTAAAATTGTAGGCCCATGTACACATGCGATGGCAGCCCATGTTCGGAACATTTTCGTATGAACCGACATATGTGCGACGTCGCACAATGCGAATGAGACAATGTTGCCAAAACGACGCCGTTTCGAAACAAGTATATATATGGGAACCCTAATAAAGACTTCAAGCTTCTCTTCACAAGTTTCCTGAAAATTCCAACGGTTTACTCCCCCCCCCTCCCCGGGAGGGAGTATCACATGCACTACTAGGGGAGCAGGAGGTTGAAGACCCTGACCCCAAAGGGGTTTGGCCAGTTTCTTGATGCAGAGGAAATCGAGGTTGGGGACACCCTCTACTTCGAGCTGATAAATGGTGATGAGCCAGTAGATTTTCATGTTATCATTCTTCCCCCCCCCATACATTAGATGTTTAGCTTAGACTTGGTATGACCATGTATTTCAAATAAAATGATTCGTATTTGAAAAATATTTATTCGGACGTATTTTATATCTAAAATATTTAATTTAAAATATATTTAATTAATGTTATTTTAATGTTATTGAATGTTTAATATTTGACCTACCATGTGAACAAAGTTTTAATTTAACGATCACTCAAAAAACTATAAAAGACTTGTGTGTAATGATAATTTCTTCCAATTATTCTGCAACTAGCAAATATTTGTTGCTTCCAATTTTTTTAATAATATCGAACTATTAACCGGCTGGCTGATGTGCTAAAATTGTAGGCCCATGTACACATGCGATGGCAGCCCATGTTCGGAACATTTTCGTATGAACCGACATATGTGCGACGTCGCACAATGCGAATGAGACAATGTTGCCAAAACGACGCCGTTTCGAAACAAGTATATATATGGGAACCCTAATAAAGACTTCAAGCTTCTCTTCACAAGTTTCCTGAAAATTCCAACGGTTTACTCCCCCCCCCCCTCCCCCTCCCCCTCCCCCTTTATCCAAAGAGTTTGTCTCTTGAAAGACGGTCTTTCCAAAAGTCATGGAAATACCAAGGTTTAAACTGCAAATTAGAAGAAATGAAGATAAAATTTTAGGGTTGCATTAATCGGGTCATAAACATTATGAATACTGCATGTTGCATAATAATTTTTTAATATTACAGTTAAAACCTTTTACCTTTTTAATATTCTAATTAAACTCCGTCTTTCCATAAGCTTATGGAAAGATGGTTTTTTTCCAAGACTTTATCTTATCCAAAAATTGAATAAATCGACCAAATTTAATATTCTAATATTTGAACCGATTAAATTGAATTATGAATATGTTGTTTGGGTTTTGGTTTCTATATGCAAACCAAAAACCGACCCAAAAACTGAATTACAAATATATAAATAAATTAAGTATATGCCAATAAAATATAAAATGATTTAACACTAATACTTTGAAATGATTTTTTTTCAAAAAAAATGAAGAAAAAAATGGGTGATTAGTTTATCCTTGTACATCCTAATTCCTAACTAACTAATTAAAAACGTATTAGTTTATGAAATTACGAGTCACCGAAATTTTCTCTTCTTCAGCTGAATTGACCCTCCTCTAATTAAAAGGCCAACACACAACAACATCAACAACATCAACAACATTAGTGAGACAAAAAGGTGGCAAGAGTAACAAAAAATATTAATTTAATGAAAGTTAGCTTTCGTTAACTATATTCTATTTTTCAAGAGAAAAACTCCTATGAGACTATCTCCCCGTAGCAAATGGTGAGGTGAGAGACCAGGCTGCAATACTAGAGAATAGAGCTGAAAAATTGGACCAAATTGCAAATATTAGAAAATAAGGCTGGAAATGGGTATGAAATCGGGTTATAACACAAACCTGGGTCAAATATGGCATTAAACAACTGCCATTTATTTGCTACATTTTTTGGAAAGAAACCCCCCAAAATCAAGGAATTTCAACCCGATCGAAATAATGAATCAAAACTTCTAAACACCATATTGAAGCTCGCTAATCGCCGATCAAGGTTTGGATTTGATTACGTAAATACAGTTAAACACGTGAAGTAATTGCATGAACACATGAGTAACATGTTCATATTTTGTTATATTATTCGCCAGATCTAGAATTAGATTTTATGCATTTTGTTAAGATGATTTTGGTGTTTTAAAATTTGCAGGAACATATGAAGTATTATGTTAAAAATGCACGAAGTAACTGCAGGAACACATGAAGTAACATGGTCATATTCTGCTAGATAATTCACCATGGTTTGAATTTCGATAAAAGCATTTTTGAAAAGAAAATGGTGTTTTTAAGTTTGCTGGAACATGTGATGTAATATGTTAAACGCACAAAGTAACTGCATGAACACATAAAGTAACGTGTTCATATTCTGCTAGATAGTTTGCCAAGGTCTGTAATTCAATTAAATACATTTTGTTAAGAAGATTTGGTGTTTTTAAATTTTTTGGAACGTATGAAGTATTATGTTAAAGACACGATGTAACTACATGAACATGTAAAGTAACGTGTTCATATTCTGCTAGACAATTCGTCCTGAAATTCGATTAATTGTATGTTGTTAAGAAGAATTTGTTGTTTTTAAATTTTCTATAACGTATGAAGTATTATGTTAAATACACGATGTAACTGCATAAACACGTAAAGTAACATGTTCATAATTTGCTAATCAATTCGCCTAGGTCTGAAATTCAAATGAATGTACTTCATATCTGATTGTGGTGTTTTAAAACTTGTTGGAGCATATGAAGTAATATATTAAATAAATGATGTACCTGCATGAATACAAGAAATAATGTGATCACCATTTGCTATATGATTCGTGAAGGTATGAAATTTGATTAGATACATTTTGTTTGAAATATTTGATATTTCAAAAAAATTATGAAATGTATGAAGTAATATGTTGAATATGTGATCCAACCACATGAAAACACGAAGTAATGTGTATAAAAATTGCTAGATTGATTCATCAAGGACTGTGATATTTCATAACATGAATATTATTATGAAAAATATGATATTTTATTTTTCACTGCGCATGAAATAAGATGATATATACACAAATAAAATGCCTAAACACATGAAGTGGTTTGTTTATCTATTGATAGATGAATCACGAAGGTGTAGATTTTATTAGATGCATTTGTTATGAAACATGTGAAATAAGATGTTATATACTCGAAGAAATTGTTTAAACACCGAAACTAGGGTGTTGATTTATAACTAAATTAAACATGAAAGTCTAGATTTAATTAGATGAATGTTGTTATGAAGCGTTTCATATCTTAATGTTTACTGAAATGTCTGAAGTAACTTGTTTTATACATGGTGTATGCTTGAACACGGGAAGAAATGTGTACATATTTATCAATGACAAAATAATTGGTTAAGATAGCCGAACTAATTCATCACATATACAAATTAATTGCCTAAACAGTTGATATAATGAGTTTGTATATGTTACTGGTGGTAGTTTACAAATGATACATATTTGCAGGAATAGATTTTGGCACCAGCTTGAGCAACTTATCTTAAGGATCATCTAAACTACGTCAACAAGTTGCACATGAAGGAGATTGAAGGAGGGGATGCTCAACAATTAATTGAGAGATTATCAAATCAACAAGTGGTCTAGACCCATGTGATACATTTTTTATATTGTAAATATATTATTATTTTGTACACATTACTTAAATTTTTAGAACTAGTCATTTTAATTGCTCTTCTAATGTCTTAAACACCTGAACTAATGATTGAAGTTCAAATAAGTAAAATAATGTTCACATGGCTATACAATTTGTAAGGTTCGAACTAAATAACTATATAACCGAACTAAAGTGTTAAGTCATCAAACAAATCACAACCATAACTTGTAACACAAAAATAAGATAATGGAATTTGGGAGACATTAAATGATATCATTAAAACGATTAACTTTAAAAAAAAAGTCTAAAAAATATCATTAAATTCATTAACAAATACTCTACACATATAAAGTAGCTTATACATTTGCTAGATGTAACCTGTCCGTACACTGAATCAACATTATAAACATCATCAAAATACAATTTATTTCTTTTAACTATATAGGTGAAATAATAACACCTTTCATGTCCGTACACTGATTCTCAAAGATATAAAGTTCAATCATACCGTAACTTCAGTTCCAAAGCCAAACAAATGTAACTCATGGCAGGTGATGTGCGAAGAGGTGGTATTGATTTGCTTTGTGGCCTGCTCTTTCAAAGCCAACGCCTTCTCCAATTTCGCCTGAGCTTGCTGCCTTATTCTTTAAGCATTGGTAAATTCTTGCTCGACTAACTGGATCTGCCTCCTGGTCTGTCACCTAGCCTAGCCTTCCCATTCAACCATGGCAGTTGCAAGCTACTCCCATGCTTCTTCCTTCATTAAGGCTGCATCTTTGTTGTTAGCTCTCACTCGGAAAAAACTGACTTCTCATCGAACTGGTGCTATTACCGTCACCATCCATGTAAGCATAGTACTTGAGGAAAACACAAAGGTCAACACCACCCAATCTATACAAAAAAAATGCAATGCACAATCCACCCCCGCAATTTCAAGATCACTGCATTCAAAACAATATGAAAACAAAGGAAGATGATTATTTAACGAAAAAAGTAAAGACACTAAATGACTTAACTAAAGATATAAAAGGAAGAAAAAAACATAAATACGAAACAAATATTAGGTTCCTTATACAATCCCAATGAACAACCAATGAAAAAATGGTCTTCTCAATTTCTAAATTTACATTAGAAAGACAAAAACATTAAATACCTAAACTAATGATATAAATAGAAGTACAAACACAAAATTTAAAATGTTAACACGTTCCTTATTTGATGTCTAATCACAACTAGAATTAGTCACAATATTCTTATTTCTTTTTCCTATAGAACGGAAAAGGCAAAGACACTTAATACACGAGATGAAGATATAAAAAGAAGAACCAGAGATAAACTAACAATGATTTTTTTTAAAAAAACGGTTTTTCTAACGAGTGCCCATGGGCACTCGTTAACAACTTTAGATTCTATCGAAAATTGTGTTATTAAATGCAAATAGAGTTAATGATTAATGACATCCCTCAAAAACTTACACTCCCTATGTACTATTACACAGTTTTCGATGGATTTGCATTTAATAACACAGTTTTCGATGGAATCTGAAGTTGTTAACGAGTGCCCATGAGCACTCGTTAGAAAAACAGTTTAAAAAAAAGATAAACTAACAATGATAATCAAATAGATGACTCATTCATTAAAAAAAGATGATCAAGCAGAAAAGTGCAATACCATGACTGACATTAACACATAAACAAAATATTGCAAACTTCGAACTAACAAAATGTATAGAACATCAATATATAGCATAACAAACCACTTTAAATAATAAACTAACAACATAGACATAAGAAGAAAGTATAATTATAAAATCTAACCATAAAGAATTTATTTAGTGGTAACATCTGCTACTCTGGACACTATATCAAATGCAGCAAGAATAAATATAAATAATCCCATAACCTAAGCAAACAATGACAAAGTAAATGAAATGAGGGCCAACTTATTAGCAAAATTCTTTAGTACGAAATCAGACAATGATAATATAAAAATGTAACACTACATATCTATTCACGTATAAGAGAGTTCTACTACATGTTAATGACTCAAGTCACTACTATCACAAGTCTGTACGAACATAAACACTCATTTATTAGCAGTATTAGCCTAACTCCCACTTCCTAAGCATAATTCCCACTACCTAATTAGCACTTCAACTGCAACAAAAGAAAAATTACTCTCATGTTCATGCATTTAGCCAAATCACACATTAACACTTCATGCTATCATGCCTCCAATTGCATATAAATCAATTAGATGAATACCAACAGAAGATATCGACCACCCATCCTAGATGTGCACATACGTATAATGTGTGCTATTCTCACAGAACAATACCAGAAGCCATCTTGAGTAAAAGAGACACTTCAACCAAGCAGCTCCTTCAATAACAAAAAACAGCGTGCTTCACGAAAACATAAGACATGAATCAACAATAAAACTCCAACCCTCCAGCTCACAGAGTCTACACAAGAACAAAAAATCCATATAAACCCACAAAAGCCTTCTCTTCACAAGCTAAAATCAAAGCCTAAAGGACCAAATAAAAAAGAGAACTTCTCGATATGTGTGCACCACACAATCTCAAAATCAAAGAATAGAAACAACACTTGACCGAATTCACTGCAGGCAGCCAGCTCTCCAAAACATATCCATATAACTTAAGTATAATAATAATTTATTACGAAAAAATGTAAAAAAAATTAGAAAACAACACAAAGTGTAATTCAATCAACAATGGTGAAGTAACTTACCGTGAACTTCTCCAGTGGCTTACTGGTGTCGGATTTCGAGGCTAGGGTGCTAGAGAAAAAGAGAGAGCTTGTGAATAATGGAAAAATTGACAAAACGGTGAGAAGATGCTGAAATAACCTTGTCGTAACTGCAAATCATCGATTAAAGCTATAAAACATGGGGAAAAAAATAATGGTACAAACTTAGGGTTTTAGAGCAGAGCAGGGAAAAGAAAAATGAAGCAGAGCGGTGGAGGATTGGAGCGGAGGAGAGGCGGACGATCGCATCGAAGGAGCGGTGGAAGATCAAAACACGGCGGAGGATTGGAGCTGAGGAGAATCAGACGATCGGAGTAGTTGAAAAATTGGAATGAAAAAACTAAATGAATTAATAACTAGCCTTATATACTATTGCAACTAAGTTCCTATAACTATTAAAATTTCAAAGAGGTCTCTGGTCTCACCATAAGTTTGAGTGAGACGGTCTTACCCAAGTCTCTATAATTTTTAATACAATTATTTTTAGTACAGTTTATTTCAATTAGTTCATTTTATATAAACTCTATGAGAAAATGTCTAAAATGGTACCACTTTAAGTGAAGTTCACACTTTGGTACCCATTTAAAAAATGGTTATGAAAAGGTACCCACTTTTTCATTAATGTCCTAAAAAAATACTTTTTAGTTAAAAGTGAGTATCATTTTGGCACAATTTCGATCCAAATTGGTACCATTTTTTGCTAAAAAGTATCGTTTTGAGATATAAATGAAAAAGTAGGTACCTTTTAAGAACAATTTCAAAATTTAGATACCAAAATGTGAATTTTGATTAAAAGTGGGTACCATTTTGGACAATCTCTCTAAACTCTAGAATGGGACCTAAATGCTATCACCAAAAAAAAGAAAAGAGAATCTAAAAGACCTCGTTCGGCTCGTTCACCCTTTTATAATAATACATTAGCGACACATTATTAAGGAATTAGAATATTACTTGTAATTATAATTATATTCTATTACCTTTTTCTAGCTTGTATGGGCATTCTGTACCACTATATAATGTATCATGAGATCATGAATACATACACACATTATTACCCTTATTTTCTACATGGTATGAGAGCCTAAAATTCTGAAATCCTAAGAACATATTCCGCTGCCTTTCCGATCGCCACCGCCACCGTCTGGCTATGGTAATCAGTGCGCCTCTCTCCTAATTTGATCGGTCCGTGCGTTAAGCCACATGCATCGATCCCGAAGCTCACACACCACCATGTTCCAGTCACGCGCCGTCGTCGGTCCGATCCACTGCCGGTTGGTTCACCTGCTGTTGATCTATATATGATTTTGCACGATGTCTGCTTCTGAAGAACATGCTCGTATTGATGTTACACCTGAGGTTTCGAAGCTTCAGGATATGAGTGATTATGATGTGATTGCGATGGTCCAAGTCAGCAAATTATACCGAGCATGCTGAAAGGTCAAGAAAATTACATTGAGTGGTCTGACGCGATGTGCCGCACATTCCTTGCTAAGAACAAGATTGGGTTCATTGATGGATCCATTACCAAACCCCAGGATGGTCATCCTGATGCTGCTAATTGGCATGGGGTTAATGCTGCTATTGTCTGCTAGATTTTGCAAACATTGGATCCAGTGTTAAGATCTTCTACAAGCTTGTTTGCCACAGTTAAGGAACTATGGGATGACCTGAAGGAGTTGAAGGAGAAAGCCAACGCCGCCAGGAGGATGGCGCCAGCCTCTCGGCTGGTCGCCGCCGTCTTGAACGGAGGATCCACCACAGTTTTTACACTCCCGTCGCCATTCACCGACGACTTCCTCTGGCATCGTCCCTACCCGATATGATTTTGGCACTGCTCTGTCTGATGACCACTGTAGCATGACCATGCATGTATTTAATCAGTTCAATTCTCTTACTGGCAATGGGCCAGGTAAGTCTACTTTGCACTGGATACTTGATTCGGGAGTCTCATATCACATGACCGGTGATAAGGGTTCTCTTACTGATATTACTACTGCTATTGACACTGTGAATGTTGTTCTTCCTGATGGCTCTGTGTCATCTACTACCCAATATGGTTCTATTTGCTTTGGTACTCTTACTCATGTGCTATTCATACCTACTTTATGTTGCAACTTATTATCATGCTCTAGGTTGTCATATGCCTTAAAATGTCTAGCTTTGTTTACTGAAAACTATTGCATTTTACAAAAAATCAATACAAGGAAAGTGATTGGCGTGGGTGAATAGAAAGCGGAATGAGGGTGTTTTGGCTCCGTCTGCTGGATACTCGTGATCATCCTCCTATCTCGCAGTCTCATCCGACAGTTGCTTCCGTGTCTTCTTCTGATTTATGGCATCAGCGTCTTGGGCATCCTTCCTCTACGGTGTTGTTTTTAGTCTCTTTTATTGATTTTAGCACTAATAAGACTTCTGTTCCTTGCTCTATATGTTATATAGCAAAACAGACTATACATAGTTTTCCATTGAGCTCTACAAATGCTACTGCACTATTTCAAATAATACATTGTGATACTTGGGGTCCTTATAGAACACCATCTTCTAGTGGTGCATTTTATTTTTTAACTATAGTTGATGATTATTCCCGACATGTTTGGGTTTATTTATTAGTGGCTAAGTTAGAAGTAGCTTCTATATTTTTGAAATTTTGTGCCTTGATGAAGAACCAATGGGGCTGAACCATACTGCGTGTTCGGGCTGATAATGAGACTGAATTTTTGCCTTTGAGATCTCATTTTGCTGCACCTGGGATCATTTTTGAGACATCTATGGTTGATACACCATAGCAGAATGGTCGAGTTGAAAGAAAGCATCGTCATTTACTCAATGTGGCGTGTGCATTACAGTTTCAAGCCTGTCTTCCAATTGGTTTTTGGGGAGAATATATTCTTATTTCTGCTTATCTGATTAACCGGACACCGACGAAGCATTTTAATGGTCGTACTCCCATTGAGTTGCTCTATTGGCAAGCTCCAAACTATTCATCCTTAAGAGTTTTTAGATGCTTGTGTTTTGCTATTCATGTTCCCAGATATCGTGACAAGTTTGCACCAAGAAGTCGGCGTTGTTTGTTTCTTGGTTGCCCTGCCGGAAAGAAAGGCTATCACCTTTTTGACCTAGAATCCCGCGTAATTTTTACCAGTAGAGATGCAGATTTTTTTGAAGACCAGTTTCCGTATTCCACAACTCCGACATCGGTCTCATCAGAAGACCCCAACGGCGCTACCACCTCACCTCTGGCCTCCTTATCGTTGCTACCGGAGTCGCACAGCCCATTGCCTTCGGCCGTCGCGGCCCCATTCCTCCAGCTGCCACCGATCACCCACCACCGACATCTGCCAGTTCTCCGATGCCAATTGCCGCCAATCCTCCACCACCAGCTGCCGTCGGTCCCCTGCCGCTGGTCGCCACAGGCACCGACCCACCGGCACTCACCGGCCTATCCCTGGCAGACGAGGTTCTGTCGTCGGATCCCGACCAAGACCGCCAGATTATACTTCTGGTCGGACCAAATGTTGGATCGCCAAGGATGCCGCAACCTCACGCACCGCCGACGATGATGTCTTACGCTCCGCCTGCCCAGTCTCCTTCCGCGACATCTCCAGCTCCGGATAATTTTGCCAACGAGTCGCCACCTATCAAACACAATATTCATGCTTGCAAACCTCCTCCTTATTTGGAAGATTATGATTGTGATGATTATGCATGTGCTCTTACTACTGAAGACCCCTCCCCCTACTACTGCTATGTTCACTCATGCGCCGTCACTATCCTCAGGTTTTCTCTATCCTCTTATCGATTATGTAAATTGTGATAATTTCTAGTATGCATTCTAGATTTTTGGGTGCAATAACATCTAGTGCAGATCCCAACATTTATTCCGAGGCATCACAGCATGCTCATTGGCGAGATGCTATGATTGAAGAGCTTACTGTGCTTGAGCGCAATCAGACTTGGACTTTATCCCCTCTGCCTTTGGATAAGAAGGCGATTGGTTGCAAATGGGTTTACCGGACGTAGTTTAAGTTAGATGGTACTATTGAACGTAATAAGGAGCGCTTAGTGGTTCTCGGGAATCGCTAGGTTGAAGGGATTGATTATACTGAGACATTTGCTCCGGTTGCGAAGATGAGTTCTGTTCGCTTATTCTTATATGTTGAGGTCATTCGTGGTTGGGACCTGCATCAGGTGGATGTTCATAATGATTTCTAGCATGGTGATTTGCAAGAAGAGGTTTTTATGCGACCCCCACTAGGCTATGCCGCGCCCCATGGTTAGGTATGTCACCTTCAGAAATCTCTTTATGGTCTTCGTCAGGCTCCTAGAAATTGGTTTGCCAGATTGGATTAGGCTTTACGAGCATTTGGTTTTGTTCAGAGTAAGGCAGATTACTCTTTGTTTATCTTTTCCCGTGGATCAATTTCTTTGCATGTTCTGGTTTATGTGGATGATTAGTCATTGCTGGTAGCACTTCTGCGCTCATCCTTGAGTTCAAGAAATACTTGAGTTCTTGTTTTCATATGAAAGATCTTAATTTACTTAAGTACTTCTTAGGCATAGAGATTGCTAGAAGACTGGAGGAAATGTTTCTTTCGCAAAGGAAATATGCCTTGGATATTTTATCTGATAAAAGTTTATCTGCTTCTAAACCGACTGATTTTCCGATGGAGCAAAAATAAGATCTGGCGTGCGTTAAGGCTCCAACTTACCATGACCCCGAGTAGTACATGCGTCTGGTTGGGTGTCTGATATACTGATTATCACACATCCTGAGATTAGTTATTCGGTTCATACACTTGTGCAATTCATGAAGTCTCCTTGTGTTCCTCACTGGCAAGCTACAGTTCATGTGGTGCACTACTTGAAAAGTCATCTTGGTCAAGGTTTATTTCTCTCTTCCACTAGTGCGTTACAATTGACTGCTTATTGCGATTCAGATTGGGCTGCATGCCCAATTACTCGGTGTTCTCTTTCTGGATATTTTGTGATGATTGGTGATTCTCCGGTTTCTTGGAAGACCAAGAAGCAACATACGGTTTCTCGGTCTTCCGCTGAAGCGAAGTATCGTGCTATGAGTGTTACATGTTATGAGTTGTTATAGCTTAAGTCTTTATTGAAAGACTTAGGGGTTATTCACACATCTCCCATGCGACTGTTTTGGGACGGTTAATCTGCTCTTCATATTGCGGCAAATCTAGTGCTCCATGAACGCACAAAGCACACTGAAGTTGATTGTCATTTTGTCTGGGATCTTGTTCAATCTGGCACTATTGTTACTCAGCATATCCGCACGTCAGACCAACCTGCAGACTTGTTCACTAAGGCTCTCAGACGTAACGAGTTTCATTCCCTGCTTGGCAAGTTGGACATTTCTGATCCACATGCCCCAACTTGAGGAAGAGTATTAAGGAATTAGAATATTACTTGTAATTGTAATTATATTCTATTACCCTTTCATGGAAGAGTATTAAGGAATTAGAATATTACTTGTAATTGTAATTATATTCTATTACCCTTTCATAACTTGTATAAGTATAATGTACCATGCGATAATGAATACACACATTTTATTGCCCGTATTTTACTAAACCCGTTTTAATTATTGAAAGTTGAAACAAAAGAGTATCCGTTTTAATATGTTGTTGTCGATCAAAAATTGGTTTGTGACAGTCCAAACTACCCAAGCATAGCCGCCACAAGGTGAAGCGGCATCTCGGCGCCGAGGTTTTGAAACATGTTGCAAAAGAAGAAGCTTCAAGAGCCGTGTTTGTGTTGCCCATGAAAATGGAGGGAAACATAGACTTCAATTCTATTATTCAGCGACTCATCAAATCTTGTTCCCGGGGAAGATGGCTTTCTCTTGTGGTTACAAGTGTTTTAGGAGCTTCTGGATTAGCGCTGGCTCTCAGAAATGGTAAAGTTGGATTGCGTGGTGGGCATGTTAGTTCCAGGCAACAATGGGTGGTCAGCGGTTTACAAAACCTTGGAAACAATTGTTTCTTGAATGTTATTTTGCAGGTATTGCCAGTTTCTTTACTTGGGTTTGTAAAATCTTATCTTACACATTGTTGTATGTTTTGTATTCAAATTGCTATCTGGCTTTGTATAGGCTCTGGCTAGCTGCATAGAGTTTAAAAAGTTTGTAGAGGGGATTATTGAGGAATATGAATATGGAGTTGGAACATTGCCTCTCACTGCTGCTTTGGCATCTCTTCTGCAAGGTTGGTGGTACCTTTTTATTTTGATATACTCACATTATGGGTGCCTTCGAATTTGGAAAGATTTTTTAGATTTTATATCTGTATATCTCCCGTCAGAAACTTCTTTACACCAGTTTTATGCACGACTTCTGTAGCTTATCGGTGACCCTCCCTCTATCACACAGAAGTTTAAAGTTAGAACTACCTTATTTGTGATAAGAAATAATCAGTAGTTATATGTAGTTTTAGAAAAAACTAGTAGTTATATAATTCAAATGTCAGGTGGAGTACTGCAAAGATGATGCCGTTGTTTTGATTGTTATGGTTATAATTCAAGTTATGCCTTCAATATATCGTACTCCCTCCCTCCCTCCCCTTCAATGTTTTTCTTTGACTTTCTGAGAGTAGGAGACTCACACTTGTATGGCTAAAATCTTTAAATGTATAGAATAAAAATCTATAGAAATTTTACTTTTAGGAAATATAAAACACGGCGAATCTAACAACATCTCACATGCTATTGTTCTAATTTATATATCAATGAAATTTCATAGTCAAAATTACACACTTTTGACATTCAGAAAATCGAAGAAGAACCTTAAAAGAGGACCAAAGGAGTAGTAGTTAATGACCAGTGATTTCTAGGATCGTCACTGTTCAGGAGTTAGTTTGAGAGGACCTTCATTCTTTCAGTGAATGGATATTTCTTCATCCTCTTATGCTTTAGTTTGCATTGGTCAACAACCTCTTCTCCATAAATGATGAATAGATCAGTGAATGTAGGCAACAATACTCTGGTCAACAAACATCTGCAACTCTAATGTTTTTAGCAATGAGCCTGTTATATAGTCTTCATACCATCTTGATTTCCTTTACCTTTTCCAGAATTGTGTGATGTTCATGACAAGAGATCGGTGCGAAATCCACGAAATGTGATGGTTGCCATGGATCATTATGTGCCAAAATTCAACTTAACTTGCCAACAGGTTACTTTTGTTGATGAGCATTTTAACTTTTTACAACATGAATGACTGAGGCAACCTAAACACTTCAATCATTCTGCATGTAGGATGCAGAGGAAGCATTCTTTCATCTTCTTTCTTCTTTAAGAGAAGAAATATTAGAATGTTATGTATCAAATGATAGCTCTTTGGTTGATGTGACTGCACCACACAATTTCAGAATTATCTCTTCAATGATAAGGTCAAAGGAGTCTGAACAACAAAGGTGGCATCGAAGTTATCTTGGACCTTTTGATGGGACTATTGGCAGTGTTTTATCATGCCAAAAATGTTCATCTCAGGTTGATTTTACTTGTTGGAACTTTTTCAGTTGTGATAATATTACTGTTTAATTTATGATGAAAATTGATTTTGAGTACTCCCTGTGTCCAAGCTGTATTTGCACTCAGTTTGGTCAACTTTCTCAAGCCATGTTTGACCACGGATAACTTTAGTTGTGCATGCTAATGACATATACTTATTTGATATTTAGAAAATACACGGTGCAAGGAATCTAACAATATTTCACATGATGATATTGGTGCCTATGTACTAATTTAAATTTATAATCAAACGTGATTTGAGAAAGTTGACCAAAATGGTGCAAATACAGGAGACGGAGGGAGTAGTATTTTCTAGAAGTTTTGATATTCCATTTTTGACGTTACATGTTTGAAAGAAGTAAGTGTGCTTTGACTAACATAATTGATCTCAAGATTTTGTTGTATAATTATTCTCCCATCGCTTAATTGTTTTTATGCTTTAAGATCACTATTAAGTGTTTTTGCTAAGATGGGACTTGATAGTTAGGTTTGTTTCCACTGCTGTCAGAATATCCTGTGGCTGCAATGTGATAATGGGTTTCTTCGCATTGTTCAACTTTGAATCTTTGATTCTTCTAGTCACACACACACACACACACACGTATTGGTGTACGTCTAATCCTACTATTTTGGAACTTGGTGGTGTATTTTGAAACTTTGTAGATTTCCCTGGATTTTCAGCTGTTCCACAGCTTGCACATTTCACCAGTGCTCAGATATGGGGGTGCAATAGTAAGTTAGAGCAAGATTTCATCCATTAAGTTATTTGGAGCCAACTTGTTCGGTTCTTCATTTGATTCATTGCTAAGATAACTTATAGGATTCTGGTTGCTCTGTGGAGGATTGTTTGAGTCAGTTCTTTGTCTCCGAACAACTAGAGAATTACTTCTGCAATCACTGCTGGCATATTGGAGCTTTAAAATATTTAACCGTTACTAAGAACCAGGTATTTTGCATTTTTTTCTTTGCACCTATTGTTAACCAGGTCTGTGTAGTGCATGCAAAGTTATTCCAGGAGTGCTGTGAATGTGTGCCAAAACAAAAGACTAGCGTATGGTTTAGATTGTCATATTACACTCTTCTGATCTCAATCTTGTGCTATCTGGTCAGTTTTATTGCATATTTCTATTTTTATAATTGCTGTGCAATTTTTTCTTAGGCAGATATTGAGGAGCTTAATCGGTGTAATGAGGATGATTCATGTGGCTGCAAAAACCTACCTTCTCTTAGGTCATTACCATGGTCTAATAGCTTCTCAAGAACTTTCAAGCAGCTAATTATAGCACGTAGTCCACAGGTATCTACAGTGTCTATGTTGTATAAAAGAAGAACTAAATTTGCGGTGTATACAGCATTGACCTTTCTGTATTGATAGAGAATTGGGTTGACCCGGACTACTGAGATCCTTCTGTTTGTGGCTGAATGAGAAAGGAAGTCACAGTCGGTAATGAAAAAAAATGTTATGCTGTAATTCATGTCCAAACAACAATTGTATCCTTTAAATATAGGTATCATAAACCAAATCCCATGTTGTCAAGTTATGCATACAAACAATTGGTTTTTGCCTCGCAATGCTTGGATATTCTGGGATTATTAATCAGGGTGGTTTAATTCATATATTCTTCTAGGGGTGATAAACAGCTAAGCATCTTGTTTGATTCTTCTAGGGGTTTACTTCATATATTCTTCTGTAAACTATTCAAGCTTAGAACCTCTGCTCTTTGTTTGATTATAATTTACTTGATGTTATTGTAAGCTAGTGCATGTTTTCTTAATATACATTTTGACAAATTAGTATAGGAAGAGTAGAGCTTGGCCCCAGTCATTTGAAGTTTGTTATGTTTTGGACTTGTACAGGTGATGCATATATGGAGATGTACCTACCAATTACCTTATTGATCCTAGTTCCAAACTCTAATTAAATATTGATTTATATTGCACCCTGGTTAAATTGAGAACGAAGCACCAAGAATACCGTCCGAGCTCTGAAGGCTTTTCATTCTGTTACAAATTTAATCTCATGTTAATTTTACTTGATATGGGAGAATATTTGACACGCCTTTACTATTGTCATTGATTTTCTATGTGCAGATTCTATGCATTCACCTGCAACGGGCGTCAATGAATTTCTATGGAGAACCCGTTAAACTTTTGGTACTTAGCCTTCTACTCTTATTTTCAAGAGAGACTTAGCTGTTATATATTCAAGACGGCCTTGGAGCAATGGTTAAACATTGCTGCTAGTGACATGGAAGTCACAGGTTCGGCCCTTGGAACCAGCCTCTTGCATCATTAAAAATACAATGTAAGGCTGTCTAGTCCTAATGGACTGGGCTATCTCTCCCAAACCCCACCTAATGGGATTGATGAGCTACCGGTGACTTAGCTGCTATATGCTGAGAAACTTATAGCTCTAGAATTAACTATTTTCGACAAATAACTTTTGTTCCTAATTCCTTTGGATCACATCTGTTCTCCTTGGAACATGAGCATTCAGACTAGATATCTGTTTATTTTGCAATAACATTCATATGCATGAGTCTCAACTAGTATATAATATGGATTAGACTATTACTTCTTTTCAATAATCCTAGGGGCACATTTCTTTTCCATTGATTTCTATCGAATTGTAACTCTTTTTCAATAATCCTAGGGGCATATTTCTTTCCCATTGATTTTGGACCTGTCCCCTTTCATCGAGCGGGGAATAAAAAACTTGGAAGAAAAACCGTTGGATAAAAATCAGCCAACCAATCATCCTTGTGTGGACCACCAAAGTATCCAGCTTGATACAGTTTTGGAACATTTCAACGGGCAGACTGAGAGACAGAATTCATTTGGAAAAGAGGTCCCCAAGCATCAGCCAACACCAAATACCCTTGACAATGTGTGTGGCATCAAGGAGCAGTCAAATATGCTTGAAAACGGTGGCTATGCAGACACCACTATCCGATTCATTCCTAACAATTCAAATTACAAGGTTAGCTGTTGTCTACTGGAGTTTCTTTTTAGTAAGTAACAAATCACAATACATGTCCGTCATTCTTGCATTGATGCAACTACATCGCGTTGTGGATATGTTAAGAGTTTCTACTTTGCTGATTGACAGTTGGCTATTTCTGGCGAGAAAGTAGATTTAGTCTGAAGTATGATATCTCCTCTATGGATATGTGCCATTTAACTACTTTGAAAAAAATCAAGGCATGCTGGTCAAATGCAAAGTGTTGGATGCTTAGTGATATCACGGTGCAATATTTGCACGAATGCCAAGTGTGTGGATTCTCAACCTGTCTCTCTCCAACATTTCTAGCAGCCATATTTGTTTAAAACTGCTAATTGCATCTATATGACGTGTGTCTTTAGGTCTATCCCTACTTCCTTGTGGCAGCGCTTTATTAAGTATTGCTTTAAGTGATTTTTGAGACTGCTACTGTCTTCAAACATGGTAGACTTATGAGCGTTTCTTTTTCTCCTGCTTAGGGTGGCCTGTTTGCATCTCAATCTCAACCCTCACGAGAACACATGTACAGACTGGTCTCGGTTGTGCAGCACTTTGGGAAAGTTGGAAGTGGTCATTACACGGTTTACAGAAGAGTGAAAGTGGAGACGAGAGATGAGGATCCCATCGTGCTACTAGAACCTACTCATGCACAGTGGTTTTGCATCTCAGATTCTGATGTTCATATTGTTTCGGAAAGGGATGTTCTGGAAGCAGAGGCTAGTTTATTGTTCTACGAAAAAATTGACTGATGTATAAGTGGTGGTGGTTTATTCTCTGAAGGTAGAAGTTTCTTAAGAGATTAGAACTGGTAGCATGTCATTTTAGAACCAAAGGAAGTTGCAGTCACGCTCATACGCCATACCAGACCATTTGTGTGATGTTCCTTTTCATTCTTTGTAGTGCCCAATGGACACTGCATCATCTTGTACTTATATCTTTTGTGAAGTTTGTCTGAGGACATGTTTTGTGAACATTGTGAAATAAGGATGTTTGCCCAACTCCGTGTCTAATTGATGGATCTGTCACATGATTCGTGGCAGGAAAAAGGGAAGGGAAAAAGAAGACAAAAATTGACAAACTTCTATTTATTAGTGTTTTGAAGGTTTGTTGGTTTGGAGATGTTAGAAGATTAGCGACAATAGAATGCATTGCCTCTCATTCAAGCTAAAATTCTGAATTAAAAGAAGATGATAAAAGAAAAATTAAATATTGAATGATGCAGTTTTTTTAAGAAGGAAAATTTTGAATGAAAGTTCTATTTTAGTGAGTATTGTTTGTGCACATTCAATTCCAAAAAGTTTTTACAAATTTTCTTTGCCTTATTTGTAGCTTGTGTTGCGGAAACTAATAGGTCTATAATCTGTTGCCATGGCTGGATTTTTAACCTTTGGTATGAATACATACAATAACAGTTTGGTTCCAGTCCTTTCTTGTAAGTTGCCCTTCTTAATTCTCTTGGATGCATTTATTAGTGGACCTTTCAATTCCTTCTAGTTTTATGTATAAAATTAGGAGGGAAACCATCAAGGCCTGGAGCTGCCCAAACCTTGATTGCCTCCCAGAGTTGTTCTTCTGTGAACGGTTTTGACAAAGCATCCTTTTGTGATACATAAAGTCTGTTTTGAATCAGATCTAGTAGTCGAGCTTCAGTGAGATGGTATTGAGGCATGTTTGAGTATGTGTCTTGATACTCGTAAATCTGCTTGGAATGTGCTAGCATTTCTCTATGCATTTGATCTTGTGAAGAAAACTAGATACATGATTTAGACTTTAACTCAACTATTCTTGATGCTAGAGCTCTTCTGGTAGTCCACTTATGATAAATATGCTGAGTTTGAATCCCCAACTTTATTCCAGTTTAGTCGGGCTCTTTGCTGCCAATAATCAGCCTGATAAGTAGCTAGCTTAATTAGCTCACCCTTGATTTCCCTTTCTTGCTTCCTAGCCTCGTCATCACTATCTTTGCTCAGTATCATCTGCATCCCGTTTTCTAACTTAGCAATTCTGAACTCAATATTCCCATATGAGCAGTCATGCCAATTTTGGAGATGAATCATAGTTATATCCAACCATTTGGAAAAAAAGAGTTGGAAAATCTAGAATTGAGATTCCTTAGAAGGCTTGTCTTGCATTTATCCATATTTTGCCAATAATATTTGATGCTGCCGGATATTTTGCCCATAATGATTCAAACCTTCTTAATTTTCCATATATTTGAACCTCTCCTTCCAGGTTGATGATCATGGGACTATGGCTTGGAATTGAAAATGGCAGCTTTCGAGAAGAGCTTGATCCATCCAGGATTCGCTAACGATCTGTCCAATCTCTCCCAAATTCTATGTTTACGTTGCCTCTCATTTGACCATGTGAACCAAGTGCTAATGTTTGGAATCTCTTCCAGCCTTAATGTGTCCATAGTGTTCAAAAGTTCCAATGAGTCATTCAGATCAATATCTAACCCTCTCTATTTATCAATATTTGATAACACTTGATTTCAGTTTCCTAAACATAACAGAGGGTAACCAGCTAAATCCTCACAATTCTTCATCCAACTCCACACTTCAGATCTCCCATTTTTGTTAGGGCATCCATACATAAAAAGTACACACCATGACTGGTGGCAGTGATCTATTATCCCAGCAGCTATTACATTAAACGAGTACTCAATAATTTCTAACTTACCATTCTTCGACAAAAAAATGGATAGACCCCCGAAGATTCCAACCGGATCTACTAAAAGTCTGTTCTTAAATTGAGATCCTGATGACCAAAATTCTAAACATGACTTAGAGGACTTCGTTTCCATTAGAAAAGCAAAGTTGATGAACTTTAATCATCACATTGAAGTAAGTCTTTGCAAGGGGCCAACTGAATCCCCTGCAGTTCCACAACAAGATTCTCATGATTTCTCCGATGGTTGATGTGGGACCACCACCGGTAAACCCTCAAAAAGGTCAGCCAATAAGGTTTTGATTGTGATGTTCATCATCTGGAAGATTAAAAACAATATCATCAATAATAACCTGTTCAGATAAGGCATCTAGACTTGTTCTTGGTTTCTTTTCTTGAGAGTTATCTTTCATTTGCACATCATCTGCCTCTCTTTAGAGTCTTGAGGCCCCGGTGCTTCACTAAGGCTCACTCTACTTTGACTTCTTTTGGTTGAGATAACACAATAGGCCTATCTCTATAAACTGGGAATTCCTTGAATAACATCTTTGTCTTTTTGGAAGATATGTCCCCTTTTAGAAACCTTCTCAGCCAGTTTCTTTATTTTTGATCCACTCCACCCGTTGAACGATGTCCCTAGGGATTTTAAGAGCCCAAGTAACTATAAAGGAAACTCATACGAGGGGGAAGTTATAAGGGCAAATTCAGATCTTGATTTTTCTAATGAATCACTTGGTCATCAACTATTTTCACTTCCACCCCTAGTGTAACTTCATCAGTAAGTTGTTGAGTACTAATAGAAAGTGCTTAAGTAATAATAGGCTTGTTGATCGGTCCAGGTGGACCAATCAACCCTAAATCCAAGGTTTGATTAAATTGAGGAGGAAAATCCCGAGCTTCTATCCCCAAAGTAGGGATATTAACATGCATGTTATTGATTGAGAATGGATCAAAATCCCCCGGTGCAGTGGGACCTGTAAGTAAAGGAAAATCAAGATTATTCATATCATCACCTTGTAGCATCTTGGATCTTATCACCTAATTCTCCAGGATTTGTATCTCAGTATCTCCTAAAGCATTCTGCTCCTCATAGTCTCCATTAGTGAGATCAATAACGAAATATGACACTCTCAGTCCACTTCTTTCTCTATGGAGTGAGGATTCACCTACATGGAAACCACCGTTCCACCTTGTAATGCAATTTTGGTTCAAACCATTACCCTGATGGGTGCCATTATATTCAGTGGAAGTGAGATCCTCTCTTCTTGTCTGACTTGTGTAGACACTGCTGATTTATACTTAATGACTGGTAAATCATCATCAACTAACAATATAAGTTTATAGCCATTTATGATATTTCTGGCCTCATCATGGAAAAAGTTCCACTGATTGTCTACAAAACACAGTAGAAGTCCGGGGCTCAAATTCTCATGGATGTATAATCCGAGTGCATCCGTGTATATCTTCGCTAAATAATCAATAAATAGATCAACTCCCCTTGCTGCAAAATGCTTCAGCATATAACTATTCATAAATTCTTCTAGCTCCTAATCATCCACCCAATTACATCGATATGATGGGTGCCCTATCACCCAATATCTCTTACAAAATTTCAACACATTTTCATATGCACATGGTATCCAATACTCATGACCATTCAGATTCTGTAAGTAGAATCTAGGGATGAAGGGGAGAGTCAGGTCTATTCACACCCCCACTTAGTTTCTTTGAGGTATTGCACATTCATATTTAGATGATATGGCACATTTACTCTCTCCACGTCTCCTATCATTGAAGCTAAGTCCTCTCCTGCAACGTGATTTATAACTTCTGATGGCAGATTAACTAGTTTGATCCAAACCAAGATCTTTGTGACTTGGACGCTGGCCAATGGATATGAATATGTACATCTTATCAAGCATAGTAAGTCACCTTAAATGACATAAGGACCATTGTGAAGAACTGCCAGCATCCCCACTTCAGTTTTGAATCTAATATTTAGGAACTTGTAGTGCATATTCACAATCCATGCACGTGGTCCCCAATGATTTTGAAAGTACATGGAAAACCTATGATTACTGAAATCACGATTATCAAATCCAATAACCCAAAAGGCAAACGTGGTTGTGGGGTCTTGGAACATTAGATGGTCCTAGGTGATCTGGATACACCCGCTTCTTCTGGCCAGTCTAAATGCAGATCCTTGAAATGGGCCATGCATCACCCCATTATCACTGGAGTTATTTTCCAGATTATTTGAGTAGCTTGTTGCACATGCATGTTGTCCATGTATCCTTTTGGGTCCGAATCTGGTAAGATGCCATTAAACAATTTGCAGAAGTTCTTAGAGTTCACTGAGTAAAGTTGGGGATGATGGGTTGGGTAGTGTTTGCTATTTGAGGTTATTACTACGTTTGGTAAAAGTTGCAAGGTATAAACTGTGGGCTGTGGGTATTTTACCTTAAGTGTAGTCTCCTATTTATAGAAATTTGATCTCATCGTAGGTGATAATGGGAGTACCTGATTATGTGTCCTCTTGGAGTAATTCTGCATAACTTGGACATGGACAATTGTTATCCTCCTATTTTTGTGTGCTCTCCTATTTCGTGTCTACATGTAATGATCTTGGTCTGTGCACCAATAATTTTTATTGTTAATCTTTTTCCTGTTATTTTCCCAATGCTTACTAAATGCTACAATTGTTTTCTCTCTTCATTGTTTCCTATTGTTTGAAGATGGGTAAATGCGAAGAGGCTAATAAGAAACTTTCTTCAGACCTAAATTGGAGTTGCAATAAATGATGGAAGCACAGTAGCTTTAAATTCAAAAAAAGTGATCACGCTTAAAAAAGATTGTTTCTGTTGATGCGCTGCCACAACTGTAGCGTCTAAAAGAACTTTATTGCAAATACTCAAATATTCCCTTTTTCCTTTTCTCCTGGTGGATGCTTGATCTTTCCAATGATTTGGGAAAATTTTTAAATGTTTAACCACTACAGGGTAATGAAGATAGTGCCTCCAAACTTTAACTTTTAGAGCCTTTAATGCTGGAAAAAACTCGTACAGTAACATCTATACAAAGCTCTCCTACACCTTTATGATCATGGCTTAGGGACTTATACAATGAATTTATGTGCTTTATGACAAAAGTAGAAAGACTGAAATGTACAAATACTTTGGAACAGACAATCAACAGAACATATTGGAAGTAAGAAGAGAAACTTGCAATAATCTGGTTCCCTGCACCAACACTTTTATCATACCTTGTTTCCTAATATCCTTCGAGCTTTCGTCCTTCAACCGCAATTAATATTTTTGAAAAATTAATTATCCATGCTCTCACTTTAGTGAGAGAACCCCTCCCCCCACTTCGATTCTAGATCCATAATTTTTGTTCCTCCTTGTATGTCGGAGTTGAGGTGGTGCCGGAGCACCACCCCAACCCTCACTGAATCTTCCCTTGCCAACCCCCTCTAAATTTGCTCATACATAAAGAACTCCAAGCCGCTGCACTGAATCCTCTTTGTATCTCTTATTCGCCCCTTAAAAAACAAGTGCAGATCTCGACTATCCTACTATGAATTCTCTTTAGAGTTAATTAGCTGCAAATATCTAGTGATGCCAAATAAAATAGAGTTAATTAGCTGTAACTTGCCAACATGTGATAATGTCCTTGAAGACCAACCCTTGAGCTTTCCTCTTACCTTTTCAATCAGAACCGCACAATCCTGATTTTCCCATTTAACAGTAGATGAAGGTAAGCCCAAATATTGCATTGGAAAGTCACCTTTAAACACCTGTAGCACTAACACTATTTTCTTTACCTCATCCATTTCGAAAAATATTTTTTAAAATATTTTTTCTCACTAATGAAAAGCTCAGAGACATTCATAAATATTTGCAGATAGTCTTTCTACCATTCATTGAGTATGCATTAGCACAAAAAAATGTCAGTAAATCATCAGCAAATAATAAAGTTTGAACTCCCACTTTGCTACATATATGATTATAATCAATTCCTTCGTTGATAAAGGTAATGCTCCGCAATCTGGCCTAATATTTCATACAAATGACATTTAGTAAGGGTAAAATGGTACACCATGTTTAACCCTTCTCTTAGACTAAATGACTCTATATACCTCCCATTAAGTGACAAACAGAAACCCCAATTTAGGGTACTTTTTCGGATCCAATTTAACATAGAACTTAGGAGCTTCAAAACTTTAATCCAGTCCATAAGAAAACTCCAACTAATGCTATCAAAGGATTTACTAATATCAATTTTCACTACACAGTTAGGCTTCCTTATATCTATGCAAAAGTTCATGTGCTTAGAGCATATTGTGTGCTATATGTCTACATTTTACAAATGCAATCTGATTAACACTTATAATGTATGTCAACACTTAACTTAATCTAGCATATAACACCTTAGTTATCATTTTATATATTATAGAATAATATGCTATTGGCCTGAAATCAGAAGCTGCCCAAGGCTGAGAGATTTTTGGCAAGAGAGTGATAACTGCACTGCTTATGATTTTTGGAAATCCCCCTCCCCCCGAAGAAACCTTTCACTGCACTTGTAACATCATTTCCTATTACACTCTATGTCTCCTAAAAAAATCGAATTGAATATCCATCTTTCCCTGGGATTTTGGAGGAGTGAATATCCTTCAGCGTTTTGTATATTTCCTTTAAACTCACATGCCTAATCATTTCGAGTCCGTCTCTTGCGACACCGTCTTACTGTAAGACCAAGGACTTAAGTGATAATATGGAAGCATAAAATAGAAGCAGGTTAGATTTTGAGGGTCAATTAGCAATAAAAAAAACTTTTGGGGTACATTTTATAAAACTGAGAGAAACACAGGGATTGAGTTACAAATAAATAAAAAATCCATCTTCTCCATCAAACCCTAGTCATCGACGTCTTTTTCTACCGCCTCTGCACTGTCGCCGTTATCGTCGCGTCTATGCTCACTTATGCACCGTTGTCATCGCCATTCACCAATGCCGTTCGCCGGCTGTTCAATACAGCATTTTCCGTTCGCTGTCACCGTTCATCCACTAATACGTTCGCCAACCGTTCATGGAGGTTTTTGAGATTTGAAGAAACTTATCAATTTGCGGTTGCAAATGATTTTTTTGCAGAAATGAATCAATTTGATGATTTGCAGAAACGAGACAAGGTTTTCGAGATCGTTGTCACTAAATTTGCAGAAACAACTGAAACTGGTGGTGAATCGAGGTTTACAGAATTGATGTTTGCAGAAATGAATCATCGTCTAAGAAACTGGTGGTGAATCTGGACATTAGCGTGTTTCTCTAAGAGGAGGGGGAGGAAGGGGAATTGGCGAGTTTTTCGGTGACGATTGCAATCCCGGTGACGATTACAGTTGTTGGAAAGGTAGAGCACCGGTGTCGGATTCGCAAGCTTCCAGTGAGGATTTGAAGCTTCATCAGTGTTTAGATTGATTTCCGGTGGGTAGCGTCGTCAACAGCAACGCCGTAAACGGTTTCCGGTGGGTGGCGTCGTCGTCGGCAACGTCAGTCGCATTTCGGTATCTAGGGTTCAACCAATGTATTGGGCTTTACTGCTCAATCATCAAACTGTATGGGCTGAAATAATTGATTGTATGGTTTTGTATTGGGCCTTATTAAAAACCATACACAAAAAAAAATCAAATTATAATAATGAATCATCAATTATTTTAAATAATTAATAAGTATTAAATAAATATAATCAAACATCAAATGAAAACTCTATAAAATCAATATTAAAATTTAAAAGACTATTTCATACTATTAAAACATCAATAATACATTAAAAAAATTCTAATATTGAAAAATAAGAAACATCAATTTTAAAAAATGACATGCTGAAAAGGTAACACATCAATGAAAAAGAAAATATAAGTTAAAAATTCAATTTTTTTTGTTACATATGAAAAAAAAAAACTAATTTGACATTCCACTTCTATAAACTAATGTTATTAGTTTTTGAAATGATAATTCACAGATGTAAGATGATACGTATCACTTATGTATATTACAAATAAACAAGACATAAAACATCAAACACCGATAACTCAAAATTAAATTAATTAAATGAATCATCACCGTCACAACAAAAATATATAAAATTAGCATATAAAAGTTGTAAACTTTAATATGAAGTTTTACATTAGCATGTAAAAATGTCAATCGCTAAAAGTATCAACCCATCAAACACCATTCATTACAAAAGGGTTCAAATGCCCTAAAAAATTGCTAACCTACAAATAGATTTTTTTAAATCAAGCTAAAACATCAATAGCAATCAAGCGCCTAAACACTAACACTAACAATCAACCATCATAACTAAAAAATCAATGCAATTAAATACATCCCAAACAACCAAATTCTATTTTTCCCGACTTGTTTTCCTTTGTTGCTCACTTATTCACAGACTTGCTTTCTCTCCTCCTGGTTTCGAAGATGATGACTCTTCTACTCCATCAACGCAATGATCAAAGGTCGATTTCCGGTCTTCTGTTCAAGGGAACACCTTCAGAAGTATGGTTTCTCATACAATTTTTTTATTAACTCATCAATGGCCTCGTAGAGCTCTGTCTTGGAAACTATTCCTGTGAAATAATATAAAACACCACCGATAGTAATTAAAATGTCAATATCTGTAATTAAAACATCAAAATAGCACACATTACATCAATGACAACTACATTGCGGAAAATTCAAATACATTATTTAAAACATCAATCTCAAAATTTAAAAACATCAAACAGTACACACTAAAATACCAAAAGAACAAAACCTAACATCAATTACACACTTAAAACACTGCAAACATCATATACTGAAATTAAATCATCACACAACCACAGATAAATAGTACTTTTAACCTAAACATGAAAGGTCGAACATAAAACCTAAAAGGTCAATAATAGTATTTAGAAAGTCACATATGCAAAATAACAAAATTTACAGATCCTCTTTCCTTCTCGATTGCAGAAGCTGTGGGCATGCATTCTTACACATCTAAGAAATAGCACAAAAACACAAAAACTAGCACAAATCGTGACAAAACTCTAAGATATCACATCCACAATCAAAACAACAAAACTGAACATCATTTGCACACTTAAAATACTACAAACATCAAATACTGAAATGAAATCATCACACCGACACAGATAAGCAATACTTTATACCTAAACATGAAAGGTCAAACATAAAACCTGAAAGGTCAATGACAGTATTTAGAAAGTCACGTGTGCAAAATAACAAAATTTACAGATCATCTTTCCTTCTTGATTGCAGCAACAGAGCGAAAAGCATTCTTACACATCTAAGAAACAACAACAACAACACAAAAACTAGCACAAATGGTAACAAAATCCTAAGATATCACACACAATCAAAGCAACAAAGCTGAACATCAATTGCACACTTAAAACACTACGAGCATCAAATACTGAAATTAAATCATCACACCAACACAGATAAACAGTACTTTAAACCTAAACATGAAAGGTCAAACATAAAATATGAAAGGTCAAACATAAAATATGAAAGGTCAAACATAAAATATGAAAGGTCAAACATAAAATATGAAAGGTCAACAACAGTATTTAGAAAATCACATCTGAAAAATAACAAAATTTACAGATCTTCTTTCCTTCTCGATTGCAGCAACAGTGGCAAAAGCATTCTTAGACATCTAAGGAACAACAACAACAACACAAAAAACTAGCTCAAATTGTAACAAAACCCTAAGATATAACACGCACAATAAAAATGAATATCAATTGCACACTTAAGAATAAAAATACCATAAGTATCAAGTGCTGAAATTAAAACATTACAACAACACTGATAACAGTATGTAAAGCCTAAAACTTGAAACATCACACTAAAAATGAAAAACGTCAATACCTGTAGCTAAAACATCACGACCAAAAATTTAGAAAACTTATAAATGATTATTCCTTCTCGATTGCAGCAGCGATGATGCAAATATCCTTAGAAATCTAACAAACAACAGCAGCAACACAAATATTAGCACAAATATGCAGCAACAACTCACAACAAAACAAAAAAAATAGAGAAATCCCTAAATATTAACACATTGAACAACATAAACCCTATAAATTCACATGAATAAAAAAAGCAAACAAAAATTTTAAAAAACAACAAAATATGCATAAAAACTCTGAGCAAAAACATTACCTTCACAAATTAACACAAAACAAAGCTTGTATAGTGTTTGGCTGGAAAATTCGCTGGAAAAGAGGAAGAAAAATGGAGATATTGAGCGGTTGAATCGAAGAAATTGGGCTAGAATTGAAGAAGGTGGAAGATAAATAGTGAAGAGAGAGAAGAAGAAGATTTGAGTTGGAGAGGAGAGAGAATATGAATGTTTGTTTCGCATGAGAGAGGAAAGGAGAAGAGAGAGAAAGTTTTAGAAAAAGGTGAGGAAATAATAAGGAAAGATTAATGTTTATATCTGGACTTAAATTAAAATAGTGAAATTTCACATCCAGCCCCTAGACTTTTAAAATTTTAATTAGAAACCCCATGCTCGATTCTTAACAATTTAATCCCTGGTATCGCTACGAGACCGTCTTGCACAATACTTTGTCAATCATTTCTGCTTGTTGTTGAATGGTTAATACTGCCCCATAACTTGCTACCATAGAATGCAGTGAATTTGTTGGATACTTCATCCCCAAGAGGTTCCTGGAATGATTGACAAAGTATTTTTCAATTTTCTACTGATCCACCACATTTTCTCCCCCACTTTTAGAGTGACTATATGATTTTGGTAATGCCTGATTTTCATTGATGCATAGATTTATTATCTGGGCCTATCACCTTCATTTAGCCACTAGAATTTATCTTTTTGTTGAAGAAATCTATTCCCAGCCTCTCTATGTTTTTCCACTTCCTACTTTAGTTGTATGCTTAGTTATTTGTTTGCTAACTGATAATGGATCATCATTTAATAAACCACGAGCCTTCCTACATTGTTCATGTGCTCTGCCTGCTTTCTCTCCAATTGCAACAAGTTCACTCTTGTTCAGCCTAGCCAGTGGCTTGTCCAGTACATGTAATACACCGGCTAGATACTCTAATGTAGTTGTTAGTTTATTTTCCCATATTTGCATCACAATAGTTTTAAATAGTGGTGATAATGACCACATATAAAAAATACTTGGGGTCTATCATTATTTTGTTTGATTCAAAGATGGAGAGGAAAATGGCCAGACAAACTCTCATATTTCACCTTACAAAAAACTTCTCTTAATGCTGTTAACTGGTCCTGATTGATCAGTTTCCTGTCAATTTTACTTATGATTCTTTTCCCATCATTCCTCATGTTACTCCATGTATACCGAGCACAAACTATTTTAGTTTTTTTACAGTTCCAGTTCTCCTACAATATTCTGAAAAACAAACTACATCATTCTCTTAAATTGGTGAGCCCCACACTCTATCATCCATTTCCAATGGGGAGTTAAAATCCCTGATAAGCTAAGGATTTTTTCTGTTTCCTAGAATTTTCTGAAAAATCCACAAGGATTTCCTTCTTGCTGCAATGTTAAAGCCATACACCACAATGTCGTAACATAGAAAATTTTACTCTTTCATTATGCATTCCATGTCAATCCAATGGTCCCCTGTATATAGTACACATATTTCATAGTAGCCTACTTTCCAAGCTACCCAAATTCTACCACCAGTAACTACATCCCCACCAGTCAACAAATTCTAGCCCAATCCAATCTTCCTCCAAATTTCATTTTTATTTCATTTAAAATTTTTGTTTCTAGAAGCCCAAACAGTCCAACCTGATTCAGTAAGCAAAACTTTCTGACCTGGTTGCGCTTTACTATTTCGTTCAGTCCTCTGATGTTCCAACATGATAAAATTATTTGCCATCGGGAGATTTTCTAAAAGTGAAAACTATCCTTTATCCGATCATTCTCTATTCTCTTGCATCCTCACCATCTTCCCAGCTTGTTGTGTATACTTGTTTGTATTCCCAACCTTCCTTCTCATTGATTTCCTTTTATGATCCCACGCTAAGGTATGGCCTAGACCCATTGATTAGCCCTTTATGATCCTGTTTAGGCATGCTTTCTACCATGGTATTCTTCCCAAGTTCTTGAATTTTCTTCTCATTCTGGTTAATCTTTACTAGAATGTACACTATTTTTGCATTTGTTCTTTCCCCAACTACACCTTCAGTCCTTAATTTCTTTATGCAACTTTCAGCCTGATGCCCAAACAAACCACAAACTGATAACAAGACACCATTCAAAATGTATATTTAGCTTCACTCTTACCTTATGTTAATTTAAATACAACAATTCATCATGCACATTATCAACAATCGTCATCTCCACTTGAACCCTTGCATAATATAATATTTCCTTTTCTAAGGTGGGCTTAACTAGACATAATGGCTTTCCCAGGGGGCTTACTATTTTACTAATAAACTTAGTTTTTAGTACTACATAGGTAACCCTAGGAGAGTTGTATCCAGACAAGTGTAGTAGGTTCACTAAAATCAATATTTTGGGACCAAGGCTTTACTACTCCCTCTGTCCCAGGGGAATCTGCACACTTTCCTTTTAAGGAAATATTTAACATACAAGAAGTCATAATTACCCTTACAAAATAAAAAATTTGCACAATTTACACAAAATTCTTCAAACCCTAAAATCCCTCCCACATCTGCACCGTAACCCCATCCTACCCCACCCACCCCCACCCAAAAATTATCACACCCCGCCCAATTTACTCAAAAATTTTGAACCCACTCTACCCCATCCGCGGATGCCGACAGTCACCCACCAAAACCCTAACTTCCCTTTTGGAACCACAATTAATTTCACCAAAGAGAGGCAAGGAAGAGAGAGGCGGAGGCGGAGGCGGAGGCGGAGATGGAGATGGAGAGAGGTGATGAGTCAGAGGTGGAGGTGAATGAATGCAATGAGTCAAAGGCAAAAATGAGGAGTCAGAGGCGGTGATAGGCAGAGGCAGAGGCGGTGAGAGGCGGTGAGGTGAGACAACGAAAAAAGAAAGCCAAATCTAGGAGGTAGAGGTGGAGAGAGGCGCGGGCGGGGAGAAGTGGAGGTGGAGAGAGGTAGAGGCAGCAAGGCAAGGCGGCGGGAGGGGAAGATAGATCTGGGTGGAGAGAGGCAGAGGCAGAGACATGAGAGGTGGTGGCTGAGAGGTGGAGGAAGGGGAAGACAAATCTGGACAGGAGAAGGGTTGAAGACAGGGGCATTTTAGTCTTTCTAAATGGTTAATTTTGAGAAGGACCTTCTCCCTCTGCAGGTTCTCCTGGGACAGAGAGAGTTATAAAGGTTTACCATAAAAAATACAGTTCGGTTCTCCAAATCTCATCCATGTGTACTTTGTTGACAAATTTAACCATAAAAACACCTTTGTCAAAAAGTCATACCCTGATTACTTTATTGCTCCAGATTTTTTGACAAAATCCTCCATGACCTTGTACGGGGGATCGCTATCCAGAAATTTACAAAGCACAATTGATTACCATTGTTTAGAGCTTTCTTTAACCTCTTCCCATGTAATCCCTTCCATATCCAACTCATCCACAATTACTGGATCAAAGTATGTCACATCTTGCTGCTTCTTTTTGTGTAGAGAACTCCATTTTTCACCTCTTTCTCTTCCACCCATTCACCCTACGAAAGCCTCTTGCACGCCAATCCAGAAGTTTGATTGATTGGATTTGAAGTCTCCCCTTTCTCTAGTAGTGTAAGCTTTCTTTTTATCGGGGTTGAAATACCCAGATTCTCCACATCTTCAGTTGCCCTTTTTGATAAACCCTCTTTCTCTAGCACAAATTTGGGCGTGATGCTGACCTCTAATCCCATACCATCATCGTGTAAAAACCCTTTTAAACCTTCCCTAATCCTAGATTCTTCAATTCTAATTCCTTCCTTTGCTCTGGACTTTGCCCGTGCCAATTCATTTTATGGTTTAATGATGGTCTTCTTCAACACTTTCTTGTTGCCTAATCGACCTATGAGTGGTGCAGCTCGATATTGAACTCACCAAATAGCGGAATGAATATTGACTGAGGAAGACACATGGTAACCGTGAAATATCACTCACTCAAAGCTACACCTTAAGCCTTTATTTACAAAAGTGATTATTATCGTGTAATAAATATTAGAGAAGTGCATATATAGCCCTATATAATTGATGAAAGTGCAGATATAACCCTGCAATAATTGATAGTGCAAATATAACCCTAGACATTTAGGTTATGTGCAAATATAACCCTTTTCGGGAACTTTTAGCCGAGATTTCATTAAAAGACATTTTTGCCCTTCTGAAAAAATAGGAAATGATGTTATTGCCATTAGCATCATTATACCTAAATATTGTCGCTGGACCACCGTCGGACCGTCGCTGGACCACCGTCGGACTGTCGCTAGACCACCGTCGGACCATTGCCAGGTCGCCACTGGACCGCCGTCAGACAACCGTCGGACCACCACTGGCCCGGTGTCGGACCAGGTAGGGTTATATCAGCACATTATGAATTTTGATAGGGTTATATCAGCACATTCCTAAAACTTATAGGGTTATATCAGCACATTCATAAAAAGTGTAGGGTTATATTTGCACACACTATTAAAAACAAAGTGTGATTTTAGTACAATATCAACGCCAACTGCATGCAACAACCGTTTCAACCTCTTCTACGGATTGTCGACATTCCACAATGTAATTCTAGTTTGAAGAAAGAGATTTGGTGAGGTTGACGCAACGGATGTTGAAGTGGAAGTACGGGAACCTTTCAAAAATGGTATCTTCATTCGAAATTTCCCTTAATTCACTAGATTAATGCAATATTGAGTTTGATTATGTGATTTTGTTTTGCTTCTCGTCACATGAATTGAGATAAGCGGTATACATGGTATTGAATATAAGGATTTGATGGCATTTTTAAAAAAATTTTGTTGAATTTAGTCCGGATTAATGATTGGATAACCTTTGGTGTTGTGTGTGTTGTTGTTATTTTGTTGTGTTTTTCAACCTAGAGTTTTTAATGTTGATGGATTTTGCTTTTATAATATGTGCTAATATAACCCTACACTTTTTATGAATGTGCTGGTATAACCCTATAAGTTTTTAGAATGTGCTAATATAACCCTATCAAGTTTCATAATATGCAGATATAACCCTACCTGGTCCAGTGGCGGGTAAGCGTATAATTGTCCGCCCAAATTTAGCTCTTGGCCGAGGGCATTTTTGTCATTTTGGGGAGGTCAACGGTGGAAATACACGGTCAACGCCGAAAATATCACCAGAAGGTTATATTTGCACTTTCGTTAAGTAGTTAGGGTTATATTTGCACTAAAAATTATCTCAGGCTTATATCTGCATTTTCTCAATTATATAGGGTATATTTGCATATTTCCCTAAACATTAAAGTCTGCAAAATAAGGGGTTGTTGGAGTTTGATAAAATAATACATAAAGAAAATGAGTTTTAAATCTCTATTATAAACATTTTTTTTAGAGAAGATGTTGAATATCTTGCTAAAAGTTTATTAAGAAAAAAAAGGAAACTGATTAAGAGATAAACTAACAAGATCTAGTGTTTAACTAAATAACTTAAGTTCCCCTTCATAATTTATCCATGATGTGCAAGGCAACATACTCATGTATTAATTAACAAAAAAAAACGAAGATTAAGAAACAGAATCTATTCATTTCCTTATATGTACATGTGTTAGATTTGAAAACCCTAATTCAAAACATGTATATATATCTTCCCTCCATATATACCTCGCAGTTTAACTTTATGTATCTAAGTGTGCACATGATATGTGACTTTTGAGATCGTCCTCTGTTTGGTTGTATAATATTTATAAACACTATACCCATCTAGATCTATCATTAAACAAGAGTAAAATACTGGACTGCATGTGTTTGATATCAATTCCTCACATAATTCATAAGGCTAGTTATGAATTGGAGTTTTCTTTCTGGCTGGAGAGTAATCCATCATATCCAATTCCTGCCTACTTTTGAGCACCTCCTTTGCTGGCTTGCCTAACAACTTGTCACCTTCATTTTTGCTAACAGAACTTTCATTTTCCCTCGGCATAGTTCTTGCTGCAAAATATAAAGAAAAATCAATACTCATCCTATAAAAAAAAGGGAGAAAGTAATTACTAAGATATGAGATATTGATACCTTGAGAAGTAACTAAGAGGATGAAAAGAAACAAAGAAGCCAGGAGAGGAACTCGTTGCATCTTGTGGCAAACAGAAGCCATATACGTGTTTTGGTTTATGTGTGATATGTTCAGAAATTGCTTATGTACATATATAGCACTACGTACATAGAATTTGAGAGACAAGTTCGACTTGATCTGATGACTGATGTCTGATGTTTAGAGTTAATAATTAGAAGGTGATAGGTTGCCGCTGAATGGTTATTTCTTTTGGCACGTTGCGCAAACATTTTGGACCCTCACGGGACACAATGTCACCATCTATATGTAAGAGGGGTCTTGCATGAAAATTCCTCTATATGTGAGGAATTATAAATACTCCATGGTAAAATTAATCAGTAGTAATAAGAGAAACGAATGTATGGTCCTTTGTCAACTTTGGTTTCGAAAAATGAACAATGCTGAAAACCTTTTGATTATGAGAACCGAATTTAGGAAATGATCACTATGGAGAGAAACCCCCCATAACCGCCGGTATTTTAAGAATTTTTATAATGGTGCCTAAGAGACTCGGTGCAAAAGGTGTAGTGTTATAGGCACCGGTAAGTTGTATTGGTGCTAGAATTCTAGCACCGGTACCATTTACCGGTGCCTATGCATGAAATACCGGCGCTAGTAAATAGGCGATCGTTTAAAAAAAATCCAGTTAGTGAGAATAAACTCACCGGCCGAAATATGAAACCCAAAATGAACAAAATACCAAAAAAACTAAAAATCGAAGCTCATGTAAAAAATGGAAATTTCATACCACAACCCAAAACTTCATTACATATAATTGAAAATACATAACACCTCTCAATACATAACACTTCATTACATATAATCAATCATCATAAAAACTAGAACCTAATTTTTCAGAAACCCTAGATAACATCAAAGAACCAAAAGTGAGATCGGATCTGAGCTAAACCGGAAATTTTGATGGAGCTCGCAGCTCCGACCATCAACCAGAGCGCCACGGGGAGATTGAGTTGGAGCTGGTCCGGGAGATGGAGTCGGGGAGGCATTGAAGCTACGTCGTCGGCGCTAGGTGTCAAAGCGGCGGCAACGGCGGAGATGGAGAGGTGGCGGAGGAGGAGGGAGAAGATGAAGAGGAGGCAGAGGAGAAGATAATGAGAGGGAAATGAGGGTGGGTAGATTTAGGGTTTCAGGGGTAGTATATATAGGCAAAATTATAACGGTTGAGATTCAATCAACAAAAAAAATTAACAGTTCAGATGAAACAAAGTCGGGGTTGTTTTTAAAGTGTTGAGCACCGGTACCGGTGCCCAAAATGCTCATACCGGTGCCTAAGAAATCGAAACACAACTGCTTAGGGCTGCTTTGAATGGTTTTTTTATAAAAAAAGTTGAACCTGAGAGCAAACCTTGGATTTTTTTTCAAAGTGTTGAGCACCGGTTCAAGTACCGGTTCACAAAATGCTCATACCGATGCCTAAATATACGAAACACAGCTGCTTAGGGCTGCTTTGAATGGGTTTTTTTTAAAAAATTAAACTCGAGAGCAAACCTGGGAAATTTTTCTAAGTGTTGAGAGTTCAAAAACAATGCCTCCATAATCTCTACAAAATTTGGAATGAAAATTCAAAAAATTCAGCCTCCATAACATAGCACCGGTATGAATGAAAAACAATGCCGGTGCTAGTATTATTTGATCTTTAAGTTAGCTTTTTAATTTTTACTATTAGGTCCATAGAAGAATTTTGGAGGCGGCGAATCACAAAATTGAAGACAGAAAAATGCAATTAATTAAGAGATGATTGTGTCTTTAAAATTTGAGGTACACTGGGTGGACGGAAGCGCCACTAACATATTTTTGGAAAATTATGATGTTGCCCAAAAATTTTTTACAACGCTATCCTTCTTTCCAAAATATACAAATTTTGTTATTCTTGCATAAATATAGATATAGAAAATAAATTAATTTTTTGATGAAATTTGAAAAGCCCTACTACATGTTCTATAGTAATCTAGAGTTGATTACTTAGAAGATAGAAAGTGGAATCGAAAAGAATTATTGATATGTTCTTGTACTCGATTGTTAATAAATATTTTGTTACGGACTTGGAAAATACAATGAGGGTGTATAGGGTAGCATCACATTCGAACGGATTTCAATTTGGAGTTACGAATAAAGTTTTTACTTTGCACTTAGGTCCCTCCTAGAAAGTTGGATTCGTCGAATATCAAAATTGGCAGAACCAAAATGCAATTCAATAATATATGATCACAACTCTGCAATTTGGGTATGTATGGTTGAACGGACGGGTCTCGAAAGTCAACATTGATTAATTCTATAAACTTTAGGAAAATTACACAGTGGTCCAAAATTGTGTTACCCAATTACCCATTGCTCCAAAATACATGATTTTTGTTATTATTGCCTAAATATAAATATATAAAATAAATATTTTTTGGTGGATTTTTGAAAAGCATTAGTATATGTTCTAGAGTAACTTATGGTTGATTGTTTGGAAGTTACAAAGTGAAATTAGAAATGATTATAGATATGTTTTTGTGCTCAACTTTTGATAAATATTCCCTTACATGCACGAAAAATACAATGGGGGTGTATAGGGTAGGATCACGTTCGAGCGGATTTCAGTTTGGAGTTACGAGTAAAGTTTTTACTTTTTGCACTTAGGTCCCTCCAAGAAAGTTGGAGTCGTCGAATCACGAAATTGACGGAACTTAAATGCAAGTCAATAATATACGATCTTAACTCTGAAATTTGGGAATGTAAGGGTGAACGGAAAGGACTCTAAAGTCAAGATTATTACTTCTATAAATTCATGGAAAATTACATTACAGCCCAAAATTGTGTTACCGGTGATGAATTAATCATAGACACCGGTTTTTTGTGTACATGTGCTAAATATTGGTTTTGTAACACCGGTATTCAGTGCATACGCACCAGTTTTTTGTGTACCGGTGCTGAATTTATTCATAGGCATCAATTTTTTGTGTACCGGTGCTGAATTTAGGCTTTTTAGCACTGCTATTCAGTGCATAGGCACCGGTTTTTTGTGTACTAGTATTGAATTTTTTTATAGCCCCGATATCACTGACATACCGGTGCCTATGACATTTTTAGCACCGGTATTTTGGCACCGGGACATTTCTACCAATGCCCATGACCCGTTTTACAGTAGTGTAATATTTTGTTTATGAAATAAAAAATGTGAGCATGATGAATCACTGTCTTTGAGATAAAACTTGCCCAACCCGTAGTTCAAGGTTCAATGTAGATGTTCATTTCTCAAGGTACCACAGAGGCTCACTTCCTCGTGCATTCAAGTAGTGAGGAGGAACTCGAATTGCTATGCTCAGAATTCAGAATTGTTTGAAAGCAGGATGAGAGAGATATGAGAGTGCAGAAAAGTTGTGTGTTTAGAAGTGATTCAGGACAAGCCTTTTATAGGCACTCAGGACCAACATCATGTAACAAAGAGTTGATGAATGAGTGGGGCATTCAATAGAAAAGCAGAACAATTAATCCTTGAAAATACAGACATGGTTTGAACTTCTCAACATAAGCTTTAGAGTTAAAAACTGAACTTAGACTTTACTGAGTCAAAAACCTGAGTTTAAATATATCTGAGGGTTTTATATTTTTTACCACGTTAAAATCAGGGTTCTGGAAGGAGAAAAACCAGGTTTTAGTTACTGGACTCTAGAACTAACCAGGACCAAACAGATTAATTTGGGCTCAAGACGACCCGACCCGCCTCATCACATCCAGATGGACAGTGCGGAAGTTTGGCTGCGGCGATGTGCGTAGGAGGTCTTTATTCTCTTTCTCACTCAAAGTGGTAGTGAAGCATTTCCATATTTAAACTAAACAATCCCCTTTAAACTTCCCATGTAGGACTAAGAGTAAACTTTTTTTTTCTTTTTTCCTTTAAAATTGATTTTGGGCTGAATGACCCATTTTGCATAACTAAAAATCCCCCACTAATGCAAAAGGGAAAAAATTAATTTTTCTGATCATGTGAAAGTTTGACACTTAAGCATCAGTATCTTGCGATTAAACTTAAGCATCAGTATCTTGTTTTTGGAGTGAAAATATCTAGAACTCCTAACTGGTGATCATTTAAAGAACACGTGTCTTACTTGAATAAAATGAGTCCCGCGATAATTAACAACTTATAGTGGCCATAGTTTCCTTGGGAAAACTCATGAATGCTCTAGGAAAACAACCCTTAAAAGTCTTTCATAAAGGAAGGCCAGTCATTCACACTCAAGTAGGTCTTTCCATCAAGTCTCATTAGACCACCCAATCAGGGCTTTGAAAAGATTAAGAATGATTCATCGTTCAACATCACATTAATTTTTCGGTGAATCCCACAAGTCCATATCAAATTAGAATTATCTTGGATTCATTAAGAGCTTTAAGCTCATCCTCTCAACGTACACACATCACAGGAATGGTAAGTTTGTATGTTGTAAGTCTTTTCAAGGTTTTGTTTGACTTCAATTCGTTCGATAAACAACAAGAGTATCCACCATGAATTCCTCACCTAGCAGGGTTTCAATCCCATTTCCCTTGATGAGTCTTGGACTATCTTTCTACTTAGTCCCTCAGTAAATCATTCGGCTAAGTTTCTTTCTTATCTTATGAATTGTAAAGCCAGTACTCATGTCTCGATCATATTTCTCACACATTCATGCCTAATATGTATACGCCTTTTCTTACCGTTGTAAACTTTGATCAATACCTAAGGTTGCATGGGAATCACATAAAAAAGAGACAAGTGGAGTGGGTTTTCCCCACTATGAAATATCAGCCAGTAATAACCTAAGCCACTCAGCTTCTTGCCATGCCAAGTCTTAAGCTATAACCTCAGACTCCATAGTAGACCGAGCTATACAAGTTTGTTTGAAGACTTCCATGAGATAAAAACTCCGACTTAGGTTAAAACATAACCACTAGTGGAACTTACATCATTATTATTGGTTACACAATTCGCATCACAATGGCTCTATTTGGAAGAGCTTATAAGTTGCTTTGCTTATAAGCAAAATACTTTTTAGTGTTTAGTAAATTGCTAAAAAATATCTTATTTTTAAAAGCATAAGCTATTTTTTTTGGCTCTCCTTGCTTTCAAAATAAATTAGTTTTGTTTATAAGCACAACTCTGCCGAACACACTCAATACCCTTCCAAAACAGCTGGTATCCTACAAGATACGATCCTAAGTCCTTTTCACCTCTTAGATATTTTAATAAACGTCTAAGGGCAACCCAAGGTTCTCTACTAGGATTGTGGGTGTACCTACTTACTCTACTTACTACATAGGCAATATCGAGTCGAGTGTAGTTCATTCAAAATATCAAATTACCAATAATTTTTGCATACTCCCCTTGAGACACACTCTTCCTTTATTTTTCTTTAAATGAATGAGTTCTTACTGGCACTTCATCTAAACTATTAAATTTTCTCAGCACTTTTTTAACGTAGTGAGATTGGGATAGAATGAAACTATCTTTTTTTAGTAACTTTTACCCCTAAAATGAAATCAACTCCCCTAAATCTTTTATTTCAAATTAAGAGGATGAGAATCTTTTGGTTTCATTAATAGCATCAATGTGTGTTCCAAATAATAACATGTCATCTACATAGAGACAAATAATCACACATTTAAATCAAATAGTCCTGAATAAGCACAAAAATCAGATCCATTAACAATAAAACCAAAACTAAGAATCATTTGATGAAACTTTTCATACAATTGTTTTGATGCTTGTTTTAAACCATACAATGACTTATTATGTTTACACACCTTATTTTCTTGGCCTGTTATGGTGTACCTGGGGGGTTGTATCATATACATTTCTTCTTCTAGATCACCATTCAAGAAAGCTGTTTTAACATCCATCTGATGTACTAACATTTTATGAATTAAGGCCAAAGCAAATAGTGCATAGATTGTGGCTATTTTCGTTAGAGTTGAGTAAGTATAAAATAAGTCCACACCAAAAGTACTGAATAAACACAAACATCAGATCCATTAACAATAAAACCAAAACTAAGAATTGTTTTATGAAACTTTTCATACCATTGTTTTGGTGCTTGTTTGAAACCATACAATGACTTATTAAGTTTACACGCCTTAATTTCTTGGCCCAATATTGTGTACCCAGGGGGTTGTATCATATACATTTCTTCTTCTAGATCACCATTCAAGAAAGCATTTTTAACATCCATTTGATGTACTAGCATTTTATGAATTGAGGCCAAAGCAAATAGTGCACGGATAGTAGCTATTTTCGTTACAATTGAGTAAGTACAAAATAAGTCCAAACCAAAAGTTTGGGAAAGGCATTTAATTACAAGTCTTGCTTTAAATATTTCCATTGAACCATCAGTTCTTAATTTTCTTTTGAAAATCCATTTACAGGCTAAGGCTTTTGATCCTTTAGGCAAGTCTACTAGGTCCCATGTATGATTAATCATTAGACTCAAGTTCCATGTTAATGACTTCTCTATAAAAGCTAGCATTGATGAATTTCATAGCCCCTTCATAAATTTTAGGATCTTCCTCAAGAAGATGAAGAAAAATTACTGACTCATTTAATTCATTTACATCTTCGAGTTCAGTAACAAAAGCAGTCACGAAATCAAGTCCAAAATTAGTTTCTTTTTTACGTCTCTTCTTCTAATTTCAATATTACCATGTTTGGGTATATACACAGAAGAAGAACTAGTAGAAACATGAAGCACATTGGGAGATACATTATCCACATTCTTTAAAGGAAATATGCATTCAAAAATTTTTAGCATCTCTATATTCACACTTTGATTCATCATGTAATTTCACAAATCTATATGCAATACTATTTTCAGCATATCCCACAAATATGACACCCATAGTTTTTGGACCAATAGTGTCACGTTTTAAACTAGGCAAAACTACTTTTGCCAAACACCCCTACACCTTTAAGGGGCCGTTTGGTTCAACTAGGGAAAGAGAAAAGAATTAATGATACTCTTATGAAGTTAGAATTGAACCGCAGCCCAACTCATTAAATATTATCTTTAGCCCAATAAGGTTTAATCATGAATGGGCCAAGATGGCCATTTAATACACATTTAATAAGAATTACAGTTAAATGCAATGAGGGTTAGAGTTTAATTAGCATAAATATGAAGGTATGCCATTCATTTTGATTCATTCACAATTTATCCTGATTACTAAGGATCCAGTGGTGCAGGTTTTTAGAGTTGTCAGACGTATCAATTGGCACCGTCTGTGGGGATCGAAAGATGATATGGGTCCCAGTAAAACTCTCCTCTATGGCTATGAACTTAGTTATCAGGGGTTTGATTCCGTGCCTGTGGAGTATCATGACAATATGGCATGGGGCGATGTGGTGCTCATTTTTATCATGCTCGCTATCACAAAAAACCTAGGGTTTATGTGGAAGACACATCTCTGTTTCTGTCTTTGATTATTTGCATGCTAGGGTTCTCAGTTTTTGTTCTGCTTTGTCTGTTCCCTGTGATTCTTAATTTGTCTATTTATCTCTTAATTTTCTTATTAGTATTGTTCATATATACTAACATCAGCAACATAGGGCTACGTTGCTTGAGCTCATATATGAAATCTATGCATAGATATCATGTGGTCTAAAATTATATAAAAATATTTCAAAATCTTAATACAACTACAGAGTAAATCATTTTCCGAAGCTTGCCTTCTAGGTCTTAGCCTTCATTGTGTTAACTGGGAATTTTGTTACAGAATAGATACTTTATACTCAGGCCCACTATATACATGCCTAGAGACTTATATTTGCTATTTTTGAATATTAAAAGTATGAAAATCTTAGTCATAAATGGCCACTATTAGTGGAAATCTCAAAGGCATTTGACAACTAGAGGCCATGCTTGATTTCCTTGTCACATTTGTATAAAGGAAAGTTAGTTAGCTCATATTTTTATCAAAATTGAGTGACTCATATTGATTCAAGGAAATGGACTTGTGTAGGTCTTCATGTCCACTTATTTGATAAGTTCAAGGAAATTAACACATCTGATACACTCTTAAAGTGAGGACTCTGACATGAAACTTAGGCTATGCTTTGGAGATTCTTCTAGAAATTATTATTTTTATGATCCTTTTATAATTCATAGCACAAGTTTAGTAACACACTCTTTTGTGTAGTGATTAAGTTTTCCGATTACATGTTTTTCTCTCTGTTTGTGAAATTTACTGCAGCCTACCATTGCCTACTTTATTTAAGATTCTTACCAAGTGTTGTGTGTTCGGTTCTCTTGTTGATAGAGCATTGTCAATAAGTGTTCCTTCCAACTGAGAAGGCACGATAAAGTACTCAGTTTTTGAACTTGACTACTTGTTTATATATTGTTATTATTATTTTATTTTATTTTATTTTTCTCTTCAAGACTTTGGATGTGTGTGCTCTGGAATGTTCATGGAGTATGAAATTGACGTATGATTTTTTCAGTCTTCCTTAAATGCTAACAAGTGATCCATACATTTGATCTATTATGTTGCATTGCAAAATTCAACCACCAGTTATTTTATGTAGAAGATGAGAAAGACAATTTTCTTGATAATTTGTTTTCATCTTGCCGTATGTGGGACTTTAGAGCTGGTTTTGAGGTCGAGACATAGATACTTTTGGTCTCTCAATATGACTTAAAATATTGATAGTTTCTTAGCCCTTAGGTATAAAATGGGTAAAGAAATAGGACCATGGGAAGAACAATTTATGAGTGAGAAACGACTACGATGTGCAAATGACTAACATAGTGATCCTTGGTTATTTTTGTTGTTTTTAAAGCTACAGAGTTAAATTTATTAACGCTCTAAACCTAACTGGTGCAAAGGTTTTATGTTTACAAATTCTGCACAATTTCAAACATTTATGCGACTATTTCTAATGTGAAATTTGGTTTTACTGAATTTTTCTACTTCGTATTAATATGTTCCAACATAAGCTATCTAACCAAGTATGCAATAAATTAAAGCATTAACGGTGAAATCCACCTACATCTGCGGGGCCTGGCCCAGTTCAGAATGAATCCACTAATTAGAAAGATACAGTACAAAGTACATCATACAAACTACTTATCTTTACTAACTATAATGTGTGAATTCTGCTAGCTTCCATAACTACCGATCCACCTTGATCAGACTCTCTCTGACCTCGAAACTCGTCGATGCTGGATCTCCTCCTCCCGAGGAATTAAGGCATATGATTCTGAACTTTGAACAACAGGTCACGTATGTTGGAACATAGAATTCTGGCTCTTTGCAATTCTCTCGAAAGATTGAAAATCTGTGTGTAGATTTTCTCTGATTAAAACCGTAATGAATGCAGCCGCGGTTCTCCCCTTTTATAGCCATAAGCAGATCGGAATTCTCCATGATTATCTTCATAATATTCATATTCCTTATCTGCTTCTTGAAACATATCCAAATCCCATAAATAAAGGAATTTTCCTTATCACAATATCTCCCTCATATTCGATAATATAAACTCCATATTTGTAGAAAATTTTCCATGAATCAACTATGCTTCTATACACCTAATATATATCATAATATTTAGATTTCCATCACTCACAAATACCATAATATTCTGTCTTCTTTTTCCGTAAATCTTCTTGGCGTAAATATGCTGTTTCGCATGTTCCAACATGGAAAGTTTTTCCGTTTCCAAATATGTTCACACAAACTGCCAATTAAATATTCAATGCATATCACTTGACTTTACAATCTCCCCCTTTGGCATTTTGTGGACCGAAAATTTTTTGGCCATTAATCTCACAACGAAAAACTTGTCATC
This sequence comes from Rubia yunnanensis, assembly GCA_037428765.1. Taxonomy (NCBI): domain Eukaryota; kingdom Viridiplantae; phylum Streptophyta; class Magnoliopsida; order Gentianales; family Rubiaceae; genus Rubia; species Rubia yunnanensis. Next base: position 56,683,167 of record CM075069.1, on the reverse strand, counting down.
ACATACATAGGTCTTCCCAACTCCATCTATGTTGGAACATATGCACAATATGCACAATACTGAATCTGATAAAAAATTGAAGACCAAAGTTCCATCAAAATATGAATACCAAAAATCGAATACCAAAAACCGAATACCAGAAATCCAGGAATACCATAAAAAATAAACTTCAGATTACAACCAAATTATCCCAAAATTCTCCCCCTGGGACCAGAAATATGCCAAAGACAAATAAAAACAAAAAAAACATAAGTAGCAAGTAGACCCCCCTGACTGTGACATCTATGTTGGAACATAGAAAAGAAATCCCGTTCAGGAGTAGGACTCCAGCCGCACTTTCTCTTCCTTCAGTTTTTCCTTTTCTGCCTCTAGCTCTGCCATTTGAATGGCTATTGTCCCTAGTCTTGTATTCGTGACTACCAGTTTAGCTTTCTTTTTAGCCGATGAAGAAGTAGACCCAGAAGAACTCCACGGTAAATCATGCACATGCCTCAACCCGAATGTCTTCTTGTTCGGCCTCAGGAATTCCATATCAATAACCATATCTTTTGCCTTCCCCTTTACCTTGGCGCTCTTAGCCAGTGTTGAAATCAAACTGGGATAGACAATGACATGTATTGTCTTGGGAGCTATGGCTTGCCTCACCAGGTTCTGCTGAATAAATAGTCCAAGATTGACTGGCTTCTGTGTTCCAACACAGAACAGTAACTTGGCCATTTCTCTCGTCAGGGCAGTCGTGTTTGAGGATGGCATCCAATAGTTAATTACTATTTGATACAGGCCAAAGAACCTTGATGACAAGCATGAAGCTTGTGAATACCCTGCTTCAGGCCACTTAGCCTTGTACCCTTCTGAGATTGTCTCTAGTATTTGATCACCTGCTACTCCTAAATCCTCAGGAAACACCCCTTCAAACTCTAGTGTTTGCAACCCCAAAACCTTATTTATTCTGGCAGCTGAGAGATCCATAATCTTTCCTCGCACATACAACCTTCTAAACCAGGGAGAGTCAACTTCAAGATTTTCAGCCATCAAGTTGGCGTACACTTCAATAACCACTTGCATATTTTACTGCAGCTGGAAAGTGGCCGCCCTGTTCATCCCTATCAAATCTAGAAAATCCAAAAAACCACTCTTCCTGTATGCCTCCAGGTCTATAGGTCTCTCAGGAATAAACTTCCTTTCAGCAAAAACTTCTCTCATTTCTTCACATTTTAAATCAAAATATGAGAAAGAAAGTGCATCGCTTACAGGAAGGGGAGGAAGCACATTCCTCTTGGTAGATTCCTGACTCTTCTTGGCCCTTTTTGTTGGTGGAGAATCTTCTGGTGTAGCCATCTTTATCTTGACCTTGACTAACTGTAAGAATTCATCCAGCACTTCGTCACTTGAATAATTCATCTCAGAGTGTTCCTGTGTTGGAACATACTGAGTATCTTCTACTTCTTCAGTTTCAGTAGTCGGTGTTCCAACATACTGCACTTCTTCTGATTCACTTGGTTCTGCAACTGGTTCTTCACTGTGAGCTCCTTCCTTGTCATCATGAGCATCACCCGTTATATTAACCTGGTCTTCTCCTCCCATGTCATCATCAACACCTATCTCTTTACTATTTTCACCCTCAACCTGCTGTGTTGGAACATAGGCAGCATGTTCCTCTTCCTCACTGTCAGAGAGGTCAATAATTATTGGTTTCCTCAGCTCTTCCATTCTATGAGCTGCCCTCAAATCACAAAATTCTATAGGCAACCTATCAGTAGACCGAATCACATCTAGTCCTGAAGCATCCTCATCACTGATTTCTCTTATAACAACACAGCTCAGGCGAGGAATAGAAGAATAAATATGAAATTTGTCCTTCCCTCTGTACTGATCATATCTCCCCCTCAGAAACTTCACTTTATAGTTTTCGACATTCCACAACTCTCCAATATTTCCTGTCACAAATTCCTTGACCTTCACACTCAGAAATTCACCCTTTACGCTCTTAATCTTTGTCAAGTCTATTGTCAATCTATTAGCTTCTAACCATTCAAATATATCATCCATAGTCTTGAACTCCATCCCATGGATTTTAATAGTTAGAGGATTAGGGTTGATTACCTTTTTAAACGACCCCTTTCCTTTGGTACTGGGGCGTCCATCCTGATCTCCATCACCCAAACCAGAGTCACGGCTTTCTTCATTTTGCTTAACACCAATATCGGCCTCAATATTCTCTTCACATTGACTGTTATCTTCGGGCAATACTTTCTCAGAATTATCCTCCATTTGTTCCTTGGTTGCATCTGCCCAATGTTGCAGAGATTCCTGGTTTTCAGATTCGGCCGAGGGAGAGTTTGTGGTTGAAGACATTTTTGGCACAAAGCTGTTGTGGGAGAAGGATCGTGGGGGAGAGTTTGCAACTAGACTTCGAAGAATGCCAAGAAGAATGGGAGAGTGGTCGAAAAGAGAGGGATTCGAAAGGATTTGGACAATTTTGAACCCAATATAAACTCTTCAACTCTTCTCCTCTTTTTCCGTGAAATCCCTTTTTGGTTTTCCAAGATGGGCAATGATGACTCTTTTCCCTCTTGTCAACTCGAGGCATCACATAAAAAATAACTTCCAACATATCATTACTTCTAACCATACAACTATTCTTCTTCTATTTTTGCACACCTTTTCTTCTTTTCATATTTTTTGTTTTTTTTCTGATTTTTTTGACAGAAAATAATAAAACAAAAAAAAATATTTACATTTAACTAAAGGCAAGGATTACCTCAAATTTGACAAACACCTAAGTGTTGTCTGAGACTTTCAAAAGTGACAGTGTCCAACGGCTTTGTAAAGATATCAGCAAATTACTCGTGTGTTGGAACATAGACTACCTCCACTTCCTTCCTTTCGATAAGATCTCTAATAAAGTGATGCCTTATGTCAATATGTTTGGTTCTCGAGTGCTGGAGTGGATTTTTTGAGATATCAATAGCACTTGTGTTGTCACATAAAATCTTCAAGGGGATGAATTCCATAGTCGTTCATCATTTATTTCATCCATAATAATTGTACACAATAGCTTCCAACAGCAAGATATTCAGCTTCTATTGTAGACAAAGAGATCGAGTATTTTTTCTTCATTTACCACACCATTTAGAAACGCACTCTTGACATCCATTTGATACAGAGTAAAATTCATAGAGCAGGCAATAGCAAGTAAAATTTGAATTGATTCTAACCTGGCTACCAGTGCAAACGTCTCATCAAAGTAAAAACCTTCAACTCGTGTGTATCCTTGAGCAACCAGTCTAGCTTTGTTCGAGTAACATGGCCATTAGCATCAGATTTATTCTTGAAAATCCATTTTGTGCCGATGACATTAACACCTTTAGGGCAAGGAGTGAGATACCATACATTGTTTCTTGCAAACCAACCTAGTTCTTCTTGCATTGCAGCAATCCAGTAATGCCTCCTTGTAATTCTTAGGTTCAATTAGGGAGATGAAGCATTGTAATCCAGCTAACTTCCTGTAATCCACCCGAGGAACTGGTCGAGTACTTCGTGCCATTGATTCAGGTTGATCCTGTGTTGGAACATATGATACATAAGTGGGGGACAATGTTCCAACATGCTCAGTATCAACTGGTTCAACATCAGTCTGCTCAGATGTTCTAACAAGTAATGAATCTTCCTTGTCAGGTTGACGAGGTTGTGTTGGAACATGAGTGTTACCAGGTTCTTTTTCTTTGACATCTGAGTTTTGTCCTTCTTCAGAATCGTCCACAATAATATTGATAGACTCCATAGTGTGTTGGTCCAATTTTTATAAACACGATAAGCACGACTGTTAATAAAATACCCAAGAAAAATTCCAGTATCACTACGATTATCAAATTTTCCAATTGCTCTCTGTCTCCGATGACATAGCACTTACTTCCGAACACATGAAAATATGAAACATTCGGCTTCCTACCCTTCTAAATCTCGTAAGAAGTGTTACTGGTGAATGGACGCAGATATACTCAATTAATTGCGTAGCAAGTTGTGTTAATAGCTTCTGCCTACCATTTTTTGTGAATTTCTTTCTCGACTAACATAACTCGAGCCATCTCTTGCAGGGTTCTATATTTCCATTCTACAGCACCATTCTGCCGAGGAGTTATTGGTGCAGAAAACTCATGTTGAATACCAAGCTCATCACAGAAATCACTAAATTGAGAATTTTCAATTTCTCTACCAAGATCACTACGAATTCGAACAATCTTTCCAACTAGACTTCCTTTTTCAGTCTGTAACTTTATCACCAGACTTCTGAATACTTCCACAATATCAATTTTTTCTTTAAGAAAAGTTACCCATGTATATATGGAGAAATCATCAACACATACAAAGATATATTTCTTTCCACCTATACTAGGTGTATTGACTGGACCCATCAAATCCATATGTAATAATTCTAGAATTCTTGAGGTGGTTATATATTGAACTGATGAGTGGGGAGATCGAATTTGTTTACCTTGTTGACATGGTCTGCACCCAATTCCATCCTTGCTTGTTAGGGTAGGCATACCTCGCAAAACTTTTGCATTTGCAATTTTCACCAAGGTTTTGTAATTTATGTGATCGAGTTTCACATGCCACAGAATTCCTTCATCTTGCTTCGAGATCATACATCATACTTCTTGTTCCAGCAGATATCAATTATCTGATAATCGTATGCCTGAAAGAACCTTGACTTCCCCGTGTTTCACTAGGCATTTATCTTTCTGAAATTCCACAATCATATTATTATAACACAATTGACTTATGCTCAGTAGATTGGCCTTCTGGTCTTTCACGAACAGTACACTAGTGAATACTGGAAATCCTTCAATCTGTAGTTCACCTTTTTCAACCACTCGACTCTTCTTTCCATCACTAAACATAACATAACCACCATCGAAAGGTGTGATATTTGTAAGGAATTCTTGAGTTCCAGTCATATAGAGAGAGCATCCACTATCAAAGTACCACGAATCTCAGGAATATGATATAAATGACGTATGTGCAACAAGACATGTACCAAATCTTTTGACAACCCATACCTTCTAGACCGTTCTGGTTTTCTGGACTTTGCCTATGTTGGAACATACAGTGAGTTGACGTCCTGCCATTTGATCTTTGAATAGTTTCTGACATCTAACCTCAGAGTGACCTTGGTATGAATAGTAGTTGCAGATGAGAGGCTTCCTTTGATAGGGCTTGCCGAACTCTCTCCTTACCTCTCAAAGCTTTGTCTTGAGATTCGCTGGATTCTGGAGTAACTCGTGTGCCTCAGACTTGAGTGTGCCTGTGTTATACCCAATTCCATGTCGATCTCCAAAATTATTTTTCCATATTCCATATCCAGAATATCATCAAGCTTAGCTTTTCCAGAATTCAGTTTAGAAATTACTGCATCAAAAGTCTCAGTTCTCTTGGTTGCTAAGATCAGCTTTTCATTTAATTCTTCAATTTCCTTTCTGAGTTCAGCAACTTTTAATTGTAGTTCCTTTTTCGTTTCCATCAACTGCACTTTTTCTCCCTTTAGTTCTTTGTTTGTATCAACCACTTGAAGCCACATAGCGTACATCTTTTCATAAGTACTGTAGATTTCTTCATCACTAACATCAAGTCTATCATCTTCATCACTGGATGTTTCATATGGATCGATGTTGGAACATACAGCTTTAACTTTATCCAGTGTGTTGGAATATCCATTCTCCGATGCATCATAAGTTTTTGCTCTAAATGCCACATAGTTGTTTACAAGTTCCTCTTTGTCTTTTTCTTCTTCTTCATCTAAATTCCCCGAGGTGACATAAGATTTTCCCTGTTTCTTCCTAGTGTTCGCACATTCAGCCTGAATATGACCATATCCTTCACATTCCCTACATTGAATTCGTCCAGGCTATTTTAGTTCACTACTTTTATTTCTGAAGAACTGCTGGTTTCCTTCCTCAAATCTTGTTCCATGAATATTTCCTGTATCCTGTAGCCTTGGTCTATTTCCTCCAAACCTCTCCTGAGATTTCTTGTTTACTACTTTCTTCAGCATTCTTGAGAAATTCTTTGTGATAAGTGCAAGCTTTTCAAATTCATCATCAATGTCAAAATCGTGATTGTCCTTTGATGCAGATGTTCTGAATGCCAACTCCTTTTGGATCCTTTTTGTAGCTGGTTGAAACGTCATCTCATATATCTGTAATGATCCCATTAGTTCATCTAAGCTCATGGTGGCTACATCTCTTACTTCTTCTATTGCCGCAACCTTCATCGCGAACATTTTAGGAAGTGATCTCAAGGTCCTTTTCACTAACTTTGCCTCTTTGTAGACTTTTCCAAGTTGGTATGACATATTTGAGATATTCCTGAGATTTCCATTGAATATAGCAATGGTGTCATCCTCCTCCATCTTGAGTTCCTCAAACTTAGTAGCCAGCATTTGTAGTTTAGATTCTCGAACTCTACTGGTTCCTTCATGAACAGTTTGCAGAATATCCCATGCTTTCTTGGCTTGATGACATGTAGAGATGAGTTTGAATAGGTTTTCATCAACCGCAGTGAAGATTGCATTAATGTTTTTCAAATTCATCAGAGATGCCTTGAAGTCATCAGGAGTCCAACTAGCTTTGTCTTTGAGTTTCTGCTCCCTTTGACTTGACTCTCTTTCTTTCGCCTTCGAGCTTGTATCAGCATCTTCCGTAGGGTGATTCCACTCATTCTCAACATAGAACCAAGAAAGTTCATCCAGTGAGTTGATGAAAACTCTCATGCGGGCCTTCCAATAGTTGTAGTTGTTGCATTCTAGTAGAGGTGACCGAGACACCAAAGCTCCTTCTTTAGTTGCCATGGTAAAATCGGATCACACTTTCCTTGACACAACCAAGGGAAAATAAGTGACCAAGCTCTGATACCAAATGAAATTTGGTTTTACCCAATTTTTCTAATTCTTATTAGTATGTTCCAACATGACCTATCCAACCAAGTATGCAATAAATTAAAGCATTAATGACACAAGACTTGGTTACGCAGTTCGGTGAAATCCACCTACATCTGCGGGACCTGACCCAGTTCAGAATGAATCCACTAATTAGATAGATACAGTGAAAAGTACATCATACAAAATACTTATCTTTACTAACTATAACGTGTGAATTCTGCTAGCTCCCCTAGCTACTGATTCGCCTTGATCAGACTCCCTCTGACCTTGAAACTCATCGACGCTGGATCTCCTCCTCCCGAGGAATTAAGGCATATGATTATCAACTTTGAACATCAGGTCACATATGTTGGAGCATAGAATTATGGCTCTTTGAAATTCTCTCGAAAGATTGAAAATTTGTGTGCAAATTTTCTCTGATTAAAACCGTAATGAATGCAGCCGCGGTTGTCCCCTTTTATAGCCATGAGCAGATCGGAATTCTCCATGATTATCTCCATAATATTCCTATTCCTTATTTACTTCTTGAAGCATATCCAAATCTCATAGATAAAATGATTTTCCTTATCACAATATCTTCCACATATTCGATAATATCAACTCCATATTTGTAGGGATTTTCCTTAAATCAACTATGCTTCTATACACCTAATATATAGCAGAATATTCAGATTTCCATAACTCACAAATACCATAATATTCTGTCTTCTTTTTCTATAAATTTTCTTGGCGTAAAAATGTTGTTTCACATGTTCCAACATGGAAAGTTTTTCGTTTCCAAATATATTCACACAAACTATCAATTAAATATTCAATTCATATCACTTGACTTTACACAAAGGACGACTAAAAGTCCTACAGCTGTTCTTAATACTCCTTGATTGTATTGCTTCTTCACGCACAACTTATCTGGATTTCTGTGTCCCACTAGTTCTCTCTGTAAGTTTTTTGAAAATGTCAAAAGAACAATCTTGTAGCACCAGTACATCTTATGCAATGTTCACATGATTGTTTATATTGAATATGGAAATATAGATTCAGAGGGGCAGTAATTACTTTCTTTTCACTTCGCTATGTGATACTAAACTTTGTGAAGATATTAAAGTGGGGACTGATTTCGTTCACTTGGAAAATTCACTTTGTTTATGGGTTTTCCATATTTTATCATTAGGGTTGAGATCACCTGTATGAACTTATTTTATTTGCATTTGTCTCAGAAAAGTGATATTTCGAGTAGATGCAAAGCAAGGAGCCTTGAAGGAGGGAAGTTCTCCTCTTGAATTATTTCAGTTCCAGCCTTTTTATACATCGCACGACGTCCATTCACCAAGAAATGAGACCAGTTTCACTATAGCAAACTCGATGCATTGTCCAACGAGCTCCTCTGTCATGAGACCAGTTTCTGTTGAAGAGCTTGCCCATCGAGCTCGATGCGTTGTCCCTCGATAGCTCCTCTGTCATCTGTTATATCCTCGAGAGTTTTATAAGACCAGTTTCATCCTCGAAGCTTCATCCTTGAGAGGCAGTTTCATCCTTGAAGCGGGGTCAACTTCCATTTGAAGTTTCATCCATTCGAAGCTTCATCCTAGAAATCCTTGTATAAAATTCCCAATGTCTTTGACAACGAATAAAGGATCAACCTTACTGTAACTAGAATCGCGACGACCTTCCCAGTCTTGAATCCTTTTTCTCATAGCCGTATCATGATTTTCGCTGATATTTTCAATAGGACTAAGAGTGTCCATTGGTTTATCTAGCCCACACTGGCATTCAAACTCCTTCTTAACCAACATCAAATTAAACCACCATTTTCCATAGCATTTTCTTGCCTCCTATTTGTAAAGTTTCATCCATTCGACTGCCCATGGTACCCTACCCCCCTCGAAGCCCTCGTCACCTTTGTAGCCCCTTGTCCCTTGAGAGCAGGAAGCTTCACTTGCGGAGAAGGGTCTAGTACCTTGAAGCTTGCAGCCGAGTAGCGTTTTGGTGCTTGTCCATCAGGGAAGGCTTCAAAATGCACCTCGTAACTCGATGGAAAACATTGACAGAAAAACCAGTCCTTCGAGAGCCTCGTTCATCATAGACCTTTAATGCCTCCATCATTTGAATTTGCATCTCCTGAAGCTGGGTCCTCGAGCATGCCAAAGCCATCGAAGTTAAGTTCCCCAAAACCGAAGTCCTCGATGATCTCATTCGTCGCCCATCCAAGCTGTCGTCCACCTTTGAAGCCATCGGAGACCCTCGATGGCTTCATTGACACTAGAAGTCCTTTTTGAGCTCTTACAGCTCAAGAAGCTTTTACCTTGAGCTTCCAGCATTCTTGCCAACTAAACCAGAGAAGCCTTACCTCTCTTCCTATAATTTCATTTCTTCCTATAATTTCATTTCAATATTAAACATTATATGCCCATATGATACTTAGAGCTTTACATATAGCTCACTGGATGGTACTTATGCTTTCATCAATGTCTATTTTCATGTCCTTTTTTGAACTCCCATGTGCTTTATAATGACAGATGCTGTAGCCGGTTGACTGCAATATTTTTTTGTTTTAAAAAGGCACCCCAGTTACAGACTCGAGAGATCGAAATGCATGGGAATACCTTCGACCTTTGTAAAGATGAACATTAGATTCAATGTTGGAGTTGGTCGAGTCCAAACGTCTCTCTCCAGGTGGGGGACAAAGGAGTGTGGGAAAATCGGTGCACCGAGCATGCCGTATGTGCTCGACGAATTGATGGTTACTCTAAACCCTCACTAAAAAAGAGGTTATGGTATTCTACTATCACTTTTTCCATGTTTGCTTGTGAATGTGGGAATTATAAATTTCGATTATATATGCCCATAGTTGGCAGTTTCTATTCGAGTGACTAATAAAATTATTTAATTTTATTAAAATTATTTTAAATCCTTTTTAGGATTTTAAAATAATTTTGGGGGCAGTAACTATGCATAAATGACTAGTGTGAAATAAGTTACATTGCTATTTAAACAAAGCCATGCAGAAAACAGTTTCCCAAACCCTTTCACTTATAATGTGCTCGACTCCTATTGGAGAAATGTTAAAAGAAAAAGGTTTGAGTTTAAGTGTTCAATGTGATTCAACTTGCACTTTTCATATACGAGTATCTATTACTAGAATTTTTATCTTAATGCAATTTTTGCAAGCACCTCACTGGTGTTTTATCTGACATGATAATTGAAATTGGAGTCAGTATTACGTCAACCTGTATGATCATGCAAGTTCTTCTACTATGAACAGAAGGATTGGTGCAACATGTGTTATTTATTTAAGGAGCTGCTTTATTTAAGCTTCTCTATTACTTATGATGGTTTTCGATATTGTTTTCTGATGGTGCGGTATTTGTTATTCTTTTGAATTATGGGGGCATTTTGGCATGAGGTGGAGATGTGTGATTTTGCTAAATGAATCGAAATGAGGAGAATATTGCTTTTGTCGCAGTCGAAGTGCTAACCAGGTTGGCACGTCTGATGGGACTCAATGATGGAGCTTATTGAGAAGTTCACCCTTAAAGTAGGAATCATTTTTTGCAAGATCTCCAAATATTGTACCACAGGCTTCAATAGTCTCTCGTTGAACGTTGATTTCTTCCTTGGCATACCTTTTTTGCTCTACTATCTTGCTGATGCGCGCTTGAAATCTCCTTGCCTCCTATAGTATTGAGACTATTATTACACCAGGATTCTAAATCTTCGTTGGAATTGGTTAAGTCCCGCTTAACCATCATCAACTCGAGGGATGGTCATAATCGAATGACAACAAGACTTCTCGAATGCTTCCTTCAGATTCATACATTACAAAGGCAACAAAAAGAAATTCCCTAGTCTTGGCCAAAGAGAATCAAGTGCTGAAACTCTTTAGTCTGGGTCATCTTGTTAGTGTAAACTTTGAGTAAAGAATGCTGGCACTAGTGTTATATGCTTGCTCCTAGCCTCGCTTATGAATCTCAAAATTTTTACCCAGCTGATCATCGATGCCGGGGGCTCGATATTAAACTCCCCCTTTTCTAAAGAAAATACATAGCTTGGAAGTACAAGGATTCAAGAGACCCTTCGAGCAAGGGAGGAAAACTCGATACATTCGAGGATATGATATTAAGAGAATTGAGGTATTCCTACGATGTTAACATATTCAAATTTAAGTTGATTCGAATAATCGAACATAGTTATCATGCCTCGAGTTCTCTGGGGGATCTTAATGATACTCTTATGAAGTTAGAATTGGGCGCAGTCCAACTCATTAAATATTATCTTTAGCCCAATAAGGTTTAATCATGAATGAGCCAAGATGACCATTTAATACGTATTTAATAAGAATTGCAGTTACAGGCAATGAGAGTTAGGCTTTAATTAGTATAAATATGAAGGTATGTCATTAATTTTTATTCATTCACAATTACTCCTGATTACTAAGATTAATTACTGACTTTCTTATCAGAGATTTCCCCCCTGAGTCTCTCCGAGGCTTTGTCTTGCATGTCATGAACTAATGATCCGGTGGTGCAATTTTATTTATAGTTCTCAGACACATCCAGAATCAGGAAAGAGAAAGGAAATGAATAGCCCTAATTTTTAAAATTTATTTGGTTCAGTTATGGAAACGGAATCAAATTCTCTCTCATTCCCTTTGTTACTGTTTGGTTCACATTAGTGAAACAAATATTAATTTCTAACATTATTTATAAAATAACAGATATAAATATAAATTATTTCACATGATCACATCTACTTACAAAAATAAAAGTATTTCATAAATTATTGTCATATCTAGTTCATATAAAAATATTTAATATGAAATAGGTAGTTCATCATCTTTAGTTTGTTTATTAATATGTTTTATATGATTTAAAAAAATGTAAATTTATAATTTATCGTAAATCTTTTCTAAGTTCGTCTTTTAAAAAACAGTCTTTCTATAAGTTATGGAAAAACTAAGGTTTAAATTGCAAATTGAAAAAAATTAGGTTAAATTATGAAATAAATATTATTTTTTATGAAAATTACATAAATATTAATTTCATTAATATGCCACCCATATACAACTCAAACAATAAAATTATAATATTATTTTTTGACGTGTGAAATTAATTTTTGTCTTAAGTTTATTTAAGTTAAAGTATAACATCACTACTTAATTTATTACTATTTATATTATAGAATTATAAAATAATAGTATTTATATAAAAATAATATGTTGATCAAGGAATGGGGAATACACAATGGTTTATGAGATTTCCTGAGTTCATAGTAGAAAATATGGATGCGGGAATCTCAGACCATGCGTTACTCAGGGTGAAGTTGTTTGAAGACAAGGAGAGGAGACATAGACAGTTTAAGTTCTTAAACTGCCTGCTAGAAAGGGAGGATGTTTTGAAAACCATTAAGGAGAGCTGGGAGAAACAAGTGGATGGTAGACCTATGTACGTTGTGTGGATGAAATTACTGAGGCTACAACAAGACTTAAAACTGGTTATGAAGCAGGTTGGTGAGGTGAAAAGAAAGTTGGAGCAATCCAAAGAAGAGTTAAGTAAAGCTCAAAGAAATTTGATGACTGATAGGATGGATAAAGAGAAAGTAGTGAGGGTTATAACCTGTATAGAAGAAGTATACAAGTGGAGTGGAATAGATGAGAAGATAGCAAAACAGAAATTGAAAATAGATTGGCTACGCTTGGGTGATAGGAACAAGTTGTATTTCCATGCATCAGTGAAGTCAAAAAACAAGGCAACATTCATACTGAAAATAGAAAGAGAGGATGGAAGTGTGACCATTGAGTAGGAGGAAATAGAAACAGAGGCACTAAGTTTTTAAAAGAATTTGATTGGCGGGACAAGTAATAGATCAGGAAGCATTGATGTGGAGATCATGAGGAATGACAGAACGTTGAATAATGAAGGCAGCAGGAAACTGATTGTGGATGTGAATGAGAAGGAGATATATGAAGCCTTGAAGGGTATATGTGACATAAAAGCCCCGGGTTGTGATGGGTTTAATGCGAGATTATTTAAAGTGAACTGGGGAGTGGTGAAGGATGATATCATTAAGGCAATGATGGATTTTTTTGAAACAGGAAGGATATACAGAGCTGTAAACAACACATTAGCGACCCTCATTCTGAAAAGTCCCACGGCAAGCAAGGTGAAGGATTACATGCCCATATCTTGTTGTTTAACAATGCACAAGGTGATATTTAAAGTAATGACAAATCGGCTGAGCAAATTAATTGAAGAGATAGTGCAAATTAATCAGGCTGCCTTTGTTCCCAGGAAATGTATTCACGACCATATCATAGCGGTCTATGAATTGCTAAGAGGATACACCAGAAAGGAAGGAACCCCGAGATCTGCTATACAAATGGATATATAGAAAGCATACGACACCATTGAATGGGAAGCGCTTGAGGATATTATGAAGGAGATAGGAAAACCTGATAAATTTGTGAGATGAGCTATGGTTGGTGTGAAAACAGTGTCATACAAGTACAATGTCAACGGGAAGACTACCAGGTTTATCCAGGCAAAGAGGGGACTAAGGCAGGGAGATCCCCTCTCGCCACTGTTATTGGTACTCGTAATGGAATATATGAAAAGGTGCTTACAGGATAGTAGTAAGAAGACAGGGTTTAAATTCCATCTGAACTGTGAATTACTGCAGTTAAATAGTATCAGTTTTGCGGATGATGTACTGTTACTATGAAAGGGGGATGCTGATTTTGTCAATATTTTGATGAGGGCATACCAGAAATTTGAGAACTCCACTGGGCTTAGGGTTAGCAAGAATAAATGTAATGTGTACTTTGGAAATGGGGCACATGACTAGAAAAGAAGAATACTAGAGCTGACAGGTTTCACAGAAGGGGAACTTCCATTCAGATATCTTGGAATTCCTTTAGCTAGTAGAAAGTTAACAATCCATATGTGCCAACCGTTGATTGAGAAAATAGTTGAATGGATTAAATATTGGAGTCTGTTAGCTACTCGGGTAGACTACAGTTGATTAAAAGTGTGATCTTCTCTGTTGTTAACTACTGACTGCAAGTTTTCCCTCTACCAAAAGCGGTATTTAAACACATAGATGCTCTATGCCGTACCTACCTTTGGTGTGGAGGAGAGATGATTTCCAGAAGGTCACCAGTGGCATGGGAACAAATATGTGGAAGGAGGAAAACTGGGGGACTAGGTTTAATCTCGTTGCAGGAATGAAGTATGGCAAGTGAGAGTAAAACCTTATGGAATGTTTGTAGAAAGGCAGACAAGCTATGGATACGTTGGCTTCATGCATATTACATAAATGATAGAGATGTATTGAGAGTTAAGATCCCAGCTAATGCATCATGGATGATCAAAAGTCTGGGGAAATGCAGAGAGAGGGTACTGAACATGGAAGCTTGGCAGAAACAACAGGGGCTAAAAAAGTTCAGCATCAGGAGGGTTTACGTGAAACTGAGGCAGGAGCAACCAGAAATGGTTTGGAGAAAACTCTTCTACAACAACTATGCTAGGCCACGGGAAAAATTTACACTTTGGATGTGCTATTTTAAGAGACTGGCTACGAAAGATAGATTGGCAATGTGCAGCTTTTGCGACATGGAGGATACGGTGCAACACTTGTTCTTTGACTGTACTGAAATGAAGAAAATCTAGAGGGATATGTTGCGATGGCTGAAGATGGCGAGGGAACCTGGTAGTTGGGATGATGAGCTAGCATTACTGGTGCAAAAATGTCGAGGCAAAGGAAGGAACGTTCAACTTTTGAAGATGGTAGCAACAAAAGCAATTTACTGGACTTGGAAGAGGAGAAATGAAGCGTGTTTCCATAAAAAGGAGAGCAAAGTTATTGTAAGTAAAATCATAGAGTGTGTGGTATATAAAGCATGGGTTAAACCAAAGTTGAAAGTTTTATGTGCTCAGCTTATGGTAGATTTTGACTGATATAGGGCCATTGTAACATAGCGTTGTGCATATTTTTTAAAAAGAAATGGAAGTTTTACCGAGTTCCAAAATTGTTTTATTATAAAATAATATAACTATTATTCATAGTATAAAATTTAAAAATGATATGTTCTTTTTTTACTTAAACAAGAGTTTATAGGAAAATTATAGTTTTATTGAAATTCGACGCATATGCAATTCAAAAATTAAAATTATAATATTTTTTATTAAAATCATAATAATAATTTTGTAATTTCATTTTGATGGTAAAAAGTATAATCGGAGTTGAGAAAACAGAGCTCATGAGTCGCTTGACAATGGATGGTGTGAGTGAAGGTGAAGGTGAAGGTTTTATGAAGAAGGAAAACTATAAGGAGGGAAAGAGAATCCCAGTCCCAAGTAACACAAGTGAATCTCGATATATCCATTGGGGGAATTGTAAAACCCAAAATAGGGAAAGGGAATGCTAAAAAGACCAAACCAAATGCTAAATACGGGAATCAAGACATCATATTCCATTTCCCTTTCCTGGTTTACTCCAACCAAACGCCCCCTAAGTATTTCAAATTAGAGATACATCCTTTCCACAGTTCATGGGATATTTTATCTAATTTTTTATGAGGTACCTTATTTAGAATATGATTAGCTAATAGGATAGCCTCCCCCCACATTTCATTAGGTAATCTAGAACTTAAAAGCATTGCATTCATCATATCCTTTAAAGTTCTATTTTTCCTTTCACCTATTATATTTTGTTGTGGAGTGTAAGGTGCCATGAACTCATGAATTGTGTCATTACTCTCACAAAATTATTTAAGGAAGTCTGTGTTGTATTCTTCTCCCCTATTAGACCTATGTCGTTTTAATTTGGGACCTAGTTGATTTTCTACCTCAACTTTGTAGATTACGAACTTTTGTTCTAGTTCATATTTAGTTCTTAGAAGGTAAATTTTTGTGTACCTTGAATAATCATCTACAAAGGTTATGTAGTACCGTTCTTGTGAACTAGCTATAAAATTTCAGCTATAAATGACAGTTTAGGTGCCCACGTTTAGTCAAAATTACAGGTTTTGTTCCTCTTTTTGTACCCTATTCCTCAAGGTTCCCAGATTATGACTAAATGTTCTCAATTGGTTCCTTTATTGGACATAACACATTTTAATTAAGTGAACGGATCCGTCAATAGTTACTGAGATTTAAAAAAAATATAATTTGACAACTTTTGAGTTAATTAATTTTTTATTTTCTCTTTTCTTAGTTCTTCTTCACTGCCTAATCCACCTTATTTCAAGCACCACCAATCCAGCCATACTCATTGTATCTTCTATCATCCTTGTTTTCTATGTTTATTGCTTCCCAATGGCAACAATATCATCATTAGAAAGGTCGACTCAATGTTGACTGACTGAAACCGGATAATAGTATGTAGGAATAAATTGAGAACATTTCATAATAACGTGGGAACGTTTTGGGAACAATTTGCAAAAAAAAAAGAGGAACAAAACCTTTTATTTTGCTTAAAAGTGGATACCAAATATGTCATTTTCTCCTTGTTTAAATGGTTTCTTAGCAATTTTAGCTTCTACATAAGTTTGACATTTTTCCAATTAATTTTTGGGCAGCCTAGGTATCAAGTTCATGTGTTGCATTCGTTTAATTGAATTTGTTCTAACATTTCCTAAACGTGCATGCCAAATGTCAAAAGATTCAACAACATAAGTATAAGTAGGTTCTTCATTGATAACAGTGGTGCTCATAACAAATAGCCTCACATACATGTATCCCTTTCCCACAAATTGGCCATTTTGAGTGATAACTAGTTTGTTGACTCAAACACCAGTTTGAGACCAACCTTGTTAAGCAGACCAACAAATATTAATATTCTACGTAAGGAAGGAACATATATAACATTTGAAAGCGATAAATTCTTTCCTGAAGTTAGTTTGAGAAAAACCTTACCTTTGTTGAGGACTGAGGAACAGCTTGAGTTTCCCATGTAGATTTCTTCACCATTGACTACCTCCTCAAAAGTTGCAAACAAGTCTCTGTTTGCATAGAATTTTTTGGAGGCATCAGTGTCAATGATCTAACCCGTCTTGTTTTCGACCAGGTTGAGTTCAGAGACTACAAGAGCATTGGTCTCCACATGTTCATCTTTGGTGAGATTAGCTCGAGGTTTGTTGTTGTTGTTGTTCTGGTTGGGATTTTTTGTTGGCGTCCTTGCACTGGTAGCATTGGTAGGCTTGATGATTGGTTCTGCCGTAGACGTAGCAGGTTGCTTTAGACTTCTTCTGAATTTGGCCATTATTATTGAAGGTGCCAACCTTTTTTACCAGGTTGGTTACCTTCTTGAAGGTAACCGAGGACTTATACGTATCAATGTTTCCAGATTCTATAAGATTAGGTTTAACTGAATCAGCAAAGGAAGAGAGCCCCTTATCTTTGAGGTGATTGGCGTTCTCAATCTTCTTGTGGCTAACTAGTTCCTCTAGAGACATATCCCATTTCTTGTGCTTGAGGTGGTTGCGACAATCAGACTAAGAATATGATAGCTTCTCGATGAGTATGTTGACCTGAATAATGTTACTCATCTTTATACCCTCTGCGAGTAATTTGACAGTAAGATTTCCATACTCATGAACCTGGTCCATAATGACCTTGTTGTCCACCATTTGGAGCTTGAGCCAGCTTCCAACGACATACTTTTTCTTCCCTGCATATTCAACACCATAATTTTTCTCCAATATCTCCCATATTGACATCCAGATTTGTTGGTGATGAACAAGTCAAATATGGGATTGATCATGTTGTTGAGAAGATGGCCCCTGGCCATTTTGTTATGTTTATCATACTTGGGAATCAGTTTGATAAATTTCTTTGAAGGAACCGAAGTGCCTATTTTTGGAGTTTGATTAGTGGGTGAAGTAGAGTTAGTTAATTTAAAAAAAAATGAACAATGATGAAAACCTTTTGATTATGAGAATCAAATTTAGAAAAGGAATTTTATTTTTGAAAGCATAACCATGGGTGTGATGAATCACTGCATTTGAAATGAAATTCGCCCAACCCATAGTCTATTTATTGTTCTCTGACCTACTTGTCTACTTTCAAGTTGGTTCCCTCACGTTGGGATGCACCACCGAGTATGAGAAATGATTGTCAATTGGATGAATATCCAACACCTCGCTTGGAGTTCACGACCAGTCTCTCCAGATATTAATTTCCTTATGCACCCTTATAGGTTGGGTAGCTCATAGCTCTAAAGCTTGTTGTTTTATACAAAATTTTGCATTAATTTCCCATACAATTTGATAGATTAGAATGAGTATATTATTGTTGTAATCTATTCAATTTTTCTTTCTGGGTCATTAAGTCCCAAGACCAAATGCTATTTTGTTGAAATAAAGTATATTGCCATGGATGTAAAACATACATTAGTTATGATGACATGTTGTTGCGATGCATCATTGTTATGGGGTTATATGTTGTTGGCTTCTATGGATTTTCCTTATCCTGCTTTCTAGAGGCTTTCCAATTCATTCTTGATAATATCTTCAAGCTTTATTGCAGCTGGCTCCAATGACCTTGTGTCTTATATGGGTTAACCATCTTTTGTTGACTATTAGTGTTCATCGTATTCCCATTTTTCATTACATTTAACTGCTCTCTCAGTGTTCTCCTCCTTTTGGTGTGGAACTTGACCTTCTCGGGGTACTATAAAGGCTTGAAAAGAAAAGAAATCATCCCCACGGTCGGCGCCACTGATGTGGGAAATTCCTTTTGGGCCTTCATAACACATGGGATCAGCCTAATGTTCCATGCTAGCTCTATGATACCTGCAAGATAAGATCCCGAAAAGTCCCCAATAAGACATCAAATGCATGTATTTTCTAATGCATTTAACATTTGTTTTGTTATCATTTTATTGGTAGATTGCTAAGTTTAGGTAGGTTTACGTCATAAGGGGTTTAGATGACCATTATAGGGTTTCTTATCTAAATCTCTCATTTTGTAGCCTAGTTTACGTCTAATGCATTTTTTTTCTTACGAGCGTCTAGATCTTCTTTTGTGAGCTTAATTGTAAATTGCTTGTAATCACTATGGAGTAGGTTAAAGAAGGCCAGTTGCAAAATTGGTAGAAGGCTGAAGGCCACAAGTCAAAACATGGTAGAAGATATAAGGGTCAAAGAAGGAAGACAAAGAAGCGGATGAATTGTGATTCAGGAGTTTGAACCGAGTTCTGGGAACGATCTGAGAGGAATCAGCCTCTGAGGGTGGGATCATTGGATTTGGCTTCTCGAGCGCTATAAAATTGACCACAACAACTTCCAAATCAGATTAGCGGCACATAAATGTTGAAAATTGGGAGTGTTGAATAAGTGGAATGGGGTGTGTAAAATGGCACGGCCCATGCCAGCCGAGTTAGGGTTCAAGGTACAAACTTGAATGGCTCGTGCATGAAAAACATGTAGAGATTCAAGTCCAGACGACATGACGTGTAATTTGGCACACCCTGTGTGCTCAGAAGGCCTGAAATGAAGACCCAGACGAGCTCAAACCTAGTTTTGCAGGCGCCCAGACGATGCCCCATGCACGATTACATGGGCTGTGCTGGTTGTGCCTTGCAATCTGGCATAGCATGTGCCAACGCGATCGTTGGCACTAGGGTTTTCCCCCTCACAGTTGGGCTTTTAAGAGGCCAAATTATCCTTTCATATATAAGAGCCTTTACTCTTCCAGGATTTAAGAAAATAGCCATAATGTAGATTTTTGAGAGTGGTAGGTAGGTAGGAAGATGATAATTCTCTCTCTCTAGGTTTCTTCTTATTTTTCCTTAATTTAGTTCTTAGATTCATAGAATTGAATTCAATGAATTCCATGAATTCAATAGTAGTAGAGTAGTTTATTTTCTTGGGGTTATATTTGTACTCATGATTTGATTATGATTTGTGAGATTCTAGACTACCATATATTTCTATGCTTATGAATATTGTGTATGATTTGAGGTTTCCATTCTTATATAATTTATGCCAAGATATGTGTTATGTTGCATCCGTAATTTCATTCATAGTATAATATCACGCTTGGCTAAACTACTAATTTGGGAGTGTTAGATTAACGCTATTGTAGGCTCAAGAGTACCGGAGAGATGCATGCATTCAGGCTACCTTTAGAGTACCAACTCAATCATTATACGTTAATTTCACTTGGCTAGTTGTGTGACTTATTGCATGTTAGGAGTGATAGGTCAGGGGTCGCTGTATAGAAATTCCTAACGGGGGAAACCTTGGCTTACCCTGATAATTGAGCATTATAGTTTGTAGCGAATGGGATTTTAATAATTCTAGAGTTGTCACAAGGCACTGATACCTTTGCCTCCCTAGGCCAAGGTTTGTGTCCATAGTGAAGAGTCCGAGATGTATTAGACTCACTCCTGTGTCTAACAATGTTTCCTGTAAGGTCTAGATCCTTTGAAGAGGCTTGTTAGCATCAGAAATGAGGTTGCGAAGATGAAATGAAGAGTCGGAAGGATTGGAGTGCACCCCTAAATATAGAGGTGGTGAGATTGTTTTCAAGGGAGATGGACCTTTATTTGACAAGTATTAGGAATTTCCGGCCATCTCTATACTACGTGACATAAGCAATGAGATTAGGTTTATATGTTTATATGTGATATAATCTAGGATCAAATATATAAATCAGTCATGTAATGAAAATATCCCTAAGACTATTTAATCCATAGTTTACTTCTCGTAAATTGCATGTTAGTCGCTGTTTGTTCACAAATCCCCCCCATTTTTGTTTGACTAAATTATTTTTTTGGTCCCCTACATAGCATTTTATATCATGTTTTGGTCCCTATTTGCAAATCAACCCTCGTACAGTACCAAAAAAATTGAAACAATTTGTTTGGTCCCAAAAACTAAATTCAGGCTAGTTTCCTGGTAAACCGGCACACGTGCAAAGCACGTGACTATATTTTCTGGTAAGGGAAGGGGTAGTTTAGTAATTTTATAAAAATTAAAATTGTTTCTATTTAATAATTTCCCAAATTTCGACGGAGGTGGTGCTCTTATCGTTGGCGCCGGAAAATTGGGACTACCACACCAGCCTCTCACCGCCAGAGCGCCGTTCACTGAGTAGCCAAGCTGCGCCCAAGTTCAATCCGCAGCTTCCTTCTATACGCAGAAGAGCCGAAAAAACATGGGAGTTCTTTGGATAGAAGTTTTCATTTGGACCATAGAGATTCGTGGGCATTGCCGAAATTGCATCAAAACCAAACTGCAATCTATAAGCCTGGCACATCTTAATCCTTGAGATCTTGGCAATGGGTACCACTCATTGGTGGTTTCCAGCGGACCGGCGATAAGCTCGGTTTCTTTAATGGGATGGGCTGTGAGCTTGGGGTGAATGCAAAAGGATCCGAGGAAGAGGACCTTCTTGACGCCATGTGCATACAAGAAGGTGATGGCGTTTGTTTGGATTTGGAGGTTGACGGTGATGAAGTCACTGGGGTAGGTGGTGTTAGCGTGGATGCTGTCAAATTTTACGGTGGAGAGGATGACGTAACACGGTACCTCAACGACGAAGAAAGAGGTGACAATGGTCTGTGGGGTGAGGTCGAGGTCGAGGTTGGAGTAGGAGCGAAGGAGGAGGTTGGAGAAGCTAAGGAAGCAGAGGCGATGGACCATTGTGGAGCCGACAAGACTGCAGTGGCTAGCGAGGATGGTTTTGGTGGATTTGTTGAGGGGTATTTTGGGGATTGGGGTGACACACACATGCTGCCAAAGCTCTGACTCTATAAGGCAGAAGCCACCGCTGGAGATGCATAGTCACATATCAGTAGAGCAATTGGAGCAATTGGAGACGCACAGTCCATCGCTGGTTGACCAAATCACAGGTCTGACGGAGCAATTGGCGGGAGAGGAAGAAAAAAAAATGGGTGGGGAAAGAAATAGTGGCAGGTTTTTTTTGCCGTGGATGGTGAATAGGAAATCAAAGAAAATGGTGTTCAGAAAGAAGTTGCGCTCTGGCGGTGAGAGGCTGGTGTGGTGGTCCCAATTTCCTGGCGCCGACGAGAAGAGAACCACCTCCGTCAAAATTTGGGAAATTATTAAATGGAAAACATTTCAATTTTGTAAAATTACTAAACTACCCCTCCCCTTCCAAAAAATATAGTCACGTGTCTTGCACGTGTGCCGATTTATCAGGAAATTGTCCTGAATATGGTTTTGGGGACCGAAAAAATTGTTTCAAATTTATTTGGTATTGTACGAGGGTTGATTTGCAAACGGGGACCAAAACATGGTATAAGATGCTATGTAGGGGACCAAAAAAATAATTTAGTCTTTTGGTTTTCCCAATGAGAATCCTTGCCCTACGATTTCAAATTTTTATTGAAAAAGAAAAAAAATATGGAGAAGAGGGCTCAACAAGTGAGACTTTGTAGGATATGTCATTGCGACCACCCTACGAAATCTTGTTCTTGGTTGAATGAATCTTATAGAGAGTAAGAGTTGTTGGCTCCCAAGGCCTAATGGATCAAGAATGGTACCTATATCATGATTCTCCCAATTTGAGGTTGAGTGGTAACCTGAATTCATGGTATGGGTATGCATCGAGAAACTAACATTATAAGCTAGATAGCTGGCCTTCACCACCCTATACAAAGCCCCAAAACTATTCCCTAGGAGTAGTTCACAAGCCTGCGTGTGAAGACGTGTTTGGAGCCGTAGGCAACCTCGTTAAAACTAACGAGTTTCTCCAAACACGAATGCTTAGTAACACGAGAGACTTGGGAATTACCAAGTCAGAGCATAGAGAACTTTTTCAAGTTATAACTAATGTGATTAAGAGTAATGAGTTACTTCAATCACAAATGCATAGCGATATTATATATTTGGGAACCACACTGTCCTTAAGCATTGAGAGAGTTGAAGGGCATGCGAGTGTCTTAATGGAAAGGGTGAGACAACTAGTAGCTCAATATTTCAAAAATGAACCATCCCTAGGTGCACTTGAAATTTTGGTGAGTGAAATCACCTCAATGAATGGAGACAAACTCCAAGGGGATGGGGAGTGGTTTGTTGAAAATGAAGAAGTTGAGGAAGGGGTTATTGTACTTAATTCACCATTCTACCCATCTTCACCCCAACCTCCACCTATAGAACCAACTCTTATATTTTTGGAATCCTTACCAGAGAGAAGCCAATCGAGTATCTTAAGCTTCCAAAGCGCCCATCTCCTTTAAGGCCTACTCCACCTCTATTACACCTTCCTCTTAGAAGATTTATACCCCACCTCTCCATTTTTGGTTACCTATGGTGGTGGGGTACAAATCCTCACCATATGGATAACATTATAGTCGTGTAGATGACCTTAAATATACGGGGCTTCTCAGGAGGCAACCCAAGCCTTACAAAATTTAGATTAGTTCATATTTATTTTTTTTAAAACCCCCACCTTGATCTTCCCACTCGTACCCAAAACCATTAGACACCACTACAATCCACCACCTAAACCACCACCAAATACACAACCTAGGTCGCACACTAGTTTCTTTGTGTAGACGTTGATTGATACTTGATTAGTCTAGATTTGTAATGATTTGTCATGAATTAAATGCTGGGGTATAATTTGAGGGCATTTAGGTGAGAAAAATGCATTGAGAAGTGATTATTTCACATTATTTTGTTTACCTCCGATGATACGACAAATGCATATATTTTCTGAAGCACTTAACTACTCTTTTAGTGTCTTTTCATTGGTAAATTTATAGATTTAGGTAGATCTACATCGTAAGGGGTTTCGATGACCATTTTTTATTTTCGTATCTAAATCATTCAATTTATAGGCTACTTTAGGTCTAATGGATTTTTGGTCCTTACGAGCATATAGATCCTTTTTGTGAGCTTAATTTATTGATCGCTCACAAGCACTTTAGACAGCTTTAGAAGGCCATTCGTAAGGATGGTAGAAGATTGAAGGCCACAAGTCTAAACATGGTAGTACATAGTTGCGGTGAAGAAAGGAGTAAGTTCTGAAAAAGTCAAAGAATGACACATGTCGTGTAACTTGGCACAGCCCATGCTATAGCTTGTACCAATGGAAAGTGTCCAAGGATAAGGGCTGTGCAAACCAACACAGCCTTTGCTCGGGAAATAAACAAAACACAAGGCCAGATGACAAGCCGTGCACTTTGGTATGACCCGTGCCATCAGAAGCCACATGATGAAGCTCTAGTCAATGGGCCGTGTACTTTGACATGACCCATACCATAAAAAGGGCAAGGAATGCCTCCAGTCCATACCTCGTGCCCTTTGCATGGTCTGTGCTAGCCGACACGTGCACTATTGCATGAGGCGTGCCCGTGTGGCATACATGTCTGCCAGGGATTTTCTCCTTTTTTTGGGCCTTTTAAGACCTAAATCTCATCTACTATATAAGCTAACCTAAGTCTTCTAGGATTTAAGAGCCACTTCATTATTGTTATTCTTAGGAGTGGGTAGGGAGAGTGGAGGCTATCTCTCATAATTTATTTCTCTAGTTCTAGCCATATGCCTTTAAATCCAATGATTGCTTTGGATTTATTGTCTCTAGAGTATTTATTATCTTGGGGTAGTATTTGTTTTCATGACTTGATTATGATTTTGTGAGATTATAGATTACCCTATTTTCTATGCCCTATGTATATTTGTGTATGATTTATATTTTCTATTCATGTATGACTTATGCCATGTTATGCCTTATAATGCATCCACAATTCCATGAATAGTATAATATCATGCTAAGCTATTTATTGCTATCTTGGGAGTGTTAGACCAACGACCTCATAGACTTGAGATACTGGAAGATGGATGCATTCATGCTGCCTTGAACAGTGTTGACCCAAAAAACATTAACTCTAATTGGCTAGTTGTGTGAGTGATTGTATGTTAGGAGTGGTGGACTGGGGGTTGCCGTATTAAAAATCCCAATGAGGGGAAACCCTTGGTTTACCCTAATATCTAGGCATTGTATTTTGGAGCGACTAGGGTTATGCCTACCATAGAGTCATCATGAGATGCCAATTCCTTTACCTCTTTAGGCCTAGGGTTGGTGTCCATAGTGGAGTTCCTGGGACGTAGTGTCCTTACTCTCATATCTAATGGTTGCTACCTACCCAAGGCTTAGATTCTTTAAGTAGGGGCGCATTAGCATCAAGAGTGAGATAACGGGATGAACACGGTATTTTGATATTGAGAGTTTTTGTGAAGTGTCAATTGGGGGAATATTAGTATTAGGATGTGGATATGTGAATTTATTTGTGTTCTTGAATATTTTCTTACTCGAGGACAAGTAAGGTTCATGTGTGGGGAGATTTGATGTGTCCATTTTATATGGTTATTTTGGGACTTTTGGACTCACTTTTGTGTCCTTTTATTATCCGGATCTTGTATTTTGCCTCAAAATTCTCTTAGGAGAGTTAAGAGAGACTTTTACGCTCTTATGAATTTTCTAGGGAACTTTGTGTGACGGGGAAATTATATTGAGATTTGAAGACCAAAGACCTTGAAGATCATCTTTTGAAGACTTGAAGAAAAGTGAAGTAGAGAGGAAGCCATGAGACAAGAAGAACAAAGAAATAAGATACTATATTTTGTCTCCGTCGCGAGTCGCGATCATTACATTGCGAGTCGCAACAAACGTGTGGCTAGAATATTTTGTTCTTTTTCTTGTACTATAAAAAGTAAACTTTATCCTCTCTTCAACAACTTCTTCCCCAAAATTTTACCTCTTGAAACCCTAGTTTCGCCATCTTTTTCATCTTATTTTACTTTGGATTAGGTTTAGTTCTTCTTTGATTATTATTATGGATTGTAGTAGCTAAGTTAATATCTTGGTTGCAATTGATTGAAGCTTCAAAACCCATGTAGTGAGATTCTCTATTTTGCTCTTTCATGAACATTTATTGCTTAGCATTTATTGTGCCATTAATGTTGATGTTTACTTCATTTATGCTATAGGTTGTTTGAGAATATGAAATGTTTGTATGATTAAGTGTTATGAGGTTAGAGATGTGCACAATTTCTTACCTCTTTGACATGAAAATCCAAGAACATGGAATTAGAACTTCTTGCTGTGTAATGTGATGTTAATATTGCTAGATGAGTATGTTAATGTGGTTTGTTATCATACTTGTCCTAAGATAGAAATAAAGGGTTGAATCTTGAATGTTGATAGTTCTAGGTAAAACCTAATAAATGTTTGGTTTGGTTAAATGGCCAGACATTTGATAGAATGGTTGTAGTTGTCATCAAATCTATGGTTCTTTGTGTATGATGCCACTAATGAAATACCTTTAGACGTTGTTTGTCTAAAGTGATAATTAATGAGATGTGCAAATAGTCGTTGATTTCTTTTGAAAATTACTCTTAAGAAGAAAGAAATGTTTATCTTCGAAATGAAGTGATAGCATTCACCATAGGCAATTAATGTGAATGAATGAGTGAATGCGTCTATGATCTATAAGAGGTGAAAATCACTCTTCTTTGTGGATGACCCCGATTTGCCACTATCTACTTAATTGTATTTAGGAAGCACTTTAGGGCTATAAATGATAACTTTGAGAGGTACAGCAAAGACCTCCCAAATTTTGGCACCGCTGCTGGGGAAGAGACGTTTATTTTTAAGTGTCCAAGGATATTATGTGTGAATATGTGCTAGTAGTGTAAATATATTCTAGTTTGCTTTTATTTGGTTTTTAGTTGATTTTTGGTTTTGTTTGGCTTGGAGATGTATTGTTTGAGTTCTTGGTGTATGGTTCATACACGATCCTCTTCACAAGAACTCCTACACTACGACCCCAAGTTAGAGTTGAACTTTAAAAGGGCTAGGATGCTTTCTTTGGAAAGTATGAATAACGCCCCTCCTAGTGACCATTTTGGTGAACCTTCTACTTCCATGGAGCATCAAGAAGGACCTTAACACCTTCTCCTTCAAGGAGGAGGAGTGACCCACCTTCACTCGGGGTCGTTAATGTGATGATGTAGCTAACCCGAGCAGAGGGCATTCAAATAGAATGAGAGATCAAATTTATATTTATATTTTTCTCCCAAACTTACTACTAAGCTACCTATGGGGTAATTAGTGGCAAGATAGGGTTAGTCCACAGAGATGCTTGATGTCTAATAGTCAACTACACACAGCCACGTACGGGTTGTCAATCCCTCTGTGTGTTATGAAAGGCTAAATATTGCAAAATAGGCTTTGTGGGGAGGGGGTTCCAATTAACAACTACAAGCATATGAGATCAAACAATATTAAACTATATAAACTGGCACTCGGGGAATACTTGCGTAACATGATTGGTGAAATGTTTCGATCTTGATTTCCTCACATACAAGACACCAAACCTATTCTAGTGTTCATAACACGTGGTGTGGTTGATGGTCAACACTTCCCCATACCTATCATGTAGGGTGCTCTTTTAATCTTCCATCGGCACCACCTCCATAATTAGGGGAGTGCAATGATAACCATACCACTGTGCAGATCTATTTCTTCCCCGTATGATTCATCCCGGGCACTACACCACGAATGCTTTATTCCTAGGCCTACAGAGGAAAAGGAAAATAGGCACCTTATCGATGGCTCTAGGGTCATTGAACCCTAGTTTGTTACCAAATGCAATCTCTACCCGTATTCGGACCAACTTGCTAGCTAAGACTAATGTGCTTTCATTGTAATGGTAAAACTTAGAAAAGACCTATGTGTACACACCCACATGGACCCGGACCCCTCTGCCCATATCACATCTAGGTTTCTCTTCCCTTGGGGGTATCAATATATGCATGAACACGAATATAGACTATGATGTGTGCTAACTTAGTGTATCATTCATGCATATCATAAGATAATGAAGACAAGCCAATATAATATCATAAACACATAGAAATAGGTAGATCTAAGGAATCTCACAAAACATAAACCAAATCATGAATACAAATATGATCCCCAAGTAAAGTAACTACTCCCTAAAAATTGGACCCAAGTATTTCATTGGATTCAATGCCTTTGGGCAAATGAAGAATAAAGAGAAGAAAAGAAAAGATTCTAGAGAGAGGGAATAACTATTTTCTCTCTCTACCCTACTCTTGAAGTCTAAAAGAATTGAGCATAAACTTGAACCCTAGTAGACATAGGTCTATAAATATAGTATTAGGGAATTGGGCCTTTAAATAGGCCCAAAATAAGCCTAAAAACCCTAGCCCTTCGTGCTGGCATGAGCCATTTAGTTTGGAAAAGAGCCGTGTGCTACATGCTGGTGTGGCCTACTGGGTCTGGCATAGAATGTACATCTCGTGCTGGTGCGAGACGTGTCACCTAGCATGAACAGTCGGCTAGAGCAACGTTCTGATGCCTATGATTGCACGTCCCTTGTCTTTTAGCGCGGGCCGTTGGATGGAACCTTGTTTTGCTCAATAAAAATATGCGAGATGTGTCATCTTTCACACCCCGTGGGGTTTTCTTCTCATTTATGAATTGAAAGAGCATGGACCATGTGAAACGGTATGGTTCGTGCCCGTACTTAGCTGATTTTTTAGTGAACTTGGAGCAAAGGGACACATGAGTTGGCATGGTTCATGATGGGGACTGTGGTATGGTCTGTGTTGGTAGCAAGGTTTGTGCTAAGCACCCCTTGTATGGGCTGTACTAGGCAGCCTTCGTGCTGCGCGCTAATCTTTTGCCAACACATGCTGGCATGTGTCGATCTATCGGTCAGCTGGATGGTTTAGTCGGTTGATGCTGTCTTCCATCCTTGACATCTTTTAACTTTAATACCACCTTTTCCAACTCAATTCCATCTACTACCACATTTTAAGTCAGTGGCCTTCATATCTATTACCATTCTTGTGAATGGCCTTCGAGTATCTTCTACCATTCTTGAGAATAGCCTTCTACAAAATGATGTCAAAATATCTACGAGCAACCTTCTAGTGAGATCATAATTGAATATCTAGGCCCGTGAATTAAAAGTGTCCATTAGTTTCAATTAAGTCCACAAAATTTGGGATTTAGACAAGAAAACCAATAATGGTTGTCTAAACCCTTTGTCATGTAAACCTAACTAAAAATAGCAATCAACCAAGTAAAACATGATAATTATTGTGTCGAATGCATTGGTTAACACATGAAATACGGTGCACATCAAGGAGGTGTTCCATTGAGGCAAATTCCATTGAGGGAGACTATGACCCTTAACCTTGAGCACTAACCTATGTGCATCACATATCCGACAGTTGGACTAAATGGGCATTTTGAGCAAGTCCGGGTTGATACACTTACTACCTTCCTTTCTTGGTAGGCAAGGGGAGGACCCCGACAAATATCTCTCTGACTTTCATATAATTTGTTATGGTATGATTCCCGAAGGGGGAAAGAAGAGCTTTACAAGTTGAAGGCCTTCCCATTATCATTAAGAGATGCCACAAGGGATTGGCTTCACCACCTTCCATCTGGGAGCATTAACTCATAGATTGAGTTGAAGAGAAAGTTTCTTTCCAAGTACTTCCCGGCCTCAAAGTTTGCCAACTTGAAGAAGAAGATTAGAAATATCCTCCAATAGCATGAAGAGTCATTCTACGACTATTGGGAGAGGTTTAAGAAGCTTCTTTGAAGTTGTCCATATCATGGTTATTCCGAGGGAGATTTGGTCTGCCATTTCTATAAAGGTGTTCTTGATGAGGAGCAAAGGTTAGTGAGAGGAGTTTGTAGTGGCTTCATTGGGAGACTTCAGAAACCGCTAAGGAGCTCTATGAAGAGTTGGCTAAGGAATCAAGAACTTTTAGCTCAAGATCCTATTTGAGAAGGACAAATACGAATGCTACAAGTTATCCCTCCAACAATGGAAAGTTTGAGGACCAAGTCTCGGCACTCACTTCCGTGGTCAAAGCTTTAGTGACAAAATCTGGAAACACACTACATGTAAAGTCTTGCGAGATTTGTTCTTCACCTCACCCAATTGATGTGTGTTCGAGTTTTCAAGATGACTATATAACGGAGGTGAATGGTGTGAGTTTCAAGGAGGCCAAGGATATCAAGGTGGGCAAGGATATCAAGGAGGGAAAAGCTATCAAGGCAACCAAGATGGTCAAGGCTACAGACATCGGTCTTACAATGCAGGTAGTCAAGACCACCTGAATCTCCATTCTAGAAATTCTCAAGGAGGGTAAAATGCACAATAATATCACCCTCAATAATAACAATACCGGCCTCCGTAAAAAAATCTCCCAATACTCCAAGACAAGCCCTATGATCAAGGTGGGAGTTCAGGCTTTTCAAAAGATGAAGTGATGCAAGTAATTGGGAAATTGAGCTCATGTGCGGAGAAGGCCGGGAAGTTTCGAGAGAAGGCCGAGTTGATCATCAAAAGTTTGGAGACTCAAGTGACTCAAATGGCTCAAATCTTGAACCAGATGGAGACAAGAGAAAAAAGCAAACTCCCTTCCAAACCAGAGCTTAACCCTCGACAAAATGTGAGTGCCATCTTATTGATGAGCAGCAAGGAGGTTAAGACACCCAAGGGATAAGTGGTTGTTGAGTAGGTGCTTGAGAAAGAGGAATATCTTGAGAAGGAGGCTGAGGAGTTGGCCAAAGAAAAGGTGAAAAAAAGGAAAGGAAATTGAGGAGGAGACCATTGTGCCAAGGTTAGGGTCAAACCCCAAAACCTCATCCCCTCCTCACAAGAGAAGCAAAGTGACAGAGATCCCTATTTATGTGCTAGAACCACCATTTTCAGAGGCATTGAAGGATATGCGAACGAAGGAGGACAACAAAGACATCTACAGAGTCTTTCGTAGGTGTGAGGTAAACACTCCACTCTTAAATGATATAAATCAAAATCCTAGGTATACTAAATTTCTTAAGGAATTTTGCGCCGTCAATAGGAAACAAAAAACAAAGGGTAAGAGTAAAAATGGAAAGAGTGAGCATGTCTTCGCCATGTTTAATGATAAATTGCCTCCTAAATGTGATGATTAGGGGATGTTTACCATCCCTTGTGTGATAGGAGGAAAACATGTTAAAAGGCCATGCGAGATTTAGGTGCTTCAATAAATGTGATCCCATATTCTTTGTATGAGAGTTTGAATCTAGGCACCTTGCACAAAATTGGGGTTGTTATCCAACTAGCCGATCACTCTAGCACAAACCCAATATTGTGAAAGATGTGTTGGTGAAAGTTGACTCTTTGACATTCCCCGTCAATTTTTATGTCCTTGATATGGAGAGTGATAATCATGCCACACCTATTCTCTTAGGTAGGCCATTTTAAAAGAATTTGAGGACAATAATCGATGTGCATAATGGAACATTAACCATGGAATTTAATGGGCGGGGAGTATAATTTTACACTAACAATTCTATTGATCATCCTAGTAGATACCACTCTTTCCAAGCTATTGATGTTGTTAATGATATAGAACAAGATGTGTTTGAGCCCAATGATAGTAGTTCCTTGAATGTTGCCCTAGATAATGCTTTGAATGATGCTTTTATTGAAAATATTGTTAGTACTAACTTGATGGAAAACAACGATGATGAATACTCTCTCAGGAAGGCAACCTCCAACCTCCTCATGTATCCACAGGAAAGCCAACAAAAGTGGGGTTTCCTCCTTCTCACGGGAAGATTTCGGTGGTAGAGTTCAAACCACCACAAAAAGTTCTTAAATGTTCATCTCTTGGAGAAGGAGAGAAACCCCCAATTGCTTATTCAATTGAGATTACCGTGGAGAAAAAAGGGGAGTTGTTGGGCATGTTGAAGGACCATGAGGAAGCCCTAGGTTATGTGTGCCAAACTTTGTTGGGGGATGATGTTTATCCCAAAAATTTTATCCCGAATCAAGGAAAAGAGACCAATCTCCTCAGTTCATTTTGTGAATGAGATCCATGAAAGGAGTAAGTCGTGTCGACGGCGTTAAATAAACTTAGCTTTGATAATCCAAATTGTCATTCGTGACTCTCTGTCAATGTTATTTCCCTTTGATCTTTGATCTTTGTCATTGTTCTTTGTTATTTTGTCTTGTTTTTTTCACGGTTGTGGTTTTCACTGATCTTGTAGCAAAGTGAAGTGCATTGCATTGGAGAGATGAAGGAGTGAAGGCCATGAGAAGGGAAGAAAAGTTTGGAAAGTTGGTAATGAATTTCCCCCCTAAGTATTGGGAAGCTCTGTCTGTCGCGAGTCGCGACGAACAGGGGAATTTTGCAACTCCCAGTCCAAGTTTGTCACGAGTTATGATAGGGGGTTGCGAGTCGCGACCAAAATCAGAACTTTTGTGCAAAAATGTGAGCTCTCAGTTCCTACATTTCGCAAGTCGCAAAGATATTTTCGTGAGTCACGATGGCTCTGTCAGGATCGTGGCCAGAATTCGAATGTTTTTGTGAAAATGCCAACTCTCAAGTCCAATTTCTCTTGAGTCGGGATGGACCGGTCGCAAGTTGGACCAAAATCAGAAGTTTTCTAAAAATTTGCAAGTCTCAGTTGAATTTTGTCGTGAGTCGCAAAGATATTATCGTGAGTCGCGATATATCTTCGCGAGTCATGACTATTCTTTCATGATCGTGACAAAATTCAGAAGTTTTCAGAAAAATTTGCAAGTCTCAGGTTCATTTTGTTGTGAGTCGCGACAATCCTGTCGTGATTATGACAAGAGTTTGACTTCTGCAAACCGTTTAAGTTCTTCATTGCGAGTCGCGACACTATGCCTATTTAATAAAAAATTGGGCAGAACTTTATTTCGTTCAAAATTCTTTTCTCCTCTTCACCATTCTCTGCTTCTAAGGCACCGCTCCTCCACCATTTATCCACCAATCTACCCAAAGGTCACCTCTCATAACACTAAAATCATTCTCCTTCTATTCCCAATCCTCTTCCACCTCAAAATCATCCCAAATTATGCCCAACCATCCAGAAATCCAAAACCCTAGGTTTTGGGGAATTTTCAAAATTGACTTGATTAGGGCTAGGATTATTTGTGGGCTTACTCTTTTCATCTTCCTACACTCCTATTTGATACAATTCCTCACTTTTACCTCCTTTAATTGTGATATTGGTGCAGTTGATACTTTTGGTGAAATTGTGAAATTTGTGGATATTGTATGATATGTTTGTGGCTATTGTATGTATCTGGAATGTTGAGATTGTGAATATAGCTTGATATTGGTGTGTAATTGGTAGATAATGCTTATGCTATTTTATCTTTGGCTATGAATACTAGAATTGTTGGAATTGTTTAGATTGGTTAGACATGATGATAAGTGGCTATGGATATGCTTCTAGGAAATTGCATAAGTAATTTTTGGATATATTATGATCTCACATAGTTGGTGATTTGCAATGCATGGCCTATCTTGGTGATATAGGACATAAGTATGTTCATAATTTATCTAACAATGGACTATGATTAGATTTTACATATGTGGACATATGAACGTTCTTGCATCCTTATAGTTACTTTTTGTTGATTGTATTATGTTGACTACATCATTGTGACTGTGATAGCTAAATTCTATAATGATGCTTGGATGTTTGTCACTATATGTTGCATACTTTTGTGAGATAATTTCTTAGTGATGATTGCATGATCATATCTCTTATGTCCTTATGCATTTGATGTTTTTTTTGTTGATAGCTATGGCCCTGAAGAGAGCGAGGTTACTCAAGGTACGAGTCCATCGGCTCCACCTCCACCTCCCCCACGGGTTTCCGAGCAAACCCCTGTGCCATCTCTGGAGAGATTTATGGGTTTGTGCTGGATCATCGACGACTATGTGGAGAGGTGGGACCGGTAGGCCACTAGGAAGATCTAGGAAACCAATTTTGTCGATGAGGGAGCATTGGAGGCTCTCGGACTGAGAGAGCCAATTCTTAACCTCCTTACCAAATGAGGCTTGGGTGGTTTCTTGACCATGCTGAACCAACATACCAGAGGTACACCCTGGAGTTCCTTTCCACCGTGAGGGTGTATAAATCGAGGAATGGGGAGCTATGCAAGAGATTCATCCGGTTTCATCTCAATGACCGGTCCCATGAGATGACCATCTCGGACATTGAGATAGCATTTGATTGGGCCACATTGGAGATTAAAGCACCGTTTGATCCGGAGGCACCGTCTTGCCATCTTTAGGATGATTTTCTAATTTGGTATACTGTAACAAAGAAGGTTCAAGATGTGGGAGACAAGAGTAACATCATCATCCACTATGCTCTTCGCTTTGTGCATCACTTTCTGTCGGGCACATTGTTTAGTCAGGAAGAACATACAAGTGTACCCAATGATGAAATCTGCTACCAAAGACAACTGACTAGCGAGGGCACATGCTACTGGAAGTGGCCCTAGTTGTAGGTTGAAAAAGTTATCGAGGCAACAAGGAAGACGAAGGGTGAGATATTGATTGGGGGTGCATGATCACCCTTCTTGCACAACACTTGCAGATCGACACTCCTCCAGGTCTTCAGCACCTGGGCATGGGTGAATCATGCCGCATCACCCTGGCACGGATGTCAAAATTCCATCTCATCAAGGCCACAACTGAGCGGGGTGTATTCCACTGGTTGTATAGGGCGAGCGGGATCACCTTCATGAAGCTTTCTCAGTCCCATCTGACTAAGATAGAGGTGAACATACCTGTTGCTGACTTAGCAATAGAGCCGGATGTGGTGTGCCAGGAGAGTTTTGAGCGTGAGCTTTGGAACCTACCCCCACCACCAATTTAGATTGAGGAGGATGCCTTTCCTTTTACTCAGCCTCCACTGTAGGATAAGCACATGCATGGTGGATAACATTCTCCACCCCAGCCACAGCCATAGCCGATGGTGGACGATGCACATTATTAGTTCCCCCAGCCTCCTCCAAACTTTTACTCCAGATTGATGCAGACAGTGGAGGCTGGCTTCCATGGACAGGTCGAGCACAACCTTTTCACATCTAGGAGCCTGGTGGACATGGGTGAGGAGATTAATCGTCTTTCCTCCCAGGTCTAGCACATTCAGACGCAGATGAGTGACACTTCAGTCCTAGAGCCCGCCAGAGAGGTGTCGGGAGAGGTGCAGGATGAATGAGAAGTGGATTGCACAGTATGAACGGTGCTACCTCGGTGATGGTGATTCTTCACCCCAATCTTGATTGTAAGTCATTTGTACTTCCCACTTTGATTTTTATCGTTTTGTCCTTTTTTTTGTTTACATTGAGGGCAATGTAATGTTTTAAGTGTGGGGAGGGGTTGAACGACTTGCATGCATGCAATCTTGATCTTGAAGGCTTTTTTTCTACTTTTGATTGGAAAAACATTAGAAAAATGAAAAAAAGTTCAAAATTTGAAAAAAATATAAAAATATAAAATAAAATTAATAAAAGCAAGCCCGCTAAATTGAAAATCGAAGAGGACAATTTAGGGAACATTGGGGGTCCGGATAGGTCAAAAATCCAAAAGAGTGGCCTTAGTAAAAATGAGAGGCTAAATGTGGGTGAGATGTGTTACTTTCATGTTATGGATTCTTGGCATGAATCTATTTTTCTAAAACTGGTTTTCAAAATTACAATTATCTTTTGAATTAAAAATAAATAAATAAAATAAAGAACAATTATACATAAATGATATTTCATTTAGATATGTATCTTTATTAAATGTGGTTTCTAATCTTAATTTTAGTTAGGGTTGTTTGCATGTACCATTTTAAGCTAGAAAATCTTAAATACGATAAAAATAATTAGGTTTATGTTGCATGGAACATTTTAAGTTAGAAAATATTAAATTTGACAAGAACTATATCAAATAACTGTATAATATTCACAAATTTTAAATGGTTGAAAGGGAAACTCTTAGATCCATCCATAAATGGTAATATTATAAACATGCATGTAGTTCTTGAGTTCTGTGGTATCAAGATGTTATTGGTAAATAATAGTTTCATCTTCCAAATATGATTCCACAAGATCCTATGCTCATTTCTTCACCTATAATTTAAGAATTAAACTTTTAGAATCATTAAGAAGATAAAAACTAAATAAATAGAATAATGGTCTAATACCTTCCCTTGATTTTAATTCCTTCACATTTTTAGATTTAATTACTCATGTACTTGATTAAGAAAGATGGTGTAAATTTTGTTGCAATGAATGTGGTGGAATGGAAAATTTTTGTTTTGAGAGGGAAATGAATAGAGGTTTCGAGAGAAATTAGTGTTTGAAAGAATGAATGAAGATGGAAAGGTAGGAAGGAAGATAGTAGTGTTTTTCTCTTTTAATTTAAGAAATGGTGAGTGGATGTTCAATGATTATTGTTGGGAAATAAATTGTGGTATGGTTGGAAGAATGAGTGAGACAGATTGGAGATGGTATTGAAATGTGAGAGATCTTGAAATGTGGGAACTTTTGCAAAAAGGAAATGAAATGAGAGATAGTTGAAGATGAGAGTGTGTGAGATATATGGATGAAGATGGAAAAGCATGGATGGGGATGGTAATTTCAATGAGATCTGTAGAGTGTGATTTTCTGATTCTTACATGGATTTATGTTGTTTGGACTTCTGATGTATGTTGTTTGGAAATGGAATATGGTAGAGTTGGGAGAGTGTGCGTGAGTGTGCGGGTTTAGGAGAATTGATTCATAAAAATAGTGGATTGCTATTTCACGTCCTGTATTTTACTTGATTACGCTCTATATTTATACTATTTAATATATAATATGTATTTTTAATTTAATTTAAATAATGTAAATAATTTAAATAATGTAGATAATTTAAATAATTTAATATCAAATTAAATTAATTTAATATTTAATTGCTCCGCCGGCCGGTCCGCCGCTGCCCCGCTGATGCCCCAGTCCGCCGCTGCCCCGATCGGTCCGCTGCCGCGGGTCGGTCCGCCATCACCGGCTGGTCCGCCGCCGCCGCCGGTTCTCCACTCCGGCTCTCCTCGGCCAAGGCCTTCCGGCTCTCCACGGCCAAGTGGCGAACCGAGCTTGCTCCGGCTCTCCTCGGCCAAGTAGCTCCAAACGGTCTTCCGGTTCTCCACGGCCAAGTGGCGAACCGAGCTTGCTCCGGCTCTCCTTGGCCAAGTGGCTTCAAACGGCCTTCCGGTTCTCCACTCCGGCTCTCCTCGGCCAAGTGACTCCAAACGGCCTTCCGGTTCTCCACTCCGGTTCTCCTCGGCCAAGTGGCTCCAAACGGCCTTCCGGTTCTCCACTCCGGCTCTCCTCGGCCAAGTGGCTCCAAACGGCCTTCCGATTCTCCACTCCGGCTCTCCTCGGCCAAGTGGAGAGCCGGAGTCGCTCCAGTTCTCCTCGCCTAAGCTCGGTCTTGTTCTCCTCGGCCAGTGGAGAACCGGGTCTCCCTTAGAATTTTTCAGCTTTCTCCCACAACTACCATCTACTCACATTTAATGTCATTTACTCCTTTTTATCCGAAAAAGTCTAGTTTTTTTCTATAAATTGGGTAAAAATCTCCAT
Source organism: Rubia yunnanensis (assembly GCA_037428765.1). Lineage (NCBI taxonomy): Eukaryota > Viridiplantae > Streptophyta > Magnoliopsida > Gentianales > Rubiaceae > Rubia > Rubia yunnanensis. The sequence goes on along the minus strand of CM075069.1, from coordinate 56,645,786 downwards.
TGGGTAAAAATCTCCAATTTTTTACTCCAAACAAGGGTGTTGAAAATTCCATGTTTATGAAGGTAATTTCTCTAATTATTGTCAAGTCTATAAGTAATAGTTAAATTTATTATTTATTAGTTTTTGCTTAATTGAACTACGCTAATTTGTTATTTTAATTTATAGAAATGTAATTACTTTATTTTACTTTATATTATGTAAATGTAATTATTAACAGCTAATCTGAAATGGTTTAATGCAATTTTATTTTCAAAAGTTGATTATTAAACGTTAAAATGGAAGAATGTAATTTTAGTTTAATTAATCAATTATTAAACTTAAATCTTATAACCATAATTTTATTTCATCTAATTTTATTTTTACTTTATTATATTTTTATATTTTAATCCATGTTTTAGCCGTTAATTGAAAATGGAGCAATGCACTTGTAATTCCAAAAGTTAATTATTAAACATTAATTTTGTAACGTTAATTTTATATTATTTTATTTAAACCTTAATTTGAAATGGATGAATGTAATTTTAGTTTTGGGAGTTAATTTATATACGCAAATTTTGTAACTTTAATTTTATTTCATCTAATTTAATTTTAACTTTATTATTTTTTTGTATAATAATTTTTAACCGTTAATTAAAAATTGAACAATGCAATTTTATTTTCGAAAGTTAATTATTAAACGTTAAATTTGTAGCGTTCATTTTATATTATTTTATTTGAACCCTAATTTAAAATGGAAGAATGTAATTTTAGTTTTATTAATTAATTATTAAATGTAAATTTTATGACCATAATTTTATTTCATCTAATTTAGTTTTTACGTTATTATTTTTTATATTTAAATCTATGTTTTAACCGTTAATTAAAAATGAAGCAATGCAATTTTGTTTTGTAAAGGTTAATTTTGTAACGTTAAAATTGTAAGCTTAAATTTATTTCATCTAATTTAATTTTTATTTTATGTTACTTAATTTTATTTCATCATTGTTGTCTGCAGAATATTTGAGTGAAACTAATTACTTGATGTTTATTGCTGTTTAAGGATGACAATCAGTCATGTGGAGCTGTTGCGGGGGGGAATGGATACTCAGCATTTGCAACCACAAATGTGTTTCCAATTCACATCGAAGCTTATTCCTACCTGCAACGGACGGCCCGTCATGTAGGATTTGAACTTGTCATGGGGTCCTACAAAAAAAATCAGAATGGTCCCCTGAGGATATATTGCATTTGCAATTGGGGCCGAAAAGATAAGGTTGTCGATGGGAGCGATTCTAATATTGTTCGACGGAGTAACACTTCGACTAGAAGTTGTGACTGCCCATTCACGATTGTCATGAAAGAGAACAGCACAGGGGAGGGTTGGAATGTAGTACCGTGCAAAGATCCTCGCCAAGGGATGCATAACCACCCATTTTCATTGTACGCTGAGAGTCATAGACAGAGCAGCATGCTCCATGCGGAGGCGAAACAAATGATTAGAGATTTGAAGAATTCTGAAACAGCCCTCAGGCATATCAATGCCAGCCTTAGTCATTCATTTCCAGACCTGCATCAGACCATTAGGCAGGTGTACAATGAGAGATCGGCCTATGGAAGAGAAAGGCGAGGCGGGCGCAACACAGCCGAGAATTGTTTGCATCTTGCCACCTCGAACGGGTATGTCACTAGTCACCGCTCAGCACTTGATGGTAGTTTGACTCATTTATTCATGGCTCATCCCGACGCTGTTGTGGCATTTCGCACGTATCCGTGGGTTGTGGCCATCGATTCAACGTACAAGACTAATCGCTACGGCATACCGTTCATTGAGATGGTTGGTATGTCTCCTTGCAACACAAATTTCCCGATTGCCTACGCAATTGTCGTTGAAGAAACGGCAGATACCTATGAGTGGGTTCTAAACGCACTTAGAAGCTTGCTTGTCGATGGACCGTTCCCTGAGGTTGTGGTCACCGATCGGGAGATAGGATTGATTAGGCCACTTCGGGTTGTGTTTCCAGAATCGAATCATTTGCTTTGCACCTGGCATATTAACAAGGACGTTGAGGCACGTGTTACGGTGCTAACGGGGAATAAGAGGAATGAGGCATCCTTCAAGAATGGTGCATGGTCCCGGGTTTGCAATGCATCCACCGTTTCTGCGTACGAAGCCGCTTTGGTAGATTTGAGGGCTGGATGGTCCTGGAGCGAAGCTGTTGTTAGTTACGCTGAGACCACATGGCTCAACCCCCATAAGGAGAAATTTGTTCGGGCATGGACGAATAGATTTCTGCATTTTGGGAACACAACTACATGCAGGGTCGAAAGTGCACACTCGTCATTGAAAGGGTGGTTACAAACATCAACTGGTTCATTGGATACGATATGGAGGCATGTCGACCTGCAGATCGCCGGGCAAATTACTATGATCAAGGACAACCTCGAGAAATCAGGAACGCGCATTGGTAGATTGCACCTAGAGTCCTTTTCAACAACTTGTTCAACAATGTGTCCAAATATTGTCTGGATAAATTGACGGTTGAGTACTGGAGGATTGACACACTTGGAGCACAGGTATATGCATATTGTGGTTGTATACTGTGTTCGACACACGGAATACCATGTGCATGCGTCATGTCGAGGGCAGTTGAACAAGGAATCCCCTTGTACTTGGACGACATTCATCCACTGTTTATGACTCTGGCATTAGGTGATCACTTGCGGAACAGGGAAAATATTTCGAGGGTTGAACAGGATCAAGCAGTGTTTAGCAGTCAGTTGGAGGAGCTGGCATGCAGCGACCCATCGGTTCTCCGTCGGGTTTCAAGCTACATAGATGAGCAGTTGCATCCAGAGGACAACGGCATTGGAGAGCCGGACAATTGTACTAGTGCATGTAGGAGACCGAGCGAGCAGGTCCCCCGCTCAAGATCAACCCGACAATCACCGAGCTATCATGAGCACGTGAACAGGCGGTACAGGCCATCTGTTAGTGGGCGTAGTTCAAGGTCCCCTGGCCGCAACACATCAGGGAGAGGTAGTCGGCACGGTAAGTACATTATGCTCCTGCGGAGAAGGTGACTGTTCCTCCTCGATCACACGACCTCTCGCCTGTCTGGCCGAAGCACTAACACCTCTTCGTCGTATAGAACGACCATCGTCATTGGGTTGGCCAGCAGTGCTCATCTACAATACAAGATATATAATTATTATAATAACAATTGATTTAAACTGATATGAGAAAATAAATGAACATACATTTTAATAAAATGTAAACTGATATGACGAACCATTGCATAATTTCAAACAACTTATGGAAACTACATATTCACCAATGCATAGAAAAATGTGAAGGAAACGTAAAAAACCTCACTCTAAACAAAACATTTAATTCTTTTGAAATCCCATACAACGAACTTCTTATTTTTATTAATTGGAAATTATAACTTACATTACTAAATCATTATACAATAATTAAATTGTTTACCAAGTGAAATTAATATTAATATTCAAAGAAATAATTATTAAAACATATCATAATCATTTACTACACAATTGTTTTTCTGAGATTAATAAACTAGATTTTCATGATGTTAATTTAAATAATATTATATTCTATTATGTTACATATACTTTCCAAATTACTAAAATAGTTATCATTTTCAAATTTAAACTAAAAAATTTCTAAAAATAACAATTTCTTCATTTGAATTCCAAAGTTCATACAATTCATAATATTAGATTTTTCAAATTTAATTTACTATTTAATTTCCAATTTTTTGATTTAAGAATTTATTTTACACCCAAACCTTTAATCTTCCTCATCCCTCCAACTCCAACCTAAACCCTAAACTACCTACCGCCGCCGCCGCCGCCGGGCTTCTCCTTCTCCTTCTCCTCCTCCTTCTCCTCTCCTTCTCCTTCTCCTCCTCTTTCTCCTCTCCTTCTCCTTCCCCTCTCCTTCTCCTTCTCCTCTACCTCTCCTTCTCCTCCTCTGCGATGCCACCTTCCCTACGCCGGCGTGCCCACTCTTGTTCACCACGGCCCGCCGCGCGCCACCCAAGGCCCGCCGCGCGATGGCCAACTGGCCAAGGGCCACCTCCGGCCATTTCGCACCACAGCCAAGAACATTTCTAACACATTTCTAACCACATCCCAAAATTTCTAACATTTTCCAACAATCCATGACAATTCTAACAAGTTCTAATCAATTCTAACAGATGGGCAACATCTAACCCATTCGAGATTTAGAAAAACTTCCGTTTTACGGCGATATTCCGGCTTCGTACGGTGGCCGGAGGTGGTCGACGTCGGTCGGTGGCTGTTGACAGCGGCGGCGGACGGCGGACTCCGGCGAGCGGCGGACGTTGGGAGAAAGTTGGGAGAAGTTTTTGGAAAATGTTGGGAGAAAGTTGCTTGGAGAAAGTTGGGAGAATGTTGTGCAAATTAACTGTTATATATCAATTTCCATTCAATAAAAATAAATAATTCAAAATGTAAATACATGTATGCATACGTATTAGGGCGTAACTAGTAAAATACAGGGCGTGATATAGCAATACCCTAAAAATAGCCTAGATGAAGTAGTACAACTAATACTCTATTGTAGTTCAATGTACTATATGTAGGGGCAAATTCGGTTTGGCTAATTACCATAACTTTTTACTAATACCAAGTACATACCAACAATGTCGGTATGTTATTTTTAAACATCAATGCCGTACCAAATCTTTGGCTTCCAACACATTGGTATATGCAAAAGCTGGTTGATATCGGTACGATATGGTAAAATACCACCAAATATATGTTGCTCACAAAACAAATTACAAATAAGTAAAATTTTTCTGTTGTATAATCTGAATTTTAGAAAATGAAATATTCTCGAATCATAATAATAAAGTAATATAACATCAAATTTAAAACTATAACAAATAAATTATAATAAATAAAAGAAATGAGGATATTTTAAATTTTTTTGTAAGGTTTAAACAAAAATGTCACGTGTCAAGAAATCTAATTTTCTTTTTAGAAAAAAAATCAAACTTTTACTAATATCCAACATATTGGAACCAAACATAAACTACATATTTCAAATTATTTCTATTTGTTCAAATATTAATGAATGACTAAATCTTAACTAAACAAAAGGTCAGATTTCACATAATATTAATTATATTTTAAATATATAAATGTGTGGTGTAGTACAGTAATACCATGGTAATATTTTCTCAAGAGTGGATCTCCTCATAGACGGTCTGCGCTTATGGACAAGCCACTTTTTTTTCAATGGAATGACACCCGGAGGTGGGGGTTGATATATATGGTACCCCAAGCCAAAAGAAGCCATCGTAGCATAGTGTTAATTTACAGAAGGCACACAGCGTTGCCCGCAAAATGAGATGTAAATCTTAGGTTAAGAGCCATACAAGGCTAATAGTATTGGGTTAGTTGCGATCCCAAAGCTACGAATATCCACACCCCGTGTTAATTCGTATTTTGGCCAGGCAACTAACCTAAAATATCCCATAATTAAGTTGATATTTGCAAAAGTGAGAGAGCCGATGAGGTGGTATCTGTGCCGATGAAGTCCGAGTGCTTCGCCAAAGGATGTGGCATCCAGCGTTGTGAAGTGGTTCAAATGTTGGTATTGTGTGAACAGTGATGACAGTACCTGCACGAAACAGAAATCATTAGCAGTATCAATTCTATCCCAAGCCATTCGAGATAATTCTAATCTAGGGCAGTTGTTGCATATCTAAAGAAATAAGGCCTTTGATATGCACAGGGAGATTAAGAAGATTCAAGGTCAGATTATGTGCAGAGTGGTGCTTAGCGATTGCATCTGCCACCATATTCCCTTCTCGTGGCATATACAATAGCTTAGCACCACGTAGAAGAAGATTTACTTTGTAAGCCTCATTAAACACATACCAATGGGCAGAGTATGGATCATTAATCATTTTAACCGCTAATTGGGAGTCAGATTCAATAGTAACAGTTTCATCCAAATGGCAATAATTTAGACATGCAAATTGCACTGCAAGAATTTCAGCAAGCAAAGAAGAGTCAGCCGAAATTGCTGCAGACTTAACAAGTAAGGGTGTGCCACTGTTGTTCCTTATGACTATCCCTACAGTAGCCCTGTTTGGAAACCATGATGCATCAGAATTGATCTTAATGCAGTTAGGTTTTGGTTTCTCCCAACAAACAGGCTTTATTATCGGTTTAGGGGGGGCCTGAGTAGAGGAATTAGGCTTATAATTGGATGTGGGATGCCAATAGAGGATTTCAGGTATGTGGGATTGGAAAAAAGAGTTAACCTGATGAGATCAAGAACTTCCTTACAGATGTATTCAGTGGAAAAAGGAATCTGCTGAAAAAGGAATCGGTTCCTGGCTTTCCAAAGGGACCAGCAAATAATAGGAGGAAATATATTGCAATCCAGCTGGTGGCTTTTAGGGAAATCACCACAGTTCCAAAATATGAAAAAGTTTGAGCTAGGGACTGAGGATCTGTTATGTGGAAATGTACTAGGGAAGCCATGTAATTCCATACAGATTTAGCTAGTGGGCAAGATATGAAAAAATGTTCAATAGAATCCATATGACAACAGACAGGGCATTTCGATGCCAGGGAAAAACCACACGAAATAAGTATATCATCGAAAGGAAGAAAAGAATGTAACATCTTCCAAGTAAAGATTGATATCTTTTTCTGGAGCACCCTATTCCACAGAAAACTGGATATCAGAGAATTACCTGGAGCATCTGTCATTGCTCTATAGGCCGATTTTGAGGAAAAGTTACCTGTATGATCAGGTTTCCAGATGATCCTGTCTTCCCTAGACTGTACAAGCTCTGCGTCCTGTAACAATAGCACAATATCATTTTCTAAGAAAGGAGAAACCAGAGCTAGAATCTCAGTTTTGTTCCTAATAAAATCTGCCACAGTACAAAATTTAAATGTTACAGATATATGCTGAGGGACAGAATTTATTAAAGCTCCGGACATACACCAATTTGCAGTCCAAAAGTTACAGGAACCTTTCCCGTGGATGATAAATGAATTTTGTTCAGCAAAAAGGTTCACTGAACAGATTCTTTTCCAGGTTACAGATTTTCTGTGAGTATCTGAAAAAGACCATAGCAATTTAGCCCACAGTGTATTTTCCAGTTGGCATTTCCACCACAGTTTAAGGGAGCAAACATCTAGAATAGCTTTGATAGATCTAAACCCTAAACCAAACTGAGAGATTGGCTTAGCAAGGTTTGCCCATTTTTTCCATATTTTGTTACTTTTCCCTTCAGTCTCTCCCCAGAAAAACCTAGCCAGTCTTTTCTCTAGAGATTTGATTATTGCTTTTGGTGGTTTAGTTACAGACCATAAATGTTGAGGCATAGCATACAAACAGGATTGAATCAAAATAAGTTTGCCCCCTGAGCTCAGCCACTGATTTTTCCAGTTTTGAAGTTTTCTATCCAATTTTTCCATTAGTGGCTGAAAATACCTATTAAGAGTTCTACCTTTAAAAATAGGACAGCCTAGGTATTGGAAAGGTAGAGAACCCTGCTTCATTTTAAGAATCATCCGATTTGATTTAGTTTACCAATTGAAGCCCTTTTACTAGTATAGAAATCAGATTTATTAAAATTGAACTTTTGGCCCGAGGTATATTCAAAGACATCCAGAAAGGCCTTATTCCTAATGAGATTTGATTTAGAAGCTTGCATGAAAATAATAGTATCGTCAGCATACATGAGATGGGAAGCTGGTGGGAATGATGATGGGATTTGATAATATGAAAGCTTATTATTTTGGAAAATGAAATAAAGGCTCCTAGAGAAAGCTTCTGAAAAAATATTAAAGAGAAAGGGAGAGAGTGGATTACCTTGTTTTATTCCTCTTGTGGCCTTGAAAAAGTCCACAGGAATACCATTGATAAGTATGGAAAAATATGCATGGGAAAGATTAGACATAACAGCATGCAGAAATTTTCCACTAAAACCGAATTTCATCATAACTTTCCTAAGAAAATGCCAGTTAACTCTATCAAAAGCTTTCTGTAAGTCAAGTTTCAGAATACAGTTAGGGATTCTAGCCTTCTTATCAAGAAACCTAATCATTTCCTGAAGGTAGATGATGTTATCCGAGATATCCCTATTTTGCATAAAAGCAGTCTGATTAGTGGAGATAAGTTTATCCATATGTGGTCTAAGTCTTTCCATTAGAACCTTGGAGCATATTTTGTTAAGGACATTGGATAAGCTTATTGGTCTAAAATCGTCAAAAGAGCTAGGGGTGGCTTTTTTGGGGATTAAGGTAATCCAAGTACTGGATATACCTCTAGGTAGCGCAGTGCCATCAATGAACTCATTTACTGCCTCTATAAGGTCAGTTTTTATAATAGACCAGCATTTAGAGTAAAATTTAGGGGTAAATCCGTCAGGCCCCGGACTGTTGTTTTTACTTAGGCCCTTAACTACTGCCTCAACCTCGGTTTCAGTGGCTGGTTTAGACAAATCACAGTTGTCACTATCAGAAATAACATTTGGTATTTGGCTCAGGAAATGTGAATAGTAAGAATCATTAGGCATCTGATTAGGTTCCTACAATAAGTCAGAGTAATAAGAAATGGATTCATTATTAATGTCTACTTGAGAGCTAAGCCATTGACCATCTTTATTTTTAATCTTTGTGATTTGAAGCTACTGTTTTTCTCTTGGACCACTTTGTGGAAGAACTGTGTGTTGTTATCCCCTAATCTATGCCATTTCAATTTAGCTTTCTGTTTCCAAAACTTTTCTTTTTCCTTTTGTGCTCGCAACAGCAAAGCCCTTTTCTCATTTAATTTCATAAGTTCAACAGCTGAGGGGTTGAGGTCAAAAGAAGCTTCTTGAATTCTAAGGCTTTCCTCAGCATTTAAGATATTAGAGTCTATATTCCCAAAACAAACTCTATTCCAATTTTTTATCTCCTTTTTCAATCTGATTAGTTTCAAATAAAAGCCTAATAAGCCAGTTACAATCATATCTTTATCCCAGCATGTCTTAATTAAAGGGATGAAATCCTGCCGGTTAAACCATACGTTAAGGAACCTGAATGGTTTAGGGCAGTGAGTAATCAAGTTGGAAATCTGTAAGAGTAGGGGGGAGTGGTCAGAAGTTTGTCTATTCAAGATTTGGATGGAAGAGGAAGGGAACATATAGTTCCAGGAGATAGTACACAAACCTCTATCGAGCCTTTTAGATGTGGGGTTCCTAAGTCTGGAATTACACCATGTAAAAAGATTCCCAACTGTATTTATTTCCTGAACACCCATACTATTAATCCAAGAATTAAAATCTCTAATGCTACCTAGGGAGGGGGAGCTAGGACCCTTGTATTCTGTGAGAGATGTAATAGTGTTAAAGTCCCCTATAAAAATGGTATCACCTTTAGTGATAGGCTCCAGGTCATTCCATAGATTCTTCCTACCTTCCCTATTCCTAAGGGCATAAACGAAAACTACATCCATTTCAAGATTAATGGTCTGGTGTTTTATGTGAACATATAGAAATTGCTCATGTGTAGACAATAGAGAAACTACAATTAAATTGGTCCACATAAGCCAGATTTTCCTATTAAACAGTGACAGGCCATTAGGGTAGTGAAGTTTATCCATATAAGATTGTATTTTGGAGATATCATGCATAGGTTCAATTAGGCATAGCATTTGAATTTTTTTAAGTCTGACTAAATTAGTTAATCTCAGTATTGATGATTCCATTCCCCTAATGTTCCAAACTAAGAAATTGATTGAGGGAAAACCAGTCATTGTTCACCAGACTTATTACTTTTAGTAGATGACCTAAGCATCATTTTATTTACCTGACTGAAGTAATTTGTTTTTTTTACCTTTAGCCTTACCTTGCAGGGGAACATCACCCAGACAAGTGGAAGACTGTGGGTCGGCCTGATGTGAGGAACTGAGCACTTGGTCAGGCCCTGGATCTTGATTAATTATTAGATCCTCCAGCTCGTCCTGCAATACTGAAAATCTACTTCCCATTCTTGGTTGAGAGGACAGATTAATATTTTTATGTCAATCCAAAGTTGATGGAAGTGTTCCAACATGAATATCATCTATAGCATATGTTCTAGGAGTAAAATTAGTAAGAGCAGAGTCATTTAAGAGCTTGGATATGGAGTTGTCAATACTATGAGTATGTTTGGACCTGGCAAGATTTACAGGTGTGGAGACTTTGTCAGTTCCTGAGGCATAAGTTATCTCTATTGGATGACTGGATTGAAGGTTATGAGAGGTGGAAGGCTTATCCATACTGAAAGGTTCAGTCTGATCATCAGTTGAGATCAGGGGAGGAGTGTCAAACTTTTTCCCAGTTGCCTGCCACAGAGGTTGGTTAGGTATTTTGTTATCTTCCTGAGGTTTGGCATTTTGATGTGGAGGAAAGGCTCGACATTGGGCTTCAGAGTGGCCTAATTTGGCACAGTGGTTACAATATAGAGGGATGTCTTCATATTCAATTAAATATTTCTTGTTGTTTGTTACAGATCCCAAACGGATATGGTTGCACAAAGGTTTCTGTAGGCCAATTTCCACACAGAGTTTAATGGCTGAGGGTCTGGTAAGCATATCTGTGGCTAGGTCAGTTTTAATGAAAGTACCTATACTATTGCCAATTGACTCAATTGATGCAGAATTATAGTAATATAGTGGAACTTCCCTAATAATACACCACACAGGGACTATAGGTGATTCTTTGTGAGTTGAAAACTCAGGTGTCCATTTCAGCATTTTGAGTAAAATTCCACACACCCTTCATCCAACAACGTTGGTAGTCATTAAGTAGTTCAAATCGAATAAGCACATGCTTATAAACTAAAGAGCCAAGCTGGTATTTACCTGAGAAACCTACCGTTTTGAAGAACTGCTCCAACTGGTCCATTGAGCATCTCCCCTTAGTAAATTTGCCGACCAGAGCATTGGCGTAGTGGGATGACAGTTTTACAATTTGGTCGTCCGAGTATAAGCAGGCCACGTCACCCAGGTGTTGGACTTTGGAGATTAACTCAGGGTTGTTAGGAAGAACTTTGGCTAAAGGAGGAGATTTTCTTTGTAGGGCGGCAACGAAGGATAAAGGATGAGGAGGAGGAGGATTAGGGTTGGGGGATTGGTTAGGGTTGGTGGTTTCCGGTATGGTTAGAGTTTGAGGGGTTGCCATTGGTGAGACCGTTAACGGTGAGGAAGCCGTTACCGGCAGATAGCCGTTACCAGCGAAGAAACCGTCAACGATTATCAGTAGATCAGCAGGGAAGACGGTGTAGGAATTGGGAGAGTAGGAGAAGAAATGTAAATCACACCTATTATCGCACCTTAATCGCACGTAGTAACAGTGTCTAGATAGCCTTAGTTGTTTAATGGACAAGCCACTTATTTTTACCTTATACACTGCATTTGTTAAATTACATACACAATTTTGAATTTTTGAAAATAATTTTTATAATGTATTTCTATATTTTCATCTTCAAATACATATTATTGCTTGTTTTAACTTATAAAATACAATATTTAAATTTTATCAAAGATTATGACATTTAAGGTGAAGGCCTTTGGATTGTCCATAAGGTTATGGAAATGCTACCTTTCTTGAGACTTTCTCTGTTCTCAATACAATTACCATACCATTTCAAATATGTGCTACGGTATTACCATACCACATCATCGATTACCAACATATTCGGTACAAATGGTATGTGGTTCGGTTGATAAGTTGGTTGGTACAATATTTTGGTTCAGAATACATGCCCTAACTATATGTGTTATAGTGCATATGAGCACAAGTGGTACGTGATTCCGTTGGTAAGTTGATTGATACGGCATTTTGCCTCAAAATGCCTGCCCTAACTGTATGTGTTGTTATAGTGCACGTGAGCAAGTGTCTCATATGCACACTTTTATTCTTTCTTTTCTTTTTATCATCATGTTAAAAAAATCTTTATTATATATTTTAAATTTAATCAATAGATTAGTTTATAATTATTGTTTTAATTTTTTACATTATTATGATTGATATTAATAGTTTTTTATTTGGACAAAATAAAATTTGACTGTATGAATAAATAAATGTTTATATATTAGGGTAATATTTATTATAATTTTAGAAAAGTAAATGATTAAACTATTTTTCAATTACTCAATTAAAACCAAAAAGTTTTAACCATATACATTAAAGTAATTATCAGTTGATCTATTTTTTTATAATATATATATATATATATATATATATATATGTGTGTGTATCAATTTACGTGCTACTCCTACTTATTAAATTCGACTTAAAGTTAATAATAAGTTTTTTCTAGGTTGGATATATGGTTGAAATTCCAATCATTTTAAGGTTAGGCTATGAATTATGGATAATAGTGTATATTTATAAAATATGTTCCCAATATAAAAATGATAAAATTCTTAAAGATAAGTGTTTTGAGTTTAAATTTGGAAGATGAATTAGAATATGTTCAGTGTATTTGATGATAAAGGATTAGGATTGGGATTTGCAGTGACCGGGGTTCAAAATTATCAATGATTGGAATTCCTTAGTTTTATTCAACAACGTATGAATAGTTCCGAACGGATTGAAGCAAGTTAAGTTAAGGGGGTGAATGATTTGAGTTGGAATTTGAAATTTGTGAAATGATTATGCATAAAAGGTATGCATATTAATCATTTCTTGCACCTTGTCTGATAGCAAGACCATGTACTGCCATTTTGCATGTGAATCTAGGCTTACTTGCACAAATATTTTTAATTGATATTTTGTTTTTGTTTTTAATTTCTTTGTTTTTAATTATTTCACAAAGTCTTACTTTATGCAGCATAAACTTTAGGGTGGGGATTATTGTGCAATAATAAGAAGTTTCATTTGGGATGAGGTTTTAAAAAAAACTGATGATAAATATAGGGACCTATAATTATCAAAATACTATAAATATCAATAAAATATCAAGAATTTTCATTTTCATTTTGTAGCAATCGATCGGACGATTACCGCTGGATTCCGCTGCATTTCCACTGGTTTTCCACCAAATTTCCGCCGGTTTTCCATCGTAATTCTTCTTCCGATCAGAGCTCCACACCGCACAGCCTCTGGCGAATTCAGATCAGATCGAAGTCGTTGAGCTCCGGAAATTCATATCCAAATTGAAGCCTCGGGTAACCGGCGGCGCACATTCTTCTTCTCCATTTTTTTCGGCGAGATGTTAAGCTTCTTCTTCTTCTTGTTCACGGCGGTGGTTACTGCTCTGGCACGATGGAGCATCCTAAGCCTAAGTCAATGCAAATCAAATCGAAGAAATTAGATCGAAGTCGTTGAGCATCTTAACGGTGGCGACAACATTAGGCGTCGTTACTAGGGTTAGTCGATGACGGCGCTAGGGATGCAGGCAGCAAGGCAAGGCAACAGATTCACAGCCTCTCTAACGGATCCACGACGATGACTCTACCACGATGGCGAGGCATTGCCAATACGGTTCTCCTTCAGACGATAACGAGGTGCTACAATTTTCAGGCGACTGCGTTCAGGCGACATTGAGGCGCTGCATTTTCCTTCAGGCGCGTGAGATCCACGTACCACGGTGAAGGAGAAGGCTGCGCATGCAACCACACATGGATGGTGGGGACGGGTGCTAGTGACGGACGGTGGCGATAGTGGCGATGGAGCTGAGCTTCATCGCCTGAGAGGTGAGGTTTACTATTTTTTTTACTTTTTTCAAAGACTTGCCGATGATTAATATTTTTTGACCGAGGTTCAACAAAGATTGTTTGGTATAGTGGTAAGGACTCTTGTTGTTGACGCTAGAGGTCTGGAGTTTGAGTCTCACTATGACCTTTATTTTGAAGATTTTATGTTCAAGATGTACATGTTCAGGTTTAATATTATGTGATTGGGTGTATGTTCAATAAGAGTCTTTGGTGTAGTGGTTATTGATTTAGACTTTGAGGTTTGAGACCAGTGTTCAAATCTCATTAGGTCATTTTTTTGAAGAATTTTTATTCTTGAGGTAATGTAGCTTTTTGTTGATGTTTGTAGCTTTTTTTCCCCTCTTATGTTGGTGTTTTTCATCATTCGGGTGAGGTTTAATTGATATGAGTTGATGTTTTGTAGTTGTTTTTGGGTGATATGGATTGATATTTGTAGTTTTTTTTCTCATGTTGATGTTTTTCATTTCCCGACTGAGGTTTTGGTAATAGAAGTTGATGTTTGTAGTGTCTTTTTTATTTATTTACTCATGTTGATATTTTTCATTTTCTGGCCGAGTTTGATAATAGGACTTGATGTTTGTAGTATTTTTTTCTTATGTTTATGTTTTTCATTTTTCGGATGAGGCTCGGGTGTTATGATTTGATGTTTGTAGTATTTGAGTGATATATGTTGATATTTGTAGTTTTATTAATTGTTGATGTTTTATGATTTTCAAAGTGAATAATTTATAATCTTGAGGTACTGTACTTTTTTTGTTGATCTTTTTAGTTTTTTTTTTCTCATGCTGGTGTTTTTCATTTTCTACGTGAGTTTTAGGTGATAGAAGTTGATGTTTGTAGATTTTTTGGTGATATGGTTGATGTTTTGTAATGTTTTTCCCCTTATATTGACATTTTTCATTTTTCGGGTGAAATTTATATGATAATAATTGATGTTTCTAGCTTTTGGGTGATATAGCTTGATGTTTTTAGTTTATTTTTTTTTTGATAATTTAGCTTTGTTGATATATTTATAATTTTCAGTTGATTTTTTGTTAGTCCTAGTCTACATTTTTCCAATTTTTTGTTGATTTTTAATATATTTGTTGCTATTTTATTTGATTTTTAAATATTTTTTGCTGTATTTGTTTTTAGTTGATGTTTTATGGATTTTTCATTGATGTTCTGCTATTTTTTGCCGATGTTTATAATTTTCAGTTCGCTAATCATATTGACTTTTTTTTTCAATAATTTTTTTTTTGAATTTTTTTGAAGATTTCATATGGCAGGTTAATGATGGAAAAAAATTGGACGAGAAATCCCCTAAAAAAATATTTGCCATAGGTCCCTGTAAAATAATTAGAGATATGTCTTTGTAAAATTATTAGAGATAGGTCTCTGTAGCTAGAGTATTATTAGAATTGCCTAAAGGCCACTGCATAAAGTTTAGGCTGTCTCACAGGAGATCATATCATATTGTTATATTTTATTGTTTTTATTTAAATTTTGTTTTTCAATTCTTATATTTTTATTATATATACTTTTAATAGGAATTATTTCTAATTATTTTATATTACTTAAATATATATATATATATATATATATATATAAATATATTTTACCAATGTTATGCACATATGCTTTCTTAAAAATCATAAAATAAAAATAAGAAAGAATGAACATTGCGTGATTTGTATATCTTATTTACAAAAAGTAATATGATTTAAATATGAGCAGATATATAATTTAAGTTTGGAGTGATTAAAAGTTTACTTAATTTTCAATGTATCTAATATTATTTCTTCATTATTTTTCTTTATAATTATAGTGTTTGTACAAAAAATTAATTTCCCCTCACCATTTATTATTACATGTGATAATTTTTAATCAGTAAAATGATTAATATTGACATTGATTTGACAACATTACTTAGTAATATAGTAACAACAATATCTACCGTAACTAAATACGACATTTATATATTTATTTGTTTATAATGAAACTTAGTTATTCGTTAGTCAGAAATATTTAAGTTTAAATTAAGAGATCTTGATTATTGTTTCCCCTGTTTAATAACAACCGTTACACTTTTATATATATATATATATATATATATATATATATATATATATATATATATATATATATATATATATATATATATATATATATATATATATATAGATTAAACCATCCTAATAGATGGGGGGAATATATATGGCTCCCCAAACCGTAGAATTACCCCCGAGGGTAGCAAAAAGAGTTACATCTGAACAATATCAATCATGAGATGATACAAAAAGGGGAAGCGAAGTATAAATAACATCCTTGTCTCTCGGTTTGTGTAAATCTTCTACCATTACTAGAGATCAAACCGAAATAAGGGAACACGAACAAGTCAGGGAGATGAGAATTCAAAACCCTTATCAGTCAATGTCCCTTTACCTAGCATTTGATCTCATAGAATTCCTCAACTATGAAGATCTCGTGCTCCTTTGTGCCTGAACCTCTCATCCTGAGCATTTCCAATCTGCAAAAAGAAAAGAGAAAACAACAGCAGTCTCTGACCAAAAAAAATATTGTGTAAAGACGCGAAAAGAATTCAAACTATAAATCCATCCGTTGTGTGATCTGTGTTCCCTTTTGCTGTGCCTATTCTTACTCCGTGAACTCCATTTTTATCTAGCAAAATCAAACCTCTAAGGAAAGATGGGGAGTTTCTGATATTTAAGTCTCCGTTTAGGGATTTCTCCCTTGCATATTTTGCCAAAAAATCAGCCACTGTATTAGCTTCCCTAGGAGCATATTGGATTCGATTTTCTTTTTGCAACATATTCAGATGACAGGTAAGAGAAAAAAGTCTCCATGAACCAACATAAGGATCTTGTATTGCTTTAACTGTTGGTTTGCAGTCAGTCTCAAGGATACTACCTCTAATATCCAGTTCTAAGCAAAAAAGATAGGCAAAAAGAATACCTTCCAACTCTGCATGTAGAGGAGATTCTGATCTAAAAGTTTTGACTCTCATGTGTTTCACATCTCCCCTCCAGTCTCTAACTACTACAGCACAAGAAGAGTCACCTCCATTTACCCATGATGCATCTGTGTTAATTTTAAAACCAGTTGTTGGTTTTTCCCATCTTACTGCAGATACTGTGGTTTCCTTCTTTTTTTGAGTTATATGAGGTATGATTCTAACCTGAACTAGTTTCTTATACTTTTCAAGATTACCTTTCACTGGATTAGCAGTAAAAATTAGGAGCATCAGATCCTTGATATTCTGAAAACATGTGTCCACTGAAAAGGGAAGATTGTCATAGAGTATTTTGTTCCTATAAGTCCAGAGAGACCAAGTTGTGACAATGAGAGCAGCAGTATACACATGATTGAGAATCTTTGAGCCTACCATGATGGAGAGATAATATTCAACTAGATGTCTAAAACTCCTGAAGGCAGGTGTTTGCAGATTTAGAAGGCTGTTAACTTTATTCCATACTGCAGTTGCCTTATTACAGGAGTTAAAAAAAATGGTTGATGGAGTCTGAGTGATTAGAGCATATAGGGCATTTAGAGGCTAATGAAAAACCAAGCTTGCACAGAACATTTTCAAAAGGCAGAATTCCATTCAGAGCTCTCCATATAAGTACTGACATTTTAGCTGGTATGAAATTTGCCCATACCTTGTGCAGATGTCTAATTCTTGTTCCCTTCTGCCTCAGGATCTTGTAGGCAGAACTGACTGAAAAGTTTCCATCCATTGAAGATTTCCATATCAGTCTATCCTCATGTGTGTTCTTGATGGTCACATCCTGCAATATTGAAACTATATTGGTAGCCAAATATGGCTCCACAAAAGGAAGATTAGAGTCTTTGTTCAGGATAAAGGTGCTCAGTGAGATATCAGGGAAAGGAATTTCCACATCATCAAGCCATTTATAGTATAGTGCACCTTCTCCTGACCAGTTTGAGTTCCAAAAGGAGCATTCACCTTTTCCATGAATTACTCTAGTTAAACTATTAGTTTTTTCAGTTATGTTACAGATTCTTTTCCATACCTGAGATTTCTTATAAGACTCAGGTAGAGTCCACAAATGCTGAGACCATTGAGTGGTGTTCATTTGAAGCTTCCACCGTAGCTTACAGGAGAATGAATCAACTATAGCCTGAAGATCTCTAAACCCTATCCCATTCTCTTGTACTGGAAAACTCATTTTTCTCCAGCCTCTCCATTTTTTCCTGGCCTCTGTACTATCATTGGCTCCCCAGAACAGACCAGCAGCCAGCCTTTCCATTTTCCTCAGTACTATCTTTAGAGGTCTTAAGACAGCAAACAAGTGGGTTGGGATTGAAAGAAAACAGTGGTTTATTAGGATAATTTTACCTGCAGTACTCAACCATATGTTTTTCCAGTTATTAATGCTTTTTTCCATTCTCTCCAATATAGGGTAGTAATATCTCTGAGTGTTCCTTCCTGTAAATATGGGGATCCCTAGGTACTGAAAAGGAAACTCACCTCTAGCCATTCCTAAATTCCTGCTCAAAATTTGGATTCTATCTACTGAGGTGTTTGGAGCAGCATAGAAGTTGGATTTAGAAAAATTAACTTTTTGTCCCGTAGTTTGCTCATATGCACTGAGAAATCTTTTAAATCTTTTCAGATTTTTCTTATTACCACTGAGGAATACAGCAGTATCATCTGCATACATTAGATGAGTGATCTGTTGGCATTTTTTAGGTAAACCAAAAAATTGCAGGTATCCCATGTTAAACAGTTTTTTTAAACCTCGGGAGAATGCCTCTGATAGGATATTATACAGAAATGGAGACAGAGGATCTCCCTGTTTAATTCCTCTATTTGATGCAAAGAATCCTGTTGCTACTCCATTAATTAAAACTGAAAAGTGAGCTGAGGCTATGTTCTGCATTATCCGGTTTACAAAAATACCATGAAAACCAAATTTAAGGAGGATTGAATTAAGAAAAGACCATGAGACCCTATCAAAAGCTTTCTGCATGTCTAATTTAATGATTAAGTTCTGCTTTTTTGATTTTCTTGATAAAATTCTGGTCATTTCTTGCATCAAAATTATGTTATCAGAGATATCCCGCCCTTTCATAAAAGCACTTTGTTCAGGGGATATAAGTTGAGACATGAAAGGCTTAATTTTTCCATCATCATCTTAGAGAATACCTTGTTCACAAAATTAGAAAGACTTATTGGTCTGAAGTCAGAAAAGGTAACAGGTATAGTTCTTTTGGGAATTAAAGCTAGCCAGGTACTGGAAATTGCCTTTGGAATATTTCCACTTTTTAGAAAATCATTTGCAGCTTCAAGTAAATCTACTTTAACATATTCCCAAAAGGTAGTGTAAAAAAAACCAGAGTATCCATCAGGTCCAGGGGAACTATGTTTGTTGAGGTCAAAAACTGCAAACTTGAGCTCTTGGATCAGGAAAGGAGACAGCAGTAAGTTATTTTCTTGTTCAGTTATTACTTAGGGATTTCAGATAGAAAATGACTTATATAAGTTCCCTGTTTCTGGGGTTCATCCTCATTAAATAAAGCTTTATAATACCCCACTGCTACCTCTTTGATCTGGGTTGGATCTGTGATCTAGTTTCCATATTCATCCCTAATCTTACTGATTCTAGATTTAGTCCTCCTTTCCCTTATTGAGTGGTGAAAATAACTCGTGTTTGCATCACCATATTTAAACCAATTCAACCTAGCTTTTTGCCTAAGATAGATTACTTTCTCTTTTTGAGCCCTCATTAAAAGATGTTTAGATTTATTCAAATCTGACAAGATTGAATCATTTGGAGTTTGTTGAAATGAGATTTCTAAATCATTAACCTTGTTCTCATATTGTATCAGGTTCTGATCAAGATTACCAAATTGCGTTTTGTTCCATTGCTTTATTTCCATCTTAAGCCTTTTCGATTTATATACTAACCTATACATTCCTCTGAAAGAAGTTTCCAGGTTCCAGTTAGAAGCCACTAAGTTTAGAAATTCCTGTCTACTAGTCCACATCTCTTGAAATCTAAATGGTCTAGGGGCTTGTTCCTCAGATGTTTGTACAGATAAGAGAAGAGGAGCATGATCCGAAGACAATCTATTAAGAACATGGATTGAACTGTTAGGAAATAAATCAAGCCAATCTAATGAGCAGATTCCCCTGTCTAACCTTTGGAACATCAAATCTTTGCATCTATCCTTAAATCTATTGTTGCTCCAAGTAAAAGAGTTACCTACTGTAGGTATATCATGCAAATCCAGGTCATTTAAAAATTTATTAAATTGCATCATGCTCTTTTTTGGGGTTGACTTTCTCCCTTTATACTCTGATACTGACGCTACAGTGTTAAAGTCTCCAATAAATATGGAAGGAAGAAGATTAGCTGCCTTTAAATCACTCCATAAAGACTCTCTGACTTGTCTATGAACACTTGCATAAATAAAAACACAGTTCCAGCTCAGAGAAGATAATGAATCAGTTATATTCACTTGTACATACTGATCAGTCTCGCTTATAACAGTAATGCTAAAAGACTGGTTCCAAAATAACCAAATTTTAGCACTATGAGCAGAGTAGGCATTCTGAAAACCCAAATCATATTTAAATTTTATGAGCTTCTGATTTTCTTGCCATGGTTCTATTAAGCACATTATGTCTAACTTGTGTTTAAGTTTCAAATTCTTAAGTCTGTCAATTGAAGTGCCAATTCCCCTTATATTCCAAACTAGTACATTCCCAATTATGGTGTGTTTAATCATTTAAAAATTTTGGGATTGGCTTTTTGTGATGATCTTAGGTTTCTACTAGTCTTTGCTGAGTTTTTGCCTTTTTCTCCTGATTTTCCATTACTATGATCAGAATTCCCTGCTAACAGATTTTGGAATGAAAGGTTTACCTTATCCTGCTTTCCTTATTTTTCCAGAATGCTCAGATCAGAGGTTGTTGTAGATTGTTCATTCAATGTTTCCTCTTTGCTGGAACTTTTCTCTGTAGGACCTATTTGATCTTGCTCTTTAAGCTCCAATTGTGCTTGTTCTTTTTGGGAAACAGTGGAAATAGATTTATTAGCAGAAACATCAGAGATTATGACAAGTGGTACTTCCTGCGATTCAACTGTTTCATGAAAAATCTCTACTATCTCCCCTTCCTGCTCATCCTCACTATCTTCTAGGGATTGAAAGGCATTAGATATTGTCACCGTGTTCGTGTTTGTTTCCTTATCCATTATGGAAGATTTTTCAGGGTTCTTTTTTCTCCAAATGGATGTGGTTATTGGCTTAGATATATCATCTAGTGAGTAAAATGGGCCATTCCTTTTTTTATGACTTACCTTGTAGAAATCAAAATTGCTATCATTTTGGATTCCTATATTAATTATTTGTTTCTGGACATCCTTTTCCTTTTGTGATACAGTTAGAGCAGATGTTCCTTCAATGTTTACTACCTCTGTTGGGTGAGAATCTGATCCTAGTTTGTTCTTATGTGTAATATTCTCAACCTTATTACTGGTTGTTTTCCTCAGATTAGGGTGTAAAAAATTACAATTTGTGTTGCTATGCCCAATTATTTTGCAGTGAGTACAATATGTTGGCAAATCCTCATACTCAATTGGGTATTCAGCAACCTTGTTTCCTATGCCTACCATAATTGACTTAGGAAGCTGAGCGAACAAATCAATTTCTACACATACTTTAATAGCTGAAGGTCTGGTTAAGGCCATGGTTGCAGCATCCATTTTAAGAAACCTACCTACCTGGCTACTTATACCCATAATTGCAGAGTTGTTATAGAAATGAATTGGTATTTTGTGAAAAGTTACCCAGACCGGGACTATGGAGGATTCCACAGACGGAGAGAAATCTGGTGTCCATTTCTGCACTTTCATTGTGTATCCTTGTATTGACCACTGGCCCTTCATCCAACATCTTTGGTAATCTTCATTTTCCTGAAATCGGATCAAAACATGTCGATAATCAATAGAACCTAATTGAAATTTTGATTTAAAACCTATTGATTTAAAAGACTGTTGAAGTGAATCCATGTGAGGTTTCCCTCGGATGAACTTTCCGACGAGGGCGTTCTGGTAGTGCGAAGCTAGGATTTCTCCTTCTTCAGGGGGGAGTATGTATGCTATCTTTCCCTTAAATTCTGTTATTGGGTGAAGGTTTGGAGTATCTGGGAGGGTTGATAGGAGGGGGGGTTGTTTTGTGTTGAGAGCTTGGGCAAAACTTCTGATTGCCAGGGGCTTAGAGTGAGTTGGATCCGGAGGTGGAGGAGGCGTCGGCGATGCCATGGTCAACCGCTGATGCTGATGCAGAGGATCAGTAATATGACCGTTGAAGAAGAAATGGAGGTGACGAAGTGAAGAAAGAAGAGTAGTGTGTTTTTCGCACTATTTTTCGCACATAGACACAGTAGAAAGCTTTTTAGCTTTTTAATTCCTTCCGTTACACTTAGATTGATTCACCTGTTTGTTGTTAATGATGTTTTATTTTTATTTTATACATAAATATATATTTTAATCTATAATTTTTTTCTTCAAGTAAGAGTTATATTAAACATTCAATTGACATAGCACAATTTGTATCAGCGTTATGTTATGCGTATTAGTCTAATTATGTTAGGGGTTTCACAGTTTAGGCTTAGATCTTTGCTTGTTCTTGTTTACTCAAGTGTGAGTAAGGTTTAAGTGTAGGGGATTTGATGAGATGTCAAATGCATGTATTTTCTAAGGCATTAACATCTCTTTTGTTATCATTTTGTGGATAGATTGCTAGGTAAAGGTATGTTTACATCATAAGGGATTTTGATGACCATTTTCAATTTTTTCATCTAAATATCTCATTATGTAGTCTGTTTTTAAGTCTAATGGATTTTTGTCCTTACGAGCGTCTATATCCTCTTTTGTGAGTTTAATTGTAGATTGCTCGTACGTACTTTGGAGTAGATTAATGAAGGCCAGTTTCAAAATTGGTTGAAGGCCATAGGCCACAAGTCAAAACATGGTAGAAGATAGAAGGGTCGAACAAGGAAGACAAAGAAGCGGATGAATTGTGATTTGGGAGTTAGAACCAATTTCTGGGAATGATCTGAGAAGTATCAGCCTTCGAGGTTGGCACTATTGGATTTGTCTTCTCCAGCGCTGTAAAATTAACTACAAGAACTCCCAAATTAGATCAACGGTTCACTTGTAGCGGCACATACAAGTTGAAGAAAAGATCCAAATTTTGAAAGTGTCGAAGAAGCGGTACATGTCGTGTAAAATGACACGACCTGTGCCAATTCCCCATGGAAGCTAAGTTGGGGCCCAAGATGGGCCGTGCAAACTTGCACATCCCATGCATAAAGAACAAGTAGAAATTCAAGTCCAGACGATGGGACATGCAATTTGGCGCACCCCGTGCGCTTAGATGGCTAGAAACAAAGATCCAAATGACGGGCCGTGTGATTTGGCATGACCCGTGCGCTCAAACCGTGTTTTGGAGGTGCCTGGAGGAAGCCCAGTGCACGATTGCACGGGTCGTGCTGTCAATCTGGCATGATCCATGCCAACATGGCACTAGGGTTGGCGCTAGTTTTTTTTTCTTCCAAACTTGGGCTTTTAAGAGGCCCATTTATCTTCTCCTGTAAAAAGAACCTTTATACTTCTAGGGTTTAAGCAATTATCCATAATGTTTATTTTTGAGAGTGGTAGGTAGGAAGGAAGAGAAGAATTCTCTCTCTCTTGGTTCTTTTTCTTTTTCCTTCATTTAGTTCTTAGATCCATGACATTTATTTTAATGAATGTCATGGATTTAATATTAGTATAGTAGTTTATTTTCTTGGAGTTATATTTGTACTCATGATTTGATTATGATTTGTGAGATTCCAGATAACATATATTTCAAATATTGAGCATGATTTGAGGTTTCTATTCTTTTATGATTTATGTCATGATATGTGTTATGATGCATCCATAATTTCATTCATAGTATAATATCGTGCTAGGCTAAAATGCTAATTTGGAAGTGTTTAATTAACGTTATTGTAGGTTCGAGAATACCAGGGAGATGAATGCATTCATGCTACCTTGAGAATACTGTCCTGATCGTTAGACGTTAATTCTAATTGGCTAGTTGTGTGAGTGATTGCATGTTTGGAGCGGTAGATTGAGGGTCGTTGTATCAAAATTTTCAACGGGGGAAACCCTAGCTTACCTTAATAATTGAGCATTGTAATTTGTAGCGATTAGGATTGTATTAATTCTAGAGTCTTCACAAGGCACCGATACCTTTGCCTCTCTAGGCCTAGTGTTGGTGTCTATAGTGGAAATCCTGAGATGTATTTGACTCACTCCTGTATCTAACAGTTATGACTGTGAGGGCTATATCCTTTGTAGATAACATTGGAAGTGAGGTTACGGGGATGAAATGCGGAGTCAGAAGGATTGGAGTGCATCCATAACTATGGAGGTGGCGAGATGATTTTAAGGGAGATGAATCTTTGTGCAACATGCATTGGGATCCCGACCATCTTCGTACTATGTGACATAAGCAATGAGATTAGGTTTATATGTCTATATGTGATAGAATCTAGGATCAAATCCATAAATCGATCATGTGATGCAAATGCCCCCAAGACTAGTTCATCCATAGTTTACCTCTCGCTGATTGCATGTTAGTAGTTGTTAATTCACAACCCCCCATTATCTATTTAATACTAGCTATTCTCGACACACAATTGGGGTGATGCCCAATTGTGGTTGTGTTCGACTAACCTTTAATTACTAGTATCTTCTGTGGACGACCTCGTATTTGCCACTAGCTACTTTATTGTAGTTAGTAGTGAGTACAAGGGCAACATTATAAATTTCTATCTTTGAACGCATTCTGCAGGAATTAAATGACCCCATGGGGTACGTGCAAGTCCTCGTGATCTTCCTATGATGCTTAAATAAATATATGAATGGTGTATATATAAATTTTGGAAACAATACATTACCAGTTCTTCTACATGGATCAACTATTTATTCTTCACGTGTTACGCAATTTTCGCTGATCGTGGACCATGTTCTTAGATCATGTTTTAGTGATGAGGTTACAGGTAAAATGCTTATCGTCTTTTAGGTTCGGTTAAGATGGCTAGTTACAGGAGAGGTGCCACTACTAGCGAGGTTCTCTTCATTCTCCATTGAATTGTCCTTCCTTTGGTTCGCTGGCCTCATAATGCTCCTTTTACTTTGTACTTCGCATGACTAGAGAGGTATATACTTTGTACTTTGCATGACTAGAGAGGTATATACCATATTCCACGCCTCCCATTGATTTCCCTTATTTCTATTTGCTTTTTTGCTTCTCCTCTTATCTTTGCTTTTCTTTGTCGTTATCACTCTGTTCCTGGTGGAAATAAAAAATTGTCTGTACAGCTGCTCCCGATTAGCTTCTAAGATGGTTGTGAAGGCTCGCTTCTCTTTGTCTCTGGGTGGAGGGGAATCATATTCCTCTCCCGACTCTTATATGTCTCCTATTTCTATTAGGAAGGCTATTTTTGGTGGAGGCAGTGGTGGAGGTGATGCTAATTCCATTGTTTTTTTCTCTCGACTTGCCCGAATCCTAGTCACCATTGTTCAAGGAGAATTATTGACCTAATATATTGGTCCCCATGGATGGCGCCACTGATGTGGTATAACTCCTAAAATGATAGTGGCGGTTTCATCTTGATGGAAGCTCATGCAAGAATTTCCCGGATGGAGTCCGGGGGAGAGTTTTGGATGCTGAAGTTAGTACTTCCAGAATCACTATGTAAATATGTTCTTAGCTTGTTACTTATCTCGATTCTTTCATCTTGCTTCCTTTTATAGGGTTTGCTCCCCTATATTGATCATGGTGATTAGTTCCTACTTTCAACACCTATAAGGATGCCGACTCATCGGCTGTAATGAGCCACGATTCCTAATTTGTGATTGTTGCGATGTGTTTATGGAGTTACACCTCCGCGCACTTCCTGCAGGGTGATTACTCGTTCGTGTCTGAGTAGTGATCTCCTTAGTTCACTGGCTGTCACACTTCACTCATTTATCTTATACCAGGTGGGGGTGTGGTGACATGTCAAAGATTAACGTTGGATAAGTGGGTGTTTTTTGGTTGAAGGTATAGTTAGGGTAAATATAGTCGGTAACTGTGAAGGTAAGGTTGAGTGGTGTGTTTTTGTTATTTTGTAGGTTGTGATTACTTATTAAAATGATTTAAATATTGTTCTTGAACTGTGTGCATGTAATAACTTAGCGTATTTTAGATTAGAGTAGATATGCATGAGTTGGTGAGTGGGTACATGGATAAGTGGATTTTCGAATATCTTGGGTATTAGGCTTGTGTGTGGATAAGTATGCAACATAGGCAGAGTCTTTTCGGTTTCTTTCTATTGGAACATGCATACTATTTCATCATTCAGTTTTCCATGGCTTGTAATTAGTGGTTATTCCATGTTTTTTATAATTTAAAAGGACGCGTCCTTTTTTGAGGGAATAATTTATGGTGGTTTGTTTTACCGAGACTATTTTGACGCCTATAAAAGCCACTACTTGCTTAGTTTTCTTCTCATTATACAATTTGTGTGTTTTATGTGTGTTAAGAAGCCAGGGGAGAAGTTCTTAGAGTGTTATGAGTGTGTGTAGGGCAAAGAATCGTTCATTAGGAATTGTGCTTATGTTGTGGTTTGCAATGTTTTGGGGATATACATGATTACTATGTAGGGTGGTAAGGGTGTCAGAATTATCCAGGATTTGGGTTTTGGTCTCACATGTTATGTGATATACCATCATGTGTGAGTAAGTTAGAGGAACTACTTCGTAGGTGGTGGGCAAGTTTGGATTATATCCTTTAAAGGATGTCCTAAATTCTCCATGCTTTCTGTAAGTATTTTATATTTTTGAAGTTTTATTTTTCCTTACAGTTACATTATCTAATGCTTATCTTATTTTGTGATTTTTGGCAGTAACTTCAGATGAGATTGCTGGACTAGGGAACAAGGTGAAGGTTGACACAAATCCTTCTCTTATGGTAGCAAGGCTCGTGGACAGTGAAGAGAACTAATGCAAGTTGGGAGTGCCTCCTCGCAGTGATTAAAGTTGGGAAGAAGATGTGCTACACAGTTGATGAACTCGTGAATGGGGATTTCCTTCGTGAGTTTGTTTGACTAGTTCATGGGGGTGGAACAATGCACTAGCAGAGTGAAAGGCCACTACTGACTAGTATTTCTTTTCTACTTAATGAGAAAGATGATATCCCTTCATATAGGGGTACTTGGGGAATGGAGTGGTGTAATGGGAGAATGGGAAACAATTCTTGCCTCAACTCTTACCTCGCTTAATAAATGTAGTGATCTCTAAGGGATCTATTTGTTCCTTCAGAGTTCGCGATCCCTATCAAGAAATCTTGACATAGGAACTTCTCTCTTTGGGGCCACTATGGCTTTGCTAAACACTCAAGTAACTATATGTGTATGTGATTGGTTCGCATATAGTCATTTGTAAATCTTCCTTGGGGAGTTTCTCTCATTTATTTGAGGAATGTTTTTTGTAATCCTTAGTTTTTGTATGAATCTAAGATGTGATTTAATAAATTATTTATTGAATATTTTATGAATACTCTTATTTCCTCCATGGGAATGTTAGTCTGATGATGCTAATGTCACTTTGCTTCCCTTAAATTTTCTAAGGTTATTTTCCTTGGGTGTAAGCTAGTAATCTGGTTGTTATTCCTAGAATGTCTCACGGTTAACAAAATTTTCCGAGGCTATGGTATGAACTGGACCTTCCACTTAAGTGTTCTTAATTGGGGTTCGAAGCAGATTATACGAATTTTGGCCCTCTAACTAATAATGCTTCGCTGTGTTATTCCTATAAGCATAATCTATTGTTCCTATAAATGTCCTGTAGCCCCAATTTTTAGCTTCTATTATTTAATTACCTTGTGTAACTCTTAGATTTAACCCCTTAATTGGAGTACAAATTTTCTTTGGCTTACTAACTTAGTCTTTACCGGTTTAATCTTGATTTAGTTCGTATATTTTCATAGTTAAGTGACCTATATGCTATTGGCCTTCGTATAAATTTTGTCCCCTTGATGCCTAGTATCACGTATCTACTTTTCATAAAGAAAAATTGTAATACGTGAACATACATTTTTTTTCCGGATCATTCTTAGAGGGGATACTTTATAATTGTGCAAACATATTGGTGTTGAGAATGTTCCTGACGTGGTTATGCTATTCCTCCACTTACTCACTGTGTGTGTGATGGACCTGTCTGTTTTCTCCATGTGTTTATCATGTGGGTAGCAACTCTAACTTATGCTCCAGCCTTTCCCAGGAACTATTTAGAGTCGGAAAGAAATATTTTAACCATACAGACAGTGCCACTGATGTGGGAAATTCCTTATATGTGATGATAGTGCTCGGAATCAGCTTAATACAAATTCTAACCCCTTCGAGTACCTGAAACTATCCCTAGGTTAGTCTCGTGGAGCAAGCTCTGACGATCAAGTCAGTATTTTTTGGCATGTATATGTATTTTGGCATGTACATGTATATGAATTTCGGCATGTATATGTTTTTGGTGTTTTCTATCTTCATTTATAGTTATTCAATCATGTGATTATAGTCCAATAACTACGCTTCCCTCTTTGGATCGTGGTCCAGTATATGGATATCATGGAAAGTGCTCTTTTTCGCTATTTGCGTGGTAAGCCCGTTAATGACACTGTTATGTTCCAGGTTTTTGTCGATTCGGCAAACTTCCTTGATTCAACAAAGCCATCACTATGCATGCTTAGTTTTTACTTACCCAGACTGGGTAGGTCATATATATATCACTTGAAATGCAAGAGATAGCACCACTCGAGTTCGAGGGACCCCAACTGCTTGAGCAACCACACACCCCGCTGCCTGAGTTCTATGATAAGTTTAAGCTCTTATGTCAGCAGCTCCACAACTATGGTCAACAGATCAAGGGATTTGTTAAGCAACTCAATGGTCATGGTCAACAACTTTGGGAGTATCGTGAGCATCTTGGCATGTATGGACAATAGCTTACTACATTAGATCATTGAGTGCTGTTCCTCAAGGAGTAGTGTCAGAAGCTAGCATTACGTGTTGCACTACAAGAGTACCAGAAGAAAGATCATCTGATGCATCAATAGTACATGCAGGAGTGGCAGTTTGTAAACCAACGGGCCAATATCATGGAGGATGATATTAATACTATGATTACGATGATGCAATCCACCCACCTAGGAGGTGATCATGAGATCGATCTAGTGGGGCACTGCAGGTAGCGACGAACGGGGAGGGTCCGGAGACATACCAGTTAGCATGATAAAGCAGGACCCCTCATGGTCCTAGTTCTGAGTATTTCTTCTTCCTTTACCTTACACTTGTATTTATTGTTCATATGCATTAAGGACAATTCATGTTTTAAGTTTGAGGGAGCAGAATTAGTGGTGCTTATACTTGATTTTTGTTGTTTTATGTGTTACTTGATTTGCTTTGTAATAATGAACTTCTTACGAAGATTTTTATTGAATTTATTTTTGAAAAAAAATGAATAAAAAGAATTCCTTTAAATTGAAAACTCGCTTGTGGGCAACTAAGAAAATATTGGGGGGCTGGATGAAAACCCTAAAGAGTGACCTATGCAAAAGTGAGAGGCCTAAAAATGAGTGGAAAAAGGGGAAAGTGTAAGGTTGAAACAAATGAGAGGTTTGAAACAAATGAGAGGTTAGGATGAAAACAATAGAATATTTTTGTGAAGGCTCATTTTCCACTTTGGTGAACTCTTAATGTAGATTAAGTCTTTTTTTGGATTTTGATTTTGACATCTCATTGTGGTTTTATCGACGTTTAGTTAAATTATGGGTAAAACTTCTTATAGGTTGATCTGTGGGAGATGGTTAGTCCTACATGTTTTACCTTCCCAGAGTTCTCAATAAATATAATTCAAATGATGCTTGCGGTAGTTCTAAAAAAACAATGATACTTGGGGTATTTCTAAAAAAACCAATGATGTTTGGGGTAGAATATTAGGAAAACATCTTAGACTTTGGTTCTTCTAACTCGAGAACGAGCAAAGGTTTGGGTGTGAGGTATTTAATGTGCAAAATTTATACCTTTTTAGCACATTTAGAACACATGTTGTAACAGATTTTAGATTAGAGTAAGTGTAAGTAAATTGAATACTTTGTCAATTAGAGGGTTAGAATGATATTGCCTGATTTTATATCCTAATTATTTTTATTTATGAAATGTTTGAGGATTAGTTTGGATCCCTTCCATGATAGAGTCAAGGTTCAGGAGTACACATTGAAGCGAAGACTAGATCTTTGGAAGGAAGGTCACTTGCGAAAGTGGTAAAAGAAGAAATGAAGATTTCAAGATTATAGAAGAGTTGAAGATTTGAAGATTTTAGAAGGGACAAGCCAAGGAGTCCGGAAGACCCCCGACTCGTGGACCACACATCTGTTTGTGGTCCGCGACCAGATGGTCTGAGCAGTGAGCAGGCTCTAAGCTTGCGGATCGCGCATCTGTTTGTGGTCTGCGACCACAGTGAGGGTTTGAGCACTGAGCATGCTCCCGACGTACTCGTCTGGTTTTGTCCGTGATGATAAGTTGGGAGCCCCTCATGCCTTGACTCGCGTATCGCGAGATTGGCCTACAATCCTAGTTGACTACAACTTTTAATTCTCTCTCTCTCTCTCTCTCTCTCTCTCTTTCTCCCCTCTATAAATACACTTCTTATCCATTGGGTAAAAGAGCAAACCTCTGGACCAAGATCTAGTTTTTCATTCATCCTTTCACATTTATTACAAGTTTCTTAAGAGATTTGTACAATTTGTGATGGATTTTAATGTTCTAGGCTCGATTTTATCTTGGGAGCAATTGGTAAGCACTTTTAGCATCAAGTTGTGAGATTTTATATATTCAACTTTTTACCATCGATTATCAATTGCATTCTTGCTTTTATTGTGTGATTGATGCATGATTAGACTAGGAAGTACAACTAGTTTTTGTTGTAGGTTGATTATTTACTAGATTCTTAGGGTGAAATCATATTGTTTTCCTTTTATTGAACGTAGCCAACTAGGAGCCTCTATTCGTAAGTTGATCCTCGTAGTGTTCTCAGAGGATATAATTGTGCTATTTTTGTGTTTCCCGCAAGTAGGACATTTAAAAGTCGTATTGACTCCTTATGTTTATCGCTACTTCCAGGATATTCTATTTATGGTTTTAATCATCTAGAGTGATTCAGTGGTAAGGATTATAGTGTGGCATCGATTAGCTCACTTTAACTATAATTCAGAGAAGGGGAGATATATCTCTACGTGAAACAGGAGACAACTCTCCACAATATGTGATCCATGCAATAGAGTAGAATAATAGATCAATAATTGACTAATAGGCTAAAAGTATGAACCAATTGCATTCAAGACTCTGTGCAGTCATGTATACACTCATTGTATTATTTGCATGCTAGTTAAGTTTCTTATTATTCGTTTGATAAATTGGTAGTCATAATATTTTCTCCAAATTACACACCCACCCTCCCTTTTTCACTACATACATTGAGTTTCACTACATACATTGAGTGACGTTAGTGTGCACACTTTTAGCTACATGAAATACTTGATCAAGTCCCCGTTTTCTGTGGAACGATCCCCTATTTGTCACATGTCCTATCTTGTAGTCAAATGCATTAAGTGTTGTACATTGTATCTTTAAGAAGTACGACGATGAACTTTCACTATAAAAACGATGTTATAATTTTATATATTTATTTTATGGTCTAATTATACAAAGATCAACCCAAAGACATGAAGTTATAACTAAGTTAGAAGAACTTCTTGTTGATCGGTACAATTGTTTTGAAAATTATTTTTAAATGATGGAAACGTCCAACAATGAGTGGAATTGACATCTAATCTAACTAACATTTAGCAATAACTAATATATTCCAAAGATATTAAAATTACATATCAACCAGACTGATCATCTGTACCATAAAATATTAGAGATCCAATAAAAACTGGAACACCGCTCTCAGACATATTAAATAGCTTCCTGCAAAAATTATGACCACTTGACATAGAGGAACATATCACGCATCAATATCATTACGCCAAACAGAGACTTTCTACAACTGTAACACCACTTGATCCAACCACGATATATGTTGTTTAAACTGTAAACATCTTGAAAAACACAAATATGATAAATCCAAACTAATGGAAAGCTGAAAATAAAATCACAAGAAAACTACGAACACACGATCTGTATAAGCAGATCAAGAATAACACATCAATGCGAACAACAAAATCGAATTATCATCATGAACACAAAAATTTAATCGAAGAATAAAAGTGAATGTGCAAAAATAAATCTCATAGTAGAAATATTAATTAACATAAACTGTTATTCTATTATAGGAAAATGGGATTTTTTTTTGGAAAAGGAGGGTTTGTTTGGGTGAGAAGGTGAAGGCTGATCGGCGCAATTCTTCAGACCAGTGCCTTAATTGGTTTCGGTCAATTCAGTCCGGAGGGTGACAAGATTAATTAATAACGGACCGCCGGGCGGCCCCAAATATAGTGTTGGGATAAGTCTGTGGTAGCCAAATTGACGTCGCGACCTACAGGCTACAACTACATGCAACGGAAGCTACAATTACCACATGGCATGTAATGGAATGTGGGTGCCTCTTGTCTTGAAAAGTTCGACAAACACCCAACAATGCTATTACCTAATAACGGACCCTAAGACAAAGAACTCTGCAGCATTCGGATCGATATTATAGTTCGAACTAATCGTGTCACATTATTTTATATTATTCTCTCGTCCAATCACTACTATACTGTTTAAAAAATATTTTTGATAGTAATGTATATTTACATAATAATAACAAATAAAAAGTTGATATTTAGAAACTATTAGTTACGATGAATTTGATAATATTATACGAAAATATTGTTGTTCATATATCTATTCAAATATGCAATCAACTTTGATAGATAATATTATAAAAAAGTATGAGTGAAAATATGGAAGGTAACAATAATTTTTCAAAGACTAAACCGCAATTTTGGTACCTTACAAATGGCTGAATGTTTTTTTTAGTCATCTTTCAAAATATTTTTTAGTACCTTACACATGTTTGTTGATTTTTATTAATCCATTTAACGTATAAAGATGTTAAAACACATACTGACTGAGTTAAAACCCTATTTAATTCATTTGCCTCATTTTTCCCCTGTCGTATGGCTTTTGAGTTTCCTTCCCGTCGAAATAGCCCTTGAAAACTATAGTGAAAATCCTGACTCTAATCATGTATAGCGATAATGAAGACACACAGAATGATGAAGTCGGGAAGGGTAGGCATATGATACTTTTCACACTGAAATTTGTTACAAGTTTTCTTCTTGGAGGAAAGTTAAAAGCCATACGATTGGGGAAAACATGAGGTATGAAAATTAAATATGATTTTAACTTAGTTAATTTGTATTTTACATCTTTACCCCTCTTCTTAACAGACATGACCACACAATCCGTTAAATAGGTTTAAAAAATTTAAAACCAAATGTAAGATACTAAAAAATATTTTGAAAAGTGGAGGACCAAAAAAATCATTCAACCATTTTTAAGGTACCAAAATTAAAGTTTAGTCTTGTCAAAATGTTAATTGTATGAGAGAAAAAAAATGAAAAAACCAAAAAATAAAATAAATGAATCAAAATATCTTAATGCATATTATAAACAAAAACATTAAATTAAAATAAATACATAAGAATGATACCATTAAATAAACTGAGGATTTGAGGTGGGGATCCAGTGTAATTATTTACAATTTTGTGTTAAGTTTACGAGTTTATTTAAAATACCATCGTTGTCATTTACCGTTCATAATCTACGTCATGTGGGAGCGTACATTTTATAAGAGGTCCGCAGAGATTGTGTACGAGAGTATGGGCGTTTTATTGTTGTTGCAAATTCATTCGTGGATTGTTATGTTACCTGTATTTTATTTGATTACGTCATGTATATTATACAATTTAAGTATTTATATATTTTAATATTAATTTAAATGAATTTGCAAATCAAGGATAATTAATTATACTAATATTAGTATTAAATTAACAATTAATGATAGTTAATGGCTGGTCAATGTTAATTAATAGCTTGAGAAGTGGTGGTGGTCAGCGGCGGACGGCGGCGGTCACGGGCATCGGAAGTTGGCAGTCAGAGGTGGCGGACGGCGGTGGTCAATGGCGGTAGACGGAGACTGTCAACGGCGGTGGTGGTGGTTGGCAACGGCGGCGGTGAACGGCGGCGGTGAACCGCGGTAGTCAACGACGACACCGCGGCAGTCAACAGTGGTGGATTCATTTTCGTCCGACCTTCTTCTCCGACCCTTCTTCTTCTCTGGCCCTTTTTCTCAGGCCCTTCTTCTCCGGTCTTCCTCCTCTTCTCCGGCTCTTTCTCCTTTTCTTCTCCGGCCTCCTTCTCTTCTCCGGCCCCCCTTCTCTTCTCCGGCCCCCCTTCTCTTCTCCGACCTCCTTCTCTTCCCTGGCCTCCTCCTCTTCCCCGGCCTCGTTCTCTTCTCCGACTCTCCCGTTCTTCCCCGACTCCGTTCTCTTCTCCGGCTCGCCAATTTTTCTCCGGCTTTCCGTCCGTAGGCTTGCCCGCTCTCCCTGGTAAGAGGCGAATCGGGTCTCCTTGACCGGTTCGCCTTACATTGACCCGAACCGGGTCTCCCTTCTCGGTTCTCTTCCCATTCC
Organism: Rubia yunnanensis; assembly: GCA_037428765.1. Classification (NCBI taxonomy): domain Eukaryota; kingdom Viridiplantae; phylum Streptophyta; class Magnoliopsida; order Gentianales; family Rubiaceae; genus Rubia; species Rubia yunnanensis. The sequence continues at coordinate 56,611,246 of CM075069.1, read as the reverse complement.
CTTCCCGGTTCTCCTCCCAATCCCTTCCCGGTTCTCCTTTCTAGATATTACCTCCGGTTCTCCTTTCATTCCCAGTCTTCTTCTCCCTTCCTCTCATTTACGGTTCTCCTTTCCCTTTTCCAGCTTTCTTCTCCTTCTCATTTTCGGTTCTCCTTTGTCTAACTACCATTTACCCACATTTAATGTCATTTACTCCATTCAATTCGAAAAAGTGTAAATATTTTCTATAAATTATGCTGTAAATTTTCATTGGGTAGAAATTTCAGAATTTTTACTCTAAATTTGGGTGTTGGAAGTTCCATGTCTTTCGAGGTAATTTTTTTAATTAAAGTGTTGATTATTGTAATAATTAATAGTTCATCTTATGATTTATTAGTTTTTTAAGTAGAAATTTGCAAAGCCTCGAACTTGTTCAATCAGAAAAAGAAACTCTCTCTTCTCTCTCCTCTGATTTCTATTCTCTGTTACACAATAGTGGCCGGAAACGGTCTTTTCCTGCCGATAACGGCTCCTCTCTCGCTGGCAAAGGCTGCCCTTCCGCCGAGAGAGACTCGCCCTCCGCCAGAAACTATGGCGGAGAACAATACAATCAACAACCCCAAATCGTTCCTTGCAGCCCTTCAATCGAAAGCCCATTCACTCCTCTCAACCCTACCAAATAACCCAGAAATTACCCAAAAATCCGAACACCTTAGGGAACCTGTTTGCCTCTACTCCGACGATGATATAACAAAGCTCTCTGCCCACTATACCAATGCCCTAGTAGGAAAATTCACCAAGGGGTGGCTCACCATGGACCAATTAGAGGTGGCTTTCAAAACAGTAGGTTTCTCTGGGAAGTATCAGCTGGGCTCCCTCGACTATAAGCATGTGCTGATCAGATTCGAGCAAATCAATGACTATCAACGTTGCTGGATCAAGGGCCTGTGGAGCTTTAACAACATTCACATTAAGGTTCTCAAATGGTTACCAGACTTCTCCACTCATAAGGAATCACCTATCGTCCCAATCTGGTGCACAATCAGGGAAGTCCCTCTTTACTATTACAATACTTCGTCAATTGAGGCTATTGGCAATAACATAGGGAACTTCATTAAGAAAGACTTAGCCACTGAGATGCTTACTAGATCCTCTGTCATTCAACTTTGTGTGGAGATTGACCTTCAGAAACCTTTAAACAACTTCATTAGACTAGGCTCTGTTTCTAACAATAAGAAATATACCATTGAATATGAAGATATCCCCCTTGTACTGTGACAATTGTGCTAAGCTAGGGCACTCACTTAACTAATGTAGAGCTATCTCCTAGAATCATGCACTACCACAGTGGCAAGCCACAGAGAAACAAGTTTAATAAGATACCAAACATGGTTACTGAATTCCAATCCCATAACAATCCTCAGAATAAAGGCCAACTAGTTAATCAGCTAGGCACAACAAACCCCACCCTAAACCCATCCTCCTATCTACCCAAGCCCCTAGAAGTTGAATCTGAGAAAAAGACCCCACAAACATCCCAATTTCCTCCAACTCTGGACCTTACAAATTCACCCCCTGCTGACCCAGAATTACCAATCACAAAAATTGATTAATGCAACAGCTCTAACCACCCCAAACAAGGCCCATATGATTTATGCAAAAGATGATATGCAGATAGGCTCCCATAAGCTTAATCTCCATCAGTTTTCATCCACTAACCCCCCACTTTCTCAGCAAAGAAAGATGGAAAATAGATTCTCTGTTTCGCAGGATACAGAATTACCACCACAAACAGGGGATAACCTGGACCAGATACTGCAGGATGAGGTAGAAGAAGAAGGATCACACTCAGATAACTCAATCCCTAAACCAGGTCCAGTATCTCACCAATCACAATCATCAGGTAAGATAGACTCCCAAGGTAAGTCTAAACTTAAAAAGAACAACTATCTAAGCCAGCTGAACAAAATGATGTTAAGGTCAAACACTAAAAGCCATAAATCATGTGAACAATGATACACACCATTACTATTAATTTTCTAGTCTGGAACCTTAGAGGCTTAGAATCTTCAATGCTTAGGTTAAAACACCTTATCGAATAAAAGAAAATAGATCTCTTATGTATAATTGAACCAATGCATGATAACAATCAATGCCATTCCTATATGGAGAAGCTTAATTACTCACATTTCCTCCCTCTTTATAATGGCAAAACTTGGCTTATGTGGAATGACTCCTTATCTGTTGCTCTGATTTCTCACCATGAACAGTATCTATATGTTAAAATATCTCAGCCCTGCTCAAATATTGATATGAATGTTGTTTTTGTCTATGGCTTTAGAACTAGAGAAGGAAAGCTTTGTGGAATGATCTTAGCCTCCTGCCAAATTATGACACTATGTACATAGGGGATTTTAACACAATCACCTCACTTAAAGAATATAAAGGACCTACCTCCCCTAATTTAGGTAGTATTAGGGATTTTAACAACTGGATTAATTCTAAAGGAATACAGGAAATTAATACAGTTGGGAATTTATTCACATGGACAAATTCTAGGCTAAGGAAACCCACCTCTAAGAGACTAGATAGAGGACTTTGTAACATACAATGGAGCACTAAATTCCCAACATCCTCTATCCAAACCCTTAATAGACAATCTTCAGATCATTGCCCTCTTTTCCTACAAGTTTCAACCTCAATTCCCTCCCACCCTAAACCTTTTAGATTTATTAACGCATGGTTTAACAGACCAGAATTCATAGACCTGATTAAAGATAATTGGTCCAAGCCTATCCCCCACCAAGGAATGCTAAGACTTTACCTTAAACTTATTAGACTTAAAAAAATAATTAAGATCTGATATAAAGAATCTTTTGGAAATATTGACTCTAATGTACTTATTGCAGAAGAAAATCTGAGATTACAGGAAATTAACTATGATTCCACTCATTCAGAATCTGAACTAATCAAACTTAATGAGAAAAAGGCACTATTAATTAGAGCTTTAAAGGAAAAAGAAAAATTCTGGAAACAAAAATCTAGGACTAATTGGATTAAACTTGGAGATAATAATACTCAATTTTTCCACAAAACTGTAAAAGAAAAGAATTGTAAGTTTCATATCTCAAAAATAAAAAATAGGCAGGGACAGTGGTTAGATAACTATACTAAAATCTAGAAAAGGGCCATTGCATATTTTTCTGACCTGCTATCTGTGCCAAACCTGACAGATTCTACCACCTATTACCCTCATTTTCACCCTCATTTTCTCAGTCAAATTCTAGCAATAATCTCTGCTCAGGAAAACCCATCTTTATCTAAACCAGTTTCAGAAGATGAGCTTAGGCTAGTGATAATGAGCCTGAACAAAAACAGTAGTCCAGGCCCTGATGGTTTCTCTTCAAAATTATATACCAAATGCTGGGACTTCATTAAAGAGGATCCAAAAGCTGCAGTAAATGATTTTCTTTCAGGCTCAGAAATGCCAAGAGGAATAACTAGCACCTGGATAACCTTAATTCCTAAGAAACAAACACCCTCCTCTTTTGATGATTATAGGCCAATAAGTCTTTCAAATGTAGCAAATAAGATCTGCTCCAAAGTGCTAATGGAAAGACTGAAACCCTATATGGAAAAACTAATTTCACCTAACCAGACAGCTTTTATGAAAAACAGGGACATCTTGGATAATGTACTTTATCTGCAGGAAATGATTAGGTTTTTAGACAAAAAATAGAATTCCCAACTGCATTTTGAAACTGGACCTTAGGAAAGCTTTTGACATAATCAATTGGAACTTTTTAAAAAGTATTCTGTGTACATTTGGTTTTACAGGCACCTTTTTGAATGCTATGATGAATAATCTTTCTCAGGCACATTTTTCCGTGCTTTTGAATGGTAATCCGGTTGTCTTTTTCAAAGCCACCCGAGGCATTAAACAAGGTGATACCTTATCCCCCTTTCTCTTTAACATTTTTTCTGAAGCTTTTTCTAGAAGCCTGTCTTTCATATTCATGAACAATAGACTTAAATACTATCAGCTTCCCTTTACTATTACACCTGCTTCGCATTTGAGTTATGCTGATGACACCATCATTTTTATGCAAGCTTCAAAATCTAACCTAATAAGAATCAAAGCCTTCCTAGAAACCTTTGAACTCACCTCTGGCCAAAAAATAAATTATGATAAATCTGATTTCTACAATAGTAAAAGAGCTACTACTGCTAGAATCAATTAGATTACGTCAATTTTAGGAATGGAAAAAAGTTATTTTCCATTTAAATACCTTAGTTGTCCAGTCTTCAAAGGAAGAACACTTAATCTATATTTTCAACCTTTCCTGGAACTTGTAGACAAGAAGCCTTTGAACTGGAAAAACAAATGGTTAAGTTTAGGAGGCAAAATGGTTCTTATCCAATCCTGCATATACTCCCTTCCTCAGCATATATGGTCTGTCCTAAAGCCCCCTAATCAGATAATTAAATCATTGGAAAGGAAAATGGCCAGGTTTTTCTTGGGAGAAAAAGAGGGCAAATTGAATAAAGTGTGGAGAAAATGGTCTAACCTCAGTGCACATAGATTCCAGAATGGGTTAGGATTCAGACCTATTCAGGCAATAATTGACTCATGCTCGATCAAACTATGGTGGAAAAGCCAACAGGGCACCACCATGTGGGCTAAACTGATATGGTCATTACCCCAAACCCATAGGAAATCCCAAACTTGGAAGAGGATATGTAATGTTAACTCCTTTACAGAAAACAATTCTTTCATTTTACATGGCAAAGGCAACTGCAGCTTTTGGACTGCTAATTGGTGCCCTAATGGTCCACTAATTAACTGTGTCCCCCCCTTCATTCTCTCCTCACTCTTCTATTGTACAATAGCTGACTTCATCAAAGATAAAAATCATATACTAACTCATATCTCTCCTTATTTAGAACATGATACTTTGATTTTTTTACATGAGGCAGATATAAACATGGAAAGAGAAGACAGAATGATCTGGAAACTGGAAGAAACCAGAATTTTCTCTTTTAGATCAGTATACAAGGCTCTCACACAGCAACCAGGTAACTTTTCAGCCACAAAACTGATATGGAACCCTAGATTGCAGAAAAAAAAAATCTATTTTCACCTGGAAAATGCTAAACTCCTTTTTGCCTTTTGATGATGTGCTAATCAAATGTGATTTTAGCCTAGCCTCTAAATGTCCAGCATGTAACCAAGCTGATTCCATAGATCATTTTTTCATCTCTTGTCACCTAGCTCAAGCTGTATGGGACAACACTTTTGCTATAATGGGTCATAACCTACACACTCTAGACAATCTAACTGATAGATTCTTTGCATACTGGAACAATAATGATCTGTCTAGAGTACATAAAGATAGTTATAGATTGCTACCATCTCTGATCTGTTGGTCTTTATGGAAAGCCAGAAATGCTTTCTATTTTGATAACAAAATTTTCTCACCTAAGAGACCTTATCTTTTTATCATTCTCAGCTAAGCCTGGTTTCTCTAACAATCATTTGAATATGAGCTATCCCATTTCCTCACTGATCCCACCCCTCAGACCACTTCCAAAGCCTTCCATTTCCATTGTTTACTGGAATAGGCCAGCACTTAACACCATAATAATCAATGTGGATGCTTCTTGGTCTTCAACAAACTCAACACTTGGCCTTTTAGCTAGAGATTGTGATGGTAATCCATGCTTAATCCAATCCACAATTACCACTGCTAAATCACCACTAGAAGCTGAAATGAAAGCTATCCAAGCTGCAGCTTAGATTTTCCCTTCTCTGGATTCTAGTTGCAACTTTATAGTTGAATCAAATTCTATGCTTGTAATAAACATGATTAACAATCCAAAAAGTGCTAAATGGTCCCTCTATGAACTAGCTTTCCAAACTCACTCCGAACTTAAACAGGCCACCCTTAGACATGTTTTCAAAGAGTGCAATTCGGTTGCTGATGCAATTGCTAAACATAGACCCACTCACCTTCATGACTCAAATCTAAACTTAACATTCCAGCATACATCAGAGGCCTAATTAATTTGGATAGGGATCACGTACCCTACATTCGAACTCATTGACATGCAACTAAGGACAATTGATACTGATGATGCTTGTTTCTATTATTCTCATGTACCTTTGTGGATTCTACCGATAAGAAGACTAATGATATGCTGAACTCTATGCTGCACTAAACTCAACACTTCAAGTCCTGCACTCCAACATATGGGCTCGGATGATGCTCTACAACTGAGCTTCAAGTGTTTCAATACTCCAGTACTCCAACCTGATGACCATAATATCCGGCACCTGGTCTAACTAGGAATACTTCTCTTGCCACTCATACTTTTTTAGACTACTTATATATGTTGGAATGTTAGTTGCCTGGCCCAAGTAAGTAATTAACACATGGGGTGGAGAGTACCTACTTTGGAAACGCAACTTTCATCATTTCTCGCTTCTGTATATAGGATACTAGATTTTAGTACTACACTTGGCTACTAGATTTTAGCTTATTCTTTTGGAGGCAACGAGGTTGCCTCAACAGTATATCCGCAAACTAACTCTGTACTATTTTGTTTCTTTTCAAAGGTTTGGGGAACCTTATATACAATCCCCCACCTTAGGGTGTATTAAAAAAAGTTTTTTAAGTAGAGACTTATATTCTATCCAATACTATAATTTATTATAGTTAAATTTTATTCATCTTAGTTACATGAATATTTTTTTGAGTTTGTATTTTGGTTAAATTTATTTAGTTTTTATGATTTTTGATAGTTAAATTTTATTAAATTTAATTATGTAAATTTTTTAAATTGATTTGTTATAGTTAAATTGAATAAGTTTTTATTTATTTATTATAGTTATTATTTTTTCATCTTGATTAAACGTGAATTTTATTAATATGATTTATTTTAGTTAAAGTTGATTCATTTTTTTAATCTTATTTATGTATACTACTAATTTTTTAACGTGTACTACTAATTACATGTACTACTAATTTTTACGTGTACTACTAATGTTTTTAATTTTTTTGGTACTACTAATTTATCTTAGTTAGATGATTTATCTTAGTTATAATTTGGTTCTACTAATATGTTAGTTCGTTCGGAACATAAAATACGTTTGTTAATTTGATAGATGATTTATCTTAGTTAGATGATTTATCTTAGTTATAATTTGGTTCTACTAATACGTTAGTTCATTTGGAACATAAAATACGTTAGTTTGTTTGAAAGATGATTTATCTTAGTTAGGTGATTTTTCTTAGTTTAAAATGATTGTACTAATACGTTAGTTCATTTTGTACTACTAATACGTTATAAGTTGGGGCTACTAATAATGATATACGTTATAATTTGGGACTACTAATGATTATATAATGAAATTTATATTTTTTTAATGTGGTTATAGATTTGATACTAGTAGTGAGAATTATTATACTTTAAATATGTGTAGGTATCTTTTATGCACTTATTAAAAAACATTACACCCTGTATATTTTATTTGTTATTAGAATTATTTATGACATCATTGTGTTTGGTATAATATTTGAGTGAGACTAATTAATTGATATTTATTGTTGTTTAAGGATGGCAATGAGTCATACTGAGTGATTGCAGGGGGGAATGGTTACTCAGCATTCACAACCACAAATGTGTTTCCAAGTCACATCAAATCTTATTCCCACATGCAACGGACTGCTCGTCATGTAGGATTTGAACTTGTCATGAGGTCATACAAAAAAATAAAAATGGTCCCCTTAGGATATATTGTATTTGCAATCTGGGCCGAAAAGATAAGGTTGTCAATATGAGCGATTCGGATGTTGTCCGACGAAGTAACACATTGACTAGAAGTTGTGATTGCCCTTTCATGATTGTCTTGAGAGAGAAGCACATGGGAGGGTTGGAATGTAGTACCGTGCAAGGATTCTCGACGAGGGATGCACAACCACCAATTTTCAGTGTACGCTGAGGGGCATAGACAGAGTAGCATGCTCTATGCAGAGGTGAAACAAATGATAAGAGATTTGACGAATGCTGAAACAGCTCCCGGGCATATCAATGTGAGCCTTAGTCATTCATTTCCAGACCTACATCAGACCATTAGGCAGGAGAACAATGAGCGATCGGCCTATGGAAGAGAAAGGCGAGGCGGGCGCAACACATCTAAGAATTGTTCGCATCTTGCCACCTCCAATGGGTATGTCACTAGTCACCGCTCAGAACATGATGGTAGTTTGACTCATTTATTCATGGCTCATCTTGAAGCTGTTGTGGCATTTCAGACTTATCCATGGATTGTGGCCATCTGTTCAACGTACCAGACTAATCGATATGGCATGCCATTCATTGAGATGGTTGGTATGTCTCTGTGCAACACAAATTTCCTCATCGCCTACGCAATTGCCATCGAAGAAATGACAGATACTTTTGAGTGGGTTCTGAACGCACTTAGAAGCTTGCTTATCGATGGACCGTTCCCTGAGGTTGTGGTCACCGATCGTGAGATGGGATTGATTAGGCCAATTCGGGTAGTATTTCCAGAATCGAAGCATTTGCTTTGCACTTGGCATATAAACAAGGACATGGAGGCAAGTGTTACTGTGTTAACAGGGAATAAGAGGAACATGGCATCCTTCAAGAATGGTGCATGGTCCCGGGTTTGCAATGCCTCCACCGTTACTGCCTACGAAGCTACATTGGTAGATCTGAGGGCTGGTTGGTCTTGGAGCGAAGCTGTTATTAGTTACGTTGAGACCACATGGCTCAACCCCCATAAGGAGAAATTTGTTCGAGCATGGACGAATAGATTTATGCATTTTGGGAACACAACTACATGTCGTCATTGAAAGAGTGATTACAAACATCAACTGGTTCCCTGGATACGATATGGAGGAATGTCAACCTGCAGATAGCAGGGAAAATTACTATGATCAAGGGCAACCTTAAGAAATCAAGAACGCTCATTGGTAGATTGCACCGCAGGGTTCTTTTCAACAACTTGTTCAATAATGTGTCAAAATGTTGTTTGGATAAATTGACGTCTGAGCACAGGAGGATTGATACACTTGGAGCCTAGGTTTATGCATATTGTGGTTGTGTACTGCATTCGACACACGAAATACCATGTGCATGCGTCATGTAGAGGGCAATTGAACAAGGAATCCCCTTGTATTTGAACGACATTCATCCACTGTTTAAGACACTGGCATTGGGTGATGACTTGCAGAACAGGGAAAATATTTCTAGGGGGGAACATGACCAAGCAATGTTCAATAGTCAATTGGAGGAGCTGACCTGCAACAACCTATCGATTCTCCGTCGAGTTTTAAGCTATATAAATGAGCAGTTGCATCCAGAGGACAGCAGTATTGGAGAGCCGGACAATGTTACTACTGCACGTGGAAGACCAAGCGAGCAGGTCTCTCGGTCGAGATCAACTAGGCGATCACTGAGCTACTACAAGCACATGAACAGGCCGTATAGGCCATCTCTAAGTGAGCATAGTTCAAGGTCCCCGGGGCGCGTTACATTAGGGAGAGGTAGCCGACACGGTAAGTATATCGATTATTCATCCAAGTGAATAGTATGACCACTTCGTGAGAATGAAAATAGTCTTATTTTTTCTCTAGAAGTGACATTCCCATACCTTGAAAGTGTCCCCCACATTATTAGGCGTTACATAGAGGGCTGGAACGGTATTTTGAGTGATGGAAACTGTGGCTTCAGATGCGTTGCTGATGCTTTCCATGTAGATGGTGAAGGTGAATGGTCTGAGGCGCATCGCACAGTATTTAACGAGTTATCGAATCATTGGTCTGACTATGTTCCCATATACGGTTCGAAGGATAACGTTGAATTAGCCAGAACCCATATACACCACAGCAAAGGTCCATGTGGACGTGAACATTGGTTTGCGATCATTGCGGATATGTTTCCTGTTGCCACCTACTACAAAACGGTTGTAGTTTTATACTACATTCTAGAGAATGGGTCGGCAGACTATTGCTGTACAGTGCTGCCATTGAGAGCGGGCGGGAGCGAGGATGGAACAAGAAGGGAGCTACACATTGTATTTGTTCGCAGTGCAAGCCATTTTGCAAGGATAAATGTGAAGGAAAACTGCCCCATGCCCCCTGTGGTTAATCTGTGGACCACATGGAGGAAGTATGATGTTATTGGTTGGGAGTTACCCTTTCGTAGGAGAATGGTGGCTTGGACCAAAGCATAAACGCCTTATAATTAATAGTTGTGTAGGACTATTATTCTTGCAAACTTTGTATGGTACTTTTTAGTATATTCTCACACTGTAGTGAATTGAATTGCATCATACGAGGGCTATGTTATTTGACCCAACAAAAGAGTTCAGCTTACAAAAATATACATAGATTAGCAAAGAGTTCCGGTTACATAAATGAACAAATTAAAAAGCAAATAGTGCGTTCAAACATAAATGAACCAATCACATAGGGAATGGGCTCATAATCGTGGCGTCTGCGATACTCCTCACGACGACAGATCCAGGTAGCCAATACCTCATTATACGTGGGTCGACAATTTCATGAATGGTTGTAGAGTTAAACGGATCCAAGTCGCTCATCATATCATTCAACAACTGATATATAGGAAACACATATTATCATAACGAATCAATTAGATTTAATATAATTAATTAAAGTAAACAGTTAGAGAAAACTTACCAGTAAATCAAGATTTGTTGAATCTGGTCTGTAACTAGTACCATCATGTACAGGATTTCTGATCAATGGGTGAGAATGATTCGTGAACAAATCCTCGTAATCCAAGGTACAGTCATATTGACTAGTGGCAATAGGATACTCGGCTAGCTGACCCCTGTGCCATGCGTGTGCCATGTCCCATAAAGTTAACTGCATCATCCCTGATTAAGTCACTGAATAACCAGAAGGATCTTCGGGCCTAGAGCAGGGTTCTGGTACAATCCTAATGCTATACGGTATACCCTGTACGACATCGAACTGGCGCACAACATGGTCTAGCATGTACACCTCAATTGCTTCAAAGTATCGAATCACACCGCGGTAATGAGTCCCCCCTTCACATCCCTGACCATGTCAGGTCCATATGGCAACCAATCCACCTGTAGTTGTTTCCAAAAATTGTAACATTTATATGGCATCCAATCTACCTACAATTCTAACAATTAATTTAAAACATGGTAGTCATACCTGGTGAGCCCTTAAAGCATCCAATTGACGCTTGATGGTCACCAGTCTCCCCTGAGTGCTGCCAGTTGGCGCATCCTGGAAGAGCTGGCAATGTACTCAGTCTCGGCCGAAACATTGGAAAGTACTCGTAGATTCATGCTTGCAGTAGCGTGCAATAGCCACATAGGCCACGGGCCTTAGCCCTGGAGGCAATTCTCAACTGTAGATACAAATTGGCCAAGGCCGCCGAGCCCCAGGACAACTGTGAATCAACTACAGGGAGAAGGTTGGCTCTTACCTTAGTCCCGGTCTTATCAACAAAGAGAGTTGATGAAAACAGGGTCAACATGTAGCACATAAATTGGAAGTTATTGCTCTGACCAACCGCTACACACCTCACCATCAATGCTTGGCCATTAATATTACCCTCGTTCCAGTCTTCCCTAAGGAAGGACTCCACGTCTTTCCCAAATAGTTTAGCACTTGCTTCCTGAATGGCCTCCACCGAAATGGTACTAACAACAGAGCCACCAACAATAGGAATTCCAAGAATCATCTCAACAGAGAAAAAAGGGCGCAGCCCTTCTCCGGACAACCGGGGCCGATTTTCTTCCAGTTTCTCTCCTACGATTCAGAGTTTCCGATGAGGAATCCGACATTAATGTTGGATTCCTCGTCGGGCATCTTTCGAGGTATGATTTGTGCTTGAATTTGAAGATTTGATCTTTGGATCTGGAGGTTTTGGCTGAAGATCAGACTTTTCGATCTTGAAGTTGGTGATGGGGCGTATTTGATGAAGATCTATCATTGTTCCAAGTAAGTTTTAATCTTTTGTTGATAGATCTAATCTGGATGATTGCTGAGGGGTTATTTTTGATGAATCTGTGTGGATTTGTATGGAAGAATATTTGTTTATGGTGGATAGTCAATGTGATGTTCATGTTGGATTGGGAGTAGATATGAATTTGAAGCATGAATTTTTTTATAGTATTTGGAAGAGTTCATGATGGATCTGTTGAGAGGGCATTCATGTGATCAGATGGCACACTGTCCATGATTGTTTGCTTTAATTGGAACTTTGACCAGTTTGCTATGTTGCATGCCAAGAATTTTAATTTATTTTCTTGACTGATGAACACTCATGTGGGATTCAAGATTTTGGGTGTATGAATGTTATTGTTCAATGGGGTTGATGGCTGAGATTAGTCGGATTCAAGACAGATGTTTGGAGATAATCGATTTAATCGGAATCATTAACGACCATAGGCCCAAGGTATTTTCCCCGTTGCTTCAATCTCATGATAATATTCAGATCTAGATGAATGGAGGAGCATATTTTCTGTAAAGGATGGATTTTTTAGATGATGATGGTTTGAATTTTCCGATCGGGTTCGCCGGAAAAAACACTTCTTTCCGGTGAGTTATAATGCTTGTTATGCTTTGAAGGATTCCGTTCATTTTGTTATGCATTATCCGATCGGAAAATTTGTTGGAAATTTCGGATTTGAAGTAAAATTGGAGGTTGGTTTTTTGGATTTTCCGATCGAAGGTCGCCGAAAAAACGATATTCCGGCGATGGAAAAGCATGAAATTGCCTTGGTTCTCTGGCCTTAGATTCGGATTCGTATTTGTTCATGTTTTGGATGCATCTTAGGGCTGGAAAAGAGAATTAAGGAGTGTTGATTGTGTTGTTTTTGCTCGCCGAAAAAGAGCGTTTCCGGCAAGGAGAAAGGTGTTTGTTTGGCCGGATTGCACATGCTCGGTTTTGGACGTGGAAGCTCTTTGTTGTTGTTGCTAATTCCGGCCGAAATTGCACAAGGTAAGATGCCCAGATTTTGATAGAATGTTTTTGCAAAATTGTTGCGGATTCCGGCGAAAATTTCCAGATTTCGGTGATTCTCCGGCGCTGGAAAACTGCGAGTCCGGTGAGGAACCCGCTTGGGCACCGTCGGGTCAGAGTATCCAATCAGGAAAAAATGGGTCTAAGCAAAACTAGGGTTTTGACCCGGTCTGTGGCGGAGCGGGTCATATGACCCGCTAGGAGGCGACCGGGTCAACAACCATGAAGCCCTAGAGGTTAGACGGTTTGGGCTGAGAAGCTGGGCTAGAAGATATTAAAATCCCTGGGCTAATTCTGGGCCGAAAAAGGGAGCTTCTTACGGATTCAATTCGGGTCAAGGATATAACCCGAGTCTAACCTGGTCTAGGGCATCTCACACGAGGCGGCGGCTGCGGTTTAGTTGAAACCCTAGCTATAGGGAACTGGACCAGGCTGCTGGGCTGAAATGAGAAGCTGTTGGGCCGTTTCATCTAGCTGCTGGGCCGAATAAATGAAATGAAATCTGGATCCTCTTATAACCCGGTTGAAAACCGGATGAAGGAACCGGGTCACGGGGCAGTTGATATGGGCTGAAATAAAAGGTGCTTCTTGGGCCATGGCTGTTGGGCCGTTTAATTTGCAGCGGGGTGGAATGGTTATTTGCGGACCGAGTCAGCTTATAACCCGGTTACCGCCCGAGTGAAGGAACCGGCCGGGTCACGCAGTTTGTGACCTGGACCGTGCTGCTGGGTTGAAAGCCTGGCGCTGCTGGGCCGAAATAAAAAGTGGCTGGGCTGAAATAACAAGTGGCTGGGCCAAAAATGTGGAGCTGCTGGGCTGAAATACCAAGTGGCTGGGCAAAGGAAAAAATAACTCATGTGGGCGGAAATCAAGGTACTTGGGGCCTAATTAAAATAGTGAATTTTCAGCTTACATGCATTATTGTTGGGCCGATTTTTGGGCTCTATTTTGTGGGTATTTGTTGAGTTTTGGCCTTCTCTTTGGGCTAAAATTGTATTGGGTGGATAATTGCATATTTTTCACTTAGAGGGTCGGAGAGCATCCTTTCTACATTTGGTTGCACGGCTATAGGAGTTGGGCAGTGGGTTAATTAATTAGCGTACACGAATTTAATTAACCCACTGCTAGTTGTTACTTGGACTTGACGGTCATTTTGCGCTCTATGCTCGCGCTACACTTTTGTGTTAAATTAGCATAAAGTTGTCCATTTGCTCAAAATAGAGTGGGCGATTACATAATCGCCGGGCTTGACACACGCCGTATAAGTTGTGTCCGTTCTCTCCATCCTTAGGAGGGCTATTTTTAGAGGGATTCACAAGAGCTACTGGCACAACCTATGACACTCTTGCCCTCTAAATTAGTCTCGGTTCATACCACGAGAACGTTTGAAGGCTAATAACACCCCTCTATCTTCAGCTTAGGGGTGTATATGGTAGAAGCTGCTCCTCCTTTGGCGGTCCTAGCTTCATTCGGATTTAGCACCACCAGCACATCATGGCGACCATTCAAGACCCGAGTACACCACACTCGGCTGCGCTTTTTGTCTACCACTGGCATCTTCTTCATTACTTTTCTTCAAGACCCGAGACCCGAGTCTCGGCTGCGGTGAGGTTTTCATATGAAGAGCCAGTACACATTTCTGGTTGCTATGTATAGGTCCAGATTCCCACATCTGGACTTGCAGTTATTTTTCCCTAGGCTTAGTACTTTCTAGCTTAGGGTTAACATTTCTTTAAAAATAATTGGGGGGGGGGGGGAGGGGGGTACTCATTTGGGTACCCCACCTCCCCCCTCCCGCATCTTTTTTCCCTAGGTTTTTAGCCAAGGGTTGGATTATGTTTCGTATTTTGTATTTGGTAGGGCTCTTTTAGGGCTCTACCGTGGGTTCCACAGTCTATACTATTTACCTATTTACTCCACGAATCATATCAACATTGTGGAATAGGACTGTCATCTCTCCGAAAGGCATATGAAATGAGTTCGTGTCCGGCTGCCTCCTCTCGAAAAAAGCAGTTATCAATGCCATGTCAAGGTACTTGAACATAATTGCGGGAAGGTGCGACAACCCGGTCACACGTATCCTTGCCTGAACAACATTGTTGCGTTCTGGGAGCGTAGTGATTAGCTGCTTGCAAAGAATTGCACGAGTGTGGCATTTCAGCACACCTCGCTCTATACCATTCCAAACATCAACTGCAACATGGCCTCCAAAGCTGGGTATAACAAGGTCATCTTGCGGGCCACCACCCATCGGTCCACGCACAAGCCATGTTTCATCGGCTACATGCTTTCTCTTGATCCTAACACCCCTTCCAGTGCCAGCCTCACCAAGATTGTACGATCCACCTGAAGATTGGGCAAATCGACCAGCTCTATTCCTATAAGTATGTCTACCTCCACCACAAACATGTGCTACAATTCCAACCTCCACCTGCAAAGTCGTCGCAGGTTGGCCACTAGGGGGAACATTGCATGTACCCTACCTGCCCTCGACGTCGATTGGTGGCTCTACACCACAGATATCTACTGTGCTACATACGAGTGCTTGATCCCTAACCTGTAATTCGAACATTGATTGCCAGCCTACTTCCTCATTGATTGAATGCACTTTACCGGCAGTGAGAATGTTGAGTTCCGGACCATCCCAGGTTGGCATGGGATTAAAACATCATTTGGCCTTGGAGAAGGCTGCTCAACTAGTACCTCGTGCTCTTGCACAGGTTCCTGCAACTGTTCATGCAACTGTTCATGCAACTGTTCCTGCAACTGTTCCTGCACATTAACGCGACCTCTCGCCTGTCTGGCCGATGCACTAATCCCTCTTTGTCGTATACAACGACCTTCATCAATGGGTCCGCCGTCAGTGCTCATCTATAATACAAGATGTATAATTATTATCTTAACAATTGATTAGTTGTATGAGAAAATAAAATAACATAAATAGAAATAAAATGTCAACTGATATGAAAAAAACACTACATAATTTCAAACTACTTATGAAAAAAAATTAATTGCACATAAAATACACTATCAACTTCTCATGTAATTTTTTTACTAATAAAGGACATATTTACTAATGCATAAAAAATGTAAATATAACGTAAAAAACACATTCTAAACAAAACATTTAATTCCTTTCAACTCCTATACAAAGAACTATTTATTTTTATTAGTTACAAATTATAAAATAATTTACTTAATCATTATATACTAATTTAATTAATTATTATATAAGTATTGTTTTTATAATTTATTAAAATAATTATTTAATCATATCATCATAATTTACTTCACAATTATTTTTAAAAAATTCATAAATTTGATTTTCATAATATTAATTTAAATAATATTATATTCTATAATATTATATTTACTTTTCAAATATTTAAAATATTTTTCATTTTAAAATTTAAACTAAACAATTTTTTCATTTTAATTCCAAAGTTTTTTCAATTTATAATATTTAATTTTTCAAAGTTTAATTTACAATTTTATTTACAGTTTTCAGATTAAAATATTAATTTTTAAAACTTTAAATATTGAAATTAACCATAAACCACTCATCTTCTTCATCCCTTCTTCTTCATCCTACAACCGCCGCCATCCGCCGTTCTTCTTCTTCTCCACCGCCATCCTTCTCCGTCACCGGCGTGCCTCCTGTCCACCTCGGTCTCTCTCCTCTCTCGCCCGACGTCACCACCTCTCTCGCCAGACGCCCGACGCCCGATGCTACCACCATCTCCCTCCTCCTCTAGCCCGACACCACCACCGCACCACCACCAACTCCCTGGTATCCCTTTCGACGCCATCACCAACTCCCTGGTATCCCTTCCGATGCCACCACCAACTCCCTCCTATCTCGCCCGATGCCACAACCATCTCCCTCCTCTTCCTCCTCCAACCCGACACCACCACAAAGCCACCAACAACTCCCTCATATCTCGCCCGATGCACCACCATCTCCCTCTGCTTCATTCCGACGCACAATTATCTCCCTCCGCTCCATTTCGAAGCTACCAATTCTAACAATTCTAACAAATTCTAACAAATTTTAATAGATGGGCAGAAAAATCAAACCCATTCTAAGATTTACATCCGGACAGATTCAGAAAATCATACAAAATGCAAAATTTGAATTTTTTTTGGAAAACTTATATTTTCGGCGAGATTCAGGCAACTTACAGTGGCCGGCGATGGTCAGCGGCAGTCGGAAGTGGTGGTTGGCAGCGGTCGGCGGTCAGTCTTCGGCGGCAAGTGGTGGTCGCTGGTGGCAGCTGTTCAAAATGAGGAGAGCAAAAAATTTTCAAGTTTTACCAAAACATTTTAACCCACACACTTTTATATACAAATTCTCATTCAATAAAAACAATAAATTAAAAATATAAATACATGTATGTATACGTATTAGGGCGTAACTAGTAAAATACAGGGCGTGATATAGCAATGCCCATTCCTTTCCTTGGCTTACTTTACAACTTTGCTGTTAATCAGCCTTGTCCGGTTGGCTAGTCTTTGCTTGCTTTCTAGCATGATGGTAACTTTGGTTTGGGTCCCGGCATTTCCTAGGAACTATGAAGACTTGAAAAGAAAAAAAAATCATTCCCACAAACGGCGCCATTGAATAGGAGCCCTTCTGGATCAACATAGTTTCTAAAATCAACACTGCAAACCCACCTTCTTTGAGTACCTACAAAAGAGATTCCAGGGGTGGCCCTGGGAGAAAGCTATGATGCCCAAATTATGGTAGTTCTTTTTTTTTGTTATTGTTTGTGCCAGAATTTGCTTACTTGATTTGTTGTCCTGCGTCTTTTTATAAACTTTAGATCATGCGATCGTGGCCTACGTGCTTTCCTCCCTCTTTTCTTAATCACGGTTTAGTGAATAGTGTTCACGATGAGTGGTTCTTCTATTGTTTTGAGCGAGGTGTTCTGCTTGCTCAGTGAATCGTAGTCCCTGTGAGGTGGTTGTCTTAACGCTAGATTTCACTTTAGTGGGTAGGTGTGTAATGTAGTGGAGCTTAAGTGGGATGAGATTCCATATATAATTAAAAGAAATTTGGGGTATAAGGTCTGATTATGGTGAAAATACCATTTTTAGGAGTTTTGGGCATAAATAATATGGAAAAATAATGATTCTAAATCATGAGAATCTTGCGTGTCAATTAATCGAGTAAGAAAATCATGCGGGTCAAAATTTCTTCCATGTCTGCACGATGCACGTGTTTTAGAGGCATGTGTGATCCATTAACTACAGTGCTTGAAGTTCAATGGGAGGCTGTCACTGTAACTCTCAAAGATAATATTTATAAGCCCAAATTAAGGCTAACTACTAAATATTAGCTAGTGGTAAGAAGGGGTCGTCCACAGGAAAAAGGAAGTTTTATCAAGTGTTAAAGCGTAGTTAAAAAGCACACAAAGGAGTCACTCTTTGTGTGTGGTAACAAGTTGGGGGGGGGGAGTTTGCTTTTGGAAAACACTACGACTACTTTGAAAAACTAAATTAACACATTATTAAGAGAACGATGTAAATACGATCACAAGTAGCACAAATAACTTAACTATGATTATAACGAGTCTTGATCGCAATTGGTTTACATTTCTAGTCATCCTTTGATCATCGATTAATTATCCTATTTTCATGCATTAACCACATATTGATGAGAACTTGTCAACACCTTTCGAGTGAAGACATTCCTCTCCTCAATTATAGCTAGAGTGAGCAATCAGTGCCACACAATAACCCTTATCCTCGGGTCACTCTAGATGATCAACGTCATAGACTTCCCCGAGGATAGAAATACACACAGAGACCTAACATGACAACCACCATGTCCTACAAGAGAGAAACACATAGATAGCACAAGTATATTTACTAATAACAACTACGAGGATCAGCCATTAACGTAATCGTTTTTAGTGGACTACATCGATAATTAGGCAAACCCATCTAAATTCAACCTAATTTTAAGAAACTCCATCAATCAACAATCATAATTAGTTGTCACCCCTAATTATAATCTAACATTGACCAACAACAATCACGTTAACAAAAAGTCAAAGTCTTCTGGGTTTGACCAAAAACCTAGCACATAATCAATCTGCAATCTTCAACTAGTTGATCACCATTGTCTAAATTATGCATTAATCACACAAGAAAGCACCAAACATACTTGATAGTCAAAGCACAAAATAGAATAAATAGAATCTCACAAATTCATACTAGAAATGCTTACCAATTACTCCCAAGAGTATATTTAGTCTAGATTGTGAAAACCCACAACAGATCTACAAAAAATCATGAAAGAGATGCAAAAACTAAGAAAAGATGAAGAAAAGCTAGGGTTTTTGAAGGGGGAAATTCGGGTAGGATGAATGGGGAAAAGAGGAATTAAAAGCTGATTTCAGCTTTTAAAGCTAGTCCAAAAAGTGTTCATTGCGGGCCGCAAGGAAGGGGCTGTGGCTCGCAATGAAGGCGATGCCCCATATGTGAAACATGAGCATTTTGGTTGTGGGCCGCAAGGAAGGGGCTTTAGCGTGCAATGGTGCTGCTGCCCTCATCTTATTTTCACCGCCACGGGTGAACTACTGATTCCTTTTGAGAATTCTTGTAGTTGATTTTATAGTACTTGAGAAGACAACTCTAATGGTACCACCCTTGGAGGCTGGTTCTTCTCATATCATTATAAGAGTTTTGTCCAAACTTCAAGGTCACAATTCATCCGCTTCTTTGTCTTCCTTCTTTGATCCTTCAATCTTCTACCACGTTTTGACTCGTGGTCTTCAATCTTCTTCCGTCCTTGTGAATGACCTTCACTAAAACAATCTGAAGTGCTTACGAGCAATCTACAAATGAAGCTTACAAAATAGGATCTAGATGCTCGTAAGGACCACAAATCCATTAGACTAAACATAGGTTACAAAATGAAGGATTTATATATGAAAACCAAAACTGGTCATCTAAACCCCTTATTATGTAAATCTATCTAAATCTAGCAATCTTCCATAAAAAGATACAAAGGAGATGTTAAATATTTTACAAAATACATGCAATTGGCGTCTTATCATTCAACCAAAGTTTGAGGTTTTTTGTATATAAAAACACTTGTATCAATAAAATCATGTTTTTAAAGTCAAATTTTGATGTTTTAAAGTAAAACACGCTACAAGGCAATTTATTTTTTTATTTCAGTATTTTTACCTTGGTTATTTGATTTTTAGCCAGTAACCAAGGTAAATTTTACCTCGATTGTTTTTTTCAAAACAAAGTATAAGATATTATTTTACCCCAATTTAAACAATCATGTAAAAGGTATAAATATTATTCACCTTAGTTATGATTTAGCCGAGGTATTAAGTCATGAAAATTGAAATAAATAATCTGACCGACGAGTATGTGACAAGAAGCTTTGATCATTTTGGTCGACGTTGCACGCGTCGTCTTGTACGGCAATGCAACTGATAGTCAACCAACGTCAGCTTTGTCATCAAAATCTTGGGTTAAATAACTATCATCCAATTCATAAGGTTTGATCTAATCTTATAGACTGATTTAGATGTAGGAATTTAAATTGTAGGACGAGATACATTAGATATGAAAAAAAAATTAAATGATCCAAAAATATAATCCAAACAATCAAAATATTTATAAATAAGTCATCTAAGCTAAAAAAATACAATAATGTTTTGATATGATTAATTTCCCATATGAAGAAAGACAATCATCTATGCCTAAGAGTGCCACTAATGATGAAAACCTTGAATACGATGCAAGTGTTGGCCGCTTCCAACATCTCAAAGATACAAGCATCACCACTCGACAACCTGTTGTCCTCCTGAAACTTTCCCCACCCAATTGGGGAAAGAGCCTTGGTCTTTTGATTGCCAAAATAGCTCATCTCCCACTCGTAACCATTGCAATTGAGCACGACCGGGAACTTCTTCTTTGGTAGGCATGCTGATATGTCAGGTGTAATAAACTGAATCATAAACAAAAAATAAAGTACAACTAGTATGAAATGATTAACAAAAAATGGATATAAAAAAACATTGAATGAACTTCTTCACTAGTATGAACTTCTTCACCCCAGCCCCTAGTTTGGCAATCTCGATTGAGGATGTTGCAACAAATCATTGAATAATATATATATATATATATATATATATATATATATATATATATATATATTAGATAATTTTAATTCCTAAGACAAAGTAATACTTAAAAATTAGAATACTCACGATAGGCATGGAAATTTTTAGGACATCCTTTAAAGAATATAATCCAAGCTTGCACCACCATCGGGAGTAATCCCTCCAACTTACCCACACATAACGGTTTATCATACAACCAGGGAGATAACCAATCCAAATTCAGGATAGTTCTGGCATGCCTACCACTATATGTAATAAACCCGTATATCCCTGAGACATCACAAACCACCACTACCATAGAAACTATTCATTATGAACGGGTTTTTACCTTACACACACTTATAACACACTCAAAGATCCTCCTATGGTTGCTTAACACACAAAAACACATAAAAGACATAAAATGTGAGATTTGATAGGAAGGCAATGACTATTGTAGACGTCCAAAGAGTCTTGGTAAAACAAACCACCATAAGTATTTCTCTCGGAAAGGACACGTCCTTTCAAATTTTCAAAACATTGACTAACCACTTATAAAATCCTTGGAAAACAGAACACACTACTCACAACTTTATGAGAGTACATATCTTAAGGACTTAGTTGAAAAAAGTATAACACCATAAAAAATTATAATCAGACGAAACACAAAAAATATTCCCAACACTCATAAATTAGCTTAATTAAATCCACCCTTTTTCTACAAACCATTCACTAGAGTATAGGATGTCCTTATTAAGGAAATAAAAAAAATACACGCTTGAAAAAGAAAACTTATTACACCACTATGCTATTCCATTATCCAAGATGATCACTTGACGTGCTAGCCCTTCAAGACCCACAACCATGAGAAATATTAGATAATGAAGCCACACCAACTTTCTCTTCATCTTGTAAGATCGTTTCCAACCTCTAAGGAAAGTGTAGATGTACCTCATTGCGTGTATCACCTATAGCTTTCATATCTCTTGTCTATTTCACATAGTAGGACTTATGATCAACGACATGACCACGTTCTATAAGTCCAAGTTTAATACTTATCAAATATACAAAGTATGTGTAAGATTCTAGGTTGCATTGTAATTTCCCATCTTGTCGCTCCAAACGACGACAACAAGATGTCAACACTTAATTAGAATCCACGTGACTCACACCTAAAGCCTTCTCAATCTCTTCGCGGAGTTTCCCATTCAACTCATAATGTTCCTTCAGTGATGCCTCAAGCATATAACATCGCTCATCCAGTCTGCTACAATAGACCACCCGAATCTCAATTTCATCTTCTTTTTTTCATCCTTAGTCAGCAATTGAACACAATATTCACACTCCTTCACATATCAGGTCCACTCGTCGAACATCATTGCCAAGTAGTGGCACTCAACCTGAAGCCCCTTTATTTGATCGAATAATTGGTTTATACGATCACCCTGCTTTGAAAAAAATACTTGTTTTCTGGAAACTTCCCAAGTATTCTCCTCCAAGAACTTCTGCCATTCTTTTTCCTGCAATATAATATTTATAAAATCCCATTTAAGCTTGCCAATCGCAACATACTGTTCCACGAAACGTCAATCTCACTTGTTCACTTAAACTACACTTGCTTCGAGCTTCATCTGAAACCAAGCCTTGGGTGACATTTAAACCCAAGAGCTCGGTGGCTGATGTTGTGAAATTTCTGTCCAAGGGTGTGAAGGTTGGGAGGCTAGTTATCTTTTTATTACTTGTAGTGAGTCAAATATGATGCACTCTTGGAATTATAATGTAAGCTTAGGTTGAGAGCTAATGTGAGAAAGTCATATGGGTTTTCTTTCTGAAATACATGCATATGCAGTGGTGGTTGAGAGGCATACATGTCAATGAGGTATTGTGTTTTTTATTAGATATTTAAATAGAAAAATATGGTAAGTTATTTTAATATGTTACCGGTCTTATTGCTATTATGGGTTTAGGGTTAGAGAATGCCTTCCTTCCTAATCTGGGGATGAGTGTTCTCGGTAATTACCATGTGGGTAATGGCTCTCATGGTGGTCAAGTGCCTAGAGGTTCTATTCTAGAGTTGGATCTGAAGAGGTTGCACACGCTATGCAGGGAAAAATTCCAGCTTTGGCTCTACGATAGGATTTAGTGATGTTAGAAGGGGATAAGCTGATGAAGAAAATTGTGGCTGATAGATTAATTCTAGAGGTAGGTTTTAGGGTGACCTGGACTTGTATTTTTTTTTGGGACTTATAGCCTTTGTGTTTTTATGTATTAAAGTAATTTAGTGTCTAAGTTCTGTATGCATTCTTATTTTGGGAATTTGGGTGACACCTCGTGGTCCTAGTGGTAACATTTACCTGGTTTACTGGGTAGTTTTGCAGATGAGTATGCATTTTTTTATAGAAATTTTGACTTATTTACTATTGCTTGGGGTATGCTAGTTTATATCCTTTAACCTCGAATGGTGTTCTAGTGAATGTGTATTTTAAGTTTTTTTTGCTATTCTTAGGTGGTGGCTAATATGAGAAGTGTTATGCTAAGCGATTATGTAGGATGGTAACTATACCCCAAGGTCCGATGGGGAGGATGTATTTTTTGGTTCGGCTAGTGTAATTTAATTATCAAGAAATAGGTAATACTGCAGGTGTCTAAGGGTTATAAATTTATTTGCTTTGAGGTGTTATTGTTTGTAGGTATCTTACTTTTGGGATGTGATTTGTGTTTGGTATGTGTGTTTTATGTGTGGAAAATGTATTGGAGTGCTTCTTTTCTCACGAGGTTGATAGTTTTCTAGTCATTAACAAAGTGGTAGTCGTAAGCAAAGTCACTGCTTCCTTTATACTGACGTGTTGTGTGTGTAACATGTATGTGCATTGTGCGTGGAAAGTGAGGAGAAGTACTACTTGTGCAGCGAGACTGGTGGTTTTCCAAGTGTACGTGAAGTTGCGGTCTTCTTTATGCTTTTGTGTATGTGTATGTATAGTGTGTGTGGAAAGCAAGGATGAGGACTGCTTGTGTTGCGAGGCTAGTGGTTTTCAGGGCATATGCGAAGTTGTAGTCTCTTTTTTTCTTTTGTATTATGTGTGCAATGTATGTGTGTATTGTGTGTGGAAAGCGAGGTGGAGGATTGCTTGTGTCACGAGGCTGGTGGTGTTCCAGATATCTACAAATTTGTAGCCTCCTTTCTGCTTGTGTGTGTTTCAATAGGGGGGTGGCAGGGGGACTTGAACATTTGATTGTGTCACTTTGCTGGTGATTTTCCAGAGTTATGTGAAGCCAGATTATTCTTTCTGTCGTTCATGTGTGTTAGTTGAGTGTATTTTGGCGAACCTGCGGAGTGTGTTTCTCCGAGATTCGCTCAATGAAGTGTTTTGTGAATGTTTATGATTGCCGACTGTTAAAATTATTGGTGGGTTGACTAATCCATAGCTTTTCCTTTTTTTAAGGCTTAAATACAGGATTGGATAGGCATGGGTAGGTGTAAAATTTTCAAGGCTTAAATACGAGATTGAGTATACGTGGGTAGGTATAAGTTGCGACTTTCCAAGGGCTATCATAATGATATTTCGTATTCCTATGTACATTTTTTTTCTATAAAAGGGGAATTGTATCAGGTGGGCTACTCAGTTGTAGTTTGTTTTTTCTCATGTTGTGATAAGTTACTCTTTAAACTTGTCCTTATTGTTGTGCTAAGTGTGTTTTGTTGTTCTTGAAGTTGTTGTGTGTGTTTTTACAAAGTTATGATTTGGGATTCTGGTGGCTATGATATCTTTCCTCAAATATCATATTGTTCTGTCCATAATTTATCTAGGGTGGGTTATTTGAATGAATTATCTATGCTACTAGTGACGCAAACTGGGGTAACACCGAGAGTTTCAAAGGAAGCTCATATGGTCTTGTACGTGTATTGATTAAATTCATTATTTTCCCCAGTTCTAGGATATGGAACTGACACTTTCACCTATTATTTTTTGGATCGATGATTGGGATTAGCAAACTGGGGGGATGAGGAGTAAGCGCTCTAGCTTTATTACTTCACCCTCCTTCAACGGGGGTCAAATATACCAAGGCGAGGTGAAGCCTAGGCTCGCTTTGGCTTGGCTCTACGGGGAAACTAGGATACATGGCCGACAGGAACACTTAAGTGGTTTTCAGTGTTCATCCGACCATGTGACGACGAGGTAAATTATACAGTGGTGTGAAGAGTGCCTACATTGTATACTTTCCACATTCAGGTTGAGCGTCCTCGTGGAGGCGCTTTATAGGTGACATTGATGTTGCTGCCACTATAGCTTCCCCTATGGTGCAGATTCGGTAGTTGCAGAAATCTATGCCTGGTTGGGTTAGCTTACGACACTAGGTCTTGTCTTTTTATTATGTATCTAGTAGTATGTTTGTTACTCCTAAATTTATTATATGTTTAAGTTAGGTTGTGCTACTTAAACATACATAAAGGGATATTGTCTATCCTTTTGCTTCCTTTACAAATTTGTAGGTTCTACACAGAGCTTCTGTATTTTATGTATGTAAAATTTGAGTGTAATTTATTGGAAGGGCATTTCTATTTTTTGGACATGCCATTGGCAATCTTAACTTTATTTCTATTTGAATAGTTTATTTCTACGTGTTTCTGTGATAGACATGTTCTACATAGTAATTAAACTTTAAATTATGCTAGATGGTTTTTTTTGTATTTTGCATACCTGGGAGTGACCATACCTTATTGTGATGGCATATTGTTGTGATGTTTTGACGTTATATGGTTAAACCCAGTTTTCCTCTTTAGCTTCACTCGATCTCGCTTGTTCAAAGCTCTCTAAGATGTCCTATTGTTAACTTCGTTAGTGTTGTGTTTTGTTGGTGTCTTGCTCTATAGCTGGTTCTCTTTGATGTTTCCACCCGGTCTATATCGTTCGAATCTTTCAAGTTTGCTCCTGATAATATTTTCAGGCTTTACAGCAGTTGGCTCCAATGACCTTGTGTCTCATATGGGTTAACAGTCATTTGTTGACTGTATGTGTTCATTGTATTCTTTTTCGTTAATACATCTAGTTGTTTTCTTAGCGTTCTCCTCATTTTGATGCAGAACTTAACCTCTTCCAAGTACTATGAAGGCCCAAAAAAAATTGATCCCCACAGACGGTGCCATTGATGTGGGAAATTCCTCACGGACCTTCATAACACATGGGTACAGCCTAATGTTCCATGCCACTTTTCTGATACCTGCAAGATAAGAACCTGACAAGTCTCCAAGTTCTTCTCAAATGCTTAAATCAGTATATAAATGAAGTATATGTAATTTTAGGGGAAACTTCTTTACCCGTTTATCTGCATGGATAAACTATTTATTCTTGATGTGTTCCGCAATCCTTGCAGATCGTGGACCATGTTCTTAGATCATGGCTTTAGCGGCGAGGTTATAGGTAAGGACCTTCTCTTCTTCCAGGTTCACCTAGGGTGGTTCACTCAAGGTGAGGTGTCGCTAGTAGTGAGGTTATCTTTCTTGCCATGCAAACCGTTATTTACTTGGTTCGCAGGGGCTCGAGGTATTGTCTTAGCTTCAAACTTTGTGTGGATAAGGGGGGTGTTTATCACCTGGGTAAAAGGTAAATAAATTCTCGCTATTCTTCAACCTCCGAAGCTGATAAAGACCGGAGAACAAAACAACTAAATTTCTTCCCAACCACGCTGCACACCTCATTAAAATCCACATTCATAGCCATACCCTAATCCAAAGCAGCACGATAAGACTCCAATACGCTTACAACGTAATCCGGAATGGGTATGGTTAACCCATAAAACAAATGGTGTTCATACATCGATATATACCCAGTAGGAGAACTCCATACTCCTTCCCCTACACTAGGTATTCTAACTTCACAACTTTCCAAGAAGGGGCATCGCTCCTTCAAAACAATTAAGTCATTTTCACTCAAAACACTTTGACATCCCTCAACTACATGACTTCCTTCTTCTTCCCCTGTGTCATACCCTCTGACATCACCCTTATCATTAATATTTACATCAATACAAGTAGCCTTTGCTACATTTCCAACCGTTGGGGTTAGCACTGGACGACGAAGAATCAGTACGAACAATTACCATGATTCCAAAATGGAATATGTTGGAAGAATAATTTACCTTCTCAAAACAAAGCTCTTAGGAAGGAGTTTAACTAGCTTCTGAAAAATAAAATAACACCTACGAACAAAGGAAGAGGGATGGTGAATTTTCTTGAATTCACCTAGATTTTATAAGGTCACCAAAAAAATATTAAAAGTAACTTTACAAAAATGTGTACCTTTTCGAAGCAAGAAATTCCTTGTGTCAACTGCAAATCAGGAGTGTCACACGTCGATGTGGAAAACATGCTTCATAATGATTACTATTAATTTATACAACACTTGCTCCCTTATTTTTTGGGTCATTATCAACCAACTCCTAAGAGTTTTAGAATATTAAATGGCTAACTCATAATTTACAGTTTACATACTCTTACTTAATGGATTCATAATTTATCAAAATAGACCAGAACAACAACATTTATCTACCCACAAAGTAATTTTAAACTTTGCATACATTATATTGTTTTACCTAATTAATTCAATGAATATTTTCCTCTATTATCAAATTGCCTCAAATATAACATCGTACACATCACATGAAGAGTCTCTATATATTTCATTCTCCATGACTTTATAGTTGGGGGGTTTATGGTATATATATTGCCTACCCAGTCCAACTTCATTAAAACTAGCCATGTGTAGTGACGCTTCTCTAAATAATGGCAGTTCACCGAATCCAAGAAGAACGGAAACATGGCAACGCCACTAACAGGAAAATTGTGAAAATAGTGGAGGATATCACCCGTCATGACACTGTATTATTGGACCATGATCCAAAGAGGGGAGCACGATAATCTGACCCAAATCACATGATTCAAGACCTATAAATAAAGATAGGAAATACCATAAAAGGTAAGTGACATTTACTCCAAAAATAAAGAGTGTTGTTTAATCATGCTCAGTATTTTACTAGCTTATGCCCTGTATTTTACTAGTTTACGCCCTGTATTTATACCTTATAAATAAAAAAAATATATTAAAAATTAAAATAAAAATAGAATTAAATGGAAATGGAAAATAATATTTAGTAATTACAAAGGAGAGGTGCAGTCGGTGGTTTCTGATGGCGGCAGTTGGCAGTTTCTGGCCACCGGCCATCGGAGCTCCGTCAAACTTCCAGAAAAGTTCCAGTCACCATCGTAGGTCTGATGGTCAGTGGTGGCGGAGAGGAGGTCCAACGACTGGTGGCTCACTCTTGTGGCTAGCATTGGAATTTTGAACTTGTGGCTCACGTCTGAGCCATGTGTGTAACGTTCATATGCAGCTACATGTGCAAAGCTCAAATGTGAGCCATATAAGCAAATGTTAGATGCGAGCCATCATATGCGAGCCATATGTACAAAGTTCATATGCAAGCCATATGAGCAAATGCCAGATACAAGCCATATGTATAAAGTCTAGAAGCGAGCCATATGTTCAAAGTTCATATGCGAGAAATATGTGCAATGTTCATATATGCGAGCCATATGTGAAAACATCAAACGCGAGCTATATGTGAAAATGTCATATACGAGCCATAAGTAGGAAATTCATATGCGAGCCATAGACCGCAACAACTTCCCCAGATTACTATCAGAAGTTGCTGGACCATCACCGAAAAGTCTCCAGACCACCACCGAAAACTGGCAGGGCCACTGCCAGAAACTCGCAAGACCACTACATGTCGTTGTAGGGCTGCCCATCCTAAACCATGCTTTTTAATTTTAAAATCTCTACTTTTTATTTAAATTAATTATTTTTATTTTAATTATTTTGTATTTATAAAGTATAAATACATGGCGTGAAATAGAAATCCATAAAATATACATAACCAAGCCATGATGACTTGAGTGCCGGACCTCCCTCCCCGAGACCAAGCTAGGGACATTGCAGGTTATCAAAGAGGTAAACACTCATCGTGAGTTGATCCCGTGTACTGTTATCACTTGGAAGGAATTTCCCACATCACCACTCAACCCTACTGTTTTGTAGACCGATAGCAGAATAACGATGGTGGAGATGTGTCAGTTACTGGCAGAGCCTAAACTGGCATGTACAACCAATGTCGATCGGTTATCACTTAAAGCGACAACACGATCGAAAGGTGACTGACACCTAATTCGATGGTAAATACTAAACTAACAACAACATACAATATGTAAAAATAGAAAAAACAATGGTTCACACCCACAAATATGAAAATAATAAAAACTAACATACATAAACATGCATATATTAAGTAATTCAAAACATAAAATCAACAATGGCATCAAAATTCACAAAGGTAAGTTCCAAATCAAATTTCATGAAAATAACTAACAATAAACATACAAACATATAAAAAATGGTTTAGAAAATTACATGGGTTTGTTAACATATAAGAAATGGGTTTGTAAAACATACCTTTGAAATTGGACATTTAGAGTTGTAGGTTTGCGGAATAAGGGAAGATGAAAAGTTCTGAAGATTTTTGAGGTTTGAGTTGTATATGCTCATTTCAAAATGACTTCATTTTGAATAAAGATCCATCTTATACAGTCCACCAATAAGGTTGCAACATTAGTTACAAGACTGATGGTGGTCCAGTGATCGATTGGCGTTGGTTGTTACTGGGCCAAAATATTTTTTTGGCTCATCCACATACGGTGGTTATTTTTGCCCATTAGATTTGACCTTCATTGTTACCTAAATAATAAAATTTTTATTGCATACAAATAATTAAGTAGAAATTAAATACATCATTTTGAAATTAACTAAATTGGAGTCACTATATCATTTAGTTACCCTTGATAATTTTGGGGCGAACCTTGGTCATCTTTGTTGGTTTGTATTAGAAGTTGAGCATGGTTGACCCAAGATCCGTAAAAGGTTAAAACTCGGTCATCTGTGCTGGTTTATACAACAAGTCAAGCAACAGTTGACTTAAGATCGGTAAAGGTCAAACCTTGGTTATCTTTGCTGGTTTAAATTAGAAGTTGATAAAGGGTTGACCTAAGATCAGTAAAGGTCAAACTTTGGTCGTTTGTGTTGGTTTGTAATAAAAGTTAAGGGGCTGACCTAAGATCAGTAAAGTTCAAACCTTCGGCATCTTTGTTAGTTTGTATTAGAAGTCGAGTAACGGTTGACCTAAGATTGGTAAAGATTAAACTTTAGGTTTGGTTTGTATTAGAAGTCGAGCAATAGATGACCTAAGATTGGTAAAGGTCAAATGTTGGTCATCTTTGTTGGTTTATATTCCCTGTTTTAGACAAAAATTGACATATTTACTTTTGGCACAACATTTTAGAAGAGTTAATGTGGTAGAGAATTATTGTGGAAAAGTAAGGATATTTTAGGAAAACAGTGGATCCAATCTCAAAGATAAAGTTAAAGAGGACAATGTGGGAATTTGACAGCATATTCTGTCATTTTGGGTAATTTTCAAAGTATTTCATCTTTGGGATGGACGAAAATAGAAAATATGTCATTTTTAATGGGACAAAGGAAGTATTATTAGTCGAGCAAGGGTTGACCTAAGATCTGTAAATGCCAAACATTGGCCATCTGTGTTGTTTGTGTTAGAATCAAGAAATGGTTAACCTTCCATCAATACAGGTAAAACCACCATCATTTGGGTTTGTTTATTTTGCAAGTCGAGTTATGGTTGACCTTACTCATTTTTTACTAAGTTATTTTTCCTATTCATGTTGAATTTGACCAAATTTTATTGGGCCTAGAAAAGGATATGAATTTGGTCATCGTGTCGGGTAGGGGGACACACATGAGAAGCATACAATCGTCGGTTAGAAGACCATATTAGGACATCACAGGCCAGATTGACTGACATCAAGACTAACGTCGGTTTTCTGTCGGTTCCCAAGGGAGAGATTGGCGAGAGAATGAAAGTTATGCGGTCAATTATTGGTTTATTAGCCACAAACCCTATCAAAGGTCAACCAAAAACAAAAAAAAACTCCCCACCACTTATCCCCTCCAACATCCCACACCTCCACATATTCCTCTCACTTTTCATTCACTCAAAACAAAAAATAATCACAAACATACGTACGAGGAATTGGAAAACTCACTCAAACTCCCACGACTACAAAATGGTGAAGAATCTCTGGATCAAATTTAAGGTTATATTCATTCATCATATGCTTCAAGTTCAATTATTTTTGTGATTATCATTCTATATGGTTAAAGAACAAAAGATTGAATCTTTATATGCGTTGTGATGATTTTGTTAGATGTTTATTTTTTTGGATTTTTTTTCTACTATTGTTGTTGTGAATATAATGCCATGTATAACTTTTGAGGATTATAGGCTCAGATGATGTTTTATTCTAGACATCAATGATGTTTTTTGCTAGAAAATGGCTTGAATGACCGACGTTGGCCACCAGCTTCGTCAAATCCAACATCAAAACCAATATGTGACCGATGTCGGTCACTCATGCCAATTTATTTTAGGAGTTTTGGGAGAATTGAATCCATGACTCACTGAAGGGAAAATTGTTATGTCACATATGGGAACTATAGGAACAGTTGAAAGGTTATAATATACTTGATATTTATTGACCACTACCTTCGAAACGATATCAATGAACGACATTAACTTTCTGCAATGACAGGTTACAAGTACTAGTCTTGTATAGTCTTGTATAAGTATGAATTTTTTATAGTTCATTTTTGGATTTTCTAATTCTAAAATCATCTTTGCTCTAGGTGAAATTGCAACAGACAATTATCAATGGACTTTCTACATACTCTTGGAAGAAGTTCATCACAGTTGGACTATTTACGTTATGGAAAAGCAGTTGCACTAAGTATTTCAATCAAATACCATGACACTAATTTATTGTATTGGATATCAATTCTAAACACTATTCTCACAATACCCATACAAACATTTCTTATGTATTATTGTGAACTAGTTATATAGATTTTAAAATGGAGTTGACTTTGGGTTTCAACTTCAATTGAGAGTATTTTAGTACTTGTTTGTAGTTATTTTGCACTTTTAATATGCTATTGTATCTATGGTTTTATGATAAGCTTCCATTTCGTTCGAGTTGACTATAATTTCATATTATTGTTCGAGTTCGGCCGTATGTCGATTCACCCTGGGTTCAACCAAAACCAAGTGACCGACATCCACTCTGGCATCTCTAGAAAACAGTTGGAAAATACCAACCCAATCGACGTTGGTCGCTTACATAATTGACATCGGCCAAAATCAACCATAATTTCACGACCGATGTCTACCAACCTGTTAGTTAAATTGAGAGAAGATCGACATCAGTCATGAACTCGGTTGCAACCAACATTGGTTCAACACTCAGTAGTGACCGACATCGGTCATTAAGGTTCCGATCGGCTATATACCACTAAGATCGACGTATGTCAGAGGTCACTTGCTAGTATCGGTCAAAATTTTTACTTCGGTTATTTTTCAAGAAAAAAAATGAGGAAAAAAATACTTTTTATTGCGTCTCTTTTTGCCTCGGTTGTTTCATGGAAATAATTGAGATAAAAAGCCCTCCAGAACCAAGGTAAAAAGTGTTGTTTGATCGTATGTTTATATGTTAAAATTTTGGCACGTTATACATTTTGACACTATTTTGAAATATTTTAATACCCTAGTTTTTAAATTTCTAACTTACAATTTTTTATTTGATTGATATGTTTGTTAGCTTTCATACATGTTATTTTTAACATTAATATCAATGTTTCTTTTTTCTACTATTAGAGAAAGCGAGAGAGGATAAGGTTTGATATTTATAGTACAAAAAGTAGAAAAGAATTCTGGCCATACGTCTGTCGCAAGTCGCAACCGAGCCAAGTTTCAGCATCTTGATTTCTTTCTTCTTTTTGTTTCAAGTTCTCCTCGTCACTTCACTTATCTTCAATTTTTCAAGTCTTCAAAAGCTCAAATGCAAGTCTTCAAATCTTTAAAGATATTCTTCAAAGTCTTCAAAAGCTCAAATGCAAGTCTTCAAATCTTCAAATCTTTAAAGATATTCTTCAAAGTCTTCAAAGCTTCAAATCTTCAAAGGTATTCTTCAAAGTCTTCAAACAAATTGTCTTGTCACACAAAATCTTCTAGAAAAATAATAAAAGTGTAAAAGTCGCTTTTAACTCTCCTTAGGGAATTTCAAGGCAAAGTGTCACATCTATAGCAAAAAAGTGTTAAAAAGTGAATCCTAAAAGTTGCAAAATAATCATATAAAATGGGCACATCAAACCTCCCCGCACTTAAACTTTACTCGTCCTCGAGTAAGAAAAGATTGAAGAACGCAAAGGAATTCATATGTCCACATCCTAAACTAATATTCCCCCAATCAAAGTCTCACAAAAACTCTCAATATCATAAATCTCAAAATCAAAGTTCAAATGAGAATATTTCACACACACAACCCCAATTCCTAAATGTAACCAAACCTACCATTTATCAATTCACTATCCATAAAAATGTTTCAAAGTCCCGAATTGATAATCCCAAAGTCCAATGGCACAAAATGAAGTTAAAACCATATGAAAGGTTCAAGCACATACTTCACGTCATACCAATATATCAACAAAACTCCAATGGCACAAAATGAAGTCAAAACCGTATAGGAGGTTCAAACACATACTTCACTCTATATCAATATATCAACCCAAAAACAAATCATACCAAGAATAAAAAATTTCATAACTATACTTCGTTTTCAACCCGCTAAGTTACCCAATCCCAAGAAGTCTCCTTATGTCAACCACAACCTTTTGACTCCAACGCCGGTAAATAAGTAGAAAATTAACAAATTTTTCCTTTTCTTTTATCTTCTCCTCCTTCTCTCATTTTTCCTAGGAGCCCTTTAGATTTTTATCCTAGCCACACATCATATTTCTTTTGGCTCACACCTCGCCCACATTTGGCCTTTCATTTTTACCTAGGCCATCCTTTCGGGTTTTTGACCTATTCGAGCCCACAATGTTGCCTAAGTTGCCCTCTCAGCTTTTCGACTTAGCAGGTTTTCTTTTTAATTTTTTTTCCATTTTCTATTTTTTATTAAAATTTTCAATTTATCAAGTGTTTCTTCCTTTTTCTCATGTTTTCCCAATCAAAAGTAGCAAAAGTATTCCAAATTAATATTGCATGCATGTGAGTCCTCTAACCCCTCCCCGTACTTAAAACATTACATTGTCCTCAATGTAAACATATAAGGTAGGAACAATAAAACTTAAGGTAAGAGATAGAGTGACTCTCGTTTCTTCGCATAGTCGCCGGTGATACAGCGCAATCCCATGTATTTGTATAGAATCGGTCCCAAAATTG
Organism: Rubia yunnanensis; assembly: GCA_037428765.1. NCBI lineage: Eukaryota > Viridiplantae > Streptophyta > Magnoliopsida > Gentianales > Rubiaceae > Rubia > Rubia yunnanensis. The sequence goes on along the minus strand of CM075069.1, from coordinate 56,576,681 downwards.
GTTTCAGAGCCGGAGGGGGGGGAGCAAAAGTGTCGTAGAAGAACTCACCCCTCGAGCAAAACGTTGTCTCCTTAGCGCCATTTGATCATGACTAACACCACAGAGAACAACATCAAACTCTCAAGTACATAAGGATTTGTATTACTAGGTTTTGCATCAAAAGTTAATAACCATATTATTCTCAAAGAACAACCAATCCATCACGCAATCACCACTATGAAATTATCCAATAAAAATATCTAGCCTATATCGACAAATATTCAAGCATCATTATTGAATATAGCAATCAAAAGCACAATGAAGTAGTCGGCATTCTATGATTATCGAAGGTATTATAAAGGTGCAAGAATATTCATATCTATATGTGTAAGATGGTGGAGGAATGAGTGGAGGATTTGTAATACTAGGTTTTGCATCAAAATTTAATAACCATAGTATTCTCAAAGAACAACCAATCCATCATGCAATTACCACTATGAAATTGTCCCATAAAAATATCTAACATATATTGACAAATATTCAAGCATCATTATAGAATATAGCAATCAAAATCACAATGACGTAGTCGGCATACTACAATTAACGAAGGTATTATAAAGGTGCAAGAATATTCATGTCTATATATGTAAGATGGTGGAGGAATGAGTGGAGGTGTGGTGGTTTTTCAGAGTATTTGGTGGAAAAGAAGAAGGGATTATGCAGTGTTTAAGCACAGTTGAAAAGCCAGTCTCTCCATCGCGACAGTCCCTTTCGCAACTCGAGATGCCTTTTTGCGACTTGCGACAAAGCCTTTGCGACTCATGATAAGTTGGGCCTGTGAGCTCACTTATTTCAGAACTTTTTTCTGATTCCATTTCAACTTGCAATGCCCATGTCGCGACTCGCGATAAGTTGGTGTTGGGTGTTCATTTTTTTCTCCCTTGTTTGTTGCGACTTGCAACATATCCTTCGTGACTCGCGATAGACAGGGTTCCCCAGCACTTTGAAAAACTTTTCCTACTTACTTTCCAAGCTTTCTTCCATTTCTCATGGATCTCATTCCTTCATCTCCTCCAATGCAATGCGCTTCACTTTGCTACAAAATCACATAAAAACACATCGTAAAAAGAACAAGAAAAACAATGAATAATTATCAACAAAAAAAATAAAAGCCAAAATTTACGTCGTCGACATGACGTAGCTCCGTATGTTTAAGGTTATTGGAATGATCCTAATGTTATCCATATGGTGAAGGTTTGAACCCCTTCACCATAAGCATCCAAAAGTATAGAGGTGGAGGTGGATTTAGTTTCAAAGGAGTAGGGTGGTTAGGAGGCTTGGGATAGTCTTTTGGTTCCTCTCATATCTCCTTCAAAACTTTCAAAAATGGTGGAGTTGGTTCAGTAGGTGAGGGTAGGGGTGATTATGTAAATAATAATAAATGTAGAACAATAACCCCTTCCTCCACTTCATTGTCTTCCAAACACGACTCCTCATCCCTTTCGAACTCAAACTCATTTCTAATGGTGACCTCACTCACCGGATCTTTGAGTTCAACTTGGGAGGATGTATTTTTGGAATCATGAGCTTCCATTTGGGCTACCACTACTAATATATTTCCCACATGCCCCTCAATAGCCTTAACACTAGAGGAGACCCGTGTGTCCGGTTCCTCACTAGTCTTGGCCAAGTTGTTCAAGTTTGCTATTGCATTCGTAACTTCCTCACGTGTCAACCTTGAACTTTCTTGGTGGGTTTGGTTTTGGGTTATGGTATAAGATGGTGAAGGCCAAATACTTTGCTCGTATTGTTGGTTTTCCATTTCATTCTCATACCACCAACCTGGATTACCACTCCACTCCAGATTGTAAGAATTGTGGTATAGATACCATTCTTGGGCTTCATGCCCTTGAAAACCAACATATCCTACCTATTGGTAACACTCTTCAGCATACCCTTGATTTTGGAAATCAAGGGTTCTTTCCCCCTCATAGTGCTCCTCTCTCAACATATAGCAAGACTCAGTAGAATAGTTGGAATAACACATCCTACAAAACCTTGCTTGTTGAGCCTTTCTTCTCATCGTGAGTTCCTTCAAGGTGAGACGCTCCAATTTTTTTTTCAAAAGTTTGGAATCATATTGCAAGGATTATCGATTAAAAATCACCAAGAACTCAAAAAATACCTACTCCGAACAAAAATAACCACCAATAAGTAGAAAATAAAAACAACTAGCTAATATGCAACCAAATATGCCCAAACCCTTAAAAATAATACCTCTTCCCCGGCAATGGTGCCAAAATTTGGGAGGTCATTGCCGTACCTCTCAAAGTTAAATTTATAAGCCATAATGCTTCCTATCTACAATTAAGTAGATAGTGACAAGTAGGGGTCGTCCACGAAGAAGAGGGATCTTTCTAAGCATTTAAACATATAAGGTTGATATTTGGCTATAAGTAAATATATATAGATATATAAAAACAAGTATATTGGGGGGGGGGGGGGGGGTTGGTTTTCCTAAGTTATGAATTTAAAGACAAGATAACTAGAAAAGTTAAGTAACTATGCTAATCGTGCAACAACTAAGAAAAAGAGATGAAATTACAAAAGACAAAGCCTTGGGGGAATTAATATCCACTTCCAAACCTAATGTATATCATTGAACCATTCACTCATTCTATCACATTCGTTACCTGTGGGGAATGCTATCACTTCCCAATTGAAGATCAACATTCATTTCTTCTTAAGAGTAATTGAAAAAGGCAATTCGAAGACCATTTACAAACATCATTGACAATCACTTTAGGTGACCAATGACCACAAAGATATTTCATCAATGACACTATACACAAAAAATAATATATTTGATAACAACAAGCATTCGACCAAAGACATGACTATTTAACCAAACATAGCATTCATTAGGCTAAACTTAGAACAAACCACATCAAGATTCAACCTTCCATTACATATATAAGATAAATATGAGAAAAATCCTTGTTAACATACTTGTCAATCAAGAATCACAACACATTATGCACAAGAAGTTCTAATTCCATATTTTTTTATTTCATGCCAAAGACCTAAGAAATTGGCCACTTCCCTAACACCCCAACACTTTAATCATACAAACACTTCATATACTCAAACAACCTATAGAATAAATGAAGTAAAACATCACATTAAAACACATGAATGCTAAATAACAAATGCTTCAAGAAAGAGTGAAATAGATGTTCTTACTGCATAGATATGGAAGCTTCAATAAATTTCTCCCAAGTACAAACTAACCTAGATAATGAAAATCCATGATTAATCCTACAAAAACTAAGAAAAGAAAAAAGAAAAACTAGGGTTTTATGTCCCAAAGTCGGGAAGAAAAAGAAGAGAGGAAGAGAGAGAGGATAAGGTTTGATATTTATAGTACAAAAAGTAGAAAAGATTTCAAGTTATACATCTATCGTGAATCACAACCAATCCTCGCGATTCGCAGCCAAGCCAAGTTTTAGCAACTTGATTTCTTTCTTCTTTTTGTTTCAAGTTCTCCTCTTCACTTCACTTATTTTCAATTCTTCAAGTCTTCAAAAGCTCAAATGCAAGTCTTCAAATCTTCAAAGGTATTCTTCAAAGTCTTCAAACAAATTGTCTTGTCCCACAAAATTCTCTAGAAAAGTAATAAAAGTGTAAAAGTCTCTTTTAACTCTTCCTCGAGAATTTCAAGGAAAGGTGCTACATCTAGACCACAAAAGTGTACAAAAGTGAATCCTCAAAGTCCCAAAATAACCATATAAAATGGGTACATTTTTTCGTCAATGGAAGATTCTCATTTCCTGGCAGAAAACTCTCCGACATCAGACCTCCGGCATCTCCGGTATCAAACTTATCTCGGCATCAGACCTCGGCATCCAAGTTCTCTTCGTCATCAAACTCTTCTTCCAGCAGCGACTTTTTCTTCATCTCCGGCTAGAAATTTCTTGAAGGCTTCTTCCTCGGTGTCCCTTGTGCAGCATTAACGTCCAACAAATAGAAACTGTACTTTAGGCATTACTCGCGCATCCCGACATGCGTGTGTGAGATGCATGTGTGCGATCTCCCTTCCACGCATGAGTTCCCTTGCTTAACGACTCCAGCAGCTTTCCCTACATATCTTTGCATGCGCGCTTAGCGCATTGAATCACACATCTGGTTGTTGATAGCCACTCCTTGCACACGTATTTTCTACTCCATAATTTCCTTGGCACACGAAGAGCTACACAATTTGTCTAGACATCTTCTTGCTATGGTTTATTTGGCACCTTTATCTCGGGAAGATTGTTCCACTAGTTGGGTTGTAGACAAAGTTTTGTTTCATGCCAATATGGATGGTTCCAACCGCCATCATTCGTCGAATCAGTGGACCGTTGATTCTGGTGCTAAATCTCATATCATTGCTAGTACTAGTCATCTTGATAAGGTACAATACTATCGTGGTTCTGATGCTATTCTTTTTGGGAATGGTGAATCATTATCCATTTCTTACATTGGTTAGTGTCATTTCTCTGGTTTCTCTGTTAATGATGTTCTTGTGTTTCCTAAGATTTCTAGAAGTCTATTGTCCATAAGAAACTTACTCGTGATTCACCTGTTCGTGTTATATTTGATTCTGATGTGTTTTCCATTGAGCACAAGCATACATGGAAGATATTCGGTTAAGGTTGTCATGGTTTGTGTTTTTATTTTCTTGAGACTGGTGATTCCAGCTTTTTAGGTGAATTATGCTCTGGAAAGCTTCAGGCTTCTTTTGAGTGGTGGCATTCTCACCTCGGTAATGTGTCTCATGATACTGTTCAGTTGTTAAGTCGACGGGGACATATTTCTATCACTTCCGCTATGCTTGATCTGTTAGTTTCTCTCCTTGTCATATGGCCAAGAGTGGTCATTTTCCTTTTTTCGCTAGTGACAAGTGCACTACTGGTTTGTTGGATAGGGTGCATTGTGATTTGTAGGAACCGACCCCTGTTTTATCTATATGTGGTTTCTCTTATTACGCCATTTTCATCGATGATTTTTTGCAATTCACATGGTTTCTCGCGATGCGGTATAAGTAATAATTCTATGACACATTTCTCCAATTTCAGAAATTTGTTGAGACCCAATTTTCTGCTAAGGTTAAAAAATTTCAGACCAATGGTGGCACAAGGTTTACTAATCATCGAATTTAGGCTCACTTCATATCATGTGGCATTCATCATCAGATGTCCTTGCCCTATACAACTGCTCAGAATGGCCGGGTTGAGCGGAAGCATCATCACATCACAAAGACTGGTCATGCCATGTTTTTCACTCTTTCGTGTTGCACTGTTATTGGGTAGAATCTTTCTCCTTCGTGGTTTACATCATTAACCGTTTGCCTAGTTCAGTTCTTGGTGGAAAATCACCCTTTGAGGTTGTTTTTGGTCATGTGCCGGACTATACTCTCTTTCACCTGTTTGGATGTCGTGCATTTCCATGTCTACATGCCACTGCTATTGATAAGTTTGCACAGCGATCTATTCCATGTGTTTTTATTAGCTACAGCCCTTGTAACAAGAGCTTCATGTGTCTCGACCTGACTTCTGGGTGCATCTATGTCTCTTGCCACATTCGTTTTGATGAAACTTTACTCCCTTATGTCTCTTCTTCTATAGATATTCGTTCTATTTTGGATCTGGAGATTTCATCATTTTTTTATGGAGTTGTTAAGTCATTGATTGGGGTTTCTCATGAACCTCCTCCTAATTTGGCCTCTTCATCCTCCTCTATATCTGCTCCTTGCATAGTTTGTGATTCCAATGATCCAACGCCACTTCCGGCCGCTAAGACTTTGCCTCATCCGGGCTCACTTATTTTACTCTCATCGGCAGTTACTCTAACATCTTCTCCTCTGGATTCATCTGCTTCGTCATCTGGACCATCATCTGATCCTTATTCTCCCTTTCACCATGCTGATAAGATGGTTACTAGGAATCAGGATGGCACTCGGCGTGCTAAGACACACACTGATTAAGTAGTTCCAGGTATACTTGCTACTGTTCTGTAGTGGTTTGGGCCCCATGATCATTGTGTTGTACTTTGGGATCTAAAGTGGATTGGTGCTATGGATGAAGAAATGGATGCGCTTTGTCAACAAAATACTTGGAAGCTGGTTTCTCATCCTTTGAACATTACTTTTGTCGGTTCGAAGTGGGTTTATCGTCTGAAGTATCGACCTGATACTAGTATTGATTGCTACAAGGCGCATCTTGTTGGTCGATTCGACTTTGATCACACCTTCAGTCCTGTGGTCAAAGCTGCTACGGTTCGCACTGTTCTTGCCATTGCTACTTTGATACGATGGCTTCTGCACCATCTTGATGTCAAGAATGCCTTTCTTAATGGCATTCTTGATACTTTAGTTTACATGGAATAGCCTTTCGAGTATCATGATCCTACTCGGCCTGATTATGTTTGTCACCTCCAGAAGGCTATCTATGGGCTTAAACAAGCCCCACATGCATGGTTTGATCGGTTCAGCTCATATCTTCTAGATCTTGATTTTCAGTGTAGCTCTTCAGATACGTCCCTTTTTGTCTTCTTCTGTGGTGCCACTTTGTTATACTTACTTGTTTAAGTGGATGACATCATTCTCATCAGGAATGATGCTGAGGCGATTCGTCAGTTCATCACTCGCACTGATCGGGAGTTTTCGATTAAGGACTTGGGTTCTCTCAACTATTTCCTTGGTCTTGAGATTACTTCTACTCTGTCTGGTCTTTTTATTGATTAATCCAAGTATGCACGAGATATTCTTCAATGCGCCGGGATGTCTGATGCTTCTCTGGTGACTACTCCTTTGTGCCATTGTCCCAGCTTCATAGCAGTTCATGTGCACTGTTTGGAACCCAACTCTCTACCGTTCTTCGGTTGGTGCTCTCTTGTATCTGACTATGACTCGTCCTGATTTGGCTTGTGCGGTTAACTTAGTCATTCTGTTTCTTCAATATTCTCTTGAGGATCACTTTGCTGTTGTTGCTAAATTCTTTGCTATATAGTGGGTACACCTCATCATGGTATCACCTTTCATTCAGTGGGTTCCTCCGATGTTTGTGCGTACTCGAACGCATATTAGGCTTGCTCTCTAAAGACTATGGGATCAACATATGGCTATGCAACTTTCTTGGGTGGTAGCTTGGTGTTCTGGGATGTCAAGAAGCAACCCACTGTTTCTCGCTCGATTTTTTAATCTGAGTATCGTACGCTCACCAACACAGCTGCTGAGGTCATTTGGCTCTCTCATCTTCTGCGGGACTTACACTTTCCTTTGGATGGCTCGCCTATGTTGTTGTGTGATAACAACAGTGCAATCTTCTTGGCTCAGAACCCTGTGGCTCACAAGCGGGCAAAGCACATTGATATCGACTACCATTTTGTTCGAGAGCTGGTTATTACGGGAAAGCTTCAAGTCAGTCATGTCATTACAACTAGCAGAACTGTTCACAAAAGGTCTTCCTAAACCCTTGTTTGAGTTCTTTAGATCCAAGCTCTGTGTTTTGGTTAATCTGATGCTTCGCTTGAAAGGTGGTGTTAGAATAATAGAGTGATATGGACTTTGGCTCATTATGTACTAGACCAAGATCATTGGACTAGTTAGGTTTCACCTCTATTTATTTCCTAATTATAAATATTTCACTTATTAAGATTTCTCTTCTATCATTGTGTATTTTAGAATAATTTATATTTTAATTTGATGTGTATTTTTTTGCCTCGCGACTTGTCTTCTCGCCCAATCTGACAGAGTAATCTTCACCAGCCTCTAGGGCCGAGGCGATCAGAGGAAGGAAGAAGGAGACCACATCCAAAAGCCTTTAGAAGGTGGACGCTGCATCGAACATTGAATGAGAAAGAATAAATTATTTGAAGTGCTAACCAAGAATAAAGAAGTAGAAAGAAGTTTGCCGATGTGGAAGAAGAAGAAGCCTTAACTTGAGAAAGATCTCCCTCGGAGAACCTTCACCGTGTCTTTTATGGTGGACATGAACGATCAGGGATTACGGCTCCTCCAATTTAATGGATCGAGGAACCAGGGTCTGAATTGATATGGTGGTCGACGGAGCCACCTTCGGTTCAATCGCACAAGTCTTCGATCCCCGATCTTATTGGTCTTCTGTGGAGCTTGTTTCCTTCTCCAATTGGAAGCCTCTCGTGCAATGCCCACTAGAACAATAATAAAAAAGCATTATCAAACATACTAGGAATGAAAGTACAAAGATGCATGTGAAATTAAGGTAACACGTGGATTGAAGTGTGTTTTAGTTTATTTTTATATTTAACTATTTTAATTTGATGTACTCCCTCCGTCCCATGGGATTCTACAGAGAGAGAAATTCTCTCTCAAAATTTTCCCTGGGTGAAATCACCAAAAGCCCCTGCACCTTCTCTTCCTCCCCGCATTTTCTCCCACTGCTACCAACAGCCACCGTCCCCTCCCACCGTCACTAACAACCACCAGCCTCCACCGCCCCACCAACTCTACAACCACAAATATTTACCACAACCCAAACCCTTGCCTTAAAACATAGAAACACAAACAACTAAACCCAGAAACTTAAACCCAATACAACAAACAAGTAAATCCAGCCATCATTTCCCTCGGTCTTTCAAGATTTTCGCCAATTTTGTTGCCATTTTGGGGAAGAGAGGAGGGGCCACAAAATCTGGTAGAGGAGCCACAAAATCTAGTGGAGGAAGTGGCAGGGACAGGAATGAGGAGGAGGGGTAGTGGCGAAGGCGGAGGCGGAGGTGAGGGAAGGAGGAGGTGGTGAGTCTAGTGGGGTGGCGGAGATGGGTTGAAATAGGAGGAGGTGGAGCTGGTGAAGTGGGAAGGAGGAGGTGGCGCTGATGGGGTGGCAGAGATGGGTGGCGGAGGGGGTGGAGAGGATTTGAGTGGTGGTGGAGAGATTTGAGCGGTGGGTAGAGGGAGGCGTCCTTGTATCCCTGTAGGCCACCACCATTATCACTACCAAAAACCCAGATTTGTTTGGGAGGCATCAGCGATGGGTTGCGCTAGCGGAGGCGTTGACGATGGGTGGTGCTAGTGGAGACATTGACAAGTGGTGGCAGTAAGCGGAGGCGGAGGAAGTGGTAGTGGAAGGGCGGTGGCGCGGAGGCGGAGGTACAAGGACAGGTATTCTAGTGAAGAACAACGATGAGCAGGAGTACATCATCATATCTGGGCTTGTGAGAATGGGGTAGGGTAGGGTAAAATTTTAAAACTCTAAGGGTAAAAGTGTCTTTTAAAATGTCAAATCTTACTTTAAAAGGAAAGTGTGCAGATTTGCTTGGGACACCCAAAAAAGGAAAGTGTGCAAGTTCCCCTAGGACGGAGGGAGTGCATTTTTTTGCCTCACGACTTGTCTTCTTGCCTAATATGAAGAGGCAAAAAACATCGGAATCTAGGTCAGTGGTCCTCCAAGGAAGGAATGAGACGACCACATCCAAAAGAGCCTTTCTAAGAAGGCCACCGCATTGGGCACTTTATGAGAAAGGATGTTGAAGCGGTCAGGTAGTGGCAGATAACCTCTAAGAAGGTTACCGATAGGAAAGACAAAGAATCCATAACAAAAGGAAGATTTCCCTTGACACGTTGCCTCTTCTGGCTCGAAGAACCTTTGGAAGGGTCTTTGTCTCCCTCACCGGGCTTCTAGCGGTGGAACTGAACAACTAGGAATTGCAGCTTGTCCAATATATCGGATTGGGGAGCCAGGGTCGGAATTGATATGGTGGCCAACGTAGCCACCTATGGTTGAACCAGAGCCATCTTCGATCCCTAGCCTGATTTGTCTTCTAGAGAGTCTTTTTCCTCTTCCTGTTAGAAGTCTCTCCTATTATTCCCATTGAAAACAAAAATAAAAGAGTATTAGCAAACTTATTATAAATGAAAATGCAAGAGAGCTTAAGGTAAACCTTGTGTTACTGAAGATGAAGAGTTATCGACCCCGCCCTTGGTCAAAGAGAAAGTCTACAACTAGGCATACTTGCTATGGAAGGTTTTAAATAGATTTACATCAAAGGGTTATGAATTTGGAAATGATATTGGCTAGGGTGGTGGGAATGGCAAAGAAGTTTGAATTATCATCCCCAAACACATAATCATTCTAGACCGGAGGAGCTCGAGAAACACTATAGTGCTTCTCCTATTTTTCGAGGAAAGGAAATACATTCCTAGAAGGAAGAGGTTGTACTTGAGTGGATGAATCATACATGATAAGTGAAAAGAAGAATAACTTACTTGGGGTGATTTTGAACTGGATAGAAATGTTTTTATCAGAGAGGAGACTCTTGGGGACGACGATTTGATGGAATCTACAAAATGAGAAAGTAAAATTAATTTTCGAGTTTTATAATGGAGGAACTTGGGTGGTTTTATAAATTTAATGTAATGATGAGTGCCTTGAAAAACATGTGATAATATGCGCTGCGTACAAAAAGTACATTCTCTCTAAGACATTTGACACATGGAACTTTGATTAGAGTGAAGCATGTGAACGATTTAAATGCTTGTCATCTTTTAGTGGCTGAGAAAACCAAAGGCATCTTCTTCTTTTTAAACCACACATATGCATTAACAAGACATAAAAGGATTACAAAGAGTTTTTCCTAACTTATTAACTACATCATGTTCTCCAGAAAACTACGATCAACCATAATACATTTAAAACTACACAAATGTGAGGTTTTGAGCAATATTTGTTGCACCGTGCCCTTAATCTCCCAGGTGTTGAACTTGGAACTAGGAGTGATGTTGATGGAAATACTGCGTGTAGATTAGCATATTAGTTGGGTCTCTTCTTAGAGCTGCTTGAATTACTCTTAAACAGGCTTCAACTTTGACTTGAAGTGGTGTTTTCCAATGAAGAGGTCTAATTCTAATGTTATTTTCCTTCCAATAGATGCTTGATTGTGTGAAATCATCCATGTTTTTGTTCCTAAAACTCTTTGTTTCTAAAATGAGCCATAAAAAGTGATTACGTGGATGTGATTCTGAAAGCATGCAAATTGACCTTCTGTGTTGGCATCTGTGTTGGCTGATTTCTTTGAGAATTGTGTTGTTGTGATATGTAATCCTCCTGGTTATGCTCCTTCATTCTATCCTCCATTGATTGACTTAGAATGGGGAAGTTATTTCTGGCATTCTTTTCAGTAGAGGAATACATCAATGTCTTCATTGTTGATAGCTTTTGAGTTTCTCTATTTCCAGGTTTCCTAGAGAATACAAATTGATAGCTCGATGGGCTCTTTATCCGGAGCCACCCTAGCCAAATTTATAAACTATTATGATGTGTTCATTTTATGTGGTTATTTTGGGACTTTTGGGCTTACTTTTGTATACTTTTGTGCTCTAGATTGTGTATTTTGCCTTGAAATTCTCTTAGGAGAGTTAAGAGCAATATTTGCACTCTTATTACTTTTCTAGGGAAGTTTGTGTGACAAGGAAATGATATGAAGATTTGAAAACTTTGAAGACTATATTTTGGAGGTTGCATAGTTGAAGACAATAGAAGTGGAGAATTGAAGAGGAGGACTTAGGTAAGAAAAGGAAGATTAGAAGAGACTGCATCATCTGCCATGAGTCACGATGGCCCTGCCGCGAGTCACGATGGCCCTGTCGTGGGTCGTGATACCTGCTGCCAAGTGGCTTACTTTATGCCTTTTTCTTGTACTATAAATACTAACTCTTATCCTCTCTTTTCCAACTTCTTCTTACCCGACTTCCCTCTCTTTGAAAACCCTAGTTTCACTTTGTTTTTCATGTATTCTCATCTTGGATTATGTTTAGTTTGCTTTTGATTATTAGTGTGGATTGTAGTAGGTATGTTATCACTTAGGAGAAATTGATTGAAGCTTCCAAGCCCCGGTACATCCCAGATCTGATGAAATAGGATGAATTGAGACGGTATTTTGTAAATACACAATTATCTTGAATATATTAACCATTTCTTTATTTTTCAATCACCTGGAAGGGACAAAAGAAAGATCTTGTTTTTTCTTCAACAATTTTGGATCTCTAGTGAACCTCTCAGTATGATTTGAACCCTGATGTAGTGAGAATTTCTATTTCACTCTTTCTTGAGCATTTATTACTTAGAATTTATTGTGCCATTAATTTTGATGTTTATTTAATTTATGCTATGGATTGTATGAAAATATGAAGGGTTTGTATGATTAAATGCTAGGGTGTTAGGAAAGTGTACAATTTCTTCTCACTTTTGTCATGAACATCCAAGAACATGGAATTAAAACTTCTTTTTGGGTACATGATGTTAATCTTTCTAGATGAGTATGTTAATGTGGTTTGTTATCATATTTATCCTAAGGTAGCACTAAAAGGTAGAATCTTGAATGTTGTTGATTGTTCTAGGTTAGACCTAATAAATGCTTTGTTTGGTTAAATGGCTAGGCATTTAGTAGAATGCTTGTAGTTATTATCAAATCTATGGTTCTCTGTGTTTGATTCCATTGATGTAATACATTTAGGCATTTTTTGTCTAAAGTTATCATTAGTGAGGTTTGCAAATAGTCGTTGGTCACTTTTGAGAATTACTCTTAAGAAGAAATGAATGTTTATCTTCAAAATGGAAGTGATAGCATTCACCGTAGGTAATTAATGTGATTGAATGAGTAAATGGTTATATATATGGTCTCTATAAGAGGTTTGGAAGTGGAAATCAATTGCCACCAAGGCTTTGTTATTTGTGATTTTATCATCTTTCCTTAGTTTGTTGCATGATTAGCTAAGCACCTTTATATGCTAATTGTCTTGTTTTTACTTTCATAACTTAGGAAAACCCTGCCAACCCCTTACTTTGCTTATATATATATATATATATATATATATATATATATATGCTTATATCCACCATATATGTATGAACCTTTAAGAAAATCTCTCTTTTTCGTGGACGATCCCGGTTTGCCACAATCTACTTAGTTGTATTTAGGATGCACTTTAGGGTTATAAATTGTATATCTGAGATGTACGATGATGACCTCCCACATTCCTTAATTTCTTTTTTGAGGAGAAACATTAAAATCAAAACCTAGAGAAGAAATCCTCCAGATTCTCTTAGAATCTTCACAACCTAAGAACAAACGTGTATCATCTTCTACTTGAGAACATCTAGAGCAGGTTTTCTGGTCTATTATTCCTCTTCTATCTAGATTTTTGGCAGCCAAGAGGGATAAATTTATAATTCTCCAAATAAATACTTGAAGTTTATGAGGAATTTTAAGATTCCATAAAAAAACTTCTAGAATTTTCTGAGATCCTAGGAGACTTGATATTGATTAGGCCATAATTCTTTCAAAATCAGGTGGTAAGCCTTCTTCACTATATTAATGACATTCTTATTCAGTCTCCTTATAGGTTTATCTGGACTTGTGAAATACTTATCCATATGCATGACCACAATCTTTGGAATTACTTCTCTTGGGAATATTGAACGAACCAGAGGTAATTGCCATTGATTCTGTTTTGTGATGAGATCATTAACCATCAAACTAGTTTAAAAGCTAATGATGTCATTCATAATCTCCAATGGCTAAATACATACGTTGTTACATACAAGACTTGTTCATTTAATCCATAATGAATCTTGCATAACATATAAATATTACTGGATAAAATGAGGTGCTTTTTGGCTTTTGGATTCTTTTTCCTTTTTCCCCTCATTTTCGTATGTTTAATGCTAAGCGATGTGTCTAATCGACGAATATAAAAATAATGAATCTTGCGTAACAGATAAATATAACTTGATATGTTAGGAAATATATATAGTAACTTATTGGGTGCAAGTATGCACATATAATCTAGAATATAAAAATAATCTACTGGAGTAGTAAATTTAATGTGTTTGACCTTTTTACATGTAGTAGGTGTATTCAAAAGTTAAATAAAAGAGAACAAGCATAAAATAGGAAAAACTAAAAAATAACAAAGACATCGGCAAGAGGTAAAAATCTTTGCATTCTAAAATAAGTACTTCCTCCATTCACCTAATATTGACACATTAATTAATTTGAAATGTTTTATTTATTTATTTTGACACTCTTTGCCTTTTACTAAAAAAGGCTAATTTTAAATGAATGTCCTCCTTTCATTTACTTTACTCACATTGACTTTTATCTCTACCATTCATTTAGAAATTTATAAATTTTTTGATCAAAATTAGATGTGCCATTATAATTTGAACCAAAGGAGTGTATCGTTAGGTGAATAAGCACTACTGGAAAAAGCTCTATTAAAGGCAACGTCAGAAGGCGGTTTTGATAATTGAGGTCCGAAATAGGTTCCGAGTTCAAAACTCTCTCCCGGGTCACATTTTTTTCATTTTAAAGGTGATCCTAAATCGATTAAAGGCGGTTCTGTCTTTAATGTAAATCGATTAAAGGCGGTTCCATCTTTAATGTAAATCGATTATAGGCGGTTCTAATTGTAGAACCTCATTTAATTAGAGTCTGAAATTGGTTCCGAGTTTGAAAGTGCTATCCCAGGCCACCCTTATATTTTAAAGGCGATTTTAATTGTAGAACCTCCTTTAATGGGCTGCCTTTTAGGGCCAATTTATAAACCCAAAGACTTGGGTTTTCATTCTTTTACTTTTACTTCATTCTTTGTACAGAGCTGCCGCTTTCTCCCTCCAGCAGTGCCGCCACCACTGTTTCCCTCACCCCCACGCTGCCACCATCTCCCCCCACCCTTCTCCGCTGAAGGCCTCAACCGCCACGTTTCCCCTTTGATTAGGGTCCAAAATATGTATCGAATGCAATTTATTTCCTCTAAAAAAGAGGGATCATGTTAAATAGGGTTATACAGTTTTGTGAATTTGGCGGCTTAGATTTATAGGTTCTTTTGATGATAGATTGCAAATTTTAAAATATATGTAGTGTGTGAAATGTGTACAAATTTAATGCGATTACCTTTTGTCATTACAGGTAGCTAGCAGGTGAGTTATATATTAAACTCATCTTTAATGACGAAGCCTAACGTGAGTCATACACCAATTCCTACTGGGTGCAGTAAACAAATGTTCCAAGGCCAAAAAGGGGATAAACTCCAAAATTCACTGGTCGTAGTTACAAAATTTTGTTCAAGAGAAAAAAAAAGTGTGTGCGGGATAGGCATCAAGGAACTGCTAGTGGTATGTCTAATGTTTGTTGAACTTGCTATTATAATATCTTATATTTGATTCCCAAGTTATGACATTTGTGGTATTATTTTTAGTATAAATGTCTTTGGTCTGACATAACAAACTATGTTGTTTATATATTTTAATTTGATTATAGCGAGTTCATGTTCTTTTGACTCTTAACTTTTATATTTAAACCAAAATTGTATTTTATTTTATCTACTTATAGTTTTGTTTTTGTTAAGACTAAATATTCCCAATGGTATTAGAAATTAAAATTAAAATTTAAAATGTAGAGATTTTTAGTCGAGGCAAAATTGATGTTGTAACTTGTGCATAGGTAATAAGGGTTGTGTTATTGCCCGAGGTCACGTGCATCGGGAAACACATGAGTTAGTTGAAGATGATGATAGCATTGGGGAAGCTACCTACAATGACAGTCATCGACGAGATCGACCACACCCTTCTTACTCCAATCAAAGCAACGGGTACCTTTAGTTCTTTCTCGAAGTTTTTGTGGTCCCACCCCTTTTTTCATCTCTTGTCCTCTCTCTTTTTATTTTCTCCTTTCAAAACGATACTTCTGCGTAAAAATTTATATAGGGAGTATTTCGTAGAGTGTTGTTTCACGTGTGTTTGTGTTGAGTTAGAAATTCTAAACGCTGATATAAGAACTCGAGATCCTTTTAGGTTAGGAGAAACTTTTACTAGTGGAGTGGTACATGTATCTAGTGGTGGTTTGCCTCCGTCCATTCTTGTAAGTTGTTTTAAATTTCAATTTTTAAAGAATTATTGAGAAGGATGATGAGGTTTATGACAGTGCAATTGAAATCAATAAATGGTTATATGGTATGGTAGGATAAGGATTCTAGAGGAAGCAATGAAGATGTTTTAATGGACAACTCATGTAAGTCTTCATTGTCCTTTTGAATGTTTCCAACTTTCTTTGATTTCCAAATTTAAGTTGGTACTTTAATTTGATAAGTGTGGTTTATCTTTTAATTCGTTATTTTTGTGATCAGTATGGTGTTTTTATGCACTGTGATTTGGGTTATAGTTTTTTTAAAATTTGGTGAAGGGAATATATTGTCTTGTTTGAATTGTTCTTATGATAGAGGGAAACCAGGACAAAAAAATAGTACTTTTGCATGCTATTGTTTGAATCTAATAGCTAATTGATTAGGTTGATGAGTTATGAGATGTTGGTTGGTCCAATTTTACCTTATTTGTGATCTATTTACATGTCCAAAAATCCACCCTTTTAATATTTTTTGTAAAAATTATGATTTGGTATGTTAGGTAACATCCTAGGCGTTGTAGCCTCATTTTTATTCAACATATGCATCCTTATCCTTCTATTTAAATTTTTAGTTGTATGTTGTTGGACACATAAATTAGTTAAATCAAACGACACTTTGAATTAAAACACAACAATCATATCTTTACACTAAAACTCATACTTTACTTATTTGGGGGTTGTCTGAATTATGGAGAGATATTGCTAATGAAATTACCCCAATACTTGGGTTCGAATCAATAGTTTGAGCCATTGTTTGAAAAAGTTTTAAGTCCACTAATATAATGGGGGCCTATCAAGTCATTCTCTAATCCACCCAAATTCATTTGTTTACCACCCCTAATAATCAGTAATATCTTTCAATAAAGAATGCAAAGAAATTGTATATAGCACTCGGAGCTTCCACTAATTTAATAATAATTATCATAGTTTTATCTTCCGTTTCCAATCTCTTTCAAACTTCTTATTCTAAAGTACAACAATTCTTCTAAATACTGTTATAAATGGTGGATGAATCTCTATTGTTGCACTAATTTATGACCTAGTTTTTTTAGATTAACGGAGTTGTGGGTCCCAGTAATGTTTAGTGATGTGTAAAACGAGCAGTATTAAGCCTCCCTACTTTCAAACTCACACTCACTTTATTCAAGCTCCAGAATAGATTCACTTTTCTCTCTACGTGACCTGCTCAAAAGAACTACAAAGTTTGATTTTTGGATAATACTTCTCTATTTGCACTCTCCAAGTCATATATAATGCTATAGATTGAGTCCTCTCATAGCTCATCATATTCATTCACTATAAATAGGGGAATGCACAACAACACGATAGATAAATAAAGAGAGGATAACTATGAATGATTCTATACAATCTTCACTAAATCATATCTACTAACAATATGCATGTTCAAAATTTTAGAGTTGTGATCACCCTTACCTCGTGGATGAATCTTTGATGAGTTTGGTTGATAAAATTGAACTGGGATCACAATACTTTGATTTCAAAATTCAAGTGAGCGGAAAGCTACAAACTTTTAGCAAACATACTTATAGAATTAAAAAGGCATTGGCTCAAACTGGCCATTCTTTTTTAGGTAAACTATTTAGATATCTAAATTGTTGGTTTTAGCATTATCCTTTTATCTTCTAAAAATAATAGGACATATATAATCTTTCTGGTTCAACTATATGCACATCTCGTGCATGTATTGTGCATGCATTTTGCATCTATTGTGCATGTATTATACATGATTTGTCCATGCATTTTGCACATATTGTGCATGTACTATGCTTGTGAAGGAGGTTTATTTTAGGTTTGTCAATGAATTGAGCCGAGGTCGAACAACCCTTAGTTCAAGCTTGCCTCATTTGGCTTGAGATTGAACTTGAATTTGGCTCGAGTTCGATCAAGCCTATAAAATCTCTGTTTGAGTTAAAGTTTGCATGAAATTATTTTTTTTGAGGTCGAATACTATATAAACTCGGCTTAAGCTCAGTTAAAGTTCAAGTTTGAGTCAAATTTAGATCGAGCTATTCGCGAGCTTTTCGAGAACAATTCAGTTCATTTACCCCCTAACTTATTATTCTAATGTTTTAAATTATGTTTGATAGTTTTTCTTGATTAATGCTACATGGATTAAAATGGTTTGGTTGATCTTGAATGGCAAATAGAAGAAGGAAAAATTACTATCGGTGATATTCTTGATGAATTGGTTCTAAAGTTTTTCCTAAAATCCTATTCCCGTGTCACAACTAATATGCCCCGTTTATAGAAGCAATGTATTTTGGAGTTATTTAATGACAAAGAGAAGTTGGTGTGTTTACTTGAAACTCGAGCTTGTACTTAAGGCCTTAAACTTTCATCGGTCGATTTTATCATCATTTTCACAGTGATTGGGATCCTACCAAAGACCTCAGTGCTCTGAAAAAAATTGATATTGAACCCTGACATGAAGAGTTGAAGATCTTCCAATTATACTCACCTTGCACTGTAGAAGAAAAGGTAATGATTCTAGCGAAGGAGGGCTTGGACGCATATGGAAAATTTTTAACTGTGAAACACAAGATTTGTCACAGTATTTTAGCTTGGGGATCTTCTCATCAGTTCGAAAGACTTGAATCTAGTAACACGTCTTCTTCGTATTTCGTCAATCTATAATTTACAAAAGATGTTATTCAGGAGCTATCGGATTTCCTTTTTTATAGTGTGGTGGAGGAGAGTTCAGATTGATGCAAAATCAAAGCAATACAACTAACTAAAGGGGCATACCAAGGAAAAAAAGTATTTATTTAGTTGGTGAGTCAGATAGCCGTTTGTCAGCGGATCTTGATGTGTTGGATAAATCATAAATTTTCTGGATAGAATTGTTGGAAGTCAGAATTCCAAGTTGGAAACATGTGTCTAATCCTTCACAACGAAGTAAAAGAAATGTGGAACCGATCTCTGACAACCAATAGAAGGATGTAGAAGAAAAAAGATGTGCGGGTAATTCAAATTTATAGATATACATATTTAAATGTTTTCATCCTTTAAAATTAATATTTTTGTTACCTTTATTTTGAAGGAACTTCTTTAAATTTAGGGAATATAATATTCAGAAAGTAGTCCACGGAGATGCCTATCTTACAATGTAGAACTCAAGCAGTTGAAAGCAGTCCACACTTGGATGCGGTAGGTCAACTCCTTTTCAAACATTGATGTGATTATTTTGTGTATCTTTTTACAACAATGTCACTCTCTCGATTTCATCTGTTTCAGTTAGTTGCTACCATGTTGTTACATGGATATGTTATTTATCCTTTCGATATGGTTTTATTTTGTATTCCCCTTGTGCTATCTTTGTGCCAAATTTGTGTTTCTGAGTAAGGCTTAAGAAGGTGTTGATGTACTTGAGTATTTTTAGCATTTTGCAAGTTATTAAGAAACATGTACCATTTTATTATGAAAAATCATTTGTATATTTCTGCGTTCTTATTTTTAAACATTGTTACAGGTTTCAACATCATTTGAAAGTATAAATGGTGGTGTACCGGTGATTGCCCCCGTTGATGTTACAGATCATGATGTGAAAAACATAAATAATTCAGAAGTTTCATCAGGACAATCACAAGTTCTTCAAGAGATTGATGTACTACAAAAGGCCATTAAAGATGCTTTAAACTTCACAATGACTTGGTTGGTTATTCTGTCTTTTTGTTTTCCGTATAATTTTTATATGTTATCTTTTAGTGACACCTCTTAAATACTTTGAAGGACTTATTCTTTGAAGCCAAGTGTGAGAAAGAGGTTGATGCAGTACGTAGGAAGTATGATTGTTGCGTAAATATGCCGAATCAGTATTGACACAAATGAAATATGAAATAGAGAGTTGTCATCAACATCCACTCAAGAAAAAAATACTTATTCGATCTTTACAAAAACTAAATGTTGGCAGACCTCTTCCTACTAATATGTAAGAAATGAATCTAGGTATGTATATTTTTAATCTTAATATGATATGATCACACACATTAATGAACCTTCGTTATTGTTATAGCTATCTTATTGATCTTTCTTGATTTTTACCGGAGGAAAGTGCTTCTATGATTACAACAGCCTTTATAAGGATAATTAAGCAAAGCACTAGACTCCCTACTAGAGTGGAAGATTCTACATCATTCCGACCACCACTAGTTTAAGATCACTTATCAGGTGCGCAGAAAAATGGTACATCCAATCATGTGGCCCTTGAAGTGCAGATGGTGGAGCCTCAGATAGCCCCTGAACTAACTTCCCCCCCTCAAACAACCACCAAACCAACTTCTCCCTCTCAGACAACCAATGAACACTCAAGCTTTATCAATCATGTAATTAGGCGATGGGCTGGAGGCAATGGCTATGATACCAATCAGATTGGATCAATGCTTGGCTCACCCTTATAGTGGAATGAGACTATCGTCTACCTTAGATATTGGTGTATCGAGAAATTTACATTGTACAAGTTAAACCAAGGAACTTGCTCCACATTTGAGAGGTTCACTACGTAGATCAACACCTTCGAATTCACCATCTTGAGCCTGACCTTGCTGAGGGGATTGTCTAAAATCTAGATGCAGATGAGCTTCAGTTTTTCAAACCTCGTAATCTTAGCATTTAAAAATAACATGTTTAAAAAGAAGAAGGATGTGATTGGATAGAAATAAGGAATTTTATTTGAGGTTGTATTGCTTCAATTAACATGCCAACATATCGATGTTGTTGCATACCGATAAGGTATGGATTTTTATTCCCAATATTCACTTATAGGTCCAAGAAATCATGCTCTAACTCAAAAAGGACTCCCTCAAGTGAGTTTATGAAAGAGGTAAGAGTGCATTAAAAGGCTTTGGAGTCTATTGATGAGTTACCTTAATATGTCCACTCCTATGTATATTTAAAGTAAATT
This sequence comes from Rubia yunnanensis, assembly GCA_037428765.1. NCBI lineage: Eukaryota > Viridiplantae > Streptophyta > Magnoliopsida > Gentianales > Rubiaceae > Rubia > Rubia yunnanensis. The sequence continues at coordinate 56,555,800 of CM075069.1, read as the reverse complement.
TTGCATATTATATTAGGCTTTCAGAAGTATTTGCACTGAACATCATTGTACACTTATCAAAGTTCAGTCTCTAACCTGAATATCTTGCAAATAAATCAATTCTCTTTGCAATATCATTCACTGCCTTTTTGTTACATTAAGAGAAGATTATACAATCATTTTGTATACATGAGATGAATGATTTTTAGACCTCTCTAAGATATTTTTAACCCCAAATTTCTCTTCGATTGTATCTTTTGTTCAATCTAGAAGGACAAGAACTGCTGATAGAGGATGAACAAGTATGGTGATAGAGAACACCCTTGGTTAAAACCCTTGTCTGGTGTAAAGAAAGACGATCTATCTCCATTCAATAATACCTGATAAGAGACCGTTAATACATAAGACATCAGTAGACGAGTACAACTATCCGAGAAGCCTGTCTATCTTAGTATTGTTTCTAGACAAAGATGTAACACTTGATCAGTAAGCTCATGTCTAGTTCATTGGCCATATAACCCTTTTTTCCCTATTTCTTCTTTTTCTATGTAAAATCCATCACCTCATGTTCTAGTAAAACATTTTATGATATATATCTTCCTGGTACAAACCCATTCTATGTTTCAGAAATCAGATCTCCAATGCTTTCCTTCATCTTGTTAGCTAACACTTTTGCAATAACCTTGTATTTCACATTACATAAAGAGATTGGTCTGAAACCTACTGCTGAGACTGGATTTTTCTTCTTTGGTATAAGAACAATTTGTGTTTTATTCCACTGATCTGGAACTGTAGCATGATTCAAAATGTGTAAAATTGATTCTATAAAACCATGTCCTATGGTGCTCCAAAACCTTTTATAAAAGCCCGGTGGAATCCCATCTTCTCTAGGATATTTCTAAGACTTAATTTCATTAATGATCTTTCATACTTATTTTCCAGTGAATGTTTGAGACATTTTCTGAATTGGTTGTTGAGTTAGTTTCCTTTCATTCCTATGAACATAGGTTTGTAAATCAACTTCTTTTGGATGAGGTGGTGAATACCTGAAAATTAATTTTAAGTAATAATTTAAAAAACCCTCTCTTGTTCAGAAATCCTTCGCCCATTGTTATCATAAATGCCTTGTACTATATTGATGTTTCTCCTCTTAGTCTCCCACTTGTGATAGAATGTAGTGTTTTTTTTCCGAATTTCATCCAAGACATTCTTGATCTCTATTTCCAATAATTAGATTGCTCATGATAAAGATCCTTGAGCATTAACAATATCGGTTTAATTTCTTCATTGTCTTGTTGAAGACCCGAGCCTTGTTGTAGCTTGTATAACCATTTCTCAACATGGTTAATATTTTTGTCCAATTACCATATGAATTGCTACTCGATATGTGTAAATGCCTTAGAGTAATTTCCATTTTAGAATTCAATATCTCATATGGCTGCATATTTTTTGACACTGATAGTCTTGAAATCCTCTATCCCAAACTTTCTTGACAATTTGATCCGACACATTTGATTTTTCCCAGAACGCTTCATATCTAAAGATCTTCTTTGAAGTCTTTTTCTTCGGATTCATGTCAATTAATAGGGGACCATGATCAGAATCTAGAATGGGAAGATTAAAAACCTTTGCTTCAGGAAATAGTGATTTCCACTGTTTGTTTTGGAAAGCTGTATCTAGTCTCTGGATTATGTTTTTGGATAATCCTTGTTATTTTTCCATGTGTACCGTAATCCCTCATTTGGAACTTCTAGAAGTTCATACTTTTCGATGACTTCATGCAGTCAAGGTTTTTGTTGTACAACTAGATTTCCCCCTCTCTTGTCTCTTTGTGTGATGACCTGATTAAAATATCCGAACACAACTAATGGAAACTGTGAATAACTGCAAAAGTCACTTAAACATCTCCAAACAAAAGGTCTCCCCAACACCTCCGGGTGACCATAGATGAAAGCTAAATACCATTTTAACTTGATTGGTGTTCGAAACTAAAAAAATAACAAAGTTCTTAGACTTAAACATAAGTTGAACATCAAGATTACTACACCAAAATAAGCTAATCCACCATATTTCCCAATTGGATCTACATATTCAGCCAAATCAAACTTAGAGTTTTCTTTCCAAGCTTCAAGGCTCTGTCGTTGAGCCATCGTCTCAAAGAGACCCATTATCTCTGGCGTCTTTTACTTCTAGAGTTGGTTGATCCTTTTCTTTGTAGAGGCTATTGAAGCCTCTACAATTCCAGGATATTACACTCATACTTCTTCAGGGAGCTGGTTTTGTACAGTTCCCGTGAAACCTCCTTGACATTCCTGATTGCCTTCATTTTCCTTGCTTGAAATTGCTACATCCTTCCCTTTCTACTCCCTATTCTTTGTTGGTAAAAATTTCCCTGCAAAAACTATGTTCCTTCTTCCTTCCCTCACGGCCTTCGTAGAGTTGACAGTATTTTTTGCTGGACTTCCATCACCCAAATTGAATTTGTTCACCATAAATCTAAACCTCTTTTTAGGAGCAATATCTCCCCATTCTTGATCTTCAAATCCTTCATCCTCCTCAGATTGAGATCACTTTCTGATTTTACCTTTTCTACTCTGAATCGGAACGAGCTCAGAGCTGGAAAGACTATTTTCATTCTTCTTCCAATCATAGGCTATCACTTCTCCTTGATGATCTGCTCTCTGGCCTTCAAATTCAACCAGAACAGCCTTGAGTTCTACTTTGCTGCTATTTTCAGCTCGTTGTTTATGTGTTTTAAAAATGTTTCTGTATCCATCAATCTCTTGCTTCTTCCCACTGATGGTTTGTGTGCATCCTACGTCTGAATCTTCCCAGGCAGCTTTGATATTTCCTCTTGCTTTTGTGTTTCTTCAGCAATGTTTACCCAACTCAAATCCAGGAGGTCAGCTGCAACAATGCTCATGGTTTCAACTTCCTATTCTTGCAGTAGTTCCCTTGAGAGTTGTCTTGCAAACCGTGATATTTTAGAGCTACTATTTGAACTAGCTGTTGAACTGAAGGAGTCCAACACCTGGGTATCCATCTAAATTGGATTCTGCTGTTCCATAACCACCCGAGTTACATCCGTATTATATTCCTGCACTATTTCTTCCACCACTCTGAAATGGTCCTCATTGTTGACCTCAATGTTCTCAAGTCCTGCATGAAAATTTGTAACATTTATTTGTTCACCAGTGTTCATATGACCATTCAGTAAATGGCCATTTGGAAGATCAAGTTGTTGAGGCTGGTGAGGTGGTTGCTCTGGCGGATGTTGAGGAGCTGGCTGCTGATGTTGCCTGTAACCAAGAAAGGGATCGAAATTCAGATGAGAGAGACATGGACCACCATCATTGGAAGGTCCACCACCTCCATCATTGTTTCCACTACCAGAGCCTCCTGGTCCAACATAGTTCTGTTGTGGCAAGTGGTTCGCAGTTTCCATGGAAATAAGAAATCTGTAAAATGGGGAGATTTGCATTGGATATTTAATTGGCAGTTTTGTGAACATATTTGGAAACGAAAGTTTTTCCATGTTGGAACATTCGAAAGTAGCATATTCACGCCAAGATGATTTTACGGAAACAAAGGGAGATAGAATATTATGGTATTTATGATTTATGGAAATCTGAATATTCTTCTATATGAGAGGCGTGTGAAGCATACTTGATTTATGGAAAATCCCTACATATATGGAGTTGATATTTGCGAATATATGGGATATATTGTGATAAGAAAAATCCCTTTATTTATGAGATTTGGATATGCTTCAAGAACAATATTTGGAATAGGAATATTGTAGAGATAATCATGGAGAATTCCAAACTGCTCATGGATATAAAAGGGGACAAACACGGCTGCATTCTATACGGATTTAATAGAGAAAAATCTGCACACAGATTTTTTATACTTTCGAGAATTGCAAAGAGTCAGATTCCTATGTTCCAACATACCTGACCTGCCATTCAAAGTTTAGAATCACATACCTTAATTCCCCGGGAGGAGGAGATCCAGCATCGACGAGTTTCGAGGTCAGAGGGAGTCTAATCAAGGCGGATCGGTAGCTAGGGGAGCTAGCAGAATTCACACGTTAAAGTTAGCAAAGATAAGTATTATGTATGATGTACTTTGTACTGTGTCTTTCTAATTAGTAGATTCATTCTGAACTAGCCCAGGCCCCGCAGATGTAGGTAGATTTCACTGAACTGCGTAACCAAGTCGTGTGTCATTTATGCTTTAAATTATTGCGTACTTGGTTAAATAGGTAAAGTTGGAACATACTAATAAGGATTAGAAAATTCGGTAAAACCAATTTCAAAATCCTTCCGGCCTGATCCTCCAGAAAATTATTGTACCTCTTCCATCTCAATTCTATATAACCATTTGGGATTCAAAGTATTTCTCTTAGTTTTCCTATAAGAGTGTGCTCTGACAGAGCAAGGAAACATCTCTCTATTTGGATCATAGACAATGTTAGAACCTCTAGATGCATTGTGTGCCTGAATATGAGTGTCAATAAAATACTCCAAATCTTCATCATTAGCTATAGGGCATCTCTGACAAGGATGGCCTATTACTCCACAATGACGATAAAACTTATAATCCCTCCATCTGAAATAATTGGCACATACTCGTTTGGCTTCGTATTTTATGCAAGCTGATGTGGCAGAGAATAATTGTGAAAAAGTAGGGATATTTTGGGAAAATGGTGGGCCCAATCAAAAAGTTGTTGAAGTTAAAGAGGATATTATAGAAATTTTACAACATATTCTTTACTATTTTTGGTAAGAATTAAAATGTGTCATTTTATGTGGGACGGATAAAAATAGAAAGTGAGCCAATTATGCCGGGATGGAGAGAGTACATTCTTTTATACCAAATATCCACCCAAACCCTAGCCTAGATCAACAAAGAAACCAAGGATTCAGGGTGTACCAGGGGTCATCCAAATTTTAGCACCCAAATATTTCAGATTTATTCGAGGCCAAAGATTTATATTCACATCTATTATGTCACCAGCCTGATTGGCAATATTGATAGCAGCCATAGGAGAAAATCACTCACCTGAGATACCATGAATTTGAATATGAATTTTGATATTCTCCACTCTGAGCCTTCTCGTTGTCATTCCTGCTCCATAACGTCTGAAAGCCAACAGTCTGTCAGCCTTGAATACGGACTCCTATGCAGAGCCGACAAAGCTTCTGCTTTTGTCTTAAACTTTACAACATAGAAATTATTATATCTATGTTGCACATATGTTGTGATACTCTAGTGGATGCTGAAGTAGTCATTCAGCCTCTCCGCACTAAAATCTCTGTCATCAAGCCAATAACCCATCAAGTAATTTTGGTTCATCTCCACAAATTCTTCAATATCAGCCCGAGTAATCCTTACTACACCCATTATTCTTGTGGTAAGATTAATTGTTGACAAATCAATATAAGAAACTACAGGCTCATTATATTCTTCTAAGAAATGTAACCCCGGAGGAGTGAAAAAATACTCTGAAAGAGGTAAGGATGAAGTGTTCCCTCATACTCTTAAATAGCAAGTTTGTTTTTATATTTTGTGCATGTCCAGGTAGCCTCTTCTTGGCTCACTTTCTTCGACTCCTTTACCTGCAAATATGGTCCCGAAAGTGATTTCGGGAGAGCAACTCCGACGATCAAGTCAGCCCTCTCTTCAAGAAATGGAATTTCTATATATTATATCACTTACCTTGGCTCCTACAGAGCTTGTTATATTTATAGGCTCATTCCCATTGCAGTTCCCTGTTCTTAGGAATTTTAGATCATGGTCACGTCACTTCTACCACATTCTTCGGTTGTGGCCTTTGTATTTGCTACGTGTCCCATTTTTTACGGCCCACGTTCTCCGCCACAACTCATGATTCATGTGTTCGCTGCGCCTGCCTATTTGTTGTTTTGGACCGAAACTTGGCAGGATAATGCTGGGCTGGCCTTAGCAACTCTCGGCCCTTTGATTGTTGGGCCACACCTAAACCATAAGCCCCTCCTATCCATGAAGATTACAAGAAATGAAGCGATGATGTTGTTTGTAGTCTGAGTGCAAAATGATGTTACTGTTGTACAGAATGTTCATGATGAAGAAGCTACTTTCAGCCTTGCGAAGTGATGTAGTCTTGTTGGCTATAATTTTATCTTCGATCACTCTTCAAATTTAAAATTTTGAATCTTGAGCTCATCATGCCGAGGCAGTATTTTTTGGTGATTTTGTTTTTGAACTCTGTGATTTGATCCTCGTTATTCGGTATTCCAGCTCAAAATCCCTGATGTTTGTTATCAATATATCCCTTAAATGAGGAATTTGAAACGAAGAATTTAATGTATCCCTTAATCAATGTGTTGTCTTTTCATATACAACCGTCGTCTCGATATAAGCAAAAAGGCACTTTGCTTTTTGTCAGATACTTATCATTATTTTTCTTTCCTCTTTAACTACTCCATTTGTTATCTATATTTAAGGCCCCTTCTTCCTTCTCGTTTCAGCTTCTCATCTCCATTGTCCAGAGTTTGTCTTCATGTACTAATTCCTAAATATTCTGAACGTAATCCGCCCTCAGCTCTTTCAAGATTAAGTTCCCTTGTTTGAATTATTTCTCATATCTCTACTGTGTTCTTTTTCTCTAGTTCTGGTTGTCTGTGTAGCTTGTTTCCGATCATCTTCTCCGGCCTATTTTTTGTAAATCCTTTTTGTATTAGATTTGCTTCTATTGAATTTCAACTAAGATTATTACCTCTCCATTTTAGAACCTCCATGTCTTCTTTTAATCACGGTAAGTCCCCCCATAGAAGATGGTGCTTCCGACGGGGATTCCGACCATGTTGCCAGATTATTCATCATTCCCGGTATTTTGACCATCTCTTATATAAATGACTTAAAGAACTTCTTTCCTTTTATGTCTACTTATAAGCTTCGTTCTCCTTCTAAATCTGAGTGTGTTTGCAACCCTTTTCCTAGCTATATATCTTGCTATCTAGCATATTTTATGGGAGGTCATCGTCGTACCTCTCAAAGTTATAATTTATAAGCCCTTTATGCTTACTAAATACAATTAAGTAGATAGTGGCAAATCGGGGTCGTCCACGAGGAAGAGGAATTTTCTTAAGTGTTTAAACATATAAGGTTCATATTAGGCTAGAAGTAGATATATATATATATATAACCAAGTAAATTGGGGGGGGTTTGGCTGGTTGGTTTTCCTAAGTTATAAAATTAAAAAACAAACTAACTAGCATATTTAAGTAACTATGATAATCATCAAACAAACTATTAAAAAGGGGTAAAAATTACAAAAGATAAAGCCTTGGGGGCAATTAATATCCACTTGCAAACCTCATGTAGACCATTGAAACATTCACTCATTCCATCACATTTTATACCTATAGGGAATGTTGTCACTTCCCATTCGAAATCAACACTCATTCCTTCTTAATAGTAATTTTCAAAGACAAACAATTACCATTTGAAAACCTCATTGATAATTACTTTAGGCAAACAACACCATAAAGGTATTTCATCAACGACATTATACACGAAAAACCATAGATTTGATAACAACAATCCTTCTACCAAAGACATAGCCATTTAACCAAACATAGCATTCATTAGGCTAAACCTAGAATAAACCACATTCAAGATTTAACCTTTCATTGTATCTATAGGATAAATATGATAACAATCCACACTAACTTACTTATCTAGAAAGAATCACTACACATTATGCACGAGAAGTTCTAAGTCCATGTTCTTGGATTTTCATGCCAAAGAGCTAAGGAATTTGTCACTTTCCTAACACCTTAACATTTTAATCATACAAACACTTCCTATTATCAAACACCCCATGGAATAAATGAAGTAAAACATAGCATCAAAAATACATGAATGCTAAAGAACAAAAGCTTCAAGAACGAGTGAACCAATCTTTTTTTTTAAAGAAATCCACCTGTGGTGGTGGGGGGTTTGGCAGACCCCTACCCGTTTATTAATTAAAATAAGTGATACATAAAAGAGGGGGACTTAATACCTTACCTCGAAAGTTCCTCTGTCGATCACACCAAACTAAACATCGTGCTATCACTATCCTATTGATCGACAGAAACAGAAAGATAAATAACTGGAGAAGAGTTACATAGTCCTAAAGTAAGGGTAGCCTTCTGCATCCAGCTTTACCTGTCCTGCGACAATTGGGGGCAAATCCGTGGGACCATAGAGTGAATTTACCTGTTCGCAACTAGCCATTTTTGCTAAGGAGTCAGCCGCGCTATTCGCCTCTCTGAAAACGTGCTGAAATGTGTAGTTCATGCCTTGGAGAAGTTCCCAGATTTTCCTCATCAGATTCAGTAGTCTCCATGGAATTTTGAGCTGTTGCTGGATCATGCCGAGCAGAATTTTGGAGTCAATCTCAATTTTTTTGATGCATTTTGCCCGTGCTAGCAGCAGACCTTGTAGAAGTGCATTGGTTTCAGCCTGCAAAGCAGATTCAACAGTGATAGATTTTGAACAAGCTATAATTACGTGGCCAGAATGGTCTCTAATCATACAACCTATTCCTGCAGCGCCGTTCTTAAAAGCACCATCAGTATTAAGTTTGAAATCCACAGGTGGTTTCCATTGCAGAATTCTGATTGTTCTTTTCCTAATTGGAACCTTGCTCAAAAGCCTTGGAGTTGGGGATAAAGACCATTCGAAATCCATTTTGAAAGCAAGCAAGGTGTCATTAAAATGAAGGAGAATTTGTCTGAAAATGGTTATGTGGTTAGGTTTTGTACCCTCAAAGAAATACAAACATCTGGCGCGCCACAGGTACCAGTGCACCACACTGGGAATTGTTCGGATTAAAAGTTTAGCAGAACTGTCAGCAGGGTTGTAATTCCAGTAGAAATAAAATCTATCCCACACTAGTTGAAAATGGTGATTTGGCAGCTCAAAAACTGAGTTAACCATCTTCCAAATCAAGCTGACCTTTGCACATGAGTTGAATGGGTGGTGTATTGTTTCAGAATGAAGAAAGCAGAAGCAGCATCTAGATGGGAGATGGAATTGGAAACCTTCGAGCACATCAGGCAGAGCTAGTAATCTGTTTAAAAGTTTCCAATTAAATAAAGACACTTTCTTAGGCAGAAGTTTTGACCAGAGGTGGGAATAGGAAGGGATTTCCAATTTTTTCTCCCTCAGAATTTCATATGCTGAACGCACAGTGAAATTACCTGCAGTAGTAGGCTTCCAAATGAGTGCATCATCATATTCAGGAAAAAGAGTGATTTCCAGATCCAGGGTTAGGGAAATGGAATCGGGGAGGATGTTTCTGATCTGTTCTGAGTAGCAGTTTTTATATTTTATAAACTCTGCCACTGTTAAGTTAATGAAAGGGCAATCTGATGGGTTTTGGAGATGGTCAATCAGCGGGCCAAGAGAGGTCCAATTGGAGTTCCAAAAGGAGACTGAACCTGAACCAAGGATGACTTTGGAGTTCCTTAAGGCTATTTCGTCTGCCTCTTTGATACGTTTCCAGGTTCGGGAAGTTTTGTGTGTGTCTCTCATCGACCACATGACTTTTGCCCATAGTGACTTTCCTGTTTGGAGTTTCCACCATAATTTTAGGGAGAAATATTTTGTTAAAATTGTCAGATTCTTAAAGTTCAGTCCATTTTCCGCTGTTGGGAAACATAAGTTTGGGTAAGATTTCCAGTTTCTGTGTTTTTGTCCATTGGTGGAGTTGCTGTTCCAGAAAAAACTTGCAAGAGTTTTATGTATTTGGTTTATGATGTGAGCAGTTGGCTTTAAAACCGTGATTAAGTGAATTTGCATTGATGAAAGGACATGTCTGATTAATGTTGCCCTACCAGCAGGAGATATAAGTTTATTTTGCCAGTTGTTGATTTTGTTTTGGATTGAAAGGAGAACGCCATGGAAAAGTGAGTTTTTAACTCTACCTGTGTAAATAGGGCATCCTAGGTATTTGAAAGGGGTTGTCCCTTCTATCATGGAGGTCTGGCTTCGGAGGGATGATGTGATTCTGTTTGGAGTATGTTTTGATATGAAAAAAATTGATTTCTCGAAATTGACTTTCTGACCCGAAGCTATTCATTGCTTTAACTACTATTTGTGAAGATAAATCTTCTATCCTTCTTAGATAGTAGTTTGCAAGAGTGAATTCGATATCTCTTGTCAAACCTCACCAATGAATCCCTTAGTTGAAACACGAGTAAACATATCCCATTGATGGCATTGAGCACGGAGAATCAACAAGCTTGGAAACACTTATAAACACTACACAGTGTCTAAGCATTTAACTAATTCATGCATTTACACAAGATTAGTAAAAAATGATCGACATTCATAGACTTATCTCATTTTCTGCCTAAAACAAACATGACAATGAGTTCAATATCATCACATTCATCTAGCAATTATCAACACATCAATATCATTTAGAAGCTTTAACTCATGCTCTTGGATTCCACATTAAAAGAGGGGAAAATTAGCTACTTTCTCCCAACCCTAAAAAGCAATTCATATACTCAAACTTCCAATAACATTAATGCCATTAACAATCCACATTCAAAGCTCAATAAATGCACAACAGAGAAAGCAATAGATAGATAGAAATGATTCTCAAGACATTAGCAAGGAAGTCTCAATCAATTGCTCCAAATTACAAAACTAAGCTAGATAATCATAACTCATAACATAGAACATAAATTTACAAAGTAAGAAGAAGAAAATGGTGAAAAACTAGGGTTTTGGAGCCCCCAAGTCGGGCATAGGAAAATGGGGAAGAAGTGGGCTATTTATAGCCCAAGTTGGTAAAAAAGAAGGTCAAAATATAGCAGGCATCGCCCGGGTGGAAATGGTGTCGCCTAGGGGGAAATGGCCTCGCCCGGGCGTCGGAGGTTTCAACCTAAAAATTTAGAAATGGCCTTGCCCGAGCTTCTTGTTTTGCTTCCCACGGGTGAACCGTTGATCCATTTTGGGGGTTCTTTTAGTCGATTTAATAGTTCTCAAGAAGATGAATCCAATGACACCACCCTTGTAGGCTGTTTCTTCTCAGATAATTTTAAGAACTTTGTCCAAACTTCCGGGTGATAATTCATTCGTTTCTTTGCCTTCCTTCTTTGACCCTTCTATCTTCTACCATATTTTGACACATGCCTTCACTAAACCACTCCAAAGGGCTCATAAGATATCTACAAATGAAGCTCACAAAAAGGAATCCAGATGCTCGTAAGGACCAAAAATCCACTAGACTAAACATAGGTTACAAAATGAAGGATTTAGATATATAAATCGAAAATGGTCATCTAAACCCCTTATTATGTAAACCTACCTAAATCTAGCAATCTTATAACAAAAATATTACAAAAAAGATGTTAAATTATTGGGAAAATACATGCATCTGACGTCTCATCATTTGAACTTTGGTCTCTATTTTTCACTTTCCGAACATGTGATTACACTGCTTCATTCATATAAGATTGCGTTGGCCCATTTTCATCCTAAGGGCATCACTATTATGATGGGTTTTCTTTGTGTGTGTGAAAATGCAAACATACCTTACACAATTGATTTATTCTGCAATTTCTACCACCTTTGAAAAGTAAAGAATACTGTGGACGAATTCACCCTATAGCCTGTAATTTCTGGGGTAGAGCTTATGAGTGCTTCCCTAGTAATGTTAACGATTGGCGTAGAAGATTTTTTTTTATCAAAGCAAAACAAATTTGTCAGTCTGATGTACCTTCATGGAACTGCAAAATTCCTAAATCTAAGCTTCCTAACTTGAGTGTTCTTTTTACTAAGGAGACGCCGATTGTGGCTACGCTTTGCGTACATACCCAACACTTTCGCCATGCTGACTATGATGCTGAAGGTGTCTTGTTCGCCTATATTATACTGTATTTTACTGTGTATTTCATAGTGGGTTGCATCGCTATTTTTCTTTCTTGTGTGAGTTTGTTTTGACCTATGATGTTTCTTATTGTATAGCAGATATGGATCTCAAGAAATGTGACATTGATCCATCAATTTTTAATGATGAAAAAGTAAATATGGTTGTCGTTCAGACTAACCATATCAGTGATGGCAACGTCGTGTCTCTGCTACCGATCATTATAGGCTCTAAGGATAAAGAGACTGATGGTGGGCAAACTAGCCATCATCTAACTCTGAACCCGTAGAAAAAGAAGAAGAACAAAAAGGATCGGTTATTCAGTTCATCATGTACCTTCTCTTAAAAAGGGGCATGGCAACCAAACTGGTTTGGCAATTACAGAGCAAACTGGTTTGCTAGATTCTGATATTTTTTTGGCTTTTCACTACCCAACACACTACCTGCGGTAAGGCTGCAATTTTCCTTGAGTAAATTTTCTTATGTATTACTCTTCTGTTTATAACGTAGTGAGTAAATTTGTTCCCTATGTAGTACACTTGTAAGGTTGGTGAGAACCTGAAGATTACGAGCAAGCAATTATCTAAGCCTGCTCCCACTGATGACTCAATGGTGGAGAAATAAAAATCTCTGGAGACTAAGTGTTTTCTATTGGAGAGCTCGTTGAAAGCTGTTGAGGAAAAAGTGAAGGTTACTGAGGAGAAGGTGAAAGCTTGTGAAGAAGAGACGAGCCTACTAGGGAGAGTACGAGGCTCGCGGAGATGGAATCCTCTGAGCTTCATTTTCAATTAGATGATATGTGAACCAATTGATCTACTTACCCTTGATATCCCCAAGTGTTGGTGGATCGGCTATGCAAGACGGATTCCTTTTATAATTTTTTTGAGAATATCTCCAAGACTGCTTGAATTGTCAGGTATTGCGAGGTCATGAAGAATGTACGACAGTGGAACCCCGGGTGCGACTGCAAAAGTGTGCCCACTATGCCGAAGTCCATTGAAACTCTATAAATAAAAATGTCCGACCTAAATCAAGCCTTCATTGATAAGATCGCTAATGGGGGTCATTCGTACGCCTTGCTTTCATATCTTGCTAGTCTCTCTAGTCTCCCATCATTGGCTGAGCTGAAAGAGTGTGAGGTGGATTATTATGAAGAACTTTGATTTAAGCCCTGTGTTGATGTTGCGACTGCTGATCCAGATGCTAAAGTAGGTAATGCAAGTACTGAAGCTCCTCTCCTCCAAGCCAGCGATGGTGATTCCACTCAGCGGCTTAACGAAGATGTCTCTGCAATGGCTGCTCCAGTTCTGCCTATCCCTAACCCTAAAAATAGTTAATTTTTGGCACTTCTTCATATACATTGGATTGTTGGGTTGTACTCTTAAAATAATATTTTAGTGTTTGTATTCACTGTTCACACGGCTTTATATATAAGAGTTGATATGCTTGTTGTCCCACATTTTCTTATTAGCCTTACTCGTGTGCAGGGTTTCAACATTTTGATTGAAAGTAAATTTCTAAAAAGCTTTGATTTTATGGGATGTAATGACCCTCTCTCTGAATCTATCAGTTTGATTTGTGCTACTTGATCATTTACTAAAGAATGTGCCGTGGCCGTTTCCTCTGACCTTTTTACACGAGTGGAGTCACTTCCCCTATGCATTGGGTGGCAACTTCCTTTTCCTTCTGCCCCTCCATCTTCATCTGGAAGTTTCCCTTGTAGCAAGCTTATTCTTGATTGATACAATGTTAAATTTCTTGGGAAGGACATTGTTCGTGGGTTAGTCAATCTTGAGTATGCTGGCACATATATCCGATTGCTTAACCTTCATGTTCGTGTTCAAGATTGGACTCTCTATTTGGGCATCCCCTTGAAGTATATGTTCTTGGGTACTGATAATATTGAAAAAATGGGGTACGGTTGTGAAGGAAACTCGGGATGCTTTGTGAGTTGTGCGTAGGATCCTGAGTGAATAAAATGACCTCATTTACCGTCAGCAACTGAACCTTGCAAAGATGCTCCGAAAAAATAAATGGAGGCTAGGGAGTGTATCGAGAGCATGACTAGCGAAGCCCATCAGAAGACGCTGATTAAGCCCATCGGAAGACGCTGATTATTGATAAGCAATTGGCTGTATTGATGACCTGCTCGAAAAGCTTAAGAAAAAACAAGTTGAAAACAACCACCTCTCGTTCTCTGCTGTTGGATGGAAATATAGGTTTGACGAAAAAATGTAACTATGTGGATAAAAATAATATCTTCGTGTTGAATGTAATTGTCTTAATTCATATGTTCATCAGTTGGAGCAAGCTTGCACTGACTACAAGAATCAACCTCAACTTCCCCTTTCGTCGTCACGTCGTACCTGAAGCCATGGTGATTTAACTATAAGTGGCGGTGATCAAAGAATTAGATTGTCAAACATTGTCTGATCTCATATTCATTGTCTTGAAGAGGAAGTTTGGAATTTAAGAACGAGGATATAACAGTTCAAGGAAATAGTGAAGGTTATGAGTATGCAGTTAGATCGTAGAGAGTTTGGTCCTATAACTGACCTCAAGGCTTATTATGCCAACATCTTGATCTTATGGGACGAAGAGGTATGATCCATCGCCCTGCATACTTACATATGCAATGGAACTATGATCACTTACTTAGTGAGGAGCCTGAGACAGAGGAAAGTCACTGCCGAGTTGAGCAACGTCCGTACGGTGGTGAACAATCTTCTCGTGAAACCGAATGCCCTCCTTACGAGGCTGAACTTAACCGTCGTCACAATGGTTCTTCTACTTCTGGACCATCACGCTTTTCAAGACATAGATAGTGTGTCTTGTTTATTGCTATGGATGATATGATCGTCTGTATGTTGTTATCGTTGGGATTTATGACTCATCTTGTACTGATAACGATTTGTCCTTTCTGTTTTGCTGCCATGTTTATTGGTCTTTTTCGATCCTGCACTTTGTAGGCGTACCTGCCTAAATATATTTTTTTCTTTGTCGATGTTGCGAAGTTGCAAGATCTATTGCTTGCAATTTGTTAAGTTCACAAAGCTGCAAGATCAAAAGCTTGCCGGCATCGCTTAATTGAGCAAGATCTATAGCTTGTGTTTATTTGATTTGCGAAGTTGCAAAATCTAGAGTTTGCATGCATCGCCATTTGTGCAAGGTCTATGGCTTGCAATTTTTGGGATTCATGAAACCGCAAGATCCAAAGCTTGCCAACATCGATATTTGAGCAATATCTATAGCTTGCGTTTGTTTGATTCACGAAGTTGCAAGATCTAAAGCTCGCAAGCATCACCAATTTCGCAAGATCTATAGCTTGCAGTTGTTTGACTTGCAAGATCTAAAGCTTATGAATGTTAATGAAAATGCGGGATCTATAGCCCGTTGTTAAATTTCATTTGTCAAGTCTTGGTAAAAAATAGGAAGAATAGGAAGCGTATTCATGGTCCAGCAAAGTGGATTTTTATATTAAATAAGTACGATGGTGATGATATCGCAGGGAAACAATGATACTAAAGGAAAACAAGGATAATATCCTTGTGTCTATACAGGTAGTCACTCACTACTTTTCTTTTAGACATAAAACCTCCTTAAGTTAGTCACATGCCACGTGTTCGTGACTGTTGTGCCATCCATTCTTTCTAACTCATAGTTGTTGGACTTATGATCCTTCGTGACTTTGTATGATCTTTCCCACTTTGGACCTAGGTTTCCTCCCTCTTCATCAAGGCTAGCATCGTTTTTCCTTAGCACTAGATCACCAAACTAAAATTGTCTTTCCTTCACTTTCTGACTGTATGCTCTTGCCACTCTTTCCTTGTGTTTAGCTTTTGTGATACTCACCAAGTTTCTTTGCTCCTCTAGTTCGTCTAGCTCCAGCTTCAGCACATCTGGATTGTCCATCTCTTTATAATTTCTTATCCTAAGACTTGCATTTCCAATTTCTACGGGTATGACTACTTCGTGATTGTACACCAAAGCGTATGGGACCTTCCCTGTTGGCTATCAGATGGTTGTTCTATACAACCATAGTGTGTTCAATAGCTCCACCCATCATGTTCTCTTTCCTTCCAATTGCTTCTGTATCCCTTGAACTATGGTTATATTTGTCACTTCCACATGACCATTAGCTTGAGGATGTGCCACGAAGATAAACTTCTGAGTAATCCCGAGCTTCGAATACCAGTTGGTAAATGCTACACTTGTAAATTGTGTGTCGTTATCCGTGACAATGGTCTGCAGCACTCTGAAGCGGCACACGATGTTTTTCCATACAAATTTCCTAGTGGCTTCGGCTGTGACACATCCTAATGACTTAGCTTTGACCCACTTTTTGAAGTAATCGGCCGCTACAATAAGGAACTTAGCATTGTTTTCTCCTCTTTGGAATGGTCCCACTAATTCTATCCCCCACTTGTCGAATGGCCAGGCTCCTTAGATTCCTGTCAAAGTTGATTGTGGTGTATGTGACAGCAAAGCGTTGATTTAGAAGCTCCTACACTTGAGAACAAAGTTGTGTGCATCATTGAAAATAGTTTACCAGTAGTACCCTGCTCTGATTATCTTTCTAGCTATCGCTCTGGCTAAGCCTTCATGAACCTCTTTTAAGATCTTAGTTGCCTTTATTGGCCCTACACATTTTATCCATAGGGACAAGAACCCTTTTTTGTACAACATCTCATCTTCGTAGGCATAATTAGAGAATACAATTTCAACATTCTCTAGCCTCCACCTTATCTTCTGGAAACGTCCCTTTTACAAAGAAATCCATTAGCAGGTTCATCCAACTTGCTTCATTTTCTTGTATCATTAGCACCACCCTTGATATAGTGCTTCTAACTGGGACAACCTCCATGATGACATCCCCCTGTTGAGTGAAGGAATCAAACCCTGCAGTCAACAGCTTGCTTAATGCGCCTGCTTGTGTGTTTTTGCATCACGGGATGTGTTTTATGTCAAAATATTCAAGTTGGGCTATTAGCTTTCGCAGCTTCACCAAATATTTCACCAACTGGTCTTCTCATACCTCATAGTCACCTCGCACTTGCTGGACTACAATTAGAGAATCACTGGATACCTGGACACTTCTTACTTTCATTCTGACCGCGAGATCTAATCCACAAATTAGAGTTTCGTATTCTGCTTCATTGTTGGTTAGCAAGAAGTTGAATCGTAATGAGTGTTTGTGCTCGCCCCCATTTGGGTCCACTAAAAGTAGCCATGCATTGTATCCTTCCTTGCTTGATGTGTCATCAACGAACAATGTCTAAGCCACTTGTTCCCATTTTGTCTTACCTTTGTCAACTGTGAAGCTCTTATGGATGCTCGCTTTCTGTGCTTCTTCACTTGACATTTCTGCAATGAAGTCTGCCAATCCTTGATTGCTATTCTAGGTTGAAATTGTATTTCAAATTGACCTAGTTCCAGAGCCCATTTTTCCAATCTACTTGAAGACTCTGGTTTAGAGAATATGTTGTTGATTGGGAGCTCTGTGTAAACTACTATGTTGTGGCTATGAAAGTAAGTTCTCAATCATTGCGCCCAATAAACCAAATCAAATGTTAGCTTTTCTACAGGCATGTAAGTTGTCTCCAATTTTTGCTGGATTCTACTGATGTAATAAACTGGAACCTGTCCCTGCCCTTCCAAGTGGACTAACACATAGATGGAAACATTTTGTGAGATGGCTAAGTACAAGTACAATGTTTCTCTCGATACGGGTGATTTCAGCGTTGGCAACATTTGAAGCTAGTCCTTGAACCCCTCATATGCTCTCTGACAGTCTTCGCTCCAACTAAAGTTTATTTCTTTTCCTAGCACTTCGAAGAGTGAAAAGTGATTTTTCACAGCCTTTGATACAAAGCGACTGAGCGCTGCCAATGATCCCATTAAGATGTGTACTTCTTTAACTGCTTGTGGTTGGGGAAGATTCAATATGGCTTGTATCTTATCTGGGTTAGCCTCTATACCCTTTGAGGAAACCTTGTACCCCAAGAACTTTCCAGCCCCAACTCCAATTGTACACTTTTTAGGGTTGAGTTTCATCCCTATGTCCTTTAAAGTGTCCAACGTTTCTTTCAAGTCTTCAGCGAAGTTTCCTACCATTTTACTCTTGATCACCATATCGTCAACGTACGCTTCAACATTTCTCCCTATTTGGTTTCTGAACGCCTTGTCAATCACCCTCTGGTATGTTGCACCCGCGTTCTTGGGCCCAAAAGACATCTTCACATAACAAAACATTCTGAAGCTCGTTATGAAGGTTGTTTTCTTTTCATCATTCGGGTTCATCAGTATTTGGTGATATCCTTTGTATGCATCCAAGAAAGCCAAGACTTCGTGTCCTAAGATCACTTCCACCAGCTGATTGATCTTTGGAAGAAGATAAGAATCCTTTGTACATGCTTTGTTCAAGTTCGTGAAGTCAATGCACATCCTCCAAGCACTGTCTGACTTCTTCACCATGACTGGGTTTGCTAACCATGTTAGGTATATAACTTCCCTTACTATGCTGACTTGTAATAGCAATGTAACCTTTTTTATCGTTTTCAGTCTATCGTTGGCAGATCAATGATGTTTCTGCTTAACCGGTTTAGTTGAGCTACTGACATTCAATGAATGGGTAGCAATGTATGGGCTTACCCCTCCCATGTTTTGTACGTCCCATGCAAACGTATCCCTATGGCCTTACAAGATTTGGATTACCATTGCATTTTCTTTAGCTGGAAGATGTTTTCCAATCTTTACGCATCTGGAGTCATTTTCGACGTCTAGGTTTACTAGCTTCGTTTCTTCACCTAGGTCATCAAATTCATCCAAAATTTCTAGTAATCCTCCTCCTGAAATATTGTTAACCAGCTTTGCCTTTTTTCCTATCTTTCCTACCTTCATTGCTATAACCATGCATTGCCTAGCTGCTTGCTAGTTTCCCCTAATTGTTGCTACTCCAGCTGGGGTTGGGAATTTCATACCAAGTGATAAGAGGACCAGATTTCCTTAGTTCTGTTCATCCACGGTCTTGTAATTATGGCATTAAATGTACTTGGGGAATCTATAACACGAAGTCGCACATGATTGTGCAATTTTTCCCACCTTCCCCGATCGTAACGGGAAACTATATATTTCCCAAAGGCATTTCCACTCACCCTATGAGTCCAACCAGCAAAGATATAGATCTTTTTCAATCTGTTCTCTTGAAGCCTAACATGTCAAAGCAATCGAAAAATAGTATCTCGCCCACACTACCGTCATCTACAAAAAATCTGTGGACAGTTTCATTTTCAATTTTTGCTATGATGACCATTGGATCGTTGTGCGGCGAAGCGTTGGGTACTGTATTCTCTTCACTGAAGGTAATTGCTTTGTTTAGGCCGAACCTTTTATCAACTGGATCTTGTGGAGGGGAGTACCTTGCCATGGCCTTCCACACATTGTTAGATAGTGAATATGTGGAACCTTGTATAGAAAAGATAATTGTCTATGGTGCATCTTTATCCACGTTGTCCTGTATTCTACAGCCGCCGTCATTTTTTAATTTTTAGCCATTGTCGCTGCAGTACTCAATTCGTGGAGATGGGTTTGGTGTCTTTCTTGCATCGCCATACTGACTTGTTGCTTATTTTTTGTACTGGCCCAAGTTGTCATTCCTCAAATTCTCTTCAATCTGTCTCCTTAGGGCAGTACTCTATGCCATGGTCATGATCTTTGTGAAATGAAAAATAAAACTCGAGAGATTTTTTTTTTTGGCAGAGCTATCATTGGTGCTGGCTCTCGGAATAGATCCTTATTCGCTAGCCATATCTCTTTCCTTGTCTTCGTCAGAGGCATATCTTGAAATGGAGAACCGGGCGAGCTTAGTTTTCCTCTTCTGAAAGTGGTGTTTAATTTTCCTTTTTTAGGCCAGGCTTTTTGTGAATCATCCATTGTTCTCTTTTCACACCGCTCCTTCTCTATCTTTCGGTTGTTTGCCTCTTCTGTTCGTACATGCCATTCAATATTTTTTCCAATTCCCTTAGGTTTTCTGGCATATTCTTCATCAGTTCCTTGCTAAACTCTCTGGATCTCATGCCCCCCGCAAAAGCACCTAATGATGATTGTAATGAAAAATCTTGAACTTGTAGGCTCTCCGTGACAAATCGGCTATGATACTTTGCGAGGCTTTCATTGCTTCGCTGTGCTATATTGTTGACATCCGCAATCGTTCTAGTGAACTTTTGATTTTGGTAGAAACATCCCAAAAATAAATCTGACTGTTGTGCCCAAGACTTGATACTTCTGTGTGGAAGTTCTTCGTACCACGTAGTCACAGTGCCTGATAGAAAGATAAGAAACGCTTTGCAAACTAGTTGTATGTCCGCTTCCCGGAATCTCGTGTTGTTTCTATATAAATGTAAGAACTCTTTTGGTTCTGTGGTACAATCATAGACTTTAACGTATAGGAAGATTGAAATATTTAGGCATCTAGAAGTCTCATGAATGTGGTGCGAGAGGCGACTTATTCATGTCATCCTCTGGGACAATGTCACACAGCTCTTTCATAGCAGAGGCATTCGCATTCTTGATTTGTACTTTTCTTTGGCCTTGGGGATTTTTGCCTTAGATTCTTCAAGAATTGATCGTACAGATCCTCCCTGTTCACTTCTAAGAATGCTGTGAACGCCCGCTTTTCCTTATCACAGTTTGGAGATTCTGCTTCCTCTTCTTTCTCCTTTGTTTCTTCTTTACTAAATTCTTTCTCTTTACTAGGTGTGTGATGCTGCTGGTGGTGTGTGATGCTGCTGGTGGTGTGTTCCTTTATTTTGTCCCAGCATTTGTTCTTGTGACTGATGGTTGTGGCTTTTTGAACTCCTAGTGAATGTCATTGCTTATCTAAGCAGCCTAATAATGAAAGGGGGAAAAATTCCATTCCCCACAGTCGATGACAAATGATGTGGTAGCCTATCAGGGTAGCCTCTTCTCGGTTCACTTGCTTCTATTCCTTTACCTGCAAATGTGGTCTCGGAAGTGATTCCGGGAGAGCAACTCTGACGATCAAGTAAATGCTCTCTTCAAGAAGTAGAATTTCTCTATATTATATCGCTTACCTTAGTTCCTATAGAGCTTGTTGTATGTCTAGGCTCATTCCCTTTGCAGTTCCCTATTCTTAGGAATTTGAGATCGTGGTCATGCCACTTCTACCACGTTTCTCGGTTGTGGCCTTTGTATTTGCTGCATGTCCCATTTTCAACAGCCCACGTTCTCTGCCACGACTTGTGATTCCTGTGTTCGATGTGCCTGCCTATTCATTGTTTTGGACTAAAACCTGGCAGGATAATGTTGGGATGGGTTTAGCAACTCTCAGGCCTTTGATTTTTCGGCCACACCTACACCATTTTGAAAATGAGATCTTCTTGGTAGTTGTGAAGATGTTAGCATTGAATGGCCTCATATTTATAGAAATGTTAGAGTCGATGTCTGTTTTTCTCCTCTTTGACTGAGTTTCTGCATGTTAATTCTTTGCTTGATTCTCTGAATTTATCATGATTATAGCTTTTGGATTTTCATAGTCTAATGCCCAATCAACGATTTACTTTCTGCAACCAGCCACTCAAAAACTTTGTCTCGATCAAATCACTAATCCAGCAAACTTTCTAAAAACCTTTTAGCTTCTGCCTAAACTATATGAATAAACACCTTCTCCACTACCACGCTTTCCCTAATCCTACATCTAATTATAGGACCTCTCCGTCTTCTCCCAATGAAAACTTTTTACTTGAAAAGCAATCTCAACTTTCCACCTTCCAAACTGAGACCTTCATGCATGTGCCTCAATCTACCACCATTGGAAACCTATCGATTTACTGATCTTTTTGTTGTTATCTGATTGTTTCTTCTAAACTAGAATAATCTAATGACTGTAGATGAAGATCCAGGAAAACCCTAGCTTTCCTTGTAAGACGTTTGTTTAAATGTCTGAGAAACAAAGCTTGCTTCTCTCTTTCTTTTTAGAAAGAGAAAGCGTGTGTGTGTGTGTGTGTGTGTTCAAAGGCATCTAACGAAGCATGGCTTTCGACTGTCTCTCGACAGACAGTCATGACGGCTGGGCCAAAATCCATCAGCATGGGTCGAAGCTCAAGCTATTAGGTCATGACGTTTATCAACAGGCCGAAACTCACTATTGTTGAAGGCTCTCATGATTGAGTTATATTAAAGGAAGTGGGACTCAATACCAATTATATCATGGTTAGAAGCCTAATCCAATAAAGAATGGTATTACCCTAGTATGATTCAGAGAACCTATAGAAATCAACCCATACGAACACTATGGCATGTTTTCAATTTTTTTCATTATATTTTTATTATTACGAGTTTGTCTATAATATTTTTTATTATATTCTCATTATTCTAAGCACACATTTGTACTAACTTTAACGTCGGAGAGTATTCCTCTTGACACACCGAACACTTTGTCATACAAGTTCAACGATATTGAGCAAATATCGGCATCAAATCAGTGCTCATCCCACGTCATAGATCTCCTCGAAAGGAAAGAGACGCAAGGTACCATCAAAATTAAGGCACCATTTTCACAAGTGTGTTAAGAAATCTAGATGCAAACTCCTCTAAAATACTCATTCTCCCACAAAAAGAAGAGTTACTTCAATTTTCTTCATAATGGACCGGATCGGGCAAGAATAAGACTCTCGGGCGCTATTATGATCTAGAGGATCGAATCCAAAATTAACAAGGAATTGTAAAGAGAAGAAAGCTTTGGCTATTGATTGAATCAATCAATATCCTCAGCTCATATAAAGATGAGAAAGGAAGAAACACAAGATGAGAAGAGAGTGTTCTTCGGCTCTAAACAATGATCAAACCATTTGATGATTCTCTACAAACTAGCTCTAATCTATCTATACAATTCTTTGAAGAAAACTGTCCCTAACAGAATTGAAACTTCTCCCTTTTGTATTGCAGTAAACTCAGCTGCTCGAGCTGCCCAATTCTTTACACTTAGTGAGACCCAATTATACCATTCCGCCCTTCAGGTCATAACAATCCCTCCCTCTAAGTTTAAGCTTGTCCTCAAGCTTCATATTTATAAACACCGTAGAGCACAGCAATTGTGCTTTACTAACTGGAGACCTTGCTAAGAGCTTGTAATTATTCCTAGGAATGATTATATCAATATTGCATGTTTGACCATCAGTAAAATGAAAACCATATGCAAAGGATATTGCACTAATATTTATTGTCCATAGCATATTTGTTGATGCATTTGTCCACACGGGCTGCTTGTTCCATGAATAAAAATCAACATACAAATCAGATGAATGTGCTGACATCAATTTTGAGGAAAAGGGACAAGTTGCATCATTTTCAGGTATTGCTACGGAATTTTGTACTGCTACGGAATGTTGTATCACCTTCTTAGCAATGTCGCTCCAAGGAATGTTGTACACATTTTCTTCAGCAGCAATAATGATGTTACTCAAGCCAAAGAAAGCTTCTACAACAATATTGATACCGCCAAAAGCAAAGAAAACTCCTCCAAGTACTTTAATTCTTTCACCTTGTTTGCAAATGTTGAATCTCTCTTTATAGCCCTTGGTAATTTTAGAGATCCCAATGCAAGTAAAAATACCTCTCCAGTATACTCGAAAATTAAACCAACCAAATTGTCACCATATTCTGCAATATCACCCTCATGGCCTACAGTAGACTCAAGGCTTTCCAGAAAATTAGATTGTTGAGCTTTAAACCTTTTCAGCACTGCAGTTTTCCTCTCTTGAGCATTTACCTTGCATCCTTCATTATTTGAAACCATACTTGTTATACTACCATCAAGAACTAAGCAACATTCAGATAGTTGATTGACAACTTTGGGTGCAATCTTCTGTATTTTGATAGAGCACTTTGATTCAAGCTCTGAAAACTCCTTCAATATGTTGCCACGCAAATAAGGGATGTTAGAATGCATAGCTTCATTACAGCTTCCAATCTTTTCCTTTTCATGAGGCATTGGTGAGATAAAAAGAAGGAATAATAAACTCATTTCACCATGCCTGCTTGAAGAGAATTCTTCTCCAGCGGATTCCACAATCAGAATCACCTGATGCAAACTCTGATTTTCACAAAACTTTTCAACCAAATCTTGATTTTCTCAGTCCAATTTCCTCCACAAATGCACACCAAATTCAAACTTGATTCTTCTGCGAGTTTTCTCATCCAACTCAGTGAAAGCATCGACAATCTTTGTATAGGCCTGCTTGAAATCCATAACTACACAAAGTTCCGTGAGTTTGAAAGTGTCCTCAAGTATTTCTCTTACCTTAGTGCCACATAGATCTAGTATTTCAAGGTTCTCAAGCTTCTGTATATTTTTGCCAACATTGCTACCTCGTTGACATAAACGTCTAAGATTGAATAAACTGAACACTTCCTTTCGTATATGCTCCAATGATCGTGCAATCGATTTACTCAGCACCTTGCATAAAAACTTTGATAGCACAGGTCCATATAGACAACTATTGTCCTCAATGAATTCCAGAACACAAGAGAACTTTTGAAGCACTGATGTTATTCATCTTTCTTCTTTTCTACCAATTCTTCTGCAGCCAAGTTCTGAACCACAAGGTTCTTAGCTATCCGAAAATCAAGTTGATCAAGTTTACCATCGTCTAATAAGTCACTTCCAAGGTTGTGAAGAATCATCTCCCACTCACCTATATTGTTTTGTTCTTTTACAAAGAGAACCCAACCTATCTGATCACCTTCTCCTGGAGATCCACTTTTCCAACAACTGGTCTCATTTCTCGCTTCGTCCGAACCATAATCCCATACAAGCTCCAAAGAGGAATGATTATAATTCAGCAACAATCTCCATGTATATTGATTTTGATCTAGTCTCACCCTTAGACCAGAATATTCAGAATTTCTCATCCTCGGAGCTATTTCTACACACATGATTACACCTAAACTTCCATGATTTTCCTCAAAAATACCCGGATCAAAGCACTTCAAAATTTCAACAAGTTTATAAATCTCATTCATATGCAAATCATCTATCACAGTACTGTAAAGCAAAAAACACAGTTTTGCCAAGAACGAAGCTCCTCCCTTAAATGTTGTCATTAATTCCACCCAAGATCTAGGAATTTTGTCCATCTTCTTGTCAATTTGGATTTCCATTAATATGCAAGAAAGCTTCCCCAGTCTATCATACTATCACATGTCCCTCCTTTGAAAACAGTGATCAATTCATCCCAAGATTTGCAAATTCTATCAATCTTTGAATGTTCTTAACTGTGTACTCACGTCTATCAAGTGTAATATCTCTGAAAATAGATGCACTCTTGATTCCACAACTACCAGATCTAACACCATTCAACCACATCCAATTTTTTTACTAACACCTCACATGTTCAACGCTCTCACTATTTTGATCAACCCCTACCACACTCACAAGCGTATGCAAAACAACCATCACATTATTATAAAAGAATAAGCACCATTTCTGTAAACGAATAATGCCAACAAAAAGTACACCGCATAATTGGGAATCACATTTTATCCTAATTTTTTGCACATAACTCAATTGCATCCATATCTCCTTATCATAAGTGGCATCCATAACATCAATTTCAAGATAAATATTCCTAGCCTCAAGATTCATCACAAAATCAACACGAGTGATAACTTTATCAAAAGGGATGAGATTATAAACCTGAGTTGCTTTCGTAACTGAAACTTGTTTGTCATCTTCAACCTTGACCAAAATTGATTCCTTAGATGTGCATATTCCACCATCCAAAGCCTCTGCCTCCCATTTCATTACGACTTCATCGATTTTGTCCTTAGAACCGAATTGATAAATTGTCATATCCAAAAACTCTTCCCAAGTAACAGAGCCATGACAAGATATAATGGCATTGGACCAAGGAACTGCCCTACCTTCCAAATAAAGATGAACTGACTCGAATCTTTGACTCACCACAATTGAAATGAGGCTGAACGAAGCATCTATTTTGTTTTTCCAATCTTTTGGACTCTCACCGGAAAATATAGAAAAATCCACCACTTCAATTGCAGCCTCCATTTGCATCGTGAGCTCGTTGATTTCGTCAATTTGTTCAACTCCTTTCTCTAGCTGAATTTCCTTTGAATCCGCACATTTCGGTGCCATCCAAATCTCCAAAAACTTGTAGTCATCGGCCAAATAATAACTCATCTCTTGTCTAGGGGGTTTATACGAAAATCGTTCCCACCGATTTCCAAAGGCTACAAAGAGCCAATACGAGAAATCATTCCAAGAAACTTTTCCGAACCTTTCTTGTAACCACCAGAACCAATCCTGAGCATCCCCTTCAAGGTATGGCTATAGCAACATAATCTTCACTTCATCTGGAAATATTGAGAAGACCTCATCACACTGCTCTAACCACTGCCTCAGATCATGGCCGAAAAATGACGGAAAAAACCATCGCCAAAATCTTTGAGATCTCTGACAATCATTCAAAAAGATTTCAAGCCGAGGAAACCTGGCTCTGATACCAATTGATATGATCCAGAGGATCGAATCTAAAATTAACAAGGAATTGTAAAGAGAAGAAGCTTTGGCTATTGATTGAATCAAACAATATCCTCAGCAAGATGAGAATGGAAGAAATACAAGATAAGAAGAGAGTGTTCTTCGCCTGTAAACAATGATCAAACCATTTGATGATTCTCTACAAACTTGAAAAAATTTGTCTCTAACAGAACTGAATCTTCTCCCTTTTGTATTACAGTAGCTGCCTGATTCTGTACCCTTAGTGAGACCCAATTTTACCATTCCGCCCTTCAGGTCATAACAGACGCCACACCCATTGAGATTTTATTATGACTTCAAAATGAGTCGTAAAGACGTTCACATTGTAAATGTCCATTATCAGTATTTTTGCGGTATAACCTGTTAATCTTGTTGTACTCCTTCCGTACCAAACTAAGCGGTATAGAATTTTTTTACAATGTTTGACTGTATAATAACAATAAATAAAAAGTCGATATTTATAAACTGCTTATTACAATGAATCCAACAGTATTACATAGGATAATATTATTGCTTAGGGAAAGGCTCAGGAAAGGCGGCTTGTCCATAAACTTATGGATAGGCCAGGGACTTGATTACAAAATGGGAATGGAGTATAATATTTATTTAAAGAAGAAAATAAAGACAGAACGGACGCCGTCTTTATCAATCCTTCAATTCAATCCGCTCCACCATCGTCTCTCAATTTAATCTGTCATCGTCTCATGGCTGAGCTCCACTACCATCCATCAGTTCAATTCGCTCTTGACCCCGCTCTTCATCTTGTGAATTAAATCTTCACATCGCCTATTATTTCAACTTAAAGGTTTGGTTTTCCTGGTTTCAATTTTCTACGGGTTGAGAAAGTTGTTTTTTGCAAGTTTAGGAGGTCGTTGGTATACGTTGTCGGATGTTAAAGTAGCTCAGATGAAGTCAGTGAAGCAGGATTGCATTACGGTGTAGAAGAGGTTCAGCAGAGATGTTTCTGTCACTGCCTATGGAAGCTGCAACATAAGTATTACCATTCGTAAAGCCTTTCCTAAGCTTCTTCCGGAAGCAATACATCACGTCCTTCTTCAACAGTTCTGGGGAGTTGAGGATCATTAACACCAGTTTGGAACAACACCAAACCAGTGCTATCGATGGGTCTCGAGCGCTCTGCTGGATTGGAAGACTGATCTTCCAAGGGGTGTTCATCACAAGAGTGGAATCCAACAGGTTAGCCGGTGTACTTCTGATGGAGTATGATGTTATCATCAGTATGTTTAATATATAAGCAATGGCAAAATAAAGATAACCATAAAAAGGCAACAACCAGGTGGCCTACTTAATGCAGGTGAAACAAACATGCCAGCAACAAGGCAGAGCCAGATTGAAAGTCCTTAAGAATCCCCACTTATTCCAAGGAGTAGTAAGGTTTTGGCTCCAAGATGAGAGCCTCTTGCACATATCGAAAGAATTTTGATCAAACCATGCACACTCCATAATGTTAAAACCAAATCAAATGATAAATTATCTGAGAATGAGACTAGAAGTGCCAAACTTACCATGTATGTAGAAGTGCTCAACGATGCTTGACCACCTCTAGCGTTATTGGTTGAAATGAGAGAGGCACTTGTGTAACCATTCCATGGTTACAGAGTTCATCCAGCTTATCAGGGGATGAGGAAAAGGCCTCTACAATCCGTGTCAAGCAAATAGAAGCATTTGTTTAGCTATTATGATATGCATTTGTTTAATTATTTGTTGCATTCATTAGTACTTGCAATAATTAGTTGTATATAAATTTTTATTTTCATTTGTTGTTGATCGTTCATTTCAAATTAGAAACCGCATTCTTTTACTTAAATATTGCATTTGTTAGTATTATGTATGTACTAGTTAGTTGTATATGACTTTTTATTTTCATTTGTCGTTGATTGTTCATTTTGAATTAGAAACTGCATTTGTTCACTTATATTGCATTTGTTCACTTATATATTGCATTTGTTAGTTTTCAATGTGTACTTGTTAGTTGTATGGTGTATCGTTCATTTTGAATTTGAAACTGCATTATTTTACTTAAATGTTGCATTCGATAGTATTATGTATGTACTACTTAGTTGTATATGACTTTTTATTTTCATTTGTTGATTGTTCATTTTGAATTAGGAACTGCATTTGTTCACTTATATATTGCATTTGTTAGTTTCAATGTGTACTTGTTAGTTTTATTGTGTATCGTTCATTTCGAATTAGAAACTGCATTCTTTTACGTAAATGTTGCATTCGTTAGTATTATGTATGTACTAGTTAGTTATATTTGACTTTTTATTTTTAGTTGTTGTGGATCGTTCATTTTGAATTAAGAACTACATTTGTTCACTTATATATTCCATTCGTTAGTATTCAGCTGGTACTAGTTTGTTGTATATGACTTTTTATTTTAAGTTCTTGTGAATCCTTCATTTTGAATTAGGAACTGCATTCTTTTACTTAAATGTTGAATTCGTTAGTATTCAGTTGGTACTAGTTAGTTGTACATGACTTTTTATTTTCAGTTGTTGTGGACTGTTCATTTTTAATTAGGATTTGTGTTTGTTTACTTAATTGTTGAATTCATTAGTATTCAGTTGGTACTAGTTAGCTATATATGACTTTTTATTTTCAGTTGTGGATCGTTTATTTTGAATTGGGGACTGCGTTTGTTTACTTCAATGTTGAATCGTTGGCATTCAGTTGATACCAGTTAGTTGTATATGACTTTTTATTTTCAGTTGTTATGGATCGTTCATTTTGAATTAGAAACTGCATTTTTTTACTTAAATGTTGAATTCGTTATTATGCAGTTGGTACTAGTTAGTTGTATATGACTTGTATGATTTCTGGTTTCATGCGTAAGTAACGAAGAGGCTTTTGATTACATTTTGTTTGTTTAGCAGGTTACATGTTGTATTGATAACATTAATGAATGACAAAGCAGTTTGCATGTTTGATGTTTTTGCAAGTCGACATGAATAATCAACCTGAAATGGAATTCAATTATGCATTTGTCTTGCAATGCAGATTACTATTTTGTCATCGGAATCCAGATAAGGTCAGGGTCCATGCGTGCAAGACCCGAAAGGGCACTTAATGCTGCATCTCGAAGACCTGTGACACCGCTACAAGCTATCCCTACGACTAGACCACTGAACTTTTAGGTCGAACAACTCAGCCAAACTGTCTTCAGGTGAGGTGGATGTTTTCCGGTAAGGGAGTTGTAGAGAGGTTCTTTCCTCCTTCGAGATGGGTTTTCTCTGGAATGGAGATGTGCTCAGGAGTTTCCAGAAGTGAAAACCATCTATTTGAAAGCACCGAGAAAAGAAATCTCTTCCACAAAAATCTCTACCACTTTCCTTATTGCTCGTGAGCATCTTCGAACAACCTATAAATATGATCAATGTAAGAGCATCAAACATCATGCTCTTATTAGAAGGAAAAAAGAGACTTCTGAGCATTAAAATAAGAACCACTGGGTTCTTATTCTGAACACATGCAATCAAGAATGGCCAGATTTTATTCATGGTTGGAAGCAATCAATTCTCCCCAGCTTCATCCTCAGTCACGGCTAGAGTCTCTCGAAGCATGCGAAGTGAATAGAAATCAAATATTTGGTCAAGTGCCTCCCTTGTATTCTTCTCGTACTTGTAGGCTTCTTCTACTCCAGAAAGTGCTACCATGGATTCCTACGACGCAAATGATCAATAGGAAAATACATCACTGGACAGCTAAAATGAACAATCCTGGCGAACACATTCTATGAAATCTCTGTAAAATAGAATACAGAGATGAGCTAATTCCATAGCTGCCGAGTTGAAATGACAGGTCTTCAGCAAGAGAACTTCTAGTAACAAAATAAACTTTTCCATCAACAAAAATGGAAATTGCAAGACAAATGTACAAGACTCCTCCCCAAATGCCACTACATGTCCAGTAGGGTTTGGTTTAAAATGAAGTGTACTCATACAGTTGTTAATCAAGTCCTTGGTGCTGACTAATACAATAGCAAATATTTAACGTACATAACATATTGCACACATACAACCCAGTCACGTAAAGCCATGGTTAGCCAAAAGAAATAATTTGAAAGTGACAAAATGGCTAAGGCAAAGAGCATCAAAACCCGGATTAGAACATCAAAGAAAAGATGATTGGTTGATCCTCAAACATAAAATAGGTGAAACAACTATTCCAGACACTACAAGCTAGCAGACGCATACCTCAATGACATCAGGAGCTATTAAGCAAGCCGTTTGCTCAAGTGAAGCGAGATTTGGAGTAGCTGCAATTATACAAGAACCTGCAATAGATCCAACTATTCGTCGGTATCTTCTAAATTCACTCAGTTTTATCAGAATTGGTTCCCATTCTTGCATCTCCCCATCGATACAATTGAAATAAGCGCGTGTATCTGTTTTTGATAGAAAGCTCAAGCTGTCAGAATCTTTTGGGAAAATAAACTGTAATCGGATGACTCAAGGATCATCTACAGAAAAGTGGACATTTAGACTACAATTGCTATCACAACAGGCTCTCTTTTAAACAATGGCAACCAAGCCTCTATTGGAATAACATCAGTTTTCTGTTTGAACTTCCCTTGCTAGTTTTTTTATAAAACAAGATAACACCCAATAGCATCTCAAGAGTCTGTAAGTGGTACTCATCTAGAAAGACTTTAATTCTGCAGTCCATCAAATAGCACTGAGCAAGCTCATCTTTAAAATTCACTACTTGTTAAGAGAGGTTTTGATAGAAAATTTAGGAGATACATCAATTGTCGACACGAAGACATCTATGTCACAAGAATAAAAACCTAAATTTGACAGTGACAAATTCCGAACACGAAGTTACGAAGCCAATAACGGAAAGATTAGAGAGATTATGGTCTAGGAAGTGGTACATTGGCATAAAATAAAAAAGAAAACGGTTAAAATAGATTCAATAAATGTATCACAAAAACTCTAACCCCAATATCAACTTCAAACAATAAAATGACAGATCCACATTCAATGAGCACCTATCATATCAACCCTCATATCTAAAGAACAATCACATAAACATTGTTGTTTCTCTGCCTACATATCAATAAGCATCAACGAAATGCCCACATAAAAAACAAAGACCAAAAAGCAACATAAATCGCAAAAAAAATCATCAGAAGATGAAAAATGCATGGAGAAGGCGAAATACTGGGAAAGGATGTGTACCAGTTAGAAAGGCAAGGATCAGACGAGATCACCGAACACTGGTGATATATGTGATCAGAAGTCGTTCAACCAATTGCTTCATCGGCATGGAGAAGAATGGCAAAATTAACCTCGATCGTAATCCCTAACTATGTTCGTTGCCATTTCAAACAAAATTCAAAATATTGCGAGGGGAATTTCATCGCTATTACTGGGTTGGGGAAACAGTGATATGATTGGTGAGAATTTGCCAATAGGTAGGGCGGTGGTTCAATGCCGGAACAGAGATATATTACGAGAGGTTCAAAAGGGGAAATCGAAATCCAAAATTTTTGCAAATGATTCGATCCGTAGAATACACCAACCCGATCCGCAAAGTTTGTTCACTTTCTTCAATTGCAATTAGGCCCCTGGCCTGTCCAAAAACTTATGGACAGGACATCTATCAAAAGACCCACTCTATTGTTTATATATCTATTCAAATACTTAGTCAAAGTTTGATAATGTTGACTTGTCAAATAGTAAAATTGCACCATGGTCTGAAGGGAGTATATGAATTTCGTCACTTTGATCTTTAATAGAAAGGAGTAAGGCTTGGCTTAAAACCCTTCACGATTCATGAAGATGATTTTAATTTTTTCCTGTTAGAGAGAGGCAGAAACAGTGGCTTTTAAGAAGTACTAGTAGTTTGATGAGTGAAGAAATCAGCCCCATCCTCAGCATCATCAGTAAGCATGGTTCCACACTCTGCCATTATTACTCTATATAATCTCTTTGAGCATATTTCCCCTAATCTTCTGTCTTCTCCAAGTAAACCTTCAGTTTGCAGATCCTTCAGTAAATATTCTTTCTCGTGCACCTGACAAAAACTTACACCACAAATTAGAGTAGAAAAGATTCATCCAAGCTGGACAATGGAAGAAGCAATGCAACCATAACTTTCACACTTCAAGCCAGTCCCCCCATCCATCCCAAAAAGAGTCGTGTTTCATTTACTTTTTTTGGGACGGCTATTTGACCATATGGTCGTGGTTAGGACTGAAGGCTACACTTGGGAATCTTCAAATAAGGCTACACTTGGTGTTTTAGCACTTAGTTGAATCTTCAAATCCTATACAATACAGGGACGAATCGGAACTGGAAGTGCTAATGAGCAGCTGTGCTTGAAGCTCTAAAGAGGAGCGACATTATAAGATTGAAGGTCCAAATTTTGCGGCTACCTTCATAAGTAGCTGAGATTATACACCCAACTATTAATTATAAATAAAACCTTACGGAGGAATTTATTCCCTCTCTTTCTTCTGAAAAAGATTACGAGTAAATGCAATGAATAAACCAAGCTAAGCTTGATTTGCTGACCACCCGAAATGAAGCAAGAAAAGTTATCAGTACAGAAACATATTGGATGAAACCTGCATTGCACAGTGCAATAGCATCACTTACTACCCTTGGTTGTTTGCTGCTCATGCAAGAATATCAATTAAACAGTCAACACTGGTGACACGAAATATAAAATTGATAAACAGCTAACCTTTGTACACTATGAATACGGTGCAAGTTTGTCAAGCTGGAAATTAAGGAATTTTACTTCTTTTACATCAGATCAGAGCAAATGGTAAGTTAATATTAAGCCATTAACTTGGATTTATCGTCAAACCAGAATGTCAGGACTAGACAAATCTATGGTTTTGCAATCGAATCAGAGCAGGAAATATGCATGCAATAAAAGGAAACGTTAGAAGTAGAAAAATATTTTAAGTGGTTCTTTGTAAACTGAAAGAAAAATAGATAAAATGTCTAATGCCACTCACCGATTTGCTTGGATCCATGTAAACATTCAGAAGAGATCTCATCGTAGGATATTTCTTTGATATTGCAATGGCAAATCGGGGTTGTACCTTTGGGATAGCTATCAATGCTTTTAACCTGAATTCAAAGAATGCATAGGGACAAATGAAAAGCTGCAACTTAATTCAGTAGCATATGCTTAAAGATAATTACACATTTATTACACTTTTACTCTCTGGTCTCCTTTAATGACGCTGTGTTTGTGTGTTTTTCCTCACTTCTTATGGTTCTAAACACTAATATTAACCTATTTATATAGGAACCATCATTTTAATACTTCCACTGGGCAAACACAAGCAGGAGCATTTGTGGCATTTAATACATTTGCTTCAACTGATCACCAACAATGAGAGAGTATGATGGAAGGGATATGGTAGTGAGCTGTCAGTTACCAAACTACAGAGTGAAATGTGTGAATCAACAAATTACTTTTTTTCACATACAGGAAAAAAAACATCTAGGAATGATCGACTAGGAAGAAGTATGGACTCATTGAATAAATTATTTCCTTTAGTGCCATTGGCATCCCACGCCAGTATGACCCTCGTCTTTCCTTGGATAATGTGTTGGTGAAGGTGACTCCTATGATACTGATAATGGTATGGCAATGGAATCATAGTGGTAAAAAGGACTCATCATGACAGTTCAGAAATGAAAAGGATACTGAGGGTAAAATCTTGTGAAGCAGAACAAATTTTCCAATGCAAGAAGAAAGACAGCCTGAAGAAATTATTCATAATGGCAACAGATATTTCTAGCATATACTCAATTATAAATACAAAGCTCTGGATCTCAAGGTATCAGCTTCTACTCTGCAACGCAAGAGACTTTACAGTTTACACTACAAATATCTCAGGACTACTATTTATTTTCATTTTCTGTTTTGTCTTCTATTTTGCACATTCAAAATTCAGCACTATTTCATTGTAAAACTGGGATGTCATCATGTCAGTCTGCATCATGCACCGAAATTACTTCAAAAAAAATCTACAAATGATGCATTCAAATAACACAAGCTAAAATCTACATATGATGCATTCATAAATATTGCAGAACTGTATAACATAAAAACAGATGTTAATTATGAAAAACTGAATGACCAAAACTGCAGTCAGGAACTTTCAACAATACTTCAAATCAACTAACCACATGTCCTTCTTGATGAGATTTCTGTCTGCACAATCCTTGGGTACAAGAGAGCCATTTGCATTCACTGATAATGGCGTCAACTTCTTTCTGAAATAAGAGGCACAAAAATTAGAGAGAAAAAACCCATAAAAGAGGAAAAATAACCAATATTTCTACCAAACAAACATTAAGATCTACAGCAGTTGTACTTGACAGAGATGGCAGGAGAGGAGTAAAGAAGTCTGTATATGAGGTAGTCGGAGTTTTATCTAGAAAACTCGAACACGTTGTAACTGCACAAAATAATCATTTGGTCTCCTCATAAAGTGAAGTTATAACCATTTCATTAGTGTCTATGTATGGAATGTCAAGTAAGGGTTGACCGTTGATTAGTTAAGTTCTAACCATTTCATTAGTGTTCATGTATGGAATGTCAAGTAAGGGTTTGGTCTCCTCATGAATTGATGAAACTTAATACTTCATGAATCAATATTAACATTCACTTCTATAAACAGTCAAACTTGAGACAAAAACAACTATTTCAAACCTATATTGACAAGAAGCAAGGCTCAAAGTCAAACTGGCTACATGCTCAGCTAATTCAGCTTCATCAGCACAGAGCCTAGAATGCACCCCAACATAGTGAGTGGTTAAATTTGCTAAGACCTGCAAATTAAATTACAAAAGAATCAAAAGAACATTATTAGCATGAGTTTCATAAAATATCATTTCAAAACTAATACCACATATAATGATTCTGAAGAATATAGTGACCTCCTCTATTGGTGGGCACTTCCAACCTTCATATTTGTCAGGATTTTTATAATAAGCTTGTTCCCTACCAGAGCAGCATGATGGAGGAGATTATGCACAAGAGTTGCCAAGAGGAAAGATAAATTCACAATATTTCCCAAAATAAAAAACAGAACCAAGCCGAACCATAAGTCGATATATGGCAAACAATTTTAGCACCGCTTTAATAATGATTGCAAGCAATAGCTATGCCCGTGACACAAGTAAAAAACTGGGTGATTATACGATCTTGTCACATATTAGATTACAATTCCACCATTATCTGTATCTACATGATCATCCCCACATTTAATCTCTGGCCAAATGCTCAGAAAATGAAATATAAGTTGTAAATAAAGTGTAATTATTCCACCAGGTCGTTGTGAACACAAGTGTTTGGAGAATTAAAGTTGTTCGTATCTGTTCCAGTGTGTGTATGTGTGCATGCGTAGGGGCATGTGTGTTTGTATATGTGTATGTATGTATGTACGACCATGTGATTTCATGACCAGTAAAACTTTACAGAATTTTCTGAGTTATTCAAACTAGGAGAAGCATAAACGTCTACAACTTCTACGCAAACTGAAGTGGAGCTCCTGAGTGAGTCACATGATCTGAACTTTTCTATTCCTCATTTGTCTTCTAGTGCATTCATCTTATCCAATAGAATGATTGTCTGTGAAATTGTTACCTCATTAGCTCCATATTGAAAGCTAACATACACAGGATAGAATGACAGATCACCTCTGTGTGTGTGTGTGTGTGTGAGAGAGAGAGAGAGAGAGACTGGAAGCAACGGTGAAAATGAACTGAAAAGATCCACAAAAGCTAAAACCATAACCCTGAGCAGCAGCTTAATCCATTTCTATTTTGGTCATGAAAAGGAGGTACTCCATAATACTTCTACAAGGTTTTGTCCATCTCATCAAGGATACCACCATTCATATACAGGATAACAAATATTTAAATGAACATCAAAAGTATATAAAAGATATCGGGGCAGCAGTAGACTCTTAGGAAGAGACACTAAAGAATATAAAATGAGAAACTATAATGCAAGCATTTATAACACCATATATCCTTTGTGAAGAGCGAAAGGCAACAGAAACAGAGACTAATTATATACCTTCTATTGATATACGCCATCAGCCTACTCACAAGAAAACAAATTTTATAATTTGGATATTGATGTTGGACCTTGGGAACTTGATTAAAAAGTGTTCCAGACTGGATAGCATTGCAAAACTCTTCAGCACCATATACAAGTAACACATATTGCACATCTTGAGTGGATGAAATCTGCAGCATGGTATGAGGTCAAAATCTTTCATGTATAGCTTAATTCAACACACAATAAGAATATGAAAGGAAGCAGTCCATGAAAAAACTCAGACCATGTCAGCTTCCATAATATAACAATGAGATTAGAAAAGCTAAGGTAGTAATAGCATGTTAATGATACAGGTGTATGGTGCAAAAGGCAGAAATAAACCAAAAATCTAAACAAAGCAGACATTCCAATGAAGTTCGCAACATAACAATGACTCGAGCAATGCCTATTCACCTTTCCTAATATTCGACTGAAGATAATATTTCAGAATGGGAAGGGCAAATTGACAGCTCGTAAAGAAGCAGATTCTTACATGTTTGTAAATCAGTCACCTCCCAAGAATTAAATCAACCCGCCTCGACATTTCAAAAGCCATGAGATATGGTATCTTAGAGACCCCAAAAAAGGGTGGGAACATGTCTGAACCTATATTATTTCAACTCACAGTGTGATTGACGCCTTCCTGAATCAATCTCATTATTATTCCAAATGACAAATATAAACAAAGAGCCCCTTAAAATTTACAGACCAAATTCGAACAAATTCAACTTTAGGGACCAAAATATAGCAAAACACTTACTTAAAGACCCAACAAGGTGACTTGACCCCACTTTAAAAGGCTTATTAGGTGATTTGATGAGAAAAAAACTTTACAGACCAAATATGTGATTAGTCGGTCAATTTCCCCTTACAATATTATATGATCTACTGCACAAGCCATAAAAGAGGTTATGGAAAAGGGAAAAAAAATAAATCAGAAATGCGTCTGTTACCTTTGACAATTCTTCAGGTGCGCTCATTGACCATACAATAGATCTTTCAATAGGATTTGAAGCTACATGGAATGAAAGACCTTTTTCCCCAAATCTTGTAAGCAACAGTCCTAAAAAGTTAATGCAATTTCCATTATCTTCTCGGAATACAAACAGAAGTCAAATGAAGATATGAAAGTAGTTGAAATATGAGTTAGCACTGTACCTCCAACAGACCCAATTTCAACAACTTTATTGTCTATATGAGCCACAATGGATTTTTGGGCAAACTTTCCTTTTTCCCACTTCTGCTTTTCCCTTTGTAGTTTTCTCAGCTCTGCAGCTTCAGCTTTTTCAGCTGCTTTTTTCAATTTCTCTTTCTGTAGATTAAAACTCAGTAAGAAAGCTCACCAAAATTTACTAGAATACAATTCGAAGTTAGGCAGCACATCACTTACTTTTTTCAACTCTAAAGCTTCAGCTCTTTTGATTGCTTTGTTCAATTTCTCTTGCTGTACATTGCTACTGATCAGACATATTTGAGGAACTAATATTTTAACCAAATTGTGATGCTAAAGGATACGTACTTCTTTCTGTGATATCTTGTCCTCTTTCATGAGCAGTTTCTCTTCCTTTGACATCCTCTCAACTGCAAGTGAACCATCTACACGACTTTTTGAAATTATTTTATCTTTCTGTTTACATTTTAGCTCAGAGACTTTATCCATATTCAATGATCTCTCACATTCAGCATCAGAAATACTATGTACCTGAATAGAATTTCATGAAACAGAACTAACAGCCAAAACAAGGTTGATGGTTGAACAAAGCACATAATGAATTAATTTGCAGAATCGTACAGGGAGAACAAAAGGCAAAGTAAAGATGTCAAAGGAAGTAGAAGTAAAGCATAAAAGTTTATTTGCATTTCCAACTTCTTGCAACAAATGACCTTTTTAAAATTTATAGACCTCAGACAATTTTATCTTGAAAGCATCTAAGAGTTTAAAATTAAAAAGCTACATCAGAAAAATCCAACTTCATCTGACCATCAGAATTGTCAGTGGCATTTTAAAATTATACAAAAAAATGGCATAATTAGCAAAGAATATTTTGCTTTTAATGAGTAATCCAAGAAAGAAACTGAATGCCTGCGCACTGTATACATCATTCAAGCTAACAATCGAAAATTGAAAGTGAGGACCATCTAATGGGAACGAGGGAGAAGTAATTTTATTTTCTTAGCTGTTGCAGAATATTAGAAAAGATTTTGATTAACCAAGTCAGTTTACAAAAAGGGAAGGAGTACAACTTTTACAGCTAGGATTCTGGCCAGTTCAACTTAATTAAACTCCAGAAGCATCTTACATTTTACTAGATTTTCCACGCCTTGCCAGGTTAAGAGTATTGCTAGAACCTGGGTTCAAAAAAGCGCAAATTGCAATGACGCGCTAACGGTAAAAATTACCAAAGCGCGAAGTGCTGAGAACATGAACTAGGATTATTTCATTAAATACACAACATAGAACTTAGAATAATATCACAAAATTATAAAAGGAAAATAAAGCTTTCAACACAATACCAAATTCAAAGTTTTATAGGTAGTAAGAAGAACTGAACTAAGGATTCTTAAATTATTATGAAATCATTTAAGGCTCTAAACTCTAGTCATCAGAAAAATCATCATCTCCACCAAAAGTATCCCCATAGACCTCATCTCCATCTCTAAACTCTGTTTTGTTGATATTACTGAATTGGTTAACCCTAAAAGCTACTCCATTTCATCCCAAAATATATAATTATAAAAAAGGAAACAAAATGTAGAAGCCCATTTCAGCCCAAAAGGCCAAAAATGCGCTTTTGCCCAAAAGCGCGCTTTGCGCTTCGGCAAAAGCGCTAAAAAGTGCGCACTTTTCGTCCAGCTCAGCGCTTCGTGATACAAAGCGCTCAAAACCTTGCGCTCAGCGCTTTAAGCACGCTTTTTAAAACCCAGGCTAGAACTATGAGTTTCTTTCATCATACGTAGACAGCCCTATTTTTAGATATTAATATTATTAACACTGTTTGCCAAGTAAAATCCCCAATCTTGATATTCTGAAACAGTCCATGACCATTTGATTCAACCTAAAAGAAGCTTAGGATAGATAATTCTTCAATAATCAACAATGCCATATGAATTTACACGTTTATGGTTTTTCTTGCTACTAATTAAGAACAACAGTTGATATGCTTTTGTATGCAATGTGAATACGTGGTCACCAAATTTAACAGTTTAGAGTACGGACAATTCTGAAATTCCGTTATCATAAAAGAAAGAAAGATCTTTAGAAGAATAAAAAAGAGGCACTCCATTAAAATATCGAAAGGAAAACTCTCCATCTGCAAGCACACATACCTGAGATAAATGGTTTTCTGCTACATTCGGAAGAGAATAACCTAACCTTGGCTTGTTCAATTGATTAATCTCTTCTACAGAAAACATGTTTTCTCATTTAGAGAGGTAGTAAACATAAGTGACCTTCAAAGATCAGTGACACATCGACTTATCTATATTTCAATATTATAGCCACATAAAAGAGTTAATTTAAGAATAACCACTCACCCAAACAACCTGTTGACTCGAAAAATCTTGAACTAAATCTCAATGTTTCTGTGAGATAAGAACGAGAACTTTCTGCTTCTGCAGGTTCCTGACACTCCAATCTTCTGTCAGACTCACTGTCAGATCCCAAATATATCAATCTGTCTGAAATTTCAAAAGAAAAAGAAAAGCGCTAAGAACATATCATTAAGTTTGATGGAGACATGGAACAAGTTAAAATACAGTGAAATTCAACCAGGAACTTGTGTCCTCTTGACCTTTGATCTGAAATCCAAATCAACATGTTCTTCAAGACCTTGAACAGATGACAAGCAACTAATCCAATAACACTTTTGTGAATAAAAAGCAAACATGCAAACTTAGGAGCAAGCGAACTGCAAAATGAAAAGAGCACTATCCCACATGTTAACTGACTCATATTGCAGTTAAAACTTGCTGCAGATCACCAAGCAGTCTGAATTTCATATAATACCTGCACATATTTTCATATCCATCCAGTAACCATCCGTGTTTTTAGCTTGCAGAAAAATAACTAAAGTTTAGCTTTCATGGATAGGACTAACTTGCATTATAAAGTAGAACTGGAGGAGAAAGAACTCTCCTGGAAACATGTGGCCCTTTATTTCAACTGAATCAACTTCTTTGGAGGTGAGTACCTTAGTCGTGAAGAAATCTCTAAGACTCCAACATATTCACCGAATTTCAAAAGCATGTAGACATAGTTTTCTGAAAGTACTCTGAGGTCATACGTAAGAGCTTGCATCAAAGTTTAAGATCTTCTAGCTAAATTTGCATGCTAGAAGACATGTGGTTTGGGTTTTTACTGTTAGCAGAGTAAGTGTACAGCAAAAGACAATTGTAACAGACAGAAAAGCCCTTTCTAGTGGAATGGAAAGTTACAAAATCACAATCACAACTCACTGAACTCAGTACTCCTTCTGGAGTAGCAACGCAGAGTAGCAATGCAGAATCATTGTTCTTCATGAATATAAGTAGTGCATTCCGTAATTCTAATAGGGTAAAGAAGGATAAAACTTCAGCATGAAATGATCCCTAAAGACAATGATATAACAAACTAGATGCTTTAAGTCAGGACAAACTTAACAAAAAGAAGGAAGATAATCCTGATCACAGCACTTCAACAGAAATTTGTAGTGCATTCTAGTGGAATGGAAAGTACAAAATCTCGTATCACAACTCAGTACTTCTTCCGGAGTAGCCATGCAGAATCATTGATCTTCATGAATGTAAGTAGTGCATTCCATAATTCTAATAGGGTAAAGAAGGATAAAACTTCAGCATAAAATGAATCGCTAAAGACAATGATATAACAAACTAGATGTTTTAAGTCAGGACAAAATTAACAAAAAGAAGGAAGATAATCCTAATCACGGAACTTCAACACAAATTTGGGAATTAGAAATGTATTCAAGAAAATAAGTTGTGATGTACCGCTAAGCAAAATTGGCAAAAATTGCTCACCTGGTGATAAGCCATCGCATATTAGTGGTGATATGGAAGAAACGGCACGGTCACATCTGGTCATTGGAACTTCCAGTTTTGCCAATTCTGATACAGGTGTCTCACCAACAATAGATGGTGTCAAGCTGTCACCTACACGAGAATATTATGTTCAAATTCCAATTTTGATTTCTATCAAATATTTAGCAATCAAATGTCCTAATAAAGTGGTCAGTCATTAAAATACAATTCTTGATTGGATTAATACATGCATCCCTACAAGATAAAATTATTTGCAAAGATAATGCTTCATGCCAAACCCCAGATACTGCTATCAAA
The DNA here is from genome assembly GCA_037428765.1 of Rubia yunnanensis. NCBI lineage: Eukaryota > Viridiplantae > Streptophyta > Magnoliopsida > Gentianales > Rubiaceae > Rubia > Rubia yunnanensis. The sequence continues at coordinate 56,513,891 of CM075069.1, read as the reverse complement.
AGCGCTAGATTTCAGATAAATGAGCTGAGGAATAAACAACAGCAAAACCCAGCATGGGAGGAATGTTTGAAGACAATGGTAGCAGATAGATAAGTTATTTAAAATGAAAAGGAAAAGTGGCAAAATCAGATTGTCACTCAGCTCAGTGATCCTTCCTAGGTTTTAAAAAGTGCAAAGTGCAGCGAAGCGCTGAGCGCAAGCGCTTGCTTTTCGGAAAAAAGCGCTCCCAAATCATATACTAGGATTATTTCAATAAAGACACAATATAGAACTTTGAATAATAACACAATATCATAAAAGACAAATAAAACATTCAACACATTAATAACACAATCGTTTCTGTCCGATTTCTGTCTTTTTTTTTTGTTTAATCCATAAATAAATTATATAGCCCTAATACTATCTATTTCAGCCCAAACTCCTTTCAATTAAGAAAAAAAAGGCCCATTTCAGCACAAAAACGAAAATCGCACATTTTTGAGCGCTTCGCCAAAAGCGCTAAAATGTGCTCGGAAGCGCGCGCTTTTAGTTGGCGCTGGCGCTTTTCAATACAAAGCACTCACTTGAGCGCTTAGCGCTTTAAGCGCGCTTTTTTAATCCCAGGATCCTTCAGAAGAGCAATGCTGAATCTGTTGAAATCGAACGTGTACCACATCGCTATCTTAAAAAAAAATGACTTACACATAAAGTCTGGGTAACTGCACTTATCACCAATTAGTTTTAAGATAAAAGTCCAAGTTCTTTTCAGACACTAGATTCACTGACCTTCGTATGTATGAATGGTACGTTCCACAGCACTAATAGGGTAAATAAAAACAACTCCGGGATGAAATGAATAGCAAAAGATGGTAATCATACGAACAAGCTGTTTATTATCGGATGTTCATAAATTGAAGAACAAAAAAATGAAGGGACAGCAATAACTGGAACAACAATTCATTCATAGAACAAACTTGCGATTCACAGCTCAGTAAAAATTGGCAAATGTTGGTCACACCTGGAGATGAGCAATCAAGCATTGTTGGTTGAAAACAAGAAATGTCATGCTGCCGTTTGCCAAGTTTAGAGAATTCTGACACCGGCGTCTCACCAACAATACATGGTGTCGAGCTGGCACCTACAGAATAGAACAGTTCATTATATGAGTCAAAAACACAACAAAAACAAAGCTCGAAAACTTGACAAACTTGTACCATCTGATCACAACCTAAAACATAAAAATCTGAATAACAGAAAAAAATTTCTAAAAAGTAAAATCATCAAGTACCTAAACACATTAAAGCCCAAAAGAATTAAGCAGCAGATAAAGAACCCCCACGATAAAACTCACCCAAAGAATCGTAGGAGCATTTAACAAGCGAGGTTCCTTCAACAGAGTCTTCGGCAGTGGGTCCAGGGGCGACATCATCATCGATAACGAACACTGGAAAATCATGGTTCCCATCGGAGGAGTTAGAGAACCGTGGTTTTTTCTTCTTGGACAATAGTGAGGATGGGGTGCAGAGGTCGATGCAAACGGGATGGTTTGGGGGTTGCAGAATTGACGTAGCCCTATCCTCGTCCTCCTCCTCGTCAGACAGGATGTTCACCGGGATCGGCTGTGACATTGCACAGACATGTAATGAAATCTTTGAATCAGATTTTGAGCGCGGAACTGCAACTCGGGGGCTGCTCCTTCGGTTATATGCCTCGCCAATTTGACAAAGTTTGTGATGTGTCAAACCAATGTTAAAATAGAAATGCTAGAGGTATAATTATGGTTGTGTTTTTTATTTTTATTTTTAAAACACTATGGTAATGTGTGGGGGTGTTAATTGGCTCCCCTAACCTCTACCAAAAACCGAAAAACAAAAAAAAAAAGGTAAGATCAAATACATGATTTTTTGGCCAAGCGAAATGTTGAACCTTTTAACTTTTCAAACAAAAGGTGGGTAAGAAAGTCTATGATTGTGTTTCCACTTCAAGTTCTCCATCGCCTCGGCGTTCAATTGAAGTGGCCAGACAACCATTTAATATCTAATTCCCCATGAAAGAAAAAACCTCCTGTAGCTTCTGAATTTCATCTTGTCAAGAAGAGGCTGGAGTCGAAACTGAGCGTAGGGCCAAATGGGTCCTAATCATTGGCAAATTTAGCAGATCTCCTTGAATGGATGAGCAAGCTTGTTGATGAAGAGATGTCGAGCGTATGCTAGATGGTCCAACTCCTCATTTGCAGCCAGTGATGGTTTGATTTGAGCAGTGCGATGAGCGGCTGGATTTTGTTCTCTGAAGATGTGCATAAATGTGATCTAGTTTGCCTCTTGGAGTTTTTGGATTTTCCATACTTCTATTGCCATCTTCCATGGGGGGTTGTCTTTTCTTTTGTATCGTTTGGATGACTCGCAAAGAATCAAGTTCAACGATTAGAGGGCTAAAACTATGATCAATACAAACTTGCTTTCCAAGATAACAAGCTTTGAATTCAGCATGAAGAGAACTATCAGTTTGATTTATAAAGGTGCTGCCCATATAGCAGGTTTCAACAAAGTGATTTCTCACTATAAAACCTGCATCGGGCCTGCACATATATGTGAATGTTGCATATGTGTTTAATTTAAAATCAACATCCGAAGGCTCCCACTTGTAGCCCTTAAACCTTTTCAGTTTAGGGGCCTTTAGATTCTGAAAAATTCCCCTTGACATAAGTGTTTTACAGTCATCTTTAGCAACCTTAGGGTTAATAATGAAGATAGATACACGGAGTTTATGCAATTCAGCTTTCAAAGAGGGAATATGTGCCTTTTGGACTTTAAAAATAAAATTATTTCTAGCCTTCCACGGTATCCATACCAGCATGTACATGAACAACATTATTCTTACCTTTTGAGAAGGATGTGCATGACCAGAACCAAGATAGAGTGTGGAAGATATAAGAGAATTTGATTTCACCTACATCTATTATCAAAAAATATATATATATGTTCCACAGTTTTCCAACTGTGTAACATGCATTAAAGAAATGATTTAAACTATCATGTTGCCATCAGAAGTGACCCTAGAAGCTAAATTGAATCTTGTTCTTTTGAGTGTGTCTTCAAAGGGGATAAAGTTATTTACAAGTTTCCATACAAGCCCAGATATTTTAAGGGGAATGAGTGAGCTCCATAATTTTTCTAGTGAGGGGATGGGAGTCCATAAACCTGCAACCATAGCATAAGCATAGGAGATTGAAAACAAACCTGTAATGTTGGTATGCCTTGAATATGTATTAGCCGCTTCGACCGGTTAAACGGGGATCTCGCTGCCCGGTCAGCGAGTCAGGGGGGTCCGGGGGGGGGCAGAGCGCACCCTGGCCTGGGGGTCCGGGGGGGCAGAGTCGCCCCCGGTCCGACGGTATAGCTTGTCTCTTTATTGGACTGCTGTTGATTTGGGCCGAATTGTGTTTTGGCCCAGTTTGTTAGGGTTTAGTGGAGACAGCATATAAAGTGTCTCTCTTCTCTCTGTAAACATTAATTCTGATATAGTGAATCCGTCTCCCGTGGATGTAGCCAAATTGGTGAACCACGTAAATCTTGTGTCTTGTTATTTTCGTTCATATTTTTTCTGTTCTTTCTCCATTCTGGACAACAAACTGGTATCAGAGTGGTTTCTTTTTCCGGTGAGATCCGTAGTGGGTGTATCGGATTTTGGGCTCATCAGATCGGGGCTGATCGGGGAGAAAGATGTCTGGGTTGAACGTGAAGATCGACAAGTTTACTGGGAGAAACAGTTTCAGTTTATGGCAGATCAAGATGCGAGCTTTGCTGAAACAGCAAGGTTTGTGGACTGCGCTGACGAAGGATTTCGCGAGCAGTTCTGGAATAAAAGGCACACTCGACGATTATGCTGTGTCTCGCGGACGAAATAATCACTGAGGTCTCAGATCAGGAGACTGCTGCACAACTGTGGCTGAAGTTGGAGAGTTTGTATATGACGAAATCTCTAACCAATAAGCTGCTTCTGAAACAACGCCTCTTTGGTCTCCGAATGCAGGAAGGTACGCAACTCAGAGACCATCTAGAGCAATTGAATACTTTGTTGTTAGAATTGCGAAATATAGATGTGAAAATTGAAGATGAAGATGCTGCTTTGATTTTGCTAGTGTCTTTACCGCTTTCGTATGAGAATTTTGTTCAGTCATTTATTGTTGGTAAAGATTTCGTGTCTCTGGAGGAAGTAAGATCCTCTCTCCATAGTAGAGAGTTGGGACATAAGGCAAACGGTACAGGTACAGAAAGTCAGGCCTCTGGCTTGTTTGCTAGTGACGGAAACACAAAGGGCAAGGGAACCGGCAGTAAGAAGAAGGGCAAGAAGTCATCTTCAAAGGGGCCAATGATGTTTGTAACTATTGTAAGGAGAAGGGGCATTGGAAAAAGGAGTGTCCGAAGAAGGCTAGTAAATCTGGGAGTACATCTGGTACTGCTGCTGTGGCTGAAGGGGATTTCAGTTCTGAAGATGATTTTGCTCTAGCTGCTACTGGGCAAAATAATCATCCTAATGCGTGGTTTCTTGATTCTGGGGCATCTTTCCATATATGCCCAAGGAGGGATTATTTCTCAACTTATGAGAAAGCTGAGGGCATCATTACTACGGCAAATGGTGTTGCGTGCAAGGTATTTGGGATTGGTTCAATCAAGATCAGGACGCATGATGGTAGTTTCTGTACTTTGAACGATGTCAGGCATGTTCCATCGATGACAAAGAATCTGATTTCTCTTCCTACGTTGGATAGAAAGGGTTTCATCTACTCAGGGAGTGATGGAGTTCTGTGTGTCTGCAAAGGTTCTAGGCTAGCTCTGAAAGGTGTTCTGCATGGTACTTTGTATTTTATACAAGGTTCCACGATTATGGATTCTGTTAATGTTGCATCTTCGGAGGTTCACCAGGATGATATGACTAAATTATGGCATATGAGGCTTGGTCACATGGGTGAAAGAGGGATGCAGATTCTGTCGAAATATGATCTTCTTAGTGGCCACAAGGTCAAGAGCTTGGACTTCTGTGAGCATTGCGTTTTTGGGAAGCATCACCGCAGCAAGTTTCCTAAGGCGATTCATAGAACAAAGGGCACATTGGATTACATCCATTCTGATTGTTGGGGACCTTCCCGAGTTGAGTCACTGGGAGGTCACAGGTACTTTGTTTCTCTGATTGATGATTACTCAAGGATGACTTGGGTTATCATGATGAAACATAAGAGTGAAGCTTTCTCGAAGTTCAAGGAGTGGAAAGTTTTGGTGGAGAATCAGACCGGGAAGAAGATCAAGAGGCTTCGAACTGATAATAGGCTGGAATTCTGCTCGTTTGAGTTTGATCAATTTTGTAGGGATGAAGGGATTGCTCGTCATCATACAGTCAGGAATACGCCACAGCAGAATGGCATAGCTGAGCAATCAGACATTGCTGGCGAGAGCGAGGTGCATGCTCTCTAATGCTGGTTTGGAAAGGAGATTCTGGGTAGAGGCAGTGAGTACAGCTTGTTACTTGATCAACCGCGGGCCTCACACGGGTATAGAGTGCAAAATACCTATGGAGTTGTGGTCAGGTAAAGTTGTTGATTACTCCAAGTTAAAAGTTTTTGGTTCTACATCTTATTATCATGTTAGTGATGGTAAGTTAGAGCCCCGAGCCAAGAAGGGTGTCTTTGTGGGTTATGGAGATGGAGTTAAAGGCTCCAGGATATGGTCTCCATCTGAGAAGAGGGTTATTCTGAGCAGGGACGTTGTCTTTAATGAGAATTCTTTGCTTAGATCTATGGTGAAGCCCACAGTTGTGCCAGAAACTAGTGGAGTTGATAAACAGGTGGAGCTTGAAGTCACTCAAGGTGAAAATATATTGGAACAATTTGAGGTGGATTAAGAGCCACAGAAAGAATCTGAGATACCGGAATCTCCACCACCAGATCCTCAACCATCAGGAGCTACAGTCCGCAGTTTAGCTCGGGACCAACCCAGGAGGGTTGGAGTTGGGGCGCCCAAGAGATATGGGTTTGAGGATATGGTGGGTTATGCACTACAGGTTGCTGAGGAGGTTGATACTCATGAGTCATCCACCTATAGAGAAGCTGTTTCAGGTACTGATGCTGACAAATGGTTTGTAGCAATGGGAGATGAGATGGAGTCCCTCCAGAAGAATCAGACATGGGATTTGGTTCAACAGCCTCAAGGGAGAAAGGTTATCACTTGCAAATGGGTTTTCAAGAAAAAGGAAGGGATATCACCTACAGAGGGAGTCAAGTACAAGGCTAGAGTTGTTGCTAGAGGTTTCAGTCAGAGAGAGGGAGTAGATTACAATGAGATTTTCTCACCAGTGGTCAGACACACTTCCATCAGGGTGTTGCTAGTTATAGTGACACATCAGGATTTGGAGCTTGAACAACTTGATGTGAAGACCGCTTTTCTACATGGAGAGTTGGAGGAAGAGATATACATGACTCAGCCAGATGGTTTCCAAGTTCCTGGCAAGGAAAAATATGTTTGCAAGTTGAAGAAGTCCTTATATGGGCTTAAGCAGTCTCCGAGGCAGTGGTACAAGAGATTTGATAGCTACATGCTTGAGTTGGGCTACACAAGGAGTTCATATGATTGTTGTGTCTACTACAGCAAGTTGAGAGATGAGTCATTCATTTATCTGGTGCTTTATGTAGATGACATGTTGATAGCCTCAAAGAGTAAGCATGAGGTTCAGAAGTTGAAAGGACTTCTTAGTGCTGAGTTTGAGATGAAGGATCTGGGTGCAGCTCGAAAGATACTAGGAATGGAGATTCTTAGGGATCGAAGTCAGCGGAAGCTTTTCTTGTCACAGAAAGGCTACATTCAGAAAGTGTTGGCTAGGTTTGGCATGTCTACAGCCAAACCTATAGACACTCCTAGCGCTGCAAATATTCATCTCACCACCATGTTTGCTCCTCAGTCAGACGAGGAGAATGAGTATATGTCTCGGGTTCCTTATGCCAGGGCGGTGGGGAGTTTGACGTATGCTATGGTTTGCACGAGGCCAGATTTAGCACAGGCAGTCAGTGTTGTGAGCAGGTTCATGGGGCAACCGGGAAAGGAACATTGGCAAGCTGTGAAGAGGATTTTCAGGTATCTTAGAGGTACGTCTGATGTGGGTCTCATTTATGGAGGTGATACCGAGTGCTTAGTTACAGGCTACTCTGATTCTGATTATGCTGGTGATGTTGACACGAGGAGATCGATGACTGGTTATGTATTCACTTTGGGAGGTTCTGTGGTTAGTTGGAAGGCGACTTTGCAACCTACAGTGACGTTGTCTACTACGGAAGCAGAGTACATGGCTCTGACAGAGGCTGCAAAGGAGGGAATATGGCTGAAAGGGCTGGTTAGTGATCTTGGTCTACATCATGATCAGGCTACTGTGTACTGTGACAGCTTGAGTGCAATCTGCCTAGCCAAGGATCAGGTCCATCATGAGAGGACCAAGCATATTGATGTCAGATATCATTTCCTGAGGAGTGAGAGGAGAATCCGGGTGAAGAAAGTGGGAACTGCTGATAACCCCGCTGATATGTTCACCAAACCTGTTCCACATAGCAAGTTTCAACATTGTTTGGACTTGCTGAACATCAGAGCTGATTAGGTCCTCTATGGGTAGTCCCGGGAGTGGAGGGCGAAGTCTACTCATCTGGCATTGTAATGGTGCGTCTGGAGTTTCTGCTTTGAGGATTCAAGTCAAGGTGGAGATTTGTTGGTATGCCTTGAATCTGTATTAGCCGCTTTGACCGGTTAAATGGGGATCTCGCTGCCCGGTCAGCGAGTCGGGGGGGTCCAGGGGGGCAGAGCGCACCCTGGCCTGGGGGTCCGGGGGGGCGGAGTCACCCCCGGTCCGATGGTATAGCTTGTCTCTTTATTGGACTGCTGTTGATTTGGGCCGAATTGTGTTTTGGCCCAGTTTGTTAGGGTTTAGTGGAGACAGCATATAAAGTGTCTCTCTTCTCTCTGTAAACATTAATTCTGATATAGTGAATCCGTCTCCCGTGGATGTAGCCAAATTGGTGAACCACGTAAATCTTGTGTCTTGTTATTTTCGTTCATATTTTTTCTGTTCTTTCTCCATTCCGCACAACATGTAAGAAGCTGGTTTCCAAACCAGCTGGTCTTCCCTCTCAAAAAGCAAAAATGGTTTTTGTGTTGCATTTCTAATAGAGATTGAGAAACCATGAGCTAGTTCATTATATATATATATATCATCATGGTTTTCGTTGAATTGTGTATGTTTAGGAAAGTATGTGGAGGTTCCTGGTCATGATGCCAGAGATCAATTAAAGCTTCATTCCTTGTCCAATTAGCTATCCAAAAACTAGATGATCCTTTACCTAACAAGATTCTAGTATGTGCCTCAGCAATAGAATTGATATTCAGTAATATCTTTCAAGGATCTGAGGTCCTTGCTGAATCTAGAAGGGGCCAGATCAGCTTAGCCTAGAGAGTATCACCTTTCTTAAGATTCTAATAGAGTTTTAATGAGAAAATCTTAATGATGTTATCCAACATCAAAAAATTAAGTTCATTATGAGTTACGGGTTGGCAGAGTGAATGCCAAGCCTTCCAGTATTTTCTACTTTCAGTTTCTATGCCCCCCCCCCCCTCTCCAATAGAAAGTTTTCAAAGATCCTTTCTATCTTTTGGAAGGTGTTTTTGGTGGGGTACAATACACGGCAAGTATTTTGAGGAATGGCAATAAGCACATGCCTGATCAGAACTGCTCTGCCTACCCTGTTGAGCCATTTATTTGTCCATTTCTATATTTTAGCTTTGATTCTCTTTATCATAGGCTGAAAATAAATGTTATTTTTCCTACCTTTTAATATTGGTACTCCTAGGTAGGTAAATGGTAAAACACCTGCTTGCATTTTAGTTGTGGACTTAATCAAGTTAAGTCTAGTTTGAACGGTCTTGTTACAAAATAAAAAAAAACACTCTTGCTTAAGTTAACAAGTTTTCCTTTAGCATTCTAATAATGCTCAAGGAATGTGACCAGATTAGTGAGGTTTCTTTGGTTTCTTTGACAAAAATTTCAGTGTTTTCAGCATATGATAAATGTGAAACACTGCTGATTAACTCACCAGGGATAGAAAATCTATCTATAAAACCTATTTGGGGCATGCTCTTAAGACCCTTATTCAGTAATTCAGTAATAAAATTAAAGAGGATTGGTGAGAGGGGGTCCCCCTGTTTTAAACCCCTTATTATTTAAAAAATTCCATAAGGGCATCCATTAATGAGTAGAGACAACCGTGCAGAGCTAATGTTTCTAAATATGACTAATACAAACTACCCATTAAAGCCATATTTAAGGAGCATGGAGTTCGGTGTTAGCCAAGACACTTTATTGAATGCCTTTGTCATGTCAAGCTTAACTATCAGGTTTAGTCTTTGATTTCTCCTATCCAGTAGTCTAATTATTTCCTGCATGTTCAGTATACTATATGAGATTTCTCTACCTTGAATAAAGGCTGGATTGCTCAGGTGATTAACACTTATGAAGCACTGGTTTTAGTAATTCTGAGATTACCTTAGAAAAGACTTTATTAGAGAAACAAGAAAAACTAATTGGTCTATAATCTGAGAAACCAAGAGGTGTTTGAGTCTTAGGGATCAAGTTAATAAGAGTGCTAGTGATTTGTTTGGGAATGGGGTGTCTCTGTATGAATTGATATACTGCATCATGCATATTATGTTTAATTATATCCCAAAAGGCTCTATAAAATTTGCCATTAAAGCCATCATGGCCAGCTACACCATGTTCCCCTAGATAAATACAACATCCTTGACTTCCTCTAGTTGAACATGTTTGATTAAATTGGTGTTTTCCTCCTGTGAAATGATTGAGGGAATATATGATAGGAAATGAGTTAATTCAAAACCTGTGGGATCCTTATTTGTATCAGTTAGTAACTATGCGAAGAATTAAACCCCCAGTATCTCCTACTCTATCATGATCTGTGAGTTATTGATTGTCATTGTCTCTTATTTTTCTAATTCCGAGTCTGGCTTGTTTGTCTCTAACACTATTATGGAAAAATTTAGTGTTAAGGTCCCCATTTTGAAGCCATTTATTTCTATACTTCTTTTGCCAGAAGGTTTGTTCCTAGTGAAAAGCTAGAGTGTGATTAGCATGTGCCTGAGTTAAAAGTTGGAGGTCTGCCTAATTTCGATTAAGATAATTTCTCTGTTCAAGTTTAGAGATTTTGCTTTCAAAAATCCTATTATTCTTGAAAACATCACCATACACCTCTTTATTCCAGAGTTGGAGGTGTTTTTTAAGCCGCACTATTTTAAGGGGAAATCCTATCATCCCAAACTGATAGATACGCAAATTTCAGTTTGTACTAACCTGGTCCAGAATGAGTGGATCTGAAAGCCACATGTTTTGAAACTTAAAAGCCTTGGGATAGGTTTTCTGAGATGTTTTAGCTTATACTATTATAGGTGAGTGGTCAGAGAGATGTCTAGCTAGGATCTGAACAGAAGATAAGCTTATTTTACTAAACCATTCCAAATTAGGCATTGCCCTATCGAATATCTTAGACTATATTTGGTTATTTTATGTTTTTAGACCAAGTGAACAAATTACCTACAGTTTGCAAGTCATTAAGTTCATTTGTGTGAGTAAAGCTTGCAAAGTCATTTATGCTCCCAATTGAGGGTTGACTATCGCCTCTATATTTACTGATTGATTTAATAACATTAAACTCTCCAATTATCAGGGAGGGTTTATTATCAAACTGTAGGGAAGGCTTCTAAGTACTGAAAGAGATCTAATCCTTCTGATTTAAGATGTTTACCACATATTGCATACATGTTTAGATCGGTTTGGGAATTGGGAACATTGACTGAGATGAGGGTAAACTGGTCATGGGATTGAGTAACTAAACCTAAGAAGGGGTCCTTTAGCATTATCCAAATCCTGGATTCTGTAGATGGGAAGGCCAGATTAAATCCTAGCTTATTTCTAAACTCTTCCATTTTCCATCTTTTGTTTAGTTTCAATAGTATTCAAAATTGTTATGTCATGCATCATAATCAATTTTTTCAGTCCAACTAAAGAGTTAGTTAAACCTCTTACATTCCAAACTAGGATTTTAACATTCATCGATAACACTTTTTTTAGAGCTGACACGAGTAACTATATTAGGACTTTTTAAGAAATTCCTAATGTTAGTTTGAATATATATGATACCTGCCACCGTTGACAGGTTTAGTGGTTGATCCTAATCATCTTCAGTGGTGGCTCTTTTCCAAAACGTATTGCCTCGAATTAGTGGAGCCTCCAGTTGCAGCATTAGTTGGGGTTCCTGAATGGGCTGATTGTCCTTATTACTTTGAGTCTCTTTAGATTCCTGGGAGTCTTGAACCACTTATGTCTGGGAGGATTTTTGTTGAGTTCTTTTATCTCAAGGTCTTGATTGCCTAGCAGTTTTGTGTCCTCTTAATCTTGGCGGGTTCCTGCTTGACCATTTTTTGCAAAATGTAGAGAGTTAAATTTATTCTGCAGTATGTGTCTGAAATCTTTTAAAAAAATATTCTTAAAATAGTTCTATCAAAGACAAAGGGAGAAGGATTAGTGTTTCTCTGTGTTGTGTTCTGTTGTTCAGATCATCCGAGGCCCTCCAATTTGAGTGATTTCTCTTCAGGGTTTGCTCCTTATTTTTTGCTTTGATTTCCCATCTTTTGTGTACCTGCAAGGACTTAGAAGAGCTGCTAGCAATGCTATTATTATTAATCTTTACATTATTTGGCTCAATGGGGATTGGTTGTTGTTTTGGTACTGGATTAATAGAGAGATAAGATTGGGCAAGTGTTTGATCTGTCTAGATTCCTGCTTACTAACAATGGGTTCCTAGTTACTGACACTGGGGTTACTAACTAGAAGTGGTTGTAACCTCTGATCCTAATTGTATTGACCCTTTGGTTGTGCCCAGGGCTAATGTACCTTTTTTTTTGCATTCCCCATTTTTATGGCCAATTTTGTTGCATACAGTACAATATGATGAATGATCTTCATAGTTAATTTTTACCTTTTGATATCAATCACTGATCCTAGTCTAATCCTATCAGGGAAATGAAGGGTGATGTTATGGGCTAGCGGTCGGTCGAATTAGGCACTGGGATCCTATTCGGATTTACACATTATCAATAAGCCCTTGGAAAGCTGAGGGGTTAGCCTTCAAATTTATCCCAAAATTATAGGTTCGAATTCGTGCTTGCATCTGTGAATTTGTCGTTGCGTCCTTCTGACGGGGCCACTTCAAATTTATGGTTAAGTGAGGGTTTATCCTCCGAGATCCCTTGGCACTCTAGGGGTACGATTTGTGTGCCCCTGTGATGCACTTAGGGTCAATTCCAGGCTAGCTTTGAACCTGTTATCCGAGCTGATTAATGTTTCGGTGGTCCAACCCTCTAATTTATAGTTTATCTTAGAGCCCAGGGGCCTGGATCCTGCCTCATTTATTTCCCAGGGAGCCTTCGAGCCCAGAAGTTATGAGTAAGGGGCTCGATTCTTGGTCTCCTAATATGTGTTAGAGTCTGAGGATCTTCGAGCCCCAACAGGAAGAACTAAGGGGGGTAGACACCCATACTTCTAATCTGTGTTAGAATCTGAGGTCCTTCAAGCCCCAGTGTTTTAAGGATGGTGGATTCAAAACTCGCCCTTCTAATCTGCGTTAAAGTCAGAAGGCACTCAAATCCACATGTTTAGATAAGAGGTTCGACCTTCATCATTCTAATCTGTGTTAGAAATAAGGCATTCTAGTCCCAGTATTTATTGATAAGAAATTTGACCTTCGGACTTCTAAACTGTGCTGGAATTCGAGGCATTTGAATCCCAGTATTTAGGGATAAGAGATTCAATCTTTGGGCTTCTAAATTATGTTAGAATCCGAGGCATTCAAATCCCAATATTTAGGAATAAGGGATTCAACCTTCGGCCTTCTAAACTGTGTTGGAATTCGAGGTGTTAGAATCCCAATATTTAGGAATAAGAGATAAGGGATTCGACTTTTGGTCTTATAAACTATGTTAGAATCCAAGGTGTTCGAATCCCAATATTTAGGAATAAGGGATAATGGATTCGACCTTCGGTCTCCTAAACTATGTTAGGATCAGAGGCATTTGAATCCCAGCATTTAGGAATAAGGGATAAGGGATTCGACTTTTGGTCTCCTAAAATGTGTTAGGATCTGAGGCATTGGAATCCCATTATTTAGGAATAAGGGATAAGGGATTCACCATTTGGTCTCCTAAACTGTGTTAGAATCCGATATGTTCAAATCCCAGTATTTAGGAATAAGGGATAAGGGATTCGACCTTTGATATCCTAAACTGTGTTAGAATCCGAGGTGTTCGAATCCCCATATTTAGGAATAAGAGATAAGGGATTCGACCTTTGGTCTCTTAAACTATGTTAGAATCCAAGGTGTTCGAATCCAAGTATTTAGGAATAAGGGATTTGACCTTTGGCCTTCTAAACTGCATTAGTAAATGGGGAGTTCGAATTCAGAGCAAGAAGCGGAAAGGCCACAAGGGCATGATGCTCACTCTTATTTCTGGGCACGTGAAGTCCCTGTTAGATTCCACGCACACCACTTTCCCTATAAATGCCTTAACTTTCTCCCCCATGCGGCCCATTTACCCATGTACTTCCTGTTTTGCGTGGTGGTCCGAGGTAACGATTGCCATTTATTCCCTATATAAAAAGTACCTTTCAGCGCTGTTACTCCACTTTTCCCAAATCATTTTAAAATTTCAAAAACACTTCTTCTCCCTTAGAGCAGTACTCAGGAGCTTTCTTCCCATTAATTTTTCTAGAGAACTCCGCCCGCCAACCAGTAAGTTTTCTAACCGTTTTTGTCTTTTAGCAATGTCGCAAACACCATCAATGGGGAAGAACTCCATTTTGGCCTACTTTTTGGTTGTGTCTTTCGTCAGCAGTGTAGAAAATTCTCACCTTCAGGATTCCTGCGTCGTTCCCTACTTTGCTGCCGGTTCCCCTTTAGATGGTCTAGAGGCTAGGGAAAGCTCAGCTAGTTGTTCGGAACCACCTAAGGGTTTCCACCGCAAGTGGTTTTCATTGAGATCTCAAGTTTCGAGTTGGGCAAAATTTCAAGAAGATAAGGAGGGCCGTCCTTTCTTCTTCGAGAAAATTCTAACCCCAGTCCTCGAGAGCCCCCAGCCAATTGCATCGAAAGCCTCCGATTTATTATCTACTCTGCCTCTATGGGTTAAGATTTTGGGAGATTTGCGACTGGAGGTCCTTCGAGATGATGAAAATCCAAGGGATACGAGGCCTGGTCGGTGCACAGTCTACGAGCGCCACCTCCAATTTGGGATGTGATTTCCCTTACCCCCGATCCTCTCTCATCTTCTTGAGGAACACCGGATAGGTGTGGCCTAGCTTCATTCAAACGTCATACTCCCTGTTATGGCGTTCCTGACTCAATGTAGCAGTCTGGGTATTACCCCTAGATACGAACTGTTTAGATCCCTATACTACATCTCAGCTAGCAGATCCGTAGTTCACACAACCGATGGTAGGGATATGAAACTTGGGAGGATCGTAACCCTTAGTAATAGGTTCTCAAATCACCTCGTAAAGATCTTATCGAATTACAAAGGGTGGCACAGAACCCCCATATACAACTTCGAGAAAGAGGCAGAGGAGTACTATGTACCCAGCTGGAACCTGAGACCTAAGTTCGAGAATGCTGTCACCTAAGTCACTCCGGAGAGTGTGGTGGAAGATGCGAATCAATTGCTAAGTGACCCCCTCAACATTTTGAGGAATTTTGATTTTGTTTGGACTGAGGGGTTTTACGAGTGGATTTATGGCCATAAACCAATTATGATACCCCCCTCTAGCAGAATCTTCAAAAGAACCTTCAGGAAAAGGAAAAGGAATGAAGAAGGTAGTTGAGGGCGACCAGCCTAATAAGACTAAGAGGCCTTCTACTGGCGATAAAGGGGCTTCAAAGAAATCAAAGGAAAAAAAATTCAAGGTTGATGGGTCGAAGCCCTCTAGGCCTGTTTTGAAGACCATCAAAACTAATTTGGAACCCATACAGGCAAGCAATACTGAAGAGCCCCCCTTTAGGAGTTCCTCCCCACCTTCTAAAGGTGTTTGCGGCATCCTTGTTTTTTACTTTGATTGCTTTAAGTTTTCCTCCATTTTGATTCTTCTTTTTATTTCTTCTAACATGTGCTTCTCTTTTTTTCCAGTGGAATTTGCCAATATGCTTGGTCTCAGAAACGAAAAAGAATGAGAGGTTGTTTTTTAGGGGACCTACCAAGGGGTTCACTCTGGGCCTCTGATCCCAGGTTCTATCCAAACCGAGCCCATTTCAGAGGTTCACTTGGAGGTCCGTGATGATTCTGTGAGGAATAAGCAGCTTGGGAAGATGTTTCTCCACCTGCCCCTTCCCTCAGAGGTAGCGGACTGACTAGTCCATGCCACATTCGAACCCTCTCATCTAGATTGAAGCTGGCGGCTCCAGGAATACTAAGTTGTAAAATGGTCATCTTTCAGGGGAGGGTGATCCAACCCATCCAACCACGATGGGTTCTGCCCATGCTTCTTTCTCGGAGGGACCTGCTTTGCGCCTGCTCTGAGTTTTGTTGTCCAGATCTTTGTGGCCAAGGCTAAGGAAGTTGAAGTGGCCCCTACTAAATCCAAAGAGCTCAAGGAAGAGCTGAAGAAGGTTACCTCTGACTACAAGGAAGAATTAGAGAATGTGGCCTCTGATTATGAGGTTGAACGTACAACATGGCCCTTGAACACAAAGAGGAACTAGAGGAGCTGAGCGTAGAGAAGGACACCCACCCGAGGGAGCTAGAGATGAAACTGTGGATGGCCTAGGCGGCTAATGGAACTCTCATCAATGGGAATGCTAAGCTGGCTAAACTTTGTTCTCCTGAGCAACAAGCTTCTGTTCTCGAAGCCTACACTAACAAACTCGTGAAAACTCTGGGGTTTCGGGACATCTTTTCGTCCCATTATTTGGTTTTGATAGGGTTCACTTGGAAAAACATGGCATGTTGCCTCTGCAAAGAACTCCCCTCTGAGTATGCAACTATACTAGATGTTCATGAGAACAATACAGAGCTGGAGCAGCTAAACCACTTTTGGTGGAAATCTGTCCAGGATGGGGGCATCAAACTCCCATTTCTTGACTATCTAAAAGCCTATGGAAAGTTCTTATTGGTGGAGGAGATCTGCGATCTGGAGTCGGACGAAGACAAGAACTGGGCTGGCCCAGCCCCCCCCCCCCCTCCCGTGAAGCCTCGGCGAAGGTCTGGTCCTTCTCCTGCAAGCTCTAGCCAGGCGAACCCTAGCATAGGAAAAAATGTAGGAACTATTTCCCTAATGCCTCAGATGTATTTCTTATATTTTACTTATTAATGGAAAAGTTCTGTTTCTCTTACTTATGTGTTTCCATTTTTTTCACTCGTAAACTCTAGACTTGGTACCTTATCGCCCTCCATCTTCAGAGGGGTACATCTTTTGACTTATTTTTTCAAGTCATGAAAGAATGATATCACCGGATCGAAAAGTGGGTATAGGGGCATCAGATTGAACCCTCTTGATTCCGGTACAAGTCCATCTAGCTTGAAGAGGTGCTTCAAGTTACACACAAAGAACTTAGCTTATGGCGCAATGGACAACACGAGAGACAAGGGAACTTCTCAACACACTCAGTCATTCGAGGGAAGAATATTTCTCCTTAGCCACAACAAATGATGAGATTTTGGGAGACTACCGCTCTCTCTATGATCGACACAATAAGGTCCTCAAACTAATTACCACCAAATCCAGATTCTCTTCCCTAAATGAGTGTGTTACTGCCACTAAGGCTTTTAAGGTTTCTGATAGGGGGTTCTCTTCTCATGCCAAAGAGACCATCAAGCGCTATTGTCGTGAAATGAAGGGGCATCAAGTGGCTACGTAAAAGGCTCGCGGTGGCCTCTTGGCTGCCATCTCTAAAGTTGTGGAATGGAAGAAGCAAATTGATGAGTATTGGTAAACTATAATCCCTACCTTCGAATGGACCGTCAGGGAGAACTATGCCATTATTGGGGTTGCCTTTAGAGATAAGGAGAAAGCTGAGAGGGAACTTTCTGAGTTATATGAAATGTACAAAGCGACTGCCATCAGTCTTCGGGCGTATGGGCTTTAACTTGGGACGGTCGAGGCTCCCCTGGTTGAGGATTTTTAAGTCTTTCTTTAGGATACCATTAGCATTATGGAGCAAAAACACATCACGAGGAATCCCAAGTACCGAGAAGCTTATGACGAAACCCAAAGGTGGCTGGGCAAATTGTGAAAAAAGAATAAGAGTGGAGCTTTGAGCTTCCACACCGCTCTTAGAGTAAGTGATGCTTCAGACCTAGCCGAGGCCTCTCGTCCCGAGGTCTCGACCCCGGAGGTTAACTCAGCTGGCAACCCAACGGGAGTCTCCAGCCGAGGGAGGGGTTCTTCATCTAGTAGATGAGGCAATACTGCTGGCCAAATCCGAGCGCCTCCCTTCAACGATGAAGATGGGCCTTTGGTGAGAAGATCGAGGTGATAGGTCACTCGAACCCTCAAATTTTTCTTGGTGATTGGAGGCCGTGAATATAAGCCTCGCAGTAGTAGTTTTTTTCTAGCTGTATGTAAGTAGCTATTGTAATCGTATCTACATACTTGTAAGCCATTATGGCCTTGTATTATTGGAATAATACTCTTTGCTCCTTGTTATTTTCAGAGCATTTTAGCTTTCATGAAATGTAATAGCCCTTCGAACCAAGTTGAGTTTTCCAACTTGTTTTTCTTCCAACTTATCGTTTGACGAGTTATGTTAACCCTTCAAACGCTTTTACAAGATCTGTGCCTTGGGCGTCTGTTATGCTTTCAAAGTGACTTTTTGTCCCAAAATGTTTGAGGGGTTGTGTCGGCCCATTGAACATTATGTAAGGTTTGGGCCTTCAACAGATGCACTTTAAGGGGACTTTTTGTCCCAAAATGTTCGAGGGGATGTGTTCGCCCTTTGAATGTTACGCAAAGTATGTGCCTTGGGCGCTTGATGCATTTTTAGGGGATTTCAACCCTAATTGGTTCAACGGGATTTGTTGACCCTTCGAGAGTTTTGCAAGGTCTGTGCCTCGAGTGGTCGATGTGCATTCAATGGGCCTTATCAGCCCTTTCTAGTGTTTTACAAGGCATGTGCCTTGGGCGCTTAATGCACATTCAAATGGCTTTGTTTTCCCTTCAAATATATGTTGCTCCGATTTGAGGAGAAAGACACTTGATGTGCACTCGATAGGCTTTGTTGGGCCTTCAAGTAAATTTTTCTCTGATTTTAAGAGAAAGGTGCTTTATGCGCACTTGATAGGTTTTTTTGGCCCTTTGAGTATATTTCGCTCCGATTTTAGAAGAATGGGGAACTTTTTTTCCCGTGTGTCCACGTGTGTTTTAATTCTCAAGAGCAAGAATCGATTATAAGAAACACGCTTCCATATAAAATTAGCAAAAAATGGAGGAACCCTATCGACTCGCATCTCTGCTTTGTCGAGGGTGTCCTCCGACCCAAGCTTACTTTGAGCCGGGCCCTTTTTTGGCCTCACCAAGTCTATTGGGATTTAGGAGAATAGTACCTCCTAAGGTTAGAAATGTTCCATCTGCGAGAAAGTAGTCACCTTGGGGGTTTCTAACACGTAGCTGCCTCCCGAGTCAGCTTTGACGAATCGGTAGGGTCCCTCCCAATTTGCTGAAAGCTTCCCCTCCGGCTTTTTTCGGCTCTTCTCGTTTCTCCTCATTATGAGGTCTCTTGGGGAAAACTGGACTTTTTTCTGGTCATAATACTGCTTAACCCTTTCCTTGACCTTGGCTTCGTGGAGGGATACATTCTCTCTTTTTTCAAGAAGGTCCAAATCCAGACGGAGCTGCTCGTCATTGACCTCTTGACATTTTTGCTGATGGCAAACCTTCGAAAGGTTGGTAGCTTTATCTCCACTGGAATGACCACCTCCGAACCATAGACCAGGCCATATGGGGTTTCTCCCATGACAGATGACTCTGTTGTTTGGAATGACCAAAGTATGCTGGGGAACTCATTAATCTAGTTCTCGCTTACCCCTTCGAGCCTCGATCGGATGTCCTTGACAATGTTTTGTGACCCTTTGATAGATTTTGCATTCCTTACACCGGTCTCTGGATGGGTCATTGACGAACTGGGCACCATTATCGGTTATGATTGTTCGAGGGATCCCAAAATGGCATATGATATTCTTCCAGCAAAATCTAATCACCATTTTCCCTTTTACGCCAGTTAGGGCTTCAGCCTCGATTCACTTTCTAAAGTAGTCTACGGCTACAATCAGGTATCAAAAGTGACCCGGGGCTTCCGATGAAGGTCTTACCATATCAATCTCCCATCTGTTAAATGACCAAGAACAATTGATGTTCATCATTTCTTCTTGAGGGACATGGGTGATTGGCACATGCCTTTGGCATTGGTGGCAGGCCTTGATGTGCTTCTTTACCTCATCAAACATCTTCGATCAATAGTATCCAGCCAGAAGGAGCTTCTTAGCTATTGCTCGAGCCCCCTGGTGACTTCCACAAGCCCTTTCATGGGTTTCACGTATCAGTTAGTCAGCTTTGTTAGGGGATACGCATCGGAGAAGCAGTTGGAGGTGGCCTCTGTGATAGAGATGTCCCCGTGGATGACGTATTTGAGTGCCTTTAGCTTAACTTTCCCTACTTTGATGGCATCTTCCAAAAGGGTACCATCTCAAAGGTAGCTAATAATAGGCGTAATCCATGACTTCTGTTCTTCCACTACCATCACAGTTGCTTCTTCCTCGAAGCTACGCTTGCTCAGCATTTCCACCATTAAGTGCCTTTGGGATTGCAAGTCCAGGTCTGATGAGAACAATTTGCTCAAGGCATCAGCCTTATGGTTATTCTCTCAAGGGAATTGAGTAAGGGTATAATGGTGAAAATGTTCAAGGAAGAGCTTCACCACTTCTAAGTAATACTGCAAGCTTCTTTCCCTAGCCTCATATTCCCCCTTGACTTGAAGGACCGCGATTTGGGAATTTCTAAATATGTCTAGCCTTCGAACTCCCAAATCTTTGGCTATTCAAAAATTGGTGATCATTGCTTCATATTCCGCTTCATTATTCGTGGCCTTAAAGTCAAAGTGTAGGGTATAAGGATAATCCTTCTATTTGGGGCTCGTGAGTAAAACTCCGGCCCCACTACTTCCGGTGTGTGATAATCCATTGTTATACAACTGCCATGTCTCTTTGGATTCTCGTTCATTGTCCACTACGATTGATTTAGTAGTTTCCACAAAGAAATCTGCTAGGGCTTGGCTCTTAATGGTTGTTCTTGGGCGAAACTGGATGTCATGCTCACCTAGTTTGATTGCCCATTTCATCATTCGTCATGAGGCCTCCGGCTTAAGTAGCATCTACCTAATTGGATAACTGGTGAGCAAGATGATCTTGTGAATTTAGAAGTATGGCCGAAGGCATCTCGCTGCATGGACTAGGGCCAATATTAGCTTTTCGAGGGTAGTGTATCGAGTTTCCAGACCATGCCTTGCTTATGAAGTAAACTAGGTGTTGGGTTTTTTCCTTTTCCTTTACCAGAATGGCATTTATTGCCAAGGGGGATGCAGAGATGTATAAGTATAAATCATCCCCCTTGTCTGGTTTCATCAGGGTGGGAAGGCTTCATAAGTGCTCTTTTATCTTTCGGAAGGCATTGTCACATTTTTGTGTCCATTCAAATTTTTGGCTTTTCGAAGAAATTCAAAGAATGGCAAGTGTTTTACGGCCCCCTTTGAAAGAAATCGACTAAGCGTTGTTAATAATCATGTTAACCTTTGAACGCCTTTAACCATTTGAGGGGGCTTTATGCTTATCAGTGCTTCGATCTTTTTGGGGTTCACATCGATCCCTCTCTTCGAAACCATGAATCCCAGGAATTTTCCTGCTCTGACTCCAATCACGCATTTAGCTGGGTTAAGCTTTAGATTAGACTCTTGAAGCCTCTGGAAGGTTTCTTCAAGGTTCAACAAGAACTGGTCGAACCTTCTGCTTTTGACCACCATGTCATCAACATATATTTCAATGTTCCTGCCAATCTATTTTTCGAAGAGTTTGTCAACCAACCTTTGGTAGGTGGCCCCTGCATTTTTCAGGTTGAATGGCACTTTATTATAGAAAAATTTCCCCATATCTGTTATGAAAGATGTTTTTTGCTTATCCTTCTCCACCGTGAGTATCTGGTGGTAGACCTTATGAGCATCGAAGTAGGCTAACACCTCATATCCTGCTATAGCTTTGACTAGCACATCAATGGAAGGCAGAGAATAGCTATCTTTGGGGAAACATTTGTTGAGATCCGTGAAGTTTATGCACATTCTCCAACCCCCATCGTGCTTGGGGACCATCACCAGATTTGCTATCCATTTGGGATAAAATACCTCTTTGATAACTTCGGCTCGAAGAAGTTTTAGAAATTATTCTTTTATGGATTCTTCCCTTTCGGGTGTGAATGATCTTCATTTCTGCTTGATTGGCTTTTGGGACGTGTCTACATTCAGTTTGTGGACCATCAGCTGCTTAGGTACCCCTGTGAGACCAAAGGTGTCCCATGAAAACATGTCAACATAATCATCTAGAAGGTCCTTCTATTACTTTCTCGTTGCAGGTAGTATCATTTTTCCCACGGGCACCGTTCCTCTATCTCGGATGGCCATTGGCTCCGTGTCCGTGGGCTTGATTTCTCCATTGACCAAAGCCACCATGTTCTCCTTTTTAGCTTCTTTAAAAGCTAGAGCCAAACAGCTCTGGGCCGCCAGTTAGTCTCCCCTTATGATTTCTATCCCCATCTGGGTGGGAAATTTCACTGTCAAGTGATAAGGGGACTATATGGCTCATTCCTGGCATATCCAGGGCCGTCAGAGTATCACATTGTAGAGGGATACGACATCAATCACTATGAAGCTACAATCTATCATGACCTCCTTGTCTCCATCAGATACTTTAACCTGGAGGGTCACGACCCCTAGGGGTAGCACCATTTTCCCGGTGAAGCTAGACAAGGGAGAGGTTGTTCTCCTCAAACTTTTGCATCCAAGTCTTAGTTGATCAAAACAGTTGGCAAACATTACTTCCATGTTGCTGCCATCATCCACGAGCACGCTTTTGATGTAGCAATCTCCAATGGTCGCATGGATCACCATTGGGCGTGTGTGGGGTTCATCTTGGCACCGGGTCAGCTTTCGAGAAGGTGATTGTTTCTTTTGGCCAAAACTGCCTCTAGAAGGGTTCTTTAGGGGGCACATATCGGGATTGGGCTTTGATCATGGTGTTCGAAGTTTGGTCACCTACAATTCCATTGATGAAGTTGATCATCGAATTTTCCTCGTCCCTCTGGTTTCTGTCCAACCGAGCCTCGGTATCAGTCCAGATTCCTACCTGGTTTCTATATTGCTTTCCGTCATTTGCCTGATGTTCTCTACCACTTTGATTGGCTCTTTTCTTGCCTTTCTAATGGTTTTTCCTCGCCCCCTCGAAGAGGATTCTCCTCTCGGTCTTTCGACGCAGTCTGGGAGCAAACCCTCTCTTGGGCATCTTTCAACTTCCTACTTCAAGTGAGTACATTCATTAGTGTCATGGCCTCGCTCTTTTTTTATGGTCACAAAATTTGGGCAAATCTCTCTTTTTGGGGTGATTACTGCCTAGAGGGAGGTTCTGAAATACACCCTTGTGGATGTAGTGTATTTCTATCAGGGACTTGGTTAAGTGAACATAGCCCTCAAAACCTTTTTTCGGAGGGTCGGGCATCCGCAACCTTGATTCGAAGACTTTAGGCCCCTTTTCACCCCATCTATCCCCCTCCAGCTTCCTCTTTGTGACTTCTTTGATCTTCGAATAATGTTCCATGATATCTTGTAGTTGTCGCAGAGTTTCTGGTTTCTTTGAAACCAGCTTCTTATACAAGTCAAGGTTGGACATCCCATTCATGTAACCAAGGATCATCTCATCCTCAGTTTGATGAATCACACTAAGGATCTCGTCTATATAACAATGATAGAATGCCTCCGTCGATTCACCCAGCCTCTTATTCCGGTAGAGCCTCTTAATCACACTAAGTTTCTGGTTTCTTTGAAACAACTTCTTTTACAAGTCAAGGTTGGACATCCCATTCATGTAACCAAGGATCATCTCATCCTTAGTTTGATGAATCACACTAAGGATCTCGTCTATATAACAATGATAGAATGCCTCCGTCGATTCACCCAGCCTCTTATTCTGGTAGAGCTCTATCAGGGTTTTCGTAAACCTATTCTTTTGGAAGAATTATCCCAAAAAGGCCCTTCCAAAGTCTCTATACGAATGTAACGACCCCCTACCCAGCTTGTTAAACTATTCTTGCACCTTTCCTCGAAGGTAGCTTCCGACCAGCTTGCATATCTGTTGTTCGTTAAAGTTCTTTGAATTCATCGGACTGAGAAAGGTATGTATGAACTCTCAGGGGTCCGAATTTCCACTGTATGTGGGGAGCTCCTCAGGTGGTTTCACATCGCTGGGCTATTGGGTGGCCACTATCGTGGGGCTAAAGGGGGAGGCAGTAACTTGGCTCGAAGGCCCAATAAGCTTGTTAAGCTCTCTCGTCAAGGTGTCACTCATCCTCCTCCCATCTGTGGGTCTCCATATTGACTTGGCCAGAGTGGGGTGTCAAAACCAGGGATATGGTTTGAGGCCATGTACTTGGACTGTGATTCTCCCATCGTCGAATTGTAGTACAACTCAGGGCGGTAAGGGTCATAGGAGGGGACCTCAAGTCGAGGTCCTAAGTATATCTGACTCTCGAAGCCTGGAAAGAACCCCATCGGTCTATCTGTCGAATAAGGAATTGTTTGGCTCAAAATTGGAGGCATTGAGATGGATGCACAGTATACCAGCATTTGGGCCATGCTTAGGAATGTTAGTTGGGGCCGTATCTGGGCCCCAATATCCGCTTAATAAGATACTCATTCGGGGGGGGTCTGCATCTAGAACCTCGACTGCACCCCCAGGGGCATCGAATGTGGGGACCCCAGCTGCTACTGGACCATCTTTTGATAGAGCATTGGAGGCTTCGCCCAATAGCCAGAAAATCTGATGACTTGAGCCCATAATACTAGGTCTTACTGTGCCAAGGGCAACAAGCTGCTCGTGCCCCTCGTAGCCCGAGCGGCCTCTCTGTTAGCCTCTACTTGTGAATTTGTTATAGCCTATGTGAACTGCGGCTCGTCCTCCCTTGGTCAGTGCGCCTAGATTTGTGACGTAGGGGCTTCGTTGCCTCCTACCCAAGGCTTAAAACCGACCTCCATGGTTCTTGGGGGTACCTCAAATTCTATTCGAGAAGCCTCCAAACCCCTTATCTCTGGGATCTGGACAAGGCCAACTTCTGGAGGCTTATTACCTGCACTAGAGGGAGTGGAGTTTGGTTTCATATTGAACCTACACCCTTTCCTGGTCTGATAAGGGGATTATACTTCTTCGCCGATGTCTAAAGTCTTGCCCTTTAGCCATTCACTCATGCGTAAGGCACTTGCCGTAGATGTGGACATAAACTGAAAAGAGAAACACAGATCTAACTAACTGTCCTACTGGGTGTGCCAACTTGATGCACCCAATTTACCACCGCCGCTGTGCCATCCTCCGTATGACGGAATCTACAAGACAAAGTCCCCGGAGGTTTTCGGGAGGAAGAGGTTTCGACATCCAAGTAAGTAAAAAGGATTACAAGTGTGTATTAGGAATGAATAGTTGAGTGTGTAGGGTTACCTTTAGCCTTTAGATAGGTTGGCAAGTAGGGCAACTGTTTTGTTTGCTTGTAGAGTAAGTACTCTCACATTGAGCCGTCCCAAGAGTTATTACCCAAAGAGCACTGTTATGGGCTAGCGGTCAGCCGTATTAGGCACTTGGGCCAAATTTGGATTTGCACACTATCAGGAAAGTTACAGTGAGGTCCATTTCAACACATAATCTTATGTTCGATGGCCTTGCTAAATTAAAGGATCATCAAATATCAGATTGCCTAACCGATTAGAAATATGTGAGATGGATTGGGGGGGGGGATCATCCAATCCATCCCAATTGGGGGATGGATTAGCAAGGTCATCGAACATACCCGTCCTAATGGGGCGGGTATTGAGGTAGTTTTGGTGAGGATGGGGCTATATGAGTATGAAAATGATACACCCCAAGGGTAGTGGGTCGGAAATGGATATAGTTCATACCCACCCCACCCTCGCCCAGTCCCACTATACCCGTTATGTGCACACTAATGCATTATACAATAAATGATTATTTATCCATAATGTACATGTTTTACGTATAATATTTTCATATAAATATTAATAAACTTTTAACATTAAAATTATTATTTTAAATTAAACTTACAGGTTTTTTTGGAGATATAGATGGGTTGAGTAAAATATATTTGAAGCGGGTATGGAGACCCAAGTGGGTGATGGGGCGGGGGGGGGGGGGATTTTAGGTAATACCCGATAGGGGCGAGGGTGTATTTTAATGTTGTACCCGCCATGTGTAATTGGGAGGGTATGAGTATGAAAATTTTAGATGGTGACAAGTATGAAGGGACCATAATTTGTACCCGCCCCACTCTATTGCCATCCCTATAAGGGAGACTCTTCATGGACATCAAAATATTTAGACCATTTCAATACATTTATATTTGAAACTCTAATATTCCTGTTTTACTTGATCCAACACCTTTGAATGTCTTCATCGTGCTCAAACTTGATGAATATATGATTGTGATCCAGAGACGTGATGATTGCCTCACCCTTGAAGCTTATCTTCTTGAACTGGAGATGAATGTAATCCAAAGTAGGGCGACAACAGGGGAATTTCCCAACTAGGTGTTTGTTGAATGGTTGAGCTAGTTGGCCAACCTCTTCTTCCTGGTAGGGAATGCAGATTTACCCTTTGAACTCCGTAGTTGGTTTTAGGTTTAGGTTGCGGCTGAGGCTAGGGATTGGATCGGAGTTAATGTTTGGCTTGGAGAGGACATCTCTATATGAAGCATTTTGAGTGATTAATCTTTGATTGTTGATGTTTTGGTTGCAAATTGCTGTAGATTTGGGGACACCATGAGATGGAGACTCCGCCATTGTTTCAGGTAGAGGTGTCGAGACCAAGAAGACTAGCCGTTAACAACAGGGTTTTGTCAGTTGAATAGGATTGTGTGGCTAGGATTTATTTGCAGTTTTTTGCTTTAATTTATATATGGATATTTGTAGATAGAGGGAAGAGCATTGATTATAGAGAGAAGTAAAAACAATTTATGGTTTTGTTTGACATAACCTATAAACTGCTCTACTTATAAGGTAAGCCGATTATAGTGTTCGGTAAAGTGCTAAAAAATAACTTATTTTTAAAATAAAAACTATTTTTGGGAAAAAACAGAAGATGGTTTCCCCCATGCTTTCAAAATAAGTCAGTTTTACGTATAAACACAACTCTTCCAAATACACCTTATAAAAGATAAAAATGCTTTAGCCCCACTTTTTCTTATCAGTACAGATATGACTCTTAGTTTTTTTGAAAGTGTAGTCTTACCTAATACCGACATTGACTTTGATAATTGTAACCTGATTCCGGAGACCATCATTGACTAAAATATGGCATTACCTAAAATTGAAAAGATGTGTGATGTGGTTAGTTCTTTCCAAATGATGGATGTGATCAAGGTGCACGTAAAGCCACGTTGATTTCTCTAAATCCTGCATCCGAAGTCCTAGATTGGATCTGGGCAAAGGCTCTGATGCATAATTCAGTATTTTTTTCCTCTGAAGATATAATCTTTAACATCTTTAGTTATTTCTTAGCTTGATATCGCGAGTTATTTAGTATTTATAGGACTCTCGAGCTGTCGTTTCTAGAGTAGCGGCTGACATGAGGGTCGTGTTGATTAGGGTTGGTCATGCTGACCCGTGGGTCGGGGCGGGTCAAGTGTCGGCCCAAATTGATCTAAACTTTAGGGTCAAATGGGTTGGGTCGGGTCGGACCGGATCACAACATCGACCCAAATCATAGTAATTTTTTATAAGTTATTAAAATAAAATGAATAATCTTTAAATACATTAATATTTAAATAATAAATAAAATGATAAATTATTTTCATACAATTCAAAATAGGGAAAAGTACAAAAATAACCCTATTAAATTTCAAAAGTGCAGATATAACTCTGTAATTTGAAAGTGTGAAACTAACCCTTGGTTTTTGAGCAATGGTACAGATATAGCCAAATTGCACTATTCCAATGTTGACTAAAGGAATTTAGGCGTTTACCTAATCTAAAAGAAAAAAATACCCTTGGATTTAAAACTAAAAATTTAATGACCATTATACCCTTAGGCTTTGCTACAGATCAACGGTGGTCAACGATGGTGAATGTCGAACTACCGCCGGCTGATGGTGGCCGGGTTAGATCAGTACTTTTATTAAAATACAAGGTAAGATCAACACTTCAGTAAAAATTACAGGGTAAAATTAGCACTTATGTAAAAAAGATAGGGTTAGAACAACACTGTCATAAAAAAATATCTTTTTGAGGAGCCCACTTTCTGAACATGCCTTCATTATAACTTCATAATCTAAGATATCATAAATATATTTATAATTTTTGTGTTAATTTCTAATTAATTTTCAATACTCCCTCTATCCCAGATAAATTGGCACATTTTAACTTTTGGAAGTCAACTTATCAATTTTCAAGTACTCCCTCTGGTCCTCTAAATATGGCCTCTTATAAAATGGTACAAGAATTTTAAAAGTTGGAATGAGTGGAGGAAGTTTTATAGGGAGAGTAAAAAGTAGAATGAGTGGCTGAAAATAATATAGATTTGCCAAAAGCGAAAGGAGTCAAAATAAAAAAACCATCCTAAAACAGAAAGTGAGTCATTATAAGAGGACCGGAGAGAGTATTAGTATCTTTATTTTTTAGTGTAAAAAAATTCTAGAAAATAATAATTTAAAAATATATGTGATGATGAATCCAATAAAATTTAACATGATAATAGTCATGCATAGATAATAAAGGAATTTGTCAAATTTGACTCAGTTTAACTTCCAAACTCAAAATATGCCAATTTATCTGGGACGAATGGAGTATACATATTCGGTCTTCATAATGAAAAGTTGGTTCTGTCCCTAGCGGTATCAAAGTAGCAATATGTGTCTATTTCTAATAACAAAGTTACCGAATTTCATAAGGAAATTATTTACCAAAATTTCTAAATTTCCTTCAGAAAGTATTTACCAAAATTTCTTACTTTCGTAGTGAAGAAATACAAATTATAAATATATTTACGATATATTAGATTATGAAGTTGTAATGAAGACATATTTATAAGGAGTGGACTCTCCTCAAAAAGATATTTTGTTATGATAGTGTTGATATGACCTTATTATTTTTACATAAGTGCTGATTTAAACTTGTATTTTTTTACTAAAGTGAAAATCTAACAATGTTTTGTTAATCAAAGTGCTGATCTAACCCACCCACCATCAGTTGGCGGCGGCGACCGATGGCGGTCCGGTGTTGACCACCATTTACCAGTGTTCACTGGTGTTGATCTTTGTTGACCAGCATGCACCGACAGAAGAGTTTGCGCACTTTCTGGGAAGGGTAATATAGTCTTTTTCCATTTTCAAAATTTCTTTTTTCAAAGGGGTATAATGGTCATTTTAAAGAATTCTGGCCAGTTTTGGTTGCCAGGGTTAGATTGGCACTTTTGACCAAAATATAAGGTTAGATTTGCACTTTCCAATTTTACAAGGTTATATTGGCACTTTCAACCAAAACATAGGGTTAAAAATGCACTTTAAAAATACTATATTTTATTTGATTATAAATTATTCACTTATTAAAGAAAAATACAATTATTTTGATTCTGCTTAGTAAGAATAATTTTAACGTTTCAATTAAAAAACTTTTAATAAAATTATATATATAATTATGAATATATATTTCATATTTTAATCAATATATTATTACAAAGCCTTCTTTTAGGCAGGCTAAACTTTAGGCCAAGGTTTATTGTGCAATTAGGTCGTCTTTCTTTCCAGCCGCCATATGGTTCGGCTTAAAGCCTTAAAGACGGATAAGGGGAGAAGTAGTTATCTATGTAATTGCGGTTTTTGTTGACCGTTGTTCCGGTCGAGCACTCTCTTTTCTTTGTCCAATTCTGTCTTACCAACCCGCGAGGAGTTGTTTCATTTGGGATGGGTTTTTTTTAAAAAATATGCTACTAAATCTGGGGAATATTGTACAATTAACAAAAAACTATATATATATATATCATAATCTCTAGAATCTTCATTTAATATTATATCATCTTCCTCGTATGTTTCTCTCGAAAACTACCGCCAACTGCCTTGACGCTGCCGCGAATCGCTTCACTCTATCGTGAACCGCTCCTTATCTTCTACTTCTGCTAGTAATTCCTCTTCCATTGCGAGAGGCACTGCTGTGGCGGCTCATCCAACAATCTGATAGCGATTCTTCTCTAGTGACAAAGTTGCGACTGGAGGTGTTGTCGTCACTTCGATCTTCGATGACGACCTCAATGTGATTCCGGTGAGAGGGATCCGATGTGGCACTGATGTCAAGAATTGATAACGGCGGCAAGGAGTTAACGGCGGCAAGGAGTTAACGGCGGTGGTGGAGGTTGAAGAAGAATGGAGACGAGATGAAAATGGGGACGGAGATGAGATTCATGTAGCACGTGAGACACGCGACCAAAATTGATGGGGTGGCTCGTGCGGGCATCTCACGCGCGAGATTAACGACGTCGACAACATTGGCAAGGTCGACGGTGCACAATAGAGGCGAGGTCGATGGCGCATGGATGAGGCGAGGTTGATGGTGCACGATGAAGGCGAGATCAATGACTCACGATGAAGGCCAAGGTCGATGGCTGATTGTGGAGGCAAAGGTTGGCGGCGAACGGTGGAGGCGGAGGTCGACGGCGGATGGCTGAGGTTTTTATAGTGAGGTGAGGTTTAATTTTGTTTTTTTATTTTTTCAAAGACTTGATGAGCCTTAATATTATTTGAATGAGCATATGACTGCCAAAGGTTTTATGGTGTAGTGGTTAGTACTCTGTGACTCAAAATAGAGGTATGGGGTTTGAGTCTTACTAGGATATTTATTTTTAAAATTTTATGTTCTTGAGGCACAGGTTGATGTTTAATATTATTTGACTGAGTGTATGTTTAGTAATGTGTCTTGGGTGTAGTGGTTCTAAGTCTCTAGACTTTGAGGTTAGCAACCTGAGTTCAAATCCCACATATCTTCTTTTGTGAAGAATTTTTCATTCTTTGAGGTACTGTAACTTTTTTGTTGATGTTTTATTTTTTTCCCCTCATGTTGATGTTTTTCATTATTTTGGTTAGGTATAGTTGATGTGATTTGATGTTTTGTAGTTTATTTGGGTGATATGGATTGATATTTGTAGTTTTTATTTTTTATTTTCTCATGTTGATGTTTTTCATTTTTCGACTAAGGGTTAGGGGATATGAGTTGATGTTTGTTGTGTCTTTTTTATTATGTTGATGTTTTTCATTTTCCGGATGAGATTCAGATGTTAGGATGAAACACAGGAATTTTGGGAAAGAGTTTTCTCATCTGATATTCACAGAATGAAAGAGATTTATACCCAAATATACATGAGCTGACTAGACTAACTAAGTAAAATACAAAGTCTATTACAATACAAAGTCTATTACTCCCCCTCAAGTTGGAGCATGAAAATCGAGAATGCCCAACTTGGAACATAGATGGATGAAGCTGCCCGTCCTAGTGCTTTGGTGAAGATGTCTGCCGGCTAATCCAAAGTGGAAATATGATGAGTAGAAATGACACGCGAAGAAACTAGATCACGAACAAGATGGCAGTCAATCTCAATGTGCTTTGTCCTTTCATGATATACCGGATTGGCTGCAATGTGGAGGACAGCCTGACTATCACAAAAGAGTCAAACCGGAGAAGAGTGGGAAACACCAAGGGAGCAAAGGAGAGAATAGAGCCAAAGGATTTCGCAGTAAGCATTGGCCATGGTTCTATACTCGGCCTCGGCTGAAGAACGCGAAATAGTATGTTGCTTCTTGGTCTTCTAAGAAACTGGCGAGACGCCCAAGGTGACAAAATACCCCATGACATAATGTCGAGTGATGGGGCAAGTTGCCAAGTCTGAGCCGCAGTAGGCAGTCAGAGACAAACTACTATCTCGAGAAAGAAATAGACCCTGTCCTGGGCTGCCTTTAACATAGTGTAGAACTCTTAATGTTGCAGACCAGTGATCCACTTTTGGCTGTTGCATGAATTGCGAAAGAGTATGAACTGCAAAAGTGGGCTCAAGCCTGGTGATAGTAAGATAGACCAACTTTCCAATAAGGCGATGATACTACTCACGGTGATCATAATCTGGACCAAAATCTTTGGCAAGGGCTTGCGTTGGATCCATAGGCAATGCAATGGGCTTGCAGCCGAGCATACTAGCTTTAGCTACCACCTCCAACGTGTACTTGTACTGAGAGACAAAGATGCCTGATAGATTTCACTCAACTTCCAACCCCAAAAAATACTAAAGAATTATGAGATCCTTCATATGAAAGCATGACGACAAGAACTGCTTGAAAGTAGATATAGAAGTTGAACTATCTCCAGCAATAATGAGATCATCAACATACACCAAAACATGAATAGTGTGACCAGAATGGGTAAGACTGAACAATGAGTAATTTGCATAGCTCTATCGAAACTCATACTAGCGAAGAGCATGCGCAAGTGTAGAAAACCAATTTCCTGGAGCTTTCTGGAGACCATACAGGGACTTATGTAGTTGACATACCTGACCAGGAAGTGCCTTGGAGTAGCCCGGTGGTAGAGTTATAAATACTAGCTCGTCCAAGTCGCCATGCAGAAAAGCGTTATGAACATTCATTTGGTGCAGTTCCCAATTTCGTACAGCAGCAATGGAAAGAAATGTACGAACTGTTACCATCATGGAAACTGGAGCAAAAGTCTCATTAAAGTCAATGCCTTCAATTTTGCGATTCCCTAACACAACAAGACGAGCCTTATAGCGTTCAATATTGCCATTAGACTTGTACTTGATGCGATACTCCCACTTAAAACCAATTGGCTTCTTGCTAGGAGGAAGAGCTATGAGAGACCAAGTGTCATTCCTTTCAAGGGCCTTAAGTTCGGTGTGTATGGCATCACACCAAGGAGTGTGTTGTATGGCCTCTGAGAAGCAAACTGGTTCATGTCCTGAGGTGACTGCTGCCAAGAAGTGAGCATGAGCCGGAGCAAATTTAGTGGAGGAGACAAAGCTGGTGATCAGATATGAAGTGGAAGAGACAATTGATTGAGAATCATCACGATGCATGGAACTGCAAACAAAATCCTTTTGTAAAACACTGGGTTTACGCTGGCGTGAGTTGTGCCAAACATCTAAAATATCTTCCTGGGCTGGGGAGCTGACTGCAGCGGGCAGCGGTGAGTAGTTGCTGGATGGCGCAAGCTTGGCTGCAAACAAGGGCTATGCTAGCGGAACGGCCGTGGATGAGTTTCCAAGGTCCGTAGAGATGCTCCCATTGACCGTGAAGGGGGGAGAATATGAGAACTCCCCCTTGTAGTGAGGGGTGAAGTATATGGAATGTCGAAGACAGCTGGATAAAGGTCAATCTGTGTTGAAGTGGGTGACGAAGACATGGATAGAACCTGGAATGGAAATACATCTTCAAAGAACACAACATCTCTAGAGAAGAAAAAATGTTACGATTCAAGATCATATAGATTCCGGCCTTGCTTTCCACTTGGATAACCCATGAAGACACATTTACAACTATGAGCAGCAAACTTGTCCATATGCCGAGGAAGAGTGGAGGCAAAACAGAGATAGCCAAAGACCCGAATATCTGAGTACGTCAGAGCTCATTGGAAAAGCAAATGAAAAGGAGTATGATTTTGAAGAACCGGCGTAGGAGTCCGGTTGATCAGATAGCATGCTGTAAGAACACATTCGCCCCAAAACTTGATCAGAAAAGCAGCCTGAAACCACAAAGCACGCACCACATTTAGGAGATAGCAATGTTTGCGTTCCACTATGCCATTTTACTAAGGTGTGTAAGCACACGAAGTCTCATGAATAATACTGTAGGAATCAAAGTAATCCTTAAGACCAAAGAATTCAATACCATTGTTGGATTCGAAACGGAAAACTGATGTCTGAAACTGAGTGACAGTTAATGCACAGAAATCCATAACCAGTTTTGTAACCTTTAACTTGTACTTAATTAAATAAACCCATGTAGCACGAGAGTAATCATCAACAATGGTAGCAAAATAAGAAGCACCACAAGAAGCATGAATTATGTATGATCCCCAAATGTCACAATGAACAAGATCAAACAAGCTTGTGGCCTTATTATAACTCAACGAAAAAGTAGCTCGTGTTTGTTTGGAATAAAAACAAATATCACAAGAAGTAGAACTCCGTATAGAATCACAAGGAACAGGTAAAGATGCTAAAATTATAGATGAGGGATGCCTCAGTCTTCGATGCCACAACTTGGCTGAGGTCACCTTCTCAAACTTGCTCGTAGAACAAGCATGGGCGGCTGCCGAGAAAAGTCGTAACCAGTAAACTCCATGTCTCTGCTCACCCACACCAATCACTATCTTCGTATCGCTTTCCTGAAGTATACACAACTTTTTAGTCAAGAAAAAAAAACAACGAGCATTTAGAAGAAACCTAGCAAATGATAGGAGATTGCATTCCAGTTTCGGAAGATACAGAACATGGTCAATTCTGGCAGACTAAGAGAAAACCAAAGAACCTTCCTTGACTACTAAAATAACACAGTTATCTAGAAGCTTACTGGGCACATGAGCAATATCAACAATATCATGTAGGATGGCAAGATTTCCAGTCATATGAAAGGAAACACCCGTGTCCAGAATCCAAAGAGAGTGCTTACCAATAGCATAGGAAGAATGAGTATTCATGGTGTTATACATCTGCAACATTGCCTGCCACTGGTGGGAGCCGAGATTCGAGCCTCGAGTGGGGGACTCCGGGAGGGACATAATGTCAGATGCTGGAGTGAGAGCTTGCTGCTGCACCAAGAGGGTGACTCAAGCTGGCGGATTGCCACGGCCACGACCGGCGCCTGGGTTGCGCAAAGCTGACTGGTGCACAAAACCCTCATGAACGTCATGGAGCTTCTAGAACTCGGAGAGGCCATGCCCCTGCTTGCCATAGTGAGAGCACATAGGACGACCGCCTGATCGGTCTAGTGCAGAGATAAACTGAATGCACACCGAAGGGACTGACTTGGACTGAGCCGCAAAGGCCATACCATCAGATTTGGTATCGCGTTTGAGCATGAGAGTCTTATGGCCTTTTTCTTGCACGACCAAAGTATAAATGCGATTGATGGATGGGAGAGGCCTTGCACCATGATGCTGGAGCAAAGAGTTCCAAAGGAGCCATCTAGCTCGAGAAGAAACTGATGAAGACACTCGACATTACGTTCTGAACGAATTTTGGCCGTGATATTACAAGTACAATTTGCGCAGAGACATGCTTGAAGGTGAACATATGTCTGAACTTCATCCCAAATTTTCTTGAGAGCGCCATAATATGACACAATAGTTTTCCCACTGTGGAAACAATTTTCCAAGTCTGCACGGAGCTACAGAAGGCGCAACCCATTACCGACAAAAAATCGATGATGCAGTTCCTCCCAGAGCTCAAAAACAGTTTCTGGATAAGTGATGAAAGATGATGAGGCTTCAAATGCATGTATTTTGCAAAGCATTTAACATCTCTTTTGATATATTTTTGTTGTAATATTTCTAGATTTAGGTAGGTTTACATGATAAGGGTTTTAGATAGTCATTTTCGGTTTTTATATCTAAATCCTTCATTTTGTAACCTATGTTTAGTCTAATGGATTTTTGGTCCTTACGAGCATCTAGATTCCTTTTTGTAAGCTTAATTTGTATATTTCTCATGAGCACTTAGGTGTGGTTTAGTGAAGGCCATTCGAAAGGATGGTAGAAGATGGAAGACCACTCACAAAGTGGTAGAAGATAAAGTGAAGAAAGGAAAGCAAAGCAAAGGGTGAAGAATGTTTTGAAGCAAAGTTTTGAGAATTTTCCGAGAAGAATCAGCCTCCAAGGGTGGTATCATTGGGTTCCTCTTCTTGAGTACTATAAAATTGACTACAAGAACTCCCAAAATGGATCAACGGTTCACCCGGATGAAGCAAAACAAAAAGGGACTTTTTTCCATCGGGACTCGCGACATGTGTGCCGCGACTCGCGAAATGTTGACCTGAGAGCTCACAATTTCCTGATCTGGTCGCGACTCGTGATGGAGGTATCGTGACTCGCGATAATTGCTCTGCAACTTGCTTTTTACTCCCTTTTTTATTGCACTATAAATATCTTTTCGCCCCCTTCTTCCCCAACTCTCTAAGCCCAACTTGGGGGCTCCAAAACCCTAGTTTTCAGCATTTTCTTCCATTTCTTCTTCTTTCTTTGTAGATCTTTGTTCTATGTTATGGGTTTTGATTATCTAACTTAGTTTTGTACTTGGGAGCAATTGATTGAAGCTTCCACACCTATGTAGTAAGAACCTTTATTTTACTCTTTCTTGAAGCATTTGTTATTTAGCATTCATGGGTTTAAATGTGATGTTTTACCTCATTTATGCTATGATTTGTTTGAGTATATGAAGTGTTTGTATGATTGAAGTGTTGGGGTGTTAGGAAATTTGCAAATTTCTTAGCTCTTTGACATGAGAATCCAAGAACATGGAATTAGAATTTCTTGTGCATAATGTGTTGTGATTCTTGCTTGATAAATATGTTAATGTGGATTGTTCTCATGTTTATCCTATAGATGCAATGCAAGGTTGAATCTTGAATGTTGTTTGTTCTACGTTTAGCCTAATGAATGCTATGTTTGTTTAAATGGCTATGTCTTTTGTAGAAGGCTGGTTGTTATCAAATATATGGTCCTTCATGTATAATGCTGTTGATGAAATACCTTTATGGTGTGGTTTTCATAGAGTGATTATCAATGAGGTTTGCAAATGGTGGTTGTTTGTCTTTGCGAATTACTTTTAAGAAGGAATGAATGTTTATCTTCGAATGAGAAGTTTTAGCATTTCTCATAGGTAACGAATGTGATAGAATGAATGAATGGTTCAATGATCTACATTAGGTTTGGAAATGGATATTAATTGCCCCCAAGGCTTTGTCTTTTGTAGTTTTTACCCCTTTTTCTTAGTTTGTTTGATAACTAGCATAGTTACTTAACTTTGCTAGTTATCTTGTTTTTTAATTTCATAATTTAGGACCACAACCAACCAAAACCCACCTTTTTACTTGCATATATATATATATATATATATATATATATATATATATCTACTTCTAGCATAATATAAACCTTATATGTTTAAACGCTTAAGAAAATCCCTCTTCTTTGTGGATGACCATGATTTGCCACTATCTACTTAATTGTATTTAGTAAGCATAAAGGGCTTATAAATTATAGCTTTGAGAGGTACGGTGAAGACCTCCCAGAAGATCGTAGAGACGAGTCAATAGATTGCACAACCCATCCGATGAGCATGGAATTGACACTATACCAGTCATCAAGATCAACATGGGCAACATCGTCCTGAAAGATGTGACCATCAATAAAACCTAGTTTACGTTTAGCCTTGAGTGCATTCTTCATCAAGGTAGTCAACTCCTGATAGTTATCGCCCTTAAGAACAATCGGACAGAGAGACAGGCCCAATTGATCCGCAGGGTAAAGGTAGAAGGGAGAAGAATGATCAAGAGGTCGTTACAGTGGCTGAGGGTCATTGTCACCATGGAAGCTCGAGGGCGGTGCTGGCGGTGGAGTGTCACTGGTGGGTAAAGGCGACGCCGGTGTGTTGACGATGCTGTCTGAATCGCTCATGGTTGGGTGGTGAGTTTGGACGATGACCGTGGTGAAAAAATAGGGTTTCAGAGAGTTGGCTCTGATACCATAATAAAATCATGGGCTTCTATCATAAAACCAATTTGTACTATGTAGAGGTGACCCATGATCTTATATACTGAGTTATATGACTGCCAACCACCAATATTGGACTAACTCTAACACGCCCCCTCACGTTCAGCTGCATGAATCATCTCGCAAACGTGACAGAATATGGATAACAGGCCAATCTTGGGCTCTGATACCATGAAACAAAGGAATTTGGGAAAGATTTTTCTGATATGATATTCACGAAATGAAAGGGATTTATACCCAAATATACATGAGTTGACTAGACTAGCTAAGTAAAATACAAAGTCTATTACAATACAAACTCTATTATAGGAGTTGATGTTTGTAGCTTTTGAGTGATATTTGTAGTTTTTATTTTTTATTTTCTCATGTTAATATTTTTCATTTTCCGGCTGAGGTTTAGGGGATAGGAGTTGATGTTTGTAGTGTCTTTTTTCTTATGCTGATGTTTTTCATTTTTCGGATGAGTTTCGGGTGTTAGGAGTTGATGTTTGTAGCTTTTTTGGGTGATATAGGTTGATATTTGTATCTTTTTTTAAAAAAACCAAATTGTTATTTTATTATTTTCAGAGTGGATAATTTATACCATTTGAGGTACTGTATCTTTTTTGCTGATGTTTTTTGTTTTTTCTCTCATGGTGATGTTTTTCATTTTTTGGATGAGTTTTAGTTGATATGAGTCGATGTTTTGTAGTTATTTTGGGGTTATATGGGTTGAGATTTTTAGTTTTTTTTCCATCTCATGTTAATGTTTTCATTTTCTAGGTGAGTTTTAGGTGATAGGGGTTGATGTTTGTAGTTTTTTTGGTGATATGGTTGATTTTTTGTAGTGTTTTTTTTCCTTATGCTCACGTTTTTCATTTTCCAAGTGAAGTTTAGATGATAGAAATTGATGTTTTTAGCTTTTGGGTGATGTATGTTGATGTTTGTATTTTCAAAATTATTTTTTAATAATTTATGCTTTGTTCATGTTTTTTATGATTTTCAATTGATTTTTTTGTTAGTTGTAGTTGATGATTTTTCATTTTTTTGTTAAAATTTTTGATTATTTTATATATTTTTGCTGCAATTTTTTAGTTGATGTTTATGATTTTTCGTTGATGTTCTGCTATTTTTTGCTGATGTTCATAATTTTCAGTTTGCTGATCATATTGATTTTTTGCACTTTTAAAACATTTTTCAAAATAATTTTGTGTTTTTTTGAATTTTTTTTCACAGGTTGCAGGTGGCGGGAAAATGATGGGAAAATGGACAAAAATGCCCCTGGAAAAATATTAGCGATAGGTCCCTGTAAAATAAGTAGATATAGGTCCATTTAAAATTATTGGAGATAAGTCTTTGGAGCTAGACTATAGTTAGAGTTGCAGAAGAACCTTTGCCTAAAGTTAAGGATGCCTCACAGAAGACCCTCTCATATATTATTTATAATTAATAGTAGTTTCACAAAATTATTTTATTTTTTATAAATATATATTTTACCAAGAATCTTAAACTTTTTTATGAAGTAAATTGATGGTTGATATGTTGAATTAAACTAATTATTTTTAAAGAATTTCTAAAAAATAAAATTTTCTCTCAAGAAAATGGAGCAAAAATACAAATGGATCAAAACGGGTGGATTTTGGTCAAAATTTGACCCGGTCCAAATTCAATTGACCCACTTGATCCAAATGGGACATTGACCCTACCCGACCCAAATGGGCTAGATCAAAATGAGTTGTTGATTTGTTGGTGCATGTTTGGAAAAATTTGGATGCAGATGCGCATGTTGTGAAATTCGAACATCACGGTGGAGGACGCATTCAGAGAATGCGTCCTCAAGAATTTGTTTTTGTATTTTGTGTCCTCAACCAATGCGTCCTCAAGAATTTGTTTTTGTATTTTGTGTCCTCAACCAATGCGTCCTCAAATAATCACTTTGTATTTAGTTTTTTTCGGAATTTTTAGATGACGCATTCTCTGAATGCGTCCTCACCTAGTATTCTTTTTTTCCCATAATTATTGAGGACGCATTGGTTGAATGCGTCCTCTTGTTGCATGATTTTTTTAATGAAATTTTCGAGGATGCATTTGTTGAATGCGTTCTCTTGTAGGATTATAATTTTTTCACAAAAATTTTCTAGGACACATATGATTTTAATTAATTTTAATTTTTGGAGAAAATTGTAATAATTTCTTGTTTCCAAAATTTCTAGAATCAATTGAACTCTCATTGTTTTAATTTTTATGATTTGCAGAATCGGTAAAGGACGTGTCTTGAATTTTTTAAAAAATGTGTCTTGATATGAACAAATGCGTGTTTTGCAAAACGCATTGTGAATTTAAGGAATGATTTTTTTTCAATCCAACAATGTGATGGTCCGCCATGACTAGCAGTGGGATTATAATATGCTGTGAAATTTGCTATATTCGTGTCATACTGTGAGGGTCCACCATGTAATGGCCCGCCAATCGCTAGACTCGCATGTGAGGGTTCGGCTTGTGATGAACCAATGTGTTCTATATGACCCCGAGCACGTGGTGTTCGACCTCCCAGTCGACCAGGTGGAGCCGGGCGGTGGATTTTGATGTCATTATATCTCACACCAGGGAGAGGCTTCTCACAGTGCACATACGGCTGATAATATTGCAGTCTGGAGGGCTAATGCTCATATTGTAGAGTACGTGACAACACCATGCATTCCCCTGATAACATCCGCGAAACGTGGGGGACATTCGTCCAAATTAATATATGGCATGATGCGCAACTCAGTCATTGCCTGCAACTACAAAAACGAGATAAATATGTTGGATAATTAATATTGAGGAAATCTAAAATATTATTCCTTAATAGTATTTGAAATTTAGGAAATACCATATACTCCATAGTTGCACCGTCTCCATGGAAACCCTCTGTAATTGTTAGGGGCCGTCCTAGCTGATCGATCAGGGTCACTGTCCTGCAAAAGTACCACTCCATGTATTCTCGACTGGGTGTGTATGGATCCTCACACCCAAGTGCGTTTACTTATTGATCAGATTGACGTTCCCAAGCATCGAGACATCTTCTGAGTTCCACACGCCAATCCATGCCAGACCTTCCCCGACGGTCTCTAGTATGAAATAGTTTATACTCATCCCCAGTGACCAACTGGGTTGGTAT
Source organism: Rubia yunnanensis (assembly GCA_037428765.1). Classification (NCBI taxonomy): domain Eukaryota; kingdom Viridiplantae; phylum Streptophyta; class Magnoliopsida; order Gentianales; family Rubiaceae; genus Rubia; species Rubia yunnanensis. Next base: position 56,473,557 of record CM075069.1, on the reverse strand, counting down.
TGGCTGGATTAGGTCGAACTGGCTGAGAACACGATGTGCATGATGGTTCTCCACGACATGCCAGCAAATAAGGTCAACGAAAGTAGCCAGTTGTTGCTACCAGCTGTACTGTAACACGTGAGTTGTTCCATGACATCCTCCGTGTATGGCTGCCAAATAAACTGAAATAACAGGCAGGCGTTGCGGTTAGGTAACTAAAACCATTTCCCCCACCAAGTCAATGAAAGAAGATCCGAATCGGCCTATACCTGACTGTCATTGAGAGATGTCAGCTGATCACGGTACACTTTCAATACATGCATCAGTGATTGTGATAAATTGTACCGGGCTCTCCACCTATGAGGAACAAAGTGAATTATATTAGCCATTTGTTGGAATTACATGTGGTTTAACAAGTGTCTCTTGACTGTTTCGACACGTACCAGGATCCAAAAGCACTCATCGTGATTGTCACTAGTAGTCGTCCGGCAGGTTGGATGGATGGCATGCGCTCCCATGCCCACAGCTGGCAATAATTAAAATAAAATGAAATATAAAGTAATATTATGGACATTATGTACAACTGACTAAATTGAGCAAAAAATTTACTTGTAGCATGACAAGTGGTCTAGATATGGATTTAACTTGTGGGATTGCAGCATCACATAAGCACATGTACAAGTGTGCCAGAATGGAACTCCCCCAACTATACTGATGTGCCGCACCTAGATCCATCAGTACTGATAAGTAGAGCAATGAGATTAGGTGGTCGGACGTGTCTAACATGAGAGTGAATACCGTGTCCTTCATACGCCTAGCATGTCAAAGCAATCGACAAATATTATTTTGACTGCACTTCCATCATCTATGAACACTCTATGTACAGTAGTATTTCCAATTTTTGCTATATTGACCATGGGGTCGTTATGAGGAAAAGCGTTTGGCACTGCATTCTCTTCGCTGAAGGTGATTGACTCATCCAATCGGAATATTTTGTCAACTGGTTCTTGTGGGGGAGAGTATCGTGCTCTAGCTTTCTAGGCATTATTGGACAATGCCTCTATAGATTCATATATAGACAAGATGACTGTTTCTGGTACTTCATCGACTCCATCCTCCTTGCAGTCAATCACCGCGGTCATCTTTTTATTCGTTGGCAATGTAGACGATGTTCCTTGATTCCTTGCTAGGGTGTTAACTCTTTTTGTATTTTTGCCATACTGGCTTCCCCCTTATCTTCTATATTGACCTAAGAGGCCATTCCTCAAAGTTTTCTTTTCAATAATTGATGTCATAGCCATGGTCCTTGTGGAAAGCACAATGAAATTCCCTTGATTTTTTTTCTGGTGGTTCTAGCATGGGTGCTGGTTCTCGGAATAAATCATTATGCACTTGCCATATTTCTTTACTTAACCTTGTCAAAGGTGTATCTTGAAATGTTGTAGTCTGCGAACCTAGTTCTCTTCCTTTAAAATTGTAGCTTCCCTTTCTTTTTTTCATGAATCCTTTCTACGAATACTCTGCTTCCATCATTCGCTTTTTACCTCTTTCCCACTCTATCTTACGATTGTTTGCTTCTTCTATTTGCACATGCTTCTCAATCATCTTTTGTAGCTTCAGTGGGTTTTCAGGCATCTTCTTTGTTAGTTATTTATAGAACTCACCTAATTGTATGCCTCCTGTGAACGCTTCTAATGACGATTGGAAAGACAAGTCCCGAACCTGCAAACTTTCTGTAACAAACCGGTTATGATATTATGCTAGGCTTTCATCACTTTGCTGGGCTATGTTATTGAGATCTGTGATCGTCTTAGTAAACTTTTGTTTATGGTAGAAGCGACCCGGGAATAGGTCAGACAACTGTGCCCAAGATTTGATACTCCCATTTGGAAGGTTTTCATACCAAGTGATCGTCGTTCCTATAATAAAGATGGGAAATTCCTTGCAAACTAATTCGATGTTTGCATCGTCAAATCTCATGATGTTTCTATATGAGTGCAGAAACTCTTTCAGATTCGTGGTCCTCTCGTAGATTTTGACATGCAAAGGAAGCTTGAAGTTTTTTGGCATTTTAAAATCACGTAAATGTGGAGCTAGGGGTGATTTATCTGCGTCTTCTTCTGCAACAATATCACGTAACTCTTCTTCATAGTTAAGGATTCCACACTCTCGATTTACCCTTTTTTATGGTTTTGGGGGTTTTTGCATGAGCATTTTCAAAAATTGTCCATAACAACTTTCTCTGTTCGCTTCCAAGAATGCCACGAATGCTCTTTTTTATCATAGTTATTGTTCGAAGACTCTGCTTCCTCCTCTATTTCCTCCTTGTTGTGCTCCTTTTCCCCATTCGAGGTGTATTCCTGCTGATGATGTACTTCTCTATCACGTCCCAGCATTTGTTTGTGTGACTAGTGATTATGGCTTCTCTCGCTTCGGTGAACACCATTATTTACGTGAATGATCTTGAAACAAAAAAAATCTGAGTCCCCACAGTCGGAGCCAAATGACGTGGTAGACTGCTCATGCAAGTTGGTTGTCCTCTCCAAGAATCTTCTTACCTGCAAACTTATCCCAGAAATGATTCTGGGAGAATGGCTGTGACGATCAAGTCAGTCTGCTCTTGCCAGAACTGGAATTACTAGAGATAGCTGCGCTTACCTTAGCTCCCATGAAGCTTGTTGTATTTATAGGCTACTGATATGGTTGTGATTCCGTGCTTTCAAAAATTTAGATCGTGGCTAATACCATAATCACCACGCTTCGGATTCATAGGTTCGTGTTCATCGTTCGTTCCTTATTTCTCGCTCCATGTTCTCTGGCACGACTAGAAGTCTCATGTGCAGCTGATCTATACTTTTGGGCTGTAATGGCTTTGCTTGTTTATGGAATAATATTGGGCTGGGCCTAGTGGCCATCACCCCTGTAACCGCTGGGCTACATATATACCATTGTCCGTGCATTTTCTCATTGATGTTCGTGCATTTTAATGTTTGTTTGCATATTGAACCTTTTAATATCAACTAATATAAATCAGTTGAACAAATAATGTAAATGATATGTACAATTTATTTACAACAATAACCTTAAACCTTAAACCCAGTTGAACTAAAATGTTGATGATATTTACAATTTCTTACAACATGAACCCTAACTCTAACTTGTATGAATTCAAAACCCAAAAATCTTAACCCTAAACCCATTGTTTAGGGTTTGGGTTTGGAAATTTAGGGTTTACTAGTTTTGGGTGTAAGGGGTTTAGGGTTTAGTGTGGTTTAGGGTTGGGATTTAAGGTCTAGGGTTCACTGTTTAGGGTTTAGGGTATAGAATTTAGGGTTATTGTTTGGGGTTTTATGGTTCACATTTTAGGGTTTAGGGTTTAATGCGTAGGGATTGGGTTGGGGTTTAATGTTTTGGGTTTGATGTTTTAAGGATTTAGGGTTTAGAGCATTGTTTAACAGTTAAGGGTTTAGGGTTTACGTTGAGGGTATAGGCTCAATAGTTCAGCGTACGTGTCAATGTTGATATGAATACATTACAATTCAAATGCACATTTAGGGTTTGGGGATTTAGACAATAGGAATTTAGGGTTTACTGTTTAGGGTGTAAGTGGTTTAGGGTGTAAGGGGTTTAGGGTTTAGTGTGGTTTAGGGTTGGGATTTAAGGTCTAGGGTTCACTATTTAGGGTAAGGTACAGAAGGGTTTAGGGATTAGGTTTGGAGGTTTATGGTACACTTTTTAGGGTTTGATGTGTAGGGATTAGGTTGGGATTTTTGGTTAAATGGTTCTAAGGTTTAGGTTTTAATGTTTTAGGTTTTAGGTCTCAAGGGTTTAGGTTTAATCGTTTAATGGTTTAACTGTTAAGGGTAGGCATGATGGTTCAGTGTACGTGTCAATGTTGATGTGCGGACATTACAATTCAAATACTCATTTAGGGTTTAAGGATTTAGACATTCATAAACGCCTAGTGCTTGTGTATTTTCATGTTGTTGTTGGTGTATTTTTTGTTGATGTTGGTGCATTTCAATATTTTTATGCATCACGAACCTTTTAGGGTTTAGGGTTCATTGTTTAGGGTTTAGGGTTTAGGGTTTAATGGATTTAGGGTTTGGGGTTTTAGGTTTATGGTTTGATGGGTTATGGTCACTCTTTAGGGTTTAAGGTTTAGGGTGTAGGTTTGTAAATGGGGTTTAGGTTTTAGGGTTTACATTTTAGTGTACAAATCAAATGCACATTTAGGGTGTAGGGGTTTAGAAATTCACGATTTCTAATGCTATTCATGTTGTTGTTGGTGCAATTTTACATTTATGTTTGTGCATATTAATGTTCATATGGGTCCCAAGCCTTTTAATATATTCTTTTATAACTCAGTTGAACAATAGTGTTGATGTTTTGTACGATTTTTTACAATATGAACCGTACACCGTAAACCCTAAACCCAGTTGAACAATAACATTGAGAATCTTTACAATTGTTCATTTTGAACTCTAATCATGAACCCATTAAAGCCAAGTGCCTAAACCTTAAACCGATTGTTTAGATTTAGGGATTCAGATGGTTAATTGTGTAATATTTAGGGGTTTATATTTAGGGGGGTTAGGGTTTAATGGTTTTAGGGTTAAGGTTTGGGATTTATTGTACTTTTCAATATTTGAATGCATGAGCATCACAACTAAAATGCACATTTATGAATTTACCATTTTACATTATAGTTTGAAAACTACGCTACTGACTTACGGTTTAGATCTTTAGAATTTAGTTTTCAGGGTTTCGATTTACAAGTTTAGAGCTTACGGTCTAAGTGTACATGCCAATATTGAAATGCACGAACATACAATTAAGATGCACATTTTATTAATTTACCATTACACATTATAGTTTGAAGACTACGTTAAATGTTTATGGTTTAGTGCTTTAGGATTTAGCTTTCATGGTTTAAAGTTTATTGTACTTATCAAAGTTTGTGCACAAACATAACAATTCAAATGCATATTTATGAATTTACAATTACACATTATTTTTTTAAAAAACTTTAGTGGTAGATAAAGTTGGTGCACAAACATTACAATTCAAATGCATATTTATGAATTTACAATAACACATATATTTTAAAAACAACGTTTATGGTTTACGGTTTAGGGTTAATTCCATAGCATAAAAATGGTATACAGTGATATATGTGAACATTCAAATGCACAAACATCGACATTAAAATGAACATACATTACATTTTAATTTTACATTGATTAATGTTACAATTATACATTACATTGATGAACATTCTTTGTATTTTACCATGGGCGTAGTTAATAAAATTGCTTATAGAATCTTAAATAAAATGAGTTAATGTTTACAAAATAAAAATAAAATCAAACCTATACATTTCCATACACAAAGTTCATACTTTGCAACAATCTAGATGTTTCAATAACTTAAAAAACTACCATGTGAAGATTGGTCATACACCTAATTTTTAATAGTTTTCTTCTGATGTTCCTTTGCACTTTGAATGACCTCCCGTCTTACTATGTTTTCCGAAAACATGATCAGTGTAAAACAATATTTCTTCCTCAAGTTTGTCAACAATTTTAACTGCAAACATAATGTGGGTAAATACATTATATAAGTAAAACAAAAGTTTCAATTAAACTAAATACTTAAAACTACTACTTACATCATTTTTTAAGCCACCATGCCAATTCGATAGTTTCACACTGCCTTTGAATGTTTCCATATGCCTCATCAAGCAAATTCCAGCCTCACAAACATTCATTTCATTTTTCCATGGCAACTCCACTTGGATGGGTACCGAATTTCACACATGTTTCCATTTCAGATGATTTCATTTTTTCAGTAACGTCGAAAATGCTTTACCCTTCAGTTGCACAAAAATTATACATAATTACCAAATATACATATATAATTAGCTAATTATGGAAACAATTACATATGCACTTACCAATTTATCAGGAAATCCATCATTATATTGAAACAATCCCTCTTTTTTGCAGGGTCTATGATGAAGTACTTATGGTGCTTGACATCGAAAACCAACACGTAACATTCTTTCTCCTGGATTACTGGAAAGAAAAACTAAAAAATACAAATAAATTGAAATTAAAATAATTTAAAATCACTTTATTATAAAAGTGTACAATACAAGTAAACATTAGTAGTAGCAATCTAACATACACAATAAAATATAATCAACAAATCAAACAAAAGAAAATTAAATGTGATGCACAATCAAAATACGTCTAAGTAAATGTACATGAACGTTTAAACAAATTTCCAAGAGATATTCATAACAAATATAGGAAACCAACCAGGTCTATGTCTGTATCAGACAACCATGTTGCATGGTCCAACATCATTCTCGCATGGAAAGGGAATTCCTCAATTTCACTTTTCAATTCCTCATTTGTGCACTTATTTTTAAAGCACAACTACATTGAATGCATACATTAAATGTTACTTGAGTCTGACAGTAGCATATCACTAATTACGTCTTAAATAATATGTAAAAATAAATCTCCTTACATTTAAATGTGTGTTGAAGTAGAAGCAAGTGACACTCTTAGGATCCCTTTTTTTCTCCCTGTGATTTAGATAATCTGTCCAGAAATTTATGATGGAATTCGTAACTTTGAACCTGGGCTTCAAGCATTTGAAGGTGTCTCTAACTCTTGTGTAACTCCCATACTCGAAGAGAGGTTGCCTACATATAGATAAACCAATTGGTGCACATGTTCAAGTATTAGATTATCAACTCTCCCAAATGCACACAATTTAATGACTAAATGCACATATAAGACTTAATTGATGCACATTTGTTTATATTACATTGCTCAAACATGTATAACAATAATCCTCAAAACTATTGATACAATATACATATGCATCTTCACAAATGCACATTTGTTAATATTAACATGGACAATTATGTACATAACACCAACTTCTTAAACCAAATGCGTGAAAATGCATAAACATAAATTAGAACTTAAACCTAACACATAATCTATAGTTCAATGACAATTTCACATAACACTATAACTATAAAATCACATTCATTATCAATAACAATGCACTAGAAATAGTTTAGGACACTTACGTTTCCATATCCTCATATGACTTGCATGGAAGAAACACATAATCTGTGATGATCATCTCATCCATCGAAAACATGGGCGTACCAAATATGGGGATCGAAGCTCCCTAGTAATTTGTGAAGATCACTTTAGAATTTTACTAGTTGAGGTGGATCAACTATCTTATCTTTACCCCTTTTTTCTCTGATGTGATCTCTTCCATAGGGGGCTTTACTGCAACTTGCTTCCTTCACATTTACCACATCTACTGGAGCAACCAATGTGTTTTGAACAACAACTAAATTGGGTGGTGCATTTAATGTTTCTTTCACCGATTCTGAAGCATGCCAAATTTCATTTAGCTTTTCTGTTGTGATTCGCTTATCCGGCGTCTCAGCTAAATTAGTTATACCTTCTAACGGAGATAATCCTAAGCTGAATGATGGTATATCACAGTCAAGTTCATCACACAAAGTAGTCTTCATTTGGAAGGCTCTCTTGGCTGCTTGGCATGCCATTTCAACTTCAGGATCATAAACCCATGTATCATCTTCTATCACTGGAGATGGTGTTATATCTTCAACTCCCTTTCCAAATGTTGTGAACATTTTAAGTGTCGCTCCATGTAATTTTTGTATGCTATCATCTCACGGGAACAACCTTGCACCAACTCTAAGCATTTATTCAAATTGCATCAAACTTTCAACAATATTTGTTGTAGTCGCTGCAAGATCAGTCACGTAATCCTAAACCACAAAAATCAATATGATTAGAATAACAAAAAAGAAAATCCAATTCAAATATACACTTCAATTTATTAAGGCATTAACATTAAAGAAAATTATTTACAACTCGACATTGACATTTTTGTAGCTAGCTGAATTAACAACTCCACCTCTATTTTGAAAATTTTCACCTTCTGCACCAATCCGTAGATCATTTCTATCCACGTGCTTTTCCATATAATCCTCGATAACTCCTTCACCAAACTTACTAAGAGTTATTGCTTTCCTTTCTATTTTGAACAATTCTGTAGTAGTCCACCCTGATAAAGTGAAAAAACCCTTGGTACTAATCTCATCCCATGAACAACGCGATCAACATATATTAGTTGTACATTAAAAACATTGCACATAATCATTAACAAATTAATAATACATTGAATGCACACATTCAAATAAATTATTATCAATAATCACTATTGTAATTTATTAATGCACACAAAATAATCATACAATACACAGCAATGACATACTTTTATTAACAATATATTGGACAGTACATAGATGATACCCAAAAGAAAAGATAGAATGCGCATTCAACACTCATGACATGAACATTCATCATAGTTCAAATGCACATTAAAAAAACTACATACAAATAACATACCACCAAGAAGAGAAGCGGACCTGTGACCCAACTAGATTTCTTTACCTCCCACGATTTTCGACATTTTAACAAGCTTGCCTTCACAAACTTACACCAATTGTAATTTTGTATCTCTTTAGCATCCAAAAGGCGGCGCAATACGTGATGATTAATGAAATCTTGTTGACTATTTTGGATGAGAAGAGAAACCACCAACAGTACAAAATTGGTTTTGAACATTGCACCTCCTTGTCTTTGATTGTCACCCAAAAGATTTTTATCCTCACCCAATTTCTCCTTCCATTTCCCATAAAAGTCATAAAATTGTGGATCATTGTTATGTTTGTTAAATTCCACATCTTTTCCATTCATAGGCAGGCTCACAACAGTGTGTATATCTTTCTCGTTGATCCTCAACATCTGACAGTCTGGGAGCATCACTAATGACTTAATCCAAATGAAATTATCAATCAACCAGTAGGTAAGCTGAAGCGGTAACATGTGTCGTAGAAGTCCCCCAAAACCAATTTCCTCTATATCTCTCCTTTGCTCATTCATCAAGCGTTCAACGACATGATGAAGCCTTTTCGGTGACATCCTTGTCTTCAAACTAGAAAATTGGATATCATCCTCCTTTTTTCTTTTTCTGTTACTCTCCTCGCTATTGCTTACTTTCCTTTTTGAAGATCCTTCTCCAACCTCGGATGTGCTGGGAAAAAATGAAGTATTTTTTTCCCTCTCAGTTACAATATATTTCTTCAGCTTCAACATTGAATTTCTTCAAAAATCCAAAACAAATTATGTTTAAAATTCATTCTTTTATGATATTAAATAATCACTATATCTACATCCAATGCTCATACAAGCAACAAATATAATGCACAATTTCACATTTTCATATAAATCATCATAACATATACAACTATTACCCAACCCCTTAAACCAAAGCCACATTGCATAGTTTTAAATTGTTATATACCTCACCACATTACAATGCACCTGATCCGCAATGCACACCAACCTCTACTACATTGCACTCGTACCTAATCCACAACGCACAATATATTATTTTGTAAAAAATATATTACTGTACCACATACACCTTCTCTGCAATGCACGTGATGGTAATCAACATTGCAAGTCACTTACTTACCATATCAAAGTCTGATCAACATGGTTATAATTCAGATGAGTCACAGTACAATCTACCAACAGTTCAAATGATAAAATTTATATGGATAAAAGCAACCAACATACACTGAAAAAAATCAACAAGCATGGTTATAAAATTTGAATTCTACTAATTAAATAATATAAACAGAATTATAATAAATGTTCGAACACAATTATTAATGCTATAACCCTGATTTAGTTTAGGTAGAAAGAATAAATTTTGCAGCAAATGAATATTTATGGGTTGCAGCAAAAAACATAAGAAAAGATGAATGATGGTAATGAAGGATAAGAAATGAATAGCAGGAAAATATAAAATGTATAGCCATGATTATTGGTATAGAATAAAATAGCACAATTCAACACTGACTATCAAACAATTTAGATAGTTTGACTTTATTTAATTACTCTATTCCATAAATGAAAGACATTTGGATTTTTTTTTTTAGATTAAACCATCCATAGATGGGGGAAAATATATTAGGCCTTCCCAAGCCGTGAAATAAACCAAAAACATAAAACAGAAAGGAAAGATGAAGCCATGGCTTAGTTGAGATATACAGAAGTGAGCCATAGGCTCTTGAAGTAGCAATTGTTGCTTCCAAAAGAATGATGGTAATGTAGATAATAGTTAGAGGATTACAAAAGCTATTAGTCTATTGGAGAGATCATCGAACTTGTTAGTGAATCGTATAAACGAAACACAAGGCAGTCAGAATCACCCCAAATAGGCTAAGGAGCTTATCTTCTACTCATAGAGAAGGCGATCACTGTACAAAAAAATGTTCCAGCTAGAGAAGCTATCCGCAAGTGAAGTCACTTGATCAGTATGTCATCTAGAGTATTAAGCACAACAGTTTGATGCAGATACAAACCTGCAAATAACAGTTCAACTCAGTAGCATCCATTCATTGTACCATCCTTAATGAAGGTGTACCTATCTGATCTAGCCTAATTAAACCTTGAGTAGTATTGGATAGCATTTGAAATCTAGCCAGGGAGGAACTGGACCGAGCTCGGAGACAAGCTTTAGCAAGTGAATCCGCAACCAGATTAGCTTGTCTCTGAATATGCACTAGATTGATATCACTCAGAAATTGATGAATATCATCAGCTAATTGGAACAATTTCCAGTGTGCATTTAGGGGATCAACTACACATTTAACTGCATTTAGACAATCAGATTCCATGTAAACAGGGGAGGAGTATCCTACACAGAAAAGTAAAGCAAACTGAATTGCTTTCAACTCAGCTTCCAAAGGGGAATTGGCCTGTGTGTACTTAGTATGTGCAGCAATGAAACTACCCCTAGTATCTCTGATAATCATTCCAAGTCCACACATGTTAGAGTAATAAAACCATGCAGCATCAACATTAATTTTGTAACCCTACATGGCCTTTTCCAAGCAATTTTGAAAATTTTGGGCTTTGGAATAGATTTGATCAAAGGTAAAAAGGAGTGTTCAGCAATGTATAAGTCAATAGCAGAGGCTATAAAAACAGGTTTGGCACAAAAAGTATAGAAAATTTGATCCCTTATTCGATTAAGCACTAAACCCGTAATTGGCAAGGCAGAGTCATATAAGCATTTGTTTCTCATCTTCCACAGATTCCAACATGTTATTAGGGAGGCAGTTCGAATTATTATTGAATGCAAAGAACTCAAGCCAGGATAAGTAAGATAGCATGATAGTCTTTCCCATATAGATGTGAAAGATCTGTCCCTGATTCCCATGAATTGATGTACAATTCTCCAAACTTGTACAGCAAAAGTGCAGGAATTGAAGAAGTGATCCAGAGAGTCCTCATGATTACTACACATACAACATTTAGAAGGCAAACAAAATCTCAATTTTTGCAGGACATTATCAAATGGTAGATATGAGTTAATCAGTTTCCACATGAAAATAGAGATTTTCTTTTCAATTCTCGAATTCCAAAAATGTTGAGTAGAAGCAGTAGTACCTGTCTGGGTGCTGAGTAAGAGATAAGTGGATTTAAATGTAAAATCACCTTTTATTCCAGGTTTCCATATGAGCCTATCACCCCTGTGAGGTGAGAGCTTTGATTCCTGTAGAAGAGAGATAGCATGAGAGGGTAGGAAGGGAGATATTTTCTGAATGAAAGTTGATTTGTCTGAGATGAACTGTGAGACTGTACAAGCAGCCGAGATATCAACAAGATTTTGATCGCAGAGATCCATAATGGGGTCTATATCTAACCAATTCGATGTCCAGAAATTACAGTCACCTCTACCAACTATTACTCTAGAGTTTGATTCTGCCCAAGCATTAATGTAACATATCCTCTTCCAGTTCGGAGAAGACCTAGAAGAGGGTGGCAGGGATGCAACCAGATGAGTCCATAAAGCCTCAGCCTTTTGATATTTCCACCATAGCTTAACTGAGCATGTATCTATTATGGTGGTTATTGATCTGAAACCTAGACCATTTTGGTTAATAGGAAAGCAAAGAGCATCCCATTTCCTCCATGTTCTTTTAGGTTTAAGATCAAAAGACCCCCAGAAAAATCTGCTTAGTTTTTTTTTTCTATGATAGTAATAATCTCCTTGCTAGGTTTTAAAACTGACCATATATGCTGAGGAATAGAATAGATGCATGATTGTATGAGTGTAATTTCCCCCCAGTAGAGAGCCACTTATTTTTCCAGCTACCTATCCTACTATCAATCTGTTCAAGTAGTGGTTGGAAAAAGATTTTTTGTGCAATCCCAGTAAAAATAGGAACTCCTAGATATGTGAACGGAAAACTCCCAATTTTCATACCTAGAATCCTCTTTATACTGTTAACTGTGTGAGCAGAGGCATGTTTTCCAATGAAAATGTCACTTTTACTGTAATTTCTCTTTTGACCGTTGACATCTTCAAATTTAGACAGAAAAGCTTTAAATCTAATCAATGTTTGATTACCAGCTTTTAAAAAGACCACAGTGTCATCAGCATAAGATAAATGGGAGATTTGGAGAGAATTACCTGGAAGGTCATAGTAAGCAAGCTTACCATTTTGAAAGATAAAAGCTAAACTCCTGGTAAATGCCTCCGAAAAAATGTTAAAAAGAAAAGGAGAGAGGGGGTCTCCCAGTTTGATACCCCTTGTAGATTGAAAGAATCCAACTGGCTTACCATTGATTAAGATAGAGAACCATGCCTGTGATAGGTTTTTCATGATGGGAAAAATGAATCTAGCATGAAAACCAAGTTTAGCTAGGACACTATATAGAAAAGACCACTTAACCCTATCAAAGGCCTTCTTAAGATCTAATTTGACAATGCAATTGGGTTCTCTTTGCTTCCTGTTCAGTAATCTCACCATTTCTTGTAGTTAGATGACATTATCCGAGATGTCTCTACTTTTAAGGAAAGCTGTTTGGTGTGGAGAAATGAGTTTTGGCATTAGAGGTTTAAGTCTTTCCATTAGTACTTTTGAACAGATTTTATTAACTACATTGGAAAGACTAATTGGCCTGTAGTCATCAAAAGAAATAGGGTTTTTTTTAGGAATGATTGCAATCCAGGTGCTACCAATACCCCTAGGAATGTTATTCTCAGTAAGAAAATCTTGGACCGTAGAAAGTAAATCAGTAGCAACTATATCCCAAGATTTAATGTAAAACTTAGCTGTGAAACCGTCTAGCCCAGGACTATTATTCTTATTGAGACTAAGAACAATGTCCCTGAGTTCAGATAGTGAAACAGGTTGCAGGAGTCTATCATTATCCTGTTGAGTGATCAAATTAGGTATCTGACTCAGGAAGTGAGATTGGAAAAGGCTACTGTGAGGGGTGCTATCATCTGTTAAGAGATCCTGGTAATAGTGAATGGCTTCATTCTCAATGTCCTGTATATTATCTAGCCATTGACCGTTACTACTCTTGATTTTTGTGATCTTTAGTCTACATTTTCTTTCCTTAACAGAGTTATGAAAGAAACTAGTGTTATTATCCCCTTCCTTTAACCATTTAATCTTTGCCTTGTGTTTCCAAAAGCTTTTCTGTTCTGCTAGAGCCCTAACCAACTTAGCCTTTGCTTCTTTAAGTTTAATCAGATTATCCACAGAAGCATTAAGGTCATATATATGTTCTTGAGCTTCTAGAGCAGTTTCAGCATGCACCACATTATCATGAATATTGTCAAAATGTTCCTTATTCCAGATTTTGAGCTCTTTTTTCAATCTTATGAGTTTAAGATAGAAACCAAGCATTCCTGGTTTATTAAGAGGAAGATCCCAGTTTAGCTTAATTACATCATTGAAATATTTCCTTTTATACCAGGTGTTCAAAAATCTAAATGGCCTAGGGTTAGATGGGATATCACTACCAATAGTAAGAAGCATAGGATTATGATCTGAAGAAATCCTATTCAAAATGTGAACGGAAGAGGCAGGAAAAATAGATGACCAAGAAGGAGTACATAGACCTCTATCTAATCTTTGGATAGTAGGGTTCCGTAGCCTATTGTTACTCCAAGTAAATAGGTTACCCAATGTATTAATTTCTTCCAAAGCCATTACATTAATAAAATCATTAAAGTCCTTCATACTACCAAATTTGGGAGTAGATGGACCTTTGTATTCATTTATAGATGTAATGGCATTAAAATCTCCAATGAAGAGAGCATCTGAGTGAGTAATGGACTTGAGATCAGACCAAAGATTTTTCGTACCATTTCTAGTTCTGAGGCCATACACAAAGAAAGCTTCCATGCTTTTGTTGAGGTGAGACTATTCAAAGTAACAACTAAGAATTGCAAATTATCACATTTAACAGTTAGGGATATACTAGAATTCCAAAAGAGCCAGATCTGACCATTCGTTGCATACATACGATTGTCATAGTGTAACAGTTGTCTATAAGAATCACATTGCCTGTTGTCATGTTTAGGCTCAATTAAACAGATAAGCTCAAAACTATGCCTATTGATCAAGTTATGAAGTCTTAGCATAGAAGTATCCATACCCCTAAGATTCCAGACCAGAAATTTAATCTTAAGTGTTGTGTTATTCATAGGGAAACACTATTAGAGCTTTTTGATCTAGTCATGATAGTATTTAACTGAGTTAAATATGTCTCATTACTATGATTAATTTCTTTCCCTGATTGCTTACCTTTTTTCAGCTTGCGTGGTTTGGAATGTAGGATGGTAGAGCTTACCTGACTTACCTGATTAGCATAATTATCTGTACTGTTGGCAGGAGAAGCATCCAGGTGTTCAGTTAAAGTAACAGCAAACTCTGGGACATCAGCATTGATTGGAAAGTTACTTGGTGTATCCTCCTCACTGGATATGTCTTCATCCGCAAGCGGGAGGAATCTATTTTGTCTGTGTTTCTGCTGAGAGAAAATGAAATTTTTAGCAGCAATAATGGTATTGAAAGGTGAGAAAGACTTACTCCGTTGGCTAGGAATATCATCCTTAGCATAAACTTTCTTTGTGATAATGTTTGGTGGAGCAGATAGAGAGTGCTTGGACTGCTGTGTAGGGGACTGAAGTTGGGAGTTTCTGTACTCTGCAGTATCACCTTGGATCCCCTTAAGATGTTCAGCAATATCCACCTCAGAAACCTATTGAGCATCTATATCCTGATTAATCACCTTAAACTGATCAAGACCAGCATTCTCCTGCTCCCCAACAAGGTTATCTTCCATAAAAGCCTTTTTCTCAGGAAGCTTATCCTCTACCACAGACTCAGGAGCCCCTTCTTCTTCGACATTTATAACTGAAGACACCTTCTGCTTTGGAACATATTTGAAGGTCTGAGAGGACAGGGTATTTTGTTTCTCTGCAGCTGAAACACCAGAACCCCCTGCCTTATTGTTATCATAATGTATTAGGCTTACGACCTCATTAACTTGATTATCTGAGCCTCTTTGTTGGTCCTTGGTTTGAAGTACTACCTTTCCATCCCCTGAATACTTATGACTAGGGTTAGATTTATCCATCATATGGGTCCTGGTTCTCTTAAGTTCTGGATGCAAGTAAATGCAAAGGTTATCCTCATGACCTATAGATTTGCAGTGGTGACAGTATAGAGGCAGATATTTAAATTCTAGGGGTAGCTTAACCACATTATACTCAATTCCATCCTCCTCTATACCCACTCTAATGAATGATGGCAGTTTATTTTTTAAATCAATTTCAATGCACATCTTAACTGCTGAAGGTCTAGAGAGAGCAGCAGTAGCTGTATCCATTTTAATGAAATTCCCTATTTGATTCCCCATAGATTGTAGCATAGCAGTATTATAGAAGAAAACTGGGACATAGGGGATAGTAACCCATACCGGGACTATAGAAGATTCTGCCTCAGGAGAGAAATCAGTAGTCCATTTGAGAACCTTCATTGGGGCATGATTGAAAATCCACTGACCTTTGAGCCAGAGCCTCTGGTAATCCTCCTTGTCTTGAAACCGAATAAGGATATGTCTGAAATCGATTGATTCGAGTTGAAAATTACCTTTGAATCCTACTGAGTTGAAAGCATCATTGAGGGCAGTCATCGATGGCTTGCCTCTTGCGAACTTACCAACCAGGGCATTTTGGTAGTGAGAAGCCAAAGTTTCAGCATCTTTGCGGGTTACCAAACAAGCTATATCTCCCTTGTAATGAGTTTTCGGCACAATTTCCAGGTTAGAGGGAAGGGAGACATTTAGTGGTGGCGGTCGATTACCTAGAGCTTGAAGAAATGATTTGCCCACCGCGCTGCCGCCGCGGCCAGGCGGAGGAGCCGCCATGAAAGGAAAGAGAAAACCAGCCAATGACCGTTATCAGTTGATGAAAAAGGAAACAAATGAAGGTGAAATGTGAGTGTGTGTTTCGCACCAAAATCACTCAGTTTTCGCACACAGAAACAGTAAACTTTACTTTGAGCGGCCTTTTACATACATGATATTAAAAGACATTTGGATTCAGAATATGAAAATTAAAGAATAGGAGAACGTAACGAGATAAACTAACCTTCCAATATTGTTATGAATGGTATTTGGATTCAGGACGTGAAAATAAAAGAATGGGAGAACATATCATATAAGAGTGGGTCTCATGATAGACGACGTTTTGGATAAGCTATTTTTTTTACTTTATATACCGCATTTGTTAAAGGCAAAGTCTTGGGAAAGACGGTCTTTCCATAAGCTTATGGAAAGGCGAGATTTAATTTGAATAATAAAAGGTAAAAGTCTTAGTTGCAACATTAAAAATTTAGTATGCAACATGTAGTAGTTATAAAATTGGCAAAGTCTTGGGAAAGACGGTCTTTCCATAGGCTTATGAAAAGACGGGGTTTGATTATAATAATAAAAGGTAAAAGGTCTTAGTTGCAATATTAAAGTTTTAGTATGCAATATGTAGTAGTTATAAAATTTATAACCCGGTTCATGCAACCCAAAAATTTTATCTTCATTTCTTGTAATTTACACTTTAAACCTTGGTCTTTCCATAACTTATGGAAAGACCGTCCTTCAAGAGATGGACTCGTTAAAATTTATAACCTGGTTCATGCAATCCAAAAATTTTATCTTAATTTCTTCTGATTTACACTTTAAACCTTGGTCTTTCCATGACTTATGGAAAGACCGTCTTTCAAGAGATGCACTTGTTGTTAAATTACATACAAAATCTAGAATTTTTAAAATTTTTCATATCATATAGTTTTATATTTACACCTTTAAATACATATTATTACTTGTTTTAACTTATAAAATACAATATTTAAATTTTATAAAAAAATTACAACATTTAAGTTAAAATCCCATGTGGACTTTCAATAACCTTAAGGAAAGAATGCCTTTCCTGAGACTTTCTGCCAAGAGAGTGGGTCTTCTGACAGGCGTCTTATGGACATGTCACTTATTTTTTTTTACCTTATACACTGCATTTGTTAAATTACATACAAAATTTAGAATTTTGGAAAAAATATTTTTATATTTTCACCTTCAAATACATATTATTACTTATTTTAACTTATGAAATACAATATTTATATTTTATTAAAAAACACAATATTTAAGGTAAAAGCCCTTGTGGACAATAAACTTATGGACAGTCCACAAAGGCTTTTACCTTAAATGTTATATTTTTAATAAAATTTAAATATTATATTTTATAAGTTAAAACAAGTAATAATATGTATTTGAAGGTGAAAATATAAAAATATACGATATAAACAAATATTTTCAATAATTCTAAATTTTGTATGTAATTTAACAAATGCAGTATATAAGGTAAGATATAAGTGGCATGTCTATAAGCTTATGGACCTGTCAGGAGACCCACTATATCATAATTTAGTGATTTTAATTACTTCGACGAGTCCATCTCTTGAAAGACGGTCTTTCCATAAGCTATGGAAAGACCAATGTTTAAACTGTAAATTGGAAGAAATGAAGATAAAATTTTTGGGTTGCATAAATCAGGTTATAAACTTTATAACTACAACACGTTGCATAATAAATTTTTAATATTGCAACTCAAACCTTTTACCTTTTTTTATTCTTATTAAACCCCATCTTTCCATAAGCGTATGGAAAGATGGTCTTTCCAAAGGCTTTGCCTACTCCGTATACTAAAATTGATGAAATTCGACCAATGAATGCTCGAATACAATTATTAATAGGCAGTTTTTCCATAAGCTTATGGACAGACCATAATGACTTTTACCTTAAATGTTGTAATTTTTGTATAAACTTTAAATATGGTATTTTATAAGTTAAAAAAAATGTATGTGAAGGTGAAAATATAAAAATATATGATATAAAAATTTATTTTCAAAAATTCTAAATTTTGTATGTAATTTAACAAATGAAGCGTATAAGGTAAAAAATAAGAGGAATGTCCATAAACTTATGGATATACCACTTGTCATGATACCCACGCTTGTTAATATAGGAATATTCCAATGGTTTTAAGTAATAATTAGCAATTACACATGCAATTCATTGTCAGAGGTATCAACCTAATCCATCTCATCATCATATACCTTGCACATTTTAAAACGGTAATTAATTGCATAATAAATTACTTGATGTGATACATTTATATGCACAGTAATAAGCTATATTTCCATAATCCTATAATAAAAACATGAATACACATGATGATTATATCAATATATCATTAAAACATTACAGACAAATAAGAAAAATCCACATTGTAATCATATCGCATGTGCCAAACAATTACAACAGTTTAGAGGTTTGAATATAAATACAATACAATGCACATACTTGGTACACATACTTTGACAGGGTTTGAGATACGTGGTACACCAGAATACGTATAAGAATTACCATTATTATATTCTATATTGTACTTCTACAAGATAAAAAATACTGACCTTCCACACTGCTTCAAATTTAGCTCAATTCTAGTACTTGGAGCACTAATCCCTATTATAAGTATGGAAATGAGTTGAGATAGAGTTTGCAAACTCAATTACATAACTTCCATGCAACACATAATTTCATATTGTTTCTGAAAAATTTCAACAAAAATGAGTATTAAAAGGTATCCACTCACTTCCAAAACTGCAAGAGGCAATTCGCACGACTTCCAAGGTTAGATAGAATTATTTTTTTTGAAGAATTCGATCATCTTAGGATGACAAGAAAAATGAACTCAGACTTCAAACTAGAAGGAGAGAAATGTGAGAGAATTTATGAAGAAGTGACAGATACCATGATGGGGTTAGTGGGATTAATTTATACTGTAAAATATGAAATAAATTCAATTTTTTCACTCAAATACCTCCTCCGTTTGCTCTGAGGCAATTTTTCGAGATCTGAAACCCTACCTCCTGACTGAACCAATGGTGACGCCTATGGCGGAGCCACCACCGCCGCCGGAACCTCAACCGGCATTTTCCTACAAGCAAGCCCTAGGCAAAGAATTGCTTCGGTCTCTACGTCCTAACATTGAATCTGCCCTTTCCAAACCTTCCCAACCTAGAGTTCCATTCAATCCAAAATAGCCAATAGAACATTTAGGGGAACCAGGATTGATTTTCAATATCGACGAATGCGAAAGGCTTGAGGCTCCTCTACGGCTAACCCTAATTGGAAAATTTGCTCGGAGCAGACCACAACTGGATCATCTCCGAAGGGATTTCCAAACTGACGATTTCAAAGGTCATACAGATATCTCGCTTTTAGATAATCGTCAGGTACTGATTCGTTTCTCTTTGTAGGAGGATTACTATCAATGCTGGCTTCATAAGATATGGAACTTTGGTTCTTATTCACTTAGAATTACCAAATGGGAACCTAATTTTTCACCAAATGTGGATTCTCCTATATGCCTTGTATGGATTGCTATGTATGGCTTCCCCCAACAATTCTTTGATGAATGGGTATTGCTGTCGTTGGGTAATATTATAGGTAAACCAGTAAAGGTAGATAAAACTACGTTGAGTCGATCCAGACCACATGTAGCTAGGGTTTGTGTGGAAATAAATATCACAAAAATAAAATTGGAAAGGATCTAGATAGAGTATAGAGGTGTAGGATTCTGGCAATATTTAGAATACGAGGATATGCCTGAATACTGTGCTAAATGTCTTAAGTTAGGACACACTATCACCTCTTGTAGAAATGACCAAAGCCAGTCAACACTTCATGCCTGGATGCCTTCCATTAATATAGGTAATGACACAAAAGGTGAACAGAGAAGGCTACTGGTAAGGGCATAAAATCTTCTTCTTCAGGTCTAACTTCTCAGGAAAAAATATATATACCTGTCAGCAAGAACAAAGCTAACACTCAAATGCAGGTTACTAAAGCTAAGGGATCAGACAAATGCAACAATACCCCCATTCATAAAGAAGTTCAGAAAGGGATACATGAGATAAATCAAGCAAATACTACAAGTTCTGAAGTCTTGAACCTTGGTCAAGGTTCCCAGAAACACTCATCATATTGAAAATGTGAACACAGGGAACTCATCAAAAGTTAATCTGAATACTGATCATGTTGTTCATAATATAAACATTAATGATACAGATATACTCTTTATGGAACATGATGTTAATATTTCAGTAAACAATTTACCTGTATGTACTGATGGTTCTACTGAAAATCTGAACTCAGATTATGGCCCTCCTTTATACCTTGATGATCAACATATGAAACAAACAGTTCCATTAACTGTTAATGATCATATGAGCAACAATAATAAAATTGTTGAAAACCCACACAAGACATCAACTTCATCCCCTTTATCAGAAACTATCCCTAATAAGACCCATAAGAATCAGCAAACAGACAGCCTAATTTCTGAGTCAAATAATACCACGGATGAAACAGAAAACTTTAAGGAAGCTTTCATAGAAATAAACGGAGGGAATTTTCCACTTCTATCTTCTAACTCCAAAACCAAAAACAATTTAAAGCCATCTCTTGACTCTCTGTCTGTAGAAGATATTGAAAACTCTAAAGCCACTCTAAGGGAATCACAGAATAACTTCAACCTTTTAATAAATTCAGAAGATGTCATAGATAACCTTGACATAAAAAAGAACAGAAGACACAATAAAAAATCTTATACACAAACCCCTAAAATGGTCCTTACCCGTTCAGCGTCGACACAAAACAAATCTTCTCAATGATATGTTTGAAAATATGTGTATGGAATGCTAGGGGAGTGGGCAATTCTGCCACCATAAATAGGTTAAAAGACATTAAAAAAAGACATCAAATTAATATCCTAACCATAATTGAGCCAATGTTGGAAGCCAACTCCATCAAGAAAGTGGCCTTTCAGACTCAATTTGAACATCATTTCTCAGATCCAAAATGTAAAATTTGGATTCTATGGGATGATTCAATTAAAATGCAGATCATCTCAGTGGATCAGCAAATGATATTAACCAAATTCAAAAATCATTTGTTAACCCAAGATTGTTTCACAGGTTTCATTTATACCAAACATACTATAAATGAAAGAAATAAACCGTGGAAATAAATTCTGAACCATAACGTTCACCTTTAAGCTTAATAGGAGATTTTAATGCCATAAGTTCCATAGAAGAATATATGGGTCAATCTCAACCTGACACAAAAAGTATTAAAAATTTTAATAATATTAAAAAAAAAGCCAATATGTCTACAGTTCCAACTTCTGGTTCTAATTTTACTTGGACAGGTATGAGATCCAAAGGAAGGGTTTAGAAAAGGTTAGACCGAGGGTTATCTAATAATATATGGTGGGACTTGTTTAAGGAATCTGGTATTAAAACATTAGCAAGAGGGCAATCAGACCATTCCCCCTTGCTATTTACCATAGGTGAAACCAAATTATTTAATTAACCATCCCCCTTCAGGTTCCAAGAATGTTGGTTTAATCATCCAACCTTTATGAAGATTGTAGAAGATTCATGGAACATCCCCTCTAATAAATTGGGAATTGGAAATTTCTTATTCAAGCTATAAAACTTGAAAAATGCACTTAAATTCTGGAATAAACATAACTTTGGAAATATCTTTGACACAGTCAAAGTTTGTGAAGAAGATCTTCTTCACGCAGAATCTTCCCTCCAACAATATGAAACACAAGCTAACTTGGAACACTTAAATAAATCAAAAGCAAAGTTAATTCTGGCACTGAAAAATCAGTAAATTTACTGGAGGCAGAAATCAAGAGTAAAATGGCTTAAAGAAGGAGATCAAAACACAAAATTTTACCATCAAAAGGTTAAATCCAAGCATAAAAGACAAACCATATTTTCAGTTAAAACTGAAGCTGGTATAACTTTAAATACTTAGGAGGAAATTGCAGAAGAGGGTGTTAAATACTTCTCCAATTTATTACAGGAAGAGTACAAAGATCCTTCTGGAATTAACACTACTTGGTTATTAGAAAATATTCCAAAGCTAATTACTGAAGAAATGAACTGTGAACTCACTAAACCAGTAACAATGGAAGAATTGACTAACATAGTTAAAACAATGGATAGACACTCAGCTTCTGGGCCAGATGGGTTTTCAGGTTTTTTCTATCATAAATGCTAGCACATCATCAACACAGATGTCCTACATGTTATACATGTTCTTTTTTTTATCAACCAGCATCCCAAAATCAATTGCAGCCACTTTAGTCATTCTCATACCTAAAAAAGAAGTTTCTTCATCCTTCAAAAACTACAGACCAATTAGCCTTTGTAATTTTATTAATAAAATTTTAACCAAAATCATTTCTGAAAGGCTAAAACCAAATATGGATGTCATAATAAGCCCAGAACAAACTTCATTCAATTCAGGAAGAGATATTTCAGAAAATATTCTTCTAATGCAAGAACTTGCCTCTTTCATTAATACTAAAACCAAAGGTTTTAACATGATCATAAAGCTTGATATGATGAAAGCATTTGATAGAGTTTCTTGGACCTTTTTATCCAAGTTATTAGGTCAGATGGGTTTCTCAATCAAAATAATTGAACTAATAATGAAAAACTTTAAATCAGCTTTTTTTCTCCATCTTGATAAATGGATCATCATATGGTTTCTTCCAAGCAACCAATGGGTTAAAACAAGGAGACCCTTTATCTCCACTTCTATTCATCTTGATGACAGAAGCTTTTTCAAGGAACATAAACTTCCTATTTCAGTACTCAAACCTGAAATTCTATAAGCTTCCTAATCTAATTAAGAAGATCTCTCATCTATCCTTTGCAGATGATACTGTAATATTTATAAATTATTCCAAATCAGGACTTAAAACACTAAATTGTTTCCTACAATCCTATGAAATGGCTATAGGCCAAAAGATTAATTTTGAAAAATCCTCATTTTATATTGCCAAACACTGCCCACTCAGGACTATTGGTGATATTAAAAGCTCAACAGGAATGTTACAGGGCAACTTTCCTTTTAAATATCTAGGTTGCCCAGTTTACATTGGTAGGAGTAAAAATTTCTACTTCTCAAGCATTATATCATCAATACAGTCCATAATTAATAGCTGGAAAAATAACCTTTTATCTCAAGCTAGAAAGATAATTCTGATCAAGCACATATTGTCCTTTATCCCAATACATCATATTACAGTTCTAAAACCTACCAAACACACTATTGATGTAATTCATAAAATTCTTGGCAAGTGCTTATGGACTTCCAACTCTGAAACCTCACAAAGGAAGAGATTTTGGAGGGCCTATCCAAGTTTATGTTATCATTTTGAAGAAAATGGCCTTGGTTTTAAAAATATTGAGACTTTGGTTCAAAGCTTCTCTATTAAATTATGGTGGAAGCTGCAAGTGGGAAGATCCCTTTGATCACAATTTATGTGGTCAATTCCAGATCACTACAAAACTTCCAAAATCTGGAAGAGAATCAAAGATATTCAAGAAATAGCCATTCTAAATTCAAAAATACTAATAGAGAAAGGGGAAGTTTCTTTCTGGAACTCTGGTTGGACAAATTGTGGTCCACTGTATAGGCTATGGGACAATAGTCAAATCAATCCTTTCCCTGACTTAACAGTTGGTGAGTTTTTAACTAACAGACAAGTGTATATTAACCAGCTGAAACACCTTTTCCCAGAGCACATAATTACTGAACTGGACAAAGATCAAGAAATTTTTCTGGAATATGAGGATGCTATAATATGGAAACCTACTCAAAATTGAAAGTTCACTCTGAAAAGTGCTTATGAACTGATCAGAAAGAAAAGAACAGGTGTATCCTTCTTCAAACATGTCTGGTCCACAATTATGTCTAGAAAAGTAAGTTTTATGAACTAGAAAATGCTTAACAAATTATTCCCCCTTCCTAATGTATTAGAGGATCTATCTTTCAATCTTCCATCCATTTGTTTTTTTTTGTTTGGGAGATGAAGAGAGTATACACCATAGTTTTAATTCTTGCAAAGAAATTAAAAAACTATGGACATGGATAGATACTGTCTTCAATGTTCCAACAAAGCATACTCCATATCTATAGGATAGATACTTCAATTACTGGAACAACAATAATTTTCCAGATCATAAGAAGCTGGTTCATATTATCCCCTGTTTAGTAGTATGGATTATTTGGTGTTTTAGGAACAAACACTATCATGAAAGTGTTTGCCAAGGAAAAATTTACACCTCTTTAATGATATTTTGTTAGCCTACAAACTAAACTTCAAATGGGATTTATCTTCTGCTTTGCCAAGGTTTCTAATGAACAATCAAATAGAACCTGGTAGCCTTGTCACTGTTACCTGGAAAGCTCCTTCTCCACTCCTCCATAAACTAAATACAGATGGTTCATGGAAGAATTCGAATAAGTCTGGAATTGGAATAATCATAAGAAACTCTCTAGGTGACATATTAATAGCTAATGCTCAGAAGATAAATAGCCCCTCTCCCCTTCATGGTGAAGTAGGGGCAGTTAGAGCAGGTTTACGGTTGGCATTTTCCATGGGTATTAATCATTTACAAATTGAAAGTGACAATCAAATGCTCATTAAGGCTGTAAGCAACCAACTACAACCTCACCGGAACATCATTGAGGAAGTTAGGATAATCTGGGAACTGATGAAAAAGACTAAAGTCTCTCTGAATCATATCTATAGAGAAGCCAATGGAGCAGCAGATTTTCTAGCCAAAATGGCCAGTTCAGATCAAGTAAATACTTTCAAGTCCTATACTCAGTTACCGAGAGAGTTGAAAGCTATAATAATTGCAAATAAAAAAGGTTTACCTTCTATCAGAAGAATTTAGCTGATTTTATTAGCATATAATTCTCAGATTCCTGTTGTATGCTGTTATACTTTGCTACTGGAACTTTCTGTTTGATTATGTAACATCAGAAACAAATGATTTGAGTTAGACAGCTTTATCATCTCGAACTATTTACCGTTGGCTGCTATTTCGTTTCAGATGAAGAAGAGAGGAGCTTTGAAGACCATATGCAAGGTGCAGATGAGAGATCCAGCTGCTGCACATAATCTACAAATTTCAGTAATTATCTTTGGGGGAAGATAATTGCAAGAGGACACTATGGAAGGTCACCTCTTCTTGTTGACACTGGAGTGTGGAGGCAAGAAAGTGTAAGGCTATAGTTAGTCCTCAAACGGGGTATAGGGCCAACTCCTTCATTGAGATAGGGTGTTTAGATGAAGGTTTTGGGTAAACATCAGGTTGTAATTAGCTTCCACTAATGTATTACACGTATTGAACTTCTTTTTTGAAAGGCCCGGGGAGCCGAATATACACCCCCCTCACTCACGTGAGTTTACATAAAAAAATATGAAATCAATTCTCCCATTTGAAATTTAAATTACTGCCTGGTGGTACGATCTGTATTGTACCCCATTATATACTATACCAACTGGTGTCTCCTAACAGAGTTGAAGTTGGTTGGATTGAAACCATATGACTGTTACAACCTCATGCAGGAATTGAATGCCATTGCCATTAGGTCCACATTTTCATCTCATTGTTGCAAGGTTAGACCGGTTGCAAGCGATGATCATTGAAGTTTTGTGTCGGATGGAGATGTACTCCTCCCCTCCAATCACTTTTGACATTATGGTGCATCTGATAGTTCATTTGGTATAGAAGGTCAAGTTGTGCGGTCCCATATTTTTGCGGTGGATGTACCCATTTGAGAGGTACCTGAAAATCTTCAATTTTTTTGTTAAAAACCGATACAAGCCTGATGCTTGTATTGTACAACGTTATGTGGCTGAGGAGGTAGTTGAGTTTTGTACTGATTATTTGAAAGATGTGGATTCTGTGGGCATTCCAAAATCAAGGCATGATGACCGGTTAGGTGGGTAGGGGGTTAGGCAAGGTAAGCTTCTAAACCATACTACGGAAGATTTATGTCCTGCGCATCTTTATGTACTTTGAAATCAAGAGGATTTTGTACCCTATATCGAGATCCACATAAGAATAAAGCACCAATGTTTAATGAAGCACGAGATTTACAAAAAACACACTAGTACTTTTGCTTCATGGTTGAGAAGTCACGTCGAGAGTGGTAAACATCCCAGTATGGCGAATGGTTAGCACGTAGACCCATGGGCACAATTCTATCGTACAGAGTTTACGACATTAATGGTTTCAATTTTTCCACAGAAGCCATGGAAGACAAGGTTGTAACCCAGAACAGTGGTGTGTCCTTTGTTACAAAAGCTTTACATGTTGCCAGTGCAAAAGACGAAAATCCAATGTACGCCTGAATTCGTATTTTGGTACCATATATGAGATATGGGAGTTTGATTAAGTCAATGAAATTTTTTGTATTTAAATGTCAATGGGTGGATGTAACACTGGGAAAAAACTGATTAGCAGGGATTCACATTGGTGGATCGTAGTCAAGTCGAGTGAAGGGAAGATCCTTTCATATTGGCCTCATAAGCTCATCAAGTATTCTATGTGAAAGATCCAATGGATCCTCAGTGGGAGATTGTTGTGGAGAGTAAGCAAGCATTTTTTGAGGAATTTGACTTTGAAGATATTATTGGATTTGGTCAACAGACCCCAATAGTGAACAATGACGAGGGTATTTTGCTCGAGGAGGATGACACCAGCTTGCGGAAATTCTTAGGTCGTAGACCACATATGAAAGAATGTAGATTTATGGGCAAGGAAAAATCAACAAGATGAAAAGGAAGACGATGAAATTGAAGAAACAAAAGTAGAAGAAGGAAGGGGGACATTATTCTTGTATTTTTGTTGTTTTTTTTTGAAAACTTGAAGCTGGGAGACACTTCCGAATTTGGAAGTGGTTCGACTCTTATAATCAACTATGGATTTCCATGTATTTTCAATAGATACATCTAGTAGCAAACTGAAAAAACTCATCAGCAAACACCACATTTCACTCCAAATATTCTTTTCTAACATAAACCTCTCAAAAATAGTTTGACAATACACATATTCAAATGCATTAACAATGTATTCTTAACAAACAAATAAAAGTTGAAAACATTCAACAAAAAAACATTTTATGCTCACATCAGAGTAGAAGAAGACTTGGCGACTTCAGAGGGATGTGGAATGCTTCAGGAAAGGTGTTGTAGAAGATTCCCTAGCTTCATCCAGAGCATGTTGATTGCATTCAATCTACCAAATCCGCTTCTGCAACCCAGAAAGTTCATCACGTACCCATCTATAACATGGTTTGAATCCTTTAATGAATGAGGGCTTTGATTCATCTACAATACAAGAATAAGTTTTGTAATAAATTTATCAACATCAAAAAAGTAAAATATTTTAAAATATGCCTAATATATACATACCTTCTCTTGTACCTTGTTTGACCCCTTGCCTCTTGTTTGTCTCCACATCATCAATGGTCCTATGAGCCCACTTATGGTCAACCAATACCCACCTTTTCTTCGCAAAGTACTGCTTGTCAAACCACTTTCATTGATTCTCTTTCCCCTTGAAACTCAAATCCAATGATGCCCTCAAAATCAAAGTTATGAAGTTCCTATAAGGAAGACTCTTCACTGCCTTCTTTAATGTAGCAGCCCAAAGAATATGTTTAAAGATCACAGCCCCAAGATTGATCTTTCTCCCCTCCATGATATAGTAAAACATAATGAATGAGGTATAAGTTGGCTTTGTTATGTTCCTAGATGTGGGTACGATACATCTACCAATTATCTCAAGAACTATGCGCTGGTTGATAGTCAAGTTTGTTATATTGAAACTCTTGAGTTTTCCTAAGTTGGTTGACCTACGTTCAATGTATCTAACACTAAAAGCAATAGGTCAATGTGCGGGTATTCGTCAATAAGAGGCCATCTCTCCCTATGATAAACATTGTCTAGTGAACCCTTAATGTCCTCGAAATACAAATCTTGTGGTTTTTTATACGGCCATTCCAAAAGTCCATTAATTATCCGAGGACTAATACAATGTCATTGCCACTAACCCTAGTTACATAAACACCCTCTCATTTTCATTAAAATTACTATAGAACTGACAAACCTCATCAAAATGTGCCTGTTCTTTAGAGTTAACAATCTAAGCGCATGTTGTCCGTCAAATTTTAGCATAGGATCATCCAAACCTATGCTATGGTAAACATTTAAGTCTAGCACATATCAATACAAAAATTTACCACTCTCACGCAACGCATTGTATCTATTTTGACCTAGAGGGGAAATGACCTGGGTATTTTGACATTCTATGTTGTCCTGCTTCTAGACGTGCTCCCAAATTTGGACCTTCCTTTGTGGGTTGTTGCTCCTTGGTTCGAAGTAGCCATTTACCGCTCTATTTGAAGTTCAAAAACCGACAAACGATTCATTTTCCGGTGTCGGAATCTCTGCTTCGTTGAATCCTAAGGTTTTCAATTTGGGGAAAATGTTTTTGCCTAATTTTTTAAATATATTTGAAATGGTGAACTCGAAACTGACTGAGTCATTTAAAAAGGAAATTGCACCTTTTCATAAATGCAAGCTTCACAAGACCAGGTTTACTCCGAATCTTACACCCCAATTCTGAACACCAGTTCCAAATTCGGAAGTAGAGGCATAAATTTAAAAAAATATATATATACCTAAATTTAGTGAGAAGAGCTTAATATGGTAGGTTAACTTCGGAATTGGCACCTCTCTCGGAATGGAAGTTCCAGACTCGGGACTACTTAGGAGTTAATAAAAAGGCCAAAAAAGTGAGGTTTACTCTGGATTTAAGCCTGAATTTTGGAAGTTCTGACTACACACAATTTTCATATAGGTGGGAGACAAATACGATGTGGGGAGACAATTTTGGACTCGTAATTGCATTTGTCCCTATGGAAAAAAGCATATATTATGCTTGATTATGCCATATGGGTTGAAAAAATTCTACTCCCTTTGTCCCAGCCATGCACACTTTTGGGTCAACTTTCTCAAGATACGTTGGACCACAAATTTCAACTAGTATATAGACGCCAATATCTTCATGCAAGATATCGTTAGATTCCCTGCATAATGTATTTTCTAAATATTAAATTTTAATACGACATTAGTATTTGTAACTAAAGTTATCGTGGCCAAATATAGCCTGAGAAAGTTGACCAAAAAGTGTGCAGATATAGCAAGGATAGAGGGAGTATATGAATTATGGAAATTGAAAAACCTACATTCATCAAAAGCACACATTGCATAAATTCAAAATTATCCAAAGTCATAGTACACGGTTCAATGGCATACAAAACATAATTTAAGCAATTTAATTGTAACATTAGACAAAAAATTAACCTAAAATAGTTTTTGTCCACGATAATTCCAAAAAAAAAACCCTTCTGGTTTTGAAACATCCTTTCCACCTCGGAATCTTTTTTTTAATAGAAATCCATCCGAGGATAGGGGAAATATTATTAGGCCTTCCCTAGCCATTAAATATCAAGAGAAAGAAAAGGAAAGGAAGCCGAAGCTTAGTTGAATATACAAGAGTGAGCATTCGGCTCTTGAAGCAATCACAATTGCTTCCAAAAGGAATGAAGAGATATGACTGATACAGTGAGGATTTCATAAAGTGTTAGGCTATGGAAAGAATCATCAAACTTGTTAGTGAGTCGCAATAAGCGAAACACAAGACAGTCAGAGTCATCCACATAACCTAAACAGAGTTTATCCTCATCTAATTACAATTTCCTATGGCGCCTGGAATTTCGTTTGCATCATGATCATCAAAAGCCAGGAGATTAGGACATTCCCAAGTCTAATAGGAAGTCTGATTAGGAAGTCTGATGGAGTAACCATCACTGCTCGGGAAGTATCAAAAATTTCCTTCATGTAGAGCTTCCAAATTTCTGGTTATAGGGCCAGAGTATGAGGAGATGTCGCAGCATAAACAAGATCCTGCATGAAAAGAGTAGAAATCAGTAGCATCCGATCTAGTTGGCAATCCGTAAAGAAGGGGTACCAATTTGGTCAAGTCTAACTAGTCCCTGGACCAAGTTAGGGAGCACAGAGAATCTATGAAAGGATGAGTTGGTCTTTAGATGCCGACAATTTTTTGCAAGAGTATGAGCCACCAGATTTGCCTGTCTATAGATGTGCACAAGTTTAATATCCCAAAGGGAATTGTGAATCTCATCAGCTAAGCAGAACAGTTTCCAGTGAGATCTTTGTGGATCAGTAGCAAAATGAACTGCACTGAGGCAGTCAGATTCTATACAAACAGGAGAGGGCAAATCAGTAGAAAATTGTATTGCAAACTTAATTGCTTTCAATTCGGCTTCCAAGGGGGACAAAGCATTAGTATATGAAGAATAAGCCCCTTTAAAACCCCCTCTACTATCCCTAATAATCATTCCAATCCCACACATATTAGTATTACAGCACCATGAAGCATCCACATTTAACTTAAAACCTAAGCAGGGCCTCTCCCATGCAATTTTCCAAATTTTAGGCTTTGGGGAGAGTTTAATCAGAGGCAGAAAAGAGTGATCTGCAATACTTAAATCAAAAGGGGAGACAATGTAAACAGGTTTAGCACAAAAGGAGTAGAAAATTTGATCTCTAATCTGTTGAAGCACTTGGTTAGTGGAAGGCCTGACTGAATCAAAAAGGATTTTATTCCTCATCTTCCACAGATTCCAAAAGGTAAATATAGCTGCAGTTCGGATTATAGTAGAATGTAATGAAGTTAGAGCAGGGTAGGTTAGGTAGAATGATAATCTCTCCCATACAGATGGAAAGGCTCTGTCCCTAATTCCCATAAACTGGTGAACTGATTTCCAAACATTTAGTGCAAACTCACAGGAGTTAAAAAAATGATCTAAGGAGTCTTCATGTATATTGCACATACAACATTTAGAAGGCAAGCAAAATCTAAGTTTTCTGAGGATGTTATCAAAAGGTAAAAAATAATTTGTCACTTTCCACACAAAAACAGAGATTTTCTTGTCTAATCTAGAATTCCAAAGGTGTTGAGAGGAGGCAATAGAACCTGTATTGTTGCAGAGTGAGATGTATGTGGATTTAAAGGAGAAATTCCCTGTAATACCAGGTTTCCATATTAACCTGTCTGCTCTGTGTGGTGCCAGTTTTGCTTCCTGCAAAAGAGTGATTATGTCAGGATGCAGAAAAGGGCTGATTTTTGTGATGAGATTAGATTTGTTAGATATAAATTCCGAGACAGTACAATCCCTTCTAATATCCACACTATTCTGATCACATAGATCTGTAAGAAGCCCTATATCTAGCCAGTTAGCAGTCCAAAAATTACATTCTCCTCTTCCTATAATAACTCTAGAGTTAGCTTCTGCCCATGAGCTAACTGAACATATCCTTTTCCAATTTGGAGAGGTCCTATTTGAGGGAGGGAGACCTGCCACTAGATGAGTCCATAGAGCCTCAGCCATTTGAAATTTCCACCACAGTTTTACTGAACATGTTTTAATTATAGTGGATATTGATCTAAACCCTATACCATTTTGATCAGTTGGTAAACAGAGATCAGTCCATTTTCTCCAAGATCTTTTAGGATTGAGCTCAGTATCCCCCCAAAAGAATTTGCTCAGTTTTTTTCTATAGTGGTGATAATCAGTTTGTTTGGCTTTATAACCTGCCAAATGTGTTGGGGTATAGAATAGATACATGATTCAATCAGCGTAATTTTACCCCCTGTAGATATCCACCTATTTTTCCAGTTACATATTTTACTATCAATCTGTTCAAAAAGAGGTTGAAAATAGAGCTTTTTTGCAGCATCAGTAAAAATTGGAACTCCCAGGTATGAAACTGGAAATGTTCCTATTTTCATCCCTAAGATTCTTTTAATGTAGTTAACCTTTTGAACAGAAGCATGCTTACCTATGAAGATAGCACTCTTATTGTAGTTAATAGATTGGCCCGTGACTTCCTCAAAGGTAGAAAAGAAAGCTTTTAATCTAATCAAAGTTAACTTAGTAGCTTTAAAGAAAACAACAGTATCATCCGCATATGATAAGTGTGAGATTCTCGGAGGATTACCTGGCAGGTCGAAATATGACAACTTACCGCTGTAAAATATGAAAGCCAAACACCTATAAAAGGACTCAGAGAAAATGTTAAACAAGAATGGAGATAAAGGATCACCCTGCTTAATACCCCTATTTGATTGAAAGAATCCCACTGGCTTACCATTAATAAGAATAGAGAACCAGGCCTGAGACAAGTTTTTCATGATTGAGAAGATAAATTTAGCATGGAATCCAAATTTTGCTAAGACACTATATAAGAATGACCACCTAACTCTATCAAAGGCCTTTTGGAGGTCCAATTTAACAATGCAATTTGGATCTCTTCTCTTCCTATTAAGAAACCTAACCATTTCCTGTAAATAGATTACATTGTCTGAGATGTCTCTTCCATGTAGGAAAACTGTTTGGTTAGGAGAAATAATTCTAGGCATTATAGGCTTAAGTCTTTCCATGAGAACTTTAGAACAAATTTTATTTATCACATTGGAGAGACTTATAGGTCTATAGTCATCAAAGGAAGTTGGGGTCTTCTTTTTAGGGATTATAGTGATCCATGTACTGCCAATACCCCTAGGCATGTTAGTTGAAGTAAGAAAGTCCTGAACAGCCATAAGTAGATCATTAGCTATAATATCCCAAGATTTTATGTAGAACTTGGCTGTAAAGCCATCCAGGCCTGGACTACTAGATTTATTAAGACTAAGGACAATACCTTTTAGCTCCTCTAGTGAGACCGGTTGCAAAAGTTTTTCATTATCATCCTGAGTGACCAATTTAGGGATATGGTTTAGAAAATGAGATATAAAAGGAGAACTGTACGGAGAGCTATCATCACTCAGAAGGGCCTGGTAATAATGAATAGCTTCCGTCTCAATATCATGTATATTGTCTAACCACTGACCATTCTTGCCTTTAATTTTTGTAATCTTCAATCTATTATTTCTTTCCTTTACAGAATTATGAAAGAAGCTTGTGTTATTGTCCCCTTCTTGCAGCCATTTTATCTTTGCCTTATGTTTCCAGAAGTTTTTTTGCCCGGACAAAGCCCTAACTAATCTAGCTTTAGCCTCCTTAAGCTTAACCAAATCAATCACAGAATCTGATTGATCAGTTAAGGATTCCTGAGCCTGTAGAGCCAGTTCAGCTTGTACCACATTGTTATGAATGTTGCCAAATTTATCTTTGTTCCAGATTTTTAGAACCTTCTTAAGTCTAACAAGTTTTAGATAAAAGGCCAACATTCCTGATTTATTCAAAGGAGAATCCCAACTTTGTTTGATAACCTCCTTAAATTCCTTTCTTTTGTACCATGTGTTTAGAAATCTGAAAGGCCTAGGATTGGATGGTGTATCACTACCAACAGTTAGCAGCATGGGGTTGTGATCTGAACTAACCCTATTCAGAATCTGAATAGAGGATGCAGGAAAAGCTAAAGACCAAGATGAAGTGCACAATCCTCTATCAAGTCTTTTAACTGTAGGAGACCTTAATCTATTGTTAGTCCAAGTGAACAAGTTCCCTACCGTGTTGATTTCTTCCAGAGCCATTCCATTGATAAAATCATTAAAGTCCCTCATACTCCCCAATTTGGGAGTAGATGGACCTTTATACTCATTTATTGATGTAATGGCATTGAAATCTCCAATAAAAAGGGATTCAGATTGACTATATGAACTGAGATCTGACCAAAGCGATTTTCTACCTGTTCTAGTTCTGAGCCCATAGATAAAAAAGGCATCCATAGACTTATTAAGATTAATACTGTTCAGGTTAACTGCAAGGAACTGCAGATTATCACTTTTAACTGTCAGTATTAAGCTCGAATTCCAGAAAATCCAGATCTGACCGTTATTTTCTGAGATACAATTATCATATTTCAGCCTTTGTCTATATGAATCACATTGCAAGTTATCATGTTTAGGCTCAATTAAACAAACGAGTTCAAATTTATGCCGATTGATAAGATTACACAGTCTTAGCATAGATGTGTCCATTCCCCTAATGTTCCAAACCAGCATTTTAATCCTAATAGTTGTATTATTCATAGGGAAACATTAGTAGAGCTTTTTGATCTAGTCATGATAGTATTTTTCTGTGAGAAAAAAGACTCATTACTTTGTTTAGAATGTTTCTTTAACGACTTACCATTTTTCAGCTTACCAGGATTAGAGAAACTAACCCTGTTTACCTGATCATCATCCACATCCTGGGCAAAATCAGTATCCAAGGAGGCAGAGAGTTCAGCACTGGCTGGAATATCATTTTGAGTGACTTCATCACTAGATATTTCCTCATCAGCCAGAGGTAAAAATCTATTGTCCCTGTGTTTCTGCTGAGAGAAGATAAATTTTTTTGCAGCAATAATAGAACTAAAAGGTGAGAAGGACCTTCCCCGTTTACTAGGTAAATCATCTTTAGCAAAAACTGTCCTAAGGTTCGAAGGAGCAGATTGAGAAAGCCTAATTAGTTGTACTGATGCACTGGGATCAGAAGAAAGCACTTGGGGGGTTAATGTAATAGGCTGTAGTGTTTTAGACTCAGGTGATTGAGATTTATGTTCAGTCTCTATCTCAAAATTGGTTTCCTGATTGGGAACATGGATAGTGACACCTACATTATTTGTTTCAGCTTGTTGTTGATCAGGAACATCCTCAGAAACCACAAGATCAATAACTGGAGGGTCAATGTCAATTAGGATAGTCTTATTAGTGTCTTGTTCAGTAACAGGGATCAGCTGTTTCTTCGGAACATATTTAAATTTTTGAGCCTGAAATTTTTTTTGTTTTTCTATTACTGACACCCCAGAGCTCCCAGCCCTGAAATTTCCAGCCTGATTCATATTAATGTTCACATTACTCTGTCCAACAGTACCATTTAGTTGAAATTCAGTTTGATTCATTTGAGGCTTCTCCACCTTCTGTGGCCATGATCTCTTAAGTTCATGATGTAAATAGATACAGTAGTTATCCTCATGTCCTATACATTTGCAATGGAAGCAATAGGGTGGAATATCTTCAAATTCTAGAGGGAGTTTAACCACATTATATTCATTACCATCCTCTTCAATTCCTACTCTGATAAATGACGGGAGCTTTTTTTTAAGTCGATTTCTACACACATTTTGACACAAGAAGGCCTAGACAGGGCAGCAGTAGCAGCATCAACTTTAATGTAGTTTCCAATTTGATTCCCTATGATTTCCAGCATAGCAGAATTGTAAAAATATACAGGGACATGTGGAATTGAAACCCATACCGGAACAATGGACGATTCTGCCTCAGGGGAGAAATCAGAAGTCCATTTAAATACCTTCATTTGAGCGTTGTTGAAACTCCATTGTCCCTTGAGCCAGAACCTTTGGTAGTCCTCTTTCTCTTGGAAGCGTATTAGCACATGCCGGAAGTCGATTGATCCTAGCTGGAATTTGCCTTTGAAACCTACAGAATTGAAAGACTCGTTTAGTTGGACCATTGTTGGCTTCCCCCTGGTGAACTTACCAATCAGAGCGTTGCGATAGTGGGAGGCGAGGGTGTCTGCATCTTTGCGACTAACAAGGCAAGCGATATCCCCCTTATATAGAGTTTTGGGGACAATCTCTGGGTTCGAGGGAAGTGAATCCTGAAGAGGCGGAGGGCGATTAGCTAGTGCATGGAGGAAGGATTTTCCTCCCCCGTAGCTACTAGACGGAGGAGCCTCCATAGCGGCGGTGGGAAGAAAAAGACCGTTATCAGTTGAAAGCAAAAAGAAGGAAGAAGAAGAAGAAGATGAGAGAGATGAGAGAAAAAGATAAAAACGACAGTAGGATTAGCGTTTTGGCTAAATCGCACCAAATATCGCATAGAGCTACAGTACGCGAGTGATGAATTAAAAACGATCCAAAGTTATTTTGTACTGACCACCTCGGAATCAGTACCCTCTTCACCGGCCTCTTCTTCTTCTTCATCATCCCCAGAGTATTGGGGGTCAAAATTGGGTATTGTATCATCATTGCTAAACTCCAGCTGTAAGCCTGAGGAAGCAACATAATTGGCATGGCAGATTCCAATGCCGCAAGCTCTGTGTTCGCTTTTGTCAGGTCACCTTGGATGCATGACAAGCACCAGCTAATAGTAGTCTTCCAAGAACGTGCCCCAACTGCAATATAAACATAAAAAAATTAAGTTTGAATAACATGTTCATGAATCCAATTATTTTGATACGATGAGAAACTATGATAATGAACTTATGTACTCACGCAATGACTCAGCCCTATCCAGATGTGCATCTATCGCTCTGTTTACAGCCTTAGCGATAGCACCCAGGACGACCTTAGGTTTCCACTTGTCGTCTTCACCTCAAGTCAATTGCTTATGCTGGAACTAGCTAAGATCATAAAATTCCAAGCGCAATGGCCTGTCTACCGTCTAAACCACAATTTGTTGAAGCAACGCTATTATTATCTCATTGTATGAGAGATCCTTCTTTCTACTTTCCGGTGCCTTTAGCATGTAGTTCACTACAGTTAATCCAAAGTTAATCGGGATCCTCTCTATCACATAGTAGAACAACATAAGGTTGCCAATAGTGGGCTCGCAAGAATGTCCACCCCGAGGGAAGTACGTTCAAGAAAATCCCCTCGTAAACCGACCTTTGTTCAACCGCTAACACCCCCACGTTGTTCTTCTCATCTTGTCCCACCCACCACCTAACCTATGGAAGTTCGTCTCGGCCATGAAACCAGAGAAAGTTGGGTAACCTCAGTAACTGTAGGCCATTATTATTGGTGGAAAATTTTTAAGGGGCCGTCGGGAGCATTATGGCACAACTTAGTTGGGTCAGTGTACGAGCAATTTAAGACAAAATTTATAGTATATTTAGTTATAGTAACAGTCACTCCATTGACTTTTGGCACATCCTTATCCACAAAAGTTTGTCCAAGATTATCATAAAACTGTACCACTTCATCAAAATAAACGCTATCCTCTAAAGTCATCAATTTTGCCATGTGTTGATTCTTAAAGTAATAGAGTAGGTAGCCTAATGACAATTCCTTAACATCCTCACTACGAACTACCATAGTATTTGTACATTTGCACATTTGGATGAAAGCAACATACCTTCTCCTGGGTTCTTGATTAAAGAACTTTGTAGATGCCCCAATCTCAAAGTAAAGTTGATGACTCCGAGTGTTGGAATTTCCATGTTTGCTTGTCCTTCCACCTCAATTTCTAGCCATTGAAGGGAATGTCCAATTGAATTTGACAAAGTTACGAGTTCGGACTCAATTTCTCCTATTAGCCTAGGGTTTCTATAGAAGAACACTATTTGGGGATTGTGTTTCAACCGCCCCAATATTTTTTTAATCCCATTAACCGGTTATGAAATCAGAACCGGATCTTGTCATTACTCTAAAGCTACAAGTAGTTTTTGACCTTGGAACTGTGTCGTAGCATTGCTCCAAGTTTGGGACAGGTCAACGTTTGGAAAAAAAAGATGACATTAATACTTTTCAAAGGGTCATAAATACCCTAGTTTGAGCGCGAGTTCCCCCCAAAAGCACACTCACTCACTCACACATACACACACTCCAAACCCTCTTCCTTCCCCTAAATCACCTTCTAATCTTCATCATAAACCATATAATAGTCCAAACCATATCTAATTATGAATATATATTCATGATTAACCACCGATTACAAATAACGATAAAATTTTGTGGGTTTGGTTGTGAAGAGTCATTTTTTGCATCGGGTTGGTGTTCTGCACACCATCCCATCCATGAGGTAACTCTTCTTCATTTCCATCACTTTTAGTAATGTCTATTGTTGGTCATAATATATGTTTGGGTTTGAATGGTGTACATTGTGGTGATGATAATATATTGATCATGGATATTCTTGAAGAGTAAAATATAGATTACCTATATTTAGTTATTTTACATATTTTTAAACTAGAATGAATTTTTTTTCATTATACGTAAATGATTATCCACTTAAGTTAGGGAAATATGGTGGGAACTACACATATTGAGTCTAATTGAGTTGTAGTTCATCATAAGTGTGTTCATACGTAGTAGAATGTGGATAAAAAGAAACTGTGAAGATCCACTATCTTTGCCTGAAGGAAATACTGAAACAACGAGTGATGATATAGATGAAGGGAATGGGTCGAAAGAGATAGGAATTGCAAAAACACATTGTAGAACATTAGAAAAGGGGAATGGAAAGGAAGGAAAAGACCTTGTTGGTTTTTAACAAGGTGGGCCAATGTTTATCAGAAGAACAATGTAAATGGTCTAGTTAGGTGGGAAGGTCGGTAGGATGATGGTAGACATTCACTATGTCAATTGGCACGAAGTGCCAAAGGAATATAAGGACACCCTGTGGATGGAGTGACAGGTAAAATTCTTGTGAGTTTGCCACTTTCCAACCCATTAGCTATTCAATATTCTTATTTAAAACCAATTTCTTACCAACTGTATTCCTTAAAATCCCTTATAGAAACCATTTGAAATAGATACCCCAGACATGGGAGAATTAAGAAAAATAGCAATAGGTATGTTGTCGAAGAGTGGGTGAGAACACAAGTACACCCTGTCAAGAGACTACATCTTTTCAAATAATAAGGGAGATCATCCATGGCTCACTTACACACATATTCAACCAGAGAGTTAGGAGATCCACAAAAGAAGAGTCCTCGAGAACCAAAAAAATGTAAGTAAACCTAATACAATATATTGATGATTTTATATTTATAATTCATATTAAAATAAACCTTGAACATCATCACATATGGTACACGGGATGAAAATCGATGAATTTCAGCTTTGAATGAATTCAAACATAGAAAGAGTTGTGGGGGGTACAGTCTGGCGGCCATTGAAATTATACAGAGACATTTTGAACAAGATGTGTTGTTGGCGATTGAAAGGGGGATGACCAAAGAAGAGGCTAGGTTGGTGGTCATTCCAATCAACATTGATCAAATTGATCAGTGTGATCTTTTCCTCAATGGCCGGCAAAAAAATAGGGTCATTACGTAAAGGAGATCGAGATTCAATTAGCGGAACGAGTGGTAATCTTATTAAAAAGATCTATTTTTTAAAAATCATATGCATATGTTGATCATCGTTAAAGTTTTACCTTTTGTGCTCTTTTCATAGGCCAATTTAAAACAAGATGAAATTCAAGGTTGATTCCTGCAACCGGTAAACACAACGTATTATACGAGACAACCAACAAATTTGACCACCCAAGAAGGGCAAGAGAAGTGGGTGCATTCATGTCACAAAGAGATTCTTTCGGGATTGTACATTGTTTTAACAGGGCAAAGCCATTAAGAGTCCACACCTTACAAAAGAAAGCTCAACTACGAGATAAAAGGATAGCGCAACAAGGTATTTTGATTCGAAAGTTGGTCAAGCACACTGGTCTCCCTTTACCGGACAATCTAGAAGATCTCACTAGAAATTTGGCCCCCCCCATCATCAAGAGGATCTCACCATTCTCCGGGCGAGATTGAGGTTAACCACGAACCCATACTCCCAAAGTCAATCAAAGAAAATAATCTCGACAAGGTCATCTTATCCACACAAAAAAATGGTTAAACCATTTTAAATTTGTTATGTGTTCTAGTTTTGCATACTAATAACTAACAATTATTTATTAAATGTATCCTTCATATTTGTGCAAACTTTTATCATTAAAATTGGTAATAACGCAAGAATGCCACACGTAGCTGATGGTATTCTTCAGAAACAATGCGGCATTATTAGTCAATACCAATCGCTTTGGAATTGCTAGATTAGCGTTTGAGAAATGATTAGTCCACAATGCCAATTTTTCCTTATCGGAAGGAGAATGCAATACTGTGTGACCCACCTAAGACATGTTCCTCCTTTGGTCAAGGCGTTTAATTTATGAAAATCCTACAAAGATGGACATTTGAAAGTGAACCGAGCAACAACGCCAAAGAAAATTTTAGCCCTGTTAAAGGATGTGCGTGAATCGATGTCCAGAGCATAAGTAGCGAAGGAATGACCGGTTTTCGTCTGTATACTGTATGACTGGATCGCCAGACACGAACATAACTCTACATACACATTTTTGGGAAACGAGTGTGTTTTTGGTCAAAACCAAGATATCATCACGATGTGGAGTGACTTTGAGGAGTTATAGAGGCGTGATCAAGTCAATCAAACCATAATGTCACTATTCCTATTGTAAGTTCAACTTTCTTCTTATTAAATTAGATGGCAAAAATTGATCGCACATAACGTTCTAAAAATCTTGTATAAGGTACACATACTACTGGTCAATAAAAAGGACAAGGGATGGGTAGGGTATTTGTGTCTGGTAATGACACAAGAAATTGGGTTTTCAAGGGTTGAAAGGATTGATCATCTACGCAAAAGCCTCGGGAAACGCAACAAGAAGCTATTCATTGCAACTTACATTGAGAGGTGATGATTTTATTACTCTAACTTTTGTACACGTTCATGAGTCATTTAATTTGGGAAATTAATGGTTACATATAGGCATTTCTTTGTAGGGAGCATTGGAGGTTGATTTTGATTGTCCAAAGCAAAAAGTGTGTATATTGGATGGATATGTTGCACTTTCAACCCTCCGAATCATTTGTAGACATTTTAGAGAATGCACTCAATGAACCTAGTGTGACGAAAAAAATAAACGTTGTCCAAATCAAGGTGCGATTCTCTACTATAATTTTTTACAATTATTTATGAAAATGAGTTAGTATATTCACAATTTATTCAATTCACAATTTATTCTTTGCAAATAAGTACAAAAAACAAGCTAAAACATGGGAGTGCGGAAATTACATTATGTTATAAGCGGCCGAGTGTGTCAAAGATGTTTGGTTGGATTACGTAGAAATTGATAAGGTGAGTATTAAATATATTTGCACACTAAGCTTTGTACAATGATTAACTACTCAACTACCCAAACTAACAAATCCTACTATGATATCCATATATTTTTGGAGAGGACTACAAGCTATATTCACAAGATGTTATCAACATGGCGAGAAATTGCTTGGCCTGGCATCTATTTCATGTGCGCTCTGCAACTCTTGGAAAACCTAACGTATTAGTATTCCCCAAATCTCAACAGCATTGACATGGATTCTATTGAATACAATTTCTATAGGTTTTAAATCCTATCCATAGATAGTTTCTTGTATAGCATTGTCTATAAGTTTTTGTTAAAGCCCTAATCAGGTAGTAGGTATAGGAATATTATATGTTAGCTGTAGAATAGGATTTGCTAGATTCTATTCATATGTATAAATATGTGCTATTTTAGTTGTATTTATACATTTTTGTTATCCGAGGTGATGCATTTGTAAACTGCTGGCAATTGGATTCATGTTTTGAGGCTAATATTGGCCAGTTTTATGAAATTCAAAAATATTATCTTGCAAGCCATTTCCCCTTCCGAGTTCGGAACTGGCCCCTCAATGTGATACCATGATCTCCGATTTTGGTTCCCAAATTTGAAACTATTTTATCAATTTAATGTGATTTTTGGGCTCAAACCTAGGTTTGGTCCGGATTATCGAGACAATTCTGGAACTCCAAGATCTGACTATTTCCCCAACAAAGGAACTTTAACACCCGGGTACTAGTCTTGACATCGAAACTACGGATGTCCAGAGAAAATAAAATAAAATATTAAGAGGAAAAGGGAGGAAATGTTGGAACTCAAACCACACGTTTGAGAGTGTTTCTTCCTTCAGAACTAAATAAATGTTCCGAACTCGGAACAATTACATGGATCCGACCACTTTGCGTGGTTCGAACCTTGGAACTTATTAGAGGCGGTTCTACCACTCTTTAAAAGGGAACAAATAACATCATTTTCAGGTCACATTTAAAGGCAGTTGTGGTCTTTGATCGTAGAGGATCAAAGGTGGAGCCAAAGAAGTCACATACAAAGTGACTTCTCTAGTCCGTTACAGCCGCCTTTAATCGCCCCACTCTACACTA
Source organism: Rubia yunnanensis (assembly GCA_037428765.1). Lineage (NCBI taxonomy): Eukaryota > Viridiplantae > Streptophyta > Magnoliopsida > Gentianales > Rubiaceae > Rubia > Rubia yunnanensis. The sequence goes on along the minus strand of CM075069.1, from coordinate 56,431,056 downwards.
GTGGCAATCCAGTGGAATTCTCTTGTGTTCAGCTGATCGCCTCTAACCGTGGGTATCCCCTCTCTCATGGGGAACTTTAAGAGCAAGTGTAAGGTCCACACTATACCCTTCAACAACGTGAGTGCTGGCCTGCCTAGTACCAAGTTGTATGGGTTTTTTTGCTTTCATAACAATGAACTCTATGTACACCATATTACCTTTGTTCCCCTCTCCTACATTCTCTGGGAGGAGAATCGTTCCTTCTGGAAAGATTATTCTATCAGTGAAATATACCAATGGGGTATCTATTGGTTCCAATGTTCTTCTTGTGTTCTCATCTAACTTCTCAAAATAGTGCCAGAATATGAAATCCATAGAGCTTCTTCCATCAACGTATCCTCTTTTTCGCCCCCTCACCATTATCACCACTGAATCGCCACCAGCTAGCCTGTCTAGTATTGGATCTTCAGCGCTGAAAGTAATTGCTTCATCCATACCTAACCTTCTGTCCATTAGTGTCATCTGCGGTGTGAGCCTGCAATGTTCTTTCCTTTGATATTTTATTCTTCCCCGGCGCTCTATCCGATGATGGCATATATGTCTGTGATTTCCAACGCTAGGCTATCTTCCACAGGGGTGTTCTCTCTGTGCCTTTTGTTTCTTTCACCCCTGACTTTAGCTCTTACTACCTCATTCCCTTTGTTTGGGCCTCGCCCCCTTTTGGACTCATTGCCCTGCCTCGACTGTCCTGTGACTTGTGTGGACCTATCAGCTTGTTTCCACTTCTGAGTCTGCTCTGATATGTGGACTTGTTGTGGCCTATGGGTCTTCGCTTCTTTGGCCAGGTATGCTAGTTGTCCGCTCTGAACACATGCTTCTATGTTTTGCTTCAGGTTTATGCAGTTGTTCGTGTGATGACCTTGGTCATCGTGGTTATCGCATAACCAAGACTTATCCCTCTTGTTGGTGTTAGATTTCATTTTCATATAGGGATCCAAGATGTTATTCCCATCAATTAGGGTCAAATACTCCTTTGGGGTTTTAATGAGAGGCGTGAAAATCTTGTCAAATATGTCTGACCTGTTTGATTGCCATGTTATGCCCTTCTCTTAAGCTGTCTCTGCCTAGCTCAGCCATTCGTTTTCACAAGCTTGCATGTGCTTCTTTCTTCCTCTTATTAGCTTGGTCCACCCCGCTGAAGTTCCCTACTCTCTTTATCAGCTCTTCAATCATCTTTGGGGGATTCAATGTTCTATCCCTCAACAACAGCTCATGTCTTAGGCCAATTATGAATGTGTCAAAGACAAACTAATTGCTCCTTTCCTTCACTTAGTTTGCTTCGTCATTAAGCCTTTTCATGTATTCTAACAATGTCTCCACTAACTTCGGTTTATTCTCTAAAAGCTCCAACCTGATCTTTTGGAACTTATTCCTCTACATGAAATGGGTCAGGAACTTCTACTCCAGCTAACTGAATTTGTTTATTGTCGTCTTCTAGGTTTTTTAATCAAACCCTAGATGTTGCCATCAGCGTGGTTGCAAACACAATGAACCAAATGGCTTATGGTATCGCAGTGGTAACCATATTAGTGCGGCAGATGTGTAGATGGTCTCCAGCGTCTGTTTTGCCGTTATACTATCCCAAGTTGGGGGGTATTTTCAGCTTGGGTTGGTCGTGACAGTTGTATCCTCTTAGTGAATGGCGAACCCCGTCCTTCTTTCCCTCTCGACCTCCCATCCATGTCTTCATGTATCACCCTATTTGTTGGTTCCTTTCCCCTTAATGGTGGCATATAGCCAATGTGCCACTCACCGTCTGCTGTCGTTTCTTCTCCTCCGGTGTAAGTCCTTCTCCCGGATGTGGCTGAACTCCTCGCATTCCTTGGGGTGCTTTGGACTGTCTCAGTTCCTTGCTCCTTCAACCGAGAGCTTTCACTATCGTCCTCTTGTTCCTGAAACAGTTTTGTTGGCTTAACACCATGCCCCTTACCTTCCGCCCAAGCCATCTCCCTCTTTTCATTCTCTTTCAGCTTTCTCAACATCTTCTTCTGTGAAGTCATGATTGTTTGCAGGCTTTCTAAGTTATTGGCTAGTTTCACAATTGCTTCAGGCCAATGTTGTTCCCCCCGCAGACGTGAGGATCGGCCCTCCTTCCGTGTGTGTGATATCCTCGATGATGACATTGTTGAGTAGGTTCCCCCCGAGGGAAGTTGATGATTCTTCCAAAGTCTCTGAGCTACGCGGGTGCTAAATGAAGCCTTCTCAAAAGACGGCACCAATGTTAAGTTCAAATTTTGTATGGGTCACTCGATCATTGCTCTGTTATTTAAGATGCTTCTAAACCTAAAAGACAGACAGCCTGAGGTCAGACTTACCAGGGCTGAGTCGTGCCCAGTCCAACGATCCAGTCAGACCCAAGTGCCATGTAAGGTGTAAGTTTCGTGAATATTAAGTTGGGCTTGAGATTATACCTATAACGCATGTTCTTTTCCTTGATATATGGGTTGGAAACTAATTTGACCCCTCCTATGATTCCTTGGCTTTCGGGCTTCTCTAATCCAGCTTCCATTGGCTGGGCTGAATTAGAGGTATTGGGTAGACAGTCCCATGCTTATGTGTTTATCATAAGAGAAGTAGTGAATTAAGTAGACAAATCCCAAAAGAAATTAAGTGGACACAGTTCACAATTAAATTATTGATTACTCCACTACACGAACAAAATATACCCCATTCACACCAATTTAATAGCATGCGTTACATGAGGTGATCTTTTGTAGCAGCCATATCTTCCCATTTTCAAATCATAGCCGCACTCATGGCCCCATGAAGCCCTCCATTATAGACGCAAAAGCTTATGCATGGGCTCCATGCATATACCTTCATGTCTCCTTTTTCCTTCTAAATAATATATACCGGAGCCTTGACGCATCCATTCATAACTAAGTGAGGAGTTTTGGGTTTCACACTGGAATATGGCGATGGAGAAAAGCAAATCATTTCCAAATTACTCATCCTCATATGTAGCTGTAGATGGGGAGTTCGATTTTGAAGAGAGACAGAAATCATACAGCTTCAATGGCCCTGATGATAATCCAGAAATCAAGAGAAGGAAGAGAATTGCAGGCTATAATATGTATACCAAAGAAGGTAAGCTCAAGTCCTCTTTCAGAAACAGCTTCAGATGGATCAAGAACAAGTTTATTAACTCCTACTTTGATTAATCTTGATCATCACCATCAACAAATGTTACAAATCAATAAACAACGCTATGTATGTACGACGTGTTTTTGAAATTGCATTTGTGATATCATATGATTTTTTTTTTTTGAATGAAAGCACCCAAGGGTGAGGGTTGATATATTGGTGCCCCAAACCAGTAAGAACAAACCATATAGATAGTGACAATAGTTTTTACAAAAGGCAACATCGTTGCCTCCAAAAGCGATGTATAGTACTAAGGTTGTAATCTATACAAGATTGATGGGAATGCCTAAAAGAAGTAGTTGCGATTCCAAAGTCAACGAATCTTTATTGGAAATAAAGATTGATAGCTTCTCGCTCAAGCTTTATTGGAAATTACAGATCGGATCCACCTTATGGTCTAGATTCATCTGGTCATTACCCCCCTCTGCTAGATCATCAGACTCATGGAAAAGAGTCAAAGCTATAACTCATATAGCTGAGACCTTTGCTAAAGTACAGGTTGGAAGAGGAACTTCAAATTTTTGGAACAGTAACTGGAGGGGCTCAGGATTCCTCTCAGATCATTGGGAAGCAAATTCTGAATTCCCTTTCCCAGACCTTACAATAGCTCAGTTCCAGGAAAACAAAAATCTTTTTCTACCCCAGCTCTCGGATGGTTTTAACTTGGACTTGATAAACTCCTTGTTTTCACCCTTTTCACTATTTGACAGGGATGATCATATGATTTGGACACCATCTTCTACAGGTCATTTCACGGTATCATCAGCTTTCAAAACCATTTCCAGCAAAAGGTCAGATATTAGGTCAATGAAACAGATTTGGAATCCTTTGGTTCCTCCTAAAATATCTGTGTTTGTCTGGAAAATGGTTAACTACTTTTTACCTTTCGATGAAAAACTAAGGAAGATGGGTATTCAAGTTGTTTCTAAGTGCATCTGCTGTCAAAATGAAGACTCACTCACTTTTTCTTACACTGTCATCTAGCCTCTAAGCTTTGGAAATGGTTGTTCAATATTCTGGAAATTCCATACAGACAGTTTGGGCATATTTTTCATGCATTGTTATGGTTCTGGTCGATCTCACATTTCTCAAAATCAAAAAACAGTGCATGTCATATTTTGCCAAATTTATTGATCTGGTTCCTTTGGAAGGATAGATGCAGCTTCCTGTATGATTCTAAAAATATTGTGGAAAAGTCAATTATCATACAGATTCAGAAAATGGTTGTATCTATTTTCTCATTGCAACCTATCATTCAGCACCCTGACTGTAATCATTTGATAGCCATAGGAATGTTTACAAGTTTCAAAACTCCAAAACCTCGGATGATCAAGTCTTACAAATGGAATCCCCCAGATCTTGGTTATAAATTAAACTCTGATGCACATTGTCCTCAGCTAAACTATGCTGCAGGAGGTACTGTTATCAGAAACAATTCAGGCATGATTCTTTTTATGGGAATGGAAAAAATGGACTCCATATCTGATCCCCTCACTGCAGAATTAATGGCTTCCTTTACAGGGATCCAAATATGTTGTGCACTTAACTTGTTCCCCTTGACTGTAGAAATGGACTCTTTGCAGGGTGTGCAGCTCTTAAATGGTGCTAAACATGTGCCTTGGAATATTCAGAGACTCATTTGGCAGATAAAAGAACTCACAGCAGATAAACACATCTCCTTTGTTCATGCCTACAGGGAGCAAAATCAGGTGGCTCATCAGTTAGCTTCTTTAGCTAGGAGTTTACTGCAACAAGATGAAAACAGGGGTCAGATCTCTGCACAGGAGGCTCCTCTTCAATTAAAATAAGCAATAGCTGGGGATGCTCTGAATCTTCCCACAATCAGAATCCATCAGCCTCCTTGATCAGTAATCTTTCTGAGCAGCACCCGCACGGATTGCTTTCTATTGGTGCTCAATCCTTCATCACTTTTGATCATTATAGAGGACTATTACATCTCACCATTCTTTTGTTAATATGGTTAGTGGTATTTGAGTTCCTGTTTAAGGCTGATATAGATCGAATGCTAATTTGAGTTTCATATCTACGATTCGCTAAACTGTGTTTGGTTCTTATATTGCCTTGAAACGGGAACCGACATCCTAACTACTAATTTGCTATTGGAGCTGTGTGGCATCCAACACTATCGCTTTTGGAAGCAAGTTAATTTGCTTCGTCATTTTGTAACGAACTGAGCTTAAGCTCCTCTTTCTTTTTCAGTTTTTTAAAGGGTTTAGGGTAGCCCATATGCAACCCTCTCTTCTTATTACAAGGGGTGTTTAATTAAAAAAAATCCAAAGTCAACGAATCTCCACACCCCGTGTTAATTCGTACTTTGGCCAGGCAACTACTGTGATTAAATCTGTCAGTAAGCAGGCAGTTAGAAGTAGTAGTTAGTGAACCAAGGATGGCATACTTCAGGCAATACTTCCTGAAATCTTCCTATTTTTGTCGTTGCTGTAGAATGAACGACAGGAATCATGGTGCGCAAAGCATAAATGAAAACAGAACCAAAGTTGTGGCCTTCAAATCAGAACCAAGAAAGCAGCAGTTTGAGGACTAAAGCGAGTCACTTCATACCGATTCATCATAATCCAGCCTATACCTGCATGTAAAACTTTCCATTAGCAGTATCAACCCCTATCATAGCCATGTTTTTGCAATCTAATGTGAGGAAATTGCTTCTTATCTAAGGCAATAAGACCTTTTATATGAACTGGCACATTAGAAAGGTTAAGTTACTGATTATGGAACGAATGATATTTTGCAATTGCGTTAGCCACTGAGTTACATTCCCTGTAAACATGTTTAAGCACAGCTCCACATAATAAGCCATTAACTTTATAAGCCGAATTGAAAATTTTCCAGTTAGCAGAGTATGGATCATTAATCATATTAACAGCTAACAGAGAATCGGATTCAATGATTAAAGAATCATCCAGATGTTGGAATGTTAGACAAGCAGATTGTATGGCAAGTATTTCAGCATGAAGAGGAGATTCAGCCGTGATTGTGGTTGAGTTAATGAAGAGTGGATTGCCAGAGCTATCCCTCGCAATAACCCCAACTGGTGCCGTATGAGAAAACCATGAGGCATCTGTGTTAATTTTAATAGAGTTCAGACCAGGCTTTTCCCAGCAAACAGTCTGTATAATTGGCTTAGGAGGTGGCCTAAGGTGAGGGATTAAATGCTTAAGTGGTTATGGAAAACCAGTAGGAGAGCTCAGATGTGTAGGGTTGGAATAAAAGGATAGTTTGATCAGGTCAAGTACCTCCCTACAAATAAGTTCAGCTGAAAATGGAATCTGATCAAAGATGTATCTATTCCGAGCTTTCCAAAGACACCAACAGATGATGGAAGGGAGTATGTTGCATATCAATTGATGACATTTAGATAGGTCAAAACAGTTCCAGAAGAGATAAAATCTCTGAGAAATGGAATGATATTCAGGGAGGTTAAAATGAACCAGAGATGCCATATTATTCCATATCGATTTAGCCAATGTACAAGATATAAAGAAGTGTTCAATTGAATCCGAGTGACAACAAACTGGACATTTCGAAGCCAGACTATATCCACAGGTAATAAGCACATCATCGAAAGGAAGAAAAGAATGAAGCATTTTCCATGTAAAAATAGATATCTTTTTCTGCAGTAATGCATTCCACGGATGCTTTGAAGCCTGGAAATTACCTGATGAGCCTGTGAGAGTCCGATATGCAGATTTGAATGAGAAGGTGCCAGAAGCATCCGGTTTCCATATAATCCTATCTTCTCTGTCCTCCACAACCTCAGCATTCTGCAAAAACAACAAAGTATCATTTTCCAGGAAAGGAGAAATCTGAACTAATGTATCTGATTTATCTCTGATGAAATCTGATACAGAGCAGTGCTGTAATGCATCATAGATATGACTGGGAATATTATTAATCAATGGGCCATTGGGACACCAATTAGCAGTCCAAAAATTACAGCTACCTTTACCATGGATAATCATAGAATTATTTTCTGCTATAGAATTAACATAACAAATTCTTTTCCATGTAACAGATTTCCTATGAGAGTGAGGCAGAGACCACAGTAGTTTTGCCCATAAGGAGATACCTAACTGACTTTTCCACCACAGCTTAAGGGAGCATGCATCTACTATAGCTTTGATGGATCTAAACCCCAAGCCATTTTGAGAAGTTGGTTTTGCTAAATCTGCCCATTTTTTCCATATTCTATTTCTTTTCCCTTCTGACTCACCCCAAAAGAATCTAGCCAGTTTTTTCTCAAAAGTTTTGATTATATATTTTGGAGGTTTAGTTACAGACCATAAATGTTGTGGCATTGAGTATAAGCAGCTTTTAATCAGAATTAATTTACCCCCTGTGCTTAGCCACTTATTTTCCCAATTTTGTAACTTCTTATCTAGCTTTTCCATCAGAGGTTGGTAATATCTATTCAAAGTTCTACCCTTGAAAATAGGGCAGCTAGGTATTGAAATGGAAAGGATCCCTGTTTCATTTTTAATATCAACCGCATCTGATTTACTTTGATAGTTGATGCCCTTTTACTAATGTAGAAATCAGATTTATGGAAATTAAACTTTTGGCCCGAAGTGAATTCAAATATGTCAAGAAAAGCCTTAATCCTGATCAGGTTAGATTTTGAAGCTTGCATAAGGATAATAGTATCATCAGCATACATAAGGTGAGAGGTTGCTGAAATTGAAGATGGCAACTGATAGTATGAGAGTTTACTATTATGGAAAATGAATGATAAACTCCTTGAAAAAGCTTCCGAAAAAATGTTAAAGAGAAAGGGATAGAGGGGATCACCTTGTTTAATTCCTCTTGTGGCTTTGAAAAAGCCCACTGGGTTACCATTAATAAGTATAGAAAAATAAGCTTGTGAGAGATTTGACATTACAGCATTTAAAAATTGTCCATCAAAACCAAACTTCATAAGAATATTTTTGAGAAAATCCCAATTTACTCTATCAAATGCTTTTTGTAAATCTAGCTTTAGAATACAGTTAGGAACTCTAGCCTTTTTGTCAAGAAATCTTACCATTTCCTGAAGATAGAGAATATTATCCGAAATATCCCTATTTTTCATGAAAGCTGATTGATTTTGGGAGATCAATTTCTCCATATAGGGTCTTAATCTTTCCATTAAAACTTTAGAACAGATTTTATTGAGAGCATTGGATAGGCTAATCGGCCTAAAATCATCGAATGAACATGGAGTAGGTTTTTTTGGTATTAAGGTTATCCATGTGCTGGATATGCCTTTAGGCAAGGCTGAACCCCTAATAAAATCATTAACTGCATCAACTAGATCATATTTTATAATGGGCCAGCACTTAGAATAATATTTACTGGTAAAGCCATCTGGACCCGGGCTACTATTCTTACTTAATCCTTTAATTACTGCCTCAACCTCAGACTCTGAGGCTGATTTTGCTAATTCTAGGTTATCTTGAGCAGTAATAATGTTAGGAATTTGACTCAAAATGTGAATAGTAAGTATCATTAGGTCCTTGATTTGGTTCAGTTAACAGGTCCGAGTAATAAGAGATGGCTTCCTTCTGGATATCAGTTTGAGAACTAAGCCATTGACCATCTCTATTTTTAATTTTGGATATCTGCAACCTGCAATTTTTCTCTTGTACCACCTTATGAAAGAATTGTGTATTATTATCACCTAACCTATGCCATTTCAATTTAGCCTTTTGTTTCCAAAACTTTTCCTTTTCTTTCTGAGCTCTCAGTAATAATGCTTTTTTCTCATTTAATTTAATGAGTTCAGGGTCCGAAGGATTTAAATCATAAACCGACTCCTGGATTCTTAGGGATTCTTCAGCATTAATAACATTAGTGTCAATATTCCCAAAGCATTCTCTATTCCAAACTTTTATCTCCTTCTTTACTCTGATCAATTTTAGGGAAAATCCAAGTAAACCAGTCTCTACCATTTGTTTTTCCCAGTTCCTCTTAATTAGAGAGGTGAAATCAGGGCGATTGAACCATACATTTAGGAATCTAAATGGTCTAGGGTTAAGAGTAGTCAAATTAGAAATATGGAGGAGAAGAGGAGAGTGATCCGAAGTCTGTCTATTCAAAATTTTGATAGAAGAGGAAGGATATTTATAATTCTAAGAGATGGTGCAGAGTCCTCTATCTAGCGTTTTTGAGGTCGGATGCCTAAGTCTGGAGTTACACCAGGTGAAAAGGTTACCAACTGTACTGATTTCCTGAATACCCGAGGTGCTTATCCATGTGTTAAAGTCTCTAATGCTACTTAAAGAGGGAGAGCTAGGGCCTCTATATTCAGTAAGGGAGGTTATAGTATTAAAATCTCCTACGAAAATAGTGTCACCCGGGTTAATAGCTGACAATTCTTTCCATAATGCCTTTCTACCTTCCCTATTTCTAAGTGCATATATGAAAACAACATCCATATGTAAAATAATAGATCTATGAGATATATGAACATGCAGAAACTGCTCATGAGATGAGAGAAGGGTAACTATAACCAAATTAGACCACATAAGCCAAATTTTACCATTATACAAAGTCAGGCCAATGGAGTAGTTAAGTGTATCCATATAAGATTGAAATTTAGAGTTATCGTGCATTGGTTCAATAATGCTCAGCAGTTGGATTTTTTTTAACCTAACTAAGTTTATTAGCCTCAGCATTGAAGATTCCATGCCCCTAATGTTCCATACTAAGAAATTTACTGAGAGGGAACCTATCATTGTTCACTAGACTTATGACTTTTAGTTGATGATCTAAGCATCATTTTATTGATTTGGCGTGAGGCATGAGGTGGAAAGAGGTGGCGTGAGGCGTGATGGCTAGATGGCTGATGGTGAGGCTGGTGGTGAGGCTGGACAGTGGTGGCGGAATGGCTAGTGGTGGGGCTGGGCAGTGGTGGTGAGATGGCTAGTGCTGGTTATTAGTGGTGGTGACGGGGGTGGAAGGTGGTGGAGGGGCAGGGATGGCTAAGTGGTGGTGGTGGGGCGGCAGTGAGCGGGGCAGTGGAGACTGGTGGTGGAACAGTGACTATGGTGACAACAAAGGGCAATTTGTCCTTTTAATTTTAGTATTAGGTTGAAAGGGCATTTTGGTCATTTTCTGCAGGTCAATGGCCGAAAACGACCAATCAATGTTGGAATAATGACTTTAGGGTTATATTTGCACGTATGTATAATAGTTAGGGTTATATTTGCACTAAAAAATAACTTATGGTTATATCTACACTTTCACCAATATATAGGGTTATATTTGCATATTGCCCTTGAATCTTTGGTCATTACGTTGCATTCTTACATGTAGAAATGGCAGACACGAAATTGAGAATCCGTTCAAGATGCACTCTATCGAAGCCCAGACGGCAAAATTATCACCCATCTTTTCCTCTAAAGGCACGTTCCTTCCCAACACCACATTTATTTAGCTAACTCTAACCTCCACACAATGACTTCTTCCAAGGAGGTAGCCGCAACGCTACTATGCTGACTACCTCAAATGAATGGCTAGATACCACAAACAAATCTTGACTACCACTTCTCTTATGAGCAAAAATAGGAAATTTGTGTCAATCGAAAGGGCGGCGCGAACAGTGGCATAGAGTTTTGGGGGTAGGGGTGGTGGTGTGTGCGTAGCGGTGAGTTGGGTGAGAAGGAGGAAGATGGAAATGGTAGTGGATGACGGGGTTAGATGGGGAGGCGGGGAAGGTGGTGGTGGTGGTGCTGTGGTTTTGCTTCACCGATATGGATGAGCATGAGTCTAGGACCCGACCCAGGTATATAGGCCCACTGGGTCGAGTATGGGTCCAAAAAATTTAGGTTCTGTTTGGTAGAGGTTTTATACTGCTGTGCTTCTAAGCAAATCACTTTTTAGTATTTGGTAAAGTGAAAAAAATGGCTTATTTAGAAAGCATAAGCTATTTTTTAGGGAAAAGCAGAAGCTGGTCTTCCCCTGCTTTAAAAAAAAGTCAACTTTGCTTATAAGCACAATTCTGCCAAACAGAGCCTTAGATCCATCAGGTTCGAGTCTAGATTTAAAAAATGGGTTAGAGTTCGGGTCTAAAGCCCATACCTAACCCATAGACTCATATAACTATATACAGTATACTAATTTCTAAATTATTTTCATATTCCTCTTTGTATTTTCATTTTTTTATAAAAAATAATATGTATTGTATATTTTTTCTTGAAGAATTAATTCAGGTGCATATTGAACTTGAATTATTTGTATTTAAGATTATATATATATATATATATATATATTATTTAGTGACTAAAAAGTTAGAATGTTAGATCCATTTAGGACCTATTTTGGATCCAAGACCTGTTTAGACCCATCGAGTTTATGTATGAGTCTAAAATTTTCAGACCCTACAGGTCTGGGTCGGGTTTGGGTCTTATTTACCGACCCATGGTTATCCCTATCCACTGGCGATGATGCTGGCAGCGGAGAGCTGGTGTTGTTGTAATGGAAGGAGTAGGGATGACAATGAGGTGGGACGAGTACGGATTATGGTACCTCCATGCCCATACCCACCTAAACTTTTCATACACATACCCACCCAATCACTTCTGGCGGGTACAACATTAAAATCCACCCCATGCCCCATCGGATATTATCTAAAATTCACCCCCGCCCCATCACTCACTTGGGTCTCTATACCCACTTCAAATCCATTTTACTCACCTCATTTATCTCCAAAAAACACCTAAAATTTACTTTAAAATTAATAATTATAGCATAAAAAGTTTACTAATATTTACACGAAAATGTTATAAGTAAAACATGTGCATTACATATAAATAATAAATTTTTATATAATAAATTAGTGTGTACATAACGGGTATGGTTGGGCGGGGCGGGGGTGAGGTGGGTATGAACTAATATCCATGTTCGACCCAATACCCATAGGTGGGTATCAATTTTCGTACCCATACTCGTTTCATCCCTATGAAAACTACATCTATACCCGCCCCATTCAGGGCCGGCCCTAACTATTTTGGGGCCTGGAGCAAATTAGAAATATATTCTCCATATCTAATATTTAGGATGCCTAATATTTGTAAAATGGGGCCTTACATGAAAATAAAAAAGAAAATTGTTGAGGCGACTAATTAAAACATGTGGTATTTACTATTTTTTTCTACATATACACTTAATTTTTTTTAAAAAATGAGGCCCCTAAATAGTTGCCGAATCGGGGGCCTGAAACCAATGCTTCATATGCCTCAACCATAAGGCCAGGTCTGGCCCCACTGGGGGAGGATGCAGGGTGGACCTCCACCAAAATCCACCTCATTGCCATCCCTAGTAAGGAGGTGGTGATGGGCGGTTGTGGAATGTGAGAAAATTCTTATACTGTGGCTACAGTAGACGCCAATGGATACAAATATGGAGAAAAAAATGAAAAAAAATGAAAAAACGAGGATGCAAATATGTGAGAAAATTCTTATACTGTTTTCTCTGTATTTTTTCTTTTTTTTACTATACTAAAAAATGAGGACGCATTTGCTAAATGTGTCCTCTATATTTTATTGTTAAGGAATTAGAATAAGATTTGTATTCTTACCATAATTGTAAATGTAACTGTATTCTATTACATTTTCCTAGCTTGTATAGGTATCCTGGACTACTATATAATGTATCCTGAATTCATGAATACAGACACAGATTATTACCCTTATTTTCTACATGGTATCAGAGCCTAAAATCCTGAAACCTTAAATAGAAAATTTTCCGCTGCATTAAAATTTCCAATCTGCCGCCGTTCACACACCACGCGTCGCTGCTGTCGACACCACGCACTGCCGGTTGCTGCCGCTGCCACGCACTGTCCGCCGCTGCCACACATCGTTCGCCGTCTAACGTCCGACCATTCGCCACTGCCATCACGCGCCACCGCTCATTTGCGCTGGTGTGTCCTGTTGATCCGATCTGTCGCTGGTTATTGTACCTGCTCCTGATCTGTACCTAATTTACCACAATGTTTGGCTCTGAAGAACATACTGGTTTTGATGCACCTGAGGCTTCGAAGCTTCATGATATGAGTTGTTATGATGTAATTACAGCTTTACTTTAGCAGTTGCAGTAGCAATCTGGCCCTCAGACTATTTCACCGATTGGTCGTATGTCGACTGATCCTTACCTTATTGGTTCTGGCGATGGTCCAGGTTTACAACTCATACCGACCATGCTCAAAGGTCAAGAAAATTATATTGAATGGTCCGATGCGATTTGTCGCGCATTCCTTGCTAAGCACAAGATTGGGTTCATTGATGGATCCATTACCAAACCCCAGGATGGTCATCCTGATGCTGCTGATTGGCCTGGGGTTAATGCCACTTTTGTCTGCTGGATCTTGCAAACCCTGGATCCGGTGACAAGATCTTCTACCAGTTCGTTTGACACGGTTAAGGATTTGTGGGATGATCTGAAGGCACGATTTGTTTTGGTCGATGGTATGGAGCTTCTGCAGGCGCAAGAAGCCATTCAGAGTTGCAGGCAGAACGGTCAGCCCATCGACATCTACTTTGCCAAACTGAAGAAGTTGTTTGCAGATTATCACTGCATGCGTCCTCCCCTAGTTTGTACCTGTGATTGCAATGCCTTATGCTAGTGGAATCTTGCTGCAAAATTCTTCCAAGAAATAGAGAAGGATTTGATCTACCAATTCATCTCTGGCCTCGACGAAGGTTTTCACACCTTGCAATCACACATCATGAGCATTGATCCAATGCCATCTGTCATGATAGTATATGCCTTTGTTGCTTAGGAGGAGAATCATAGAGCTGTCATTCGAGCTCGTGAGCCTTCTTCCAACTCCATGGCGTATGCTGCCCGCCGTCCACCACCTGCAAGTTCTTCTCCAGTTGTTCTTTCTGCTGCTGACCGCAAGAATCTTGCTTGTACACATTGTCATCGCAAGGGTCATGATAAAGATACACGTTTCCAGTTACATGGTGTACTAGACTGGTTAAAGGAGTTGAAGGAGAAAGCCAGTACCAGCAAGAAGCTGGCACCAGCTTCTCGGACAACAACTACCACCACCGCTCCCGGAGGCGCGTCCGCGGCACTTCCGCCGCCGTTCGCCGGAGCTGCCTTGTCTCCACCTAGTCTGGTGGCGGTGGCTTCTTCCGGCAGTGTACCTGCACGTTCTGATTTTGGCCCTGCTCTGTCCGATGACCGATGGAGCACGACCATGCACTTGTTTAATCAGTTTAATTCTCTTACTGGCGATGAGTCTGGTAAGCATACTTTACCATGTATACTTGATTCGGGAGCCTCATATCACATGACTGGTGACAAAGGTTCTTTTACTGATCTTACTACTACTATTGATGTTGTGAATGTTTTTCTGCCTGATGGCTCAGTGTCATCCACTACTCAATATGGATCTATTTGCTTTGGTGGTTTTATACTACCGCATGTTTTATCTATACCAACATTGCGATGCAACTTACTGTCATGCTCTAGATTGTTATCTACCCTAAACTGTCTAGCTTTGTTTACTGAAAATTATTACATTTTACAGACAATCAGTACGAGGAGAGTGATTGGCGTGGGTGAATAGAAAGGGGGGTGCTTTGGCTTCGTCTACTGGATGTTCGTGTTCACTGTCCTGTCCTGCAGTCTCTTTCTACAGTTGCTTCATTATCTTCTTCCGATTTATGGCATCAGCGTTTTGGTAAACCATCTTCCACGGTGCTGTCTTCTATTTCTTCTGGCATTAATAAACATTTTGTACCCTGCTCTATATGTTATAGAGCAAAACAGACTAGACATAGTTTTCAATTAAGTTCTACAAATGCTACTGCATTGTTTCAATTAATTCATTGTGATGTTTGGGGACCTTATAAAACACCATCGTCTAGTGGTGCATTTTATTTTTTTGACTATAGTAGATGATTATTCCCGAGCTGTTTGGGTTTATTTGTTAGTAGCTAAATCTAAAGTAGCTTCTAGATTTTTAGAATTTAGTGCCTTAGAGAAGAACCAGTGGGGCAGAACAATTCAACGAGTTCGGGCTAATAACGACACTGAATTTTTGCCTCTACGATCTCACTTTACTACATCTGGGATCATTTTTGAGACATCTATGGTTGATACTCCACAACAGAATGGTCGAGGTGAAAGAAAGCATCGTCATTTACTCATCGTGGTGCGTGCTTTACGGTTCCAAGCCAGTCTTCCTATTGAATTTTGGGGAGAATGTGTTCTTACTGCTGCTTACCTGATCAACTGAACACTGACTCAGCTTCTCAATGGTCGTACTCCCTTTGAGTTGCTCTATGGGAAAGCTCCAAATTATTCATCATTAAGGGTTTTCAGATGCTTATGTTTTGCTGCTCATGTTCCTAGATATCGTGAAAAGTTTGCACCACGAAGTCGGCGGTGTCTGCTCCTTAGTTATCCTGCCAGAAAGAAAGGCTATCGCCTTTTTGACTCGAAATCCCGAATGGTCTTTAACAGTCGGGATGCTGATTTCTTTGAAGACCAGTTCCCGTACTCTGCAACTCCAACATTTGCTTTATCCAATGAACTTGGCGGTACCACCACACCACCGCTGGATTCCTCCTCCTTCTCGCCAGAGCCGCACAGAATTTTGGTTTCGCCTTCCACTACCGATCCACCACCACCGGTCACCGTTGGCCTTCTGCCGTCCGCCGGTGGCTAGCTGCTGCCATCTGCTGTCTTCTCGATTACCACCTTCCAGTCACTACCGATCAACGCCGGCCATTCAATGCCGGTAGTCGCCGACCGATCAACGCTGGCCAGTCAATGCCTCCCGGTCAATGCCGGCCAGTCAATGCCGGTAGTCACCGGCCAGTTACAGTCGATTATCGCCGGAAAGTCAACACCGGCATCCACCGGCCATTCTCCATCACCCGATGCCGGTACATCCAAGCCGGCCGTCGCCGGCCTACCTTCGCCGTCTGCTGCCGGTACTTCTCCACCAGTGGCCGCTGTTGCTTTACCATCTTCTCTGGTATCGGATAGTTCCGCTGCTGAGTTTCAACCTACAAGACAGAGTGTTCGATCTCGTCGTCCTCCATCGTACTTGGCAGATTACGACTGTGATGATTATACTTGTGCTCTTACTACTGAAGACCCCCCATTTGACTATGTTCCCTCATGCGTCATCACTTTCCTCAGGTGTTCTTTATCCTCTTACTGATTATGTAAATTGTGTTAATTTTTCTAGTATGCATTCTAGATTTTTGGGTGCTGTAACATCTAGTGCAGTTCCCACTACTTACTCCGAGGCTTCCTATCATTCTCATTGGCGGGATGCTATGGCTGAGGAAATTACTGTGCAGGAGCAAAATCAGACATGGACTTTGTCTCCTTTGCCTACGTATAAGAAGGCAATTGGGTGCAAATGGGTATACCGAATGAAGTTTCATTCAGATGGTACTATTTAACGTCATAAGGCGCACCTCATGGTTCTTGGTAATCGCCAGGTTGAAGGACTTGATTACACTGAGACTTTTGCTCCAGTTGCGAAGATGAGTTATGTTCGATTGTTTCTGTCTGTTGCAGTCATCCGTGGTTGGGAACTGCATCAAATGGATGTTCATAATGCCTTCCTGCATGGTGATTTGCATGAAGAAGTGTTCATGCGTACTCCGTCTGGCTACGTTGTTTCGCCTGGTCAGGTTTTTTGCCTTCAGAAATCTCTTTATGGTCTTCATTAGGCTCCTAGGAATTTGTTTGCTAAACTGGCTCAGGCTTTACGAGCATTTGGTTTTGTTCAGAGTAAGGCAGTTTACTCTTTATTTGTATTTTCAAGTGGATCAGTTTCTTTACATGTTCTGGTTTATGTGGATGATTTGGTTTTTGCTGGTAGTTCTTCTTCGCTCATCTCTGAGTTCAAAACATACTTGGGTTCCTGTTTTCACATGAAGAACCTTGGTTTGCTTAAGTATTTTTGGGCATAGAGATTGCTAGAAGCCCGGAGGGGATGTTTCTCTCGCTAAGGAAATATGCTTTGGACATCTTATCTGATACAGGTTTATCTACTTCTAAACCAATTAATTTTCCAATGGAGCAACAACATGATTTGGCATGTGTTGAAGGTCCAACCTACCATGACCCGGAGCAGTACCAACGCTTGGTTGGGCGTCTGATATACCTGACCATTACTCGTCCTGAACTCAGTTATTCAGTTCATATTCTTGAGAAATTCATGAAGTCTCCTTGTGTTCTTCATTGGCAAGCTGCGGTTCGTGTGTTGCACTACCTGAAGAGTCATCCTAGTCAAGGTTTATTTCTTTCTTCCCGTAGTACTTTACAATTGACTGCTTATTGTGATTCGGCCGATTACTAGGCGTTCTCTATCTGGTTATTTTGTTATAATCGGTGATTTTCCAGTTTCCTGGAAAACTAAGAAGCAACCTACTGTTTCTCGGTCTTCTGCTGAAGCGGAGTATCGTGCTATGGCAGTTACCTGCTGTGAGTTGTTATGGCTTAGGTCCTTACTGAAGGACTTAGGTGTTTCACACTCCTCTCTTGTGAAATTGTTTTGTGATAGTCAATCTGCTCTTCACATAGCGGCCAATCTAGTTTTTCATGAACACATAAAGCACATTGAAGTTAATTATCATTTAGTCCGGGATCTTGTACAAACTGGCGCAATTGTTACTCAACATATCCGTACGACAGACCAACCTGTGGATTTGTTCATTAAAGCTCTTGGACGTAACCAGTTCCATTCTTTACTTGGCAAGTTGGGCATTTTCGATCCCCATACTCCAACTTGAGGAGGAGTGTTAAGGAATTAAAATTAGATTTGTATTCTTACTATAATTGTAGATGTAATTGTATTCTATTACCTTTTCCTAGCTTGTATAGGTATCATGTACTGCTATATAATGTATCCCGAATTCATGAATACAGACACAAATTATTACCCTTATTTTCTACATTTATGCTTTTGTTTATTCTGGAAAAATGAGGACGCATTTGCTAAATGCGTCCTCTATATTTTATGCCTTTTTTAAATTCTGGAAAGAGGAGGACACATTTGCTAAATGTGTCCTCTATATTTGAATTTTTTTATTCCCTGAAAACGAGGACGCATTCAGCGAATGAATCCTCAATGAGCGTTTGTTTTAAACCCCAAAACAGAACCCCAATTCCCAAAATTGGATCTTCAACCTGGTTTTCTTCGCCAATCGGATTCTTCCATCCTCGCGGTGCTCAGGCCATCTTCGTCATCTTCCGCGGGCTCACATCGTGGGTGTTCCTCCCAACCTTCATTTCTTGCCATTGTCATCGCTGAGAACGTATCTCTCTCATCCTTCTTTGGTGTTTGTTTTCCTTTTTGTTAGATCTGCTAGTTTTCTCTAATGATTATGAGTAAATAGTTGCTTGGTTTGTAGGTGAAGCCCCCGCCCGGTTGTTATTGCCTTTTTTGCTGCCACCGAACCCGAAAATGCGATGCACACATTGCAGGAAGCTCTGCGCGTGGAATTCACGCGCCGCTAGTGGCCCTGTGTATGGCCTCTCTGCCATTGCCGAGATGAGAGGTACTTGAAAACATCTTGATTATATGAATGTGTTGAATGATTATGTGTGGTTTGATTATATGAATGTCTTGAATGAGGATGTGTGATTATGGGTGAATTGATTGTGTGTGATTTGTTCACTAATTTTTTATATTTTCATTGTAATAACAATTTAATTTGTGTGCTATTATTCAGTTGAAATTTTATATTGTGAAGAGACATTACCGAAGTTGAAATGTTGTATGTCAATTAGTGAGAAAATCGATAATAGTGTATGACTGGGTTGCCCGATGACAATAGAACAGTGTATGGTTTATGGTTTGAGGAGTTGAATATATGTTGCTGAATAATGCCGTCTTTCTGAATATGGAATTATATGTTATATATTTGTATAATGTAGTTCTACGATGTTTTTGACGGTGTACTTGTACAAAAGGGGTCAGATTAAGTTTGATTTGAATGTGGGTGTGTATTATGATCCTCCCATACCTGAGAAAAATGTGACTCTCGAACAAAGGTTAAGCCACTCCAAGTTAGTTGAATTAATTTTCATAAGGCTTGGCATTGTAAGTGAGGGGTTTCTGTTGAAAATCTATTATCGCTGTCCTGAGCTGATTGGTTCGTCTATATATTATCGATGTCATAATATGGAAGATGATGAGTCCACGACGACCTTCTTCAACATTTTGATCGAATGTTCTTGTCCTCTGTTGGTCTTTACATTAATATGGAGAAGATGACAAGCACCATTGACAGTGCGGGTGATGTTAGCTTGTGCATATTCATGTCGTTATTGAGCAATGTTCAGGACTATACAGCTTTGCTAACCTTCCCACCCCCTGTACATTGCCAAGGTTTAGGAGAACCTTCTTTCATTGGTGAGTCGAGTCAAACCAGTGACTATGTCCATCTCATTTGCACTCAACCATCCACAAGTGCTGGTATATAAGGTGAGCATCATGAAGATTTAAATGTCTTCGATGATGATTATATAGGTGAAATTGGAGAGCATGTTGTTGGTAATGGTGAGCATGTTGTTAGCGATGATGAAGGTGAGGAAAGGGAACTTGAAGAAGAAAGTGAAGATGGTCGATCCTTATCAACTGATTCGAATCTAGGGACAATGATGAACAAGTGGTGTACACGAACAATGTAGCCACGATGTTCCATCTTATGGCGAATCCTAATACGGTGGCCTACTTTAGGGATTATGGGGGGGCTGATGAGGACTGGTATAACCCAACTAATTGTGGCGGAAGACTTCCTAATTATGTTCAAGCGAGCGGTAAAGTTGAATTGGTTATGCGAATCCGAAGTAAGCCAGGATTGGTAGAAGCTATTTCTAAGTGGAGTTCGATAATGAACAGGGAACACCGGGTTGCGGAGAGCAGGTCACATAAATGGTATACGAAATGTAAGGACATTGTTGAAGGAAGTGACAATTGTCACTGGATTGTTAGAGCTAGCAAGAAGGTTGGCCATGGGGGGTAGGAGATCACCAAATGGGGTAGGAGATCACCAAATGGGCAAGTAGTCATAGTTGTATTGGTGTTGGTCGATCAAATGGTAACACTAACCTGACATCGTTGATGATTGCTCATTCCATTCGCCATCACATTGACACGAACCCTTCTTACACAGTGAAGAATGTCCAAGCGCATGTGAAGAAGGAGTTAAATGTGACCCTTTCCTGCAAGAAGGCTAATGGACACCAGAAATTGGGGGTACTTTTTTGATATATTGTATTTCATTATGTGTTCATGGATTATGTGATGTATTCTAAATTGATGTAGAATTGTGTAGGTCTGAGTTCCTAAGCAGGATTTGGAAAAAGTTTCAGAAGTAAGACACTTGGGGACATGGACACAATGTGACCATGTATAGTCAGACATCGCAGACTTATAAGGTTGTGATAGGAACTAATGATGACAGCTTTGGTGAGAGCCAATACACTTTGAAATACCGGAGAAAGGATTGTAGTTGTTGTGAATGGAAAATTTTCTGTTTCCCTTGTTCCTATGCATTGGCTGTTTGTATATAGGCGTGACGACCCGTCTACTCTCCGTGACAAGGTATATCACACGACCACCTGTGTGCAACAATATAGTGAGGGTTTCGTGCCTCTCCGAGATCCATCACTATGGCAACATGCCAACTGGAGGTTGATTCCCGATATTGAAAAGTTTCGTAATAGGAGGCGTGGTCAGTTTTGCAATGCCTCTGTCGGGTGATTGCAGAGGCGTCCGTGGGCAAGGGTGTGCTTAGGGTCATGTTTGTAATATGGAGTTTCTAGAGATCCTTATATTTTTTTAGACCACTATGCATTACATGATATTATATAGCTATCCACCTTGTTATGTTAAATTCACTCATTAATGAAGTGTAATTGATTATGTCTATTTGTTTAAATTGAAGCTAATGTTCGATTTGATTTGAATATGTATTGCATGTAATAGTATTCATTTTCGTGGAAATATAGACTGATCATTTCTCCATGTGATTATGATTTTCACCAGGGATACACCATGTATCATCCGGGACCCATTGATGAGGAATTGCTTTACCTTCACCGGAAGAATCGTTCACGTGCTCTATACAACGGTCAGGCATTGCAGGTGAGGCAGTGCGATGTGGCTTGTTGGATTGATGGGATACCTGATCGAGTGATGCGCTATGTGCGTGAGGCTAGATTCCAGGGACTATTAGATTCCACACCAATTTACATAGACCATTTGCTCATCACTACGTTAGTTGAGTGCTGGAGACCAGAGAAGCACATGTGTCACCTATCAATGGGGGGGCACCATCATGTTACGGGATGTGGGCATCCTTTAGGGTCTACCGATCGATGGCATGCCAATAACTAGTGTTGACACAAGCAGGCACACGAATAACTGACACCGATTATGCACTGACTACCTGGGGGCTACACCAGACAGGAGTGACATCAAAGGGGTCGCATAAGGGCCAGCTAGTTGGGAAACTTGTTGCGTAGTCCATTACCACTTGATGCTATTGAGGTAGATTGTCAGCAGCGAGCAAGGATTTTCATTCTAGTATTGGTCGGAGGATTGCTCATCTCTGACACATCCGGGCACCTGATCCCTCTTCTTTATTTGTTGATACTTATAGACACAGATGTAGCACATCAATACAATTGGGGGAGTGCAATTTTGGCACACTTTTACATGAGCCTATGTGACACTGCAATTCCACAAGTCAAATCCATATCTGGCCACTAGTCCTACTACAAGTAACATTGTTGGTTAAACTTGTTAGTTGGAAACGTGTCCATAATGATCTCTTACATTACATTATATTAATTTTATTTACTGTCAGTTGTGGGAATGAGAGCGAATACCAACCATCCGTCCTGCCGGGTGACTTCCAGTGACCGTCATAATGAGTGCTCTTGGGTCCAGGTTCGTATTCAATTAGTAAGGACACAATTTTTAAATCTTTTTAATTACTAGGAATAGCTAATATTATTCATTATCTTCCTCACAAATGGAGAGCTCGGTATGATTTATCACAATCACCCATGCATGTACTAAAAGTGTACCGTGATCATCTGACATCTCTCCACGACAGTCAGGTATAATGTAATTTTGATTTCCTTTTTTCGAACTAAAGAAAAAAAGTGTTTCTTCTCTAACCACAACACTTCTCCGTTATGTCAGTTTATGTGGCAGGCATACACTGAGGATGTCATGCAACATCTCCCACAATATTGTACAGCTGGTAGCAACAACTGGCGATTGTGTGTTGACCTCATTTGTTGGCACATCGTGGAGTATCATCATGTTTATCGTATTCTCAGGAAATTTTCCCTTATCCAGACAATACCCACGCAGTTGGTCACTAAGAATGAACTCAAACTGCTTCATACTAGAGACCATCGGGGGAGGTCAGGAATGGATTGGCGTGTTGAATTGAGAAGATATCTTGATGCATGGGAACATCAAGCAGGGCAACAAATTAATGCTCTTGGATCAGTGGATCTATATACATCCGACCGGGAATACATGGAGTGGTATGTTCACAGGACAGTGACCCTGATTAATCAGCCAGGACGACGCCAAACGATTACGAAGGGGTTTCATGGAGATGGAGCTACTATAGAGTATATGGTATTTACTAAATTTCTAATAGTATAAAAAAATAATATTTCAGATTCCCTCATTTTTTAATATCTAACATATTTATATCATTTATGTAGTTGCAGGCAATGTCCGAGATGTGCCTTATGTTAGATATTAATTTGGACGAATGTACCCCACGTTTTGTGGACATTATTAGGGGGGTACATGGTGTTGTCACATGTACTCTAGAATATGTGCATGAGCCCTCTAGACTACAGTATTATCAGCCACATGTGCACACCGAGGAACCTCCCCCTGGTGCGAGATACAATGAAATCAGAAGCCACCGTACAGCTCTTCCTGGTTGACAGGGTGGTCAGTGACCGTGTGCTCGCGGACCTACTGCACACATTGGTTCATCTCAAGTCAACCCTCACATGCGAGTCCAACCCACGAAGGACTATCACGTGGTGGACCCTCACACTCCAACACTACTCTAGCTGATTCTACTGCATACCTTACTTCCACTGCTAGTCATGCGTATATGTCGCCTACTACTCCATTTGATATAGGTAGTGTTCCCCATGCCCAGTATGATTTGAATGAGGACGCAGGAGACGATATGGAGGAGGATTTTATAGAGGGAGTTCTGCATGACGACGTGTATGTTTCTACTAAGATGGCTGTTCCACGACGCATATCTCGCACCATACGTCCACCCCCATGTGGAACAGGTGGAAAGCTTTGCGGAGGGCGTCATTAGTACATTACATTTCATTAGGCATTCATTTCATTACGTTTCTACCTATCTATTTGTCACGTGTTCTTCGAATATTGTATCACTGAATCAATTAATATTTTTGCTACTTCATTTCATGTTTATTTTTTTTTCATTATCATCCTCCAATTTCATAAACATTAAATGTGTCTACTCTTATATATTTGTTTATTTAAATTAGTTAGTAGTGGAAAAAATCCAAAATTTTACAATTACAATTCCAATACCCCTTCCGTTTCATTAAGAGTGTCACACTTGCCTTATTTGGATGCTTTTTTTAAATGACACACTTTCCATTTTTGGAAAGATTCCTACAATCTCATCCACTCATTCTACTTTTTATTTTCTACACTCAATTTCAACCTCTCATTTTCCTCACATAAATTCACGAGGCTATATATATATATATATATATATATATATATATTTAATAAAACCACATAACGTGGGGGAGATGTATTAGGCTTCCCAAACCTTGTAAAGCTATAGAGATATACAAAAGGTTCAAGTGGTAAGCTTGACCTTGACAAAATTAGTCCTTATAATAGATGTTATACAAAACATGTTCCTAAGGTATCACCGTGTTGATGCTAGTCTGTGAGAAGGTTTTGTTGTTGAAAAGGTGATCCCTTTGAGATAGACTTGCAATGCACGATTCCTATCAACACGAACTCCACCCCCATGTTATTCGTGATGTAGGCCAGGTGCATTGAAGCTACCTAGAAGAGCTTATGTACTCCATCTGTGATCCGCCTTTTATCCATTGATGGCCCTGATGTTTTTCTTGAATATTGAGAGTGCATGCGACTTTAAACTTGCCTTCAAAAGTACCCGGCTTGAGTGATCTCTTTCTAGGAATTTGTTACATTGTTATATGTCGCAGTTTGTTGATGTATTCTGATTGAGTGTACTCCGTGCTTGTATGCTGCAATCGCCAATTTTGTCAACTTTGTGAGTTCATGCGCTTGCAGAATAGCAGGCGCATAAGGGATTGCTTGATGAGTTCTTGCCAAGTGATGTGCAGAGTTGTTTTGCTGCTTATAAATGTGTCTCCATGTGATGTGTTTGTCTCCAATTAGCTTGTGAATCTCCCAGATAAGTCTCTGTAATTTCCATGGAGCCTTTGTGCAGTTTGTCAGTATGTTAATCGCCTGCAAAGAATCAGATTCAGTAATCAGGGAGAAAAATTGTAATGTACACAGAGATTGACACCTTCCAATAGTGACCTTACTTCAGCTTCTAAAGATGTGTCAGTATTGTTTAAATTTTTGCATGTTGTGAGTACTGGGTTACCATCTATTTTCCTAACTATAATATTAGCTGAAGATAGGGAGATAGTGGAAAAAGATGCATAAGTGTTGAGCTTAAATCCACAGTCTGGTGGTGTCCACTTGTGCGCCTTAATCTGTTTTGGTTTTTTAGATCTGAAAGAATTCATAACCCCTATTCGCCTAAGCTTATAGCAATCATCAGTCAGTTTCTGAGGATGGATTTTGAAAATATCAGTTAAGAGGAGAGTTATTTCCTTTTCATTCCAGGTATATTCAGTGTTTTGTTATCATAAATGATGCTGCACCTGGACTTCCAAATAATCCAGCAAGTAACTGAAGTTGCTGTAGAGATTATATTCTTTCTAGTTTTGGTTTTGCAAGGATAGGACCACAAGCATGACAGATGATCGAAGATATGTTCCTTATGACCTGGTCTAATTTCTAACATGTCCAAAACATAAGCCCACATAGATCTTGTAACATAACATGAATTGAAGCAATGATTCATGGTGTCTATGGATTGACAGTTGGGACACTTATGCACTGATATGATGCCCATCTGATTCAAAGTTTCAGAGAATGGTAAAAAATAATTTTATAATTTCCAGACAAAAAAGGACATTTTTGGAGGGATAATTTGTAACCATACATGTTCCATACTTGCTACTATATTTCATTTTTGCCTAACCAACTGAAAATCACTTTTAATTGAAAACATACCAGATGTAGAGGGTTTCCATACCATCTAATCTCTGTGAGCATATAAAGCTATTGGCACCTGCAATTTATTAAAATCACAGTGGTAAACCTATAGATAGGTGCTGAGTGTGAAGTGTAGGGTTCTCCTAGAACTGTGCAAGTGTGAGATTAGGCATATAGATGTTCAAATCTTGGTTCCAGTGGTCAATTATACAACCTAAACCTAACCAGTTAGCAATCCAAAAGTTTACCTGTCCATCCCCAACTAGGACTGGGGTGTTTTGGTTTGCTAATTGTGACACCTTACAGACTCTTTTCCATGCATCTGAACTACGTCCTGATTTTGGAATGGTCCAGATGAGTTTAGACCAGATAGATGTACCTTGTTGCAAGTTCCACCACAATTTTAATGATTTTTTTTGATGAAATCTTGCAGTGGTATGAATCCCAAACCATTTTCTGAGAATGGATAACTCATTTTGGTGAAGGATTTCCAGTGTCTGTGGCTGTCTTCTGGTTGATCTCCCCAAATAAAAGAATTATAAAGGTGTTCAATTTTTCCTATAATGTGAGCAGTGGGAGACATTACACTTCATATGTGGATAGGAATTGAGGTCACAGTATGTTTGATGATGATCATTCTTCCAGCTGGGGATAACCATTTATTATTCCAGTGAGATATTTTAGAGTTAACTTTTTCAACTATTTCATTGAAGTGGATGTTCAATTTTCTGCCCTTGAAAATGTTAACTCCTAAATATTTAAATGGAAAGAAACCTTGCTGCATGCCAGTTAGTGAGTGGATTCTGTTTCTTGTCACTGAACTGGTTTTGGAACCCACATAGAAGGCACTTTTTTCATAATTTACTTTTTGGCCTAAGGCCATTTGGTAGTGCCCTTAGTAATTTGATCAGATTATTGCAGGATTCCTTGTGGCTTTAAAAAAACCACTATATCATCTGCATATGAGAGATGGGATAGGGTGAATGCATTACCAGGAACTGAGAATGGGTCTAATAATTTCTCTCTAAACATTTCCTTGAGACCTCTGTTAAGAAGTTCAGAAATGAAATTGAAGAGAGTGGGAGAGAGGGGGTCTCCTTGCTTGAGACCCCTTGATGCTGTGAAGTACCCATGCGGGCAGCCATTGATTAAGGCTGAGAAGTAGGCAGATTTTATGTTACTCATGATGAGTTTAACAAAATGGCCATGGAATCCATATTTTAACAATAAAGAATTGAGCATAGATCATGAAACTCTGTCAAATGCTTTGGACATGTCAAATTTGGCTATGACATTGAGTCCTTGGGCTGGTTTGTCCAACATTCTGACTGATTCTTGCATTACAAAAATGTTGTCAGGAATGCTTCTGCCTTGAATACAGGTAGATTGCTCTATGGATACACATTTGTTGACCAAAGGGGTAATTCTATCAACAAGTATCTTAGAGATGACTTTGTTACTGAAATTGGCCAAGTTGATTGATCTGAATTCAAAGAATTAGGCTGGAGTTTGGACTTTTGGAATTAGAGTGATGAGAGAGCTGGTGATAGATTTAGGCATTGAGACTCCACACATAAATTCTCTAACACAAGCTAGTAAATCATGTTTGATAGTATCCCATGCCCATCTATAGAAGTAGCCATTGAAGCCATCTGGCCCTCCACAGCTGTGTTCACTTAAGTTGAAAACAACTTTATGGAGTTCTTCGATTTGGATTGGATTTAGCAGAAATATATTATCTTGCTGGGTGATTATGGCTGGGATGAAATTGAGGAAATAAGCTAGGCTGATTCCTGAGTTATCTTTGGCATCCCCAGTGAGCAGGTTTTGGTAAAATAAGGCTGCAGCCTTTCCTATCTGATCTTGCTCAGTTATCATGACATTGTCATGTTTGATTTTATTAACCGTTAGCCTAGTATGCTTATCTCTTACTGAGTTATGAAAGAATTTTGTGATGAGATCACCTTCTTTGAGCCATTTTT
Source organism: Rubia yunnanensis (assembly GCA_037428765.1). Taxonomy (NCBI): domain Eukaryota; kingdom Viridiplantae; phylum Streptophyta; class Magnoliopsida; order Gentianales; family Rubiaceae; genus Rubia; species Rubia yunnanensis. The sequence continues at coordinate 56,403,528 of CM075069.1, read as the reverse complement.
TCTTTGACTTATGTTTCCAAAAGTCATTTTCCTCAGTGAGATTATCTGTGAGTTGGATTCTTGCCTGATTCGGCTTGTTAAGGTTTTCTATGGATTCTAGGTTATCAAACTAGGATTCAGCTTCCTGAACATTTAGTTCAACTTTTTTGATATTGTCAAACAGGTTCCCAAAGTGATCCTTATTTGATAATTTTATATCATGTTTAAGCCTTTTCAATTTAAGACTGAATCCAATCATTCCTTGTTCTTCTAACTCTTTGAATTCTGGTCTTCTAACCCACATTGACTGGAACCTAAAGGTTTAGAATGAGTTGGCTGAGAATCCTTATAGGTTAGGAGGAGGGGTGCATGGTCTGATGTAAGTCTATTTAAGACTTGAATTGATGCATTACTGAATTTCCCAAAAAAATTCAGTGTTTGCAATGGTTCTATCCAATCTTTTACAGACTCTATCTCTACCCTGTCTACCATTTGTCCATGTATACAAATTACCACAGGTGGGAATTTCAGCCAGGTTGTTAATGATTATTAAAATTTCAAACTCTAACACGCTGTTAGGATTTTGAGGGGTTCTCCCTTTATAGTCATCAACAGTCCCGGTGATATTGAAGTTACCAGTTATGACAGTTAGGATGCATGCTAGTGTTGAAATGCAGGTTATGTCTTTGAACATCTTCTGTCTATCTGCCCTGCGGTGCTTACCATACACAAAGATAAGATTGAGTTTCTCATTTTAAGATTGTATCTGTGATGAGAATGTGTGTGTATTGATCATGTTGAGATATTAACAATCCCTGAAATCTATCCTTGAGGAAAATCCAAGTTCTACCATCCTGCGATGGTATTCCTTGGATGATCCCTAATTTCTTGGCATATGATTCGAGTTGTTCAGATTTTAGTTTAGTTTCAATTACTACAAGAATTGAGATATGATGAATCATAACCAGTCTATGCAGTCTAGTTATAGATCCATGTATTCCTCTTACATTCCAAGTTAGGAGATTAACACCCATTGTGTACTTTAGATTTAGCTTTCATGTGAGTGATTATCACATTTGGAGATTTGAGAAGTTTCTTACCTAATCTGGAGGCTTGGGATTACCTGGTTTCACATGATCTACTGGCAGATGCTTTTTTTGAGTCAGTATGCCTTCCAGTCTTTCAGTTGTGTTTCTTAGGGGTGTGCCTGAACTTCTCACTAGTGTTGCAGTGGATTTCTTGTCCTCTGTCTGTGATTTCTTGTTGAGGGTTGGGAACCTGTTTCAATTTGATTTTAGAGAGGTAGTTAGTACTTCAATTTTTAAATATTTGCAGGTGCTTATCTATATTAATTATCAATAGGCCTAGGTTGCAGTGTCATCCTTTGCTTTCCAGTTGGTGTGATAACTAGCTGTAGTAGCTCTTGGTTGTTGAGCATTTAATTTTCCTTTGCCCTTGATTGTGTTAAGTACTTCCTCTCCTGTATCCAAAGCATCAACAAAGACTTCCTGATCTTGAGATTGTATCTGTGAGGCTAAAGTCTGTTCTTGCAGTTGTGTTTGTACCTACGCGAAGTGATTCAGTGCTTGTACCTGTAGGGATTGGACCATTGTGTTTTCCCTATCTACATCTAAATAGTAATCAACTATGTTTTGTTGCTAGTTACTGGCTGCCATATCCCCTGTCCTAAGGCTTTTTCTTTTGTATCAGTTTTGTCAACTCTATTCTCAGACTGTTTAGGCTTGGGAACATATTTAACCTTTGGGATTCCACACTCTATGGCCTTATGGCCAATTTTTGAACATTTAGTAGAGTAGTGAGGGTGGTCTTCATAGTGGATAGGATACCATTTACTATCTTTAGTTGAGCCAAACCTTATTCTATCAGGAAAGAGGCCCGTTAGATCCATTTCAACACAAATCCTAATAGTAGAGGGTCTTGACTGGTTTAGGGTTGAGGGATCTGCAAAGATGAGTTCACCAAGCCTAGCTACTATGATGGGTATGGCTTCTTTGTGCGGTAATAGGCTGGGGGAAAGCTGATATTTAACCATATTGGAACTAATGGGGATTCCTCATTAACATCAAAGCTTCTAGTCCATTTTAGAACCTTCATATAAGCACCCCTTATGTTCAAGTTTCTTTTTATCCAACATCTCTGAATATCGTCATCGTGGTCAAATTTTATGAAAACATACCTACGATCTAGGGCAGTAATAAGAGCTTCTCCTTTGAAACCAATTTTTTTAAACCGAGAGTGTATGAAATCGAGAGTCGGTCTACCTCGTGGGAATTTACCTACCAAGTGACATTTGAATGGTTCTGATAGGACCTCGATTTCCTCTTCCTCGAATAGCACGACAATCTCTCCTTTGTACTCTGTAGCGGGATTCAATTGAGGGATTGAGGAGGATTGTTGCGGCTGATTATGAGGGTTTTGGTCGGAGGATTTGAGTAATGTATCTTTGTAAGTAGGGTGGCTCGCACCAGATGGTGGAGCCACCATGGTGGCGGGATTGGTTTACGTCAGTAGGCGGTGATGGTGTTGGTGGTGGTGGTTGTGATAATACCGTTGGTGGTGGCGTGTTGGTGGTTTCAGTAGTAGACTGATGGATGGGTAAAGTAAGAGAGAGAACGGAGAGAACAGAGCAAAACCTGATTGAACAAGCTATGAGGCTAAACATAGTGTGTCACTGCTAGTGAAACGGATGGAGTACATTTTTAACTTCCAATTTTTTTTTATAATTCATTCATTTTCTATATTTTGGAATATTTAAAAATTTGAAATACCGACGATCAAATTTTTTCCATTATCTTTAATTAGGTAAATAGGATGCTCAAGTTTTATTATCATAAATTTCAAAGTCTCCGATGCATTTATCATTATGAAAAATTTTAAAAAATATAAAACAATTAGATGTCTATTGATGCACTATTGGGGAAACGAAAACATATATAAAAAAGGAAAATCAGTTAGAGGACGCATTCAGCGAATGCGTCCTTTCGTGCGCTAATAAAAAAAATATCGGACGCATTCAGAGAAGAATGCGTCCTCTGGATGCGGTTAAAAAAAGATATTAAATAGATGACGCATTCTCTACAGGCGGTAAAAATAACAAGAAAATACATAGATAACGCATTCAAAGAATACATAGAATGCGTCCTCCCCATATGTGTCCAGTTTTAAAAATCTGCATAGTTGCAGCCGGGTCTCACTCAACATATACACTCACAGAAAGCTCTCATCGGAGACGGTGTTGGGCCAGTGGCATGCAGTGCCGTGGCGGTAGGTAAGGGTATAAAATTGTTCAACTTTTGGCCCGAGAGATAATTTAATCATTTCCAGTGTGGTCAACGATTGGAATGTGAAGGTCAATGCTAGAAGTGCCACCTGGACGTTATATTGACACTTTCATTTTCATTAAATAGTTAAAAGGATGTTTTTTTACTTTCAAGCATTTGAATTTATACTTGTATGTTACCCAAATAAACATTACCACACAACATGCAACCATAAACAGATGTAGTGGTAACAAATCTAATCAATGTAGAACCACCTCATAATCATGCAAATTCGAAAGAACCATCACCAGCAACACAACAAGAAATATTGGGTGTAATGATTGGAAATACGGTGATTCCTATTTGGTTGCGGCGGAGAAAGCACAGGTTCCCAACTCTAGAGCCGGCCACAAGACAACGACCTGATCCACGTCATTGGTTTTGTTCTCGAGTCACCAACACAAATGAACCATTGATGTGGATGCATGAGACCACTTATCACTCAACTATGGGGTGCGTTCTTGCAAAGAGGGGCACACGCTCACCTATTCACAACTTCAAAGCTCAAAACGGTTATGTTAAAGGCGACGCCTCTGTTATTCTCTACAACTGCAGCCTTGAGCAGAGCCTGTCGGCCGGAGTCCGACAAGATCGGAGCTCTCCTGCTCCTGTTGATTATGGATGGCCTAAATGGCTCGTTGAAAACGTTCCCCCAGATGTTCTTGCTGCCTTGGTCCCGAAAAGTGCCGATTCTTACGACAAACTTGCCAAGGTTAGTACTACTATGTCACTCTGCACTTTAACTATGCATTTAGTCAGAGTTGAATAACTATGCATTTAGTCAGAGTTGAATCAATACATGACCATGTGATTGTGTTACATGCCTCTATTTTCAAAATATCAACTTTTACACTTGATCCGTTGAGCAGATTGGCCATGGAACATACAGCAACGTGTACAAGGCTAAAGATAGGGACACGGGGAAGATTGTTGCCTTGAAGAAGATTCGCTTCGACACGTCAGATCCCGATAGCGTGAAATTCATGGCAAGAGAGATCATCATGCTGAACAAGCTTGATCATCCTAATGTCATAAAGCTTCAAGGGCTGGCCACTTCAAGAATGCAGTACAGTTTGTATTTGGTTTTTGATTTCATGCTCTCAGACTTAACCCGAATCATATCTCGCCCCGAGGGAAAGCTGACAGAGCCACAGGTCTGGTAATTACAAAGCTGCTGAAATGAGAGTAAAAGCTGAATCATGACTTATTGTTTCTGCAATGCAGATCAAGTTTTACATGCAGCAGCTGCTTGCAGGTCTTCAGCATTGCCATGACAGGGGAGTCCTCCACAGAGACATCAAAGCTTCCAACCTGTTAATAGACAAAAATGGGATGCTAAAGATTGCCGATTTCGGACTTGCCAATCTCTACCAGCCTAAATCAAACAAGCCTCAAACGAGTCGGGTTGTAACACTTTGGTATAGAGCGCCGGAACTGCTTTTGGGTTCTACTGATTATGGAGTTGGCATTGATCTTTGGAGTGCTGGATGCCTTCTTGCAGAGATGTTTATGGGGAGGCCAATCATGCCTGGTACAAATGAGGTACAGTTATCTATTTCTTCTGCCAAAACCTGTTCTTTCGCAACATATACTTCCTTTCTCAGTAAATGATAGAGAAGCAACTGAATTGTTTTTTCTTGGATTGTTAGATTGAGCAGCTTCACAAGATCTTCAAGCTATGTGGTTCCCCTGCCGAGGAGTACTGGAAGAAAATGAAGCCACCAACTACCTTCAGACCAACACTAAACTATAAAGCAACTTTCCAAGAATCATTTCCTAATATGCCTGATTCAGCTATAGCCCTTCTGAGCAGTCTTCTATCTCTTGATCCAGCGTCTCGCGGCACTGCTACCTCTTGTCTTGACAGCCAAGTGAGTTCAAATACGTATGTTAATACTTGTGTACAGTGATTACCATCTTTCAGGACTCTGAGTTCACAGTTAAGTTGCAAATATTAACACTTGTATCTTAGGTGTATTGTAGAGTTTACATCTACTCAAACACAACAGTTAATCTGTCTTGGAACTTTTATTTTTGCCTGCTTCCAGTTTTTCACTACAAGTCCAGTCCCATGTGACCCGTCGGGTTTACCTTTGCTGAAGGAGGAGGAGGCTGCACCCAAGTATAATGGCCAGATCAGGTAATGTTCACAAGGTTATAACATGTTGGACCCTTTTGTGGAAAAATTACACTACTCATTTGTGACTGCTGTTCTAGCACAGCTCTACCACAATGGTGAGATGAACTGATCGTAGTTTCTGTCCTTATTGAACAGAGCTTCCAAAGTAAAGCGATTGTCACGTAGAAATCGCGATGGTCAGAAAATAAAGGTCTCATTTGCTGAAACTGTCAAAGAAGATATTGAATCTTCTAAAGAGGTAAAAAACTTTTATGAGAGTATCCTTATGAACATGAACCTGAAGATCATCGTTTTACTAAATGAACCTAGCACATATTATTAACTGTCTCGCAGCAAGAAAAGCATGCAGAAATCAAGTTCCACAGCCAGGACATGGTCAACAGTATAAGCAGTAGCAGCTCAAGTGGGAAAGTGGAAAGGACTCGTGAAAGGTCGCCTCCCTCTCCACCACTAGCATTTCATTCCCGGCAGGATCTCTTTGCTAAAACAGAGGGGCATCCAAGCGCTCTCAAGAACATTCAGAACTATCCTCTCCTACTAGCATCTCTAACGGGCGCTGCCACCCACTTTGAAGAGAGCAGATTGAATCTCAACCACAGGTCTCTGTCTACAATGGACTTCAGAAAGCTCGACATGGACAAGATCCATAAGCTATTTGGTTTTGAGGATAACTAACCACGTGCCTTATCTGGACTCACTTTACAAGCATAAAATTTATGTATCCATATATTCTTTGTTTTGTTGAGGCAACTATGCAATATGGAGTTCAACATTTCCAGTGTGATACTGCCCTATATGACTTGATCTCCATCTATTTATATTTATTTTTTGTCTGTGTCCATCTACAAAATACTTCAACAAAAAACACAATTAGGGGGATCTACTACACGCATTGCTCCCAGCTTCTCACATAAGCAAAAAGTTGAACCCAAATCAATAATCTTACATAATTTGAATAGCAAAGAGTGATTTAGTTGCAATGCTTAATGTGATCCCGGATATAGCTGACGGATTATGTTCTCTTCCATGATAAAAGAATCATAAAATTAACTTTCAGAGTGATTAGCTTTGGGATACATGTCTTTTATGCACTTTATTATATGTCCCCAGTTTCATAGTGAAATAACAGAAAGGAAAGCAATAGAGAAGGAAAAAACTGGGAAACTAGATCTGAATAACTTCAATGGCATAAACACTACTACAATTTGATATGAAAATGCACCATAGAATTTATCTCCATATCTACAATCACAAAGCTTGGTCATCCAAATATGGTAAACGACAGATCTAATGTATCAGACTTACTCATCCAAAACCAGTGAAGTTCAAGAGCTTACACCTAAATAAGTAAAGACAAACACTTTAGAAATGCACTTACGAAGAAAGTAGTTACTTGAATGACGATAAACAGTGATATCTGATCCAGCGCACTCCCAGTTTCTTTATTCTACATCTTTCAGCAAATTATTGACCATGTTGACCAAAGGACGAGTGCCCTTTGTCATTATCTCAAACCTTGAGGTATTGGAGGCATGAGCAAAAAGCGAAAGCCCAAAACCAACCAGCTCTGGAAGAAATAGCCGTGATGACAAGAAACCATGCCAGTATCGAGGTTCAAGGTCGAAGAAAGCATCAAAGAATCTTCTGGTGGCAGGCAAGTCAAGCTTCAGCAGGATATCCATGCCAAAGCAGAAAAATTCCCTTTGGCGCCTCCTTTCAATTGGCCACAAATCTTTCCAGACTTCTGAAGATAACTCAGCACCTAGTGGAGTTTTTTCCGAGCCAAGGTATCGAACAATAGCATTTGCAACAATAGGAGCTGCTGCAAGAGTCCTCGCTACCATGTAACCAGTTGAAGGGTGCACCATTCCAGCGGTACCGCCAATCCCAACAACTCGCTGTGGCAACACTGGGAGGGGACCCCCCATTGGAATCACACAACGCTCATCCTCTTCAATACTTTTTATTTTAATGCCCAAGTGGCTTAACCGCGCAATCATCCTTTCTTGGATGTCCTCCATACGGAGTCCAGGACGAGCTACAAGAGATGTTTCTTCAAGAAAAATTTTGTCAGATGAAAAAGGCATAGCATAAAGAAAAGTTGGTATCCTTTCGTTTCTCTTCTTCAACAATGGATTGCTATTAAGATGTGAGTCACGCCAGTCCATGAAAACCATCTTATTCACATCGAATGGGTGCTCTTCTACTTCAGCTAAAATACCATATGCAACTTGATATCCAGGGTTATACGGCTTATCATACTGAACCAAACATCTAGAAAATCCAGTCGCATCAAGAACCACTGAAGCTTCAATTGTGACTCCATCATTGCAAATCACCAAAGACTTGGACTCCTCATGAATAACTTTTAGCACTTTGGCTTGGTGAAACTTGACACCATTTGTGATGCACTTGTGCATCATTTTCGATTTCAATTGCTTCCTGTTAACTCTGCCATATGGTCTGTTGAGGCCTTTTGAACTTTGCTCGTCAATGTAGACAACAGCGCCGGACCAAGTGGTGTCCAGGCAGTCTAATAAATCCATGGCCTCAAATTCATCAACCCAGACACCATAATTGTTAGGCCAAATCAGTTTGGGAGAAGGGTCGATGGAGCAAACAGAGAGACCTGCTTCAGAGACTTGCTGTGCAACAGCAAGGCCAGCAGGGCCCCCACCCACGACAGCCAAATCAACCACCAACCCTTTAGAAGTGTCATACATCGGAAGCTCAAAATTAAGGTTTTCCCTTTTGGTTTCAGGAACAAGTTCCAAGATACTACCAGCCTTTAATCCGCCACCCCATTTCAAATTAGATTTCTTGGAACCAAACCTACAGAATACCTCGTTTTGGGGCTTCAAACAGCTCAAAGCACTAACCTTATCAGTAAATCCACACAGAGAACACCCAAATTCAAGTTTCTGCAATATGGCCATTCTTTTCCCGTTTTAGTTTGCTATATCTGAAAACTAGGCTTCTCTCAGCACAAATTATAAAATCCAGCACATCTCATGGGTACAAGAACTGCAACTACCAAACATGACTGAAAGAAAGGAAAGACTTACAGCTACAGAGGAGCAGGGAAGCCAAGCAGGAGTCTTTGGGGGTTGGGTAGCCAGAAATGAGTCTGTGGTGGATGATATCTCATTTTGCTCGCCTTATTTTTTTCCAGCTTCCTATAGTTGGAGGTAAAAGTGTCGCTATCCTGTCTATTAAGTGTTTGAACCTACAATCGTGGCATCATCTACTTGTAAACACTTTCTGTGTGCTGAGATTGGGTTTGGGGTTCTGGATTTTGGGCCAAATAGTATTAATTTTGGCAAATCTGGTTTGTTAATAAATGGCTTTTGGGACTATGAAAATGTACTCAACTAAAAACTCAATTAACAACAATTCAGTAATTTGAGACTATGAAAATGTAATGAACTAAAAACTCAGTTAACAACAATTCAGTAGTTGCTCATCAAAATACAACTGCAACCGAGATTTGAGAGAGAGAAAAGAAAGTTTAGATGAGAACGAGATAAATTAAGTTTCCAAATCATCACACAATCTAAAAGATGTCTGCTGCATTCTAACTTCGTGATTATATAGCTCAATAACTGCTCCAAGTTCAACAACTCCATAAAGGTCAAGTAGCTAATAAAAGGTTGTTGAAATTTGGTAGTTGACTTCAAATGAGGGAGCTAACTCCAACTACTGTTGCAACAGTTGAATCCATAAAAGACTATTGTGCCCTTTTAGCTTTTTGGATGTGTGACTACCTCTCCCTGTTATAATGCAGTTTTGCCATCAAGCTGCAAATCAAGGAAACTGATGTTTAATGAAGTCTGCATCTTCCCATGATGCATCTTCATTGGGTTGATCCATCCACTGAATGAGTCACTAAGTGATAGACTAAGAATCTCAATTTGTTAATCTTCTTTGTAAGGTTCTAAGAGGCTCCAATGTGGCTTATTCAGACCAAGTATCCACTAGAACATGTTCAAAAGTAGCTGGCAAGGCACTATGATGTTTTATTAAGCAGAGATACTTGAAAAATAGAATGCACTCTACTTTGTTCAGGCATGACCAACTGATATGCAACTTCTCTTATCTGTTTGGCAATCTGGAATGGACCATAGCATTTTGTTGAGAGTTTATTGCTACTCCTTTCTTGTACTGAGTGTTGCTAGTATTTTTGTAGCTTCAGATACACTCATTCTCTCACAAGAAACTTCCTTTCGACCATTTTTTTCATCTGCAAAATGCTTCATCCTCTCCTGGGCTTGCTTCAAATTATCCTGCAATAATTGATTGATCTTCTCTCTATGCAATAGCATATTCTGAGCAGTTGGGATGATCATGGCAGTTATGTCACCCATTGGGAGATTTAATAGCTTCACTCTAGATAAAAGTCTCATAGGGAGTCATTCTAGTCTCTGAATGATGGTTTGTGTTATACCATCTCTCTGCTGCTCCTAGCCATACTCTCCGACTGTCAGGTATCTCACCACAAAAGCATCTCAAAAAATTCTCTAAAACCTAGCTAATCCTTCAGTTTGGCCATCTGTTTAGGGATAATAAGTCGTGCTAAATTGCAATTTAATCCCAAGTTTGGAGCTTAGTTCTTTCTAAAAGTGTCTGGTAAAAATATTATCTCTAGTTATGGATTTAGAAATTCCATGCAATCTGTAAATAGTGTCAAAGAAAGTATTTCCAACATGGCTTTGTGAAAAGAGATGTGATAGTGCAGTGAAATGGCTATACTTTCTTAGCCTATCTACCACTACTAGAATTGTGTGTACAACTATCAGAATGTGGTAATTTTTCCACAAAAATCATAGTCAAATGAGTCCAGACTAGACTGAGAATAAGTAGTGGTTGTAATAATTCAAGAGAATGGAAGTGCTTAGTTTTATTCTTTTGGAAAGTAATGCATATCATTATGAATTCCGCTATATCCTGCTTGACGTTAGGCCAAGCAAATATTGATATTATCCTTTTGCTGGGGTAGTTTGTCTTGAGTATCCACATATTGCTGAAAAATGCATTGTAGATGGGATTTTTTCCCTGACATTTCCACCGCTTCCTACATAGATTTTATTCATTTCTTATTTGAAATTCCCCTAACATAGCTCTAGTCAGCGTTCTAATCATTAGATAACACAACAACTACAATTAACTTCTAGGACTCTTCATCACCAACATAGCTATCTCTCAATTGTTCAGTCCACATAGGTAATACCAGGGGAGTAGTTTTTCAAACCCTGCAGTAAAATCACTTTTATCATATCTACATCTTGACTTATATTCTGATCCACTCAAAGTCTAGCTGTGACCAGTCCTGCTTATTTCCTCCTTCTGATCTTCAATAATAAATATTTAATGTGTATAAGTTGGGACTTTGTGAGAAATCTGTTCAGTCAGACACTTTAGGCTTTAATGAATAGCGCTAATAAAAAACTTGCTCCCCATAAGGTAGTGCTTCCATTTGTCTCCAACCATAGCCATAGCCAGTAACTCCTTATCATATGTAGGCAGTCCTCCGTTTTTATGACAAAATGATTTACTGAAAAAAATTAAGTGGTTGTTGATCTTGCATTAAACAACTCCCATGCTAGTGTCACATGTATTCAGTCTCTATGAAAAATGGTTGATTGAATTCTGAAATTTTTCGTATTGGGACTGAAGTCTTCATTTCTTCAACAACTCAAAGGCTTTAGTTGCTTCAGAATTCCACTTAAAGGCATCCTTCTTCAAAAGGCTGTGAAAAGGTTTACAGATCAATCCATAATGCTTAATAAATATTCTAGAATCCAGTAAGACCTAAGAATCCAATTAATTTTTTGATGTTTTGTGGAAGCGGCAAGTCAAGAATGCATTTGATTTTCAATGCATCCATCTCCACCCCTTTTCCTAAGATCAAATTTCCCAAATATTGAACCTTTAACTAAGCAAATACACATTTGGAGTACTTAGCATACAACTGGTTATCCCCAAGTAATTTCCGCGTTTCTCAATATGCTGCACATTCTCTTCCATGAATTTGCAGCAGACAATGAAGTAGTCAAAAGAAACCAAGACAAACTTCCTCAAAAATGGTTTAAGGACCTGATTTGTCAAACTCTGAATCTGGCTGGTGCATTTGTCAAGCCAAATGGCATAACTAGAAACTCAAAGTGGCCATGATGAGTTTGGAAAGCAGTTTTACTAGCATTATTTTTATTCATTATGATCTGATGGTGTCCAGATCTCAATCTAGCTAAGAAAAGTAAACATAACCATACAATTCATCTAACAACTCATCTATAGCAGGGTTTGAGAATTTCTCTTTGACAGTTATTTCATTGAGTTTTTAGTAACATAATCTCTATCCACTATCTTTCTTCTTAACTAATAAAATAGTTGATGAGTAGAGGTTGTTGCTAGCTTGTACAATCTGATTGTTGTTTATTTCTTCCACCTGCTTCTTTATTTCCTCTTTATGTGCATGTGGATATATATATATATATACATATATATAGGATATATATATACATGATATATATAGGGTTTCACTTTGAAAGATTGAGCATCCGGTTTGAGCACTATTTGTGATCAACATCTCTTATAGGTGGTTACAAAAATTAGGAATATCAAAAATATCAAAGAAAAACATAAGAACCTATTGGATCTCCTTGGGAATTTTGGTATTCTCTATTTGGTTCAGAACTAACTATGTGACACTCCCTAACAACCTAATTTTATAAGGGCAATTTAGTCATTTAACATTTCTAAAATATTAGGAAATACTTAAAGAACAAAATATTGTTTGGCCTAAAGAGTATATTTGAGACATTATTAGGGCTAAAAAAGTATTTAGTCAAATGTTAATAAGAACTTTTTAGATTTCTACGGTTCAAACATAATAACTTTGGACTCGGAGTTATATTTAAAAAACCATGGAGAGGTTTGGGGCACTGAATTGCAAATAAATTAAAATAAATAACAATGCTCAACCTCCATTAATTTTCTTAGACAAAACATTATTTTGTTATCGTCTGCCATGTCCAACACATTTTCACCATCATAGATCAATAGAGGTCATCGAGTTTTGCAATCTCTGTAAAATCTAACTGATTCACGTTTGAACATTATGACAACATTTTTCCGGTGAACATCTACAGCCAGAATAAGATGATCATGGAATGATGGTTGATCAAAGATAAGGCTTAAAGTTGGCACATAAATTTATTTTCAAAATTTGGACGCTAAATAATTTGAATGAATAGAACGATGTCGTTTTGCATTATTACTACTCCCTTTTAGTTTGTTACAACAAGGGACATGTGTTGAGTGCCCATTTGCTTCTCAGTTTTATTCCTTCTGCATATATTATTGTACTATTATTCATTATTTGAAACTTTTGTCATTTTGCTGATTGAAATACAATGTTTTTTCTACCTATATTCTTGCCTTTTAGATCTAGTTTATACTAGGTCTTTATGGTATTAGAGCCAATGGAAAAGATCAAGTGATGATTTCTTATTTATCCCTGTAAAATTCTGAGCAGTTTAAGCTCGATGAACATGTCATCAGATTCAGAATCTGTAGACTCTGTGCAACAGTCTTTCTAATAGAGCTAGACCTAAGGTGAATGATCCATTTTACTTGCAGAGCTCAAATAATTCGAGCTTGGTGCTAGTAGAAGAACCTTTAATTGGATTCAATTACATCACATGGAGTAGATTAAAATGATAGCTTTCAGGTCTACATGAAAGCTAAAATTTCTAACTGGAGAGATTCAAGCTCCAGATGTTGATGATCCCCTGTATGATAGGTGGGGTAAGGTAAACTCCACTCTAAATTCATGGATAATAAATTTGATTTACAAAAAGATTGCGAGGGGTTTTATGGTATGTGAGGATGATTATGCTTTGTGGAATGAATTGAAGGAGAGATTTGGGGAAAGTAATGGATCATTAATTCATAAGATTAAGAAAGATATCTATGAGTTGAAGCAAGGTAATGAATTAGTTGGTGTGTATTTCACTGAGTTTAAAAGTCTATGGGATGAGTATGCATGTTTAAGGCCTTGGAAGAGGTATATTCTTGATTGTATTAACTATGTATGTTTGCCTGCTGATGAGATGTAAAATGCATGTATTTTTTTTATGCATTAAACATATTTTTTGTTATATTTTTGTGGGTAGATTTTTAGGTTTGGATACGTTTTACAACGTAAGATATTTGGATGACCATTGTTGGTTTTCCTATCTAAATCCCTCATTTTATCCTAATATGAGCATGATGGATATTTGTTCTTACGAGCATCTAGATCTTATTTTGTGAGCTTATTTATAGATTGCTCGTAAGCATTTTGGAGTAGATAATTGATGAAGGCCAAGATTCAAAAAGTTGTATAAAACAGAAGGGTCGAAGAAAAAAAGGCCAAGTTTGGAAGCATCGAAGATGTGCATGGGTTGCGTAAAATGGCACAGCCTGTGCCATCAGTCCATGCCAAGATGAGGGTCTGACCCGCCTTGACCTGGGGTCGTTAACACAATCATAGCAGCGCAATCAATTAACCCGAGCTGAGGCACTGGTCCCGTTGGATGGTCAAAGATAAGATTTACATTTTGCACCTGTTTCTCACTGCTAAGGGTAGTAAGCGGCAAGCCCTGGGTTTGTCCACAGAGATGCTAAGTTCAAGTAAAATTCAAAACACAGCCTCGTCCGGGTCATCAATCGGCATGAGTAAAAGGAATAGCTACTAATGTAAACATGCAAACTTGGGGGGGTTGTATTTACAACTAACTGCTATAAGCATGAAATAAACAAACGAGTAAATTATTTATACTATGCACTTGGGACTAATTTAGCAACATGGTAGTTTTAATGCTTCAATCCACGATTCATTTACATATAGATATACAAAAGACCTATCAGTGTGTTCACAACACGTGGTGTGGCCGATGGCATACACTTCCACATCCCTGTCACGGTGGGTGCGCTTGCAACCCTTCATCGACACCGTCATCGTAATTATGGGAGCACAACAAGGTCCGACCATTATTATGGTTATGTTTCTCCCCCATGCTATTACGTCTCGGGCTTCCACCACGAATGAACTAATTCCCAGTGGTTCTCTATACTCGAGGCCTTAGTTTCATAGGCACCTTATCTGTGATGCTAGGGTTTCAACACAACACCTAGCTTGATACTATCAACTATCTCTACCTATAACCTATTGGAAAGTGGTTAAGTAATTAACTAAGACTGGTCTGATGGTATGCAGATTAGGGTTACCTCGAATCTCCCGTGCACACACTCACATAGAATCGTTCCCCTCCACCCATTCAAACATCCAGGTTTCTCTTCCCAAGGTAGTGTACATGCATCTGTCACAATCAAGAGCAATCACAATAATATCATAAACACAAAGATAGATGGAATTTAAGGAATCTCATAAAGCATCAAAAGCTACACAAGTGCCAAATATATCCCAAGCTTAAATCTTCTCTACAAAGGTTAGATCCATGGAAAATATTGGGTTCAATGCCATGGATCTAAGAAAATAAGATGAAAAGAAAAAGAAAAGTACAAAGACGAAAGAGAAGGAAGGAGAAGAAGAACTCTCCTCTTCCTTCTATCTAACTAGAGAGAAAAACTAATCTACATTATGCCTACTTCTATTCTACTTTGGGTTTAATAGAAGACTAAGGCTCCTATATATAGTAGTAGGAGATTGGGCCTAAAGATAGGCCAAATATAGCAAAACCCTAGTCACATTTTCCCTCTAGCCACTGAAACTTTCTCGAATAAACTGATCAAATTTGTGAATGATCTGGAGCTGAATTATAGTGCATTTGATAGAGCTCGGAAAGATGAAGATTTTGATATATGGTAGAGGGAAATAGGATGAAAATTGAGAGAGTTATGGCAAAAAATGGCCAATTGCCATGGTTTCACGGACCGGCACAGATGCCACGGTTTGTGAACATTCAAGCACGGGGCGCCAGATCTAGCACGGTCTGTGAACATTTATCGGTGGACAGTGAGATCTAGCGTGGTCTGTGAAGCTTGCATCATGCCACGGTTCGTCGTGGTTTTCACAGACCGCGACTAGCACGGGGGCCTTTGTTCAGAAATGTTCACGGTCCGTGAAGGTTTTCACGGACCGGCTTCATACTTAGCCAAAATCTTCACATCTTCATCTCATTGCTTCATAGCTTTGCTCTTTTGTCATGACCCAATGCTGATGTCTCGTGAATGTCTTTTGCCAGCCTTCACAGATTCTCTTGTGTCGCTCGTGTAGTGTGGACCGTGGGTATTTTCACAGATCATTGGTGCTTCATGTAGTGCGAGCTGTCACGAGTTGCTGGTCCTTCATCGGCTGAACTTCGTTTGCTTGCCACGGGTGAACCGTTAGTCTGAATTGGGAGTTCCAGTAGTCAAGTTTGTAGTACCCAAGAAGACAAATCCAATGGAACCAACCTTGAAGGATAATTCTTCCTAGATTGTTCTCAGACTAAGGCAACACTCCTCAGACCATGATTCACCATTTTCTCCTTTTGCCGTCTTAAACTTTGAAGCCGCCTATCTTTGTCTTCAATCTCCTTCTACCATGCATTGACGTTCGTGGCCTTCATCTTCTACCATTCTAATGCAAATGACCTTCAAATCTTCTACCATTAAAAGCAAACTGCCTTCGCAAGTATGTAATGTAAAAAATAGCATTCATGGGTGACCTACTAAAGGTACTTATAATGAAAACCAAGGTGCCCGTGAACACAATATGTCAATAATCACTAATTAAGTGTACAAAATGCGGGATTTAGAATAGAAATCGAACATGGTTGTCTAAATCCCTTGTCATGCAAACTCAACTAATATTTCCAAACCGCCAACCCAAAGTAATTAAAAACTATGCTAAATTCATTGGTTAAAGCATGCAAAATGGTGCAGGTCAGACTCCCCACACTTAAACCTTTACTTGTCCTCAAGTAAATAAAATTAAAGAAAAAGGTTAAAGGGGAATGAAGCATGAAAAAATAGGCAATGTATCCAACTTATTCCCAAGCTACCTTAGTTCCCCCAAGAAGATGAAAATCTCACAACTCTCACACTCCCCAAAGTTCCTAAGGCAACCAAACCACCCAAAGTAAGTAAATGTGTATGGAAAAAGATAAGTGGCAAAAGATAAGAATAAAGCCAAGCTTGATCTCCCCAAAGTAGTCCCAATAGCAATCAAAGAGCAATCCTCAGGTTAAAACAATCCACCAAAGGAATCCAAAAGCCGTCGACTTGTTTGCAACATAGGAATAAATCTAGATTGTCGACCTAGTTGCAAACAAGGAGTCCAATGTATCATCAACCTAGTTTCTTTTTTCTTTTTTTTCTCTCATTTTTCCTAGGCGCCCTTTCGGGTTTTCACTTAGAATTATCCCACAAAACATGCTCACCTCTCACCCTTTTCCACACGGCCTCTCATTTCTACCTAGACTCGTAAGTCTAGCCAGGCCAAGCCTCTCACTTTTACCTATACATTTCGACCTATCTTGGCTTTTCCTAATGTACCAAGTCACCCTTTTGGGTTTTCGACTTGTCTAGGTTTTAAAAAAAATTCAAAGAATTCAAAATGCTCTTAGAAGAGCTATTAGCTACGTAGAAACAACCAAAAAAAATATAAGTGCTATCTAATCCCCCTCCCCACACTTAATGCTTGCATTATCCTTGATGCATATACAAAGTCAAAGAACACATGTCAAGGGAAAGAAATAGGAAAACACTTATAATGAAAAAGAACACTAAAATATACCATTGATGGCACAATCATGGAATGTAAAGAGCAAACTACCATCACCCCAATATATAACCTCTAAACATGAAAGATCAATCTAACCACTATCATGCACCACACATACATTGAATGAAGCATTGAATACCAGTGGAGAGTTACCACTTAGGTCTCGATGTGTGTGTCTCAAGGGTTTTGAGGGTAGGTGGGTTTTGAGTGGTATTTGGTGGTGGTAGGGAAGAAATGATGATTGTGTGGTGTAGTAAAGTATGTGAGCTCCATGGGTCGTGCACGTTTACACGCTCCATGAACTTGGGGTTTGGTTCTCCTTCTTGTCCACCATTTTGAGCCTTACAAACCATGTACGTCTACATGGTCCATGAGTTGGACTCCCCGTTTGCTCACCTTCCTCCAAGAACTATATTCTTCCTACAAAACAAACATGCACACCAAGTATAATCGTGTCCCAAAAACAAAAGGAAAGCTAAAAATAGGAAAACACACCAAAAATAGCAAACTAATCTAATTTTTTCAAAGCTCGGGTTGACTCCCGAGAAGCTCTGTATTTTGAAGGTTGTCAGAACAACCCTAATGTTATCCATATGGTGCGGGTTTGTACCCCATCACCATGGACAACCAAACATGGAAAGGTGGGGGTAAGAATCTTCCAAGAGGAAGATATAATAGAGGTGGAGTCAACCTTAGAGGGAATAGGTTGTTTGGAAGCCTAGCATATTCAATTGACTTCCGTATGGTTTCCTCTAAGGCTTCTGAAAATGTGAGAGTAGGTTTTATAGGTGGAGGTAGGGGTGCAAATAAGTAATATGGAAAATTAAGTATAATCATCCCTTCCTCAACTTCTTCACTC
Organism: Rubia yunnanensis; assembly: GCA_037428765.1. NCBI lineage: Eukaryota > Viridiplantae > Streptophyta > Magnoliopsida > Gentianales > Rubiaceae > Rubia > Rubia yunnanensis. Next base: position 56,385,439 of record CM075069.1, on the reverse strand, counting down.
TCAACAAACATTTCCCCATCCCATTTAGATTCATCTATCAAAAATTCACATTCAACTAGGGATGGTCCATTTTTGAAATATTGGGTTTCAAGTTGGCTAGCCCTATTCATCAAATAAGCACTTGCCCTTCAACTTTGTCAATGCTTGAGAATAGTTGAGTTCCCAAATCGCTAATCTCGCTAAGCACTTGTGATTTTAGTAAATCACTACTCTTGGTCCCATTAGCTATAGCTTGCAAAATTTCCACACAATTCAATTTGGGAACCAATCCTAGGAATTGGTTTTGTGGCATTGGGTAAGTTAGTGAAATCCAACTATCTACCCAAAATGTTGGTTTCCCAATGCATTTCCATACCACAAATTCGAGTTACCACTAAACCTCGAATTTAAAGAATCGTGGTATGGGTAACAATCTTGATCCAATAGGCCTTGGGAATCAATGACTCCTACTTCTCTCTCATTTTCGCTCATCTGAAAGCAAGACTCCGTAGGCTGGTCGCAATGACATATCCTACAAAATCTCACTCTTTGAGCCATTCTTCTCCCATAGTCACTAAACCTTAGGCTAAACTCTATAGGATGATCACAATGACAAACCCTAAAAAGTGCCCTCCTTTGAGTGTTTTCCCACATTTTTGTCTTTCCAATTAAACTCTAACACAGAAAAACACAAAATTCATAATCGTAGTGCAAGGGTCCTCAGTTTGCACCAAGGACTCAAGCAATACCTATTCCAGCAAACATAAACAAGAGGAAGATAAAAACAATACTAACTACTCACTAACATGCTATGCTCAACTAATACTGGAACTTGAAAGCATTCCCAGCAATGGAGCCAAAATTTGACCCGCCTTGACCTGGGTCGTTAACACAACCGCAACAGTGCAATCAATTAACCCAAGCTGAGGCACTGGTCTTGTGGAATGGTCAAAGATAAGATTTATATTCTGCACCCATTTCTCGCTTCTAGGCTACCAAAGGGTAGTAAGCGGCAAGCCATGAGTGTGTCCACAGAGATGCTAGTGTTCAAGTAAAATTCAAAACACAGCCTCGTGCGTGTCGTCAATCCGCACGAGTGAAAGGAACAACTACTAATGTAAACATGCAAACTGGGGGTGGAGGTGGGGGTTGGTATTTTCAACTAACAACTGCAAGCATGAAATAAACAAACAAGCAAACTATTTATGCTAGGCACTTGGGACTAATTTAGCAACATGGTAGTTCTAATGCTAAAACCCTCGATTTATTCACATATAGATATACAAAAGACCTATCAGTGTGTTCAGAACATATGGTGTGACTGATGACATACACTTCCCTATCCCTGTCATGGTGGATGCGCTTGCAACCCTCCATTGACACCGCCATCGTAATTAGGGGAGCACAACAAGATCATATAGTTGTTGTGGTTATATTTTTCCCTCGTGCTATTACGTCTCAGGCTTCCACCATGAATGCACTAATTCCTAAGGGCCCTCTATATGCGAGACCTTAGGTTCATAAACACCTTATCAGTGATACTAGGATTTCAACACAACACCTAGCTTGCTACTATCAACTATCTCTACCCATAATCTATTGAAAAATGGTTAAGTAATCAGCTAAGACTGGTGCGATGGTATGCGGATTAGGGTTACATCAAATATCCCTTGCACACACTCACGCAAAATCGTTCCCCTCCACCCATTTAAACATCCAAGTTTCTCTTCCCAAAGGGGCATCAACAAGTGCACCGTTCATGAACTTAGCCCAAAGTGTGTGCTCATATTTGGTGTTATATTCATAAATTGTCACATTCAAGAAAAATCACAATAATATCATAAACACAAATATATATGGAATTTAAGGAATCTCATAAAGCATCAAAAGCTACACAAGAGCCAAATATGTCACATGCTTAAATCTACTCTACAAAGGTTAGATCCATGGAAAATATTGGGTTAGATACCATGGATCTAAGAAAATAAGATGAAAAGGAAAAAAAAGTACAAAGATAAAAGAGAAGGAATGAGAAGAAGAACTCTCCTCTTCCTTCTATCTAACTAGAGAGAAAACTAATCTACATTATGCCTACTTCTATTCTACTTCAGGTTTAGTAGAAGACTAAGGCTCCTATATATAAGTAGGAGACTGGGCCTAAAAATAGGCCCAAAATAGGCCTAACATAGCAAAACCCAAGTCACCTTTTCCCTCTAGCTGCTGAACGTTTCTCAAATAAACTACTCAAATCTGTGAATCATCTGGAGCTGAATTATAGTGTGTTGGATAGAGTTTGGAAAGACGAAGATTTTGATATATTGTAGAGGGAAATTTGATTAAAATTGAGAGAATTATAGGTAAAAATGGTCAGCTGCCATGGTTTCATAGACAGCACGGATGCCCCGGTCCGTGAATATTCAAACACAGGGTGCCAGATTCAGCACGGTCCATGAACATTCATCGGCGGACAGTGGAATCTGGCACGACTCATGAATCTTGCATTGTGCCACAGCCCTTCGTGGTTTTCACTGACCGCGGCCAGCACGGGAGCCTTTGCTCAGAAATTCTCACGGTCCATGAAGGTTTTCACGGGCTGGCTTCATACTTAGCCAAAATCTTCTAGTGAGCGTCGTTTCACTCACCAAGTTACCTGTAAATTCAGATTAATACTAATTAGTACAATGATAAGTAGGGTCGATCCCACGAGGAGCAAAAGAAATAATCAATAATTCTTTTTCCTACTAATTTTTGAAAACCTTTTTGATGATTTCACCACACCTTAAATTTAGTGATTTTACTAACTCTAAAAATGCAAATGATAACTTTAAAAATATGAGAAATAAATATATAAATGAATGATATCGGCTAAGAATAACTCATGCTAGTTATTATCGATCATAGGCACAATCATGAATCAATTCCTACACATCTACCGGTTATAGGGAAGTAGGTACGCTTAACCCCCTCAATTCTTTCTTACTTTAACGACAATCAACTAATTATGATTAATTAACTGTTTCCCTTACCAAAATGTTCCCAGAAAGTATTCGCTAAACCAGAACACATTTTGATAGCATTAAGTATTAAAAGAACCCGATATAGCAATTACCAAAGTAAAAGAAAATAGCAACGCACACTCAATTATTCCCTATCTTGCTATTACAGTCTTAGCTAGTTAGCTATTTTTCACAAGACTGTGCTACGTACTAATCTCATCCAACAATTACGTATTGGTAGAAATTAGATAGCAGTGTTCTAAAAACATTTAAGATGATCAGGCTTAAACATATTAGAAATAAAATTCAACCAAAAACAATCAAGAACATGAAAGAATCAATTATAATGCAATTAGGTCTCACGATTTATAAACTAACATTTGTTATTCTCTGCCGATATATAAATTAGCTACTCATGATAACTAAACTAAACAAATAAAAAATATAAACAGAAAAAATATTAAGTGCAATTATATAAAAATGAAACGAAGATAATCAAATCAAAAACCAAAGACAGTAGCAAGTCTACATGCGCAAGGAAAACAATGAAAGCAAAGGCAAGTGATTAATTTGGCATGAAAACCAAAGAAAGATTCAATGTTTCAACAAGAAAATTCCCCCTTCCAGCGTCTTGGTGGAAACTATTAAAACCTAGAGAAGAAAATATGTTTTTGTCTCTATATGGAATGAAAAATACGAAACTAGTCAACTAAGACTAACTCCTTAATTCTGGTGAACTTGCGTCCAAAACCAAAAAGAAAGAAAAGTTCTCTGTCTGGTTTCATGCGTATAATATATATACGTTGCAATTACAAAAATCATGTCCATATTGGACTCTTCCAAATAAAATAAAATTCTTTCCAAATTTAAATTCTGATTTGAAGAGATAAAATCAAATCTCCAGATTATCTCCAAATATCTTCAAGGATATCTCCACAAATATCAGTCCAATCTGCTCCAAATTAACTGCTACGATTCTGCTCTGCTTTGATTGCTTCATTTGCTATAATTGCCCAATACTCCTTACTCTCCTCCAAATTCCTCTTACGCCCAAAAACTGTGATCTGTTACAAATAAAACATTTAAAGTGCACATTAATCACGTAAAAATCACAGCTAATCCCAATAAAATAAACATAATTAACACACATCATCTTCACATCTTGATCTCCATGCTTCACAACCTTGCTCTTTTGTCATGGCCCGACACTTTTGTCATGGCCCAGCGCTGATGCCTCGTGAATGTCTCGTGCCAGCCTTCACGGATTCTCTTGTGTCCCTCGTGTAGTGTGGACCATGGGTATTTTCACAGGCCACTGGTGCTTCGTGTATTGCGGGATGCCACGGGCTACTTGTCCTTCGTCGGCTGAACTTTGTTTGCTTGCCACAGATGAACTATTAGTCCGAATTGGGAGTTCTAGTAGTGAATTTTTGTAGTACTCAAGAAGAAAAATCCAATGGAACCAACCTTGAAGGCTAATTCTTCCTAGATCGTTATCGAACTCGGACTATGATTCACCATTTTCTCCTTTGGCCATCTTGAACTTTGAAGCCGCCTATCTTTGGCTTCAATCTCCTTCTACCATGCATTGATATTTGTGGCCTTCATCTTCTATCATTCTAATGCGAATGACCTTCAAATATTCTATCGTTAAAAGTAAAAGGCCTTCGCAAGAATGTAATGTAACAAATAGCATTCACGGGCGACCTACTAAAAGTACTTAGAGTGAAGACCAAGGAGCCCGTGAACACAATATGTCAATAATCACTAATTAAGTGTACAAAATGTGGGTTTTATAATAGAAAACCAAACATGGTTGTCTAAACCCCTTGTCATGTAAATTTAGCTAATGTTTCCAAACCGCCAACCAAAAGTAACTAAAAACTATGCTAAATGCATTGGTTAAAGCATGCAAAATGGTGCAAATCAGGGTCCTAGATGATTGGCTGTGCAAATATGCACGACCTATACACGAAGAACTAAAGAAGAACAAGATTCGGCCGGTGGGACGTGATAATGTGCATGACTCGCCTCCACTCGGGGTCGCTAATAAACAACGTTTTCACGTGATATCAACTTAAGTAACTCGAGTGGATGATGTTCAAAAGAGTCAAAATTAGATATTTATATTCTGCTCCCGACTATCATGCTACATATATGGTAGATAGTGGTAAGCCCAAGTTTATCCATAGAGATGTTAGATGTCCAAAAGTTAACTACACACAGCCACATATGTGTCTTCAATCAGTATGTGTGTCAAGAATAGCTAAATATTTCAACTAACAACAACAAACATACGAGATCTCAAGAGATTAAACTATATAGACTAGCACTTGGGGGTATTTGTGTAACATGATCTATAAATGGCTCTTATCCTTGATTCATTCATATACAAACATATAATCCTATCTTATGCCTACGTCACATAGTGTGGAGATCGCCAGATCTTTCTCTACGTCTGTCACACAAAGGTACTTACCACAAATACATGCATATCTCACTGTCTCCATAATTAGGGATGAACACTGACTCCATAGACCATTCCATCATCTCACTCCCAACGCTAATGTGCCCCCGCCTAGAGGAATAAAGCCTGCCTAAAAGGGCTATGCTTCACGTAGGTCGCAACCGTTAGATATAAAATTGTGGGCACTACATCCTGGACACTCCACTATGGATATCAATCCCTAGGCCTAGAGAGGCAAAGGAATTGATACCTTGTGATGACTCTAGAGTCGGTATAACTCTAGTTGCTACGAACAATTATGCTTATCTATCAGGGTAAGCCAAGGGTTTTCCCTTATTAAGATTTGCCAAATCGACCGCCCAACATGTGATTTCTCACACAAGTAGCTAAATAGAATTATAGTTTAAAAAATAGAAAGATATTCTCTCGAGGTAACATGAATGCACTCATCTCCCAGGTGTTCTTGAACCTCCTCCATAATATAATACTCCCAAGATGGCAATGAATCCTAGCACGATATTACACTACCATACATGTATAGAAGTATCATAATAATGACATAGCATAAATCTCACAAGAATGGAGAGCATAAATCAAGCAAAAATATTTATAGAACATAAAGATAGGAGAATCTGTAAATCTCAAAAAACCAAAATCAATTTGACCCATCTCCACTCGGGATCGTTAATGCAATGATGTAGCTAACCAAAGTGGAGGATGAGAATCAAACAAACAGAATGAATGAGAGATGATCGAATTTAATTTTATATTCTGCTCCCAAACTTACTACTCAGCTACCTATAGGGTAGTTAGTGGCAAGACCGGATTTGTCCACAGATATGCTAGGTGTCTAATAGTCAACTGCTCATAACAACGTACGAGTTGTCAATCCGTCTGTGTGTTAGGAATAGCTAAATATTGCAAAATAGGTTTTTTTTGGGGGGGGGGGTTTCAATTAACTACAAGCATATAAGATAACACAAGAATAACACTATATAGACTAGCACTTGGGGAATACTTGCGTAACGTGATTGGTTAAATGTTTCGATCATCGATTCCATCACATACAAGACATTAGATCTATTCTAGTGTTCATAACACGTGGTATGGTCGATGGTGAACACTTCTCCATACCAATCTCGTAGGGTGCTCTTGTAATCTTCCATCGGCACCACCTCCGTAATTAGAAGAGTGTCACAATGGCCCTGCCACTGTGTAGATCTGTGTCTCCTCCATACCATTACGTCCCGGGAACTACACCACAAATGCTCTATTCCTAAGCCTATGGAGGCAAACAAAATTATGCACCTTATCGATGGCTCTAGGGTCTCTAAACCCTAGTTTTATACCAAATTCTATCTCTACCCGTAACCCTTTGGACTAACTTGCATGCTAAGACTAGTGTGCTATCATCGTAATGGTAAAACTTGGAAAAAACCTACGTGCACACACACGTGGGTGCAGACCCTGCTACCCATATCACATCCAGGTTTCTCTTCCCCTGGGGGTATCAATATATGCACCAACACAGATTTAAACAATGGTTTGTGCCAATATCAGTGTATCATTGATGCAATTCATAAGCAATTTAAGAACAAGCCAAGATAATATCATAAACACGTAGAAATAGGTAGATCTAAGGAATCCCACTAAACATAAACCAAATCATGAATACAAATATGATCCCCAAGAAAATAAACTACTCCTTAAGCATTGAACTGAAGTATTACATTGGATTCAATGCCTTTGGGCAAATGAAAAATAAAGAGAAGAAAAGAAAGGATTCTAGAGAGAAGGAATAGCTCATTTCTCTCTCTACCCTACTCTTGAAGTCTAAAAATGAGCATAAACTTAAAACCAAGTAGACATAGGTTCATATATATAGTAGTAGGGAATTGAGCCTTGAAATAGGCCCAAAATAAGCCTAAAAACCCTAGCAGCCACAATGGACACATCCAGTAGAAACTGGCACAGTCCATGCCAGCGGGGTGCACTTCGTGCTGGCGTGTTAGCCTCGTGCTGGTGTATGATGGTTTGTGCAGTCGGCCGGCCGGCCGGTTGATTCGGACAGTTGGTATCATCTTCCATTTTTTACCTCTTTGAACTTCAATTATGCTTTTTCATGGCTCAATTTCATATACTACCACACTTGAAGCCCGTGACCTTCATATCTACTACCATTCTTGTGAATGGCCTTCAAGTATCTTCTACCATTCTTGCGAATGGCCTTCTATAGTATGATGTTGAAATATCCACGAGCAACCTACTAATGAGATCATAAATGATAATCTAGGTGCCTGTGAATGTAGCGTTTCCTTTAGCTTCAATTAATTCTACAAAGCTCGGGATTTAGACAAGAAAACCAACAATGGTCATCTAAACCCTTTGTTGTGTAAACCTAACTAAAACTAGTAATCAAACAAGTAAAATATGATAATTATTGTATCGAATGCATTGGTTAACGCATGAAATATGATGCACATTATTCCCCCACACTTAAGCCCTTACTCGTCCTCGAGTAAACAAAAACAAGAAAAGATCTAAGCAAAATGTAGCATGCAAAAATTAGTTATCCAATGCATTCAACTTATTCCAAGCTATCCTACTTCCCCAAAGAAGTAAGAATCTCACAACTCTCACACTCCCCGGAGATGCTAAAGTAACCTAACCACCCAAAATATTGTGAATAAAAAGGTAAGAAAAAATGATAAGTGTTAAACTAGCTTACTCCACCGAATAGTCCGACAAAAGCAATCCAAGAGTCGCTGCCAAAAAAACCACCAAGGAGGTCCAAAAGATCCTCAACTTGGTTGTAACTAAGGATAACTCAAGACTCTCAACTTAGTTATAACCAAGGATAATGCCAAAGAATTCTCAACTTAGTTTCCATTTTCTTTCAATTTCTCTCCCTTTGCTTAGGAGCCCTTTCGGATTTCCATCCTAGCTTTCACACATGTTGAGCTCACTTCCCACATTTTCCTACATGGCCTCTCATATCTGCCTAGGTTTTCCAACCTAGCCGGGCCTAACCTCTTATTTTTACCTAGGACTTTGGACCTATCCAAACTTTTCCCATTGTTGCCTAAGTTGCCCTTTCGAGTTTCCAACTTAGCCGGGTATTTTTTTTTCATTTTTTTGGTGTAGCACAAAATGCCCCAGAGGTGGGCTCCATACTACATAAAGATAAGAAGAACAAAAATTACACCGCAAAAAGTTTCCAAACACATCCCCCATAACAAACTGCAAAGACTACCAAAAAAATCACACCACCAAAATGTATCCAAAACATCCCCAAAACGAATAAACACCAAAAACACAAGGAATCTCAATATGAAAAACTCCTACGTGTTTCACTACTCCCTCCCCCACACTTGAACTTTACATTGTCCCAATGAAATGAAACAATATGAATCATAGGTGAGAAAGAGAGAAGTAGTGGAACTCACTCATGTGACCCCGAAGGGTCCTTCCTCAAGTGCCTTGTCTAGCATCTCCTTCTCCTTTCTTCATGTCACATTTCTTGTCTCTCGATGGGAATAACGTCCCAAAAACCATCAAGCCTTGAGATGTGGAATCTCTCGATCAATTGCTTGATGGCATCCTCTTGGACATTCACCCTCTCATCCACTATAGCGAACTCCTCCTTCACTTTCCGCTCTACAAAGTCTAATCTAGATCACCTTTCTCCATAGAATCCAACCTATTACCAAACTCCTCCAATTTCAACTTCATCCCCCTACCACGTTGTCAACCTCTTGCAAAATTTTGGTAGAACTCATAAGTTGTTCCCCAAAAATGCGCAATTGGTCAAGGAAGTCCACGAGTAGGTGAGTGCAACTAGGTGGTGCTCGGAATGGAGTCTCATCATCCTCTTCATCAATGTCTATCTCTGACCTTGATATGATCCTGTAGAAATATTTCTCAAACTATGGATCGAGTGCTAGAAACAAGTCCTTCAATAGAGTGTCATAATCGATAGTGGTGCGCTCCAGCTGTGGAAGAACCATGAAGCTGTAAATTGTAGCGCTGCCATATAACCATATGAACTGGTCGTCCAAAGTGGTGGTAGGAATTATCGAAGCACGTGCTAGATTCTCTAAGGTGTATCACTTCCTTGAACGATTAATGTTCGACAATGCAAATGGAGTAGGAGCTGGATGACCTAAGTGTTGGGCAAAGAGTCCGACCATGCCTCCAATTGAGATCTTTCCACCTTTCTTGTCTGCCGTGGCTAAAAATTCTCTCTCAAAAGTGCCCACCATGTTGGGGTAGAAGTTCCCCTCCGGAGTCATTTCCCAAAGGACATGGACGTCCAAACTGGGGCACTGTGAAAGCTCCTTGTAGAAAAATACCTCCATGGGTAATAGTCGTTAAACATATAGCAATGCCAAGTGGACAATGATGATGCTCTTGCATAGATGCTTCCTCTCTATGCCCAATAGAATTCTCCTAAAGTTTCCCAACGAAAATGGAAGCCCTTACCAGTGTGTCCTTGAAAAATCTTTCCCATACTTCCACCCCAATGCTTGGGCAATATCCCGATAGGACATAGTGTACTCCTCATAATCCAAATAGAAGTGGATGATTCTCATTCCCCATGTGTCCATTGCTTGCTCCAATGTTACCAAGAACTCCAATGTCCACCTAATATAAGTCTTGGAATACTTGTCCAAGAAACCTTCTAGGCCTATTTGGCTGAGTATATGAGTGAAAGGTTTGAGTAGACCTAGAGCTCCCAACATTTCTTTGCAAGAAAACTTCGTCTCTAGAATGTTTCTCTTTGGATTATTGAGGTACCTCTACCTATGGGCCGCACTCCCAGAGATCTTGGTTAACCCAATGAAATCCTCATCAATGAACACCGGGTTAGGATGGGTGGAAGTTATCGGTTCTTTTCTCCCAACCTTGGTTAACTTTCTCCCTTTGTCACCACTGGAAGTTGTTCCTTTCTCCAAGCTATCACAATAAGGAGAAAGTGGTAATGCAATAATACACAAAGGCATGTATCATTCCAAAAATAACACTCTTCCTAAATAGCCTATACATTCCAAATCATGCATTTTCAATATAAAGGCTATTCAATCAAGAATCATTCTCCTTAAACAATAAACTCATGGAAAATCATAGCAACCCATCGACAAGATCATGCAATCAAGAATCATTCCTCCTAAACCACCACAACCAATGAATATCATATCATCAAAGCACAAGAGCACATACTTTCCCCCACACTTAGTTCAACACAAGATCATTCACACATCCCAAAAAATTCCCAAAAACATATCCACTCTCAAGATTTAAGCTTTACAAAACATCACCATAATGCTAAATAAAGCAAGTTAACATGAAGTTCAAAGGATTACCCAAAATTTGAAGCTAAGAGTTGAGAGATCCACACAAGAAGAAGCAAAAATGCTAATTTTTGAGAGAAAAAGCTCCAATATTTTTAGTTGCACCAAGAGAGAGTGAGAGTGAGTGTTTTTTTTAAAAAAAAATTGAATTAGCTAAATGATTTATATAGGTGAGGGAATGTACTATGAATCTCTATTTTCAGTAAAGGAGGTGATTTAGAGGGGAGGTACAAATGAGATAAGGATGACATTTTTGAAATTGCAAAATCTAGGGGACAAAAGTACTAATCGGTTTATGCACAATGGAGGTTTTGAAGTACTATTTACATCAAGAAACCTAAGGAGTATGGGATTTACTGAATTTATGAGCCAAAAATGTATTTTTAGCTTAAAATTTTACTTTATTTTTGAAAATATGCATTTGTGGCCCAATTTACAGGTCACAAAAGGTACTGGCGCATGCAGCCTCGTGCTGAGGGTGCTTGACACGAGGGTACCCTAGTGCTGAGAGCACCTGGCACAAACCACCTTCGTGCTGAGGGTATCTGGCACGAACTACCCTTGTGCTGAGGGCTCTGGCATAGTCCATGTTGCTGGCACGGTCCGTGCTAGTGACCCTTGGCACGAGGCTGACAGTGTAAAGACCCCTTTTTCCTTAGTTCCTCCCCTTTTTCAAAAAAAATATTGTCACCCAACAAGCCCTATTTCCTTCCAATCAACAATCATGAGAATCAAACTTAAATTTATCAATCAACAAGAGTTTTATCTCAAAATCTTATCACACGCAAAAACATGCAAAATCTATCCACTAAACATCTTGAAAAACAAAACAAGAAAGGACACCGTATTTTTATTTTCGTCCACACAACTTATTTCTTTTTCATGCATTTCAACTGAAAGAACCTAGCTTTGGGTCTTCGGAGTTTCCATCAGCAACTCCACCCACGATGACATCATTGTGGAGAGGTCTCCACAAAGTGTCATTCTTACCTTTGAGCACTTTGCTTTCCCTGGAGAGTGAATTCCCATACCTAGCCAATGTTGAGTCCTTAGCCATTTTCTTAGGCTTAGGAGGTGGTTGGGAGAGCTTTACATCCTCTCCACTCTCTCCTAACCGCTGCATTTTAGTGAGCATGGAAAAACATTATGAGACGGACATATCATCACTATAATCATGCATTGCATATGACTCATCACCAATGTCATCACTATCAAGGATCTCATCTATTCATTCTTATTCATTGATCATGCAAGAGTTTTCAAATTGATCGTGTTCATTAAACAAGGTAACGCCTTTGCACACAAAAGATGAGTTAGGTGAATCATGCCTAGAATTGTAAATATCAAACCCCATCTCATCCTCTAAGGTTAGCGTTTCCAAGTGGACATCAATCTTCATCCTTAATGTTTTAAGAAATGGTCTCCCCAAGAGTATTGGGGGAGCACTTTTGTTGTTCGCTAAGTCAAGGACATTGAAGTTTATAAGAAATAGTAACTTGCCAACTCAAACCATCACGTCCTTCACTAACCCTTGGAGGCTAGGTTAGGAGTGATCGGCGAGTTGGACAATCACACTAGTGTCTCTAAGTTCACGTATATCTAGGCTTTCATAAAGACAATCACATTAATAGATGTTTCTAAGCCAATCATGGCATTTTCAATTAACTTCCCACCTAAGGAGATAGGTATTGAAAACATCCCAGGGTCGTCGTATTTTTTAGGCAAATTATTATGGTTCAAAACGGTGACTCCCCCTACCTTTAAATGTCCTACCTTCCTAGTTGTTTTATTACTCTTTTACGTTCATGAAACTTTCAGGAATTTAGCATAAGATGACACATGCTCAATCACCTCTAAGATAGGAATGGTTACCTCAACCTTTTCAAATATTTTCTGGATGTTTGCATCATTTTTCGCAACCTTCAGCTTCCCCCTAAGTGCATTTGGAAATGGTGGCGGAAGGGTCACTCTCATCTTGGTGGGTGGAAGCTCTTTGGCAATCTCCTTCTTGAAAATGGTTTCACGCTCCTCAAAATTGGTCTTGTTGGCTTGCAAAATATGATTATCTTTTTGAGAGATTTTCTTCTCGGGCTCATGCACTTCCTTCCCACTCCTTAACTTTAGTGCACTCACATTTCTTGGATTGACCTTCAGTTGAGAAAGAAGTTTGACAGACTCCTTGGCCTTAAGTTGGCTTATCGAGGTGGCGAATTGCCCAACTTGGATTTCAAGATTTTTGATGCTCGAAAAGGCCCTAGTCTCAAGATCTTCAATCTCATGCCTTGTTTGCTCTGCAAACACATCATGCTTCTTTGCCAATTAGCCAATAACAATTAAATATTCTCTCGATCCGACTTGTAGAGTGAAGTGTGGTTGTTCGAAGACCCTTCACCCCTTGGATAAGGTTGAGGTGGAGCTCGTCTAACTTGGTTGTACCCTTGAGCTTGATTCTCCTCACGCGAACGGAAGTTGGGGTGATCGCAGTACCTAGGGTTGAAGGTGTTCGCGCAGGGGTCTTACCTTGCATCTCCTTGGTTTCCCCAGAACCCTTGTTGTTGTTGCTCCCTACTGAATTGTTGCCTATTGTAATTTTGAAATTTAATGCTTTCACCTCTTCCAAGTATTTTTTCCACTTGTGGACAAACATTAGTGTGATGGTCGAGGTTACATAGGCAGCACACTTTGGCTTGTTGGATCCCTCCCTTAATAAATTCTTTCATCATAGAAGCAAGCTTTTGCACTTTCTCTTCCAACTTAGGAGGTTGAGTCGACTCATCCAACGTGTTCACTCTTGATCTGGTGCCAAACTACCTAGTTCCATTTTCTATCTCCTCAAACAAAGCCATAGCATCTTTCAGACTTTTGCTGGCAATTGAACCAATGCACGCTGTGTTAACCATCATCATTTCATCATCACACAGATCTTCAAAGAAAGTGTAGACCAAATCACCTTCCTTGAATGGGTGATAAAGACAGCTAGCCAAAAATGTTTTGAATCTCTCCCAGTACTCGTACAAGGACTCATTGGCATTCTGAGTGATGTTGGACAACTACTTCTTCAATCCTGCAGACTTGGAGGCTGGGAATTACTTCTCAAGGAAACGCCTTTTCATATCCATCCATGATATGATACATCCTGGTGGGAGGTAATACATCAATCATTCGCAGTGTCTTGAAATAGGAAACAACCACAAGTTGTAGTCATCCTCCGAGACTCCATGAAGCTTCATATTCGTGAACACAAGATGAAATTCCAAAAGGTTCTTGTTCGGATGCTCCCTGACCATCCTATGGAAAGTTGAGAGGCAATTAATCATCCAACTCTTCAGCTCACAACTGACATTTGGTGGCAACGGTAGAAAGGTGATGCAAATGGGTTGATTCTCAAAATTTGGAGCCATCAACTCCCTCAAAGTGTGGTTGTCCACCACCATCTCAATTGGTTCTTCTACTACTAAGGCCGGCTCTTATGGAACCCCCACTCTAGTTCTCCTCATCCTTCTTCTCCGACTACCTGCGTACTCCGTTAGATAGTGTAAAGTCCCTACGTTTGTGGCACGGGTGTGTACCATAAACTAGGAGCCAAACAAATACCCAACTAAAAGAAACACTAGTAAAAAGGATTAGAAGTACAAAGATCAATATGATATAGGATCAACATAAAAAATCAACAAAACCAAAAAAAAACAATACTAACTACTCAACTAAAGTGTTATGTAAACTAACAATTAAACTTTTAGACTAGTATCCTCGGCAGCGGCGCCAAAATTGACCCACCTCCACTCGGGGTACTTAATGCGATGATGTAGCTAACCTAAGCGGAGGGTACGAATCAAACAAACTGAATGAATGAGAGATGATCACATTTAAATTTATATCTTGCTCTAAAAGTCACTACTAAGCTACTTATAGGGTAGTTAGTGGCAAGACTAGGTTTTTCCACAGGGATGCTAGGTGTCTAATAGTCAACGACACACAAACACGTACGGGTCATCAATCCGTCTATTTGTTAGGAATAGATAAATATTGCAAAAAAGATTTTTGGGGTTTTTTTAATTAACTACAAGCATATAAGTTAACATGAGAATAAAAATATATAGACTAGAATTTGGGGAATACTTGCGTAACATGATTGGTTAAATGTTTCGATCATCGATTCCATCACATACAAGACATTAGACCTATTCAGTGTTCATAACACGTGGTGTGGTCAATGGTCAACACTTCCCCATACCTGCAAGGTGCTCTTGTAATCTTCCATCAGTGCCACCTCCGTAATTAGAGGAGTACAACAATGGCCTTGCTGCTGTGCAGATTTGTGTCTCCCCCGTACCGTTATATTCTGGGCATTACACCACGAATGTTCTATTCCTATGTCTACAGAGGCAAAGGAGAATAGGCATGACTCTAGGGTCTCTAAATCCTAGTTTTCTACCAAATGCTATCTCTACCTGTAACCCTTCCGACCAACTCACCAACTAAGACTAGTGTGATGTCATTGTAACGACAAAACTTGGAAATGACCTATGTGCACACACCCACGTGGACCCAGATCCCGCTACCCATATCACATCTAGATTTCTCTTCCCCGAGGGAAATCAATATATGAATCAACATGAATATAGATTACGGTGTATGCCAATCTTAGTGTATCATTCATGCAATTCATAAGCAATTTAAGAACAAGCTAACATGATATCATTAACATGTAGAAATAGGTAGATCTAAGGAATCTCACAAAACATAAACCAAATCATGAATACAAATATGATCCCCAAGCAAATAAACTACTCCCTAAGCATCGAACCCTAGTATTCCATTGGATTCAATGCCTTTGGGCAAATGAAAAATAAAGAGAAGAAAAGAAAGGATTCTAGAGAGAAGGAAGAGCTTCTTTCTCTCTCCGCCTTACTCTTCAAAAGATCCTCAACTTAGTTACAATTAAGGATAATACCAAAGGATCCTCAGCATAGTTTCCGATTTCTCTCAATTTCTCTCATTTTACCTAGGAGCCCTTTCGGGTTTTCACTCTAGCATTCACACATGTTGAGCTCACTTCTCACATTTTTCCAAATGGCCTCTTATTTTTTCCTAGGTTTTTCAACCGAGCCGGGCCTTGCCTCTCATTTTTACCTAGGCCCTTCGATCTATTCGGGTTTTTCCCATTATTGCCTAAGTTGCCCTTTCGGGTTTCCAACTTAGCAGGATATATATTTTTTCATTTTTTCAAATTTTCAATTTTTTTGGTGTAACACAAAATTCCCCAAAGATGGACTTCATACTACATGAAGATAATCAAAGCAAAAATTACACCACCAAAGTGTTCCCAAAAAGAAAACATCCCCCAAATCACTAACTAGAAAAGCTACCAAATAAAAACACACCACCAAAATGTATTCAAGACTCCCCAAAAAATAGACCATACAAAGGTTCCCTCTCACCAAAAAGAAACAAAACAACCAAGAGTTTCGACAATCCAAATGAGGGAAAAAGAAAAACAAGGGAAAATTATAGTCATCGTCTCAATGTAAAATAAAATGAGTCAACAGATAAAGGGAAGTGCCACCCTAGTGTTGTTCTAACCCCTCCCCCACACTTAGTTCATGCATTGTCACCAATGCATATGACCAAGGTGAAAATGAGGTTTGAAACACCAGAGAGAAATTTGTGCCATCTGCGACGTTCAGCCTCATGTCCCTGCCCGTGCGAATCCTGATGGTAGTAACCCTGTCCTACACCCCCTATCCTCAAGCCATTGGTAGTCTCTATCATGCTATCATACAACAGGCCCATGTTGGGACCACTCGGTCAAACCTCTCAGCAGTCTCCTCTTGATGGTAGTCCAGCTGCGCTCCCAGCTGGTGCACATCCTGCTTGACCCCAAAAATAGAGTGCCCCAAAGACTGCACCCAATCCTACTCATGCTCTGGCACTTAATTTCACATAGAATGGGAAGAGGCTGACTGATAACCTGGTGAGCCATGCTCCTGGAATGGGTTGAACTGTAGGTGATGCTATGGATAAGCCTCCTGCTGTGAGGAACTTAGACACTGTGCCTGTATGGCTCAGGTCTCGGGCTAGGCGGAGCCCCATAGTAGCCACGCCCGCTAGACTCTGCAAAGTCATCAAAGTGGGAAGAGAAGTTGCGCCTACGAGAGTTACTAGCGCCATGCCCTGTGGAATGATATGGCTCCTCATGAATGATAAACAGCCCCTGATGTGGGGGCGGTCCTCCAAATACCTGTACTACAACAAATATGATCTTTTACCTCGATTCTGCTGGCCCTTTTACCTCGGTTTTTTTGTCCTGAAAGAACTGAAGTAAATACTGTCGGAGCAAAAAGTGGATTTTTTACCGCGGTTTGGAACTAAGGTAAAAAAGTATCATCTTTTATTTCAATTTCTAACCTACGTCTGTATTTTTATTGTGCAACATTAATTCACAGAATGAGCTTTCGCTGAACAGATTATATCTGCGACATCGTTTGGGATAAAGTCTGCAACATCATTAATGCGAGGTCGATTTCTGCTGGATATCAGGCATATGGAGATCAAATGTAGCAACATCAATTTAGTCAAAATTGGTCTACAAGTCAGCGACGTCGCTCATCATTCAATGCGACATCGCTTACTGTGGGGGACTCACCCATTTTCTTGCTGACGTGAAATGTGGATGCGTTTAATGTCATTATGTAATAGACGTTGGTAATCACCAACAAATTTGGTTTGTTCGAACTCGATCACGTTCCATTTTGGCGCCAGTTCATGCGATGTCAGTTTTCAGTTAGACATTACGTATTATTAAATTATTTAATATTCAACGACACAACTTAGCGTTCATCAGTAGCTATTACATGTTATTGAAAAGTGATAAATCGTAAAATGGCTAAACATCATAAAACAATATAATTGTGTTCATTTAATGTGTGATGAGAATGATGTGTTTAAAACAACCAAAGTATATCAACTAATACAATAACATGTTACAACATTATTGAAATGTTGATATCAATTTGAAAAATGAATTTTTATTGAACCGCCATTTTTCACGTTGTATGTCATTGTGAATGTGAAGGTAACTAGAGAATTGACAAGTCTGTCGAACTAGATGTTGGTAGTCCATCGATGAATCTCTTTGTCCTATTACAACAAATACACAATAAACAAAATATATGTAAGAATAGGACAGTCCGCAAAAGAATTTCATAGAATGGAGTGAAACGTAGAAAACATTATTCCCATATTCAAATTATCTAATCTGGTCCCCACTGACGTCGCAAGCATCGACTCAATAGCAACCTTGGTTTAATACTTATAGAATGTTTAAAAAGTCCTTGACATGTACGACCTTGGCCTTTGTTCGGTAACATTTTGCATGGAACGATGAAATGCGACAGAGGTCGCATATTCATACATGTCTCATTCTTTACAAACATGGCCTTATCTTTTAGAAAAAAACAACATACAATATATAACATGCAAAACAATCAACATATACTCATGAAATTTTAGAATCATTAATCAATGAAGAAAAAAAATATGTTCAATAAGATTATGACCAAATTTGTAGATGAACATGGAATGGGTAGAAAAATACCTCAAGGGATTTGAACCTTTAGATCCTCCACCCTTGGATCTTGTTGATGTTTGAGAGATGCGCATTAAATGAGCTATCTTTAATTATTGTAAGGTGTGAATGGAATGGATGGTTTGTTAGTTTGAGGTGTTGGGTTTGTGTTGTTGATGGGAGATGAGTGTAAGAGCTGAGTTTTATTTACTTGAAATGGGGTTGGGGGGAAATTTTGGTTCAAATTTTTGTCTTAAATTTTCAATTCCCGCTGAAATTTTTAGTATTACCGACGTCGCCTTCTATTCGATTAGAGTTTCATTGTATACAGGAAACATGCAACTTCACACATATTGTTCATAGTCGATTTTCAAAAATGTGTGGTAAAATCTTGGGTATTAACTGAACGGCCCTTTGGTCAAACGATTAATGGGAAAAGCAGAAATTTTTTTTTGTAAATATTAAAATATACAACCGTCAACCATCGATTTCTCCCAATTTGTTGGAGGGACCTATGTGCAAATGTTTTTAAAAAATAGACTTTCAGTCCAAAATCTGAACACAAAAAGTCCAAAAACAAAGTTTCAGATCCAAAGTTGAACTTATATTGTTCGAGTGTAATAAAGAAACTGGGACTAATCAACATATATTTCCACAAGTTCTATCGAATGAAACATTGTGTACTTGTAAGTAATGTGCTATAATTTACTCTTGGTCATGTGCTATCGCTTTAAAAAAAATCATGGATAGAATTCTATTACAGTTTTATTTCCTAAAACACTACGAATATGAAATTTCATGCAATTCTATGTGGTATGAAATATCGTTCTCATAACTCTTATCGTAGAGGTATAAATGGAATACTAAGAAAAATGATGGACGATTACCCCGGTGTATCCGTCCATGACCATAACGAAACATTGTGGTCGTCAATTGATGACTCGGTTGAGTGTATCTCCAGTTTAAAATTTCAAGTTCTCCCAATTTGTCGGATGGACCTATTTGCAAAAATTTTAAAAATAGATTGTCAGTCCAAAACCCAAGCACGAACAGTCTGAAGAAAGTTTCAGATCCAAAGTTGAACTTATACTGTTCAAGTGTAATAAAGAAACTGGGACTAATCAACGTATGCTTCCACAAGTTCAATCGAATGACAACTTGTGTACTTGTAATTAATGTACTACAATTTATTCTAGGTCATGTGCTATCGCTTTAAAAATCTTCATAGACAGAATTCTATTACAGTTTTATTTCCTAAAAACCCACGAATATGAAATTTCATACGATTCTATGCGGTGGGAAATATCGTTCTCATAACTCTTATCTTAGGGGTATAAATGGAATATTAAGAAAAAGGACGAACGATTACCTCGGTGTATCTGTCCATGACCATAAAAGAACACCGTGGTCGTCAATTAATGACTCGGTTGAGTGTATCTCAAGTTTAACATTTAAAGTTCTCCTAATTTGTCGGAGGGACCTATGTGCAAAATTAAAAAATAGACTGTCAGTCCAAAACTCGAACATGAACAGTCCAAAAAGAAAGTTTCAGATCCAAAGTTGAACTTATACTATCTGAGTGTAATAGAGAAACTGGGACTAATCAACATATGCTTCCACAAGTTCTTCCGAATGACAACTTGTGTACTTGCAAGTAATGTGCTACAATTTACTCTAGGTCATGTGCTATCGCTTTGAAAACCTTCATGGACAGAAGTCTATTACATTTTTATTTCCTTAAAAACCATGAATATGAGGTGGTTCCCATCAAACTAGCTAGTCATCAATATGGTTCACCGGTTGTGTTAAAATATATTCCTATCGAACTAGACGTCTATGAAGTTCATGGAAATTTATATTCGTCAATTTGTAGTATATAATAGACCAGTAACCATCATTAAGGTCAGCCATGCTCGTTTTGGTCAAACGTGGGCCCAGTTGTTCTGGTAGTGGGCCAAAATGTTGAGGCCCACGTTAATAGTTGTTAACGCCAGTCCTATTTCAATCATAATTATGTATTCTTGATGGATTTGTGACGTCGCATATGCAGCTGGACTTTCATAGACTTTAGCCTATGCTCATGGGTTGAAGGCTCACAAGTAAAGTATACGACGTTGCTTATGATTCTGTATCATGTCGTTCTAATCAACGTACGTGCGACCTGGCAAGACAGGGGACAGAATACCCAACGATTCATAACGAATATATATGGAGCCACTGCTAGACATCACTTCAAGCATTCAACTTCTTGGGGAATTTCTACACTCTCTGACCCTTTCTTCACAAAGGTATGCTCTTTAGATTCCCTAGATACTTTCTTTTTTGTAATTTTCATTGAGTTTTATATGCATATATGGTGGAAATTCCATAGTATTATTTGTTTTTTTGTATTCAAATTTCCATGGATGTTCGCTCTAGGTAGTAGGAATTTGGGGTTGAAGTTCTCGTTTGTTAACCGGCTATAATTTGTTTTTTTACCTATTCTGTGCTCTAGTTTTCATTTGGTGAGAATGAGTCTGTAACTCCAAATTGCGACCTCACATGTACGTCGGTCATACTTCTTCTGGGATGAACCGTTAGCAATGTTGGTTACAATTTTACCTCTGAACTCTAGTACTATACGATTTTGCATTCTATTCGTTACCACCTCGATTTTAATGATTGGTAGCCAATGTATTAGCAATGTCGATTATGAATGTATGCTACATGATGTTTGTGGCCCCCAAAATGGATTAAATTCACCAATACTTATCGAATTTCAAGAATCATGTTGAACAATGCTAGTTCGAGTAGACGTGCTCCGATTGAGGTAAGTTATTTGTTGTTCTGATTTAAATTACATTTTATTTTCTATTATTTTTATAAGAATAATATTAAAAAGTTTCAATGATCAAAATGCAGATCCCTAGCGATTCGGATGAGGATCGTCATCCTAGGACTGCATCCGCGGAATCCATTACACACTTTGTCCACATGCTTACCAGGACAAACTTCGGTGCCATTCCGATTCTGGTAAGTCCTCCCTTGTTACACATGATGTATTGTTTTTTCAATGCACTTTCTCTACAAGTTACTTTCATATTTACTAAATGTTGTTCTTTGTTTATAAATTAGTACATCCCAAACCACATTTCAGAGCTCCTACCGCCTGTGTAATGGAAGGGTGTGTGAGATGTACTACTCGGAGGCCAAGAAGTACAAGGCCCTCACCGCTAAGTGGTTTGGAAATTTTCTTAATGAGGAGGAACTCGTGATTGGGGACACACTACTTTTTGAGGTGGTAAATGGTGTTGGGCCCGTAGTTTTTAATGTAACCATTCTTCCCCACATATTTGACTGATTATTGAATTTAAAACATTTGTTTAAAACAAATGTATTCAAATTCAGATTAACATTTCTTGAGTTTTATTGTAATTCTTGAATTTTATATCAAGAATTTTATTTATTGAGTTTTATTTTAATGTTTTGAATTCATCATATTTGTGTAACTCCGGTCCTCTCCATCTTTCAACATATGTAACTGCTTTTCCCTCTTAGCAAATTGTTGTTCCAAAAAATGTAACGGAAGTGGTTGACATCATGTCACTTGGTCTGAGTGGAGTGTGAAGTCGTACAAGGTGGCTTTAATCGATTTCGGTCTATGATCAACATCATGTCACCCGGAATGATTCAGTATGCGACTTCACATAATTCAAGGCAGTTCAAAACGATGGTTACACTAGACAGGTATAAATTGGGAAACCCTAACAAAGACTTTAAGCATTCATCCACAAATTTCCCGTGAATTCCAACGGTCTCTAGCTTCCTCCCCCCCTCTCTTGTCCCTTGGAAAATGGTATGGATTTTCTAATCCTCTACACATATGTTTTGTAATTCTTCCTTTTCAATGTTCAATTTGTGGTCTGTGAATATGTTTACTAGTTCTTACTTTACAATTCTGTTAGAAAATGTTTTGGCATGTTTCAAAGGGTTTAACTTCATTATAATGTGTATAAACCTTCATTTTTTCTGGGTTGACTCTGAATTACGCGATGTCGGTCTCTTATGTGTCACAACTCGATTTATGCGATAATAAAGCAATGGCGCTTATTCATTTATTCAGTTTCACATTTTTAACAATTTGTGACGTCGGTTATTGCTCTGCCTACTATTCGCTTTGATCGACAGGGTTATGAGGTCGCATCTACATGTCGGCTAACCCATAGCTTTGGACCGACGTGACCGAGCGATTGATGGTCCAACGTCGCACATTGCATTTTATACCCTAGTTTAACACTTAACATTTCCACATATGAGGCAGGACTAATGGCTGACAAAGGATTGTCTAATCAACCCTTTTATCAGGTATTTCACCTATTTAAATATATTTTTATACACTAACACAATTATACACCTCGTAACAACTATTACATTTTGGTTATCATACAGTTCACTGCACAATGGAGGCACCCATAGCCTTTTTTCTTTGACATTAAACATCATTCAATGGCTATTGGTAGTCCACGTTTCGACTGCACTTTGAAGCAACTCAACATTGGGAAAATACCAACTTTGGTTAACCACTTGAATAAATTTTAGTTGTAGACAATTGCATATGTATATTATATATACATTTGTATTTCTAATCAATATTTTTTACTGTGACTTAGTACATCCCGTGGGAGATAGTAAAACTCCTACCGATTGAGAACACCCCCATGGTGCTGAGGTGCTATAGGACAGACTGGCATATGGACTACTCGGGGGGTGAGAAGATGAAGGCTCTTTCCCCAAAGAGTTTTGGCGAGTTCCTTAGGATAAACAACCTACGAATCAGGGACACCTTATTCTTTGAGATGATAGAAGCTAGGGTACCAATCGTCTTCAAGGTCATCATTGTCCGAGCTAATTAATTTTATTGTAATTTCTGTTATGTGTGAACTAAGACAATATTTATTCAAATTTATGTACTTGCGGATATTCTCATGCCTACGATATTTCTAATTAATTTATTATCTTATTTGAACATTATGTAATTGATTGCAAGTGCTTATATGTGTGACTTCATGTGAGCACTATTTTATAAATCATTTGTTGGTCCTGTGATTTAAAAACATTGAACAAAGGGGGTATTGGTTGTGAATGAATTAGGGAAGGTTATCACCGTAGAGTGCACATTTGTGACTTTGCAATGTCATTCGCAAGTGTATTGCTACAAAAGACGTATTAAGAGAAATTGGCCCAGCTTCTAACACAACAAAGAGTAACGTCACATGCTACTCGGTAACACTATTTGCCTTGTTTTTTATCTTTAACTTCGGTTATTTTATTAATCGGGGTAAAAAAACCTTTTACTTTGAAAAAAAACACAACCGAGGTAAAAGAACTTTTTACCTCAGGTTTTTGGGGTTAAGAAAAAAACTGAGGTAAAAAGGGCAAAGTAAAATATCATTTTTCTTGTAGTGCTGATCAAAAGAGGGCGGTGGCACTAAAGGATGCTCAAAAGGTGGTGGTGGCATAACCTGAGAAAGTACTGGCTGTGGCTGGATGGGATGATGCTCGATGGTAAAAAAAACTGTGCGGGATATACCGTGACCTGCTCCTCATTCATTGGCTCCTAGTCATACTCCTTCGGATGCTCGTCATCCTTCCCCAAGTAACGGGCTCCCAAAACCACCTCTGAACCTGCATTCGGCTCGATGATAAGATCCTGTAGTACGACCTTCTTGCCCAAAGCGGTCCTCGTACGCTTGGGCAATCTTATGAATTTCTTTCCCTTGTACATCCAAAAGACAATCCCCTCATCCACGTGTATCATATTTTCATATGTCATGACTGGAAGAGTGAGTGTAAAAGGAGAGTGTGGGTTTACCCACATCTTCTCATTCACCAGAGTTGATAATACTCAACCAAAAGTGATATTATGCCTCCAATTGCAACCCTCCTACTATGACTCGTGGAGAGGTCAATACAATAACCAATGAAATCATCCAATATATCAGGGCAGGCTCTCCCAGTACTAATCGACCATATTCTCCTGCAAACCCTATCATAAGTGGTGGTAGCCTCTCCATGGCAGCTGATCACCATACTTATTAGCCTGGCCACATACCTTAGTGCCAAATGCACTATGTCACTGTTCTTGCTCTCCCTCCCCCCCCCCACAGAAGTTGGGTGATGGTGGCCCAGAATGCATACAACTCATAGCCAATATCTTACTCATTGTACCCCCTTTACATCTCTCTGAACCTTCTATTTGAAGATTCCAGCCAGCTGAACATAAGTTAAACAACAGGGCACATCCCCTAAGTGAAATCTCACAGATCTCCCCATGTGTCTGTTGGGTTCCTTCATGTCAGTAGACAGAAATTCTAGGGTATACCTAGAGTAGGTGGGGCCAATATTATAGTGAACTCCTTCATACCAATCCTCCCTAGTAGCACTCTGATGGGGTTGTGGAGCTTGTGATCCTAAAGGGTCTCTTCATCTACAAACTTTGTCTCTTGAATAGGGCGCCCTACTAGATGGCCCCACCTATCCTGTTGTTCCACAGTGAGTGCGGTCAATCCCATAAAAGGTACACTAGGTTTCCCTCTCTGTCTACGAGGCATGATAAATATAGCAAAAATAATAGGCCAACATGGAAACAGTATAACAAATCTTCACCAAATACCCCAACTTAAAAGAAATCTTCCAAGATAATACACCAATCACACTAATGACCTTTAAATCTCAAAAAGATCGCAAGCATGCAAATATCCAAGGATTGCACAAGAAATTCAAATATCCCAATTCTACAAGAAGCTAAAATCGGCTTAGTACCTCAAGTGATTATTAGGGCTGAACCTTTGCTTGAGAAGTGTGCAGGACCCCTCCTGGATCAATTTGAAGCAATCTTCAACACCCGGAATGGACCAAAATTGAGTTTTTGGAAGAAAACCCAAACAATGGCCGAACTGATCTTTTGATTTTCTGGGCAAAATCTTGATATTTCTAGGAAAGTAATCAAAGGGTTCGGTTGGGCTTAGAAAGACGAAGATTTTGGTACCAAGTGGAGGTAAATCGGATAAAAATTGAGGAAGTTATGGAAAACATTCGGTTTAGGGGAAGCAAGAGAGGAGAGAATTCAGGTTTGAAGATTTTGGTACCAAGTGAGGGTAAATCAGATAAAAATTGAGGAAGTTATGGTAAACATTCAGTTTAGGGGAAGAAGAAGAGGACATAATTTGGGTTTGAAGAGGGGAGAGAATAAGTATGGAATGAACAAGGGCTGGCACAAGGGGTTTTATAGGAATTTGGATGGGTTTTGATTGGGCTGGTTGGGTAGGCTACGAGAATCCCAAGGTTGGATTTGTGCTAATGAATGGTGCCCCATGCTGGCGTCTGCATGCCTCGTGCTGGCATGTGCCAGCTTGTGTCGGCTTGTTTCCTTCGTGCCCTTAGCCTTATGCTGCCTCCTCAGCCTCGTGCTGATGGGGTCTGACACGGGTTATGCCATGACACATCTGTGCCGACCTGCTCTAGCACGAGGCTTTCTTAGATTTTCCCCTTCCAATTTTTTCATGAAATTTCTCCATCCAAAAACATTGAAAACCAAGAGTAGTATTGTTCCAAACAAAATTGATGACTAAAATTTCCTAAAAACACCATAAAAAATCAAACACATCCCCAAAGATTCGCTAAATTTTTTGAAAAGACTACTACTTGAAATAAAAAAAATATTTCTTTATTGTCATCCTCACGGCTTATTTCTCATTCAATTTTTGAAAGACTACGAAGAGTGGATTGATGGGACGTCAGAATCACCTTCCTTGACACCACCAGTGACCACGTCCCTATGGACGGGTCTCCACATCATTCTCGGTTTTCCCTTTACCTTTGGAGAAACAAACCAAACGAATCCATCTTTTTTTTATAGTGGATACATTCTTGTTAAGTTTATAAGTAGGAAGGGGCTTAGAAGTTTTAAATTCCTTAGCCCACTTATTCCCCTGCTACATGTTAGTAGTGAAAATTGGAAGCAAAACATCCTCATTCAAACTAGGAGAAACATTCTCAACACAAACTGTATCACAACAATGTTCGTTCAAACATGATACGACATGTAAGGCTTCAATATCAGATAGTTCCTCACCCAAATCATTTTCAAATATTTCACCTTGACATTTTTTTCGTACATCATGCAAGAGTTTCCAAGTTGAACATGTTCACCCCATAAGGTTACAACATTGCACACAAAAGAGGATATAGAAGAATCATGCTTAGATTTGTAAATATTAAACCCCACCTTATCAATGTCATCCTCTAGGGTTAGTGTTCCCAAGTGGACATCGATCTTTGTCCTTGACGTTTTTAGAAATGGTCTCCCCAATAAGTGTGGGGGTGCACTTCCATCGTGCGCTACATCAAGGACATAGAAGTCTGCCGGAAACACTAAATTGCCCACTCTAGCCATTACGTCCTTCCCTAACCCTCGAGGGCTAGCTTGGGAGTGATCCGCGAGTTGGACAATCACCCTAGTGTCCCTAAGTTTACCTATGTCTAGGATTTCATAAATACTATATGGAATCACATTAATAAATGCTCCTAAGTCAAGCATGGCATTTCCACTAAGTTCCCGCCTAGGAAATGAGTATCGAAAACATCCCAGGGTCATCGCATTTCGTAGGCAAATTCTTATGATTTAAAGCTGGAACTTCTTCTATTTTCAAATGCCCTACTTTCCCAATTGGTATGTTCCTCTTTTTAGTGCATGCATTTTTTAAGAACTTAGCATAAGAGAGAACATGCTCAATAAACTCTAAGATATGAATAGTTACCTCAATCTTTTCGAAGATTTTTCAAATGGTTGCATCATTTTTCGCCACCTTCGGCTTCCCCCTAAATGCATTTGGAAAAGGTGGTGGAAGGGTCACTCTCGCCTTGATGGGTGGAAGCTTTTTGGAAGGCTCCTTCTCAACAGTGATCTCACGGTCTTCAAAATTGGTCTTGTTGGCTTCCACAATTAGATCATCCTTTTGCACTATGTCTTTCTCAGCCTCTAGCACCTCCTTCCCACTCCTTAGTTTTAGTGTGCTAACATTCCTTGGATTCACCTCGGGTTGGGAAGGTAGCTTGCTGGACTCCTTAGCCTTAATTCGACTCACCGAGGTGGCAAGTTTCCTGACTTGTACTTCAAAGTTCTTAATGCTTAAGAATGCTCTACTGCCATGTTCTTCAATCTCTCTCCTTGTCCGCTCCATGAACACATCATACTTCTTTGCCAATTGGCCAAGGGCATCCAAGATTTCTTCCAGATCCAACTTGTACAAGGCGGCGTTTTTGTTAGAAGGCCATTCTCCCCTAGAATATGGTTGAGGTTGTGGACCTCGGTTATACCCTTGACCTTGATTCTCCCCATGCTAATGAAAGTTAGGGTGATCGCGATACCTTAGGTTGAAGGTATTTGAGTAGGGACCCTGCCTCTTATTTCCTTGGTTCCTCCGGAACCCTTGTTGTTGTTGTTCCCTTGAAAATTGCCTATTACTTCCGTTAAAATTCAATGCATTCACCTCTTCCACATCTTCAACCACTTGTGGGCATATATCGGTGGGATGGTCTAAACTGCATAATCTGCACACTTTGACTCGTTGGATCCCCCCTTTGTGAATTCCTTCATCATAAAGGTGAGTACTTGCACTTACTCTTTCAACTTGGGAGATTGAGTTGGCTCGTCCAACGTTTTCACTCTTGATGTTGTGCCGTATTGCCTCGTTATATTTTCCATGTCTTTAAACAAAGACATCGCGTCCTTTAGACTTTTGTTGGCAATGGATCCATTGCAAGCGGCCTTAACCATTCTAATGCCATCATCACAGAGCCCTTCGAAGAAATAATATACCAAGTTGGCTTCTTTGAGTGGGTGATAAGGACAACTTGCCAACAATATTTTGAATCTTTCCTAATACTCGGACAAGGACTATTTTCATTCTGAGATATGTTTGACAATTATTTCTTCAACCCCGTGAATTTTGATGCTCAGAAGTACTTTTCAAAAAAGTGCCTTTTAATATCCATCCATGATGTGATACAACACAGTGAAAGGTAATAAAACTAGTCTATTGCTGAGTCTCGAAGTGAGAAAGGAAACAAGCGCAAGTTGTAGTCCTCTTCCGAAACTCCACGTGGCTTTTATATTTGTGCACACAAGATGAAATAATGAAAGGTGCTTGTTCAAATCCTCCCTGACCACCCCATGGAAAGTTGGGAGGAATTGAATCATCCCACTCTTTAGCTCGCGATTGACATTGGGTGGCAACATGGGAAACATGATGCAAAAGGGTTGATTCTCCAAATTTGAAGCCATCAATTCCCTCAATGTACGGTTGTTCTCCGCCATGACTACTTGCTTCAAAAATCGGTTGTTGTGGAACCCTTTTCCTAGTCCTCCTTTGTCTTCTCCTCTGACTACCCATGCCATCCGGTAGTTCTTGCAAAGTTCCTAAGTTTGTGGTACGGGTATGTACTATAAACTAGAAACTAAACAGAAACCAACCTAAAAAAACACTAGAAAACAGGTTAAAAGAAAAGGGGACAACTATAAACACATGCTAAAAACTACAAACCAACTTTTACAAAAATAAATAAAAAAAAATACTCAACTAACGTGTTATGTAAGTTAACAATTAAATTTTTAGACTAATATCCCCAACAACGATGCCAAAATTTTGACCCGCCTCTACTCGGGGTCGCTAATGAACAACCTTTTCAGGGGAGGTCAACTAAAGTAACCTGAGCAGAGGACGTTCAAAAGAGTCAAAACTAGATATTTATATTCTGCTCCTGTTCTTACTACTATGCTACCTATATGGTCGATAGTGGAAAGCCCAGGTTTGTCTACAGAGATGTTAGATGTCTAAAAGTCAACTACACATAGCCACATATGGGTCGTTAATCGATCAGTGTGTTAGGAATAGCTAAATATTGTAAAACAAGTTTTTGGGGGGTTTTTAACTAACAACTACAAGCATACTAGATCACAAGAGATTAAACTATATAGACTAGCACTTGGGGGTATTTGCGTAACATGATCGATAAATGGTTCTTATCCTTGATTCATTCACATACAAACATATAAACCTATCTTATGCCTACGTCACATATTGTGGAGATAACCAGATATTTCCCTTCATCTATCACACAAAGGAACTTACCACCAATACATGCATATCTCACCATCTCCGTAATTAGGGATGTGCTCTAATCCACCGACTCCATGGACCATCCTCGTCATCTCACTCCCAATGATAACACACCCTTTCTTAGAAGAACAGAGCCCACCTAAAAGGGCAATGCCTAGAGTAGATCGCAACCGTTAGATATGAAAGTGAGGGCATTACATCTTGGACACTCTACTATGGATATCAATCCCTAGGCCTAGAGGGGAAAAGGAATTGATTCCTTGTGATGACTCTAGAGTCAGCACAACTCTAGTTTCTACAAACAACATGCGCATCTATTGGGGTAAGCCAAGGGTTTTCCCTCGTCAGGATTTGCCGAATCGAGCGCCCAACAAGTGATTTCTCACATAACTAGCCAATTAGGATTATAGTTCAGCAAATAGAAAGATATTATTTTGAGGTAACATGAATGCACTCATCTCCTCGGTGTTCTTGAACCTACTCCATAATCTAATACTCCCAAGATAGAAATGAATCCTAGCACGATATCACACTACCATACATGTATAGATGCATTATAATAATGGCATAGCATAAATCTCACAAGGGTGGAAAGCATAAATCAAGCATAAATATTCATAGAACATAAAGATAGGAAAATCTACAAATCTTAAAAAGTCAAAATCAATTCATGAATACAAATACAACCCCAAGGACATTAACTACTCCCTAAGCATTGAACCCAAGTATTTCATCGGATTCAATGACATTGGGGAAAAGCAAGAAGAAAAGATATTAGAGAGAATGTTAATTCCCCCTCTCTCTCTAGAATGCTCTCTAAAAGTATAGAATGAAGTTCTAAATTAAGCCAAACTTAAACCCTAGTAGGCATAGGCTTATATTTTTAGTAGTAGGGAAATGGGCCTTGAAAAAGGCCTAAAATAAACCAAAAAACCCTAGCAGCCGCAATTTGCATGGGATGGCTCTTGCAGCGTGGGGCATGCTAGGCATTACTGGCGTGAACCGCGCATCCTGGCACGGCCGTGCTAGGTGCCTCTGGCATGGCCCATGCTAATTGGCATGGTCTTGCTGGGCGCCCTCGGCATGGGTCATGTCGGGTGACATGGGTTGTGGGCTGGTATTGGTCTTGAACTTTTGATCGTGCACGCCCACATCGTTTGGCATGGGCCATTGGCTGGGAGGGGTGT
Source organism: Rubia yunnanensis (assembly GCA_037428765.1). Taxonomy (NCBI): domain Eukaryota; kingdom Viridiplantae; phylum Streptophyta; class Magnoliopsida; order Gentianales; family Rubiaceae; genus Rubia; species Rubia yunnanensis. The sequence goes on along the minus strand of CM075069.1, from coordinate 56,354,733 downwards.
CTCGACTAACTGAATGGCACTGGCCGTGTGAAACGTCATGGGGCATCGGCTAGGAGTCAGTTTCTGAGCAAAATGATGGCACGGGCCATTGAGAACTTCACACCCCATTGGCTGGTCTTTGAATCTTGAATTGAAATGACACAGGTCTTTTGAAGGAAATTGGCCCGCATTTATACTTAGCCAAATTTGGGATGCTGGGAAACACGGAACGTGCTGGGACCGATGGTTCATGCCAAAGAAGGCTGGCATGGGCCGTGCTGAATCAAGCACCTCGTGCTGAGGGGCACTAGCACGTCTGTACTGATTCAAGCGCCTTGTGCCAAGGGCCACTTGCACGAGCCGTGCTGGACTCGACTCTCGTGTTGATGCCCTTCGGCACAGGTCGTGCTGCTCCATGGGGTCCGTTCTAGTGCCTTCTGGCCGTGTTAACTAGCACGAACATGTCGGCTGATGCGGCCATCCCTCATTTTGGAACTTGAACTTCGAATCAAACCTTTTTCCATCTACTATCATGCTTTTCGCCCGTGGCCTTTTACTATCTTCTACCGCTCTTGTGAATGGCCTTCTACTATCTACTATCGTTTTGCAAATGACCTTCTACAAAAATGATAAAATACTCATGAGACACCTACTAGTAAGATCACAAAGGAAGATCTAGGTACCCGTTTATACAAAATGTTTATTAGTTCTAATTAAATATACAAAATTTGGGATTTAGATAAGAAAACCAACAAAGGTCATCTAAACCCTTTGTCTCGTAAACCTAACTAAAACTAGCAATCAAACAAACAAAACATAATAAAAAGTGTTCCGAATGCGTTAGTTAATGCATACATAATGGTGCAGATTATTGCACGTTTCTAGTGTGATGAAGAGTGTTTATCTAACCCTTAGGATAATCACTACCACTGCGTTACTACTAGCTATTCCTGACACACAATTAGGGTGGTGCTCGAGAATGAATTGTGTTTATCCAACCCTTAGGATCTAATACCTTTGTGGACAACCCTCGACCCGGCACTATCTACGTTTATTGTAGTTAGGAATAAGGTCATGAGCAACATATAAATTTCTATCTTTGATCCCTCGCACTCGTGGGACTAAATGACCCCACGGGTGCAGGTCACCCGTCGAGGAAGAAGATGATAAGTTACATCAATTTCTTATGGGACTAAATGAGGAGTATGGTTCAATTAGTCATCAGATCTTGTTGATGGATCATTTTCCTAGTGTTGGTAAAGCTTATTCAATAATGACAAGAATTTAGAAACAAAAGGCTATTCACTATGGTTATTAAGAGGTGCAAAAAAAACTCTGCGATGGATCCACATAAAATTTCATAGGATGTCTTGCAAGATATCAGTGGTGGTGGAAGTCTATTGATCTTATATGTTGCAGCCAAAATAGACTCTCGCCAAGACTTCAAGGGCATTTGTAACTGAAAGATAAGTGATCTTGCCAACTCCAGTATATGCTTATGCTTCATTTCCACCACACCATTCTACTGTGGTGTATACGCACAACCCCTTGATGAAGAATCCCATTTTCTGTAAACAATTTTTGACAAGCCTGATTCATGAACTTTGTCCCATTGTCACTCCTGAATACTTTGATGGAAATGTTGAACTGATTCTAAATCATCGTGATGAAGCCTGCAAGCATACCACAAACTTTGTCCTTGGATACCATAAAAAAAAGTCCATGTACACCTGGTATGATCATCAACCAATGTTAAGAAGTATAGTGCCCATGTCAAAAACATCTCCTTGTACGGACCTCAACCATCTACATGAACCAGATCAAAGGGTTTCGAAGCATTTTCATATCTATTCAAGAATTTTCAATATTTGTTGTTTGGCCAAGGGGCATATCTCATATACATGATGAGTGAATGACTTTGAATTTTCAACCGGGAAATGTTTCATTACATTTAGATATAGATGTTCCATTCTTAGATGCCATAAAATTTGGGTGTTGCTATATCATGCTATTTTACTATCACATGCCCTACTACATATATACATGTATTTAATTTGAAAATTAAAATTTTAAATTAAAAAAATAATAAATTAAAATCCAGATTATCTTCTCCCCCTTCCCACCACTCGCCGGCCGCCACCACCTCGTCGTCGCTGAAAAATTCATCACCACCGCAGGCTATTCTCCGCTACTCGCCCATCACCACGTTCCTGCTGCTACAGTCCAAAAAATCCCTACCACCGTAGGTATACCTAATCCCTCCCCCACCCAAGCCCAGACTCACCGGCAACCAAGCCCAGCCCACTCGTTTTACCGGCGATGAAGACCCTGCCTTATTTGGCCGGCGACGAAGAAACCCTTGCAAACCAACTCCTTGCAACCAGCCTAAACTAAATCTCCGGTCCATAATTCTCATCGGCTGACGAGTTGAAACGCGAGCCACAATCGATGATTAAAACAAGAGCGGGGTGGGATAGGGAAACGAGAATCGTGAAACAAGAGCCGGAGACGTTGAGGCGGAGGAAATAGGAGCCGAAGACGAATATGCGGGCGGGCAGACGAGAGTCGGAGATGAAGCAGCGTTGGGCGGAGGAAACGAGGGCAGGGGGCGGGGCGGGGCGACGAGAACCAGATCTGAAGATGCACCAGACCACCAGAGAAGGCGCATCAAACCACTGAAGAAGATGCGACTTTTCCGGAGAAGGTGCGAGGACGCTGGAAAAGAAGTGAGGGCATTGGAGAACCGAAGGGTCTTCAACTCTAGCGGATTCCTATGGTAGAGAACGGCGAACACCACCGCCACCAAAGCCTCACAAGGGGAGACCCACGAACAATACAGATGCCACCATCGGGAAAATTAAATTAGGTTTTAAATTAATTTCTAATTATTATTAAATATTTAATGTCTTTATTCTTTAAAATAAATTCAAAATACATATAGTATTTTAATAATATAAATACAGGACGTGATATAACAATTCACTAAACTTTATTAGAAAAATCCAATGCACCATTACAATATTGAGCTACCACACTACATCCTCTCATTGCAAAAAACAATGCATTCATCCTATTCAACAAATGTGTGTGTAATTCCTGTCAAATGACCTTCCATTCACCACATATAGTACCCTAAGATTCTGCCCAACCCTAACTATCTCTTTAGTCACTAGGTCCTCCTGAATGCAACACATTTCAAGATAGAAGACAAAGGTAAGCCTCAAGTATGAAGTCGATTTGCTCACTCATAGCATACTGTATTTAAAACCAGGAACATATAAACACATTCAGTTTGATCTTATAACTGAGCGTTACACATCCAACATGTTTTACAGCTTCCATAGAATCATCAGGCAAATAAACTGGAGTGTACTGCTTTTGTGTTTGAAAACCAGTTATTTATGTTAACTCAGAACACACAAGGATTGATGCACCTGAGTCAACTATCTAAGAATTTATAAATCCAGAATATGCCACACAGAGTACATATGATAAGGACATACATGCAATGCCCTCAAAGTGTGCAACATTCACTGTTGCACCATCATCCTTACCTTTCCCCTTCATAATCTTGATCAAATCCTCTTGAATCAGTGATCTGATGTCCATTCTTGACCCATCAGTCCTTGCTCCCTGAATATTTTTTTCATCTGCAAAGTCCTCAGCATGGTTAGCATATTTTTTACAAGTCGTTTTCACCTTCATATCTCTTGATCCTTTCGACCAGTCTGGGTAACCTTTCAATTTGAAGCAGTTATCCCTGGTATGACCAATACCCCTACAGTAGTCACATCTTATATTTTCCTTGCCTCCATTGTCTTCTTTCTGTAGTTATTCGTTGCACCTGTTGCATTTTTCCTTGACAACAGCACAGTCTGCATTTCATCAACTGCAACTGGCCGTGCTCCTATTTTCTTCTCAATTTGTATCATCATCAAGAAAATCTTTCCTACAGGAGGCATGGGATCTATGACAAGCACATGATCTGTCATGTTGTCAAACTCATCATTCAGCCCCATCAAGAATTGCATAAACTTATCCTTGTTATCCATATTAGAGCAAGTCCAACAGCTATGGTAAAATAGAAAAATTGCTAAAATATAGAGATTTTGACCACTTTTAAGCTCCAACAGCTATGCTATATAGTGCTCTAAAATAGAAATTGAGAGGAGAGAGAATATTTGAATAGGTATATTGGTAGAAAGAGAATAGTGCTCTAAAATTTAATGCTATGATTGATTCTTAATTTATTTTCCTTTTTTATCCTAAAAAGTTATTTCTGTCCTTCAGAATTCCAACGCCAAAGAACTCCAAGCGCAGAAGAACTGCGAAGGCCTGCAACGAGATTCCAAGTGAGACCCTTTTTGTCTGTATTTTCTTTTCGATCTGTACTCGATTCAAATTGTTCATTCCTTTTTTGTCTATGTTTGCAACCAGATTCCAAGTAATGGTCATATTTTCCTCGACTTTTTAAAACTCTTTCTTTAAACCCTTTCGATTTCAATGTTAATGGAGTTTTGGATGTCCGATATTTGTGATATAATCCGATATTTCGATTTCAACGCCAAAGAACTCTTTCTTTACAATTTTGAGATATAATCACAATTTTGATATGGGTCGATTCGGAGAAGGACTTGTTCCAATAAATTGTGTATTATATTCAATGTTAAGTTTTTGTCAAGATTGTGATTGAATTCTATTTTCCGTAGTTATATTTCTTTCTTCTGGCATTTGATTGATATTTCAGGAACTTGGTTTTGATTATTTGCGAGATAACCTTGCCAGCAATAGCGGTAAACTTGTGATGAGATGGTAATATCATCTTCAATTTTATCTCATCCATTCTGTTATGCTCTGTTCTCATCTTTATGAGTTCAATTAACTGAAGATTGAACTACGGAAATGAATTATCTTGCCTTATTACTTATCTGTTTGTATAGTATTCTAGGTATTTCTGTCATCTAAGTGTGTATGTATATATACAATTATTATTTTTCCAAGTTTTTCTTAAGTGTGTTTGTATGTATGCATTGTAGTTAAGTTCTTCTATCTTAATTTTGTAGATGGAGGGGTCTCAAATGAGTGACACATGTCTATTGACAGGAGAGATTTTAACTGACCTCAATGAAATGCCTCGAACTACCGATTTGCAACCGGATATAAATTTCAACAGTATCAATGTAGAGGCTACTAGTGAAACACATGGGACGCCTAGCACCAAGAACCAGTCAAGAGGAGAAAATTTTTCCATTGAAGAAGATAAACTTTTGGTGTCAGCATGGCTTAATATTAGCTTAGATCCGGTGAAAGGAGTTGACCAAAAAGTTACACAATTTTGGAAAAGAATTGCTCAGTATTTTGAAGATAACAAGAAATGGTCTCATGAGCGGAGTGAAAAATCCTTACAAAGCCGTTGGACTAAAATAAACAAGGAAGTAAACAAGTTTTCTGGACATTATGCTAACATTGATCATCGGCGGCAGAGTGGAAAAACCGAAGAGGATAAGGTATGGAGAAAATCTTGATATGATTGCATTATGAAAGTTAATTAAGTTTGTAATTTTTTTGGTGTTTTGCATTTTAGGTTATAGAGGCAAAGATAAAGTTCCAGGAACAGGAGAAGCATCCATTTATACTTGATCATTGCTGGGTTCTTTTGAAAGTCCAGCAAAAGTGGATGGATGAAGGCAAAAAAACAGTGGCCAAGAGGAAGTCCAAACCATCAAGTAAGACTACCGATTCATCCAACTTGGAAGATGATAATGTTGAAGTTGAAGAACTTGGAAGTGAAGAGAGACCAATTGGAAGAAAGGCTGCAAAGGAAGTGTTAAAGAAGGCAAAAAACAAAGAGAAGCATAGTGAGAATGAAGCAACTTCTAAAAGTCTTCAGTTGTTGGAAGAGCTGAAGGCCAAAAGACTAGAGACTGAGCATAAAAGGAATGAACAATTTGAGCTGCTTCTTGATGCCGAACGAAAGCAAGTTACCTTGAAAGAACAGGAGATTGCTCTTCAAATTCAAAGTGAGGAATCTAGGATAATGGCTTTAGATACTAGCGGCATGTCTCCGGATCGAGCTGAGTATTTTTATAGTCTTCAAAGGGAAATATTGGCTAAAAGAGCTCGCAAAACAAGTGCAAGTTCGGGCACCAACAATTTGTGATTTTGTATTGTATTAAACAAAGTTTTGTTTTGTTACTTGTCTGGATGTTTTGGGTTTTGTATCCAGAAACACATTGAAATTCAGAGATACAAGTCTTTTGGCATTGACACTATTATCACCAGGTGCTCTTATAAATTCCATTGAAGAAAAAGACACAAACTTTAGAACATGCCCTTTGAATTAATCAATGAAAAGAGGCATGGCAAATGAGTTTATAGCTAGGAAAGGCCAGGTGCACTAAAAATTGAGGAATCAAGTGATGGATTAAATTGTACAGAACCATTTCTTGGTTGCCATAGTCATAATACAACTGTGTGTAAAACACCTCCAGCACATCATTAAAAAAAATCTAAATTATACACAGATTAACTAAAGGACACATGGAATTGGAACAAAAGAGTACAAGACAAGGATCGTTGATTTTTAAAATTAATAACATCCGTAGTCATCAATCCTATCAGCAATATTTTTTGAATATGATGCAAACTATCGTTTTTCTCCGAGTTCTTTCCATAAGTGCTCAATAAGATCTTCTTGAAGTTGAGTGTGCACTTGTCTATCTTTGATCTGGCGATGTTTTTCAATGAACTCCATCAAAGTTGGGGTGCGTTCGAGTGAAAATGATATGTTTGGAACTTCATCAATTTGGTCATATTCTTTCTCAACATTACCTGCTCGATATCTTCTTCGTTGTGGCTCATCCCGCTCATCTTCAACAATCATATTGTGCATAATTATGCACGCTTTCATAATATAACTTAGAGTATCCTTATCCCAAAATCTTGCAGGACCTCGGACAATTGCAAAACGTTGTTGCAACACTCCAAATGCACGCTCCACATCTTTCCTTGCCGCAAGCAATCTAACGAGGTCTTCAGTATTTGGTGATCTTAAGTATTCATCACCAAATACTTCAACAACAGCTTTGATGAAGTGTCTGAAACTTTCAATGGCCGTGCTTTTACCAATCTGAACATACTCATCTGTGTAATCAGCCGGAACACCATATGCAAGCATTCGAAAAGCTGCCGTCACCTTTTGAAGGGATGATAAACCAAGACGTCCAGCGGCATTTCTTTTCTGGATAAAATAACTATCATGCTTCTCCACGGCATCATGAATTCGAAGAAAAAGATCTCGCTTCATTCTAAACCTCGTACGGAAGTATTTTGCTCCATACTTTGGACGAGGAGCAAAATAATCACAAAAAAGTCTCTCATGACCTTCCTTCAACTCCCTCTCAATAATATCATGACCCATCACTGAAGCACCACGACGTTTTCTTCTATTCTCCTCAATAAGTTCTTCTTCTTCTATGCGAAGACGCAAAATTTATTCATATTCTTTGTCAACATCTCTTTCACTTACGTGCATATCACGTAAAAATTGACGACCCATGTTATAAATCTACAATAAATCAGTAACATTTAGTGTGGTAATTGAGATGCAAAAACAGACCACCTACATTTCGACCTATTACAGAGAGATGGCATGAATGCATATATTAGATGACAAACTAACTAAATACCATATCAAGATGACAAATTAGAACATGAAGGAGTCTCTTAATAATTACATTAGATTGTCCCAGTTTAGCATTGCAGTAATCCTTGATTCAACAATTTTTCATGTTTCTACATTTATTTTTCTCCTCAAAGTCAACATCACCAATGCCTCAACAAAACCGCAACCTACAAAATTCCCTACAAATAATGCATCTTTACCTACACCATCTGCTTATGGAATATTTCATAATTGTGTGAATTTTCTTCATTATCACGCTTTGGAGAGGACTTCAAAAAATGAAAACAAAAACTAGAAAGTGTATCTATATGATGTGCTTGCAAATAATTTACAGGCACCTTCATGATATCTGAAAATTAAAAGCCCAGAAACTATTCCATTTGCTATCTCCAACATCAAGGAAGCTAAATCCTAAATTAGTTAATTTGTTGTTGAGGCATTTCGACAAACAGTTTGTGTGCATGTTCCTTCATAATACTGAGCTTAATAAAGATATAATCGGAGATAGCTTAATACTGAGCTTAACAGTTCATCAATAGCTTCAGTAATAAAGATACAATAATTCAACTTCAAAACTCACCAGATATAATCGGAGAGACAACGGTGAAGAGTGGAGGTGATATTGGGTGACTCGGATTCAAAAAGGGTTTGCAATTATAGAATTGCAGAGCCTGACTTTCAGAGCGAAGAGTGACGGAGGAAGCCGACGACTCAGTTTCGGAAAGGATTTGCAATTATATAATTACAGACCTGATGTGATGAAGGGAGGCGGCGGTGAGATGAAGAGTATGTTTCTGAGTTTTGACTCCTGGTCGGTAGACAAAAAAGGGACAAAGAATAAAAATTTATTATTATTTTTTGTGTTAATAAATACATGGATATGTAAAATAGAGAGTCTGTTGGAGTTGTACCTAAAAAATTTTAGAGTATCTCCAATTTAACTCTCTATATTAGAGATAGTTTTACCATAGCTGTTGGACTTGCTCTTAGTCAGTTTTCTCATGGAATCACTGGTACAACCTCACACACAAGTAGGGATAGGTGAAACCCTAGCTAATTCATCCCAAACATTCTTCAATTTCATAAAGAACACTCCAAGGGAAAGGTTACCTTGCCTCAGTGATGCTGCATCTTTTTGTAGTTGATAGAGCTGTGTTCCATTGGGCACTCCAAACTTCACTTCCAGCCTCTTCCAAAACTCAGCAGAGCTTCCAGTAAACAAGAAACTATCTGCAATATCAGATGAAATGGAATTTAGGATCTAGGATGTCACCATAGCATCCTCCATCTTCCACTGATCAAAGTCAACAGATGTTTATGCTGGTTTTGGAACTTTTCCTTCCACAAAGTTGAGCTTCATATTCGCACCCAAGGACAACCTCATTGCTCTGTTCCAAGCATGAAATTTCATCCCAGTCAAAAAATTTGTCACCAAATTCAGTCCAGGATGATCAGATATATGCAAGTACGGAGGATCTTTTATCTCTGATCCTCCATTTTTGCATGTTGATGTCACATTCCTATCTCTCCTTTCATGATTCGCATTCTTGCTTCCAAGGTATGCACCTGTTTTGTTTCCGGAGCTCTCCTCCATTGCTAATAAGCAACTAGTTCACAAGATGAAGAATAGAAATCAAAGAAACTGAAACGAGAACAAAACAAGAATCAATTACTTGATTCGGAACTTCAAGGGCATTCCCTGCTCTGACACCACATTGAAAGAATGCAAAACAAGAAGATTGGGGAATTTTGGTATTGATTGATACCAAAATCGAATGAGTACATGATTTTATATACAACTCTAGTCTAGCATTCAGTTACAAGCTCAACAGAAAACAAGATTGATCTACTAACTTTACAACTAGCTCTCTACTTCATAAATATCCTAAATGCTTTATAACTAGCAAACTGAACATTCCTCATCATGTTGCAAATAGACCATCCTCCTCTTCTTCCAACTGTCTGTTAGGGTAGATGTTGTAAAATTGCATTCCATTGGAATGGTAAAATCACGCTTGGATGATTGTGGTAAAACTTTTCTTGGATATCGATGTGAGTCGCGTTACGTACGCTTTCCTTAAAGAGTAATTCGACCCTATTACAGCCTTGGGTTACAGGAATTCCCTTCGAGGATAAAACAATTGAGAATCCCTCCTGCTCCAGGCTTGAATCAGGAGAATTCTTTTGAGTACCCGTGTTTTTGGTTGCCATGTATTTCTAGAAAAATCTTGTTTTTTTTCCTGGTCATATGTGTGTTTCTTGTTTGTCTATTCTGTGTTCTTCCCCTTCTAACACCATGCATGAAAAGACACAACACTTCATTGTTCTACACCAAACAATGTAGCTATTCGAATATTACGAACAAATTCTGAAATGACACAACATTTCCTCCTTGTAGGACAATGCAGTAAGTTAGGCATGCTGCTAACACTGCATCCCGTACACAATCCTTAATTCATTCTCATCCTTTCAGTCAAGGAATTAGACACTACACACCACCTCCATCAGAATTATAAATAAATACGGAGATATGTAGAATAATGCATCTTTTCACACAAGGATAAGACAGGTTAGTCTAACCAACATAGTTTTAATACTTATCCCAAAAATGTAAGCTCGTAGATAGTTTTTACAAGTGTGCACTCCGCACCACCAAACTTGTTTTAACATCCCGAGTTCACAACTACTCGAATCCAATTATACTTAAATATCATCGTGTTTCATAAAACACCAACAATCCTCCCCCATTTAAGTATTATCCTTGATTCGAAAAATTCAACAACCAAACCAAACAAGTGCATAGATGAAAATGTCTTGAAGATTGAATTTTCACCTTAGTGAACTACACATTTCAAATATTCGAGAATCAGGGTGTCTCTAAAGATTGAACCCTTCAACCCATTTGAACACTTGAAGATAATCCGCACACAAGTTCAAATACAACTCAAAAGCGCAAACTTGAAACTATATAAGCCATGTGTCCCCATCCATTCATGAGTGCATACAAAGCCAAGCCTGGGCTTATTGAAGCGGCTACACTTCACACATCATATAGGTGAATCTCTTTAATCGTACACCTGTAAATGTACTTTGTCAAAGAATCCATTAAGAAGTTAAAACTTCAACCTAACTTCCATGCAGGTCCAAACATATTGCCTTCGGGATATGAAATCACATGTTTCAATCTCAAACAATAGGCCTTCCACATTGAATTTTACTCTAACGTCGTATCAGAGCAAAATTGGGTATCCCATTATCAAAGATTTAAATAGGCTTTAAATCCATCCCGATCACCGACTTGTTTATCAAGTTCCTAACTAGTCACTTCGTCAAGTGTTCCGCTAGATTGCATTGATATCTCATAAAATCAACTGAAATCACACCATGAGTTATTAACTCACGATTCACGCTATACTTAGCGCTCAAGTGTCTACATTTTCCATTAAACACTTCACCATAAGTTTTAGCCACCCACTGACTTATGTTACAACATAATTTCACTTTTTCCTAAGTAAGGAATGATTACCTGATAACTCTTGTTTCCTTTCATTTTTCAAGAGTCAACCCACCATATTACAAAATTCCACAATAACAGCCAACACATTCGTAATACAAAATTCTAGAATACTGTGTTCTGATCCATTCAACAATAAATAAATAAAAATTTAAGAATTATTTTCATCAATTCTGTTAATTAAAATAAAAATTCTCACAATTTGAACAACTACATTGCATATTCATCCTTAACCTTTTCACGAAAATACACCGCCATGTATTTCATAAAAATTCCATCATTGCGATCATGTTTCGGCTGAGCCGCCTGACAATGTCAAAAGTTTTCTGGCCTTTATTATTACTTTTCTCCTGTTTCTAACTGTTTTCCATATGCAATTGATTCACTACTTTATTGCATGCGTACTACTACTGCGAACCAAAGAAAGTTTCTTCGTCTGTATTGCATGCATACGGGTAATCTTTCTTCATCGGTTTTGACAAAAAATAAATAATTACTCCATTCAAAATTGACAACCAACAACATAGTTCAACTTATAAATTCTCAAAAACTTACCGAGATTATTCTGAAAGTTTAAAATTAACCGAAATGATTCTGAAAGTTGACAGGAGGAGTTACACACGACATCCATCGCAGTCACATTGTCTTTAATCAGATCCATCTACCTTAATCCTTAAGGAATGACACCACACGCTACAAGCAGCATCCCTCGTCCAATATCCATCCATGCATGCGCCACATGCACCACCAAAATCATCCTCCAATACGTTAAAAAAATACTCTTTAAGATTGTTAGGGTAGATGCTGTAAAATTGCATTCCATTGGAATGGTAAAATCATGCTTGGATGATTGTGGTAAAACTTTTCTTGGATATCGATGTGAGTCGCGTTACGTACGCTTTCCTTAAAGAGTAATTCGACCCTATTACAGCCTTGGGTTACAGGAATTCCCTTCGAGGATAAAACAATCGAGAATCCCTCTTGCTCTAGGCTTGAATCAGGAGAATGCTTTTGAGTACCCGTGTTTTTGGTTGCTATGTATTTCTAGAAAAATCTTGTATTTTTTCCTGGTCATGTGTGTGTTTCTTGTTTGTCTATTCTGTGTTCTTCCACTTCTAACACCATGCATGAAAAGACACAACACTTCATTGTTCTACACCAAACAATGTAGCTATTCGAATATTACGAACAAATTCTAAAATGACACAACCTTTCCTCCTTGTAGGACAATGCAGTAAGTTAGGCATGCTGCCAACACTGCATCCCGTACACAATCCTTAATTCATTCTCATCCTTTCAGTCAAAGAATTAGACACTACACACCACCTCCATCAGAATTATAAATAAATACGGATATATATAGAATAATGCATCTTTTCACACAAGGATAAGACAGGTTAGTCTAACCAACATAGTTTTAATACTTATCCCAAAAATGTAAGCTCGTAGATAGTTTTTACAAGTGTACACTCCGCACCACCAAACTTGTTTTAACATCCCGAGTTCACAACTACTCGAATCCAATTATACTCAAATATCATCGTGTTTCATAAAACACCAACACTGTCTACCAAGCGAAGGTCAACCGATTAGAACAACTCACCAACAAACTAGATCTATGGCAGTAACATAAATGAATCTACATAGCTGATCTATTTTCGGTTATGCTGATGAATCCTTCCTCCACCTTGTCCTTCTTATTTTCTTATTCTTTATAGAGTTTATGTGAATTTAGATAATGTTTTATCAAAAGTAACAATTATATGCGCATGTGTCCTTTGCTCGGTCCTTTATGAGAGTTTTAATTTATACCCCTTTGCGAAAAATGCAAGGTTCGACATATTGAATTTGAGCACATGCCTGCTGGAGTGACAAGTGGAAGAGAAAAGGCCGACAATCCTGGAAACGAGCTAAGCAAAGAATTAAGGCATTGGTAATTCATGTATTCAGCTGTGTATTAGTTTGAGATGAGAGAGTTCAAATCACATACTCTCTCAGTCCAAACTCAAATAGCATACTTTCTATTTAAAAGTATCCCAACTCAAATTACAAAGTCTGATTTTAGGCAAAAATGTTTGGTTGACTTGACCCAAAAAAACCCATAATTCCCAACCTTATTTTTTGAGTTCATGTTTGGGCCTAGGCTGATTATGTTAGGATTTAGTGAGGAGATCAAAGGTGGGTGGTGAGAGGTCAAATATGTGGCCTCTTTTTACTTAAAAACCACACTTAATTAAGGCGTGCCCCTGACTTATCCCCCATTTAATTTGAAAAGCTCCATTTTATTCCATCAAAATTCAATGCTCCATCTCACTTTCCAATACTCAACCTTATCATTTCCCTCTCTTCTCTCCTCTCAGAATCCAAAGCTCAACCTTATCATCTCCCTCTCTCAAATCTTCGATCCAAAGCCTCTCCCTCCTCATCACAGCTCACAACCCGCCCAAATCTTCTCCTTTTATATTACAGCTTAGTAACCTTAGTCCCTAATCGATTGGTTCTTGTTTGTTTTTGGGTTTTCGCTGGGTTTGAAACCGGGTTTCATCACGTTAGGGTTTCAATTACCCATCTCAACTTCGAATCCTTAAGTTGTGGTTCAATTTTTTTGAATCATGTTTCTTTTCCTTACATCGTCGTGAGTTCGAATATGTTTTTTAAGATGTTAGTGACTAACTTTAATTTTTTTTTATTTGGGTCTGGGTTTTCATAGATCTATAGAAAAAAGGGTTTTTAACAAAAGTTTGTTGTTTTTCTTTAACGTTGTGTACATGAAGTGATTTTATTGAACGAATTTTGTGCTCCTTATTGCTCTATGATGATATTCTTTGGGGTTTTTGCTCCAGCTCGAGTTTATGATGGTCCAATATTATTGCATGTGTGTTTTTTTAAATTTGTCCTGACTCTAAATGTCTTTTAATCGGGTCATAGGGTTAGGATTTTATCAAATCTAGTTGAACGAAGGCAATTGTTATTCCAGTGGCTATTTTTTTAAGTTTTGTTCTGTTACCGGTTGTGAGAAATGATTGCATGTGCTATTAATATTAATATTCTTATTTTGTGATGTTTTAATCTCATGGCCTGATTAATTTTGTGATGAATGATTGCATGTGTACCCTCTGCTTGATATCTGTGTGTTTGATTGATGTTTGTTGCTGAACTGTTTAAATATCCAATCTTTTCATTATTGTTTTAAATAATTAATGCATGTTTTAAATAATTAATGCATGTCTTAAATCATTTTCGTTGCTGTTCTTTCCAATAGACTTATGCTCCCTGCTCAGTTCTCTGAAACTTTTAAAATTAATGGTTGTCAACTAAAAGTTTCGGTATGAGTGTCTGAGTTTGTGATATTGAAGTGTTTTAAATTTAGGTTCTGTATGTTGTACTCTGAAATATGAATGCATGTGTCTACCATGCTTCTGATCCAGGTGTTTGATTTTCTGATTTGAGCGTGCTTTATGTTGGACCCGATCTGTTTGATTGAGTTTCTAATTTTTGGTTATGTTTTTCCTTGTTCTTGTGTCTACCATCACATCCTAGTGTCATTGACATGTGTACTCCTAGTGATGATCCCAATCACTTGTCCCACTCATGTGCCGGAGCTTCAAGCTCTAAAGTGCCGATGAACAGTGAAAAGGTGGGATTCACAGTCGTTCTGGGACTCAATGATATGTTCAGATATCCTGATATCCACTCACTTCAGTCCAATCAACTTTGCTGATAGGACTCCGGATTCGTTGGAGACCCCTGTTGATTGTTTAGAGATTGACTACCCTCCGAACTTAGTAGAGACCCCTAATGATGGTTTGGTAGTTGATAAGGAGAGTCGAGAAAATATATATTTGTTTCCAAAGCTTGAAGGTGTTATAGAGTATCACATCATAAAGTATGGTAAACCTGGATTCTATGAATATGGCTCATGCTATTTTCCTAAGAACTGGCCTAAGAAAGAGAATACCTAAAGCAAGATGACGTGGTCCTTTTAATATTTTCCCCAAGATGTTCTTGATGATATTGCCTTTTATGAGAAATTGACTAAACCTAAAGGGTATGTGCCACTCGAGCCGAGAAAGGGAAACTCTCCCAAGACCAACTTGAAGGCCCTCCTTAAGGTTGCAGCTAGCCTTTTACGTTTGGTACTTTATTTTAGCATACATTATAAAATTTCCACATTATAAATATTTTTTCCTTGTGCAGGGAGCGTATGTGGATGAAGAAACTGGTAAAAACAATGATTAACCCACCTGGTTGTGGGTTCATTATTGATGACAGGTTATATTAATTAGGATAGTTTCATTCAGGACTTGTTTTTAACTGTTTCAAATTTTGGACTGTATTTGGCATTTTACCTTACATTCTGGGATGTTTATTTTGTCAATGGACTGCTTACATATTTGTGGACTGTTACTATGTGGAATGATATTTTTGAATTGTTGTACAATTGTGTGGGACAGTTTGGACTAATATTTTTAACTGAGATACAATTGTGTGAGACTGTCCGGACTTATATTTTTCCTCATTCCTATCTTATTATGTATTCTATTATTTTTGAATTATTCTGTTGGGAAAGTGTATAAGGTGGAGCGTTGGATTTGATAAGGCTGGGGGATAAAAACTTGTAACCGACACATCGCAGCCATGCGGTTGGGTCTTAAGACTGGTCTGTTCTTGGCGGGGCAGTGTGTTCGGGTTACAATTAAATTAATTGAGTCACAGTAGTAATAGTAGGATAAAATCGATGATGAAGTTGTGATGTGTGATTCTATTGTTATGCAGCCATGCCTATCGGTTATAAAAACTAATTTATTCTTGGTGGGACATTCATGTGATTAAAAACAACTTGAGATTTATAGTCTAACTGACTTTGAGTTCTGGCAGCTTGTTAATAATGATGAAAAATGATTGAAGAAACCACAAAATGCAACCAGGATTTGTTAAGTCTAAGCCTTAGAATGGCGTAATTATGTGGTTGTGTAATTCGAAGGTTAATGTAGTGTGCCTAATCAGCTTAGTTACTTTTTCCCCTAACCGTTCTCGCTATTTGACTTGTGGATTTGTATGAAATTGGAAATTTAAAATGCATGCTTTGCTCTTGCATTTTTTTAAAAACAAAATGCATTCATTTGTTCATACAAACTGATTTTACATACAAAATTAAACAGGGGAAATACCATCCCTATTTTTACAAGGTTGCACTTTAAACATGACCTAGAAAAACCAAGATGCATGTTTATACTACTTTCTAAGCACAACCCTACAAAATATTTAAAACCCAAGCATGTTTAGCCCATTTCTTGTCCTTCCAACAACAATCAGGTCTTCCAAACAACCTCTTACTATTTCAGAATCCACAATCAAGTAATGTGGCAAAATCACCAGCCTAATCAATGTTTGCTTACCCATATGTGGCAATTTAAAGTTATTCCCCCCTATCCTTCATGATTTCAATCATCACAATTTTCAAAGATAAGAAAACCAGGTCAATTTTCTTTGTAATAGACTTCTTGGATTAAGTATTGATTTTAGATGTGTGTTTTGATTTCGATTGAAACAATAGGTTAAATCAATGTTGTTTGTATTGATTTTAGTTGAAAGTTTGGGTAAAGATTGTATGTTGAAGAATTTCGTGAAGAAACATGTTGTTTCACGTGAGCAATACCAGATTAAAAAGTGCATGAACATTATCTCTGTTGATCAGCGAAACAACCTTCTGAACTCAATTAAATAGAAACAAGTTCACCAGAAAAGACTGAATTTGTTTGATTTCATACAATTGACCTCCTACAATTCATTTGAATCAAACAAAGTTGAATCTAGACCAACCGAGATAGTAAACAAAACCTAAAGCCATGATTACGAGACATTTGTTAATAGCTACAACTATAACTACAAGGTTCTGGACCAATACCAAAAAAGTCGACAAGAAAACAATGCCAAACATTAGGAAAAAAATGCAACAATAAGGTTCCAGACCGAGCCAATAAAAATCTAAACATCTAGGGCATCCATCAAGTAGAATCATGCTTCAGTGGTTCTTTGAAAAACGTCACTCATCACCATGCATCTCTAAATAGTCTGCTTCCCTATAATGCAATGAAGAAGGGCTCTTGCAGGTGAGCTTTGTGTGGCCAACTTGGTGGCATGCGCTTCACTTGTATACTCTTTTCGCCTACATGGTGACATATTCATAAGTCAAAGAATTACAGCCAACTGCCATGAACACATACCAATATACATACACCATAAGCTATAAACCATAATAAAATCTTACAGAGCATAAGTTAACAAATTACCTTCACCATTGTTGGTTCAGAAGATGATGATGGAACCGCATTTGGTGGCGGTTGAGCTGGTTCAATTTGTTTAGCTCATTTTGGCTACATTTCCCATGTACATAAACCAACAAAATTAGAGAAACATTTCAACATATACCATATAACTGAGAGACTATAAGTAAAGAATTTACCTCAGTTTATAAGCTGCTTTTGGAGGGGGTTGTGCTGGTACAGTTCCTTGTGCTTTAGGATTTTTTGTTGGACATCTTGGCGAGTTATGACCGACCTGCTCACACAGGAAACATTTGTATGGAGTCATCCTCCCAGCTCTTGACATCCTCTCAACTTCCCCTTCTTTACTGACTTTCTTCTTGGTTAAGCTTAATTCGTCCGCGAATTTTTTTTTTCTCGACTTTGAGGGTCTTCCAGGCAACCTTATGTCTGAGGAGGGTAGCCAAAAAACTTAATCCATCATCTCCCATAAGCTCGGACCATGGTCTTACCTTGTAGAAGGTTCTGCCCCTGGGTTGGTGATGAGCTCGAACTAGCCTGGATATTTGAAGTTGCCTCCTGATCTGGAACAGGTTCTTCTGGTTCATCCTGCAAAACAGAGAATCTGTTCCCCATTCTATCTTGTAGAGAGGGAGTTACATTATTATTTCTATTCAGGCTTGAGAGGATTGTCCCAACCTGGATATTATCTGTGGCATATGCTGTTGGAGTAAAATTTTTTAAAGTTGTTTCCTTTAGCAGCTTGGAAATAGAATTATCTATTGTGAAGTGTGTTTTAGGACTAGAACGAATGTCTAGGGGATTAGCATTAACAATTGCAGGGGCTTCAGTAGTTCCTAAGGAAGTGCTAGAGTGCAAGTTTGGGAAGGGAGTTGGTATAGTTCTAGGATTGGGCTCCATATCTTTCTCAGGAGCTGTTGAGTCAATCTGATCAGTTGAGGAAATCAACGGGGGTATATCAAACTTTTTCCCAGTAGCCTGCCACTGGGGCTGGCTATGAATTGTAATGTTATCAATAGTTTTCACATTAAGATTGGGGGGAAAGACTCTACATTGAGTTTTAGAATGCCCTAATTTGGCACAATGATCATAGTAAAGGGGAATATCTTCATATTCTACTTGATATTTCCTGTTGTTAGTTACTGATCCTAGTCTAATATGATTACATAGAGGCTTTTGGAGATCAATCTCTACACATAATTTAATAGCTAAAGGTCTTGTGAGCATGTCAGTAGCAAGGTAATTTTTAATAAAGCTACCTATGATATTACCAATGGATTCGATTGAAGCTGAGTTATAGTAGTATAGCGGAACTTCTCTAATTGTACACCAAACTGGGACAATAGGTGATTCTTTGTGAATTGAGAACTCTGGAGTCCATTTTAACATCTTGAGGAGCATCCCATTAAAATTCCAGACTCCTTTCATCCATCCTCGTTGATAGTCATTAAGTAATTCAAACCTAATAAGAACATGTTTATAATCCAGAGAACCAAGTTGATACTTACCTGTGAAGCCCACTGTTTTGAAGAATTGTTCCAGTTGCTCCATTGAACATCTACCCTTGGTGAATTTGCCAACTAGGGCATTTGCATAGTGCGAGGATAGCTTAGCTATTTGTTCATCTGAGTATAAGCAAGCCGCATCACCTAGGTGTTGTGATTTGGGGATAAGTTCAGGATTGCTAGGTAATAGCTTTGATAACGGTGGAGATTTGTTTTGTAGGATAGCTGCGAAGGAAACAGGAGGAGGAGGTTGGGTAGCCTTGTTGGTTTCCTGAACGGCCGGAATTGTTGATGCCGACATCGTTAAGAACCGTTAACGGCCAAAATAGCCGTTATCGGCTTAGGTTATCCGGCACCGACGATTCGTACAGAGACTAATCAGATGAGGGAAGAAGAATTGGGGTTAAGAGAGAAAAACAGTGAATCGCACACAGAGTCGCACTCCAATCGCACACACAAACAGTGATAATCGCACAGGGTGAGTGAAAGGAATTTTTAAAATTTTTAGGATGTTGAGAAGAGTTGGGGTGCGTAGCGTAGTGCAGGAGCAGGAGTAAAAATTATCTGGTAAAACTTCTGTTATGTTATATTTATGGATGTTTTCAGAAAATTATGTACTTTTTTTTTCTTGTGATTGTTTGACGACTTTGAGTGAACTTGTGATCAAAATTATCAAGCATTCATTGTATATTTTTAACGAAAACCATATTCAAGTCCATAGTTATTATACACGCAACTACAAACTAGAACTATCGTAACACTTTTCTTGCAACACTTATTAAAATGTTACAATAGCTTATAAGTATTTCTTAAACCTTTGAAAAATGTTACATATATCTTGAAAAGCATTACCTAAAATTTTAAAAGTATTGCATTAGATCTAATGCAACATCACCTAAACTAATACTTGTAAAAGTATTGCAATAAGTTCAACTTAGTATTATTAGTACCTAAAGCAACACTTTCAAAGTGTTACGTTAGCCTTAGTTTGTAGTAGTGCCAATATAATGTGAGAACATATTCTAATTCATCACTAGTCCTTTTTTATTGAGGATCTCTTGACAGTTGGCATATTCATAAACTTATGGATATGCCAGTGATGAATTTAAAATTAACGCAAATAAAACAAATTCACGGGTAGACCAGATTGTAATTTTTGGGTTACAACAATTAGCCCATACCAAACTCTTTTCCCCCAAAATTGACATGCAGAGGCATATCCCATCCTTTGCAAACTTCTCCATTATCCATTCTTCTTCCTTCCCAAATTTCAATCTCCACTCTTTGCATATTTAACTTCTCCAAAACAACCAAATCCTTCTTCAATCGATCTGTTCTTTTTCCAGATGAGCTCTTCAAACGACTGGTTAGTGTCCAGCGAAATTTGCGATCAGCTCGTTGCCTTGCAAAAAGATCTACATCAACGAATTTCAATGTTAAACGAATGAAATTCAATTTCAAGAAGATGAAAACTTTCCTAATAGTGTCAAAGATATGATTTTGTTTTTACATATGATTAAGCATATGTTGTTGAATTCCTATCTATGTAAATGAAATTGTTGTTGAAACTTCTCAATGTATGAATTCTGCAGTTATGAACTTGTAAAAAATATGTGGCAAATATTCGAAAAATGAACTAAGTATTGTTGAAAATTTTCATATATACTATGCACTTGTTACCTTATAATACGTATCGTTTGTACGAAAACATGCACTTGTTTTAAAACCTGTGAATATGAATTATGAAACTTCTCCAGGAGGTAGTGTATAAGTTAAGTTAAAATAGACGATTTAAAATTTTTATATAACTGCCCATTGCTTACTTTACAACATGTACTGTTTAAACAAAAACACGCAACTGATTTAAAACTGTCAATTCCTTTTATGAATTGCAAGAATTTTCCAGGAGGTAGTGCATAAGTCACCTTATGAATCGTTTTTGTTTTGTTAAAATATGTATATGTTAGCCTACAACAAGTATTTCTTAGGGTATACAGAAAAGAGGCTACATAATTTTGCAGTTTCTTCAATTTTTTATATGAACTGCATTTAATGTCTTACAATGTGTACTGATTACATTAAAACTTGTATTTGTTTTCAAATACGGGAGCATATTTTCCTGATTTCAATCAAAGAGATGTCACTGGAAGTCTTTCCAGCATGAAAGCAGCACATGTAAAATTATTGCATACTTTGTAACAAAAGCATGCAAATGTTGTCGGTTTCAAACATGCACGAAAGGAACTCTCAACACTTGAACAGAGGGGAGGATACGAGATAAATCCTACATGTGCTCATAACAGAAGTCTCCTATTAGGGAACTTACAAATACAACAATATTCCTCTCTAGGTTAACTAACATTCTCTAATACAATGAATCAATTATTAATATTCAAAGGCAGATCATCATTGATTTCCTCGAGTTTGGTGTCATTTTCATTTGAATCATCTTCGTGTCGAAATGTCTTATGGAGTCCAATTTTCAATATTGTCTGATTCCTTAAAAGTTATAACAACTTCAATTTTAGATCCAACTCCTGCGAAAAATTCATAGACATTAGATAATAGTAGTTTCAGCATATAAGCAAACGAGTACAATTCCAATTCAAAACGAACAATAATCAACAACGGAAATAAAAGTCATACACGGGAAAAATAAAAAGTACATATTGGATACTAACATATGAAATATGTAAGTAGACATATGTAGTTCCTAATTCAAAATGTACAATCCAAAAACAAATGAAAAATAAAAAGTCATACACAACAAAACTAACAAGTACATACTGGATACTAACATATGTAAGATGCAGTTCCCAATTCAAAATGAACAATCAACAAAAAATGTAAAATAAAAAGTCATACACAACACAATTATAACAAATACACATTGAATAATAATAAATGCAACATAGAAGTAAACGGATGCAGCTCGTAATTCAAGACGAACAATCAACAAGTTTGTTATAACAACAATAGGACTCATGTAAAAATGCATATAGCAACTCAAAAACACATAAATACAATGTTATCCAATGCTCAACAAAAAAAAGAACATACCAAATCTGACAAACCGAACAAAAATTGAGTAATAATACAGGAAACGAACCCTAGATGTATGACATATCTCATCCGGCGAACGATGAAACAACCATTGGAGATTCTCTAAGCGGAGATGATATTTGTGAAGATTTATCTTTCCCTAATTAAGAACTAAAATTTTCATTAATTATAAAATGAACCCATTTTGTAATAGTCCATGACCTATCCATAACGAAGGTTTCGGGAAAGGTGACCTATCCATAACCTTATGGATAGGCCCCCTTTTTATTAATAAACATTAGTAGTCCTTGAAATTAATAGATAATTGAAACATTATTTGTACTGTAGTACTCCCTCTATCCCAGTCTAAATTGCACAGTAATCACTATCATGTTGTTCAAGAAAAATGTTTGGCTATTAATATGTTTACCCAGGGGCAGATTGAGTATGGGCAAAGTGGTGTTGGAGCACCAGTTCAAATCCGTCGATTAGTGTGTAGTAGAAGTAACCTTTTTTCACCTTTAAACACCACTCTTGTTTTTGTTCAAGCCCCTAATTAGTATACTTAAAGAAACTAATATTGTGATTAATTAAAATGGATTAATGTGAATTTCATTGGACTTTAATTCAGATTTTGCATGTTTAAAAACTTTTATTTCGTATGAAGTAGCACCGGCAAATGACTTTCATTGACAAAGAAGGGAGAATCATCCTCAACATTTCCATTTAATAATTAACTTTTTAAAATGTGATTTAAGTCTGGTTTAGTGGTAATCTAACAGAGAGGTCCAATGTTCAAATCACACCCTTGTCAAGAATTGTGAATATTATAATAATTTTTTAATGGGGATTACTCAGCATTACGAGACTGTGTCGATGGTCCCCATAATAGTTTCCCAACCTACAGGTGCTCGATGAAGGTGAGATCATGGTGGCTCCGACTTTGGTGGCGGCGGTTCGTTGGTGGTGCAACATTTGGGTGTTCTTAGGAGGGCATCCCTAGCTATTTATATGGATGGAGTTTTTACGCTCCACTGAGTTTCAATAGATTCAATGGTGTTATCTCCTAGTTTAGTCCTAGAGTAGAATGTTTATATGTAATTTGGTTGCTTGTATGTAATCTTTAAAAAAAACTCTTAAATATATAAACATGATGCTTTCTTAGTGTCTTGAATTAGGGGAATGTTCAGCTATTTTCAGATCATTCATGTGGATTCGGCTCCTTACAAGAATATTTTGACAAATTAGTTTACAATCTCCTATTTTGATACCAATAAATTATATAGTTTTTTTGTTTCCATTTTATAATTTTTGAATGTATATATTTAGATGATAAGATAATCCGTTATTTTAAATACACTACTGGGAGCACCCTCGATGGCCTCGATCGGTGAGGGCTATGGCACGGGTTGTTCATGCCTCCTTCCGACCGGTGCCTAAGTAGGGTGGTGCCGAAACGTAATTACTATGGCACCGGTCATGAAAACCGGTGCTAGAAATTTGATATTACAGCACCAGTATTTTATATACCGGTGTTGAATGCTGATACCTCGATAATTTCATTGGTTCTTTCACAGCACTGGTTACTAACATAAACGGGTGCCGTTAATTATGCAGATTAAAAAAACTGCATCGGTTTATTTTTCATTTAACGGTGTTGTTGCTTTAGAGATTGATGTCTAAGCACCGATAGTATTATTTGTAAAACCGGTGCTCATTTTTTTAAAAATTTGCAATATTCCTTTTAAATTATTTCCGGCCCTCTTGAAATTAATACCCAAGGGAAATTACATTGATTGTAAGAAAGAACACACTCAAAATGTAAGAATCGTGGGAAAAATGCAATCCATTAACAAGATAGACCGTAACACAAAAGGTCAAACTTTGTCCCAATAAAATACATGTTGAAAATACACTAGATTCACTGAAGTCTTGGTTTGTTAGGTGGATACACGTTCACCCAAGTCTCACACGTTGTGTCCGAGACATTTATCATCCTTGCCATTGTACGCTCATGTTGCTAGGGGAAATATCTATCGCGCACAAAATAATTAATTATTGTCGAAGAAAACAATTTCAAATGTCTAAATGATACAACTTTTAAGCATAAGGAAACATGGTGTGTATACCTATGATTTATTGATGTATTTAACATCAACATTGATTTAATGTTAAACACAAAGTGTTAAATAGTTAACGATGAACACACCATGTCTACTTGGTGCTCATACACTACAAAATCTCCACATTTGAAATTGTGGATTTCTACAAATGTCGTAGCACCTTTTTCGTAATGGAAGGAGCATTACTTAGTTAGATGACTCTACATGAATAGAAAGCAATCAATGCAGTGCCCTTAAACTAATTCTTCCCCCGTTAAACGTGTTTACAGTAACAATTAGCATAAAAAATAATTTAAAATGTCAAAATGATGTAGCATTCAAGCACCAAGGAAACTTTGTGTGTATTACTATGTTTTAACAATGTATTTAACATTAGACTAAATTAATTTTTTAGCCCCTTACATATTCACCTGTACCTTCTTTTGGTCCCCAAGTCCAAAACCGCATTAAATTGGCCAGTAACATTCTAAAATTGAATATTTTGGTCCCCCAAGCGGTTTCAGGGCAGTTTTTAGGCTAAACCCCACCACGTGACTTGCACGTGACATTTTTCTCCAATTTGCCCAGGAGAAAAATGTAATTTCCGATTAAAGTCAATTACCAAAAATTTTTAATTCCACTTTGACATTCGAATTACCCATACCTAGAATCTAATTTGCCCCATAATTTCCCCAAATAGAAACCCTAATCCCAAAATCCTCTCAAACTCGTAGAAAAATTGCGACGTTTGGAGAGGACGGTTGGTCTTTTGTAGCATTCCCATCTTACAGGCTAAGTGACGATAGTTTAACTGGGTGGGTAGGTGACGTTGAGCGGTTTGTAGTGACGAATTGATCTAGCAGCATCGTGGACTTGTAACGAGGACGATTGTAACGGAGCCCTAGGTAAGGCCAATAATCGAAGATTTTTTTTGTGTTTTCCCACTATAACCTAGCATGTGAATGAAATGGATTGCGTATGTAGGTGATAATGGACGAACATAAAAGGTTGTTGCTACGAGAAGATAGAACTAGATTTGGTGGCGAAAACGGAGTTCCTAAATATGGTAAGTGTGTTATATATGTATGTTTATGGCTGAGTATATGTACATCTATTAGAATATGGCTATTGATGGTAGTCCCCCCGTGGTTTTGGGTGGTAAATTAATGGGTTTCTCTTTTTGAATGATGTGGTCCCTTTTTTGTGTTGATTGATGAGTACCACTTAAAATAGGACTGTGTTTGGTCCACAATCAGTGATAACATAGAATTTTGATTGGTTTGTTAGATTAGTTTAGATATTGATTTGGAAGATTCTGTGGGATAGGAATAATTTAATTTCGGTGGAGATTAATATATTGTGTAGGCCTAATTAGGTAATTTTAAATTATAATTTAGGTATGGATGCAGTTTGTTTTATATTTATATGGGTTTTGTTTAATTTTTAGCTCCTGATAACAATCAATTCTCCATTAGAATACACTGCCATGGGCACATGACCTCGGACCCCTTTCCAATGTATTTAGGAGGGTCAGTTTATTAAGAAGATTTTGTTGAAGCAGATAATTTCAGTTTGGGTTGTCTGGATTCTACATATAAGTATTTGGGTTACAGGGGATGGTTCAGTGGACTTTATCTGGACAGGGGGTGGAGTTTAGTAAAGTAGATGTAGATCAAATGGTATTGTTTCCTGAACAAGCGAAGGAAATAACATATATAGAGGGGTTAAGAATGGGGTAGTTGATGTATATTTCTATGGCCATTATTGGAATTATTTGTGTTGGTCATGTAGCGAGGAAGCTATGCAGGTTGAACGAAGGTTTGTTGGGAATAATGGGGACCTACCAGGTACTGATAATAAGAAGGTGAGAGGCAGAAAGTGGCCGAAAAAAGTCCTGAAACACAAAGCTCCAGCAAGGCGGAAGAAGGAGGAATCATACCTTGTTGCTTTGGGTTATTACTAGAATGTGGCTCGGTTAATGAGGCAGCATCAGGAGGGTGTTGAAAAATAGTGGGCAGTACATTGATCCAGCCAGCCGAAGAAGTATAGTAGATCCCTTGAAGAAGTTGACGGGGTCATACTAGTAGATAAACCCTAGAGCATGAATGGTGAGGGGCCTACAACACAACTTTCTCAACAAATTCCACCTCAAGACTTAAGGGAAATGGTACAAAGTTATGAGACTACCAAGTTTGAGTTTGCCTCTAAGATGAGAGATGTTGATGAGGATGCATTCTGGGATGACATGGAAGCTGATAAGCTGGTGAAGGATGATGAGAAACAGGTTAAATAGAGTGGGTGAACAACCAGCTGAAAAGGAAGACGAGGAGCTTGTGAAGAATGATGACATGGAGGTTGATATCGTAGAAGATGAGAACGAGGAAATTATTCAGAAAGAAGAGGGTGTAGGGTTCACAAGAAGGAAAAAGGTAGTGGGTGCAAGGAACAAAGTGGCACAGTTGAAAGGGAAGAGAAAAATTCCAGAACAATGTTCCATTGCTGAGCCTGTTAATTATGATATGGAACAGGGAAATTTGAAGACCATGATTATAACATGGATGATGATGATGATTTGGAGCAGGTTATTAAGGAGAGGGGAAAACAGTGGAGTTCAATGTTTGGGAAGATGGATAGTAAACCTGAGGGTGACAAGGAAGCTATTCCTGAAGCTACCAAGGAAACTAAACCTGGGGGTGACTATCAGGTGAGGAAATTGGTGATGGAGACGAATACAGTCAGACCATTTCTGAAGATGATCCAAAAGTTGGGGAAAAGTGAGTCAGGGTTCATAAGAGGTTTGTGATGCCTGAGGGTAACGATGACGTGGAGTTCTAGGTTGGGTTGGAGTTTCTTAAGAAATAAGAGTTCAAGCTAGCTTGTAAACACCATGAGATAGTTTCTAATCGGAGGATAAGGTTTAAGAAGAACAACCTGAGGAGGTGTACAACGATATGTGCAACGAACATGGGTGAATGCAATTGTATGACCTTTGTGAATTCAGGAAAAGGACAAAAAGTTGGGCTCTAACAACACTTCTAAGAGCGCATTCCTGTAGTCCTACATTCCTTCATTGGTGTGCAAGCTACAAGTACCTGAGTGAGAGGTACAATGCTGACTTGAAGATTATACCCAACATAAGGATTTCTGAGTTAGTGCAAAAAATGCATAAGGATCTTAGGATCACCATTTCCAGAGATGTGGCTTACAAGGCAAATATGCGGGCAATTGATGAGATTGTGGGAGACTATAAGAAACAGCATGAGACGATGAGGGATTATTACACTGAGTTTCTAGAGCCAACCCAAATTCAACACTTATGATACAAACTAATAAAGATGATGCTGGAAATGAAGAACTTCACAGAATTTATGTTTGCTTTGATGCATGCAAAAGTGGGTTCATTGCTGGGAGCAGAAATTTGATAGGAATGGATGGGTGCCATCTGATCGAGCCTCACAAGGGTATTTTATTGGTGGCTATTTGGCTGGACGGCAACGATCAGATATATCCCGTAGCTTATGTTGTGGTAGAGATTGAGAGCAAAAGTACCTGGCTCTGGTTTTTGTCCCTCATGCAAGATGATATCAAAGTAAAAAAATGATCCCGGGTGGACTTCACTTTCAGACAAGCAAAATGTATGGTCTTCAATTTTTACTCTTTTATATTGATAGTATATGGGTGTTTATGGGTCTACCTATTTTACTTAAGATGTTATGATTGTATTGACATAAGAAACAGTAAGAATGTGGATTTTTTGTTGGCTGTCTTGGACCATGATATTTTCATGGAAAGTTATTGGTGGTTGTGTTGGACCCTTCTTTTTTCTAATTGATTATTTTGGTGGCTGTCAGTGGTGCCTGATTTTCTTACGGAAAGTTTTTGGTGGCTGTGAAGGATAGGGACTTTCTTTAATTGATTTTTTTGGTGGCTGTGTTGGTGCATGATTTTTGTATAGATATTTTTTTAGTGGCTGTGTTGGTGCCTGATTTTTGTATAGATATTTTTTTAGTGGCTGTGTTGGTGCCTGATTTTTGTATAGATATTTTTGCTGGATCTGTTGGTGGCTATTTTTTTAATTGTAATTTATTTTGGACAGGAACTTGCAGCTGCAATGAAGCTGTTACTGCCAGATGCAGAACATATGTGTACATGGCATATGTACAAGAATTTCAAGGGAACATATTCTAGTTTGGAGTTGAAGGAGCTGATATGGTCTGCAGCCAAGTGTACTCACCCAACAAAGTTTATGGATATTACAAAGGACATAAGGGCCCGAGATCCAGGTGCTTTGAAGTGGTTGGAAGACAAAACGAATCCAAGAGAGTGGTCAGGGGTGTTCTTCAACACTGGCTCAAAGTGTGATATCCTCGTCAACAACATTTGTGCGAGTTTCAACAAAGTGATCTTACACGCGAGGGATAATCCCCTGCTCACAATGCTGGAAGCACTGAGATATTACTTCATGGATCGCCTTAAAAATGAGATTCGATTGCTAGAATGGGTGGACAGTTTGGGTTGAAAATAAGGAAGAAGCTGGAAGTTAACCAGTATGTCTCGAAAAGATGTTTTGCTACTCCAAGTGGGGATATGGAGTTTCAGGTCAGTTGTGTGTACGAGGGAAA
Organism: Rubia yunnanensis; assembly: GCA_037428765.1. NCBI lineage: Eukaryota > Viridiplantae > Streptophyta > Magnoliopsida > Gentianales > Rubiaceae > Rubia > Rubia yunnanensis. The sequence continues at coordinate 56,325,998 of CM075069.1, read as the reverse complement.
TTATCCAGTGAATCTGAAGTCTAGATCATGTAGGTATAGAAAATTGGACCTCATCGGAATACCTGCCTTCATGCCATTACAACTATTTGTTTTGTGAAGGAGGATGTAGCCACTTTCATGCATTTCTGCTACTCCAGACATGTTTACACAAGTGCATACGACTGTGTCATCCATCCCGTCCCATCGGTCATCTCCCTCTGCCGTCGACGAGCCCGAACCGCCACTTGCCTCCACCATCATCTTGACTCCGATGCCAATTAAACATCGTCCACCGCTAGATTGACCCGGTTCAACTCACGCCATCCACCACTAGATTAACCCGATTCAACTCACATCGTCCACTTGGCAGTGCATCCCTATCCCAGCCCTCCACCAAAACCCTAGCCCATGACACCTCCTCAACCATCAGTCACCATTTCTGGAGTTGCTCAGCCAAGCACTGAAAAATTGCCTAACCTTGGTGGAGCTCATTGACATGGTGGAGAGAAAGGCCATCGCCACCATCTAAGTCACCATACCACATCAAGTTGCACTGCCTCTGGCGTGGAGGAAGAGAAAGCAAAAAGAAGGAGAAGAAATTGCAGAGTGAAGAAGAGAAAGCAAAGAGTAGTAGAAATTGCAAGGTGAAATTGCAGTGAAGGAGAAGAAATATTGTGTATGGGAAAATATTGTGAGTGAATTTTGAGTATGTGAAAATCGCAGACGGATTAGTATGGCATAGGATGGATTTGGAGACGGTGAAGAAAGAAGATGATTTTTAGGGTTTCAGGGGCATAAATGTAATTTTAGGATTTTTGGTGTTATATATTTTTTTATAGAGGGGTAAAATATTATTTTCACTAAATTCTGACCTCTAACCACCGGAAAAGATTATATTTGCATATAACCTAAATATCTACGGTTATATTTACACTTTCATTTATTACAAAGTTATATCTGCACTTTCATCAATTATATAGGGTTACATTTTCACTATGCTCAAGATTCAAAGACTATCAAATGTCAACACATTTTACTCCTATTAATGGTGAACATAGCCAAACAATAAAACAATAATCAAACTCCCATTGGCATAATCTCTGTAACTGTTACAGTGATTGTTCACTCTAAGTAGCGTAAACAAATTCTGAACTGTTACAATTTTATCTTCCGGAACTGTTAAAAAAATCTGTACGGTTACAGTTCAGAACCTTAACGAAAACTAGCACAAACTTTTGAAAGACCAGCAAGTAGCTAACCAGAGAAAAATCTTTTATTAGAATTCTTATCCTAAACTCGTCTCAACCTCTACAACTGTAACCTGTACTGCTACAATACAGTATCTACTATCTAGTGAGCTCTCAACTGCATACCAATAAAACTATCTAAAACACAGCAGTAAAAAAAATGTTTTTCCTCGTATATTGAACACCATTTGTTTGTTTTCAAAAAAAAAATCCAGCTCGTGAGGTGGGTAAATATTTTTCTACACACAGGGGATCCAAAGCAGCCTCACAACTTCACGAAGGTGTCTCCAACAGTGAATTAGGAAGGCCAAGATCTCTGGAGTCATCCTGCATATAAACATTATTCATTCTAAGGATCTCAATAGACATCATGACCAACCACCCCAACCCTAATGTAATGATTAAATAGGTATTGAATGACTTACCATCAGTTCATTGATTGTGAACCCTACTCTGCATTTCTCTACACCCACATGACGAGAAGATAATGCTTCGTGTAATTGAAGGCAGCAGGAAATTCGTAATATTAGTTTGATCCTTCTGCGCTAATGACAAGGCATCAAATTCATATTTCAAACAAGTGCTAGCTCATTTACCGGAATATTACAAGACTGTAATAAAAAATGCCAAATACATGTTCCAAACAATACAAGTCCCGTTCCACTTCTTGTGAATTAATTTTATTATTTTGGTATAATTCCTTGCCCTTTTCTTATAGGGACCCTAATCTCCCTTCATCAAAACAGGGGATATAATATCCGTCAAATGAAAACATGTATGCAGAATTGTCCCATGATGGCATGGTCAGTTTTAATCTATTACTTAAGCTGCAGAGTAAATCTAATTCAATCTCATCAGCTCCAAGATATTCAAATATTTTCTCAGTATGTCAACTGAAAAACTGTTACCAGATTATCATTGGGTGTCAACAAGTTTTAACAATATTATGCAAAGCAATTGTTATATATCCAACTGGCACACATTCAAAAGATTCATAACGTTTCAATACTCAAGCCCGATAATTTTTTTCACAGCTGAACTTGGGGATTAATTAAACTTTATACATTTATTCATCTGCCTACTCAGTAAGAGTTAGTATAGATGTATGATCACTGCCTAGATAGATTTTTCTTCTTACCTTTTAGAAAAGAAAGTTCAGACATTGATAACTTTGGAATGGCAGCACAAGTAAAAAAAAGTTCTTTCAGTATGTAAATGTCAAAACAATCAGAAGATAAAACAAACCTCAGTTTACAAGGTGAACCAGATGTTTATTTGTTTGGGTCATCCCGATGTTCCCCATATTTGTCCTCTAGTTTTGATGCAATGGAAACTTTATTCAGTGAAGAAACTGTTTTGAAAGAGAAGGCATTGCATGTCTCTTCAGCATCCAAGATTGATGAAAATGACTCCTGTGATGCTTGCTTTAGCACTGGCGTAGGATGTTGAGCAGAATCACTAGCTTTAGATAAACCTAAGGTAGGTAACCTAGAAAGCAATACTGACGCACTCTGTTTCGATTTTGAATCGCAACCACCAAACTTCCCTCCAGAGGATGCCTCAGATAGAAAGCCTCCAATGCTTAACGATATGAAGCTATCATCATCCCATGGAAAAAATGATTGTGACGGGATCCCTCCTTTTTCCACACTTGACTTCAGTCCCAATGCCATTTTGTGGGGCATTCTGTCAGCTCCATTTGTATCTCTTTGTGAGGACACTTCAATCATTCCACCAAGGCTTAATTCAGAATCTAAGTGAATAAGCTGGCATCCTGCTTGATTTTGTGTCTTCAATTCATGGTTATCAGTCTTGCTTTGCAAGGATGCATTGCACAAGATGCCCCCATTAAGTGTAGGCATTGATATGTTCTCAGATCTATCTTCAGGATTATTGATTTTGTTCAGTAGAGATGCTTCAGATAGCAAAGCTCCAACACTTATATCAGAAACTAACTCAATTGGCTGAAAGCTTGATTTACACTCTGACTTCTGAGTAGAATTCTTTATCTTATTCATCAAAGAAGCTTCTGATAGGAGGCCTCCTATGCTCAAGCTAGTCAAACTATCATCCCATGGAGATACTAAGCTTAAATTTGCATCAGCAACCTAAGGAAATGCAAATAGTTGTTAAGAAGAGTTTGATGTTAATCTGTTCTTTAGTTCAGAATTGCAACAGTGCCCTGACATCTTTAATTTTGTGATTCATGCATGCAAACAGCTCAAAAACAAGTTAATGTTTAATCTAGGGGGCAATCAGTGAAATTCACAATTGACATGTTGAACGAAGATCATGAAGTATGCAGAACGAATGCACGTTGCCAAGGTATTATTATGCCCTTAGAGGATACCACATATCCAAAGTTTCTTGTTCCATCTTTATAAATTTATGCGGAGAGTCAATGTCAAAAACAAAGGGAATCAATCTTGAAGCTGTGAATCCAGGGTGAAACAGCAATAGGGAAATCGTTATTATCTTAGAAAGCTATAAGTCTTAAATGCTTGCACATCTACTAGATAGCAGTTAACACTAAAACATATAAAATGGAGAGGGAGAGGTACTCAACAGAAAGTGGCTGTGGCACCTGCTCTCTCCTGGCCACATCGTCTGTTTGATCAATGATGATAGGATTTCTGTTCTCCCAACTTGCAACATTGCCTTTGTCCACTACTACATCACATGTCATATTTAAAACATCATTGCAATCTGTCTCAATTCGTGATTCTAAGCACTCCTCCTCAGCCATGGATGCAAAAGATATCCCAGAAGCCTCAATATTAAGATTAGAAACCCAGCCATACCTAAGGGGAAAAAAATCTGAAATAAGAAGCTAACTCGACAAACTATAAGACCATATGGGAAGAATCAGTACAAAATTACCTTAAGCGGAAAACTGTTGGACATCCTAAAACTGTGTGCACCTCTCCAGCAGTAATAACTCCGGATTTTAAAGTCCATCTACTAAATGAGCTAACTCTTCCCAACGTCACATCGTATGGAAAAAGCATAAGCTCGTCTAATACTCGATCAAAACTACCCCATTTTGAATTCAGGTGTTTGATTATGGATGATATCTTCTTCCGAACACTTAGAGTGAGCTCCAAAAAAGGATTGTGGCCATCCTATAGAAGCAAATGATCACTCACTCCTCCCAATATAGTGAACATGGCTTCACAATCTAAGGTTAAATTTATTACCTTCTCCAATTTTAAACGTGTGGCTGAGTCAACTGGAAAAAGCTGCAATGTAATCTTTGGAGGAGTAGCATTATCTCCATTGCTTATCCCCAAATCCTTCACTCCGGTTGTATTTATACGAGATTGCCCTTCATGCCAAAGATTTTCACCAGCTGATTGCCTCGTATTAGAGGGCTTCTCGCTTGGGCTTGACTTAATTTCCCCTGAAAAGAAGGTTCAACGACAACATAAGTTACTCTCCCCGCCTTTATTGTCATGGTGGAAAGGGAGATTACACATGAAATTAGCAAAATGTTAAAGATTAGCAGATATACATAGACCTATCACATTTAGATGAACAGAAAAACAAGAATGCACAAACTCATCGCACCGAAACATACTGCAGTTACTAAACTTATCCCAATTCTTTTAGCATAATAAATCTCACCCGCGGCTATTTTACGCCGATTGGCGCAACTCTTTTCGATTTGATTCCCCTTCAGAGAGACCCCCAGTGCTTTAATCTTCCGCTGCTCTGAAGATTTCATCTCTGCGTCATGAACCGCTAAGACTTGGTAATTCATAGAGTAAAAGATTGGGGAAACGACCTAGGGTTTTTGCATCAAACCTCCGGGGTCCGATTGAAAACGTAGGGGATGGGGCGGGAAAATTTTGGGTCAAACCGCTTTTCATTTTGAATAACCTTCAATTTGTTTTTTTGGGTGTGGATGTACCTACCAATCGTTCCACGCCACGTCAGAATACATGGACAGCTCCTTTTGAAAGACGACAGGCGCAGAGTTGGCAATCGGGGCCGCCATCGGGCAGCACGAAACCGGCCCGATATTGAGCCCGTATGGCACAACACATTTGAGGTTCGAGCACGACCCGAACCCAAAGTACCGGGCTTTGTTCTGGGCTTCGGCACTGAGTTGAGTGAAACCCTGGGTTAAATTATGGAACGGTTCGGACGGCAGGAACCTGGGTCAAAAAGTCTGTTCGAATTTAAATTGTGGTAGTTTATTGTAACGATCTGGTAGGATCAGAATGCAATTAAATCAAAGAGTTAAATGTTAAAATAATCCTAACTTGAAAAGTGTTAATATAATTTTACCATCTCAAAAAATGTCAAAATAACTTCCGCAGTCAATATTAATTTAACCGAATTCTGATTAAAAGATTATTATGCCCTTGGTTTAAAAAAGGAAAAAGATGAAATCGTCCTCCTTCGTCCCTTTTCTGAAATTTTTCTTCCACTTTTTCTTTGACGCAAAATCTTCAAAGTCAAACCGATGAACAGAGTCGCGCGGCGGTCAACACCCCACAACCAACTCTGAGTAACACGCCGATGACGCGGGATCATCGGAGGGCTTGGAGGCAGAGCCACGGGAGGGTGGCTGGAGTCTGTGAGGGGCTTGGAGGTGGGAGTCCATGAGGGAATCAAATCAAGAATCTAGTTGCGGAGGTCAACGCCCCACAGCCAACACTGAATGCCGAACAAAGAGGCTATAGACTTTAATTCACCGAAACTCGCTGTGAGATTTACAGGTAGATTTGGGGTATGCAACGGCGCTCCGTACAGTGCCACTAGGGGCGGAGCACAGCGGACAACTATTAGGTTTAGGGATTTGGAGAAGAAAGATAAGGGGTATTTTTGTCATTTCATTTTATAGTTATGCCTGAGTTTTTTTGGTCAATGCCGGAATTAGGGAGATTGGCTATATCGGCACATTTTTTTGAAGTTAGAGTTAGATTGACACATACAATAATTAGTTAGGGTATTGCAGAGTTATATTATCACTTTCAGACTAAAGCTAATTAGGGCTATAAATGTATTTATTCCTAAACCAAAAGGAATGAACTCAGCCTCCTCCATGGGAACTGCTCCTACATGTTGCTTCAACAAAGACATAAAAAACCGGATGTACCTTACTTCCAGCTGGAAGTTTCAATTGATAAGCCACACTCCAACCCTTTCCTCGACCTGATAAGGTCCAAAATACCGAGCAACCAACTTAACATGACTAAGATAATGCACAAACTATTGTTTGTACTTGTGTAATCGTAAGTAAGCCCAATCTTCAGGTTCAAAAAGTCTGTCTGATCTTTTGCTATCTGCCTGTTGTTTCATCTTTTCTTGAGCTTTCTTCAGATGATCCCTAAGCAATTGATCAACTTGAGATCTCTGACTCAACATGTTGTGAGTTGCCGGCACAACCAAATCAGTTGAAATTCCCAAAGGTAGCTGAAGTGGTTTGACCCTATACAAATCTTCGTAGGGAGTCAAGTTGATGCTTGCTTGATGTGTGGTATTATACCACAATTTTGCTGTTCCCACCCATTCATACCATGAATCAGGTTTATGTTTGCAAAAACATATCAAATAAGATTCTAAAACTTGATTAATCCGCTCAGTCTGTCCATTTGTTTTCGGATGATAAGCTATACTCAGTTTGAGCTTCACCCCCAAAGCTTTGAACAATTCATTCCAAAAATGACTAGTAAAGATTCTATTCCCACCAGAGGTTAAAGATCCTATTCCCACCAGAGGTTATAGAATTAGGTGTACCATGTAACTTCCCAACATTGTCGAAAAACAATTTGGCTACTATCTGTGATGAAAATGGATAAGAAATAGTGATAAAGTGATTGTACTTTGTTAACCTGTCTACAACCACCAAATAGTGTTAAAAACCATTTGAATCTGGTAACCTATCGATAAAATCCATAGTAATCTGTCGCCATGCTTGATTAGGAATGGGAGAGGTTGACGCAAATCAGGGGTTCTACAATGCTCAATCTTATGCCTTTGACAAACTTCACACCTTCTAATATAATCAATAATTTCCTGCTTCATACCCACCCAATGAAAGAATGTTAAAACTCTCTTGATAGTGGCAGTCTGAACCGAATGTTAGTCCTAAGGAGAGGAATGCATCGACTCTAAAATCCCTTTCTTAACCTCCCCAGAAGAGCCTATATAAATCTTTCTCCCTTTTTTAATGATCACATTGACATACTTAAATTCTGAGTTGGGATCAGAACTTAGAACCACGGCAGCAATTATGGCTTGTGCAGTATCATCATCTGTGTAACTCTCCTCAACCTGTGACATCCATACTGGTAATACAGAAGTAGTATTGATTGCTCCTAACCGAGCAGTATTGATGGTTGTTTGTCTATCTCTCTCTAGTCATTTCTTGGAATCGAGTTGTAGAATAAATGGACTCTGGTGCACTAAATGTTCTCCCATTTCTCCTTCTTCAGTATCATCTTCGTCACCGTTGATTAGCTTATTTTCTTTAATCAAAAATTCAAACTGACCCCCTATTGCATGCTTAATAAAATTCAGCTCGGTTTCATCCATCACATCCTGCTCCATAACATATGATTCATTCTCCATCATCTGAATTTTGATTCTGTTCCATCCCCATATCATTGTTTACCGTGTCTGAATGTTGATTATATGTAAGCCAAATAATTGTCTGATCAATTCCATCTTCCAATCTTCTTGATAAGGCATCAGTCACCTTATTTTCAGTCCCTTTTTTGTATTGTATTTCAAAATCCAGCCCCAACAGTATAGTTATCCACTTGTGCTGCAATGCTCTTGTTATCTTTTAATCAAATAAGTATTTTAAACTCGATGATCTGTTCTTATTACAAACCTGCTACCCATCAAATAATGTCTCCAATGATCCACTGCCATCACTATTGCTAGGAGTTCTTTATCGTATGTGGAGAGACTTCTATTTCGAGGGGAAAATGTTTTGCTCAAATAAGCTATTGGCTTCCCATCCTGTAAAAGCACTACACTCATACCATACCCGCACACATCTGTTTCAATAACAAATTGTTTATCAAACTTCATCATTTTAAGTATAGGGGAAGAAGTTACAACCTACTTCAATAATTGAAAAGCTCGTGTTGCTTGGTCACTCCACTTAAAACCATCTTTTTAAGAGGTCGTGTAAGGGTCTCCAAATAACACTATATTGTGCTATAAACCCCCCATGTAATAGCCTATTAGACCCAAAAACCCCTTAATTCTTTTACAGTTTCTGGAACCGGCCAATCTAAAATCACAAAAAAAATTACTCATGTCCATTTCAACCCCATCCTACAATATAGTGTGTCCTAAATATTCAACTTTGGACTGCGCAAACACACATTTACTCAATTTTTCATATAGAGAATGGTTTCTCATTTCTTGGAGCACAACCTGTAGATGCATCAAATGATTCTCATACGTACATCAAGATATCATTGAAAAACACCAAAACTATTTTTCTAAGAAATTTTTGAAAAACTTGATTCATAAGCGATTGAAATGTTGCGGGAGCATTCATTAAACCAAAGTCATCACTAAAAATTAAAAAAGCCCGAGATGAGTTTGGAAGGTTGTTTTATGAACATTAGAAGACCTAACACTAATCTGGTAGTATCCAGATCTAAGATCCAACTTAGTGAAAAAATTGGCCCTAAACAATTCATCCAAAAGCTCGTTTGTAACTGGTATTGGAAATTTGTCCTTCTTTGTGATGTCATTAAGCCTTTTGTAGTCGATGCAGAGCCTCCAACTCGAGTCTTTTTTCTTGACTAGAAGTACAGGTGAAGCAAAAGGGCTGGAGCTTCTTTGAATTACACCTTGCTTGAGCATCTCCTTTACTTGTGTTTTATCTCATTCTTGAGAGAGTGAGTGTATCTGTAGGATTTTAGTTTGAAAGGGTCAGCATCTGACTTAAGAACAATGCTATGATCAACCTCTCTTACAGGTGGTAAAGAAGAGGGAATAGCAAAAACATCAGAAAATTCATAAGGAACCTTTTTCAGAGTTTCAGGAACATGTAGCTCAGTCAGTTTTTCTTTTTCTAATTTCTGATGCACCTTTTCCTGGTCCAACTTCCTACAGCTCATCTTCACCTTACTGTCCTAAGTCATAACCACCATCATTAAATTTCTCTTCTTATAATCATACCACTTCTAATAGTAACCCTTCAAACACTGCACATTGGCTTCATCATAATTCCCCTTAATTAACCATTGCATCCCTTCATTGCTAATCTGGATATTTTGAGTATCGAAATAAAAAGCTATAGGGATGAAATGAGTCATCCAATCCACCCCCAATACCTTCTCAGCACATCCCAAATCCAACACCTTAAAATAAAAAATAAACTGATGTTGTTGAACTGACCAAGAAACCTGCGGGCAAAGAGTTGAGCTTCCCACCTTGCTTTCATCAGCAATGGTGACCATAAATGGCCTCAAAAATACCTCATTAGGGTTCCGTTTATTGATCAGAATTGGATCAGTAAAACTATCGGTGCTACTGCAAATCCTTTGATCCTTCCTACCAGTGTGATAGTATTAGGCCTGAATTGATTCCTGGCCACATTCAGTTTGATCTCTTGTGGATTCCCCTCATTCATAAACTCATCCATGTCCACTTCAATCATTGTAATTTCCTCTTAATCGTCCGGTTGAGCACTAATTTGATGAATCTGTCTATACCTACAAACCTGTCCAGGCTCATATTTTTTGCTGCTTTTATAACAAAGATGATTCTCTCTTCGGTACTGCTGCTCTTGCAGTGTAATTCTCTCAAACCCCTTAGATTTGGGTCTCCTATTCACCCCATTCCCACCCTTGAAACCTGGTTGTTCCCTGGATGCTTATATCCTCCTGATAATTCATTCACACCAGGTGTTTTTTGGCTTCTTTTACTAGACAACTCCAAATTTAGCTCCTGGAGTAAAGCTATTTCTATTATTTGTTGTAGGTTAGTAGGTTTAAGCATTTTAACCATAGGCTTAATCTCCTCCTTCAATCCACTTATAAAGCTAGAATAAAACAAGTCTCGTACATCCTTGAATCTTTGCATAAAATCAAAGTTTTCAACTCCTCAAATGATTCCTGATAAAGCCTGACAGTAGATTTCTGCTACAGTTTATTAAATTACTCGATTTCATCCCTTCCTCCAACTTCACTAAACCTTTTTACCAAAGCTTCACTAAAATCTTCAAATTCATATTACCCCTAACAAAATTTTCACCCTGACACCATATCTCAGCCTTCCCTTCCAAGTAAATTTCCACTATTTCAACCCTATTTGACAGGGGAACATTATAGTAGTGTAGGGATTTCTGACATTTACTCAATCATTCCTTAGGTTTACTACCACAAAAAGAAGTTAAAGCTATTTTGCTTGATTACTGTTAGTATTAACTGCAGCATCCTTCCAAATAGGCTGATTCACATTCTCATTAAAAATGACATTTTTTTTAATAGAAACACCAGGGTGAGGGAGTTATGTATTGGGTTCCCCAGGCCCTATAGCAAGATTAACATTTGCTACATAGAGTGCGTCTAGATCCCTAGACATTAAGGCAACATAGTTGCTCCAAAAGTCCTAAACTATCAATATAAATAACTGTACAAGATTAACTGAATCTATATTGAAGTTGCGATCCAAAAGAGAGAATCTCCACCCCATGTGTTAATTCTCTCCCTTGGCCAGGCACTTTCAACATCAAAGGTAATATGAAGTTTCAAAAGTTTGTATCAGTGATGCGCAATAGAGCAGCATCGTCGAAGTCCCAGAATAGGGAAGGAGAGTTGCAAACCAGGTTGGCAGTGTTCCAATGCACAGCAGTTTCATATTATCTCTATACCAGTTATCCAGAGTCCCGCATATCAGAAAGAATAAAATTTAGCAGTATCTATTCAATATCATATTTGTTTCCGGAAACTCGAATAGATGGGATAGACTCTTTGTCAAAGGTGATGAGACCTCTAATATGGTTAGGAATATTAGATATGGAGAGGTCGTGATCAGAATCAGAATGGTACTTAGCAAGTGCATCAGCTACAGTATTACCCTCTCTAAAGACATGCTGAAGATGAGCTCTTCCTAGCAAAGATTTCACCTTATAGACTTTGTCAAAAAGTTCCCACGGCGCAGTGTAGGGATTATTAATCATTTGAACAGCAAGTTTAGAATTAGATTCAATTATAAAAGTATGATCCATCAAAGGGAAAATATGACTAACATATGAAATGGCATCAATTTCTGCTAATAACGGTGAAACTGCAGTAGAGGCAGCAGTATTGATCTTAATTGGACAACCAGAAGAATTTCTAGCGATAAGACCAAAGGAAGCTTTGTTAACGCACCAAGAAACATCCACATTAATTTTTATATACCCAGGCTTTGGCCTTTTCCATACAATCTTCAATATGTTAGGCTTGGGAGGAGGTCTCAGTAGGGGTGCTAAATGCCTAAAGGAGGCTGGGATGTGTCCAGAGGCAAGTAGTCTAGGGGGACACACATGTAATGTTAGTTTGATCAAGTTTTTCACCTCATTACAGATAGAGTTGACTAAAATGGGCTTGTTGTCAAATAAAAAACCATTCCTTGCCTTCCAGAGACCCCAACATACCAGGGAAGGCAGGATTTTACAATAAATACGCTCAAATTTAGGTAGATCACTACAGTTCCAGAATATGTAAAACCTTTGGGGAATGGAGTGAAGAGCATTAAGGTTAAAATTGATCAAAGATGCAAAGTGAGACCAGACAGCATGAGCCGTATGACAGGATATGAAGAAATGCTGAATAGAGTCTGAATCATAGCAAACAGGACATTTAGATGCTAGACTAAATCCACAGTTAATGAGCACTTCATCAAATGGGAGAAATGAATGTAATAGTTTCCATGTAAAAATACTAATCTTTTTCTGCAAAGGAATGCTCCAAAGAGAAGTATTTGCCATGGAAATACCTGATGATGCAGTTATGGCCCTGTAAGCTGACTTAAAGGAGAAATTACCTGAGACCTCAGGTTTCCAAATCAATCTGTCATCCCTTCCCAATGTTATTTCTGCCCTCTGTAAAAACAAAAGCATATCATGCTCTAGGAAGGACGAAATCTGATCTAGGATGAAGTTTCTATTAGTAATAAAATCAGCAACTGTAGTGTCAGGAAATTGAGAGATAATGATCTCTGGAATATGGTTTATGAGGGGGCCATTCAGACACCAGTTTGCTGACCAAAAATTACAGCTACCCTGGCCATGGATTATGGTAGAGTTGTGTTCAGAAAATGAGTTGACAGAAGAAATTCTTTTCCATGCCACAGATTTTCTATGGGATGGAGGAAGTGCTCATAGCAATTTAGACCATAAGGAGGTACCAAGTTGACTCTTCCACCATAATTTAACAGAACAAGACTCAATTATAGCTTTAACAGATCTAAAACCTAGTCCATCCAATTTAAAAGGCATGGCTAAATCTGCCCATTTTTTCCAAACCCTATTATTCTTATCCTCAGATTTTCCCCAAAAGAAATGAGACATTTTTTTCTCAAATAATTTAATGATACCTTTAGGGGGATTAGTAACAGTCCAAATATGTTGAGGAATTGAATAAAGACATGATTTGATTAAGACCATTTTCCCTCCTCCACTCAGCCATTTGTTTTTCCAATTTAGAAGCTTATGATCAATGCTGGCCAACAGAGGATGGTAATATCTCATTAAAGTTCTTCCTCTAAAAACTGGACAACCTAAGTATTTAAAAGGAAAAGATCCTTTTTTCATTCTTAGAATAGTTTTGACCTGGTTAAGCCTAGCTGGTGTTGCTCTGTTACTTAGATAAAAGTCTGATTTTTCAAAGTTAAAATTTTGGCCTGATGTACACTCAAATACCTCAAGGAAAGCTTTGATCTTAATTAGATTTGACTTTGATGCTTGCATGAAAATAATCGTGTCATCCGCATACATAAGGTGAGAAACTGCAGGAATAGAGGCTGGAATCTGAAAACTAGCCAATCTATTATTATGGAATATAAAAGCTAAACTCCTAGAGAAAGCTTCAGAGAATAGATTGAATAGGAAGGGAGAAAGAGGGTCACCTTGTTTGATTCCTCTTGAGGGTTTGAAAAACCTACAGGATTCCCATTTACAAGTACAGAGAAATATGCTTGTGACAAATTGTTCATAAAAGCATTAAGAAAATTCCCATTAAAACCAAACTTCTGTAATATTTGTCTAAGAAAGTTCCAATTTATTCTGTCAAATGCATTTCTTAAATCCAATTTCAGAATACAGTTAGGTGTCCTATATTTCTTATCAAGAAATCTGATCATTTCCTGTAGGTATAGGATATTATAAGATATGTCCCTATTTTTCATGAAAGCTGATTGATTAGGTGAAATTAAGCTTTCCATATAAGGTTTTAACCTTTCCATTAACACTTTAGAGCATATTTTATTTAGCACATTAGAAAGGCTAATTGGCCTGAAATCATCAAATGAACTTGGGGTGGGTTTTTTGGGTATCAAGGTAATCCAGGTACTTGAAATACCCCTGGGCAGAACAGTTCCAGCAATAAAATCATTAACAGCTGAAATCAAGTCAATTTTAATGATAGACCAGCACTTAGTGTAAAATTTTGGAGAGAATCCATCTGGACCTGGGTTACTGATCTTGTTCAACCCCTTTATAACTTTTTCCAACTCTGTTTCAGTAACCAGAGAGCCTAGAATTTGATTATCCCTGTTCTTAATAATATTTGGAATTTGACTCAGGAAATGGGGATAGTAGGTTTCATTAGATATCTGAGATGGCTCAGTGAGTAATTCAGAAAAATAATCTATAGCAGCATTTTGAATTCCCAACTGAGAGTTAATCCAATGGCCTGAACCATTCTTTATTTTAGTAATCTGCAATTTACAATTCCTTTCCAGAACAACCTTATGAAAGAAGGTTGTATTGTTATCACCTAACTTATGCCATTTAAGTCTTGCTTTTTGCTTCCAAAATTTTTCTTTTTCCTTTAAAGCTTTAAGCAATTGTGCATTTTTCTCATTAAGTTTTACCCTTTCCGAGGTAGAGGGTGTCAAGTCATAGATAATTTCCTGAGATCTTAATGCTTCCTCAGCCTGTTTAACATTAAAGTCAATGTTGCCAAAGCAATCCCTATTCCAAATCTTAAGAACTTTCTTAAGTCTAATCAGTTTTAAATAAAATCTGAGCATGCCTGTTTCAGCTAGTGGTAAATTCCAATAGTTATTAATTACTCCAGTAAACTCAGTCCTTTGAAACCATGCATCAATAAATCTGAAAGGCTTTGGATTGGAAGTGGTTGAAGAAGAGATCTGGAGAAGAAGGGGTGCATGATCAGAAGACTGCCTATTCAGAATTTGGATGGAAGAGGATGAGAATTTAGAGTTCCATGGGATAGTACTAAGCCCTCTATCTAGCCTCTTAGAAGTAGGGTTCCTTAGCCTAGCATTACACCAAGTAAAAAGGTTGCCCACTGTATTAATTTCTTGTATCCCAATCAGATTTATCCAAGAGTTAAAGTCCCTAATGCTACCCAAGCCAGGAGAACTAGGACCTCTGTACTCAGACAAAGAGGTAATAGAATTAAAGTCACCTATAAAAATTGTTTCTCCTTTAGAAATAGGCTGTAGCTCATTCCATAGCCTTTTCCTACCATCCCTACTCCTAAGAGCATAAATAAAGACAGCATCCATATTCCAGTTTAGGTATTGGTGCAAAATAGTAACATGCATAAATTGTTCATGAGAGGATAACAGAGAGACACTAAGTGAGTTAGTCTACATTAACCAAATTTTCCCATTATCCAGAGTCAAATTATGAGCAAAGGAAAGTTTCTGCATATATGCTTAACAAGAACTATTATCATGCATAGGTTCAATAATACAAAGCAGCTGTATTTTCTTTAGTTTGCATAGATTAGAAAGCCTAAGCATTGAAGTATCCATGCCTCTAAGATTCCACACTAAGCAATTTACATATGAGTTGACTATCATTATTCAGATGATTTTGAACTTTTTGTGGCAGATCTAAGCATCATCTTGTTCAATTGACTCAGATAATTGTTTTTCTTTAATTTAGACTTACCTTGTTGCTTACCTATAGGGGGCGAAGTGGTAGAATTGTGATGATCAGAACTGGCCTCCATAGTTGACTCAGCTTCAGTTATTTTCTCTTGTTCCTTGGGGCAATCCTGGTGAGCCTGCAAAACAGAGAATCTGTTTGCCATCTTTCCATACTGGGAAAGTGGGGTTTTGTGATTTGGACTATACATAGGTATTGAAAAAGATCCTATCTGAATATCATCTTTAGCATATGACAGAGTAGCTGGTTTGGATAAAGCCGTTTCATTCAGTAACCTAATAATAGAATTATCCGAGCTATCCTGAGTATAAGTATTAGGTTTAGGAGATCCCTCAGCATTAGTGATAACCAGAGAAGGTGAGCTATGTGGTAAAATGTGATGAGAGCTGTTATGGATTTCTACATTACTATCACTCAGTGGGGATGAATGGTCTTCCTCAAAGTCTAGGAACAGAGGTGGCTTATCAAATTTCTTTCCAGTAGGCTGCCAAAATGTTTGGGGCACAGGCTAAATTGGATTTGTATCCTGAGTTGTTCCATTGGTAGGCAGAGAATTAGCTTTACATTGAGTCAGAGAATGGCCAAGTTTTAAATAGTGATCACAGTACAAAGGTACATCCTCATATTCAACTTGGTATTTTCTATTGTTAGCTATAGAGCCCAACCTTATGAAGTGATTCAATGGTTTTTGAAGATCTATTTCCACACAGAAATTTATAGTTGATGGCCTTGTAAGCATATCAGTGGCAAGATCATTTTTGATAAAACTGCCTATGCTATTCCCTATTGTCTCAATGGAGGCTGAGTTATATTTGTATAATGGAACTTCCCTTATAGTACACTAGATAGGAACTATTGGTGATTCTATATGTGTAGAGAATTCAGGGGTCCATTTTAAAATCTTCAGGGAAATACCATTGAAATTCCACACACATTTCATCCAGCATCTTTGATAATCATTTATCAATTCAAATCTAATTAGAACATGCTTATAGTCCAGGGAGCCAAACTGATACTTACCTTCAAACCCCACTGTTTTGAACGCTTGCTCCAAAAGATCCATTGAGATTCTACCTTTTGTAAACTTGCCCACCAGAGCATTAGCATAATGGGCAGAAAGCGTGGCAATCTGATCATCTGAGTATAGACACGAAGGATCCCCTAGGTGGAGCGTTTTAGGAATGATTTCTGGATTATTGGGAAGGGTTTTCGAGAGGGGCGGAGATTTGTTCTGTAACACGGCTGCGAAGGATTTAGGGGGGATTTGTTCGCTTGTGGTTGCCGCCATATTGGCTGGCAACGGGAGAGGAAGATCGGCCTCGCAGAAGATGGCTCGGGCTAGCCGTTTCCGGCAAGAAGCCGTTAGCGGCGAACGGAGGAGATGAAGGATGTTTCAGAAATCGTTATTCGTTGGGAAATGTGCCTGAGAGAAAATGCAAGATGCTGTTTACTTGTATAAATATTGGTATAAATATTAAAAATGACCTTAGGATTCATCAGAATAGGAGAGTTACTTTTGAAAAAGAGTTGTTCAGATCTGACCTCGGTTAGCTCCGTATCCTTGTTCTTTACACCTCCAATTGTAGAACCAGTAGCTTGAGCCTCTGTGTATGAATAAGAATTTCCAGCCACCTTATTTCCTTTAATCTTCTGGAATGTTCCCAAAGCTTGAATCATCTCCACATTCTCATCAAGCCTAGTATCCAAGCGTTCCTGCTGCTTGTTGAGCTCGGTTTGAAACTCTACTTGTAGCTCCTGCTGAAGAGATCGCAAATAAGAATCGATCGTCGTATTAACCCGTGCATTGTTGGCATCCATTTTCTCATTGAATTCACGGTTCTGATTCCTCCATTCTTAAGTGTTATCGTTCAACTTGTTCTCCATTTCTTTGAAGTGATTCTCCATAGTTCGGTGCCTTATTGCTTCCGCCATTGCAAAGGTTTTGCAGCTCTGATACCAAATTGTAATGATCTGGTAGGATCCGAATGCAATTAAACCAAAAGAACACTAGCACAAATTGTTGCAGATTTGAATTAACAAAGAAGAACGGGAATGAGATGAGAAAACATAAGATTAAGATGAGAAGAGAAGATTTAGTTACATTGATCACCCAATATGATAACCAACTTCTTTAGCTGATCCACCTTATATCCCCAGCTCCAACTTCCTTTTAGCATAACGGAATGAACAGACTTCTAGTTTTGGTTGTTGAAGACTAGCCCCTTTTAATCACTTAACCAAATGGCCCCTAAACTTTAATCAAATTTCATTCCAATCCCCCGTTCATAACATCTATAATGGGTTTAATAAAAATATATGATTGGTGGAAATTGAACCCATAACATTTAAGTTTTTTATGCAATGCTCTTAACCACAAATTCAACATATATATCACCTTGGTAATTTATTTGAGTTGTTCATTTATATACATATATTAGATTATATATATTTTATAAAAATGACTTTCAAATAAAAATGAATTAGTTTAATTATTAATTTTTTGTATTTTATTCATTAAATACGACAACATGTTATGATAAAATGTAATGAATTATAAGTTGGAACTGTAATTGTAAGTTAAAATTTTAAGATATACTTAATTAAATATAATTAATTAAACAATGTAATTAATTCTGATGCATTAATGAATGAATAAAATAACTTAAAATTTCTAATAGTTAAACTTCTAACTTAGAATTTTCAACTTATATTATTTTTGTAACAATTTCAACTTACAATATTTTATAGTAAAATAAAATATTTTAAAAATAGCTTATATCAGTAATTTTATTTGTCTTTATTGTATATGTACTTAAACTTATATTTGTATTCAAAAACTCATTAGATAAATGACTAAATTTAGTTGTCGAGTTAATTCAAATAGACAAGTACGACACGACTTAACACGTGGAACGACCATTTCTCGATTTGTGCGTGGCATCCTTGCGCAGGGGCCATGCTAATCTTCTTTGTATCGTTCCAATTTTATCGGATGTCCCCGAAGGACGAGCACGAAACGAGCACGAAACTACACGAAATGGAACAAAACACGATAGGCACGAGCACGACAGTGGATCTCAAATTATAAAAGAACGAAGGCACAACACAAAACCAACTCTAAATTACTACGAGTCAAAACCAAGAGAACTTTGAAAAAAACTAGTATCCATGTCAGATTAATAGACTCTCGAGTTAAATTTGTGTCTAATCCAGGAGAATTAAAGGGGTCCGTGTGATGCGGATGAAAAATGTACTAGAGCCTCAATTAGAGCATCTCCAATAGTTTGGGGGTCTTCTTTTTTTTTAGGTTTCCACGTGGCAAGCTTTGATTGGGACTTCAATTTGACCTAAAGATAGAAGTTTTCTAACTGTATTTTTGGAACTTTTAATTACCAATGAACTGTAAAGTCATTAACATATCCATTCAAATTTTGGTAAACTTTTACATGCCTTTCTTATTCGCGCTTTATTTTTTAAAAAAACTGAGAATTTTTTCAAATTAATCTAGAATGATTTCCTTCTGCCGTACAGAAAAATTTATCGATTAGTTTCAGGTTGAGACAAATTTCAACAATCATCCAAGGCTACTTCATGGCCTTCTTTATTAACAAATCTTCGGTGAACGCGAATAATTCTTTCGCCTTCTCCATTACAAAATTCAAGGGTTCTATCTACTCTTCATCACACAACTCATTGCATATTGAACCTTCAGCTCAACTTTCTCAATATTCAGAAAACATGCATTAGATTTCTCAGCTAATTCAGAAAACAAAGAAAATACTGTTGCTAAAATGGTTTAAAATATTACCATATCTTCAGGTGTTTATCCACTCCTTTTATTCCTCTCCAAACGCTCATAAAAACCGTGAAATTTCTTTATAGCTGCTTGAAGTCTTCCCCAATGACATTCTAAGGCTGTATAGTCTTGAGGTTTATCAAACCAGTCCATATTTTCTCTCCAAACTTGGAGAATTTGACTCCATAGAGTTTCATGATTTTTACCAACTTCAACATATGCATCACACGAGACATGTAGCCGAGCATTTGTAAGAGCAATATCTCCAGAAATAGTTCATTGTCGAATAATTGGTGGAATGGTTTTTGGAATTTGTGAGGTTTTTTTTCTTTACCGGGGCACTTAGGATGCCTGAGGAGGTATAGAGACATAAACTTCATTTGGAGTGTTCAGTAAATTTGGATAAGAAAAGTTGCCTCCATTCTGCTAGTGAGTTTGATGAGAAATTTGGGCATTAAATGGATTAACAGAAAAAGTTTGTGGATATTGAAGGTTTCTTGACACAATTGTATTATGAATTTGATCAAGAAGCTTGATGCCTTTCAAATAAGTTGCAAGGATTGTTTGCTAGTAATTACCAAGAGCATATGTGCCTTCAATCACATCAATCAGTTTTTAATGCAATTTATTTGTGTACAAAATAGATGCAGTTCACTGATCATTACTTCTCATTGCAAGACATGTTCTTGTATTGCAGGGTTTGTCAGCTTTTTTACCTACGTTGTACAATGGCACTCTTTTTGTTTACCTTAGCTCATAATCCAGAGGAAAACAATTTGAACCAAAAAAAAAGTATATAGGAAAATTTTATTCCTTTGGCTAGGGGACATTAACTAGCTTACTTTGGGCCTAATTGGCCTCTCTAGTGTTGTTTAGAATACCAATCCATATGAGAATACTAATCTCATTTGAGAATATTGTAATGTACCCCTCATTCTTAATAGGTACCAGACCATATATGTATATATAATGTATCCTTACAGACCTAAGAATACAAATCTCAAAGCATGTATACAATCCAGCAATATCGATCTCTATATACCCCTATATGTGCCCATGTATGCTAATTTCATTTATATCAATCTCAAATAAGGTTTGAAAGATATCAATCTCAAATTATTTCAAATTTAATCACTAAGGAAATTCGTAGCTACTTTCTAAACTAAAAGCATATTCAAACCCATAAGATAACTGTATGAATTCTAATGCAGTCAAAACGGAATGGAACAGAAAGGAAAGGAAACATAAAGGGAAATTGGAGGAATAATTGGTGCGGAGCAGATGAAAAATCTATTAGTTTGGAGAAGACGTAGTCATAGAGCTTGTCATGGCCGAAGAATATGACGACGATGATATAAATGTTACAGAGAATGGAGAGTTGTTTCACAGTCTTCATCAATCCAAAATGTTGTGAAGATTCTAATGCCAAATCACTCTCAAAATTTTGGTGCGAAACTTTGGTTGTATCAATTTATTTTATTTTCTTACATCACACTGAAGTCCTAATTAAAATCTAAAATATGGCACCTAAAAACAAGGAAGACCCTCAAACCATTGGTGATAAAAACGTCTCCAATGGTAAGCTACAATATTTATAGTTTGTCTTGCCATGTCCTTTTTTGAGCGGGTGAGTTGGCAAGTTACCCACTTCTTCAATGGTTAGCTACGCTATTTAAAATTTGATAGGTATCTTGATAGGTCTCACTTATTTAATTTTAAAAATAATTTTAAGCATAATTATGTCATAATGACTGCATTTGTAAGTATCTCTTATTATTAATTTTACGTGACTGCATTAGTAAAATGTCAGAAATAATAAATAATTATATACTAAAATAATTCATTACACTTCAACCGCTCGATAAAGTGGTGGTTTAAATTCATTATTGAATTATACAAAAAAATAAAACAATTTTTTAAAAATAAATCCACCTTTGATGGTGGGGGGTTTGGCAGACCCCTACCCATTTATTAAATAAAAGAAGGATACAAAGAAAGAGGGGGGCTTAATACCGTACCTCTGGGGATTCATCTGATGATCTTATAATCTAAACATAAATCTATTGCTAACCTGACGATCAACAGAGAAAAGTTTGTGGCCTAAAGTTACATGATTAATTGATTACATTAACCTAACATGAGGAGTTCCTCGGCATCAACCTTGACATGTGCAGACACTAAGTTGGGCAAATCTGTCGAACCGAAAAGATTGTTAACCTGTTTGGAGCTGGCTAGTTTTGCGAGGGAGTCCGCAGCGCCATTAGCTTCTCTGAAAGCGTGATGCATTGAGTAGTTCATTCCTTTGAGAAGATTCCAAATTCCTCTGATCATTGGCAAAATCTTCCACGGTATCTTAAATTGTTGTTGGAGCATCCCGAGCAGGACTCTTGAGTCAGTTTCTATGTCAATGACAGTGATCCCTCTGTCACGGGTTAGTTGAATACCATGCAGCAGTGCTATGGTTTCGGCCTGCAAAACAGTTTCAGCTGGAATGGATTTTGACAAAGCAACTATTACATGAATAGAATGGTTCCTGATTATACATCCAATGCCTGCAGTCCCATTGTTAGTGAAGGAGCCATCAGTATTTAGTTTGTAATTATGAGGCAGTAGCCATTTAATAATTCTGATAGATCTATGTTTCACTGGTTTGTGGTACAGCATCTTCGGTGTATTAGAGAGATCCCATTTGCAATCTAGTTTGAAAGCCAGGAGGGTGTCATTGAAGTGATAAAGAATTCGTTTGAAAATTATCTGTATGTTTGGCTTTGTACCCTCGAATAAATATGAGCATCTGGCACACCACAGGTACCAGTTCACAACACAAGGTATGATACAGATCAATTTTACGGATGGGCCAGTAGTGGAGGTTACATTCCAATAGAAGTAGATTCTATCCCAAAGAAGTTCGAAAGAGCTATTTGGCAAGTTGAAAGTAGAATTCACTCTTCTCCAGATCTGGTCTACTTTTATGCAAGAGTTGAAACAGTGGTGAATTGTTTCGGATTCGGTAAAACAGAAGCAGCATTGTGAGGGGAGTTGGAAATGGAAGTCCTCTAGGACATCTGGAAAAGCAACAAGTCTATTTAAAATTTTTCAATTAAATATACTGAGCTTCCTCGGTAGTAATTTAGACCAAAGATGGGAGTAAGATGGAATTATTATTTTCTTGGATCGGAGCAGCTCATAAGCTGATTTAACGGAGAAGAATCCTGAGTTGCTTGGTTTCCAGATTAGAGAGTCTTCATAACCTGGGGATAGAGAGTAGACTAGGTCCAGGTTTTGTAAGATTTGGTCTGGTAGATGATTCCTTAGCTGGGCAGAGTAGAATGGCTTATTTTGTAGAAATTCAGCCACTGTTAGGTCGTGAGATGGGGGGTCTGAGGGATCAGTTAAATGATCAGTTAATGGACCCATAGAGGTCCAGTTTGAGCTCCAAAAAGAAACCCGTCCAGATCCTAGGATGGTTTTGGTGTTGCTAAGCACTGTGTGATTAATCTCTTTGATTCGTTTCCAGGTTCTGGAGGTTTTATGTGTGTCAATTATTGACCACATGGTTTTAGCCCATAACGACTTCCCTGTTTGTAGTTTCCATCACAGCTTTAGGGCAAAGGCTTTTGTCAGTGTGTTCAGGTTTCTGAAGTTGATGCCATTTTCTGCTGTGGGATAACATAGGTTAGGATATGACCTCCATGATCTGTTTTTCTGTGAGGTGTTTGATTTATTTTGCCAAAACAAAGTAGCTAGAGCCTTATGAATTTGGTTGATGATATGTGTGGTTGGTTTTAAAACTGTTATGAGATGTATTTGCATGGAAGACAGAACATGTTTGATTAAAGTTGTCCTTCCTGTAGGAGAAAGAGTCTTATTGTGCCAAAGGTTAATTTTGTTTTGCACAGACTGTAACATGCCTTGGAAGATTGAGTTTTTTGCTCTACCTGTGAAAATGGGGCACCCCAAGTATTTGAAGGGAATGGATCCTTCCATCATGGTTGATTCTCTTTTGATCGAGGAGACGATTCTGTTCGGAGTGTTTTTTGATAAATAGAATGTTGATTTCTCAAAATTAACCTTCTGTCCAGAGGCTAATTCAAAAGATTTCAGGAAGCTCGTTATCGTGTGTAGTCCCCGTTTGGAATATTTTAGAAGAATTGTTGTGTCATGAGCATAGGACAGGTGCGAAGAAGTTATCATCCCCTGTGGTAGCTTGTATGGCTGAATGTTTCCGAACTGGTATAAAAATTTTAGGTTATGTGAGAAGGCTTCAGCCATAAGAATGAAAAGCAGGGGGGATAGTGGATCCCCTTGCTGTATACCCTTGGATACAGGGAAGAAACCTACAGTTTTTCCATTGATGAGTAGAGAGAAGTACGCAGACCGGATGTTTCTCATAATTAGCTCGACAAACACACTGGAAAAACCTTGTTTGAGAAGGACCTTAGTTAAAAAAGGCCATGAGACTCTATCGAAGGCTTTCATCATATCCAGTTTGATTATCATATTGGTTCCTTTGGTTTTCGAGTGTAGGTGGTTAGTGAATTCTTGCATGAGCAGAACATTATCTGCTATTTCTCTTCCAGAAATGAAAGCAGATTGTTCCGGACTGATGAACGAATCGAGGTAGACCTTGAGTCTCGTTAAGAGTACTTTTGAGAAGATTTTATTTGAGAAATTACACAGGCTAATGGGTCTGTAGTCTCGGAAGGAGGAACAGACATCTTTTTTGGGTATTAAAATGAGTTGGGTTGATGATATGACTTTGGGAATATCTTTCCCAGCAAAGAAATCTTCCACTTCTAGCAGGACATCGGTTTTTATAATATTCCAGTACTTCTGGAAGAAGAAACCAGAGAACCCATCCGGGCCTGGCGCTGAATGGGTGTTCATAGAAGTAACTATGTTAGTAAGCTCTTCCATACTGATTTGTTTGAGTAGGTTCGAGTTCATTTCATTTGTTACTACTATCGGAATGTTCTCTATTAGCCATGATGTATTAATTCCTGTTGGATCTGATGGTTCATCAGTGAGAAGGTTGGAGAAGAAGCTGATTGCTTCTTTCTCAATATCTTCAATAGAATTCAACCAGGTTCCTTCACTTGATTTGATAAGAGAGATAGTTTGTTTTTTTATGTTTGGATTGGAATAAATGATGGAAGAATTTGGAGTTCGCATCACCTTCTTTCATCCATTTAATTCTTGATTTTTGCTTTAAATAAGTTTCCTGGTTATTGAGTGCCATTCTCAGTTTCGCGTTAGCTAAATTTAAGGCTTGTTGGTTTTCAATGGATTCATGGAGTTGTAAATCTCTTTCAGCATTGAACACCAGGTCCTCACTGAACTTTACAATGTCAAAAACATTGCCAAATACCTCTTTGTTCCAGCTTTTAAGTGACTGTTTTAGATTTTTAAGTTTGAAAACTAGCTTTTCATCCCTTTGTGGCTTGTGTGAGAGTTCCAAACATCTTCCACTAGCTTCATGGAAGAGGGGTGAGTAACCCAACATTCTTGAAATTTAAATGGTTTTGGGGCAGTTTTGGGGGTGATTTCAGAGACAAATAGCAGTAAGGGGGTGTGGTCCGACCCCTCTCTGGATAAGGTTGTAATATTGGAACTGGGGAAGTTTGACCACCAAAGAGAATTTGAGATTCCTCTATCAAGCCATTTCTAGACCCTTCCCCTAGTTCTCATCCCTGTCCAGGTGAAAAGGCTGCCCGAGGTTGGAATTTCAGAGAAGTTTTGGTCAAAAAGGAAGTTATTAAAGTTCCTTATACTGTTTTGATTAGGAGTAGAGTACCCTATGTATTCTTCATTTTTTGTGATTACATTAAAGTTGCCTATTAAACATAGTGGTTCCTGTTTCAGAGTTGCTAGATCTTGCCAGAGTTTATTCCTTTCATGGATTAAGTGCTTTGCGTAGACAAAACCTATCCTGCAGTCTGCCGACAGAGTGGGGGATTTAATAATCACAATAATCAACTGATCTTCCACCTTAAGAATGTCTAGTGTAGTGTCTGCATCCCACATTAGCCAAATTTTGTTGATAGGGTTTGCATAGGAGTTGCTGAAGCCAATTTCTCTGGAGATGTTTTGGATTTGGTCTGAGTTTAGCATGGGTTCTATTAGAGCGCAGAGTTTGATAGAGTTACACCTTTTAATATTTTTGAGACGGGATTGAGTGGGTTTATTACCTATTCCTCGAATATTCCATGCACATATATTCATACTATTCATGGATAAACTTTGGAGAGGTTCAATAAGGAACGGGTGAAAACCATTTTTGGAGTGGAGGAGTAGTTTTTTTGGTGTATTTTCTCTGTTTATGTTCTGATTGAGGATGGTTAAGTTTGAGGATGTTTGTTAGTCTTAACTGATCATTAAGTAGGTTTGCCTTAATTTGTTCGAAGTTTAGATTGGCATGTTCCAATAGGTTTTCCTTTTGTTTAATTGAAATCTCTGTGTTAATCCAGTCTAGGGGCTTATGGGGTTTCCAGTCAGGTGGCCGAAAGGGAGAGACATCACCATTTATCTCTATATAACTAGAGTCATTTTTAGGGGGTTGGATCGCAAGTTGTTTAGTTGAGCTTTCAATGGGGTGTATGGGACTGGAATCAGTTCCCTTTGTAGGATCATTCTTGAGAGTGGTTGGATCAGCTGAGTGATTTTGGTGATGGGGATTTTCTGGAAGTGTGACTGTGATTCTTTCCTAGGAGAGTTGGTTTATGGTGGGGGTAATATTGCCAGAGCTCGGTTTGGGGGACCTGGGTTTGAGGCCAGTTGGTTCAGGAAGTTTTGAATGGTTTATTTCACTAGTGTCCAGCTAATTTAAGCATAACGTAGTGACAGACCTAGACAGATGTTTTTCAGAAGACAGAATCACATTATCGTTCTCAAGGGAGTTAGAGGGAACCTGTGATCCTTGTCCAAGGATCAATACTTCAGAACTTGAGTCTTTATTTCCCTGAGAGTTTCCTAACTTGGAGTCAGGTACCTGAGGTAGCTACTGGGCCTTAATGTCAGAGGTATTAGGGTCATAAATAGCTTTGGAAGAGGTACCATTTCCTTTACCTTTGAGCCTGCCTTGTTCATCAATGGAAATGGATTTGTTACCTTCCTTTGAGGAGCTGCCTTGGGGCTTCCATGGGATGAATCTGGAAGAGTTCTTTTCAGACCTACAAGCTGTATCTAGGTGGCCGAGTTTGAGGCAATTAGAACAATAGTAAGGAACTCCTTCATATTCTAGGTATTTCCAGAATCCCATATCTCTGAAACTTAGCCAAATTCTTTCCATCCTAAGTTTAGTGACGTCCAGTTCAACACAAATCCTAGCTACATGGGGTCTAGTCCTATTAAGGGAGGCTATATCCACCCTAATTGGGGTTCCAATGATGTTTCCTATGGACATAAGGACATTGAAATCAAAAAATTGTTGAGGCAGACCATACAGGGAGACCCAAATTGGTACAATAGGGGAATCTGCGTTAGGATTGAAATTGGGAACCCATTTCATGATTCGGATAGAGTATGAACCGAAGTTCCAGATTTTATGCAACCAACAGCGGTAGTAATCACCAGCAAGGGAAAAGGATATCAAAACATATCTGTTGTCCAGCAGAGTGATATTGTTTTGGCCCTTGAACCCGGCTGTGGGGAAGTCTTTTCGGAGTTTCTCCAGTTGAGGATGGCTGCGTGAGAATTTACTAATCAAGGTCCATTTGAGTGGAGCCTCTAATCTGAGACACTCCTCCTCAGAGAAATGGAGACCCGGTTCGCCTAGATGATCGATAGATGGTTTTGGGACGAAGGGCGCGTTGTGAGCTTCGTGGGGATTTGGGGGTGAAATGTTGAGAGCTTCGCAAAGTTCTTGGTTCACGGCCTGGGCATAAGAGAGCAGCGGAGGCGGTGGCTCCACCATGTTGGCGGCGCCGGAGGTGATTGGGGACGAAGACACAGAGCGTGAGAGCAAGTCGCACTGTCAGTGTGTGTAAATCGCACGTAGTTCAAGCGATTGGTATGTTCAAGCCATGATTTTTCTTTACTGGAAAATGGATATCGATGATGTGTAGTTAATTTCAACTAAAGACTGAATCTTACAAAAAAAATAAAAAATATTTATACATATTTAATATATATAAAAATTAATCTAAGATTGTGCGCGCGAACACAAACAGTGACGGTGCAATCGCAACGACCATGAAGTGTGGGTCTAGCCGATGCCAAAATGGAGTAGGTTAGCACATGAGGCAATAATTAAGGCTACCAATCAAGAGGAAGGAAACGTGGAGGAAGCAATTTGACAAAAGACACTAGCCACGTCATCATAATATACACTTAAGGTAAATGAGCGGTTGTCGTCGTGCCTCTCAAAGATAGTATTTATATGCCCAAATTAAGACTAACTATTTATATGCCCAAATTAAGACTAACTACTAAATAGTATATAGTGGTAAGAAGGGGCCGTTCACGAGGAAAATGGGGTTTTATTGAGTGTTAAAGCGTAGTTAGAAACACACGAAGATGTCATTCTAAGTGGGTGGTAATAAAGTTGGGGGATTTTGATTTTTGAAGACACTATGACTACTCTGAACAACCAAATTAACCAACACTTAGAGAAAACAATATAACTACGATCACACTAGCACGAAAGATGTAATTAAGATGATAACGAGTCTTGAGCACAATTGGTTTACATTTCTAGTCATCCTTTGATCATAATTTAATTATCTTATTTTGATGTATTAACCACATATTGTGGAGAACTTATCAACACCTTTTGAGTGAAGATATTTCTCGTCCCTCCTCGGTTATAGTTAGAGTGTGATAAAATGTATTTCCCGTGATGAATATATTATTACTGAATGAAACATATAGAGTACAAGGAGATAGACTATTACTAAAATAACTCTATCCTAGTCAACAAGATAAAAATAAATAAATTCTAATCTAATCATCTAATTGACTTATTCTAACACCCTTCAAGCGAAGCGTCGGATGCTTATTGACGCATAACTTGGATCTGAAGAACTCGAACAACGGATGAGACAACCCCTTGGTAAAGATATCTGCAACCTGAAAAGAGGTTGGAACATGAGCAACACACAGCTTGCCATATGTCACCAACAAAATGGTAGTCGATATCAATATGCTTTGCCCTCTTGTGTGCCATCGTATTCTGCGCCAAAAAGATAGCACTGCTATTGTCGCATAACAGTAAAGGTGAACCAGAGAGCGGAATCCGAAGATCACGGAGAAAATGAGTGACTAAACAACCTTTGAAGTGGTGTTGACAAGAGCATGGTACTCAGACTCAGTGGTGGAGCTAGAAACAGTGGGTTATTTCTTGGCACTCCACAAGACCATATTCTCACCAAGAAAAACAACATAACTGTAAGTAGACCGACGAGTCTCCAAATAGCGAGCCGAGTCAGCATCAAAATACCCTAACACCTCGAGAGAACTAGCAGAATGGAAGCTAAGGCCAAAAAGAAGAGTACCATAAACTTAACGTAGAATTCATGTGACTGCAGTGACATGGTAATCTTTGGGATCCTGAATATACTGACTAACCGTGTTGACCGAAAAAAGCCAAATTCGAACGAGTGATGGTGAGATACTGAAGTGCCCCGGCAAGTGAACGATACAGAGTCAGATTCTTGAATGAAGGACTGGTCAAATTATGCAATTGAGAACTGGGCAAATGGCATAGAGACTGGTGCAACATTAGACAAACTGGCCCGAGTCAGAATATTCCAAGCATACTTTGCTTGTCCAAGAAGTAACCCTGAAGAGGTAGGCAAAACTTCAAGGCCAAGAAAGTAATGAAGAGCACCAAGATCCTTGATCGCAAACTCTCTGTGTGTCCGATTAATGAACTGTCAAAAAAGAATCGATTCATTTCCTGTAAGGAAGATGTCATCTGCATACACAAGAAGACACGGTAACGATGACCCTCTAGAGAGAAAAAATAAAGAAATATTGGCTGAGCTGCACTGAAACCCAAGTTGAGTCAAATAACTATTGAAGCGCTGGAACCATGCCCGAGGAGCTTGCTTAAGACCATGGTCTTTTGCAAGCGAAAAACATAGTCCGGATGAACGGGGTCTTAATATCCAATGGATTGCTTCATATAGTCTGGAGTATCAAGAACGCCATTAAGAATAGCATTCTTGACATCCAGTTAATGATGTGGCCAAGAGAGCATGGTGGCAATGGTGAGAATAGTCTAAACAGTGGAGGCTTTGGCTACCAGACTGAAATTGTGGTCAAAGTAAAAACCTGGTATCTGCGAGAAGTAGTGCGATTGAGACACCAAAAACCTTTATACTGCAAGTTGTAGCCAATAAATACACAGAATAATGAGAGAAGACATCTTGTGGTTGTCAAAAGAGTAAACAAATAGGAAAACCCGACAACCAAAAGCATGAAAATTGGTGTATATAAGAACCTGACCATTAATAACTTCATATGGTGATCGTCCACCAAGAATAGGAATAGGCAACCGATTTATGGTATAAGTGGTTGTAGAAAAGGTGCCAGACCAGTGGGAAAGAGAAACATGAGACTGATACAACATAGACAAACCCATCTCAATAATGTGGAGGTGCTTGCGCTCAGCCCGACCGTTCTGCTCAGCAGTATACAGGCAAGAAATCTGGTGGTGAATGCCCATTGTTTGAAAGTGAGAGTGTAAGTGACCATTTAAGAACTCAGTCTCTGCATCTTTTTGAAACACCTTAATGGTGGAAGAGAAGTGATTCTCCATAGCGATAAACATCCCAAAAATCAGATTTGTGGTGCGGTGGGTAAAACCACAAAAGTCAGGAATGACCATCAAGAAAAATAGCATAGTAGAAGAAACCATCAGCTAGTAAAATAAGAGAGGGCCTTCATAAATCACAATGAACTAGATCAAGTACCCTAGCAGCACGTTCATCATTGGTATGAAAAGATAAACGTTTCCCTTTAGTTTTTTCACAAGCTTCACAAAGGGTGGGTTTAGGTAAAACCGATGAGACAAATAAGAATCCTAAGGCACACAAACAAGAAATAACGGAATGTCGAACATGACCAAGTCTAGCATGCCAAATTTCAAAAGATGCACATAGCTTATTTGAATCCACTGTAGATAATAAAACATATAAACCATAGTCCAAAACATAAAGCCTATCTTCAATATGATCGTGACCCAAGGTTTCATTAGTGATTTTATGCCGAATAATAAATGAATGATCATCAAAGCAGAAAACCACATTTAATCCCTAGTTAGTTAGCTAATCGATAGCAACTTTTTAGTGATATCAGGCACAGTAAACACATCATAAAGATTCAAATACTTAGAGATATGAGAATCACCAATATGATTAATGGGAAGTTGAGAACCATTACCAACATAGACGCGGGCAGACCATTGTACGGTGTCACATGATTAATAGCAGTGGGAGACGATGCCATGTGTTTTGTGGTGCTAGAATCCAAAATCTACTTGGAGCCATGGTATAGGGATCAAGATGTGCAAACCAATGGAGCGATTGTAGAGACGTGAGAACACAACTGTTGGTGTGTGTACACATGCACAGAGATCACCTACTGGTGCATGCAGAGAACGCGCTGGAACACCTAAGGGTTCGTGCTATCATGCGCAAGAACTCCTGCTAGCGCGTGGATCTGACGCACTTAGCACTCGTTGATGCATCGCCAGACGAACATGCCAAACTGCATGGAGATTTGCTGTAGAAGAGCTATGTCCAACGATGAGAGAGAAGCTGAAAATCCTATCAGGAGACCATTGGTGCTGAGATAGACGCTGGTGATATAATGTTGGTGAGAGAATATCGATGAAGGAGGTCGCCGGTGCTCTCGAGGAAAGAACCCAGCCGGAGTCGATGAAGCTAGGGAGCCGGACACGAAGCCGCTGCCAAAGAAATTTGCTGCTGGGAAAAGAGAGGCACCGCAGGAAAATTGAAAATCCACCGGTAAGAGTTGGCTGGAAGTTGACCATAAATTGACCGGAAGTTTACCGGACAGAAAAAGAGGGGGGAGGGAGGCCAACAAAAATTAGGGTTTAAGGTTTTGGATTAGAACTTGCTCTGATACCATGATAAATGTATATCTCGTGGTGAATATATTATTACTGAATGAAACATATAGAGTACAAGGAGATGGACTATGACTAAAGTAACTCTAGCCTAGTCAACAAGATAAACATAAATCTAATCTAATCTAATCATCTAACTAACTTATTCTAACTGAGTGAGCGATCAGTGCCGCACAATAACCCTTACCCTAGGGTCACTTTAGACGATCGGTGTCATAAACTTCCCTGAAGATAGAAATACACATGGAGACCCAACACAACTATCACAATTTCCTACAAGCAAGAAACACATAGATATCACAAATATATTTACAAATAACGACTACGAGGATTAGTTTTCATGCTAATCATTATTAGTGAATCACATGGATAATTAGTCAAACCCATTCAAATTCATCCTAAGTCTAAGAAATTTCATCAATCAACAATCATATTAGTTGTCACTTCTAATTATAACCTAGCATTGACCAACAATAATCACATTGACAAATAGTCAAAGTCTCCTGGGTTTGACCAAGAACCTAGCAAATAGCTAACCAAAAATCTTCTAGTCTAAATCATGCATTAATCACACAAGAAAGCACAAAATATACTTGATAATCAAAGCACAAAATAGGATAAATTGAATCTCACAAATTCATACTAGAGATGCTTACCAATTGCTCCCAAGAGTATATTTAGCCTAGATTAGCTAAACACATGATAAAAGGAAAAAAAATTCCATGGTAAACATAGGAGAAAAGATGAAAAACAAATGGTCTTCTTCCGGTCTTCATTTTGGGCTGCTACTAACTGTGCGGGCCACACTATGTGGTGCAGCCCACACCGGGTTTTGGCCGGTCTTCATTTGGGGTCGCTACGGGTGAACCGCTGATCCGTTTTGGGAGTTTTGTAGTCATTTTTATAGTACTCGCGAAGACAAATACAATGATGCTATCCATGGACACCAATTCATCTT
Source organism: Rubia yunnanensis (assembly GCA_037428765.1). Classification (NCBI taxonomy): domain Eukaryota; kingdom Viridiplantae; phylum Streptophyta; class Magnoliopsida; order Gentianales; family Rubiaceae; genus Rubia; species Rubia yunnanensis. The sequence goes on along the minus strand of CM075069.1, from coordinate 56,293,823 downwards.
GGATAATTCTCAGAAATTGGCTACAAAACCCCAGATGCTTGTGGCCTTCCTTCTTCTATCTATCTTCTACCATTTTGTAAGTGGTCTTCCATCTTCTACCATCCTTGTGAATGGACTTCACTAAACTACTCCAAAGTTCTTATGAGCAATCTACAAATTTAGCTCACAAAAAGAAATCTAGATACTCGTAAGGATAAAAAATCTATTAGAATCAAAATAGATTACAAAATGAAGGATTTAGATTTGAAAACCAAAAATGGTTTTAAATCCCTTTTGATGTAGACCAACATAAATCTAGTAATATTGTAATAAAAAGATAACAAAAGAGATGTTAAATTCTTTGAAAAATACATGCATTTGACGTCTCATCAGTAAAAACAGCATTTCCAATGCAACCTTCTCGTTTGAAAATGTCAATAGACACGCAGGATTGATGATCTTAAAAGGTGAAATTTAACTCCAATGCAGGAGTCAATTTAGGGGGTCAATCTGACGTGGGTAACACGTGTACTGGCACCCTTAATTAGAGTCTCTTAGAGGGTCATAGTGAGAGCATCTCCAGTGCTAAGGGAGTCGTGAGTAGAAATAGGTGACATATTTCAGTATTTTATTAGGCGTCAATATGACATGGATATGAGAGACTTGATTGAGAAGATTTTTTAAATTTTGCACTCCAATTCAAGAGCGTCAGTCAACATCACTTTAGTATGAAAGCAAATTTCTATCAAGATTATTCAATAATAATTTTATAGAAAAATATCTATACGGATGATCCTGACAGGTGCAATATCAGACATCCAATCAATAACGGCTACGTACAATTTACCTAACGTAATTAATTTATTTACTGTTCCTTTTAACCATCTTTACATCGCTCTCATTTTTACTACTTTTTTTCCCCGGTCGCATTATATCAATCTCCATCGTCCTACGTTTCTCCACCACCATCCGTCCTACGTTTCTCCACCACCATCCGTCACATTCCTCTCATTTCTACTCTGTTCACAATTTTCTGGAGGTGTGTGCCTTTATTTGTGCGTTGCACGTTACAATTTTTCTTGAATTTTTCCTCTTTTACTTTTGGGGCTTGCTTATTTTACACTGTTTACATGATTTAAGGAGACTAATTTTATATGAATCTCGTGAGGTGCTCTGGCGAATGAATGCAAAAACTTATTTTTCTTTCTTATAAGTTGTTCACTGATAAATGAGGCATTGGTGTCATAGCGTGATGTCCCACAAATTGTAATTATTTTTCATCATATCAGTTTCACATTACAAGTTTCTTGTTGAATTAGTATACAGTGCACAACTTCACCACATTATTTGCTCTTAACTTATATTAATCAAGAAATTAAAAATATTGCTAACGAGTAACTTAATCCTTTTAAAAACAAAAAAAAAGTAAAAAACACACCAAAATAAATCTTGAACAAAAACGTGATTAAGCTACATTAAACTAAAGTGATGAACATTGTCAAAACATGACTGGCTCGTAACATGTTGAATTATAGTAAACACTTATGATTTTTGTTATACTAAAACGTTATGAATTCCATGAACTTTGTAGCATGTAACATCCTCTACAACATCAAAATCCATGCCTTCATAAAATTTTAACAGAATTTTTATACAAATATGTGTATATTAAAATGAATTTCATTTCTATAATAAGAATTAAAAACTCGAAATATTTTCATGGTTAACAATTAACCTCTTGCCCTTTTATAAAAATATAGTATAATATAAAACAACATAAACTTGGATTGTTTACTCACTAGCAGCAATTCGATGCAGGACAATCAACGCACAATTGCTCGTATATAATATGAATCAAGAATTAAAAAATTATATATTTTCCTGAACTAAAAAGTGTAATTTATGGTGGAGAAATAGGAGTGGTACGATGGACATTAATATATTGCGACCGCACATGAGAAAAAAAATGTAAAAATGAGAGTGATTCAAAGATAATTAAAAATAATATTAATTATTTTTTAAAAAAAGTAGTAAAAATGAGAGTGATCTAAAGATGCTTTTAAAGAATAGTAAAATTTTTTTAAAAAAGAAATAGTAAATTGTAGACGTGTATATTGACTCAGTCCGTACATTAGCTTAGTCTAGCCTAATCACTTAGAAGAATATATTATGTATTCATTTTGAATCCCCGCTGTAATGAATTTTGTAACCACTTGTAACCTTATTTACACCTGCAGTATCAATGGTGAACATCAACAATTCCCATCATTAAACATTTTCCTTTTTATATTACTCACATGGTGTTGGCCTAAATTCTATCGATCCTCATTGTTTTCTTCCTTCCTCGCCGAGTAATTCGTCTCTATTTTTCAATTTTGTTAGATCTGCAATTTGTTTCTAGTGATTGGGACTAAATGGTTGCTGGGTTTGTAGGTTGCACCACTGGCCGGAAGATACTACATTCTGTGAAGCATCCAGGCCTAAGTGTGGGATGCACGCGCCGCCAGAAAACACTCGCCGCCAGAAAATACGTGCCGCCAAATATTATCGAGACGAGAGGTACTTAAAAAATCTCGATTATATGAATGTCTTGAATGATCATGTGTGGTTTTATTCTGGGTTAATTGATTACGTGCGATTTGTTCATTGATTAATTATTGAAGTTCTATGACTAATTTAATTTGTGTGTTGTAATTGAGTTCAAATGTTGTATGTGAATCAGTAATATAATCGATTATAATGTATGATTTGGTTGCTAGATGACAATTGAACAGTGTATAATTTAGGGTTTGAGGAGTTGAATATATGTTGCTGAATAATACCATATTTCTGAATATGGAATTATATGTTCCATATTTGTATAATGCTGTTCTACGATGTTTTTGACGGTCAACTTGTACAAAAGGGGTCAGATTAAGTTTGATTTGAATGTGGGTGTGTCTTATGATCCTCACATACCTGAGAAAAATGTCTCTCGAACGGAGGTTAAGCCACTCTGAGTTAGCTGAATTAATTCTCAGACGGCTTGGCATTGTAAGTGAGGGGTTTCTGTTGAAAATCTATTATAATTGTCCTAAGCTGATTGGTTCGTTTATATACTATCGATGTCATAATGTGAAAGATGACTATTCAACCGCAACCTTCTTCAACATTGTTGATTGAATGTCCTTGTCCTCAGCTGATCTTTACATTAATATGGAGAAGATGTCAAACACCATTGACCGTGCGGGTGATGTTAGCTCGGGCACGTTCATGTCGTTGTTGAGCAATGTTCAGAACTATACAGCTTTGCCAACCTTCCCACCCCATGTACATTGCCAAGGTTTTGGAGAATCTTCTTTCATTGGTGAGTTGTGTCAACCTAGTGCATATGTCCACGTCGATTGCACTCAGCCGTCCACAAGTGCTGGTATATATGGTGTGCATCATGAAGAGATAAATGTCTTCGATGGTGATTATGTAGGTGAAATTGGAGAGCATGTTGGTGATGGTGACCATGTTTTTAGCGATGATGAAGGTGAGAAAAAGGAACTTGAAGAAGAAAGTGAAGATGGTCGATCCTTATCAACTGATTCGAATCTAGGTGATGATGATGAACAAGTGGTGTACACGAACAATGTAGCCACGACGTTCCACCTTATGGCAAATCCTAATACGGAGGCCTACTTCAGGGATTATGGAGGGCCTAATGAGGATGGGTATAACCCAACTGATTGTGGCTAAAGACTTCCTAGTTATGTTAAAGTGACTGGTGAAGTTGACTTGGGTATGCCATTCCGGAGTAATCAAGAATTGGTAAAAGCTATTTCTAGGTAGATTTCAATTATGTACAGGGAACACCGGGTCATGGAGAGCAGGTCGCATACATGGTATGCGAAATGTAAGAACGTTGTTGAAGGAAGTGGTAATTGTCATTGGATTATCAGAGCCAGCAATAAGGCTGCCCATGAGATGTGGGAAATCACCCAATGGGAAAGTAGTCATAGTTGGTGTTGGTCGATCAAATGGTAACACAAACCTAACATCCTTGATGATCACTCGTTCCATTCGATATCAGATTGATGTGAACCTTTCCTTCACGGTGAAGAATGTCCAAGCGCATGTGAAGAAGGAGTTAAAGAGACCATTTCCTACAAAAAGGCGTGGTTTGCTCAACAGAAGGCTATTGATTTGGTATTCAAAACTTGGGAGGAATCCTTCTCAATGTTGCCAACATTTATGGATGAGCTAGTCAGGGCCAATCCGAGCATAGTTGTTAATTGGGCAGACGTACCTGATAGAATACACGGTCATGGGTGTAGCAAATTTAAGTTTGTGTTTTGGGCATTCGGTCAGGCTATCAAAGCTTTTCGCCACTGCAAGCCAGTGATTACTGTGCATGAGACTCATTTGAGAGGCGCATACAAGGCCATAATGCTAGTTGCTGTGACACACGACGCGAATGATTACATACTGCTCATTGCTTATGCAATAGTTGATGGGGAGACTTTTGAGAGATGGAATGGGTTCATGCTCAAACTGCAACTCCATGTGGTAGATGGTGATACTAAGCCAATCTGTACGATCTTAATGCAATGAGACATATAGATGAATGGATGGAGGCAACATGATGCAGTGAAGTCTCAGATTTTGTGTTAAATTCACTCGTAGATTTTGTGTTACGAGTGAAGTCTCATAATACAAATGCAGTGAAGTCTCCGATTTTGAATGCAATGAGACATATAGATGAATTGATGGAGGCAACAGGATACCGCTAGTTTTTTTGAGGCATTTTCAGTCCAACTTCCTTAGTACAGAGCATGGAAAGTTAAAAAATACGCACCTGAAGACTCTGGTTTGGCAGCTTAGTTGTGCCAGACAAGAAAGTATGTGGAGAGAGTACAAGGAGGAGTTAGAGAGTCTCGAACCATTTTCTTGGGATTGGTTGAAACGGTATAACAGTAGTAAATGGTGCCTCACTTTAGACGAGGGAGATCGTTGATGGGAAATTCTTACAACTAATTTGTTAGAGAGTTACAACAATTGTTTAAGGCGCGCATGGCATCCGATAACAACATGCGCCAAAGCCACTTTTGAACGAACAGTTGAAATGTTTGCACAAAGGCTAATGGATGCCAAAAATTGGAGGTATTTTTTTGATACATTATATTTCATTATGTGTTCTTGGAATAGGTTAACTATTCTAAATTGATGTAGAGTTGTGTAGGTCTGAGCTCCTAAGCAGGATTTGGAAAAAGTTTCAGAAGCTAGACACTTGGGGACAGGGACATAGTGTGACTATGTATGGTCAGGCATCATAGACTTATAAGGTTGTGACAAGGACCATTGATGGTAGCATGAGTGAGAGCCAATACATTGTGACATACCGGAGAAAGAAGTGTAGTTGTCACGAATGGAAAATTTTCCGTCTTGTTCTCATACATTGGCTATTTGTAGGTATAGGTGTGATTTTCCGTCTTGTTCCCATGCATTGGCTGTTTGTAGGTATAGGTGTGATGATCCATCTACTCTCTGTGATAAGGTATATCACACGACCACCTATGTACAACAATATAGTGAGGATTTCATGCCTCTCCGAGATCCTTCACTTTGGCAACACACCAACTGGAGGTTGATTCTCGATATTGAAAAGCTTCGTTAAAGGAGGCGTGGTTAGTTTGAGGAAAGAATGATAAGGAATCAAATGGATGAGAGACTTCTGGGTGATTACAGAGACGTCTGTGGGCGTGAACGTGCTCAGTGTCTTGTCTGTAATATGTATTATATGATATTATGTAGTTATCCAGCTTGTTGTGTTAAATTCACTCGTTAAAAAAGTGTAACTGATTGTATGGATTTGTATTATGTGTATTGTTTAAATTGAATCTAATGTTTGATTTGGTTTGAATATTTATTACATGTAATAGTATTGATTTTTGTGGAAATATAGATTGATCATTTCTCCACGTGATTATGATTTTCACCAAGGATACACCATGTATCATCCGGGACCCATTGATAAGGAATTGTTTTATCTTCATCAGGAGCATTGTGTGCGTGCTCTATAAAATGGTCAATTGGAGGATGAGGTATTACAGGTGAGACGGTGTGATGAGGCTTGTTGGATTGGCGGGATACCGGATCGAGTGATGCGCTATGTGCGTGAGGCTAGCTTCCATGGACTATTATATTTTGCACCAATTCACATCGACCGTTCGCTTATCACTGCGTTAGTCAAGTGCTGGAGACCAGATACACGTTTCACCTACCGATGGGAGGGTCACTGTCACGTTGTAGGATGTGGGCATCCTTTAGGATCTACCGATCGATGGCATGTCAATCATTGATGTTGACACAAGCAGGCGCATGAATGAGTGGAAAAGATTATGTACCGACTACCTGGGGGCTACACCAGACACGAGTAACATCAAAGGGGGTCGCATAAATGACAGCTGGTTGGGAAATGTATTGCGCAGGCCATTTCTTATTTATGCTACTGTTGGTTGGAGGATTCCACATGCCTGACACATCCGGGCATCTAATCCATTTGCTCTATTTGTCGATACTCATGGACTTAGACGAAGCACATTCGTACAGTTCGGGGAGTGCAATTTTGGCACACATGTACAAGAGCTTATGTGATGCTGTAATTCCACAAGTAAAATCCATATCTGGGCCACTAGTCCTACTAAAGGTTACATTGTTGGTTAAACTTGTTAGTTGGACACGGGTCAATAATGACCTCTTACATTATATTGTATTTTTTTATACTTACTATCAGTTGTGGGCCTGGGAGCGAATACCAACCATCCGTCCTGCCGGACGACTTCCAGTGACCATCACCATGAGTGCTCTTGGGTCCAGGTTTGTATTCAATTAGTGAGGACACAATTTTAAAACTTTTTAATTACTAGGAATACCTAATAGTATTCATTTTTTTCCTCACAGGTGGAGAGCCCGGTACGATTCATCACAATCACCCATGCATGTACTAAAAGTGTACATCGATCAGCTAACATCTCTCCACGACAGTCAGGTATAATGTATTTGGATTTCATTTTTTGAACTAAAGGGAAAAAAGGTGTTTCTTCTCTAACCATAAAACTTGTCTGTTATGTTAGTTTATTTGGCAATCATACATTGAGGATGTCATGCAACATCTCCCACAATAATGTACAATTGGTAGCAATAACTCATTATTGTGTGTTGACTTCATTTGTTGGCACATCGTGGAGTATCATCATGTTCATCATGTTCTCAGGAAATTTGGCATTATCCAAACAATACTTACAGAGTTGGTCACTAAGGATGAACACAAACTGCTTCTTACTAGAAACCGACGGGGGAGGTCAGGCATGGATTAACGTGTTGAACTGAGAAGATATCTTGATGTTTGGGAACATCGAGCAGAGCAAAAAATTAATGTTCTTAGGTCAGTGGATCCATATACACCCGATCAAGAATACATGGAGTGGTATTTTTGCAGGACAGTGACCCTGATTGACTAGCCAGGATGGCGTCAAACGGTTACTGAGGGTTTCATGGAGATGGAGTGACTTTAGAGCATATGGTATTTACTAAATTTCACATAGTATAAACAAATAATACTTCAGAATCCCTCATTTTTAAATATCTAATGTATTTATCTCATTTATGTAGTTGCAAGCAATGTCCGAGATATTAATTTGGACGAATATCCCCCATGTTTCGCGGATGTTACCCACGTTTCGCGGATGTTATTAGGGGGGTACATGGTTTTGTCACACGTACTCTAGAATATGCGCATGAGCCCTCCAGACTGCAGTATTATCAGAAATATGTGCACACCGAGGGACCTCCCCCTAGAGTGAGATACAATGAAATCAAAAGCCACCGTACAGTTCCTCCTGGTTGACAGGGTGGTCCACGATCGCGTGCTCCCGGAACTACTGCACACATTGGTTCATCTCAAGCCGGACCCTCACATACGAGTCCAACCCACGACGAACCATTAGACGGTGGATGCCCATTCTCCAACACTACTCCAGCTGATTCTACTGCATATCGTACTTCCACTGCTAGTCATGCGTATATGTCGCCTACTGCTCCATTTGATACATGCAGTGTTCCCCGTGTCTAGTATGATTTGAATGAGAACATATGAGATGATATGGAGGAGGATTTTACAGAAGGAATTCAGCATGAAGACGTACATGTTTCTACTCATATGGCTGTTTCCTCAATGCACATCCCGCACCATACCTCCACCCCATGTGGAACAGATGGAAAGCTTTGCGGAGGGCATCATTAGTACCTTACATGTCGTTGGGACTTCATTTCATTACGTTTCTACCTATCTATCTGGCACGTGTTCTTCGAATATTGTATCACTGAATCAATTCTTTTTTTGTTACTCCATTAGAATTTTGGTTTTATCGAATTTTAACTAATCCTTATTAGTATGTTCCAACGTAACCTATTTAACCAAGTACGTAATAATTTAAAGCATAAATGACACACGACTTGATACAGAGTACAACATACAGAATACTTATCTTTGCTAACTATAATGTGTGAATTCCACTAGCTCCCCTACCTATCGATCCACCTTGATCAGACTCCCTCTGACCTCGAAACTCATCGACGCTGGATCTCCTCCTCCCAAGGAATCAAGGTATGCGATTATGAACTTTTAACAGTAGGTCAGGTATGTTGAAACATATGAATCTGACTCTTTGCAATTCTCAAAAGTATAAAAAATCCGTGTGCAGATTTTTTGCGATTCAATCCATAGAGAGCGCATCCATAATTTGTCCCCCTTTTATAACTCTGAACAGATCTGAATACTCCTTGATTATCTCCACAATATTCCTATTCCAAATCTGTTTCTTGAAGCATATCCAAATCCCATAAATAAAGTGATTTTACTTATCACAATATATCCAATATATTTGTAAATATCAACTCCATATATGTAGGGATTTTCCATAAATCAAGTATGCTTCACACGCCTCTCATATAGAAGAATATTTAGATTTCCATAAACCTTAAATACCATAATCTTCTATCTCCCTTTTTCCGTAAAATTATCTTGGCATGAATATGCTACTTTCGAATGTTCCAACATGGAACGTTTTTGTTTCCAAATATGTTCACAAAACTGCCAATTAAATATTCAATGCAAATGTTCCGACTTTATAATCTCCCCCTTTGACATTTTGTGGACCCATAACTTTTTGACCATTAGTCACATACCAAAAAAATTATCATCATATGCATAGGTCTCCAAAACTCCATCTATGTTGGAACATATGCACAACATGCATACTATTGAATCTGAAAAAAAAATTTGAATACGAGAATTCCCATAAAGCATGAAAACCGAAAACCGAATATCCAAAATCCGAAATTCCACCACAAGATAAACTTCAGATTATATAGACACATAATCAACCTTCAAAAAAATTCAAAATTCTCTCCCTGGGAACACACATATGCCAAAGAAAGAAAAAAAACCAATAAAAAATTCAAGCATCCAGTATGCTCCCCCTGACTTTGACCTCTATGTTGGAACATAAAGCAGAAATCCAGATTAGGTTCAAGCTTCCAACCGTGCTTTTTCTTCCTCCAGACTTGTCTTTTCTGCCTCTAGTGCTGCCTTTTGAATGGCGATGGCTCCCAATCTTGCATTCAGAAGCACAAGTTTAGCCCATTTTCCTGCTGCTGCTGATGTAGAGCCTTCTAGATTCCAGGGTAAATCATGAATGTGCCTCATTCCGAAAGTCTTCTTATTCGGCCTCAGGAAGTCTGCATCTATAATCAAATCTTTAGCCTTGCCCTTCACCTTTGCACTTTTAGCCATTGCTGAAATCAGACAGGGATATACTATGGCATGTTTAGCCTTGGAAGCTGTTGCCCACTTCACCAAGTTTTGCTGAATGAACAAGCCAAGATTCACTTGCTTCTGTGTTCCAACACAGAACAGAAGCTTTGCCATTTCCCTGGTAAGAGCAGTTATGTTTGACGAAGGCATCCAGCAATTAACAACAATTTTGTACAGACAAAAAAAATCTTGAAGATAAGCACGAAGCCTGTGAATATCCTATTTTAGGCCATTTGACTTTGTATCCCCCCGAGATGATTTCCAGAATTTTATCACCAGTTACATCTAACTCATCAGGAAACACCCCTTCAAAATTTGGTGTCTTCAACCCCAAAATTTTGTTCATCCTAGCAGCCGAAAAATCCACAATCTTCCCTCTTAAATAAACTCTACCAAACCAGGGAAATTTAATATCCAGATTCTCAGTCATCAAATTTTCATAAGCCTCTATCACAACCTGTCTATTATACTGGAGCTGAATGGTTGCAGCTCTCTTCATTCCAATTAGTTCAAGATAATCAGAAAATCCACTTTCCCTATAAGCTTCTAAGTCAATGGGTCTCTCCGAGATAAACCTCCTCTCAGCAAACAATTTACCCATCTCCTCACATTTTAAATAAAAATAAGTAAATGACAAAGCATTACTTACTGATATAGGTGGCTGTGCCTTCTTCTTGGGTAATTTCTGATCTGTCTTGAGCTTCTTAGCAGGTGGAGAAACCTTTGAATCAGTCACCTTCCTCTTGCCTTTTGCCATCTGGAAAAATTCATCAAGCACCCCATCACTCGAGTAGTTCAACTGTGTTGGAACATACTCAAGACTATCAGCTTCTCCTTCTTCTCAGATTGTGTCCCACAGTGCTTTTCTTGATCTGAATCATTCTGGCCAGTCACTGGCTCTTCAGGTTGCTTAACATCACTTGCCATTTGTTCTTCTTCCTTGTCATCACATTCATTACCAGATATATTATTCTGGTCTCCTCTTCCTATCTCCTTGCAACTTTCATTTTTAACCTGCTGTGTTGGAATATACACAACCCTGTCCTCTTCATCACTATCAGACAACTCAATTAACACTGGTTTCCTAAGCTCTTCCATCCTCTGGGTAGCATGTGAATCAAATAGTATACAAGCAGTCTATTTGTGTATTTTATAACCTCCCTACCCTCAGCCTCTTCATCAGTTATCTCTCTCAGAATTACATAACTTTGATGGGGAATTTGACAATACACATGAAATTTATCTTTTCCTCTGTACAACCCATATTGCCCTCTTAGAAATTTTACTTTCCAATTTTCAATGCTCCAAGCATCTCCTATATCATCCTTCACTAATTCTTAGACTTTGACTTACAAGTATTCACCTTCTATACTTTTTATTTTGGTTAAATCAACTGAGACTCGATTTGCCTCTAGCCATTCAAATATCTCATCTATGCACCCAAACTCTATACCCATCAGTTTTAAAGAGGGGGGATTAGGACCAGTTACCTTTCCATACTGACCCTTTTTTTCGTATTGGTGAGTTCTTCTTGCTCGTCACTATTGATGCCAGAACCACAGGGCTCTTCACCGCCATCTGTTACCTCTTTCTCAACATCATGCTCCTCACCTTGACCAAGATTTTTCTTCAGGAAGTGCTTTGGCCCCAACTTGGTCCGTCATTGATTCATCCTCCATACTCTCTGAGGGTTAAAAGTTTCTGGAATTTCTTCTATAATCATGGGAGAATTGGGGTTTGACATTTTCTGGCACTGAATTGCTGTGGAGAAGGATCGTGGAGATAGTGTATAGCTGGTCTTTTGAAGAATGCCAAGAAAAATGGTAGATAGCTGAGAAAGAGGGACTCGAAAGGTTTTGGACAATTTTGAATCCAACACAAACTCTTCAACTCTTCTCCTCTTTTCCCACAAAACTCCTTTTTGGTTTTCCAAGAAGTCTAATGATGACCCTTTTTTCTCTTGTCAACTCGAGATATCACATCAAAAATAACTTCCAACATACCATAAAACCCATCTTCTATTTTTTAACATTTTTCTTCTTCCTATTTTTTTGTTCTTTTCGATTTTCTAAACAAAAATAAACAGAATATTTACAGTAAAATTAAGCTAAGAATTACCTCAAATTTGACAAACACCTAAGTGTTGTCGAAGGCTTTCAAAAGGGGCTGAGTCTAACAGCTTTGTAAAAAATATCAGCAAATTGCTCATGTGTTGGAACATAGACTACTTCTAATAAAGTGATGTCTTATATCAATATGTTTGGTTCTCGAGTGCTGGACTGGATTCTTTGAGATATCAATAGCACTTGTGTTGTCACATAAAATCTTTAAGGGGTCTTGATGAATTCCATAGTCTTTCAACATTTGTTTCATCCACAACAAGTGTGTACAACAGCTTCCTGCCGCAAGATACTCAGCTTCTACAGTGGACAAAGAGATCGAATTCCGTTTCTTACTATACCAAGATACTAAGTTCGTACCAATAAAGAAACATCCACCTGTGGTACTTTTTCGATCACCTGCATTACCAGCCCAATCAGAATCACTGTACCCACTTAACTCAGAATCTTGAATCTTAGAATACCAAACACTATATTCAGAAGTTCCACTTACATATCAAATAACTCGTTTAACTGCAGTGAGATACGACTCCTTTGGATCAGCCTGAAATCTTGCACAGATTCCAATGCTGAAACATATATCTGGTCTACTAGCTGTTAAATACAATAAACTTCCAATCATGCCTCTATATAATTTCTGATCAACCGCAACTCCTTTCTCATCCTTTACCAATTTTTCAGAAACACCCATAGGAGTTCGAACTGCTCGAGCATTGCTCAGGCCGAACCTCTTCACTAGATTTAGAGCATACTTACTCTGATTTATAAACAAACCATTCCTTCCTTGCTTTACTTGCAATCCCAAAAAGTATGTGAGTTCTCCCACCATGCTCATCTCAAATTCGGATTGCATGATGGTGACAAAATCCTATACCATGGAGGACGAAGTCGAACCAAATACTATATCATCAACATATATTTGAGCAATCAGAAATTTTGATGACTTTTCAAGCACAAATAAAGTGCGATCTACTCCCCCTCGATGATAGCCTTTCTGAAGAAGAAAGTTAGTAAGTCGTTCATACCATGCCCTGGGTGCTTGCTTTAAACCGTATAGAGCCTTCTTGACGACGTAAATAGGTAAATAGTATAGACGGTGGAACCTGCAGCAGGGCCCAAAAAGGACCCTACCAAATATAAAAGAGTCCAACCTTAGGTAACCTAAGGAGTAAATCTGCAAAGAAGTATGGGGGGAATGAGAGAGTGCAAAACCAAAAGATAAACACTCCCCCACCCCCCCTTTTAACTATGTAAAATAACTACCCACCCTAAGCAAGATAATCGAGCAAAGCCTTCTTGAGCCTTCTTGAGGTGATACACATGGTGTGGATAATGAGGATCCTCAAAGCCTTTAGGTTGTTCAACATAGACCTCTTCATTCACCGCTCCATTTAAAAATGCAATCTTGACATCCATTTGATATAACATAAAGTTCATAGAGCAAGCAATAGCAAGTAATATTCGAATGGACTCTAACCTGGCAATTGGTGTGAATGTCTCATCAAAGTCGACCCCTTCCACTTGTGTATATCCTTAAGCTACTAGTCTAGCCTTATTTCGAGTAACTAGACCATCAGCATCAGACTTATTCTTGAAAATCTACTTTGTGCCAGTGCCATTAATGCCTTGGGGTGAGGAGTAAGATATCATACGTCATTTCGTGCAAACTGACTTAGTTCTTCATGCATGGAGGCAATCCAATATTCATCCAGCAAGACTTCTTTGTAGTTCTTGGGTTCAATGAGAGAAACAAAGCAATGCAATCCCACTAGCCTTCGGTAATCCACTCGAAGAACCGATCGAGTACTTTTCATGTTGGATTCAGGTTGGTTCGATGTTGGAACATAGGGTTCGTTAGAGGGAGACGATGTTCCAACATACTCAGGTTCGACAGGTTCAATATCAATCTGCTCAGTTGTTCCAGCATGTTACTGAGGTTCAGCTTCAACTAATGGATCTGCCTTGTCAGGTTGACTCGGTTGTGTTGGAACATGAGTGTTACCGGGATCTTCTTCTACAACATCTGACTTTTGTTCTTCCTCTGAATCATCCACAATAACATTTATGGACTCTATGAGAGTGTTAGTTCGATGATTAAAAACTCTGTAGGCACGGCTGTTGATAGAATACCCAAGAAAAATTCCTGTATCACTCTGATTATAAAATTTTGCCAACTGCTCTTTGCTATAAGAATGTAGCACTTGCTTCCGAACACATGAAAGTATGAGTCATTAGGTTTCCTGCCCTTCCAAATCTCATAGGATGTTTTGCTGGTGAATGGTCGCAGATATACTCGATTAATTATATAACAAGCTGTATTGATAGCCTCTGCCCACCATTTCTTGTGAATGTCATTCTCAGCTAACATGACTCGAGCCATCTCCTGCAAGGTTCTGTTTTTCTGTTCTACAATACCATTCTGCTGAGGGGTGATAGGTGTGGAAAATTCATGTTGAATCCCGAGTTCGTTACAAAAGTCACTAAATTGAGAATTTTCAAACTCTCTACCATGATCACTACGAATTCGAACAATCTTTCCAACCGGACTTCCCTTTTCAGTTTGTAACTTTACTACCAGACTTCTAAATACTTCCAACTTATCAGATTTATCTTTTAAGAAGGCTACCCAAGTAAATATGGAGAAATCATCAACACATACAAAGATATATTTCTTTCCACCTATACTAGGTGTATTGACTGGACCCATCAAATCAATATGCAATAGTTCCAGATTTCTAGAAGTAGTTATATACTGAACTGAAGAGTGAGGAGATCGAATTTGTTCACCTTGCTGACATGGTCCACAAACAATTCCATCCTTGCTGGTTAAGATAGGCATACCTCATACAAATTTCACATTTGAAATTTTCACCAATGTTTTATAATTTATGTGACCGAGCTTTCTGTGCCACAGAACTCCTTCATCTTTCTTTGAGACCATACAATGTACTTCTTGCTCTAACAGATAGCAATTATCTGATGATCTTATTCCTGAAAGAACCTTGGTTTCTCCGTGTCTCAGAACACATTTATCTTTCTAAAATTTCACTGTCATATTGTCATCACACAACTGACTTATGCTCAACAGATTTCCCTTCAGATCTTCAACAAACAACACACTAGTGAATATTGGAAAACCTTCAATCTTTAGTTCACCTTTTCCAATCACTCTACTCTTCTTTCCACCACCAAAAGTCACATATTGTATGGTGTGATATTTGTGAGAAATTATGGAGTGCCAGTTAAATGGCGAGAACAATCACTATCAAAGTACCATGAATCTCTGGAATATGATATAAGCGAAGTACGTGCAACCAGGTGCTAGATCGTTTGACAACCCATACCTTTCTGACCAATTATATTTTTTGGACTTCGCCTATGATGGAACATACCAAGAGTTGCCATCTTGACATTTGGTCTCTGATTAGTTTCCTGCATTGTTCTTCTGAATGACCTTGATATGTGCAGTAGCTACAGATGAGCGGTTTTCTTTGATGAGGCTTGCCAAACTTTCGTTTTACTTCTCGAATCTTAGTCTTGAGGGCTACTGGATTCTTCAGTACTTCAGTCTTGTATGTGTTGCAATACCCAATACCGTGTCGATCACCAAAGTTCCTTCCCATGTCTAGAATATCATCAAGCTTTGCTTTTCCAGCGTTTAGCTTAGAATTTGCTGCTTCAGAAGTCTCACCTATCTTAATTGCTAACATCAGTTTCCCATTTATTTCTTCATTCTTCTTTGTAAGTTCAGCAACTTTAATGCACAATTCTCTTTCTATTTCCATCAACTTAATCTTTTCTTCTTTTAGGTCTTTGTTTGTGTCAACAACTTGAACCCACATAGCGTACATCTTCTCATAAGTGATGTAGATTTCTTCATCACTTACAGAAATTCCATCGTCTTCATCACTGGGTGTTTCATACGGATCTATGTTGGAACATACAACTTCAACTTTATCCGGTGTGTTGGCATATTCATCCTTCGATGCATCATGGATTTTTGCTCCAAATGCCATATAGTTGATTGTAAGTTCCTCTTCGTCTTTCTCATCTTATTCATCTTCACTCAATGAGGTGACATATGATTTTCCCTGTTTCTTCCGGGTATTAGCACATTCAGCCTGAATATGTCCGTATCCTTCACACTCTCTGCATTGAATTCGTCCAGGCCGTTTTGGTTCATTACTTTGATTTATGGAGAACTGTTGATTTCTATGCTCAAACCTCGTTCCACGATTATTTATAGAATCTTGTGGCTTTGGTCTATTTCCGCCAAACCTTTCCTGAGCTTTCTTGTTAACAACCTTCTTCAACATCCTTGAGAAGTTCTTCGTGATAAGTGCAAGTTTTTCAAACTCATCATCACTCTCAGACTCGTGATTGTCTTTTGATGAAGATGTTTTGAATGCCAACTCCTTAGAGGATCTTTTTGTAGCTTGTTGGAAAGTCATCTCATATGTCTGTAATGATCCCATTAGTTCATCTAGACTCATGGTGGATACGTCTCTTACTTCTTCTATCACCGCAACCTTCATTGCAAATCTCTTAGGAAGTGATCTCAAGGTATTTTTCACCAACTTCGTTTCTTTGTAGACCTTTCCAAGTTGATATGCCATGTTGGAGATGTCCCTGAGTTTCCCGTTGAATATAGCAATAGTGTCATCCTCCTCCATCTTGAGTTCTTCAAACTTTGTAGCCAACATCTGCAGTTTAGACTCACGAACTCGACTCATTCCCTCATGAACTGTTTGAAGAATATCCCATGCTTTCTTGGCTTGATGGCATGTAGAGATGAGTTTGAACTGGTTTTCATCAACCGCAGTGAAGATTGCATTCAGTGCCTTTGAATTCGCCAGAGATGCTTTGAGGTTATCAGGCGTCCAACTAGCTTTGTCTCTGAGTCTCTGCTCCCTTTGACTCGACTCTCCTTCTATTGCCTCAGCATCTTCAGTAGGGTGGTTCCACTCATTCTCAACATAAAACCACGCAAGTTCATCTAACAAGTTGATGAAGACTCTCATGCATGCCTTCCAATAATTGTAGTTGTTGCCTTCTAGAAAAGGTAGCCGAGACACCGAAGCTCTTTCTTTAGTTGCCATGGTAAAACCGGATCACACTTTCCTTAACACAACCAAGGGAATAATATGTGACCGTGCTCTGATACCAATTGAATTTTGGTTTTACCGAATTTTAACTAATCCTTATTAGTATGTTACACGACTTGGTTAAAGCATAAATGACACACGACTTGGTTACGCAATTCGGTGAAATCCACCTACATCTGCGGGGCCTGGCCCAGTTCAGAATGAATCCACTAATTAGAAAGACACATTACAAAGTACAACATACAGAATACTTATCTTTGCTAACTATAATTTGTGAATTCCGCTAGCTCCCCTAGCTACCGATCTGCCTTGATCACACTCCCTCTGACCTCGATACTCGTCGATGCTGGATCTTCTCCTCCCGAGGAATTAAGGTATGCGATTCTAAACATTGAACAGCAGGTCAGGTATGTTGGAACATAGGAATCTGACTCTTTACAATTCTCGAAAGTATAAAAAATATGTGTACAGATTTTTTGCGATTCAATTCGTAGAGAACGCAGCCGTGATTTGTCCCCCTTTTATAACTCTGAACAGATCTGAATACTTCTTGATTATCTCCACAATATTCCTATTCCAAATATGTTTCTTGAAGCATATCCAAATCCCATAAATAAAGGGATTTTACTTATCACAATATATCCCATATATTCGCAAATATCAACTCAACATATGTAGGGATTTTCCATGAATCAAGTATGCTTCACACGCCTCTCATATAGAAGAATATTCAGATTTCCATAAACCATAAATACCATAATCTTCTATCTCCCTTTTTCCGTAAAATTATCGGCGTGAATATGCTACTTTTGAATGTTCGACCATGGAAAGTTTTTCGTTTCCAAATATGTTCACAAAACTGCCAATTAAATATTCAATGCAAATCTCCTGACTTTACACCATTTAATGTTTATTTTGTTTACATTATCATCCTCTAATTTCATAAACATTAAATGCATCTATTCTCACATTTTTGTTTATTTAAATTAGTTAGTAGTGAAAAAAGAGGAAAATTTTAAAAATTTACATACAACTCTAATTTATTTAAATTACAAAAAATCCAAAATTTTAAAATTAAAATTTCAATACATTTTAAACTTCCAATCTTTTTTATAATTCATTCATTTTCTATTATAAAAAATGAAATAAAGACGTTAAAAATGAGAAGAAATGTGACATTCAAAATTTATTCTAAAAATGTTTAAATAGGACGATCAAAATTTTCCATTATCTTTATTCAAGTAAATAGGATGTTCAAATTTTATTCTCACAAATTTCAAAGCAGACTTTTAAATTCTTCAATTCATTTATCACGATGGAAATTTTTAAAAAAATATAAAACAATTAGAGGACACATTCTCTGTATGCGTCCTCTATTGACGCGCTAAAAAATAAAGAGAAATTAAATACGAGACAACAAAGATATAAAAGGAAAGGAATTAATGCGTCCTCTTCATACAGTTAAAAAGAAATACATAAAGGATGCATTCTCTGAATGCGTCCTCTTCAGGCGGTTAAAAAAAGGGCAATTACACAAAGGACACATTCTCTAAATATATGTTTCCTCCATATATGGAGAATGCGTCCTTCATATATGTTTGTGTTTGAAAATCTGCATAGCTACAGCCGGGTTTCATTCATTATGCACAATGAAATAAAACACTTGGTCATGAGGCGCTGAATTGTTTTTAGCGAGTGAATTTGTGCCACTTCCCGCCGACGAACAAAAATGCAGCAGCCAAGCTCCGCAATGTCCCCGTCGGTAAATTTTCCTTCACAATGTCCCCCTCTAGTCCCTCTAATCTCGGCGATATGTGGTATGTCAACTCTGGTGCAACTCATCACATGACCTCTGATCTAGGCAACCTCACTCTTCATAATACCTATAATGGTAATGACCAACTCACGGTTATGGTTTGTACTTCTCTTCCGATTACTCATTTTGGTAATTCTATTCTTAATGTTAAGCATGCTGCTAAACCTTTAGAATTACATAATATCCTTTTTGTTCCTAAAATTACCAAGAGTCTGTTTAGTGTGTCTAATTTTACTCGTGATAACAATGTGTTTGTTGAACTTCACTTAGACCATTGTCTTGTTAAGAGTTTGTAGGGTTAGACCCTTCTAAAGGGAACCATTGAGAATGAACTCTATCGCCTTCCGCCATTTCCTTCCCTAACTTCATCCTCTGTTCGTTCCCATGTTGCATTTCACACTGAGCAGACTTCTCTCCAATGCTAGCACTATCGTTTGGCTCATCCGCACAAGTCTATTCTTCGTCGTACTATTTTGAGTCATAGTCTCCCTATTTCTTGTAATACATTAGACAACATTTGTGGCTCATGTCAACTTGGAAAAAGCCATCGTTTACCATTATCACCTCGTAATAATGCTTCATCCAAACCTTTTGATTTAATTCATATTGATCTTCTTCTGAACCACCTACTTCTGGTTATCGATATTATCTCAGTTTTATTGATAACTGCACCAAATTCACCAGGCTCTATTTCCTATTCACCAAATCCCAAGTCTATTCCATTGTTGAGCTCTTTCTCAAACTTATCCAAACCTAATTCTCTACTAAAATCAAAGCCTATTAGTTCGACTCAGGCGGTGAATACCACAATGTGTCTAATCTTCTTGCATCTACTGACATTCGTCATCAAGTTTTATGTCCCCACACTTTGAATCAAAATGGATCTTTTGAATGTTTGCAATTGAATGATAGTTGAGATAAGACTCGCCCTTCTTGCTTACTTCATCCTTCCTACTAAATTCTGGGAACAATACTACTGTCTATCTGATAAACCACACCATTACACCTATCATTTCCCACAAATCTCCCTACCAGTATCTTTACGGGAAAGCCCCTGACTATAGTTTTCTCTGCTCCTTTGGGTGCTTATGCTACCCTTTCCTTCACCCATATACTGCCAACTAATTGGAATATCGCTCTCTTCCTTGCATCTTTCTCGGTTATAGCTCCAAACACAAGGTATATACGTGTCTTCACCTACCAACCTCTCGCACATATATTTCCAAATTTGTTATGTTTGATGAATTAGTATTTCCCAATCTAGACATATCCATCCTCAGTCATTCCCCACCCCCAACATCCCATGTCATTCCACTGCCTCTTCTCAGTCAGGCTACTTCCTTTCTTACTGATATGATTCCTGCACATCCTTCTCGTTTACCACCACCTCTTTTGGAAGATCCACTCCACCTCCACCACAGCCGTCACCCTCGGCTTTTGCATCTCTATAACCTCTATCCTCCCAGTCTCCTATTGATCCCACTCTATATTCTAATGCTCCTACTTGGTTTCACCCATCCACTTATACCTTGAACACTCGCTCCTCCACTCACTGTCTCAAACCAAAATCTCATCTATCCACCAAATATCCTTTCCATATTGCTTTCACCACTTCCCTTGAGCCTAAACTCTTCCACCAAGATTCTAAAGACCCAAACTGGCAGCATGTTATACAAAATGAATATGATGATTTAATGGCTAATCAGATATGGGAACTAGTCCTTCATCCCTCGAATACTAATGTGATTGGTTGTAAGTGAATGTACAAGGTTAAGAGGAAATCTGATGGTTCCATTGAGTGTTACAAAGCACGTCTTGTGGCAAAAGGTTTTCATTAAGAAGCTGGTGTTGATTACTTTGATACTTTTACTCCAATAGTTAAACCCACTACTATCCGCCATGTACTGAGCCTGACTGTTTATACTGGTTGGCTTTTTCAGCAGGTGGACATCAAAATGCCTTTCTCCATGGTGACCTCAAGTAGACTATCTTTATGGATTAGCCACAAGGATTCATTGCTCAACACAAACCCTCTCATGTATACAGGATTTGTGGGGCTCTCTATGGCTTAAAAAAGGCCCATCAAGCTTGGTTTCAGAAGCTTACTACATCTCTTGTTCATCACAGTTTCAGGTGTGTATCTTTGATTCGTCTCTCTTTGTCAAGCACTCTAGATCTAATGTCGTTTATATCCTTGTTTATGTGAATGATCTCATTATCACTGGTTCTCATACAACCTTCATTGATAAGTTTGTTGGTCTTCTTCACTGTGACTTTGTCCTCAAGGATCTGAGAGATCTTCACTACTTTCTCGGTATCGAGGTTACTCAGCTTGGTTCCAGTCTGTAAATTTCTCAACCGAAGTTCACCTGTGACATTCTAGAGCTAAGTCATATGTCTGGAGCCTGCCTATTTGTTCTCCAACTGAACCAAGTTCTTGTCTTGTTGCACAGGGTAAATCCCTCTCTGATTCATCCCTCTATTGAAGCATTGTTGGTGTGCTGCAGTATGACACTATCTCCCAGTCAAAAATATCTTATGTTGTCAACGAGGTTTGTCAGTTCATGCATTCCTCTATGAAGGATCACTGGAGTGCGGTTAAGCGCATTCTTAGATATCTCAAGGGCACAATCTTCGATTCCCTGGTTCTTTAGAAGGTATGTGATGCTCACCTTGTTTCTTTCTCTGATGCAGGTTAGGCGTCTGACCTTGATGGTTGTCGTTCACAGCATGGGTTCGCTATCTTCTTTGGAGGAAATCTTGTTAGTTGGTCCTCTTGCAAACAGAAGGTTGTTGCTCGATCCAGCACTAAGGCGGAGTATATGGCCATTGCTCTTACTGCAGCTGAACTTATATGGTTACTACAACTTCTACAAGAAATGCATGTGCCAGTTCAAGTCCACCAATTTTTCTCTGTGACAACTTGAGAGCCACCTTTCTCTCAGCCAATCCCGTCTTTATCAGCGGTTCATATCAAGATTGACTATCACTTCATTCGAGAATAAGTCTCCTCTAGGGACCTTGTTCTTCGCCATGTTCGATCTCTTGATCAGATTGTTCACATTTTCACCAAGGCTGTTGGGAATCAACATTTTCTTACTCTCCGTTCCAAGCTTCATGTCCATAACCATCCTTTTGTAACCACCTGTAACCTTATTTATACTTGCAACAGTATCAATGGTGAATATCAACACTTTCCATCATTAAACTTATTTCTTTTATATTACTCACATAAATAAATAAATTAATTTAAATATCGCCCCTGTCAGGATCACTCGTATAGATATTTTTTTGATAATTTTATGTATATTGTATTTGATTTAATTCAATTTAAATAAAATTCATATTTGACAATTAGCAACTCTAATTTCACTTACAATTTAACTATTACTCTTTATAAATAAATAATCTTAAAATATTAAATCACAATGAACTAAAATTTAAAAATAATAATTCAAACTAATTAAATCTAAATTAGATTATACTTTTATGCTTCTATAATATTATTGATTTTTAGAATATAATTTTTCAAAATATATATTTAAATATTTTAAATCAATATAACATAAGTAGGTGAATAAAAATAATTTATATTGTGAATCTGAATAATACATTCAAATTGTGAATTCGTCAGAGTAAGTCTCAGGAGATAGTGACAGAGGACCGTTGAATTACTGTTACTGTGTGAGAATTTTGGTGCGACTGTGTGTGCGATTATCAGATTTCCACCTCTTTCATCTTAACCTCATCTTCTTCTTCTTCCTTACTCGAAAGATCCACCTACTCCTTGTCCGAATTGCTTGCCGGTAACGGCTATTGGGCCGGTAACGGTTCCAGCCATGTCTGGTCCCACCAATCTGGTTGCGCCGCCACCTAACCAGGATGCTACACCTATCCCTCCACCGATCTCCCTTGCTAATATCTTCAAATCCAAAGCTCCACCTCTATCCAAGCTTCTCCCTAGTAACCCTGAACTAGTGCCCAAATCCCAACATCTCGGTGAGGCAGCCTGTCTATACTCAGAGGATCAAATAGCAACGCTGTCCTCTCACTATGCAAACGCCTTGGTAGGTAAGTTCACCAAGGGTAGATGTTCGATGGATCAATTGGAGCAAGTTTTCAAGACTGTGGGTTTCGCAGGTAAGTATCAACTCGGTTCCCTTGATTTCAAACATGTTCTTATCCGTTTCGAATTGTTGAATGATTGCCAACGAGCATGGATGAAGGGTATATGAAATTTTAACGGAATTCTTTTGAAAATGCTTAAATGGACTC
This sequence comes from Rubia yunnanensis, assembly GCA_037428765.1. Taxonomy (NCBI): domain Eukaryota; kingdom Viridiplantae; phylum Streptophyta; class Magnoliopsida; order Gentianales; family Rubiaceae; genus Rubia; species Rubia yunnanensis. Next base: position 56,270,687 of record CM075069.1, on the reverse strand, counting down.
CTGATTTTTCAATTCATAAAGAATCTCCAATTGTTCCTGTTTGGTGTACGATTAGAGAAGTCCCTTTATATTACTATAATTCTGCTGCAATAGAATCCATTGGTAACAGCATTGGCAATTTTATTAAGACTGATCTGGCTACTGATAGTTTAACAAGACCATCTGCCATTAAACTTTGTGTAGAAGTTGATCTACTAAAACCAATCAGTACTTACATAAGGCTAGGATCTATGACAAATAACAGGAAATATCTTATCGAATATGAGGACATCCCCCTCTACTGTGATCATTGTTCTAAACTAGGACATTCCAAAACTCAGTGTAGAACCTTTCCCCCTAATATTAATGTTCAAACTGATGTTCAAACTGATGTTCAAGCTGAGGTCCCCTGCATAACTCAGAAACAACCAGTATGGCAGGCCACTGGTAAGAAATTTACCATTCCTCCATTGATCTCTACTGAAGACCAAATAGATACAGTTCAACCTGGCAATTTTTCAGAATCGATCTTTGGATCCCTACAAGTGTCTGCTAAGTCCCCAATAATTGGTTCTCATTTTACATCTACTAAATCCCCAATAACTGGAAACAACAACACACCAGTGTCATGCCCTAGACAGATAACTCAGGTTACACTAGACAAGTCCATCTCTAAATTGCTTGATGATACTGCTTTTACTAATTATACTCCAGCTACTTATGCTACTGATGATATCCAGGTTGGGACTTCCAATCCTGATTTTAGTAAACAAAAAAATGCAACCACCTCTCTTCAAAATATAGTGGGGAACAGATTCTCTGTTTTACAGGTGGACATGGATGAACCAACCCTGGACCAGGAAACAACCTCCATTATGACTGTCAGTCCAAGTTCTTCACCAACACTGGATCATAGCCTCTTACCAGGTAAGTCAAAAGGTAAAAAAACAAACTACTTTAGCCAAATTAACAAAATGATGCTTAGATCATCCACTAAGAGTCACAAGTCAGATGAACAATGATAGGTCCTCTTTCAATTAATTTCCTAATATGGAACATTAGGGGAATGGAAACATCTATGCTCAGACTTAGTAATTTAGTTAAACTGAAAAAAATTCAATTTTTATGCATAATTGAACCCATGCATGACAACTCTAAACTCCAATCCTATATGGATACTCTTAATTTCTCCAATGGTCTCACCTTGTACAATGGCAAAATATGGCTGATGTGGGGAAATTTTTTTACTGTTAATCTCCTCTCATCTCATGAACAGTTCCTCCATGTGCACATTTCTCATTTCTCGTTTGACTTACATATGGATGCTGTTTTCATATATGCTCTTAGGAATAGGGAGGGAAGGAAAATCCTATGGAAAGACCTTTCTGCTCTTATTCCTGGGGATACTATTTTTATAGGTGATTTTAACACTATCTCCTCCATTTCTGAGTATAGAGGACCTAGCACCCCATCCTCAGGTAGTATTAGAGATTTTAACACTTGGATAAGTAGCTCTGGTAGTCAGGAAATTAGCACGGTTGGAAATCTTTTTACTTGGTGTAATTCAAGACTTAGAAATCCTACTTCCAAAAGGCTTGATAGAGGATTAAGTACTATCTCTTGGAATCAGAAATACCCTTCCTCTTCCATTCAAATTTTAAATAGGCAAACCTCTGACCACTCTCCCTTGCTCCTTAACATAGCAAATTTATCTAGTCTTAATCCAAGACCATTTAGATTTCTTAATGTTTGGTTTAACCGTACTGAATTTTTCACTCTAATTCAAGATAACTGGGATAAAAGACTAAATCAGACTGGTCTAATAGGTTTCTATCTAAAACTGGTGAGGCTAAAAAAGAAGATTAGAATTTGGAATAGGGAGTCCTTTGGTAATATTGACACTAACCTAATTAGGGCTGAGGAATCTTTAAGAGTCCAGGAATCAGTGTATGACTTGAACCCTTCCCAATCTGAGCTCATAAATTTAAACCTCAAGAAAGCATTACTGTTGAGAGCTCAAAAAGAAAAAGAAAAATTTTGGAAACAAAAGGCAAGATTAAAATGGAACAAGATGGGAGATAACAACACACAGTTCTTCCACAAGGTAGTCCAAGAAAAAAACTGTCGTTTACAGATCTCAAAAATAAAAAATAGTAATGGTCAATGGATTAATAACCAATCTGATATTCAAAATGAGGCTATATCATACTTTTCTGAACTGTTATCCGAGCCTAACCAGGGAACTAACAAGACCTACTACTCTCACTTCCTGAGTCAAATCCCTTCTACAATTACTGCTCAAGATAACATAGAGCTAGCTAAACCAGTTTCAGAATCTGAGGTTGAGGCAGTAATAAAAGGTTTAAGCAAGAATAGTAGTCCAGGCCTGGATGGATTCATCAATAAATTCTACACTAAATGCTGGTCGATAATAAAAAAGGATTTAGTTGAGGCAGTTAATGATTTTATTAGGGGCTCCCCTCTTCCCAAAGGTATATCTAGTACATGGATCACCCTAATACCTAAAAAAGCCACTCCTTGCTCATTTGATGATTTCAGGCCTATTAGTCTTTCAAATGCTCTTAATAAAATCTGCTCAAAGGTTTTAATGGAAAGACTAAGGCCGTATATGGACAGATTGATCTCACAGAATCAGTCAGCATTCATGAAAAACAGAAATATTACTGATAATATCCTCTACCTTCAGGAAATGGTTAGATTCTTAGATAAGAAGTCTAGGCTCCCAAATTGCATTCTAAAACTAGACTTACAAAAGGCATTTGATAGGGTCAATTGGGATTTTCTAAGAAGTGTATTGATAAAGTTTGGATTCCAAGGTTCTTTTCTTAATGCTGTTATGTCTAACCTTTCTCAAGCTTACTTTTCGGTTTTGATCAATGGTAATCCTGTGGGCTTTTTCAAAGCAACTCGAGGAATCAAACAAGGTGACCCTCTTTCCCCTTTCCTTTTAAACATTTTTTCGGAGGCTTTCTCTAGGAGTTTATCTTTTATTTTTTATAATAGTAAACTCTCTTATTATCAGATTCCATCATCTTGTTCAGCAATCTCTCATCTTATGTATGCTGATGATACTATTATCTTGATGCAAGCCTCAAAAACAAATTTAATCAGAATTAAGGCCTTTCTAGATATATTTGAACTCAGTTCTGGTCAAAAATTTAATTTTCATAAATCAGAGTTCTTCATCAGCAAAAGAGCTTCGATTATTAAACTTAACCAGATGAGAATGATTCTGAAAATGAAACAAGGTGCTTTTCCTTTCCAATACTTAGGAGTTCCTATATTCAAGGGTCGAACTTTGAATAAATACTACCAACCACTGATGGAAAAACTAGATAAAAGGGTTCAAAATTGGAAAACCAAGCGGTTGAGCACTGGAGGGAAATTAGTACTGATCAATAGTTGTTTATATTCCTTGCCTCAACACTTATGGGCTGTAACTAATCCCCCAAAACACATTATCAAACCTTTTGAGAAGAAGTTAGCTAGGTTTTTCTGGGGTGAAACTGATGGGAAAAGGAATAAAATCTGGAAAAAATGGAAAGACTTGGCAAAACCAATATCCATTAATGGCTTAGGCTTCAGATCTATTCAAGGAATAGTAGATGCATGCTCCCTCAAACTTTGGTGGAACTGTCAGTTAGGAGTAACACTGTGGTCTAAGCTGCTGTGGTCTTTGCCACCCTCACACAGAAACTCAGTTACTTGGAAACGCATTTGCTCAATTGATTCCTTAGCTGAAGAAAATTCCATTGTTATTCATGGCAAGGGGACATGCAATGCCTAGACAACTAATTGATGCCCTAATGGTCCACTGTTAGATAAGATCCCAAGCAACATAATTGACACTTTCCAGGGATACACTATATCTGATTTCATTAACAACAAATCTCATATTTTACCTGAGATATCACTCTTCCTGGAAAATGATACTGCCTTATTCTTACAGGAGGCTGAATTGGTGACATGCAGAGATGATAGACTTATATGGAAACTGGAAATTTCAGGGAACTTTACTTTCAAATCTGCATACCGTACATTAACTTTTTCTCCAGGTAATTTCCCGGCTACCAAATTTGTTTGGAATGTCTTATTGCAAAAAAAGGTTTCGATTTTCACTTGGAAAATGCTACACTCTTTTCTCCCCTTCGATGATATACTTATAAAGTGTGGTTTCAGTTTGGCTTCCAAGTGCCCTGTCTGTTGTCATTCGGACTCGATTAACCATTTTTTCATATCATGCACACTGGCAAAGACAATTTGGAATAATATAGCTGCCCTGATTCTTTTCAATATGCCTGATAATCAATCTATTGCACAGAGATTTTACACCTTATGGAACTGCAATGATTTACCCAAAGGTAACCAAATGATTTGTAAACTGATTCCATCGATTCTGTGTTGGTGCCTTTGGAAGGCTAGAAACAGATATATTCATGATCAGGTTCCTTTCTAAGCAGACCTCATCTGTAGGGAGATTTCTGTCCTCATCAACCTCTCCCTATACTCATGCCCTTCAGTTTTGAGTCCCCATACTGGTCTCCCCAACCTGCTCAGACACCTCACACCTCTTCTCAGACCACCTCGGAAGCCAATTATAAAACCGGCTTTCTGGGATAAGCCAAGCAGACACTGCTTCAAAATAAACACTGATGCTTCTTGGCTCCCACACACTGCTTCTGTTGGGCTTATTGGGAGAGATAGATCTGGATTCCCTCTTTTCATTAACTCATATACTGTAGATGCAATATCTCCCCTCCATGCTAAGATGTTGGCAATCCTTGCTGCATGCCAATCCCTCCACCACTGTGATGGCTCGACTATTATAGAATCTGATTCCCTTCTTGCCATTAATATGATTCATGATCCCTACTCAGCTATCTGGAAGCATTTCAATTTGGCTTATAAGATTAAAAACCTTTTAAATGGGGCAGTGCTTCACCATGTACATAGAGAATGTAACTCTGTGGCAAATGCTATTGCCAAGTTTCACTCATCTAATAATCAGCCTCTTTCCCTTACTAATTTGCCGATCAACATCAAAGGCCTTATTGACTTAGATGCGAAACAGGTCCCAAATCTTAGAATTTACAAGAATGGCCATAACAGGACTTGATACTGCTAATGTAAACTGGTTTTTATGCAGGTAATGGCTACCAGATTCTCAACTTCACGAAGGTGATACTCTTCGGGGTCATAACAATCACGGCCGATCTATACTCCTTTATCTGCAGATCAGCTTCCTGCCTAATACTACTACAGTGCTACACCCATTCGAGATACAGATCTGCATTTTATCAGCAACCTCCTAGCACTATTACTATTCGTCAGAACTCTCCCTCCTTACTAGAACAATCAAGAACTCGCTATTACTTAGTAAAGTTTCCTGGCCAAAGTACGAATTAACACGGGGTGTGGAGATTCGTGGCTTTGGAATCGTAACTTACTAACTTTGATTCATATTGATGATGATTAGGATATTCATTTTGCGGGCAACGCTGTTGCCTTCTGTAATTTTAACTTCTCTACTATGGTTTTGCTTGGCTTGGGGTACCAATATACCAACCCTCACCCTCGGGTGCCTTTCATTTAAAAAAAATTGTGAATTCGTAAAAATAATTAAAAGTTTAAAATTTAATTTGGCAATTTGAGAAATTGAAAGCATCTCCAATGCGGGATTCGTTAGAGTGAACTTCCATTGCCACGTAGGATTTACTGACTCCTAGCATTAAACTGAATCCCTAATTTAGGAGTCGAATGTGAGCGTCGATATTACGTGGCTGAAAATATAAGACCATCTCCATTGGTAAGCTACAAGAGATTTTAGCTTGATCTTGATTTGCTATATCAACTTTTCAAGCCAATGATGTGGAAAGTTATACACTCCCACAATAGTAAGCTACATTCATGTATAACTTGATAGGTCCCACATTTTTTTCAAGCACCATATAATAGAAATTATTTGATTTCTGTGGTTTGGTGTGGTGGTGGTGTCAACCAGAGATATTGAAGTCATTTTGACTAATCTAAATTCAAGTTGTCTAAAAATAACATACAATTATTATAACATGTTACTGATTTTAATTATTTACTATATATAATCAATCATAACTTGGTAAAATATATAAGTTCTAAAGATATAATTAAAATCATAAATATCTTATTGTATTAGATCTCTCTCTCTCTATATTATATTACTGAAGAAAATCCAAAGAAACACATAATATGAAATAACAAAATGTTCAATTTTTTTATACAGTGATAGAGTACTTTTGATAGAAATATGTACACATATTATTTATTTATATATATATGATAAAGTATTATTTTAGACCGACTAACTGTTAAATGAGGACATTTTATAATTAGTGAGACTATAAGTCATTTGATATTTACTTTTATTTATTTCAGTGAGATACATATAATTATGATAACTTTTTAAAACGAATCTCAACATATATATATATATATAATTACTTTTTAAATAATTTGAATGAAATATTATAAAAATAATATATTTTTATTGTATTCATTATTTAACGGTTATTAACTAAATTAATTATTTCACTTCACAACTCATATAATTTTCCTTTTAAAAATTTTAAATAAAAATTTTTGTTTTTAATTTATAAGACACAAAATGTACATAAAACTTAATCCTAATATTTTAATTAATAACATCATTGCAATGGTACTTCAATAGTATTATAATAAAAGGAAGGTTACACATCAATAACATGTCGTTCAAAGATAGCAAACTTTGACCACATATTTGAATATGTATATGAACAATGATTTTATCGTATAAGATATGGTTAGATTCGTCGTAACATGTAGTTTCTAAATTTTTATATGTCATTATTATTCGTAGCTACACATATTTACAGTCAAACATGTTTATTGGATACCAAAAATATTCTGTGCAGAATAGGATGGTACGAAGGGAGTTTATAATTTTATGTAATTTATTTATATGACTAAATATATTGTATATTACATTCTTATAAAATTTAAATTATAATAATTTAAATTTATATAAATTTCTTATAAAATAATAAGACCTTTCAACCATGCTTGTATTATATGTATGGTGTGCTTTTCCAATGTGCAATGTCTAGGAAAAAATGAATACGTAATAACTTTTGAATTTTCCATGCATAATATTTCATGGAAAGTTTATTTTACTATTGAATGCATGCTACTATTTGAAATTGGAATGCACGCAGAATATATCTATAAATAACTCTTTTATGAGTTGGATTGGTATCGAGCTATAATATAAAATTAGAAATGACAAATTCTGTTCATAATATCAAATTAGAAATGACAAATTTTGATGAACAATTTGGTCAGTATCTTGCATTTCGTCAATATTTTGATGAAGATTATACTACATTATACAACCAAATTATATGTGAAATACGTTTCTATATCAAGCAACATGCTTCCACAAGCTACAGGTGCTTGCGAGCTGATGATGTGGATTCTGCAACAATAGTGAGCAGGCCTGATACAATTTGTGGAATTTTACCAACATGTCTAAAAACACCATTGGAGATGCTCGTAGTGACTCATCGGGATGACCTTCTATTCTCGAAGGGTGATATCGAAGGTTGTGCATTACCAAATAAGCAAAAAAAAGTGTGTGATTTAATTTTTATTATTTGGCAGTATATACTTTGGTGTTCTTGTTGTAATTTTGTCTGAAAAATCTCCAACTTCATGTTTACCATACTTTTGTATACCATTTGAAAGTAATCCAAACTACATTTGAAAACGGAAGGGAAAATTAATTTTAAACTTTGATTATTTTATATTTAAAATGAAAAATAATTTAAAGAGAATTAAAAATATTTCAAACTACGCTATAATATGTATATATATATATATAAATTTATACTCCAAAAATTATAAATATTAGTCTATTTAACATTAGAATTCTTTTTTTTCTCAAATTCTAAAAAACTAACTATGAATTTATAGGTTATAAAATAATTGAATGCCGTATTTTAATAGTGGGAAAGTCTCAGGAAAGACGGTCTTTCCCTAAACTTATGCACAATCCACAGGGGCATTTACCTTAAATGTTGTAATTTTTTTTATAAAATTTAAATATTGCATTTTATAAGTTAAAATAAGTAATAATATGTATTTGAAGGTGAAAATATAAAAAATATAATATTTTTTATATTTTTTATATATGTATTTGAAGGTGAAAATATAAAAAAATATATATAATATATTTTTGAAAACTATTTTCATCATTCGCTCTCTCGTAACTAATTACTGTAGCTCTGTGCGAACCTTGGTGCAATTTAGCCAAAACGCTCTTCTGACTGTCGTTTTACCTTTTTCCACCATCTTCTTCATCTTCTCTCATCTTTCTTCCAACTGATAACGGTCACTGACCGGAATCTTTCCACCGCCGTTATGGCGGCTCCTCCGTCAGGTAGTGGTAGCTATGGGGGAGGTAAATCCTTCCTTCAGGCACTAGCCAATCGCCCTCCACCTCTTTGTGATTCCCTTCCTTCGAACCCAGAAATTGTCCCTAAAACTCAATATAAGGGGGATATCGCTTGCCTTGTTACTCGCAAAGATGCAGACACCCTCGCCTCCTACTACCAAAATGCTCTGGTTGGTAAGTTCGCCAGGGGGAAGCCAACGATGGTCCAACTAAATGAATCTTTCAATTCTGTAGGTTTGAAAGGAAAATTCCAGATTGGATCAATCGACTTCCGGCATGTGCTAATACGTTTCCAGGAGAAAGAGGACTATCAGAGGTTCTACCTCAAGGGACAATAGAGTTTCAACAATGCCCAAATAAAGGTATTTAAATGGACTTCCGACTTCTCCCCTGAGGCAGAATCATCTATTGTTCCGGTATGGGTTTCAATACCACATGTCCCTGTATACTTCTATAATTCTGCTATGCTTGAAATCATGGGAAATCAAATAGGAAACTATATAAAAGTTGATGCGGCTACTGCGGCCCTGTCCAGGCCTTCTTGTGTTAAAATGTGTGTAGAAATCGACTTGAAGAAAAAGCTCCCATCATTTATCAGAGTAGGAATTGAAGAGGATGGAAATGAATATAATGTGGTTTAACTCCCTTTAGAATTTAAAGATATTCCACCCTACTGTTTCCATTGTAAATGTATAGGACATGAGGATAACTACTGTATCTATTTACATCCTGAGCTTAAGAGAACATGGCCTCAGAAGGCTGAGAAGCCTCTAATGAATCAAACTGAAGTTCAACAAAAAGGTTCTGTTGGCCAGAGTAATGTGAACATAAATATGAATCAGGCTGGAAATATAAAAGCTGGGAGTTCAGGGGTATCAGTAATAGAAAAACAAAAAAAATTTCAAGCCCAGAAATTCAAATACGTTCCGAAGAAACAGCTGATCCCAGTTAGTGAACAAGACACTAATAAGCCTGTCTTAATTGACATTGATCTTCAAGTGATTGATCCTCTGATTCCTGAGGATGTTCCTGATCAACAACAAGCTGTAACTAATAATGTAGTTGACCCTATCCCCTGTGCCAATCATGAAGCCAATCTTAAGATAGAGATTGATCATAAGTCTCAGTCACCTGAATCTGGAAAACTACAGCCTATTTCCTTAATTCCCCAAGTGCTTTCTTCTGATCCCAGTGTATCAGTACAACTGACTAGGCTTTCACAATCTGCCCCTTCGAACCTTAGGACAGTTTTTGCTAAGGATGATTTACCTAGTAAACGAGGAAGGTCCTTCTCACCTTTCAGTTCTATTATTGCTGCAAAATTTTTTATCTTTTCTCAGCAGAAACACAGGGATAATAGATTTCTACCTTTGGCTGATGAAGAAATATCAAGTGAAGAAGCCACCCAAAGTGACTTCCCAGTCAGTGCTGAACTTCCTGCCTTCCTGGACACTGATTATGTCCAAGATGATGATGCTGATCAGGTAAACAGGGTTAGTTCCTCATTCTCTAATCCTGGTAAGATGAAGAAAGGGAAATCATTAGGGAAACATGCTAAATAGAGTAATGAGTCTTTTTTTTCACAGAAAAATACTATCATGACTAGATCAAAAAGCTCTACCAATGTTTCCCTATGAATAATACAACAATCAGGATTAAAATGCTGGTTTGGAACATCAGGGGAATGGACACATCTATGTTAAGACTTTGTAATCTTATCAATAGGCATAAATTTGAACTCATTTGTTTAATTGAGCCTAAACATGATAACTCGCAATGTGATTTATATAGACAAAGGCTAAAATATGATAATTGCATATCAGCAAATAATGGTCAGATTTGGATTTTCTGGACTTCAAGCTTAATACTGACAGTTAAAAGTGATAATTTGCAGTTCCTTGAAGTTAACCTGAATAGTATTAATCTTAATAAGACTATGGATGTCTTCTTTATCTATGGTCTCAGAACTAGATCAGGTAGACAATCTCTTTGGTCAGACCTCAGCTCATATAATCACTCTGAATCCCTTTTTATTGGTGATTTCAATTCCATTACATCAATAAATGAGTATAAAGGTCCATCTACTCCCAAATTGGGGAGTATGAGGGACTTTAATGATTTTATTAATGTAATGGCTCTGGAAGAAATTAACACTGTAGGGAACTTGTTCACTTGGACTAATAATAGATTACGGTCTCCTACAGTTAAAAGACTTGATAGAGGATTGTGCACTTCATCTTGGTCATTAGCCTTTCCTGCATCTTCTATTCAGATTCTGAATAGGGTTAGTTCAGATCACAACCCCATGCTGCTAACTGTTGGTAGTGATACCCCATCCAATCCTAGGCCATTTAGATTTCTAAACACATGGTACAAAAGAAAGGAATTTAATGAGGTAATCAAACAAAATTGGGATATTCCTTTGCATAAATCAGGAATGCTAGCCTTTTATCTAAAACTTGTTAGACTTAAGAAGGTTCTAAAAATCTGGAACAAAGAAAAATTTGGCAACATTCATGACAATGTGGTACAAGCTGAATTGGCTCTACAGGCTCAGGAATCCTTAACTGATCAATCAGATTCTGAGATTGAATTGGTTAAACTTAAGGAGGCTAAAGCTAGGTTAGTTAGGGCTATGGCTGAACAAAAAAACTTTTGGAAACATAAGGCAAAGATTAAATGGCTGCAAGAAGGGGATAATAACACAAGCTTCTTTCATAACTCTGTAAAGGAAAGATATAACAGATTGAAGATTACAAAAATTAAGAGTATGAATGGTCAGTGGTTAGATAATATACATGATATTGAGATGGAAGCTATTCATTATTACCAGGACCTTCTGAGTGATGACTGCTCCCCTGACAGTTCTCTCTTTCAACCTCATTTTCTAAACCATATCCCTAAATTGGTCAATCAGGATGATAATGAAAAACTTCTGCAACCGGTTTCATTAGATGAGCTAAAAGGGATTGTTCTTAATCTTAATAAATCAAGTAGTCCAGGTCCGGAGTTCTACATTAAATCTTGGGATATTATAGCAAATGATCTAGTTCTGTCTGTTCAGGACTTTCTTACTTCAACTAATATGCCTAGGGGTATTGGTAGTACATGGATCACAATAATCCCCAAAAAGAAAACCCCCACTTCTTTTGATGATTATAGACCTATAAGTCTCTACAATGTGATAAATAAGATATGCTCTAAAGTGCTTATGGAAAGACTTAAGTCTATAATGCCTAAGATTATTTCTCCTAACCAAACAGCTTTCCTACATGGTAGAGACATCTTAGACAATGTAATTTACTTACAGGAAATGGTTAGGTTTCTTAATAGGAAGAGAAGAGATCCAAATTGCATTGTTAAACTTGACCTCAAAAAGGCTTTTGATAGAGTTAGGTGGTCTTTCTTATATATTGTTTTAGCTAAATTTGGATTTCATGCTAAATTTATCTTCTCAATCATGAAAAATCTGTCCCAGGCTTGGTTCTCTATTCTTATTAATGGTAAGCCAGTAGGATTTTTTCAATCCACTGGGGGCATTAAGCAGGGTGACCCTTTATCTCCATTCTTGTTTAACATTTTCTCTGAGTCTTTTTCAAGGAGTTTGGCTTTCATATTTTACAGTGGTAAGCTGTCATATTTCGACCTGCTAGGTAATCCTCCGAGAATCTCACATTTATCATATGCGGATGATACTGTTGTTTTCTTTAAAGCAACTAAGTTAACTTTGATTAGATTAAAAGCTTTTTTGTCTACCTTTAAGGAAGTCACTGGCCAATCTATTAACTATAATAAGAGTGATATCTTCATAGGTAAGCATGCTTCGGTTCAGAAGGTTAACTACATTAAAAGGATCTTGGGGATGAAAATTGGAGCATTTCCAGTTTCATACCTGGGAGTTCCTATCTTTACTGGTGCTGCAAAAAAGATCTATTTTCAACCTCTTTTTGAACAGATAGATAGTAAGATATGTAATTGGAAAAATAGATGGATATCTACAGGGGGTAAAATTACACTGATTGAGTCATGCATCTATTCCATAACCCAGCACATTTGGCAGGTTATAAATCCAAAAAAATTGATTATTACCACCATAGAAAAAAAACTGAGTAACTTCTTCTGGGGGGATACTGAGTTCAAATCTAAAAGAGCTTGGAGAAAATGGACAGCTCTTTGTCTACCAACTGATCAAAATGGTATAGGGTTTAGATCAATATCCACCATAATTAAAACATGTTCAGTAAAACTGTGGTGGAAGTTTCAAATAGCTGAGGCTCTATGGACTCATTTAGTGGCAGCCCTCCCTCCTTCACATAGGTCCTCTCCAAACTGGAAAAGGATATGTTCTGTTAACACATGGGCATAAGCTAACTCTAGAGTTATTATAGGGAGAGGGGAATGTAACTTTTGGACTGCTAATTGGCTAGATATAGGGCTTCTTACAGATCTGTGTGATCAGAATAGGGTGGATATTGCAGGGGATTGTACTGTCTCTGAATTCATATCTAACAAGTCTAATCTTATCAGTAAAATTAACCCCTTCCTGCCTCCTGACATTATTACTCTTTTGCAGGAAGCAAAACTAACACCACACAGAGCAGATAGGCTAATATGGAAACCAGGTATCAAAGGGAATTTCTCCTTCAAATCAACATACATTTCACTCTGCAACAATACAGGTTCTATTGCCTCTTCTCAACATTTTTGGAATTCTAGATTAGATAAGAAAATCTCTGTTTTTATGTGGAAAGTGACAAACTCATTTTTACCTTTTGATAACATCCTCAGAAAAATGAGATTTTGCTTACCTTCGAAATGTTGTATGTGCAATATACATGAAGACTCCTTAGATCATTTTTTTAACTCCTGTGAGTTTGCACTGAATGTCTGGAAATCAGTTCGTCAGTTTATGGGAATTAGGGACAGAGTTTTTCCATCGGTATGGGAGAGACTATCATGCTATCTAACTTACCCTACTCTAACTTCATTACATTCAATTATAGTCCGAACTGCAGCTATATTTACATTGTGGAATCTGTGGAAGATGAGGAATAAATTTCTTTTTGATTCTGTCAAGCCTTCCTCTATCCTAGTGCTTCAACAGATTAGGGATCAAATTTTCTATTCCTTTTATGCTAAACCTGTTTATATAGTCTCTCCTTTTGATTTAAGTATTGCAGATCACTCTTTTCTTCCTCTGATTAAACTCTCCCCAAAGCCTAAAATTATGAAAATTGCATGGGAGAGGCCCTGCTCAGGTTTTAAGTTAAATGTAGATGCTTCATGGTGCTATAATACTAATATGTGTGGGATTGGAATGATAATTAGGGATAGTAGAGGTGGTTTTAAGGGGGCTTATACTTTATATACTAATGCTCTTTCCCCCTTGGAAGCTGAATTGAAAGCAATTAAGTTTGCAATTCAATTTTCTACTGATTTGCCCTCTCCTGTATGTATGGAATCTGACTGCCTTAGTGCAGTACTCTTTGTTAGTGACCCCCAAAGAGCTCACTGGAAATTGTTATGTTTATCTGATGAGATTCACCATTCCTTGGGGGCTATTAAACTTGAGCACAATTATAGACAGGCAAATCTGGTGGCTCATACTCTTGCAAAAAACTGTCTGTAACTAAAGACCAATTCATCCTTTCACAGTATCTCTGTGCTCCCTAACTTGGTCCAGGGACTCGTTAGACTTGACCAAATTAGTACTACTTAATTACGGATTGCTAACTAGATCGGATGCTACTGATTTCTACTCATTTCATGCAGGATCTTTCAACTACTGACATGCTGTTGTGTCTCCTTCTACTCTGGTCCTATGGAAGCTCTCCTCTGCTGCTCTCACCATGATTTTGGAAGCTTTACAAGATGGAAAAATAGATGCATTCTGAGTAGCGATGGTAACCCCATCAGGCTCAGGAAAGTGGATGACCTGGACTTACTTCTTGGCTTCTGCTGATCAAGCTGCAAACGACATTCCTTAACCATAGAAATTTGTTGTTTGATGAAGATAAACTCCATTAGGTTATGAGGATGAATCTGATTGTCTTGTGTTTTGTTAATTCGACTCACTAACAAGTTAGATGATTCTTTCCATAGCCTAATACTTTATGAAATCTTCATCGTATCATCCATATCTCTTTATTCTTTTGGAAGCAATTGCTATTGCTTCAAGAGCTGAATGATCACTCTTGTATATCCAACTAAGCTTCGGCTTCCTTTCTTTCTTGCTTTTGTTATTTAATGGCTATGGAAGGCCTAATAGAATTTCCCCCATCCTCGGATGGTTTTTAATAAAAAAAATAAAAAATATAATATAAAAAAATATTTTTTAACATTCTAAATTTTGTATGTAATTTAACAAATGCAGTATATAAGGTACAAATAAGTGGCATGTCCATAAGCTTATGGACAGACCGTCTGTCAGGAGAACTACTCTTAAATAAATGACAAATCAATATGTAAAGTACTAAATATATTTATTTATATTTAATAAATATATAAATAATAATGAGTCCGTCTCTTAAAAGACGGTATTTCCATAAATCATGAAAAGACCAAGGTTTAAAGTGTAAATTAGAAGAAATGAAAATAAAATTTTTGGGTTGCATGAACCGGGTTATAAATTTTATTACTACATATTGCATACTAAGCTTTTAATATTACAACTAAGACCTTTTACCTTTTATTATTATGATTAAACCCCGTCTTTCCATAAGCCTATGGAAAGACCGTCTTTCCCAAGACTTTGCCTGTAATAATAATGCGTGTATTGCAAATTGGCAGAAATAAAAATTAATTGCAATTCAAATGAACTCATTGATTTTTTTTACTCTTTCTCAATAAAAGTAAAATCGAGACATAAATTAGAAAGTTTCTTAACTCATTGTCTATTTAATAATTAGTTAATTTAATTAATAACGAATTTATTTCTAGAATGGAGTCAATTTTATTTTAAACAAGAATTAAAATAAGTTCGTGCCGATTAGTGTTATACTTGATTTCATGAAAACTGTTTTATTGAACCCATTTAATTCTTTATCCTCCATCGTTACTCTTGTCAAATAATTAGATGCATTTAAAATATAATTAATTGTATGAATATAATATTTATTGAGATCAAATATAATATCAAAATACAATTCCAAATTGCTTATTTACTTTTCACGGTCTTCAATGAGCATATTTTACTGTAAATATCTCTGGTTACATATAATAATGGAGCATAAAAAATTGATATTTAGAAAATAGATGTTGAGACAAATCTAACAACATCTCACATGATGAGTGGGTCTCCTGACAGGCGGCCTATCCATAAACTTATGGACAGGCCAGGGGCTAATTTGCAATTAACAGAAATTAAAAAAATCACGGGTCTAATTGAAAATATCGGTAATAATCAATCCATACCAAACTCTTATGTGGCTAGTCCAGCGAGCAGGCTGAATCCCAGATACAAGTGGAGGTGGTGGTACTGGACTTGCTCTTCCACCCTGAGCAGCTCATCTCCGACAAGGAGGACGCTGCCAACAACTTCGCCCGTGGTCATTGTGCCAGTAAGTACTCAAATCGACCGATTTCATATAATCAGCCCTTCATAGTCACCGGCTCCACCAGCGGTATTGGTCACGAAATCACTCGCCAATTGGCCGAGGCCAGCGGCCGCATTGTAATGGCGGTGAGGAATTCCAGCGCTGCTCGCGATTTGATTCGCGACATACTGATCTTTCTGTTATCCATTTATTTTATGCATGGTTGAACCTGATCATTCACTAGTTGTTCAAGCATAAAAAGCAAGATGTGTTGTATGAAGCCTTGGAGAAAGTCAAGGCAGGTGTGTGATGATAACAAATGAACCTTACCCATTTCGAGCGTTCGAATTCGTATTGTAAACCGTGATTTGTAATTTTTTATGGAGTATATGAAATGGTGATTTCATTTGGAATGCATTGATATTGATGATAAGGGGTTGAATTTTTGTAGAATTGATGCTTCTAGGATTCATCTCCATGCTTTTAACCGTGACAGAAGGGCTAATGAGAAACATTTATATCCCTCCTCATGCTGCAAATATCAGGAAATCTTTTTTATTGCAGCATTACTCGAAGATGTCTAGAGGTATCAAGCACTGCTATGTTTCCTGCCCTTTTTTATTCCTTAGAATTTCGTGTAAAAAATAGAGAATTTAACGGACTTGTAAAGATGTGGTATCAAACTGCAAAAACCTGAAGCGAAAACCTGAAGCTCGTGTTGAAGAAATTGTGATATTACTCACGCATTTGTTTGATCATTGTAGGAGGATAGAATTGTTGCTCATCTCACACATGTGAGTGAAATGGAAAAGAAGATTGACACGGTGTCTCGTATCACATCCATACTCAAAGATGTTATCCCGAACAAGGTATACCTTCTCAAAGTTTCCAGAAGAATTGTAGCCCGGAGAGCATTTGGAAAACTTGCATTTTTAACGATTCTAGGTCAATTGAAGTCTCTCATTCATACTATAGATGGCTTTGAGATGTAACTGCATGATGATACTTGATGCCACTTCTTTTTCCTTGGGAACATTACTTGATTCCTTTCACCTCTTTATGATGCTTGTTTTGTGTGTGGCCTTCCTTTCACATTGCTGAGGGTGTTTGGTTTTGGTTTTAGCTTTCTGTGTGAAGGAAAAACTAGTAGATGATCAGTTTGAGCAGTTGAAAACACTCTTTGGACATATGTGATATGTTTTCAATCTTGTCAGCTTTTAAGGATTAGGGAAGAGCTGTGTACGTGTTTCTGCATATCTGTTGTTCTAGGACTATCTTAGGATGTGATTTTGTAAAAGGGCATTTCTTTTAAGGCTTCTGAAATAGCCTTTGTTTTACAACAGTATGTCAAGTCATTGTGTTTCTTTTACTTGGTGCTTGAGTCCTCGTGTCCGTAGAAAGTTATCACTTCGGTTATAGTTTTTTTTGGTTTCCCTACTTCCTTACATGACCTCCTTTTCTTTCCTTTTTTCTACAGGGTGGACGTTGTAGTATTCGCAATATGGGAGCTCGCCATATTAGTGTTTCTGGTTTTCTCAGCTATTTCATTATATTTTAGACATCTGAGGCTTGCTTTCATCTTATTGTTGTTGCTTTTATGCATGAGAATTGCAAAGAAAGTAAGACTAACACGAAAAAAGAGGCAAATAATGCTTATTCCTCTAACAATGTAACAGTTGGTCCTACTCTTTTTCTATACTGACCAACTTGACAGTGTAAATTGTGCCAAATGCTACCCATTCTTTCCTCATTTTAAACTAGATTTTCCAGTCCTATCTCGTGCAATTTCCTTTTTCTTTGAAAGTATATGCATTTCTGTTTGGTATCAATTGTTGTACACAGATGGTCACCGAGGCCTGAAGAAATTTGACACCATTCAGAATACAAAGATGAAGGCGCTGGCGAATATTTTCAAACTTTTCATGTTTTGATTTCTTATTTTTTTAACCTTCCTCTGCTATCTTTTCATCTTGCACATGGGTTAACATGAAACATATAAACAAACTAATCCACCTTGTAATAAACTAACAATTACATACTGGATTCTAATAGATGCAATATATAAGTAAACAGATGCAGTTCCTAATTCAAAGTGAATGACCAAAAATATTTTTTTAGTATAAAAAGTCGCAGAGTCACAACTAACAAGTACACACGAGATATCAACATATGCAACATATAAGTAAACAAATGCAACTCATTATTCAAAATGTACAACTAACAACAAATGAAAACAAAAGGTCATAGACAGTACAACTAACAAGTACACAGTAAATACTAATAGATGCAGAGCAATAAAACAAGAAAAAAAAAGACCATTTATAGTACAACTAACAAGTGCATGTTGGATAATAACAACTGCAACATATAAGCAAACTAATGCACCTCGTAATAAAACTAACAAGTACATACTGGATCCTAACTTATGCAATATATAAGTAAACAGATGCAGTTCCTAATTCAAAATGAACAACCAACAACATACTTTTTTATAAAAAAAATTCGTACAGACACAACTAACAAGTGCACACGAGATACTAACATATGCAACATATAAGTAAACAGATGCAACTCATTATTTAAAACGTACAACTAACAACAAATGAAAAAAAAGTCATTCATTATACGACTACAAGTTCACACTATACTAACAAATGCAACATATAAGTGAACAAATGTTGTTTCTAATTCAAAATGAACAATCAACATATGAAAATAAAAAGTCATACACAGTACAACAAACTAGTACACACTGAATCTTAACAAATGCAATACATAACTAAACAAATGCAGTTTTTAATTTAAAATGAACAATCAACTACAAATGAAAAAGAAAAAGTCATACTCATTACAAATAATTTGTACACGTTGAATACTATATAATGCAACATATAACAAAACAATTGCAGTTCCTAATTCAACACGAACAATAAAAAATAAATAAAAAGAAAATGTCTTACACAATAAACTAACTATTACACACTAAATATCAACAATTGCAACATATAACTAAACACATGCATAATATAACGTCTTTTGCAATTCAATCATGTTTGCTTCAATATCTTCGATGCTCTTCACACCCGATTGCTTCACTGGCTCCAGAATCATCTCTGCTTCCTTCTCCTTGTACTCGTTATATATCCCCCATAGCACGGAGTAGAGTCCAAACACGATCAAGATTGCCCAAGAACACTAAAAACAAAACATATAATTGGTATCATGACTCAAAATAAACAATAGAGAATAAGTTCATTCCTTTATTCTTATATTATACACCAAACACCTCAAATACCTCAAATTTACAACAAAAACATGAAAATAGGACTGCGTTCATTTTTTGCTACATATTAAACAGTCCCCTTTAATTTCATTAGGCAATTTGCCTAATAAGTGATGGAGCAAGAACAAACAACATGAAGTCAACAGTAAACCCGACACCAAAACATACTATACCAAGTGCCAGGGGTTCATATCCTCACAACATACTTTCTCCTCACCATTCTCTAGTGTATATCAAGTACACGAGAGAAGTGAGATAGAGCGGAGCACTATATCTTCTCATCAAAATAGGGAAAAATCCAACAACAAAAAAGCACACACCCAATAACCTATCAGGAATGCACAATCTCACTAAACAAATACACTTAATTCAGCTAGAGCCTTGTCAATTACAACAAAAAAAACCTAAATTCCTCCACGCAAAACAGTAAAAATCAAACCAAGGCTAAATAATCTTAAACTAATTGTATACCAGGCAGAACTTGAGGGGTGTTATTTGCCGGGGAGCTGGAGGATGTCAGAGACGAAGATGAACATGCCGTCAGCGGACTGGCAGTCAACGGTGGAGATCTGGTGCTTGCACTGGTTAAGGGGAGGGCGGTAAGCATGGCGCCGATGGATAAGTATTCGAACAAGTACAAAGTAAACTAATGTTCTGCTGCAACGTTGACACAACCTAAACATCCTATCTTGATGTGCAAAAGTTGGTTTAGTTATAATGCTCCAACTATGTCAAAACTATCAAGGTATAAGACATTTCATACTAGGGAAGGGTAATCATGTGCATACCAGAGATAGAGCATACTGAATTAGAAAGTTGTGGCAAGCTGATCCTTCAGGCTGCAAAATGTACAATTTGGCATGATTACCACGTGGCTTTCTTCACGAAAAATCATAGAGAAGCTAGAAAAAATACTGCAATTATACATTGGAGAAAAACTGACACGAGTTGATGGTGAATTGCTCCCTTAACTTACCTAGCAGCAAACTAGGTGGAACAGGAGCACTTGCAATGTAGAAAGTTGATCAAGCAATTCAGGTCCAGTCAGAACTCGAGTTCTACTGTGTGCCTGATATAGCATTTACAATAGTTTTCATTAACTTAAACATTGCAATCAAAGCAGAGAACAGAAAAGCTCGCAAGATGTATCAAGCTTACAATGGTAACCACACAGTACAAATTGCACAAATCCTTGCATCTCCACTATCAGCAAACTCAGAAGCCAGGAAAAGGCCACATCTCCAACATACATCGCATAATATCTTGGAAATAAAAGGTAGCAACAACATTAAATACTACCAAAAGAACACCACAAACTTACGGTTCAGCAGGCCGCCTGAACTGAGAACTCACATACGCATCATCCCTAGACCTCATCTCTATGGACTCTCTTTTATTCATCAAAGAATCATCCTTTATTAATTGCAATCAGAATAAGTCTCAAAATCCTATAGCAGAAATCAGAATTCACAAACATAGACAAAGCAGCTAAACTGAAATTAAATAAAATAAAAACAAAAATCAAAGAGAATGAGGAACAGAAAGCTAGAAGAGGAGATCTAAACGACACAACCATTTTCAAATCAGAGAGAAGAAACGTGAAGATTTACCAATGCTTAAAGGAATTGAAACACCATTGGACCACCAGTCACCATTGCTAGAACTCCGGGCGACACTGTAAGCGACGAGGAGAAATATATGGAGGAAGTAATTAAAATCGGGGGACGGAAACTGTAAGGGAAATTGAAATCACCATTGCTAGAGCTCCATAGCTTCCATTGGAGAGGAAAGAAGGAAGAACGAGGGTTTCGAACCCATGTGAGCCATTTTTGATCTTATGACCTGGCCCGCGCACATCTTAAATTTTTCCTGATTTGCAAATTGGTCCTTGGCCTGTCCATAAGCTTATGGACAGGCCATCTTTCCTGAGAATTTCCCTATATTAATTTATATTTACTGTAAAATTTTCAAACTTTGACTTTCAAAAAGTAAATAAGCAATTTAGAGTGGGATGGAAGGTGTATATAATAACAAGAAACTAGTCATTTTTCTTCTCTACGGACAATTTCAAGGTAGAAAAGTTACTAATTACAATTTTCATCTCAACAAAAATAAGGAAAACACCTAGAACTGATAAATAAAAGAATTAAAGGTATCATCTGATACAACTGTAAAAAGATATTGCAGGAAAGAAATTATATTTGCAGTGAAAAGTGAAGAATTTATATTTGGCAGTTTTGAGCATATACAAGTCACATAATAATTATCCATTTGAAGGTTGGATTTGAGAAGTATTGAGAATATTTTGTGACTAATATTCTTTTCCTATTAGGTTTAGGTAAATATCCTTAGGTTAGAATTTTTTTCATATTTGACTAGTAAATATCTTTTCCTTTTCCATGTAGGCTTAGTTAGTTAGCTTTTACCTTTCCTTGCATGGCTTTGGTCTTTGTATTTGCACTATAAATAGGAGTCTTCTATTATCAATACGATCACGCAATTATACTTACATGATATCAAAGTTAAAATTTTGAAAATCATTGAAGTACTAAAAATACCAAAAATCATCTTCACTTTCGCTTCCGCTGACAATTGGCCGGCGCTGATTTACCCATTATGACCGACTCCGCGCATGAAACTAGCCACTGTTGCTGCCTCTCTTAGTTCTTCACCGATTGCCATTGATCTTTAGTTGTGGGACCTAATTAGTCTGATGCCCAGTTGAATTCAGTTTTAAATATGATATCTAAATTAAATACCACTAACAATAAGTCGATTAAGTCTTCTTTACCTTGGATCATTGAATCTGGTGCTTCTTATCATATGACTGGTGAAAAGGAGTTTCTTCATGATAGTATCCACATGTAATCCGTCGATGTTATTCTCCCCGATGGAACCATACCTACTGATGTCTACCAAGGCACTCTATGTCTTGGCCATATTACCTTACCGCATGTTTTGCTTATCCCTGAATTGCGTTCCAACTTATTATCTTATGCTATGTTACTTGCTACCCTTAACTGTCGAGCTTTGTTTACCAAAAATATATACATATTACAAGACGTTAGCTTGAGAACAGTAATTAGCGTGGGAGAACTGTTGGGTGGGGTTTATTGGTTGCGCATGTTTGAAGAAATTTCCTCTCTGATGCACACCGATAGTCTCTACCGTCTCTAGGTCCTCTGTTTCTGACAGTCTTTGCCATCAACGATTTAGTCATCCTTTCACTTTGGTGTTGTCTTCTATTTTTTTATTAAAAAAAACCTAGGATACTCCCTGCTCAATCTGTCATCGAGCAAAACAACCTAGGAATAGTTTTCCGTTAAGTTTGGCTAAAACTACTCGTCCTTTTGAGTTAGTTCATTGTGATGTTTGGGGTCCTTATAATTTCCCATCCACTAGTGGAGCATTTTATTTTTTAACCATAGTTGATGACTACTCTCGGACTGTTTGGGTCATTTGCTCGTTACAAAATCTGAGGTTGCTGTCATATTTAAGGATATTTGTGCTCTTATTCTCTATCAATTTTGGTGCCACATATGAAGGGTTCGGGCTGATAATGACACGGAATTTTCACCACTACGGTCTTACTTTGCTAAATCAGGAATATTTTTTGAGAGTTCATCTGTTGATACACCTCAGCGGAATGATCGTGTAGAACGAAAGCATCAACATCTTCTCAATGTTGCTCGTGCTCTTCACATTCGGGCTAATATTCCTATTTTCTTTCGGGGAGAATGCATCTTGACTTTACTATATTGACGAGAACAAAAATGTTCTCTTCTCAAAGTTTTTGGATGCTTATGCTTTACTTCTCAAATACCTCACCTTCGTGATAAATTTGCATCTCTGAGTTGTCGATGTGTTTTTCTGGGTTACTCCGCAGGAAAGAAGGCATAGTGAGTTTTTTTATCTTAACTCTCAATCACTATTTAAAAGTTGTGATGTTGTTTTTTATGAAGATCAGTTTCCATACTCTAAAGTTCCAGATTCAAATCCCGCACCCACATCAGATATTATTTTTACACTATCCATCGACACTATTTTCCCTTCGTTGGAATACCCTGCCAAAGTTGCTGCTCTACCACCTGCATAGATGCCCGCTGATAACTTATCAGTTTCCGCCGAGCCACCCTCTCCAGCCTTTCCGCCCAACGACCTACCATCGCCCTTTGATTGCCTGTAGCCATCTACGCCACCCATCGCTTCGATTCCAACACCAGAGCTGTTGCTGCCACCCACTGTCGATCTGGCAGCGCCTCTTTTGGCGGATGTCCTCATCGCGACACTGTTCGGGAGCTCAAGCTCAGCTTCTCATAAGGTTCTACCGTCTGCTCGTGCTACCTCCGACAAGATAATTTTTGAACCCGAGTCAGAGCAAGTACCCAGTCCCACTCAACAAAGCTCATGTGTTCATCTGCCACCTGCTCATATTCAAGACTATGTTTGCTCAGCCATCTCCACCTCCCACTGCTACTTTGCCCACTACGCCCTCGTCATAGACCTCAGGTATTGCTTATGATATTGCTAATTATGTTTCCTGTGATAAGTTTTAAGTTTTTTTCCCAAATTTTTAGGTTCTGTGACTTCTAGCACAAATCCTTCTTCTTATATCGAAGCTTCTCGCTTTGCACACTAGCAAGCAATAATTGCGGAAGAAATCAATGCGCTTGAACGCAACCATACTTGGGTTATGTCTCTTGTCCCACCTTGCAAGTCTGCTATTGGATGTAAGTGGGTTTTTTGCACTAAATATAATTCTGATGGTTCCATCGAGTGTTATAAAGCTCGCCTTGTTGTTTTAGAGAATCGTCAGACTGATGGTACTAACTTTATTGAAACTTTTGCTCCTGTTACAAAGATAAGTATGTTCATATATTTATTGTTGTTGCAGTGATTAAATGGTGGGACAACATCAAATGGATGTTACCTCTGGTCTTGTATGCAAGCTTCAAAAATCTTTATATGGTCTTCATCAAGCTTCTCATAATTGGTTTGCTAAATTGACAGAGCTCCTTGTGTTATTTGGTTTCGTACAGAGTAAAGCGGATTATTTGTTCTCTTTTACTCGTGATTCCCAGGAGTTACATGTTCTGGTTTTATGTTGATGTTTTGATTATTATTGGCTCATTGCCTTCTCTCATGAGTGAGTTCAAGATATACTTGAGTTCCTGCCTTCATATTAAGGATCTTGGTTCTCTTAAATACTTAATTGGAATTGAGATTGCTCGGAATCCAGATGGGATGTTTCTTTCTCAAAGAAAATATGTTCTTGACATTTTATCTGATATTGGTTTGTTAGCAGCCAAGCCAATTGACTTTCCCATGGAACAATGACATGATCTCGTGCAAGCAACTGGTCCCCGGTTTGAAGATCATGTGCAATACCATCGTTTGATTGGGAGACAGATTTATCTCACCATCACTCAACAGAGTTAATTTATTCAGTTTATACACGTGCACAGTTTATGCAAGAACCACGCTTAGCGCATTGGCATGCAGCTTTGTGTGTTCTTCACTACTTAAAGAGCATCATCCAGGTCAGGGATTATTTCTTTCTTCTAAGAGTTACTTACATATAACTGCTTACTGTGATTCGGACTGGGTAGCATGTCCTATTACTCGACGATCTCTATCTGGATATTTTGTGATTCTCGGTGAATCTCCAGTTTCCCGGAAGACTAAGAAATAGCCTACGGTCTCTCACTCCTCAATAGAAGTAAAATATCGTGCTATAGCTGTGGTTTGTTGTGAATTGATGTGTCCATTTTATATAGTTATTTTGGGACTTTTTGGGTTCACTTTTGTACACTTATGTGCTTTAGATGTGGCATTTTGCCTTGAAATTCTCTACGGGGAGTTAAGAGCTACTTTTACACTTTTATTACTTTTCTAGAAGATTTTGTGAGACATGACAATTTGTTTGAAGACTTGAAGATTGCCTTTAAAGATTTGAAGATTTGAAGACTTTCATTTGAGCTTTTTAAGACTTCAAGAATGGAAGATAAGCTAAATGAAGAGGAGGACTTGGGACATAAAGAAGAAAGAAATCAAGATACTAAAATTTAGCTCGGTCGTGACTCGCAGAGGATTGGTCGTGAGTCACGACGAACGGGTGGCCGGAACTCTTTCCTACCTTTTTGTACTATAAATACAAACCTTATCCTCTCTCTCTTCCCCTCTTCTTCTTTTCCTTTCTTTCTATTCTTAGTTTTTGTAGGTTAATCATATGTTTTCATTATCTAGGTTAGTTTTATACTTGGAATCAATTGATTAAGGCTTCCATGCCCATGTCTTGAGAATTCTCTATATCTATTTAGTGCTTTTTCTATTATGCATTTATTGAGCTTTGAATATGAATTGTTTATGGCATCAATGTTGTTGGTTGTTTGAGTATATGAATTATTTTGTATGATTTCTTGTTAGGGTTGAGAAAAAGTAGCTAAGTTTCCCCTCTTTTAATATAAAATCCAAGAGCATGAGTTAGAGCTTCTAATGATGTTGATATGTTGATAATTGCTATATGAATGTGATAATGTCGAACTCTTTGCCATGTTTGTATATTTTAGCAAATAGGAGAGGTCTATGAGCATTGAACGTTCTTGACTAATCGTGTGTAAATGTATGAATTGGTTCAATGCTTAGACACAATGTAGTGTTTATAAGTGTTATCAAGCTTTTTGATTCTTCGTGCTTGACACCATTAGTAGGATACTTTTAACCGTTTATCGACCAAAGGAGCCATTAGTGAGTTTTGACAAGAGATGTCAAATTCACTTTTGCAAACTACTATCTAAGAGGGATAGGAGATTTACACAACAAGTAGTTAAAGTAATGAATAGGTCGTAGATTCAAGGATATATAAGAGGTTTAGAAGTGGAAATCAATTGCCCCCGAGACTTTGTCTTTTGTAGTTTTTATCTCTTTTTCTTAGTTCGTTGCATGATTAGCATAGTTACTTGACTTTGCTAGTTAGCTTGTATTTTACTTTCATAACTTAGGCCCAACCCCCCCCCCCCCCCCTTATTTACTTGCTTTTATATATCTATATATCTACTCCTAGCCTAATATCAACCTTATATGTTTAAACCCTTAGAAAGATCCATCTTCTTCGTGGACGACCCCGACTTGCCATTGTCTACTTAATTGTAGATATCAAGCATTTTGGGTTTATAGATATTAACTTTGAGAGGTACGGAGATGCCCTCACATGAATCAATATGGCTTAAGTCTTATCTTCGTCTGCTTGGTGTTTATTATTCTTCTCCTATGAGCTTATTTTGTGACATTCAGGCTACCATTCATATTGTTGCTAATCCTGTTAATCCTGTATTTCATGAGCGAATGAAGCATAATGAAATTGATTCAATTTGTTGAGGTTGTCAATCATCATATTGGCACATCCAGTCAACAAGCATATATATTCACTAAAGCACTTAGACATCATAAGTTTCAGTTACTACTTCGCAAGTTGGACATTTTTTATTTACACACTCCAACTTGAGGAGTGTTGGGGATATTTTGTAATTAACATTCATTTCCTATTAGGTTTAGGTAAATATCCTTAGGTTAGAATCACTTTCCATAGTTGACTAGTTAATATATTTTCCTTTTCCATATAGGATTAGTTAGTTAGCTTTTACCTTTTCATGTTGGCCTTTGGTCTTTGTATTTGCCCTATATATAGAGGTTTTCTATTATCAATACAATCACATAATTATATTTTACAAGAAGGATTCCAATAGAGACATGCAGTCAAAATATTTAATATTACGTCAGATTGAAGGTGAATCGAAGTTCCAATCAAATTTTACCATTTGTACCCAATAAAAAAGGAAGACCCATCCTGCAATGGAGATGATCTGACAGCTTCAATATGAGCTTCTGAATATAAAATGTCTAATTGAGGCCTCACTCCATGTGTCATCCACGACATATTGACCCCCCTAAAATGGCTATTGCATTGGAGGTGAATTTTAAATTTCCAGACCATCAATCCTACTTGTCTATGGATGTTTTCCAATGAGAGGTTTACATTGGAGATGCTCCGAGGTCATCACTTTGCCACCTTATCAGAATTTTCCTATATACAAATTTCAATCAAATAATTTTTTTATTCAAGTTTCCATATATAAATTCCAATCAATTTAAATTTTCAATCAAATTTCCATATACACAAATTTTAATCAGTTTGAATTTTCAGTCAAATTCATATAATTCGATTATATCATATTTTTAATAGTTAGATATATATTGTATTTGAAATATTATGCACTCCTGCATTTCTTTAACAAGTTAGAAATGAAAGGAGGCATTTCATGATTGGTCTAACATGCAATTTTCTCTAAATAAAATACTTCAAACTTTTATTATGATAAACATGATACTTCAACATTGAATTTTCATTTACGCTACTTGCATTGAAGATCAAAACTTAATAAATTTGTACTGGCAAGACTCTACCATCTACGTCATAATGAAGCCCAGTAACAATTCGCTAAGAGGCCTCGAATTTCACGGATAACTCTCGTTGCTTTGGAAATGCTCTTAAATGCTATAGGACTCTTCCTTGTATATCGTAGACACATGTCAAATTGTTATACCCTTCACCCCAAAAAGAGGTCAAACCCTAGCTTCCGTCCAACGATGAAGCTCGTCAGGTTTTTGATGAAGCTGAACAACGAGATTGTGTCGATTGAGCTGAAGAACGGCACCGTTGTTCACGGAACAATCACAGGTGTAGATATCAGCATGAACACACATTTGAAAACTGTGAAGCTTACACTGAAAGGAAAGAATCCCGTCACTTTGGATCATTTAAGTGTGAGGGGTAACAGCATTCGCTACTATATCCTTCCTGATAGCTTAAATCTGGAGACTTTGCTGGTTGATGAACCATCAAAGTTGAAGCCAAAAAAGCCTATTGCGGGAAGGCCAGTGGGGCAGGGGCGCAGACGTGGTCGTGGACGTGGAAGAGGCCGTGGTCGCTAGATCACCTCCCGCTGGATTTTTGGGACTTCCAACTGGATCCCCATAGAAAGGGATTTTAGTTAGGTGTTTGAAGGAATTTAGTATAATCTCTTGAGGCTTGTGAATTGTATTAGTGTTCTGGATTTTGGCAAACAATCTGTTACTTTCTTTCTCATGATGTTAACGTTCATTTATGCAGTAGTTTGTTCATAGATATACTTGTTATCTGAGCATCAAAACGTTAAGAGCATTTTGTCATGATATCACTGTAGGAGTACTTGATGATCTGAGATATAGTTTACGGGAAAAAAATGTCAAATTGTTATACAATGGTATGATGTGTCTAGAATTCTTTCATTTTTAAAATTTTGTTCTCCAATGCTAAACATGCATTTATACGTTTCTTATTTCTATCCAATCTTTAATTAATAATTTTAATAATATATAATTATTTATCATTATTAGTTGTGCGTGACTGCATTTGTAAAATGTGTAAAATAATAATAATTAATACTAAAATATAATCCATTACACTTCAATCGCTCGATAAAGTTAGGGTTTATATTCATCACTGAATTATACAAAAAGTAACATAAAATATATATTTAATATATAAAATAATCTAAGAGTGTGCGTGTGAACACACACTGATGGTGCGATTGCAGCAACCATGAAGCATGGGTTTTGCCGGCACCAAAATGGAGTAGCTCAGCAAGGGTCAAGAGGAAGGAAAAATGGAGGAAGCAAATGGGAATGAAGGGGATATGGAAACAGGGATCGACTTGATAAATAAGGTATGGTCCTTGGATAGATCTGATAAGAGTGATGCTGGGAGGAGAACAGATGAATCTTATATAAATACAGAAAACTATAGGTAGATGTAATCAGTTGTAATAGAGTATAGTCAAATGGTATGCCGATTGATTTTGTAGCACCTAAAATCATTGATGGGAGATAGAAATGGAAATTGAACTGAATGGTGTGAAATCTGAGTTGGAGTACTGGGAGAATTCATTGACAATGTATGTTTTTTGGGGTGAACTTACTACGAACGCAATAAAGATATTTGTGATGAAGTTATGAGCATTTGTAGCTACACCCGAGCTATTCTATAATGATGAGGGGTACTTTACAATGAGATTTAAAACCAAACATGATAGAGATGTTGTGATGAGGAAGGGACCTTACACGATATATAATATGGCATTGTTCTTGTAGTAGTTTTTTAAAAAAATTAAAGCACCCGAGGGTGGGGGATGATATATTAAGGTTCCCCAAACCTGAGACCAAGATCAATAAAATGTACATGATGTTTAGCTTGCTCATAAGGAGCATTGAGGCAACATAGTTGTCTCCAAAAGCTCTAACTATCTACAGAGTAGTATGTGTCAAAACTATCCAAACAAGTAGAGGATAGTTATTGAAATTGCGATTCCAGAAGAAAGAATCTCCACCCCTTGTGTTAATTCTTCCCTTTGGCCAGGCAACTTCAATCCAAAATTACAAAGATTAATCTGAAGAAAATCCAAACCTAGCAAAAAAGACTTGAGATTTCTTCTTATCACCCACAGATGTATTGTTTGCAGCAAACTAAGTTGGAAGTTCATTAAATTATTGCTGAGGCGAGCGTCAGGTGTTCGAGCGCACAAAACCAGATGGTATTTGATGGTGAGTCCCAAGGAACAAATAAAGCTCCAAAACCCATGTTCAGTATGTCATCCTGGTGAAAAGCCCATGGCAGTTTGAAATGCTCGAAGCCCCGTCCAGGACTCGAAAACTCCAAGGACTCAAAGTATCCTCGAGACCGGTCCAGCATTGTTCTTGTAGTAATAGAAATAGAATTTTTTTTATTGAAGAAAGACATGGTACGAACACTGTTTATTTGAGTGAAATTGCCAAAACTTCCTGTGCACTTATAGGGAGTGAGAAGTCTTGGGAAAATAGGAAGT
Organism: Rubia yunnanensis; assembly: GCA_037428765.1. Classification (NCBI taxonomy): domain Eukaryota; kingdom Viridiplantae; phylum Streptophyta; class Magnoliopsida; order Gentianales; family Rubiaceae; genus Rubia; species Rubia yunnanensis. The sequence goes on along the minus strand of CM075069.1, from coordinate 56,240,486 downwards.
GATTCAGGCAAACCATTATTCACGGATGAATGCAGTGCTAACAAATTAAGAGTATATGCAAGAATTTTGATGGACGTAGACATAGCTCAAACATCCCTGAGAATGTGAATAATAAGGATATATATATAGAGAGGGGAATATTACAAAGGAAATCAAGTTAGAAGTTAGACCATTATACTATGACAAGTGTCAGGTTGGTGGCCATAAGTGTAAAGAGATTGAAGAAAGAGGGAGAGTCTTTCAAAAATGGAAAGTAAAAAAAAATGAGATAGAAGAAGAGAGGTGCAAGAGAATAAGGAGGAACACGAAATGAATTATACCATTAAATGGACAATTGTACAACCAAAGAGTAGGGGTAAACAGATAATGGTGAAAGAACATTTGGTAGATTATGGGGAACAGAGTGGTTTTTGAGGTATGATTAGATATATAGGAACTCAAGCTCTAAGGGTTTGGAAGAATCCTACTGAGGCCTATGGGCATGTCCCATGAAAATCTCATGGAATGTGAAGGGGCTGAATAAGCAGCAAAACAAAGAGAAATTGACTATTGTCTCATTGGTATGAATATACTGATTGCTGTAGATATAGAAACAAGAGTTAAAAAAGAAAATGCTGAGGAGGCCATGAGAAGTTTTGGGGATGGATGGAAGTTTTTTAACAACAATAAGGCACACTCTAATGGTATAATCTGGGCACTATAAGATCGAATATGAATATAAATAAGGTAGAAAAGCTCAACTGATCAAATGATACTGTGTGAGGTGGTTGATAAGGCTGGTGATTTGATGTTTTGGATTACAACAATATATGTTCGGAATCAATTGAATATGAGGAAAGTATTATGGAACGATATTGAATAGTCTTAATCACAGATCCAAGGGCCTTGGATTGTGATAGGAGATTTCACTAATGTATTAAAGATAAGAGATAGAATTACAGGTAATGAAGTTCAAATCAGTGAATATTGGACCTCGAACAGATGAAGAGTTGAACAAGCTTATGTGAATGTAATAGTATTTTGGATTACAATACATAGTCGAATAGATTTATGGACGGCATGATATAATCGAGGATTTATATGGGTTTGGGTAATATAAACTAGTTTAAGAAGTTCACTGACGTGAGTTTGGAGTTTATGGGGAAAATAAGAGGAAGGTAAAACAGTTAAGTTTCTTAACTGCTTACTTGAAAAAAAGAGGTGATGAAAATAATAGAGGACAGTTCTATAAAGCCATTGGAGGGTAGGCCCATGTTTGTGTTATGGAAGAAGTTATTGTGGCTACAGGGTGATTTGGGTAAACATATAAAGCAGATTGAAGAAGTGAAGGAAAAACTGGTAAAAACAAGAAGTGACTCAATTGGAGCTCTGAAAGAACTGAGCAGACAGAAGATGGCTATGGACAAAATTTAGAAGGTGGCACAGTGTATAGATGAGGTCCATATATTGAATGAGATTGATGAAAATATTGCCAAACAGAAATCGAAAGTTGAGTGGTTGAGACTGGAAGATGGCAACAATGCCTATTTCCACGCATCAGTGAAGGTAAAGAACAAAATGGTTGGTTACAGAAGATGGAAAAAGATTATGAGATTGTGCTAACTGAACAGAAAGATATGGAGGCTGAGATCACCAGTTTCTATGAGAAGTTTGTTGGACAAACAACATATAGAATCGACGGAATTGATGTGGAAGTCATTAGAAGTGGAAAAACACTAGGTAATGAAGGGAGAAGGATTTTAATTGAAGCAATGCATGAAAAGGATATTATGGGGCTTTGAAAATGGTAGGTGATCTAAAAGCACCAGGTAGTGATGGTTTTAATGCTAAGATTGTCAAGGTGAACCAGGAGCTTGTACATGGAGATACTAAGAGGGCTATGCAGGAATTTTTTTGTGAATGGTAACCTGTACAGAGCAATTAGCAATACTCTAGTCACTCTTATTTCTAAACATTTGGCTGTTGTGAAGGTAAGAGACTTAAGATCTATTACATGTTGCACTACGGCGAATAAAATCATAGCTAAAGTACTGACAAATAGGCTGAGTGGAGGATAAATAAGATAGTATAGGTGAATCAGGAAACTTTTGTGCCTCAAAGGAGTATAGATGTTCATAATGTGTTGGCCTATGAAATAATCAAAGGTTATAACAGGAAGAGTGGTGGGCTAAAATGCACTACACATATGGATATTTAGAAGGCATATGATACCATAGAGTGGACTACATTAGCACAAATCATGAAGGAACTAGGGCTACCTGTAAAGTCCTCGGGAGTTGGACTTAGTTGTGGCATATTGTGTGAACTAGTGATGTGGTGTTTTAACACCATCGCTATCCAGTTTTTTCCAGACAGCAAGGTTCTAGCCATGATTTATGGAGCAAATTATGGAGTAGAATTATGCGATTAGAATAGAATATTGTGAAGATCAATGTGTGATTTCGTGGCAATCTATTTCTGGTAAAAAAATATTCCTTGTAATAGTTAGGAATTAATTAAGTAGTTTATTTATGGTACAAGTCCTATTGATAAAGGATTGTCCATTTAAATACCAGATTAGAATTAGATCTTTCCTTAGTCTAGAAGTATATTCTTGGTAGAGTTAGACAAGGAAAGAGTTGTGCACAAGGAATGAGTGCGAAGGGGATAAAAAGAAAGAAGATACAACGAAAACAGGAGGAACCAGGTTTTCATCTCTACGTTGAGATACATTCTGGAAGCTATTTGTCTGGAGTTTTGGAGGTCTGGAAAATTAATCAATCAAGTCCGTAAAGATCAGAAACAAGGAAGCCTTAATTCCTCGGGAAGAGGAGATCCAGGAAGACGTGTTGATCGTGGGGGTTCAACGACGTAGGATCGGTAGTGAGGGGATCTCACAACATTCACTCAATAGGTTAGCAATGGATTAGTATTTAAGTTAAGCTTCTTGTACTAAAGACTGCTTTCTAGTGAATGGTTTCTGATTTGGGCAAGGCCCAGCAGACGTAGGTGTATTTGCACCGAACTACGTAAACAAGTTGTGTGTGCACTACGTATTTTACTTTGTGTTTTAACACCAAACAGTTAAACAACTTGTCATAAAAGTATAGACTTTAGGTGGAACTGAATTTCAATTGGTATCAGAGCACAGCACTTGCTGACCCCTATACAGGGAGAGTGAGATCAGGTTTCACCATGGCACCAAAGGAGGGGGCTTCAGTCACGCGACCACCGTTGTTGGAACAAGGAAATTATGCCTATTGGAAGGCACGTATGAAGGTGTTCATTGGAGCACTAGATGATCAACCTTGGAACTATGTCATAAATCAATACACTCCACCTACAAGTGACGAAGCTGGAGGATCAAGTTCACTGACGGCTAAACCATTTTCCAAATACTCTACCGAGGAGCACAAAGCACACGTGTCCAACTCAAAGGCATTGAATGCCATTTTACGGCAGTGGATGAAGATCAGTTTAAGATGATTTCAAATTGTGAGACTGCTAAGGAAGCGTGGGATGTGTTACAAACTTATCATGAGGGGACAAGCTCCTTCAGAGAATCAAAGCTGCAGTATTACACGCCAAAATTTGAAGAACTAAAGATGCGCGAAGATGAGACTATTTCTGAGTTCAATGGACGGGTCCGAGATATTGCAAACAAAGCTTTTCAGTTCGGCAAAAAGTACAAAGATCAAAAGCTTGTCAGGTTGGTGTTGAGAGCATTACCTCCACGTTTCAACATGAAGGTCACAGCGATTAATGAAAATGGAAGGATAGGGACAATGACACTGGATGAACTTATGGGATCACTGGAATCTTATGAGATGGAAATGCTGCAAACAAAAGAAGGAAAGAAATAAATGGCTTTTTCAAGCATAACCTCGAGAAAGTCAGAAGACCATTCAGATAATGAAGAGTCCGATGAAATTGAAAACATAACCAGGAACTTCTCCAGATTTATGAAGAAGATGGGCAGGAAGCCACAAGAGAAGTCAAGTGGGAACAAAAATCCAAACGCAAACTCCACTCCAAGATTTGGCCAAGCAATTGGTGTTGAAACACCAAAGTTTAAGTCAACAAATCCAAACCTGAACAGGAAAATCCAGTGTAGAGAATGTGAAGGTTTCGAGCACATACAAGCTGAGTGTGCCAATACTCTTAAAAGGCAAGGAAAATCGTATGCCACAACCTGGAGTGATGATGACATTGGAGATGATTGTAAGGATGGAGAGGAGTATACCAATCATGTTGCTTTCGGTGTGTCAGTGGTGGAGTTAGAAGACTCTTTCGAGGAAAGTCTCAGTGGGCTGAATGAAGATGAGAGTGGTAGCTCAGATGAAGAGACTAGGAGCATAAGTGATGATGACATTCGCAAGGAAAGCATGGAAATGTACAAGATGTGGTTAAAAGTGACGGATGAAAACAAAGTACTCAAATCTGAGAACAAGAGATTGAGTGAAGAAGCTAAAATGAAGGAACTTGAAAAGGAAAAGGCAATCGGCGAACTGGAAATATTCAAGAAGGAATTTGCTGAAATGGTGCAACGAGCAGAGGCAGCAGAACAATCTATTAGACGACTCAATACAGGAAAAGCTAAGCTCGAAGATTGTCTAAGAATGGGACAGACGACCAAGTACGGAATTGGTTATGAAGGATCCTCACCGGTAAATTCATGGAGTAACAAGGTAGATCACGGTGTGGCATCTCCAAGAACAATCGAAAGAAACTGCCCTACCAAAAAGATTAGACAATGCGGATACTGTGGAGCTCAAGGGCATGTAAGAAATAGATGTTTTAAGCTGCTTAGGACACTGTCTTTTAATTCAGCAGATCGAAGATTCAACACCGTGTCAGGATATGATACAAGGCACTGTTTCAACACTGGAGGATACATAACTGGATTTCTGAACACACGTGTCAACCAAAGTTCGCATCACATCACTCGACCAGTGAGCCAGGTATGGGTTCGAAAATCTCAAGATGTTTGTTTTTCAAGTTTTGTATGTTTTGGGGCACATACAGGAAATTCTTGGTATTTCGATAGTGCGTGTTCAAGGCACATGACTGGAGTTCCTGAATTTCTGCGAAAATTCAAACATGGATTTGGTGGACATGTTAGATTTGGTGATGGGAAACGTAGCAGAATAATCGGCAAGGGTGAGTTAGCCATCAAAGGGCTTCCAGTGTTTCAAGATGTGTTGCTAGTGGAAGGTCTGAAGGCAAACTTGTTGAGCATCAGCCATATATGTGACAATGAAATGACAGTGTTTTTCGACAAAGAGAAATGTGTAGTAAACCATGGTACTAGAGTATTCACTGGATCAAGATCAATAGATAATTGTTATCTGCTCGATCAAGCTGTCACCTGCTTGAGTTCAAAGAAGGAAGTCAGTACTCTGTGGCACAGAAAATTAGGGCACATGAATTATAAATCCTTAGCACGTATTTCCAGACTGAATGCAGTCAGAGGTATTCCTGAAATCAGTGACAACAAGGAGATTGTTTGTGGGTCGTGTAAAGAAGGAAAGAAAATTCGGATACCACATCATGCCGTACATGATGTTTCAACGTCAAGACTTTTGGAGCTCCTGCATATGGATTTAATGGGGCCGGTCAACACCTCTAATGTGGCGGGGAAGAAGTATATTTTCGTATGTGTAGGCGATTTCTCGAGATATACGTGGGTATCATTTCTCAAAGAGAAGTCAGAGGCTGCTGATGTTTTCAAGAACTTGGCGCACAGGCTATATGTAGAAAAAGGAACTGCTCAAGTAAGAATTGCACGTATCAGGAGTGATCATGGAAAAGAATTCGAATATTCTAAGTTTCATGAAATCTGCGAGACGCTTGGTATACACCACGAGTTCTCTGCCCCTATAACTCCTCAACAAAATGGTATAGTAGAAAGGAAGAACCGGACACTGCGGGAAATGGCACAATCAATGTTAGCCAAGAAAATAATTCATGCTAGATATTGGGCTGAGGCGGTACACACAGCATGCTACACTATCAACAGAGTATATCTGCGTCCGTTCACTGAGAAGACACCATGTGAGATCTGGAAAGGGAAGAAACCAGATGTGTCGTATTTTCATGTCTTTGGGAGTAAGTACTATATTCTGAAGGACCGAGAGCCCTTAGCTAAATTCAAGTCTAGAAGTGATATCGGTATATTCTTGGGTTATTCCCCTACTAGCCAAGTGATGTGTCCATTTTAGGCGCATTATTTAGTAGTATTTAGGATCACTTTTGTGCTCTTTTATTATCGAGAGCTTGTGTTTTACCTTGAAATTCACTTAGGAGAGGTAAAAGCAACTTTGTACTCTTTTACCTCTTTTAAGTGGATTTTGTGTGACAAGGGAAGAACACGGAACCAACGAAGACCGGAAGACATTGAAGACTATACTTTTGAAGACTTTTGGATACTCACTTCGAAGACATGAAGACCGGAGGCCGTTGAAGACCATTTTGGAGCTGTTGAAGACTTGAAGATTGAGAGGGATGGCTATGAAGAAGACAAAGAAACAATGCAAAACTATAGCTGCCGTCGCGACACCGTCGCGAGTCGCGACCTCGCGACCAACACCGTCGCGAGTCGCGACGAACTCCGTCGCGAGTCGCGACCATCGGGCGGCCAGAAATCTTTCTTATTTTCTTTGCACTATAAATACCATCTCTTTTCCCTCTTCTTCTCCAGTTCTTCCAGCCCGCTTTTCTCTCTGTTTTGGGCGCCATTTTTAGGTTTTTCTTCTTCTTTCTTTTCTTAGCTTTCTCTTAGTTTGATTATGTCTTTTCTTGTTGTTCTAGAGTAGTTCTTGTTCTTGGGAGCAAAGAATTGAAGCTTCCACTATCTATGTAGCAAGAATTCATTTATATCTATCTATTTGGTGTTTTTGCTATTGTGCATTTATTGTGCTTTGAATGTTAATTGTTGATTGCATTGATGTTATTGAGAGCTTGATGATATGAAATGCTTGGATTAATTGTTAGCTAGGGTTTGGGGGATTTGGGTTAATTTCCCCCCTGTTCTTGTTAGCAATGTGATAGTATGAATTAGAGCTTTCGATTGTGTTAGTGTGTTGACAATGTGCTAGGCGAATGTGATTGATGTCGAACTCTTCGTCACGTTCGTTTGTGTAGCAAACGAGAGAGTCATATGCTCGCGGATGAATGTGCGTTGCACGTTCATCCAATCTCGTGTAATTGCATGAATTGGTTCAATGCCTAGTCACGGTGTAGTGGTCATAGGCATTGCCAAGCTTGTTGGTCCTTCGTGCTAAATGCCACCAATGTCGCCTTGAGTCGTGGTCGCGACTCGGGAGCCATTGGTGAGGTTTGACGAGAGATGTCGAACTCACTCTCGCAAACTACGAACTAAGAAGGATAGGAGTTCAGTCTCCACGACAAGTAGTTGAAGTATTGAATAGGTGATTTAAACTCATTCCTGAAGCATTTGTTGTTTGGCGTTTATGTACTCTTGACGGTGTGTTTCGCTGCATGTGTGCCATGAGTGGTTTGAGCATAGGGAGTGCTTGTGTGGTTGAATTGCTTAGGTGTAGGAACGTGACGACTTCCGTAGCACCTTTGCATGAAGATCTACGAGCATGAACTTAGAACTCCTTGTGGTGTGTGTGTTGTGGTACTTGCTAGATGGGGTGTGTGATTGTTGGGTCATGAATGCTATATGATGGAATGTGTGAATGATTCGATGAACTACATTAGATGTGGAAGTGGATATCCGTTGCCCCCAAGGCATTTTATCTTTGTAGTTTAAAACCCTTTTTCTTAGTTTCGTTTGATGATTAGCATAGTCACTTGACGTTGCTAGTTATCTCGTCTTTTTATCTTTGTTAACTTAGGAACCAACCAACCAACCAACCCCCCCCCCTTTACTCGCTTTTAAGTGTGTGTATATATATTTACTCCTAGCCTAGTATATCAACCATTTGTGTGCTTAGACGCTTAGGAAGATCCCTCTTCTCATTGGACGACCCCGATTTGCCACTATCTACCTAGTTGTAGAAAGTAAGCACTGAGGGCTTATAAATTATCTTTTGGCGCGCGGGCGCGACGACCGCCCGCGCCTGTCAAAATGGCGCCGTTGCCGGGGAAGAGGCGTTTATTCTTAAGTATTTAGGTGTATTTGGTTGTGTATTAGCTAGTTGTTTTTATTTTCCACTACTTGGTGGTTGTTTTTGTTCGGAGTAGGTATTGCTTGAGTTCTTGGTGATTTATTTTATCGAGAATCCTTGCACTATGATTCCGAACTTTTGAAAAAAAAAAAAAAAAATTTTTTAATGGAGCGTCTCACCTTGAGGGAACTCATGATGAGAAGAGAGGCTCAACAAGCAAGGTTTTGTAGGATGTGTCATTCCGACCATCCTACCGAATCTTGCCCTTTGTTGTGGGAACAGCACGATGACCGAGAAAGAACCCTTGGTTTCCAAAACCATGGGTACTATGAAGAATGCTATCAAGAGGTAGGAGATATTGGTTTTCAAGGGCAAGAAGCTCATGAATGCTATCCATACCACAACTCTTACAATCCGGAATGGAGTGGTAGTCCGGATTTGTGGTATGAGAATGAGCCGGAAAACCAATATTACGAGCAACCTAGTTGGCCATCACCACCCTACACCATACCCCAAAACCAAGCCCAACAAGGAAGTTCAAGTTTGACACGTGAGGATGTCTTAAATACCATAGCAAACTTGAACTCCTTTACTAGTGAGGAGCCGGATACCCAGCTCTCCTCTAGTGTTGAGGCCATTGAGGGGCATGTGAAGAACATATTAGAGGTATTGGCCCGCATGGAAGCTCGTGATTCCGAAAACACACCATCCCAACTTGAACTCGATGACTCGGTGAGTGAGGTCACCAATAGACATGATTTTGAGTTTGAAAGGGATGAGGAGTTGGTTGTAGAGGATAGAAAAATGGAGGAAGAGGTGATAGTGCTACATTATCCATTAGCATTGTCACCCCTTCTCCCACCTAGTGAACCAACTCTAATATTTTTGGAAGTTTTGAGGGAAACGAGAGAGGAGCCAAAAGACTATCCTAAGCTCCCTAACCACTTAATTCCCTTTGAACCATCTCCACCTCCACAAGACTTTCCTCTTGGAAGTTTTGTGCCCCCACCTCTCTTATTTTGGATGCTCGTGGTGAAGAGCTTCAAGCCTTCACCATACGGATAACGTTAGGGTCGTGCCGACGACCTTAAAAATACGGAGCTTCGTCGTGCCGACGACGTTAAATAAATTCGGCATTTCTTTTAGTTTTTGTTTCTTAGTTTGTGTTTCTTAGTTTGTTTTTGTTGTTGTTTTGTTTTGTTCTTTTTATGGCATGTTTTTCTATGATGTTGTAGCAACATGAAGTGCATTGCAATGAAGGAGATGAAGGAACGAGATCAATGAACGAGGGAAGCAAGCTTGGACAGTTGGTAAGAAAATAGAAAAAATTTTAAGCCTGGGATACCCTGCCGTCGCGAGTCGCGATGTGCTTCGTCGCGAGTCGCGACGAACAGGGGAGCAAAATCCACTCCCAGCGCCAACTTTCCGCGAGTCGCCCTGACATCGCGAGGCTAGTCGCGAGTCGCGACACCCTTCGTCGCGAGTCGCGACGAGCTCAGAAAATATTGAGCTCCCGGACTCCACTTTCCGCGAGTCGCGATGACTTCGCGAGGCTCGTCGCGAGTCGCGACCTACTCCGTCGCGAGTCGCGATGAGCTCAGAAAAATTTGAGCTTCCGGACTCCACTTTCCGCGAGTCGCGATGACTTCGCGAGGCTCGTCGCGAGTCGCGACACCCTTCATCGCGAGTCGCGACGAGCTCAGAACATTTTGAGCTCCCGGGCTGTACTTTCCGCGCGTCGCGATGACGTTGCGAGGCTCATCGCGAGTCGCGACGAACCTCGTCGCGAGTCGCGACGTGCTCAGTAACTTTCGAAAATTTTTTGAGCCCGGATTTCAAGTTTCCAAGCTTCCAAGTTTCCAAATGATTTTAAACATTGCATGATCTTTCCTTCTTTTCCACCCAACACTCCCAAGAACATCACATACCTCTCATTTCTTCCACCATCCTACATATATTGACATATGAACATTCTTGCATCTTTATAGTACATTTGTTGATTGTAGTATGCCGACTACATCATTGTGACCGTAAGTTCTTATCCTATAATGATGCTTGTATACATGTCAATACATGTTGGATATTTTTCATGCATCATCTTATAGTGGTAATTGAGGGTTGATTGGTTGTTCTTTGACAATACTATGGTTATTAACTCTTGATGCTAAACCTAGTATTACATATCCTTATGTACTTGTGCGTTTAATGTGTTCTTCGTGGTGTAGTCTTGATCAAACGGTGCCATGGAGACAATGCTTTTCTCGAGGGGTGAGTTCTTCTACGGCATTTTTGCTCACCCTTCCGGTTCCGAAACCTATCTCGGGACCATCCAAGTACTGGGATATCGCCATATCACCGGCGAATTGCGGAGACACGGGTGTCACTCTAACTCCCTTACCTTGATTTTTTTTCTTCTTGCCTTACGTGTTTACATTGAGGGCAATGTAATGTTTTAAGTGTGGGGAGGGGTTAGAGGATTCAATGCATGCTAGATCGTTTTGGAATGCTTTTTGCTACTTTTCATTGGAAAAACATGAGAAAAAGAAAAAATATATATAGAAAAAAAAAAAAAAGAAAAAGAAAACCCGCTAAGTTGAAAACCCGAGAGGGCAACTTAGGCAACATTGGGGGCCCGGATAGGTCGAAAACCCTTAAAGGGCGGCCTAGGCAAAAATGAGAGGCTAAAATGTGCGGAAAAAGGTGAGATGTGAGCTAAAGAAACATGATGTGTGGCTAGGATGAAAACTCAAAAGAGCTCCTAGGCAAAATGAGAGAAATTGAGGGAAATTGAAAAATGCTATGATTTTACTCATTTGCCGGCGTTGGAATCATAAGGTTGCGGTTGTCACACGGATGAATCGGGTAGCTCAATATCTTTAGACCTCTTGGGATTGGGTAGCTTAGTGGGTTAGGAAACGGAGTATGGTTATGAAATTCTTGATCTCTTTCTACTTCGTTTTTGGTTGATATATTGGCATTAGGTGAAGCATGTGTTTAAAACTTCCTCTATGGTTTTAGCTTCATTTTGTGTCATTGGATTCTGGGAATATCAATTCTGGGCTGTGAAATATTTTTATGGGTAGTGAATTGATAAGTAGTAGGTTTGGTTAGATTTAGGATTGGGGATGTGTGTGTGCAAAATTCTCATGTGAGCTTTTATTTTGGGATTTTTGAGATTGAGAGTTTTTGTGAGGCTTTGATTGGGGGATTAGTTTAGGTTTTGGGATATATCATTTACTCCGCATACTTGAATCTTTTCTTACTCGAGGGCGAGTAAGGTTTAAGTGTGGGGAGGTTTGATATGTCCATTTTGTGTGGTTATTTTGGGGGTTTTAGGACGTGGATATGCCATTTCCTCCGTATGCTTAAATCTTTTCTTACTCGAGGACGAGTAAGGTTTAAGTGTGGGGAGGTTTGATGTGTCCATTTTAGGCGCATTATTTAGTAGTATTTAGGATCACTTTTGTGCTCTTTTATTATCGAGAGCTTGTGTTTTACCTTGAAATTCACTTAGGAGAGGTAAAAGCAACTTTGTACTCTTTTACCTCTTTTAAGCGGATTTTGTGTGACAAGGGAAGAACACGGAACCAACGAAGACCGGAAGACATTGAAGACTATACTTTCGAAGACTTTTGGATACTCACTTCGAAGACATGAAGACCGGAGGCCGTTGAAGACCATTTTGGAGCTGTTGAAGACTTGAAGATTGAGAGGGATGGCTATGAAGAAGACAAAGAAACAATGCAAAACTATAGCTGCCGTCGCGACACCGTCGCGAGTCGCGACCTCGCGACCAACACCGTCGCGAGTCGCGACGAACTCCGTCGCGAGTCGCGACCATCGGGCGGCCAGAAATCTTTCTTATTTTCTTTGCACTATAAATACCATCTCTTTTCCCTCTTCTTCTCCAGTTCTTCCAGCCCGCTTTTCTCTCTGTTTTGGGCGCCATTTTTAGGTTTTTCTTCTTCTTTCTTTTCTTAGCTTTCTCTTAGTTTGATTATGTCTTTTCTTGTTGTTCTAGAGTAGTTCTTGTTCTTGGGAGCAAAGGATTGAAGCTTCCACTATCTATGTAGCAAGAATTCATTTATATCTATCTATTTGGTGTTTTTGCTATTGTGCATTTATTGTGCTTTGAATGTTAATTGTTGATTGCATTGATGTTATTGAGAGCTTGATGATATGAAATGCTTGGATTAATTGTTAGCTAGGGTTTGGGGGATTTGGGTTAATTTCCCCCCTGTTCTTGTTAGCAATGTGATAGTATGAATTAGAGCTTTCGATTGTGTTAGTGTGTTGACAATGTGCTAGGCGAATGTGATTGATGTCGAACTCTTCGTCACGTTCGTTTGTGTAGCAAACGAGAGAGTCATATGCTCGCGGATGAATGTGCGTTGCACGTTCATCCAATCTCGTGTAATTGCATGAATTGGTTCAATGCCTAGTCACGGTGTAGTGGTCATAGGCATTGCCAAGCTTGTTGGTCCTTCGTGCTAAATGCCACCAATGTCGCCTTGAGTCGTGGTCGCGACTCGGGAGCCATTGGTGAGGTTTGACGAGAGATGTCGAACTCACTCTCGCAAACTACGAACTAAGAAGGATAGGAGTTCAGTCTCCACGACAAGTAGTTGAAGTATTGAATAGGTGATTTAAACTCATTCCTGAAGCATTTGTTGTTTGGCGTTTATGTACTCTTGACGGTGTGTTTCGCTGCATGTGTGCCATGAGTGGTTTGAGCATAGGGAGTGCTTGTGTGGTTGAATTGCTTAGGTGTAGGAACGTGACGACTTCCGTAGCACCTTTGCATGAAGATCTACGAGCATGAACTTAGAACTCCTTGTGGTGTGTGTGTTGTGGTACTTGCTAGATGGGGTGTGTGATTGTTGGGTCATGAATGCTATATGATGGAATGTGTGAATGATTCGATGAACTACATTAGATGTGGAAGTGGATATCCGTTGCCCCCAAGGCATTTTATCTTTGTAGTTTAAAACCCTTTTTCTTAGTTTCGTTTGATGATTAGCATAGTCACTTGACGTTGCTAGTTATCTCGTCTTTTTATCTTTGTTAACTTAGGAACCAACCAACCAACCAACCCCCCCCCCCTTTACTCGCTTTTAAGTGTGTGTATATATATTTACTCCTAGCCTAGTATATCAACCATTTGTGTGCTTAGACGCTTAGGAAGATCCCTCTTCTCATTGGACGACCCCGATTTGCCACTATCTACCTAGTTGTAGAAAGTAAGCACTGAGGGCTTATAAATTATCTTTTGGCGCGCGGGCGCGACGACCGCCTGCGCCTGTCACCAAGCTTTCCGAGTTCTTAACCAACGCCCTGGAGTAGTCATGGAGTCTATTAATGTGGTTGTTGATGATTTAGAAGAAGAAACTATGGGTGAAAGTGAACTCTCGAGTCAGTGAATCCTACTGGTGTTGAAACACCAACACAGTCAACCGGTGTTGAAACTCCGGAAACAGTAACACATGAATCTGAACAAAGTTCAACCAAACACATGCAGTTACGGGATCAGCCACGGGTAAATTACAGAGAATTGGCAGGATTATCATGCTTTATCTCTCTTACTGAGCCCAAGAATTACAAAGAAGCCTTGCTTGATGAGTATTGGATTTCGGCGATGCAAGAAGAGTTACAACAATTTGAAAGAAACAATGTTTGGTATCTCACCCCACGGCCTGCTAATGTAAATGTGATCAGAACCAAGTGGATCTTTTAGAACAAATTAGATGCAGATGGTAACGTCACAAGAAATAAAGCTCGACTTGTCGCTCAAGGGCAACCCAAGTAGAAGGGGTTGATTTCGATGAAACTTTTGCACCCGTGGCCAGATTGGAGTCGACCAGACTAATGTTGGCCGTATCATGCATTTTGGACTTTACTCTTCATCAGATGGATGTCAAGAGTGCATTCCTGAATGGTCTAGTGAAGGAGGAAGTTTACGTGGAGCAACCTAAGGGGTTTGAAGACCCACATTTTCCTGACCATGTTTATCGGTTGAACAAAGCATTGTATGGACTCAAGCAGGCACCCCGTGCATGGTATGAGCGACTGACAACCTTTCTGATTCAGAAGAGATATCGTCGAGGGGGAGTGGATCATACACTGTTTGTGCTGCATAAGGGGACAAATATTCTAATCGCACAGATTTACGTTGATGATATTGTCTTTGGATCTACCTCTTCAGCATTAGTGAAGGAGTTTGTTGACCTAATGACTAAAGAGTTCGAAATGAGTATGGTAGGAAAATTATCATATTTTCTGGGGTTGCAGGTTACTCAGGAGAAGAATGGTCTGTTCTTCAACCAACAGAAATATGCTGAGAATTTGATCAAAATATTTGGACTTGCAAGTGTAAAGGCAGTACGCACCCCAATGGCTACCACCAATAAGCTCACAAAAGATGAACTGGGTCAAAGTGTTGACCAAACATTGTACAGGAGTATGATTGGCAGCCTATTATATTTAACTGCAAGTAGACCAGACATCTGTTTGAGTGTTGGGATCTATGCCTACTACCAGTCTAATCCAAAGGAATCACATATGTCAGCTGTGAAGAGAATTATTCGATATATAAGTGGAACAGTGGAGTATGGAGTATGGTTTTCTAGGAACAAGGATTCACAGTTGGTAGGATTCAGTGACTCTGACTGGGCAGGGAATGCTGATGATCGTAAGAGTACCACTGGTGGATGCTTCTTTGCTGGATCAAATCTTGTCAGCTGGTACAGTAAAAAGCAGAACTCTATATCATTGTCTACGGCTGAGGCAGAATATTTGGCTGCAGGAAGTTGTTTTGCACAGCTATTATGGATGAAGCAGATGATGAGAGACTATGGATTCAATGATGTAAGTTTGACAGTCTTATGTGATAATAAAAGCGCCATTGATATCTCCAAGAATCCTGTGCAACACTCTAGGATGAAACACATTGATATTCGACATCACTTTATTAGAGATTTGGTCGAAAAAGGAGAAGTCACAGTTCATTATGTACCAACATCAGAACAACTTGCTGATATCTTTACAAAGCCTCTGGATGGTGAGACTTTTGAAGGCCTCAGACAGCACTTGGGTGTGTGTCGAATGTAAGGTACCCAGATTTGTTCATTCTGTTGTGTTATTTGCTGTTTTACTTTCTTTTAAATATAGTCGAAAAAGAAAAAAACAATATAGAAAAATCAAAAATACCAAAAATATGTGAAGTGGTGTTTAAACACCGAGAGATAAAAGTTACTGAAAAGATGATTTGAGTGGAAAGTAGACCAGATGGGTTGGACTTGGGCCAGAAATTTGTGATGATGGGCTTAAATGTGCACATGATGATATTCTGAAGGAAGAAAAAGTGGGGTGGATTTTTTGGGTACTCTAAAAAGGATCTTGAAAGCGACGGGTTTGTAATTCCCACACAAATTCAAGTTCTTCCCAACTGTTCATCTTCTTAGAACAGAACTCGCGCGAGTGCCTCTTCAGCAAACGGAGAATTTTCAAAACCCTCAGATTGTGTAGCCCACACAAAAATCCCTTGACAATGGTGAGCCCCACATTCCAGAAATTGGTTCGAGATTTTGTTACTGTGCGAGTGCCTGAAAATCCTCAAATTGAAGAACTCAACTCCGATGTAGACTTGGGTGAGCTCTGTGGAGGTCGATAACAGAGGCTGACCACGTGGGGTGGAGTAAATCGTCGACGACCTAAGGCAAGGTTTGATCATTCTTTCGTTTATGATGGAGTTTATTTTTTCTCTGTTCTCGAGTTCCTTGAATGGATGGTTCAAAACAGAGATTATGTTGACCTTCGGAAATTTAAGAATTTGCATGGAAAGGTTAATGGATTTGATTTGAAGGAACTGTTAACCAGTGGTATTGGAGAAATCTGTGAAATTAGTGATTTTCATGCCACGTTAGTAGGAGTAGATTTTGGTGAACAGTACAAAGTAGGGGATGAAATAGGTCAGTTTTTTACAATCTATACGAGAATAGGCTCTCTGTACAGGCCTGTCATTAGGAGCTTAGGGGATGATGCTGTGGTGCAACCCTGGGTTAAAGTGGTTAAGTCCACAGATTTTGCTAGAGCAAGTGGCACGGAGGTGGAGTGCTTTAATGGTTCTATGTTCATGCTTCAAGAATCCCTGAGACGATTGCCCATCCCAGTGGTGGAAATAAGTGATAGCGAAGAGGAAATATTGAGTGCAGGGGGAGCTGTTGAAGCTGATACAGGATCGATGATGAAAGAACCTGAGAGTACCTCCGTGCTAGGTGAGACTCTATCAGAATTTTTGAAGTCAGATTCTGAGAATGAAGAAGCTGTGGAAAGTTTAGTGAGTGGTTCTGGTATTCAAATACTAGTTGTGAATTCGAATGATGATGACCAGGTACCTGTGAGTCAAGCACAGGATGTGAACTTAGCAACTGGTGTTGGTATTGTAATACCACCAGAGATTAGACAGACACGTGGATCAAAGAGGAAGTGTACAGAGGTGGGTGTTGAAACACCACCTGAATCTGGGGGAAGTCCTGTTATTCAGAGGTCAAAGAAGGCCAAGGGCAGTGCGGCCTCATCCTCCAAAGGTGTTTGAAAATCTAAGCGGTGCAGAGATAAGAATATGGACACAAGTGAGGATAGTGATGAGCCGATTGGGTTGAAACTGAAGAAGTTACGTGCTGACCGGCAGCAGAGACCAGCTGAGACACTAGAGTCTCGTGCACAACCTGCACCTGAGGCTAGTGAAGCAATTAGCCCTAGATTTTTTGATGAGGCAAGCCGAGATAAATGGGAGTTTATCTGTGGCAGAATGATACTGGCAGAAAGGCCAGCTGATTCCGAGAAATACAGGGATTGTGGATTCACAGATTATTTACACTATCTAAAAGTGTTTAAGGCTGCTACATGTTTCGGTGATTATAACAAGCAGATGGTGCTGGAATTTTATTCAAATCTGAAAGTGGAGTGTGAAGATGAAGAATCCCCTTGGTTTCATAGTGTGTATGTGCGAGGAGAGGTTGTTGAGTTCTCACCAGAGGCAGTAAATAAATGTCTGAAGTGTGGCACTTCAAGGAATGACCAATCGGTGTTCAAACACCAGATGCCAGAAAATTATGATGAGGTGGCAGTGGAGCTTACTGGTGGAGTGGAAAGTACATGGCCTATGACTGGTCGTCAGCAGATAACTGCATCCAACCTCACTTCTAGGTATTATTGCTTGTACATGGTAGCCGTACACAATTGGATTCCCTCAGTCAATAACACAAGTGTCACCAAAGAGATGGCTACACTCCTATATAGTCTGGGAGCACGTCATAGGGTCAATATGGGTAGACTGGTGTTTAATGATATTATGGACTGTGCACGCAAGACCAGGAAGGAAGCATTGGTACATCCGTGTGTTATCACCATGGTGCTGCAAAAAGGGGGAGCAGCTACAAGGGACACTGATGAGTGGATTTCTACTCAAGCCTTAAGACCGACGCTCAGGATATTGAGTGGTCGGATTATCAAGGACTTACCCTGGACACCTCCGGAAAAAGGTTGCTCGAATGCTGTTGCGGCGAGGTTGAGTGCTATTGAGGCACGAGCTGTAGTGTGTCAGGAACTGCTTGAACGACATCAGGCTGTTGTAGAAAAGATTCAGGGGGAGTTGGCTGCATTGGAGGCTGAGCGAGAAGAACTGTTGGCTGCAGCAACTCAGGATTTTTCAGAGGATGATGGTTCGGATGATTCTGATGACAGTATGGAATAAACGGCGTTCTTGACATATTAATGAATTCAGGGGGAGAAATTTGGAGATCTTGATTAGTTATTAAATACCTTAACTTGGACAGATTTTGATTGATTTTTGAATATGTCTGGATGTTATGTTATTTGGTTGTGTTATGTGTTTGTTTATGGTGTCAGTGCTGATGAATTCACAAATATGCCAAGGGGGAGATTGTAAAGTTCTCGGGAGTTGGACTTAGTTGTGGCATATTGTGTGAACTAGTGATGTGGTGTTTTAACACCATCACTATCCAGTTTTTTCCAAGCAGCAAGGTTCTAGCCATGATTTATGGAGCAAATTATGGAGTAGAATTATGCGATCAGAACAGAATATTGTGAAGATCAATGTGTGATTTCGTGGCAATCTATTTCTGGTAAACAAATATTCCTTGTAATAGTTAGGAATTAATTAAGTAGTTTATTTATGGTACAAGTCCTATTGATAAAGGATTGTCTATTTAAATACCAGATTAGAATTAGATCTTTCCTTAGTCTAGAAGTCTATTCTTGGTAGAGTTAGACAAGGAAAGAGTTGTGCACAAGGAAGGAGTGCGAAGGGGATAAAAAGAAAGAAGATATAACGAAAACAGGAGGAACCAGGTTTTCATCTCTACGTTAAGATACATTCTGGAAGCTGTTTGTCTGGAGTTTTGGAGGTCTGGAAAATTAATCAATCAAGTCCGTAAAGATCATAAACAAGGAAGCCTTAATTCCTCGGGAAGAGGAGATCCAGGAAGACGTGTTGATCGTGGGGGTTCAACGACGTAGGATCGGTAGTGAGGGAATCTCACAACATTCACTCAATAGGTTAGCAATGGATTAGTATTTAAGTTAAGCTTCTTGTACTAAAGACTGCTTTCTAGTTAATGGTTTCTAATCTGGGCAAGGCCCCGCAGACGTAGGTGTATTTGCACCGAACTACGTAAACAAGTTGTGTGTGCACTGCGTATTTTACTTTGTGTTTTAACACCAAACAGTTAAACAACTTGTCATAAAAGTATAGACTTTAGGTGGAACTGAATTTCACTACCTAAAAATTTCATCAAATGGGTGATGGTTTTTGTGTTACTTTAGTTTCTTATAGGTATGCTATTAATTGGATCCTAACGAGGTTTGTAGAGGCAAGAAGAGGCTTGAGGTATAGGGGTCCTCCGTCTCCTCTGTTGTTTGTTTTGGTAATGGAATACATGAGTAGGTGTTTACATACTATAGGAGGGGAGTCTAATTATTAATACCATCATACGTGAAAATTGTTACAAGTTATCAGCTTAAGCTTTACTGATGATGTGCTATTGATGTCTAGGGGTGAGGGTAAATCAGTTGAGGTAATAATGCAGGCTTATCAGAAGTTTGAAAAATAAACTGGCCTAAGAGTGAGTAAAAAAAAGTGCAGGATTTTCTTTGGAGCAGCGGGGGAAGATAAAAAACAAGTAATACTGAACATAACTAGTTTTGAGGAGGGGTTTTTAACATTAAAGTACTTAGGGGTTCCTTTAGCTAGCAAGAGATTAACTGTGCAAATGTGCCAGCCCTTTGATTGAAAAAATGGTAGATAGATTTAAACACTCGAGTGCTAGGTTATTGAGTTATGATGGAATATTGAAATTGATTAGAAGTGTATTGTTTACTGTGGGTAATTATTGGTTGCACTATTTTTCATTTTTTCTATGCCAAAGATAATATTAAGGCATATTGAGGCCATATGCAGATCATATTTGTGGAGTGGTGGTGAAGCTATAACCAGGAAGTCACAATATCATGGGAGAAAGTATGTAAGCCAAAGAAAACTGAAGGGATGAATGTCATAACTCTACCAAAAGTGGTAAGTGTGAGTAAAACACTGTGGAATTTATGCAGGAAGATAAAAAAATGCTCTAGATCAAATGGATTCATGCATACTACATCAAAAAGAAGAAGGTGGTGGAAGTAGACTTCCCCAACAAGCTCTTCATAATATAGAAACTGAGCAAATACAGAAGTAAAGTTCATAACCTGGAGGCATGGCTGAAGCAAAGAGAGAGAAGTAAGTTCAGCTTTAGGGAAGTGTATGGAAAGCCAAAAGAAGAACAGCCAGCAACTCAACGGAACAAGGTATTCTATGAAAATCATGATAGACTAAGAGCCAAGCTTATATTGTGGATGAGTTTTCATAACTTGTTAGCCACAAAAGATCGATTGAAGAAGTTTGGACTGACAGTTGGCAGTAAATGTGCATTATGTGCTGAGGAGGAATCGATGAAACATCTATTCTTTGAGTGTGGGAAAACGAACACCATAAGAGGCGTTGAGGTGTTACCAAGGAGAATGGAACCAACATGTTAGCCACAAAAGAACGGTTGAAGAAGTTTAGACTAACAGTTGGTAGTAAATGTGCATTATGTGATGAGGAGGAATCAATGCAACGTATGTTCTTTAAGTGTGGAAAAACAAACACCATATGCGGAGAGGTGTTGAGGTGTTACGGAGGAGAAGGGAACCAAAGAAGTGGGATGAGGAGCTAAATCGAATGCTACAAAGCTACAGAGGGAAATGGTGGAAATCTCATGTCTTAAAGACAATAGTTTTGGAAACATATGGTATATGGAAATGGAGGAATGAAAAATGCTTTCGAGAACCTATCAAAGACATGAATATTACAAATAACATCTTGGAAGTGTGGCATATGGAGCTTGGATGAAACTAGAGCTTAAAAACATTGTGCTAGGATTATGTTAAAATTCAACTAAAAGTGATAGGAGTATATGTAAGTGGTGAAGTTGCAGATGCGTTTTGGAAGTATCATTTCTACAAAAATAATAATAATATATTTTTATTATAATTTTATATTATTACAAATTTAAATAATTTATAAAAATTTATTTAAGCTATTTAATTCACATTCACTATTATTTATACCATAATTTATAAGTATATTTTTTAATAATTAATATGTTAAATGATGAAATAACTTAATTGACTTGTGTAAAATATGTATATATATGTATATATATATCAAAAGTTATATTTCATTATTTTTTAAATTATATTTAAAATGAAATATATTAAGTATGAAATTATTTGATTGAGTGTTAAAATTATTTTATGAATTTCAATGGGTTTGAATATGGTTAAAACTACCATGTAAACAATGAAAGGGTAAATTTTGGCCAAATATGCGTACGTGTGAAAGTGTGGGTCTCGGTATTGGGGCCTCAAAACAAAAGTTTTATTCGACGGTGTCAATGTAAATTGTATCCACGTTAGATTGAAAGCTTCCAATGACTCTTGTGCTGGGGACATTATTTTGGTTCAGGAGCCTCACTGTAATACGTGGCAATTTACATTCATCCAAGTGAAACAACATTGGAGATGCTCTAAAAGGAACATTATAACGCCCATACTATAGGAGCATCTCCAATGGTAAGCTACAAGCTCTTGTAGTTTGCCTTATCATATCACTTTTTAAACAGATATATTTGCAAGCTACGAACCCCTCTAGTGGTAAACACCTCTCTTTATAGTTTAATAAGTCCCACATATTTTTATTTAAAATGTAGTTTTATCATATTAGTTTATTTAATTTTAGAAACAAAGTATCTTTGTTTTAATTAAAACAATTTTGCTTTAATAACATCCTACATCTAGTGTTATACTTTATTGAGCGGTACTCCAACATATGTGACATCTTCAACAATGGTGAGAGACCCTGTTGTAATTTTTTAATATTGAAAGCAAGCTCATAAATAGTAGCATTGGAGATGCTTTAAGCACAGAATAATCGGTCACATTTACTTTTGCATATAACTAGTGGGGTTCTACTTAGGGATGAGCATGAATCTTGAACCCAACCCACACCCACAGGATCCTATTGGGTTGGGTATGGACTTAAAATTTTCAAACCTATCGAGTTTGAGTTGGATCTGGGTCTAAATGTCAAAAAGGTATTTGAATCCAAGTCCAATATATTAAGAGCCAGACCTAATTCGTAAACTCATATAAATCTAACTATATAAATTTTATTTATTTTTTATATCAAGAATAAATATGGTTAAAAATTTTGTAATTTTATTCTCTTATGTTGTTTTTGTTTTGTGATTTTTTTAATCTTTAGTATGGATTAAAAAGTTCAAATTTAATTTATTTGCATATTAAACTTGAATTATTTGTATTTAGAATATGTTTTATATAGTGAAGAACAAAATTTAGAAAATTGGACCTATATAGGAACCATTGTAAACCCAAGACCCATTAGACCCATCGGGTTCGGGTATGAGTCTAATATTTTTCAGACCCTACGTGTCCGGGTGGGGTTTGGGTCTAGCTAATTTTCAAGGGCAGGGTCTGAGTCTTATTAGATCTGATCCATGATCATCACCGGTTCTACTGTGTAGTGCATGGTGGTGTTGATTAAAAATTTGAGATAATTTTTTTATATATATTTTTAACTTTTCACATTGAAATTAGAATTAAACAATTTGGTTAATAAGAGGTCACAAGGCCAGAGGAACCTAGAATACCATAAGGATAAGCCCCCAGATGAATCATAATTTAATAGTGTGGAATGTGAGAGGTATTAATAAAGGTGAAAAGCACGGGGTGATTGGGAGGTCGTCGCCGTGCCTCTCAAAGTCAATACTTTTAATCCCTAAATGCTTCCTATCTACAATTAAGAAGATAATGGCAAGTCGGGATCGTTTACGGGAACAAGGATCTTTTCAAGTGTTTTAAACATAAATAGGAGAAAACATACTAAGCATTTATATACATCGATACATATAAAAGCATATAAACAAGGGGGGATTTTGGTTGGTTTGATCCTAAGTTATCAAATTAAAGTACAACTAGTAGCAAAGCAAGAGAACGATGCTAATCATGCAATACAACTAAAGATAAGATGAAAATAACAATTGACGGAACCTTGGGCGCAATTGACTTCCACTTCCAAACCTCTTATCCATCATTGAACATGCTACCTATTTACTACTTTCACTACTTGTTGTGAAGGCTAAACTTCTATCCTTCTTAGATAGTAGTTTGCAAGAGTGAATTCGACATCTCTTGTCAAACCTCACCAATGACTCACGTAGTCGAAACACGAATCAAGGTATCCCATTGATGGCATTTAGCACGAAGAATTAACAAGTTCGGCAAACACTTATAAACACTACACCGTGTCTAAGCATTTAACCGATTTATGCATTTACACAAGATTAGTCAAGAACGATCAACATTCATAGACTTCTCTCATTTGCTACAAGCAACAAACATGACAAAGAGTTCAACATTATCATATTCACCTAGCAATTATCAATCCATCAACACAATCAAAAGCTCCAAATCATACTCTTGGATTCCTATGAAGAAAGGGGAGAAATCAACCCATTTTCCCCAAACCCTAACAAGCATATCATACAAGTATTTCATATACTCAAGCTTTCAATAACATTAATGACATCAACAAACACATTCAATGCTCCATAAATGCATAATAGTAAGAGTAATAAATAGGCTACAAATTGTTCTTAAGACATGGGCTTGGAAGCCTTAGTCAATTGCTCCCAAGAGATAGATTAGCTACAAGAGTTCATGCTAATCAATGCTAAACAACTAATCATAAAACAAGTAAATTCAAAGATGAAAATGGAAACAAAAATGGTTCTAAACAGTACTGTGAATCGCAGATGATGAAGAATGAGAATGAGAGGAAAGAGAGTGCTATTTATAGTACAAAGAAGATAAAGTGAAATTTTGGCCACCCGTTGGTCGCGTCGTGACTCGCGACGGTCTCGTCGCGACTCGCGACGGATGCCAGAATTTTACATTGCATCATTCTCTTGTTCTTGTGGTATATAATCATCTTCATAGCAATTCCTCCCAGTTTTGAAGTCTTCAATGGTTACAAAAATGGTCTTCAATGGCCTATGGTCTTCATTTCTTCGAAGCAAGTCTTCAAAAGTCTTCGAAAGTGTGATCTTCAATGGCCTCCGGTCTTCATTGCCTCCGTGTTCTTCCCTTATCACGCAAAATCCACTTAGAAGAGGTAAAAGAGTGTAAAGTTGCTCTTACCCCTCCTAAGAGAATTTCAAGGTAAAACACAAGCTCTCAGTAATAAAAGAGCACAAAAGTGACCCAAAATAGTACTAAATTATGCATATAAAATGGACACATCAATAATCAAGGGATTCTGTCTCAGGAATCAAACTGGACTTTTGGCCTTGCTTGAAACAAAAATACAAAAAGAGAAGGAAAATGAGGTGTGGGAGAGAATTAGATTAGGATGGCAACTGTTAACAAATGGAGTTGTGGTCAATAGAGGAAGAGACTGATTCCTTATACTGCAGAGGAGGATACTACAACTTAAAGGAATCAACTAAGGAAGTTTCTGGGAAGACTTTTTGCTGTTTTTTTTTACAGTACCAACCTTTCTCTCAAGCTCTATGGTTTTTTGGCCAGAAATCATCGACAAATAGAAGTTTCGTTCTGTACGACTCTTCGACCTGTTTGTGATGTCTCGGCTAAAACTATAGACTACATAGAGGATGGCTCGGCTAAGTTCATTGTGTTTTTTCTTTGCTACTTGTAGGATAAAAACGAATAGGTTACAACCTATTACTTTTAAGATTCACATTCTAAGGAATGATATTTTGTATTTGAACATTGTGCGCCTATTGGCATATCTAACGGTCTGGGGAGCCAATATATACCCTCCATCTCAGGATGGTTTTAAAATAAAAAAAACAATAGAGGAAGAATTTGGCTGGCTTGAAGGGAGGATCTATATGAAGTGACTGTGATTGATGTTGGAGCATAGTGGATGGATGTACAGTGTGAGATAAAGGAGGTGAAGGAGACATTCTTCTTTACAGTAATCTATGGATATAATGTCATAGAACAAAGAGAGGGGATGTGGAAGAATCTGCAGAAACAGGGGAACGGAGATAAGCCTTGGTTGATATGTGGTGATTTTACCTCTCCACTTGACTTTGATGACAGAATAGGGGGAAATCTAGTGGATGAGAAGGAATTAACTGATTTCCAAGAAGCTGTTAGGCTATTGGAACTTGAAGAAATCAAAATTGTGGGGGCAAAATTTACCTGGTCAAACAGAAGGGCTGGTAAGGATAGGGTGATGAGAAAATCGGACAGGGGTTTGGTAAATGATCATTGGATGAAGTATATGACAGATGGAGTGTGTGAAGTCAAGAATGAAGTAATGTCTGACCACCTTCCTCTATTGATCAGATTTAATAGGAAAGCCAAAAAGAGGAAGAGACCTTTTCGATATTTTAATATGTGGTCAAAGGCTGAACTTTTTCATAGAATGATACAAGGGGTATGGGAACAGACAACAATAGCTAGTATGAGGGAATTGGAGAACAGATTGAGGATCCTGGAGAGGCCACTAAGTAAGCTGAACAGAAGGGAATTCAGCAACATTGGTGAGCAAGCGGAACTTGCTCTAGAGGAATAGAGATCAGCACAAGAAGATCTGAACAGAAATCCAGTATCACAAAAACTGCAGGAACTAGAATTATAGGCAAGGAAGAAGACTAAAATTCTGAAAAGTGCAAAATATAGTTTTCTGAAGCAAAAGTCAAAGCTGAGGTGGATGGACGATGGAGACAGGCTAACTAGACTGTTCTAATCGTCAATCAGAAGCAGGCAATACCAAAACAATATTGTGGCACTCAGAAAAGAGGAGACACTAATACTGGATCATAAGGGTATAAAATCTGAGCTGATAGCTCATTTTCAGAAGCAGTTGGGAATTGTATCTGAGGTATCAGGACTAGAAAAAGGAGTGGTGAAATATGGTGGAGTATTAAGCATTGATCAGCAAATGAAGTTGATAGAGCCTATAGCTAGAGAGGAGATTGTTAAGGCTATAAGGAGCATTCAGTCAGGGAAGAGTCCAGGACTAGATGGATATTCCAATAAGTTTTTTAGGGACTGCTGGTTTTATATAGGGGAAGATGTGATAAATGCAGTGACAAACTTCTTCTAGGGGGAGGAAATTCTAGATATTTAAAAAAATGTAGTCCTAACACTGATACATAAACACAGCCAAGCTCAGAAACCAGTAGATTACAGGCCAATAGCCTATTGTTCAGTTATATACAAAACTGTAACAAAAGTGCTGAGTAACAGGTTGAAGGATGTGCTCCCAGCCATAATCAGCTGCAACCAGAGTGCTTTTGTAAGGGAAAGGTCCATTGCCCACAACATGATGCTGGCCCTGGAGTTGCCCCATAGGTATGGGGTGGGAAAAATGAAATCAAACTGTGTAGTACAGATAGACATCTCAAAGGCATTTGACAGCTTAAGTTAGCAGTTCTTGATAAATTGGTTGAAAGAGTTGAATTTCCCAGGGCAAATGGTGAAGTGGATAACAGCAAGCACAATGGAGTTTGACATATGCTTAAATGTTAATGGTCACTACACAAGGAGTTTCACAGCCAAAAGTGGAGTTAAGTAGGGAGATCCCATTTCGCCCTTGCTTTTTGTAATCAGCATGGAGTATCTGACCAGAAGTATGATTATGGAATTCAGAGCTAGGAAGATAGATTTTCACCAAAGGTGTAAAAAAGCTAAAGTTCATACTTTGCTTTTTGTGGCGACCTTCTGTTATTTTGTGCTGCAAACAGGAAGTCATTGGAAGGAGTGGCAAATTCTTTAAGGAAGTTTACAGGGGAGACTAGTTTGGCCATTAATGAGGACAAATCAAGAATATTCTTCTCCAAGATGACAGAAAGTGAAAAAACTAACTGGGATTCTTAAAATACAGCACGGGACTATGCCCATGAAGTACTTAGGACTGCCCTTATCAACAATAAAGTGGGGAAAAACTGTGAAGAATTGCTGAGAAAGGTCAGGAGGCAGATAAAAAGATGGGAGTCTAAAAACCTATCATATGCTGGCAAGTTACAGCTGATCAATGGAGTCCTATTGAGTATATCAGGGTATTGGGCAGCAGTGATGAAACTACCAGAAGCAATACATAAAAAGCTTGTGCAGATTTGCACTAGTTTTCTGTGGGGTAGAGAAGAGGGGCAAAGAGGGTTCACAGCTGCAGTTTGGTCTTCATTATGCAGAAGAAGGAAGAAAAATGAGGAATGGGATTAAGGGATCCCTCCCCCTGGAACAAGGCAGCCCTAAGTAAACACTTGTGGGATCTTACACATAAGAAAGACACATTATGGATAAAATGGGTGCAGGAGTATTATATGAAGGGGACTGGAATAGAAAGCTGTAAATATTCTGAGACACATAGTTAGCCTTGGAGAGTACTACTGAAGCTAAGAGATGGGATTTATCCTCAGATACTGAAATGTGTAAATCAAAAAGGAAGCTGAAAGTAGTAGATGTTTATGATCTGATAATAGGAGGGAAGGAGACTAAATTTAAATGCTCAGTGGTTTGGTATAAATGGATTTTGCCAAAACACAAATTTTTCTCTGGCTCTTCTTGAATAGGAAACTGGCAAAACTGACAGGTTGCAGGAGTTTGGTATGCTGGTTGGAACAAATGTGTGTGCATTATGTGGCAAGGTGCGGGAAACTCTGCAGCACCTGATGGTGACCTGTGAATATACAGTGGAGGTATTGCAAGAAGTTGGTTTACAGCAGGTCAGGACTTTGAGACTGCTGAAGAAACAGTTGTGGATGCGGGCCAGGTCAAAAAATAGGAAGAAAATGATGCTGAGGGTGACTGCCTTGTACTATTTATGGAAAGAGAGGAACAACATAATCTTTAAGAAGCTGGAAACGAAGGCAACAGTGGCAGGTTTCCAGGTGCGAACAGAAGTAGAGAATAGATGGAGATCTGGAGCTGAAACTCTGTAGATGGTGTTTCCAGGCAGTAGTTCAGAGGTGCAAGGAAATCTGGAGCTGATGCAGGTTACGGTTCATAACTGTCTCATGGGAGAGATTGCTGTTGGTAAATTTTGATTGAATAGGATAAGAAATGTATAGAAACTCAAAAGAAGGAATAGTTTTTTTGTATTAGATGGGAGAGATAGTCTAAAATTTGTAATGTTTTTGATCTTCAAGTTAATGAAAAGCTTGGATTAAAAAAACAATTTAGTTAAATTACAAAGTTTAATCGTATTAGAACATCTAGATGAATTATGAAATCAATTCAGTTAGAACTTAAACGAAACGGTTTTACTTTTGTTGAACTTTAATATAGCGTTTGAAAAACAACATATTATCAATATTTTTGATGAGCATGCTAGAGTCATCGAAACTAACGTTCAAATCAAAGATGATATTTATAGTTGATGTCATTTTACTACCGATACTAGAAAGTATATAGTGGTAAGTCAGGGTCGTCCACAGAGAACAAGTATTTTATAGAATATATTCATGTAGCAATACACACACGGGCGTCAACAAGTGTGTGTTCATATATCAAAAGGGTGTGGGTTGTTTGAGTAATAACTATGAACTACAAGTATAGAACTAATGAATAATCTAGCATGCAAAACTAAGAAAGAGTCACTACAAGAAACAACACCTTTACCTCGGTTCTAGAGGGGTTTTTACCTCGGTTTTCAGCCATAAAAAATTGAGGTAAATATAGGTGTAGTAAAAAGTACATTTTTTAACCTCAGTTTGGAACAGAGGTAAAAAATTAATTTTTACCTCGGTTTTGAACTGACGTCGGCAGGTTTTGTGACCGACATCAATCCAAGCAAGTAGGCCGACGATAGTACACTGTAGCTGTGACATTGTTTCCATCGACATCGGCGTTCATTAGTAGCGATGTCGATCACATCAAGTAGGCAATCGATGGGACTGGAAATGTTGCGACATCGACAAGGACGAAGTCGTAGAAAAATGATAGTGACATCGCTCATGATTGTATGCGATATCGCATGATTCAGGGCACCCTCTTCGTGTGTCCGCTGATTTAGAAGACTAACTAATACGACTTCATTTTTAAATGAGTGATGTCAATAAAAAAAATACTGCCGGTTTGGTAAGGTGTTGTATCTTCACCGGTTCGTGCAATGTTGCGGTATAAATCGTGGAGAAATTTGTTCTCGAACGTTAATTTAATATTCACTATTTGATGACACAAAAAATAGCTTGAACATATATTACCAATAAATTTCATAATATATTCAAATACATAAGGTTGATGTGAAAATGAAAGATTAATTGTATTAAACCTCCCTTACCTATGTTGTACGACATTAAAACTATCAGGGGGGCTAGGGAAATAAGAAGTCCATGCTGAAAGTCCATCGATAAATGTCTTTGTCCTATTAAAACAAATACATGTGAAACAAAATTTATGTCAGAATTAAGCAGTCCCTGAATTATGTACACGTAATATAGTCAAGTGCAGAAGACAATAATATGAACATGGAAAAAGTACCTACTGATTTAAAGTGATGTGGAGGATAAACCGAATTCGCAGACACCGACTGAAGAGCGATGTTGGACATACGTAGACGTTGATGTTTTTTCCTATCCAATGCAAAGTCGCTCAACAATCAGCGCCATATCGTATGGAGCAATAAACTGCGAGCGACGTTGCACATTCAAACTGTGTTCATACGAAAATTTGATTATTCTTTACAATCAGCCCTAATCTAAGCTTTTTTCTCACTCCTTACAAACATGGAATTATCTTGGAAACACAAACAATATATACTATATAACATGTAACATAATCGTCATACTCCATGAATATATTCAATGATTGGTCAATGAGGAAAAAAACATATACAATTTAGGATATGCTCAATTAAACTACCTCAATTAATTTGAACTTTAGGATGCTCCATCCTAGGATATTTGTTGATATTTGATAGAAGAAATTAGATTGGGCTCTTTAGTGGTTGTAATGGTGTGAATGGAAAGGATGGTGTGGAGTTGGATTTGGAGGAAATGTGTTGGAGATGGGAAATGGGTGTTGGTGTTGGATATTATTGCCATGAGATGGGGTTGGGGGGGATTTTGGTTCAAAATTTTGGCTCAAATTTTTGGTTTCCACTAGAAATTTTAGATCGATCGACGTCGCTAGGTTATCGGTCAATGGTTCATTTCATTCGACTAGCTTTTGCAAAGTCGTACATGTGGGTCAAAGCCTAATTTTTTAAAAGTGTCGTAAAATACTCCATGTTGAGAATGTGGCCCCTTCCGATGGCCCGTTCATGCCAAATAGGAACAGTATTGTCCTATAAATGTGAATAAAAAATATTATCTTCAATTTTGCATTTCGACGTCTCCCACTTTCTTGGAAGAACCTAACTGCAAAATCTGAAAAAGTTCACCGATTGTCCCAAACTCTTCTACGATAGTCCCAAAAAGAAACTTTGTCACCCATAGTCGAACTTATACTAACCGATGGTAATAAAGAAACATGACTTATTCCCACATAGATTTTCACAAGTTCTTCCCGAATGACCCTTGTATACTTATAAGTAATCATCTATAATTTACCCTAGACCATGTGCTAGCGCTTTTGAAAATTTGATGGACGAAATCTGATTACCTTTTTATTTCATAAAAAACCAAGAATATGAAATTCCATGTGATTCTATGTGGTGGAAATTATCGCTCTCATAATGCTCATGGTAAGGTTATTAATGGAATCCTAACATAAATAACAGACAATGACCTCGGTTCGCGCCTCCCTTAGACAGTACGCATAATCTCCATATCAAAAATTTCTCCTAACGTTCAGGTGTAGAGTTCTGAAGCGCAGTGAACATGCACGGAAGTTAATTTGGGACATAATGCAATTTTCACAAAGTTTTGTCATACAATGTCTGAGAAGATTTTGGTCCCGTTCCATTGACCCGTGCATAAACAAATCGGAGCATCGTGCTTGTGACTTGGTGATATGGATAAGGGTATCTTCAATTTTGCATTTCAACTTCTCCCACTTTATTGGAGGGACCTAAGTGCAAAAATTGAAAAGTACACTGACAGTCCCAAAATTGATTCCAATCATCCCGGATAGGACTTTTGCCATCCCAAGTCAAACTTATGATCCCCCAAAATTGATAAAGAAAATGGCATGATCCTACGGAGACATCCACACGATCTTCCGATTAACCCTTGCATACTTATTAGTAATCATATAAAATTTACTCTAGGCTACGTACTAGCACTTTCAAAAACTTGATGCACAGGATTTCATTATTTTTAATTCATAAAAAAGAAAAAATGTGTAATTTTGTCTAATTATATGTGGTGGAATTTAACATTCTAATTAATAAAGATCATCGTAAGGGTATTAACAAAATACCAATAAAAATGAGGGAAGAATATCTTGGTTCCTTGATGCCTAAATCGGAACTACAAGATAGTGACAATGTGATTTAAAATATTGGATATCTCCAATTTTGCATTTTGTCCTCCCCACCATCTTGGAGGGACCTGAGTGTAAAAACTGAAAAGTTCACCAGTTGTGTTAACATCGATTTCGAATGAACCGGACGTTAATAAAGTTCATGGACTATTATAAATTTCAATTAGTAGTATGTAATATACATTAAGGTCAATTATGTTCCAATTGATCACACGCAGGCCCAATTGCTATGCTAGTGGGCTGAAATGTTGAGGTCCAATTTAAGGCTAGCCAACGTCGGTCTAATGCTGGTCTAATGTCGCTAACGTAGATTGGCATGCGACATCGCACACGCAATTGGTCAAACACAAACCCATTCATATGTTAGTGGGCTAAAATGGTGAGACCTACAAGTCAACGTCGCTCAAACATCGATACGTTGTCGGTAAGGTCGAAGGCCATGAAATATTGCATCTACCGAGGAAGAATTCACAACTTTTTGTAAAAAATAAATATATGGAGCCGACCTCATACATCACTTCAAACATTCAACTTCCCCTCGAATTTCAACAGTCCCCCTACCCATCTTCTCAAAGGTATGGTTTCTACATGTGCTTATATTACTTTTGTTTGTGTATTAATCATTGAAATTTTTATGTAAATGGTGTGTGAATATGTTATTTGTTTTATGTTTTGAAGTTTCTATGGATTAGGGTTCTAGGATTAGGTTCTATGGTGTTAGCATTTGGGTTTTATGTTTTCCCCCGTTAATGTGGACCAATTTTTTGGTGTGGTGAAATTTCTTTTTGCACATTTTGGGGTTCAGTTCATCTGCTGCTGTTGTTAGTTTATTCATTGTCTTTGAATGTGACGCTGCCTGTCCTCTGGCCCTTCTTCGATTGTAGTGATCCCAGTGTGACGGCGCTAATATACATCTTCTGCAATTGGTAGTCAATGTGATGTCGCACCCTGCTCAGTTAACCAGTTTGTTATATTGAAGGTTGAGCGACGTTGTTTTGACTTGGTCGACCATGCCATTATTTTGGATCAATGAGTCATCAAAGTCGATCCAAAATAGTCAGCCGGCCAAGTCATTTTTAGGATCAACTCACATAAGTGCAACACCTAATCTATCAAAAAAATTAATTAAATTGATTTCTATCAAACCATTTTGCATCTATCATAATATTTAACATATGTGACGATATAAATTTCATGAATCACAGTTAATAATGCTGGTTCGAGCTGTTCCCCTATTGAGTTGAGCAATTTTTTGTTCAAGTTTAAATTTCTCCTATTTTATTAGTTATATTATAATTGAATTTATAATAATTTCATTGACCAATACAGATCTATACTGATTTGGATGATGAAAGTTCGCAGAATACATTCGGCGGTGTTATACCGCATTTTGTACACACTCTGACCCATACGAACTTTGCGTCAATTCCAATTCTGGTAAGTCATCCTTGTTACACATGTATTTTATTTTCAATTAACTTTTTCTATAGATTACTTTCATATGTACTAACAAAGATTTTTTTGTTTATAATTTAGTACGTCCCTAGCCAGATTATGGAGCTCCTACCGCCGTACAAGTTGGATGTTATTATCAGGTGCAACGGGAGGGAGTATCACATGCATTACTCGGGGAACAAGAGGCTCAAGACCTTGACCACGAAGGGGTTTGGCGATTTTCTTGCTGAAAAGGAACTCAAGATTGGGGACACCCTCTGCTTCGAGGTGGTAAATGGTGTTGGGCCCACAGTTTTTCATGTTATCATTCTTCCCCGCAAACATTAGATGTTTATCTTACACTTGATATGATTATGTACTTGGAATAACATTTATTCGGGCATATTTTTATATTTGTAATCTTTAATTTATAATCTATTTGTTTAATGTTATTGACATTTTAATATTTAACCTAACATATGAATAAAGTTTTAATATAACGATCATTCAGAAAAATATAAATGACTTGTGTGTAATTAATCATTTTTATTAATTATTCTGTGACTAGCAAATATTTGTTACGACCAAGAATTTTAAATGAAGTTGACGTGTTGACCCGCTGGCTGGTGGGCTGAAAGTGTTAGGCCCATATAAACCTGTGACGTCGATCAGGGGTCTACACCTTGTCGACTACACTGAGGTTGATGAGACATTGCACCATGCGAGGCAGACTTCACAATGTGGCCAAAATGATGTCGTTCTGAAACAAGTATAAATATAGGAACCATAACAAACTGTTCAAGCTTCTCTTCACAAGTTTCCCACAAATTCCAATGGTCTCCCCCTCCCCTCTCTCCTCTCTTGGAAAAAGGTATGGTTTTCTAATCTTCTAACACCTAATGTTAGTAATTCCTACTTTCCATTGTCCGATCTGTGGTTTGTCAATGTTTTCTATTTTTTTTATTTCTAGTTTTTACTCACATTGTTGAAAGTGTGAACTTTCCTTGACTGTAAACGTAGGTACTATGTTTTGATATGTCTCAGAATGGTTTTTGTTTAATTTCATGTTGTTAAATCTTCATTTTTTTTGGGGTTATGTGTTTCTTCCCGCAACTTACTCTAATATGTGCGACGTCGGTAACCCGTCTGTCACAATTCAGTTTATGTGATTTGCGTGCGGGGTCGCACATTCTAATTTCATGTTCAATATGAGATGTCGCACTCATGTCAGACTTTCCATCTATTTGACCGAATTGTTACCGACATCGCATGTTGGCTTTTAAGTTTACCCTGAAATTCCATATGCGATATTGTTCTTATGCTGGTCAAATGTTCAATTCTACCAACTACTTAGCGAAATCACTAATACATGTCAGCCAAACCACTGCTTTGGACCAACATGTATTTGCAACACGTTGCCTACTTTGCACCTTGTATTTCATAGGAAATAAACTTTGTACTTAACATTTTCATTTTCGATTTAGGACTTATAGCTGGCGAAAGATCGTCTAATCACCCCTTTTTTCAAGTCTTCTACAAATTTACATATATATTTACTAACACTTCTTCACACTTTATATATAACAACCAATATCTTTTTCGTACAGTTTTCCATACAATGGAGCAACCTAGAGCCAATTGTCTTCCACATTGAACATCATACAATGTCTCCTGAAAGTCCACGTTTCTACTGCACTCTGAAGCAGCAGAATTTCTAGAAAAACTCAACTTTGGTAAGGCATTTCAAATTAATATTATTTGTTGCTATTTGCTTATATATATTTATAAATATTTTTAATAAATATATTTTTATTGACTTAGTACATCCCGAGGGACATTTTACCACTACTAACGAATGACAAGACCCCCGTGGTGCTGAGGTGCTACAGGACAGAGTGGCACATGAACTACTCAGGGGGTGGGAAGATCAAGGCCATATCCCTAAAGGGTTTTTGGCGAGTTCCTTTCTGGAAACCGCCTACACATTGGGGACCCCTTGTTCTTCGAGGTTATAGAAGTTGTGGGGCCGATTGTCCTCAAGGTCATCATAATCTGAGCTGATTAAACAAATTTCTATTCTATTCATGAAAGTAAAATAATTATTAATCGAATTTATGTAGTAGTTGTAAGGATATTTTCATGATCATTATTGTTTATATAATAATTTAACTACCTTATTTGAACAATATATGATTAACTGTATGTACGATTTGATCTGTGCATGAGTTTATAATAACCATTTTCAACCGTACCATATAAATTCAATGACATTGTCCACGATAATTTCAAAAACCATTGAGCAAATACTCTTGCAGACAGAAGTCAATCACTTTCAAACAACTATAACCTATAAAAGTTAGTTGAGGTAAAATAAAATGAAAACATCGATCAAGAAGGAAATGCATGGGAACTCACTGTGTTACTGTGTGAAGGAAGCAGTTTAGTATGAGTGAAGCGGAGTCAAATGTGGATGATGATTGTTGGTTGTTGTGGTTTTCCTTTCCATTCCACCTTTTTCAATTGTAAAATAACAAAACTAACCTATTCGATTGTTTCAATAAAACTTCATCTTTTTTCAAAGTCAACTCACATAAGTGCGATGTCACTTGTCCATCGCATTTCATCTCGGTGAAAGCGACATCGCAATGCCTTTTTTTAACAACATATGCAACGTCGCATGCTTTTTAGTATTATTATTTACTTCATTTCTTTAACATTTTACTTCAGCTAAAATGTTAATCAAGGTAAAAATATATTATTTACCTTTGTTATTTTTTAACCGAGGTAAAAATATTATTTACTTAAAAAAAACCAAGGTAAAAGAACTTTTTACCTTGGCTATTTGGGCTAAGGCAAAAAAAAACTCAGGTTAAAGGGGTG
Organism: Rubia yunnanensis; assembly: GCA_037428765.1. Classification (NCBI taxonomy): domain Eukaryota; kingdom Viridiplantae; phylum Streptophyta; class Magnoliopsida; order Gentianales; family Rubiaceae; genus Rubia; species Rubia yunnanensis. The sequence goes on along the minus strand of CM075069.1, from coordinate 56,204,982 downwards.
AAGTAATAGGTTTTGTTTCTGGTAGTGAGTATAAATAAGATAACTGGGAGACTTGGGGGCATTTGCTTCACATGTTCAATATTAGAATTTGATCCACAATTCCTATTCATATAACACAAGTATGCCCTTATCTATGCTCAATCACACATTGTGGAGAGCTTGATTCCTCGAGAAAAACCACGGACTGTCACTTGGTGGGTCCACCTCCTCGTCATCTCTCACTTCCTCCTGATACAATGGTGCACTTTACACTGCCACCACTAGCCCTCACTCCCAAGGCTAATAAAACCAGCAATAAGCAGTAAATTAAACCCAGGAGTAGCATGACTCCCTGAAACCCAATGTGAATACTCATTCTAAAGCACAACATGCACAACCATAAACATCAGTACGTAACTATTGTCCCATATGAATCTAACTATTCCAGGTGCCACGAACTCAGGATGTAACCATCGGATTACCCAATAACCCCAACATGATTTATGAAGTATACCTAATTGTTAGCAACTTACATGTCATCTATACTAACCCAATCACACATTCAAGCATAATCTAACTCAATAACAAACAATCATACATAGTTGTCACTCCTAGACACGACCTTCATGTTAACCATTGACCAAACCATCAAAAAGATGAAATCCTTTCGAGTTCATTCCCGAGCCTAGCGCTAAATCATGGCATAATCACAATTAGTTGTACTTCATAGTCTTAGTTATGAAATATTAATGGCATTAAACACAAGCAATAATGATAATCAAAGCAATAGATAGGAAGAATCTTGGAATCTCACAAGTTGTTATCTAAACATGTTTAGCATATTCGACCAAGCATAAATCTAGCCTAATCTACAATAATCCATAAAAACAAATGGATTCAAGATGCTAAACATAGTGAAATGAATGAAGAGGGAATGGAAAATTACAGTTTGAAACCCAAAAGTTTGTCTCCTTAACCATTGTATAAATGAGTATTTTTATAGGTGAGAAGGGAGATAAAGAAAAGCCAGGATGTAAAACCCCAGTAAACCCGATGGCACGGACCGTGCCCAAATCCTTGGTATGACCCATGTATATTTACATAGCCTGTTCCCTGGGGCTTGTGTCTAAGGTTGATAATCTGTCCTAATGAACATGAACCGTGTAAATTTACACGGTTAGTTCCCCGGGACTGATTCTTAAGCCTTTTGCAATTTCTGAAAGACACATACCATGTAGATTTACATGATCTGCTCCCTAGACTTGACTTGGCCTTGATGTCCCTTCTGAAAAGCACGGTCTATGACGGGTGGCACAATCCATTTTGTTTGCCTTTGTCTTGCCCTTTGCTTCAAATCTTACATCTTTTTTGTTCTATTTTTCTCTCCTAATCAAAGCAACCTCCTACAACTAGATAAGTGGCTTTCATTCTACTACCAACCTTGCGGACGACCTTCCATCTACTACCATTCTTACGAATGGCCTTCTCTAATGACTGATCCCTAAGAAACACACAAAATATCCGGAATATGACCAAATCATAGAGGGAAACACAATAGATGCTAAATGCTTACAAAACAGCAAAATTAGGGTGATCAACTACACAAGGTATTTCTAATCCTCTACTCTGTAAAACATCTAACATACTAGCTAACCACCAATAAAACATGACAAAGATGGCTATCAAATGTGTTAAATGGATAGCAAATTACTGTCTTATCAAATACCCCACACATAGATCCTTCCTCATCTTTGAGTAAGAATGAATAAGGCCCCAAGATGGTTTCTTAAACTCTATCCTCCAAAAACAATCAACCACCCATATTCCTAAAACTACCCTAATCCAAATCACAAAGGCTCACCAACCTTCATATCCCGACCTAAGGAGTTCTGACCACCAAAACAACAAAAATTCATGCCAAATAAGATTGATGTATGAGAATCCAAAGAAAAAAAAGAAGAAAACTTACTCTACCCAGAAGTTCCACAAATAAGAAAAATGAGCCTCAATATATTTCATTTCTCTCATTCTCCCATTTTGCCAAGGAGCCCTCTCGGGTTTCCTTCCTAAACTCTCTTTTCTTTCGAGCCTCATCCAACACGTTTTCCTCTTTTTTAGGCCTCTCATTTTTGCATAGGTCACCCTTTTAGGTTTTCAACCTATCCGAACCCCCAAATTTTTCCTAAGTTGCCCAATTTTGCAGGTTTTTTTGTTTCTTTTTTCATTTTCAAAATTTTCCATGATAACAATGCTTCCTAAGGATCTCCTTATTACAATGAAAAACACAAAATCAACAAACTTTGGTTGAAATTTAAGTATCCTAATCTCCTCCCCCACTCTTAAACTTTGCATTGTCTCCAATGCATTTAAACATTGAAGAATAAAGGTAAAGTAAGGGAAAAGGATACCAATGAGACGGTAAATGCATGTTTTATTGGTACAATTAGCACCATATGCTTCTGTTGGTAGTTAGTTAGGTTTATGAGTGTTTTGCACAATTGGGTGTTAAAACCACTTAGGTTGGTTATTTGTGTTAACTCATCTATTTTGTGAAGCATTTGTAATCTAATGGGATTTTCCTCCATGAGTTGGTCTATTTGTGTTTTTGTGAGCTTACTGATGATCATCATCGGAGAAGGCCATTAACAAGAATAGTATTAGATAAAAGGTGAATTGGAAGGTAAGTAGTAGAAATAAAGACCATTAGATTTAATGGTAGAAGATTGAAATGTTAGGGAGAATAATGAAGCACAAAGAGCAAGTTTCAAGCAAAGGTACCAGGAGTGTTCATAAGGCACGGAACGTGCCAACTGGCAGGTATCGTGACGATTAGTTTGCCCAAATTTTGAAAACCGGTGAACGAACCGTGTAATTTACACAGTTCGTGTAGATCAAAAGAAAAAAAACCAAGTCCCAAATAATGGACCGTGCAATTTTGCATGGTCTGTGTTGCTTAGTTTCCTCGAGAACACGTCCCAGGGAACGGATCGTGCAATTTTTCACAGTTTGTGTTGCTCAGAAGTGCTCGAAACATAGTTCCAGAGAACGGACCTTGTAATCCCAAACCCTCGACATGGTTTGTGGAAGTCTGTTGACTACGGTTTTAACCATCGAGGTAAAAGCCTTTTCTCTCTTCTCACTATATAAAGCAACTTTATCCATTAGACAAAGAGAAGGAGACGGATCTGAACATATTCCTCACAAAGTGTCCTCTCTTCCTTCATTAAATTCTTAGCATTTATGTATTTTGAACCCAAATTTGTTATGGGGCTTGTTAGATTAGAGTAGTTTATAAACTTGGGAGCATTTGTAAATGTATTTGACCATTGACTTGGGAGATTCTTAGATTCACATAGCTGATGCTCTTCTTATTATTGTTGTTGTTTGATTTTAATGACCATGATTATACATGATTGATCTTAGGGTGTATAGATAATTAATGTATTTGCATGATTTAGCACTAGACTCGGGAATGAACCCGAGAGTATTTTATCTTTTTGATGGGTTTGGTCAAAGTTTAGTGTGAATGTCATGTTTAGGAGTGACAATTATGCATGATTGTTAATTTTTTTTATTTAATTAGGCTGTATAACTTAATTGAATCAGGCTATGAACGATATGAGAGTGACCGACCACATATTGTCGGTCATCTTAGTAGTTCTATTGGGGGCGTAGTCTGATTCCAAAAGTCATATCTTGTGTTGTGGTACTATATCGGATAAAATTAAAGGGGAAATCAATAAAATACTATTGGTATAAGTGGCAAAAGATGGAATTAGAATGGGTGTTCACAGTGGAGGTCCTAGCGAGTCATTCTACTCCCGTGTTTAATTTACCAAGCGTTGGGAGCGAGTTTATTAACCACGGAAGTTAGGGCTAGAGGGGGACAATGGTAGCGCTTCTCTAGCTATAACGGGAGGAGGTAAGAGTTTAACGAGGGGGCAGAACCGGGATATTAGTCATCATAGAAGTTCCCAATGAATCAACCTCTCCACGTCATGTGATAAGGCATAGGATAGCTAAATTGTAATTATGCATATAGGAGTCGAGGATCGAGTCTACATATCAAATACAAGCTGCAAATGCCCCCGAGGCTAGTTATATTATCTGTACTTCGTTATCTAGTTTTATATGATTTTAGTCGTTAGCTTAATGTTGCAAATAAAAATCCCCATTTTCTCTATTCCCAAACATATACATTTGGGGACGATTATGTGTGAATTGCGTGAATCTATCTCTTAAACCCCTTGGTCTCTGTGGACAACACCGATTGTGCATCTCCGTTGCACTGGATTGTGCATCTCCTTTCTCACCTTCTTGCCATTGTTCTCTCAACAAGTTCAATGTCTTGAAAGCCTTCGATGTTGGATACTCGGATCCTAGCTATAAGAAACTCCATGCGTTATTCTTAGACGTTGGCCCGTTGGTATGCCATTTGGAACTTTTTGTAGACCTCCTACTCAAAAGAGACTACTCTTTATCCCCAACCTCTCATACCTTAGCCATATTCCTTGAGATGCTTCCCGTAGCCCTCTAGTTGATGGCTCAAACCATTGACCGCATGAATAACTCCCTGATTATTTTGGCCATAGCCTTGGAGTAGCTAGCCATAGCTCTCTAGTTATTGGCTCAAACCATCAACCGCATGAATAACTCCCTGAATTTGTTGGTCATAGCCTTGGAGTTGCTGGCCAAAAAGCTGACATGGTTCAAAAATTCATGTGGTAGGGCTTCTTGTGGCCGAGAGAGCTGCTCGGGTTGGTCATTTTCCGCTTCGAATGCATCCGGAGTATGCAACATGGTATGAAATTACGTTGCACGCTTGGAGTTTGGGGAAAGGAATAGGTCCTCCATCAGGGTGTGATTGGAAATGGCCATTCAATTGGGCTATTAGAGAACCATGAAGCGGGGAACTCTACTACTACCATAAAACCATATGAAGCCGTAATCTCATGTGGTGTAGTAAGCATCTTGGCTTCCATTTATTTCTCGATTGTGTGCAATAATCTCAACTGATTGTGCCCATTCAAATGAAAGTAGCGAGTTCGTCCCAAGTGTTAGGCCATAATCTGATGCCCCCCTCCCCCCTGGGATCCTCCCAACTCTCTTTTCAATTGAGCCTTGCACAAAGCAGTCCACAAGATCCAGATACTTTCTTCTTTCCGGCGATATTGACCATAACATTCTCACATCAAAGTTGCTACATTGGGTGGTCTTTCCATGACAAAATACGGCCATTAAAAGGAGGAGATGGATATATCTTATAGCAGAGTGAACTTTCAAGATGCTCTTTTATCTACTGCTTTGATCCATTCCATTTATATTACGCCAAAAGACATTCAAGAAGTATTTTGCCCCTTGTCTATCCGTCCTCGGAAGATCATCTGCATATATCCATCCGAATATTGCTACCACCTTGTGGTATGTCACAGAAAAATCTTCTCCATCCAAGTGAAAGGTAATGTATTGCGCAGCAGCATCATCAAAATTTTGCACCAATGTGGCTAAGAACTCAAGCACCCAACGCCTATAAGTTGGGGAGAGGTGCTCCAAGTACCCCCTAGTCCTATCTTGCTTAACAAATACAAACCAGTTCCATAAGGCCAAGTTGCCTTAGCGTTGCTATACAAGCGAACTTGGTTTCGAGTATCTCTCTGCATCCTTGGGTGGCATTCTTCCATTTCTGGATCGCACCTCCGGTGATGTTCTTAAGCCCCTTATGGTCGGGGTTTGGAATGGCTACGAGAGCTAGGGAGAAGCTAGCCTTTTCCACTCGAATTCTCACAGGCCCCATCTCACCTCATAGACAAACAACAAACGAGGGTGATAGCAACACAACAAAGGTGTTTATTCAAAATAAAGAGTAAGCAATAGATTCAACACTAAGTTTTTCCACTCAAACAAGAACATCATATATAACCGTCCAATTAAACCCACAAGTATAGGAAATTTATGCTCAACATCACCCACATTCACTCACAAAATAATCATTTCAACAAGTTTCAACATACCAAACATATATAATTCCAACAAGCTTCTAACTGTAAAATATTAAGCTATTAACCGTATAATGGATCTCGGAGAGTTAAGGTTTGATGAGGACTATGAACTTACTCTTCTGATTGTTTCGTATGAGGGAGAATGTCCTCTATTGACAGTGGAGAAAAAATCCACAAATTTAAATGCTCTTGGCTTCTTGGGTGATTGGCAAGGATTCTTGTTGTTTTTGAAATTGGGTTGGTGGGAGTTTTGCAGAAAGGAGGTGAAGAAGTAGTTTGGGTGGAGGAACTAAGATGTTCTTGGTGATTTGAATGATGGTGGTAGAGAGAAAGGTGGTGGCTATGGAGAAGAGAGAGGAAGAAGGAGGGGAGATATGTCTTGCCCGCTGGATAAGAGATGAATGGTGCAGTCCGTGCGGCTGGCACTACTGGTAGATAGACCCCTATTAACACCCACGGGTGTACCCCAGTGGTTGGGACATGGGTGGGTAAGCCAATAATCCCAGGTTCGATCCTCGGCAGCGGCAGTGTGGGGAGTTCTTGCTTTGCAAGGCTCCCTTGTGCGCACCGAGGCAATGCCAAGCCCATGGGTCCTGGTGCTGGGCTACCGTGATTTACCTCTCATACGATGTCCTGGGTGTGGGCTGGTATGGGCCGCTGAGGGCGAGCGGATTGATCGCCTTTAGATAGACCCCTATTAAAGGCAGCATTGGATGGCATTTTCCAATAACCGCCTTTAAAATGGTTTTCAAATTTGGAAACTCCATGTCGTGTCCAATAAATACCAATTTAAAGGCGATTTTTTTGTTGATTAAGGTGGTTATGACTAACCACATTTAAAAATCATGTTTACGATATTAGAAAGAATGCTAGGATGGGTTTTCGAGTCCGAAAATCACCTATGTTCTGTGTTTCATAGAGAGGAAACCATTTCCGGATTCGGAAACTATTTCCAAGTTTGTAAAATGGTGGGCAAAATTTGGTGTGTCGTTTTACACCAAAAATAAATCAAGCTCTAAGCTGAATTTTCAGTTCAGGATTCTGTGGTCGGTATGGGCATACCGACCAGTATAGCTGCGAGCAGGTTCGTTTCCCAAGAGATTGGCGAGACTTTTTCCTTAATCTTTAATCTACGAATTTGTAACCAAAAGAACCAGAAGAGGGTCGTGAATAAGAGAAAATAAAAATTGAGTAAAAACAAGAATGAGAAATTGTTACAGATTGCAAAACAATTCAACTATGATGATAAGATTCCGGTTTCGATCAATTCCATACTGGCTTTCTATCTCGATCCTTGATGCAAAGATGACTTTAAATGCATGCACACAAATTGGTTATAGTTGCAAGCAACCAATCTTTCCTTACCTTGTCGATAATCAGGAGGACGCCTCACCAACTATTTCTCTAACTAACATATAACCTAAGAGACGCTCTACAGATTTAATATGCTAGCAGCATTAAGAATGAGAAAGACCCAATTCAGAACCAACAAACTCGGACGCCGGATTGTTAAATTAAGACTGTTGTTCCCTACCACTGATTGAACTGAAATCACAATTACGGATGATTGGTTCAATTGGCATTAAATTAACTAACATGCTATCAAATATTGCGCACTACTCAATAACATGAAAGCAATCATAAACATTATAATCAAGAACAACAGATGCTAGCATGCAATCAAAGTATTAAAACTAATTGGATCTCACGAGAATCGACGCCAGTACTTCCTTGATCTTTACCGGAAAAGAAGAATTTAGCTAGAATACATAATTGAATTAACAATCAAAAGCATAAAAATAAATGATGAAAATTGTCTGAATAAAATACTAGAAAACCCAAATCATAAAATACTGTCTGCGCAAATGGACTGTGCGTACGCAATTCTGTTCTCTGTCTTCTCCTTGGCCGTACGTTTTATGCGTGTAAAAACATAATCCAGTCTCCAAAAATATTACTACAACTAAAAGATAGATAAGGAATAAAATATGTCTTTCCTTATCTAATTAGAACTCTAAAAGACAATCCCAATATCTCTCCTAACAATTAGGAGTCTTCAAATCAATCTGATTCTTCTCCAACTACATTTGTAATTGCCATAATTCAGCACCAAATATCTCCATTATTATTTCCTCTTCCATCTCCAAGCACAAATGACCATAAACTGCAACAACTTGCCAATTCAGCATCTAAATCTTTAAACTGCAAGAACATTACGAATAACATAAATATCCAAGCATTTAATAAATCATTTAACTCAATAATCAGCCCAAAATATATGGTAAAGTCAACCCCATCAAAATACCCCACACTTAGATAATGCTAGCCCTCGAGCATATGCAAATGCAAAACATAAATGTAAACGTGAGACTCAAATTAAAACACTACAGCAACCCTCAAATCAAAAACCGTCATAGTAGAGTCAAAACACAATCAGCCATCATACCACAAATCATTCCCCTTTGCTTATAAAATCACATCATCCTCACATTCTAGTCAAAACATGCAATAAAATCCAGCCTCACCAAGATCACTCAATATCTCTCAAATTCATAATCAGGTCATTCACACAAATCATATTCAATACTCATCACAACAGGTTTGTATATACCACTATCTCCACCGTAGTAATTGAACACTTGAGTACAAATCAATGAGGTCTTTATCAAGGTTGTAACGGGGCTAGGGTCAGAGAGGTAGGATAAAGGGAATACGAGGCTAAAAATCTGAGAATATGCAAGCAATCCATTATCACCTCATGCTCCTCTATTTTCATACTTCGAATGAATATGAAACATTAAAACACAATGAAGTATAATCACCACCACCAAGCACTAAACCATACCCTTATTGCTACCAAAAATTTTCAGCCCAATATGCTACTGACTAGATTTTTTTTTCTTTTTTTTTCAGAACTGATTTTTTCTTTCTTCTTTTCTTTTCTTTTTTTTTCTCTTTTTTTTTCTTTTTTTTCAACTTTTTTTTTTCTGGACAGCAGCACTTACAAGCATTTTCTGGGCATACAAGATCAATAATATCATGCAAAAACTATACATGAACCTTCCAAATGAATATACGTCCAAAATACTCTCAACCATATCTAACCCACCATACAATTCTAATCCACATCACAAGCAATAATAAATCACTAACATATTCTCAGAGGGTTAAGAAAAGGCTAAGGCTCTTGGCTAAATATTTAGTGACTAAATACCAAAGAAAGAGTTTTCTGGCTTCAACGGGGCAAACTAGGGGATCAATGTAAGGAAAGAAGTATATAGTAGAAGCTAAGTAGGGCTCATTCCTAAGTGCCTCTATCAATTTCATACTCATGTATCAAAAACAGTCTCGAAATCATGGCACAAACCAAGCAATGAATATCAAAATATGATCACTCAACAAAGAGATAAAGAGCTACTTAATATCATCATTTTTTTAATATGCCTATATTTTTTTCTCGGCTTTTTGCTCTTTTAAGGCTCAAATCCTCACAATATATCTAGTTTTAGAGCAAAATGACTTATTGCACATTCATCATCCTAAAATGCATATAAGGAATCAATGATTTCCTTCACAAAGGGAAACAACACTCAATCTTACCACAAACCAAATTCCAAACTCTAACCATTCAAATTTCCAATTCAAGACTGCTGTTTTTTTTACTCAAATGATGAAAAAAAACTGAAATTCTTTTTGTATTTTTCTCATAATTTTGTGAATATTTTTTTATTTGGTTTCATGAAAGAAAGAAAAAAACTTTTTATGAAAAACAAACTAATGATATTACACCCTCACCCCACACTTAGACGACACAATGTCCTCATTGTGTAAGAGAGAGGTAACATATGCAAATGATGTAGAAAATATGATTTCATGCACTTACTCTACAAATGTACTTAAATTCAACAAATAATCAAAAATAAGAAAAAAAAAGAAAATGCTCCCTGGGCGGCTAATTAGCCATGGGGTCAACCAGTGCATCCTGGTTCACATTGGGCATCCTGACAACTTTGGGCTGAAAGTAGAATGGCTCGGTTCATATTTGGTTTGCTTTCAAAATCCTTCTTCATCTTTTGGAGATCTTCTTGGAACCCTGTAAGTTCAAACTAATCAAAGTCAAATGGATGAATAATATATTTTTTAAAAGATAAATAATGAAGAGAACGAAAAATAAAAATAAAAATCTTGGGTTGCCTCCCAAGCAGCGCCCTTATTTATCGTCTTAGGCTAGACTCAGTTGGCTTGCTCAGATCAGCCATATGGAGGCAATGAAAGTGTCATTCCCTTGACCTTGGAGAGCTTCATTCCCTCAGGATACATGACATGTATTGGTTGATTCTCCCCTAAGAATGCATATTTGAGATGTTCAGGTAAGGTCTTCAGCTCCATCTTGGGTGCTTTCTCAATCGAAGGAAAAGTCCATTCAGGGATAGGTGGAATGATCATCCCGACTGATGTAGGCTGCGAGATATGGTGCACTTCTGGTCTGGATGTGGGCGGTATGGGCATACCGCCCAAAAGTGGCTGGGAGCTGTAATTCTGAATTTCTGAGCAGAAAATGGGCGGTATGGTCATACCGCCCGAAAGTGGCTGGGAGCTGATTTTCTGAGTTTCTGAGCAGAATTTGGGCGGTATGGTCATACCGCCCGAAAGTGGCTGGGAGCTGATTTCTTTGGTGGAGTAAAGCTGCATGATGATTTCACTACAATTTTCATCCAAGACATCCATCATATCCTTGTCGGCTCATCCATTGAAGAGTACAAGTTCCAACTTGTCATCCCTGGAGTATCTTTCTATAAAATCATCAACCAATGGGTCAATCACATCAAGGGTAAACATAGATTCAGGATCATCAACATGTCTCATGGCATCAAAAATATTGAAAGAAACTACATCTCCATCAAACTCAAGACTAAGTGTTCCCTTATCAACATCAATCTTGGTTTTTGCTGTCTTCATGAATGGTCTTCCAAGAAGAATTAGTGACTTATTAGCAGAGAATGAATCATCCATATCAACAATGTAGAAATCCATTGGAAATATCATATCATTTACTTTTACTAGTACATCCTCTATTATTCCCTCTGGGTATGCATTAGACCTATCTGCTAATTGGATTATAACACGAGTTTCCTTCAATGGTCCTAATTGCAAGTCATTATACACAGATAGAGGCATGACATTAATTGATGCACCTAGATCTAACATGGCTTTTTCAACAGTTTTTGTGCCAATTATGCATGGAATAGAAAACATTCCTGGATCCTTACATTTTTGTGGCAACTTACGTTGAATGACAGCAGAAACATTTTCCCCGACCCTAATTTTTGCATCTTTCCCATACTTCATCTTCTTCGAAAAAAGTTCTTTAAGAAATTTTGCGTACCTGGGAACTTGCTTAACAGCTTCAATCAAGGGCAAATTTATTTCTACCTTCTTGAAAACCTCCAAGATCTCCTTCTCATCATCTTCCTTCTTGTTACGAGCTAATTTGGATGGGAAAGGTGGAGCGACATTTGGGTTAGAAATAGATATCATGGGTTCAATGTTTACCTTTGAGGACTCATTTTTACTCTCCTTGGCTTCTTCATGCTGGCTTTTCTCCATGTGATCTTCCTTAGGGTCAGGATTGACCAACTCCTTCCCACTCCTTAAGGTAACTGCACTTACATTCTCTCTGGGATTCGGTTCAGTCTGGGAGGGTAACCTTCCAGCGTTGAACTTCAACTTGTTTACCTCCACAGCCAGTTGAGTCATTTGTTGATCGATATTCCCTATAGCAGCCCTTGTCTCTTGCTGAAAAGCATTCATGTTTTTGGCTAAATTCTGCACCACTTCGCTGCTTTGGGCCATAGTCTTAAGGACTTCATTCATGGTGACTCTCTGATCATCCGGTGCTAGATTTGCATCACGACCAACTTGTGCTTGATTTGGAGCATACATTCCAGGGCCCTTTTGATTCCATCTGAAGTTCGGATGATTCCTCCATCCTGGATTATATGTGTCCGAAAATGGGTCATTACGCCTTGGCCTGTGTGGGTTATCTTCAAATCCAAAGAAAGCTTGTTCGGTCTAAGGATCTTGAAGAGTAGGGCAAGCATCAGTGTAGTGTCCCATGTGTGAGCAAATTTCGCACTTGGCTCCTCCGGCACTCTTCATGGCTAGATCTTTTACAATTAAAGTGAGAGCATCTAGCTTCTCATCCAAATATGAGTTACCGGCTACCTTGACTGGTCTAGATCTATCATCATCTTCATCATATTCATGAGTGACCATATCAAGGATGATCTCTTTTGCTTCATCCATGGTTTTGTTCAGCACATTTCCTCCACAAGCTGCATCAAAAATCTTCCTGTCAATAGAACACATACCACCATAAAAGTAATTAGTGATAAGCTGATACTCAGTAAAACCATGGTTAGGACACTTGCGACACAATTGATTAAATCTATCCCAATAACTCGTAAGACTCTCTCCCTTCTTTTGTCTAATACCACTTATTGCAGATCTCAAATTAGCTGCTCTAGACTCGGGAAAAAACTTTTGTAAAAATTTCTCCTCCAAATCTTCCCAGGTTCGAATTGAACCGGGTGGGAGTTCAAAAAGCCATTCACGGGCTTTTCCCTGCAATGTGTGTGTAAAGGTGAGTAGTTTAATATGATCCTCCGAAAAACCTTGTGGTCTAAGAGTTGCACAGACGAGGTCAAATTCATCAAGATGGTTATGAGCACTCTCACCTGGCATATCACCAAATTTAGGTAATACTTGTATGAAACCTGGTTTAATCTCGGAGTTGCGGTTGATGTTGGGAAGGACAATGCACAAGGACGATTGTGTCTGTAGCGTCCCATGTCTCTTATACGCTGGGCTGGTGGTTCCTCCTCACGTCTTTGTTCGTCAGCCATGTTGAAATGGGTTTCAGTGGCGGTTGATTCAGACGAGGAAGATCCTTTCAAGACATTTGTCTGCTTCGTTAGACTTCGTGCAAGTTTCTCAATCTCTGGAGTGAAGATCAATTCTCCTGTACGAGAAGAACGAGGCATAAACCAAGAAAAAGTGAAAATAAACTAAAGAATTAAAAGAAAAAATACTTCTTAAAACCAATCCCCGGCAACGGCGCCAAAATTTGGTGTGTCGTTTTACACCAAAAATAAATCAAGCTCTAAGCTGAATTTTCAGTTCAGGATTCTGTGGTCGGTATGGGCATACCGACCAGTATAGCTGCGAGCAGGTTCGTTTCCCAAGAGATTGGCGAGACTTTTTCCTTAATCTTTAATCTACGAATTTGTAACCAAAAGAACCAGAAGAGGGTCGTGAATAAGAGAAAATAAAAATTGAGTAAAAACAAGAATGAGAAATTGTTACAGATTGCAAAACAATTCAACTATGATGATAAGATTCCGGTTTCGATCAATTCCATACTGGCTTTCTATCTCGATCCTTGATGCAAAGATGACTTTAAATGCATGCACACAAATTGGTTATAGTTGCAAGCAACCAATCTTTCCTTACCTTGTCGATAATCAGGAGGACGCCTCACCAACTATTTCTCTAACTAACATATAACCTAAGAGACGCTCTACAGATTTAATATGCTAGCAGCATTAAGAATGAGAAAGACCCAATTCAGAACCAACAAACTCGGACGCCGGATTGTTAAATTAAGACTGTTATTCCCTACCACTGATTGAACTGAAATCACAATTACGGATGATTGGTTCAATTGGCATTAAATTAACTAACATGCTATCAAATATTGCGCACTACTCAATAACATGAAAGCAATCATAAACATTATAATCAAGAACAACAGATGCTAGCATGCAATCAAAGTATTAAAACTAATTGGATCTCACGAGAATCGACGCAGTACTTCCTTGATCTTTACCGGAAAAGAAGAATTTAGCTAGAATACATAATTGAATTAACAATCAAAAGCATAAAAATAAATGATGAAAATTGTCTGAATAAAATACTGGAAAACCCAAATCACAAAATACTGTCTGCGCAAATGGATTGTGCGTACGCAATTCTGTTCTCTGTCTTCTCCTTGGCCGTACGTTTTATGCGTGTAAAAACATAATCCAGTCTCCAAAAATATTACTACAACTAAAAGATAGATAAGGAATAAAATATGTCTTTCCTTATCTAATTAGAACTCTAAAAGATAATCCCAATATCTCTCCTAACAATTAGGAGTCTTCAAATCAATCTGATTCTTCTCCAACTACATTTGTAATTGCCATAATTCAGCACCAAATATCTCCATTATTATTTCCTCTTCCATCTCCAAGCACAAATGACCATAAACTGCAACAACTTGCCAATTCAGCATCTAAATCTTTAAACTGCAAGAACATTACGAATAACATAAATATCCAAGCATTTAATAAATCATTTAACTCAATAATCAGCCCAAAATATATGGTAAAATCAACCCCATCATGGACCGCGTCTTAAATATGGTGGGTTATAGTTTCCGAACTCAGAAAAAGGCCAGGCATATAAAAAATAAACGCGACCAATTTCACTAAAAGGTTCAAAACCCTAATTCTTTGGAGTACAAGCTTTTGTTCCATAACCCATTGCTGAGAACAAGGTTTTGTTGTTGGAGAAGGTTAGTTTTATCCATATTTTGAATTTGATGATTTTGTTCAAATAATTTTAGATGTATTGAACGCTTGATATATGTTCATATTTTCAATTATGCTTTGAGATTAGCTAGGTTTATGAATAATGTTGAATGCATCCTCACATATTGCATTTTAAATTACTTTTAGGAATAATGGATTGAGATGAACTAATTGGTAATGATCTAAGTAAATCACCCGAGTACATGCCATTGGTAGAATCATTTGTTGCGTTTTCTTTTGAACATGCTTCTAGAAATGGTTGTTCGCGTGCACGATGCCCTTGTAAGGATTGTAAAAATAATGTATATTTAGGTAGGAAGAAATTGCGGGAACATCTCATAATGAGAGGGTTTCAAACTAGTTGAACTGGTGGGTCTGACATGGGGAAGTTTTGGAAGCATCACATTCGAATGAATTGGATGACACGATGGCGGGTGATGAATTAGATGGTAACGCTGAGTTTGATGAACTGGTGGGAGGTATTGCAAGGGAATTCCAAGGTAAACCGGAGTCGTTACAAGGTTTGATTGACGACAAAGGGACGCCTTTGTACAATGGTTCCAAATACTCGGCTATGAATGCCACACTGTGGATAATGAACTTGAAGGCAAAGTTTGGCTGGACAAACAAGTCGTTGTCTGAGGCTCTGCAGTTGTTCACGGATTTGCTTCTCGGGGTAACTTAATGCCCAATTGGTTATATGTTGTCAAAAAAATCCTATGCCCAATGGGATTGGATTTGGAAAAAATCCATGCATGCCCGAACGATTGTATGTTGTATAAAGGGAAAGTAGATAAAGATCGAGAAACTTGTAAGGTATGCGGCGAGTCTCAATACAAATTGAAGAGAGGTGCCATTGCGGTGGGTGCAGAAGTTTCATTGAAATTAAAGAAGAGGACACCGAAAAACTTTTGGTGGTACCTCCCGATCATTCCCCGTTCGAAGAAGTTGCATGCTTGTAGAGAAGATGCTAAGTTGTTGTGTTGGCACGCCGATAGAGACTGACCGGCAGATGATGTCATAAGATATACTTCCGATGGTGAGCAATGGAAAAAAGTTGATGGTATATACCCTGAGTTTGCCAAAGATTCCCGGCATTTGAGGTTAGGGTTGTGTACAGATGGCATGAATCCCTTTGGAAACATGAGTAGCACACATAACTCTTGCCCTGTTATGTTGGTGATATATAACCCCCCGTCTTGGTTAACCATAAAGCTTAAGTATGTGTTCCTATCTTTTTGATGATATCAGGTTCGAAGCAACCTGGTAATGATAATGATGTATATCTTTCTCCTCTAGTAGAGGATTTGTTGACTTTGTTTAATGATGGTGTTAGAGTGTTTAATAGGTTGGTTGATGAGTTATTCACTCTTAAAGCATTGTTGTTCTGCACAATTAATGATTTTCTTGCATATGGGAATTTTTCTGGTTATTATGTTAAAGGCCATTTAACTTGTCCAGTCTGTGAGAATGACACTGAGGTTTGTCAATTAAAACATGGTTGTAAGATTGTTTACCAGAGGCACGGGCAATTTCTTCCAGAAGAGTACCCATGGTGATTGGCCAAAACATGCTTTAATGGGAAAATGGAGACTTGAGTTGCACCGGTGCCACAATAAGGTACACAGATTTATGAGAGTGTTAAGAATTTTTTCAATGACTTCGGGAAGAAGTAACAAAAGGTTGCTGTTGATGGTAGTTGGAAGAAATGCTCCATTTTTTCAAGCTACCTTATTGAGAACATTTGAAATTTAGGCATTGTCTCGACGTTATGCACATTGAAAAGAATGTTTGTGACTCTTTCATTGGAATGTTGTTAAATGCCCCCGGGAAGACAAAGGATGAATTGAAGGCTAGGCTAGATTTGGTCGAGTTGGGTATTCGGAAGAATCTTGCCTCAGTGAGTACGGGTTACAATTGTTATTTTCCCCCCGCTTGCTATTCAATGTCGCAATCGCAGAAGAAATCTTTTTTGTGAGACCCTTAGTAGTGTGAAAGTGCCCAATGCATACTCATCCAACATAAGCAGTTGTATGTCTGTCGAGGAGTTGAGGTTGGGTGGGTTGATGTCACACGATTGTCGTAACCTAATGCAGGAATTGAATGTCATTGTCAATCGTTCTTCATTGCCTTCTCACGTAATACTGTTCATTACAAAACTCTATTCATTTTTTTAAATCTATTTGTAGCAAAAGCATTAGTGTATCGAAGTTGGATCAGTTGCAAGTTATGATTGTTGAAGTTCTGTGCCGTGTGGAAATGTTTTTCCCTCCCTCTTTTTTTGACATTATGGTCCACTTGATCATCCATTTGGTGTGGGAGATAAAGCTTTGTGGTCCATTTTTTTTGAGATGGATGTACCCGTTCAAGAGGTATATGAAAATCTTCAAGCACTTTGTGAAACATTGGTATAGGCCTGATTCTAGTATAGTACAGCGTTACATGACGGAAGAGGCCATTTAGTTTTGTACCAATTATATGAATCAAGTTGAATCTATTGGGGTTCCAACTGGTAGACATGAAGGGATGGCGGATGGTTTAAGGGTCAAACATGGCAAATTATATAGCCCAAGTGCGGAAGATTTACGTGCCGCATATCTGTACATTCTTCACATCCACGAGGATGTAGTTCGGTACATAGAGGTTCATAAGGGAGCCATACGGGTGTTGCACCCAAATTTTAGTGAAGCTCGGGTTCTTCAACTGTACACCACTACATTTGTGTCATGGTTGTGGGATCACGTAAATGTTGGCAATCATCCTGCGACAGTTAGGTGGTTGGCTCGTAGACCATTGGAGATTATTATTTCATACGGAGGCTATGATATCAATGGTTTTACATTCACTACAAAACCAATGGATGATAAGAGTGTCACTCAAAACAGTAGAGTCTCTCTTGTCTCTGAAGCATTGCACATTGGAAAGGGTGGTGATGAAAATCCAACTTACGCCAAAAAATGATACTTTGGAACAATATCAAAAATTTGGGAGCTTGACTATGTGAGTATGCATGTCCCTGTGTTCAAATGCCAATGGGTGGATATTAACAACGGGCAGCGAATTGAGGATTTGGGCTTCACCCTTGTCGATAGAAGTCGGGTTGGATGGAAGAATGATCCTTTTATATTTTCTTCTCAAGCGCACCAAATTTTCAATGTCAGGGATCCTGTTGATCCTAGATGGGAGATTGTTGTTGACAGTAAACGTGTTTTCATTGAAGAAAATGACTTAGAGGAAGTTATTGGATTTGGATGCTATACATGGAGCTATGGACTAGAAGAAGTCATTTTGCTCGAGGAGGATGTTCGCAGTCTACACCATTTCCTAGGTCGTAATGATCATGAAGAAGGGATGTGGATCGACTGTAAGGGGAAGATCAGCCGTAGAAAGCAGAATTCGAAGAATGTCGTAATCAAGAAAAGGAAGCATAAGTAGAAAGTGTTTCAACATCAAGTATTCTTTGAAATTTTAATTATTTAAATTCAAATGATTTAAATTCCACTAATTAAAATACCAAAATAATTCTAGCATATAAAAACCATAGATAAATTCTTACATCATAAAAATCCAAGGACATACAAAATCATTCATTAACATGTTCATTGGCTAGGGCATACAAAATCATTCATTAACATCTTCAATTGCGCCAGTTGAGGCCGATCGGTCGAGGCTTTGGCGGGAGCTTGAGACTTTTCCAAGAATCTAATCTTGGTCTTCATTGCACAAAATTCCTTGCGTATCCATTTGTAGCAATCCTTGAAGCCCTTCAAGTATGATTTCTCTAAGCCTACATAAGAAAAAACAACATATGAGTTATATAAACAAGAGGTAAAATATAATTGCAGGGCGTGAATTATATGGTAGCAAACACATTTGTGACTAACCTTCCTCAACTCGTGGCCTCTTGCCCACCCCCGCATCTCTATCTGGCTTATGATACCATTTCCCCTCAAGCAAAACCAAACCCTTGTTCTCAGTTTAAGTCCTCTCATAATATTTCGGAAATTCCCCCCCCCCCCCTTAAAATTCAACCCTTCAACGCTCTTCAAAATGCGAGTCATTAAACTCCTATAGGGTAGGCGAGTCAATACCATCTTCAAAGTTGCATAATGCAATATATGCCTAAAAATAGCCGCCTCATGGTTGATCCTTCTACCCTTCATCATTAAGTAAAATAGCATAAGGGTTGGGTAATTAGGCTCAGTCAAGTACCCGCCTGAGGGGACCAAACTCATATTGATCATCTCATACGTAATACGTTTATCTACGGTGATAATCTTTAAATCGAAGGTCTCGGGTTTCCCTAAATTCATTCTATTGTGGTTGAAGTAGCGTACACTACACTCAACGGGGTCAATGTATGGAGTATCAACTACAAGAGACCATTTCCCCCAATAATAGCAATCATCCAACGGACCATCGAGGACTGCTAGGTAAACATATGTCGGGACTAAGTAAGGGCATTCTAAAACCTTATTAATTGTCCATATGCTAAGTGGGATGTCAATTCCCCCAACCCTCATACCGTAATCCCAATTACCCACTTTGCGCAAGTTAGCATAAAATTGGCATGTCAAATCAAAATATGTCTTTTCATTACAACAAAGCAAATTCTCAATGTGTTGTTCACTAAACGGTTTTGGAGCTTCGACTATCCCTAAAGCTATATATTCATCAAAGTCTACAAGATATGTATCTAATAAAGTTTCCCTCTCAGGAAATGATTCATATCTAGTTTGAGAAAATTTGGAGACAAACCTTACATCATCGAAGCCAAATTGTTGCTAGTAGATCGAGAACGACCCATTGCGCAGCTTGAACCACCCCTAGCCATGGAAAGTACTTTGTTGAGTATGGGAAAATGAATGAAGTTGTGGGGGTTTTCAAAATCGTAAAAGAGGCTAGGGTTTCATATTTGGGGACTAAATGTAGGAATTATGAATCGTTCCCCATTTTTTATACAATAAGTATTTTCCGAGTTTAGAAACGGAGAATCGTGTCTTTAATGTATGGGCACAACTTGTTTCCGAGCTCAGAAATGGTTTAAACCTGAAAATGGATTTAGCCCAAACTCCATCGTCGCCCCGAATCACAGTCACGAACTTGGAAACATATTTTCTTAGTTCAAAAACGGAGAATTGTCTCTTCAATGAAAAGGTACAACCAATTTTCGAGATTGGAAATTCAGTTAAGTACCAAATTGATACGAACTCGGGAACTTTTTTCCCTGGTTCAGAAAATGAACCCGTCTCTATGTTTCGTTCCAACAATACGTGTTTCCAAGTTTGTAAAGTGTAATTCCGAGCTCGTAAACATTATTGGCTAAGATAAGCAAGAAGTTCACCAACATTTCCGAGTCTAGAAATACCTCTTGTCTAAAAATACAAAGATGGGAAGGGATTCTGAATCGTAAACCCTTCTTGCTTTTTGGTCATTTTTGAACTTCACAAACTCTAACCCAAACAACATTAGCTATTCTACAACTAATTTTGTGTCCAAACAATAAACAAAAAATCCATAAAAATATGATAACATAAAATTCGTGCAATGTAATTTCAAAAAAAATAGTCTACATGGCGTTAACAATAAGCCATCATCCAAACCTTACATACTAATGTTTTAAAACCATGTCTCAAACACTAATCCATTCTTAACCTATAATTAACCTTCATTATTCTTGTCCTCATCCCCATGATCACCATCATCAGCGTCATCATCATCTTCACTCCCAGAGAAGACCGGCTCAAAGTTAGGTGCCTCGTCATCTTCGCTCCATTCCAATTGCAGGCCCTGAGATTCCAGGAAGGCGACATGCTATATAAGTGCGCAGGTCAACATTTTGTAGGTCTCAGTCATGCCGGCACGCATATAGTCAAAGTACTTCTTCAACCTAGTCATCCAACCACTGCCGGTACCTGGAAACCAATAAACATCAAAATCAAAGTCATATGGAAGTAAAATATTTTAAATTTAAGGAAATTATGATAGTCAATTCTTAAGCAAGTTAGATGCTTCTTCCCTTTCCTCTTCTGCTTCGCAACCCCTCTTTTCCATCTTCGCCTTTTGACCGAGTATTTCACGCATTTTCCACTTGCCGTCAAAGTCTAGTTTGAGGTTTTGAGTCGGAACCAATTCTTGTTGTAGTAGTCCATCCTCAAAGACTTATCCTGCGCAATTATGCCCGCCTTCTTCAGCATAACGGTTATCAAACCACCATATGGGAGATCTTTCTTCTTTGTCTGTGCGGCCTTCAACATAAATGAAATGACGATGTATCCTGGGTTTAGCTTTCGACCTTCTATGATGTAGTAAAACATAATGAGGTTAGAAATGGTCAGCTCGCATGCATGGCCACCAGTGGAGAATACGTTCAGGCATATCCAATCATAAACAATACGTTGCTATATGGTTAACATACCAATATCAAAACTCTCCACTTTCCCCGCATTAGCTCCCACTCTCTTAAAATATTTATTCGACATGGCCACGGGACATAGAAGAGTAACCTCACTCACACCCGGTCAAACGTGCGTGTGATAGATATCGAGTGGGCCATTAGAGTATCGGGTCTTAATTTCTCGAGGTGGTGCAAGGGAAACCTAGAGCATTGTTAATTGTGTAGGTAATCACGGATAAATCCTTTCCATTAACCCTACTCATGTCTCTATTGTTGTGACTTTGACCCAAGTTCCCATAAAACTGAATAACTCTATCAATGTGTAAAGGCTCATCCATACATACTAATTTCATCTGTGTGTTGGCTCATTCATACAGCTCTTAAATTGTTAACCTTTATCTTTGAGAAGTCGGCATACCTTTACTCGGCATCATCATTGAAGAACTTCCTTGATTCATCAATCTCCAGGATGGGACGATGACTGCGATAATTTGCCTGTGACTTAAAAGAGGTATTCTTTCCCGTCATGGTGATGGGGGTTTACTGTTGATTAAATTGGAAAGGAATTTGGGGGTTTTGGGTGCTTAGGGTTTTAGAATTTTGTTTTTGATTTGGGGCTTTTTAGTTCCCTCCCGCTTTTGTTTTTTTAAAATATTCAAAAGTTTCCGAGTTTGGAAACTCTTCTTGTCAAGCATGTAGAAGAGAATATTTATTTCCGAGTCCGGAAACTATATTCCGAGCTCGGAAACCTTTTAACTCACGAATAAAAAAATGGGGAAAGGGTTTCAAATGGGCATTTACTCCTCTTCTCCCCTCTAAAAAAACAACAAACCCCAAATTATCACTCCGTTTCTTCACTAAATCTCTCATTTCAAGTGTGGGTGATTTGAGGTATCTCTAAATCTCTTCTACTCCAAATTCTATCTTTAATTTTTTATTTTGAAAATGGGTTTTTTTTATGAAATGGAGGTACAATGTATTAAGTAGTTATTCACACACTTTGATTGATTAACAAACTAAATATGGTCTCCAACAAAATGCTATGTTTTATTATTTTTGAACATTAATGCACAGCTATTGAAAGATTAAGTTGTTGTTGTTAGGTAGGGTTTGGATTTTGTGCTTCTTGTGGCTTCTATTTTGAGTGATGTAAGCTATTAAAAACATAAGTTGTGTATAATATTAAGGGTTGGTTGCCTTCTTGGTGATGGATGTCAATATATATTATTCAAGGTAATTGATAGTAAATGTTATGATGCTAGATTCATTTATTGAGCTATGTATAAGTGTGCTTAAAAAATAATCACAATTTCTTGGCTTAAATGGTATTGTACTAAATAGTTTTATGTTTGGACGATGTTATGCTTCTTTTGGTATGTTTGTAAATGTAGCATTCGAAATGGAAACTAGGAAGCGGACTCGTGACAATGTGTCACAGTCTGGTAATGTAGACCTCCTAATAGCGGAGACGGCGTGGGATGAGGACGAAGCAACGGGGATGTGGGAAAACACCGAACACATTGTAGAGCATTAGAGCATAGAATGCCTGGAAAAGAGTTAACGTCGTTAACTTTCAAAAAATTGGGCAATTGTGTGTCAGAGCAACACGGCATATGGTCTAGTTGGGTGGCCAAAATCGGTAAAACAAGGGTAGATATAAAGTACGATACTTGGCATGATGTCCTAAATGATTACAAGAACACTTTGTGAATGGAATGTAAGGTAGCTTTATTGAATCGTTTACCCTACTTTTTTCTTCTACAATTTGTCATCACATGTAATGTCCCTACTCACATTCTTGTGCTTCATAATCCACAAAGAGACCTTTTCAAATCGACGCACAAGATGTGGGCGCTTTGCGAAAGAATGCAATGTTCATAATGTTGAAGAGTTGGTGTGATAAGAAAGGTGACTGCCCATGGAAAGCTTACACACATTCTACCAGAGAGCTGGGAGATTCAAGCAAAGGGCATTGGAGAATAGTGAAAACGTAAGTAAAAACTAGTGTAAATTATTAGTGTGATTTATTACCTACATTAAAATGTCTGTAGTGTTAACATGAACCTAACATCCTACTTAGGGTACGAGGGATGTAAAACTATGCGTTGTCGAGGATAATAAAATTCCACACCGATTGAGTTGTGGAGGTTATTATTTAGCGGCAAGGGTGCTAGTTAACGAACATCTAGAACAAGATGAGCAAATTGCGATAGCGGGCGGGATGACGGAAGATGAGGCAAGGGATTCGGTTCAACCAATTAGTGTGGATGACATTGAGCATTGCGATCTATTTCTCAAAGGGCGTCAAAACAAAAAAGGTGAATTTGTCAACGAAGAAGAGAAATTAATTGCAGAAAGAGTGGTATGTCTATTTTAGGGTGCTTGCATTATTAATTTGAACTAATTTATTTGATAAGAAAATAACCAAGTTACATCCATTTATGATTTTACCAAGGAAAAATTGAAGAATGATCGATTTCAAGGAGAATTCATTCCAAGTGGTGAACATGACATCCTTTGCGAAGAAATGGAAAAACCCGACCATCCCGACCGCGTTAGGGGTGTGGGTAGCTTCTTGACACAAAGGAAAGCATTCGGGATTGTGCAATCATATGATGGATCGGAACCATCGAGAGTCAATTTGTTGCAAAAAATAAACACAACCACAAGACAAACGAATTGAGAAACGAGATCTATTCATTCGGAAGTTGGTCCAACACATCAGCCTAGTTCTTCCGGGAAATTTAGCGGAATTAACCCCAAATTGGAAACCACCATCTAGGGGTTCACGACATTCTCCCGGGGATGTTGAGGTAAATCGTGCGGCAATTGTACAAAATCCAAGGATCAATAGGCAATTGTTCAAGCCTGACAACCTGGAGAATGCCACACTAGCGGAAGTAAAAAAAAGGTACGAAGGATTTTATTTATGTCAATTTTTACCCTTTTATTTCTGAACTCCTATTTAATATGTATTCTGATCCTATCAAGGATAGACATTTAAAGGAAACAAGGCCTCCGTCACCAAAACCAGTGAAGACAACACCAAAACCGGACCTCCAGTAGCAAGAGCCAACATCCCTCGAGACATGCCTGCGTTCGTACGGGTCCTTTACAATTTGCTTCAACCTCATGATTGAAACTCAACATACACATTCTCGAGAAATGAATGTGTATTCGGATGCAAACGTAAGTTTGTGGCATTGTGGAGTGATTTTGAAGACCTTTGGAGATGTGAGTAAGTTAATCAAGCAATGATGTCAATCGACACCTTGTGAGTCATTTTATTACTTTTAATACTAATTTCGATTTGAATTACACTTAAAATTTTTACAAACATTAGCTACTATAAAATTGACTAGGAACATGTTTTTTACGAGTAACCAAAAGAAGCGATGGATTGCATACATGTGCCCAGTAATGATACAGGAAATTGGATGTACGAAACAGGAGAGGATCGATTACATTCGAAAATGCCTAGGTCGTAAGGATAATTTACTTTTCGTTGCTTATTAACTAAGTTCAATTTCTTTAACAACACCGTTTCCACAAATTGTAAGTCCCAATTAACTTTCCTTGTTCAGGGACCATTGGAGGTTAGTATTGATAGCACCCACAAAGAAGCGAGTTTATTGGATGGATCCCCTCCACTTTGAACTATACGATGCATTTGTTCAGATTTTGGAAGCTGCAATGAAGGAAAATTGTGTGCAAACAAATTGTTCATTTCAAGTTAACAAAATCAAGGTGGTCTACCAATATGTTGATTTCTTCAATAGTATGCTAAATTATTTAATACAATTGTATTAATAATATTTTTTTATTGCATATAGTACAAGAAATAGGCTTAAACTTGAAAGTGTGGCTATTACGTTATGTTATATGCATACGAGTGCGTGGAGAAAGTAAACGAAGATTAATTTGAACTTGACAAGGTATTTGTACATTAGAGCATGGTAATTTTTGGAACATGACAAAGTATCTGCCAAATATGTTACACTAAAAAAAAATTTTCTTCAGATTTTCCAAAAGGATTAGAAACTCGCATGAAGAAATCAACAATGCACGGAATTCGTTGGCTTGTCATCTAATTTTCAATCAGTCACACACACACTAGGTAATTCAAATATTGGTAGGGACACACAAATTAGATAACAAATGAATGTTGGAAATGTCGGAATAGATTTGTAGTGATTTCTATTCCCATCTATAGATTATTTCTTGGTTAGCAATTTGTATTGCTTAGTTAGTATTATCTATATATTTTTGTGCCTTTAAGGCCAAGATATTATAGTGTATTGTATTCAAATTGTGGTTGTACATCAAGGCATTTTTTGTGCAGGGAATTGTATTGGAATTTTTTTTTACCAAAAGACCAGATTATATTTTCGAGTCCGGAAATAGTTTCTTCTCTTTACTATCAATTTTTCAAAGCCATGAATGGGTTTACAAAATCAGAAAACATGGAGACGACGTGATTTCTGAACTCGGAAACAATTTGTTTCCCACATAAAAAATTCCAGGTTCTACCCGGAAATGTCACACGAGACCGGAATCAATTTTTTCTTCACTGAAGAGACAAAACACACTAATAATAGGTTTTCGAGATTGAAATATACTAATGTTCCAAGTTTGGAAAATTGAGCACAGGTCCGACAAGAAGACCATTGTTTCCAAGTTTGGAAACAAATTAAAGGCAGTTCCTGGGTTTGATTAAATGCAGTTTTGAACTGCCTTTAATTGCACGATTTAAAGGTAGTTCCAGGAACCACCGTAATTTAAAGGCACAACCATTAAAGGCAACAAAAAGGTACCTTTAAATTTTTGATATAACCGCTTTTAATAGGTCATTCCTACACTAGTGCACAAACCAAAGGTGGGTGGAACAATGCATTTGACGTTGAACGAATCATACTAGGTGGCAAGGACTTGGATAGCTGAGGTTGCTTCTAAGACAAGGACTGTGCCATTTGACACGGACTTTATTTACATGTTCATGAGGCACGAACCGTGTATTCTAGGTTCAATCTTTTGGGCTTTTCAACCCATTTGCCTTTTTTCTTGATCCAAACTTTTCTCTACACATACTAAGACACACAAACTAGCATAAATCCATTCTAACATCAATAATTCAACAAAAAAATTTCCTGAAAACACACCAAAAAAATTAAACAAACACAACGCATGATATAAAAATAGAAAACTGTATGTTTATTATTGTCATCCTGACTTATTTTGAAACTCGTGAGCTTAGTTAGACCTTACCTTAGGGTCTCCGAAGTCACTGTCTTTGACTCCACTCTTTCTTACCTCTTGGTACAACGACCTCCACATTTTCCTTGGTTTGAATCTCACCTTAGTGTTCAAGTAACAAACCTGCCCATCTCACACAATAGTTGATGTTTTCGGGAGCTTTTGGGGGAGAGGAGAAAGCATGTGAGGTTTTAGATCCTTCGTCCCTTGTTCACACCCCTGCATGTTAGTGTTCAAAAATTGTGCACGTGAATTTTCATTCAACAAGGGAACACTAACTTCATGCGTGATATTCTTACTATCACCCTCAAAAGTTTCAATCGATTTTGTGGCATGTAAAGATTAAACATTTTCACATGGATCATTCAATTCATATGCTAATCGTATACCATTGAAAGATGTATGTGAATTACAAGCATGCTTAGACCTATATATTTCAAATCCCATTTTCTCCTATTTATCCTCTAAGTTCAATGTAACACTATGGACATCGATCTTTGTTCTCGTTGATTTTAGAAACCGTCTCCCTAATAGGATCGGGGATACATCACCATCATGCGTCATGCCAAGAACAAAGAAATCATCCAGAAATACGAGCTTATAAACTCTAAGCAAAGCATCCCCAGTTACCCCCTTAGGACTAGCTTGGGAATGGTCTGCCAATTAAATTATTGCAATTCCCCGAAGTTAAGAGTCTGAAAGAGTGAATAAGGAATTACATTAATTTATTCTCCTAAGTTAATCATAGCTTCTCTCACCAAAGCACCTCCTAAGGTAATGGGAATGGAAAACATGCCAGGATCATTACATTTTTAGGCAATTTTCTATGGCATATTGCCAATACATGTCCTCCAATTTAAACTTTACCTACCTTCCTAAGGGATTTTGATATCTTTTTGGTACATTCTTCTTTCAATAATATAACATAACAGCGTATTTGAGCAATAACACCAAGTAGAGGAATGTTTACCTCGCATCAGCGGAATACCTCAAAGAGATCCTCGTTGTCAACATCCTTGCTTTTCATTTCCCTCAATACCACCGAAAATGGCGGTGGATGGGTGACCTTATCGAGTTTGGTTTTGATGGGTGCCCGGGATACATTATGGTTTTGGCTTCCACTCCCAAAGTCTCCAACTCTTTGTTGGCATTGCCCTTGATAATTCTATCAACTTTTTGCTCAACTTCTTTCTCGGTCTCTCTGAGTTTTTTTTCCATTCCTCAATGTGATAGAACTCACATTTTGCCTTGGGTTAACCTTCAGGGTGATGGACCTGGTGGTATCACCAAAACTAAAGTGAAAGAATTTTAAGTTATTACTCCGCTCCACGTGATTTCGATCGTACATACCACTGTGTTAACTTGTATTCTTAGTGTATTGTAGGAATATTTAATTTTTTAACAATAATCAATGTAGTTATAAGAATGTACCTTCGTTATGTTGAATTTTGAGCCCTCGCCTACATCACGTCCACGACCGTTACATTCGTAACTTCTGTCACGCGGGACTCTTTTGCTTTCCACTCAGTTCGATTCAACAACACCTGATCATTATCCACATCTCCCTACCATCAACTCCATTCTCATGAGTTTTGATTCGATCAACTGCCTTCTCGCCAGTCAACCTTTTTCATTATCCGCGTCTCCCTACCATCAACTCCATTCTCATGAGTTTTGATTCGATCAACTGCCTTCTCGCTAGTCAACCTTTTTTAGACCCACTTATTGTTCAATTGTTGAAGCAATTTGAAGATACTTTCTTATAATAGTACGAAGAAACTTCTTGACCAAATTAGTTTCTTCTATATTCTCCCTGAGGCCTTGATTCTTGTTGAAAATGCTTGTGAAGCTAGCTACAAAGTCGTTAATATTAAATGTTTCCCTCATGCGTAGTCTCTCAAATTCGAACTTGAGAGTTTATGCGCGTACCTCCTTAATGCATATTTATCTCCCACAAAAGTGATTTTATGTGTGTCCCAAGTTTCTTTTGTCGTCTCCTTTTCATCTAGAAGTGAGAGCATCTTGTCAGGCACTCCCTAAAATATTATTCCCATCGCTATTTGATCCTTCTTAATGTTGGGACTTTCAGGCACAACTGCGTCTCACTCACCTTGGACCTTCAAATACGTCTTCATATGCATTAACAAGGTGTTTTAGTTGTGTTTGTTGAGCATCAGGTATGAAAGGGATATAGCGGGCTCTCGTGCTAGAGTTTTAGATGAAACATCTCCTTCATCTTTGATGACAACGATCACATGATCGAGTTTAATGTCTTGACTGGGCAGCTAGTTAATCTAAATTTAACGTGCCAAAAGTCTGGTTCCTACCAAAATAAAACAATACTAGTCCCTCTGTTTTCTTAAGGTTGGAACAATTACCATTTTTGTATATTTTTCTGAGATTGTCACATTTCTTTTTATGGTAAAAAGTGAATCATTTTTATCCACCCATTAAACTGTTTACTATTTTCACTCAATTTTCTCCACACATTTCAACTTACGGAAAAAAACAACACCCAAACTTATTGTGCCAAATACAGTGAAACAAAAGGAGCATTTAAAATCAGTAAAAATAACTTAATTGTCCGGCGTAGGCCCAGGGTTTTAGGCTAAATTTGTTTAGAAGAAAAGGAGAAGTTGGAGAAATATATTTTTGAATCATCGTATACGATCTTCGTTATAAAGTGGTTTGCGATAAAATTAATAAAGAGTGATTCTCGTGATATGCGACATGTTTATAAGTTTATGGACAGTTCATTGTATCTTTTACTTTATACACTACATTTGTTAAATTACATACTAATTTTTTTATATTATATATTTTTATATTTTCACATTCAAATGCACATTATTACTTGTTTTAATTTTTAAAATATAATATTTAAATTTTATAAAAAATATAATATTTAAAGTAAAAATACAAGCGAATTGTCTATAAACTTAAAGATAGATCGACTTTTGGGCCCTCAATACGAAAACCCCCGCTCATTGATGATGAGTGCTTTGAGTTAAAAAAGAAAAGAAAAAACATTTCCTAAAACTTTCTCATTAATAAAATTCCGCCTACTATATGCAATTAATAATGCTTTTATAGTTTTAAAAGGAAATCAAGGCAGGCGATTGAAATTGAGCTTCGTAGAGCAAAGTTTGTTTCTTGGCTAAAGGCGATCAATCCGCTCGCCCTCAGCGGCCCATACCAGCCCACACCCAAACCATCGTATGAGAGGTAAATAGCCCAGCAAAGTTTGTTTCTTGGACATGCTAGTTGTTGTGATAGCGGTAGATTTTGACAGGATTCCAATTATCGTGGAGCACCGACACCGAACGCGAAAGTTGTGAGAACGGTCTAAAGGTTGGGCATGTAATGTAATTTATACGGCGCATTGAATTAAAGGCAACGCACATGCTTTAGAGATGAAGCCAAGCACCATGTTAGAAGATTCTTACCCCCATACACCCTCCTTCCCCACGCACTATGTTTTTGAAATACAGCCAAGCATGTTATTCTTCTTATTTAAAAACCAAATGTCGTCTTTTATTAATCCAGTTTCGTTTTTTATTTACAAAGAACAAACTTTAAAAAAATCGTTTATTGATATATAATACTTATGAAAAGTGGTAGGGTAGATTATAAATGTGACAGAATGAATTACAAATCATGGATGACAATTTAGTAATACCATAAATTGTTGGAAAATAAATCCACTGCAGACGAGATGATAATAAAGGAAAAATGGAAACACATTTACTAAACGTGATTACCTATTTGACTTCGTCCACGAACAAATACGGATTTTATTAGGATCAGAGTTGGTGGATTTCTCAGACTAGAACCGATGTCTAAAAAAAACACATCACACTTACAAACACAGACATAGACAAGATTATATATATATATATCTATGGGTAATGATATTCTCAATGAAACTTCACAGTGAAACATCAAATGATGTAAAATTGGAAAAATGACTAATACATCCATTGTTCATTAATGTCACATCATTCACTGGGAGTATCATTACTCAATATCTATTTCTCATACTATATAAATAGAGACTAACTATGAATTTAGTAATAAACCGATAATGGAATATCCACCATCCATAAACAGAAAAGACTTAATCAATCAAAGATTCAGTTAAACCCTAACATGAATAATATTTTGACAAACTTGTTCGTTTGAGTTTATTAAAAGGATAAGTGGAAAATTATTATTAATAAATTTAAGCAAGAAAAAAAGTTCTTAACCAACTTAATCAGAGGTCATCTCAATTTTTAAAGAATGAAAATTTATGGACATAAAAATAAAAGGGAAAAAGTGTAAAAATAACCCTATTAAATTGAAAAAGTACAGACATAATCTTGTAAAATTTAAAAGTGCAAAATTAACCCTAAGTTTTTTGTAAAATAGTGCAATTATACCAAAATTGCATTATTCCGGTATTGACCAAATGAATTCAAGCATTCATCATTTATCAAAAGACAAAAATACCCTTGTTCTTAAAACAAAAACCTTAATGATAAAAATACCCCCATGGTTCTTATTCTCTTCATCGTCTTCAAACCTACCACCAGCCTCGTTTAACAAGACTGAGTCCACTATTTGTTTAAACTAAATCCAAATCTTCCAACCCATTCATCGCCGCCACTGCGCCACCATCTCCGTCGTGACCTCATTTAACAAAACTAAGTCCACCGTTTGTTTTAACAAATCCAAATCTTCCAACCCATTCATCGTTGTCGCCAACTTTGCCACCAGCTCCGCCACCACGTAACCACCTCAGACCCCGCGCCACCACCTCTTCAACACTCCCCTCCGCCCAGACCCATCGTGCCAACACTGCCTCTTCTACACCCACCGCCTCCACACCTCTCCACCACCGCCGCTCAACCCTAGTCCCCGCGTCACTTCTCCCCTGCCACTCCCCCACTTACCCTAGTTTCACTTCTCCCCCGCCACCACCTCTCCCTCGTCACCCTGCCATCACCGCTCAACCTTACCCGCTAAGCCTACACTGCTCAGCCACATCACCACTGTGTAACAGCCCCCACTACCGCATAAAAGCCCCCAACCACCACAAAACAGACGCTTGCCACCATATCGGAACCCTAGCCCGTCTGCTCGCCTGCCGTTTGCACCACCCTCACGAAATGGACCCGGCTTAGGCGTCTGGTCCGCCAGAGGAATAAGTTTGAGGCGGTACTGCGGTGCAGGTGGATGAATTGGGGGTTTGTTACGGGAGAGGAGAAGCGGAGCGGGCAAGAAATTGGGCACGACAGAATGGGATGGGAGCGGGGGAGAGAAAAGAAAGAAAGTGAGGAATTCTTGTTGTTTTGTTAAAAACAAAGGGCATTAATGTCATTTGCATTTTTTGGTTTTTAAAAAGTTTTAATATAATGGTAAAATGGTCATTTCAATGATTTCAAACCATTTTTGCTGTTGACATTTCGGTCAACGATTTCCAGGGTTATTTTTGCACTTTCAGATTTTACAAGGTCGTTTCTGCACTTTGCCCAAAACATAGGGTTAAAAACGCACTTTACTCAAATAAAAATATAAGAATAATACATGAAACATAATAAGAAATGATTTTTTATTTAAATCCTAATGGGCGTGAAACTAAACCGTTCGGAGAAAGAAAAATTAATCAAAGCACATTATGAAGGTCGGATCCATGGAATAGGCTGAAATGATGAACCAGTGAACTGGATGGAGCAGATGCCTAAATTTATATAATTAAGAGATATATATTAATATAACCCTACCTACTTGCATAAGTGTCAATACAACCCTCAGATAATTTTTAGTACAAAAACAACCTTAACTAGTTAGCATAAGTGCCAATATAACCCTCAAGCCCCATTTCCGTCATTGACTTCTAATAACCGGCGTTGACCGTATGTAAATTGATGATAATACCCTTTGTGCTAAAGTATGAAATTAAGTTACCCTTATTGTGTGTGGGGCCCACAAGTACTTTTTTTACTCTAATTTCCTGCAAAATTATGGGCATTCGTGTTTTGTCTCCCAGGTTACATAAAACCATCACTCTGCCGCTGCCGATCACCAAACTCCAGCTGCAACCTACCACCAAAACCTTTAGCGCCTCTGCTTCCATTCTGCTCGAGGCCCGTCCTTTCGCCGCTCCTCTTCTCTGGTGAGCTTCTTCGTTGTTCCAGATCTGGTTTTCTTCCCCAGTCAATTCCGCAGCTGTTGAACCTATCAATTTTCTCGTTGCTTCTCTAGCTGCTCTTCTTTTTGCTGCTCCTCTTCTCTGGTGAGCTTCTTTGTTGTTCCAGACATGGATTTCTTCTCCGGTAGATTTCATCGCCGCTAAACTTGTTGACCAGCTGGAACTTCACCACTGAACCCATCGATTTTCTCGTTGTTGCTCCAGCCGCTTATTCTTTCGCCGCTCTTCTTCTCCGAAGAGCTTCTTTGTTGTTCCAGACATGGATTTCTTATCCGCTCGATTCTGCCGCCACTAAACCCATCGACCACCCGGAACTTCACCGCTGAACTCGGCGACCATGGTGCTAGTTTGGTTGCTGCGACCATCGAAGAAGGACCATCAGAGAAGACCATCAAAGAAGGAAAAAAGGAAAACAAAGAATAAGATGAAGAAAAGGGGATGTAATAGTAATTTTAATTTATTTTCAGTTTTTTTCCTAGGGAAAAAAGGTTTTTTCAGTTAATTCAGGCTAAAAGTTACTGGAATGAGTATATCTGCACTTACATTAACTATCTAGGGTTATGCACTTTCAATTATCAAAAGGTTATATTGGCACTTATGTGAAGTGGGTAGGGCTATAAAAGCACTTTTCTCTATAATTAATCAAAACTCATTTTCAATGAAGCATTAAATTTGGTTTTACCTAATTACTTTAATTGTGATTACCGTGCTCTAACATAAACTAATTAGCCAAGTACCTAATAAAGTAAACAGTCAAAGACACACAACTTGGTTACGCAGTTCGGTGAATGTCACCTACATGTGCAGGGTCTGGCCCAATTCAGAATGAATCCACTAATTAGAAAGATAGTACAAAGCTCACCATACGATATACTTATCTTTTCTAATTAAACACGTGAATTCTATTAGATCCCCTAGTTGCTGATCCGCCTTGATCAGACTCCCTCTGACCTCGAAACTCGTCGAAGTTGGATCTCCTCCTCCCAAGGAATTAAGGCGTACGTTCTAAACTTTAAGATCAAAAGGTTTTGATCATGTTGGAACACAAGTGTACAGCTCTCCGCTACTTATGAATGACGGAAACCTGAATGCATATTTTCTCAAAATAAATTCGTAAGTAGCTTAACCAGTTCGTCCACACTCTATAGCATATCACACATCTTCAATTCCTTGTGCGACTAGAATCCTATCTCCACAAAATATTCTGATAACAATCAAATCCCTAGGAGATAGGATTAATCAAATTTAACCCCTTGGAGATAGGAATTAGAATATCTCGTTCTCATCCATACTATAGCCAAAACCCATATCAGTTCCAACTCTACAAATCTAATCCAATCCCACAAATATAGGAATTGATATATTCTTCAAATCAAACAAGTTGAACAAGATGTGTTACCTCTCGGATTACATTTTTGATCATACCATAACTCGCAAACTTCCTTCTTTGAAGTTACAACATAATACTTCCATATTTGCATAATTACCACAAATTGCCAATGTACCAAATCTGGACTTTACAATCTCCTCCTTTGACATTTTGTGGACCCATAATTCTTTTGGACTTTCAATGCAACAACTATGCAACTAAAGATATCAAATTAATCCCAGAATGGATGTTGGAACACTAGCGCAAAAGAATTTCAGCTCCCCCTAAATACCACAACTCTAAATCATCAACATCAATGTTGGAACATCAAACATTTACTCGGTACTTAGTAGAACCAGGAAAAAATATGTTGGAACACATGACCAACACACATAGCATATAAGTACTAAAAATCCAAGAATAAACCACATATCAATTATCAAAGTTCCAAAATACCCCTAACTTCCAGATGGGCCCAAAATAAACATTTAAATCCAGAACTAGAAATCTAGAATTCCAAACTCAAATCTAAATCCAAAAGTACGCCCCCTTGGGGCCAGAAACCATGCCAAAATTAAAATTTTAGAAAATCCAGAATATCATGCATCATTAGTAGCATCCTCAAGATCTCCATCTGCAGCATCTAACTTCTTAAACTCCTCGTCAAGTGCAGCAATTTGAACCTGAAGTGTTGCAATCTTGGCCTGTAGATTCAACTTCTTGGCTTCTTTGACCTTCTTTGCACCCGCTGCCGAAGATAAAGTTCATGTCTCATACTCAATCTAGGAGAGATAATTTATTTTCCTAGTGGAGAAAGTTCTGGAGTTTTCCTTCACAATCTTAGGCACTACTATCTCATCATCACTCTTGACTTTCACCATCACAGCTCTAGCAAGTGCAGTGATCACACGAGGATGTGGCCGAGAGTTCTTCTTTCTGGATGAGACAGCCTGAGCCACAATGTTTTCTTGGATAACTCTACCCAGGTTTACTGGAATCTTCATTCCAACACAATATAGAAACTTGGTCATCTCCCTAGTTAAGGCTGATGCACTGGTGGAGAAATTCTAGCAGTTTATGACTATCTGAGAAGGAAAAAGTACTTGCTGGTTAAATTTGACATGGCAACATTCTCTTGAGCTGGCTAATGTGATAAAAACCCTCCTGAGATCTCATTTATAATCTGGTCATTTGTCAACCCCAGATCTTCTGCATACGGCCCATCAAACTAAGGAGTGGGAAACCAGAGAATCTCATTTATTTTACTAGCATAGAAGTTAACAATTTTTCCCCGTAGATAAGCCCATCAATACCAGTCAAATTCAATGTCCAAGTTTTATGTCATGACATTGGCATAAAACTCCAAAACCATCTCCTTATTATATTCCTCATAAACAGTAGCAGCAGTGACATGCCCCAAATCCTCCAAGAGGGCCTTTCTGAAATAATATTCCTCTCGTTTATGAGTATCCATCTATCTTGGCAATCTTCATTGAAAAAAATCTACATTTAGAGCATTTCTAGCAGATGGTGCCTTCCTTGAACTCTTCCCTATCTCTTTCTTTAATTTTTTTCCCTTCTTCTTCTTGGGTTAATCTGTCTTTGATCCTTCCTCTGTCATCTTTCTTTTGGATCTCATGGTCAGGATAAACTTATCCATCACCTCATCACTGGTGTAGGCTATATCCTCTGGAGTCACTTCTTGTGTTGGAACATTAGTTCCAACCTCTTCATTAGTTTCAGTGTGTTTCTGTGTTGGAACATCACTCTCATCTCCAGCTTCTTCCATCTATAGTTGGTCTGATGTTGGGACATCATCAAGGCCAAACTCGTCAATCTCAACTTCCTCTTCCACATTATCAGGCTAATCTGATGTTGGAACATCATCAGCTTTAGCTTCTTCTCCCCTTGTTTCCATCTCCGGGGTCAGAATCACAAACTCTCCTCCTAGATCATAGCATTCACAATCTCCATATCAACATCCTCTTCCCCTACATCCTCATTCTCGGCTGGAGCAGCATTTCTTACTCCCAGCTCCCCCTCATCGGAATCACAAATATCAATAACAGCAAGGGATAATTCCCTAAGAATTTTCATGTTCTCGCCCACACTGGCATCATAAACCTGAATGGCCTTATAGCTTGCAGAACTTAGCACACTCAACTCCTCTGACCACTCACTGATTCTTCTTAGTCTAAGTTTTCTTGGCCCAGAAGCCCTTGTATACACACACATAACCTTTTTTCCTCTATACTCTGTGAATGCTAGTTATGTCAACCAAGGGTTCCAATCTTCTATATACCGAATTCCTCCAATAATTCCCTTCAGCAGATGATTGAGGTCATACCTATTAAATTTTCTAGACATTACCTTATAGCCTCTTATATCTACCCTCTTATCATGCTTCAAATAGTACTTCATGCATTCATCCAAAGACTTGAAGGTTTGACCATTAAAGGTAAAATAGTAGTCCCAAAATACCTTGATTTTGGCTGGCAGGAAAGGGTCTTGTTCTGGCTGATCTGGCTGAGCCGGTAGTGGTATAACCTCTACCCCTGGTTCTAGCTCACTATCCCAAGGCTCAAACATGTTGCTCTATGGCAATTGAATGCTCTTCTCCGGCTCTCTAAATAACTTCTTGAAGTTCTTTCTGCTCTCTATGTTGCTCTGTGAAGGATTTTTTTACACATGCAAGGTTCTTGAGAGTCCTAACTGTGAGTAGTCTTCTTGTCGTAGGGTTTAGTGAGAAATCCAAGCACAAAATCATGAGCACGACAAGAAAATAGGAAGAGTGGTTGCGGGAAGGAAGAGTAAGAGTGGGAGATGGAAAGTTAAAGATTTGAAAAAAAATATTTACTTTCCCCTTCTCAATAACTGCGCCCGCTTTTTCTCTTTCCAAGGTAATAATTATCTTCTTTCACCCACCAACCGCCAAATCCAATAACTATTATCTCTCCTGATTGATTCGCATTCTATATTCCAACATGCTTATACCACTCCTAAATTTTGTTCTTTTTCTCCTTTTTAATTTTTTGTGTTTTTCAACTTTCTGTACACAAAAATAAGGCACAAAACAGAAAAATTCTACAGCTAATAAAAAGCTTATACAAAAATACCTCAAATATGATACACACCTAGGTGTTGTCTGAGGAGCTCAAATGTGGTTGAATCCAGTGGTTTTGTGAAGATATCAACAAATTGTTCTGATGTTGGAACATAGACCACTGTGACTTTTTTTTCCTCTCCACAAGATCTCGAATAAAATTGTTTCTTATATCAATGTACTTTGTTCGAGAATGCTGGACTAGATTCTAGGATAAGTCTATAACACTTTTGTTGTCACCTAAAATCTTTAGAGGTCTTTGATGAATTCCATAATCTTTCAGCATTTGTTTCATCCATAATAATTGAGCACAACAACTTCAAGCACCAAGATATTCAGCATCACTAGATGATAAAGAAATATAATTTTGCTTCTTGCTATACCAAGATACCAAATTTGTGCCAATAAGGAAACAACCACCAGTAGTAATTTTTCGATCATCTGCATTGCCATCCCAAACAGAATCACTGTAGCCAAATAGATCTGAGTCTTGATTTTTAGAATACCGGATACCATACTCATACGTCCCACTAACATACCGAATAATCCCCTTTATCATAGTCAGGTGGGTTTCTTTTGGACTAGCCTGAAATCTTGCACATACCCCAACACTAAAGTATATATCTGGTCGAATGGCTGTAAGATATAGTAGACTTCAATCATGCTCCTGTACAATTTCTGATCCACTGAAATACATTTCTCATTCTTCACCAACTTATCCGTAGCCCCCATTGGTGTTTGAACTGATCGAGAATTTCTCAAACCAAATCGTTTCACAAGATTCATGGCATACTTACCCTGGGATATAAAAAGGCCAGTCTTCTGTTTCTTCACTCGAAGTCCTAGAAAGCAAGTCAGTTCACCCACCATACTCATTTCAAATTCATCCTGCATTAGATTTACAAAATCATGTACCATAGATGGTGAAGTTGAGCAAAAAACAATGTCATGTACATAAATTAGAGCAATCAAAAATTTTGATGACCTATTTAGCACAAATAAAGTGTGATCTACTCCCCCTCGACGATAATCTTTCTTGATAAGAAAGTTAGTAAGTCGCTCATACCAAGCCCTTGACGCCTGTTTCAACCTATACAATGCCTTTTTGAGTCTATACACATAATGTGGATAGTGAGGATCTTCGTATCCTTTTGGCTGTTCAGCATAGACTTCTTCATTCATCACTCCATTCAGAAAGACATTTTTCATGTCTATCTGGTACAATGTAAAGTTCATCATACATGAAACAGCAAGTAAATTTTGAATAGATTCTAACCTGGCAACTGGTGCAAATATCTCATCAAAATTGACTCCTTCTACTTGAGTGTACCCTTGTGCTACCAGTCTTGCTTTAATTCGAGTAATCTGACTTGTTTTTAAAGATCCACTTGGTGCCAAAAACATTTAATCTCTTGGGACAAGGGGTGAGATACCACACATTATTCCTTTCAAACTGTCCAAGTTCTTCATACATTGCTGCAATCCAGTATTCATCCTGTAGGGCTTCTTTTGTAATTCTTTGGTTTAATCAGTGAAATGAAACATTGTAATCCTGCAAGTTCCCCGTAATTAACCCATGGTAGAGATCGAGTTCTCTTCACACTTGGTTCTGGTTCAACCTGTGTTGGAACAAGGGGTAGAGAATCAGGGGTCGATGTTCCAACATCGATGCCTTCGGGGTCAACAGGATTTTCATAAGAATATGGTGTGACAACATTGACTTGTTGGCTGGTCGTAGTATTTTGTGTTGGAACATGAACAGGAACTAGATCATCATCTCCTTTTCCTAATATTTGCTGAACATTCGAATTATCAACAATCATATTAATTGACTCCATGAGAGTTTTAGTATGGAGATTAAACATTCTATAAGCACGGTTGTTTAGTGAATAACCCAGAAACATTCCCTCATCACTGCGGCTGTCAAACTTTCCCAAATGTTCTCTATCCCTGAGGATGTAGCCATTGCTTCCAAACACATGAAAATAAGAAACATTTTGCTTTCTGCCCTTCCAGATTTCATATGAGGTCTTGCTTGTGAATGGACATAGATACACCCTGTTTATAGTATAACACGCTGTGTTGATTCCTTCTGCCCACCATTTTTTGTGAATTTCTTTTTCTGCAAACATAACTCGAGTCATCTCCTGCAGGGTCCTATTCTTCCTTTCGACAATCCCATTTTGCTGAGGAGTAATGGGTGAAAAAAATTCATGTTGGATGCCAAGTTCATCATAGAATCACTAAATTGAGAGTTTTCAAATTCTTTCCATGATCACTGCGGATTCTCACAATCTTTCCAACATGACTCCCTTTTTCTGTTTGTAACTAGACCACCAGACTTCTGAAGACATCCACTGTATCTAATTTTTCTTTGAAGGAATCAACGAACTGCAAATGACTCTACAAAAAGAATTGAATTGTGTGAACCAAAAACTTAACATTGCCATCATAAAAATTGCAAAACCTTATGGAAACCCTAACATTCTTGCAGAGTATATAGCCGGGAAATTAAAGAATAGAGTTTCATTTCGAAAAGCGATGAAAAAAGCTATTGAATTAACTAAACAAGCAAATAAAAAAGGAATTCAAATCCAAATTGCGGGTGGTATCGACGGAAAAGAAATTGCACGTGTCGAATGGATTAGAGAAGGCAGGGTTCCCCTACAAACCATTCAAGCTAAAATTGATTATTGTTCCTATACAGTCCGAACTATCTATGGTATATAAAAGCCACCCAAGTGTATCTGGAATAGTCATGAACACATACAAAATATACTTTTCCCAGTGATACTAAGAGTATTAACCGGGCCCATTAAATCCATGTGAAGTAATTTGAGATTACTTGAAGTGGTAATATACTGAACAGATGAATGAGGAGATCGAATCTGTTTACCTTGTTGGCATGGTCCACACACAAATCCCTTTTGTTAGTGAGGGTAGGCATACCTCAAACTGCTTTGGCATTTGCGATATTCACCAAAGTCTTGTAGTTGATGTGGCCAAGCTTCCTGTGCCACATGGTTTCTTCATCCTTTTTAGAGCTTAGGCACCTCACTTCTTGTTTCAGCAAATAACAGTTGTCTGAAGAACAAACCCAGTACTTTATTTTCTCCATGCTTTACATAGCATTTGTCCTTTTGAAACTCAAGAGTCATATTATCATCACACAACTAACTGATGCTCTATAGATTAGCTTTTATATCTTGTAACAGCAGCATGCTTGTAAAACTGGGAAATCCCTCAATTTGTGGTTCTTATTTCCCAACAACACGACTCTTCTTTCTGTCACCAAAAGTAACGAAGCCACCATCATATGGTTTGATATTGTTCAAGTATTATTGAGTTCCAGTCATATGTCTAGAGCAACCACTATCAAAATACCAAGAATCTTTAAAATGCGCAATAAGAGATGTATGAGCAATAAAACACTTAGTACTTTGTTAAGGGATCCATTCCTTCCTGACCAATCTGCCTCATTGGGCATCGTTTATGCTAGAACATGCAGACAATTGTTGCCCATTCATAATGTATCTGAGTAGCCTGAGACATTGGTCATGTTTGCGGCCTTGATATGAACAGTAGTGGCATAAAATAGGCTTAAGTCGACGTTTCTTCATTATCCTTTTCTTCATAGCCTGTACATCTGCTTTGTAATCAATCGGACCTTTTTCATCCTTGTTATATCCAATTCCTTGTCTATCTCCAGAATTCTTTCCCATTGCCAGTATATCACCGAGCTTTGCATTTCCAGTGTTTAACTTTGTGATTGTAGCTTCAGCTGTCCCAGCTCTGACAGTTGATGATTTTATATTCTTTTTCAGCAAATCAATCTCATTCTCCAACTTTTCAACTAGATGTAACAACTTCATCTTTCTTTCAACATGCTGGTGTTTTTAAGATTTTAGAATTTTTTTCCTCAACAATTTTGAGCCACATTGCATGCATATTCTCATAGTCCCAGTAGATACCATCGCCATTCACCTCTTGACCATTATTGCCTAAACATTTTCCACTCAGCATCTTTGTGTTGGAACATCCAGACTTCTCAGTCTTCTCGGTGTTGGAACATGCACTGTCAGATTCAATGAATCCACTAATCAAAAAGATAGTACAAAGTACACCATACAAGATACTTATCTTTTCCAATTAAACGCATGAATTCTACTAGCTCTCATACTTGCCGATCCACCTTAATCAAACTCCCTCTAACCTCGAAACTCGTCGACATTGGATCTCCTCCTCCCAAGGAATAAAGGCTTACGTTCTGAACTTTAAGATCAAAAGGTTTTTATCATGTTGGAACACAAGTGTATAGCTCTATGCTACTTCTAAATGACGAAAACCTGAATGCAAATTTTCTCAAAACAAATCCATAAGTAGCTTAGCCAAAATGTCCACACTTTATAGCAGATCACACATCTTCAGTTCCTTGTGCATCTAGAATCCTATCTCCACAAAATATTCTGATAACCAAAAAATCCTCTAGAGATAGGATTTATCAAATCTAATCCATTGGAGATAGGAATTAGAATATCTCATCCTCATCCATACCATAGCCGAAACTCATATTAATTCCAACTCTACATATCTAATCCAATCCCACAAATATAGGAGTTGATATATTCTTCAAATCAAATCAAGTTGAATGAGATGTGCTGTCTCTCGGATTACATCTTTGATCATACCATAACTCGCAAACCTCCTTTTTTTAATAAGAACACCCGAGGGTGGGGGATTATATATTAAGGTTCCCCAAGCCTTAGTCAAAGATCAATAAAATGTACATGATGTTTAGCTTTTTCGTAAGGAGCATTGAGGCAACATAGTTGCCTCAAAAAGCACTACCTATCTACAATTAGGATGTGTAACAACTATCCAAACTAGTAGAGGATAGTTATTGAAGTTGCGATTCCAAAAGAAAGAATCTCCACCCCTTGTGTTAATTCTCTCCTTTGGCCAGGCAACTTCAATCCAAAAATTACAAATATTAATCTGAAGAAACTCCAAACCTAGGGTTAGATTTCTGAGTAACCAGAGTAGAAACTTGAGTGTTCTTCTTATCAGCTGCAGATTTATTTCTTTGCAGAAACTTGAGTTGGAAGTCCATGAATGTATTGCTGAACCGAGCTTCAGCTGTTTGCCTCCTTCATAGCACCTTCCAAAATCAGAAAGCAAACCTTAGCAGTATCAATTCAATCAAAAGGCATACTTATTTAGTCTAATGTAAGGAGTATACTCCTTATCCAAAGAAATGAGGCCTTTGATGTTCTTGGGAGCATTAGAAAGGCTTAGACTCAGGTTATGGCTTGAATGGTGTTTTGCAATAGCATCTGCCACAGAATTACATCCTCTGAAGACATGTTTGAGATCAGCATTTTTTAACATGGAATGTACTCTAGATGTTAGATCAAACAAAGTCCAGTGAGTAGTATATGGATCTTTAATCATTTTGACTGCCAACAATGAATCTGATTCAATTGTAACAGTATTATCTAGATCAGGAAAAGATTGGCACGCAAATTGAATTGCTAGAATCTCTGCTTGAAGTGGAGAAGCAACAATAATATCTGTTGATTGAATCAGGAATGGGGTACCAGTATTGTTTCTAGCAATAAGGCCTACTGTTACCTTATTAGGATTCCAAGATGCATCTACATTGATCTTGTAACAGTTTTTCTTTGGCCTCTCCCAGAAAATAATTGATATTATTTGTTTAGGAGGTGGTCTAAGCTGAGGGATCAGGTGCAACAAGCTTGATGGAATAGTTAAGGAAGGGTTATAGTGATAAGATTTAGCATGGAGAGATAGATAGACTTGATCACATATATCCTTGCATATCCGCTCAGAGGAAAAACTTGTGTTATCAAAGAAGAAACTATTCCTGGCCTTCCATAGGCACCAACATATCAAAGGTGGGAGTATTTTATTTAGCAGATGGTGCCACTTTGGGAGGTCTTGACTATTCCAGAACAAGAAGAATCTA
This sequence comes from Rubia yunnanensis, assembly GCA_037428765.1. Classification (NCBI taxonomy): domain Eukaryota; kingdom Viridiplantae; phylum Streptophyta; class Magnoliopsida; order Gentianales; family Rubiaceae; genus Rubia; species Rubia yunnanensis. The sequence continues at coordinate 56,162,070 of CM075069.1, read as the reverse complement.
TCAGTAATTGAGTCTTGCTCATGAAGGTGAAAATTCAAAAAAGATGCCATCTTAATCCATATGTTATGGGAAAGGGAGCAAGATATAAAGAAATGTTGAATGGAGTCAAAGTGAGAACATGTTGGGCATTTAGAAGCAAGACTAAAACCACATTTGATTATCACATCATCAAAAGGTAAGAAGGAATGCAACAGTTTTCATGTGAAGATAGAAACCTTTTTTTGTAGTGTTGGATTCCATATGAATTTGCTAGCCGGGAAATCACCTGTGAGTTCCTTGTAAGCAGATTTGAAAGAGAAAGACCCTATCAATTCAGGTTTCCATATCAATCTATCTTCTCTGTTTGCAATAATTTCTGCATCATGAAGAAAGGAGAGAGTATCATGTTTCAGGAAGGGGGAAATCAGTGGTAAAATAGAATCTTCATTCATAATAAAGTCAGCAACAGAGTAAAATAGTAATGGTGAGAGGATGGAACTGGGAATATAGGACATCAGTGGTCCATTTGGGCACCAGTTAGCATACTAGAGATTACAGCTACCCTTGCCATGAATTATCAGTGTTTTGTTTTCTGCAAAGGAGTTAACTGAACAGATTCTTTTCCAGGTCATAGACTTTCTATGTGATTGTAGTAAGGACCATATCAATTTAGACCACATTGCTGTTCCTAACTGACTTTTCCACCAGAGTTAAGAGAGTAGGAGTCAATTATGGCTTGAATTGATCTAAAACCTAGACCATTTAGAGATTTTGGTACAGCTAAATCAGCCCATCTCCTCCATACTTTGTTCTTTTTGCCATCAGAATCTCCCCAGAAAAATCTAGACATTTTTCTCTCAAATGTCTTAACAATATGTTTGGGGGGTTTGGTAACAGTCCATAAATGTTGTGGTAAAGAGTATAAGCAAGACTGAATTAAAGTTAGTTTACCCCCTAAGCTAAGCCATTTATTCTTCCAATTCAGCAGTTTTTTATCCATGTTTTCCATCAAAGGTTGGAAGTATCTGTTTAAGGTTATTCCTTTAAAGATGGGGAAACCTAGGTATCTAAATGGAAAGGTACCTTTTTTCATTTTTAAAATCATCCTAACCTGATTAGATTTAGCTACTGTAGCTCTTTTACTTATATAATAATCAGATTTCTCAAAGTTGAATTTTTGTCCTGAGGTATATTCAAATACTTCTAAGAAAGCTTTAATCTTGATCAGGTTAGATTTAGAGGCTTGCATAAAGATAATAGTATCATCAGCATACATTAAATGAGAGGCCGGGGTGATTGAGGAAGGCAATTGATAGTATGACAGACTATTATTCAAAAATATGAAAGAAAGGCTTCTGGAAAAAGCTTCTGAGAAAATATTGAAAAGAAAAGGAGAGAGGGGGTCACCTTGTTTGATCCCTCTTGTGGCTTTGAAAAAACCCACTGGATTGCCATTAAGCAGGATTGAGAAATAAGCTTGTGATAGATTATTCAGAACTGCACCTAGAAAGTTCCCACTAAAACCAAATTTAACTAGTATATTCCTAAGAAAATCCCAGTTAACCCTATCAAAAGCTTTCCTAAGGTCTAACTTAAGGATGCAGATAGGCACTCTACTCTTTTTATCCAGGAATCTTATCATTTCCTGTAAATAGAGAATGTTATCAGAATGTCTCTATTTTTCATAAATGCAGTCTGGTTGGGAGAGATTAAGTTCTCCATGTGAGGTTTTAGTCTCTCCATTAAAACTTTAGAGCAGATTTTGTTGATGACATTGGAGAGGCTAATTGGCCTGAAATCATCAAAAGAAGATGGTGTTGTTTTTTTTGGAATTAGGGTTATCCATGTACTGGAAATTCCTTTTGGCATTTCTGAACCTAAAATGAATTCATTTACAGCATATGTTAGGTCATCCTTAATGATTGACCAGCATTTAATATAGAATTTTCTAGAGAAGCCATTTGGACCTGAACTACTATTCTTATTCAAACCATTAATCACAGATTTAAGTTCATCTTCAGATACTGGTCTAGATAACAGTTGGTTGTCCTGTTCTGTGATGACAGATGGGATTTGGTTAAGGAAATGAGGGTAATATAAATTATTAGCCATATGATTAGTCTAAGTTAGCAAATCAGTGAAATAGGCAACAGCTTCTCTTTGGATATCTGGGTAAGAGTTTAGCCACTGGCCCTACCTATTTTAAATTTTTGTGATCTGAAGTCTACAATTTTTTTCTTGCACTGTCTTATGGAAAAATTGAGTGTTGTTGTCTCCTAGCCTATGCCATGTTGATCTAGATTTCTGTTTCCAAAATTTTTCTTTCTCCTTTAGAGCTCTGAGCATTAATGCCTTTTTTTCATTTAATTTGATTAAATCAGCATCTAAGTGGGTAGAGTCAAAAGCAAGTTCCTGGATTCTTAGTGCCTCTTCTGCAATGGTTACATTAGCATCAATATTTCCAAAGCAGTCTCTATTCCAGGTTTTCATCACTTTTTTCAATCCAATTAATTTTAGGTAGAAACCTAACATTCTAGATTGAGGAAGTGGATGTGACCAGTTTTCCTTAATTAGTTCTATAAATTCTAGTCTATTAAACCAAGCATTTATGAATCTAAATGGTTTAGGGTGAGAATTAGCCAGAGTTGAGACTTGAAGGATGAGAGGGGAGTGATCTGAGGATTGCCTATTCAAAATCTGTATAGATGAAGAAGGGAATTTTAGATTCCATTTAATGGTGCAGAGACCTCTATCCAATCTTTTTGAAGTAGGCTTCCTAAGTCTTGAATTTGACCAGGTGAATAGATTACCAACTGTATTAATCTCTTGAACACCAGATGAACTGATCCAGTTATTGAAATCTCTAATGCTACCTAGAGAGGGAGAGCAAGGCCCCTATATTCTGTAAGTGAAGTGATGGTGTTAAAATCCCCTATGTAAATAGTCTCACTATTAGGTAAGGCAGTCAGGGTTGTCCATAAAGCTTTCCTACCTTCTCTGTTCCTAAGAGCATAAATAAAAACAACTTCCATATCAATGTCCAAGCTAAGGTGAGCTATCTTAACATGCAGAAACTGTTCATGTTGAGAGATTGATGAGACTGTTACAGGGTTATTCCACATAAGCCATATTTTTCCATTTTGGAGTGGCAGATTATGTGAAAAATTGAGCTTATCCATATAGGATCTACATTGAGAGTTATCATGCATTGGTTCAATTATACATAGGAGTTGAATTTTCTTTACCTTAACTAAATGGATTAGTCTTAGCATAGAAGATTCCATTCCTCTAAGATTCCATATTAAGAAATTAACAGTTGATGTGTGTGTCATTGTTCATGATTTATGACTTTTAGTAGCTGATCTGAGCATCATTTTATTCAGCTGACTAAAATAGTTATTTTTCTTACCTTTAGACTTACCTTGCTGATTTGTGTTATCCTCAAGCCTCATAGACTGTGGTGCAGTGTGGTCCTTGTGGTTGTTGCTAGAGTTTCCTTCTAAGTCCTGCTCTTCCAGCTCCATGAGGTCATCTGTTTGTGGTAGATCCTCTAAATCCTGCAAAACAGAAAACCTATTTTCCATCTTTCCTTGTAGAGAAAGTGGGGGGTTAGTTGGGGAGGGTTGATTCAGGGATGGTCTGAGAGTGCCAATTTGTAAATCATCCTTTGCATAGGTAATCTGAGATGGTTTGGATAAAGTTGTTGCATTTTGTAGTTTTGAGAGTGAGGATTGAAGATTATCCTGGGCTGGGATTCTGGGAGATTGCATAGGAGTCATTGTGGGTGCTTGGAGGGCTTCATTTCCAAGCTCACTATTAACATCTGGAGGCCAGTATGAGGAAGGGTTAAGAGAGGGGCTAGTTATGGCTTTCTGATGCACTGTCTTTTCTTTATTGGGATGGGCAGTGACAGTCTGATTCCCTAGAGAGATCAGAGGTGCCTTACTAAACTTATTCCCAGTGGGCTGCCATTGTGGATTATTTTGGCTTTGTGGTATCAGGTTTTCTCCTAATTTACCATTGGTGTTCTGTTGGATGGCTCTACATTGATTTAGAGAATTTCCTAACTTAGCACAGTGATCACAGTAAAGTGGGACATCTTCAAATTCAATTGGGTATTTCCTGTTGTTAGTAACTGATCCTAATCTGATAAAATTACACAGCCGTTTCTGCAAATCAACTTCCACACATAGTTTTATTGTTGAAGGCCTTGTAAGCATTTTAGTGGCTAAATCATTCTTAATAAAACTTCCTATACTATTTCCAATTGCCTCGATTGATGCAGAATTGTAATAATATAAAGGTACCTCCTTAATCGTGCACCATATGGGTACAATTGGTGATTCTCTGTGAGTCGAGAAGTCCGGAGACCATTTTAGCATCTTCAGCAGAACTCCATTGAAATTCCAAACTCCTTTGATCCAGCATCTTTGGTAATCACTGATTTTCTCGAACCTGATCAAAACATGCTTATAGTTAAGTGAGCCTAATTGATAGCTACCTATAAAACCTACTGTCTTGAAGGCTAGCTCCAGTTGGTCCATCGAGAGTCTCCCCTTAGTGAATTTTCCGACCAAAGCATTAGCGTAATGTGCAGATAGTTTGGCAATTTGATCATCGGAGTAGAGACAAGCCGGGTCGCCTAGATGCTTTGATTTAGGGGTTAGCTCTGGGTTAGTCGGCAAGGATTTCAATAACGGTTGGGATTTGGTCTGGAGAGCTGTCATGAATGATTTTGGTGGGATTTGGTTGGCGTTGCTTTCCGCCATCGCGGCCGGCAGACCAGTGGCCGTATCAGTCGCTCCGATGTTACCGGTAGGGATAGCCGTTAACGGCGGCAAATAGCCGTTACCGGCGGAGAAGAAGTTGAAAGACAAGGAATCGTTACTGTAGCATAAAGGAGTTAGTTGAGAGCGAGATGATGATGACTCGCAAACCTCCTTGTTTCATGTCACAACATAATACTTTTATATTTGCATAACTATCATAAATTGTCAATTTATCAAATCTGAACTTTACAAAGCAGATTTCTAAATATACATGGTCATTCTTAAATAGATATCACAACCCCATGTACATGTTCATATATAGTTTAATTTTCAGTTCAAAAGTCACCGTTTACTTGTCGTTTCTTTCCCAACAAATTAGCCTTGTATCATCTTGACTTCTCAAATGAATTATTAATGCGAGAATTGTTCCCTCAACATTAAAATAAAGTAGTGTAAGTATCAAGAAACTTTTTAAAATTAAAAATAAAAGGCTCTATAATACGCAAAGTGGTTTACATGCATGAGGACCGAGGAGATAATAAAATGATACATAACGTATATTTAAATTTTCCTTCTTTAGATAAATATTTATTTATTATCACAATCTTCAATAAATTTTAGCAGATTTTTTTGTTTCAGTAAGAAAATTAATGATGATGAAGTAGGTCTTTTCTCCGGAGCTTATCTGATTTTTTATTTGGTTCAATATATTTATATTTATTTCAGTTCAATACAATTCAATTCTCTCTTTTTTTTTACCTTAAAAACACCCTAGGGTGGGGGATTATATATATGGGTCCCCAAACCTTTGAAAGAAAACACTAATTACAGGGAGTTATATACAATTCAATACTATTCCATATATTTTTAGATACAATTCAATTCAATATATCTAAATTTATTTTATTTCAATTCAATATATTTTTCACCACAATTTTCTTTTAACAATAGAAAAATGAAAATTTCCACCAAAATATACGTTTTGAAATATACTCCAAAAGACGTCGTTAATACTCCAATATACGTGTTGAGGATATTACACTATTCCAATATACGTTTTCCACCAAAATAAATTTATTTTGAAATATACGTTTTGAAACGACGTCGTTTTGGGCACCCATTGGAGGGGTACCCATTCGAAAGGTACCCATTCAAGACGTACCCATTCGAGGTTCGAGAGGTGAAGGTTCCAGTGAAGATTCGAGAGGTGCGAATTTGAGTGGGAGGGTTCGAGAGTTACTGATTCGATGGCTGAAGGTTCATGTGGAGAGGGTTCAAGTGGAGGGGTTCGAGAGGTAGCAATTCGAGAGGTGAAGGTTGAAGTTCAGAGGGTTGAGGTGTAGGGATTCGAGAGGTAAGGATTCGAGATGTGAAGTTTTCAGTGGAGATTTGAGAGGTTAGAGTTCGAGTGGGGGGGATTCGAGAGGTTAGAGTTTGACAGGTATCCATTCTGAGAGGTACGCATTCGAGAAGTACCCATCCGAGAGGTGAACTTTCAGGTGGAGGGGTTCCATTGGATGGGTTCTAGAGGTACCGATTCGAGAGGTTCCCATTTGAGAGGTGAAGTTTCAGGTGGAGGGGTTTCTGTTGGATCTATTCGAGGTGTACCCATTCGAGAGGTGAAGTTTCAGGTGGAGTTGTTCCATTGGATGGGTTCGAGAGATACCAATTCGAGAGGTACGCATTCGAGAGGTGAAGTATCAAGTGGAGGGGTTCCGTTGGATCCACTCGAGAGGTACCCATTTGAGAGGTGAAGTTTTAGGTGGAGGGGTTCCGTTCGATCCATTGGAGATGTACCCATTCGAGAGGCGTAGTTTTAGATGGTCCATTGGACGGGTTCGAGAGGTATCCATCCGAGAGGTACCCATTCGAGATGTGAACTTTCAGGTGGAGGGGTTCGATTGGATGGGTCCAAGAGGTACCCATTCGAGAGGTGAGGTATCAGGTGGAGGGGTTCCATTGGATAGATTCAAGAGGTACCCATTCGAGAGGTGAACTTTCAGGCGGAGGAGTTCTATTGGATAGGTTCGAGGGGTACGCATTCGAGAGGTACCCATTTGAGAGGTTAAGTGTCAGGTGGAGTGCTTCCATTGGATCCATTCGAGAGGTACGCATTCGAGAGGTGGAGTATCAGATGGAGGGGTTCCATTGGATCCACTCGAGATGTACCCATTCGAGAGGTGTAGTTTCTGGTGGAGGGGTTCCATTGGATGTGTTCGAGAGGTACTTATCCAAGAGCCACCCATTTGAGATGTGAACTTTTAGTTGGAGGTGTTTGATTGGATGGGTTCGAGAGGTACCCATTCGAGATGTGAACTTTCAGGTGGATTGATTGGATAGGTTCAAGAGGTACCCATTCGAGATGTGAACTTTAAGGTGGATGGGTTCGATTGGATGGGTTTGAGAGGTACCCATTCGAGAAGTGGACTTTCAGATGGGGGAGTTCCATTAGATGGGTTCGAGAGGTTCACATTCGAGAGGTGAAGTATCAGGTGGAGTGCTTCCATTCGATCCATTCGAGATGTACGCATTCAAGAGGTGAAGTATCAAGTGGAGGGGTTCCTTTGGATCCACTCGAGAGGTACCCATTCGAGAGGTGAAGTTTTAGGTGGAGGGGTTCCATTAGATCCATTCGAGATGTACCCATTCGAGAGGTGAAGTTTCAGGAGGAGGGGTTCCGTTCGATCCATTCGAGAGTTACCCATTCAAGATGTGAAGTTTCAGGTGGAGAGGTTCCATTGGATGGATTCGAGAGGTACCCATTCGAGAGGTGAGCTTTCAGGTGGAGGAGTTCGATTGGATGGGTTCGAGAGGTACGCATTCGAGAGTTACCTATTCGACAGGTTAAGTGTCCGTTGAAGCGTTTCCATTCGATCCAGTCGAGAGGTACGCATTTGAGAAGTGAAGTATCAGGCAAAGGAGTTCCATTACATGGGTTCGAGAGGTTCGCATTCTAGAGGTTAAGTGTCCGGTGGAGTGCTTCCATTGGATCCATTCAAGAGGTACACATTCGAGAGGTGAAGTTTTAGGTGGAGGTTCCATTGGATGGATTCGAGAGGTACCCATTCGAGAGGTGAACTTTCAGGCGGAGGAATTCCATTTGATGGGTTTGAGAGGAACACATTCGAGAGGTTAAGTGTCCGGTGGAGTGCTTCCATTGGATCCATTCGAGAGGTACGCATTCGAGAGGTGAAGTTTCGGGTGGAGGGGTTCCGTTGGATCCACTCGAGAGGTACCCATTCGAGAGGTGAAGTTTCAGGTGGAGGGGCTCAATTGGATGGGTTCGAGAGGTACCCATTCGAGAAGTGAACTTTCAGGTGGAGGAGTTCCATTGGATGGGTTTGAGAAGTTCGCATTCGAGAGGTACCCGTTCGAGAGGTGAAGTATCAGGTGGAGTGCTTCCATTGGATCCATTCGAGAGGTTTGCATTCGAGAGGTGAAGTATCAAGTGGAAGGGTTCCATTGGATCAACTTAAGAGGTACCTATTCGAGAGGTGAAGTTTCAGGTAGAGGGTCCGTTCGATCCATTCGAGAGGTGTATTTTCAGGTGGAGGAGTTACATTGGATGGGGAGAGGTACCCATCCAAGAGGCACCCATTCAAGATGTGAACTTTCAGGTGGAGGGGTTCGATTGGATGGGTTCGAGAGGTACCCATTCGAGATGTGAACTTTCAGGTGGAGGGGTTCGATTGGATGGGTTCAAGAGGTACCCATTCGAGAAGTGAACTTTCAGGTGGAGAATTTCTATTGTATGGGTTTGAGAGTTTTACATTCGAGAGGTACCCATTCGAGAGGTGAAGTATCAGGTGGAGTGCTTCCATTGGATCCATTCGAGAGGTACGCATTCGAGAGGTGAAGTATCAGGTGGAGGGGTTCCGTTGGATCCACTTGAGAGGTACCCATTCAAGAGGTGAACTTCCAGGTGGAGGGGTTCTGTTAGATCCATTTGAGATGTACCCATTCGAGAGGTGAAGTTTCATGTGGAGGGGTTCGATTGGATGGGTTCGAGAGGTACCCATTCGAGAGGTGAACTTTCAGGTGGAGGGGTTCTATTGGATGGGTTGGAGAAGTACCCATTCGAGAGGTGAACTTTCAGGTGGAAGAGTTCCATTAGATGGGTTCGAGAGGTTCACATTCGAGAGGTACCCATTCGAGAGGTGAAGTATCAGGCGGAGTGCTTCCATTGGATCCAGTCGAGAGGTACGCATTCGAGAGGTGAAGTATCAGGTGGAGGGGTTCCCTTGGATCCACTTGAGAGGTACCCTTTCGAGAGGTGAGGCTTCAGCTGGAGGGGTTCTGTTCGATCCATTCGAGCGGTGAAGTTTCAGATGGAAGGGTTTTGTTCGATCTATTTAAGAGGTGAAGTTTCAGGTGCTATTCGAAAGGTACCCATTCCAGATGTACCCATTCCAGATGTACCATTCGATAGGTGAAGTTACAGGTGGAGGGGTTCCGTTGGATCCATTCGACATGTACCCATTTGAGAGGTGAAGTTCCAAGTGGATGGGTTCGAGAGTTACCCATTCGAGAGGTGAAGTTCCAGGTGGATGTGTTCGAGAGGTACCCATTCGAGAGGTGAACTTTCAGGTGGAGGGATTCTGTTAGATCCACTCGAGTGGTACCCATTCGAGAGGTGAGGCTTCTGCTGGAAGGGTTCCATTGGATCCATTCGTGGGGCACCCATTCGAGAGGTGAGGCTTCAGCTGGAGGGGTTCTGTTCAATCCATTCGAGGGGTACCCATTCAAGCAGTAAAGTTTCAGATTGATGGGTTCCGTTCGATCCATTCGAGAGGTGAATTTTTAGGTGGAGGGGTTCCATTGGATCTATTCGAGAGGTACCCATTCGAGAGGTACCCATTCGAGATGTACCCAATCGAGATGTACCCATTCGATTGGAGGTGAACTTTCAGGTGGGGGGGTTCAATTGGAGGGGCTCGAGAGGTACCTATTAGAGAGGTGAACCTGTACCACTCGAATCCACTACCTCTCGAACCCCTACACTGGAACCTTCACCTCTCAAACCTACTATGGAACCATCACCACTCGAATCCGTACCTCTTGAACCCCCCCTGGAACCTTCACCTCTCGAACCCCTCCAATGGAACCCCTAACCTTCACCTCTCGAATCGGTGCCTCTCGAACCCTTCCAATGGAACCTACACCTCTCGAACTCCTCCAATGGAACCTTCACCTCTTGAACCTGCTATGGAACCTTCACTTCTCGAACCTACTATGGAACCTTCACCACTCCAATCCGTACTTCTCGAACCCACTACCTCTCGAACCTCCACTGGAACCTTCACCTCTCGAACCTCCAATAAAACCTTCACCTCTCGAACCCGTACCTCTCGAACCCCTCCACTTGAACCCCCTCCACCTTAACCTTCACCTCTCAAACCATTACCTCTCGAACCTCCACTCGAACTCTCACCTCTCAAATCTTCACTGGAATCTTCACCTCTCGAATTGGTACCTCTCGAACCCCTCCAATGGAACCCCTAACCTTCACCTCTCGAAATGGTACCCCTTGAACCCTTCCAAGGGAACCTACACCTCTCGAAGCCCTCCAATGGAACCCCTAACCTTCACCTCTCGAATGGGTACCTCTCGAACCCCTCCAATGGAACCCCCAACCTTCACCTCTTGAATTTTCCAATGGAACCTTCACCTCTAGAACTTACTATGGAACCTTCACCACTCGAATTCGTACCTCTCGAAACCTCCGCTCCAACCAACTACCTCTCGAACTTCCACTGGAACCTTCACATCTCGAATCTGTACCTCTCGAACCCCTCCACTTGAACCCTCTCCACCTAAACCTTCACTCCTCGCCATCTCCACGCTTCAATTACATGAATATTTTGTACATTTATAGCTTAAATTACAGCTCGTTTAACATTCCTGTAAAATTTCTATAATTTGTTATCAAGCTCACCGAGCAACGCGCGGTGTAACCAAACTAGTTTATATTAACATAGTGAGTTGTATATATAGCTATTTTAAATGATGCAATGCACAGACATATAAAATAAGCATTTAAAATAAGAGGGAATCTCACAAAATGTTTTCTGCCTATAACTTTATAAGTCCGTCTCCTATGAGACAGTCTTATGGTGAGACCAAGGGCTAGTGTGAAAATAGGCAAATGACAAATCAAATTTGGGGGTCCACTTGCAAATTATTTGGATTCGGGTATATTTCATAAAAAGTATTGGATCTCAGGGACTAATATGTAATTTCTAAAAATATAACACATCCTTCATCTCACTCCCTCTTCTGAAAACCCTAGGCGGTTCTTCTGCCTCCACCGTCTGCCTCCTCCTTCTTCGGCAAAAGGCGCGCTCCTCCATTCAATTTTGCTCGGGCAAACCAGCGATGGATCGCTTTGGCAAGGTAGCGATGGATACGCCTCATCTAAGAAAATCAACCTCCTTCTCCGGCAGACGCCGTGCCACCTCCCTTCGATTTCCTTTCGGTGAACCAGCGATGGATCGCTCCAGCAAGGTAGCAATGGATACGCCTCATCTGAGTAAATCAACCTAATTCTGCAATTCCAGTTTCAAAGATCTTCGCCGCGATGTCGCTCTACGATTCTGCTATTCTAATTACGTCGGCGTTAAAGGAGTTCTAGTTCTCCGGCGGCAGAACGAATCAGCAAGGTCGCGCACTGCCACTTCAGATTTGCGTCTGATTCAGAAGGATTTCTCCGGTCATTACAAGAAGACCGGAGCTTCTCGAATTCGTCAGGAAATTGAGACGACAAAGTCGTGAAATTCAGACGGAAACGTAGCCAAAAAGCCAAGGTTCGTCGCTGGTGACCGCCGCCAGTTCGAAGGCTACGTCTGTGCTCAAGTCTGATTCGCTAGCAGTCGGTGGTGGTTGGTCGGAGTCAGCAGCCGATGGTAGAGTTCAAGAGAGGAAATGTCGGGTTTGAGTATCAGATTTCAGTTGGATCAAACTCGGGTCACATTCCGGGTCTGAGTATTTTTGGCCCATTATTGGAGTAAATTCATTGAATCAGTTTGTCATTTGGGCCTAATTTGTAAAACATCACCTTCAAATAATAATTCATCCTACTAAAATATTTAAACATCAAGGTTAAAAAATTATAAATTAAACTAAATTAAAATAGATAAACATCACATAAAATAATAAAATAGTTAAACATCAAATAAAAACACTAAAAATACACTAGATTATAGTAAAACATCAAAATAAATTAAAATATATTGTCAAGCATAAACAAAAATACAAATCAAATAAAAATAATTAAATATCAAATAGAATTAGTTAAACCTCCAAAGGTAATAAATTAACATCCAATACAAACTTAAAATACACATAATGTTCAGTTCATCTAAAATCAGCTTGTTGAGAATTGATTATTATTTATAGTTATATTGTGATGTTACACAGTTATGTTGTGATTGTTCGATTTTTTGTTTGATGTTTTATAAAAGCACTGATGAAGATGTTGATTAAAACAAGATATTCATATGCTCCGCTATACTTTTACATTTCACTGTTATATTTGAAATACCTTGTTAAACGTCATGCATTACAAAAGGGTTCAATTTCCTAAAGACATCACTAATATAAAAACTAAAAAAATTCAAATAAACCTAAAACATCAACGACAACTCTAACGAATAAATCAATATTTTGAAAAGATCATTTTCAAACAATACATTCCAAGCAATCAAATTCTATTTTCCCCCAAATTATTTCCCTTCGTTCCTCTCTTGTTCATAGACTTGCCTCCTCTCCTACTGGTTTTGAAGAGGATGACTCTTCTACTCCACCAATCGCCAAGATCAAAGGTTGACTTCGGTCCTCTATTCAGGGGAACATCTTCAGTAGCATGATTCCTCATAGCTTTTTTAAATATCTCATCAATGACATCGTAGAGCTCTGCCTTGGAAAGTATTCCTGTGAAATAAACATAAAACATCACATGCAGTGATTGAAATATCAATATTTAAAATTAAAACATCACAATAGCACGCAAAACATGACTGAAAACTACATTGTGAAACATCAAATACAGTATTTAAAATGTCATTATCAAAATTTAAAAACATCAAACAACACACACTAAAATATCAAAAGAAACAAAACTGAACATCGGTTGCATACTTAAATATGAAAACACCACAAACATCAAACACTTAAATTATAACATCACAACAACACATGTAACAATCTTTAGAACTTAAACATGAAAGATAAAAAATAGAACCTAAAACATCAACAACAGTATCTAAAACATCACAGCTACAAAAAAAAAACTTACAGTTCCTACTTGATTCTCGATTGCAGCAACAGTGGACAAGTGCTCTTAGACATCTGAGAAACAGCGACAACAACGCAAAAATTAGCACAAAGAGTAACAACACCATATGATGTCACACGCACAATCAAAATTGCACATCATTTGCACACTTAAGCATGAAAACACCACAAACATCAAACATTAAAAATTAAAACATCACATGCAGTAATGAAAAACATCAATATCTAAAATTAAAATATCACAATAGCACACATAACATGACTGACAACTACACTGTGAAACATCAAATACAGTATTTAAAATATCGACAACAATATCTAAAACATCACATCTAAAAAATAAAAAAACTTACAGATCCCCATTCTTTCTCGATTGCACCAACAGTGGGCAAACGTTCTTAGAAATCTAAGAAACAACAGAATAAATCGTAACAGAACCCTAAGATATCACACACAATCAAAACTGAACATCAATTGCACACTTAAGCATGAAAACACCACAAGCATCAAACACTGAAATTAGACATCACACTAACACAGATAACAATACTTAAAACCTAATACATCAAACATCAAACATAAAACCAAAACATCAATAACAGTATCTAAAACGTCACATCTGAAAAATAACAAAATTTACAGTTCCTACTTCATTCTCAAATGTAGCAACAGTGGGAAAGTGCTCTTAGACATCTAAGAAACAACGACAACAACACAAATATTAGCACAAATAGTAATAAAACCCTGAGATATCACACACACAATCAAAGCAACAAAAATGAACATGACTTGCATACTTAAAACACTACAAGCATCAAATACTGAAATTAAATCATCACACCAACACAGATAACAGTACTTAAAAACCTAAACATGAGAGATCAAACACAAAACCTGAAACATCAACAACGGTATTTAAAACGTTACATCTGCATAATAACAAAATTTACAGATCCTCTTTCCTTTTCGATTGCAGCAACAGTGGGCAAGCATTCTTAAACATCTAAGAAACAACAAAAAAATTAGCATAAATCATAATAAACCCCTAAGATATCACACACAACCAAAACTGAACATCAATTGCACACTTAAGCATGAAAACACCACAAGTATCAAGCACTGAAACTAAAATATCACACCAACACTGATAACAATAGTTAAAGCCTGAAACCAAATACATCACACTGAAAACGAGAAACATCATTAATTGTACCTAAAACATCACTGCTAAAAATTAAGAAAGCTTACAAATCCTCCCTCCTTCTCGATTGCAGCAGTAGTGAGGTAAATCTTCTTAGACATCTAAGAAACAACAACAACAACATAAATATTAGCACAAATCCATTAGCACAAATCCGAAAGAACAACTCATAAAAAACAAAAAAAAAATAGATAAATCCCCAAATATTAACACAGTGAATAACATAAACCCTAGAAAATCACATGAACAAAAAAAAGCAAGAAAAAATTTTAAAAAAACAGAATATGCATAAATAATCTGAGCAATGATATTACCTTCGAAGATAAACACAAAACAAATCTCTTGTTATGTTCGGCCACCGGAAATCGAAGCTATATCGGAAATTTTGCCAAAAAACTCCAAAAATCTCAACGAACCACTGCGCACAAGAAAGGAGGATGAAAAATGGAGAGGATATGCAGTTAATTGGAAGAAAAGGAGCTCAAATTGAAGGATGATGGAAGAGAAATGGAGAGAAGAGAGAAGAAGAATGTTTACACTGGAGAGAGGAAAGGAGATGAGAGAGAATAAAGAGGTAGCTACGGCTTGAGAGAAAAGGAGAAGAGAGAGAAAGCTTTAGAAAAATATGGGAGAAGAATGAAGAAAGATTGATATTTATACCTGGACTTAAATGTAAATTAATAAAATTTCACATCCAGCCCCTGAACTTTTAAAACTTCAATTAGAAACATCATTTACAATTAAATCTTTAGTCTCACTATGAGACGGTCTTATACAAGACTTTGTCTAACTTTATGGACATGCCACTTTATTCATGGAGTAAGTCTTTTAAGATGGGGCATGTCCATAAGTTATAGACATGCCCCTATTTAACTTATACACTGTATTCGTTAAACTACATACTAAATTTAAACATTCTAAAATGTATTTATTATATTATTTTTAAATATTTTCACATTCAAATACACATTATTACTTTTTAGAACTTATATAATATAATATTTAATTATTTAAAAAATATATATTTTTAAGGTAAATATTCAGGGGGTTTGTCCATAAGTTTATGGATGTGCCACATTCCCTAAAACTTTCTCTTATTTATTAACTTAAAAACTATATTTTCTAAATTTAGAGATTGTACCTTATAAGTTAATCATGTAAGAAGGTGAGTTTGAGTGTGAAAATATAAGAAATATTATATAAAAAAGATAATATTTAACCTACAAAATACTTTATTAAATTTTAAAAAAATAATTTAACAAATACAATTTTTACGTGAAAAAATACACTGAATTGTCCATAACTTAAGGACAAAGAGCTTGTTAGGAGGCATCCTCTTAAAATAATTACAATATACAATTACTATTAAAAATAACATGAGTGTTATACAATATAAGAACTAATATTTTTTTTATAAATTAAATCGTCACTAGAACGAGAGTTTATAGGGTTCCCATCCCTTTTCTATTAAGCTCAATCTTGCACAATATGCGATTACAACATATGATGATATGAGATAAATCCGTTTACACTTAAGCACTAGCTAAATATACAATTCTAATCCAAAAGCTCAGTGGCAATGAGAGAGACACACACATGCATGTACTATTCAATATTACATTTTAATCAAAGGTCTATGTGGCAATGAGAAAGCAACAAAGGATAAGAGGTTGTCGTTGTAGGTTTCTGATAATTTTGACCCAAGACTACCAAACATAACCAACACAGTGAAGCATCAGATGAAATGCACACAAGATAAGTGCAGGGCAAAGGATGGAGCTGAGTATTGAAGTCCATTTTGGTGTATGATCCAAGATGAATTGGTGTTCATGTATTGATTTTTTAAAAACAATCTCCACAAGTACTATAAATGCGACTACTTGAACTCTCAAAATAGATCAACGGCTCACCCGCAACGATGGAAAATAGATTGGACTACTGAGCCAGAAAACTCTCAGCTTGTAGACAGCACAAATGTGCACAATCTACGAAGATCGCCCACAAATATGACTTTTAGCCTTTTCTTCTTTATTTCCTTGGACTATAAATAACCCCATTCTCCCCCCCCCCCCCTCATTTTGTGAGAGCCCGACTTGTGCCTCCAAAACCCTAGTTTTTCCAATTTTTTTCTCAATTTCTTCCATGTTTCTTTTTAGATTTAGTGCTACAGTTACGAGTCTGTTAATCAAGGCTAGATTAGTGCTTGAGAGAAATTTGTAATCATGTTTAGCATAAAATTTTGAGATTTGGATTATCCTTGTTTTTGCCATTGATTACCAATTGTGTTTTTGCTTATTGTTTATTATTAATGCATGATTAGGATTAGGATGTACAACTAATCATGATTGTGAATTAATCGAGTGGTAGACTTTGGGATGAACTCGATATATTTCGTATTTTTGTTGATGTGGTTTTTATGATGGAAGATTGTGATCAAAGGGTGAGAACCAGTTTTGATTGTTAATTGATGGAATTGCTTATATTCTAGGATGAATTTGGAAGGATTTATCTTGTTGTCGATATAGTGACTAGGAACTTCTAGCATGAAGGCTAATCCTTGTAGTCGTTCATAGAGGATAAAATTGTGCTAATTTAGTGTTTCTCGCTTGCAGGGCATTAAACTAGTTGTATTGGGTCCCTTATTTCTTGTTATCCCCAGAATTATCCCGAGGTAAGAGCTATTGTGTGGCACTGTTCATCCACATTAGCTATAAGCTTTTCACGATACATAATTAATGCATTGTAGTGGGATAATAAATTGATGATCAATGGATAGTCCAAACGTGTAAATCAATTACCCTTAAATCTCGTTAGAATCTTATTTACAACTCTGCGTGAACTTTGCATAATAGTTTAGTCTATAGTCCTTAATTTGATTAGTTGTTACTTTTTAGCGCTTTCCAAATCAAAAGCCCCCTTTATTTACAAACATACGCTAGGTGATGCTAGTGTGTGCATTTTCATTCTATGTATTAGCATTCGATAGAGTCCTTTTTCCCCGAGGAACGAATCCTACTTTCCACTAGCTACTCTCTAGTAGTTAGCCACATTAGGGCAAAGAAATATAATCTTTGTTGAGGGCATGCGATAGCCCTCCCAATATTTTGATAATATTATACGAATGTAAGAGGTATTGCATTTTTAATAAAAACTTGCAGCAAGAAAGATTTGACATTTAAATTTATTATGGCAAAGGATTTCAATAGAGTGTCTTGGGACCTCTTGAAGGAGACATTATAAATTTTGGTTTTAATTCCATATTTTTATAAATTATTATGAACAACTTAGAAGATAATTTATTGCCAATCTTGATAAATGAAGCTCAATAAAATAGAGGTGTTTTTTGTTTTTTTCCGGGTATCTCAACTTAGGGTATCTTTGTTTTGGAATCTAATTGGCTGAATGTTGGTCATCTATTTGCTTACTGCTCAGATGTTCCTTTTTCTCTGAACAGGTTTCCAATAGGCCATTTCCTTGACAATGAGTCACGAGCCTTGGACAAATTTTAGGATTTTCTTTCAACATGCTAAGTTCTTGCTCGAGGTAGCTAATTTTCTAGTGGTTCAGTCTCCAGACTTTCATATTTGGTGCACATCCCCTAATGATTGATTTTATTTTAGTTCTACCTACCATCTAGTTTGGGATCATCACTTGAAGCTGGATAATCTATGTTGGATATGGTTGGAAAATGTTCTACAAAAATTAAAGCTCTTTACGTTTTAGTGGAACTCTTTGTTTCATTTTTCAAAATTTATAACATAGTTCGGTATTCTCGGATCTTCAAAATGCACAATTTGCACGAGCTTGGATTCTCCAACAATTTTTTGTGGAGTGCTCTTTGCAATAACAATATAGCCTGGCTCATGTGTAGGGGTCACTATTTATTCTTCTATGTGTTCGCTGGAAGTCGTAACTTTATTTTGGGACACTTTTCTCGTGGATAAGAAAAAAGATTTTGTAATAGTCATTCCCTTAATTATCCTTTGGTAGCTTTAGGTGCTACAAAACAACTAATTGTATGACAGTGGAACAATGCCACTACTGACTAAACTCTATAAAATCTGAGTGATGTTTGATGTGCACTTTTTGTCTGCATCTCTCTCGAAACAATGGAAAATCACCACGGATGCCTCACATACTTTGCTGTTTTATCTGTTGGAAATTTGACACCTAGTGCATCATCATCAACTCAAACAGAATCTTCGTACCTCAATCCATCACATATGGATCTTCCTTCACAGCTAGCAATTTAGATAGCTCTTTTTGTTTTACGTAGGTCAAGAATTACTCAATGATGGAAGTGTTGAACGTGGAGCTGAAAACAACAGAGAAAGCAATACAGTAGAGTGTAGCATTTAATACTTGGGTCGCAATGATCCGTTCAGATAATAAATTTTTGGTTGATTACTTGAAGAGTCCTCCCTCTAAATATACTTGGAAGATTTTCTATTGCCTACAAGATTTGAAGATATTGATTGCAGGACATAAAATTCGAGTCTCACGTGTCTATCGAGAGGAAAACTCGGCTAGAGATGCATGTTATAATCTTGAGAGCTCATGGAATGACATAGAATATCATTCTATGTTATTATGCGACATATTATAACTATAGAAAGCCTTGTTGGATACATACACATACACACAAGATACTCACCCTGCTAGATGAAGTCTTTATATGTCCTTACTGATCATTGATGATAACCCCATCACAAAAGTGACAGGGTTTGTGAATGGTGGTGAGGGTAATAACACCACTGATGTTGAAGAGGGTTGGAGGATATAGAAATTGAATTGGCAAGGAAGGTGGGTGAGCGAGAATGTAAAAAAAACAAGAAGACGAGGGGTATAAGATACATTAAAATGTAGCTGGTTCAAAATTAAATGAAGGATTGAACATGCAAGTTTGAGATCATTAGGTTAACTCTAACCGGAGTATTGACAAACCGGAGTATTGACAGAATATCCCAAGGCACGTTTTGTGAATTTGGGTAAATTGTTTAAATTCTTTTTGTTTTGTAATTTAGGGTGATATTTTCAAAAGAAAAGGAATCCTTTTTGGAATTTACTGTAATAAAATAATCACTTTTTAACCATTTACAAAGTCACTTATGAATATGTACCAACTATTTGACTAGACAACAAGTTATACATCAACCAAATATCGATCCAAAACCACAATAACAGTACGATTGTTACATTTCATGTTATATTTCATCTAATAAAGTTAACTGTGCGATTCTGGGCAACAGAGCTTAAGCCATAAAAATTAAATGTAGATCATATAAGTTTAATCCTAACCAAAAAGTCAAAATTCAAACTCAATTCTTATTTAATGAATGGGACCATCTAAAACTCGAATTTATAACTTTAATGTCGTGATGGAAGGTTGTGAAAGAAGTTCTGCTTCTCATGGAAATCTTGTCCTAACCACGATCGCTAATGCCCCACGATTGGGAAACATTGCCCTTGGCCAAATTTACTTCAAGAGAAAAGAATCATTAAAGCGTAAGTGAAGATAGATAGACCATTTTTTTAAACACAAGATACTAAATATCAAGACTCGAACTTGTGACTTCCATGGATCTATTTGGCAAATGGTTGCCAATTGTTAACTAAATTTTTTTTTAATTGGATGATCTGACTGAGTATTTTATTAGTCGTTTACATTTTTTTATCAAAAAGAAACAAATTATCAAATCTGAGAAATCACATCATGGGCCAACTGATGGGCCAAAATCACATAGCTTCTGGGAGCTTTTATGACATGAGCTTGACCGATAGAAGCCATCAGCTCTAGAGCTTCTTTAATCTCATCTTGAACTAGTAAAGGTGGATGAGAATTTTTATTCAAAAAATTCACAGCTTGTTGAGAGTCATACTGGATAATTGCTTTACTAATATGTTTCCCCTTGATGAATTCCAAGCATCCATTTATGGCTAAGATATTGCAAAGGAGATGAAGCAAAGTAAACATCATATGATGATTCTGCAGTACCAGTATTGACCCAAGCACTAACAGAGAGATGATTTTGCTTGGAAAAGGCCGCGTCAGTCACAAAGGTATGAAAATCATTATGCGGTCACTGTGATAACTGTTTATATTAATTGTTTTACTTTGTAATTTGTAATTGGTAAATGGTTATAAATGGATAACATTGATATAAAAAAATTGAATTGTTTAAACTAAAGTCAAAATCTAACCAAAAAACCAATCCTCGTTAATTTGTTTGTTATTTTAACTTAAAATTACTTTAAAAGTTAAACATTTTTTATTAGCTTATTTGATAGCATCAAAAGTTAAAAGAAGCTAAAACATTTATTGCAAACACTAGTGGAAAATCCACGATTAAAGGTATGCAAGCAAAAACGATTTTTGAGGAACCGCCTTTAATGAGGACATGAGGTAGGTTCCAAATTCGAAACTCCCTCCCAAGTCGCCCATTCCATTTTGAAGGCGGTTTTAAATAAACTAAAGGCGATTCTTTCTTAATGGACTGTCTTTATTTTATTTTTGGGTCTAAGTATATATAGTTAGGGTTTCTCTCTTCTTCCCTTAGTATTTTTTCCTAACACACCAAAGAATTCCCCAACTCCGTTGCTAACTTCTCTATGCCTTAACTTTTTTCCCTACAAACTAAAACTGAGATCTATGTTTCTCCCCTCCACCGCCCATCCTCCACCAATGCCCACCCTCACGCTGCCGCTCACCCTTAGGCTCCCTCCACCCTTACCTCCGCTGCCCATCCTCCTTCTAAGCTCTACCACCACCACCCTCCGCTGCTCGCTTCCAATTGGACTCTACCACTCGATTCTTCCGCCTTAGCTTAGATTGACTACGCCACTCGATTCTCTCATCGCTCGATTTTGCCGCTCGACTCCACCGTTCCGCCTCCTCTTTGCTCGACTCTACCTTAGCTCAGATCGAATGCCACATTGCTATTGTTGTATTGTTGTTTCCACCATTGTATTTGATGTTGTTGATGTGTTGTTTTCAGATCCGAGTTGGTTATTTTTTGGAATCTCAGGTTCTGAATTTTGGACCCTCATCAAAGGCGGTTTTTTATCGATTTGAGTCAAAGGTAAGGCCAAAGAAGGCACTTGAAGGTCCGATATAACCGCTTTTAATTGAGAGTTTTCCACTAGTCAAATATCATATATCACTGATAACAATTGTTTAGTTATTACTCTAAATCCCTTCATATTTTAGTGAATGAGTTCTCTCTTGTTATATCACTTACAATTAAATCAATCATTGATAACCTTATTTCTCTAATTTTTAAAGTCGAATTATAATTGTTAATATTTTGATATATATTTTGATAGATTTTCAAAATTGTTAGTATCTCATTGCAATAAATTAAATTGATACCAAAATAACAATATTAATCATATTAATTATAAAATGATCTATCATATTGATTAAAACTTCGTAAAAACATATAATCGGTCATAATATTTATTTAGGAGTTGATCTCCTGACAGACGGGTTGTCCATAAGCTTATGGATAGTGCACATATTTTTTACCATATACACTACATTTGTTAAATTATATATTATATTTACAATTTAAAAACAATTTTTTTATATTATATATATTTATATCTTCACATTCAAATACATATTATTACTTGTTTTAACTTTTAAAATACAATACTCCAATATTTAAAGTACAATACTACTTTTAATATATATTGGAGTATTTAAATTTTATAAAATACTACAATATTTAAAGTAAAAAGTACAGTGAATTATCCATGACCTTATAAACAAACCGAGACTTTCTCTTTGATTAATAAGGATTGCATTATGAAACTTGAATAAGAGGATTCCGTCTCTTGAAAGGCGGTCTTTCCATAAGTTATGGAAAGACCAAGGTTTAAAGTGTAAATTAGAAGAAATGAAGATAAAATTTTTGGGTTGCAGAAACCGAATTATAAATTTTATAACTACTACATGTTGCATAATAAAATTTTAATATTGCAACTAAGATTCTTTACCTTTTATTATTTTAATTATACCCCTATCTTTCCATAAGCATATGGAAAAACCGTTTTTTCCAAGATTTTGCTGGATGAGAGACACTTTTTTTATTCTTTTTGTTTTGCCCGCGATAAATGGAATGATTGGGATATCATTGACTTATGTATACCTCAAATTTACCTTATATATTAATTAAATATCATCATTACCATTCATGTATTTTCCCACAAATTGGAGACCTTTCATGCATTTTACCATAAGTGTACAGAAAAAGAAAATCTGATGCGTATTTTTAAACGCATAATATCATATCCTTGTGTATACATTTTTCTTTTGACCGTATTTATATATAAAATTTTACTTCGTCTCTTGAAAGACGGTATTTTCATAAGTCATGGAAAGATCAATGTTTAAAGTGTAAAATAAAATAATTGTAGATAAAACTTTTGGGTTGCATGAATCGGGTTATAAATTTCATGGGAAAGTCTTAGGAAAGACGACATTTCCTTAAGTTTATGGACAGTCCTCAGGGGCATTTGCTTTAAATATTGTAATTTTTTATAAAATTTAAATATTGCATTTTATAAGTTAAAAAAGTAATAATATGTATTTGAAGGTTAAAAAATAAAAGAGTGTGTCTCTTGAAAGACGGTCTTTCCATAAGTCATGGAAAGACCAATGTTTAAAGCGTAAATTAGAAGAAATGAAGATAAAATTTTTGGGTTGCATGAACCGGGTTATAAATTTTATAACTACTACGTGCATACTAAATTTTTAATGTTGCAACTAAGACCTTTTACCTTTATTATTCAAATTAAACCCCGTCTTTCCATAAGTTTATGGAAAGACCGTCTTTCCCAAGACTTTGCCAAAATAAAAATATATGATATAAAAAAATATTTTTAAAATTTTAAATTTTGTATGTAATTTAACAAATGCAGTGTATAAGGTAAGAAATTAGTGGTCTGTCCATAAGCTTATGGACAGACCGCCTGTCAGGAGACCCACTCAAATTTCATAACTACTACACGTTCCATAATAAATTTTTAATATTGCAACTAAAACATTCTACGTTTTATTATTCTAATTAAACCTTGTAT
Source organism: Rubia yunnanensis (assembly GCA_037428765.1). Classification (NCBI taxonomy): domain Eukaryota; kingdom Viridiplantae; phylum Streptophyta; class Magnoliopsida; order Gentianales; family Rubiaceae; genus Rubia; species Rubia yunnanensis. The sequence continues at coordinate 56,138,748 of CM075069.1, read as the reverse complement.
TTCCATAAGCCTATGGAAAGACCGTCTTTCCCAATACTTTGTTATAAAATTTATCTTCTATCTTTACAAAAAATACTACTCCAATATATATTATTCTCTTGTAAATATAAAATATTTAACTAATTATCAATAAATAGTAAATTAAACTAATAGTTTAAAAATAAAATAAATAAAATATTAATAATTATAGTTACTTATTTAAAATCGTGCATTGCACGAATATAAATTGTGTTATATTTTTTATTTTCATTTTATGTTATAACTTTTTAGAAAATATTATAGTATTAATAAATATATTAATTTATTTTAAATAACACATCGTGTGTGATTCTCATGTAGTATCTGTTAACGAAAGGATCATCTTTTAAATATAACAACTCATTATTTATTTAAATTATAAATTATATTATATATTAAATTTTCATTCAAAATCATGGTCATACAATGTTATCTAATTTTAGAATAATTTAGTTGTCATTAAGGCACATCTCACACTACAATTCCCCAACTACTAATTCCCCAACCATAATGTAGTATAAGCATACGTGTATGTATGGACAACTTTCAAATAAAACTCATAAATCTATATTATTTTCAATATTTACATTGTAAATTTTTGGGAAAAAACCGTCTTTGCATAATATTATTTAAAGACGGGTAAAATAATAAAAAGATAAAATATTTTAGTTACACCATTAAAATTTTATTATGCAACGTGTAGTAGTTATAAAGTTTATGACCGGATTAATGCAACCAAAAAAATCTTCATTTCTTTCAATTTGTAGTTTAAACCTTGGTCTTTCCATGACTTATGGAAAGACCGTCTTTCAAGAGACGGATTCTTTGCATTATCTCAATCCAGTTTACGCAAAGTCTTGTTTTAAATAGAAAGAACAACTATTAGATGACGTCATTTTATAATTGATGTAACTAATGTGGTGAATTAATTTTTGTTTTTATTTGTTGGAATGAAGTTACTATAACTTTGAATTTTTAAAAAATATATTGCAATGTGTAAATAGTTATAATTTAACTCTAAAAATTATTGAAACAAGATTTTTCATACTTGGTCTGATCATTAGTCAATCCACAGGAGTTCTATTCTGTTTATATTTTAATATGATAAAATTTACTTTTGGTGTGTTCGTGATTTTGTTTGTGTTTCTCTTTTAGGAGTCTTGTTCTCGATTTATGTTTTCAAGTATTTTAACATAGATCGTGTTTTGGATAAAGTGGTGTTACAACTATTGAATATCCATGTTTGGCGTAGTGATATTGATGTGTGATACACTCCTCTCTGCCAAGTGATCATGATTTTCACGAGAAGCGAGTTAATATCTCCGAGGGCGATGTTACAGTTTTACTGGATCTCTAATTTGTAATAGTACAGTCGATTGGTCTGGTTGATACGTAATTTCTATATTCTTGCAATAGATCGGTTATTGCAAGAGGTTAGTTAGATTAGATGTCAATTTCACTTATTATAATCGTTGTCGGGTATCTTTCCCAATATCTTTGAATGATCGATTTCAAAAATTATATACTCCTTTTATTACTATATTTTGTCCCTCATGTTCCATCAATTTCCTTTTATATTTTCCTCAGTTTTATTTTTTGTTAAAAAATTGACTGTGAACAATTTTTTTTTAATCCATTTCTGTCGTACAATATTTTTTTTTGAAATTTATTTTAACTAGTAGGACAAGCATTAAGAAATAAGGTCCGTTTTCTAAGCATTGTTAATGAAAGTTGGCCAGAAGTAATTAATACAAGAGGAATGCTTAAATTCTCAACGAAACTGAGAAGATTGAAGCTGAAGTTAAAAGAATGGAATAAATTAACCTTTGGGAATGTACGTTAAGCTGGCTGAAGAAAAAGTTTTACAAAGAGAAACTGAACATCAAGCTAATAACACTGAATAGAGTAGAACCTTACTGCATTTAGCCCGGGCTGAACATACACTTGCTCTTAAAAGAGAAGAATTTTTTTGGAAACAAAATTCAAGAATCAAATGGCTAAAAGAAGGTGATTCCAATGCAAAATTCTTTCATGCTTCAGTTGAAGTTAAACACTCAAAGCAGAAAACTATTGCAATAAAAAACTTTGATAATGAATGGATAACTGAACCTGAAGCTATTGGAAATTAAACAGTGAACTTCTTCTCTAATCTTTTAACTGATGAATTGCTGGAATATGATGAAAAATTTCAGACACAGATGCTAGAAAATATTCTAACACTAATTGAGGATACAACCAATCAGATGCTTCTGAAACCTGTTCAGCTGACTGAGCTTAAACATACTGTTTTCCAAATGAATAAAGATTCAGCTCCAGACCCTGATGGATACACAAGAGCCTTTAATACACATTGTTGGGATATCATTGCTACTAATCTTGTAGAGGTTGTTAATGATTTCTTGTCAGGAACTACAATGCCAGTAGCCATGGATGCCTCTTTTATAACTTTAATTCCCAAGAAGCAAGTAAATTCTAGATTTTCTTATTCCAGGCCCATTAGTCTCACCAGCTTCTTATACAAAATCTTTTCTAGAGTTTACACAAAAAGACTCAAACACTTAATGCCTAATCTCATATCACAGGAGCAATCATCATTTGTTCAAGGCAGAGAGTTGGCAGATAGTGTTCTTCTGATGTATGAACTTGCTGACCATTTAAACAATAAAAGAGGTGGTTTCAATGTCTTTTTCAAATTAGACATGATGAAAGCCTTTGATAGAGTGTCATGGGATTTTTTAAGAAAACTGCTACTGAAACTGGGCTTCTATGAATCTGTAGTAGGCAACATATTAGGTAACCTACCTAATTCTGCCACTCCAGTAACTCAGTTAAGTTTTGTAGATGATACTGCGGTTTTTCTGAGAGCTAACAAAAAAAGTCTGAAAAAACTTTATGATTTTTTAGCAAAAATTGAACAAGTGACAAGGCAAAAGGTTAATTTGGAGAAACCTGCTTATTATTTATCTAAATTTGCCCTCACAATCTCATCATAGAATGCTGTCACAAATCACTCATATCCCTCAAGTAAGCTTCCCATTCAGATACCGGGGATGTCCTATATTTATAGGAAGAATAAAGCACTCATATTTCAAACCACTTTTTGATATCATCACAACTAAATTGATTTTATGGAAAAATAAGTGGTTAGGTCAGGCTGGAAGGCTAATCATGATCAAACATATATTATTCGCTATTCCTTTACATATTTTAACACTTGTAAAGTCTACTAAAGGAGTAATAGATAGATTACATGTCATTTTTGCCAAATTTCTTTGGGGAAACTCTGATTATGGACATAATAAAATATGGAGATCGGGAAGCAATATGTGTTTTCCATATAATGAAAATGGATTAGTAGTTAAAGGTCTCCATAACATAATAAAAAGTTTCTCCCTGATGTTATGGTGGAAATTACAAAAGGGGGCAGTCTCTGGGCTTCCTTTATGTGGTCAGTGCATGATAACAAGAAAACCTCAAAAACCTGGAAGAGGTATAGAGAAGTAGATGACTTAGCCAAAGAGAATACTAAATACATATAGGACTAGGAGAAATATCTTTCTGGTATTCCAATTGGACAAGCATTAGAGCTTTAGAAGAATTTTGGGATCCAAAATCTGATATTGAATCTCCTAACCTAACTGTGAAAGATTTCTTTTATAATCAGAAAACTCTAAGACTAAGACTCAGTCATGGTTTCTCTTCTGAGATTAATGAACTACTGGCTAAGGACATTGCTATTTTTGAAGGCTATCAGGACTTAATGATTTGGAAACCAGAACAGAATGGTCCGTTTAGCCTTTCTTCTGCTTATGAGATAGTGAGACCAAAAAGATTAGAAGTTATTTCATTTAAGCACCTCTGGTCTAAGTATCTTTCTAGAAAGATAGCCATTTTTAATTGGAGACTCTTAAATAGGCTGATCCCTTTAGCAGATGTCATGCATGAGCAGTCTTTCAATATGTCATCTAAATGTTGTTTCTGTCTCAATTCTATTGATCATGTGCAACATGTATTTCATGAGTGTCCTATGGTGTTAAATATGTGGAATTTTTAACATAACTTGTGTGACCTAACACTTGAAAATTTCACAAATATATGGGATAGAATGTTCTATTACTGGAAATCAATCTGAAATCTAAACTGCAGAGTGTGTGTGAGATTGCTTCATGATGTGGCTACTTGGGTCATATTGTGTGTTAGAAATAACTTTATATATGATAACATTCTTCCTAGGTCGCAGACAATGAAGAAAATGACATTGCTTCTGATCTAGGAAATATTTAGGGCACACAATTTAACTTGGTGCAATTCTGATACTAATATTTTGCATTCAGGGATTTTGAGTTTAACACCAGTCCAGTTAATGAGAAGACAATCATCTATTAAGCAAGTGTGTTGGAAACTGCCTTTGCAAGATTTTAAACTGAACACGGATGGATCATCACAAGGAAGAGCGGTTAGAGCAGGTCTGGTACTCAGAGACAAGAATGGAAGATTTTCAAGAGCTAAGACAATTTCTCTTCAGAATAAGGACAACTTGGAAGCATAAACTCAAGCACTCATATTAGGACTAAAAATGGCTTTTTACCATAGAGTGGACAGTTTGGAAGTTGAGGTAGACTCACTGATCTTGCTGCAGATGATCAAAAAGGAATGTAAGATTCCTTGGAAGTGCATTCCACATTTGAGAGCCATATGAGATTTGCAAGGTGAGTTTGCTAACATTTCCTTTTTACATATCTATCGTGAAGCTAACTCTTTTGCAGATGCATTGGCCAAATTAACAAGCGAAACAAAAAGGGATTATAAGTTTAGTCACTCAACGCTACCTCGACACATTTGAGAGCTTGCAGATCTAGATAGCAGGGAGTTTCCCTATATAATATTGCGTGATGTAAATTCATAATTTTTCCACTTTTCCATGTTTTGTAAAATATGAACATTGTGTTTTGAATAAGAAAATGTATTTGGCGCAGAAAACTTTTCTAAGATCGGGTATTAAGCCCTCATCTCTATTTGTACTTGTATTTTATTTTAATAAATGGGTAAGGGTCCATGCCAAACCCTCCACCATAACAAGTGGCTTTAATTTTTTTTAAAATAGAGTATGTTTTTTTAAAGATGGTTTTTCTATAAGTTAAGAAAATACAAAGGTTTAAACTGCAAATTAGAATATTTCAAGATGAAATTTTCGGGTTGCATTAATCGGGTAAACTTATAACTACTGCACATTGCATAACAAATTTTTAATATTGCAACTAAACCGTTTTACCTTTCTATAATTCTAAACCAACTCCGTCTTTCCATATGCCTATGGAAATGCAGTATTTCCCAGGACTTTGCCAAAGAAATAAAAGCAGTATTTATTTATTGTGAAGAATATATACTCCCCCGTTCCACAAGTTTTGGTCTATTTATTTTTTTCAAAGTCAAACTTGGTAAATTCTAACCCTAAGTAAAAATTATTGAAAAAATCTCAGAAAATGTGACATTTTCATAAGCCTATGGACAGCCAACATTGGCTTTTACATTAAATATTGTAATTTTTTAATAAAATTTTAATATTTTATTTTAAAAGTTAAAACAAATAATAATGCGTATTTAAATGTGAAAATATAAAAATATATAATATAAAAAATTATTTTTAAAATATCTAAATTTAATATGTAATTTAAAAAATACAGTGTATAACGTAAAGAATAAGTGGTCTGTCAGGAGGCCTACTCAAAATTGTTATATACACCCTCTGTCCCATTAATTCTTGCTTAATTTGACTTTTAGAACTTAAACCATGCCAACTTGCACTATTAAATTTTATTATTATATATGTAAGACTATTATCATCGAGTCCGTCTCTTGAAAGACGGTCTTTCCATAAGTCATGGAAAAACCACGGTTTAAGGTGCAAATTAGAAAAAATGAAGATAAAATTTTCAGTTTGCATGAATCGGGTTATAAACTTTATATTGCATAATAAAATTTTGATATTATAATTAAGACATTTTACCTTTTATTATTTTAATTAAACCACATCTTTCCATAAATCTATGAAAAGACGGCATTTCTCAAAACTTTGCCTTTATTTAAAGCTTTTATTTTGACTTCTTAAAGTTAAACTTGGTTTTTAATCATAAAATTTTATTGAGTCGACAAATTTAATAATGTCAGATTTTCTTAGATTCATCGTAATATATATTTATAAATAGTAAGATTTTGACTATTTATAATAAATATATTATCAATTAAATATATGAGTTTTTGATTTAAAAAGTCAAAAAGTGGAGAAAGACTCCAATTAGACCGACTAACGGTTAGACCAATCACAAAAAACTTGTTTCAATAACTTTTATTGTCAAATTATAATTATCTATATATTGAAATACATTTTTTAAAAAATTCAAAATTATACGAATCTCGTCGCAATAAAAAAATAAACATCAAACATTCGTTAGTTAAATCACCATGTTTAACAGTTAGACGATGTAAAACAAAATTTTATATAAAATGTGAAGTTTAAATATGGATAGGGAGAGAAATAATTATTTTTATATAAATAAATAAATAATAACGAGTGATTCGACTGACTTCCAGATTGTTTTTAAAAAAAAAAATCAATCATTCCAAGATGTTGGGAAAAATGCCCAGCAGCAATTATGATACGTAGAATTGACATCCAACCTAAATAACCTCTGACAATAATTAACATTTGCAATGATATCTAAATTACATGCCAACCAGACTGATCGTCTGTACTATTACAGATTAGAGATCCAATAAAAATTGTAACATCGCCCTCGGGGATATTAAATTGCTTCCCGCAAAAATCATGGCCCACTTGGCATAGAGGAGCGTACCACTCATCAATATCACTGAGCCAAACAGGGATCTTCTACTTGATCCAACTGCGATCTATGTTGTCCAAACTGTAAAAACCTTGAAGAACACAAATATGACGAATCCAAATAAATAGAAACCCAAAACAAAAACCACAAACAAAATTACAAACACATGATCTGAACAAGCAGATCGAGAACAATACATTAACGTGAACAACTAAATCGAGTTATCATCATGAACACAACGATCTAATCGATCATGTTGAATAACAAAACTAATTTGTGGAGATAAATCTCACACTTATTCAATAACAAAAATATGAATTAAAATAAACTGTTGTTCCCCATCTCTCCTAATGGGAAGACGGGAAAAATTGAAGAAGATGAGTTATGGGCAAGAGAGGCAGCGGCAAGGAGGGTTTGCGGGAAGGAGGTTTACGGCAAGATGTTGACTTCCAAATTGTTAATAGAGTCCGTCTCTTAAAATACGGTGTTTTCTTATTCATGGAAAGACCAACGTTTAAATGACAAAGTAGAAGAAATTAAGAAAAAAAAATTTGGACTGCATTAATTGGATCATAAACTTTATAACTACTCTACGTTGCATCACGAAAAGTTTTTAATATTACAACTAAAGCATTTTACTTTTTTATTATTCTAGTCAAACCACATCTTTCTATAATTTCATGAATAAGTGGTGTTTTCCAAGACTCTGCCTCGTTAATAATAGCTTATTTATTTATTTAATTAATTTGGAACGTTGAAGTTAACAGTATAATTTTCCAAGAATTCTTCTCCTAAATGGAATATACCAAATGCAAATAAGCCGGCATTGAATTTTAAACCAAAAGGAAATTCCAAAATTAGTTAGAGAAGTAAAGAAAATCCCAAAAAAAAGAAAAATATTCTTGGATAGAAATAATATGGTACGAAACGGGACAAATGGCACCCCGCCTTAATTTTCCCCTTTTCTATTCATTCAGTCTTCAGATTTAGGAAACACACACTGCACCCCCGAACACACACTACCGCTTATCGTCTACCTATGTATAAATAAATAATAAGGAGAGTGTATACCAATTATTTACATACAGGTACTAGAACGCGCAGACACGCACTGGTGGTGGAGGTGAGCTGCTGAATCATACTCAATTCCAATTCTTGTGTGCTGAATTTTGTTATATGTAATTGTTATGATCAGTATCCTGTGCTTGATTTGGTGTTTTTCGGTGAAAAAATTGCCTCCTTGCTTCTATGATTTCAGGGAAAAGTCACTTCCGGTGCTGGGTAGCTACTCTGGAATGACAATTTGGTTCAATTCGTTATGTGTTGAGTAAATTCATTATGTTACGGAGCTATGAGTAATTGCACACATGACTCGAGATTTACTTTACAACGGTTGGGAACGGTTGTGATTTAGGATTTTGATTCATGATGCTTTTTACAGTGACTGTAAAAATATCCCCGGTAGTTAATTATGTCTTCAGCCTCCATAATGTAATCTACTACTTGTTTTTCGGAAGATGGATTATTAGTTTAATGAGCTTTCTTCTTCGAAACACTTAGTAATGTGATGTAGTGATTGACATTGCTAGATCTGCACCTTTGGAACATCCTTCTGATTTTTGTATTGTACTTCTGGATACTAATTAATTTTTTAAAAAAAGGAAGCCAATTTGGGGCATTAGCTCTTTGTTGTTCCAGTGCTAATGTGATTTGTCTTTTATTTTTCCAGAGACTTTTCCACTGCTAGTATTTCGGTGTCCTTTAGGTCCGAAGCTTGAGTAGTGTAAATAGGTGGCAAATTGGGGCCTGCGGAAGAACCATGTCTCCAACAACCATGAAGAAAGATGAAAATAAAGCACTCATTGATATTGGTGCATGGGCATTTAATATTTCCACTTCTGTGGGAATAATTATTGTGAATAAAGCTTTGATGGCTACATATGGTTTTAGTTTTGGTGAGAATTCATCTTCTTGCTCCAGATCTTCTATTTTGCAAATCACTTAATTATTTTTCTTTTCAGTGATCTTAGGTTTATCTTTTTCTGTTAGAAATTTTAAATGCTGTTGGATGTTAACTTCTCCTCTGAAAACAAGAAGACGTAATGCACTGATTTAGTGTGACCGTGTTAAAGAATATTGATAATTATAACTTCCCTTTGCATTTCCTTCTTTAATTTGTGTGACACTCATACAGTTGCATATTGTTTCTAATGGTTGTTTATTTGTCCCATCATTTTTTTTCCCTTCATATTCATGCACATTTAAGTTAGATTAAGACAATGGTTTGTCTGAGTTGAGGCATTCGGTTTAGTATTGGCTTAAATCACCAGAATAGCTAAAGCTTGTAGGCCTAAATTCTGTAAAAGATTGTAATTAGATATATCCTTCTGTACTGGTTTTCTTTACATATTAATTCCTTGAGTCTTCGAACCTGGCCCGAAGAATTGAATAGGTTCTTATACAGTTCTCAACCAACTAGGTTCGACCTTGTAATTGCTTTTTGTTCAAACTCTGGTTGCCAAGACTTGTTTCCCTTAAGTGCAATTCCACCTCCTCCTTCCCCCTCTTAGCACACTTTAAATTTGTTGCTCTAACTTCTCTGTGGCCTTTGTTGTCTGCAGCAACAACATTGACTGGACTACATTTTGCAGCAACTACCTTAATGACTGTAGTTCTGAAGTATCTTGGATATATCCAAGATACACACCTGCCTTTACATGAACGCCTTAAATTTGTTATGTTTGCCAATTTCTCCATTGTTGGAATGAATGTGAGTTTGATGTGGAACTCAGTGGGATTTTATCAGGTATGTGCAACACGGAAATCCCTCTTTTATATTTATATATCTGCTTCAAAAATTTAGAATTCTGCTTTTCCCTAATCCATAACTCGTTCTCATCAGATTGCAAAGCTTACCATGATACCTGTGTCATGCTTATTGGAAGTTGTGTTGGACAAAATGCGGTATTCAAGGGACACCAAGCTAAGTATTATGCTGGTTCTATTGGGTGTGGGAGTCTGTACTGTGACAGATGTTAGTGTCAATGCAAAGGGTTTTATTGCTGCCTTTATAGCAGTATGGAGTACTGCTTTACAGCAATATGTAAGTTTTTCTTGGCTTCATGATATTCTTATGCAGAAAATGAAGTGAATGAAGAGTCTTCCAGTGAGTGATCTAGTATATTCAGTCATGTAACTTTGTCATAATCCGAGGACTGAATGCCTTGTTTTTCATTTTGGTATGTGACATGACTTAGGTTTCTTTCTTCTTCTCAATACTTTTTAATGATATCCCAGGGTAAAGTTGTATTATAGTTTAATAGTAGCAGTTTTTTTTCTTATTGCCGCGCGTACTTTGTTCTGTGCGCCATGGGGAATGAGGTCTTTTTAATCTTGTAACTATGTCACAGTCAATTGTCAATGATCTGTATTCTTTGTGTCCTGGGTTATGCGCGTAACATGGATTTTGTTTTCTGGGTTAAGAGTAAATTTGAATTGTGGTTGTATGCATGTCATATATATCTTGCTCAAAATGCTCCGTGTATATCCGCACTATCATGAGCCAAACTAATATATCATGTTTTTTCTTTACATGGTTGGAATATTGTTCTAAATGTTTAATTACCATATTTGTGTGCAGAATGTGCACTCTGTGTATATCTGTACCTTGGCATGATCCAAACTGGTAGACAAGGTTTTTGCTTCTCATAGTTGGAAGAGTGTTGCTTTGATTATTTAATTACCCCTTTTATGTGCAGTATGTGCACTCTCTGCAGAAGCAGTATTCATTGGGATCATTCAACCTCTTGGGACATACTGCTCCACTTCAATGTGCATCCCTTCTGTTTTGTGGTCCCGTCCTGGACTATCTGCTGTCTGGAAATAGAGTCTATGCCTATCACTATACTTTAACATCAGTGGTAAGCCAACGAAATCCACACTTAGTTGCATACCTGTTCTAGTTTCATATTACCTTCTAAAGTTTGAGTTGATCATGGTTGCTATCATTGACTGACAAGTCTTGCATTATTGCTCGTCTCAAAATTTACACATGCTCATCCATGTCTTGCATATTCTCCTCTTGAGTAGATAGTAGAGTTTGAGCTCAACACCTCTGTGTCAGTGAATCAAGAAGATTATGATCTCCTGTATAATTGCCTAGGATGTGTTTCTTTTAGTGGTTTTCTAATAGCTCTGCTACCAAAAAAAATCCCGCTCTTTGATTTAGGATCTGATTTGTCCTTGTTTGTAAAGAAGTTGTGATCTCATTTGCTAAACAAGTACGGAGTTAGTTAAACAAAGGATAATTTGTCTGATGGTGTTGGTTTAGGTTTCGGTAGACCCTACTTCTGAGTATTGTTGAGTTTGGTTAGGTTAGTCTAATAGTGTGGGTAATGTTGTTGTAAAGTTTGGATAAAGTCGAGCCAGCACACTGATAGAGGTTCTGAGTTCTAGAAACGAACTGCAAATCTTTGTTACTGTAACATATGTAGTATTGTTGGGTCACTCCAGACCCACTTCCTCCACTCTTGAGAATACTCCCTCCGTCCCACAGAGATTGACGGACCTTAGTGTTCCACTAAGTTTAAGAAAAATGGACAAACTAAGATGATGTATTTGTGTGATGGGTGGAAGAGGAGAATAAGAAGTGAAGTAACAAAAAAAAAAAAAACAATGCAAGTGGGTGGATGTGAGTAGAAAAGGTTTGCCAACAGAAGGAATAGAGGGTCACTGGCTTTAGTGTTAGAAACAAGACTCTTTGTATGGAATAAGGGAGTGTTTTCTAGCCTTAAGATCTGGACTATGTTTGAACTCTTTTAGACCAATAGGTTCTCAACGGATGAATTTTGGGGAAATGAATTAGCGTCTCTGCAGGGAACAAATTCATATCTAAGTTTCATCTGATTGTTTAAGAAACAAATAACAAAATATGTTTCATTGTTTTTGATTCATTGCATTTGAGAGTTTCATTGTTTTTGTTTCATTGCATTTGAGGGTTTCGTTGTTTTTGTTTCATTGCATTAGAGAGAATTTGTACTCCTTAAAACTATCAAAAGCTCAAGAAGATGGAGATAAAAGGTGGTAGATCTTCCCCAATTTAAGTATATATAGAAAAATGATATTGGCTATGAAGTCAATAAGTTATCTTGACTTTCAAAAGTCACATGTGCCCCAACATGTAGAAAGCAGCTTTCTCTAGACTATGATGCCATGTTTTGCGCTCAAAACTCTGGATGCATTTACAGTTATTATCATACGGGAAAGAATTTTGACGTGTTGACTCATTGGATGCATTTTACTGTTATAACCATAGGGATAGAATTTTCACCTGTCTTATTCTGATGCACTGACCCTTTTTCTTCTGTTTTTGTTTATACAGCTGTTTATAATATTGTCATGTACCATAGCGGTCGGGACAAATCTGAGCCAGTTTATCTGCATAGGAAGATTTTCAGCTGTGACATTCCAGGTGCTTGGTCATATGAAGACCGTCTTAGTCCTAATTTTGGGTTTCCTATTTTTTGGGAGAGAAGGTCTGAATCTACATGTGATATTGGGGATGCTGATTGCCATAATGGGGATGATGTGGTATGGTAATGCCATCTCCCGTCCTGGTGGCAAAGAACGTGTGCCACCTCCCTCAACCAATAATCCAGAAGAACTAAGTGCATTAGTAAATTCTGTCGAGGCCAAGGTTTGACAACCTGGTTATACCTGAACTAGTTTGATTTTCTTACAAGAAAACCAATTTTGAAGGCATACCATGTTTTTTCGCTCGACTCTGACTTCAAATATTTATATATAATCAGTATGCTTTTTGTTATGTAACTTATGTTCAAAGGCAATTTAGGATCTGGTTTTTGTTTTGTGTACTATGTATTTCCCCCCATTTTGTTCTGGAAGGTGCTAAATATACATCTGTATTTTGTAAATTTCCAGAGAAAGACGGTATTGTTTTTCTTGGATGTGGTATGGCTTGGGGCTAATTTAACAGTATAGGGTACGTTGGTCGATAATGGTATTGAGAACTGGAATTATTGGGGAAATTGTTTGGCAACTGAGGGCATTTACTAATGGCAGGAGGTCGTTATAACTCCTCATCTTTTTTTTCTTTTTTTTTTTTAGGGTTAAACCATCGTAGACGGGGTTTGAAGGGTGTCCTTATTTTTCCATTAAGCTCATATGTTGCCAAAAAATGGCTTACATCAGTTGCCCAAATGCTTACTATTACAGCTTGATTGGGATAATCCCAATTACATAATTACAGTAAAGATAACAGTAATGTGGTATAATGAGAGGTATCTGAAGTGATGAATAGATTCTTCTCTACTATGAATCCGTCCAACAGATTCGACCTGAACATGCCGAACAGAGTCCCTATACTCAAGACAGCGTCCCATCCCGAATAGATCACAGTGACAAACATCAAATTTGACATTTCTTTTTTGCAAATTGCAAGTTTGCTAGAAAGATATGTCAACCACACAAAAATTGATCTAGCAACACTTTACAGATCTACATTTAGACAATCTAAATGAAAACTAACAGCTTGCATACTAAAATTCCAGCCAGTCCCCATTAAATTAAGGCTCTCTTTAGAAAGTAGGAGCCTTATCCTGGTCATTTTCGATTGCCTAAAGTGTATTTCCTTTGATGTTTCAGATCAAAATTGTGTGTACAAAAGTCTCTAACCCGAATCAAATTGAAAGAGTGAATTCATCCAATCTAATCAAAATCTACAAATCTACTCTGTACCCTTAGAAGGAACTCGCCAAAAGTCAGTTGTTTAAACTACTTTTGACTCTCCTAACCAACTTAGGAGAGTAGATCGGAAGCCAACATGATTTACCAATAAAAGGTCGTCGGAAAATTAATGTTGGGAAAAACTTTTTGATCCGATGCTCAAACCAAAACTAGAATCCTTTTACCTCATGTTAAAACCGGAAACAAACAGAAAGAAACTAAAAAGAGAAAAACGAAAAGAAAGGAAAGGAAAAAATAAAATAAAAATCCTCAAGCATACCCATTTATTTGCCTTTACCCCATCAATCTAGATCGGAAATCAGTTACCGGAAACAGGCACCAGTGTCCGTTGACTGAGACCCAAGCACCTAGCGACGACTGGAGCATGCATATTTGAAAAACCAACCGATTCGAGCATCACTTGTTGCAGATGTTGGAAATCTGCAAGAAAACCGACAGACTAAGGTGAGATCCACCAGAGAAAAACTCGGCAACCAGTAGACCCGTTTTGAACCGGTGTTTGAGTGAAACCGACAGCCCTGCACTTTTGAGGTACCCGACCTTGACCCTGCAGTTGATTAGCCAACCTTTTTCAGATAAAAATCCACCAAAGCTACCACATGGGCACTGTAGTTGCAGCCAGCTTCGGTGTCTGTAGATCTAAGAGAAAGAGGCTGGAAAATGAAGAATGGTCGAGGGGTGAAAGGTCGAGATTGAAACGTTGGAGAGCTAAAAGGCTAAGTTTTGTTGGGGGAAAAGGATCTAGACGATGTTGGGTTCAGGCTAGTGTTAAGGTGTGGCTGAGGAAAGGTGGGGGGACCGCCAGAAGTAGCAGCGGCAGGCCCCCATTTGCGTTTTGAAAGTTAAGGGTTTCTTGTTCAGAGATGAGAGAGTCAAGTCCAGTGATGGAAATCAATGTGATATGTTATGTTATGAAATTTGAACTCCTCATCTATTTTTAAAAACTAAGTACTCACTCTGTTTCATTGAACGTGATACACTTTCCTTTTTTTGGGTTATTTTTGTGAATTTGACACACTTTGTTTTTGGTAAGATTCCTTCATTTTCATCCACTCATTCTACTTTTCTTCCTTTCTAAATTCAATTTCATCCACTCATTTCATTCACCTAAATTCAAGCACATAAGTCTAGAGCGCCATATTCAATGAAATGGAGGTAGTATTCTAAAAAGAGCAAATTTCAACACCATACTACTCCCTCTGTCCCAGGGGAACCTGCAGAGAGAGAAATCTCTCCTCAGGATTTCCCCTGGGCCCCACGTTGTCAGCAGCCATGTGCTGGTTCATAACCCAATTTTTTTCTGTGATAATCAAAATTAGGGTGGGAAAATCTTCCCACCTCTCTTTAATTGGCTGCCTTCCCGCCAAATTAAAGAGCTTGGAAGGCGCCAAAACTGTACAGTGGCGTACTGTTCATACATTACCAAAATTCTCAGAAATTAAGAAAATATTCCCTATTTATACATTCATCCCTACTACCATCAATGAACTAAAGCTGTGTAAATGAAGACAAAAAGCTGTGTAAAGATTCAACTTCATGCCAAAACCCCAAACCCATAGAAGTTTGGGTATTTTGGGGGAACCCTCAGGTAGAACATCACAAGTCATCGAGCCGTCCCGAGCCCCGTAGGTGCTGGTTGCTCTCATTTGTGCATCTTCCCATCATCATCGGGTTTTTCTTTTATACAGGGCGATGTGGGTCAAGAATCTAACTAATGAAGAGAGGCAGCACATGGCAGAGTTTCTGTTGGAGCACCACAAAGATGGAAAGATCCAGCACTCAAAAAGGGAAGAGGCAGCAGCTATGTTCGATTGCAGCATTCGTACTGTCAGCACAATCTGGGCGCTGACTAGAGCTCAAATGGCAGCCGGAGTCCAACTGGACATGCATCATCGGATGACGGGCCATCCTCCAAAAAACAAGAAAAGCATCGATATTGGTGCCTTGAGAATGTTGCCTGCAATACAAAGAAGAACCATAAAGGGTACAGCCAAAGCATTAGGCATAGGGAAGAGCAGCGTTCAACGTGCCGTCGTAGCCAAAGTCATAAGAAGTCATACAAATAGCATCAAACTTGCTTTCACCGAACATAATAAGGTATCTCGTATGTGGTTTGTTTTAGAAAAGTTAGATCCAGATCTTAGATTCAGGTCCATGGACCATGTCATACACATAGATGAAAAATGGTTCTATTTGAGTAAACCCACTGTTAGGTACCTACTTGCCCCAGATGAACAAGAGCCATACCGAACATGTAAACACAAGTCCCACATACCAAAATTGATATTCATGTGTGCAGTAAGTAGGCCAATTTGGGGGGAAGATGGTGAACTACTTTTTGATGGGAAACTAGGTATATTTCCATTTGTGCAAGATCAAGTTGCAGTCAACAACAACAAAAATAGGCCAGCAAGTATAGTGGAAAAGGTGCCAATACCAAAGATCACAAGAGATGTGACAAGAGCCAAGATAATACAAGAAGTAATTCCAGCAATCAAAGCAAGGTGGCCAACGCATTTACTGGGCAAGTTCATCCACATTCAACAAGACAATGCAAAGCCACATATTTCCAATCATGATCCAAATTTTAGGGCAGTGGCAGAAATGGATGGTTTCTACATGAAAGTTGTTAGTCAACCTGCAAATTCACCCGATTGCAACATACTCGACTTAGATTTTTTTAACTCAATTCAGAGCTTACAATAAGAACAAGCATCAGCAAATATGGGACAACTGATTGAAGCAGTGCAATCAGCATATGAAAGGGAATATGCAGTCACTTTGAACAAAGTGTTTGTCACTCATCAGCAGTTAATGGTAGAGATACTGAAAGCACGTGGATCAAACAAGTACAAGATGCCACACATGAACAAGGACATGCACATAAGGAATGTGACTCTACCAAGGTTACTGCAGGTAGATGAAGAGGTGGTGAGGGGCAGCATTGAACATCAGATCAACAAGATGGCACTGGATGAAAGCATATACCATTGCTGCATGCCCTAGGTTATAGATCGTGAGTGTACACGTGTAAAAAATTTTGGGGGTCAATTGGAAAATTTTGAAAGCCATGAACATCCCACTTTTGGTGTGAATGGGATGTTCCAAGACCAACACCGGATAAATGTACATTTTCTGCTAATGTCATTTACCCTTTTTTTTTAAAAAAAAGCTGTATGTTTGTGCCTCTATTATCATGTTTTCATTTTCACAAAAATGCATGACATCTCCTGGGAACAAGAAAACCCACTAAACATTTGAGCTACAAACAATGAACACACAAAAATCCACTGATCAAGTTTACCCATAACAGAGGGAAGATGCATACTGATAAGCTTTAGTCTCAGAATACTGAGCACACAAAATTAGTCACAGAATACTGATCAGGTATAGTTATAGAGTACTGGGCACACAAATACACAGCTCACCAGCAACTGACATGGGAGCACAGGTTCACCTGAAGACAGGGGAGCACAAATAACAGAGGGAAGATGCAACTATCTGAGACAGACACAACATCAACACAAGTACTGAGCACACAATACACAACACACAAGCAACTGACATGGGAGCATAGGTACACCTGAAGACAGGGGAGCACAGATAACAGAGGGAAGATGCAACTTTCTGAGACAGGTACAACATCAACACAAGTACTGAGCACACAAATACACAACACACAAGCAACTGACATGGGAGCACAAGTTCACCTGAAGACAGGGGAGGACAGATAACAGAGGGAAGATGCAACTAACTGAGATAGGCACAACATCAACACAAGTACTGAGCACATAAGCCACTGATCAGTGAAGAAACAAAAAACAACCATTGATCAGGAAGACACATGAAGAACTTGAACACAAGGCTAAACATTCACAATATCCCAGTGCTACCAAAAGACCTTCAGATCAAAATAATGAAGACAGACATGGAGCAAAATCACCTGATTTGCAGTCACGAATATTTCTTTGGAACTTGCATCACAGTAAGAGGTTTGAGGGTTTCCCCCTTCACATAGTTCGTAGCATCTTTCCCAGCAGACCATTTCCATACTTCCAAAACTAAAATATTCAAGAAGTAAATAAATTAGTTAGCCACAAATAGAGTATAAATCACTTATAATCTGAAACCCTAATATACCAAAACCGTAAAGCCACTTTTATTTTTACAGGCATTCATGGTAGTGGACAGAGCAAATATAACATTTTTATAGGGATTCATCACTTCCGGCACCGACGCTTTGCATTCCTGCTTTCCCTCATCCAAGGATAGAGCAAATATAACATCTCATTGCTCCCATGGTGGGTGTCGTCGGACTCACTGCCCTCCGTCTCCGGTTTCGACGGGGACTCACCTTTTAAGGCTATTGGTCCACCGCCGCCGACCCCAATGTTAGGGTTTTGCGACCCACCGCCGGAATTAACATCATTGAGGCGATGACGGTTTTTAGGGTGAACATGCCTCACCTGAGACGATGCCTTGACCCCTACAACACCGGAGACAATGTCATAGAGAGCCGGATATGACCTTTGATGGCCGATACAAGGCTTCGCCACCATTGCTTCCCCAATGATGGCGCCAGGCCTCCAAATGGAGGTTGCATCATCTGCCTCCATCTCAGGGATGACCTCTGACGGACTAAAGGTGTCGGACACATAAAAAAATGAGCATCTCCGGCATGATTGACTGGAAGAACTGGTAGAAATCGACATTCTAAACGAAGAACAGGGACCGGGGAAGATGATGAGACAAAAAATGGCTAGATCGGTAAACAAATTTGGACTGATTTGAGCATATCTGAACTAGGGTTTAGAGGAGTACATGGAGAGAATGCGAGAAGATGAGGAAGATGAATAATGAATGAGAGCGGTCAGAAATCAGAGACTAAGGTATGTGAATTCACTGCCCAAGAATCTTTAATTGGCCACTTTTGCCGGTTGGGTGGAGTAAACAAGGAGTGAATAAATTTGAAATGGGAGCTGCAAATGGGATGTTTTAAAACCTGAATTACTGGGATTGAGATTAGTGGATTTGGGTTTATTAATGTTTAATTGGGCTGATTTGTTTGTTAAATAAGTGACATTTTTGTAATATGATAAATCTAGTAAGGGTAATGTGGGAATTTCTGATGAAATTCTTAGCCAAATGAGGAAAAATTTAAAAAGTGTGCAGATTCGACTGGGACGGGGGAGTAGTAATATTGAAGGACTTTGTGTTGGAAAATGATGGTTAAAAGGTTGAAATTCGTCAACTTTTTGGGCTTCATTTGAGTGGGACCCGAATGGATTTTGGGTCGGTGGATGTCATTTTTGGGTTCTCCTTCGCGAGTACGATAAAATTGACTATTTAAACTCTCAAAACGGATCAAGGGTGAATGAGATATGGATGTTTGAAATGTCACTCTTGAAAGAGAAAAATTAGGCAGAAATTGGCCTAGATTAAATTTTCTCTGGACTGTCCAAAATGCGTATGGACCGCATGGAAGTCTCTGGAAGGCCCAACCGCATAGTATATATGGAATTGCTTGTGTGTAATTCTTAAGAGATAAGAACAAAATTCTTCCATATTTTGTGAGATCTCTTGTCTTAAATAAATATGCGGTTTACCATGTTTAATACGATGAAGAATATTTGTGCAAATATTTCTTCCATTTTCAGTAGATTTGATTCGAGTATTCATGGAATGTCTCGGATTTAATGAGTTGGTGATTGGAGAATATTCTTCTCTAATTACAGAAAATCAGAATATCATGTTTCCATGATTAGAGCAGTATAAATAGATCCTCTAAGTCATTCAGAAATTACACACCATTTCTCAAGTCCCTCCATATTCTAAACTTGAGTCTTCTGTCTGTCTTTCTCGAAGTTTCCATCTGGTGTTCTGTCAAGGTGATAGTCCTTCGGGCCTTGCGTGAATCCGAGGTAACTCTTATGTATTAATTGTTACCTTCGATGGTTTTATCCTAGGGAACGATGTCCGCGACGGGACTCATTCGTTTCAAGGGCAGCGAGTGTTACTCGTGACTCCATCATTACTTGAAACATGATTTATGCTTTGATTATTTGTAATTTAAGCGTTTCGATTGTATGCTTGAATAATTAATAAAAGTTTATTATTCTTGCATATGTTAATTGCTCGTTCAATTTTGCTGTTTAATTTTTCGCATGGTATAATCAATATATGTCCAACAGTCTTGAAACGAATGAAATTTGTTGAATTATATTGATTTGGAACTTGCAAGCGGAATGTTGATGTTGCGAAAATTTTGCTTATTATATTAACTAAAGTATGCATGCCTCAAAGAGATTTTGCATGCCCGATTCTTTCTTGGATGGAAAATTTACATTCCAAAAGTGTATGAATTAGTTTTGGTTTGTTCCAAAATTACTTTATGGAAATTGTAATATTAATCATATATTGATATGAAGTGCACGAAAGGTCGATCCTTAATATACTGTGATCGTAATTATAAAATAGCATGCTTCAATTTGCCCAGATGTAATCGAATATTATGCATGACTAATGACATGTTTAACTTGTGGATACTATGCATATTTGAACGAGCATGCCTTATTTTGAGTGAATGTGCATGTCTTAATTTGCTAAAATATGGTCAACATTGCATGCTTAACTATAGACGGGTTTGCATGCTAAACTCTTAGTGTGATGCAATCAATTTCGAAATTGGAAATTGTTTGAAACTTTATGTTTCAATTTTCTGAGAAAATGTATTTCGAGTTTTGTGGAAATCTTTTGAATTTTTTTTGGGTTTGGTTGTTTACTACGATATGACATGTGTACATATATTTAACAATAAGTGGTTTTTTGTATGTTCACATTGGTGAATCCGAGTATATACGGCGGTATCTCTTATGGAAGAAAAACTTGGCATGGAGATACAACAGGATTTGCTTGACAACCTGAAAGAGTCGAGAGTTGTAACCACGGTTTTGAAAACTACGGTTAATATACACGTTAATTAATGTGAACCATGACATATGCTATATATACATATATTGCTTGGATTATACTTGATAACCATTTGTGTGAATCTGGACGTGAACATGACTTTGTTACAAAGAGAGTTATGTGAATAATATTTGCACATATATGTCCAGTACACTAAGGCTATCGAATTTGATAGTGAATGGATTTGGTTATATTAATCCCTTAATTATGTGGGAAAATGAGTTGAGCATGTATGTTAAATTACATGGCGCAATTATGGAAATGTGCTAATTCCATGATATTCATGCTTATGAGATTAAATGTTGATATGGTAAGAAATCATATTTGATTATTTGCATGAAAGATTGAATTAAATTTACGGTAAAAAAATGCCATGAGTTTAGAATATGTGATCAGCCATTATTATTCAATTACATGAAAGCAGTGCATATGGTTGGAAATTATGAGACATGTTTAATTTCCAAAGCCCTTGAATAATGCTATAGTATTTGTTTAAATACTTGATCAAATGTTGAAATACCTATTTTGCATGGTATAATAATTTGGTGATGTGGGCTGCTCATGTTGGTTAAAGATTTAAATCATATTTGTGTGAGAATGTGCTGCTAGTGATTCATGACTTTTATATGCTTGGTCTGAGAATCGCATGCGAAAAATTGGTAAACTTCATTTGCACTTAAACATGACATCTCTCGGCAAGAGTGTAATATATTTGTGCATGAATGAAGTTTGTGACATTGGGTTATTTGATCCATGATGTATTCTCGTTCATTTAGGGACTTGATTTAGCTACATATACAAAAATTTTAGATCTATGTTATGTCTAAAATTGGGTTATGCTTTTATGTGCTATGATTATATTAATCGTTTAGGAAAGTGCCCTTTTGATGCAATGAATGGTTTCACAAGGCTTTTCCCGATGATTGACTATCTTGATTGATCGTTTACGAGCATATGGCTCACGAGTGACAATTGTTAGATTGCACAGATAGAGCATATGGGCTCGAAGTTCGACATATTCTGGTTATTTTGCATGACCTGATAAATGTGAACGTGAATACATTAGTTTACGACTATGTCTAGGGTATTGGTTCTTGTGAACCATGGTATAAACCCTAAAGCATGAGTTATCATGACTATGCTAAAAACCTTTGATTATTTGTAATCAAAGAATTGAGGGGAAAATCTCAAGAATTTGGTTGAGAAAACTAAGAATCTCGAGAATGGGAATCCCGAGACTTTTGGTCAAATCTCTTGATTTATGGTTGAAAAATCTAAGAATCATGAGAAAGGGAATCCCAAGACATTTGGCCAATTCTCTAGATTTTTGGTTGGAAAGCTTTAGAATTCTGAGATGAGGGATCCTAAAACATTTAGTCTAGAAACCCCAAGACACGAGGTTTTGAGAAACTTCACACGTGTGGGGATATTTAATAAAACCAGCCCAATGTGGGGGGTAGACGAAAACCTAAAAATTCAACGAACATATGAATTTTGATAGGTACTTGAGATGAAAAGTCGTCACGAGAGACTTGAATCAAGTTGTTCAAGTCGGGAAGAATTTGACTCGAACCAAAAGGTAAACCCAAAATCAAGTCGAGCAGTGCACTCAAACTTGAGTTGAGCAATGGACTTGAATGTGTTTCGAGCATGAAGGCACTCGAGTTTAATTTGAGTAGTCTGAAAGTAAAGTGCAGCTGTACTGAAACTTGGCTTTAAAATGGGCATGAAATTGTGTGGAGCTGATAAACTCACACTGCGCCCTAGTGAGAGTTAATCGAATCCTCGATTGATTGATACTACATCGGTTGTGGTATTGGTCATGTGAGGAAGAACGATTAATTGAGATCGGGAAGTTTAGTTATTTCTAATCCCAAGGGAATTGAATGAATAAGAGAGACTTTCACGATAAAAGATCAACACATGAAGGTGTTTTGATTGTTGAAAGGATCTAGCCCTAAAAGAACTTTCATGAGTAAGAATCTAGTGTTTGATTCATTATTGAACACACAGACTTTTAGTAAGTTGGGTTTGCATATTAACGAAACCACTTACGTGATGCACAGAAAACATATGAGGTTATCTGTGACCATGATGTGAATACATAGAATCCTTTGGGGAATGTGATTCACAATGTAGACATTTGCAAGGTCATTTAGTGATTGAAGGAAATTGCTAGAAATGATCAAGCGTTATGGGGGAGCCTTTAAGTTGGCTGGTGATTTTTTAAATAAGATACCCCAAGAAGGAGGAAAATAAAGCTCCTCATAGAGCTATCCTAAAAGTTCTTTCGAATGTGTGGGTTGGCGTATTGCGAATGTAGTAAAAGGAATACTTAAATAGTATCTTTACTAGATATGCACAATGCTGAAGTGCTATCAATCTCTTGAAATTTACAAGAAATATTATGCAGAAACTAGAAATATATCTTGATGGAAAGTGTATTTTGTGGAAGTTTCTGTTAAAGATCCTGATTTATCTTAAATGGACTTAGGAGTCAATAGATGGAATCATTAAGGATCGAGGATAAACCAACAAAGGAAACGAGATTCCATGAAATAATTTTTGTGGAAAGTGGTGATCAATAGAGAGATTGATCTACCATGAGTGCAAATCACTAGAGTACTAGTAGATTTGAACAATTAGTAAGTATATTTGTGTACTTGATGGGTGCTCTCTAGACGTGAGAATAAGTCCAAGGGTGATGGTACTGGCTATCAAGGCTTTGTGAAAGCTAGAAGTACATCTAATGGACCTAAATGGTTATTTGGAGATTTAGATATTAAAATCTGAATCGAGCAAAATGAAAAGCTCAATGCTCCTAAATGACACATCATGTGACCAAACTAATTGTTATTTAGCCAGTGATATTAAATCAATGAGTTTGATGAAGACGGATACGCTAAGAGACACGGAAAATGACCATGTCATTTATGTCTTTGAATTGATGGTTTTCTCATTGATAGAAAAAATGATACGATGATTGAGTCTCTTGGAGATATGTCGTATTCAATGGAATAGCCCTAAACATTATGAGTTACCTTTTTGTAAAAGTGAGGTGTCTCTTAAGAAGAGAACTCAAGAGTCATTGATAGTCTGTTGTACTTATTAAAGTGCACATTAGACAATTCTTACAATGTATAGTAAGATAATACACGAGTAATCTAGAAAAGATCACTGGAAACTAGCTGTGTGTGAGACTCGTGGATATGGCTTGAGTTGTGTAGAGAAATGGTTCTCTCTTGCTAGATTCATAGAGGAATCTAAGTCTATAGTGTTGGACAAAAATTGGGAAAGATATACCTTAGGATGACCAAAGCACTTTTATGCGTGTTGGTGTAGCGTAAAGCTTGTAGCTTAAAGCCATATCGATGATGGTGTGTCTCGACATAGACACTTTACCATTGGATGACTACTCTCCACGAGAATTATCGATGTTGACTACGTAAGGTCAATATGATAAGAGTTGTGATTCTTTGACGAAAGGATTGAATTAATTTCTCGACGAAGAAATTGAATCGAGAGTTAGTTGAGAACTCATCGAAAGGAATATGACTAAGTCCAATAAATGGTGGGTTACGTACGTGGACACCCAACCTATGTGACTGGAGATCCCAAGATCTAGGTTCAAAGGGATAACTAAACTGCAAATACCCATCGCGATCACTGTGGGGGTTTCATACCTCCATGTCTTATTCCTATGATGAAGAAACAGTGATGTGAATGGAGGTTAAGCATTAAATTGCTTTTAATGATTCAAGGCATCGCGTATGTAGTACTCAAAAGAGCGCAATAGTTTACGAAACTGCTCTTACGCCAAGAATCACCTATGTAAGCGAGAAGTGTGGCCGCTTCGAAAGGGAATTGTTGGGACGTAATTCTTTAGAAACCTTACAGAACTAGGCGTGTGCCATGGCCTGATTAATGGACACAACCGAGGAAAGTGTAAGGGCTAGGAAAGATGTCTGTGGGAAGTGCATTGTCGTTCACATAAGCGGTAAGGGAAGTTCAAGGACATCGCGTCTACTTCCTAACCAGTGGGCTAAGTGTACTCTCTCAAGGGAAAGTTCAAAGGGTGAAACCTACTTATCCTATGCAGCATCTATGCCGTCGAAATGAATCTATCACCAAGTCAAACTCTGTGTCTGACGTGATTGTTCTGATTCCTACATCAAAATCTATTCATGTGGGGGATTGTTAGAAAATGATGGTTAAAAGGTTGAAATTCGTCAACTTTTTGGGCTTCGTTTGAGTGGGACCCGAATGGATTTTGGGTCGGTGGAAGTCATTGTTTGGTTCTCCTTCGCGAGTACTATAAAATCGACTATTTAAACTCTCAAAATGGATCAAGGGTGAATGAGATATGGATGTTTGAAATGTCACTCTTGGAAGAGAAAAATTAGGTAGAAATTGGCCCAGATTAAATTTTCTCTGGACTGTCCAAAATGCGTATGGACAGCATGGAAGTCTCTGGAAGGCCCAACTGCATAATATATATGGAATTGCTTGTGTGTAATTCTTAAGAGATAAGAACAAAATTCTTCCATATTTTGTGAGATATCTTGTCTTAAATAAATATGCGGTTTACCATGTTTAATACGATGAAGAATATTTGTGCAAATATTTCTTCCATTTCCAGCAGATTTGATTCGAGTATTCATGGAATGTCTCGGATTTGGTGAGTTGGTGATCGGAGAATATTCTTCTCTAATTACATAAAATTAGAATATCATGTTTCCATGATTAGGGTCTCTAGAGCAGTATAAATAGAGCCTCTAAGTCATTCAGAAATTACACCATTTCTCAAGTCCCTCCATATTCTAAACTTGAGTCTTCTGTCTCTCTTTCTCGAAGTTTCCATCTGGTGTTCTGTCAAGGTGATAGTCCTTCGGGCCTTGCGTGAATTCGATGTAACTGTTATGTGTTAATTGTTACCTTCGATGGTTTTATCCTAGGGAACGATGTTCACGACGGGACTCATTCGTTTCAAGGGCAGCGAGTGTTACTCGTGACTCCATCATTACTTGAAACATGATTTATGCTTTGATTATTTGTAATTTAAGCGTTTCGATTGTGTGCTTGAATAATTAATAAACGTTTATTATTCTTGCATATGTTAATTGCTCGTTCAATTTTGTTGTTTAATTTTTCACATGATATAATCAATATATGTCCAACACTTTGATTGTAGACAGAGTCAAAAAAAAGTTTGATGAGGAAGGAGGATGAAGAAGATTCCTTTGCTGAACAAGACTGGTGGTGCAATAGAGAGAGTAGTCCTCAGCAGGGACCCAATACTCCTCCTTCAGTTGGTACTAGTAATGTAATCTGGCAAACCACCTGGCACAGAAGATGCATTTCTGGGGAAATTTGAGTTTGCTCCTCTTATAATTATGTTTCCCGGACAGATGGCACCACAAGTTACAAATCACCTCCTGTTCGAATATTGGATGCTTTAGGCAGGGAAATAGAGAGAGCTTGATCCAACTGTGCATGGTCAAGTAAAACTGGATACAATATGCATGATATTATATATGGATGCAAATACGGAGGATGCATTTATGGAATGCGTCCTCATTATTTTTTTTTTCTGTATGTAATTTAGAGGACGCATTCCATGAATGCGTCCTCGGATTTTATTTTATTTTTTAAACAATTTTTTGAAGAGGACGCATTCATGGAATGCGTCCTCACTTTTTTGTAAATTTTTTGTAACGAATTGTTAAAATTGTTTAAAAAATAATATATTCATCCTTCAAAATAATATATTTCCTGTTAATATACATTTCGCATTCCAAAATAATATACCTTTTTTAAATCAGTGTTATTAAAAATGAGTATTGAATTTGACGTGTATATTATTATTGTACACAAATTTTTTTTAGTTCCACATTTTATTAGTAAAATATATAAATTGTAATTTGAATCAGTAAAATATATAATTTGTAAATTATTCTTTATATTTTTTGGGTGAATATAGTGCATTCGTAGAATGCGTCCTCAATTTTTAAAAATTTTTTTGTAACGAATTGTTTAGAGGACGCATTATATGAATGCTTCCTCATGAATTTATTTTTTAAAATAAACAAATGTGTTTATTTTATATTTTTAATTTTTTTAAAACACTGTTTAAATTATACCTTTTTTAAATCAGTGTTATTAAAAATGGGTATTGAATTTGACATGTATATTATTACTGTACATAATTTTTTTAGTCCCACATTTTATTAGTAAAATATATAAATTGTAATTTTAATCAGTAAAATATATAAATTGTAATTTTAATCAGTAAAATATATAATTTGTAAATTATTCTTTATATTTTTTTGGGTGAATATAGTGCATTCGTAGACTCGTGTTTGTTTTACTCCCCCCGTCCCAAATTAAATGGTATGAGAGAGAATTTCACGCTCATCAAGAAATTTGTCTAATCGTTAATATGTTTTATTACGTATGATTTCGGCATACAAAAAGTTACTTTTCAGAAACTACGTGTTACGACGAATCAAACCATATAATATATGATAATATTATTGTTTATATATCTATTTAAATATGTGGTCAAAGTTGGACGGTGAATAGCGACATTTTATGAAGTATGCAGTTTAATTTGGGACGGAGGGAGTATGTTATTCTAAAAATAACAGTGCGTCTTCATGCCAAGTCAAAAAAATCATGCGGTCAAAGACTATGCATGCCAGAGATTTGTGCATGCAAATTCTACAAAGTGAGTGATGAAAAAAAGTTGTCAGGATGTTGCCAAGTCAAAATAATTAGGCGAAATTGTGCTATGCAGTAGTTTTTTTGGATGCTGCCAAGTCAAAAATTGCCGGCGCATTCTTGGATTCTATGAAAAAATTCAGGGAGGACGCATTAACACAATGCGTCCTCTTCTTTCTATGACGAAAAAAAATATTAATGCACTGAGGACGCATTTGCCAAATGCGTCCTCAGACATTCAGAGCCAAAAAAAATTAGAAAATATAGAGGACGCATTGTGCTAATGTGTCCTACACACTTGTATCCATGAGTAGATACTGGAGCCATAGATATAGAATTTTCCCGGGAAATAGATGAACTGAACACGGAAATGCTGTGAGAAAGTAAATGCCTCAAGGTCAATCAATATTAACAAGCAGAAAAAAGACTACTGAAACCAGAGTTGGAAGTTGAGAGCTAAGTTTTGAGTTAGGGGAATGGTCCAAAGATGAATAACATTTCACATCCCCAGGCTCATGAGGTTACATCCTAGGGCATCAGGGTCGTGGTTGTGGTGGGCAGGTACTGAAGCTGCTGCTCGGAAAGTCTTTTCTGATGCTGGGATGCCTCACTGTTGGGATCTTCCTCTAAACTTCACACCATATCTCTTCACTTTTGGTCAATCTCCCTTGCATCTTTCCAGTTTAACCTCCTCCTAGTACTTACTTGTCCTTGAAGATGTTCCATTTGTTTGTGTCCTCTGCACTTGCTTGGCCATTGTGCAAAGTACTGTTTGTTCTGAGGTGGAGTGCTGCACAATTGCACATATAGTTCCACTTTGCTTTTGGGCACGCTTAGCTACTCTACTTGGGCTTCCATTCCAAATTCACGCCGCCTTAACTGAATTCTATGTTACTAGGCTTGTCGCCGCAAAAACATCTTAGATAAAGCTTGGTTTTCCCTTTCAGATTGACCAGTGGGTGAGACCGCAACTTAGTTGAAGCTTTCCTCCCATTAAAGACTATTTCTTGCCAAAAAGGCAAAAATGACTGATAAAGATCCGGATCCCTGCCGAAACTAATTCTTTCAGGTACACGGTGCAGCACAATGGCGGTATAACCCCACTCAGATCCGTCGAACAAGTGATGTACGTAAAAATTGCCTGCTCGCCCACCGCCATTGATCTACGTCAAAATCTCAGGTTTGAAATAGTTGCATGTTCGCTGAACTGACGCCCCTGCTTACTCTTCTTCTTTGACAAGACAAATCCGTCAACACTTAAAAAACGCTACAGAGTTCGTAAAAGCAACAGATATTATTTGGAGTGGGCCGATAGTTAGTGTAGTATTTGACCGCTTTCCAAAATTTGTTTAGTTTCTCTATTAATTTTTATTTCTTTTTTTAATATTGCAATTCCTTCATATCATTTTTTCATTAATTACATTTACAACTTGACAAAGTTTTGGGAAATAACGTCTTTCCATATGCGTATGGAAACACGTGATTTTATTGGAATAATAGAAAAATAAAAAATCTTAATTACAATATTAAAAATTTATTATACAATGTGTAGTAGTTATAAAATTTATAATCCGATTTATGCATTCCAAAATTTTTATCTTCATTTCTTTTAATTTGCACTTTAAACCTCATTTTCCCATGACTCTTACAACTTTTCTCCACTCGCTTTTATACATCTTTCCAAATTTGTATTGTTTAATTTAATTTGATTCTTAATTTTAGTAGTCAGATATTAATTATAGAAAAATTTAAAAATTTAAAATAAATTTGATAAGATATACATTATATTAAATATTTAGATTCTAATATTTAATATTATGAAATTTTGTAAATTATTTTAATCTAATATTAATTGTGGGTTAGAAATTCTAGCACCATTGTAGATAACAGAGTTGTGACCTTTTTTTTATTTCTTTGTAACTAATACTCCCTCGTTCCCATAATTAATGGTACAATTGTTTTTTTCAAGTTAAAATTTAAAAACTTTGACACTAATAAGATCTTAAAGGAGATCTTCTAAAATTTCGCACGTGAGGGGTTATTTCTTACATAATAAAAAAAGGAAAAATAACTTGGCAGATCCTTCAGCTATTGCGATTTAACCTTTTTGACCCCCATTTTTTTTCCAATTACTTTCGTCCCTCAACTAGCAAAGCTGTTGAGTCGCGACCCTTCCGTCAGGTCAAAGCATTACCTTCAATTGAAAACATTAATTTCAAGGGAAAAATAGTCATCATCCATTTTTCCTTTTTCTTTTTTTCTTTTTCCGTTTTTTTTCATTTATCTTTTATTTTTACCATTCCCCTCTATCCCTTTCTGTTTTTATTTTATAATTTCCTATTCTTTCCCTTTCTTTTTTTCATCATCTCCAGTGTACCGAGGACGCGGCGGCGGAGGTGCTGAAATCTCGACGGCGGAATTAATGCGCCTGACGGTGGCGGGGAGGATGTCAGCTATAGGCGGTGGGACGAATGACCGGGACGGTGGCGGGCTCGGTGCCGACAAACCCTAAATCGATTTGCGCCGGCGATAGAAGGGGCGGGACGGTGGTGGGCTCGCGGTGGGACGAATGGCGGTAGTAGGGTTTGGGCTGAGCAGAATCTCGCCTGAGATGAAAGTGAGAAGAATGAGACCGCAGAGGCTTTAGGTATATAAGAATCGTAGCTCTAATTTGGGGTTTTTCCTTTTGATCAGTTTTCTTTTCTTGATTATCTTGTTAATTGTTGGAGATGTTTCATTTCCGTTTGCTTTCTGATGATGGATATATCTTTAAGTGTATTTTTTGTGTTTTGGATTGTGAGAAATCATTCTCCATTGTTTGGATTCCTTTCAGTGAATGACATTACTTTGTAGTTCATGTTCCTCTTGCTTTCACATTTCCTTCTTCTACGAAATTGAAGGGGCAAGGGCTAGGACGGTGGTGGGAAGATCGACGGCGGGAATTTTTCATGGTGTCGTCGTTGTTGGGTTTCAGCTGCTGTCAATGGAAGCTGAAGGAGAGGGTAGGCTGAATTGCAAATAAAAATGATAGGGTCAAATTGTAAATAAGAATGGTAGGGATTGGATTGCAATAAAAAAGGATGGAGGGGGGCTGAATTTGTTAATAAAAAAAGATAGGGATTGGATTTGTAATAAAAAAAATGATGGAGGGGTTTGGAATTGTAAATAAAATGATGAAAAGTCACTTTTACCCTCAATTTTATTAAAAATTTAGCAGTTAACGGTCAAAACTTCAAAGTTAACGGTTTGACAGGATGAAAGGGTCACAACTCAACAGTTTTATTAGTTCAAAGAGGAAAGTGATCGGAAAAAATGGAGGGTCAAAATGATTAAATGACAATAGTTGGAGGGCCTTCTAAGTCGTTTCGCCATAAAAAATTTATGTGGGATTTTGTTAGATTCATCTTAATGTCTATTTTTAAATATTAATTTTATATGTGTAATTATTATATGTAAATAGAGATATTAATAATCAAACATTATTATTGAATGTCATACAAAAGTAATTATATCATTAATTATGGTACGAAGGGAGTAGACATTTAAGCACTGTTTTTTTTCTAATATCATTTAAATGACATTGTCTAAGGGGTCGTTTGGTTCATGTGGAAATTCAATTCTGTGGTAATTTGTATTTCATGGGAAGTTGTTTCCGTGATCAAATTTCTAGGATATACACAAATCGTGTTTGGTTGCACATGCGGATTTTATATTTCCTATGAATTAATTTTCTGCATGTTGTTTGGTTGACTTCATTTGGGTATGCGAGAAGACGATGAAGTAGAAGGAAATGAAAAATTGCCGCGTGAAGGAGGGAAACCATAACGTTTTACGCGCCATAGTTAGGATAAAATTGTAATATCACACAAAAGTATCGCAGAATTGCATTCGACCGAGGAGGTACTCGGTAACATATTTCCCACGTTATGTGGGAAATTTAATTTCCTCCGAATTACAACTTCCCATGTATTTACTACTTTCCGTCAACCAAACAGTTCTACCAATCCTAAAATACGCAGAATTTATAATCACCGTGTATGGTACGCATACCAAACGACCTCTAAGTATTGCTTAACGATTCGTAGAATTATGTTTCGTGTATTGATTATTTTGTTATTATAATCAAATATTATAATATTTATTTTCAGAAATTTATTCAAACTAGACGATATGGAACTCGAACCCTATCTCTAATAAATATAATTAATATTTGATTTTAAGAGAAATAATATTTGGTTTTAAGAGAAATAAGAATATTTGGTTTTAATGAAAAACTCAGTATTTCAACCAGCAGAAACGGTATGTAAGTATACCAATTGCTTCAATCTCCAAAAACACATCTCTTGTAACATCTTTTTAAATGATCGGTCCTCAAAACTATTCATATAAGGGGTGGATATAGTTTTTGGAAAAACATGATTTAAATTTCGTTACAAACAAACTGTAAAGTTAAGAGGTATTCATTGAATATTTTAATTGACAATTTTGTGAACATATTTGGAAACGAAAGTCTTTCCATGTTGGAATGCGGACAACATATTTACGCCTACAGAGTTAATGGGAAAAAAAGAGAGAATATTATGATATTTGTGATTTATGGAAATCTGAATATTCAACTATATATTAGGCATGTAGAAGCATAATTGGTTTATGGAAAATCCCTACAAATATGGTGTTGATATTATCGAATATATGGAAGATATTGTGATAAGGAAAATCCCTTTGGGATTTGGATATGCTTCAAGAAGCAGATAAGGAATAGGAATATTATGG
The DNA here is from genome assembly GCA_037428765.1 of Rubia yunnanensis. NCBI lineage: Eukaryota > Viridiplantae > Streptophyta > Magnoliopsida > Gentianales > Rubiaceae > Rubia > Rubia yunnanensis. The sequence goes on along the minus strand of CM075069.1, from coordinate 56,106,661 downwards.
AGATAATCATGGAGAGTTCCGATCTGCTCATGGCTTTAAAAGGGGACACCACGGCTGCGTTCAATACATGGATTTAATAGAGAAAATCTGCACACAGATTTTCATCCTTTCGAGAGAATTGCAAAGAGCCAGAATTCTATGTTCCAACATACGTGACCTGCCGTTCAAAGTTCAGAATCATATGCCTTAAATCCTTGAGAGGAGGAGATCCAGCGTCGACGAGTTTTGATGTCAGAGGGAGTCTGATCAAGGCGGATCGGTAGCTAGGGGAGCCAACAAAATTCACACGTTTGATTAGTAAAGATAAGTATTTTGTATGGTGTACTCGGTACTGTATCTTTCTAATTAATGGATTCATTCTGAACTGGGCCAGGCCCTGCAGATATAGGTGGATTTCACCGAACTGCGTAACCAAGTGTTGTGTCTTTAATGCTTTACTTTATTGCATACTTGGTTAGATATGTTATGTTGGAACATACTAGTAATAATTAAGAGAATTCGGTAAAACCAAATTACATTTGGTATCAGAGCTTGGTCCCTTATTTTTCCCTTGGTTGTGACAAGGAAAGTGTGATCCGGTTTTAGCATGACAACCAAAGAAGGAGTTTTGGTGTCTCGGCCACCTCTGCTGGAAGGCAATAACTACAATTATTGGAAGACACGAATGAGAGTTTTCATCAACTCATTGGATGAACTTGCATGGTACTATGCTGAAAATGAGTGGAATCACCCTACTGAAGATGCTGATACAAACTCTAAGGCGAAAGAATGAGAGTCAAGTCAAAGGGAGTATAAACTCATAGACAAATCTAATTGGACCCCTAATGACCTCAAGGCGTCTTTGGCGAATTCAAAAGCACTAAACACTATCTTCACCGCGGTTGATGAAAACCAGTTCAAACTCATCTCTACATGTCATCAAGCCAAGAAAGCATGTGATATTTTGCAAACTGTTCATGAAGGAACTAGTCGAGTTCGAGAATCTAAACTACGTATGTTGGCTACTAAGTTTGAGGAACTCAAGATGGAGGAAGATGACACTATTGCTATATTCAACGGAAAACTCAAGGACATCTCCAATATGGCGTATCAACTTGGAAAAGTCTACAAAGAGGCTAAATTGGTGAAAAAGGTCTTGAGATCACTTCCCAAAAGGTTTGCAATGAAAGTCGCAACAATAGAAGAAGCAAGAGATGTAGCTACCATGAGTTTAGATGAATTAATGGGATCATTACTGACGTATGCAATGACATTCCAGCCAGCTACAAAAAGGGTTCAAAAGGAGTTGGCATTCAATACATCCTCATCAAAGGATAATCATGAATCCGATAGTGATGATGAACTTGACAAACTTGCACTTATCACGAAAAACTTCTCAAGAATGATGAAGAAGCAAGTAAACAAGAAATCTCAGGAAAGGTATGGTGGAAATAGAACAAGGCCACAAGAATTTGGAGACAATCGTGGGACGAGATTTGAACAAGGAAATCAGCAGGTCTCTAGAAATAAAAGTGGTGAACCATAACAGCCTGGACGAATTCAATGCAGAGAATATGAATGATATGGTCATATTCAGGCTGAGTGTGCAAATACCGGGAAAAGCAAGGAAAATAATATGTCACCTCATGGAGTGAAGATGAAGAGGACGACAAAGATGAAGAGGAACTCACAAGTAACTATGTGGCGTTTGGAGCGAAAATTCATGATGCATCAGATGATGGATGTTCCAACACATCAGACAGAAACGAAGTCTATGTTCCAACATAGACTCATATGAAGTATCCAGTAATGAAGATGATGGACTCGCTGTAAATGATGAAGAGATCTACAACACTTATGAAAATATGTATGCTATGTGGCTCCAAGTAGTTGACATAAACAAGGAACTGAAGGAAGAAAAAAAATGCAATTGACGGAAATAGAAAAAGAATTGCTTGTGGAAGTTGCTGAACTTAAAAAGGAGAATGAAGATTTGAATGCAAAGCTAATGTTAGCAACCAACAGAGCTAAGACTTCTGAAGCATTAATTTCTAAGCTAAACTCTGGAAAACAAAACTTGACGATATTCTGGACATGGGAAAGAACTTTAGAGATCGACACGGAATTGGGTATCACAACTCACTCAATAACACAGTCACACTCAAGCCTGAGACATAATAGATACTCAAGAGTACAATAACTCTCAAGAAAAAAAATTGAAAGGTAAAAAGGGAGTTTGGCAAGCCTCATCAAAGGAAACCTCTCGCCTATAGCTGTTGTTCATATCAAGGCCACTCAGAGGAGCACTACCAGAAACTGATCAGAGACCTAATGGCAGGACGTCAGTTCTTGGTATGTTCCAACATAGGCGAAGTCCAGAAAATAAATATGGTCAGAAAGGTATGGGTTGTCAAACATTCTGGTACATGCTTTGTAGTACATACTTCGCTTATATCATATTCCAGAGATTCGTGGTACTTTGATAGCGGCTGCTCTCGCCACATGACCGGCACTCAAGAATTCCTCATAAACATCACACCATACGATGGGAGTTATGTTACGTTTGGTGATGGAAAGAAGAGTAAAGTGCTTGGAAAAGGTGAACTACAAATTGAAGGATTTCTAGTATTCAGTAGTGTGCTGTTTGTTGAAGACTTGAAGGCCAATCTGCTGAGCATAAGCCAATTGTGTGATGACAATATGACTGTGGAATTTTAGAAAGACAAATGCATAGTGAAACACGAATAAGCCAAGGTTCTTTTAGGTATACGATCATCAGATAATTGCTATTTGCTAGAACAAGAAGTACGGTGTATGATATCGAAACAGGACGAAAGATTCCTAAGGCACAGGAAGCTCGGTCACATCAATTACAAAATCTTGGTGAAAATTACAAATGCAAAGGCTGTACGAGGTAAGCCTACCTTAACAAGCAAGGGCGAAATTGTGTGCGGACCATGTCAACATGGTAAACAAATTCAATCTCCCCACTTTTCAGTTTAATATATAACCACCCCAAGAAATATGGAATTATTACATATGGATTTGATGGGTCTGGTCAATACACCTAGTATAGGTGGAAAGAAGTATATCTTTGTATGTGTTGATTATTTTTTCCAGATTTACATGGGTAGCTTTTCTAAAAGAAAAACCTGATACGATGGAAGTATTTTGAAGTCTGGTGATAAAGTTACAGAATGAAAAAGGTAGTCCAGTTGGGAAGATTGTTCGAATTCGTAGTGATCATGGTAGAGAATTTGAAAAATTCTTAATTCACTGATTTCTATAATGAGCTTGGGATTCAACACGATTTTCTGCACCAATCACTCCTCAGCAGAATGGTGTTGTAGAATGGAAAAACAGAACCTTGCAGGAGATGGCTCGAGTTATGTCGGCCGAGAAAGAAATTCACAAAAAATGGTGGGCAGAAGCCATTAACACGGCTTGCTATACAATTAATTGAGTATAATTGCATCCATTCACCAGCAAAACATCCTACGAGATTTGGAAGGGTAGGATGTTTTGCTGGCGAAAGTATGAGATATTTGGTTTCCTACCCTTGGCTACATCCTCAGAGACAGAGATCACTTGGCAAAATTTGATTATCGTAGTGATACTGGAATCTTTCTTGGTTATTCTGTGAGTAGCCGGGCTTATCGTGCTTATAACCATCGGATAAACACACTCGTGGAGTCTATAAATGTTATTGTGGATGATTCTGAAGAAGAACAAAAGTCAGATGTCGTAGAAGATAAACCTGGTAACACTCATGTTCCAACACAGCCTCACCAACCTGATAAGGCAGATACATCGCATGTTGGAACATCTAATCAGACTGATGTTGAACCAGTTGAAACTGAGCATGTTGGAACATTATCCCCCACTTCCGTATCTTATGTTCCAACACAGGATCAACCTGAATCAATGGCACGGAGTACTCGATCAGTTCCTCGGGTGGATTACAGGAAGTTGGCAGGATTACAATGCTTCATCTCTCTCATTGAACTAAAGAATTACAAGGAGGCATTACTGGATGAATACTGAATTGCTGCAATGTAAGAAGAACTAGGTCCGTTTGCAAGAAATGATGTATGTTATCTCACTCCTTGCCCTAAAAGTGTAAATGTCATTGGCACAAAATGAATTTTCAAGAATAAATCTGATGCTAACGGACATATTACTCGAAACAAAGCCAGATTGGTAACTCAAGGATATACACAAGTTGAAGGTGTTGACTTTGATGAGACATTCGCACCAGTTGCCAGGTTAGAGTCAATTTGAATTTTACTTGCTATTGCCTGCTCTATAAACTTTACTCTGTATCAAATGGATGTTAAGAGTGCGTTTCTAAATTGTGTGGTAAATGAAGAATTTTATGTGGAACAACCTAAATGATTTGAGGATCCTCACTATCTTCGTCATATGTATCGCCTCAAGAAGACTTTATATGGCTTAAAGCAAGCACTCAGGGCATGGTATGAACGACTTACTAAATTTTTTTCTTAAGAAATGTTATCATCGAGGGGGAGTAGATCGCACTTTATTTGTGCTTGATAAGTCATCAATAATTCTGATTGCTCAAATTTATGTGGATGATATAGTATTCGGCTCTACTTTACCATCTATGGTACAGGATTTTGTCACAGTTACGCAGGCTGAATTTGAAATGAGCATGGTTGGAGAGCTCACATACTTTCTAGGACTGCAAGTTAATCAAGGAAAACATTGCCTGTTCACAAATCAGAGTAAGTATGCTCTTAATCTAGTAAAGAGATTTGGTTTAAGCAATGCCCGAGCAGTTCAAACACTTATGGGGGTTTCTGACAAACTAGTCAAGGATGAGAAAAGAGTCGCAGTTGATCAAAAATTATACAGGGGAATAAGTGGGAGTCTATTGTATTTAACAGTAAGTAGACCAGATATATGTCTCAATGTAGGGATATGTGCAAGATTTCAGGCTGATCCAAAGGAGTCTCATCTCACTGCAGTTAAAAGAGTTATTCGATATGTAAGTGAGACTTCTGAGTATGATGTCTAGTATTCGAAGAATCGAGATTCTAATTTAATTGGGTACAGTGATTCTGATTGGGCTGGTAATACTGGTGATCGAAAGAGCACTACAGGTGGATGTTTCTTTATTGGCATGAATCTGGTTTCTTGGTATAGTAAGAAACAGAATTCGATCTCTTTGTCTACTGCGAAAGCTGAATATCTTGCTACTGGAAGTTGTTGTGCACAATTGTTATGGATGAAGCAAATGATGAATGGCTATGGAATTCATCAAGGCCCTTTGAAGATCTTATGTGACAATACAAGTGCTATTGATATTTCAAAAAATCCAGTCCAGCATTCTCGAACTAAGCATATTGACATAAGGCATCATTTTATTAGAGATCTTGTTGAAAGGAAGGAATTTGTGGTAAAATATATTCCAACAGACGAGCAATTTGCTGATATCTTTACAAAGCCATTGGACACCGCCACTTTCGAAAGTCTCAGACAACACTTAGGTGTTTTTCAAATTTGTCGTAATTCTTGCATTTATTTAGCTGTAAATATTTTATTGCATTTCTGTTTAGAAAATAAAAAAAATAAAGAGAGAAAGAAGAAATTTTCTACAAAAATAGAAGTTGTATAGCTATGGTATGTTGGAAGTTAGTATGTCTTGAGTTGACAAGAGAGAAAAGAAGCATCATTGTCGATCTTGGAAAAAGAAAAAGTTTTCACGGCAAACGAGGAAGTGAAGTGAAAAGTTTGTGTTGGTTTCAAAGTTGTTTAAATCTCTACAAATCCCTCTTTTTTCGGCCACTCTCCCACTCATCTTGGTTTCTTTCGGATTCTTGTTGCCAAACTCCTCCACAATTTTTCTCTACGCAACAAATCTTTGACGAAAGATGTCTTCAAACCCCAACTCTCCCACAGTCGAAGAAGAAACCCAAGAAACTCTTCAATCCCTGGAGGATGACTATGTTGAACAAAGAGAAGAGAATGTAGAAGCTGGTGTTTAAGCTTCGGTGGTGACGATCAGGATGAACACTCCAAAGACAAAGGAAATGGTCTATATCATAAGGTAACAGATCTTGATCCTCCAACTCTTAAAATTCTTGGAATAGAATTCAATACTGTAGATGAGATTTTTGAATGGCTGGAAGAAAAGAGAACTACAGTAGATTTGACCAAGATTAAGAGTATAGATGGGGAATTCTTGAATGTTAATGTCAAAGAACTCGTGTTCGGTGATATTGGAAATCTATGGGATATTAAGAATTATGAAGTTAAATTTCTAAGGGGGAAATATGAAGTGTACAGAGGGAAGGATAAATTTCATGTCTACTCATCTATTCCTTGCCAGAGCTATGTTAGCATTAAGGAGACAAGTGGTGCTGAGGAAACAAGATTGGAAGTTATTAAGTCTACTGATATAATGCATGTAGGATTTTTTTTAATTCTAAGGCTGCTCAGAGAATGGAGGAACTGAGAAAATCGGTGATAATTGAAGTTTCTGACAGCGAAGAAGAAGACAGTGTTGGCTATGTTCAAACACAGAATGCAGAGGCTGAAAATATTGAGGAGATGGAGATTGATGATGAAGATATGTGAGGTGAAGACCAGGTTGAGGTAACTGGTGATGCTGATGTTGATGGAGACCATACTGGAGGGTCTATTTCTAGACAAGGTGAACCAGATGAAGACCAGCATGTTGGAATACAAACTGTTGAAGAAGAAGGGGATAGAGATACTGAGTATGTTCCAACACAGGAACAACATGAGTTGAAATGCTCCAGTGATGAGGTGTTAGATAAGTTCTTACAAACTGCTAGGGGCAAGAGAAAGGTGGTTGCTACAGAGCATTCTCCACCAACCAAAAAGGCCAAGAAAACTCAGACAGCTCCCAAGAAGAAAGTGGTGCCACCTGTGCATGTAAGTGAAACACCGCTATTCTCTTATTTTGATATAAACTGTGAAGAAATGGAAGAAGTATTTGCAGAGAGGAAGGTGATCTCTAAGAGACCCGTAGACCTAGAAGCATACAAGGCTAGTGGGTTTTCTAATTTTTTTGGAATTAATAGGAATGAAAAAGGCTGCCACTGTACAGCTTCAGTACAATAGACATGTAGTCATTGAAGTGTACGCCAATTTGATGGCTGGAAATTTAGAGGCCGATTCCCCCTAGTTTGAAATGGTGTATGTAAGGGGGAAGATTATCGACTTCTCAGTTGCCAAGATAAACAGGAATTTGGGGCTGCATATTCCAGAATTGGAGGGAGTGTTTCCAGATGATCTAGGAGTGATGGATGATTAGAGTCTGGAGGTAATCTCAGGAGGATACAAGACCAAATGGCCCAAAACTGGTTATTCACAAGCTTCCTGTCTATCATCGAGATTCTTTGGTCTGTACCAGGTAGCGGTAAACTGCTGAATGCCATCCTCAAACACTACTGCCTTGACTAGAGAAATGGCTGAACTGTTGTATCGTGTTGGAACACAGAAATCAGTAAGCCTTGGGTTTTTTCATACAGCAGAATCTAATGAGGCAAGCTACGGCCCCAAAGGCAAAACATGATAATGTGTATCCCTGCTTGATTTCTGTGATGGCTAAGAGTGCCAAGGTGAAGGGGAAGACGAAAGATGTGATTATAGATACGGAGTTCCTACGGCCTAACAAGAAGACCTTTGGTATGATGCACGTCCATGATCTTCCTTGGAATCCTGAAGTCTCTACATCTGCAGCTGCTGAAAGCACAACCAAATTGGTGGTACTGAATGCCAGGTTAGGAGCGATATCAATTCAAATGGCAGCACTGGAAGCAGAGAAGGCTAAACTCGAGGTGGAGAAAGTGCAACTGAAGGCCTAGACTGCTGCTCCTGAACGAGAAGGATTTTCCGATGTATCTATGTTCCAACATAGATCTAGTGTTACATACTGGGGAAGCCTGCTTTCAGTTTATGTCATTTTTTTTGTGCCTTTGGCATCTTCATGTTCCCAGGGGGAGAATATTTTGGCTGTAATCTTATTAGTATTATTTTGATGTTAGATGGTATTCTAGCATTCTGGTATTCTGGAATTCTGGTATTCAATTGGTATTCTTTTATATTAGATTCACTATTTTTCATATGTTCCAACATAGGTGAAGTTTGCGAAGACCTATGTGTTCGTCGTGATATTAATGACCAAAATGGTTGGGTCCACAAAATGACAAAGGGGGAGATTGTAAAGTCAAGAGGTATTCATTGAATATTTTAATTGGCAATTTTGTGAACATATTTGGAAACGAAAGTCTTTCCATGTTGGAACATGCGGACATCATATTTACACCTACAGAGTTGAACGGGAAAAATGACATAATATTATGGTATTTGTGATTTATGGAAATCTGAATATTCTGCTATATATTAGGCGTGTGGAAGCATAATTGGTTTATGGAAAATCCCTACAAATATGGTGTTGATATTATCGAATATATGAGAGATATTGTGATAAGGAAAATCCGTTTATTTATGGGATTTGAATATGCTTCAAGAAGGAGATAAGGAATAGGAATATTATGGAGATAAGGAATAGGAATATGATGGAGATTAATCATGGAGAGTTCCGATCTGCTCATGACCTTAAAAGAGGACACCACGACTGCGTTCAATACATGGATTTAACAGAGAAAATCTGCACACAGATTTTCATCCTTTCGAGAGAATTACAAAGAGCCAGAATTCTGTGTTCCAACATACGTGACATGCCGTTCAATGTTCATAATCATATGCCTTAAATCCTTGGGAGGAGGAGATCCAGCGTCAACGAGTTTTGAGGTCAAAGGGAGTCTGATCAAGGCGGATCGGTAGCCAGGGGAGCTAGCAGAATTCACACGTTTGATTAGTAAAGATAAGTATTTTGTATGGTGTACTCTGTACCGCATCTTTCTAATTAGTGGATTAATTCTGAACTGGGCCAGTCCTTACAGATGTAGGTGAATTTCACCGAACTGCGTAATCAACTGTTGTGTCTCTAATGCTATACTTTATTGCATACTTGATTAGATATGTTATGTTGGAATATACTAATAATAATTAAGAGAATTCGGTAAAACCAAATTACACAAACTTATAGATGTATCTTTTATACTCGTAATCCAAGCATATATCTTTATGCAAAACAACTCTAATACAATGCATAAACCCTCACAATTAAAAAATTAGTATTTTCCCAGCAACAGATATTTTCAATAATACCTAAACAATTAATTTAGAAATTTGGGGTGATTAATATCTTGTTTATTTGTTTGTTTGTTGGTCTTCTGGAGATAGTAAAATGTTCAAGCATACCACAATTGCAATTTTGCAAACTCTAATATCAGGTTTGGAGATCTTAAACAACCCCTCCCACTTTGAGTGGAACTTATTTTTAAAAAAAATGTAAATGAAGGTGTTAAAGAAATAGAATACCTTTCCTTGTAGGAAATGTTATAGATGCTAGTTACCTTATAGAATTACTTTCCTTATGGAATTAGTTATACATTGTAGTTTCCTCATAGACTTAGAATCTTATTCCTGTTAGACTTTGGTTTGATGTAACTCTATATATTGTAACCCTCATCATTGATGAGATGTGTCATTGATGTGATATCAATGCACCATAATTAAGTCCTCTATATTTTATCAAGGCATCAGAGCCTAAAATTCTGAAACATTAAAAGAAAATTCCGCTGCCTTTTTCTCGAGCTCCCGCCGCCGCCTCTCGGCCGTACGTTCCTCCACGTGCCGTCGTGTCGCTGTCTGAAGCTCGCCGTTTGTCGCTAAATCGCCGATCGCCACCGCCACCGTCTGGCTGTGGTAATCCGTGTGTCGCCTCTCCTGATTAGATCGGTATGTGCGTTAAGCCACACAGGCCGATCCCAAAGCTCACGCGCCGCCGCATTCCCCTCATGCATCGTCGCCGATCCGATCCACCGCCGGTTGCTGCACCTGCTGCTGATCCGTACCTGATTTTGCACTTTATCTGCCTCCATAAGTAATCCCGAAGAACAGGCCCATACTGATGTTGGTTTTGAGGCTACTGCGCTTCAGAACAACAATGGCTATGAGGTAATTGCGACTTTACTGAAACGGTTGCAGTTGCAATGTGGCCCTAAAATACCTATACATGTTGGTCATTTGTCGACTAAGCCCTACTTCATTGGCTCTTCTGACGGACCTGGTTTGGTTATTGCACCCACCATCCTGAAGGGTCAAGAGAATTACCTTGAATGGTCTCCTACAAATACTGCTTTTACTGAAGCTGAATACTACTTCTACCCCTACTGAGATTTTATTTATTTTTTATTTTTTTAATGATTAGCAATTTCATAATGTTCTTCGCAAGTTGGGCATTCTTGCATCATGCTCCAACTTGAGGGAGGGTGTTAAGGAAATAGAATACCTTTCCTTGTAGGAAATGTTATAGATGCTAATTACCTTATAGAATTAGTTTCCTTATGGAATTAGTTATACATTGTAGTTTCAGACTTAGAATCTTATTCCTGTTAGACTTTGGTTTGCTGTAACTCTATATATTATAACTCTCATCATTGATGAGATGTGTCATTGATGTGATATCAATGCACCATAATTAAGTCCTCCATATTTTATCAGAAGGCGAAGTAAAATTTCGAAATGAACAACTCACCCTTGTTGAGGAGAGCTTGGTGAGATTTCACGGTGTATAATCAATAGAAATCCTAATCATCATCATACAAACTCAAAAATCTATCAAAACTAAGGCAGATAAATTAACTAAAATCCAGAACAACTAGACCGTAGTTTATTCAGCGCTACAATCCCATCGGCAAAGTGCAACTTAAGCAGAATTGACAGAAAATAAAACTTGCAGTGAAAATCATAGAAACATAATAACAAAAGCTAAAACCGAAAAAAAATTATAGCATAATCACACTAGTAGAAAGCCTCCTACTAAAGGCAGTAAGGGAAGGCGGTTCAAAGAAAACCGCCTTTAATTTGAATTTCCGAGGTTGGAAATTGGTGATTGTGTACGGTTCTAAAAATTGAAGGCGGCTTTTTATTGATTAAAGGCATTTTTTCGTGAACCGCCTTTAAATAAAGGTGGTTCAAGGCAGAACCACCTTTAATTAGCCCTAATTAAAGGCAGTTATGTCTAACCACCTTTAATGACAGTTTACGAACTCGAAAAGGGGGAACGATAGTGTTTATGAACTCGGAATCCCATTGTTTGGGAACTACAAAGAAAAGAAACACGTTTCGAACTCGGAAAGGCGTCGTGTCTATTTTTCGAGTTTGGAATGGTATTGTTCTGGTCTTCAAAAATTTGGGGTAAGGTTTCCGAGTTCGGAAACGACCCTGTATATTAAAAAAATGCGCCCATTTCCATTAAATGCCACAAAACCCAAATTTTTTAAAGAATAAGCTCATTCATTCATTGCCCATCATCCATTAACCATTGTTGTGCTTGAGAATTCATCATTTCGAATTGGAGAAGGTTAGTTTAATCCAAATTATCATGTTTACCATTTTCTTGAAAAAATTGAATGTGTATTTAATGCTTCCTATGTATCCATATTTACAATTATGGTTTGAGATTAACTAGGCTTTTGATTATTGTTGAATGGATCCTCATGTGCTACATTTTAATTAACTTTTAGGAGAATGGATCGAGAGGAACTAATTGGTAATTATCTTAGGAAATCACCCGAGTACATTCCATTGGTTGAATCATTTGTTTCATTTGCGTTTGAACATGCTTCTAAAAATGGTTCTTCGCGGGCAAGATGCCCTTGTAAGCATTGTAGAAATGATGCGTATTTAGGGAGGAAAAAAGTTCCAGGAACATCTCATAATGAGATGGTTCCAAACTAGGCACACTCGTTGGGTATGGCACGGGGAAGTTGTGGGAGCCTCTCCTTCCAATGAATTGGAGACACGACGACAGTTGATGAATTAGATGGTAACGCCGAGTTTGACGAAATGGTGGAAGATATTGCGAGGGAATTCAAAGGTAAACCAGTGTCGTTACAAGCTTTAATTGAGGATAAAGGGACGCCTTTGTACAATGGTTCGAAAAACTCGATTCTGAATGCAAGTCCACGGATATGAACTTGAAGGCAAAGTTTGGATGGACAGACAAGTCGATGACCGAGGCTCTCGAGTTGTTTAGGGATTTGCTTCCCGAGGGTAATTTATAAGTTATATGCTGCAAAACAAATACTATGTCTGATGGGATTAGAATTGCAAAAAATCCATGCATGGCCGAACGATTGTATGTTGTATAGAGGGGAAGTAGATAAAGATCGAGAAATTTGTTGGGTATGTGACGAGTCTGGTTACAAGTTGAAGAGAGGTGCGATTGTGGTGGGTGCGGAAGTTCCATTGAAATCGAAGGAAAGGACACCGGAAAAAGTTTCATGGTACCTCCCAATTCTTTCCCGTTTGAAGAAGTTGTATGCTTATAGTGAAGACACCAAGTTGTTGCATTGGCACGCAGATAGAGACTGACCGATGAATGATGTCCTAACACATATTTCCGCCGGGGAGCCATGGAAATAAGTTGATACTCTGTACCCTGAACGATTTCCAAGTTCGGATATAATAAATACAGATTATTACAACTGACTGAACTATAAATCAAACAAACATAAAAACTAACAATACAAATTCATCGTGAAAAATAAAATTTTGGAAACATAAGACACTCGCTAAGGCAGAAGGACAACCGGATAAATTAACTAAAAGCTTTATTAATTTTATATCTATTCATTATTTGAAAATTTTATTTATATGTTTGGCAAAATCTTGCAAAAGACTATCTTTCCATAGGTTTATGGAAAGATGTGGTTTAATTAGAATACTAAAAGGTAAAAGGTATAAGTTGCTATATTAAAAATTTATTATGCAATGTGTAATAGTAATAAAGTTTATAACAAAATTCACACAACCAAAAAATTTTATCTTCATTTATTCTAATTTACACTTTAAGCTTTGGTATTTCTATGACTTATGAAAATACCGTCTTTCAAGAGATGGACTCTATATGTTTTGTATATTGATTATTTTGTTAATATAACGATATAATTATATGGCAAAGTCTTGGGAAAGACCATATTTCATAATGCTTATGGAAAGACGGAACACCCACAGGTGTACCCCAGTGGTTGGGACATGGGTGGGAAAGCCAATAAACCTAGGTTCGATCCTCGGCAGCGGCAGTGTGGGGAGTTCTTGCTTTGCAAGGCTCCATTGTCAAAAATTTTATCTTCCTTCCTTCTAATTTGTGGTTTAAACGTTTTTTCATGACTTATGCAAAGACCGTATTTCAGGAGATGAACTCTAATTATATTATTTATTTTTCAGAAGTTATTTATTCAAACTAGACGACATGTCACTCGAACTCGAACTCTACCTCTAATGAATATAAGTAATATTTAGTTTTAAGGGAAATAATATTTGGTTTTAAGCGATGGCAAATTCTTGGGAAAGACGATCTTTCCATAGTCTTATGGGAAAATGAGGTTTAATTCAAATAATAAAAGATAAAAAGTCTTAATTGCAATATTAAAAATTCAGTATGCAAATTGTAGTAGTTATAAAATTTATAACCCGGTTCATGCAACCCAAAAATTTTATCTTCATTTATTCTAATTTACACTTTAAATCTTGGTCTTTCCATGACTTATGGAAATACCATCTTCAAGAGACGGACTCTTAAGAGATATAAGTTGTACACAAAATGACGAGTCCGTCTCTTGAAAGACGATCTTTTCATAAGTTATGGAAAGACCAATGTTTAAATTGCAAATTAGAAGAAATTAAGATAAAATTTTTGGGTTGCATTAATCGAGTCATAAACTTATAATTACTGCACGTTGCACAAGAAGATTTTTATTGCAACCAAAACCTTTTACCTTTTGATAATTCTAATTCAATCCCGTCTTTCCAAATGCTTATGAAAAGACGTTATTTACCAAGACTTTGCCCAAAATAATTGTATAAATTTTCCATTAATAAATTTAATAAAATTTGATTTGTTGTGTCACTGATCATTCGATGTAATTTGAAACATAAATGACGATTTTTTATTACATTTAATTGTCTTTATTTTAGGAATTTTCATATTTATATTGTTTGATCTTATATTATATTGCAAACATAATTCAATTATCTCAAACACCATATAATAGAAATTGTTTGCTTTGGTGCTATTAATCGGGGATATTGAAGTCATTTTGACTAAACTGAACCCAAGTTGTCTAAAATTAACATACTAATATTATAATATGTTACTGATTTCATTCTTCATCCCAAGCACCATTTAATAGAAATTATTTGCTTTGATGCTGTCAACCGGGGGATATTGAAGTCATTTTGACTAAACTGAACCCAAGTTGTCTAAAATTAACATACTAATATTATAATATGTTACTGACTTCATCCCAAGCACCATATAATAGAAATTGTTTGCTTTGGTGCTGTCAACCGGGGATATTGAAGTATTTTGACTAAACTGAACCCAAGTTGTCTAAAATTAACATACTAAAATTATAATATGTTACTAATTTTATTCTTCTTTTTTTTTTTAAATTAAAACCATCCATAGATGGGGGAAATTCTATTAGGCCTTCCCAAGCCGAAAAAATAGACAGAAAAGAAAAGCCGAAGCAATAGTAGGATATACATGAATGCTCACTGGCTAATAGAGCAACACTTGTTGCCCCCAAAAAGAATGAGAAGAAATGCATATTAGCATCAAGTCAGAGGCCTCTTTATCTATGGTGGAAAGGATCGAAACTTATTAGTGAATCCAAAAAGAAACACAAGGCAGTCGAAACCCTCTCCACATAAAGAAAGAGCTAGCCTCCATATACTAGCCTGAAGTTGAAATGTAAAACTAAACTAGCTGCTTGCAGAAGAAGAGAGGTGGCCAGTAGTATCCACCCTTAGCAACATGTGTGATCAAACCATCTGTGTCCGAATCCAACTACAGAAGCAGCAAGGAGCCCTATTTCCATGAAGCCTGATATCAACATTTGATCTGCAAGAAAAAAGATTTTTGACTGAGTAGCATCCGAACTAGGAGGCAATCCGCAGTGAAGGAGTATTCATTTGGTCTAGTCTAACTAAGCCCTGGACTCGGTTAGGCAGCAGAGAAAAATGTGGAAAAGCCAGGTTACATTTTTGTGACAAGCAAGTTTTTGCCAAAAAATGAGCAACCTGGTTGGCTTCCCTAAATATGTGCATAATGTGTATATCTCCCAAAGAAAAATGAATCTCATCTGCTAAATCAAACAGTTGCCAAGGGGATCTTAATGGATCAGTAGCATATAGCACAGCATTAAGGCAGTCTGATTCCATGCAAACAGTGGACAGAGAATTGGAAAATTGAATAGCAAATGAAATAGCTTTTAACTCAGCTTCTAGGGCAGATTTTGCATTAGTAAATGAGGTATAGGCTTCCTTAAAACACCCTCTACAGTCTCTAATGATCATGCTAAGGCCACACTTATTTGTCTTACAGTACCAAGCAGCATCCACATTTATTCTTCACTATATATAATGAATCATAACTTGTTAACATACTAATATTATATTTTATTACTGATTTATCTCAAGCACCATATAATAGAAAGTGTTTGCTTTGGTGCTGTCAACCGGGGATATTGAAGTCATTTTGACTAATTTGAACCTAAGTTGTCTAAAATTAACATACT
Organism: Rubia yunnanensis; assembly: GCA_037428765.1. Lineage (NCBI taxonomy): Eukaryota > Viridiplantae > Streptophyta > Magnoliopsida > Gentianales > Rubiaceae > Rubia > Rubia yunnanensis. The sequence continues at coordinate 56,090,975 of CM075069.1, read as the reverse complement.
AATATTATAATATGTTACTGATTTTATTCTTAACTATATATAATGAATCATAACTTGTTAACATACTAATATTATATTTTATTGCTGATTTAATTATTTACTATATATAATGAATCATCCCAAGCACCATATAATAGAAATTGTTTGCTTTGGTGCTGTCAGCCGGGGATATTGAAGTCATTTTTGAAATTCTGTTTCACCTGATTTCTAAACCTTTATACCAAGTTGTTTAACAGTGTGGTGTTGGAACACCAAGATTAGTTTTGTTTTAAAAGCAAAACGAAGTACGCAGCGCACACACAGCTTGGTTACGCAGTTCGGTGCAAATACACCTACGTCTGCGGGGCCTTGCCCAGATCAGAAACCATTCACTAGAAAGCAGTCTTTAGTACAAGAAGCTTAACTTAAATACTAATCCATTGCTAACCTACAGAGTGAATGTTGTGAGCTCCCCTCACTGTCGATCCTACGTCGTTGAACCCTCACGATCAACACGTCTTCCTGGATCTCCTCCTCCCGAGGAATTAAGACTTCCTTGTTTCTGATCTTTACGAACTTGGTCAGTTGATTTACGAACCTCCAAACAGCACGGCAGATCGCTCCAAAGTTCTCAACGTAGAGAATAGTACTGGACGCACAAATGATTGCGTTTTATTTTTCTTCTCTTTATTCTATCGCAATCCTGCCTTGAATCAACTTCTTTCCTTGTCTAACTCTACCATAAATAGACTTCTAGACTAAGGAAACCTCTGATTCTAATCTGGTACTTAAATGGACAATCCTGTTAACAATAGGACTTGTACCATAATTAAACTACTAAATCAATTCCCAACTATTACAGGAATATTCGTTTACCAGAATTAATCTTCCACGAACTAAGATAATATCTTTCACAATATTCTGATTTGATCACATCAATATACTCCATAATTCCGTGGATAAAAATCTGTGTTTCCGGAAATCTCTAAAACCTGCAAAACGGTGTTTAAACACCAGATTTCCACAATTCACAATTTGTCATAAAACAAGTCCAACTCCTGAGGACTTTACAATCTCCCCCTTGGCATATTGGTGAATTCATTAATACACACAAAACAGAACACCAGAATACCAGAATAACAGCTAGCACAACCATCATAGATCAGCAGAAAACCAGCTAGCACACATATCCAGAATCCAGACCGAATTATTCAAAATCAAATCAGAATTTAGAATCAATCAACAATATAAAACTTCCAAAACTTCTCCCCCTGAATTCAGTAATATGACAAGAAGGCCAAGAAAAACCACTAAAATCAATTAAGCCAAACTGTCGTCCGATTCTTCTGAAGTACCAACATTGGACCCGTCTTGAGTTTCTGCCAATAATGCTTCTCTCTCAGCCTCCAAAGCTGCAATCTCCCCCTGAATCTTTGCAATAGTAGCCTGATGACGACTAAGTAGTTCGTGACACACAACTGCTCTCGCCTCAATTGCTCTCAGCCGAGCTGCTCCTCCATCCAAGCCAGTAGTCGCCGGAGGCATCCAGGGTAGGTCCTTCACTATACGGCCACTCAAAGTCCTGAGGGTTTGCCTTAAAGCATGTGTAGATATTATCTCATCTGTCTCCCTTGCAACTGCTCCCCCTTTCAGCAGTACCATGGAAATAACACACGGATGGACTAGAGATTCCTTCCTAGTTTTACGGGCACAATCCAGAATGTCATTGAATATCAGTCTACCCATATTCACTCGATGCCTAGCACCCAGACTGTAAAGCAAAGTTGCCATTTCTTTTGTAACCATAGTGTTGTTCACCGAAGGAATCCAGTTATGCACCGCGACCACATATAGACAGTAATACCTGGAAGTCAGGTTTGATGCTGGTATTTGTTGTCTCCCAGCAAGTGGCCAACTACTTTCCACTCCTCCTGTCAACTCAACTACTACCTCATCAAAGTTTTCTGGAACTTGGTGTTGAAACACCGACTGAGAATTCTTGAAATTGCCATGCTGCAAACATCTACTCACAGCCTCAGGGGAGAAAACAACTACTTTCCCTCTCACATAGACTCTGTGAAACCACCGAGAGTCTTCATCTTCACAGTCTTCCTTCAAATTGGAATAAAATTCCAGCACCATCTGTTTATTGAATTCTGCAAAGCAAGTGGCAGCTCTAAGCACCTTAAGGTATTTGAGAAACGCAGTAAATCCACAATCTTCATACTTTTCAGCATCAGCCGGTCTCTCTGCTAGGATTCTTCTCCCACTGATGAATTCAAACTTGTCTTGACTATCATTATCATACCATTCACTGCAAATGGCTTGACTGACTTCAGGTGCAGGCATGACTTTGGGCTTCATTTTCTTAGCTGACTGCTTCAGCTGTTCTGCCCTTAATCTCTTCAGCTTCTGCCCAATGGGTTCATCATTGTCTTCACTTTCAACTCCACTCCTGTCTCTGCAGCGTTTTGATCTCCGAATTTTCTTGGAGGCTGAGGCCGAACTTCCTTCAGCTGGTGTTTGAACACCAACTTCCTTTCTTTTCCTCCTAAGTCCCTGAACTGGACTTGTCTCTGGTGGTGTTTCAACACCACTTCCAAACATCTCAGAGATTTGCTGCTCCTCAGTCAAATCCTCTCCTGGTGTTGGAACACTAGAATCCAGCATTGCAGTATCTTCTTCCACAGCAGTACTCAGCATTTTCACTCCTTCTGATTTCTCTTCTTCTGGCATCTCAGCATTTTCACTCTTTTCCTCAGCCAGAGTTCCAACCGCATCCTTCTCAGAATCTGATCCCATAAATGCTGCCAGAGCCGATTCAGATCTCATAAAAGCTGCCAGAGCTTCATCCAGCAAAGTGGCCTCTTCAGTTACATTCATCGGGGTTTCCTCTGTATTAACTCTTCCAACACTTCCAGCTTCTTCCTCACTGTCAGAAATCTCCACAACTGGAATCGATAACCTTCTCAGAGATATTTGAGTCTGATTCAGAGACTCATCAACACACACCATCTCCCTAGCAACATTAGTGGATTTAACCACTTTTATCCAAGGCTGCACAAAAGCATTATCTCCCAAATTTTTGATACTGGGCCTATGCAATGATGCTATCCGTGTATAGATTGTAAAGAACTGACTCTCGAACTGACCCTCTTCATATTCTACTTTATAAGTTTCTCCAAAACCAACCCCAACTAACTTAGCATCATAGTCGCTGATCTCCTTAATGTCTCCTATTCTCCCAGTCAACAACTCATCCAGCTTAAACCTATTTATCTTGCCATGCAAATTTTTATATTTCCTGAGGTCTACATAGTCCCTATTTTGCACCATCCATTCTATGAATTCAAGAACAGAGCTAAAAAACATACCATCACGGACGAAGGAACAATCAAAGCTGGCTTTCCGTCTCCTCTGATTTTGTCCATACCAAGCTCCTACTGTCCGTACTCGATCTCCACCCATCTCGTTCAAATCTGTGTCATCATCGAGCTCTTCAATCCTCGAATTCTCAGGCACCCGAACCCTGACTGAATCTCCGACCATCTTCTTGAACACGGAGCTCGCCATTGTTATCTGATTTCTGGGTGAGCAAAAATAACCGGGGGTTGTGGCAAAAAAAAACTTGAGGAACAGAGTGTTGCGAACTGAGGAAGAAGATGAACAGTCAATAGTTTGAGTTTGTGTGGGAATCTACTTTCTCTTTCCCCCCTTTTTGACACCCAAAAGACCATCTCCTTTCTCCTTTCTTCAGACTGTCACACGCACATCTTAGGCCCAACATAATTTTCTGGCCCACATATTCAGCCCGTCTGAATTACTTGCCTCTGAAATCCTTGGTGTTTAAACACCACTTCACATATTTTTGGTATTTTCGATTTTTCATTCATTTTTTTTTCTTTTTCACGATATAAAGAAAACAGAGCAGTAAATAATACAATAGAAAGTACAAGCCTCAGTACCTTACATTCGACAGACACCCAAGTGCTGTCTAAGTACTTCAAACGTCTCACCATCCAGAGGTTTTGTAAAAATATCGGCCAGTTGTTCAGCTGTTGGCACATACTGGACTGTAACTTCTTCTTTTTCAACCAGGTCCCTAATAAAATGATGACGAATATCAATGTGCTTCGTCCTCGAATGTTGCACAGGATTCCTGGAAATATCAATAGCGCTTTTATTATCACACAGCACTGTCAGACTCACATCATCAAACCCATAATCTCTCATCATCTGCTTCATCCACAATAGTTGTGCACAACAACTCCTAGCAGCTAAATACTCTGCTTCAGCCGTAGACAAAGATATGGAGTTCTGCTTTTTGCTATACCAGCTGACTAGATTCGATCCAGCAAAGAAGCATCCACCTGTAGTACTCTTACGATTATCAGCATTCCCAGCCCAGTCTGAATCACTGAACCCTACTAACTGTGAATCCTTGTTTCGAGAAAACCATACTCCATACTCTACTGTTCCACTTATATACCGAATAATCCTCTTCACTGCTGACATATGTGATTCCTTTGGATCTGCTTGATAGCGAGCACAAATACCAACACTCAAACAAATGTCTGGTCTACTTGCGGTTAAGTACAACAGGCTCCCAATCATACTCCTGTACATTTTCTGATCAACACTTTGTCCCTGCTCATCTTTTGTCAGTTTATCAGTAGTAGCCATTGGAGTGCGTATTGCCTTTGCGCTTGTAAGTCCAAATCTCTTGATCAAGTTTTCAGCATACTTCTGCTGATTGATGAAGAGACCATTCTTCTCCTGAATAACTTGCAATCCCAGAAAATATGACAGTTTTCCTACCATGCTCATTTCGAACTCATTAGTCATTAAGTCAACAAACTCCTTTATCAAGACTGAAGAGGTGGATCCAAACACAATATCATCTACATAAATCTGTGCAATCAGAATATTTGAACCTTTGTGTAGTACGAACAGAGTCCGATCTACTCCCCCTCGACGATAGCCCTTTTTAATCAGAAAGGTTGTCAGTCGCTCATACCATGCTCGGGGTGCCTGCTTGAGGCCATATAGTGCCTTATTCAACCGATAGACAAAATCAGGAAACTGTGGATCTTCAAACCCCTTAGGTTGCTCCACATACACCTCCTCCTTCACGACCCCATTCAAGAATGCACTCTTGACATCCATCTGGAAAAGAGTAAAGTCCAGAATGCACGACACAGCCAACAAAAGTCTGATCGACTCCAATCTGGCAACAGGCGCAAAAGTCTCATCAAAATCTATTCCTTCTACTTGCGTGTACCCTTGAGCAACGAGGCGTGCTTTATTCCTTGTGATATTACCATCTGCATCAGATTTATTCTTGAAAATCCACTTGGTACCGATCACATTGACATTTGCAGGTCGTTGGGTAAGAACCCAAACATTGTTTCTTTCGAATTGCTGTAATTCTTCTTGCATAGCAGAAATCCAATATTCATCGAGCAAAGCCTCTTTATAATTCTTCGGCTCCGTGAGTGATATGAAACAAGATAATCCTGCCAATTCCCTGTAATTTACACGAGGTTGATCCCGAAGTTGCATATGTCTGGACGGATGCTGTTCAGATTCAGGTGTCTCGGTTTCTGGTGTTTCAACACCGGTTGACGCTGTTGGTGTTTCAACACCGGTAGGGAACACTGGTTCAAGCACTTCACCTTCTCCAACCTTGTCGTCCTCAGAATCATCTACCACCACATTAATAGACTCCATGACCGTTCCAGTACGTTGATTAAGCACTCGGTATGCTCGACTGGTGGGAGAATAACCCAAGAATATCCCGACATCACTTCTAGATTCGAACTTAGCTAACGGCGCACGATCTTTTAGAATATAACACTTACTGCCAAAAACATGAAAATACGACACATCAGGTTTCTTCCCTTTCCAAATCTCATACGGTGTCTTCTCAGTAAATGGACGCAGATATACTCTGTTGATGGTGTAGCATGCTGCATGAAGCGCCTCAGCCCAGTATTTAGAATGAATTTTCTTTTCGGCTAACATTGCTCTGGCCATTTCCTGCAGTGTTCGATTCTTCCTTTCAACTATACCATTTTGTTGCGGTGTGATGGGAGCAGAGAACTCGTGGTGTATACCAAGTGTCTCACAGATGTCATTAAATCTAGAGTTTTCAAACTCCTTTCCATGATCGCTTCTGATACGTGCAATTCTTGCCTGAGTAGTTCCTTTTTCTACGTGTAATTTGTACACCAAGGTCTCGAAAACTTCAGCTGCCTCTGACTTCTCTTTGAGAAAAGATACCCAAGTATATCTCGAGAAATCGTCTACACACACAAAAATGTACTTCTTCCCTGCAACACTGGGTGTATTGATCGGCCCCATTAAGTCCATATGTAGAAGCTCCAAAAGTCTTGACGTTGAAACATCATGAACAGCATGGTGTGGGATCCGAATTTGCTTTCCTTCTTTACATGAGCCACACACAACCTCCTTGCTTTCACCGATTTCAGGAATACCTCTGACTGCATTCAGTCTGGAAATACGGGCCAGGGATTTGTAATTTATATGTCCCAATTTTCTGTGCCATAGAGTGCTAACTTCCTTCTTCGAGCTCAAGCATGTGACATCTTGATCGAGCAAATAACAATTATCTATTGACCTTGTTCCAGTGAATACTCCAGTCCCATGGTTAACAATACATTTTCCTTTGTCAAAGTTAACTGTCATATCATTGTCACATAGATGGCTAATGCTCAATAGATTAGCCTTCAGACCTTCCACAAGCAATACATCTTGAAACACGGGGAGTCCTTTAATTGCTAACTCACCCTTGCCAATTATTCTGCTCCATTTTCCATCACCAAATTTAACATGTCCACCAAATCCAGGTTTGAATTTTTGCAAGAATTCAGGAACTCCAGTCATGTGCCTTGAGCACGCACTATCAAAATACCACGAGGTTCCTGTATGTGCCCCAAAACATACAAAACTAGAAAAACAAACATCTTGAGATTTTCGAACCCATACCTGGCGTACTGGTCGAGTGACTTGTTGTGGATTCTGATTAACCCGTGTGTTGAGAGATCCAGTTCTGTATCCTCCAGTGTTGAATTTGTGCGTTTTATGTTCTAAGTTGGTGTTGAAACCTCGAACTGGATTGGTGTTGAAACATCGATATAGGTTGGTGTGCATGCCCCGATATTCTGTGTTGACAGACAGGGTTTTCATCAGTCTAAAACATCTGTTTGTCACATGACCTTGAACTCCACAGTATCCGCATCGTCTGACCCTTTTCGTGGGACCATTCTTCTCAATTATTCTTGGAGCTGGTGCATTTTGATCTGTCTGATGATTTCCTTCTTTCACTGTCCTTTCATAGCCAATGCCAAATTTGCTCGTCTGTCCCATCCTTAGACATTCTTCGAGTTTAGCTTTCCCAGTATTGAGGCGTCTAATGGATTGTTCTGCTTCCTCTGCTCGTTGCACCACTACAGCAAATTCCTTCTTGAGTTTTTCCAGATCTCGAGTTGCCTCTTCCTTTTCGCATTCATACACTTTAGCATTCTCACTTAACCTCTTGTTTTCAGCCTTGAGTTCTTTGTTTTCATCTGCCACTTTTAACCGCATCTTGTACATCTCCATGCTTTCTTTGCGAATGTCTTCATCACTAACGCTTCTACTCTCTTCATCTGAGCTACAGATCTCTTCTTCGTTCAGCACACTGAGACTTTCCTTACAAAAGTCTTCTACCTCCACCATTGACACGCCGAAAGCAACATGATTTGTATACTCATCTTCATCCTTAACATCATCTCCTCCATCATCATCACTCCAGGTTGTGGCATATGACTTTCCTTGTCTTTTGAGTGTATTGGCACACTCAGCTTGTATGTGTCCAAAACCTTCACACTCTCTGCACTGGATTCTCCTGTTCAGGTTCGGATTTACCGATTTGAATTTTGGTGTTTCAACACCAGTAGATTGACCAAATCGTGGAGTGGAGTTTGCATTCGGATTTTTGCTCCCACTTGACTTATCTTGTGGTTTCCTGCTTATCTTCTTCATAAATCTGGAGAAATTCCTGGTTATGTTTGCAATCTCATCCGTCTCTTCATTATCTGTAGAATCATCAACCTTTCCAGTGTTTGTGCTTGAAAACGCCATTTCTTTCTTCCCCGTTTTAGTTTGCAACATCTCCATTTCATACGATTCCAGAGATCCCATAAGTTCATCAAGTGTCATTGTTCCGATCCTTCCATTTTCATTTATTGCCGTGACCTTCATGTTGAACCGTGGGGGTAATGCCCTCAACACTTTCCTTACAAGTTTTTGATCTTTGTACTTTTTGCCAAACTGAAAAGCCTTGTTTGCAATATCTCGGACTCGTCCATTAAACTCGGAGATAGTTTCATCTTCCCGCATCTTCAATTCCTCAAATTTCGATGTATAGTATTGCAACTTTGAATCTCTGACTGAGCTTGTTCCCTCATGATACGTCTGTAACACATCCCATGCTTCCTTTGCAGTCTCACAGTTTGAAATCATCTTAAATTGATCTTCATCTACTGCTGTAAAGATAGCATTCAATGCCTTTGAGTTGGACATGTAAGCTCTATGCTCCTCAGTAGAGTATTCAGAATACGGTTTGATCGTTGATGAGCTCGATTCTTTAGTTTTGTCACTAGGAGGTGGAGTGTACTGATTTACAACATAGTTCCATGCTTGATCATCTAATGCTCCAATGAATACTTTCATACGTGCCTTCCAGTAGGCGTAATTGCCTTGTTCCAACAGTGGTGGTCGCGTGACAGAGGCCCCCTCCTTTGGTGCCATGGTGAAACCTGATCTCACTCTCCCTATGTAGGGGTTAGGAAGTGCCAAGCTCTGATACCAATTGAAATTCTGTTTCACCTGATTTCTAAACCTTTATACCAAGTTGTTTAACAGTGTGGTGTTGGAACACCAAGATTAGTTTTGTTTTAAAAGCAAAACGAAGTACGCAGCGCACACACAGCTTGGTTACGCAGTTCGGTGCAAATACACCTACGTCTGCGGGGCCTTGCTCAGATCAGAAACCATTCACTAGAAAGCAGTCTTTAGTACAAGAAGCTTAACTTAAATACTAATCCATTGCTAACCTACAGAGTGAATGTTGTGAGCTCCCCTCACTGTCGATCCTACGTCGTTGAACCCTCACGATCAACACGTCTTCCTGGATCTCCTCCTCCCGAGGAATTAAGACTTCCTTGTTTCTGATCTTTACGAACTTGGTCAGTTGATTTACGAACCTCCAAACAGCACGGCAGATCGCTCCAAAGTTCTCAACGTAGAGAATAGTACTGGACGCACAAATGATTGCGTTTTATTTTTCTTCTCTTTATTCTATCGCAATCCTGCCTTGAATCAACTTCTTTCCTTGTCTAACTCTACCATAAATAGACTTCTAGACTAAGGAAACCTCTGATTCTAATCTGGTACTTAAATGGACAATCCTGTTAACAATAGGACTTGTACCATAATTAAACTACTAAATCAATTCCCAACTATTACAGGAATATTCGTTTACCAGAATTAATCTTCCACGAACTAAGATAATATCTTTCACAATATTCTGATTTGATCACATCAATATACTCCATAATTCCGTGGATAAAAATCTGTGTTTCCGGAAATCTCTAAAACCTGCAAAACGGTGTTTAAACACCAGATTTCCACAATTCACAATTTGCCATAAAACAAGTCCAACTCCCGATGACTTTACAATTTTGACTAAATTGAACCCAAGTTGTCTAAAATTAACATACTAATATTATAATATGTTACTGATTTTATTCTTCACTATATATAATGAATCATAACTTGTTAACATACTAATATTATATTTTATTATCCCAAACACCATATAATAGAAATTGTTTGCTTTGGTGCTGTCAACCGGGGATATTGATGTCATTTTGACTAAACTGAATCCAAGTTTTCTAGAATTAACATACTAATATTATAATATGTTACTGATTTTATTCTTCACTATATATAATGAATCATAACATGTTAACATACTAATATTATATTTTATTACTGATTTAATCATTTACTATATATAATGAATCATAATTTCAAACACCATATAATATAAATCGTTTGCTTTGGTGCTGTCAACCGGGGATATTTTGACTAAACAAAATCCAAGTTGTCTAAAATTAACATAATTATATTATAATTGGGGAACGACTTGACAGACCCTCCAACTATTGCCATTTGACCCTTTTGGCCCCCTTTTTTTCCGATCACTTTCGTCCCTGAACTAACAAAATTGTTGAGTTGTGACCCTTCCGTCCGGTCAAGCCGTTAACTTTAAAGTTTTGACCGTTAACAACTGAATTTTTAATAAAAATTGAGGGTAAAAGTGACTTTTCATCATTTTATTTACAATTCCATACCCCCTCCATCATTTTTTATTACAAATCCAATCCATATTTTTTTTATTAACAAATTCAGACCCCTCCCTCCTTTTTTATTACAATCCAATCCCCATCCTTCTTATTTGCAATTCAACCCTATCATTTTTATTTGCAATTCAGCCCACCCTCTCCATCAACTTTCATTAACAGCAGCTAAAACCTCAACGGTGATGACCCCATTGTAAATTCCCGCTATCAATCTTCCCACCCCCCGATCACCCGTACCACCATCCTGGCCAAGCCCCGTCACTCGCCACCTTGACTTCTATCGACGACGGCTTCCCTCTACGAATTCTTGTTGTTGATCTTCCCACCCCCGGTCACCCGCACCACCGTCCCAGCCAAGCCCCTGCTACTTGTCACCTCAAATTCACCTTCATTCCTAAAAAGTATAGTTGATCCTCAATGCATCTCTATACCTAAAAAAATACAGAAAATCAAACAACATGATATGCAGTTTTGATGATTAAGAAGATAAAATATCCATTTTTAGTTCACAAACTGAATCATTGATAAATTGAAAGTCACAGTTAGAAACAAGTCAGTATAGCACTTCATACACATCTAATCATCATCTTCATTAAAATCAGATTCATTTGAAAGCTCAGGTTCAGATTCAGAATCACTCAGAATTTGAATCTGTTTGGCACGTCTCTGCGGTCTGGTGGCTATTGGAGCAGCCACAAACTTAGCAAATTCCTCCATGCTCCCTGAACCAGAACCAGGGTTGCTCCATGCTCCCTGAACCAGAACTAGCAGTTTACATTGTAAAAATTCTCCAAATCCACAGCCAAGCACTGTCATAGGCACCTCACCCAAACACCTTTGATCATTTCCTATCCTTACACTGTGAGTGATACACTCTTCCTAAATAATAATGCCTGAATCGAAATGGCACTAAAATCTCAACATTAGAAACAAACGTTTACCACGAATTTTTCTAGGCACAACAACCATATAAATTGGTCTCTGAGACTTAACTAATTACACCTAATGATAACCAAATTATAGCTCAAAAGCTCATAAAATCGCACAGTAAAGACTAACGTAATCATGGATGGCTGAGCCGGCTTCCATACTCTGTAAAACTTCTTCATTCAGTTCTAGGGAGACCTTGATCTCTCTTTCCCCTTGCACACCTGAACACGCAAAATTCAACTAAAACGAGGATTTAATACGAACGTAGAATCAAACATGCCATGCACTTTATCTGCCATAGTCGGGAATTAGTCGTTGTATTTAGCGATTATGTGTCTTCTTCCATCGATTCATACCCCCTGCTTATTAACATTCTTCAAGCTGCCATTTTTAGAGCCATTTTTCTTGTTGAATGGTCTCATTCTTCTCACTTTCTTCTTAGGTGAGATTCTGCTCAGCCTAAACGGTAAAGAATGGAAAGAGTTTAGAAAAAGTTTTTGTGTTGCTTTTCATTTCAGAGATGATGAATTTATAGAGTTTACAAGATAAGATTCAATCACATTGATTAGGGGATTGATATGAGGCTATCTACAAGATAAGATGCAATCACATTATTTTGGGGATTGATGTGTATCTAATCTATACTCCCTCCGTCCCAACAGTTTTGGCCTATTTACTTTTTCACGGTCTTCAATGAGCATGTTTGACCGTAAATATCTCTAGCTACATATAATATTTTTGTAAATAAAATTTATATTTAGAAAATAGATTGTAAGATGAATCTAACAATATCTCACATGATATTTTTATTATACATATATTAGTTTATATTTAAGGTCAAAGTTTACCAAATTTGACTTTGAAAAAGTAAATAGGCCAAAACTGTTGGGACGGAGGGAGTACATGTTAACACTCCCCCCACAAGCTCATGAACGGGCACGAACATGAAGCTTGTCTTGAAGAGTAAGAAAGTGCTGATTTCCAACGGCCTTGGTGAAAATGTCAGCTATTTGGTCCAGCACATGAATATGACGGACAACCAGGTCTCCAGATGAAGCTTGTTCAAGGACAAAGTGGTAGTCAATCTTGATGTGTTTGGACCGCTGGTGAAAGACAGGATTCACAGACAGGAAAGTGGCACTGAGATTGTTGCACAGAAGAATTGGGGGTCTCGAAGAGTAACATGCATCTCCTGTAATAGTTGTTGCAGCCAGATGAGTTCTTTCGTAGCAAAAGCAATTTCCCTGTACTCAGCTTCGGTACTAGATCGGGCAACGACTTTCTGTTTGCGAGATGACCAGCTGACAAGATTTCCACCAAAGTAGATAGTGAAGCCATGCTGAGATCGACAGTCATTAGGATCAGGCGCCCAACCTGCATCAGAGAAGGCCACTAAGCGCGAGTCACGAGCCTTCTGAAGAACCAAGCCAGAGGATATAGTGCCTTTAAGGTAGTGAAGAATGCATTTGACAGCACCCCAATGAGCTTTCGTGGGAGAGTGCATGAACTAGAAAACATAGTTTACAACATATGAAATCTCAGGGCGAGAGATCGTGACGTACTGCAGGGCACCGACAATGCTTCGATATAAGGTTGGATCGGAAAGAGGATCACCATCGACAACTAACTAAGAACCAGGCTTTGCAGGTGGCGAGATTGGGCGAGCTCTGGACATAAGGTAGCGATCTAAAATGTCGCAGATAAACTTCTGCTATGAGAGTTGTAGGTCCAAACCAATGCGGGTAACCTCAAAACCTAAAAAATAGTGAAGATCACCAAGGTCCTTCAGAGAGAAGTCACGATGTAAGGAGCAAACAAACTCATCAAACAAAGATGCATGAGAACCTGTGAAAATGAAGTCGTCCACATAAACAAGAACATAAACCACATGAGAGCCATTCTTTTTTACAAACAAAGAAGGATTAGAGATACAGTTCTTGAAGCCATGGAAAAGTAAAGAGGCAGTGAGTTTGTGGAACCACGCCCTGGGAGCCTGCTTGAGACCGTACAGAGCCTTGCGAAGCCTGCAAACATGTGACGGCTTGTTAGAAGTAATGAACCCTTGAGGCTGCTCCATGAAGACAGTCTTAGCAAGATCGCCATTGAGAAAAGTGTCATTGACGTCGACCTAGAGGAGAGACCAACCACACAACAGCCAGACTGAGAACTAGACGAATGGTGGTGGGCTTAACAACTGGACTGAATGTGTCAAAGTAGTCGACGCCAGCCTCCTGATGAAATCCCTTGGCGACTAGGCATGCTTTATAGTGTTCTATCGATCCATCAGTTTTCCACTTCAACCTGTACACCCACTAACAACCAAAGACATTAGCTCCTGAAGGACGAGGGACAAGGTTCTACGTCTTATTACTCATTAGGGCATCATATTCAAGTTACATAGCATGCTGCCAGTTAGGGTCTTTAGAGGCTTGGTTAAAAAGCTTCGGTTCAAGAGTGGTAGTCAGGGCAACCAGGAGAGGGTATTTAGTGGATAGAAAAGCTTTGGGTTTGAGTGAGTGGGTGGAGGAACGAGTTACCATATGATGACTAGAGTTGTCAGCCGGGTGAAACCAACTGGGGGCATTGGGATATGATGGAAGAGAGGGTGAGGGAGAAGGGGACGAAGGAGAGGATGGTGAGGATGAGTGAGGTTGAGACTCGGAGGAGGTGAGATTCATCAAGGGAGTAGGATCAGGGTTGAGTGGAAGTGATACATCTGGTTGACTCAAGAAGAGGGAAATAGTAGAGAGAGGTGGATGATTAGAAGAGGCATCTTGGAGAGTGGAGAGAGGGACTGTGTGAGGAAAAGATGAAGGGAATGAGTTGGAAAAGACATGACTAGGATAGGGGAAGACAGACTCATCAAACACAGCATATCGAGAGATATACGTGGGAGTAGTTGGGACATGATAACAGAGATAACCCTTGTGTTTAGTGCTATAACCAAGGAAGATAAATGGCAAAGATAAATACTCTAGCTTGTGGGAAGTGTAGGGACGCAGGAATGGGTAGCAAAGATAGCCAAAAGATTTTAGAAGGCCGCAGTCTGGGGATTTTCCATAGAGACATTCATAGGGGGACTTGTAACTCCGAACAGGGGTTATGGTACGATTGATCAGGTAGAGAGATGTGTGAAATGCCTGTTCCTAGAACTTGATAGGGAGACGAGAGTGAGCAAGAAGGGAAAGGCCATTTTCCACAATGGTGTGATTGCACCGCTCAGTGAAACCATTTTGTTCAGGAGTGTAGAGACAAGAAATTTTGTGGCGAATGCCAAGTGCTTCGAGGAGGGTGGAGACATTGCGGTATTCACCACCCCAATTGGACTGAAAAAATTCTATTTGAGTGGAAAATTGGGTGTGAATCAGTTTAATAAGAAGCTCAACAATGGAAAACACTTGTGATTTTGCAGAATTGAAGTAGAGCCACGTGAATTTGGTGCAATCATTAATAAAACTGATATAATAGCGACAACCATTTGTGGAAAGTTCAGGGGATGGCCCCCACACATCAGAATGAATTAAATCAAAAGGTTTCAAAGAGGATTCAATACGACTAGGAAGATGAAGTCGATGACTCTTACCAAGTTGACAAGAGCCGGAAACTGAATCCAATATATTACAAGACACTGGTAATTTCTTACTAGAAACTAGATGACGAAGAATAGACTCATGAGGATGTGCCAGGCGGTGATGCCAACATTAAAGAGATGTGCGATCACTGAGACAGGTGACTGGAGCAGGACTGGAGGGATTGGATAAAGGGCGATGATGTGGGAGGCAATATAGACCGTTCTTAACGGTTCCCCTTAGAAGTGTCTGACCCTGCGAGTTCTTGACAAGACAAAAATCCGAATGAAGTTCAACATAGACATTATTATCGCGAGATAGTTGAGAGATACTGAGAAATATTTTGTCAATATTTGGAACGTGTAAGATATTACGAAGTTGTAAGGGCTTAGCAGCATGATCAACAGAGAGCATAGAATGACCTAAATGAGCAATATGGAGAGATGTTCCGTCTCCAACCATGAGTTGATCATTACCATTGTAGGTGTTCTAAAGAGCGAGGTTGCAAATGTCTAGCGTCACATGAAGGGTAGCCCTTGAGTCGACGAACCAAGGATCCTCAATGTCGAACGGGTTGGACATAAACGTCGTGAATGCTGCCTTGCCACTGGATGCGCCACAGAGGCTTGCCGCGGCTTTGCGGTTCATCACCGGAAAAGCCCGCAGGTTCACATGCTAGAAGCAATTGAGCGTCTCATGCCCAAGCATTTTTGCAAATTTGGCACTGAGACTGAGACCTATCAGCCGGGTAGTCACCGACCGATAGTCTATCGCAGTCAAGGCTGTCAGGCGCACATTCCTAGCGCTGTAGATCATTGCGGGAGAAGCGGTTGGCGGCATTGGCTGCAAGAGATTGGAGTGATTGGAGATCCTCCTCTTGCTGAGTCTTCTCCTGCAGCAGTATGCCCAACAATTCATTGGAAGACAAGGGTTCCAATCAAAGAGACAGAACCGATCGGAGAGGGCCAAACTGAGAACCAAGCCTGTGAAGAAGATAACCAACGAAGTCGGCGCCGGAGACCTCCTATAGACATTCAGAGAGAGTCCAAAAGGGCCTGTTTCTTCTCAAAGTAATCAAGAACAGACAGTGAACCTTTTGACATCATATGTAGTTGCTAGCAAAAGTGCATCTGGTGGGCATTTGTTTGAGCGTGAAAATTCCGAGCAAGGATTGTCCAAGCTTCATCGGTGGTGGTTTCATGAGCGACGATGTCAAGGAGAGGAGTGGTGAGCATGGAGCGGATCCATAAGAGCATAAGCATGTCCTTCTTCATCCTAATTGGCAGCGCTGGGTTTGGTTCTGTTGTAGCCGGAGTGCCCGTCGATGGGTTGAGGGGATCAGAGGGAGGCACGACTGGAATGGTGATGGTTGCCGAAGGTGGTGTATCATCAGTGAGGAAGGCGTCCAAGCCATATGCCTCAAGAGCCGAACGAATGGTGATACGCAAGAGCGAGTAGTTTGAGCGATCAAGACGAATCGCTATGTTTGGGAAGTTGAAACTAGGATTCAGAGGAAGTAATAATAAGGGCATTGGTGGAGCCAATTGTTGAAGAATGTTTGGTCGACATTGTTGAATTGAATGTTAGGCTGATACCATGTAAAGAATGGAAGGAGTTTAGAAAAAGTTTTTGTGTTTCTTTTCATTTCAGAGATGATGAATTTATAGAGTTTACAAGATAAGATGCAATCCCATTGATTAGGGGATTGATATGAGGCAATCTACAAGATAAGATGCAATCCAATTGATTAGGGGATTGATATGAGACTATCTACAAGATAAGATGCAATCCCATTGATTTGGGGATTTATATGAGACTATCTACAAGATAAGATGCAATCCCATTGATTTGGGGATTGATGTGTACCTAATCTATACATGTTAACTCAAACCCTACTATCGTCGTTCGTCCCACCGCAAGCCCACCACCGTCCCGCCCCCTCTATCGCCGGTGCAAATCGATTTAGGGTTTGTCAGCGACGAGCCCGCCACCGTCCCAGTCGTTCGTCCCACCACCTATCGCTGACATCCTCCCTGCCACCTTCAGGCGCATTAATTCCCCCATCGAGATTTCAGCACCTCCGCTGCCGCATCCTCGGTACACTGAGATGATGAAAAAAAGAAAGGGAAAGAATGGAAAAACATAGAGAAAAATAGAAAAGGATTAAGGGGAAGATGCTGTCTCTTGAAAGACGGTCTTTCCATAAGCAATGGAAAGACCAAGGTTTAAAGTGCAAGTTAGAAGAAATGAAGATAAAAGTTTTGGATTGCATGAATTGAGTTATGAACTTTATAACTACCACATGTTGCAAAATAAATTTTTAATATTGTAATTAAGATCTTTTACCTTTTATAATTCTAATTAAGCCCCCGTCTTTCTATAAGAACATGGAAAGTTGGTCTTTCCTAAGACTTTGCCTCAGGGGAATGGGAAAAATAAAAGATAACTAAAAAAATGGAAAAAGAAAGAAAGGAAAAGGAAAGTAGAAAGTAAAAATGAATAATGACTATTTTGCCCTGAATCTAACGTTTTTGAATGAAGGTTACGCTTTGACAAGACGGAAGGGTCATGACTCAACAATTTTGCTAGATGAGGTAGGAAAGTGATTGGAAAAAATGGGGGGACAAAAGAATCAAATCGCAATAGTTGGAGGGTCTGCCAAGTCATTTCCCCTATTATAATATGTTGCTGATTTTATTTTTTAGTATATATAATCAATCATAACTTGTTAACATACTAATATTATAGTTTATTATTGATTTAATTATTTACTATATATATAATGAATCATAACTTGTTAAAATATATAACTTCTAAAGATACATTTAAAATCAAAAATTTCTCATTGTACTATATCTATTTATATATCGCTGAAGAAAAATCCAAAAAACACATAATATGAAATAATAAGATGTTCATATTTTTTATACAATGATAGAGTACTTTTGATAGAAATATTTTTAATTATTTATATATATAATTTATTTATTTATATATGACAAAGTCTTATTTTATGCCGACTAACTGTTAAATGAGGACATTTTATAATTAGTGAGACTAATAAGGTCATTTGATACTTTTATTTATTGCAATGGGATACATATAATTATGATAACCTTTTAAAATGAATATCAACATATAAATACTTACGTTTTAAATAATTTGAATGAACTATTATAAAAATAATCAATTTATATTGTATGCAATGTTTGGCAAAGTATTGGGAAAGATCGTCTTTCCATAGGCTTAAGGAAAAATGAGGTTTAATTAGAATAATAAAATGTAAAAGATTTTAGTTGCAATATTAAAAATTTATTATGTAACGTGTAATAGTTATAAAGATTATAACCTGATTCATGCAACCCAAAAAATTTATCTTCATTTCTTCTAATTTACACTTTAAACCTTGGTATTTCCATGACTTATGAAAAAATCGTCTTTCAAGAGACAGACTCTCAATATTTAAATGTGTCTAACTAAACTAATTATCTCACTTTATAATTCATATAATTTTCCATAGATGACTAAACTTAAATATTTTAAACAAAAATTAACCTCAATATTTTAATTAACGACATTGCGCAACGCGCGATGGTACTCCACTAATATGTTTAAAAGTTAAAAAATTAAGATTCATAAAAAATACTTTAGAGGGGGATACAGAGTATACCATTAGGTCCAAATTGCAAATTTTTTGAAATTGTATTCAGCCCAATTGGCTAGGCCAAAAATGGATTTTGGCCCCTTGTTGGAAAAATATTGTTTGGTTTCAACCCAGTGTGTAGATGTCATAGATAGAGGTTTAAAAGAGTAATTTTACTGGGCAATTGTCCTTAACTCGGCAACAGAAGCAGATTTCAATCCCGGAGCTAGGAGTTGAGCTGCAAGCTAACTGGAGAGCTTCATGTAGTGAGGAAAACAACCGTAACTTCTTAAAAGTTAGTTGAATATTACAGTTGGATTAGCTGAGTATAAAGGTAGCCTAACAATAGGAGTTAGTTATCAGAATTGATCATTGTTGTTGCTTGTTCTTGAAACCAAAAGTTCCATTTTTTTTCTCTTCTAAACTCAAGGTTACATTGGTGAATTTGCTATTAACTCTTTTGTTTATGACATTTGGCATCAGAGCGAGTATTTCATCGGTAAATCATGGCAGAGAGCACTCGTTTAAAGATAAGGAGAGTCAGTTGAAGGACCTCGATGCAAGGGTGACGAGTTCGGATCAAGAGTCGAAGCAATTAGGAGTGGAAGTGAGACACCGAGCCGAATTAGGCCAGAAGAAATAGGAGGATTTGAAAGTATTGATGGAGGAAGTGAAGGAAGATACAAAAATTGAATGAATGACGAGGATGATGAACGATATACCTAAAAAAGATATCTCCAACAGAGGTAATTCTCGAACTCAGCCTATGATAGATTTGCCTTTTGTTAATAATGTTCATAGAGGGTCTGTACCGATCATAAATAACCCTAGGATCTTGAATAACAATTATGAGGGGAGAAAATAAACCAACCTCAAGTAGAATTGACTAATTTCTCTGGTGAGAGACCTACGGAATGGGTAAGGAAGTGTAACAAGTTCTTTAACTACTATCAAATAGGGGATCCTTAAAGAGTAGAGGCTATTGAGATTTATCTAGAAGGTAGGGCAGAGATTTGGTATCAAAGTGAGATAGAGGTGAAGAACTTGAGTATGTTGAATGATTTTTGTGAAGCCGTGGTTAGAAGGTTTCCAGCGATTGGTAGGGATGAGATAGAAGAGTTTAACAAGTTGTATCAAGCTAGTCATGTCCATTCCTACCAGGAGAGTTTTAAAGACCCGAGATCAAGGATTATTAGTAAACATCCCAATCTATCTAAGCAGTATTTTGTGTCCAACTTTATCAGTGGATTAAAAGAAGAAGTAAGACCTATGGTGAAGCTTTTCAAGCCTGAGACTCTTCATGATACTGTAGAAATTACAGTTTTACAGGAGATGAACTCAGAAGTAATGAATAAGAATGCTAAAGGTCCAGTGAATACTATTCCCAATACTGCTAATCCCAGGCCATCAATTTTTGCTCTTAAACCTGTATAAAAAAAATCCTAATTGGAGAGCTAGTTCTGGGGAGAAATATTTTTTTGACTCTGATAGGTTTAAGAAGATTTCACTACAGGAGGCTCACTACAGGAGGGAGAACAGCTTATGGTACAAGTGTGGGGACGAGTTTGTGCCTGGACATAGATGTAAGTTCAGACAAGTGAACCATATATCAGCCTTAGAACATCTAGAACCCGATAAGATTTTTGTTGAAGAACAAGAGGATTTTGTGCCTGAGTTTGATCAAGAGTGAGAAGAGTTATCTCTACAAGCTATTGGAGCCGAGGATAGAACTAATACTATAGAGATCTACGACACATTATAGAGCAAAAGAATTCACATCTTATTAGACAGAGGTTCTACTCATAGTTTTCTGGATCCAATATGGTTAGAAGAGACTGACCTCTGGGTTGTTAATACTAAACCTTTTGTTGTAACAATAGCCGATGGTAGTAGAGTTTATGGCTCATATAAATGCCCTGAAGTGGAGTGGAGTGTAAAACAATTACAGTTTAGGTATGATCTCAGGTTGATGAAATTGGGAGGAGTGACATGATATTTGGAGTTGATTGGATAACTTGTTACAGTCCTCTAACTTTTGATTTCAAAGCTCAACAAATCTCTTTTTATAGTAATAGGTACCACTGGTTGTTACATGGGGAAAAACCGAGGAAGCAACATCATATAGGCCACTCTGTAGCTGATCAGAGGAGACAGTTGGAGTTCGCAGAGAAGGATTTTAGAATGTATACAGTAATGGGAGACACGAGGGTTAAGAAAAGGAAAGATCACCAAGAGGCAGTTGATGTTGAACCTGATCAGAAGGTTAAGAAACCTTATACTAGAAAAACAGAAGAAGAGCAGGAGCATAACAAAATTTTCCAACAGCTTAACTCTTTGGCAATTCCAAGTGCTATTAAGCAGGTTCTAATCAACTTCTCTGATGCTTTACGATTCCTAAAACATTACCTCCAAGGAGGAAGATTGATCATCAGATTAATTTGAAGCCTGATTCTCAACCTTTCAAATTGAAACCCTATAGGTACCCTCATGCTTACAAGGATCATATTGAAAGAAAAGTGGAGGAAATGTTGGAAAACCAGGTTATTCAAGTTAGTACAAGCCCTTATTCATCACCAGTTATTTTAGTGAAGAAGAAGGATGCCACTTGGAGACTTTGCATTGATTACAAATTAAGGATAGATTTCCTATTCTTGTAATAGATAAGCTACTAGATGAATTGTTTGTATCAAAATATTATTCTAAACTAGATCTTCGAGCAGGCTATCATCAAATTAGAGTGAGAGGGGCAGATATAGCTAAAACAACTTTTCAAACTCATCATGGTCACTTTGAGCTTATTGTAATGCCTTTTGGCTTAGCAAATGCCCCAGCTACTTTCCAAGCACTTATGAATCGGATTTTTTCCAAGCATTTGAGGAAAAGTTTGTGTTAGTCTTCTTTGATGATATTTTTGTATACAATGACACTTTAGACCATCATGAACAACAATTGGCAGCTGTACTTACTGTATTGAGAGATCATCAATTGTATGCTAAACTCTCTAAATGTGTCTTTGCTCAAGACAGAGTGGAGTACTTGGGACATGTAATTTCAGGTTCAGGAGTGGAGATGGATATGCAGAAGGTTGAGTGTACATTAAAATGGCCTGAACCACATAATGTTAAACAATTGAGGGAATTTTTGGGACTTACATGGTATTATAGAAGATTCATAGAGGGGTATGGTTTAATTTGTAAACCACTACATAAAATGTTGCAAAAAGATGAGTTTAAGTGGTCTGAAGAAGCTTTTAAAACTATGCAAAAACTGAAAGAAGTAATGACAACAGCTCCGGTTATGAGAATGCCAGATTTTACAAAACCTTTTGAAATAGAGACTGATGCTTGTGAGTTTGGTATGGGAGCAGTATTAGTACAAGAGCAGGGCCAATAGCTTATATCAGTAGAGCTTTTTGTCAAAAGAATAGGGGATTGTCCACTTATGAGAAGGAATTGATGGCATTAGTCCTAGCTATTGATAAATTGAGGCATTACTTGACTAGGAATCATTTTATAATTAAAACGGATCATAGAAATTTGAGGTATTTGCTGGATCAGAAGTTAAACAATGACCTTCAACATAAGTGGATCACCAAACTACTGGGGTTAATCTTTGAAATACAGTATAAAATAGGTAAATCCAATGCAGCAGCTGATGCATTACCAAGAAATCCAGTTCTGCTTGGAGGTTTTGGAGATCAGGAACAAAGACTGCAGCCTCTACAAGGAGATCAATTTACAGAATCTGAGGTAGAATGGTTGATTGATAAAAAGGAAGAGGAGTCGAAGGATGATCACTTTGTACCAGCTCAGGAAACTCACTTCTGTGAACCAAACAATAGTAATAGAAAGAGGGTAGTACTTCAAGAAGAGCTAAACAGTTTGTTGGCAGAAGGTAATGAGATTGCTTGTGAATTGTTGACTCAAAATGATTGTCACCAGGAAAAGAGAGTCAGTAAGTTGACATTGGAATCTGAGCAAAGTGAGGTGGAAAAACCATTGGAGATTTACAATAGAGTTAGTTCAACCTTTGTGCCAATGTGGATGAGACAAATTAAAGCAAGCTATATAGGTGATCAGTGGGTGCAAGAATTGATCACTGGTGCTTTACTAAACAATTATGCAAGCAATGGGTATACATATGTAAGGGGCTTATTGAAGAAAGGAAATAATATTGTGGTGGGAGCAACTGGGAACGTTAGGGAAGAAATCCTCAAAAGTATGTGTTCTTCTCTTATTGGTTGGCACTCGGGGTCAATCTGCAAATATAAAAAGAGTACTCTCATTATTATTTTGGCCACAAATGAGGGAGTAGATTATAGAATTGATTAGAACTTGTGAATTTTGCCAGAGAAATAAGGTGGAGCACTATCAATACCTGGGATATTTACAGTCGCTTCATATTCCTAATTAACCATGGACACAGATTACTATGGATTTCATAGATAAATTCCCTAAATCAGGAGACTTTGACACCATCTTAGTGGTTGTGGATACGTTTACTAAATATGCTCATTTTTTGCCTATATCTCACCCTTTTACTGCAGCTCAGATTGCTCAAGTGTTCCATAGTGAAGTCTGTAAGTTACATGGTGTACCTGAGACAATAACATCAGATAGGGACAAGGTGTTTACAAGACAATTTTGGCAAGAGTTGATGTCATTAATGGGGATTAAGCTGCAATTCAGTTCTGCTTACCATCTTGAAACTGATGGTCAGACAGAAAGGGTGAATCATGTGTTGGAAAGCTATTTGAGATGTTTTTGTGGTGATAAGCCTAATACTTGGAAAGAATGGCTCAGTTCAGCACAATGGTGGTATAATGCCACTTATCATCACAACATCAACATGACTCCACATGAGGCCTTATATGGAAGTAAGCCTTTGGCAGTTCCAATTGGTACTTTTAGGGATGTTTTGTTCCCTACAGCTGGTGAAGTAATGCATCAGAGAGAAAGAGTCAATCAACTGCTTAAACAACATCTTCAGAAGGCTCAAAGTATAATGGAATATTATGTTGATGCTAAGAGGACTGAGAGGGTTTTAAATGAAGGGGATCTAGCCTATCTATAATTGCAAAAATACAGACAACAATCAGTAACTCAAAGATAGAACATGAAACTGGCTCCCAGATTTTATAGACCCTATAAGATTCTGCAGAAGATAGGTGAAGTAGCTTATAAGTTGGAACTACCAATTGGGAGTAGAATTCACCCTATATTTCATGTCTCACTGCTAAAAAAATACCAAGGCTCTATTCCAGTGCAAAGTACTCAGATACCTGAAACTAATATGGACGAGTTGCTGATTTTGGAACCTTTGAGAGTGCTACAAAGAAGATTGTTTCAGAATGGGGATGAGCAGATTACTCAATGGTTGATAGAGTGGAAACATCTACCTAAGGAAGAATCTTCATGGGAGGAGGCAGCCATGATCACTTAACGATTTCCTCGATTCAAACCATGAAGTATAATCAATTCTGATTCTTTTTTGTTAGCTTGTGGACAAGCTGGTTCTTCAGGATTATGGATTGTCATAGTTAGGGCTAAAAGAGTAATTTTACTGAGCAATTGTCCTTTACTCAGCAACAGAAGCAGATTTCAATCCCAGAGCTAGGAGTTGAACTGCAAGCTAATTAGAGAGCTTCATGTAGTGAGGAAAACAGTTGTAACTTCTCAAAAGATAGTTAAATCTTACAGTTGGATTAGCTGAGTATAAATGTAACCTAACAATAGGAGTTAGTTATCAGAATTGATCATTGTTGTTGCTAGTTCTTGAAACCGAAATTTCCTTTTCTTTTCTCTTCTAAACTCAAGGTTACATTGGTGAATTTGCTATTAACTCTTTTGTTCATGACAATAGAGGAATGTTTAGTGGATTTGAAATACTTTGAAACAAACATTATGGTTCTTTTGATATGGGACTGCTAAATAAAACAATTTTTTAAACCCATCTCTGTCTTTTGAGATGATAATTGGGCCGAATTTCCATCTTTTGAGTGGGAGAAAATATAGCCTTTAGCCATGTAGATGGTCAAGTAGGGTTTGGACTACATTATTGCAACTGAAAAAATGGTCCATAATGGGCCGAAAGTCTAGAAGACAATTCAATATTTGGGCTAAACCAATTCCATTCAAAGGAGATATGGGCCATGGAAATGGAGCAATTTTGAATTTGGTTTCTCTTATACAACAGAGGGAATGGGCTGGAGATGGGCTGAAAGGCCTGGTCAATAGGAAAGAAAGGGTTAAATTTTGCAAAGTTTGACTTAAAAAAATATTTGAACTATTTTATCTAAAACAGAGGAAGTAGTTTAGAATTAGGAAGTCGATTCTTTATAGATAGTACGTTTATTTTTGTTTGAATTTAGTTTGTAGTTTTATATTTATACTAGACGGGGTCGTTGCACTGTGTTCAACCTCAACCCAGATTCCAAACTACATTAATACAACATGCTCGATGAAACACTAATCCCGCCTTAGTAATTACTTGTAATCTGGGATTAAAAAGCACACTTAAAGTGCAAAAAAGCGTTGAGCTCTCAAGTGAGCGCTTTGTATCGAAAAGCGCTAGCGCTGACTAAAAGCGCGCGCTAAGCGCTTTTCTTTTTGTGCTGAAATGGGCCTTTTTTTCTTAAATGAAGGAGATTGGGCTGAAATAAATAGCATTATGGTTAAATATAAAGTAGGGGATTAAAGCAAAAAAAATACAAAAATTGGACAGAGGTGGCCGTTTCAGAACAAAAACGCGAACAGAGGCTTCATTCCCTCGTCTTCACTTCTGACGGCACAACAGAGGGAGTCTTCACTTCTGACAGCACAACAGACGCTCCAATTTTCATCTTTTCGATGGAAACAAAGGTAGTTCCCTTCTTCTTCTTCTTCTCTTCTCATTACCTCTGAGTTTTTGATGACAGATGCAAGTAAACTGAGTTCTAAGGCTGAGTTCTAAGTAAACTTGATGTGCCCATTTTATACGGCTATATTAGGACTTTTGGGATTCACTTTTGTACACTTTTGTGCTCTAAATGTGACATTTTGCCTTGAAATTATCCAAGGAGGGTTAAAAGAGACTTTTACATTTTTATCATTTTTTAGAGAATTTTGTGTGACAAGGTAATTTGTTTGAAAACTTTGAAAAATTTGAAGACTTTGAAGAATATCTTTGAAGATTTGAATTCTTGGATTTGAGCTTTTTGAATATATGAAAATTGAAGAAGTGAAGAGAAGAGAAGGATATGAGATATAAAAGAGAAAGAAGAAATAATACTGGAATTTGTATCTGTCGCGAGATCGTCGCGACACGCGATGATTCATCGCGAGCACGTCGCGACTCGCGACGGACGAGTGGTCTGAATTTCTTCTTGATTTCTGTGCTATAAATACTCCCCTTATCCTCTCCTCTTCAACAGCTTTTGCCCAGTTCT
Source organism: Rubia yunnanensis (assembly GCA_037428765.1). Lineage (NCBI taxonomy): Eukaryota > Viridiplantae > Streptophyta > Magnoliopsida > Gentianales > Rubiaceae > Rubia > Rubia yunnanensis. Next base: position 56,064,998 of record CM075069.1, on the reverse strand, counting down.
CTTTTCTACGTTTTTGGGCTTAAAAACCCTAGGTTTTTCTCTTCTTTCTTTTCTTAGTTTTTGTAGATTAATTATGTCTTTTAGTTTTCTAGCTTAGTTTTATCTTGGGAGCAAAGGATTGAAGCTTCCATTTCTATGTAGTAAGAACCATTATATCTATCTATTTGGTGCTTTTGCTATTGTGCATTTATTGAGCTTTGAATGTGAATTGTCAATTGCATTGATGTTGTTGGAAGCTTGAGTACATGAATTGCTTGTATGATTACTTGTTAGGGTTGGGAGAAAGTAGCTAATTCTCCCCTCTTTTAATGTGGAATCCAAGAGCATGAGTTAGAGCTTCTTAAATGATGTTGTGTGTTGACAATTGCTAGATGAGTGTGATGATGTCGAACTCGTTGTTATGTTTGTTTTAGGTAGCAAATGAGAGAGGTCTATGAATGTCGATCGTTCTTGACTAATCTTGTGTAAAGACTAAATTGTTTTTTGGTCCCTTACATACTATCCTTTACTATCTTTTGGTCCCCATTTACAAAACAACCATAGGAAGGGACCCTGCAAATTCAAAACATTGTTTTTGGTCCCCAAACCTAATTTCTGGCCAGGTTTCCGATTTTCAGGCGCACGTGCTCGGCACGTGCATGACTTTCCGGTGAGTCCAGGGGCAAAATAGTAATTTTACATAATTAACCCACATTTACTCGTTGACTAAATGGAATTAACCTGACCCTTGGAATTACCCTTCACTCTCGCCCGAACCCGATCGTTCGCCACAGAACCAGTTCCAAAGTTATCTCAGAATCTCACCGGAAAGTTGCTTGGTTAGAGATTGGTGGTCTCCATTCACGTTGAATCTGGTCGTACCTGGGCATACCTGTGAAGTTGACGGCGGTGTGAAGTCGTTACGCGGCCATTTGCGACTGAGCCCTAGGTATTTCCAAATGTTGTAGCGATTTCTCTATTTGGGTTCATTTCTTTCCCGTCGACGTTGTTGGTCTGAGTAAGTTTTATGCTGTAGGGTTGGCTTGTGCGAGTGTGGGTCAGAATGGAGTCGGAGAAGAGGCTGATGTTGCTTCTACAACGCTTTTCTTTTAGTGGGGGAAACATAGGTCCTAACGTAGGTATGTATTCTTTGAGAATTACAGAGATACCTGTGCTTTGATTGTTGTACTGACTGGTAGTTGAATACTCTTAATAATCTGGGCAACAGTTTGAATTGAGTGGCCCCCTGTTTTGTGGTCCCTTAATAATCTAGCCAACCTGTTTGTCCAGAGTGAGTAGCTAATGCATACGGCTGTCAGTGGGAATCCAATTAGTTCCATTTTCATATAAGATATGGTGTGGGATGGGAATAATATATTGTTGGTGGGGATAATATATTCGGTAGGCCCCATTACTTAACTTAGTAATTTTAATTTTGGTAATCCCTGTTTAGTAATCCCTGTTTAATTTCAGTTCTTGGAACCAACAGCTTCTCCATTAGATTACATTATCATGGGAACCTGGTCTGGGAACCGTTTCCTACGTATGTTGGCGGCACTGTGTACATGGTTAATTGCTGTGAAGTTGAGGGTTTCAACTTGGGTATGTTGGATAATGCATATAATTATTTGGGATACAGGGGCATGGTATGTGGTGTGTTTTTAGAGCCTGGTATGTTGTTTAGTTCTGTGGAGGCAGACCATTTGCTGTGTTTTCCTGAGAAGGCCAAGGTACTAGCTAACATAGGGCCAAAGAATGGTGTGGTTGATGTATATTTCTGCGGTTATTATTGGAATTATTTGAGTTGGCTTACTGGTTCTGAGATGAAGAAGAGTAGTGGTAGGAGAACAGGAAAAGGTCGGAAGCACAGAGCTCCGAAAAGGCTGGCCAAGGAGGAATCTATCCTTGCCCTTCAGTCTTATTACGAAAATGTGGATAGGTCGCAGAGGCAGCACCGGGGGATGTTGAAGAAACAGGGAATTTATGTGGATCCCCGGACAAGACAAGGTTTAACTGTGGAATTGAAGGAAGTTGATGGGGTTCTAATTATTGATGAAGCTGAGAGCATGGATGATGAAGGTCCTGCAACACAGCCTTTTCAGCAATCTGCGGCAGAAGCTAGAGAAAAAGAGGTATTGGCTGAGAACCTGTGGAGGGATGAAGAGGTATTGGCTGAGGAGTTGTCGAAAGATGAAGAAATTAACGGTGGAGGAGCAGAATCTGTACAATTATATGGCGGTTTCAGAGATGGCAAAACATTAGATCAGGAACGGGGGGATGCAGTTGAGACAGTTGTCAGTGTTCGTGGAAGAAAGGGGAAGAGTGTTCGTGGAAAAAAGGGGAAGAGATACAGGAAAAGGTTAACAGAAGGTTCGAAAAGAAATGGAAATAAGGCATCAGGTAACGAAGAAGTTAGTGAAGAAGCTCCACAACCTGCGCCAGATGATAAGGCTGATGTGGATGAGAAATTTGTAGACCCGGAATTTGATGTGGATGACGATGATAATCTAGTGGTGATCGAGAATGATAGGGAAAACAGTGGGATGAATTGTCAGAGAAAATGCTGCCCGACAGGGAAGCAAGAACGGGGAAACTGAAGGTTAATATGGATGAGTCGGACTCTAGTGAGGTTAATGTTGACGGGGGTGACCGAAGTCAGACACCTTCTGATGAGGAAGATGAAGTTAAGAAGCAGCGGGTCAGGGTGCACAACAGGTTCGTGCCACCGCTTGGTGACAGTGATGTGGAATTCCATCTGGGCCAGGCATTTGTCAACAAAGAAGAGTTCAAATTGGCTTGCAAACACCACGGCACAGTTGCTAGCAGGAGGATCCGTTTCAGGAAGAACAATTTGAAGAGGTGTACTGCTGTTTGTTCTTCAAACGCCGAAAAATGCAACTGGATGGCATCAATCAACTTTAGGAAAAAAACAAAGCACTGGGAGTTAACTTCCCTCGTAAGGACTCATTCCCGCAGCGCTACATTCCTCCACGGGTGTGTGAGTTATAAATACCTTAGCATGAGGTATAAGGAGGACTTGAAGATTATGCCAAACATGAAGTTTTCGGAGCTTGTGAATAAAGTCCAGAAGGACCTGGGAATAAATATATCGAGGGATGTTGCATTTAAGGCGAGGAAGAGGGCCATTGATGAGATAGTTGGAGACTACAGGAAGCAGTATACAATGATGAGGGACTACTGCAACGAGTTATTAAGGACCAACCCCGGTTCGACAGTTGTGATGCAGACTGAAAAGGATGACTTTGGGAATGAAGTTTTTCAAAGAATTTACATATGCTTTGATGCATACAAGAAGGGTTTCATAGGTGGGTGTAGACCCCTGATAGGACTCGATGGATGCCACCTGACCGGGCCTCACAAGGGGATATTGTTGGCGGCTGTTGGACTGGACGGGAATGATCAAATTTACCCCGCGGCTGATGCTGTGGTGGAGATAGAGAACAAAAGTTCCTGGCAATGGTTCCTGACTCATTTGCAGAGAGATATTCACATGAAGAATGAACCTGGTTGGACTCTACTTTCGGACAAGCAGAAGGTATGAATTGTTTTCATCGTTTACCATCTACTTTCGATACTCCAGTTTCTGATTTGATCTATTGCCATGTCAAACCAGGGACTTGCAGTAGCAATGAAAGAGGTACTGGAAAATGCAGAACACAGACTCTGCACATGGCACATGTACAAAAACTTCAAGGGCTCATATTCAAGTTTGGAGTTAAAGGAAATGATTTGGTCGGCAGCCAAGTGCACCCATCCAGCCCAGTTCATGAACCATCTTGAAGACATCAGGGCACGAGATGCAGGAGCAGTCAGGTGGTTAGAAACACGAACAAATCCGAAGGAATGGTCACGGGCTTTCTTCAATACTGAATCGAAATGTGATATACTGGTAAATAACATCTGTGAGTGCTTCAACAAGGTCATACTACATGCGAGGGATAAACCTCTGCTGACTATGTTGGAAGCTGTCAGATTTTATTTCATGGACAGACTTGCAAAAAAAAGGGCATCGATTGCAAGGTTTGATGGAAGATTTGGGCCGAAGATAATGAAGAAGTTGAAGGTTAACCGGTTTTCCTCAAACCATTTCTTTGCTACTCCTTCTGGTGAATCGGAGTTTCAGGTGACTTGCATCTACGGGGGGAAGTTACGCTGTTAATCTGAAGTCAAGGTCTTGCGGTTGCAGAAAATGGGACTTGACAGGGATACCCTGCCCTAATGCTGTTGCGGCAATTAGTTTTGTTAAGGAGGATGCAGCAGATTTCATGCATTCTTGGTACTCCATGGCAGTCTACTCCAGTGCATATAGGCACGTTATCCATCCCATAAACGGTCCGAAATTATGGGTCAAGACTGATAATCATAGTCTGCTGCCACCCTTGGAAATTAGGTTGCCTGGAAGACCATCGAAGCCCAGGAAAAAATCTCCCGGTGAAGAGAATTCGACTAAGCCAAAAGTCATGAAACAAGGTCAGGTTGAGAGGCTTTCTAGAGCTGGGAAGATGGGCGCATACAAGTGCTCGTTGTGTGCGCAGACTGGCTATAATGCGAAAATATGTCCAGTCCCAGTTGCAGAGAAGCCAAGAAACCCTCCAAATAAGGTTGAATCCGCATCTTCAAATCCGCCAAACAGGAAGGTAATTTGTTCAGTTTATCTACTTTTGTGTACAGGTTGAAGAAGTGATGTATATGTTAATATTTTGAATGTTTTCTGATCATGGCAATATACAGGTAAAATGGGTATACAAGTGCACCTTGTGCCGTCAAGTAGGACATACAAAGATCAAATGCAGCAGCCCGTCATCATCACGGTTTCAAGAAGCAGACTATTCGGAGATGCGTGGTGATGCTTGGCGATTTCCAGAGAATCACTAAATCTGCAAACTACCTCCTACTACAGCTTCATAGTACATGTTATTTTGGACTTCATAGCAGCAGATTAGCCTTTTGAATTTGTGGTTAGGCAGCAGCAGATTACTAACTCTTCATAGGTCTGGAACTACTGTTTGGGTTTGGATAGGGAATTTGTCTAGAACCATGGCACTTCATTGTCATTATCTATTGCGGTGTAAACTACGCTTCTTTTCTAGACGTTCCAGACCACAAAATTGGTAGTTTTTGTATGAAAATGTGATCACTTCTTCCATCAACTTGTGGATTCTCAATATTGTTCATTACATCAAAGAAATTGTGCTCATTGATTTGCAATCATCATGACACAAATGGAATGAATGAGCTTGAAGATTGCAGAGTGCAGATTGCAAACTGGAACAGCATTGAAACATTTGATCCAACGTACTAAATTTGAACATACTAAACAGGCGACAAAGTCATCATCAATTCCTTCATCTAACTACTCTATTACAGAAGAAGAACTGCATTCTAATCCTTCATCTGCACCAACAAACAGATGCATTCTAATCCTTCATCTGCACCAACAAACAGACCTGGGGAAAACCTCCACCTCCACAGCACTAAAATTGGTTCAATTAACACTAACCAGAATCATTGCAAGAAATATCGCAATCACAAAACCCACCAAACGACAGTTCTTCATCTTCCTGCAAATGTGGCGCTCCGATTCGAGCTCATTTTTCAAGTCAACAACTTCGCCGCCTAACCTAGCTATCCCCTCCTCCAACGCACGGTTTCTCGCCTGAATTCCGTCAATAACCTCATGGGCGACCTCGCATTCCCAGCAACCCTCGTCACACCACCTGAAGAAATCGTAACCAGCGCGACCTAGCGGGCAACCAAAAAACTTCCTTCCAAGATTCTCCACCGTGTTAGCGGTGCGAATACGGCAACGCCGGCCGCACGTACATCTCAAGTTTCCGGCCACAAACAAAGTGGATGAGACGGAGGAGACGCTGCAAGTCGACATCAAGAAAATGGGTCTGAATCAGAAATTCAGTGCTAGAAGTAGGAACACATGGACAAGATTAGATGATTTCCGAGGAGGATGATTTCGGTGGAGGCGATTTCTGAGGAGTTGCAGGGTTATGAGGGTAGATGGAGAATAATGAGGTGGAGAAGATGAAATTGGGAGAGAAGGACTAAATGTGGGTTAATTATGTAAAATTACTATTTTGCCACTGGACTCGCTGGAAAGTCACGCACGTGCCGAGCACGTGCGCCTGAAAATCGGAAACCTGGCCGGAAATTGGGTTTGGGGACCAAAAACAATGTTTTGAATTTTTAGGGTCCCTTCCTATGGTTGTTTTGTAAATGGGGACCAAAAGATAGTAAAAGATAGTATGTAAGGGACCAAAAAAACAATTTAGTCTTGTGTAAATGCATGAATTGGTTAAATGCTTAGACACAATGTAGTGTTTATAAGTGTTGCTAAGCTTGTTGATTCTTCGTGCTAAATGCCATCAATGGGATACTCTTAGTAATAAGGGAGTCATTGGTGAGGTTTGACAAGAGATGTCGAATTCACTCTTGCAAACTACTACCTAAGAAGGATGGAAGATTTATCTTCACAACAAGTAGTTGAAGTAGTGAATAGATTGTTTCACTCGTTCTTGAAGCCTTTATTATTTAGCATTTATGTATTCTTGATGCTATGTTTCACTTCATTTATGTCATGGGTTATTTGAGAATAGGAAGTGTTTTTATGATTGAAGTGTTCGGGTGTTAAGAAAGTGACGAATTCCTTAGCTCATTTGCATGAAAATCTATGAACATGAACTTAGAACTTCTTGTGCATAATGTGTTGTGATTCTTGCTTGATAAGTATGTTAATGTTAAGTCAAGTAATGAATGTGATAGAATGAGTGAATGGTTCAATGATCTACATTAGGTTTAGAAGTGGATATCCATTACCCCCAAGGCTTTATCTTTGTAGTTTTAAAGCCCCTTTTCTTAGTTTTGTTTGATGATTAGTATAGTTACTTAACCTTGCTAGTTATCTTGTCTTTTAACTTCCATAACTTAGGACAACCAACCATCCAAACCCCCATTTTTACTCGCTTTTATATGTGTACATATATATACTTCTAGCCTAATATCAACCTTTTGTGCCTAAACGCTTAGGAAGATCCCTCTTCTTCGTGGACGACCCCGACTTGCCGCTATCTACTTAGTTGTAGATAGTAAGCATTTGGGGCTTATAAATTTAACTTTGAGAGGTACGGTGATGGCCTCCCAAAACTCAGTTGCCGTCGAAAAGTAATTCCGTCGGCAAATGCAAGTAAACTGAGTTCTAAGGCTGTTTTTTCAAAAAAAGAAGAAGGAAGGATTTAGACCTATTTTTCATGAGTTTATCTATGGGCTGTTTTTCTTTTCTTATATTTGCTTTAGTTGAAGCATGGGCTCTATTTCTTTCTCCAAATATAGTGTTTTTACTTCAGTTTTGGCTAGGGGCTGGTTTCGTGATGACGAATTTTTGTTGTTTTTGTGCTTTTTTTTTATGTGGTTGTAGATGTCATCGTTTGGAGCATCGAATTTGAATACCGAGAGTAGTGAGATTGATCCCGGTAGGAAGTATAGTAGGGTAGATAATCAAACCAAAAAGTTTACTTGCATTTTTTGTGGTACCCAAACTAGTGGAGGTGCATATAGGGCAAAACAACATTTGGTTGGTGGTTTTACAAGAGCATCAAAGGGTTTAAAAATGCCCTGAGCATGTTCGTGAAGAAGTTAAAGATTTTATGCGAAGCAAGTTGGATGCAAAGGAGTCTGCCAACTCGTTCGGGTATTTTGAACATCTAAGTCATCATGAAGAAGATGATGATGAAGAAGTTGAGTGTACAAATGTTAGTGTTGCTCCAACTTCAGTGAGAAGGGTAAAAGGACCACTTGATTTGGTTTTTAGTCCCAGTTCGAAAAACTTGAAAAGAGGCATGGGAACAAGTGGAAGCAACAGACTATTAATGAAGTTTGCGCCAAGGAGTTGAGAGACAAAGCATGTGGAGACCTTGCTAGGTGGTTTTACGATGCTGGGCTTCCATTCAATGCTGTAACCCATGATAGCTTTCATATAGCTATGAATTCGATTGCAAGTTTTGGGCTGGGATTCAAGCCACCTTCAATGCATGAGCTCCGTGTTCCTTTGCTAAAAAACGAGGTGGAGAGTACGAAAAGGAAAATGCTAGTGCATGAAGAAGAATGGATCAAGAAAGGTTGTTCATTTTATCTGATGGTTGGAAAGATACTGTGGTGAATAAGGACATCATCAATCTTCTTGTAAATTCTCCAAAAGGTTCAGTATTTGTGAAGTCGGTCGATGCTTCCGATGTTAAGAAGGATGCAGATTATGTGTTTAAGCTTCTTGATTCATTGATTGATGAGATTGGACAGGAAAATGTTGTTCAAGTTGTGTCGGACAATGGTTCTGCATATGTTAAAGCAGGTACTTTTAATTTTATCTTTGATATTATAACTAGAAAGTTCAGATTATGTAATATTTCATTTTTTTAGTTTAGTAATTTAATTCATTAGTTTTAGTAACTAACTTTTAGTTTTCTTATTTATAGGAAAAATGTTGGAACTGAAAAGGCAACATTTATACTGGACTCCGTGTGCAGCACATTGTCTTGATTTGAAGCTAGAAGATCTTGGAAAAATGCCAAAGATAAAGTCTACCTTGAAGAAGAGCATGAAGGTCCATGCTTATCTTGTAACTAGTGTTCCTCGTGTGAATCTAATGAGAAGTTCACCAATCAACATAACTTGCATCGGCTAGCTGTTACAAGGTTTGCAACTTCATTCATCACACTTTCTAGTCTTTATAAGAAAAATAACAATTTGAGAAAGTTGGTGACCTCTCAAGAATGGCAAAGCAGTAGGTGGTCAAATGAGGCAGAAGCAAAGCATGTGTCTTCTATTTTACTGCGAGAATCTTATTGGAAGAATGTTTTATTTGCTTTGAAATTAACCGGTCATTTGGTGAAGGTTTTGAGAATGGTTGATAGAGATAAAAAACCAGCCATGGGATATATTTATGAAGCTATGGATAGGGCTAAAGAGGCAATTGCAAATGCATTTGAGTTTAGGGAACATGAATACACAAGAGCATTTGAAATAATTGATGAAAGGTGGAATGTCCAACTTCATCGACCATTGCATGCAGCAGGTTATTACCTGAACTCGGAGTTATTTTATAAGAACCCAACAAGTGTAGCATGTGAAGAAGTTATGAAAGGCTTGTACGAGTGTATTTCAAGGTTGGTGCCTGATACAAATGTTCAAGATAAGATAATGACAGAGTTGAACTGTTATCGGAAGGAGGAAGGAATTTTTGGGCTTGCTCTTGCTATAAGGGCAAGGGACAAAGTCAATCCAGGTATAAATACTGCGAATTCAGTTTTATACTTTTATTGTGTATATTTAGAAAGTCTTAATTTTTGACTATTTTGTTTGCATTTTGACTAGCTGATTGGTGGGATACCTATGGAAGCTCAACTCCTCATTTGCAAAAGTTTGCAGTTCGTGTTCTTAGCCTTACTTGTAGTGCTACGGGATGTGAGAGGAACTGGAGTGTATTTAACACGTAAGATTTGTATTTTTTTACTATCAAAATTAAACTATTCTTGGCTTTCTTATCATGTTTAAGTTAATATTTTTTCCCTCTAAATCTTGTAGCTCCACACCAAAAAAAGAAATAGATTGGCAACATCTCGCTTGCATGATTTGATTTATGTTAAAGCCAATAGAGCTCTAAGCTCTCGATTCAAGAACAATGATAATATTGATCCAATTGCTTTAACTGAGATTGATGAAAGTAATGAGTGGTTGGTTGGGAGAATGGAGGGTGTCGATGATGATTGTGATGATTTGGTGTTTAGTGATCATGATTTGACTTAGGAGGTTATTTCTAAAGCCTCGGGGGCATGTGAGCCGAGCTACGTTACAAGAGCTAGAACGGTGAGAAAGGATAAAGGGAAGAGTCTTCTTAAGCCCTCTTCTAGTTCAATGCCTTGAAGAATGAACGTTGTTGATGAGGATGAGGAAGAGATAGAGGGAGACATGGGAAATGATATGGAAGATGACACAGAGTTTAGGGATGGGGACGAGGTCCATAGGGATACTTTTAGTGAAAATGACGATGACTTTTCCGATGACTAGAGATTAGAGTCAATGACTTCATAATAATCTTAGTCGTTTAGTTCTTCTTACCACCCTCAAAACTTTTAATTTGGTATTGTGTCTTTTATGATATTGTGTTATTATTCTAAGTTCTTGGTGTGTCTTTATTGAAATAATCCTAGTATATGATTTGAGAGCGCTCCCCCCCGGAAAGCGAACGCTCCCCCCCGGGGGGGACCGAGCGCCTCCCCCCATGGGAACCCGGGGTGATCGTGAAATCCCTTTACTAAACCAACAAGAAATAGAAAGGAAACTCTCAGTCTTAAAGCAGAGTGATAGAAAAACCATAAGCTATTTACACATAGGAATGGTTAAAATAATGATTAAAAGCACATTTAGAACTGGGATAAATTCGCCCATCAAGATTGCCCTACTAGATAGGAGAATGACAAAACCCCAAGATGCAATTTTTGGAGGTATTCAAGGAAATTTAACCTACGGGAAAATTATCTTCACTTGTAGTCCAAAAATAGGAATATCACTTGCTGATAAAAACATAAATCAGATTTTATGTCTAGCCCATGAATTTGACAGAACCAATCTTATGATAGAAGGAAATCACCCTTACACTATTACTTACATGATGGGATACTCATTAACAAATTCACATCATAGTATGAATTTCCGACCTTCGGAGCCAATAATGATAGATCACATCTTTGAGGAAATAGGATGCATCTCTAATATAGCAATGCAAGAAACAAGCCCTTTAGAGAACACTTGGAGTATGGATCTAAGCAGAAAACGTTTATTAGGAACACCGCCTCTACTAAAAATTCTAGATAAAACCTGTGAAGAAGATGAACATACGATAGAAGTTCCTCGAACCTCTAGCGTAGGCTTTTCGCGAGCACAAAGTCGTATGAATGGGCTCCCAACAAGTGATAACCTACGAGACGTATCTGATAGGATTAAAACTTTATCTCTTCAACTTGATGAGTAATTTTAGAAAAATACCTCATATTTATCATGAGAAAAAACATATTGGGTTAAACATCCAAGATGTTAAACACGGCGATCCTGAATACTTCTATTCTGGAGGAATAAGCACAGATGCAATTCTAAAACATTTAAATAATATAAATGCTGTTGTAGGAAATATCCTAGTCATCATTTATAACATCGCATTACAATTTGGAATAAAAACTACATGCTTTAAAGAATTACCTGAAGAATTACCATGCCGTAACAAGGAAATTCTAGAACCAGTACTTCAACAAATTGAAACAATAAAGAATACTCTTACAAGGTTAGAAAAAAGGCTAGATAATCTAAGCCCGGAAAAAATACAACAGGTTTTAATACATTGTGAAAACATAGACAAGAAAACATGACAGGAAAAGTAGAAGAAGTTCATAAGGAGGTAAAAAACCTAGCGATAAAAGTTGGTGACTTAGAAACACAATATAAAGACTACATTGATAAAGTATCGGCTAGCTTATTAGCTGAAATAAGAAGCAGTAAAGAAGAGATTCTCTCAAGAATCAATCTTAGTAAATCCCTTGAAGGTAACACAAATAACAAACAACAAAAAATTATAAAACATGGAGACTCTTCAGGATGGTATCCAGAAAACTTAGGACCCCATATATGGGATAAACTTCTAAGACATGATTAAAGCAAAACTAGAAGAATATTTTGATAACACAACTACCTCAGATCATATGGATCAGATAGTTCAATATTTAAGTCTAACTGACTTAGAAATAGAAGCACTAGAAGAACACAGGATCAACATTCTTGTTGCCATACCAAAGGAAGAACAACGAGTTAATGCTTCCATATCACAAGAAGAAGAAATGCCTGAAACAAGTGAGCAGGGATCAAGAAGAGAAGCACAATCCAGAAGAACCGAAACGCACAGGGTAAGGTATGAAAGCGGTTTTCACAGAGGTTTCTCTAGCGGACATACCATCGGATACAAACGATATGACATTCCAGAGGAATATCAACCTACCAAGAAATACAGTAGAACTAACACTCTCAATCTTGACTGCACAACCAATAGAGCGCAATTGATCCAAGAGTGGAATTCAGAAATGAGATTGATCATCCAAACAGATGGCATGCTCAGAGACGACCTGGATTTAATTCTTATACTAATCCTGAACAAAGTCTCCGGAAATGTCAAATCCACCTTGGAAAACATGAATCTAGATCCATTCAAGGAAGGATCTGGAGAAGATTTTCTCCGCCATATTACTAATATGATTTATTCTTTCTTTGTAGGAACAGACTACCTGCTTCAAGGAGTATCATAAAAAACAAGAATAGCTGAAGAAGCTAGAACAAGACTAAACAGGTTACAAATCTGCGATCTTTATTATTTTGAAGAATTTTCATGTGACTATGAAAATCATTTAACAAAAATCCCTATTGAAGAATGGCCTACTCTTGTTGAATCATACTTAAGAAAGATTCCATTTGTTGGCAATAAAGTATTAGCAAAATACCAACAATTACCACCTGCAAATATAAGTACCCATAGAACCTCCTTAGCATGGGCAAAAGATTAGGTCAAAAGAGAAATAGAAGATTACTGTCGAGATATCACAGTAAGAAAACACTTAAAACCGTTTAATATGTGTTGTCCTGAATTTAAAGGACCAGAAACCATGTACGGATGTTTCGATAAAACATCCAAAAAATGCCCTAAGAAAATATATAAATTACGGAGAGTACCAAAAAGAAAATTCAAAGAATACAAAAGAGGAAAAAATAAATTATTCAGAAATAAATTCCGCAAAGGGAAAAAGAAAGACCAAAGAGAATGGCAAAGTCCTGATGACTCAACACAACAAGACAAAAAAAGATTTTGCCCCAAAGGAAAACCTACATGCAAATGCTGGATTTGCAATGAGGTTGGACACTTTGCGAGAGATTGTTCCAAACGAACAGCTCAGAGTGTGAAAAAAATTGAACCTCATCTCTGATAACGAGATGGAATACGTCTACTCAGACTATGACTCAGAAGAAAGTTATTATTATTTAACTGAAACTGATAATGAACTCGATAGCACGTCGGATTCAGAATAATTTACAGGACCATGATGAACCATGGGATTACGACGAATGGTGGGATTCACTATTAGAAAATGAAGATAAGCAAATAACTGATAACACCAACACTAACACTGAACCAGGTACAGTTCAAGACACTCTCATGAAAGTTAATCTTTCAAATCCTAACAGCATCTACATCAAAGGTAACTTTTTCTTTAAAGGTTATAAAAAATACTCACTAGACATGTATGTAGATACAAGAGCATCAACAGAGAAGTAATTCCAGAAGAATTCTGGGTACAAGCAAAACAGCTGATCAGGGCTAGAACTGCGAATGACCAAATCATGGTCATGAACAAGGTATGTGAACAAATACAGGTTCAAATATCAGGTCTCATTTTTATAATACCTACCCTTTACCAAGTAACTACAGATGGAGATATTACCCTTGGTAATAATTTCTGTCGTCTATATGAACCTTTTACGCAGTACAAAGATACCATTACTTTTCACCTCAACAATCTGGCTGTCAGTATCAAAAAGGTCACCAAAGCTCATTTTCACGGTCACCCCGGGTTCCTGAGTAGTAAAAGGGTTGGCAGTACCTTACCCACTCCAGTCCCTGAGAACATCGCTCCTAGCTTAGATCCTGCACCACCTTCTTTTGAGGGGGGGGAGTCATCCACATTTTTACGCACACTTTCCACACTCCATCACATTGAACACCTGTTAGACCAGTGTTGTTCAGAACATCCTCTCGATAGTAAAATCAACAAAGGTTTATTTACTGCGGATATCAAATTGATCGATCCTACTACTATCATTAAGGTCAAACCCATGCAATACAGCCCCACTGATAGGCAAGAATTTGCAGTTCAAATAACAGAATTACTAAATCTTAAAGTAATACAAAAAAGTAGATCACCGCATTTCTCACCAGCTTTTATGGTTAGAAATAGAAGTGAACAAAAACGAGGAAAAGCTAGATTAGTTGTTAACTATAAAAAGCTTAACCAGAACACAATAGGTGATGGATATCTACTACCTAGGATGAAGGATCTCCTACAACAAATAGGAGGAAAAACCTACTACAGCAGTTTCGACTGCAAATCGGGATTTTGGCAAGTCAGGCTAACAGAATCTTCAATACCACTAACTGCTTTCACTTGCCCACAAGGACATTTTGAATGGCTAGTACTACCGTTTGGCATCAAACAAGCACCGTCTATATTTCAGAGACATATGAATGAATCTTTTAATGATTTAAATAATTTCTGCCTTGTTTATGTTGACGATATTATTGTCTTTTCAGAAACATAGGAAGATCATCATCAGCATGTGTTACAGGTACTTCAACGATGCTTAGAAAAGGGAATAATACTAAGTAAAAAGAAAGCTCAAGTCAACCAAAATACTGTTGATTTTCTAGGACAAACTTTAACAAAAGGAAAGCTTAATATTCAAAAACATATTGGAGAAAATATAAATAAATTCCCTGACGAAATAACAGACAGGAAACAACTAGAAAGATTTCTAGGAACATTAAATTGGATTTCTGATTACATTCCTAAGTTGGCACAACTAAGGATACAATTGCAAATTAAACTTAGGCAAGAAATAAAATGGTCATGGACCTCTGAGGACACTAACCTAGTGAAGAAGATAAAAAAACAGGTAAAAAATCTACCTACCCTGTATAATCCAGGACCAGATGACAAACTCATCATCGAAACAGACGCCTCAGATCTTGCCTGGGGAGGAATACTAAAAGCCAGTGTTTTCGGACAAAAGGGTGAGCTTCTTTGTAGGTACACATCCGGAATGTTCAAACCAGCAGAAACTCGCTACCACAGCAACGAGAAAGAAATACTCGCCTTAGTAAAAACAATAAAATCATTTAGAGCATTTTTACTACCAGTACATTTTACTGCTAGAACTAACAATACCAATGTAAGATACTTTCTCAGGACAAATATCCAAGGAGATTATAAGCAAGGACGTCTTGTTCGGTGGCAACAGTGGCTCCAATACTATGACTTTAATGTCGAGCACATCAAAGGATCAGCTAACACTTTAGCTGATATAATGTCTCGTGAATTTGCAGGAGCTACATAATCTCCACCATGGAGAAATACAAAGATGAAGTTTACCTTCTAGGTAAGATCCAGGAACTAGAAGATGAAGTTCTAGCAAAACAAGCAAAGATCAAAGATCTAAAGAACAAGCTTAACAAGCTGAAAAAGAAAGGAAAATCAGTTGATGACGGTTCACTACCATCAACTCCGATTGCATCAAAAGCTCCAGGTATTAAAATTACTGAGCAACCAGTAACACCTAAAAAGATTTCAGTACTAAACATGAGATCCATCATGGGAGATCACAGTACGGCATTTAAAGCCACCAGTATGTCAGGACTCTTGGCTGACATGGAGACTTCCCCTCCAGCTTTCAGCGAACGTGAAAAACTGGTTTCTAAACCAATCACTGAGAAAATGCCTCAGTACGAGACTTCGCCAAATCCATTGGCCAATACCCGCCCTCATAGGCAGGATAGTCTCGAAAAAAGCATTAACATAGCTGTAAAAAGCAGCGGAGAGCTGAATCTTCGCCCAACCCTCAGGGCAGCAAAAAAATATTACACCATTTTCAATGGACCAAACAAAGGAGTCTATTCCAGCTGGCCAACAGTTACAGCCATAGTCAATGGCAAACCTTATATCCATAAATCTTATCCCACAGAAACGGAAGCCTTATCAGCTCTCAACCAACATATCCCAATGCAAAATACGGCCCAAACCCAAACACCTACCTTTACAGATATAACCCAGCAGACTGGCCCGACAATATCGTTAAACAGATTACTCAGAACCAGGCCAACCCAAGCTGAACCACCTCCCGAAAGTCCTTGTTTTCTAGGATTCAATGAATTTCGTTATTATTTTCACTTGGCTCATGCAGTCATAGAAAACACGAGTGATAATTTCTTCACCATCAACAAAAAATCCCATAGCCTTTTTGGGATCCTCGCTGGATGCAAGCCAGAGACAGTAAGGGATATGTTCAACTGCGGATTGCTTGGAGTTGTATATACTGATCAAAACCTTCTGGAAATTTCACTCTTGCCAAAAGGAATCTACAGAGCCATAAAGCAGTTCAGAACAAA
Organism: Rubia yunnanensis; assembly: GCA_037428765.1. NCBI lineage: Eukaryota > Viridiplantae > Streptophyta > Magnoliopsida > Gentianales > Rubiaceae > Rubia > Rubia yunnanensis. The sequence goes on along the minus strand of CM075069.1, from coordinate 56,048,740 downwards.
GATTTGTGGAGCACAAGATCGTCCCATCTACTTAAAAGTCACGAGTTCTTTAATAGACTGGACTGATGAAGGTAATGTTTGCACCCCTTATCACTGGATCGAAATTGGTCTAGCAAAACCAGGGGTCAAATTCCCAGAACTACAAGAGGTAACCATCACCAAAGAACTCAGTTCAGAAGTACCCGACATTCGAGCACGAACACTACGGGCTGTGCTTAGCAAGTACATGAGTATTTACCGAGATTCCAAGGTTAAGGTAAATTACTTTGACAATAAAACTATTGTAATCTCCGACTACCAAAACATCATCTCCGAAGAAGACGGAGTGAAACTGGCAGCCAATGAAGGAAAATTCCTCAGTGGCAACCTCCAAGTACCAGAGGAAACTTTAAAAATCTTCTGTAAATATGCTCCAAAAGAACATAATTGTCTAAGGTGTCCAGCAAAATCAAGTACAAACAGTGATAATGAAAGAGACTAATCACCATCTCGACAAGATGTAAGGCAACATGGTGGACCCCTCCACTCAGAAAAGATGCCTCCACTCAAAAAAGAGGCACTCCACTCAGAAAAGGCACTCAAAAAAAGTGTCCCCCACTCAGATCAATAATGACGAAACCAACAGCCAGTAGCAGCAGCCGGTAACCAATCAAAAGGCAGGATAATGCCTATAAAAGGAGCTCAGGAGAAAGGGAATCGATCATCGGAAGCTCTCCCCTCCATTTTAGTCTCTCTCTTTTTAACTATGAACTAAGAAACCCTCTTTAGGGAGTCTTTAGTATTCAGGAATCCATAACCATGGAAGCTGTACATTCTGCTTTTGTTGAATAAAAATCTTTATCTTATCTTTGAGTATCATAATCCTTCCCTTACTTTCGTATCAACCTTGAGGTCTCGGCAAAGCTTCTCAACCCTGGAAGAACTAGAAGCAACCCACCAGGATAGTTGTAGGCACAGCCGTGAGTGAGGAGGCGCCGCCGTTAGAAGCACTGGAGCAGGTGGTTCTTGAGCTCTGAGAAGAACAACTTTCCTTGGCAAAAGAAAGGTTGGACAACGAAGGAGTAAAGATTGTGAACATTTCATCAAAGATAGCAGTAGCAGAAGAACAGTTCCTAGGTAGATTCCTGTCTCACTATTTCTCCCTCTTTCATCATAATTGTATTCAAGTGCAACTGTTGCCACCCGAAAAACACAACCATGCTATGTAAAAAACGCCAAAAAAATCTGGTTCCGGGGGGGACCGAGCGCCTCCCCCCCGGGGGAAGCGAGCGCTTTTTTCCTTTTTCCGAAAAGCGAGCGCTTGCGCTCAGTGCTTCGCGCTTCGGTAAATTTTACCATTAGCGCTTCGCTGCACTTTGTGTTTTTTAAAACCCAGCTTGTAATGGAAAAAACACCAGGTGAATGAAGCTTAAACACGAAACATCACATATGATTTGTGTGAAATGGAGGGAATTACCATGTCTTTTACGTCCAGGCCCTTGGCCAAAAATTGCACATGATGTGTGAAATTTGTTTTTACCAAATTTTTTAATCCTTATTAGTATGTTTCAACATAACCTATTTAACCAAGTACGTAATAATTTGAAGCATAAACGACACACGACTTGGTTACGCAGTTCGGTGAAATCCACCTACATCTGCTAGCTTGGCCCACTTCATAATGAATTCACTAATTAGAAAGATACAGTACATAGTAAATCTTACAAAATACTTATCTTTACTAACTATAACGCGTGAATTATGCAAGCTCCCCTTGCTACCGATCCACCTGATCAGACTCCCTCTGACCTCGAAACTCGTCGACGCTGGATCTCCTCCTCCCGAGGAATTAAGACATATGATTTTGAAGGTATGTTGGAATATAGGATCTGGCTCTTTGCAATTCTCGAAAGTATAAAAAATCCGTGTGCAGATTTTTTGCTATTCAATCCGTGTAGAACGCAGCCATGTTTGTCCCCTTTTATATCCATGAGCAGTTTGGAATTCTCCATGATTATCTCCATAATATTCCTATTCCAAATCTTCTTCTTGAAGCATACCCAAATCCCATAAATAAAGGGATTTTCCTTATCACAATATACCCCATATATTCGCAAATATCAACTCCATATATGTAGGAATTTTCCATAAATCAAATATGCTTCACACGCCCCATACGTAGAATAATATTTAGATTTCCATAAATCATAAATACCATAATATTATATCTCCCTTTTTTCGTAAAATCATCTTGATGTGAATATGCTAATTCGCATGTTCCAACATGAAAAGTTTTTCGTTTCCAAATATGTTCACAAAAACTGCTAATTAAATATTCAATGCAAATCTCTTGACTTTAAAATCTCCCCCTTTGGCATTTTATGGACCCATAACTTTTTGCCATTAATCCCTCAACGAAAAACTTGTCATACACATAGGTCTTCCAAAATCCACCTGTGTTGGAACATATGCTCAATATGCACACTACTGACTCTGAAAAAAATGAATAACAGAATACCAGCATGAATACCAAAATCCAAATACCAGAAATCCAAGAACTCCGTCAAAAGATAAAATAAAATTTAGATTACAGAGCCACATTAGCAAATTTCAAACATAACTAAAAAATTCTCCCCCTGGGACCACACAGATGCCAAAGGCAAAAAAAATCAACAAAAACACAAGCATTCAGTAGACCCCCCCCTGACTTTGACCTCTATGTTGGAACATAGAGCAGAAATCCAGATCAGGTTCAAGCTTCCAACATTGCTTTCTCTTCCTCCAGACTTGTCTTTTCTGTCTCCAGCGCTGCCATTTGAATGGCGATGGCTCCCAATCTTGCATTCAGAATCACAAGTTTAGCCTCTTTTTTTGCTGTTGCTGATGAAGAGCCTTCTGGATTCCATGGTAAATCATGAATGTGCTTCATTCCAAAAGTTTTCTTATTTGGCCTCAGGAAGTCTGCATCTATGATCAAATCTTTGGCTTTGCCCTTAACCTTTGCACTTTTAACCATTGGTGAGACCCAGCAGGGATATACTATGTCATGTTTAGCCTTGGGAGCTGTAGCTTGCCTCACCAAGTTTTGCTGAATGAACAAGCTAAGATTCACTTGTTCTGTGTTCCAACACAGAACAGAAGCTTTGCCATTTCCCTGGTCAGTGCAGTAGTATTTGACGATGGCATCCAGCAATTAACATCAATTTGGTACAGTCCAAAAAATCTGGTCTACTAGCTGTTAAATACAATAAACTTCCAATTATGCCTCTGTATAATTTCTGATCAACTGTGACTCCTTTCTCATCCTTTACTAGTTTGTCAGATACACCCATAGGAGTTCGAACTGCTCGTGCATTGCTCAGACAGAACCTCTTAACTAAGTTCAAAGCATACTTACTTTGATTTATGAACATACCATTCCTTCCTTGCTTGACTTGCAATCCCAAAAAGTAAGTGAGCACTCCAACCATACACATTTCAAATTCAGCTTGCATGATGGTGTCAAAATCATGTACCATAGAGGATGAAATGGATCCAAATACTATATCATCAACATAAATTTGAGCAATCCAAAATTTTGATGACTTTTCAAGCACAAATAAAGTGCGATCTACTCCCCCTCGACGATAGCCTTTCTGAAGAAGAAAGTTAGTAAGTCATTCATACCATGCCCTGGGTGCTTGCTTAGACCGTATAGAGCCTTCTTGAGGTGATACACATGGTGTGGATAATGAGGATTCTCAAAGCATTTAGGTTGTTCAACATAAACCTCTTCATTCAGCACTCCATTTAGAATTAGAAATGCACTCTTGACATCCATTTGATATAACATAAAGTTCATAGAGCAAGAAATAGCAAGTAATATTCGAATTGACTCTAACCTGGAAAATGGTGTGAATGTCTCATCAAAGTCGACCCCTTCCACTTGTGTATATCCTTGAGCTACTAGTATAGCCTTATATCGAGTAACTAGACCATCAGCATTAGACTTATTCTTGAAAATGCACTTCGTGCCAATGACATTAATGCCTTTGGGGCGAGGAGTAAGATACCAGACGTCATTTCGTGCAAACTGACTTATTTCTTCTTGCATAGCAGCAATCCAATACTCATCCAGTAAGGCTTCTTTATAGTTCTTGTCAATGAGAGAAACAAAGCAATGCAATCCAGCTAGCCTTCGGTAATCTACTCGAGGAACCGATCGAGTACTTCTCATGTTGGATTCAGGTTGGTCCTGTGTTGGAACATAGGGTTCGTTAGCGGGGGACGATGTTCCAACATATTCAGCTACGACAGGTTCAGTACCAATCTGCTCAGTTGTTCCAGCATGTTGATGAGGTTCAACTTCAACTAATGGATCTGCTTTGTCAGGTTGACGTGGTTGTGGAACATGAGTGTTACCGTGTTCTTCTTCTACAACATCTGATTTTTGTTCTTCCTCTTAATCATTCACATTAAAATTTATGGACTCTATGAGAGTGTTGGTTCGATGATTAAACACTCTATAGGTATGACTGTTGATAGAATACGCAAGAAAAATTCCTGTATCACTTTGATTGTCAAATTTTGCCAACCGCTCCCTGTCTCTGAGAATGTAGCACTTGCTTTCGAACACATAAAAGTATGAGACATTAGGTTTCCTGCCCCTTTAAATCTCGTAGAATGTTTTGCTGGTGAATGGCCGCAGATATACTCGATTAATTGTATAACAAGCTGTATTGATAGCTTCTACCCACCATTCCTTGTGAATGCCTTTCTCAGCTAACATGACTCGAGCCATCGCCTGCTGAGGGGTGATAAGTGCGCAAAATTCATGTTGAATCCCGAGCTCGTTACAAAAGTCACTAAATTGATAATTCTCAAACTCTCTACCATGATCACTACGAATTCGAACAATCTTTCCAACTGGACTTCCCTTTTCAGTTTGTAACTTTACCACCAGACTTCTAAATACTTCCAACATATCAGATTTATCTTTCAAAAAGGCTACCCAAGTAAATCTGGAGAAATCATCAACACATACAAAGATATATTTCTTTCCACCTATACTAGGTGTATTGACTGGACCCATCAAATCCATATGCAATAATTCCAGATTTCTAGAAGTGGTTATATACTGAACTAAAGAGTGGGTAGATCGAATTTGTTTACCTTGTTGACATGGTCTACAAACAATTCCATCCTTGCTGGTTAAGATAGGCATACCTCTTACAGCTTTCACATTCGCAATTTTCACCAATGTTTTATAATTGATGTGACCGAGCTTCCTGTGCCACAGAACTCCTTCATCTTGCTTCGAGATCATACACCGTACTTCTTGCTCCAATAGATAGCAATTATCTGATGATCTTATGCCTGAAAGAACCTTGGTTTCTTCATGTCTCACAATGCATTTATCCTTCTGAAATTCCACCGTTATATTGTCATCACACAACTGACTTATGCCCAACAGATTTGCCTTTAGATCTTCAACAAACAGCACACTAGTGAATACTGGAAAACCTTCAATCTTCAATTCACCTTTTCCAATCACTTTACTCTTCTTTCCATCACCGAAAGTCACATACCCGCCATCGTATGGTGTGATATTTGTGAGAAGTTCTGGAGTGCCAGTATGTGGCGAGAACAACCACTATCAAAGTACCACGAATCTCTGGAATATGATATAAGTAAAGTGTGTGCAACCAGACATGTGCCAGATCGTTTGAAAACCCATACCTTTCTGATCGATTTTATTTTCTTGACTTCGCCCATGTTGGAACATACCAAGAGTTGTCGTCCTGACATTTGGTCTCTGATCAGTTTCCTGCATTGTTCCTCTGAATGACCTTGATATGTGCAATAGCTGCAGATGAGCGGTCTTCTTTGATGAGGCGTGCCAAACTTTCGTTTTACTTCTCGAATCTTGGTCTTGAGGGTTACTGGATTCTCAAACACTTCAACCTTGTGTGTGTTGCAATACCCAATACCGTGTCGATCACCAAAGTTCCTTCCCATGTCTAGAATATTGCCAAGCATTAGTTTTCTAACGTTTATCTTAGAAATTGTTGCTTCAGAAGTCTCAGCTCTCTTAATTGCTAATATCAGTTTCCCATTTATTTCTTCATTCTTCTTTGCAAGTTCAGCAACTTTAATACGCAATTCTCTTTCTATTTCCATTAACTTCATCTTTTCTTCTTTCAGCTCTTTGTTTGTGTCAACAAGTTGAATCCACATAGCGTACATCTTCTCATAAGTGCTGTAGATTTCTTCATCACTTACAGAAATTCCATCGTCTTCATCACTGGGTGTTTCATACGGATCTATGTTGGAACATAAAACTTCAACTTTGTTCGATGTGTTGGAACATTCATCCTTCGATGCATCATGGATTTTTGCTCCAAATGCCACATAGTAGCTTGTAAGTTCCTCTTCGTCTTTCTCATCTTCTTCATCTTCACTCCATGAGGTGACATATGATTTTCCCTGTTTCTTCCAGGTATTTGCACATTCAGCCTGAATATGTCTGTATTCTTCACACACTATGCATTGAATTCGTCCAGGCTGTTTTGGTTCACTACTTTGATTTCTGAAGAACTGCTGATTTTCCTGCTCAAACCTCGTTTCACGATTATTTCCAGAATCCTGTGGCTTTGTTCGACTTCCACCAAACCTCTCCTGAGATTTCTTGTTAACTACCTTCTTCAGCATCCTTGAGAAGTTCTTCGTGATAAGTGCAAGTTTTTCAAATTCATCATCACTGTCAGACTCATGATTGTCTTTTGATGAAGATGTTTTGAATGCCAACTCCTTAGAGACTCTTTTTGTGGCTTGTTGGAAAGTCATCCCATATGTCTGTAATGATCCCATTAGTTCATCTAGGCTCATGGTGGCTACGTCTCTTGCTTCTTCTATTGCCGCAACCTTCATTGCAAATCTCTTAGGAAGTGATCTCAAGGCCTTTTTCACCAACTTTGTTTCTTTGTAAACCTTTCCAAGTTGATATGCCACGTTGGAGATGTCCCTGAGTTTCCCGTTGAATATAGCAATAATGTCATCCTCCTCCATCTTGAGTTCTTCGAACTTTGTAGCCAACATCTGAAGTTTAGACTCACAAACTCGACTCGTTCCCTCATGAACTGTTTGCAGAGTATCCCATGCGTTCTTGGCTTGATGACATGTAGAGATGAGTTTGAACTGGTTTTCATCAACCGCGGTGAAGATTGCATTCAGTGTCTTTGAATTCGCCAGAGATGCTTTGAGGTCATCAGGTGTGCAACTAGATTTATCTCTGAGTTTCTGCTCCCTTTGACTCGACTCTCCTTCTATCGCTTCAGCATCTTCCGCAGGGTGATTCCACTCATTATCAACATAGAACCATGCAAGTTCATCCAGCGAGTTGATGAAGACTCTCATGTGTGTCTTCCAATAGTTGTAGTTGTTGCCTTCTAGCAAAGGTGGCCGAGACACCAAAGCTCCTTCTTTAGTCGCCATGGTAAAACTGGATCACACTTTCCTTGACACAACCAAGGGAATAATAAGTGACCGTGCTCTGATACCAATTGAAATTTGGTTTTACCGAATTTTCTAATCCTTATTAGTATGTTCCAACATAACTTATTTAACCAAGTACGTAATAATTTAAAGCATAAACGACACACGACTTGGTTACACAGTTCGGTGAAATCCACCTACATCTGCTGGCCTGGCCCAGTTTAGAATGAATTTACTAATTAGAAAGATACAGTACAAAGTACATCTTACAAAATACTTATCTTTACTAACTATAACGTGTGAATTCTGCAAGCTCCCCTTACTACCGATCCGCCTTGATCAGACTCCCTCTGACCTCGAAACTCGTCGACGCTAGATCTCCTCCTCCCGAGGAATTAAGGCATATGATTATGAACTTTGAACAGCAGGTCAGGTATGTTGGAACATAGGAATCTGGCTCTTTGCATTTCTCGAAAGTATAAAAAATCTTTGCGGATTTTTTTCTATTCAATCCGTGTAGAACACAGCCATGTTTGTCCCCTTTTATATCCATGAGCAGTTTGGAATTCTCCATTATTATCTCCACAATATTTCTATTCCAAATCTACTTCTTGAAGCATATCCAAATCCCACAAATAAAGGAATTTTCCTTATCACAATATATCTCATATATTCGCAAATATCAACTCCATATATGTAGGAATTTTTCATAAATCAAATATGCTTCACACGCCTCATACATAGAAGAATATTCAGATTTCCATAAATCATAAATATCATAATATTCTATCTCCATTTTTCCGTAAAATCATCTTGGCGTGAATATGCTAATTCGCATGTTCCAACATGGAAACTTTTTTGTTTCCAAATATGGTCACAAAAATTGCCAATTAAATATTCAATGCAAATATCTTGACTTTACAATGTGATCCCTTTTTAGAGAATTCTTGAGCAATGAGCAGCTTGGTGGCCAGGCTGTTGCGGGAGATGTTGTCCCTGTCGGAGGAAGAATGATAAAAGCGTGGAGCAGTGCCAATTCTGATCGCATCACCGCCGTCGCCGCGAGCGGCAGTGCTAGAGGATACTGGTGGGCTTTCAACTTTGGGGCGCTGTCTTCGATTTTCGATGGGTTTGTTAGCTTCTTACTGTTTTTGTTGGTCTTGGAAATTGCCTAGAAACAGGTTATGTTCTTGATTTTGACGTTTCTGAAGGCTTTCCGGAAATGGATGAAAGGTTTCATCTCTGTACTATTTGCCCAATTGGACCTCTTCTGATTGAACTAGATTTTAGGTGAGGTGGCAGAGTAATGGGATGAGGAGGAGATACTTAGTAGGGAAGGGGAAAGGGTTTGATAAAAGGAAGAATAGAAAGAAAAGGAAAAAGAAATAAAGAAAATGAAAACAAATAAAGGAAAAAGGAAAAGGAGAAGAGAAAAAAGGAAAAACGTGAAATTACTATTTTGTTCTTAAATTTAACGCTTTTGACTGAAGTTAACGTTTTGATCAGATGAAAAGATCATAGTTTAACACTTTTGTTAGTTTATGAATGAAAGTTATTGAAGAAAAGGGGCCAAAAAGTTCAAATGGTAAGAGTTGGAGGGGCCGGCAAGTCGTTCGCCCTAAAATGAGACAGAGTGAAGTATTAAATTACAAAAAAATAATAATCAATTAGGTACTAAATGATTTTTAGATTATTTGCCCTGGTGTGGAAGTTTGGCGGAATGGTCTCGAATGCCACGCTCTCATTCCCACCAATTTTTACCAGTCTAAAATTTTACGATTTTTAATGGTTATGTTTCACCGTCAATATCTTTATCCACATATAACATTTTACATAAAAATTGATGATTAAAAAATATTTGTTAAGTTGAATTTAATAATATCTTACGTAATATATTTATTATAAATATATTAATTATATTTAGGGTCAAAGTTTAGATAAAATCTTAGAAAATACCGTCTTTTCATGGTGTATGGAAAGAATGGTTCGATTAGAATAATATGAAATTATGGGTTCATACTCTGCATTAATTGCAAGTGAAACACTTGAGTTTTGATTGGAAACAACATTACATATTTGGAGTAAAACATATAAATATGTAATGTTTCTAACTAAAACTCAAGTAGGTATATGAGTTACCCAAATAGTTTATAAATCGAATTTGATACGGATTTTAATTGCTTTAACCCAATTTGTTTTCATCTTTTTGTGATAAAATTGCACTTGAGATATGATTTTTTCATAACTTATGAAAATACCGTTTTTTAAGAAATGATCCCAAAGCTTATGAAATTTGACTTGTAAAATGTAAATAGATTAAAATTGGTGGGACGGGGACGAGAATAAACTTTCTGAAATTATGGCGCATAATTATACAATTCACCTACTGGGTAAAAACAGCACGCTCTATTTCTAAACATAAAGGAAAATGAGCACAAAACAATTAAATTTGTCTTAATCACAAAAGCCAATTACTTGTTTAATGGTAGGAATCATGACCAAAACCAAATCACTAACCAATTAAAGGGTACTGGAATATCCATCAAAGATTAAGATGGACTAAGACAACCATAGGTCCATCCAACTTCAGTCACACGTACGCCGTAACTTTCAACAGAGAAACGAAGCACAAACACAATTAATTAACATTTGATTGATTAATTTAATTGTTTGCCAACAGATTCAAACACAATTAGTTGAACATTAAAGGAGAAATTAGCATCACTTAAAGTACATCTGTAAAGCCATAGAGTACCACTCTCCTTCCTAGTGGTTATTGTATTCTGACGTGATTTATGTAGACAACAAATCTCTTGTAACACCAAGTTCAACAATTTCCTTGTATTCGAGGTTTTTATTGATTTTAGAGATTCTATAGGATTTTTAAATTCCAACTGATTTTTCATCTTATTCTCTAGAATATGAATTTTGATGAGAGGGAAGATTTATTTCCCTATATTTGTAGAAAGAGAAAAAATTATTAGGAATGAAAATTTAAGAAAAAAGTACTTTTATAACCCTACCTAGTTGACATAAGTGCCAATATAACCTTTCAATATTCGAAAGTGCCAATATAACCCTATAAGTTTTAAGGATGTGCTGATATAATCCTACAAACATTAGAAATGTGCTGATATAACCATACAAACATTAGGAATGTGCTGATATAACCCAATAAGATTGTATAATGTGCTGATATAACCCTACCTATTCCGGCGGCGGTCCGGTGAACTACGAGGGTAAAATTGTCCACCTAATTTCAGAGTTAGCCCAAAGGGTATTTTGGTCAATTTTCATAGAGTCAACGCCGAAAAATTGAGGTCAATACCGGAAATGGGGTCTAAGGGTTATATTGACACTTTCATTAACTAGTTAGGGTTATATTTGCACTAAAAATTATCATAGGGTTATATTGGCACTTACTCAAGTAAATAAGGTTATATTGACACTTATCCCAAAATTTAATGCAATTCCAATTTAATGCAATTCCAATTTAATGCATCAAATAATAACACAATATTAATTATTCCATTAAAATTTTAGGAAAGTGTACAAAACTAACCCTATTAAACTACGAAAGATAATACCCCTAGGTTTAAAATCAAAATAGCATAACCATTCTACCCCTAGACTTTTAGGCGTATCAGCACTCGCAGACTACTTCTCTGCAGTCGCCACTCCCCACCCCCACCCCTTCACCTTCCAAGCTTCTTTATTGGAGGTGAAGCACCACATCCTTCCACAACATCTCCACCTCCTTCCCCCTCCTCCTCACCGTGCCATCTCCCCAGCCACTCCCCTTCCTCCACCACTCCAACACCTCCCCCTCTGTCAACACCTTCATGATGACTGGCGCCATCTTGAACCCACTTGCCACCGCCAAATATAAATCATACCGAGAGCTTCTCCACTGCTAGGGCTTTGAAAGCGCGGTGCTGTCATCGAGTGTGGAATAGCGAGCTTCTCCGATGCCAGGGCTTCGAGAGCGCCGCCTTGATCCAGGTGGCTCCTTCAGCAGTGATGTGCCCATTTTATACGGTTATATTAAGACTTTTAGGATTCATTTTTGTACACTTTTGTGCTCTAAATGTGACATTTTGCCTTGAAGTTCTCTAAGGATGGTTAAAAGCGACTTTTCCACTTTTATTACTTTTCTAGAGAATTTTGTGTGACCAGGTAATTTGTTTGAAGACTTTGAAGAATACCTTTGAATATTTGAAGACTTATATTTGAGCTTTTGAAGATTTGAAGAAGTGAAGAGAAGAGGAGGATATGAAACAAAAAGGAGAAAGAAGAAATTGTGCTGGAAGTGGAGTTCGTCGCGAGGCCGTCGCGACTCACAACGGACGAATGACCATAAACTCTTCTTGATTTTTGTACTATAAATACTCACCTTATCTTATCCTCTTCAACAACACGAATTCACCTTCTTCTTCCTGCATTTTCTGGGTTCAAACCCTAGTTTTTCTTTCTTTTCTTAGTTATTGTAGGTTAATCATGTCTTTTAATTATCTAGCTTAGTTTTATCTTGGGATTAACAGATTGAAGCTTCCATTTCTATGTAGTAATATTATATGGTGTTATATTATGCAATCTTGTTGGACTCCGCTTCATCGTACACAACATTGTCATACAAGGGCATGTCGTAGTCCATCTCGCCATACTTCGACTCGTCGTACACAGCCTTATCGTGCTCCACCTCATCGTATAATGTCTCGTTGTACTCCGAGATAACCACCTGGAACACCGACTCCCCGTGCCAATTTTCTAGAGCTGCATCGCCCAAGTGCATTGTGTAGACATGTCTACCAAAATTATGGGTGAAACGGTTGTAGCGGTCTTTTTTGGTTTCAAATTCGTTAAGAGGGATGGCTTTGGCCGGGTGTTGCGGGAAAATCATGGCAAGAAGCTGCTCAACAACCTCCACTTTTGACGTATTCGTACAATTTCTTCACATCTATAAATGTATTCTAGATCTGTATCACGATTGGGGATGCCTCTACGGAGTCGATGTCGTCCCATGGGAGGGATCAGAATGGCTTTGATACCAACTGATGTAGCACATAATATAGGAAAGATGAAATGCTATGGCTTGCAACATAAATGTCGACTTTTAATCAAAACAAGCATGAAAACTACACAATAATGCCTCCTATATTTATAGGATGCTAAATCTCCTAATGAGAAAGGGAAAAGGAAACGAAATCTCCTAAAAGAAAAGGGAAAAGGAAACTAAATCTTATAAGAGAAAGGGGAAAGGAAGTTAAATATCCCAAGTAAAAGGAAAATGCCTTAATTAAAGAAACCAAACTAGATGACCAAATTAAGGGAAGCAAATGTTCCAATTAAATGGAGCAAATAAAATGTCATCACGCCGGTCCCACTTGTCCATATATACCAACCCCTATGCCATATCACATAACTAGGAGAGAGTGAATCTCGGTTACTCTGCAAAAACACGAGTGTCAAGAACACTTAATGAGAAAATTATTCTTAACATCCAAATGATGAAACGACCAACAACATATGGTAGCAAGATAAAGAACTGTACGAACGGTGGAAGCCTTCACAAATGCTTTAAACGTATGGTCATTGTCAAACACGGGAAGTTTAGAAAAATCTTAAGCCAGTAACTGCACCTTGTGACGATCAAAAGTACCATCACAACGATATTTTAGTAGGTAAACCCATTTGGAACAACAATATTGACACCAAAAGAATAAGGAACCAAATCCCAAGTTTTCTGGTGGCCAGGAGCCGCCATCTCTACATCTCTGGCGGAAACCTGGCATATATATGACCTGCCTAACCCAACTTAGCTACAAGTATACATAGTGATCACTTCACTAATATAAGGCAATTCGCCCACCTTATAGATACCTAAACATAACACTACCACTAACTAGAATACTGCGAATATAGCGGAAATCACTTGCCACAATGCCCCATAGTTGACCCACGATCCAATGATTGGAGCGTAATAATCAAACCATAATCAAAATATTGAAGAGATATAAATAATGAGAACACTTGCAAAAGGTAAGTGAGAATTATTTCATAAATAGATATATGAAAAATTCATACTAACTTGAGCATCAGAGCTTCTTCCTCAGGATCAACCTGAGGACATTTGTAAGTACTCAAAGATCGAAGAGGCATAAATTTGTCGTGAGATTATTCCAAGCACTATTATCATTCAAAAGAAATTTCCTGCATCAGTGACACCAGTTGTGAGGAACAATTTATTTTTTCTTTTTGAGTTTTGATAGTTCATTGGAAAATACATAGCTTATGCAGGAGCCACCACCTATATAGCAGATGCCTAAAGAGAACTGATCATTCTTGGATTCAGGTTAGCGAACAGGAGAAGGATTACCATAACCTTGCCACCAACTTTCAACAAAGGTATATTCGGCTGTTACAAATTATTCTTGCTAAGGATGACTCACAGTGAATGTGAGTTCTATGTTACAACTTATTCCTGTAAAGAATAGGCACATAATGCGAATCAACGTACGAAAGAAGTGCATATAGAGACACAAGACTACCGGGGCCGCACAACCATAGGAAAACACAGATTGAATCAAGGTTGAATCAGTAAGGGCTAAATTAGGAAACATAAAGATGGTTCTTCCCCAATCACATGAAGACAGAGAGTAACCAACTAACTAATTAAGCAATTGTAGCAAAAATAACTAATTACATGATATCCTTAGAAATATGTAGGTAGCCAATAAAACACATCCCATAGGAACAATGTAATGATGCTTTATCAGTTTAGGGATCCTTGTTTATACTACCCAATTCGAACAACAATAAAAAATAGTCACCATACTGGTCTATTTTATATCACCACCTTAAAAGGTTTCGTTGAGAAAGATACATTTTGACTGAAACCAATAAAGACTTACTACAAGTTTCTATTTAGGGAAAATATCACCCAAACTTACTAAAAAAGAAGCGAACGCAGCAACGCTCGAAAATAATGCCCATAAAAAGCAATAAAAAGCTCATAACACAATTTTGCGAACATCGATAATACTTTCTTAGATCAAATATTAGATTCATACAAAAACTAAGTATTATAGAAAATCGCCTGCTCAAATATAGGAACTCTCCTTATGAAGGATTACAAAAAGTAATTTGTGAACCTATTACTTAAACTATAACTACGGAATTCTCTTCCAGTCATTGTTTAGAAGGTCATAGCAATCCCTATCCATAATTATTGATAGTGTTGTTATTTCAACCCGATGACACCCACGTTACTATCAATGCCTTATGATATCAAAGAAACCCATTAATACCATCACACTCACCTAATTCATAGTCACAACCATTATTTTTCTTCGAGAAAACGAATCCTTACTTATGCGACACAAGTAGGAAAATCACCTACAACTTCGCTTAATTTAGGAAACAATCTCACATCACTACAAACGTAGGTTAATTGTCTATCACTTTGGATATGATAGGAAAATCACTTGTCCAACAATACATATAGAGGATAATCATATAGTTTCACTTCAGAATCCTCAAACAAACTGAGAAAAAACCTTGCCAATTAACACATCACCTCAAAATATGCCTACATTCTCACAATACCCAGCAATTTACACACTAGGCCACTTCCTTTTATTAGGTTGATAACCATTGAAATCACGGATTATGTAAAAATATGTCAAACACCCCTTCTAGGTTACAATTAGATATGTACTCTATATCCAGCCTATTAACTTGAACTTCATTTACGCTCACTGCTTCAAAGTACCACACATATCACCCATTTTACTTAAAACCTTGAGTATTCACAAATCTTACGGGTATAAAACCATACAACCTTAGCCTTAAAGACAAAGTCACGTAAACATTACCAATACATAAATTTTATGACTTCCCATCATGAAAGATGGTCTGCTCTTATACTAAACATCAAATAAGAAAGAAGGATGTTATCAACTAGGAAAAAATGAAACTTATTATCAAAAACACGCTTCAAACCCAAAAATATTACAATAGCTATCGCTACATTAGATATTAGACTACTTAGCCATTTTTCAGTCGCGATGATTGTCTAATGTGCTTGCTATTCCAGATGCACATTATTAATAAACCTCATCAAATGCATCCACATTAACTTTCTCTTCATCTTGTAAGATCGCCTCCAACTTCCACTGCATGTGAAGGTACACCTCATTCCAGGTACCACCAACAGGCTCCATCTACCTCATATGCTTCATGTAATATGACTTACGATCAACAGTAGGCCTAGACTCTGTATGATCAAGCTGCATACTTATCAAATAGACAAAGTATGAGTACGTTTCTAGACTCCATTATAGTTCCTCAACCCGTTGCTCCAAATAACGAAATTGAATTGTCAACACTTCGTTGGAATCATCATGTCTCACCCCTTATAGCCCTCACAATATCTTCACTAAGTATGTCGGTTATCTTAGTTTGTACCTTGAGCGATACCTCAAGGTTACAACACCGTTATTCCAATTCACTATAATGAATTTCTCTTGCCTTGATTCCCCTCTCCATATCTTCACAGTTAGTCAAAAATTGAGCACTATACTCCCGCTCCTCCCCGTATTGGTTTTTCCACTCATTAGATATCATTCCCAAGTGGTGGAAATCAGCCTTGAGCATTTTAATCCAATCAGATATTTCATCTATCTAATCAGCCTACTTTAAAATAATTTGTCTTCTGAGAAATTTCAAGGGTCTTCCCCACAAAAAAATCTCCACCATTCATTCTCCTGCATCATAATATTCATCAGCTCTTCTTAAGCTTATCACTCACAACATGCTGCTCCATGAATTCTTTCTCATACTTTTTCACTGCACCGATGCTCTCTTGTAGATTTTTCTTCCATTCAACATCCATATCTATAAACTTTAGTAGCAGTCCACTTATCCGGTGCCCCAGTTTCATCGCCCACTCTTTGGGTTTACATGAATGTTAAGGTCCCTGAGATATGTTAAGTACGAGTTTGATTGATGTACCTGTGAAGGAGAAATTTGAAGTACAGAAGCAGAGAAATAATGTGGAGATAGTTAACACACCTAAAGAAACCGGGAAAGGAAGAGAGATTGAAAAGAATGATACATCTGGAAAATTGAGCATGGATGGTGCTGGTATAAGTAGGGCAATAAGTTCTGGAAAAAAGGCTATAGAGGGAAGCAGGGTTGGAAATGGAGGAGAAGCAGATAGTACACCTTGTAAACTGAGATGGGTAGACGGGATTGAGGAAGAAAATGGGCAAAACAAGTAGTGGAATGAGCTATTCGAGGATTGCACCAAAAATGAGGTTAAATACTACCCCCATGTTGAAATTGAAGGTTTTACTATGGGAAGAATTTCAATAGATGAGATAGAAGACATCATTAAACTGTGGGAATCAACAATCATTTGTAGATTCTTATGTAGTTTTCCCCCATTCAAGGTAGTTAAGGGATTTTTTTGTGGAATATAGAGAAAAAATTTTATTCAGAGATTATGGAGGGTTAGAAATGGGGTTTTCATGGTGAAATTCAAGCTTAAAGAACGTAGGGATGAGGCTGTGGAAACTGGTATGATAATGTTTGATAACAAGCATGTAGTAATTATATAATGGACTAAGAACAGTTGGCTGCCAACCTAGAATCAGTACATGTGTGGATTCAAATGTCCAATCTCTCATTGGTGTATTGGAAGCCTATTATTTTGAGTAGAACTGTCAATGTCATTGGAATCCCCATTAAATAGATATAACAACAAAAGAGATAGACATGTTGAGCTATACTATGGTACAATTGAAGGTTAAAATCAGGGATTCAGTTCCTAAACACATATCCTACATTGATGAAAATGAAAAAATACAACATCATGAGATCATTTTTTAATGGCTTCTATGTGCTGTGGAAAATGTACTCTACTGGGCCATATGACTGAAAAATGTAAGAAAGGGGAGAAGAAACCTAAAACAGATTATCAGGAAAGTTTATGTGCCAAAAACAGGGAAGAAGAAGGAATTGGAGGTTAATGAAAAGGAAGAGCAAAGGAGGAAGGTGAAACGGGTAGGAATGAATTGTTAAAAGGAAACACACAAGTAAATGGGGAAGGTAAAATGAAGAATCTGACAGCCAGAAAAAAGGGATAGGGAATACAAGAAGATACAGGTGGAAGGAATAGTAAGAAAGGAAGGAAGAAAGAAAGAAATAGGGGAATGCAGTACCTCAAGTTATAGAATTCTGGAGGAACCACCTGATGATGAATAACAACCTATAGATCTGGAACATTATGGGTGTAAATAACAAAGAAAAACAAAAAAATGCAGGGACTTTATGGTTAAGAGCAAGGTGAGTTTTTTTTAGCTTTGCTAGAAAAAAAGGTACAAACAGATAAAAAAAAAGGAAGAGATTTGGAGGAACATGGGCTAGGGGTGGAAATTAGAAACCAATGACGAACAAGCAAGAGGAGGTAGAAAATGGTTGGGGTGGAAGGAAGATGTATTTCAGGAGATTGAAATTAGTAAACATAAATAATATGTTGATATGAAGGTAAACGGACAGGAATGTTTTGTGACAATAGTTTATGGGATGAATGATGTGATGGGAAGAAGAGAGTTATGGAAACAATTGGAGGGGTTAGAAAGGGGAAGGGATAATTCATGGATAATTGTAGGAGATTTCAGTGCTCCATTGGATTTGGAAAACAGGATAGGGGGGGAACAATGTGACGAGCTGAGAAATTGAAGACTTTCAGGATTTGGTGTTTAAACTAGGGTTGATGGAATTAAAGACCTTAGGCCCAAAATTTACCTGGGATAACAGAAGGAAAACTAAGGAACGGGTGATTTGTAAAATAAACAGGGCTTTGGTCAATAAAAAATGGATTAAAGTTTAGCAATTCTGTGTGTAATGTGGTTATTAATGGAGTATTAGATGAAGGAAAGAAATTGAGCAAATCATATATGTTCTTCAATATGTGGATTACGGCATATCTGTTTATAAACATTATGAAGGTTGTGTGGCAGAACAGTAAAGGCTGAAACATGAAGGATCTATGGAATAGTTTAAAGAGGTTAGAAAATCCTTTATCAGAACTTAACAGGAAAGAGTTTTCTGAAATAGAGAAAATGTAAGCAATGGCAAGGCACGAATGGTATAAGGCCAATGAAGAACTACACATGAATCCTGGTTTGGTAGATAAATAGGAGGATAAACCAAAGAAAATAATGCAGGTAAGGAAAATAGAAGAAGCTGAGTTTAAGTACCTGCAACAAATAGCAAAAATTCAATGGGAGAATGAGGGGGATAGGCCAACAATTATTCTATGCTAAACTAAAGAAGAGGCCATATCAAAATTAGTTACTAAGGCTGAAAAATGGAGATGAAGTGCTAGAGGGAAATGAGTTAGAAGAACACTTGGTATCCTTTTTTAAAATGCAGCTGGGAGTGAGCAAAAATGTAACAGGAAGAATATATGAGGATGCAACAGATGGTGGGGAAGTTTTAAACTTGAAGCAGCAGTTGGTGCTACATGAAAAGGTGATAAAAAGTGAGATCCTGAAAGCATTATAGGGCATCAAATCAAGTAAAAGTTCGGGCTATGATGGCTATAACAGTAAATTATTCAAGGACACTTGGGATATTATTGGTGATGATTTTATGGGTGCAATAAAAAGTTTTTTTGCAGGTGAAGCCATGCCTACATAGTTTAGAAGAGCAGTCATTGCCCTCAGCCCTCAAATTGCTCTGCCTCAAATTGCAAGTTATTTTGTGGTGTGCCAGGTAATTACTAAAATACTATGTGCAAGATTAGGGAAATTTTTACTTAGGATGATAAATTTGACCAGAAAGCCTTTATGAAAGGTAGGCATATTGCACATAAATAAAATGAAGGGTCCGAAGTCCAGCTATGTAATCAAGGTTCATAAAAGGAAGACTTTTGACACCATTAATTGGGGTTTCCTGTTTGAGTGGTTAAATAGACTAAAATTTC
Organism: Rubia yunnanensis; assembly: GCA_037428765.1. Taxonomy (NCBI): domain Eukaryota; kingdom Viridiplantae; phylum Streptophyta; class Magnoliopsida; order Gentianales; family Rubiaceae; genus Rubia; species Rubia yunnanensis. The sequence goes on along the minus strand of CM075069.1, from coordinate 56,029,296 downwards.
CATCTTTATACATATCTTGGATACAAAGATGTGTGCAGTCTTCAAATGTCTATTTTTCAATAATGGGGTGCATACAAAATCCTTTCAAGGAAGAACATGGGTGAAGTAAGGGGACCCCCTCTCTCCCCTATTGTTTGTAATTGGTACGGAATATCTAACCAGGCTGCAAACTAGAAGGATAAGGAAGGTAAATTTAGGTTCCATTATAAGAGCGGAAGAGTGGGAGTACAATTTATTGTTTACGGATGATTTACTAATTTTCTGTGAAGCAAATGAGATTTCAATGAAAGGGATCAAGGATGCATTGAAAGAGTTTCAAGGTACCTCAGTTTTACCTCTAAATGAGCTGAAATCACTTGTTTATTTTTAATCTATGAAGGAAGAAGAGATGGCTAAGCTAACTAAAATTTCGTGAATCCAAAGGAGGAAATTTCCTATGAAATATTTAGGAATGCCACTCTTAACTTTCACGTGGGATAAAAAATCTTATGAAGCATTTATTGAGAGAATATGGAGAAGATTGAACCCATGGGATTCCAGGAAGTTGTCTTACGCAGGAAGATCTCAACTAATAAATATAGTACTATTAAGTATAGCAGGAGTTTGCTCAGGAGTATTTAAGATACCGGAAAGCAGACAAGAGGAGATAGTGAAGAGAAGCAGGGCTTCTCCGTGGAACAAAAAACCCGAGGAAAAATATTTTACACCTGCTTCATGGGATTCTATATGCTGGAACAAGAAGCTGTGAGGTGTGGGATTCATAGATTCATCTATATGGAATCAAGCATCATTGTGTAATCACATCTAGTGTATCTGGGGAAAAAAGACTTGTTATGGATGAGGTAGCTTCAAGAGTATTATCTCAAAGGGGAGGATTTTGAAACATATCAATCTCAGATGACTCGAAGTTGGATTGGAAATATCACTACAAAAAAAATGAACCTATTACTTCACCCTTTTTACCTCGGTTTTTTGGCTTAGCTTAAAAAGTTCTTTTACCTTGGTTTTGTTTCAAAGTAAAAGATATTAGTTACCTCGATTATAAAAAAACTGAGGTAAAAATCAGGTTTTTTACCTCGTTCATTATTTTAAATGAATTAAAAGATTTAAAAATGAGTTAAATAATATTACTGATGTTTGTGCAAAGTCGGATTCATGTAATAAAATTGTCGCCAAAATCGCATGTTCTGTCGACATCACTGACAGAGCGTGAGATGTATGACCAGCATCGCATCAATTTAAATATAGATCTTTTAGACGTTATCGTTGAGTAGGATTGACAAGGATTTTTTTTGTTTTTGTTATTCAAAAACTTAATAAGGTCAGTTTTGTTATGTTACAATTTGAAAGTTGTTTAATTAATAGAAAAAACCACAACATCGGTTTCATTTTGAATGGTTGGAAATGTTTTACAAAGTCACATACATATAGACAATTACATATTGTTCAAAAGAGGTAACCTTATTCACGAAAATTTCCTTACAAATTAATTAGTACAAACTAATTCACATATTAATAATGCATGTCCAAGTACCTTTATTAGAACAGAGATTACAAGAAAATCAAGCCTCTCGAATTATGATAACCTTGAAGACAATTGGCCCCAAGCTTCTATGATGTCGAAGAACAAGGTGTCCCCAATGCGCAGGTTGTTGTCGGAAAGAAACTCGGAAAAAACCCTTTAGGGACAGGGCCTTGATCTTCCCATGGCCCGAGTAGGTCATGCGCCACTCTTTCCCATAGCACCTCATCACAACGAGGGTCTTTGCCTTCGGAAGAAGTGGTACAATTTCAATCGGGATGTACTAATTAGAAATTAAAAAAATCATTATGAACAATTATAAATAAATAGTATTAACTGAAAATCAAATAATTTCATGATTTTAATTATTTGCAAGTTTTAGTCTTTACTTAAGTTGGGGTTTTCCCAGAGTTTCACTGCTTCAAGGTGTAGTGGAAACAAGGGTTTTTCAGAGCCATTGAATGGTCTTCAATGTTGAACGCAACCGGTTCAGGGTTTCTCTTTTATGCGGAGAACTGTATAATTAATACAAATAGAAATTAATTTATATACCATGCATAATGTGCACATGTATTAGTATATATGTTGTGTAAAATGGTATAATACCTCAAAAAATGGGCGCCTAGAGGATCCTTCACCAGCCATTAGTCATGTATATGAAGTGAACAATATCTTTAAGTTAAAGTATCTTTATAAGAAAAACTTGCGAAGTTGGTATTTTGTCGTAAGAACACATTAGTTTAAACCAGTGGTACCGTCGACATATGCGGCTGAGGTCGTTGGTTACTCGACCAGACCAATTTCCCGACCGATGACAAAATGAGCTCGCAAAAATAAACATTCAGTTAAGAAGAATGCCTACATGCGAAATTGCTAGGACATTAGTAATATCGATGTATAAATCGGTACAACTACAATGGCTTATGCAACTTGAAATAAGAATGTGTGACGTCACATTTATAAATTAAATGACGTGCGACTAATTGGTGTCTGCTAATTGGTGTCCTCAGGGTCCTCTGTGTAACCTTATCCCTAAGCATATAGTAGCTGCAATGCCATTTTTGTCTGTGGCAGATTTCATTAGTAACAAGGCCATTATTTTAACCCAGATTGGTTCTTTTCTGGAAAATGTTACTTTGTTTTTTCTTCAGGATTCAGAACTGACAATGGAGAGGGAAGATAGATTGATATGGAAGGTTGATGCCTCTGGTAATTTCACATCTAAGTCAACATATAGGGCTCTTACTTACGGACCAGGTAACTTTCCTGCTTGCAAATTCATTTGGAATAATGCTCTACAAAAAAAAGATTTCAATTTTCACCTGGAAAATGCTGCAATCCTTTCTTCCGTTTGATGATGTGCTTATTACCTGTGGTTTCAGTCTAGCTTCTAAGTGCCCGGCTTGTTCTAGTTCAGACTCAATTCAGCATTTCTTTATTTCATGTCCTATTGCTCAGGCTGTCTGGAGTAACATGGCATCTATAGTTCACTTTCATCTAAACTCTAATCATTCCCTTACTGAAAGAATTTTTATCTTCTGGAATACCCATGATTTACCTAGCTGGAAGCACTTTGCCTGTAAAATCCTGCCATCTCTTACTTGCTGGTCACTTTGGAAAGCTAGGAATAGGTTCATATTTGATAATAAGCCATTCTCTTCGGAGCAAATTTCCAAGGAAGTCTATGACCTAATTAAGCTGGCTTTTCTAACCACTCCAAGGACTTATTTCTCACATTCTGCTATTGCATCACCTCTCAGTCATTGGATTCCTTTCATTAGACCTCCTCCGAAGCCTAACATATCCATGGTTCATTGGGAGAGACCTCCATGGGGGTCAATAAAAATTAACATAGATGCCTCATGGTTTCCTAATAAGGCAGCTGCTGGTTTGATTGTTCGAGATAACTCGGGTGCTTTGATTAATATAGCTTCTGCCTCTATCTCTGCTGCTTCACCTTTGGAAGCTGAAATTAAGGCACTGCTATTCGCATGCGAAAATTTGTACGATATAGGGCAAAATTGCATTTTTGAAACTGACTGCAGGTTGGCTATTAACATGATAAATGACCCTTACTCTACAAACTGGAATCTTTTTGATTTGGCTTACAGAGTTAAAGCTCTATTAGGTTCTGCTCATCTTAATCATGTTTACAGAGAGGGTAATTCTATAGCAAATGCAATTGCGAAGCATCACACTAGCCATTTTCAATGTCTTAATCTTAATAACATCCCCCAGCACATCAAGGGTCTGATTACATTAGATAGGTTACATACACCGCAGGTTAGAACACATTAACATGCTTTGCCTAAGGATTGATACTGCTGATCAAGATTTTTTCATGCAGGTTCAGGATCTGCTTTATGCTTGCTATCAATCATCTTCTGCGAGTTTCTACGAACCTCGAGGACTCCATACTCTTCCGATCGTGCAGATCCCATATCAATTGGAAATCTACTGCTGGTATTCATGGTGGTATACCCGGTAGCGACCTTCGGCAGCAAATTGCTACATCGGTGTTGATGAGGTCTTCGATCTTTCACTCCATTCAGTTACATTTTTCTAGCCTCTCTCAACTCAAGCTTTGCACATATTTACTCTGTAACTGATACAGTTGTTGCCTTGTTGGGGACTTCAGTTTCAGAAACTTTTAACTTATGCCATCACTTCTTGTAATTGAAGTTGCCTGGCCGGAGGTGAGAATTAACACAAGGGGTGGAGATTCTCTCCTTCGGATCGCAACTTCATCATCTATCCTTTTTTTGCTAGGATAGTTGTTACACAAGTATTTGATCTAGAATTGGTAGGACTTTTGGGGGGCAACCAAGTTGCCTCATCACGAACTATGGCTAATCTGTTCTGTCTGTAAATCTAACTCATTTTGATGGAGGCTTGGGGAACCTCTAATATACTCTCCCCCACTCTAGGGTGTTCTCATTAAAAAAAATGACATGCGACTGGACACCGAGTTCGCATGCGTCGAAGACAGCAACGGCAAAAAACATAAACCCAGCAACAAAACATTCATTAAGGAGACAAAATTACATTAAAATGTCATAACTCAAAGAAAAACATATTACTTAGGTTCACATGTATGAAAACTTCTCACTCTAACAAATCTGAGTAAGAACTAGATAACCAAAAATACAACTCATACGAAAATTATACATTAATTATCCAAGGTGAGGTAACAATTACATAAACTTAGGCACTACATGAGTAGAAGAGGAAAAGGGTAGAGAGACTCTTGGTATTTGCGGGAAACCTGGAAATGAGGAGATTAAACTGATTCGGGGGGGAGACCGTTTATTTATAGCCGTTTTGAAACAACGTCGTTTTAAGACCTTGTGTTGTCCGCCTCGTTAAGTGAAAATTTGTACTGCCGTCGCTGAATTCGATAGCCTACCAACGCGTTATTATAGATGGGCTCCAAACATAATGTATAATAGATGGGCTCCATGGATGGGCTCTATGTATTATGGATGGGCTGCATACATAAGGTATAATTCGGCCGGTGTGATGTCGCAGTTCAGTCGCCCTATCCGACATTGTCTCTTGCTTATGACCAACATCGACAAGTGCAACTACGACCCTCACCATTTCAGCCCATTAGCATTTTAGATGTGCCCGCATTCGACCAAAAAACATATAATTGACCTTAACAAATGTAGTATAGTATATTATAAATACTTATTGAACTTTATAATTGCCCTTGAATTTGATTAATGTCTATTTCGACCGTAAATGATTTTACCTCCACGTACGAGTCAAGTTTTTTTTATTTTTGAACTTAGGTCCATCTTTGAACGTCGAAGATGTGGAAATGCAAATTTAGAGATACCCTAATCTAATGCACAATGTCTGACAAAGATGTTCTGATTTACGCATGACCGGATGAATGGAATGGGGTATTCGTCCGTCATTTGTATTAGTATTTCCGTGTAAGCCCTTAGGGTAAGCATTATCATAACGATGATTTCCACCACATAGAATAAAATGAAATTCCTTATTCTAGAGTTTTTATGAAAATAAAATATAATAAAATCGCATCCTTCAAATTTTATAAAGCGCTAGTACGTGGTCTAGAGTAAATTATAGATGGTTACTTATAAGCATGCAAAGGTTATTTGGTAGATGTTGACTAGGAGAAGTCTCCATGGGATCATGCCTGCTATATACTCCCTCCGTCCCACTCTAAATTGCTTATTTACTTTTTCACTATCTTCAATGAGCATGTTTGACCATAAATATCTCTAATTACATATAATAATTTCGCATAAAAATTGATATTTAGAAAATAGATGTTGAGAAAAATCTAACAATATCTCGCATGATATATTTATTATTTATATATTAATTTTATATTTAGGGTCAAAATTTACAAACTTTTACTCTCAAAAAGCAAATAAGCAATTTAGAGTGGGATGGAGGGAGTAATCATTTTCAAGGATTATAAGTTTCACTAAGGATGGAAAATAGGTCCCTTTCGGGACATTTTGAATGAATTTATCTCCCCAGTTCACGATTTTACCTCCACGGGTCTAGTTTTTTATTTTTGAACTTAGGTCCATCCGAGAATGTGGGAGATGTGGAAATGGAGATACCCTAATCTAATTCACAATGTCATGACCAAGATGTTCCAATTTAGGCATGGCCGGATGAATGGAACGGGGTATTCGTCCACCATTTGTATTAGTATTTCCGTTTATGCCCTTAGGGTAAGCGTTATCGAAACGATGATTTCCACCACATAGAATAAAATGAAATTCCTTATTCTAGGGTTTTTATGAAAATAAAATATAATAAAATCACGTCCTTCAAATTTCAGAAAGCATTGGTATGTGGTCTAGAGTAAATTATAGATGATTACTCATAAGCAGTCAAGGTTATTTGGTAGATGTTGACCGGGAGAAGTCTCCCTAGGATCATGCCTGTTATATAATCATTTTTGAGGATTATGAGTTTCACTAAGGATGGCAAATAGGTCCCCCCCGGTTCACGATTTTACCCCCCCCCCCCCCCCCGGTTCACGATTTTACCCCCCCCCCCCCCGGTTCACGATTTTACCCCCCCCCCCCGGTTCAGGACGTTTCAAATGGATTTAACCCCCCCCGGTTCACGATTTTACCTCCACAGGTCAAGTTTTAAATTTTTTGAACTTAGGTCCCTCCGCGAATGTGGGAGATGTGGAAATGGAGATTCCCTAATCTAATTCACAATGTCATGACCAAGATGTTCCGATTTAGGCATAACCGGATGAATGGAACGGGGTATTCGTCCATCATTTGTATTAGTATTTCCATTTATGCCCTTGGGGTAAGCGTTATCGGGTATGTCTTCAAATACGGATCCACGATCGAACAGCTACCGACGTCGGTCACAATGAAATTTCCTGTGGGAAATGAAATTTTCAAGCAAAAATTTGAAGAAACATTTCCCCCCACAAAAATTTCAAGTCATTAAAACCAGCATCATCACCCATTTTTCATCTATAACACACTTTCTCCAACCCCTAGCTATAACACACCATCTTCTCCATCTACACTTTTGATACAACAATTCAAAAGCTTAATCAATTTGTTTTTCCCACACATAAACAAATGTCCGATGATGGAGCACCTCCGGGTTCAACTTAGTTAAGGTAGTTTTCTATACATTCAATGTTAGTTTAGCAATTTAATTACCACACCTTCTACATGTTATTTTTCTCATAGATCAAAGCTTGTATATTTTCAACATGTATGATGATTGTGTTACATGTTATGTAGTGTATATTGTTTTTGTTTCCACAGATGATGTCATGTTTGTAGGGAATGACAAAAAAATGCTTAGGTTAGGGATCATTAAATACAATAATAACTAATTTGTATGAATACGATATGAATGTGCGGCATCGGTATCTGTCTATCAGCCTATGCAACGTAAATATGAATTCAGACCGATGATGCACATGTCAATGAAAAGCATGAAGTTAATTGAATGTGCGACATCGCACTTAGGTCAGCCTTAACTTAAATGTGCGACATCGCACTTAGGTTGGCCTTAATTGAATATGCCAATTCTAACTTAAATTGTGTTTGTTATGTATTCGGTGTAACAGGACAATGAGAGTTATGGATGGACTATAGATGGATAACTCGCCACTTCACTAGTCGCTCTGACGGTCTTTATGATTTACAACGTAGTCAATTTGGAGGTTCAATACATTTATTTTTTTACTAACCTTATGTATTATTATATATTGTAACATGTAATTGTAATACATGTTATAGCTATGGTTTAGGGTATTTAACGCGTCATTGTTAATTTTCCCATATATATTTAATGACATTTAATTGTTGTATGATGTTTAACCAATACTACAGTAATCCAATACTAAATAAATTGTAATGGATCGACAAATACAATTTTTTTATCAAATATTAGATATTATATTATTTTACTAAAACGTCATCTTCACGATATTTCCGCGATTTCGCACTTACCGGCACAACTGCGACACAAATGCAGCGTCGCATATAGAAATGTTGTGTAATTTATTTTTGACATCGCCGATGCAAAACAATGTCGTAATATCATCGTTCCACATCAGCATGGCCACATCAACGTTGCCTCCCATTCTACAATGTCGCACATATTTAGACGCGATGTCACTAGAACGACGTCGCAGACATCCTCTCTGATCTCGTGTCTAGATGGTATCTCCGACGTCGTTCATCTCACATCTCGACTTCGATTCAAATGATGTCACAAATATTGTATCATGTTGTCGGTCTTAGTACTAAAACTGATGCCGCACATATAATCTGCTAACGTCGGTCCAAAACTGAGGTAAAAAAGTACCTAACCTTTTTACTTCACCCATATTTACTTTGATTTTTCAGGGGAAAAATTGAGGTAAAAAGACCTCAAAAACCGAGGTAATAGGTGTTGTTTGTTGTAGTGTATTTGAACAGATTATAAGTGAAAATGAAAGACCGGTTGAGCAAATGTGTTAATGAGAAGGGGAGATTCACTAGAGTTGCAGCTTATAATGTTCTGAAAGGAGGAGGTAGAACTTAACCAATGGCAGGGTTTATTTGGAACTCAAAGTTAGTGCCAAAACATGATTTTTTTTCATGTATGTGCTATTGAAGAGCATATTGGCCACATATGATAGGTTAAGTGGATTTAAGATTATTGATGCCCATCAATTATGTAGTTTGTGTGAAGTGGAGGAGGAAGCTGATGTGCACATGTTTATTCAGTACAAATATGCATAAGAAGTTGTCAGAGGTCTCAATATGCCAAAAGTTGTTGATCTGAGGGAATTGAGGAAGATTTTGATGGTTAATTTGATAAGGGGGGAGAGAAGGAGGGTCAATCTATATGTATCTGTTGTATGCCATCAATGGGAAGAAAGAATTTTCAGGATCTTTTAAAGGAAAAAATACTAGAGGTGGAGGAATTAAGGAAAAAAATAGAGGAGGATATCAGGATGACGGTTCCTATTTCATGATCAATAAGAGGGCTTGAGTTAGATTGGGCTCATAAGATTGGACTTATAAACCTTTGTCATTAGCTACTTAGGGCTATAAAACAATGGCCCAAAAATGGTAGTATATGATGATGAAGATAGTCTAATTAGAAACATAGCCTTAATTGTAATCAGTACTCTTTAGCTAATAGGCAATTTTGTTAGAATCCTAGAGTGAGGCATATGCTATGTAAATGTTTTTTGATCGATTTGAAATGGAAATTGCTTATTATTAAAAAAGAATTACTATTGCACTAAGTGCGAAAAAATAGTGTAGAAATGAGATTCTCACTTTTTATATACTCTCTTCGTCCCAACCAAATGTTCATATTACCTTTTTGCACAGACTTTTATGCATTGTGATGTGACAGGAGGAGTGGAAAAATAAAACGATTTGGCCAAATTTCAACCACAAATTTCAGTCCACATAACGAAATAGTCAAAATAAAAACCTAAAATAGAAAGTAGGAACGTTTGGATGGGGTGGAGGTAGGGATGAACATGGATCTAGAGCTAGACCCAGGGCCACAAGGTCTAGGCCTATTGGGTTGGGTATGAGTCCAAAAAAATTAGACCCATCTGGTCCGAGTCTGGGTCCATATTTGGTCTAGATTTTAAAAAATGAGTCTAGGTCTAGGTCTACATTTTTAAGACCTAGTCCTGACCCATACCCAACCCGTAGACCCATATAACCCTAACTAGTATATAATTTTACCCTAATTCCTAAATCCCATTCATATTCTCTTTGTATATTTAGTTTCAATTAAATAAATGCTATCAATTGTATTTTTCTTGAAGAATCAACTCAGGTGCATATTGAATTTGAATTATTTGTATTCAAGATAATACTTATGTCATATTTAGTGAATAAAAAAATCATAAAGTTAGACCCATTTTGGATCCAAGACTCATTAGACCCATCGATTTTGATTTTAGGTATAAGATTTTCATATCTTACGTGTCCAAGTCAGGTCTAGGTCTAATTAATTTTTTTAGGATTGGAGCCCATGATTATCCCTAGATGGAGGGAGTATATAGAGTGTGGCTAAGATAAAAAGAAGGAAAATGGGAAAAGTATCCTTGCTTCCACCATACTCCTTCCGTCTCAGGTTAAACTGCACACTTTCCATCTTTGGGTGTCTCAGCCTAAATTGCACAACATCCTTAATTTCCATACTCAGCATATTTGACCAAAATGAAATTCCAAAAATACCTTTGGGACCATAACATATTTACAGCCTTAATGGCTGATTAATTAGTGAAGAAATCTTGAACTTTACACATGTCCATGTTTTATTGGACCGAATTGGGATTAAATTCGAAATTGCAAATTGCCCTAACACATATCACATGCGTTGCCTTTTTCTTCTCCCAAGGAACCATTATTGCTCTTCAACGCTCCACTTACCCTTCCATTTCAATCTTCTTTAACACTCCATTTTCCATTGCTCTCATTTCCGCATTCATTCGCTCCAGAATCCTCTTTTCTCTCTGTCAAACTCTCAAAACCCTAGCCCCTTTTGTCTTCCTCTGCTCTAGATTTGTTCTTTTTCTGGACTTGTTTTGCGTTTATCGTTCTTTAAAAGTTTGTTTTCTCTCAGGTGAGATTAAAAAAACATTTCATTTAGGGTTTGGCTCTTATGTTTGGGGATTTTTCTGAGTTTTGTTGGATATGTGGTTCTTGTGCGTATGTTGTTGTTGTACTTCTTTGATTCTCACATTTTATTAGGGTTTCATTTTTAATTTTGTGGCTTTCAGAAATTGAAACAGGGGTAACCTTTGTTCTTCGTTTCTTGGTAAGCCTATACTTGGCGTGGCATATTTCTGATCTTGGGTAAAATAGAGCAATAAAGAATGTGATTCTGTGTGATATGTGATGTGTCATGGCTGACAAGTTAAATATGTGATGTGCATGTGATGTCTTAACCTATATTGATGATGAAGTTGTGATGCATGATTATAAAATGCAACCATGCGGATTTGTCTCTGAACTGATATGAACTTGACGCGGCATTAATTGATTAAAAATAGCTCTGAAATTATTTGCGTAAGTGATCCTATGTAGTAGCTCCCACCTATGATGAAAACTGGAAAATTTAAAATACTTAGGCTGCAACCATGTTTGTATAATACATTGGATGTCAGCATGGAAGTGTGTCCATTTGTTGTTCTTGTTTATAGTGTATGCTTGACCAACCATTTCAGTTGTTAACATTTAGGACTTTTAGGAATTTTGCCTCCATGCATTGCTAATTTTTAAACAAAAGCAAATTTAAAAATGATCATTCAAAAGGGAATTCACTGATCCCAAATTTTACAAGGTTGCCCTATAAACATACTTGCACAAAAGATATTGTATGTTTACCCTAGAACTAATTCTAGAAGCACAACCCTACAAAAATACTTGTTCCTAGTCTTTTAGTTTGCCATTTCCAAACATAAGAGGAGGTTTTGTTACTTCAATGTCCTTCCTCTAGCCACCAAGAACTCCAAACAGCTCTTCACCAACTCTGAATCAACAAGAAGATTTTGTGGCAGCATACCCAATCTCCTCAACCTATCTTTACCCATGTGTGGCATTTTAAACTCATTTCCACCCCTGCACTTCATGATTTCTACCATAACGTTTTGCAAACTTAGGAAAATCTTGTCAATAACTTTGGGATCTTCCCTTTTAAAAGCATCATAAACAACATCTAACAATCCATCTAACGTAGTACTAGGGTTTTGGCATTGCAAACTTTGTATGGAGGAAAGAAAACCTAGGTCCAGTATGTTAAGGTTGGGGGATTTGGATGGTTGGCATACTAACTTAATGTTGAACCCGTCTGAGGTGGCAGTTGCTATAAATTCTGGATCATTTGCATAAATATAGCTTAGGGCATTATCCTGCTGTATGAAAATTTCTTTGCTTTCCCAACTTGGCCTTTTTCTCTTAATTGTTGGAATGAGTTCGAAAATAAGTTTGTGCCTAATGACCTATCTTGTGATGGACTGAATGGGTGTTAAAATCATCGTTCCCCTAGGTCGATTAACAGTTGTGTATTTGGCTGCTATGTACTCTATGCAAGGAAACACCCCTATCTTGCCATCAAACATAATAGTACCAACTACATGAAAAATAGGTCTACACACAGCACATAATACATAAGCTTGGGAATATAGTGCTTACTATGTGCAATCCTATATGGTTCTTGTTCGTTGGGTGCTAGAATGAACCTGGATGATGCCTCTGTTAGATAGAACCATTTCTCGTCGATGTGGATGACATTGTGCATGTTCTTGAACATCATATTGCATTCCAGTTTGCTTAGACACCTCTCCAGCCTTGATTCTTTGCATGCAACTGGAAAACTTGGATGCACAGCATTTGTGTGACTCCTCACCTCCTTGTTCGATATTGCTCTTTGAACTGTGCTTTTACCAACATGAAGGCCAGTTGTTGTGCTTCTGCAGGTACGCATATCCCTTAGAGGCAGCGCCATTAAAGCCTCCAAGCCGATGGGCTTGTTATTAGGCCCGCACCACCCGTGTCTACTTGAATGAGCGTTCACAGGTTCCCCGTTGCATATTTGCAACCTGACCCGTGCCCAAATGGTGCTCACCATGTGAATGGAGACACCTCACCTCTCTGCTGCTTCAAGACGACGTTGGTGTTTGATCTGCTCATTGACTATGTTTTGAAGCAAGAAGTGGGCGACTTCATGCCTATGTTCATCCGTCAAGCACCTACCAACCATCACAGCCCAACTCGGTAATGAAAAAGAAGAGAAGAAGAAGGTTTGAAATCTGGCCAGTTCTTGCTGATCTGTCCAAAAAAAATTATGAGAGCAACTTTTTTGGGTTTTTTAGGATTTGATGTTGTTGAGTAATAAATGCTCGTTTTTATAGTTGTACACAAAGGTTTTGAACAGGTTTGTACAATAGCCGAAAAAGTATAAATTTGGCTCCAACTCTGCAATTTTGGCTCCCATTCTGTATTTTTGGCTCCAAAAATAAAGTTTCGGAGCCAAACATTAGTTTTGGAGGGAATATTTAGGAACTAGATTTTTGTAAAGTACAGTATTACCCATTGAGTTACTATTTATTCTGTACTTTTTTTTCCAGTTATTTCATTTTTTCAGGTCAAATCAGTACTTTTTTTACTATAAAAATTTGCCTACACTCTTTCTCTTTCTGCAAATTAACTTGGGATGAAGGGAATATCAAGATTCAAATTTGCAAATTGAAGAGGGAAGAAATGTAGAGCCATCGTCATCCTTAAGAGAGGTCGCAGCTCCCATGAATTGCTAATTATAGAGAAAGTGTTTAGATACACTAATAATAGAGGTGTGAGTAATAAAATTTAATCTTCTTTTTGTTTTATATGAATTGAATAGTGTTCACGTACTGGTACGCGGAGTTAATGTAGGAGTAGTACATGTATAATTGTAAATACATTTGTGCAGCATAGATGGGTCACAAAATCACATGGCATGTGAGCAACAGCTGTGTCCACTCCTCTCTCTATCCCTTCCCTAACAACCCAAACCATTCCAATTCCCCATGCCAATAATCATAATTAATTTGTAACTACATAAGTATTCTCTTCTTACCTCTCTTACTCCAAGCTTTTGACTCTCCCTCTCTCTCTCACACACTACACGCCCCCCCTCCCCTCTCCTCTCTCTCAATCAAATGGCTGCCAAGGAGCTGAAACCTTAGCTCAAACTCAGACACCAGCAAAAATATGGATGATTTCAGCCCCCTGAGCTCGCCCCAGAAGCCTCTCTTCTTCTCCTTCTCCCACTGTTTCTCTGTTTGCTTACTATCCCTTCTCTTCCTGTGCTCTCTAGCTCCGGCGTCTCCGGCGGTGATTGGCCTCCTGAAGGACTCGCAGCAGCTCCTGTCGCTGAAGGCTTCTCTCCCGGACCCCACTCCGGCTGAGCTGCTGGACTGGCTGCCGGGAAACAGCCCCTGCAATTTCAGCAACGTGTCATGCAAGAACGGCAGAGTGTCCTCCATAGATCTCACCAACATCCCTCTCAGCGCAGACTTCAGCTTAATCTCGGCGTCCTTGGTTTCCCTGGAGAGTTTGGAGGTTCTGAACCTCAAGAGGACCAACCTCAGCGGTGCACTGTCTTCGTTGTCGAGATCCCAATGTGGCGCGTCTTTGAGCTCGGTAGATCTTGCTGAAAACGCCATTTCAGGCCCTGTAACTGATATCCTGAGCTTTGGAGCTTGCTCCGGCATCGTTTCGCTTAATCTCTCCATGAATTCATTGGACCCGCCGGTTAGAGAAGTGGGGAGCAAAGGCTCTGTCTTTGAGCTCCAAGTCCTTGATCTTTCCTACAATAATCTCTCCGGCGCATACGGGACTCCGTTCTTGCTGTCTAATCATTTCTCCGGCCTCCGGCACCTTTCTTTGAAGGGGAACAAATTGGCCGGAGATATTCCGGTTCTGGGGTTCCTCAACTTGTCGTATTTGGATCTTTCTATGAACAATTTCTCCACTGGGATTCCTACATTTAAAGATTGCTCCGTGCTGCAGCACCTGGATTTGTCCACCAATAAGTTCTATGGTGACGTGGGGGCTGCTCTTTCTTCGTGTCCGAACCTCAGTTTCCTTAATCTCACCAATAATAAGTTCACCGGCTCCGTCCCTCAGCTGCCTGGTGGGATGCAGTATTTGTACTTGCAGGGAAATGACCTGCAGGGAGTCGTCCCGAAATCTCTATCTAGTTTGTGCTCGAGCTTGGTGGAGCTGGATTTGTCCTTCAATAATTTCTCAGGTATTCTTCCGTACAGCTTTAGCTCGTGCTCTGTTTTGGAACTACTTGATCTTTCCAACAATAGTTTCTCGGGCGAGTTGCCTATTGATACACTTGTGAGCATGACTAGGTTGAAGCATTTGCGCTTTTCGTTTAACAATTTTGTTGGTTCTTTGCCTGAGTCTCTGTCTGATTTGGTGAGTTTGGAGTCTCTTGATGTGAGTTCCAATGGTTTCTCCGGGAGCATTCCTTCTGGAATTTGTGGAAACCCTAGCAACAGCTTGAAAGTGTTGTACCTTCAGAATAATATGCTCACAGGTCCAATCCCCGAGGGCCTGAGAAATTGCACCAATTTGGTTTCTCTGGATCTTAGTTTCAATTTCTTGACTGGGGTTATTCCTTCTGGCTTGGGGTCTTTATCTCAACTTAGAGATTTGATTGCCTGGTTGAATCAACTCCACGGCGAAATCCCGCAGGAGCTGGTGCACTTGCAGAATCTGGAGAATTTGATTCTCGACTTTAATGATCTCAATGGCTCCATTCCTGCTGGTCTGAGCAACTGTACCAACTTGAACTGGATTTCATTGTCCAACAATCAGTTGACCGGTGAAATACCCGCTTCGTTTGGTCAGTTGGGAAACCTGGCGATTCTGAAGCTTGGGAACAACTCATTATCTGGCAGCATCCCGGCCGAGTTAGGGGATTGCTGGAGCTTGCTTTGGTTGGATCTCAACTCCAACTCCCTGAGTGGCACCATCCCTCCTGGCCTTTCCAAGCAAGCTGGAAACATTGCTGCTGCACTGCTCACTAGGAAGCAGTACGGGTACATTAAGACTGATGGAACCAGGCAATGCCATGGTGCTGGTAATTTGCTCGAGTTTGGAGGGATTCGACAAGAGCAGTTGGATAGATTATCCAACAGGTATCCGTGCAATACATCATCCTCAAGGTTTTACAGAGGGATCACTCAAAGAACTTTCAACCATAATGGCTCAATGATATTTCTTGACATTTCTCATAATAATTTAGGGGGGAGTATCCCTAAGGAGCTCGGGTCCTTGTATTACCTCCAAATTCTCAACTTGGGGAGTAATGATCTATCAGGGCCTATTCCTCTGGAGCTTGCAAGGTTGAAGAATTTAGCCATTCTTGATCTTTCATATAATAAGCTTGAAGGGTCAATTCCTTCCATACTATCTAGACTTACGTTTCTAGGGGAGATGGATGTGTCCAATAATAATCTCTCGGGGATCATCCCAGAGTCCGCTCCATTTGATACTTTTCCAGAGAAGATGTTCGCCAATAATTCTGGCCTCTGTGGATATCCTCTCGCTAAGTGTGGGAGTGGTTCAGGTGCTGGTTCAAATCAACATGATAAGTCTCATCGAAAACAAGCATCCCTAGCAGGAAGTGTAGCAATGGGGCTTTTATTCTCACTGTTCTGCATTTTGGGTTTAATTCTTGTTTCTGTGGAGATGAGGAAGAGGAGAAAGAAGAAGGATGAAGATCTTGAGACTTATATAGATAATTCTAATTCAGCCGGAAATAGCAACTGGAAGCTGAGTGCCCGTGATGCATTGAGCATAAACGTTGCAGCATTTGAGAAGCCTCTTAGGAAGCTCACATTTGCTGATCTTCTTGAGGCGACTAATGGTTTTCACAATGATAGCCTTATTGGTTCTGGTGGCTTTGGCGATGTCTACAAAGCTGTGTTGAAGGATGGAAGCTGTGTGGCCATCAAGAAGTTGATACATGTTAGTGGGCAGGGCGATAGAGAGTTCATTGCTGAAATGGAAACTATAGGGAAGATCAAACATCGGAATCTTGTGCCTCTCTTGGGCTATTGCAAAGTGAATGAGGAGCGGTTGTTAGTCTATGAGTACATGAAATATGGCAGTCTAGAAGATGTTCTACATTTTAGAAAGAAAAGTGGAATCAAACTGAATTGGGCAGCAAGGAGGAAGATAGCCCTTGGAGCTGCAAGGGGACTGGCTTTTCTGCACCATAATTGCATTCCCCACATTATTCACAGGGATATGAAATCCAGCAACGTGTTGCTTGATGAAAACTTGGAAGCCCGGGTTTCTGATTTCGGAATGGCTAGGCATATGAGTGCACTGGACACTCATCTGAGTGTCAGCACTCTAGCAGGCACTCCTGGATACGTCCCTCCCGAGTACTACCAGAGCTTTAGATGCTCAACGAGAGGAGATGTTTACAGCTACGGCGTGGTTCTCCTTGAGCTTCTAACGGGAAGGCAGCCGACAGATTCAGCTGATTTTGGCGATAATAATCTGGTGGGATGGGTGAAGCAGCACGCAAAGATGAGAATCAGTGATGTGTTCGATCCAGTGCTGATGAAAGAAGACCCAAGCCTGGAGATCGAACTTCTGCAACACTTGAAAGTTGCTTGTGCATGCCTAGATGATCGACATATGAAGCGTCCCACGATGATCCAGGTGATGGCAATGTTCAAAGAGATTCAAGCGGGGTCTGGAATGGATTCGGCATCTACAATTGCTACGGAAGATGCAAACTTTAGCTTGGTGGAAGGGGTGGAAATGAGCATAAAAGAAGGCAACGAGTCGAACCACCATTAGTGAAGTTGTCTGCAATTTTATTGTATGTAATGTATCTCTGTAGCTGTGGAGCAAAATGTTTTCATCATCATACGTCAAAGCTTGTTTAACTTGTAACACTGTTGTACATATATAGTCCCTCGTTTTAAGAACAACTTCATTGATGTTGATGGTGACTAACTTGTTGAATCTAATTTCCAGTTCATAATTAGCCAATAAAATATGAGCCCTTGTCTCCTCTTCATCTGCACTGCAAGCATGCAAAGTCATACGTCAAATCCTTCATTAAGACCCATGAAATGGTTTGTCTACCAGTAGGGCCATCCATCTCGTGCTTGCCAGCTTGCTTTCAGTGTTTCCTTTCAATTTGTAGGACATTTCACATCTTCATCTGGAAATGATATAATGACTCTTTTGTCGTCCTCAATTTTCCACTGCATTTTACTTCATCAATCATTATCGGACTCGTACATTTTATTGCGAACTGGCGATTACTCTTCTCCTCCTCCCTTGGGTGATCAAAGCACTTCGCTGCCAATTGAAAATGGTTGCGTTTCAGGTTTTTGACTGCAAATAAACAACACGTACCTATTCCACACATGCCTCTCATTTCTCTATCTTGTGATTATGTTCGCTAAAAGACACCACACATAACAATGTGTGTTTGAATGTGAAAATATAAGAATATTATACTTCTTTTGTTCCAGCATATTCTGTACATAATTTTTTTACGGTCTCCAATAAATATATTTGACTGTATATATGTAGCTACGAACAATAATGACACACAAAAATTTTATATTTAGAAACTACATGTTACGGCGAATCCAACCATATCTCATACGATAAAATTATTGTTCATATACCTACTCAAATATGTGGTCATAGTTTGACATCTTTTATCAAAAAAAGATTATGTGCAGAATAGGCTGGGACGGAGGGAGTATTAAAAATACAATATTTAATTTTAGAGAAAAATATTTATATAACTCTACCTAATTCACATAAGTGCCAATGGTGTATACATAGCCCAAAGGTTGGGCCGCATGCCCAAAGTAGCAAGTAAGCCCGAGAACAGCCTGCGATGCGAGTAGAGATAGAGCAACCCACGAACTGTGAAAATCGGAGATCATGTCTAGGCGTCGACCACGAACCGTTTTTCTTGGAGCCACGATCAATCACACGATAGCAAGCCCGAGAAAAGCGGAGCCACGTTCAGAGCAGGCTATAAAAGGAATAATGAGATCACAGATACATGTAAGGGCAACTAAGCTAGAGAAGCTTGATTCTCAAAGGAGGTTGCTCACTTGAGCGCCGGAGTTGTTTCCCCGGAATTGCTTCTGGGATCTCTTTTGCAGTCACATATTGGTGAACCATGATCAACTAGTTAGATTGGAGAATACCACAACATTTGGCGCAGACTGTGGGGACGGAATTTTTTTCCAATCGTTCATTTCTAACGAAGTTGATAATGGTGTTCACAAGAAGTGAAATGAGTCAAAACCATCACACTTAAGAGCAAACATCAGGGAGAAATAGGAATATACACCCTAACCAAGATCAGGAACACATCCCTAGCAGAGAGCAAGAACACGTTAGGGATGACACAGAAGAGGAAGAAGCAGAATCTCCTAACATGAATAAGGAAAAGGAAAAAAGAGCGTTCACATCATTTTTGGAAGCGAACAAAGAACAACTGTATAATCAGTTCCTAGCTGCTCTTAAACCAAAGCCCCCAAAGGTAAGTAAACAATTTGTGCAAAAACAATGGTGGCCTTATATACGGGGACGAATTGAGAGAAATAATTACAGAAGACGATGCAGACAAGTCGTCGCTCGCACCACATCTTTGCAACTTCAAGATGCCAAAGGACTTCAAATTACCATTGCATGCCAAGATCTACGATGGGACAACCGACTCAAAGGAATTGTTGCATTCCTATCATAATAGCATGAGGTTTCGCGATGCTGAAATAGAGTTGGTATGTAAGGCGTTCCCCATATTTTTGTTGGGAACATCAATCACATGGTATGATGATTTTCCAAGCGGAAGCATCACATCTTGGGCACATCTATAATATTTTTTGTTGGGTCGTTTCAACCAGAACTAGAAGTTCACCAAGAAAGTTGCATATTTGAACAATATGGCTCAACAAAGCGATGAAAGTTTCGCAGAATATCACAACAGGTTCATTATAGAAAGTCTGTCGGTGCGAGATTTATCATTCCAAACTTCTTTGGGTGCGTTCACGGAGGGGCATGCGATCGGGAGGGTTTCACAAGGAACTAACAAAGAATGTGCCAGAGAACCCAAGAGACCTACAAAAAAAGATAGAACAGTATGTACGAACCGAGGAAGCCAATAACCATAAAATAGAGCGAGAGCAAGGCGAGAAGAGAGTAACAGAGGACTCGTAAAGAAATATGGCATAGAAGGGGAAAGGAAACTTTGCTTTGTCCCAAGAGACACCGCTAACAAAATTGGGAAGAGAGATCTGGCAGGCAAACAAAGATCTATTCTGCAAACCAATGCCAATGGAAGCGCCCCAAGAGAAGAGAATACTATTGTGCCTTTCATAAGGATCACGATCACAATATCGAGTATTGTAGAGATTTGCGGAAGGCAAATAGAAGAAAACATGAGAAATGGTTATCTTGGAGAATAGGAAGGAAGAAGGCGGTACCAGATACAACGAAGTGAGCAAGGCAGGAAGCTCCATGGCCAAACCATGGGCTACAACGAACACTCAGCGCAGAAATAAAAAAATGACAGTTACGATAGACTATAAAGAAGATATGCCTAACGAAGCTCCAGAAAAAATTGTCTTCTCCATACATGGATTAACAGAATCCTTATCAAATAACGCCTGTAAAGCTAAGGCCAGGTATTCACCTCCGCAGGAGCCCCTGGATAAAAGATTGTGTATTGATGAAACAATCATGTTTAGCGAAGATGACGTTGTTCCTAATGCCTCGCCACACAATCATCTCATGGCCATTACTGCTAAAATTCGGAACGCAACTGTTCATAGAGTGTTCGTGGATGATGGAAGTGCGGTAGAAATTCTTTTTGTGGATTGCTTCGACAAACTTGGATTCAAGAGGACTGACTTGAAAAAAATCCACATTTGCGCTCATAGGATTCATAAGAAGAGCAAAAACACCGCTTGGCAACATCCAGTTTCCTGTAACAATAGGGGAGAATGAGAGGAACTGCACTATAATCTGTGACTTCGTAGTCATGAATGCTTCAAGTTCGTTCAACGCTATTATTGGGAGGCCATGGATGAATAAAGTGAAAGCAATGTGGTCTCCGTACCATTTATCAATGAAATTCCCAACCCCGGTAGGAGTCGCAATGTTGAGGGGAAACCAGCTGACCGCCAGACAATGTATGGTCATCGCAATGAAAGAAGGAAGAACCGCAGAACAACCAAAGATGGTTAATACTATTACCAATAGTGACTCACTCAATCAGGCGGGTCATCCAGTAGAAATTGGAGAAGAAACTGAAGATGTCATTTTAGATGACAACAATGTGTCCAAGTGTGTCAAGATAGGGAAGTATCTTCCAGATCAAGAGAAACATAGAGTAATACAAATTCTGAGAGATCACAATGACACGTTCGCTTGGAGTGTACAGAACATGGGAGGAGTTTACCCTAGTATAGCAACTCATTCTTTGAACATCGCGACTCAATCAAGCCGGTCAAACAGAAACAAAGAAGTTTCTCCAGTGATAGACAAAAGGCAATGAGGATGAAGTGAAGGCACTGTTGCGGGGTGGGATCATAAATGAGGTGATATACCCAACATGGCTAGCGAATCCAGTGTTGATAAAAGAGGTAAACTCGGAATGGAGATTGTGTATAGATTTCACTAATCTGAACAAAGCGTGCCCAAAGGATTGTTACCCCCTACCAATGATCGATCAGCTAGTAGAAGTGATCTTGGGGTACGAAGTTCTTTCATTCTTGGATGCCTACAAAGGGTCTCATCAAATATTGATGAACCCCGTAGATACAGAAAAATAGCCTCCACAACAAGTTTTGGGATATTTTGCTACATGAAGATGCCGTTCGGATTGAAAAATGCAGGGGCAACGTATCAGAGAGTGGTTGATAACACGTTCCGCAGCCAAATTAGATGTAATATTAAGGCATATGTAGATGATATGGTTATCAATAGTAGGCAAACATGCGACTTTGCGGGTGACTTAAAAGAACCCCTAAATACATTGAGTGCAATTGGAATGAAGCTAACTCCTAAGAAATGCACAATCGAGGTTGGGGCAGGTAAATTTTTGGGATACAAGGTTTCCTTGAAGGGAATTGAGGCTAATCCAGAAAAGATACAAGCAACTGTTAAACTCCCCTAACCACGAACAGTAAAGGAAGTCCAAGTTTTAATGTGATCATTTGCCATGCTCAGTAGGTTTGTCTCAACAGCAGCAGAGAGACATTTCCCTCTTTTCAAAATTCGGAAAAAGGCCAGGAAGTTTAGTTGGAATGAAGAGTTCCAATCCGCATACGAGTCACTGAAGAATCAACTTCGGTTACTCCTAACGTTAAAAGCGCCAATTCAGGAAGAAACATTATACTTGTATTTGGCGGTTTTGGTAAACGCAGTAAGCTCAGTCCTAGTAAGGCAAGAAGGACAGAAACAGATACCAGTATTCTACACCAGCAGAATACTGCAACATGCCGAGATGGCATATTTTCCATTTGAAAAGTTGACCTTAGCCTTGATTTATTCGACAAAAAGGCTGTGAAGTGATTTCCAGAGTCATACGATTGTTGTTCATACTGACAACCCAATCAAGAACATCTTGAACAAGCTCGAGTTATCTGAAAGAATGAATAAGTGGGCTCTTGAATTGGGACAGTTCAAAATTCATTTTCAACTGCGAACCTTAATCAAAGCACAAGCTTTAGCAAATTTCATTGCCAAAATGACAAGCGTAGGGGCGCAGCAGGTGAAAGCACAACAGTTTCTTGATGAGGTCAAAGGAAAGGCTAAATGGGAGGACGTCGCATGGAAGTTGTTCATAGACGGGGCATCTAGCAAGGAAGGATGCAAAGCAGGACTGCTGCTGATCAACCCAAACAGAGAGGAACACATATATTCTATTCACTTTGATTTCTCACTCACTAATAAGAAAGGTGAGTATGAAGAGTTAATATGTGGCCTAGATATCATTGTTAACATGAAGGTGAAGAGCGCTCGGGCATTTAGCGATTTACAAATAGTGGTCCAACAAGTAAGTGGAGATTATGAAGTGCGGGAAGAGCAATTGATGAAATACTTA
Source organism: Rubia yunnanensis (assembly GCA_037428765.1). NCBI lineage: Eukaryota > Viridiplantae > Streptophyta > Magnoliopsida > Gentianales > Rubiaceae > Rubia > Rubia yunnanensis. The sequence goes on along the minus strand of CM075069.1, from coordinate 56,006,621 downwards.
ACCAGAGTTCGTTAAATCATCGCTAACCTTGGGTACTTTAACATCTAACACATCCCAAGAATTGAAAATACAAAGGCAGATGTCTTAAGCAAGCTAGCAACAGCAGGCTTTGAGTCATTAGCCAAACACAAAGATGTAAAAGTGGAAGTCATTCCGGTTAGAAGCATAGCGAAGACAACTGTGTCAGCAGTTCAACAACAGGAAGCAAACTGGATGACACCATTGGTTGAATACTTTGTCAGGGGGAAGCTACCGACAGATAAGGTACAAGCCAGGAAGCTAGAAATGCGATCCCAAAATTATGCCTATGAAAACAGAACCTTGTACAAAAAAAGGTTATTTATCTCCATGGATAAAGTGTGCGGGGTCATCGCAAGCAGGCTAAATCTTAAAAGAGGTACACGAAGTACTGTGCGGTTCACACCAAGGATCTCGAATGATTGCAAAGAAGGTCATTTGAGCTGGATATTACTGGCTAACCATGTTCAACAATGCATACAACTTCGTCCTCAAATGCAGAACCTACTAAATGGATGCTCCAATATTGTACAAGCCGCAGTCGACGTTAACATGAATATACGGAGCTTGGCCTTTTGATAAATGGGGAATTGATCTCGTTGTACCTTTTTTGAGAGGTGATGGAAGTTCCAAGTCTCAGATTGTGGCGGTTGACTACTTCACAAAGTGGTAGAAGCGAAGCCCCTAGGGCGAGTGACAACAGAAGCAGCAAGAAAATTTGTATGGCAGAACATAGTTTGTCGTTTTGGAGTACCACAGACCATCGTCACCGACAATGACACACAGTTTACAAGTGGGGTTTTTACAGAATGGTGTCTGAAACTGGGAATCACGCAAAAATTCACTTCTGTAGCCCACCCTTAATGGAACGATCAGGTAGAAGTAACCAATAGAACGATCGTTCAAGGCATCCAGAAAAGACTGGAAGGAAGTGAGTTGGCTAGGTGGATGAGATACCCAATATTTTGTGGTCATACAAGACAACAGTGCGAGAACCAATAGGAGAAACTCCGTATAGTATAGTATATAGACATGAAGCGGTAATTCCAGTTGAAATTGGACAATCTAGCCTTCAAGTTGAGCAATATAAGGAAGACGTTAACCTAGAGAAGGTGAGGTTGAATTTGGATGAACTCAAAGAAAAGAGAGAGAAAACGTCAATCAAGGAGGCCAAATACAAGGAAAAGATGGTAAGAGCTTACAACCAGAAAGTCAAGGAAACACAATTCCAAATTGGTAATTTGGTGCTGAGGAAAAATGAAGCTAGCCTAGCTGAAGAAAGAGGAATATTGTGCCCAAAGTGGGAAGGGCCATACAAGATAACGAAGACGCACCGATCCAACTGCTACGTGCTAGAGAGAATAGATGGTAGCAGCGTTCCTAACACTTGGCACACAGTCAATTTAAGAAATTTTTATGTGTAGATTCACCAAAGAGACATGAAGTTCTAGATTCCGTGTATAGAAACCATGATATAATCATTGGGAGTGTTCGTTCCTTTGTTCTACTTTGAAAGCAATATGATCGCAATATAAATCTTTTGAAGCACCATTTTTTTCCCTTTTAGACAGCCGTACTTTGCATTCACAAAACTAAGCTACAAATTCTTAACATACGGACACCGGGTGATAGTGGCATAGTTATCATTTATGAACACACTCAATTTCCCTCTTTGCAAAATACAAAGAAAAGCAAGTCATGAACTTGGAAATAAGGCAGATATGCCCACAACAAAGCGACAAAAGCAAGCCATAGATCTTGCTTTTGGGAAAACTTGGCTCAAATACAGTGACAAAAGCAATCAATAGTTCTTGCGGCTTTGCACAACAAAGCAAGCAATAGATCTTGCTACTTGGTAGATATGCCTACGAGGCAGCGACTAAAGCAAGCTTTAGATTTGCGGCTTCACAATAAACAGAGCTAAAATACTCAAAACAAAATAGATGGATATACGAGGAGCAAGTCATACGAAGAAAAACAAACTACGCAGTCAAAAGTATTTGAAAGTGTGAAGACATAATAAAAAGGAAGGAACAACCACAACATCCAAAAAATGCAGAAAAAACAATATCATTGGAAAATATCATCACATTTTATCTACGCCTAGACGCTCGTGATGAACCAGAAGAAGATGAACCACCACAGCGACAATTGTACTCAGCTTTGCGATGGTGGTGCTCAGCCCTACGCCAATTTTCTTCAGCCTCAATCTCCTCGCTAATAATATGGTCATATCTCCATTTCATGTGTAATAAGTAGGATGGCATGTTGCACCCCTTCGTTCCATAAGACCGAGATACCTAGCATGATATGCCTTGAAATCGGTGATAGGGCCAAACTTATCGCGGTCCAGACGGCTTCAGACAAATTGATCTGTTCATCACCGGTTCTCACAATGAGATTTCCACGGCTAGTACCTCTGCGAGATGAAAAAGGGAGAGCCTGAAGTCTATCTTTGTACTCAACACAAGTTTGCTTGAGTTGGTGCACTAATGAATCAAGCTGATTGCACTCATCGCGAAGTTTCTCATGTACACTTTGCATTTGTGTGTTAATAGCAAAATGCTTGTCAAACTTACTTTGCCAACCAAGTGCAAAAGAACTTAAGTGATCGCACTCACCCTGATTTTTCTTCAACTTGTCGAACAAATCATCAATACGAACACATTATTTATTAATGATCAATGTCATCAATACTAGTAGCTTGGTTCCTATCCTCTTCCTTTTGTTGGAGCATCTTTACCATAGCCAACTGTTGACGGTGGATAAGACCATTCTACTCGTTACAAATCACACGCAAATCACACACAGCATCCTAGGTGTCTTTCACATCCTTTCTCCATTTCACTTCAAGATTTTTAATACCTAAGAGTATGTATTTCATAAAAATACCTAGAGACACCACCCACTCCTTGACATGAGCGAGGAGATTAAGAGATTGCATGAACACAACAGTAACTTCAAGATCTAGCAGCCCACGAACAATATCTTTGCCGAGTGATTCAACATTGTAACCATTAGGAACAAACTGAGTACAAGGACATTTTGTGGATATAGACGTTGATGCATTAAAAATAGGAAGTTTCCACCCAAGTCATAACGGAAGGGACTCCACACGACACAAGCGATCAAAAGATACATTATCTTCATATTATTTAGTGAGGAACTGAGAGGCACGAATCAATCCAATAGGGCATTGAAAATCAGAAGACAAAGATCCATAGTGATCGGAAAGACGATCACTATATCCAAGAAAGTCAAGACATTTCCAAAACTTATGATCAATAAAAATATTGAAACCCCGCATATAAATAGGTATAATGAGAGACTGCAAAAAATGAATGACAAAATAAGCAGTAATAATCCCGATCACACAAATAGTACAATCATTCACCACAAGATAGTCTCAAATTACACTTCAACATCTAGCAAAGATCAAATACACTAAGAATTAACTGACTTTGTAGGTGGAGGTAGGCGAAGGCTGAACAATGATAGCAGCGGCTTCCTGGCTTGGTGGCTAAGAGGGAGTTTCCAGGTTTGGCTATTGGGCGGGGGCCTCAATACCCACGTTAGCCTCAGTGGCCACACTAGTACCAGGGTTAAGAGTTAGAGCAAAAATTCCAAATTTAAATGGAAGATCCTCCAAGTAATCCACCTTGCAACCCTTTAGTTCAGCCACAGAAGGAAGACAAGGAAGTCTGGCAAGATGCGAGAGCAAGGCATATGAATGCCCCCCATCAGCAATCTTTTCGATAAAAGCTTTGTTCAGCTTTGCCTTCTGCTTCTCCAGTGTCTCAGTACACTTCTTCAGCATGGGCAGACTCTTCAGCGAATAGGTGGGATTCCACTCGTATTGATCCTTCACAGCCTCGCAGTACCCAGCGACGCAAGCATTGCTAGAAACGTCCTCAAATAACTTGTAGAAAGACTTATTCTTTCAAAGCCAATCTGCAAGAATTTGAGGATAGTAAGGAGAAACAGGTCCATGGGTATACATCTCTTCCAACTCAGAACGAAGCTGAGCCTTTTTCGCCTCTGCCACCTTCGCACGCTCCAGAGCAGTTTTTAGGGAAGTTTCTAGATTCGCACATTTTGTTTCCCGAGCCTTATAATTCTCTACGAGCAACTCATCAACAGGGGCAAACTTAGAAAGCCGCTCACTCACAATCTGAAGGCCCTCGCCGACCTTACAAAACAATAACACAAAGGACAAAGTTAATCAATATCTTACATAAATAATATCATAGTATAGAAAAAGCCACTAAAACCTAGCCGTGAACTTACCTCAACTAGTGTATCAGGAAGAAAGAGGTTTGAGAGAATGTCATACATCATTCCCTCTTCTAGGGAATCCTCCATTTGCGCCAAAGTTTTAGTGTGAGATGCATTGGGACCAATCCCCATTTTCACGGGAGGAAGCGAATGTCCTAAAGAACCTTCACTCTTATCCCTCTTGTGTTTTATCTCTTTATGCCCACCAACAGAGTGGTGACCCCTATCTCCCCACCTTCAGAAGACTTACCCTTATTACCAACACCTGTTTTGCTACCACCCTGCCGGGTGGTGTTGCTTCTAGCAGCATTATCAGGCTGAACAAATGTTTCAGCCACTTTCTCATCGTTGCCATCAAAAAACTATCTGTCAATCTCTTATTTAGATAGATCCATGTCTGAAATGAAAGGAAAATCATAGATCAAACGAACACATGAAAAAATATATATAATCGTTTGCCAACATAAGAGAGAATACAAATCAAACTCATCAAAACAATAATGAACAAAACACCTTCAGCATCAGAGTCAACATGGCAAAGGTGTTTGGTATGAGCCTGTAGTGTGGCCACGATTTCCTTCTTAGCAGTAAAACGTGAATTCATCTACTGTATTTTTAACTTTTCGCAGATGATAGAAGTTGTGAAATAAGTCAAGAGAGAAAGGAACATCAGCTTTCTCACAAACCTGAAGAAACCCCATTATGATAGCAATGCCCTTGGGGTGAAATTGGGATAGCACAACCTTGTATGAACGGAGAAGTTCAATCACATGTTCAGGGAGAGGAAAATAAAGGCCAAAGTTTAGGTAGGCTAAATTACATGAAATATAGCCAGGTGGAGGAGTGCGAACACACTTAGAGTTTGCAAGAGTGCAAAGTGAAAGGGGATCTAGAAATGGGAAATAATTCTTCAACTCATCTAAACACGATCCAGATAGCATACTACATATAGTAGAGGATCCGGTGAAATGACCGGAATCCCCGTTGGAATGAACATCTTCTACGAGAGATTCAACACGATTAGGGGAAGACATATGGATAGACGAGGGTCCCAAATTTGGAAGTAACAACCTTAATTAGGGTTAAATACTGCGAATACGAGTTTTTCAGTGCAAAGATTAACAAAAAACAAGCTGGAGAAGATGACCGGAAAATAGTAGAAATAAATTACCAGAAATCGAAGAAGAAACTCAACATATCAAGACCAGAATATGCTGCAATGAAATTGGAAATTAAGTTACTGACAAAACTTACTCTTGAACAGGATGAAGAAAGATGATACGCAGAAAATCTAGGAGTGCTCAGAGAGGATGAGAGCTTGGGCAACAGAGGAGATAAACTGAAATGACAATGAGAAAAGATACTTAAATATCAACAAGAAATGACAAGATCGAGGAAGACAATCAGTTCAGAAAACACAATGATGATAATCTGACACAAAAAGTAAGTTACCTTTCCTTATATCGAGACAGAGGCGGTATATGAAAAGACAACACACTAAATGAGGGCAACACTAAAATATCCATTTCAAATTCTTCATTTAAGAGGTACAATGAGAACAAACATAAAAATTACGGACTGTAATAACGAATATTGAGGATAGAAAATCAGCCTTTAGAAACAATATCCCCTCAAATATAGCTTTATCACGGGGAGTTCAAAATTCAAAATTTCAAATTTGAAGGAGGATCGAGGACAGAGATATACCCAAAAAGCTAACATCACTTCGCAATAATGAAAAATGTAGCATTAAACAACGAACAATTTGTTGACGAGCAACATCAGTTCGCATTTAAACCACAAAGCCACTTCATTACTCCGTTTCTTTTAGTCTTCATGGCTAGGGGGGCTTATGGTGTATACGTAGCCCAAATTTGTAAGTAAGCCCGAGAAAAGCCCGCGATGCGAGCAGAGATAGAGGTAACCCACGAACTGTGAAAAGCGGAGATCATGGCCAGGCGTCAATTACAAACCGTCTTTCTTAGAGCCACAATCAAGCACACGACAGCAAGCCCAAGAAAAGTGGAGCCACGTTCAGAGCAGGCTATAAAAGGAACAAAGAGATCACAGATACAAGTAAGGGAAACTAAACTAGAGAAGCTTGATTTTGAAAAAGAGGTTACTGACTTGAGCGTCGAATTTATTTCCTCGAAATTACTTTCGGGATCTCTTTTGCAAGCACACCTTGGTGAACCACGATCAATTAGACGGATTGGAGAATACCACATAGCCAATATAACCTTTTGATAATTGAAAGTTCTAATATAACTCTAGATAGTTTATGTAAGTGAAATTCTACCCATTTTGACAGTTTGACGCTGGATTTTATTGAAAATACAATTTTTCCCCTCTAAAATTTTTTAACAAAAAGAAAAAATTAAGAAAATACACTTATACCCTCCAAAACCCAAACTTTTTCCTCTTTTCTTTCTGCTTGAACACTCGGCCCCCAGACTTTGATATTTCACCGGTGACTTTTCTTATCTTTTCTTCACCTGCAATTTTGGACGATCGAAAGCATCAGCGACTTAGCATTGGCAGCCTGAAATGGACTTGTGCCACCGTGCCACTAGATTTTGCCGAGAAAAAACTTAACAGCAATGTTGTGCCAGCAGTCCCACGTCAGACTCGCCACCAGTATTTTGCTGACTACCACCATGGACATGACCAGTACAAACATGCCATCGAAGCTCTGCTTGCTCACCAGGTTGTACGCTTTCATCGTCACTATCACCCCAGATACAGTGTCATCAAATTTCCTATCACCGCATCGGAAACAACGGATTCGATTAAGCTCTGAAACATCAGAAATGGTGGATTCCCCATTGCATTTGCTTTGATTGAGCTCTGAAACGACGGATTTGAGTTTTTATCATGACGTGTGGATTACGATAATGGTGTGCATTGAAATGGATTCAATCAGCGGCAGGGGTGGAAGGTGCCGGAGGTTGAAATCAAAATCGGGATGGAAGGTGGTAGTGGTGGGGCTAAGTGGGTGGTGGTGGTGGGGCAACGAAAACCTGGTGGTGGTGGTTGCATGAGGGAAAATTTGTCCACACTTTTAGGTTTTAGGCCAAAAGGCATTTTAGTCAGTTTAATTACGGTCAACACCGGTCAATGCCAAAATTGGTGTCTTAGGGTTATATTGGCACTTTCATCAACTAGATAGAGTTTTTTTGCACTAAAAGTTATCTGAGGGTTACATTGGCACTTACTCAAGTGGGTAGGGTTCTATTGGTATATATCCCTTAATTTTAAAAATACTTTATTTAAATTTAAAATTTTAGTGTTCAATTTAAGAAATACAGTGCGTAAGAGAAAAAACATAATGGATTGTTAATAATTTAAAGATAAACCACCTGTCAAGAAACCTCCTCAAACAAAGTAATTCGAAGAGGCTCTCTAATGAAATATTACACTACTACCGCTTGTTCCTCACAACAAGGTCAAAGGAGAGAGCTGAGTGAGAGTGTCTGAAGGTTCTCTTAATGAAATGGTACCGTCCTAACTTTTTCGGCACATTTTCTATATTTTACTTCCTAATTAAATCTTCAAACTTCTATTTAAAAATATATTAAACTAAATTATAACTAGTGAAAGACATAAAAACTCTAAGTGAATTAATAAAAGAGAAAAGTGCATATATAATCCTACCTGATTCACATAAGTACAAATATAATTGATAATTGAAAGTGCAAATATAACCCTAATAGTTATTGCATGTGCAAATTTACCCTTTCCGATAGATTTAGGCTGGAATTGGGTGAAAAGTTGATTTTACCCATCTGAAAAAAAGAAATAACCAAAAAATAAATGAAATTACTATTTTGACCCCAAAACTCCTTAACCCTAAGTGTTTCAGACCTCTCCTTCTTGGTCCCGCCATTCATTTTCCTCTCTAGCATTCTATCCACCATCCCAAATCGCGGATGACTGTAATATCCTCGCTGATCTCCTTCTTAGTCGGCGCCGAATACACTTAACTACTTCAGACCTCTTATACAAGGATCTTCCCTCGCCACCGCTATAAAATCCTTCACTTGCCGTTTCAAAATTGTGTTGCTTTGACTCATAATTGATGCTGGTGTTAGGGTTGGGCTGGGCTGGTGCCGACACTAGGGTAGGGCTCAACACGGCGGAGGCATAGCTGGGTGGTGGTGGTGGTGGAAGCCCTAGCGGTGGGAGGAGGATGGGTGGCTGGTGGTGGCGGGCGAAAGGCTGACAAAGACCATTTTTTTCTTTTAAAATTTTGTAATAGGATGAAAGGGTATTTTGGTCATTTTCAGTCGGTCAATGGCCGAAAATATCCAGTCAATGCTGGAATATATTCTTTAGGTTTATATTTGCACTTATGCAAAGTTGTTAAGGTTGTTTTTGTATTTTGAATTATTTCAGGGTTATATGTGCACTTTTTGAAGTATATAAGGTTATATTTGAATCACTTAATAAAACAAAAAAAAATTGACACAAATTTAATTGGACTAACAACCTTCTAAAGCCCATTTGATAATATTTAATCAAAACTTAATCTATCTTCCCTTAAACCTAATTCTAATTCTCAGCCACCCACAATTTAAACATTTATTTTCTCCCTCTCAATAAATTTCTCTTCCCGCCACTCCAACTCATCCCAAAAATTTATGATTTTTCATTTTGTCTTCTCCCTTAGAAAGTTTCAAGTTTGGCACACCAAAAAATTTATCTCTTTGGAAATTACAGCAAGCAATGGCTGCCACTAGACCATTGCCATACAAACTCGATCCTTGCTCTTTTCCGCCACGTATTATGATGTGTCAAATTCAAGCACCGCAATAGTCCACTACCTCTACATCTTCGCCGGTTGAGGTAAATTCATGAGACGATGTTGCTTAAGAGTTGGGGGTTTATAGATGTGTCGGAGGAAAAAGTCTAGAATTTGGGGGTTTGAGATACATGTGTTGGGGTTTGATTTTTGTTTAGAAATTGTGGAGATTTCTTGATCTGGACATTTTTTTTTATTCTTTTTGAATTGTTGATTTCACAGACAACATTAATGATGTTGTTTAGATTGGATTCAAAGGTGATGCAAATGAACTTATGTTATTAATCTTATTTTTAATATGTGGATATATGTGGTTAATAGTGGTTGTAGAAGACTTTGACAGGTGGTGGTTAGTGGTGGTGATGGAAAGGGGCCTCTTAAATGAGTTGATAAGGGCAATTAGGATATTTTACTAGACTAATTTTGTTTCTTCCTCTTTCTCTTTCTGCAGAAAGAGCTAGCACGGAAGGAGTGCTACTTGTTAGAGTCAGCTCAAGGAGAGAGTGAAGTTAAAGTGAGTGATAGGAGTGAGATTTTACTTTGGGAGATGAGGTGTTAGTGATTGGATTCACTTGGTCAAAAAGAGTGGAAGAATTCACTCTCTCTTCTACGATTTAGATAATCATATTTTGACGAGTTCTTGCAGGCCTGATGCAATCACGCTGCCACAACAAGATCGTCAGCCATTCAAGCTACAAGTGATGTTCGTCAATCACACAATCCCAATGAGAACATCATCAACCGCTTAACCGACACTTTCACTGTAGTAAGGGTTCAACCCAATAATCTTTATATACATGGAGGAGTGCCAGGTTCCGTATGGTCATATACGTTGATACTTCAAGAAATCTACAACCACTTTAGAATTGTTAGCCCTAGTGGGTTTTGCTTCAACCCACTTTGATACATAATCGACACAAGAAGAATATACGTAAAACCACAAGAGTTAAAGAAGGGTCCCATAAAATCAATACCACATACCTCATCTATTACACAATATAGCATAGATTTTTGGGGCATCTCATTCCTAGAAGAAACCCCACCCTTTGACACTTATCAAAAGACTTGCAAAATATGTAAGCATGTTTATTAAAGTAGGCCAATAAAAATCACACTCTAAGACTTTCGTAGCGGTCATTTTTTGCTCCAAATTGACCTCCACATGCATAAGAATGACAAAATGTAAGAATTGAATGCATTTCATTATCGGGGATGCATCTCCTAATAACTTGATCTATACCATGCTTCCACAAATAAGGATATCACCACACATAATATTTTTCATCACTTAACTTATCCTTTTTAGCCTTAGAAAAATGGGGAGGAAATTTATCGGATACAAGAAAATTGATGATATCGGCATACCACAGTTGGAGGTCTCCGAAACAATTGTTCATCGGGGAACTCCTCCGTATTTTCTCTATCAATGGCACATTTACCTCGACCTCAACCTTTTGGTATGGAACCAATCGGCTCAAGTGGTCGGCAACGAGGTTCTACGCACCCTTCTTGTCTCGCACCTTCAAGTCAAACTCGCTCAAAAGAAAGATCCACCTAATAATCTTGGCTTGGCCTCTTTGTTCATCATAAAATGATGAAACGTTGCATGGTTAGTATACACAATAACTTTGGTACCAAGAAAATAATTTTGAAATTTCTTAAAGGAAAACACCACTACAAGTTATTCATTTTCTGTGGTCGAATGGTTCCTTTGAGCCACTTTGAGAGTCATGGATGCGTAATAGATGGTGTGAGTCACTCTCTCCACCCTTGACCTTGCACCGCTCCACCGTTGTGATCACTAACATCACATATAATCTCGAAAGGCATTGACCAATCCGGGGGTTGTATGATAGGGGCTAAAACTAACCCTTCTTTCAATGTATTGAAGCCCCCCTTACAACCCTCATCAACCACAAATTTCATCTTCTTTTTCAACAACTTGCAAAAAGGAGATGCAATTTTTGAGAAATCATTGATGAATTGGAGGTAAAACCATGCATGACCAAGAAAAGACCGTACTTCAGGCACTTTAGTAGGATAAGGAAAAGTTTGGAAGTGACGGGAGCATTACATAGCCCAAAAGGCATGCACCGATAAGCAAACGTACCAAAGGGCATGAAAATGTCATCTTCTATTAGTCCTCCGAGGTGATGACCTCTTGAAAATAACCCGAGTATCCATCCAAGAAGCAATAGAATGGATTACTTGCTAGCCTCTCACGCATTTGATCAATGAATGGAAATGGGAAGTGGTCATTCTGGGTTACCGCATATAGCCTTCGGTAGTTAATGCATACACGCCACCTGTTTTGGATACAAGTGGGAACCATTTAACCTTTCTCATTATCGACTACCATTACCCGACTTTCCCCCGGAACCACTCGAGTCGGGCTCATGCACTTGCTATAAAAAATTGGATAAATCATACATGCTTGAAGCAATTTGAGGATTTTTGCCTTTACCACCTCCATTATAGGCGGGTTTAGCCGGTGTTAGGGTTTTCACGCGAGCTTTGCATCATCCTCTAACAAAATATAATGCATGGAATTGGATGAATTTATGCCCTTGATGTCATCAATAGTCTATCCAATCGCTTCCTTGTGTTCCATCAACACCACCATCAATTTATCCTCTTACTCTTGGGTGAGCTTACTCGAAATGATTACCGGTAGTGTCCCCCCCACAAGAAATGAATAATTGAGGTCACTTGGAAAAGGCTTCAATTCAACAATCGGGGCTTTCACAAGTGATAAGAGGAATTTTGGTTTCAACTCATGTTTATCATGATCCATGTCAAGCACATAAAAATCCGTGGGGAATATTAAGGAATCCACCTTAACCAATACACCCTTGAAAATACCCTTAGGGTATGCACTAGAATGATCGGCTATTTGGATTACCACCCCAGTTTTGTGCAAAGTACCTAGATAGAGGCTTTCATACAAAGAGTAAGGAATTACATTTATTGATGCACCTAAATCAAGAATAAAATTTTCAAAATGTGTGTTTCCTATCATGCAAGGTATTGTAAACATGTCAGGTTTGCTACACTTAGGAGGTAATTCCTTTTGGTACAAAGCAGAGACTTGTTCATTTTTCCACTCTTAAGCTTATTTTTCACTATTTAGGCATTAAAGAGAGGGATATTCACCTCACATCTACGAAAGACTTAGTAGATGTTCTTGTTGTACTCCTTCCTTCGTTTGTCTTTCAATGCGTCCGAAAATGGTGGTTCCGGCACATAGGAGGGACTTTTTGCCATCTTCGCTTTCTTGTGCAGACGGGATGATGGCTCAGGATTGGGTTCCTATTTTTCAATGACAAACTCTTCCTCAATCTATTTCCCCTTGCTCACTCTTTCTTTGGCCAATTTCTCAAACTCTTCTTCTACTTCCATCTTAAAAAATTCTACCCTCTTGGGCTAATATTGAACAACCTCATCAACCAGAGAAGTGCCAACCTCCTTATCACTTCTTAAAGTGATTGCGCTTCCATTTTGGCAAGAATTTAATTCTGTTTGGGATGGAAGTTTGCTCGAATCCCTTTACTTCATCCGATTTAAGATTTTAGCCATTTGCCTCATTTTAGTCTCCAAGCTCTTGATGCTTGACTCTTCTTTTTCTTGAAATTTTTTGGACATTTCCGCACTAAGGCTCAATCTCCCCAAGGCTTACATCACCTCATCCTTAAACATTCCTGAACTTTCACCTTGATCATGGAGCTTGTCTTGAAGTCTTTGGAGTTGTGGTTGAGGAGGTCGGTATTGTTGTTGAGGAGGTCAATATGGTTGAGCATTATGCCCTCCTTGAGCATCTCTGTACCGAAGGTTTGGATGATATCTCCAATTTTCTTTGTAAGGCCTATTTTGGTAGCCTTGACCACCTTAATAGTCTTGGTTTCCATGATAACCTTGCCATCCTTGACACCCCCATGGCACTCACTTCCTCTACATAGTTATCTTTCACACAAGGGAAAGTGTCCGTAGGATGCATCGATGAACAAATTTCACATGACTTCACATGTTGCGCATTTTCGGACTTTCATAGACTTCACCATAGACTTCCATTGTTGGGGCTAGCATTGGTGTTGTTCGGATTTTTCCTTCTAAGATCAGACCTCAAACTAAAAGTTCTCGACTCCTTAACCAACTCTTAATATAGTTCCATATCTTCCCCTCGAACTCTTATTTCCAATGGATCTACCACAAGCTCCCTCACTATTTTTTTTATCCTCGTCGAGTAGACCATTGTAGAAGTAGTATACCAAGTCTTCTTCTGAGTAGCCATGGTACGGACAACTCGAAAGGAGCTTCTTGAACCTCTCACAATATTCGTAAAATGACTCTTCATGTCATTGGAGGATATTGCTAATTTCCCTCTTCGAAGTTGCGGATTAGGAGGCCGGAAAGTATTTAGCAAGGAACTTCCTCTTTTCTTTCGGTTGAGCTCCCGAAAGAAAAAGGGAATGCATTCACCTTTTATCACTCCTCAGCTACTCCTTTCGGAATCATACCAAAACAAACCTTATTGAATTTAGAGAGATGTTTATTGGGATTCTCCCCTTGCATACCTAGGAATGAAGGTACCCAGTGTATCTACCCAGATTTTAGCTCGAAATACTCATTAGGCCCAACCGCCGGATAGGTGATGCACATTGGTTGATGCTCAAGATTAGGAGTCATGATTTCCCTCAAAGGAACTTGCCTCATACCGACACTGGCCAATCTAATCTCACTCATAAAGGGATGGATGGTATAGGTTTTGTTCTATTAATGCAGACTCAGGCATGACACTATCTTTATCGTCCATATTTTGACCATCCCCTCCCCAGCCACTTCTTCTTCCCTGACGATCACATTATCCCCAGCAATCAAGCTATCATCCACCCCCACGATCACTCACATTAAGTTGGGCAAAGGAGGGTGAGAATTTAGAACAAACAACCACCATATTTGCAAAAACAAAAGGGGGTAAGACCAAAATAGTACCTTCAATTGATGACAACCCTAGTGAACAACCACACAAAGTCCGCTAATGCCTATGAAAACCAAATGAACAAGGTAAGTCCCACTAAGATGTCCTCGGGCTTTTATGCATGCATCAAATAAGCCAACCATATAAAGCCACGCATCGAAAACGCACCTTTTCGAGACTATGAGTAACTTGTACTAGTTCTAAATAGGAGGTGTCACTTGTTAAACGTGTTTTGAAATGATTATCTCACATGTCGTTACTTATCAAATCTTTATACTCCATCTTCAAAACATTGTATCCCATTCCCCAAAGTCAAGGGGATACTAATATACTTGCAAAAAAAATATTTTCTTCTTATACACGAAGTCATACATATCAAGCTAATGTCAAATAACCCAAACAATATATGTTTAGCCACCAAAATAGACAAAAACATTTTTTAGGCTTGATAAAAAATACTACACATTCCATAACTTCAAGAATGGGGGGCTTATCATATATACCTAGCCTAAGCACAAGGTTTAGCTCGCTCAACACTCGGGAGCGAGCCAAGCTCAGCTCGCCAACAAACGTTTGATCCCGGAGAATACATTTAGAATGGCTACTTTCCATAACACTTTTTACCAGACCACGATCTAGTAGAGATGAACACTCCACATGGGCCATGGTCGCACGATCAAGTAGTTTATAATTAGAGACATTGAACAATGGTCCAGGTAAGCAATTCTCAGTATATAATACCTCTTAAAATCATTCAGACTAACTTGGGTTTCAGAGCTTCTTTCTAGGGACTCCTTTGCAGGCACCCAGGAGGGTGGAGATTGTCGGGCCGATCCCGAGGTATATCATCATCTTGAATGATTTCCCTTATATCATTATGTATGTTAATCAATTTACGCAGTAAAACCTCCCTTGTCTCATCCACTTAATTGGTTGCTTCACTTGCCTCGGGTACTCTTTATCCTATAGCTAATTACGTTTCTTGTAAAAAAAATCATTTGTGCAATTTATATTTTTAGCTGAGTATTCTGATCATAATCATTGGCATGAGACCACGGAAAATAAAATCTATGCACTTAAACCTAACGAGACTTGGATGATGTCTCCTCTTTCTCCTAGAAAGACTGCACTAATAGTAAGTGGGTCTTTTGCACAAAGTACAAATATGCAGGTTATTGAAGGTTATAAAGTTCGTCTATTTGTTCTTAGCAATCAATTGATTGAAAGTACTGGCTTTACTAACACTTATTCACTTGTTGCTAGGATGATCTCAATTTCACATATTTTGTTTGTTGTAATTATCAAAGGTTGGGAACTTCATCAAATGGACGTTAACAACACATTTTTACATGGTAATCTTGAGGAGGAGGTTTATATGCAACCACCTCTAGGTTATATGGTTTCATCTTTATTCCTAGTTTGCATGTTACAAAAAATATTGTATGGTATTCGTCAGGCTCCTAACAACTTGCTGCAATGGTACGCATGTATGTTTTTGTTTAGAGTAAGACTAATTATTCCCTTTTCTCATTTATTCGTAATTCCATCTCCCAGCATGTTCTTGTTTATATTGATGATTTGATTATTTCTGACACTACTTTAGCTATTCTGGCCGAGTTCAAGTCCTACTTAAATAATTGTTTTCACTTGAAGGATCTTGGTCCTCTTAAATATTTCTTAGTGATTGATATTTCTCGTAAACATGGTGGTATATTTTTATCACAAAAAACATATAAGCTAGATATTCTTTCACACTCTAGTATATTGGTTGCAAAAACTACGGATATTCCTATGGAGCAATAGTTTGACTTAGCGCACGTTAAGGGCCCACCTTATGGAGATCCTGTGAAGTATATGTCATATTGGCCATCTCATTTATTTTTGTATCACTCGTGTGGGGATCACTATTCTATTCATACACTTGCTGAGTTAAGGCAGACTTCACGTGTGGTGCATTGACTGGCTAAGACCCCAGCCCGCTCTCTCTAACTGGTTATCTCTTTCCGGCTCATGTCTCCATTTTCGGCTCTGCATTCTCCCTTCCGCTCTCGTTTCCAGCTTTTGGACCCGTGGTTCTCCTTACATGGGCCTGTGGTTCTCCTTTCATGGGCCCGATAAATAAAATTAATGAAAATTGAAACTAAATTCATTTGAAAATTAACAATTAGCAAGATGCTTTGGATAAAAAGTTTGGAAATTTTTTTAACATATTATTCCTTGAAGCAAGTAGCTGCTATCCTAATGTATAGGAATAAATATTATAAACAAATTAATTTTAAAGTCTGAATAAATAAATAAACTTATTTTTGAATTTTCAAATATAAATGTAAAATTCAAATTTAAAAAATATATTTATTTTATTTTTATATAATTAAATAATTATACAATATGTATATATATTGGAATGTAAACAAGTAAAATGCATGATATAACAATGCCCTAATCTCGTTGTTTTTGTGGATCGCTATATGACGTCCTGTATTTTAATTTATTACGCCATGTATTTATACTATTCAGTATACAATATGTATTTTAAATTTAATTTAAACTATTAAAATATATTTAAATTAATATTAAATAAAATTTATTATTTACACCACCACCACTGCCGCAGTGGACTCCGCCACCGAGCACCGCCATCGGCCGCCATGCACAGCCACCGTCCGCCGAGCATCGCCACCGCCACATCTCGTTTCTTTTCTCCTCCGCTCTCCGCCGCTCGTCTCTGGTCTCCTTCTCCATCGGCCGTTCTCGCTCTCCTCTCCCCGCCTCTCCGGTCTCCTTCTCTGTCGCTTGTTTTGTCTTCTTCGACGAAAGTTCATCTTCTCTGGTCTCCTTCTTCGTCGTCCGTTCTCTTTTCCTGGTCCAGTCCGGTTCTCCTCTCCCTGTTCTCCTTTCTCTGCTCTCTTTCTCCGGTCTGGCTTCTCCTTCGCTCGGTTCTCCTCACCTGGTTCTCTCGCCCCGGTTCTCCTTCGTCCGGTTCTCTTTCCCCCGGTTCTCTTTCGCCTGGTTCTCCTTCGCATCTCCCGCCCCGGTTCTCGCCCGGATCTCCCACCTCGGCCTTCCCCTGGATCTCCCTGCCCTCGTTCTTGGTGGAGAAGATGGTGGAGAAGGCAGGGGATGGATTGTTGGGAACGGTATAGAAGACGGAGAAGACGAACGGCGGTTAGGGACGAATGGTTGGGGACAGCGGCGGAGAAGACGAACGGCGGAGAAGACAGAGAAGAAGGTTGGTGGTGGAGAAGCCGGAGAAGAAGGCTGGGGACGGCGGCGGAGAAGACTGGGGACGGACAGACGGTGGGGGTGGTGCCGGCTCCGGCGGCGATGGTACCGGCGAAAGCATTGTTTTTGTTTTTTGTTTTTCAAAAAATTTAAAATTTATATTATACACATATATACGTATTAGGACATAACATAATAAAATAAAGAATGTGATATAGCAACACTATTGTTTTTGCGTGTGTGCATGCGCACGTAGATGTGCACGTGTAGTCTTGCTTGAAGACTATGCAATAAGCCCACAAAGCAAGGTTTTGCTCTTGAACCGAAGTGGGCACATGTAACCTAACCTAGACGTGCTGAATTAGAGGTCCAGCCCCAGGGGCTATAGTGGAGCAAAACATCCATATAAATGCACATTTTTATTTTTAGAAATCAAACTGAAATAATTTTGACCATTAAATTCTAGAGATAATTTTTGTGAGACAATTTAAATTTTAGACATGGAGCAAAATATGCAATTCTTTCCTCATTCATTATATTTTCTCTCCCTTGAGAAAAAATTAGGGAAAGGTTCTGAATTAGAGGTCCAGCCCCAGGGGCTATAGTGGAGCAAAACATCCATATAAATGCACATTTTTATTTTTAGAAATCAAACTGAAATAATTTTGACCATTAAATTCTAGAGATAATTTTTGTGAGACAATTTAAATCTTAGACATGGAGCAAAATATGTAATTCTTTCCTCATTCATTATATTTTCTCTCCCTTGAGAAAAAATTAGGGAAAGGTTTTCGTAGGAGATGTGAAGAAAAATAGAAAAGAATTATAAAAAGGTATTTATCTAAAGTTTAAACGGCATAAAATAAGTTCATTTATAAATTTTATTATTATTTATGTAAAACTATTATCATCCATAATATTTTGTTTTAATCGGCCTAAACTATAGTCTTAAACTATAGGCAAGGATCATTATACAATTGTCATATATTCTAATTGGGATAGTTTAAAAAAAGAGTCCGTCTCCTGCGAGACCGTCTTACCGTAAGACCAGGGACTTACAGTAATTTAAGGTAAAAGGCAAAAAAAATTTGGGGGTCCTAGCATAAATATTTTATTTTCGGTTCCCATTTAAAACGCGTGAAAAAATAGGGGGACTAACCTGCAAATACAGAAAAAATGAAAGAAATCTGAGAAGAAACACGGGTTCTGAAAACGGGTTCTGAGAAGAAACCTTCAAATTCCAAAACATTCTAACGATTTCAATCGATCTCAACCACTGCAATCCATCGATCTTCAAAGATCAAATCCCCAATTTCTGTGAATAACAATGAACAACGACGATCAACAAGAAATCAGGTTTGTTATTCAAAACTACATAATCAAATCAGTTTGTTGAACATTGTACAATCAGATTATGTAAAATTTCATTTATTTTGCAGATCGGAACATCAATTGATGTGCGAAGAAGATGATAGCAAAACCGAAGCTTCATCAACAAGCCTTTTGAACAATGAACAACAACTTACTGTGGTGAACGACACAATCAATGAAATCGAAAAAAATTCTGTAAAAGGTGAGTATGAAAAACTGGAATCATCATACAAAACCTGATTTAATCTGCTTGCGAATGTTTCAGCTCATGAAGCTTGTGAATATTTTGATGCAGACTGATCTTTCAGCTCAAAAACCTTCACAGTGTTTTAATGTTCAAAAATTGATGCTCTGTTCCAGTATGTGAAAATACTGTTGTATATCTGTATCAAGTTGACCACAATAAACTGTTATGTGATGTTACTGACATAGAGATTGATATGTTAATGAAAGTGACCGGTACTTGTGTATCTAATTTCAGTTGTTATTGAATATTGGCTGCTAGAACTAGTGTATCATGCTACAAACAGAATGAGTGATTTGATTATGCTCATTCATAAAACTGGATGCTCAGTTCTGGCATGGGTAACCAATCATAGAATTCTGATTGAAGACAAACATGCATATACTGCTATGTGATGTTTCTATTATACAGATTGATGTTTTAAGAAAAATGTTTGATGCTTCTCCACCTAATTCAGAAACTGACCTGCATATACTGGTATGTGATGTTTCTATCATATATATTGATGTTTTAATAAAAGTGTTTGATGTTTCGGCAACTGATGTCAACTGTTACTGAAACTGATAGAATTAATATGTTATTTTTATAATCAATCTGAGTGATGTTTGATTTAAATGACATATCTGCCAGATGATTTTCCTAATCTATTGGAGATAGATGCAAGGGAGTGTTTGCAAGGAGTGAGAGCAAGAACATGGGAAGAGCTTGAAAAACTGTATCGAGCACATGCAACTATGCTTGGATTTTGTGTAAGAAAGTCAACAACAAGGCAGTCAAACCAAGGAGTAATTAGAGAAAAATATTTCACATGCTCATGTGAAGGAAAGTCCATTTCAAGAACTAAAACCACGCCTACTCTACAGCCAGAACGGAAGAGAAAAAGAAAATCAAAAGATTTTCCAGTGATAAGAACAGGATGCAAAGCTCAGATCAGGATCAAGCTTGTTGATGAAAAGTTCTATGAAATCAAGCACCACTTTGTAGAGCATAACCATGAGTGCACAAGATCAGAATGGCAGTACCTGCAACGTAGTGAAAGAAGAATCGAAAATGAGAAAGCAAGAGCAATCGAAGCAATGGAAAAGGCAGGTCTCAAACCAGCAGCAAGTTACAAATATCTAGCATGTGCTGCCCAAGGAGAAGAAAATGTTGGGCACACTATGAGAGATCACATTAATTATGTGAATAGGTACAGAATGGACACTATAGAAGGAGGGGATGCTCAAAATGTCATAGATGATCTTTATCAGATTGCTGCTACCGAGGAAGACTACTTTTTTAGAGTCAAGCTGGATGATGAAGGAAAACTAACTGCACTCTTTTGGAGAGACTCGATGATGAAAGAAGATTACATGCTATATGGTGATGTTGTGATTTTTGACACCACTTATCGGACAAACAAGTATAATCTCATTTGTGCTCCGATTGTCGGGATAAAAAATCACTGGAACAATGCAATGTTTGGGTGTGCTTTTATTGGAGATGAAAAGGCTGAAACTTTTGTATGGCTGCTGGAGGTATTTAAAAAATCAATGGGGGGAAAACAACCAGTGACTATATTCACTGACCAGGATTTGGCTATGGCAAAGGCAATTAAAGAGGTATTTCTAAACTCTATCTGACGATTGATGTTTCAAGCTATGGGTGTAACCTTTTAAATATTTATTATGATGTTTTAAATATTCCTTCAGTTGAAGTTTTGAACCAGTGTAACTTATTATATTATTTAGTTGATGTTTCATCAAAAAGGTCTAACATGTAATGTTATACAGTTGATGTTCTAAATATATATTTTAGAACCATGCTTCTAATTATCTTATTTGTGATGTCAATAATTTAATTTTTAAGTCATAACCATAACCAGTTTTAGAACATCTGAGAACTCATCATGGACATGTATTCAATTTCTTTTGGTTTGACACTGCAACATGAGCATCCTACATTTATAATTGATGATACATTAGTAGCATATGACCTTTTTAAGAAACAGTTTGATGATGCATTTTCTGAAATTGTTGTTTCGTAGGTATTCAAAGAAACAAAACATAGACTCTGTTTGTGGCATCTGAAACAGAATGCAATTAGTCATTACGGTAAAGTAAAAAGTGATGAAGAATTTGGAATGGCATTCGACCACTGTTTGAAAGGTTGTGCAAATGAAGAAGAATTTGAAAAGTGCTGGAATTCCATGATAGAAACCTACCAGCTGCAAGAAAAAGATTGGTTCAAGCGCTTGTACGAACTCCGAGATAAATGGTGCACTGCATTAAGCAAGGATTTCTTCTCAGCTGGAACTTTGTCATCACAACGTAGTGAAAGTACCAACAAGGCAATCAGCTTCAATGCTTCAAAAACAACCAACTTGACACAGTTTTTTGCAATATTTGGAAAAACTGACAAAAGTTGGAGAAGCACGGAGACAAGCAGGGAATACAGTGGTTCAATAGGAAAACCAAGAGCAGCTGTAGAAGAGCCTGGATTACTAAAGCAAGCTGGGGAGATATACACTCTTAAAATTTTCAAGGACTTCGAAACAGAGTGGAAGTTAGCAATGGCGAGTAAAGTGGAGAAAATATTCAACATTGGCTATGAAGATATTTACAAAGTCAGTCCAGAAACTAATGAAACAAAGGTAGAGAAGGTTTATTATACACTCAGGGATGGTAAAGTGGAGATTAAGTGTTCATGTAAATACTTTGAAGAAGTTGGGCTGTTGTGCTTCCACAGCCTTCGTGTGCTCCACTTGCGCAACATCACAACAATACCTGAAGATTATATACTAAAGAGATGGACAAAGATGGCAAAGAAGGAAATGTGGAACCGAGTACTTGGAGGTGCATCAACACAAAATAGCGAAAACTACAATGAGATGAAAGGTAAGATACCATGGCGCCATGAGATGCTCAGAAAATACTACAATTTAGTGTTGAAATGTGAAGATGACAAAGATACTCGTAGAATACTAGAGGATGGTTTGAACAGGGATTCGACTACAGTAGGTCAGCTGCTTTCATTAAAAGATCAAGACAAAACTGAACATTCAGCGACCAACAATGCCAAAGACTCACCACCCGAAGTCCTAGATCCAAAAAAAGCAAAAACAAAGGGAAGAAGTAAGAGATTGAAAGGAAAGCTAGAAAGGAAGAAGCCACAAAAGAAGGAATTTGGGTCAAAGACTCCAAAAGCCCAAATCATCTGAATTAGGGAAGACCAAAGTTGATGAAGGGTGAATTCTGAAATTGCAGAACAAATTTGATGTTTCAATACTTTCATTTGACATTTTAAGACTTTCATTGGATGTTACATTTTTCAAAGGTGAGCACATTTTTCAAATGCAAGTGCGGATTGCTGACAATTGATTCCAGCCTGCAGAATATTACCATTTCGGGCAAATCTAATAAATGATGGTATGATAACACCCTTAAGTTAACCCATTGATTGGTAATTTGGTAATGGTTGGGGAAATCACATCTGGTGCAGAGAAGGCAATCATAAGCTGCATTGTTTGAGTTTGATGGATTGATTACGAGGCTGACAACTGTTTGTGTCTCCTCTCCCCCGTGTCTGAACATCCTATGATCTGCTGATTTGTTTTCAAACACTCCAGGCACACATGATGATTGAGTCCATTAGTTTAACATCTCTGATCTCATCATGATGATTGAACCCATTTTATGACGTCCCCACATGTTACCTGTTCTCTTCATTTGGCCTTCCTTCCTTTAACATCTCTAATCTCTCGCTTAAATAATCTCATCATGCTAATAAATAAGAGTTAAAGCATAAAAATAAGATTTACTATCAACACCATAAAACATCAAGACATACTCATGAAAATATCACTGCATTACTTTAAAATGTCAAATTCAAACAAGAATTATGAGAATCACCTAACCAACAATCCAAAATACTTGAAACATCATCCACAAACTTAAGTTCATCACATCCAAAAACCATCCAAACCCAGCAATGCTAAAAACCATCCAACAGTAGTACTTAAAAACATCATTCTCAAACACAAGTTCATCACATCATTATTTCTTCTTCAATCCCTTTGATGACTTTCCCACTTGTCCTCCCTTCTTCTGAGCAACTGTAGACCCCTTCTTTTCACGTACAACAATAGAAGAACCTGCAACTCGTCCAATATCTTCCAAGCTCTCAATCCCAAGACTAAAAGATGGTTCAGGTCCAGTCTTCAATATTGGAACTGCAGGAGTGCACTTCTTCACTGACTTCTTAATGATTTCTTCAATATGATAAAAAAAACCATCAGAAAAATAATCCTGTGAACAAACAGGAATCTGAACTGCAGGATCACTATCTTGCGCAGTAGCTGGAGCTTTTTCACCAAGCTTCATCATCTCAGCTACATAGGATCTGGTAACAATTTCAATATTCCTAGCAAATCGCATTGAGCGCTCAACAGCATCCTACAAAAAAATAAATTATTACTCATAATTTGAAACATCATATAAAAAACAACAAACATAAGATAAATAAAAAAACTTACAGAAGGAGCTTCAGCAAGAATTTTCTCGTCAGTGGGTAAATCGTCAGGAATTTCCAACACTACAAAGCAAGAGGTACTGCGGGCAGTGCCATTACCTGGTCCTGAGCCTAACTTTAATTTTCCCATTGAAGTCAAAGGAAAACCATTGCTGCTCATCACGCAGGCATCAAACCCAGCACTCACTATAGACTTACAAATTACCTTAACCTTGCTCTCATTAAAATGTTGGACTAAGGGGAGGGAAGTAGGCAATGGGATTCCTTGGAATGGAAATCTATAAAGATAGCACATCAAAGGTAGAAATACACAACCATTTACAGCATCAAATGGACCTTTGTTGTACCTCTCAACAGCATCACAGAATTTTTTCAACACATACCCACACTAATCCATCTTCCTGATTTCATTCACACTTTCCACAACCCTCAAAAGCTTAAAATCAACAGTACTTCTAGATGTGGGAGCAAGGAAAGTACACAGCACATACATCAGAAAATACTTCTTAAAAAGATCACCTCCCTCGGTCAATAATGACATCTTACATAGCAACCTATCACAAGGAATATTGTCATGTTTATCAGCCCCTAAATCCATCTTCCAATTAAGCCTCAACTCCATATCCCTATTCTGCCCCTTACCCGAGTTATTAACCTCTACAACCTCAACATCACTTATAGGCAGACACATGCAATCATAAACATCATCCCTGGTTATATAATATTTATCACTACCTATTCGCTGCAAGCGACTAATTGGGTTGAAGTTAGATATCAGATATTGAATCACATTTTTGGGCAAGACACCAAAATTTATCTTCAACAATCCTTCAAATCCTATATCAATAACTGACCTGATCTGCCCATCAGTCAATGATTTCACAAGCTTTACAATCTTACCAGGGCTACACCTCGTAGAGTAGCCCCTTTTCGAGCTGCAAAAAAATTAAAAAAAATGATAAGCAACACCGAAATATGAAACATATCATAAAATTGTTAGTCATTAATGCATACCTGGATGGATCATTGACACCCTTTAGATTTTTCGCCTTCACAACTCCCCCACTCTTCTCTCTAACATTCTTCTTCACAACAGATTTCCCTTTACCATCATTCTTCTTCTCTCTAACACCTTTGCCACCTTCCTCATCTGGATCATCAGACTTTCCACCAGCATCATCAAACACTTCATCAGAATCCTCCCCCTTGTCAGAGTCATCCCCCTTGTCATCAGAATCAGAGTCATCCCTCTTGTCATCAGAATCAGAGTCATCCCCCTTGTCAGAATCAGAGTCATCCCCCTTGTCAGAATCCTCCCCCTTGTCAGATTCCTCTTCATCCTCTCCTTCTTCCTCAACAGAACTTGGCTTCTCACCTTCATCGTCAGAACTCTCATCAGATTCTGACCCATCACTTTCCTCCATTTCATCATCATTGCCACTAGACTGATCTGCATGACCAGTTTCATCAATGGTAGCCTGAAGTCTTTGAGATTGAGAAGGAGCAGTACTGAAGATCTCCTCTGCAAATGAAAATAATAAATACAGTCAAATAATAGGTAACAAAAAAAATATCATATGTATTGAAAATTTAAAACAGCAAGGTTAAAACATATGATTTACCAGATGGGATATCAGCAACTCCAGCACCTAGACTTACAGCATCACCTGAAACATATAAAACATCAAACCATATTAATAAAAGGTAAAAGGTAATAACTCAAACATAAAAAATCAGAAATATTGTACCTTTTGTAGCAGATTTTTTAACAGGCAGATCAGAAGCTGAAACATCAAAACATAGTCCTATTTGGTAAAAGATAATAAATAATAAAAACCAAAAGTATGAAAGTATTGGAAAGAAAAACTATCTTTACCCTTTTTAGGGGATTGTTTTTCAGGCAGAGCATAACCTTGAGTAACACCATCACCTGAATTACATAAAAACATCAAACCATACTGGTAAAAGGTAAAGAGTAATGGATTAAAAATCAAAATCAGAAAAAGAAGTATTAGAGAAAAATAATGTTTACCTTTTTCAGCAGAAATTTTTCCAGCCCTAGAAGATGCTAAACTATCACGCTCAGCAAGAGCCTTACCCTTACCGCTAACCAGTTTGACTCGTTTCATAGCGGCTTGTTTCACACACCTCTTCTGGACTGTAGGAATGGATGAAGATGGAACGGGAGATGATGGAATGGACACCTCGGCAACTTTCTTCTTTTTAACATTTCTAGGATTCAAATCTGGAGGAAAACTAAAATATTAATAAAAATTCAAAACATACAACAAAATTATACAGATAAACATATACCTGCAGTAAACGTAGGTGTTGTCAAGCCACGAATCCTATCTGATTTACGTACAGCAACACCACACTCTAAAAGAAAAGGAAAAAATATTTATAGCATAAATAACATATATAATGAAAACATCAACCGATATACTTCCAATCAGAACAGTAAAGTCAAATGGAATACTTGTATCATCAAATCAGAACTGTAAAGCATCAAATAAAAACATATATAATGAAAACATCAACCGATATACTTCCAATCAGAACAGTAAAGTCAAATGGAATACTTGTATCATCAAATCGGAACTGTAAAGCATCAAATAAAAACATATATAATGAAAGCATCAACCGATATACTTCAAATCAGAACTGTAAAGCATCATAACTGTAAAGTCAAATGCAATACTTATATCATCAAACTAATAAACACCAGCATCATCATAACACATAAAACCAAACAGTAAAAAGAAACATCAGTACAAGAACAGTAAAGTCAAACGCAATACTTGTATCATCAAATCAGAACTGTAAAGCATCAAATAAAAACATATATAATGAAAACATCAACCGATATACTTCCAATCAGAACAGTAAAGTCAAATGGAATACTTGTATCATCAAATCAGAACTGTAAAGCATCAAATAAAAACATATATAATGAAAACATCAACCGATATACTTCCAATCAGAACTGTAAAGCATCAGAACAGTAAAGTCAAATGGAATACTTGTATCATCAAACTAATAAACACCAGCATCATCATAACACATAAACCCAAACAGTACAAAGAAACATCAGTACAAGAACAGTAAGTCAAATGCAATACTTGTATCATCAAATCAAAACTGTAAAGCATCAAATAAAAACATATATAATGAAAACATCAACCGATATAGTTCCAATCAGAACTGTAAAGCATCAGAACAGTAAAGTCAAATGGAATACTTGTATCATCAAACTAATAAACACCAGCATCATCATAACACATAAACCCAAACAGTACAAAGAAACATCAGTACAAGAACAGTAAAGTCAAATGCAATACTTGTATCATCAAATCAAAACTGTAAAGCATCAAATAAAAACATATATAATGAAAACATCAACCGATATACTTACATCATCACTCTTACTGAAAATTATGATAGAATCACTGTAATTTAAAATTCATACAATATTGACAGTAAAACACACATATAATAAGAACAACATACATAACACCTTTCCAATATAAACATCTCATAAACAGAAAATAAAGTCAAATGAAAACCTTAAAACATCATAATCAAACATTAAAACATCATGTAAAACCCTAGACGACAAAAAAATGAACAAATATAGTAATAAATTCAAATATTCCCGCCAAACAAATTTAAAAAGCAACAAACCTTGGGAAGAAGTCTTCCTCTTCTCCTTTACAGCAGCATTCGAAGAAACTGAAGGCTGCAAGTATGCCTTTGCAATTTTAATTGCAACATCGTATACACCAGCGGAATCAACAACATCTACTTTCTTTGACATCTACAAAACGATAAACATGAAAAATAATAGAGTTAAAAAAGATCGAAATCAATGAAAACCTAATAAACAACATGCATGTAAAAACATTCAGCTTCGCAATATCCTCTTCGTTTACGATAACAACCTCAACATAGATTAGAGTAATAATCGTAAAAAAGGTACAGAAACCTCAGAGCTCAACAACAAAAATCTTACCATACAATAAAACGACTAAAAAACAAAGATTATCGGCTAGAAGAACAGATCTAAGTCGTCAGAGTTACCTGATGCAGAGCCGAACCGATTATCAAGCAAAATTGCAAGAAACTCCAAAAATCTGACCAGAACAACCGATTACACTCGCGTCAAAACACGATATAATGCGTAATAAGCAACAAAAACAGAAGAAAGTACAGAAATCGCGACGGAAGAAGAAAACCTAGGTCGCCAGAAAAGAGGGAAAACGCGAAGGACAGCAGAAAACAGAGCGGTTTTCGAGAGAGAAAAACAAAACGTAAATAATGAGGGGAAGAGGAAGAGATACAGGCTCACAGTAAATGTACGTTCATATTTACCATATTTACAATTTAACCCATAACAATATGAAAACTATAATTAATACCCCATCCCAAATTAAGTATATAAAATTTATAATTTAACCCCCGGTCTCGCTGTGAGACCGTCTCGCACAAGACTTTGTCTTAAAAAAAAAATCGCTCAAACAGCTGAGGAGGACTTTCTGTGTAACCAAAATAACTCTGGTCCATACATAAGTTAATTTATTTTCTCATTTTCTCTTTTATGGCCGGAAATCGCCGATTCGCCGGTAACCGCCGTCAGAAACAGCTGATTTAACCGAAAAAATGCCGCCGATCTCGTCGGAAATCATGGAAATTTCCGAATCCGTGCTATATCTCCTCTGCGCAATTCAATTTCGTACAGATCAGGTCGACACCACCGAAAATTGATGATTTCGCCGGATAACACCGTCAGAGTCACCGACCTCGTCGGGAATCACCGGGAGCACCGGCCAAATCCGTCGTCTTCTCTGAACAATTACCATATCAGAGTGTTCGCGGCTCTCGTCGTCTTCCTCGGCACCTTGCACGCGTGTCTCCTTCGGATTTTCCGATTTTAACCAAGGCGTTCTCGTCCTACGCGTGAGTTCACGTGCTAACTGGAGAGAGATTCGAGCGCGTGAAGTCCACGCGCGTTTGAATTCATCTTCCTTGTGATCTGCGCCAGCGATTGCAATTTCTCCTTGAACTCTGGTGACACCGGTGACGAGAGCAGGTGACTCGGACTTCTCCGTCGCGATGCCGGTTGCCTTAAACTCGGGCGACACCGGTGGCGAGAGCAGGCGACTCGGACTTCTCTATCCTGAGGCCGGTTGCTTTGAACTCTGGCGACACGGCAACGAGAGCAAGCGGCTAGGACTTCTCCATCACGATGCTGGTGGCTTTCAACTCTGGCGACACCGGCGGCAAGAGCAGGTTGATAATGAATCTCGTCGTCTGATTATGTCGTTGTCTTCATACGTCAAAATTATTATAATCGACTGAGGTTTAATTTTATTTCACCGAGAACATGTTTAACATGTTAGTTAGCATATTATTAGACTAGGTAGTTAGTATCCTAGACTTACTCAGTCAAAGGTTGTTGGGATTGTTAGCTATTCCCGCTCCTTAGACTTCTGATATATGGTTGTACATTTGCCTATTTATAGTGATGAATACACAGCAGAGGGGGCATCCCAAAACATTACCAAATTACATGGTATCAGAGCCTCTCCTTAATTCTTCTTAATTTTTTTTTCTTTCTTCGATCCTCACTTGTAATGGCAGGGGCTCCTCCACCACCTCCACCACCTCCACCTTCTCCCCACAGAGAGGGCAGTTCTTCTTCTTCTACTACCAACATCTTCACACAACAAACTACACAGCAAAGTTCATCAACCTCGAGCTTTCATTCGGCTCAATCAGTTACAAATATTCGTAACCAGATCCCCCTCATACTGGATCTCCAAAAGGTACAATATCACACATGGGCTGAACTCTTCCAAATTACAGCTCGGGCACACAATGTGTTGAACCATATCGACGGCTCACCTCGTCCAAGCGATGTCTCGGAAGCCAAATGGATGCAACTGGATGCTATCGTTCTCAGCTGGATATATGGCACCTCGTCCAACTCCTCATAAATTAGCCCCTCGCTCAGTCAAATGTATCTATCTTGGCCCATCCTCTGATCATAGAGGTTCTCGGTGCTTGGTTCTTGGTTCCCACCAGGTTATCACTTCTAGACATGTTGTGTTTGATGAAACAACATTCCCATTGGCCAAATCACACGAGTCCCACTCTTCACCTCCCAGTGATATCCCATCCACTGATCCATCACCTCTTTTACTTGACTTATTCCATCACATATCACCAACTCATGATCAGTCCATTTCTGTCCCACCAAACACTCATCCACCATCACCTCACTCTACTCTTACACCAACACCATCGCCACCGCCTCCGCCACCATCTCGTCATCCGATGGTCACTCGTCTTCGAGATGGCATTCAAAAACCAAAACCCCTATTCAATATTCTAGCATCATCTCCGTCTGTTTCTCCTCTCCCAAAATCTCCAATCAGTGCCTTGCAGGACCCTAACTGGCAAGCCGCCATGAAAGATGAATATAGTGCTCTTATTAAAAATGGTACTTGGGACTTGGTTCCGAGGCCCCCTGGTGCTAATGTTATTCGTTGTATGTGGTTATTTAAGCATAAGTACAGGTCTGACGGAACACTGGAACGACACAAGGCTCGTTTGGTTGTTAATGGCAAGTCACAACAGGTGGGCATTGATTGTGATGAGACTTTCAGCCCTGTCGTGAAACCAGCTACCATCCGGTTGATTCTTAGCATTGCTCTGTCTCGGTCGTGGCCCATTCACCAGTTTGATGTGAAGAATGCATTCCTCCACGGCCACTTGCAGGAAACCGTGTATATGCACCAACCCCCTGGTTTTTCAGACAAGCACCATCCTGATCATGTGTGCCTCCTGCGCAAGTCTCTCTATGGTTTGAAACAAGCACCACGTGCTTGGTACCAACGGTTTGCTAATTATCTTCACCAGCTTGGATTCACTAGCAGTCGGAGTGATCACTCCTTGTTCATTTTTCGTTCTGGAAGTGAGACTGCCTATCTACTCCTATATGTTGATGACATCATCCTCACAGCTTCATCGACAGCTCTTCTTCAACGCCTCACCACCATGCTTGGCGCAGAGTTTGCTATGACAGATCTTGGCCCTTTAAGCTACTTCCTTGGCATATCTGTTACGAAGAATCGGTCTGGATTATTCCTATCACAACAGAAGTATGCACAGGAAATCATTGCTCGCGCCAAGATGACTACATGCAAGTCGGCCACTACACCTGTTGACACCAAGTCCAAACTGGATGCAGGAGTTGGTCCACCATTACCTGATCCATATGTCTACCGTTGTCTTGCTGGTGCCCTGCAGTATCTTACATTCACCAGACCGGACATTGCTTATGCTGTGCAGCAGATTTGCCTTTTCATGCATGATCCACGAGAGCCACACTTTCAGGCACTCAAAAGGATTATTCGTTACCTCCAAGGCACCACTGATTATAGTCTTCAACTTCAACCATCTTCCACCTCAGCTCTCACCGCCTACTCAGATGCCGACTGGGCTGGGTGTCCCAATACCCGTCGTTCGACATCTGGTTACTGCGTTTATTTTGGCGACACTTTGATCTCGTGGTCTTCCAAACGGCAACATACTATCTCCAGATCTAGCGCCGAGGCCGAGTATCGTGGTGTTGCCAATGCAGTGGCCGAGACATGTTGGTTACGAAACTTACTTTGCGAACTTCATGTTCCACTCCACCGTGCTACTCTTGTCTACTGCGACAACGTCTCTGCTGTCTATCTCTCATGTAATCCAGTGCAGCACCAACGCACCAAACATGTTGAGATTGACTTGCACTTTGTTCGTGAAAAGGTAGCTCTTGGACAAATCCGAGTTCTCCATGTTCCATCTGCTCATCAATATGCTGACATCTTCACCAAGGGGCTCCCATCTCCTCTGTTTTTGGATTTTCGATCTAGTCTATGCATCCGCCCTGCTCCCGCTTCGACTACGGGGGTGTGTTAGTTAGCATATTATTAGACTAGGTAGTTAGTATCCTAGACTTAGTCAGTCAAAGGTTGTTGGGTTTGTTAGCTATTCCCGCTCCTTAGACTTCTGATATATGGTTGTACATTTGGCTATTTATAGTGATGAATACACAGCAGAGGGGGCATCCCAAAACATTACCAAATTACATAACAATGGTGCAATGGTTAGTACTTTGGCCTTTGAAGTAGTGGCATAGGTTTGACTCTCACCCGATCTCTTTTTTTTAAAGAATTTATACTTTTGAGGTATGGAAATATTTTGGTTGATGCTTGTAGTTTTTTATTCTATGTTAATATTTTTCAAATTTTTGGGTGAGTATTAGTTGATATGAGTTGATGTTTTGTAGTTTTTTTGGTGATATGGATTGATATTTGTGGTTTTTTTTTTGAAGAATTTATACTTTTGAGGTACTGTAACTTTTTGGTTGATGTTCGCAGTTTTTTCTCTCATGTTGATGTTTTTCATATTTTGGGTGAGATTTAGTTGATATGAGTTGATCTTCTGTAGTTTTTTGGGTGATATGGATTGATATTTGTAGTTTTTTTTTAAAAAATAAATTCTCGTGTTGATATTTTTCATTTTCCGGGGGAGGTTTATCTGATAGGAGTTGATGTTTATATATTTTTTTTGGTGATGTAGGTTGATGTTTGTACTGTCTTTTTTCTCATGTTGATGATTTTCATTTTTTGAGTGAGGTTTAGGTGATATGAGTTGATGTTTGTATCTTTTGAGTGATATAGGTTGTTTGTAGTTTTTTAAAATTTATTTCTTGATAATTTAATTATTGTTAATATTTAATGATTATCAGTTTATGATTTTCATTTTATGTTTTGTTAGTTGTATTTTCAACGTTTTTCAATTTTTGTTAATATTTTATTTGATCTTCTATTTTTTTTGCTGTAATTTTTTATTGATGTTTTATGATTTTGAGTTGATATTTTGCTAATTGTAATTGATACTTATGATTTTCAGTTCTATGATCATATTGATTTGTTTGCAATGTTTAAATATTTTTTTTTTTTTTTTTTGCATTTTACAGCTGGAGGAAAATGGTGGGAAAAATTGAAGAAATGTCCTTGGATAAATATTAGAGATAGGTCACTGGAAATATATTAGAGATGTCCATAGAGTTGAAATTGCATAAAGGTCCTTGCCTAAAGTTTAGGCTGCCTAATAGAAGATGTCTCATTATCATGATTTATGTTGTTGGATACATCACAACATATATTTTAATATTATTATTTTTAAATATTTTTTGTACACATAAATAAAAATATTAATTATTAAAAATTGATTGAGTTGACTTCCAATTTATTTGGGACAAAGGGAGTATTATTTGACGGCACTCATTCCGAATGAAAAAGATCTACACCATTTTGAGAATTTTGAAAACATAATAAGGGCGACAACACATTTATTATTTAATGATACAAAGAATTGAGTGAGACTGTCCCACCCAACCTTATGGTGAGACCAAGGGTCTCACCATAAATTAAATATATCTAGGGGCCTTGAAGCAATACTTTATAATATATATTAGTTATTTTCTTCATATTCAGTTTCATAATTCAACCGTTCTCTCCTCTAATCAACTACACTCTCTCTCTCACACGCTCGCCATAAACCCGCTCTCAAACCTCTCAAAACTGCCCGTCATAAATTTGCGATTCAACTGTCGGAAATCCTTTCAAATTTGTGGTTTCTCAGCGGCATTACATCGCGCTCTTCAATCCGGCTCTATAGAGGTAAGAATTTTAAATTTTGCTGGATTTTGTGTTTCATATTTGGAGTTTTTTTTTCTTCTACTTTTCCGATGCTTTCTATTTCAGTTCGGCGTTTATCTCTGTAAATTCGGCCATGCATGTGTTTTTTTGGCCTCATATTGTGTGTTTCTGATTTTTGTTTTGGTATTTTGTAGATGTGATGAAATCGAACGAAGAAATTGCAAGTAAACATGACCTGGAGGTTAATGGCGTTGTTCCTGCCTCATATGCAGTTGAATCTAAAGGTTTTTTTTTTCTATTTTTGTTACTTTTTGTATTGTTAGGGTTTTTTGTTCGGTTTTTATTTTTATTTTTCTATGTTTATTGTTTGTAGATTTGATGTGGATTTTGTTGTTATTGAAACTGGTATGTTTTGTGTTTAGGTTGCTTTGTTTTACTAAATTTTAGATCTTGCTCTGTTTTATGTTGTGGTTTATGTATGAAACGGTGTATAACAAATTTGTTAGGTTGTTCATGTGTTTAATTAGGTTGTTCATGCATTTGGTTCATACTTTGTTGTGCCTCTGTTGTGGTTTAATTTAGGCTCTGTATAGTTTCATGTTCTCTGTTTGCATTGTCTTTTAGTTAGGCTATGTATGTGTTTAGTTTGTATGTTCGTGCGCTTAGTTCAGGCTATTTTTGTGGATGTTGTAGTTTAGTTTAGGCTTTGTTTAGTTTGCATGTTTTATGTTTGCATTGTCTTTTAGTTAGACTGTTTGTGTGTTCAGTTAGGCTGTTTATGTATTTACTTATGCATTGTTGTGGATATATTGTGGTTTAGTTTAGGATCTGTTTAGTTTGTGTTTTCTGTTGGCATTGTCTTTTGGTTAGGCTGTTTATGTGTTTATTTTGTGGGAGGCCGTCACCGTACCTCTCAAAGTTAATATTTATTATCCCTTAAATGCTTACTATCTACAACTAAGTAGATAGCGGCAAGTCGGGGTCGTCCACGAAGAAGAGGAATTTTCTCAAGCGTTTAGACACAAAAGGTTGCTATTATGTCAGAAGTAGATATATATATATACACACACTTATAAAAGCATGTAAATGGGGGGGGGGAGTTGGTTGGTTGGTTGTCCTAAGTTATGAAAATTAAAAGACAAGATAACTAGCAAGTCAAGTAACTATGCTAATTATCAAACAAACTAAGAAAAATGGGTTTTAAAACTACAAAGACAAAGCCTTGGGGGCAATTGATATCCACTTCCAAACCAAATGTAGATCATTGAACCATTCACTCATCCTATCACAATTGTTACCTATGGACGAAGAACCATAGATTTGGCAACAACAAGCCTTCTACCAAAGACATAGCCATTTAACCAAGCATATCATTCATTAGGTAAAACCTAGAACAAACCACATTCAAGGTTCAACCTTTCATTACATCTATAGGATAAATATTAGAACAATCCACATTAACATACTTATCTAGCAAGAATCACAACACATTATGCACAAGAAGTTCTAAGTTCATGTTCTTAGATTTTCATGCAAAGGAACTAAGGAATTCATCACTTTCCTAACTCCCTAACACTTAAGTCATACAAACACTTCCTATTCTCAAACAACTCATGGCATAAATGAAGTGAAACATAGCATTAAGAACACATGAATGCTAAATAACAAAGGCTTTAAGAACGAATGAAACAATCTATTCGCTACTTCGACTACTTGTTGTGAAGATAAATCTTCCATCCTTCTTATATAGTAGTTTGCAAGAGTGAATTTGACATCTCTTGTCAAACCTCACCAATGACTCCCTTAGCTGAAACACGACTAAGAGTATCCCATTGATGGCATTGAGCACGAAGAACCAACAAGCTTGACAACACTTATAAACACTACACAGTGTCTAAGCATTTAACCAGTTCATGCATTTACACAAGATTAATCAAGAACGATCAACATTCATAGACTTCTCTCATTTGCTACCTAAAACAAACATGACAACGAGTTCGACATCATCACATTAATCTAGCATTTATCAACACACTAACATCATTAAGAAGCTCTAACTCATGCTCTTGGATTCCACATTAAAAGAGGGGAGAATTAGCTATTTTCTCCCAACCCTAACAAGTAATCATACAAGCAATTCATATAATCAAGCTTCCAACAACATCAATGCCATTAACAATTCACATTGAAAGCTCAATAAATGCACAATAGCAAAATCACTAAGTAGATATATATGGTTCTTACTACATAGATATGGAAGCTTCAATCCATTGCTCCCAAGATAAAACTAAGCTAGATAATGAAAAAAACATGATTAAGCTACAAAAACTATGAAAAGGAAGAAAGAAAAACTAGGGTTTGAACCCAAAAAAATCGCAGGAAGAAGAGAATAGATTCATCTTTTGAAGGGGAGAGTATAAGGTGAGTATTTATAGTACAAAAAGTAAGAAGAATTTCTGTCCATTCGTCCGTCGCGAGTCACGACGAGCTCGCGACAACCTTGCGACGGACTCCAGTTCCAACACCATTTCTTCTTTCTCCTTTTTGTTTCATATCCTCCTCTTCTCTTCACTTCTTCACTTCTTCAATTATTCAAATCTTCAAAAGCTCAAATACAAGTATTCAAATCTTCAAATGTATTCTTCAAAGTCTTCAAACAAATTGCCTTGTCACACAAAATCCTCTGGAAAAGTAATAAAAGTGTAAAAGTTGCTTTTAACTCTCCTTAGAGAATTTTAAGGAAAAATGCCACATTTAGAGCACACAAGTGTACAAAAGTGAATTCTACAAGTCCTAATATTACCGTATAAAATGGGCACATCAGTTTGCATGTTAAAGTCTTTTCTGCTTATCATGTCTTTCTGTATGTGTATATACATAGTTATATTGGTTTGTTTACTTTAGGTTTTCCAATTTTTAATTTAATTGTTTATGTGATTACTTTTTTTAATGCAGATGAATTAATTAGCTTGAGGAAATCATGTAGATTGCAGTTGAGATT
Source organism: Rubia yunnanensis (assembly GCA_037428765.1). Taxonomy (NCBI): domain Eukaryota; kingdom Viridiplantae; phylum Streptophyta; class Magnoliopsida; order Gentianales; family Rubiaceae; genus Rubia; species Rubia yunnanensis. The sequence continues at coordinate 55,970,489 of CM075069.1, read as the reverse complement.
GTCAGTAAAAAATGGTATGTATATTATTAGTTTGTAAATTTTTTATTTTAATCTTCATGTTTTTCTTTTAGTTGATTGTGTAATTTTCAAGTTCTAACCTCTTGTTATTAAAAGGAAAAAAATCAGCAAAAAACTACTACCACGGGTATTTAAATCTGATTGAATTTTATTCCAATCTTTTCTTAGTTTTTAATTGATTGTTTTATCTATTGCTGATAATTTCTTTTCTTTTCTTATAGATGATATTGTGAAGCGATTGCGCAAGAGTGGTAGTAAATTTGGTTTTGATAAGCTAGATAGAGTTGCTAGTTCATCTGATACTGGTTGGAATTCTATTTTTTTTATTTTACTTTCACTCTTTAGTGATTTACTTTCGATGTTTAAATATTTTTTTTTATTTAGCTGTATGTGATATGACCGAGGTTCAACATAACACTGGTAAATATAACATAATATGGTCTCCTTTTGTTTTACTTCTACTTTTTAGTGCTTTACCTTTGGTATTTAAGTATTTTGTTTTATTGTTGTAGATGAATGTGATCAGTTTAGAGTTCAAGATAACACTGGTAAATTTAATATATTATGATTTTTTTGTTTACTTTGACTGTTTAGTGTGTTACCTTTGGTATTCAAGCATTTTGTTTTGTTATTGTAGATGGATGTGATGTGGCTGATAACACTGGTAAATTACGTATATTCTGGTTTCTTTTTTCTTTTTAATCTTTTTTATTGTTTGTTGATTCCGTTTTGTGATTTAAATTACATTTTTGTATTTTGTAGTTGCTGCTGAGGTTGAAATTGCTGTTAGTAATGATCCAGCTTCAACAAATCTTACATCTTACCCAATCAAGTTAGATTAATATTTTATGATTTAATATATCATGATTTCTCTTTACTCTTGTTGTTTATTTCTTTGGTTTTGCGATTTACATTATTTGTTTGCATTTTGTAGTTGTTGATGAGGCTGAAACTATTGTTAATAATCCAGGTTCAACAAATCTTACAAAATTAGGTTAGATTAATTCTTTATGATTTATTGACATTTTGTTAGTTTGGGTATGAAATTTATTAGTTGAATATCTTTTTATGATGTAGTTGTGGAGACGCCTGTGATCAGTAGTCCTCCACCTTCAGCGATTATTGAACAAAGTGGTTAGTATTAGGAGTTTCAACTTTTTTTTTGAGTTATTAGTTCAAATTTACAAATTGTTAGTTATGCTATTTTACTCATTAGTTAAGATTTGAGATTGCACTTTATAATCTACATCAACTATTTTTATTATGTAGTTGTGGAGAAGGCTGTGATTATTTCTCCTTCTGCTTCAACAATCATTGAACATAGTGGTTAGTATTTGAATTATTAGTTCATATTTGTTGCTGTTTAATTTTGCTATTAAAGTCATTAGTCTTTGTATTTTCATCAGAGCCTCAAAATGTTTCTGCTAAAAGAAATGTTGATGAGTCTCCTCCCTCACATACTGAAAGAAATGTTGTTGTTGATGGTACTTTTTAACATATTAGGTTTCATGTATATGTAAGTACTTTATGTTTATTTAGTATTTTTTAATATTTAAAATCGTGTAGGTTCTACTTTTATTGCTAAGAATCCCATTAGTGCTGGGATACAGGTTATTATTGAAGGATTGAGATTTGAAACTGCTGCTGGTATTTAATCGATTTCTCTACTTCTAATTTGTGTTTTTGATTTAGTAATTATGTATTTTCTTTCTATTTGTGTGTTGTAGGTCAGAATGTTTGTACAAAGAAAGGGGTTAAGAAGAAGGTGAAAGCTGGTCGAAAGCTTGTTGATGAGGATTATGATGATTTCATTGATCCGCCTCCACCAATGGTGGGTGCAAATGAAAAGGGCAAAGAAAAGGTTTGTGAAGAGGGAAAAGAAAATGAGCCAATTGTGAAGAAGGTGGATGCGGAGAAGTCGACTGCAAAGAAGCTGGTTGGGAAGAAGCTGGCTGCGAAGGAGCCGGCTGTGAAGGAGCCTGCTTTGAAGCCCGCAACGAAGAAGCCCGCTGCGAAGGATCCCCCCATTGATGTGTGTGAATTATGTAGTTTATTTTATTGGGATTAACTGTGATTTTAATGGATTAATGTGCACTTTAGGTGTTTTATTTGTTACAGATCACTGTTTTTGGGCTTAAGAGGAATTTGGAGGAGAATGAGGAGTATTTGGCAATTATGGCAAATGAAGGCAGTCAAAATATTGCGCAAAATTAATTTGAACTTGGCAACTAGTGAAGCATTCCTGGGAAATAATTAGAGCTGATTTGGAACTATTTCAGGCTGATTTGAGGAGATATTTATGGAGATTTAATTAGATCTTATCTCTTCAAACCAGAATTAAATTTGGAAAAGATTCTATTTTGATTTGGAGACTAAGTATGGGTTCTTATACTTATATTTAGACAGAGACTTTGTTTCTCGAGAATTCTTAGAGTTTTAGTTTCATTTTTTTGTTCAGTACATAGACATCAGTTTTACAGAATGCATTGGTTGTGATTTATTCTTCTTTTGGGTTCGTTTGTTTCTCTGCTGGGAGCATAGTGATTATTTGGTTGAATTAATCTATTTGAATTGGACTTTGAATTCTGTTCGCATGCAGTACACAAGTCCAATTGCAACGATTTGAGTATTAGTACTTTTGATTTAATTTGTTTATATAGTATGTTTAAATTTTATATTATTTATTTTTTTAGTTGCTAATTCATTTATCGGCAGAAAATAACAAATGTTAGTTTATGAATCGTGATGCCTAATTGCTTTATAATTGATTCTTGCATGTTCTTGATTGTTCTTGCTTGAATTTTATTTCTAATATGTTTAAGTCTGGTCAACTTAAATGTTTAAGAATATTGCTATCTAATTTTCGCCAATACGTAATTGTTGGATGAGATTAGTAAGTGGCACAATCTTGTGAAAAATATTTTACTAGCTAAGACTATAATAGCAAGAAAGGGAATAATTGAGTGTGCATTACTATTTTCTTTTACTTTGGTATATGCTATATCGGGTTCTTTTAGTTCTTAATACTATCAAAATGTGCTATGATTTAGCGAATACTTTCTGGGCCCATTTTGGTAAGGGAAATAATTAATTAATCACAATTGGTTGACTGCCGATAAAGTAAATAAGAAGTGGGGGGTTAAGCGTACCTACTTCCCTATAATCGATAGATGTGTAGGAATCGATTCATTATTGCGCATGTGATCGATATTAACTAGCGTGAGTTATTGGCCGATATCATTTATCCATATATTTATTTCTCATTTTTAGAGTTAGTATTTGCGCTATAGGGTTAGAAATCATTCTTGAAATTAAGGCGTGGTGGTATCACCAAATGTGTTTTCTCATTTATAGGATAAATAATTAATAATTTTTGCTTTTGCTACTCGTGGGATCGACCTTGCTTACCGGTGTACTAATTGGTATTAATATGAGTTTCCAGGTTATTTTTGTGAGTGAAACGACGTTCACCAAATTGGTGCCGCTGCCAGGGAGCAGTAAGTCAATTATTTTAATTTTTTCCTACTAATATGCGTGTTAGTGTTCTTGGTCTATGAGCAGATCATCCAGACCAAATTTCATATTCGACCCATAAGTTGAGAAGACAGTCAAGTAGAACAGAAAGTGAACAAAGGCGCAGAAAGCAGTTTCTGCCGAGACCCTTCAGTTTGGGCAAACCAAACCTGTCACGATTTCAGGAACCATCTCTGATTTGGGAACTGATGTCAAGATGGACGGAGCTGGCCAAAATTATAATTTTGGGCAAAACCCAAACAATCCATACATATGGGAACTTACTGGTCATAGTGAAGATGACTCCCCACCCCTATTCAGCTGTTTGATACCAAAAATCCGATTGAGATCAAGCTGGCATTCCGGAACGTACTTCCGAAGTTCCATGGGAGAAACACTGAAGACCTTTATAACATTCTGAGTGAATTTGTGAAAATTTGTAAGGTGTAGAAGAGGCCACCCACCGTCACGGGAGATCAATTCAAATTGGTGGCGTTCCCATTCAGTTTGATAGGAGAAATGAATCAGTTGTTGTCGAGCTTGCATCTCTACTCCGTTGCGACATGGGAAGAAATTGTTCTTGGAGTACTACTTTCCAGCCACAAGAACATATGCCTTGAAGAAGAAGATCACAAGCATCAAGCTGGAGTATGATGAACCACTGAGTTCGTATTGGCTAAGTTTCAGGAAGTTGGTGGACAGTTGCCCTAATCACCGAATGACGCAAGGCCAATTGCTTCAATGCTTCTACCAAGGGATAATATCCAGCAACAAGGGCTTGGTGAACTATTCCAGTTGTGGTGGATTTTCTCACCTTCGAGTGAACGAGGCCAGAGAAATCATCAAGAGGTTGGTGGATTCCAAGAAGGAGTATAATCAGCAGGATATCCGAATCTTGAAGAAAGTGGCACAAATATCTACTCCCGAACATGATGAATTTAAGGAGAGAAAGGAAATGATAGAGAAGATTCTATCTAAGGTCATTGACAAGGTTGCGTCTGTATAAGAAGTGTAGAGCAGTCAACCATACAACATTGCAATGCATTCTTACAATGGGAGAGATACCTGTCTAAGCAAATGCTATGGGAAATTACAATAAGAGGCAGCAACAAGGCGGTCCATATCCCCAAAATTTCAACCCAAGATATAGGGATCACCCAAACTTCCATTGGAGAGAACAAGGTCCCCCACCGCAGCAGCCCCAACATCACCAATGACCCTATGTTCCACCAATGCAACAAGAAAACCCCAGTTTTTCCTCAGCCCCAGCAAGGTGGTCAAGAGAAATATTTGAATGATAAGATGGATATGTTTATGGACATGATAGTTAAGCAATCCAAGAAGACCGAATCAACCTTGGAGGAATATGCACGACAAATTGCACATCTGTCAAATTTTCTTAATGAACTTAGAATGAAGCAGCCTGGATTTCCTTCTTAGGTCCAATTAACCCTCATGAGATGGAAAATTAGGTCACACTCAGAAGTGGAAAGGTATTTGGTATGTTACCATTGAAATATGCAAACAAAGGAGCGAATGAGCTCACTGACTGTGGGTCAAGTTTGCCCAAATCGAACCCTGCAGCAGAAATTCAAAATCAAGAAACGAAGGAAAAATGCGATGAAACCACCGTACAATATGCAAATCCTGAGCATACTGAGACCAAAGATAAAGGTGAGTCCAAGGTACCAGCTGAAGTAAGTAAGAGGTTGAGTTTACATAATCCTTCACTTAAAATTTTGCCTCACTTCCCTCGTAGATTGGAAAATAAAAAGGAAGAGCCAATGGATCTTGTATTGATTTTTGGTAAAATGGATATTAATTTTCCTTTCTTGCAGGCCATAAAGTTATCACCAGTTAGCAAGTTCTTTAAAGATTTAATTGCAGGATAATCAAAGGATTCAAGCAAGATCATAATGGGGGAATCAACAATGGCTATGATCCAAAAGAGAATGCCTTAAAATTGCAAGGACCCAGGTATGTTTGACTTACCTTGTTACATAGGAAATAAGAAGATTGATGCTTCCATATATGATTTAGGAGCTTCAGTTAATGTTATGCCATTATCTGTGTATCAAATTTTGAATGAAGCTGAAATAGTAGACACTAGAGTGGAACAATTTGGCAGATAAATCTTGTGTATGTCCTGAAGGGTTGTTGGAAAATGTGCTTGTGCGAGTCAATAACTTTGTGTACCCTGCATATTTTTATGCGGTAAAATGGATCACATTAATGATAAGGGAACACAAAGGGTATTGTTGGGTCGTCCATTGTTGAAAACATCAAACACCATTATTAATATTGGTGATGGAACTATTTCTCTTGATTATTTTGGTGATAAGTACACATTCAACATTGATAAACACATGAAGGAATCTATAGAGGCTGAGAATGTGTTTGCCATCCATCATACTGACCCTCTGGTCCAAGATTCTCTTGAGACTAAAATTTTGTAGGATAGGATGGAAATTTCAATTTCTACAAGTCCAGACGTGATAAATGTTCAAAGTTTGAGGGATAAGGAAATCTGCAAATTGTTGTGTTTTTTGTACTCTCAAAAGGTGGTGCCCCGAAATGAAGTAAATTATGGAAGGCCCAGCCCTACTCAATCCGTGTCGAATGTTTGGAAAAATTTTGAAGGGTGCAGAGGGTCCAGTTTGGCAAAACCGGACCCGTCCGCCAGACTAGTCTCATTGGATGTGAAAGCCTCAAATTGGGAGTTGAAGCTGTTACCGCCCAATCTGAAGTATGATTATTGCAAGGGTGATGATACTCTTCCAGTGAATATGGAGATGCTCAAATGTGAGGAAGGAATTCTTCTATACACCACCCAACTCAAATGACAGCATCTGAAAGTCTAACCCAAAACTATAAATGAAGGCGCTACTGGGAGGCAACCCAGTTTTTCTTTTTCTTGATTTTATTTGATTTTTCATATATTAAAAAATATCGTGAAAATACCAAAAAAAAAGTCAGAAAAGAAAAAAAATTGTGTGCATTTTGGCTCTAATTTTTGTTTTTTCTCTCCAATTTTTCTTGTAGTTGGAGTAAAAAAATGAGCAAATTCTTCATAAAGGAAGGGGTCCAGATTGATTTAAAGGTTGAAAAAGTAATTAAAGTGCTTTGGGCTTAGAAGAGGCCCAATATCTCCAAAGACGTGAGGGCAAATTCATTGGGGTTGGATAGTAAGCCCTACTCAAGGTTAGGGGCTTAACAACAATTAAGTTTTTTGAAACCTTAGTACACCCCCCTCATCCTAAATCCATCTCCCTTTCCCTTTATTTTCACCATCCGCCACCCCTCTCCCAATTATCATCACCTGCCGCCGACCTCCTTATCACCACCTTCACATCTCCTCCCGCCGCCTTATCACACCACATCCCTACTGCTTCAACATTCCACCATCACCGAATTCCCCAAGCGCCACCGTTCCCACCATCACTTGTGATAGAATGATTTGCTTTAAGGAATTATATTATTGATAACTGAATATATAGAGAGTACAATACATGTGTAATAAGGAAAGAATTCTAATCATAATAAATCATAATCTAATCAGTAATCTGATTTATCCTAACAACTCGTATTGATAACTGAATATATAGAGAGTACAATACATGTGTAATAAGGAAAGAACTCTAATCATAATAAATCATAATCTAATCAGTAATCTGATTTATCCTAACAACTCGACTACCTACCTCCGATCACGCACCTCCACCAGCAGGGAAAGTCGCCGATGCAGCAACTCCCACGACGTTCGTCCTCCCATCTCAACCACCTGCCAATGAACCCGCGTGAGCCCAGCCTAGAAGTCTAGAAGTCTAGAAGTGGCGGGTGGTGGCCAGTCTAGAAGTGGCGCCAGCACGGCCTGGCCGCGCTGGCAACAACTCTAGCAGGAGATTCGACTCCATCCACTTCGGCGCGACCAGGCAAGAGCCGAAAAACACCATCTCGAGCAGTACACGCCCCAGCCAACCTCCACGGGCCACCACCCGCTGGAGAACCCTTCGTCCGGCCGTGACACCGCCCAGTCCAGTGGCAGAACAACCAATTCTGGAGGCGACGAATATAGAGTTCTTGGCAATGAAGAGAACTCCAACACAACCGAGTTTGCCACATCCACCACCTCCTGTAGCTGATTTGAAGGACCAATTTCGGCGAGTCCATTTTGGAGCAGACTGAGCTACTGCTCTTAGCCACTAGCCCACTCCATAAGTTTCATATCCCCTTTCTTCTTCTGTATTTTTATTTCTTTTGTCTTTTGTTTCCGGTCTATTGTTATGTCAGTGCTTCTTGCTATTTTTACTGAGTTTTCTTGAGGGGCAAGCGTGGTTTAAGTGTGAGGAGATTTATGTGTTTATATGCAGTGTCATTTTAAAGGAAAAAAATATATTTTTTTATTTTTTGAGTCGAGTCAAATTTAGCATACTATTCTTGATATTATTATTCTTTGACGGACTGAACTTGTTAGTAATAAGCTCCTATGTGATATGTTTGGCTACTCGATATATATGAGTCCAATACACTTGGTGTAAATTGGCCTTAATGAGATTTGGGATGACGAAAAAAATAAGTAATTGAACATTTTAGCCTAGTAAAGTAAGGTTTGAGCTAGAGTAGAGCAGTCTCTACATCAATCTTTTTTTTTTTCTGAGAGTCATGGCAATACTTGACTTATTTGGTGTGTAAAAATGATGAAAGACATTAGGACTTAACCCCATAGCTTATATTGCCTACCTTATATCATCCTTAGTAAACCCTTTGAAGTCTTGACCTTTTTCTTTGTTTGAGCCATAGAAAAATGAAGCCAAAGACTATTTTATCCCCCATTTTGTCCCATATATATGCATGCTTGTGACTATATTGATTTCTCAGATTATTTGCTACTGTAGTGCTTAAAAAATATCAGTGAGTACCTTGAATTTGATGTATGAAGTGACTATGTGGTACTAATTTCAGAAGTGCAATAGAATGATGATAACAAATGGTGAATTGGTGATGGAAAATTCAGAAAAAAGGGCTGAATTGCCCAGAAAAAAAAAAGAAAAAAAGAGAATCCAAAAAATGAAAATGACAAAAAATTCGAATAAATTCCAGCACCAACACTTAGCGTTTACAGTCAGTTTTGAGCAGATTTTTCCAATTTTATGATGGCTGAAAATTGTTTCTTTGATTAAGATGTTTTGGTTTGAAATGAGCATGCATGTATATTATATATTTGAAGCTTAGAACCCTTAGGACCTTACCTCGTTCTTATTCCCCCTAGCCCTATTTCAACCCTGAATAAAGACCTTTCTGATTTACATTGAATGATTCGAGTATTATCATGTGAACTTCATACATACGAGTGACTGTCCCTTACATCTAGAACGAATGTGTGAAACGTGAGAAATGTTTGGTGCTTGTCTTATTTTGACTAAGTTGAGGACTAATTTGCGTTGATTTGATGATGATTTTACCTGTCATTTGAAGGGTGTGATAGTGTCAAGTGTGTTATACATGATCCTTTGTTATTAGTAAGGTAATGTTTGTCTATGGATCAAGAAATCAAGGATTGGTATGCTGAGTTTGTTATTTGTTGGGTATGTAGTTAGTGTTTTTTTTTGGTTTTTTTTATTCGAGTCTTTCTTAGAGCCTGTTGGAGATACTTGAGACTTTTGTCATAGACAACATGATTTGATTCTTATTTCATACTTGAGGGCAAGCCTGACTCAAGTGTGAGAATATTTGATGTGTGTGAATTATGTTTATTTTATTGAAGATAACTGTGATTTTACTTGATTAATATGCAGGTGATTTATTTGTTATAGATCACAATTTTTGGGTTTAAAAAGAATTTTGAGGCGAATGGGAGTATTTGAAAAAAATGGCAAAGAGGGTAGTCAAAATATTACGCAGAATTAATTTGAACTTGGCAACTCGTGGAGCATTCTTGGGTAATAATTGGAGCTGATTTGGAGGAATAATTGGAGCTCATTTGAAACTATTTTTGGGCTGATTTGAGGAGATATTTGTGGAGATTTAATTAGATCTTATCTCTTCCAATCAGAATTAAATCAGAATTAAATTTTACCGATGTAAAATTTTCAAAACATCATTGTGCATTTATTTGGTTCTAAATAGGTTTGAGGAACCTAATAAATATCCGCCACTTTAGGGTGCATTAAAAAAAAAACTTATATTTAGGAGGAGACTTGTTTCTCGAGAGTTCTCAGTTAGAGTTTTAGTTTCATTTTTTTTCCCGGTACACAAACATTAGATTTACGGAATACATTGGTTGTGATTTATTCTTCTTTTGGTTTCATTTGTTTCTCTGCTGGGAGCATGGTGATTATTTGGTTGAATTAATCCCTTTGAATTGGACTTTGAATTCTATGCGCATGCAGTACACAAGGACTTTGGTTTATTTTGTTTATATAGTATTTTTTTTTAACTGAAAACACCCAAAGGTGGGGGTTGATTTATTGGTACCCCAAGCCAGAAACTTTAACGAGCCAGAGTCATCATAGTAGTTAATATAAAAGGCAACATGATTGCCTCCCAAAATAATGATCAGATACTAATATCTATGAGTCTATATATGTGCATAATCTAGAGGAAGAGGTAGTTGCGATTCCAAAGTAACGAATCTTCACACCCAGTGTTAATTCATTACTTTGGCCAAGCAACTACCAGTCAGTCAAATTAGTAAGTGAAACTGATAAACGGAATAAGCTAGTAAGACTGCCATTGCTGGTTGCAGCCTATGGTGATGAAGCCGAAGGAGTATGTATGTCATGTGTCCAGCCGAAATTGACCAAGCTTGATGAAGACCATGGTAGAATATCATCAAGGACTGAAAAGAAACTGAGCAACTGGTGCAGAACTGAAGAAAATGGGGCTTGGGAATACAGAAGTAGTGAACCCGCAGCGTGGACAGCAGATGTGACTGCGAGCTCCCCTCTGGAAGTGAAACACCATAGCCATCGAGGGGAAGCATAGAGTGCCAGAGCATAATGTGATCCATATCCTGAGGTAAAAGAAAGAAATATCAGCAGTATCAACCTTCTTTTGAGACTTGCCTATGGATTCTAATATAAGGGGTATGCATGCTATCCATATGAATTAGGCCTTTAATGTGAACCAGAATGTTATTCAAATGTAGTGAAGAATCCATCCGGCATGTTGAGTGGTGTTTAGCTAAAGCATCAGCCACTGAATTACATTCTCTGTATGTGTGCTTAAGAGAACACTGGGATAGAAATGTATGAACATGGAACACCAATGGATACAGAGACCATTTGGAACAAGATGGATAATTAATCATATGAACTGCCTGTAAAGAGTCTGATTCAATAATGAGATTTGAATATCTAGGGATACAGATTTGACATGCCAAAAGGAATGCCTTTATCTCAGCTTCCAGTGGAGAAATGGCTGCTATGGACTCTGACTTAATAAGGAGTGGTAAACCCTGATTATCACGAGCAATTAAACCAATAGAAACAGATGTAGTAGACCATGAGGCATCCACATTAACCTTAATGACATTTGGACCTGGAAATTCCCAATATACAGTGGAGATGGTTGGCTTCGGTGGTGGTCTGGGGAGGGATATCAGAGAATGGGATTGATTACATGAGTTAGGGTGTATATTGGGGAGGCAGGGATAGGCTGAAATGGATAGATTAAGAGTATCTATAACTTCCTTGGTTATATGGGTAAAAGAAAGGGGTTTGTCATCAAGAAATAGGTATTTCTAGCCTTCCATAATGGCCAGCAGATCAATGGAGGCAACAGTCGACATATTATTTTCTGAGGCCCAGAAAGGTCACTACAATTCCAAAAGATGAAAAAAGTATCCACAATATTATAGACAATTTGCAAATTGAAATTGACTAAAAGAGCACTCTGAATCCAAACAGATTTAGCGATATGGCAGTTAATGAAGAAATGTTCCAGGGAGTCAGTTTGATGGCACATAGGACATTTTGAAGCCAAGCTGAAACCACATTTAATGAGGATATCATCAAATGGTAAAAATGAATTCAAAAATTTCCATTTAAAGATGGAGATCTTCTTAGGTAGCCTAGGGTTCCATATGAGCTTAGTAATTGGGAAATTACCTGGGATATATGTTAGGGTTTTATAGGCTAACTTGAAAGAGAATCTGTCACTCTCTTCAGGTTTCCAAATCATCTTGTCCTCCCTGTCATGTACAATTTCTGCACCCTACAAAAAAAGACAAGTATCATTTTCCAGGAATGGAGCAATCTTAGGTAAAATTGATCCTTTGTTATTTACAAAATCAGCTACTGAAAATGGCCAAAACATTGAAGTGATGTGGGATGGGATGTAGTTGATCAACGGACCATTTGGGCACCAGTTAGCAGCCTAGAAATCACATTTACCTTGGCCATGGATAATCAGTGTATTCTGTTCTGCAATATGGTTTATCTCACAAATTCTCTTCCATGTTTTGGAGTTTTTGTGGGACTAGGGAAAGGACCACAGTAGTTTGGCCCACAAGGTGTTCCCTAATTGGCTTTTCCACTATAATTTAAGTGAACAAGCATCAATAATTGACTTAATAGATCTAAAACCCAAACCATAATGAGATTTAGGGATAGCAATATTAGTCCACTTTTTCTAGACCTTATTCTTTCTTTCATCAGTTCCCCCCCAAAAGAATCTATCCATTCTTTTTTCCATGGATTTAACAATAAATGATGGAGTTTTACAAACAGTCCAAATATGATGAGGGAGAGAGTATATGCATGATTGGATCAATGTCATTTTCCCTCCTGCACTTAACCATCTATTCTTCCAGTTTTTGAATCTCTTGTCCATAGTTTCAAGAAAAGGATAGAAATATCTAGATAGGGTTCTTCCTTTGAAAATAGGACAACCTAGGTACTTAAATGGGAGAGTGCCCGTCTTAATCCCTAGGATAGACCTAATCTGAACTTTCTTAGTGACTGTAGCTCTCTTGCTAATGTAAAACTCAGACTTTTCATAACTGATTTTCTGGCTTGATGTTAACTCAAATATCTGCAGAAATGCTTTAATCTTAATAAGACCAGATTTTGAAGTTTGCATAAAAATTATGGTATATAGCTTAAGTGGGTGACTGGTAGAATATTATAGGGAAGGGAAAAATATTGCAAACTGTTATTTTGAAAAATGAAAGAAAGGCTCCTGAAAAAACCAACAGGATTACCATTGATGAGCACAGAGAAGTAAGCCTGGGACAGATTATTCATGACCTCCTTAAGAAATTGACCTGAAAAACCAAATTTATAAAGAATACTGTGCAAGAAACCCCAGCTAACTCTATCAAAAGCCTTTTTTCAGGTCTAGTTTGAGCATACAATTGGGAACCCTATTTTTTTTGTCTAAGAACCTAACCATCTCTTGAAGATATGGGATATTGTCTGAGATATCTCTATTCTTCATGAACGCAGTTTGGTTATGAGAAATTAGTTTGTCCATATAGGGTTTCAATCTTTCCATGAGAACCTTAGAGCAAATTTTGTCAGCAACATTAGAAAGGCTAATAGGTCTGAAATCATCAAAGGAGGATGGGTAGGTTTTTTAGGAATAAGAGTTATCCAAGTGCTAGAGATACCTCTTGGTATGTTAGATCCTAAAAGAAAATCATTTACTGCAGATAAGAGGTCATCTTTTATGAAATCCCAGCATTTGATGTAAAATTTACTAGAGAAGCCATCAGGCCCTGGGCTACTATTTCTATTCAGCCCCATGACCACTGATTTGAGTTCAGTTTCTGTTACAGACCTAGATAAACTAGCGTTATCTTGCTCAGTGATGATGGAAGGAATCTGGCTAAGGAAGTGTGGATAGTAGGTGGAATCCACAGGGTTCCTAGATTCAGTTAGCAGGTCTGAGAAGTATTTGACAACTTCATTATGAATGTCTGTAAAATTGTCCAGCCATTGACCAAACGAGTTCTTGATTTTTGATATATTCAATCTACAATTCTTCTCCTGAACAGATTTATGAAAAAATCGGGTATTATTATCCCCACACTTAAACCAATTCAATCTTGACTTATGTTTCCAGAATTTTTCTTTCTCTTTTAAAGCTCTGAGAAGAAGAGCCCTTTTTTCCATTAAGAATGATAAGTTCAGTTTCTGAATGGGATAAATCATAGATTACTACCTGTCTTCTGAGATTATCCTCAACCATTATTACATTAGAGTCAATATTACCAAAGCTGTCTTTGTTCCATATTTTAATTACTTTCTTAACTCTAATTAGCTTAAGATATAGCCCCATCATACCTGTTTGGTGAATAGGAGAACTCCAGTTTGTTCGGATTAAATCCAAGAAAGCAGGCCTATGGAACCAACAATTGAGAAATTTAAAAGGTTTTGGGTATGAGGGAGTCTGAGTAGAAATTTGGAATAAGGGGGGTGAATGATCCGAGGATTGCCTATTGAGGATCTGTATGGAGGAAGCTGGGAATTTATTGCTCCATTGGAGTGTACACAGACCTCTATCTAATCTTTTAGAAGTAGGGTTTCTTGGTCTACCATTGGTCCATGTGAAAATATTCCCTATAGTATTAATCTCCTGTATTTCTTTGGTGTTAATCCAATTATGGAAATCCCTAATACTGCTTAGATTAGGAGAGCTAGGGCCTCTATATTCATCAGGTGTGAAAATTGTGTTGAAATCACCTATGAAAACAGTTTCGTTTAGTGGGAGAAGACCTAGGGCATGCCATAGTAACTTCCTACCTTCTCTATTCCTAAGGGCATAAATAAAAACTATTTCCATATGAGAATTAGAGACAGAGTGGATGATTTTAACATTCAGGAATTGCTCATGGTGACATATAAGATTAACAATCAGTGAGTCATTCCACATTAGCCAGATCTTACCATTATGGAGAGGAAGGTTATTAGAAAAATTCAGTTTCTGCATGTAGGATTGGCATTGAGAGTTATCATGCATAGGTTCTATAATACATAATAGTTGAATTTCTTTTTCAAAATCAAATGTTTCCGTCTGAGCATAGAGGTTTCAATTCCCCTCAGATTCCAAACCAAAAAGTTAAGTTTGACAGGGTGCATCATTGGTCAACTGATTTATGGCTTTTAGTGGCAGATCTTAGCATCATCTTATTCAATTGGACAAGGTAATTCTTTTTGGTCTTAATCTTACCTTGGCCATCATTCATACCTGATAGATTACTTGAAACTACCACAGGGGTGGCCTGAGAGTGAGTATCTGAAGCAACTTCACTACCATCATCAAAGGATTCCAGAGGGTCCTGAATTAGACCTTCATCAGAGTTCGACAGATTCTCCATATCCTGCAAAACAGCAAATCTGTTTTCCATCTTTCCTTGGTGTGAAAGTGGAGGGTTAACGGGGGAGCACTGGAAACGAGTAAAGTTGTGAGAACCAATCCCTATGTCATCCTTAGCATATATTTTAGGTTTTCTTATAGGATAGTAACCTCTGTTAGGTTTATTAGTTCCCTAAGGACTGTATGGGATTTTTCCAAGGCTTGTGTTACTGATGGGTGGTCTGGGGGAGGTGGTTGAGGTAATTGAGGTGTGGTAATCTGAGTGATTGCTCCTGTTGTCTCGGGGCCATATGCCAAAGGATCAGAGGCAGGGTTAGTATTAGCTAGCTGATGAGATATGATTTCTGAGTTGGGCTTATATGAGGAAGGCTGATTGTTAGTAAACATAGCAGGGGCTTTTGTAAATTTATGCCCAGTAGCATACCATTTAGGCATTGGTTCAACATTATTATGGGAGACATTTTTACATTGACCGAGTGAATGTCCCAGTTTAGCACAGTGATCACAATACAGGGGAATATCTTCATAATCAATATTATATTTCTGATTGTTATTTGTTGATCCTAATCTGATGGAGGTGTTAAGAGGTTTCTGAAGATCTATCTCAACACACAACTTAATGGCAGATGGCCTGGTTAACATTTCAGTGGCTAAGTCTTTCTTGATGAAATTACCTATGCTATTTCCAATAGATTCAATAGAAGAAGCATTATAATAGTACAGGGGAACTTCCCTGATTGTGCACCATACCGGAACAATTGGGGATTCCTTGTGTGTTGAAAAATCCGAAGACCATTTGAGGATTTTCATTTGGACTCCATTGAAAACCCAGCTTCCTTTGATCCAGCATCTCTGATAATCATTAATCTGGTTAAATCTGATGAGGACGTGCTTGAAATCCAGTGACCCCAATTAGTATTTTCCAGCAAACCCTGCCGTTTTGAAGGATGATTCCAGTTGCTCCATTGAGAGCATGCCTTTAGTAAATTTGCCTACCAGGGCATTGGCGTAGTGGGCGGAGAGTGTTGTGATCTCTTCCTCAGTGTATAGACATGCTGGCTCACCCAAATGCTCCAGTTTTGGGATTAATTCGGGATTGTCCGGAAGAGATTGGCGGAGAGGGGGGGGGGATTTTGCTTGGAGTGCAGAGAGGAAAGTTTTTTGTATGGTTATAGGATTGTTGTTCTCTGCCATGGTGGCCGGCCACGACGGAGGCGTGGTCATCACCGTTGCTTGTTGACAGGGAAGAGCCATTAGCAGCGAAAGAAAGCCGTTACCGGCGGGAAAGGACGTTGGATTCAAAGATTGTGAAGTGAGAGAAGAGAGGAAATGGTACTGTTCACGATTGTAGAATACGATTGTTTATATAGTATGTTTAGATTTTATATTATTTATTTTTTTAATTCAATCTTCATGAATAGCTAATTCATTTATCGGCAGAGAATAACAAATGTTAGTTTATGAATCGTGAGGCATAATTGCTTTATAATTCTTGCATGTTCTTGCATGTTCTTGCTTGAATTTTATTTATAATATGTTTAACTCTGAACAACTTAAATGTTTTTAGAATACTGCTATCTAATTTCTGCCAATACGTGATTGTTAGATGACATTAGTAAGTAGCACAATCTTGTGAAAAGCAGCTAACTAGCTAAGAATGTAATAGCAAGATAGGGAATAATTGAGTGTGCATTGATATTTGCTTTTACTTCGGTACATACTATATCGGGCTCTTTTAGGACTTAATGCTATCAAAATGTGTTCTGGTTTAGCGAATACTTGCTGGGGACATTTTGGTAAGGAAAACAGTTAATTAATCATAATTTGTTGACTTTTGATAAAGTAAGAAAAAATTGGGGTGTTAAGTGTACCTACTTCTCTATAACCGATAGATTTGTAGGAATTGATTCATCATTGTGCCTGCGATCGATATGAACTAGCGTGAGTTATTCTTAGCCGATATCATTTATCCATATATTTATTTCTCATTTTTAGAGTCAGTATATGCATTTTAGGGTTAGAAATCATTTTTGAAATTTAGCCGTGGTGGCATCACCAAACGTGTTTTATAAATGAGTAGGAAAAGGAATTAATAATTATTGCTTTTGCTCCTCGTGGGATCAACCTTGCTTACCGGTGTACTGATTGGTATTAATATGAGTTTGCAGGTTATTTTGGTAAGTGAAACGACGTTCACCACGCATCAAAGCCCGCAGCGAAGAAGTTGGCTGCGAAGGAGCCTGCAACGAATGTTCCTATAGTTAAAGAGCCTACAACGAAGAAGCCATCTGGGAACAGTAATGAGGATGTTGCTGGAGATGGGAGTGGGCCTTCGAAAAAATCTTCTGTTGCGGGAAAGCGCCAGCGGGATGGAGTTTCTGGAGATGCTATGGAGATGGTGTTTCCGGACCTGTGTTGAAGAGAAATGTTCCTGCTCATCTTTTTGCAGGGAACACTAATGATGACATCTAAGTGTCACGCCAGATTAGAAAAGTTTGTAAAATCGAGCTTCCTGATGGTTCTGGGTATGTTTTATTACTTTATGATTTTACTTTATGTGTGTAAACATATATTTTGTATATTACAATTTTATAATATTTGCATAATTACTTGAATGATTTTGAATTCATTAGTTTAAGTATGCTGTCCTTTACCTTTGGTATTTCAGTGTTTTGTTTCACTATACTTTTAATTGTTGATGTGTATAAATAGTTTATGTACTTGTTTATTTTATTCATATGTTTAACTATTTAGTTTTATTATACAATAAATTATTTTTTTTTTACATTATATTGATTTGGCTATGTATTAATTAAAATTTATGTTTTAAATTACTGTATGTTTGCTTGATGTTTTTTATCTCTTAGTATGGGTATTTTTTAGCATAATTTTTATATTTACTAACTTAGTGTATTATATTTGTTTACAGGATTTTAAAGAAGTTTATGCCTGAAAGCCAGCATGTAAAGATCACAGATCTCTGCGCTACTCTTAGTGATCACCAGAAGGCTGATGTTGCAGCTATTGGTTTCGGGGGCATTTTAAAGCTAAGATTAGAGATTGCACTTCCCTCGGGTATTGTGCCTTGGTTAGTCAGTAATTTTAACCCTTCCACATGTGTTCAGGTGGTTGGGGTAGATAGGTACTTTGTTACTGTTGACGATGTATATGATGTTCTGTGCTTGCCTCGAAACCCTGGTAGGAAAGTTGAGGAAAAGAGAAATTCTGGGATGTAATTGAAGGATAGTTACAAGGCTAGATTTGGTAGGGAGAATGATCATGATATACCCCTTTCCTTTAATTTTAAATAGGATAACTAAACTTAAGGATGAAGGGGTTGAGTTTAAGAGACTATTTGTTATTTTGCTCTTCATACTTATTAGCTTCTATGTCTACTGGGAAGGTAAATATGAAAAATTCTTGAAGCTATTGAAAATGTTGATGAGATTGAGAATCTCGACTGGTGTAGTTTTGAGTTAGATAAAATGGCTTCAATGATTAGGAGGTATAAGAGCAAAGTAGAATACTAAACCAGTAGTGGTTGTGCCTTTACCCTTTTGATTCGGTATTTGCACCAATTTCCTATCCATGTTGTGTTGGAGCCAACATAAATTCCTCTAGTCAAACATTGGATTGATGCAAAGTTGAGGGAGAGAGTGAGGGTGTTGGAAATAAGATGAGGTTATGACAGGACATCATGGTGAAGGGCTATCCAATCAGCTGTGCCGGAAAAGTGAAAGAGGGTCATAAGGGTAAGAGTGATGTTGGAGCTCAGCCTGACATTGGAGCTGATTATGTCCCTGAAGATGATCATGTGCTGGCACTCAAAATCCCACACAAAATTATGACCAACTCCAAGATTAAAAGTCTTGCTAAGAATGTAAGTGTTTAAAATTATACCTGACGTATTTGCTGTGTTAGTTCTGGTGGTTAACATGATTTCTTATGTGATTCAATATTTAGTTTAAATTTTTATGTGCTAGTTTAGGCTTTTAGTTTCATTATTTTATATTGTTGAATTTAGTATAGTTAGTTCATGTACTTAATCTTTCCGTTTAGGTGTTTAATAGTTTTGATCACTTTATATATGGACTTTTTATGGTTAGTTGATTGTGCTTTCATTGGGTATTTAATATGTTTGTTTAGTTTCAATATAAATTTATTGTTGTTTTTCTTGTGTAGGCTTATGATGAGGCCTCGATGATCGTGAAGCGTAACTTTGAAATTGTTACCGCTGATATGTATCAGAGGTTGGAGATGGTGAAGAGTGATGTTATGGATGGAGCATCGCGAGACTTGCCACTAGTTGGGACTAGTGCAGAACCTCAGATTCAACATGATGACTCACAACCAATTGAAGAATCACCATTGGAATGGAATGACAAGTTAATTTCTATGGTTGATGAAGCTTGCAACCAATGGCAGAGAAGGATACAATACCAGCCTCTTCTGACTTTTAACTTGTTTCAAGATAGTGAAATTGGATAGCTTGGGAGGAACGTCCATAGAAAAAGGAGTTTAAGATGTTATTTGAATGATGTGATTTGGATTTTTTATGGAGTGGTTTGAAGTTTTGAATTTGTCGAATTGATGTTACGGATGATTCTGAACGGTCTATTTGCTAGGTTGTTTGATTGAATGATTGTCAATGATGTTTTGTCATTGCTGGATTGAAACTTCAAAATTTTTCAAGATGATTCCAGTATGAGTTTAGTTATGAAGTTTATCTCTTTAGTTGCATTGTTTATCTGTTTAGTTTCTACTCTCTCCGTCCCGGAATAAATGGCACACTTTTTGGTCAACTTTCTCAGACAATGTTTGACCATCGATAACTTTCCTTATGTATATTAATGGTGCATTAAAATATGACATTTAGAAACTACATGATGCAGGGAATCTAACAAAATCTGACATGATGATATTAGTGTCTATATACTAATTGAAATTTATGGTCAACCGTATCATGAGAAAGTTGATAAAAAAGTGTGCCATTTATTCCGAGACGGAGGGAGAATTATAGTTTAACAGTTTGTTTAGCAATGATTTTTTTGGATGTTCAAAGCTATGTGTCCTTTAGGTACATTGTTCGGTTATTTAGGTATATAGTTCGGTTTAAATATTAGATATTTTCTAACCATGTGTTGTTAACTTTTTGACCCTCAAATTTTAATTTAATTTTTCTAACATTAGTTCATGTATATTTCACTTTAGCTCATTTGTTAGAGTCATTAGTTTCAAACACAGTTTGCTTGATGAATATATTTTTGTTTAATTAAACTGCACTCGTTAGTTCAGGTGTTTAAAGCATTTTTAAATGATTTGTTCCTGAATTTAAGATAATTGTACAAAATATTAATATAAATACAATGTCAAATTTGAACTCATAGGTCTAGACTTGTTGCTTTGGTGTCTTAGTACCAAACTCCTTTGTTTTTTGTTTCTTTTTGTTCTTCCATCCTTCAATTCTTTTGCTTCTTCCTTTTGTGTTTGTGGGAGACGGATCTTGAATTGTTGGCTGTTTAGTGATAGAAGATTCTGCTATGCTGCTTGAATTTTCATGTTCTTTTGTACTTTTTGAGACAATAATTTCCTTTACCTTCTCATTGTCTTTTTTGAAGCTTTCTTCAAGCATTTTCCTGGTTTCTATGTCACCTTCACACTTTAGTACCAAATTGTAGTAGTTTCTTGCCATTTGGTGTCACCATGGAACTTTGTCTTTTGATTTTGTCCACTTCTTGATTTTCTTGTGCTTTAAGTTTGTCCCATACTTGCATTTTAGCAAGGTTTGTCCATCACTTACGAATGTATTGTGATGGTATCTCACTGATTAAGTTGATTTGCAATATTCAGATATAGTGAAAGCAGAGCATTCCTTGCATAAAAAGATAACCATGCATATCTTCAAGTTAATAAGATCAACATCCAAACTAATGCTCTAAAGCATATAATCTCCTGCATTCTAAACTTAAATATGCAAATGAAGAACTAATGACATATATATAAGATGTATTATCAGAAACTTGCTATGAAACCCGCTTACAAAAAGATGAACCTGTGAACCAAAAGGTAATCATCCAAACAGAAGAACTAAAGATATTAACATAAGAGGTAACATGTATATTACATTTCATCACTATATACCTGTTTCTTCAAAAGTTTTGGAAGAGCAGTTAACTTCCACCCTTCCACTTTGTTGTGTGAAGGTGACAATTTCAACTTTTGTATCATCTTCTTCTGAACTTACTTCATACTTTGTTGCCGGTCCTAGGGCGAAAAATCTAGATCCTTTTGTTTCTTGTGCAATCTTGTATTCTTTCTCAAATTTATAGTACATTGATAATGTGTACTATTGAGCTGCATGTTTAAGTAGTTTTGATCCATGTATAGCTGACTTTGACACTGATTTTGAGCATTTATTTTCCTTTGCTATTTCATTTTCTCTCCAGTGATCAATAATCTCATCGAAGATGGTTAAGAACCTGTTGAGTGTGGTTATTTTGCTGGCGTTGAATGACAAAGCTTTGTTTGTGCTCTCACTTCGTTGTGATGAAAGAGTGACTGCGAAGAAAAAGTTTTTGCTCATTGCAGGGCACCACTTATCTCTAATAGTCAAGCCTCTTGAACCATTCCTTGTTTTCAAGCTGAAAATTCTTGATATATTGTTCCATGCCATTTCAAATTCATCTTCTTTTTCACAGTATTTCGAACAATGATCAAATGTTTCTTTGAAGGGACCATCCTTTTTTAATTTACCAAAATGACTGATGGCATTCTATGTAATGTGCCATAGACACAACATATACCTCGTGTTTGTGTAAACCTGTAAAATTTCATGAATAATTTTATGCAGAACAAGTTCATATATAAACATATGATCTAAAACGAATTAAACACGAACTAAAGACATAAACATGGAATGTAATTGTTCATGATTTTTTTCCAATAATTGGATTTTTTTTATTGACAAAGATTACTGAAATTATACATTAGAGGTTTAGAACAAACAAAAGAAGTAATGAACTAAACACCAAAGGTAAGTACATAAGCATAACAACCCAAAATAGTCCAGATCAATCAAATTTAAGAATGCTCACCTTTTCGATTGCTTTGGCCATGGTTGGATCTTGGTCTATAAATATTGTTACTGGCTCTTTACCACCCATTGATTTTCTGAAAACATCAAGAAGTCATTCGAAAGTTGAAGCTTTCTCGTCGGCAATGAAAGCACATCCAAACATAACTATATTGCCATGGTTGTTCATTCAGACTATTGGAGCACAAATAAAGGTGTATTTGTTGGTCCTGTATTTTGACGAATCATTTAACAAAGTTAGCTCATGTTACTTCATGTGTTAATGTAGTTACACCATTTAATTAATATGTTACCTCGTACGTTTTAACAAATTTAAAAATACCTAAATTTTCTCAACAAAATACATATAGGTCAATTTTAGACCTTAGTGAACTATCAAGCATAATTATATCACTTTTATTCATGTTTTCATGTTATTAAATTATAAATTAAATTATACGTTTTGGCACATTTTAAAACAGACAAATTTTCTCAAAACAAATGTAATATATTTTACTTCAATTGATCATGAAGTTACATTGTGCGTATAACATATCACCTTATATGTTCATGCCTTTACTTCATGCATTTAAATGTATTTTACAAAATGCAAACCATACCTGTATGTTGTGTCAAATACCATTAGATCGCCGTACATGGAGTAATCTTCCTTCATCCTTGAGTCCCTCTAAAACAATGTTGTTAGCCTATCATTATCATCCAATTTAACTATGAAGAAGAAATCTTCCTCTTTGTCAGTTTTCTGTGAGAGTCTTTCAATTACTTGCTGAGAATTGCCTCCTTCATTCTCCTTCATGTGCAACCTGTTCACGTAGTTTAGATGATCCTTAATCGTGTATCCTAGATTCTGAATACCACCAACTTCAAAAGCCATAAACTTGAATCCATGGGTAGGTTTTAATCCCGCGCCTTCCATTCCTTCTATAGCTTTCCTTTTTTTTGGGTAATTCTCCTTTCACTTCTCTGCAAATACTTCCACTCGACTCGAGTGAAAGGATGATTGTGAGATGTCACATGATGCAAAACTTCACAGGCTTCATCGATAAATTTAACCCGAATTTTAGCTTTGCATCCTGTTCTCATAACCACATTTCCCCATGTGTTGGGTGTTTCATTCTTCATTTTTGTGTTTCCCTGATTTGAGCAGACAAAATACTTCTCTAGGATGGTTCCATTTTTTTACCTCTTTGTGTTAAACATCGCCCCAAATCCCAATGCATTTGACTATTTTCTGTATAAATCATGAAACTGTGATAGTTTTTGCTCTTAAAAGTTTGAAGCAATCTGTGACATCAAATTTTGATAGGTCCCTTAAATTGGTGATAGAATCTTGTCCTACAAAATTGTATCCTTTCAGTAAATAATTACATAAACTATTATATTGATTTGTTCTTCTATCTTACAATTTAGTTCGACCTTCATAAATAGTTGTTTATTCACTGATAAATTTGTACAGAGAGGTACAATATCAAAATATTTTGATTACAAATCCTACTAATTGAATTTAAGACATTAAGCATAATAGATTGTATATTTATTAAGTTATATCATGTATTTAACATACAACTATTTGTGATAAAGTAAATTTTAAAACATAAAAATATTGTTAACATAATGCTTGTAATTGAGTTCTTGACGAATCATCTTAGAAAGTTCAATTGTTTTACTTCATGTGTTCATGCATTTACATCTAGCGTTCATCATATTACCTCATTTGTTTCAAAAAATTATTAAACATATACATTTTATCAACAAATTGCATATAACCAAATTTTAGACCTTGAGGAATTATCCATCAGAATATCATCACGTTATTTCATGTGTTCATGCAATTACATCCAGTCTTAATCATATTACCTCATATGTTTGAGAAAATTAAAAAACACATACATTTTCAATAAATTGCATACAACCAAATTTTAGTCCTTGGGGAATTTTCGATCAGAATATCATTATGTTACTTCATGTGTTCATGCAATTACATCCAGTGTTCATCATATTATCTATATGTTTTAGTGCATATAACCAAATTTTAGACCTTGGGGAATCGTCCATCAGAATATCATCACGTTACTTCATGGGTTAATGCCGTTAGATCTAGTGTTCATCATATTACCTCATATACTTCAGAAAATTATAAAAAAGCTACACTATTCCAACAAATTGCATATAACCTAACTTCAGACTTTGGGGAATTGTGTATCAAAATATCACCGCGTTACTTCATGTGTTCATATAGTTACATCCAGTATCCATCATATTACCTGATATGTTACATAAAATTCAAAAACACCAACATTTTCTTCACAACATGCATATAACTAAATTTCAGATCTGGCAAAAAATAATTCACAATATACAAATGTTACTTCACGTGTTCATACAAAACATTTTTGTTTCCCTGAATTACTTCGTAGGATGTGTCATTCCAACCATCCTACCGAGTCTTTCTATATGTTGAGATGTTGGTTTTCAAGGGAAAGAAGCCCAAAAATGGTATCCATACCACAATTCTTACAATCCGGAGTGGAGTGGTAATCCAGATTGGTGGTATGAGAATGAGCTAGAAAACCAACAATACGAGAAAAATAGTTGGCCATGACCATCTTGTACCATACCCCAAAACCATGCCCAACAAGAAAGTTCAGGTTTGACACGTGAGGAAGTCATGAATACAATAGCAAACTTGAACAACTTGGCCAAGACTAATGAGGAACCAGACACTTGGATCTTCTCTAGTGTTGAGGCTATTGAGGGGCATGTGAGGAGCATATTGGAATTGGTGGCCCGAATGGAAGCTCGTGATTCCAAAAATACATTATTCCAAGTTGAATTCGAAGATTCGGTGAGTGAAGTCACCATGAGAAATGAGTTCAAGTTCGAAGGGGATGAGGAGTTACTTTTTAAGGATGAAAAAGTGGAGGAACAGGTGATTGTGCTACATTCATTAGCATCATCACCCCTACCCCCACCTAGTGAACCAACTCCACCATTTTTAGAAGTTTTGAGGGAGACAAGAGAGGAGCCAAAAGATTGTCCCAAGCCTCCTAACCACCCAACTCCCTTTGAACCATTTCCACCTCCACAAGACTTTCCTTTTAAACGTTTTGTACCCCCACCTCTCTACTTTCGAATGCTCATGGTGAAGGGGTTCAAGCCTTCACCATATGGATAACATTAGGGTCATGGTGATGACCTTAAACATACAGAGCTATGTCGTGTTGACGGCGTAAATAAATTCATCTTTTATTTTTGTTTTTGTTGATTATTTCTCGCTGTTTTCTCTTGTTCTTTTTACGGTGTGTTTTTTATGATTTTGTAGCAAAATGAAGCGCATTGCATTGGAGGAGATGAAGGAATGAGATCAATGAGAAAGAGAAGAAAGCTTGGAAAGTTGGTAAGAAACTTTTTTCTAAGTGCTGGGAAACCCTGTCTGTCGCGAGTCATGAAAGATATATCACGAGTCGCAATGAATAGGGGATAAAAAATGAACTTCCGAAACCAGCTGGTTGTGAGTCGCGATATGGGCATCACGAGTCGCGATGGATTCAGAACAATTTCTGAAAGAAGTGAGCTCGCATACCCAAGATGTCGCAACAAAGCATCACGAGTCGCGATCGTGACTGTCGCGAGTTGCGAAAGAGAAATCATCTTTTCAACTTAGTTTAAATAATTCTTAATCCTTCCTTCTTCTCCACCAAATACTCCCAAGAACCAGCCCACTTCCAATCATTCCCCCACCATCTTCATATATTGACACATTGATGTTCTTGCATCTTTATAGTACCTTTGTTGATTGTAGTATGCCGACTACATCATTGTGACTATAATTGCTATATTCTATAATGATGCTTAGATATGTGTTGATATATGTTGGATATTATTATTGGACAATCTTATAGTGGTGATTGCATGATGGATTGGTTGTTCTTTGAGAATACTATGGTTATTAACTTTTGATGCTAAACCTAGTAGTACAAATCCTTATGTACTTGTGAGTTTGATGTTGTTCTATGTGGTGTTAGTCTTTATCAAATGGCACCAAGGAGACAACGTTTTGCTTGAGGGATGAGTTCTTCTACAGCACTTTTGCTCCGCCCTTCAGCTCCGAAACCAATTTCAAGAATGATTGTATACAAATACATGGGATTGTGCCATATTACCGGTGACTATGTGGAGAAATAGGAGTCACTCTACCTCTTACCTTGAGTTTTATTGTTCTTGCCTTACATGTTTACATTGAGGGCAATGTAATGTTTTAAGTGCGGGGAGGGGTTAGATGACTCACAGGTATGCTAGCTTGATTTGAAATGCTTTTTGCTACTTTTGATTGGAAAAACATGATAATAAGGAAGAAAACAATTGAAAAATTGAAAATTTTGAAAAAAAAGAAAATTAAAAAGAAAAAAATTGAAAAAGAAAACCCGCTAAGTTGAAAACCCGAGAGGGTAACTTAGGCAACATAGGGGGCCTGGATAGGTTAAAAAACTGAAAGGGTGATCTAGGCAAAAATGAGAGGCTAAATGTGCAGAAAAAGGTGAGATGTGAACCAAAGAAACATGATGTGTGGCTAGGATGAAAACCTGAAAGGGCTCCTAGGCAAAAATAGAGAAAGAGAGAAAAAAGGAAAATGGTATAATTTTACTCCTTTACCGGCGTTGGAGTCATAAGGTTTTGGTTGTCATATGGATGGATCGGATAGCTCAACATCTTGAGACCTTTTGGGATTGGGTAATTTAGCGGGGAAAATGAAGTAAGTTGAGAAATTCTTGATTCTTTGTGTACTTCATTTTGGGTTGATATATTGGTATAGAGTGAAGTATGTGTTTGAACTTCCTATATGGTTTTGACTTCATTTTGTACCATTGGATTTTGGTTAATATATTGGTATGAAGTGATGTATGTGCTTGAACCTCTCATATTGTTTTAACTTCATTTTGTGCCATTGGACTTTGGGATTATCAATTCGGGGCTTTGAAACATTTTTATGGGTAGTGAATTGATAAGTGGTAGGTTTGGTTAGATTTTGGAATTGGGGTTGTGTGTGTGAAAAAATTCTCAATTGAGCATTGATTTTGAGATTTATGATATAGAGAGTTTTGTGAGGCTTTGATTGGGGGAATATTAGTTTAGGATGTGGACATATTAATTCCTTTGTGTGCTTGAATCTTTTCTTACTCGAGGGAGAGTAAGGTTTAAGTGTGGGGAGGTTTGATGTGCCAATTTTGTATGGTTATTTTGGGACTTTTAGGATTCACTTTTGTACACATTTGTACTCTGGGTGTGGCATTTTGCCTTGAAATTCTCCAAGGAGAGTTAAAAGTGACTTTTACGCTTTTATTACTTTTCTAGAGAATTTAGTGTGGCAAGGCAATTTGTTCGAAGAATTTGAAGACTTTGAAGATTACCTTTGACAAGGCAATGCTATGTATTACTTCATCTATGTTATGGGATGTTTGAGTATATGAAGTGTTTGTATGATTGAAGTGTTAGAGTGTTAGGAAAGTTGCAAATTTCTTAGCTCTTTGACATGAGAATCCAAGAACATGGAATTAGAACTTCTTGTGCATAATATGTTGTGATTCTTGCTAGATAAGTATGTTAGTGTGGATTATTCTCATATTTATCCTATAGAAGCAATGAAATGTTGAATCTTGAATGTTGATTGTTCTAGGTTTTATCTAAACAATGAATCTTGAATGTTGATTATTCTAGGCTTGACCTCATGAATGCTTTGTTTGGTTAAATGGCTATGTCTTTGGTAGAAGGCTTGTTGTTATCAAATCTATGGTCTTTCGCGTATAATGCCATTGATGAAATATCTTTATGGTTGTTGATGTTCTAAAGTGATTATCAATGAGGTTTGCAAATGGTCATTGAACGTCTTTGTGGATTACTCTTAAGAAGAAAAGAATGTTTATCTATTTAAATGGAAGTGATAGCCTTCCACAGGTAATGAATGTGATGGAATGCGTGAAAGGTTCAATGATCTACATTAGGTTTGGAAGTGGATATCAATTGCCCCCAAGCTTTTATCGTTTGTAGTTTTTATCCCCTTTTCTTAGTTTGTTCCATGATTAGCATAGTTACTTAAATTTTCCAATTAGCTTGTCTTTCAATTCATAACTTAGGAAAACCAACCCCCCCCCCCCCCCCCCAATTTACTTGCTTTTATATATCTTTATATATTTATTCTAGCCTAATATCAACCTTATATGTTTAAATCCTTAGAAAGATCCCTCTTCTTCGTGGATGACCCCGGCTTGCCATTATTTACTTAATTGTAGATAGGAAGAATTTAGGGCTTATAAATTTAACTTTGAGAGGTACGACGATGATCTCCCCGGCTCACCATTTGCTATGGTGAGACGGTCTCACGGGGTTTTTTCTCATTTAATGAATGCACAATATTCATTAGTTGATTCTTTTATGTAATTTGACATATTACGATAATTAAGAGTAAAACATCACGTCTCCCCTAAATGAAAAAGTTTTTGTTCTCTTATTTAGTTACACTACTGAAAAACAGGTCCATAAGCACCGGTAAAAAATTATGAGGACATGATACCGGTGCAAAAGTACACAATTGCACAGGTATAACTCATCTTTAAAAAGTACCGGTGCGTACGAACACATATGCACCGGTATAATGTAATCTGGTGTATGATTTCCTAATTTTTGCACCCGTTATAGCCATAGGGGTGGTATTGACCGGTGGTGTTGTTTACTATTACACCGATTGTAATGTATCAGTGTAAAAATATGGTGTGCTTTTATGATTTTGGAGCCCGAAATCTATGTTTTTGAACCAGTTATATGTGTTACCGGTGTAAAAGATAAAATTTGTGGGAAAATGGCTAAAATTCTACACCGGTTCAGTGTTATGCCGGTGTAGACAATGTTGACTTTGGAAAAAAATGCAATTGCACAGGTATTGGTCTTTTTATCGGTGTAAAAAGTGCATTTAATGGTTACCTACCACATTTTTTTTGTGGGTTACAAATGGGGTTTTTTGGGAGAAGGAGTTCATTAATGGTGTTTTTTTATTGATGAAGGCATTGAATGATTCACAATGAAGACCCTTGAAGGTACCATTTAAAAAAATATATTTATAGATATTAATGATCTCATTGATGATTTTGGTTGGTAGAGATATATATCTTGTGTGTTTGATCATTTGATGGTGATTGAGGTAGAATCGTTGATATTAGTTTGTGATTTGTTCTCAAGGTTGATGTAGTTATAATGCTATGACTATTGATTTTTATATTGGTGGACATATTATGAATGAGGTAATTGTAATGTGGAATATTGGTTTAATGATCTTGCATGATTTGGATGTTGTCATGAAATTCAATTGTAATAAATGTGTTGAAGTTTGATTGTTGGACATTTATTGTTACGAAGAGTTGTATCGTGTCATCGAGAGGCGTAAGTACGTGTATGCCAACGTTAGTAGGGTGAGTGGTGAATTTATTGTCTTCATGGATGAGTTTTTGGACCATGCTTTTAGTCGTGAGAAGCGAATATTATGTCCTTGTCGTGATTGTAGAAATTGAAATTGTACTGATAACAAGGAAATGCTAAAACTCCATTTGTATAGCCGGGGGTTTGCGAAAGATTATGTGGTGTGGGCGTTTCATAGGGAAAATTCACCACTCGATGTGATAGTTAGTAGTGAGGGAAATTGTTTTTGGGATACTTAATTGAATGACATGTGTGAGGAGGTAGTTAAGGAATTTAGAGGGAGTCCCAAGGTTTTGGCTAACTTTCTAGGTGAGAAGGATAGATCATCATCGTATCCCGGTTTCAAGAAGAAAGACAAAATCATGTCATGTTTGATGGATTTGTTTAATTTGTGAGGATGAGACAGATTACCATCAGTTGAAAAATGGGCGTAAGACAGTTTATTTAGGTTACCGTAAATTCCTGCAGTTGAAGCACAAGTTGTGGGATAACACAGTTGCATTCGTTTGTGGGAAGGAGAGGAGAAAGGCACCAATACCATTGAATGGTGTAGCTATTCACAGGAGAGTGAAAAAAATTCAATGTTGTTCTTGGTAAGAAGTTATCAAAGGGTGGTGGGGCTGTAGACAGACCGTGGAAGAAAAGGTTAATTTTCTTTGATTTTTCGTACTGGGAGAATTCGGAGGTTCCTCCATGTATATCGAAAAGAATGTTTGTGAGAATCAGCTTGGCACGCTTCTAAACATTCCTGAGAAGACTAAGGATAGCTTAAATGCGAGGAAAGATTTCGTGGACCTTGGTATTCGATTGGATCTGGCACCGAAGGTAAGAGGGAAGCGAACGTACCTGCCTCCCGCCCAGTACAATCTGTCAGTTGCTGAGAGGAGATCGGTGTGTGAGAGCATCCAAGGAATGAAGGTACTGTCCGGTTACCCTCTAATGTTAGTCGGTTCGTGAATGATAAATTGCTTCTTAATGCTTGAAATCGCACGATTGTCATGTCCTTAGCAACAACTTTTTCCTATTGCAATCCGAGGGTTTTTGGATGAGGAAGTTAGATTTTCGATTATGTACTTGTGTTTCTTCTTCAACTCGATATGTATGAAAAATCTTAGCAGGCAACAACTAGATGAACTAGAGTGGGAGGCTGCTGTTGTTTTATGCCATTTGGAGAAGTAATTTTCCCCGACATTTTTTGACATCATGGTGCACCTTGCTTAGGGAGATACCTATATGCGGGCTTGTTGGAATGCATTGGATGTACCTATTCGAGCGTCACATGGCTGTTTTCAAGGGTTATGTTCATAATCGTAATCGTCCCGATGCCTCGATTGTCCAGAGGTATGTCACTGAGAAGATCATTGAGTACTGTACAGTGAACTTGGTTGGAAAAAGAGCGGTTGGTGTTTTAGGTGGACCACACTGTGGAAGGCAGAATGGCACTCCACGATCTAACACCCTTGTACGCTGAATTAATGACAATTAACCTGTATGTTTAACGTAATGGTACAGAGACCGTAATATATGTTCAAGAGCATGTTTCTATGTTGGAAGAGATTCATCCAGACCGGCCCTCGAATAAAAATATAGGTAGAGCAATCTTCAAGGTTTGTTAACTGGTTTTACAAGCATTGCAATGTGGAAGGTGCCCAGTAAGCTAAGGGAATTTGCAAGGACACCAAATTGCATATTAAGACGTTACCTTGGTTATGACATTAATGGCTTTAGTTTCTCAACATTAGAGAAGGATGAGAAGAGCACGACGCAAAACAGTGGTGTTTATATTGAATCAGAATCCATGTGGCAGGCAAGCAAGAGAGATAAACATCTGCTTGTTGCTGTGATGACTTTCTATGGCACGATTGAGGAAATTTGGGAGTTGGATTATGTAGAGTTCAAAGTTGTTGTGTTCAAGTGATGCTGGGTGGAACATGGCTCAGGTGTTGTAGTCGAAAAGTTCATGGGCTTTACGTTGGTTGATTTGAATTGTGCCGAATATGAAGATGACAAATTCATCTTAGCTTCCCAGGCACGACAGGTTTTTTATATCAAGAACCCTTCAAATGAGAATTTTCATGTGGTGCTACATGGAAAGAAGTTTTTCCTTGAAGAGGAAATTGATCAACTGGTCATTATTGATAGTTCAGAGTTTCCATCAGTATTTCTTGGTTTTTAGGATGTTGATAGTTCAGAGTTTCCATCAGTATTTCTTGGTTTTTAGGATGTTGGTTGAGCTGTGGTTGGACGGCATTATCATGGTGATGGGCTGTGGGTTGATGAGAGGGGTGAAATAGTGGGTGGTGACAATGTGTTGAAGCGGAAGCGATAAATAGTAAATTCCACGTCGTTTATTTTTATACCAATGATTTGTATATGACTCATCCCTTTATGATGTGATTTCGCGAGACATGGATGTGGACCGCTCTTTGTTTTATAACTGCTTGGTATGATCCGTATTTCCATTGGAATGTATTTTGAATTGCATGGAAATCAAACTATTAGTGTCATATATTTTATTTATTTTTTTACATATACACTGATATATTAGTATAATACCGGTATTAAAAAAATAGACTAGATGCTCTGTTTTAACATACTCACCGGTATTTGTACTTACGCATTGGTATGTATACCGATGCTGGATACTTAGAAAATGTTTTGGCTTGTTACTCTCGGGTCAGAAAATGATATTTTCCCCATAAATACAGTGTAAAGCAAAGCTATCTCTTGGTATTATTCGCACCGGTAACATGATTTTTTGCACGGGTCAGAAAATGATTTTTCCCCATAAATACAGTGTAAAGCAGCTGCCTTTTGGTATTATTCGCACCGGTAATATGGTTTTTTGCACCGGTATCCATACCGGTGCTGGATAGTTAGAAAATATTTTGGCATGTTACTCTCGGGTCAGAAAATGAATCGTGTACATACGCACCGGTATTCTTACCCATGCTGGATACTTAAAAATTATTTTTCCTTATTACTCTTGGGTCCCCATTTAAAGCAGCCTAAAGTAGCTGCTTTAGGCTGATTATTACACCGGTGTGGCATAATTACTAGTGTAAAAAATGAGATTCCAATAAATACATCACAGAACCCCCATTTCCACAAAACAAGTGCAACATCTCTCACCATATACCATTTCCTTCATAGCCATTTCACTTGAAATCCGATGATGGTGCCAATATAATCAGGTAAATCACTTAAATTCCATTTATATATGATTAATTAACATGGGGATCTCAACCACATTCATTGAGAATTTGATATCATGAATAACTTGACTTGCATGCAAGGTGTTTGATAAAATGCTTCAATGTGTTTTTCAGGAAATGACACCTAAATCCAATTCGAAAAGGATACGCCATTCATCCTCACCTTCTCTGCCAAATGCATCATCGTACACTTACTTGGATGGTACCTTTGTGTCTGAGGAGGCTAGGTTAATACATGAATCATACAAAGAATGCCATCATCACCGAGAGAGAGGAATTAAGGCCTCTCCGCCATTTGAACACACCATCCACAACCTTGGGTGGGAAAAACTCTGTGAGACTCCACAAAATTTCAACCTAAGTATCGTAAGTGAGTTTTATGCAAACATGAGGTGTGGCCCGAACCTTAGTCAGGTGTACTATTGAGGCAAAGCTGTCTATGTCACACCAGACACTATTAATGGTTTGTTTGGGTTGCCTGATGTTCCAAACAATGAGGATGACTTTCTCGCACTCCATGTTGACATTGGCAAAGACTATTATCTGCGAGATCTAATTGGGAAGGTGATCATTGGGAAAGTGACTAGGTAAGGTACGGGCATTGATGAGCTGGTCAAACTTGGTTAGACCAAAATAGCGAAGAAGACTCTAACTCTAGAAATGAATGGGTGGTATCACTTCATGGCATCTAGAATTGACCCGGTAACTGTGAACACAGACATCCACACAAGTAAACTTGGATACTAGTACGAAATAAAGAAAGAACTTCGGTGGAATGTGGGGTCATCAAATTTGTTGCACGTTGAAGGTGGAGCGAGATAAGATGTGGTCATATGGTTTTTGTAGTATCATCTCGACCTTTTGTTCAAGAGCGGTAGTTAATGCTCGCCCAGACGACGTTTATGGGCAGCCAATGGGTAAGATTTGTGTGGACTATTTCTACAGAAGACCATTCGGAATGCCTATCCCTATTATTGAAACCAGAGTCGCCACCTTGGAGGTTGGCGTACAGAACTTTCTTGAAGAATCAAAGTATCAGAGATCGTGGTTCGACCACATGGCCAAGTTTATGAACTATCAATTTCCTGATGTCGTGAACGTTGTTGGAAATTTCCCTACCTTGTACAAATGTGATGTGGAGGACATAGATGTGGGTACAAGTACCCGTGATGGGGATGGAACAGGAGAAAATGATGATGTCGAACCATTTTCTCGCTACTATATATAAAAAACATTTGGTAGTTGTACTAAATTTGTGATCCCGTACCAACCACGTACTTTGTTGCACTTAGAGTGTCTAACATTTTCATATTATTAGAATCTAATTCATTCCAGCTTAAAAGAAAAAGGGTACGCTTGATGGGATGAGTTAGAGAATTTATAATCTTTGGGGTTTATTTTTTTGGGTAAAATTACTCCCGAATCTACAAATTATGTCTGAAACTTACAGTTGGGCTACGAAAAATAAAACCACCGTGTATGAAAGCTTCATTATATTACATGAATGGTTAGAACACAAAAAAATGTACAATTAGAAGATATGGAGGTTCCCCATATAAATTTTGGGGCCATAGTGCATATTTGGGAAGTATGGTGCAAACCTTCAATGTTGGTTTTAGAGGTCCTTCTGTGCACCTGTTGCATGTAGAAATGCATGAACATGATCATATTGTATTGATTTTCATTTATTTTCCGCCAATTTTTTATTTTGTCGCTTCCAAGATTCTTGGAGGGACTAAAGTGTAAAAAGTAAAAAGTTTACTCGTACATCGAAACTGAAATCTGCTTGAGCTGGATGGTACTCCAAACATCCATATTGTATTTGCAAGCTGCACAATTGGAGAAATGGATAGGCTCAGACCCTATACTAAGTTCGGGAGATAATCGTATTTCACATTGAAAGAATGAAGTAAACCTTTACCGTTTACTCTAGAACATGTACTAGCGCTTTCGGTCAATTCACCACCTGGACACAATTATGTTGCAATTAAGATTTAAGCCTAGAATATTAAATTTCATAATTTATATAGTTTCCCAACGTGTGGTAAACACATTTCTCATTTGGGGGACCTAATTGCAGGAAACAAATATCAACAATTTTTAGAGTCGTAATTACCTAGGAGGTCTTGAAACAGTCCTTATTAAGTGTTGTGCATTATAGAATCGTATTCAAATCCATGGAATAGTGGTCGATGAGGTGAATAAAAATGTTTGGGGTCAAAGTGCAAATTTTATATAATAAAACAATGCTTATTATTTTCATTGTACGAGCCCCATGGTTAGTCAAGAGAAGGTTGAAACAACTAGCACGATGTTTAATTAAATAAAATAAGCATCAATTTTAGTAATTGGCCTTGTTAAAAAAATATGTGGGGGAGGGGAATGAAAAAGTTGAAAAAATTGTTTATATTCACTTTGTTTGTGCACCGGTAATTTTTTAAACAATACCGGTGTATTATTCAATTTCTTTTGGCGTCAGTTGAAATTTTTTTTACTTTTATTTTTTTTGTGGGCGGAAAAGTTTTACAGCGGTAATGGTTAAAATAGCACCGGTATTTCTACCGGTGCTCAATACTTAGCCAAAATTTTGATGAGTTACTCTCGGGTGGAAAATTGTTTTAACATGAAATGATTAAAAGCAGTTGCACGCAGCTACTTTTTATGAATTCCTTAACCAGTATACAACCGTTTAGCACCAGTCAATGTACCGCTGCAGCATACATAGCAAAAATTTTACTTTTATACTCTCAGGTTAACAAAAAAATTAATTAAAGCAACTGCAAGCAGCCACTTTTCACTTCCATTTTACACCGGTACTTAACTTTTAGCACCGGCATTTATAACAGTGCGGTGCTACATGCTTAATATTTTTCTAACAACCAAGTCATACCAAGTTCTCTACATACGCACTGGTAATATCTATATTACCGGTGTAAAAAAGTAGTTATATAAAAAAAAGAGGATTCAAGCGGCCATAATCGTATCTCCTCATCAAACTCCATCATTTTCTCTCCAAAATCGCCCTCCATCTCTTCATCCCCTCAATTTCCACAACATTTAACCACCATAAATCCTCATCAATCATCATAACTCCCAATCACATCCCCTCATTTTTCCTATAAAAGGTTGAAGAAGAAACAACCCTTGGCCAAGTACAATAGAAAGAGGAACTTTCCTAGCTTCACCAAATTCGATTTCTTGAGGGTTCAAGTGGAGGAAGTTTTCTCATTTTCGTTGCATCGGTGAAGGTAAGTAAGTTTTTTGTAGTTATGTATGGGTTTCAGTATCAATTTCTTGTCAAAGAATCATGAATACCCTTATGCACAACACATGTTTGATAAAATGCCTCAACGAACACAAACTAGTTAATGAAGAAAACTTGAAATGATAGCCATGAATGGAATAATTATACAAGTGTGGAGATATCATGTTTTTACTTATTTTGTGGAAATATGTTCTATTTCTTAATTTTTTTGGGTTTGTGATAATGGTAATAGTCACATTAGAAGAGATTGATACATGCTCAGTTCAATGCAATTTTTTGAATCCCGTATTGGTTGTTTGTGTGTTTAGGGTTGTGTTGTTCAAGTTTTACCAAGTTCTATCAAGTTCTTCATCACATTATATCAAGTTCTATGCAATGTTTGTTAAAGATCTATGTCATGTTATATCAAGTTCTACCGGACGATTTTCAAGTTGTATTATTGTATTGTTCAATTTCTATACCATGTTGTATCGAGTTTTATCATTTTGTTGTTCAAGGTCTATGCAATGTTCTATCAATGTTGATCATCAATTACATATTGTTTGGTATAATTTTGTGAGGTAAAGGGTAATTGACTTATTGGATTAACCATTAACTATTCTTTTATCGTAGATGCCGCCAAAAAAGGGGAAGTTAAAACGAAGAGGATGCAACCTATAGCAAAGAGGAAGGAAGAGGTCGATGTGGTTGATAATGAGGTCGATGTGGCTGAACAAGAACCCCCACCAAAGAGGATCCCATTGCAAATACAATTTGAGGAAGAAGTAACGCAAAAAAAATGACTCGACTAGTGCAGAGAAAGAAGAACCTGCCCCTCATGGAGATGGCAATGAAGGGGATATTGAGGGAAAAGATGCATGTGAAGTGGTGGCCAAACCACTGGCTGACAAGGGAAAGGGGAAGGCCACCCTCAAATCAAGACCGACCGTTGATGAAGCGGGCGATGACTTGTCAAAGGCTAGGGGCAAACATGGAGAGGGATTTGACAAGTTTGAGATCAAAAGTTATATAAGGAGGCGTGGAACTAGCACTTGCAAGTCTGTGATGTTGGAAAAGCATAACAAGTCGGTTCCTGTGGAGTTTTAGTTCCACGGAAAACAATTTATTTGCACTAAAAATTGGACAGCATGGCATGCTTACGGCAATTATGTGTTCAGGCGCTGCATCAGATTTGGTGCATGCAATCACTAGTGCGATGTGCTAGATGATGTTAAGGAGGAGTCGTGGAAGGATGTTTTGGTAAGCTATTCTAGACTCGACTAGTGCAATTTGTTTTGTTTAACTATGTCATATTCAACACATGATTAATGTCTTCCTGTTCATATGTTTCGTTTCAGTCAAGCTTCACAATTGAAACACCCTCGACCGATGCTCAACTTCAAATGGTGAAGAAGGATTGCACGGACAGGGCACGAGACCAGCATAGGAACTGGAAGACAAAGGTGGCAAACAATTTCACCCACGATGTGGACAAAGGCGAGAACAAATCAGGAGTTTTACCGTGGGAAAAGTAAAAGTGGATGGATGAAAAAGAATGACATTTGTTTGAGCGGAGGCGTCGGGCACCGAAATTTCAAGTATGAATAAATATAATTAATGTTAGTAACTGTGTTGCCCATAAATTCTATTAAACTAAATTTAAATTTATGATATTAACATTAGGTGATTTGATAGACAGGTATTCAGCACAACGAAGGCACAAATTACACCCACCACACTGGGAGAAAAGGTAATCGATACATCATTAACAAACTGATTGAGGAGCTAGAATTAGGTTGACCGCTGAAGGATTCATTGATGAGGAGATTGAGCAACAACTCAATCAGAAGGAGTTCACACTGGACAGATCTCTTGTCTACCTTGAAGCAAACAAGGACAAGAAAGGGTTATACACATCGAAAGATGATAAGAAGATCGCACCAGATGTTGTAAGTTAATCTAAAATCTCCAAATCTAACTTAATTTGTACATCGCTCCTACATTATACTTACTAAATTTTTCTTTCCCATATCAATACAGTTGAAAATGAACGAGCTGAAGGAAAAAGGAACATTGGTACTGCAGCCGGTTGAAGACATTCTCATAAAGGTTACAAAGAAGAAGGATCACCCCGGGTAATTACAGGGGAACTCAGTCGGGTCTACCCATATCGGTGGCTGTTTCTCATCTTTCCTGTAGCAAGTACCGTAGCAGTTCCTCAAACAAACAGACCCGGCTGAGGAGACCATCTAATGATCAACCATTCGTGAGATCTATGGCAACATACCTTGAGCAGTTGGTGAAGGGAATCATATCTACAAGCGGTGTTTAGATTCTGCCAGGCCTTGATGATCCCAAGAAGTTTATTGAGAATGCGATGGATCACATTGCTGTAGGTACTACAAAGTTGGGTGAAAAGCCAAGCGATAGAGAAGGTGATGAGGAGGTACGCCTAAATAAATATATGCATTTTCTTTACATCGAGTTACACAACCTAAATTCTCCATAACCATTTTATCATTTTACTTCTTTTCTTTACAAACATGATGGAAAACGAGTGACTCTTTACGTGAAAGACATTGTCAATAAGAAGAAAATGGTCGCGTATGGGTTGCGACAGATACCTCATGGTCTGGATGCCAACAAGTAAGTGTTGATCGCAATGAGAGTATGCAAGCTAGTCTATCATCCTAGGGCGGGATTACCCTTGGCTGCCACCAGTTTGATAACGTTAGAAAGGCCTTGAATAGCGTCATATATTTTCCAGTGTCTTTGATAGGCAAGGGAGATAAGCAACCAAGTGACATCGATGAGGACAATGCCAGTATGCAAATAGACGACGATGACAATGAGGTTATAATTCTCACCACCGACAATGAGGTACATTCTTGTAACACTTTAAATTATATTTTTCACATATTACATTGACATGTCCATAATTATTAATACTTGTAACAAGGTTATGCCGAGAATAAATCCTACTCGAGCACTAATTACTGGCCAGCAGCGAGATCGAAATTCAAGAGGCTACCAAAGTAGGTGCTTCAATAAACCACAAATCTTTACTATTCATTGCATAAGATAGTTCGTTTCTACATACTTAAGTGAGCATTTCCTGTAGTTTTGCCTCCACAGATTTTCAACAGACGGGAAATGACAGATTGGCCCATTATGGTGAAATTCATCCAGGAAGCCAATGCCGTTATCCTAGAAATGATAAAGAGAAAGGACTGCATATTCTTCCCAGTCTTTCGACCATCAACCTTCGCACGCCATTACACTAGCGGTGTTGGAATAGATGTTCTGGTTGAGTTTGGGAAGAGATTTGGGAACATCAATCTGTGCATTTCTCTCATTTCATCCACCCAATTTGTTAGGTTAAAAATTGGTAATGACATAAACCACCAAACCCTGAATGGTTCTTGGAAATACGGGTACTCCATAATGCTCTTCATATAAAATTTTGTTAATCACCCGGAGACAAACAATATCTTGGAGGTACACATTAGATCTCAAAATTAGTTATTCAAAGTTTCTATTAGACATGACATTCTTCACTAACATTTTAAGTTTTAAATTGACGGATCTTCCTAGAGGGCCAATGATCGTACCATGTGTACGATATTCAAGCCGTTGCAGAGAGATGGTGTGGGGTTTGGCTCGATGAGTACCAGCATCAGGCAAACACTTCGTTGCAACTTCTGGATGAAAAAAACGTAATAATAGGTTGATAATTAATTTTTCGTGGTTGATCAAACTAGAATTCTGTTGTTGGTGTTTGGTCATACAAAACTTGTGTTCTTTTTTAGTTTATTTCTATTCATACTAAAGATACTTTTTCTATTCATCATTTCAATAAATTATCATGTTTTTCGATCAACATTATCATAGGTGTTTGAAGTTTCTTATAAATTCCGAGGTTTTAAATTTATAATAGTTCCGATTAAAATATTTCTGGCTATCGTTGCCCCAAAATGATCCGGGAGGGTCCACCAGAAAACAAATTGACCATTGTAATTTTTTTTCAAGTAATACACCAGTATACAGTATTATTACCGGTATAAAAAATGAGTCAAATTTAAATTACTATTTTTTAAATGAAAAAAAATTACACCGGCATTTCAGGAAATCGATTACATACCAGTATAACTTACCATACCGGTCTAATTTGACATATAGGTGCATAAACTATGGTTGCTTTTCATTGAAAAAGGTGTAAATTTCTAATAGCCGGTGCAAACAATTTACACCGGCTTCTGCACATCTACCGGTGAAAATACTATGTGCTTCCCATACCTTTTCAAAATTTCTACACCGATTGCATATATCGATGCATACAATAATTTTTTACACCGGTTTAAATTACTGGTGCAAATACTATGCACCCCCTACCTTTTCAAATTTTCTACACCGGTTGCACATACCGGTGCATTGAATGTTTTTACACCGGTATAAATTACAGGTGCTAATAAGTTATATTTTTACACCGCTATATTTACGCACCGGTATTTTGGGTGCCCAAATTACCGATGCTATTGGGGTAAAATACGGGTGCTATTGCCCCTATCCTGCAGTAGTGTTACGCATATGGATGGAAGTGGAATGAGTTTTGATGGAGATCTGCCTAAATCAGTCCTGGTAGGATAGATATGGAATTACTTTTAATGGGGATAGGGAGGCATGGCGATGAAAATGATACCCACCATGAGTAGTTGGTCGGGTGTGAATGTTAGTTCATATTAGTCCATCACTGCTCTGCCCCACTAGACCCATTATATACTCGATAGTTTATTACATAATTGATTGGTTAACTCTCTTTGAATGTATTTCCCTTTGAAGGGTTATAATTTCAGGATTAGCCTGCGTGAGTCCCATACTCTTCATTTACCTGCAATGTGACCCATATTGGTTTCGGGGAAGAGGTTAAGATGCATAAGTCTGTATCATGGTCTAATATAAATTAGTTTGTTGATTGATTTTGTTGTGGTGTGTTTCCTTTAAAGGACATTGACAGCTCCAGCCGGTGTCTGGTTTCAAGTGTGTGCTTCATGCAAAAGTCTCTCGGATTTGATTCAAGGTAGAGTCTCCAATACTTAAGTTAGTATGGAACTATTGTGTGTAATATTACCTTCTAGATCTTTCTCACCTTATTTCCTTAATCCTTTGTCTTTTTGTTGGCTTTCTCAGCCTACATTGTCAGGGTGTTGCATATCGTGCAAGACGTGTTGATCATGTCCATCTTGATGGTTGTATGACTAGCCTGTGTATATGTGTCATTGGCCACATTATTTCAATCATGATCTAAGTGGTAGCTATTTGTGCAGTCATGGCATTATGCCTTCGCAATGTGTCTAGGGTGTATTGATGGCGGCTCACTTATTATGGGTACTTTGTTGAGCCTTGTGTGAGTTGGACCTTATGATTGGGCCATATAAATACCATAAGCCCCCCTAGCGACATAGGTTTGAGGGGGTAGAGCATTACTCGTTGCAATGCGAGTAGTATACAATATTGCCTCCATTGAAATGTGTAAGAGTGGGACGACTATTATGAGCGCTCGTTTGACCACTGCACATGTGATGTGATATTTTGAGACCTTTGTAGTTAATTGTGATCTCTAGGGTATTTGGAGAGGTTTTTTCCCCAAGGACTGTAATCATTGCCTGGGGTTTATTTTTCAAAATGTTTCCATTATTCGAAATGTTGCCTGTTTGGTGTTTTGTCGATTCGTATGTAAAATTTTGATCGATTGAAAACAGAGCTGATTGAGTGCTTTAGGAAATGGGATATGAGAATTCTCCTTATAAATAGGTTTAGGGAATAATTGTATTTCATATTCCTTCTTTTTTGCAGGCCTTTGGTTGTGGGACTTTTGCTGTGGTTGATTTTCCCGTGCTCCAAACTTTCTGCTCCATAACCGTCGATAATTTGTTATTCAATTTTTCAATATAGGTAATGGGGCCGCATGTATATTCTTGTGATGCTATGAAATTTGTCGTCTTGGACATCATACTAACTATTTTGTGGAAGATCTTGTATTTGTATGTTTTGCCTATCGAAGGCGGTCACAATAGTGGTTTTTTGGTGATTGCATGGTTTGATGTTTGTTTTATAGATATGGGTCTTTCCAACATTTTCATTTCAGCACCTGTGCTTCCCCATTGTGAGGCTAGTGTCGGACCTATGACTTATGTGTTTGTTCTATTGGCCTATATGTGGTCTCATAGGATGTGGGTATTGAGGTGGATGGAAAATGGGTGGCTGATCAAGATGCCAAGTCAACAAATAAGGGGAGGAGGTGTTAGCCTGAACTGCTGTTGTTAGGGATGGGTAAATCTCCTAGTGGTCCTCCAGAGGGTCCGGAGGATTTTTCGAAGAAGCTACGACATACTCGCCAAAGTCATCACACTAGGCATGAGGATGAAGGGTGTAGCACTGCTTTCA
This sequence comes from Rubia yunnanensis, assembly GCA_037428765.1. Taxonomy (NCBI): domain Eukaryota; kingdom Viridiplantae; phylum Streptophyta; class Magnoliopsida; order Gentianales; family Rubiaceae; genus Rubia; species Rubia yunnanensis. The sequence continues at coordinate 55,928,176 of CM075069.1, read as the reverse complement.
CGCTTTGTGATGATCTAAATGTGATTGATCATTATTCCATGGTAAGTGATGCTTTGCACTAGTGTCATTTGTTTTCTGTGCGTGTTGTGGTGGGGGTGTGAGTGAGTCATTTTTCTATTTGCAGGGTGTGAGTAGCTTGTCGGCCTTAAGACTTTTCTTGCGGGCGTTGGAGAAACTTAGATCTAAAGCAAAAGAAGTTGATAGTCCCAGAGTCGAGCTCAACGTTGTACGCGGAAGAGAACACTCGTTTGCGGACTTTAGGGGTTTAAAACTCTGGAGTACATGAAGATTATCTGGTTCACAGGGTTGAAGTATTGTTTTGGTCTTGAACTCTGTGAGGCTCTTCCTTCACTAGGCAAGCTGTCCACTTACTAGGTTTGCTAGGCTCGATATGCTATCTTTAATTTGGACTTCGTAGGACTAGGGGAGGTACATACCATAAGGTTACTTTTATTCAAAATTAGTAACAATTTCATTATTTTTCTACATTTTAGGAAAACACGTACATCCTCGGTTGATCCAGCTATAGATTTTGATCACTATACGATGTCCGAGGGTAATCCACGTTTCGGCTGCTCCTTGAAGCACCGAAACATTGGGATAAACCCCGCCATGGTAATTACCTACCTTTTACATGTAACTCAATTTTTGTTTAACATTTATTTATTTTGTTGATCATTGCATATAAAATAACTTATTTTTCTTTTTATGATCCATTATATACTGGGGACATGGTACCTCCACCTGCCAAATTAAGACCGCTGTTGTGTTGAGGTTTTGTGGAGAAGAGTGACACGTGAACTACTTGGGGAACATGAAGATCAAGGGTGCTCCTTTCTCATCTCAAATAAAAACAACTCTGAAAAGATAAGGGAAGACCACCTGAGTGAACCGACCGAAGGGAGACCTTATCCCCAAAGGGTTTCGGCATGTTTCTTAGTGCCAACAACATGTTCATTGTGGACACACTCTTCTTTGAGCTATTAGATGATATTGGACCCATAGTGTTCAAATTAATTATTCTTCGTGCTTGAATTTTTCAGGAGTTCAATATTTTAACACGGGATTGTAATAAAAACATAATAATTGTTATTGGGCACATTTTTTCATGTCATTTTGTTGAGACTGTTTACACTATTAATTTGTATTTTATTATCTATCGTTTGTGTCATATTTTAACCCTACCATTCAAAATCATACTTTTCAATTACTTTAAGAGACAAAATTGAATTAGACGTGTGTATTAAGAAAAATGTATGAATCATTTTCAAACAAGCATATAATTCTCAACCAATAACCAACACCGGCCACCTATCACATGTGTCGTCGGTAATTCCGACACTTGATGCAAAATTGGTCATTTCTTAGGACAACATTTGCAACATTGCATACACTTTGGTTGCTTTAAATACATTAATTTTCTAACTTCTTGCCTCGGTTAAAAATTAACTGAGGTAAAAGAATCTTTTACCTTGGTTATTTAGCAAAAGTAAAAGAACTGAGGTAAAAGGTCCGAAGTAAAAGGTCATTTTTGTTGTAGCGTGTGAATTTTAATTCTATACGTAGATTAATTTATTTGGAACATGTACCAACTTTTAATTATGATAATAAATAGAAATGTGAAATTTGTGTGGACCCCTTTTTAAGAAATTTAAAGAAATACTAAACCCCTTGAATTAGTTCACACCAATATATATATAATTTAAAGTTTATTCAAATTGAGATGGAATCAAATATTTTGTGACACTCATCAATAATTTTCTAAAATTTTGTTATGTATAATTTCTTAAAAGAAAGGAAGATGTTATAGAAAAATGTTCCATGTTCGAAATGGAAGTTTAAAGCCAACTTATTAATAATGGTAAAAAGGTGACAAGTGATAATGGAGGTGAATAGGTTGAACCACTTAGTTCGTTTTGTACCCAACATGTAATCATCCATAAGGTTACACCACCATACTCTCGTCAATCTATTAGGGTTACTGAAAGAAAAAAATTGTACTCTATAAGAGATGAGGAATACGATGATCATAAGTTCTAGATTACCAAGCATAAAATATATGGGTGAAGCCATCTTATCAGTTAATTTTCTTTTCAATAAGATTCCGTGAAAGAAAGTTGACAAAAACCCATATAAGGTATTCAAAGGAAGAAATTCATCCTACAGCTACTTAAAAGTGTGGAGGTGCTTAGCTAAAGTTATGTGATGAGACATGATTTTGATTATTTCTTAGTACAATTAACAACCCTTTTTAGGTTTTTCTGTTGGTGGTCGTTAGATTATTAGTCATTTTACAAAATAAGAGTTTAGGATCACATCGTGTGGTTATTAGTCATAATTTCCCTAGTTTGTAAGCATTTGGTGTCTAACTTGTTTTACCTTTATGATTTGGTCGATTCATATGTGTTTTGTGGGCTTATTTGGAGACCACCATGAAGAAGGACATTCTCAAGGATGGTAGAAGATTTAATAAGTCTATTCATAAGAATGGTAAAAGAAGGAATGTCACTTACAAAGTGGTAGAAAATAGTTTGAAGAAGGAAGGAAAAGTAGCAGAGGAAGAATGATCTGGGTTTTTGGAGCCAAGTTTTGAGAATGATACGAGAAGACTGGGTGTCCATGGATAGCACCATTGGATTTGTTTTTGGGAGTACTATAAAAATGACTACAAGAACTCCCAAAATGGATCAGCGGTTCATCCAACGTGTTGGAAATAAGAAGAGGGCAGAAGCAACTTAGTGGACCGAGACATATACCATGGCCAGCAAAATTAGCCCATAATTTGACATCTTTGGCCCTTTTCCCTCTGTTTCCTTTGACTATGAATAGCCCTCCTTCTTCCCCATTTGAGTGAACCCGACTTGGGGCCTTCAAAACCCTAGTTTTTGCATTTCTCTTTCAATTTCTTCCAAGTTTCTTTGTGAATTTGTGTTCTTTGGTATGAGTTTTGTTAATCTAGGCTAAATACACTCTTTGGAGCAATTGGTAAGCTTTCCTAGTATGAATTTGTGAGATTTTGTTTATCCTATTTTGTGCTTTGATTATCAAGTATGTTTGTGCTTTCTTGTGTGATTTTTGCATGATTTAGACAAGGATGATCAACTAGTTGATGATTGTGGGTTGATTATTTGATTTGTTTTTGGTCAAACTAAGAAGACTTTGACTTTTTGTCAATGTGATTATCTTTGGTCAATATTAGGTTATAATTGGGCGTGACAACTAATTATGATTATTGATTGATGAAATTACTTAGATTTAGGATGAATTTGAATGTGCTTAACTAATTAACGTGGCTCACTAATAATGTCTAGCATGAAGACCAATCTTCTTAGTCGTTATTAGTAGATATATTTGTGTTATCCCAATGTTTCTCGCTTGTAGGACATTGTGTTAGTTGTATTGGGTCTCCATGTTTATTTCTATTCTCGGGGAACTCTATGACGCCGATCGTCTAGGGTGACCCGAGAGTAAGGGTTATTGTGTAACCCTGATCCCCCGCTCTAACTATAACCGAGGAGAGGTGAGAAGTGTCTTCACTCAAAAGGTGTTGACAAGTTCTCCACAAATATGTGATTGATGCATAAAGGATAACTAGACAAGTAAATTAATTGCGCCCAAGACTCATTATCATCTTAGTAACATCTTTTGTGCTAGTTGTGCTTCTATTTACATTGTTCTTTCTAATTGTTTGGTAATTTAGTAGTTTAAAGTAATCGTAGTGTTTTCCAAAATCAAAACCCCTAGACTTTTTTACCGCAAACGTTGAGTGATATATTTGTGTGCTTTTAACTACGTTTAACACTCGACAAAAACCCCATTTCCCTCGTGGACGATCCCTACTTTCCACTAGCTTCTTTCCATTAGTTAGCTGCAATTAGGGCCTATAAATACTATCTTTGAGAAGCACGATGATGGCCTCCCATTATGGCTCCGATACCAAATAAAATGAAGATAGGATCTAAAATTATTGATTGTGTCTTGATTGGCTGTGCAAAAAAAAAAGCGGTGCTTCCATATATTTTGTGTATGATTAAAAAAATCATAATATTCACAACAATACTGTAATTGTGTTAAGAAATATTACGTTTTATTAAAATTTATTTCCATGCAAATATAAAGTAGATGAGCAAACACACATCAAAAAGTATGTTTGATAAACTTTAGGAAGAACCTCATGTTCAAGATGAAAATTTATAAGAAGATGAGGAGCCAATAGAGCTTCTACAAAGAAAATTAGCAAGGGTAGAAAAGTCATTTGATCCTGACTTTCTCACCTATGCGCTAGAAACTTAACTTCAAACTTACAAAGAGTTTGTAAGTTCCAATGAGGGTTCATTCAGGAAAGAAGCCAAAAAGAGTGAAATTGAATCCACCTTGTAAAATCATGTGTGGGAGTTAGTGGATCAGCCTCCTGGAGGTAAGCCACTTAGTTCTAAGTGGATTTTCAAACGAAAGATGAAAATTGATGGAACAATTGAAAAATACAAGGCAAGACTTGTGATCAAATTAAGGGTATAGAAAACATCAATGTCTTGACTACTTTGATACATATTTTCCCGTGACGAGAATAAACTCAATAAGAATGATAATAATGATTGCATTTTTGAAAAATATTTAAATTCATCAAATGTCAAGACTTCATTTCTTAATGAATATCTCGAGGAGAAATCAGAGGGTTGTATAACCCATGGGCAAGAAAGAAAAGTTTGCAAGTTGGTGAAATCCTTCTTTAGGCTTAAACAAGTACCTAAACAATGACACCAAAATTTTGACAATATCATGATGTCAAATGGATTCAAAATCAACGAGTGTGATAAATGATTATATGTCAAGAACACATAACATGTCTATGTTATTTAATGTTTACATGTTGATGACATGCTAATTTTGGGAAGCAATGAACACATGGTTAAATTAACAAAAAATATATTAAAGTTCAGATTATGAATGATATCAGACTTGCTAATGTATAGGAATTAAAATTACAAGAACAATTGAAGGACTTCGTTTAAGTCGGTCACACTACATTAATAAAAATCTTGACAAGTTCAGTCAAGGTGATGTTGGCATAGTTAGAATGCTTATTGAGATAAGCCAACATTTGTTAAAGAATAAGGGAGAAAATATTTGCCAAACTGAGTAAGCATGAGTGATAAGAACACTCATGTACTTAATGACATGTACAAGACCATATATTGCCTTCATTGTAAGTAGACTATCTAGATATACGAGTAATCCATATATTGCCTTCTATTTATTCGTGATTATGGGGTGTTCAAATGAATCTTGGATATCGGATATACAGGTAATAAAGGCCACAAGTGGATACATGTTGACTTTGAGGTAATGTTGTAATGTGGAAATCATTTACATAAGCTCGATAACTAGATCCACAACTAAATCTAAGTCTTTAGGATTGGATGCCTGTGGTGAAGAGGCTGAGTGGCTAAGGAATTTTTCAGAGGATATTTCAAATTAGTCGAAACTTGGGCCTGCATTATGCATACATTGTGATAATCAATCTGCAATTGGTATGGAAAATAATATAATGTATAACGACACATTCGTCGGAGACATAGAATTGTTAGACAAGTTCTCAAAAATAGAGTCAAAGTGTTGACTCCGTAAGGTCTAAAGAAAGTATTGTGGATTTGCTAACCAAAGGGTTACTAGGAGATTAAGTAGATAAAACATCTATAGAAACGGGACTTATTCCAATGACATTTTAAGGTTGAGATAGAATAAAACCCAACAGTGTTGACTAGAGATCCAAAGATCTTGGTTCAAAGAGGTAGCCTAATTGTTAAGACTTGGTGAGGTCACTGTGGGGGCTACCCCCACTCCTATGTCTATAATGTAAACACTGACACTCGTAGAAAAAGTTAAGCATTTGTGATTTTAATGATTCTTATGTGTTTTGACCAAAGTAATGCGGGTTACTCTAAAGTAAGAAATTAACTACTCACTCTGCCCCACCAGTTTTGGCCACTCTACTTTTTCAAAGTCAAATTTATTAAAATTTGACCATTAATATAAGTTAATATATATATATATATATGATAAAATATTGTGTGAGATATTGTTAGATTCATATTAACACCTATTTTTTTAATATAAAATATTTATGCGGAATTGGTACATGTAGTTAGAGATATTGATGATCAAAGATGATCATTGAAGATCGTGAAAAAGTAGATTGGCCAATAGTAGTAGGATGGAGGGAGTATGTGATAGAGAAGTAGGTTCTTCAAAGGAGGATTATCGAGTTAAATACTTTAGAAACTCTTGTAGAACTAGGAAGATGTTCACAACAAAACGGGCATAACCATGAGAACTGGAATTGAGTCAGGAAGCTATATGCGTGATATATGTTATCATTCACACAAACGGTTGTACAATTCATGGAAATCAAGTCTATTAGTCATCCATTAAAGTCGAAATGTTTTTCACAAGGGAAGGCTCAAATGTCTCTCTACCTATCATATGCAGACTTTGCCTGCAAAAGCTATCACCATTACATGTCGACCTTTTGTCAGGTCATTCGGGGTTAAATATCGATATTACCAGTGTTGTTCAGTTTCATTCATGTGGGGAATTGTTGGATAAATATGATAATATAATAATACATTGTGTATAACTGAATGAAATTATGTAACTAAATATATGTATTTATCATGTCCATAATGTATGGAAAATAAGTTTCTAGAAAGTCACATATGTTACGTATGCATATCAATATAGTGTGTGGAAGAATAATGTCTTGCTAGTTACATATATTTATATCCATACTATGGAAGATGAATGATTTGATAGTTATAAGTAGTGTAACTGGTATCCATATAATGTATGAAGACAATGGCTTGCAAGTTACATCTATTCATGTTGAAGATTAAACTTTTGTTGTTACACTGAGTGTAATTCATGAGGAAATATCATGGCTTGCAAATTATGGGATTTAATCAATTGATTTCTCACAATTATGTTTGACTTGTAAGTTACATAATTGAGAAACTATATAAACAAGCATTATTCTTTCATTTCAAGATGACAAACAAAAAATAATCCTACCACATATTAAGTTAAACTTTTCTTGTAACTAAATATTTTGCTCTCATTTTCCAAGTCTAACTTGAAATCCGGTGACAGAAAAATACTCAAGTTCTAATTTGCTAGATTCTAGACCGTTATATCTTGGGAAGTGTGCGTTCATCGACTCCAACACTCAAGGGAGAGCGAACCGATAATTTTCGACTAATTTCATGTTGTAAAGTTAAGGGATTTGCAAATGAATATTTAATTGGCGATTTTGTGTGAACTTATTTTGAACCAAAAATCCTTCCATGTTGGAACACGCTTTGTTCAGAATATTTACGCCAAGGAGTTATGGAAATCAAAGTTAGAATATTGTAGTATTTTGTGATATATGGAATTCGTATATCTGACTAAGTATATCAGGCATGTGAAGCATAATTGATTTATGGAAAATCCCTACTTATAAGGAGATGATATATTCGAATATATGAGATAGATTAATATAAGGTAAATCCCTTTATTTATGGGATTTGGATATGCTTCAAGAAACAGATTTGGAATAGGAATATTGTGGAGATAATCAAGGAGTATTCCAATCTGTTCATGGATATGAATTGGGACAAACACGGCTGCATACTCACGGATTTTACAGAGCAAAAATCTGCATATAGATTTTTGAGACTTTCGAGATTTGCAAAGGGCCAGATTACTGTGTTCCAACATACCTGACCTGCTGCACAAAGTTCAGAATCATAAACCTTAATTCCTCGGGAGGAGGAGATCCTGCGTCGACGGAGTTCGAGATCAGAGGGAGTCTGATCAAGGCGGATCGGTAGCTAGGGGAGCTAGCAGAATTCACACATTATAGTTAGTAAAGATAAGTATTTTGTAACCTGTACTCTGTACTATATCTTTCTAAGTAGTGGATTCATTCTGAATTGGGCTAGGCCCCGCAGATGTAGGTGGATTACACCGAACTGCGTAACCAAGTCATGTGTCTTTTACGTTTTACGTTATTATGCATTTGGTTAATTTAGTCATGTTGGAACACACTTGTAAGGACTAGAAAAAATGGTAAAACTAAATTTCATTTGGTATCAGAGCTTCGTCACTTATTATTCCCTTGGTTGTTTCAAGGAAAGTGAGATCCAGTTTTACCATGACGATAAGAGAAGGAGCTTCGGTCTCTCGACCACCCCTGCTAGAAGGAAACAACTACAACTATTGGAAGGCACGCATGAGGGTCTTCATCAATTCACTGGACGAACTTGCATGGTTTTATGTTGAGAATGAATGGAATCATCCTACAGAAGATGCTGATACAAGCTCTAAGGCGGTAGAAGGAGAGTCAAGCAAAAGGAAGCGGAAACCCAAAGACAAGGCTAGATGGACTCCAGATGACCTCAAAGAATCTCTAGCGAATTCGAAGGCACTTAATGCAATCTTCACTGCAGTTGATGAAATCTGTTCAAGCTTATCTCTACATGTGACCAAGCAAAGAAAGCATGGGACATTCTACAGACTATTCACGAAGGAACCAGTCGAGTTCATGAATCCAAATTACAGATGCTGGCTACTAAGTTTGAGGAACTCAAAATGGATGAAGATGACACCATTGCTACATTCAATGGAAAACTCAGGGACATCTCCAACATGGCTTATCAACTTGGAAAGGTGTACAAAGAAACAAAACTGGTGAAAAAGACTCTGAGATCACTTCCCAAAATATTTACAATGAAAGTATCAGCAATAGAGGAAGCAAGAGACGTAGCTACCATGAGCCTAGATGAACTAATGGGTTCATTACAGACATATGAGATAACATTCCAACAAGGTATAAAAAGAGTCTCTAAGGAATTGGCGTTCAAAGTGTCTCCATCTAAGGATAATCACGAGTCTGACAGCGATGATGAGATTGAAAAACTTGCACTAATCACGAAGAATTTCTCGAGAATGCCAAAGAAGGTGGTCAACAAGAAATCTCAGGAAAGGTTTGGCGGAAATAGACAAAGACAACAAGACTCAGGTAATAATCGTGGAATGAGATTTGAACAAGGGAATCCGTAGTTTGGGAGAAATCAGAACAACGAACCAAAACAGGCTGGACGAATTCATTGCAGAGAATGTGAAGGATGTGGTTATATTCATGCTGAATGTGCTAACACTCGCAAGAAACAAGGAAAATCATATGCCACCTCTTAGAGTGAAGATGAAGATGATGAGAAGGACGAAGAGGAACTCACCAGTAACTACGTAGCTTTTGGAGCAAAGGTTCATGATACATCAAAGGACCAATGTTCCAACACACTGAACAAAGGTAAAGCTGTATGTTCCAACATAGATCTGGACGACTCACACAGCAATGAAGATGATGATTTGTTTGTAAGTGATGAAGAAATCTACAGCACCTATGAAAAAATGTATGCTATGTGGGTCCAAGTAGCTGACACAAACAAAGAGCTGAACGAAGAAAAAAGGAAGTTGATGGAAAGTGAAAGAGAATTACGGTTCACGATTGCAAAACTTGAAAAGAGTAATGAAGAACTGAATGGAAAACTGATAGCAGCAGTCAAGAGGGCCGAGATGTTTGAAGCAACTATTGTTAAGTTGAATTCTGAAAAGAAAAAGCTTGATGATATTCTGGATATGGGAAGAAACTTTGGTGATGGACACGGGATTGGATACGGGAAAGAACCCAAGACTGAATCACATGAAAAACCAATAACCCTCAAGGCTTAGATCCGAGAAGTAAAACGAAAGTATGGGATGCCTCATCAGAGAAAGCCACTCATATGTAAATACTGTACGTATCAAGGACATGCTGAAAAGCAGTGTAGAAGACTGATCAGAGATCAAATGACAGGAAGACAACTTCTGCCGTGTTCCAACATAGGCGATATTCATACAGTATAATCAATCAAAAAGGTATGGATTGTTAAAAAATTAGTACGTGTCTCGTGGCACACACTTCTCTAACAGCTTATTCCAGCGATTTGTGGTACTTTGATAGTGGTTGTTCTCGCCACATGACTGGCACTCCAGAATATCTCACGAACATTACTCCATATGATGGCGGATATGTAACCTTTGGTGATGGAAAGAGAAGCAGAGTAATTGGCAAGGGTGAATTGAAAATTGAAGGGTTTCCAGTATTCACAAGTGTATTATTTGTTGAAGATCTAAAGGTAAACTTGCGAAGTATAAGCCAGCTGTGTGACGACAATATGGTAGTGGAATTCCAGAAGGACAAATGTATAGTGAAACATAGAGAAAACAAGGTTCTTCAGGAATAAGATCATCAGACAATTGCTATCTGCTAGAACAAGGAGTTCGGTGTATGATTTCAAAGCAAGATGAAGGAATTCTTTGGCACAGGAAGCTCGGCCACATCAATTATAAAACATTGGTGAAAATCGCAAATGTGAAAGATGTACAAGGAATGCCTACCATAACCAGCAAGGATGGAGTTGTAGGTGGACCATGTCAACAAGGAATTTTTCTCGAGTATTCCATCAATAGTCGTGCCCATAGAGTTTTTAATCATCGAACCAACACTCTCATGGAATCCATAAATGTTATTGTGGATGATTCGGAGGAAGAACAAAAGTCCGACATTGTCGAGGAAGAATCTGGTAACTCTCATGTTCCAACACAGTTGTCTCAACCTGACAAGGCACCTCCCTTGGTTGAAATAGAATCACGTCAGAATACTGGCACGCCCAAGCAGATAAGTACTGAAACTGACGAAGCTGAGTATGTTGGAACATCGCCCCCCACTACTGAATCATATGTTCCAACACATGACCAACCCGGTTTAACCATGAGAAGTACTCGATCAGTACCGACGACTAGCTGGACTACACTGTTTTGTTTCTCTAATTGAACCCAAGAACTACAAAGAAGCCTTACTTGACGAGTATTGGATTGCTGCAATGCAAGATGAACTTGGTCAGTTTACAAGGAATGATGTTTGGTATCTTACTCCTCGCCCCAAAGGCATTAATGTCATTGGTACGAAGTGGATCTTCAAGAATAAATCAGATGCAGACGGCTTAGTCACCCAAAACAAAGCTAGACTTGTTGCTCAAGGTTATACACAAGTGGAAGGTGTTGATTTTGATAAAACCTTTGCGATAGTTGCCAAGTTAGAATCTATCCGAATTCTACTAGCTATTGCCTGCTCTTTGAACTTTACTTTGTATCAAATGGATGTCAAGAGTGCCTTTTTAAATGGAGTGGTGAATGAAGAAGTATATGTGGAACAACCTAAAGGCTTTGAAGATCCTCATTATCCACATCATGTATATCGTCTCAAGAAGGCTTTATACGGACTAAAGCAAGCACCCATGGCATGATATGAACGAATTACTACCTTTCTTCTTCATAAAGGTTATCGTTGAGGGGGAGTAGATCGCACTTTGTTCGTGCTTGACAAGGCTTCAATGTTTCTGATTGCTCAAATTTATGTTCATGACATAGTTTTTGGTTCTACTTCACTATCTATGGTACAGGATTTTGTCACCATTATGAAATCTGAATTCGAAATGAGTATGGTTGGAGAGCTGACTTACTTTCTAGGATTGCAAGTCAAACACGGATGGAATGGTCTATTCATAAATCAAAGTAAGTATGCCTTGAATTTGATTAAAAAATTCGGTCTCAGTAGTGCTCGAGCTGTTCGAACTCCTATGGGAGTTTCTGATAAACTGGTAAAGGATGAAAAAGGAGTTTCGGTCGATCAGAAGTTATATAGAGGTATGATTGGAAGCTTATTGTATTTAACCGCAAGCAGACCAGATATATGTTTCAGTGTTGGAATATGTGCAAGATTTCAAGCTGATCCTAAGGAATCTCATCTTACTGCAGTTAAAAGAGTTATTCGATATGTATGTGGGACTTCTGAGTATGGTGTTTGGTATTCTAAGAATCAAGATTCAGAGTTGATTGGGTACAGTGATTCTGATTGGGTACAGTGATTCTGATTGGGCTGATAATGCTGATGATCGAAAAAGTACCACAGGTGGATGTTTCTTTATTGGAACAAATTTGGTGTCCTGGTATAGTAAGAAACAGAACTCAATTTCTCTATCTACTGCAGAAGCTGAATATCTTGCAGCAGGGAGTTATTGTGCACAATTATTATGGATGAAACAAATGTTGAAAGACTATGGAATTAATCAAGGCCCCTTAAAAATTCTATGTGACAACACAAGTGCTATTGATATCTTGAAAAATCCAGTTCAGCACTCGAGAACCAAACACATTGACATAAGGCATCACTTTATTAGAGATCTGGTTGAAAGAAAGGAAGTGGAAGTAGTCTATGTTCCAACACACGAGCAATTTGCTGATATATTTACGAAGCCGTTGGATGCCACCTCTTTTGAAAGCCCTCGACAACACTTAGGTGTGTGTCAAATCTGAGGTAATTTTTACCGAAATTTTTTCTCCTGTAAATATTTTTTTGGTTATTTTTGTTTATCAAAATCGGAAAAGAACAAAAAAATGGAAGGTAGCAAGGTTGTAAAAAAATAGGAGATGGTTAGTATGGTGTGTTGGAAGTTAATTGTGGCATGACAAATTGATTTGACAAGAGGAGAAAGTGCCATCATTACAAGTTTTGGAAATCTAAAAAGGGGCTTCGCGGGAAAAGAGGTCAATAGATGAAGAGTTAAAGTGGGATTCAAACTTGCCCAAAAATCCTTTTGTATCCCTCTACTCTCGGCCGATATTTTCCTCTCCAAATCCCTGCCGAAAAATTCTGGCACTCCAAAACTCTTCTCCATCGCTGCATTGTGCTAAAGAATGTCTACTCCAAACTATCCCACACATGAACCAGAGGTGCCAGATATTATGGAGGAAGATCAATGTTCAACAAATTTGGAATTGGTTTTGTCAGATGGAAAGAGAAATTATGCTGACCAAGAAATAAGAGAATTAGATGAGGAAGAAAATCAAGATCAGGCTGAAGGAAGCATGGATAAAGATGAGGTTGAGGAGACAGTTGTACTAGAGCCTGATGAAGCCGAAGAACAAGGGGAAGGGGAAGAGGAAGAGGCTCCCGGCAACAGTAAACAGAGTGGGAAATCCGAAGTTGAACCCGATGCTTAAGAAAAATCCTCTGGAACCAAGAAGAAAAAACCTACGGTAACTGGTCCTGATCCTACTCCATTAAAATTCATGGGCATTGAATGCAAGAGTGTTGATGAAATCTTTGAATGGCTGAAGCAAATAGAGTTGCCATAGATTTAACAAAGATTAAGAGGACAATATGAGAATATCCAAATGTTAAAGTTAAGGAGTTAGTGACGGGTAACATAGGTGGAATAAGGAGGCTTGAGAATTATAATGTGAAATTTGTGATGGGAAGATATGCTGAATTTAGAGAATGTGCATTGCTATATTCCGTTGCCGAGTTTTGTTTCTTTGAGAGAAATGAATGACAGTGAAGTGGCTGGAAGGGAAGTTGTGAGAAACAGAGACAAACTGCAGGTGGGATTCTATGATTCGAATTCTGCCAAAAGGATGGAAGAATTAAGAAAGCCCATCATCATTGAGCTGTCAGACAGTGATGACAGTGTTCCAACACAGAAGGGTGAACATGATGATACTATGGATTTGGGGTCGGATGCTGATCTGGGGGGTGCAGATGATGAGATGCAGGATAATCTGAATACTGAGTCATCAGATGAAGATTTTTCTAACCAGAAGTATGTCTCTCAGAGTGATGATGAGACTGATGAGGATTTGGATCAAGATGATCAGCCTGAAGGAGAATCTGAGGAGAAGGATGAGGTTGAAGGTTCAGGAAGTGTTCCAACACTGGAAATTCCAGTTCTAGCATACTCAAGTGATGAGGTGCTTTAAAAATTCTATCAGATGGCTAAAGGCAAGAGAAAGGCTTCTAAAGCTAAGGTTTCTGCTCAGGCAAAGAGGAGCAAGAGAAGGCATGGCTGCACGAAGAAGAAAGTACTACCTCCCCCCTCTGTAAGCAAGGCTTATTCTATTTTATATTTTGACTCAAAGGGTGAAGAGATGGGAGAATTTTTCTTAGAAAGGAAGGCCATTGCTGAAAGACCTGTGGATTTAAAAGCTTACAAGGAGAGTGGTTTTTCGGACTATCTGAAAGCAATTGCCATGACTACTGCAGCCACGATCCAGCTACTGACAACAGGTAGGTTGTACTTGAGGTATATTCTAACCTTATAACTGGTAATTTAGAGATAAGTTCCCCATGGTATGGTAGGGTATATGTACGGGGGAATATCATAGATGTTTCTGCTACCAGGATTAACAACTTGCTGGGTCTTAAGACACCTGAGATAGGGGGAGTTTTTCCTGAAGACTTGGGAGTTTCTGATAATCAAATATTGGTTGTTATCTCTGGTGGGCATAAGGTTGAATGGCCGGCAACTGGATATTCACAAGCATCCTGCTTGTCTTCGAGATTCTTTGGATTATATCAGGCGGCTGTACATTGTTGGTTTCCCTCTACTAATACCACAGCCTTGACAAGGGAAATGGCTAAATTGTTGTACTGTGTTGGAACACAGAAGGATGTCAACCTAGGACTACTTATTCGGCAGCATTTAGTCAGACAAGCTACTGCTCCCAAGGTCAATGATGCCATTATTTACCCTGCTCTGATCTCTGCACTAGCCAAGAGTGCAAAAGTAAAAGGGAAGGCCTCGGATGTTGTGATTGATATAGAGTTTTTGAGGCCCAACAAGAAGACGTTCGGGTTAAGGCATGTGCATGATCTCCCGTGGAAACCATGTGAATCGGCGTCTTCATCAGCAGCAGAAAATGAGGCTAGGCTGATTGTTCTGAATGCTAGACTTGGAGCTATAGGTATACAAATGACCTCGTTGGAGGCAGAAAAAACTAGTCTAGAGCCATAGAAGTCACGGTTGGAAGCTTGAGTTGATGTCTGATGCAGGGGGGGGAGGGCTTACTTGATGCTGTTAGTTTGATGTTTTTGATGTTGCCTTTGGCCTATGTGTGGTCCCAGGGGGAGTAATTTTTTATGTTGTTTTGTTCAACTTGGCTGTAATGACATTTATGTTTTGGATTTTCTGGAGTTCTGGTTTCTGGGTTTCAAATTTCATGTTTAAGGAATTCTGGTATTATGTTCTGCTATTTTGATGAAAGCTTATGTTTTTTATGCTGGAAGTTTTTCGTTGGAAATTACATGTCCAAAATATTATGGGTCCACAAAAATGCCAAAGGGAAAGGTTTTAAAGTCAAGGGATTTGCAAGTGAATATTTAATTGGCAATTTTGTGTGAACTTATTTTGAACCAAAAATCCTTCCATGTTGGAACACGCTGTGTTCAGAATATTTACACCAAGGAGTTATGGAAATCAAAGTCAGAATATTGTAGTGTTTTGTGATATATGGAATTCGTATATCTGACTAAGTATATCAGGCGTGTGAAGCATAATTGATTTATGGAAAATCCCTACTTATAAGGAGATGATATATTCGAATATATGGGATAGATTGATATAAGGTAAATCCCTTTATTTATGGGATTTGGATATGCTTCAAGAAGCAGATTTGGAATAGGAATATTGTGGAGATAATCAAGGAGTATTCCAATCTGTTCATGGATATGAATTGGGACAAACACGGCTGCATACTCACGGATTTTACAGAGCAAAAATCTGCATACAGATTTTTGAGACTTTCGAGATTTGCAAAGGGCCATATTACTGTGTTCCAACATACCTGACCTGCTGCACAAAGTTCAGAATCGTAAACCTTAATTCCTCGGGAGGAGGAGATCCTGCGTCGACGGAGTTCGAGATCAGAGGGAGTCTGATCAAGGCGGATCGGTAGCTAGGGGAGCTAGCAGAATTCACACATTATAGTTAGTAAAGATAAGTATTTTGTAACTTGTACTCTGTACTGTATCTTTCTAATTAGTGGATTCATTCTGAACTGGGTCAGGCCCCGCAGATGTAGGTGGATTACACCGAACTACGTAATCAAGTCGTGTGTCTTTTACGTTTTACGTTATTATGCACTTGGTTAATTTAGTCATGTTGGAACACACTAGTAAGCACTAGAAAAAGTGGTAAAACTAAATTTCACATGTCTTAAAAGGTTCATTTAGAATATTTTAATATTTGTCATATATTTTTAATTTTTTAATTTTCACAATTTGTTATTACAATTTTTTAACTAACAAGAAGAAACTCGTGGCTGAACTGCATATTGTGGCCGGTCTTCTTAGAGCATTACTAACCCAAAAGTCAGTTGTGCAATCTCTTGTTCTTATATGTCATGTTTTAGTTGAAACTTTAATATGTCATAAACAAAGTACATTGTTTAACGGATGCAATGCTACTGTCACAAATTTTCATTTCCATATGCATGTCAATCAATGATTAAACTAAATTTTAATTGGATCCATACATATTTATGAATTCATAATATTTTCCTGAGTAAAGCGTAAAAATAATTCTAACTTTAGATTGAAAGTATCAATATAACCCTGTAAAATAAAAAAGTGTCAAAATAACCTAACGTTATAAACTATGTGCCAATGTAACCATGAAATGCATTGACTTCGATTGTCAATGAAAATTTTGATCGGAATTCACGAAAATGGCCATTTCGTCCCTAGATGAAAAAAAAAGAGAACAAAATCAAGGAAATTACCATCTTCTTCTTTCTTCGGATCATGTTGGTCGCCTGCTACTTGTTGGGAAACAAGGAAATCAAAAGCACTAGTGAGATAACTGTTGTGAACTGGCTCCAGCTTGGGTCCTGGCATTGGGCTACCGTGACTTACCTCTCAAATGATGGCTGTGGTGTCGGCTGGTGTGGGCGGCCCAGGGCTAGCCGACTTTTAAGATAACTGCTGTGAAGTTATATTGATAACCGATCCCAATCAAAAGCACTTGTGAAAAAAATAATATCTGTATATATGAATTATCGCTAGACAAAGGGGGTTATATCGATAACTGATGTGGGCGGTGCTGCTACAGATCGCTGGCGGTAAAATGAGCGATGTAGATGCGTTGATAGCTCTTAGATTCATCGGCATCAGTCTCTTGAGATTTCTGGGCGGTATAGCCCTTGGATTCTCCGGCCCTCACTGCTGATTCCCAGGCCTTGTCGCTCTTTCGTCTCCGCCGCCCTCCGAGCAACGTCCTCAGTGGTGGGCTTTCAAGGGTCTTTCAGCCGATGGCAACGTCTTTTGCAGTGAGGGTTTAGCAGCGGCGGTTGAGTGAGGGTTTGGCGGGTGATGGTGGGGGTGAGGGTTTGGTAGGTGGTGGGTGGCAGAGGTGACTATGGCAGAGGTGACTGTGGCAGAGGGTTTGATGGGTGGTGGTGTCGGAGGTGGTGGTGGTGGAGGGTGGCGGGTGGTGGTGGTTGGTGGCGGAAGAGTATGGTGGGTGGTGGTGGCCGACAACAAGAGGTGGTTGATGGTGGCAATAGGAGGAATACATGGGGAAAATTAAACTAAACTGTTGGAGGGTAAATTTGTCTTTTCTTGTTCGATCAACGGCCAAATAGGGGAGTCAATGCTGAAATGTGGCCGGAAAGTTATATTAGCACAATTAATTATAAAGATAAGGTTAGTTTAACACTTCTTTTTTATTTTTACAGAGTTATATTAACACTTTTAGAATGAATGTGGGGTTAGAAAATTATTTAACTCTATATTTCTTTAGTAGACACGTGAAAGTGTTAATATGATTTTTTCTAAATTAAAACTCTATTTGACACCATTTAAAGGAATATCACTTAACCTTGCATTAGTGAAGTTTTTACGAGTTGAGAATCTATATCATATCTCAATTGTCTTTTAACAAACCAAAATTAGAGAAGTCTTGGTAGTAGGGGATGCATCTTCCGAGGCAGGATCATCGAAACAAAGCGCCAATTACAGCTTCAATGCATATGAATCCACACACAACGTCAAACAAAGAGAATAGTAAATTAAAAACCAGACATTTGCATGCTTTAAATGTCTACACTCTTGAATACTCACATGCTCGGTGGACGTTTTTTAATAGTTTTGATTGAAATTCAATACTCCTCTATTCCAGCCTAAATTACAGTTCAATCATTACACACTATTCGAGACACATATTTAATCGTTAATATATTTATTTACATATAATAACGACAAGTAAAAAGTCACTTTCTAGAATTTACTTATTACGATGAAGTCAACAATATCACATACAATAATATTATTTCTTCTATAATATGTGAACAAATTTTAATAGAGAATAATGATATAAGATAGATGGATAATTTGGGCCGGGTCGGAGGAGTACGCTACTTTTTCTTCGGTCGCACCAGCAAACACAAGACACAACTTGCATCACCACATCCATGGTTGGATGATTCCAGGCTATGAATCTTAAGCATTTTCATGAGTAGTCTTGCACCACGTCTGCGGGAGAAAAAAACGTTAATTAATCGTGTACAAATAAGGTTTCGAGAGGGACCATGCATTTTTGCTTTGTATTTTTTCTACTCAAATTCTGATGGCGTCTAAAAACTGATCAATTTGTTCCGTTGAATCCTTTGGTCGAGATCTGAAAGACAATAAGCCCGGAGAGGTCCCATGGAAAAGCTGTCCGATACTTAAGTCAGAAGAATGCTCAAATACATATAGAAGTGTGAATGAATAATAATGAATACGTACCTGATATTTATACCATCTAATTAAATAGTATTTTCCCCTAATTATAATTCTTAATTTCCCTTAAATGCGGTCATTGATTATTCCTTTTTTTAAATATCTTTATTGGGGCAAAAAAGGCCCATCATGCTTCCTGGGCCTTCACTCGGCTAGACTATCATCAAGAGCCCCCAGAAAACTCAAGATAGCTCGAGGCTATGAAACTTCAAGGCGTCACGCACTTACTATCGAGTCTTTAGATCCATGATATTTAAATTTTTCGAGCATCCTCGAAGATCATCGAGATATCCAACCTGAGGGTTATGGAATATTCAGATTCACTATACCCTTAGGTAACTATCTCGAGCCTTAGGGTGACATTAGTTTTCTCATTCTTTAATTTCTGACAGAATCCAAAAAGGCGCGTGCATTCCCACTGGTTATGCTAAAAGCGTGTGAGCGGCGGTGATTTCTAAACATGTATGAAAATATTCTCACGTATTTTCAAATTTTGCGCTTTCCTAAGACAATCATTATCTTGGCCGCCATTTCAGGCTTCTTAACTGCCCATTTTCTCCACTTCTCTTCACTTTATTTGTAGGTATTTTCAGAAGGATTTTTCAGTGCCCTGTTCTTCATTCACTCCTTGACTTCTCAATCATCCTTTCTTCTCCTACCAGTAACTTTTCCTGACTTTCATTCTTCAATTTTCTCTATTCTACTTTATCATGGCTATCTCTGGTGAGAAATCCAATGAGATGGGGCATCTCAGTGAGGTCGGGTCAGAGAGGTTTGAGGCTATGTTGCCTGAAAAGATAGATTCCGATGCCACGCTTAGCAATTCTAAGCATTCTTCTAAGGATTCCGGCCCATATGTCGATGAAATTGGTCACATGGATTACATTCCTGTTGCTGATATACCCCAAGAGGGATATCCTTGTGTTAGGCTTGCGGGCATGGGAAAATGATATATTCAGAGTTCATCCTGCATTGGGGATATCGAATTTAGTCCTTCTTTTCCAAAGGGGGAAAACTCTTCGAAGGCTCCTGAAAGAGAAGAAGAGAGTGTTCATAAGGTAATATCCCCCACTCTCGAGGTTGGGGAAAGAAACTCTCGAGATCCCCCTCACGGAGGAAGAGATTCAAGAGCCCCTAGCCCCATGATGGCTCCTAGTCCATATCGACGATTTTACAATCCTTGCCTTCTGACCAGAGAATCCCTCCTGATGTCAACATGCAGTTACTAGGAGCAATGAGGTTTCCAGAGAATCCTCTTGAGAGGAGGTCGGTTATGTTTTTTAGACATCTTCGAGCCGGGCTTTGCTTTCTATTCCCTCCGATGTTCTCGAGGCTCCTCAAGGATTTTAAGTGAGCCCCGCCCAAGTCTATCGAAATGTTGTGGTAACTATTATGCTGTCATAAACTCGATATAGAGCCGGAGTACAAGTTTTTTTTGCCCTCTGTATAGTGTTACTACTAGCGACAATGTCTCTGAAAATATTATCACAGTTTCCAATAGGTAGAGGAAGCAAAAATGTTTTACTGTCCCCACTAACTTGGGTAAGTGGAGAGATAATAAGAGAGTGCTCAATTTTAATAGTTTCAGATATAGGTCCCCAGTGGAATCCAGACGTTAACGTCGAGGCCCAGTTGGTAGAAAAGTTTGTTTGTTCCGCGCATCTCAAAGATAGTCAAAACCTTCTATTGGCCTCGTCCATTTCTTATGCTGATTATACCAATCCGGAAAAATCGGTTGGGGGACAGGTCTGGCCAAGTGAAGTTTATCAGAAATATATATGATCCAGCTAGGAAGAAGAAACTGTCAAGGCTATAACATTTGGGCCCCCGAGGGTGAACCTAAGTTAAGAAAAAAGAGAAGGAGGCTCGTTAAGGAAATAAACCTCAATCTTCTCTTGACCAATTTACTCGAGGACCCCATGTCGATATATACGTTGATTATTTTGATCCAAAGCTCTTGAAGGTGTTTTAACGTCTTATTTCTGCCTTTGCATCTCTTTGTCCTTTTTCTTTACTAACTTTCTTTCTAATGTTTCCAGTGGGCAGAAGCTTGGGTTAAGCTATGATCAAGAAGGGGAGCAACTGTAACCTTTTGAAGGTTATTGCTCCTGCCCTCACACGACTACAACTTCTGAACTGAAACCCATGAAATGGAAACCCGAGGGTGCCCTCTCCACTAAGGAATCTCTCCACAAGGGGCCTCAGGATAAGATTCCTCAAGGGCCTTCTACTGAAGTCCTCCTAACTGGGGCTAACATTTTCGGGCCCCCCCATCGAGCCTTTCAGTTATAGGGGTTGATCTTCTCTGCCATTTTTCTAAAGATCCCCCAAGTTAGTTTTCCGTTGGCAAAAAATAATCTCTTTTTTCTCTCTATTTTATTTGTGTTTAGTTTTCCTGATGCTCTTTTCATCTTTTAGGTGACTAAGTATTTTGACCTGGTGTCCTTCTCTCTCTCCTATCTCTTTCGAGCCATAGGTTCCTGCCATGCCTCTCTTTCCTCTCTTCAGGAGGAAAAGGACAACGAGATGGACTCATTGAAGAGGGAACTTGAGGCTTTGAAGAAAAAAACCACCAGCCTTGAGGATGAAAATAGGTGCCTTATCCTAGAGAAGAATGTTACTGAGGAGGATGGTAAGAAAGCTCGAGACCCCGAGTCTCAAGTTCTTCTACCGGAGGCTTTCAAGGATAAGGTCCTTCAGAGTCGAGAGTTTTTTGATCTCTTTGTCGATCTCCTCGACATGGCAAAAGGCATTGGGCATAATCTCCTAGTTGATAAAGTTTTTCTACCAAAGATGTCATCATCTCTGTCTAGTGATGATGTCAAACTTTTGAAGGACAAGGCCAAGTCTGAGAGTGTGAAGGCTATCAACCAAATGTGGGACAAGGCAATCTACAAGGGGAGTCTGAGCTTATCCATCCCGAATCGTTTAAAGGCCTCGGGTAAGTACTACTCTGGTGAGGAGGTTCATGCTATCTCCAATGCCGATGAAGAATTCAAAGAGCATAAAGTTGAAGTTGGATCTACTGCAGAGATTCTAGTAGAAGGGAGTCCTCCTAATGTAGGAAACTAATGTAACTTTCCTTTTTGGCTTTCGCTATGTAATTTCCCATTTATATGATAAAAAATTATTTAGTTATTTAATTTCATGTCTATTATTCATCTTCGTAGCTTAATGCGTTGCAAAGGCAATTCCAATCTGTTTGCGAGGATTTTACCAAGACCGAAGCTGAGCTTAGCAGCACTAGGGGTGAACTAGTGAAAACCATGCTGTCTTGAAGAAATGCTCCTAAGAGTTAGAATCATGGCAAAAAAAGACACACCCTTCTATAGTAAGCCTCGTGAAGAATGTTTCCGACTTGACTGCAGCAGTAGACTTCGTCAAGAAAGACTTAAATTCTACAAAAGGGGATCCTAAGACTAGGCAAAGTGGTGACCATCCTGCCTTTAATGATCTCCTGAGGGACCTAGAGCGTAGGAAATACAATGGTACTGTGCCCTTCGAGGTTGTTGAAAGTTGCGTTCCCTCTGAACTAGATTATCAAGAAAGAGTTTGTCATATAATCAGTAAGTTTGGTCCTTTAAGAAATGTCTCACTGACGGTGATGTGATACCTATCCTTGAGGGTCATCTCATAGCTAGCCGAGGTAAAGTTTATAAGCTTATGTCTCAAGTGGGAGAAATTGTGCAACTTCATAAACGAATGGAAAAATATTACTGCTGATGAGGACCCATCGTTAGTGGAATCAGTTCTTGCAGAGAATAATCGAATGGAAATAGGAAACAAGACCTTAGGGGAGAAAATTATAGAGTTGGAGGAAAAGGTTCATCTCTACGATCAGAGTCCTTGAGCTCACAGCCTTTTGCATGGTGTCGCTCGTCCAAAACTCATCGACAACGAATCCTTGCCAAGATTTCTTCTTAAAGCTTCCCATCATTGGACTATAAAAACAAGGTAGTTTTGAGTGGGACCGATTTTCAGAAGGAGGCTTATACCGCTATTCTCGAATGGATACGAGAATTAACTATCTGCCCTTCTTCGAGGGGTCGAATACTTGAGATTGGCAGCTTAGCAGGCCAATAACACCAATGGTTGTTTGAGCCGTAAGACTAAGCGATCCACAAGGAAATGTACTAAGGATGAATGTGCTCGATTGAAAATCCTTGATCAAAGGTTGTGATAAATTCAACTGATTACTCCGAAGAGGAACGAGAAAAGGATTTCCAATGTGCAGCTGGCATGAAAGTATAGGAAGTAGAGAAAATTTAAGAGGATTTAGGGAAATTAGTTCCTTGGTACCTCGAAAATTGTATTTATAGGTTGTACAATATTAGTACCATGTTGGACATTGTCCTCATATATGTGTTTCCTCGAATGCACATTTCTTTTATAAGTTTTTTTTCCGAATATTGCCTTTAGAGCTGTTTATGATCGAATCTTTGAGTTACAGCGAATAGCATATGAAGCTTTTCAGCGATGAGTGTTTGATGCATGAAAGTGACCAATAATTAAATACAAGAAGACTAGAGATTTTACCTAGGTTTGGTGTTTCCACCTACATCTTGCAAAAATTGTTCCACTAGATCATTGATTGAGATTACAATCGACAGGGGTATCACGAGAGTGTTTCTTATTAGCTTCTCACTCATCTCTTCAACCTTAGCTGGAGTTAATACACTATCACAGGAACCCCCCTTTAGCACCATTTTTTTGTTCTAGCACCATTTTTTTCGTAAAAAAAACCGGTGCGTAAGTAACCGATGAATCGGTTTCACCGGTTGGAAAAAAACCGGTGCTAAATCCCTACTTTTAGCACCATTTTTTTGTTAGCACTAGTTTTTAAACTGGTGCTAATTTGTACCACGATAGCACCATTTTTTTGTTAGCATCAATTTTTTCGTTAGCACCGGGTTTTTCAACTGGTGCTAATTTTAGCACTGGTAGCACTGGATTTTTTGTTAGCACCGGTTTTTTAACCGGTGCTAAAATATTTACAACGACTAAAAAACCGCTTTCAGAGGAGGGAAAAAGACCTTAAATTAAAAATTTAGTAGGACATTAATTTAATAATAAAATTAACTTCATAAAATTGATAATATAGAAATAAAACCAAAAAAAGTTATGATACAAAATTAATAATTTATATGACTAAACATTGCGGCGGAGACCTTGGAGAGGAATTAATCTCACCACCACCGAAATGGCACCCTTGCCCCGACACAACAGCAAACCAACAGTCAGCGATTAAGACTCTACATTCATGAGAAAATCACAAAATGACTCTACATACAAAATGACTAAAAGAATTCAGAATATTAACCTGCTATCTTTAGTTTAGCCAGTATCACTATCAATCATAGTTGACTTCACCATTTTAGGCTTCGCAAGCTCGATCAAGTACTCACATTCTTCATCAGACTACACACGTAAACAACAGAGAAAAAGCTCCAATTTGATGTAATTCACAAGTAATGAAGCTAAAAAATAGACACAGGTAAAATCCTAATTCTCCATTTTCCTTCTTATTCTAGATAACAAAGACATAATCACATAAGAGCATCACCAAAAGATAGCGCACATGAGAAAGAGTTCACCACAACCGAAACTTCTGCCAGCAACCAGAATACTAAGTCCAAAATGTAAAAAATGAAACACTCACATTCGTTATGCATTTGGACCATACTTGGCGAACTGAACCATTATCTCCCTTCCATCAACAACTCTTCCTAAAGTGTCAAAATAATAAAAACACCCTTCCATCAACAACTCTTCCTAGAGTGTCAAAATAATAAAAACAATCTAAGATGGATTTATAGGAGGTTACGTAAAGTACCATTATTGTTCATGCATCAAATTTTCAGTAAAGGATTGGCAGGAAGATAAAGTCTATCACCATTACATATCATGGTTTTAACATTTTCCTCTACAACATACTATCCACTGCAGAAAGTACCTCAAGTAAACCTGCGAATGAACTTAAAAGTACCAGAACCATATAAGCGCGATTCTACTATCATCTTGAACGACAATATACCTATTCTTGGCATAAATGCCGAATAAAACAGAAACCAATTTGCAGTAACAATTTGAAACTATATATAATATAATTCATCAATAGTCACAAAGAAGCAATAGTAATAATTAGAAGAGAACATATGTTAGGGGACCAAAAGATGTGAAAATTAGTAAGCTTATTTTTACTACTACACTACTACAGAAAAGATGGTACAAGTCTATCACTACTACATGAAAAATTACAGTGGTAAAAAATAGTTAGCTTATAAAGTTCAAAGAGGTGAGAAGTAAACTCTCTCAAAATTCATGGGAAAAACAAAGAAACTCAAAACGGTTTCTAGCAAACATCATTTCAACATAGTGATACATCATCTTATAGAATTATGATTAAGGGGCAAATTTAAAGCATCATTTCATACATCAGCTATATCCAAGACGAGAACCATATACATTATACAGTATAATCAAACTACAAATGAAGGGTAAAAGTGCTAAACCTTTGGTACTGACTCTGTAATCAAGCTGGTTTCCAGTCCCTCACTGCAATTTTTCCGGTTCAACGTCCCCACATTCATCTTCTTCTTCCCCTGCAATTCAAGCATTTTTTCTCTATTAGACAAAATATCAAACACACGGAGAGCAAGCATAAGAAAATACTAGCACTCCCATTTTGGGATTTTACAGTCGACAACTACGTAACACCACACAGCCTTTCAGGCAAACAAAAATAGCCTAGCATCTCCATCACCCCAGAAATCACAAGAAAACGAGCAAAATTCTAAAAAGTATAAAACCCTAGGAAAATTACCCCCCAAACCCAGATTTTACCCCTGAATCTTAAAGAGGGAATAAGAGAAACTAAATAAACACAATCAGAGAGCAAAAATGAGACAGGATCAAGGGAAAAATGCTGAGTTCTTACCATTTGATAAATATAGGCAAAACATGCAAAGCAAAGTATCAAGTTAACACATCCTATGTCATAAATATAGGCAAAACATTGGATCTCAAGATCAAATTCAGATTTTATTAGTGCATCAAAATCATCATCCTTAGCCCTCTCTTCATCCTTAACTCCCCTTCTTCAGCATCAAAATCTTCATCCTTAGCCCTCTCTTATTGACGATAAGACCGTCCTCTGAAAGTGACATTTGAACACTATTCTGAACTAATGAGAACACATAAATTTTCAATAAAACAAACCCTAACATCTCCACAAGCCCAAAAATCGCAATAAAATAAGCAAAATTTTAAAAAAAGTATATAAAACCTAGAAAATTCACCCCCCCCCCCCCTTCACACATTTTACCCCTAAATCTCAAACAACTAATGAAGCAACTCCATAATGGGAATTAGAGGTAAAGAAAGAGGAAACATCGGGGACTTATTGATGAGTTCTTACCATTTCAGATGAAGCGCTGTTTTAGGGGCTGACGCTGATGGGAGAGATGCGAAAATGTAATTCGGCAACTCCTATTAGAGATACGCCAAGATGTCGACGACGATGGGAAAAGTTTTTCGATGGCATCAATAGGTCGGAAGAGAAGGCATCTCGATTTCTGTGTGGGGGAGTGAGGAAGACGTTGCCTTTGAGTAAGAAGGAAACATGGAAGAAAACATGGACTGCAGAAGAAAATGATTTAGGAAAATATAGGAGAATAGGAGAAATAAGCTAAAGGGGCAAGGTCGTCATTTTAGGTTATTTGAAAATTTTCTTTTATTATAATAAGGGCAAGATGGTATTTCCACAAAATTAGGCAGTAAACTAGTTTACTAGAAAGTCAACATGGTCAAAGATTATTTTGGCACTTTTGGAGATTGCATGGTTATATTGGCACTTTCAGCCTAAGGCCAGGGTCAACTTAGTCACTAGTGTTTATATATAGAAAGTCAAGTAAAGTTTGACCGTTGATTAGTTAAAGTCAACTTAGTTACTAGTGTTTACATATAGAAATTCATGTAAAGTTTGATCGTTGATTAGTTAAAGTCAACTTAGTTATTAGTTTTTATATATTGAAAGTTAAGTAAATTTAGACCGTTGATTAGAAAAATTCAACCTAGTTATTAGTGTTTATATGCTGAAAGCTGAGTAAAGTTTGATCCTTGGTTAGTTAAAGTCAGCTCAGTCACTAGTGTTTCTATATAGAGGGAGTCAAGTAAAGTTTAACCATTGATTAGTTAAATTCAACTTAGTCACTAGTATTTATAAATAGAAAATCAAGTAAGGTTAGACCATTGATTAGTCAAAGTCAACCTAGTTATTAGTGTTTACTTATTGAAAGTCAAGTAAGATTTGACTGTTGATTAGACAAAGTCAAACATTTTTATTAGTATTTATTATGTACTAATTCAAATAAAGTTTAACCGCTAATTAGCTGAAGTCAACTTTGTTATTAGTGTTTATATATTGAAAGTCAAGTAAGAGTTGGCTGTCGATTAGTTAAAGTCAACTTTGTTATTTGTATGTAGAAAGCCAAGTAAGGGTTGACCTTGGATTAGTTAAAGCCAACTTTGTTATTATTATTTTTATGTTGAAATCCAAGTAAGGGTTCACCGTGGATTAGTTAAAGTCAACTTAGTTATTAGTGTTTATATATTGAAAGTCAAGTAAATTTTGACCGTTGATTAGAGAAAGTCAACCTAGTAAATTTTGTCACGACTCGCGACGGGTAGGGAGGGCTTGGGTCTGGTTAGGCTCGAGGATGAAAGATAACGTCTCGAGGGGCTCGGGTCTAGCTAGGCTCGAGGATGAAAGATTTGGTCTCGAGGGGCTCGGGTCTGGCTAGTGGTTCTCGGGGGGTTAAAAGGCTTCAGTGGTCTCAAGGGCTCCTGGCCTAGAGGACCCGAGGTCTCGAGAGGTTCGGCTCGCTACCTCAAGGGCTTGCAGTTGCGAGGTCTCGAGAGGTTTGGCTCACAACCCGAGTTGAGGGCTTGCGGCCTCGAGGACCCGAGGTATCGAGGATTGGTCTCGAGATGGTAACATCTCGAGGGGTGATGGACTTTCAGGTTCAACTCGAGTCGAGGGCTTTTGGCCTCGAGGACCCGAGGTCTCGAGGAGATGATGTCTCGAAGGAGGATGGGATTACGGGTGTGACATGTCTCAAGGGGATGATATCTCGAGGGCTGGTCTCGAGAGGGTCATGGATTTTTGGGTTCGACTCGAGTCGAGGTCTCGAGGGGATGTCTCGAGCACCCATTGGTCGTGACTCGCAACGGTCTCGTCGCGAATCACAAAAAGTCCATCACCACCTCCATGATTTAACATGTGGTGCATTCCCGGGCTTTGTCATCAACTATTTGACCATAGATGCAAGGACCGAGACTCGATCCTCGAGCTTTCCACTATTTAAATAGTCACTTGCGGGCATTGGATTTCTCCTTCTCAAATTGGCTCTTGAGCTAAAGTTTCTTGATTTTTCTGCTGGCTCCTCATACAATTGCATAGTCTCGGAGGATGTTTTGTTCCCAAGGGTGCCACCACAAGAACTTCTTACTAACCTTTGATCTTCATCAAGAAGGCCATTGTAGAAGTAATAAACCAAATCCCCTCTGAATAACCGTGATAAGGGCAACTTGCAAGAAGCTTCTTGAACCTCTTCTAATAGTCAAAGAGAGATTCTTCATGCCATTGGAGGATGTTGCTTATGTCCTTCTTCAAGGCGGCGGATCTAGAGGCTGGAAAGTATTTGGATAGAAACTTCGTTTTCATATCAAGCCAACTCTTAATGCTCTTGGGCGGTAGGTAGTGGAGCCAATCTATTGCACCTTACCTTAGTGTGAACGGGAATGGCTTCAACTTATAGAAATCTCCATCCTCTCCATGGGGGACCGTGCCACCACACAAGAAGTGAAATTTGGTGAGGTGTTTGTTGGCATTCTCCCCTTGCCTACCAAGGAAAACGGGTAGCATGTTGATGAACCCGGTCTTTAGCTCAAAGTGCCCGTTCGGTCCAACCATGGGATACTCGATGCACATTGATTGTTGATTGAGGTTGGGGGCCATGATGTCTCTTAACAAAGCTTTCCCAAAGGAATCTCTCTTTGGTGGAGAGGAGGAGCTCGCCCTTGGAGAGGAAGATGTTGAGGTCCCCCTCCCGGATGCTCATCTTCATGCTCAATTTGATGTTCCATAGAGGAAGATGTATCCACAAAATGGTCACTAGGAGGGGTGTTATTCAGACTTTCCAAAGAAAGCCTCCTAGCCCATCTCAAATTCAACTCTAACTCGGGGTCATAGTGTAGGGGTTCTTGTGAAGAGGATCGCGTACGAACCATACACCAAGAACTCGAACAATACGTCTCTAAGTCAAGTGAAAATGGAAAATCAACTAAGAAATCAGAATAAAAGAAAACTAACAAATATTTACAAATAGCATATAATCACACATAATAAGCCCAAACACTTAAAAATAAATGCCTCTTCCCCGGCAGCGGCGCCAAAATTTGGGCCGTACCTCTTAAAGTTAATACTTGCTTCCTATTTACAATTAAGAAGATAATGGAAAGTTGGGATCATCCATGAGAATAGGGATCTTTCCTAGTGTTTAAACATATATAGGAGAAAACATACTAGATTTAAGCATATATAGATACATATAAAAGCATGTAAAAAAGGGTGTTTTGGTTGGTTTTTGGTCCTAAGTTATAAAATTGAAAGACAACAATAAGCAAAGAAAGAGAACTATGCTAATCATGCAATACAACTAAAGATATGATGAAAACAACAATTAACGGAACCTTGGATGAATTGACTTCCACTTCCAAGCCTTTTCTCCATCATTGAACATGCAACCTATTTACTACTTTCACTACTTGTTGTGAAGACTAAACTTCTATCCTTCTTAGATAGTAGTTTGCAAGAGTGAATTTGACATGTGTTGTCAAACCTCACCAATGACTCTCGTAGTCGAAACATGACTAAAAGTATCCCATTGATGGCATTTAGCACAAAGAATCAACAAGCTTGGCAACACTTATAAACACTACAGTGTGTCTAAGCATTTGACCAATTCATGTATTTACACGAGATTAGTCAAGAACGATTGACATTCATAGACTTCTCTCATTTACTACAAGAAACAAACATGACAAAGAGTTCAACATTATCATATTAATCTAATAATTATCAATCCATCAACACAATCAAAAGCTCTAAATCATACTCTTGGATTCCTATCAAGAAAAGGGGAAATCAACCCATTTCCCCAAACCCTAACAGGCATATCATACAAGTACTTCATATACTCAAGCTTTCAATAACATTAATGACATCAACAAACACATTCAATACTCAATAAATGCATAATAGTAGGAGTATTAAATAGGCTACAAATTGTTCTTAAGACATGGGCTTGGAAGTCTTAGTCAATTGCTCCGAAAAACTAGATTTAGCTATATGAGTTCATATTAATTAATGTTAAACAATTAAACATAATACAAGAGAATTCAAAGATGAAAATGGAAGAAAATAGGGTTCTAAATAGTACCAAAAAAGCAGATGAAGAAGATATGAATGAGAGGAAAACGAGTGCTATTTATAGTACAATAAGGATAAAGTTAAATTCTGGCCACCCGTTGGTGGCGACTCACGATGGGCTCGACGCGACTCGCGACGAGTGCCCAAATTTAATCCTGTTTTCTTTTCTTCTTCTTGTGGTAAACATTTATCTTCATAGCAATTCCTCTCATTTTTCAAGTCTTCAATGTCTTCAAAATTGGTCTTCGATGGCCTTCAGTCTTCTTGTCTTCAAAGCAAGTCTTCAAAAGTCTTAAAAAATGTGATCTTTTATAGCCTTCGGTCTTCATGCCTCCGTGTTTTTCCCTTGTCACGCAAAATCCACTTAGAAGAGGTATAAGAGCGTAAAGTTTCTCTTACCCCTCCTAAGAGAATTTCAAGGTAAAACACAAGCTCTTGATAATAAAAGAGCACAAAAGTGACCCAAAAAAGTACTAAATTATGCACATAAAATGGACATATCTGGAGAACGCAATATACCACCCCTGGTGGATATTTTGGGAAAGAAGGTTGAGGTTGTGCTTGATACCCCTCTCAAGGATATCCAAAGTAGGGGAATGCTAGCATGGGCTGGGAAACATTACTGGTAGGTATCTCCATGACCGTTGAAGGTACCATGTCTCTCGATATACCTATAGGTACCGAGAGATGCGTAACTTGATGTCCAGCAACTACTAACATCTGAGCTGCTTGCGCTAGATCTGGCTATGAACCAACCACTCCCATAGCTTGATTTGCTTTCACAACCCATTCATAGGCCACAAAATGGGAATCCCCAGAATCCAATCTCTTTCATCGTACGACCCAGCTGGTATATTTTGTGCAGGATTCATGATCCCTACTATCCTCCGTATGCCTCAAAGGTCCAGCTACATCTTGAGAGACCTTGAATATCAGCGGACTAGGCTCGATGCAGCCTTCCATTACTTCCTGGCCACCAGTCAGGACTTGCAATGCTCCCGACTCACCTACCGAGGCTTGAACCATTTTGCGCTCAATGTTTTGGGACACTGAAGGGTTAACCATCATTCTTCTTCTTCTTCTTCGATATGGGGATTGTATCTCGTTAGTGGCACATGTCCCCTTCAACCTTAACCTCTCACTTCTTCGAGTATTCATAGAAGTGGACATAAACCAAAAGACCCAAATTTGACTAAATTGGTCCTACTGGGCGTGCCAATTGACGCATTTGGAAACCGATCAAGCTGTTCTATTGAATCCTTTGGTCGAGATCTACAAGAAAACATTCCCTAGGAGGTCCCTGGGGAAAACTCTCTGATGCTTAAGTCAGAGGTATACTCAAATACGTATAAATTTGTGAATGAACAATAATGAATGCATACCTGGTATTTATACTGTCTAGTTAAATACTATTTCCCCTAATTATAAATCTTAGTTTCCCTTAAATACGGTCTTTGATTATTCCTTATATTAATATATTTATTGGGCCGAAACAGGCCCCCATCATGCTTCCGGAGCCTTCACTCAGCTAGACTATCATCAAATTCACCAAAAGTTGTGGGTTATTTTTTATGGAATTGTGTCATTCAATAAATGTGATTTTTCTTACTTCCTACGTTCCACCTTACTTTTTAGACATTATTCTATATTAAAATTTGGCTGCATCTTTGAATTAATATATTGAACAATAATATTATCGTTTGTGTAAAAGTGTATAGGGATTGTGTAAAACAGACTTGTATTCATTCAAGATATCGACATGTATTTATACAAGAGGTTTCTTAGAGAATAAGAAAAATTATGGTAACCTAATCATTAACAACTTTGGTTTTCCATAAATACATATTATATTCCAATACCCCCTTCCCCCCACAAGCTCATGAAGGTGGAGCGACATGAAGTTTGGATCGAAGAGTAGCAAAACGAGCGGTACCAACGACCTTAGTAAAAATGTCAGCAATCTTATCAAGGGAGAAAAAAGACAAACCACCAAAGAACCATCTTCAACCTGCTCACGAACAAAATGATGATCAATCTTGGTATGCTTAAACCTCTAATAAAAAATAGGGCTGGCCGATATATAAGTAGCACTAATATTGTCACACAACAGAATAGGTGGAGGCAAAAGAGGTGCGTGAAGCTCATGTAACAACTGTTAAAGCCAAATGAGCTCAGTGGTAGCAAACGTGATTGCGCAATATTCCACTTTCGAGCTGGATTTGGCAATAACCCATTGTTTCCGAGAAGACCAACTGATAAGATTGTCACCATAATAAACTACAAAGCCATGCTGTGAACAACAATCATCCCTATCAGACACCCAACTAGCATCAGAATAAGAAACAAGACAATGATTAGTACAATGCCAAAGATGAAGACCAGAAGTAATAGAACCATTCAAGTAACACATAATTCTCTTTACAGCAGACCAATGAAGCTCAGCCAGACTGTACATAAACTGACAAACACGATTAAATGCATATGAAATCTCAAGATGAGTAATCGTTACACAATACAAATCACCAACAATACCGCGATACAAATGAGGGTCACGCAAAAGATCACTATCCATGACAAGACGCGAAGCCGGTTCAGCTGTTGAGGCAATAGGCTTTGCATCAATAATTATAATGTGTTCTAGGAGATCATAGATGTACTTTTATTGAGATAAAATAGCACCATCCTTTGAGTTAGTAAACTCAATGGCCAAACAATAATGCAGAGGACCAAGATCACGAAGAGAAAAAGTATTATTCAACTTCACAAGAAACTTATAAATGACAGTCAAAGAAGAACTAGTAATAATTAGATCATCCACAAAAACGTGAAGATAGAGAATAATCTTTCCAGAGTGACGAATGAAAAGTGTAACATGAAGTAACAAAGCCTTGATCATGAAGAAAAATGCATAGTTTCGTAAACCAAGCACGGGGCGCCAGCTTGCATCAGCAAATTTAAAATAAGAAGGAATTAAAGGAGTATCAAAAGAGGTGGATTTGGGAGAGGTGGAAGGGGGACGGTTGCCAGTGAGAAGGGGGCAGAGCTCGGACGAGCTGACAACCGCAGGGAGCCAGTAGCGCGGATGGATGGCTAGAGACATACGACACGACAGGGTCATTCGGGGAGGAATCCCTAACCAAATGCTGGACATCGGGTACAGTTGCGGTGGAGCTGGAGCCGATGAAGGCCGGTGCGTCGGCAATGACACAGCCCAACCTCCGAGCTAGCGGATCTGGTCAGCGGCCGTGGAGAACTGTTAGATTGAAATTGTTTAATTTTAGATTTGATTTATGTTTCAACCATTTTTTGAAAAAATTGAAAGTAATGAAGAACTTGTGATTTTTGTGAAAGAAAATAAATTCAAACAAAGTTTGTACAATCATCAATAATAATAAGAAAATAACGATTTCCATTAAATGAAGAATTTGGGGCCCCCAAATATCATAATACATCAAATCAAATTAAACCGTACTAGGATCATGAACATGAGAAATTTGCAAATGATGATTTTTCCAAGTTGACAAGATTTACAGATACTTTTAAAAATATTCTAAGAAACATGTAATTGAAAACGAGAAATAAGATGCCTAAGAGATAATTCATGAGAATGAGCGAGACGCTCATGCTAGGTTTGGAGATATGTCTTAGCACCAAGAAATCACAAGAGAGAGCGAAAATAGAGTACGTGGGTGGATTTAGGCGTTAAAGGCCATTCTTATTGGTTCATGTTAGGAGCGTCCGACCTTGCAAATCCTTAAAAAGATAATAATTAGGAAAGAATAACATAAGCATTATTGTCATATGCGAGTTGAGAAATACTTTACAAATTCTTACAGATATTAGGAACAAATAAAATACTATGCAATGGACATATTTATTCGAGGATTGCAAAAATAGATAAGCCAAAATGAGTAACAGGAAGAGACCTACCATTACCAAGTTGTAAGCTATCATTGCCAGTGTAATAAGAATGAACAAAAGATTACCTAAATTTGAGGTGACATGACTTGTAGATCCAGGGTCGAAGAACCAAACGGGATCCAGAAAAGCAAAGGTGAGGCACCAAGGGATGCAACATAAGCTTGGCTTGCAACTGGTTGCTAGTTACTTCACCTACCACAGACGGTATTGTGTGGCAGACGTGGCTGAGTAGCTAGAAACTCCGTGATGTTTAGGCATTGCCAACAGCTGAGGGCCTCATGTCTCTGGTGACGACAGATTTGGCAAGGAGGTGAGAAGAGGACCTGTCATTGGACGAAAAGTTGGTTCGAGCTGCGACATTGGTGGCAAAACCCAGAATGGCCACGTTGAGTTCTTAAATCCGAGCTTCTTCCTGAAGTAACATGCCAAGCAGTTGATTTGAGGGGACACTACCAGAGAAAATAGTGAAGGCAGTGTGAAGGACGGCATAAGGAGCATCAATACCTTGGAGAACACATTCAACAAACTCATCGCCACAGACAAGGTGAGAGCATTCCGCTAGTGAATCAGAGAGGGTACGATTCTTATCCACATATTCAAGAATTAAGAGAGATCCCTTGGAAAAATTATGAATTTGGTGCTTCAGATTCATCAAATTGGCGTGAGTTTGCGCACAAAACATCTGCTCCAAAATAAGCCATGCGTCGGAGGTAGAGATTGCACAAATGACATGAGTGACAAGGGAAGACTAAATAGTTGATTGAATCTAGAGTAGCACCAAGATGTCCTTCTTCCTCCAAGTAACAAAATTTGGATTGACCTTTTGTGGAGATGGTGGCTTAGATGAGTCTGAAGCGGCTTTAATATATTCATCCGGGGTCGATCATGGAAAAAGAAATGAATCAAGATCATAAGAAACACAAGGATTTGACTAAATGATGCCATAGTGAATAATTATTGCAATAAAGATGCAATTCAAGAACAGGGAGGGGGTGGCCCAACTGCTGCGATGGGATGTAGGTCGCTACTGGCTGAGCTGCCGCCGGTGAGCTAGGCTTGACGTAGGGAGGCTGGCATGGATATGATGGAAGCAGATCTAGAGAAGACGACTTGAATGCGAGCTGGAGAAGAGACAAAGGCACAAATGTCGACTCGGGTGAGGGTACATAGGGAAGTGGCTCAAGATGACCAGGATAGGGAAAAGTTGTTTCATAAAAAATAACATTCCTAGCAATATAGACACGATTTGTAGGTATATTTAAACACAAATAACCTTCATGATTAGAACTATAACCAACAAAAATGCACGGGGAAGAGCGATATTCAAGTTTATTAGCCTATATGGACACAAGAAAGGATAACACATACATCCAAATGTTTTAAGAAAATCATAGTCAGGAGGTTTATGGTGAAGAGACTCATATGGAGAGTTTTGATTAAGAGTGGGTGATAAATTATGATTATGAAAATAAACAGAAGTATGAAATACATGTTCCCAGAAGGTGATAGGAAGACGAGGTAGACAGAGAAGTGAAAGACTTTTTTCAACAATCGTCATGTGATGACATTCAGCTGCACCATTTTGGGACTAAGTATGAGAAGCATAAATACAATGAACAATGCCTTGAGACTGATGGTAAGTTGAAACTGCATGAAATTCATCCCCAGTCAGATTGAAATTGTTTAATTTTAGAGTTGAACTGTGTTTTAACCATTTTTTGAAAAATTTGAAAGTAATGAAGAAATTGTGATTTTTATGAAAGAAAATAAACCCAAACAAATTTTGTACTCCCTCCATTTTTTTTTTCATTGGCACACTTACTAAAAGTGGTATTTTTTTTAATTGGCACTTGCTATTTTGGGCAAGTTTAAGGTTTTTACATTCACTCATTTTACTTTTTCTTCTTTCAATTCAATTTCATCTACTCATTTAGCATCTCCTCAATTCTAACACCAAAAGAGAGGTGCCAATGAAAAAAAATGGAGGGAGTACAATCATCAATAAAAAATAATAAAATAATAATTTCCATTAAATGAAGAAACTGGGGCAGGACCCTATACATCAGAATACACCGAATCAAATGGAATCGTACTATGTTCATGAACATGGGAAATTGGTAAATGATGACTTTTTCCAAGTTGATAAGACTCACAAATACTTTTTAAATTATTCTGAGAAATAGGAAAATGAGAAATAAGATGCCGTTGCCAGCATCGCGTGGAAGACGTGGCGGTGAGCTGGAAACTCCATGATTTTTAGGCGTTGCCAATAGTTGATGCCCTCATGTCCCTGGCGATGGCAGATATGGAAAGGGGGGGGGGGGCGAGAAGAGAACCTATCAATGGATGAAGAGGTGGTCAGAGCTGCGACATTGGCGGTGAAACCCAGAATGGCCACATTGAGTTCTTGAATCCGAACTTCTTCCTGAAGTTATATGCCAAGAAGTTGATTTGAGGGGACACTACTAGAGCGAATATTGAAGGAAGTACAAGGGTGACATAAGGAGCATCAAGACCTTGGAGAGCACATTCAACAAACTCATCGTCACTGACAAGCTAAGAGCATTTCACTAGTGAATCAGAGAGGGTATGCTTCTTCTCTACATATTCAAGAATGAAGAGGTATCCCTTCGAAAAAGTCTGAAGTTGGTGGTTCAGATGCATCAAATTGGCGCGAGTTTGCACATAGAACATCTGCTCCAAAATAATCCATACGTTAGAGGTAGAGCTTGCACGAATAACATAAATAAGCAGGGAAGGCAAAATAGTTGGTTGAATCCAGAGTAGCACCAAATGACCCTTTTTCCTCCATGTAACAAAATGTGGATTGACTATTAGTGGAGATGGTGGCTTGGATGAGTCTGAATCGACTTCAATAAATTCATCTGGGGCCAATCTTGGGAAAAGAAGCGAATCAAGATCATAAGCAAAAAGAGTAGATTTGATTGAAT
Organism: Rubia yunnanensis; assembly: GCA_037428765.1. Classification (NCBI taxonomy): domain Eukaryota; kingdom Viridiplantae; phylum Streptophyta; class Magnoliopsida; order Gentianales; family Rubiaceae; genus Rubia; species Rubia yunnanensis. The sequence goes on along the minus strand of CM075069.1, from coordinate 55,891,116 downwards.
GATGCCATAGTGAATAATTATTGTGATGAAGGCACAATTAAAGAACATGGAGCTTGAAGTTAGGGGTTTGATCATAGGTGAAAGCTATGAGAGGCCATAATTATCGGAGAACATATCATCAAAACCCATGGTGGTGGCTGTTATAGGAAAATGAGGGCGGCAGTGGCAGAAATTAAGGGTTAAAGGTGGCGACCGTGTAGGGTATTGAGAGGGTGGGCGGCGGAAATTTTTGAGAGTAATAGGCTAGGGTTTTTAAAAATTAAGAGAGAAGATCAGGTTTAGGCTGATACCGTGTAAACTGTACACAAATTCTGTAAAACTGACTTGTATTCATTCAAGATATCAACATGTATTTATACAAGAGGTTGCTTAGAGAATAAGCAAAACTATGGTAACCTAATCATATACAACTTTGGTTTTCTATAAATACATATTATATTCCATTAGTATTTAATATTGTTGAATTTGTTGTAATAAGTAATTTCTAAACATAACTTTTTATTTTCCCCTATTATACGTAGTTAAATATATGAGAAAAGTGCATGTATAACCCTATATTGATGAAAGTGCAAATATAACCTTGCGAAATGAAAGTGCAGATATAACCCTGCGATAATTGAAAGTGCAAATATAACCCTGGTCAGTCCATGTCGGAATAATGGCTTTAGGGTTATATTTGCACATATGTATAATAGTTAGGGTTATATTTGCACATATGTATAATAATTAGGGTTATATCTGCACTAAAAAATAACTCAGGGTTATATTTGCACTTTCTGTAACATATATGGTTATATTTGCATATTACCCAAATATTAATGGTCAAACATATTTTTTGAACAACGCGATAATAATTGGTATGCGATTTAAGCTGGGACGAAGATAGACCTATAGTTGGATGATTAGTTATAAAAATATTTAACTCAGTTATTTTTAGTGATCAGAATGTTTAATTGGAAATTGATTTCGATCGGATAGCATTAATTGTATTGACTGGCCTGCAGCTTATATTGGACCTATAAAGTTACAAACAAAGTATTACTCTGTCCCAGCCGAATGTGCACACTTTTTAGTCAAGTTTGTCAGGTCATGTTTGACCAACGATAACTTTAGTTACGTATATTAACAGTATGTTAAAATTTGATATTTAGAAAATACATCATGCAGGGTATCCAGCAATATCTCACATGATGATATTGGTGTCTATATACTAGTTGAAAATTATGGTCAAACATGCCTTGAGAAAGTTGACCAAAAAGTGTGCAGATTCGGCTGGGACGGAGGTAGTATTAAATTGGTTAAAATATATAACTATAGTTCATTACTAAGTAAAAGAGAATTGTTTATTAAGAAAAAAAATGAAGCAAATTAAAACGGATGAAATCACTCCTTCTCTCTCTCTCTCTCTCTCTAGGTGTGATTACACACTCCTATGTGTACTTTCCCAATGGCTCAGAAACCCTGATTGGCGTTTAACGCATTCATGGGCAGACCGTGTGGCCAGGAATTGGCAAAGAAAACACAGGGTTGAGTAAGAAATGAAGGAGAGGAAAAGTCAGAGAATGAATCATTAGAGAAGAATGGAGTTGATAAAAACAAGAATGGGATTTCAAGAAGAATGGGGGATTGAAGGGAGTAATTAAAAATGAAGGCGTCGATGATAGAATTACTTCAAGAAAAATGACGATGACGGAATACTTAACCATGGTGCAAGGAGAAAAATCTCTAGGGTTTAACCCACCAGTCAAAAGAAAGATGCAAAAATCAGAGGGAAGCTCAAACCATAAAGATGAAAAACTGGAAGCAAAAGGTGAAAAGGCAAGAGATAGATTTCATTGTTTACAGAGGATCTGAAAGAAGTAAAAGGCGAAAAGGCAAGAGATAGATTTCATTGTTTACAGAGGATCTGAAAGAAGTAAAATATCAAAAGCCAATTACAATGGAAGGTATGGAAATGGAAGAGATAACTGATGAGGAGGTCAAAGAGAGCATGAAGTAGTGGGAATTAACAACAATGTGTATTGTGCTGGGAAGTAATACAGCTTTCAAGATAATTGAATAATTCTTTGCCAGAATTTGGGAAAAAACAATTGAAGGTATAGATGATTGAGAAAGGAAATTTCTTAGTTAAGTTCATATCAAAATTGTGTAGAGATTAGATTGTAGAATATGGAGACGTCTTCTTTGATGGAAAACCAGTTATCATTAAATGATGGTCCCCCAGTGTTGATTTCTTAGAACTGAATAATATACTTGTTTGGGTGTTGTTTCCTGCATTACCCATAGTGCACTAGCAACCGAGAATGATTAGCATAATTGTGAGTTCGGTAGATTAACCTATATGCCTGGATAGAGTACGCTGGATAATGAAAGACTAACGCATGCCAGGGTAAAGATTGAGGTGGAAATTAGTGACTTTGTGTCTGATACAATTTTGTAAGGAAAATAAATGAAGAGAGAAGATAGCCTCCCTTTTTCGTACCACTAACTACTAGAATATAACTTAGCTAATGAATCCTTCAAACCCTAGGAGACTAAAGATCCTTATATAGCACATGTCTTACCATTTTACACCACTCATCCAGCACAACCAGTGTAATACTGCACAAGGCATCATTTGGAGGTCGTTCTAGTGCCTTCTAAGCGCTCGAGTCATGCTGAATTGCACAGCCCGTCGGCTGGAGGCCTTCAATCCAGCATGTTCTTGCAAAATGTGCCAAGTTGCACATCATATTGGTCAGCCCTTCAGCTTCCTGCATTCTTTGAGCATGGGCTATGCAGGTTTGCATGCCCCATCTTCTTGTGTTCGTTCCTCAGCACGATCTACATCACGGGTCGTGCCAGTTTACATGGCCCTTGTCATTTATTTTACTCTTCCGGACATCGCTCTTTTCTTCGACCAATCTATCTACTATCACATTTTGACTCATGTCTTTCAGTCCTCTATCATCCTTGCGAATGACCTTCACTAAACTACTCTAAAGTGCTTACGAGTGATCTACAAATAAGCTCAAAAAATAGAATCTAGACGATTGTAAGGAAAAAATTCATTAGACTTAAATTAGGTTACAAAATGAAGGATTTATAAAGAAAAACCAAAAAAAACAGTCATCTTAGCCCATATGGTGTAAATCTACCTAAATCTAGCAATCAAAAGATAACAAAAAGATATTTTAAATGCTTCGGAAAATTCACGCATTTAGCATCTCATCAAATCCCCCTGGGAGGTCGTCGTTGTACCTCTCAAAGTTATAATTTATAAGCCCTTGATGCTTACTAAATACAATTAAGTAGATAGTGGAAAATCGGGGTCGTCCACGAAGAAGAGGGATTTTCTTAAGTGTTTAAACACAAAAGGTTGATATTATGCTAGAAGTACAAATATATAGATATATAAAAGCAAGTAAATGGGGGTGGGAGTGGGGGTGGTTGGTTGGTTTTCCTAAGTTATGAAATTAAAATACAAGATAACTAGCAAAGTCAAGTAACTATGCTAATCATCAAACAAACTAAGAAAAAGAGTTTAAAACTACAAAAGACAAAGCCATGGGGGCAATTGACATCCACTTCCAAACCAAATGTAAATCATTGAACCATTCACTCATTCTATCACATTTGTTACCTATGGGGAATGTTATCACTTCCCATTCAAAGATCAACAATCATTCCTTCTTAATAATAATTTGCAAAGACAAACAATGACCATTTGCAAACCTCATTGACAATCACACTGGAAAATCACATCATAAATGAAGTAAAACATAGCATTAAGAACACATGAATGCTAAATAACAAAGGCTTCAAGAACGAGTGACATGATCTATTCACTACTTCCACTACTTGTTGTGAAGATAAATCTTCTATCCTTCTTAGATAGTAGTTTGCAAGAGTGAATTCGATGTCTCCTGTCAAACCCTTCCAATGACTCCCTTAGTCAAAACACGCTAAAAGTATCCCATTGATGGCATTGGGAACGAAGAATCAACAAGCTTGGCAACACTTATAAACACTACACCCTGTCTAAGCATTTAACCAATTCATGCCTTTACACAAGATTAGTCAAGAATGATCGACATTCATGGACTTATCTCATTTTCTACAGACAAAAAACATGAAAACGAGTTCAACATCACACATTCATCTAGTAATTATCAACACATCCACGTCATTAAGAAGTTCTAACTCATGCTCTTGGATTCCATATTAAAAGAGGGGATAATTAGCTACTTTCACCCAACCCTAACAAGTAATCATACAAGCAATTCATATGCTCAAATTTCCAACAACATCAATGCCATTAAAAATTCACATTCAAAGCTCAATAAATGCACAATAGAAAAAAAACTAAATAGATAGGTATTATTCTCAAGACATGGATTTGGAAGTCTCAATCAATTGCTCCCAAGATTAAATTAACCTAGATAATTAAAAGACATGATTAACCTACAAAAACTAAGAAAAGAAAGAAAAGAAAATTAGGGCTTTTGAACCCAGAAAACTGCAGGAAGAAGGAGTTTTAGAGGAGAGGATAGGATTTAGTATTTATAGTACAAAAAAGTAAGAAAGTTTCTAGCCACCTGTCCGTCACGACTCGCGACCAATCCATCGCGAGTCGCGCCGAGCCCAGTTTCAGCATATTAATTTCTCTCTTTTTTTTGTTTCAATTCCTCCTCTTCCCTTCACTTATCTTCAGTTCTTCAAGTCTTCAAAAGCTCAAATGCAAGTCTTCATATCTTCAAAGGTAATTTTTAAACTCTTCAAAGTCTTCAAACAATTTTCCTTGTCACACAAAGTCCTCTAGAAAAGTAACAAAAGCGTAAAAGTCACTTTCAAATCTTCTTAGAGAATTTCAAGGAAAAATGCCACATCTAGATCACAAAAGTGTACACAAGTGAATTCTAAAAGTCCTAATATAACCATATAAAATGGGCACATCAAACCTCCCCGCAATTAAACCTTACTGGCTCTCGAGTTAGAAAAGATTCAAGCACACAAAAGAATTCATATGTCCACATCCTAAACTATTATTCCCCCAATCAAAACCTCAAAAAAAACTCTTAATATCGTAAATCCCAATATCAAAGTTCAAATGAGATTTTTTCAGACACACAACCCCAATTCCTAAATCTAACCAAACCTACCACTTATCAAATCACTACGCATAAAAAGGTTTCAAAGTCCCAAATTGATAATCCCAAAGTCCAATGACACAAAATAAAGTTAAAACCATATGAAAGTTTAAAGCATATACTTCACTTCATACCAATTTATCAACCAAAAATCCAATGACACAAAATGAAGTCAAAACCATATATGAAGTTCAAACACATACTTCAACCTATGTCAATATATCAACCAAAATGAAGTATAAAAGAATTAAGAATTTCATAACCATATTTCTTTTAACAACCCACTAAGTTACCCAATCCCAAGATGTCTCAAGATGTTGAGCTACCCGATCCATCCATATGAAAACCATAACTTTATGACTCCAACGCCGGTAAATGAGTGAAATCATAGCATTTTCCTTTTTTTCCTCTTTCTCTCCTTTTGCCTAAGATTCCTTTTGGGTTTAACATCATGTTTCTTTGGCTCACATCTCACCTTTTTCCGCAATTTAGTCTCTGATTTTTGCCCTTTCGAGTTTTCGACCTATCCGGGCACCCAATGTTGCCTAAGTTTCCCTCTCGGGTTTTCAACTTAGCGGGTTTTCTTCTTCTTTTTTTTTTCATTTTCTATTTTTTTCAAAATTTCATTTTTCCTTCATTTTCTCATGTTTTTCCAATCAAAAGTTGCAAAAAGCATTCCAAATCAAGCTAGCATGCATGTGATTCCTCTAACCCCTCCGCGCACTTAAAATATTACATTGCCCTCAATGTAAACATGTAAGGCAAGAACAATAAAGCTCAAGGTAAGATATAGAGTGACTCCCGTTTCTCCACATAGTCACCGCTGATACGGCGCAATCCCATGTATTTGTATATAATCGTTCCCGAGATTGGTTTCAGAGCAAGATGGGGGGAGCAAAAGTGCCATAGAAAATTCACTCCTCGAGAAAAACATTTTCTCCTTGGAGCCGTTTGATCAAGAATAACTTCACAGAGAACAACATCAAACTCACAAGTATATAAGGATTTGTAATACTATGTTTAGCATCAAAAGTTAATAACTGTAGTATTCTCAAAGAACAACCAATCCATCATGCAATCACCACTATAAGATTTTCCAATAAAACTATCCAACATATATCGACACATAAGATTGCGTGGCTAATGCGAGGCAACGTGCGGCCACGCTGGTCACTTGAACAGGAAGAATTTGGGCACGGCCAGTGTGCGCCTGTACAATCGAGACAAGCCTTGAAGTGGGCCCTTGATCAGATCCTCACAACCAGCCCTCCTCCATGGGTACTTGCGCAGCCAACTCCAAACCCATCTCACAACTGCGTGCCTGCGCGGCCTCGCGCGCCAGCTCTTAGCCCAATCCCTCGCAGCCGCACGCCCAATGCATTTCATGGTGCGCCCACGCGTGAAGGATGTTAATGGCATAAAGATCATCAATTCTCCATCGACTAGCCTGGGTACTCTAGCGCGCGTCTGCGCCTCTGCACTAGTCCGCCAGCCTCGTGTCACGGCCTGCATCACGGACTAGTGTTTTGCTCTCGTGCATTTACCTCGCAGCATTTCCTTGCGTCTGTGCAATATCTTTATGCCAAGGCCTCGTGTCAGCTAACTCGCGTCAAGGTATCACACCAGGGATTCGCGCCACCGCCTTGCGCATAACGTTCGTGCTTCGCTCCTGCACGACCAGCATTCCCAATGCACGCCCGTGCGCCTTCTGTAGGCCTTGACTTATTTTGACCATTTTGTACTATAAATACCCCAAAACCTTATCTCCTTCTCTGCTCATTCATTCTACCCAAACTACTACCCTTACAAACCCTAGTTCTTTATTTATTTCTTCTCTTTAACTCTATGTTTACCATGGAATTTTGCTATTTGTTTATGGGTTTTCATAATCTAGTCTAAATATACTCTTGGGAGCAATTGGTAAGCATTTCTAGTATGAATTTGTGAGATTTGATTTATCTTATTTTGTGCTTTTATTATCAAGTATGCTTGGTACTTTCTTATGAGATTGATATATGATTTAGACTAGGATGATACTATAGTTGATGATTTGGATTTATTATGTACTAGGTTTTTGGTCAAACTTGGAAGACTTTGACTTTTAGTCAACGTGATTATTGTTAGTTAATGCTAGGTTGTAATTATGAGTGACAACTAATTATGATTGTTAATTGATGGGGTTTCTTAGACTTAGGATGAATTTTAATGGGTTTGACTAATTATCAACATGGTCCACTAATAACAATTATCATGAAGGCCGATCCTCGTAGTCGTTATTATAAATATATTTGTGATATCTACGTGTTTCTCGCTTGTAAGATATTGTGGTAGTTGTATTGGGTCTCCATGTGTATTGCTATCCTCAGGGAAGTCTATGATGCCGATCGTCTAAGGTGGCCTGAGGATAAGGATTATTACGTGGTGCCAATCGCTCACCCTATCTATAACCGAGGAGAGGTGAGAAATATCAACACTTGAAAGGTGTTTATAAGTTCTCCAAAATATGTGAGTAATGCATAAAAATAGGATAATTAATCTATGATCAAAGGATGACTAGAAATGTAAACCAATTCCGCCCAAGACTCGTATAATCGGAGTTAAGTTATTTGTGCTAATTGTGATCATAATTACTTTGCTTGCTCTAATTTTTGGTTCATTTATTTGTTAAAGTAGTCCTAGTGTTTTCAAGATAAAAAACCCCCCAACTTGGTTACCACACACGTAGAGTGACTTCTTTGTGTGCTTTTTAACTACGCTTTAACACTCGATAAAACCCCCTTTCCTCATGGATGACCTCATCTTACCACTAGATACTCTTTATAAGTTAGCCGTAATTCAGGCTTTACTATCTTTGAGAGGCACATCGGCGACCTCCTAAAATACAAGCAGGCATATTACCCATATACACCCACAAACACCCAATATTTTCAAATCTCAAGTTCCGTCCACATTACACAATAATGCTAATAAAAGAAAGTAAACACAAGATTCAAAGCATTACCCGAATTTAAATTCTGGGAGATGAAGAACACACAAGGAAAGCAAAAGAATTCTCTCTTTTGAGAGAAAGGCCCAAATTCGAATTTAGCTTCTTGTGAATTTGGAATGAATGTTTTGAAGTTATTGAGGTGTGATAAGTGCTCTACATTGATGGGAGGAGATATGGTGGGATTTTGATTCAGAGTATTAATGTTGTTTTCCAAATGGATTGTTTAGAATAGAGAGAGATAAATAAGAAGATAGTAATGATATGTGAAGAAAAATTCATTTTTGGGAGTTAAAGCTTCTTCAATTCATGTTCAAAGGAGGTGTTATGGCTTAGTGTAGTGCCAACTGGAACTACCCAATTCAGGGATGAAGAAAATTGTAGATCTGACAAGGCAAAAATGCTCAATTTGGCAAAATAAATTGCTAAAAATTCACATTTTTGTTTGTCTGTGATTTTGTTCATCTAGCAAGGGCTATGGCATGGCCGTGTAAGATGAAGACCTCATTTCAGTTTTTCTTACGGAGGCTGTGTAATTTGGAACAACCCGTGCCCCTAGATCACTCATGGGTATTTTCAGCCCATTTTACTACTTTTTCACCCCATATATATATCCTAATTCCTTCTAACCAAAACCACAAGACGCTATTCAAATTAATTTCAAACAAGAATCTCCAACTAAACTTCTTTGCAACACACAACTAACAACTAACACAATAAAAAAAATAAAATCAATGGAGAATTATTGTCGTTCTCACGACTTATTCCTACTTTCAAACTTCAACTAATTAAACCTTACCGTTGGGTCTCCGGAGTCACCATCCATGAGTCCACTCACGATAACATCTTTGTGGAGAGGTCTCCAGAAAGAGTCACCTTACATTTAAGCTCGTCCATCATTAGGAGTTCATGTTCAACTTTCATCAATGTTGACGCCTTAGCTTTTTCTTTAGGTTTAGGATGAGGCATATGCAGTTTTAACTCCTTCCCATGCTCCAAAAACTGCTGCATGTTAGTGTTCAAAGACATGGAAGAACAATTTATCGTAGGCATAGCAACACTAAAATCATGCAAGTCCCTAAAATCCTCAACATTTTCCTTCTTTTTTAAGCTTTTAATATGTAACCCCTCATTAATCATGCAAGGACTCACAATGTCACCATTCGTGCAAGACATCTCTAATTGATCAGTTACCTCATAATAATAAATACCATTGCATGCAAGAGAAGAGTTAAATGATCCATGACTAGATTTATATATTTGAAAGACAACCTTATCTATGTAATCTTCTAGAGTCAATGTTCCTAGGTGGACATATATCTTAGCCCCCGAAATTTTTAGAATTGGTCTCCCCAACAAGATTGGGGGTGAACCACCACTGCGCGACAAGTCAAGGACATAGAAATCAGCTGGTAACACTAATTTTCCAACTCCATCCATAACATCCTTAACTAGACCACTAGGACTAGCTTGGGATCTGCCAATTGGATTATCATCCTAGTCTCCCTAAGTTCCATAGATCAAGAGATTTATAAAGGCTAAAAGGAATGACATTAAGTGAGGCTCCAATATCTATCATGGCATCACTAACTTCTTTACCGCATAAGTTTTTGGGAATTGAGAACTTTTATGAGCTAAAGTGGCTAATACCCATATTTTCAATTTCCCTACCTTTTTCAATGGCTTAGGCTTCTTACTAGTACATACATTTTTTTTTAAAAAAAATACCATAGAGTGGGATTTGATCAATTACATCTAAGAGCAGGATACTTGGCCCGCACCACTTGAAAATTTTACAAATTTGGTTGTCATTGGGTGCCACTTTTTCTTTAATCATCAATGCCTCCGGAAATGGAGGTGGAGGGGTGACTTCCTTCATCTTAGTGGTAGAGGGGCCTTCCTCGGACTCCTCCTCAACAAGTTTCTCTTTCTCTTCAAGGGTGGACTTGGTTTTCTCTATAATTTGATCATCCTCTTGGACAATGTCCCTCTTGGCTACCTTCCCCTCTTTTCTATTCCCTAAATTCAGAGCACTCACATTACTTGGATTGATTTCGGGTTGGGAAGGTAACTTTCCAAATTATCTTGCTTCTAGTTGGCTAACCAAGGTGGCCAATAGCTCAACATGAACGCCAAGGCTCTTATTGCTCGGGAAAGCCCTTGTGCCAAACTCTTCAATAACTCGCTAGTCTTCTCCGCAAAGATCTCATTGATCTTTGTGACTTGAGCAATAGCCTCCATTAAATCCTTGCGCTCCAACATGTAGATGGCCTTATGGTAGTTTGAAGTCCCTCACCCCCTCGTGTAGGGTTGTGGTGGAGCACCTCCCCGGATGTACCCTCATTTTCCACCCTTATACACATTTCATTGATCTTGTTTGTTATCACGTTAACAAAAATTAGGGTGGTCATGGTAGATGGGGTTGAACATGTTGGTGTAGGGGTCTTGATTGCAGTTGTCTTCTCCTTGGTTCCCTCAAAACCTTTGTGGTTTCCCCTACCAAATTACCAATTTTCCCCTTGGTACTCCAGTGCCTTGAATTCTTCAAACTCATCCGCCACTTTAGGACACATGTCTATCGGGCGGTCTAGGTAAAAACTCCACAAATCTTGGCTTGGTGAAGTATCCCTTCATAGACTTTTTCATCATAGAAGCAAGAGCCTGGACTTACTCCAATTTTAGGGAGTGAGTCGGTTCATCCATCACCTTAGTCCGTGAAAAGATTCTAAACTATCGTGTCCCATTAGCCATATCTTCAAAGAGTGACATCACATCCTTCAGACTCTTGATGGAAATCTCCTCATTGCATCCGATGTTCACCATTCTCATGTCGTTGTCACAAATTCCTTCGAAGAAGTAATACACTAGGTCCCCGTCCTTGAAATGATGGTAGGGACAACTCACGAGCAGTCTCTTGAACCGTTCCTAATAGTCATAGATGTTTCTTTGGGAAATTTTGAGATGTTGGACAACTGCTTCATTAGGCCAGCTAATTTGGAGGATGTGAACAATTTCTTGAGGAATCTCCTCTTTATGTCCATCCACAAAGTTATGGATCCGAGTGAGAAGTAGTACAACCAATCCTTTGATGCGTCTCTAAGTGAGGAAGGGAAGGATCTTAAGTTATAGTCCTCTAGAAGGCTTAATATTTGTGAAAACAGGGTGAGATTCCAACAAGTGTTCATTTGGATCCTTGTCGGACATCCTGTGAAACGTCGGTAAGCATTGGATTATGCAACTCTTCAACTTGCAGGTGATGTTTGGTGGGAGAGGCAGGAAGATGATACATAGGGTTGGTTCTCCAAATTAGGGGCAATCAACTCCGTAAGTGTCTTGTTATCTTCCTCCATATTTTTCACAGTCTCAACCTCAACACTTAGCTCTCGTGGAACTGCTTTATTCACCCTTCTCCTTCTCCTTCTCTATCTGCATGTGTTTTTTGGTAAGCAGTGTAAAGCTCCTAAGTTCCTGATACGGGTATGTACCATAAACTAGGAACAATTCAATACTCGCCCTTAACAAACACTAGCACACAAGATTAGGATAACAAAGAAAAGCTACCAAAGAAACTCTACACAAAAACGAACAAAAGCTACTAAAATAAACGTAAAAACTACTCTACCAACTAGTTATGCTAGCTAACATTTAAATAAGTGTAGTATCCCCAGTAACGATGCCAAAATTTTACTTGCACCCCAAGGTGTTCTAATTTACTTGCGGGATGCAAAGACTCAAAGATGAGAATTTATAATTTTGCTCCCATACTCACTGCTAACTACAATAATGTAGCTAGTGGCAAGTCCGAGATCGTCCACAGAGATACTAGTATTTAATGGTTAGCCGAACACAACCCACAATCAGGCGTGACCCCAGTTGTGTGCCAGGAATAGCTAGTACTAAGCATAAAAAGGGGTGGGGGAGGTTGCGAACTAACAACTACTAACATGCAATTGAAGAGAGATAAACTATGGATTAACTAATCTAGGGGGTATTTGTGTAACATGACCAATTTAGAGATTTGATCCTAGATTCTAGTACTTGTAGACATACTAGAATAAACCTTATTTCATACTTATGTCACATAGTGTGAAGATGGTCGGGAATTCCCACTACATGTCACGTAGAGGTTCATCTCCCTTTAAACCATCTAGCCACCTCCATAATTAGGGATGCACTCCAATCCTTCTGACTCTGCATTTCATCCCTGTAATCTCACTTTCGATGCTAACAAGCCTCTTCTCGTAGGAACTTAAGCCTCCACAGGCAGCATTGTTAGATACGGGAGTGAGCCTAATATATTCCAGGCTCTTCACTATGGACACCAACACGAGGCCTAAAGAGGTAAAGTAACTGATGCCTTGTGATGAATCTAGAGCCGATATGACCCTAGTTGCTACAAATTAAAAATTCTCAATTATAGGGGTAAGCCAGGGTTTCCCTTGTTAGGAATTTCTATACAACGACCCCCAGTCTGCTACTCCTAACATGCACACTCACACAATAATTGATTAGAATTAAATTCTAACGATTGTCTTGGTACACTCAAGGTTGAATGAATGTAGTCATCTCCCTAATACTCCTTAATTAGTATTTTAGCCTAACACGATATTGTACTATGAATGAAATCATAGATGCATCATAAAACATATAATGGCATAAATCATATAAGAATAGAAACCTCAAATCACGCATAATATTCATAAGAATAAAAATTTAGAGTAATGTAGAATCTCATAAATCCTAATCAAGTCATGAATAAAAATACAACTCCAATAAAATAAACTACTCTAGAGACATTAAATCCATGGCAATAATTGGATTTAATGTTATAGATCAAGGAAAATAAACGAAGAATGAAGATAGCCTCCTTTCTTCCTACCTATAACTACTAGAATAATACTTAGCTAATGAATCCTTCAAACTGAGGAGACTAAAGGTCATTATTATAGTAGGTAGATTGGGACTTCAAAGACTTATAAGGTAGGAAACCCTAATTGCCTTGCTGGCAAGGGTCGTGCCATAGTCACGCAATAGTGCACTAGGTGTCGGCTGGAGGTCATTCCATTACCATCTAAGCTCTCAGGTTGTGCTAGATTTCATGGCTCATCGTTTGTATCTTGTTCCACCATCTTCTAAGTGCACAGGCCATGCTAGATTGCACAAGTCATTGGCTGGAGGTTTTCAACCAGGATTTTGATCATTTGGGACGTGCAAAGCTGCATGTCCTATCAGCCAAGCCTTTAGTTGCATGCATTCTTTGAGCATGAGTCATGCAGGTTTGCACGGCCCATCTTCTGGCCTTTATTCCTCAGCACGATCAATGGCACGGTCTGTGCCAGTTTGTATATCCCATGTCATTTCTTCGACTCTTCCTAACTTTGCTATTTTCTTCGGCACATCTATCTACTACCACATTTTGACTTGTGGCTTTCAGTCTGCTACCATCCTTGTGAATAGATTTCACTAAACTACTCTGAAGTGCTTATGAGCAATATACAAAAAAGCTCACGAAGTAGAATCTAGAGGCTCGTAAGGACAAAAATCCATTAGACTCAAAATAGGTTACAAAATGAAGGATTTGGATATGAAAACCAAAAACGGTCATCTAAGCCCCTGATAATGTAAACCTATCTAGGTTTAAAAAAATCTAGGTTTGTAGATTGCTAGATTTAATTAGGTAGGTTTACATTATCAGGGGTTTAGATATGAAAACTGAAAATGGTCATCTAAACCCCTGATAATGTAAACCTACCTAATTAAATCTAGCAATCTACAAACCAAAATATAAGAAAAGAGATGTTAAATGCTTTGGAAAATACATGCATTTGACATCTTATTAATCAACTCTATCCCATACCCCAATCGAACGAACACAAGAAGCCACTCCTCTGTCATAAGTTTATTAGCCTATCTTTTTCTTCGGGCTCAGCCATCGTGAGTCTGGGAATTCCCCACCCCTCCCCCCCCCCCCCCCGCATTTTTCCTCTACTCCCACGCCCTAGGGCCTCATATATGGAGATTCTTCATCATCTTTCACCCCAAACCCACGTTCGCTAATTTCACCTACTGATACTGTGCAAAATCCTAAAATACAAATATACATCACATAAGTCAATTTAATAAAAATACATGTATATATATATTATATAACACATACATATATATATATATATATGTAACACTTTTAAGATTACAAAAACTTATGCTAAGCATAGAAACCTCAAGGACATCCTGATGCGTCTTGAACGACCGACCAGTTTGTGGGCTTGAGCTCCTCTTGAACCAACCTACAATAAGACTATCCATGGGGGTTCCAGGGGTCAACTTTCTAATGCCTAAGTCAGTCCAAGAGTCCAATATGATTAAGATAGAATGAATTAAAAATAAATGCGTACCTTGTATTTATACTTCGTGTCTTAAGTAACATCTTCCTTAATTATCGCCCTCAATTACCCACGATAATTACCCACGAATATTTTAATTATCTTAGCTTATTTAATAACACCCTAATTGGGCCATCATATCTACAGCCCAATGCCCTTCTTGGGCTTAACCTCTATTAAGAGCCCCCAAAAAAGTAGGTTCTCGACCTCGGAGGACAGGAACGGTACAAGGGTTCTTTGAGACCTCGAATGCATGGGACAGTTCGAGGATTCTTAAGACTCGAAATGGACCTTGTACTTTGTTACTCCTGCCTTCGAGGGAGGGAATATAGTTTTCTAACCAACTCCATCGCTACGATTTTAAAAGGCACGCGCGTTCCATTTTACCGCGCATTTTCCTGTCCCCCAAACCACATGTTGTCAGAAGGCAGAAAATTGGTTGAGTATTTCTAAAACTTTTTACATTTCCAAGACGGTTATTAATCATTCCTCCGTTTTAGCCCCCATTACCCCTTAACATTTCTTCTATCTTTCACCTTTCTCATTTGCAAGAACTTCTCATAAGCACTCCTTCTCTCTCTCGCAATCTAATTTTCGTCGCCTTTCTCAGAAAATCAGTAAGTATCTTCATTTCTCTCCTTATTCTACTCTTTTCTTTTCTTCACCTTACAATCATACCCTATTCTAATGAGGGTTCCACCTCTTAGAGATTTCCCGGTGAGATTAGGGTAGGTGAGGTAGGTGTTAGTACGTCAGAGAGGCCTGTTACTGACTCGGAATGCACTCATTCCAAAGAATCCTGATGTGATTCTGATGCTAGAAGAGGTGTGTCTGATCATGTTACTAACAATCCTAGGGAAGGAAGGGTTTTCCCGATAACTGATATGCCTCTTGGAGAGCCCTTGGAGAACTGACCACCAGGCATGGGCAAGCCTTATATAAGGAGATTCCCTATGAGTGGAAAAATTGGTTTCTACCCTTCTCCAAATCTAGAGCTCGAGGCCCTAGGAGAGGCAAATGCATTTTGGAAAAGCGAGGAAGTGTCCCTCAAAGCTATAGAGGAGGAGGAGAATGTATCTCCTTTGAGAGAGAGGGCATTCTTCGATGAGGAGGAAGCACCCTTGAAAGCACTACAGGCACCTTCTTTGGCTAAATCCTCTCAGAAGAAGAAGGGGAAGATATCCTGAGGGGTAAGGTTGAGGATTTCTGGGAAAGAGCCCCCGGCCCCAACAGTTGGGAAAGTTATCTCAAAGGTTTTGGACTCTATCCCTCTTGGCCAACGAATAGCCCTAGATGATGATTTTCAACCCTTTCGAAAGGAAGATACCCCCCATAACCTCCCAGAGGGAATATCGGTCTTTTCCCTTAGACATCTTTGTTGTGGGATCACTTTTCCCTTTCTGCCTCTCTTTTCCAAACTTCTTAAGAATTCCAGGTAAGTCCTGCACAAGTTCATCCCAATGTTTTGGTGATTGATGAATTTGGTATCAAGCCAAGTTATAAGCTACTTCGCTCATTGTACTTTGTTTCTGATAGCGGGCGGTCCACTAAAATAATTATCACTTTACCAGCAGGGAGGTACATCATAACGTTTTTGCTGTTCCTGGTAATTCAGGTGACTGGAGAAGCTGGAAGAAGGGGATTTCATTTGAAAGCAAGAGGAATCGAGTTCCATTGTGGAACTGGGACGTGCTGGTTGAGTCTCCCAAACTAGGAGAGTATGTCTGTCTGGATACCCTCGAGAGGGATAGGAAAAAGTTGTTACCTAAGCTCCCTTGACTAAAACTACTTCAACAATCCTAATCCCCGGATTGGCGTCCTTGTATTTCCCCCTGAAATCTATGAGTAGTATGTGTATAAAGTACTCCAAAAAACTATCAAGAAGAGGAGAAGAGAACCTGAGGGCCCCGACCTCCCCTCGAGACCCTCGTTAGTGATTTTAGGCACTCAGAAGCCTCTGAAGTTGCCTTAATAGAATTCCATTTCTCCCATCTTTTTTTTCGTTGCATTTACCTTTACTGATGTTGTTCTTTTCTTCCATTTTTTTCAGGGGGTCTCGTTAGAGGCATCAGGAACAAGAAACCACACTTAAAGAAGGGCCAGGGTCCTCATAAATGGACCCCAACTCTCTCAAACCAGGCCTTCACACCCCCAGTAGGTGGTTGAAGGCCTACTTCAACCGTGGCTGATGACCAATCCCCCCAAACTAGGAATGTTTGCCAGAAGACAGAGGCAGATAGTGGCAATGTTGGCAACACCTCTAAACCACCATTAATAGGAGCACACAGTGGTGACAATGTCCATCAACAATTGGCATCCCCGACATCCCCTTTGAGTGATACGGTGTCCATACCCAACATTGAGCATTATCTCACGAGCATGGTCTCTATCCCCGATTTTTTCATCTATTCTTTTGAAAAATTCATTTTAGTATGCTTTTTCTTAGCATTGGTCTAAGTTTAACTATTTTGCTAGGTCTTCCAACATTTTCGTGAGGCTACTCAGATGATGGTTACTTTCACCTATGCTTGTACTTTTGGCCATGGTTCTCTCGAAGAGAAGTTAGGCAAAAAGGATGTTGAAATTTTGGAGTTGAAGAGAGTGCTCGAGGAGAAGAATAAGGTGCTCAAGAAAAACCAGAAAACCTTAGAAGAGGAGAGGCGGAAGATGGCTAATATTGATACCGAGAGACATCAATGGATGTTAGAGAAAGATACCCTCGAGAAGAGGGTTCAGGCTGCTGAGGACCCAGCCTCGCAGGTTCAGCTGCTCGAGGCATTTAAAAGAAAACTATTGAATAGCTCCGAGCTGCTTCAATTGTTTTTGGACCTCATGGAGGTGGCCAAGCATCTTGGCTGCACCGATCTAGCTGAGGAATTCCTGAAACCACAAGTGTCCACCTCTCTATCTGAAGAACTCGCTAAGTAGGTGGACGAGCTAATCAAGCCAGAGCTTGAGGCTGCTCTGGATGCAAAATGGAATAATACCATCAAGAACGATGGCATTTTCTTTCCCCTGATGGATTTCATTAAGTCTAAAGGGTAGTTCTTCACTGCTGAGGGGATTCGAGTGACCCCCTTACCCAAGACCATAAACGCATCCCCCGAGCAGAACTCAGCTGGCGCCCAAGTGGAGGGAACGATTGCATTCACCTCGAAGGAGGATAATTATAGGGTTTGTCCTTGATTGTAACTTTGCCAATTAGGGCCTCCAGTTGTAACTTTTTTGAAACCTCAATATAAGAATATCTTTTGGCATTTTTATGACTTATTTATATATTTTACCTTTGTTCTCTTTTCGTAGTTTAACTCATTGAAGAAAGTTCTACAAGGCACTTGTGAGGAGCTTTCAAGTGCTCAAAAATAATTTAGTGAGATACATAAACAACTATTGAAAGACACAAGGGATTTATCTATTTGTAACCAAGAGAAGGAATCCTTGAAGGACAAGCTTAATCAGCTCGAAGTTAAGATGAAGCTTTGGCAGTCAAAACACCATCCTACCTTTAAGGGGTTTGTTAGGGATTTCTTGAGCAAATAATTTAATTGTACATATCCTTTAGAGGAGGTCGAAGATTGCGATCCCCTAGACAAAATCTTTGAAGAGCTGATGCGTCAAATATATCTAAAATTTGGTTCTCTAAATTTATGCGTTGCTAATGCGACTAGGCTTCCAGTACTGGAAGGGCACCTAATTGGTTGCATGGGCGAAAATTATAGGTTAGTGTCCAAAAGGGAGTTGATTTCCAAGCAACATCTAGTGGCTCAGAGCAAAATTACCAGCCATAAAGAGGACTTTCTCGCTTGGAAGATAGCTAGTGAAGACTCCTTTTCTTCAAGCGACCCCCATGCAAACCCTTGAAGGAACACCCCAGCTAAGGATAGTTTTTTGGTAGAATCTCTATTATCTAAGAACACATGACTCATAGGGGAGATCGAGGCCTAGAAGGTACAGGCCAAAGAAATCGAGGAGTGCATTGCCAATTTTTGAAGAAAAAATTTCTACCCACGAAGTAAGCCTTCGTGCCCAAATGCTTTCTAACAACATTCCTTCCTCGTATTTAATTGGAAATGATCAGCTTCCAAAATTTTCACTCAAAGCCACTCAGCACTAGATGGAGGAAGTTAACGTCTAAGAGAATGGAACTCCTCTCTAGAAAAAGGCCTTTGACCTTATTCTTGATTGGTTGGCAGAATTGAAGGTAAAGGGGTTTACTCCTTGAGTTATTGTTCTACTCCTCGATCACAGAAGTCTGCTATTAAAAAAACATGAAAAGCATCTTGCACCCTCGAGCAAAGCTACAATGGATCTTCCACAAAGCGTCATAAGAGTGTTGGGTCTTCCTCGAAAGGCCCATTCAAACTCCCCACAAAGAAGCGGGGTAAGACCATTTCTCCCTTGAATCCTTCTGAATATCCTATAGAAGAAAAAATGAAGGATATTCGAAGAGCCGCTGGTCTCAAGCTTGAAGAGCTCGAACAAATCGAGGCAATGGTGAAGGGGCCAGCTCCTTCCACTGAAGATTTGTTTTGGAAGGGGCTTCCTCCTATTTAAATGAATTTATTCATGTACTTTTTGGCAAAGTGGAGGCCTACATAATGTGTGTGTGTGTGTATATATATATATATATATATTTTAAATGTGTAGCGATTGTAGTTGCTCGTGCATATACTTCTTCAAACATTTTAAGCCTCAAATATCAGTGCCATGCGCAACTTTCTTAAGCAAATATATTATGAACATCTTTGATAAACAGGAATTAAAAGTTTAGAGACACAGGCGTTTTACCCAGGTTCGGTGTTTCCACCTATATCCTGCCAATTTTGTCCACTAGCTTATCATTTCAAGATTACAAAAGTAACCCATAAGTGTCGCTTAAAAGCATACCACTCGAACCTCAGCCATAGCTGGAAATATCATCTAGAGCACCGCTTAAGAGAAAATTGCTCGAACATCAACTAGAGTGCCGTTTAAGAGCAAACCACACGAACATTAGCCGTAGCTGGAAATATCATCTAGAGCGACTCTTAAGAGCAAACCGCTCGAACATCATCTAGAGTTCCGCTTAAGAGCAAACCACTAGAATATCAATCGTAGCTGGAAATATCATCTAAAGCGCTGCTTTATAGCAAACCACTCGAACATCATCTAGAGTGCCGCTTAAGAGAAAAAAAACTCGAACATCATCTAGAGTGTTGCTTAAGAGCAAACCACTCGAACATCATCTAGAGTGCCACTTAAGAGAAAACCACTCGAACATCAGCCATAGCTGGAAATATCATCTAGAGCGCTGCTTAAGAGCAAACCGCTTGAACATCAACTAGAGTGCCGCTTAAGAGCAAACCACTTACCATAGTTGGTAGTACTTTCTCAGGTTGGTGATGTTCCACCATCGTGGTACTCGAACCACATTCATCTCTTCGAGAACATAGCTTCCTCCTAAGTGTGATTCGATTACCCTACATGGTCTTTCCCAATTTGTAGCTAACTTCTCTTCAGGTTCCTTTCTGGTTTTCTTATTTTTTTCTCATTACCAAGTCCCCCGTATTAAACTACACCTTCTTTACCCTTCTATCATGGTATCTTCTAACTCATTCTTTAACTTTAGCATTATGTAAAGAAGCTAACTCTCTCTTTTCTTCCACCATGTCCAAATCTAGACACCGGTTTTGCTGATTGCTTATCTCATCTGCAGCAGTCATCATCCTTGGGCTAGGAACATCTACCTCTGCAGGGATTAACGCCTTTAAGCCATATACTAGGCCATAAGGCGTTACACAAGTAATAGAAGACTCAGTTGTCTAATACGCCTACGACACATTAGGTAATTTCCACATCCAATTACCTTCCGCCCCCTCGAGGCATGCCCGTATACCATTTACTATTATCATGTTGGTTACATACACCTACCCATTCGCTTGGGGGTGGTAAAATGATGTCATATTTTGCTTAACATAATATTCCTCACACCACTTCTTGAAGGGATCTTGAGAAAACTGTGTTCCATTATCCATAATGATCATTCTCGGGATTCTGAAATGACACACAATGTTCTTCCAGAAAAAGGAAATGACCATTTTCCCCTTATGTTTGTCAGGGGCTCGGCTTCTAACCACTTCATGAAATAGTTAATGGCCACTATAAGGTATCTGAACTTTCCTGGCGCTTTTGGGAAAGGGTCCACCAGGTCGATCCCTCACTTATCAAATGGCCACAAACTATAGATGCTTCTCATCTCCTCCTGGGGAATATGTGTTACAGGGGCATATTTTTTACCCTTGTGCCTAGCCTGAATGTATCAATTCGCATCCTCGAACATTATCGGCCAATAAAATCTTGCTCAAATAAGCCTCCTTGCCACGGATCTGGCTCCCTGGTGGCTTTCGCATACCCCCTCGTGGACTTCCCTTATGAGATAGTCAGCCTCATGAGGGTTAACGCACCAAAGCAACGACTGCAAATGACCCCTTCTGTATAACACTTCTTCCTGCAAAACATACATTGGTGCTTTCAACCTTACCTTTCTGGCATCCACTTCACTTTTCGGTAGAACACCTTCTTGAAGTTATGCCATGAATGGCGTCATCCAGGAGTCTTCCGCTTCCACTACCATAACTACAAGTTCTTTGAAATTTCGTTTGCTCTAAGTTTCCATGAGTAATTGACTATGGGATTGGGTTCCCAAATTGGAAGAAGTGATCTTTCTTAGAGCATCCGCTTTATGATTGCTTTCCCTTGGAACCTACGTTAAAGTGTAAGATTTAAAAGTTTTCAACAGGTTTTTCACTACCTCGAGGTATCTTTGCAGGTTACGCTCTCTGGCCTCATATTCCCCATTCACCTGTTGAACAACGATTTGAGAGTCACTGAAAACCTCCAATTCCTCCACCTGTAGCTCCCCTGCAAGACGCGGCCTAATGATCAGAGCTTCGAAGTCAGCCTCATTGCTAGTTGCTTTGAATGCGAAGTTCAACGTGTAAGGATAATCTCTGCCATTGGGGTTGGTTAACAAGACCCCGACTCCACTTCCTCCTGAATGTGATGAACCATCCTCATAAAATTTCCATACCTCCTTTTGGCTCACTTTCACCTTTTGAATGGGATCCAGACACACCTCGAGTGGCTCTGTAGTTTCCACTATGAAGTCTACCAGCGTCTGACCCTTAGTTGCAACTCGAGGTTGATATTGGATATCGTGATCTCCCAATTCTATTGCCCACTTCATCATTCTTCCAGAAATCTCTAGCTTCAGCAGGATCTATCGAATGGGGTGGTTCATGAGCACCACTATTTTGTGTCCCTGGAAGTAGGGTCTTAGTCTTCTGGCTGCATGTAAGAGGGCTAGAATCAACCTCTCGAGGACAATATACCCCATCTCCAGCCCTTGCAAGGCACGAGTGAAAAAGTAAATTAGATGCTGCACCTTTTCTTTGTCTTTTACCAGGGCCACACTAATTGCTAATGGCGATGCAGAAATGTACAAGTACAGTGTCTCATCCTTATATGGTTTTATCAAGGTAGGTAGTGTCCCCAAGTGCTCATTCAACTGCTTGAATGGCTCATCACATTCGCCATTCCACTCGAATTTCTCTGCACTTTGAAGGACATCGAAGAAAGGTAGGTGTTTGTACGCCCCCTTCGATAGGAACCTGCTCAATGGTGCTAAAGTCCCTGTAAGCTATATCTATCTTTTATTGATTGTGGGGTTTTCATTGTTTTTAAAGGTTTGACCTTTTATGGGTTTACATCAATACCCCTCTCCAAGACCATGAATTCGAGGAACTTCCCCGCCCCTACATTGATAATGCATTTCGATGGGTTCAACTTCAAATTAGCCCCTCAAAGCCTACTAAATGTTTCTTCCAGGTCTTTTAAGAAATCTCCATGAATTTTTCTTTTGACAACCATATTATCCACATAAATCTCTATGTTTTTTTCCTATAGTAGCCCCAGCGTATTTTAAGCCAAAGGACATCTTCTTATAACTGTACGTGCCCACATTTGTAATAAACGATGTTTTTTCCTTGTCTTCCTCTGCCATGAGTATTTGGTGGTACCCTTTATGTGCATCAAAGAAGGCCACAATCGGCTATCCAATGATGGCTTTCACCAACTTGTCAATTGATGGCAACGAGTAACTATCTTTGGGGCAACATTTATTTAAATCGATGAATTCTATACACATTCTCCAGTCCCCATCATGTTTTGGAAACATGACTAGGTTAGGAATCCATTCGGGGTAGAACACCTCCTCAATGACATATGCCTTCAACAAATTCTTCACCTCTTCTTTAATTTCTTCAGCACTTTTGGGAGCAAACACTCTTCTGCTTCCCTGGCTTTATCAGGGGGTCAATGTTTATCCTGTGCAGTGTGAGACTTGAAGGTACTCCCGTTAGGTCAAAAGTATCCCACGAGAACATGTCCCCATATTCTCTCAATAAGTCTCTCAGTCTATCCTTGACATCTTCAGGAATTAGCTTCCTCACAGTTACTGATCCCATATCCGAAATAGGCATCTATAATGTAATTGCCAATCCCATAACTACGTACATCGTTGCTACATCTCTTTGCTTTCTCACTTCTCATACCACAGTAAGGTTACATTTTTTAGCCACAGTCTGATCTCATGGAATAAATGCCACTCCCTTTTTCAGTCGGGAACTTCATCATTAAGGTGATAGAGTGACCAGACTGCCCAAGCCTGGCATATCCATAGCCTTCCTAAAATAACATTTTAAGGAGAAGGGGCATCCATGACAGCAAAATTACACCTGATAGTTACCCTTTTGTCTCCATCTGCTACGCAAATGGGAAAGTTTATCTCCTAGGGAGAATATTAGGTTTCCCATGATTTCGGATAAAGGGAAAGCTAACGTTTTCAAGTTGTCGCACCCTATATCCAGATGATCAAAGCACCAAGCAAACATCACTTCTACCCCACTTCCACCATTAATGAATACTCTTCGTACCAAAGATGTTCCAATAATAGGTGAAATTACAATAGGATCTGTATAAGGTGTTAGGTTTGGCACGACATCTACTTTCGAGAAAGTGATAGTCTCATCCAGTCGAAACCTGTTGTGGCGGGGCTCTTCCACAGGAACTCTTCGAGCCTCTGCTTTTATCACATCATCCGAAGATCTCTCTCCCACCCCGCCATTGATGAAATTAATCACTCCTCGCATGGGTGGGTTTTCCCTGTTTTGGTTATCTTAATTTCCCCCCTATTGCTCCTGGGGTCTATCCTGCCATTCTTTTTGCAGCCTGTCTCGAACCGCCTGTTCTTGAGATCTTCTATATCCTCTACCCCTGTTGTTTTTATTGTTCCTTCTATAAAGCTGCCATTGGTTCATTCGAGGCCACGACAGGGCAGTCGGGTTCATGTGCCCTTGCCCTCAAAATTATCCTTCTCGCTCACACTTATCAATCTAAATCCTCAACTGCATGCAATCATTTCTATCATGGTCGTAACCCCTGTGATGATCACAATATAGATTGTTTA
Organism: Rubia yunnanensis; assembly: GCA_037428765.1. Classification (NCBI taxonomy): domain Eukaryota; kingdom Viridiplantae; phylum Streptophyta; class Magnoliopsida; order Gentianales; family Rubiaceae; genus Rubia; species Rubia yunnanensis. The sequence continues at coordinate 55,867,113 of CM075069.1, read as the reverse complement.
CCCTCCAGGCCACTACTGAGTTGTGCAAACTCTGCAAAGGTGGGAGCGCTCGAAACAGCCCTCTATGTATACTTAGGATATGTGAAGGAGTTCTCCCTCTGAGTGTTGGTGGTAATGGAGTGTATCTCTCGAATGGTGTTCTTATGGGTTAGACTGTCCATTTCCCTCTATGTTCTACATTTCTTCCCATTTTCTCTGTAAGGCTATCTCTTTTCTTTCTAGTTGCTTCATCTACCCTCGAGTACTGCTCTACAACTTCCTGAAGTTTTTGCAAAGTCTTGGGGGTATTAGCACTCAACTTCTTGTATAATTCCAAGTCCTGCATCCCTAGGAAGTACCCTTGGATTACCCCATTCTCCATTGTTTCTATCACTCCCAAGCTTTTGTCCACATACTGATAATAGAAAGCCTTCGTGCTCTACCCTGTCTTTTGCTTCGTCTGGTAAAGTTCTAATAGAGTTTTTGAGAACTTCTTTTTCTGTGCATATTGGCTCAACAACGCTCCACTGAAGTCTCAGTACGATTAGAGAGAGCCTCTTGGCAAATTATTGAACCACTCTTGTGCTTTTCCCTGCGTGTAGTTTCCTACCAGCTTACATGTCAATTTCTCATCGAAATCCCTCAAACTCATCAAGCCCAAGAATGTCTGGATGAACTCTCGAGGGTAAGTCTCACCACTGTACGTGGGAAGTCCTTTTGGAGGTTTCACTTATATTGGCCATTGAACCCTGGTAATTACTGAGCTGAAAGGAGACCATGCAGCTTAGCCCAATGGTCCGATCAACCTATCAAACTCCCTCTTTAACAAATTACTTGCATCTGAGGGGGGTTCCTGTTGCCCCCATATCAGGTTCAGTCCCCTTTTGTGATTCCCTAGTTGTGGTAGATAAGGAGGTTGAGTTGCCCCGTACCCAAGGTTCATCGAAGGTTGTCCAAAACCCGAGTATACTGCTGGTGGTGGTTGACTACAGGGATTGTAAGGCCCCTAACTAATCATTGTTCCTCTAATTCCCATACTTCTATATCCTTACATGGCAGAAGAAGCTATCATCCCATATGTTGCCCCTGGACTGGCTAGGCCGAGTGTAGGAGCGGATAGGGCTAGTAGAGGTAACGAATATAATGGGCCCTGTGAGTAACCAAGAATAAAAGGCTGAGGCCAAGCTTGCAATGGCTCTCCAGCATATGCATGATAAGGGTAGGTTATTGCAGGGTGAAAGGCCCACCCCATAGTTATTCCTTCAGGATAGGGTGGCAGTACTCCGTGGGTGACCCTATCATCCCTCGGGGGAAGGGTAACTCGACAGATAACCGCAGCCAGGACCTGAGCTGCCCATTCTACATCTTGGTTCGGGGTCATCCTTCCCACATTTTGATTTCCTTGCTCGTGCTAGCCATAGGCTTCCATATACAAATCTCCTGAAACATCCGTAAACCTTCTATCCCTCGAATTGGCTACCCCCTCGAACAAGGAATTGGGGTTTCTTTGTTCTTGCTCTCCCATCACTTCCAATATCCTTGAGTGGCCCGACACATCATCCTAGACTGGTGCTAGGGTAATTGCGACAAATGCTACTGAAGTTTGCCCCCTTCGTGGTCTACGACCGTAACAGCCTACACACACAACTCCATTCCTGACGTTTGAAGGTTAGCCATGCCGATATCCTTGACACGGGCTTTGTTTCTTTCCCCTGAATCCTCCGTTCTTAACCTTTGCAGAGACCCAGCCCCGTACCTATCAATCTTAACCTTTCACTCCTTCGAATAACCATGGACATAAACCCTCAAAACCCTTGATCTAGCTTAGTCGTCCCCGCAGATGGTGCCACTTGATGCATCTCGAATGACCGACCAGTTCTTGGGCTTGAGCTCATTTCAAACCAACCTGCAATAAAACTGTCCCTAGGGGTTCCAGGCATTAGCTCTCGGATTACTAAGTCATTTCAAGAGCCCAATATTATTAAGACATAATGAATCACAAATAAATGTGTACCTTGAATTTATACTTTGTGTCCTAAGTAACGTCTTTCTTAATTATTGCCCTTAATTACCCATGATAATTACCCTCAAATATGGTAATTATCTTAGAGTATATAAAACACCCTAATTGAGCCACCTCATCTACAACCCAATGCCCTTCTTGGGTTCAACCTCTATTACGTCCTATAAGGGATGTAATCCAAACTTGCACCTCCATCAAATGGAGGAGGATAGGGGTTGGGTGGAACATTGTTACAAATAGCAATGGCGAAAAAAGAGGGAGAATATGGGTGACATGGTGAGTAGACTGCATTGATATAAGTGTTTTAAGCTTGGAAGAACAATGTGTAGATCTGAAGTGCGGAAGGAAAATTTGTAATAGAAGCTTTTACTGCACTATAGTATACGTGTTTAATATAGCAAAAAAATGGAAAGTTTATGGGAATTTCTGAGGAAAATGGGACTGAGAAACAAACCCTGGTTGGTGATGGGAGACTTTAACTCACCCTTTGGACCAGGAGATATAATTGGGGGGTAATCAAATTGATGAAAAGGAGATGGAAGACTTTAAGGTAGCAGTGGACAAGCTTGAATTGGAAGAACTAAGAACATTAGGATCAATGTACACATGGAATAACATGAGATCTGATGAGCACATAGTGCTAAGAAAGATAGATAGGGGGTTGGAGAACACACACTGGATGAAGGAGTTTCAAGAAGTAGTCTGTGAAGTAAAGAATGAGCTGATTTCTGATCATTTACATTTGCTAGTTAGATTTAGTCAGAAATGGATAAAGTAGGTAAAGCCTTTTAGGTGCTCTAATATATGGGTTAATTCCCTAATATTTAAAGAAACGATCCGGAAAATTTGAAGAATTGATAAAATAAGAACATTGGAGGATGTGGCCGGGAAATTAAAGGCTAAAAAAACATCTAAGAATCCTAAACAAGAAAGAGTTTAGTTATATAAGTAGGCCTTCCCAAGCCAATAAATATAATTTCCTCCATCTATGGATGGTTTAATTAAAAAAAATAGTTATATAAGTAGGGAAGCTGAAAGGGAACATGGTATCTGGGAAATTGTTCAGGAAAAACTAAATGATCAACCTAAATACATGGAGGTTCAAAAACAGGAACAGGTGGCAAGGCAGGATGCAGAAAGGATTTAAAAAGCATAATACGGTTTTCTTCTGCAAAAATCCAAGATGCAATGAATACTGGAATGGGACCTAACCTCAAAGGTGTACTATGATTCACTAAAGCAGAGGCAAATCACAACCAAATGGTTGCACTGAATATAAAAGGGGAATTGGAGTTGGACCAGGAGAAAATTTTTAAAGAACTGATCAGCCACTTTAAAGCTCTACTTGGAGTTGAGGAGAAAGTATCCATAATTGAAACAGGTGCAGTCCAATTTGGGAACGTTTTAAATGTTAACCAATAGGCTAATTTGATCAAGTCAGTAAGTAGCTTGATTAATATCACAAGCAAAATTGATCAAATTTATATTGTTACTATTACCGGAAGTCAATAAGAGGTCTTCGAGGTCGTTGGTGTGGAGTTTTAGGTGGTATTTTATTAGATTTAGGTGGTGATCAGATAGTTTCTAGAGCGCTAATTTCAATTTTATATGATAATTTCTTAATTGGATGAATTTTATTAGTGCGGGCAAAATTAGTTCGGGAAAATGTTGTGCATTGCAATACATTTGTTTGCTAGGACAAATGATAAATTATATTTGAAAAGTTAAAATACAATAAATTGTATCAAAATGTACAATAATTTAGTTACATACAATGTTTCAGTGAAAATGTATAGTAATTGTCTCATAACTCTTTCTTGTTTAGGATATTCTTAGAGGCTTTTCTAGTCTTTTAAAGCCCCCATCCATATCCTCCAATGTTCTTATTTTTTCCATTCTCCAAAATTTTCAGACTGTTTCTTTGAATATTAGGGACTTAACCCACATTTTAAAGAACCTAAAAGGCTTTACCTCCATTACCCATTTCTAACTAAATCTAACTAGCAAAGGCAGATGATCGGAATTCAACTCATTATTTATTTCACACACTGCTTGTTGAAACTCCGTCATTCAGTGTGTGTTCACCAACCCTGTATCTATCTTCCTCAGCACCATGTCCTCATCAAATCTCATGTTACTCCATGTGTACACTGATCCCAATGTTTTTAGTTCTTCCAGTTCAAGCTCGTCTACTGCTACCTTAAAGTCTTCCATCTCATTTTCATCAGTTTAATACCCCCCCCATTCTATGAACATACTCTAAGAAACATACTCCCAATATTATTGGTAAATATATTATGAGGAATTATTTTCTATAAGGACATTATAATCAACACCCTCAACATATGCATCCATGTAGAAACATAGTGTAAGGCTCATGACAAGTAAACATAACCTTAACTTATTTCCATACGGATGGTGATATTTCAATATCAGTAAAATCAAATCATGGTACGAAAGTCCCGTATGAATGATTCTTCTCTTTGAATCATGCAGATGACTAAACATTCTTGCAACATCATCGTTGCTTCTTCTTCTGTTAGTGAAATTGATCATAGACTAAATTTCTTTTTTGGTCCCCAACATATGTCGCAATACCATCTTTTGGTCCCCATGGACAATACCGCGTATGTTCAACAACCAATAATACAAAATGATTTGTTTGGTCCCCAAAGGTGGTTTTCAGGGGTATTTTTGTAATTTCACTAATTAAAAAACCTCAAAAACAAAATCTAAAGTCTATTTTAATTAGTGAAATTACAAAAATACCCCTGAAAACCACCTTTGGGGACCAAACAAATCATTTTGTATTATTGGTTGTTGAACATATGCGGTATTGTCCATGGGGACCAAAAGATGCTATTACGACATATGTTGGGGACCAAAAAATAATTTAGTCTTGATCATATAAATACCGCTACTATTACCAGAAGTCATTGATGTGGAGCTTGAGAAGGGATTTTTTTAACTTTGGCCTTGAGAGAAAAGGTTGCTGATGTTTTGGAACATACCTGAATCAGCCAATTGACTTTTAAGGAAGCCAAAGGACTATATTGGTGGTGATAAGATCATAGTTTCTCGAGCGGCCAATGTCCTTTTAACATAATAATTTATTAATTGCATAGATTTTATTAGTGCGGGAAAAATTAGTGCAGGCATATGTTGTGCATTGCACGACGACCATTAAATTAGTGTTTCATCGAACCAGGTCTCTAAATGATAAATGGGCCCAACTATAAACCACATAAACCAATTATCTTTATACATACTTATAACATTGTTACACTCTCTATTTTTAAATGTTTATCAAAATATGCTGTTAATTCATACTCACTTTGCAGTTCAAACCTAAAGAATAATGGTTATGTGAGGATTGTGAGGATGGAAAATATAAACCATTATATCGTTTGCCTCATGAAAATTTTGGAGAAAGATTGTTAATTAAGTGGATTTCATTAGTTATTTTTACAAATACTATATAGGGTAAAGTACATTTATGCCCACATATATTTTTATAGTGCACATATACCCCCAATGTTTTGAAAGTGCACCTATACCCTCCTATATTTTTTTGAAAGTGCATGCACATATACCCTTCTATGTTTTTCGAAAGTACACATTTTGCATGCGTACATTTGATATTTCAATGTGATTAGTTCCGATGGCAGTCTCGGGTCGATAATATTTTGGCTACTCTAAGGCCACACAGTGAGAACCACTTATCATTGATGCACCCTTCTCAATGCCACATAGGCCTTTGTCTGATATTGTAATATCGACTACTGCTCTTGTGTATCTCTCTTTTAGCCAATAAGACTTTACATTAGAATTTGAATATTTAGCTAGTGTCTCAGTGTAAATAAGTATATCTCATATCTCATGTTGTAATCACACATTGTGCAAAATTGAGCTTTTTTTTAAAGTAAAACCACCTGTGATGGGCAGACCCTACCAGTTTATTAATAAAATAAAATGGTACATAGAAAAGAGGGGGACGTAATACCTTACCTCTGATAATTTATCTGAAGATCTTTAAAACTATACAGTGACCTGATAACTAACCTGAAGATCAACAGATAAAATCGTGGAAAAATAGTGCTATTGTTATACATACAAGATTTTTCGATGGACTATTATAGTCTAATCGGAGGTATTCCTTCCGCATCCAACTTCACATGACCAGCGACTTTTTGTGGCAGACCTGCAGAAACATAAAAGCCACTTACATGATCTCCGCTGGCCATCTTTGCAAGGGAGTCCATAGCCCCGTTTGCCTCTCTGTATATGTGTTGAATAGTGTAATCCATCAGTTGCTGCATCTTCCATGGGATCTTGAATTGTTTGTGGACCATTCTGAGCAACACCTTTGAATCAGTTTCGATTTCAATGTTACTGATGCCGTGCTCTTGAGCTAGATGTATTCTATTTAACAAAGTTGTGGTCTCTGCCTGCAAACTTGATTCAGCAATGATAAACTTGGATAATGCAACAATTACTTTACCTTTGTGATATCTGATGATACAACCAATACCTGCAATACCAGTACTTAGACAAGAACCATCAGTGTTTAGTTTATATTTTGAAGGTAAAAGCCACCTAATTATCCTTAATGGTCTCTGGCTTTTGGTTTTCTGATATAGGAGTTTGGGCATATGTGATAAATCCCACCTAATGTCCAGCTTGAATGCCAAAAAGGTATCATTAAAGTGGTACAATATTCTTTTGAATATGTGACCAGTGGCTGGCTTTTTTCCCTCAAAAATATAATTACATCTAGCAAGCCACAGGTACCAGATTACTATACTCGGTATGATTCAGATTAACTTAGCAAAAATTGCATCAGAGGAGGAGGTGTTCAAATAAAAATAAAATATATTCCATAATAGCTTAAATGTATTTGGAGCCAAACTAAAAGTTCTATCCACTGAGTTCCAGATTTATTTAACCTGATCAAATGAGTTAAAACAGTGATGTATTGATTCTGAATCATTTAAACAAAAACATCATCTTGATGGTAGGTGAAACTGAAAATCCTCAAGAACATCTGGTAAGGCTATAAGTCAGTTTAGTAGTTTCCAGTTAAAGAAACTTATTTTCTTTGGTAATAGATTAGACCACAAATGTTTGAATGAGGGGATCATGAGTTTTTTCCTTCTAATCAACTCATATGCTGACTTTACTATGAACTCACTAGTTTGAGTTGGTTTCCAAATTAGTTTATTATCATACTTAGGAAAAGTTTTATGTTCCAGATTCAGAATGGAAATGATATTATCAGGAAGCACGTTTCCGAGGTTACTGGAATAGAAAACTTTATTAAGTACAAATTAAGCTACAATTAAGTCGGGATATGGAAATTCTGCGAAGTTCTGAGTGTGGTCTGATAAAGGACCAACTGTAGTCCAGTTTGCATTCCAAAAGGAAATCGAACCACAGCCTAGTAGAACCTCTGTATTAGATAATGCTATTTTTTTTAAATTTCCTTGATTCGTTTCCATGTTTTGGAGGTTTTATGAGTATCACTCATAGACCACATGGTTTGCGCCCAAAGGGATTTCCCTAACTGAAGTTTCCACCATAGTTTGATGGAAAAACATTTTGTTAAAGTATTAAGGTTTTGAAAATTTAAACCGTTTTCCTCAGTTGGGTAGCATAATTTAGGGTAAGATTTCCAGATTCTCTTCTTCTGATTATTTCCTGTGTTAGAGTCCCAGAAAAATCTTGCCAGTGTTTTATGAATTTGACTTATGATATGTTTGGTTGGCTTTAACACAATTATTAGATGGATTGGCATGGAGGTCAAAACATGTTTTATTAATACTGCCCTTCCTGCTGGAGAGAGTAGCTTGTTATGCCAGTGATTAGTTTTATATTGGATTAAAATTAACATTCCCTGGGATAGGGAATTATTTACTCTTCCTGTGTAGATAGGGCATCCCAAATACTTAAAAGGTAGGGATCCTTCTATCATATTTGTTTCATGTTTGATTAAGGATATAATTCTATTAGGTGTGTGTTTTGAGATACAAAAAGATGATTTCTCAAAATTAACTTTTTGACATGTTGCTTATTCATATGATTTCAGGTTACCAATTATTGTTTTTAGTCCCTGTTTTGAGTATTTTAAAAGAATTGTTGTATCATCCGCAAAGGAGAGATGTGTTGAGGCTTTCATCCTGTAGGGTAACTTATATGACTGGATATTTCCATATTTGTATAGGAAATTCAGGTTCTGTGAGAAAGCCTCATCCATTAAGATAAAAAGCAGAGGTGAAAGTGGATCACCTTCTTTTAGTCCCCTAGATGCTGAGAAAAAACCTACTGTTTTCCATTAATTAATAATGAAAAGAAAGAAAATTAGATATTTATCATAATTAGATTTACCAGAATGGGTGAAAAACCTTGTTTGATTAGGATTTGGGATAAAAAGGACCATGAGACTCTATCAAATGCCTTCATCATATCCAACTTGATAATCAAATTATATCCTTTTGTTTTAGAATGTAAATGATTTTTTAACTCTTGCATTAAAAGGACATTATCAGCAATTTCTCTTCCAGAAACAAATACTGATTGTTCTGGACTGATTATCAGGTCTAAAAAACTTTTAAGTCTTGTGGAAATTATTTTTGAAAAAATCTTATTTGTGAAATTGCATAGACTGATAGGTCTATAGTCTTTAAAAGATGAACACACATCATTTTTGGGTATTAGAATGATCAGTGCTGATGTGATGGCTTTAGGTATGTCTTTTCCATCAAAGAACTCTTCCACTGCCATCAGCACATCAGATTTAACTATCTCCAAACATTTTTGGAAAAAGAAACAGAGTAACCATCTGGTCCTAGAGTTGAATGGCTGTCCATGGATATGACTATGTCTGTTAATTAAGCTTAATGGAAAAGGGAATGGAACCCTATAAACCCTCGCCCTAGAGAGAATTTATTTATACACAAAAATACTAAACATTCTTGCAACGCTGTTGTTGCTCATGCTTTTTTTAGTGATACTGTTCATATAAATACAATTACTATTAATTAAAGCCAATAAGATGTCTTCGAGGTTATTAATGTGGAATTTGAGGTGTGATTTTATTACTTTTAAGCTTGAGAGCAAAGATCGTCAATGCTTTGAAATATACCTAAACCGAGCAATTGATTTTGTAGGGAGCCAAGGGAGTATGTTGGCGGTGATAACATCATAGTTTCTAGAGCTGCTTATGTCAATTTTGTAAAAAAAATTTAATTGGCTGGATTTTATTAGTGCGGGCAAATTTCGTGCATATCATGATGACCATTCAATTATTGTTTACATAAAGCACATATCATAAAATTAATGATTCCAACAATCAATCACATAAATTTATTCTCAATAAACATTTTTTTTGAAGTGGTTATATAGCGTGCATTGCACGAGAAACATTGAACTACTGTTTAAATCAAAATATTGACCTGCCCTCGATCTGGGTGTCATTAAAATACGAACCAAAGGACTTATGGGTCAAAGATAGAGATTTATAGTTCTGCACCCTTGTCTCACTGTTATGCTACCTAAAGGATAGCTAGTGGAAACCCAGGGTTTGTCCACAATGATGCTAGGGCTTCAATACTAATTAAAACACAACCTCGTACGGGTCGTCAATCCGCACAAGCGAAAGGAACAGCTAGTAGTGTAGATATGCAACTGGGGGGAGGGGTTCATTATTTTCCACTACCAACATGACAGTTCTAATGCTTTAATCTTCGATTCATTCATATATAGACATACAAAAGACCTATCTGTGTGTTCACAACACGTGGTGTGGCCAATGACATACACTTCCCCAACCGGGTCATGGTGGGTGCGCTTGCAACCCCCCATCGGCACCGCCATCATAATTAGGGGAGTACAACGAGGTCTAGCCATCATTTTAGGTTTGTTTCTCCCCCGTGCTATTACACCCCAAGCTTCCACCACGAATGCAACTACTCCTCTTGGGTCCTATATATGCTAGTCCTGAGGATTGTAGGCACATTATCTGTGATACTAGGGTTTCAACACAATACCTAGATTGCTACTATTAGCTATCTCTACATGCAACCTCTCGGACAACAGTTACAAAGTTAGCTAAGATTGGTGCAATGGAAAATAGGTAAGACCATTCTCAAATCCCCCGTGCACACACCCACACGGACACGTTCTCCCCTACCCATTCTAACATCCAGGTTTCTCTTTCCATTGGGGCATCAATATTTTGCACCATACATGAATACATCCCAAAGTGTGTGCTTATATGTGGTGTACTATTCATGCATTTATAAAATTCAAGAAAAATCACAATAATATCATAAACACAAAGATAGGATGAATCTAATGAATCTCATTGAACAAATAGAACATACCAAGTTCCAAGAAAAAAATCTACTCTACAAATATTAAATCCATGGAAAATATTAGGTTAGATGCCATGGATCTAGAATATAAGATGAAATAAAAAAGAAGACAAAAGAAAAAGAAGAAGAAGAAGGAGAGAGAGAAACTAATCTACATTATGTCTACCTCTATTCTAATTCCTAATGGTTTAGTAGAAGACTAAGGCTCCTATATACAGTAGTAGGAGATTGGGCCTAATAATAGGTCCAAAATAGGCCAAAAATAGCAAAGCCTTAGGTCAGCCGCCAGGCTTCACGGACCGACACGGATGTCACAGTCCATAATGCATTCAAGCACAAAGTGTGGGATCTGGCGCGGTTTGTGAACATTTATAGCTACGGGAAGTAGGATCTAGCTCAGTATGTGAAGCAGGTCTTATGCCACGATCTATGAAGGTTTTCATGGACCACAAGCAGCATGCAGTTTTTACTCAGAATTTTCCCACGGTTCGTGAAAGTTTTCACGGACTGCGAACAACTTGTGGCTTCTGCTCAGAAATTTTGTCACAGCCCGTGAAGGATTTCACGGACTCTAAACCCTTTTTGGTCTTGTCAGAAGTCTTCTCAGGGTCCGTGAAGGTTTTCATGGACTGGCTCCATACTTAGCCAAATTATTTAACTATCATCCATTTGCTTCATGGCCCAATGCATTTGTCACGGCCTAACGCCTTGCCTCGTAAAGGTTTTGTGCTAGTATCGCGCAGGTCTTCACAGAACCCCTGGATTCTTGTATAATGTGGACCGTAAAGATTGTCAATCGCCGCTGGTGCTTGACCATGTGCGGTCCATGACCGGTTGCTGATGCTTCGTTGGCTAAACTTTGCTTGCTTGTCATGGGTGAACCGTTAGTCAAAATCGGGAGTTCTAGTAGTCGATTTTGTAGTACTTGAGAAGAAAAATCTAATGGAAATAGCCTTGAAGGATAATTCTTCCTGTATCATTCTCAGAATAAGGCAACAACCTTGGACCATGATTCACAGTTTCTCCTTTGACCAAATTAAACTCTGAAGCTGCCTATCTTTGGCTTCAATCTCCTTCTACCACGCATTAATGTTCGCAGCCTTTGTTTACTACCATTCAAATGTGGATATCCTTCAAATATTCTACAGTTAAATACAAATGGCCTTCGCAAGAATGTAATGTAACAAATAGCATTCAAGGGTGACTTACTAAAGGTACTCATAATGAAGACTAAAGAGCACGTGAACACGAGATGTCAAGAATCACTAATTAAGTATACAAAATGTGGCATTTAGAATAGAAAACCAAACATGGTTGTCTAAACCCTTTGTCATGTAAACCAAACTAATGTCCCCAAACTGCCAACCAAAAGTAACTAAAAACTATGTTAAATGCATTGGTTAAAGCATGTGAAATGGTGCAAATCAGACTCTTCACACTTAAATCTTTACTCGTCCTCGAGTAAATAAAATCAAAGAAAATGGTTCAAGCGGAATAAAGCTTGCAAAAATAGCCAATGCTTTCAATTTAATTCGAAGCTACCCTAGTTTCCCCAAGATGGTGAAAATCTCACAACTCTCACACTCTCCAAAGTTCCTAAAGTAACCAAACCACCCAAAGCAAGTAAATGTGTATGGAAAAAGATAAGTGACAAAAGATCGGAATAAATGCAAGCTTATTTTTTCCAAAAGTAGTCCTAAAAGCAATAAAAGAGCAACCCTCAAGTAAAAAAACCCACCAAGGAAATCCAAAAGCCGTCAACTTGGTTGCAACACAGGGATAACTCAAGTTTCTCGACCTAGTTGCAACCAAGGAATTTAATGTATCATCAACCTAGTTTCTTGTTTCTTTTTTTAGTTTTTTCTCTCAATTTCTCTCATTTTTCCTAGGAGCCCTTTTGGGTTTTCATCCTATCTTTATCCCACAAAACGTGCCCACCTCTCACCTTTTTCCACAGGGCCTCTCACTTTTGCATAGACTCGCAAGTCTAGCCGGGCCAAGCCTCTCATTTTTACCCAGACCTTTTGACCTAACCGGGCTTTTCCTCATGTTACCCAAATTGCCCTTTCAGGTTTTCAACTTGTCCAGGTTTTATTTTTTTTTCAATTTCCAATTTTTTTGGTGAAGTATGAAATTTCCCTAAAAGTGAACTTCATACTACAAAAGATAAAAAACAAACCAATACACCACTAAATCCTAAAACCACATTCCACGTGCAAACTAGAATCATAAAATCCAAGCATAACATGCAAACAACCAAAATTTTCCAAAAGCATCCCAATCACAAGTAACCAAAACTCTACCAAGAAAAACAAACAAAGCATGCATGCACGAAGAAATCCATGAATGAGCATTCATAAGTACTCACTGATCACTTCCCCACACCTAAACAATGCATAGTCTCTTATGCATTCTCATGTTAAATCAAAGGTGATGTAGGGAAACTAGTGATACTTACGCTTTCGGCCTCAAAGGGCCGACCTCCTCGTGGCTAGTGAAACACCTCTCAATGAATATTGTTGCTTGGATTGTGGCCTCAAGGCAACCACCCTCATGTTTAGCTCCTGAACTTGTGGTTTCACTCCTCCAATAACGTGAACTATCTCCTACAGCACTTGGGAATAACTTGAGAGTTGCTCCCCAAGTAGGTGTAGTTGATCCATAATGCCCGTGGGAAGGTGAGAGTTCATTGTGGATTGAGTTCAATGAATATGTAATCTAGTCTCGTATCAAGGTTGATAGAGGTGTGCTCCGATTGCGGGAGAACCATGAATTTTCCAGTAGGTGCTCCACCGTAAAACCACACAAATCTATCCTCCGAAGTTGTAGTTCCCACCATGAATACCCTAGATACCTGCACAATTGTATAGGTCAATCCCGACCTACCCATATTGGCCAACTCCCTATGCGAGATAGGATGTCCCAAATGTCGCGCTAAATGGGCAACCATGCCTCCCATAGGAATCTTCCCACTCTTCTGCTCTCCCATAGCGATGCATTCTTGAAAAAAAACACTAACCAAGTCCAGGTACATGTTCCCATTGGTGTCATTGCCCAAAGAAGGTGTACATCAGAGCCCGAACGATGCGTCAATTCACCATGGCATAGAACACTCATAGAAAGGAGTCGATGAACATAACGTATTTTTGAATGGACTGCTCTTGCTCAGATTCTTCCTATCGGTCCAAGTTAGTTGTCTCCAAAAAATTCCTAGGGGAGAATGGCATTCCTTGGCGATGAGTCTGTGGAATGTCACAGCTGGTCTTCTATCCAAAAGCCAATGCCACCTCTCTATAGGTCATTTGGTACTCCTTGTCATCCAAGTTGAACTTAATCGCCTTGTGACCCCCCTCGTCTATGAACTTCAAAATAGTAGCTAGAATCTCTAAAGTGCACCTTATGTAGGTTTTCGAGTGCATGTCAAGAAAACCTTCTAGACCTACCCAACTCAAAAGAAAGGTCACTGGTTCAAGTAAGCCTAGAGTCATCAAGGTGCTCTTGCAAGCAAAACTAGTCTCCAAAATGCCCTTCTTTAGTTCCCTCAAATTCCTCCATCTCCGAGCTGCAGTCCCAGTAATAAACGCATCAGCTACAGGCTTGGGGTTGCGAGGAACGGGAGTTTCCAGTTTAGGGATTGCACCATTTACCGGCTTCTTCCGTTTCTTACCCCGCGAAGACTTCTCTTTCTCCAAATTACCCTTTTTCAGAGACATCCTAACACAATGAAGTAGAAGAATATTAATGTGATAATAAAAAATGCACGGCCCATAATTCCATCCAATATAGAACATTCTCCCAAAATGACCAAACATTCAGAGCATGATGGTATAAGCATAAAGGCTATTTAAAACAAGAATATTCCTCATCAACCAACATCATCATGTATGCCTTTCACCAGCCCATCAATAGATTCATTCAAACAAGATTCATGCTCTCTCTAATCACCCACAAATGAAGAACACATCATTCAAGATCAATAGCACATTCAAGACTCCTATAAATTCATCATCACAAGATTGGACACACAAGCTCACACAACATCACATCAACACATGCTCATTCGAAAATCATGCTTTTCATAAAAACACCACAATGTCAATCAACCATATATACAAAGACATCAAAGGGTTACCCAAAATTTGAAGCCAAGAAGTGTAAGATCCACACAAGAAGAAGCAAAAATTGCTAATTTTGGGAGAAAGGTTTCACTTTTTTCGAGCTCACCAAAAAGTGTGTGTGAATGAGTGTTTCTTGAGAAGAGAGAGTGTTTAGATGATGAAATTAGGTGGAGAATTTTACCATGAAAATGAAATTTCAGCATAGGTGAAAGAGGGAGAGAGAGAGAGAGAGAGGTACAATGTAGATAAAGATGGCATTTTAAATTCGAGGACAAGTAGTAAAATCAATTAATGTTGGAAGTACTAATTGCATAAAAAATCCTAAGGAAATAGGAAATCTCACTTCTTGAATCAAAAATGCATTTTTAATTTGAAATCCAAACTTCCTTTTCGAAAAGTTGCATTTTTTAGACAAGTTGGGGGGTGGAAAACTAAAAATCGACAAAAAGAATTTTCTGCCCAATTTTTCCACCTTCACGAGATAGAGTCTCGTGGCCATCATCATGGCACAAGCATTGTCACGAAGCAAACCCCAGATTTTTTTACTATTCCTTAGTTTTTCTAAACTTTTGAAAGGAAACTATATCACCCATCAAAATCCATTCCATCTACACATGTGTACACATTTTCACATCTAGATCTCCAAATCAAGAAAGAATTTCATTCAAAGGATCCTTTATTTCAAGCAAGAAATGCAAATTTTACCAAGTCACTACTTCAAACAAGAAAATAAAAAAAAACCACGTATATTTATCGTCATCATCACGACTTATTTCCTCCTCACACATTCTAATTTGAAGCACTTATTGGTGGGTCTCAGGAATCACCTTCGGCGACTCCGTCCACGATGACGTCATTGTGGAGAGATCTCCACAATGAGCCATCCTTACCTTTGTAGCCCTTGTTGGTACCTAGAAATGTCTCTCCTTGCTTTGCCAGTCTTGACTCCTTGAATGTCACTTTGGGGTTAGGAGGAGGTCGAGGAGGTATCAAATCCATAACACTTCCCTTTTCCCACTGACATTTGGTTAGCATAGAAAAAAATGTAGTTCGGACATATCATTGACCAAATTATGAAATTCATTGGGGTCCTCCACAAACTTATCAACAAGAGATGCATGCTCATTGGTAACACAAGAAGGTTCAAGAATACCATGCTCATCAAAAAGTGTCACACCTTTGCACATAAGAGAAGGTTTTGTTGAATCATGCCTAGATTTATAAATGTTGAATTCCACTTTGTCTATGTCATCCTCTAGAGTCAAGATTCTCGAGTGGACATCAATTTTAGCCCTAGAAATTTTTAGAAAAGGTCTCCCCAAAAGGATTGGGGGTGCACTTCTGTCGTGCGCTACGTCTAGGACATAAAAGTCCATTGGAAAAACCAACTTACCTACTCGCACCATCACATCCTTCACTAGCGCACGAGGGCTAGCTTGGGAGGGATCGACGAGTTGAATAATCACTCGTCTCTTTAAGTTCACCAATTTCTAGACATTCAAATAGACTAAATGGAATCACATTGATAGAAGCTCCTAAATTTATCATGGCATGATTAACAAGTGTTCCACCTAAAGAAATCGAGATAGAAAACATTCCGGGGTCATCACATTTCTTAGGCAAATTTTTATGATTTAAAATGGAAACTTCCCCAATTTTTAGCTTCCCTAACTTCTTAGGTGGTCTATGGCTTTTCTTAGTACATGCAATCTTAAGAAATTTAGCATATAAAGGCACATTGTAAATCAATTCCAAGATAGAGATAGATATCTCCACTTTTTTTAAGACCTTCCGAATGTTGGCCTCATTTGTCTCCACCTTCGGTTTTCCCCTCAAAGCACTTAGAAATGGAGGTGGAATAGAAACTTATACCTCGGGTGGTGGGAGCTCCTTGTAGGGTGCTTCCTTGACAACTATCACTTCTTCTTTGAAATGTGCTATAGTAGCCTCCACTACCTTGTCATCCTCTTGTGTCACCTTCTTCTCGATTTCACGAACTTCCTTCCCACTCCCTAGCTTGATTTACTAACATTTCTTGGATTCACCTCAGTTGGGAAGGTAGTTTGCCAGACTCTTTTTCTTCAAGTCAGCTCACCGAGGTGGCGAGTTGTCCAAATTGAATCTCAAGGTTCTTGATACTTGAGAAGGCTCTAGTACCAAGGTCTTCAATTACCCTCCCAGTACTTTCCACAAAGATCTCATATTTCTTCCCCAATTGCCCAATGGAATCTAAGATCTCCTCCCTATCTGACTTGTAAAGTGTGGTATGATTGTTGGATGGACTTTTACCCCTAGGATAAGGTTGAGGTGGTGCTTGTCCACTCCTATATCCTTGAGGTTGATTGTCATCCCTTTATCGGAAATTAGGGTGATCTCTATACCTCAGATTGAATGTATTTTCACAGGGGTCCGGTCTTACTTTGCCTTGGTTCCTTAGAACCCTTGTTGTTGACCCCTAGCAAATTAAGGTACCTCCCAATTGTTGTTGTCCATGACATTCACTTCTTGCACATCCCCAGTGACCTTGGAGCATAGTCGAGGTTGCAAACCCCACACATCTTGACTTGGTTCACATTTCCTTGCAAAATCTCTTTAATCATAGATACAAGAGCTTGGACTTGCTCCTCCAATTTTGGTGTGTGTGCGGGTTCATCCAAGACCTTAACCTTAGACCTTGTACCAAATTGCCTCATCCCATTGGCCATCTCTTCAAAAAGTGCCATTGCATCATTCGGGCTCTTGTTGGCTATAGAACCATTGTATGTGGCATGTACCATCCTCATGTATTCGTCACAAAGTCCTTTAAAGAAGTAATAGAACAAATCTCCTTCCTTGAATGGGTGGTAGGGGAAACGAGCTAGAAGTCTCTTAAACATCTCCCAATAATCATATAGGCTCTAGGAGTAATGGTGAACAATTACTTCTTCAACCCGGCTGACTTAGATGCTGGAAAGTATTTTTCCAAAAATCACCGCTTTGTATCCATCCATGACCCAATGCAACCTGGTAGTAGATAATACAACCAATCTTTCGCTCCATCTTGCAGTGAAAAGAGGAATGCTCTCAAGTTGTAATCATCTTTCAACACTCCTGGCGGCTTCATATTCGTGCACACCAAATGGAATTCTGGCAAATGTTCGGATCATCTCCCGCCATACCGTGGAAAGTAGGAAGGCAGTGTATCATCCCACTTTTTAGCTCATAAGTCACATTTGGAGGCAAAGGTGTGAATGTGATATATAAGGGTTAGTTCTCTAAGTTTGGAGCCATAAACTCTCTCAAAGTGCGGTTATCTTCTTCCATTGTGTGTGATGCTTCCTCAAAATTCAAACCCCTAGGTTGAGCCTCCGATCTAGTTCTCTTTCTCCTTCTCCTCCGATTACATGTGGAATTAGTTAGAGAATGCAAAACACCTAGATTTGTGGTATGGGTATGTACCATAAACTAGGGTCACACTATCCTTCAAATGCCACAAAAGCAAACATAATCAAAGTAACAAGGAAACTATGACCAAAACTCCACTTGCAGCAAACAAAACAAACAAAAGATAAACAATAAAAGACACTACTAACTACTCTACTAATATGTCATACTCAACTAATACTTGAACTGAAAAGCATCCTTGACAATGGCACCAAAATTTGACCTTCCCTTGACCTGGGCATCGTTAAAACATGAGCCGAGGGACTTACGGGTCAAAGATAGAGATTTATAGTTCTGCACCCTGATCTCACTGTTATGCTACCTAGAGGGTAGTTAGCGGTAAGCCATGGGTTTGTCCATGAGGATGCTAGGGCCCAAGTACTAGTTAAAACACAACCTCGTACGGGTTATCAATCGGCACAAGCGAAAGGAACAACTAGTAGTGTATACATGCAATTGGATGGGGGGATTTGGTATTTTCAACTATCAACTACTAAGCATAAAATGAACAAATGAGAAACTATTTATACTAGGCACTTAGGAATCATTTAGAAACATGGTAGTTCTAATACTTCAATCCTTGATTCATTCACATAAAACCATACAAAAAACCGATAAATGTGTTCATAACACGTGGCGTGGCCGATGGCATACACTTCCCCAACCCTGTCACGGTGGGTGCGCTCGCAATTGTCCATTGGCACCCCTATCATAATTAGAGGAGTACAACGAGGTCCGACTATTGTTGTAGGTATGTTTCTCCCTCGTGCTATTATGTAGAGAGCTTCCACCACGAATGCAAATACTCCTCCCATGTCCTATATACGCTAGGCCCGAGGATCGTAGGCACATTATCTGTTATACTAGGGTTTAAACACAACTGTTAGATTGATACTATTAGTTATCTCTACCTGTAACCTCTTCGACAACAAATACAAGTTAGCTAAGACTGGTGCAATGAAAAATATGTCTGAGTATTCTTGAATCCCCCATGCACACACCCATGCGGACGCGTTCTCCTCTACCCATTCTAACATCCAGGTTTCTCTTCCCAATGGGGCATCAATATTTGCACCATACATTAATATATCCCAAAGTGTGTGCTTATATGTGGTGTACTATTCATGCATTTATAACATTAAAAAACAATCACAATAATATCATAAACACAAAGATTGGATAAATCTAATGAACCTCATAAGCAAAAAATCTACTCTACAAAAGTTAGATCCATGGAAAATATTTGGTTAGATGCTATGGATCTAGAAAATAAGATGAAAGAAAAAAAAGACAAAAGAAAAAGAAAAAGGAAGGAGAAGAAGAAGAACTCTCCTCTTCCTTCTCTCTAAACTAGAGAGAGAAACTAATCTACATTATGCCTACTTCTATTCTCTTAACTAACGTTTTAGTAGAATACTAAGGCTCATATATATAGTAGTAGAAGACTGGGCCTAAAAATAGGCCCAAAATAGGCTAAAATAGCAAAACCCTAGGTCAGCCGCCAAGGTTTCACGGACCGACTCGGATGTCACGGTCCTTGAAGCATTCAAGAACGGGGCGTGGGATCTGGCGTGGTTCGTGAACATTAATATCTCTAGGCCATAGGATCTGGCATGGTCCATTAAGCGGGTCTCGTGCAATGGTTTATGAAGGAATTCACGGACCGCAAGCATCGTGCAGTTTTTGCTCAGAGTTTTCCCGTGGTCTGTGAAGGTTTTCATATGTGTAGCTTAAATTCAAAGCTTTAGATCTGCCTATGGTTGAATGATTTGAGGGATTTTTCCCATTAATTTTTTAGACGAGATGTTATGTAATTTTTGGGCTGATTGGGGTGTTATTTGAATTAATTGATGGTTGTTGCTGGATAGTGGTAATGGAACTCGGGAGGTTTAGTGAATGCTTTCTCGGTGGAGGTGGTCGTGGGGGCTGTTGGTGGTGGTTGAAGGAGGTTGTGAAATGAGTGTATAAGGGCAATAAGGATATTTTATTGGGCAGAACATTTTTTGTTCTTGTTTCTCTCCCTACAGAAATTGGTGGGATGGAGAGAGTAGTTAAATTTCAAAGTAAATAATAAATTTGGCATTATTTTTCATTACTGCCTTCCAAAAGATAAATGTTGAAAAAAACTTAAAGTGTACAAATGCCGGCCATTGTACGGAGGGTTTACATAATTGTATAGCCTTTATTCAATGGGCCAAAGTATAAATTCCATAAATTGATTCGCTATATACATACTTCCTATGATATCCTAAAAATGTCACACTCCTTATTTTTATAAATTTTACAAAGCGTGGAGTTATTCCGTGTGCATCTTTTCGTTCAAACCCAGAGAATAAAAGTAATATGAGGATTGTGAGACTGAAAATTATAAACCCATATATTGTGTGAACAGTGAAAATTTCAGAGAACCATTTTTAATGTGGTGGATTTTACTATTTCTTTACCAATACTATATTAGGGTATGTATTCCAACAAGAATAATAGACAATGAAATACATGAAAAGAAAAGTTCAAATAGTGAAACAAAAATTTAACTTTCAATGTAATTAATAGATATGACATACTTTTCATTAATGTTTTTCAAGATATAAATGTTCATTTTTTAAAAAACAATTAAAGCAGGAAAATTTCATGCATTGCACGACGTGCATTTTAATCAACATCTCTAAATATATACATCCATATAGAAACATACCATGAATCCATGCAAAAGTAGATATCCTATTATGAATTTCCTCGTCACGTGCAAGGTATAGCGTAAGTCCAATTATAAGGAAATTTGCAATTCTTTTTCAAATTTTCATTTTAATATCGTAAACATGAACATATATACTAAGCAAAAGCAAGACAATTTTGCAATCATCGATAACACAATCGTAACCCATCCCTATACCGAATATGATCTAAGAAATAAAAGAAATCCAAAGCTTCTTTAGGAATGAGATTCATCATAATGTTACGAAACTTACCATATGGATGACGACATTTCAATATCAGCAAAATCAAATCCCTACACAAAATCTCATATGAATTATTATCCTCTTGGAATCATGTGTATAACGTTATCATTCTTGCTGCTTTCGCTAGTGAAATTGATCAAATAAATACCATTACTATTACTGGTAGCCAGTAAGATGTCTTCACAGATTGATATGGATTTTAAGGTGGGAATTTATGAATTTTGGGCTTAAGAGGAAACATCACCAAGGTTATGAAATACAACTGAATTTCCTTATTAAATTTTTAGGAAACCGATGGAGTATGTGGCGGTGATGCGATCATAGGGTAGAGTGTGATAAGCATTGGGCGTCATTGATAGAGTTTTGTGATCGTGTCTAATTAATTTGACAATAAATAGGTTTTTATCAACAACCTTATCAATAATATATTTAAAAAAAGTTTTACACAAAGAGCACACCTACAAAGTTTTCACCCAAACTAAACGCTATATAGTGAAAGAAAAAAGATATTTTAATTTTCAATTAATCTACCTTGTAATAAGCAGATTTATTTTAACAATTTTATAATAAATAGGAAATTTTAGAATTTTTTTTGAAACTGTCATATGTTGTGTAATGCACGATAAAAATTAAAGTAGTGTTTAAATCAAACTATATTTCCTATAAATAGTGACCCAAGCATAAAACTCATAAATCAATCTGCTACATACATATATATATATAGCAATCGGGTCTTGGCAATTAAGTAGCATTCATGTGCACCTTCATCATATAAATCAGAGACATCTTTAGGAAGGTTTTTCGAATCAAAGCTGTGAATCATGGGAGCCAAAAGATCAACAGTTTCAGAAACTGCCCCACATTTCATCTCATAAGCTACTTGCACTACTCTCTTCTCCATCCCAGATAAGCATAAAATAACATTTATGACATCATTAATATTTTTAAAAAATTTAAAGCGTGCAAATGCCATGCATTGCCAGGGGTGTTGAACTAGTGTTTACATTAAAATGTATAGTCTTTAATCATTGGGGTCAAGTACAAATCCCATTAATCGATTTGCTGTGTACCTTTTTCCTGTGATATACCAATAATGTCTCACATATATGTTTAAAATTTTAAATTTATAGCGGGCAAACATCGTGCATTGCACGACATGCATTAAAATCAACACTCTCAACAAATGTAACCATATAGAAGCTTACTTAAGGTCCATGGCATGAGTTGATACCATTATTAGAATTTTCCATCACTTATGATGTATCGCGTACGTCCATTTTATAAGGAAAATTTTGAAATCTCTACCAAGTATTCATTCTTACTTTGTAAACATAAAAAAACACCAAACTAAAGTGAGATGACTTTGTAATCATCAATAACACTGTCGTAGCCCAACCTTATGTCCAATCTTATTCAAAATATCCACAACTTCTTTAGAAATAGGATTCATCATAATGTTATGAAGCTTGCTATGCAGATGTCGACCTTTAAATATCAGTAAAACCATATCATGGCATGAATGTCCCACATGATTGATCACCCTCTCGGATTCATTTAGATGACTAAAAATTCTTGTATTGGGAAGCCTTGTTTTCTTTGTTTTGATTGATGTAAATGTTCGGTCAGAATTGTGAACGAAACATTTTGCAATCATTGATTTGATACTTCAATGTGATTTGTTCTGATGGCAGTCTCTGGTCGATTACATTTTGGCTACTCGAAAGCCACACAATGAGAACCACTTATCATTCATGCATTCTTCAAACACGGGTCGTGCAGGTTTGCACGGCCCATCTTCTAGCCTTAGGTCCTTAGCACGATCTATGGCACGGTCCATGCCAGTTTGGATATCCCGTGTCATTTCTTTGACTCTTCCGGACTTTGCTCTTTTCCTCAGCACATCTAACTACTACCACATTTTGACTTGTGGCATTCAGTATGCTACCATCCTTGTGAATACGCATTGCTAAACTACTCTGAAGTTCTTATGAGAGATATACAAATAAGCTTACAAAATAGAATCTACATGCTCGTAAGGAAAAAAATCCATTAGACTCAAAATAGGTTATACAAAATGAAGGATTTAGATATGAACCAAAAATGGTCATCTAAACCCCGGATGATGTAAACCTACCTAATTAAATCTAGCAATCTACAAACCGAAAGATAAAAAAAAAGATGTTAAATGATTCGGAAAATACATGCATTTGACGTCTTATTAATCAACTCTATCCCATACCCCAATCGAATGAACTCGAGAAGCCAATCCTTCGTCATAAGTTTATCAACCCATCATTTTCTTCGGGCTCAGCCATCATGAGTCTGGGAATTCCCCCTGTGTTGGTTTTCCTCAACTCTCATGCCCTAGGGCCTCATAGATGGAGATTCTTCATCATCCTTCACCCCAAACCCACGTTCCCTAATTTCACCTACCGATACTGTGCAAAATCCTTAAATACAAATATAGATCACATAAGTTAATTTAATAAAAGATACATATATATATATATGTATATATGTGTGTATATATGTATATATATTATATAAAACTTTTATGATTACAAAACTTACGGCATGCATGGAAACCTCAAGGACGTCCTATAAGGGATGTAATCCAAAATTGCACCTCCATAATATTGAGGAGGATAAGGCTCGGGTGGAACATTGTTACAAATAGTGATGATGAAAAATGAGGGTGAATATGGGTGACATGGTGAGTAGACTGCTATGACATGAGTGTTTTAAGCTTGGAAGAACAATGGGTAGATCTAAAGTGCGGAAGGAAAACTTATAATAGAAGCATTTACTGCACTATAGTATACAGGTTTAATATAGCAAACAAATGGAAAGTTTCTTGGAATTTATGAGGAAAATGGGACTGGGAAACATACCCTGGCTGGTGGTGGGAGACTTTAACTCACCCTTGGGACCAGGAGATATAATTGGGGAGGTATTGAAACTGATGAAAAGGAGATGGAAAACTTTAAGATATCAGTGGACAAGCTTGAGCTGGAAGAACTAAGGACATTGGGATCAATGTACACATGGAATAACATGAGATCTAATGAGGACATGGTGCTGAGGAAGATAGATAGAGGGCTGGAGAACACACACTGGATGAAGGAGTTTCAAGAAGTAGTCTGTGAAGTAAAGAATGAGCTGATTTTTGATCATATACCTTTGCTAGTCAGATGTAGTCAGAAATGGATAAAGGAGGTAAAGGCTTTTAGGTGCTCTAATATGTGGGTTAAGTCCCTAATATTTAAAGAATCAATTAGGCAAATTTGAAGAATTGATAAAATAAGAACATTGGAGGATGTGGCCGGGAATTAAAGAGGCTAGAAAAGCCTCTGAGAATCCTAAACAAGAAAGAGTTAAGTGATATAAGTAGGGAAGCTGAAAAGGCACATGGCATATGGGAAATCATTCAGGAAAAACTAAATGATCAACCTGAGCACATAGAGCTTCAAAAATAGGAACAGGTGCCAAGGCAGGATACAGAAAGGATTTAAAAAGTTGAATACGGTTTTCTTATGCAAAAAACCAAGATGTAATGGATACTGGAAGGGGACATAATAAAAAAGGTGTACTATGATTCACTAAAGCAGAGGCAAATCACAACCAAATGGTTGCACTAAATATAAAAGGGGAATCTGAGTTGGACCAGGAGAAAATTGGTGAAGAACTGATCAGCCACTTCAAAGCTCAACTTGGAGTTGAGGAGAAAGTATCCATAATTGAAACAGGTGTAGTCCAGTTTGGGAATGTTTTAAATGTTAACCAACAAGCTAATTTGATCAAGCTAGCAAGTAGCTTGATTAATTTCACAATCAAAATTGATCAAATTTATATTTTTAATATTACTGGAAGTCAATAAGAGGTCTTTGTGGTCATTGGTGTGGAGTTTGAGTTGGTATTTTCTGATATTTAGGCTTGAGAGAAAATATCAACAATGATTTGAAACATACTTAAACCGACCTATTGATTTTGTAAGAAGCCAAGGGACTATGTTAGGAGTGATCAGATAGTTTCTAGAGCGCTAATTTCGATTTTATATGATATTTTCTTAATTGGATGGATTTTATTAGTGCGAAAAATTAGTTCAGGAAAATGCCGTGCGTTGCAGTACATTTGTTTGCTAGGACAAATGATAAATTATATTTGAAAAGTTAAAATACAATAAATTGTATCAAAATGTACAATAATTTAGTTACATACAATGTTTAAGTGAAAATGTATAGTAATTGTCTCATACATCTTTCTTTAGGATTCTCAGAGGTTTTTCTAGACTTTTTAAGCCCCGTCCATATCCTCCAATGTTCTTATTTTTTCCATTCTCAAAATTTTCCAGATTGTTTCTTTGAATATTAGGGACTTAGCCCACATTTTAAAGAACCTAAAAGGCTTTACCTCATTTACCCATTTATAACTAAATCTGACTAGCAAAGGCTATTGATCATAATTCAGCTCATTCTTTATTTCACATACTGCTTGTTGAAACCGTCATCCAGTGTGTGCTCACCAACCCCACATCTATCTTCCTTAGCACCATGTCCTCATCAGATCTCATGTTACTCAATGTGTACACTGACCCAATGTTTTTAGTTCTTCCAGTTCAAGCTCGTCTACTACTACCTTAAAGTCTTCCATCTCATTTTTATCAGTTTAATACCTCCCCCCCCCCCCTCCCACAAATGGATATACTCTAAGAAACATACTCCCAATGTTCTTGGTAAATATATTATGAAGTATTTTTTTTGATAAGGACATTATAATCAACACCCTCAACATATGCATCCATATAGAAACATCATGACAAGTAAACATAACGTTAACATATTTCCATACGGATGGCGATATTTCAATATCAGTAAAATCAAATCATGGCACGAAAGTCTCAAATGAATGATTATTTTCTTGGAATCATGTAAATGAATTAACATTCTTGCAACATCGTCGTTACTTCTGCTTCTATAAGTGAAATTTATCATAGATTAAAATTTTTTTGTCCCCAACATATGTCGCAATACCATCTTCTGGTCTCTAAGGTCTTTTTTTTTAATTTAAAACCATCCGGAGATGGAGGAAAGTTGTATTAGGCTTCCCAAACCCATAAAAAACAAGAAAGAAACCAAATCTTAGTTTATTTGCAATGTGAGAGCATATTGCTCTTAAAGCAACACCTTGTTGCTTCCAAAAATAGTTGAAAGATAGAGACGTTGAGTATAACTAGAGGATTACAAATACTGCATATGTTCGGCAACTAAAAAATTCAAAATGATTTGTTTGATCCCCAAAGGTGGTTTCGGGGGTATTTTTGTAATTTCACTAATTAAAAACCTCATAAAAATGAAAATCTATTTTAATTTGTAAAATTACAAAAATACCCCTAAAACTACCTTTGGGGACCAAACAAATCATTTTGTATTTGTTGGTTGTTGAACATACGCGGTATTGGCCTTGGGGACCAAAAGATGGTATTGTGACATATGTTGGGGACCAAAACACAATTTAGTCTCGATTATATAAATCCCGTTACTCTTACTGGAAGTTAGTAAGATGTCTTCGGGGTCATTGATGTGGAGTTTGAAGAGGGATTTATGAATTTTGGGCTTAAGAGAAAAGGTTGCCAATATTTTGAAACATACCCGAATCAGCCATTTGACTTTTAAGGAAGCCAAAGGACTATATTGGTGTGATAAGATCATAGTTTCTCAAGCGGCCAATGTCCATTTTAGATAATAATTACTTAGTTGCATGAATTTTAATAGTGTGGGTAAAATTAGTGCAGACACATGTCGTGCATTGCACAACGACCATTTAATTAGTGTTTCATCAAACCACATTTCTAAATGATAAATGGGCCCAACTATAAACCACATAAACCAGTTATCTATGTACATACTTATAACATTGTTACACTCTCAATTTAAAAAAAATCAAAATATGTAGTTAATGCATGCACACTTTCCAGTTTCAACCTAAACAATACCGGTTATGTGAGGATTGTGAGGCTGGAAAATATAAAGCCTTATATCGTTTGCCTCATGACGATTTTAGAGAAAGATTGTTAATTAAGTGGATTTCATTAGTTGTTTTTACTAATACTATATAGAGTAAAGTACATGTATGCCCCTAGATTCTTATTTAGTGCACATATACCCCCAATGTTTTGAAAGTGCACATATAACCTCCTATGTTTTTTGAAAGTGCATGCACATATACCCTCCTATGTTTTTCGAAAGTACACATTTTGCATGCGTTCATTTGATACTTCAATATGATTAGTTCCGATGGTAGTCTCAAGTCAATAATATTTTGGCTACTCTAAGGCCACACAGTGAGAACCACTTATCATTGATGAGCCCTTCTCATTGCCACATCGGCTTTTGTCTAGTATTGTAATATCGACTAGTGCTCTTGTGTATCTCTCTTTTAGCCAGTAAGACTTCATATTAGAATTTTAATATTTATCTAGTGCCTCAGTGTAAATAATTTTATCCCATATCTCATGTTGTAATCGTACATTGTGCAAAATTGAGCTTAATAGAAAAGAAAATGGAACCCTATAAACACTCATCCTAGAGACAATTTATTTATACAGAAAAATACTAAACATTCTTACAACACCATCGTTGCTCATTCTTTTTTTAGTGATATTGTTCAAATAAATACAATTGCTATTAATGAAAGCCAATAAGATGTCTTCGGGGTCATTAATTTGGAATTTGAGGTCGAATTTTATGAATTTTAGGCTTGAGAGCAAAGATCGTCAATGCTTGGAAATATACCTGAACCAACTAATTGATTTTGTATGGAGCCAAGGGAGTATGTTGGCGGTGATAAGATCATAGTTTCTAGAACAGATTATGTCAATTTAGTATAAAAAAAATTAATTGGCTGGATTTTATTAGTGTGGGCAAATGTCGTGCATTGCAGGATGGCCATTCAATTATTGTTTACATAAAGCACATATCCTAAAATCAATGAGTCCAGCAATATATTATATAAATTTATTCTCAATGTACATTTTTTTGAAGTGGTCATATGGCGTGCATTGCATGACAAAAATTAAACTAGTGTTTACATCAAAATATATATCCATTAAATAGTGGAAATATATGTAGCTCAGTAAAACCCAGGTATAAAACCCATAAATTGATCGGCTATGTACATATATGTAGCTCAGTACGGTCTTGGCGATGGATAGCATTCATGTGCACCTCTTTCATCATGGAAATCATAGATATGTTTAGGAAGGTTTTTCAAATCAAAGCTGGGAATCATGGGAGCCAAAAGATCAATGGTTTCAGTAACTACCCCACACTTCATCTCCAAAGCTATATGTACTACTTCCTCCTCCGTCCCAGATAAAATGGCATAAAATAACATGTATGACATCATTAATGTTTTTTTTTAATTAAAGCATGCAAATGTCGTGTGTTGCCAACAGACATTAAACTCGTGCTTACAGAAAAATGTGGTGGTGATAAGATCATATTTTAAAGAGTGGATAATATCTATTCATATAAAAAATTAATTTGCTGGATTTAATTAGTGCGGGTAAATGTCGTGCATTGCACGACGACCATTTAATTATTGTTTACATCAAACGACATATCCTAAAATTGGGTCTAACTATAAACCACATAAACTTATTCTTTATGTACATACTTACTATGAGACCCTAACAATATCACACTCTCTATTTTTAAATGTTTATAAAAATTGGAAGTTAGTGCATCCAAAATTTGCAGTTCAACCCCCAAGATTACTGGTTATGTGAGGATTGTGATGTTGAAAAATGCAAACCCTTATAACCTGTTTTGTTTTATATTTTTTAATTTTCATATATGTAGCTTAAATTCAGAGCTTTAGATCTGCCTATGGTTGAATAATTTGAGGGATTTTTCCCATTAATTTTTTAGACGAGATGTTATGTAATTTTTGGGCTGATCGGGGTGTTATTAGAATTAATTGATGGTTGTTGGTGGATAGTGGTGTTGGAACTCGGGAGGTTTAGTAATGCTTCTCGGCGGAGGTGGTCACGGGGGTTGTTGGTGGTGGTGGAAAGAGGTTGTGAGATGAGTGTATAAGGGCAATAAGGAGATTTCATTGGGTAGAAATTTTTTTGTTCTTGTTTCTGACCCAACAAAAATTGGTGGGATGGAGGGAGTAATTAAATTTCAAAGTAAATAATAGATTTTTGATTATTTTTCATTATTGCCTTCCAAAACATAAATGTTGAAAAAAACTTAAAGCGTACAAATATCGACCATTGCACGGTGGGTATTAAACGAGTGTTTACATCATTGTATAGCATTTAATCATTGGGCCAAATTATAAATACCCTAAATCAATTAGCTATGTACATACTTCCTATGATATCCTAAAAATGTCACACTCCTTATTTTTATATATTTTACAAAGGGTTGAGTTACTACGTGTGCACCTTTTCGTTCAAACCTGGAGAATAAAAGTAATATGAGGATTGTGAGACTGAAAATTATAAACCCATATATTGTGTGAACAGTGACAATTTTAGAGAACCATTTTAAATGTGGTGGATTTTACTATTTTTTTACCAATACTATATTAGGGTATGTATTCCAACAAGAATAATAGACAATGAAATACATGATAAAAAATTTCAAATAGTAAAAACAAAAATTTAACTTTCAGAGTAAATAATAGATATGACATACTTTTCATTAAAGTCTTTCCAGATATAAATGTTCATTTAAAAAAAAATTAAAGCAGGAAAATTTCTTGCTTTGCACGGTATGCATTTTAATCAACATCTCTCAATATATGCATCCATATAGAAACACACCATGAATCAATGCAAAAGTAGATATCCTATTACAAATTTCCTTGTCACGTGCAAGGCATCACGTAAGTCCAATTATAAGGAAATTTTGTAATTCTTTTTCAAATTTTCATTTTTATGCCGTAAACATCAACAGAAATAATAAGCGAAAGCAAGACAATTTTGTAATCATCACTAACACAATCGTAACCCATCCCTATACCGAATATGATCTAAGAAATATAAGAAATCCATAGCTTCTTTAGGAATGAGATTCATCATAATGTTACAAAACCCACCATACGAATGAGGACCTTTCAATATCAGCAAAATCAAATCACTGCACAACATCTCAAAAGAATTATTATCTTCTTGGAATCATGCGTATAACTAATCATTCTTGCAACGTCATCATTCTTGTTGCGTTTGCTAGTGAAATTGATAGAATAAATACCATTACTATTACTGGTAGCCAGTAAGATGTCTTCACAGTCATTGATGTGGAGTTTGAATTGGGAATTTACAAATTTTGGGCTTAAGAGCAAACATCACCAAGGTTATGAAATAAAACTGAATTTTCCCATTAATGTTTTAGGAAACCGACGGCGTATGTGGTGGTGATGCGATCATAGGGTAGAGTGTGATGAGCATTGGGCACCATTGGTAGAGTTTTGTGATCGTGTCTAATCAATTTGACAATAAATTGGTTTTTATCAACAACCTTATAAATAATATTTTTTTAAAAAATTTACGCAAAGAATACACCTACAAAATTTGCACGCAAACTACACGCTGAATAGTGAAAGAAAAAAGATATTTTAATTGTCAATTAATCTACCTTGTAATAAACAGATTTATTTTAACAATCTTATAATAAATAGGAATTTTTAGATTTTGTTTTTTGAAACTGTCATATGTCGTGCATTGCACGACAAAAATTATAGTGTTTAAATCAAACTATATTTCCTATAAATAGTGACCCGAGTATAAAACTCAAAATCAATCTGTTACGTACATATATATAGCAAAGTCTGGGTCTTGGGAATTGGGTAGCATTCATGTGCACCTCTTTCATCATAGAAATCAGAGACATCTTTAGGAAGGTTTTTCAAATCAAAGTTGTGGATCACGGGAGCCAAAAGATCAACAGTTTCAGTAATTGCCCCACACTTCATCTCCACTGCTACTTGCACTACTCCCTTCTCCGTCCCAAATAAGCATAAAATAACATTTCGGACATCATTAATATTTTAAAAAAATTTAGAGCGTGCAAATGCCATGCATTGCCGGGGGGTGTTGAACTAGTATTTACATTAAAATGTATAGTCTTTAATCATTGAGCCCAAGTACAAATCTCATTAATCGATTAGCTTTGTGCCTACTTCCTCTGATATACTAATAATGTCATATATATATATATATATATATGTATATTTTTTTAAAAATTTTTTTTAAAATTTATAGTGGAAAAACATCGTGCATTGCACGACATGCATTATAATCAACACCATCAACACATTCAACCATATAGAAGCTTACCTTAAGGTCCATGGCACAAGTAGACACCATTATTATAAAAACTTTATCACTTATGATGTATCGCGTACGTCCAATTTATAAGGAAAATTTTAAAATCTCTTCCAAGTATTCATTCTTACTTTGTAAACATCAACAAAAATACCAAATTAAAGCGATATGATTTTGTAATCATCACTAACACTATCGTAGACCAACCTTATGCTGAATCTGATCTAAAATAGCCACAACTTCTTTAGAAATGAGATTAATCATAATGTTATTAAGCTTGCCATTCAGATGTCGACCTTTAAATATTAATAAAAACATATCATAGAATGAAGGTCCCACATCGCTCTCGTGGAATCATTCAGATGACTGGACATTCTTGCATTGTGAAGCCTTATTTTCATTGTTTTGATTGATATAAATGTTCGTTCGAAATTGTGGACAAAATATTTTGTGATCGTTGATTTGATAATTCAATGCGATTGGTTCCGATAGCAGTCTCGGGGCAATTATACTTTGGCTACTCGAAGGCCACACAATGAGAACCACTTATCATTGATGTGCCTTTCTTATTGCCATATAGGGCTTTGTTTAGTATTGTAATATCGACTAGTGCTTTTGTGTATCTCTCTTTTAGCCACTAAGCCTTTCAATTAGAATTTTAATATTTAACTAGTGCCTCAGAGTAAATGTGTTTATCCCATATCTCATGTTATAATCGCACATTGTGCAAAATAGAGTTTAATAGAAAAAGGAAGGGAACCCTATAAACCCTCGTCCTAGAAACAATCTATTTATAGAACAAAAAAAACTAAAAAAATCTTGAAACACTGTCGTTGCTCATGCTTTTTTTAGTGAAACTGTTCAAATATGTACCATTACTATTACCAGAAGCCAATAAGATGTCTTCGAGGCCATTGATGTGGAGTTTGAGGGGGGATTTTATGAATTTTAGGCTTGAAAGCAAAGATTGTAAATGCTTTGAAACATACATGAAGCAACCAATAGATTTCATAGGAAGCCAAGGGAGTATGTTGGCGGTGATAAGATAATAGTTTCTAGAGCGACTTATGCCAATTTTAAATAAAAATTTATTAAATGGATAGATTATATTAGTGAGGCCAAATGTAGTACATTGCATGACGACCATTGAATTATTGTTTACATCAAACCATATATCCTAAAATCAATGACTCAAAAAAATAAATCACATAAATGTATTCTCAATGTTCATTTTTAAAGCGGTTATATGTCGTGCATTGCACACAAAAAATTGAACTAGTGTTTACATAAAAATATATTTGCGTTAAATAATGGACCCGGGTATAAAAACTCATAATTCGATCTGCTATGTATATATATGTAGCTCATTCCGGGATTTGGCGATTTGGTAGCATTCATATGCACCTCTTTCATCATAGAAATCATAGGAATCTTTAGGAAGGTTTTTCAAATCAAAGTTGGGAATCATGGGAGCCAAAAGATTAACCTATCAGTAACTGCCCCACACTTTATCTCCAAAGCTACTTTTACTGCTCCCTCCTCCGTCCCAGATAAAATGGCACAGAATAACGTATATGACATCATTAATGCATTAAAAATATTAAAGCGTGCCAATATCGTGTGTTGCTAACGGGCGTTAAACTAGTGTTTACATCAAGATAAAGAGGTATAAGACCATAGTTTCTAGAGCAGCTAATATCTATTTTAGATAAATTTCTTAATTGGTTGGATTTAATTGGTGTAGTCAAATGTCGTGCATTGCACGATGGCCATTAAATTATTGTTTACATCAAGCAACATATCCTAAAATTGGGTCCAACTATAAATCACATAAACTTATTATCTGTGTACATACTTACTATGGTTATTATCTGTGTACATACTTACTATGGTACCCTTAAAATGCCACACTCTCTATTTTAAAATGTTTATCAAAATTGATAGTTAATGCATGCACACGTTGTCGTTCAAATCCCAAAAATACTGGTTGTGTGAGGATTATGATGCTGAAAATACAAACCCTTATATCCTATTTTTTTATATTTTTAATTTTCATATGTGTAACTTATATTCAGAGATTTAGATATGCCTATGGTTGACCAATTTGAGGGAGTTTTCCCATTAATATTTTTGATGAGATGTTATGTAATTGTTTTTGCCAATCGGGGTGTTATTAGAATTAATTGATGGTTGTTGCTAGATAGTGGTGTTAATGGAACTCGGGAGGTTTGGGGAATGGTTTCTCGACTGAGGTGGTCACGAGGGTTGTTGGTGGTGGGGGAATGAGCTTGGGTTGTATAAGGGAAATATGGACATTTCATTGGGCTGAACTTTTTTTGTTCTTGTTTCTCTCTATGTAGAAACTGGTGGGATGGAGGGGAGTAACTAAATTTCAAAGTAAATAATAGATATGACATCATTTTTCATTATTGCCTTCCCAAACATAAATGTTGAAAAAAAACATAAAGCATGCAAATGTCGTGCATTGCATGACAAGTATTAAACTAGTGTTTACATCATTCTATAGCCTTTAATCATTGGGCCCTAGTATAAATCTAATAAATCGATTCACTATGTACATGCTTCCTATGATATTGATGTGCCTATTTTATACGGTTATATTAGTACTTTTAGGATTCACTTTTGTATACTTTTGTGCTCTAAATGGGACATTTTGCCTTGAAATTCTCTAAGGAGGATTAAAAGCGACTTTTACGCTTTTATTACTTTTCCAGAGGATTTTGTGTGACAAGGCAATTTGTTTGATGACTTTGAAGACTTTGCAGACTTTGAAGAATACCTTTGAAGATTTGAAGATTCGAAGACTTGTAATAGAGCTTTTGAAGATTTAAAGAATTGAAGAAGTGAAGAGAAGAGGAGGATATGAAACAAAAAGGAGAAAGAAGAAATGGTGCTGGACTTGGAGTCCGTTACGAGGTCGTCGCGAGCACGTTGCGATTCGCGATGGACGAGGGGTCAGAAACTCTTCCTGCTTTTTTGCACTATAAATACTCACCTTATCCTCTCCTCTTCAGTAGTTTTTTTTGGGACACCTTCTTCTTCCTGCGTTTTCTGGGTTCAACCCTAAATTTTCTTTCTTTCTTTTCTTAGTTTTTTTAGGTTAATCATGTCTTTTTTATTACCTAGCTTAGTCTTGTCTTGGGAGTAAAGGATTGAAGCTTCCATTTCTATGTAGTAAGAACCATATATATTAGGTACTTTTGCTATTGTGCATTTATTGAGCTTTGAATGTGAATTGTTAATGGCATTGATGTTGTTGGAAGCTTGAGTATATGAATTACTTGTATGATTACTTGTTAAGGTTGGGAGAAAATAGCTAATTCACCCCTCTTTTAATGTGGAATCCTAGAGCATGATTTAGAGCTTCTTAAATGATGTTGGTGTGAGGATAATTGCTAGATGAGTGTGATGGTTTCGAACTCGTTATCATGTTTGTTTTAGGTAGTAAATGAGAGAAGTCTATGAATGTCGATCGTTCTTGACTAATCTTGTGTAAATGCATGAATTGGTTAAATGCTTAGACATGGTGTAGTGTTTATAAGTGTTGCCAAGCTTGTTGGTTCTTCATGCCCAATGCCATCAATGGGATACTTTTAGTCGTGTTTCGGCTAAGGGAGTCATTGGTGAGGTTTGACAAGAGGTGTCGAATTCACTCTTGCAAACTACTATCTAAGAAGGATGGAAGATTTATCTTCACAACAAGTAGTCAAAGTAGTAAATAGATTGTTTCACTCATTCTTGACGCCTTTGTTATTTAAATTCATGTGTTCTTAATGCTATGTGTTACTTCATTTATACCACATGTTGTTTGAGAATAGGAAGTGTTTGCATGATTGAAGTTGTAGGGAGTTAGAAAACTGGCGAATTCCTTAGCTCCTTTGCATGAATGTCTAAAACATGAACTTAGAACTTCTTGTGCATAATGTGTGGTGATTCTTGCTAGATAAGTACGTTAATATGGTAGGTAACAAATGTGGTAGGATGAGTGAATGGTTCAATGATCTACATTAGGTTTGGAAGTGGATATCGATTTCCCCCAAGGCTTTATCATTTGTAGTTTTAAACCCTTTTTTATGTTTTGTTTGATGATTTAGCATAGTTGCTTGACTTTGCTAGTCATCTTGTCTTTTAACTTTCATAACTTAGGACCACAACCAACCAAACCCCTCATTTACATTCTTTTATATGTATGTATATATATATATCTACTCCTAGCCTAACAGCAACCTTCGTGGACGACCCCGACTTGCCGTTATCTACTTAGTTGTAGATAGTAAGCATAAAGGGCTTATAAATATTAACTTTGAGAGGTACGGCGACGACCTCCCAAGTATCCTAATAATGCCACACTCTCTATTTTTATAAATTTTACAAAGTCTACTAGAGTTACTGCATGTGCACCTTTTCATTAAAACCCATGAATATTAGTTATATAAGGGTTGTGAGATTGAAAATTATAAACCCTTATATTGTGTGAACAATGACAATTTTAGAGCACCATTTTTAATGTGGTGAATTTGACTATTTCTTTACCAATACTATATATTCGTGTTTATATTGCAACAAGATTAATAGACAATGATGTACATGAAAAGAAAAGTCCAAACAGTAGAAATAAAAATTTAACTTTCAGAGTAAATAATAGATATGACATACTTTTGATCAATATCTTTCAAGATATAAATGTGAATTATTTATAAAAAAAGAGTTAAAGCGGGAAAATTCTGTGCATTGCACCACATGCATTATAATCAATATCTCTCAATATATGAGTCCAGATAGAAACGTACAATGAATCCATGAAAAACTAGACATCATATTACGAATTTCCTCATTACGTGTAAGGTATCGTGTAAGACCAATTATAATGAAAATTTGTAATTCTTTTTCAAATTTTCATTTTTATGTCGTAAACATCAACAAAAATACCAAGCGAAAGCAAGACAATTTTGTTATCATCATAAACACAATCGTAACCTAACCCTATACAGAATATGATCTAGGAAATACAAGAAATACAAAGAATCTTCAGGGTTGAGATTATCAAAATGTTATAAAACATACCATACACATGACGACCTTTCAATATCAGTAAAATTAAATCACGGCAAAAAATTCTTAGATGGATGTTTATCCTCTTGGAATCATGCGTATAACTAATCATTCTTGCAACGTCGTCATTCTTGTTGTTTTCTCTAGTGAAATTGATCAAATAAATACCATTAATAGTACTGGTAGCAAGTAAGATGACTTCAGGGTCATTGATGTGGAGTTTGAGGTAGGAATTTTTGAATTTTGGGCTTGAGAGCAAACATCACCAAGGTTATGAAATACAACTGAAACAAGCTATTAAGTTTGTAGGAAACCAACGAAATATGTGTCGGTGATGAGATCATAGGGTAGAGTGTGATAAGCCCTTGGCACCATTGGTAGAGCTTTGTGATCGTGTCTAATAAATCTGATAATAAATGAGTGTGACACCCCCTAACTCCGACCACCTTGATTGTTGTAAGTGCAAGGTCAAACCTGAGCGTGTTACTAAGAATCCAACCAATCGTATTACATACATGCGAGCAATACAGATTATGCAAAAGTAATTTTAGATTCCAAAACTAACTTTCTATAACAATGAAAGTCTTATATACAAGTACTTACATGGTTTTAACTTAAATACAAGCAAAAGGTTCTAAAAGGTCCTGCTAGGATCCTATCCCAAAAGATGTAAAGGCTTCACGCACGAACTCTCACTCTATCTGCTCAGTTACACCCGTTATGGTTCATTAGATTATGGTAAGCTCCTTGCTTAGTGAGGTTCCTCCGCCAGTATTTACCATGTGGGATTTTAGTGATGACATAAAATAAATAGCTATATAAATCCTAGCACAAAGTAAAAGAATATGGATGGTTAATGCCAGGTTGCAGTTAAGTGCCTATATGGAAAATCTGACTAACATACAAGGCATAACCTTTTCAGTAGTGCCCAAAAGCTATCAGGGTCAAGAATCCATTCTCGTCAGCCACGCCCAATCAGTGTTCAATTACAATCTCTTATCAGAAACTAGATGGTTATACAAGCA
The DNA here is from genome assembly GCA_037428765.1 of Rubia yunnanensis. Classification (NCBI taxonomy): domain Eukaryota; kingdom Viridiplantae; phylum Streptophyta; class Magnoliopsida; order Gentianales; family Rubiaceae; genus Rubia; species Rubia yunnanensis. The sequence goes on along the minus strand of CM075069.1, from coordinate 55,829,804 downwards.
TACTGAAACCTCACGTGTAGTCGTTCTAGTCGTACGATCTGGTCTATACTATACCCCATCGATTTCGACCGAACTATCATTGGCGTTAGGGAACCTGGTAACACAACAAGTAATCAAGTAGCACATAACCAAATTTGACACAACAAGATAAGGTACAAGCCGATCATCCACATAATATCACAATAATTAAGCATGGTGCGATAAAGTACACTCTGCACTTAATTATTATAAAAACATAATAATTAAACAATCAAAATATTAACAAAACATTTCATGCATAATCTAACATTTAAAATGGAACATTAAATTAAAAAAGCATAACATAGCATGCAATAATCTATTTTAATTCAATTCGTACTAGGGCGATGAAAATACTCACCTTAATAGAGCGAGGACAACTTTTACAATTGACACAGCTCCATTGTAGATTTATCCTAACACTTACATTTTTGTAATTATTGTTTGAACGAGATTGGTTTCTTTAGAATTGGAATATGAAGAAACCAATTTGCGTATGTAATTCTCTGCTCCCTCTGCTCTCTCTTGTCTCTCTCAACAGCAACTCTGCAAAAGTCTGCATCGTCAACGGTAACAACAGCCATCTCCGATGGAGAACCACCTCCCCTGGTGGCTCAAAACCTTTCATTCACACCCTCAAAACAAACTCAATGCCACTGAATCTCGTCCTCCCAAACACGCCCAATTTGAATCCCAAAACTGAATTCAAGGGAGAATTGGCATGCCTCTTCTCACCCGAAGCCATTAATTAACTCACACAGCCCTACAAAAATGCTTTGATTGGGATATTCAACCGAGGCAGGCTGACAATAGAGAAGCTCGACCTAGCCTTCAAGACTGTTAGATTTGGGGGGAAATTCCAACTTTAGAGCAATTGACTACAAACACATACTTCTTCGGTTTCAATCCAAGGAGGATTTTCAAAGATGTTGGATGAAGTCGAATTGGAGCTTCAATGGTTTCCCAATGAAGGTTTTAAGATGCACACCGGATTTCTCTACATCTTCGAAGTCCTCCGTCGTTCCTGTGTGGGTTACAATCAAGGACGTACCACTCTACTACTACAGCACAGCATCCATTGAAATGATTGGAAACATAATCGGTGCTTACATCAAGATGGACGTGGCCACTCAAGAAAACTAGACCTTCTACCATCAAGATCTGTGTTGAGGTAGATCTTCAAACTCTACTTCCTTCTACTATTAGACTCGGTTCATTCAATTACAACAAAAATACAATGTTTAGTATGAGTCTTTGCCCCAATACTGCACACTGTGTAGGAACTTAGGTCATAACCTAACAAATTGTAGAATAGCCAATCCCCATAAAGTACAAAATACTAAAACATCTTGGAAGCCTACTGGTTTAACCCTCTCAAAAGAACAAGTCATGTTAGGTGAAAATATATTAACCCCTAAACTCCCACAAGGAAATACCATGGACCATCCAACCACAAGGGAACAAATTAAGGAAGCCTAAGAGCCTAAGTTGGATACTCCTATAGCCACATCAGTCACCTCACCAATTCACCCACACCGCTCAGGAATCTCAATCACAGAAAAATTATAACATTACAACTTTCAAACCAGTGTTGAAAAAGAAAAATAAAAATGCTAAAATCCTAGATGATAAATCACTCCTAAATAACATGAATTTATCTAGAAAAAATGCAGTCATAAGCTAAGATGACCTCCTGGGTAAATCACTAACTAGATCACCAGATGCTACTAACTGTTTGGTAATGTCTCATGTATCCTCCCCAAAAGCACACTCACTCAAAAGATTCCAACTCCTCAGTGATCAATTAGAAGATGATTCTACAGAGTTCATAAATGCTGCAGACCAAAAGGAAGGAAATAGATCAAAGGAAGAAGACATCTATTTAGAAGAAAACCTAACAAAGGTAGAAATTACAAAAGGACAAGGTTCTTCAGCAAGCTGAAAAGGGAGTATGGATTGTCAATCAGGTAACCCCTGAGCCTGCTGATGTTAGGGCTCAGGAGGTTTTGCTTTCACAGCCTGCTAGAGTTAGGGCTTGCTTTACGCATACTGATGTTAGGGCTTGTTTTATGCCTGCTGAGGTTAGGGATGGTACTTTTATATCTTTAGAAATCTTGCTTGCTGATAGTAAAGATAAGCCATATAATGCAAACCACGGGGAAAAAATGCAAGCCATGATGATTTATCTGAATCTATTAAGGATAATACAAACCTTGATAATCAGTTAGCTGAAGAACATAAGGATCAAAAAAATCACTAGACACCAGAAAACGACTCAGCAACAGTCACAGATTAAATACCTGAAACTGATAAGAACCTACAAATGGATCCAAAAACTAAAAGACCTAATTTCTTCTCCCATCCAAATAGGATTAACACAAGACTTGCTGTCAAAAAGAGTATTATTAATGAATTGTAAAATCTTATCTTGGAATGTTAACGGGATTACGACCTCAGCTGGTAGATTAAAGGATGTCATAGGAATCCATAAAATTGATTTGTTAGCAGTAATTGAACCAAAACTACAAACTGATAAGATTTATAACTACACTAAAAAACTGCACTTCCATGATAGTTTTGCTACCTCTAACAGCAAAATCTGGGTACTATAGAAAGGGAGTTTATAGGTCACGATGATTAAGAAGACCCCATTTTGTAGTACTTCATATTGACCCTCAAAAGACAGAAAAATCTTTGTTCTTGATAGTTATGTATGCAGGTCATAATAGAATCATGAGACAAGAAATCTACACCTCTAACATGAACCTCCCAGACCACCCGTACATGATAATAGGAGATTTCAATGTGATTAGATCCACGGATGAATATAAAGGATCTTCTAAACCTGAACTTAATAGCGTGCTAGATTTTGTAACTTTCATAAATGCTATGGATCTAGAAGAACCCCATACAGTTGGAAATATTTTCACATGGTTTGGCCATATATGTACAGGACCAAAAAAAAGGATTGTCAAAAAAGTTTCAAAGAAACTGGATAGAGGTTTATTGAATTCAAGTTTTAGATCTATATTCCCTAATTCATCAATTCATGTCCTAAATAGAACAACATCAGACCACTCCCCTCTACTAGCCTCCCTTAAAAACTTAGAAAAATCCTTCCCAAAGCCTTTTAAATTTCAAAATATGTGGTACTTAAGGGAAGATTTTCAGAATTTGACAAATCTGAACTGGTCACTACCAGAACAGTCAACATGGATGATAAAATTTCATAACAAGATTAAAATATTAAAAGCCTGTCTCAAGATTTGGAACAAAGAAATATTTAAGGACGTGTTCCAGAATGTTAAAGAAGCCGAAACACAGGTTGATCATTGGGAAAAAGAACATGATAAAAATCCCATTGCAGGAAACATGCTAGAATTAAATAAGGCCAGGGAAAATCTAATTAAAATAATTGAAGAAAAAGATACATTCTGGAGTAAAAAGAGTAGGATCAAGTGGTTAAAAATAGGAGATTCAAACACTAAGCAATTTCATAATTCAGTAAAACAAAAACAAGACAGACTATCAATTTAGAAAATTAAGGATAGCAATAGCAAGTGGTTCACAGACCAGTCATAAATAGGTTCTACAGCTGTCAGTTTCTTCCAACAGCTTTCACAAGCTGAAAACTGCAACATCTCAGGAGTGGATCTGGATTTATTCCTCAGAGATATTCCAAAATTGATCTCAGACGAGGTTAATGCTTCATTACTGAAGCTCGTAGACATGGAAGAGGTCAAAACAACTGTCTTTAGCTTAGGTGAGAACAGTGCCCCTGGACCAGATGGTTTCCATGGCCCTTTTTATAGAAAAAGCTGGGAAACTATTAAATTCGACTTAAGAGAGGAAGTTAGGGACTTTTAGATAGGAAAACCCACTCCCAGAGCCATGGCCTCCACCCACATAGTTTTAATCCCCAAAAAACAACATCCTTCAAGCTTTAATGAGTATAGGCCAATAAGTCTCTCCAACTTTAGTAATAAAGTCTGCTCAAAAATCCTAATGGAGAGGATAAGAGACTTAATGCCAACACTAATCTCACCGGAACAACCAGCATTCTTCAAAGACAGAGAAATAGCTGATAATGTGATTCAAATGCAAGAATCCACTAGATTTCTTCAAAAATCCTTAAACATGATTGTCAAATTAGATATGACTAAGGAATTTGATAGCGTATCGTGGACAGCCCTAAATTCTCTTCTTCTAAAACTAGGTTTCCATGGGCTGTTCTAGAGGCTTTGATGAGTAATATAGCCTCATATTGGTTTTCAGTTGTAATCAATGGTCAACCTAATGGTTTCTTTAAACCAACAAGGGGGCTGAAACAAGGGGGATCCTCTATCCCCTTTCCTTTTCAATCTCCCCACTGAATTAATGTCCAGGAAACTGAAAAATCTATTCAAGGATAATTTCCTGGACCTTTTTCACCTTCCACAACATACAGAGCCTCTGACACACCTAATCTATGTTGATGACACGTGCATCCTCCTAAAAGCTACGGAAAAATCCATCAAGAACTTTGCCTTATTCCTGAAATAATTTGAAAAAGCTATAGGCCAAAAGGTGAACATGAAAAAATCAGAGTTCTACTGTGGGAATAAATGCAGTAAAAACAAAAAAGACAGAATCAGGAAAGAAATGGGAATGATGGAAGGAAAATTTCCATTCAAATACCCAGGGTGCATACTCTATAAAGGAAGGAAACTCAATAGCCACTTTCAAGGTATCCTTGAAACTGTAAACTCTAAGATTAGTAAGTGGGATAATCAATGGATCTCTAAAGGGAGTAGACTAATTCTCATTAAACACATTCTAAGCTTAATCCCTCAACATATATTTGCAGTTTCTAAGCCTACAGGACACATAATCAAAAAATTGCAATTGATTTGTTCAGATTTTTTATAGGGTACTAAAGAAGGAAAAAAGAAAAGGAATTGGAAGGCATGGAACAAAATGACATTCCCATAATTTGAAAATAGAGTGGGGTTTAGATGCTTAAAAACCATAATCAATGCCTATTTAGTTAAGTTATGGTGGAAAATGCAACTAGGAAGAGTACCCTAGACCAAATTTATTTGGTCGCTCCCACCTTCTAGAAGAGGCTCTGATGTATGGAAAAGATTTGTCAAGATAAACCCCTATGCTGAAGCACACTCCAGAGAATAGGAAAAGGGAGCTGTAACTTCTGGGACTCTAACTGGCTGGGATTAGGTCTTATTAGGAACTTAGTAGACCCAGTAGATCCCATCTTTCCCTACATTTCGGTTAAAGAATTCGGTGACAACAAGTCTCAGATATTGCAGTTTCTTGAACATAAAATCTCACCTTTTGTACTACAACAGCTGAAAAAAGAGGTGCAATTTTGATATTAAGAAGATAAACTAATTTGGAGCCCTAACTTAGAAGGGAACTTCTCCTTAAAATCAGCTTATCAATGTCTAAGATGTAAAAAACAATCATCATCGGCCCTAAAAAGTGTATGGACTCTTAATCTTCCAAATAAAGTAGCCTTTCTCGTATGGATAACTCTAAATAGTTTGTTTCCCTTTGATGATTTTCTTAAAGACATTGGTATTATTACTGCATCAAAGTGTCCATTCTGTAAAAATGAAGATTCCCTGCAACATTTTTTTAACTCATGCTTAGTGGCAGGTCACTTATGGAAAAAAATGCATATTATATTAGAGCTTCCTGATTTTCCCTTTGTAAATTTGTGGGATAGACTATCCTCTTACTGGAACATATCACCATTGCCAAAAATGCATGGATATTTATGCCATCTCCTTCCAACTATGATCATCTGGCAGCTTTGGAAAGCTAGGTGCGATTGCATCTATGAAGGAAACATTACCCCGCCAGAGATCATATGGAAACACACTCTTGATAACACAAGAATGATCTCATTCCACAATCCAAAATTCACAATTGGATGGGAGGCTAATAAAAAGTGGATAGATAAACAATTTATCCCTACACCTAGGTTCCAGTTTAGGAAGACATTAATTCCCTTGAAATGGGAAACCCAGATCCACCCTATATAAAAATAAATGTTGATGGAGCCTTTCATATACATAGCTCATCAACTGGAGGTCTATTAAGGGACTCAAAGGGGATTTTCATTGCTGCATTCTCAAAACTGACTTCCTCTTCTTCTTCTTCTTCATTACAGGTTGAATTAAAGGCTGCAAAGGAAGGCTTGAAATTTACTGTCCAAAGAGGCCTCAGATATATCATTTTGGAGATGGAAAATCTCCAAGCTGTTAATAGCATCAACAACCAATCCAATTCTCCATAGAAATCAATACAAGACTACAGGGAAATTGAAGAACTGAAGACAAAAATTGACTTCAAAGCTCAACAAGTCTTTAGAGAAGTTAATGAACCAGCAGACTACCTTGTAAATTGGCCCTAATGAACAAGCATGACACCATTGTCTTATCACCTAATCAAAACATAGAACTGAGGATAAAGCTCAATCAAGACAAACTTCATACTTGGAGGAAACTCAATCTCGACATCTGGCTTAACCCTTCTCTGAAGCAAGTGACACAAGTCTATCTAAAGTCAAACAAGTTTTTTTTTTTCAATTCGTTTGTATCAAGATGATTGACATCTATTCATCTCCTAGATAGGTCTCTCATTAAAATACTCATATATTGTACAAAATTTATTTAGCTTTTTCGAATGAGGTTTGGGGAGCCTCTAATCAAATCTCCTCCACCTTTTTGGGTGGCTTTTGATAAAAAAAAACCAATTTGCGATATGTATATACTCCAAGGCCAAGGCAGAGGCAGAGGACTTAGTTTTACATAAGGTAAATGCTATATGGCAAGACAAGGCAAGGCAATTGCTTTAAGCTTGGGAACGTGTCCCTTTGTCAATTAATTAACAAAGAGCTTAGTCACCATTGTCCCTTAATTATTTTTTATTATTTTTTTAATTATTATCATTGTATATAATAATTAGTTATAAAATTTTATATTAATTATTTATTTTACTTCTTTTTGGTTTTATTATATTAATCTATTTTATTTTATTATTACTAGCATTCTCTCTTTTTCATGATTTGGAATGAGAAGACAATTATCGATATTTGATTTTGATTGTAGTTTTTGATAGTCTTTTTAAGATCTCTAAAACCTAGGCCATTCTCTAGTCTAGGGCAGCATAGTTTTTCCCAACTTTTCCAAACCTTTTTCCCTCCTATTTCTTTTTCACCCCAAAAGAATTTGTTCAGTTTTCTGGTCAGTGTTCTAACAACCTGATCAGGGGGCTTTAGGACAGCCCAAAGATGTTGGGGAATGGATAACATAATTGATTTAATCAAAGTCATTTTTTTCAGCCATACTGATCTATTTGTTTTTCCAATTTTTCAATAAAAAGAGGCCTAAAATGGTCAGTTTTTATCCTACCTGTGAAGATAGGGCATCCTAAATAAGTGAAAGGGAAATTACCTTGAATCATCCCCAGCTTAGATCTGAGTAGATGGTTATGTGCAGGTTTGGCCTCGCTACTAATGTAGAAGTTACTTTTCTGATAGTTAATTTTCTGACCACCAGAAGTAACTTCAAAAACAGATAAATATTCTCTCTCTAGCTCTGGGGCGAAAAATAGAAGAAAAAAGGCGCAGCCTTTCTTCCATCTTCTGGAAGCCGATTTCTTCAATTTCATTAACAATCCACCGATGAATTATGGTTTAACGGATTCTACTCTGGATTCCGCACAAAACTATATGCAATTCGTGGTGAGTTTTTGATCTAAATCGGCTTTGGAGTAGGGTTTGAATTCGGCAAAGAGAGTTCTTGGTGGATCTTGATCGTGATTTGGGCTTGGAGTGTGGATTCGGTTTCGGATCAAGATTTGGGAGGGAGATCGCAATTGTTCTTCCCTTGAATCCTAGTTCGAGAAGGAGATTTGATTGAAAAACTCAATCTTTCTTCGATTTGGATTGGGATTTGGTGTGTGCAAAGGAGTATAAAGGTTTTGATTATAGTTTTCAGCACAAATTATAATCAAAGTCTTCACTTTGGATCGGATATAGCACAAAGTTTGGAGGATTCGATTGGAAAACAAATTCGGCCGTAAGATTTGGTTTCGGATTGCTTGGCGATTGAGGTTTTCACGATTTCCAGGTTTATTCGATCCATCTCCTTCAATCTTGTTTGTTTTTCGATTTGGAGCATGATTCTATGTGTGTGTGCATCTGATTTAGAGCTTCATCGAAATCGGATTTAGGTTTAAACCTTCAACTCGATTTCACATAGGTTTTCATCGGTTTTGATTCAAGTTTGCTATTGCTTGATTTTGATTCCGGTTTGGTGCATAGTGGATTACGGTTTTGTTTATTGATTGTTGCTGGTGTTATTCGAATTTGAGATCAAGTTGTTTTGCTTGTTCTTGAAACCGATTTAGTGTTTGGTGATTTGCGGATTTGAAATTTTACTTGCTTGCTCTGTGATCTTGATTGTTTTGGTGAATCCGATCTGTTCTATTGGAATTCATCTATAACAATGGTGATGAATGTTGGGAGTGAATCGGACAAAAAGAACAACAAGGGTTCGGCCGAACTGAATGTTAATCAGAAGAAGAATCAGCAAGTGCATCCAAGAGATTGGAATGATCCGAAATTAGAGAGGAGAAGGAGATGGGATGATCCTGAAATTCTAATGAATAAATCGGACATTGAAGTTGTTGCAAACAATGGAGATAGTGTCGATTTTGTGCTCACTGATGGAGAAATTCACAAAGATCTCCATAAGCCATTTTTCGGATTCTTGGGTGTGTTTCCGGGTTTCTTTCCAGGTATGTATGCCATTCGAACATTGTTGGTAGCGAAGTGGGAGGTGCAGTGTAATGTTCAGACTAAGCAGAATGGATACGTCATGTTCAAGTTCAACAGTGCAGAGGATAGAGATAAGGTGATGAATGGTCCTGACCATTATCTCCATGGAAAGAAGTTGTTCATGATGCTAGTTGATGAATCCAGACAATATGATGCGACCATCCAAGCCACTAAACCAGTTTGGTTGAGGATGGAACACTTACCAAAGGCGTATTGGCACAAGAAGTCTTTAGAGAAAATTGCTACTTCACTAGGAGAGCCTATCCTTATGGACAATGGCACTCTGGAGTTAAGGGGCTATTATGCATGCCTCTTGGTATGGATTGATACATCAAGAAAGCTCAAGGAGGAGGTGACTTTTCGAATTCCATCTGGTGATTTGTTTGTGCAGAAAATCATCTACGATTATTGTAGATCTTGGTGCACTAATTGTGGCGAAAACAATCACCTAATAGAAGAGTGCGATGACTATTGGAATGCTAAGGATAACCAACCAATGAAGCCTACGGCCGAGAGTAAGTTTGTGAAAGCAAAAGGTAAGAAAAATATGAGAACTCGGCACAATGATCATGTTTGGGTTCGGAAAATGCAAGCTGCAACTACTGGAGATAATCAGAACTCAAATTCGGTTGGAGGCAATGAGAGTGTCACCATTGAGGACGCCTCTTCGGACAATGAGGAGGTAGAAAGGCAAAGGAAAGGGAAAGGAAAAGTAGTTGAAAGCATAGTCAAGAATATCGAGAAAGTTGGAAGTGCAAGAAAAGGGCCAGGAATAACCATTCAGGGAGTGCAGGATGATGATCATCGAGCCGTTGTTGCGCTGCCTGCAGCACCTACGCCCGTTGCCATAAGCACTGGTGCTGCAAGCAAGGGCGCTGGAGTTCGAGGCACGGGCGCGGGATCAAGGCAATCAGCGCCAGAAGTTGTGGGCGCTGGGCGTGGCGTTGGCACCAATTCTGTCTGAGCGCTGCCTGGAGCTGCTGGCGTAGGAAAACAAGCACCAATTGCGCGCGGTAGAAGCACTGAGCGCAGGCAATCCAGCACTAGTTTGGCCATAGAACCCGATAAAAAACAGCAAGCTTTTGGTGACGATGATAACCCGATTGAAGGGGCGGGTAAACTACCTAAGCAGATGATTCATCCGGATGCTCGGGGCTCTAAAATACCAAGATTGCACAGGAGTAAGAGCAAGAGTAGACCTCCCTCCGCATCAGGGGTTTTGACTAGGTCTAGAAGCAAGAGTAGGACTCGATTAAATGAGCAAGGGAAGGGTATCCAGAAACCTTTTCAGCGAATGCTATCAGCTACAAGAAGTCATTCGGATAGTTCTGGAAGTAAATCGACTGAAGGCGGCGGTCCGAAGCCACAAAGGACCTCTGTTTCCCAATGAATACATCAGCAATGAATGTCAGGGGTCTATCGGCCCCTGTGAGAAGGAGGTGGGTGAAAAATATCATCTCCACGAATAGAGTTGGTCTGTGTGGTTTGTTGGAAACAAAAATGGAGGATAAGGTGTTGCGCATTTTTCTGAAAATTTTTAAGGGTTGGAAGTTTACACACAATTTTGAACTGTGGCAGAACTTGAGGATATTAATCATCTGGGATCCGAAAGGCTTCTTGGTTGATGTTCTAGGGAAAACGCCGCAATGTATTCATCTGAAAGTTCGTAATCTTGTTTCTGGGATTGAGTTTTTCTGCACATTTGTGTATGGGCATAGTGAAGGACGTTTGGCGCGTTTGCCACTATGGGAGGAGTTGAAGTCGTTTGGAGCTAGCCTGAATACGCCTTGGATGGTCCTTGGTGATTTTAATGCTATCCTTAGCGTTGACGATCATTATGGGACTAATGTACCTAGTCTGTATCCGATGAGGGAATTTCAGGATGTTTGTGTAAAGTGTGGACTTAGGGATGCACCTGCTTTGGGAGAACATCTAACCTGGCATAGTGCTGATTGGAAGATTTGGAGGAAGCTGGATAGAGTGCTATTGAATCACGGTTGGGATGAAGCTGCCTGTCGTACAACCTTCTTACCAATCTCGGCTCAATCAGACCACTCTCCCATGGTGGTGGATATGTCACAGGAGATTGATGGAAAGGGCAGGCCTTTTCGCTTTCAGAATATGTGGTTAGGTCATCCGAGTTGTGGACAGATTGTAGAAGATTATTGGAGTCCGTCGGTTGAAGGGACCAAGCAGTTCTCGGTGACTAGGAAATTATTTCGTATGAAGTACCCCTTGAAGGAATTGGGTCGACTTGATTTAAGCTATATTTCCGAGAAGGCAAAGGCTGCGGATGCAGAGTACAACAAGGCTTTCGATGAATTCGATGCTAAGTATGCTTCGGAGGATGATGTTGCGGCATTGCGCAAGTTGAAGAAGCAAGCAATGTTGTTTTATTTGGCGGAGTCTTCCTTTCTTGCGCAAAAGGGAAGGATTAATCATATTACTCAGGCGGATAAGGGATCACAGTATTTTCACTCTATGGTCTCTGCACGAAAAGGAGGAGGTATCCCTGCAATTATCGACAGTGACAATCGGATTGTTACTTCCAATAGTCGCAAGGGAGAGTTATTTGCTGAGTTTTATAAAGGACTATTCGGTTTGAAGAGGGACAGAGTGGCTACGGATCCGAGCATATTTGATGAGAGTCCGAAGCTTACCGAGGTGGAAAGAGCCTACTTGGATCAGGATGTGGTGAGTATTGAAGTTAAACAGGCGCTATTTGCAATGACGGACGATAAGTCTCCGGGTCCGGATGGCTATACGGCAGGATTTTTCAAGAAGCAGTGGAATACAGTGGGAGAGGAAGTTACGGCTGCAGTACTGGAATTCTTTCAGACAGGCGACATTTTGGCGCAGCTTAATCACACTGCAGTGGCTCTAATTCCGAAGAAGCCAGATAATCTGAAGGTCGGCGACTTCAGACCAATTGCGTGCTGCAATGTGGTCTATAAAATTATCACGAAGATTATGGCGAATCGGATTGAAGGTATTTTACCAGGTATCATTGACCCTAGTCAGGGAGCATTTGTGAAGGGCAGAAACATCTCGGATAATGTCATGTTAGCGCAGGAATTTGTCCGGGGATATGGCAGAGTTCGAAATTCGCCCAGATGTATGATTATGGTGGATCTTCAAAAAGCGTTTGATACAGTCTCTTGGGATTTCTTAGAAGAGGTTTTACTTGGACTGGGATTTCCGGAAAGACTAACGAGCAGAATTATGACCTGTGTGTGTACTTCTTCGTTCTCGATTGCAGTCAATGGTAAACTATGCGATCACTTTCAGGGACAGAGGGGTATTCGTCAGGGTGACCCTTTGTCGCCTCACCTGTTTGTGATCTGTATGGAGTATTTTTCGAGATTATTGAAAAGGAGGACGTCATCTAGGCATTTTACATTCCATCCGAGATGCGAGACTCTCCGGATCACGCATTTGGCCTTTGCAGATGATCTCATGCTCTTTTCTAAGGCGAACACGAGTTCTGTACATATACTCATGGACGCCTTGAATGAGTTTGAGCGTACTTCGGGTTTGGGAATTAATGCAGCAAAGTCGAAGTTCTTTGGGGTTGGTATAAAGGAGGATTTGAGCTTCACAGGTATTCCTTGGGCGACATTCCCAGTTAGATACCTAGGCGTGCCACTTGATTCTAGCAAGTTGAAGGTGACACAATTCGGTACACTATTGGGAAAGGTAGATTCGGAAATAGCTAAATGGAAAGGCCATACCCTCTCCTATGCAGGCAAATTGGAACTTGTGAGATCAATCGTTGGAGGTATTGCAGGATTTTGGATCCAGAACTTCGTTATACAAACTACGGTAATGGATGCCCTTGAACAAAAATGTAAAAGGTTTTTATGGGGAGGAAAACATAAGGCGAAGGTGGCATGGAAGAAACTTTGTGCGCCTAAGTCTTTTGGTGGCCTCGGCTTGAGGGACTTTGTTACGTGGAATAGGGCTTCAATGGCTAAAAGGCTGTGGGATATTCACTTGAAAAAGGATAGCCTTTGGGTCCAATGGATTCACTCGTACTACCTGCAAGGAGTAGATTTTTGGGGATTAAATCCGAGAATTGCAAATGGAAGATTGGGAGAGCGATACTCGAGCTATTTTGGTGACCTCTGCAAGCTTCGGGATGAATTGTTTTCAATGTTTAATGGTGACTTGCAAGGGGTGATCGGCCATCTTGGTGTTTGGTCTGGCTCGGGAAAGTTTACTAGTGCAGCTTATCTTCATATGCATCGTCATAGATACCCGAATGTTTATGATGTTGGTCGATCAAGTGAAAGGGTTTTCAACAGTATTTGGCGTGGGTTTGTTCCACCGAAATTCTCATTCATCACTTGGTTGGCGGTCATTCAGAGACTTCATACGAAAGATAAGCATCGGATGGAGGAAGGGGATAGCATGGAAAAGATATGCTCCTTGTGCCATTTGGAAGAGGAGACAAATGAGCATTTGTTTTTCAAGTGTGAATTTTCTGAGGTTGTTTGGGGGCGTATTCGGACTTGGATTGGTTTAAGGAGACGAACTAATTCAATCCAAAGTTCCATGACTTGGGTGAAGAGGCAAGTTAAGGGCTCCAAGTTGCGAAAGAAGTTTGGTATACTAGCCTTGATCACCACGGTTTATCGCCTTTGGAGGGAAAGGAACAATGTGGTTATGGATGGTGCTCAACCAAGCTCGGAAAGAGTGGTGAAAATCATCATGAAGGATTGCTACATGGTGATGAATAGGCTGTTTCCGGAGGAGCACTTGTTCTAAGTTGAGAAGTTGCTTGGAGATTGAAGGGTGCTGGCGGCAACGTGCTTTGTGCTTCACACTTCGGGTCAAAGTGCTTCATTCCAGGCGCTGTGCTGGCGTCAGGAGTTGTGCTGGATCTCGTTACGGCCGATGGGAGGCATGACGCCGGCTTGGGAGATGGTTTGGGCGATTGAACGCTGGAACGGCGTGTCACGGTTCGGGTATTCTGGCACGGTTTTCAGCGATGGTTGACGCGATTTTCAGCGCCGGGAGAGGCTGCCTTGGACTCGATGGTGTCAGGATTGGCCTATGGTTTTTCTTGGACTTCTTTTGGCACTTGCAGCTCGGCATTCAGGTGGAGGCAATAGGTTTTAGAGTAAGGCTTTCTGTCCTCTTACTCTTTCTCCTAAGCCTAGCTTTTACTATTGATTTGACGGTTATCTATGCGCTTTATGCTCGCGCTACACTTTGTGTTAAAATAGCATATAGCTGTCCATTTGCTCAAAATGGAGTGGGCGAGTACATACTCGCCACGCTTGGTGCACGCGGTAGAAGTGCATCCATTCTCACATCTTTCGGAAGTTGGTTTTACTGGGAGACACTAAAGTCCGAGGCACGGCCTCATTCATCTAGGCCCATACGATCAGCTTCGGTGCAAAACGAGAATGTCAGAAGGCCAATAACATCCCTCTTTCTTCATCTTAGGGATGTATATGGTAGAAGCAGTTGTCCATTTGGTTCATCGGCTTCAAATTATATGTGATGTCCAAGACCCGAGACACCCTCGGCTGCATTAGGATTTTCTTATTATCCGTTCTTGGTTCTTAGTCCCTTCATCAACGATCCAAATACTTTCAAGACCCGAGACCCTTCTCGGTTGCATTTCGGAATTGGATTGAAGAAGGCCCCATTTGTTAGGGGTAGAAGCGGATTTGTTTTATGGGTAGTGAGTTTGTTCTCACCCCATCATTTGGGTTATAGCCTGTGTTTTTCCAGGTTGTTTTTGTGCTCCCTTTGCTTGGCTATCTTGCATTGGGTTGGTTGTTATTTCATATGGACAAAAGGGGGGGGATAGTTGAGTGTTGTCTACTGGATCTACACTCTACTATTTCCCCCCCCCCTACCTCTTTCGGACTTTACTCCTTAGGTTTACTATGTAGCCTAGGGTTGGATTCTTTTGTATTTGGTGGGGTCCATTTAGGGCTCTACTGCAGGTTCCACCGTCTATACTATTTACCTATTTACGTGAAAAACAGATAAAAAAGGCTTTAAGTCTAATCACAGAGTTCCTAGTAATATGAAAGAAAATCACAGTGTAATACGCATATGTTAAGTGAGAACCTGATTAGCTCCAGAAGGCAACTTGAAATAAGGTAATTTTCCATTAGAAAAAAATAAATTTGAGGCTTCTTGTGAATGCTTCAGAGAAAATATTGAATAAGCAGGGAGATAGTGGATCTCCTTGCTTAATACCCCTGGTAACTTTGAAAAAACTTGTAGGTTTGCCATTAATAAGGATAGAGAAATAAGGAGATGATAGATTGTTAATGATAATCTTGATGAAATCAGAGTCAAAACAAAATTTTTGCATAATAGAGGCTAGGAATTCCACTTAACTCTGTCAAATGCTTTAGCTAGGTCTTGCTTGTTTATGCAATTTGGATTTGTTTGCTTCGAGTTAAGGAATCTGGTCATTTCTTGAAGATAGATGACATTGTCAGCTAACTCTCTATCCTTCATGAATGCAGGTTGATTTTCAGAGATAATGTTAGGCATTAAGGTTAGAATTATTTCATTAATAAGTTTAGAAAAAACTTTATTAATGAAGTTAGACAAGCTGATAGGTTTATAATTAGCAAAGGAGATAGGTATCTCTTTTCTGGGTATTAGGACAATCCAGGTACTGAAAATACTGGAGGGATCCAATTACCTTTCATGAATTCCAATACAATATTAAGAATATCAGTACCTATTATATCCCAGTATTCTCTAAAGAATGCAGCAATAAATCCATCAGGTCCAGATGAACCGTTCAGATTGAGAGAAAAGACTACAGATTTCACTTCCTCAAGGTCTGGATCTCTCATTAGCCTAAGATTATCAGTCTCAGTTATACAAGAAGGGATTTGGTTAATAAAGTGATTCTTAAAGATGTGGGTAGGGGGGGTCTTAATCTTCAGTTAGTAGGTTAGGAAGAAGTTGATGGCTTATTCTTCAATCTCTACTGGTTTGTCTAACTAGGAGCCATCAGAAGATTTAATCTTCAAGATGGTCTATTTTGATCTTCTTTCTTTTACTGAGGCATGCAAATACTTTGTATTTTCATCCCCATTTTGAAGCCATTTGATGTTGTCTCCCTTTTTCCTGAAATTCTTTTCATCATGAAGAGCTTTAGTAGGGATGGCTTGTTTCCTTTTTAGCTCAATGAGATCAGTGGTAGAGTTAGAGTTTTCATATAGTTGTTCATGTTGAAGTACCTCTTCCTTAGCATGTTTTCTATTAGCATTTATATCACCAAAAACCTCTTTGTTCCATGTTTTGAGTACTAACTTAAGTCTTTTTTAGCTTAAGAAATACGCCTGTCATACCAATTTGTTTGAGAGGTTTTTCCCATTCAGTTTTAATGATGTTGCTCAGGTCTAGTCTAGTTAGCCACATATTTAAGAATCTAAATGGCTTAGGGTAAGATTCTATGCTACTTCCAATAGTTATTAGCAAGGGATTGTGATCTGGTGTGTGTTTGTTCAGAGTGTGTATGGAACTATTGGGTAAATTCAAAAACCAATTATCACAACATCTTTCTAAAGTAGGTGTTCTCTTAAGATTAGACCGGTGAAGGTAATACCTACTGCAAAGATTTCTCTCAACTGATTTCTATTTATGAAGTCAGAGAAATGCCTAATGCTGGATCTATTGGGTGAGTTAGGGACTTTATATTTATAGATGGAGGTCATGGCATCAAAGTTCCCCATGAATAAGTTATTAGCATTCAGATCAGGTTTCAAAACATTCCATAAAGCTTTCCTAGTGGCAACAGAAGTAGATGCATGCAGGAAAACAACAGACGTTTCTTTCAAAAAAGATATAATTCTGATATTAGAATGAGTAAACTGATCATATACATGGATGTCTGAATTCCAGAAAAGCCAAATGTTTCTTATAGTCCAGCAGTGATGAGATTTGAAATTCAGTTTAATCTTATATGTACACCTTGATTAGCATCATGTTTGGGATCTATGATACATAGGAGGGATATGGCATGAATTTTGATAAGATTTTTTAATCAATCTAGTGAATTTTCAATACCTCTCAGATTAATAGCCATTTAAAGTTACCGGTTTTCTTAGACATCTAGAATGGAGGATTTTGTTTTTGATAACGATCTAAGGTTCATCGAATTTACCCTATTGAATAGGTCCATTTTCCTTCATTTCTCTGTGTTAAGGTTAATATTCAAAGCATGATCTTTTACCTGTGTAGAACTAACTTGAACCCGTAGCTCATCATCTTCTTGATCTGAGATAGGATCATTCACAATATCACTCAACAGAGCAAATCTATTCTCACCTATGGGTCTACTTCTCAAGGAAACTTATGAGGGTTGTTCTCTACAAAATTTACATGTGTGATGATAGACAAATCATCCAAAGGTCTTTTACTATTGTCTGCTCTATCTATTTTCATTAGATTGAGCAAAGAGTTGTCAGCAGAAACATTATCCACATAATCATCAATAGGTATTACAGCAGTATCAGGCATTACAGCATAATCCACAGAAGAGATATCAACAGAAACATTGTCAGGCATCATAGGTCTTACACCATTATCCACGGTAGGATTATCAACATAAACATTTTCATGTATTATAGGCATTATAGTAATATCTACAGTAGAGATATCAGCAGAACCATTGCCAGTTATGCCAGTAGCATCTGCATTTGATGTTTCCTGAGACACTATCAGTAACTTAGAGTAGCTATTGTTGTTATTCCGAGGCATGGGTGATTCTGAGTCTTAGCATTAGATTGCTTTGGGGAAATGGATATTCCAGATGAAGATTCAGTTTTTTTAGCAGCAATCCATGAGGATTTTTGTTGGTTGGGTGTATGTGTTGGTATGATAGTGGTCTTAAAGGCTATATTAGGATGAAGGGTTCTACATTTGGAGATTTCATGGCCAACTCTTTTATAGTGAAGGCAGTATGTTGGTAGGTTCTCATATTCTAGATAATATTTCTCATTATCCTGCAGAGAACCAAGCCTAATGGTAGTTGGAATGGGTGACAGTAGGTTTAGCTCTAAACAAATTTTAAGGGCGGATAGTCTAGTAAGCTTTTAGTTGCTAGGTCCATTTTCATGAAGATACCTATCTAGTTGTCAATAGCTTTGATCGATTCGATAGTATAGTAATATAGTGAGACATTCCAAATGGTTACCCAGACTGGAACAATTGAGGATTCATTATTAGGCTTGAAATCAGGGGATCCATCTTAGGATTCTTATAGTATTACCATTTAAAGACCAAACATCTTTAATCCAACATATCTAGAAATCTTCAACAGTTTTGAATTGAATGAGAATGTTTTTGAAGTCTAGGGCACCAACCTGGAACTTACTTGCAAAACCGATTGTTCAGAAATTGGCTTCTATCTTTTCCATGGTTGGCCGACCTTTGGGGAAATTTCCGATCAATGCATTTTTGTATGGGCCTGTCATCCTATCAATTTTTTCATTATAATTGAGGCAATAGAGTTCTCCTTTGTGCTGAGTTATCGGGGTTAGGTTGGGAATCGAGGGTGGGGAAGCAGCGATTGGAGGTGATCTTAGAGCAACAGTTTGAGAAAAAGAATGGGTAGGTAAGGTGTTGGATTTATTAGCAGTGGTTTGTGGTGGAGCCACCATGGCGGCGAGGCTGAGATTGTCTCCAATGTTGGCGGAGGCTGATCGGAGTTTAGTATCAAATTAGTCGATATCGATTGTTTTCGGATAGAGAGAATGAGGAGAGTTAGGTGGTGGTAGAGAGAGAAAGAAAGTGATTTTTTTAGTCTTTTTAAGATCTCTAAAACCTAGGTCATTCTCTAGTCTAACTTTTTTTATAGTCTTTTATGACATTACGAGTCTTTATATATTTTTCGATAATTTCATATTAATTGTAGAACTTTCAATATAATTTATTAAATAACCAATATCTATTTAATTATAACATTTAATTATTGTTCCTTACTTGATTAAATGTTCAATATTTAATGTGTGAATTTTACTTCTCATTTTTCACTTTATATTTGTTCATTATATCTCGATGCCTATTTTCTTTAGTTTCCTTACATATTTCTTGAACATATCCCTTTATCTAAGGTACTTAAGATGATATAAAGTTAACATTTTTCATTATTCTTAAATTTCCATATCATTTAATTTTATAATTTATTTCAAAGCACCGTCAAATAAAATAAAAGTAGATTGTTCTGGTTTAAACTTAATTATTACTTACGCACTAAATTCATTAAAGGTGAGGGTTCATAGTACCCCCACCCCTGTAAAGAAATTTTGTCCCCAAAATTAACATCTCAATGTGACAGCTCGGGTACCTATCTCTCATGTCAGCTCCTACTTCAAAAGTTATTTCTTCAACCTTATGGTTTCTCCAACACCAGTATTTTGATCTAGTATATTCACTATAACGCTAGATTCTAATGTTTAGTATGTCCTGAAGGTCAGGGTTTATTTCTTCAGGAGGGATACATGGAAAACATTACGTAATGTTCCTAGTTTGTTGGCCGAGTCGAGTCAAAACGCAACTGGTCTAATTAATTGGGTAATTTCAAAAGGAATAATATACCTAGGACTTAGTTTCTCCCTTTTACCATGCCGAACTAGACCCTTTTGAAGGATTATCTTCAATAATACCCATTCATCAACTTCAAACTCTAAGTCTTTCCTTCGATGGCCCACGTAAATCTTTGTCGACTTTGAGCCAATTGAAGATGATTCCCTATTATCTTAAACCCTTTCATTGATTCCTCAAATATAAGGTATACTAGTTAGTGGAAGAATCAATATTTCTCTCGAAAGAGGGATGTCCAACACAACAGTTTCAGATACCCTGTATAACCATATGATTTCTCAAGTATAGAGTGAGACCAGGTTTTCTAGAGAATACATAACGCTTATTAGAAAATGAGCCGATTCGGTTAGTCTAACAACTACCACCCAAATTGTGTCATAAATATTCCGAGTCAATGGTACTCCTGTCTCGAAATCTATCATGAGGGGATTCCACTTCCACTTTGGGAATCCTAATTGTTGTAGTAACCCTGATGGTTTCTGATGCTCATCTTGGACTTGACACACCAAGCATCGTTCCATGGATTCTGCAATGTCACTCGTCATGTCGTCCTAACAATACTTTTATTTTTAAGTCCCTACATTTTGGTTTCTCCTAGGTATATCGTATTTTTGGTTTGGGTGGGTTACCTCTAGTACCTTTGGTTCCATGGATATTGTTGAGCTATATATGTGTGTGTGTGTAAAATAGATTGTACCCTTAAGTTGGAGAATATAGCTTTATCAGGTTTAACCTCATAGTTCCAACTCTCTGTTCGATAACCTCTTTGTCTCTTTTACCATAATAGCATCAAATTTGACTTTCTACTTAAGGCATCTGCCACCACAGATGCTTTTCTAGGGTGATAGTTAATCACCCTATTTATAAGCTCCCAAATATTACATCCACCGATGTTGGTGCATGTGCAAGTCTCTTTGAGAGAAAAGGTACTTCAGATTCTCGTAATATGACATTACCACAACGTGGCTCCATACACATTATTGGGCAGTTTTCACTTGCTTTTTCAATTCTTGAAAACTAGCTTCCATATTTTCTTTCCAGTTATGCTAAAATATCTTGTGGGTTTGACGAAATAAAGGAGACGCTCATTTGAAGAAATATCTAATGAAGCACCTATAGTATCCAGCCAATCCTAGAAAATCCTGAATCTCCATGTTATTGTTTGTCACCTTCCAATTTTGGATGGTTTTGACTGAAGAGGCAATATTCCTTTCTTACTAATCACGTGTCCTAAAAGGTTCACTTGGTTTTGCCTTGATTCACACTCGCTAAAACCTGGCGTACAACTTATGTTCCTTAAGAAGTTGTAACACCATCTTCACGAGTAACTCATGCTCTTGATTAAACTTTGAATGGATCAAGAAGTCATCAATGGAAATGAAGAAAACTAATCCAAGTGCGGTAAAAAAAACTCAATGCATAAGAGTCGTGAATGTGGCTAGGGCATTAGTCACCCTTAACAGCATCACTAGGGAATCAAAATGACCATACCAAGTGTTAAAGGCTTTCCTGGGTACATCATTTCCTCACCCCCAATTGGTGGTACCTTGGTCGTAGATTCAGTTTGGAAACTACATCTGCTCCTTGGATTTGATCGAACCATTCCTCCATAGTGGGAAGAGGGCACTTATTTCTAATCGTTACATTATTTAGGTCTCAGTAATCAATACACATCCATAGAGAGCTATATTTCTACTTAATGACCGTATGTGGACTCCCTAGGGTAGTGTACTCGGTTGGATGAAACCTGAGTTTACTAATCCCCAAGTCCTAATTTCAACTCATGTAATTCAAGTGGCGTCATGTGATAAGGGGTTCAAAAAATAGGTGCGACTCTTGCTACTAAATCAATGGTTCACTCAGTTTCCCTTTACGGAGGCAACTTACAAGTTCCTCAGGGAATACCTCAGGGAATACTTCAAAAGTCCCGAACTACCGGTATATCTTCCTCTTTCACTTGATATAATGGTTTTTTTATTGATAAAATCCATCATTTTAGTTTCCTTCTTATAAATCATCTTCCAGGCCTTAACGACATCGATCATTAATGATGATGGCCTTTTTTCTTTCTATGTCTATCTAAATTGTTTGTTTCCCTGACTGATATAACTTAAGTTCCTTCTTATAAAATTTAAAAGGGGCGTGTCATGGTGTTTAGCAAGAGAATCTATGCCGAGTATAAATTCACATCCTTTTCAAGGTAGGGCAATTAATTCTATTGGTAACACAAACAGTCAAGGTTTTTGCATCCTTGGTAGGAGTACTATCTTATGATTTCAAGGATGGAATAACTAGAAATTAATTAGAGTCACTAGGGCCAATCAAACCTTAGCTAGTCTACCTAAGATAGAAAGGGCACCTTCGACAACCTCGTTCACAACAGGGGTCTCATTGTGTCTCCAAACTTGAGTCTGCACATTTGACCTATCATTTCCACTGGCTCCACTTTTTGGAGAAAGTTTGATCATAGATGCCTATGACCTAGGTGTTGAGACGAGTACCTTGATTGAAGAATTTGGTACTTTGATATCATTTTCTCAAAATTCCTACATCGCATACATTCATTTTCCTCTTTCCAGCAATCCTTCTCTTCATGTCTTCATTTTTCACAGTACGTGCAATGGACTCAAGGTGATCCTTCCTGACCACTACAATTAATCGGACCACGTTGTAATGTTCAAGGTCGGGGTACATCCCTTCTAGCGAGATAGCAACCTTACCGCCTCTCATCTGTATATCCTAGGGCACGGGAGGTTCAAGTAATGGTTTATGTCCAATTTTAGGCTACTTTATCATCTGATCCATCATTAAACCTTGATTTCTCCCGGATCTATCATCGAGTCACTAACCCTAATTTGCACGATCACCACATGGTGCAAAATTGTGACCTACAAATACCTTTTACAAATGTTATAGACTATTATTATAACCGCTCTAGATTTTATTTTCAACCAACCCTTGATCTTTTAGTGGAGTCACATCCTTCCTCCCATTCAGTACCATGGGATGGCTTACTCATAAGGTCACCCCGAAGCATATCAATATCTTGATTAATTGTTTTTTTTCTTTAAAGTTCTATCCATGTGACTTCAACCTTGCTCGGTTGGGTTGTCCACGATTTCCAGTCAACTGCCTATGCAGGATTTGATGCTACCTTGAGTCTGGGTCAACTCCTAAATAATTTCTTGGTGCTCTAGATCCTGCAGTTCTAGTTCCCGAGTCTTTATATTTCTTATTTGATCACATTTTGTGACAGTTGCGTCAGTTCTACTCTTTTTTTCTCTTTTCATTAGCATATCTGCTCCAGACTTTTTCCTCTTATTTGATATGCTAGAGCTAATTTTTAGAGAAATTTTGTAGAGTTTATATTTTATTAAGTTTAAATGAAGTCTTTTATTAAGGTAGGTTTTGGTTCAGCCTTTACTTGATTTGGGATAAAGCTCTGATACCAAATCTGTAACACCCCCGAACTTTGATCACCTTGTTTGTCGTAAGTGAATGGTCAGAACTGAACTTGTTACTAAGAATCCAACTGATCAGGTTACTTACATGTAGTATCGAGCAATATAGATTATGCGGAAGCAAATTTAGAATTCAAACCTTACTATTACAATAAAAGTCTTATATATGAGTATTTTACATGGTTTTAACTTAAATACAAGCAAAAGGTTATAAAAGGTTCGGCCAGGATCCTATCCCAAAAGAAGTAAAGGCTTCACGCACGAACTCTCACTCTATCTGCTCAGCTACACCTATTAGGGTTCATTAGACTAGGGTAAGCTCCTTGCTTAGTGAGGTTCTATTGCCAGTCTTTACCAGTAGGGTTTTAGTGATCACATAAAAAATAACCACATAAATCTAGCACATAGTAAAAGGATACGGATGGTTAATGCCAAATTGCAATCAAGTGTCTGTATGCAAACTCTTACTAACATAGATGGTATAACATTTTCAGTAATGCCCGAAGGCTATCAGGATCAAGAATCCATTCTCGTCAGCCAAGCCAAATCAGTGTTCAATTACGAACTCGTATCAGAAACCAGATGGTTATGCTAACATACCAAAACTCCACGGGTAGTCGTTCTAGTCGTACGGTCTGGTCTATACCGTTCCTCGTTGATTTTGACCGAACTACCATTGGTGCCGGGGACCCCGGTAAACACAGAAAAATAATCAAGTAGCACACAACCAAATTTCACACGGCAAGATAAAGTACAAGTTGGTGATCCACGTAATATCACAATAATTAAGCACGGTGCAATATAGTACACTCCACACTTAATTATTATGAAAACATAATATAAACAATCGAAACATCAACAAAACATTTTATGCATAATCTAACTTTTCAAATAGTACTTTCAAATTAACAAGCATAACATAGCATACAATAATAAATTTAATTCAATTCATTCTAGGGTGATGAAAACACTCACCTTAATAGAGAGTGTGGACCTCTTTTAAAATTGACACAACTCCATCGTAGCCCATGACCAGTGTTTTATTCATCAACATCATCACAACTTTTTTAGTAACTACTATCAACTTGATTCTAAAGGATTTTACATCAGGAATATTATCACGCTATTCGGAAACATCATTCTTGCGAGAGGTGGAAAGGGATGTGAAAACTCCTACCGAAATGGAATTAGATTGCATGTAATAATTAAATTTTATTTAATATTTCAATCTTTCCTTTAATTTTTCCAAAATATATATGTATATATGTATAAATAAATAAAAATATATATATAATAATAATGATACTAATAACAATAAGTAAATAAATAAATAAGTAAGAGAAATTACCAAGAAGAAAATATACATAATTATACATACATATATGTATATTATAAGATAATAGTAATAATAAGAAAATGAACAAATAAAAGCAAGAAATTACCATGACAGGAAAAGCTGGCAGCAGATGTGAAAAAAAATTATTCAAAGTAATTTTTTGAGCAAGTGAAATTACCGAGAAGAAGAAATGGACGGCGGACGTGAGGAGTTTGTCCAAAGTAATTTTGGGCAAGTAGGTTTGAGGTTTACCGGATAAACTTTTAGGTTAAGTAGGTGTCAGTACCTATATTTTACCTGGTATAGATACCAGTGATATCCTCCCCAAAATTTACAGCCTTAAGATAGTACCAAAAATTCAGAAGTTAAGCAGTGAAGTAGAAGCTAAGGTTGTCAAGCCAAGTTTAACTAAGGTGAGTGTTGCATTGCCCTAGCACGAATTGAGTTAAAATCTGAGTTTATGTTTACATATATATATATATATAATGCCATAAGAACCTAACTCTCTCAAATTGAAACCTCCACCTCTTGAACCCCTGCTGAAACTTCACCTCTCGAACCCCTATTGAAGCTCTACCTCTCGAACACTGCTAAAACACTACCTCTCGAGCCCCTGTGGAAGCTCTACCTCTCGAACACTGCCAAAACACTACCTCTCGAGCCCCTGTGGAAGCTCTACCTCTCAAACCCATGCCAAAACACTACCTCTCAAACCCCTGTTGAAGCTCTACCTCTCGAAACTCTACCTCTCAAAACCCTACTGTTGAAACTCTACCTCTCGAACCCCTACCAAAGCTCTACCTCTCGAACCCCTGCCACAACTCTACCTCTCGAACCCCTACTGAAACCATCACCTCTCAAATCCCACTGAGAAACTTCTCCTCTCGAACTGCCACTGGAAACCTGTACCTCTCGAACTAGTATTACTAATACCTTTATCTATGGAACAATACACCTCGAACCTATGTCTCGAATTAGTACCACTGATACATTTACTTCTCAAACGATATATCTCGAACCTACCCCTGGAACTAGTAACCCCGATATCTTCACCACTACAAACCTTTTCATTGGAACCCTCACTATTAGAACCATTACCTATCTCCTCTCGAACATGTTCCCCTGAAACCTTTACCCCTCGAACTAGTACCCTGAAACCTTACCTCTCGAAACCTTCTACCGAATCATTACTACTCAAACTGTACCTCCTGAACAGTACCCTCAAAATTGTATCACTCGAACTGTACCACCCGAACTGTACCCCTCAAACTAGTACTACTAAAACCTTTACCTCTCAAACTAGTACCGCTGAAACCTTTACGAGCTTACCTCTCGATCCTTACCTCTCGAACCTTACCTCTTGAACAAGTGCCACTAGAACCTTACCTCTCGAAACTCACCAACTGAACCCGTACTTTTAGAATCTCTCCAACTGAACCTCACCACTCGAACTAGTACCACTTACCACTCGAACCAGTACCACCTGATACTCATACACCTTGAACCTTCTCCACTCGAATTCTTTCCTCGAACCTCCTACCCAACTACTCAAACTGTAAGTACTCAAACCCTTGAACTCGAACTCGAACTCATCTGCTCGAACCCCAGTACTTGAAACCTGATACTTGAACCTTTCTACTCGATACTCAAGCCATGAGAGAGAGATATGACTGTTATACTCAAATGATGGTATTTACTGAATGTTGAATTAAGAGTGTATTTTATCATACTGTAGATTATCGTGAAATTGAACTCCTGAACTGCTCTGATAATTTCTGTGAAAGACCGGCTTGTACTTTATCTTGCCGTGTCAAACTTGAAACATATACGGCTCTGATGACCGGCTTGTACTTTATCTTTCTATGTCAAACATGAATTACCTGCTACCTGATTACCTATCTGTGATTTCGGGGGGCCCGACGCGATTGTAGTATTGGTCGAAGTCGGCGAGGGAATGGTACAGAACGGACTGTCTGATTAGACCAGCTACACTTGGAGTTTGGTATGCTAGCATAACCACCTGACTGATATGAGCTCGTAACTGAATACCAGCGTGAATGGGGAAAGTGATTTCTGAACTGATAGCCTTCGAGCATCACTGACTGGGTTATGTCGTATATGTTAGTTAGAATTCCCATATAGGCACTTGGCAATAACTCGGCATTAACCATCCGTATCATTTTACTGTGTGCTAGGACATACGTGGCTAATTGTTAATTGTTAATTGTTATTTCTGTGATCACTAAAACTCAACTGGGTAAATACTGGCGATGGAACCTCACTAAGAAAGGAGCTTACCCTAGTTAAACAACCCTTTTTCAGGTGAAGAAAAAATAGTAAGAGAAAAGTGCTTGATGTCATTACTTCTTTTGAGAAAGATCGGGCTATTTGAATTTTAATTTGAACTTTGATACTGTAATAGTTAGGAGAAACTTTTGTTTGACATTTGTAATAAATCCTTTTTACTGTAATTGTAAATTAGGTTTTTGAATTACTTAAAATGCCTCCGCATAAACTTTAATTGCTCGTTAATACTAGCCCTTTCAGTAGCACGCTCAAACCCGACCCGAAACTTGTGTTGGGGTTTGGGGGTGTTACAGATGTGGTATCAGAGCAATTCTCAAACCAAGTAAAGGCAAATTCATACTTACCTTAATAAAAGATTCTAGAGGAAACTAAATGAACTGTGAATAAAGTAAGAGGGGGCTAGTTGGGTATAAACTGTCAAGCTAATAATTTTGTTATGTCGATAGATGGACAATAACTTAGAGATTGCGAGAAATGCCTTTCAAGAAATTATTGAGGTGAAAAGACATTCCGGAGCATTCCCAGAGACATTTCTTCCTAGGACGGAAATAATAAACAATCCTCAATGGGCAGAAACTCACGCTTACCCAAATTGGATTGTACATGCTTTAATCATGGAACGGGCAGAATTAATGGCCAGGGTCCTTAGCCTCGAGACCCAAGAAAAATTATCGAGAGATACAATGTGGGAACAATATATGCGTGCTAACGCAGAAGAGACAAGAGTGAATATGGCGGTCGTCGAAAACAACCAAATGAGGAATCTAAGAAGTAGGGAGCTTAAACAATGGGATGCAGAGCGACAAGAAGTCTTTCGACAAGTAAGAGAAATTACCAAGAAGAAAATATACATAATTATACATACATATATGTATATTATATGATAATAGTAATAATAAGCAAATGAACAAATAAAAGCAATAAATTACCATGAAAGGAAAAGCTGACAGCGGATGTGAACAAAAATTATTCAACGTAATTTTTTGAGCAAGTGGAATTACCCAGAAGAATAAATGGACGGCGGACGTGAGGAGTTTGTCCAAAGTAATTTTGGGCAAGTAGGCTTGAGGTTTACAGGATAAAATTTTAGGTTAAGTAGGTGTCAGAACCTATATTTTACCTGGTATAGATACCAGTGATATCCTCCCCAAAATTTACAGCCTTAAGATACTTGGAATACAAAAAAAATAGAAGCTAACCAGTGAAATAGAAGCGGAGGTTGTCAAGCCAAGTTTAAATAAGGTGAGTGTTGCATCGCCCTAGCACGAATTGAGTTAAAACATGAGTTTATGTCTACATATATATATATATAATGCCATCAAAATCTGACTCTCTTAAATTGAACCCTCCATCTCTCGAACCCTGCTGAAATTCCACCTCTCGAACCCCTGTTGAAGCTCTACCTCTCGAACCCCTGCCAAAACACTACCTCTCGAACCCCTGCCAAAACACTACCTCTCGAACCCCTGTTGAAACTCTACCTCTCGAAACCCTACTGTTGAAACTCTACCTCTCGAACCCCTACCAAAGCTCTACCTCTCGAACCCCTGCCAAAGCTCTACCTCTCGAACCCCTGCCACAACTCTACCTCTCAAACCCCTACAAAAACCATCACCTCTCGAACCCCACAAAGAAACTTCTCCTCTCGAACTGCCACTGGAAACCTGTATCTCTCGAACTAGTATAACTAATACCTTTATCTATGGAACAGTACACCTCGAACATATGTCTCGAATTAGTACCACTGATACCTTTACTTCTCGAACGATATATCTCGAACCTACCCCTCAAACTAGTAACCCCGATATCTTCACCTCTAGAAACCTTTTCATTGGAACCCTCACTATTAGAACCATTACCTATCTCCTCTCGAACATGTGCCCCTGAAACCTTTACCCCTCGAACTAGTACCCTGAAACCTTTACCCCTCAAACTAGTACCCTGAAACCTTACCTCTCGAACGAGTACCCTGAAACCTTTACCTCTCGAACTAGCACCCCAAAACCTTACCTCTCGAAACCTTCTCCCGAATCATTACCTCTCGAACTGTACCTCCCGAACCGTACCCTCGAAATTGTATCCCTCGAACTGTACCACCCAAACTGTCCCTCCTGAACTCACCTCTCGAACCTGTACCTCTCGAACTAATATCACTGAAACCGTTACCTCTCGAACTGTACCCCTTGAACCTTACCCTTCGAATTAGTACTACTGAAACCTTTACCTCTCGGACTAGTACTACTGAAATCTTTACGAGCTCACCTATCGAACCTTACCTCTCAAACTAGTGCCACTAGAACCTTACCTCTCGAACCTCACCAACTGAACCCGTACCTTTAGAATCTCTCCAACTGAACCTCACCACTCGAACTGGTACCACTTACCACTTGAATCAGTACCACCTGATACCCATACCACTTGAACCTTCTCCACTCGAATTCTTTGCTCGAACCTCCTACCCAACTACTCAAATTGTAAGTACTCTAACCCATGTACTCAAACTCATCTGCTTGAACCCCGGTACTTGAAACCTGATACTTGAACCTTTTTACTCGATACTCAAGCCATGAGAGAGAGAGAGATAACTGTTACACTCAAATGATGGTATTTACTGATTGTTGAATTAAGAGTGTATTTTATCATACTGTACTAGATTATCGTGAAACTGAACTCCTGACTTGCTCTGATAATTTCTGTGAAAGACCTGCTTGCCCTTTATCTTGCCGTGTCAAACTTGAAACATATAATGCTCTGATGACCGGCTTGTACTTTATCTTGCTGTGTCAAACTTGAATTACCTGCTACCTGATTACTGGCTACACATGGAGTTTGGTATGCTAGCATAACCACCTAACTGATACGAGCTCGTAACTGAACATCGGCGTGAATGGGGAAAGAGAATTTTGAACTGATAACCTTTGGGCATCACTGAATGGGTTATGTCGTGTATGTTAGTCAGAGTTTCCATATAAGCACTTGGCAGCAACTCGGCATTAACCACCCGTATCTTTATACTGTGTGCTAGGATATACGTGGCTAGTTGTTAATTGTTAATTGTTATTTTTGTGATCACTAAAACTCAACTGGATAAATACTGGCGATGAAATCTCACTAAGAAAGGAGCTTACCCTAGTTAAACAACCCTTTTTCAGGTGAAGAAGAACAGTAAGAGAAAAGTGCTTGATGTCTTTACTTCTTTTGAGAAAGATCCGAGTTAATTGAATTTTAATGTGAACTTTGATACTGTAACAGTTAGGAGAAACTTTTATTTGACATTTGTAATAAATTCTTTTTACTATAATAGTAAATTAGGTTTTTGAATTACTTAAAACGCTTCCGCATAAACTTTAGTTGCTCGTTAATACTATCCCTTTCGTTAGCATGCTCAAACCCGACCCAAAACTTCTGTTGGGGTTTGGGGGTGTTACAGGGGATACATGTGACAACGTAGCAGTTCTTTGCTCCTCTCTTTTAGCGGAAACATTTCCAATGGATCAAACACTCTACTTGGCAACATGTAAGGAGCTTTATTACCAAAAATGAATGCATTTAAGAGGTCAAATATAATTGCAGCTAAACATATTGGCTTATAGTGAACACTTGAGCATGTTCACAACTCACAAGTATTATTGTGGCCACATTGCAAATGCAGAGAACCAATTTTCCACACGATCATTCATTTCTTTCAAAATCTAAGAAAATAATATGGACATCTAACATAAGAATTTTATCTAGATCCAAATCATCCATTCCATCATCAAAGAAATACAAAAACTCATTTTTAAGTGGATGGTAAACATGTCATGATATGAATCTCCTTGCGACGACTCACGATTGTAGAATTAATATCTTTGATCTAGTGAACGGGTCTGCAAACCCTCACTATCTCGCACGAAATTCAGGTGTCTAGCCCTCAAGGTACGCCTAATATCGACTTGCTCTCTAACTAGCCCTCATGATCAGATTACGAGGTTTATTAATACTAAACCAGCCCTCAGGGTTAAGCAACAACGGAATACCTCGCAAGCCAAGAGTATGAACTCAAAAGATTGTATGTTTGATGATAAAGGTGGTACAAATCTCGAGAATTCAACCCCTATTATAGGGCTGAATTTTGTCCAAAACCCTAGCCCTAATCAAGATGGGATTTGGTAATTCTTGTCAGAAACTAAATAGAATTATGACAGCTTTAAGAAGCTAAAACCATATTTACCTAAAATAAACTGTCTATGGCTGAAATTCATCCATATTACAACTTGGATGAATATTGCCTTATCTAAACTTACCAAAACTATTTCTAATCATAATAAAACTCAATATACTAAACATTAATGGACTGTATTTACAAAATTAGCTCTTCAACCCCCACATGGCTGAGCTCTACAGTCTAATATCCAAAATGAAATAATTTTACACTATTTGACAGTGATCACACTACCTCATTAAAAATCCAGTGGAAAAAAAGAGTATAGTGTTCTTTATGATATCTTTAGTTCATCGACGGTCTAAAATAATGAATCCAAGATGTCGATGGTGACTTCTTCTCCAATTCTTCATCATAAGGCAATCAATCAAAACATTTAAAGCAGCATCTCTAAGCTTAGCCCTTGACCTAGTCATAGGTCCCGCCATGTCACTTAGAGGATCCCGAACAAAACTCTTAAATGTTTGATCAAGATGTGGAATGTCTTCATTTATAGTGGTAGTTGTCTTGGCATCTCCATCATTCCCCCCGTGGTCGAAAGGTTTCGCCCTTAAAACTGAATCGTCTTCAAAGGTAAATGGAGATAAATCAGCTACATTGAAGGTCACACTAACACCATAATTATCTGGTAACTCAATCTTGTAAGCATTATCTTTCACATGATCTAACACTTTAAAATGACCATTTCCATTAGGATTCAACTTAGATTTTCAAGCATTTGGAAACCTCTCTTTCCGGAGATAAACCCAAACATAATCTCCCACGTTGAACCTCATCAACTTGCGGCTTTGATTAGCTTTATCAGCATTCTGTGCATTTGTCCATTCAATATTCATGCACACCTTCTCATGGATTTTCTTCACAAAATCAGCTTTCTTTTCCCCATCAAGGTTTTTAACCTATTTAAAATTCAAAGGAAGTAGATCAAGAGGTGTAATAAACAGTCGCAAATGGAGATAAAGAAGTAGTAGAATGAATAGTGAAATTGTAAGCAATCTCTGCAATCGAAACGCATTTTTCCCAATTCTTTAAGTTCTTCTGAACCAAAGCATGCAGGAGAGCTCCTAGGTTTCGGTTGGTCACTTCATTTAGTCCATCAGTTTGAGGATGACTGGTAGTCGAAAACAGTAACTGTGTCCCTAACTTGCGCCACAAGGTATTCCAAAAGTAGGATAAAAATTCAACATTGCGATCAGAGACAATGGATGCAGGAATGCCATGTAACCAAACTACTTCCTTCAAAAATAGATCTGCAGCATGCTTTGCATCATCTGTCTTCCTACAAGGAATAAAATGTGCCATTTTTGAAATCTATTCACAACCACATAGATAGAATCATTACCTGACTGAGATCGTGGTAAACCTAAGACCAAATCTATGGAAATATCAACCCAATGATTTGTAGGAACAGGTAATGGAGTATAAAAACCATGAGGCTTAGTTTTAGATTTAGCCTTCAAGCAATCAAGACAATTCCTACAAACCCTGTCAATAGCAAGTGCAATTTTTGGCCAATAGAAGTGTTCCCGCAACAAATTATAAGTTTTAAATGCACCAAAATGTCCAATTAAACCACATGAATGAGCTTCTCTAACAAGTAATTCACGCATAGAACATTGAGGAATACATGACCTATTATTCACCAACAAGAAATCATCATGCCGAAAAAACTTCTCATAAGCACCATTTTCGCATGCAGCATAAATAGATGAAAAATCAGAATCAGTCGCATATAATTCTCACATGAATGAAAACCCTAACATAATGCATTCCAATCATGTAAGTAAAACATGTCTACGACTCAAAGCATCAGCGACAACATTTTCCTTCCCCTTTTTGTAGTAACTCCTCGACTTGTCGCTGTAGTTCCTTTGTCTCCTCAGGGTTTACTTTATATGTCGGACGATTTGGAATAACCAAACCCTGAATCAAGTCAATATAGTGTTCAATACCTCGCAGGGGTGGTAAACCCATAGGTAAGGCTTCGGGAAAGACATCCTCATATTTCTGTAACATCTAAGCAACCCGAGAGGAACATGTATAGGAATATCATCACTGGAAAAATAGCTCTCTTTAAAATGCATGACAAGTACATGAGAATAATTAGAAAAAGCACAATTCACATCCCTAATTGAAGCATAAAATGATCTGCCAGAATCATTAGGAAGTTCATGTCTCATCATGTAAATCGATGGTAAAGGACTAAGATGTGAAGATATGATTTTATGTGACTTATCAAAATCATTATTAGACTTACATGGCTTACCTGGAACAGCCTCCCTTGATTTTTGGTTGAAATTATCAATGTTTTTGCCTCCATTTTTCACCCTGTGGCCGATCTCCTTCAAGCCCTGGCTAGGGTTTTGGTCGGCCATTTGAACATCAATCGCAAACTTCTCTTTGTCAACTGCCATGCATCTCTTTGCCTCTAAAACTTCCACTGGAGATAATGGAACCAAAGTATACCTTGTTCTATCCTTAATCACAGTAATTTTGTTAGTGTAACCATCATGCATAGATTTACAATCAAAATGCCAAGGTCTCCCTAACAAAATATGACCATCTTTCATAGGTATAACATCACATAAGATAGAATCATGGTATTTTCCGTTAACTCTCCAAGGCCATTTGAATCATGGTGTTTGTTAACCCTAATTTCACCACTATCATTTAACCAAATAAGTTTGTATGGTGATGGATAAGTAGTCACAGGAAAATACAATGATTTAACAATAAAATTAGACACAGAATTAGAACAAGAACCACCATCAATAATCAGTAAATAATTCTTATCTTTCACAAGACAACGTGTGTGAAAAATGTTAATTCTTTGCACCCATGTTTCAGCCATTTGAGAGTTTAGAACCCTTAACGACACAAAGTTACCTTGTGTTTCCGGACCTTGTTTACCATGATCATCTATGATGAGCTCTTCATCTACCTGTTCTTCACCATTTTCATATAATGGTGGCATATCAACATATTCATCTTCTTCATCTCTTTCCTCAATTGTTGTTAACACTCGTGCATGAGGACAGTTACTACAGATATGTCCTCTCTCTTTATAATGAAAACACGTAGAAGAGTTAACGAAAACCAAATTTGATGAAGAAGTAGTGAACTTACCTGGAATTTTTTAAACCCCTTGGGTTGGTAGTGCCACCCTCCTCTCAGTAGGATTATAAGTCAGATTTGAATAAGTCTGAACCGATCATCGTCCTCCCATGGGCGTGCCCTTACTGCGGTCATTACTAGGGTTTTTGGAGTTAAAACCTAGTCTTTGTCTAGGAAACCCGAGTTGTGGCCTCCTTGTTTGCAGGTACTCTCAACCAACCTTGCTTTCACCAATAAATCGTTCATAGATATGTGATGTTGAAGCTTGACTGGCATTTGCAGGTTTTCACGCAAGCCTTCAATGAATCGATTTTTGATGAATGCATCGTCTTCTTTCATTCCAACCATTCCATGGTTAGTTCAAGATCTTGAACGTATTCTTCAATTGTGCGATTTCCTTGCTTCATATTGGACGGATAAGAATTTGTTCTATCAAGTAAGTAGGTGGAACATGATATTGGCGAAGCTCAAATCACAATCTCCCAGGTGCAGATAGGTTTCTTTCTGGCAAGATATCACGACTGCTTTTTATTTTTCCACCATTTAGCCGCATAGTGTGTGAAAGAATACTGCACCACCTTGACTTTTTTTTCTCCCGATAATTGTTGAGATCAAATAGATTCTCAATATGTCACTCCCAATCAAGATACTTCACTGGATTGTGTTGACCATCAAATTGAGAGATGTCATATTTTAACCCCTTGATGTCTCGAGCATCATCTGAACCTGAATCAGATCCCGAGTTGCTCTTCACTATCCTTTGGGAATGATGCTTACTGTGGAGATGCCTTCTAGAAGACCCTTAGTGTGATCACATTTCCGAACCATCATCAGAATAGTCATCTAAACTTCCAAAACCATTGAATTGACGGACATGTTTCTTGAATCTTCTCTCTTGACCGATGATGTAGGTGTAGGCAGTGCCATGCTGTCAAATTTTCTCGCCAACCTTTGCACCTCACTCATAAGTGCATTTATTATAACAGCAAACCAATCGGGATCATTAACTTCATTTGGATTAATTCGATGTCGCTCCCAACTATCTGGAGCCTCTTCACGTGGATGATTACCACGCCCGCCATTAGAGGTGTTCGTCAATGGCCAATTTTTAGGATTGCTAACAAAAGGTGGGACGAACGGATTTTCGTCCCCCATCTTCGTTAAACTACTAAGAAAATCAGCTGTTAGTTAAAATACCCCCCCCCCTTCCCTTTGTTTAGTAAGGTCACTCACCAAGTGTATAACACTCACAAGGCGAAAGCTAATGCGAGGGCAATTGATCAATTCACCGCAATTCAAAGCAAACTATGGAAATGAGTACTGCAAAACTTATTACGAAATTTAAAAATATAAAAACTCAAAATTGGGCTCTACAGTCTGGAATTCCAAATTCTACAAAAAATAATAAGGAACAAAACGCAATTTGAATGGCACAAATCGAAGTTGTATTGAACGATTATGATCAAAACAAGAAGGCTTTATATAAGCAACAAATAGGTTCCGAAAATTCAAGAAACTTTTCCGAAAAAAATTGGAATAGGAACTCAAATCCAAATCCCTTGTGGTAAAGGATTTTAATGACTTACTTGTCCCCCAAGTCAAAAT
Organism: Rubia yunnanensis; assembly: GCA_037428765.1. Classification (NCBI taxonomy): domain Eukaryota; kingdom Viridiplantae; phylum Streptophyta; class Magnoliopsida; order Gentianales; family Rubiaceae; genus Rubia; species Rubia yunnanensis. The sequence continues at coordinate 55,794,324 of CM075069.1, read as the reverse complement.
TCAGATTTAAAAATCCCCCTCTCAATTGGCTTTTATTTCATTTTCCTCTTCCAATTAGGATTTTGACTTTTTTTTCCTTTTTCAAATCGGATTTCCTTTTTCTTTCCTTCTTTTTCAACCACAATTCATTTTTTCCACTCAATATAACAATCACAATCATAATCTTATTCCCCAAGCAATTCAAAACCGTGTACAATTCCCAAATTTTTTTAAATTGCAAAACAATCCCCAAACTTTCAAAAATTGTAAATCTGCCCAAATTTCCAATTTCAAATCCTAAATTCCGAATTTGAAACCCAAAAATTTGCTACCTTTTGTTTTTTATTTTTGAAAAGTTTTGGAACAAAAATCGCCTATACAAAACTTGGAATAAGAAAAATGAGACAACTTCCTCTTTATTCAAATGAACTTCGAGGTATTCAAGATCGTAATGATCAAGAATATGACACTATATATATGGAAAATGACACAAGACTTTTTTTTTTGAATGAAGTGTAATCAAGAATCAAAGAACAATTCAAGATTACAAAATCAAAGAACGATAAAGAAAACAAATAGGATTATGGGCATGCAATAATATTCAGAAGAGTTGACGAAAAATATCACAAACACATAAATTGTTTAATCTACCTAAAAACTACGAAACTGACCGGGAGGTGAAGGCGGATAATACTTGTTAGCGTTCATACCCTTCGACGTCATTCTGACTCGATTGATGAAGGTGAAGGTAGATAGTAATACTGAAGTATTCTAACTCTCGGACCATTCGATGTCCTTCGACTGTAGATTCAATCCTCCTGGTAAGAAAGATCAAACAAACACAGTTAAAATACGACTCGAAAGAGTACATATATATATATATAATAAGAAAAATTCAAAAATAAATTAATGCAAAACTCAAAACCTTTTTTTCTCGGCCTCATTAGATCTTTCGTTTTGCTCTGATACCAACTGATATGAATCTCCTTTCGGCGACTCACGATTGTGGAATTAATATCTTTGATCTAGTGAACAGATCTGCAAACTCACTATCTCGCACGAAATTCAAGTATCTAGCCCTCGGGGTACGCCTAATCTCGACTTGCTCTCTAACTAGCCTTCGTGATTAAATTACAAGGTATATTGATACTTAACTAGTCATCGGGGTTAAGCAACAATGAAATACCTTGCAAGCTAAGAGTATGAACTCAAAAGGTTGTATATTTTGATTGATAAAGGTGGTACGAATCTCGAGAATTCAATCCCTATTTATAGGGCTGAATTTGGTCCAAAACCCTAGTCCTAATCAAGACGGGATTTGATAATTCCTGTCATAAACTAGATAGAATTATAACATGTTTAAGAAACTAAAATCATATTTAACTAAAATACCTAAAATAAACTCTGAAATTCATCCAGGTTACAACTTGGATGAATATTGCCGTATCTAAACTTACCAAAACTAATTCTAATCAGAATAAAACTCAATATACTAAACCCTAATGGACTATATTTTCAAAATTAGCTCTTCAAAGCCTACATGGCCGAGCACTACAGTCTAGGATCCAAAATAAAATAATTTTACACTATTTGAAAGTGATCACACTACCTCATGTAGTACAGTGTTCTTCATTATATCTTCGGTTCGTCGACAATCTTGAACAATGAATCCAAAATGTCGATGGTGACTCCTTCTTCAGTTCTTTATCATAAAGACGATCAATCAAAGCATTTAAAGTAGCATCTCTAAGCTTAGCCCTTGACCTAGTCATAGGTCCCGTCATGTCACTTAGAAGATCCCGAACAAAACCTTTAAATGTTTGATCAAGATGTGGAATGTCTTCATTTATGGTAGTAGTTGTTTTGGCATCTCCATCATGTCACCTTCAAAACATGTAAGCCTCATAGATGAGCGATGAGCAGTGGCAATGAAAACAACAAAGTCTTTGTTTCTTTAAGTTTCCTCGTTGCAGCAACTGAAACTGAAAAAATAGCAGCATAGATTCCAACTGATCATAAAACTACTGGAAAGGATAAAAGAAGTATCATTAAAAAGAAATTGACTTCTTGATGCTCCCAATCACTACAGTAATAATCAACACTAAACTAAATTTTGTTGATCCATTTTCAGAGTTTTGGTAGTAGATTATACAGAACTCATGGAGGAGAATCCAATGACACCTACCGGACCTAACTCAATACGATTCCTGCACAAAACAGTGCCCAAAACCGAAAGTCGACAAAACTCAACTTTCACACCATTTTCTCCTTTGTACAATGTAAGTAAATAAACCATTTGTGCAACTGAGAAACTATACATAGTTTCTACTCTCAGTTATGGATGCAAAAGAACTATTAAAATCAGCCTTCATTAAACAAGATTCTCCACTCTGGCTAGTAATGGAAGTGTAAACAAACAAACACCATATATTGATCTGTACACATTTATTTATGCAGCATAATAGAAACTATACAGCTAGTTTTCCAAGTTCATCACTTCCATACCCATTTCCATTTACTAAGATTACCATACACTTGACTTTCGTTTATAATCATACTTGGAAGACTATATGAGCAGAAATTCCAATATATAATGTAACAAAACACAGAAATCAACCGCTAACATAACAATTACACGCTAAAACTCCATCCTACAACATGTTTCCACCCAAAAATTTCAAGAGAAAAAAATCACAGAAAATAAACCCTGAAAGACCTCCCTTATAGAACAAAACCCCAATGCCAGCTTGCTTTTCAGGGGACAAGGCCCTTAAATGCTAGCACTACTATCAAGACCTACCTTAAAACCCTGAAATAGAATGGCACAACTCAACAAGATCACGGTACCCTTAAGTTCCTTAGACTACAACCCTTTACATAAAGGCACAAAGTCCACCATGACAGCTCGATTCAGAGAAACAAATCGACTAACGCCCTGTTTGGCTTTGATCAATCACAAAATAGCAACATGTATAACCTTATCACGAAAGCTGTGCAGACTACATCCTCAGTAATATGTTGAAGACAGATGTAGCTACAGACAAGTACGTATTTACGGTGTGGCAAAAAATCAAACGGTTGGTGCGCGTGATGCGTGAACAAGGGAAGATATGTTCAACAAAAGGCAACGAAAACTCACCAAATCAACAGACCTAGTTTCCAACCATGGTGTTAATAGGACAGCAAGAGAGCAGCCACGCTTTGTGAGAGTCACGAACAGGATGACACCTCATGGCCTGCAGTGAAAGCGACGGTCTTGGTCATGAACATCAAGCTGAGGGGAAAGAGATAAAGCGGTAGCCGGTAACCGTGATGTAGTGAATGAAAAAGTAGCGATGCAGTGGATGAAAAAGCAGAAGAAACGACGTCGAATTTGGTAACCGGTGACCGCACTAGAACAGGCTGGATGAAAATTTAGCACGCTTTTATTCTTTTACAGATACTTCACTGTGTCATTTTAAATTGCACACTTTACCTTAGGTTATTATTCACTATCTAATTTTGACCACATATTTAAATAGATGTATAAATAATAGCATGTTATATGATTGAATTCGTCGTAACTACAGCAAAATATTTAACACTAATTCAAAAATCACTACATCATGGTTAAAAAATATTTTCAAAAAATCAATAGCAGAACCTAAAGAAACAAAGACTACATATTCTAAAATTATTCTTAAATTGCAAAAAAAAAATAATAAAAAATTGCAGCAACATCCGCACAAAATAACAGAATATCAACGAAAAATTATAGAACATCAACTAAAAACTGTAACAAAAAAATATAAAAAATCAAATAAAACAGTAAAAAAATAAATAAAAAGTAAAATTAAAATCAACAAAATTTTGAAAAAAAAAACATCGACTATGGCTAACAAAAAATCAACTGAAAATTATAAAACCCTCAACAAAGCTAAATTATCTTTTCTTTAAAAAAAACTACAAACATCAACTCGTAACAAGAAACGATTGAAGCGCTTACAAGCAACGATTGAAGCACTTACAAGTTATAAAAAAATATTTGAAGCACTAACAAAAAATGAAAAACGTCAACGTAAGGAAAAAACACTACAAAAAATCAACTATATCATCAAAAAGGCTACAAACATCAACTCCTAACAAGTAACAATTGAAGCACTCACAAGCAACGATTGAAACACTTACAAGTTGTACTCTAAGTACCAATTTGTTTTCATAACACACACAAGTTATAAAATAAACACCTACAACCTACATTTGAAGCACTAACAAAAAATGAAAAACGTCAATGTAAGGAAAAATACACTATAAAAAATTAACCACGTCATAAAAAAAGCTACAAACATCATCCCCTATCACCTAAAACTCATCTAGAAAATGAAAAACATCAACATGAGAGGAAAAAAACTAAAAACATCAACAAAAAAAACTACGGTACCTCAAGAGTATAAATTATTCACTCTGATAATCATAAAACATCAACGTTTTTTCCTTTAAAAAAAACTATAAACTTCAACTCCTAACACCTGAACCTCATCCGGAAATTGAAAATATCAACATAAGAAAAAGATTAAATTGTCTTTTTGGTTCCCTACAAAGTATCTTTTACTATCTTTTGGTCCACATGTGCAAAACAATCCTTAGATGGTACCCTACAAATTCAAAACATTGTTTTTGGTCCCCAAACCCACTTTTCGGCCAGATTTCTGGTTTTCAGGCGCACGTGCCGATCACGTGCCATTTTTTCCGGTATGGTAAGGGGTAATTTGGTAATTTCACAAACTAATTTCACAAACATTACTTTCCCTCCATCGCCAGTCTTCTTCCCTCCGACGCCGGTCTTCTTCCCTCCCGATGTTCTTCTTCCACTGCGTGGCCGGCCTGCCAGAAGCAAGCTTCCCAAATCCCACAACGTTCTTCCCCTTCCTCAGACCGTGCCAACGGTCACAACGCCTCCAAACTCGGTCCATGACTCATCCCCACCAGCAACATCGTGGGCGACGACGAGTCCACGACCAGCACCCCTCCGCATTCTATATCTTCACCGCCGCAAGAAATCCCAATCGAAATCATCTCGGAAGAAGAAATGGCGCTCATCGAGGCCGCCTTCACCACCGCCAGCCGGTCCGTGTTCCCGCCTCTGCCCACCGCTGCAAGGTCCATACACTCCATCACTGCCTTCTACAAGAAGAGGTTTTCCACCATTTCTGTAACCGGGTCCGGGTCGGACTCCGTCAGCGACATAGAAGACTCGCCTCGTCAGGTGAAGAAGAAGAGCAAAGCGTATGAATCACTATTGCGACGGTTCCGCAACAAAAAGGGATTGTCTGTTACTGATATTACCGCCATGGTAAACAATTTCTACCTCCGTCCCAACTTAAATTCGCATCTCTATTTTTCACTGCCTTTAACCAATATTTTTATGTAGCTAAAAATTATTAAAAAGCTCGACATATTGTAATATGCGTTGATGCTTACCTATATAATGATATTTTACTGTTAAAATTGATCAAATAGTGTTAAATGAATAGTATAGGTGAGCTTTAAATTGGGACAGGGGACCAGAAAATTGCTTATTGAAAATTTTATGTCTAGTGAGATTTAAACTAGCGCCAGACTTCAACCTGTTGGGACAACATTTGACAGATATTTGATTATTATGTAAACTGGTGTGAGAAACAGAAGGAGTTTGTACTAACCCTTGGCAAAGCTAAGCCTACGAAGGCTATGAAAGCTGGTTCTGCTAGGCATGCTGCACTTGAAGAAGAGGTGCCCTTTCCGCTAGTGTGTGTAAAATTACCAAATTACCCCTTACCATCTTGAAAAAAATGGCACGTGACCGGCACATTCCCTGAAAACCAGAAATCTGGCCAGAAAGTGGGTTTGGGGGCCAAATATAATGTTTTGAATTTGTAGGGTACCATCTAAGGGTTGTTTTGCACATGGGGACCAAAAGATAGTAAAAGATACTTTGTAGGGGACCAAAAAAACAATTTAGTCTAAGAAAAAAGACACTACAAACATCAACTCCTATTACCAAAACCTCAGCCGAAAAATGAAAAACATCAACATGAGAATTTGTTTTATAAAAACTACAAATATCAATCCATATCACCCAAAAATACTACAAAACCTCAACTCATATCAATTAAATCTCACCCAGAATAATGAAAGACATCAACATAAGAGAGGGGGGGGGGGGGAAAGCTAAAACATCAACAAAAAAGTACGGTACCTCAAAAATAAAAATTCTTTTAAAAAAAGGGTTCTAGTGGGATTTAAACTTGGGTCACCAACCTCAAAGTATAAAGCAATAACCACTAGATCATGGACTCTTATTGGGCATATACTCAATCAGATACTATTAAACATCTGCATATACATCAAGAACATAAAATCTTTAAAATAAAGGTTATACAAAGACTCGAACTTGAGACCCCTAACCGCAATGTCCAGGATCCTAACCACTAGGTCAATCAACTATTGTTGAATAATACTTCACTCAAACACTAATAAACCTCAGCTTGAGTTTGGAAAAAATAAAAAAGTTCAAAACAAAGGTCACCCAAGACTGGAACACAAGACCTTCAACCTCAATGTCCAGGATTTTAACCACTAGGCCAATTGATGTGTCCATTTTAGATGGTTATTTTAGGCTTTTTAGGATTAGGTTTTGTGCAATTTTGTGCTCTACATGTGGCATTTTGCCTTGAAATCATCTAAGGAGGGATAAAGGCAGCTTTGACGTTTTTATCACTTTTAGATGATTTTGTGTGACAAGGTGATTTGTTTGAAGACTTTGAAGATTTGAAGACTTTGAAGATTTATCTTTGAAGATTTTAAGACCTTTACATTTGAGCTTTGTGAAGATTTGAAGAAGTGAAGAGATGAAGAAAGGAGAGCAAAGCAACGGATGAATGATGATCCAGGGTTCTCAGAATTTTCCGAGAAGAATCAGCCCTCAAGAGTGGCACCATTGGATTCCTCTTCTCGAGAACTATAAAATCGACTACAAGAACTCCCGAAACGGATCAACAGTTCACCCGGAGGAAGCAAAACAAAACAGGGCTGGATTTCACTGCTGGTCGCGACTCGCGATGGAACTGGTCGCGACTCGCGACGACAGCGCGAATCCAGCTCTGCAGCAGCGTTTTTTCTCCCCTTTTTCTTCCACTATAAATACCTCTTCACCCCTTCTTCTCCACAGCTTTTGGCCCCTGTTTTGGGCCAAAACCCTAGCTTTTCTCTTCTTGTTTTCTTAGTTTCTATGTCTTTTGTTGTTCTAGAGTAGTTTTTGTACTTGGGAGCAAAGGATTGAAGCTTCCATATCTCTATGTAGCAAGGAGCATTTATATCTATCTATTTGGTGTTTTTGCTATTGTGCTCTTATTGTGCTTTGAATGTTAATTGTTGATTTCATTGATGTTGTTGGAAGCTTGAGGATATGAAATACTTGTATGAATTGCTAGCTAGGGTTTGGGTGATTTTGGTTGATTTCCCCCCTTTTCTTGTTAGGAATGTATGAGTATGATTTAGAGCTTTTGATTGTGTTGATGGATTGATAATGTGCTAGATGAATGTGATTGATGTTGAACTCTTCGTCATATTCGTTTGTGTAGCAAACGAGAGAGTTATATGCTCTTGGATGAATGTGCGTTGCACGTTCATCCAATCTCGTGTAATTGCATGAATTGGCTAAATGCTTAGTCACGGTGTAGTGCTCATAAGCATTGCTAAGCTTGTTGGTTCTTCGTGATTAAATGCCACCAATGATACCTTGAGTCGTGGTCGCGACAACGGGAGTCATTGGTGAGGTTTGACGAGAGATGTCGAACTCACTCTTGCAAACTACGAACTAAGAAGGATAGGAGTTTAGTCTCCACAACAAGTAGTTGAAGTATTGAATAGATGATTTTAACTCATCCTTGAAGCATTTGTTATTTAGCATTTGTGTATTCTTGATGGTGTGCTTCACTTCACTTGTGCCATGAGTTGTTTGAGCATAGGGAGTGCTTGTATGATTGAATTGGTTAGGTGTTAGGAACGTGACGAATTCCGTAGCTCCTTTGCATGAAAATCTATGAGCATGAACTTAGAACTTCTTGTGATTTATGTGTTGTGATTCTTGCTAGATGGGTATGTTGATGTTGAGTCATGTAATGCTATATGATAGAATGAGTGAATGATTCAATGACCTACATTAGATTTGGAAGTGGATATCCATTGCCCCCAAGGCTCTATCTATGTAGTTTAAAACCCCTTTTCTTTAGTTTTGTTTGATGATTAGCATAGTCACTTGACCTTGCTAGTTATCTTGTCTTTTTACTTTCGTAACTTAGGAACAACCAACCAACCCCCCCCCCCATTTACATGCTTTTATGTGTGTGTATATATATCTACTCCTAGCCTAATATCAACCATTGTGTGCTTAGACGCTTAGGAAGATCCCTCTTCTCCTTGGACGACCCCGATTTGCCGCTATCTACCTAGTTGTAGAAAGTAAGCAAAAAGGGCTTATAAATTATCTTTTGCACGGAGGGCGCGACGACCGCCCGCCTGTCACCAATCAACTTTTGTTGAATATTATCTCAGTCAATCAGTAATAAACCTTAGATTGAATTTGAATACATAAAATAAGAAATGAAAACTCACCTCTCTCGGAAGTAGAACCTCAGTCTGTCCATCCGTCATCATTGTCAATGTCATCTTCCACCGTCCGTCGGTCGCGCTTGTTTGCACGCACAATCTTCTTCCTCACAAGGCGCGTGGATCTCACACGCATCGTCTCCTGCTTCTTCTCGTCGGAGTCGTTATTGTCTTCTGCTTCTTCCCACCTTGTTGTCGTCGTTACTGCCCCTGAATATCCTCACCGTCGTTGCGCCTCAATTTCCTCGTCGCCGCTGGAGCACCATAGCACCGTCATCAATTTCTGAACATAGCAGCGGAAGAAGAAGCTCAGATTGGCAGAGCGATTACGCCATTGTCGCGGACTATCTCATCTTTAATCGAAGAAGCTTCTGATCGAGGCTTGAGGCATCGATCTCAAAAGAAGCTTCATCGTCGATCTCGCTGCTTCTGATTGAAGCTTGAGGCGAAACGCTGGAGAATCGGTAAATCGGTGTCGGAGTGGTGGAGAATCTACGTCGAAGAGGTGGATAATCGGTGAGGATCGGAGCCTAGGGTTTTGCGGTGTCGAATTACAGAGAACGCCGGTGAGTTTCCAGCAGAGGCAGTGGAAACCAGTAGAAATCCGGTGGTAACCGCTGGCAGGGGCGGTTTCCGATCGGGATCCAAAAAAATGAAAATCTGAAATTTTTGTGATATATATAGTATTTTGATAATTGCACAGTAGGTCCCTAAATTTATCACCATATTTTTTTTAAAAATGCACCCCAAATTTTAGATTTATATTAATTGTATAATAGACCCTGTCTAAAGTTTAGGGTGCTTGAAGTAAGACTTTGTGTTTATTATATCTATCTATTTATTTTATTTTATTATTACTAGTATTTTTTTTTCTTTTTCATGATTTGGAATGAGTAGATAATTTTGAATATTTGATTTTGGTTGTAGTTATGACATTACGAGTATTTATATATATATTTTTTATATTGTCACATTAATTGTAGAACTTTCAATATAATTTATTATATAACTTATATAATTGTAGAACTCTCAATATAATTGTAGAACTTTCAATATAAATATTACCTTTAATTATTATTCCTTACTTGATTAAATGTTCAATATTAAATGTGTGAGATTTACTTCTCATTTTTCTCTTTACCTTTGTTTATTAAATCTCGATACCTATTTTCTTTAGTTTCCTTGCATATTTCTTTAAGATATATCTTTATCTAATGTACTAAGATTAAATAAAATTAAAAATTTATATTATTCTTAAATTTTCATATCATTTAATTTTAAAATTTATTTCGAAGTGCAGTAAAAAAAACCAGATTGTTTTGTTTTAAACATAATTATTACTTATGCACTAAATTCGTTAAAGGCGGGGATTCAATAGATTTTTACCAACAACCTTATAATAAATATTTTTTGAAATTTTTTTTACACAAAGAATACACCTACAAGGTTTGCATGCAAACTACAAGCGGAATAATGAAAGAAAAAAGATATTTTAATTGTCCAATAACCTACCTTGTAATAAATAGATTTATTTTAACGATCTTATAATAAATAGGTATTTTTATATTTTTTTAAAAAGGTCATATGCCGTGCATTGCACGATAAAAATGAAATTAGTGTTTTTAGCAAACTATATTTCCTTTAAATAGGGACCCGAGTATAAAACTCATAAATCGATCTGCTACGTACATATGTGCAACAAAGTCCGGGCATTGGCAATTCAGTAGCATTCATGTGTACCACTTTCATTAAGAAATAAGAGACACATTTAGGAAGATTTGTCAAATCAAAGCTAGGAATCAGGGAAATCAAAAGATCAATAGTAAGTACCCCGCACTTCATCTCCATAGCTACTTGTACTACTCCCTTCTCGGTCCCAGATAAAATGGAATAAAAAAACATATATGACATCATTAATGTTTTTTAAATCATTAATGTTTTTTAAAGAAAATTATAGCATGCAAACATCATGTGTTGCCAACGGGTGTTGAACTAGTGTTTACATTAAATGTTTAGCCTTTAATCATTGGGCCTAGGTATAAATCCCATTAATCGATTTGCTATGTACATACTTCCCATGATATACTAATAAGGGATAAATAAATTTATTACCCTAACTTTTTGAAAGGGCCAATATAACCCTGCAATTTCAAAAAGTGTCAATTTAACACTAATTAATTATTGTATGTGTCAATCTAATCCTAATGAGGCGGAGCAGAGAGGTCACCAGTTGGGGTTGAAAGCAAACACAGTGGACAGGGGAAGAAAGAAAACACAGTTGTGAGGGTGGAGTGGTCAGCGGTCGATAAGACAACAAATCTGCCTCCGGTGAGGGGTCGATGAGGCAGGGCAGAGTGGTCACTGGTCGGGGAAGAAAGAAAACACAGCTTCATGGGAGGAGTGGGCACCAGTCGGGGAAGAAAGAAAACTCCACCGCCGAGGGAAAAAAAACACAGAGGCGAAAGAAAGAAAACACAGCAGCGGCTCGAGACAACGAACCCTACGCAACAAATTTTTATCTTTTTATTTTATTTTTATTTTTGCAAATTCAGGGGCCATATCTTCTTTTCCAAAAAACCTAGGCATCAGAAAATTTACTGAAAAGTCAGCGGAGTCAAAGGGTAGATTGGCACTTTCTGGGACTGAAGGGTTATATTGGCACTTCAACCTAAAGCCGGGATCATTTTAGCACTTACCTCTACTCATAATTTCACATATAAATGTTCAAGAATTTAAATTTATAGCGGTCAAATATCATGAATTGCACGACATGCATTATAATTAACACCCTAAACACATGCAACCATATAGAAGCATACCTTAAGGTCCATGGCACGAGTAAATATCATTCTTTTGAATTTTTCATCACTTATGATGTATCGTGTACGTCTAATTTATGAAGAAAACTTTAAACTCCCTTCCAAATATTCATTCTTACTTTGTAAACATCAACATAAACACCAAACTAAAGCAAGATGACTTTGTAATCATCGCTAACACTATCGTAGCCCAACCTTATGCCGAACCTGATCCAAAAAATCTACAATTTCTTTAGAAATGGGATTCATCATAATGTTATGAAACTTGACATGCAGATGTCGACCTTTCAATATCAGTAAAACCATATCATGGCGTGAAGGCCCCACATGATTGATTCTCCTCTTGGAATCATTCAAATGACTGAACATTCTTGTATTGGGGTGCCTTATTTTCTTTGTTTTTATTGCTTTAAATGTTTGATTGGAATTGTGGACGAAACATTTAGTGTGCATTTATTTGATACTTTAATGTGATTGGTTCTGGTGGAAGTCTCGGATCGATAATATTTAGGCTACTCTAAGGCCACACAGTGAGAACCACTTATCCTTGATACACCATTCTCATTGCCACATAGGCCTTTGTTTAGTATTGTAATATCGACTAGTGCTTTTGTGTATCCCTCTTTTAGCCACTAAGACTTTAGATTAGAATTTTAATATTTAGCTAGTGCCTCATTGTAAATGGGTTTATCCCATATCTCATATTGTAATTGCACATTGTGCAAAATTAAGGTTAATTGAAAGGGAAGGGAACCCTTTAAACCCTCGTCCTAAATAAAATTTACTTATACAAAAAAAAGGCTAAACATTCTTTGAACACCGTCATCGCTCATGCTCTTTTTAGTGAAAATTTTCATATAAATACCATTACTATTAGTTGAAGCCAATAGGATGTCTTTGAGGTCATTGATGTGGAGCTTGAGGTGGGAGTTTTATGAATTTTAGGCTTGAGAGCAAAGATCTTCAATGCTTTGAAACATACCTTAACCGACCAATTGATTCCGTAGGAAGCCAAGGGAGTAAGTTAGCGGTAATAAGATCATAGTTTCTAGAGATGCTTATGTCAATTTTAAATTCAAAATTTATTAATTGGCTGGATTTTATTTGTGCGGGCAAATGTTGTGCATTGCACGACGACCATTAAATTATTGTTTACATCAAACCACATATCCTATAATCAATCACTCCAAAAATAAATCATATAAATGTATTCTCAATGTACTTTTTTAAGGGGTCATATGTCGTGCATTGCACTGCAAAAATTAAACTAGTGTTTACATCAAACTATATTTCTTTTAAATAGTGGTCTTGGGTATTGCATTCATAAATCGATCTGCAATGTTTATACATGTAGCTTAGTCCTGGTCTTGGCAATTCAGTAGCATTCATGTGCACCACTTTCATCACAGAAATCAGAGACATCTTTAGGAAGGTTTTTCAGATTAAAGCTGGGAATCATGGGAGCCAAAAGATCAACGGTTTCAGTAACTACCCCACACTTCATCTCCAAAGCTACTTGCATTACTCCCTTCTCTGTCCCGGATAAAATGACATAAAATAACACATATGACATCATTAATATGACATAAAATAACACATATGACATCATTAATGTTTCAAAATAATCTCCAAAGCCACTTGCACTACTCCCTTCTCTGTCCCAGATAAAATGACATAAAATAACATATATGACATCATTAATGTTTCAAAATAATTTAAAGCATGCAAATGCCGTGCGTTGCCAACTGGTGTTGAACTTGTGTTTACATTAAATGTATAGCCTTTAATCATTGGACTCAAGTAGACCTGGCAAACGGGTGTTTTCGGCCGAGTCCGGGTATGATTCGGTAGATTGTTTTATGTTTGGGTATCGGGTTATGATCGGGTGTATCCGGGTTCGGGTGTCATTTGATAGTTTTAAAAATTATTAGATTGGATATGGTTTGGTTCAGGTTGTTTCAATTTCGGGTAAATTTGGATATACATTTTTTTAATCGGATTTTGTTCGGTTTTTTCAGTTTCAAGTGCAATTCGAGTATACGTTTTTTGAATCAAGTTTGGCTCGAGTTTGATTTGAATGGTTTTGGTACTTTTCGAGTACATCCTCGGGTCGAGTTTGGTAAGATTCCAATATATTAAATTCGAATCTTGATCGGACAAATAAAACAAACATGTCAATATTATGAAAATTAATACTTTTTTTTAATATATTACTTTTCAAAAAAAACTTTCTCGATCAACTAATCTCTTATATTATATGTACATATAAATTTTTTTAGTCAATTTTTTATGTATACTTTCAATCTTTTAAAATAAAATTTAAAAAATTGATTGTGAAAAATATGGTATATGTGTAACCATAATGCATAGGCATTATCGCTTAAAGATTATATTATGTACTAACGAAATAGAATAGTTTTTATTTAAATGTTCTTTCTATTTTTGTGGTTGATCATAACTCATAAAACACCTAACTTGCAAGTCATATTTATATTTAATTTTATTATATTAGTTATTATTTAAAAAATATTAAGCCTATGTTTTTAATTTGTGAATATATATATATATATATATATATATATATATTCACGTTAGGCCCGTTCGTGATACATTTAAAAAATACTATATTAAACTTAGATAACAAAGCATTATAAAATTATAAAATATGTTAATATTATTATTATATAAATAATTATTATGATATATGTTTATTGTTATCTTTCCTTAACAATAATTATGTATGTGCGTATATTTATTTTATAATTTTAATTGATATAAATTTTTGAAAAAGTTTATTTAATGTAATTCACTCATCGTAAACGGTTAAGAAAAAAGATAGTCTCCTACAAAACCAAGGGTTTATGTGCAATTTTAAAAATCACTTTAGCCGCGGGAGGAATATAAAAATGTTCTTGTGGGGAGTTGAACCTAGTACTTCTTCAATGTAAGGAAATCATTTAACCAACAAATTGTTTAATTTTTTCACAAATAATAAATTCTAATACTTGGAAATGTATAAATTAAATTATTTCATATGTATTAAAATTTTAAAGTATGTTAATAATATTATTATATAAATAATCATTATCAGATATGTTTATTGTTATCTTTCATTAGTAATAATTATATATGTTAGTTTTTTATTTAATCAAATTTTGATTGATAACTTTTTGACAATTTATTTTATCTAATTCACTCATTGTAAATGTTTTATACAAGGCAAAGTCTTGGGAAATACAGTCTTTCCATGGGCTTATGGAAAGACGGGGTTTGATTAGAATATTAAAAAGGTAAAAGGTCTTAGTTGCAATATTAAAATTTTAGTATGCAACATGTAGTAGTTATAAAATTTATAACCCGGTTCATGCAACCCGAAAATTTTATCTTAATTTCTTCTAATTTACACTTTAAACCTTGGTCTTTCCATAACTTATGGAAAGACCGTCTTTCAAGAGACGAACTCTTTATACAAATGCATGCTCGTTTATTTTGTTAATTAAGTGCAATATTAGAATACTACCAATAAGTCCCTTAAGAACTAAATTTAATTTATACAAACAACTTTTATCGACTTTCTATAGAAATTAAATATTTTAATAATCATAAATTATAAGTCTTATAACTTAATACTAATTAGTAATTAGTTTTTTTAAATAACTACATTGGCTTTATATAATCAACCCTAAGTAGATTTTTAATAAATATTAATTATCATTTATTTTCTTAATTGTATTTTTACATACTTTATTTAGTTATATTCCTCCCTCACTAATTTGATAAACATGTGTTTTTGAGTTCTACAAGCACTTGTTATCTTTTATGTAGTATCCTCGACGCTATATGATACACCGAACATAACAAAATTAGCATTGTATAACGAGCCCTTAGTAGACTTTAATACTGATGAGCAATGCTCATTTGTAACTTGTATGAACCCTTTTACTTTCAAGTTCTAATTATTTGCTTTAGATTATATTATCTTATAATCGAGTATACTTTAAATGTTCACGATAGTTCTATTTTATATGAACGTCAATTATCTTTTAAATTCATGATTAGGTTAAAAGACTTGACTATGATCTCACATTCCTATCTAACAAAGTTAAATTTAAATATACTAATAATGTACTGTTAGTATATTACCTAGTTATATTACTCACGGATTAACTTAACTGTATGTTATAAACTCTTACTGGACTTTGGATAAAATGATAATCATTTTTTAATGAATTATAATATTCATTTTTACATATAACTTGACTTTACTAAATCATCTCTTATATGATGTTGTTTTGTTTAGTATTTATAATTACTTAATTAGACCTCAGACATATAGTTAGTTTTTTTTTTTAATGAAATCACCCGAAGGTGGGGGTATTATATTAGAGGTTCCCCATTCCTCAAATGAAGTATTAGTACAAATGAAGATCAAAGTTTGCGATGAGGCAACAGAATTGCCCTCCAAAAGTCCTACTAATCCTATATCGAGATCTTATGTTGTGACCAAGATTATCCTAACAAAAAATATATTGGTAAAGTTGCGATCCGGAGGTGAAAATCTCCACCCCTCGTGTTAATTAACACCTCCGGCCAGGCAACATATATACCCTAAAATGGTTAGAGTAAAAGGAGGGCAGTATCCCAGCAGTACTGTTCCAATGATTAGAGATGCAGTGGATCAGAAATGCAACTGATCTGAAGATAAAGGAGTAACAGGAGGGCAGTATCCCAGCAGTACTGTTCCAATGAATGCCAATGGATCTTTGTAAGGGTGCCAAGAGTGAGGTGCAGTACTGTTCCAATGAATTCCCATGAATGCCAAGAGTGAGGTGCAACGGTTGGAAGTCAATTGTGCTGGATCATGCTCTGCAAATAACAGAAAAACAATATATATCAGTAGCATCCGTGTCTAAGTGAGAAAACTAGTGAGCCCTAACATGAGGAACCTGATCTTTATCCAACACAATTAGTCCCTTAATGTACTGAGGAATGTTATGAGACTGGATACTTTGAAGATGACAAGTATGATACCTTGCAGTCGCATTTGCTACCGAGTTACCTTCCCTAAAAACATGAATCAACTTTGCACCACACATAAGGCCATTAATTTTGAAAGCTAAGTTAAAGAGTTTCCAATTGGCTGAATAGGGGCAATTTATCATATTGATTGCTTGCTTACAATCAGTTTCTAAAATGCATTTCGAATGAATTCCAGGCAAAGCTTGAATAGCCAGTAAAATGGCTTTCATTTCAGCCTCAATGGGAGAATCAGCAGAGATGGACACTGAATATAAGTTAATCAAATCACCACAGTAGTCCCTAGCTACTATCCCAGCAGCAGCTTTATCAGAATACCAAGAAGCATCAGTGTTTATTTTAAAAAACCCAACTGGAGGTTTCTCCCACATAACAGTTGATATATTAGGCTTAGGTGGGGGTCTAATGAAAGGTATCCACTGATGGAAAGGTAAAGAAATAGAAGAGTGAGTGAAATATGTCCTTGGAGTGGTTAGGAAAGCCAATTTTAAAAGGTTGAGAATCTCATTAGCTATCAGATCTGAGTCAAGTGGTACATTATCATGTAAGAATCTATTCCTAGCTTTCCAAAGTGACCAACAAATTATAGAAGGTGCTATTTTGCAGATAAAATGTTTCCAGTTAGGTAGATCTCTGGTATTCCAGAAAATAAAAAATCTCTCTGGAAGAGAATGAGTGTCATGCAGCTGAAAATTAACTAATGAAGCCATGTTACCCCAAACAGCTTTAGCAATATGACATGAAATGAAAAAATGTTGTATTGAATCAGAATTTAAACATGCAGGACATTTTGAGGCTAGGCTGAAACCACATTTAATGAGCACCTCATCAAAAGGTAAAAATGATTGCAGCATTTTCCAAGTAAAGATGGATATCTTTTTTTGCAATGCATTATTCCAAATGAGATTTGGGGCAGGGAAATTACCTGGCATCTGAGTGAGCATTCGGTAGGTAGATTTAGAAGTGAAATTACCTGAAGCTTCAGGTTTCCATACCAGTCTATCCTTCCTACCTGGGACTAAAATTGCTTCCTGGAGAAAAGACACAGTATCAAGGTCCAAAAAAGACATGATCTGAGGCAATATGATGGACTTATTATGAATGAAATCTGCCACAGTTAAATATGGCATGTCTTGAACTATATGCTCAGGGATAATAGTACCTAAAGGCCCCTTAAAACTCCAGTTAGCTACCCAAAAATTACAGGTACCCTCCCCATGAATGATTACTGAGTGTTGCTCTGCAAAGGAATTAATTTGGACAATTCTTTTCCATGTAACAGATTTTCTGTATGATATAGGAAGAGACCAGATCAGTTTTGACCAAAGGGAGTTGCCTAATTGACTTTTCCACCAAATTTTAGTTGAACATGTGTCAATTATAGCTTGGATAGATCTAAAACCAAGTCCATTTTGGTCAGTTGGAACTGCAATATCTTTCCATTTTTTCCAGATTTTATTATTTCTTCCCTGAGATTCTCCCCAGAAAAATCTGGCTAATCGTTTTTCAAAGGTACAAATTATCCCTTTTGGTGGTTTTGTAACTGTCCAAATGTGTTGTGGGAGAGAGTAGAGACAATGTTTAATTAAGACCAGCTTCCCCCCCGCACTTAGCCATCTATTTTTCCAACTTTGAAGTTTAGAGCCATTAAAGGTTGAAAGTACCTTTTTAGTGTTCTTCCCCTAAATATTGGACAACCAAGGTATGTAAATGGGAGTGAACCTTTTTTCATTTTTAGAATGGACTTAACCTGAGAGATCTTAATGTTAGTGGCTCTTTTACTCAAGTAGAATTCTGACTTTTGAAAATTAAACTTCTGCCCTGAAGTCACCTCAAAGACATCTAGAAAAGCCTTTATTCTTATTAGATTTAATTTCGATGCCTGCATGAAAATTATGGTATCATCTGCATATAATAGATGAGATATGGCAGATATTGATGCAGGAAATTGGAAATGGGATAGCCTTCCAGTAGAGAAAACATAAGAAAGACTCCTTGAGAAAGCTTCAGTAAAAATATTAAAGAGGAAAGGAGAGAGAGGATCACCTTGTTTAATACCTCTAGTAGCTTGGAAAAAACCAACTGGTTTCCCATTAATTAGAATTGAAAATTTTGCTTGTGCTAAATTTTTCATCACTGCATTCAGAAAATTCCCTTGGAAACCAAATTTAAGTAAAATCTGCTTAAGAAAATGCCAGTTAACCCTGTCAAAAGCTTTCATTAGGTCCAGTTTCATTATGCAGTTGGGAATTCTGTTTTTCTTATCCAAGAATCTAACCATTTCCTGTAAATACAGTATATTATCAGAGATATCTCTCTTCTTCAAAAAAGAGGATTGGTTAGGAGATATCAAAGAGTCCATATAAGGTTTCAATCTCTCCATGAGGACCTTAGAGCAGATTTTATTAGAGACATTAGATAGACTAATAGGTCTAAAATCTCCAAACTGACATGGGGTTGTTTTCTTAGGAATCAATGTAATCCATGTGCTAGATATCCCATTAGGAATATTAGATCCTACAATGAAATCATTAACTGCCTCTAAGAGATCATTCTTAATAAAAGGCCAGCATTTCTTATAAAACTTTGGTGTGAAGCCATCCGGGCCAGGGCTACTGCTGTTACTTAAACTCTGAACAACTAATTTTAGTTCAGGTTCCAGAATAGGAGAATTCAGAATCTGATTATCAGAAGCAGTTAAAATCACTGGAATTTGGCTCAGAAAATGAGAGGAGAAAGTATCATCTGTACCTTGATCTGGTTCAGTTAGTAGATCTGAGTAGAAAGATATTGCCTCTTTCTGAATATCAGGTTCAGAATTTATCCATTGACCATGTGAGTTTTTTATTTTATTAATCTGTATCCTAGATTTCTTTTCTTGGACAGTCTTATGAAAAAATTCAGTATTGTTGTCTCCTAATTTATACCATTTAAGTCCTGCCTTTTGTTTCCAAAATTTTTCTTTTTCCTTTAAAATTTTCTGCAAATTAGCTTTTTTCTGATTAAGTTTAACCATTTCATTTACATTAGGATCCTGATCAAAGACAGATTCTTGTAATCTTAAGGCATCTTCAGCTTGTGTAACATTGGCATCAATATTACCAAAAGATTCTCTGTTCCAAGTTTTGATGACTCTTTTAAGCCTAATGAGTTTCAGATAAAATTTAATCATACCATTTTCCTGTATAGGTTTTTCCCAAGAATCCTGCATTAAACCTATGAATTCTGATCTTTGGAACCAGGCATTGATGAATCTAAAAGGTTTGGGATATGAGGATGTTAGGTTAGATAACTGAAGGAGGAGAGGTGAGTGGTCTGAGGTGTGTCTATTGAGAATCTGGATGGAGGAAGATGGAAATTTGGAGCTCCAGGATAGTGTACAGAGCCCCCTATCTAGCCTCTTGGAAGTGGGATTCCTTAGCCTAGAGTTACACCAAGTGAATAAGTTGCCAACTGTACTTATTTCTTGAATCCCATTTGAATTAATCCATGTATTGAAGTCTCTAATGGTCCCTAGAGCTGGATTAGAGGGTCCTCTGTATTCAGTTAGACTCCTAATAGTATTAAAATCCCCTATAAAAATAGTGTCACTGTTAGACAAAGGTTCTAAATCTGTCCACAAAGCTTTCCTACCTTCCCTATCCCTTGCAGCATAAATAAAAGCAGCATTCATGTTAAAAGTTTGAGAGAATTGAGATATGCTAACAAAAAGGAATTGGTCATGGGTAGTAATCAGTGAGACTGTGAGAAGATGAGTCCACATTAACCAAATTTTTCCATTAGGATGAGCTAGACAGTTTGCAAAGTGTAAAGATGTCATATAGGCCTGTATTTTTGAGTTATCATGCATAGGTTCTATTATACATAGTAACTGAATTCTCTTGGTTTTGATTAAATGAGATAACCTAAGCAATGATGATTCCATTCCACGAAGATTCCAGATCAGAAAATTAATACTAACTGTTCCTGTCATATTTCACCTGATTTAACACCTTTTGTAGCTGACCTTAGTAACATTTTGTTTAGCTGACTAAGATAGTTCACCTTTTTGTTTTTAGATTTACCTGGATATTCACACTTACCTGTCTGCTCAGATCCCTCATCCAGGGTTTGCTGTTCATCTAAGTCCAAATCCAAAGGTTGCTCCAGATCTTTCTGTTTACTGCAGCTGGTTTCCTCTTGTTCCTGAGAACAAGTGTCATCTCCCTGCAAGACAGAAAATCTATTTGACATCTTTCCCCCTAAGGAAAGTGTAGGATTAGAAGTAGCCTCAATCATAAGAGAACGATGCAAGCCAATATGGAGATCATCTCTTGCATAAGTGTTCAGAAAAGTTTTAGATTTAGCAGTGGCATTTAGTAACCTAGTGGTGGTGTTATCTGGACTCCCAATTGTCTGAAGACCACTAGAAACAGGTGTTGTTGGAGTTTGAGCTGGTTGCAGTAGAGGATCAGGGTTACTGACTACCTTATCAATAGGAGAGACATGCGTATGGGTAGGTGAATCAGTGAGCAGTGGTGGTAAATCAAATTTTTTTCCCAGTTGCCTGCCATTGAGGGATAGGTTGAGTGTAGATTCTATTTGTTTCCTCAGTTCTTTCCTTATTATTCTGAGAGTTAACCCTACATTGGCTTGAAGAATGTCCCAGTTTAGCACAATGTCCACAATATAGAGGGATATCCTCAAATTCAATTGGATATTTTCTATTGTTTGATATTGAACCAAGCCTAATGTATTGTGGCAGAGGCTTCAGAAGGTCAATTTCAACACAGAATTTTATGGCCGATGGCCTAGTAAGCATCTCAGTGGCATAATCATTCTTTATAAAGTTACCAATATTGTTACCAATAGCTTCAATAGACGAGGAGTTATAGTAATAGAGTGGTACCTCCCTAATTGTACACCAAATGGGGACAATGGGGGATTCTCTTTGCGTTGAGAACTCAGGAGTCCACTTAAGCATTTTCAGTGAGACGCCATTGAAGTTCCATATGCCTTTCATCCAACACCTTTGGTAATCGTTAACCTGTTCAAAACGAATTAGTATATGTTTGTAATCAAGAGATCCCAATTGGTACTTACCTTCGAACCCAATAGTTTTAAGGGCCACCTCCATCTGATCCATTGAGATTCTTCCTTTGGTAAATTTACCTACCAATGCATTGGAGTAATGAGCTGATAATGTGGCAATTTGTTCCTCAGAGTATAGACAGGCAATATCTCCTAGGTGGGAGGATTTCGGAATTAGCTCAGGGTTATTGGGAAGATGTGATGACAAAGGAGGAGATTTTGTCTGAAGAGCGGCCGCAAACGTTTTAGGTGGCGGAGGCATATTGGAGTTGGAGGAGGTTGCCATCGCGCGTGGAGGGGAGACCCCGCCGAGTGGCGGAGAAAGAACCGTTACCAGTGGCTGTGTTACCGTTGCCGGCGAGTAACGGTCGGAAGAGGAAGAGAAGCGGAGGGAAATGAAACAGTAGTGAAGCCAAAATTATCGCACACAATTTCGCACCTTATCGCACACACTTGTGTTGTGTATCACTAATAATAATGAGACATATAGTTAGTTAGCTACATCTTAACATAACCAAGTTAACTTTAATTATTATTGCATGTATTTACTACTTCTGTATTTGACATGCTATGGTAAGGAGTAATTAAGCATATTTTAAGTTTTTAGTTTTGAGAAAATTAGATTGGAAATGCAATATTATTTTAGATGTAGTTTTATATTCTTACACAGAATTGAATGATTTAAAATATTTTGTGAAATTTAATAACAAGTTTTCCAAATAAAAATAATAATAACAAAAAGTTAATATTGTATGAAATTATTTTAAAATAATTAATAAAATACCTAAGTAATATTAATTTTAGCTTATAAAAATAATTATAAATTAATTATAAATAAATAGTTTACAATGTTCTTTCATTTAATACATACATTTAAAATTTACTCTTGAAATAATTTCATCTAATTATACTATTATTACACATTTTAAATTTATGTGTTATTGTATTCTTGAATAACATATTAATAAATAATATTGTATTTTGTTGTTTATTTTTGTAATGACATTGTCAACTTAATATGATCAAGTTAAAATTTAAGACAATCAAAATTATATACACATTATTCAATCATATTCGGAACTTGTTCGGTCTGGGTTAACATCAATTTGAATCTCTTCAAATTTGTGTTTTCCTTTCGAATCAGGTAGTAGTCGGCTATGATCAGGGATCTTTCAAGTACGGGTCTTTTTCAGTTTCAAATTCAGGTTTGGTTCGGGTGCGGGTCTCGTTCAGGTTCGGGTGCGGGTGCGGTGCGGGTTCAGGTGTTCACTACAAGAAACCATACCTATTACTTCATCCCTATTACCTCAATTTTTTTCTTAACCCCAAAAACCAAGGTAAAAAGTTCTTTTACCTCGTTTGGTTATTTTTTTGAAGTAAAAGGTATTATTAACCTCAGTTTAAAAAATGGAGGTAAATAATTGATTTTTTACCTCGGTTGTATGGAAACTGAGGTAAATAATGTTCACAATCGAAGTAAAAAGAATAACCAATGTATGTGCGATGTTGGTTGGGTTGGTCAGATCAATTAGTATAACTAGATCGTGGCATGACCGACCTCGCTGAGAATATTTTTTTGACCGACTTATAGTCGATGAATTACAACGATGTCGCATACGACCGGACTTAGTGACTTTGGTTCCATTGACCAAATTCAATCATATAATACCCCAAAAATTTATCCCCATTCTAAGTTCCCTCTTTGCCATTCAAATCCACATTCTTTGAGGTGACTAGTAGGGTTGTTGATTGTGCTCAATTACCAAGTAGTTTTCCAATATCACAAATTTGTAGTTTCATCTTCAACTTAGGTTCTAGGTTAGTCTATTTCATATGAGAGGATGTGCTTAAGTATGGGTTGATTGAAATTAGGCATTTCATTGTATATGGGTTTCGGTTTATATATTGTGTATGCTAATACAATGAATGTTTTCGTTAACATTTATATATACACATATATGATTTTTGTATGCATGTCATGAAGTGAATGAATGTAAGTGGATGTATTTTTTGCTCAGATAGGTCCAAGAGTGTGTACTTATGATTGTATTGTAGGAATGCCTATGGATAAAACTCATTGTTTCAATGAAGATCGAACAAGCGATGGGTATCAATCTTTTAGCCAACTTCATTGAATATGCATTTACAAATGCTGCGAAAGAGAATTTGTCTTATGTATATTTTCCTTGCAAGAAGTGTCAGAACACCGCTATTCAAGAACATGCAATTTCTTTGAAGGAAGACTTATTTATATACGATTTTGATCCAACATACAACATTTGGTTTTGGCATGGGGAGAATGTGGACGAGCATACTAGAAATGAAGGAGAGACCAAGAAGGATGATAGGATGGATGAGTTGGTTGAGGATATTGTCAAGAATTACAGTGGAAATCCTAAAAGAATTTCAGAACTCCAAGGGCATAAAGAGACACTTCTATACAATGGATGCCCTGAAGGAATGACTGTATTGAAGGCTACGTTACAGTTGGTGAATGTCAAAGCTAAGTATTCCTATAGTAATGTTGGTTTCTATGCTTTGTTGAAAGTGTTGAAAGAAATGCTTCCAGTTGGGAATAGACTACCCAAAATGGTACATGAGTCAAAGAAGGTACTATGTCTGATGGGCTTGGATTATGAAGAGATACATGCTTGTTGGATTGACTATATCTTTTATAGTGGAGAACACTTGCATGCGGAGGATTGCCCTAAATGCAATGCTCCAAGTTTCAAATTGAAGGAGGTCGATGTTGATGGAGAAATTGGAAATCGACAGACGAAGAAGGTTCCTGTCAAGGCTGTTTGGTATCTACCTATTATTCCTCGTTTGAGAAGATTGTTTGAAAATCCTTAGGATTCTAATAATTTGAGTTGGCATGCACATCAGACAGTGGTTGATACTGAAGTGATTAGTCATTCGGCTGATGGTGATCAGTGGAAGAAGATAGATGTTGTCTTTCTGGACTTTGGGAATGAACCACGTAGCCTGAGGCTTAGTTTGTGCACCGATATAATAAACCAATTTGGTAATATGAGCAACAATCATAGTTCTTGGCCGGTGATGGTAATGATTTACATCTTGCCCCCTTGGTTGTGCATGAAAAGGAAGTACATAATTTTATCTATAATGATTTCCGGTCCGAGACATCCGGGCAACAAAATCGATGTCTACCTAGCCCCTTGGTGGATGACTTGAAAAAGTTGTGGCATCCTGAAATTAAAATGTATGATGGATTTTGGAATGAGGAGTTTGATTTCAGAGTGATGTTGTTCTGCACTGTTAATGACTTTCCCACGTATGGGAACCTTTCTGGCTATTTCGTAAGAGGACACAAGGCATGCCCAATTTGTTTAGATGGAACAGATTTTTGTCAGTTGAGGCATGAAAGAAAGACTATGCACCTTGGTCACCAGAGATAGCTTCCAACAACTCATCGGTGGAGGAATAAATGTGATGAATTCAATGGAAAGGTAGAGTTGTCACCCCCTCCTCATGTATTAACAGGTGCGTCAATGTTGTACATGTTGCAAGATTTTCATAATGACTTTGGGAAGAGAAAGAGGAAACCAAAGGTAGCCGGTAGTTGGAGGAAGCGTTCCATATTTTTTTGAACTACCATATTGGGAGAAACTTGATGGTCCAACACTGTTTGGACGTGATGCATATTGAAAAGAATGTATGTGATAGTTTGGTTGGTACTTTGATGAATACCATGGGTGAGACAAAGGATGGCGTGAAGTCAAGGAAGGATACGGTCGAAATGGGAATTAGACCTGATTTGCCCCCACGGGTGCGATGGACAAAGACATACTTGCCACTTGCTTGTTACACACTTCCAAAAGCAGCAAATATGTTCTAGTCTGAAAGTGATGGTTGTCCCGATGAGCTACTCGTCCCGAGTAAGCAATATAGTGTTCGAAGAGGGATTGAGATTGGGGAGTATGAAATCTCACGATTCACATTGTTTGATTCAAGACTTTCTCTCGGTTACGATTAGATCCATCTTGCCAACTCACGTCAGGAAGTGCATTACCCAGTTTTGTCGCTTCTTTAAGGAAATTCTTCGTAAAGAGATCAAGCGTGGGAAATTGGAGGAACTGCAGGAGTAAATAGTTATCGTGTTGTGCGAGTTAGAGATGTATTTCCCCCCTTCATTCTTTGACATAATGGTGCACTTGTTGGTCTACGTAGTGGAAATTTTGATTTGTAGTCCAGCTTACCTTCGTTAGATGTATCCTTTCGAGAGATATATGAAGATATTCAAGGGTTATTTGAAAAATCATTTTCACCTGGATGCTAGTATAGTCCAGTGGTATGTGACCGAGGAGGCAATAGAATACTGCATGGAATTCTTATAGAATGAAGAGTCGGTTGGCGTACCAAAATTGTGCCATAGCGATAGAGTGGGGACCTAATGTTTGCGAAAAGGAATAACTCGGTATTAACCCATGACGAGTTGATGAAAGTACACTTATATGTCTTGTGCAATTCAGATGTGGTTTGCCCCTACATGGATATGCACATGGTCTCAATCAAAGAGAGGCACCACGGTTGGTCAGAGAAGCAAATACTTTCCAAACACAATCACACCTTCATTGATTGGTTGCGACAAACTGTAGTTGGAGAAAGGCACGGTGAAACCTTGAATTGGTTAGCCTCTATGCCTTCTGCTATGACTATTTCTTTCACTGGCTATGACATGAATGGGTTTACCTTCTCAACCCTGGAATGGGACACACACACCTCAAAACATAGTGGCGTTTGCATAGTTGCAAAAGCATTACATGTCAGTAACTCAAAGGATAAGAATCCAATGTACGGGAACTTGTCGTACTATAGTGTGATTGAAGAAATTTGGGAACTGGTCTATACAAGTTTCAGGGTCCCAATTTTCAAATGCAAATGGGTTGAAAACAATGCGGGTGTATCAATTAATGAGCTAGGTTTTCCGGTTGTCGACTTGAGCAAGACACGTTCTACTGGCGATCCATACATCCTAGCATCACAGACTATACATGTGTTTTATGTAGATGATCCTTGCGATTCTAGTAAATCATGGTCATTGAAGGGAAAATCTAATTTGTGGAGAAGGTTAGTCCGTCCTCATTTGTAGAGATTATTACACATACACCACCCATTGGCAGTGATGTCAACCAAGAAGAGATAATTGGTGCGGAGCTAGCATTGACGAGAGACAACAAGGAAGGTGTTTGGATTGATTGGCATCAAAAATCGAAGATGAAGATGAAGAAAAACAAGACTTAGATCTATTCCCATTTTTTAGTTTCTAAACGTTGCATTATTCCATTCTTTTTTTATTATGAATTTTCGAAGAAGATAACAACGTTGTATAATCGGTAACCATTTAGCATTCCCTTTTCGGATAGAATCACATAAGAAAGGGTTTGGGGGGTGTAATGCCGACATCGCACAACTACTCATCACAAGAATTGGTTAGAACGAGCACTCTAGTGCGACCTCACACAGGGTCTGCATAGTCCCTTAAAACAGGAGTTTGCTACATCAGCTATATTGTCACTGAGGTGGTCGATTGAAGACGATACATAAATCCACAAAACCAATTAATTCACGTGACCTCGCCGGCTTGTCGGTAAGACTTTATTTCAACTAAGTAGTGTATTAAGGCAAGCATGCGACTTCGCACGTTACAGACATTGATTCATGAATTGAGTCCTAAATTTTTTTACCATAACTCGGAATGTAGAACCTGCAAGGGGATCATTCTGATTTCACAAGAGACTAGTACACAACAGCTCGTAGTGATAATATCGATAACATACCAAACATGATTACATAGAATTGTACCATACGCAATATGATATCACAATTTAATTTTTGCATATAATCTCTACCAAAATAAATGTCCACAACAGTAGACACCATTAATAAAATTCATCGCATCCATGAACTTAACATAAAATCACTCTTTGGGCATCCTGGGTTGCTGATCATCCTTCGTTTCAGTCTCACTGCTCTCCTCATCCTCTCCTGACCACGATCGGGAGTTGGAATCCATCTCCCCATCATCAGCGTCCAATGCATCATTATTTGGGTTATCGACCAACAATTCATCTTCATTTTCCACTAGCCCCCCTAATGCAGTCCTAGGGTTAAGAATGGCCCTCAGCCCCGCTAACTCCGCTATCATCCTCAGCTGGTTTCACTCCAAACGCGTCATATTAGCCTGTACCTACTCCATGCCCTTCATGAGGATGCTCCAGGCACTATGTCTCAACCCTGGTGCTACAAAAAATGCCCAAGACTTTATAATTAATTAATTTAATAAACTCTAATTGCGAATTGAAAAAGAAATTGCATACCAAACGTTTCGGGGGCTGATTGAGTCCCCTCTTGACCAGGGGTGGATGCTGGATCAAGATCACCCTTGGAGATGTTGCGATCAACCCACACACCCATCTCCCAGTACCAATGCTTTTAGACAAAATAGTTCTCATCATAGTACCTTGGGGAGATCTTCTGAGGGGACCGTAAGGGAGGGTCCTTCTCTTATTGGATTCAGCCACCGTGTGCATCTCCTGAATGATGGTGTAACCGAGGTCAACTATCTTTTTCTTGCTTATGTTCCAATAGAGGAAAGAGCCATTGATTGTAGGCTCGGAAGGATGGCCAGCTGGTATCAGGCAGTAGCAGATGAGGCAGTACTTCATCTTCTCCTCGACCTTGAAAACATCAATCTTGATTTCTCACGGTTTGAAAGTCTGATAGCCCACCTTCATATTGAATTACTTTTCAACCATCCTACTGGGATCAAGGGCCTCTGACTCATCATCTTCAGCAACCCTATTAGGCCAATTGTCACGATAGTAGACATGGAGTCTTCCAACTGGGTTTTCTTGGTATTTACCAATTGTGCACCCAATAGCCTCGTTCACCACCTCACTTGCCAATACCATATTGACACCGTTAAATCGAGTTTTGTACTTCCAAATACTGAGGCAATTGAAATTGTTGTTGAACTCTCTGACCTCATTCTCATAAGTGAGCTTGTCCAAGCAAATCAGCCCCTCCATCCCCAACGGTTTGAATGCCTCGAGGAATACATCAAGGTGGAGCCATTGCACAACACCCAACTTTATGCATCTCACCTCTTTCAGTTGCCTTTGCATCATAATATTAGTGTAGCGTAACTCGTTTTCCTCTGAGATAAAACGTTTATCATCAAAGGTTGGTGGTGGAGGGGCTGCCTTCACCTTCTTTGCACGAAATGTGCCTGCCTCGCCGCCCTTTGCCCGGGTCCTTTTAGTTGTACTTTTGGCTCCCATCTGATGAACAACATTTTAAAAAATAATCAGTGATGTGATGAACTGATTTATGTTGAATGATATAGCATGAACGATCTCGCTGACATGTCGATAACAATTCGGCTGACACGATTTACAACTGCGTGGTTGTTCATTCAACAACATTCATCAATTTATGAATGTGTGACCTCACATAGCAGTTTGGTAAGGCTGAATTATCCGTGATGTATAGACGAACGGTAAAAAAAGGCCTAAAAATTAAGAGAAAAACTAACAACACCCTCAATATGAAGCAAATATGCAGATTATGTATATTTACCCCTTCACACCCACCCCATTTCATCCATTCACCAAACAAATATATCAAACACTACTAAAGTAGCCCTAAAACCTAATCATCCACATATATGTAAAATAAAAAATGCACATTGAACTTAATCTATACTTCAACATAATAACTAAAAACAAAATCTTAAAAAACAAAAACAATAGATAATAGAAAAAATCTGACCTTGTCCAGGGTTTGGGAACAATGTACAAGTGTTCTTTGCGACTGATGACTAATGACAAAAAAACCAGTGGCAGGGCTTCGGGTTTTAATAAGGAGGTTGTTATAGTGGTTGGATTGGACAATTTTGTGGTGGTATTCTGGAAAGGGGATGTTTTGAATGTGCGACGTCGACCATTTGAAATGCGATGGGTTGGAGCATCGCTCCTTTAAGTACCGTTATTACGGTTTCATTTAACCACGTATGCGACCTCGCATATATTCTCGACCTTACCGTACACTACACGAATATTGGACGATGTCGCACTACAGGGTTACTGGGCTAAATATAACAGCTGGCCCAATTGTCTGTATATCTTGGGCTTGGCTCAATTTCCCTATACAAACACGACCTCGCTTTAACGTCAGCCACATCAACATAATGATGACACGCTAGCGACCTTCCACATGATACTGGGCAATTAAAGTTTTGGGCCCAAATTCATTTAAACACCATCCCAAATGCAAGGTCTAGAGAAATTTTTCTCAAAAATGCGATAAAATAAATATCTAACTTCAAAAAATAAATGAGACCATCAATTTAATATTGAATGGTTGTTCATAACTTTGAACCCTTCATCGAAACTCATTCCAAAAACACTATGGAAGTAAGACTGTTAATCGGCTAACATGGTACAAAATGTGATACATTGTATAAAATTGCCTCACATGGTTCATGAACAATGGTACCATGTGTGATAAGTGGTACTAGATTACCCTTTATAATTGTGCTACGTTGTACATTATTACACATTGTAATGTCGAAGACTTATGACTAACGCTTTTTTCTCAGGCTGTTAATCCTCTAACATATTTCAATGAATAAGGGTACAAAATGTGATACGTTGTACTGGATTACCAATTACAATCGTCTAACATGTTTGTACAATTTCTTTAGTAATACTATAGGTTTGCTCTCCATGCATAACATAATTACCCTTTATAATTGTTACAATTGATATCCACTTGTTTCGAATAACATTAGTTTTGCAAGGCTCTTAACAATGTTAATCTTTTTATTTATAGCAAGGCAAAAAATTACCGCCCAATAGTATTGTCTGTTCATGATAAACAGGGGAATGCTTATTATACTTACTATAACTAACATCTAGTAGGTACTTATAAGGTTGGTTATGCCACACCCTACACAAACATAATAAAGGAACTATTACTATCCAAAACATGAAACATTTTAGAAGACTGAGTGTTCGTGGGGATAACGATAATTCCCCATGCAATAAGTATAACTAACATTACAGTCTTTTATAAAATTAACTATAACAAGCCATACTATATCGAACAAATAAAGTTCCTCCTATTATGGGCGCAGCTGAGTTGATGTTCTAACTGACGGTCAGTTGCATTTTTTTACCATTGACATGTACGTATATGATAAGGCGGGTGATAGAGTTCACTTACTTGACAGATAATTTTTTTAAAATAAATCACTATGGATTTGTGATAAATGTAGCTATGCTCCTCTAAAAACAATGGGTTTGACTATTGAAGAAAAAATATTAATTTCTATGTTATAACTAATTATGGATATAATAAACATACCCTAGTTGTCGACTTCATTAGTATCTCCGCATCTACCGAGGATAAGTCGAAGAGACATCTATATCGATCATAAACATGAAATGGGCTATTTGGTCCCCAAACAGGCCCAACTTATAAATTCTAACCCACGTACATAGCGATGTCGCGTAAACGTTGTATAATCAAATACTTGAATGAATATATTTCGAAGTCGGACATTCATATGGGATGGGCCTGCTGGGCCGCTTCTGACCCAATAATAGACCTAAAATAAACTATTACTGGGTGTTGTACGAACCATGCGACATCGAACGTATGGCGGGAGGATGCAAGTATGCATCGTACTTAGCGAAAAAAAGGCCCAAAAACTTTGAAAGAACATTTATAGCCAAAAATGGCACCCTCCATCCTCCAAGAACCAAATTTCATCTTCATCAACTCATTTCTTCTCCAACCTATCACTATTTAAAAACAAATCACATATATCTCCATATTAGATGCTAAATGGAGGTAACCAAAGTTGGGGATGTGGAGGTCACCAAAGTTGGGGGTTCCATGAATCAAATTTGTGGTAAGGCTTAATCTTTCGCACCATACAAACATGATCATATTATTCATGTTACATATATTGACATTGAATTTTGAATGAGGGTTTGTTGTTATTTTGTGTCTTATGTATCATCTACTTTTTTTCCATATGGCCAATACATGAAGGGTTGTGTGTGGTTACTTTAAAGATTCATTTTTGAATGTGTATTATGTATACCACTTGTTGCTGTTTTCAAATGGTGGTTATTCGATATGGAAATGACATGATATACTTTCTTTTTTTTGCATTTATTTCAATCATATGGAGATCCCCCCATCGAAGATGTATATAGTGTGTCACTTAATGGATGAAATGGTGTTGTGGCAAAATCCTAGATTTGATACCATTTTACAATCACTATTTAGTGTGCGTAATTCACTTGTGTGTTGTGGTTGACATAGTGTTGTGTGATTTGTTGTCTTTTGTTTAGGTCGTGGTGTGGTAATTCATGATAAGAGGAAATTTCCCGAAGGAGGAGGAGAGAAAAATGGATCGAAAAGATGTAAGCAAGGTCGGGGTAGGTCTATTTAAAAGAATTTGATAGAAATGGTGGACAAAGGTATGAAATGTCCAATGAAATTTGACCATATTGGAACTGCGATAGGCGTAGATAGAAATTGGTGCTCTAGTTACCTAGAATTGATAGCTAGAACAAAGGTTGACATTTTCTTGTATGAGTCTTAGCCTCGGGTCGATGCAGCTTACAAGGAGAAGCTATGGAAGGTCCTTGAATTAGCATTTGAAATTGATTGAAGACATAGAAAATTTGAAGACTACACCCATATGTTGCTTTGGTGAGAGATGGAGCAATTTTAAGGCCAAATTGGCAAGAGATTAAGTTTTTTTGAAGAAGAAACATTGCAACCCAAGGATTAAGCATATGTTCATAAGTTACTCCAGCTACAAGGGTTTTGTACCAAGAAAACTGGCAAACGAAGCATCAGTAAGAGATTAACATTTACATGGTTTGAGATTTATACATAGTGGATACATAGTTATATTTGTAAAGTGCATCAATCTTTTTTATGCTTAGATAAACTTATACATAACTTTATTATGATTAAAAAATCATTTGTTTATGTGGTTTGTAACTGTGAATGCTTTATCATTGTATTGGTCCCTAATTTCGCTAAATATAAGTACTAGGAATGGGTTATGCGATGCCACATAGAACCCATTGGGGTATTGTCTGTCAGTATAGAGTGGTTAGCAATATCGTTTGACAACAAAGATTAGGTACTATCTTCAATCGATGATCATATTGACGTCGCACATTGTCCATTCGTAAGATATGAATTACCTACCAAACTGTGAATAATGTCGCACAGGGACAGGGGAACTAAAAAAAATTTTGACCTCATTAGTTGTTTTATTCATTTCATTTAACACGCGCTTGATTGGATGATTTGTGAGGGTCTTAGAGCTAAACATGTTGAAGTTGAAGAAGGAAACAAGATGCGACATACCATGAGTCGAGGTAGGTATGCACTAGTCATAAGAATTATCATGAAGGAAATGTCTGAGGAAAGAGTGTTTGATAAAGTAGAGCATGGGATGGTGGATGATGAGGCAAGGATTTCAATGGAATATCCCACACCGGATGAGGTTTTATGATTTGAATGGTTAAAAGGATATAAAAAGCGATAGAAGAAGGAAGGTAAGTTCCACACCAAAGAAGCGGAGGTGGTTGCCCAACAAATTGTGAGTTTGCTAACATTTCAGCTGAATTAATGTATGTGAAATTGTTCGAGATAATTTCGACCTATTATAATTCGATTATTGGTAATTTTTAGGATTACTTAAAAAGAAAACAAGAGTTGTGCGAGTTCGTCGGGGTTGGAAAGAAAGACATACTAAGTGTAGTGATTAACAAGGAAGAACATTTGGGCAAGGTCCAGGGTGTCGGCACACTCACTTCACATAAGGTCATCTTTGTTAAACCTCAACGACCTAAGGTTGATATTTTGTCAAGTAGTCAAAAAAGAGAGACTGATGGTTTGAAATCCACATTAAGCTAACTAGTGGCTTATATCTCGTAAGAATTGAATGGGAGGAAAATGCCACTTGAATTGGAGAAAATTATTGCAAGTTCTAAACCAACAACCTCAACGACCCCTCGCACTTCTTCTCTAGAAATCTCAACACATGAACATCTGGAGTGTCATACAGGGTCTACCCCACCTTCTCCGACTTCAACAACACCTCTTGCATATGACCAACTAAGAATGAAGTTCGTAGAGTCAACGCCAAGGAACATGGAGGTATAAGTGAATTTATTAAATTTTTCATATTCAAACTAGTTTATACTTTGTTCTTAAATAGAAATTCTTTTTTTGAAGGATAATTCCTTGTGCATTCTTCTTGCCGAGCATGTTTATGGTGAGAGCCATGTTGTGGCGGAAGGTAAAGTGTACACATCCATACGATTGCTTCATCATAAGCCAGCCGCAAAGAAGATCGTGGTGGTTAATGTCACAAAGAGCCTTGTTGATGGTATATGTCTTAATCCCAGAGGCCGAGGCAACTACAGTGGACAATGCCGTGGGAATATTTGTTGAATGGACGTTTCATTTGGTCTCTAATTTGGACAAGGTGTCCCCCCAAAAAGGTAAACATAAATTCAGTTGTAAGGCTATGAGCAAATACAAAAGTTATTTACATAAGTTTTTGAATTTTTTCCAATTAGATCGAGGCAATCAATAGCATCCCGACCAAAGCATGAAGAGCATGTGGGAATCCAAAACCTACAATATTCCGTGTCTCCAGAGTGAAGGCACCTCCATTCAATCCGTCCAAGGATAGGTCTCTAAAGAATATCCACGTGATTGTGAAAACTAACCCTCCCTCATCTTTGTACAAAATTACCATGAATGAAGTTGGTATTTTGGGTTACAAGGAAAATCCAATCACCCGGAAGGAAGATTTTGAGGCATTATTCTATTTAATAATGTTCCCCACCCATAATGCAACTACATTACATGTAAGTATAAATGAATCCATAAAATGAACGTCCAATTTTTTTTTATTTATTGCGTTTCCCCTCAATTTATCGAGACTAACTATGTATGTAGGCTTTTGCATTTGCAATCAAAATCCAAAATCAAAAGGGTGGATTCAAGATCCAACGTGAACATATGGCGATGGAAGAGCGTTTGGCCTACTTGAGCTTCCGGTTGATGAAAAATGACAATTCAATATATATTGCACCAAATTACAAGAGGTGAGTCAACTCTACTTCCTTACAAAAAAAACTAATGTTTTGATTCAAATTAAAGATTATTGGATTATAAAGAATTAATGACAGTTTCATTTTTCTAGCAATCATTGGTTGGTCGCAGTCTCCGTTATTCCAACAAGCACGGTGTATTGGTTTGATCCATTACATCCAACGCCCCTGGAGACAATTTCATTTGCAATTGAAAAGGTGATGACAGATCACTTACCATTGGAAATCCCTAAAATTAGAATTCGAATCTAAATATAAACATGACATAATTATTGCTATAAGTACATCTCTTTGTGTTCATCATAAAATTGCATGTATCGATAGCATAAAAAAGAATCAGCCCCATGGCAAAGTGGTTACTATTGCATGCGCTTTATGAAGGACTTCCTAGAGAATGTGAATGAGAATCAATATGACCTAGAAAAAGTAACTCAAATCCACATATTATGTTTCAATAAACAATGAAATGGACTACACCCAAACTTTGTATTAATATGGTATTTACTCTGTCTTGTAGTATTTTCCCGAGGACAAATTGCCACACGCCATCAAGCATTTGGATAAAGTACACAAAAATTGGGCAATTTTCATGATGGTAAAGAATTTGAAGGATTTTCTTATCCCCTCCACTAAATGAGGAACTATTATTGGGTTAAGTTTTTTGTGCAATCATAATTATCTAAAATGCCCATTGATACTTTCCAAGGTTTTTTTTGACGCCTTGATATAGATATCTATCTATTTTTGGAGTATCAATGGTATAGTTCATTATGTGAGAATTTTGGTAACTTCTTAGGTCCATCGAAAGTGTATTATGTATCCTTCGTTTATGGATGCATTACGCTTGCTGTAGCTACATGTCCTATAAATGGTGTTTGAGGCTGGAAACACATTTTTAATGAAATTTTTATTATTGTTTATATTAAACGTAACGACGTCGCTGGTGTAGAATTTACCATTTTACAGACACAACTTCTGCAACGACATCACTAAATGGTCACCATAGATTAGCGACGGTACCATAATAGAAGCGATGTCACTTAAAACAAGGTCGCACATACCTCATTCATCACGTAACCAACACGTTCATGCACAACAACAAGCGAGGTTGGTTTACAAAAATTACATCATGGTATCAAAATGCCACATCATCATCGCACAGGCGTCGAAAAATCGATTTCAATTTGAATGATCTCACACGACATTGAGCACGTTGCACTTTCTAGTCGACGTCAGTGGTGGATCTATGATTACTTATTTACCCTAGTTTATTTTCACATAAAACCAAGGTAAAAGACAATAATTACTGCGGTTTGTAACCGCAGTAAAAAGCTGATGACAATGCGAGGTTGGTAACATGAATGACCGACTTCGTGTACATCACCAGACGACTTTTCACATGAAATTCACGACATCGATCATAGCGAGGTCGCAAGATTCTGGGTTTTTCAGCCACCTCTATAAGTTACCGACGTCACAATATATTCGGTAGCCATATCGGCCATTGCAGTATTTACCTCAGTCATTTTTCCAAAAGCCCGAGGTAAAAACTACCTTTTACCTTGGTTTTGAATCGAGGTAAAAATATACCTCTTTACACCGCTCACATTTACCTTGGTTTTTTTGGACAAAAAACCGAGTTAAAATCCATGTATAACTGAGGTAATAGGTGCTATCTCTTGTAGTGGTTGTTCGGGTTTGGGTCCCATCGGGCCTGGAAAATTTTAGTTTGGGTTTGGTTCGATCGAGTGGTTTTTATTTTGAGTTATTGACGGGGCCCCACTATTAAGGTGTCAGTTTGATTTTGATTTGGTTATTTAATTTCAGGTTTTTGAGTTCGGTTATATTTTGTCAAGTCTAGGCCCAAGTACGAATCCCATGAATCTATAACTCTATGTTTTGGCCAAAAGTGTCAATATGACCCTGCAAGATCAGAAAGTGCTATAAAACCCTATTATTTTCTCGAAAGTGCTAATATAACCCTGAAGGCCTGGATTTGGCCGGAATTATGTGAAATAACTATGATACCCCTGATTACAAAAATAAAAATTTAGAAAATGTGAAAGGACAGTTCTTCCCTTCCTCTTTCTTCTCTCTTCTCTCGATGAGGGTTTCATATTTTCACTTCATCATCTTCACCTCAAACTGTTTCATATTTTCTTTCTTCTCCTTTACCTCAAATTGTTACGATCTCAATTCCTTCACTTTCCTCAACTTTCAATCCCTTCACTTTGTTCTTTCTGGAGCTTCTTATGGCCCCACACCATCTTGAGATTGCTTCACTTTTACAGAAAGAATGATGATGCCTCTAGAAGCTTCTTTCTACCCCACGCCACCTCAACTTTTTGGCTCTTGGCTGAGCAGTGCTAGAAAATGGTGACGGATGGTGGTGTGGGGCTGGCTAGTGATGTTTCTAGGATGAGAGGCTAGGGTGTGGTGGTGGTTAATCTGTGGTGTTTCTAGATTTCAAGATAGGGGCTAGCGCCAGCGATGGCGGGGCTATGGGTGTTGAATGGTGGTGGTGTTGCTAGGGTGAGGTGGGCTAGGGGGTGGGGGTGGTGAATTGATGGCGAGCGGTAGCGAGAAGGAATGGAGATGGGGGCGAGCAGTGGCGGGGGGAAACCTAGGTGTTAATGTTATGTATGATGTAATGGGCATTGATAGTAAAATTAGAACTGAATTAGGACTGTTTGAGAAAGGGATGGAAGATTTAGGATGTGAATTTTGTTTGACGTATTCACTTGTGCTAGGATCTTCCTTGGTTCCTTTTAGATTGATATACCATAAAATTGGTGTTCCTCTTAAGCTTATGAATGTGCATGGGTCGTACAGGCTCAGCGACATGCAATTGAACCTTGGAATCTTGCATGTGAATGGCAATCCTTTGGAATGTAACTGCTGCAATGTTGGCCTATGTTTGCTCAATTTTGAAGCTTTGAGAAGGTATGTCCTTGAGAGCATTTCTCTTTGACAAATGCTTGGATTATTTGGGCATTTTCTAAAAAAAATCTCATTAAATGTTTTCTGACAATTTTCTCAGTAAATACACATTCTAGTAGCGGCTCGGTGGCGGTGACCTGGCAGAGGTGGTGGAGGAACAGGCGGAGGTGGTGCTAAACATTTTTTGAAGATGAAGATAAAGAAGAAGAAGGTGGTGCGGAGGGGTGTTCTTGTCTTTAATTTTTTTTTGTTTTAATACTAGGGATAATTTAGTCCTTTTGTATTAGGTCAACGCCACGAATTACAAAGTTAACACCGAAATAGTGCCAAAAGGTTATATCGCACTTATGATGCAAAACATAGGGTTATAATAGCACTTTCTGATCTTGCATGATCATATTGACACTTTTGACCTGTATTTTGCCCATCTATTTGCTATGTACATATATAATTCGTATGATATACAAATAATGTTACATATAAATGTTTAAAATTTTAAATTTATAGCACGCAAATATCATGCATTGCACGACATGCATTATAATCAACATCCTCAACACATGCAGCCATATAGAAGCATACCTTAAGGTCCATGGCACGAATAGATATCATTATTCAGAATATTTCATCACTTTTGATGTATCGTGTATGTCCAATTTAAGATGAAAATTTTAAACTCTCTTCCAAGTATTCATTCTTACTTTGTAAACATCAACAAAAACACCAAAATAAAGCAAGATGACTTTGTAGTCATTGCTAACCCTATCGTAGCCCAACCTTATGCCAATTCTAATCCAAAAAATCCACAACTTCTTTAGAAATGGGATTCATCATAATGTTATGAAACTTTCCATGCATATGTCGACATTTCAATATCAGTAAAACCATATCATAGCATGAAGGTCCCACATGATTGATTCCCCTCTTGGAATCATTTCAATGACTAAACATTCTTGCATCAGGGAGCCTTATTTGCTTGATTTTGATTGCTTTAAATGTTCGGTAAGAATTTTGGATGAAACATTTTGTGTGCGTTTATTTGATACTTGAATGTTATTGGTTCCGATAACAGTCTCGGGTCGATAATATTTTGGCAACTCTAAGGCCACACAGTGAGAACCACATATCATTGATGCACCTTTCTCATTTCAACTTAGCCCATTGTTTAGTATTGTAATATCGACTAGTGCTTTGTGTGTGTCTCTTTTAGCCACTAAGACTTTAGATTAAAATTTTAATATTTAGGTAGTACCTCAGTGTAAATGGGTTTATCCCAAATCTAATTTTGTAATCGCACGTTGCACAAAATTGAGCCTAATAGAAAAGGGAAAGAAACCCTGTGTACCCTCATCCTTGAGACAATTTATTTATACAAAAAAAGACTAAACATTCTTGCAACACCATCGTTGCTCATGCTTTTTCAGTGAAACTGTTCAAATAAATATCATTACTATTACTGGAAGCCAATAAGATGTCTTTGAGATCATTACTAGATTTTATTAGTGCGGGAAAATGACGTGAATTAATTGCACGAAAAACCAGTGAATAATTGTTTACATCAAACCAGATATCCTAAAATCAATGGTTCCAACAATATATCACATAAATGTATTCTTAGTGTACAGTTTTTTGAAGCAGTCATATGCCGTCCATTGAACGTTAAAAATTAAACTAGTGTTAATATCAAACTATATTACCGTTAAATAGTAGACCCAGGTGTAAAACTCATAATATGATTTGCTATGTACATATATGTAGCTTAGTCTGTGTATTGGCGATTTGGTAGCATTCATGTGCACCTCTTTCATCATAGAAATCAGAGACATCTCTAGGAAGGTTTTTTCAAATGTAGCTAGGAATCATAAGCCAAAAGATCAACGGTTTCAGTAACCGCCCCACACATCATCTCCAAAGCTACTTGTACTACTCCCTCCTCCGTCCCAAATAAAATGGCATAAAATAACATATATGATATCATTAATGTTTTAAAATATTAAAGCGTGCAAATATTGTGTGTTGCCAACGTGCGTTAAACTAGTGTTTACATCAAAATGTGGCGGTGAAAAGATCATCATTTCTAGAGTGACTAATATCTATTTTAGATAAATTTCTTAAGTGGCTGGATTTAATTAGTGCGGGCAAATGTTGGACATTGCACAATGGCCATTAAATTATTCTTTACATCAAACAACATATCATAAAATTGGGTCCAACTATAAACCACATGAACTTATTCTCTGTTTACATACTTACTGTGGTACCCTAACAATGTCATGCTCTCTATTTTAAAATGTTTATCAAAACTGGTCGTTAGTGCATCCACACTTTGCTGCTCAAACCTCAAGAATAATGGTTATGCTAGGATTGTGATGCTGGAAAATAAAACCCTTATATCTTGTTTTGTTTTCTGAGAAAATGTCCAAAATAGTACCCACTTTTAAGTGGAAAAATAATTTGGTGCCCAATTTTTAAAATTGTTTTGCAGAGGTGCCTTTTTTTCATTAATGTACCGAAAAGGTACTTTTTAGTTAAAACCGGGTACCATTGTGGAACAATTTTGATCCGAATTGGTGCCCATTTTTTGCTAAAAAGTACCATTTTGAGACATAAATAAAACCATTGGGTACTTTTAACGGACAAATTCAAAATTTGGTTACCAAACCGTGAATTTCAATTAAAAGTGGGTACCATTTTGGTCATTCTCTCTTAGTTTTATATTTTTAAATTTTCATATGTGTAACTTAAATTCAGAGGATTAGATATTCCTATGGTTGAATGATTTGAGGGAGTTTCCCATTAATTTTTTAGACGAGATGTTATGTAAAATTTTGTGCCGGCCGGGGTGTTATTAGATTTAATATATGGTTGTTGCTACTAGTGGGAGGTTCGGTGAATGGTTTCTCGGAGGAGGTGGTCACGGGGGTTGGTGGTGGTGTTGGAAGGAGGTTGTGGGATGAGTGTATAAGGGAAATAAGGACATTTCATTGGGCTGAACTTGTTTTGTTATTGTTTCTATCTCTGCAGAAATTGGTGGGATGGAGGGAGTAATTAAATTTCAAAGTAAATAATATATATGACATCATTTTCATTATTGCCTTCCAAAACAAAAATGTTGAAAAAATAACTTAAAGCGTGCAAATGTCGTGCATTGCACGACGGGTGTTAAACTAGTATTTACATCATTGAATAGCCTTTAATCATTGGGCCCAAGTATAAATCCCCTAAACCAATTCACTATGTACATGCTTCCTATGATATCCTAATAATGTCATACTCCTAATTTTTATAAATTTTACAAAGTCCGGAGTTACTGCATGCACACCTTTTCGTTCAAACCCCAAGAATATCAGTAATATGAGGATTGTGAGATTGAAAAATATACCCTTATATTGTGTGAACAGTATCAGTTTTAGAGCACCATTTTTAATGTGATGGATTTGACTATTTTTTTACCAATACTATATACTCGTGTCAAAATTCCAACAAAAATAATAGACAATGAAATACATGAAAAGAAAATTCCAATAGTAAAAATAAAATTCAACTTTCAAAGTAAATAATAGATATGACATACTTTTCATTATGACTTTCAAGATATAAATGTTAATTTTTTTATAAAAAATCAAAGCGAGAAAATCACGTGGCATGAATTATAATCAACATCTCTCAATATATGCATCCATATAGAAACATGCCATGAATCCATACAAATGTAGATATTGTATTACGAATTTAGTCATCACGTGTAAGGTATCCCGTTAGACCAATTATAAGGAAAATTTGTAATTATTTTTCAAATTTTCATTTTTATGTCGTAAACATCAACAAAAGTACCAAGCGAAAGTGAGACAATTTTGTAATCATCACTAACACAATCGTAACCCAGCCCTATACCAAATATGATCTAGGAAATACAAGAAATTCAAAGCTTCTTTAGGAATGAGATTCATCAAAATGTTATGAAACTTACCATACGGATGACGACCTTTCAATATCAGTAAAATCAAATTATGGTACAAAATCTCAAATGATTTATTATCCTCTTGGAATCATGCGTATAAATTATCATTCTTGCAATGTCGCCATTCTTGCTGCTTTCGCTAGGGAAATTGATCAAATAAATACCATTACTATTACTTGCAGCAAGTAGGATGTCTTCAGGGTCATTGGTGTGGAGTTTGAGGTGAGATTTTAAGAATTTAGGGCTTGAGAGCAAACATCACCAAGGTTATGAAATACAATTGAATCCGCCCATTAATTTTGTAGGAAACCGATGGAGTATGTGGAAGTGATGAGATCATAATGTAGAGTATGATAAGCCCTAGGCACCGTTGGTAGAGTTTTATAATCATGTCTAATCTATCTAATAATAAATAGGTTTTTATCAACAACCTTATAATAAACATTTTTAAAATCTTTTACATGCAAAATACACCTATAAAATTTGCATGCAAACTACACTCTGAAAAATGAAAGAAAAAGGGTATTTTAATTGTCCAATAATCTACCTTGTAATAAATATATTTATTTTAAAAATCTTAATAAATAGGTATTTTTAGAGTTTTTTTTTGCAGCGGTTATATGTTGTGCATTGCACGACAAAAAATAAACTAGTGTTTACATCAAACAATATTTCCGTTAAACAAGGACCCGGGTATAAAACTCAT
This sequence comes from Rubia yunnanensis, assembly GCA_037428765.1. Taxonomy (NCBI): domain Eukaryota; kingdom Viridiplantae; phylum Streptophyta; class Magnoliopsida; order Gentianales; family Rubiaceae; genus Rubia; species Rubia yunnanensis. Next base: position 55,752,000 of record CM075069.1, on the reverse strand, counting down.
AAATCAATCTGCTACATACATATATGTAGCTAAGTGTTGGTCTTGGCGACTTGGTAGCATTCATTTGCACCTCTTTCATCATAAAAATCAGAGACACCTTTAGGAAGATTTTTCAAATCAAAGCTGGGAATCATGGGAGCCAAAATATCAACGGTTATAGTAACTGCCCCTCACTTCATCTCCAAAGCTACTTGCACTACTCCCTACTCCGTCCCAAATAAAATTGCATAGAATAACATATATGATATCATTAAAGTTTTTTAAAAAAATTAAAATGTGCAAATGTCTGCGCTGCCAACAAGTGTTGAACTGGTGTTTACATTAAAATGTACAGCCTTTTATCACTGGGCCTAAGCATAAATCCCATTAATCGATTTGCTATTTATGTACTTCCTTTAATATACTAATAATGTCACATATAAATGTTTAAAAATTAAAATTTATAGTGGGAAAATATCCTTCATTGCACGACATGCATTATAATCAACACCCTGAACACATGTAGCCATATAGAAGCATACCTTAAGGTCCATGGCACGAGTAGATATCATTATTATAATTTTTTTTCATCACTTGTGATGTATCGTGTACGTCCAATTTATAAGGAAAATTTCAAACTCTCTTCCAAGTATTCATTCTTACTCTGTAAACATCAACAGAAACACCAAACTAAAGCAAGATGACTACGTAATCATCGCTAACACTATCATAGACCAAACTTAAGCCGAATCTGATCCAAAAAAATCCACAACTTCTTTAGAAATGGGAAACATCATAATGTTTTGAAACTTGCCATGCAGACGTAGACATTTCAATGTCAGTAAAACCATATCATGGCACGAAGGTCCCACGTGATTGATACCCCTCTTGGAATCATTCAGATGACTAAACATTCTTTCATTGGGGAGCCTTATTTACTTTGTATTGATTGCTTTAAATGTTCTATCAAAATTGTGGATAAAACATTTTTGCGTGCATTTATTTTATACTTCAATGTGATTGGTTCCGATGGCAATCTCAGGTCAAAAATATTTTGGCCACTCTAAGGCCACACAGTGAGAACCACTTATCCTTGGTGTGACCTTCTCATTGCCACATAGGCCTTTGTTTAGTATTGTAATATCGACTAGTGCTTTTGTGTATCTCTCTTTTAGCCACTAAGACTTTAGATTAGAATTTTAATATTTAGCTAGTACCTCAATGTAAATGGGTTTATCCCATATCTCATGTTGTATCGCACATTGTGCCAAATTGAACTTAATAGAAAAGGGAAGGGAACCCTATAAACCCTTATCCTAGAGAATTAATTTATACAAAAAAGGACTAAACATTCTTGCAACATTGTCGTTGCTCAGGCTTTTTTAGTGAAACTTTTCAAGTTAATACCACTACTATTACAGGAAGCCAATAAGATATCTTCGAGGTCATTAATGTGGAGTTTGAGGTGGGATTTTATGGATTTTAGGTCTGAGAGCAAAGATCGTCAATGCTTTTAAACATACCAGAACCAACCAATTAATTTTGTTGGGAGAAAAAGGAAGTGTGTTAGCCATGATAAGATAATAGTTTCTAGAGCGACTTATGTCAATTTTAAATAAACTTTATTAATTGGATAGATTTTATAAGTGCGGGCAAATAACATGCATTGCACGACAACCAGTGAATTATTTTTTACATCAAACAACATATCAAAAAATCAATGTGTTCAATAATTAATCACATAAATGTATTCTCAATGTACTTTTTTTTTGAAGTGGTCATATGTCGTGCATTGCACGGAAAATATTAAACTAGTGTTTACATCAAATTATATTTTCATTAAATAGTGAACCAGGGTATAAAACTCATAAATTGATCTGCTATGTACATATATTAGCTCAGTCAGTATCTCAGCGATTCGGTAGCATTCATGTGCACCTCTTTCATCATAGAAATCAGTGACACCTTTAGGAAGGTTTTTCAAATCAAAGCTAGGAATTGTGGGAGCCGAAAGATAAACGATTTCAGTAATTGCCCCACACTTCACCTCCAAAGCTATTTGCACTACGCCTTTCTCTATCCCAAATAATATGATATAAAATAACATTTATGACATCATTAATGTTTTTAAAAATTTAAAGCGTGCAAATGACGTGTGTTGCCTACGTGTGTTGAACTAGCATCTACATTAAAATGTATAGCCTCTAATCATCGGGCCCAAGTACAAATCCCATTAAGTGATTTTCCCGGTGCATACTTCCTATAATATATTAATAGTGTCACATATAAATGTTTAAAATTGTTGATTTATAGCAGGCAAATATCGTGCATTGCAAGACATGTATTATAATCAACACCCTCAACACATGCAGCCATATAGAAGCATACCTGAAGACCAATGGCATGAGTAGATATCATTATTATGAATTTTTCATCACTTTTGATGTATCGTGTATGCCCAATTTATAAGGAATATTTAAACTCTCTTCCAAGTATTCATTATTATTTTGTAAACATCAACAGGAACACCAAACTAAAGCGAGATGACTTTGTAATCATCACTAACACTATCGTGGCCCAACCTTTTTCCGAATTCGATCCAAAAAAATCCCCCAACTTCTTTAGAAGTGGGATTTATCAAAATGTTATGAAACTTGCCATGCACATGTTGACATTTCAATATCAGTAAAACCATATCATGGAACGAAGGTCCCGCGTGATTGATTCTCCTCTTGGAATCATTCAGGTGACTGAACATTCTTACATTGGGGAGCCTTATTTGCTTTGTTTTGTTTGCTTTAAATGTTCGGCCGGAATTGTGGATGAAACATTTTGCGTGCATTTATTTGATACTTCAATAAGATTGGTTCCAATGGCACTCTTGGATCAGTAATATTTTGGCTACTCTAAGGCCACAGTTAGAACCAATGTGTCATTCTCATACCACATAGGCCTTTATTTAGTATTGTAATATCGACTAGTGCTTTTGTGTATCTCTCTTTTAGCAACTAAGACTTTAAATTAGAATTTTTATATTTAGCTAGTGCCTCAGTGTAAATGTGTTTATCCCATATCTCATGTTGTAATCGCACATTGTGCAAAATTGAGTTTCATAGAAAAGGGAAGGGAACCCTATAAACCCTCTTCCTAGAGACAATTTATTTATAAAAAAGACTAAACATTATTGCAACACCGTCGTTGCTTTTTTTAGTGAAACTGTTCAAATAAATATCATTACTATTACTGGAAGACAATGAGATGTCTTCAAGGTCATTGATGTGGAGTTTGAGGTGGGATTTTATGAATTTTAGGCTTGAGAGAAAAGATCGTCAATGCTTTGAAACATACCTGAACCGACCAATTGATTTTGTATGAAGCCAAGGGGGTATGTTGGCAGTGATAAAATCATAGTTTCTAGAGCAACTTATGTCAATTTTAAATTAAAAACTTATTAATTGGATGAATTTTATTAGTGCGGGCAAATGTCGTGCATTGCACGACGACTATTGAATTATTGTTTATACCTTGACTCCAACAATAAATCACATAAATGTATTTTCAATGTACATTTTACTGAAGTGATCATATGTCTTGCATTGCACGACAAAAAATAAACTAGTGTTTACATCGAAGTGTATTTTCGTTAAATAATGGACCCGTGTATAAAACTCATAATTCAATCTACTATGTACATATACGTAGCTTAGTTCAGGTCTTGGTGATTCATATCATTCATGTGCAACTCTTTCATCATAGAAATCAGAGACATCTTCAGGAAGGTTTTTCAAATCAAAGCTAGGAATCATGGGAGCCAAAAGATCAACGGCGGATTTAACTAGTGCGGGAAATTGTCGTGCATTGCACCACGACCAGTAAATTATTGTTTACATCAAACAACATATCCTAAAATAGGGTCCAACTATAAACCACATAAACTTATTCTATGTGTACATACTTACTATGGTACTCTGACAATGTCACGCTCTCTATTTTTTTAATGTTTATCAAAATCGGTATTTAGTGCATGCACACTTTTCCTTTCAAACCCCAATAATACTTGTTATGTGAGGATTGGTATGCTGGTAAATACAAACCCTTACATCTTGTTTTATTTTATATTTTTAATTTTCATATATGCATAACTTAAATGTGTAGCTTTAGATCTTCCTATGGTTGAATGATTTGAGGGAGTTTTCCCATTAATTGATTGTTGTTGCTAGATAGTGGTGTTGGAACTCGGGAGGTTTGGTGGATGGTTTCTCGGCGGAAGTGGTCACTGGGGTTGTTGGTGGTGGAAAGAGGTTGTCGGATGAGTGTATAAGGGCAATAAGGACATTTCATTGGGTTGAACTATTTTTGTTCTTATTTCTCTCTCTGCAGAAATTGGTGGGATGGGGGGAGTAATTAAATTTCAAAGTGAATAATAGATATGACATCATTTTTCATTATTGCGTTCCAAAACATAAATGTTGGGAAAAAATATAAAGTGTGCCAATGGCGTGCATAACACGACGGGTATTAAACCAGTGTTTACATCATTGTATAGCCTTTAATCATTGGGCTCAAGTATAAATCCCATAAATCGATTCACTATCTACATGCTTCCTATGATATTCTAATAATGCCACGCTCTCTATTAGTAATATGAGGATTGTGAAACTGAAAAATATAATCCCTCATAATGTGTGAACAATAACAATTTTAGAGCACCATTTTTAATGTGGTTAGTTTAATTATTTCTTTACCAATACAATATGTTTATGTATATATTCCAACAATAATAATAGACAATGAAATACATGAAAAGAAAATTCCAAATAGTAAAAATAAAATTTTAAATTTCAAAGTAAATAATATATATTACATACTCTTCATTAATGTCTTCCACGATATAAATGTTAATTTTTAAAAAATTAAAAGTGGGAAAATTTTGTGCATTTCGCGGCGTGCATTATAATCAACATCTCTCAATATATGCATCCATATAGAAACGTACCATGAATCCATGCAAAAGTAGATATCATATTATGAATTTCCTCATCACATGTAAGGTATCATTTATGTCCAATTATAAGTAAAATTTGTAATTCGTTTCCAAATTTTCATTTTCATGTCATTCACAGCAACAAAACTACCAAGTGAAATCGAGACAATTTTTTAATCATCACTAACACAATTGTAACCCAGCCCCATACCGAATATGATCTAAGAAATACATTATATCCCAAGCCTCTTTAGGAATGAGATTCATCAAAATTTTACGAAACTTACCATACGGATGACGACTTTTCAATATCATTAAAATCAAATCATGAAACGAAATCTCAAATGAATGATTATCCTCTTGGAATCTTGCGTATAACTAATCCTTCTTTCAACGTCATCATTCTTGTAGTTTTCGCTAGTGAAATTGGCCAAATAAAGACCATCACAAATACTGGTAGCCAGTAAGATGTCTTCAGGGGTCATTGATGTGGAGTATGAGGTGAGATTTTATGAATTTTGGGCTTGGGAGCAAACATCGCCAAGGTTATGAAATACAACTAAATCTGCCTACTAATTTTGTAGGAAACTGATGAAGTATGTGGTGGTTATTAGATCATAGGGTATAGTGTGATAAGCTCTAGGCACCATTGGTAGAGTTTTATGATCGTGTCTAATCAATCTGATAATAAATAGGTTTTTATCAACTTCCTTATAATAAATATTTTTTAAAAAATTAAGAAGAATACACGTACAAAATTTGCATGTAAACTACACGCTGAATAATAAAAGAAAAAAGACATTTTTAATTGTCCAATAATCTACCTTGTAATAAATAGATTTATTTTAACAATATTTTAATAAATGGGTATTTCTAGAATTTTTTTTATAAGTCATATGTCATGCATTGCAAGACAAAAATTAAGCTAGTCTTTACATGAAACTATATTTCCTTTAATCAGGAACCCGGGTATAAAACTCATAAATCAATCTACTATGTACATATATGTAGCAAAGCCCTGGTCTTGGCGGTTCGGTAGCATTCATGTGCACCTCTTTCATCATAGAAATCAGAGACACCTTTTGGAAGATTTTTTTCAAATCAAAACTGGAAATCATGGGAACCAAAAGATCAACGGTTTCAGTAGTTTCCCCACACTTTATCTCCAAAACTACTTGTACTACTCCTTTCTCTGTCCCAAATAAATGGTATAAAATAAACATATGTGACACCATTAATGTTTAAAAAAAAATTATAGTGTGCAAATGATGTGCTTTGCCAACGGGTGTTGAACTAGTGTTTACATTAAAATGTATAGCCTTTAATCATTGGACCCAAGTATAAATCCCATTAATCTATTTTCTATGTAAATACTTCCTAAGATATACTAATAATGTCACTGATAAATGTTTAAAAATTTAAATTTATAGCATGCAAATATCTTGCATTGCACGACATGCATTATAATCAACATCCTCAACACATACAACCATATAGAAGCATACCTTAAGGTCAATGGCATGAGTAGTTATCATTATTGTGAATTTTTCATCACTTGTGATGTGTCATTTACGTCCAATTTAAAAGGAAAATTTTAAATTCTCTTCCAAGTATTCATTCTTACTTTGTAAACATCAACAGAAACACCAAGCTAAAGTGAGATAACTTCGTAATCATCACTTACCCTATCGTACCCCACTTATGCCGAATCTGATCCAAAAAATCCACAACTTCTTTAGAAATGGGATTCATCATAACGTTATGAAACTTGCCATCCAGATGTCAACCTTTCAATGTCAGTAAAACCATATCATGCCACGAAAGTCCCACATGATTGATTCCCCTCTTGCTTATTTGCTTTATTTGCTTGGTTTTGATTGCTTTAAATGTTCGGTCGGAATTGTGGATGAAACATTTTGCATGCGTTTATTTGATACTTCAATGTGATTGGTTCTAATGGCCGTTTCAGGTTAATAATATTTTGTCTACTTTAAAATCCCACAATGAGAACCACTTATCATTGATGTGTGTCTCTCATTGTCACATAGCCCTTTGTTTAGTATTGTAATATCTACTTGTGCTTTTGTGTATCTCTTTTATAGCCACTAAGACTTTGGATTAGAATTTTAATATTTAGCTAGTGCCACAGTGTAAATGGGTTTATCCCATATCAATTTTGTAATCACCCATTTTGAAAAAATTAAGCTTAACATAGAAAGGAAGGGAACCATATAAACCATTTTCTAAGAGACAATTTATTTATACAAAAAAAACACTAAACATTCTTGCAATACTGTCGTTGCTCATGATTTTTTTTAGTGAAATTACTCAAATAAATACCATTACTATTACGGGAAGCCAATAAGATATCTTTGAGGTCATTGATGTGGAGTTTGAGGTGGGATTTTATGAATTTTAGGCTTAAGAGCAAAGATCGTCAATGCTTTGAAACATACTTGAACCGATCAATTGGTTTTGTAGGAAGCCAAGGGAGTCTTTTATCCATGATAAGATCATAGTTTCTAGAGCTACTTATGTCAATATTAAATAAAATTTTATTAATTGGATAGAATTCATATGTGCAGGAAAATTTTGTGCATTGCACGACAACAAGTGAATTATTGTTTACATCAAACCACATATCTGAAAATCAATGAGTCCAAAAATGAATCAAATAAATGTATTCTCAATGTACTTTTTTTAAGCGGTCATATGTCGTGCATTCCATGATAAAAATTAAACTATTGTTTAAACCAAACTATATTTCCTTTAATATTGGACCCGGGTATAAAACTCATAAATCAATTTGCTATTTACATATATGTAGCCTAGTCTATGTCTTGGCAATTCGGTAGCATTGATGTGCACCTCTTTCATCATAGAAATCAGAGACATCTTTAGGAAGGTGTTTCAAATGAAAGTTGGGAATCACGGGAGCCAAAATATCAACGATTTCAGTAATTGCCCCACACTTTACCTCAAAAGTTACTTGCACTACGCCCTTCTCTGTCCCAAATAAAATGGTATAAAATAACATTTATGACATCATTAGTATTTTTTTAAAAATTAAATTGTGCAAATGTCGTGTGTTGCCAACGGGTGTTGAACTAGTCTTTACATTAAAATGTATAGCCTTTAATCACTGGGCCCAAGTACAAATCCCATCAATCGATTTTCCATGTACACACTTCCTATGATACACTAATAACTTCACATATAAATCTTTAAATTTTTAAATTTATAGCAGGCAAATACCGTGCATTGCAAGACATGTATTATAATCAACACCCTCAACACATGCAGCCATAAAGAAGCATACATTAAGGTCCATGCAAATGTCGACATTACAATGTTACTAAACCATATAATGGCACAAAAGTCCCACCTGATATATTCTCCTCTTGGAATCAATCATTTGACTAAACCTTTTTGCATTGGGGAGCCTTATTTGCTTTGTTTTGTTTGCTTTAAATGTTCGATCGGAATTATGGATGAAACATTTTGTGTATGTTTATATGATACTTCAATGTGATTGGTTCCGATGGCAGTTTCGGGTCGATAATACTTTGGCTACTCTAAGGCCACATAGTGAGAACCACTTATCATTAATGCACCCTTCTCATTACCACATAGGCTTTTTATAGTATTTTAATATTGACTAGTGCTTTTGTTTATCTCTCTTTGAGCCACTAAGACTTAAAATTAGAATTTTAATTGAAATTTGGGTTTTCCTAACTAATTCAATTATCATTGCTGTGTTCCAACATAACATATCTAACCAAGTATGCAATAAAGTAAAGCATAAAGACACAAGACTTGGTAACGCGGTTCGGTGAAATCCACCTACATTTGCGGAGCCTGGCCCAATTCAGATTTAATCCACTAATCAGAAAGATACAGTACAAAGTACACCATACAATTATACTTATTTTATCAAACTATAACATGAATCGTACAAGCTCCCCCTTGCTACCGCTCCCCCTTGCTACCGATCCACCTTGATCAGACTCCCTCTGACCTCGAAACTCGCCGACGTTGAATCTTTTCCTCCCGAGGAATTAAGGTATATGATTATGAACTTTGAACAACAGGTTAAGTATGTTGGAACATATAATTCTGGCTCTTGCAATACGCAATACTCTTGAAAGATATAAAATATGTATGCGGATTTTTTCTATTAAGTCTATGTGTCTAATACAGCCGTGATGTCCTCTTTATATAGTCTATGAGCATATTGGAACCCTCCATGATTATCTCCATAATATTCCTATTCCTTATTTTCTTTTGAAGCATATTCAAATCCCATAAATAAAAGTATTTTTCTTATCTCAAATATTTCATAAATCCTTTTCCATAATTATAGGGATTTTTCATAAACCCAGTATGCTTCTACCACACGCCTAAAATAATATTGTTGAATATACAATCATCCATAAATCAATATCACCGCAATATTATTTTCATCGGTTAAATCCTTTTAGACTTCAGTTTTTTGTATGTTACAACATACACAGTCTTCGTACACATGAAGTCTATTTCATCTCCAATTCTGATACGCATGAAGTCATGTGCAAATATAATTCATTCTCTACATAATATTCTGATTACAATCAAATCGCTTGGAAATAGGAAGTATCAAATCTAATCCATTAAAGAAAGGAATTAAAATATATTGTCCATATCTCATTCGAAAGAATATTTATCACATCAATTCCAATTTCCATAAATCCAGTCAAATCCCATAAATATAGGAATTGATATATTCTTCAATAAAAACACCATGGACGTAAATACTTATTCTCTGATTACAACTCCAAATCCCTCATATCACCGAAATTACCTTCTTTGATGTTTCAACACAACAATTCTATATTTGCATAACTTCCACAAATTGCCAACTAGATAAATATAGACTTTACAATCTCCCCCTTTGGCATTTTGTGGACCAATCACCTTTTGTCATTTCAACACACAGCTTATGCAAATACGAACTTCAATCTTTGAAAACCACTCTGGATGTTGGAATATAGAAACATAACATCTCCCTCTAAATTCTAGATTCCCTCAACATCTAGGAATAATGATCATGTTGGAACATCAACCCAACGGAGACAATAAAGTCATCTAAGAAATCCAAAACATCTCCACATTGGTACCATAAACATGCCAAATGCAATAGACACAGAAAACCAAAGAAAAATATCCAGTATATGCAGCTCCCCCTGAAGCAAATCTCTGGCCTATGTTGGAACATAGCCATAGCAGAACCTTTAAACCTCTTCAAAAGCAGCTATTTGTGCCTTATCTAATCTAGCATTTTCTGTGAATGGATAGAGCTCTCAACTTTGCATTAATGGCCACAAATTTAACTTCCTTCTCATCAACATCATAAGTTGTAGCCTTAGGATTCCATTATGCACATGTATTTAATCAAATTTCCTTTTGTTTGGCCATTTCTTTAAGTAAGAGCTGTAGTATTTCAAGAGAGAATCCAACTATTTACATCAATCAGAAATAGACAAAAATACCTTATAGTCAAGCTAGATGCAGTAGTGTTCCCTTGAATGGCCACTGAGACTGAAATCCTCCAGTAATTTCCAATAGAATCTGATCATTTGTCATTGCAAAGTCCTCAGCACAAACAGTCTCTAAATCCTTGAGGATATGTAGTCTAAGTCATTGATTGTTCAGTCCTCCAAAAAGTCTCACTGGTTTGCCTCTGATGTAAACTCTTGTTGTACCACTCAGAATTTGGATTAGTGTTTCCTACCATAAAATTCTTCTACAATCTCTCAGTTGTACTCCTTGTAGATTGAGGCAGCAGTCTTGAAACCTAAATAGTCCGTGTAGGTGGTAAATACACACTCATCATATACACCCAGATCAATTGTCCTCGCAGCTAAAATCCTCCTCTAACACACAATATCATATCTCTCATGATTGTTCGCATCAAAGAATAAAGAACTAAGTTCATCCTTGATTGAGAGAGCTGCCCTTGAACAATGTCCTCCTTCTGACTTAATCTTCTTCTTGGTGATTGTGCTTCTTCTTTCACTTATTCTTCAATCTGATCAGTAGTACCTTCAATAATCTATTCAACATGTGTTGGAACATCAGTCACCGATGTTGGAACATCGCAGCTCTCAACTTCACCCGCTTTCTCTGATGTTGGAACATCATATCATTTCATTGCTTCAAAATTAACACCCTCAGTCTGTATTGCTGTTGGAACATCACTATGCTCAGCTTCTTTCACTCCATCAATACTTTCACCCCCTAGCTCCATGTCTGGTGTTGGAACACAGGCTTATTCACCACCCAGATTATGATCTTCTCCAGCCACATTTACTGATGCTTGAGCATCTGAATCTCTAATCACATCGGGCTCATTTATTTGCATGTCCACATCTTCTCTACCAGTCTCCATACTCTATGTTGGAACACAACCAGTATCATTGCCTTCCAACTCTTCATCATCCTAAACCAGAATACTAGGAAGAGCCATTTCTCTTATATATTCGACCATCATCTCTTCACCAACTAGTCATCACATGAATCACCATAATGTCTTCAACACCAACTTCTAACATATCTCCACAACTTCTATTAGTTGTTCACTTTTTATTCTTTCTGATTTTTTTATTTTTTATCTCTACACAAAAAAATTTTAAAACATATATACTACTAAATAATAGCTTTAAGGAAATACCTCAAATCTGACAAACACCTAAGTGTTATCTGAGGAGCTCAAGCGTAGCAGTGCCCAACCAGTTCAATGAAGGCCTAAAAGTTTCCAATGTTGGAACATAGTAAACTACCACTTCTTTCTTCTCAACCAGTTCTCGAATACAATGAAGGCTTGTATCAATGAGCTTTGTCCAAGAATTCTGTACTGTATTCTTTGAGATGTCAATAGCTCTTTTGTTGTCACATAACACTATTATAAGTCCTTCTTTAACTCTATAATCATTCAACAGTTGCTTCATCAATAATAATTGTGAACAAAAACTTCCACCGATAAATAAACATCCACATGTGGTGCTTTTATGATCATCTGCAGTACCACTCCAATCAGAATCACTATAACCAACCAGATGAGAGTCTTGATTCTTAAAATACCAGATTCCATACTCAAAAGTCCCACTAACATATCGAATTATCCTTTTAACTACAGTCAATTGAGCTTCCTTTGGATCAGCCAGAAATCTTACAAATACTTCCACCATAATCATCTCAAAGTTGGCCAGCATCAAAGTCACACTATCTTGTACCAAGGATGATGAAGTAGACCTAAAGACCATAACCAAAACAAGTAAGGTACAATCTATTCCCCCTCGACGATAAGCTTTCTGAATAGGAAAGATAGTGAGTCGCTCATACCCACCATTGGTATTTTTTTATCCATACAAACCATCTTGAATCAATGATATACTTCCTCATTAACCACACCATGTAGGGGAGCACTTTTGAAAACTTTTTGGTACATCATAAAATTCATAGTGTAAGCCATAGCAAGGAGAATGCAAATAGAATCTAACCTGGCAACTGGTGCAAATGTTTCATCAAAATAAACTCCTTAAACCTGAGTGTAGTCCTGAGCAACTGACCTTGCTTTATTGTCATTGGGTTTGAATTTCCCAAGTTCTTCTTGCATTACCACAATCCAATACTTATCAAGTAGAACCTCTTTGTAATTCTGGGGTTCAATAAGGGAAAGAAAACATTGTAGACCAGCGAGTTCCCTATAATTAACCTGAGGGATCAATAAAGTCCTTCCTCTGCTTGATTTAGCCTGCACTGATGTTAGAACATGGAAGAGTTCTGGGGAGGATGGTGTTCAAACATTGCTGAAGTTATAAGAGTCATCAGCTTCATCTGTAAGATCTACCTCATCTGATGTTCCAACATAATTACACCCATGATCTTAGAAGTCATCCGATGTTGGAACATGGATACTCGTAAGATCTACCTCATCATATTCGACACTCAAGCAGTTCACTTCTTGTTCCAAGAAGTAACATTTTTCTGATGACCGAATACCAGTAAGCATTTTGTTGTTGCCATGTTTCACTATGCACTTCTCCTTATGGAATTCCACTGTCATATTATCATCACATAGCTGGTTGATACTTAGGAGATTAGCCTTTAGATCTTTCAACAATAGAACACTAGTGAATACGGGGAATCCTTCAATATGCAGTTCACCTTTTCCAACCACCCGACTCTTCTTTCCATTGCCAAACGCAACAAAACCACCATCATATGGTTTGATGTTTGTCAGAAATTCCTGAGTTCCAGTCATGTGGTGAGAGCAACCACTATCAAAGTACCACGAGTCTCTAGAATGTGCAATAAGGTAAGTATAAGCAACACAACAAGTACTAGTGCATTTAATAACCCATACCTTTCTGACCATCCTTGATCTTTGGACATTGTCAATATTGGAACATACCGATAATTGTCGTCCAGTCATTATATCCCTGAGCACTTTATGGCATTGTTCCTCTATATGACCTTGATACATACAGTAACTACAGATGAGAGGTTTGTGTTGATGAGCCTTGATCACCTTTCACTTTATTTCTCGAATCTCCATCTTGAAATCAATTGTACTACCCGGTGAGTTGTCATATCTAATTCCTTGTCGATCTCCAAGTTCTTTCCCATGGTCAGAATATCATCAAGTTTTGTCTTACCAGTGTTCAACTTGGTAATTGCTGCTTCAGCCATCTCAGCTCTCTTAGTTGTTGAGCTTAGACTCAAATTTAAGTTCAACAACTAGAACTAGCAATTCCTCTCCTTCTCAGCCAGTTGATTTTTCTCTTTCTTCAACGACTTGTTTATATCAGCAACATTCAGCCAGATGTCATACATTTTTTCATATGCTGTGTAGATCTCTTCATCACTCATAACTTGCCCTTCATCATCACTAGAAGTATCAATGAAACCTGTGTTGGAACATACATCCTCATTTTTCTTTGGCATGTTGAAATATACATAATCATTTTTCTTTGGCATGTTGGAACATACATCATCATCTGATCCACCGTGAACTTTTTCTCCAAATGCCATATAATTGCTTGTAAGTTCATCTTCGTCATCTTCTTCATCTTCACTTCATGAGGTGATGTATGATTTTCTTTGCTTCTTTCGGGTATTAGCACATTCAACCTGGATATGGTCATATCCTTCACATTCTCTACATTGTATTCTTCCAAACTCCTTTGCTTCACCACCTTGATTTCTAGCAAACAACTGATTTTCTTGTTCCAAATGTGTTCCACGACCATTACCAAGGTCTTGTGCTTGAGGTCTATTTCCACCAAATATTTCTTTTGATCTCTTGTCTACCACATTCTTCAGCATTCTTGAAAAATTCTTAGTGATAAGAGCAAGTCCTTCAGTTTCATTATCACTATCAAATTCATAGATGACCCTTGATGATGAGGTTTTGAAGGCCAACTCCTTCTGGACTTTCTTTACAGGTTGTTGCATTGTCATTTCATAAGTCTGTAGTGATCTCATTAGCTCATCTAAGGTCATGGTGGCTACATCTCTTGCTTCTTCTATGCTGCTACTTTCATAGAAAATCTTTTCTGAAGAGATCTCAAAGTCTTATTAACCAACTTTGCGTGCTTGTAAACTTTCCTAAGTTGATATGCCAAATTGGAGATGTCTTTGAGCTTCCCATTGAATATAGCAATAGTATCATCCTCCTCCGTCTTCAGTTTCTCAAACTTTTTAGCCAACATCTATAGTTTGGATTCATGTACACCACTTGTTCCTTCATGAACAGTCTGCAAGATATCCCAAGCTTTCTTTGCCCGGTGGCATGTTGAGATGAGTTTAAATTGATTTTCATCCACCCCTGTGAAGATAGCATTTAACGCCTTTGAATTTGCCAATGAAGCCTTCAGTTCACCTGGAGTCCATGTAGACTTGTCTTTGAGTTATCGCTTCTTCGTACTCGATTCTCCTTCTTTCTCCTTTGAACTAGTTTCAGCATCTACAGTAAGAGGACTCCATTCAGTTTCAACAAAGCGTCATGCCAATTCATCCAGTGAATTTATGGACACCCGCATCTGAGCCTTCTAGTAGTTGTATTTTGTTCCTTCCAGCACTGGTGGCCGAGACACAGAAGCTCCTTCTCTGGTTGCCATTAGTAAAACCGGATCACACTTTCCTTGACAAAACTAATGCACAAATAAGTGACCTCGCTCTGATACCAATTGAAATTTAGTTTTACCCAATTAATTCAATTATCACTACTGTGTTCCAACATAACCTATCTAACCAAGTATGCAATAAAGTAAAGCATAAAGACACAAGACTTGTTAAGCAGTTCGGTAAAATCCACCTACATCTGCGGGGCATGGCCCAGTTCAGAATGAATCCACTAATCAGAAAGCTACAGTACAAAGTACACCATACAATTATACTTATCTTATCTAACTATAATGTGAATCCTGCAAGCTCCCCTTGCTACCTATCCGCCTTGATCAGACTCCCTCTGACCTCGAAACTCATCGACGCTGGATCTTCTCATCCCGAGGAATTAAGGTATACAATTCTGAACTTTGAACAACATGTTAAGTATGTTGGAACATATAATTTTGGCTCTTGCAATACTCTTGAAAGATATAAAATTTGTATGCAGATTTTTTCTATTAAGTCTGTGTGTCTAATGCAGTCGTGATGTCCTATTTATATAGTCCATGAGCATATCAGAACCCTCCATGATTATCTCCATAATATTCCTATTCCTTATCTGCTTCTAAAGCATATCCAAATCCCATAAATAAAAGGATCTTTCGTATCTTAAATATCCCATAAATCCTTTTCCATAATTATAGGGATTTTTCATAAACCCAGTATGCTTCTACCACATGCCTA
Source organism: Rubia yunnanensis (assembly GCA_037428765.1). Lineage (NCBI taxonomy): Eukaryota > Viridiplantae > Streptophyta > Magnoliopsida > Gentianales > Rubiaceae > Rubia > Rubia yunnanensis. The sequence goes on along the minus strand of CM075069.1, from coordinate 55,736,144 downwards.
ACATAAAATTTTTGAATTCACAATCTTCCATAAATCAATATCACCAAAATATTCTTTTCATCGGTTAAACCCTTTTACATTTCAGCTTTCCGTGTTACAACATACACAGTCTTCGTACGCATAAAGTTTATTCCATCTCCAATTTTGATACACATGAAGTCATGTGCAAATATAATTCATTCTCCACATAATATTCTGATTACAATCAAATCCCTTAGAGATGGGAGTTATCAAATCTAATCCCTTAAAGAAAGGAATTAAAATATCACATCCATATCTCATTCGAAAGAATATTTATCGCATCGATTCCAATTTCCATAAATCCAGTCCAATCCCATAAGTATAGGAATTGATATATTCTTCAATAAAAACACCATGGACGAAAATACTTCTTCTCTGATTACAACTCTAAATTCCTTATATCACCAAAATTACCTTCTTTGATGTTTCAACACAACAATTTCATATTTGCATAACTTCCACAAATTGCCAACTAGATAAATATAGACTTTACATTAATATTTAGCTAGTGCTTCAGTGTAAATGGGTTTATCCCATATCTCATGTTTTAATCGCACATTGTGCAAAATTGAGCTTAATAGAAAGGGGAATGAAACCCTATAAACCCTCGTCCTAGCTACAATTTATTCATACAAAAAAGACTAAACATTCTTGCAACATTGTCGTTTCTCATGCTTTTTAAGTGAAATTGTTCAAAAAATATATCATTACTATTACTTGAAACCAATGAGATGTCTTCGAGGTCATTGATGTGGAGTTTGAGGTGCAATTTTATGAATTTTAGGCTTGAGAGCAAAGATCGTCAATGTTTTGAAACATACATGAACCGACCAATTAATTTTGTACAAAGCCAAGAGAGTATGTTGGCGGTGACAAGATCATAGTTTCTAGAGTGACTTAAGTCAATTTTAAATAGAAATTTATTAATTGGCTGGTTTTATTAGTGCGGGCAAATGTCGTGCATTGCACAACGACAATTGAATTATTGTTTACATCAAACCACATATCCTAAAATCAATGAGTCCAACAATAAATCACGTAAATGTATTCTCAATGTACATTTTTTGAAGTGGTCATATGGCATGCATTGCACGACAAATATTAAACTAGTGTTTACATCAAACTATATTTCCGTTAAATAGTGAACCCATGTATAAAACTCATAATTCGATCTGCTATGTACATATATGTAACTCAATCTGGGTGATGGAGATTTGGTAGCATTCATGTGCACCTCCTTCGTCATAGAAATCAGAGATATCTTTAGGAAGGTTTTTCAAATCAAAGCTAGGAATCATGGGAGCCAAAAGATTAACGGTTTCAGTAACTGCCCCACACTTCATCTCCAAAGCTACTTATACTACTCCCTCCTCCATCCCAGATGAAATGGCATAAAATAACATATATGATATCATTAATGTTTTAAATTTACCGTGCAAATATTGTGCATTGCCAACGGGAGTTAAAACTGGATTTTACATAAAATGTGGCAGTGATAAGATCATAGTTTCTAGAGCGGCTAATATCTATTTTAGATTTAAAAATAAGAATTAGGTGGATTTAACTAGTGCAGGCAAATGTCATGCATTGCATGATGGCCACTAAATTATTTTTTGCATCAAACAACATATTTTAAAATTAGGTCCAACTATAAACCACATAAACTTATTCTATGTGTACATACTTACTATGGTGCCCTAACAACTCTCTATTTTTGAATGTTTATAAAAATCGGTAGTAAGTGCATGAACACTTTTTCGTTCAAACCCCAAGAATACTCGTTATGTGAGGATTGTGATGCTGGAATATATAAACTCTTACAATATTCTCACACACTATATTGTAGTTATATTGTAATATTCCACACACTATATTGTAGTTATATATATTTAAAAATGTGATGATAAGCAATTATCATTTAAAAATTATTAAAATTTAGAAAATAAATAATGTGAAGATAGGTATGTTGTTTCTACACACAATAGTGTAGGGATAGATAAGATCTCATATAAAAGTGTTTTATTCGATACAAATGATTACCACATCTTGTGTACATACGGTGTTGATCTCTGATCAACGGATAGAATAATTGTTGATTTTATTCATCCAGCTTGTGAATCTAAAGTTGAGAAAAATAAAAAAAATTATCTTTTGATTTTCCTTTTTTCGTGTGTTTTGATCAGAATTGCGGTAAAATTTAAGTGTCTTTTATCTGTCAAATTGATACCTGGGATTGGTAAATACTGGATTTTCATATATGTGTTGTGATCACATTGTAATTTGAGCCTAGAATTTCAACCATGGGTAAGAGTTCAGGGGCTCCTGTGAAATGATAGCTGCAGTCAATTGTCCGAAAGAGTTCATGTTGAGAAGGGATTGAATTGATGAGTTGATATTTACTTGCAAAGTAACCAAGTGCTTTTGTCGCGATAAACACCGGGGGATCCTAGAGATAGCCGAGAAGAGGAGGAGAGGGAGTTGGAGAAGGAGGAGAAGGGTGTTAAGATTAAGGACATCAAGACTGAGGATGATCTGCATCATCATCGTCATCAGTTTAACAGCTATAGTTATGGTGATGTTGGGGCACTCACTAATGAGATCAAATGAGAATCTTCAATGTTTTGAGAGGTCATGCGGATAAGAAGATTGTGGATAGTCATGAAGATGTTTGATTTTTATTTTCCTTCAATAATCTGTGTGATTGATGCGCATGGAAACCTTCAAGAAGCCCAACTACCGGATTCTTAGCACTGACCTGCAAAAACAATTCCCAAGAGATGCTCCGGGGGGAAGCCCTCCTATGATAAAGTCAGCCCCCAATCTGAGTAAAAAGAAATAATAGTGAATGAATCAAAATGAATGACATACCTTTATATTTATACTAATTAAACCCTAGCAGTTATGGCATGTAACCGCAATTCTTATTAATTATGTATTAAATGGAAATCTTCTCATTTATGACTTAACCCTATTGGGCTAAGCTAACCTAAAGATAATATTTAATGATTTGGGTTGCGGCTCAACTCTAACTTCATATGAGTATCATCAAAAGCCCCCAGAGAACTCGAGGCATGATAACTATGTTCGAGTATTCAAATCAACTTAACTTCAAATACGTTAACATTGTAGGAATGTCTTAGTTCTCTTAATACATATCCTCGAATATATCGAGTTTTCCTCCCTCGCTCAAAGGGCCTCACAAAATCTTGTGCTCCCAAGCTACGTATTTTCTTTAAAAAGAGGGAGTCTAATATCGGGCCCCGGCATCGATGATCGGCTGAGTAAAAAAGTCTAAGATTCATAAGCGAGGCTTAGAGCAAGCATATAACACCAGTGCCAGTGTTCTTTACTTAAAGTCTGCACCAACATGATGACCTAGACTAAAGAGTTTCAGCACTTGATTCTCTTTGGCCAAGACTAAGGAATTTCTTTTTCGTTACCTTTGTAGTGTATGAATCTGAAGGAATCATTAGAAGATTTTTGTTATCATTTGACTACGACTAACCCCCGAGTTGATGAGGGTTAAGCGGGGCTTAACCAACGGCAATGGGGATTTAGAATTCTAGTACAATAATAGTCACCCAACCATACTAGGCTTGGAGATTTTGGCCCCCTTTAATGAGGTGGTGGAGCGAAACAAGTATGCCAAGGAAGAAATCAATTCCTTCGAGGGACTATCGAATCCCGTGATACGGTGTTTAAAGGTCTTGCACAACGATTCTTACCTCAGGGGTGTAATTATTGATAAAGCTCCATCATTGAGTCCCCCATGGAGTCTTCGAGAGAGTTTATCCTTGTAGCACATATATATATTATTTGATGTGTTGTACATTTATCGAGGTTCGGCTGAAGTAGCTTTGCTCGATCAAGTCTACAGAGTTTTAAATTTGACGTAGATTGGGATAATGTTGAGTGGGTCATTGTTTAAAGTGTAGCACCAAACATGTAGGTCATCATAAATCTTATAGTTGAATGTAGTGTTGGCCATATAATTCCATAGTAATGACTTTGGAATCGAGAAGGATGTCCTTTGAATTTTGGCGGTGGTCACCTTGGGTTCACTACCCCCCCCCAGTCGAAGGACATCTATTATTACTGATAACGTCTCATCCCTAGAAGACTTTGTCATCACTTCCTTTTTGCCATTTGTATCTTGAAATGTTGTAACCAAAGTTATCGTGACCATATAGAGATCATACATTTTATATTGCCCCCTAGGGGTTATAAAATATTTTTGCACATTTAATTCTCTTGACTGTATTCATGAAGCTAGCTTACTGTTTGTTCAGCTTTTTAGAGCCCGACGTAGGCAGGAGCAATCGAGTAGCCTTAATCATTGGAGGATCAAGTAACCTCTAGGGGGTAGAGATACACTCGATAACTAAGTTCTTTTTATTCCACTTCATCATATCTGACGTAAGTGGGAGTTTTATATATATATATTATTAATGAGAAGGGGGGAAGAAAATATTCCAGAGCCCACTTTGGAGGAGGAGATTCGATGGCCCCCTTGTGGAGGAAGAGATTCAATAGCCCCCCTTGTGGAGAAAGAGATTCGATAGCCCCCGTGTGAAGGAAGAGATTCGATAGCCCCCTTGTGAAGGAAGAGATTCGATAGCCCCCTTGTGGAGGAAGAAATTCAATTGCTCCCCTTGTGGAGGAAGAGATTCGATTGTCCCCCTTGTGGAGGAAGAGATTCGATAGCCCCCCTTGTGGAGAAAGAGATTCGATTGCCCTCTTGTGGAGGAAGAGATTTGATAGCTCCCCTATAGAGGAAGAGATTTGATAGCCCCCATGTGGAGGAAAAGATTCGATAGCCCCCCTGTGGAGGAAGAGATTCGATAGCCCCCTTGTGGAGGAAGAGATAGTGTTCTCAAGGAAACGTCTCCTACCCTCGAGATCAAGGAAGAATATATTCCAGAGCCCCCTTTGGAGGAAGAGATTCAATAGCTCCCACCCCTGTTGGGTCATGGTCACAACTAGGAATTCTACATTCACTGTTTTTGGGTCAGAGGGCCCCTCGAGTATAAGATCCTCTTTGACCTTCAATTTTTATAGTTTCCATGTACTAATGTACAAAGTTTTATATTATTTTTGCAATTTATATTCATCCTCAAATATTGCATTTTATTTGCTCGACCCTCGAGCATATTTACATGCAATGTTGAAAATAAAGGTAACTCGAGTGTAGTGCATAGCTTTCATTTCATTTTATTATTTGCAGTGACGGGATAAGAAGTATGATTATCAATATAAAGTGTGCAGCGCATAGCCTGCCACCTGTCAACGATTGCAGCGTATAGCCTATATAAAATTTGGATTAATATTAGGAGTGCAACTTATCAACATACAACTCAAATCATTAGTCGCAGCGCATAGCATACGAGGATGGAAATAGTACAAAAAGTGCCGCTTATCAGCTTTTCGCTCATATCTTCGAGAGTGCAGCTTATCAGCTTTTCACTCGGTTCATCAGCCTTAGCTGGAAAAATATATGAGAGCTTTTAGCTCGAGTTCTCAGCCTTACCTGGAAAGATATACGAGAGCTTTTAGCTTGAGTCCTCAGCCTTAGCTGGAATAATATACAAGAGCCTTTAGCTCGAGTCTTCAGCCCTTGGTTGGAATAATATACAAGAGCTTTTATCTCGAGTCTTCAGCCCTTGGCTGGAATAATATTCAAAAGCTTTTAGTTCGAGTCTTCAACCCTTGGCTGGAATAATATAAAAGAGCTTTTAGCTCGAGTCTTCAGCTCTTGGCTGGAATAATGTACAAGAGCCCTTGGCTCGTATCTTCGAATCATCGCTTAAGAGCAGGAGCGAAACCGTTAAACTTGGCCTTATCAGTGAAATAACCATCGAACTTGGTCTTTTCGACACAGTGAATAATACTTGGACATGATAGCACTGATCGCCTCTGAAGATAATAAGAGCAACAACTATATCAATAATCTGGTATCGATTTGTAGTGGACATTTTCTCCGAGGTGCGCTACTCCCCTCAATCGAAAGACACTAGCCCCTTTGTTTTCGAAAGAAGGCCACAATAATATAAAGACCAATCAGAGTGAACTATCCAATCACTTCATGCTATAATGCGTCCACAATTCAAAAGAATAACGAATACCACACCATCAGAAAAATATCGAAAACCATCCTGAGTAATATAGATGCTTAAATAAAGTAGTTCCTCAAAAAAATAACACATGTTGCACCAATCCTCCCATTTGTAGTCAAGGAAATTGTATGATCATACAGGTTAACGTAACACTAACTCCAATTTCAATTATCATGTCAGATAAAACATCGGTGAGGTATCAAGCTACTTACAAAATTTTCATTAAGCTAAAAATTCTAGCAGCATATACTCATATATGAAAAGAGCAAGTTCAATCACATCGAACACTTAAGCTCAAACCTTTTTCCCATGGAAGAGATATGGTTTTTATAACCATCTAGGGGGTCAACCATCCTAGTACTACTCTTGCTCAAGCACGCTTAACTTCAGAGTTTTGATGGGATCCGGTGCGTTAGTACTGGTATAATCGTACCTAGGCTTTTAGACCATGTTCAATGTTTTATAAATAGATAATGGTATTTAAGCACAAAGTTAGGCCCATCATATCAAGAGTCATGACAAATGATGCAAGATAATAGAAGTAATATCATGTAATCACATATTCTCAGTATCAATATCATGTAATAGAGCCGTACCTAGGCCTTTAGGCCATATTCGATGTCATATAAACAAATAATAAAATTTAAGCACAAAGTAATGTCCGCATTATCCATTGTCACGATAAATGATGCAGGGTAACAAAAGTAATATCATGAAAGCCAATAATCTTAATGGCAGACAAAGTATCAATTACTTCACCAAAATCATAACATGGCAAGTAAATTATTAGTGCAAGAGTTTGGAAATAGTTTTTAGCATGGCTTTGTTCACATATCTTAAGAGTTACGTCAATCTTCTCTTATCTGTAATATCCATTAATCAAAGCAATATAAATGTCTTAATCTAGCTCTGTGTCTTTCTCTTTAAGGAAGTCAAGTAAGGTGTAACCTCCTTCAACCTGGCCTTCGCTGCGAAATAATTGATGCCTAGTTATTGCCCCCAAATTATTTTTAAAATCTGATAAAAAATATTTAAAATAATTTTAGTCCATCCTAAAAATTCATTTTTTGATGCCACTAGGTTTGCTTCAATTCAAGTAACCATATCTATAAAAAAATGCAAAAAATTTGTTTTACTACCCCGAGCTGAGTTTTGGTAGAATACAAAAAACTCACCAACCGTTTATATTATCATTTATTAGAAGAACACAAAGATAGCAAAAGCCAGCACAAAGATAGCGAGAGCTAACAAAGCGGGTATAAATTTTCACTCAACATTTGCATCTAGAAACACATGTGATTAACAAGTATGTAAATAGTTCAGAGTCAACTCATTCGCCCATATCAAAAGGGATCACAAACTGTAACAATATAATAGAGAACAACACTTATCCTCAGGGCAGCAAGGTTCTCTTTGCACTCACTATGGAAAACACTTAGAAAGGACTACAAGAAGCACAATCAGCAGTGTCATAACAATGCTGGACCAGAAGTGTTGTATCTTAGAAGACACATCTTTGTTTTTAGTAAAGGGCATAGTATATTTTTTTTATACCCCATACATAAGAGACAACTTGTTCTATTATAGCAAACCAGCTCAAAGAAAGTGCTAGCTCATTAGCTTATGAAAACACAAATCAACTTACTGTCCTCTATTCAGTGGGGGGAGCATTTGCAAGAGCTGAAGGGCAACTGTATTATCTCATTAAAATATCGAAACAAACAGTCTCCAACTTGCATTGCACTTACTATTATCTCATGCAGAGAATATAATCGAGGCATATAGTTATACATGAAAGTGCAAGCATGGTCATATTAACATGTTTTGTCCCTTTATAAGCTTATTAAAAATAACTTGGTAGAGAAAATTCAGTTTCAGTCTAAATAATGTTCACAAATGGAGGATAAGATCATCAAATGAGAGAAGCTACCTTTGCAGAAAATTCATTTTCAAAACATCTATTTGTCTTCTGAGCAAGAAATTATGTGTTAAGGAAATAGAAACCATTTCCTTGTAGGAAATGTTATAAATAGTAGTTACCTTATAGAATTAGTTTCCTTATAGAATTAGTTATAGATAGTAATTCCTTATAGACTTAGAATAGTATTCCTGTTAGATTTTGGTTTGTTGTAGCCCTATATATTGTAATCTTCATGATTGATGAGGTGTGTCTAATATCAGTACACCATAATAAAGTCTTTTATATTCTATCATGGTATCAGAGCTTAAAATCCTGAAACCCTAAAAGAAAATTCCGTTGCCATTTTTCCCGAGCTCCTGCCGCCGCCAACGATAGTGTGTTCCTCCACGTGCCGCCGTTGTGCCACCGCTGAAGATCGTCGTTCGTTGACCATGGCCGCCGTCTGCTGCCCTTACCAAATCACACGTGCTGCCGTCGATCTCCACGCGCCGCCGCTCGTTCAACGTGCCAGTGTGTCTTACCGATCCGATCTGCCACCGATTATTGTACCTGCTACTAATCTGTACCTTATTTTACATTATGTATGCCTCCAGAAGTGATCCTGAAGAACAGTTCAGTACTGATGTTGGTTTTGAGACTACTACGCTTCAGAACATTAATAGCCATGAGGTAATTGTGACTTTACTGAAACAGTTGCAGTTGCAATCTAGCCCTAAGATACCTATACATGTTGGTCATTTGTCGACTGACCCTTACTTCATTGGCTCTTCTGACGGGTCTGGTTTGGTTATTGCACACATCATCCTGAAGGGTAAAGAGAATTACCTTGAATGGTCTCCTACAAATACTGATTTTACTGAAGTGAAATACTACTCTACCACTACTATTAGTGCTAATGAAGTTAAATACTGCTCTTACTGAATTCAAATATTGCTCTACCAGCTGTTATTGTTGTTGCTACTACTTTTACCCTACTTAGATTTTTTTTTAAAAGATTTTTTTGATGATTAGCAATTGCATAATCTTCTTTGCAAGTTGGGCATTCTTGCCATCATGCTCCAACTTGAGGGAGGGTGTTAAGGAAATAGAAACTCTTTCCTTGTAGGAAAGGTTATAAATAGTAGTTTCCTTATAGAATTAGATATAGATGGTAATTCCTTATAGACTTAGAATAGTATTCCAGTTATACTTTGGTTTATTGTAACCCTTTATATTGTAATCTTCATGATTGATGATGTGTGTCATTGATTAATATCAGTGCACCATAATAAAGTCCTTTATATTTTATCATGGTATCAGAGCCTAAAATCCTGAAACACTAAAAGAAAACTCCGTTTCCATTTTTCCCGAGCTTCTGCCACCGCCAACGACAGCGCGTTCCTCCACACGCCACCACCGTGCCACCGCTAAAGCTCATCGTTCATTGACCACGGCTGTTGTGACCTAGCGGCCACCGTCTGCTGCCCTTACCGAATCGCACGTGCCGCCGTCGATCTCCACGCGCTGCTGCTCTGATCTCCATGCACAGCCGCTCTTTCAACGTGCTGCCGCTCGTTCAACACGCCGGTGTGTCTTGCCGATCCGATCTGCCGCCGGTTATTGTACCTGCTACTGATCTGTACCTTATTTTACATTATGTCTGCCTCCGGAAGTAATCCAGAAGACCAGGCCCGTACTGATGTTGGTTTTGAGGCTACTACGCTTCAAGACATTAATATCCATAAGGTAATTGTGACTTTACTGAAACAGTTGCAGTTACAATCTGGCCCTAAGATACCTATACATGTTGGTCATTTGTCGACTGAACCCTACTTCATTGGCTCTTTTGACGGGTCTGGTTTGGTTATTGCACCCACCATCCTGAAGGGTAAAGAGAATTACCTTGAATGGTTTCCTGCAAATACTGATTTTACTGAAGTTGAATACAACTCTACCGCTACTACTATCGCTAATGAAGTTAAATACTGCTGTTACTGAATTTGAATACTGCTCTACCAGCTGTTACTGTTGTTGTTGTTACTTCTACCCTACTTATATTTTTTTAAAAGATTTTTTAATGATTAGCAATTTCATAATCTTCTTTGCAAGTTAGCATTCTTGTCATCATGCTCCAACTTGAGGGAGGGTGTTAAGGAAATAGAAACTCTGTCCTTGTAAGAAAGGTTATAAATAGTAGTTACCTTATAGAATTAGTTTCCTTATAGAATTAGATATAGATGGTAATTCCTTATAGACTTATAAAAGTACTTTATTATGGTGCACTCATTTTAATCAATGAAATTGATTTTATTATGGTGCACTGATATTAATCAATAACACACCTCATCAATCATGAATTACAATATATAGGGCTGCACCAGTCTACCGCTTTCAATGCAGCGAGACTTCGCCGATTGAGAATATACTTTGAATAGATAGTAACAAGAAGGCATTTTTACTCTATTCCTAGTGGGCTTGGAAGGAAAACTACATAGCGAAATGGTCCTACTTCTCGCATTAACTCCATCGACAGAGCAGCACCTTACGATGTTTATGACCAATCGGATCCTGACGTACCAGTACGTACCAGAGGAGATTATGATTATGTTTTTTAAACGACAAATATCAGACATTTGCGATTCATATTTTTTGGGAAACCAAGAAAAATTTTACCTGGCTGGGCAGGACACTCTGAGTCAAAAGTAAAGAGCCTGTAACTAGCGAGCACAAATATAAGAAACCTTTGAGGAGAGCATGATTGTTTAATGCATGATAAAAAATATCCGGATGATATTGTGTATGGTATAATATTTGGAAACAATTGTGGAGGACGCATTTTCTAATTCTGTTTAGAGAATTTTTTTAAAAAAACATGATAAAAAATATCCGGATGCAATTGTGCATGGTATAATATTTGGAAACAATTGTGGAGGACGCATTCTCAGTCTTTTATATTTTTTTCTAATTCTATTTAGCATGAATGTGTCCTCGAATTTAAAAAAAACAATTCTACCACGTGGCGATCAGATATATGTGTGTATATGTGTGTATATGTGTGTATATGTGTGTATATGTGTGTATATGTGTGTATATGTGTGTATATGTGTGTGTATATGTGTGTGTATATGTGTGTGCATATATGTGTGTATATATATGTGTTTATATGTGTATATATATGTGTATATATGTGTGTATATATATGTATGTATATATGTGTGTATATATATGTGTGTATATATTTGTGTATATATGTGTGTATATAGAAGAAGAAATGGAGGACGCATTCCATGAATGCGTCCTCAAGGACGTGGCAATTGGAAACAGACTGGAAAAAAACCATAATCAGAGGACGCATTACTCGAATGCGTCCTCTTCATTCCCTGACAAAAAAAAATCACCGAGGACGTATTTGTCAAATGCGTCCTCACAAAATCAGAAAACAAAAAAATGTAAAACTAAGAGGACGCATTCAACGAATGCTTCCTCCACACTTGTATCCGTGTCAGGTTACTGTAACCACAGTTATAGAATTTTTCCACCTTTGAGTCCAAGAGAAACCCGGGCCTAACAAGGTCAAACACATTCGAGCTTAATGAACAACCAAGAAGCGCCCCAAATGGCGGAGCTCATCCACCTGACTTTTGAGCGGGGATTTCTACTCCAAGAAGTCCAACTTCATAATTTTTTAGCACCTTTGTACGAGTTCATGATTTTAGTGTGCTATAAAATTGAGAAATGGACGTTGGTGTGCATGTTTTGTATTATGGATGTTGAGGGTGGAGGACGCATTACCATAATGCGTCCTCTTGGTGAGCATTTTTTTTTTCTGAAATGAATTAGAGGACTCGTTTTGGAAACGAGTCCTCTCTTTTTTCTTTTTCCGAAAATGTTTTTGAGGACTCGTTTTGGAAACGAGTCCTCTCTTTTTTTCTGTTTCCGAAAATCTGTTTGAGGACTCGTTTTGGAAACGAGTCCTCTGAGGTGGATTTTAATTTTTTTCTGAAATCAATTAGAGGAATTTTTTTATAGAGGACTCGTTTTGGAAACGAGTCCTCTGAGGCGGCCTAATTTTTTTTGGCCGAAAATGATTTTTTGAGCAGTCAGTTTGGAAACGAGTCTGCGAATCTGGCAAATTTTATTTTGGAAAGTATTTAAAGGACTCATTTTTGAAACCAGTCCTCAAATCTGGCGATAATTTTTTGTTCTCCGAAAGTATTTAGAGGACGCGTTTGTTAAAACAGTCTTCAAATCAGGCATTATGTAGTTGTTTGAAAAATTATGCGGAGGACTCGTTTTTAAAATGAGTCTTGAGAAGCTGCCCAATTTTGGTTCTCGGGCGATTAATCAGCAAGATGTAGGAAATTAGCAAAAATTTTCATAAATTTATTTCTCGGGAGCTCCTCAAACGAGTCCTGGAATAGGTATTGTTTTAACAAATGTTTTTGAAAATGTTGGAAATGAGATTTGTAATTAATTACGGTGCTAATTTAATTTGTAAATCAAATAATATTTATTATATTTTGGTAAATTTGGTAAATTAAGCGTGTGGAGAATTTTAATTATTGGGGAGAAAGCTTATTATAAAATCCTGCCCTGAATTCAGCAAGAGTGTGGTCTTCCAAATGAGTCGTGAATTTGAGTAATAAATTATCGTGGGTTGCTGCAATGTGTAACTTACTATTTCTGATCAACCTGTTTTCGGTCAAGATTGCGCATAAGCATACTTGTGTTTGTTTGATGATAATTTGGAAAATAGTCAAATAATAATTACGGGTCATGTTATTTGAATTTGTTTAACAAGTCTTGAATGTAGGTGCAGGTGCAGGAACGAAGTATTGCATAGTTAGAACGGATACAAATTAGCATAAATGTATAGTGCCGAACAATACGAGTGAAATGTAATGCAAATTAGTGTTGAATAGCATGTACTGTCCTAACGATGACCTCTGCATAGCTTCCCACCCGTTCCACACGGGGGAGGACGTATGGTCCTGGATGTCCGTCGTGGTACAGCCATCTGTGCAAGTTCATGTACTTCCTCATGTGGAGCTCCCCCTGGTATGTCCTCCTCCATTTTGTATCCCGCTTCCTCATTCGGATCACAATAGGCATGTGGAATACTACATGTATGTAATGGAGCGGTAGGCGACATGTATGGATGGCTGGATGTTGGAGTGACATATGCACTGTAATCTGATGTGTTCATATTGTACTGCGAGGGTTCCCCGGCTGATGGTCCGCAAATCGGTGGACTCGCATGTGAGGGTCCAGCCCTTGATGAACCAATGGGTTCCGTATGCCCCCTAGCACGAGGCCTCCGACCTCCTTGTCGACCAAATGGGGCCTGACGGTGGCTTCTGAGGTCAGTATATCTCACACCAGGGGGCGGTTCCTCACAGTGCACAAATGACTGATAGTGCTGCGGTCTAGAGGGCTGATGCGCATGTTGTAGACTACGTGTGATAACACGATGCATTCCCCTTATAACGTCCGCACAATGTGGGGGCCAACCATCCAAATTAATGTCTGACATGGTATGCAACTGTGTCATTGCCTGCAACTACAGAATCGAGATGAATATGTTAGATATATAATTTTGAGTAGCTCTGAAGTATTCTTGCTTAATAATAACAGAAATTTAGGAAATACCAAGTACTCCGCAGTTGCACCATCTCCATGGAAACCCTCTGTAGCTGTTACAGGCCATCCTGGCTGATCAATCATGAACACCGTCTTGCGAAAGTACCACTCCAAGTAATCACGGCTGGGTAAGTATGGATCTGCACTCCCTAGTGTGGGTACTTGTTGATTGGATCGATGTTCCCAAGCATCGAGATATCTTCTTAGTTCGACACGCCAGTCCGTGCCAGACCTTCCTCGACGGTCTCTAGAATGAAGTAAGTTGTACTCATCCTTACCGACCAACTGGGTGGGTATTGGTTGGATTAGGCCAAACTGCCTGAGAACACGATGTGCATGATGAAACTCTACGGCATGCCAGCAGATGAGGTCGACGGAAAGTAGCCAATTGTTTCTACCATCTGTACAGTACCGCGGGAGTTGTTCCAGGACATCCTCCGTATATGGCTGCCAAATGAACTGAGACAACATGCATGTGTCGTGGTTAGGTATTGGAAACCATTTTTCCCTCGAAGTCCAGAAATCAAAATCGAATTATTCCTATACCTGATTGTGGTTGAGAGATGTCAGTTGATCATGGTACACTTTCAAAACGTGCATTGGTGATTGTGAACAATCGTAACGGGCCCTCCACCTATGAGAAACCGAGTGAATTACATTAGCCAGAATATGAAATTGCATGTGTTTTAAAAATACCGCATACTGAGGAATTCGACATGTACCGGGAGCCTAGAGCACTCATCGTCATTGTCACCTGTAGTACACCGGCAGGTCGGATGGATGGTATGCGTTCCCATGCCCACAACTGCAAATCAATGCAATAGAACTGCCCATAAATATTAAGCACGTTATGTACAAATGACTATATTGACCAACAATTTTACCTGTAGCAAGACAAGTGGCCCGGATATGGATTTAGCTTATGGGATTGCCGCGTCGCATAAGGACCGGTACAAGAATGCTAGAATGGAACTACCCCGACTGTACCGATGTGCTGCACCGAGATCCATCAGTACGGATAAGTAGAGCAACGGGATGAGGTGGCCGGACGTGTCAGACATCAGCATTCCCCCAAGAAACAGCAGAAGGAAAACCCTTGCCCGCTGTTGGCATTGTACATCAGTGGGATCAGCGAGGAACGGGCTATGCAATAGTATTCCCAACCACCTGGCCCTAATGCGCCCCCCGCCCCTGATACAACTGGGGTCTGGTGTAGCTCCCAGGTAGTCTGTGCAAATGAGCTGCCAGTCCTCTGTACGCCTAACAGCGTCTGCACCTGTGACTGGGATTCCATCGATTGGTAGACCCCACAGGATCCCTACATCCTGCAAAGTGACCGTAGCCTCCCCCATCGGTAGGTGAAATGTGTGCGTCTCCAGACGCCAACGCTCCACTAGGGCAGTGATGAGGGAATGGTCAATTTGTATTAGTGCAGAATCCAGGAGTCCCTGAAATCCTGCTTCACGCACATACCGCATAACCGGTACTGGCAATCGATCGGTCCAGCATGGCCCATCGCACCGACGCACCTGCAGTGCCTCGTCCTCTAAATATCCGTTGTACAGGGCACGAGCACGGTGCTCCCGATGGAGGTACAACAAATCCTCCTCAATGGGTCCTGGATGATACATTGTTTCTCCCTGCGAGCAAATCCAACCCGAGTTAGAATTTTTTTTGCCAGAAGAATAGCACAGGTAAAGGTAATATTGCATAATGCGACACATATTTGCCAAATATAAGTAATACTGCATAATGTGCTACATATATCAAGTAATACAAGTAATACCACATCACACTACGAACAACAGACTAAGCATGCCCTCCCCTATCGTTGTACAATGCACCATATGAAGCTCTGAGGTAATATTACAGACACCATATGACACCCCGATACTAAGCACGGCCACGCCTACGGACACCCCTGGTGTCACCCGCCACCCTTTCATCCATCTGATTCCTTATCCTCCTCTTCGCAAACTGTCCACGCCTCCTGTTGCGAAACTTTTCTGCATCAGGAATCAACCTCCAGCGGGCACGCTGCCAGAGTGATGGATCTCGCACAGGCATGAAACCCTGACTGTATTGTTGGACATAAGTGGTCGTGTGATACACCCTGTCACATAGACTAGCAGGATCGTCACGTCCATGGCGACAAACGGCCAAGGCATGGGAACAAGGGAAACGGAATATTTGCCATTCCCGACAAGTGCACTCTCTTCTTCGGTATTTGACCGTGTAATTTCGTTCACTAATGCTCCCATCGATGTTCCTCGCAACAACCATATAAGTCTGCGATGCATGGCCGAACAAGGTGACGATATGTCCCTGTGCCAATGTATCCTGCTTTTGAAACTTTTTCCAGATCCTCCTGGGAAACACGAACCTGGATAAACGGGCAATATCTCATAATTCGCAAACTGGCATACAAACAAATATGAAAATGTAATTAATTGACAAAGTACCTCCAATTCGTAGCGTCTGTAAGCCTTTGTGTGAACATTTCAACCGTTCGTTCAAACGTCGCTTTGACACACGCTGTTATCGGGAGATGGTGTGCGCGCCGTAAACAGTTGCTGAAGCTCTCTGACAAATTCATCGTCAAAATTCCCTAACGCCGATCACCAACATCGAAAGCAAGACACCGCCTACTCCTATCTTGCCGTTCCAGCCAAGCCCAAGCAGATGGATCTATACTCTCCAGCTCCTCCTTGTACTCCCTCCACCTGCTCTCTCGCCTGGCACTACCAAGCTGCCACACCAGAGTCTTCATGACCGCATTCTTGAACTTCCCGCGATCGTGTGATAAGAAGTTGGACTGAAAATGCCGCAGGCAAATCCAATGGTATCTGGCTGGCTTCATCCACTCCTCCATATGTGTCATCGCATTTACAAGTCCAGCATGCCTATCTGATATGACACAGATGGGTCTGCTATCACCACCGACAACGTGAAGACGCAGCCTCCCCATGAACCAGTTCCAGCTTTCATTCGATTCCTCGTCGACAATTGCATAAGCGATAGGGAGGATGTAATCATTTGAATCGTGGGTCACAGCGACCAGCATTGTGGACTTATATGCACCTCTCAAAGGAGTGTCGTCTACGCTGATTACTGGCCTGTAATGGCGAAAGGCTGCAATTGCCTGACCAAATGCCCAAAACACAAATTTAAATTTCCTACACTCAGGACCATGTATTATGTCAGGTGCGTCAGCCCAATCGACAACGGTGCTCGGATTAGCCCTTACAAGCTCATCCATAAAAGTTGGGAACTGTTCAAAAGAATCTTCCCACGTTCCAAATACCATGTCAATTGCCTTCTGCCGAGCATACCAGGCCTTCTTGTAGGAAATCGTGACATTGAACTCATCATCCACTTGAGACTGTACATCTTTCACTGTGTATGAAGGGTTTACGTCAATGTGGTGGTGGATTGAACGGGCGATCATCACCGACGTCAGATTCACGTTACCCGTAGATCAACCAGCCCCAACACACCCATAGCTACTAGCCCATTTGGTGATCTTCCACATACCATGCGAAGCCTTTTTCGAAGCTCTGCAAACCCAAATACAATTCCCATTTCCTTCGACGACGTCCTTGCATTCCGCATACCATGTGCGTGACCTGCTCTCCAAGACCCTGTGTTCCCTGTTCATCATAGAACTCCACCGAGAAATAGCTTCAACCAACTGCGGCTTCGTCTGAAATCGCATACCCACGTCCACTTCCCCAGTCTCTTGAACATAGGTAGAAACTCCGGACCCAAAATAGGTAGGGTTATAGCTATCCTCATCGGGGCCCCCATAATCTCTATAGTAGGCCTGTGTATCTGGGTTTGCCAGAATATGAAACGACGTGGGTACATTGTTTGTGCACACCAATTGCTCCTCCTCGTCCCCGGGATTCGAATCGGTTGATAAGGAACGATCATCCTCAGTTCCACCGTCAAGTTCAGCTTCCTCGCCATCATCTTTGCTGCCATCATGCCGAACATCGCGGTCGCTAATGTCACCCACATAATCATTGGGGAAGACATTCTGCTCGCCATGGTCTACCACATACATACCACCACTTGTGGACGGCTGGGTACAATTCACGTGGCCATACCTACCAGGTTGGCTGGACTCACCAAATTCAAATCCTCGGCTACAGACAGGTGGTGGTATACTTGGTACAGCGGCGGAGTTCTGCACGTTGCTCAAAAATGACATGAACGTGCTTGCTCGTGCCCCATCATTAGCGATTGGTAACTGTTCTATAACAATGTAAAAATCCGCAGAAGACAATGACATTCGATCAACAATGTTGAAGAAGAACGTGGTTGACTCATCATCTTCCACAGGATAACATCGATAGTATACCGCGGAACCAATCAGCTCGGGACAACGGTAAAACATTTTCAAGGAACAACTATCTCTCACAAGGGCCAGTCTCGTGACAATTAAATCAACCAATTCTAAGTGGTTCAACCTCCTCTCGAGAGTCACAACTCGCTCCGGTATTGGAGGATCATAATACACTCCCAAACTCAAATCAAACTTAATCTGACCCCCTCTGTACATATACACCGTCAAAAACATCGCACAACTGCAACACACAAATACATAACTTCCTTCTCATTCCACATTCTTGTTCACAGTATCCTCAAATGTCATCACTTTTGCTACAAGCTCAATAGATCAATCACTGAACAATTCACATAACTACTTCGTTCAGTCACACAGGATTATTAAATGCAATGGACCAAACTTAATCAGATTAAAAGTACACACAATCATACACATACAATTAAATTAACTAAATTACTCCGGGATCTCAACGGATTATAATTCAACCCAAAAGCCAACAACTGACTATCCGCGGGTAAAACACACATAATCTTGGAACACGTTCGTATAATTATTTAGGGCGCAATTAACTACAAGAAAATGGATAACAGAGTGGGTGGGAGTCTGAGACTTACGGTGAATCTGGTCAAAGGTGACAGTCAGCGGCGGTCAACGCGGTCAACGTCGGGTCAACACGGTCAACCTCGGGTCAACGCAGGAAACGTCTGGTCAATGCAGTCAACATCGGTTCGAAGCGGTCAAGGTCAGGGCAACGCGGTCAATGGCGGGTAAACTCCGTCAAAGGTGGGTCTACGCGGTCCACAGCGGGTCAACGGCGTACGCTTCTGCCCGAATCCGATCTCTACAACCAAAATCCCATTACAAAGTCAGTAGTAATTAACAAAAACCCAAACAAAAATTGAGCAAAAAACCAGGGAACCATACCGGATCTTGTAAAAAATTTGAACTGCGGATGAAAATGGCGGAACGCCGGTAGCGCAATGCCGGAGAAGAGTGGAGAGGAATTCTCGGGATGGCAAGACACTGGCGGAATGGAGGCTAACAGAAGGGGAAAATTGAGAAATGGTGGAGGAGGAAGATGAAAAATGCTGGAAGTGGAAGAATTCGGCCAGATTTAAGCTGTTCGGAGGACGCATTACGGAAATGCGTCCTCGCCACGTGGATTCCTATTCGACCGCCCTTTTTTTATTTTGACCAGATTTTTAAAAAAAAATTCTGACGAGGACGCATTACGGAAATGCGTCCTCGCCACGTGGCGGAGCCCTATTCGACCGCAATTTATGACTTTGACCAGATTTTAAAAAAAATTCCAAGGAGGATGCATTACGAAAATGCGTCCTCGCCACGTGGCGGATCCCTATTCGACCGCCATTTTTTATTTTGACCGGATTTTTTTAAAAAACAATTCCACATGGCATCACCCCCCCCATTTGCCACGTGGCATCATCTCCATCACCTCATTTTCACCAGATTTTTTACGGAAAAATTTAATTGCCACGGAGGACGCATTACGGAAATGCGTCCTCTCCACGTGGCATCACCACCATTCACCACGTGGCATCACCTAATTTTTACCTGAAATTATAAAAAAATTATATTTCCACCGAGGACGCATTACGGAAATGCGTCCTCGCCACGTGTCATCCTCCCATCCGTCATTTGACAAGACAAGCCGG
Source organism: Rubia yunnanensis (assembly GCA_037428765.1). NCBI lineage: Eukaryota > Viridiplantae > Streptophyta > Magnoliopsida > Gentianales > Rubiaceae > Rubia > Rubia yunnanensis. The sequence goes on along the minus strand of CM075069.1, from coordinate 55,716,443 downwards.
AAGCTACTTGCTTCTATTCTCGTTGGGATTGGATATAGATAGATGGGGAATCTATAGATCGGGACGGGATTTCTGTTGGATCATTTGGACCTAGCGAAAAGGACGCATTTTCGTAATGCGTCCTCCATATATAAATGCTGTTTGTGGCAACTGTAGCCACAAACATAGCAATTTCTCCCTTTGTACACTGCCTGACTTTTGAACAGGGATTTTTGCTCATAGAAATCCAACTTCATGGCTTTTGAGCACCTTGCATGAATCTTGTCTTTCATGGAGGGCAACAGCAGATCCAGCTAATGCTTGCACTTAACAGTAAAACTTGATCCTTCTTCATCATTGGACACATAAGCATCAGAGTACAGACATACCATACGTCCTTCATTGGTTGACACTTATGAAGAAGGTCATGAGGACATTATGGGAGTCAAGACACCTTGAAGATACATCAAATTGCTCCTTCACCCTTGAACACGAACATTTCAAGCCGAAGCATATCTTACAATCAACTGTCTGGACCAAGAGGGGCATATCGATCGATAGCGGTGTGAAGCAAACAAGTCCTAGGTGCATGATGAGCCAACGTCCTTGCCACAAGAGCCCCTGCTTCTCGAGAACCTTTGTTGATGACCCTCGAGAGCTTGCCGAAACCAAACTCGAAACCTTCGTCAATCAGAAGAAGCTCAAAGCTTCCATCGAAGCAAGACTCCGTCGAAACAAGCTTCCATTGAAACAAGCTTCCATTGAAACAAGTTTCTCGATGAGGGATGCTGGTGATGCTCATTTAAGAAACCTGCGGCCAGCTCGATGGGATCCATCGAGAGGTTAAGGCGAGATGATAAGACCACAGCAGCAAGAGAGTTCCAAGCGTATCATATCATAACAGGACGAACAGAGTAAGCATATCATGTACTTAATGGCATGCATGTAAGCATATCATGCTCAAGCAGATAACACCCCTCACAAATCAAATCAAGAAAAGGAAAGAAAGAGTCTAAGCATATTCATGTCTGTGTTGATGGATTTTCTCCAATTCATTTGAGATCCTCACCCTATGATAATAACCAGTGGCGGAACTACCATGGCGCGTGGTAGGGCTCCAGCCCTACCTGAGATTCTGCCGCCATGGTAGTAGCAGTGATAAGTGGCTAATGAGCTTCCCGGCTCGCGTACGCATTTTTCCGGCAAAAAACGTATTTTTCCGGTGTAATATGCCGGGGAAGAAGGCCGGAACTGCCTTTTTTTTTGCCATAAAACATCAAAACAACGTCATTTTGGTTTAAGTCAAACGACGTCGTTTTGATTAGTGAATAAAAAAAAGAAATCGGATTTGGGTTTTGTTATTGGGCTAAAATTCAAAACTGGATGGCCCAAATAACAAAACCCAGTGTCTTGAACAAATGAGCAAATTTTTTCCACTTTCTTCAAAGCATTGAACGTGCAAGGAGTGGAGGAGCAGCTCCTCGCTGCATCCGCGCTGCTGCCGCTGCCGCCGCCGTTGTCCCGCCACCGCCGGACGCCACTCCGCCACCATCACCGTCCAGTCCTACCTGAAAAAAATTCCTGGTTCCACCACTGATAATAACCTAAAGGTTTCTGAAACACGTTCAAACCGCCATAACTTTGTTTGTCAGGTGCTCATCTAACAGAACTACTCTTATTTAACCTATTGCATATTACTGTTCATGTTCTCATAAGTCTCCAAGACTTCTACTTTTAAAGCATCACAAGTTTGCAATTTCATTTTCTTAAACCCTCATTTCATAATCTTGGGACTTCACCAAAAAAACAATAAAACATGAATCTATTTAACGAACCAAGCTTTACCATTAAAAGACGTGTTGTTATCAACCTTAGAGATTGATGTTCAATATAATTAATCAGATTTGAAGCATATTTTCAAGATTATTTAGCACATCAAAGATGCTGCCACTTGCAAGAAAGAATACAAAGATGGAGATCTTACGGCAGGAATGGAATGGTTCCAAATCCGTTTAGGAGACCTGGTGGTCTGTCTTTTATCTCCAATGCTTCAAAGTATGATGAAGGCTCCGGAGGTCAACAGACGAGGCCATTCTCGAGGATAAGGGCTTCAAAGGTGGGACGTCGGGAGCTTCGAGAGCTTCAAAGGCGGACGTCAAAAGCTTCGAGCTCATCGAGGGGTGCTTCTGTACCTTTCTGTGAGCTCGAGGGGATACAACAGCGAGGTCGAGACATGTTCCTTTCAGCTTCGAAAGCTTCGAAGGTGACGAGAGCTTAGAAGGCGGGCGCCAAGCTTCAAGCTCATCGAGGGATGCTTCCGTACCTTCTGTGTGCTCGAGGGGATTCAGCGGCGAGTTCGATGACTGCGGAAAGGTCGACGGAAGAGGTCGAGACCAAATAATGTGTGAGGTCACCGAGTTGGTAAATTTTGATGGAAGATTTTTTGAATTTTGGCGCCGGATCAACATACTTGGTGAATTTTGTTAGAGATGCATTATTAACAAAATATCTAGCCCGTGCGCGTGTAGTTCAAGCGTCGGATTTTCTTCTTTGTTGAGACGCGTGAATCTCACGCAATCAACGGCTGCATGTTATGGTCTTCAAAAATCTGCCGGAGACACGTGCTAGGTGTTGGGGAGAGACCACGACAGACCAAAAACTCAACGAAGAAGACAAAAAGGTTGGCCGACGATGACGAGGTCAACACTTGCCAGAAAGGACGAAGAGTTAGCCCTAGCGATGAGATCGCAACACACCGAAAAAGGTGCAAGTCGAGTTAACATAGATAAGTGTGTGCTGCTACCGGGAAGCTCCAAATTTAGCGGCGCAAAAGGGGATCGATCAGATTAAGAGCATATTATTTTTCTTAGAAATTGAATATATTATTTTTCTGATGGCAAAGTCTTGAGAAAGACGATCTTTTCATAGGCTTATGGAAAGACGGGATTTGATTAGAATATTAAAAGGTTAAAGGTCTTAGTTGCAATATTAAAATTTTAGTATGTAACATGTAGTAGTTATAAAATTTATAACCCGGTTCATGTTACCCGAAAATTTTATCTTAATTTATTCTAATTTACACTTTAAACCTTGGTCTTTCCATAACTTATGGAAAGACCGTCTTTCAAGAGACGGGCTCTTTTCTGATTCACTTTCATCCACTTAATCTTAAGAAATTACTTAAGAAATCACCATTTTTATCCCCACAGGGAAGAAACCACTTTTAACTATTCATTAGCCTCACTTAATTTTTTCTATCCTACTCATTAATTTTACTATTAACATTTAATTTAATTTAATTTTTTCACCCAAAATAAGTTGAATGTGAAATTTAATAATACATTATGATTTTTATTAATAGAATTTCGTTTTATTTAAAAAAGTATAAAATAATTCATTTTTTAAATTTATAAATTTCGTGTTTTATTATTCAAAAATTAAATTTCTTTTTTCTTGTCATGAAATTGTTTAATATTTTGTTATCTATAATAAAGAATAAGATATATTGATTTTATAAAAATAAATTAAAAACATGACATTAGAAAGGTCAATTATAACGAGAAGACAAATTACAATAAATACTTAAATAATAAAATATTAGATCTAGTCCGACCAATTATTACGAATCGAAAATAGAAATTTAGTCTGACCAATTATTACAAATATGCACCTGAAATATTGATCTAGTCTGACCAATTATTACTAATACAAAACAAAAAACATGGATGACAGAACCATAGAGATATGCTAATTTTGACCAACCAAATATTGGTACAGATGTTCAGTTAGGTCGTTTTTCAATTGGTCATGTTTAGCTCTGTTGCGTACTTCCCTCCAATTTTGTCTAAAAGTCGGTAGATCAGCATGCCGCTCTGCGTTGTAATGCCATGGAGAGTCGTCGATTTGGTCATAATCACCTGGTTGAACCTGCAACCCATAAGTATCTCTTTCATCTTCGACTATCATGTTGTGCAGTATGATACAAGCTATCACAATTTCACCCAATGTGTCTATGTTCCAGTACTTGGCTGGGTTACGGATCACGGAGAACCGGACTTGTAAAATACCAAAAGCACGTTCGACGTCTTTCCTGTAACTCTCTTGACGCTTTGTGAACAGTTGTTTCTTGGGGTCATTTGGAGCCGTATACGCTGGCATGAAGGTCGCCCACTTAGGATAGATTCCATCTATAAGATAGTACCCTTGATCATAGCTGCGACCATTGACTTCATATGGAAAACGTGGAGCCCTTCCTTCACATACGTCATCAAACAAAGGTGACTTGTCTAGGATGTTGATGTCATTATTTGACCCTGCCATGCCAAATCCACGTATTGTATGAGGCCACTTCTTCTAATATAATTTAGGCACGCCCATTTCTACCCTGAAACTGTCCTTTCCAACCCACGGGGCAGTTTTTCCATTCCCAATGCATACAATCAATACTTCCTAACATACCTGGAAATTCACGTCCACGAGCAACATGTATAAGCCGTGCAATATCGTCTGGGTTTGCTAGTCGGAGGTATGTTAAACGATACATGGCAATAATTGCTTTGACAAAATGAGCCACCATTTCTCTGACCGTTGTTTTTCCCATCTGTAAGCTTTCATCCAGTTGGTCGTATGCACAACCATATGCCAAATGGCGCATTGCCACCGTGCACTTGTGGAGTGGCGAAAATCCTTGATAACCGGTTGCATCAGCCCTTTGTCTAAAATAGGGATTGTGGTTGGTGATATCTTCCACTATACGCTCGAATACATTTCGTCGCATACGAAACCTAGTACGAAAATGTTGATCATCGTACATTCTTTCAGGGGGTGGAGAAAAATATTGCCTCTGGAGTACTTCCTGTGCTCGGAGACGGTCTCTTCTTATATGATTTATGGTTTTCTTTGGCAAGGTTGAAGAAGTTTGAGCACTCTCATCCTCAAAGGTTGCGTACAATTGTCTTGCCATTTTTGGAAAATTCATGACAAAGTTAATCATCTCCGGATCAATATCGGGTAGAAAATTGGGAATATCATAAGTATTTGTGTTTGATGATTCTCCAAAGTGAAGGTCATCATCTTTGTTGGGGGAGGTAGAGGAAGACATAGTTGTGTAGAAGAAGGAAAATTGGGTTGATAGGAATTTGGGAATGAAATGAAACATAAGCGAATGATCCCTTTCTATATAACCATCACATGTGAAAACCCCATTGAATTTGTCTGTCGAAATCTTTGAAATTGATAAATTCGACCCACGTGACTCGATGGGACTTGTCAATGACAGCCGCATTGGATTTGTAAGTCGAAATCTTTGAAATTGATGAATTCGACCCACTTGACTCGATGGGACTTGTCAATGACAACCGCATTGGACTTGTATGTCGGAACTTTGAAATTGATGAATTCAACCCACGTGACTCGATGGGACTTGTCAATGACAACGGCATTGGATTTGTATGTCGGAATATTTGAAATTGATGAATTCGACCCACGTGACTCGATGGAACTTGTCAATGACAACCACATTGGATTTGTATGTCGAAATCTTTGAAATTGATGAATTTGACCCACGTGACTCGATGGGACTTGTCAATGACAACCGCATTGGATTTGTATGTCAGAATCTTTAAAATTGATGAATTTGACCCACGTGATTCGATGAGACTTGTCAATGACTCTCTCACATTGATTTTGTGTGATCTAGTCTGACCAATTATTACAAATAAATTATTACAATCAATTTCGACCATAGACTACCCCAATTAATTTATCTCGTAGTGCTTCCTCTATTGTGCTCAAATCTTCCCTTTGCATCAGAGTATTAAGGAGTCCAGTGTTGGCTACATAAACTTCGCGCTCTGATTGCATTTGGATGAACTCCCATTGCACTATGTTATACTCCATTTTAGCTCTTTTGCTATCTGCAATCTTTTCAGCATTCTTAGAAACTTATTCGATTGTGGCCATGCACTGCATTCGTTGTGATTCTTTTGATTGCTCATCATCTGTTGTTCTTCGCGTTGCCTTTCCCTTTCCCCATGCCTTGCATTTTGCAGCTTTCACACAAATTAGGCCTGGATGGATATTGCGTTGTCTGAGCATCATCGCTACTACGGGGCGTTGATGGCACCCGTGGTGAATATTCCCCTTCATTTGTGCCCTTTGGGCCATATTGTGCCATAAATTTAGGGTTAGTCTTGCACAATTCATAGCAATGAAAGAATAGAAACTGTTGGCCATCATTTTCATCTGCATACAAATTCATGGCCCATGACTTCATATCTTCTTGGCTGGAGCCACTCCCAATCCGACTATAGTGTCGTGCTTTACTTTCACATCCCACATATTTGGCGATATCGTGAGAAAGTTTTTGCCACCTAGCCTTACACGACTTCATTGTCCGGTTGCATTTTGCATACTTATTCAAATCGGATGTAATTTTATGCCAAAATACACCAGCATTCTGCCCCGTACCCATTATACAATCAGTGGAATTATCAAACCAAGCGCTGCATAGAACATTATCAGTTTCTACAATCCACCCGGTTACTTTTCTTCTTCGTATCCTTACTCCCGCACACTAGTGCAAGGTCATCGCTTTCTTCAAATTCTATTATAATATACAAACAAATTAAATATACGAATTTGTAAATATAAAGTAAAAAGAGATGCAATGTTGTTGAATTAAATATACTACATTGTTAAATAGAGCCAACGAAAATAAATTATGTACATTTCATAATTTAAATAAAATAAAAATAATACTATTTAATATATTGTAATTTAAATACTTTAAAATAAATACTACATGTAAGTTAACAAAAATTGTCTACACATATATGAATAATATATCGAATAAACTGATTTTAAAATATAACATAAATAAATAAAGGCAATAAAAATTAATGATGAACTGAATTCTTCATAATTAAAATATAACACATTAAGATAGGGTTTACCATCCGGAACTTCGTGACTTCCAAATTGATGCCCATGGTAGCAAAATGATCCCGATTCATTAATTGCATCAAGGTGTGGAGAATGAAAGTTTGGACTATAAAAGTTTGGGTAGGAATTTTGCGATTGGGCATTAGGATTTTGGGAATAGTGGTTTGGGTAAGGAGAGTTCGTGTATGCATTTTGGGAAGAATTATATTGATTTTGGAAATTCATGTACAAATGATGGGAATTCATATAAAAATTGGGCGGGATGTTTGGTGAATTTTCATAAAATTCTGAATTTGAAATTTGACGAATATTCAGATTTTGGGATGAATTTTTGGAATTAGAAGAATTTGGAATTACCTTATCTTTCCCATTCGACGGTCTTCGCGAATCCATTTAAAAAATTGATAACAAAGTGAATATTGGAGACAAATTTAGGAGATGGGAGGTAGAAGTGTTGGAATCGAAAGTGGTGTGATTAAATTTGGTGAAATAACTCTATTTATAAGTAAAAAAAAAGGGCCGTTGGAATTTTTCATCACAATTCAAGATCTGAAATTTAAATTTTTTTAAAAAATTGCATTTTTTAAAATAATAGCCATTGGGACACGTGTCACCATATGGTTGGGACACGTGTCCCATTCCAAAATGGAAATCACATATTTTTTCGTTGAGCTGGGACACGTGTGGCCATATAAGTGGGACACGTGTCCCACTCATTTCTGTTGATCGAACAATAGAAAATTTTAAATTCGTCGGACACGTGGCCCAACCAGAAGGCGCCACGTGTCAACGGATTTAAAACAAAACAAAAAAAATTCTGCATGTGGGACACGTGGCCTAATGCATGGGTGACACGTGTCCCACTCAGAGAAATAAAAATGGGTCGCACGAGGCACTCCCTTTACTTTGACAGGCCTGAAACGGCTGACACGGACCGATTTCTTAACCGGTTCCCTAGTTGGCAACTATGAGCCAGTTTCTTAACAAGAAACCGGCCTAGAAACCACCACTGTAGGTGTTTTCATTTTTTAAAGCGGTTTTTTTAATTTAAGAAACCCTCACTGCACATGCTCTAAGAACGCAACTCCAGCATTGACGTTGAAGAGTTTTGACTTCTCGGGTCCCACTGAGCGTGCCACGTATGGAAACTGTCAAGAAACTCAACCACCGGATTCTTAACATATGACCTGCAAAACAAAGTCTCTGAAGATGCTCCGAGGGGGAAATCCTCTGATAATAAAGTCAGCCCCGAATCCGAGTAATAAGGAATAATAGTGGATGAATTAAAATAAATGGCATACCTTCATATTTATACTAATTAAACCCTAACAATTATGACATGTAACCGCAATTCTTATGAAATACGTATTAACAACTTTGACCCATTCACGATTTAACCCTATTGGGCTAAACTAACCCAAATATATTATTTAATGAGTTGGGCTGTGGCCCAACCTCTAAATTCATAAGAGTGTCATCATTGATAATCTTTAATTGTGTGGGAAAATGATGGTTAAAAAGTTAAAATTTGTCAACCTTTTGGGCTTCGTTTAGAGTGGGACCCGAACAGATTTTGGGTCAATGGATGTCATTTTTGGGTTCTCCTCCGCGAGTACTATAAAATCGACTATTTAAACTCTCAAAACGGATCAAGGGTGAATGAGATATGAATGTTTTAAATATCACTCTTGAAAGAGGAAAAAATGGGCGAAAATTGGCCCAGGTAATTTTCTCTGGACTGTCCAAAATGCGTATGGACCGCATGGAGGTCTCTGGAAGGCCCAACCGCATAGTATATATGGAATTGCTTGTGTGTAATTCTTAAGAGATAAGAACAAAATACTTCCATATTTTGTGAGATATCTTGTCTTAAATAAATATGCGGTTTACCATGTTTAATATGATGAAGAATATTTGTACAAATATTTCTTCCTTTTCCAGTAGATTTGATTCGAGTATTCATGGAATGTCTCGAATTTGGTGAGTTGGTGATTGGAGAATATTCTTCTCTAATTACAGAAAATCAGAATATCATGTTTCCATGCTTATGGTCTCTTAGAGTAGTCTAAATAGAGCGTCTAAGTCAGTCAGAAAACACAGACCATTTCTCAAGTCCCTTCATAGTCTAAACTTGAGTCTTCTTTCTGTCTTTCTCGAAGTTTCCAGTTGATGCTCTGTCGAGGTGATAGTCCTTCAGGCCTTGCGTGAATCTCATGTAACTCTTACGTGTTAATTGTTACCTGCGATGGTTTTATCCTAGGGAACGATGTCCACGATGGGACTCATTCGTTTCAAGGGCAGCGAGTGTTACTCGTGACTCCATCAATTTGTGATTACTTGAAACATGATTTATGCTTTGATTATTTATAATTTAAGCTTGTCGATTGTATGCTTGAATAATTAATAAAAGTCTATTATTCTTGCATATATTAATTGCTCGTTCAATTTTGATATTTAATTTTCGCATGATAAAATCAATATATGTCCAACAGTCTTGAAACGAATGATATTTGTTGAGTTATATTGATTTGGAAATTGCAAGCGGGATGCTTAATGTTGCAAACAAAATTTTCATCGATCTGCATGCGAATTTCGGTCTTGTGCATGCTTAGATTAATTATGTATAAGTGCTTCTGCGTGTACTTGAAAATATGCATTATACATGCTACTGTGATCTTGTTTCAAGCTTGCATTAAGACCTTAAATATGCGTGCTTTATTTTTTGAGTAAATCCTGCATGTTGTGCTCAAAATTAAGCCTATGAGAATTGTATGTTTACGAAAATATGTATGCTAATGATTTTGGTTATTTACAACAAAATCATATTGAGCAATTTGTTATGTATAATTATTTAAAATACTATACTACGATATATGAGATTTGTACATATATTTAACGATGAAAATCGTTTGTATGTACGCATTGGTGAATCCGAGTATACACGGTTGTATATCTCTTATGGAAGAGAAACTTGGCATGGAGATACAGCGGGATTTGCTTGGCAACATGAAAGAATCAAGAGTGTAACCACGGTTTTGCAAACTATGGTACGTATACACGTTAATTAAAGTGAATCATGGCATATGCTATATATACATATACTGTTTGAATTATATTTGATAACCATTTGCATGAATCTGGACGTGAACATGATTTTGTTACAAAGAGAGTTATGTGAATAATATGTGCACATATATGTCCAGTACACTAAGGCTATCGAATTTGATAGTGAATGGATTTGGTTATATTAATCACTTGATTATGTGGAAAACTGAGTTGAGCATGTATGTTAAATTACATGGCGTAATTATGGAAATATGTTAATTCTGTGATACTCATGCTTATGAGATTAAATGTTGATATGGTAATAAATCATATTTGATTCTTTGCATGAATAGCTTAAAGTTAGAAAAACATGTCATGAGTTTGGAATATTTAATCAAGCATCACTATTCCTTTTAATTATGAAATTACATGAAAGCAGTGCATGTGTGTTGGAAATTATGAGACATTTAAATTTCCTAAGCCCTCAAAATGTTATAGTATTTGTTAAATACTTAATCAAATGTTGAAATACCTATTTTGCATGGTATAATAATTTGGTGATGTGGGCTGCTCATGTTGGTTAAAGATTTAAAACACATTTTGTGTGAGAATGTGCTGCTAGTGATTCATGACTTTTATATGCTTGGTCTGAGAACCGCATGCGATAAAATGGTAAACTTCATTTGCACTTAAACATGACATCTCTCGGCAAGAGTGTAATATATTTGTGCATGAATGAAGTATGTGACATTGGGTTATTTGATCCATGATGTATTCTCGTTCATTTAGGGACTTGATTTAGCTGAATAAATGAAAATTTTAGATCTATGATGTGTCTAAAATTGTGTTATGCTTTTATATGTTATGGTTATATTAATTGTTTGGGAAAGTGCCTTTTTTATGCAATGAAAGGTTTGACAAGGCTTTCCCGATGATTGGCTATCTTGATTGATCGTTTACGAGCATATGGCTCACGAGTGACGATTGTTAGATTGCACAGATAGAGCATATGGGCTCGAAGTTCGACATATTCTGGTTATTTTGTATGACTTGATAAATGTGAACGTGAAGACATTAGTTTACGACTATGTCTAGGGTATTGGTTCTTATGAACCATGGTATAAACCCTAAAACATGAGTTATCATGACTATGCTAAAAACCTTTGATTATTTGTAATCAAAGAATTGAGGGGAAAATCTCAAGAATTTGGTTGAGAAATCTAAGAATCATGAGATATGGAATCCCAAGACATTTGGTCAATTCTCTAGATTTATGGTTGGAAAGCCTTAGAATTCTGAGATGAGGAATCCTAAGACATTTGGTCTAGGAACCCCAAGACACGAGGTTTTGAGAAACTTAACACGTGTGGGGATGTTTAATAAAACCAGCCCAATGTAGGGGGTAGACGAAAAACCTAAAAATTCAACGACCATATGAATTTTGATAGGTACTTGAGATGAAAAGTCGTCACGAAAGACTTGAATCAAGTTGCTCAAGTCGAGAAGAATTTAACTCGAACAAAAAGGGTAAACCCGAAATCAAGTTGGGTAGTGCACTCAACCTTGAGTTGAGCAATGGACTTGAATGTGTTTCGAGCATAAAGGCACTCAAGTTTGATTTGAGTAGTCTGAAAGTAAAGTAAAGTTGTACTGAAACTTGGGTTTAAAATGGGCATGAAATTGTGTGGAGTTGGTAAACTCACACTGCGCCCTATTGAGAGATAATCGAATCCTCGATTGATTGATACTACATCGGTTGTGGTATTGGTCATGCGAGGAAGAACGATTAATTGAGATCGGAAAGTTTAGTTATCTCTAATCCCAAGGGAGTTGAAGGAATAAGAGAGACTTTCACGATAAAAGATCAATACATGAAGGTGTTTTGATTGTTGAAAGGATCTAGCCCTAAAAGAAATTTCATGGGTAAGAACCTAGTGTTTGATTCATTATTGAACACACAGACTTTTAGTAAGTTGGGTTTGTATATTAACGAAACCACCTACGTGATGCACATAAAACATATGAGGTTATCTGTGATCATGATGTGAATACATAGAGTCCTTTGGGGAATGTGATTCACAATGTAGACATTTGCAAGGTCATTTGGTGATTGAAGGAAATTGCTAGAAATGATCAAGAATTGTGGGGGAGCCTTTAAGTTGGCTGGCGATCTTTTAAATAAGTTACCCCAAGAAGGAGGAAAATAAAGCTCCTCATAGAGCCATCCTAAAAGTTCTTTCGAATGTGTGGGTTGGCGTATTGCGAATGTAGTAAAAGGAATACTTAAGCAGTATCTTTACTAGATAAGCACAATGTTGAAGTGCTATCAATTTCTTGAAATTCACAAGAAATATTATACAGAAACTAGAAATATAACTTGATGGAAAGTGCATTTTGTGGAAGTTTCTGTTAAAGATCCTGATTTATCTTAAATGGACTTAAGAGTCAATAGATGGAATCATTAAGGATCGGGGATAAACCAGCAAAGGAAACAAGATTCCATGAAATGACGTTTGTGGAAAGCGGTGATCAATAGAGAGTTTGATCTACCATGATTGCAAATCACTAGAGTACTAGTAGATTTGAACAATTAGTAAGTGTATATGTGTACTTGATGAGTGTTCTCTAGACATGAGAATGAGTCCAAGGGTGATGGTACTTGCTATCGAGGCTTTGTGAAAGCTAGAAGTACATCTAATAGACCTAAATGGTCATTTGGAGATTTAGATATTAAGATCTGAATAGAGCAAAATGAAAAGCTCAATGCTCCTAAATGACCCATCATGTGACCAAACTAATTGTTGTTCAGTCAGTGATATTAAATCAATGAGTTTGATGAAGGCAGATATGCTAAGGGACACGGAAAATGACCATGCCATTTATGTCTTTGAATTGATGGTTTTCTCATTGATATAAATATTGATATGATGATTGAGTCTCTTGGAGATATGTCGTATTCAATGGAATGACTCTAAACATTATGAGTTACCTTTTTGTAAAGGTGAGGTGTCTCTTAAGAAGAGAACTCAAGAGTCATTGATAGTCTGTTGTACTTATTAAATTGCACATTAGACTATTTTTACAATGGATAGTAAGATGATACACAAGTAATCTAGAAAAGATCACTGGAAACAAGCTATGTGTGAGACTCGTGGATATGGCTTGAGTTGTCTAGAGAAATGGTTCTCTCATGCTAGATTCATAGAGGAATCTATGTCCATTGTGTTGGAAAAAAATTGGGAAAGATATACCCTAGGATGACCAAAGCACTTTTATTTGTATTGGTGTAGCGTAAAGCTTATAGCTTAAAGCCATATCGATGATGGTGTGTCTCGACATAGACACTTCACCATTGGATGACTACTCTCTATGAGAATTATCGATGTTGACTACGTAAGGTCAATATGATAAGAGTTGTTATTCTTTGACGAAAGGATTCAATTGATTTCTTGACGAAGAAATTGAATCGAGAGTTAGTTGAGAACTCATCAAAAGGAATATGACTAAGTCCAATAAATGGTGGGTTACGTATGTGGACACCCAACCTATGTGACTGGAGATCCCAAGATCTAGGTTCAAAGGGACAACTAAACTGCAAAGACCCATCGCGATCACTGTGGGGGTTTCATACCTCCTGTCTTATTCCTATGATGAAGAAACTGTGATGTGAATGGAGGTTAAGCATTAAATTGCTTTTAATGATTCAAGGCATCGAGTATGTAGTACTCGAAAGAGCGCAATAGTTTACAGAACTGCTCTTAGGCCAAGAATCACCTATGTAAGCGAGAAGTGTGGCTGCTTCGAAAGGGAATTGTTGGGACGCAATTCCTTAGAAACCTTACAGAACTAGGCGTGTGCCATGACCTGATTAATGGACACAACCAAGGAAAGCGCAATGGCTAGGAAATATGTATGTGGGAAGTGCATTGTCGTTCACACAAGCGGTAGGGGAAGTTCAAGGACATCGTGTCTACTTCCTAACCAGTGGGCTAAGTGTACTCTCTCAAGGGAAAGTTCAAAGGGTGACACCTACTTATCCTATGCAGCATCTATGCCGTCAAAATGAATCTATCACCAAGTCAAACTCTGTGTCTGACGTGATTGTTCTGATTCCTACATCAATATCTATTCATGTGGGGGATTGTTGGAAAATGATGGTTAAAAGGTTGAAATTCGTCAACCTTTTGGGCTTCGTTTAGAGTGGGACCCAAATAGATTTTGGGTCAATGGATGTCATTTTTGGGTTCTCCTCCGCGAGTACTATAAAATCGACTATTTAAACTCTCAAAACGGATCAAGGGTGAATGAGATATGAATGTTTTAAATATCACTCTTGAAAGAGGAAAAAATGGGCGAAAATTGGCCCAGGTAATTTTCTCTGGACTGTCCAAAATGCGTATGGACCGCATGGAAGTCTCTGGAAGGCCCAACCGCATAGTATATATGGAATTGCTTGTGTGTAATTCTTAAGAGATAAGAACAAAATACTTCCATATTTTGTGAGATATCTTATCTTAAATAAATATGCGGTTTATCATGTTTAATATGATGAAGAATATTTGTACAAATATTTCTTCCTTTTCCAGCAGATTTGATTCGAGTATTCATGGAATGTCTCGGATTTGGTGAGTTGGTGATTGGAGAATATTCTTCTCTAATTACAGAAAATTAGAATATCATGTTTCCATGATTAGGGTCTTTTATAGTAGTATAAATAGAGCCTCTAAGTCAGTCAGAAAACACAGACCATTTCTCAAGTCCCTCCATAGTCTAAACTTGAGTCTTCTTTCTGTCTTTCTCGAAGTTTCTAGTTGATGCTCTGTCGAGGTGATAGTCCTTCGGGCCTTGCGTGAATCCCATGTAACTCTTACGTGTTAATTGTTACCTGCGATGGTTTTATCCTAGGGAACGATGTCCACGACGGGACTCATTCGTTTCAAGGGCAGCGAGTGTTACTCGTGACTCCATCAATTTGTGATTACTTGAAACATGATTTATGCTTTCATTATTTATAATTTAAACTTTTCGATTGTATGCTTGAATAATTAATAAAAGTCTATTATTCTTGCATATATTAATTGCTCGTTCAATTTTGATATTTAATTTTCGCATGATAAAATCAATATATGTCCAACAAATTGTTTGATTGTTCACCAAGGATTGGATGATTTGGTGTGTTAAGTTTATTTTCTGCTACATCATTGCTATTATGGTTTTTCATTGATGGTTCTATTTGCAACAATATGATGCCGTGTTGTATGATTCACTCAGAAGGTTGGAACTCGTGGCACTGTTTGTGGAGGTTCTGAAGGTTTGTTTTTTAAGAACCTTGAACTTGATGCACATTTTGGTTCAGATTTTGTGTTGAGTCTATCTTTTTTCTAGCATCAATTAAGTTAAGTTTTTCAAGAGCTAAAATATATTCTTGTTGCCCAGTTTCTTTTTGTTCCACAGTATGCTTAAGGGCTGCTGTGATTAGTTAGTAAAGTGAATGTGAATCATTTTCTGCCTGAAGTCAGAAAGTATTTACATGAATTAGTTGTTCATTGGCATTTGAGAAGCCAATATATCATGTCTATGCATGAATGCTTCGGGATTGGTTTACATTTTTTCTGTTTGTAAAATATTTTTCAGATCATCCTAAGTAAGTTCTACCACAAGAAGCCAATATATCATGTTTCTGTTTTACAATCTAATAATCCCAAGCACACTATAATAGATGTTGTTTGCTTTCTGTCTGTCAACCGGGGGTATTTGAGGTCATATTGACTGCCCTGATTTACGAAAACGTCGACGTTTTCTATTTAATTTACTTCCTCTGGTTTTCAATCCTCTTTCTTCTTCATTTTCAATCCCCTTCTTCTTCTTCGATTTGATCTAACTTCCTTCCGCGACTCTGCTCCGCCAAGCCGCTGCCTGGTTGTTGGTTAGGGACTAATTTTCACATGATCGACCCGAACACAGGTAAACTATCAATGGCGTACTTTTAGCTTGTGTTTTTTTTTTCAATTTTCTGGTAGTGTTAAGGTTTTAGCATTTATATGTGTTGTTTGTGCCAATGGTTTATTGAATTTTGTATTCGTTGCTTGTTTCCTGTTGATTTGCTTGTGATATCATACTGATTCTTGTATGAAATACGTTTTCCTGAAAGATTTTCCCCTTGCCCTGCTCCTCGCCGGCTACAGTTGTTTCTCGTCGCTAGGGTTGCCAGAAAGGTGCTAAACTTGAAACAGAAGGTAAAGTTAGATCTGTTGGTGGAGGCAATAACAAAATTATAAGGTATAGTTAGTTGCAAATTCAATCAATGGTTCTTGCCTGGTTAATAATGTTAGTTTGTAGTCGAAAATTATATTCTTTCTGCTATTGTTGAATGTGATGCCTCAAAACATATTTGCGGTTAAATGACCAAATTAACACTTTGCCTAGCAAATAAATGTTGTAGCTGAGTTGCGGGACTCAAGACAGGATACAGAGACTAATTCGTGGATGATCGATCAGCTGAGGGATTTTCAAACCAATACTTGTTTTTTTCTGCCATGTCAGATGTTTACAGATGTTAGTGCTCAATGTCACTTAGTATATTAGTATCTTAGTATATTATACACATAGTTTTTTTTACATTCTTTTTATGTTTACTTTCTTGATGAGTGACTTAGTAAAAGAATCCAGGAGAGGAGAGCATGCTCTCCGAACTCTAATATTTGCTGTCAGCAGTTTGAATAAACTGTTTAGTCCTTGGATTTAATAATAAAGAATATCTTTTGTAGTTTACTCTTAATTACAAAGTTCACTAATAGAGCTGGCATTAAAAGATACTCTTTTTAAAGTGGTTCAATCACTTATAAGAATAAGAAGTTTGTCATTGTAGATAAACCTTAATGATATAAGTTTATTGGCGAAGTTCAAGTATCGTAAATCGTCTCTTTTCTTTTTACTTGACACCATTGTTTGGAGATTTTAAAGATGCTAGATCCTTTTCTTATGCATAAACAACACCAATAATCAAGTTTCATCCTTGGAAAGGCGTGTAAAATGGTTTTGTTCCTCATCATCTACTGATTGTATGTTGCGTAAGGTTATGATCAATAATTGTGAATTGATTATGTAAAATGGTTCTGAATGGTTTTGAATTGCTTCATTTGCCTTTCTGCCCCATTTCCCTTACTTGCTTGCCATTTTTGGTTCTCAACTTACCATTAGGTCACTTTGGCAGGATCACTTGACATGCGGTAGTCTTTGATTAATGCTAATTAAATTTTTTTTACGAGTCACTAGAAATACTGACCTTCCTTTTCTATAGGTTTAACCCTGTGACTGGCGGTGGACCTAATGGGAGCGTAATTCATTATTCTAGGAACAATCAGGGAGTAAGTAAGCTGCTAGAACCATTGAACGCATCCCAGACAAGGAGATACCTCCCGTTAAAGATATAGTTGGGCTTAAGCTTATACATTTGCTTGTTTTTCTGATTGAAGATACTGGCCTTGTTCTGATGGACATGGGATGTGAACTCCATGGGTAATGTTAGTGATCTTACTCGTACATGGCCACCCAGTGGCAATTTTTCTCCAGTTCATGTATGTTGCATAGCTTTGTAAGGCTCAACTTTGATGAAGTTATATTTGATAGGTTAAGTTACAATAACTATAACTTTTTTATGCGCGATATGTAGGAACAAACTCATAAAGTAAACAGTTTAATGACTTCTTCTTAGCGATCTGATGGCTTCTTCTTAGCGATCTGATCCCCCTGCTAAAAGCCTGATCGTAGTGGCATCTGTCTGGTTAGTAGTTTTACTTGAAAATGTCAAGTATTGTGTTTACAAGTGTAGTGGGTGTAACAGAATAGTCATCTGATTACACTTGAAGATTAGGACCTTATTATGTAGCTTTTGTTTACTAATTGTAGTGCTTGCGGAGTTGAGTAGTATTCTGAACAAAAGTGTTCACAAATACCCATGTTTAGTGACTGCAAACTAAACTCGTTAACAGGCTGTGTTGATGGAGCCGAGGCTTTTACAAGAGAATAGGTATTTAGAACATTCAGTATGTACCTAAAATTTGGTTGACCCCTCACCTTAACATAGAATGCTTCTCAACATACAAAACTTTCTTCTCTCGTGGTATTGTTTATGGTTTTTAAAAAAAAAACTCTGATTTTGAAACTTTTATAGTGGAAGTATGTGATTTTGTGTTCTCTCTACTGTAGTTTGTTGCCTTTGTGATTGAGAATCATTAGCTTAGACGTCTTGGGCTTTGTTAGACTGGTTTGATGGAAGAAATTTATAATAAATTAAAGTGATTTGCTTCAAGATGTTGAGGCAAATGACCCGCAGCAAAAACATACATCCTCACTTTGATATAGTTTTTAACTTAGATTATTCGGATATAGTTATGAAGGTTTGGTATAGTTATATAATTAGTTGCTTGCATCTCTTATTTTATTGGCTCGATATACATAATGCATGATAACTCCCTGTGATGTTAATGAGGTGTCTATTTTGATTAATCGTGCATGCGTGCCTGTTTATTTCCTGTTTATGCATACTGGGTTCACAAAAATCTAATCAAGCTACTCAGAAAGGCAATGGCTTTCTAAAAATCTGATTTTTAATTTCTTGGTTGTGTTGTATCCCAATTCTTCATCGTTTTCTTTGTAGTTTTAAGATGTTATAGTATAGTTTAGTTTTTGAATCAATGTTTTTGTACTTTGTGTGCAGATTCCCTCTATGAATTCCAGCAGTTTGTCTAACAAAGGAGCCATTTGTTCAGACTGTTGTTGTCCTGAGAGCTGAGATTAACATTGCTCTTGTTGTGTCGCGTGAATTTGCTGCTGGAAGGCACTTAAAGAAGTTTTTAATAGTAAGTCCTTATTTAATCTTTTATGAGATTCATTCTGCCCTGCTAAGTTTAACTACTTAAAGTTTGCTCATCAACTTGGGGATCTTTGCTTGTTTCATTACATTCATAAGAATAGCCTATAAGTGTTTGAATTTGAATCTTTCATTGCCATATTTTTATATTTCTTGTGTCTGATTTATACAAAACTTAATTGAAGGTACTGTTATGCAAGCTGGTCATTGTTGGACTTTAGTTATTCTCCGTGCTCGATAGTTGTTGCAATATCTCAACTCTGTTCTATATAAGTGAATTATTCTACTGTGGTTTCTTTCACAGATCCAAACTTCAGTCTTAGTTTCCTTGAAAAAGTAAATGTGGTTTATGAAAATGATAAGAATTTAATGTGTCAGTTTATGGATTTGTTGCCAAGTAAGTGCTCTTTCTCTACCATTCTATAAATTGAAAGACAAGTCCATGCCACATTTTATTGTTAATTTTTTTTTAAAAAAATTATAACTGGGCCGAGATTTCACAATCATAAGTTGTATACATATAATTATAATTATTTTTTGTTTTGTGGTATACTATTAGTTGGACCAGTTTATCTTATTGGTTTCACCATATGGTCAGTTGTTGAGCTCCTTTTTTATATTTATGGTTGAATCTATGGTGCAAAGACCTACTGTTTGGAATAAGGTACTTAATTTGTCTGTTTGATAAGAATACAACAACCTGATTGCTTAATTAGGTTGATGATTATTTGTCATAGAAGGTATGTTGATCAGTTTGGAAGTTTAAAGCTTCATTATTATCTGCCAATTATGGTGTTTTCAAGACTTCAGTTTCCAGAAAACATGAATATTATTTTGGATAATCCCTTTGTACGTGTGAAGTTTTTGCTCTTTTGTCCATTTTAACCTCATGTAATCACATTGTAAACTAGATATGTTGATTTTGTTATGAAGTTGCTTTTTCAGTTGTTGGTTCTTCACTGTAAGCTTGTCTTTAATATGTACTAATGCTGCACTTTTTAATGGTCATAAGTCATAACCCACTTGACCCCTCACCACTCAACCCCCCCCCAATCGAGTGGAGTGGTTCAAGTGGTACTGGGTTCAAGTGGAGAGGGTTCGAGTGGTACTGGGTTCGAGTGGACTAGGCTCGAGTGGACTGGGTTTGAGTGCAACTGGGTTCGAGTGCTACTGGGTTTGAGTGGTACTGGATTCGACCGGAGAGGTTCAGGTGGTACTGGGTTCGAGTGGAGAGGTTTGAGTGGCGGTGAGGTGGATGGCTGATGGATTGAGGGGTGATGCCTCGAGGAGGATGATTGATGTTCCATGACATCGAGGGTTAATGAATTGGTGGAGAGGTCTGAGTGGTACTGGATTCGAGTGGTAATGGGTTCGAGTAAAGAGGTTCGAGTGGTATTGGGTTCAAATGGAGAGGGTTGGAGTGGTGAGGGGTCGAGTGGTGAGCGTTCGAGTGGTGAGGATTCGAATAGAGGATTCGAATGGAAAGGGTTCGAGTGGTACTGGTTCGAGTGGTGAGGGTTCGAGTAGAGGTTAGAGTGAAGAGGTTTGAGTCAATGGGTGATGCCTCGAGAGGGATGGTTGATGGTTCTAGGACCTAGAGGGTTAATGAATCGAGTGAAGATGCCTCGAATCAACACCCCTAAAGGAGGATGGTTGATGTTGAAAGGGTGAATGGTTCGAGTGGTAGGGATGCCTCGAGGCGAATGGTTGATGTTCAAGAGGTGAATGGTTCAATTGGTGGCGTGGTGGATGTTCAAGAACTGATGGTTCGAGGGGTGATGGTTCCAGGCATGGATGGTTGGTGTTCAAGGGATAGGTGGCTTGAATGGTGGTGTCGTGGATGGTTCGAGGGGTATATGCCTCGAGTGGGTTAAGGTTCGAGAGCTAATGTGGATGGTTCGACGCTCTCAGTGGTAAACTCTCTCGAGGGGTGGTGTACCCTCGAGGGCTGATGTACTCTAAAGGGGTGGATGTGTGACCTCTTGAAGGGTGGTGTACCCTCGAGGGCTGGTACACCTCTCTCGAGACTTGATGGCATACCCTCGAGGGGTGGAAGGTGTACTCGAACCCTCACCACTTGAACTTCTCCATTCGGACCTATCCACCCCTCGAGGGTACTTCATTAATGTCTCGAGTGAGGTGTACCGGCCCTCGAGGGTACACCACCCCTCGAGAGAGTATACCACTGAGAACGTCGAACCATCCACATTATCATTCAAACCATGATCCACTCGAGGCATATACCCCTCGAACCACTTATCCCTCGAACACCAACCATCTATTCCTGGAACCATCACCCCTTGAACCATCAGTTCTTGAACATCTACCACGCCACCACTCGAACCATCCACCTCTCGAACATCAACCAATCGCCTCGAGGCCTTTCTACCACTCGAACCCAAGGTTTATTGGCATTTCTGAGTTTATCAATTGCCTTATCTGTAGCCATTGCGTCTTTGTAGTTTTAGTATCTGAAACATGAAAACAAAATATTAGTTGCTATAAAATATTCTACAACGTATGCAAAAAAAATTGAAATAAAGATTTATCTCACCTTTAATATTATAAGAATCGAATTATGTGATTTTTATGTTTTTAACTGCTGGTATTTATATACTTTGGTATGGGATATTTATGGTTTTAAATATATTTTTAGAAGTTATATATATTTTAAGAAGTCATTATTGAATATATATATATATATTCATATTTATATTTTGTTTCCTAAAATGTATCTTTTAAACCAAAAATAGTGTAGTAATTAAATGAAATTCATACCATGTAATGATTTGATTAAGTTATTTTTAACAATAAATGTAGCATTCATTATTTTTCAACTTACCATAGTTTATGTATTTGTTTTTTTTTTGAGATAAAGATATACTGAAATATTTTACTTGATTTTTTGTTACCAAATATGAAAGTAACTTATCATAATCAATTGGTACTTCCATAAATTTAATATTATTAGAATGCTATTAATATATAGTACTTCCAATTATCTAATTTCTTTACCACACGGGTTCGAGTGGAGAGGGTTCAAGTGGAGGGGGTTTGACTAGAAAGGGTTCGAATAGAAAGGGTTCGAGTGGAGATGGTTCGAGTTGAGTGGTTTGAGTAATAGGAGTTCGAGTGGTACTGGGTTTGAGTGGAGAGGGTTTTAATAGAGGGTTTGAGTGGAGAGGATTCGAGTAGAGTGGGTTCGAAAGAGGTTCAAGTGATACTGGGTTTGAGTGGAGAGGGTTCGAGTAGAGTGGGTTCGAAAGAGGTTCAAGTGATACTGGGTTTGAGTAGAGAAGTTCGAGTGGAGATGTTCGAGCAAAAAGGTTCCAGTGGTGAGGTTCGAGTGATGAGGAATCGAGTGGAGAGGGTTCGAGTAGAGAGGTTCGAGTGATACTATGTTCGAGTGGTACTGAGTTCGTGTGGAAAGAGTTCGAATAGAGGAGGTTCGGGGGTTCAAGTGGAAATGTCTGAGTGGAGAGTTCAAGTGGTGAGGTTCGAGTGATGAGAGTCTAGTGGTGAAGGTACCATCCACCACTGGAGAGAGAACTATCCACCCCTTGAGAGGGATATACCATCCTCCACTGGAGAGAGTATTATCCACCCCTCAAGAAGTTTGTCAACCACCCTTCAAGGGTACACCATCTACCTTTTGAGAGGGTAAACCATCCACCACTAGAGAGAATACACCTTTCACCCCTCAAGGGTACGTCATCAACGTCTCGAGAGAGGTGTACCAGCCCTCGAGGGTACACCATCCCTCGCGAGGTCACACATCCACCCCCTTTAGAGTACACCAGTCCTCGAGGGTACACCACCCCTCGAGAGAGTATACCACTGAGAGTGTCGAACCATCCACATTAGCTCTTGAACAATGACCCACTCTAGGCATATACCCTTCGAACCATCCACGACACCACCATTCGAACCACCTATCCCTCGAACACCAACCATCCATTCCTGGAACCATCACCCCTCGAACCATCAGTTATTAAACATCCACCACGCCACCACTCGAACCATCCACCTCTTGAACATCAACCATTCGCCTCGAGGCCTCCCTACCACTAGAAGCATCCACCCTTTCAACATCAACCATCCGCCTTGAGGGGCGTTGATTCAAGGCATCTCCACTTGATTCAAGGCATCTCCACTTGATTCATTAACCCTCGAGGCCCTGGAACCATCAACCATCCCCCTCGAGGCATCACCCCTCTACTCAAACCTTTTCACTCTAACCTCTACTCGAACCCTCACCACTCAAACCAGTACCACTCGAACCCTTTCCATTCGAATCCTCTATTCGAACCCTCTTCACTCGACCCTCACCACTCGACCCAGTACCACTCGAACACAGTACCACTCGACCCATTACCACTTAAACCTTCACCATTTGAACCCTCACCACTCGAATCCTCTCCACTCGAACCTCTTTACTCAAACCTCTTTACTCGAACCCATTACCACTTGAACCTCTTTACTCAAACCCATTACCACTCGAACCATGTACCAGTTGGACCCTGTACCACTCGGACCTCTCCATTGATTCATTAACCCTCGAGGTCCTGGAACCACCAACCATCCTCTTTGAGACATCACCCCTCGGTCCATCAACCATCCATCTCGCCACCACTTAAACCATCCACCCCTCGAACATCGACCATCCACCTTAACTCAAACCTCTCCACTCGAACCCTCACCACTCGAACCCAGTACCACTCGAACCTCTTTACTTGAACCCATTATCACTCGAACCCAGTACCACTCGAACCCTGTACCACTCGGACCTCTCTATCGATTCATTAACCCTAGAGGTCCTGGAACCATCAACCATTCTCCTTAAGGCATCACCCCTCGATCCATCAACCATCTGCCTCGCCACCACTCAAACCATCCACCCCTCTAACATCAACCATCTGCATCGACTCAAACCCTCCACTCGAACCCAGTACCACCCGAACTTCTCCGCTCGAACCCCGTAACACTCAAACCCAGTCCACTCAAACCCAGTAGCACTCGAACCCAGTCCACTCGAACCCAGTAGCACTCGAACCCAGTCCACTCGAACCTAGTACCACTCGAACCCAGTTCTCTCGCACTCAGTACCACTCGAACCCTCTCCACTCGAAACTCTCCACTCGAACCCTCTCTACTCGAACCCAGTACCACTCGAACCTCTCCACCCGAACTTTCTCCTCTCGAACCCTCACTACCCGAACCTCTTCACTCGAACCCAGTACCACTCGAATCCAGTACTATTCGAACCCTCTCCACTCGAATCCAGTACAACTCAAACCCTCTCCACTTGAATCCAGTACTACTCGAACCCTCTCCACTCAAATTCTTACCACTCGACCCCTCACCACTTGAACTCTCACCACTAGAACCCAGTACCACTCGGACCTCTCCATCGATTCATTAACCCTCGAGGTCCTGGAACCATCAACCATCCTCCTCGAGGCATCACCTCTCGATCATCAACGATCCGCTTCGCCACCACTCAAACCATCCACCCCTCGAACATCAACCATCCACCTCGACTCAACCTTTTCCACTCGAACCCAGTACCACTCGAACCTCTTCGCTCGAACCCAGTAACACTCAAAACCAGTCCACTCAAACCCAGTAGCACTCAAACCCAGTCCACTCGAACCCTCTGTACTCGAACCCAGTACCACTTGAACCCTCTCCACTCGAACCCAGTACCACTTGAACCCTCTCCACTTGAACCCTTTCTACTCGAACCCAGTACCACTCGAACCTCTCCACTCGAATCTCGACTCAAACTCTCTCCACTCGAACCTCCCCACCTGAACTCTCTCTACTCGAACACTCACCACCCAAACCTCTTCACTCGAACCTAGTACCACTCAAACTCTCTCTACTCGAACCCAGTACCACTCGAACCCAATACCACTCGAACCCAATACCACTCAAACTCTCTCCACTCAAAAATCTCCGCTCGAACCCTCTCTACTCGAACCCAGTACCACTCGAATCTCGACTCAAACACTCTCCACTAGAACCTCACGACCCAAACTCTCTCCACTCGAACCCTCACCGCCTGAACCCTCTTCACTCGAACCCAGTACCACTCGAACCCCAGTAATACATGAACCCTCTCCCCTCGAACCCAGTACCACTCGAACCTCTCCACTCAAACCTAGTACCACTCGAACCCTATCAAATTCATAATGTCTTGATTTAACCCTACCTGTTACGGCAGCGGCAATGATGGTTCGATGGTTCGATGGTTGTGGGTAAGGTTATAATTGTCCACCCAAATTCAGCTTTTGGTCGGATGGTATTATTGTCATTTTAAGGTGGGTCAACAGTTGGAAAAGCACCGTCAATGCCAGATTGTCTACCAGAGTATTATATTGGCACTTTCATTAATTAGGTAGTTTTTTTCTAACTTTCAAACGATTGAAGGTTATATCGGCACTTTCGCAACTATATAAGATTATATTGGTATATAGACAACAATTCTCCAAAATAAGCGTATAGACAATGATTGCGACAAAAACTTGCCCGCATTTATGCCACCCAATTCATTGTTTAGTTCGCATATACACACAGTTTCTTGTTTTTCCACAAATCCAACGTTTCTTTTTTATATTTTACTCACTTTATGTACTTGCAATATATTATTTCTTGAAAGGTTATAAAAATAGTATTTTTTTAATCTTATTGATTATTTAATAAATACCAACAAAATTTATTATTTCTTTTACAATTTATATAGTTATTCTTAGATGAGTATATTTATAATTTATTTATTTATTTCAATTCAAATGTGACATGTAAATATTATATATTAATTAAATTAAATATTTTTAATCAAGAACACCGCGCAACGCGCGGTGGGACTCCCGCTAGTAGCAACCAAAGTGGATAGTGCGTGAGGTGAAGAGACTGAATTTATACAGAAATTGAATGCAGGATGTTTTAATTAAGGTAAAGTGTTGAGAAAGACTGTCTTTCCATAAGCTTATGGAAACACGAGATTCAAATAGAATAATAAAATGTAAAAGGTTTTAGTAGCAATATTAAAAATTTATTATGCAACGTGTAGTAGTTATAAAGTTTATAACCCGATTCATACAACACGAAAATTTTATCTTTATTTCTTCTAACTTGCACTTTAAACCTTGGTCTTTCCATGACTTATGGAAAGACCGTTTTTCAAGAGACAAACTCTTTAATTGGTCTTTAAGCACACTTTTATTTTTTCCTCATAGTATATTTATATAATTATAATATGGTCATGGAAATAAATATGCATTGAATGAAAAAGTGTGGTAAAAAGGTCTTGTATCACATTTTCATGTTTCTTGAATTTAACAATATAATGTTAAGACTAAATTATTTTTTTAGTCCCATATATATTGTTTAATACCTTCTTTTAGTCCCCCACTCCAAAACCTCGTTTAATCGACCACTAACATTCTAAAAATGAATCTTTTGGTCCCCTGAGGCGGTTTTCAGGTAAATTGGAATGGTTTTCAGATATAGCTAGGAGTATTTTAGTAATTTTACTAATTAAAAACATTTTCAATGAAATATTTCTAATTTAAAATTATTTCCTTTTTCCTTTTTCTTTAATTTTCCTTTCCTTTTAATTTACTTTTAATTTTCTTTAATTTAGGGTTTGGTTGGAAACCCTAAACCGCTGCCGGCCTTTGCTCCTTACTCCGCCACCACCACCGACCACCGCCGTCGATTAACGCTTTTGATTCCACCGACGACGATTTATGCTTCCGACGCTTCTGCTAGCGGTGTGAGAAGAAAATATTTCCAGCACGGCGGAGTACTGAACGGAGAGAGAACGCAGATTGGCGGAGCGGAGTGAGAACTCATATCGACGGCAGAGCTAGGGTTTCGACAACTGAGGCGAAGGTGACAGCAGAGAGGTGACTCCAGCGAGCGATGATGCGACGGTGAAGAGCGACGAGGCGACAAAGATGAGCGACATGGTGACAGAGACAAATGACGAGGCGACAGAGAGAGAGGATGACGAGCGACGAGGCGACGAGGAGAGGATGACAAGCGACTGCGATGGAGAGAGAAGACTGTGCTGAGATGCATGCACCGGAAAGAGAAGATAACTTACGCGTGCCAATATGTGCTGGCGAGGCGATAACGAACGGCAGGCGGAGGCGACAACGGATGACAGATGGGGGCAACGTCAGACAGCGGACAGCGAGTTTCTACTCAAGAGAAGATGAACTGCACCTGATTTTTTTTAACTTAGGGGCATAATGGTAAGTTTACATATTTTGACCAATTTAACCATTGACTTTACCTGAAAACTACCTCAGGGGACCAAAAGATTCATTTTATAATGTTAATGGCCGATTAAACGTGGTTTTGGAGTGGGGACCAAAAGAAGGTATTGAAGAATATGTAGGGGGCTAAAAAAATAATTTAGTCTAATGTTAATTGAGATTTATTTGTGCTACATAAGTTATCGTCTTTATAACATTAATATTCATACATTATTATACAATGTTGGAATATGCCATTTACATAATGTCCCAATAAATCCCTTTAATACAAAAAATTTATATTGTCATATATATATATATATATATATTATAATCACACAAATCTTTAAAATTTAGTTCTAGTAATAAACATAGTATCATAATATCCCTCTATTACCACGCCAACATAAAAGTATCTTTAAAAATATGTTGACAAAGGCCATCTTTCTAGTAGTGCGTGTTATATTCAATATATATATATATATATATATATGTATATATATTGATGTATGTATGTATGTAAATTTAATGTATATACATCATTCTAATAAATAATAAAAATCACCTACATATTTTTAAGACTTATTAATATAATTAAGTTCTAAATGTATATTTGAAATAAAACTAGACTACGTTTTCAATTGCTAATCATGAAATGCAATTTTCATGATACATGTAATAAATAATAAACTACATTTTAACTACTAATGATGAAGTGTAAAATTATATAAAATACATGTTCAAGCAATAATTTAATATAAAAAATAACAATAATTTAATGTTCAGAATGAAGAAGGTGATGTTTATTTCTCGATTTTTGCTCTTATTTTAAGTTTTTGTTATCAAATGTTGAATACTTTGCTTTATTTTGCCTTTTAACCGGTTTTTTATTATATTTGTGAGATTATTTTAGTGCTTTTCTTAATGTTTTCCCCAATTTACTAGGTTTAGGGTTTAGAAAATTTGTTAATAGCTTTGGTTTTTACTAATACAAGATCTGTTAATAGCTTTGGTTTTACATGAAGATTTTGTGTTTATAACTTTGGTGTTTACATGAATTTGTAAAGGTTACTGTAATTTTGTTGAAAAATCCCTTCATAATCTGCATGATACTATACTTTGCGTTACTATTCTCATTCTCATTGGCTTAACTACTCGTATTGTTGCTTTCCTCGGCATTCCGGCTTTCCAAAGGAAGTGATTCAAGTTAATTCTTATTTTAAACAGAAGCAGCATCTTGCAATTTTGACTAGATCTTATGAAACATGGAAACTTTTGTTACCTAGCTACTGGTCACTAGATCAATCGATGCATATACTCAGAGTATATATTTGCATTGTATAGTTGGTTTAGTTGCTAGCTTGGTTGGGTTAGTATACATTTTCACTGTATACATTTGAGCTTATCTTCTTGCTTTGTGCATACTTCTTGATTTTGGGCAGCTTTTCCAGAGCATTCTCTATATTTGATTTTCCAAAGTTTTTTTTACTAGAGTATGGGGATTCATGTTCTGTGATTTCCTCTTCCGAAACACCTCAAAAATAATTTAAGTCCATTTTCATGATTTCAAAACACATTGTTGCTGTTTCTTTTCCCTTCTTTTTTCCCCTTCAGGAGTGATAAATAAATTCTAAGAATATAGATTTTCTGCTACTAAATGAATTCCTTCGATACTGATAGTGCATAATGTACATAAGGACTGAAAGTCTGAAAGTATAGAATTGCATAATGAATGTTTCAAATTTCAACTGTGAAGTTTTACTGTATTAAAATTGTAAAATCATGCGGTTTTCATTGAATATTTTAATTGGAAATTTGTGAACATATTTGGAAACGTAAAGACTTTCCATGTTGGAACATGTGGACAGCCACAGTTACGCCTACATATTTGAACGGAAAAATGTCAGAATATTATGGTATTTGTGATTTATGGAAATCTGAATATTCTGCAATATGTTAGGCGATGGTAGAAGCATATTTGGTTTATGGAAAATCCCTACAAATATGGTAGTGAGTTTATCGAATATATGGGAGATATTGTGATAAGGATAAATCCCTTTATTTATGGGACTTGGATATGCTTCAGAAGCAGATAAGGAATAGGAATATTATGGAAATAATCATGGAGAGTTTCGATCTGCTCATGGCTTTAAAATGGGACATCACGGCTGTATTAAACTCAGGATTTTAAGTGAGAAAATCTGCACACAGATTTTAATCTTTCCGAGAGTTTTTCAAAGAGCAAGATCTATATGTTCCAACATACGTAACCTACCGTTCAAAGTTAAGAATCGTATGCCTTAATTCCTCAGGAGGAGGAGATTTAGCGTCGACGAGTTTCAAGGTCAGAGGGAGTCTGACCAAGGCGGATCGGTAGCTAGGGGAGCTAGCAGAATTCACATGTTTGATTAGTAAAGATAAGTATTTTGTATGGTGTACTTTGTACTGTATCTTTCTGATTAGTGGATTCATTCTGAACTGGGTCAGGCCCCATAGATGTAGGGGGATTTCACCGAACTGTGTAACCAAGTCTCTTGTCTCTAATGCTTTACTTTATTGCATACTTGGTTAGATGGGTTATGTTGGAATATACTAGTAATAATTAAGAAAATTAGGTAAAACCAAATTACAAAACTATTTGCTCTTATTGAACAGAATTTTACATTTAAAGTCCTTGTTGGTTGACTGCAATGTGTGCCTTTCAAGTCATTTGGCTTGTATATCGTACTCATGGCTTTTCTATTGTTTCTCTTTTCAAGAATGTTATTGTCTCCCTTTAATGTTGGATGCTTGTTTTGGTGTTTACATTATTTTTTTGAAGGTTGCTGATGCAATGTAGTCCCTAGTTTTCATAGGAATCTTCTGGAGTTGATTCATGATTTGCATTCATGTGCTTTTGAGACTAAGAACTAACTCAGGTTTCTATTTTCCTTTTTGTGTTTAAATTCATATGAGGCTCAGGTTTTTGTATTTTAAAAGGTTGTTACATTAGTGTGTTACATTATCAGTTTATCTTATAAGGTTCATTGTTTTATCTGTAATGTTGCTATTTTATTATTTTTACTGATCAGTTTGGTTTTGTACAAATAGGATTGCGCAAATAATCGCGCATTAGGAATTTATCGACTGTTCCATTGGATCTTCCCAATAAGGGGAATAATTCTATTAATGTGGTCATTGAGGAAGTAGAAACTGCTCCTCACTGCACTTTTAAGAAGGTTACAAAAAGGTGCACGGTTAGAACTGAGGTTGTGGATGTTGGGGGTGCTGACTTTGCTGGTGCTGGTGCTGATGATTCTGATTTTTTTGAGGATGTCGTCCTTAGTGAGCAACCTAAGAAGGTCAAGTTTGGAGTGAGGAAAAGAGTTGGTAGTGGAAAGTCAGCACCAGCAACTGAGAATGAAGCAATTGATGTTGAGAAGAACAGGACTTTTCAAGCTGAGAAAGACAAGGCTGATTGTGATGCGAAGAAGAAGGAAATTGAAGCTGAGAAGAACAAGGCTCTTCAAGCTGAGAAAGACAAGGTTGATTGTGATGCCAAGAAGAAGACAATTAAAGCTGAGAAGAACAAGGCTCTTCAAGCTGAGAAAGACAAGGCTGATTGTGATGCGAAGAAGAAGGCAATTAAGGCTGAGAAGAACAAGGCTCTTCAAGCTGAGAAAGACAGGGCTAATGGTGATGCAAAGAAGAAGGTTGATGGTGATGAGAAGAAGGCGGCTGTTGAGAAGACAACAAAAAAGAAGGTTGATGGTGATACAGGAGCCAAGAAGAGAGATCGAGAGGTTCAACAAGTTGTGACGCTGGTGGGCAGCGATGGAGTAAAGTAAGTTTTTCATTTTTCAACATGATTTTTTAATGGTGAAACATGTGATTTTTGTCTTGAACATTTTCTGTTTTAGTTTTCTAAATATGTGTCATAGTTTAGTTTAAAGGGTTTACTGTTTCCTTGTTGACATTATGTGATTGGGATGCATTGTCGAAAGGCCTTCGTTTCTTGCTGATGTAGCGATAACTGTATAATTGAAAAATTGCTGAAAAATGATGAACTGAAAATAGTGCCATTGAATGATCATTTAAGAACCTAACTTATATGTATTTTCCAACATGATGCTTTTATGGTGAAACATTTGATTTTTGTCTTGAACAGTTTTTGTTTTAGTTTTATAAATACGTGTCATAGTTTAGTTTAAAGGTTTTACTGTTTCCTTGTTGATGTTCTGTGATTGTGATGCATTGTTGAAAGACCTTCGTTCTTGCTGATGCAGTGATACCTGTATGATTAAAAAAATGCTGAAAAATGAAGAACTAAAAATAGTGCCATTGAATGATCATTTAAGAACCTAACTTATATGTATTTTTTAACATAATTTTTTTACTGTGAAACATGTGATTTTTGTCTTGAACAGTTTCTGTTTTAGTTTTATAAATACGTGTCATAGTTTAGTTTAAAGGTTTTACTGTTTATATTAAAGTACTTGTTTATTCATGATGTGATTATCTGTTGCTTTTAGTGACTGAAGTTATTAATCTATAAAGCAGTGTACCTTTTTAAAATGAGGCTAACTTTTCAATTGTAATATATCATTTTATTGATGTGTTGTTATTTGCAATTGTAGAGTTGAGAAGGTTTTCAAGTCTTCTTGCATACCGGACTTGATTAAGGGGTTGCATGGCTTTTTGTCTGAGTGTCAAGTGGCTGATATTCTCTCTCTTGGTTTTGGTAGTTTGTTGGAGATTAGTACCGTAAGTTGCCCCTAAAAAATGTTCCTTTTCTGGTTCAAAATTTTGATCCAGATTTTTGTGTGCATTATATTGGTGATGATAAGTATACCCTGTATCTAGATGATGTTTTAGATGTGCTTGGATTGCCTATTTCTGATGAGGAAGTTGTTGAGATTAGTCATGCGGGCAAGGGTGAAAAGTGAGATTTAGAATTGAGGGGACGATGGAAGGAAATGTTTAAGATTGGAGACAAAGATGAGATTCCTTTACAGCTGGTTTTTGATTATATGATAGGGTTCAAGGAAGGAGGCGAGGACTTTTCAGTGTTGTTTTGCCCTGTATTGTGTTGGGCACTTCTTTACTCCTTCAAGGAGAAATGATATTGATATGAAGTTCTTGGGCACTTCCTTGCTCCTTCAAGGAGCAATGGTATTGATATGAAATTCTTAAGGGCTGTTGAAGATGTTAGTAGAATTAAGAAGTTGAATTGGTGTGGATATGTTCTTAAGAAATTGTGTGAGGGTGTGGAGAGATTTAAGAAGGTTCATTCTTATAAGGTTGTGAGTGGATGTGTGTACTTTCTCTTAATTCAGGTTTGCAGCTTGTACCTTATCATGGTATGAAGGATTCTTTGGTTGTACCCCTTCTTCAGCATTGGACTGAGGAAAAGATGAAAAAAAGTGTGAGTGGCTGAAGAAATGTGGTTATGAGCGAGCTATGCTACTGAAGGAAGTGTATCGTTTGACTGAGTGTGGTAGATTGAGAGATGGTGGGTCGAAAGGTAGTACGAGTGGGTCTTGTAAAGTTGCTGCTTCTAATAGCCGGGTTCTGCATTTTGATATTCCTCCTGGGGTTCTAATAGATTTAGATATTGCAGCCCTTAAAATGAATGTGAGTATGGTGTTTCATTTGTTTTTTTATTTTATGTTGGTTTATTTGTATTTTAGTTTAGTTATTTGTTGTTTTACAAGCTGCTAGTGAGGCATTTGCCTTGTTTCGAAGGGACATGGAAGTGGTTAGAGCCAAATTATCAGAGCGTTTGTTGAAAACAGCACAACCAGTGGCCCCTCAGGATGATCCTGTTACTGATTCTGACCAGCAGCTTGGCTCTCGAGATTTTTTTTGAAGATCCTGCAATCTTGAAGCAGATTGATGATTTGTGCGATGGTTTTAAGAAGAAAGTTGTTGATTCCATGCCTGGTTTTGACCTTCACATTGATGATTAACCTCCACATTATTTTGAAAAAATTTTGTAACAGGTTGTGGTGGATTTAGATGGGACAGAAATTGAATCTTTTGGATGAAAACAGATTATCTTTTGGATGAAAACAAAATTTGAACTTTAGTTATGACATGTTCTCTGAGTTTAAGAATGGCAGGGTGGATGTTTTATGTTAAAACAGTGACGGTTTATTGTGATACATGCTTACTTCAAAATGTTCATTTCATAAGTTTATTTTGTTTGGTGATTTCTCTTAAAATTTCAAAGTTACCTGCTTATTTGTTTGCCAGGTTGGATGTTAGGCTAAAACATTGCATGTTTGTAGTGATACATCTTCACTATAAGTTAGATTGGTCAAAATTTTATCCCGCTATCAACCTGATTTTAATTTTGGCAGATTTGATATTTAGGTTAAAACATTGAGACTTTATAGTGGTAGATGCTCATTATGAAATGCATAATTCATAAGTTTACAATTTTAGTTATGATTTTTGAAAGATTACTTCTTATAATGAATGCAGTCTATAATGTCAATTATGCGATTGTAATGAAGGCTTTATCGAAAAACGATAATACTTTAGAATAAACTTTGTAATGAATGTATTCTATAATGCCACTTAAAAGGAACATTCAGTTTATGAATTACACTTGAAATAAGTTGTTGAAGAGTTTTAAGTGATATGATGTTTTGGTGTTTTGGTACCAACCTCATTTGTAGATCGTTTGCCTTTCTCTAATGCCGACTTGATTCTTGCACGCCTTCCTTTTTGTCTTTGCATACTTTGGATCGAGTATGTTTGTTGTAACTGAACTTGATGCGCTGATAGCCTCGTTTTGTTCTGTGGCACTTGATTCTGTACACAAGATTTGCTTAATTTCGATTGTTTGTTTACCTGGTGCATCTTCAAGAACTCCTCTAGCATTTACACTGTTTTCGCTCTTTAAGACCAGGTTGTAGAATTTCCTTGTTATTTCATGACGCCATGGAATGATGTCCTTCAATTTCTTTGTTTTTGGTTTATGTCTTGCTTGAGGTATTTATCCCAGACCTGTTTTTTCACATTCTTTGTCCATCATGTAGAGATGTACTGTGGGGGTATTCTGGAGATGGAAGGGAGGTGTAAAACTCTAATGCAATGAAAGCACAATATACCTGTTTCAAGCAGTGAAGGGTGTACAATTTATGTTAAAACAGTAATTGTTTATTCTAAAACAGTAATTGTTTATAAGAAGAATTGTTGATCAGCTGCATACCTGTTTCTTCAAATGCCTTGCAAGAAATTGAGCTCAACTGATTCTTATATTTTATTGAACAATACTGATTCTATTACTGTTAGGTGCTTCTCCCAACTTACTTCAAATAGTTTGAAATTGCCACCGTTGTAGCTTTTCGCTATTGTTGTTGCCATTGCGATGTCGAATTCCTTCTTGAAATCATTATATAGTTTCAAAGTGTAGACCTCGCATGCATGTTTAAGAAGCCTAGCATGACTATCATATGCTGATTTTGGGATGGATTGAGTGCAACTGTGTTCGGCTGTGCTTTCTATGATTCTCCATTTCTTGATAATTTTCTCAAATATCTTCAAGAACGGAGTGAGAGATGTTGTTTTACTAGCATTGAACATGATGACATTCTTGGTACTCTCACTCCTTTGTAATGCTAGAATTCCGGCTGAGAAAAAAACCTTGTTAAAAGCTGGGCACCATTTATTGCGGATATTATATAGACGTTGAAACCAAGTGTGGTCTTCTAAGCCATATGTCGTGATCATGGCCTGCCAAATGTCTTCAAATTCTTCATGATTAACACACCCTGTTAAGCAACGATCAAATGCCTTTTTGAATGGATCGTCTTTCTTCAATTCTCCATAGCGCGTACAAGCATTTTGCTGAAGGTGCCAAATACATATTCGGTGTCTTGTTGTTGGTAAAACCTTTTCCAGTATGTAATGTTGAAACACATGGGTCATATATTAAAACAGTAATTATTTATAATGAAACCTCAATTTGTTATGAGAAGATCAGGATTTGTAATGTAAACAGTACCTTTTCTATTGCAGTCACCATTGCTTGGTAATGATTAGTGAATATGGTTATGGGTTATTTCCCTCCCATGCATTTTATGAAGGTTTCAAGAAACCATTCAAACGTTCGTACCTTTTCATCAGATATGAAAGCACAAGCAAACATGACATTCTTCCAATGGTTATTGATGCCCACAAATAGAGCACATATTAGGTTGAATTTTGTTTGTTCTAAAGGTTGTGTCGAACACCAATATATCTCCAAACAATGTGTAATCCTCCTTCATCATCGAGTCTCTCCAAAATAAGGCCGATAACCTGCTTTCATCATCCATCTTCACTCAAAAGAAAAAAATCCGCATCTTCTTCATTCTTTTGTTGAAGCTGCTCTATAACAGTTTATGCATCCCCACCTTCAATCACCTTGATTCTCAGCCATCCAATGTAGTTTATATGGTCCCTCATGGTATGCCATATATTCTCTTCACCTCTAGTTTTATGGATCAAGGAATTGAAGCCAATTGATGGCTTTAATCCAGCGGCTTCCATCCCTTCTATGATCTTGGTCTTCTCTATTGTGATTTTTCTCTCACTACGTTGTAAATATTGCCAAGCTGGTCTTGTAAAGTCGTAGTTGTGCTGCAAGATATGGTGCATCACTTTATAAAGGTTGTCCACCAACTTGATTCGTATTTCAGCCTTACAACTTGTTCTGGTTACAGAAAATTCCCGCCTTTCTCCTTTTCGAGGTTGATTCGTTTGAACCATCACAGATTGGCATTGGTGGGGTTGATGTTGCTTTTTTTCTCTTGAGTTTTCCCTTGACATGAGCATGAAAAGTACTTTTCAGTAATGATTCCTTCATTGTTCTTCCTTTGCGTGATTTTTTTGTAGCTGAATCCTAATTTGTTAGCATGTCGTTTGTAGAGGTATTCCAATTCTTGCAGCATTCTTGCTTGAAGCCCATCAAAGCATTCAGTCACGTCAATTCACCTAAGTTTGGTAGATGGTCATACACTGTAGTAATTTCAAATAAAACACTAGAGTTATAGACTGAAACACTTGATATATAATTTAAATCATATAGGTTTTATATATTAAAAATATAGAGTTACTCATTCGTAATTTCAGTTAACTTTTCTTTTTGGTCTTTCTTCTCTAATCCAAGATTCTTAAATATGTTCAGTATAAACACTAAAGCTTTTATATTGAAACCTGGACTTTAAGTCTTAAAACAATAATGAAATTGAGATTCATCTAACAACACTATGTTAGCATCAACAACAAGATGTTCTTCGATTTCATGAATAGAAGAACGTCATATTTGTTAAACAAAAACATACTACTTATGATTTAAAAGGTATCATTGTGTATGTGCAATATTCAGTTTTTAATGAATCTAATTGTGTATGGATTGAAAGGGATACATACACTCAGTAGGCATAATAGCAGCAACAAGAAGTTGTTCTTCGATTTCATGAACAGAAGAAATTCATATTTATTAACACAAAAACATACTACTTATGATCTAAAAGGTATCATTGTGTATGTGCAACATCCAGTTTTTAATGAATCTAGTTCCGTAAGGATTAAAAGGGAGACATACACTTAGTAGGCATAATAGCAGCAACAAAAAGTTGCTCTTTGATTTCATGAACAGAAGAACTTCATATTTGTTAAACAAAAACAAACTACTTATGATTTAAAAGGTATCATTGTGTATGTGCAACATTCAGTTTTTAATGAATCTAATTCTGTATGGATTGAAAGGGAGACATACACTCAGTAGGCATAATAGCAGCAACAACAAGATGTTCTTCGATTTCTTCTTCAGTTTCGATCATCTAAAGAATAAGTTTCAATCAAATTAATAAAATAGTACGATTATATTGCACTTCAAAATTTAAATCACAAACAAAAATCATACAATTCTGGTCATAAAAAATGTAGAATTAACTCGCCTGAACTCATGATGATGCAGCATTTTTTGGCGATCTACAAGGCAAATCGGCAGCATTTTCCGATGAGATCTGCAATGTTTTAAGATTTGAAAGGTAGAATCTGAGATCGACAGAACTGGATCTCGATTTGATGTGATGTAGAGCAGAGCTGGGTTTGGCAAAAAATCATGGGCAAGGATTTGAGGAATAATGGAAGGATGGGTTTTAGCTTATACAGGATCGTGGATTGTTATGACCCGAATTCGACCCGATTATGCTATCTTGTGACCCGTGAATATTTCCTTGCCAATTGCCCTAAAATTGCAATGTAGTCCCTAGTGTTTCCATAGCTTATGGAAAGACCGTCTTTCAAGAGACATACTCTATTTTTTATTTAAAACTTTTAAATTTAATTCAAAATACACATCATGATATTATAAACTTATAAATACAAGGTGTAAAATATAGTTAGAGCATATGCAATGGTGATTTCTTAATGTTAAGAAATCATTTAAGAAACCACACTAGTCCACAATGGTGGTTTCTTAAGTGGTTTCTTATCACTAAGAAACCATCCACTAGTTTCTTACTAAGAGCATGTGCAATGGTGGTTTCTTAGTGATAAAAAGTCACTTAAGAAACAACACAAGCCCACAGTGGTGGTTTCTTATTAAGAAACCATCAATCGATTTCTTACTAAGACCAAGTACAGTGGTGGAAACCGCTGCTGGTTTCTTATCAATTAAATATATTATTTCTCTCATTCTCTCTCTTCCACCTAACCTTAAGAAATCACCTAAGAAACCACCTTTTTTTTCCTCCACAATGGTAAGAAACCACTCTTTACTATTCATGAACCTCATTTAATTTTCTCTATCATACTCACTAATTTTTTACATTTAATTTAAATAAATTAATCCACCAAAATATGTTAAATGTGAAATTTAATAATACATTTTCATTTTAAAATTGAATTTCATTTTTTTTCCAAAAATTATTCAATAATTTGTGAATTTATTTTTTTCCAGATTTATTAAAAAAATTATGGATTTATAAATTAATTTACAAATTTTAAAATAAAGTTTACAATTTTAAAATTTCAGATTTTTTTTAAAAAAATTAAAAAGAAAGGTTGGGACACGTGACCCAATTAGATTGTACCACGTGTCCCTCTATTTTACAAAAACAATATGCAACATTTAAGTGGGACACGTGGGCCAATACATGGCTGCCACGTGTCCCAGTTGGGGACAAAAAAAAGGGGCCGTAGGATGCAGCCCTATGCCGATGTGCATGCTCTGCACATCCGGTTTCTTAACTGGTTTCTGGCATGACAACAAATGGCCGGTTTCTTAACCGGTTTCTGGCATGGCAACAAATGGCCGGTTTCTTATTAAGAAATCGGCCTAAAAACTATTACTGTGGGTATTTTTTATTTTTAAAATGGTTTTTTAAAATTAAGAAACCCCATTGCACTTGCTCTAAGAAACTACTCAAGAAACCACTTTCTTTCATCTAGTGGGACCTCTCAACACACTAATTTCATAATATGTTTTTTATTTTCTTAATTTTTTGTCTACAGTAGCATTTGGAAGTTCAAAATTAATTTCAAAATTTTATTTTGATAAAATAAAAATATATGATATATTCAAGAACGAAAAAATGATATATTTAATAATTTTTTGCAAAAAAAAATGAAATTAAATTTTAAAAAATGTATTATTAAATTTCACATTCAATTTTTTTGGGTGAACAAATTAATTTTAATTAAATATTAATGTTAATATTAATGAATATGATAGAGAAATTCAAGTGATATACATAAATAGTTGAGAGGGTGGTTTCTTACCATTGTGGAGTAAAAATATGGTGGTTTCTTAGGGTGAAGTGGAAGAAAGAGAATGGAAGAAATAATATATTTAATTGGTAAGAAACCGCTTGCGGCTCAATTTCTACCATTGCACTTATCTAAGAAACCACTTCTCTTATCTAATAGGGCATCTTAACACACTAATTTCTTTCATAATATGCTTCTGTTTTCTTAATTTTCTGTCTACAATAACATTTGGAAGTTCAAAATAAATTTCAAAAAATTATTTTGATAAAAAAACAAAATATGATATATTAAAAAAATGAAAAAAACAAATATTTAATAGATTTTTGCCAAAAAATGAAATGATTTTTTTTAAAAAATGTATTATTAGATTTCCCATTCAATTTATTTTGGGTGAACAAACTTATTTAGGCAAAGTCTTGGGAAAGACGGTCCATAAGCTTATGGAAATACATAGTTTAATTATGATAATGAATTGTAAAAGGTTTTAGTTGCAATATTAAAAGTTTATTATGCAAAATGTAGCAGTTATAAAGTTTATAACCCGATTCATGCAACCCAAAAATTTTATCTTCATTTCTTCTAATTTTCACTTTGAACCTTGGTCTTTCAAGAGACGGACTCATTTATTTAAATTAAATATTAATGTTAAAATTAATGAGTATGATAGTAAAATTCAAGTGAGGTACATGAATGGTTGTGAGAGTGGTTTCTTACCATTGTGGAGTAAAAGTGAGGTGGTTTCTTAAGTGGTTTCTTAGGGTGAGGTGGAAGAGAGACAATAATAGAAATAATATATTTAATTGGTAAGAAATGGTTAGCGGTTTCTACCACATTGTACTTGGTCTTACTTCCTGCGTTTCACTACACATACTTTATTGAGATTTTTTTAAATGACACACTTTTCATTTTTGGTAAGGTTCCTTAAATCTCATCCACTAATTATATTTTTTATTTTTATATTCAATTTAAACCACTCATTTTCTTCACATTAATCCAAGGAGTGGGTCTCCTGACAGGCGGCCTGGCCATAAGCTTATGGACAGACCACTTATTTCTTACCTTATACATTGCATTTCTTAAATTACATACACAATTTAAATTTTTTGAAAATATTTTTATATATCATATATTTTTATATTTTCACCTTCAAATACATAATATTACTTGTTTTAACTTATAAAATGCAATATTTAAATTTTATAAAAAATTACAAAATTTAAAGCAAATGCCCCTGAAGACTGTGCTTAAACTTATGAAAAGACCGCCTTTCCTGAAACTTTCCCTAATTCAAGAGACTAAATCAAATGTGCCGCTCTTATATTAAAATAGAGGGAGTATATATATTGTCACAATAGAGCCCTAGTTGGGACGCTTTTACAATAACGACAAATATCACAGGCAGTATCTGTAAATAACCTTAAATCTGAATAAACAAGACATTGATCTCCCGTGCCCCAGTTTCCTGCCAAGTCCAAAGAGCAAAACCATGGGGAAGATACAGCTGAGCTCCAAAACGGATAGCAACATTTTTTAATCGAACTTAAAATTTGAAATCTCCACTCTGGTAGTTCAGGTTTTATCGCTTGCCCTAACTTCCCTAGCCTTTCATTCATTTACGATCTCTGTTTCGATTGCTTAGCTTTTTCGAATCTGTTCGTTTTTCTTCAATTTTATCTAAATTCGTTCCTTGAAATCGATCAGTATTTAAAATGAGGTTAACGAACGAGATTGATTAAATTTGATTATTTTATAGCCAGGATATGAGGTTGGTAACTCTGAACGCTAAAGTTATTGTTTTTACAGTGAAATGTTACGTGTTAGTTCAGTGCTCTTTAATACCTTAATATGTTTCAGTTTACTGTAAAATCGGTTTGGGTTGTGTATGATTAATTTTCGGATAGTCTTCTATCCAGTTCTATTTTTGTGGTTATCATTTCTCTTCGCTTATTTGGTTGTGTAGGATGAATAATAAATGCATGAATTTTTCTGGTTGTGATGAGGACCCGGCTATACTGCAAGTACACAAGTGGAGCACCTCTGAAGGGGATTTGCTGAAAAACCTTTCGGAGTTTCGCGATGGCACTATTTCTCCTTCGAGAGAAGTTTTATTATTGCACTCATACCAACGTGAATTGCTGTTGCTTCCTCTTGTTAAAGGTGAGGGGAAATATTTGATTTTATGAGGTTATTTGTTGATTAGTAGTCTCTGTTCCAAGCAACTAATCAAGCTACTTTCTTTTTAAATGTTATCTTTATGCATGTCTACAGAGAAATCCAGAAGTAGGAGGGATGTTGGGAATAAATGTTGTGAAGGGTTAGAGAATCTTGATTGTCTTGATTCCAGGTTGCCTGAGGCGTCTAGGACTGATGAAGAGCCTGAGGCAAAAGGGGCTTCTTCAGGAACTTCTGAAAGAGTTGATACAGATTTGACTAATGAAACTAGTTGTCTGGGTTCCGGTGGCCATGCTTTCATCTATGATATACATTCTTTTGCTTGGGGTAGGAGTGGGGATATCTCTAATGAGCATGACGAGAATTCATTTAGAGAGCTGCTTTTTGTGTCAGCGAATAGTGGAGTTACTGTGCATGCATTTCGGAAAAAACACCCTCCTGGTGACCCGGCTAGGCTCCTAGAAGAATTTGATGATGCACAAGGTTTGTGGGTAGACTGGGGGCCATCAGTAGGTGTTTCTTGCAATACAGACTCGAAGTTGCCATATTATGGTTCTGAAAGTGCTTATCATGAAAGTAGAACCAATGCAGGAGGATGTGGACCATCTAGTAATGTAGAAGCTCCAAAGGATGGCATGTCTAGCATGGGTCCTACCAAGAGATGGCTGCATACTTTTTTTGCAAAAGCACAATCAGTGAAAATTGATGGTCACTTATATACTAGATTTCCCGAGAGGTCATCTTTTCCTTCTTCGGCTGAGGTGATCTCTTTTAGCATTATGGGTAACGATCCGTTGGTCCTGGAGTTTTTGTCAGATGGAAATCATGTAATGCATGAAAGAGATGGCTCTCACATGTCATTTTTCAATCAGTCAAACAGAACAGATTGTGATTCAGATGCGCGTTCACTTGGGGGAGCAGAAGATGGTTCTGTTGCATCTGAAGCTGTGACCTGTGAAATTGACAATTTCTACAAATGCATTAGAGTTTTCTCGAGCCCC
Source organism: Rubia yunnanensis (assembly GCA_037428765.1). Taxonomy (NCBI): domain Eukaryota; kingdom Viridiplantae; phylum Streptophyta; class Magnoliopsida; order Gentianales; family Rubiaceae; genus Rubia; species Rubia yunnanensis. Next base: position 55,674,417 of record CM075069.1, on the reverse strand, counting down.
TCGTTTTGCTTAATTGGTTTTGTCCTGGAATTGATGGATACTCATGACAAATGTAGAAGGAAGATAACTAGAATTGCTGTGGTCAGGCTAATCAGCTGGGGATTGCAGTGGGTTTCTTCAATCATGCTCGATGAAGGAAACAATAGTACTGAATGGATGGATTTCAAACTGACTCCCACTTTTCTTATTTGTTTGAGGAATTCTGGCACAATTGGGTTTTATAGTCCAATGAGTGGAGAACATATAGCATCCATCGATCTTTTACATGTGTCTGGTTTTCATCATCCTTTATATTCCCTGAAAGAAGAAGGTGCAGTGCTGAAACAGAATGGTCATATTATTAACCATGGCCATTCTGTTGTATGTTATCATGAAAGAAGTGATTTTGCCAGTACTAGAAGGTTTCAAAGTCTTCTTATATTTTCAGATTACTCATTATTAGGTGTAGTTGATGAACTTGGTGTGATATATGTGATTTATGTTGCTGACCATATTAAGGGAGAGCACAACTCTCTAAAAAGACCCTTCCCTAGCCAATCGTTTGGAAGTGGAATTCTGGCTGGCTGGGAGGTAGCTGGTGGTGAAATTGGCTTTCAGAGTGTTAATAAATTACAAAAAAAGGGTAAACATTACTCTTCTAGGTATTGTACAGAAAATGAGGAGGTAAGCTCAAATGAGAAAACTTTTGTAAAAAATCAGATGGGTTCACTTGGAAGGGGTTTATCTGGTGTGATTCAGGTAATTGATGAGAAGAATTGGGTTGATCCTCAATCATCTTCAAATGTTCTGAGACATATTTTCCTTCCCAATGATAGATATACTGGAGACGACGTTGTTAGTTTTTCTCCATTTGGAATTACTCGCCTTGTGAGACGATACATCTCTCAGGAACAAAAGAAATATAAACTTGTACATTCCGGTTTGTTTGTGGATATCACATTTAATGATGACAACGTCTGTAGCTTGCAAGGTTGGGAAGCTTCTACAAAAGAAGCTGTTGGGTGTGTTTTCCAAGGCTGTTTATATCTGGTGACACAGGCTGGACTTTCAGTTGTTCTTCCAGCAATATCAGTTTCTTCTAGTTTCTTTCCTATTGAAGCTATTGGATATCGCTCTTCAACACCCTCAAATGTAACTAGAAAGGAGGTTGACAGCCTTTTGGATATTGAAAGACTCAAAAAACCCTGGTCACCCTGGAAAGTAGAAGTTTTGGATAAAGTACTTTTGTTTGAAAGCCCTGAGGAAGCAGATCATTTGTGCCTGGAAAATGGTATAATTCTCTGAACCAGAAATTTGGTACTGCTACCTCAGTCCCACATTAAACTTCCCATTTACTCTTAGCTCAATATTTTATGCAAGCTGATTTGGCAGCATCTTTTGAAGTAAAAAAAATTAGCTTTTGTAAGCTTTACATGAGTGATATCATGAATAGTGCCAAAAAGTAGCAAATAATGGTAAATTTGGGGTTTAATATGGGTAAATTTGGTAGATTGACTGACTGGAAAATTTACTGTTTAGAACAGTGGGACTTATAAATGATTTAGTTGAGTTCTATCTTTTGGTTGATAAAATGTGATTCTTTTCTCCATGAATACCTTTGCCTTCTGCTATACTTAATTTCTCAGCTCAGCTTCTTATGGTAGACTCTAACGTTTGTCTCTGCATAATGTATTGCTTCATGAAATCTTTGAAGATGCTTACTGGAAAAGAAGGGTATACTACGTCCAATATGTACAAATAATGTTTCTCCAATAGAATAAATGGCTTCATTGCTTCATTTGCAACTCTGTATGAACCAATGATTTTATATGCTAGCTTGTTTAGAAGAGGATAGTTGGCAAATGTGATTTAGTATCTCAGTTCTTTGTGTCATTAGTAACCTAGTTTTTACTTGATTTTATGAGAGTATCTACTAATATTTCATCCTCGAAATATTTTCTCTTATGGATCACCAGTTTAGCAATTTTGGTTTGAATATACTGAACTAAGTAGCTTTTTTCTTCCTGTCTGGATTGTTAACCTTGACACCTCTTGGATATGTACTTGTTCTCTTCCTGACTGGAATTATAGCCTGCATTGCAGGTGACATAATGAATAAATCTTCTGTGTATTGAATGTTACACAATTACTTTAAGCCCGTGAATATAAGATAACGTTTCCGTGTCATTCTCAATATGGATGATTTTCAGATGACAATTTTTTTTACAAGATCCATATTTTGGATGTATGTTTGATAGGCTTATATGGTGAGAGTCTATTGCAAGTATTGAAATGAAGTTATATTCTAAACATTGTTCTATATGAGTGTTTTTTATGCTTGTGAATCTATTGGTAGCTTTTAAGCTGACCATATTTTGTTGCTACTAGTTTGCTTCAATAACTTCATAGTTTATATGGAACTTATAGTGCATGGCATAAATTTGTCATCATGTTTCAGGTTGGAACTTGAGAATGTCAAGAATCAGGCGTTTGCAGCTGGCATTACATTACTTGAAGTTTGAGGAAATAGAAAAGTATGATTTCTATTCTTGTTTGATATTTATTTTTGATGCAGTATCGAAAACTGCGAATCTCACTGGAAGTATAACATGTAATTACATTCATACATTATGTCTTGCTCTTTTGAATGGACGTGTTTTTGGTAGCATAGCTTTGGTGGGGGTTTATTTCACTAGAGATTTTTTTTTCCTATTATTGGGATTTTAGTGGTTACATCTGGAATTGGCTTTTAAATTTCTTTTTTTGTTTGAAAATTGGGATGAAACCTGGGTTTTTAAAAGCTCGCTTAAGCTCAAAAAAGCGTGCTTTAAACGTTAAGCACATGGTACAGTGCTTTGTATCACAGAGTGCAGAGGAAGACAGAAAGCACACGCTTTTTGGTGCTTTTCTGCGCTTCTGTCGAAGGGCAAAGTGGCCCAAAAAGCGCGCTTTTGGGCTGACGGCGTGGTTTCTCTCTTTTGTTTCCTTTTTTATGATTAAACAAATATTAGCTTTTAGGGTTTACTACTAATTTAGGAATTTTCGATTCTTAAAAAATTGAATTTAAGAATCCTTCTTACTACCCTCAAAACTTAGTCTTTCATTTCTTCTTACTAACCTTAAAACTTTGAATTTAGTATTGTGTTGAAAACTTTATTTGCCTTTTTATGATTTTGTGTTATTTTTCTATGTTTGTTTTTTGCTATATTCTCATTAATGAAGTATTTCTAGATCATATTGTGCTTGCCCTTTTATCCTAAAAGTGTGCCCTTGCGCTCAGCACTTCGCGCTTGGGTAATTTTTACCGTTAGCGCTTTATGGCGCTTTGCGCTTTTAAGAACCCAGAATGAACCCAATATTCTCTATGTGCCAATACGCTTAGGTGGTCGTTCAAAAATGCATTACAGATCTCAGAACTTCTTTGTAAAAGATATTTGCTGAAAACTGTTACTTATGGAATGCAAGAGGACATGGGAAGAGGATTTACTTGCCCTATCAATTATAGATGAATGAGTGATGCCTTTGTTTGCCATTTAGATGTTGAAGTCCTGTTTATTCTGTATCTGTATCTATGCATTTGTGTTGATCTCTCTGTCGATCAATTCTGTCTGTCTGTCTCAGTGCCACTAGGTTTCTCACATCGTTTACAAGTGGTTGCTGCTAAATATCTTGGCAGAATACTGATAAACATTAAGGACAGTACTGGTGTTGCCATGTTGGAGTTTTTATGATTTTAGTGTATGGCTGCCTGTTTAATGTGTAATCTTAGCTTTGATATCCATGGCCAGTCAAAAAATCTGTAAATTCAAATACCCCTTTTGCCCATTATTTGTCTCATATGTTTATTGGCTGATTGCTTTGAGTAATGTTATCTTATTACCCAAAAATATGATTGTTATACAACATATCTGTAGATGTGACTCAGTTTGAGATTTTTCTTTTGGATCAATTGAGTTGAAAAGGTTTTTATAGAAACTTGATTATATTCTTTGATTGGTGAGCAGCTCTTTAGAAATGCTTGCCATTATCCATCTTGCAGAGGAAGGCATCTTGAGGATGATCTTTGCTGTTACTTATCTGATGTCAAGGAACGTTGGTAATGATAGTGAGATTTCTGCTGCATCAAGGTATTATACTTCCTTACAAGTGTTTTATGTGTTAGCTACAGAAATTTAGACCAACTTTTTTTTACCCATAATAAAAACGTGGAGGTTAGTAACCGTGGTATAACAGAAAGAGTTATATGAATGGTGCGGAATATTCATCAGTTCTTGCAATAGCAAATGCATGCACCTCTGTTGATTACTCCCCTGTTGTTTTGCTGGCTGTTCAAGCTATTTGTATGAGCTCCTTAAGACATTATTCCTGACTCAATTGGCTCCTGTTCCCAATTTTAAATCCTCTCAAAACACTCAATTTTAGCACAACCTTTTGTTTCTAACCCGTGTTTAAAAACATGCATAGGCATGAGCCTCACATCATTAGGCACACAGGGGTGCTGGAAAGCTCGTGTTTTAAGAAGGAACCGTTTTATGTACTCCCATTTCAAATATTGTTGTGCCCAGACCATGTGAGCTATAAATAGAGAAATGGAGGGTGTAGTAATATGTAGAGTTTTAAGGCTTTTTTAAAGAATCAAATTGTGTTGACCAGTTTTGGAAAGAAATGATGATGAAACACCAACGAAGCTTAGGTTAAGAACGGATCTTAAGTTTAGAACTTGGCTTTTAGGCTTATGGTTGTTGGTTAAAAGGAAAAACTTTAGAAACTTAAGAAAACAAAGATAAACTTAGGAATCACTCCTAAACCCATGGTGTTAGACCTTGGGACTTTTTAGGCGTCACTCCAAGTCAAGCTGCTTCACACAACTCATAATCATGATGTAAATCGCAAGAAAATTTATTAATCTCAATCTGTATAATTTCTCATATAGAGTTACATTATTTATAGCTAAAAATTAGTCCTATGGAAAATGAATTTCCCTCTAATTTTCCTAAACTAACAATGTCCTAATTAGACTCTGAAAACTAAAAGGAAACAAAATCAAACCATTCTTAAAACAATTAGCACATTCTGAAAATAAAAATCAACTACTCCCTCTGTCCCAGGGGATTTTGCAGAGAGTTTTCTGCTTTTAATTTCAGTGTTGTGAAATGTCCAAAATACCCTTACAGTCATCTCCTTCCTCCTTCAGCCCCTGCAACTCGCCTGTCCTTCCCCTATTCTATGGACGAGGAAATCGAGAGGCTCAAGCAGGACAAGAATCTGTTGAGACTAATTATCACAAAGAAGAAACAGTAGTGGGCAATGAACTTTCTGGCAAAATTCTTTTTAAGTCCTAGTGTTATGCAGCAGTGTGTTGGAAATCCGCAGCAGAAGAATGAGCTAGAGCCAGAGTATGAATAAACAGAGCATTTCAAGAAATATTCTCATACGCCTATATGAACTTGATGTGTAAATAGCAAGTTGCATCATTATATTCTACAAACCTAAAATCTGAAAAACCCTCTTCACCCGCCGACACCAGATCTGAACTCTCTTCCCCGGCGGAGCTCCTCCACGGTCCGCTCGCTAGCTCGAGTGGTGGGGGAAGAGGTGCGTTGTGAGTGAGCTGGAACATTCGAGCTGCACAGAGCACCAGCAGCCATACACGGTGGTGCCTCGGCGGCAGGGTTCGGTATCCTTGTTGGTTCCTGGGTTTTAAAAAGCTCAAAGTGCAGTGAAGCGCTAACGGTAAAATTTACCGAAGCGCTGAGCGTTCGCTTTTCGGAAAAAGCACTCGCAAATCATGTATTAGGATTATTTCAATAAAGGCACAACATAGAACTTAAAATAATAACACAATATCATAGAAGACAAATAAAACATTCAACACAATACCAAATTCAAAATTTTAAGGGTGGGAAGAAGAACTAAATGACTAAGATCAAAAGATTCTTAAAATTATTATTATGAAGTCATTGGCTCTAATCTCTAGTCATTGGAAAAATCATCATCATCTTCACCAAAAGTATCCCTATGGACCTCATCTCCATCCCTAAACTCCATGTCATCTTCCATATCATTTCCCATATCTCCCTCGATCTCTTCTTCATCCCCAACAACAATGTTCCTTCTTCGAGGCATTGAACTAGAAGAGGGCTTAAGAAGACTCTTCCCTTTGTCCTTTCTCACGGTTCTAGCTCTTGTAACATAGCTAGGCTCACATGCCCCGAGGCTTTCGAAACAACCTCCCAAGTTACCTCTGTTGCCGTCGGTTTTTGAAAACGGGAGCAGGGAAAGATGAAAACGGGAGCAGGAAGTGAAGATGAGGAAGTGAGCCCCTTAAAACATTTCTTCAGGCAATTTGTTGTAGTATCAGTAATAATATTGAACCCCTTAACGATCGCTTCCAGTCCATGAACACTTGGAACTTCTCAAACTGAATTAGGAGATGCCCATTCAACTTTGGCATTCATCTTGTCTACCACATTATCTTCGTCCACGCCATTATCATCTCTCTTAAACTCCTCCTCGCAAGGTTTCTTGTCAAAGAGTTGTAATGACATCCTTTTGCTCCCCAACTTCAATTGTCGTACTGCTGTCTTCATTCTTGGCTACGTTGGCGCTGAGTATTTTTTCATAGTTTCAGCACTCATAGGCTTCAAAACAATTTGCTAATTGTCGAAGTAGAAGGAATAAGTGTATGCCCTACAGTCGTGCAACACACCTCGATCATATAACCATGGACATCCTAAAATTATATGGACAGCCGTCATAGGAATAGCATCACACCAAACAAAATCAGAGTAGGCACCTTGTTTTGCACCTTGTTTCAGGTTTACTAGACATCGCTTGTTGACAGGATTGGTGGTGCTATTTCTCCAAGCAACCTTGTATGGTTGTGGATGAGGTTCGGCAGGAAGTTTAAGCTTCTCAACCATTAATCCCGAAACCACATTCATACAACTGCGATCATCAATAATTAGCTTCTTGCTCTCATTCTTGCACGTGACCAAGGTTTGAAATATAGAAGTCCTCCTCCAATCCTCCTGTTCAACCTTCGGTGCACTAAGAATTCGCCTTATAAGATTCAGAAAAGATAATCTTCTTCTTCCTCCTTAAGGTTATCAATGTTGAGCCCTTGCATATCATCAAAACAATCTTCATTGCCTTGTCAACCCAAGGGGTTTCATCCTTATATTCTTGGTCAATATGTATGTTTGTCTCCCTAGCATCCCTTGAAGCCATGAGTTCATACTGCTCTAATACCAAAATTGATGCTGCACCAACGGGAGCGTAGGTTAAGAACAGATCTTAGGTTTATAACTTGGCTTTTAGGAAAGGGAAAATATAGGCTTATGGCTATAGGTTAAAGAAAAAACTGCAGAAACTTAAGAAAAAACAAAAATAAACTTAGGAATCACTCCTAAACCCTTGGTTTCAAACCTTGGGATCTTTTAGCCGTCACACCTAAAAGTTAAGCTGCATCACACAACTCATAATCGTGAAGTAAATCACAAGAAAATTTATTAATTTCAATCTGTCTGATTCCTCAAAGAGAGGTACATTATTTATAGCTATAAATTAATCCTATATGAAAAGAAATTTCCCTTTAATTTTCCTAAACTAACAATGTCCTAATTAGACTCTAAAAACTAAAAGGCAGAGATCAAACCATTCTTAAAATAACTAACATATTTTGAAAATAAAAACCAACAAATAAGAAACTTCTAAAACTATGATATACTATTCCCGGTTACTGTTCACGTGAATAGTATTATGGAAAATAAACTACTGAATTCTCATCAAATGAAATGCTGAAGAACTAGTTATTGCATCATTTGGCCAAAGGAAGAAGTGCTCCTAATGCCTCTTTTAGTTCAAGGCTATAATTAATTGTACTTGATAGGATGATGAAGAAGAAATATTAAGAATAAAAGGATGTTGAAAATGATCCGGAGTTTGGTAGTGATGATGAAGTAATTTTGGTGGAGATGATAATGATCCCAAAGGTCCCTTAAAGCCTTAATTTAAGATTTTGGATTTAATCGTACCTCTTAAGATGATGGATTTAGGATTGTGTTTAAAAAATTTCTGTCTTATTTAAAACTGACTTGTTATAGACAATTCAACTATTTTGGGCTATTAAGATATGTTTGTTTTCTAGACTGTCATTGTTAAAAGTATTACTTGAAAACATAAGTGCGTGTTCTTTGCATCTGACTTTGGTGGTTTTTTCCTGTTGCACCACCTAGGTGCACTTTCTACTCTCTAAAACCCAGTGTCTATAAAGCCACATGTCTCAGTTGGTTTTATAATTTTAAATTTTGATACAGGCTTCTTGCATTAGCCACCAGCTTTGCTATCAGGATGGTACGTGAGTATGGCTTATTGCATCAGAAAAAACATCTGTTGGAAAAAAACATTGGAAATGGTCCTATTCCCAGTATGGAAGAAGTTGATGAATTAGAATGCTTAAGGATGATGTCAGACATGGCATACTTTTTAGAGATAATCAGGGATTTGCAGTTGAAACTTCATGTCAAATTTAGAAGGGTAGGTCATGTATTGGTAGGCCTTCTGCTAGTGTTTTCTGACTTCAGTTGAATCAAATCTATCTAGTACGTAGAACTGAAGCATATGCTTTGACTCATTTTTTAAGGTGGATGGTCCAAAGGTTTTAAGGCTTACAGATACAGATCTCATGGAGGAGGATGACTCAAAAACTTCTGTTGCTTCTGTGGATCCATCATTTTTAGCAGCAAAGAATCACGACTCTCTCGTTCTTGCTTCTGAAAATGCTGAAAGTATGGCTTTGATCCCCATGAGCCCAATGAAAAATGAAGCATCCATTGTTTCTCAAGGAAGTGGTCTTGCAAAAGGAAAATCTACTCTTGAGAATCCAAAGGATATGATTGAACGATGGGAAATTGATGATTTGGATGTCCGTAATATTGTTGCAGACGCTTTACTTGCTGGTCGCCTGCCTTTGGCAGTTCTTAAGTTGCATCTTCTTCGTTCCCAGGAATTTGTTTCTAAGAAAGATACTGATGACACCTTCAGTGAAGTGCGTGAGGTTGGAAGGGCCATTGCATATGAATTTTTCCTCGAGGTAGACTAGCAATGTTTGTTTTTCTATTTAGTTGATGCAGAGATTTAATTTCTCTCCTACCACCTTCCTCTTCCACTATCCCTCCTTTGTTTTTATTCCTTACCTTTTCTCCCTTGCAATAACTTAAAACATTTTGTACTAGGGGGAGACTTCATTAGCTGTGGCAACCTTGCAAAAGCTCGGAGAAGATATTGAAACTAGCCTCAAGCAATTGCTTTTGGGGACTCTTAGGAGATCCATTCGTATGCAAATAGCTGAAACGATGAAAGCATATGGAAATCTTGGAGCACGTGAGTGGAAAATGCTGGAGAGCATTTCACTTATTGAGGTAGGTAAAATCTAACTAGCATTGTTTCTCTCTCTGGCTTTAAGCTCTTCTCTGGTAGTTGATTTTAGGCTGACACTTGCTTGTTTCACATTTAAGAGGGTCTACCCTTGCAGTAGTTTCTGGAATACATTCAGTTCTAGGTGGAATGAGTTGAAGGATGGAGCAAGCAGCAATATGTTGGAGGAAATTCATTTGCCGCTATTACATCCCCTGCTTAAAGATCTCCGGGTTGCCTGTGGTGAGATTGATGGCGTAATATTGGGGTCATGGACAAGCCTCATTGGTCATCCTATGTCACCTGAGCATGATAATGACGATTTTCATACTAGCTACTGGACTGCTGCTGCTGTGTGGTCCGACACCTGGGATCATCTTCTGATCAATCGGGTAAGTCAGATATTATACTTTGCTGTAAAACTATCTTGTTTGTTTTGCTTGGATTCACATTATTGTACATTCCTTAGTCATTTGCTCTTCTCAATAACCTTTTCTGCGTTTATTGGGACGTTCCTACTCTATAGAGCAGGTGTATAGTAGGAGTGTCTTGGGAAAAGTTGACGAGGAAAGAAAAGATAAAGAGGGAGGATTTTAGGAGATATATGTAACCTACCTATAGGAGGCTGTCTTTAGCAAAAACATAGGCTTTGGGGCATCTTTCATGTACTTCCTCAAAAATGCATGTGTTGCCCATGACCTAAGAACTTGCATTGTGATTCCTTGCATAAGTTTTAAAGGCTTCTGAAGCTTAAGTAAATTTAAATGAGATAGATTGCCTGATGGGATAGCTCCACCTCTGAAATTTTGAACAAGCTTACCGTCTTTTTTTGATTAACTTCTTACCATGCGACTATTTCTAGACCACCCTATTGTTATTCCCTACATAAGCTTTAAAGGCTTCTTGTCGTAGATTTATATGAAATAAGTTGCCTGCTGGACTTGCTTTGCCTCTAATGTTGAACTAGCTGACGGTCTTATTAAATCACTGCTGTTTTGTATGATGATAATAATAATAATAATAATAATAACAACAATAATAATAATGTCTTTTATTTAGCTTAATATGGCTCCATATTCTTGACGTTTACAATATTTATGTAGCCTCATCAACTTTGCATTACAGTGTTACCATGGATACTGCTGTTTGGATTGTCAATTAACTCTCACATTCTTTCAAAAAGTTTTAAACAAAAAACTCATTTGACTAGCAGCTCAACTGAAGTATGACATCACACTTCTTACCATGCAGCTAGTACTGGATCAGCCGTTTGTCATGGGTGTCAACATTTTGTGGGAATCACAGCTTGAGTATTACATGGGGCACAATGATTGGATACAGATTTCCATGCTCTTAGAGGTTCTTCCGTTATATGCTCTATCTAGTGGGACTTTGAGCATCAGATTGGACTCTATGCATTCCAGTACAGTTGTTGAATATGGCCAGGAAATTTCTGACAATTTCATATGCTCTCTTGATGACCTAGATGGCGTGTGCATAAATATTCCAAACATTAGGATTTTCAGGTTTCCCACAAATGACACGTGCTCCATATGGCTACGGATGCTCATGGAAGAACAGCTAGCTAAGAAATTTGTTTTTCTGAAGGATTACTGGGTAAGTACAGAAGAAATAGTACCTCTTCTAGCACGTTCAGGCTTCGTAATTGACATCCATAATACTTCACCCTTAGAGGAGGCAGTGGGTAGCTCAACTGACTTGGTGCTCTCAGTTACTGATGCTGCAAGTCATCCAGATGCTGTTCTTGCTCTACATAAACTCTTAGTGCAATTTTGTGCACAATTTAACCTGCTGAATCTATTAGATCTTTACTTGGACCACCACAAGTTGGCTGTGGATCAAGATTCTTTTCCATTGCTGCAGGAAGCAGTTGTAAGTTACTTCACTCCTTTACTTTAACCGTGTTGATGTGATTGTGCAATTGCTTTGAAAATATATTTTGCCCAAATGACGTGGAAGATTTCCGTGTCTTATCTCTTAAAGATTTTGTGATGGATGAAATAAACTTTTGTGCCTAAAATTATTTGAAGATTTCTCAATTATGGAATGGACTGATATTATCTACCAGCGTTTAATGCTTGTTTATATTATCATTTGAGCAAATATTGCAAACTATGCACACTTGGTGTCATGAGCTTATGGCTTGCCATATAATTGATTCTTGCATGCAACTTTGAGGTGTTTTTTCTATCAACATTGTTCTGCTTAGACAAATTGTATAATTTTCCCCACTGATAAGTTTAATCTTGACTGTTCGGTCAAGACATATTGTCTTGTTCGGTTAAGTCTCTCTTTTGCCTTTTTATTTGTTTTATTATTTTTCTACTTCCTACACGCCTACTTGGACATTTAGAGGTCAAGCCATCTATCTCAGCATTCAGCACCACACTTTTTGTTCACATCCAAATTTAGATATTCTGCACTCTGAACTGTAAAGCATCAACGGTCTTACAGCTACTTTATAAATTTTAATCTCAATCTTTACTGTCGCTAACTATAACAAAGTATCAAGGACTCAATTTTCCATTAATTTGAAAATCCTGTGTGAATTATTTTACCGATTCTCAAGTTTTTCTCTACAGTAGACCCTTAATATATAAAAGTTTTAGATTGATATAATCACTTTTTTATTTCTCAATATTTGCACATATCTTATTTTAGCATTAACATATTTTAAAGTGGTATTTCATGTAACCATATTTAGCTCTGCCAATGGTAAAGTAATTTGATTCCTCCCACCATGGTTCTTACTTGACGTTTATACTTTCCCTGGCCTTGATGATTAAAACCATATTCTTTGCAGTTAAAAGATGTTCAGGGATCACATTCTAGAAATGCTCAGTTATATTGTCCATTAATGAAGCAAAGGTTTAGTAGCCAACTGCTGAATGTGATAACAAATGTATCTATAAGTAAATGTTCAATTTAGTCATGTGATGTATTGTGTTCTACTAGATTTAGAGGGTGTTTGGCAACGGAATGATGATAAAAGGTGTTGCTTGAGTTTAGGGATCTGGGAATGAAAAATTGGGAGTGTTTCCTTAGTTTGGGATGTACCCAGGCCCATATAATTAGGTGGTTTTCATTGGCATTCTCTCATTCTACCTCACTATCAAACGCTTACCTTTAGTGATTCCAGACAGTTTACTTGATGGACACCTTAATCTGATTTAGAAACAAGGATCAAATAGAACTATACGTTAGTCAAAGGACTACATTGAACCTTTTCTTCTTTCGAGATGAGGGATGTTATGGAATAAATTTGCCTAGTTAGGGCAATCAGCATTTACTTTTGTTAAAATGCGTTATACTTCAGGGATGTGAAACATGGACAATTCTGTCCCAGAGGCCATACTGCAATTTCTTAGCTTGAAGATTTTTCTTGATGTAGTTAGTCTACAACCACTTAGGTTATTAGGTACAGAAAAAGGTTTGGATTGATTTGATGGACATAGCCAGTCATTCACAACGGGTTGTTATCTTGTTCTGATCAATATAATATTTTGAAACTTGTTTCATAATTAACACCATATGCTCTTTTCTAACTCAATGTTTGTCATTTTTTCAATGTTTACTTCCTTGACCCAAATTTTCTGCACTATATATTCATTTTCCCAAATTCCAATTGTAGATCGCATTCTGTTTTATTTGCTGTTTCCTTTGAGTCATTCCTATGGTCATTGACACTATAAGTACTCTTATATTTGGTCCGCAGGGTGATAATCTGTGGGCAAAATGGCTGCTACTTCAGAGGGTGAAGGGGAGAGAATATGAAGCATCATTTTGGAATGCCCGAGCAGTTACTCTACACAACTTTCTTCCAGGTAACAATGTGGGTCAACTTGAGATTGATGATATGATGGCAACAGTTGACGATATCGCTGAAGGAGCAGGAGAAATGGCAGCATTAGCAACCTTGATGTTTGCTCCTATTCCAATTCAAGCGTGTCTTAGTAGTGGAAGCATTAACCGGAATTTCAGTTCTGGTCAGTGCACTCTGGAGAACCTTAGACCTACTCTTCAGCGCTTCCCTACATTATGGCGCACTCTACTTGCAGTGTGTTTTGGACAAGATCCTACATGCCCCATGTTTGGTACTAAACCTAAAGGTGCGATGTGTTATTTGCTTTCATGCCTTTCTGTCCATGCAATAGGAGAGGAAAAGAATATAGGCAGAACTTAGGAAACATTTATTATCATGTTTATGTGTAACGAATATTATACCTTCTGTGGCTAACTTTTCCTCAAGTTATCATAAGGGTGGAGAGAGGATTTGAAAGTATAATCTTTCTAAATGCACTAATTTTATAAGTAGTCAGTAGTCACTGTCCAAAGAAGCTTGAGCTACTTGTAATTCTCTGACTATTTATCACCTTGCATACAGTGTCCGGTTATTCTGATTTGATGGACTATCTAAATTGGCGGGAGAGCATATTCTTCTCGTCTGGACGTGACACTTCACTACTTCAAATGCTTCCTTGTTGGTTCCCCAAGGCTGTTCGCAGATTGATTCAACTTTATGTGCGGGTGAGTGAGAATAGTTTGCTTTTCTGTGAGATGGATGTGTAACACACTAGATTAGCAAGTGAAACTAATGTGTGTATTAGAATCCAAATAGGGCGGGCCACATAAACCAAAAACATGAGAGACGTCTAATATGGTTTGGAAATGCACGTAGAAGGCCACTTTATTCGCCATTTAAATATATAGCTAGAGAAGCTGTAACTGAAATTAAAAGGGGAAGGAAAGACCTGTGCAAACTTGGAAATAAACTACAGAAAAAGACACTGAACAAAGATAACTAAGTTTGCATATACTTTCACTATTCAAGGACGATTTTTAAATTGTTAATATATTTAAATACGTTGGGCAAAAAATATAAAAAATAGATTTTTAAGAATATGCATTACGATGAATGTAGCATAGTTTGAGATGCGTAACAATATTTCATACCTTTATACCTATGAAATTTTACAATCTAAATTACTTAATCTTTATTCATGAATATTGACAAGGGAGTACTTGGACAAAGGGAGTGGGTCTTTCCTTAGCTGTCCTTTTCTCATATATGTCTTGACCTTAGTTTGAGGATATCTTGCCATTGACTGCATGGGGGGATATAATGCCACCATGGTAAGTCAAGACACATAGCATTATTTTATTTTAAATGTAGCATATCTTACTCTTATCTTTCTATGTCTTCCTTTAAAAGGACATACTACTTACATGTTCCGTTAACTCCCTTATTCCAATTCAATATAATACTCAAGTTCTTGTCCATTAAATCAAATCTTGTCAAATGTTTTCTATTCTCCACTCTACTCTTCTTTTGCATCCAACCTTCTTGGCTTCTTCCCACCAACTAACACAATTCCCATTATTTGCTGCCCTAAGATGTTGCAACCTCCATTGAGAGGCAGTTTGATCTACAATCAACCTAAACTGTTCATAACACTTTGATTATTAATATTGTGAAAAGACTTTGTCGATCTAGATTGTCAGAAATTGCCTGGAGTTATAAATCCCTGCAACCTTGGTAAAGAGGAGTGTTTTAGGAACTTAAAAGGCGGCGATGGTTGAATCTGGTGACCAGAAAGGTCACGCTGAGACCTTCAAAGAGTTAACCAGGCCTTCGAATTTTTGGTATGATTATGATCCCCCAGTAAAAGTCGGGTAAAACTAATGTGTGGCTCTGTGGACCTTTACTCCTAACATGGACACAGGTGGACGGTAAAAAAAACAAATTAACAAAGAAACATCCACCTAGAGAGTAAATGTATATTTTGGCATAGTATTTCTTGCCTCCTTGAAAAATGTTCTTACATGAGAAATGGGATGAGATTATACTATGTTGAGCTCTTTAAACTGAACAATCTCATCAGTTTGGCTACCCAATTAAAGATGAAACATCAACATAGCAAATTTTGTGAGTTCTGTTCTGGCAGGAGGATCAAGTAGATGGAGAGAAGAGGCAGAATGGGGAGTCTGTTTTGTCGCGGGGATAGAGTAGACGAGGAGGAAGTAGAAAAGAAAAAGGAAACAATCAGATTAGATTTAATTGGAGGGCCAAGATTTTGAGTAAAAACTTGAGTTAATACAAGGGAGAGCAGAACCCCTCCCACATTATAGATACTCCCTCTGTCCCAGCCATATCTGTACACTTTTTGGTCAACTTTCTCAGACCATGTTTGACCATAAATTTCAACTAGTACATAGACGTCAATATCTTCATGTGGGATATTGTTAGATTCTTTGCATAATGTATTTTCTAAATATTAAATTTTAATACACCATTAGTAAATGTAACTAAAGTTATCAGTGGTCAAACATGGACTGAAAAAGTTGACCAAAAAGTGTGCAGATATGGTTGAGACAGAGGGAGTATATAATTTGAAACATTATGTTTTCACCTAACATGTTGGTGATTGGTGAGATGTGATTCAATAATCAACCCCATTCAGTGGATACTGGCATATTTGTTATATATGGTTACCTCTTACACTCTCTGTCTTTCAGAATTAATTTGGTTTAGTAGATTGAAGCATTTAATATTGGAGGTTGAGCATAACTCGTATTTCATGTAATTTTGAAAAAAAATAAGGAAGTATGCGGTACCATCTTTGGTTCTTCATCTCCAAAGCGTGATTCATTGGATTACTTTATATCTTTTGGATTCTTATCTTTTAGGGACCTCTTGGTTGGCAATCTGTGGAAGATTATCCAATGGGAGGGTACTTTTCGTCTGGGGATTTTGATTCATCGGTCAACTCTGTGGATCACACTGAGATTAGTGCTGTCTCATGGGAATCGGCTATCCAGAAGCATATTGATAAAGAGCTCTTTGCTTCTTCCTCAGAGGTCTGATGATCTCTTCATTTCCCTGTTTAACAATGCTATGGAAAATAACCTCCAGTAGTTGCATTCTCTGTGCGTGCATTGTTGGTTTCTACCAAAGATGTCCCTATTAGTCCACCAATACTTGTGCATTGGCTGGGAAAAAATAATTCTTGAATAATAATGTCAGCCATACCTCTATTAAAGTTCTCCAATTGTTTTATCATGTCCACCTTTTTGGCAATATCACAGTTCTAATGTTTGTGTTTTTATTTTTATATTTGCATCTTTTATTTGATTGATCTCAGGATACAGGTCCTGGTCTTGAGCACCACTTACATCGTGGGCGTGCATTGGCTGCCTTTAATCATCTTCTCGCTTTGAGAGTTGCAAAGTGGAATAAAGAGAAAAAAGGGCCATCTGGAACTTCTGTACCTGGGCAAACAAACATCCAATCAGATGTCCATGCACTTCTGGCACCTATTGCCCTTAATGAAGAATCTCTCCTCTCAGAGGTTTGAATCACAACAGACTCTTCATTCTTTAAAAAGAAGGCACTTGCATTTTATGTGTTGCGTGGGCATCTTTTTTACCTGTTTTTTGATTTTGTTTGTTTTTGCACGTTATGTTATAATTGGTAAAAGCCTGGTTCTTGTTTGTGTTTGTTAATCGCCTTGCTGGTCTCACTCAAGTTCTTGATGCTGGCATTCAGTAGGTGGGATTCATATAGCAAGATCGATGTACTTTAAATACCTGGAATAATGACCTTTTCTTTGTGCAGTGGACTTTTGAATTATAAAATTTAGTTTCAGTTTGTGCAATTTCTCTCCTGTTTTCTTAGCATAAGTAGTCTTCATCATGCTCTTATGACTTCATTTCTCTCTTTTCATTCAAGTTTATGAATTGCATTTGTATAAGGCTCGTGTGGGGTCTTTTGATAGCTAACTTGACACTTAAAATAATGGCTTGACACCATAATGTTGATTTGCACTTTTATATGTAGGTTGTACCCTTGGCTGTTGTGCATTTTGAGGATTCAGTGTTGGTGGCCTCTTGTGCTCTTCTTTTGGAGTTATGTGGTTTAACTGCCAGTATTATGCAAATTGACATTGCTGCTTTAAGAAGGATATCTTCTTTCTACAAATCTGGTGAACATCAGAATCCCCCAATACAACTTTCCCCGAAGCATGCAGCGTTCCGTGCTAAAACTAATGGGGCTGCTATAGCAGAATCTCTTGCTCGGGCACTGGCAGATGATTATCTTCGAAATGATTATTCTAGCTGTATCAAGCAAAGAGATCCTAAGAACAATGACACTAGGAAGTTGCCAACAAGAGCTTTCATAACGGTTCTGCAGCACTTGGAAAGAGCAAGTCTTCCAGCTTTTGTTGATGGAGTTACACCTGGTTCTTGGTTAATGACTGGTAATGGTGATGGAGCTGAATTGAGGTCCCAGCAAAATGCTGCAAGCCAGAATTGGAATCTAGTCACAGTTTTTTGTCAATTACACCAGATGCCCTTGAGCACCAAATACCTGGCTTACTT
Source organism: Rubia yunnanensis (assembly GCA_037428765.1). NCBI lineage: Eukaryota > Viridiplantae > Streptophyta > Magnoliopsida > Gentianales > Rubiaceae > Rubia > Rubia yunnanensis. The sequence continues at coordinate 55,656,621 of CM075069.1, read as the reverse complement.
AGCAAGAGATAATGACTGGGTATGCCAGTATTGCGAATATTGATTATGATTTGCACCAAGATCCCCCTTTTAAAACTGGAAATCTCTAATCTTATTTTATTGCTAGGTTGGTTTTTTATCAGAAGCTCAAGTTGGAGGATACTCTGTTGAAACAGTCATAGATGTTGTAAGCCCCTTACCTCTCTTAGTTTTTTTTACATGTTCATGAACACTTCTATTGTGTTCTGTATCTTCTTAGTAATTGAGCTTTGACTGGACTGAGGTGATGGTATCTAACTTTTACAGGCATCAAAGGAGTTGAATGACCAATGCCTAAAAGTTCATTTGCTAACAGTTTTGAAAAGCATGCACTCAAGGAATAAAGTTGGGTCTATCACAATTTCAGAGGCTGCAACATCGAAATTTGAGGTAGTGAATTCAGATACTTCGACATCAAAACCTGAAGCTTCGGTCTCGGATGAGAACCTTTATGGTTCCGTTGAATTGTTTGGAATCATAGCTGAATGTGAGAAATTAAAAAGTCCTGGACAAGCTCTTCTTTTTAAAGCCAAAAACTTGAGGTGGTCGATTTTGGCAATGATCGCAGCTTGTTTTGCTGACGTATCACCTTTATCCTGCCTAGCTGTCTGGCTGGAAATAACTGCTGCAAGGTGGTGACTGCGTAACTATCTTGTTTTATTCTACTCATATTACACAATTTCTAAGAAAGTTTGTGCTTGGTATGCCACTTAAAAATCTTTTACAAAAATGATTTCTACTTATTCGTGTATCTTCCACATCTAATAAAGTTATTCAGTAAATTATCATGTGAGCTTATTCATGTAAAATTGATGGGAGATGCTTCCAATTCAGGGAGACTTCTGCCATCAAAGTTAATGATGTTGCTTCCCAGATTGCAAATAATGTTGGAGCAGCTGTGGAGGCTACCAATTCCCTGCCAGCAATTGCTAGAGCCATCTCCTTTCACTATAACAGGAGAACCCCAAAAAGAAGACGGCTTATCGAGCCTGTCTTGGATAGCTCGAAGCCATTAGCGGTGCTTGATGCATCTTCCACTTCTGGAACAGCTAAGTTTGAAGAAATTATTGCTGAAGGAGAAAGGGAAAATGAAACTGATAGAGATGTGCATTTGTCGTCTAGTTCTGATGAAGTAGTTGATTCTTTGTCCAGAATGGTTGCTGTGCTGTGTGAACAACACCTATTTCTTCCATTGCTAAAGGCCTTCGAAATTTTCCTTCCATCGTGTTCTCTCTTGCCTTTTATTCGTGCACTTCAGGTATGCCATAGTTTGAGAGGTTTCTTTGTGGTTAGCATTTCTTTTGTGGTTTATCTTCATCCTAAGGGAAGAAGTTCCTGCCAACCAAGCTGTTTGAGTATCTCCACCCATAATTTTATGTTTTGGAAGTTTTTTTGTCGTATGAATTGGAATTCTGGTAACTATCATATCACGGACTTCGTGGGCTGATTATTTGCTGTGTACAATAATTGATAATATAGATTCCATGTTACCTGGAGCATATTTGATATTTGTCTGTCGGCATACGATCAGTAATTAACTTTTCTAATTTATTTTAAAAGTTGTATTCCGATTATGTTTGAGCTTTAAACTGAAACCATTTAGTGTTGGCCTTTATGCCCGTCTTATATGCGCACACTTTCATTTACAGGCCTTTGCACAAATGCGCCTTTCAGAAGCTTCTGCACATCTTGGTTCCTTCTCTGCAAGAATTAAAGAGGAACCTCTACACTTGCTAACAAACATTATGAGGGAGGGGCCAACAACGAATTTGTGGATATGTTCAACGGCTGTGAAAGCTGCAGAAGCAATGCTTTCAACTTGCCCATCACCTTATGAGAAAAGATGCTTATTACAGTTGCTTTCTTCAACTGACTTCGGTGATGATGGATCTGTAGCAACATATTATCGACAACTGTATTGGAAAATTAATTTGGCCGAACCTTTACTGCGCAAAGATGATTGCCTTCACCTTGGAAATGAGACATTAGATGATGATTCACTTTTAACAGCATTAATCAATAATGGTTGTTGGGAACATGCGCGCAACTGGGCCAGGCAGTTGGAGGCTAGTGGTGGTTCTTGGAGGTCTGTTGTACACCATGTTACTGAAATGCAGGTACTCCCTGTTCGAATCTTGGAATTGCTTCTGTATTATTATTTTTAAGGTAGGCCTGTCCTTAATAGCTTGAATAGGCACTTGTCTCCGATTGAGTTAGATTTGCTATCCTGTACCATGTCATGGGAGTATGTCACTATTCAGTTAGTCCCAGAGCTGATTTTTCCTGTCTTGCCCACATAATCGATGCCATAGTTTGTCTTCATCATGCTTCAAGAGCTTTCAAGTGTATTAATGATATTTCTAATACCATTGTTTCTTTGGTCCATTAACAATGTTTTTATATTAGTTCAGCTTATGAACTTATTTTTGTTTTCCAGTTATTCATCATGTAAATAATTAAAGTAGATGTATTACTTGCCCTGTTGAAATTGCTTTGCTTCATTCACTGTATGTTTTATGTTCTTCATATTATTATGTACTGTAATACAATAATCCGTTCTGTGTGCAGTTTGCACTAATTGTGAAGCTGCTTTCGGTTTCCATTCTGAATCATGAAAATTTAAATATGCTCTGTATAAGTACTTGGTTAAATGTGTGTGTAGGCTGAGTCCATGGTTGCTGAATGGAAGGAGTTCCTTTGGGATGTTCCAGAAGAAAGAGTTGCTTTATGGGGTCATTGTCAAACACTCTTCCTCAGATACTCATTTCCAGCATCGCGGGTATGTTTTTGATTATGGGAACATATTATTGGCATAAGCTAAATTCTGGTTTGTTTATCCTAATTATTATTCTGAAGGTTATTCTGTTCTAATGTGTTTTTAACTTCTAGTAGAACTATGGAATAGATGCTAGTGGATATATGTTACTGAAGCTGGTATAAGTGTTTTAAGAATTTTAACTCTGACTAAATTGGAAAGAAGTGTATAATATATGCAAATGGTTTTACGTACAAATTATGAATGACTACAATAGATTCGGAATGGTCAAATAAATATTAAAGCATGGCGCAGCGATGGGCCTGTCAGTATTTGAAACAATACAGTCTTCTCCTTATTACTTTATCTTGCCTGCTCGTCTATTTTTGCTTATGTGGGTGTCTACACACCAATCAGTTTATGGTGCAACTACCATGCTTGATAGATTCTGTAACTGGTTTTTAGGCTGGGTGGTTTTTCCTAAAACATGCTGAGGCTGCAGAAACGGATCTTCCAGCAAGAGAGCTTCATGGACTGTTGCTACTCTCTTTACAATGGCTGAGTGGGACTATCACTCAGTCTAGTCAGTAAGTTTCTTTTGATTTTGAGACAAGATATGCTACTTCATTTCGTTGGTAAATGTTTCAGTAGGGTTTTAATTTTACAGGGCATGCCCTTTAAACCTTCTTCGTGAGATCGAGACTAAAGTGTGGCTTCTAGCAGTAGAGTCAGAAGCACAGGTTAAAGGCGAGGGGGAATCTGCTCTGATTGGTCGTGAACCTCGAAATGGGAAGAATTCGAACATAGATCAAACAGCAAATGTTATTGCAAAGATGGACAATCATATGAGCTCTTGGAGAATGAGAGCTGCAGAAAAGGGAGACCTCAGGGAAGCAACCCAGACACAGTTGAAGACCCCACAAGTATTAGTTGATAACTTTTCCGCAACAGCAGCAGGGAACGTAAAGACAAAAAGGAGACAAAAAGGCTTTGTGTCATCAAGAAAACCTATTAGTGAATTACTGGACAAAGGTATTGAGTCTGAAAGTCTGGCATGTGCCCAAAATGCCAGCGATGATTCACAATTGGTCGATGATGATTGCAAATTTGAAGCATCCTTTTCAAGATGGGAGGAAAGAGTTGGACCTGCAGAGTTGAAGAGGGCTGTACTTTCATTAATGGAGTTTGGACAAATTACAGCTGCCCAGCAGCTCCATAATAAACTGTCCCCGGGTCATATTCCAGCAGAATTTATAATCTTGGATGCTGCCTTAAAAATGGCTGCTGTCTCAACTCCAAACAGCAAAGTGACTGTCCCTCAATTGGATGACGAAGTGTGCTCCCTGTTAAGGTCTTACAATCTTCTTGGTGATTACAGCGAGATTGACCCCCTGGAGGTATTGGCTCATTTTAATCTGCATGTTCATATATCTTTTGTAAGCTAGGACTTTTTAATATTTGCTTATGCAGGATATCACTAGTATTTTCTATGTGAGATTCATTTGATCAATCTTGTCTGAGATAGGTATTGGAGAGTTTGACAGCCATCCTTAAAGAAGGCAGTGGGCGTGGACTATGTAAGAGAGTTATATCTGTTGTCAAGGCCGCAAATGTATTAGGTCTTTCATTTTCAGAAGCATTCAGCAAGCAGCCAATCGAATTGTTACAATTACTTACTCTCAAAGCACAAGATTCATCAATGGAAGCCAGGCTTCTTGTGGAAACCCATTCTATGCCAGCTGCTAGTATTGCTCAAGTTCTTGCAGAATCCTTTTTAAAGGTATGCTTTTATGTGTTGTCCATCTTTAGCATAGAATATCTTCAATGAGATAACCTTTCCTGTTTTTAGGGTTATGTCAGCTGTTATATACTTAAGTTGAAATGGCTATGGTCTAGTTTAGTTGATTCTCTAGGCATTAGCCGAGTAATTTAATTGATATCGAGCCTTGTTTACTTGGTCAAATTTTGATTAAGAGTCTGTGTTAAATACAATGATTAAAGGAAAGTGGATTAAGGTGGTTTTTTTTGTCACCCCTCCCCCACGAATCCCCAATCTAGGGTTTATTGGCTGCACATCGTGGTGGATACATGGATTCCCAAAAGGACGAAGGACCAGCTCCGTTGTTGTGGAGGTTTTCTGACTTCTTGAAGTGGGCTGAGCTATGCCCCTCAGAGTCAGAGATAGGCCATGCATTAATGCGTTTGGTAATTACTGGACAAGAAATACCACATGCATGTGAGGTAATCTCGTAACTTGGTTGCTTTTATTTTCTCTTGATTCATTTATGCAAGTAACATTAATCTTAATCTGGTTGGGCTATTTGGTCCAGTTACATACAACTAGCAAAGTGCAAAAACCTGTCCTGGCCTATTTCAAATTATGTGTATTGCTGATTTAAGTCTCAAATTATTGATTATTCATCTTTCTATTCCAATTAATTACATTGGAAAGCTTCTCTCTTGAGTCATGTGGGCCGGGGTGCATTAGTCTCATGACCTAATAGCACACCTATACATTTGATAAACTCTTCATCTCGTGGATTTTTTTTAACTTACTGCAACAAATTTTCCCAACATATTGAAGTAATCAAGTCATGACTCTAATTCACATAACTGAAGAGCTAAATGTTAGAAGTCTTATACATATTATTTCTTAGTATTAACAAGTATGCTGTGTGTTTGCTAAGTATAAACTCTTTATTTGGTTGCAATTTGTACTAATGTTGAACTATCCGTCTTGTTATTCACAAACTTATGGTACTACTATCTCTTCTGGTTAAACAAAACTTTATTCAAGAGCACTAATAAATATTTGTACGAGGTTCCAGTTTTGTAGAAAATTATAATGGGATTTTTCCGTGGGAATGTATGATTCAGGTTGAACTTCTGATATTGTCCCATCACTTTTACAAGTCGTCAGCTTGTCTGGATGGAGTTGATGTTCTTGTAGCTCTTGCAGCAACCAGGGTAGAAGCTTATGTATCTGATGGTGACTTCACATGCTTGGCTCGATTGATCACGGGAGTGGGGAGCTTTCATGCACTGAATTTTATACTTGGAATTCTTATTGAAAATGGACAGCTTGATCTTCTTCTTCAAAAGTATTCTGCTGCGGCAGATGCCAATGCCAGCACTGCTGAGGCAGGATTTCGCATGGCTGTTCTTACATCTCTTCAGCAATATAATCCCCATGATCTTGATGCATTCGCCTTGGTACTTATTTTCCCAAATTTCCTGCTTATTATGTGGCCTAGTAATGAATCTAGTTCAGTCTATACCTAGTTTGATCCTTCAGTTGAGTAGTATCTTTCACTTGTGCTTATATGTCCTCTCATCATCCAGGTTTATAATCATTTTGACATGAAGCATGAAACTGCTGCACTGCTGGAAGCGAGGTCTGAGCAATCTGCTCAACAATGGAACTTTCGATATGACAGGGATCAGACAGATGACCTTCTGGAGTCTATGCGTTATTTTATTGAAGCAGCTGAGGTTCATTCCTCCATCGATGCTGGCAATAAAACACGCAAGGCTTGTGCTCAGGCATCTCTTGTCTCTCTCCAGATACGAATGCCAGATTTGCAATGGCTAAGCCTTTCTGAAACGAATGCACGGCGAGCACTAGTTGAGCAATCTCGTTTTCAAGAGGCACTTGTTGTTGCTGAAGCCTATGGCCTAAACCAGCCGAGTGAGTGGGCACTTGTACTTTGGAACCAAATGCTTAAACCCGAACTTACTGAACAGTTTATGGCTGAGTTTGTTGCTGTACTCCCTCTCCAGCCCTCGATGCTGACAGAGTTAGCAAGATTTTACAGGGCAGAGGTTGCAGCGAGAGGGGATCAGTCCCAGTTTTCAGTGTGGTTGACTGGGGGAGGGCTCCCGGCTGAGTGGGCGAAGTACCTGGGTAGATCATTTCGATGTTTGCTAAGAAGAACAAGGGACTTGAGGTTGCAGCTGCAGTTGGCTACAACAGCCACTGGGTTTAGTGATGTTATTGATGCATGCAACAAGGCCTTGGATAAGGTCCCTGACAATGCAGGGCCACTTGTCTTAAGGAAAGGGCATGGAGGAGCTTATCTCCCTTTAATGTGAAAGCTTCGAATATGTTGGCCTAAAAACATCAGTTTTTTTTGCTTTGCAGCGAAATTCAGAGACGAAACTCTCCATTTGCTTTTACAAAATTCTGAGCATTAGGTATGTAGATTTGTTGTTGTGAATTAACTTCAATTTTTGTCAGTGCTTGATTTATCACCGCCCTAGCCCTCACTACTTTTACATGGTGAGGGAGCCATCATCCCGTTGAGCGTAATGGTAAAATTTTGTCCCCTAATGCACATGATTCGAAGTTGTATGATGTGTATATAACATTTTATTCTATTTCATCGATGTCATTTGGAACACTTCTTATTTGGGGAGTAAGTGCCAATATAACCATATGATAATTTTTAGTTCAAAAATAAAATTAATTAATGAAAGTGTCAATATAATCTCCATATTCCATTTTTGGTATTTACCTCAAATTTTCGGTATTGCCTCTATGTAAATTGATCAAAATATTCTTTGGGCAAAATATGAAATCAGGTGCACAGTTTTACCATTATAGTTCGTTGGACCGATGTTGGACTATTGTCGGACCGTTGCCGTAATAGGTAGGGTTATATCTGCACATTTTGAAATCTTATTGATTATATTAGCACATTCCTAATGTTTGTAGGGTTATATCAACACATTCAGGATGTTTGTAGGATTATATCAACACATTCTTAAAACTTATAGGGTTATATCAACACATATTATACATATTAAGTGTGTTGTACTCGATTGATCTTAACATGCGACATCATCATATAGACTATTATCACATCATAACAATATCTTATACAACATAAAATTTGACATCATGACACCATCATTAATAATAAACACCATTATTACATATCATATCCTCATTTCAAAATTTATCAACATAAAAACCATAGGTCGAAGAACACAACAAAAGAACAATTACATGCAACACCAAAGATCATCCAATCATCAATCCAGACTAAACACAACAAAATAAATAAAATATCATTAAAACTCCTATATTATATAGTATGTGACCCTACATTTTTTTTCACTAATGTGCTGATATAACCCTATAAATTTTAGAAATGTGTTGATTTAACCCTATCAATTTTCATAATATGCTGATATAACCTTACCTATTACGGCGGCGCTGTAGCAGTGGACTGGCTGTGGTCCGGCAATATAGGAGTATTAGACTCAACCCCATTTCCTATTTTTTAGAATTGTAATTTCCTTCAGAAGGGTAAAAATGTAATTTTATAAAATTATGGCTAAAAGTTGTCGGAGAGGGTTATATTGATAGGGTTATATTGACACTTTCAAATATTGAAAGGGTACATTGACACTTATGTCAACTAGGTAGGGTTATAAAAACACTTTTATCTTTATTTGGGAAGATAGGATTTTTTCATTAAAGCTCAAAATTCATACTCCCTCTGTCCCACCCTATTCTACATAGAGTTTTTTTTTATCAAATATGCCAAACTTTGACCACATATTTGAATAGGCATATGAACAATAATTTTATGATATGGTTAAATTCGTCGTAACATGTAGTTTTTAAATATCAATTTTTTGTGTATCATTATTATCCGTAACTACACATATTTATGGTCAAACATGTTTATTGAAAACATTGAAAAAATTCTATGCAGAATAGGGTAGGACGGAGGGAGTAGGTAGTTATCGTAATACTTGTATACTACCCCCGTCCTATAATTAATGACACAATTATTTTTCACGATTTTCAATGATCATGTTTAACCGCTAATATCTCTAGCTATATATAATAATTGCGCATATAAAATTGATATTTAGAAAATAGACATTAAGATGAATCTAACAAGACCCTCGTGATATTTTTGTTATGTATATATTAATTTTTATTTAGGGTCAAAGTTTTTTAAATTTGACTTGGAAAAAGCAATTGTGCCATTAATTATAGGACAAATGGAGTATCTACTCAAGAACAATGGGAGCTTGTAGCACATTATAATTGTAGGATGGACACCAATGATGTGCAATACAAAGTCCCGATGTGTTGGGAGGAAGACTCCCTAATGCTTAAGTTAGCATGAGAGTGTTTGTGTATCAATAATGAGAACAGAATGGAGCAAATGTCTAGGTACAAATTTTCAATTGAAAACTACAATTTAGTTACATATTTGAAAATTTGTCCTTCAAAGGTTTCTAATTTTTTTATGCTCTAGAAAGTCAATGTTTTCTAGGTTTTTGCTGGCATTGTAGATAGCCTTGAGGCCATGAAAAGAGTCACTGAGCTTCGGGGCACAATGGAGCTCAGCACCATTAGAATCCACGAACTGAACATGACAATCTGGGGTCAATATCAAGAGATTGAAAATCTGAAGAAGGAGAAGTCGAAACTTGAAAAGCTCTCAAACCCTCCTCTCTACCCGCTCTTAACGCGCTGCTTCGTACTTTTGTTGACATAGTGGCAAAGACGTCAACTTTCACCAACCTTTTTGTCATAGTATATGAGGTGTCTGCCAAAGTGACAAGATACTCAGTTGCCAAAGAGCTCACTCCAGATCTGCAGACCGAATTCAAGGATATCTTGTATGACTATGTCGTTCCCAAGGCTAAGGATATTTCTGGTACAAGACTACCCAAGATGTGGTCTCCAACTTCCTCTCCTGGATCACATGGTACCTTGTCCTAACCCCTAACAACCTTAAAGGGCCATCAGTGTTGATGAGGACAGCAATGGGAAGGTGCCTATGCCCAGTGGCAGAACCAGGAAATTTTGTTAGGGGAGGTTGAACGGTGGAGGGCTGGACGGTGATGGGCCGTGGCATCGGCGTCGACTGCGGCGACGGGATGGCGGCGACGTCCGACGGCAGAAGGCAAAGGCGTGGAGTGGAGCCGAGATTGGCCACTGCCATTTCTCTTCCTCGTTTTCCTAATTTGAAATTTGATTGGGAAAATGGCCCAATCTTTTTAAGCCTTAAAACTGATTTTTTTGCCTTCAGTACTAGTGAAACGATGTCGTTTCAATTACGTGAAAACGACGTCGTTTTAATAGTTCATGGGCCAAAAAGAAAAGGCCGCGAAACGGCCTTCTTCTCCGAGCAGTCTCACCGGAAGACGCGCAAAGTCTCCTGAAACCTAATCCTTCCATCACAACTACCTTCGGCCGGCGATTCAAATAGGGCTGGAGCTCTACCTCGCATACCACTGGTTCCGCCCATGCCTACGCTAGACACCAAAGCGGTTTAGCAGGTTGGTGAGACCCTGATGACGTGGGAAGTTGAGGGGGCTGGAGTTGTCAATCTTCTAGTCTTCTAGTTTGGAATACAATTTAGGCTTTTGATTTTAGTAAACTATTTTATAATAAATAAATCTTCTTTTTGTTCATCACTCTTCACTTCAACGCTTATAATTGTCCTCTCTTCTTTTTTGTAGTGTTCGATTTCTCGTTCACTATCATCATTATATGGGCTTCTACTTCTATCGTCTCTTATGGAAGCTAAAGATTGTGGTCAAAGAGTGGGACTGTATGATTACATCAATAGCTACTTACGGGATTGTATGATTACATTTGTTGGTGCTAATTTACTTAAGGCATCGAATTTTTAATTTAATTCTCTTGGAACTTGAGTCAAGGTATATCTTCTAAACTTTTTAAAAATTGGTTGCACTACTTCCAAATATCTTTGGGGGTTACATTTCCAAGCCTCCCCCGACTTGCTGGACCACTATCCATGAATCATTGTAGATATTCAAGTTTACAACATTGAGATCTCCGACTAGTCGAAGACTTGTGATCAAAGTGCATGTAATTCACCTCATTGTTAGTGGTTTTGAGGTCAAAATAAAAAGTGTGGGAAAAGTCTTGCCCACTTGGACTCGTAACGAGAAATCGAACACCGCTTCCTCCCAAATTCGATGAACCATCGACTAGCAACTTCCATGATTTATGACATTATTTGGATGAATCAATCGAAACTATCTTTGTTGTTTCAAATATGAAATTAACAAGAGCTTTCCCTTTCATAGAAGTCCTAAGGCTGAATTGGATGTTATGTTCCATTTCACCATCCTTCTTGAATATTCTAGCTTGAGCACCATCTGCATATTTTATGATTGGTTAGCAAGACAATTGTGTGAGATTTAAAGTAAAGCCACAATCTACGCGGTGCATGTACTAAAGCCAGTTTATCCTTTTAAAAGCTGTATAGAAAGTTTTAGGCCTTTGTAAAACCTTGCTGGTGAAGTTGATGGGGTTTTATTGCCGATCACGTTCTTCGATCAAGACTACATTGATGAATTGAGGTGAAACAGATATGTACAAATAGAATACCTCCTTCTCCCGCTTCATCAACATCGCCAAAATGTTGAAATGTTGTTTTTAACTTTTGAAAACATTATTTGCATTGTCCTGCACACTTATACTTCTCCGCCTTCATCAATATGTTAAAGAAACAAAAATGCCTCCTAGAACCATTCGATACAAACTTGTTCACGGTAGCAAAGGATCATGAACATCCTTGATCGTCTTAGGAGACTGCATCTGGATGATGGCTTCCACTTTTATCGGGTTGACATCAATTACTTGATTTGAAATTATGAAACCCAAAATATTCCGCCCCCTTACTGATGACACACTTCAATGGGTTAAGCTTCAAATTGGCCTTTCAGAGCTCTTCAAATTATTCTTTCAGGCCAAGAGGAAATTTTTGTAATATCCACTCTTGACAACCATATTATCTACACAGATTTCCATGTTCCTTCCTACTTACATTTTGAACAGTTTTTCCACAAAACTATGATAAGTTGCTCATACATATTTCAACCAAAAGTGCATCTTCTTGTAACAAAATGTTTTGGCATTGGTTATGAAAGAAGTTTTCTTGTTATCATCGTCTGCAATTCATATCTGGTGATAAACTTTTTGAACATCATAAATAACCGACACTTCATAACCAATAATGTCCCCACGACCTGATCAATGAGGGGGCACATGATAGCCATCCTTCAGATAATACTTATTCATATTTATTAATCAGTGCACATTTTCCTTCCTCCATCATATTTCTTAATTGTAACCAGGTTTGCTATCCACTCCAGGTATAACACCTCTTCAATAACATTAGCTTTTAAAAGCTTCAACACTTCTTCCTTGATCGTTTGTACGCATTCTGGGGCGAAGACTCATTTCTTCTTCTTAACGGTATTGATCGTAAGATCAATGTTGGATTTGTGCCTAGCTATCTATTACGAAACTCCTGCCAAGTCTGACACACTCGAAGAGAAAACGTCAATGTTGTCATCCAACAATTTCTCAAGTTGTCTTTTCCAACTTCTAGCGTACCATATGATCGGATTAACACCTTTTCCAATTCTCAAGGAGTTGCTTCCCTATGGATTGCTCCTACTCCTTTCACTTTATTTGCCTCCTTCACAACTATTATTATGCAATTTCTTTCCATCACATGATCTCCTCTAACCAAAGTTATGTTTTTTTTTCCAGTAGGGAGCTTCATTTCTAGAGGATACGTTGATCACATTTCTTTAACTTGATTCAATAATGACCTCCCAATAATAACATTAAACGGTAAAGGAGTATCCTTCTTGGCAAAATTCCAAAACATTGTCGTGCTTTTCTCGCCGCCCCTTAGTCCCTGGTAACATTATTATTCTAAGGGGTATTGTGTCCTTGTAAATCCAGATAGAGGAGATGTTGACTGTAGGTTTTTGTTCTACTAATCTATAATTGGTCAAAACAACTGAAAAACTTTACATCTACCCTAGTTTCATTATATATGATGGAAACTCTCCTCACAAGAGAATTTCCCATGGTTACTGAAATCACCATATGATTCGTATGTGGGGTTTGATATGGAACAACATATTCCTCTGAAGAGGTGATGGTTTCATCGGGTCGTAGTTGCTTGTTCACTGGCTCTGCAGGCGGTACATATCAAATTTAGGTTTTTATCGAAGTATTTGGTACTCCATCTCCGATGATCCCTTTATATAATGGTTACTACTCTATTAACAGTTGAGTCCATCTCTAGCGAGACTGTCTCATAGTAAGATCATGGGCTAATTAGAGATTATAGATACATAAAATAGGAGTAGATCAAATTTAGGGGTCAAAAAATAATTCTTATTTTTCAGGATACCCCTTTAATAGAACCTTTGAAGTTGAGGGGCTAAATTGAAAATATGCTAAAAAAAACTCTTTCCGCCGTTGTACGCTCTGCTCCCTCTCTTCACCGGTGCGGAATGCTACTCACACTTCCGTTGTACGCTCCTCTCTCGGGGGTGGAGACGGTGAAAAATACGGAGAAGAACGCCATTTTGATCCCTAATCTGAAAAATAAAAAAAACCCACCGTCTCCGAATCGCAGACCCTTTCCCCTCTCCGGTGTCGTCCCGCCATTCTCCCATCGTCGGTAGCCATCACAATCCATGCAAATCCGGGCTCTAAAGTTGCCAATGTTGATGGTATGTTTCTGTCCTTTCTCTACAGAAAAATAGTCCTTTTCTGATCGGCGAACATATGAACGGATATAATTGATGAAGCGTTAGGTGTCCATATTGACGCAGACGGTGAAGCCAACGCCGCACTCCTTGAATATATCAGCTCTGTAAGTTGTGTCAAACCTCAGAGGCAGATCAAAATCTGAAGAGTTGAAGATGAGAAGAAGCATTATCAATCCTTCCACGTTTCCATTGGCACCAACAACCTTCCGATCCCATCACCACCATTTTCTCAGCCCGACACGGAGGTGCGGGAAAGGGAAAGGTCCTGGATCCATCACCACTGCCGTCACCACCTCCCTCTGATAAGCCTAAAGTAGAAAACCGCCATATCAGCCTCCCTCCGATAGCGGATATGTTGCGGCTGCTCCCCCAGGCTTCTTAGAGATTGAGCCGAGAGGAGGCTGTGAAGAAGGCTATAAGAATACTTTTGCGTAGGAGGTGCGCAAGGTTTTAGGGGAGAGGGAGAGGGCGGGGAGATCGAGGAAGTCGCCCTTCTGAGGATGGCGATTATGCTACAGGGCTCTACTTAGGGGATGACAAGGATGGTGAAAAATTGGCAAAGAGACTGGGACTTGATTCCATGAATCACTTAGCTGAAGGTTTCGAGGAAATGGCTAGTAGAGTCAGTGGTGGAATCCAAAATTTTTTGTAAGGGGAGGCTGAACGGTGGAGAGCTGGATGGTGGTGGGGTGTGGCGTCGGCATCAGAGGCATAGAGCAGAGATTGGCCATTGGACAACTCCCTTTCTCTTCCCCGTTTTCTGAATATGAAATTTGATTGGGGAAAATGGCCCAATCCAGTTTTAACAAGCATTTAAACCTCAAAATTTTTGTTCCTTCAGTACTAGTGAAACGACGTCGTTTCACTTACGCGAAAACATCGTTTTAGTACTCCATGGGCAAAAAGAGAGAGAGTAAAGTGCCCATATGACCCTATGTTTTGGTGGTTTGTACTAATATGACCCTGTGAAGTTGAAAGTGCTATTGTAACCCTGTGTTTTGTTTGAATGTGCTAATATGACCCTGGAGGCCTGAATTTGGCAGGAAATACATGAAATGACTATCATAGCTCTATTTTTAAAAAAATGCAGAACAAGTGAAAGGACAATTATGCCCTTATTCATTTATTTCCTTACTCTTTCCACCACCGTTGAAGAAGAAGCAAAACTAATTTTTTCCTTCTTCTTTCCTTAATTCTCGTTTCGCCTAACCTCTGCTCCAACTCTGCCCCACCTTCCTCCACTAGCCTCCGACCCAAAATTCGCCATCAGCTTGGGTCGGACTCGTTCGGATCTTCACAGATGTTCTTCTTCTCGAGCTTCTCCAAAGAGGCGTCGGGCGGAGTAGAGCTGCAACGTGGTTCTATCGGGGTGGAGTCGATCTTCAACCGAGTGGGATGGTCTAGGGCTTTTTCCATTATGGGGTGGTCTACGGCGACGCAGGGTCAATGAGGTGAGGCAGAGTAGACAGTATCTCATTCGCGGCCTATGATCAGATCTGGTTCTGGGCGGTGGTGGCGGTACGGGCTTCGATGGGTGACTATGGGTGGGTGGCGCCACCAGTGATGCTAGGGTTTGGGGTGCATTGGGCGGTGGCATGGGGAGCTACGGTGGTGGTGGGGGTGGATGAGAGACCAAATGATGTTTCAGGGTGAGGTGAAGTTGGACCAAACAGATGGTGGTCCGGCAGGCGGACCAAGTGATGGACTTTCTAAAATCGGTTTGTGAGGTGAAGGAGCAGCGGTCGGTGGTGGCAGAGGTAACTTCCCGAATCAGTCTTTCAATCAGAAAACTTTTCCCATTTTCCAATTCTAGTTTTACTTTGTTTCAGAGTTTAGTAAAAAGGAAAATTTTCACATATTCCGAATCAGTGTTGCAATTGGAAAACTTTGTTAGTTTTTGGAGGAATTCCCAATATGCTACGATGAATTTGTGGTGAAACTGGGCTAAGAATCGTTTTGCGGTGAAACCTGAATCTGGGAATAGTTTTGTTCTTAAATTTCTATGCATAATTTTTGTCATTTGTAGGAAATGTAGAGGTTGAAGTTTGACTCAACAAGGTCAGATGTGCTGAGTGCTGCCCGTGTGTCCATCGTGAAACTCCCGACAGGCAAAAATCTAGATTCTGGCGATGGTGGGCAGCGAAGGTGGTGAAGCGGCAGTGAAGGTGGTGAAGCGGCAGTGGAGGTGGTGGCAGAACATCGATGGTTGTGGCTATCGAGATGATGAGAAGAATAATTTAGGGGTATTTTTGTCATTATATTATTAGGTTTAAGACTAGGGATATTTTAGTCATTTTAGGTTTGGTCAATGCTAGAAAACACTCAGTTAACGCTGAAATAGTGCCAACAGGTTATATCAGCACATCTGATGCAAAACACAGGGCTACGATAACACTTTTCAACTTCACAGGGTCATATTAGCACAAACCTTCAAAACATAGGGTCATATCAGTATTTTGCCCAAAAAAATAAGGCCACGAAGCGGCCTTCTTCTCTGAGCAGGCTGGCCGGATGATGCACACACACCGGAAGACGTGCAAACTCGTCGGAAACCTAATCCTTCCATGACTACTACCTTCGGCCGGCGACTCAAGTAGGGTTGGAGCCCTACCTGACATACCACTGGTTCCGCCCATGAGTAGAGTGTTGCCGTCTCCACTTGATGATGCCTACGAGGATGCCCTCCGCACCAATCTCATGATCGAGTGTTAACCAGAGTACTGCATGCCTAATTTTGCAACTAATCCCGATATTGACCACATCCCTCCCATGTCCCTCACAGATGCATTCGAAAAATTGAAACCAGTTCTTATGGCTTATGTGAACATCCAGTCTCACCAAGAATGGGAGGTAACTACTACTTCTACTTGTACATCATGTCATGTGTTGTTGGATATATACTAAGTTAACTTGTTGCAACTTTTCCGGTTGTGGTGGATGGTGATGAGTGGGATGTGAGCTTGTTAATTAAGCGGATTTTTTTCACTTGGTTTGTTTTACACCATTGTTCTGCAAGTTCTGGATGTATCAATGGGTGTGAGTTTGTAAGCCTGTATCAGATCCTACGTAAATCCCATATTGTTGAACTGTCTAAATTAGTAGCTTTAATTTGAGCCTGAAAAGCCTAGATCATACTGAGTTCAAATTCTTTCAAACTGTAGTAGTAGCATGTTGACTTCTCAGGTGTAGGTCTTGGGTTCGGATCCATTAAAATTTTCTCGGGTATATCTTGTGCAGTTTGCACCAGCCATTCCGATGCTATGAGCATACTCTCCATGTCCATATATATATATATATATATCTCCACATTCGGTTACCATTTTGTAATATAATGATTATAAGCGTTTGCTGACTTGTGTGTGTGAGTCATGCTTCCTCGAGTGTGTAAATTCCGCTGCATACTCGACCACGTCCCTCAAAGGGCTCGGTCTACTGCGAGCAACCGAGCGGTGTGCGACGCACGTGGGATCAAGGCGGTAGTCGTGGCACGGTTGTGCACGGCTAGGCCGCACGGTTCGCACCCTTAGCGGGCGACCCGTGACATATATATATATATATAAGTTTACTATCTTTATTTATCAATAAAATTGATACTATTTAGATGGTAAAAAATTGCAGATATATGAATTTATAAATTACCGTGTTACTAGAGATTATAGTGGAGCAGGTTTTGGTGGAGGTCCGCTCTGTATCTGTCCCAATAGGCGGGTATGAATGTAGTTTTCGTAGGGTTGGGGCGGGTATGAGTATGAAAATTGATACCCGTCATGGGTAGTGGGTCGGACATGAATATTAGTTCATACCTGCCCCACCCCATTATACCCTCTATGTACACACTAATTTATTATATAATAAATTATAATTTAGGGATAAGTGCCAATATAACCCTATGATAATTTTTAGTGCAAATATAACCCTAACTAGTTAATGAAAGTGCCAATACAGCCCTCAGACCCCATTTCCGGCATTGACCTCAATTTTTTGGCGTTGACTCTAAGTAAATTGACCAAAATACCCTTTGGGCTAACTCTGAAATTAGGTGGACAATTTTACCCTCATAGTTCGCCGGACCGTCACCGAAACATGTTGGGTTATATCAGCACATTATGCAATCTTATTGGGTTATATCAACACATTCCTAATGTTTGTAGGGTTATATCAGCACATTTCTAATGTTTGTAGGGTTATATCAGCACATCCTTAAAACTTATAGGGTTATATTGACACTTTCACTAACTAGATAGGGTTATATTGATACTTTCAAATATTGAAAGGTTATATTGGCACTTATGGCAACTAGGTAGGGTTATAAAAGTACTTTTTTCTATAATTTATTCATTGGTGAACGTCGTTTCACTCACCAAAATAATCTGCAAACTCCTAAGATGAAATTAGCACAGTAGTAAACAGAGTCGATCCCACGAGGAACAGAGCAAAAACTATAATAAAATACCTGCTAATATAGAACACTTTTGGTGTAGCCACCACGCCTTAATTTTCAGATTTATCTAACAACTAATAATGCAACTAACTAATATAAAATATTAATGCAACTAACAGATATAAAAATCTATAAAATATATGAATAAGGTAATCGAATCGGAATAACTCACATTAGTTAAACATCGATCATAGGCACAAAGATATATTAATTCAAATGCATCTATCAATTATAAGAAAGTAGGTACGCTTAACCTCCCTAATTCTTTCGTACTTTATCGACAATTAACCAATTATAATTAACAAATTATAATTAACTAATTGTTTCTCTTACCAAGATGCCCCCAGAAAGTATTCGCTGAACCAGATACACACCTCGATAGCATTAAGAATGAAAAGAACCCGATATAGAAATTACCAAAGTAAAATAGTAACACACACTTAATTGTTCCCCATCATGCTATTACAGTCTTAGCTAGTTTGTTGTTTTTCACAAGAACTCTCTACTTACTAACCCTTTCCAACGATTACGTATTGGTGGAATTAGATAGCATTATCCCAATAATATTCAAGTTGACCAGACTTAAACACATTAAGAATAAATTAAACCAAGAACAATTAAGAACACATGAGAATCAATTATAAAAGAATTAGGACTCATGATTCATAAATTAATACTTGTTATTCCATGCCGATATATAAATTAGCTATTTATAATAATTAAACAAAAACAAATAAACAATATAATATATGAACACAATTAATCTAAGATAATAATGAACTAAAATAAGCACACGAGTAATCAAACCAAATGCATAAGCTCCGAACTCTAGTAATATTGTAATGCCAATATATATATATATATATATATATATATATATATATCCAATTAATCCCTAAGAAAAATGCACTAAGATGAAAACCAATTCATGTTTCCTCGAGCCTCGAGCCATCGAGCCCTCGTGCCATCGAGTCTCGAGCACTAGAACCTAGAGCACTTGAACCAAGTGGCGGCGATGAAGATAACGAGGCACAAGATGGAAAACTGTTGGAAACTAGGTCTCCAGCACACCATCACTCGAACCATCGGGCCCTCGAACCACCAGTCTCGAGGACCCTAGAGCCTTAGAACCTCCTGAGTCGTGCCCCGAGCCCTAGAGCCCTAGAGCCCTTGAGCCTCAAGCCCTCGAACCAGGTGGCGGAGAAGAAGACAAGACACAAGATAGAAACCTGTTGGAAACCAGATTTCCAGCACTCGAACCCTTTCTTACTTAGAACCTTTTTGGAGATCTGGCCATTTACCCATGTTAAAACGAGGGGTGGAGACATGGAAAATGGAATCATCAACAAAAATGCCCCAAGTAGACTTTTGCTCAAAAATTTTGACAAACACATATTATCTTTTTGTACAAAGTTTTCAAAATTATTTTGAAGCCAAACTTTGTAAAAGAATCTTTACCGTTTTCACGTTTGGGGAACCTAATACATATCCCTCCCATTAATATGGGTTAATTTTAAAAAAACAAAAAGAAAACTGCACTAAGAAACAAAAACTGAACCAAACTAATCTCCGTCTTTGTATATGTGTAATGTCTATCGTCTCTGTAAAGCATTGGTATATATACCTGTATGCAGCCGACGAGAAGGGCTAATACCAATCCTTTTCCAAATCTAATTCCTCTTCTTTTTACGGAAGAAAAAGGAAACAAAATAATATCTATTCTAAATCTATAACTAATTCCTAAAATTAAGTAATTTCAAATGGAAGGAGATAATACAATCCTTATCAATATGGGAAGTGAATATCTTTATTTTCTTCAAATCCACATCTCTTCAATAATTCACTTTTTTCACCCCATAACTTCAGCAATTCTGATTTGGTCTCTCTTCCTTCATCCCTGGAAAAATATCTTATAAAATAAGAACATTTTCCATTAGAGCACATCGGCTCATTAAAAACCTTAACCTAGAAAATCCATTGGGAAAAAACTGTTGGTTAAGGGAAAAAGAGTACAATGTATAACTTCATCTCAATTCTTCACAATCCATGAATTCCTGCACCAAAAACACCTAAACGTGCAAATTATATCTCAATAAAATCATAATAATACCACAAAATATGAACACAATATAACACACATCAAATATCCTCACACTCGAGTCATGCTTGCCCTCAAGTATGAAGTGAAGAATATAAGAGAAATCAACAATCCACAGTGTTCATAAGTTATCATTCCCTCATAATACTCTATCTAAAATGACCCTATAAAAAGAAAAAGTAAGATAGAAACACAAATATCACAACGAGACAAACGAAAATTCAACATTTAAAAACTCTAGATTCTACTCTTATAATAAATTTTTTCCTGCCAAGGAGTAAGGGATCACATTAATGCACTTGGAAATCATCAATCCTTGAAGTAATTTAAATGAAAATGTTCAAGATCATGAAATTCAATCATCAATTCAGTCAAAATCGGACAAGCAATGAATATTTTCTCACGGTTTCACTCAATCACTCTCAACATATGAAGGACAATCACCCAAATAATCCACAAGTTATAATATAGAGAAGTTAATATGCAAATCAGGAAGGTCTCTCTCAAGGGTTGTAATGGGGCTAGGGACAATTCAGATTGGTAAGATCCTAAGGGTTCTAAGCTCAAACAATATCAATCAAAATATTATGCATTTTTTTTCTTCAACCATCATCCACATATAGTAGACATTCACCAACAATCTTCATCTCATGGCTATTATGAGAAAACCAACTAATATCACGTCAAATGTAGGTGCTATTTTCTTTTTTTATTTTTTGAATTTTTCCAGCACCATTCTTCTCCAACATAGTCTTAAACTAGTACTTTTGAGAGAAAAATCGCAACGTAACAAACAATAAGAAATTTTTTTCTCTCTTTTTTCATAGTTACACCCTCTATTTTGGCCAAACGGAACCACAGTATCACTGTTCATACTAAAATTCAGCCTTCAATTTTTGAAACCATTCCGTCTGGGCAATTGGACACATACTCAGTAATGTCATCAACTCAAGAGAACACAATGGATGAATTCATCAACATCAACTTCAAGAACAAGCATAATAGGGCCAAGAGAAAGGATAAAACAAGGGTTTGGCTAAATATTTAGTAACTCATATCAAAGAACATAGTCAAAGTTTCAAAGTGCTTCACTAGAGGTTAATATAACTGGTAGGCTGTTTAAGTTGTGTGGTTCAGTCTAGTGCCTTCTATCACTTTCACACATAAGAACTCCAATTATAACAATGTGATCTCTCAGAACAAAGATTGATGTAGAGAGTGCTCTACTCTAGCTCAAACCTCACCTTAGTAGGCTAAAATATTCAATTAAACTTCATCCTTTTTTGTCATCCCAAAAATCATATCAATAAAATTTCACAAATCATAGAATATCTCATCCAAAAACCTCAAGGCATATCAGATTTACCAAGTTTGTTACAATGAAGTTTACAACCGGCAGTGTACTTTTATCAAGAGCCACTAGAATTTCTTCATGCCAACCTATCGACTCAAAATAGATGTTTGAACAAAAAAAAGAAATTAAAATAATTTTTTGTTTTTTTTAAAAATACGAAACAAAACACACTAAAACTCCTCACACTTAAACTTTGCTTGCCCTCAAGAAAATAATGCAAATTTCTTATGAGAAAAGGTTTAACACATAGTCAACATCATTAAAAAATGACAAAGGAAGAGGGAACTTATAGTGGTGGGTTTGGAGGAATTCACGATCAAGAGGAGAGCGTTTGATCAAAATCAGGTTCTGCCACTGGCCTCCAGTTTGGCCAAACGGAATCCTGCAAGTCTAGCTCTCCAAAGGTACGCATTCTCCATGGTGCAAATTCGAGTACTGCAACTCTGTAGATCAAGAACTGAGATTAGATGAGAAATTAAAATTCCAAAAAAAAAATTCAAAAACTTAAAAGAAAAAAAAAACTAAGAAAATTGGGTTGCCTCCCAATTAGCGCTTTTGTTTATAGTCTTTGGCTAGACTTTCAGATGCCTTAAATGATTATTTGTTGGGCACAATGGAATTTCTTCAATTAATGCCACATAAGAAGTATCATAGTATGGCATAAGGCGATGACCATCGACGAGGAATACTCTTTTTGCATCCATGCTTATAATCTCTACTATCCCATCAGGCCAAACATAAGCCACTTCGAATGGTCTAGTCCACTAAGATTTGAATTTCCATGACATATGTCAAAAGTTGCACTCAGATATAAGAACTTTCTGCCCAACCACAAATTTCTTAGACTTCAAATTTCTGTCATGCCACATCTTATTGCGCTCCTTTGTACCACATAGATTGATCAAATCCTTTCAATCTTAGATCTCCCTATTCTTGAAGTTGAAACTTTGTTTCTTCCTCACACTTGAGCGACTCCATACTCACTGGAAGAGTATCATCATCACCTTGATAAACATGCTTCAGATTGGGTGGTAAAGCCTTCAATTCCAAATTTGAGGTTTTCACATCTGATAAGACTAGTCTGGCGGGCGGGTCCCGTTTGGGCAAACCGGACCCTGTACGCACTTCAAAAATTTTCAGAATATCCAGGTCGGCCTGAGTCGAGTTGGACATTCCTTGATTTATTTCAGTTATGGGCACCACTTTCTGAGAGTTCACTAAAAACAACAATTTATGGATTTCCTTACCACTTGAGACTTGAAAATTTACCTCTTTTGGACTTTTAGGAATTTGAATTCTCATCTTATCCTGCAAAACTTTAGTCTCAAGAGAATCTTGGACAAAAGGGTCAGTATGATCAATTGTATTCACATTCTCAGTATCTATAGATTTCTGCATGGGTTTATCAATGTTGAGTGTGTACTTATCACCAAAATAATCAAGAGAAATAGTTCCATTCCCAACATTAATAATGGTGTTTTCCGTTTTGAAGAATGGACGACCCAACAATACCCCTTGTGTTCCCTTATCATTTGTATGATTCATTTTTACCACATAAAATCTGTGGAGTACACAAAGTTATTGACTCGTAAAAGCACATTTTCTAAAAAATGTTCAATTGTTCACTCTCTAAGTTACTGTTCACTGCGGGCGATTCATAGTGCGAAAAACACACTTAGCCACTGTTCATCTCACTTAGGCTTATTGGCTCTCGTTGGTGGCCGTTGCCACCTCTGGTGGTTCGACCATGGCGTCGAATCAACATCTCTTGTCTACTGATCATATTCATACCATGCCTAATCTTCAATCTAATCCCCAAAATCCAAAAAGCTTTGCTCAGGCTCTAAACTCCAAACCAACGCCCCTTCTGTCGACACTTCCCGATACTCCCAATCTTCATCCAGTTACGGAATTCAAAGGGAAAGTGGCGTATATTCTCCCCCAGGAAGAGGGAGAGCTTTTAGCAATGCATTACCAGAATGCTCTTGTTGGGAAATTCCTTCGCGGGAAGCCAAATATGGAGGCTCTCCATAAAGCCTTTAAGTCAATTGGTTTTAAGTCGAAATTTCAATTAGGTTCCATCGATTACCGACATGTGCTCATTCGTTTTCAGGAACAAGAAGATTACCAACGGTGCTGGATCAAAGGACAATGGATGATTAACGGATTCACCATGAAGGTTCAAAAATGGACTCAAGACTTTTCACCATCAGTGGAATCATCAATTGCTCCGGTTTGGGTAACTTTCCATAAACTTCCTATTATGTTTTATAATAGCTCAGCAATTATGGGAATTAGCAGTCAGATAGGCCGTTTTCTTAAGATGGATGCAGCAACAATTGCTTTAACTAGGCCTTCGGCTATTAAAGTATGTTTAGAAATTGACCTGTTGGCATCACATCCTAGTACAATAGTTGTTGGAATCGGAAACAAGGTGGCTGAGTATCCAATTGAATACGAAAATCTGCCTACATATTGTTCACATTGTAAGATAATTGGCCATAGCAACAATAGGTGTAATTTTCTGCATCCTGAATTAAGAAAAAAGATGGAGAAAAAGATAGAAGATAAAGAACATAAGGTGGCTAAAGGTCTAGAAGCTGTTACCCAGAATGACTTACTTAACTTAGAAGGATCCTCTGCCTTAACTGTATCACAAAAAGAAAAGGATGTTCAGAAACAGAATTTAAACTCAGGAGGAAATAATGACTTGAACACTGATTTTGCTACAGTGACAACTAAGAAAAAAGGTTCCTCTTTTTACTCTCTTGATGATATCTCTAAGCCAATAACCAATACCTTTTGGAGAAAAAAAAAAAAGACACAATCTGATACAGCTCCAATTCAGGATCAAACTGTTAAAAACAACACAGTGTCAATATCTAATGCTTTCACTTCATTAGAAAACCTCATTGAGGAGCAGGAAGGGGAGATTTTAGAGATTTTTCATGAAACTTTGGAAACACATGACAATTCTGTAATTATAAACCCTGATGAACAGACACACATTAACACAGCTTCAGGGTCAAAAGCTGAGAAAGTCATAATAGGGAATGATCAGGATATAGTCACTGGAATTGTACGAGATCTGAGTAAGAGTTATGCTATTTCTGATCAGATTACTTTGGAAACTCATGATACCTCAGGAATTATAAATACTGATGAGCAGACAAACATTAATACAATCTCAGGGTCAAATGTTGAGAAAGATAGAGTAGAAAATGATCAGGACATATTTGTTGATCCTGATCATAGCACTTTGGAAGAGGATAATTTAAGAAATAATTACAAGGATTTGGATCTAAGCCCTGAATGTGGGAAGAATGGAAAAAGTTCTAGTAAATCAGGGAACAAAGATAAAAATGCTGTAAGGACTGGTAGGAACCTTAGATCCACACAAAAAGCCACTCCCAAAATTTTTAAATGATTAAACACACAATAATAGGAAACATACTTGTTTGGAATGTTAGGGGAATAGGTACATCTGTGGATAGGCTTAAGATCCTAAAAAACAAACATAAATTAGATATTATGTGTTTAATTGAGCCTTGGCAGGATAAAATCAAAATATCTGAATTTAAACATACTCTCGGCTACAGTAATGCATATCCAGCTCAGCATGCTAAAATATGGATATTATGGAATCAGGCTTTTAACATCACAATTTTAGGTGAAACAGATCAATTTGTAAATGCTAAAATCTTTGATTCTGTTTCTTCTTGCACCTGGAACTGTTTCTTCATTTATGCTAGTGTTCACAGGCAACTTAGGGAGCTTTTATGGAGGGATTTTAAATCAAAACAAGATAGTCTTTCATTATATATAGGGGACTTTAACACTGTAACATCTGTAAATGAATATAAAGGAAGAAAGTCTACTCCTAAAAAAAGCATGAAGCAGTTTAATGATTTTATTTGCTATATGGACTTGCATGAAATCCAAACTGTAGGCAACTCCTTCACTTGGAGTAACAACAGATTTAAAGATAGATGTAAGGATCTAATTTTTCAAAGGCTTGATAGGGGGGTAGTAACTCTAGATTGGATTGACCAGTTTCCTAACAGCTCTATTCAAGTTTTAAATAGGATGTCCTCAGACCATGCTCCTCTTATCTTATCAGTTCAAACTTCTGAGGAACAAGCTCCTAGGCCTTTTAGGTATCAGGAAATGTGGTCAAATAGAAAGGAATTTCAGGATTTAGTAGTCACTAACTGGACTTTAGATATCCCTTTTACTGGTATGTGTAGGTTAGTTGCTAAATTAAAGAGGCTTAAGCTGGATATCAAAAACTGGAATAAATTACAGTTTGGTAATGTGGACCAAAATTTGGTACAACAGGAACTTAGTGTCAATGAACTGGAAATTGCTTTTCAGCAAAACCATGATCAATCTACCCTAGCAGAACTTAATAAGTCTAAGCAAAAGCTGATGATGGCTCAGAAAGAGAAAAACATATTCCTAAGGCAAAAAGCTAGGTTAAATTGGTTAAAATATGGTGATGCTAATACTAAATTCTTTCATCATGCCATTAAGGAGAAGAGAGCTAAGGCCAGAATTTGTAAAATCAGGGATAATCAGGGAAACTGGATCACTGAACCTTCTTTGATTAAAGAAGAGGCAGTGAGATATTATTCAGAACTTTTGAATGAGGATGTGTCCCAAAAACAAGGAACTTATTTTAAACACTTCCTTAATGAGATTCCAAAGGTGATAACTGAGCAGGAAAATTTAATTTTGCTATCTCCATTCACAATTCAGGAACTTCAAAGCTCAGTTTTTGAACTAAACAGAAATAGTTCCCCTGGTCCAGATGGATTTCCCAGTTCTTTTTACACTACATTTTGGGATACGATTAAAAATGATCTACTGGATGCATCTAATGACTTTTCAAGTAATGGAAATATCCCCAAAGCTATTTCCAGTACTTGGCTATGCTTAATACCAAAAAAATTAGTTCCAGTAGACTTTTCTGACTTCAGGCCAATCAGTCTCTCAAATTTTGTGAATAAGGTTTTTTCAAAGATGCTAATGGACAGAATTAAACCACTGATGGCACAAATAATATCCCTGGAACAGAGTGCATTCATGCAAGGGAGAGATATTTCTGATAATACCATAATGATGCAGGAAATGACCAGAATGTTAACTAGAAAATCTAAAGCCTTAAACATTATTGTTAAATTAGATATGCAGAAGGCTTTTGATAGGGTCTCATGGTCTTTTCTTAACTCAATTCTTCTGAAATTTGGTTTTCATGGCACCTTTGTTCACAGAATTATGCAGAATATATCTTCAGCACATTTTTCAGTTTTAATCAATGGATCAGTTTCAGGTTTTTTTGCCTCTAATAGAGGTATCAAACAAGGAGATCCTTTATCTCCTTTCTTGTACAACATACTTTCTGAGGCCTTCTCCCGAGGTTTAAAGAAGCTTTTTAGTTTAGGCTATCTAAAATATTTTAGCTTGCCTAATAACTGCCCCCAGATTACTCATTTAATGTATGCGGATGATACGGCTGTTTTTCTTAATGGACATAAAAAAAACTTGGATAGATTTAAGAGATTTCTAACAGCATATGAACAAACAACGGGTCAAAAAGTAAATTTTGCAAAATCCAATTTTTTTGTGGCTCCTAATACATCTTCGGATAGAATACATGCTCTAACCAGGAACTTAAGTATGACCAGGGGTAGTTTTCCTTTCACTTATTTAGGAATTCCCATTTTTCCAGGTAGGAATAAACAGATCCATTATTATCCTATCTTAGAAAGAATGGAAAAAGCAATCTGTAACTGGAAGAATAGGTGGTTAAATACTTCAGGAAAAATCATTCTTATTAACCACTGTTTTCTTTCAATCCCTACTTACATGTTTTCAGTTTTGAATCCACCTAAGGCAATCTTAAGGAAAATGGAAAATTTGGCCTCTGGTTTTTTCTGGGGTGGTAGTGACAATACTGAAAACAGGAAAAGATGGAGGTCATGGCATAGAATGAGCTACCCAACTCAAGAGAATGGTACTGGTTTCAGAGATCTACAGGCCATAGTTAGTGCATTCTCTTGTAAATTGTGGTGGAAGCTGCAAGTTAATAACACCCTTTGGGCTCACCATCTATGGACACTACCAGATTCTTATAAGAATTCTAATGTATGGAAAAGAATTTGTAAAATTACTGAACTAGCTAATGGATTCTCAAAGGTTATCTATGGAAAAGGAGAGTGCTCATTTTGGAATGCAAACTGGTCAGGAAAGGGGGCACTGATTTATGAATGGCCTATTGAAGATGAAGTTCCTTTTCCTGATATATCCCTCAATTGTTTTATATTGAATAAAAACTATTATATGAATATTTTGGAGCCATATTTGGCTACCAGTACAATCTTGATATTGCAGGAAGCAAAAATCACTCATTTACATGAGGACAGACTGATTTGGACAGCATCAACTGATGGAGAATTCACAACTGCATCTGCATACAAGATTTGCAGACAAAAAGCTGTAACTGTAAGACAATTACATAAGGTATGGTCACATTTTATCCCTGCAAAAATGTCTGTTGTAGTTTGGAGAGCATTAAATGGAATTCTACCTTTTGATAATATCATTTGTAAGCTAGGTTTTTCACTGGCTTCAATCTGCCCTATGTGTAGGAACCATTCTGATTCTATTAATCATTGTTTTAACTCATGTCCTTTTGCTATTGCAATCTGGAATAAGGTGAATTCTCTATTGCACATTAATCAACCAACTTTTGGGAGTTTAAAGAATAGAATTGACTTCTATTTGTCCATAAGAGCTGAATCTTTGATCTGGTCCAACTTGATAATTGCTTATATAATGGTCACATCCTGGTCAATTTGGACATCTAGGAACAAGAAACTTTTTGAAAATTTAACTCCTTCTGTGGACTCATGTTTTCTGAATATTAAAGATCAGGTTTACCAAATCTTTCAAGCCTATCCACAAAAAGGTAAACTTGATAAACATAGATACTTAATCCAAAATGGAATCATTCCCCAACCGCAGCAGAAAAATAAGAAACTGATCTCAATAGTTAGATGGGTAAAACCTACTGCTGGTTTTAAACTGAATACAGATGCAACATGGAATCCCAAGTGTGAATCAACATGTGCGGTTATAATTAGGGATTGGAGGGGAGATGTGATTAAGTTAAGAGTGAATCATTTCCAGGCTGAATCACCTTTATATGCTGAACTCACTGGTATCTACCTTGCTTATCAATTAGGCTTAGAACTTAATTTGAGTTCATTCACAATTGAGACTGATTGCCTAACAGCTGTTAAAGGTATTCAAAACCCAAAAGGAAGCCCATGGAGAGTCTTTTCAATCTGTAGCACACTGAATGAATGGAACAAGGGAGAAATGATTAATTATATCCCTAGGGAGGCTAACACAGCAGCAGATTTTATGGCTAAACATGCTAAGGAAAACAAACTTTCTGGAGACCTAGAACTGAGAACTTTACCTCCTTTTCTTAGAGGCTTGCTATTGTTGGATAAATCTGGGATATATGCTATCAGAATAGGAACCTAACAGAGAATAGCAACTGTTTTTTACTTCTCTTTCAATGGGATACTGCTCTCTTTCCTTTTTTTCTTGCAGATGAGCTGGACATGTGGACAATTAGCTAAGGATAGCACCTTTAGAACAAGAAACCAATCAGTGGAAGTAACTGGAATACGGATTGCAAAGGTAGTGGAAGAAGGATCACTTGAAGCAAAGGACTGATCCGAACCTACATTTCAGGTCTGAACATAGGAACGCAAAGGCTACAAAGAGACTAAACATAGGGATTGGCCAGAGATTGAAGGACACCCCGGTATAGATCCCCACTCAGTAATATATCATCTTTGCTGGCTCATCGTTGACAAATAGAAGTCTCGTTTATTCGCTTCTTCGACCTGTTCGCGATGCTCTAGCTAGATGGTTTCATTAGCATCTAGGTTCTTTTACTTTTGGAAGAATTTAGGATCTGCTTTTTTGGCATCATGAGGTTAACATTAGCTTTGGGAACAATTATATTCTTTACTATTTTTTGTACTACGACAGTTAGCGCCTATTTTGGCTCATTTGAAAGGTTTGGGGAGCCAATATATTCCCCCCATCCTAGGATGGTTTTAAAATTAAAAAAAAAAAAAAAGCACATTTTCTAACAACCATTCAGGGTATACACAAGATTTATTAGCCAATTGAATTACCACTCTAGTGTCTACCATTTCAGCTCCATTTAAAGTTTGATACACAGATAATGGCATAACATTAATCGAAGCTCCTAAATCACACATGGCAGCATCAATCTCCTTATCTCCAATGTAATAAGGTAAGGAAAACATACCTGGGTCCTTGCACTTTTAAGGCATTTTCTTTTGGATCACAGCTGACACAGATTCACTCATCATGATCTTTCTTGAATCCTTTGGCTTTCTTACAATAAAATATTTTAAGAACTTTCTTATTTGTGGTAACCTTATTGCCTGCAAGAACGGAAGATTAATCTCCATTTTCCAAAAATTGATACAAAATCCATAGGCTCTTCCTTTTTCTTTTCTAATCTACGAGGAAAATGAGGCAAAATTTTAAGTGTAAGATCATGTAAACTCAACCTCTAACTTACCTCGGCCGGTACCTTGGATTTACCTTTTATCTCTGGTCTCAGTATGCTCAAGATTCTCTGATTTTTTGGTGGTTTCGTTGCCTTTTCCTCTGCTTCTTGATTCTGAATATCTGCTGAAGGGTTTAGTTTGGGCAAATCGGACCCTCCGTTAGTGAACTCCTTCCCTTCTTTGTTCACGGATTTCAATGGCAGCGCACCAATTATCTTTCCACGTCCTAGCATGACCTAATTTACCATCTCATGAGGGTTCAATTAGGCCTGAGAAGGCAATCCAAGCTACTTCATCCTAAGTTCATTCAGAGAATTTGACAGATGGGCAATTTGTCGTGCATACTCCTCCAAGGTTGATTCAGTCTTCTTGGATTGCTTCACCATCATGTCCATCAACTTATACATCTTCTCATTCAAAGATTTATCTTGACCAAGTTGCTAGGGCTGAGGAAATACCGGAGCTTCTTGTTGCATTGTTGGAACATAAGGTCGTTGGTAATGCTGAGGTTGCTGCGAGGAGGACTCTGTTCTTTCCACTGGAAGTTAGAGTGATCCCTATACCTTGGATTGAAATTTTGGGGATATGGTCCACCTTTTTGCTGCCTCTCATTGAAATTTCTCCTAGCATTTGCTTGGACATGTATCTCTCCCATGGTAAGAATGCGTTGCAATGTCGTATGGTTAACTGCTCCACACATATAGCAAGACCCTTCTTGTACAGACGCAACCTTGCGACCTTTGATAGCATTTTCTCCAATGTTTCCATCCTTTCCTTGATCTCATTTTTTTTGGGAGTGGATGTCTCTGCCACCTTCTTCAAGATTCGTACTTCCTGCTGATCATACTCCTTCTTAGAGTCCACCAACCTCTTGATGATCTCTCTAGCTTCATTCACTCGAAGGTGAGAAAATCCACCACTACTAAAAGAGTTCACCAAGTCCTTGCTGCTGGATGTCATCCCTTGATAGAAGCATTGAAGCAACTGGCCTTTTGTCATTTGGTGATTAGGTCAACTGTCTACCAACTTCCTGAACCTCAGCCAACACATACTCAATGGTTCATCATACTCTTACTTGATGCTTGTTATCTCCTTCTTCAAGGCATATGTTCTTGTGGCTATAAAGTAGTGCTCTAAGAACAATATCTTCAATTTTTCCCATGTCGCAAAAGAGTTGGGGGGCAAGCTCGAAAACCACTGATTTGCTGCTCTTGTCAAACTGAATAGAAATGCCACCAATTTGAATTGATCTTCCGTCATGGTGGATGGCCTCTTCTGAACCTTACAAATCTTCACAAATTCACTCAGAAAGTTGTAGGGGTCCTCAATGTTTCTCCCATGGAACTTTGAAAGTACGTTCAGGAACACCAACTTGATTTCAATAGTATTTCCGGTCTCTGGCAGCTGAATAGGAGTGGGGGGAGGGGTCATCTTCACTATGACCAGTAAGTTCCCACATGTATGGGTTGTTTGGGTTCTGCCCAGGCTTCGGATTTTGGTCAGCTCCGTCCATCTCAATATCAGTTCATGAATCAGAGGTGGTTGCTGAAACTGTAACGGGTCCGGTTCGGCTAAACCGAAGGGTCTCGGCAGAAACTGCTTTCCGTGCCTCTGTTCATTTTTTGTTCTTCTTGGCTGTCTTCTCAACTTCTGGGTCGAATATTAAATTTGGCCAGGATGATCTGCTCATAAACCAAGCACACTAACACACAAATTAGTAGGAAAAAAATTATAGAAGTTGACTTACCGTCCTCGGCAGCAGCGCCAATTTGGTGAGCGTCGTTTCACTCACCAAAATAACCTGCAAACTCTTAAGATGAAATTAGCACAGTAGTAAGCACAGTCGATCCCACGAGGAACAGAGCATAAACTATAATAAAATACTTACTAATATAGAACACTTTTGGTGTAGCTACCATGCCTTAATTTTTAGATTTATCTAACAAATAATAATGCAACTAACTAATATAAAATAATAATGCAACTAAAAAATATAAAAATCTATAAAATATATGAATAAGGTAATCGGCTCGGAATAACTCACATTAGTTAAACATCAATCATAGGTGCAAAGATATATCAATTCATATGCATCTATCAATTATAGGAAAGTAGGTATGCTTAACCTCCCCAATTGTTTCGTACTTTATCGACAATCAACCAATTATAATTAACAAATTATAATTAACTAATTGTTTCTCTTACCAAGATGCCCCGGAAAGTATTCGCTGAACCAGATACACACCTCGATAGCATTAAGAATGAAAAGAACCCGATATAGCAATTATCAAAGTAAAATAGTAACACACACTTAATTGTTCCCCATCTTGCTATTACAGTCTTAGCTAGTTAGCTGTTTTTCACAATAACTCGCTACATGCTAACCATTTCTAACGATTACGTATTGGTGGAATTAGATAGCATTATCCCAATAATATTCAAGTTGGCCAGACTTAAACACATTAAGAATAAATTAAACCAAGAATAATCAAGAATACATAAGAATAAATTATAAAAGAATTAGGCCTCACGATTCATAAACTAATGCTTGTTATTCCATGCCGATATATAAATTAGCTATTCATAATAATTAAACAAAATAAAGAAACAATATAATATATGAACATAATTAATCTAAGATAATAATGAACTAAAACAAGCAAACCAGTAATCAAAGTGAATGCATAAGATCCGAACTTCAGCAATATTGTAATGCCAGTATATATATCCAATTAATCCTTAAGAAAACTGCACTAAGAAACAAAAACTGAACCAAACTATTCTCCATCTCTGTATATGTGTAATGTCTGTCGTCTCGGTAAAGCATTGGTATATATATACCTGTATGCGAACGGTACTCTGTGCGAATTACACACACCGAAGGTGCGACTTTCCACGCTCTGTATCTTCGTCCCCGCTTATCTCCGGCACTGCCGATATGGCAGAGCCACCGCCTACTTTTGCAAATCCGCCGCTCTCTTATGCCCAGGCCGTGAACCAGGAACTTCGCGAAGCACTAAACATTCCCCCCCCCAAATCCACACGAGGTTCACAATGCGGCCTTCGCCCCTAAACCAGCTATTGATCATCTAAGAGAACCGGGTATCCATTTCTCGGAGGAGGAGTGTCTCCGTTTAGAGGCTCCACTCAAATGGACCTTGATTGGTAAGTTCTCACGCAGCAGATCTCAACTGGAGAAACTGCGAAAAGACTTCCATACAGCCGGATTCAAGGGGCATAACAGTATCACTCTGCTGGACAACAAACAGGTTTTGATATCCTTTTCCCTTGCTGATGATTACTACCGCTGTTGGTTGCATAAAATATGGAACTTCAGTTCATACTCTATCCGCATAACGAAATGGGTTCCCAATTTCAATCCCAACGCAGACTCCCCTATTGTACCAATTTGGGTCTCCATGTATGGTCTGCCACAACAATTTTTTGATTTCAATGTCCTCATGTCAATAGGAAACATCATTGGTACCCCAATTAGGGTGGATAGAGCCTCCCTAAATAGGACTAGACCCCATGTTGCTAGAATTTGTGTCGAATTGGATGTCACTAAACCTAGGATGGAAAGAATTTGGCTGAGTTTTAGAGACATGGGATTCTGGCAATACCTAGAATATGAGGGAGTTCCTTATTATTGCTCTAATTGCCTCAAACTTGGCCACCTAGATACAGCTTGCAGGTCCAAGAAGATTTCTTCTAGATTTATCCCATGGAAACTCCAAGGCAGCTCCTCATATGAAGGTAACAAATCCATTTCCATAGATGAACAGGGCAGACTAAAAGGTAAAGGAAATGGTACCTCTTCCAAAGTTATTTATGTGCCTAAGACACAGTCTACTCAAAAGAATATTACTGACTTTAAGACTCAGCAGATAGTTCAGGTACCTGACCCCAAGCATGGAAATGATCAAAGGAATATTGAATTAAGTACTGAAGTAATGATCCTTGGACAAGGATCACAGGTTCCTTCTAAATCCCTTCAGAATGATAATGTGACTCAATCTCCTGAAAAACAACTATCTGTCAATGCATTAGTTTTAGAACAGTTGGATAATAGTGAAGTAAATTAAGCGAAATTACCTGAATCTTTTGGCCTAAAACCCAGGTCCCCCAAATCGAGCTCTGGCTTTATTACCCCCATCACACACCAAATCTCCCAGGATAAAATCACAACCCCAATTCTAGAAAATCCCCATCTCCAGAACCACTCCACTGATCCAACCAATGAGCCAAATGATAGCTCAACTAAACAACCTCAGATCCAACCCCCTAACAAAGACCCGGTTTGTATAGAGATACATGGAGTTGCCTCTCCTGTCATGCCATCTGACTGGAATCCTCATAAATCCCTGGACTGGATTAACACAGAGATCTCAATCAAACAAAAGGAAAACTTTTTGGAAAATGCTCAACTAGATTTTGAACAAGTTAAGGCAAATTTACTAAAGGATCACCTAAGACTAGCCAACACCCTCAAACTAATCCATCCAAAACCAGAACATAAGCACAGAAAATATACCAAAAAAACTATTCCTCCATTCCCAAGACGGTTTTCACCCGTTCCTCATTGAACCTCTCTAAAGATTATCCATGAATAGTTTGAACATATGCGCATGGAACATTAGAGGAATAGGAAATAAACCCACTCAAACCCGTTTGAAAAATATTAAAAGGCATAACTCTGTTAAACTCTGTGCTCTAATAGAACCAATGCTTAACTCAGACCAAATCCAAAACATTTCCAGAGGAATTGGTTTCAGCAACTCCTATGCTAATCCTATCAACAAAATTTGGCTAATGTGGGATGCAGACATTACTTTAGACATTTCAAAAGTGGAGGAGCAGTTGACTATGGTGATTATCAAAGCCCCCTCCCTATTCGCAGACTGCAGGATAGGCTTTGTCTATGCAAAACACTCAATCCATGAAAGGAATAAATTGTGGCAAGAGCTAGCAACTCTAAAACAGGATCCAATTTGTCTAATAGGCGATTTTAATGTAATCACCAAAAATGAGGAATACAAAGGAAACTCTATTCCTAATCAAAACAGTATAAGTTTAATCAATTCCTTAATGATCAGAACTTCTCTGAAATTCCAACCTCGGGTAGCTTTTTCACCTGGACAGGGATGAGAACGAAGGGAAGGGTCTGGAAACGGCTAGATAGAGGAATTTCAAACTCCCTTTGGTGGTCAACCTTTCCCAGTTCTAAAATCAAAACCCTATCCAGGGAGGGGTCGGACCACACCCCCCTAATGCTATTTGTCTCTAACTCCACTCCCAAAACTGCCCCAAAATCTTTTAAATTTCAAGAATGTTGGGTAAACCATCCCACTTTTATGAAGCTTGTGGAAGATGTTTGGAACTCTAACACAAACCACAAAGGGATGAAAAGGCTAGTTTTCAAACTCAAAAACCTAAAATCGGCACTCAAAAGCTGGAACAAAGAGGTTTTTGGCTATGTGTTTGACAATGTACAGTTCAGTGAGGAACTTGTTTTCAATGCTGAAAGAGATTTACAAAGTCATGAAACCATTGAAAACCTACAAGTTTTGAATTTAGCTAAGGCAAAACTGAGACTGGCACATAAAGACCAGGAATCTTTTTTTAAGCAGAAATCAAGACTCAAATGGATGAAAGAAGGGGATGCTAATTCCAAATTCTTTCATCACTCAATCCAATCCAAACACAAAAGGCAAACTATTTCTCTCATCAAATCCAGTGGAGGAACTTGGTTGAATTCTACTGAAGATATTGAGAAAGAAGCAATCAGCTTCTACTCCAATCTTCTCACTGATGTACCTTCAGACCCATCAAGAATTAATACTTCATGGCTCCTAGAGAACATTCCAAACGTAGTAACTAATGAAATGAACTCGAACCTTCTCAAACAAGTCAGTATGGAGGAGCTGACTGACATAGTCACTTCTATGAATGGCCATTCTGCTCCAGGTCCGGATGGGTTCTCTAGTTTTTTCTTCCAGAAATGCTGGACCATCATTAAAACTGATGTCATGCTGGCTGTGGAAGACTTCTTCGCTGAGACAGAAATTCCCAAAGCCATATCATCAACCCAACTCATCTTAATTCCCAAAAAAGATGTCTGTTCTTCCTTCCAAGACTACAGACCCATAAGCCTTTGTAAATTCTCAAATAAAATTTTCTCAAAATTACTCTCAACGAGGCTCAAGGTCTATCTGGATTCTCTCATCAGTCCGAAGCAATCTGCTTTCATCCCTGGAAGAGAAATAGCAGATAATATCCTACTCATGCAAGAATTCACTAACCACCTACACTCGAAAACAAAAGGAACCAATATGATAATCAAATTAGACATGATGAAAGCTTTTGATAGGGTCTCATAGCCTTTTTAAACTAAAGTCCTCCTCAAACAAGGATTTTCAGACGTTTTCGTTGAGCTAATCATGAGGAACATCAGCTCTGCGCACTTCTCCATACTCATCAATGGAAAAACTGTAGGTTTCTTCCCTGCATCGAGGGGTATCAAGTAAGGGGATCCTCTTTCCCCCTTGCTTTTCATTCTGATGGCTGAAGCCTTCTCACATAACCTACGATTTTTATACCAGTTTGGAAACATTCAACTCTACAAACTCCCCAGAGGCATGATTACCACTTCACATCTTTCCTATGCTGATGATACAACAATTCTTCTAAAATATTCCAAACGGGGACTACAAACGATAATGAACTTCCTGAAATCTTTCGAATTAGCCTCTGGCCAAAAGGTCAACTTTGAGAAGTCCACTTTCTTCATATCAAAACACACCCCGAACAGAATTGTCTCTTCGATCAAAAGAGAATCAACTATGATGAAAGGATCCATACCTTTCAAATACTTGGGGTGCCCCATTTTCACAGGAAGAGCAAAAAACTCTACCTTTCAAAGCATGTTACAATCTGTGCAAAAAAAAATTAACCATTGGCACAATAAGACTCTATCTCCTGCAGGAAAGACAACCTTAATTAAACATGTTCTGTCTTCAATGCAAATTCATCTCATAACGGTGTTCAAACCAACCACACATATCATTAACCAAATTCATAAGACTCTAGCTAGATTTTTCTGGCAAAATAAATCAGATAATTCACAGAAAAACAGATCATGGAGATCATATCCTAACCTTTGCTATCCCTCAGAAGAAAATGGCCTTAATTTCAGAAACCTGAACACATTAACAACAGCCTTTGCACTAAAGCTGTGGTGGAAACTACAAACAGGGAAGTCATTATAGGCAAAATCCATGTGGTCAATCCCAGACACATATAAGACATTTTTTTTACTTTAAACCATCCTCGGATGGGGGGAAATTTTTATTAGGCTCCCCTAACCGTTATAAATGGTGGCCAAAAAATCGTAACAAGTTTGATCCTTACAAAAGATCATCCGATTGATGATCCAAGAGCCCTAAGAACTCTTGAATCGATTATAAATTGCTTGCAAAAAAGGTGTATACACCTATACAAAAGAGCAGGTATGAAGAAAAAGTCAGTGCGGCATAAGGCTTTCCTATTATTCCAATGTACTGAATATCACGAACGAGTCAGGAAGTCGATAGTCGAAACCCCAGTTTGTCAATGATATTCAGGCAGAAGGAAATTAATAAGCAGACCATTAGTGATGGCGATTATTGTATCAGCATTGGGCTTCTGTGAGATCAAGCTTTGCAGCATCGTCTTCAGCATCATCATCTTCAGTGTGACAGCAATGTCAGCTACCTTGTAGCAAGAGAGAAATATACTTGCGTCCATATCTTCTGTGCATTATAGCAAACCATTGTATCCCTTCCGAACCAGAGCCTAGGTACCTGAGACTCAACATGTGGGAAAAAATGGCAGTATCTGTACTAATAGTGTAAAGAAAGGAGCAAACAGCATGCAGAAAAAGAAGGAGAATTGATAGATGGAGCTAAAAATGTATCTATTATTCCTGAACCAGTGGGAAAAAAAACCTATGCAGCCGAATGAGAAAACTCAGAGGCTCCTATTCTAATCCCTGGGAATCCTATATTATCCAGTGAAAGTAGACCCTTAAGAAAAGATGGAATTGACATGATATCTACACCCCCCTGAAGATTATTAACCATAGCAAATTTAGCCAAAAAATCTGCAGGTAGGTTAGCTTCCCTAGGGATATATTGGATTGGGATAAGTAGCTGATCCTTGTGTAGTGTACTACAGATGGAGAAAACTTTCCAAGGACAGCCTGAGGGATTGATAATACCCCTAACATCAGTTAAGCAGTCTGACTCAATAACACAAGGACTTAAAGAAAATTATGAACAGGTATCATATGCATTCTGAATAGCTATAAGTTCAGCATGTAAAGGATGAGTACAGTGAAAAGATTTAACTCTCATATTGACAAGAGCCCCCCTCCAATCCCTTACTATCACTGCAATAGAAGAAAAACCACCAATTTTCCAAGATGCATCCGTATTAATTTTGTAACCTTTTAGTGGTTTTTGCAGTTGACAGTTGATATTAATTTCTTCTTTTTTCTGAAAATTTGTGGAATGATGTTCGCCTGAATCCATCTCTTGTTTTTTTCACTATTTCCAACGAACTGATGAGCTGTAAAAATTTGGTAAATCATCCCTTTGATGTCATGAAAGCATGCTTCAGCAGAAAAGGATCTGTTTTCGAAAATGATTTTGTTCCTATAAATCCATAAGAACCAGATTGTAGCAACTAAAGAAACAGAAATCAGATTATCATGTATCTTGGATTCAACTTTGTATGCTAAATAGAATTCCACTCTGTGTTTTAGACTACTGAAACCCATTAGTTGTAGTTGTAGCATAGAATGGACTCTTTGCCACACAGCCTTTGAAGATGAGCATGAACTGAAATAATAATCAAGATTATCTGAGTGATTTTTGCAAGCAGGGCATCTTGAAGCAAATAAAAAACCAGACCTGATTAGGATGTTATCAAA
Organism: Rubia yunnanensis; assembly: GCA_037428765.1. Taxonomy (NCBI): domain Eukaryota; kingdom Viridiplantae; phylum Streptophyta; class Magnoliopsida; order Gentianales; family Rubiaceae; genus Rubia; species Rubia yunnanensis. The sequence goes on along the minus strand of CM075069.1, from coordinate 55,617,782 downwards.
TGGTAATATGCCGTTTAGGGCTCTCCATAGCAATACAGACATTTTACCAGGAAGAAAAGGAGACCAGACCTTAGAAAAATCTCAGATTTCTGGTCTTCTTGTTCTGAACAGAGAGTAGGCAGACTTGACTGAGAAGTTTCCATCCATGGTGGGGGTCCATACAAGCTTGTCTTTGTGTGAGTATTCCAAAGTAACTACCTGCAAAGTATTAAAAGTGTTGGTAGCCAAGTGTGGCTCCAGAACTGGAAGAAAGGAAGCTTTGTCATTTATAAAAGACCTTAGAGATATGTCCTCAAAAGGAATATCCTGGTCTTTAGCCCATTTATAACATAAAGCACCATCACCAAGCCAATTAGCATTCCAAAATGAACAATCTCCAATTCCATAAATAACTTTGGAAACACTATTTGCCCTAGCAGTTATGTTACTAATCCTAGACCAAGTGTGGGATTTTTTATATGATTCAGGTAAAGACCATAAAAAAGAAGCCCATTGGGTATTATTTTGTTGCAACTTCCACCATAGTTTACATGAAAAAGCATTAACTGTTGCATTTAGGTCCCTAAAGCCTAATCCATTTTCCCCAACTGGGAAACACATTTTTTTCCATGATCTCCAGATTTTTCTTTCCAAATTTTCACACTTCCCCCAGAATAGTCTAGATGCAATTCTTTCCATTTTTCTTAAGACTATCCTAGGTGGTCTTAAAACTGCAAAGATATGAATAGGAATCGAAAGTAAACAGTGGTTTATCAGAATGATCTTTCCAGCTGGAGTTAACCATCTATTCTTCCAATTATTAATCATTTTTTCCATTCTTTCTAATACTGGAAGATAATAAACCTGTAGATTTCGACCAGCAAATATAGGTACACCTAGGTATTTGAAAGGGAAGGAGCCTTTCTCCATTCCAAGTAACCTCTTGACTGTGAGAACTGTTTGGGGGGAAGTGTGATGAGATACATAAAATTCTGATTTGGAGAAGTTAACTTTTTGACCTGATGTAATCTCATATGCTAAGAGGAATTGTTTAAAACGTTTCAGATTATTTGCCCTGGTGTTCAGAAAAATAGCAGTGTCATCCGCATACATGAGATGTGTGATGGGGGAGCATGAAGTGGGGAGACTAAATATTGCAGATAACCTACACTAAACATTTTCTTTAAGCCTCTGGAAAATGCTTCAGATAGTAGATTATACAGGAAAGGGGATAAAGGATCCCTTTGTTTGATACCTCTAGTAGAAGAGAAGAAACCAGATGTAACTCCATTAAGTATGACAGAGAAATGTGCTGCAGCAATGTTATGCATTATCAGTCCTACAAATTTACCATGAAAACCAAATTTTAGAAGTATTGAATTTAGGAATGACCAAGAGACCCTGTCAAAAGCCTTTTGCATATCTAGTTTGACTATCAGGTTAGAAATTTTAGATTTCCTAGACAATAATCAAGTCATCTCTTTCATTAGAATCACATTATCTGAAATATCCCTACCTTTGATAAAAGCACTTTGCTCCTGAGAGATCGGTATTTGCATTAGAGGTTTTATCCTTTCCATTAGCAGTTTGGAGAAAACTTTATTAACAAAGTTGGATAGACTGATAGGTCTAAAATCAGCAAATGAGATAGGGATTGGCTTTTTTGGGATTAATGTGAGCCAAGTACTTGAAATTGCTTTAGGTATGTTACCATTATTCAAGAAATCATTTGCAGCATCTAAGAGATTTTGTTTAATGGTTTCCCAGAAATGAGTGTAGAATTCACCTGGAAAACCATCAGAGCCTGGAGCACTAGATTTGTTTAGATTAAAAACTGCAAATTTAAGTTCTTGTAAATTAATGGGATTCAGCAACTGAAGATTATGTTGATCTGTGATTACTGTTGGAATCTCGTTAAGAAAATTGTTTAGATAGGTTCTTTCTTTTTGTGAGACATCCTGATTGAGTAATTCCTGAAAAAACCTAACTCCTTCCTCCTTGATCATTTTTGGGTCTGATATCCAATTACCATTACCATCTTTAATTTTGCTAATTCTAGATCTTGTTTTCTTTTCCTTAATGGAGTGATGAAAGAAACTAGTGTTAGCATCTCCATATTTTATCCAGTTAAGCCTAGCCTTCTGTTTAAGAAAAATGTTGTATTCTTTCTGTGCTCTTAGAAGATCTACTTTTGACTTTGTAAGTTCCATTAGAGTTGCATCATCTTGAGATTGCTGAAAAAGTATCTCAAGATCATATACTCTATTCTCAGAAAATAAAAGATTCTAATTCACATTGCCAAAATAGGTTCTGTTCCAATCTTTTATTACAATTTTTAGTCTCTTAAGTTTGTGTACCAGATTATACATTCCACTGAAAGGAGAAATTTGATTCCAATTAGAGGCTACCAATTCCTGAAATTCTTCTCTATTAGACCACATTTCTTGATATCTAAAAGGTCTTGGAACCTGTTCTATTGCAGATTGAACTGATAGTAATAGGGGAGAATGATCAGAGGTTATTCTATTTAGAACATGTATGGAACTATTGGGAAAGTGATCAAACCATTCTAAATTACTGATTCCCCTATCAAGTCTCTGAAACTGTAGATCCTTACAATTTTCTAGATATCTGTTATTACTCCATGTGTAAGAGTTTCCTACTGTGGGTATTTCATGCAAATCCATGGTAGATATGAAGTCATTAAATTGTTTCATACTTTTTCTGGGAGTGGATTTCCTGCCTTTATATTCTGTTACAGAAGCCACAGTATTAAAATCTCCTATGTAGATTGCTGGGTCAGAATCATTAGATTGTAAATCAGACCATAATACTTCCCTCAAATGTATGTAGACACTAGCATAGATGAAGAAACAGTTCCAGGATGAAGAGGTGGCTTTATCAGATATTGTAGTTTTTATGAACTGATCAGACTCCTGTAAACTAACTACATTGAAATTATGATTCCATAGGAGCCAAATTTTTGCATTCTGAGCATAGAGTGCATTTTCAAAACCTAGAACGTGCTTCAAATTATTCAGATTATGATTGTCATGCCATGGTTCTATTAAACATAAAATGTCTATCTTATGTTTCATTTTGAGAGCCTGTAATCTATCAAGAGAAGTGCCATAACCCCTAACATTCCAGACTAAAATATTCCCAAATTTGGTGTATTTTATCATTTAAAACTATCTGGGATAGCTTTTTGTGATGATCTTAATATCCTTTGTTTCATTATAGTGGCCTTGCTGTTTTTTATCAAACTAACCTCACCTATCTCCTTAGTTGCTGAGTTATAGATACTTACCTCCGGGGGAGAGATATGTTCTACATTACTACCTGGAACAGCAAGGTGAATGGTAGGTTCAGGAACTGAACTGGAGAATTGCTCGGAAGGGTCCATTTGCACTGCATCAGTTGCTCAAAATAGATACATGGTCCTCATGAGCCAAAACAGGCTTTTCCACTTCTGGTGGTATTTCAACTAATTCCTGAGATTCTAAAGACTCATGGAAAATGTCAACAATATCATCCTCTTTAACCTCATTGTCCTCATCACTTAGATCATTCAAAGATTGAAAAGCATTAGCTATTGAAACCGTACTATTTTTACCCAAAACTTCTTTAATAGGTGAAAGTTCAGTTTGTTTTTTTTTCTCCAGAAGAAATTTGTGATTGGTTTGGAGATGTCATCTAGTGAGTAAAAAGGAGTATGCCTCTTCAAATGATTGACTCGGAGAGGATTAAACTTATTATCCATCATAAGGGCTGAGTTCTTTTCCTGAATTAGAAAATCAGATTCCTTTTGTGACACTGATAGAGTTGAAGATCCTTCTAATTCCAAAGTGGCTTTAGGGAGATTGCCTAAATTAGTTTTTATTTCTTTTTGAACTGAGGATTTTCTTTCCTTACTCTCTTTGAGATCCACTTTGTTTTTTTTGTTGTTTCTCAGTTCAGGGTGCAAGAAATTACAGTTTAGATGAATGTGGCCTATTATCCTACAGTGAGTGCAGTAAGAGGGTAGTTGGTCATATTCTATGGGATAGTCAGCAACTTTATTACCGATTCCTACTACAATAGTAGAAGGAAGCTGACACAAAAGATCAACTTCCACACAAACTTTAATAGCAGAGGGTCTAGTCAGTGCCTTGGTTGCAGCATCCATTTTCAAGAATCTACCTATCTGACTACTGATGCCTATGATAGCCGAAGTATTATAGAAATGAATTGGAAGTTGATGAATTATTACCCATGCCGGAACTGTAGAGGATTCAGCGGTTGGAGAGAAATCAGGGGACCATTTCTGTACCTTCATCATCGATCCTTGTATCATCCATTGGCCCTTCATCCAGCAGCACTGGTAGTCCTCGCTATCCTAAAAATGGATTAAAACATGACGATAGTCAATTGATCCAAGTTGAAATTTAGCATTGAAACCAATCGATTTGAATGCAGATACAAGAGTATCCATTGGAGGTTTTCCTTTGTTGAATTTCCTGACCAAAGCATTCTGATAATGCAAAGCCAGGAGATCACCTTCCTCCGGAGGGAGGATATAGGCGATCTTACCCTTATACTCCGTAATGGGGTGAAGGTTGGGAGTGTCGGGGAGAGAAGATAGTAGAGGAGAGGGCTTCAAATTGAGAGCTTGGAGAAAGCTTTTGTTAACCGATGGGGGAGGATCTGGAGGGGGATTTGGCATCGGGGACGCCATTGTTGGCAACTAGTCACTGGAAAGAGGAGATGTTAATATGACCGTTATCAGAGTGAATTGGGGATGAAGATGAACAGTGTTTTAACCAGGAGTGAACAGTGTTGAAATCGCCTAAATCGCCTCAAAGGTGATATATACACATATAAGACATCCAGAATCTGGAAATGAATCAAAGAGATTAACAACACAGCACTAAAAAACACAAAACCCTCCTAGGATCCGGACTGGTCTCTTTTTGGTGCTCTAACTGGACCTCTAAGGGCCCTTTATTTGATCACCTAACTGATTCTTTTGACCCCCCATATCAGGATCTAACAGTGGCTGAGTTCCTAAACAATAAACCATTCTACATTGCCCAGCTCAAAAACCTTCTACCGGAACAAGTCTTACAAAACCTGGATCAAATCTACTCCTTATCCTCAGGTTATGAAGACGCTCTAATCTGGAAACCTTCAATATCTGGAATCTTCTCTGTCAAATCAGCTTATGAGCTACTCAGATCCAAGAAAATGATAATTCCATCCTATTCCCATCTATGGTCTAATTTACTACCGAGGAAGCTAAGTATATTTAATTGGAAACTTTTGAATAGACTACTTGCTTTTCCGGATATCCTAGAGGAATTCAAATTCCAGCTCCCCCCCCAGTGCTGTTTCTGTTTTAGCGAATCTGAAAGTATTCACCATTGTTTCAACTCCTGCCTAAAGGTAGACCAAATATGGAGGAGAGTGAATGCTACCTTTAATTTGCCAAATAGCTCTTTCCAACTTCTATGTGATAGGTTCTATTTCTATTGGAATGTTAACTCCAATACTGGCCCATCTTTAAAACTGATCCGTATCATTCCCTGCGTTGTGAATTGGTACCTGTGGTGTGCCAGGTGTGCATATTTATTCGAGGGAACAAAGCCAAACATACAGACCATATTCACACAAATTCTGTATCACTTCAATGACACCCTCCTGGCTTTTAAACTATATTTCAAATGGGATATTTAGAATACACCAAAGCTGCTGTATCATAAACCAATGAAACAAAGAAATATCATAATCATTAAATGGCTACTGCCTCAAGCTTTCAAACTCAATTCTGATGGTGCCTTTACTATTAAGGGAACTGCAGGCATTGGTTGTATAATCAGGAATCATTTTGGTCATGTAATAGTTGCATTGTCGAAATCCATTCCAGCTGAAACTGTTTTGCAGGCAGAAACTACAGCACTGCTGCAAGGACTTCACCTAGCCCATGACAGGGGGATCACTGTCATTGACATAGAAACCGACTCAAGAATTCTCATCGGGCTGCTTCAACATCAATTCAAGATACCATGGAAGATTATGCCAATGATCAGAGAGATTTGGGATCTTCTTAAGGGCATGACTTACTCACTGCATCATGTTTTTAGAGAAGCTAATGGAGCGGCGGACTCACTGGCGAAAATGGTCATCTCCAAACAGGTAAATTCTCTTTTTGGTTCCACAGATTTGCCCAATTTAGTGGCTGGACATGTAAAGCTTGATGCTGAAGGAACTCCTCATATTCGGTTAATGTAAAATCATGAATTTTAAGGCCACAATTGTCCTCTGATGATCTTCAGGGTAGCAATATATTGATGTTTAGATTCTAAGATCATCGGATGAATCCACAGAGGCACGGTATTAAGCCCCCCTCTTTATTTGTATCCTTCTTTTAATTAATAAATGGGTAGGGGTCTGCCAAACCCCCCACCATCACAGGTGGATTTAACCAAAAAAAAAATATATACCTGTATGCGGCCGACGAGAAGGGCTAATAACAATCCTTTTTTGAATTTAATCCCTCTTCTTTTTACGGAAGAAAAAGGAAATAAAATAATATATATTCTAAATCTATTACTAATTCCTAAAATTAAGAAATTTCAAATGGAAGGAGATAATACAATCCTTATCAAAATGGGAAGTGAATATCTTTATTTTCTTCAAATTCACATCTCTTCAATAATTCCCTTTTCACCCCATAACTTCAGCAATTCTGATTTTGTCTCTCTTCCTTCATCCCTGGAAAAATGTCTTATAAAATAAGAACATTTTCCATTGGAGCACATCGCCTCATTAAAAACCTTAACCTAGAAAACCCAGTGGGAAAAAACCGTTGGTTAAGGGAAAAAGAGTACAATGTATAGTTCCCTCTCAATTCTTCACAATCCATGAATTCCTGCACCAAAACTCCTAAACGTGCAAATTATATCTCAATAAAATTATCATAATCCCACAAAATATGAACACAATATAACACATATCAAATATCCCCACACTTGAATCATGCTTGCCCTCAAGTATGAAGTGAAGAATATAAGAGCAATCAATAATCCACAGTGTTCATAAGTTCTCATTCCCTCATAAGACTCTATCTAAAATGACCCTGTAAAAAGAAAAACTAAGATAGAAACACAAATCTCACAATGAGACAAACAAAAATTCAACATTTAAAAACTCTAGATTCTACTCTTATCATAAATTTTCCCCTGCCGAGGAGTAAATGATCACATCAATGCACTTGGAAATCATCAATCCTTGAAGTAATTTAAATGAAAATGTTCAAGATCATGAAATTCAATCATCAATTCAGTCAAAATCGGACAAGCAATGAATATTTTTTTTCTTTTTTGAATTTTTCCATCACCATTCTTCTCCAACATAGTCCAAAACCAGTACTTTTGAGAGAAAAATTGCAACATAAGAAACATTATGAATTTTCTCTCTCTTTTTTTTCATAGTTACGCCCTTGAGTTTGGCCAAACGGAACCACAATGTCACTGTTCATAATAAAATTCAGCTTTCAATTTTTGAAACCATTCCGTCTGGGCAACTAGACACATACTCAATAATGTCATCAACTCAAGAGAACACAATGGATGAATTCATCAACATCAACTTCAAGAACAAGCATAATAGGGCCAAGAGAAAGGATAAAACAAGGGTTTGGCTAAATATATAGTAGCTCATATCAAAGAACATAGTCAAAGCTTTCATAGTGTTTCACTAGTGGTTAATATAACTGGTAGGCTATTTAAGCTGTATGGTTCATCCTAGTGCATTCCATCACTTTCTCACATACAACTCCAATTATAACAATGTGATCTCTCAGAACAAAGATTGATGCAGAAAGTGCTCTACTCTAGCTCAAACCTCACTTTAGTAGGCTAAAATATTCAATTAAACCTCGTCCTTTTTTGTCATCCCAAAAATCATATCAATAAAATTTCACAAATCATAGAATATCTCATCCAAAAACCTCAAGGCATATCAGATTTACCAAGTTTGTTACAATGAAGTTTACAACCGGCAGGGTACTTTTATTAAGAGCCACTAGAATTTCTTCATGCCAAACTATCGACTCAAAACAGATGTTAGAAAAAAAGAAGAAATCAAAATAATTTTTTTGTTTAAAAAAAAAAAGGAAACAAAGCACACTAAACCTCCCACACTTAAACTTTGCTTGCCCTCAAGCAAATAATACAAAGTTCTTATGAGAAAAAGGTTTAACACACAGTCAACATCTTTAAAAAAATGACAAAGGAAGAGGGAACTTATAGTGGTGGGTTTGGCGGAATTCACGATCAAGAGGAGAGCGTTTGATCAAAATCAGGTTCTGCCACTGGCCTCCAGTTTGTCCAAACGGAACCCTGTGAGTCTAGCTCTCCAAAGGTACGCATTCTCCTTGGTGCAAATTCAGGTACTGCAACTCTGTAGATCAAGAACTGAGATCAGATGAGAAATTGAAATTCCTAAAAAAAAATACAAATTTAAAATTTAAAAGAAAAAAAAACTAAGAAAATTGGGTTGCCTCCCAATTAGCGCTTTTGTTTATAGTCTTTGGCTCGACTTTCAGATGCCTTTAATGATTATTTGTTGTGCACAATGAAATTTCTTCCATTAATGCCACCTGGGAAGTATCATAGTACGACATAAGACGATGACAATTGATGAGGAATGCCCTTTTTGCGTCCATGCTTATAATCTCTACTATCCCATCAGGCCAAACATAAGCCACTTCGATTTGAATTTCCATGACATATGTCGAAAGTTGCACTCAGATATAAGAACTTTCTGCCCAACCACAAATTTCTTAGATTTCAAATTTCTGTCATGCCACATCTTATTGCCCTCCTTGTGCCGCATAGATTGATCAAATCCTTTCAATCTTAGATCTCCCAATTCTTGAAATTGAAACTTTGTTTCTTCCTCACACTTGAGCGACTCCATACTCACTGGAAGAGTATCATCATCACCTTGATAATCATGCTTCAGATCGGGTGGTAATGCCTTCAACTCCAAATTTGAGGTTTTCACATTCGATGGGACTAGTCTGGCGGACAGGTCCCATTTGGGCAAACCGGACCCTGTACGAACTTCAAAAATTTTCAGAATATCCGGTTCGGACTGAGTCGAGTTGGGCATTCCTTGATTTATTTCAGTTATGGGCACCACTTTCTGAGAGTTCACTGAACACAATAATTTGCAGATTTCCTTACCACTTGAGACTTAAAATTTTACCTCTTCTGGACTTGTAGGAATTTGAATTTTCATCTTATTTTGCAAAAGTTTAGTCTCAAGAGAATCTTGGACAAAATGGTCAGTATGATCAATTGCATTCACATTCTTAGCATCTATAGATTTCTGCATCGGTTTATCAATGTTGAATGTGTACTTATTACCAAAATAATCAAGAGAAATAGTTTCATTCCCAACATTAATAATGATGTTTGCCGTTTTCAAGAATGGACGATTCAACAATACCCCTTGTGTTCCCTTATCATTTGTATGATTCGTTTTTACCACATAAAAATCTGCGGGGTACACAAAGTTATTGACTCGCACAAGCACATTTTCCAACAACCCTTTAGGACATACACAATATTTATCTAGCCAATTGAATTACCACTCTAGTGTCTATCATTTCAGCTCCATTTAAAGTTTGATACACAGATAATGGCATAACATTAATCGAAGCTTGGTAAACTCAATCAGATCAGGATGATTCTTAAAATTAAGAAGGGCTCCTTTCCTTTCCATTATCTTGGATGCCCTATTTTTAAAGGTAGAACACTTAATAGGTACTATCAGCCACTTATGGAAAAATTTGATAGGAAACTGCAAAATTGGAAAAATCAGTGGCTTAGCTCAGGGGGCAAACTAATCCTAATTCAGTCCTGCTTGTATTCAATGCCTCAACATTTATGGACTGTAACTAAACCACCAAAAATAATAATCAAAATTCTAGAGAAAAGATTGGCTAGATTCTTTTGGGGTGAATCAGATGGGAGAAGAAATAAAGTGTGGAAAAAATGGGCTCATCTTGCAACTCCAATCTCTCAGGGTGGTTTAGGGTTTAGATCAATCCAAGCTATATTGGATGTTTGTTCCCTTAAACTGTGGTGGAAAAGTCAACTGGGGAAGACACTATGGGCTAAACTGTTATGGTCCTTTTCTGATACCCATAGAAAATCTGTAACCTGGAAAAGGATTTGCTCGGTGAACCTTTTTGCTGAACAAAATTCCCTCATCATTCATGGTAAAGGTTCATGTAACATTTGGACATCAAATTGGTGCATGATAGGACCACTAATCAACTATGTTCCTGATCATATTTCTGCAGCATTTCAGTTTTGCACTGTTGCTGAATTTATTAGGAACAAAACTGAGATCCTAGCGCTGATTTCTCCATTTTTAGATAATGATACTCTTTCATTCTTACAGGAAGCTGAACTTGTAGAGACAAGAGAGGATAGGATCATATGGAAACCGGATCCTGCAGGCAACTTTTCCTCTAAATCTGCATATCATGCCCTTACTAATCCATCAGGTAATTCTCTGGCCTCCAAACTTATATGGAATAGGGCTCTCCAAAAAAATATATCTATTTTTAATTGGAAGATGTTACACTCTTTTCTCCCATTTGATGATGTGCTTATTTCGTGTGGTTTTAGTCTTGCATCGAAATGTCCTGTTTGCTGCCATATAGATTCAATTGAACATTTTTTCATTACATGCCCTCTGGCCAAATCTGTATGGAGTTACATGTCTTCCTTAGTTCAATTCCATCTAACTGAACCTCATTCCATATCTCAAACATTATTTATTTTTTGGAACTGTCAAGATCTTCCTAAATGTCATCAGCTGTCATGCAATTTACTACCTCCCATTATTTGCTGGTGTCTTTGGAAAGCCTGGAACCGATATCTTTTTGAGCAGATTCCTTTTTCTGCTGATTTCATCTGCAAGGAAGCTATAGATCTCATTAGGTTAGCCCTGTTTTCTAATCCTACATATCTGAAATCCTCTAATGGCATCCCTCAACCAATAAAGAATCTATTCCCTCAGCTGAGGCCTCCTCCTAAGCCGATTATACGGACTGCATGCTGGGAGAGGCCGAAACAAAATTGCATTAAGATAAATACTGATGCATCGTGGTTCCCAGATAAGGCTGCTGTGGGGATAGTGGTAAGGAATAACAGTGGTACACCCATACTGATTAAATCTGCATCCATTTCTGCTGATTCATCTCTTCTTGTCAAAATTCTTGTGGTGCAATTTGCTTGTCAAAGCTATAGCCATTTGGATGAGACTACTACTATCGAATCTGACTCTTTATTAGCAGTTAAAATGATAAACGAGCCATATTCTGCCCATTGGCCTTTGTTTAATCTTACCTACAAAGTTAATCATCTCCTCTGTGGTGCTGTGCTATTGTATGTGCCAAGGGAAGGTAACTTGGTGGCCGATGCAATTGCTAAACATCACTCTGCACATAATCAGACTTTGAATCTTCGTAATGTTCCTGTGCATATTAAGGGCCTCATTGCATTAGATAAAGAAAAATTTCCCCAGATTAGAGTTCATTCGAACTGCTAGGGATAGGATAGATACTGCTGATGGAATTTCTGTTCATGCAGGTGCATTTCTGATTGATCACACATTGCCAACTTCTCACCAATTCACTACGCTTGCTGTATCTCCTGCTTGGCGACGTACTCTGAGACGGCTGCAGAGATTCCACCATTACAGGCTCTCGCGCTTTTGCTAATATCATTTTAACTGATGACTGCTGATGAGCTTAGTTGCCTGGCCAAACAACGAATTAACACGGGATGTGGAGATTCGTTGCTTTGGAATCGCAACTAACTGAAGTTCACTGATTTTGTATCCTCTTAGCTTAGGATGTTGTTATATTTTGCGGGGCAATGCTGTTTGCCTTCTGTACAAACTATCGCTACTCTACTATGGTTCTTCTATTGGCTTGGGGTACCAATATACCAACCCCCACCCTCGGGTGTTTTTCCATTAAAAAAAAATATTAATCGAAGCACCTAAATCACACATGTCAGCATCAATCTTTTTATCTCCAATGTAACCAGGTAAGGAAAACATACCTGGGTCCTTGCACTTCTGAGGCATTTTCTTTTGGATCACATCTGACACATGTAAACATTATTGAACTTTTAATATTAAAATTATTAATTTTAAAGTAAAATTTAGGTGTTTTTTGGAGATATAACTGAGGTGAGTAAAATAGATTTGAAGTGGGTATTGAGACCCAAGTGGATGATGGGGTGGAGGTGAATTTTAATGTTGTATCCACTATGGGTGACGAGACGGGTATGAGTATGAAAATTTTAGGTGGACATGGATATGGAAGTACCATAATCCGTACCCGCCCCGCTCCATTGCCATCCCTACATATTAGATATTGACAGTGGCGGAACCAGGAAAAAATGTGAGGGTAGGCTGAAATGTGAGGCCGGTGCCGGTGGTGGCGGACGGCGGTGGCGGGTGGCAGACGACTGGCGGCGGCGGCGGCGGCGGCGGCGGCGAACTGAGAGAGGAGCCGAGAGGGAGACTGCCGATTGGGAGAAGGAACTGAAGAAGAGAAAGCTGAAGAAGAGATTAGGAAAAAAAAGGGAAGCTGCAGCTTCCTCCGGCGAGAACGGGCGGCGCGCCTACGCCGCCGTAGGCGGAAACCACCGATCCGTCGGCCGGGAACAGTAGCTCCCGCCTGGCCGACGGAGCTCAGGGCAGGCGCACGCCTGCCCCCGCCTAAAGGTGGTTCCGCCCATGGATATTGATATATTTGTCGTGATGCATATTTTCAGAATAATAGTTTTTTTTATAATGTTTGATTATGTGTAATTCAAGATATTGGGTGCTTGGTTAGGAAAATACAGAATTTAGTTATGGAATTCACCACGTTTATCATTGGTAAAGTTGATAAACTTCTTATGATCGAGGGCCTAGAGGCACATCTGCTAGTACGTTTGAACTTTAATTTTCCTTGCTTTTGAAAGGCTCGTAGTCCTAACCATAGAGCTGGGGAGGTTAGTGCTAGTTTGTACTGTTTCCTTTAGCTAATCTGATTCTGTTTATAGGAGGCTATCGAGGAAGCAATGAAGAGCGTCCCGCTTCTGAAACAGATTGTAGACTTGTGTGGTGGACTTGATGATGTAACTGCCATGCAGCAGCAGCAAGAGCTGGAAAGGGTGGCTAACACTATTCCAGAGAGGAAACCTGCTTCCATTGAGCTGTTTACCAACAGTGTTGTTCTCCCGCTTCAGGTTTGCCCCCTCTTATTATATTATACAACTTATTCTTTGAATCTCTTTAACTTGGTTCCCTTAAGATTTCACACTATATCTGTACCAAATTGTAGCAAGTGAAATAGTAGTTACTTGTCACCATCACTTTCTCATCAGCGTTCCATACCTGTCAAGGAGATTTAGAACACATGCAATGGTAGAAACTGATACCGATTTCTTACCAATTAAATATATTATTTTTCTCATTCTCTTTCTTCCACCTCACTTTTAAAAATCACTTAAGAAACAACACATTTTCTCCTCCACAATGGTAAGAAACCACTTTTTACTATTTATTTACCCCACTTGATTTTCTCTATCCTACTCATTAATTTTATTATTTACATTTAATTTAAATAAATTTGTCTACCCAAAATGAGTTGAATGTAAAATTTAATAATACATTATAATTTTTAAAATTGAATTTCATTTTTTTCAATAATTATTCCAGATTTTTTCAATATTTTTTCTTCAATAATTTTCTCAAAAATTATTCCAAATTTTTATTTCAAATCATTCCAAATTTTAATAAAAAATTATTCAATATTTTTAATTAAAAAACATTTTAAAATTTAATTTTAAAAATAAAAAAATTCAGTTTTTTTTTTAAAAAAATTAAAAACAAAGACAGGGACACGTGGCCCAACCAGAGGCTGCCACGTGTCCCTCTAAGTACCAAAAAAAATATTCAGCATTTGAGTGGGACACGTGGCCCAATGTATGGGCGACACGTGTCCCACTAACCCAAAAAATTTTTGGCCGCAGAAGGCCATGTGCACGCCCTGACAAAGCTGGGCCCATCCGGTTTTTTAACCGGTTCCTTATTTGGAAACTATGGGCCGATTTTTTAACAAGAAATCGGCCTAAAAACCATTACTGTGAATGTTTTCAATTTTTAGAGCGATTTTTAAATTTTTAAGAAAACCACTGCACATGCTCTTATGATTTTGAAATTGCTGTCACTCTGCTATAAGCTGTACTTTCACTTCACGGCTGTTCTTTTGTTGCCTTTTAGAACCAAATTTCCATAACCTGGTTGACACACTGAGTCGTCCTTTTGAGGATTGAACCTTGGTGGGACAAATTTGCCTCTTCAAACTTTTACTTGTCATGATACAAAGATTAAATCCAAGCCGAAGTTTGAGAGAATAATTTTCCGTAAGAAATTGTATTATTGATGACTGAATATATAGAGAGTACAATAGAGGTGTAATAAGGAAAGAACTCTAATCATAATAAATCATAAGCCTCGTCAGGTTTGGATGTCTCTGCCTCATCAGGCTTATTTTCCTCTTGCACCGTCCCATGATCCATCCCAGTTCCCGATGCCGGAGCAAGAGGAAAATAAGCCTCGTCAAATCGACCATGACAAGTAACATGAACCTTTCCAGTGGTAGGGTCGAGACATCGAAACCCCTTATACTGCAAGCTGTAACTGATAAATATACATGGAATACTATGGGGAGATAGCTTATGATCAACAAAGGGGCGAACAAAAGGAAAAAAACCAACAACCAAAAGGATGAAAGTTACCATAGATAGGATCCCGCTGATAAAGAAGACCATAAGGTGTCGATCCCTGTAGAACTAGAGTAGGCAAACAATTGATAATGTAGACAGCAGTGGTGAACGCATCATCCCAACGAGAAATTGGGAGATGTGAGTGAAAAAACATCGTGAGACCAATTTCAACAACATGGCGATGATTACGTTCTACGCGCTCATTCTGTTCCGGAGTGGTCGGACAAGAAACCTGATGATGAATACCTTTTTTTCGTAAAGTGTGATCTGAGTCTAGTGTTCAAAAATTTAGTGCCACCATCACTTTGAAAAACTTTAATTTTTGCAGAAAATTGATTCAACAAGTGCCTCAAACTGTAAATAAGTGTCAACAAAATCTAATTTGCGACGAAGGAGGTACAACTAAGTGAATCTCGATTAATCATCTACAAATAATGAATAATACGGAAAACCATCTGTAGATAAAACCAGGGAGGGAAATCACAATGTATTATATTAAGAACATTGTTAGCACATTTAGGGTTCTCAACAAAAGCCAACCGTTGACCTTTCGCCATAACACAGGGGGCGCATGTATGCGGTTTAGGCAACAAAGAAAAAACTGAAAGTAAACTACACTTATGTAAATTAGTAATCAATGCATTAGGAACATGACCTAGGCGTGCATGCCACAACTTATATGAAGCTCGACTCTTATTCTGCTGTAAAAATGAAACAAATGCTGCATCTCCCCGGTCCAAAATGTACAATCCATCCTCACTGTGCCCCTGACCCACGACGGCCCTGGTTAATTTGTTCTGAATGACAAAATTCCGGTAATCAAATGTCATTAGGACACCCATATCTCTTGTTAATCGACTAATAGACAGTAAATTCTTAGTAATATCAGGCATAACCAAAACATCAGACAAATGCAAGTTCTCAGAAACTTTAGAATCACCAATATGAGATATCATAACTGGAGCACCATTACCAACAAGAACACGAGATTTACCAGTATAAGGAGCGAAACTGTCAAGGCTTGAGGTGGAAGTCGCCAAAGGAGTTGAGACCGTGGTAGCAAAAGATAGGGTCTGCAGTGTTGGTGGTGGTTGTTGAGTTGAATGGAGAAAGAACAGAAAATATGAACGAAAATAACAAGACACAAGATTTACGTGGTTCACCAAATTTGGCTACATCCACGGGAGACGGATTCACTATAATAGGTAGCAAGTTACAGACGCCAAGAAATTGGCCAGATTTCTACCTATCTAAGTGCAGAACAGAATAGAGTTTACAGAGAGGAGAGAGACACTTTATATGCTGTCTCCACTAAACCCTAACAAACTGGGCCAAAATGCAATTCGGCCCAAATCAACAGTAGTCCAATAAAAAGACAAGCTATACCGTCGGACCGGGGGCATCGGCCAGGGTCCGCTCCGCCCCCTGGACCCCCCGACTCGCTGACCGGGCAGCGAGACCCCCGTTTAGCTGGGGGTGTCTACCGCCCTCCGGACCCCCAGGCCAGGGTCACAGAAGCGACTATTACAGTATTCAAGGCATACCAACAAATGGTGGTGGTGTGAGAGTGTTGACGAGATCTAGTGCCATCAATGAAACCATACAGACCTTGAGGACGAAAGACATATCCTGCTTGACGCCTCCAGAGAATATAATTTGATGGAGTGAGTTTGATCTGCATCATCTGGAGTAGAGTGTTGTAGGAGAGTTTTTCTTGAGCCATGACCGGAGGAAAAGCAACGGAGGGGAGCATCGGAGGGGAGCCGCGTGCATCCGAGAGGAGCTGCATGGAGCAGAAAGGAGCCGCGCATCGAAGCGGAGCGCCGAGGGGGAGCGCGTGACAAAGCCGCTGGAAGAGGAGCTGCTGGCGACGAGAATTTTAAGTTTTTATGTTTTGGATCAGAAGAGGCTCTGATACCATGAGAGAATGATATGCCGTAAGGAATTGTATTATTGATGACTGAATATATAGAGAGTACAATAAAGGTGTAATAAGGAAAGAACTCTAATAATTATAAATTATAATTTAATCAGTAATATAATTTATCCTAACAAAGTTGCTTTAATCGTTCTGATGCATACTAGTTGCAAAATGATGGAATCAATTAGATGTTAAATCCCCAAAGTTAAAGAATAATTACTCTAAGTGAAGTTGCTATGAATTATTGTTGTTGCTCCCTCTAAATGATTGATTTTCCTGCTGTTGTGGTAATTGTTTGTGACTTTCCATTTTGCAGAGTAATCCAGGGTGGGGATTCGATAAGAAATGCGAAGTCATGGATAAGCTTGCACAAGAAATTTCGCAACAATCCAAATAAGCATGGGATGACTTGTCCATTATAATTTCTTCTTGTTAGTGGTAGATTTACTTGGTGGTAGTTAACGGGATTCTTTTTTTTAAAAAAAATATAGAATGAAATTCGAAGTTTGTACAGATGGTTTTGAACACATTCATGTTGATTTGCCAGTTTGAGCATTTAAGTTGTTGCTTGAGCTGTGATTGATGCGAATGGTTGAATTGATATTTGCATTATGTATTGTTGAGATGGGGGTGTGGCATGTGTAGCATAGAGAGGATGGATTTGTAGTTCATGAGGCACAAGGAGTGGTGGATTTAGGGCAGGATGCTTGTTTCATTCATGGGTGGTGTATGTGTCGCCCAACAGTCAAGCGTCTGATGAACACCATACTTGTTTCATTCATTGGTGGTGTATGTGTCGCCCAACAGTCAAGCGTCTGATGAACACTTGACCCAGTCTATCTTCACCTAGTAGCAAAGTCAAAGCTATTACAGTCCAACGCTTCAATCGTCCATGTGGAAGGAGCTCGGTCGTTAGAGAGGACATGGGCCAGTAAACACAAAATGAGTTAGCCACGACCTAATAACATGGTAATTGTGATAACACCCACGATTTTTGTCCCTAAAAATAGGGAACTATGATTATACCTGTCTATAAATATGACAAGCCCTGGAGGAGTTAAGGTAAGCATTATTATTCCTAGAAATTCCAAAACTCGAGAGGGGATACTGACTTGATCATTGGAGTATTTACCCCGGAATCACTTCCAGGCTAAGTCTTGCAAGTTAAGGAGCTTCTGGAGAGGACGATAAGCGCACTTGAGCAACCTACCACATCATTTGGCGCCGACTGTAGGGAACGAGAGTTCTTGTTTTCGTTTCAAGAATATTCAGGTGAGATAATAGTGTTCACTATAAGTGAGAGGAGACACAACCATCACTTATATGAACAAACACTACGACATGATAGAGAAGTGCATCGTCATTAGGAATGCATGCCGAACAGAGGAAAAGAACAAAGCAAGGAAGAAACAGAGGAAGAGGCAGAATCTCCAAACAACAATCACAACAATAAGAAAGGTGCGTTTGTGGCATTCCTAGGAGCGAACAGAAAAAGTCTACACCACCAATTTCTGAAAGAACTCAAACAGAAACCCACAAAGCCAGAAGGAAGGGTACATCAAGAGTGCGAGGTTCTTAACCACGAAGAGGAGTTGCGTGATATTATCGCAGAAGATGACAAATAAATCACCGTCGGCTCTGCATTTACGTGATTTTAGAATGCCAAAGGACTCTCAACTTCCTTGGCATGTTAAGATTTATGATGGTACAACAAATCCTAAGGAATTTCCGCATTCCTACAAAACAACATGAGGTTACGCAATGTCAACATCGAGCTAGTTTGCAAGGTGTTCCCGATCTTCTTGACGGGTACACCGATCACTTGGTACGAAGACCTTCCAAACGGGAGTGTCAAGTCATGAGCACAATTGTCAGATCTATTCTTGGGCAGTTTCTATCAAAAGAAAAATTTCACCAAGATGATCGCAGATCTCAACAACATAACCCAGCGAAGTGACGGAAGCCTAGCAGAGTATCACAATTGGCTTGTTACAGAAAGTTTACAGGTTCGTGACTTGTCTTTCCAATCTTTGTTAGGAGCTTTCACAGGAGGAATGCAGTTAGGAGAGTTCTACAAAGAACTCACGAGGAACATGCCCGAAAACCCAAGGGAGCTACAAAAGATGATCGAACAACATGTACGAACAGAAGAATAATAAAAAAATGGAGCGGGAATGAGGCACAAAATGGGCGATAGAAGAATTGCAGAAAGGAATCATAAACAAGGGGAATGGAGGTACCCCTTTCAGAGAAAGAGAGCCGAGTTCGTAAAATGTGATAATTCAAGATACACCGTTGACTAAATCAAGGAAAGAGATTTGGCATGCACATATGGATATATTCAGAGAACCAGCGCCCATGCTGACACCACCAAAAAAGGATCCAGGGACTGTCACTGCTTTTTCCACAAAGACCATGGCCATGACATTGAATACTGTAAAGACTTAAGAAGAAAAATTGAAGAAAATTTGAGAAATGGTCTCCTAAGTCAATACAGAAAAGATGGGGGACGTCAGTATGGGGAAAATAAAAAGACCGCAAGAACTCAGCCAAAAACCAGGGGGACAACGTCCACAGTGTCAAGGAATAAAAAAATGACTATAGCAATTGATTGCAAGGAGAATGAAGGCGTTGAACTGCCTAAAATGGTAATTTTGGCCATACATGGGTTAACAGAGTCATTTTCCAACAATGCTTGGAAAGCTAGGGCACAATATTTGCCTCCGCAAGAGCCTATTGACAAAAGATTCCGCTTGGATGAGGCAATCACTTTCAACGAAGATGATGCAGTACGAAACATTTCCCCTGATAATGATCCCATAGTTATCATAGCCAAAATTGGAAATGCTATTCTACACAGAGTGTTTGTAAATGATGGGAGTGCGGAAGAGATATTATTTGTAGACTGTTTTGACAGGTTGGGTTTCAAGCGAACGGATCTCAAGAAACCAACGTCTTCACTGGTTGGGTTTACAAGACGGTCAGAAACACCATTAGGTAACATACAACTACCTGTTACCATTGGGGAGAATGGAAAGAACTTCACCACACTTTGCAATTTTGTAGTTATGGATGCCCCGAGCACTTTCAATGCTATCATAGGAAGGCCATGGATGAACAAAGCAAAAGCTATATGGTCTGTTTACCATTTAGTCATGAAGTTTCCAACTCCGTCCGGGATCGTGACTATTAGAGGAAACCAGCAAACAGCAAGGTAATGCATGGTTATCGCAATGAGAACAGGAAGGTTGGGTGACAAACCAAAGATGGTTAACGCAATCTTGAATGGCGAGCCACTAGATCAGCGAGAACTAGGAGCAAACTTAGGAGAGGAAATATAGCTATTAAGCCTAGACGATAAAGATAGCCCAAAATGTGTAAGAATAGGCAAATACCTTCCCGAAGAAGAGAAAAAGAAAGTCGCACAAATACTGTGAAGCCACAAAGAAACCTTCGCATGGAATGTTCACGACATGAGAGGGGTGGATGCATACATCGCGATGCCCTCTTTAAATATTAGTGATGCAATCAAGCCAGTTAAGCAGAAGCAGTACAGTTTCACCAGCGATAGGCAGAAGGCAATTTAAGAGGAGGTCACATCACTGCTTCAAGCGAGCATAATCTGGGAAGTCATATACCCAAAATGGCTTGCAAATCCAGTAATGGTAAGGGAATTTGACGTGGGGGTGGAGGATGTGTATTGATTTCACAGACTTGAATAAGGCACGCCCCAAAGACTGTTATCGTTTACCAAAGATCGACCAACTGGTTGAGGCAATTGCAGGGTATCAAGTGCTATTTTTTTGGATTTGTATAAAGGTTACCATTAGATACAAATGAACCCCGAGGACGCAGACAAAACGACTTTCATCATGAATTTTGGGACATTCTGCTACGTAAAGATGCCGTTTGGGCTAAGGAATGTAAGAGCAACATACCAACGAGTGATAGATATCACCTTTCGTGACTAGATTGGAAGAAATGTAGAAGTATATGTTGATGACAGTGTTATTAAAAGAAAAAGAACTGTTAGCTTTGCAGCAGACCTACAGGAGACTTTGAACACATTACGAACCTTAGGGATGAAACTCAACCCCAAGAAGTGTGTGTTTGGTGTAAGTACAGGAAAATTTTTGGGATACAAAGTGTCTTACAAGGGAATTGAGGCCAACCCAGAGAAAGTCCAAGCTATAGTTAATTTCCCCAACCGCGAACGGTAAAACAAATGAAAGTCCTAATGGGATCGCCGGAAGCACTCAGCATATTTGTTTCAAAGGTGGTAGATTAGCATTTCCCTTTGTTCGAAGTCCTCAAAAAAGCAAAGAAGTTTACATGGAACCAAGATTGCCAAACAACATATGACAATTTAAAAGAGCAACTCCTAAAGCTGCAAACGTTGAAATCGCCTACACCTAAAGAAATTTTATATTTGTACTTGGCGATCTCGCAGAATGGGGTGAGCTCTGTATTAGTTCACCTAGAAGACTAGAGACAAGTGCCAGTGTATTACATAAGTAGAATACTGCAAAATGCAGAAATGAGGTATATGCCAGTGGAGAAGTTAACTCTAGCCTTGATCTATTTAGCAAGAAGACTGCGAATTTATTTCCATGCTCATCGCATTGTGGTGTACACTGGTTTCCCAATTAAGAATGTTCTCAGCAAGCCATAGCCTTCAGGAAGATTAACGAAGTGGGATTTAGAGTTAGGCCAGTTTGAAATAGAGTTCGAGCCCATAACATCAATCAAAACCCAGACGTTAGCAGACTTTATTGTAAAAATGACAAGTGAGGAAGCACAAAGAGTGACCATGTATTAGAGCCTTATAATTGACAAAGGAAAATCAAAGTGGGGAGAAGCGTCATGGACTTTGTTCGTCGACGGTGCATCCAACAAAGAAGGGTGTGGAGCAGGGTTGCTACTTATAAATCCAGATGGAAGCGAACACAGATACTTGTTGTGGTTTGAATTCCTCCTCACCAATAATGAAGCAGAATATGAAGCCTTAATCTACGGGTTAGATCTTTTAATCAGAATGAAGATCAAAAGCGTTCGCATGTCAAGAGATTCTCTAATTGTTGTACAACAAGTGCAAGGGGAATTTGAAGTACGAGAGGAACAACTAGCTAAGTATTTAAGGAAAGTGCAATAGCTTGTAAACCAACTCGAATACTTCGACATACAACATGTGCCACGAAGCGATAATATTTAGGTGGACGCACTTAGCAAGCTAGAAACAGAAGGGTTTGACTCTCTCCTTGGGCAGGGAGATGTCATTGTGAAAGTCATCCCGGTTAGAAGCATGACATCAACGGCTGTCTCAGCAGTCCAAACAAAAGCATCGAGCTGGATGTCCCCGCTCGTGGATTTCTTTACCAAGGGGACATTGCCATAAGATAAGTTACATGCCAGGAAGCTAGAGCTACATTCTAAAAATGATTCCTATGAAGATGGAACCTTGTACAAAAAAGGCTCCTTGTATCCATGGATAAAATGTGTGCGACCAACGAAAGTGACTGAAATTTTAAAGGAAGTACATGAGGGCTTATGTGGAATGCATCAGGGGCTCGGACGATAGCTAAAAAGATAATCAGAGCGGGATACTACTGGCTAACCATGTTCAACGATGCAAACAACTTTTTACTTAATTGCAGGACTTGCCAGATCAATGCCTCGTTGTCACACAAACCACTGTCAACGTTGACAAGAGTGTATAGAGCCTGACCATTTGATAAGAGGGGAATAGATTTAGTCGGGCCATTTCCAAGGGGAGAAAGCAATGCTAAATTCTTAATCGAAGCAATCGATTATTTCACAAAGTGGGTCGAGGCCAAACCATTAGGACGTGTCACGGCCGAAGTCACCAGAAATTTTGTATGGTAAAACATAGTATTTCGATTTGGGATGCCACATACAATTGTCACAGATAATGATACATAATTCATAAGTGCATGGTTCACTGATTGGTGCTCAAAGCTTGGATTCTTCAGAAGTTTACCTCCGTGGTGCACCCTCAAGCTAATGGCCATGTAGAAGTCACCAATAAGACCATAGTTCAAGGGATAAAAAAGAAATTGGAGAGAAAGAGAACATGATGGGTAGATGAGTTACCAAACACACTGTGGTCATATAGAACAACTGTGCGAGAACCAACGGGGAAGATGCCATACATGTCGGTCTACGGTTACAAAGCGGTCATACTCATAGAAATTGGTAACTCAAGCCTTAGAACAAGCAACTATAAGGAGATAGATAATCCATATGTAATGAAGCTTGAACTAGAAGAGCTTGAAGAAAAAAGAAATCTGGCAATGATTATAGAAGCTAGTTACAAAGAAATAATGGCAAAGGCATACAATCAGAGAGTGAAGGAAACACAATTTCAAAATGAAGATCTTATGTTGCGGAAGAATGATGCTAGCCTGGCTAAAGAATGAGGGAAGCTATGCCCAAAGTGGGAAAAACCATACAAAGTCATGAAAGCTCAAAAGTCTAACAGCTATAAATTGGAAAGAATGGATGGAACCGCAGTCTAGAACACGTGACATGTAGCCAATCTAAGGAAGTTTTGTGTCTAGAAGGAAGAAAGCAAGTATAAACCTATATAGATACCAGGATATTATCCTTGGTTTAGTCCATTCCTTTTTCCAACGTGATATAACCATGATCTTACATTCAATATAAAACCACGTTGCTGGACCAACATCAAACTATCTCATACTTTACTTGTTATAAGACGGTCTATTCGTAACAAGTTAGCGCAAAGTTCCCTATACTTTAATAGGAGAACAACAAATTGCAAGCTATAGACCTTGCACAACTATCACAAGCTTTGGATCTTGCAGAACCAAACAAACACAAGCTCTAGATATTGCACAACTATCGAAGCTTGCAAGCTTTGGATCTTACAACTTCACAATTCAAGCAAAATGCAAGCTATAGATCTTGCAAAATTACCAAACATAGCAAGCTTTGGATCTTGCAACTTCGCGCAAGCTATAGATCTTGCAAAAATATCAAACAAAGGTAAGCCATAGATCTTGCACAGGAGAAAATTTGCTCGAACTAGCACAATATGCAATAACGGTAATGTAACACAAAGGGTTTTCCGTAGCAAAAGAGGAAGTCATTCTCACAACTTCATACACTAGCCAGAATCAAGCAAATTGCAAGGCTAGAAATTTTGTAGTCTTTAAAATTCACCAGCTTAGGTAACTAAACAGAGATAAGGAAAATTCTTTAGCAAAGACACATGCACACGTTTCGCTAAATCATAAAATAATTATAATCTATCTATGACTTGAAGCTTGTGAAGATCTAGATGATAATGATTCACCACGGGGAAAAGCAAGCTCTGATTCATGATAAGAATGCTCTGCCTTACGATGGTTTTCTTCAGTAGCCTCTTCTTCGCTAACCAAGTGGTCATATCGCCATCTCAGATGCAAATAAGTGGGATGACGTATAAAACCTCTTCGCTTCATATGCCCAATTTGTTTAGTATATTAAGCCTTAAAATCGGTAATGGGACCGAATTCCTCGTGGTCCAATTGCATACTCATTACATTGACAGTTTCTTCATATATTTTCATATCAGATTTCAGGTCCCGTAGTTCCTTTTCTAAGGATTGAATGTGCATTCACAAGGACTCTGAAAAATTGATTCTTTGTCCACAAAAATCTATGGTCACATCCTCACAAACAGTAGATCTTCATAAAGACGACGGGAGATCCTGAAGTCTGTCCTTATATTCAGCTCAAGCCTACTCAAGTTGATGCATATATTTTTCAAGTCGTTCACATTCACCACGAAGCTTGTCATTATTACTTTGAAGCTGGGTGTTGATAGCAAACTGTTCGTCAAATTTCGTCTGCTAACTTACGGCAACGTTGGAGAGGTGATCACACTTCTTTTGTTGTTTCTTTAACCGCTCATACAAACCATCAATATGGTCACACTGCTTGTCTATGATTGCCATCCTTTGGTAGACTTCATGTATCTTGTCCGCAGCATAGTTCCTGGCGTCTACCTATTGACAAAGCATCTTAACCATGTTCAGCTGCTGGCGATAAATAAGATCATTTTGCTTGTTGAAAATTCTTTGTAATTTGCGAGTAGCTTCCTGAGTCTTCTTCACAGTTTTCCTCCATTCCTTTTCAAGGTCATGAATGCCCAATAGTATATACTTCAGACGAGTACCCAAGGTTAATGCCCATTCTTGAATGCGAACATCGAGGTTGAGTGAACGCAAATACACTGCAGCTGATTCCAGGTCAACCAAACCATGAATAATATCTTTGCCAAGAGAGGAAACATCATAACCATCAGGTATAAGTTTATTGCAAGAACAAGAAGGGGAATAAGATGATGTCTTCATCGATGACGGAACATTCCATCCAATATGCATAGGAATAGAATCCACTTGAGGCAAGCGGTCGGATGTAATGAGCTGCAAATACTTTGCCAACATGCGCTTGGTCGCTTTAGTTACATTCGCAGGGCACCACCCACAAGATGACATAAAAACATTGTCACAAACAAAATGACTGAAACAACCAACATTGTCAACACTTTTCAATAATTTACGGTTAATCAAAATATTGAAACCCTGCACACAAGTAGGGATGATAAAAAAGTATAGAAAAACATGAAGAACAACTTCAATATTTAAAATTGCAAAAATAGTTCATACAAACACCAAAATATTGTTTTAATGTTACAAAACAAATTCAAGAAGACAAGAAATTCTAAGAGCTTGGACTAACATTGCTATTAGGGTTAGGAGGAGTTTGAGTCTGAGCAACAATAGCACCAACGTCTTGGCTTGCCTGCTGAATGGAATCCCCTTCGTTGACCTACTGGAGGAAGGCTTTGGCATTTGCATTACCCGCACTAGCATCGGTATTTGTAGTGGTAGAATCGGTGTTAGGCTTGAATGGTAGTTCTTCGAAGTAGTCCACCTCGTACTTCTTAAGTTTGGCCACAGAAGGCAGGCTGGGAAGGTTAGCAAGATGAGCAAGTAGGGCATATGGATGCCACGCGTCAGCAATTTTCTAGATGAAGGCTTCGTTTGGGTCACTCTTCCTTTTCTTCAGGTTGTCAACACACTGTTTCATCGACGACAAACTCTTACAGGAGCACAGAGGATTCCATTAATACTGGTTCTTTAGAGCATCGAAATACTCGAAAGTGCGAGCTTCCTTGGAGATATCCTCAAAGAACTTATAGAACAATTTTGTCTTGTACAGACAATCCACTAGCACCTGGGGATATTGGGGTGAAGCGGGACCATCGGTGCACATCTCATCTAACTCAGAACGAAGCTAAGTCACCTCTACTCCTGCAAGCCTGGCGCACTCCTCAGCAGCGTTAACCTTTTCTTTAGCAAACTTCATCTCTACCTTGGCAGCCTTAAGCGATTGCTCTGATTTGGCGCATTTCATCTCCAACGTTTTCACCTTCTCAGATGCTGAATCATCAACAGGAGCATGTTGAGACAAACACTCGCTTGCTATTAGGAGACTTTCACCAACCTTCAAAGATAAACACAGAAAGCATAGTTGTTCAGGGTCATACAAATAATAGGTTTGAGAGTTAAGGAACACTACCAGAGTTCACTTGCATACTCATTGCAGCCAGTGTGTCAGGTAAAGAAAGGTTGGAGAAGATGTCAGAAATCATCCCCTCCTTCAATGAGCCTTCAGTTCACACAATTATTTGCGAACTGCTGGGATTGCCACACAACCTTTTCACAAGGGGAACAGTGTGCCCCGGAGACCCACCACTCATATCTCTCTTGTGCTTCTTCTCCTTCTGCGAGCTAAAGGGAGTATAGTTGCTAGTCCCCCTTCCTTTAGCTAGTATGCCCTCATTATCAAGGCCTGTAGTACTTGCATCCTTTGCTATGGTGTCATCACCTGTAGCAGTTTCGGCCTAAACAGTAGCTGCATTCATCCCTTTTTCACTGCTTTCGAAGAGTGTTATGTCAAGATCACCTTTGGAAAGGTCCATATATATTACAAGTTCAACGACAAAGATCAAAATAAACATTGTCAACAATAAAACCATTCACCAAATGAAAAGAAAGACAAATTGAATGCATCAAAGCGTAAGCAAACAAAACACCTTCTGCTCTAGAGTTAGCATGACAGAGGTACTGTGTATGCACATGAAGCGTGACCACGATTTCCATCTCTTTGGTATAACGAACACTTGGATCAGGAAGCTTACATCTAGGAACTTTGTAGTTCCAAGAGGGTACATCAGACTCGGGAACTTGTTTGGCTCTAATGAAGAAATATTTCCTACTCCACTCACCTACATTACGAGGGAAACCGCTAACAAGTTCAACCCCGGGAATTACATGATGAAAGGTAAATTCATCTATAATTTTCTTCACCTTTCGAAGATGATAGAAATTATGAAATAAGTCAATTGTAAAAGGCACGTTCGCATTCTCACACGCACACGAAGGAACCCTATAATGATCACGATCCCCTTAGGGTGAAATTGGGACAATGAAAGTCTATACGATCGAAGAAGTTCAATAACGTGCCCAGGAATAGGGAAGTGCAGACTGAAGTTTAGATAGGTCACGTAACAAGAAATGTACCCAACAGGGGGGTTATGAACGCATTCAGATCGAGAGGTCAAATGGAGCTGCAAATGGAGCTTATACAAGGACAGACTAGGGAAATACTCTTTTAGTTCATTCACATAAGAGCTGGTTAGGATACTGTGAATGGTGGGAAATCCGGTGGAATGGTCGAAATCCTCGCCGGATGGAGCATTTTCCATAGGGTACTTACCACGGTTAGAAGAAGACATAATGATCCTAAAGGTGGAGACATATGTTTTAGTTCAGGTTAAACCTCAAGAATGCAGGATAAGCACAGTAACGATTACAGACAGTAAGTCAGAGAAGATAGCCGGAGAACAATCAGTAAATCACCAGAATTATTATAAAAAGAGGAATTACCCTAGAATATCTATATCATAAAATTCAACACAACAAGGCAGTGAAGAATTAAAGAGCAAAAACTAACTCTGGAAGGAGACGGAGGACAGTGGTGCATAGAAAACCTAGAATAGCTCACTAGAGAAGAACCCCTAGCAACAGAGATGAACAGCTGAAAATGCTAAAGGATATTTAAGAGCACACAATAAAAGAAAAAGAAGGCAAACAATTATCAAGAGTAAAAAATAATATACTGATAAATGCAATGACGATGGTCTGACAAAAAAAGAAATGTACCTTTTGCTTGTAACGAGACGGCGGTGGTAGACAAAAAGAAAACTTACTGATTGAGGGTTGCATTCAACTATCCGCTTCAAATTCCTAATTTAAGAGGTAGAGAAAAAACAAACACCAGGGAGTTACAGAAGGGAATGCTGAACATTGAGGAGCGATTCTCGGACTTTGTAAACCATATCATCACAAAAATAGCCTCAGCAACAGGAGCTTAAAGTTCATATATTAAAAAACAATGGATTGAAAGAAGAAAGACCTATGAGCATCCGGGAGAGGGACCTCAACATCCTCCTCTCCAAGGGCGAGCTCCTCCTCTCCACCAAAGGGAGATTCCTTTGGGGCAAGCATTGTTAAGAGACATCATGGCCCCCAACCTCAACCAACAACCAATGTGTATTGAGTATCCCGTGGTTGGATAGAACATGAACTTTGAGCTAAAGACCGGGTTCATCAACATGCTACCCATCTTCCTTGGTAGGCAAGGGGAGAATGCCAACAAACAACTCACCAAATTTCACTGCTTGTGTGGTGGTACGGTGAATATTTCTATAAGTTGAAGGCATTCCCATGCACACTAAGGGATGATGCAAGAGATTGGCTCCATTACCTACCACCCAAGAGCATCAAGAGTTGGCTTGATATGAAAACAAATTTTCTAGCCAAATACTTCCCAGCCTCAAGGTCCATCGCCTTGAAGAAAGATATAAGCAACATTCTCTAATGGCACGAAGAATCTCTCTTCGACTATTGGGAGAGGTTCAAGAAGCTTCTTGCAAGTTGCCCTTACCATGGTTATTCGGAGGGGTATTTGGTTTATTACTTCTACAATGACCTTCTTGATGAGGATCAAAGGTTGGTAAGCATTTATTTGTGTGGCACTCTTGGGAACAAAACTTCATCCAAAGCAATGCAATTGTATGAGGAGCTAGCAGACGAATCAAGGAACTTTAGCTCAAGGGCCAATTTGAGAAGGAGAAATCCAATGCCCGCAAGTGACTCTTTGAATAGTGGGAAGCTCGAGGAACAAGTCTCAGCCCTTGCATCTATGGTAAAATCATTGATGATGAAGCCCGGGAATGCACCACATGTTAAATCATATGAAATTTGTTACTTGGCGCATCCTACAGACACTTGCCCTACTTTGCAAGAGGACTATGTCGAGGAGGTGAGTGCCATGAGATATCAAGGAAATCAAGGCTACCAAGGCAGCCAAGGATATCAAGTTGGGAAAGGCTACCAAGGTCACCAAGGCTACCAAGGTTATCAAGGCTACCAAAACCGGCCGTACAATTCCGGAAATTGTGATAACCCAAACCTCTAGTATGGAAACCCTCAAGGAAGCCAAAACCCTCAACCGTATTGGCTTCCTCAATAACAATATAGGCCACCTCAACAATAATTTCAAATGCTCCAAGACAAACCCTGAGACCAAGGGGAGAGCTCGAGGCTAACAAAGGATGAGGTGATGCAAGCCATTCACTGGTTGGGCATGTGTGTGGAGAAAAGTGAGAAATTCCAAGATGAAGCCAAAGCAAGCATCAAGAACTTGGAATTCATGTGAGCCAAATAGCTCAAGTGGTGAATCAGATGGAGGTTCGGGAAAAAGGCAAACTTCCCTCCCAACCGGAGATTAACCCTCAATAAAATGTGAGTGCAATCTCATTGAGAAGTGGAAGGGAAGTGAAGGAGCCCCAAGAAAGGGTTTTTGTTGAGCGGATGGTTGAGAAAGAAGAAGACCATGAAAGGAAGGCCGAGGAGTTAGCCAAAGAAAGCAAAGAAGAAGAAGTCAAGGTGGAGACATTTTTGCCAAGGCCGAGATCAAATCCTGAAACATCATCCCCACCACACAAGAAGTCAAGAGGGGCAGAGATCCCTATCTATGTGTCAGAACAACCATTTCCGGAGGTATTAAAGGATAGGAGGACAAAGTAGGACACCAAGGACATCTACGAAGTCTTTCGTAGATGCGAGGTAAATATTCCACTCTTAAATGCTCTAGATCAAGTTCCTATGTATGCTAAATTTCTTAAAGAATTGTGTACCATCAATAGGAAACAACAATTGAAAAGTAAGAAAAAAAGTGAGAAGAGTGAATATGTCTCTGCCGTGTTTGATGATGAGATGCCCCCTAAATGTGATGACCCGGGAATGTTTACAATCCCTTGTGAGATAGGAGGCAAATATGTTAACAAGGCCATGTTAGACTTAGGTTCTTCAATCAATGTGATCCCATATTCCTTGTATGAAAGTCTAAATCTAGGCACTTTGCACAAAACCGGGGTTGTTATCCAACTAGCCGATCACTCTAGCACATACCCGAAAGGTATTGTGAAGGATGTGTTGGTGAAAGTGGACTCTTAGACATTCCCCGTGGACTTTTATGTTCTTGAAATGGGAGGTGACAGTAGCTATAAGCCTATTCTTTTAGGAAGGCCATTTCTAAGGACTTCAAGAACCATAATTGACGTGCATAAAGGAACATTGACCATGGAATTTAACGGGCAGAAGGTAGAATTTGACACTAATAATTATATTGATCATCCTAGTAGATACCATTCTTGCTAAGCTATTCATGCTATTGATGATAAAGAGCAAGAGGTAATTAAGCCCAGAGATGGTAGTTCCTTAAACATTTCCATAGATGATGTTTTGAGTGATGCTTTGATTTCAAATGTTGTTAGTACTAACTTGAAGGAAAACAACAACGGCGAATACACTCTTGGTAAAGCAACATCCAACATTTTTCGTGCGTCGATGGGTAAGCCAATAAGGGTGATTTTCCCTCCTTCTCTTGAGAAGACTTCGGTGGAAGAGTGCAAAACACCACCGAAAGCTCTTAAATGTTCACCCCTTGGAGAAGGAGAGAAACCCTCGAATGCTCACATGCTTGAGATCACCATAGAACGAAAAGTTGAGTTGTTGGAAATGTTGAGGGAACATGAAGAAACCCTAGGCTATTTGAAGAAGGTTTTGTTGGGGGATGATGTGAATCCCAATTTTTTTGACCAGGGTCGGGGAAAGGGGACCGATCATATCGGTTCATTTTGTCAGTAAGCTCCAAGAAGGGGAGTAAGTCGTGTCAATGATGTTAAATGAACTTGGTTTTGATTGTCTGGATCGTCATTCGTGACCTTCCGTTAATGTTGCTTGGTTTTGGATTTTGTCATTAGTTTCATTGTTTTTGCTTTGTGCTTTTCACGGGTTATTTTTCCATGATTTTTGCAGCAATTTGAAACCAAGGCATTGGACTGTTGAACGGAGAAATGCTTGGAGTCAAAAGGGAAAGACTTGAACAAAAGGTGAAAGCAGAAACAAATTTCTAAGTACCAGGTGGGTAAACCGTCTCGAGCCATGACCACTTTGTCGCGAGTCGCAACAGGCTCAAAATATTTTATTCTCATTTTGGGTCTCAGCCTCCACTTTCCGCAATTTGCGATGGCCTCATCGCAAGTCACGATGGACCATTGCGAGTAGCGACTAGATCAGAAATTTTGGCTGAAAAATGGAGCTCTCAAGCTCCATTTTTTGTGGGTTACGATGGCCTCGTCACGAGTCGCGACGAAGTGGTTGTGAGTCGCAATGAAGTGGTCATGAGTCAGGATCAAATTAGAAATTTAGGATGAAAATAGAGCTCTCGGCCTACACTTTTTGCGAGTTGCGATGGCCTCGTCACTAGTCATAACAGACCATCGTGAGTCACAACAAAGTGGTCGCAAGTCGCGACGTAAGCATTGACTTCAAGTGCCCGTTGACCTACCCATCGCGAGTCGTGATGAACATGTTGCGAGTCGCGACGGGCATGCCGACTAGTTTTAAAAAAATGGGCAGAATCCCAAATTTTGCCACAACCTTCCCACTCCCCTTTCATCTTCTCCGAAACCTCACCACCACTCACCTCAATCTCACTGCCTCTCACCTCCACCTCACTGCCGCTCACCACCGCTTACCGCCGCTCACCGCCGCCACTCCATACCCCATTCCTTCTTCCCAAGCTCTACCCACAAATCACCTTACAATTGTTGAGGAACAAAAAACCCTAGATTTTGGGACTTTTGTGATTTTTGGAAATTAAACTTCAAATTTCTTGTGGGCTTTATTCATTTCTCATCCTAGGCATCTAAGTGGTACATTTCTCCACTTTGTTGAAATTCAATTGTGATTATGATTTTATACTCTATTTATTGGATATTGTGTAGATTATGTGTGATGCCTTAGGAAATTAGATTGTTGAACCTTGGTTGATTTTTGTGAATATATTGTGCTTGCAATTTAATTTGATGGGGATTATGTGCATATTTTGTGTTTACGGTTTTGTTGGCTGTATTGAGTTGCTCATATGGTCTTGTGCTTGCATTGCACCATTTGTGTTGCTTTTGTTGAGAATGGAATGTAGTTTATGCTAGATATGAGGCATGTTGGCCCTTGATTAAACATAGTTATTATTTGGATAAAATGTTATTGTGCTTTGCAATGTTATTTTTCTTAGGGTAGTTTAGCCACGTGACTTGAATGTTGACATTATGGATGTACTAATGGTGGCTAAACTAATTAGGCATGACTGTGATGTTGAGATATAATATTTCAATATTCAACTATGTAAGAACTTCATGGAATTGAGAGTACGGGCGTGTTGGACATAATATGGATTGTATGTGTAATTGTGATTAGGACTTGAACTAGTTGGCTTGGGCTTGATTTGACTTGTGATGATTGAAAAAAACTAGTTTAAGGTTGAGTATGAATTTGCAATATTGCATATATACATATTCATATGCGTTTAACTTATATGTTGTAGTTATTAGATATGACCCCTATAAAGAGACCTAGAGCTCCTTCCCGAGGTGGGTGCACCGCCGCTCCACCTCCGCCTCCACCACCGGCCCCGTAATTGAGCCCTGTACCGCCCCCTTCGGATAGGTACATAGGTTTGACCCAAATCATCAGGTCCTATGCTAAGAGATGGGAGGCCCTGGCGAGTCGTCAGCTCAAGGAGACAAGCTTTGTAAATGTACCCACACTGGATGCTCTTTGGCTCACCCAGCCTGTTCGATGCCTCCTCGCCAAAATGGGGATGGAAGGATTCATGAGTAGGAGCGCACCCTCTTACCGGAGATACATGCTAGAGTTCCTGTCCACGGTCAGGATATGCAGCATGAGAGATGATTAACCATGCGAGAGGTATATCACTTTCCACTTGGATGATATATCTCGATAGATAACCATCTCGCAGATTGAGGAGGCGTTTGGATGGAACACTGCGGAGATACGGGCAAGGTTGGACCCACAGGCCAAAGAGCGATCGATCGAGGATGACATGCAATTTTGGAGTGTCATCAACATAAGGCCAAAGAACTCCCATGACAAGAGCAGTGTCATCATCCACCTTGCACTCCGTTATGTGCACCGACTGTTGGCTGGCACAGTACTTTGCTCGGCGGAGCTGACGAATGTGCTAGACAATGACATTCACTTTCTATGGCACTTGATGAGTGAGGGACCATGATATAGGTTATGTGCTGAGCTGTGGATGAAGAGAATTATAGAGGTAGCAGGAAAGCCAAAGGGGAAGATTATGGTTGGAGGTATGATAGGCCTCTTGGCAAAGTACCTAGGATTGGTTTCTCCGGCTGAATTTCCGCGCTTACGGAGGTGCACTTCCTACCTCATCACTGCTGAGAGGTTGGTTCAATTTGAGATGCTTAGTGCCACCTGGACCATGGGGGTATTCCATTGGTTGTATGATGCCAGAAAGGTCACATTCATGGCACTTTCTCAGCCCAACAAGACGGAGCTGGAATTTGATACACCTCTAGGAGACTTGGCTATTTCACCTGACTCCTCATGTAGAGAGAACTTCCAGCGCGAGCTTCATGACCTTGGTCCAGCCCCTGTCCAGTGCGATGATAGCAGCCTGCCTTTCTCCGACCGACAACAGCAGCACTCCCCGCAGCCTCCACCAGAGACCGAGCCGATGCAGGAGGACGATGTGCCACCTCACTAGTCCCAGCCTCCACCAAATTTTTATGAGCAGATTATGTAAACCATGTATGATGGATTCCACCGCCAGGAAAATATGATACTGGAGCACAACGTGTTTGTCTCCCAGACCTTGATCGACATAGATGAGGAGATTGATCACCTATCAGCTCGCATCCATGAGATGCAGTCCCAGGCAGGTGGTGTCTCAGGCCCCAATCCGGGAGCAGAAAGGGGGAGAGCTAGGAGGCAGAGGAGCACAGATTCACTGGCTCGTTATCAGCAGCGCTATTTTGGCGGTGGCCTTTCTTCCTCACATCAGTGATTTGTGAGCACCATATCCTTACCCTTTCCATACTTCACTTTGTACACTTTGACCCTATTGTCTACATTGAGGGCAATGTAGTGTTCTTAGTGTGGGGTGGGGCATCTACTGATACTGTCGGGATTGGAGATACTTTGAAGACTTTGTTACTTTTGGATAACTCTTTTGTTTTGTTTTGGATATTTTCCCATTTGTTTTGGGATGTTTTTTTCTTTTGATGTACTTGGATAATGTTGGTTTTGACACTTTTCTTAGCCTTAATATTTGGAAATCACTTTGCTACTTTTTGGATTGGAGAAACTTGAAAAAATTTGAAAAATTTGAAAAAACAAATATAGAAAATGAAAAAAAAATTTATAAATAAAAAGAATTTCGCTAAGTTGAAAACCCGAGAGGGCATCTTTGGCAACATTGGGGGCCCGAATAGATCAAAAACCAGAGAGGGCGACCTAGGAAAAAAATGAGAGGCTAAATGTGTGGAAAAATGTGAGATGTAAGCTGAAGAAACATGACGTGTGGCTAGGATGGAAATCCGAAAGGGCTCCTAGGAAAAATGAGAGAAAATGAGAGGGATTGAAAAATGTTAAGTGTTCACTCATTTTCCGGCGTTGGAGTCATAAGGTTGCGGTGGCCATACGGGTGGATCGGGTAGCTTGACATCTTGAGGACCTCTTGGGAGTGGAAAATTTAGCGGGGGAAGACGAAGTAAGTTATGAAACTCTTGATCCTTAATATACTTCATTTTTAGGTTGATATATTGATTTAAAGTGGAGCATGTGTTTTGAACTTTATACATGTCTTTAGCTTCACCTTTTACCATTGGAGTTAGGATTGTCAATTCGAGATTTGGAAATGTTTTGGAGATAGTAATGAATTGATAGGTTGATATGGTTTGCGTAGATTTAGGAATGAGGGTTGTGGGAAACTTCTCATTTGACCTTAACATTGGGATGTGTGATATTGAGAGTTTTGTGAGGTATTGATTTGAGGGAATAGTAGTTAGGATGTGGATACGTCATTTCCTTTGTATGCTTGGATCTTTTCTTACTCGAGGGTGAGTAAGGTTTAAGTGTGGGGAGGTTTGATATGTTCATTTTATGTGCATAATTTAGTACTTTTTGGGGTCACTTTTGTGCTATTTTATTAACAAGAGTTTGTGTTTTACCTTGGAATTCTCTTAGGAGAGGTAAGAGAAACTTTACGCTCTTTTACCTCTTCTAAGTGGATTTTGCATGACAAAGGAAGAACATGGAGGCTTGAAGACCGGAGGCCATGAAAAGATCACTTTTCAAAGACTTTCTTCGAAGACACAAAGACTTGAAGACTGGAGGCCGCTGAAGACCATTTTTGAAAACTTTGAAGACTTTATTCAAAGAGTTGAAGACTTGAAAAATGAGAGGAATCATTGTGAAGATAAGTGTTTACCACAAGAAGAAGAAAAGAAAACAAGGTTAAGTTCTGGAGCCAATTGCAAGTCGCAACGAGCCTGTCATGAGTCGCAACCAATGGGTGGCCAGAACCTAACCTTATCCTTTTTGTACTATAAATAGCACTCACTTTCCTCTCATTCATATCTCTTCTTCCTGCATGTTTTTGTACTGTTTCTAACCCTAGTTTCTACCATTTTTCATCTTTAAATTCTCTTGTATTATGTTTAGTTTGTTAGCATTATTTAGTATGAACTCTTGTAGCTAAATCTAGTTCTTGGGAGCAATTGATTGAAGCTTCCAAACTTATGTAGTAAGATTCTCTATTTGCTCATTTATGAACATTTTTTGGAGAGCATTTATTATGCCATTAATGTTTTGTTTTACCTCATTTATACCATGGGTTGTTTGAGTATATGAAATGTTTGTAAGATTGAAATGTTATAGTGTTAGGAAAGTTGCAAATTTCTTAACTCATTTGATATGAAATCCAAATCATGGATTTAGAACTTCTTTTGTATAATGCGTGAGTGCGATGGCCAATTTTGAGTGAAATTTTGAACCGTGCATATGCCCTATGAGATTCGGTGCTGTCCACACCATATCCTTGTGCTGAACACTGTTGGCACGGGCCAACTCCTTTGGCACAGGCCATTGGTGCCTAACCATGAACGGCTTGTACCAACCAGTGGTACCTTAGCCGGCTGAACTTGTTTCTTTTTCTACTGGTGAACTGTTAGTCCAATTTTAGAGTTCTAGTATTCGATTTTGTGGTGCTCGAGAAGAAGAATCCAATGGAATTAGCCTTGAAGGCTAATTCTTAGTGAATCATGCTCAAACTTTGGCACAACTCATCGGACCACAATTCCCCATTTCTTCATTGGCCGCTTTGATCTCCGTTGTCGCCTATGTTTGACTCCAATCTCCTTCTACCATGCATTGATGTTCGTGGCCTTCGTCTACTACCATTCTAGAGGTGAATGACCTACAATCTCTTCTAGCTTTCTTGCAAACGACCTTCACTATTTTTTACCACCCTTACGAACGACCTTCACATAGAATGTAACTAAAAAGTACCCACATGCGACCTACTAAAAATGATCAAATGGAAGATTTAGGATCTCGTGGATACAAGATGTCCATTAGTACCAATTAAGTCTACAAAATGCGGGATTTAGATAAGAAAACCAAACATGGTCTTCTAAACCCATTGTCACGTGAACTCAACTAATACTAGAAATCCACCAATTAAAACAAGTTAAAAACTTTGCCGAATGCAACAGTTGATGCACGTAAAATGAGGCACATTAATGGATATGTATAGAAATGATGTTTGTAGATTGTTTTGACCAGTTGGATATAGGCCGTGGTAATCTGAAGAAATCAACTTCATCTTTATCTTGTTTCAAAGGGAACCCCATATATCCTCCAAGGGAGATAACCCCATTGATTTGAGTATCTGATGGTGATAAAGGGGTAATGATAGATTGTAATTTTGGATTCATTGATACCCTTCCCCCTACAATGCGATCTTCAGAAGGCCTTGGATGTGAAAGGCTCGAGCAGTCCGATCACCCTATATATTATGATGAAATTTCTGATAGATGGGGGGATAGCTTCTATTCAAGGAGAACAGGTTGTGGCTAGAAGTTACAACCTTATAGCAGTAAGAGAGGCAAGGATACCGAGGAATGTTGCTTCGGTACATGGAGGGGTTGGTGATAGGTCCATTTTATGTGCATAATTTAGTACTTTTTGAGGTCACTTTTGTACTATTTTATTATAAAGAGTTTGTGTTTTACCTTGGAATTCTTTTAGGAGAGGTAAGAGCAACTTTATGGTATTTTAACTCTTCTAAGTGGATATTGCGTGACAAAGGAAGAACATGGAGGCTTGAAGACCGGAGGCCATGAAAATATCACTTTTCGAAGACTTTGAAGACTTGCTTCGAAGACACAAAGACTTGTAGACCAGAGGCCATCGAAGACCATTTTTGAAGACTTTGAAGACTTTCTTCAAAGAGTTGAAGACTTGAAAAATGAGAGGAATCATTGTGAAGATAAGTGTTTACCACAAGAAGAAGAAAAGAAAACAAGGTTAAGTTTTGGTGCCCATCGCGAGTTGCGACGAACCCGTCACAAGTCGCGACCAACGGGTGGCTAGAACCTAACCTTATCCTTTTTGTACTATAAATAGCACTCTCTTTCCTCTGATTTATATCTATTCTTCCTGCATTTTTTGGTACTGTTTCTAACCCAAGTTTCTACCATTTTTCATCTTTAAATTCTCTTGTATTATGTTTGGTTTGTTAGCATTAACTAGTATGAACTCTTGTAGCTAAATCTAATTCTTGGGAGCAATTGATTGAAGATTCCAAACTTATGTAGTAAGATTCTATATTTGCTCATTTATGAACATTTCTGGAGAGCATTTATTATGCCATTAATGTTGTGTTTTACCTCATTTATATCATGGATTGTTTGAGTATATGAAATGTTTGTAAGATTGAAATGTAAGAGTGTTAGGAAAGTTGCAAATTTCTTAACTCATTTGATATGAAATCCAAAAGCACGGATTTAAAACTTCTTGTGTATAATGTGTGGTAATTCTTGCTAGATGAGTATGTTAATGTGCATTATTTTCATATGTGTCATATAGATGCCAAGAAAGGTTTAACCTTGAATGTTCTTTGTTTTATGTTTAACCTAATAAATGTTTTGTTTCGTTAAATGACTATGTATTTGGTAGAAGACTTGTTGTTATCCAACCTAGGGTCCTTTGGGTGAAATTCCATGGATGAAATACCCTTATGATGTTGTTTGTCTTTGGTGATCATCAATAAGGTTTGCAAACGGTCATTGTTTGTCTTTGCAAACTACTCTTCAGGAGGAATGAATGTTGATCTTTGAATGAGAAGTGATAACATTCCCTATAGACAATAAATGTAATTGAATGAGTGAATGAATCGACGGGCTATAGGAATTTTGGAAGTGCAAATCGATTGCCCCCAAGGCTCCGTTAATTATCACTTGCATTGTATCTTTAGTTGTATTGCATGTCTAGCATAGTTCTTTTGCTTTGATAATTATTTTCGTTTAATTTGATAACTTAGGCTAAAAAACAAACCAAACCCCCCTTGTTTACATGCTTTTATATGTATCTATGTATATATATGCCTGGTATGTTTTCTCCTATATATGTTTAAACACTTGAAAAGATCCCTCTTCTCGTGGACGACCCCGACTTGTCATTATCTACTTAATTTTAAATACAAAGCATGAGGGCTTAAAAGTATTAACTTTGAGAGGCACGGGGACGACCTCCCAGTTGGTCCAACAGATATAGTACAAATGCATATTCGAGATGCTGGAATAGTAGCTATTGGGAAATTGATGCTCGAGAATGTCAAAGAAAAAATGAGTAACTTGTTGGAAAGATATGGTGATGTCTTTTCTTGGAATACTTTTGACCTCACAAGAGTGCCCTTGAACCTGGTGGTACATAAGTTGAATAATGAATCTTCAATAAAACCAGTGAAATAGAAGAGAAGGGTGTTTTCCCCCGAGAGGGCTGA
Source organism: Rubia yunnanensis (assembly GCA_037428765.1). Classification (NCBI taxonomy): domain Eukaryota; kingdom Viridiplantae; phylum Streptophyta; class Magnoliopsida; order Gentianales; family Rubiaceae; genus Rubia; species Rubia yunnanensis. The sequence goes on along the minus strand of CM075069.1, from coordinate 55,578,479 downwards.
GGCCATCAAGGAGGAAGTTGAGAAGTTATTGAAGGCGGATGTCATCGAAGAGTTATTCTACCCCGAGTGGATAGCTAATCCAGTTATGGTCCCGAAACATGACGGAGCTTGGCAGATGTGCATAGACTTCACCGATGTGAATAGATATTGTCCCAAGGACAACTACCCTTTGCCACCAATTGATAAGTTAGTGGAATCTATTGTTGGATATCAAGTTCTAGCCTTCTTTGATGCACATAAAGGATACCATCAAATACTTAAGGCAGTGGAAGATAAGGAGAAAACATCATTTATTACTGATATGGGTACACATTGCTACAAGAAGATGCCATTTGGGCTCAAGAACGCTGGCGCAACTTATCAGCGGTTAGTTGATAAACTATTTACGGGGTAGATTGGAAGGAATATGGAAATTAATGTAAATGATATGGTTGTAAAGAGCAGAAGTTGTGAGGAATTTTTGGTTTACTTGGAGGAAGCTTTTGAGAGGCTTCAAGGGGAAAAATTGAAGTTAAATTTGGCTAAATGTGTTATCGGTGTAGGAGCTGGAAAATTCCTTGGATTCATGGTATCTAAGAGGGGTATATGTAAACCCCCAAAAAAATAAGGCTCTGATAAGAATGAGAACTCTGTAAACATTGAAAGAGGTACAAAAGCTTACAGGATCTTTAGCAGCATTGAGAAGGTTTCTCTTGAAAGGAATAGAGAGACATCTACCCTTTTTTGATGTTCTTCGAAGGGCAAAGAAATTTGAGTTGACAGAGAAGTGTGAAGAGGCATTCACATAGTTGAAGAAGTATTTGAGGGTGTTACCTACCCTCATGAAGCCCGAGAGGGGGGAGACGTTGTACTTATACATTTCTACATCTCCCCTGACAATCAGTGTCATTTTGATAAAAGAAAGAGATCGGGTACGCCATCTTATTTATTTTGTTAGTCGAGCCTTACAAGGGCCGGAGACGAGGTACAAAACTCTCGAGAGGTTGATATTAGCTTTAGTACATGCAGCTTAAAGATTGCATCCCAACCTTTAGGGGCATACGATAGTGGTGCTCATGAATCATCAATCAGGTATATTCTATTAAAACAAAAGGCTTCTGGGAGAATGATGAAGTGGGTTGTGGAGTTAGGAGAGCATGATATCTAATATCAACCTAGAGTTGCGTTTAAGGGTCAGGATTTAGCAGATTTTAAAGTGGAAACCTTGGAACCCATCGAGTACGAAGATTCTACTCGAGAGGAGGAGGTTTGAAAGAAAGAGGTTTGAAAGTTGTATGTAGATGGTTCCTCATATTTAGGTGGTAGTGGGGCTGGGGTACTACTCACTACCCCTGATGGTAAATACTACCCTTACGCACTGCACTTCACATTTATGGCCACAAATAACAAAGCCGAGCATTAGGCCTTGACAACTAGACTGCGGTTAGCTAAAGAATCAAAGGTGGAAGATATGGAGATTTACAGTGATTCTCAAATAGTGGTTCAGCAAGTGAATGAGGAATATAAAGCCAAAGAGCACAATCTACAGAGATACCTAGAGGTGGTGAAAACCTTTTGAAAAATTTTAGATCACATACTCTAACACAGGTTACAAGGGAAAACAATCACAAAGAAGATGCTCTTAGTAAGCTTGCTTCTTTAGACCTGGGTGCACTCATAGAAACTTTGAAAAAACAAAGCTTCGAGGAACCATTGGGTATGGCAATCGAAGAGGAAGATATTTGGATGTCTATTATTGTGAACTACCTTTGAGAAGGAGCTTTTTCGGAGAATGAGGTCGAGGCTAGAAAGATAAGGCTAAAGCCACCAAGATACGTGTTGCATGAAGGAGTATTATATAGAAGGGGTCATCTAAGACCTTTACTTTGGTGTGTTACCCCTTATGAAGTAAACTATTTTATTTGAGAGGTTCATCAAGGAATTTGCGGTAGTAATCAGGGGGCTCGATCGATGGCAAGAAGGCTCATTCGAGCAGGTTACTACTGGCTGATAATGTTTGATAGCGCGAAAAAATACATACATGCTTGTCATTAGTGCCAGAACCATGCTCCCATAATCCACATTCCGCAGGAAAAATTGATAAATATTTATAGTTCATGACCATTTGATAAGTCAGGGATCAATCTAGTAGGACCTTTTCCTGAAGCCCCAAGAAAGTTCAAGTACCTTATAGTGGCTTTTGATTATTTCACGAAGTGGGTCGAGGCTGAACCTTTAACGAACATAAGGGGAAAGACAGTCATTGCAATATGTTGGAAGAATATTATATGTCGCTTTGGGATTCCAAGGAAAATAATTACTGATAATGGAACAAAATTCACCCAAGACCCATTCAAAAGGTGGTGTGAAGAGTATACAATTCAATAAAAGGTGAAGGTAGTCTATCATCTTCAAGCTAATGGTCAGGTAGAAGTAACTAATCAGATGACAGTTAATGGTATTTGAGCTAGGCTCGAGGGGGCAGAAGGAAAATGGATATCCGAGATACCAAATGTTATGGGCATACCGAAAAACTGAGTCTTTTACCACTGGTGAGACAGCCTATGGCTTGGTATATGGTTCGGAGGTAGTAATTCCAGTGGAGATAGGAGTTCCTAGTCCGAGGTTGATAGGTGCTGCAAATGAGATAGTTAATCAGGAAAATTGATTCCTGGACCTTGATATGGTGAAAAAAGGCAAGAGTTGGAATCCTTGCATGAAGCCAGGGTAAAAAAGAGGGTCAAGTGATATCATGATAGAAGGGTAAAGAAAGTGCTATTTAGAACATGGGATTTGGTGATAAGGAAAAATGAGAAGAGTCGTCGATAACCTGAAGGGAAATTGCTTGCTAACTGGGAATGACCTTACTGAGTGGTTGAAGAACATCGAGGAGGTAGCTATATCCTCGAGGCTATGGATGGAGTTCGAGTGCCTAGAAGATGGAATATTACCAGCTTTGAAGACACGGGTGATATGCTGATAAGCGGCACTCCAGACCATATTTCCAGCTTCGGCTGATAATTGAGTGATAGGCTGATAATCGGATTCTGTACATAAATTCCAGATAAGGCTGATGAGTTGAGTGAAAAGCTGATAAGCTATACTCTGATGATGATACCAGCTAAGGATGATGAACGAGTGAAATGCTGATAAGTGTCACTCTCATAGTACCCTTATAATCTTGATTGCTTATCTAGTAAAACTATTCTTGCAGGATGCAGGTGGAAACACCAAACCTAGGTAAAATTTCTAGTGTAATCGCATTTTACAATTTCTTTTTAGTACGGTTGTTCACGTTAAATCATAGGAAGATCGAGTAATATGCTGATAAGCGGCACTCAAAAATAATTTCAATCCTGATTGATAAGTGAGAGAAATGTTGATAAATGGCACTCATGGTGAATCCTCGAACTCATATACTTAATGATTTGATTAATGGAGAATGCTAATAAGCAAGCCTACTAAGTTTTTTGAACATCGCCTCATACTAAAAAGGTGGTCCAATATATTATATCTTTGGGTTGTCTTATCTCCTTCGCCTAATTGGGGTAATTCATGAAGGTAATCTTTGTTAAGAAATTGAAAACAAGTTGAAATTTACAATCTGATTAAGTAATGACAACCAAATCAGTGTCAATTACGTTGTAATGACAAACTTAAAAGCTTCATATATGTATGAAGTACATGATACATTAAATCATTGGTATACAACGAAAGTATGCTTAAAGTATAAGAACTCAAACAGTAGCATGGAGAAAATCTTTCTATTTGGCTGAAAGGGCCAACTTTCCTAACCTTTCTTCTAATTGGTCAAGCTCTTCCATCTTAATGGCGGCTGGACGTTGAAAGTCCTTCACCTGCTCCTCTTCAGGGTACTCAGATGGGTTTAATGGTGTCTTTGTTTTACATTGCCTTTTTATAGGCCTTTTATCCAAATCCCTCGAGGTGGATCCTTCACCCTCACAATGTCTTTTTGAAGACTTCTTAGTAGCATTACTCCAAGATGTGCGATTCCTATTGGTCCTTCTAGATATCAAATTCTTTGAATGGGAGGATTTATGACCACTCAAAGGGTGGGGGGGTGAGAGCTGGATTGCAATTCTTTCAGCCACTCTAGGATAGCATCAAAAGCTCTTTTTTGCCGGTCAGTTCCATTTTCGTACAGATTACACTCCGCGATCCAATAGCGGGATGCCTTAAGCAAAAATTTCAGAAAATGTTGGGAATCTATCAAATATGGAGTGGGGATACCATGGGAGAGGCTATGTGCCCGAAGGCTCACATCGTACAGAGTAATCAGTTCTTCAAATTCTTTGATCTGCATCTTCCAGGCCTCGACTGCCTCAATGAGTTGAGCATTCTCAGCGAGAAGGGAATCCCCTAAGGAAGGGTCTTTGCCAAAAGATGGGTCCTGTGTTGGCAAGGTTTTCTCCAGCCTAGCAATTTCACCTAAGGCTACCTGATGAAGTTGTACATCCTCCTCTAATTGTGACCTAAACTTGTATGCTTCACCTCTGCTAGCAATCAACTGGCCTTAGAGGACTGGTAGCCTATTGGCATCAGCAAGGCATCTTTTTAAGGATCCCAACAGGTTGTTTATTTTGTGCATTGTCTTCTAATAGTCTTGCTCAGCGTGATCATAGTCATCCACTACCTTGAGTGGAACTACTCTGTTGTACTTTTTGGCTAAGAAATTTTTCAAAAAATCCTTAAAGGCTGGATGTCCCTTAGACCGCTATGATTTCAGCTCCTCCTTGAGCTGATAACTCTTATCTTGTAAGGAGCTCTTCTCTTCATTGCATTTTGCAAGGTCCAACATTGCCTTCATTAGATGCTCACTGGTTTCATTCAACTCTATTCAAGTTTTCGATAGTTCCGAGTAAGCGATTTCCAATTGCCTTTTCAATGCGTTACACTACGAGAGCCAATTTTTTTTAAAAGTAAATGATCAACAGATAAAAGGTATTTTTCATTAAAGGAAAGGAAGATACATGAGAGGGCTAAACATAGGCAAACATTACACTCCATTTCCTACTCTAGTATCTTGGACTTAAGGTAGTTCAACATGGCGAAACTCAGGCCACCATCCTTGAATGCCTCATCCCATTTAGTATCCAAAACATCCACATGATTGAGCTTGATAAGATCATCCAGCAATTTGACATCATCCTTAGACAAGGTGGAAGCGAGTTTAGGTTTTAATGTTTCCTCGGCTAGAGTGCTGCATCCAAGTTGCTTGGCCAATTTGAGGAGGTCGACAAAATTTTGAACAACTCAGTATTTTTATCAGTTTGTCCTTAAAAGCTTTGAGCAGACAGACCTGGGCATTGGATCCTCATGTGCTTTCACCCTCTGCTCGAGGGCCTCCTTATCGAGGATTGCTTTCCTATTCTCAGCCTCAACCATTGTGTTCTTCTCCTTCTCAACTTCGAGAGATATTTTTAGCTCAGTAATTTTGAAGTCTTTTTGCTTAACCTGCTCCTGCAGCTAACCATGACCTGAAGTCACAGCTTGCAAAAGAGCAGCCAAGCCCTGAGTCACTTGGCTGAGATGTTGGGGAACTGGAAAATGGTTAAAGTGACCTGTTAAGTTGATTAGATATATAACGAACTAGAAAATCACCCAAAATTTTTGCAAAATGCACACACATACACACACACACACATATATATAAGACAACCAAAGGATTGCCGATCAGGATCTCGAGGACCTGCTCATTTATAGTAAGAACACTTGGCCCAGTTGCCAGAGTGTTCGAGCAGGATGCCTATTGATTTTTCTACCAGGGGATGTGGGAGATTCAGCCACCATTACCTTCTATCCTTTGACGTTGATTCCTTGAGGCAGAAGTATTGCCACTTGGCTTCTTGTTTTGCACAATCTTTCCAACATCCACTTGAGGGGTGGATTTTTGCTTTGAGGGGGCAGGGGCATGCTTAGGGTCATTCTTCTTGGAAGACAAAGCTGAACCGATACCCAATGAAAAAGTCACGAGAATAAGATTAGCTAGGGGAGAGGAAAAGTAAATAAATAAAATGAAACAACGAAACTTGTAAAACAACTTCGGACACTTCCAATGGTCTAAAATCACTATCAAGGGTATCGAGAGGGGGCTCCTAAGGGGGGCCTTCGGAGAATATTTTTCATTTCTTGGTATCTTTCCAAAGATTTCCATACACAAACTTTTCATAAACACAAGCGACCTAACGAAACCACCAACATTCCTATCGGGTTTGAATAAAGATTGTAATTGAGAGATGTAGATAAAAGGCATTTTTTGTCACTCTTAATATGTTCGGGTAAGAGTATTCCCCATCCTTTGGGGACTTAATCTGTACATTCAATTTCCATTGGGGAACCCTATATCTTCTGCAATCATAGGGGATCCCTTTTCTCCAGTTCCTCCAGTCACCCAAATGGAAATGAACGATAAACACTTTGTCGTGAACTTCTCTGCTAACAAAGGTGATAACCTTTTCTGTTGATTTACCGCTCTAAGATACGCAGTACAGCGAACAAAGCAGTTTATACCTAGGTCGATCCCAAATTCATGGCATCTAGTTAGAAACATCATAATGATCACCAGTACAGTGGGATGAACCTCTACGGGGCTAACCTAAAATTCCTTGAGAAGCTTGAAGAATAAGGGTGGAAAAGGGAAACAGAGCCCCATACGAAGATGTCTAAGGGAAATGGCTGATCTCCATTTGGGAAGATTGTCAGGGGTATCTCCCTCTTTGAAAAGATGGAAATCTACATCCGGAGCTATCCTTTGGCAAAGGGGAATCGAAGCAAGGATCCTCGAGTTATCTTTTTCTGCCTTCGAGGATGGGGGCTTATTGGCAGAAGTCCCAATTTTCCCCTATCGAGATACTTTCTTCTTTCCTCGAGATATTCCCTTGGTATACCTCTATTACTTCTGGAGATATTTTCTTTTCTCCTCAAAGTACTTCTTCTCCCTCTGGAGGCACATTCTCTTCTTCCCTAGCCTCGAGGGTTAGATTCGATGGAGAGTAAAAACCGACTTCACCAGTATTAGGGTATCACCTCACATATGGTTTACCTATGCCCGGTGGCCAAATTTTGGTATACCCTTGAGGAGGCATATTTGTGATAAGTAGAACCTCTGTGTTGTAATTCGTGTGGGCGAGAGTACCCTGTTCCATACCAGACTCGTACTGTGACCCATCAGAATAGTTGGGTTCAGAACCAAAACTCACCCTCTCTGGTGATTAATCTGCTCTCCATCCATTATAGCCTTGTTGGAAAATCCCCTCTCAGTAAAATCCTTGCCAAAAATTGCCTTTAAATTAAAGAAAGAAATGGAGTGAAAGAGGAAGAATAAGGAGACTTACTGGTTTCAAGGAAGAAGGTGATGGAATCGAAAGTGTTGATGGAAGAAGAAAGGAAGAAAGAGCCCTGAGATATAACCTCCTTGTGATAATACCTACAAATGAAGAAAAGTGGAAGTTGAAGAAATGGGGGTAGTTTAATAATGTTGAAACAACGGTAAAGTAATGATAACTTCGAAAAACTAAAATTTTTGAAAAGATGCGACTGTCTTTTCACCTTTTTTGAGGCACACCATTTTAGACGCATTAACACGCACAATTGTCAAATGCACGTACTTCTTGGTATTCCAGAAAAATTTGAAAGTAAGAAAACTGAATCCCTTTTCGAGACCTAAAATAGTATGTGAAGAACTTCTTTTTGAATGCTGATAAGCCGAGATCCTCGAATCATTATCAAAGGAAAAGTTCTCGAATGCTGATAAGCTGAGATCCTCGAATCATTATCAAACAAAATGTTCTCAAACTGCTATCTTGATATTTTAGGGCCTTAAACAGAAATCTAGTTTACTTGGAGCTCTTGATAGAGGTCGGGCCCAAATGTTATAGTGGATTGTATTAATATCAACCTAATTGGAATATTGTTGGGTCATGTAACAACGCATTTATAGGGCATTAAAGGATTCTAGTTAATGTAAAATACTATTAAGGCTACACCATATAAATACCAGGTATGTATTCATTTCTGTATTCACTATGTCTTGAATTCCATATATACTCATTACTGACTTAAGCATCGGATGACTGAACCCTGTTATCCCCGGGGACAGTTTATTATAGGTCACAGTCAAGGAGCTCGAGCCTATTGACTATTCGATTACCTCAGACGCATCACACAGGGGTAGAATACAATGAATAGAATCCTAGGAATACGTATAGACTACTCTGGAGAATACACAAGAGCTATATAATGAACATAGACTATACTCAACACCCCCTCAAGCTAAGCGTGGGATTTTACAACATGCACAACTTGGATCGAAACTGCTCAAACAAAGGGTGAGGTAAGCCCTTAGTGAAGATGTAAGCAGCCTCAAGCGAAGAAGAAACATGAGCAACACACAACTTTCCGGATGCCACAAGTTCATGAACAAAATAGTAGTCGATGTCAATATTCTTTTCCCGCTTGTGTACAAACAGATTTTGGGCGAGAAAGTTGGCACTGTTGTTGTCACACAAGAGAAGAATGGGAAAGGAAGAAGTGACACGAAGATCTCTCAACAGGTGACATATCTACACCAACTCGGCTGTGACATTGGCCATAGCACAATACTCTAATTCATAGCTGGAGCGAGAGACAGTAGGTTGTTTCTTAGCTGACTTAGAAACAAGATTGCAGCCAAGAAAAATAGCATATCTATAATTGGAGCGGCGAGTCTCAAGGGAACGAGCCCAATCAGCATCTGAGTAACCCAAAATAGGAAGGGAGCCAAATGATGGAAAAAAGAAAGACCATAATGAAGAGTGCCCCGAATGTAATGAAGAATCCTTGTAATTGCCTAAAAGTGATCATCACGTGGACTCTGTAAAAACTGGCCAATCGTGCTAACAGAAAGAGAGATATCTGGCCGGGTAATGGTGATGTACTAAAGTACCCCAATGAGTGACCTGTATAAAGTGGGTTTGGAGAACTCGAGACTAGAAGTGATGTGTAACTGGATGGATGGAACAAAGGGAGTAGAGACATGAGTAGTATTTGTCATAGAATCTCGCTGAAGAATTTCCATGGAAAACTTGGTTTACCCCAAGAAAAGACCATTACTAAATCGAGAAATCTCTAAGCCGAGAAGTAGTGCAAAGGACCAAGATGCATGATGGAGAATTCCTGATGAGCACGAGTGATAAATCGGCTGATGAGAGAAGAGTCATTGCCAGTCAAAATAATGTCATCGATATAGACAAGCATATATAGCATCTGAGAACCTTGAGAATAGATGAAAAGAGAGGTATTTAATGCACTGCATGTAAATACTAACTGGAGTAGAAAAGTACTAAAGTGCTGAAACCAAGCGTGAGGCGCTTGCTTGAAACCATGAATGACCTTCCGAAGTCGGTAAACATGAGAGGGTTGAAGTGGATTTGTATAACCAGCTGGTTGTTCCATATACACATGATCATTTAGGACACCATTTAAAAATGCATTCTTAACGTCAAGATGATGAAGCGGCCAGTTGTGCAAAGTGGCCAAGGACAGAATAACATGCACCGTTGCAGCTTTGATCACATAGCTGAAAGTGTGAGTGAAGTCAAATCCTGATACATGAGAATATCCTTGAGCAACAAGACGTGCCTTGTGACAATCAATACTACCATCAGGTCTATCCTTGAGGTGATACACCCATTTGGAACCAACAATGTTGACACCAGAAGAGCGAGGAACAAGATCCCAAGTATGTTGGTTATGAAGAACCCACATCTCCTTATCCATAGCGGAAACCCATTTAGGATTCTTAAGGGCTGAGCGGTAGCCCTTTGGTTCAGTCTCCAAAAGAAGTGTTTCGAGATAACTGTGAACCTCAAAATCAGGATATTATTTCGGCTAAAAAATGCCATTTCGAGAATGGGTCATTATCAAATGAGTCGAACGAGAAGGAGATGGTGATGACGGTGAAGGTGATGACGGGGACAATGAGACAGGATAACCATGAGGAGAACGACATGGGGACTGAGTAGGTTAATCCACATGGCAACTATGATGATGCTATAATAGAAGAGGATACATGATCAACATTAGTGGCATTGGAAGCAGGCGAAAAAGTCAATGTAGCTGTGGGCTCAATGAAAGAAGAAATTTCCAAATGAGAGGGTGAACCACTATCCCGAGAAGATGAAGTATAAGGAAAAGAATGCTTATCAAATTGAACATGGCGGGAGATATAAATGCGCCCAGAAGAAGGATCCAGACATTTGAACCCTTTGTGTTGAGCGCTATAACCAATGAAAAAACATAGAATTGAATGGGGTGCAAACTTATAAGAAGTACATCACACAAACATGGATACTCACAACCATATGGATGAAAAAGAGAATAATCAGGGACAGGGCCATAAACTATCTCAAATGGAGATTTACCACCGAGAACAGAACTAGGTAGACGACTTATAATATAGACCGCTGAGGAAAAAGTGTCCACCCAATAGTCACTAGTGTAGGAATGACCTATTGAAGGCGGTTATATCGGCAATTTAAAGGCACTTTTTTGGTGCCTTTAATGGTTATGCATTTAAAATAAGGCGGTTCCCGGAACTGCCTTTAAATATTGCTAAAAACCACCTTTAATTAGCCCAAGGAACCTCTTTAATTTTTTTTGAACTTGAAAACTATGGTCTACTCATCGTACATGTTCTTCTTTTTTCGAATTTGGAAATCTCGAAAACTATGGTCTACTCGTCGTACATGTTCTTTTTTTTTCGAGTTCGGAAATCCTTCCATTTCTGAACTCATAAACTTGATATAACTTTCTTTCATCTCTTTATGAAACAAAAAAATTTGTTTCCGAGCTCATGTAACATTTCTGGTCTCTTTCTGGAAATTTTTGGTTGAGCATTTAATGGCCTTAAAATGTTTCTGAGTTTGGAAACTATGTCAGCTCCACAGATTCTGAGTTTGTAAAACTATTTCTGGCCTTTGCAAAATTTACATAAAAGGGACGAAAATGTTTTCGGACTCGGAAACCCATTCTGGTCTTTTGGTAAATAATTGTTTCATTAGAATTCCCGGCACAAAAACAGGCTCGATACACAGCCACAATTTAAGTACAATACATGATAATATCTTGCCCCTAAACAAAAATCTATAGATAACGCTAACCAAGCAATTGAAATCACTAACCAAGCAATAATTTATATATTGGAATAGAAATCGCTACAAATCTATTCCAACATTTATAAGGTTGATGCGCCCCAATATGCAGCTGCTTCTAAGCCGCCATCCACCGTGCCAGAATCTACAAGAAAAAGCACCCAGAGGTGTCTGGGGGGGAAGAGGATCCAACGGCCAAGTGAGAAAATAGTATATAAGATTGTAATTATGAATGAATAGTTAAGTGTGTAGGATTACCTTTAGCCTTTATATAGGTAGGCAAGTAGGGTTATTGTTTTGTTTACTTGTGGAGCAAGTACTCCACCATGAGCTAACCCAAAAAGGAAGCTTTATCCGAGGGGTAAATCTTTGGGCCGATGGTCGGACGCACAGCTTATTAAGCCCGTACAGTTTTGCACATTATCAATAGCCCCTAGAAAATTGAGGGTTCGGCCTTCGAATTTTATCACCAGACTGGGGGTTCAAATTTGTACTCACCTCTGGAACTTCCCAATGCCCGAGGGTTGTGATTTCAGCATCCCCGTGGTAAGTTGAGGGTCCGTTCTAGATGGCATCAAACCTTTCACTCGAGCAGATAAAATGTGTCAAGGGTATGACTCTCGGCTTTGTAGTCTACGCTAGGGCCTAAGAACCTGGACTGCACCTCTTTTATATCCCTTGGTGGCCTTCGGGCCCCAATTACCCAGGGTAAGGGTTCAAGCCCTGGTTTTCCAATCTGTGTTAAGAACCGAGGGTCTCCGGGCCTTACTGAGCAGATAAAAGGGGCTCGGTCTTTAGTTTATTGATCTGTTTAAGTTTTTAGTCTGTGCTAAAAAGTGAAGTGTTCAAATATTTCTAGTAAAGAGTAGAGGTTTCAAAACTGCTGCTTAGGGTAAAGGGATTCGACCTCTAGCCCTCCGATCTTTGTCAGAAATCAAGGCATTTGAATCCTTCCACTAAGAGATAGGGTTTTTGAAATTATTACTTAGTGTAAAGGGATTCGGCTTCTAGCCTTTTGATCTTTGTTTGAAAATGAGGCATTCAAATCCCTCCACTAAGTAGTAATGGTCCTGGAGTAGTAGACCCAGTCATCTTGAGTATTAATGGTGTTCATATGCGAATTCATGAGGGGTTTCACCCTTGGCCTTCCTGCGTTCATTCAGGGCTAGGCATTTGAAAATTAAAAATGGGAAGTGGAAAAGTCGCCTGGGACTAGAATTTGAATTCAAAATGGGAAAAGGAATTCAAACCAGGGAGTGAGAAAGGTGTGTGTAATGCTTACCCTTTCTTCTCCAAGCCCCTGGAGCCCCTTTTGGGCTTCACGCGCTTCACTTCCCCATAATTACCTCGATCTATGCGGCCCACTTACCCACGCATAAGCTTTTTCCCTTGGCAGTCTGAGGTAATAATTGCTCCATTTTCTACTTCCTCCTTTTCTACTTCCTATATACACACGCAAAGGCTTTCACTGTTCCTTACTTTTCATTCTCAAAATTCGCATAACTTCCAAAACTCTTCTCTCTCTCTCAGAGCACTTTGCCGATGCCCTTTTTCAATTCACATTTTTCGAGAGCTCCATCTACCTTTTCCAGTCACTATCTAATAAGTGCCTTGACCCTTTATCCTTTATTTTTTAAGGATGTTGCAAATGCCTTTATATGGGAAGGGTTCTATTCCAGATTATTTCCTGGCTGCTTCAGCCGCCAGCGCTGATGATTCCCGGCTCCAAGATCCCGGTGCCATTCAATCTTCGGTGACCAGCTATTCTGCTATGGGTTCAGGTGATAGGGGGAGTTCTAGTAGTAGCTCCATACGGCCCATGGGTTTTTGCTGAAAATAGGTACTTTCAAGGTCCCGGGACTCAAGGCAGGCCCATGTTCGGGAAGATGAGGCAAGAAGGCTTTACTTTTTTGAGAAGATATTAACTCATGTTCCTGAAAGCCTGTAAACACTAGCTCCAGAGATAGCTACGTTGTAGAAGACCTTTCCTTCATGGGTGATAATTCCAGAGGACTTGAGGTTGGAGGTCCTCCAAGAAGATGAAAATTTGAGGGGCACAAGGCTCGGTCGGTGCGCTATCTACGAGCACCACTTCAAGTTCGGATTATGTTTCCCTCTACCCCCCATCCTCTCTCATCTTTTGGAGGAGCATGAAGTGATCTTGGCCCAAGTGCATTTGAACATCATCCTGCTGGCTATGGGATTTATGAATCGGTGTAACAGCGTTGGTGTCACTCCTCGGTATAAGCTGTTTAGATCATTATGCTCCCTCTCCGTCAGCAGATTAGTCATGCATTCAGCCGGAGGCCAGGATACAACTCTTGGGAGGATCGTGACTCTGTGCAACAGATTCTTGGATCACCTCATAAAGATCACCACAAGCTAAAAGGGTGGCACAAAGCCCCTATTTTCAAGAATCCTACCACATATGTCGCTCTAGAGAGTGTCGTGAAGGATAAAGATCTATTACTGAGCTATCCCCTCGATATCTCAAAGTATTTTGACTTTGTACGGCCAGAGAAAGTATATGAGTTGATATATAATCTAGGGGCAGTTTAGATTAAACCACTAATGAAGGCTGTGGGATCTATTTCCGGCAAAGACAAAAAGAATGAGATGATTTCCAAAAATGAGGAGATCGCTAAGAAGAGGACACCTACCACTAAGAAGGAGGTAGCTATAATCAAGAAGAAAGATACGAGTGATCAGCGCCTCAAAACAAAAGTAAAAAGGAATCCCTCTTTGGCTGTTCATGAAGGGGGTTCAAAGGATGCGAAGAAGCGAAAGTCTGAGGGTAGCAGTATTAAACCTTTCGGGTGTGCCTTCAAAACTGCTAAGGTCGTTCTAGAGCCTACCCTAGCAGAGAAGACTGAAGAGGATCCCATCGGGGTCTCTTTTTCATCTTCTGAAGGTGTTTGCTGCATCCTTATTTTTTCCTGCTTTTGCTTTTATCTAGTCTCTCTATTTTTTTGTTGGCTAATTTGTGTTTTCCTCCTTTTCCTTTTCTCAGTGGATTTTGATGCAAATCTTGTCTCCGGTAACGAGATAGAGACCGATGCAACTCTTACAAAGGCCTCTCTGGATGCCCCTCATAGCCACCCTAATTTTAGCCCCATTCGACCGGAGGATCACTCCGAGGTTTAGTCGGAGCTCGTGGGTGAAAACGGTGGGAGGAAACAGTCACGATAATGCCTTAACACCCCAACCTTTCCCTCAAAGGCCAAGGAATGATATGTCCCCCCCTAAATTCAACCCCCCCAGGATAAATTAGGTCCCTCCAAGAATGCCATCACAGAGGTCGGCCCCCTTTCAGGGAAGAGCAAACTGGCTCCTCCGCATGTGGATGATCACCTAACTCTTGTCCTAGATGCACCCTTCTCGGTTTCCCTGGATTATATTGTCCATGCCTATTTACTAAAGGTTCCAGAGGCTGAGAAAGCTATTGCTAAGTCCAAGGAGCTTGAAGGGGAGTTGCGTGAAGCTTCTTCCCATTACATGAAAGATCTGGAGAAGGTGGGCTCCGAATACAAGGTCGAGCATGCTGTCGCTGTCCTAACCCATCATGCAGAGTTGGAGAAAATGACTCTTATTCACAAGGGGGAGCTTGAAGAACAGACCCTAATTCACAAGGGGGAGCTTAAGAAACAAGCCCTTGTTTACAAAAGGGAGCTCAAGGAACAGGCTATCGAGAAAGACAGTCTTCTAAAAGGGCTCGAGGCCAAGCTTTCAGAGGTGTGGGCTGACATTTCTAGGCTGCCTAGCCTTTGCTCTCCTGAATAATAGGCTTTGACTTTTGAGGCCTATACCAATAGGGTGGTCAAGACCCAGGGGTTCTGGGGTTTTTTTCTCCTCCATTTCCGTGCTCTTGGTTGGGGTTACCCAGAATAGTTTGGCCAGCTCCATCTCCAAGGACCTTCCGGCTGAGTATGCTACTATGATGAATGTTTACAAGAATAATTCGTAACCCGGACAATTGCGCTATCTCTGGTGGAAGTCTATCCATGATGAGGGGATCAATCTACCCTTGCTTGATCATTTGAAGGCCTCCGGTATGTATTCGGTGGAGGAAAATCGTGGGTTGGAGGTGGATAAAGACACCGAAGTGAAAGAATCGAATCCCCTTATCGCTCTGAGATCTTGATGTAAGCTTACCCCTTCGGGTTGATCTCAGGAGGCATCTAGAGTAAGAAAAAACGCATGAAAATTTCTCCCTTTGGGGGCTCCTAATTTACTCCTATCTTTCCATTAACAAGGAATCCTATTTTCTCATATTTATATGTTTTTTATTTTGTCTTTCGAATACTTTAGAATTGGTACCATTTCGCCCCCCCCCATTTGCAAAGGGGTACCTCTTTCAATTCTTCTTTCAAATACTGAAGGAGTGGTATCATCGGACCAAGGAATGGGCTTGGGAGCATCGGTTCGAGGTATCCCAATTTTGGTACAAGTCTTTCTAGCTCAAAGATGAGCTTCAAGTAGTATACGAGGAACTGGGCTTATGGCACAGTGGTCTTCATGAAAGGGAACATGAACTCCTCAAGGTGCTGAGACGTTTGAGGGAGGAAAGGTATTCCTAAGCTACTTTTAAGTATGAAATTTTGGTAGATTCTTGATCACTCGAAGATCGGTACAATGAAGTTTTCGAAGAGATAACCACCAAGGCTGGGTTATCTTCGATGCATGAATGTATTTCAGCTGCTAAAGCCTACAAGGCCACTGGTGGAGCATCAACTTCTTGGCCGAATGAGTCTATTGAAAGCAACCATTTTCAAGCTTAGGTGGCTCAAGAAAATGTAGAGGCAACTCAAATGGCCTTAACAGCTGCTAAAAAAAACTTAAGCAGTGGAAAAAGGATGTTCGAACATATCAGCGAGACCTGCTTCCAGCTTTGGAATGAAACATTAAGGAGAATCAGGCCTTCATTGCTGCCATTTTTAAGGACAAAGAGAAGGTTGATAAAGAGCTCTCGGAATAGTATTCAACCTATGAGGCAACGTCCAACATCCTTTGAGCATACGGGTTTCAACTCGAGACAGTTGAAGTTCTACTGATTGAAGATTTTGAAGGCTTTCTTCGAGGCACTATCAATATCATAGAGCAAAAACATATTACTTGGAACCCCAAGTACCGCAAAGTGTATGAAGAGGCTAGGAGGTGACTGGACAGAGTGCAGGAAGTGAAGGCGGGAGCTTCAAGTTCCTGTATTGCCCCTAGGAGAATTGAGACTTCTAGAACAGGTGAAGCCCTTCCTCCTGTGACTTCAGCTCAAAGAGAACTCGAAGGCACTCTTCCGATGGCCAAGGAAGAGGTTCTTCATCTTCAGCTAGTCGAAGTCGACCACTGTCTTTCGACGACAAACAAGAAGAACCTTTAGTTCGGAGACCCCAACGCTAAGTCTTAAGGTTTCTATTGTGTAAAATACTTGTAATTTATTTTTGTGTAACATCAAAATAGCCATGTTGGCCTAATAATAATATGTTCTCTTTTCTCCATTGTCAGAGCATTTTTTCCTTTTTTAGGTAGGGTCGTTGCCCCCAAGCTAAATTTCTTTAACTTGTTTCTCTGACCTTTTTTCAAGAGATTTACGAGGTCTTAGCCCTGTGTGGTTCGCATAATCAAATGGGACTTTGTTGACCCTTTCTGTATTTTTTCAGGCCTAAGCCTTGAGTGCTTGTTTATTTCAAATATGTCTAAGGGATCTGTGTTCCTAAGGTCTATGACGGGTAGTTCAATTCCGAACTGTTGGCCTATGGGGTCAGTGTTCCTAGGGCCTTTGGTGGGTAGTTCGGACCCTTTCCAAATTGTTAGCCAGAGGAATTAGTGCCCCTAAGGAGATCTCTGAACTTCCAAGGGGAACATGTCTGAAGGACATTTGAGGAGATACGTTTCAGGTATCTATGTCCCTAAGGTCTTCGGTGGGCAGTTTGGACACTTCTGAATTGTTGGCCTACGGGGTCAGTGTCCTAGGGTCTTCGGTGGGTAGTTTAGACCCTTTCTGAATTATTATCCAGAGGGATTAGTGCCCCTAAGGAAATCTCTGAACGTCCAAGGGGAACATGCCCAAAGGACATTCAAGGATATACGTTTCAGGGATCTGTGTTCCTAAGGCCTTCGATGGGCTATTCGGAACCTTCTCAATTGTTGGCCTAGAAGAACAGTGTCCCTGAGGACTTCGGTGGACAGTTCGGACCCTTTAAAATTGTTGGCTGGAGGGATTAGTGCCCCTAGGGTGATCTCCAAACATCCAAGAGGAACGTTTCTGAAGGACATTTGAGGAGACCTACTTTAATTACATTTAAGGGATCTGCGTCCCTAGGGTCTTCGGTGGGTAGTTCAGATCCTTTCCGAGTTGTTAGCCTGAGGGATTAGTGCCCCTAAGAAAATCTCTGAATGTCCATGGGGAACATGCCTGAAGGACATTCGAGGAGACCTATTTCAATTACATTTAAGGTATCCGCGTCCCTAGGGTTTTCAGTTGGCAGTTCGGACCTCCGAACATCTCTGACTCCCTTTCTAGGAAACACATTCTAATTTTCTTAAAGGATCAATTATAAGGAACATAGTTTCATATAAAAAGGGAGCTCAAATATACAAAGAATCCTACAAACTTAAAGCGCTAGTTGATCAAGGACATCGTCCGACCCATAGCTGCTTCGGGGTGGTCTATTCGTCAACCTCACCAAGCCATCTAGGATTTTGGGGCACAATATCTTCTAAGGTTTGAGACGTTCCATCTGCGCGGTATTGCCTCACCTTGGGGGATTTCTAGCGTATAGCTGTCTCCAGGGCCCACTTTCACAATCTGATAGGGTGCTTTCTAGTTAGCTGATAGCTTCCTTTCCAACTCCTTTTGAATATTCTCATTTTTTCTCATCATGAGGTCTACTGGAGAGAACTGAACCTTTTGGTCCCTTCGGTCATGGTACCGCTTAACCCTCTCTCTGATCTTGGCTTCATGAAGAAATGCTTTCTCTCTTTTCCCTTCGAGGAGGTCCAGATTCAATCGACGCTGCTCATCATTAACTTGTTAGTGCTCATTGTTTATGGCGGTCCTTTGGAAGGTTGGAAGTCTCATCTCCATGGGGATAACTGCCTCCAAACCGTACACTAGGCCATAGGGGGTTTCCCCCATGGAAGACGAATCTATTGTCTGAAATGACCAAAGTACACTTGGCAGCTCGTCGAACCAACTTCCTCCTACCTTTTCGAGCCTTGAACGGATACCGTTAACAATGGTGCCATTTTTGACATCCACCTGCCTATTTTCTTGCGTGTGGTAAAAGCTGGTAACCTTTTGGTGAATTCCTTGCACTAGCTCTTGAAGGGTCGAAAACAAATTGAGCACAATTGTCGGTTATAATCATTCGAGGGATTCCAAAGTGGCATATGATATTTTTCCAGCAAAAATCAATCACCAACTTTCCCTTCGAGTATGCTACTATAATTAATGTTTACAAGAACAATTCGGAGCCCAACCAATTGAGCTATCTCTGGTGGAAGTCTTTTATGGATGGGGGGATCAAACTCCCCTTGATTGGTCATTTGAAGGCCTTCGGCAAGTATTTCTTGGTGAAGGAGCACCGTGGCTTGGAGATTGGGAGGTCTTCTCCGTACTTCTCAAAGTTATAATTTATAAGCCCTTTATGCTTACTAAATACAATTAAGTAGATAGTGGCATATCAGGGTCGTCCACGAAGAAGAGAATTTTCTTAAGCGTTTAAACATATAAGGTTCATATTAGGCTAGTAGATATATATAGATATATAAAAGCAAGTAAATGGGGGGGGTTGGTTGGTTTGTTTTCCTAAGTTATGAAATTAAAAAGACAAACTAACTAGCAAAGTTAAGTGACTATGCTAATCATCAAACAAACTAAGAAAAAGGGGTAAAAACTACAAAAGATAAAGCCTTGGGGGCAATTGATATCCACTTACAAACCTAATGTAGATCATTGAACCATTCACTCATTCAATCACATTTGTTACCTATGGGGAATGTTATCACTTCCCATTCGAAAATTAACATTCATTCCTTCTTAATAGTAATTTGAAAAGACAAACAACGACTATTTGCAAACCTCGTTGACAATCACTCTAAGAAAACCACACCATAGAGGAATTTCATCAAGGACATTTCACACGAAGGACCATAGATTTGATAACAATAAGCTTTCTACCAAAGACATGGCCATTTAACCAAACATAACATTCATTAGGTTAAACCCAGAACAAACCACATTCAAGACTCAACCTTTCATTGCATCTATAGGATAAATATGAGAAAAATCCACATGAACATACTTATCTATCAAGAATCACAACACATTATGCATGATAAGTTCTAAGTCCACGTTCTTGGATTTTCATTACAAAGAGCTAAGGAATTTGTCACTTTCCTAACACTCTAACACTTTAATCATACAAACACTTCCTATTCTCAAACACCCCATGGCATAAATGAACTTAAACATAGCATTAAGAATATATGAATGCTAAATAACAAAAGCTTCAAGAATGAGTCAACCAATCTATTAATTGCTTTAACTACTTGTTATGAAGATAAATCTTCTATCCTTCTTAGATAGTAGTTTGCAAGAGTGAATTCGACATCTCTTGTCAAACCTCACCAATGACTCCCTTAGTCGAAACATGACTAAACGTATCCCATTGATGGCATTGAGCACGAAGAATCAACAAGCTTGGCAACACTTATAAACACTACACCGTGTCTAAGCATTTAACCAATTCATGCATATACACAAGATTAGTCAAGAACGATCGACATTCATAGACTTATTTCATTTGCTACCTAAAACAAACATGACAATGAGTTCAACATCATCACATTCATCTAGCAATTATCAAGACATCAGCATCATTTAGAAGCTCCAACTCATACTCTTAGATTCCACATTAAAAAAAGAGGGAAATTAGCTACTTTCTCCCAACCCTAACAAGCAATCATACAAGCAAATCATATTCTCAAACTTCCAACAACATTAATGCCATTAAAAATCCACTATCAAAGCTCAATAAATGCACAATAGAGAAAGCAATAGATAGATAGAAATAATTCTCAAGACATTAGCAAGGAAGTCTCTATCAATTGCTCCCAAGTACAAAACTAAGATAGATACTCAAAACCCATAAAATAGAGCAAAGATCTACAAAGAAAGAAGAGGAAATGGAAGAAAATGGTGAAAATCTAGGGTTTTGGAGCCTCCAAGTCGGGCTTGGGTAAATGGGGAAGAAAATGGGCTATTTATAGCCCAAGTTGGTAAAAAAGAAGGTCAAAATGCAACAGGTGTCACCTGGGCAAAAATGGCGTCGCCCGGGTGGAAATGGCCTCGCCCTGGCAGAAATGGCCCGGGCGGTGGAGGTCTCAGCCCAAAATTCAGATCCATCAGCTCGGGCGATGCTAATTCCTCCCGGGCGAGCTACAATTTGCGGCCTCCTGTTTTGCTTCCCACGGAGAATCGTTGATCCATTTTGGGAGTTCTTGTAGTCGATTTTATGGTGTTCGAGAAGAAAAATCCAATGATGCCACCCTTGTAGGATGATTCTTCTCGGATAATTTTAAGAACTTTGTCTAAAATTCTGGGTGACAATTAATCCGCTTCTTTGCCTTTCTTCTTTGACCCTTCTATCTTCTACCACGTTTTAGCACGTGGCCTTCACTAAACCACTCCAAAGGGCTCATGATACATCTACAAATAAAGCTCATAAAATGGAATCTAGATGCTCGTAAGGACCAAAAATCCATTAGACTAAACATAAGTTACAAAATGAAGGATTTAGATATAAAAATTGAAAATGATCATCTAAACCCCTTATCATGTAAACCTACGTAAATCTAGCAATCTTACAACAAAAATATGACAAAAGTGATGTTAAATGCTTTGGAAAATACATGCATTTGACTTCTCATCAGAGGTGGATGAAGACACCGAGTGGAAAGAACCGGATCCCCTTATCGCTCTGAGATCTCGACGTAGGCTTACCCCTTCAGGTTCATCTCAGGAGGCATCTAGCATAGGAAAAATGCATGAAAATTTCTCCCTTTGGGTGCTCCTGATGTACTCATTTCTTTCCATTAATGAGGACTCCTATTTTCTCATACTTTTCTATTTTTTCTTTTGTCTTTCGTACATTTTAGATTTGGTATCATTTCGCCCCCTCCTCCATTTGCAAAGGGGAAACTCCTTCGATTTCTTCTTTCAAATCATGAAGGAGTGGTATCACTGGATCAAGGAATGGGCTTGGGAGCATTGGATTGAGGCATCCAGGTGTTGGTACAAGTCTATCTAGCTCGAAGAGGATCTTCAAGCAGTATACAAGGAATTGGGTTTATGGAGCAGTGGTCTTCATGAAAGGCAACAGGAACTCCTTGAGGCGCTAAGATGTTTGAGGGAGGAAAGGGATTCCTTGGCAACTGCTAAGGATGAAATTTTGGAAGAATTTTGATCACTCAAAGCCCAGCACAATGAAGTTCTTGAAGAGATAACCACCAAGGCTGGGTTTTCTTCGGTGCATGAATGTCTTTTGGCTGCTAAAGCCTACAAGGTCACTGGTGGAGCATCAACTTCTTAGCCAAATGAGTCCATTGAAAGCTACTGCCCGCCCGGGCTTAGGAGAATGGGGAAGAAGTGGGGCTATTTATAGTCCAATTTGGTCAAGAAAAACCAAAAAATGCAGTAGGCTCCCACACGGGCGGAAATGGTGTCGCCCGGACGGCAGAGGTTTTAGACCGAAATTCTGATGGGCAACAATTTGCGGCTTCTGGTTTTGCTTCCCGCGGGTGAACCGTTGATTCATTTTGGGAGTTCTTGTAGTCAATTTTATAGTGCTTAAGAAGAAGAATCCAATGACACTACCTTTGTAGGCTGATTCTTCTCGGATAATTTTAAGAACTTTGTCTAAACTTCAGGGTGACAATTCATCCGCTTCTTTGCCTTCCTTCTTTGACCCTTCTATCTTCTACCATGTTTTGGTACGTAACCTTCACTAAACCACTCCAAAGTGGTCATGAGAAATCTAAAAATAAAGCTCAAAAAATGGAATCTAGATGCTCGTAAGGATCAAAAATCCATTAGACTTAACATAGGTTACAAAATGAAGGATTTATATATAAAAACCAAAAAATGGTAATCTAAACCCCTTATCAAGAAAACCTACGCAAATATAGAAATATTACATCAAAAACATGATAAAAGCATCAGAGGTGGATGAAGACACCGAGTGGAAAGAACCAGATCCCCTTATCGCTCTGAGATCTCGACATAAGCCTACCCCTTCTGGTTCATCTCAGGAGGCATCTAGCGTAGGAAAATTTTCCCTTTGGGGGCCCCTGATGTACTCCTTTCTTTCCATTAATAAGGAATCCTATTTTCTCATACTTATCTATTTTATCTTTTGTCTTTCATAGACTTTAGACTTGGTACCATTTCGCGCCCCCCTCCCATTTGCAAAGGGGTACCTCCTTTGATTTCTTTCAAATCATGAAGGAGTGGTATCACTGGATCAAGGAATGGGCTTGGGAGCATCGGATTGATGCATCCCAGTTTTGGTACAAGTTTATCGGTTTGAAGAGGAGCTTCAAGCAGTATACGAGGAACTGGGCTTATGGCGCAGTGGTCTTCATGAAATGCAACAGGAACTCCTCGAGTTGTTGAGACGTTCAAGAGAGGAAAGGGATTCCTTAGCTACTGCTAAGGATGAAATTTTGGGAGATTTTTTACCACTCGAAGCCCGGCACAATAAAGTTCTCGAAGAGATAATCACCAAGGCTAGGTTTCTTCGATGCATGAATGTCTTTCGGCTGCTAAAGCCTACAAGGCCACTAGTGGAGCATCAACTTCTTGGTCAAACGAGTCTGTCAAAAGTTACCATCGTCAGGCTCAGGTGGCCTAAGAAAGTGTAGAGGTAGCTCAAACGGCCTTAACGGCTGTTACCAAAAAACTTAAGCAGTGGAAAGAGGAAGTCCAAACATATCAACAAGACCTGGTTCCCATTTTGGAACGAATCATTAAGGAGAATCAGGCCCTCATTGCTGCCATTTGTAGGGACAAAGAGAAGGTTGATAAAGAGCTCTCGGAACTAATTCAACATATGAGGCAATGGCCAATAGCCTTTGAGCATATGGGTTTCGACTCGGGATAGTTGAAGCTCCAGTAATTGAATATTTTGAAGGCTTTTGTTGAGACACTATCAATATCATAGAGAAAAAAACATATTACTCAGAACCCCAAGTACCGGGAAGCGTATGAAGAGGCTAGGAGGTGGCTGGATAAAGTGCAGGAAGCGAAGATGGGGGCTTCAAGTTCCTGTAATGCCCCTATGAGAATTGAGGCTTCTAGATAAGGTGAAGCCCTTCCTCCCGTGACTTCAGCTCAAAGAGCTAACAAGACTCGAATCCACTCTTCCGCTGGTTATGGAAGAGGTTCTTCGTCTTCGGCTAGTCAAAGTCGACCACGGTCTTTCAACAACAAAGAAGAACCTTTAGTTAGGAGACCCCAACGCTAAGTCTCAAGGTTCCTATTTTGTTAAATACTTGTAATTTATTTTTGTGTAACTTTAAAATACCCATGTTGGCCTAATAATAATACGTTCTCTTTTTTCCATTGTTAGAGCATTTTTTCCTTTTTTAGGTAGGGTCGTTGCCCCCAAGCTAAATTTCTTTAACTTGTTTCTCTGACCTTTTTTCAAGTGATTTACGAGGTCTTAGCCCTGTGTGGTTCACACAATTGAATGAAACTTTGTTGACCCTTCATGTATTTTGTCAGGCCTAAGCCTTGAGTGCTTGTTTATTTCAAATATGTCTAAGGGATCTTTGTCCCTAAGGTCTTCGGCAGGAGTTCGAACCCTTCCAAACTGTTTGCTTACGGGGTCAGTGTTCCTAGGGCCTTCGGTGGGTAGTTCAGACCCTTTCCGAA
This sequence comes from Rubia yunnanensis, assembly GCA_037428765.1. Lineage (NCBI taxonomy): Eukaryota > Viridiplantae > Streptophyta > Magnoliopsida > Gentianales > Rubiaceae > Rubia > Rubia yunnanensis. The sequence continues at coordinate 55,554,419 of CM075069.1, read as the reverse complement.
TTGTTAGCCGAAGGGATTAGTACCCCTAAGGCAATCTCTGAAATTCTAAGGGGAACATTCCTGAAAGACATTTGAGGAGATACATTTAAGGGATCTATGTCCCTAAGGCCTTCGGTGGGCAGTTCGGACTCTTTCGAATTGTTGGCCTACGGGGTCAGTGTCCCTAAGGTCTTCTGTGGGCAGTTCAGACCCTTTCCAAATTGTTTGCCAGAGGGATTAGTGCCCCTAAGATGATCTATGAACGTCAAGGGGAACATGCCCGAAGGACATTCGAGGAGATATATTTTAGGGATCTTTGTCCCTATGGCCTTCGGTGGGCAGTTGATTTGTTGGCCTACAAGGTCAGTGTCCCTAGGGCCTTTGGGTGGCAGTTCAGACCCTTCAAAATTGTTAGCCAGAGGGATTAGTGCCCCTACGGTGATCTCTAAACATCTAATGGGAACATGCCTAAATGACATTCGGGGAGACCTACTTCAATTACGTTTAAGAGATCTGCATCCCTAGGGTCTTCGGTGGGCAGTTCAGACCCTTTCCAAATTGTTAGCCTGAGGGATTAGTGCCCCTAAGGCAATCTTTAAACTTCCACAGGGAACGTGCCCGAAGAACATTCGAGGAGACCTTTTTCAATTACATGTAAGAGATCTACATCCCTAGGGTTTTTGGTTGGCAGTTCGGACCCTCCGAACACCTCTGACTCCATTTCTAGGAAATCCATTCTGATTTTCTTAAAGTATCAAATATAAGGGACACAGTTTCATATAAAAGGGAGCCCAAATATACAAAGAATCCTACAGACTTGAAGTGCCAGCTGATCAAGGATATCGTCTGACCCATAGCTGCTTCGGGGTGGGCTATTCGTCAACCTAACCAAGCCATTTAGGATTTTGGGGCACAATATCTTCTAAGGTTTGAGACGTTCCATTTGCGCGGTATTGCCTCACCTTGGGGGGTTTCAAGCACATAGCTGTCTTCAGGGCCCATTTCTTCAATCCGATAGGGTCCTTCCTAGTTAGTTGATAGTTTTCCCTCCGGTTCTTTTTGAATTTTATCATTTTTTTCTCATCACGAGGTCTCCTGGAGAGAACAGAACCTTTCGGACCCTTCGGTCATGGTACCGCTTAACCTTCTCTTTGATCTTGGCTTCATGAAGGGATGCTTTCTCTCTTTTCCCTTAGAGGAGGTCCAGATCCAATCGATGATGCTCATCATTAACTTCTTGGGGATCATTGTTTATAGAAGTCCTTTGGAACGTTGGAAGTCTCATCTCTATGGGGATAACCACCTCCAAACTGTACACTAGGCCACAGGGGGTTTCGCCCGTGGTAGACGACTCAATTGTCCGAAATGACCAAAACATACTTGGTAGCCTGTCGATCCAACTTCCTCTTACCTTTTTTAGCCTTGAATGGATACTGTTAATAATGGTGCCATTTGTAACCTCCACCTGTCCATTTGCTTGCATGCGGTAAATGCTGGTAGCCTTTTGGCGAATTCCTTACACCAGCTCTTGAAGGGGTCATTAACAAATTGAGCACAATTGTGGGTTATAATCGTTCGAGGGATTCCTAAGTGGCATATAATATTTTCCATGAAAAACCAATCACCGACTTTCCCTTCACACTCGTTAGGGCTTCAGCCTCGACCTACTTTGTGAAGTAGTCAATTACCACAATCAAGTATCGAAAGTGTCCAGGGGCCTCCGGGAAGGGACCCACCAAGTCGATCCCCCCATTTGTCGATTGGTCAAGAGCTTATGATGTTCATCATCTCTTCTTGGGGGACTTAGATGATCAATGCATACCTTTGGCATTGGTGGCATGTTTGGATTTGATTATGGACTTCGTCGAACATCTTGGGCCAATAATATCCAGCCAGAAGGATCTTATTTGCTATCAAGAGAGCCCCCTGGTGACTTTCGTAGGCCCCTTCGTGAGCCTCACAAATTAGATAGTTATCCTCATGGGAGGCTACGCACCGAAGGAGCGGATGCATGTGTCCTCGAAGATATAGAACATCCTCGTGGATTACGTACTTATGTGCTTTAAGCCTAATCTTCCTTGCTTCGACAGTATCTTCTGCGAGAGTACCATATCGAAGGTAGCTAATGATAGTCGTTATCCACGAATCTAGCTCTTCTACCATCATCACTGCTGCCTCTTCATCAAAGGTTGATTTACTTAACATCTCCACCATCAGATGCCCTTGAGATTGCAAGTCCATCAGATGAAGCCAACTTGTTTAGAGCGTCAGCATTGTGATTTTTCTCTCAAGGGACTTGTGTGAGGGTATAATGGTGGAAATGTCCGAGAAGGGGCTTCACCACTTCTAGATAGCATTGTAGTGTCCTTTTCCTATCCTCATATTCCCCCTTGACATGAAGGACCACAATCTGGGAAACACTGAATATGTCCAAAATTCGAACGCCCAAGTCCTTGGATATTCAAATGCCTGTGACCAGGGCTTCATATTATGCTTTGTTATTTGTGGCCTTGAAGTCAAAGTGTAAGGCATAGGGGTAGTCTTTTTCCTCTGGGCTTGTTAGCAAGATGCAAACCCCACTGCCTCCGGAATGTGACGAACCGTCCACATACAATTACCAGGCCTCTTCAGACTCTTTCTCTTCATGTACTTCGATTGGTTCAGTAGTTTCTACAATGAAGTCCACTAAATCTTGGCCCTTGATGGCTGTTCTTGGGCGAAACTGAATGCCATGCTCACCCAGTTCAATGGCCCACTTCATCATTCATCCCGAGGCCTACGGCTTGAGAAGTACTTGCCTTATTGGATGACTCATGAGTAAGATAATCCTATGACTTTAGAATTATAGCTGAAGATACCTCGTAGCATGGACAAGGGCCAATATAATCTTTTCGAGGGTAGTGTATCTAGTTTTCGAACCATGCAAAGCTCTATTTACAAAGTAGATAGGGTGTTGGGCTCTATCCTTTTCCTTTATCAGAACTTCATTGATGGCCAAGGGGGACGCCAAGATGTACAAATACAGATCGTCCCCCTTGTCCATTATCATTTAGGGGGGTAAAATTCGCAAGTGGTCCTTCAACTTTCGGAAGGCTTTGTCACATTCTGCCATCCATTCGAACTTCTTGGCCTTTTGAAGGACGTAAAAAAATGGCGAGTGTTTTTCTGCCCCTTTCGAAAGGAATCGACTAAAGGCTGCGAGGGACCCTGTTAATCTTTAGACATCCTTTACCAACTAAGGGATCATCATCTGTAGTAAAGCTTCAATTTGTTCAGTTTTAACATGAATACCTCTTTTTGAGACCATAAATCCAAGGAATTTTCCCACTTCTACCCCGATTACGCACTTCGTTGGGTTTAGCTTTAGGTTGGCTTTTCGAAGCATCTGGAATGTTTTCTCGAGGTCCAAAAGGAACTGATCAAAGCTTCTACTTTTCACCACCATATCATCTACGTATATTTCAACGTTTCTTCCTATTTTCCTTTAGAACAACTTATCGACCAATCTCGGATAGGTGGCTCTGGCATTCTTTTGGCCGAATTGGATATTTTTATAGCAAAATGTACCTACATCTGTTATGAAATACGTCTTCTGCTTATCCTCTTTGGCCATGGGTATCTGATGATATTCTTTGTGGGCATCAAAAAATGCCAAAACCTCATATCCTGTAATGGCTTTTACCAGTACATCAATGGAGCGTAAGGGATAGCTGTCATTTGGGAAACATTTGTTAAGGTCTCTAAAATAAATGTACATTCTCTAAACCCCATTATGCTTGGGAACCATCACCAAATTAGCTATCCATTCAGGATAGAACACCTCTTCGATCACTTCAGCTTTAAGCAGCTTTTGGACCTCTTCTTTTATGGCCTCCGCTCTTTTGGGGGCATATGATCTTCTCCTCCGCATAATTAGCTTTCAGGAAGGATCCACATTTAGTCTGTGAACCATCAGCTTCTCCGGAACCCATGTTAAGTCAAAGATGTTCCAAGAAAACACATCGATATAGTTATCTAACAAGTCCTTCAGCTCTCTTTTTATCGAGGTAGTTATCATTTTTCCCACAGGCGCTGTTCTTTTTCCCAAGCATTCATTGGCTCCGTGTGTGTGGGTTTGATCTCCCCATTGATCGAAGATACTCTTTCAACCCACTTAGCCTCTTTTAGTGCAATGGATAAACAACTTCTAGCCGCTCGTTGATCTCCCCTTATGACTGGTACTCCCTTCTTTGTGGGGAATTCAATTGTCAGATGGTAGGGAGACCATGCAGCTCGCGCTTGTCACATCCAAGATCTTCCTAATATCATGTTGTACGGGGATACCGCATCGATCACTGCAAAATTTCAATCAATCGTGACCTCCTTTTCACCATCGTTCACTCTAACTGGAAGGTTTATAACCCCTAAAAGTATAACCTTTTCCCCAGTAAAGCTGGAAAGGGGGAGATTGTTCTTTTCAAACTTTAATGGCTGAGCCCTAACTGATCATAGAAATTGGCAAACATTATTTCTATCACGCTCCTGTCGGAGATGAACACCTTTTTATCGTAGAAATCCCCAATTGTCGCATGTATGACCATTGGATCCGCATGGGGGGTTCGGCTAGGCACCGAGTCTGCTTCTGAGAAAGTGATCGCTTCTTCTAGTCGAAACTGCTTCTGAATGGGCTATCCGGGGGGCATGTACCGAGACTGTGCCTTAATGATGGTGTTCGATGACTGGTCACCTACTATACTATTGGTGAAATTAATTACTCGGATTGGCCCATCTTTTCAGTTTCGATCTACCATTTCTTTGACCTCGGGTCTGCCATTTTCTCTCACCATATTTCCTTCTTGTTTGACTTTATTTCCTTGCTTTTCTTGGCCCCACAATTTCCTCCCTTTCTTCCTCCCTTTGATCCTTCGACGCAGTATGAGAGCAACCCTTCTTTTGTGCATCTTTTTACGTCTACCTTTAGGTGGTGGCACTCATTTAATTTAAGACCCCCTTCTTGATGGAAGTCACAGTACTTAGGTGAGTCATTATTTCCTGGGAAATCCTTTCCTTGGGGTGGTCTTCAAAATAGACCCTTATGGATGAAATATATTTCTGTCACAGACTTAGTTAGGAGGACGTAGATTCCGAAGTTTTTTTTAAGCCTCTGGTCTCCTAGATCTATCAGGGTGCTTGGGGCCTTTTTCACCACTTCTGTCCCCCTCTCTTTTCCTTTTCGTGGTATCTTCAATCTTATAGTACTGTTTCACGATCTCTTGTAGTTGTTGCAAGATCTCCGGCCTTTTTGAGACCAGATTCTCGTATAGGTTGATATCATACATCCCGTTCATATACCCCAAGATTACTCCATCCTCAGTATGGTTGATCACACTGAGGCTCTCGTCCGCATATCTAAGATAGTATGCCTGGGTCGACTCCCCCTGATTTTGATTGACCTGGTCAAGTTCTACCAAGGTTTTGGTAAAAATCTTCTTCTGAAAGAACTGACCTAGCAAGGCCCTTCCGAAGTCCCTATAATATAATGATCATTTGGCCAGCTTGTTGAACCACTCCTAGGCCTTCCCCTGAATATAGCTTTCGACCAACTTACACATCAGTTGTTCATTGAAGTCTCTTGAGTTTATTAGGCTGAGAAAGGTCTGGATGGATTCCTGGGGGTCTGAATCTCCATTATATATGGGGAGCACTTTAGGAGGTTTAACATCGATGACCATCGAATGTTCATTACGGTGGGACTGAATGGAGAGGCTGCAGCTTGGCCTAAATGACCGATTAGTCTATTGAGCTCTCTCATGAGAGAGTCAGTTGACTCCCCCCCATTTGTGGATCTCCCCACCGATTTAGCCAAGAGGCTTCATTGGTGAGCCCCTGGTTTGAAGCCATGTACCCCGGCCGTGATCCTCCAATAGCCAAACTATATGGCATCTGCTGATGCCCCGGGTGATAGGAATTGTATGGGGGCATCTTCGACCGAGACCATGAGTACATTTGGGCTTTGAACCCTAGATATCCAGTCATTTGCCAAGGCATCGAATAAGGGATCGTCGGCCTTTGAAAAGTAGGGATCAAAGTTGTATTGAATTAGCCACAGTTTGAATGAAATAGTTCAAGGGGAACATTGGCTGAGGCCGGTTCTATCCCCCCATATTCAATGTGTAGATTGGTCCTGAAGGAGCCTACATCCTTATTTTTTGGTTTAATGCCAGAGGAATTGAAGGTGGGACCCCCATCTGTTGTTGGGCCATTTGTTACCAGAGCATCGGGGCTTCTACTCGATACCCTGTAGATCTGAGAGTCTAGGTCAGTTGCGCTATGTCTTACTGCGATGGGGGGATTGCACTGTTCGTGCCCCCTGTCCTTTGAACAACCCCTGCCGTAGGCTCCACTTGTGAATCGGTCGTAGCCTCTGTGAATTGTGGCCCATCTTCTCTGGGCTGCCATGCCTAGTTTTTGTGTGGTAGGGGATGTAACACCCCACAACCAAGGCTCAATGCTAATATCCGTCCTCCCCAAAGTATTCGATTGCGTGAGGGCTTGCGTCTGACGACCCTACAGTCCTTTTGTTTCTAGGATCTGATCCCGGACACTCTCTATGTGTTGGTTACCAGTGCCTGAGGGGGTAGGATCCATCAAATTGGTCCCACACCCTTTTCTTCTCCGGTAAGGGGACTGTTCTTCTTCTTCAGCGGCCGAAACTTCTTTATCCTTTAACCATTCTCTCCTACGCAATGAACTTTCTATAGGGGTGGACATAAACTGCAAAATGACATAGATTTGACTCCTACAAGTCCCACTGGGTGTGCCAATTTGATGCGCCCCAGTTTTTGTTGGTTACGGTGGCGTAGAAGCGGCATAATTTGCAAGAAGGTGTTCGGGAGGAAGAGGCTCTGACGGCCAAGTTAGCAAACAGTATATAAGGTTGTAATTAGGAATGAATAGTTGAGTGTGTGGGATTACCTTTAGCCTTTATATAGGTAGGCAAGTAGGGCTACTATTTTGTTTGCTTGTGGAGCAAGTACTCCACCTTGGGCCGGCCAAAAAGGAAGCTTTATCCAAGGGGTAAAGCTTTGGGCCATTTTTCGGAGACCATTAAACCCGTACAGTTTTTCACATTATCACCTACCAATATTGGCATTTCCCAGTGTGTGTGACCGATGAGAATTAGATGCTGAGCCAATGAATTCCGCATATTGTTGATATCTTCATGCGAGTAGGGTTTCCAATCCTTTTTGAAAATCTGAAAAAACATTATTGTTTTAAATATCTGGCAAAGTTAGTTTGGAAAATTACCACGTTCAAATGAACAAATACCTTGTCAAGTTCAAGTTCATCTTCCTTGACTTTCTCTACATACTCGGATGCATATAACATGATGTATTAGTCGCACTCCCAAGTTTCAGCCTGTTTCTTGTACTATATGCAAGAAAACTAAAAATTAATACTAATGCATCAAATAATTGAGTATAGTATTGAGCAAATTAACATATTGGTAGACCGCATTGATTTCGACCACGTGAAATGAACAATTTGTTTGATCACTGTTTTTCTTCATTGCAGTTTCGAAAATCTCAACAAATGCATCAGATTGTTGGAAGTGAAGAGGATCCATCCAAACACTCACTTCTTTGCAGGTACTATCAATATTAATCTCCAATGGTCCCTGAAGAAGAAAATTTAATTATCATTTAAAATTTGTGGAAAAGATGTTGGTTAAGAAATTGAATGTAGTAAATAACCTCTCAATACATGGCACAACGAAAAACAACTTATCCTTATGGCCTAGGTATTTTTGAATGTAGTCGATCCTCTCTTGTTTTGTACAACCAAATTTCTGTATCATCACCGGGCACATGTATGCGATCCATCCCTTCTTTTGGTTACTCGTAAAAAACATGTACCTGGACAATTTCATAGTGGGTAGTATTTGTAATAATGTTTAGTGTAATTAAAATTTAATTTGGTGATAAAATTAATAAAATCACTCACAAGGCGTTGATCGACATCACCGCTTGATTAACTTGCTCACATCTCCAAAGGTATTCAAAATCACTCCATAATTCCATGAATTCACATTTGCATCCAAATACACATTCATTTCCCGAGAATGTGTATGTTGAGTTTCGATCATAGGGTTGAAGCAAATTAAAAAGGACCCATACGAAGCCAGACATGTCTCGAGGGACGTTGGCTCTTGCCAATGGAGGTCTAACCCTAGTTGGTGTTGTTGGCACCATTTTGGGCATCGTTTTGACTGGTTTTGGTGTTGTCTTCACCAATTTTGGTGATGGAGGCCTTGTTTCCTTTAAATATCGATCCTTGATAGGATCAGTGTATATAAGTCTACGGGACCCAATAAGGAACATTTCTAGGAAGGGCCAACTTTTTTGTATTCCCCATTAGGGAATGGCAAAGGTGCACCATTCACCAAAGGATTCTCCAACGACACCCTCGAAAGACCTTCCACAATTGTTATGGAATGATAATGTTTCATCGACTCATGCAAAACTCCATCAGCTATATGTAGTGGTCTACTGTCTATGTCAATGTTTAGTTCACATGGGCAGGATTTCTAAAACACATGTAAAATAGCTATTAAATACGAGAATTAATTCAAAGGGTCATAATTGATCTAAAAAGAATCCTTTGTACCTCTTTTTTCAATTGCAAGTGTGGCATTGTCTAGGTTGTCGGGTTTGAACAATTGCCTATCGATTCTTGGATTTTGTACAATTATTACCTCAACATCCCTAGGAGAATTTTGTGAACCCCTAGATGGTAGTGTCCAATCGAATGTTAACTCCTCTAAATTGTCTGAAAGAACTAGCCCGATGTGTTGGACCAACTTCCAAATTACAAGATCTTGTAGCTCAATTTGTTTGTCTTGGAGTTGGCTTTGTTTTTTGCAAAAAATGCACTCTTGAGGGCTCCGCTCCATCGTAGGACCGTACAATCCCAAATGCTTGCCATTTTGTCAAGAAACTACCCACACCCCTAACACGGCCCGGATGATCGGGTTTTTCCGTGGCTTCACAAAGGATGTCATGTTTATCACTTGGAATGAATTCCCCTCACAATTGTTCATTCTTCAATTTTTCCCAAGTAAAATCATAAATAAATACAACTTGGTTATTTCCATATAAATTAAATATAGTTCAAATTGATAATGTATTCACCTAAAAAATTACATACCACTCTTTTGGAAATTTGTTTCTCTTCTTCCTTGACAAATTCACCCTTTTTGTTTTGTTTCCATTTGAGAAATAAATCGCACATATCAATGTCATCTACACTAATTAGTTGCACCTAAGCCATTGCCATCTTCCGTCATCCCGCCCGCTATCGCCATTTTCACATCTTGCTCTAGACGTTCCTTCACTAGCGACATTGCTGCTAAATGATAACCCCCACGACTCAACCGGCGTGGCATTTCATTATCCCCAGCAACGCATTGTTTTACATCCCTCGTACCCTAAGTTGGATGTTAGGGTCATGTTAACACTATATACATTTTTAATGTAGGTAATTATTCACATTAATAATTTTCACTAGTTTTTACTAACATTTTCACTATTCTCCAATGCATATTTCTTGTGAATCTCCCAGCTCTCGGGTAGAATGCCCATCAGAAATCACCTTTCTTATCACTAAATATGTAGTCTTTGGACAAAGTGTATTTATATTCACGCCAACTCTTTGACATCATGAACATTGCTTTCTTTCACAAAGCACCCATATCTTGCGCTTCAATTTGAACAGCCTCCATGGAGATTATGAAACACAGGGATATGAGGAGGGAGAGTTACATGTGACAAAAAATTGTTGAAGAAAAAATTAGGGAAAATGATTCACTAAAGCTACCTTGCACTCCATTCACAATGTATCCTTGTAATCATTTAGGACATCATACCAAGTATCATAGCGAATATCTACCCTTGTTTTACCAACCTTTACCACCCAACTAGACCATTTGGCACGTTGCTCCAACACACAATTTCCCAATTTGTCAAAAATCAACGGCGTTAATTCTTTCCTAGACATTTTACGTTCTAATGCTCTACAATGTGTTCTATGTTTTCCTACATCCCCCATACCATCGTCCTCATCCCACTCCATATCCGTTGTTGGGGGATTAACATTACCCAACGGTGACACATCATCACGAGTCTGTTTCCAAGTTTCCATTTTGAATGCTACATTTACAAATATACCAAAAAATAGCTTAACCTCAGACACAAAATATACGAAAATATACAATCGACGATGATTTTACAATATAAGATCATGAAGAAAAAAACCTAGCAATTTAATAACAACTCACACTTAAAATGGAACTCATTGGAATCACAAAATCCAAACCATAGCTATCACTAACAGGTTAATATTTGAAAATGCTCATTTATGTTTGAAAATAATAAACCCTAGCATCCAAAATGGAGAGTAGATTTATCTTGTTGATCAATCAAAGGGTATTAAACACTCCTTCATAGTTGCTACCTGTATTAAAAAAAAGACCCATGTTGAAAATAAGAAATTCTAAGAGGGAATTTGGAATAGAAGCGATGAAGACATACCTCAAATCATCCACACTTCAAATGGGGGTTTTGATGATGAAATGGATTAATGAGTTGGGGTATAAAGGTTTTTTTTGGAGGGGATAAAAGTGGGAAGGGCGGGTTTTTTTCCGAATGGGTGTAAATACGCATTTGAAACCCTTTCCTCGTTCTTTTATTCCCGACTCAAAGGGTTTCCGAACTTGGAAACTTATTTCCGGACTCGGAATAATGTCGTCCAAGATCAGTTTCCAAGGTCGGAAACTCTTTTTGAATTTAAAAAATGGGCAGATGTTAAAAAACCCCCAAATCAAAAATGATTTTAACATTCTCCTAAACCCTACAATTCCAAAACCCCCAAACTCTTTCCCAAATTTCACAATCCAAATCCCCCAAACCAATTTACCATGAGTCACAAAAGCATCACCTCTCAGTCAAAGCTAAGTCATCATAGTCATCGTCCTATCACAGAGATTGGTCAATAAAAAAAGTTCTTCAATGACGACACCGAGCAAAGGTATGACAATTTTTCAAAGAGAAAGGTTATTAATTCGAAGGCTATATTATCTTCAGACATTGAGAAGTTAGGATTAAGGTATTTTCTAGCACGTTTTAAAACCCAGCATTTGGAGAAACTAATTTGTATTGATGAGCTCGTACACACGGATGAAGTGGTTCAATTTTATGCGAATTTTGGTCAGAGTAGAAACAATAGAGATATTACTAGGGTTAATGGGAACAATTTATTTGTGACTACGTATACAATTAACGATGCACTAGACTGCCCTACACCACCCCGAGAAATTAAGGCCCGATAACCCCAATAGCCCCCTCGATATCTATCACACGCATGTTTGGCGGGTTGTGAGCAATGCTACTCCCCTTTGTCCAGTACCATGGCTAGGAAATATTTTAAGAGAGTAGGAGCTAATGCGGGGAAAGCGGAGAGTTTTGATATCTATCAATTAACAATAGAGGAGCGTATTGTTTATGATTGGATATGCCTAAACGTTTTCCCCATGGGTGGCCATGCATGCTAGCCGACTATTGCTAATCTCATGATTTTTTACTATGTCATGGAGGGTAGAAAGATAAACTTGGGCTTCGCCGTCATCTCTTTCATATTGAAGGTCGCGCAGACGAAGAAGAAAGATCTTCCTTATGGTGGTTTGATAACTGCTATGATAAAGAAGGTGGGCATGATTCTGCAGGATAAGCCTCTGAGGATAGACTACTATGAAAATAATTGGTTCCAACACAAACACCTTCATCTAGGCTTTGATGTAAAGTGGGCCCACCTTTAAATACCCGGTCAAAAAGCTAAGATTGCTACGAGGGCTCACAAAGCGGAAGCAGAAAGAGAAAAGGTATTGAGCTCCTGTAAGAGATTGAAAATTTTACTTAAGTACAATTTAAAATATTTTATTTTCATATCCATTTGATTTTGATGTATATTTATTTTCAGGTACCGGCAGCGGTTGGAAGGCTAGGTTGACCAAGTACTTTTATTGTATGCGTGCGGACTTGACCGAGACCCACAAAATGTTGACCCGCGCTCATACCTATCATGTTGCATTTCTGGAAGCTCGAGGCCTGCAATTGGAACTAAGTGAAGATGATGAGACGTCTAACTTTGAGCCGGTCTTCTCGGAGAGTGAAGATAATCATGGTGATGATGGTGATGATAGGGGTGATAATAGGAACATTGCGGGCCAAGAATAGGGTGGGATGGGAATATATTTATGATTTAGTTGTTATTATGTTGTGGAAAACATTTAATTATGTTAAAAATTTATTTGGTTTTAAAACATGGATATGTAAGGTTTGGATGATGGTTTATATTTAAATTCATGTAGTCGCTTTAAATTCATGTTGTAATGGAATTTTTTTTACCGTTAGGTAGATGTAGTTAGTGGTCGGATAGGTGATGTCCTTAGGTTCAAAGTTTGTGAAATATGAAAATAGCCAAAAGACAAGATAACTTTCCGAACTCAGAAACTCTTCTACCCTTTGGATTTTTAGACCAGAACCATTTCCAGACTTGGAAATATATTAGTCAGTTTGGGCATATTGGCACGATAAGCTTTCCAAGCTCGGAATGATAGTTTACAAACTTGGAAAAATGTTGTGTGGTGAAGATCCGTAGACACAAGTCACTTTTCGAGCTCGTGTGACATTTCCGGGCCAAATATGGAATTTTTGAAGCGTGCCATTTTTCCAAGATGATACATTTCCAAGCTCGGAAATGTTTTATGTATGTTTACGGAATAGACGAAACATACTTTCCAAACTTGGAAAGTACTCACTATGTAAAAAACACAGGGGACGAATAAGATTCACAAAATGAATCCCTAATTTCAAAACCCTAGCCTACATTCTGAACTCAAAAATTCCGTCAAATTCTTCCATTTTCACAAATGCAATCAAGTATTTGGCATGGCTAGGAGTGGTTCAAGCCGTAGAATATCTCGTTCTCGTTCAGCCGACCATAATTTCGGCTTTGATGGTACAAGGTTCGTCTCTAAATTTTTGCAAAATTGGTATGATGCATTTCGTGAGAGGGCAAACTTGTTAGATACATTTCTTGTGGACTTAAATGAGTATTTAGCTTTAGGGTTGGTCGATGCCCTAAAACCAGTTAGTGAACAACACATTGAGAATTTGCTTTCGTGTAATGAGAAAGCGTATTTTGATTTGACATGCCGATTTTATGCTAGTTTGCGAGAAGTGGGTAGTGGGGATTATGCTATGAGGGTTGGGGGAATTCACATCCCGCAAAGCCAATGGATAATTAATAAGATATTAGATTTCCCATACTTGGTCCCAAAATTTGTTTACCCAGAGGACACCGATGGTCTATTGGATGATTGCTACCATCGGGAGAAATGACCTCTTGAGGTTGATCATCCCTACGTTGACCCCGTTGAGTGTAGTGTATGCTACTTCAACTGCAATAGATTGAATTTAGGAAAACCCGAGTCCTTCGATCTAAAGCTTTCTATATGGGATGATAAATAGGAGTTTGTCCCCTCGGGCGAACACTTGACCGAGCCTAACTACCTAACCCTTATGCTATTGTATTTAATCATGGAGGGTAGAATGATCAACCCCGAGGCGGCTATTTTCAGGCATATGTTGCATTATACAACTTCGAAGAGAGTATTGACTTTCCTACCATATAGGAGTTTAATAAATTGCATTTTGAAGAGCGTTGAGGGGTTGGCTATCGAGAGGGAGGAAAAAGCCCTGAAGTAGTATGACAGGACTTACTTCGAGAACAAGGGTTTGGTTTTGCGCGATGGGAAGTGGTAGCATAAGCCTGAGGGGGAAGTGGAGCGGAGCAAGAGGCGAGGAAGGTTAGTCACAAATGTGTTTGCGATGATATAGTTCATATGTTGCTGATATTTTCTTCATAGTTTATATAATTCAAAAATTTGTCATTCTATGTAAGTACCGAGAAATAATACTTGAAGGGCTTCAAGGATTGCTGCAAATGGACGGGCAAGAAATTTTGCACTATGAAGGCGAGGATTAGGTTCATGGAAAAGTCTCAGCGAGCTTATGAGCGACATCTCGAATCAAGCTCCCGATAATGCCTTGACCGATCGACTAGCGACATTGAAGATGTCAATGAATGAATTCGCAAGACTTGATTATGATTATGAATTTGAATGAATTTGCAAGACTTGTAGGATTTTTAAGATCTTAGACTTTATATATGGTTTTCTATGTTAGAATTATTTTGGAATTTAAATTATCTGAATTTAAATAATTTGAAGTCCAAGGTATAAGAATGATAAAAAAATCAAGAGCAAAGTGCATATATAACCCTACATAATTGATGAAAGTGCAAATATAACCCTGCAATAATTGAAAGTGCAAATATAACCCTAAATATTTAGGTTATGTGCAAATATAACCTTTTCCGGCGCTTTGAGGTTGGATTTAATTGAAAAGACTATTTTACCCTTCCAAACATAAAACAAAAAATAAAAAAGAAACTTTGACTATTATTTTAACAATCTCCGCCGTCTTCTTCTTCCGCCTAGCGCTCCAATCTTCTTCTTCAGCCCAGCTCTCCAATCTTCTTCTTCCGCCCATTGCTCCAACTCATCGGCCCTCCCGACCTCTGCCACAACAGAAACCAATGAACCCCTCTTTTCTCTACCGCCAGAATACTCCACCCAGAAGGTCTCATTACCCTGCTGACCAAATCAATCATTGGCGACGAGGAGGAGGAATCGAGTGACTCCAATCACGATCCCAATTTTCCCCCGTCGATGGGCATGACTGATGGCCTTCTATCATCTTGGCTTTCTTCTCCTGCGTTGCTTGGCTTTATGTTTCCGACGGTAAGATAGATAATGTTATTAGGGTTCTCTTCCCCCCCTCAATTTCGTGGCATAAATTTTCAATCTTGGAGTGAAATGAAGAATCCCTTTAATTTTAGTGACAGATTATGGCAAGATGCAGAAAATAGAACTTTGTTGGTAGCCCTTCTGAAGAAGAATTTGACCCAGGTTTTGTTTTGTTTGGATTTTTGAATTCTGATTTTGATTACTGTGCTTCGTTGCCGGTGGAATGGAGCGCTGGTTCAACGAGGAATTTTGAGAAATTGATAACAAGCTTTTTAATGGAGAAGAACGACGATTCATCTCCGGTGATCGTTGTGAGCTATGGCTTGGTCATGGAGAAGAACAGAGGAGTGCGTGACTGTGTGAGAATAGAGATGATGGTTTGGAGGATTCCGGGCAGGCGGTGGTGATTTGGAGGATTCCGGGGCAGGGGTGGTGGTGGGTCAAAGGGCATGTTTGTCTTTTACTTATTTATTTTGGCTGAAAGGGCATTTTAGTCATTTCTAGTCAGTCAAAGGCCGGAAATGGTTAGTCAACGCCGGAAATGTCATCAGAAGGTTATATTTGCACTTTAGTTAAGTAGTTAGGGTTATATTTGCACTAAAAATTATCTCAGGGTTATATCTGCACTTTCTCAATTACATAGGGTTATATTTGCATATTACCCAAAAATCAAACTACACTTGATATCGGAACACTTACTAATTATGCTTCCTTTCCTTGATTACGACCTTCTTCGACTTTTGCTTTCTACGATTGATCTCCCACTTACCGTTGATCCACATCCCTTCTTCATGGTCATTACAACCTAGGAAACTGTGTTGACTCTAATTATCCTCCTCGAGCAAAATGATTTCTTCTGATCCACAACTCGATGCGTGGCATCCAAATCCTATTACTTCCCCCAACTCATTCTCTTAAAAAAATGTTTCCCTTCAACAACAATCTCCCATCTAGGAACAACAGGATTCCTGACATAGAAAATCTGGTGCGCTTGAGAAGCCAATATGAAATTATCGTTCTTCCATCCAACCCGACTTCTATCGACAAGGGTGAAACCCAAATCATCGATGCCCGTTGTTAATATCGACCCACTGACATTTAAACACAGGGACACACATACTCACATAGTCAAACTCCCAAATTTCAAAAATTGTGGTAAAGTAGCATTTTATGGCATACATAGGATTTTCATCACCACCCCTTCCAACTTACAATGCTTCGAAGACAATAGACACTCCACTATTTTGAGTGACACTCTTATCATCCATTGATTTTGTGGCAAACGTAAAACCATTGATTTCATAGCCTCCTTAGGAAATAAGTGTCCCCAATGGTCTACGAGCCAACCATTCAACTGGTGTTGGATGTTCGGTGAAAACTACGTGATCCTGCAACTATGAAGAAAATGTAGAGGTGTGCAATTGAAGAACCTGAGCTTCATTGAAATTAGGGTGCCACAGTTGTATGGAACCCATATGAATCTCTATGTATGGAACTACATCCTCGTGGTTGTGCAGAACATAAAGATATGCTGCACATAAATCTTACACACTAGGGCTAAATAATTTGCCTTGTCTAACCCCTAAACCATCCAACTTCCCTTCATGTCTACCAATTGGAACCCCCAATAGATTCAACTTGCTTCATATAATCAGTGCAAAACTCAATGGCATCTTCCGTCACGTATCACTGCACAATACTAGCATCTGGCCTATATCAATTTTTCACAAAGTGCTTGAAGATTTACATATACCTCTCGAACAGGTACATCCATCTTAAGAAAACCAGACCACAAGGAATTATCTTCATCACCAAATGGAAAATAAAGTGGCCATAATGTCAAAAATGAGGGAGGGAAATACATTTCCATATGGCATAGAACTTCAACAATCATTACTTGCAAACTATCCAACTTTGATACGCTAATACTTATGCGAAAAATGGATTTGAAAAATATACAGAGCTTTGTAATGCACAATCTTACATGAGAAGGAAATGTAGATCGAATGTCGATGACATTCAATTCCCGCACTAGGTTGTGACAATCGTTTGACTTCAACCCACCCAACCTTAGCTCCTCCACTAACAGACAAGTGCTGATGTTGGACGAGTATGCACTGGGCACTTTCACACTACTAAGGGTCTCACAAAAATATTTCTTCTCCGACTGCAACATTGAATAGGAAGCAGGGGGCAAATAACAATCATCACCCGTACTCACTGGGGAAAGATTCTTCCGATTACCTAACTCAACCAAATCTAGCCTACCATTCAATCCATCCTTTGTCTTCCCTGGGGTGTTTAATAACGTCCCAACCAAAGAGTCACAAACATTCTTCTCAATGTGTATAACGTCAAGATAATGTCTACCTTCCAAATGCTCCCAATAAGGTAGCTTAAAAAATTGGAGCATTTCTTCCAACTTCCGTCAGCGGCAACCTTTCTTTTCTTCTTCCTGAAGTCATTGGCCAAATTCTTAACACTCTCATAAATCTGTGTACCTGATTGTGGCACCGGTGCAACTCGTGTCTCCACTTTCCCATCAAACCATTTTTTGGCCAATCGCCATGGGTGCCCCACAGGCAGAAACTGTGTGGCCCCCTGGTAAACAGTCTTACAACCATGTTTTAAGTGACAGAAGTCGGTGTCTTTCTCATAAACTGGAAAAGCTAAGTGGTCTTTCACAGAATACCCAGACAAATTCCCATATGTAGGAAAATCATTAACTGTGCAAAATAACAACACTTTAAGAGTGAAGAAATCATCAACCAACCCATCAAACAGTGTAACACCATCATTAAACAAAGTCAAAAAATCCTCCACTAGAGGAGCAAGATACACATCAATATCTTTACCAGGTTGCTTCGGACTTGATATCATCAAAGATAGCAACACATACTTACGTGCCAT
The DNA here is from genome assembly GCA_037428765.1 of Rubia yunnanensis. Classification (NCBI taxonomy): domain Eukaryota; kingdom Viridiplantae; phylum Streptophyta; class Magnoliopsida; order Gentianales; family Rubiaceae; genus Rubia; species Rubia yunnanensis. Next base: position 55,536,625 of record CM075069.1, on the reverse strand, counting down.
GGTCAACCAAGATGGGAGATTGTATACCACCAATATAACATGCCAAGAGTTATGTGTGCTACTCATGTTACCAAAAGGATTTATACCATCTGTAAACAACCCTAACATCAAATAACAAGAATCTTTGCCATACTCAGGGTACATAGCATTGACTTTGTTCCATCACTCCCCATCAGAAGTATGTATTATGACATCATTCGCCGGTCGGTCTCTATCCTCATGTCAATGCCACAACTTAGCATCTCCCCTACAAGCATACAACTTCTTCAAATGGGGAATGATTGGGAGGTACCATAAAACTTTTACCGGTGACCTTTTCTTTGATTTCAATTGAACTTTCGCACCCACCGCAATCGCACCTCTCTTCAACTTGTACCGAGACTCACCGGATACCCGACAAGTTTCTCGATCTTTATCTACTTCCCCTCTATACAACGTACAATCGTTCAAGCATTGATGTGTCCATTTTAGATGGTTATTTTAGGCTTTTTAGGATTAGGTTTTGTGCAATTTTGTGCTCTACATGTGGCATTTTGCCTTGAAATCATCTAAGGAGGGATAAAGGCGGCTTTGACGTTTTTATCACTTTTTAGATGATTTTGTGTGACAAGGTGATTTGTTTGAAGACTTTGAAGATTTGAAGACTTTGAAGATTTATCTTTGAAGATTTGAAGATTTGAAGACCTTTACATTTGAGCTTTGTGAAGATTTGAAGAAGTGAAGAGATGAAGAAAGGAGAGCAAAGCAACAGATGAATGATGATCCGGGGTTCTCAGAATTTTCCGAGAAGAATCAGCCTTCAAGAGTGGCACCATTGGATTCCTCTTCTCGAGCACTATAAAATCGACTACAAGAACTCCCGAAACGGATCAACGGTTCACCCGGAGGAAGCAAAACAAAACAGGACTGCAGTTTACTGATTTGGTCGCGACTCGCGACGAAGCTCGTCGCGACGACAGCTTAAAATCAGCCCTGTAGCAGTGTTTTCTCCCCTTTTTCTTCCCCCTATAAATACCCCTTCACTCCTTCTTCTCCACAGTTTTTTTCCCTTTTTCTTCTTGCATTTTAGGGCTTGAAAACCCTTGGTTTTCTTCTCTTTCTTTTCTTAGTTTTTGTAGTTTAATTATGTCTCTTGTTATTCTAGAGTAGTTTTTGTTCTTGGGAGCAAAGGATTGAAGCTTCCATTATCTATGTAGCAAGAACTCATTTCTATCTATCTATTTGGTGTTTTTGCTATTGTGCTTTTATTGTGCTTTGAATGTTAATTGTTGATTCTATTAATGTTGTTGAGAGCTTGATGATATGAAATGCTTGTATCAATTGCTAGCTAGGGTTTGGGGGATTTGGGTTAATTTCCCCCCTGTTCTTGTTAGTAATGTGAGAGTATGATTTAGAGCTTTTGGTTGTGTTGATGGATTGATAATGTGCTAGACGAATGTGATTGATGTTGAACTCTTCGTCATGTTCGTTTGTGTAGCAAACGAGAAGAGTTATATGATCGTGGTCTATGAGTGGTCGCTCTTGACTAATCTCGTGTAATTGCATGAATTGGTTAAATGCTTAGTCACGGTGTAGTGGTCATAGGCATTGCCAAGCTTGTTGGTCCTTCGTGCTAAATGCCACCAATGACACCTTGAGTCGTGGTCGCGACTCAGGAGTCATTGGTGAGGTTTGACGAGAGATGTGGAACTCACTCTCGCAAACTACGACCTAAGAAGGATAGGAGTTTAGTCTCCACGACAAGTAGCTGAAGTATTGAATAGATGATTTAAATTCATTCTTGAAGCATTTGTTATTTGGCGTTTATGTATTCTTGATGGTGTGTTTCACTGCATGTGTGCCATGAGTTGTTTGAGCATAGGTAGTGCTTGTGTGGTTGAATTGTTTAGGTGTAGGAACGTGACGAATTCCGTAGCGCCTTTGCATGAAGATCTATGAGCATGAACTTAGAACTCCTTGTGATGTGTGTGTTGTGGTACTTGCTAGATGGGTGTGTGAGTGTTGGGTCCTGAATGCTATATGATGGAATGTGTGAATGATTCGATGAACTACATTAGATGTGGAAGTGGATATCCGTTGCCCCCAAGGCATTTTATCTTTGTAGTTTAAAACCCCTTTTCTTTAGTTTTGTTTGATGATTAGCATAGTCACTTGACCTTGCTAGTTATCTTGTCTTTTTATCTTCGTTAACTTAGGAAACCAACCAACCAAACCCCCCCCCCCCCTTTTACTTGCTTTTAAGTGTGTGTAAATATAGTTACTCCTAGCCTAGTATCAACCATTTGTGCTTGATTGCTTAGGAAGATCCCTCTTCTCATTGGACGACCCCGATTTGCCACTATCTACCTAGTTGTAGAAAGTAAGCATTTAGGGCTTATAAATTATCTTTTGCACGGCGGGCGCGACGACCGCCCGCCCGTCAAAATGGCGCCGCTGCCGGGGAAGAGGCGTTTATTCTTAAGTATTTAGGTGTATTTGGTTGTGTATTAGCTAGTTGTTTTTATTTTCCACTACTTGGTGGTTGTTTTTGTTCGGAGTAGGTATTGCTTGAGTTCTCGGTGATTTATTTTATCGAGAATCCTTGCACTATGATTCCGAACTTTTGAAAAAAAAATAAAAATTTAATGGAGCGTCTCACCTTGAGGGAACTCATGATGAGACGAGAGGCTCAACAAGCAAGGTTTTGTAGGATGTGTCATTCCGACCATCCTACCGAATCTTGCCCTTTGTTGTAGGAACAGCACGATGACCGAGAAAGAACCCTTGGTTTCCAAAACCATGGGTACTATGAAGAGTGCTATCAAGAGGTAGGAGATATTGGTTTTCAAGGGCAAGAAGCTCATGAATGCTATCCATACCACAACTCTTACAATCCGGAATGGAGTGGTAGTCCGGATTTGTGGTATGAGAATGAGCTGGAAAACCAATATTACGAGCAACCTAGTTGGCCATCACCACCCTATACCATACCCCAAAACCAAGCCCAACAAGGAAGTTCAAGTTTGACACGTGAGGATGTCTTAAACAGGATAGCAAACTTGAACTCCTTTACTAGTGAGGAGCCCGATACCCAGCTCTCCTCTAGTGTTGAGGCCATTGAGGGGCATGTGAGGAACATATTAGAGGTATTGGCCCGCATGGAAGCTCGTGATTCCGAAAACACACCATCCCAACTTGAACTCGATGATTCGGTGAGTGAGGTCACCAATAAAAATGATTTTGAGTTTGAAAGGGATGAGGAGTTGGTTGTAGAGGATAGAAAAATGGAGAAAGAGGTGATAGTGCTACATCCATTAGCATTGTCACCCCTTCTCCCACCTAGTGAACCAACTCTAATATTTTCGGAAGTTTTGAGGGAAACGAGAGAGGAGCCAAAAGACTATCCCAAGCTCCCTAACCACTTAATTCCCTTTGAACCATCTCCACCTCCACAAGACTTTCCTCTTGAAGGTTTTGTGCCCCCACCTCTCTTATTTTGGATGCTCATGGTGAAGAGCTTCAAGCCTTCACCATACGGATAACATTAGGGTCGTGCCGACGACCTTAAACATACGGAGCTTCGTCGTGCCGACGACGTTAAATAAATTCGGCATTTCTTTTAGTTTTTGTTTTTTTTAGTCTTTGTTTTTTAGTTTTTGTTGTTGTTTTGTTTTGTTCTTTTTATGGAATGTTTTTCTGTGATTTTGTAGCAAAGTGAAGTGCATTGCAATGAAGAAGATGAAGGAACGAGATCAACGAATGAGGGAAGAAAGCTTGGACAGTTGGTAAGAAGAAGAAAAAATTTTAAGCCTGGGATACCCTGCCGTCGCGAGTCGCGAGTCGCGACGAACAGGGGAGCAAAATTCACTCCCAGCGCCAACTTTCCGCGAGTCGCGATGACATCGCGAGGCACCGTCGCGAGTCGCGATGTACTTCGTCGCGAGTCGCGACGTGCTCAGAAATTTTTGAGCTTTCGGACTCAACTTTCCGCGAGTCACGATGACTTTGCGAGGCTCGTCGCGAGTCGCGATACACTTCGTCACGAGTCGCGACGGCTCAGAAAATTTTGAGCTTCCGGACTCAACTTTCCGTGAGTCGCGAGGCTCGTCGCGAGTCGCGACACCCTTCGTCGCGAGTCGCGATGAGCTCAGAAAATTTTGAGCTCTCGGACTCACCTTTCCGCGAGTCGCGATGACTTCGCGAGGCTCGTCGCGAGTCGCGACGTGCTCAGTAACTGTTGAAAATTTTTTGAGCCCGGATTTCAAATTTCCAAGCTTCCAAGTTTCCAAATGATTTTAAACATTGCATGATCCTACCTTCTTCTCCACCCAACACTCCCAAGAACCGCCACATACCCACTCATTCCTCCACCATCCTACACATGTTGACATATGAACATCCTTGCATCTTTATAGTACATTTGTTGATTGTAGTATGCCGACTACATCATTGTGATCGTAAGTGCATATCCTATAATGATGCTTGTATACATGTCAATATATGTTGGATATTTTTCATGATTATTCTTATAGTGTTGGTTGAGTGTTATTTGGTTGTTCTTTGAAAATACTATGGTTATTAACTCTTGATGCTAAACCTAGTATTACATATCCTTATGTACTTGTGAGTTTAATGTGTTCTTCGTGGTGTTAGTCTTGATCAAACGGCGCCATGGAGACAATGCTTTTCTCGAGGGGTGAGTTCTTCTACGGCATCTTTGCTCCCCCTTCCGGTTCCGAAACCAATTTCGGGACCATACAAGTGCTTGGATTGCGCCATATCACCGGTGAATTGCGGAGACACGGGTGTCACTCTATCCCCTTACCTTGATTTTTATTGTTCTTGCCTTACATGTTTACATTGAGGGCAATGTAATGTTTTAAGTGTGGGGAGGGGTTAGAGGACTCATATGCATGCTAGATTGTTTTGGAATGCTTTTTGCTACTTTTCATTGGAAAAACATGAGAAAAAGAAAAAAATAGAAAAACAAAAAGAAAAATAAAATAGAAAAAGAAAAAGAAAAAAAAAAGAAAAAGAAAAAAAAAAGAAAAAGAAAACCCGCTAAGTTGAAAACCCGAGAGGGCAACTTAGGCAACATTGGGGGCCTGGATAGGTCGAAAACCCTTAAAGGGCGGCCTAGGAAAAAATGAGAGGCTAAAATGTGCGGAAAAAGATGAGATGTGAGCTAAAGAAACATGATGTGTGGCTAGGATGAAAACTCGAAAGAGCTCCTAGGCAAAATGAGAGAAAGTGAGAGAAATTGAAAAATGCTATGATCTCACTCATTTGCCGGCGTTGGAGTCATAAGGTTGCGGTTGTCACACGGATGGATCGGGTAGCTCAACATCTATAGACCTCTTGGGATTGGGTAGCTTAGTGGGTTAGGAAACGAAGTGTGGTTATGAAATTCCTTATCTCTTTATACTTCGTTTTTTGTTGATATATTGGCATTTAGTGAAGCATGTGTTTGAAACTCTTATATGGTTTTAGCTTCATTTTATGTCATTGGATTTTGGTTGATATATTGGCATTCGGTGTAGTATGTGCTTAAACCTCTTTAATGGTTTTAACTTCATCTTGTGTCATTCGATTATGGGAATATCAATTCTGGGTTGTGAAATATTTTTATGGGTAGTGAATTGATAAGTGGTAGGTTTGGTTAGATTTAGGATTGGGGATGTGTGTGTGAAAAATTCTCATGTGAGCTTTTATTTTGGGATTTATGATATTGAGAGTTTTTGTGAGGCTTTGTTTGGGGGATTAGTTTAGGATATGGCCATATGAATTCCTCCGTCTGCTTGGATCTTTTCTTACTCGAGGGCGAGTAAGGTTTAAGTGTGGGGAGGTTTGATGAGGCCATTTTATGTGATTATTTTAGGGTTTTTAGGATGTGGATATGTCATTTCCTCTGTGTGCTTGAATCTTTTCTTACTCGAGGGCGAGTAAGGTTTAAGTGTGGGGAGGTTTGATGTGTCCATTTTAGATGGTTATTTTAGGCTTTTTAGGATTAGGTTTTGTGCAATTTTGTGCTCTACATGTGGCATTTTGCCTTGAAATCATCTAAGGAGGGATAAAGGCGGCTTTGACGTTTTTATCACTTTTTAGATGATTTTGTGTGACAAGGTGATTTGTTTGAAGACTTTGAAGATTTGAAGACTTTGAAGATTTATCTTTAAAAATTTGAAGATTTGAAGACCTTTACATTTGAGCTTTGTGAAGATTTGAAGAAGTGAAGAGATGAAGAAAGGAGAGCAAAGCAACGGATGAATGATGATCCGGGGTTCTCAGAATTTTCCGAGAAGAATCAGCCTTCAAGAGTGGCACCATTGGATTCCTCTTCTCGAGCACTATAAAATCGACTACAAGAACTCCCGAAACGGATCAACGGTTCACCCGGAGGAAGCAAAACAAAACAGGACTGCAGTTTACTGATTTGGTAGCGACTCGCGACGAAGCTCATCGCGACGACAGCTTAAAATCAGCCCTGTAGCAGCGTTTTCTCCCCTTTTTCTTCCCCCTATAAATACCCCTTCACTCCTTCTTCTCCACAGTTTTTTCCCCTTTTTCTTCTTGCATTTTAGGGCTTGAAAACCCTTGGTTTTCTTCTCTTTCTTTTCTTAGTTTTTGTAGTTTAATTATGTCTCTTGTTATTCTAGAGTAGTTTTTGTTCTTGGGAGCAAAGGATTGAAGCTTCCATTATCTATGTAGCAAGAACTCATTTCTATCTATCTATTTGGTGTTTTTGCTATTGTGCTTTTATTGTGCTTTGAATGTTAATTGTTGATTCTATTAATGTTGTTGAGAGCTTGATGATATGAAATGCTTGTATCAATTGCTAGCTAGGGTTTGGGGGATTTGGGTTAATTTCCCCCCTGTTCTTGTTAGTAATGTGAGAGTATGATTTAGAGCTTTTGATTGTGTTGATGGATTGATAATGTGCTAGACGAATGTGATTGATGTTGAACTCTTCGTCATGTTCGTTTGTGTAGCAAACGAGAAGAGTTATATGCTCGTGGTCTATGAGTGGTCGCTCTTGACTAATCTCGTGTAATTGCATGAATTGGTTAAATGCTTAGTCACGGTGTAGTGGTCATAGGCATTGCCAAGCTTGTTGGTCCTTCGTGCTAAATGCCACCAATGACACCTTGAGTCGTGGTCGCGACTCGGGAGTCATTGGTGAGGTTTGACGAGAGATGTGGAACTCACTCTCGCAAACTACGAACTAAGAAGGATAGGAGTTTAGTCTCCACGACAAGTAGTTGAAGTATTGAATAGATGATTTAAATTCATTCTTGAAGCATTTGTTATTTGGCGTTTATGTATTCTTGACGGTGTGTTTCACTGCATGTGTGCCATGAGTTGTTTGAGCATAGGTAGTGCTTGTGTGGTTGAATTGTTTAGGTGTAGGAACGTGACGAATTCCGTAGCGCCTTTGCATGAAGATCTATGAGCATGAACTTAGAACTCCTTGTGATGTGTGTGTTGTGGTACTTGCTAGATGGGTGTGTGAGTGTTGGGTCATGAATGCTATATGATGGAATGTGTGAATGATTCGATGAACTACATTAGATGTGGAAGTGGATATCCGTTGCCCCCAAGGCATTTTATCTTTGTAGTTTAAAACCCCTTTTCTTTAGTTTTGTTTGATGATTAGCATAGTCACTTGACCTTGCTAGTTATCTTGTCTTTTTATCTTCGTTAACTTAGGAAACCAACCAACCAAACCCCCCCCCCTTTTACTTGCTTTTAAGTGTGTGTAAATATAGTTACTCCTAGCCTAGTATCAATCATTTGTGCTTGATTGCTTAGGAAGATCCCTCTTCTCATTGGACGACCCCGATTTGCCACTATCTACCTAGTTGTAGAAAGTAAGCATTTGGGGCTTATAAATTATCTTTTGCACGGCGGGCGTGACGACCAAGAAATAGGAGTTCTTAGCCCAAGGATGATGACTGTTGTAGATGAGACAATCAATCAACAAAACTGATGTCTAGATTTGGATATAGTGGAGGAAGAGAGAGTTAGCTTCTCTACAGAAGGTACCATGACATAAGGGTAAGAAAGGTGTTGTTTGAGCCGGGAGACTAAGTAATGAGGAAAAATGAGAAAAGCAGAAAGGAACCTGAGGGAAGTTGGCTGCAAAGTGGGAATGACCTTATAAAGTGATTGAATGGCACCCGGGAGGAAGCTATGTTCTCAAACAGATGAACAGAGTTCGAGTGCCAAGAAGGTGGAACATTACCAATTTGAGAAAATACTACCAGCTATGATGTTCGAGTGGTTTGCTCTAAAGAGGCACTCTAGTTGATGTTTGAGCGGGTTGCTTTAAAGTAGGCTCCAGATGATATTTCCAGCTATGGCTGATGTTCGAGTGGTTTTCTATGAAGCGGCACTCTAGTTGATGTTCGAGTGGTTTCCTCTAAAGCGGCACTCTGGTTGATATTCAAGCAGGTTGCTTTAAAGTGGCGCTCTAAATGATATTTCCAGCAACGACCGGTGTTCGAGTGGTTTGCTCTATTGTGGCACTCTAGCTAATGTTTGAGTGGTTTGCTATAAAGCGGCACTCTAGTTAATGTTCAAGTGGTTTGCTCTAAAGCGGCACTCTGGTTGATGTTCAAGCGGGTTGCTTTAAAGCGTTGCTCTAGATGATATTTCCAGCTATGACTGATGTTCGAGTGGTTTGCTCTACAGCGGCACTCGAAGGCTATCTTGTAATCTTGAAATGATAAATCAGTAGGCGCGATTAGTAGGATGTAGGTGGAAACACCGAACCTGGGTAAAATGCTTATGTCTCTGAATTATTTAATTTCTACTTACCAAATATATTTGTACTTTGCTCCGAAATTGTTTGTGTCTCTAAAATTGCACAGGGCGCTCATATTCGAGGGGTAAAGTATAAGAGATTGAAAGAATATTGGTTGTTTATTCAAACTTCAACAAATATATTAGGAATAAAATATTGATACTAACAACTATCTAAGTTTATTCATCTAAACATATTTATCTAGTAGGAGGAAATCCCGCCTAAAACAATTCTTCAGTGGAGATAGGTTTTCCTAGCTATTTCACGTTTGCCTTTATTTCTTCGAGCTATTCAAGTTTTATACCAGCTGCCTTTCAGATATCCTTCATTTGTTCCTCTACAGGATATTCTGAAGGATTCGGGGGAGTGACGACGATGGTCTTACATCACTTTTTTGTGGAAGATTCGAATGGGCCCTTCGAGGATGACCCAGCGCTTTTGCATCATTTTGAGGAAGATCCTTGGGTAACTTTGCTCGAAGAGACAAAATGCTGTTCAACTTCCTTAGTGGCAGACTTCTGTGACCGAGGGACAGTGCAAAAGCTTGAGGGAGTGAATCCCTTTACCTTCAGCTCTGCCAGCCAATCGAGAATGAGGTCAAAATCCTTTTTCTGCCGAGGAGTCTCATTCTAATGAACGTTGACTTCTTTCATCCAGTACTTAGCAGCTTTAAGTAGAAACTTTGGAAGATGATCATTGCTGATTAAGTAGGAGGAGGGAATGCCATGGAAAGCATGTGGGCACGAATACCCACTTTGTGTGCAGCAATTTTTTTTCCAAAATCAGTGAAATGCTGATCCACTTCAGTGGCTTGTATCTTCTAGACCTTGATCTCCCTAGAAAGTTTTGCATTCATGGATAAAAGGGATTCCTCCAAAGAGCTATCTTCATCCGAGGGGCTCCCTTGAGGGGCTGGGGGAGGTTCGCTTAAAGAAGGGGGATCCTCGTTGGCTATCTTCCAAGTGAGCAAGTCCTCTTCAAGGCTAGCCACTCTGCGTTGAGCTAATAGATGTTGTTCGAATAGTAATTCCATCTGGGCTACTAGTCTACAATTTTTGCCCAAGCAACCAATTAGGCACCCTTTCACTACTGAAAGCCTAGTCGCAGTGGCAAGGCAAAAGTTCAGAGAACCAAACTTCAAATAAATTTGACGCATTAGCTATTCTAATTCTTCATCAGTGGGATCGCGACCCTTGACCACTTCTAAGGGATAAGTACCATTAAATTATTTGTTAAGGAAATCCTTAACAAACCCCTTAAAAGTGGGATGGTCTTTAGATTGCCACAACTTCATCTCAGCTTCGAGTTGGTGGAGCTTGTCCTTGAAGGATTCTTTTTCTTGATTACACTTAGAAAGATCTCTAAGGGCGATCAGTAGTTGTTTATGTGTCTCATTCAGCTTTTTTTGGGCACTCGAAAGCTCCTCACAAGTGCCTTCTAACACCATTTTCAATGAATTATACTATGAAAAGAAAAAAAAACCTAAAATCAATGAGTCGCGGCAAAAAATGTATTTTTATTGATACTCAAAGTAAATAAAAAGGGTTACAATTGAGGGGACCTAAGTGAAAAACATTTACAATCACGGACCAACCTTAGAATCATCTTCCTTTGATGTGGAGGCAATCATTTCTTCCACTCAGTTAGTGGTGGAATCCTGCTCAAGAGAAGCATATGAGCCTTTGGAAGGGGGATCACTCGAATCCCTTGAGCAGTGAAGAACTTACCTTTGGACTTGATGAAATCCAAAAGGGAAAAATGAAGGCCGTTGTTCTTAATGGTCTCATCCCACTTCGCGTACAGAGTGGTTTCGAGCTCTGGATTAACTAGTCCGTCCACCAGCTTGGCCAGATCTTCAGATAGAGAGGCAGACACTTGTGGCTTTAAAAATTCCTCGGCTAATTCACTCCAACCAATTTTCAGGGTCACACCCAGAAGATCCAAGAAATGTTTAAACATCTCAGGGTTGTTTAACAGCCTGTGTTTGAAGGCCTTGAGCAGTTGAACTTGCGTGGCCGGATCCTCTGCACCTTAAACCCTCTTCACAGGGGTGTCCTTCTCTAGCGTCAATTGATGCCTCTCGGCATCAACACCCTACCTCTCCCTTTCCAGAAGCTTTTTTTTTCTTCAAACGCCGTATCATTTTCCTGGATCACTCTGTCTTTCTCCTCGACAGCCTGCTGGTGATCCTCGAGAGATTTCCTTAACCATAAAATCTCAGCATCTTTTTTGCTGAGCTCCTCACGGAGGTTACCATTGCCAACGGAGCAAAGGGAAAAGAAGGCTGCCATTCTCTCGGTGGCCTCATAAAATATTTTGGAGGCCTGATAAAACAATTCAGCTCAGATTGATGTTATTAAAAAAAGAGGGATGCTAAAAAAGTTAAATGTATAAAAAATAAGAACGAAAAAAAAGGGAATGGAAAAGAACCTTAGGGTTAGAGGCCATCTTTGAAAGGTGATGCTCGATCTTGGATATGGATGCCGTATCATTTGAAGGGGGCGGAGATTGTTAATGAACATCCTCGCCGCCATGTGTTCCCATAAGCGGTCTTGGTGAGGAGGAATTGATAGTATTGTTTTCGCCCTTAACTTCTGGCGAACGTTTCTAGTGTGAGGTGACTGTTTAGAACCAATGGTTGAGATAAGCCTTTCGAGGCCTGCTGCAGGAGGGGAGGTCGGGTTCGAGAGGGAAGACACCAGATTCAGGGGAATGGAAGCATGATTTGAGGAATCAATGATCCCCTTGGAATGAGCCTGGCCCTGCTTCGAGGGCTTCTGCTTTTTTAAGCCCTTAGCAAGATTCACTGCAAAAGAAAAGAGAGAGAAAGAGTCAATCAATAGAAATAAACCCAATAACACAACAAACGGGAGAAGTAGATGTCCCAAATGCCTAGAGTCACTAACGATGGTCTCGAGGGGAGGGCCATCTCTGGGGCCCTCAGGTTCTCTTCTCCTCTTTCTTGTATCCTTTTGGAGTATGTTATACACATATTCTTCATAGACTCTAGGTGGGAATGCAAAGCCTTTAATCTAGGGGTTGGGGTTGTAAAGCAGCTATAGTCGAGGGAACTAGACAATAGTTAAGCCTATCCCTCTCGAGGGCATCTGGGCAGACATATTCCCCCGGTTTGGGAGACTCGACTCGTACGCCCCAGTTCCATGGAGGAACTCGATATCTCCTACTATCAAACGAAATACCTTTCTTCCACCTTTTCCAGTTGCCTAAATTGCTAGGAACACTAAAAATCTTATGATGTACTTCTCGGTTGACAAACATGACGATCATATCGGTAGACCACCCACTATAGGACACAAAGTATAGCGGGTGAAGCAGCTTATAACTAAGTTAATACTGAACTCATCACACCTGGTCAAGAACACCATAGGATCACCAAAATGTTAGGATGGAATTGTGTAGGGCTCACTTGGAATTGTTTAAAGAGTTTGGAAAAAAGGGGTGGAAGGGGAAAGGTGAGCCCGCAACGAAAGTGTTTAAGAGAGATAGACGATCTTCCTTCGGGAAGGTTATGGGGGGCATCACCCGCTCGAAAGGGTTAAAAATTGGCATCCAGGGCTATTCGCTGACCAAGAGGGATTGAGTCCAAAGTTTTGGACATAGTAGCCCCCACTGGTGGAACTGGGGGCTCCCTCCCGAGTCCTTTAGCCTTAACCTTTGATAAGTCCCCTTTTTCTTCTTTTTAGAGGGTCCATCCAGAGGAGATACTAGAGGGGCCCTCGAGGGTGCTTCCTCCCCCTAGAGGATTGTCTTCTCCATCAAAGGAGGTGCATATTCTTCCTTTTCTATGGCTTCGATCTCTGGATTTGAAGGAGGGTAAAAACCAATCTTGTCGCTCATAGGGAACCTCCTTATGTATCGCTTGCCCAAGCCTGGAGGCTAATTTTCAAAATATTACAGCCTTAAGATATTTCTTACCAAAGAATAATGGTTGAGCGGTGGTAATGTAGAAAATGGAGGTTACTCAAGCAAAATCTAACTAAGGTGAGTGTTTTCATCGCCTTAGCACAAACTGAATTAAAAGGAGTATATATATATGTATATATGCACACACACGCACACACATACACACACACACATATATATATATATGTATAATGATGCCACTAGAGAGCTTTACTTCTTAAATCCCCACCTTTCACCTCTCGAACCCTACTGAAAACTTCACCTCTTGAACCTCTACTGAAATTGTCACCTCTCGAATCCCTAGTGAAACTGTCACCTCTCGAACCCCTACTGAAACTGTCACCTCTCAAACCCCTACTGAAAACTTCACCTCTCAAACCCCTACTGAAACCGTCACCTCTTGAACCTACTGAAACTGTCACCTCTCGAACCCCTACTGAAACTGTCACCTCTCGAGCCCCTACTGAAACTGTCACCTCTCAAACCCCTACTGAAACTGTCACCTCTCGAACCCCTACTGAAACTGTCACCTCTCGAACCCCTACTGAAAATGTCACCTCTCGAACCCCTACTGAAACTGTCACCTCTCGAACCCCTACTGAAACTGTCACCTCTCGAACCCCTACTGAAACTGTCACCTCTCAAACCCTTAATGAAACCGTCACCTCTCGAACCCCTATTGAAAAATTCACCTCTAGAACCTCTACGGAAACTGTCACCTCTCGAACCTACTGAAAAATTCACCTCTCGAAACCCTACAGAAACTGTCACCTCTCGAACCCCACTGAAAACATCACCTCTTAAACCCCTACTGAAACTGTCACCTCTCAAACCCCTACTGAACAATTCACCTCTCAAACCCCTATTGAAACCGTCACCTCTTGAACCCCTACTGAAAACTTCACCTCTCAAACCCCTACTGAAAACTTCACCCATCGAACCCCCACTGTAAACTTCACCAAACCCCTACTAAAACTGTCACCTGTCGAACACCTACGGAAACTATCACCTCTCGAATCCTACTGAAAACTTCACCTCTCGAACCCCTACTGAAACCGTCACCTCTTAAACCGGAGAATACCTCTCGAACTTTCAGTGAAACCTTCACCTCCCGAACTAGAGAATACCTCTCGAACCTTACCTTTCAAACTAGTACCAATGAAACTTTTACCTCTCGAACCTTACCTCTCGAACTGGTACTACTGAAAGATTTACCCCTCGAACCGTACATCTCGAAACCTAGGTCTCGAACTAGTACTACTGAAACCTTTACCTCTCAAGCTCACCTCTCAAACCATACCTCTCGAATCTCTCCAACTAAACCTTACCTCTTGAACTCACCAACTGAACCGTACCTCTAGAACCTCATTAACTGAACCAGTACCTCTTGAACCTCACCAATTGAACTCGTGCCTCTCGAACCTAACCAATTGAACCTCACCCCTCACACCTCACCACTCAAACTAGTACCACTTATCACTCAAACCAGTACAACCTGATACCTGTACACTTAGAACCTTCTTCACTCGAATTCTTTACTCGAACCCCCTGTACTCGAACCCAACTACTCGAACCATATACCCAAACTCTGTACTCGAACCCATCTACTTGAAACCCTGTGCCAAACCTTATACTCGAATCTCTCTACCCTTTACTCAAACCGTGAGTACATAAACCCCATTAGAGAGGGATACTCCCGCTAAACTAAAAAATAGTATTTACTGACTGTTAAATTAATCATGTATTTTATTATACTGTGCTTAATTATCGTGGGCAAATTCTTGGGAAAGACGGTCTTTCCATTGGCTTATGGAAAGATGGGATTTGATTAGAATAATAAAAGGTAAAAGGTCTTAGTTGCAATATTAAACTTTAAGTATGCAACATGTAGTAGTTATAAAATTTATAACCCGGTTCATGCAACCCGAAAATTTTATCTTTCATTCCTTTTAATTTACACTTTAAACCTTGGTCTTTCCATAACTTATGGAAAGACCGTCTTTCAAGAGACGCACTCATTATCGTGAAACTAAATTTATGAACTGCTCAGATATTTCTCAATGAATGACCGGCTTGTACTTTATCTTGCTGTGTCAAACTTGAATCATATACTGCTCTGATATGTTATGTGAATGATCAGCTTGTACTTTATCTTGCTATGTCAAATTTGAATCATCTACAGTCGGATTACCTGTCTCTGATTTTGGGGTCCCCGACGCGATTGTAGTTCGGTCGAAGTCAGTGGGGAACGGTACTCACCGAACCGTCTGATTAGACTGGCTACACGTGGAGTTTCTAGTATCCTAGCATAACCATCTATATCTGATACAAGCTAATAACTGAACATTTGATTGGGCGTGGTTAGCGAGAATGAATTATAGACTGACTGATCGCCTTCGGGCACCACTGAAAAGGTTATGTCTTGTATGTTAGTCAGAGTTTCCATATAGGCACTTGGCAACAACTCGACATTAACCACCCGTTTCCTTTTTAATGTCTGCTAGGACTTATGTGGCTATTTGTTATTTGATATTCTGTGATCACTAAAACTCAACTGGGTAAATACTGGCGATGGAACCTCACTAAGCTAGGAGCTTACCCTAGTTAAACAGCCCTTTTCAAGTGCAGAGGAACTGTAAGAGAAAAGTGCTTTGATGTCTTTACTTCATTTGAGAAAGATCCTGGGTGAACTGTTAGAATTTAACGTGAACTTTAGATCTGTACCAGTTAGGTGAAACTTTCATTTAACACTTGTACTAATCCTTTCACTGTAATAGTAAAGCTAGGATTTGAATTATCCAAAATTGCTTTCGCATAAAATCTATCTACTCGTTACTGCTAGTATTTTTGGTAGCACGTTCAGACCCAACCCGATACTTGTGTTGGGTTTGGGGGTGTTACAGATGTGGTATCAGAGCATTCTCAAACCCAGTAAAGGAAAACTCATACTTACCTTAAATAAAAGAATTTAGAGGGAACTAAATAAATTGTGAATAAAGTAGAGCTAGTTGGGCCCAAACTGTCAAACTAACAAGTTTGTTATTTCGATAAATGGACAATAAAGTAGAGATCGCGAGTAATGATTTTAAGGGACCGTTGAGGTAAATAGACATTCTGGAGCTTTCCCAGAGACATTCATTCCAAGGACGGAAATTATAGACTATTCGCATTGGGTGGAGACTCATGCCTACCCAAATTGGGTCCTGCACGCTTTAGTCATGGAGCGGGCAGAATTAATTAACAGGGTCCTTAGCCTTGAGACCCATGAACAATTAATGAAAGATGCAATATGGGAATAGTGTATGCGTGCCAACGTAGAAGAGGCAAGGGAAAATATGGTGGACACCGAAAACAATCGACTGAAGAACTATAGAATTAGGGAGCTCGGGCAATGGGACATAGAATGACAGGAAGTCATTTGAGAAATGGGCCTAGCTCTGGTAAATGCTCAAGTACTCCAGGGAGGTCTCACCGCTTATCGTAGACAACCGACTGAACCACATTGGAGGCATATTCAAGAGATTCGGGATACAATGGATCAAGCTCTCGCTACACTGCGGGATGATCTAGTGAACCGGGCATGCCCTAGAGTCGAGCGGCAGGAAGGAGGTGGCTCCACTGAAGGTTCAAGGGTCGATTAGATTGGAATATGAATTTTGTTAATAGAATGTGACTTTTGGAACTTGAAGATTTTAAATCTTGCAACAACAGATCCTGCAAGTTAAGATACTAAGCTTAACATATTGTAAGTTGAGTACTAGAACTAGAGTAAGTCCCAGTTTTGACGTTGAAGGACGTCGCTAGCGGACTATGAAGCTATTATAAATATTTTTGTGATGAAGTTGTAGCTATTGTAAATATTTTATGATGAAGATAAAATGAAATATTTTTTGAATTATATTCTTTTGTTTAAGTAACTAAGTAAGGATTAGTATTATCCATAGGGCTAACTGGTTGAGTGTAGGACAATGGAAAGGGAACAAAGGGAAAGTTTAAACTCGCCAATGGGATAGAATCCCCCAACCACTGGGATGGAGTTGTTCGCGAGTCAAGTTACAAAAATATTAAGTCACATGATAGAAAAAGACAATCAAGCTCGACCTCCTGTCAGGGACCAAAGTCATAGACCAGAGACAGAGGATGCGGCCTTGGAACATTTCAGAAGTTTCATTCCCCCAGGTTCAACGGTGGCCCAGATGATGAAGTCACCAAAAATTAGATCGAAATAATGACTCATACTTTCCGGGCCCTGGGATGTACGGATGGACAGAAAGTGAATTTTTCCATATTCCAATTGGAAGAAGCCGCACAAGATTGGTGGAACATAGTACAGAGGAAGTGGGACATGGAGGAAACTCTCAGAACCAGGGAGAATTTTGAAAAGGAGTTTAAGAAAAAGTACATTCCACCTCTAGTTAATGAAAGGAAAGAAGCGGAGTTCATAAACTTGAAGCAAGGCCTAATGAGTATAACAGAGTATGAGGCAAAGTTTTCCCGACTCTTTAAATTTGCAGAGAAGATGGTCTCAACTGATGATGAGCGCAAGAGGAGATTTATCCAAGGTTTAAGGCTGGAGTTGAAGGATGCCTGGCCCCGACATATCAGAATAGTTATACCGCAGCTATCGAATCCGCGTGCAGAGTGGAAGAAACCAAAAATGCCTTACGGGCCATGCCATGCAAGAAGGAAAAATGTGAAATCTCAGTCAATATACACTCCAGGCCTACATGGAGCAAACTTTGAGAAAAACAAGGTCCCTAGGAGAGACATACCCCGACCCCGGCCAGCTCAAAAAGCCCAAGCATCGTCTCGAGAGAAATGACTCAGGTTCATTGCATGTACTGTGAATAAGAAAGCCATGATGAGAAGAATTGCTGGAAGAAGGCAAATAAGTGTCTACGGTGTGGGAGTTTTGAACATAGAATAACTGAGTGCTCGCTAGCTCAGCCAAGTCGCTTGTCTCAAACCATGGGATCCCAGGCATCAGTCGCCAAACCTACTCAGAAAGGAGGAGCAAGTGGGGGCATTCAACCAAAGGTGCAGGCTCGTGTTTATGCATTGGAGGATAATGAAGCTCTGGTTTCGACCGATGTCATTGAAGGTACCTTTCCTATCCTGGGTAAACTAGCTAAAGTTTTGATTGACCCTGGTGCTTCTTATTCTTTTGCTAGTCACTCCTTTGTTAAGAATATGGAAGAGAAAATATAGGACTTACCCCATAAGTTTGAAGTTAGCACTCTCACAAACGATACTAAAATCCTAACTGGATGTGTATGTAGAAACTGTGAGGTAAATGTGGGACGTTGGGAATTGGCCATAAACTTAATTGCTTTGCCTTTAAAGGGATTTGAGGTGATACTTGGCAAGGATTGGCTTGCTAAAAATAATGCCCAGTTAAATTGTCATACGAAGGAAGTTAAGCTGTGTCGACCCGGGGAACCTCCAATTAAAGTTGATGTGGGAAGGACGAGATCATCTTCATTACTAGTTGCTGGAGTCAAGGCTTGACGAATGATTTGTAAAGGATCAAATGGAATATTGGCTTATATCTTGAATAAGCCAATGGACTAGTTAAAGGGAGAAGACATAACTGTGGTCCAAGACTTCCCCGAGGTATTCCCGGAGGAACTTGTAAGTTTACCTCCTGAAAGGGAGACTGAGTTTACCATTCATCTGGTACCAGGAGCCACACCTATTTCTAGAACCCCTTATCGTATGGCACCACTAGAACTACAAGAGTTGAAACTACAACTTGAAGATTTATTGGCTCGAGGGTTCATTCAACCAAGTACCTTGCTCTGGGGAGCTCCAGTATTGTTTGTTAAGAAGAAAGATGGCTCTCTTTGGATGTGTATTGATTATCGAGGCTTAAACCATGTGAAAATTAAGAATAAATACCCTCTTCCCATTATTGATGAGTTGTTCGATCAACTCTAAGGAGAAGTCATATTTTCCAAACTGGATTTACGACAAGGGTACTACCAGTTGAGAGTGAAGAGGGAGGACATACCCAAGACAGCTTTCAATATATGATATGGTCATTACAAATTCCTGGTAATTCCATTTGGAGTAACCAATGCACCCACTGGTTTTATTGACCTCATGCATCGAGTATTTTAGCCATACCTAGACGAGTTTGTTGTCATCTTCATCGACTACATCCTGGTCTATTCCAAATCTCAGCAGGAGCATGGAGGGCATCTAAGGAAGGTATCACAACTGCTTAAAGAGCATAAGTTATACGCTAATTTTAGCAAATGTTAATTCTGGCTAAAACAAGTGCACTTATTGGGGCACGTGATTAGTAAGTAAGGAATATCCCTGGATCCCTCTAAATTCAAGACAATTCTAAATTGGAGGGTGCAGAACAATATTACGGAAGTTTGGAGTTTTCTTGGACTGGCAGGATACTATATGTGTTTCGTTAAAAACTTCTCTAAACTAGCATCCCCTTTATTCTGCCTAACTCGGAAGGGAGTTAAGTTCGAATGGAATAAGAAGACTGAATCCAGTTTCCAATAATTGAAGCAGTGTTTGACCACTGCCCCAATCCTTCCCCTACCTGAGGGAAAGAACAGATTCATATTGTATACTGATGCTTCAGGAGATGGTCTAGGATGCGTATTGATGCAATGGGGCCATGTGATTGCGTATGCATCTCAGAAATTGAAACCTTATGAAATGAATTATCCCACCCATGACCTAGAACTAGCTGTAGTGGTGTTTGCTTTAAACAAATGGCGACATTACTTATATGGAGTCACATTTGAAGTAATGTCAGATCAAAAGAACTTGAAATACCTATTTTCCCAAAAGGACTTGAATATGTGCCAACGTTGGTGGATGGAGTTTTTGAGGGATTATGACTGTGTGATCAATTATCATCCTGGCAAGGCGAATGTGGTAGCAGACGCTTTAAGCCGGAAGGTGAATTTGGCACATATCTGGATAAAGGATACAGAGATGTTATCGCAGGTAGAGAATTGGGAATGCAAAACTAAACCTGACCAACTTATATTCTTCAATCTAAGGGTACAAGCTGTTTTACCCACAGAGATTAAGAAGGCTCAAGAGTCGGATGAATCATTGGTAAAGAAGAAAAAGCTTATCGTTGAAGGGAAGTTTTTGGACTTTGAAGTGGATGGCAAAGGAGTGCTGATCTATAGAGGTAGGCTTTGTCTAACCCGAAATTCAGTGATCACCCAAAGAGTGTTGGAAGAAGCTCACCGATCCAAGTATACGGTGCACCCATGAGGGACCAAAATGTACCGAGACCTGAAACATCGGTACTGTTGGGATAATATGAGGAGAGACATACCAAAATACGTGGTACATTGTTTAGTGTGCCAGCGGGTCAAAGCTGAACATCAGAAACCATCGAGGTTATTACAACTATTGGAGATTCCCGAATGGAAATGGGATCACATCACGATGGACTTTGTGACAGGACTACCCCAAACACCGAAGAATTTTGACGCAATATGGGTGGTGGTTGATAGGTTGACCAAGTTGGCTCATTTTCTACCGATCAACGTTAAATACTCCTTAGAAAGACTGGTTGTCCTATACATGTGTGAAATCAAAAGATTGAATGGGGTGCCGATAAATATTGTGTCCGATAGGGACCCAAGATTCACTTCCCATTTCTGGAGGCAACTGCAAGCAGCATTGGGAACCAAATTGAACTTTAGTACAAGTGCCCATCCACAAACAGACGGGCAGTCAGAGAGAACAATTCAAACCTTGGAGAACATGCACTGGAGCTGTGTTATGAATTTTGGGGGAAGTTGGGACGCGCATTTACCTTTGGTAGAATTTTCTTATAACAATATTTATCATTCGTCCATTGGTATGGCCCCATATGAAATACTCTATGGTAGAAAATGTCGGACACCCCTCTTTTGGGAAGAGGTGGGAGAGAAAAAGATCTTTCCAGTTGCCAGTATACTTTAGATTGAGGAATTTATGGATAAGGTCAAACTGATAAAGCAGCGCTTACAGATGGCTCAAAGTCGATAGAAGAGTTACGCAGACCATTGAATGAGGGATTTAGAGTTCGGAGTGGGTAACCAGGTATTTTTAAGGTAACCCCTCACAAGGGTCTAGCCCGTCATGGTACGAAAGGAAAAGTGAGTCCTAGGTACATTGGCCCTTTCGAGGTCGTACAACGAGTCAGGTCAGTTGCTTATCAACTTAACCTACCTAGCCAGTTGGAAAAATTACATAATGTTTTCCATGTGTCCCTTCTAAAGAAGTACCACCCTGACCCCAAAAACGCATTAAACCATGAAGACTTAGAAGTGAATGAAAAGCTGATGTATGAGGAAAATCATTTAAAGATATTGGATCAAGAAATCAAGACCTTACGAACTAGGGCGATTCCTATGGTTTTGGTGTTGTGGAGAAATCACAAGGTCGAGGAAGCAACTTTGGAGTTGGAAGCTGACATGAGGAATACTTACACAGAGTTGTTCATAGGAAATGGGAATTTTGGGGAAGAAATTCATTAAAGGGAGAGGGGGAGATTGTGAAAACCCCGACCTTGATGGAGTTAGGATAAATGTAATAGTTAAATTTTAATCAAATATTTCAATCTCTCATCTAATTTCCCGAAAAAAAATAAAAATAAAAATACCGAAAGGAGAGAGTCGGGCAAGCGGACGTGAAAATTTATCCAAAAGTGAATTCGGCAAGTGGACGTAGGAACTTATCCAAATAAGGGTTAAATGGATAAAATTCTAGGTTTAGGTGTCAGATCCTATGGTTTCATCTAGTCAAAATACCGGTTACTTCCTTCTCAAAGAATTACAGCCTTAAAATATTTCTTACCAAAGAATAGCGGTTAAGCGGTGGTAACGTAGAAAATGGAGGTTGCTCAAGTCAAGTCTAACTAAGGTGAGTGTTTTCATCGCCTTAGCACGAGCTGAATTTAAAGGAGTATATATATATATATATACACATATATATATATATATATGTATAATGATACCACCAGAGAGCTTTACCTCTCAAATCCCCACCTATTGAACCCTTCACCTCTCAAACCCTATTGAAAAATTCACCTCTCGAACCCTTACTGAAACTGTCACCTCTCGAACCCCTGCTGAAACCATCACTTCTCGAACCCCTACTGAAATCTTCACCTCTCGAACCCCTACTGAAATTGTCACCTCTCGAACCTACTGAAAACTTCACCTCTCAAGCCTACTGAAAACTCCACCTCTCGAACCCCTACTGATAACTTCACCTCTTGAACCCCTACTGAAACTGCCACCTCTCGAACCCCTACTAAAACTGTCACCTCTCGAACCTACTGAAAAATTCACCTCTTGAACCCCTACTGAAACCATCACCTTTTGAACCCTACTGAAAACTTCACCTCTCGAACCCCAACTGAAATTGTCACCTCTCAAACCCTTACTAAAAACTTCACCTCTCGAACCCCTACTGAAACTATCACTTCTCGAGCTTCTCCAGGCCACCACACAAAGAAAAATAAAAAATAAGTAGAACAATAACCAATTCGTACGATGGTGTTAACTGAGTGAGTTAGGTTGGAGAGCCAACCCACTTAGCCCAGTGAGTTGACCTAGTTGATACGTCGAGTCAGTGAGTCGGGCTGGGGAGTTGACCCACTCAGCCTAATGTGCCGAGTCTGCTCAACGATTTTACCAAGTCTTACAGCACCACCGTTGACCACTTCTTCACCAGGGAACAAGTCAACACCCGCACCGACCCTTTCTACTGGTGAGTTCGTAAGACAGTGGATCTCTGGTTAACATGGATAGCCACCAATGCATGCGATAAAGTCAACTCAGCGAGTTGGGTTGGAAAGTCGACCCACACAGCCCAGTGAGTTGACCCAGTTGTTACGTCAACTTAGCAAGTCGGAATGGAGAGTAAACCCACTCAGCCCAGTGAGTTGACCTATTTGATACACCAAGTCAGTGAGTTGGGTTAGAGAGTTGACCCACTCAGCCTAATGAGTTCACCCAGTTGATACGCAAAGTCTTTCCAGCGATTCCACCAAGTCTTACAGCACCACCGTTGACCACTTCTTCACTAAGGGATGAGTCAACACTCGCACTGACCCTCTCTACCGGCGAGCTCGTAAGACAGTGGATCTCCAGTCAACATCGATATCCACCCCAGTAGCTTCCCTAGGTGGTGAGTCGACTGTGGTGATGAGTCGGAGCCGGTGAAAGGAGCACAGATGAACATAATGCAAATTGAGGCCCGATAATCAATTTTGGTCGAGGTGCCCTAGCTAGAGACACCTCGGAGGCCCATCTTCCCTTGCAGGCTCAGTGGCCCCCCGACAATCACCATCTTCTCCAGTGAATACATCAGTCGAGAACAAGGAAGCACACTGACAAAAGGCACGCATGATGCAACTCCCTGACGATGGAGATGTAGTTCCCAAACAAGTACGATGTCATGGGAATGCCATAGGCCCTTCTCTAGAGCAACTCCGACAAAAAGAAGAAAAGAAATTGTTTGGCCTTAAGTGGAAGAATCCCGCTGGAAAGAGAAGAAAAGAAAAGAAAAATAAAAAAGAGAAAGAAGAAAGGAGAGAAGAAGGAAAAGAAAAAGAAATGGAAGAGAAAAGAAAAAGGCTCGACAAAGCCCCGGTAAAAAGGACCCAAGGTGGAAAAGGGAAGGAGTCTGGTTAACCCGTCTCCACTCGGTGTCGTCAAATTGTAGCTAAATTAATCCAAGCGAAGGCGTTCCAAATGAACGAAATGATGGTCAAATTTATTTTTCTCTCAAACTTACTACTAAGATACCTCTGGGGAAGTTAGTGGCAAGACCAGGTTTATCCATAGAGATGTTAGGGTTTAATAGTCAACTGCACACAACCACACACATTGTCAATCTGTCTATGTGCTAGGAATAGTTAGGTATTGCAAAATGGGGTTTTAGATTTTTCATTAACAACTATGAACATAGGAGATAACAAAAGAAAAAACTATATATACAAGCACTTGGGGAATATTTGCGTAACATGATTGACTTGGGGATATCCAACTCAAAGTAATTTTTTGGCTACCGATCGTGCACCCCAGTGACTTCTAATAACTCTTTCATTAACCTCTCAAATGAGGTAATATGCTTAATCCAATGTTACACTTCATGATCTACTTCATTTTGCGTGCGTTAATCGATGCATTTAACATATTTTTAGTTAATTTTTCTCGAAGGATTTCGAGTATTAGTTGAGTTTACCTGCCAAAGGGTTTAGACGGCCATGTTTGGTTTTCTAATTTAAATCCTACATTTTGTAGAATTAAATGGTACTAATGAACATCTTGTATCCACAATCTCCTTGATCTTTCTTTTGATCATCTTTAGTAGGTCGTATGTGGGTACGTTTTGTTTACATTCTATGTGAAGGTGGTTCGTAAGTGCGGTAGAAGATATTGAATGCAGTTCGCAAGAACGGTAGTAGAGATGAAGGTCATTCACCTCTAGAATGGTAGTAGACAAAGGCCACTATCTCCAATGCATGGTAGAGAGAGATTGAAGCCAAAGATAGGCGGTTATGAAGTTCATAGTGGCCAACGAAGAAACGGGGAATCGTGGTCCAATGAGTTAAGCATCAGTCCGAGAACGATCCAAGAAGAAATAGCCTTCAAGTCTAGGTCCATTAGATTTATCTTCTCGAGTACTATAAAATCGACTACTAAAACTCTCAATTAGGACTAATGGTTTTCCCGTAGTGAAGGACACTAGTTCAGTCGACCAAAGCACCAATGAGACGGCGCTGGCCGTGCATAGTTTGGCACCAACGGCCTGCGCCAAAGGAGACGACCCATCCATGGAGACCAACGCCAGGCAGTGGCAGAACCCATGCTGACATGATGGGCCGCCAAGCACAAATGGAAGGATCCCTCCACACGGCTAAGTATGGGCGCGAGATGTCCTATTTAGGCATCTCATGCCATTCCAAGTAATTATGCCGAGACCAGCATGCGGGATGTGGGAATTTATGCAGTCCACACCAAGTTTTATGAGCAAAGAACCAAGTCTGACCACGGCCCGCCCCAACAGCTACGGGCGTAGATCAGGAGCTCAAGATTCAGCACTCTAATGGCATCCCACAGGAGACGGCACTGCCTGCACCAGTGACACACAAGACCCGCACCAACCCCAGCACCCAGTGCCACATTGAAATATGTGCCATGCTCAAGAACTGGCGCCCCACACCCATGAAGCGGCGCGACCCGCGCCAGGTCTTGCGCCCTGCACCAAGTATAGCCATGGGCTGCATTAACTGAGACATCTCGCGCCGGGCATTGGCTTAGCTAGGATTTACCCTACTCTGGCCTATTTTGGTCCTATTTTTAGGCCCAATCTCCTACTACTATATATAGAATCTTAGTCTACTAAATTTTTATACTTGATACTCATACTTAGACTTTAGTTCAATTTTTAAATTTCACTTTCAAGAGTAGAGAAGATTCTCTCCTAAGAAAAAATTTTCTTCTTTTTATTTTAGTTTGATCCTAAGATGTGGAATTCAAATCTATATTTGAGTTCCAAGTCTAGGGAGTAGTTTTTATAGCTTGGGGATAAATTGATGTGAGTTGGTTATATCTTTATGCCTTTTGAGATTCTATAGTTCCTCCTAATTTTGTGTTCATAATATTATTGTGATTTTCTTCTGAGTTTGAATGCATGAATATTACACCACATATAAGCACACACTATAGGCTGTATTCATGCTAGGTGCACATATCGATGGCCCCATGGGAAAGGAAACCTGGATGTTTGAATGGGTGGAGGAGAACGAGTATGCGTGAGTGTGTACATGGGAGATTCGAGGTCACCCTGATCCATTTACCATCGCACTAGTCTTTAGCCAACTTTGTAAAGTTGTCCGATGGGTTCCAGGTAGAGATAGCTTAATTAGTAGCAAGCTAGGGTTATAAGAAACCCTAGTATCACAGATAAGGTGGCTACGATCCTTGTTCCTAATTGATAGGACTTGAGGGGAGTAGTTGCATTCGTGGTGGAAGCCCAGGATGTAATCGTACGGGGGAGAATCAGACCAATAACAATGGTTGGACCTTCTTGTACTCCCCTAATTATGATGACGGTGTCGCTGGAGGGTTACAAGAGCACCCTCCGTGACAGGGATGGGAAAGTGTATGACATCGGCCACACCACGTGTTATGGACACACTATTAGGTTTTCTTAGATCTTTATGTGAAATAATCGAGGATAGAAGCATTAGATTTACTAAGTCACTCAATGATTTCCCCAAGTGCTAGTTTTAAATTGTAGTTGTGTTCTTTTACTTTGCATGTTTTGTAGTTGCTAAATTGAAAATCCAAACCCCTTCCCCCCTTTTCAAGTTTTCTTTACTAGTTATTCCTTTCACTCGTATGGATTGACGATCCATGTGAGGGTGTGTTTTAGTTTGGTACATTAGACCTAGCATCTCTGTGGACAAACCTAGGGTTTGCCGCTAACTACCCTCTAGGTAGCATAGCAGTGAGATTAGGGTGCAGAACTATAAATCTCTATCTTTGACCACCACCATTGGCTTGGGTCAATTAACTATAATTAACAGCCCTGGGTCGAGATGATTCAAATTTTGGCACCACTGCCGGGGACACTATCAGTTTAGGTATCAACTTAGGCACAAAGCATTAGTACAGTAGTTAGTGTAGCTTTTATTTGTTTGTTGTTGATTCTTGGTTGGAGCTGTTGATTTAGTTATTTTGTTATCTTTTTATCTGTTTGCTAGTGTTGTATTCGGAAGGGTATTGTTGGCCCTAGTTTATGGTACACACCCGTGCCACTAATCTAGGCGTCTTACACTACCTGCCTAAGAACACAGGTGGTCGGAGGAGAAGGAGGCGGAGAACTAAAGCACAAGTTCAACCGAGGTAAGAAGTAATAGTAAAAGGTCTGTTAGAAATGGCAGAAGACAACCGCACCCTACATGAGCTTATGGCACCCAACTTGGAGAATCAACCTCTTTGTGTCACCTTCCCGCTATTACCCGTCAATGTGAGATGTGAGCTTAAGAGTGGCATGATCCATTGCCTTCCTACTTTCTATGGATTGGAGAGTTAGGACCCGAACAAGTATCTTTTAGAGTTCCATTTGGTGTGCATGAACATGAAGCCCCCGGGAGTGTTCAAAGATGACTACAACCTTAGAGCCTTCCCATTCTCCCTGCAAAGTAGTGCCAATGATTGGCTCTATTACTTATCACCAGGGTGTATTGGATCGTGGATGGACATGAAGAGGAGATTCCTAGAACAGTACTTTCCGACGTCCAAGTCGGACAAGTTGAAGAAACAGTTATCGAACATCACTCAAGGTGCCACGAGAGTATGTACGATTATTGAGAGTGCTTTAAGCAACTTTTGGCAAGTTGTCCTTACTGCCCATTTAAAGAAATATATTTGGTGTACTACTTCTTTGAGGGATTGTGCAACAAAGACATGCAGATCTTAAATGCCGCATGTAACAGTTCAATAGCGAACAAGAGTCCCAAGGATGAAATGGAACTTTTTAAATAAATATCAAATGGTATGTGGAAATTTGGAGCTAGATCGAGAGTGAAAGCCTTGGATGAACCCACACACTCACCTAAGTTGGAGGAGCAGGTCCAAGCTCTTGCTTCCATGATGAATGAGCTTTTGCGAGGAAAGGTGCATCAAGTCCAAGTGTGTGGAGTTTGCATTCTCAACAACAATTCTGAAGTATGCCCCATAGTCGTAGATGATCTACAAGAGGTGGAGGCAATTAACTACAACAATCAAGAAATATCTCAATTTGCGAGGGGTCAACCACAAGGTTCCAAGGGAACCAAGGAGATGCAAAGCCGAACCCCTATGCAAATCCAAGTGGTGACCGATGATGCAAACATTCAAAAAGTCTTTGAATAGGTCGAGTTAACCATCCCTATCTTGGAATTAATTGTACATGTGCCATCTTATGCTAAATTTCTTAGAGTTGCATGCACAAACAAAAGGCATATGACAACTAAGAGATTAGGACATTTGAAAATGGGAGGTGTCGCCGTTTTAAATCATAGGAATATGCCTAATAAATGCGATGATCCCGAAATGTTTTCTATCTCTATCTCTTTACGTGGCAAACGGAACATGCCATGATAGATCTAGGTGCATCCACTAATGTTATCTCATTAAGTCTATATGAACGCCTAGAAATAGGTGAGCTTAGGGATACTAGAGTAATTTTCCAACTTGCTGATCATTCCCAGGCTAGTTCCCGTGGACTAGTAAAAGATGTGATGGTGCAAGTTGTCAAGTTGGTTTTTTCGGCGGACTTTTTTTGTCTTAGATGTAGTGCATGACGGAAGTGAACCCCCTATACTTTTGGGGAGACCTTTTCTCAAAATGTCTAAGACTAAAATCAATGTCCACTTGGGAACCTTAACTCTAGAAGATGACATGGATAGAGAGGAATTTGATATCTATAAGTCTAGGCATGATTCAACGAGGTCATCCTTGATGTGTAAATGTGTAACCATATGTGATGAGCATGATGAGTCTTCTTGCATGACAAATGAGCATGAATTTTTTAGTGAATCCCATGTTAATGATAATGATGATGATTTCGATGAATTGAACATGCAGTGGATAATATGTTGGTACTAGATTGTTTTTCTATGCTAACCAATTTGCAGTAGGAAAGAGAGATAATCGAGGGTTTAAAACATCCTCGACCTCCCTTAGTCCCCAAAATGACATTCACGGATTCAATGATAGCGAGACATGGAGATTCATTCCTATTGGCGGAAAAAAGGTCTGAATGTAAGGATGGCTCGTTGTGGAGACCTCTCCACAACGATGTCATCATGGGTGGAGTCCTCGATGGCGATTACGGAGACCCACCAGTAAGTATGTTTTATTAGAATTCATGAAAGAAAATAATTCGTGAGGACGAAGATAAATATACGATGTTTGTTTTGCTTTCATGTTTTGATTAGTGAGTAGATAGTGTTTGTACGAATGTTATTTTGCTATGTGGATTTTTGAAATGAAACTCTTGATGGTTTGGAAATTTGAGTTCGAGACTCGTGATTGTGCTTTGAATGAAATTAAATTGGACGGATGACATTGTCTTTTGAAAAAGAGGAAAAAATCGAGGATTAGGAAAGGTTGGTGGATGCCTCGCGCCAAGTAGGCCGGCGCGAGGCTATCCTTCGTGTCAGGATTGGAACGACACGAGGCTATGCCTCGTACCAGGAGGTTTGGGGCAAGGCTATGCTTTACGCCAGGCACCCATTTTGTGCACTACACCAATTTTTCAATTTTCATTGTTCCGATAATGCACATTTTCAAAAATTCTGATTCTTAAATTCAAAATTGCATTTTTGGTTCAAGAATTTTGGAATTCCCTAATTCCTTAAGATTTTTTAAAATACTTCCAAATCCCTTGGAATTAATTGGCTTGTACTATTGTCCCCTAAATTGAGCATTTTAAAATTCCATTCTTATCCAAATTGTACCTCTCACCCTAGTGACCTAGGCTGGAATTCCATTTCCATTGTACACTTCTCCACCTAATTCTTTCATTTGACACATTCTTTTTTCTCAAGAAACACTCATTCTTACACTCTTGGTGAACTCAAAATATTGAAACTTTTCTTCCAAAAGTTGGCAATTTTTTCTTCTTCTTTTGTGGTTCTTGCAAATCCTAGATTCAAATTTTGGGTAACCCATTGAACTCTATGTTTATATGCTTTATTTGACATTGTGGTGGTGTTATTTGAAGCATGAATCTTCAATGAGTGTGTTGTGAGATATATGTTTGAGTTTGGATTTGTATGCATGATCTTATGTTGAAGAGGATATTGGGAAGATTGATGTGCTATTATGCTTGAGATATGATCTTTGGTGTTGGGTGATTTGGGAGAGAGTGAATATTGGTTGCATGATTTAATTGAATGGGTTGGTGATAACTTACATGGGATTGATGTTTGATGAGGAATGTTCTTGTTTGAATAGCCCATATGCTTTGAGTATCGTGTTATAAATGCTTGGGTTATTTGGGAGAATGTTTTCCCATTGAATTGTAAGTCATGCTTTGTTTATGATCATATCACCACTCTTTTCCTCATTTTGTTAGTATGCCACCTAAGAAGAATGCCTCGGAGAAGGGCAAGTCCACTAGGGGTGAGAAGAGGAAAAAGTCGACGAAGGGTGCAAACCCCGAGCCAAAAAATTCCATTCTTCGTAACCCCGCATTTGTGACCGAGGAGTTTATGGGTTTATCCAACATTTTCGAGACTGCAGCCCGGATGTGGAGGAACTTGAGAGAACTGAAGAGAAGTATTTTGGAGACGGGGTTTTCTTGCAAGGACACCTTGGAGGCTCTAGGTTTACTCAAGCCGGTCATTTACATGTTGAGCCGAGTAGGTCTAGAGGTGTTTCTCGAGAAACACTCCAAGACATACATTAGGTGGACCCTAGAGTTCCCAGCTACTCTATGGATGATGATGGACACAAGGTGATCAAATTCAACTTGGACGACAAGGAGTACAAGATGACCCACCGGGAGGTTACGCGAGCCTTTGGGTGAAGGTATTGCAAGGAGATCGAGAAGACACACCGCTAAGGGTTACCAATCTCTCTTGGGCGCTTTTGAGTGCAACTGACGGGCACGGATCATAAGCATATGTGTAAGAGTACCACCATAGTTCATTCGGCATTCCGTTATGCTTACTGTTATTTTGCTATGGGAGTCTTTTACCATGGCACACTAACGCAATATTCGGGTTTGGATGTTCATTGTCTTTGGGCAATGACTCCCGAGGGTAACTTTTACCCAAAATTGGTAGTGTACTTTGTGCAGGAATGCTTAGTGATGGGAGACAGGAAGAGTGGTAAAATCTCTATGGGAGGCATGGTTGGTCTTTTGATGGAGTATATAGGTCACCCGGTCACACAAAGGACTCTAGCTAACTTAGGGAGATCGGGCACATGGTACAACATTGAGAAGTTAGCTAAGGCATCTATAGTGGGATCGATGACATCAGAGGGTAGATATGTATGGCTTTATGGTGAAACGAGCACGTGTAGCTTTATGATCCTTCCACAGCCGGAGCGCACCGCCATTGACCATGACACGTGCTTGGATAACCTACTTATTTCGCCAGACCAGAAGTTTGAGAGAGAAGTCTATAAAGTTGTAGCAAACCAGGAGTTAGATGTTGAGGAGACCGAGGGTGAGTCCACTTCGAGAGCACCCTCTAGTCACCCTCACTTATCTACGAACATCATTGACCACTTGCATTCACTTGGGGACAAGCTTTCTAGCTCCATTCAAGTGTTGAAAGAGTTAGTCCAAGCGTTATGGGGAATGCAATCTCAAGTGGAAGATCTCAGCTCGCAGATGGATAGCTTTAAGGGCACACTACAAGCAACCAGGTACATGGATAGGAGCTTTGCAAGTCATGAGGACGAAGGCCTTTCGGGGCCGCGAGAGTGAATACCACTATTCTACCTACCTCACCTATGTTTTGACATTATATTTTGTGCATTGGACACTTTGCATGGGAAACGTGTGGAGAGGGATTAGTGCGCACTTAGGGAGTTTTTCATTCTTGGATTTCCTTGGTGCATTTCACAATTTTCTGTGGTAGTTTTTCTTGTTAGTTTGTGATGTTGATTTTTTTTTTAGGGATGATTTTGGATGAACATTTGGTGGTATGACATGCTATGCTAGGGATTTCTGGTTTACATGGGATAGGATGTTTTTAGAAATTGGTGGTGTATTTTTAATGTGACTATTTTTTGTAGTATGAAGCCCACTTTTGGAGCATTTTTGTGCTACACCAAAAAAAATTGGAAAACTTTAAAAAAAATGAAAAAAATACAAAATACAAGTCGAAAACTAGAAAGGGAGACTTGGGTAACATTAGAAAAGGCCCGGATAGGTCAAAAGGCCTAGGTAAAAATGAGAGGCTAGGCCCGGTTAGGCTTACGAGCCTAGGAAAAAATGAGAGACCGTGTGGAAAAATGTGAGAAGTGAGTACCCTTTGTGTGATAAAACTAGGAAGAAAATCCAAAAGGCCTCCCAGGCATAATGAGAGAAATTGAGAGAAAACAAAAAAACTAGGATGAATGCATGCTTCCGCGGTGGATTGTTTTTGAAGACTACTCTTTGATTGCTTTTGGATCATTTCGGGAAAAGTAAGCTAGCTTGACACTTATCTTTTTGGTTTACCTTCTTCCACACTTTACTCTGGGGTGGTTTCATTACTTATTTCTTTCGAGGAGTGTGAGAGTTGTGAGATTCTTACTTTCTTGGGGGAAACAAGGTAATCTTGGAATAAGTTTAATGCCTCGGTTAACTTCTTTTTGTACGCTGCATTTTGCTTGATATTTTTTCTCATCTTTTATTTACTCAAAGACGAGTAAAGGGTTAAGTATGAGGAGTCTAATCTGTTTCATTTTTCATGCATTAACCAATGCATTTGACATAATTTTTTAGTTACTTCTGCTTGGATGATTGCTAGTATTAGTTGAGTTTACGTGAAAATGAGTTTAGACGGCCATGTTTGGTTTTCTTGTCTAAATCCTGCGTTTTGTAGACTTCATTGATACATATGGACATCTCGTATCCATGTGCTCCTTGATCTTCCTTTTGATCATCTTTTGTAGTTCACCCGTGGGTACTTTTTATTTACATTCTATATGAAGGCCGTTCGTAAGGGCGGTAGAAGATATTGAAGGCCGTTCGCAAGAACGATAGTAAAGACGAAGGCCATTCACCTCTAGAATAGTAGTAAATGAAGGCCACAATGACCAATGCATGGTAGAAGGAGATTGAAGCCAAAGATAGGCGGCTACAGAGTTCATAGTGGCCAACAGAGAAACAAAGAATTGTGGTATGATGAGTTATGCCTCAGTCCAAGAACGATCCAAGAAGAAGTAGCCTTCAAGGCTGGTTCAATTGGATTTGTTAACTCAAGTACTATAAAATCGATTACTAAAACTCTCAAATCAGACTAACAGTTCTCCCAGAGCAAAGGAAACTAGTTCAGCCGGCCAAAGCACCTAAGAGATGGTGCAGGCCATGCGTGGTTTGGCACAAATAGACGACGCCAGACACGACGGGCCGCCAAGCATAAACCATATGACCTCTCCACGTGGCTAAGTATGGGCGAGGGATGTCCCATTTTAGGTGTCCCACGCCATTCCAAGTCATTATAGCGAGACCAGCATGCAGGATGTGGTTACGTGGCCTGTGCCAAGTCTAACCAATGCCCGCTCCAATGGCATTTAACGCGGATTAGGAGCTCAAGATTCAGCACTCTGATGGCACCCCACAGAAGATGACATGGCTCACGCCAGTGACAGACGCGACTCACGCCAACCTTGGCACCCTGCACCATGTTGAACATCTGTGCCATGCTCAAGAACTAGTGCCCTTCGCCCATGAAGCGGCGTGACCTGTGCTAGGCCTCGCGTCCCACACCAAGTACGACCATGAGCCTCGTCATCATTGACGCCCCGTGCCAGGCGGCGGCTGAGCTAGGGTTTACCCTATTTAGGCCTATTTTTAGGCCCAATCTCCTACTATATATATATATATAATCTTAGTCTACTAGGTTTTCATACTTGATACTCATACTTAGACTTCAATTTTTAGATTGCACTTTCAAGAGTAGAGGAGATTCTCTCCTTAGAAAACTTTTTCTTCTTTTTATTTTGCTATGATCCTAAGATTTGGAATTCAAATATATATTTGAATTCCAAGTCTAGGGAGTAGTTTCTATAGCTTGGGGATAAATTGATGTG
The DNA here is from genome assembly GCA_037428765.1 of Rubia yunnanensis. Classification (NCBI taxonomy): domain Eukaryota; kingdom Viridiplantae; phylum Streptophyta; class Magnoliopsida; order Gentianales; family Rubiaceae; genus Rubia; species Rubia yunnanensis. The sequence continues at coordinate 55,503,127 of CM075069.1, read as the reverse complement.
ACTTGGTTATATCTTTATGCCTTTTGAGATTCTATAGTTCCTCCTAATTTTGTGTTCATAATATTATTGTGATTTTATTTTGAGTTTTAATGCATAAATATTACACCACATATAAGCACACACTTTGGGTTGTATTCATGCTAGGCACATATATTAATGCCCCCTTGGGACGAAAAACTTGGATGTTTGTATGGGTGGAGGGGAGCGAGTCTGCATGAGTGTGTACACGGGAGATTCGAGGTCACCTTGATCCACTTACCATCGCACCAGTCTTAGCCGACATTGTAAAGTTATCTAACAGGTTCCAGGTAGAGATAGCTTAATTATTAGCAAGCTAGGGTTACAAGAAACCCTAGTATCACAGTTAAGGTGGATACGATCCTTGGGCCTAATTGATAGGACCTGACGAAAGTAGTTGCATTCGTGGTGGAAGCTCGGGATGCAATCGTACAAGGGAGAATTAGACCTACAACAACGGTTGGACCTTGTTGTACTCCTCTAATTATGATGGTGGTGTTGATGGAGGGTTGCGAGAGCACCCACCGTGACAGGGCGGGGAAGTGTATGCCATTGTCCACACCACGTATTATGGACACACCATTAGGTTTGCTTAGATCTTTATGTGAAAGAATAGAGTATAGAAGCATTAGATTTAACAAGTCACTCAATGATTTCCCCAAGTTCTATCTTTAAATTGTAGTTGTGTTCTTTTACTTTGCATATTTTGTAGTTGCTAGATTTAAAATCCAACCCCCCCCCCCCTACACCCTCTCATTTGCATGTTTTCTTTACTAACTATTCCTTTCACTCATACCGATTTACGACCCGTACAAGGTTTTGTTTTAGGTTGGTACACTAGACCTAGCATCTCTATGGACAAACACAGGGCTTTCCACTAATTACCCTCTAAGTAGCATAGCAGTGAAATCGGGGTGCGGAACTATAAATCTCTATCTTTGACCAACACCCTTGGCTCGGGTTAGTTAGCTACAATTAACTACCCCGTGTCGAGGTGGGTCACTTCAGAAAGTTGCTGTAAATATCCCCTCTTATATATCACTTTGTTGTTTATCGTATATTTTGATACTTTTACCCTGATTCTTCTGGTGTCCACTCTATCTAAGGAAAACTTCCATCTTTTGGATACCTTACATTAGGTGTAATCCATTTCTCTACCTTATTAATTTCCATGACCTCCTCCTCCTTATAAATGCGTTTCTTTAGCACTTCCACCAACAACGGCTTTCGGGACTATATGATTACATCTGTCGATGCTAATTTACTTAAGGCATCAAATGTTTTATTGAATTCTTTTTGAACCTAGGTCAAGGTATACTATCTGAACTTTATAAAAATCGGCTGCACCACTTCCAAATATCTTTGGAGATTACATTCCTGAGCCCCATGCCCCCCACCCCCGACTTGCTGAACAACTATTCGTGAATCATTGTAGATATTCAAGTTTACAACATTGAGATCTCTGACTAATCAAAGAACTGTGATTGAAGCATCGTAATCCACTTCATTATTATTGGTTTTGAAGTCAAAATGAAAAGTGTAGGAAAAGTCTTGCCCAGCTAGACTTGTAACGAGAAATCAAACACCGCTTCCTCCTGAATTTGATGAACCATAGACTAGCAACTTTCAAGTTTATGACATTATTTGGATAAATCATTCGAAACTATCTTCGTTGTTTCAAATATGAAATCAACAAGAGCTTTCCATTTTATGGAATTCCTAGGGCTAAGTTGGATGTTATGCTCCATTTCATCACCCTTCTTGAATATTTTGGCTTAAGCACCATCTGTCAAATTTTATGATTGGTTGGCAAGACAATTATGTGAGATTTAAAGTAAGGCCCAGTTTTCGTTGTGCATGTACTAAAGCCAGTTCATCCTTTCAAGAGTCGTGTAGAATGTTTTAAGCTCTTGTAAAACCTTGTTGATGGAGTTGATGGGATGTTGTTGCTAATTACGTTTTTTTATCAGACTACATTGGTGAATTGAGGAAAAAAAATATGTACAAATATAATACATCCCCTTTTCTTGCTTCATCAACGTCGTCAAAATCTTGAGATGTTTTAGTTGTTGCAAAAATTCTTTGCATTGTTCTTTCCACTCATACTTCTTGCTTTCATTAATATGTTAAAGAAATGAAAATGGATCTTAGAACCATTTGATATAAACCTGGTCAAGGCAACAAAGGGACTTGTAATTCTTTGAACATCCCTGACCGTCTTAGGAGGCTGCATCGGGATGATGGCCTCCACTTTTTCCAGGTTGACGTCAAAATTTCAATTTCAAAATATGAAACCCAAAATATTCTGCTCCCATGCTGATGACACACTTCGAATGGGTTAAGCTTCAAATTGGTCTTTTAGAGCTCTTCAAATTATTCTTACAGGTTAAGAAGGAAATTTTTGTAACATCCGATCTTAACAACCATATCATCTACATGGATTTCCATGTTCCACCCTACATGATTTTTGGACAGCTTATCTACTAAACTATGATAAGTTTCTCATACATATTTCAACCCAAAGTGCATCTTCTTGTAACAAAATGTTTCGGTGTTGGTTATGAAAGAAGTTTTATTCTTATCATTATCCGCTATTCATATACGGTGAAAATATGTAAGCTTCATAGAAACCCAAGACTTCGTAACCAATAATGACCCCACGAGCTTATCGCGGGGGGGGGGGGGGCATGATAGCCTTCTTTTGGGAAATACATATTCAAACATGTGAACTCAATGCACATCCTCCGTCGGGTTTCTTTATTTTAACCAGGTTTTCTATCCACTCCAGGTATATTACCTATTGAATAACATTAGCTTTTAAAAGCTTCAACACTTCTTCCTTGATTGTCTGTATGCATTCATGGGCGAAGAATCATTTATTCTTCGGAACGATATTGATCATCATATCAATGTTGAGTTTGTACATAGCCAGCTATAGCGAAACTTCTGTCAAGTCTGCACACTCGAAGAGAAAATGTCAATGTTGTCATCCAACAAGTTCTCAAGTTGTCTTTGAAAATAATATGGCATAGCTTTCTAGCTTCTACCGTGCCATATGATCAGATTAACACCTTTTTCAATTCTCAAGGAGTTTTTTCCCCATGGATTGCTTTGACTCCTTTCACTCTATTCACCTTCTTCACAGCTATCATTATGCAATTTCTTTCCATCACATGATCTCCTCTAACCAAATACAAGCTTTTTTCTGTAGGGAACTTTATTACGAGAGGATACATTGACCATTTTTATTTAATTGATTCATCCACGACCTCCCAATAATAACATTAAACAATGAGGGGGTGTCCTTCTCGAAAAAATTCCAAAACATTGTTGTGCTCTTTTTGCCTCCCCCCCCAGTCTGTTGTAACATTGTTATTCTAAGGGGTATCATGTTCTTCTTGTAAATCCAGATAGAGCCGATGTTGACTTATGCATGGTTTTTTTCCGCTAATCTATAATTGGTCAAAACAACTGGAAAACATGACCTCTATCCCAGTTCCATCATATATGAAAACTCTCCCCACGAGAGAATTTCCCATCATTACTGAAATCACCACAGTATTCTTATGTGGGGTTTGAATTGGAACAACATATTCTTCTGAATAAGTGATGTTTCATCGGGTCACAGTCGCTTGTTCATTGACTCTGTAAGCGGTACATATCGAATTTAGGCTTTTATCAAAGTGGCTGGTACTCTATCTCCAGTGATCCCTTTAATAACTTATTAGTGATTATAGATACATAAAATAAGAGTAGATCAAACTTAGGGGTCAAAGCATAATATTATTTTTCTGGGGTCCTATTTAATAGCACCTTTGAAGTTGATGGGCTACTTGAAATTAGTTAAAAAAGACTCCTTCCTCCGTTGTACGCTCCACCCCCTCTCTTCACCGGCACAGAGGCCTCAATTCCATTGTACATTCCTCTCTTGGAACCCTTACCGGCGATGTGGCGTAGGTGGTGGAGACGGTGATAAAGATGTAGAAGAACACTATTTTGATCCCCAAATTGACAGCCTTATGAAAAATGAAAAAACCCTATCTCCTAGTCAGGTTTCACAACTTCTGTTGGTTCACCGTCTCTGATTTGTGGACTCTATCCCTTCTCTGATTCCATCCCGCTCGTGGTGCAATGCTGCATCGTCACCATTTCCATCCTCACATAGGATTTGGTACATCCACGATGATATCTCAAAAGAATGGATCTAGTTTCACATTTCCCCGATGATTCAGGGTGACTTCATACTGAAGAGCACCCAGGGGGTCATTGGAAAACCTAGGATGTTCCAAGTCAAAGATAATACTTATATGTTGCTCCCTAGTTTACTCCTAACTACCAAGAATAGTAGCTAGTGGTAAGTTTGAGTGTCATCTACAGAGACCAGTGGGTTTAAATGATACTGACCCGCCTCCACCCAGGGTCGTTAAAAACGTAGCATAGAATTAACCCGATCGGAGGCTTTTGGGAATGTCAAAGATAAGATTTAAAGTTCTGCACTCGTTCCCACTGCTACGCTACCGATAAGGTAGTTAGCGGTAAGCCTTGAGTTTGTCCACAGAGATGCTAGGGCTCAAGTAACAACTAAAAACACAACCACATACGGGTCATCAATCCCTACAAGTGAAAGGAATAGCTAGTAAATGCATACAATAAAGGGGGGGTTGGTTTTTAAAATTATCAACTACAAAGCATAAAACTAAAAAGCGAGTAGTCTAATTAGCTAAGCACTTAGGGAGTTATTGTGCAACATGGTTAATCTAATGTTTTGATCCTTGATTCATTCACATGTAAGATACACTAGACAACCTAATACAGTGTCCATAACATGTGGTGTGGCCAATGGCATACACTTCTCCGTACTTGTCATCGCCATCATAATTAGGGAGTACAACAAGGTCAGACTATTGTTGTAGGTATGTTTCTCCCCCGTGCAATTACGTCTCGGGCTTCTACCAAGAATGGACTACTTCCTTGGTCCTATCAATTAGGCCAAGGGGTCGTTGACACCTTATCTATGATACTAGGGTTTCTTACAACCCTAGTTTGCTACTTTTTAACTATCTCTACGCGTAACCTCTCAGACTACTTAACGTAATCAGCTAAGACTGGTGCGATGGCAAATAAGTTAGAGCTACTTGGGTCTCCCGTGCACACACCCACGTAGACGCAACATACTCCCTTACCCATTCTAACATCCAGGTTTCTCTTCCCAATGGAGCATCAATATTTGCACTATACATGAATATTGCCCAAAGTGTGTGCAAATGTGGTGTACTACTCATGCATTTCAAATATTCAAGAACAATCACAATAATATCATGAGCACAAAATTAGGATGAACTATAGAATCCCACAAAACTAAGATTAAACCACACGTCTACAATTTATCCCTAAGCTTTAGAAACTACTCCATAGATATGAAATTCAAATATGGATTTGAATTCCACATCTAGGATGAAAGAAAAATAAAAGGAAAGAAAAGAAAAAAAAATGAGAGAGTGTTTGTCTCTCTAAAGTTCCTCTCCTAATAGCCTAGGAATGAAATAAAACTATCTACTCTCTTTAAACTTGTAAACTAAGGCTATATTTATAAGAGAAGGGGATTGGTCCTAAACATAGGCCCAAAATAGACCAAAAAATAACTAAACCCTAGTTCAGCTGCCGCCAGCGCGGGCTATCATGGATGGCGCAGTCCACACCTTGTACTTGTCACAGGCCGCATGATCAGGGGCGGGTTGTGCCTCTTCATCCGATATGGGATGCTGGATTTGGTGATGGCTGCATCACATCATATAGCGCAGACCGTGGCCTTTGACGCGGGATGCCATCAGCGTGCTGGATTTAGAACTTCTGATCTATGGGGCATGGGTATTGGCCCAGGCAAACGGACATCTGGGCCTCGGTATTCTCAAAAAATTAGCATGGGGCATGGCCATTAGTGCAAGCCATCAATTGTTCTTAGCATCTTGGACTTGGAACAACGCGAGCCATCTTAAATGGGATTGTCTGCACCTATTTTTAGTCGATTTTGAGTGAAGTTTTAACCTCGTGCGTGCAACCCATGAGATTCGGTGCGGTCCACGCTACAGCTTTGTACTGAACACTGTTGGCAGGGGCCAACTCCTTTGGCGCAGGCCGTTGGCTCCTAACCATGAATGGCCCATGCCAACCCGCAGTACCTTGGCCGGCTAAACTTGTTTCCTTTGCTACGGGTGAACCGTTAGTCCGATTTTAGAGTTCTAGTAGTCGATTTTTTAATGCTAGAGAAGATAAATCCAATGGGATTTGCCTTAAAGGCTAATTATTCTTGGATTTTCATCATAATTTGGCACAACTCATCGGACTACAATTCCCCATTTCTTCATTGGCTTCTTTGACCTCTGTTGCCATCTATCTTTGACTCTAAACTCCTTCTACCATGCATTGATGTTCATGGCCTTTGTTTACTACCATTCTAGAGGTGAATGGCCTTCAATCTTTTCTACCGTTCTTGCAAATGGCCTTCAATTTCTTCTACCGCTCTTACGAACGGCCTTCACATAGAATGTAACCAAAAAGTACCCATGGGTGACCTACTAAAGATGATCAAATGGAAGATCTAGGAGCCCATGGATACAAGATGTCCATTTTTACCAATTAAGTCTACGAAAAATGAGATTTAGAAGAAAACCAAACATGGCCGTCTAAACCCCTTGTCACGTAAACTCAACTAATACTAGCAATCCACCACTTAAAACAAGCTAAAAACTATGCCGAATGCAATGGTTAACACAAGCAAAATGAAGCCCGTCAGATAATTTTGCATAATAGCACATCCAAGCGTCACCAAGTGTGTGTTAGTAACCAAAATGGGATTGGGAGGTCATCGTTGTACCTCTCAAAAGTAATATTTATAAGCCTTAAATGCTTACTAACTACAACTAAGTAGACAGTGACAAATTGGGGTCGTCCACAAAGAAAAGAGATTTTTCTAAGGGTTTAAACATATAAGGTGAATACTACACTATATGTAGATATATATAAGAATCACCACATTATACACGAGAATTTCCAAATCCATGCTTTTGGATTTCATGTTAAATGATCTAAGAAATTTGCAATTTTCTAAACACCCTAACACTTCAATCATAAAAACATTTCATATACTCAAACAACCCATGGTATAAATGAGGCAAAACACAAAATTAATAACATAATAAATGCTCTCCAATAAATGTTCATAAATGAGAAAATGTAGAATCTTACTTCATATGTTTGAATCTTCAATCAATTGCTCCCAAGAACTAGATTTAGCTACTAAATTTTCATACTAATTAATGCTAACAAACAAAACATAATACAAGAGAAATCAAAGATGAAAATGGTGGAAAAATAGGGCCATAATAGTACCAAAATCGCAGGAAGAAGAAGTTATGAGTGAGAGGAAAGAGAGTGCTATTTATAGTACAAAAAGGATAAGGTTAGGTTCTGGCCACCCGTGCTTTGCGACTTGCGACAGGCGCTAGAACTTAACCTTGTCTTCTTTTCTTCTTCTTGTGGCAATCACTCATCTTGACAATAATTCCTCTCATTTTTCAAGTCTTCAAATCTTTGAAGCAAGTCTTTAAAGTCTTCAAAAGATTATCTTCAACGGCCTCCAGTCTTCAAGTCTTCAAATTTGTAGGAAGATTTTAAAGTTTTCAAAATGTGATCTTCAATGGCCTCCGGTGTTCAAGCATCAATGTCAATATCACACATCTCAATCTTAAGTTCAAATGAGAAATTTCCCACAACCCCATTCCTAAATCTACCCAAACCATATCAACCTATCAATTCATTGATATCTCTAAAACATTTCTAAATCTCAAATTGATGATCCCAAATCCAATGGTACAAGGTGAAGCTAAAAGCATATATAAAGTTCAAACACATGCTCCACTTGATACCAATATATCATCCTAAAAATGAAGTATTTTAACGATCATAAATTTCATAACTTACTTCATTTTCCCCCACTAAATTTCCCACTCCTAAGAGGTCCTCAAGATGTCAAGCTACCCGATCCATCCATATGGCCACCGCAACCTTATGACTCCAACGCCGGTAAATGAGTGAACACATAACATTTTTTTCTTTTTCTCTCTTTCTAGGAGCCCTTTAGGTTTTCATCCTAGCCACATATCATGTTTCTTCGGCTTACATCTCACCTTTTTCAACACATTTAGCCTCTCATTTTTGTCTAGGTCGCCCTTTTGGATTTTCAACCTGTCTGGGCCCCCAATGTTGCCTAAGATCCCCTCTTGGGTTTTCAACTTAACGAGATTCTTTTTATTTACACTTTCATTTTCTACTCTCTTTTTTTCAAAATTTCCAATTTTTTCATGTTTCTCCAATCCAAAAAGTAACAAAGTGCTTTCCAAATGTTAAGGCTAAGAAAATATCAATGCTAACATCATCCAAGTACATCAAAAGGAAAGTATCTCCCAAAAAAAAGGGGGAAAATATCCAAAACAAAATGAAAAAGGAAAAAAATCCCAAAAGTAGGGAGTCTAAATATAATATCTCCAAACCAAGCAGTGAAATCAGTAGATACCCCTCCCCACACTTAGAGCGCTAAATTTCCCTCAATGTAGACAAATAGGGCAAAAGCATACGCAGTGAAGTAATATAATGCTCACAAATCACTGCAGTTGGGAAGAAGGGCCACCATCGAAATAACGTTGCTGATAACGAGCTAGTCAATCCATGTTCCTCTGTCTCCTAGCCCTATGTTTCTCTGCTCCAGGATCAGGGCCTGAGACACCACCTGAATGGGACTGCATCTCATGGATGCAAGCCAATAGGTGGTCAATCTCCTCATCCATGTCGATCAAGCTCTGGGAGACAAACACATTGTGCTCCAGTATCATGCTGTCCCGGCGGCTGAAACCATCCTGCATAGTCTTCATCATACGCTCATAGAAATCAGGTGAAGGCTAAGAGTAGTGAGGTGGCACATAATCTTCCTTCATAGACTCGGTCTCTGGTGGAGGCTGTGGGGAGTGTTACCGCTGTCGCTCAGAGAAAGACAGGTTGTTATCATCGCACTGGACAGGGGCTAGACCAAGGTCATGGAGCTCGCGCTGGAAGTCTTCTCTGCATGAGGAGTCTAGTGACATTTCCAAGTCCACTAGGGGTGTATCAAACTCCAACTTTGTCTTTTTTGGGATGAGGAAGTGCTATGAATGTGACCTTCCTGGCGCCATATAAACAATGAAATACCCATACGGTCCGCGTAGAGCTAAGCATCTCGAATTGCACCAACCTCTCTGCAGTGATGAGGTAGGAAGTGTGCCTCCATAAGCGCGATAAATCAGTCAGTGGAACCAATCTTGGGTACTCCACCAAGAGGCCGATCATGCCTCCAACCATAATCTTCTCCTTTGGCTTCTCTGACATCTCTAAAATCCTCTCCATCCATAGCTTGGACCATAACCCATATCCCAATCCCTTACTCGTCAAGTGCCATAAGAAGTGAATGTCATTGTCTGGCACATTCGTTGGCTCCACCAAGAAAAGCACCGTGCCAGCCAAAAGTCGGTGCACATAACAAAGTGCGGGATGGATGATGACACTGCTTTTACCGTGGGAGTTCTTCGCCCTCATGTTGATGATGCTCTAGAACTCCATGTTTTCCTTAATCGATCGATCCTGGGCGTGTGGGTCCATTCTCGCCCGTATCTTAGCAGTGTGCCATCCAAAGACTTCCTCAACCTGTGAGACAGTCATCTCCTGAGGTATATCATCTAGGTGGAAAGTTATATACCTCTCGCATGGTTGATCATCCCCCATACTGCATATCCTGACTGTGGACATGAACTCTAGTGTGTATCACCGCTAAGATAAGGCACTCTTTCCCATGAAACCCTCCAACCCCCATTTGTCGAGGAGGCATCAGACCAGCTGGGTAAGCCCAAGAGCATCCAATGTGGGCATGTCAATGAAACCCATCTCCTTGAGCTAGTGATTGACCAAGGATTCCCACATCTCTGCATAAGGCCCGGTAATCCGGGTCAAACCTATGTACCTATAAGGAGGCAGAGATACAAGGCTCGACTCCGGAGCCGGCGGCGGAGGTGGATATGAAGTGGTGGTGCGCCCACCTCATGAAGGAGCCCTAGGTCTCTTGGTAGGGTCATATCTAACAACCACATCAAACAAGTCAAATGCACAGGAATATACATATATCTAATATCACAGAATCATACTCAACCTTAAACTAGTTTTGCCAAAATCACAAACCAAATAAAATGCAAGCCAACTAGTTCAACTCCTACCCACAATTGCATATACAATTCATGCCATATCCAACATACCCATTTTCTCAAGTCCATTAGGTTCTCACATAGTTAAACATCGAATATGCTATATCTCATAATCACAGTCATGCATAACTAGTTTGGCAACCATTAGTACGTTCATAACGTTAACATTCTAGTGCCATGGCCAAACTATCCTAGGTATAATAACATTACATCCAAATATCAACTATGTCTAAACAAGGGCCAGCATGCCTAATATCTAGTATAAGCCACAACCAATTCTCAACCAAAGCACTCTAAATACAAGGCAAGCACAATACCAACTTGAGCAAATCAACACAATCAAAGTGAGCATAATGCTATCCCACACCCAACTAACCATAGGCACAATGTTTTCACACAATCCCCATCAAACCAAATCACAAGCACAATATATTCAAAAGAATCTACAATGTTCCAACAATCAAAATTCCTAAGGCATCACAAAAAATTCACACGATATCCCACAAAAATATTTATTCAACATAATTACAATTGAAGCTCAAGAGAGTGAAGAATTGTACCAATTAGATTCTTAGGATGAAAAGAGAACTAAGCCCACAAGCAATTTGAATCCAAATTGCCAAAAATCACAAAACCCCCCAAATTCTAGGGTTTTATGTTCTTCAACAAATTAGGGTGATTTATGGGTAGATATTGGGAAAATGGATTAGGGAGTTGTTGAGTGGTGGTCATAGGGTGGTTTTGGGGGTGGCTCCGGTGAGCGGTGACCGGAAGGTGGTGGAGTGGTGGAGGAGATGAAGGGAACGACGGAAAGGATAAGGGGAGAATGGAGATGGGGAATTTTTTTTGTTTTAGCACATTTTTAAAACTTCTTTGTACGTCCGTCGCGACTCGCGATGGGTAGGTCAACAAGCATCTCAGGTCAACACCCTCGTAGCGACTTGCGACCACTTCGTCACGACTCATGATGGTCCCTCGCAACTCACAATGAGACTATCACGAGTAGCGAAGAAGTGGAGCCTGAGAGGTCAATTTTCAACAAAATCATCTTATTTGGTCGCGAATTGCAACCAAACCATTGCGACTTATGATGATGCCATCGTGGCTTGCAAAAAGTGGAGTCCGAGGGTTCAAAATTCCCCAAAATTTTCTGAGCCCATCGCGACTCATGATGAGGTGGTCGTGTATCGCAACGGGCAACCCACATGGTACTTCAAAAATTTTTCGATTTCATCCCTTGCCCAAGCGTTTCCTTCTTGACTCCGAGAATTTCTCCCTTCATCCATCCACTGCCTTGGGATCAAATTGCTACAAAATCATGGAAAACAAACCGTCAAAAGCACAAAGCAAAACAATGAAACTAACGAAAAAACTCACAACCAAGCAACATAAGCGGAAACTCACGAATGACAATCCGGATGATCAAAACCAAGTATATTTAATGTCGTCAGCACGAATCACTCCCCTTCTTAGAGCTTACTCAAAAAATGAACTGAGATGATCGGTCTCATTTCCTCAATCTAGGTCAAAACAATCGGGACTTGCATCATCCCCGGCAAAACCTTCTTCAAGTAGCTTAGGGTTTCTTCATATTCCCTTAACATCTCCAAAAACTCCCATTTTTGTTCCATGGTGATCTCAAGCACGTGAGCTTTCGGGGGTTTCTCTCCTTCTCCAAGAGATGAACATTTAAGAGCTTTCGGTGGTGGTTTGCACTCTTCCACCAAAGTCTTATCAAAAGAATAAGGGAGAAACACCCTTACTGGCTCACCTGCGGACACACAAAAAGTGTTGGATGTTGCGTTCCCTAGAGTGCATTCTCTATTGTTTCTTTCCTTCAAGTTAGTACTAACAACATTTGAAATCAAAACATCACTCAAAACATCATCTATGGAAAAATTTAAGGAACTAACATCTTTGGGCTTAATTACATCTTGCTCTTCATTATCAATAACATGAATGGCTTTGCAAGAATGGTATCTACTAGGATGATCAATAGAATTATTAGTGTCAAATTCTACCTTCCGCCCCTTAAATTCCATGGTCAATGTTTTTTTATGAACATCAATTTTGGTTCTTGAAGTCTTTAGAAATGGCCTTCCTAAAAGAATATGTTTAGCACTATTGTCACATCCCATTTTAAGAACATAAAAGTCTACGGGGAATGTCAAAGAATCCACTTTCACCAACACATCCTTCACAATACCTTCAGGGTATGTGTTAGAGTGAGGCTAGTTGGATAACAACCTCGGTTTTGTGCAAACTGCCTAGATTTATATTGTTATACAAGGAATATGGGATCACATTGATTGAAGTACCTAAGTCTAATATGGCCTTGTTAACAAATTTGCCTCCTATTTCACAAGGGATTGTAAACATTCCCGGATCATCGCATTTAGGGGGCATTTCATCTTTAAATACGGCGGAGAAATATTCACTCTTCACACTCTTTTTCTCACTTTTGAATTGTTGTTTCCTATTGACAGTACACAATTCTTTAAGGAATTTAGCATACTTAGGAACTTGATTTAGAGCAGTTAAGAGTGGAATATTTACCTCGCATCTACAAAAGACTTTATAGATGTCCTTGGTGTACTCCTTGGTCCTTCTATCCTTTAATGCCTCCAGAAATGGTGGTTCCAGGACATAAATAGGGCTCTCCGCCCCTCTTGACTTCTTGTGAGATGGGGATGAGGTTTTGGGATTTGATCCCGGTCTTAGCAAAAATGTCTCCACCTCGATCTCTTCTTCTTTGCTCCCGTTGGACAACTCCTCAGCCTTCTTCTCATGGTCTTATTCTTTCTCAACCTTCCGCTAAAACACAACCCTTGCTTGGGGCTCCTTCACTTCCTTTCCACTTCTCAATGAGATTGCACTCACATTTTGTCAAGGGTTGATCTCTGGTTGGGAGGGAAGTTTTCCTTTTTCCCGGGCCTCCATCCGATTCACCACTTAATCTATTTAGCTCACTTGAGTTTCCAAGTTCTTGATGCTTGCCTTGACTTCATCTTGGAATTTTTTGCCTTTTTCTGCGCACATGCTCAACCGGTGAATGGCTTGCATCACCTAATCTTTTGTCATTCCCGAGCTCTCTCCTTGGTCTCGGGGCTCATCTTGGAGCCTTTGAAATTGTTGTTGAGGTGGCCTATATTGTTGTTGAGGAGGCTGATATGGTTGAGGTTTTTGGCTTCCTTGAGGGTTTCCATACTGGAGGTTCAAGTTATCACGATTGCCCGAATTGTACGACCGGTTTTGGTACCCTCTATAACCTTGGTAGCCTTGGTTACCTTGATAACTTTTCCCACCTTGATAGTCTTGGTTGCCTTGGTAGCCTTCATTGCCTTGATACCACATGACACTCACCTCCTCGACATAGTCCTCTTGCAAAGTAGGGCATGTGTCCGTAGGATGCACCAAGTAACAAATTTCACATGATTTAACATGTGGCACATTTCCGAGCTTCATCATCAATGATTTCACCATAGATGCAAGGTCTAAGACTTGGTCCTCAAGCTTTCCACTATTATGTGAGCATTGGATTTCTCCTTCTCAAATTGGCCCTTGAGGTAAAGTTTCTCTATTCCTCCACTAGCTCCTCATATAATTGCATAGCCTCCGATGAAGTCTTGCCCCCAAGGGTACCACCACAAGAACTCCTCACTAATCTTTGGTCCTCGTCAAAAAGACCATTGTAGAAGTAATAGACCAAATCTCCCTCCGAATAACTGTGGTAAGGACAACTTGCGAGAAGCCTCTTGAACCTCTCCCAATAGTTGAAGAGAGATTATTCATGCCATTGGAGGATGTTACTTATGTCCTTCTTCAAGGCGGCGGATTTCGAGGCCGGGAAGTATTTTGCTAGAAACTTCATCTTCATGTCAAGCCAACTTTTGATGCCCATGGGTGGTAGGTAATGGAGCCAATATCTTGCACCATACCTTAGTGTGAACGAGAATGCCTTCAAATTATAAAAGTCTTCATCTACTCAAAATTGACAGCCTTATGAAAAATGAAAAAATCCTCCGTCTCCTAGTCGGGTTTCACCGCCTCCGTTGGGTTCGTAGACTCTTTCCCTTCTCCAGTGTCATCCTGCTTGTGGTGCAATGCTGAACCATTGTTGTTTTCATCCTCACATAGGATTTGGTTCATCCACGATGATATCTCCGCAGAATGGATCTACTTTTACATTTCCCCGATGATTCGGGGTGACTTCATACTGAAGAGAACCATGGGGGTCATTGGAAAACCCAGAATGTTCCAAGTCAAAGATAATACTTATATATTGCTCCCTAGTTTACTCCTAACTACCAAGAATAGTAGCTAGTGGTAAGTTCGAGTGTCGTCCACAGAGACCAATGGGTTTAAATGATAGTGACCCACCTCCACCAGGGTCGTTAAAATCGTAGCTTAGAATTAACCCGAGCGGAGGCTTTTGGGAAGGTCAAAGATAAGATTTATAGTTCTGTACCCGTTCCCACTGCAACGCTACCGATAAGGTAGTTAGCAGTAAGCTCTGAGTTTTTCCACAGAGATGCTAAGGCTCAAGTAACAACTAAAAACACAACCTCGTACGGGTCGTCAATCCGTACGAGTGAAAGGAATAGCTAGTAATGGAAACAATAAAGGGGGGGTTTAGTTTTTCAAATTATCAACTACAAAGCATAAAAATAAAAAAATGAGTAGTCCAATTAGCTAAGCACTTAGGGAGTCATTGTGCAACATGGTTAATCTAATGTTTCAATCCTTGATTCATTCACATGTAAGATTTACTAGACAACCTAATAGAGTGTTCATAACACATGGTGTGGCGAATGACATACACTTCTCTGTACTTGTCATGTCAGGTGCACTCGCAACCCTCTATCGACACCGCCATCGTAATTAGGGAGTACAATAAGGTCTGACCATTGTTGTAGGTATGTTCTCCCCTGTGCAATTATGTCCCTAGATTTCACCGTGAATGCACTACTTCTCTCTGGTCCTATCAATTAGGCCAAGGGGTCGTTGGCACCTTATATATGATACTAGGGCTTTTTACAACCCTAGCTTTCTAATTTTTCACTAGCTCTACCTGTAACCTCTCAGACTACTTGACATAATCTGCAAAGACTGGTGCGATGGAAAATAAGTTAGAGCAATACTTGGGTCTCCCGTGCACACACCCACGCAGACGCAACGTACCCCCAGGTTTCTCTTCTCAATGGGGCATCGATATTTGCACCATACATGAATATTGCCCAAAGTGTATGCTAATGTGGTGTACTACTCATGCATTTCAAATTTTCAAGAACAATCACAATAATATCATGAACACAAAATTAGGATGAACTATAGAATCTCACAAAACAAAGATTAAACCACGCGCCTACAATTTATCCCCAAGCTATAGAAACTACTTCATAGATATGAAATTCAAATATGGATTTGAATTCCACATCTAGGATGAAAAGGAAAGAAAAGAAAAATGAGAGAGTGTTTCTCTATCTAAAGTTACTCTCCTAATAGCCTAGGAATGAAATAAAACTATCTGCTCTCTTTAACCTGGTAGACTAAGGCTATATTTATAGGAGAAGGGGATTGGTCCTAAACATAGGCCCAAAATAGGCCAAAAATGAGTAAACCCTAGTTCAGCCGCCGCCTGGCGTGGGCCATCGTAGATGGCGCAGTTGTCACAAGCTGCATGATCAGGGGCAGACTGTGCCTTTTCATTTCTACATGGGATGCTGGATCTAGTGTGGGCTGCGTCGCATCATCTAGCACACACCGAGGCCTTTGACGCGGGCCACCGTCAGCGTGATGGATTTGGAACTTCTGACCTGCAGGCCGTGGGTATTGCCGTGGGCCGTTTGTGGGTTCGGTTTGCTCAGAAACTTGGCATTGGGAATGACCATTGGAACGGGCCATTGGTTGTTCTTAGCATCTTGGACTTGGAATGGGGCGGCTCATCATAAATGGGACAGTCTGCGGCCATACTTAGCTGATTTTGAGTGAAGTTTTGAACCCGTGCGTGCAACACATGAGATTTGGCATGGTCCGTGCCATAGCTTTGTGTTAAACACTGTTAGCGTGGGCCAACTCCTTTGGTGGGGGCCGTTGGTTCCTAACCATGAACGGCTCGTGTTGACCCGTGGTACTTTGGTCGGCTGAACTTGTTTCCATTGCTACGGGTGACTCGTTAGTCTGATTTTAGAGTTCTTGTAGTCAGTTTTGTAGTGCTCGAGAAGACAAATCCAATGGAATTAGCCTTGAAGGATAATTATTCTTGGATTGTCATCATAATTAGGCACAAATCATTGAACCATGATTCCCAGTTTCTTTATTGGCCGCTTTGACCTCCATTGCTGCCTATCTTTGACTCCAATATCCTTGTACCACACATTGATGTTTGTCGCCTTCGTCTACTACCATTCTAGAGGTGAATGGCCTTCAATCTCTTCTACCATTCTTGCAAACGGCCTTCATCTTCTTCTACCGCTCTTATGAACGGCCTTCACATAGAATGTAACCAAAAAGTACCCACAGGCAACCTACAAAAGATGATCAAATGAAAGATCTAGGAAACCGTGGATAGAAGATGTCCATTAGTACCAATTAAGTCTACAAAATGCGGGATTTAGAAAAAAACCAAACATGGCCGTTTAAACCCCTTGTCACGTAAACTCAACTAATACTAGCAATCCATCAATTAAAACAAGCTAAAAAATATGCTGAATGCAACATTTAACGCAAGAAAAATGAAGCACATCGGACAGTTTTGCATAATCGCACAGCTGAGCGTCACCAAGTGTGTGTTAGTAACCAAAACGGGGTTGGGAGGTCATCGCCGTACCTCTCAAAATTAATATTTATAAGCCTTAAATGCTTACTAACTACAACTAAGTAGAAAATGGCAAATCAGGGTCGTCCACGAAGAAAAGGGATTTTCCTAAGGGTTTAAACATATAAGGTGTATACTAGACTAGATATAGTTATTTATATATAATATATATAAGATATTTAAATGGGGGGGGGGGGGTTGGTTGGTTTTTCCCAAGTTATGAATTTAAAAGACAACTAGCAAAGCAAGAGAACAATGTTAATCATGCAACAACTAAGAAAAGAGATAAAAACTACAAAAGACAAAGCCTTTGGGGCAATTGATATCTACTTCCAAAACTAATGTAGATCATCGAACCATTCACGCATTCTATCACATTCATTACCTATGAGGAATGCTATCACTTCCATATTGAAGATCAACATTCATTTCTTCTTAAGAGTAATTTGCAAACACAAACAATGACATTTTGCAAACCTCATTGATACTCACTTCAGACAAACAACGCCTAAAGGTATTTCATCAATGAAATTATACACGAAGAACCATAGATATTTAACAAACAAAGCATTCATTAGATTAAACTTAGAACAAACCAAATTCAACATTCAACATTCAACATTTCATTGCTACCCTATGACAAATATGAGAACAATCCACATTAACATACTCATCTAGCAAGATTTACCTCACATTGTACAACAAGAATTTCTAATTCCATGTTCTTGGATTTGCATGCCAAAGAGCTTAGAAATTGTACACTTTCCTAATACCCTAACACTGCAATCATACAGACACTTCATATTCTCAAACAACTCATAGCATAAAAGAAGTAAAATATCACATTTAGAACACATGAATGCTAAATGAAAAAAAGTTTCAAGAAGGAGTGACATAGAGGTTCTTATTATATAGGGTTGGAAACTTCAATCATTTGCTCCCAAGTACAAAACTAGCCTAGATAATCAAAATCCATAACATAGAATAAAAATCTACAAAGAAAAAAAAAGAAATTTAAGAAGAAGATGAAAAACTAGGGTTTTAGAGCCCCCAAGTCGGGCCAAGAGAGCTAAGGAATGAGTGGATGAAATGCTATTTATAGTACAAGAAAAAGGGGAGTATAAAGAAAGTTGCGGGGAAATTTTTGCGACTCGCGACACCTCTTTCGTGACTTGCAACCAGATCAGGAATTTTGTGAAAATTGTGAGCTCTCAGGTTAACATTTTGCGAGTCCCGACACAATTTTGCGACACAAAAAAGTCCAGTTTTGTTTTGCTTCATCCAGGTGAACCATTGATCCGGTTTGAGAGTTCTTGTAGTCCTTTTTATAGTACTCGCAAAGACAAATCCAATTATGCTATCCACAAACACCAATTCTTCTCAGATCATTCTTAAAACTATGCTTCAAAACATAGATTATTCTTCACCCTTTACTTTGATCTCCTTTTTCACTTTATCTTCTACCACTTTGTGAGTGGCCTTCCTTATTCTATCATTCTTTTGAATGGCCTTCACTAAACCAATCCAAAGTATTTACACGCAATCTAAAAATTAAGCTCACAAAATGGAATTTAGATGCTCATAAGGACCAAAACTCCATTAGACTAAACATATGTTACAAAATGAAGGATTTACACATGTAAATTGAAAATGGTCATCTAAATAACTTATGATGTAATCCTACCTAAATCCATCAATCTTACAACAAAAAATGACAAAAGAGATGTTAAATGCTTTGGAAAATACATGCATTTGACGTCTCATTAGGGGTTTTATGTGAGTGATTGATCTATCAACTATTAATATTCAAAACTAAAGAATGATATAAATACGTTATAAAAGACCCATGAGAGCATTTGCATCACATGTTTGACATTTATATTTGATCCTCGATTCCTGTTCACTTAATCACAATTTAACTAACCTATGCTTTACAATATGATGTAGAGAGGTTAATTCACCAGAAACTCCCACGATGACTGATATCCCAGTTCTGTCCTCTCATAAAACTCTCACCTTCTCCCAATAAAGCTAGAGCATCATATCTTTACTTGGTTGCATGACTATAGGAGTCGGGACATCTATTTTGATTTATCATTGCATCCGGCTTGGGATTTGTTAGACTTTAGCTTGGGGAAGTCTAATGGCTAGCTCTAACTTATGATTTGACGATTTTCCCTTTCTGTATTGGGTTGTGGGTTAGTAGATTAGCGAAAGAAAAATATATTAACCAATTGCTAGTTGTTATTTGGATTTGACGGTTTGCTAGTCATTAGATTTTAGAATCAATAAAGTCTAATGGCCAGTTCTTACATATGATTTGATGGACCCTCCTTGGCTTGAGTCGTGGGCTAGTAGACTAGCGAAAGCAAAATCTATTAACCCATTGCTAGTTGTTACTTGGATTTGACGATTGCGCTATTTGTCTATGCTGCACTGTATAGTGTAGAATGGCATTAGGCTATCCACTTGCCTAAATTGGAAATGACTGTTACAAAACTGTTATGTAGGGTGTGCGCGGTAGAAGTTGCGCCTGGTCTCTTCATCATCAGGAGGTCTATCTGAAAGCATTAACGACTTCAGTCAAAAATGCTCTCGGCCTTACAGAGAAAACCTAGGTCCTCATCAAGAGATCGTTATTAAAGGCCAGTAACACCCATTTATCTTCACCATAGGGGTGTATATGGTATATTCTGTTTATCAACTCTACTTGGAGTCCACACGTAGCTTCACAGAAGGGCAGAGAGTGAGAGGTCGTTGTTGTACCTCTCAAAGTTAAATTTATAAGCCCTAAATGCTTCATATATACAACTAAGTAGATAATGGAAAGTCGGGATCGTCCACGAGAAGAGGGATCTTTCCAAGTGTTTAAACATATATAGGAGAAAACATACTAGATATACACATATATAGATACATATTAAGGTATTTAAAATGAGGGGAGGTTGGTTGATTTTTGGTCCTAAATCATCAGATTGAAAGGCAACAATTAGCAAAGCTTAGGAACTATGCTAATCATGCAACAACTAATTAAATAGATGATTAAAATAACAATTAACGGAGTTTGGGGCAATCAACTTCCACTTCCAAACTCCTATAGCTCATTTATTAATTCACTCATTCAATTACATTTAATGTCCATGGTAAATGCTATCACTTCTCATTCGAAGGTCAACATTCATTCCTTCTTAATAATAGTTTGCAAAGATAAGCAATGACCATTTGCAAACCTCATTGATGATCACCCTAGGCAAACAACACAATAGAGGCATTTTATTAATGACATTTCACCTAAAGGACCATAGGTTTGATAACAACAAGCCTTCAACCAAAGACATAGTCATTTAACCAAACAAAACATTTATTAGGTTAAACCTAAAACAAACCACATTCAAAGTTCAACCTTTCTTTTCATCTATGGGATAAATATGATAAAAATCCATATTAACATACTCATCTATCAAGAATCACCACACATTTTACACAAGAAGTTCTAAATCCATGCTTTTGGATTTCATGTTAAATGAGCTAAGAAATTTGTAACTTTCCTAACACCCTAACACTTCAATCATACAAATATTTCATATACTCAAACAATCCATGGTATAAATGAGGCAAAACACAACATTAATGTCATAATAAATGCTCTCCAATAAATGTTTATAAATGAACAAATATAGAATCTTACTTCATAAGTTTGGAAGCTTCAATCAATTGCTCCCAAGAAATCGATTCAGCTACTAGAGTTCATACTAATTAATGCTAACAAACCAAACATAATACAAGAGCAATCAAAGATGAAAATGGTTGAAAACTAGGCTTACAATAGTACCAAAATTGTAGGAAGAAGAAGTTATGAATGAGAGGAAAGAGAATACCATTTATAGTACAAAAATGATAAGGTTCTGACCACCCGTGCATTGCGACTCGCGATGGGTTCGTCGTGACCCGCGTCAGAACTTAACCTTGTCTTCTTTTCTTCTTCTTGTGGCAAGCACTCATCTTCACAATAATTCCTCTCATTTTTCAAGCCTTCAAATCTTTGAATCAAGTCTTCAAAAGATTATCTTCAATTGCCTCCGGTCTTCAAGTCTTCGAAAGGTGATATTCAATGGCCTCCGGTCTTCAAGTCTTCGAAAGATGATATTCAATGGCCTCCGGTCTTCAAGCCTCCATGTTCTTCCTTTGTCACGCAAATTCACTTAGAAGAGGTAAAAGAGCATAAAGTCGTTCTTACCCCTCCTGAGAGAATTTCAAGGTAAAATACAAGCTTTTAATAATAAAAAAAAATACAAAAGTGATCCCAAAAAGTACTAAATTATGGGCATAAAATGGACACATCAGAGACCACAACAACTAGCTACTCCATAGCTAGCTTCTCTGATTTGTTGATGGTTGAGATCATCACCTCAGTTTTGAAGGGTCTATAGGTAAGGCGTGCTCCATTTAATCTAACCGTAAAACAGTTAGCAACCTTACATCCATCACCTTATGTGAAGGCCGACAATTACTCTTTTCTTTGTTGGACTACTTGTTCGTAAACGGCCGATGACTAAGTCTTTCACTAGACGGAAGTCAACGGTTAGGACGAAATCCGATCTACTACATAATCAGTTGGATGAAAGGTGATCCACCATAGTTAACCGCTGCACGGCTAGTTGTGGTTAACAATCTCGGTTGTAGAAGACCGATGGTTACATGAGCCATTGGTTAGCTAAAGGCCGGGACTCACACCCAGTTTGTTGAAGGGCCAGTTACATCTCATGGCTAGCCTTGACTAGGCACCACACAGTTAGCCCACTAGTTGTAGAAGGTCGTAGGCTACACATAAGCTGGCGGTTAACTGAAGGTCGTCGGCTGCACATAAGTTGCCGGTTAACTGAAGGTCATCGGTTACACCTAAACTGGCGGTTAATTGAAGGCCGTCGGGTACACTTAAGCCGACGGTTACTGAAGGTTGTGAACCTCAAGGTTAGCCGAGGCTGCCTATCACAAGATTAGCCACGGTTAATCCCCGGTTGTAGAAGGTCGTCGATTACACTGAAGCCAATGGTTATAGAAGGACGATAGCTACACTTTAGCCATTGGTTTAGATAAAGGCCGAGGGGAACAAACCTTGGTTTCAAGAGTGGGTTAACGTTACCTGTTGGACTTAGACTGGAAGTAACATTGCTTTCAGTCGTTGAAACCGACGCACCACCTACCGGTTTTAGTATCACTATAGCCGAGTCTACACGTGCTTGGTTGCATTGAAGGCATTGTTTGTTAAAGGTAGTAGCTGAATGGATTTTGGGAGGGGTCCAGTGAGTTTGTTCTCATGACCTATCAATTTTGTTTGTTTTTCTTCAGTCCTCTGTCATCAAGAAGGGGTTAGTATTTTGATCCCTTAGCCTTAACACTTATGCTAAGGGATATGCATTACGTTCTCTGTATTAACAATGGTGGGCCAATGTGTTCACTCCGTCGACACCCATAGTTTCTTTTTATTTACCATACGACTTAGAGGTGCGCTATCAATGACCACCTTAAGCTTTCACTCCCGTTGTTAATATATCTGCTCCCAACGCACAGTAAATTAAACAAGAGAGTAGTATGACACGCTAAGATCTCCACTGTGAGCACCCACTCTATGACGCATCATATAAAACCTAGAGCATTAGTATCTTATTGATTACCCCTAGGCGTTTATCTGACCCAGATTACCAAGAACAACGAAATATGACCTTCGGGATTAAAATACATCCCCAACAAGATCAATAAGATCACCGAGAGTATGTGGTCAAGTAACTTCCGCATCGTTTATAGCCTAATTCAATCAAAGAACCATTAATTATGCATACTTGTCACTCCTAAACACGGCCTTCACATTAACCTTTGACCAAACTCGACAAAAAGACAAAAGACTCATGGGTTCATTCCCGAACCTAGCACTAAATCATACAATAATTTCTTATTCTGAATGTTGTATCCACGGGGAAATAATTATGTTAATTTGCTCAAACTTTTTGTAGTATTTATCATATTGAACACAGCTGGGGATTAGCCGTTACATTCTTGTAGGCGTGATTAACCTTATTTTTGTATTAATTTGCTGGACTATTCCCGTGTCTTTTCAAAATTATCCATTACATTAAAAATGTGTTAATAAAAGATGATTATTATTGTGTTAATAAATGTTAGTTTTCCTGTAATAGAGAATATGTTAGAGATGGATGAAATAAATATACTTTTACTTTATATGCCACTTCTATTCCATTTCATTTTACTTATTTACTTGGGTAATATGCACATATAACCCTACATGTTGGGAAAAGTGCAAATAGAACTCTGAGTTATTTTTTAGTGCAAATATAATCATATCTATTACACAAAAGTGCAAATATAACCCTAAAGCCACTATTCCGACATGGACTGGCCAGTTTCAGCCATTTACCGACCAAAAATAACCAAAATGCCCTTCTTAGCTAATACAAAATTTTAAAAGATAAAAATACTCCCACCCTGCCACCACCTGAGCCCCTCCCCGCCCGCCACCACCTGTGCTCATCCCCGCCGCCACCACCAGAGCCCATCCCCGCCGCCACCACTGAGCCATCCCCGCCACTACCACCTGAGCCCATCTCCGCCGCCACCACCTGAGCACATCCCCACCACCACCACCACCTGAGCCCCTCCCCGCCACCACCACCTGAGCCCCTCCCCGCCACCACCTGAGCCTATCCCCGATGCCACCACCTGAGCCCATCCCCTCCGCCACCACTTGAGCCCAACCCCGCCACCACCACTACCTGAGCCTATCCCCGCCTCCACCACCTGAGCCCATCCCCCCACCACCTGAGCCCCTTCCCACCACGACCTGAGCCCCGCTCGCCACCACCTGAGCCCCTGCCCCTGCTCAGATCTCCGCCTCGCCCCTGCCTCAGTCCCGCACCTCTGACCACCACCTCCGACCGGTCACCAAACTCTGCCGCCGCTCGACACCACCCACTGCAAACCCTAGCACCACCACCTTCTCTGAACCCTAGCGCCACCTCGCGCCACCACCTGCCCTGAACCTTAGCGCCGCCTTGCACCACCCTATCATAGAGCCACCTCCTCGACACAGCCCTAAACTTCTCGCCGCCAACCCCAAACACCTCGCCATCGCCGCATCCTCCTCTGCCCTAGCCCCGCCTCTCCCATCGCCCAGCCCCGAATCCACAACACCAACATCCCCATGCCCTAGTTCCCCAATCCACAACACCACCAGTGAAGCCCTAGCCGCGAGCTCTCCGCCACCACCATCTGCAGATCGGAATCAAGAGGAAGAACGACGCGGAGGGAAGAAGAAACAGCAGCAGAGGGAAGGAGAATTGAGCGGAAGGAAAGAGAAAAGGGGTATTAATGCTAATACGGGTAATATTGTCATTTGAGAAATGGGGTTTTTTCAATTTTTTTAAAAAAAACCATGAGGGACAAATTGGTCATTTCATCGTATTCTGGCCTCAAACCGGCTAAAAAGGTTATATTTGCACATAACCTGAATAGATAGGGTTATATTTACACTTTCGAATAGCGCAGGATTATATCTGCACTTTCTTCAATTATATAGAGTTATATCTACACTTTTCTCTATTTACTTTTACACTATTTTCAATAAGCATGTTTAACTGTAAATATTTTCAGTTACCTGTAATAATGTTGTATAAAAAATAATATTTAAAAAATATATGTTAAAACGAATATAATAATATCTTACGTGCTATTATTATATGTATGAATTAAATTATATTTACCATGAAAGGTTACAAAATTCGAATCTCCTAAAACAATTAATTAAGTGGGAAAGAAGGAGCAGAGAATGTGAATTCTAAATCCTAGAAAAATTTAGCAAGCTGTTGTACTTACACTTGTGCTTGGAGAGAGTGAGAGGATCGGAGAGGGGGTAGCAAATTTTGAGCGGCTCACCCACACGAAAGAAGGGATAGAGACAGAATCGTGTAAGAGATGGCCCCGAATATGAAATCCAAAGCGAAGAAAGGTAGTGATTCCAAGGAGTCAACTGGGTCACCATCCACGGCTGAAATTCCCACCTGCATTCGCGCCGTTCCCCCGTCGTCGGTAGCCATCACAATCCACGCAAAGCCGGGCTCTAAAGTTGCCAGTGTCACTGGTATGTTTCTGTCCTTTCTCTAATGAAAAACAGTGTTACTCTATACCTTTTCTGATCGGCGAACATATGAACAGATATAAACGATGAAGCGTTAGGCGTCCAGATTGACGCGCCTGCCAAGGACGGTGAAGCTAACGCCGCACTCCTTGAATATATCAGTTCTGTAAGTTGTGTGTCATGCGTAGTCTTCCTTACTCTTGCCCCGTTCTTTTCGATTTAATTGATATGCCCTATAGTTTACTATCGTAAACAAATCAATTGAAGCGCACTTAACTCGATATAGGGATGCACGCCCGACTCATTGCCGGGTATTATTTTCAGTTTCACACCCATACCCCACCTCCACCAAAAGTAGCTCCATACCCACCCCCCTCAGGGTGATAATTCTCGCTCTCGGGGTCCTAGCTGCAATCACACCAAACTCATAATTAGAAAGATAAATTATTACTTTCAAGGGTTCGGCATGCGATCCTCGAATATACTAGGTGGTTACTATGCTTGCCGAGATTCGAACCCCTCCCATGGAGAATGGAACCACAACACCTAACTACTTGAGGTATTCAATGGGTGTGCTCCATACCCAACCCAATGTGGCAGGTGCAGGGAGGCCTCTTGAAAAATCTACCATCCCAAACTCGAAAAGAACAGTGATATACACCTTGTGTCCCATTGCACAATGGTTCTATTTCCTTTTTGCAAAGATATTTATAAGTGTTGATTTAATAGAAAAAGTAGAATTAAAATGATTTGGTCAAATTTTAGGAATTGATTGACCCAACATAAATCGAACATAGGAACCTGAGGTGACGGAGGGAGTATTGCTGTGTCAGGGGGGTCACTCGACTTCCGTCTATATCCCACGCAGGTCACAGGTGGCTCTCAGCACACCGGGGCTTTAGAACTTAGAAATATGATTTTTACTTTGAGGAATACTTGCAACTTTTACGCTTTAGAAAGACCCCCTCTCTAAATTCATGTAATTTTGTCTTCTTTTAGATTTTAAATTCTTGCTTGTGAGATCCAAATTTTGCTCACTGTCCTGATCTTTTGAATTCGCTGTCTTCTTGTTATGTTTGTTAGCCCTTTCTTGGAAAAGAAGAGTTGATTACCTTTTGTCAACAGGTGATTGGCGTCAAAAGGCGGCAAGTTTCCATAGGCTCTGGTTCGAAATCAAGGGATAAAGTAGTCATTGTCTCCGAGGTAACCATGCAGAATGTGTTTGATGCACTTGACAAAGTACTGAAGAACCAGTAGCAAATGTAGGGATGTGAGCCATAAAGAAGTTGATGTCCTAGTCTAATGTAGGCTTGTCAAAGCCTAAGGACATGCGTGGGAGACGTGTTAATCAATATTGGCATCATGTCATGTTATAAAAATTCTATTCAGATTTCTATTGCTGTCTGCTTATTTCTGTTACCTTATCAGCTGTCAGTATCTGGTGTACACTCATCTGAACTATCCTCACCAACCTGACTCCCATTCTCCATTTTCCGTTCTCATACTGTCGTATGAAAGCATAACCTTTGTTGTTAGGCTCATGACCTGAAAATTGCGTCTTCCCCAATATCTTGTGCATAGGTCTTGACTTGCTGCTTGTGTGATTTGCTATTAGTGTGTGAGAGGTTAGGTTTCCGTTGTTTTATTAGAAAAGTTCCTTTCTTATGCAAACTCCTACTAACTATTCCTTGCGTTGGCATTTTAAGCAAGAGAACTTAGGAGACTATCTAGCAACTTACCAAATCAAGAATCCACCCCACCATGCTCTTTGGGCAACCAGCAATCTAGGGACGCTACCTCAAGTCTTTTGGACTGCAGCATGAGATGTTGTGTCAGGCGTATTTTTGGTAACTACTCCACTAGTCTAGTTCCTTAGAGGTTCTGGGAATTGCTGGGGAACCCATAAACCTCACTAAAAAGTGTTGATTGGAAACACTTAGTATGTGGATTGATGTACTTAAAATTCTCACCGGTCAAGTGTCATATTGGCACATACTCAAGAACTGGGGTATAGCTGTGTTTAATTCCTTAAAAACCCTCAGTCCTTGCTTTCAGAATGGAGTTTTCTGATACGATTCATTAGCCTCGTTTGAAAACATGACATACAGATACAGTCACAGGTGTGCATGGAAAAAGAACCAAATTAACCGCACTCAGCAAATTCTTCAATCACAAAGCATGCAACAAAACATAAATGTACTATGAGGTACTGAGAAAAGAGGTAGGATTTGGGGGTATCGGGATATCAACAGTCCCTTCCAGCATCAACAGAACCTTTTTCATCGAAGGACGAAGTGATGGCTCTCCTTGAATGCACCAGATTGCTATTTTGATAATTCTTTCTAGCTTCCTCATGTCAATAGCCTCCTCATTCGCTATCAGTTTACCAAGATCTTTAGCCTGATAGGCATCGCAAGCCCACTCATCAAGAATAGCTTCATCCTCAGGATAGCTCCAATCCACATTCTTCCGCAGGCATATGATTTCCAGCAGCACAATCCCGAAGCTATAAACATCTGCTTTCACTGTCACTGGCAATTTCTGATGCCACTCGGGAGCTACATAACCTTTTGTGCCTCGGATGGCTGTAAAGGTTTTCGTTTGGTCATGCTTTAACAGCTTTGCCAGGCCGAAGTCTGAGATTTTGGCACAATAATTTTCATCCATGAGTATATTCTGCGGTTTAATGTCGCAATGGATGATCTGCGTATCGCATTCTTTGTGTAGGTAAAGGATGCCTCTTGCTATATCACAAGCAATTCTGATCCTTTGATCCCAGCATGGCTGCTTATCAGGAACGAAAAGGATGTCTGCTAACGATCCATTGCTCATGTACTCATACACAAGCATCCTCTTGGCTAAATCAACACAATAACCAAGCAGCCTGACCAGATTCCGATGATGTGTTCTTCCAATCACTGCCATTTCATTCTCGAATTCTCTTTCTGCTCCGCCTTGTGTTTCTACTTTCTCTAGTTTCTTAACTGCCACCACCCTCTCTGAATTCTGCAACGTGCCCTTGTAAACTGTTCCAAATGCACCTCTACCCAACTCTTCTTTGAAGCCATGTGTTGCCTGCTCCAATTCTGCGTACGTGAATGCTCGCAGCGCTACATCCCTGATGAATTCGTTGTTCATACCTCTCGAACTAGCAACCTTTGTCTCCATCGCTTTTCCAACATACATGACAGTCCCAACTGCTGCCAGGATCACCAGGGAAAGAACAAAAAGGCAGATGCTAACAATCAAGATGTCCACACGAACTCGTTTCTCCGTGATTATTAAAGGCTGATTCGAACCACCTTCTTCTGTAGAAGGCGTAAGCATGCCTATCTTCACTATAGCCACGGTTGTGTCACCCATCTTTATTCTGCCATATCTCAACGGCAGCCTTTGCATTCCACACACACCGTCTTTGAACAAAGCCGCCTCACAGCTGCAGTCCTGTTTGCATGCCTGTGCACATTCTTCTTTTGCGCTTGCCCTGGCTGTACTGTACGAAACGTTTTCGAACAGTGTATTATCCAGGAAACTCATGTCCATGTTGGAAATTCGACTTGGGTTCTTACACCCTGGTGTCGAGAAATTCCTCTCGCACGTTTTGTTGGAGTCCGGAGAAAAGTCAAATCCTGGAAGACAACTGCACTTAGATTCGGTATCCTCAAGAGTACAGAAGGCATTGAGTCCACAGATGCCTTTAGGATCGCATTTGTTAGCTGTGGTGTTATACCTCATGGTCCACGTGCCGTTGAATGACAGGGAGAGCGAATACAACCGGAAAACGCCATCAACATCAACAACAGCACGATAGATTGTTCCCTCGTCAGGAAATCCTTGAGTCAGGTTGTAGATGATGGTTTTACTTTCCTTCAACAGGTACATGTAACCATTGGTGTCAAGATTCAGTGTCACCTGCTCTCCGTTCTTATCAGTATACGACGAATAATAGGCATACAGGTCAGCATTCGGGGCCCCTGTAGGATACTGCACAAGGGTTCCATCTTGTTGCATGATGAGGCGGAAAGGGCCGGTGGAAGGATCACCGAGTGCAACGCTTGAAAACAGCTCCTGATTTGCCGCGAGGCGCTGGCCGGGTAACAGAGTGTCTGTTGGATGATCAAAACTCCGCCATATCTCCCTTTTTTCAGAATTGTAGAGCACAAAGTTGCCGGTATCGAGCATGGAGGCCGTGGAAACCTTGTCTCCGATATTGACAATGTTAGTTATGACCTGATCTTGTGGTTGCTGCACGGCTAGCCTCCCATCTGCGGTTATGAGCAGAGTAACGTTGGCGGCAACACTTGCGTTGTCCCTGTTGGCTGTCCAAACAACAGTTTTTTCTGAAATTCCTGCCATGTAAACACCCACGGCATAGCCACTGCGAATCTTGTAAAAACCGAACGCGTATAAGCCCGAGGAAGACAGCCATGAGGAAGGGTTTCCTGTCGGTGTTAAGGAAGAATTTGGGCCAATGGTGGTGTTAGCTCTTTGTTGAGCAGTTGCATTTGAAGACAATGCAGAGAGGAAAAGTAGCAAAAAATATAGATGAGCCATGCTGTTTCTAACTTGCTAGTCAAGGAAATGGGTGAGCTATTTGGACGTTTGTTCAGCATTACTTATAGTGCAGGCTGACAGGGTCACTTGACTCAATAAACCATCTGGACCCAAGACTAATCTACCATGCAAGGCATGCATTCATGTGCCCGAGACTAAAAGACGCGGGAAGGAAGACTTGTACAGGATGAAGACCCGGGCGGCGACTTGTAGAAAGAATTAAAATAAAGAGTGGATCCAAGAAAATGAAAGGATTATAATGTATTCGAGGCTTCCCCTTGCGAAACTAATCTACTCCCTTCGTTTCACTTTAGTCACTAGCGTGTTAAAGGTGGAGTTTAAAGGCGGAGTTTAAAGGCGGTTCAAGAAATTTCTAAGGAACCTCCTTCTGATAAGTGTTCCGAGCTCGGAACCCGTCGAATCTGAACCCCTTGACAAATCAAAGACGGTTCTTGATCGTTGTTTCATAACCGCCTTCCATTTATAAGATTTAAAGGCAGTTCACACAATAACCGCCTTTAATTGAGTACAATTGAAGGCGGTTGTGCCAAAGTGACTTCTAATGTAGTAGGTTCCGAGCTTGGAACAGGGATGCAAATCTAGTTCCGAGCGAGGAACTATTATGGATCAGGGCACTTGAAAGCACGAAAATTTTACGAGATAGTAACTTCCTCTGGTTTTAGTTCCGAAGTAGGAACCAATTTCGTATCCAAGTTCCGAAGTAGGAACTAATTCTGATCCTTTCGTATCCTCGTTCCTCTGATTTTTGTGGAAAGTCTTAAAACTTTTTGTTGACAACAAATAATAAGAAGAAATTGGGAAGAGGCATAACCGACTCTTTGGGGATTCTTGTGAATTAATTGTGAAGGTATGTTCAAGTCATTCATTCATTTTAATTCTTTCAAATCAATTATATTAGGAATGGGTTGAATTAGAGTTATTTCTGTTGAAGTTGTTTTTTGAATGGAAATGAGATTAATTAGGGTTATGTGATGTGATACAGTTGTTTTGAACCACACTCAAATGTAGGTAGATACGTACTTAGCGGCATCTTATGGATAGATTTGAACTCATAGGTAGCGATTGTAGGAACTCGCCCTATTACATTCCCTTGGTATAATCATTTGTTGTGTTGGCTTTCTAACACGTCTTGAAGAACAGCGTGGTCCGGACACATTGCCCATACAAGGATGGTAAGAATGATGAATATTTGGGGAGAAAATAGTTGCGTGAACATCTTATCATGCTATGTTTTCAAACTAGTTACTCATTTGATATGGCACGGGAGATTCGCACAGATATTGTAGATGGTGTTAAAACTAATGAAGGGGTTGATTTGGGTGGAGATGATGGACTTGATGAGATGTTGGATGATGTTGCTAGAGAATTTCATGGTAAACCCTAGGCCCTAGAAGCGTTGATAAATGACAAGAAGACATCATTGTATGTTGGATCCAAACATTCTGTTCTAAGCGCAACGTTGAGGATAATGAATTTGAAGGAGAACTATGGGTGGACCGACAAAGGGATGACTAAGACTAGGCCCGTCAAATGGGTCGGGTGACCCGTTGGATAACCGATACCCATATACTATTTTCACTTATTGGATAAGACTTATTGGATAATGACCCATTAGGTTAATGGATATAATTGGGTTGTCGTTATTGGGTTTAGTTGGGATGGATAATGGATTATCCGTTGGATAATTTTGGGTGGGTCGAGTTGGGTTGGGTAACAGGTGACCCGTGGATAATTTCATATCATAAGATAACAAAATTTTCACAAGTTTGATTACGAATGATTTAATTCTTCCCTAACACATATAATCATTTTAGAAACGATCAAATTCTCGATTTATCATATTTATCGATTTCGGTTCATGTCTTAATCAATTTTAATTTAAACCAATTAAAAATTGATAAAAGATCTTGATGAAAGAAGTAGAAGTAGTATTTAAGAAACTTTTACTAAATTTGAAAAATCTCCTCCATGAAATATGAAGATTTTTAAAAATATTTTCTTTTATTGAACATAAGAAAATAATAAATGAAATCCCCACATTTTGCCCCTCGAATAAATATTTCATCTTTTGTAGTTATATACACGATTCAGCCTATATCAAAAAATGATAGAGTTAATCGTAATTTTTCACTCCAAGTAAAATGTTATGTGGCTTATCCATTTAAAGTTTAAATGGTTGAAAATACCAATTATCCATTAAGTATATACTGAATTATCCATTGGGTATAAACTAATTATCCATTGGGTCTATACTAATTATCCATTGGGTCTATACTAATTATCCATTGGATCAAACTAATGACCCATTGGGTATAGGTCATTTATTTGGGTGAAGTGTGAATTACCCATCAAGTCCTTGTTCTTTCTCAGTTCTTAGTTCTCACTTCTCACTTCCCAGTCTATGTTTTGTTTCATCAGTCCGCATTTTGTTCATCAATCGGTCAACATTTTGTTCATCAATCGGTCTGCGTTTTGTTCATATTCGAGTTCATAATATTATATTATGTAATATAATATTATGTATTATATTATATTATATTTAATAAAAATAAAAAATATATAATATGTTGGCTTTGTAAACTTGATAAAACTTACGAACAATATTACTTGGGATCGAGCTCGAGCTCAAATACTGTATGAACTCGAATATTGTACGAACTCGAATGCTGTATGAGATTGAGCTCGAATACTGTACAAACTCGAATATTGTACGAGATTGAACTCGAATAATGTACGAACTCGAATACTGTACGAGATTGAGCTCGAATATTGTACGAACTCGAATACTGTACAAGATTGAGCTCGAATACTGTACGAACTTGAATACTGTATGAACTCGAATACTGTACGAGATGGAGCTCGAATATTGTACTAACTCGAATACTGTATGAGATTGAACTCGAATACTGTACGAACTCAAATACCGTACGAGATTGAACTCGAATACTGTACGAGCTTGAATACTGTACGAGATTGAGCTCGAATATTATACGAACTCGAATACTGTACGAGATTGAACTCGAATATTGTACGAACTTAAATACTGTACAAGATTGAGCTTGAATACTGTACGAACTCGAATACTGTACGAACTCGAATACTGTACGAGATTGAACTTGAATACTGTACGAACTCGAATATTGTATGAGATTGAGCTCGAATATTGTACGAACTCGAATATTGCACGAGATTGAGCTCGAATACTGTACAAACTCGAATACTGTATGAGATTGAGCTCGAATATTGTACGAACTCGAATACTGTACGAGATTGAACTCGAATATTGTATGAACTCGAATACTGTACGAGATTGAGCTCGAATACTGTACGAGATTGAAATCGAATATTGTACGAACTCAAATGTTGTACGAGATTGAGTGTGAATTTTGTACGAACTCGAATACTGTACGAGATTGAATTTGAATACTGTACGAGCTCGAATACTGTACGAACTCGGATATTGTACGATATTGAACTCGAATAATTTGTGAATTATAATTTGTATAATTTGTGAATTATAGTGAATATTTATGTTAAATATTACACATGCATTTAATTGGGTAATTTTGAATATTTATTGGGCATTTGTTATGTTCCCATTGAATTAACATAATATGGGACCCATTGAGATCAAAATTTCCCATTAACATAATTATTCTCATCCCAAATCCTAAAAAATAATGTGCATTTAACACTTGATCCCATTGGATAATGACAACTTGTAACCCAAATCGATTAAAAATGTTTAATGATAACTTATTGGATTAATTATATAATGATTTATTGGATAATGACTTATTGGATAATATATTTTAACCCATTGGGTCATATGAATATCTCATGGGTTATCCAATGGGTTGTCCATTTAATGACCCAACCCATTTATGACCCAACTCATTATGACCCATTTAATAAACGGGTTAATTGGATAATGACCCATTGGATAATGATCCATTGGGTTTGGATAATGGGTTTATCCAATTAACCCATTTGACGGACCTAACTAAGACATATGAATTGCAAAGGGAATTTCTTCCAGAAGGTAATTTTATGCCCAATAGAGCGTTTGCCGCAAAAAGGATTTTCTGTCCAATAGGATTGGAATTGAAAAACATTTGTGTTTTTGTCCCAATGATTGTATGTTGTATAGGGGGGAGGAGGACACAGTTAGAGAAGCTTTCTGGGTATGTGGTGTGTATCGATACAAGTTGAAACGGGGATAAATTGTTGTGGGTGCGGAAGTTGGTTTCATCTCGAAGAAGAAGACCCCTGCTAAAGTTTTATGGTATCTTCCTATTATTCCACGTTTGAAGAAGTTTTTTGCTTGCAAAGATGATGCTAAGTTATTGCGATGGCATGCAGATAGAGTTAGACAGGGGATGGTCTAATTAGTCATACGTCGTACGGTGAGTAGTAGAAGAAGCTTGATTCCATCTACCCTGATTTTGGATCAGAGCCTTAACATTTGAGGTTTGGTCTGTCGACTGATGGAATGAACCTGTATGGTAATATGAGTAGCGTACATAGTTCATGGCTTGTAATGTTGGTAATGTACAATCTCCCCTCATGGTTGACCATGAAACGAATGTATGTTTTGTTATCGATGATGATTTCGGGGCCGTGGGAACCTGGTAATTACATAGATGTTTATCTTAGTCCCCTTATCGATAATTTGGTGATGTTGTTCAAAGTTGGGGTTGGGGTTTGGAGTTACGATGGTTTTGCGGAAGAGTATTTCACGTTGAAGGGCTTGTTCTGCACTGTGAATGATTTTCCAACTTATAGTAATTTGTCGGGATATTTGGTAAAGGGGCACTACGTGTGCCCGGTGTGTGAAAGAGGAACCTCATTTTGCTAACTTAAACACAGTTGTAAAATTGTTTACCAGGGTCACGGAATGTTTCATCCAGAGAGGCACCCTGAGCGTTCTGCGAAGAAGTGGTTCAATAGGGACATTGAGTTACCCCCACCGTCGATACCACTAACGGGTGATTAATTTTTTGACGAAGTTAAATAATTGCCAAATGACATCGGGAAGGGGAAGCATAAATCTTTAATAGAAGGAAGTGGGAATAAATGCTTATTTTTTTTCAAACTCCCTTACTGGAAGGATTTGGAAGCCAGACATTGTCTTGATGTAGTGCACATCGAGAAAAATGTGTGTGATTCATTGGTTGGTACACTGTTAAATACCCCTGGGAAAACTAAAGATGGGTTGAAGGCCCGGCTTGACATAGTTGATATGGGTATTAGAGAGACTTTGGGTCCTGTTATGAATGGTGATAAGTGTTATCTCCCACATGCATGTTTCTCCATGTCTATTGCAGAGAAGAAATTTTTTTGCGAGACCCTAAGTAGTTTGAAGGTGCCCGGGGAATATTCATCTAACATAAGTTCATATGTATCGATGAAGGAGTTAGAGTTGGCAGGCCTTAAGTCACATGGCTAACACAATTTGATGCAAAAACTGTATTCCATTGCGATAAGGTCTTCTTTGCCTCCCCATGTAAGACAAGGCATTACTAAGCTTTGTTTGTTCAAGTTCATTTTTTCTAAACGGATTACTGTTACAAAGCTTGACCGGTTGCAAGCGATGATTGTTGAAGTGCTATGCCGAATGGAGATGTACTTTTTTCCATCATTCTTTGACATTATGGTCCATTGGATTATTCATTTGATTTGGGAGATCAAACTATGTGGTCTCATTATTTTTGAGATTGATGTATCCTTTTGAACGATATATGAAAATCTCCAAACATTTTTTGAAGAACAAATATAGGCCTTATGCAAGTATTGTTCAACATTATATGGTAGATGAGGTAATAAAGTTTAGTACTGAATATTTGAAGGAGGGAGATTCGGTTGGGGTTTCGAGTTCTAGACATGAGGGGCGATTGGATAGCCAGGGTGTTTGACATAGTAAGCCGCTCAGCCCTAGTGTGGTGGATTTATGTGCTGCTCATTTATACGTACTTCGAAACCATGCTGACATTCTTCCATATATTGAGCTTCTTATGAATGAGATACGCGGGGCGCATCATTCATTCAATGAAACCGTGTTCTCAAACAACAAACTAGAACATTTGCATCGTGGCTTTGCGGTCACATTGGCAGGGGTAGACACCCCGAAATGGTTAAGTGGCTAGCACGTAGATCTCTTGGTACGGTCCTTTCATATAGAGGGTGTACCATTAATGGTTTTACGTCTTCCACCAAATCAACATATGATAAGGGTGTTTCCCAAAATAGTGGAGTTTCAATAGTTTCGGAGGCACTTCATGTTGATAGACCAGGCGACGAAAATCCAATTTATGCGCATACATGTTACTTTGGAACCATAGTCGAAATATTGGAGCTTGATTATGTTACAATGCGAGTTCCCGTATTCAAATGTGAATGGGTGGATGTTTACAGTGGTCAAAGAACAGAAGACTTGAGATTCACTCTAGTTGACTAGAACCTTGGTTGGCTTCGAAGGAAGACCCATTCATATTAGCGGGTCAAGCACATCAAGTTTTCTATGTGAAGGACCCATTTGACCCAAAGTGGGAGATTTTTGTTAAGGGAAAAAGGGTATTTATTGGTGAAATTGTTTTTGAATATTTCATCAGTTTCAGACCAAATGCTTTTATTGGTTCTAATGACAACAATATAATTCTTGAAGAAGATGAGGCATTTTTGCATATGCATTTGGGAAGGTCGGACCATTATGAGGTAATATGAGTTAATGCCCAAGGGAAGATTACTAAAAAAAGAAGGAAAGTGAAGAATAAGTTGGTAAAGAAGAAGAGGAAATCTAGGTTATGATTGTAGAATCTTGGTTTTAGTGTTTTGGGAGGATGGCCATTGGATCCGAGCCATTTCCGAGTCTGAAACTGGTTCTGGTTAAGTGGTCATCAATACATGCCTCATTTGTTTGATTATGAGTTTGGAAGTATATGTGTTTAGACATTTTGGGCTAAGAAAAAAACACTCTTTGCGCACTACACATACAAATATAAGATACAATTAAACAATCATTGCCTCGACATTAAAGATTAGTCTCACAACATGTGAATTAAAATAAGGGTCATAGGAATTCATTCAATGTAGTACACCAACAACAACAATAAACATATCGAAAACAAATCCAACGAAATCCTTAAAACATGTTACACAGATGAGCATCGGTTCAAGCAAGGTGTCTTTGACCCTTTGAAGGCTCTCTTAAAAGCACATTGTTTCTTCTCTAGCTTCTATATACGCTCCCTTAGTTAGCACACTTCTCCGCGCACCCATTTGTAGCAGGTCTCAATGCTCTTCATATATTTCGGGCCAAACTCTTTTGTATTTACATTTTACAAATAACAATTAATAAAAGATAGTTCTCTAATGTGTGTGTGTGTATATATATATATATAAATATTAAATGTACCTTCTTCAACCCTTGCTCTCTTGTGAGGCTCGGCTTCATCAAGAGGTTTGTGATGCCATTTGTTCTCATGGAGTATCCACTTTTTCTTCAAAAAAATACTTCTTGTCAAAGTACTTGCAAGCTTTTCCTCACCATGAAAAGCCAACCCATCCGCACCTCTCAAGGTCAACGTAATCAAGTTGCCATAGGGTAGATTCTTGATCATTCTCTTTATTGTATCTACACACACCATGTGCTTAAAAATGGATGTCTCGGGATTAACTATGGCCACCTCAATCACATAATAAAACATCATAAGAATTGAATAATTTGGCTCAGTGAGGTGACCGAGAGTGGGTACTATCGACCTAGCTATTATCTCGTAGACAATACGTTGGCCACGCTCTAGTTCCTTGAGATCAAAGGATTCCGGTCTACCTAGATTATGAGGATTGCATTTGAAGTACTCTACACTACACGCAGTTGGGTCAATAATAGGATAATAATCATTAAGCGTCCATTCCCCCTATGGTAAACATTATCTAGAAGGTCATCCTCCACTTGGGATAAACATATTCTGGACCCTTATAGGGGCATTCAATTAGTTGATTGATAATCCACGGGCTTATCTCAACATTAAACCCATTCACCCTAGTTCAATAACTATCTGAACCCTCTACCTCATGAAAATTGGTATAAAATTGGCAAATCTCATCAAAATAAGCCAGTTCATTCAAACTAATAAGTTTAAGAAGATGTTGATTTTCAAAAATCTTAACGGGGGGCCTCTAACCCTATGTTCTTGTACACATTCAAGTCTATAACATAGTTATCCAATACTTTTCCATCACCCCTTAAAGCATTAAACCTACTTTAAGCTTCAATGGAAACAAACCTTGCTTCGTAGCCCGGATTCTTCATTCTTCTCCCTCTCGTCGATTTGGAACGACGTTTGGTAATGGGTGCATTAGGATTTGACGATAATATGATGTGAGGAGGTGTTTCCCGCATGTGTTAGGATTTGAATTTGAGAGAGGGTTTGAGAACCTGAGTTGGAAATAAGGGTAGGGATTTTAGAATGAATCCCAATTTGGGATTTTTTTATTTATATAAGCACATCAGTTCCGAGTGCGGAACTAATTCTTGTCCATTTATCAAAAGCCTGATTTGTAGTTCCTCACTCAAAACTCTGCCAGTCAATGAGATTGTGTTGACCAGAATATAAGTTCCGAGTC
Organism: Rubia yunnanensis; assembly: GCA_037428765.1. Classification (NCBI taxonomy): domain Eukaryota; kingdom Viridiplantae; phylum Streptophyta; class Magnoliopsida; order Gentianales; family Rubiaceae; genus Rubia; species Rubia yunnanensis. The sequence goes on along the minus strand of CM075069.1, from coordinate 55,464,657 downwards.
CGGAACATTTTCTTGCCAATAAATAGAATTTATCTTAAAAGGAATGCAAACAGACACATTTGGATAGGTTAGTTCCTGAAAATGCACTAGAGCTCAAAACTTAGGTTCCAAGCTCGTAACCACTATTTTCGAGATTTCATACTTGCCCCACAATCCTGTTCCAAGTTCGTAAACTATACTGTAATAATAAATATTTTAAAAAAATTATTTGAAGAAGACCATGTTAGTTCCAGAAAATGCATCGGAGCTCGGAACTGCAGTTCTGAGCTCAAAACTTATTTAATCGTGCTTTTATTACTAGAATCAGATCTTGTTCCGAGATCTTAAATTATACTATAATAATATAGATTTAAAACAAAATTATTTGAATAAGACCAGGTTAGTTCCTGAAAATGCATCAAAGCTCGGAACTACAATTCCTAGCTCGTAACTTAATTAATCGTGCTTTTATTAATAGAATTAGATTATGTTCCGAGCTCGTAAAGAATACTCTAATAATAAAGCTTAAAGTAAATTATTTGAAGAGGAGCTGGTTGGTTCTAGAAAATGCATCTAAGTTCCGAGCTCGTAAATACTGAGTTTCGTACTAATGGTTTTACTGAGAACAAAGGGTTCTGAGTTCTGAAAGTCATCTAGGTAGATATTCGTACAGAATAGACAAAGTTTCACTATTGGAACTCTCTCATGAAGTATGGTAAATTTACCACAATCTGCCATTAAGTTATTCCTTTTAAACATATAAGGGGATACATGATATCTAAAACATGGTACTCATATTTAAAAAGGTCTAAGACAACTAAAAAAAGGTACTCATATTATAAAAGGTCTAAGACAAATAAAAAGTGTTTTCATCCAAAAATATCCACAAAATCCTTTACTATTACAATTCAACAAAGTGTTTTCAATTACATGCATCATCAACCCAACATTTCTTCAATCTCAAAGTTGTTCTTCTCCTGATCAGCATTTACATTCTCACAGTTCTCAGCCTCGGTCTCATCATCCTCAGAATAATTGGGCTTAAAGTTTGGCATACCCTCATCGTCACTAAGCACAATCTGAAGTCCGGTGAATTCGATGAATTTGTCGTGCTTGGCTTCAGTCGCTGCTAGCTCTGCATTAGCGGCACTCACTTCGGTTCGAAGACAATTCAGGTATCTTTTGAAAGTACTCATTCACTAACTTTGGCTACCTACAAAATACAAGCAATAGTTAAGAAATGGTTATTACCGATAGTTAAATAAGGGAATATACTTGAAATTAAAAATGTTTCAATTCTCATGAGATGAAGATGCCTCTCCCCTCCCCGCTTCTCTGGCTCTCTTTGCTGCCCTAGCGTTCACCCCGGGAATGGTACGCTGGACATATTCACCATCAGAGTTGAAGCACAAATGCTTGTGGTCGAACCAAGACTCATCATGGTACTCCAAACACAATGGTTTGTTGATGAGGATAACTTCCACATCTTGACCAATGTCGTGATCAAGCCACCATATGGAAGATCTTTCTTTTTACCCCCTGCGACCTTCAACATATACATTAAAATTGTATAGCTTGGGTTGAGGCTCACACCCTTTATCACGTAATAAAATAGCACAAGGTTCCCAATTGTAGGCTCACATGCATGGCCTCCCGATGGTAGAACATTCTGACATATCCACTCATAGACTAACCTATCATCAATGGACAACACCCCCATATCGAAGCTCTCTACCTGCCCTGGTCTCGCTCCCGACCTATTGAAATACTTTTTAGCCATTGCAACCAGGCACTACAGGGTTACCTCTGTAACCTAGGGCTACTTCTGTTGATGGAAAATTTCAATTGGTCCACCCTCATCAACATGTTTCAACTTAGTCGGGTTAGTGTACTCGTAACCTAGGGCATCATTAATTGAGAACTTTGTAACGGGTATTCTCATACGATTGACAATAGTTTGGTCGTTATTATAACTACCTTGTCCTAAATTAGCATAAAATTGTAGGACTTCATCATAATGGATGAGTTCATCTAACAATTATAATTTGTCAAAACCAGAGAGATTCAATTTCTCAATCAAATGCCCTAGAACTAGTGCCAGTACATCACAGGCACAAATAACTTTTAGATTAGAGCATTTCCTAAGATGGAAGGCCACAACCTTTGTTCAGCACCACCATTGTAGAATCGGTCAGAACCGCCGGGGAGCTTGCGTTGGACGATGGCTACGGGTTAAAGCATTGCTAGCACCACCGCCCATTTTAGCACCAAGATACCTAGGACCCATTGATTTGTCGGTGAGGGGAAGTTGTATGGAGGTTATGAGGTCATAAATTGGATGAACAAAATTGGGGATTTAGGGATCTAAAATTGTTATGATAACTAGCCACTCTTATATATATATATATATATAAAGTAAAAACCAGTTCCGAGTTTGTAACATGTTTTGTCTTGTTCCTAAAAGACAAGATGTAGTTCCTCACTCGGAACAGCTTCGGTCGACAACTCCTCCGAACTCAGGATTGTTTTATGCACATTTAAAAACAGGGCATTAAAGACGCTTTTCAAATAGTTAATTAATACCCATTTGTCAAACATGGGAATCCCCTCCCATTTTCTCCCTCAAAACCCTCCCAACACCTTCTTCCACAAAACTCTTCACAAATCTCTATAAAATCTGACTTCCTTCATAAAATCTTCCAAAACCCTAGATTTCTCCAACTGTATAACACATTCTCTTAAGAATCAACACCAAAGAGCTTGGATTTTGGTTAGGGTTTTTACATGGTGAAGATTGTGGTCTAACTAGATCATTTGAACATCTAATCCCCACCTATTGTTCAAAAGGAAAATGTTTAAGTGTTGGTGTTGTTGTGTTTGTGTGATAAGTATATCAATCCTTTTTTATCTGTTCTTCCGAAGATATTTGTAGATGGTGTTTTCTATTATGATCTATTTTTATTTTATTTTTCTATTTATGTAATGTCCTTAGATTATGGTTAGGTTTTTAATTTATTAAAGTTTCATAGGTTGTTATGGATCTTGTTTAGGGTTTTTTCGGAGTTCATCCTATGATATTTGTAGATTTTGTGTGCTATTGTATATGATACATTTATGTTATTTTTATTTATGAAAAGCCCTTGGATTTTTGTTAGGGTTATTATTAATTAAAGTTCCATAGGTACTTTCATGTCACAAAAAAGGACTCAAGATGAACCAACGAGTTCACTCGAAGGACATTCCAATACAATATGTGATGAATATTATTAAGAAGAAGGGTTAGAGGAGGTCGTCAGAGTTAGGACACATTGTAGAACTTTAGAACATAGAATTTCAAGGAAGGGGTCAACTTTCATAGTATTCAACCAATTCAGAAAATGTTTGTTCAATAAGTGTGCCAACTGATCGAGTTGGGTAGGGAAAGTGGGTAGGACAAGAGTGGACATCAAGTACGATAATTGGCACAAAGTCCCAAAAGAATACAGAGAGGTCCTTTCAATACCACAGAGACCCCCCTCTAGCACCGGTTATTTTTTGTTCTAGCACCAGTTTTTTCATTAAAAAAACCGGTGCCTAAGTAACTGATGAAATGGTTTCACCGGTTGAAAAAAAACCGGTGCTAAATTCCAACTTTTAGCACCGATTTTTTTTGTTAGCACCGGTAAATTTTAGCACCGGTTTTTTTGTTAGCACTGGTAAACCGGTGCTAAATTATTACGACGAGTAAAAAAAATTCCTTCCGCTGCCGGTGAATGCGCGGCCGGGAGCAGCTGCTTGGAGATGGAGCTCCGGTGGTTGTGCACGAATGAGAACGGTGGCTGGGAACTTCGATGGACAGAGAGCCAAAATTTGGTGTGTCGACATGCCTGGGTTCGGTTGCGAGCGGCTGAAGGTTGAGTTTCGGTGAATGCGTGGCAGGGCGCAACGGCTCGGAGATGGAGCTCCGGTGGTTGTGCACGAATGAGGACAGTGGTGCTAGGAACTCCGACGGACAGAGAGCTCGGCTCTGATGGCTACACGGCTGGAGTTTGCCGGAGATTAGTTGTGGATGAGGGCCGGAAGGTTTGGAGGTGATGAATGGAGGGAGAACGGTGGGTTGAATGCATAAGGTGAGATGGGAAAATTCCGAATTCAGTGGGAAAAAGGGTAGGGTTAGTAGTTTAGGAAATTGCGTCAAATATTTTTATTTTTATTTATTATATACTAATTTAAGTAAGGTTTGGCCGTTAATTAGTCAAAATCAACTTAGTTATTAGTGTTTATATATTGAAAGTCTAGTAAAGTTTAACCGTTGATTAGTTAAAGTCAGCTTAGTCACTAGTGTTTCTATACAGAGAGAGAGTCAAGTAAAGTTTAACCGTTATTTAGTTAAAGTCAACTTTGTTATTATATATTGAAAGTCAAGTAAGGTTTGACCATTGATTAGACAAAGTCAACCTAGTTATTAGTATTTATTATATACTAATTCAAATAAAGTTTGACCGTTAATTAGTTAAAATCAACTTTGTTATTAGTTTTTATTCATTGAAAGTCAAGTAAAGTTTGACCGTTGATTAGACAAAGTCAACCTAGTTATTAGTGTTTATATATTGAAAGTCGAGAAAAGTTTGATCGTTGATTAGTTAAAGTCAGCTTAGTCTCCACTGTTTCTATATAGAGAGAGAGTCAAGTAAAGTTTGACTATTGATTAGTTAAAGTCAACTTAGTCACTAGTATTTATGTATAGAAAGTCAACTAAGGTTTGACCGTTGATTAGACAAAGTCAAACAGTTTTATTAGTATTTATTATATACTCATTCAAATAAATTTTGACTGTTAATTAGTTAAAGTCAACTTTGTTATTAGTGTTTATATATTAAAAGTCAAGTATAGTTTGATAGTTGATTAGTCAAAGTCAGCCTAGTTATTAGTGTTTATATATTGAAAGTAAAGTAAAGTTTGACCGTTGATTAGTTAAAATCAGCTTAGTCACTAGTGTTTCTGTATAGAGAGAGTCAAGTAAAGTTTGACCGTTAATTAGTTAAAGTCAACTTTGTTATTAGTGTTTATATATTGAAAGTCAAGTAAGGTTTGACCGTTGATTAGAAAAAGTCAAACATTTTTATTAGTATTTATTATATACTAATTCAAATAAAGTTTGACCTTTAATTAGTTAAAGTCAACTTTGTTATTAGTGTTTATATATTGAAAGTCAAGTATATTTTGAACGTTGATTAGTCAAAGTTAGCCTAGTTATTAGTATTTATATATTGAAAGTCAAGTATAGTTTGACCGTTGATTAGTCAAAGTTAGCATAGTTATTAGTGTTTATATATTGAAAGTCAAGTATAGTTTGACTGTTGATTAGTCAAAGTTAGCCTAGTTATTAGTGTTTATATATTGAAAGACAAGTAAAGTTTTCACGATTGTTTATATATCTATTAAAATATGTAGTCAAAGTTTTCTTAGTTTGACTGAATCTTTGATCTCGTGCAATTTTATCCGGGACGGAGGGACCATACTAAATCAATTAAGGGTTGAACGTTAATTATTTAATGTAAAAAAATTTTATTCTTATTTGTATATATCAAATCAGTAAAGGTTGATCGTTGATTAATTTAACTTAACTTAGTCATTAGTTAAAGTCAACAAAAGAAGTGAACGATTTTGAAAGTTTTTTTAAAAAAATCTTAGAGCGGCTGGGCAGCTGCTCCCAGCTCATAAAATTTCTGGGAAGATTATTTGAAATTTTTCGTGAATTTTTTGAATTCTTTGACAGAAATAATGAACTTTAAAAAATTTCGACAAATATTTAGAAGTTTTTGGCGATTTCTTTGGGAGGGAAATTTTTTTGGCGGGAAAAATTTAAATTTTTTTAGCACCGGTTTAAACCGGTGCTAATTTTTCCAAAACCGGTGCTATATTAAAATTGTGGGCTATTTCTTGGCAGGAAAATGAGTATTGAAAATTTTTAGCACCGGTTTTTAAAAATCGGTGCTATTTTTTAATTTTAGCGCTGGTTTTTAAAACCGGTGCTATTTTTAACAAAAAACCAGTGCTAAGTTTTAATTTTTAGCACCGATTTTTAAAACCGGTGCTATTTTTTATTTTTAGCACCGCTTTTAAAAACCGGTGCTATAATGAATTTTTTGGCAGGAAGATAGAATTTCACAAATACTTAGCACCGGTTAAAAACCGGTGCTAATATTTCAAAAACAGGTGCTATTTTAAAATTTTTGGATATTTTTTTGGCGAGAAATGAGTATTGAAAATTTTTAACGCCGGTTTTTAAAAACCAGTGCTATTTTTTTAAAAACCGATGCTATTTTTTAATTTTAGCACCGATTTTAAAAACCGGTGCTATTTCTTACAAAAAAAACTGGTTTCATTTTTTACAAAAAAAACTGGTGCTATTTTTTACAAAAAAGAATGGTGCTAAGTTTTAATTTTTAGCACCGGTTTTAAAACCGGTGCTATTTTTTGCAAAAATCGGTGCTATTTTGAATTTTTTGCTGGGAAGATAGAATTTTACAAATATTTAGCACCGATTTTTAAAAACCGGTGCTAATATTTCCAAAACCGGTGCTATTTAAAAAAATTTGGCTATTTCTTTGGCGGGAAAAATGAAATTTTCAAATTTTTAGCACCGGTTTTTAAAAACCGGTGCTAATATTTTCCAAAACCGATGCTATTGTAAAATTTAACACCGATTATTTAAAAACCGGTGTTAAAATTTAAAAAAAAACCAGTGCTAGAGGGGGGTCTCTGTGGTAGTGTTTGGACATAACGCAACCCAATAGCATTTCTTTCTTTATTTATGATATTACCATTTTTCATTGATCTAGAGTTCAAATAAATTGAGGTTGATGTATTTGATCAATATTTCATATAATTATTATAGAGGCCCTTCGAGATCGATTGTCCGAATTTGGATGATTTGAAGAAGAAGCTATGGCCATGATGTTAAAAAGTTGGATAGAAAACAAGTACACCTTGTCTAGAGATTACATATTCTCTAGTGAAGAGGGTGTTTGTCCATGGTTAACCTATACACGTATTCAACCGGATAGTTGGGAAATTCATAAGAGACGAACATTGGAAAATGATGAAAATGTAAGCGATTTCATTTTTTAAAAAAATATGCATCTACATATTACATTCCTTTCAGCTTTAACATGATTGTCATATCCTAAACTAGGGTATGATGGTAGGAAAAAATGCTATGAAAAAAAACACCACATCGAAAGAGCCAGGGTGGATATGGATTAGCGGCCCTTGAATTAGTCAAAGAACGTTTTGAAATGGATGTTAAGATTTCCATTGATGGGGGGATGAGCGAGAAAGAGGGGAGGTCGTCGGTCAAATCAATCGATGTAGAAAAGATCGATAGGTGTGATCTCTTCTTGAAGAGCCGGCAAAAAAAAAAGGTGGATACGATGAACTTCCCATTACTGAAGTTGCGGAACGAGTGGTAAGACTTTATATTAATTATAATTTCAATCGGGCTAATTTTTTCCTTTCATTACTATTCTATATTTCATGTCTAGGCAAAGTTAAAGTAAGACCAATTGGAGGGTAGATTCATTCCATCGGGTAAGCACAATATCCTTCATGAGGCTAGGGGTAAACCTAACCACCCGAGTTGTGCCAGAGGGGTGGGACCATTTTTGTCCCAAAGAGAGGCATTTAGGATAGTTTGATCCTACCATTGGGCTAAACTGTCGAGACCCCACATGTTGCAACACGAAGCACTCTTTAGAGACAAGCAGATTGAGCAACAAGAACTATTGATTCAAAAGTTGGTCGACCACAAAGGGTTCCTGATACTTAAGAATTTGGATGATTTGACATCCAGTTGGATCACGACACTTACCAGGAGAAGTTGAGATGAACCACCAACCGATTCTTGATCCGACGACAAATGAAGGAAACAACATTGTCAAAGCTATTGTGTCGCCCGAAACCAAGGTTAGTTGAATTAAGTTATTTCATTATTAATAAAATTGGCTACATATTTAATTTACATTATTTATGTTCTCCCTCACAATCTAGACATCGCAGTTGTGTGAGCTATATATTGATCGAGGTGAAAAGGTGGGCCATTTCACATTGCCGATGGAAATCTATGCGAGTCGATGCGACATCATCATTCTGTTCCAATTGCTAATGGCATTTGTAGAGTTTCAATGGAGAACTCAAAGGTCCTCAAAGCCCTTTTACCAATTTCGGAAGGGTAGTACAAAAGAGCGGGATCCGCACGGGGAATGTTTCTTCTATGGCCTCATCAGTCGTCACCTCATTTACGCGGACCCAATCAAAGATTTTAATTTGAAGGAGACACCAATGGCAACATCTAAGCCCGTTGTTGAGGCGACGAAGATTACAAAATCCCCTATCACCCAGGCACAGGTATAAGAAGTCACCACATTTTGTGAGGGTTTTGTATGATGTCATGGTCAAACACAAACGGAACTCAACTTACCTATTCTTGGGTAATGAGTGTGTATTCGGTCAAAAGTGAGAAATCATCGCATCGTGGACTGACTTTGAAGACCTATGAAGGTGTGACCAAGTGAACCAGATGATAATGTCCCTGTACTTACTATAAGTTATATAGCTTTTTCCTATATGCAATTTTTTAATATTTGCTGAATATTTCGTCATTAATGACATCCAGTTTAATTTCGAAGGTACATGTATTATATTGCTAACGAAAAGGACAAATGCTGGATAAGGTATTTGTGCCCGGTGTTTACTCGAGAAATTGGATGTACTATTCAAGAGAGGGTTGACTACATTTGCAAAAATATTGGACGGGCGGATAAAAAATTATTTGTTTCACCATATATTGAAAGGTGGTTGATACACACTCTTGTCATTTAAGCTAATCAATTAATACAAAAAATTTAAATATTTTTCTGCAATGTTGTAGAGACCATTGGAGATTAATATTTATTGTCCCCGTTAAGAAGCGCGCTTACTGGATGGATCCTCAGCACCACCAACCGTCTGAATCGTTCGTTAAGATATTGGGTGACTCTTTCAAAAGTTAGGGAAAGAATGGTAATGAAGGTTTGGACGTAATAGAAATCAAGGTGTGATTCTCTTTTCATGTCACGAAATTCTATTTAGTCATCACTTACTGTAATTATATGTTACTAATTTAACTTTTATTTATTAGTACAAGAAACAATCAAATTCATGGGAATGTGGCTATTATGTAATGCTTTACGTAGTGGAGTGTGTCCTGCATGTGTGTGAGGATTACCTAGAAACCGGTGAAGTGAGTACTATGATGATTCCTTTGAGAATGTTTTAAGCAACGTAACATGTCGTGCCAATTATTATATTGTTACTTTGTTTGTTTCACAGATTTTTCCAAAAGGTTCTCAAGTTGTATTCACGAGATGATATCAACAGTGTAAGAAATCGCTTGGCTAGGTATCTTGTGTACTCTCGCTCCTCTTCAATTGGAAATCCCAATGTGGTTTGTGAGAGACTACTATTTGATGACATAATTGTGTGGAATAGATTTTTAGTGACTTCTATTCCTATCTATAGACTGTTACTTTCTTAGCGTAGTCTACAGATTTTTTATATCTAGTGTCATCTTGTCTTGTATTTTGTACAATCTGGACAGGTTTTACGAGGCTTTTGAGAAGCCGGTTTATAATGAAATAGACAGATTTTACCATCCTGTCAAATGTGTGTTCCAACTTAGGTTCTACTTTCTTTCCATATTGTCATTTTTTTCATAGTCCCGATTTCAAGTTCCTCACTCGGAACCAAAACATCAAACACAGTTCCGGACTCGAAACTGGTAATCCAAAAAATGAATTCAATTGCAAAAAAAAATACCCGTGCATGTCCAAATTGATCCCCAATGGTGGAACATGTTATAAAGCCAGACGAGGAATCGAGATCGTAACTACATTTCAGTTGACGGTGTATGATTAACAGTTCCACACTCGGAACTCAATAACAAGTTCCTGACTCAGAACCATATAGGTAGTTTGAGACTCGGATTAATCATTCCGCACGCGGGATTGCTCATAAAGTCTGACAATCGGATCACTTGTTCCGAGCTCAGAACTGATTAAAGGCGGTTCCAGCAAGAGAGCAATGACGGTTGAAAACTGCCTTTAATTAGGGCCATTCAAAGGTGGTTCTTGATCATACAGGATCAGTCACACTTCTTTGGTCCGAAGGAACCACCTTTAATAGGCTTAGTTTCCAATAGTGAGTGGCATCATAGGTTTATGTGCTTGGATTTAGGTGAAGAAAGTAAGTGAGTGAAATTTAATGTAGAAAGTAAAAAGTAGAATGAGTGGATGCAATTGAAGGAATCTTGCTAAAAATGAAAAGTTTGTCAATATAAAAGAAACAATAAAAAAATATAAGTATGCCAATAATAGAGAAACAAATGGAGTATTAGTCAATAACAATTAAGTGCATATGTTGAAACTTAGCCAAAGCCGCTAGGGACATGAAAGAAAACTAGAAATATAGTTATCATATATAATATTTAGGGTATCTAATGTTTGTAAAATTGGACCTCAAATGAAAATGAAAATAAATAAAAAAATATATTGGGACGACTAATTAAAACATGTAATAATTACTATTTTATATAGGGAAAGTCTCAGGAAAGGCGTCCTTTTAAGAAGCTTATGGACAGTCCTCAGGGGCATTTGACTTAAATGTTGTAATTTTTTATAAAATTTAAATATTGCATTTTATAAGTTAAAAAAAGTAATATTATGTATTTGAAGGTGAAAATATAAAAATATACGATATAAAAAAATATTTTCAAAAATTTTAAATTTTGTATGTAATTGAAGAAATGTAGTGTATAAGGTAAAAAATAAGTGGCCTACCCATTTCTGGACTTTGCAATTTCTGGACTGCAAATTGGCTAGGGATTGGGATTTTATCTGATTTGTGTGATCAAAACAGTATAGGAATTGATGAGAACTGTTCTGTTGCTGAATTTATAGCCAATAAATCTAGCCTTATACCTTTAATTCAACCATTTCTGCCCCCTGATATTACTACTCTTTTGCAGGACTCAAAAACATTACCTCATAGACCTGATAGATTAATATGGAAGCCAGGTGCTGATGGTAATTTCTCTTTCAAAGCTACTTATTTGTTACTTTGTAACAACTCAGGTCAGTATGCATCTTCACTTCATTTCTGGAACTCCAGATTTGAGAAAAAAGTATCTGTGTTTATGTGGAAAGTGACAAACTCTTATCTTCCTTTTGATAATACCCTTAAAAATCTCAGAATCAGTTTGGCCTCTAAATGCTGTATGTGTAATTTACATGAGGATGACCTAGACCATTTCTTTAACTCCTGTGAGTTTTCCTTGAATGTTTGGAAATCTATACATCAGTTTATGGGAATTAGGGATAGGGAATTTCATTCTGTGTGGGACAGATTATCTGGTTACTTATCCTTCCCCACCCTATCTAAATTACATTCCATTATTGTGAGAACTGCAGCAATTTATACCTTTTGGAATTTATGGAAGATGAGGAATAGATTTATTTTTGATTCAGTTAAGCCCTCATCTTCCATAGTGCTTCAGCAGATTAGAGATCAAATTTTCTATTCATTCTCTGCTAAACCAGTATATATAGTCTCTCCTCTTGATCTCAGTATTGCAAACCACTCCTACTTGCCTCTCATTAAAAGACCCCCAAAGCCTAAAATCTGGAAAATTGCATGGGTCAGACCAAAACTTGGTTTTAAAGTAAATGTGGATACTGCTTGGTGCTGTAAGACGAATAAATATGGCCTTAGTATGATCATTAGAGACTGTAGAGGGAGTTTTAAGGAAGCTTATACCTCATTTACTAATGCAAAATCTCCCATAGAAGCTGAGTTAAAAGCTATTTTGTTTGCTATCCAATTTTCCACTCCTCTGTCCACTGTTTGCATGGAATCAGACTGCCTTAATGATGTGCTATATGCTACTGCTCCATTAAGATCTCCCTGGGAATTGTTTGGTTTAGCAGATGAGATCCATTTTTCGTTGGGTGATATACACATTATGCATATATTTAGGGAAGCCAATCAGGTTGCTCATTTGCTGGCAAAAACTTGCTTGTTACAAAAATGTAATTTGGCTTTTCCTAATTTTTCTTTGCTTCCTAACCTAGTCCAGGGCTTAGTTAGGCTGGACCAAATAAATACTCCTTCTCTGCGGATTGCCTCCTAGTTCGGATGCTACTCAGTTAAAATTTTTCTTGCAGATCAAATGTTGATATCAGGCTTCATGCTAAGATGGACCCCTGCTGCCTCCAGTTTGTTTTGAAGATGGTTCTGTCCATCATGGACTGTTGCTGCCTTCGGTTGGTTCTGTCCATCATGGACTTTTGAAGATGGTTTAGTTACTCTTGTTGCTCAGGGTGGATATCTTCATTTTGAACTTTTTTCTACTGCCCAGCTCTCTTTTTGGTATATATCTTTTAGCTAGGATGGATAGTCATATGCAAATAGCTAGATTAGGTTTTGACTTCTACTTCAGGCCAGTGATGGAGGTTTGCTCTTTATTTATGTGGAGAGGGTTTCGACTGCCTTGTGTTTTCTTCTTGGATTCACTAATAAGTTTCGATCCTTTCCACCATAGATAAAGAGGCCTCTCCTCCGACTTGATGCTAATATGTATCTTTCATTCTTTTGGGAGCAACAAGTGTTGCTCTGATAGCCAGTGATCATTCATGTATATCCTACTATTGCTTCGGCTTTTCTTTATTGTCTATTTTTTGGCTCGGGAAGGCCTAATAGAATTTCCCCCATCTACGGATGGTTTTAATTAAAAAAAAAAAGTGGCTTGCCCATAAGCTTATGGACAGGCCGCATGTCAGGAGACCCACTCTTTTATATATATATATATATATATATATATATGTATATATATATATGTATATATATATATGTATATATATATGTATATATATATGTATATATATATGTATATATATATGTATATATATATGTATATATATATGTATATATATATGTATATATATATGTATATATATATGTATATATATATGTATATATATATGTATATATATATGTATATATATATGTATATATATATGTATATATATATATGTATATATATATATGTATATATATATATGTATATATATATATGTATATATATATATATGTACAGTTATATTAAAAAATAAATAAAAACTCGCATATAAGTCTGAAGTAAATGCTTCATATGTCTTCCCTTAAGAGCCAGAATTCTTTTGAAGTCTGAAACTCTATTAGTTTTCTATTAGTTTGAAGTCAAACGTCCTTAAAAGAACACTCATATGTTCACCAATATCGACCTACTACACTATACTGTATGGAAGACTGGAAGACTTAGACTTAGACTGGAAGACTTAGAATGGAAGACTTAGAATGGAAGACTTAGAATGGAAGACTTAGAATGGAAGCATGTATCAAATGGAAGTTCTTATTAACAGTCTTCAACAGCTTTTATATAAATAAAAAATACCCTCCATTTCCAGCAAGTTTCGATGACCTTTTTGCGCGTGCATCATTTATGCACGCCGACCTAATAGGAAAATGAGATGTTGAAATGATTTGCAAATTTCAACTATATATAAAATTTAGTACTTCCTCTGTCCCACCCAAATCTGCACACTTACTATTTGGAGGTCAAAGTTGTTAAAATTTGACCACATATTTGAGTAGATATATGAAAAATAATATTATCGTATGATATATTGTTATATTCGTCATAACATGTAGTTTCTAAATATCAATTTTATATATGTCGTTATTGTCCGTAGTTACATATATTTACAGTCAAACATATTTTTTGGAGACCGTGAAAAAGATTCTGTGCAAATTCCCCTGGGACGGAGGGAGTATCAATTAAGTAATAGTCAAAATAGAAATATTTGATTAAATCGAACGAAAATGGAGAATCGAAACCAAGAATACATAAATAGTTATCAGTTATAAAAATATTATGTTGCTTCTATTATTTCGAATAAAATTATTTCCTCTGGTCCTCTATAACTCTCTCACTACAAGAAATTATTATTTTTAAATCGTTGAAATAGTATAAAAACGATTTTTGAACTAAAAATCATTTCATCTTTATTTTCATAAAGTCTTACTTTACGCAGTCTAAACTTTAGGCAGACCCTATTATGCAATTAATATAAATTTGAAATTTGGATGGGTTTTTTTAAAAAAAATATGCTAATAAATTCAGGGACCTGCTATACAATTATCAAATAACTATATATATCACATATTTTTTTAATTTATTTTTCATTCTTTCACTGTTCCAATCGGTAACCGCTCAGATTCGGTTTTGCACACTGTTTTGCCACTGTAGAACTGCTGCTCCGCCGCCGCGTTTCTTCTTCTTCCGCCGGCAAGTGGCGAAGCAAAGGCACCGATTCTCCATCAATCACTCTATGTTTCTGATCGATTCTCCAGCTCCAGATTCGATCTCTAATCGGCTTCAAAGCTTTGCAACGACGGAGCTTCGTTGACTTCTTCAACTGCTATAGCGAGGATGACGACGATGCTGCTACGACGAGGCTGATTCGAACGACGATGGAAATCGATGGCGAGCGATGATCTAGAGCGATAAAGAGGAGCAAAGATTGATGGTGTCTGCTTGCGATTCCCAGCTCTGTGGATCTCGGTGGTGTCAGATGATGACGATGTGCTGTAATTTTCAGGCAACGATGATTAGGCGACGACGAGGTAGTTCATTTGCCTTTAGGCGCGTGAGGTCCATGCACCTCGGTGAAGAAGAAGGACGTGCGTGCAACCACCCGCGGACGAAGGCAACGATCGGTGTCAAAAAAGGGTGGCGACGGCGGACGGACGACGGCTGAGCTTCGGCGTCTGAGAGGTGAAGTTTAATATTTTGCTTTACATTTTTCAAATACTTGCTGAGGTATAATATGTTGTTGACTGGGCTTATTTGATGAATGATGTTTGGTCTAGTGGTTAGTATTCTTTTTGTGGAGCTAAAGGTTAGGGGTTCGAGTCCTCACAATGACCTTTTATTTTGAAGAATTTATGTTATTGATATAAATATTGAGGTTTACTATTATTTGGCTGAGTACATGTTTAATAATAGTCTTTGGTGTAGTGGTTATTGCTCTAGGCTTTGAGGCTATAGACCTGGGTTCGAATCTCGCTAGGTTCTTTTTTTAAAAAGAATTTTTATTCTAGAGGTAGTGTAACTTTTTGTTGATGTTTGAAGCTTTTTTTTCTCTCTTATGTTGATGTTTTTCATTATTCGGGTGAGATTTAATTGATATGAGTCGGGCTCTGTAGTTTTTTTGGTGATATGAATTGATATTTGTAATTTTTAAAAATTTTCTCATATTGATGTTTTTCATTTTCCAGCTGAGGTTTTGGTAGTAGGAGTTGATGTCTGTAGTGACTTTTTTCTTATGTTGATGTTTTTTATTTTCCTAATGAGGTTCAGGTGTAAGGAGTTGATTTTTGTAGTCTTTAAAAAAAATCGTTGATGTTTTATGATTTTCAGAGTGAATAATTTATACTGTTGAGGTATAGTAGTTTTTTTTTTTTATGTATTTAGTTTTTTTTCTCTCATGTTGATGATTTTCATTTTCTAGATGAGCTTTAGGTGATAGGGTTGATGCTTGTAGCTTTTTTGATGATATAGTTGATTTTTTGTAGTATTTTTTTCTTTACGTTGACATTTTTCATTTTTTGTTAGTACTTGAAATGTAGGTTGTAGGTGCTTATTTTACAATTTGAGTGTGTTATGAAAACAAATTGGTGCTTAGAGTACAACTAGTGAGTGTTTCAATCGTTGCTTGTTAGGAGTTGATGTTTGTAGCTTTTTCGATGATATGGTTGATTTTTTGTTGTATTTTTTTCCTTACGTTGGCGTTTTTCATTTTTTGTTAGTGCTTCAAATCTAGGTTTGTAGGTGCTTATTTTATAACTTGTGTGTGTTATGAAAACAAATTGGTACTTAGAGTACAACTTGTAAGTACTTCAATCGTTGGTTGTGCGTGCTTCAATAATTGCTTATTAGGAGTTGATGTTTGCAGCTTTTTTGATGATATGGTTGATTTTTTTTAGTATTTTTTTCCTTACGTTGACATTTTTTATTTTTTGTTAGTGATTTAAATGTAGGTTGTAGGTGCGTATTTTATTACTTGTAAGTGTTTCAATCGTTGCTTGTAAGTGCTTCAATTGTTGCTTGTTACGAATTGATGTTTGTAGTCTTTTTTATAATATGGTTGATTTTTTGTAGTGTTTTTTTCCTTACGTTGACATTTTCCATTTTTTGTTAGTGTTACAAATGTAGGTTGTAGGTGCTTATTTTATAACTTGTAAGTGCTTCAATGGTTGCTTGTTAGAAGTTGATGTTTGCAGTTTTTTTTTCAAAAAATGATAATTTAGCTTTGTTGAGCTTTTTATGATTTTCAGTGTATTTTTTGTTAGTCATAGTCGATGTTCTTTTCAATTTTTGATTGATTATTATTTGATTTTTTATAATTTTCCATTTTATTTTATTTTTTAAATAATTTTTTTTTGCAGGTTTAGTTTTTTTTATGATTTTTCGTTGATGTTTTGCTATTTTTTGCTGATGTTTCTATAGTTTTTTGCTGCAGTTTTTTATTGACTTTTTGCATTTCTAAATATTTTTAAATTTGTTTCTGATTTTTTTTTGAATATTTTTGCAGATTGCAGGTGGCGGGAAAATGATGGAAAAAAGTTGGGCGAAAAAGCCCCTGGAAAGTTACTAGCATAGGTCCCTGTAAAAATAATTGAGATATGCCCATGTAAAATTATTAGAGATAGGTCCCTAAAACTATAATATTTTTAGAATTGTAGAAAGGCTCGTGCCTAAAGTTTATGCTGCCTCACAGGAGACCATCCCATTTATTTTCACATTAACTTTTATATAAAAAATTAAAGTAAGATACTAATAAATGAATATTAAATAATGCAAGTAAGATATTTATAGGGGAAAGGTAGATTGCAAATTTGGAGAAAAATTTCAACTAACATGGATAATCATAGGGTGTTGCTATATCACGCCCTATATTTTACCGAGTTACGCCCTAATATGTATATACATGTATAATATTAATTTTAAAATAAAACATAAAAAAAAACAAAAAACTGCCACCGTCAACCGTCGGCGTCGGAGCCAACGCCGTCAGCGTCGGAGCCACCTCCAACTGCCCGCCAACACCGGCGTCAGAACCACTGCCAGTGCCTCCGAAGAAGACGAATAGAACCACCATCACCGGAACAACCGCTACTGGAACCACCAGATGAAGGAGAACCGGAACCATTGGAAGAAGGAGAACGGAACCACCGGAAGAAGGAGAACCAGAAGAAGGAAAGAAACGGGAGAGGGAAGGAGGGGAACCGGAAGAAAAAAGAAAACGGGAAAGGGAAGGAGGGGAACCAAAAGAAGAAAGGAAGAGAACTGGAAGAAGGAAAGAAAACGGGAGAAGGAAGGAAGAGAACTGGAAGAATAAAGAAAATGAGAAAGGGAGGGAGAAGAACCGAAGAAGAAAGAAAATGGAAGAAAGAAAATGGGAGAAAGAAAGAAGAGAACCGGGTGACGAGAATCGAACAAGGGCGGGGCGACGAGAACAGGGCTGGGGAAAATGAAAGTCGCCGGAGTAGGAGAACGTGACGGAGAAAATGAGGTTCGCCGGAGGAGGAGAACGAGGATGGCGGGGATGGGGACGGGGAAGGCGGGGATAGGGACAGGGACAGGGACAGGGATGGGGATGAGGAAGGAGGAGAATGAGGACGGGGACAGGGAAGAACCGGGATTGGGAAGACGAATGGAGTCGCCGGAGAAGACGAACGAAGCTGCCGGAGAAGACGAACCAGCGTCGGAGAAGAAGAACCAGTGCCGGGCGGACGGCGGCGCCGATGGTGGTAAATAATAAATTTTATTTAATATTAATTTAAATATATTTTAATTATTTAAATTAATATAATATAATATTGTATACTAAATAGTATAAATGCACGGCGTAATTAAATAAAATACATGACGTGATATAGCGATCCAATTAATCATACGAGAGCGTATTCTAAATTCTTTGTAGCATTTAACATATTTTAAGAGGCATTTTATGCTAGATGGGATAAGAAATTTTCAACAAATTCATATAAAACTCACGAGTCAATATCTGTCAAAAGTGGTTTATTGAAGCGAAATCACGTGAACTGGCCAGATTCTACACGCTTGAAGGTGTGATTTTGTCGTAAAACTGTAGTCTGTAGAAGACATGAACGCATGCATCCCGCAAATCAAAAGACCGAAATCGACTAGTATGAAGAAGAGACTGAGGTTTTCTTTAATGATATTTCCACGTTAGTCGGGGGTGTGTATAAGACTCACCTAGCCGTAAATGCATAATAGATTGCATGTTTACAATATTGGAGTCTTCATTAAAAATATTTACATACCCAAAAGGCAAAATATTTAGATACCCCCCGGACCGCCGCCGACCACCGCCTACCACCGGCACCGCCAACCACCGCTTCCCGTCGCCGGCCGCCGCTACCGCCGCCGCCGCTACCACCGCCGCCGCCCCGAGTCATACCGCCGCAGAGTGCCGCCGCTTCCCGTCGCCGCCGCCGGAGTCTCCGGTTCGCCACCGCCTGGCCGCGACCGGGCGCCGGTCCGCTCGCCACGGACCGGGCGCGAGCCGGAGCGTCCTCCGCTCGCCACGCCTTGGGCGCGAGCGGGACGGGCGCTACTCGCCATGCGTTGGGCGCGAGCGGGACGGGTGCCGCTCGCCATGCGTTGGGCGCGAGCGGGACGGGCGCCTCTCGCCATGCGTTGGGCGCGAGTGGGACGGGCGCCTCTCGCCATGCGTTGGGCGCGAGTGGGACGGGCGCCTCTCGCCATGCGTTAGGCGCGAGCGGGATGGGCGCCGCTCGCCATTCGTTGGGCACGAGCGGGACGGGCGCCGCTCGCCATGCGTTGGGCGCGAGCCGGACGGGCCTCCGCTCGCCATGGCCTGGGCGTGAGCCGGACGGGCTTCCTCTCCCCAACTACCCACATTTAATGTCATTTACTCTATCACACACCCGAAAAAGTTGAATTTTCTGCACATTTATCTACTCTAAATTTACGTTTTTTTAGAGTTGAATTTAGCCGGACCGGACACTTTATATTCTGTCTCTACTAAATCCTAACAAACTGACCGGGCAGCGAGACCCCCGTTTGTTTCCCGGGGGCGACTGCCGCCCCCTCGGACCCCCAGGCTAGGGTCGCAGAAGCGGCTATTACAGTATTCAAAGACATACCAACAGTAATATTAACTCTGGCCATAATTTTATTTCATCAAATATAAGTGTCACATTTTTTTTTACAATTACATGTATGTTTTAGCTGTTAATATGAAATGGAGCAGTGCAAGCCATTTCGTCCGTACGCAGGATGGAACAAGGAGGGAGCTACACATTGTATACGTACGCAGTGCAAGCCATTTCGTCCGGATACACGTGAAGGAAAACTGCCTCATGCCCCCCGTGGTTAATCTGTGGACCACATTGAGGAAGTCTGATGTCGTTGGTTGGGAGTTACCCTTTCGTAGGAGGATAAGGGCTTGGACCAAAGCATACACGCCTCGTAATTAACTGTTGTACCCAGTGAAACATTTCGGCATGTACGCAACCGTTACAATTATTATCAAAGCGTTACAATTATTTTGAAAGCGTTACCGTTGCAAAAAGCGATGATTTATAACTTTAATATGCAAAAATAGTTGCGATTACATAAACGAGCAAATTACATTACTAAATAATCTGAATTTTTTACCACATCACACTAATATTAACATTCAAAGAAACAATTGTTAAAACATATCATAATCATTTACTACACAATTTTTTTCATCGGATTAATAAACTGGATTTTCATAAAGTTAATTTAAATAAGACTATATTCTATTATGTTACATATATTTTCCAAATTACTAAAATAGTTATCATTTCCAAATTTAAACTAAACAATTTCTAAAAATAACAATTTCTTCATTTTAATTCCAAAATTCATTAAATTCCTAATATCAGATTTTTCCAAATTATTCTACTTTTTAATTTGCTATTGTATGATGAAAGAAATTAATTTAAAATGAAACCCTCCTATTTTCTTATATTTGCAACAAAACCCCTCTTCACCAAGTAGTCAACAACTCCTTGATGCACGGGTCGCCGAGTCCATCAACGGTCGCCGAGTCAAACGGATCCAAGTCGCTCATCATGTCACTCAGCATCTGATCCAAGTCGCTCATCATGTCACTCAGCATCTGATCCAAGTCGCTCATCATGTCACTCAGCAGTGCTCATCTACAACACAAGATATGTAATTAGTATAACAACAATTGATTTAAACTGATATGATAAAATAAATTAACATACATTTCAACAACGTGTAAACTGATATTTTGAAAGCATTGCATAATTTCTATTTACTAATGGAAACTACATATTCTACAATGCATAGACAAAAGTGAATATAACATAAAAAACCCCACTCCAAACAGCACATTTAATTCTCTTACAATCCCATACAACGAACTACACGTTTTTATTAATTGCAAATTATGAATTACATTACTAAATAATCTGATTTTTTTACCACATCACACTAATATTAACATTCGAAGAAACAATTGTTAAAACATATCGTAATCATTTACTACACAATTGTTTTCATCAGATTAATAAACTAGATTTTCATAAAGTTAATTTAAATAAGACTATATTTTATTATGTTACATATACTTTCCAAATTACTAAATTAGTCATCATTTTGAAATTTAAATTTAAACTAAACAATTTCTAACAATAACAATTTCTTCATTTTAATTCCAAAATTCATACAATTCATAATATTAGATTTTTTAAATTTGATCTACTATTTAATTTCCAATCTTCTAATTAAAGAATTTAATTTACAATCAAACCCTTACATTTTCTAATATTTACACCCAAACCCCTCATCTTCCTCATCCCTCCAACTACAACCTAAACCCTAAACAACCTACCTACCGCCGCCGCCGCCGTCCGCCACCGCCGACCTCCGCCACCTCCCTTTCTCCTCTCCTTCTCCTTCTCCTCTACCTCTCCCTCTCTTCCACTGCGACGACACCATCCCTCTACCGCCGGCATCCCGGCTCTTCCACACCACGGCCCGAGCATGGCGCCCAAGGCAGGACACGCGCGCCAATCAGCGGCGCCACGCGCCGCCTGGCCGGTCCATCTCCAACAAGCCAGATATAGAGTATCTCCACAAAAACCAAATTTCAAAATTGCTAAATGTCCCAAATCTAACAATCATAACAAGTTCCAATACAAGTCCTACGAAAAAAAATTGGCAAGAACTCACGTTTTTCCGGCTGCGGTTTCCGGTGGCGGTGGCAGATTCTGGCGAGTTGCCCGGCCTGGTGGAAGAAATGGAGACTTGGAGAGAAGGGAGAAGTTTTCGGAAGAAGCAAATGAGGAAGAAGTGAAGGGAAAAAAAATCAAACCCACTTATATACCACTTTCTCCAATTAATATTTTTTTAAAAATATTAATACATGTATTCATACGTATTAGGGCGAGGATAGTAAAATACAGGGCGAGGTATAGCAACACCCTTAATTTTCAATGAGTTATCAGATAGGTTCCTCCATGATATTAACCTGATTTTTGGTTTTGGAGGGGGTCTGGGTTTAGGTGTCAGACCTGAGTTGTACCATTCTAGATCGGAAGTTTTACTACTAAAGGTTTGATTATTTAAGAAGGTGTAGAAAATAAGGGTAATAATGTGTGTTTGTATTCATGATCTCAGGATACATTATATAGTAGTACAAAATACCTATACAATCTAGGAAAATGTAATAGAATATAATTACAATTACAAGTAATATTCTAATTCCCTAATACTCTTCCTCAATTTGGAGTATGAGAATCAGAAATGTCCAACTTGCCAAGTAGGGAATGAAACTGTTTACGTCCGAGAGCCTAGTGAACAAGTCCGCAGGTTGGTCTGACGTGCAGATATGTTGAGTAACAATAGTGCCAGATTGAACAAGATCTCAGACAAAATGACAATCAACTTCAATGTGCTTTGTGCGTTCATGGAACACTAGATTTGCCACAAAACAGTCGCATAGGAGAAGTGTGCATAACCCATAAGTCTTTCAGTAAAGACTTAAGCCATAACAATCACAACTAGTAACAACCATAGCACGATACTCCGCTTCAACGGAAGACCGAGAAACCGTAGGTTGCTTTTTGATCTTCTAAGAAATCGGAGAATCACCAATTGATGTGTCCATTTTATATGAATAATTTAGTACTATTTTGGGTCACTTTTGTGCTCTTTTATTATCGAGAGCTTGTGTTTTACCTTGAAATTCTCTTAGGATAGGTAAGAGCAACTTTACGCTCTTTTACCTCATCTAAGTGGATTTTGCGTGACAAGGGAAGAACACGGAGGCAATGAAGATCGGAGGCCATTGAAGATCACACTTTCGAAGACTTTTGAAACCTTGCTTCGAAGACATGAAGACCGGAGGCCATTGAAGATCACACTTTCGAAGACTTTTGAAACCTTGCTTCGATGACATGAAGACCGGAGGCCATTGAAGACCATTTTTGTAGCCATTGAACACTTGAAAATTGAGAGGAATTGCTATGAAGATGATTATATACCACAAGAAGAAGAAAAGGACACAATGCAAAATTCTGGCACCCGCAAAATACCGTCGCGAGTCGTGACAAGCCTGCCGCGAGTCGCGACCAACGGGTGGCCAGAATTTCACCTTATCTTCTTTGTACTATAAATAGCACTCTCTTTTCCTCTCATTCATATGCTTCATCATCTGCGATTTTCAGTACTATTTAGAACCCTTTTTCTTTCCATTTTCATCTTTGAATTCTCTCGTTTTATGATTAATTGTTTACCATTGATTAGCATGAACTCTTGTAGCTAATCTATTTCTTGGGAGCAATTGACTAAGGCTTCCAAGCCCATGTCTTAAGAACAATTTGTAGCCTATTTATTACTCTTACTATTATGCATTTATGGAGCATTGAATGTGTTTGTTGATGTTATTAATGTTATTGAAAGCTTGAGTATATGAAGTACTTGTATGCTATGCTTGTTAGGGTTTGGGGGAAATGGGTTGATTTCCCCCCTTTCTTGATAGGAATCCAAGAGTATGATTTAGAGCTTTTGATTGTGTTGATGGATTGATAATTGCTAAAGAAATATGATAATGTTGGACTCTTTGTCATGTTTGTTGCTGGTAGCAAATGACAGAAGTCTATGAATGTTGATCGTTCTTGACTAATCTTGTGTAAATGCATAAATCAGTTAAATGCTTAGACACGGTGTAGTGTTTATAAGTGTTGCCGAGCTTGTTGATTCTTTGTGCTAAATGCCATCAGTGAGATACCTTGAGTCGTGTTTTAACTACGGGAGTCATTGATGAGGTTTGACAAGAGATGTCGAATTCATTATTGCAAACTACTATCTAAGAAGGATAGAAGTTTAGCCTTCACAACAAGTAGTGAAAGTAGTAAATATGTTGCATGTTCAATGATGGATAAGAGATTTGGAAGTGGAAGTCAATTGCGCCCAAGGTTCCGTCAATTGTTATTTTCATCTTATCTTTAGTTGTATTGAATGATTAGCATAGTTTTCTTGCTTTGCTAGTTGTTGTATCTCAATTTGATAACTTAGGAACAAACCAACCAAAAACCCCCCGTGTTTACATGCTTTTATATATATATATATATATATATATATATATATATATATATATATCTATGTATGTACATGTTTAGTATGTCTTCTCCTATATATGTTTAAACACTTGAAAAGATCCATCTTCTCGTGGACGACACCAACTTGCCGCTATCTACTTAGTTGCAAAATAGTAAGCATTTAGGGCTTAAAAGTATTAACTTTGAGAGGTACGGCGATGAAATCCCACCAATCATAAAAAAATATCCAGAAAGAAAAAGCTGGGTAATTGGGCATGCAGCCCAATCTCAATCACAGTAAGCAGTCAACTGTAACGCACTAGTGGAAGAGAGAAATAAACCTTGACCAGGATTACTCTTCAGGTAGTGCAACACACGAATTGCAGCTTGCCAGTGAGGAGCACAAGGAAACTTCATAAATTGCGCAAGTGTATGAACCCAATAACTAAGCTCAGGACGTGTGATAGTCAAGTATATCAGGCGCCCAACCAAACGCCTGTACTGCTATGGATCATGGTAAGCTAGATCATCAACACGTGCCGAATCATATTTTTGCTCCATCATAAAGTCAATCGGTTTAGAAGCAGATAGACCTGTATCAGATAAAATGTCCAAGGCATATTTCCTTTGCGAAAGAAACATCCCCTCCGGTCTTCTAGCAATCTCTATGCCCAAGAAATACTTAAGTAAATCAAGATCTTTCATATGGAAACAAGAACTCAAGTATTTCTTGAACTCACAGAGGAGTGCAGAAGAGTTACCAGCAATGACAAAATCATCCACATAAACCAGAACATGCAAAGAAACCAATCCACGGGAAAAGACAAACAGAGAGTAATCTGCCTTACTCTTAACAAAACCAAATGCTCGTAAAGCCTGAGCCAATTTGGCAAACTAATTTCTAGGAGTCTGGCGAAGACCATAAAGATATTTCTGAAGGCAACATACCTGGCCATAGGCCACGGCAAGCCTGGTGATGGTCGCATAAAAACTTCTTCATGCAAATCACCATGCAGGAAAGCATTATGGATATTCATCTGATGTGATTCCCAACCACAAATAACCGCAACAGATAAGAATAGGCGAACATAACTCATCTTTGGAACTGGAGCAAATGTCTTAGTATAATCAATCCCTTTAACTTGGCGATTCCTGAGAACCACTAGGCGTGCCTGATGACGTTGAATAGTACCATCTGACTTAAACTTCATTCGGTAAACCCATTTGCAACCAATTGCCTTCTTATCCAGAGGCAGAGGAGCCAAAGTCCAAGTTTGATTGCGCTCAAGCACAGTGAGCTCTTCAGTGCCAATAAGCATGCTATGATGCCTCAGAATAAGTGGTGGGATTTTCACTAGATGTTACTGCACCCAAAAATCTAGAATGCATACTAGAAAAATTATCATAATTTACATAATTAGTAAGAGGATAGAGAACACCTGAGGATAGTGACGATGCATGAGTGAACGCGGCAGTAGTAGATGGGGTCTTTAGTAGTAAGAGCACATGCATAATCATCACAATCATAATCTTCCTATTAAGGATGAGGTCAGCGAGCACGAATACTCTGTCTGATAGGTGGCAACTCGGCAGCGAAATTATCTAGAGCTGGAGATGCCAGGCGGCGCATGAGACTCCGTCGCCGGCGGCGCATGGGGAGCGTGAGGTGGTGGCGTCCTTGGCGATGCAACGTCTGGCTGTGCCGGAAGTAGAATCCGACAGTCTTGGTTGGGATTCGATAATGAAACTTCGTTTATCGGGGATGGGTTAGTGCTTGTGGCAGCTAATGTAGATAAGCCATCGACGACCGACGGAAGGGGACCGGTTATAGCTGGTGGTGGAGGACCAGCGGCAACCGGCGCCGGAGAACTAGAAGATACCGGTGGTGGGTGACCGGTGGTAGCCGGAGGAATGGGGATGGCGGTGGTCGGAGGCAATGGGTCATGTGACTCAGGCAGCGGCAATGAGGAGGCGGGTAGAGAGGTGGTGGTGCCGCCGAGGTGTTCTGATGAGGCTGATGTTGGAGTTGCGGAATATAGGAACTGGTCTTCAAAAAATCTGCATCCCGACTAGTAAAGATTACGTGGGATTCCAGGTAAAAAATGCGATAGCCTTTCTTTCCGGCAGGGTAACCAAGAAACAAACTACGCTAACTTCTTGTTGCAAACTTGTCAGGATATCTAGGACATGAGCAACAAAACACAAGCATCTAAAAACTCTTAAGGATGAGTAATTTGGAGCTTGCTCATAGAGCAACTCAAAGGGAGTACGACCATTGAGATGCTTCATTGGTGTCCGGTTAATCAGATAAGCAGTAGTAAGAACACACTCTCCCCAAACACCAACTGAAAGACTGGCTTGAAATCGTAAGGCACACACCATATTAAGTAAATAACGATGCTTTCTTTCAACTCGACCATTCTGCTATGGTGTATCAACCATAGATGTCTAAAAAATGATCCCAGATGCAGCAAAATGAGATCTCAAAGGAAAAAATTCAGTCCTGTTATCATCCCAAACACGCAGTATGCTTCGGCCCCATTGGTTCTTCACCAAGGCACAAAATTCCAAAAATCTAGAGGCTACTTCTAACTTATCCACTAATAAATAAACCCAAACAGCTCGGGAATAATCATCAACTATAGTTAAAAAATAAAATGCACCACTAGAAGATGGTGTTCTATAAGGACCCCAAACATCACAATGTATTAATTGAAATAGTGCAGTAGCATTTGTAGAACTCAATGGAAAACTATGTCTAGTCCATTTTGCTCTATAACATAAAGAGCAAGGAACAAAATTCTTATTAGTGCTAAAATAAATAGAAGAGACAGAAGACAACATCGTAGAGGAAGGATGCCCAAGACCCTGATGCCATAAATCAAAAGAAGACACAGAAGCAACTGCGGGATAGGAAGATGATCACGGGTATCCAGCAAGCAAAGCCAAAACACCCATCTTTTCTGTTCACCCATGCCAATCACTTTCCTCATATTGATTTTCTGTAAAATGCAATAGTTTTCAGTAAACAAAGCTAGACATTTTAAGGCAGATAACAATCTAGAGCATGATAATAAGTTGCACCGCAAAGTAGGTATATATAGCACATGAGTAAGAGTGAAAGCACCAAAGCAAATAGAACCATATTGGGTAGTAGATGACACAAAGCCATTAGGCGGAACAACATTCATAGTGTCAACAACAGTAATGATATCAGTAAGAGAACCTTTGTCACCAGTTATGTAATATAAGGCTCCCGAATCAAGTATCCAGGGCAAAGTAGACTTACATGATTCATTGCCAGTAAGAGAATTGAACTGATTAAATAATTGCATGGTCGTGTTCCAGTGGTCATCAGAGAGAGGATGGCCAAAATCAGACTGGGTAGGGATGCTACCAGAGGAAGTCGCTGCCAGGCAGCGCCATGGCGGTGCCGACGTACGGCGGCAGGAGTGGAAGAGCCGTGGAAAATTCTCCGTTCACTGCGGCACCGATCGGCCGATCGGCTGGCACCGTCCTCCTGGCGGACCTGGCTTTCTCCGTCAACTCCTTCAGGTCATCCCACAGTTCCTTAACTGTGGCAAACGAGCTTGTAGAAGATCTCAACACCGGATCCAGGGTTTGCAAGATCCAGCAGACAAGAGTAGCATTAACCCCAGGCCAATCAGCAGCATCAGGACGACCATCCTGGGGTTTGGTAATGGATCCATTAATTAACTCAATCTTGTTCTTAGCAAGGAATGCGCGGCACATCGCGCCAGACCATTCAATGTAACTTTCCTGACATTTCAGCATGTTCGGTAAAATTTGCAGAATTGGACCATCACCAGAGCCAATATAGTAAGGATCAACCGACAGACGACCAATAGGTACAGTAGTCCGAGGGCCAGATTGCAACTGCAACTGCTTCAGTAAAATCGCTATCACATTATAACCACTCATATCTTGAAGCTTTGGAACCTCAGGTTTAGCATCAATATGAACCTATTCTTCAGAAGCAGACATCGTACAAAATCAGGAACGGATCAACAGCAGGTGCAGCAACCGGCGGTGATCGGACCGGCGGCGGTGCATGATGAGAACGCTGCGGTGCGTGACTGGAACGCGGCGGCGTGTGACCGGAATGCGGCGGCGCGTGAGCTTCGGGATTGATGCGTGTGTCTTAACGCACGGGACGGTCAGATCATGAGAGGCGGCGCATGGATTACCACAGCCAGATGGTGGCGGTGGCGATCTGCGAGCGACAGAACGAAGCAGACAGTGGCGGCTGTTTGGTGGCACGTGGATCAACGCATGGCTTGATGGCGGCGGCAGTGGCTCGGAAAGGCAGCGAAATATTTTCTTAGGATTTCAGGATTTTATACTCTGATACCATGTAGAAAATAAGGGTAATAATGTGTGTTTGTATTCATGAATCTCATGATACATTATATAGTGGTACAGAATATCTATAAAAGCTAGGAAAAGGTAATAGAATATAATTACAATTACGAGTAATATCCTAATTCCTCAATAGAAGGTCATTTATATTTCTTCTCTGATCAACTGAATTCAGTCTCAGTATGAATTTTTACATTATCATATAACCATCTATTCTAGCTTTCCATAGTTGACAACATATTAGAACTGGGGTTAATATGACTCAGATTTTTGTGGATTTTTGTCATTCCATTAGAAGTCCAGTAGTAGCTAACTCTATCAAAAATTGATTCAAAGTCAGGGTTTGTAAGCCCTTCATAGTTATCAAAATCTTTCCAGACTTTGATGGCTATCAGACAATTATTGAAAAATATGATAAACCATCCACATTATAGCAAGAAGGATATTTTGATTCCAAAGAAGATTATTTAAACTAACTAATAAAAGAGCATCAACTTACATAAATGGGATCCCCATACTTAGCCACATTACTTTTCACAAAATTTTAACATCTTACAATACCAAACATAGCCACATCACCTGCTTAAAAAAACTTTAAATCGCATTAAGTTTAACAGAATTCAAATGATGGAATCAAAGGAATACTTTAACTCACATTTATTTTGGCGGATTTCAAAATCTAGAATAAATGAAAATTATTTGGCATGTATCAATTAACTCATTTAAACTCATATTTATATAGTCACATTAATTTTAGCAGAATTCAAAATCTGGAATCAAAGATAATTATATGACATGTATCAATTAACTCATAATAGATAACACCCGTGCTGATGCACGAGTATATGAACGAAAATGAAAATATAACATAATTTTTAACTATAGTTAGTAATAAGTTTTTTGTTATATTTATATGATAATATTACACATGATGCATTATTTAAAAAATATTTTTGTTTAATATTTTAATATATTCATTTTAAAAAAAAATTAAAAGATTAATCGTTGCTAAGTAATTATATATTTTATATTTAAAATATATATAATATGATATATATATATATGTGTGTTAACATTATTTACATATATATGTATATGTATATGTTTATAATGAATCAACATTATTTAATTAAAGTTATAGAATTATGTGTCTTTTAAAAGAAAGTAGCAAATGTATTCTTAGTTATAAATATGTTATAATTTTTCAAAAAATACAATAAAATAAATAATAATAATACATATAACATATAAAAAAATACAATATCTAATCTAAAAATATGTTAATTAACTATAGGAAAAATCACTTTGAAGTCAAGGTAAGGTTTTAACACCCTTGCACGAGATACTATAAATTATCATAATTATTAATATTTTAATTTATTTAGAAAAAATTAAAATATATTATTATTTATTAATAAATAATATAATATTATAAATTTATAGTTCGTCTCTTGAAAGACGGTCTTTCCATGTTATTATTTATTAATATTATATATTTAGAGTAATGTAACATTAAAAATGATATTTATGGTTGGAAGGGTCTAACTGAAGATGCTGTGGAAATTAGATAAGGTGAGGATGGAATCATGGATTTAATGCAACCCAGCCAGAGTCATCTATACTATATACTAAAAGAGTAACTCTTTTGACAAGTGGCATCTCGTACCCTTGAAATATCAACTAGACAAAAGTATTATTTCCTTAATTCATATCTTCACTATAAATAAATATTTATGCCGAATTGAGATTCTAAAAGACTTAAAATGCATCAATTAATATATCATTTCCTTGATTTACTCATTTGATGTATACCTGTTTATTAGAATAGTCTAGCCTTTTTAACTGATTTGCTGCACTTAATATGATGCTAATTCTAAAATATCCTAAAGCCCAAATAAGGAGCGTACAATTAATGTGGATTGTTCCCTCTCCTTCCCTTTCTTTCATTTTCTCCTCTCCTTTCTAGAGAATTCTACCACTTACACAAATAATGTTGCTCTGAATATATGATGCAAACATGTTGGTCACTATGTTTTCTAGCTTTATGCACATTGTTTGGTTTGCTATCTAATGATTGTATTTGACATTTGTAAATGTGCTCTTAATCCAAGTAAAAATTTTCCAATTACCACTGTATTTGACATCTGTAAATGTACTTGATCGTATTCCTTCACAATCCAGATGTTGCATAAAGCAACAAATACTAGATGCTGCATAAAGCAACAAATATCAGATCCTGCATAAAGCAACATTTTTCCAATCACTTCCATGCATAAAGCTATTTTGTATGTGCTCTTAATTGCTATTTTATTTGTTGTCTGGGGTGCCAATTTCTCCACCCTTCTTGGGTGGTTTTGGATTTTTTTTTTAAAAAATATTCTTTGGCTGTATTCTTTAAACAAATAACTCATTTTAAAAAACTAGCAATCATAATTAATCCATAATGATTAATAAAAAAATGTGATATATAAACTTAAAAAAGCACAAGACTATTCATATTTCTTGGTTTTTGAACTATGATATGGTTTAATTAATTTTATTTAATTATGTTATTTTACAAGATGTATGCATGTTGTAATGGTATTATTATTTTTATTTTGTGACTGAATAAAATAATTTGAAGTAAACATACAATCCTGATAATTTTACAATATAATAAATTGTTGAAAAAGTAATAAAATTCACATTTATAAAGAATATGAAGGAATATTTATTTTAAATAAAATATAGAGTGAACTATTAGATCAAAGAGAAAGTCTCAGGAAAGGCAAACTTTCCATAACCTTTTGTACAATCCGCAAGGGCTTTTACCTTAAATGTTATAATTTTTTAATAAAATTTTTATATTGTCATTTATAAGTTAAAACAAGTAATGATATGTATTTGAAGGTGAAAATATTAAAATATATGATATAAAAAAATATTTTCAAAAAATCTAAATTTTGTATGTAATTTAACAAATGCAGTTTATAAGATAAAAAATAAGTGGTCTGTCCATAAGCTTATGGACAGACCGCCTGTCAAAAGACCCACTCTAGATCAAATACATTGTAACAAATGAAATAAAAAAGACTCATCCACCTTCAGAGAAACACTCTCTCTTTTTACAGTACCTGAGTAACCATTTCTTTTCTCTCGCCGGAAACGGCTTCTTTTTCTATGCCGATAACGGTTATTTTTGCCGATAACGATAATCTATAAGACGGCCTGCTCCGTCGTCCGCTATGGCGGATAGCAAAACCTCGCAGGGTATACCGAAAACTTTCCTAGCTGCCCTTCAGACCAAATTCCCACCTCTAACGATATCCCTACCTAATAATCCCGAGCTAACCCCCAAATCTGAACACTTAGGGGATCCGGCATGCCTCTATTCTGATGATCAAATCTCCAAACTCTCTGCTCATTATGCTAACACAGTGGTTGGTAAATTCACAAGGGGAAGGCTTTCGATGGAGCAATTAGAGCTAGCTTTCAAGACTGTTGGTTTCGCCGGCAATCATCAACTGGGCTCCTTGGATTACAAGCACATGCTGATAAGGTTTTATCAGGTCAATGACTACCAGAGATGTTGGATCAAGGGCATTTGGAGCTTCAATGGAATCCAGCTGAAAATGCTCAAATGGTCACCTGATTTCTCCACCCGTAGGGAATTTCCAATCGTACCAATTTGGTGCATTATCAGGGAAGTTCCTCTATA
The DNA here is from genome assembly GCA_037428765.1 of Rubia yunnanensis. NCBI lineage: Eukaryota > Viridiplantae > Streptophyta > Magnoliopsida > Gentianales > Rubiaceae > Rubia > Rubia yunnanensis. The sequence goes on along the minus strand of CM075069.1, from coordinate 55,432,835 downwards.
CTATTACAATACTGCGTCTATTGAGGCCATTGGCAATAGTATAGAAAGTTTCATTAAGAATGATCTAGCCACTGAAATGCTTACTAGGCCTTCTGCTATTAAGCTGTGTTGAAATTGACTTACAGAAACCTTTGAGTAATTTCATCAGGCTTGGGTCAGTCACTAATAATAGAAAATACCAAATTGAATATAAAGATGTTCCTCTATACTGTGATCATTGTGCTAAGTTAGTTCATTCCCTTAATCAGTGTAGAGCCATCCCACAAAACACCAATGGTAAGCTACTGGATAATCAGGTTTCCATCCCACAAAACCAAACTCAACCACAGTGGCAGGCTACTGGAAATAAATTTAACAAGGCTCCTGTTATGTATTTGGATAATCAGTCTGTCACCCCCCTCCTAGTAAAGGTCATCTAGCACATCAGAGAGCTACAACAAACCTCTCTCTGAACCCTTCCTCCTACTTACCTTAGGTTTTGAACGGAGAGCTTGAAACAATTACTCATCAAACACCAAAAATTTCTCCAGCTCAGTCCCCTAACAACTCACCCCTAGATAACTCTCAGTCTTCCCTCACAAAACTTTTAAATGCCACTGCTCTTTCTAATCCTCCTTCTTTAGCCTATGCAAATGATGATATTCATATTGGCTCCCATAGGCTAACCCTGCACCAGTCCTCTGCCACTAACCCCCCACTTTCTCTACAGAGAAAGATGGAAAATAGATTCTCTGTATTGCAGGATATGGACACCCTCCCCCAACAACAAGAACTCGTTGATCTGGAAGTGTAGGACATGGTAGAGGAGGCCAGCTTTCTCTCCAACAGCCACCACTCCCACTCAGCACTACTGCCTGACAACCTAAAAGGTAACACTGAACAACAAGGTAAGTCAAAGCATAAAAAGAACAATTACCTTAGCCAGCTGAATAAGATGATGTTAAGATCAGATACTAAAAGTCACAAATCATGTGAATAATGACACACACCTTAACTTATAATTTTTTGGTCTGGAACCTTAGAGGTATGGAATCTTCAATGCTAAGATTAAACCATCTAGTTAGGCAGAAGAAAATACAACTTCTTTGTATCATTGAACCTATGCATGATTATAGCCAGTGTCAATCATATATGGAAAAGCTCAAATTTAAACATAATCTTCCTCTCCATAATGGCAAAATATGGCTAATGTGGAATAACCCTATATCAGTCTCCCTAATTTCACATCATAATCAATTCATGTATGTCAAAATAGCTCACCTAATTTCGGCCATTAATATGGAAGCGGTTTTTGTTTATGCCCTCAGAACTAGGGATGGAAGGAAGTCTTTATGGAATTATCTGAGTGTCATACCTAAGAATGAAACTATTTTCATAGGAGACTTTAATACAGTCTCTTCACTTTCAGAATATAAGGGCCCTAGCTCCCCTTCCCTAGGTAGTATTAGAGATTTTAACAATTGGATTAATTCTTCTGGAATTCAGGAAATTAACACAGTAGGAAATTTACTCACTTGGACAAACTCTAGGCTTAGGAATCCCACCTCTAAGAAATTAGATAGAGGACTATGTACTATTCAGTGGAACACAAAATTTCCAGCATCTTCTATCCAAATTCTGAATTGACAATCCTCAAATCACTCTCCTCTCCTCCTACAGGTGTCATCTCTAGTAAGTTCTCACCCTAAATCTTTTAGGTTTATAAATACCTGGTTTAATAGACCAGAATTTATAGACCTAATCAAGGAAAATTGGTCAATCCCTAGCCCTCAGTTAGGAATGTTAGGGTTTTTATCTAAAACTGATTAGACTAAAAAAATAATAAAGATCTGGAATAGGGACTGCTTTGGTAACATAGATGTTAATGTTGCTACTGCAGAGGAAGCCCTTAGATTACAGGAACTTAATAATGACTCCACTCCCTCAGATTCAGAATTAATCAAACTAAATGAGAAGAGAGCATTATTACTTAGAGCTCTAAAGGGAAAAAAAATTTGGAAACAGAAAGCTAGATCAAAATGGTTCAAACTTGGTGATAATAACACTCAGGTTTTTCATAAGACAGTACAGGAAAGGAACTGTAGACTACACATTTCAAAAATAAAAATAGATAGGGACAATGGCTTAACTCCCAATTAGAAATCCAAAAAGAAGCCTCAGCCTATTTCTCTAAACTCTTATCTGAACCTAACCAGATGGCTAACAACACTTATTGCCCTCATTTTCTTAGCCAAATACCTACTATCCTTACTGAACAAGATAATCTAACTCTATCCAGACTAGTTTCTGAGGAGGAACTCAAATTAGTGATAATGAGCTTGAACAAAAATAGTAGCCCAGGTCCTGATGGTTTCTCTAGTAAATTTTATACTAAATGCTTGGATTTCATTAAGGAAGATCTAATATCTGATATCAATGATTTTATCTTAGGATCAGATATGCCAAGGGGTATTTCTAGTACCTGGATAACCTTGATTCCAAAGAAAGCCACACCCTCATTCTTAGCCTCTCAAATGTGGTAAATAAAATAAGTTCTAAGGTTCTGATGGAAAGATTGAAACAATATATGGAGAATCTAATTTCACCTAATCTAAATGCCTTTATGAAAAACAGAGACATTTCAGATAACATACTTTACCTTCAGGAAATGTTAAGATTTTTAGACAGAAAGAATAGAGTGCCTAACTGTATTCTCAAGCTAGACCTCAGGAAAGCTTTTGATAGGGTTAACTGGAATTTTTTAAAAAACATACTTGGTAGATTTGGTTTTACTGGGAATTTTTTGAATGCAATCATGAATAATCTCTCCCAGGCACACTTCTCTGTTCTTATAAATTGTAATCCAGTGGGCTTTTTTAAAGCTACCAGAGGCATCAAACAAGGTGATCCCCTTTCCCCCTTTCTTTTTTATATTTTTTCGGAAGCTTTCTCTAGGAGTCTCTCATTTATTTTTTTGAATAACAGCCTCACATATTACTAGTTACCCTCTGCAATCACACCAGCATCCCACTTAATGTATGCTGATGATACCATTATTTTCATGCAGGCCTCAAAACCTAACCTTATTAAGATCAAAACCTAACCTAACCTAGAAATCTTTGAATCTACCTCTGGCCAGAAGTTTAACTTTGAAAAATCTGATTTTTACATTATTTTACATTAGTAAAAGAGCTACAACTGCTAGGATAAATCAGGTTAAGATGATCTTAAAAATGAAAAAAGGATCTTTTCCTTTCAAATACCTAGGATGCCCAATCTTTAAAGGTAGAGCACTTAACATATATTTCCGACCTTTACTGGAAATCTTAGATAAAAAGCTGATGAACTGGAAAAATAAATGGTTGAGTTCAGGAGGTAAACTGACCCTAATTCAATCCTATCTATACTCCTTACCTCAACACTTATGGACTATCCTTAAGCCTCCTATTCATATAGTCAAGACACTAGAGAGAAGGATGTCCACAATTTTCTGGGGTGAGACTGAAGGGAAAAAGAATAAAGTTTGGAAAAAATGGTCTGATCTAGCCACTCCTAGGTCTCAGAATGGTTTAGGTTTTAGATCAGTTCAGGCTATAATTGATTCTTGTTCACTTAAACTATGGTGGAAAAGTCAATTGGGTACTACTATGTGGCCTAAAATGATTTGGTCCTTACCCCAAACACACAGAAAATCCATGACTTGGAAGAGAATATGCTTAGTTAATTCTTTTGCTGTAAATAACACTCTAATTATTCATGGGAAAGGAAACTACAATCTTTGGACTGCTAACTGGTGTCCTAATGGGCCGCGTTTGAATCTTATCCCTATCTCTATCATTTCTCTACTCTTTTCTTGCTCAGTTGCTCAATTTATAAGCAACAAAGTCTCTATCCTACCACAGATTTCTCCTTTTTTAGAACATGATACTCTCTCTTTTTTGCAGTTAGCAGAAATCACTGAAGACAGAGAGGATAGACTAATCTGGAAACCACCTTACTTTCTCCTCAGGTACCTTTCCTGCTACTCACCTTATGTGGAATCCCAGAATGTAGAAAAAGATTTCTATTTTTACATGGAAACTGCTGCACTCTTACCTGCCTTTTGATGATGTTCTGATAAAATGTGGTTTTAGTCTTGCTTTAAAATGCCCTGCTTGTAATCACTCTGATTCTCTCCAACACTTTTTCATCTCTTATCCCCTTGCTCAATCAATATGGAATGAGATGGCTGCTTTATTAGATTTTAACCTCCATAGCTTGGACTCAATAACTGAAATGTTCTTTTTATTCTGGAATTACCATGATCTTCCCAAAATGCACTAGCTGATTTGTAAAATCCTTCCCTCTCTGATTTGCGGGTGCCTTTGGAAAGCCAGAAATGGGCTATATTTTGATAACAAACATATCTCTCCAATTCATATATGCAAGGAAACCGTGATCTCATCTTCCTTTCCCTCTCTGCCAAACCTTGCCCCTCTAGTTCCTACCTTCCTATGAGCCCTATTTTCTCTCAACTGATCCCCTCTCCTAGACCACCACCTAAACCTACAATCTCTATTGTCTTCTGGGAAAGGCCAAAACCAAACAGCATAAAGATCAATGTTGATGCATCCTGGTCCTCTACTAACTCCACCGTTGGCCTGATTACCAGAAACTGCGATGGAATTCCATGCCTTATAAAATCTATTACCATATCAGCAGTTTCGTCACTTCAAGCAGAAATTAAAGCTATTCTATTTGCCTGTCAAGCCTATCCAGCTTTGGACAGTTCTTTTACCATTGAATCAGACTCTTTGCTGGCTGTGAACATGATCAAGAATCCTTATACTGCAAACTGGCCTTTTTTCACTTTAGCTTCTAAGGTACATTCCCTGCTACAGAATGCCAACCTTAAACATGTTTTCAGGGAATGTAATTATGTGGCGGATGCAATTGCTAAGGACCACCCAGCCCACATTAGTGAACTCTCTCTGAACCTTTCCAATATACCTACACACTTTAGAGGACTAATCACACTGGATATGAAGCACACACCTTACATAAGAACACATAGGCATGGCTCTAAGTAGGATTGATACTGCTGATATTGTCATTTGGTTTTCTACAGGTACTCGTGCTGATCTCTATTTCAAAACCTCTACTGGTGCTGATCTCTCCACCTCCAGAAATCCATCTCTACTTCACAGCCTCTCAGGCTGCTGTCGACCTCAGAATGGAATGCTCAAATTTAGAGCTCCCTTGTAACTCTTGCAGCAAAGCTTTTGTTTTGTTTTAGGCTTTTAATCTTGATGTGCTAGAATGAAGTTGCCTGGCCAAAGGAAAGAATTAACACATGGGGTGGAGATTCTTTCTTTTGGAATCGCAACTACCATTCCTAACCTTTTTTTTCTATTCACTAGATCCGAAAAATCTCACTTTCATTACTATATGCTAGGTATTCTTTCGGAGGCAACTATGTTGCCTCAATGAACTTCGTGTACAAACCATTATTCTGTATGTATTTGTCTTTACAAAGGCTTGAGGAACCTTATATATTATCCCTTACCCTAGGGTGTTTTCATTTTAAAAAAATTGTAACAACTGAAAAACACTACTATAGTAGTAGCTGAAAGATTACGGTGGATATAATCTATTTTATCCCATATTCCCCTACGTACAGTTCTATTCAGATTCATACAATGATGAACAATGACATCTAACAGTCATTTTGACTTTTCCTTTTTAAAATCCTTCCATTCTTTATATATACTCTGCGTACATTTATTGACAACATAATCTAGTAGTGTTATTAATTTAATTTATAATATAGACTTTAAATTGACAAATATTAATTAGTAAACATTTATAAATTAACATATATTAAATAGTAAATAAATAATAATTTACTTGAATAAAAGAAATATATAGTATAGTTTAAATAGTTTATAAAATTATAATTTATTCTTCTCTGAGAATGTCTCCTGACATATGACCTCTCATTACTTAAATTATACACTAAACTTTTAAAGTTACTTAAAATATTTTTAAAATTAGATTTAGTCTTTATTAATATGTCATGTGTTATTATATATATATATATATATATATATTTATTTATAACTAAGAATACTTTTGCTATTTACCTATAAAAGATACATAAATTATAACTTTAATTAATTAATTATCAATAAATCATATTCTTAATACTAAATTTTAAAGAAATTAAAGTATTTCTATACAACGGTTACTATTTTTCTATATAAAACACACACACACACACATATATATATATATATATATAAAATTTTTGTAAGGAAAAGTCTTGGAAAAAACCATTTTTTCATAGGCTTATGGAAACAAGGGGTTTAATTAAAATAATAAAAGATAAAATATCTTAGTTGTAATATTTAAAATTTGTTATGCAACATATAGTAGCTATAAAGCCTATAACCCGATTCATGAAAAATAAATAATTATTATATATCAAATATCGAGCTAATTTTTTTAAAATAAATATATTATCATATTAATGAATATATTAATTTATTTTTGAATGCATTGTTTATAATTTTTATATACATATTGATGTAAAAGAATCATCTATCTTTGGAAGTAGTTTGATCCTATCCATTTCATGTTCATTTCATGTCCAGATTCATTATCTAATTATGGACATGATCTGTACTTATCACATATGTATCAATTAGAATAGCCATTAGCTGTGTATAAATAGGTGTGTATTATAATGAAGAAAATCAACCCTCACCATATTCATCGTTCAATCATATGGTATCAGTTTTCCTTTGCTGAATTTTCCCTTTCCCAGCAAATTCCAAAAGCTTGGTTTTCATGGCTTCCGCATCCCAACTTCTGCCCTCCGCCGTGGCGACTCTGTCAACCCGTCGCTCACCTTTCCGGCGTTGGCTATCCGGCTTGATCACGGCAACTACACTCCGTGGAGCAGCACGGTCCGTTCTGCATTGGAGGCTTATGATCTTGATGGCTTCCTCATCGCCGGCGGCGCTCCCGCTCCCCTGCTGTCACCTGCTGAAGGTGCAACCACTGGTAATCCGAACCTGGCGTTTGCATCGTGGCGACGCAAGGATCGACTGATCCTCTTGTGGATCCGCTCCACTCTCTCTGTGCCGATGCTATCCCTCGTCTCCCCGGCATCGTCCACGGCTGAATGTGGTCGACACTCACCTCTACTATCCAGTCGCAGTCCAGGGCTCGTCAACAACATCTCCGGCAGTAGCTACAATCGTTGTCGAAGGGCGGGATGACTGTGCTGGAATACGTCGAGAAAAAGAGGGCTATCTCCGACGGACTCGCCGAGTGTATAGTCACTGTCTCCGATTCCGAGCTCGTCGACAACATCTTATTTGGGCTCGGACCAGAATTTGGAGCTTTCTGCACCGCCATCAGCATGAGGATCACGCCAGTCTCGTCAACGGATCTCCTCGGCCTCCTGCTTCAGGAAGAACAGCGCTTCAACAACTCTGCCGCTGTCACCGGAGCTCCGACTGCTTACGCTGCCCAGTGCCGCCAGTCCACTCGCCCAGCGTCGGGGACCTCTATAGGGCCTGCTGATCGTCCTCGCGTCATCTGCCAGTTATGTGAGAAAGCTGGCCACGATGCACGCAACTGTCATCAGCGCCTGAACATGGCTCTGTTCCCGCCGACCAACCGCCGGGCTGCTGATCGTCTCCGCCAGTCCATGGTGTCTCGCCCGCCGCCAGCTGCCTTTGTCGCTTATCAGGACAGTCCGTCAGCTCTCACTGATCCGTGGATTGTAGACTCCGGCGCCACCAATCATGTCACGACGGACATCTCCGGCCTCAATCTCTCGGCTCCCTATGTTGGCACAGACAATCTCACTGTTGCAAATGGTCAGTCTCTTCCTATTACGCATACAGGCAATCTTAATCTAATTTCGAAGCATGATGCTAATCCTGTTCATCTTAATGATATCCTTGTTGTTCCTAAAGTGTCTAAAAAGCTCCTTAGTGTCCGTCAGTTGTGCAGAGATAATAATGTATTCGTAGAACTGCATGCTGATCATTGCTATGTTAAGACCTTACAGGGAATAGTAGTCCTAAAGGGGATCGTTGAAGATGGTCTGTATCAGATTCCAACTCGTTCTCCTAGTCCTCGTGCTTTTATAGGAGAACGAGCCTCTGTTGCATGTTGGCATCATCGCTTTGCGCACCCTCACGAGTCTGTGCTGCGACGTCAACTTTCTGAATTTGATTTACCTGTTTTGAATAAGTCACTTCCTGTGTGTCGTGCGTGTCAGTTAGGCAAGAGCCATAGACATCACTTTCCCTCTTGTCATACTGTTTCAAATAAACCCTTTGATCTTGTTTATTCAGATGTTTGGGGTCCTGCCTCTGTTCCATCTCTTAATGGGAATCGTTATTTTGTGTTTTTTATTGATGATTGCACAAAGTATATTTGGATTTACTTCCTTACTGCAAAGTCTCAGGTTTTGTCTGTTTTTCAATATTTTAAAACCATGGTTGAAACACAGTTTTCCACTAAAATTAAAGCTTTTCAGTCTGATTGGGGGGGGGGTGAGTTTCGAAATGTCTCCACTCTTCTTGAAACTAATGGTATCCTTCATCGTGTTTCCTGTCCGCATACCCCTGAACAAAATGGAGCTGCAGAACGTCGGAATCGAGTTGTTGTCGAAAAAGGCCTCTCCCTTCTAGCTCATTCCCATCTTCCTATGAATTTTTGGGAACATGCCTTTCACACTGCTGTTTACCTCAATAATCGTACCATCACACCCACTCTCCACCACAAATATCCTTACTCTTGTCTTTACCATCGCCAACCAGATTATGCCATTCTTAAATCATTTGGCTGTCTCTGTTATCCATATCTTCGTCCTTACAGCAGCAGCAAATTAGAATTCCGTTCTGCTGCCTGTATCTTCCTCGGCTACAGTGCAAAACACAAAGGATACCTCTGTTATCATGTTCCCACCTCCAAAACCTATATTTCTCGTCATGTTGTCTTTGATGAGTCATCTTTTCCTTATCCTGATCAGGCTCAGTCCAGCTCACCTGACTTGTCTACCGTGGATCTCTCTCTTCAGCCACTTCAGGCATCTCTCTCTCTAACTCCATCGGATCCTGTCATACCTCCTACTCCTACTCCTACTCCTGATCCATCATCTGATCCGATCATACCTCCATCCCCTACTTCCTCCTCTCCCAAGGTCATTCTCTCTCCAGATACCACATCTGATCCTGTCACACCTCCATCTCCTTGTTCCTCGCCTCCTTCCACAACCATTATACCTTATCCTCAGGCTCCATCTTATTTCCGGCCATCTGATTCATCTGTGCATAGCATGGTCACTCGAGCTTCCACTAATTCTCTCCAGCCCAAAATCCACATTGCCACCAAATACTCTATCACTTGTGACTCCTCTACCTTCGAGCCAAAAACCTTTCTCCAGGCCACAAAGAACCCTAATTGGCAGCATGCTATGCAATTAGAATTTGATGCTTTGATTGCTAATGGGACATGGGACCTTGTTCCTAGGCCCCCCACTTCTAATGTTGTTGGTTGTAAGTGGGTTTACAGGATCAAAAAGAAGCCAGACGGGTCTGTTGACAGGTACAAGGCTCGTCTAGTGGCAAAAGGCTTCAATCAAGAGGAAGGGGTCGACTACTTTGACACTTTCAGCCCGGTTATCAAACCAACCACCATCCGAGTTGTCTTGAGTCTTGCAGTCACTCGTGGATGGCCACTTCGCCAAGTTGATATCAACAATGCCTTCCTCAATGGTGATCTTGCTGAGACTGTCTTTATGAATCAAGCTCCTGGTTTTGTTTCTGCTGCATATCCAACTCATGTTTGTAGACTCAAAAAGGCTATCTATGGCCTCAAACAAGCACCCCGTGCATGGTTCCAAAAACTACACCAGGCTCTTCTTCAACACGACTTCACACAGTGCATCTCTGACACTTCGCTCTTCATTAAGCGTCATGGCACTGATGTTGTGTATGTTCTGGTCTATGTTGACGATCTCATCATCACTGGCTCAAACTCTATCTTCATTGAGGACTTTATTCGATATCTTCACTCAGTCTTCTCACTAAAAGACTTGAGTGATCTTAACTACTTCCTTGGCATTGATGTTCACCGCAATTCTGCAGGACTTTTGCTCTCTCAACGGAAGTACATTCTGGACCTTCTTGATCGAAGCAAGATGATGGGGGCCAAACCCATTGCCTCTCCGGCAGTTCCTGGGTCGCGTCTTGTCTCTGGTGGTGATCCATTTTCTGACGTTCATCTTTACCGCAGCATTGTTGGTGCTCTTCAGTATGCCACCATCACTCGTCCTGAGATCTCCTACTCGGTAGTAGCTGAAAAAATTGTAACAACTGAAAAACACTACTATAGTAGTAGCTGAAAGATTACGGTGGATATAATCTATTTTATCCCATATTCCCCTACGTACAGTTCTATTCAGATTCATACAATGATGAACAATGACATCTAACAGGCATTTTGACTTTTCCTTTTTAAAATCCTTCCATTCTTTATATATACTCTGCGTACATTTATTGACAACATAATCTAGTAGTGTTATTAATTTAATTTATAATATAGACTTTAAATTGACAAATATTAATTAGTAAACATTTATAAATTAACATATATTAAATAGTAAATAAATAATAATTTACTTGAATAAAAGAAATATATAGTATAGTTTAAATAGTTTATAAAATTATAATTTATTCTTCTCTGAGAATGTCTCCTGACATATGACCTCTCATTACTTAAATTATACACTAAACTTTTAAAGTTAGTTAAAATATTTTAAAAATTAGATTTAGTCTTTATTAATATGTCATGTGTGTATATATATATATATATTTATAACTAAGAATACTTTTGCTATTTACCTATAAAAGATACATAAATTATAACTTTAATTAATTAATTATTAATTAATTATCAATAAATCATATTCTTAATACTAAATTTTAAAGAAATTAAAGTATTTCTATACAACGGTTACTATTTTTCTATATAAAACACACATATATATATATATATATATATATATATATATATATAATTTTTGTAAGGCAAAGTCTTGGAAAAAACCATTTTTTCATAGGCTTATGGAAACAAGGGGTTTAATTAAAATAATAAAAGATAAAATATCTTAGTTGTAATATTTAAAATTTGTTATGCAACATATAGTAGCTATAAAGCCTATAACCCGATTCATGAAAAATAAATAATTATTATATATCAAATATCGAGCTAATTTTTTTAAAATAAATATATTATCATATTAATGAATATATTAATTTATTTTTGAATGCATTGTTTATAATTTTTATATACATATAAAAAAATTTATCACTTATTCAAATTATGTATTATATTATATTTATCTTTTTCCTTCACAAATACGTGCATCAGCACGGGTATTATCTAGTAATATCATCAAAGCGCAAAATAGCATTTACAAGTTTCCACATTAAAATAGATTGCTTTTTTTGAAGCATAGGATTCCATACCATGTTTAGGGGTTTCACTAGTCTTTTCTTTTTTGTAATCAACAGGTGTGTAGATTTGAATTTAAAATTCCCATTAGGTGAATTCTTCTAGATCATCTTATCATCTCTATGTGGATGTAGCTTTGTTTCCTTAAAAATTGAAAAATATTAGATGGTCGATCTTGCAAGTGATGTAGGACATTTTGCCTGTATTGAATGAAATCTGGTGTGGTGCTATTTTCAGTTAAGAAGTTCGATATATATTCAATCAAATATTGCAAGATTCCATAGCAAGTCCAATTGGAAGTATAAAAATTTGTTGAGCCCTTGTCATGTGTAACTCTTCTATGTGTTTCAATAACTGAGTTTAAAACTTTGATTATTTTCCAGTTTTGAGAGCTATTAAGACTTAAAGTAATAGACCAAAGAAACTTTGTCCAGAGTGTAATTCCTTGTTAGATCTTCCACCACAATTTAAGGAAGAAATATTTTATGATATCATTGAAATCTCTCAGTCCTATGCCATTTTGATCAGTGGGGAAATAGAGATTAGTCATGAATTTAGTTTTTTATCTTTATGGTTTTCTGTGGACCCCCAAAAAAAGTCAATTATTTTTTGTGTTCTGACTTTTAAGAACGGACTTAGGGGGTGATAGTACTGACCACATGTGTTGTGGGATATAGAACATTGCAGCTTTGATGATGGTGAGTTTACCAGCAACACTAATCCATTTCGCAGTCCAATTTTTCAAATTTTTATCTTACATTTCAATCAAAGGATAAAATTGAGACAGTGTAGTTCTTCCAGAAGAAATGGGGCATCCTAGGTAACTGAATGAGAAATTGCCTTTTGTCGCACCTAGGCAGTTTCTTATCAGGGAATGGTATGCTTCCGTGGCTTTGTTACTCAGAAAATAAATTTTTTTTTTAAAATTAAACCATCCGAAGATGGGGGGACATTTATAGGCTCCCCTAACCGTAAAGATGGCTAAAACGCCTAGGAGTTCATACATGATAATATAGGAAACATCCATATGATAATCCGAGAACTATCTGAAAATCCTGATTGCAATTGCTATCAGATAAAATTGATCTATCCACTTTTAGCCTAGTAATGCAGATAATGCTAGTATTGTATCTTTCTATATGTATAACTTTCCGCTGTTTTCCATGAACCGATCGGCGAATCGAGAATCGAAACCCCAGTATGTCCGTGAAAAACAAGCAAAATGAAATATAATTAGAAAGATAGTCTCTGCCTAAAGTTTCAATGTGTGTGAGAGCTCGATCAAGTTGCCTTCTCATACTTCCATGTGTCACCGTACATTCCAATGGTCATACTCTGAGTAGCCCAACATGTGTAGTCTCTTCCTCCTAAGCCTATTAATCTGCAATGAAGAAAACAAGAAAGAAGCAGTCTCTGTACCTCAAGAAAACATGAGCCCGAGAACCATATTATGTGTGATCTATGTTACCACTTACAGTTCCTATTCTGACCCCCTGAACTCCATTTTTATCTAGCATAATCAAGCCTTTAAGGAAAGATGGGGTATTGCTTGTGTTTAAATCTCCATTTATGGATTTCTCCCGAGCATATTTTGCCAAAAAATCAGCCACCGTGTTTGCTTCCCGTGGGACATATTGGATTTGGTTTTCTGTGTGCAGCTCATGCAGATGATAGTTAAGAGAAAATAGTCTCCATGAGCCAGAATAAGGATCGTGTATTGCTCTAATTGCATGCTTGCAATCTGACTCAAGTATACTACCTCTAATATCCATATCTAAGCAGATCTGATATGCAAAAAGAATACCTTCCAGCTCTGCATGTAGAGGAGAATCAGATTTAAAGGTTTTGGCTCTCATAAGTTTCACATCTCCCCTCCAGTCTCTAATTATTACAGCACAAGAAGAGTCTCCCCCATTTACCCATGAAGCATCAGTGTTCAACTTAAGACCATTTGTTGGTTTTTCCCATTTTACTGCTGAAATTGAGATTTCTTTCTTCCTTTTTAGAGTTATACTAGGAATGATTCCTGCCTGGATTAGTTGCTTATGTTTGTCAGGATTTCCTCTCAACGGATTTGCAGTGAAAATTATGAGCATCAGGTCCTTAATATTCTGAAAACATGCATCTACTGAAAATGCAAGATTTTCATATAATACTTTGTTCCTATACGTCCAAAGAGACCATGTTGTAACAATGAGTGCAGCTATGTATACATGATTCAGATTCTTAGAACCTACCTTAATGGAGAGATAGTGATCAACTAGATGACTAAAACTCCTAAAACCAGGTGGATGCAAATTCAGAAGGCTGTTAACTTTTTTCCACACTGCAGTTGCCTGGTGGCAGGAGTTAAAAAAATGGTTGATAGAATCCGAGTAGTTCGAGCATATGGGGCATTTAGAGGCTAGTGAAAAACCAAGCTTACACAGAACATTTTCAAAAGGCAAAATTCCATTCAATGCTCTCCAAATTAATATAGACATTTTAACTGGTATGAAATTTGACCATACCTTGTGTAAACTTCTGATGCTTGTTCCCCTCTGCCTCAGGATCTTGTAGGCTGAGCTGACTGAAAAATTCCCATCCCTTGAAGGTTCCCAAATCAGTCTGTCCTCATGTGAATTCTTGATGGCTACCTCCTGCAATATTGTAACTATATTGGTAGCCAAATATGGCTCCAGAGAAGGAAGATTAGAGTCTTTGTTCAGGATGAAGGTGCTTAAGGTGATATCAGGGAAGGGAATTTCCACATCATCAGGCCATTCATAATATAAAGCACCTTCTCCTGACCAGTTTGAGTTCCAGAAGGAGCATTCCCCCTTTCCATGAATTACTCTAGTCAAACTATTTGTTTTTTCAGTAATGGAGCAGATTCTCTTCCATACCTGAGATGTCTTATAGGAATCAGGTAGTGTCCACAGGTGGTGAGACCATTGAGTGGTGTTTCTTTGAAGCTTCCACCATAACTTACAGGAGAATGAGTTAACTGTGGCTTGAAGGTCTCTAAACCCTATCCCATTCTCTTGTATTGGCATACTCATTTTACTCCAAGCTCTCCATTTTTTCCTTGCCTCTGAACTATCAGTTGCACACCAGAACAAACCAGAAGCCATCCTTTCCATCTTCCTCAAAACTACCTTTGGAGGTCTTAGTATAGCAAACAAGTGAGTTGGGATTGAAAGAAAGCAATGGTTTATTAGTATGATCTTTCCCCCTGTACTAAGCCACTTATTTTTCCAGTTATTAATGCTTTTTTCCATTCTCTCCAGTATAGGGTAGTAGTATCTCTGAGTGTTCCTTCCTGTGAATATGGGAATACCTAGGTATTGAAAAGGAAACTCTCCTGTAGTCATCCCTAATGCCCTTCTTATGGTCTGTATTCTATCTACTGGGGTGGTAGGAGCAACATAGAAGTTAGATTTAGAAAAATTAACTTTCTGTCCTGTTGTTTGCTCATATGCACTGAGAAATCTTTTAAATCTTTTCAGATTTTCCTTATTTCCACTGAGGAATACAGCAGTATCATCTGCGTACATTAGGTGAGTTATCTGTGGGCATGTCTTAGGTAAATCAAAATTTTGCAGAAAACCTGTGTTGAAAAGTTTTTTAATTCCTCTAGAAAAGGCCTCAGATAGTATATTATACAGAAATGGAGAGAGGGGATCTCCCTGTTTTATTCCTCTATTTGATGCAAAGTACCCTGATGCTACACCATTAATTATCACAGAGAAATGGGCTGAGGCTATGTTCTGCAGTATCCGGTTCACAAAAACACCATGAAAACCAAATTTAAGGAGAATTGAATTAAGAAAAGACCATGATACCCTATCAAAAGCTTTCTGCATATCTAGTTTGATGATTAGGTTCTGCTTCCTAGATTTCCTCTTTAACATTCTGGTCATTTCTTGCATCAAAATTATGTTATCTGTGATATCCCTCCCTTTCATGAAAGCACTTTGTTCAGGAGATATTAGTTGAGACATGAAAGGCTTAATCCTTTCCATCATCATCTTGGAAAAAACCTTGTTCACAAAATTTGAAAGACTTATTGGTCTGAAGTCTGAGAAAGTGACAGGTATTGTTCTTTTAGGAATTAGAGCTAGCCAGGTACTAGAAATAGCCTTAGGAATTTTTCCACTTTTCAGAAAGTCATTTGCAGCTTCAAGTAAATCTGTTTTTACATTTTCCCAGAAGGTGGTATAGAAAAAACCAGAATATCCATCAGGACCAGGGGAACTGTGTTTGTTAAGGTTAAAAACTGCAAACTTTAGCTAGTGGATCAGGAAAGGAGACAGCAGTTGATCATTTTCTTGTTCAGTTATTATTCCAGGTATTTTAGCTAGAAAGTGACTCATATAAGTTCCCTGCTTCTGTGGTTCTTCTTCATTGAATAGAGCTTTATAAAATCCCACTGCTTCCTCTTTAATCTTTGTTGGATCAGAGATCCAAATTCCTTGTTCATCTCTAATCTTACTGATTCTAGATTTAGTTCTTCTTTCCCTAATTGAGTGATGGAAATAACTAGTATTAGCATCACCATATTTAAACCAATTCAGTCTTGCCTTTTGCCTAAGGTAGATTACTTTCTTCTTTTGAGCCCTCATCAAAAACTGTTTTGTGTTATTCAAATCTGTCAGTATGAAGTCAGTTGGAGTTTGTTGAAAAGAGATTTCTAAGTCATTTACCTTATTCTCATATTGAATCAGATTCTGATCAACATTGCCAAAGTGAGTTATATTCCATTGCTTTATTTCCTTTTTAAGCCTTTTTAATTTATAAACCATCCTATACATTCCTCTGTAGGGGGTTTCCAGGTTCCAATTAGATTCCACTAAGTTTAGAAAGTCCTGTCTACTGGTTCACATCTCCTGAAATCTAAATGGTCTAGGGGCTTGTTCCTCAGATGATTGTATTGATAATAAAAGAGGAGCATGATCCGAAGACAATCTATTTAGAACATGTATTGAGCTGTTAGGAAAATTTTCAAACCAGTCTAATGAGCAAAGTCCCCTGTCTAACCTTTGGAATATTAACTCTTTACATCGTTCCTTATATCTGTTATTGCACCATGTAAAAGAGTTACCTACAGAGGGAATATCATGCAAATCCAGATCCCTTAGAAAATTATTAAATTGCTTCATGCTTTTTTTTGGGGTTGACTTCCTCCCTCTATACTCAGATACTAAAGCTACAGTGTTGAAGTCACCAATAAAAATAGAAGGAGGAAGATTAGCTGCCTTTAGGTCCTTCCATAAGGATTCTCTGATTAATCTATGTACACTTGCATAAATAAAAACACAGTTCCAACTCAGAGAAGATAAAGAATCAGTTATATTTACTTGTACATACTGATCAGTCTCACTTGAAACTGAAATGCTAAAAGACTGGTTCCAAAATAGCCAGATTTTAGCACTCTGAGCCGAGTAAGCATTCTGATATCCCAAGTCATATTTAAACTTTATGATCTTCTGATTTTCTTGCCATGGTTCAATTAGGCACATTATGTCTAACTTGTGTTTTTGTTTCAGAATCTTAAGTCTGTCAATTGAGGTACCAACTCCCCTTACATTCCAAACTAATACATTCCCAATTATGGTGTGTGTTATCATTTAAAAATTTTGGGGTTGGCTTTTTGTGTTGATCTGAGATTTCTACTAGTCTTAGCTGAGTTTTTACATTTTTCTCCTGACTTTCCATTGTTATGAGTATTCACAGATGAAAGATTCTGCTCTGAGGGACTTACCTGTGTCTGTGGCTGCTCACATTCTTTTTCCAAACTAACCATCTCAGAGGTTTCTGATGTTTGTTCTTTCAATTCTTCCTCTGTGCTGGAGCTATCCTCTGCTGAACCTTTTTGTGCTTGCTCTTCAAACTCCATTTGTACTTGTTCTTTTAGACCCACAGGGGATGTATTTTGGTTAGTATTATCATTAATTGCTAATGTAACTTCCTGGGACTCAACTGTTTCATGGAAAATCTCAGCAATCTCCCCTTCCTGCTCTACCTGTTCATCATCACTATCTTCCAAGGATTGGAAGGCATTAGAAATTGTTACTGTGTTCTTATTTGTTTCCTTTTCCATTGTGGGGGAATGGGTAGGGGAGTGGTTCTTTTTTCTCCAAATGGATGTGGTTATTGGCTTTGATATATCATCTAGTGAGTAAAATGGACCATTACGTTTTTTATGACTTACCTTAAAGAAATTTATGTTTCTGTCAGTTAAGATTCCGGTGTTTATTGTTTGATTCTGCACATCCTTTTCCTTTTGTGAAACTATTAGAGCAGATGTCCCTCCCAAGTTTGCTTCCTCTGTTGGGTGAGGGCCTGTTCTCAGATTGTTATTATGGGCAGTATTCTCTAACTTCTTGTTAGTTATTTTCCTCAGATTAGGATGCAGAAAGTTGCAGCTTGTGTTACTATGGCCAATTATTTTGCAGTGAGTGCAATATGTTGGCAAATCCTCATACTCTATTGGGTATTCAGCAACCTTGTTTCCTATACCTACCATAATTGATTTAGGGAGCTGAGCTAACAAGTTTATTTCTACACACACTTTAATTGCTGAAGGTTTGGTTAATGCCATTGTTGCAGCATCCATCTTAAGAAACCTTCCTACCTGACTACTTATACCAATTATAGCAGAGTTGTTATAGAAATGGAGTGGTAGTTTGTGAAAAGTTACCCAGACTGGTACTATGGAAGATTCCACTGATGGGGAGAAATCTGGTGTCCATTTATGCATCTTCATTGTGTAACCTTGTATTGACCACTGTCCCTTCATCCAACACCTTTGGTAGTCTTCATTTTCCTGAAATCGAATCAAAACGTGATGATAATCAATAGAGCCAATTTGAAATTTCGATTTAAAACCTATTGATTTGAAGGACTGTTGTAGAGAATCCATTTGCGGTTTCCCTCGGATGAACTTTCCGACGAGGGCGTTCTGGTAGTGCGAAGCTAGGATTTCTCCTTCTTCGGGGGGGAGTATATATGCTATATTTCCTTTGAATTCTGTTGTCGGGTGTAGGTTTGGGGTATCCGGAAGGGACGAAAGGAGGGGGGTTGTTTTGTGTTGAGAGCTTGGATAAAGCTTCGAGCGACCGGGGGCTTAGGAAGGATAGGATCCGGGGGCGGAGGAGGCGTCGGCGACGCCATGATCAACCGCCGAAGTGTCTATCAACTTTGGCAGGACCTGTGCCATCAAAAGTCGAGTAACGATACTCCAGATGATGGGTTGTGCACTTTGGTATGACCCATGCCATCAGAAGTCGGGGAATGACACTCTAAGCCATAGGCAGTGCACTTTGGCACGGTCTGTGCCATCAGAAAGGGCAAGAAACGCCCTCCGGTCCACGTCCCATGCCCTTTTGCACAGACCGTGCTGGCCGCACGGGCAATATTGCACGAGTCGTACCAGCGTGATCAGCATGGCGCTTGGGGTTTCTCCCCTATTTGGGCCTTTTAAGGTTCAAAACTCATCTACTATATAAGCTAGCCTTAGTCTTCTAGGGTTTAAGTTTGGTCATTATTGTTATTCCCAGTAGTGGGTAGGAAGAGTGGAGACTATCTCCTCTCTTCATTTATTTATCTAATTCTAGCCTCATTGCATTAAATCCAATAATTTTTTTTGGGTGTAATGTCTTTAGAGTAGTTAATATCTTAGGGTATTATTTATATTCATGACGTGATTTATGATTTTGTAAGATTTAGATTACCCTATTTTCTATGTCCAATGAATATTTGTGTATGATTTGTATTTTCCATTCTTGCATGATTTATTCCATGACATGCTTTATGATGCATCAATAATCCTATCCATAGTATAATATTGTGCTAGGATAAAATTCTTTCTTGGGAGTGTTAAATAAGGGCTATTGTTGGTTCAAGAGTACCAGAGAGATAAGTGCATTCATGCTATCTTGAGAGTACCGACCCGACTGTCAGGCTCTAATTTTAATTGGCGAGTTTTGTGAGTAATTTCATGTTAGTGGAACTAGACTGATTCATAACGAGGGGAAACCCTTGACTTACCCTGATAGATAAGCATTCTAGTTTGTAGCCACTAGGGTCGTGGAAACCCTAGAATCATCACAAGATGCCAATTCCTTTGCCTTTCTAGGCTTAGGGTTGGTATCCATAGTAGAGTGGCCGGGATGCATTAGACTATTTCCCGTATCCAACGGTGTTGCCTTTGAGGGCTTAAGTACCTTTGAAGAGGCTTGTTGGCATCGAAAGTGAGATTACGAGGATGAAAAGCAGAGTCGGAAGGACCGGAGCACATCCCTAATTACGGAGGTGGTGAGATGGATTTTAGGGAGTAGAACCTTTGTATGACAGACATTGAAAATTCCCGGTCATCTCCACATTATGTGACATACGCATGAGAATAGGTTTAGATGGTTATATGTGATAGAATATAGGATCAAAGTCATTAATCGGTCATGTTACGCAAATTCTCCCAAGACTAGTTAATCATAGTTTAAATGTCGTTGCTTGCCTACTTAGTAGTTATTAGTCACACCCCCCCCAAATTATCCATTTAAATCATTAGCTATTCCTGGCATACAATTGAGGTGACACCTGATTGTGGGTTGTGTCATGCTAATTCGTGAATTCGAGTGTCTCTGTGGACGATCCCAGACTTGTCACTACCTACTTATGTAGTTAGCGGTGAGTATGGGAGCAACATATAAATTCTATCGTTGACCTCACTTATTACTCCACAGGTAAATTCTCCAAAAAAATTACGACCTCGTGCGGTGTGGATCAGGCTCATTTTGAAGTCTTCAGAAAATATATCAAACAACAACGGGGATAGGAGATCTCCCTGTTTAATACCTCTACTTGATTTGAAAATATACTAAGGGTTTTCCATTAACCAATACTAAGAAGTATACATATGTTGATGATGATTTTGGTGAAGTGGTTCGAAAAAAAAAACTAATCACGATGGCTTGTAGAAATTCTCAGTTGACCATGTCAAAAGCTTTGGCCAAATCTAAGTTAATAATACAATTAGGGTTCTTGGTTTTATAGTTTAGGAATCTTGTCATTTCACATGATCTGCCATTTCTCTTCCCTTCATAAATGTTGATTTCTATTGTGAGATAATTTAGGCATGTGATTATTTAGTCTGTTAACTAGAAGCTTTGAGAATATTTTATTGATAAAGTTAGATAAGCTATTTAGCCTATAGTTAGAAAATGTTAGTGGCACATCTTTTTTTTTTTTTGGAATCAGACAGATCCAAGTGCTAGATATCCCTGGAGGTATTACTTTACCTAGCATGAATTCTGTTAAAGCTTGCAGAATATCTTGTTTTACAGTTTCCCAATTATCCTTTAAAAAATTGGATGATACAACCAGGTGTGGAGTTCTGGTTAAGTGAGAAAACTATTTGTTTAATTTCCTCATCCGAGGGTTGTTTGATTAGGTCATGGTTATCTACCCATGCCATTAATTTTGGGATTTTATTAAGGAAGTGTGACTGAAAGCTTTTACGATTAGGATCAGTATCTTCAGTTAATAGATTTTTTAAAAACTGAACAACCTCTTGCTCTATCAGATCCTAGTCTTCTAGCCATTTTCCATTTTCTGATTTGATCTTTGTGATATTTTGTTTCAATCTTCTATGTTTTATGAATTCATGGAACAATTTTGTGTTCTTATAACCATCTTTTAACCACTTAATCTTTGCCTTTTGTTTCCATAAAAGATTCTCTTCTTTTAATGCTTTTTGAAGATTGCCTTTTCTATGGTTTAATTGGATGAGATTCTAGTTGGAGTTGTTATTTTCATAAGCTAGTTCCAGAAGCCTCAGTTCCCCTTTTACTATTTTGATGTTATTACTAATATTCCAAAACACTCTTTTGTTCCAGGTTTTAAGAATAGTTTTTAGCCCCTTTAGCTTAAGGAAAAGATTTAGCATTCCAGATTCAGGTATGGGAAGATTCTAGTTTGCCACGTTCAAATCTTTAGGTCAAGTCTGGTTAACCAGATATCTAGGAATCTAAAAGGTTTTGGAGAAGATGGTACTATGGTGCCTATGGTTAGAAGCAAAGGTGAGTGGTTAGAGGTTAACCTATTCCGTGTTTGAACTGAGCTATTGGGAAAGAGCTGGAATTAGTTATTAACACTGGTTAATGCCCTTTCTAATGTCTCTAATTTTTTCCTTCTTTCCATTGGTCCAGGCACTAATGGAGGTTGGCTTATCAAAGGAAGATTTATCATCCCGAAGAAGTCACTTTGTAGGTGACTTCTCTGGTAATGACTTTGATTATCATTGATCAAAGTCACATTGAAGATCTGCCTTTATAATGCACTCTTCAAAGGCGGTTATTATCCGCTTTTGAAACTCCTGGAAAAACCGCGTTCCAAAAGTTACGAACTTGGAACCTAGGTTCCAAACTTGGAACTAAATATTGGTCATCGGATGAGAAAATAGAGTTATGAGACCGTAACATAAATAAGATTCCTCTGTCGAATTTAATTTCTGGCCTTTGCATTTAGTTACTGTGGCGGATACATTTTCCGATCCGCTACTGTATTTCAACGCATAAAATGCATGAAAATGAATTTTACGTTCCTTCGTCGGGGGACATATTCGGACCCAAAGCTACGATTCCGGAACTCCAGTTCGGATCTATGAGAACGCAGTGTACATGATCCTGAGACATGGTTCCGCAATCAGAACTTGTTCGGGCAAAGATGTCAAAATAAAAATAACCAATATATTAAACCGGCCTATAGAAAAGCTTCATGTAACATCTCCAATACATTCAAGGATCTATAGAATACGCTAACGAAGTACCATTCTATAGATAGGAATAGAAATCTATCCAATTCTATTCCCCAAAACATATGTCATCATAATTCAAGCTAACTAACAAAAATCTATAGCCTATAGACTATGCTAACAAAGCAACAATTTAGATATAGGAATATAGTTCTAGCAAATTCGATTCCACACATTATGCGTCATCCATATATATATACACTACATATTAGATGACACACAATTCTAAACCACGGTTGGAGTTCCAATTGATGCCGACCGGGCGTTCACTAAATACCTAGCCAAGCAATTTCTTGCCACGTTGATATCATCTTGTGAATTGGCTTATTGTTGACTTGAAAATTTTGTGAGTGATAATTTGTCAATTAGGCCCACAAAAAAATTAATAATAGACAATAAATGGGGAACAAAAATTACTTTGTTGATTTCTAAGTAATCCAGTCGCACTTATTGAATGGACTCGGTGGCATATAACATTACATAATACCCACACTCCCAAGTTTGTGCTTGTTTTTTGTACTGATCAAACACATTGTACTACCTTTGTTTCATTGTATGTGGCACACTGGCCTTTGATGCTTTGATTTATGTAAATGAAATGAGTGGATGAAATTGAATTTATAAAGAAAAAAGTAGAATGAGTGGATGGAAATAAAGGAATCTTACCAAGAAAAGGAAAGTGTGCCAAATTCACAAAAAACAACCAAAAAAGGAAAGTGTGTCACATTCAATGAAACAGAGGGAGTAAGTAGGCATAAATCCTGAAAATATAGAATACTAGTGAATGACAACGTGAAAAATAAGAAACCTTGATTTCTACTACGTCTGTGGCCGTATTACTTGACTTGATAGTGTCATTCACTGAGGCACCCAAAATTTTGATGAACGTGTCCGACAGTGGGAAATGCAACGAATCCATCCAAAAAACACGCTTCTTCTCCCGGACTATAAAAATTAATCTCCAATGGTCCCTTCAAGAAAATTAACTATAAAAAAAATTGATGCTATTAAGTCCATTAATTAAAATGAGTATCTAACCATCATCGCTCAATGTATGGCGCTATGAATAATTTTTTAAATCTTTCCGGTCTAGACTCTTGCTGATATAGGTGATCCGTTCGTCAAATGTGAATCCAATTTCTTGAATCATCATGGGGGACAAATAGCCCAACCAACCCTTTGTATTTTGATACACAATGTAATACAGGTACCTTCATAACAAAATTGACAACATTAATTGCATACAATACTTATTACTACATAAAATATGAATTTCAATGATTAAAATATATACTCACAATATGTAGAGGGGCATTAGGGTTTGGTTCACTTGCTCACACCTTCAAAGGTATTCGAAGTCAATCCATGAAGCGATAGTATCTTGCTTAGCACCAAAAACACATTCATTTCCAGAAAATAAGTATGTTGAGTTTAGGGGGTGGGCAGCAAACCAATCGAACAACACCCTAACAAATTGAGGTGAGCTCTTCATCACTTGTGCCCCGGTAAACGGAGCTCTAACCTTCCTGGGTGTTTGTATAATCGGCTTAGGTGTCTTAAGGAGCGCCTCCTTCAAATGATTATCAATTGCCAGGTCGGTAAAAATGAGGCAATGAGGCCAAAGAAGAAACAATCCTCGTGAGGGACCCACCTTCTTATAGTTGCCATCCCAAATTGGCAATGAGGTGTTGAACACCACCATTTTTTTTCAATGAAACTCGACAAGTACCATCCGCAATTGGTTTGCCATGATGAAGTCGCATCGCCGGGTACATAACATGGTTGAAAATATGGAGAGGCATAACTTTGTCGCCTTGATCAATGTATAACTCACATGAAATTGGTGACTATATGGTATTGAAAATTAAATTTTAAATTAGAAAAAAATCCAAATATGTATTGATTTAGGCTGTAAAAAAATAATTGTACCTTTTTGAGTGGTGACGTGATTGCCTTGTCTAAGTTGTTGTCTTCTTCCGTTGGTGTTATAGGTCTTGGCACGTAGTTGACCTTAACTTTGCCCGGCAAATGGCGTGAACCTCTAGATGGTGGAGTCCAATTTGGCGTCAAGTCATCCATATTGTCTAGGACAGGTAGATTGGTGTGTTGGATTAATTTCCCTATCAAAATTTCTTGTTGCTCTATGCACTTGTCTCGTATAATCTCTTCTTTGAGAAAAATGTGTACCCTCGGCAGTTTTGCCCCATTGTAAGAGCGCACAATTCCAAATTCATCTTTTTATGTTAAGACGGCACCTATCGTGATCTAATTTACCTGTAGCTTCAGTAAGGATGTCAATTTTTCCGGAACAAAGTTCCCTTCTATTTGATCTTGTTTCAATTTAGCCTACATACGTGAGGTGATTAAAATATGCACAAAGAAAATTTGATGAGGCATTGCAATGAATGAAATCAAAATTAAATAATCAAGTGAAGCATACCACTCATTCCACAAGTTCAATTTCTTAAGGTTTAGTTAATCTACCCTCCTTGTTTTGACAGCTCTTAGGAATAGATCACACCTCTCAATCTCCTCCACATCAATCGTCTTGACCGATGATCTTGCCTCCTCCTCCGTCATCCCCCCTCAATTGCATGTTGGACCTCCTTCTCAAAACGTTCTTTTATAAATTTGAGGGCCATCAAACCATAGCCCCGCGACTCTTTCGATGAGGATATTCATTCTTCTTGGCATTTACTCTCTTTACATCCCTAGCCCCATATGTTATGAATTCATATACAAGTGACTACTAAAGACTAGGTAAGCTAATTACACACAAATGTATATAGAAAAGGACTAACGTTTTCTTCAATCTCCAAGGCCCTTCTCTTATGTATCTCCCAACTTTCTGGTTAAATGTGTGTATAAGTTAACCACGGACATTCCCCTTTCCTATGGGAGAATATGTAACCCCTAGACAATGTGTGCATGTTCTCTCTCCAACTCTTCTCGATAACATCCTCATTTCCATTTTTCTCAAAACCTCCATGTCAGGAAAAACGATTTCAAAGGGTCTCCATTTTAAAGTAATTAAAGCCAACATGTAAACAATTAATTTTTATTATTAGGAAACTAGTGGAATAAATTTTTATAGATTGTAATATGATATCAATATCGGTGCCATGCACTCCATCTAAAGGATGTTTTTGTACTCCTTCGAGATCTCATGCCAACTATCGTATTTTATGTCTACCCTCATTCTACCAACCTTCCCAACCCAACTAAACTACATAGCAGGTTCCTCTGACAAACATTTACCAACTTGTTAAAAACTAATAACGTCAATTCTTCCTTGCAATTCTCCGCTCTAATGTCCTACAATGCATTCTTGCTAATCCTACCTCATCCGGCCCCTCCCCTTAATTATCCCCATTTCCTTCCTCTGTAGGTGGCAACTCATCTTCAGTCCTTTTTCGTGACAGTTCACCACCTAAAATAATGTATGAAAATCAATATCTTTTTTTTTTAACCCTAGGGGCAACACTACATGTACTTAAAAAACCCTAGAGCAATGAAATTATGAAACCATTTCATAAAATTAGTAAACTAGTACAAAAAAACAACTTTAAGCTAGGAAATTATCTAGAATAGATATGCTAAAACAATAATTTAAATCATGAGAGATTCATGCTAACCTTTTCAAGTCTTCAAATGAATTGTAACACTAAAATGCCCCCATTCACACATGACTAACTAGGCACATTAACCCTAACCCAATTTCTCTGAAACGGTTAGAAATTTGAAGAGCATTTCATCTATTGAGTGTGAGCTAGGTTTACCTACTCCTTTGGAAGACAAGTTCGAGAAATGTTAGATGGATTGAGAGGAATGGGTGAAAGGGAGAGGAAGAGAATTTTTGGTAGGAAAAAAGAGAGGGAATCTGCGCTGAAAGTTGTGTAATAATATGGGTTTCAATAGAATTTAATGCTTCTTATTTCCATGGGCCCGTCTATTTAGTTCCAAATTAGTAACTAGATCAGAGCAAGTTATGCATGCGGAACTGTGTCATGGGATGTATAAAGAGGTCAAGAGTTAGTTTTGGATTCGAAACTGACTCTTACTATATAAAAAAATGGGGGGTTCAGATTTTAGAAAACCCCAAATCGACCAAAACCCTTGGTTCCACAATATTTCCCAAATTTCACCACAAATTACTCAATCTTGATTGCAATGGAGTGGAGTCGAGGAAGTAGGGCTGGTATTCAAGCGTCTGCAAGGGTTCATGAGTCGTTCGTTGAGATAGGACAAAGTTAAATATTTTCAACGATCGGGCGGAACAAAGGTACATTGATTTCCTTCGCCTTTTGTGCACAAACCCTGAGGTTGTCCTTCACTCTGACATTAGGCCTTTGAGATTAAAATATTTGCTAAGACTATAATCTCAATCTAATAAATTGTTGAAGTTAGCCAAAATGGTTCACCGTGATAGAGTAGTTCAATTTTATGCCAACCCATGTCAGAGTAAAAGTAACCACAATCTTAATGGTGTATTGATCCCAGTCACCAAATTTACGATCAATGATGTCTTAGGCCATGATTACACTAACCCCTAAACTTGTTTTCTTAAGGCTGTTCAAGGCCCTTTAGAAATTTTCTACCAACTACATTGGCCAGGTGTTATTGAGTACACACCCTTATGCTCAATGGCTATGGCTAGAAAATATTTCTATAGGGAGGGATTGACACCATGTTAAGCAGAAGAGTATGATGTAGGTGTTCTAAATGTGGAACAAAGGTTAGTGTAAGAGTGGATATGCATGAATACATTTCCGTCAGGGGGTAATGCTTGCGAGCCAACCATAGGAAATTTGATGCTATTTTACTATGTCATGGAAGGAGTTAAGATAAACCATCTGAATTACACGCTAAAGGTCGCTGCTGGGAAGAAGAAGGATCTCCCCTATGGGGGATTGATCACAGCGATGCTTAGAAAATGGGGTATAATGCCTTTTGATATACCAAAGCGCCTAGATTATTATGATAAGTCATGGTTTGAACACAAGCATTTGAGTGTGGGATTGATATAAAATATGAAGTGAGTGTCGTCCCTGAAGAAAAGGCTAAGAAGGCTAAGAGTGCTAGGGATTTATCAACACAAAGGGACGAGGCCTCGTTATCCCGTGAGTTTCATTTCGAGTAATAGTTAAATTTCCTTTTTTATAAAATTGTTTTGAAATTATATGTACATTTGTTTTCTTGTAGGTTTCAACAATTCTTTTTCAGATGGCATGAAGAAAACAATCAGTAGATACATGGCATGTCTATGCACGAACATTAGTTTCGCCAATGTAGAGGTGGCTTCCGCAGAAGCTATTCACGCCAAGTTCATCGCTTCTTCAGGCTTGCACATCGATCCTGAATTTGCTAAGAAAATGCCAAACTTCAAGCTGAGTTACTCTGATGATAAAGAGGAAGTGGAAGATGAAGCTAATGAAGATGAGGAGGAGGATGTTGAGGCTGACCCCGAGATTACCGAGATGTTTGCCGATGAAGACGATGAAGCATGATGATGTGTTTTTAGTTTGTAGAATGGATTGAATTTGATATTATGACTTTTGGAAATTTTTAAATTTTAAATTCAAAAATCCATGCCAAGTCTAAGGCAATTAATAGGAGGGAAATTTACATTTGAAGCATGATTTGTTTTAACATTTCGAGCAATCTAGCAATCGGATTTAGTAGGTGGAATGACAATGAAACATGGACCTTAATTTCTAAAATTGACCATTTTATCCAAAGCACTTCAGAGTTCGGAAGTGTGTCTTCACTATAGAAAAAACGTCCAGAGTTGGTTACTAACTTGGAACTGGTTCTGACGTAGATAAAGAAGAGACTATCTAGATAGTTATAAGTTTGGAATGGTTGGTTCCGACCTCTTGTGACAATTCTGATCCTATTCTGCCCAAAAATGCGTTGCTTTTTTTTAAAGGATTTTATAAGTTCCTCACTAGGAACTTATACTCGTACCTTTGATATTATTTCCCAGAATAAGTTTCAAACTCAGAACTCATTATGGGCTTTTTAAAATTAAGACCAAAGAATGTTACGAGCTCAAAACAGAACAAAGTATATAAAAAATGGGATTCCAATCTCAAAATCCCAAAATCAGAAAACCAAGCTCACTCTTTCGTCTGCGGAACAAAAAAAGAAAATCAATTTCAAATTCCATTTCAAGTGGAAAACGGGATTGCAATGTCTTAATCCAACAAAGGGAGTAATAGAAACGTGGGTCGACTTCCCGTTCAAGGATTTCGCATTCATCCAATCCCGAGTACGAAATGGCTAGGTTTTTTTTTCACTTCCTGACCAAGTTAGATATAATGAATTACGTGATGTTGGACGATTGATATATTCCCATATCATTGATCTCAATGTATATCATAGCATTGGCTTAGCCAACCCAGTCATGAAATTTTCCGAACAACATGTTCTTCGTTTGAAGAATTTGAATGAACCGGCTTATTTTATTGAGGTTTGTCAATTTTATAGTAATTTGCGTGAGATTGAGGGTGGGCGTTATGGAACTATGGTTAACGAGTTTAACATTGATATAAGTCCTTGGGAAAATAATAAATTTCTAGAGTGCCCCTATAAGAGTACCGATGATTTTTATCCCTTGGCACCTAATGGTCCTCTGGATGATGTGTATCATAGAGAGAAATGGCCTCTAGATACCCATTACCCCAATGTCAACCCATTTGACTGTAACGTTAGGTATTTTCATAGAAATGTCTATGACTTAGGGAGGCCCATTTGTTTTAAACTAGACCACCTCTCTATAGATGCTCGAATTGTTTATGAGATTATAGCTAGAACCATAGTACCCGTTAGAGGCCACCTCACGGAACCCGCATATACCACTCTTATGACATTCTATAACATTATTGAGGGTAGAAGAATCAATCCCGGGAGCCTAATTTTTAAACATATTCTTTCGATTGCATCTTCAAAAAAAGTAATCAAAAGTCTTCAATATGGGAATTTGATTGCTTTGATCTTGAAGAGCGTGTCCGGGATGGCGTTCCATGGTGAGGAGAAGTCGATGAAGTGGTTTGACAAGAAATATTTCTTGAATAAGAAGTGGGTCTTCATCGACCACATATGGTGTCACAAAAATGAATACGCCACTGACCAAAGCAAGAGATGAAGGATTGAAGAAGAAGGTAAAATTATAAACTTACATAATTACATTGTTTTCAAATTCATTTTATCTTAAATATTTTCTTCTTTTGATATAGATGAAGTGGATATGATATTTATTAGAGGGTTCAAACCTTGCTACAAGTGGATGAGGAGTGAGATTTACTAACTACGGGAGCATGTTTGGAAGTTAGAGGTTGGCAACATGCATTTGAATGTAAATTTGCATCCACATCGTGATCCCGTTCATTGAGAGCTTCTTCTGTGTAATTATTTTAAATTTTCTATGACATTTTAATGGATGGATGTTAGAAATATTTGCATATGATTAAAAAATTATTTGATGGATGTATTTTGGAACTGTATTATGTTTTAGTTCTAAGTTAAACCAAGCTGGGAATTCTAGTTTTGCTCTCGTCCCTGGTGCTATTCTCCACTACTCGTAAATTCTGTCCTTGTCAATACCTTGTTAATGTGCAATTTCCCAACAAGAACCCTGAAACTTTAAAATAACCATGGGATCCGATGTAGTTTCGAGTTCAAAACTCAGTATGGACTTAATGTCAAAATGTACGAAACAACGACTAGAAGCAACTAGATTACCTTCCTTTTTTTCCTTGTTGACTTCTTCTTCTTTGGCCTTCTATTCTTCTTAATCATACCTCGGAACAACTAAAATTCCTTCCTCATGATCCATGCAACCCAAATAAGTAGACAAAGTTGAGGTTTGCTTTTCGAGCATAATGTCATCATCATTGCTCCACATTGCACCATTTTACCCAAAACCAACAAAATCTTCTCGTTCAAATTCCTCAAGGAACACTCTTTTACCTTCAACAAAAATATCCCATCTGGTGTCTATGATATCTTTGACATAGAAAACTTGATGCGCTTGTGCAACCAATATGAATAGATTATCTCGCCAACCAATTCGACTTCTATCCACCAGTTTGAATCCCATTGGCTCACTTCTTTGACCACCATGTACATCAACCCAATGAAATTTCAATACGGGGACTCGAAAAGTAACATAATCAAGCTCCCAAATTTCTAACACCGTTCCAATGTAACAAGTGTTAGCTTAAATGGGATTGCTATCACAGCAGCCTCCAACATGTAACGCCTCCTAGACGAGTGTAACACCACTGTTTTGCACAATCCCTTAACATTCACCGATTTTGGGGTGAAAGTAAACCCGTTGATGTCGTAAACCCCGTAGGAAAGCACTGTACCAAGTGGTCTATGCGGTAACCATTTAACGGTTTCAGGATGAGAGTCGACCTCCACGTGGGATCGTAACCAATTTGCAAATGTGGAAGTGTGACTTCGTAGGACTTGTGCTTCATTCCAATTTGGGCTCCCTATTCTTATTTCATCCATGTGATCTCAATGTAGGGGACAAAATACTCATGGTTCCGAAGAACGTAAAGGTGCGCAACATTTAAATCTTCTGCAGTCGGGTTGATTAACTTACCATGTCTTACCCCTTGGCCCTCTTGCCTTCAATCGTGACTTGATGTTGGAACACCAACGGAATAAATTCCCTTCAAATAATCAGTAAAAAACTCAATCGCCTCTTCTGCCACATAACACTGCACTATACTTACATCTGGCATGTACCTATTCTTCACAAAATAATTAAAATTTTTCATACACCGCTCAAAAGGGTACATCCATCTCAAGAATACATGACCACACAACTTAATCTCCCTCACCAAATGAACAAATAATTTGACCATTATGTCAAAGAATGAGGGAGGAAATTCATCTCAACACGGCACAAAACTTCCACAATATCGCTTGCAAACGATCGAGTTTGGAAACACTAATGCTCTTATCACATATACTCTTGAATAACAAACAAAGTTTCATAATACGCAATCTTAGTGACGACATTATGGCTGTGGCTTTCAATTCTTGCATCAAGTTGTGGCAGTCATGGGATTTCATACCAACCAACTTCAAGCCACTCAAACACGACTAAATTGTTTTTTTGGTCCCCACATAGCATCTTATACCATATTTTGGTCCCCAATTGCAAAACAACCCTCATTCAGTACCCAACAAATTCATAACGACTTTTTTGGTCCCCAAACCAGAATCCTGGTGGTTTTTAGGTGGATTAAATTATTTTTTTGGCTAACATATGATCTTATACCATATTTTGGTCCCCAAACCCACCTAAAAACCACCTTAAAAACCACCTTGAAAACTGCCTTGAGGACAAAACAAATCATTTTGAATTTGTGGGGTACTGAACCAGGATTGTTTTGCAATCGGGGACCAAAATATGGTATAAGATGCTATGCCGGGGACCAAAAAAATAATTTAGTCTTCAAAGAAATACCAGAACTAATGTTGGACCAATAAGCACCAGGAACCTTAACACTACTCAAGGTATCACAGTATATTTTTTTCTCTGAATGAGACATTGAATAAAAGGCAGGGGGAGGTAACAGTCATCATCATTCATCACAGGGCCCAAACTTTTCTTAATACCCATTTCGACTAAATCAAGTCAGGACTTCAAACCATCTTTGGTCTTACCAGGGGTATTCAAAAGTGTGCCCACTAAAGAGTCGCAAACATTCTTCTCAATGTGCATTACATCAAGGCAATGCCTGACCTCCAAATTCTTTCAATATGACAGTCTAAAAAAATTGAACATTTCTTCCAAATGCCTTCAACAACCGCTTTTCTCTTCCCCTTCCCAAAATCATTAGGCAAGTTCCTAATCCTCTCAAATACATCACCACGTGATAATGGAATTGGAGGTCCTCTTTCCCCTATTTCACCATTAAACCACTGCCTCTTGGATCGCAATGGGTGTCCCTTGGGAAGAAAACGCTTATGCCCTTGACAAACAGTTTTACATCCATGCTTAAATTGAGTAAAACATGTTGACCTCTCACAAATAGGGCATGTATAGTGCCCCTTCACCAAGTATCCGGGCATATTGCCATATCCAAGGAAATCATTTATGATGCAAAGCAATAATGCCTTCAATGTAAAAGTATCATTCACACTACCATCGTACATGCAGACTTCATCATTGAACAAAGTCAGCAAATCATCAATAAGAGGAGAATGGTAAACATCTATATCATTATCAGGTTGCTTGGGCACAGAAATCATCAACGATAGTAACACATACATACGTTTCATCATAAGCTAGGAAGGCAAGTTATAGATCACTAACATCACATGCCAAGAACTGTGTGTGCTGCTCATATTACCAAAATGATTCATTCCATCAGTTGATAGGCCTAACCTCAAATATCGGGGATCGCCCTTGAACTTAGGGTATGTGGCATCTAGCTTCTTCCACTGCTCACCGTCTAACGTATTCCTAATCACAATATCACCAGGTTTAAATCTTTCGGAATGCAAACACAACAACTTGGCATCTTCCTTGCATGCAAACAATTTCTTCAACCGTTGTACTATTGGGAGATACCACAAAACTTTAGCCGGTGTCTTCTTCTTCGATCCAGGCCCAACTTCTACGCCCACAACTATGTAACCCCACTTCATCTTATACCTTGACTCACCACACACCCAACATATTCATAGTAACTCATCATCCTTTCCCCTATACAACATACAATCATTCGGGCATGCGTGGATTTTTTTTCAATTCAAGTCCCATTGGACAGAGAATCCTTTTCACTGCATACGATCTATCAGGCATAAGATTACCCCCGGGAAGCAATTCCTTAATTAATTCAAGTGTCTCTATCATCCCTTTATCCGTCCACCCAAACTTGGACTTTAAGTTATAATTTTCAAAGTCGTACTCAACACCGAATGTGTGGACCTGTTGTACATTGTGGTCCTTTTGTCATTATGTAATGTTTCAAGAGCCTCTGGTTTCCTGTGAAACTCTCTAGCAACATCCTCTACTATTTCATTGAATACACCATCACCGTGTAAATCACTATCTCTCTTTTTTTTCCGATCTACAACACTCACAACCTCCCCGTGTCACACCCAATTAGTGTAACTAGTATCAAAACCCTGAGTGATTAGATGTTCCCGTGACTTCCTCCTCCCCAAAAATGCTCATTTTTTCCAATCTCTACATGAGCATCGTGTATGCACCACACCATTATTCGATGCGTGTTCAAACACCAACACAAGAAAATATTCATTTAAAGGAATGTAATCGGACAAACTCCTACGATTGTTACCAATAAGCTCAACACGATCCATTGCAAACACCCTACATGGAAATGCTATAAATCAGTGGGATGAACCAAATGAACACAAAAACATCCTAAATCTTCACCTTTCAAACAACAAAATCACCCAAAAAACCACACATAAACCCTAACCCATACATTCAACACAATTAAACTCTTACAATTAATCCATGTAATGAACAAATTAATATCACACATACCTTCCTCAATTACTTCATCATCAATCTCCAAATTCTGCTAGGTTTCCAATTCTTTTCTTTTCCAAAATGATAAACTCATTTAAAAATAGCTGAAAGTTGACCAACCTATAGTTCCGATTTCAGAACTAATCCAGGCTCTCTATCTTCATGTACGGAAGAGTTCCGATTGCGAAATACTGTCTAGAAGAAGTTTTGGTTAAGAAACTTTCTTCGTTTCTTTAATAATGGTTTAACCTGGTCTTCCGAATCTGGAAAATTCGTCAGGAGAAACATTCCAAACTCGTAACTTCGGACCTAGAAAAGCGGAAAGTCACAACCGCCTTTGAAACTAGTCGATCAAAGGCGGTTATTCATAGAACCGCCTTTAACCGGACCATTAAAATGTGGTTCTATTAATAACCGCCTTCTAACTCGGAGTGGTCTGATTGAAGTCAATTCTAAGCTTAGAACGCCTTCCCAAAGGCGATTCTTTAAAAATCGGGCGGAACCGCCTTCTAAGTGGTGTCTTTAATGAGCCATCCTCCACTAGTGTAGTGAAAGAGTTTCCCACTGTAAATACATCTTGCAGACTATTATCATCTATAAATCCTGAGAAGTCTTTTATGCTCTATATGTTTGGCCTTTTCGCTCCCTTGTATTCTCCTATGTATGCTTGACATATCTAGCAAAACGTTCCAATGGTTAATCTTCTCTCTCTGAACAGTTCCAACGGTTACCTCCCTCTCTTTCCCGGTGAACTACCGCATCCCCGCCCGCCGTATGGCGGCGCTACCGCCCCCTGGTGGTGGGGCTTCAACCCAACCTACACAGCTAATATCCCCCAATCTCGATTGATCGTATAGAGATGTTCTAAACCCCAAACAAAATAAACCACTAAAGTCTAGAAATCTCATCCTCAACCCGATTACCGAATACAAAGGCGAGATTGCGGTCCTCATGGATGACTCGGACATAGACGTTTTATCTGAACCATGGAGCAAGCATTTGGTCGGGAAATTTCAAGGAGGTCGCCCGGCGCTTAACTTCATCCGGCACCAATTCAAGCGCATCGGTTTCATTGGGGAAGCCACAATCACAGCTCTGGATAGGAATCATATCTTCATCAAATTTGAGCTTGATGAGGATATACAGAGATGCTGGATTAAAGGTAACTGGAACATAGGAGGCTCTACAATGAAGGTATTAAAATGGACAAAATCTTTTGATGTCAATGAAGAACCCCCTTTTGTTCCTATCTGGTTATCTATAGAATCCCCTCCTGCCTACTGTTTGGACTATGATTATATCCCGCTGATAGCAAGTAGGTTAGGAAACTTGATCTTTGCTGATCCTCCAACCCTGAACCATACCAGACCATCAACAATTAGGATCTGTGTAGAAATGGACCTCACTGGACCTTTTCCTGATAGAATCAGGCTGGGTTCAAAAACTGATAGCAGATGGTACACTGTGTCTTATGAGGATCATCCTTTCTATTGTACTAAATGCTCCAAAATAGGTCACAGATATGGTGAGTGTGATAAGCCTAAGCAATCTAAAGCCCAAGCTCATCCAAAACAGGCTTCAGCTCTACCATCACATCATATTCATAATCAAGCACCTCTCTTGGGTACCTCACAGTCTCATAATACCAAAGAGGATACCAAATCCTATACTCTGGCCCCTAAGACCATCCCCAAAACTGGTGAAAACCCTTTAGCTACCTCACCTTCTGTCACTCTTACTGCAAAACAGATTGGCAAGTTGCCAATCATTCAGGAGGAAGTGGCCAGTGCCCAAGATGCCCCAGAAATGATAGAAATAATTGATGTGGTGGACACCCCTCTGGAAGATCAACAAATTGTCACACTGGCTAAGAAGATTCCTGATCTGGTCACCCCGTACAATATCCCATCCTCAATGCAGTGGATGCCAGTGAAAAGCAAGACAAACAGAAATCACTCGAACTGGACATCTACTGATGATCTTATGCACTCCTTCACACAGACTAAGACTCCTGCTTCCCTTGATTTTAATCGAACTATTGTCTCTCAACAATTTAAAGAATTCCAACTGACTCTCTCCTCTAAATTCTCAAAACTTCAGGAGGCCATGGATTTGCAAGAAATACAAGAAGTGCAGACATTACAAGAGGATAAGGAGGTTTCTCCTGATGAGCAACAACAAGATCCTGTAGCTCCTGGGGCCGAGCATGACTTAGTATCACAACCACAACAACAAGCCACTCATGGAACTCAGGACCAAGATATGGAAACCCCAATCACAACCACTGATCTACCTCTACCAAAGCAGGACAAGCAAGGTGATCAAGCTACCAACTCCCAGCACAAACAGAAAAAACTAGAGGGGGATTCTGACACATCAGCCACCATATTACATGATACCTCATCAGGTATACTCTCATCACCTACAGATCCTAGTCCCACTGATCACCTGAAATCACATGATCCTAGGCATGATCCTGGGAAGCTTGCTATTATGCATGACAATATTAGAACCTTTTTCCAAGAACCTAATATTGTTTCCACTTCAATATCCTCTCGTGCCAAAACCAGATCCCAAGGTAAAAAATGAATATTAAGCTTTTAACTTGGAATGCTAGGGGAATACAGAAATCATTATTGAGGCTTAAATCAATTGTCAAAATCCATAGTATCTCAATACTGGTCATAGAAGAAACTAAACAGCAAATTGGAAAACTAGGTCACTTCAAAAATGAGCTAGGTTTTCAATGTGCTTTTTCCTCCCTGGACTCAAGGACCTGGATAATGTTCAAAGATGATTTTACTGCCTCTATGATCCAAGTCCATGAGCAATTCTCTTTGATATCTGTATCTCATGTTATCCATGATATTGAATTTCATCTGTATGCTATTTATGGATTCCATGATAGAATAGAGAGGTAAAAAATGTTCAATGATATTGAAAACAGCTTAACTAGGACCTCTCTTCCATGTCTACTTACTGGGGATTTTAATGTCATCAGGTATATTAGTGAATATAGAGGTAAATCATCTCCTGATATAAACTGCATAAATGATTTTGATGCTTTTCTTAATTCTAATAACCTGAATGACATTACAACAATGGGTAATCTGTTTACATGGACTAATGGTAGGAAGTTGGAACATATGGTAGCTAAAAGATTGGATAGATCTATTGCAAACTCAGCCTGGTTTACCAAATTCCCAAACTCCTCCATTCAGATTTTAGGTAGGCTTCCTTCTGACCATTCCCCACTAGTCTTAGATGCCAATATTTCTGAGAAATCATACCCAAAAGCATTTAAATTTCAAAATATGTGGACACTAGACCCAACATTTTTACCTGAGGTGGAAAATAACTGGAGGATTCCCATCGATTCTCAGGGTATGCTAGGTTTCTCACTTAAACTATCTAGACTTAAAGGGCACCTAAAGAACTGGAATAAACAACACTTTGGAAATATTTTTGATAAGATCAAATCAATGGAATCAGATATAATGGATTTGGAAAAGAAATATGACATATCTGCTGATCCATCTGATTTTCTTTGTTTATCACAAATTAATGCTGAACTATCAAAAGTTCTGCAGAAGGAGCAATGTTTCTGGAAACAAAAAGCTAGGAACAATTGGTTAGAAAATGGTGACAAAAACACCAAATTTTTCCATCACTCAGTCAGAGATAAATATGCTAGACTTAGGATCAATAAAATAAAAATTGATAACAGCCAGTGGTGTAATGATCAGGATAGTATTGGTGTGGCTGCTGTGTGTTTTTACAAAAACCTTCTCTCTGATGACAACTTTGATCTCTCTGGCCAAGATCACCTCCACTCTCTGAGATATATCCCATCCCCCATTACAGAGGAAGATAATATTTCACTACTCAAACTGGTGGAAATGGATGAATTAAAGAAGGTAGTTTTTGATTTAGGAGAACATAGTGCACCTGGTCCAGATGGATTTAATGGAAAATTTTATAGGAATTGCTGGGACATTATAAAAACTGACTTACTAGCTGCAGTTAAGGATTTTCAGTGTGGGGTTCCTGTGCCAAAATCTTTTTCAAGCACACTGATTGCTCTCATTCCCAAAGTTCAGACCCCTACATCTTTCTCTGAATATAGGCCCATAAGCCTCTCTAATTTTTCTAACAAAATCTTGTCTAAAATACTGAGTGAGAGACTAAAGCTGCTGAGTCATAAATGTATATCAGAGGAGCAGTCTGCATTCATAGAGGGAAGAGAAATATCAGATAACATTTTTATAATGCAGGAGCTGGTTAGACTTTTAGATAAACAGGGACAGAGCTTAAATGCTATATTAAAACTTGATATGTCTAAAGATTTTGACAGAGTATCATGGCCTATGTTAAACTCTCTCCTATTGAAATATGGTTTTCATGGACACATTGTCTCACTGATACTTAGAAATATTCAAGCTGCCTGGTTTTCTGTCTTAATCAATGGAGTTCCATATGGATTTTTTAAGGCTACAAGGGGGCTCAAACAGGGGGACCCCCTTTCCCCTATTATGTTTAACTTCATTACTGAGCTTCTAAATAGGGGGCTAAAAAACATGTTTCACTTAGGTTTCATTGACAGATTTGTAGTTCCCCGGGGTTCTTTGGAGATCTCTCATTTGTCTTATGCAGATGACACTGTCATCTTCATTAAGGCAACTAAGAAGTCCCTAAAAAACCTAGTTCTATTCTTAAAGCACTATCAACTTGCCTCTGGTCAGTTAGTCAATTTTACTAAGAGTGCTTTTTATGTGGGAAATAAAAATAGTGTTGCAAGAACCGGGATGATTAGAAGCATTACTCTCATGTCACAAGGTTTCTTTCCTTTCACTTATTTAGGAGTAACTATTTTCAAAGGGAGAAAGCTTAATGCTTACTTTCAGCCTCTCATTGATAAACTAAGTGGCAGAATTCTGAATGGAACAACAAGTGGTTGAATATGGCTGGTAGGATTATTTTAGTAAAACATGTTATTGCCTCTATCCCTCAGCATGTTTGGTGTGTCATGTCCCCTACCAAACACATGATTGAAATGATGGAAAAAATGTGCAGTAACTTTATTTGGGGGAATTCAGACCAAGGGGAAAAAAGACATTGGAAAGCTTGGCCGGATTTATGTTATCCTTTATCCCAAAATGGATTTGGATTTAGATGCTTTCATACTGTAATTGATAGTTTTTCTCTAAAGCTCTACTGGAAACTTCATATTGGATCCACTTTATGGACAAGATTCATTTGGTCCTTACCACCCTCAGCTAGACAATCAGACTCTTGGAAAAGAGTCAAAGCTATAACTAGTATAGCTGAGAACCTTTCTAGAATACAAGTGGGAAAAGGTACCTCCAATTTTTTGAACAGCAACTGGAGAGGATCAGGGTTCCTCTCAGATCAGTGGGAGGCAGACTCTGATATCCCATTCCCTACACTCACAATTGCTCAGTTTCAGGAGAACAAGAACCTCTTCATGCCTCAGCTAATGGATGGCTTTAATATAGAGTTGCTTCACTCCTTGTCAGCACCTTTTCCTCTTTTTAACAGGGAAGATCATATGGTTTGGACTCCATCCTCTACAGGTAAGTTCACAATATCATCAGCTTTCAAATAAATTTCCAATAAACGTTCAGAGATTAGATCAATGAAACAGATTTGGAATCATTTGGTTCCTCCTAAGATATCTGTTTTTGTTTGGAAATTGGTTAATTACTATCTGCCATTTGATGAAAAACTTAGGAAGATGGGCATTCATGTTGTTTCTAAATGCATCTGCTGTCAAAATGAAGATTCACTAACTCACTACTTCTTACACTGCTAACTAGCATCTGAACTCTGGAAATGGCTCTTCACAATCTTAGAAATCCCCTATAGACATTTTGACCATATCTTTCATGCATTATCATGGTTCTGGACAATCTCAAAATTTTCAAAATCAAAGAACAGTGCATGTCATATTATGCCAAACTTACTAATCTGGTTTCTATGGAAGGATAGATGCAGTTTTCTCTATGATTCTAAACCAATTGTGCTAATGTCCACAATCCTACAGATTAAGAACATGGCTGTGTCTATATTCTCCCTAAATCCTATCACTCAACATCCTGATTGCTCTCATTTAAAAGCCATAGGAATTTTCACTAGCTCTAAAGTTCCTAAACCAAGGATGATCAAATCTTACAAATGGAACCCTCCAGATATTGGCTACAAAATGAACTCAGATGCACACTGCCCTCAGCTAAATTTTTCTGCAGGAGGAACTGTTATCAGAGACACATCAGGCAAGATTCTCTTTATGGGAATGGAGAAAATGGAACAGATATATGATCCCTTAACTGCTGAGCTAAGGGCCTCC
Organism: Rubia yunnanensis; assembly: GCA_037428765.1. NCBI lineage: Eukaryota > Viridiplantae > Streptophyta > Magnoliopsida > Gentianales > Rubiaceae > Rubia > Rubia yunnanensis. The sequence continues at coordinate 55,392,650 of CM075069.1, read as the reverse complement.
CTCACTGGGATCCAAACATGTATTTCACTTAACTTGTTTCCCTTGATTGTAGAAATGGACTCTTTGCAGGGTGTCCAGATTTTAAATGGTTCAAATCAGGTGCCTTGGAATATCCAGAGACTCATTTGGCAGATTAAGGAACTTACTGCAGCTAGACACATCTCTTTTACTCATGCGTACAGGGAGCAGAATCAGGTGGCTCATCTATTGGCCTCCTTGGCAAGAACCTTACTGGATCATAATGAATTTAGGGGCCAGATCTCAGTACAGGATGCTCCTATTCCTCTAAAACAAGCAATAGCAGGAGACAATCTTAATCTTCCCACAATCAGAATCCATCATCCTCCATGATTATTGCAATCACAGCTTGAGCAGCATCTACAGGGTCCTCATCTCACTGGTGCACTTATCTCATATTCGGTTTTGATCACTGCATAAGTTTTTTTTTATCAGTACATAGGACTAGAATAGCTTACCATTCTTTTGCTTATATGGTTAGTGGTTTGTGTGTTCCTGGTTTAAGGCTGATATACATTGGATGCTAAGTTGAGTTTCGTACTTACGATTCGCTAAACTGCATCCCTTCCCATATCACCTTAAAACGGGAACAACCACCCTAACTACTAATTTGCGAGGAGAGCCGTGTGTGGCACTCATCACTGTTACTTTTGGAAGCAAGTTATTTCGCTTTGGTCATGCTTGTATTGAACTGAGCTATGCTCCCTCTTCGTGCTCGTTTTTCTTTTTCGGGTCTGGGGTAGCCCATAAACAACCCTCCCTCCTTACTATAAGGGGTGGTTTAATAAAAAAAAAGAAATATGCTTGACATAGCATTAAAGTAACCGATTATAATGCTATCATCATCTATGTTCTTTTTCAGTTGTTCCCACAGTGACTTTCTTACTTTCTTATCAATGGATGCATGTGTAAACATGGCAGCCATTTCATTTGGAAATTGTGGATTTTTATTTTGGTAATCAGGTACTGATTTGAGTCGATAATTACTTGTACCTGAAGCTCTAAATCCCAATACAACCATATATTACTGGGTTTTTAACAGTAACAATTGGTATAGCTTGTTATGTTTAATCTTGTAATCTTCTCCTTGCGAATGTTTGTGTTTAGGCTCTATTATACAGAGAAGTTTGATTTTATGAACCCTAATTAGTGTTTCTAGTCTATCTAGCAAAGTTTCAAGTCCTCTGATATTCCAAACTAACCATTTAATAAATATTTGACTAAAGTGCTTATATAATTCTATGTTTTGAGGGTTTATGCTAATATGACCCTGTGGAGTTGGAAAGTGCTATTGTAACCCTGTGTTTTGCTAGAATGTGCTAATATAATCCCGGACGCCTGAATTTGGCCGGAAATACATGAAATGACTACTGTTTTAAAAATAATAATAATCAAAAAATGTAAAAGGACAATTATGCCCTCGATTTTCTTCTCTTTCCACAATTTTCTTCTTTCTCCTTCTCCTTCCGCAATTCCATTTTTTTCTCCTCTCCTTCCCCTTCCTTCATTTTCTTCTCCTTCCTCGATTTCTTCTCCTTCCCCAATTCCATTTTCTTTTCCTTCCCCGATTCCATTTTCTTCTTCTCTTTTCTTCTCCGTCCTCGATTCCTATTGCGAAGCTTAAGTCTGGCTCAGAAATTTTTTGCGATGGGGTTTGGGTTGGGCTGGGCGCCGGTGCTCGTTGCCCGGTGAGGACGAGTGATGTGTAACGGCAGGATAGGCTCGTTGCCCGGTGGGGCTAGGGTTTAATCGGTGGTTGGGGAAGATCTGTGGGCTAGGGTTTCCGTCAATTGGTAGTGGTGGTGGTGGAGCGATGATGGAGTTTTCATCCGATGTGCCCTTAGTTTTTCAATTTGTGTTTATGAATTTTTCAATTTGTGTTTCTTTGTCCAATTTTTTGTGTTTGCTTGAGTTTTGATTTGTGATTCTTTTTTGATCGGTGGGCGATGTTGATGATCGATGATAAATTATTTTTTGTGTTTTTGGCGGCGGTGGTGGTGGTATGGGAGTTGCGGTGGTGGTGACAGAGCGGCGGTGGTGGTGAAGGAGCGGTGGTGGTGGAGCGGCGGCGGCGGTGGTGGTGGTGGAGTGGTGGCGGTGGTGGAGCGGCAGCGGCGGTGGTGGTGGTGGAGTGGTGGCGGTGGTGGAGTGGCAGTGGTGGTGGAGTGGCAGTGATGGTGAAGGAGCGGTGGTGGTGGTGGTGGTGGTGAAGCGGTGGTGGTGGTGGTTGTGGAGCGGCGGCGGCGGTGGTGGTGGTTATGGAGCGGCGATGGTGGTGGTGGAGCAGCAGTGGTGGTGGTGGAGCGGCGGTGGTGGTGGTAGAGCGGCAGTGGTGGTGGTGGTGGTGGTGGTGGTGGTGGTAGAGCAGCGGCAGCTCGGTGGTGATGGTGGTGGTGGTGAAGAGGAATAAGAACCCTAGGGTATTTTAGTCTATATCTTTGTAATTTTAATACTAGGGGTAGTTCAGTCTTTTTAATTTAGGTCAACGCCGAAAATTACTAAGTCAACCCCAGAATAGGGCCAAAAGGTTATATCGGCATTTCTGATGCAAAACATAGGGCTACAATAGCACTTTTCAACTTCACATGGTCATATTAGCACATACTTCCAAAACATAAAGTTATATCAGTATTTTGCCCTAAATGTTTCTTGCTTTTAGAGGATGATCTCAAATTCATTTGATTAAGTTTGTCAAAAAGAGTTCTTTTTCTTGATTTTGAAGCAGTTAAGTCAAGGTTAAGGGGTTCCAACTATCCTACCTAGGGGTGTTCAACTTGTTCGACCCTACTCGACCCATTTTGATCCGGCCCATTTGGGTCGGGTCGGGTCAGGTCAATGTCTCATTTGGTCAAAATGGGTTGGGTCATATTTTGACCCAAATTGACCCATTTTGACCCGTTTGCAATTGTGTTTCATTTTCTTAAAAAACTATATTAAAAAATTAATTTAATACAATATATCCACCATTAATTTACTTTATAAACAATTTTAACATTTTAAATATATATATATATTTATAAAACAAAAAATATATATTTTCTAAAAACAAATTTACTATTTTAATATGATTTTGGTCAATTTTTAGGTCGTCCCATGACCCACTCCAACTCAACCCAATCCAACCCAACCCAACCCAACCCAACCCTAAATTATGAGAATTTTGACCCGACCCATTTGACCCTAAATTTAGGGTCAATTTAGGCCGGATCAGCTGATCTGCCCCGATCCATGAACACATTCCTACCTGGGAACTTACCTGATCAGTCGGGGCTCTCTAGTATCTACTTTGTTTGATTCTACTGATCTATCATCTGATTCTATTTCGTCTTCATCTCTGAGAATTAAGAATCTGTTTGCAATAGGGCTACATCTATGTGGAGGAGAATGTAAGGGGTTAGTATCTCAATTAATCAGCGAGCATGTGATTTCTTCATTTTGTTGTTTCTGTGTCGATTGAACTGATATTGGAGAATGAGTGAATTGATTCTGAGTCTACTCCTGTAGAATCATAATTTCTATTCAGAGGCTGATTACATTCTATGTAGGAGTGCGAAATTCACTATTACTGTGGGCGATTTGTAGTGCGAATAACATACTATTACTACTGTTCATCGGTTATCTCTTAGGCCTCTTTTACTTCTGTTAACGGTCATATTGGCACACGCTGGTGGCCGTTGCCACCGCCGGTGGTTGACCATGGCGTCGCAGACGCATCTCTCGACTTCTGATCCTACTCATACCATGGCTAATCTTCAACCTATCCCCCAAAATCCAAAAAGTTTTGCTCAAGCCCTAAATACCAAACCATCGCCCCTTCTGTCGACACTTCCCGATACCCCTAATCTTCACCCAGTTACGGAATTTAAAGGGAAAGTGGCGTATATCCTTCCCCCGGAAGAGGGAGAGCTTTTAGCTATGCATTACCAGAATGCTCTCGTTGGGAAATTTCTTCGCGGGAAACCAAATATGGAGGCTCTTCATAAAGCTTTTAAGTCAATTGGTTTTAATTCAAAATTTCAGTTAGGTTCTATCGATTACCGACATGTGCTTATTCGTTTTCAGGAACAAGAAGATTACCAACGATGCTGGATCAAAGGGCAATGGATGATTAACGGATTCACCATGAAGGTTAAAAAATGGACGCAAGATTTTTCGCCATCAGTGGAATCATCAATAGCTCCGGTCTGGGTAACTTTCCATAAACTTCCAATTATGTTTTATAATAACTCAGCAATCATGGGAATTAGTAGTCAGATAGGTCGTTTTCTTAAGATGGATGCAGCAACAATTGCTTTAACTAGGCCATCGGCTATTAAAGTATGTTTAGAAATTGACCTGTTGGCATCGCTCCCTAGTACAATAGTAGTTGGAATTGGAAACAAGGTTGCTGAATATCCAATTGAATATGAAGATTTGCCTACATATTGTTCACATTGTAAGATAACTGGTCATAGCAACAGTAGGTGCAATTTCCTGCATCCTGAACTAAGAAAAAAGATGGAGAAAAAGATGGAAGATAAAGAACATAAGGTGGCTAAAGGTTTAGAATCTGTTACCCAGAATGACTTAATTAATCTAGAAGGCTCTTCTGCCTTAACAGTATCACAAAAAGAAAAGGATTTTCATAAACAGAAAATTAACTCAGAAGGAAATAATGATCTGAACACTGATTTTGCTACAGTAAATACTAAGAAAAAAGGCTCTTCTTTCTATTCTCTTGATGACATTTCTAAGTCAATAACCAATACCTTTTGGAGGAAAAAAAAGACACACTCTGATCTAGTCCCAATTCAGGAACAAACTGTTAGAATAAACACGGTGTCAATTTCTAATGCTTTCACTTCATTAGAAAACCTCATTGAGAAGCAGGACGGGGAGATTTTAGAGATTTTTCATGAATCTTTGGAAACTCATGATACTCCAGTAATTATAAATTCTGATGAGCAGACTAACATTAATACAGCTTCAGGGTCAAAAGTTGAGAAAGACAAAATAGGAAATGATCAGGATATATTCACTGAAATGGTACGAGATCTGAGTCAGAGTCATGTTATTTCTGACCATATCACTTTGGAAATTCATGATACTTCAGTTATTATAAATTCTGATGAGCAGACTAACATTAATACAGTTTCAGGGTCAAATGTTGAGAAAGATAAAGTAGGAAATGATCAGGATATATCCACTGAAATGGTACGAGATCTGAGTCAGAGTCATGTTGATTCTGATCATATCACTTTGGAAGAGGATAATTTAAGAAATAAGTTTAAGGATTCTGATCTAAGCCCTGTAAGTGGGAAGAATGAAAAAGTTACTAGCAAATCAGGGAACAATGAGAAAAATTCTGCAAGGACTGGTAGGAATCTTAGATCCACACAAAAAGCCACTCCCAAAATTTTTAAATGATTAAACACACAATAATAGGAAATATACTTGTTTGGAATGTCAGGGGAATAGGTACATCAGTGGATAGACTTAAGATCCTAAAAAACAAACATAAATTAGATATTATGTGCTTAATAGAACCTTGGCAGGATAAACTCAAAATATCTGAATTTAAACATACTCTTGGTTACAGTAATGCTTATCCAGCTCAGCATGCAAAAATATGGATATTATGGAATCAGGCTTTCAACATCTCAATTTTAGGTGAAACAGACCAATTTGTAAATGTTAAAATCACTGATTCTGTTTCTTCTTGCTCCTGGAACTGCTTTTTCATTTATGCCAGTGTTCACAGGCAACTTAGGGAGCTTTTATGGAATGATTTAAAAGGAAAACAGGATAATCTTTCATTATATATAGGGGACTTTAACACTGTAACATCAGTAAATGAATATAAAGGAAGAAAGTCCACTCCTAAAAAAAGCATGAAGCAGTTTAATGATTTTCTTTGCTTTATGGACTTGCATGAAATCCAAACTGTAGGAAACTCTTTTACTTGGAGTAACAACAGATTTAAAGATAGATGTAAGGATCTAATGTTTCAAAGGCTTGATAGGGGGGTAGCAACTCTAGATTGGATAGATCAGTTTCCTAATAGCTCTATTCAAGTTTTAAATAGGATGTCCTCAGATCATGCTCCTCTTATTTTATCAGTTCAAATTTCTGAGGAACAAGCACCTAGGCCTTTTAGGTATCAGGAAATGTGGTCAAATAGAAAGGAATTTCAGAAATTAGTAGTTTCTAACTGGACTTTAGATATTCCTTTTACTGGTATGTGTAGGTTAGTTGCTAAATTAAAGAGGCTTAAGTTGGAAATTAAAAACTGGAATAAATCACAGTTTGGTAATGTGGATCAAAATTTGGCCCAACAGGAAAACAGAGTCAATGATTTGGAAATTGCTTTTCAGCAAAACCATGATCAATCTACCCTAGCAGAACTTAACAAATCCAAACAAATGCTGATGAGGGCTCAGAAAGAAAAAAATATATTCCTAAGGCAAAAAGCTAGGTTAAATTGGTTAAAATATGGTGATGCTAATACTAAATTCTTTCATCATGCTATTAAGGAGAGGAGAGCAAAGGCCAGAATTTGCAAAATCAGGGATAATCATGGAAACTGGATCACTGAGCCAACCTTGATCAAAGAAGAGGCAGTGAGATATTATACAGAATTGTTGAATGAGGATGTGTCCCAAAAACAAGGAACTTATTTCAAACACTTCCTTAATGAGATTCCAAATGTGATAACTGATCAGGAAAATTTATCATTGCTGTCTCCATTCACAATTCAGGAACTTCAAAGTTCAGTTTTTGATCTTAACAGAAATAGTTCCCCAGGTCCTGATGGATTACCTAGTTCTTTTTACACTACTTTTTGGGATACTATTAAAAATGATCTTCTAGATGCATCTAATGACTTTTTAAGTAATGGAAATATCCCCAAAGCAATTTCCAGTACTTGGTTATTTTTAATCCCAAAAAAATCAGTTCCAGTAGATTTTTCTGACTTTAGGCCAATAAGTCTCTCAAATTTTGTGAATAAGATCTTTTCTAAGATGCTAATGGACAGAATTAAACCTTTGATGTCACAAATAATATCTCTGGAACAGAGTGCATTCATGCAAGGGAGAGATATTTCTGATAATACCATAATGATGCAGGAAATGACCAGAATATTAACTAGAAAATCTAAAGCCTCAAATATTATTGTTAAATTAGATATGCAGAAGGCTTTCGATAGGGTTTCATGGTCTTTTCTCAACTCAATTCTTCTGAAATTTGGTTTTCATGGCACCTTTGTACACAGAATTATGCAGAATATATCTTCAGCACATTTTTCAGTGTTAATTAATGGAACAGTTTCAGGATTTTTTGCTTCTAATAGAGGTATCAAACAGGGAGATCCTTTATCTCCTTTTTTGTATAACATACTTTCTGAGGCCTTTTCCCGAGGTTTAAAAAAGCTTTTTAGTTTAGGCTATCTAAAATATTTTAGCTTGCCTAATAAATGCCCCCAGATTACTCATCTAATGTATGCGGATGATACGGCCGTATTTCTTAATGGACATAAAAAAACTTGGATAGGTTTAAGAGGTTTCTCACAGCATATGAACAAACAACGGGCCAAAAAGTAAACTTTGCAAAATCTAATTTTTTTGTGGCTCCTAATACTTCTGTGGACAGAATACATGCTCTGAGCAGGAATTTAAGTATGACCAGAGGTAGCTTTCCTTTTACTTATCTAGGAATTCCCATTTTTCCAGGTAGGAATAAACAGATTTATTATTATCCTATCTTAGAAAGAATGGAAAAAGCTATCAGTAACTGGAAGAATAGGTGGTTAAATACTTCAGGCAAAATCATCCTTATTAACCACTGTTTTCTTTCAATCCCTACTTATATGTTTTCAGTTCTGAATCCACCTAAGGCAATTTTAAGGAAAATGGAGATTATGGCTTCTGGTTTTTTCTGGGGAGGTAGTGATTACACTGAAAACAGGAAAAGATGGAGGTCATGGCTTAGAATGAGCTTCCCAGTCCAAGAGAATGGCATTGGATTCAGAGATCTACAGGCCATAGTTAATGCCTTCTCTTGCAAACTGTGGTGGAAGCTGCAAGTTAATAACACCCTTTGGGCACACCATCTATGGACACTGCCTGATTCTTATAAGAACTCTAATGTATGGAATAGAATCTGTAAAATAACTGAATTAGCTAATGGATCCTCAAAGGTTATCTATGGAAAAGGAGAGTGTTCATTTTGGAATGCAAACTGGTCAGGAAAGGGTGCACTGATTTATGAATGGCCCGTAGATGAGGAAGTTCCTTTCCCTGATATATCTCTCAATTGTTTTATATTGAATAAAAACTCTTACATGAATAATTTGGAGCCATTTTTGGCTACCAGTACAATTCTGATTTTGCAGGACGCAAAAATCACTCACTTACATGAGGATAGGCTGATTTGGACAGCTTCAACTGATGGAGAATTTACTACTGCATCTGCTTACAAGATTTGCAGACAGAAAGGTGTAACGGTAAGACAATTACATAAGGTATGGTCACACTTTATTCCTGCAAAAATGTCTGTTTTAGTTTGGAGAGCACTAAATGGAATCTTACCTTTTGATAATATCATTAGTAAGCTAGGCTTTTCTCTGGCTTCAATGTGCCCTATGTGTAGGAAGCATTCTGATTCTCTTAATCATTGCTTCAACTCATGTCCTTTTGCTATTGCAATCTGGAATAAGGTGAATTTACTGTTGCATATTAATCAACCAACTTTTGGGAGTTTTAAGAACAGAATTGATTTCTATTTGTCCATCAGAGCTGAATCTTTGATCTGGTCCAACTTAATAATTGCTTATATAATGGTCACATCCTGGTCATTATGGACATATAGGAACAAGAAACTTTTTGAAAATTTATCTCTTTCTGTGGACTCATGTTTTCTGAATATTAAAGATCAGGTTTACCAAATATTTCAGGCTTATCCACAAAAAGGTAAACTTGATAAACATAGATACTTAATACAAAATGGAATCATTCCCCAACCTGATCAGAAAAATAAGAAATTGATCACAGCAGTTAGATGGGTAAAACCTATTGTTGGTTTTAAACTCAACACAGATGCAACATGGAACCCTAACTGTGAGTCAACATGTGCGGTTATAATTAGGGATTGGAGGGGAGATGTGATTAAGTCAAGAGTGAATCATTTCCATGCTGAATCACTTTTACATGCTGAACTTACTGGTATTTACTTTGCTTATCAATTAGGCTTAGAACTTAATCTGAATTCATTCACAATTGAGACAGATTGTCTTACAGCTGTTAAAGGAATTCAGAACCCAAAAGGAAGTCCATGGAAAGTCTTTTCAATATGTAGCACCCTGAATGAATGGAATGAAGGAGCTATGATTCATTATATCCCTAGGGAGGCTAACTCAGCAGCAGACTTTATGGCTAAACATACTAAGGAAAATAAACTTTCTGGTGATCTAGAACTAGGAACTTTACCTCCTTTTCTTAGAGGTTTGTTATTGTTGGATAAATCTGGGATATATGGTATCAGAATAGGAACCTAATAGAGAACAGCAAGTGACTTCAATTTTTATAGTAGGAACAGATGTTTCCTACTATAAAATCTTACTTCTCTTTCAATGGGATACTGCTCTCTTTCCTTTGCTTCCTTGCAGATGAGGTGGACGTGAGGATACTCAGCTTAGGAAGGCAACATGCGAATGAGAAACTGATCAGTGGAAAAGGAAAACTGATAGGGATGAAGGATGAGGCTTCAGCTCTAGTTCTGTAGAAATGTTGCAAACCTGCAGCAAAGGATAGAGCTGAACCTCTTTTTCCGGACTGAACACAGGGATTGCAAAGTTTACACAGGGACTGATCACAGGGATTGGTCAGAGGTTCGAGCAAAGTACTACAATGGCTACACAAGGATCTACAGCTAGGTTCCTTTTGGTTCATAACTCCATCATCTGACTTTTGAAGCTGCTACTACAATGACTTTTGAAGCTGCTACTTTTGAAGCTGCTACTCCATCATCCCCACTTAGGACATAATTTATCATCTTGGCCGGCACATCGTTGACAAATAGGAGTCTCGTTTATACGTTTCTTCGACCTGTTCGCGAAGTTCTAGCTGGATGGTTTGTTTTACCTAGGCTCTTTTAGCTATAATTTTGGTTATTTGACTGTTAGGGTGGAAACACCACTTTTGGAAGCAAGTGCTGTTTTGCTTCAGGAGCTTCTTAGCTCTGGGATCATCTACAGGATGATCTTTTTCTTTATAAATTGTGTTGTACTACGACAGTTAGCGCCTATTTTGGCTCATTCTATTGGTTTGGGGAGCCAAATATATACCCCCCATCCCAGGATGGTTTTAAATCAAAAAAAAAATCAGAGGCTGATTGTGTTTCCTTCTGTGATGAAGGTATAACTTCCTTCCTTTTGCAGTTATTTTCTGAGAATCTTGGGAATCTCGGGCTAAGTTTTTTGAGGGTTGTGAACTATTCTCAATCTGAGTATGGTTTGATGCGTCTTTGACCACCGACCGGTTCGTGGGCTTGGGCTCTTCTCGAACTAACCTGCAATCGAACTGTCCCTGGGGTTCTAGGGGTCAGCACTCTTATGCTTAAGTTAGTCCAAGCGTTTTATATGATTAAGACAGAATGAATGATAAGTCAATGCGTACCTTGTATTTATACTCCGTGTCCTATATAACGTACTCTTTAATTATCGCCCTTAATTACTCTCGAATGTGTTAGTTAAGTTAGGGTATTAAATATTCTCCTAACTAGGCTGCTATGCCTGCGGTCCAATGGCCTTCTTGTGCCTAATATCAAGTGCCCCCAGAAAAGCAGGTTCTCGATTTAGAAGGCTGGAACGTCACGAAGGTCTTTAAGGTCTCGAATGCAAGGGACAATTCAAGAACTTGAAATGAACCTTGCACATTGCGTTCCTACCTTCGAGGATGAAAACCTGGTTTTCTAATCAACTTCATCATTTAAGATTTCGAAAGGGCTTGCGCGCTATACAATCGTGTGTGGCACTGCCCCCCCAAACACTGCGCCATCAGAAGAGGAAAAGGCGATCACGTCTTTCTATAAATTTTTATGTTTCCAATGCTGAAATAATTACCTATCACTTCAGCCCCCATATTTACCCCTCATCCGCGCTTCCTTATTTACTTTTCTCGTTTGCAGGCGTCTTCTTACAAGAGATTTTTTTCGATATTTCTCTCACGAGCGATCCGACCTCCATCACTTCTTCCAGGAATCAGTAAGTTCTTTTATCCCTATTCTCTTTCTTATCTTCTCGTTTCCTCCTTTTCCATCATGGCCCGCTCTGATGAGGGTTCCACCTCCGAGAAACTTTCCGGTGAAATCAGGGTAGGCGAGTCAGGGGTTAGTATACTGGAGAGAAGTGTTAGCGACCCAGAATGTACCCCCTCTGAAGAACTCCAGCGCGACGCTGATGCTGGAGAGGGCATATCAAATAGTCCTGGGTAAGAGCGGATCTTTCCCATAACTAATATGCCTTCTCAAGAAGTTAAAGAAAATTGGCCGCTGGGCATGGGCAAACCTTACATAATGAGGTCCCCCACAAGCGGCAAGATTGGTTTTTACCCTCCCCCCAATCTAGAGCTCGAAGCCATAAGGGAGGGGGAAGAAGTACTTCCTTTGGTGGAGAAGGCAATCCTCGAGGGGGGGGGGAACTCCCTTGAGTGGAAATCGGGAATCTTCTCCGGTTGAACCCTTTCAAGAGAAAAAAAGTGGCTCGCCGAAGGTTAAGGCTAAGGGACTCAGCGAGGGATCCCCCTGAGTTAGATGTGGGAGCTGTTATTTCCAAAATTTTGGACTCAATCCCTCCTGGCCAACGAGTAGCTCCAGACGCTGATTTTCAACCCTTTCGAGAACGTGACTCCCCACATAGCCTTCGCGAAGGAAGATCGCCTATCTCTATCAGACACCTTCGATGTGGGCTCACCTTTCCCTTTCCTCTCCTTTTCCCCAAACTCCTTAGGCAATTTCAAGTAATCCCCGCACAAGTCCACCCCAACGTTCTGGTGATCATGATGATGTTCTTGACCAGATGTGAAAATTTTGGTATTAACCCTAGTTATAAGCTGCTTCGCTCACTATACTATGTGTCCTATAGTGGGCAGTCAGCCGATATGATCATCACATTTACCCATCACGAAGTACACGTAAAGCTTTTGGCGTTCCTGGCAATTCAGGTGATTGGAAAAGATGGAAAAAACGTATCTCATTTGATAGCAGGAGGTATCGAGTCCCTCCATTGAATTGGGCCGTGCAAGTTGAATCTTCCAAACCCGGGGAATACATCTGCCCAGATGCCCTCGAGAGGGGCAGGCAAAAAATGTTGCCCATCTCCTTCGACTACAGCCTCTTCAACAACCCGGATTGGCGGCTTTGCATTCCTGCCCAAAATCTACGAAGAATATGTGTATAACACACTTCGGAAAGATACAACAAAAAGGCGAAGGGAACGTGAGGGCCCCAGAGATGGCCCTCCCCTTGAGGTCATTGTTAATGACCCTAGGCATTTGGGGCCTTCCTAAGGTGCCTTAATAGAAATCTACTTGTTTTATTTGTTGTGTTATTATGTTCATCACTATTGACTGACTCTCATTCTTTTTTCATTTTCAATGGGTTTCTCTAAGGGTTCAAAGAAGTAGAAGCCCTTGAAGTAGGGTCAGGCTCGCTCCAAGGGGATCATTGATTCCTCGAATCAGTCTTTCATTCCCCCAACTCCGGTGTCTCCCCTCTCAAATCTGGCATCCCCTCATGTAGCAAGCTTTGAGAGGCCTATCTCAACCGGTGATACTGTGGAAATCACCTCACACCCAGAATGTTTTCCAAAAGACAAGGATGAACAACAAGACTATCAGCTCCTCCTCCCCAGTGCCACTTGTGGGAACACCTAGAGGTGAAGATGTTCAACAACAATCGCTGCCCCTTTCGAACGATGCGATACTCGCATTCGGGTTCGAGAATCACCTTTCAGAGATTAGCTTTGATCCTGAGGTACTTTTCCATTCTCTTTTTCTCTTTTCCTCTCCTTCTTCCTCTCTATTTTTTTTCTCTCTTTTTCTTCTTTTTTTTCTTAATGTCAATTTGAACTTAATTGTTTGACCAGGCTTCTAAAATATTACACTAGGCCACCACAAAAATAGCGGCCATCTATTCCCTTGGCTCCGCTAGCAAGGCTAGCCTTCGTGAAGAGCTCAGTAAAAAAGATGCTGAGATTTTGCGGCTAAGGGAATCTCTCGAAGGGCACTAGAAGGTCCTTGAAGGGAAAGAAAAAATGCTTGAGGAAAAGGACAGGGCACTTGAAGATACCACAGGGGCTCTTCAAGAAAATAAAACACTCTTGGATGCCGAGAGGCGTCAATGGTTGCTAGAGAGGGATACCCTCACTAAGAGGGTTCAAACTGCAGAAGAGAAAGTTCAAGCTGCAGAAGATTCAGCCAAACATGTGTGACTGCTCGAGGTCTTCAAACACAAGCTATTGAATAGCCTGGAACTTGCTGAATTTTTCCTGGATCTTCTAAGGGTGGCCAAGGAGATCGGCTACAGTGAACTAGCCGAGGAATTTTTAAAGCCACAAGTGTCCGCCTCTCTTTCTGAAGATTTGGCCAAACAGGTGGACGAACTGGTTAATCCGGAGCTTGAAGCCACCATAGATGAAAAATGGGATGAGGCTATTCAAAATGATGGCCTTCGCTACGCCCTACTGGTTTTCAACAAGGTTAAAGGGGGAGTTCTTTAATGCCAAGGGAATTCGAGCGATCCCCTTTCCAGAGGCTACAGGCACCTCTCCTGGGTAAGATTCCCTCATCAATCAGGCGGAAGAAATGATTACTTACACATCAAAGGAGGATGATTCCAGGGTTGGTCAATGTTTGTAAAATTTTCCCCTTCTCTATTTTTTTGTTATTTACTAAGGGCCCATTAATTGTAACCCTTTTATAAGAGAATTAATGAAAATACAAAAAAATTATATTTTTGCTAGGGCTTATGATTTTACCTTTACTTTCTTTTCGTAGTATAATTCATTGAAAACAGTGCTAGAAGGTGCGTGCAAGGAATTTTTGAGTGCCCAAAAAGTGCTGAATGAGACAAATAAACAGTTGCTGATTGCTCTGTGGGATCTTTCTAAATGAAACCAAGAGAGAGATTCCTTAAAGGACAAGCTCCACAACCTCAAGGCCGAGATGAAGCTGTGGAAATTTAAAGATCATCCTACATTCAAGGGGTTTGTCGAGGATTTCCTTAGCAACGAATTTAATGGCACCTATCCTTTAGAGGTAGTTAAGGGCTGCGGTCCCTCTAACAAGGAACTAAAAGAAATGATGCGAGAAATTTATTTGAACTTTGGTTCTCTGAAATCCTACCTTGCTGTTGCAACTAGGCTCTTAGCAGTGGAAGGGCGCCTAATCGGCTGCTTGGGCAGAAATTGCAGACTGGTTGCCCAGAGGGAATTAATTGCTGAACAACATCTGTTAGCTCAACGCAGAGTGACTAGCTTGGATGATTTACTTGCTTGGAAGATGGAAGCTAACGAGGACCCCCCCCCTTGGCAAGTGAACCCCCATCGACCCCTCGACGCCCTCGAGAGAGACCTCGAGTTGAAGATAGCTCTTTGGTGGAATCTTTTTTATCAGAGAATGCCAAACTCACTAGGAAGATCGAGGCCTGGAAGGTATAAGCTACTAAAATTGAGCAGTGTTTCGATGAGTAAAAAGAAAAAATTGCCGCCCACGAAGTAAGCCTTCGTACCCACATGCTTTCTCACCGCATTCCTTCCTCCTACCTAATTAGAAAAGATCATCTTCCAAAGTTTCTATTGAAAGCTGCCCAGTACTAGATGGAAGAGGGCAACATCCATGAGAATGGGACTCTACGGCAGAAGAAGGCTTTTGACCTCATTCTCGATTGGCTAGCGGAACTGAAGGTAAAGGGATTTACCCCCTTGAGTTTTCGTTCTGCCCCTCAGTCATAGAAGTCTACCATGAAAGATGTTGAACGGTACCTTGTCTCGTTAAATAAAGCTAACCAAGGGCCTTTATCGAAATGTCGCAAAAGCGATGGGTCACCCTTAAAGGCCCCATTCGAACCTTCCAAGAGGAAATGGTGTAGGACTGTCGTCGTCACTCCCTCAGAATATCCTGTAGAGCAGCAAATTAAGGATATCCGAAGGGAAGCTGGTATAAAGTTGGAAGAACTCGAAGAAATAGAGGCAAATGTGAAGAAGCTGGGAAAGCCCAAGTCTGCTGAAGAATTGTTTCAAATGGGATTTCCTCTCAATGAATGAATATACGTAGATGGGTTAACTTGGATGATTATTGGTGTAAATATTGTATCCTTAGTATTTGATGAAGCATGAATGAATAATTAATATTCTTTTCGTCTCTGTTATTTTACCCCTCAAACAAGGGCGTCATGTGCATGTTGTTAAATAGAAATTGAGAAATTTGGAGACAAGAATTTTACCCAGGTTTAGTGTTTCCACCTACTTCTTGCCAATGTCACCTACTGGCTTATCATTCCAAGTTTACAATTTTACTTTCAAATGCCGCTTAATGCCGCTTAAGAGCCAACCACTCGAACATCATCTAGAGTGTTTCTTTAGAGCCAACCACTCGAACATATCTAGAGCATTGCTTTAAAGCCACCCGCTCGAATACAAACTAGAGTGCCACTTTAGAGCCAACCCCTCGAACATCATCTAGAGTGTCGCTTTAGAGCCAACCACTCGAACATATCTAGAGCGCCGCTTTAAAGCCACCCGCTCAAATACAAACTAGAGTGCCGCTTTAGAGCCAACCACTCGAACATCATCCAGAGTGCTGCTTTAAAGCCACCCACTCGAATACAAACTAGAGTGCCTCTTTAAAGCAAACCACTCGAACATCATCTAGAGCACTGCTTTAAAGCCACCCGCTCTAATACAAACTAGAGTGCCTCTTTAGAGCCAACCACTCGAACATTATCTAGAGCACTGCTTTAAAGCCACCTACTCGAATACAAACTAGAGTGCTGCTTTAAAGCAAACCATTCGAACATCATCTAGAGCGTCGCTTCAAAGCCACCCGCTCAAATACAAACTATAGTGCCACTTTAAAGCAAACCACTCGAACATCAGCCATAGCTGGAAACATCATCTTGTGTGTCGCTTTAAATCAACCCTCTTGAATACTAACTAGAGTGCCGCTTTAGAGCAAACAACTCGATCATCATAGCTAGTAGTATTTTCTCAAGTTGCTAATGTTCCACCTTCTTGGTACTCAAACCCCGTTCATCTGTTCGAGAACATAACTTCACCCCACATGCAATTCAATCACTTTATAAGGTCCTTCCTAATTCGTAACTAACTTCCCCTCGGACGGCCTTATACTTTTTTTCATTTTTCCTCATTACCAAGTCTCCCGGGTTGAAGAACTCCTTTTTTACCCTTCTGTCGTGATATCTTCTGACCCGTTCCTTGACCTTAGCCTCGTGTAGAGAAGCTAACTATCTCTTTTCCTCCATCATATCCAGATTTAGACATCTATTTTGCTGATTTATCATCTCATCTGCAGCAGCCATTATCCTTGGGCTAAGAACTCTTATTTACACAGGAATTACTGCTTCTGAACCATATACCAGGCTATAAGGCGTTTCTCCAGTAGCAGAATACTCAACTGTCCGATATGCCCACAGTACATTTGGTAATTCCCATATCTAGTTGCCTTCTGCCCCCTTCGAGGTGTGCTCGTATTCCATTTACTATTATTCTGTTGGTCACTTCCACTTATCCATTGGCTTGGGGGTGGTAAACAGATGTTACCTTTTGCTTGATCTTATACTCCCTGCACCATTTCTTGAAAGGATCCTGGGCAAATTGTGTTCCATTGTCCGTAATAATTGTCCTTGGGATTCCAAATCGTCATACAATGTTCTTCCAGCAAAATGATTTGACCATTTTTCCCCTTATATTTTTCAATGGCTCAGCTTCTACCCACTTGGTGAAATAATCGACAGCCACTATTAGATATCTGAATTTGCCTGGCGCTTCCAGAAAAGGACCCACCAAATCGATTGCCCATTAATCGAATGGCCACAAACTAGATGCTTCTCATTTATTCCTGTGAAACATATTTTATAGGTACATGTCTCTGACACTTATGGCAAGCTTGAATATACTGGTTCACGTCCTCGAACGTTGTCGGCCAGTAACCCTGCTCAAACGAGCCTCCTCGCCACGGACCTGGCCCCCTGATGGCTGCCACATACCCCTTCGTGGGACTCCCTTACAAGGTAGTCTGCTTCGTGAGAGTCAACGTATCGAAGTAATGGCTGCAAATGGCCTCTTCAATATAACCCTTCCTCTTGTAACACATACATTGGAGCCTTTAACCTTATCTTTCTGGCATTCACTTCATTTTCTGGCAGGGCTCCCTCTCAAAGATATGCCACGAACGGTGTCATCTAGGAGTCTGCAACTTCAACCACCATCACTACAGGCTCTTCAAAAATTTGATTGCTCAAAGTTTCCATGAGGAGTTGCTGCTGGGATTGGGTTCCCAAATTCAAAGAAGTGAGCTTACTTAGAGCATCCACTTTATGATTGCTTTCCCTCGAAACCTGCATCAATGTATAAAATTAGAAAAACTTTAACGAGTTCTTCATTACCTTGAGGTATCTCTGCAGATTACGCTCTCTGGCCTCGTATTCTCCATTCACATGTTGAACTGCAATTATAGAATCACTAAAAACCTCCAGTTCCTTCACTTACAGCTCCTTCTCAAGGTGCAATCCAGTGATCAATGCCTCATATTCAGCTTCATTGTTAGTTTCTTTAAATACAAAGTTCAATGCATAAGGATAGTCTCTGCCTTTGGGGATAGTAAGTATTACCCTGCTTCACTTCCTCCTGAATATGACGAACCATCCACATACAACTTCCATACCTTTCTGTACCTTATGCCTTTAGTCTGGATGGGCTCCTGGGAGGTTGTCTCCGTACCTCTCAAAGTTAATATTTATAAGCCCTAAATGCTTACTATCTACAACTAAGTAGATAGCGGCAAGTCGGGGTCGTCCGCGAAGAAGAGGGATTTTCTCAAGTGTTTAAACGTAAATGGTTGATATTATGCTAGGAGTAGATATATATACACATATAAAAGCATGTAAAAGGGGGGGGGGTTGTTGTTTGGTGGTCCTAAGCTATGAAAGTTGAAAGACAAGATAACTAGCAAAGTCAAGTAACTATGGTAATCATAAAACAAACTAAGAAAAAGAGTTTTAAAACTACAAAAACAAAGCCTTGGGTGCAATTGACACCCACTTCCAAACCAAATGCAGATCATTGAACCATTCACTCACCCTATCACAATTGTTACCTATGGACGAAGAACCATATATTTGACAACAACAAGCCTTCTACCAAAGACAGCCATTTAATCAAACATAGCATTTATTAGGCTAAACCTAGAACAAACCACATTCAAGGTTCAACCTTTCATTGCATCTATAGGATAAATATGAGAACAATCCACATTAACATACTTATCCAGCAAAAATCACAACACATTATGCACAAGAAGTTCTAAGTTCATGTTCTTAGATTTTCGTGCAAATGAGCTAAGGAATTAATTACTTTCCTAACTCCCTAACACTTAATTCATACAAACACTTCCTATTCTCAAAAAACCCATGGCATAAATGAAGTAAAACATAGCATTAAGAACACATGAATGCTAAATAACAAAGGCTTCAAGAACGAGTGAAACAATCTATTCACTACTTCGACTATTTGTTGTGAAGATAAATCTTCCATCCTTCTTAGATAGTAGTTTGCAAGAGTGAATTCGACATCTCTTGTCAAACCTCACCAATGACTCCCTTAGCTGAAACACGACTAAAAGTATCCCATTGATGGCATTGAGCACGACAAACCAACAAGCTTGGCAACACCTATAAACACTACACCGTGTCTAAGCATTTAACCAATTCATGCATTTACACAAGATTATTCAGGAACGATCGACATTCATAGAATTCTCTCATTTGCTACCTAAAATAAACATGACAACGAGTTCGACATCATCACATTCATGTAGCAATTATCAACACACCAACATCATTAAGAAGCTCTAACTCATGCTCTTAGATTCCACGTTAAAGGAGGGGAGAATTAGCTACTTTCTCTCAACCCTAACAAGTAATCATACAAGCAATTAATATACTCAAGCTTCCAACAACATCAATGCCATTAACAATTCTCATTCAAAGCTCAATAAATGCACAGTAGTAAAAGCACTAAATAGATAGATATGGTTCTTAATACATAGATATGGAAGCTTCAATCCATTGCTCCCAAGATAAAAATAAGCTAGATAATCAAAACCCATAACATAGAACAAAGATCAACAAAGAAAGAAGAAATGGAAGAAAATGGTGAAAAACTAGGGTTTTGGATCCCCCAAGTCGGGCTTGGGCAAATGGGGAAGAAGGGGGGCTTTTTATAGTCTAATTTGGTCAAGCAAAATAAAAAAATGCAGCAGGTTCCCGCCCGGGATGAAATGGCGTCGCCCGGGCGGTGGAGGTTTCAGCCCAAAAATTTAGAAATGGCCTCGCCAGGGCTTCTTGTTTTGCTTCCCACGGGTGAACCATTGATCCGTTTTGGGAGTTCTTGTAGTCGATTTTATAGTACTCAAGAAGAATAATCCAATGGTACAACTCTTTGAGGCTGATTCCTCTCAGAAAATTCAAAGAACTCTGCTTCAAAACATAGATCATTCTTCACCCTTTGCTTTGCTCTCCTTTCTTCACTTTATCTTCTACCACTTTGTGAGTGGCCTTCCATCTTCTTCCATCCTTTTGTATGGACTTCACTAAAATACTCCTAAGTGCTCACAAGACATCTACAAATGAAACTCACAAAATGGAATCTAGATGCTCGTAAGGACCAAAAATCCATTAGACTAAACATAGGTTACAAAATGAAGGATTTAGATATAAAAACCAAAAATGGTCATCTAAACCCCTTATCATGTAAACCTACGTAAATCTAGCAATATTACAATAAAAATATGACAAAAGTGATGTTAAATGCTTTGGAAAATACATGCATTTGACGTCTCATCAGCTCCAAACACACTTTTAGAGGTTTTGTAATTTCCACGATAAAATCTGCTAGTGCCTGCCCCTTAATTGCAACTCGAGGATGATGTTGGATATCATGCTCTCTAAAATTCACTGGCCACTTCATCATTCTTCCAAAAATCTCTGGAATTAGAAGGATCTTCCGAATTGGGTGGTTCGTGAGCATCACTATCTTATGTCCCTGGAAGTAGGGTCTCAACCTTCGGACTACATGCACGAGAGCTAGAATCAACCTTTCAAGAATAGTATACCTCATTTCCAGTTCCTGTAAGGCACGGCTAATGAGGTAAATCAGGTGCTAAACCTTTTCCTTTTCTTTAACCAAAGACATACTGATTGCTAGCGGTGATGCTGAAATATACAAGTACAACGTCTCATCCTTATCTGGTTTCATCAAAGTAGGCAATGTCCTCAAATGCTCTTTTAATTTCTCGAATTCCTCTTTGCACTTACTATTCCACTCGAACTTCTTTGCCCTTCGAAGAACATCAAAGAAAGGCAAGTGCTTCTCTGCCCCCTTTGATGAGAACTTGCTTAATGCTGCCAAAGATCCTGTAAGCTTCTGCACATTCTTTATCGATTGTGGAATTTTCATTGTCCTCAGAGCTTTGACCTTTTCCAGGTTTACATCAATCCCTCTCTTTGACACCATGAATCTGAGGAACTTTCCTGCTCCTACACCGATGACACACTTAGACGGGTTCAAGTTCAATTAGCTTCCTAAAGCTTACCAAATATTTCTTCCATGTCTTTTAAAAAGTCTTGATAACTCTTCCTTTTGACAACTATGTCATCCACATATATCTCAATGTTTTTCCTTATCTGTTCCTTGAACAGTTTGTCAACCAGCCTCTGATAAGTAGCCCTAGCATTTTTCAACCCAAAGGGCATCTTCTTATAGCAGTACATTCCCACATCTGTATTGAACAATGTCTTTTCCCTATCTTTCTTTGCCATGAGAATTTGGTGATACCCCTTGTGTGCGTCAAACAATGACAAAATTCAGTATCTTGTGCTTCCACCAACTTATCGATTGGTGGTAACGGGTAGCTGTCTTTGGGGCAGTATCTATATAGGTCGGTAAAATCTATACACATCCTCCATGCTCCGTCATGATTTGAAACCATAACTGGGTTGGCAATCCAATCTGGATAGAATACCTCCTCGATAACATCCACCTTAAATAATTTTTCTACCTCCTCTTTAATTGTCTCAACTCGTTTAAGAGCGAACACTCTTCTCTTCTGCTTCACCGGCTTAATTGAAGGGTGGATGTTTAGCTTATGCAATGCGAGACTCGAATGGACTCCCGTCAAGTCAGATGTATCCCATGAGAACACATCTCAATATCTTCCTAACAAGCCTTGCAATCCTCTTTTCACATCTACAGGAATCAGTTTCCCCACAGCTACTGATCATTTATTCCGAATGGGCATTTGGATAGTATTAGCTAGTCTCGCTTCTGCGTGTACTTCCGCTACATCTCTCCATCTCCTCGTCTCTCGTACTGCCGCTAGGTTACATTTTTGTGCCACAGACTGATCCCCTCGAATGGATGCCACCCCCCTTTCAGTTGGGAACTTCATCATCAGGTGGTAAGGGGACCAGACCACCCGAGCCTGGCACATCCATGGCCTTCCTAAGATCACATTATAAGGGGAAGGTGCATCCATGACAGGGAAACTACATTTGATAGTCACTCCCTTGTCGCCATCCACCACTCGAACAGGAAATGTTATTTCTCCTATGGGAAATATGAAGTTTCCCGTGAATCCCAATAGAGGGGAGGCAAATTTTTTCAAGTTCTCACGCCCTATGTCCAACTAGTCAAAAAACACTCAGTAAACATCACTTCTACCCCGCTTCCATCGTCAACGAACACCCTTTTGATCAATGATGTTCCAATAATGGCTTAAATTACCATAGGGTCTACATGGGGTGTTTGGTCCGGCACAGTATCCGCTTCCAAGAAAGTGACGGTCACATTCGGCCAAAACCTCTTATGACTGGGCTCTTTCGCGGGGACCCTTTGAACCTCAGCCCTTAAAACAGCATTCAAGAATCTCTCTCCCACCATACCATTGATGACATTAATTACCCTTCGGATGGGTGGGTTTTCTCCATGTTGGTTTCCTTGATTTGCCCCTTGTTGTTCCTGGGGTCTATCCTTCCTTCCTTCATGCCCCCTGTCTCGAACCACTTGTTCACGAGGCCTTGTATCTCCTCTACCTCCAATTTGTTATTGTTTCTTATGTAAGGCCGCCATTGATTCATCCGAGGTCTCAGTGGGGCATCCTGGTTCCTGTGTTCTTATCCTTGAAACCGTCCTTCCTGCTCACACCTATCAATCTCCATCTGTAACTGCATGTAATCGTTTGTGTCATGACCGTAATCCATGTGATGATCATAGTACCAATTCGCTGCTCTTCGGGCTGCAACTGAGTTTTACTAACTCTGCAAGGGTGTAGGTTTCCAAAACAAACCTCTATGTATGCTTAAAATATATGCAGGGTTTCTTCCTCCTAGCATCGTGGGCAGTGGATTATACCTCTCGAATGGCATTCTTATGGGTTCGACCGGCCTCTTACCCATATGGTCCACATTTCTTCCTGCTTTCTCGGCAAGGCTATCTTCTTTTCTTCTAGTTGCCTCATCTACTCTTGAATATTGCTCAATGACCTCCTGAAGTTTTTGCAATGTCTTAGGAGTATTGGTACTCAGCTTCTTGTATAGTTCCAGGTCCTGTATCCCCAACAGGTACCCCTGGATTACCTCATTCTCAGTCATTTCTATCACCCCCAAACTCTCATCCACATATCGGTGATAGAAGGTTTCCTTGCTTTCCCTGGCTTTTGCTTCGTCTGGTAGAGTTCTAATAAAGTTTTGGTAAACTTCTTTTTCTACACGTACTGGCTCAACAACGCTCCACTGAAGTCCCGATACGATTGGAGTGAGCCCCTTGGCAACTTATTAAACCACTCATGTGCCTTTCCCCCACCAGTAGCTGCCTACCAGTTTGCATGTCAATTTCTCATCAAAATCCCTCGAACCACCAAGCCCAAGAATGTCTGAATGAACTCTCGAGGGTGTTAGTTTAACCATTGTATGTTAGAAGTCCTTCCGAGGGTTTCACTTCTATCGGCCATCGAACCCTTGTGATCAACAAGCTGAAAGAAGACCTCGTTGCCTGGCCCAAGGGGCCGATCAACCTATCTAATTCCTTTCTTAACCATTCACTTGTGTTCGAGGGTGATTCATGCTGACCCACTGGAAGGTTCAACCCTCTATCATGACCACCCAACTATGACATATAGAGAGGTTTGGTTCCTCCGTATCTTGGGTTCATCCAGTGCAGCCCAAGGTTCGGGTATGCTGGTGGTGGTAGCAGTTGAACGTAAGGATTGTACAGCCACTGGCTGATTCTCATACTCCCATATCCTTGCGTGCCAGAAGAAGTCATCATTTCATATGCCGCTCTTGGACTGACCAGGTTGAGGGTAGGAGCAGATCGGGCTAGCGGAGGTAGTGCGTGTACAGGACCTTGGGAATAACCAGGAATGGAAGGCTGGGGCCTAGCCTGTAGTGGCTCTCCAACATATCCTTGATAAGGATAGGCTGTCGGGGGTCGGGGTTGAGAGGCCCAACCTGTAGTTATTCCCAAAGGCGAGGGTGGTACTGCCCCCATCGTGACTCTATCATCCCTCGGAGGAGGGGTGATCCGGTAACCGGCCGCAGCCAGAACCCGAGCTGCTCGTTCCACCTCTTGACTTAGAGTTGCCCTTTCCACATTTTGATTCCCTTGCCCATGTTGGACATAAGATTCCATATACGAGTCTCCCAAAACCTCCGTAAACCTTCCATCCTTCTAATCGACCACCCTCTCGAGTAAGGAATCGATAATTCCCTGTCTTTGCTCTCCTATTACTTCAAGGGTCCTCGAGGGCCCTGGCACATCATGTTGTATTGGTACCAGGGTGTTTGCACCCATTGCCATTGAGGTTTGGCCCCTATCGTGGCCTACGCCCGTACTAAGTTCTACTCGCAACTCTGCTCCCATCGTTTGAGTATTAGCCATGTTGCTGTCCTCGATGCGAACATCGTTTCCTCCATCTAGATTCTCCGATGTTAACCTTACTGGAGATCTAGCCCCCGTACCTATTGACCTCAATCTTTCACTCCTTCAAACTACCGTGGACATAAACTCTCCAAACCCTTGATACGACTTTGTCGTCCTCACAGACGGTGCCACTTGATGCATCTTCGACCACCGACCGGTTCGTGGGCTTGGGCTCTTCTCGAACTAACCTGCAATCAAACTGTCCCTGGGGTTCCAGGGGTTAGCACTCCGATGCTTAAGTTAGTCCAAGCAATTTATATGATTAAGACATAATGAATGATAAGTAAATGTGTACCTTTTATTTATACCCCGTGTCCTAGATAACGTACTCCTTAATTATCGCCCTTAATTACTCACGAATGTGGTAATTAAGTTAGGGTATTAAATATTTCCCTAACTGGGCTGCCATGCCTGTGGCCCTGTGGCCCAATGGCCTTCTTGGGCCTAACCTATATCATGGTTAAACTTAGGGTGTAGTTTGTTTTGTGGAGTATCTTTTAGTTCTGGTTCTATGGGTAGAGATACTTGTTTTCCTGGATTGGGTTATAGGTTATCCTTAATTTGTGCTTGGTATTCTTTTTCTTTCTGTAGAACTATGTATCTAGATGTTTTTGATAATTCAAAGGCTTCCAAACTTCCTTTGACTCTTTTGTTTCATTTCTACTCTTAGCAATGTGTTTCTGCCTAAGGTTGGGGTTGACAATCCTACCGTTATTTAGCTCAAGTCCAATTTTTTTTTTGCAATGGGTAAAATAAATACGCAGTTTATCATATTCCATTCCACACTTTTCATTACCTCCAATAGACCCTAACCTGATTGAGGCTGATAACTAGGTTTGAATACCCACTTCTACACAAAACTTCATTACCGATGATCTTGTGAGATTAGCTGTTGTTGTATCCATTTTCATGAAGGATCCCACTTAGTTTCCAATAGCCTCAATTGATTGGAGATTGTAATAGTATAGTGGTACATTCTTGATTGTAACCCATACATGTACTATAGACGATTCATTGTTTGGCTTTAAGTCTGGTGTCTTTCTCAGAACCCTCATAATGTTCATCATGAATCTGCTTCACAAATGAAATTGTGATACTCATATCAGGTTGGCTTGTCTGTCTTCTGGTTGACACCATGATTTAAAGAGAACAATGAAGACTTAAAGAAAAGTCCCCATTGTCGACGCCGCTGATATGGTATGAACTCCTTACATGATGATGGTAGCTCTTGCTAGCGCTAGATTACAAGTTCCTTCTTCCTACAAGAATCTCGCAGGATCGATCTGGCTAAAAACTCTAAGGCTAAAGTTAGTTAGGGATAGCTGCGTATGATTAACTATGCTAGATGTTGCTTACTTGGTCTCTTAATCTCTTAACTATTTATAGGCTTCATTATCCCTACTTTCCAAGTGATATCTACCATGTAGAACGTGTTTGTGGTGGCTATCGTGTTGGCTATTGTGGGCCATGTTCCTTCGAACGTAGGCAGAGTGACATCTTTTTGGACGGTCGTGACCGGTGTGGATAGCGTCTTGTTGTATGTGGAGTGTAGTGGAGAATTAGTGCAGCCAATTTGCTTTTACGACCACTTCGTTGTGCCTTGCATGAACTGGGCCCACCATTTGGGCCGTATATACCGATAACATTAATCGAGGAACACTAAACCAAAAAATGAGGAGCTTCTTCAGCCCAACCCTTAGAATTAACATTAACATCATTCTCAGTATTTTCACTACTATACCCATTGACATCAAGGATAGCAACTGAAGAAGAGGACTCAGTATAGACAACAACTATATTACCAAAAGGAGAAATGCAGAACTCAAACCTAGGAAAAATATTTTTTACCTTCTCAATAGTTAGTAACTGTGAAGTTGTTTAACCTATCTTTGAGGAGCAAAGGAAACCTACAATCCAAAATAATAATAACAAAAGTTGGTCTCCTGACAGGCATCCTGTCCATAAGCTTATTGACAGTGCACTATATTTTTTTACTTATACACTGTATTTGTTAAATTACATAATAAATTTAAAATATTTTTGTACATTCACATTCAAATACACATTATTAATTATTTTAAATTTTAAAACAAAAAATTTAAATTTAATAGAAAGTCAAAACATTGAAAGTAAAAAGTACAGTAAACTACCCATAAGCTTATGAACATGCTGCCTTTCCTAGGACTTTCTCTAATAACAATAACAATAGCAATAAGTTGTAATTCCTCTGTATTACCACGAGATTTTATAGTAATATCATGGAATGCAAAGCAAAAGTAACTCTTTAGAGATCGGTGTAGCTTCTCGCTGCAATAAAAGAAGCACGTGTCAATTGAGAATTAAAACCGTCTCACGTCGATGTAGGGAAACACGCCTCATAATTATTACATGTTTCAAAGTTCAACTTATATAGCGTAAATTCCCTTTTTTGGCCCATTAATAACAAACTCCCAAAAGTTTAAGGCTATTAAATGTCACTTATTCAAACCAAAAGACGCCCACGCTACAAGATTAAATATTCGATAATTATCCACAAAATGAGCATAAATTTAGTTCATACACAAAGTTATTACACATTTATATTTTACCCACAAAACCATTTAACTATGCATAACTTACACTTCCCGACCAGTGGGTACTAATGTCGTTTTCTTCTCCACACATCATCTGAAACACCACATCACACACTCTAGTCTAACAACCCTTTTATATTCCATTCACATAATTGTGTGGTTGGGAGCCTATAGTGTGTATGACTTGCTCAATTTGGCCTATCTGTTAAAACCAGAAGGATTGGCGGTCTACATAACCCTACCAGTCCGACAAAACTAACAAAGTACAAAAAAATAACAAAGCCATGAAACGTAAAACTATCAATGCGTTAATAGATATAGGCAGATTAGCTCACTTAGTGAAGCCCCAAACATAATGATACCACCAATGAGTGTGCTGAGAATATAGCAGGAAGCATTATCAAACAAGGCGGCCACGACGCCCTGTATCTGAACGAGGTACACGCAAAGAGAGGACACAATCCAAAGATAAGAACACGAGAGCAAGACCATGATCACACCCCAGAGAGATATGTACCAGATCAGGCCACAACCATGCAATATGGGAACTCCAAATAAAGAAAAGAGGTGCACACAAAAAGGAGGTAAGAAACTCCAAGTAAAGAAATAGATTATGATATTCTACTGACTTAAATATAAGATTTTCATCCCTAGGACCTCCTCGTGGATATCCGCTGGTACTTAGAGAGACATGAACTCGACGTGAGTTGATCGTGGGCATTATTATTATTTTTTTTTTAATAAAAACCACCATTAGGTGAGGGGATTTTATTATGGCTCCCCGAGCCTCCAAATTGGGATTTAATTCCCCTAGAGTCAGTCAAATAGATGGATACATGAGAGAATTGGACACTAGTTATAACACTTCCAACAGGCATAGGCTTATGCCTTATACAAAAGAATGCCCGTACAAAAGAATGAAGAGTTTGTTTCTCCATACATTTATGCAAATCAGAAAACAGGAGTAGCCCTTCTGTTTGTGTAAGACTCCACAACCCCTAGTGTCGAATTACACTCCAGCCTAGCATATCGTGGGCATTATTATTTTTTGAAAGGAGTTAACCACAATAGACAGATTATTATACTCCCTACATCCCACAAAAAATGGCATGCTTTCTATTTTTGTTCGTCCTAACTGAAATGACCTACATTGAAAATTACTCAAAATGGGAAAGAACATGTTGTCACACTACAAGAAACTGAACTTATTACTTTGCTCTTTTTACCTCAGTTTTTTTCCGAAGTAAATAATATTATTTACCTCGGTTTAAAAAAATTGAGGTAAATAATAGGTTTTTTACTGCGATTCTATGATATCTGGAGTAAATAGTCTTAAAAATTGAAGTAAAAATTATTGCCTAGGTAGGTGCAACGTCGGCAATATGGGTATGGCCTAGAAGTAATATTCAGTGATGAGAAGATCGATTTTGCACCAGCAATCGATTTGAATGAATTCTTCTTGACGATGGGGAGCGACATCAAATTTTCCACCACATAAAGTCGCACATGCTCCTCGGCCCAAACCCATGTCTGAATCCATTCAAATAAATTAATTCATGCTATGTCGCAGGTTAATCGGTGAGATTTCAGTAAACTCAAAATCATGCAGTGCCAATGAAGCACGACATCGCACGTATCTATCATAACTAATAAATTAACGATAGTTAACGAATACAACCAGAACTTGGAATGTACCATCTAAAGGTTCTATTCCAAGTTCACAACAGCCTGTCTCAAATTTCATTAAGTTACATCGATAAGAGTAAAGCTAGGTAGTATGTATATCTAAAATACATAATGCTACGTACCATATAACATCCCATCCAAATGAAAATTAAACAAAAGACATAGAATCTTAATAAAATCCAAACAGACATTCTTCATCTTCTATGTAAAACTAACATATGATCCATGGCAATCAATGGGGTGGTGAATCGAGTGGGATAACATCATCTGCCGATGAACTACTTCCACCGTCTTAAGAATTAGCATCCGACTCTTTGGTGAAAGACTCTCTATCACTGGTGCTAGACCCTCCTTCATCATTTGTGGTATCTAGCCCATCCTTGTTAACCCCAAGCCCCTCATCCCCAAGTCTCTCATCCCATGTAGGTTCATTAATTTCATCGACAATCATAGACTTCAGCATCGCCAATTCTTCCATAAGCTTACGCATGTTGTGTTCCATGCGCATCGTCATGGCCTTGGTCTTAGGAGGATGCCTCAGGCCTTTTGTTTAAGTCCCGTGGGGATAATAAATTAGTTATATTAAATGAAAATGGTAAAATCTTAATTAATAATAATTTAGATTAAATAAAAAACCTAAAAACTTTTATACCCGTTCGGGGAGCAGGAATAATGGCGGGGGAAGCATCAATAGCTATGGAAGCCGGTGGAGTCTCCTCGGGCCTGGGTGTTGGAGGAACACCTAAATCCCCTTTAGGGACATTACGATCAATCAATGTTCCCCTCCAAAACCTAATGCTTCAGCCGAAGTAGTTTGCATCGTAGTACTTAGGCTGGATATTCGCTTTTGATTTAATGGGAACCTTCTTCTTCTCTAGAATGGCAGTGATAACATTGTCGTAGGGAAGT
Organism: Rubia yunnanensis; assembly: GCA_037428765.1. Classification (NCBI taxonomy): domain Eukaryota; kingdom Viridiplantae; phylum Streptophyta; class Magnoliopsida; order Gentianales; family Rubiaceae; genus Rubia; species Rubia yunnanensis. The sequence continues at coordinate 55,363,214 of CM075069.1, read as the reverse complement.
GTCTGACTCTTCATGGAGAGGGCCACTTGGTACATCTCCTGGATGATGGTGTACCCGTGGTCGACTACCTTCTTCTTCGCAAGGTGGTAGTACATGATGGTCTCGTTGATCGTGTACTCCGTAGGATGTTTGGACGGGATAAGTACTTTTACAATTATATTGAACATCATTCTCTCTTGAAGATTGAGAACACCAAGCTTGATCTACTTTACTGGGATGAGTCTGTTCCCCACTTCAATTTCGATGTACTTCTCCGCCATTCGGTTGGGTTCAAGTGCCCCAAATGGGTCATTCTCATCGACCCATGAAGGCCAATTGTCCCGGCAGTAGAGCTGTAGAGGCTCAACCTCTGGCTGATCCTCCCCACCGATTGTGCACCCAATCTCAACGTCTATCTTGTTCACTCTTGTCTTGTGGATGGTATACAATTCCTTAGTGAAATTGGCATAAAACCCTTTGACCTATGTATCATACGTCGGTTTATCCAAGAATATCAAACCCTCAATTCCTAACAGTTTGAAGGGTTCGAGGAAAACATTGAGGTAGAGCCACTCCACGTCCTTGGGCTTCATCACCCTGACCTCCTTTATTTTTCTGCCCTGGATCTTTTAAAAATTCTTTTCTGATTCCTCTTTGATGAAGAGTATTTTGTCCCATGTTGGTGATGGAGGGGTGGTTGTTGTCTTCGCCTTCTTCAGACGCGATGGACCTGCTCCAGTGGTGCCTTCCCTTTTCCTCATGGTTGTCTGCTTTATTCAAGCCATCTGAGGAATAAAGGGACGTAGAACAGTGAGTGCAACGGTCAAGAACTCCATGATGTCAATGTGTTTTGGCTGACTTTGTATTAATGTCGCAGAAATTTTGGCTAGACCGACGTAACAATAAACTTGCATCGGTTCCCTCCCTAGTTACCGTCCTCACAATCTCCCTTCCTGTGGGATCGTCAGAATCCCAACCCTCATAGAATAGCAGTGGAATGCAAGAAATTCATCCTCCTCGAGGGGAACATTTGACAACCCGTACAACTCGTTTATGGATTCTGCAGTTAATTTCACCATTTTCTCACGACAACATGCCTCAGTCCACCTTCCAGCACATCCCAAATTGGTATAGAACTCACTCATTATGCTGAGGTTGAACATTGGAGGCGTGTCACACAATTTCTACCACCCAAGTGCCCAGATTGTTTCTTCAAAGGGGGGAGCATTTTCAATTCCTCTCTCTGGAAAATGTCGCCTTTGTTTGTAGGTTTGTGCCATTGATTTTGCTTGCTCCAAAATGAACTTCTTCTCCTATTGTTCAACATTGGATTGCACCTCCGAAGAGGAATAGGGAGTTTTAGGTGCCATATCCTACAATGTCAAATGAGGCATTTCAACAAACACCTTTCATGCAACCAAAAAACCTGTACAATAGTTGTTTTCTTGAACATTAACATACCCTCAATACGTCACAATCAAATCCAATCTATACATAACTATTGTTATTACACATTAACTCTATGTACATGATTGCAATATCGAAAAAAGTTGGAGAGCAAAGTGAACCAACATTTAAAAAAGTTGTTACTTTTCCAAAAACTTTGGGTTCATGATTGATAATCTAGTGCAATATAATAGAAATGTTAGAAAGAAAACTCACCTCAATCCTTCACAGAGTATGGGAGTCTCAACCGATGGGGAATATGGGTTAGTTTTCTTCTACAAAGTTTAGAAAATGAAGAGCAGTTGCGCATGAACTGTACAAAATTTAGAAATTAAACATAGCTATAAAGCTTGAAAATCGGTGCTAAACTAAGTGAAAGAAGCTGCTTGGGGCTGTGTTAAATTATGTTTTCACAATTTTCTGCCAACCCGAGAACAAACTTGCAAAATAAATTCTAAGGGGCTAACACCGGTTCAATAACCGGTGCTGAAATATCACAAATTTGGTGTTGTTAACAAAACAAGCAGTTATCATAGCTGCGTGCATTGATTTATTAAGATCCTTTTCTCAACCTGAGAGCTAATCCTGGAAATTTTATCTAAGTACACAGCACCGGTGGCCGATGCTGAAATTATAAAAATTGGTGCTAATAATGGAACAGAGCACTTACTCTATTTTCAACCTTGAACAGTACCAGTGAACAATACTATTTAGATCACTGGTTCATGAAAACCGGTGCTATAAGTTATGTATTGCACCGGTTTATATGATATTTGTGATATTTATTACGTATTGCACCGGCTTTCAGCACCAGTTCCTACAAAACAGGTGCTGGAAATATATTTCAAAATTGGTTTTGTTGAATTATGTCACAATACAGGTGCCAAATATGGTTTCTGAACCAGTTCTGGAGGCTACCAGGTCAGCGACCAGTGCCATAGTACCTATTTTCCAATAGTGAATGTTAGAGGTAACATTTTTTATTCAAATTTTGACAACAATGTTGTCCATATTTGGGTATAAACGGGTCTACAGAAGGGTCCGAAACCTTTAAATGGAGAATCGTACGAAAAATTTCAGATATATACTATGGCTACATATGCGTCGTCTCACACATGTCGCATGTAACGAAACATTTACCGAATGTAAAGCGACGTCGCCCAATCTGAAATTTCTAGCGGGAACCAAAAATTTCAGACAAAAAATTGAAATAAAAATTGCCCCAACCCTATTTCATGTAAATAACTATCAACACTAACATCCATTTCCATCTCAATACATATCCTACAAACCCACCGTATCCATCCACACCATTACAACAATAAAGGGGCTCAATCAAATTGCTTCCCTCAACCATCAACAAGTATCCAAGGGTGGAGCATTTCTAGGTTCAAATTTATTGAGGTACTTTTCCATCCTTTACATGTTCATTTAGAAATTTTGTTACCATATACCTTCTATATGCTTTTTCCCCATTCATCAAAGATCGAAGATTTTCATGAAGGATAAATCATTGTGTCACATGTTATATACTGTATTTTTTTTTGTTACCAATATGATGGCATGCTTGTAAAGAGTGAGAAAAATGACTTAGTTTCGGATGAACACAATATGAATGCTCAACGTCGATCATAGTTAATCACTCCATACGATATGGTACCAAATAAGGATCGACAACGCATAGGTCAAGGGAGTGTTGAGTTTAGCAATATCCATGAATATCCGAAGTTACTTTTAACTCGGTCTTTGCAACGTCAATTTTTATGAGTGCAACGTCACTTTCATACCGATCAGTTACTATTCTCATATTGCGAATAATGTCGTCTACGTATGACTATTATATTTGTATTTTTGAGTACTGCCCAATTGTAACATATTTTTTGTTTCCTGTGTATTGGTTGTAATAAGATCAAAGGGATTTATCAATGGACTTCTAGCATTTAGATGGACGGAGTTGTCTTCTCACTAGTCGCCCCAAAACTTTGAACGTCGTACAACGTAGAAAATGGAGGTTAAATACAATTATTGTTTCAATTTTATATCAACCTTAAGTATTTTAATATATTTTAAAATTATGTTTAATATATGTCATTTTTTTTGTTTTAATTAACATGTCAATCATTCCCAAAATAATTGAACAATTGAGTGTTGTATGATGTTTAACCATTTATTGATTTATCACATTTAAATAACAAGTAACAGCTATCGACGACCGATTGTTTGCGTCATCAAACATTTTATATTAAAATGTTTTACGAGAAAAGAGAGCTGACCGACTAAACCGCGACGTCACATGAGCTGGTTCTAAAACGATAAATTAGCGACGTCGTATATACCGGCGTCAATTTTTTACGATGTTAACCACTCAAAAAGACGTCATTTTTTTCAGTGTTCCACGTTAGCTGGCACAAGACGTGGGTCTCTCACTACGTATGATATCGCTTCTCATTCCGCGACATTGCTCATATTATGAATGACGTCAACTTTTTCGACATAACCGCACTTCCTCCCCCATCGGCTGCTATATATGACATCAACATCATCTATAACTACGTCGCGGATGGGGTCTCATATCGTCGGCCTTCAACCATGGGGTGATGTTGGTCTCAATTCCTATCGACGTCGATCAAAAACTGAAGTAAAAGGCACTATTTACCTTGGTTTTGAACCGAGCTAAAAAATATACTTTTTACTCTACCCACATTTACCTCGGTTTTAAGGGCTGAAAACGAGGTAAAAAACCTGAAAAACTGAGGTGATAGGTATTGTCTCTTGTAGTGTTAAATTCCCACAATGTCCTCTTTCACTCTCATAACTTTGGGATTGGACCCACAACTTTCCCAAAATATCTCTACTTTTTCACCATTATTCTTTGCCACATCAACTCTCCTAATACTTTGGTCTAAACACAAACCTGTCATTTTATCTGGGATGAAGGGAGTATTTATTATTAAAAAAAACTAAATTCAATGTAAAATTTATCACGGAAAGAGTAGTTGATAAAATGGCTACGAATTACATACAAAATATGAAAAAAATGTAAAGGAGTGAAAATTTTATTATTACTCTGTCCCAGCCGAATGTGCACACTTTTTGGTCAAGTTTGTCAGGTCATGTTTGACCAACGATAACTTTAGTTACGTATATTAATGGTATGTTAAAATTTGATATTTAAAAAATACATCATGCAGGGAATCCATCAATATCTCACATGATCATATTGGTGTCTATATACTAGTTGAAAATTATGGTCAAACATGTCTTGAGAAAGCTGACCAAAAAGTGTGCAGATTCGGCTGGGACGGAGGTAGTATTTCAATTGTCCAAAGTACAATATAATAGAAATTCTTTGTTTTCTATGGTGGTTGGTGTTTTGGTATAGATATATTGTCAACCAAGGTAATAAAGTCATTTTGACTAACTTAAATCCAAATTGCCTAAAAATAACATACCAATATTATTATGAGTGCGTCTCTTGAAAGACGGTCTTTCCATAACTCATGGAAAGACCAAGGTTTAAAGTGTAAATTATAAGAAATGAAGATAAAATTTTCGGGTTGCATGAACCGGGTTATAAATTTTATAACTGTCACATGTTGCATACTAAATTTTTAATGTTGCAACTAAGACCTTTTACCTTTGATTATTCTAATTAAACTCCGTCTTTCCATAAGCCTATGGAAAGACCGTCTTTCCCAAGACTTTGCCTATTATTATATATCACTAATTTTATTTCTTTACTATATATAATTAATCATAATTTATTAAAATATACACCTAGTTTTGTTTTAGATAGCCTTAAATGTAGGCAGGGAGTAATATGCAAGAGAAAATCTCAAGAAATATGGTATTTCTATAATTTAGGGACATTCCAAAATGACTTTTACATTAAATATTTAAATTTTTTTATAAAATTTAAATATTTTGTTTTAAAGGTTTAAACAAGTTAAAAGAAAATCATAAAGTTGGTCTCTCTCCTACCGCGGGTGATTTACACAACAATGTGTATTTCCATCCAAATTCCTATCATTGCGATCTGGTAAATTCATCTGAATTGGCCGCCCAATATGGGTAGATCCGATAATAAGAATAGGGGGAAATCATAAAAAAGATACAATATCTCAAAAACAAAGAGATCTAAAGCTTGTTAGCGGAAGAGAAGCAAAATTGGAGGATGTAAGGGAGCGAGCTGAAGAAGGGTTGAAAGCAGTACTGTAGGTGGAAAAACAGGGAGCATAAGGGGTGATGAATGTTGAAACCCCACATCAAGAACACGGTGAGGGGCAGAACCACCGGCGGAACTAGGGGGGGGCGAGGGTGGGCTGGCGCCTCCCCTAAGATCCGGTGGCCCGGTATTTAGGCCTAGAGCCACCGGAAGCCACCGGATTCCGCCCCCCCTTGAGGCGTCGTCGGCGCCGGAGGCGCGAGCTCGGGATTGAGGGTGAAGAAGACGTCGGGTGCCCAGGGCAAGGGAGGCTGAAGAAGACGACTAATTTTCCTTTTTTTTTTTGGTATAAGTATACAAAACGACGTCGTTTTGGCTTAGCTGAACGACGTCGTTTTGAGTTGATGGTCTGAAAAAAAATCAAGGCCAATTGGGCTTTCAGCCCAATTGGCCCAAACCTAATTAAGAGACCAGTGCACCGTGCACGGTGTATTGCCTATTTGCCTCCATTTTCCAGAGAGGAAATCATCCAGCAGCTCCAGCTCCAGCAGCTCCGCCTCCACGCCTCCACCGCCTGCAGCGGCGCCGCCTGCCAACTGCCGCCGTTCCGGCGTTCCCTGCCGCCTCCATCCCTACTACAGCCACTACCAGCAACCAAGGGCAAGGTATCAAAGGGCCAATATATTTTTGTTATGTAATTTATGTTGAATAACTTGAATTTGTATGAAATTGTGAATATTGAATATAGATATGAAATTATGAATAATTTAGTGATTGTGTTGAAATTGTGAATTGTGCTAAATATAGATTTGAATAATTTGACATAATTTTGACATATTTAATTAGATATATTTAATTTAACGTATGTAATTAGACATATTTAATTAGACATATTTAATTAGACATATTTAATTTGACATATTTAATTTGACATATTTAATTAGACATTTTTAATTAGACATATTTAATTAGACATATTTAATTTGACATATTTAATTTGACATATTTAAGTAGACATATTTAATTAGACATATTTCATTAGACATATTTAATTAGACATATTTAATTAGACATATTTTTGAGGCATATTTAATTAGACATATTTAATTCGACATATTTAATTAGACATATTTAATTAGACATATTTTTGACAAATATTTAACTAGACATATTTTTAAGAAATTGTGAATATTGAATAGCATATAGATATTTAAGTTGACATATTTTTCTTATTTTATGTCAAATAGGATATGGATAAATTCTTAATTCGAAATAGTGGATCATCTATTTTTAAGAGACCGAGTGAACCAAATGAAGAAAGGATTAATGAAGAGGGTAGTAGTCAAAAGCATTCTCGTGTTGAGTTCAATTCGGATGATGTTATAAATGATCCTGGGAAACGTAAACCTATTAAGGATTTTGATGTTTCTATTAGAGATCAAGTGATGAGAGAATATGTGTTAAGAGGTCCTTGCCAACCTAAGGGTCATTATTTTCCAAGGACAAAGCAGGGAAATGACTATAGATGTTTTCAACCTTCGTGGTATGAAAAGTTTGATTGGTTGGAGTATAGCGCGTCAAAGGATGCAACATTTTGCTTTTGTTGCTATCTCTTCAGGAATTCACATAAGGGATGTCGAGATGGAGAGGATGCATTTACTGCGAGTGGGGTGAACAATTGGAAGAAAGCGCTTGATATCTATAAAAAACATGTTGGCATAGCGGGTAGCTCTCATAATGATGCAGCTCAACAATTGTATGCATTTAAGCGTCAAAGACAGAGTATCCTTCATTCTTATCAGGCACATGGGCGGGAATCAGAGATTGCATATCGCACGCGTTTGACAGCTGCTTTGGATGTGACACGGTTCTTGCTAAATCAAGGTATGGCTTTTCGTGGCCATGATGAAGGGCTGGATTCTTTGAATAAGGGCAATTATCTCGAAATGATTGACTGGTATTGCAAGCGAAATGATGTTGTTTCTAAGACCATGAATGAAAATGGCCCTGGAAATTGCAAGCTCACATCTCCCAAAGTACAGAAGGAACTATCAAGTGCTTGTGCAAGTGAGGTAACAAATGTTATTGTTAATGATATTGGAGATAGTTATTTTTCTATATTGGTTGATGAGGCTAGAGATGCATCAATAAAGGAGCAAATGGGGGTTGTTTTAAGATATGTCAACAAACAAGGATGCGTTCTTGAACGTTTTCTTAGTGTTGTGCACGTGCGTAATACTTCTGCTATTAGTTTGAAGAGTGCTATTGATGAATTGTTTGCAAAGCATAAATTATCAATGTCAAAGTTGAGAGGTCAGGGATATGATGGAGCCTCAAATATGCGAGGAGAGTATAATGGACTGAAAGCTTTGATATTGAAAGAAAACTCATCTGCAAGGTACGTCCATTGTTTTTCTCACCAGCTTCAATTGGTTGTTCTTGCTGTGGCTAATGATAATCGAAATGTGTGTCAATTTTTCGTTTATCTTGGTATGATTGTGAATTTAGCTGGAGCTTCATGTAGAAGAAAAGACATGCTTCTTGATTTAGAACATGCTAGAATTGTAGAGGGATTGGAGAATGGAGATATTGTGAGTGGAAGAGGCAAAAATCAAGAGACTAGTTTGAAAAGGCCGGGGGATACTCGTTGGGGGTCACATTACACTACTATTATTCGTTTCATTACTATGTGGGAATCTATTTTGCAATTGATTGAAAATGTCCACGATGATGGTGATGCAAATGTGAGTAAATCTTCAGCGAGCGATTTGCTTGAGCAAATGGAGAGTTATGAATTTGTTTTTGTGATGTTTATGATGAAGCATTTGTTGGGAGTTGTAGATGCTTTGTCCCATGCTTTGCAACAAAAGAATCAAAATATTGTGTTGGCTGTGAGTTTGATGAATACAATGAAGTTTGAGTTGCAACAATACAGAGAGACTGGTTGGGATGAGTTGTTAAATGAAGTCAACGCATTTTGTGTTAATCATGACATCTCGGTAGTTAATATGGAAGATGAACGAGCAATTCGAGGTCGTAGGAAACGATTTACTCAAATGCAGACCCATGGTGATTTCTTTCGCGTTGATACTTTTCTCCAGGTATTACTTTTATAATTTACATACCTTATTTGATTTGATTTGTAATTTTTTTCAATGCTACATGCTAACCTTTTATTTTTTGAATACTAGGTTGTTGATAGGATGATTCATGAAATGAACAATCGATTTCCGGAAGCAAATACGGAGTTACTCACTTGTATGGCTTGCCTTGATCCAAGAGATTCATTTTCTAAGTTTGATATTGGTAAGTTAGTTCGACTTGCTGAATTATATCCAAGTGACTTCTCCGTAGAAGATCGTTACTGCCTTCATCAACAACTTAGTACTTTCATTCATAATGTGCAACTTGATAATGAGTTTTTGGCTATTGAGGACTTTGGAAGTCTTGCTCAAAAGATGGTTCAAACAACTAGCCATACATGTTTTCCACTGGTATATCGTCTTATTGAGTTAACCTTAGTTCTACCAGTTGCAACTGCTTCTGTTGAACGCGTTTTTTCAGCCATGAAGAGAATCAAGACTGATTTACGCAACAGAATGGGAGATGAATGGATGAATGATGTTATGACAGTGCATATTGAGAAGGCGATTTTTGTTGGGATCGATAATGAACCAATTTTGCAACGTTATCAGCGTATGCAACATCGTAGGATACAGTTGTCTCCTGCGGTTAGTGGTTCTAGTTCTAGCAACCCAAGTATTGGAACGTAGTTTTTTATACAGTGATAGTTTTTTGTTGTAAAAATCTAATTATTATGTATTCATATTATTATGTAACCGTTGTTTGTTAAAAAATATTTCATTTAGCGTCGCAAAAAAAAATTTAAGCTCTTTTTCGCCCCCCCTAATATACACTCCTGGTTCCGCCACTGGGCAGAACACAAGTGAGGCAGTGAAGAAACTATGGAGAAGGTTAACCTAGGGGGAAGAGGAGGAATTTGAGGAGAAAAGGGAGGTCAAACTGTGGAGCTCGGTTGTGGCAGATGAATTTCAGTTTCACCTAAATTCTGAACCTTAATGCCAAGTTGTTTAACAGTTTGGTGTTGGAACACCAAGATTAGTTTGGTTTTAACCGCAAAACTAAACACGCAGTGCACACACAACTTGTTTACGCAGTTCGGTGCAAATACACCTACGTCTGCGGGGCCTTGCCCAGATCAGAAACCATTCACTAGAAAGCAGTCTTTAGTACAAGAAGCTTAACTTAAATACTAATCCATTGCTAACCTATAGAGTGAATGTTGTGAGCTCCCCTCACTGTCGATCCTACGCCGTTGAACCCTCACGATCAACACGTCTCCCTGGATCTCCTCCTCCCGAGGAATTAAGACTTCCTTGTTTCTGATCTTTAAGAACTTGGTCGGTTGATTTACGAACCTCCAAAACAAACACGGCAGATCACTCCAAAGTTCTCAACGTAGAGAATAGTCGTGGAAGCGTCAATGATTGCGTTGTAATCTTCTTCATTTTATCCCATCGCAATCCTGCCTTGAATAGACTTCTTTCCTTGTCGAACTTCTACCCCAAATAGACTTCTAGTCTAAGGAAAGATCTAATACTAATCTGGTATTTAAATGAACAATCCTGTTATCAATAGGACTTGTTCCATAATTAACTACTTAACCAATTCCTAACTATTACAGGAATATTCGTTTACCAGAATTAGATGACCACGAAATCAATCAATTATCTTCATAATATTCTGATCAGATCGCACAATTATATCCCATAATATACTCCTTATATCGTGGACATCCACAGCGCAGCTGCTGGAAACTGCTGGGCAGCAGTGGTGTTCAAACACCATATCACCAGGATTCACTCAGTGGTGTTCAAACACCAGATTACCACTATTCACAATATGCCATACATAAGTCCAACTCCGGAGGACTTTACAATCTCCCCCTTGGCATATTGGTGAATTCATACCACATTAGCATAAACATCATAGAACACCAGAAAACCAAGCAGCATAATAAATGTAGAATACCAGAATACCAAAACCAGAATACCAGATAGCACAACCAGCACAAATTACTCTAAAATCAGCTAGCAATTTAAAACTCCAAAACATTCTCCCCCTGAATTCATGAATATGACAAGAACACCAAAAAAAAATCAGGCCAAACTATCATCCGATTCATCCGAAGTACCAACATTTGATCCGTCTTGAGTTTCTGCCAATAAAGCTTCTCTTTCAGCCTCCAAGTCTGCAATCTCCCCCTGAATCTTTGCAATACTAGCCTGATGACGACTTAGTAGTTCATGACACGCAACTGCCCTTGCCTCAATCGCTTTCAGCCGAGCTGCTCCTCTATCCACGCCAGTAGTCGCCGGAGGTGTCCAGGGTAGATCCTTCACTATCCGACCGCTCAACGTCCTGAGTGTTGGTCGTAAAGCCTGTGTAGAGATTATCTCATCTGTTTCTCTTGCACCTGCTCCTCCTTTCAGCAGTACCATGGAAATAATACACGGATGGACAAGTGATTCCTTTCTAGTTTTACGAGCACAATCCAGAATGTCATTAAATATGAGTCTGCCCAAATCCACTCGTTGCCGCGCACCAAGACTATACAGCAGCGTTGCCATTTCTTTTGTAACCATAGTGCTGTTCACTGAAGGAATCCAGTTATGCACCGCAACCATATATAGACAGTAGTACCTGGAAGTCAGGTTCGAAGCTGGTATTTGTTGTCTCCCAGCAAGTGGCCAACTAGTTTCCACTCCTCCTGTCAACTCAACTGCAACCTCATCAAAATTTTCTGGAGCTTGGTGTTGAAACACCGATTGAGAGTTCTTGAAACTGCCATGCTGCAAACACCTATTTACGGCCTCAGGGGAAAAAGCAATGATTTTACCTCTCACATAGACTCTGTGATACCATCGAGAGTCTTCATCTTCAGATTCTTCCTTCAAATTTGAATAAAATTCCAGTACCATTTGTTTGTTGAATTCTGCAAAGCAGGTGGCAGCTCTAAACACCTTAAGGTATTTGAGAAAAGCAGTAAAGCCACAATCTTCAAATTTCTTGGCATCAGCCGGTCTCTCGGCTAGGATTTTCCTTCCACTGATGAATTCATACTTGTCTTGAACATCCTTGTCATACCATTCACTGCTAATGGCTTTACTGACCTCAGGTGCAGGCAGTACTTTGGGCTTTATTTCCTTAACTGACTGCTTCAGCTTTACTGCTCTTAATTTCTTCAGTTTCTGTCCGATGGGTTCATCACTGTCTTCACTTTCGACTCCACTCCTTTCCCTGCAGCGTTTTGATTTGCGAATTTTCTTGAAGGCTGAGGCCGAACTTCCATCAGCTGGTGTTTCAATACCAACTGCCTTTCTTTTCCTCCTAAGTCCCTGGAGTGGACTTGTCTCTGGTGGAGTTTCAACATCACTTCCAAATAGCGCAGAGATTTGCTGCTCTTCGGTCAAATCTTCTCTTGGTGTTGGAACACCAGAACCCATTACTGCAGTATCTTCTTCCACAGGAGTGCTGACCAAATTTACTCCTTCTGACTTCTCCTCTTCTGGCCTCTCAGCATTTTCATTCTTATCCTCAGCCACAGTTCCAACGGTATTCTTCTCTGAATCTGCTCCCACATCTTCATCACCTTCTTTCTCAGAACCTGATCCAAGAAATGCTGCCAGAGCCTCCTCGGATCTCATAAATGTTGCCAGAGCCTCATCCAGCGAAGAAGCATCTCCTGGTTCATTCATCGGATTTTCCTCTGTATCAACTTTCTCAGCACACCCTTCTTCTTTTTCACTGTCACTAATCTCCAAAACCGGAACAGGCAAATTTCTGAGTGACTCTTGAGTCTGATTCAGGGACTCATCAACGCAAACCATCTCCATAGCTACATCAGTGGATTTCACCACTTTTATCCAGGGCTGAATCACAGCATCATCACCCAATTGTCTGAGAATAGGCCTGTGCAGGGACCCTATCCGTGTATAGATAGTAAAATATTGGCCTAATTCATCTCCAACTTTATACTGTTCACCGAAATCTACTCCAACTAGTTTGGCATTATAGTCACTAATTTCCTTAATTTCTCCTATACCACCAGTCAACAATTCCTCAAGCTTAAAATTGTTAATCTTGCCACGCAAATGTTCATACTTTCTAAGGTCTACATAACCCCTGTTTTGCACCATCCACTCTATGAAATCAAGAACAGAGCTAAAATACATTCCATCATAGACGAAAGAATGGTCAAACCTAGCTTTCCGTCTCTGAACTTTTCCACCCCACTTGGCTAGTGTCTGCACTCGATCTCCACACAGCTCGTCCACATTCGCATCCACATCGAGCTCTTCAAATCGCGGATTCTCCGGCACCCGCACCTTGACAAATTCTCGGACCATCTTCTTGAACTTGGAGCTCGCCATTGTTGCAGGGTTTTGAGTGGGTTACAAAAGGTGAGGGTTCGGCAACTGTTTCTGATGAACCGGGAGTTGAGAGCTATGAGGAAGATGAACAGTCGAGTGTTTGAGTTTGTGTGGGAATCAATTTGTCACTTTCTCCTTTTTCCCCCCTTTTTCCGAAACCCAAAAAACCTTCTCGTTTCCTTTCCTTCTGAATTCAAGCCTAGGCCCAATAAGTTTTCTGTCGGCCCGGCCGATTTCTCTCCCTTTGAAGTCCTCGGTGTTTAAACACCACTTCACAAGTTTTTGGTATTTTCGGTTTTTCATTTTTTTTTTCTCATTTTCACCATATTAACTAAGAAACAAAGCAACAATAAATAATACAATAGACAGTACAGATCAGAGTACCTCACATTCGACAGACACCCAAGTGTTGCCTGAGTACTTCAAACGTCTCACCATCCAGAGGTTTTGTAAAGATATCGGCAAGTTGTTCGGCTGTTGGCACATACTGGACTGTAACTTCTTCTTTTTCAACCAAGTCCCTAATAAAATGATGACGAATATCAATGTGCTTCGTCCTCGAATGTTGCACAGGATTCCTGGAAATATCAATAGCGCTTTTATTATCACACAGCACTGTCAGACTTACATCATCAAACCCATAATCTCTCATCATCTGCTTCATCCACAAAAGTTGTGCACAACAACTCCCAGCAGCTAAATACTCTGCTTCAGCCGTAGACAAAGATATTGAGTTCTGCTTTTTGCTATACCAGCTGACTAGATTCGGTCCAGCAAAGAAACATCCACCTGTAGTACTCTTACGATCATCAGCATTCCCAGCCCAGTCTGAATCACTGAATCCTACTAACTGTGAATCCTTGTTTCGAGAAAACCATACTCCATACTCCACTGTTCCACTGATATACCGAATAATCCTCTTCACTGCCGACATATGTGATTCCTTTGGATCTGCTTGATAGCGAGCACAAATACCAACACTCAAACAAATGTCTGGTCTACTTGCTGTTAAGTACAGCAGGCTCCCAATCATACTCCTGTACATTTTCTGATCAACACTTTGTCCATGCTCATCTTTTGTCAATTTATCAGTAGTAGCCATTGGAGTGCGTATTGCTTTTGCGCTTGTAAGACCAAATCTCTTGATCAAGTTTTCAGCATACTTCTGTTGATTGATGAAGAGACCATTCTTCTCCTGAATAACTTGCAATCCCAGAAAATATGACAGTTTCCCTACCATGCTCATTTCGAATTCATTAGTCATTAAATCAACAAACTCCTTTAACAGGACTGACGAGGTGGATCCAAACACAATATCATCTACATAAATCTGTGCAATCAGAATGTTTGAACCTCTGTGTAGTACGAACAGAGTCCGATCTACTCCCCCTCGACGATAGCCTTTTTTAATCAGAAAGGTTGTCAGTCGCTCATACTATGCCCGGGGGGCCTGCTTGAGGCCATATAGCGCCTTATTCAACCGATAGACATAATCAGGAAACTGTGGATCTTCAAACCCTTTAGGTTGCTCCACATACACCTCCTCCTTTACGACCCCATTCAAGAATGCACTCTTGACATCCATCTGGAAAAGAGTAAAGTCCAGAATGCACGACACAGCCAACAACAGTCTGATAGACTCCAATCTGGCTACAGGTGCAAAAGTCTCATCAAAATCTATTCCTTCGACTTGCGTGTATCCTTGAGCAACTAGGCGTGCTTTATTCCTTGTGATATTACCATCGGCATCAGATTTATTTTTGAAAATCCACTTGGTACCGATCACATTGACATTTGCAGGTCGTTGAGTAAGAACCCAAACATTGTTTCTTTCGAATTGCTGTAATTCTTCTTGCATGGCAGAAATCCAATATTCATCGAGCAACGCCTCTTTATAACTCTTCGGCTCCGTGAGTGATATGAAACAAGATAATCCTGCCAATTCCCTGTAATTTACACGAGGTTGATCCCGAAGTTGCATCGATCTGGACGGACGCTGTTCCGATTCAGGTGTCTCGGTTTCTGGTGTTTCAACACCAGTTGACGATGTTGGTGTTTCAACACCGGTAGGGAACACTGGTTCCAGCCCTTCACCTTCTCCAACTCTGTCATCCTCAGAATCATCTACCACCACATTAATAGATTCCATGACCGTTCCAGTACGTTGATTAAGCACTCGGTATGCTCGACTGGTGGGAGAATATCCCAAGAATATCCCGACATCACTTCTAGATTCAAACTTAGCTAACGGCTCGCGATCTTTTAGAATATAACACTTACTGCCAAAAACATGGAAATACGACACATCAGGTTTCTTCCCTTTCCAAATCTCATACGGTGTCTTCTCAGTAAATGGACGCAAGTATACTCTGTTGATGGTGTAGCATGCTGTATGAAGCGCCTCAGCCCAGTATTTAGAATGAATTTTCTTTTCGGCTAACATTGCTCTGGCCATTTCCTGCAGTGTTCGATTCTTCCTTTCAACTATACCATTTTGTTGCGGTGTGATGGGAGCAGAGAACTCGTGGTGTATACCGAGTGTCTTACAGATGTCATTAAACCGAGTGTTTTCAAACTCCTTTCCATGATCACTTCTGATACGGGCAATTCTTGCCTGAGTAGATCCCTTTTCTACGTGTAATTTGTACACCAAGGTCTCGAAAACTTCAGCTGCCTCTGACTTCTCTTTGAGAAAAGATACCCAAGTATACCTCGAGAAGTCGTCCACACACACAAAAATGTACTTCTTCCCTGCAACACTGGGTGTATTGATCGGCCCCATTAAGTCCATATGTAGAAGCTCCAACAGTCTTGATGTTGAAACATCATGAACAGCGTGATGTGGGATCCGAATTTGCTTTCCCTCTTTACATGAGCCACACACAGCCTCCTTGCTTTCACCGATTTCAGGAATACCTCTGACTGCATTCAGTCTGGAAATACGTGCCAGAGATTTGTAATTTATATGTCCCAATTTTCTGTGCCATAGAGTGCTGTCTTCCTTCTTCGAGCTCAAGCATGTCACATCTTGATCGAGCAAATAACAATTATCTATTGACCTTGTTCCAGTGAATACTCCAGTCCCATGGTTAACAATACATTTTCCTTTGTCAAAGTTAACTGTCATATCATCGTCACATAGATGGCTGATGCTCAATAGATTAGCCTTCAGACCTTCCACAAGCAATACATCTTGAAACACAGGGAGTCCTTTAATCGCCAACTCACCCTTGCCAATTATTCTGCTCCGTTTTCCATCACCAAATTTAACATGTCCACCAAATCCAGGTTTGAATTTTTGCAAGAATTCAGGAACTCCAGTCATGTGCCTTGAGCACGCACTATCAAAATACCACGAGGTTCCTGTATGTGCTCCAAAACATACAAAACTAGAAAAACACACATTGCGAGATTTTGGAACCCATACCTGACGTACTGGTCGAATGACTTGTTGCGGATTCAGATTAACCCGTGCGTTGAGAGATCCAGTTTTGTATCCTCCAGTGTTGAATTTGTGCGTTCTATGTTCCAAGTTGGTGTTGAAACCTCGAACTGGACTGGTGTTGAAACATCGATATGGGTTGGTGTGCATGCCTCGATATTCTGTGTTGGGAGACAGGGTTCTCATCAGTCTAAAACATCTGTTTGTCACATGGCCTTGAACTCCACAGTATCCGCATCGTCTGACTCTTTTTGTTGAACCATGCTTCTCAATTATTCTTGGAGCTGATGCATTTTGATCTGTCTGATGATTTCCTTCTTTCACTGTCCTTTCATAGCCAATGCCAAATTTGCTCGTCTGTCCCATCCTTAGACACTCTTCGAGTTTAGCTTTCCCAGTATTGAGGCGTCTAATGGATTGTTCTGCCTCCTCTGCTCGTTGCACCACTACAGCAAATTCCTTCTTGAGTTTTTCCAGATCTCGAGTCGCCTCTTCCTTTTCACATGCATACGCTTTAGCATTCTCACTTAGCTTCTTGTTTTCAGCCTTGAGTCCTTTGTTTTCATCTGCCACTTTTAACCACATTTTGTACATTTCCATGCTTTCTTTGCGAATGTCTTCATCACTCACGCTTCTATTTTCTTCATCTGAGCTACAGATCTCTTCTTCGTTCAGCACACTGAGACTTTCTTTACAGAAGTTGTCTACCTCCACCATTGACACCCCGAAAGCAACATGATTTGTATACTCATCTTCATCCTTAATATCATCTCCTCCATCATCATCACTCCAGGTTGTGGCATATGACTTTCCTTGTCTTTTTAGTGTATTGGCACACTCAGCTTGTATGTGTCCAAAACCTTCACACTCTCTGCACTGGATTCTTCTATTCAGGTTCGGATTTACTGATTTGAATTTTGGTGTTTCAACACCAGTAGATTGACCGAATCGTGGAGTGGAGTTTGCATTCGGATTTTTGCTCCCACTTGACTTTTCTTGTGGTTTCCTGCTCATCTTCTTCATAAATCTGGAGAAATTCCTGGTTATGTTAGCAATTTCATCTGTCTCTTCATTATCTGTAGAATAATCAACCTTTCCAGTGTTTGTGCTTGAAAACGCCAATTCTTTCTTCCCCGTTTTAGTTTGCAACATCTCCATTTCATACGATTCAAGAGATCCCATAAGTTCATCAAGTGTCATTGTTCCTGTCCTTCCATTTTCATTTATTGCCGTGACCTTCATGTTGAACCGTGGAGGTAATGCCCTCAATACTTTCCTTACAAGTTTTTGATCTTTGTACTTTTTGCCAAACTGAAACGCCTTGTTTGCAATATCTCGGACTCGTCCATTAAACTCGGAGATAGTTTCATCTTCACGCATCTTCAACTCTTCAAATTTGGTCGTGTAATACTGCAGCTTTGACTCTCTTACAGAGCTTGTTCCCTCATGGTAAATTTGTAACACATCCCATGCTTCCTTTGCAGTCTCACAGTTCGAAATCATTTTAAACTGATCTTCGTCCACAGCCGTAAAGATGGCATTCAATGCTTTTGAGTTGGACACGTGCGCCTTATGGGTTCTATCCATTGATACTTTTCTCCAGGTATTACTTTTATAATTTACATACCTTATTTGATTTGATTTGTAATTTTTTTCAATGCTACATGCTAACCTTTTATTTTTTGAATACTAGGTTGTTGATAGGATGATTCATGAAATGAACAATCGATTTCCGGAAGCAAATACGGAGTTACTCACTTGTATGGCTTGCCTTGATCCAAGAGATTCATTTTCTAAGTTTGATATTGGTAAGTTAGTTCGACTTGCTGAATTATATCCAAGTGACTTCTCCGTAGAAGATCGTTACTGCCTTCATCAACAACTTAGTACTTTCATTCATAATGTGCAACTTGATAATGAGTTTTTGGCTATTGAGGACTTTGGAAGTCTTGCTCAAAAGATGGTTCAAACAACTAGCCATACATGTTTTCCACTGGTATATCGTCTTATTGAGTTAACCTTAGTTCTACCAGTTGCAACTGCTTCTGTTGAACGCGTTTTTTCAGCCATGAAGAGAATCAAGACTGATTTACGCAACAGAATGGGAGATGAATGGATGAATGATGTTATGACAGTGCATATTGAGAAGGCGATTTTTGTTGGGATCGATAATGAACCAATTTTGCAACGTTATCAGCGTATGCAACATCGTAGGATACAGTTGTCTCCTGCGGTTAGTGGTTCTAGTTCTAGCAACCCAAGTATTGGAACGTAGTTTTTTATACAGTGATAGTTTTTTGTTGTAAAAATCTAATTATTATGTATTCATATTATTATGTAACCGTTGTTTGTTAAAAAATATTTCATTTAGCGTCGCAAAAAAAAATTTAAGCTCTTTTTCGCCCCCCCTAATATACACTCCTGGTTCCGCCACTGGGCAGAACACAAGTGAGGCAGTGAAGAAACTATGGAGAAGGTTAACCTAGGGGGAAGAGGAGGAATTTGAGGAGAAAAGGGAGGTCAAACTGTGGAGCTCGGTTGTGGCAGAAAATGAGATGAAATTCTATAAACCTGTTGAGATTGAAGGATTGACAATGGGTGAGATAACGGAAGCAGATGTAGCAGAAAGAGCCAAACAGTGGGATAATACAGTACTCTGCAGAATCTTAGGGAGCAATCCACCTATTAAAGTGATGGAGGGCTTTTTCCATAGAGCATGGGGGGAGAATATGACTAAGGTATGGTTGTTGAACTCTGGTTTATTTCTAGTGAAATTTCAGAATACACTGCTTAGAGAGGAGATGGTTGAAAAGGGGATTATATTCTTTGTTAGTAAACCAGTAATTTTGAAAGCCTGGGACAAAAACATGGATATGGAGGAACCTGTGTCAATACCAGTTTTGATCCAGTTGCCAAACTTACCTCTGGCATATTGGCAGCCAATGATAATCGGCAAAATAGTTAGTTCTATAGGCAAGCCCATATGTCTAGATACAATGGCTAAGGAGAAAGAGAGGCTGGCGTTTTCCAGAGTCTAGGTTGAAATGAGATAAGTGATTAACTTACAGATAAATTGTTGTATCTGAATGAAAGGAAGGCCATAGTCAGTCAGGAAATAAGATATGAGTGGAGACCTGTGAAATGCGAAAAATGTGAACTACATGGCATCAGGAAGAAATTTGTAGGAAAAAGGAGGATGCAATTGGAAAAGTGAGTCAAATCTAGATCCCAGTTAAGAAGCAAGGAGAAGGGACTCAGAAGAAAGGTGGGAGTACAGATGATTGGCAAAGAGGTTCAGAGTTAGGGAAGAACAGAGATGAGAAACAGTGGAAAAGGAAAGGAGAAGGTATCTGCAACAGAACAGAGAAGCAGAATGAAGGTGAATGCAGCTCTGAACCAGGAATACAAAGAGAATCAGGTAACTACAATTTGCTTGCTGACCCCCCTGATGACTATGATGAAAGATAAAATTGCATGCTGGAACATTAGAGAACTAAATAAGTATGATAAACACAGAAAAGTATGGTGATTCTGTTTGGAAAACAACATAGGATGTCTGGGGCTGTTAGAAACAAAGATAAAGACAGAAAATCAAAAAAAAAATATATAGGGGAAAATTGGGTTAGGCTGAGAGTTGAAAACTAATGGAGAGATAACTTATGGTGGGAGAATTTGGGTTGGATGGAGGAAATACTATATGAATGTAACAATACTGAGTATGGGTGATCAATGGATAGACACTGAAGTGACAATTAAAAGAAAAAATCTAAATTTGTACTTCACAGTGGTTTATGGGTACAATACCATAGAAGAAAGGAAGCCTGTGTGGGAATTTCTAAAGAACCCTGGTAAACGGATGATAGACCTTGGCTGATTATGGGGGATTTTAATGCCCCCTTGGAAATGAAGGACAAAACTGGAGGTAAAGAAATTGAGGAGAAGGAGGTGGTGGATTTCCAGGAGGTCATGGAGCTAAATCTGCTAGTGGAGATAAAAACTGTTGGACAGAACCACACATGGAGTAATAGGAGAGGCTCAAGAGACAGAATACTAAGCAAAATTGATGGAGGGGTGGTTAATCGGGAGTGGATCAGAAGGTTGGAAAGAGCATATTGTGAGGTAAAACTGAAATAATTTCTGATCATTTTCCTTTAATATTGAATTGGTAGGAAAATGAAAAGAGAACTAGAAGAGGCTTTAAATTCTTCAATATGTGGGAACCTTCACCTTCTTTCTGAGAGATAGTTAAAGGAGTTTGGCAAAGCAGGCCAATAACAACTATGCAGGATCAGGCTAAAGTTTTGAAGCAGCTAGAATAACCACTGGGGAGACTAAACAAGGCAGAATTCTCTGGGATAGAGCAGAAAGTGGTGGATGCAAAAGAGATATGGCTGAGAAATAGGAGGAGTTGAATGAAGAACCTGAAAACAAAAGAAGACAACAAGATGAAGAGGAAGGAGACAATACAGTCCACCATTTAATTAATAACTGTTAATAACAGTTAAACTCAGCATGAGGAGGCT
The DNA here is from genome assembly GCA_037428765.1 of Rubia yunnanensis. Classification (NCBI taxonomy): domain Eukaryota; kingdom Viridiplantae; phylum Streptophyta; class Magnoliopsida; order Gentianales; family Rubiaceae; genus Rubia; species Rubia yunnanensis. The sequence continues at coordinate 55,342,205 of CM075069.1, read as the reverse complement.
GAGTTTTGGTTTTTGCAGCAAAAAGCAAAATCAAATGGATACAAGAGGGAGATAGAACAACTAAGTTGTTCTATGCAGCTTTAAAGGGGAGACAGTACAGGAACAACATAATGACAATGTAAATAGAAGGAGAATTGATATCTGAGCAGGAATTGATTAAAACACCTGGTGAGTCATTTCCAGAACCAATTGGGAATTAGAGGGGAGACAGCAAAACTTGAAGAAGGTTTGGCAGATGAAGGAGAAGTTTTAACAGATATTCAACAAGCTACTTTAATTAAAGCTGTCATGGAAGGAGAAATTAAAAAAGCACTGTGGAGCATACATCGTAACAAGAGCCCGGGAGGGGATGGTTATTCAAGCAAGTTATTCAAAAGCACTTGGGAAATCGCAGGGAAAAGATTGGTCAGTGTTGTGCAGAAACAAAGCTATGGGTGGGATGGGATTGGAATATCCATCTATCTGAAACAAAGGTGCATTGTGTAAGCAAGTATGTGACCTAAACCAGAATAAGGATATACTGTGGGTGCGTTGGATACATGCCTAGTAATTGAAGCAGGCTAGTTTTGAAACTGGATATAAATGTTCAGAAAGCAGTAGCTGGGCATGGAAGAATTTGTGTAGATTAAGGAAATACTTACAGGATCTGAAAACATGTACTAATGCAGTGGGGAAACTTCAAATCAGGAAAGTGTATGATGTGATAAAGGGAAGAAGCAGAGAGTGTGCATGTGCTAAGGTGGTCTGGTATAAAAAAAGTCCTCCCAAAACATAAATTCTTTCTATGGATGCTATTAAGAGGATGTTTACCCACTGTTGATAGATTACAAACTCATAGAGTGCTAGGAGATCAGCCTAAATGTAGTCTGTGTGATGTGGAAAATGAAACAGCAGTTCATATCTTCACTGGTGGTGACTGTGAAAGCAATTTGGATGAAATTGGGAGCGAGGGGAGCAGAAAACATGAGAAACCTGAGGAAAAGCTTGTTGATGGGAGCTAGGAGGAAGCAGGACTTAAAGATGATGCTCATGTCCACTACTCTATACAAGGTATGGAATGAGAGAAACAATCAAATTTTTCAGAAGAGTTTAAAAGCAGAAACGATAGTTGCACAAGTCTTGAGTGAATGTGGCTGGAGAAGGGAAAGAAACTGGAGGAAATACTTGGAAGATGCAGCAGAGGAAAGAATAGAATAGGAGAATATGTAAATTTGGGCTGAAATGGGTAGATGATATTGTTAATATATAGATATGGGATGGAGAGGAGCGGTAAAGGCTAGAGTGAGGCCTGAAAAAGTTTTGTTTCGGTTTTTAATATATACATCATATTTCCACACAAAAAAGGTTTAAAAAGTCATAATATGTATTTGAATGTGAAAATATAAAAATATATGATATAGAAAATATTTTCTAAATTTCTAAATTTAGTAAGTAATTTAACAAATGCAATGTATAAGGTAAAAAATTAGTGATATGTCCATAAACTTATGTATATGCCGCCTGTCATGAAACCTACTCATTATACAATCATTAAACATTTCGATTGGTGTAGAGTTCCTTTTAAAAACTGCAAATAAATTTGGCGAAGATAAAGTTTTATGTTGACTCTTACAAAAAGGTTGATGCCTAAAGTTTAGACCGTCTCACAACAGACCATCTCAATCCCTATAACTTTTTAAAAATATATTTAGAACAATAAATATCCCATTGTACTATATTTATAAATAAACCACTGAAGAAAATACAAAGAACACATAACCAGAAATAACAAAAGGTTCGCATTTTTTTATACAATGATATAACACTTTTGATAGAAATATGTATATATATTTATTAATTTATTTATATTACGAAATCTTGTTTTAGATCCACTAACTATCAAATAGGGCATTTTATAATTGGTAGTACTAATAAGGTCATTTGATATTTACTTTTATTTATTGCAATGTGATACATATAATTATAATAAGAGTGCGTCTCTTGAAAGACGGTCTTTCCATAAGTTATGGAAAGACCAAGGTTTAAAGTGTAAATTAGAAGAAATGAAGATAAAATTTTTGTGTTGCATGAACCGGGTTATAAATTTTATAACTACTACAGGTTGTACACTAAAATTTTAATGTTGCAGTGGTGGTTCTGGCGCCGGCGGTGGCAGTGGTGGTTCCGGTGCCGACAGTATTATTGTTTTTCTTTTGTTTTTTTATTTTATTTTGAAAAATTAAAATTAGTATTATACATGTATATACGTATTAAACCTCGTCTTTCCATAAGGCTATGGAAAGACCATCTTTCCATAAGGCTATGGAAAGACCATCTTTCCCAAGACTTTGCCTTATAAGAATCCTTTAAAATGAATCTCAACTTATAAATAATTATTTTATTAATGGCAAAGTCTTGGGAAAGACGGTCTTTCCATAGGCTTATGGAAAGACGGGGTTTAATTAGAATAATAAAAGGTAAAAGGTCTTAGTTGCAATATTAAACTTTTAGTATGCAACATGTAGTGGTTATAAAATTTATGACCCGGTTCATGCAACCCGAAAAATTTATCTTCATTTCTTCAAATTTACACTTTAAACCTTGGTCTTTCCATAACTTATGGAAAGACCGTCTTTCAAGAGACAGACTCTTTATTAATTTGAATGAAATATTATAAAAATAATCATTTTATATAATATATTCAATATTTAATGATTTTGAGGAGTGAATACTATTCTAAGACATAAAAATTCTCTCTCTAGAAGTTGAGAGGCCCGAAGAGTTCATAAAAAATCAAGAACACCAAGATCCTGAGTAGCATACACTCAAGTGAGTGCATTCAATTCCCCCAGTGGGAAAACCAGTAAGTCTATGTAGAATGGTGCTACCACAGCACCTTTAAACCTTCCAATTTATTCTATCTCACCAACCAGGTACCAAACACCATTAAAAGCCCAACACGTAGGAAGCTTTTGAACAGGATCTAGTTGTTGGTTTAAAAGCCTGCCACAACCACTTTTCAAACTTAGCAATCTGCAAAGGAGCCAATAGAAGCATTAGAAAGTCACCCAAAGCCAACATTCAATATACCACTGGACCAACCCAAAATAGCCAAACAGACAGCAACCAAACAAAAACTACAAACGTTCCAAACCAAAACACCCTGTGTGACAGCGACCAAACTAACTACTTTTCAAACCCTTCCCCATCATCAGCGTATGGACCACAGAGTCATGGAAGACCAGTGGTCGGACGATTCCTAGCAAGGCTCATAATTCTAGAGGAAGAGAGAGATGTCACTCTTGACAGGATGCTCGACGGGAATGGCCACAGAAGAGGGCCGATACTTTCTGGGGATCCAAGAAAATATTCGCAAATGCGTTGGTTGGCTTTTTCTTGGACCACCGCATCTTCAGCAGAGCCACGTAAATGAATACTAGGGCGAGGGAGTGGAGGTTGTAGCAAGAAACGGAATATCTTTCTTCTTCAACTCCTCAAGAAGGACTCACATGTTGGATGCCCTCCACAACGGCCCGGTTATCATTGTGGGTGCCCTGATGGCACTCCACCGATAGATGCCGAAATTCTACTCTAGCACATGAGGGTGACTAGTGTCCTCATCTTGGTAAGACTATATGGACTTCCACTGGACTATCTTGTCCCGGATAGGAGATACACCTGAAGACGACTTCGGGGGAAGATTCCTTCACCATACAGAATATGTGTGTGTCAGGGTGTGGACTCCAATAAACCAACCGTTGGTTTCAGGGTTTTACCTCCCACTACACCAACGGACGAGGTCATGAAAGAGTACAAAAAATGTGCAGAAGATGCGGCACATTACGACACACCATGCCACAATGCCAGTTTATCGACGATATGGAGCTAGAGGACTTCATTGCAAATAGATTTGCATTCATTGGCAAACAATTGGGTATAAGAATCTATATGGATGTTAATCGGGATCTCTACCTAGACTCAATCCGAGTCCGTCGGATTATTCTAACGAGAAGGTTTGCGAGATTCCCTACTGATTACATCCATTTCCGCCAAGAAAGGTTCTATGGGGAAAGTGAGGAGAGGTTTGTTAAAAGCTTCCAATACCAAGAAGCTATGCAACCAACCAGTGGCGGAACCAGGAGTGTATATTAGGGGGGGCGAAAAAGAGCTTAAATTTTTTTTTGCGACGCTAAATGAAATATTTTTTAACAAACAACGGTTACATAATAATATGAATACATAATAATTAGATTTTTACAACAAAAAACTATCACTGTATAAAAAACTACGTTCCAATACTTGGGTTGCTAGAACTAGAACCACTAACCGCAGGAGACAACTGTATCCTACGATGTTGCATACGCTGATAACGTTGCAAAATTGGTTCATTATCGATCCCAACAAAAATCGCCTTCTCAATATGCACTGTCATAACATCATTCATCCATTCATCTCCCATTCTGTTGCGTAAATCAGTCTTGATTCTCTTCATGGCTGAAAAAACGCGTTCAACAGAAGCAGTTGCAACTGGTAGAACTAAGGTTAACTCAATAAGACGATATACCAGTGGAAAACATGTATGGCTAGTTGTTTGAACCATCTTTTGAGCAAGACTTCCAAAGTCCTCAATAGCCAAAAACTCATTATCAAGTTGCACATTATGAATGAAAGTACTAAGTTGTTGATGAAGGCAGTAACGATCTTCTACGGAGAAGTCACTTGGATATAATTCAGCAAGTCGAACTAACTTACCAATATCAAACTTAGAAAATGAATCTCTTGGATCAAGGCAAGCCATACAAGTGAGTAACTCCGTATTTGCTTCCGGAAATCGATTGTTCATTTCATGAATCATCCTATCAACAACCTAGTATTCAAAAAATAAAAGGTTAGCATGTAGCATTGAAAAAAATTACAAATCAAATCAAATAAGGTATGTAAATTATAAAAGTAATACCTGGAGAAAAGTATCAACGCGAAAGAAATCACCATGGGTCTGCATTTGAGTAAATCGTTTCCTACGACCTCGAATTGCTCGTTCATCTTCCATATTAACTACCGAGATGTCATGATTAACACAAAATGCGTTGACTTCATTTAACAACTCATCCCAACCAGTCTCTCTGTATTGTTGCAACTCAAACTTCATTGTATTCATCAAACTCACAGCCAACACAATATTTTGATTCTTTTGTTGCAAAGCATGGGACAAAGCATCTACAACTCCCAACAAATGCTTCATCATAAACATCACAAAAACAAATTCATAACTCTCCATTTGCTCAAGCAAACCGCTCGCTGAAGATTTACTCACATTTGCATCACCATCATCGTGGACATTTTCAATCAATTGCAAAATAGATTCCCACATAGTAATGAAACGAATAATAGTAGTGTAATGTGACCCCCAACGAGTATCCCCCGGCCTTTTCAAACTAGTCTCTTGATTTTTGCCTCTTCCACTCACAATATCTCCATTCTCCAATCCCTCTACAATTCTAGCATGTTCTAAATCAAGAAGCATGTCTTTTCTTCTACATGAAGCTCCAGCTAAATTCACAATCATACCAAGATAAACGAAAAATTGACACACATTTCGATTATCATTAGCCACAACAAGAACAACCAATTGAAGCTGGTGAGAAAAACAATGGACGTACCTTGCAGATGAGTTTTCTTTCAATATCAAAGCTTTCAGTCCATTATACTCTCCTCGCATATTTGAGGCTCCATCATATCCCTGACCTCTCAACTTTGACATTGATAATTTATGCTTTGCAAACAATTCATCAATAGCACTCTTCAAACTAATAGCAGAAGTATTACGCACGTGCACAACACTAAGAAAACGTTCAAGAACGCATCCTTGTTTGTTGACATATCTTAAAACAACCCCCATTTGCTCCTTTATTGATGCATCTCTAGCCTCATCAACCAATATAGAAAAATAACTATCTCCAATATCATTAACAATAACATTTGTTACCTCACTTGCACAAGCACTTGATAGTTCCTTCTGTACTTTGGGAGATGTGAGCTTGCAATTTCCAGGGCCATTTTCATTCATGGTCTTAGAAACAACATCATTTCGCTTGCAATACCAGTCAATCATTTCGAGATAATTGCCCTTATTCAAAGAATCCAGCCCTTCATCATGGCCACGAAAAGCCATACCTTGATTTAGCAAGAACCGTGTCACATCCAAAGCAGCTGTCAAACGCGTGCGATATGCAATCTCTGATTCCCGCCCATGTGCCTGATAAGAATGAAGGATACTCTGTCTTTGACGCTTAAATGCATACAATTGTTGAGCTGCATCATTATGAGAGCTACCCGCTACGCCAACATGTTTTTTATAGATATCAAGCGCTTTCTTCCAATTGTTCACCCCACTCGCAGTAAATGCATCCTCTCCATCTCGACATCCCTTATGTGAATTCCTGAAGAGATAGCAACAAAAGCAAAATGTTGCATCCTTTGACGCGCTATACTCCAACCAATCAAACTTTTCATACCACGAAGGTTGAAAACATCTATAGTCATTTCCCTGCTTTGTCCTTGGAAAATAATGACCCTTAGGTTGGCAAGGACCTCTTAACACATATTCTCTCATCACTTGATCTCTAATAGAAACATCAAAATCCTTAATAGGTTTACGTTTCCCAGGATCATTTATAACATCATCCGAATTGAACTCAACACGAGAATGCTTTTGACTACTACCCTCTTCATTAATCCTTTCTTCATTTGGTTCACTCGGTCTCTTAAAAATAGATGATCCACTATTTCGAATTAAGAATTTATCCATATCCTATTTGACATAAAATAAGAAAAATATGTCAACTTAAATATCTATATGCTATTCAATATTCACAATTTCTTAAAAATATGTCTAGTTAAATATTTGTCAAAAATATGTCTAATTAAATATGTCTAATTAAATATGTCGAATTAAATATGTCTAATTAAATATGCCTCAAAAATATGTCTAATTAAATATGTCTAATTAAATATGTCTAATGAAATATGTCTAATTAAATATGTCTACTTAAATATGTCAAATTAAATATGTCAAATTAAATATGTCTAATTAAATATGTCTAATTAAAAATGTCTAATTAAATATGTCAAATTAAATATGTCAAATTAAATATGTCTAATTAAATATGTCTAATTAAATATGTCTAATTACATACGTTAAATTAAATATATCTAATTAAATATGTCAAAATTATGTCAAATTATTCAAATCTATATTTAGCACAATTCACAATTTCAACACAATCACTAAATTATTCATAATTTCATATCTATATTCAATATTCACAATTTCATACAAATTCAAGTTATTCAACATAAATTACATAACAAAAATATATTGGCCCTTTGATACCTTGCCCTTGGTTGCTGGTAGTGGCTGTAGTAGGGATGGAGGCGGCAGGGAACGCCGGAACGGCGGCGGGCGGCGGCAGTTGGCAGGCGGCGCCGCTGCAGGCGGTGGAGGCGTGGAGGCGGAGCTGCTGGAGCTGGAGCTGCTGGATGATTTCCTCTCTGGAAAATGGAGGCAAATAGGCAATACACCGTGCACGGTGCACTGGTCTCTTAATTAGGTTTGGGCCAATTGGGCTGAAAGCCCAATTGGCCTTGATTTTTTTTCAGACCATCAACTCAAAACGACGTCGTTCAGCTAAGCCAAAACGACGTCGTTTTGTATACTTATACCAAAAAAAAAAGGAAAATTAGTCGTCTTCTTCAGCCTCCCTTGCCCTGGGCACCCGACGTCTTCTTCACCCTCAATCCCGAGCTCGCGCCTCCGGCGCCGACGACGCCTCAAGGGGGGGCGGAATCCGGTGGCTTCCGGTGGCTCTAGGCCTAAATACCGGGCCACCGGATCTTAGGGGAGGCGCCAGCCCACCCTCGCCCCCCCTAGTTCCGCCGGTGCAACCAACTCCGCGAGAAATGACCTTTCGAGAAGTAGAATACAACCTAGGATTTCCAAACTTCCAAAAACAGCATGTACCTCAGGAGGACCCGGAAGGAAGAACCGACGAGGCAACTGAGGAGCAAGCATATAGCCCAACAACAACGAGATAGAGAAAATTCTTATACTGTGGCTATAGTAGCCGTCTGTGGATACAAATATGGCTAAATGTGTTCTCTATACTTTTTCTTTTAAAAAAAACTTTTCAAAAAAAATGAGGACGAATTTGCCAAATGTGTTCACTATGGTTTAGTTTTTTTTTATTTCTAGATAGAGGAGGATGCATTTTGAACCTGAATACGTCCTCGAATTTTGCAATTTTTTTTAAAAACCTGAATACGAGGACACATTAAGTGAATGCGTCCTTAAAGTCCTTTTAAACCCAGAAGCGGGAAAACAAATCCCAGAAATGCAAAAACCTTATTTTCTTCGCCGGTCGGATTCTTCCATCTTCGCTTCCGTGCTCAGGCCGCCTTCGTCATCTTCCGCATGCTCACGTCGTGTGTCTCCATCCCAGCCTTCGTTTTTCGTCATTGTCATTGCCGAGAACATATCTCTCCCATTCTTCTTTGGTATTTTTTTCTTCTTTTGTTAGATCTGGTAGTTTTCTTCACTCATTGTGTTTAAGTTGTTTGGTTTGTAGCTGAAGACACCGGCCGGTCAGGACTGATAGATTTGCTACCGCTGGACCCAAGCATGTGACGCACACGCTGCAGCAAGCTCCGCGCGTGGCATTCACTCGTCGCCAACGTACCCGTGCGTGGGAGTCACACGCCGCCAGTAACTCTGGGAGCCTCTCTGCCACTGCATTTGCCAGAGGTATCTGAAAAAATATTGATCATATACATGTGTTGAATGATTATGTGTGATTTGAATGATTATGTGTAGTTTGAATGATTTGTGTGGTTTGATTATATGAATGTGTTGAATGGGGATGTGTGAGTATGGGTGAATTGATTATGTGTTATTTGTTGACAATTTTTTTATTTTTGTCGTGCTAACAATTTAAGTTGAAATGTTGTATGTCAATTAGTTAGAATATCGATAATAGTGTATGATTTGGTTGCCTGATGATAATGGAACAGTGTATGGTTTAGGGTTCGAGGAGTTAAATATAAATTGTTGAATAATACCATTTTTCTGAATATGGAATTATATATTCTATATTTGTATAATGCAGTTGTATAATGTTGTTGACAGTGTACTTGTACAAAGGGGGTCAGATTAAGTTTGATTTGACTCTGGGTGTGTATTATGATCCTCCCATACCTGAGAAAAATATGACTCTCGAATGGAGGTTAAGCCACTCCGAGTTAATTGAATTAATTTTCAGAGGACTTGGCATTGCAAGTGAGGGGTTTCTGTTAAAAATATATTATCGTTGTCTTGAGATGATTGGTTCGTCTATATACTATCGATGTTATAATGTGGAAGATGACGAGTCTACCGTAACCTTCTTCAACATTGTTGATTGAATGTTCTTGTCCTCAGCTGATCTGTACATTAATATCAAGAAGATGTCAAACACCATTGACCGTGAGAGTGATGTTAGTTTGGGCACGTTCATGTCGTTGTTGAGCAATATTCAGATGTATACACCCTTGCTAACCTTACCACCCCTTGTACATTGCTAAGGTTTTGGAGAACCTTCTGTCATTGGTGAGTCGAGTCAACCCAGTGCATATGTTCACGTCGATTGCACCAGCCGTCCACAAGTGCTGGTATATATGGTGTGCATCATGAGGAGCTGAATGTCTTCGATGATAATTATGTGGGTGAAACTGGCAAGCATGTTATTGGTCATGGTGAACATGTAGGTAGCGATGATGAAGGCGCGGAAAGGGAACTTGAAGAAGAAAGTGAAGATGATATTTCCTTTCAACTTATTCGAATCTAGGGGACGATGATGAACAACTGGTGTACACGAACAATGTAGCCACGACGTTCCATCTTATTGGAATCCTAATACTGAGGCCTACTTTAGAGATTATGGGGGGCCTGATGAGGATGGCTATGAGCCAACTAATTGTGGCGAAAAAAACTTCCTAGTTATGTTCAAGCGACTGGTGAAGTTTCATTGGGTATGCAATTCTGGAGTAAGCCAAAATTGGTAGAAGCTATTTCCAGGTGAAGTTCGATGATTAACAGGGAACACTAGGTTGTGGAGAACAGGTCACATACATGGTATGAAAAATGTAAGGACGTTGTTTAAGGAAGTGGCAATTGTCATTGGATTGTTAGAGCCAGCAAGAAGGCTTCCCATGGGATGTGGGAGATCACCAAATAGGCAAGTGGTCATAGCTGTATTGGTGTTGGTGAATCAAATGGTAATGCTAACCTGACATCGTTGATGATCGCTCGTTTCATTCTCCATCAGATTAATGTGAACCCTTCTTACACGGTGAAAGATGTCCAAGCTCATATGAAGAAGGAGTTAAATGTGACCGTTTCCAACAAGAAGGCGTGGTATGCTCGCTAGAAGGTTATTGATTTGGTATTCGAAACTTGGGAGGAATCCTTTGAAATGTTTCCAACATTTATGAATGAGCTAATCAGGGCCAATCTGAGCACCGTTGTTAATTGGGAAGACGTACCTGATAGAATACACGGTCATGAGTATAGGCAATTTAAGTTTGTGTTCTGGGCATTTGGTCAGGCTATCGATGCATTTCGCCACTACAGATCAGTGATTAGTGTGGATGGGACTCATTTGAGAGGCACATACAAGGCCACAATGCTAGTTGCGGTGACACACGGTGCGAACGATTACATACTGCCCATTGCTTATGCAATAGTGGATGCTAAGACTAATGAGAGTTGGAACTGGTTCATGCTAAAACTGTGACTCCATGTGGTAGGTGGTGATACTAGGCCAATATGTATTATATCAGACCTTCATGATGGGATTTTGAATGCAATGAGACATATGGATGAATGGATGGAGCCAGCATGATACCACTGGTTTTTCTTGAGGAATTTTCAGTCCAACTTCCTTAGTGCGGAGCGCGGGAAGTTAAAAAATGCACATATGAAGACTCTGGTTTGGCAGCTTGGTCGTGCCAGACAAGAAAGTATGTGGAGGGAGTACAACGAGGAGTTGGAGAGTCTCAAACCATTTGCTTGGGATTGGCTGAAACAACATGATAGCAGTAAGTGGTGCCTTACTTTTGATGAGGGAGATCCTCGTTGGAGAATTCTTACAACTAATTTGTCAGAAATTTACAACAATTGTTTAAGGCGCACATGACATCTCCCGATAACAGCATGGTTCAAAGCCACTTTTGAACGAGCAGTTCAAATGTTTGCACGAACTTTCATGATACATTATATTTCATTATATGTTCGTGGACTAGTTTATGTATTTTAAATTGATGTAGAATTGTGTAGGTCCAATTTTTCGAGTAGGATTTGGAAAAAGTTTCAAAAGCAAGACACTTAAGGACAAGGACATATTGTCACCGTGTATGATCAGACATTGCAGACTTATAAGGTTGTGACAAGGACCATTGATAACAGCATTGGTGAGAGCCAATACACTGTGAAAATACTGGAGAAAGGAGTGTAGTTTTCACGAATGGCAAATTTTCTGTTTCCCTTGTTCCCATGCATTGGATGTCTGTTAGTATAGACGTGATGATCCATCTACTCTATGTGACAAGGTATATCACATGACCACCTATGTGCAACAATATAGTGAGGGTTTCGTGCCTCTACGAGATCCATCAGTATGGCAACATGCCAATTGGAGGTTGATTCCCGATACTGAAAATTTTCGTAATAGGAGGCGTGGTCAGTTTGCAGAGAGAAGGATAATGAATCAAATGAATGAGAAACTGCCGGGTGATTGCTGAGGCGTCCGTGGGCGAGGGCGTGCTTAAGGTCGTGTTTTTAATATGGAGTTTCTAGAGAACCCTATGTTTTGTTTAGACCAATATGTATTACATGATATTATTTAGCCATGCAGCTTGTTATGCTAAATTCTCTCATTTTTTAGTATAATTGATTGTGTGGATTTGTATTATGTGTATTTTTTTTAGATTGAGGCTAATGTTTGATTTGATTTGAATATGTATTACATGTAAAAGTATTCATTTTTGTGGAAATATGGACTGATAATTCTCCATGTGATTCGGATTTTCACCAGGGATACGCCATGTATCATCCAGGACCCAATGAGGATTTGTTTTACCTTCACCGGGAGCCTCGTGCACGTGCTCTGTACAACGGTAATTTGGAGGATGAGACATTGCAGGTGAGGCGGTGCGATGAGGCTTGTTGGATTGGTGGGAGCCCTGATCTAGTGATGTGCTATGCGCGTGACTATGGATTCCAGGGACTGTTGGATTCCGCACCAATTCTCATCGATCGTTCGCTCATCACTGTGTAAGTCAAGAATTAAAGACCAGAGATGCACACACTTCACCTGCCGATGGGGGAGGCTACCGTCACTTTACAGGATGTGGGAATCCTATGGGGTCTACCGATCGATGGCATGACAATTACTGGTGTAGACACAATCAGGCGCATATATGACTGGCAGAGATTGTGCACTGACTACCTGGGGGTTACACCAGACACAAGTGCTATCAGAGGGAGTTGTATAAGGGCCAACTGGTTGGGAAAATTGTTGCACAGTCCATTGCTTCTTGATGCTACTGAGGTAGATTGTCAACAACAGGCAATGGTTTTCATTCTACTACTAGTATGGGGATTGCTCATGTCAGATACATCCGGGCACCTGATCCCTCTGCTCTATTTTTTTGTACTCATGGACTTTGATGCAGCGCATCAGTAAAGTTGGGGGAGTGCAATTTGGGCACACTTGTACATGTGCTTATGTGATGCTGCAATTCCACGAGTCAAATCCATATATGGGCCACTAGTCTTACTACAGGTAACATTGTTGGTTAAACTTGTTAGTTGGACACGTGTCCATAATGACCACTTACATTATATTATATTTTTATTTATTTATTGTCAGTTGTGGGCATGGGAGCGAATACCAACCATCTGTCCTGCCAAACGACTTCCAGTGACCGTCACCTGAGTGCTCTTGGGTCCAGGTTCGTATTCAATTAGTAAGGACACAATTTTTAAACCTTTTAAATTACTAGGAATAGCTAATATTATTCATGTTGTTCCTCACAGATGGAGAGCCCGGTACGATTTATCAATCACTCATACATGTACTGAAAGTGTGTCGCGATCAGCTGACATCTCTCAATGACAATCAGGTATAATGTAATTCAGATTGCCTTTTTTTGAACTAATGGAAAAAGGTGTTTCTTTCCTAACCACAACACTTTTCTGTTATTTCAGTTTATTTGGCAGCCATACAATGAGGATGTCATGCAACATCTCCCACAATACTGTACAGCTGGTAGCAATAACTGGCTATTGTGTGTTGACCTCATTTGCTGGCACGTCGTGGAGTATCATCATGTTCATTGTGCTCTCAGGCAATTTAGCCTTATCCAGACAATACCCACGCAGTTGGTCACTAAGGATGAACACAAACTGTTACATACTAAAGACTGTCGAGGGAGTTCAGGCATGGATTGACATGTTGAATTGAGAAGATATCTCAATGGGTGGGAACATCGAGCAGAGCAACAAATTAATGCACTTGGGGTCAGCAGATCCATATACACCAGACCGAGAATACATGGAGTGGTATTTTCACAGGACAGTGACCCGAATTGCAACTTGGACGACGCCAAACGGTTACAGAGGGTTTTCATGGAAATAGAGCTACTATGGAGTATATGGTATTTACTAATTTCTAATAGTATCAACAAATAATACTTCAAATTATCTCATTTATGTAGTTGTAGGCAATGTTCGAGATGCGCCTTATGTCAGATATTAATTTGGACAAATGTCCCCCCACGTTTCGCGGACATTATTAGGGGGGTACATGTTGCCACACGTAGTCTAGAATATGCGCATGAGCCCTCCAAACTGCAGTATTATCAGCCACATGTGAACACCGAGGAACCTTCCCCTGGTGAGATACTATGAAATCAGAAGCCACCGTCCAACTCCACCTGATCGACAGGGTGGTCGACGACCGCGTGCTCGGGGCCCTACAACACACATTGGTTAATCTGAAGTTGGGGCGTCATGTGCGAGTCCAACCAACGCCGGACCATCACATGATGGACCCTCACACTATGACACTACTCCATTTGATTCTACTGCATACCTTACTCCCACTGTTAGTCATGCGTATATGTCGCCTACTGCTCCATTTGATACATGTAGTGTTTCCCATGTCAAGTATGATTTGAATGAGGACACATGAGACGATATGGAGGAAGATTTTACAGAGGGAGTTCCGCATGGCGACGTACATGTTTCTACTCAGATGGTTGTTCCACAACGCACGTCCCGCACCATACGTCCGGCCCCCCGAAGATTGGGTGGAAAGCTTTGCAGATGGCGTCATTAGTACATTACATGTTGTTAGGCATTCATTTTCTTACGTTTCTACCTATCTGTTTGACACGTGTTCTTCGAATATTGTATCTCTGAATCAATTCATGTTCATTTGGTTTTCACTATCATCTCTAATTTCATAAACATTAAATGCATCGACTCTTATATTTTTGCTTATTTATATTAGTTAATGGTGAAAAAGGTGAAAAAAGTGAAAAAAAAGAGAACGGAAAATTTTGTTTATTTACATGTCTAATTCATTTAAACTACAAAAAAATGATTTTTTGGAATTACGATTCAAATACTGTAGTAACTTCCAATTTGTTTTTACAATTCATTCATTTTCTATATTTCGAAATATTTTTAAAAAATTGAAATAACCACGATCAAAATTTTCCATTATCTTTAATCGGGTAAGTGGGATGTTCAAGTTTTATTATGAAAATTTTTGAAAAATTTAAAACAATTACATGTCTACTGATGCACTATTGGGGACAACAAAAATATAAAAAACAAAAATAGGACAATCAGTTAGAAAAAATTTAAAACAATTACATGTCTACTGATGCACTATTGGGGACAACAAAAATATAAAAAACAAAAATAGGACAATCAGTTAGAAGACTGATTAAAAAAAATTAAATTGAGAACCAAAAAACTTTTAAAAAAATAAAAAACATAATTGAGAACACATTCTCAATTTAATTAAGAACACATTATCTGAATGCATCATCTTCATGCATTAAAAAAAATTAAATGGTCCTCTTAATGCATTTGACAAAACTTTTTTTGATGGAGAATGAGTCATTTGCATTCGTTTTTTAAAAAAATCATTAATTGAGTACGCATTCAGGACGCATTCTCCACAAATATGTACAATTTTGAAAATCAGCATCCAAATTTAGGTCAATTAGCACATTCAAAACTTCTCCAACAAGATAATGGTGAACCTGTCGGATGTGGACCTAGTCGAATAGGCTACAATTTGTCATCACCGGAGAACTACTCGAACTTTGAGATGTTCGGTGGTCAGTCGGAGGAACCTTCACCATTTGGATCCCCTACTTTGATGGTCTAGGTTGATGAGGAGCCTCCCCAAATCGAAAGTGGGATTGGCGAATGTGATGAGTAATCGGTCTACTCATCGAACCGGGACTCTAGACCCGGACTGGTGTGGCGGCACCCTCTCTTTAGTGGAAGATTGGGATGGAGAAGAACAGACCTAACATAGGGAAAGAGATGAAGCGCATGCCATTAATGTCTTCATGGCCGCCGTGAAGACATTAATGGCATGCACTTCATCTCCATCCCAATCTTCCACTAAAGAGAGGGTGCTGCCACACCAGTCCGGGTCTAGAGTCCCGGTTCGATGAGTAGACCGATTACTCATCACATTCGCCAATCCCACTTTCGATTTGGGGAGGCTCCTCATCAACCTAGACCATCAATTTTTAATGAATTTTTTTAATGAATTTTCAATTTTTTAATGAATCGCCAATCCCACTTTCGATTTTTAATGAATTTTTTTAATGCCATTAACCAACCACTTTACTCAATAAGCCCAGAACAGTGCAACCAAACAAGTACAAACCAACAACCACTACAATTGCAAAAACCCAGCACAAACCATCAGGATAAGTCACACACAAGTCATAACCACAGTGCCACGTACCTCATTCAACCTAAGTCCAGTGAAACTTTTAGCTGCAAATGAAACACTGGATTGGGCTCCAATGGCATCAGTTTTACCACAAAGCCAACACCTAAAGCTTCTGGACTGGGACGCAATCCTTCGGCCAAACCATCTAACCCTCTCACGCTCTCAATGCCCTCAAACAACAGCAGAAGACCTGGTGTGGACCATGGCACCCCCAAATCCAGTGGCGGAACCAGGGGGGGGAGGGGCGAAAATGAGATTAAAATATTTTTTTGCAACGCTAAATAAAATAATTTTTAACAAACAACGCTTACATAATAATATGAATACATAATAATTAGATTTTTACAACAAAGAACTACCACTGCATAAAAAACTACGTTCCAATACTTGGGTTGCTAGAACTAGAAACACTAACAGCAGGAGACAACTGTGTCCTGCGATGTTGCATACGCTGATAACGTTGCAAAATTGGTTCATTATCAATCCCAACAAAAATCGCCTTCTCAATATGCACTGTCATAACATCATTCATCCATTCATCTCCCATTCTATTGCGTAAATCAGTCTTGATTCTCTTCATGGCTGAAAAAACTCGTTCAACAGAAGCAGTTGCAACTGGTAGAACTAAGGTTAACTCAATAAGACGATATACCAGTGGAAAACATGTATGCCTAGTTGTTTGAACCATCTTTTGAGCAAGACTGCCGAAGTCCACAATGGCCAAAAACTCATGATCAAGTTGCACATTATGAATGAAAGTACTAAGTTGTTGATGAAGGCGGGAACAATCTTCTACAGAGAAGTCACTTGGATATAGTTCAGCAAGACGAATTAACTTACCAATATCAAACTTAGAAAATGAATCTCTTGGATCAAGGCAAGCCATACAAGTGAGTAACTCCGTATTTGCTTCCGGAAATCGATTGTTCATTTCATGAATCATCCTATCAACAACCTAGTATTCAGAAAATAAAAGGTTAGCATGTAGCAGTGAAAAAAAATGCAAATCAAATCAAATAAGGTATGTAAATTATGAAAGTAATACCTGGAGAAAAGTATCAACACGAAAGAAATCACTATGGGTCTGCATTTGTGTAAGTCGTTTCCTACGACCATGAATTGTTCGTTCATCTTCCATATTAACTACCGAGATGTCATGATTAACACAAAATGCGTTGACTTCATTTAACAACTCATCCCAACCATTCTCTCTGTATTGTTGCAACTCAAACTTCATTGTATTCATCAAACTCACAGCCAACACAATATTTTGATTCTTTTGTTGCAAAGCATGGGACAAAGCATCTACAACTCCCAATAAACGCTTCATCATAAGCATCACAAAAACAAATTCATAACTCTCCATTTGCTCAAGCAAACCGCTCGCTGAAGATTTACTCAGATTTGCATCACCATCATCGTGGACGTTTTCAATCAATTGCAAAATAGATTCCCACATAGTAATGAAACGAATAATAGTAGTGTAATGTGACCCCCAACGAGTATCCCCCGGCCTTCTCAAACTAGTCTCTTGATTTTGGCCTCTTCCACTCACAATATCTCCATTCTCCAATCCCTCTACAATTCTAGCATGTTCTAAATCAAGAAGCATGTCTTTTCTTCTACATGAAGCTCCAGCTAAATTCACAATCATACCAAGATAAACGAAAAACTGACACACAGTTCGATTATCATTAGCAACAACAAGAACAACCAACTGAAGCTGGTGAGAAAAACAATGGACATACCTTGCAGATGAGTTTTCTTTCAATATCAAAGCTTTCAGTCCATTATACTCTCCTCGCATATTTGAGGCTCCATCATATCCCTAACCTCTCAACTTTGACATTGATAATTTATGCTTCGCAAACAATTCATCAATAGCACTCTTCAAACTCATAGCATAAGTGTTACGCACATGCACTACACTAAGAAAACGTTCAAGAACGCATCCTTGTTTGTTGACATATCTTAAAACAACCCCCATTTGCTCTTTTATTGATGCATCTCTAGCCTCATCAACCAATAGAGAAAAATAACTATCTCCAATATCATTAACAATAAGATTTGTTACCTCACTTGCACAGGCACTTGATAGTTCCTTCTGTACTTTGGGAGATGTGAGCTTGCAATTTCCAGGGCTATTTTCATTCATGGTCTTAGCAACAACATCATTTCGCTTGCAATACCAGTCAATCATTTCGAGATAATTGCCCTTATTCAGAGAATCCAGCCCTTCATCATGGCCACGAAAAGCCATACCTTGATTTAGCAAGAACCGTGTCACATCCAAAGCGGCTGTCAAACGCGTGCGATATGCAATCTCCGATTCCCGCCCATGTGCCTGATAAGAATGAAGGATACTCTGTCTTTGACGCTTAAATGCATACAATTGTTCAACTGCATCATTATGAGAACTACCCGTTACGCCAACATGTTTCTTATATATATCAAGCGCTTTCTTCCAATTGTTAACCCCAGTCACAGTAAATGCATCATCTCCATCTCGACATCCCTTATGTGAATTCCTAAAGAGATAGCAACAAAAGCAAAATGTTGCATCCTTTGATGCGCTATACTCCAACCAATCAAATTTTTCATACCACGAAGGTTGAAAACATCTATAGTCATTTTCCTGCTTTGTCTTTGGAAAAGAATGACCCTTAGGCTGGCAAGGACCTCTCAACACATATTCTCTCATCACTTGATCTCTAATAGAAACATCAAAATCCTTAATAGGTTTACGTTTCCCGGGATCATTTATAACATCATCCGAATTGAACTCAACACGAGAATGTTTTTGACTACTACCCTCTTCATTAATCCTTTCTTCATTTGATTCACTCGGTCTATTAAAAATAGATGATCCACTACTTCGAATTAATAATTTATCCATATCCTATTTGACATAAAATAAGAAAAATATGTCAAATTAAATATGTATATGCTATTCAATATTCACAATTTCTCAAAAATATGTCAAATTAAATATGTCAAATTAAATATGTCAAATTAAATATGTCAAATTAAATATGTCAAATTAAATATGTCAAATTAAATATGTCTAATTAAATATGTCTAATTAAATATGTCTAATTAAATATGTCTAATTAAATATGTCTCAAAAAAATGTCTAATTAAATATGTCTAAAAAATATGTCTAATTAAATATGTCTAATTACATATGTCTAATTAAATATGTCTAATTACATATGTCTAATTAAATATGTCTAATTAAATATGTCTCAAAAAAATGTCTAATTAAATATGTCTAAAAAATATGTCTAATTAAATATGTCTAATTAAATATGTCAAAAATATGTCAAATTATTCAAATCTATATTTAGCACAATTTCACAATTTCAACACAATCACTAAATTATTCATATAATCATATCTAAATTCAATATTCACAATTTCATACAAATTCAAGTTATTCAACATTACATAACAAAAATATATTAGTCCCTTGATACCTTGCTCTTGGTTGGTTGCTGATAGTGGTTGTAGAAGGGAAGGAGCTGCAGGCGGCGGCGGCGCGGCGGCGGCAGGTGGCTGGCGGCACTGCGGCAGGCAGATGAGTTGAAGTCTTGGAGAGTTGGAGAGGAAAATTTTGCCTTTGCTGCTGCTACTACGTTTGTTTGCCTTAGTTACTTAGGTTAGGTTATACCATTTTGTTTGGGTCAATTGGGCTGAGCCCAATTGGCCTTTTATTTTTTTTCAACCCGCTAAGCAAAACGACGTCGTTTCACTTAGCCAAAACGACGTCGTTTTGTTTAGTTATACCAAAAAAAAAGCGTCGTCTTCCTCAGCTTTCTTCCCTCTCGTCTCGCGTCTCGCCGCTGCGTGCGCCTCCGCCTCTCACGCCGCTGCGCGCCTCCGCCTCTCACGCCGCTGCGCGCCTCCGCCTCTCACGCCGCTGCGCGCCTCCGCCTCTCACGCCGCTGCGCGCCTCCGCCTCTCACGCCGCTGCGCGCCTCCGCCTCTCACGCCGCTGCGCGCCTCCGCCTCTCACGCCGCTGCTCGCCTCCGCCTCCCCAGCCACTCCCTCGCTCCGACAATGACGACAACTCAAGGGGGGGGCGGAATCCGGTGGCTTCCGGTGGCCCTAGGCCTAAATTCCGGGCCGCCGGATCTTAGGGGAGGCGCTAGCACCCCCTCGCCCCCTAGTTCCGCCTCTGCCCAAATCGACCAATGACAATCCTGCAAGGAACACAGGAGCTAGGGGAGGCTCAAAACTCTATCAATATGGACTCAGTGCCACAGATCAGTCTAAGCAAAACTCAAGAAGCAACACTGGAGGTGTAGCCTGAGGTAGCACCGGGTTCTAAAGCAGGGGAAAAATATGACAGGGTGTCAATGGAGCACGGTGGCAGAGCACCCCCGGTCTAAGAAGATCCGGACAAGGAAGACACCCAATCGCGGACGGAGACACCTCCGACAACTCAACCCACTAACCCCGAAGCACCGGACGACACCAGATGGGCAGGTTCAGAGACAGAGCCCGCGAACCAGGCTGAAGCAAAGAAATAGTAAATAGTATATCCACAGTCACCGGGGCGACAGGGAATAAGGGAAATTGCGATCGTGGTAGGCGGAGCAGAAACCAAAATTGCAGGGAAAAAGGAGGAACCGATAGCAGCGCAGGTATTGACGACAGCGACATCATCAGAAGTCGGACAAGTGAAGAAGCAGAGAGAAGGGGAGTTAATTTCTGAAAAAGGAGAATCCGGAGAAGGGAAAGCCGCCATGATAGAGAAGGACGAGAAAGGAGACAAAGGAAAAAAGACCAGTAGCTATTTTGGGCAACAAAGGACACTGTGAGAGCGAAAAGGAGTTCATTCCAAAAGTAGTTTGCAAATTGGACCCACAAAGGGGCTCTAGGGGAAAAATTATGCAGTTATGGGGCTAACCAGTTTGAAGAAGGGAATGGATCTTTAGTGACCTAATTGTCCCATTTTTGAATCATAATAAAGAGAGCGACGTCAGACTCACACCAAGAAGTCCATAATTTCTACGAGGCTTTACTACGGAAAAAGGAGAGAGCAAGAGCTGCAAGGTATAAAGGTGCTTTGAAGACAACGTTGGAAGCACTACTGAGGGGGAAACTATTCAACTCAACATGGTAGTCGTTAATCGCCTAGCAATACACAGGTCAACCAAGAAAGAAGGCTCAACTAACACGCAAGGCGAGGCTATGTCATTGGCAATAGAGGAGTCCTTGCCAATAGCGATCACTGTGGGGAAGAAGAGGAAAAGATGCTTAGAAGTTGAGCTGGGTCATGTTGCCTTCAAGAAACAGAAGGTAGAGGAATAGGAGGAGAAGGTGGCTGTCATTATAGAGCAATTCTATGAGGAAAATCAAGCTGAAGGAATTAAGCATAGACAATTGGAAATTATGGTAGCCCGAGCATATGAAGGGACCATCATGACACAAAGGAACAAATCTGAAGAAGTTACTTCAGCGGTTGGCCCAAAACAACGAGCAAGAGGTACATGAGTATACTCAGTTGCAGAGGACAATTCCACCCTTTGACCGTGAATGTTTTACACAACATATTATCACTATAAGAAACAACACCTATTACTTTGGCTTTATTACCTCAATTTTTTTCCTTAGCCCAAAAAACTGAGGTAAAAAGCTTTTTTACCTCAATTTTTTTTCGAAGTGAAAAAATATTAATTACCTCGGTTATAAAATAATGAGGTAAATAACATATTTTTTACCTTGGTTGTAAGGTACCCGAGGTAAATGTCATGCAAAAACGAAGTAAATAGATTGACCGACGTTGGTGTGACGTCGGCAGCATGTGTCTTTCATTTAGTTTTAGTCATTTATGCAATTACCAACACCACACTTATAATCGGTTTGACTGATTATGTATCGACTAGAAAAAGCGACGTCGCATTTGTCGGGATTTGGTCAGTATTACTTTGGTCCATTGATCATTTTCAATCAAAATTCCCTAAATTTTCTTCCCCATTGAAGATGGTTCTATAAAATTCAATTCTTCATTGTTGAAGGAGGGCTATTGGTTGTGGTTTTCATTTAATTAACTCCACACTAAAGAAGTAAGTATTCCATTCCTCAATTTGTATTTTCAACTTCAAATTTGGTTCTAGATTATAGTTCAATTGATATATTGTGTTTAACTATGGGTTGATTGAATGTAGGCATTGCATATATCTTGGGTTGATGTTATATTTGTATGTGTTTCAGAGCATGATATATGAAGGTTTACATATCAACACACACACACACACACACACACACACATATATATGTATATGTTTAAGAATCCATGAATTGAATGAATGTTAGTGTTTGTATAAATTTGTTGCTAATATATATCTAGGATGTTAAACAATATTGTGTACTTCTTGCTGTAATATGTAGGAATGCCTATGGATAAAACACATTGTTTTGATGAAGATCGAACGAGTGTGGAGTATCAATCTTTTGTAGCTAACTTTATTAAATATGCATTCGCGAATGCTTCCAAGGAGAATTTGTTGTATGTGTATTGTCCTTTCAAGAAATGCTGAAACACTGCTATTCATGAAGATGCAATTGGTTTGAAGAATGATTTATTTATACATGGTTTTGATCCAACATATAAAATTTGGTGTTGGCATGTGGAAAACGTGGATGATCATACTATAAATGAAGTAGACGATAGGATGGATGAGTTGGTTGAGGAGATTGTCAAGAACTATAGTGGCAATCCTAAAAGAATTTTGGAATTACAAGACATAATGAAACACTTCTATACGATGGATACCATGAAGGAATGACAGTACTGAAGGCTACGTTGCAGTTGATGAATGTTAAAGCCAAGTATTCCTATAGTGATGTTGGGTTCTCCAGTTTGATGAAAGTAATGAAAGAAATGCTTCCAAATGGGAATAGAATACAAAAAACGGTATATGAAGCGAAGAAGGTACTATGTCCGATGGGTACTAAACGATTGTATCCTGCATAGGGGTGATCACTTAAATGCGGTGGAATGCCCGAAATGCAATGCTCCAAGGTTCAAATTGAAGGAGGTGGTTGTTGATGGAGATAGTGGTAATCGATGGACAAAGAAGGTTCATGATAAGGTTGGTTGGTATCTACCTATTATTCCTCGATTGAGAAGATTGTTTAACGATCCCGAGGATGCAAAGAATAATACTTGGCATGCAGATTAGGCAGTGCTTGATCCTGAAGTCATTAGTCATCTTGCCGAAGGTGATCAGTGGAAGAAGATAGATACGGCATTTCTCGAGTTTGTGAATGAGCCACATAACTTGAGGCTTGCTTTGTGCACTGACAGAATAAACCCATTTGGTAATATGACCAGCAATCATAGTTCATGGATGGTGATAGTGATGATTTACAACTTGTGCTCATGGTTGTGAATGAAAAGGAAGTACATCATGTTGTCCCTAATTATCTCCGGTCCTAAGCAACCGGGGAACAATATCGATGTGTACATGGGAGGCCATCTCCGTACCTATCAAAGTTAATATTTATAAGCCATAAATGCTTACTATCTACAACTAAGAATATAGGGGCAAGTCGGGGTCGTCCATGGAGAAGAGGGATTTACTCAAGCGTTTAAGCACAAAAGGTTGCTATTAGGCTAGGAGTAGATATATATATATATACACATAGGTATAAAAGCATGTAAATGGGGGGGGATTTGGTTGTTTGGTGGTCCTAAGATATAAAAGTTAAAAGACAAGATAACTATCAAAGTCGAGTAACTATGCTAATCATCAAACAAACTAAGAAAAAGGATTTTAAAACTACAAAAACAAAGCCTTGGGGGCAATTGATATCCACTTCCAAACCAAATGTAGATCATTGAACCATTCACTCATCCTATCACAATTGTTACCTATGGACAAAGGACCATAGATTTGACAACAACAAGCCTTCTACCAAAGACACCATTTAATCAAACATAGCATTCATTAGGCTAAACCTAGAACAAACCACATTCAAGGTTCAACCTTTCATTGCATCTATAGGATGAATATGAGAACAATCCATATTAACATACTTATCTAGCAAGAATCACAACACATTATTCACAAGAAGTTCTAAGTTCATGTTCTTAGATTTTCATGCAAAGAAGCTAAGGAATTCGTCACTTTCCTAACCCCCTAACACTTAATTCATACAAACACTTCCTATTCTCAAACAACCCATGTCATAAATGAATTAAAACATAGCATTAAGAACACATGAATGCTAAATAACAAAGGCTTTTGAAGAACGAGTGAAACAATCTATTCACTACTTCGTCTACTTGTTGTGAAGATAAATCTTCTATCCTTCTTAGATAGTAGTTTGCAAGAGTGAATTCGACATCTCTTGTCAAACCTCACCAATGACTCCCTTAGCCAAAACACGACTAAAAGTATCACATTGATGGTATTGAGCACGAAGAACCAACAAACTACTTATTAACACTACACTGTGTCTAAGCATTTAACCAATTCATGCATTTACACAAGATTAGTCAAGAACGATCGACATTCATAGACTTCTCTCATTTTCTACCTAAAACAAACATGACAACGAGTTCGACATTATCACATTCATCTAGCTATTATCAACACACCAACATCATTAAGAAGCTCTAACTCATGCTCTTGGATTTCACATTAAAAGAGGGGAGAATTAGCTACTTTCTCCCAACCCTAACAAGTAATCATACAAGTAATTCGTATACTCAAGCTTCCAACAACATCAATGCCATTAACAATTCACATTCAAAGCTCAATAAATGCTCAATAGCAAAAGCACCAAATAGATAGATATGGTTCTTAATACATAGATATGGAAACTTCAATCCATTTCTCCCAAGATAAAAACTAAGATAGATAATTAAAAGACATGATTAACCTACAAAAACTAAGAAAATGGAGAAAGAAAAACTAGGGTTTGAACCCAGAAAATTGCAAGAAGAAGAGATGGATTCGTGTTGTTGTTAAGAGGAGAGGATAAGGTGAGTATTTATAGTACAAAACGTAAGAAGAATATCTGGCCATACGTCCATCGTGAGTCGTGACGGGCTCGCGACGACCTCACGACGGACTTCAATTCCAGCAGCTTGATGTCTTTCCTCTTTTTGTTTCATACCTTCATCTTCTCTTCACTTCTTCAATTCTTCAAATCTTTAAAAGCTCAAATACAAGTCTTCAAATCTTCAAAGGTATTCTTCAAGGTCTTCAAAGTCTTCAAACAAATTTTCTTGTCACACAAAATCCTCTAGAAAAGTAATAAAAGTGTAAAAGTCACTTTTAACTATGCTTTGAGAATTTCAAGGAAAAATGCCACATTTAGAGCACAAAAATGAAGTACAAAAGTGAATCTTAAAAGTCCTAATATAACCGTATAAATGGGACCATCAGTACATATCCCCATTGGTGGATGACCTAGAAAAGTTGTGGGATCCTGGAATGACAATGTATGATTGGCTTCAGAATGAGGAGTTTGACTTTAGAGCCATGTTGTTTTTCATTGTTAATGACTTCCCCGCATATGGAAACTTGTCTGGCTATTTAGTTAAAGGTCACAAAGCATGCTCTATTTCTTTGGAAGGAACGAATTATTGTTAGTTAAGGCATGTAAGAAAGAAGGTGTATCTTGGGCACCGGAGATGGCTTCCAACAACTCATCCGTAGAAGAAACTTAGGGTTGAGTTCGATGGGAAGGTAGAGTTGGCGCCCTCTCCTTCCATTTTAACAGTTGTGTCAATCTCGAACATGTTGCGTAATTTTTTAAATGACTTTGGAAAAAGGAAGAGGAAACCTAAGGTTGCCCGTAGTTGGAAGAAGCGTTCCATTTTTTTGAACTACCGTATTGGAAGAGTATTGACGTCCGACACTGTTTGGACGTAATGCATATTGAAAAGAATGTATGTGATAGTTTGGTTGGTACTTTGATGAATATCCCCGGTAAGATAAAGAATGGTTTAAAGTCTAGGAAGGATATGGTTGAAATGTGAATTAGACCTGAATTGGCCCCCAAGGCTTGGGGATTGAAGACTTACTTGCCCGTTGCTTGTTACATGCTTTCAAAGCTTGAGAAGGAGGTTATATGTTCCAGCCTGAGAGGTATGGTTGTCCCGATGGACTACTCTTCGAGGGTTAGCAATCTAGTATCCGATAAGAATGGAGATTGGGAAATATGAAATCGCACGATTCATATTGTTTGAAGCAAGAATTTATACCAGTTGCAATCTGATCCATCTTGCCAACTCACGTTAGAAAGTGCATTACCCGGTTGTGTCGCTTCTTCAAGGAAATCTGTTGTAAGGAGATTAGGCATCGAAAATTGGAAGAACTTCAAGAGGAAATAGTAATCGTGTTGTGCGAGTTAGATATTTATTTCCCTCATTCTTTTTTTGACATCATGGTGCACTTGTTGGTTCATGAGAGATATTGATATGTGGTCCTATTTTTGTTTTCGATGGATATATCCCTTCGAGAGGTATATGAAGATATTTAAGAGTTATTTAAAAAATCATTATCTCCTGGATGCTAGTATTGTGCAGAGGTATGTGACCGAGGAGGCTGTAGAATACTGCACTAAATTCATGTAGGTTGAGGAGTCAATTAGTGTACCAAAACCGCGCCATGTAGATAGAGTGGGCGGAAAAGGTTTGCAAAAATGAACTACTAGGTTATTAACCCCCGATGAGTTGATAAAAACACATTTATATGTCCTGCAAAACTCAGATGTGGTTCGCCCATACGTGGAAATGAATATGGCCACTATTAAGGAGTGGCACCCCGTTTGGTGGGAGAAGAAAATACTTGGTGAACACAATCACACTTTCATTGATTGGTTACACATTATAGTGGTAGAAAATAGTCTTGGTGACACCTTGAATTTGTTAGCCTTCATGCCCTCTGCAACTGCAATTTCCTTCACGGGCTATGACATGAATGGGTTTACCTTCTCAACCCTAGAATGAGACACACACACCGTTACACAAAATAGTGGTGTCAGTGTAGTTGCCAAAGCTTTACATGTAAGAAGCGTGAATGATAAGAATCTCGTGTATGGAAACATGTCTTACTATGGTGTGATTGAGGAAATATGGGAACTGGTCTACACAAGTTTAAGAGTACCACTTTTCAAATGCAAATGGGTTGATAGCCCTATTGGTGTATCGGTGAACGACCTAGGCTTTACAGTTGTCGATTTAAGTAGGACACGCTCTACTGGTGATCCTTACATTCTTTCTTCACACGATACTCATGTTTTTTTATGTTGCTGATCCCATTGATTCTAGCAAATCAGTGGTCATTCATAGGAAAATTCAATATGTGGGAGATTCTTGTCCATCTACAGTGTCTAAAATTAGTCCACGCAGAGCACCGACAACGTTGGGCAGGATGAAACATATGAGGTGGAGCTATCTTTGAGGAGAGACCATGAAGAAGGCATGTGGATTGAAAGACATCCCAAAATGAAGAAGCGGAAGAAGAAGACATAAATTGAGTTTGCACATCATTTTAGATAGTTACGTGCAAACTGACCATAAATTGACTTCCCCGCATACTGAACCAATGCCTAAAATAGCTTATTTAAATAGTTACATGTGAAGTCGCCTACATATCGGTATCCCCTCTTCCTTATCGATCTAGTGGTGTGCAAATATAGTGTAATGTCGCAATGGTGAAACTGACCTCTGAAATCATCACTCCTAAACCAATTAAGCCAGAATGAGGAAGGATTCAACTAAAGGAACCATTCAAAGTTCACCACATCCAACCACATATTGCATAATCCAATACAAAAAACATATCAAGAAATCATTAAAACCGTTAAAAGCGATGAAAAGAATTACTAATATGCATGGAATCCAAATTCAATCATAAAACAAACATTGTTTAAATCCTAGAAACTTTATGAAATGCAACAAATTTAAAACACATCAAATCCAACTTAATCCAAGAACAACCATCAAACACACATTAAAAAATCCAACAAACATTCATCATGGCCTTTTTATGGAGAAAGATGAGGGTTTAGATCTTCATCGGATAAATTATTCCCATAGTCTTCCAGTATTTTCACACGACCGGACTCATGGCTTAAGGTATCAGCCTCGCTACCAATGGATTTTTATCCATCTTCATTGTCAGCCATGAGAACCTTCTTACCCTTTTTCTCTTTGCCTCTGCCTCATGCCCAGCCTCCCTGGCGTCATCCCCCTCTATCGCATTGACATCCTCCTCTATCTCTTCGCTATCGCCCTCCATCTCATCTTCATTTGCTTAAGCTCCATGTGCAGCCATATTGGGGACACAAGGTGCATTTATAGCACCATCCAACATCGCCTTCACCTTTATAATTTCGGTGGTCAATTGTTGGATGAGGTGTATCATTACCTGATTCGACACCTTAGTCTCGGCCATATCCCTTGAAAGCATCACCAATGCATTACTTTTAAGTCCTTTTAGAGAAAAATAAATAGTTAATTTAATTTAAAGTTCATAATTTTATTACAAATGACTGGGAATAAAATTAAATCCATACCCGAGGCTGTGATAGGAGTGTGTTTTGAGCTTGCGATGGTTCGGATGCTGATGGAGTACCATTAGGTCTGTCATGTGGAGGAATTTGAGAGAAATCTATGAGCCATCCTCCCAATTCCAGTGATTCTTGTTGAGGTAGCCCTTATCATAGTACTTTGGCTGAATCTTCACTTTTGATTTGATCCTAACACATTGCTTCTCCAACAGGGCAGTGATCACATTGCCGTAGGGGAGGGTCCAGCTCTTCGGAGTAAGGGAGACCATTTGCATCTCATTAATGATGATAAAACCAGGGTCAATTTCCTTTTTCTCTACAATGCGGTAAAAAAATACTGTCTTGTTGATAGTGCACTCAGAGGGATGTCTTACAGGGATCAGCGTTTGTACAATAATATTGTACATCATCTTTTCCACCACATCCAGCATATCAATCTTGACCTACCTAGGTCTTGGTGTCATGCTACCCACATTAATATTGAAGTACTTTTGCACCATCGTGTTGGATTTAAGGGCCCTCGTCGGATCATCCTCGTCTGGCCTAAGAGGATAAGCATCCCTACAGTATATTGCATTGGCACAACCTGCTGCTCTTAGTCATCTCCTCCTAATGTAGCTCCAATCACCTCGTTGATCACTTTCGATTTAGGGCCATAGACGTCTCATTCATGTTTTTGGAATAGTTTTTGGTCGTTAGACGCGTGAAGTTGGCGTAGAACTCCTTAACCTCCATTTTGTAGGTTGGCTTGTAGAGACAAATCAACCCCACCATTCCTAAAGGTTTTAATGCCTTCAAGAAAATGTCCAAGTGGAGCTTCTATACATCCTCCGCCTACATGATCCTAACATATTTTACTCTCCTCTCCCTCAACATTTCAAAACGCTTCTCGTTCTCTTCCTCGAAGAAATGTTTCTTGTCAAACGTTAGCGAGGGAGGGGCATTAATTGTCCTCGCATTTTTGGAGCGGGATGAACTTTCTTCACTGCTCTTTCCCTTGCCCCTTTTCGCAGCTTGCTTCACTGGAGACATCTCTTGATCAAAACTTTTTGCAAATATCAACAGAGTTGAAAATTCACTGGAACACAATTTTATCCCATGTTTGAACATACATCACAGGCACTTTGCTATGACTGATAGGTTATATGCAAAGTCATGAATTCATAAGTATAAATGTGTGAAATTGCAATAATAATCGACCCAGTCGATATGTGTTTGACTTGTATAGAACCGATCAAAAACCAACATGGAATCAAACATCATGAGTGTTTTAAAATGAATATGAAAGCAACCAAAATCGAGATACAAGGCATGAACATATAATAACATACATGAACTGAGATTTGCTCAGCCAATAAAAGAGATGCACCAATTCCTAACCGATTCATAGACACCCAAAAAACTTTGAATCACTGTGCATTGAAGTACATATAACATATTTCGAATAGAATAACCAAATGAAATCATTCTAACAAGCCAACAAATGTGTAAAACGAATTGTTACCTTTGCTAGGGTTTGATTGCCGGTGATTGCTTAGCTGATTGCGGCTACGATTTCTTGAATGAGACTTATTAGGCTCTTTGATGACAATTTATATGTCAATATTGGCGGTTACTGGATGGATTCTAATGGTTTAGTTTTGGTTTTTTTTTCAGGTGGAGAAGGTTTATTTACGAGTTTGATAATAAGAATGAGGTTGGGGTTGGGGGTGACCAGTTTATATACCACGACAAAAATGGTGTTTTTTTAAGATACTTGTGATGTCGCGGATGACTTTGTATAGGCCAAAAATATGGAAAATAGAAAGAGACACCGCACATTGCACTTAATGGGCTTGGTGTTTCACATGGGGCCCAAAAAAATTTTGGTCGGCTACTGGTTGGGAGAATTGAATCGTCATGTAGCATTGTCGCAAGTGAATTCAAAAAGCCCGAAGGGTGACTGAGATGTCAGCGATGTCGTTAAGGCGAGAAACTGGGCCGATTTTTACAACGGACCTATACGTAAAAACTTGTGGGCTTTGCCAGTGGTGGGGATAAACCACCCATGGCCCAATTTCGAACACAAATTTTGACATAACCAATTCCTTTTCGACATATCATCGATGTTGCACTCAAAGGATGGGTCTTTCAGCCCATCCTCATTAGGCTAGCCCATTTGGTGAGGCCAACACAAATGGTATGGAAATGGTGTTAAATAGTACCAGTATTAGGAAAAATTTTAAACGGCTATGTCCCGACCTCTAAATTCTTCATCATCGAAACTAATTGATTATACAAGTACAATTATCCTTTTGATCATTGATAGAACTCGTATTTGAACACTTATTCATGTGATAGGGTTGACTTATCGGGCTTCTGTAATATAATCCTACATAATTACCTAGAATGAAAATAATCTAGTGCCCTCCCTTGAAATATTCTAGAATAGTCGCACCATGAATTCCAATAGTCTCACACGTTTGATGCGGTTCGTTTTACGTGTGGTTTAAATTAAGACACTATATAATTAACGAAGGTGGTACATATATGCCATGTCATATGTGAATGGCTATGTTTTTCCCTAAACCATCATGTATCAAGAACCAGCTATTGTGAAATATTTGATTTCTTTTATTTATATGAGGACCGACTTCGCACACTTTAACAGACAATTCGGTACAGTAGAACTGCACTATGTGACATCACATATATTTATCATTGGCTTACCGACAGGACATGCCAGGGAGCGACATCACATAATAAACCACAAACCATTCTCAAACATCGCAGACAAATCGACTTTGTAATAGTTATCTGCAATGTCGCAGACACTTTGTCCGTCCCATATTTTACTAGCGTGGACATTATTCCCAAAAGTTTGAAGCAAAAACATTTGATTTACAGTGGTTCACAACCGCAGTTAAAATCATAGTCTGTGAAGTTGGATAATAAAATATGTGATTTCAGCGAGGGTCAACGACGTCGCAATTTACAATCAAATGACATCGACTACCGCAACTTCGCACGCTGGTCGATCATCAGTTAGAAAATTAGAATTAACTACGGTTATTCTGCAGAAAAAACCCGATGTGAAAAAAGTTATTTACCGCGGTTAAAAACCGCAGTTATAAATCTTTGTCTGCAAACTTAGAACATCATGGTGTAATATCGAATGCAAACAATATATACAACATTGTGCTATGTGACCTCGCTGTTAGATGTGATGTTAACAACCCTCTCATGTGTAGCAATTTTGCAATAACGTCGCCACTGTTGTTGGCTGTGTATTATTTACCTCAGTTATTTTTATGAAAAAACGAGGTAAAAAAGGCTTTTTACCTCAGTTTTGAACCGAGGTAAAAAGTAAACTTTTTACTCCACCCATATTTACTTTGATCTTTCAGGGGCAAAAGACCGAGGTAAAAAGGCCTGAAAAAATGAGGTAATAGGTGTTGTTTGTTGTAGTGATGTAGCCATAATACTAGTATTTTATTTCTTATGGAAACCAAGTGCAGCTATGGGGAAATTAGCCCTTGGTTAGGTAGATCGTATTTTACCAATTGAGAAGTAGTAGATCCCATTGGCTATAGTGGCGGTTATTTTTAACCTGGACACCTAAGATGCAAGTTTCGGTGGTACAAAGTTTCCACAATTTTGTTTGTTGTAACATTACCTCGATCAACGAGGAAGAATGGATTTTTATTTTCCTGTACGGTCACCCTGTAAGAAAACACAGTTCTATGTTGTTAGTCGATGATTTATGGATATTATCACAAGGCGTATACTATTATTTGGTGATTTTAACCAAGTGCTCAGAAATGAAGATAAGAGAGGGGGGATGCCAGTCTTGGATCCGAGCCAGTATATTTACAATATATGCTTCAACTTTGTAATTTCTCAGAACTCAAGAATAATGGCCACTAGCTCACGTAGTCTAACGAAAGTTTGGGTAGTCAGTCGGATGGTTAGACATGTTCCCGAGGTACCAGATGCACAACCATACAATTATGATATCAGATCATAGCCCCCCTAAACCCTACTTAATCATCATCAAAGACAGAGGGGAACTATAGGAGAGCCCAAAGTTTGAGGCGTAATGGATTCGCCACGTGGAAGCTAAGAGGATAGTCAAAACTATGTGGCAAGAGAGAAGGTTCCAAACACAAGATATAGCACAAGTGGTTACCCAATGAGAGTAGCAACACCAACAAACTGAGATGAAGGCAATGGGAAGAAAGCCAGAGCTAACAATGAAGGAACTAAGAAGGTGGAGTCGAGAAGAGCTGGGACGTCTGAAAAAACATATTAGGAAGAAAAACTATAAGATAGACCGTTTCCCGCTGAAGAGCCAATTCGAAAATCTAACAAACAATGCAAAAGAATTGGATGAACTCCTGGCCATGCAAAACGAAAGGAAAGAGCAAAAGCAAGTTGGTTCAAGGATGGAAACAAGAATACGAAATTCTATCACAACTGGAAAAAAAACGTAGAGGGAGGAACCACATTATGCAACTAAAGGATGAGAATGGATCATGTGTCACAAATCCAAGGTCACTACAACTGTTAGGGGTCCAACCTGTCAGCTCAGTCTTCGTACAAGATTGTATAATGCCACTTGAGGTCTTTGGACAAACAACACTCTATGACATTCTCAAGCTCATCCAACCTGGGGTTCATGGATAGTCAACAACAAATTCTGATGGAGCCAATTACAGGAATGAAGACTAAGGAAGCAATCTTTTAGATGGGGAGGTGGAAATCACCTGGACTAGACAGGGTCCCAAAAGAATTCTACCAACTATATTGGGAGAATATAGGAAGAGATATCACAAATGCCGTACTTGGAATTCTTCCAGACTGGACAGATACTAAAATAATGGAACAATACGAGCTTAGCACTCATCCTTGGAGTTAAGGTACCAAAAACACCATCTGAATTAGGCCCTATTAGCTTATGCAATGTTAAGTATAAAATAGTAGCTAAGATTCATGCAAGTAGACTAAAAAAAGTAATGGGGTACCTTATTTTTGGGAACAATGTTGTTTTTGTTCAAGGGAGATCCATAATAGAAAACTCACTCATAGCCCATGAATCAATAAAGTGTGTTAGGAACAAGAAGAAATGGAAAAAAGTTTTATAAGCCCTTAAATTAGACATGAACAAAGCGCATGATAGAGTTTCTTGGAGCTTCCTAGAAGAAGTAATGAAATGGATGGCATTCCCGTGAGGGTGGATAAATTAGATAATGAAGTGTGCTACAATAGTGACGTACTCAATGGAAACCTCTTAACCCCATTTCAACCAAAAAAAGGGCCTTAGAAAGGGGTATCCTCTATCACCACTCTTCTTCATATTATGCCAGGAAGCTTTGTCCTCTATTTTGGCGTCAAAACACTTCCAAAAGACTTGTGTCAGGATTCAGTCTGGCCGTTCGGTCCTAAAAGTATCACACCTCATGTTTGTAGATGATTGTATCCTCTTCTTCAAAGCAACAAAGAAAGGCATTAAGAAGTTGTCATTAACAATCAATCTATTCGCGGTATACTTGGGTCAATGTATAAACTTCCAGAAGTCAGTGGTCATCATAAGCCCCCATGCAGAAATTCAATTGGTTGAGCACATAAAGAAATGCTTCAATGTTTCCAAACACTTTCTTCATGAAAAGCACTTAGGACATAACATGAATTATGAAGGAATAAACGTTATAATGTTCAGAAGCCTACACCAGAAAATCATAGCTAAGACAGCTCAATAGAGGAAAAGTGAGCTGTCAGTCATAGGCAGGATAACCCTATGCAAGTTTGTCTTAAAGTTCCTATAAGAGAAGGGTGACATCCCGGTAAAGCAGTAAACAAACACATGGCCAAGTTTATATGGGCCGGAGATCCAAAAGGGAGGTGTATCCACTGAGACGTGAGAAAAGATATGCCAACCCAAATTGGGAGGAAGGTTAGGCATAAGATCAATGATGAAAATGAACCAAACAATGCTTGAAAAATAGCACGGACCTCGTTGTTCAACAAGGAAACTTTTTTCTCAACTATTTTCTTGGCTAAGTATTACAAGCGACAAGATCTCCTGAACACAAAGGCAAAAGGGACTGATTCGTGGGGATGGAATGATTACTGTGGGGGTATGAAGCTGATCAAATGTCATCTCAAATGGAAGGGTCGATGGCTCAAAGGTGGACAATCAAGCAAATTGTATCCCAAACTAAGAAAACCCTATTCACTTCGAATCATAGCTCCTTCCCAGAACAGGATTTAAAGTTAGTGACCTAATCGATAGAAACCACAATTGGAGGCTCACATTGCTCAATACTTTTTTCAACACCACGATCGTCAACCAAATTATAAGAATTCACATTCTTTAGCACGGTTTTAGGGTAGAAGACCACAAAGTTTGAGAGAAGGAAGAACTAGAAACTAATGAGTCAAATCAAGATACCACATGGCATGGGAGAACCGGGTGAACAAGAAGCCATCATCTTCCTCACGATAGGGTTCGATGCATGCCCAAAGCCTGATGTTGAAAAAGTTATGGAATTTCAATGTACCAGAAAACCACAAGTTCTTTATTTGGAGGATGATTCAAGGAGAAACTCCTGAAACGTAAATCTGCAGAGAAGAAGTATGAATATCTCACCAAAGTGTCAGATGTGCTAGAAATTATATGAATCAGTGGAACACATGTTATTCAAAAGCGACCTTTCAAGAAGAATATGGAGGTGGTGCCGCTTCAGATTTGATTTCAGCAAAGGTACACCAACTACTATGGAAAAGTATATGGTGTTCTTGTTTGAAGAAGGGCCACTCCAGGAGGGTACACAATTGCTGATACTCGTAATATGGGGAATTTGGTGTGTCATGAATAAAGCGACCATTGAACTGGAGGTGCCGTCACTGGGGAAAACACAAGAGATTATAAGAAACCTCATGGATTCAACTATCAAGGTTCTAAAGACCGACACCCCAGGTGCCAACGCAAAAACATTAAACAACCATCAACAACAAGCAATGACTCCAACCGAGGATTTATTTCAGAAAAAGCATAAAGGTAGGCCATATTCAGATGCACTGGCTAAAAAAGGGAAAATATGATTCTCATCTATATTAAGGATGGACCAACATTACGATAGATTCAACATTTTGCAACAAATCAAGGAAGGCTGTATTAATAGTGTGCGTAAAAACTCAGGTGACCAACGAAGTCTAGCATGACCATAAATCAATAAGAGCTCTATCGGTAACACACGCCGAACTAGCAGCAATATTCAATACAACGAAGCTGGCCAGCAATAGAGGATATACTCACCTAGTGATAAGAACTGACTACGAAAATGCTTTAGCTTATGTATAAAAAGTATTTGAATATTCCACCTAGTTAGGGAAATTCAAATTCCAGCTATGGTGTTCTCTAGGTTTGTTTTAGTTAAGTTGATAGACTACTTGTCTCTGATGCGCACACCCTAGCACTGCATCTACCATGAATGAGAATCAAGCATCACCCTTTGACAAAAAGAATTAACAATTTCTAACTAAATTAATTATTTCACTTCATAACTCATTTACTCCTTAGATGACTAAACTTTAAAAGTTCATATAAAATTCTTTGTTTCCAATCTAAATGTATGACACATAAAGTTAATTTTTTAATTCTAATTTTTTAAATTAATAATGCCGCCTAACGTGCGGTGAGACTCCACTAGTATTTCCATAAAACTTATACTCTCTCATCCCACAATAAATTTCCTATTTGCTTTTGACTCAACGTTCTATGCAAGCTGACGTGACAACATATTTTGATACAAAAATAAGTTTTTTTAAAAAGTTTTTGCATGATTGATGTCTTGAATAGTGTAAAAAACAGCAAATAATAGTAAGAGCTTAGTGCTTATATAACCCTTAGTTCCTTGGTTTGTGCAAATATCACCCCGAGTTTGTTGAAAGTGCATTTGTACCCAAAATCATTTAAGTGTGCAGTTGTACACATTTATATTCTTGCTAATCTAAGCGGGCACTCGAGTATAAGTTTACATATTTTGGCCGACCATGGGTATATCTGTAATTTTGAAAAACTGAGGGTTATATTTGAACTTTCCAAGGAACTGGGGGTTATCTAAGCATTTTACTCGAATAGTCAATTTGGTGGTTTAGTGAGGATAAATTTGGTAGATTGAATGACGGAAAATTTACAAATAGGAAGTAACTAGTGGGATAATTAAAAGGAAAAATAGAAAGTTTATTGTGGGACGGAGGGAGTAAAATGTAAAAGATCAATTTCTTTTTCTTTTGTCCCTTCATTGTTTCTCTTGAAAGATCAATAGAAAGTTCATGATACTCTTAGTGAAAATTCATAATGAAACATCAAAGTGAATGATGTGGCATTAATGAAAAGACCAAATCACTAATTACATTCCTCAAATAGTGCAACTAACACTGAATATATTAGTCATTTTTCTAATGGCACATCATTCAATTTGATGTTTCACTGTGAATTTTCACTAAGAATATTATTTATCCAAATGAACAAATACCATCGCGCTTTATTATTGAGACCGAGCATCAGTTTCAACCAAATTAAAAGGCTCCACTTTCATGTGATCCTTTGTTCGGATCCAAAACTGAAGAAGGCACTTGCATAGGATGAGATTATAAAAACAAGGATATGCCTTAATTGTCCAAACAAATGAAATTGTGGTAATAAAATCCTGCAAATGGATGGAAGCACATCATCATGAAAATTAAAAGTGAATCCCTGGTAAAAGATCAATCCAAAAGTACACAGAGTATACATTTCTTAGTTAGACTTTTGTACAGAATATAGCTCTATTTCCTATATCCCAAGAAAATACTTCTCCATAGAAAAAAGCTTTGGAAAAAATAACATACCAATACAATGCAACGCCGATTCACTTCTTTGGTTAAACTACCTTTTCCTGGTGGTGGCCAAAATCGGCTTCCACGATCACAGATTGCACAATTTTTGCATCACATCCTCCCACTTCATCCTCAACTATTGATTCACTTGCTGCTGCAACCCGCAAACTGGATTCACAACGAGAACGACACTATGACTACAAAGAATCATAAATCCTTAATAAACCAAGTTGAGATCACTTCAAAATTTTATCAATCATTGGAAACACGACAATCATATCACAAAAACCAGCATAAAGGCATAAATTAAACATCAAATCACAACCAGAAAGGCACCTAGTTTGTTTACAAAGCACAAGTGATTTAAGTGGCCAGTTAACTAACTAAGTGGGGCCTTAAGAATTATTTAGTCTTACATGTGATGTGATACAAAAGTAAAAGCTCATATCAATTGTTAAGTCGCCTTTAGAAATACCCCTCCTTCATCATCGCCTTCAGAAATACCCCTCCTTCATCATCGCCTTCAGAATCAGAATCTTTGTAATCTACAACAATGAAAAAAAAACTCTCTTAGGGTGCTTAATTGCTTTTGACAATAATAATAGTAAATGAGAAGAAAAGGTCATTACCTTTAGCATACAACCAATCATTGGACAAAAGCAAATGCATGCGTCCATATTATTTGACAAAATATAATTTCGAAATTTGTCAATGAGTCTTCCACCACAACTAAATGAAGACTCTAAAGCAACTTTGGTTAAAGGAATACTCAATATGTCTTTTTCCATCAATGACAATTCAGGCCACTTAATGCTATTCGACTTCCAATAGTTAAGAATATCTAGCTTTTGATTATTTGGAAGGCTTTCTTCATCCAAATAAACTTTCAAAATTGAGACTTCTTCTCTTCCATTCCATATTCATTTTCATGTGCTACAAATTCATTCACCAAATAATAAAATATCAGTACAATGAATTATAGTAATACTACCAAATCAATATCATCCGATTGTTGATTACTATCCCCCATAATCATATCTTGAGAGGCCAACCGAGAAGCACTGTCAATATAATTCATACACTATTCAAACAATGAAAGCAAAGTCCCCTTAACTTTCTCAAACTTGTTCTTAGGCGTTGTTTTTATAAAAGCTGAAAACATTCCTCATCGATGAGGCTATAAAATTTCATATACTTCTAAAACTTTTCATACATAAAAGAAGCCATATGATGCATGGAAGGATTAGTGCTTCTCAAGTGCTTCAAAATTAATCCTTCAATTTTGAATACGGAAGGAAAACACAGATTTGCAGTCGGATAAAGTGAGTCAGAGAACCTAGTAGTTATATCATTAAAAGGCCGTAATAACTTAACAATCTCTTCCACCTTTACTCATTCTTCTGCAGTAGGAAAATGAACATATTGATTATCCACAAACTGCAATTTATGATATGCATCACAAAATGAAGTAGCACTGTCAAACATCAAGTACGTGGAGCTCCACCTAGTGTGCACATATTGTCTCACGTGTTTAGTAACATTCAGCCCTATAACTCGATAACAATCAGCAAATTTCAGCTTTCTTGATTCAAAGCTTCTAAAAAATTTAGCACTTTCTTTACCTTTTTCCACTGACTAGTCAATAGCTTTCAAACCATGTTTTACAATTAAATTCAAAATGTGTGTGCCACATCGCACATGAAGAACCCCCCCCCCCCCATCCTTGTAAGAAATTAACAAGTAAATTACCCAAAATTTGACCATTAGGTGGTGGAGGCACACGTCTAAATAATAATATTTGCTTCTGCATAACCCAATCTGAATCTGTATAGTGAGCAGTTAAACAGAATTACCCATCCATGTTGAAAAGGTCCATAAATTAGATGCCAAACATCTTAGCATTCACCTCTAATTCCCTTTTCAATTTCTTCTTCTGTATGTAAAAGATTCCCAATACATTAATTTTAAAGAGTGTTATTTGAAATGGTTTTCATCGTTAGGTTCAAGAACTTATGAACTCTCCTATTCCCTCCATGTTCAACATATTCATAAGGATAATTGTGCCTCAAAAAAATATAGCAAACTTCCTTACGATAGGTAGAATGTTCAACGATAGGATAATTGAGCAAACCACCATCACGACAAGTGAAAATATGTCGTTTAAGACCTGACATACCTGACCAACCATCTCCCAAGACCGCTTCCCCACACTGTTTGCACTTACCCACCCGCCTGCCCTCATCATTAATTATCTTTTCAAATGAACTCCAATATTTTGATCGCGGCTTGCATGTACTCCTATTTAAAATTATTGTGTTGTATTCTTGAATTGAAGCATCTTCTTGAATTGAAACATCGTTGTTTGATTCCATATTCACTTATATAAAGTATAAAAATATCACATTAATTGTACACCTATTTCCACAAAGATATCAATTATCATTTTAGAACAAATAAACGAGCTACAAGTATTAGTGTGCAATAGTACCAAATCCATAGAGTCATATTAAGAAACCTAGACAGTCCAAACTACTCAAGGACTTATTGCCTTTTTTTCAAGCCTCCTTTTTTATTTTGAATTGGAGTTGATTTCAATTGTGGAAAGACACATGAGGGAAGGGATAAACGGTTGAAGGGAAAAGAACTTGGAATTCTTTGCAGAAACTGAGCAGTAGATGAAGATAGTACTGTATTGTATTTCGTTGTCATGGAAAGCCTGGCCAGAAAATAATGAAAATTTGTGGAGATGTATAAAAAGAATAAAGACAGCATTTATGAAATTCTCAGAATTTTTGAAGAAGTATAGAGGTCATAAGAGCATCAGGAAGTTAAATACTTGCTCAAAAAATTGTGAAAATTGGTGGAAAGGAAGAGTATGAAGAAATAAAGCATGTCTGAAATATTAAGAATTTTTGGAGCAATATATAGATCAAAATGACACATGGAATCACCAAAACAAATAGAGCCATATTGTGTAGCAGACGACACAGATCCATCCGGAAGTATAACATTCACAGAATTGGTAGCAGTAGTAATATCAATAAGAGAACCCTTGTCACCAATCATGTGATATGAGGCTCCCGAATCAAGAATCTAGGGTAAAGTATACTTACCTGACCCATGGTCAGATAATGAATTAAACTGATTAAATAAATGTATGGTCGTACTCCATTGGTCGTCAGATAGAGCAGGCCCGAAATCATATCGAGTAGGGGCGTCAGAGGAGGCAGTCGTCGTAAACCCTTGCGGCGACGTCACTACACCGGCAAAAATAGCCATAACACAATTTATTTTGTTTAACAAATAAATTAATTAAATTGTGTCCAAGTAGAGACAAAAATTAAATAGATGTAGCAGATCCAGAATCCAAAAGGTAGAAACAGCACAAGAGCGCGTGTTTCTGTGCTGGCGCGTGGAAACACACACTGCATGAGGGGGAAGGGCGCGTGTAGCTCAACTGCGAGTGAGTTCACGCGCCTTTGATTGTAGCAGGCGTGAATCTCACGCGCCTTCCTTCTTGAGCGAAACGGCAAATGTTGCCGGACGCGGTTGATGGCGAGCTCTGGACCGAGTTGCTGGAGCGAAGCGGAAAATGGCACACGGCTCGGCGGTAATCGTCGGACGGCGGTTGGTGGCGAGCTTGTCGGTTGGCGGAGATCGACGATTGACGGTGGTTGATGGCGAGCTCGACGGTTGGCAGAGATCGGCAATGGGCAGCGTTAGATCGGCGGTGGGAAGCTCTAAGACGGAGAACGAAGCCGCAGAGAGCTTCTCAGGAGACAAAACGAACAGCCGAAGGCTTCTCCGATGGCGGCGGCAAAAACGAAGAAGGAAGCTGCGGTTTTTTTTTGTTGCAGCGGAATATTTTCTTAGAGGTTTATGATTTTAGGCTCTGATACCATGAAGAAAATAAGGGTAATAATCTATATTTATTCATGACCTCAGGGTCCATTATATAGTAGTAAAAAATACCTATATAAGTTAGGAAAAGGAAATATAATCTAATTAGAATTACAAGTAATGTTTATATTCTTTAACCGAACACCAGGAGCTGCCGACACTAAGCCATTACTGAAGGTAAATTTTCAAAGCATAAGGTGGGCAACCTAGAAAATTTTGAAAATTGGTGAGGAGTGATAGATGTCCTGATGAAGGTTTAATAAAAATTTCAGAATTTTTGATAAGGTTTACTAAAACAATCATTACAAGGTTTCAACAAGAAAAATGATTGCAAAAAGCGACCTAATTAAACATTGCCTTAATAGTCCTGACTGATGGCTTGTTGATCTTTGAAACAAGGGAAAATTATATATTTCGAGGAATGATATCTATTGATATTGACAGAATGATGGGTTATTTATACTGAAATGTACAAGATATGACTAAGGTAACTACGTAACCTATTACAACACAAACTCTTGTACTCTATTACTCCCCCTCAAGTTGGCGCAAGAAGATCGAGAATGTCCAACTTGGAGCTGAGATGTAGAAATGTTGTTCGTCCTAGTGCCTTGGTAAACATATCCACTGGGTGCTCCGAAGAAGCGATATGATGAGTAGAAATAGTACGCGAAGACACTAGATCAGGAACAAGATGACAGTCGATCTTGATATGCTTGGTTCGCTCATGAAACACCGGATTAGCTGCGATGTGGAGAGCAGCTTGACTATCACGATACAAGCAAACCGGATCCGTCTGACAAATACCAAGAGTGGAGAACTAAACGAAGCCAGAGAATTTCACAACAAGCATTCGCTATAACTTTGTACCCAGCCTCAGCAGAAGGACGAGATACCACTACTGGAAAACAGGTACATACGCACCGGTATACATTCATGAGTACAAGTAACAGTGCGTATGTAACCAATTGCACCGGTATTTATCATTTTAACATCAGTACCGATGCAAATAATTACATACACACCGGTATCCTATCAACCGGTGTACAATTTACCTAAGTTTGCACCGGTGTTGGTTCTACCAGTGTACATTTTCAAAAATTTTACACCGGTATTATCTGTATAGGTGGTTATGACCGGTGCATTTCCTTACATGTGCACCGGTAAACAATTATCGGTGTGTACATGTTTCCTTTTTTGGTAATTTGGCACCAAGAGGACAAAATTTTGAACCGGTAACCGAAACTTACCGGTGCAATAATAAAAAAGATGCCGGAAAAGGCTGCATTTGTACACTGGTTTCTATTAGAGCCGCTGTAGGAGTTACACACGCACCGGTATGTTCTTAATACCGGTGCATAAAAAGTTTCTTTTTTCCAGTAATTTGGCACCAAAACTATTCATTTTTGCACCGTTAATATGAACTTACCGGTGCAAAAGCAAAAGATATGCAAGAATATGATAAATATCTACACCGGTGACTATTTTTACCGGTGTAGGAGTTACATACGCACATGTAAAGTCTTAATACCGGTGTAGAAAATTGCATTAAATGCTCACCTACCAACTTTTTTTAGCCGGTTAAAATGAGATTTTTGGAAGAAGAGGTTCCTTAATGGTATTTTTTGGTTGATGAAGGCATTGAATTCTCCACAATGAAGACCCCTGAAGGTACCATTTTTTTAATTACATTTATGGGTATTAATGATTTCATGTATGGTTTTGGTTAGTAGAGATAATTACGTTTTGTGCTTTGATCATTTGATGGTAATTGAGGTAGAATTGTAGATATTAATTTGTGATTTGTTCTCAAGGTTGTTATAGTTATAATGTTATGGCTCTTGATTCTTATAGTGATGGACATGTTAAGAATGTTGTAATTGTAATGTGGAATATTGGTGTACATTGTGCATTTATGATGTTGCATGATTAGGATGTTGTCATGAAATTCTATTGTATTAAATGTGTTGAAGTTTGATTGTTGGACATTTATTGATATGTAGAGTTGTATCGTGCCATCGAGAGCCGTAAGAATGTGTATGCCAACGTTAGTAGGGTGAGCGATGAATATATTATGTTCGTGGATGAGTTCTTGGAGCATGTTTTTAGTCGAGAGAAGAGAATATTATATCCCTGTCATAATTGTGGAAATCAAATTTGTACTAATAAGAAAAACATGTTGAAACATTATTTCCATAGCTCGGGTTTGCGAAATATTATGTTGTGTGGACCTTTCATAGGTAAAAATCACCACCAGAAGTGATATTTAGTAGTGAGGGAGAGTGTTTTGGGGATGCTAAGTTGGATGACATGAGCGAGGAGGTTGTTAATGAGTTTAGAAGGAGGCCCTAGGTTTTGGCTAACTTCCTTGGTGAGAGGATACACCATTATATCCCAGTTGCAAGAAGAAAGATACGGTCATGTCGTGTATGATGGAGTTGTTTAATTTGAAAGGTGTAGGGTCATGGAGTGATACTAGAATGAAAAAATTGCTTAAGTTTTTGAATGAAAAGCTTCCACCCGGTAACGGGGTTTCTGATAACCTTTATGAAACTA
Source organism: Rubia yunnanensis (assembly GCA_037428765.1). Taxonomy (NCBI): domain Eukaryota; kingdom Viridiplantae; phylum Streptophyta; class Magnoliopsida; order Gentianales; family Rubiaceae; genus Rubia; species Rubia yunnanensis. The sequence goes on along the minus strand of CM075069.1, from coordinate 55,298,291 downwards.
AGATAATTTTGTGTCCGATGAGATTGGAGTATAAAGATACATGCTTGTCTGAATGATTGTGTCCTATATAGGGGTGATCTTAAGGATAAGATTGCTTGTCCAATATGTAATGTGTTGTGTTATAAGAAGAAGAGAAATATGAATGTCGGTGGATAGCATGTTGTGTCGGTGAGGAGGTGGGTGGCCGCCAAATGTATGTGGTATTTTCCAATTATTCCGAGACCGAGAAGGTTGTTTAAGAATGAAAATGATGCAAAGAACTTGACTTGGTGCATTGATAGGGGAGGTTGTAAAGATGATGATATGATTCGACACCCGACTGACGTGGACCAGTGGAAGAAATTTGATAAGATGTATCCACAGTTTGCATCCGAACCTAGGAATTTGAGATTTGCTTGTGTACTAAAGGTATATCCTTGAAACAAAGTTCGTGGCCAATTATGCTTTCCATTTACAATCTTCCCCCGTACTTGTGCATGAAGAGAAAATATATGTTGATATCCATCATAATTTTAGGCCCAAAACAACCTAAAAATGACACAGATAGAAGATTTGAAGGTGTTTTTTCCGGTTGGGACCTTAATGTTTGATGGTTTTAGTGGTGGGAGTTTACATTGAAGGCAAAGATTTTTTGTACCATAAATGATTTCCTAGTATATTGTAACCTTTCCAGGTATGTGGTCAAGGGTCACAAGGCTTACTCAATTTGTGAGGATGAGACAGATTACCATTAGTTGAGAAATGGGCGTAAGACTGTTTATCTGGGTCATCGTAAATTCCTGCCGGTGAAGCACAAGTTTCGGGATAACGCAGTTACATTCATCGGTAGGAAAGAGAGGAGAATGGCACCCAAACCTTTGACCAGTGTAGCTATTCACAGCAAGGTGAATAAATTGAATGTTATTCTCGGTAAGAAGTTATCAAAGGGTGGTAGGGCTGTAGACAGGCACTGGAAGAAATGGTCCATTTTATTTGATTTGTCATACTGGGAAAATTTTGAGGTTCGCCATTGTTTGGATGCCATGCATATCAAAAAGAACGTTTATGAAAGTCTAATTGGAACACTTCTGAACATTCTCAAGAAGACTAAGGATAGCTTTAATGCAAGGAAAGGTTTAGTGGACCTGGGTATACAGTTGGATCTTACACCGGATGTAAGAGGGAAGCGAACGTACCTGCACCCCACTCCTTACAATTTGTTAGTTGCTGAGAAGAGAATGGTGTGTGAGAGCATCTTGGAATGAAGGTACCATTCAGTTACTTCTCTAGTGTTAGTCAGTTTGTGAATGATGAGTTGCGTCTTAATGCTTTGAAATCACACGATTGTCATGTCCTTATGCAACAACTTTTGCCCATTGCAATCCGTGGGTGTTTGGTAGGGGATGTTAGATTTTCAATTATGCGTTTGTGTTTCTTCTTCAACTCGATATGCAAGAAAAATATTAGCAGGCAACAGCTAGATGAACTGGATCAAGATGTTGTTGTTCTATGCCATTTGGAGAAGTATTTTCCCACATCATTCTTTGACATCATGTGCACCTAGTGGTACACTTGGTTAGGGAGATAGGTATGTGCAAGCCTGTTGGAATGCATTGGATGTACCCTTTGAGCGTCACATGACTGTTTTCAAGGGTTATGCTCATAATCGTAGTCGGCATGCTGCCCCCATTGTTCAGAGGTACGCCACTGAGGAGATCATTGAGTATTGTACAGCAAACTTGGTTGGAAGAAGAGCGATTGGTGTTCCTGGTGGACCCCACTGTGGAAGGCAGAATGGGACTCCACGTTCTAAGGGTACGCTTCATACACCCTATCACGCTGAGTTGATGATTGTTCACCTGTATGTTTTACATAATAGTAGCGATACCGTAACATATGTTGAAGAGCATGTTTCCCTGTTGGAAGAGATTCATCCATATTGGCCCTCGAATAAAATTCAAGTCGAGCATTCTTCAAGGTTTATTAAGTGGTTTTACAATCATTGTAATGTCAAAGGGATGCCCACTAAGCTACTGGCATTTGCAAGGAAGCCGAACTGCACCGTTAGACGGTACCTTGGTTATGACATTAATGGCTTTAGTTTCTCAACATTGGTGAAGGATGAGAAGAGAACCACTCAAAACAGTGGTGTTTATATTGAATCTGAATCCATGTGGCAGGTAAGCAAGAGAGATAAACATCTGGTTTTTGCTGTGATGCCTTTCTATGGGGAGATTGTGGAAATTTTGGAGTTGGGTTATGTAGAGTTCATGGTTGTTTTCTTCAAGTGTCGTTGGGTGGAATAAGGTTTGGATGTTGTAGTTGAGAAACCCATAGGGTTCACGTTGGTCGACTTGAATCATGTTGGATATAAAGATTACAATTTCATCTTAGCTACCCAGGCACGACAGGTTTTTTACATGAAGGACCCTTCGAATGAGAAGTATCATGTGGTGTTGCATGGGAAAAAGTTTTACTTTGAAGAGGAGATTGATCAGCCTGCTATAACCGATAGTCCTGAGTTTCCATCAGTATTTCCTGATTTGGAAGATGTTGGGGGACCCGTTGTTGGAAGGCGTTCTCATGGTGATGGGTTGTGAGTTGATGAGAGAGGTGAAATAGTAGGTGGTGACAATGTCTTGAAGCGGAAGCGATAGATAAGTCATTCCTGGCCATTGTTTTTCTGACCATGTTTTGTGAAAAATCGTCTGATTATTAAGATAATTATCGTGTAATGTATTTAATTGGCACTCTTTTATGAATTGGTTGGTATGATTCGTGATTTCATTAGAGTGTTTATGAATTGAATTGGTGAAAATGCGTTATAATTTTACTTAAAATCTTTATTAGATGCATTTTATTTACACCGGTAAAGTATAAATTACCGGTGTAAAAAAACAGGGGAGGTACTCTGTTTCGTACTTACGCACCGGTACTCATACCAATGCAGAATACTTAGAATTTTTTTGTTGTTGTTTGCTCTCGGGTCTGCCAATGTTATTATCTTTTAACACTTAAAGCAGCCTAAAGCAATTGTCTTTTTTTTGTAGAATTTGCACTGGTAGAAGTACCGGTGTAGGATACTTAGAAAAAAAATTGATCTTTCGCTTTTGGTCTGAACATGGATTTTTTTTTTTGCATTTAAAGCAGCCTAAAGCAGCTGGTTTTTGTAGAATTTGCACTGGTAAATGTACTGGTACTGGGTACTTAGAAATAAAATTTGATCTTTACTCTCAGGTCGAAATAGGTAGAATGCTTTTTACTCCGGTATATGTAGAATGCCGGTGTATATAAAAACGGCCAATTATTTAAAACCCTCTCAGATCCCCATTTTCACAGTAGAAAATTTATCTCTCACTCAATATCGTTTCCTTCACCACCCATCTTTGTTGAAATCCTACGTAGGTGACCATATAATCAGGTAAACTACTTCAATACCTTATCAGTATGATTAATTAACATTTGCATATGAAATAGAATCATTAAGAATGTGATATCATGAATAGCTTGACTTGCATGTAAGGTGTTTGATGAAATGCTTCAATGTATTTTTTAGGAAATGCATCCCAAATTCAATTTGAAAAGGATACGCCATTCACCGTCACCATCATTGCTGAAAGTATCGCCGTACACTTACCCGGATGGTACCTTCGTGTCTGAGAAGGCTAGGTTTGTCTATGAATCATACAAAGGACGCCGCTATCACATAGAGAGAGGAATTGAAGCATCTCCCCCATTCGAACAAATCATCCGGAAGCTTGGGTGGGAAAAATTTTGCGAGAATCTGCAACCATTCAACCTGACCATTGTAAGTGAGTTTTGTGAAAACTTGAAGTGTGGGCTGAGCCCATGCACATGACACGCTTGTGCGGCCAACTAATGGGTAAGATTTGTGTGGAATCTTACTACAGGCAGGCATTTGACACGCTTGTCGCTATTATAGAATCCACAGTTGCTGCCTTGGAGGTCGGTGTAGCAAACTTGCTTGAAGAATCAAAATATCAAAGATTCTGGTACAAACGTATGGCCAAGGTTACGGCGTATCAATTCCCTAACGTTGTTGAAGCAGTCAGAATTTTCCCTACCTTCTACGAAGGCGATGTCGAGGACATGGATGTTGGCACAAGTACCCGTGATGGTGATGCAATAGGACATGTTGACGGTGTTGAACCATTTTCTCGCTATTATTCGTAGAAAACTTGCAATAACAGTTTGAAAGAGTATATTTTGTACTAAACATTGACAATGTTGCACTTAGACTATTTGAAATTTGTACTTTTGATAAACATTCACGATGATGGGTCGAATCAAAAAAATTTACACTACATGATTTGAAATTTTTTGGACCAATACACTCTCGAAGACAAAAATTATAGGTCGAACATAGTTGGCCTAAGTGGTTACATCAGGACTGCCAAATTGGTGCATTATATTCAAGGAATGGTTAGAATTAAAAAAAAATTGTAGCATAAGGAGCTATGGAGGTTCCCCAAGTAAATTATTAGCAATAGTATAATTTTGGGAAATATAGTGCAAACATTCACTGTTGATTTTACATGGCCTTCTGTCCACCCGTATAGTCTACAAATGCATGAAAACGATCGTAATGTATTGAATTGCATATATGTGGAGCCAATTTTATATTTCAACCCTTCTAAGATTCTTGGAGGGACTAAATTGCAAAAGAAAAAAATTTACTCGTAAATCAAAATTGAAATCCGATCGAACTGGATGATTCACAAAATAACCCTTTTGTATTTCCAAGCTCCACATGTGGGGAAATGAACTGGTTCAGACTCTGTACTTAGTTTGGAAGTTGTTCGAATTACACATAGAAACTATGAAGTAAACCCTTGTTGTTTACTTTACAACACCTACTAGCGCTTTAGGACAAATCACCACCCGGACACAAATATGTTGCAATTATGATTTAAGCCCAGAATATTAAATTTGGTAATTTATATAGTTTCCTAACATGTCATAATCGCATGTCACAATTTGGGGACCTAATTGCAATAAACATATATAATCAATTTTCCGGGTTCCTCCATACCATAGAGGTACGGAAACATTACTAATTCACTATGGAGCCTCTGAAAATCACATTTGGGCCGATGGAAAAGTGGTCGACAGGGTGAAATGAAGTGTTTGGGGTCAAAATGCAAATTTTATAAAATTAAACAATGCTTAGTAATGTCAACATACGAGGCCCATGCTTGTTCGATATTTGCATGAAACAACTAGTACGATGTTTAATTACATTAATTAAGCGTCAATTTGAATAATTGGAGTCGTTTGAAAAATGCTCCGGAGGCATATGAAATAAGAGAGAATTTGAATTATTCACAAAACTAATTTTTACACCGGTAATATTAAGCAACTACCGGTGTATGTGTTCAATCTTTTTGACGCGCATTGAAAATTTTTCAATTTTTTCTTTTTTTTAAGGCGGGAAAAGTTTTACACTGGTATGTGTCATTTTTGCACAGGTACATATACCGGTGCTAAATACTTAATCCAAAATTTCTAAAGTTCCTCTCAGGTTCATTCTATTTATTCCATAAAATATTTAAAGCAGCTGCAGGCAGCTTCTTTTAGTGTGATTTTACACTGGCATCAGCATTTTCTACACAGGAAATAGTACCGGTGTACAACAGTTAGCCAAAATTTTAGTTTGTTGCTCTCAGGTCTGTGAAAATATCATTTAAAGCAGTTGCACACAACTGCTTTGTTTCGTTTCTACACCGGTAACCCTACCGGTGCTGAATAGTTAGCCATTTTCCAAACTGATTTTATAGAAATTACTCCGGTACTCTACGAATTACCCGTGTAAAAAAATGGGTTTACATATTTTTCAGCAGTTTCAAACGAACATAACTCCCACAACTCCTCCTCTCCTCATCAAACACCTTCAAATTCTCTTTGAAAACCACCCTCCACCACTTCGACCATTCAATTGACACTAAATTGAACCACCATAACTCCTCATCAATCATTGTAACTCCCATCATCTTTCCTATAAAGGGTTGAGCAACCCACAACCCTTGAACAACACAAGAGAAGAAAGTACTTGCATAGGTTCATCCCATTCCATTCTTGACGAGTTCAAACAAAAGGAGAAGCAACACAAATGTTCCATCGGTGAAGGTAAGTGTTGGTGTTTCTATAAGCATGGGTTACCATATCAAATTCTCTTCAAAAAATCATTCCAACCCTGAAGCACAACACATGTTCGACTAAATACCTCTATGAACAAAAACATATAAATTTAAAAAATATTGAAAGGGTAACTTGAATGGTATGGTTATACAATTGTGGGGTTAAAAAGTTTTGAGTTTTTTGTGGAAAGATGATGTAGTACTTGATTTTTTTGGTTAGTGATAATGTTGATAGTCACGTTATGAGGGAGTGATAATTGCTCGGTTGTAGGCCTATTTTTTTAATCCAATGAGATTGGTATAGTTTTCGATCAACTTCTATAAGGTTCAAGTTCCATGCCTTGTTCGTTCAAGTTCTATGCCATGTTATATGAACTTCTATGACATACATAATGTAGTTTTATTTAGGTATTGTTCAATTTCTGTGCCATGTTTTGCTCAAAGGTTTTATGAATTTGTTGTTCAAGTTCTACGCCACGTTCTATCAATGTTGATCTTTAAGTACCATTATTAGTTGGATTGAGAATTTTCTATTCTACTGTTTTAGATGCCGCCAAAGAAGGGGAAATTAAATATGAAGAAGAAGTGACCAGCTACAAAGAAGAATAAGGAGGTGAAGAATGTGGTCGATGAGGAGGTTGATGTGGCGGACCAAGAACCTCCTCCTAAAATGATCTCGTTGAAGATACAATTTGAGGAAGAAGCAACACAAACAAATGACCTGACTAGTGAATAGAAGGAAGAAATCGATGAACATGGTGATGTGATTATAGGGGATGTTGAAGGAGAAGACGCTGATAAAAAGTCATGGAAGTATGTTTAGGTAAGACTCTCGAAAATTATCCTTTAAATATTTTTTTATGGTAAAGTCTTAGTGAAGACATGATGAATGACATACCTTTTCATATGAATCGTTCCAGGAGAGCTTCAAAATTGAAACACATGTGACAGAACTAGAAATGCTGAGGAATGAGGGTACAGAGAGGGCAAAAAACCAACACATGAATTGGATGAAAAAGGTGGCAAACATATTTATTCATGACATGGACAAATATATCAATAGAACAGGAATACAAGCATGGGAGAAGTACAAGTGGATGGATGAAGATGAATGACACTTGTTTGAAAAGAGACGTCGGCATCCGAATTTTCAGGTAGGATGAAAAATTTAATACTTGTTAAGAACTATGTTGCCCACAAATTCTACTCAACTAAATTTTTATTTATAACAACAATATTAGAGGCCCAGGGAGAAAAATATTGAATGCAACAAGGGCAAGGATTACACGCACCACATGGGCAGTTGGGGTAATCGATACATCTATGACAAATTGACTAAGGAGCTGCAGGAGAAGGAGAGAATTAGGTTGACCACTGAGGGATTCACTGACGAGGAGATTGAGCAATAACTTAGTCAAAAGGATTTCACAACTGATAGATCTCTTGTCTACCTTGAGGTAAACAAAGATATGAAAGGGGCATACACATCGAAAAATGTTGAGAAGATCGCAGTGGACTTTGTAAGTTACTCCAAATCGACCATTTAAATTAATTTTTAAATGTAGTTCACATTATTCATATTAAAACATGTGCTCCTATGTGTTTCTCAGTTGAAATTGAACGAGCTTAAGGAAAAGGGGGCATTGGAACTGCAGCCAGGTGAAGAAATCCTCATAAAAGTGACGAAGAAGAAGGATCACCCAGGCAGGTACATGGGAACTCAGACGGGTCTACCCACAGCGGTGTTTGTTCCTCATATTTCCTGCAACAAGTGCAATAGTAGTTCCTCAACCAAACAGACAACCCAGAGGAGACCATCTAATGATCAACCGGTCATGATAGCCAGTACCTCAAGCAACTGGTGAAGGGCTTTGCATCTGCAAGCAGTGTTCAAATTCCATCAGGCCTTGATGATCCCAAGATGTTTATAGAGAAGGTGATGGATGACATTGCTGCAGCTGCTACAAAGTCCGATGAAGAGCCCAGCGATGGAGAAGGAGATGAAGAGGTACGACTTCATGAATCTATGCATGTCTTATACATTGATTTACACATTTCAAATATTTCTATAATCATTTTACCTATTCACTAAAATATTATGCAAACAGGATGGAGACCGCGTGACTCTGTACATTAAAGAAATTTCCGGGAAGAAGAAAATGGTCGGCCATGGGTTGCGATAGGTATCTCGTCGTTAGGATGCCCAACAAGGAGTGTGGCCCATGTGAGAATATGCGAGCTATTCCTCCATCCTAGAGCGGGATTTCCCTCGGCGGACCACCACTTTGATAATGTTGGAGAGGCCCTCAATAGCATCATGGATTGGCCGGTGCCTTTAATAGGCATGGCAGATGAGCAACCAAGTGCATCGATGATGTCAATGCTGGAGGTGATACAGACGATGACGACGAGGAGGTTATGGTTCTCACCACCGACAATGAGGTACATTCTTGTAACACATTATTTTTCAATTCCTCAAATTACTTTTTCATATCCGTATTCATTAATCCTTGTTACAGGATACTGGCAAGCAAAAATCCCACTCGACGGCTAGTTTTCGGTCATCTACAAGACTAAGAGTAAATAGGCTTCTAAAACAGGTAATGCACTAAAATGAGTACCTTTATTATTCATTGACAATGATAGTTCAATACTACATACTCAAGTAATCATTTCGTATTATTTTACGTTCGCAGATTGTTAACAAAAGAGACCTGACAGATTGGCCCATCATGGTGTGATTCATAAAGGAAGCAAATTTCGATATACTCAAAATGATAAAGAAGGACTGCATGTTCTTCCCAGTGTTCCAACCATCGACATTCCTATGCCATTACACCTGTGGTGTTAGAATAGATGTTCTGGTCAAGTTCTGGAAGAAACTTGGAAACATGCTTTCGATAACCAGGATCGATAATGCGCTGGTCGATGTGTGGATGGGGTGAGTCTCAAAACATACTGTCTTAATGTTTTTAAAAATGATTAGAATTTCATTTTCAGTATCATTAACTTTACAGGAACCTCTGGGAGAAAATATGGGAAACTAATTCAGGCTACATCTAATTCTTCCCATCCAACTGTGGAAACTTGAATGACTTCAAGCAGGAGGTCAAATCCCGTTTCAAACTAATTTTGGACACAATGAAGGCAACTGATGCTGAGTTCTACATCGTCTCATACATAAAAATGTAAGTATTTCTTCCTAGAAATTACATTCACATTTCAAACCACTTCCATTTCATTAATTTGTTAACATAATTTTCAGACATCAATCATTGGTACCTCATCATTATCCATCCCAGAATGGAGGAGGTTTTCACTCTGGACACATTGTCAGGGGGGTATCAAACCAACAAACTTGATCAAACTCAGGGTCATTTCCAGGTATTTCAATCAATCAAATCATAAATCCTAGTTTGGTAATATACGGGAAGAAGTGATCATTTTAATTTACTTTCTTGACAGGCTTGCATGCGCATACTAAAGGGAGAAGAGAAAAATGGAGCTAGAACCCGACTACACTTGGAAAATCAACGACATCAAGTTAAGTCATTCTGTCATTTCATTCCTCAATTTATTATGTAAAGGGTTAGTAATTACATTTACCTTTCATGTGCAGTACCGAACCCAGAATGGTTCATGGCAATGCAAGTACTCCATCATGCTCTTCATGGAAGAATTTGCTACAAAAAATATCTTGGCGGTAAACCTTGCCTCACTAAATTTGCTATTATTAATTTCTAGTGAACACAACATTATTGACTAACAGTATAAGTTCGAAACAGATCTTCCACATGGGCAAAGGATCGTACCATGTGTACGAAATTCAAAGTTTAGCAGAGAGATGGTGTGAGGCTTGGCTCAATGACTACCAGCAGTAGGCGAACACTACATTGCAACTTCTAGATAATAAGAATGACATAATAGGTTGGTGGTTGATTTTCAATGGTTAATGATATTAGAATTCTATGGTGTTTGGTTATAGTAAACTTGTGTGATTTTGTTTCATTCCAGGCTTAAGATAGTTCTCCTATTTCATAGTTTGAATAATGCTCGCGTGTTTTGCGAGCAATATTTTTGTAACAGTTGCTTCAAATTTCTTACCTATTCAAAGGTTTCCAATTTATAATAGTTCACAAGTATCTATGGCTATCGTTGCCCCAAAAATGATCAGGGAGGAACCATCAGAAAAAAAAATTGGGCATTGCAAATTTTATCCAAATCATACACCGGTAGAAAATGAATGTACAAGTGTAAAAATCAATCAAATTTTTAATAATTTATTTTAAATTATTTAAATAATACAGGTGCATAAAATAATACAGATGTAAAAACAATACTGGTGCAAAACTATTCTGGTAAAAAAAATAATATTCCTATTACAAAATAAATATCGGTGTTATATTTAATACTTGTGTACAAATCACGATTTTGCACCGGTTCATATATTATATACCGGTGCAAAATTTCTACATTGCTGTTCCAAATCTTACCTGTGCAGATACTCTGTGCCCCCCCCCCCCCAAACTTTTCAAAAATTTATACACAGGTTCAAAATACCGGTGCAAACAATTTTCTACACCGGTTAATTTTATTGGTGTAAATGTGTTGCATTTTTACATCGCTGTACATACGCACCGATATTTTGGATGGCCAAAATATTGATGCTATTTCCCTTAATTACCGGTGCAAATACCCCTGTCCTGCAGTATTGTACAGTGTGCTGCTTCTTTGTATTCCAGAAAATTGGTGACACACCAAGAGTGACAAAGTAACCCGTGACAGAGTGTCGAGTGATAGGACAGATCGCCCAGTCACAATCAGAACAAGCTGTCAGATCCAAACTACTATCTCGAGAAAGAAATAATCTTGACCGGGGCTGCCCTTAACATAGTGAAGAACACGCAAGGCTGCAGTCCAATGGTCCAACTTTGGCTATTGCATGAACTGAGATAGAGTGTGAACCGCAAAGCAGAGCTCAGACTGAGTGATTGTCAAATAAACTAACTTCCCAATGAGATGATGGTATTGATGAGGATGAGCATACTTAAGATCAAAGGCTTTGGCAAGGTTGTGCGTGGGATCCATAGGCAGAGCGACCAGCTTCGAACCAAGGAGACTGGCTTCAGCAACCACCCCCCAAAGTATATTTATGTTGGGAAACAAAAATACCAGAGGGATTTTGCGCAACTTTGAGGCCCAGAAAATACTTGAGGATGCCGAGGTCCTTTATGTGAAAGCATGAAGACAAGTACTTCTTCAAAGTGGAGATTGTAGCAGGGCTATCACCAGTCATAATCAAGTCATTGACATGCACCAAGTCATTGACAGCTCAGCTAAGGCTGAATAAAGAATAGTCTACATAGCTCTGCCAAAAAACATACAAACGAAGGGCCTGTGCGAACTTGGAGAACCAATTACGAGGGGCCTGTTAGAGACCATAAAGGAACTTGTGGAGATGATAGAATTGACCAGGTAATGCTTTAGAATAGTTCGACAGTGGAGACTTGAAGACTAACTCATCAAGATCACCATGAAGAAATGAATTGTGAACTTCCATTTGATGGAGTTCCCAAATGCAAACAACAACAACTGATAAGAATGTACAAACACTGAGCATCTTGGCGAGTGGAGAAAATTTTTCATTGAAATCTATACCTTCCACTGGATGATTTCCAAGCACAACAAGGCGAGCCTTGTAGCGTTCAATGTTTCCGTTCGACTTATACTTTATACAATAGACCCATTTAAAGTGAATAGGTTTCTTTCTAGGAGAAAGAGATGTAAGAGACCATGTGTTATTTATCTCAAGAGCATTGAGCTCGACCTACATAGCATGTTACCAAAATGAATGTTGTACAACCTCAAAAAAATGAGACGATTCATGCCCGAACGTGACAGTCGCAAGAAAGTATGCGTAAGCATGAGCGAACCTCTGAGAAGAAAAAAAATGGTTTATAGGATATGGGGTTGACGAGGGGGCTGAGATGGACTGGAGAATGCCTGTGAGAATAGAGTTGCATACAAAATCTTAGAGCAAGACGCTCGGCTATCAATTGTGGGTGCTGCAGCAAACATCCAAACGAGGCACCTTGAAAGTAGCCTCAGGAAAACCCTCACGGAGCTCGATCAGGGAGGGTGAGCTCGACTTCGGTGACTGCTCAGACTCCCCATAGCTCCGTTCTACGGGTTACGGGGATGAACTCCCCCTTTTTGGGGAGGCAGGAAACTCCAGATGGTGATAGACAGCAGGATGAGGCGAATGATCTTGAGGAGACGGTGACTGGGAAGAGGATGAAGCCTGGAATAGAAAGTTGTTCTTGAACGAGAGAAGAAGAATCGACCAGTTTCAAGATCATATAGCTGCTGATGTGTCCATTTTATATGCATATCTTAGTACTATTTTGGATCACTTTTGTGCTCTTTTATTATCGAGAGCTTGTGTTTTACCTTGAAATTCTCTTGGGGGGGGGGGTAAGAGCAACTTTATGCTCTTTTACTTCTTCTAAGCGGATTTTGTGTGACAAGGGAAGAACACGGAGGCAATGAAGATCAGAGGCCATTGAAGACCACACTTTCGAAGACTTTTGAAGACTTGCTTCGAAGACATGAAGATCGGAAGCCATTGAAGACCATTTTTGGAGCCATTGAAGACTTGGAGATTGAGAGGAATGACTATGAAGATGACTACATGCCACAAGAAGAAGAAAAAGACACGATGCAAAATTCTGGCACCCATCGCGAGTCGCGATGACCTTGTCGCGAGTCGTGACGAGCCGTCGCGAGTCGCGACCAATGGGTGGCAAGAATTTCACCTTATCTTCTTTGTACTATAAATAACACTCTCTTTCCTCTCATTCAGAACCTTCTTCTGCTGCGATTTCAGTACTGCATCAAACCCTTTTTCATCCTTAAACTCCCTTGTTTTTATGATTAGTTGTTTAGCATTGATTAGCATGAACTCTTGTAACTAATCTATCTCTTGGGAGCAATTGACTAAGGCTTCCAAGCCCATGTCTTAAGAAAAATTTGTAGCTTATTTATTGCTCTTACTATTGTGCATTTATGGAGCATTGAATGTGTTTGTTGATATCATTAATGTTGTTGAAAGCTTGAGTATATGAAATACTTGTATGAATTGCTTGCTAGGGTTTGGGGGAAGTGGGTTGATTTCCCCCCTTTCTTGATAGGAATCTATGAGTATGATTTAGAGCTTTTGATTGTGTTGATGGATTGATAATTGCTAGGTGAATATGATAATGTTGAACTCTTTGTCATGTTTGTCGCTTGTAGCAAATGAGAGAAGTCTGTGAATGTTGATCGTTCTTGACCAATCTTGTGTAAATGCATAAATCGGTTAAATGCTTAGACACGGTGTAGTGTTTATAAGTGTTTCCGAGCTTGTTGATTCTTCGTGCTAAATGCCATCAATGGGATACCTTGAGTCGTGTTTCGACTATAGGAGTCATTGGTGAGGTTTGACAAGAGATGTCGAATTCACTCTTGCAAACTACTATCTAAGAAGGATAGAAGTTTAGCCTTCACAATAAGTAGTGCAAGTAGTATATAAGTTGCATGTTCAATGATGGATCAGAGGTTTGGAACTGGAATTCAATTGCCCCCAAGGTTTTGTAAATTGTTATTTTCATCCTATCCTTAGTTGTATTGCATGATTAGCATCGTTCTCTTGCTTTCCTAGTTGTTGTACTTTAATTTGTTAACTTAGGATCAAACCAACCAAAACCCCCCCTTGTTTACATGCTTTTATATGTATCTATGTATGTAAGTGCTTAGTATGTTTTCTCCTATATATGTTTAAAACACTTGAAAAGATCCCTCTTCTCGTGGACGACCTCGACTTGCCATTATCTACTTAATTGTAGATAGGAAGCATTTAGGGCTTAAAAGTATTAACTTTGAGAGGTACGGCGACGACCTCCGAAAATGAGGCAACTTGAAAGTAGCCTCAGGCAAACCCTCACGGAGCTTGATCAGGGAGGGTGAGCTCGACTCCGGCGACTGCTCAGACTCCCCATAGCCGTGTGCTACGGGTTACGGGGAAGAACTCCCCCTTTTTGGGGAGGCGGGAAACTCCGGATGGTGATAGACAGCAGGATGAGGCGAATGATCTTGAGGAGACGGTGACTGGGAAGAGGATGAAGCCTGGAATGGAATGTTGTTCTTGAATGAGAGAAGAAGAATTGACCAGTTTCAAGATCATATAGCTACCAACCTTGTTTACCACTAGGATATCCCATGAAAACACATTTGCAACCACGAGCTGCAAACTTATCTGTTGGCCGAGGAACAACTAGAGAAAAGCAAAGACACCCAAAGATGCGCAAATCAGTATACTTGGGTTCTCGCTGAAATAGCAAATGAAATGGAATCTTGTTTTGTAGAACTAGAGTCGTAGTGTGATTGATTAAGAAGCAGGCAGTCATGACACATTCACCCCATAACATAATTGGAAGAGAGGCTTGAAAACGCTGAGCCCGTGCCACATTTAAGAGGTGGCGATGCTTGCGCTCCACTTTGCCATTTTGCTGAGGTGTGTAAACACAAGAGGTCTCATGAATAATGCCATGAGTAGCAAAATAATCCCTTAGTCTGAGAAACTCTGTACCATTGTCTAATTCAAAAAGGCGAACTGGTGACTTAAACTGAGTATTAGCCAGAGCACATAAATCCATTATCAAATGTGGAACTTTAAACTTGGATTTCAATTAATAGACCCAAGTAGCATGAGAATAATCATCGAAATGTCACAGTGCACAAGTTCAAATAAATGTGTGGCTTCATTAGAACTTAAGGGAAAAAGAACTCGTGTTTGCTTGGAACTAAAACAAATGTCACAAGGTACAATACTAGAAACTGAATCAAACGGAACAGACAAAGAAGATAAAAATGCATATGAAGGATGACCCAGCCTCTTATGCCACAATTTGGTTGAGTACTTCTTCTTGGGTTTGGACGCATGGCATACGTGTGCGGCAGCCAAGAAATGCTGCAACTAATAAACTCCATCTCGTTGCTCACCCACACCAATCACTATCTTCGAACCTCTTTCCTGAAGTACACATAACTGATATATTAAGAAAGCAAAACACCAAGCCTGTAGAAGCAACATACAAAGGAGAGAAGATTGCACTCCAAAGTCGGAAATATAAAACTTGATCAATTCTAGCAGGCTGAGAGAATACCAGAGAACCTTCATGAACTGCTATAACAACACGATTGTCTAGAAGTTTAATGTGAACAGGTGCATTATCAATAACATCATGAAGTAAGGCCAGATTACCCGCCATGTGAAAAGAAGCACATGCGTTGAGAATCCATAAAGAATGCTTACCAGTAGTGAGAATCCATAAAGAATGCTTACCAGTAGCATCAATGGAAGGAGTGTTCATGGAATTGTCATCCGTAAGACAACTTGCCATTGATCAGGACTAAGATGAGGGTCGCGAGCTGCAGACTTTGAAATAGAGATGATGTCTAATGACACAGGCGGGAGTTGCTGCTGGGCCTACGCCTAAAGCGCCATGGTCGCGACAAGCGGAAGATGCCACGGTTGGCTGAGCGGTGTACAAAGCCCTCGGGGATGCCATGAATCTTCCAACAGCGAGATCCTTCGTGGCCAAGCTTCATGCAATGAGTGCACGACGGGCAGCCCCTAGAGGGCTTGTCCGGCGGGGATGGAGCAAACAGACGAGGGTGAAAACCTGGCTTAGCCTGAGCCACAAATGCTATGCCATCGAATTTAGTGTCACACTCAGTCATGAGGGTTTTGTGACATTCCTCCTGAACAACCAATGCATAAACCCTGTTGAGAGATGGGAGTGGTTCTTGAGCCATAATACTGGAACGGAGAGTACCAAACGTGCTGTCAAGTCCAAGAAGAAATTGATGAAGGCGCTCAACATCACGTTTAGTGCGCAGATTGTCGTTGATGTTACATGAACAATTTATGCAAAGACAAGTTTGAAGAGGGACATATGTAGTGACCTCATCCCAAATCTTCTTCAGTGCCCCAAATGGCGTAACTCCTCCACGAGTTCAAAGATAGTCTCTGGATATGTGATAGAGAATCGAAGTGACAGATCAATAGACTGAACAACCCATCCAATCAGCATGGAGTTGATGGTGTACCAATCATCAAGATCCACGAAAGCAATGTTGGCCTGAGCAATACGACAATCAATAAATCTGAGCTTTTGTTTTTCCTTAAGTGCGTTCTTCATCGAAGTGGTCCATTCTTGATAGTTGTCACCCCTCAGAACAATCGGACAGAGAGACAAGCCCAGATGATCAGAAGGATGAATGTAGAATGGAGATAAGTGATCAAGAGGACGCGGAAGCAGTTGAGGGCTAAGGTTTTCGTCGACCGGAGGCAGGGGAGGAGGCAGTGGTGGCGTCGTGGCATCGACGGCGGGAGTCTAACGGGGAGGGGGGTTGATCGTTCTTTCCGTGTCGCTCATGGTGAGTCAGCGGCAGCGGAAGGACACGGCGGTGGCTTAGGGTTTTGGTGAAAATTTAGGTTTCAAAGAGTAGGCTCTGATACCATGAAACAAGGGAAAATCAGATATTTTAGGGAATGATGATCTATTGATATTGATATAATAATGGATTATTTATACTCAAATGTAAAATATATGACTAATATAATTACGTAAACTATGTAACTTATTACAACACAAACTCTTGTACTATATTAATCTTCCTAAGTTGTTAACCTGCTATACTCTTTTTGTTATCTATTTATGAGACATGATTAAATTAAGAACTGGAAAGATTGTTTGTTCAAAGATCTAAAACCTCCAAGTCGGAGACAACACATTGTAGCCTTAAGGACATTAGCAATACAAAACACTTATAAATGGCTAACCTTGTAGCCTTAAGGACATTAATCTCCAAGTTAAGTGAACAAATTTGCTCGTACTTATGAATGGCTAACCTTCTATCTTGATGTAAGTGTGCTTAAGAAAAGTCTGTACACCAACTTATAATATACATGTCATTCTCCGGTAGGATGAGGCCATGGGCAATTGTAGAGATCACTAGTGATGTCTTACCAATTAAATATATTATTTTTATCCCTTTCTTTCACCTCACCTTAAGAGATCACTTAAGAGACAATTCCCTTTTTTACACAATGACAAGAGACCACTCTTTACTATTCATGGACCTCACTTAATTTTCTCTATCTTACTCAATAATTTTACCATTAAATTTTATTTTAATTAAATTTGTCCATCCAAAATAAGTTGAATGTGAAATTTAATAATATGTTTTAATATTTAAAATATAATTTTGTTTTTTTCAAAATATGTTCAATAATTTATTTTTCTTGTTCTTGTCAATATCACACTTCGGTGTAAAAAAATAAAATTAATTTCATTTTTTAAAGAAATTATTAAAACGAAATAAAAAGAAATAAATAATAATTGAATTTCATTTTTTAAAATTATATAAAAACATGAAAATTGCAAAAACCAATTATAACAACTATAAAAATTACATAAAAGACTGAAATAATAAAATATTGATATAGTCCGACCTATTGTTACAATTTAAAAATTAAAATATTGATCTAATCTGACCAATTATTACAAATAGAAAAATAAATATTGATCTAGTCTGACCAATTATTACTAACAGAAAACAGGTTAAAAGTTAATCATGAGAAGTTTGAGCACTCTCACCCTCAATGGCTGTGTACCATTGTTTAGCCCTATCTGAAAAATTCAAGACAAAATTAACCGTCTCAAGATCGGTATCGGGTAGAAAACCAGGAATATCATAGTTGATGGGTTTGATGATTCTCCAAAGTAAATCCCATCATCGTTGTTAGAGGAATTAGAGGAAGACATGGTTGTGTTGAATAAGGAAAATTGCATTGATAGGAATTTGGGGTTGGAATAAAAAGTAAACAAATGGCCCATTTATATAGAGAACCATCAAATGTGAATATCCCATTAATTTTGTCTAGCAGAATCTTTAAAATGATAAATTTAACCCATGTGAATAGATGGGTCGTGTCCATGACAACCTCATTAATTTTATCTAGCGGAATCTTTGAAATGATGAATTGAACCCATATGAATAGATGAGACGTGTCCATGACAACCCCTTTAATTTTGTCTAGTGGAATCTTTGAAATGATAATTGAACCCATGTAAATAGATGGACGTGTCCATGACAACCCCATTAATTTTTTCTAGCAAAATCTTTGAAAGGATGAATTGAACCCATGGGAATAGATGTGACGTGTCCATGACAACCTCATTAATTTTGTTTAGCGGAATCTTTGAAATGATGAATTGAACCCATGTGAATAGATGGGACGTGTCCATGACAACCTCATTAATTTTGTCTAGCGGAATCTTTGAAATGATGAATTGAACCCATGTGAATAGATGAGACGTGTCCATGACAACCCCATTAATTTTGTCTAGCAGAATCTTTGTGATGATGAAAACCAATTAAAATGAAAACCAATGACAAATGTATGGTCTAGTCTGACAAATTATTACAAACAAACTATTACAATCAATTTCCACCGTAGACTATCCCTATTAATTTATCTCGCAGTGCTTCCTCTGACGTGGACAACTCTCCCTTTTGAATAAAAGTATCAAAGAGTTTAGTGTTAACTATCATCTGATCGCGCTCTGATTGTATTCGGACGAGCTTCTATTGAGTTATGTTGTACTCCATTTTAGCTCTTTCATTCTCTGCAACCATTTCAGCCTTTTGAGTAGCTGCTTCGATTGCAGCCGCACACTGCATTCTTTTTTATTCTTTTGATTGTTCATCATTTGTTGTTCTTCCTCTGGCCTTTCCTTTTCCCATTGCCTTGCATTTGGCAGTTTTCACACCAATAGGCCTGGATGGATAATGCATAGCTTGAGCATCATTGCTACTACGGGGCGTTGATGGAACCCGTGATTAATATTCCACTCATTAGTTTCCTTTGGGCCGTATTGTGCCATAAATTTAGGGTTCTTTTTGCAATAGTCATAGCAATGGAAGAATAAAAATTGTTGCCCATCATTTTCATCTGCAAACAAGTTTATGCCCCATGACTTCATATCTCTTTGGCTAGAGCCACTCCCCCCCAAATGAAGTGGCGTGCGGCTTTACTTTCACATCCCACATATTTGTCGATACCGTGAGCCATTTTTACCACCGACACTTGCACGACTTCATTGACCAGTTGCCATTTGCATAATGATTCACATTGCGCATAATTTAGACCAAAATACACCGGCATTCTGACCTGTACCCAGCACACGGTCGGTGAAATGCTCGAACCATGCGCCACATAGAGCTTTATCATCCTCTACACTCCATTTGTCCCGGCTACCTTTCTTCTTTGTAACCTTACTCCCAGACACTATTGCAATTTCATTTTTTTTCTTCACCTACATCATTTTCTAAACGAATTAATCATTTTTTCAAAGGAAAAAAATGTCAAACATATACTAATTTTTAAAATATGTTTATGAATTTTTAAAATGCATGAAAATATTAAATGATATACTTGATTCTACAAATAATATACTACATTGCATACACTAGATTGCATGTTAAAATGTATATACTAAATGCATATACTAGATACGCATATTTTGCATGTTCAAATATAATAATTTTAAAATATAACAAAGGAAAATAAAGGCAATGTAAATTAATTATAAACTAGAATCTTCATAATGGAAATAAAATACATTAAAATAGGGCTTACAATCAGTAACATCGTGAGTTCCATATTGTCGCCCGCTTCACCGCCAAAATTTTGACCCGATGAACCCCGACCTCCTTGGCTTAAAAAGGCTCCCGATTCGTTTATAGCATCAAGATGTGGAGAATGAAAGCTTTGACCATATAAATTAGGGTACGAATTTTGCGATTGGGTGTTCGCATTTTGGGAAGAGTGGTTCGTGCAAGGAGGGTTCATGTATGCATTTTGGGAAGAGTGGTATTGATTTTGAGAATTCATGCATGAATGTTGAGAATTCATGCATGAATGTTGAGAATTCATGCATGAATGTTGAGAATTCATGCATGAATGTTGAGAATTCATGCATGAATGTTGAGAATTCATGCATGAATGTTGAGAATTCATGCATGAATGTTGAGAATTCATGTAGAAGTGGGGAGGGATGTTTGGAGAATTTTCACTAAATTCCGAATTTGAAAATGGATGATAATTCGGATTTTGCGAAGAATTTTTCAAATTGAAAGAATTTGGAATTACCTTATCTTTGCCCTTCGACGTTCTTCGTGGATCCATCACAAAATATGGATTACAATGTAGAAGATGAATTAGTGAGGTAGAAGTTTTGGAATTGGAAGTGGTGTGATGAAATAAGTTGAAATCATCTATATTTATAGGCAAAAAGTAGAGGAAGATGGAATAAAAAATTAAAATTGAAATTCTGAAAAAATTTAAAAATTTTCAAAAAATTACAACGGGGACACGTGTCGCAACAAGAATGGGACATGTGTCCTGGATGGATAAAGAAAAATGGGCCGCTGTTCAGCGGCCCCTTGCATGTGCTTTGCTCAGATTCTTGACCCGACATGCAGCCTCTTAAATGGGCCCTTATCAAGAGCCTCTTGAATGGTCTCTTATTAAGAGACCGCTCTATAAACCACCATTGTGATGGTTTTCTATATTATTCCATAATGAATTTACAACCAGAGAAGCACCTAGATCCGTACCAAATTATAATATAGAAAGCAATAAACATAACAGATCAAAAAAATATTTTAATTCGCACTCCCTATTGAAAATACAGAGAAAGCATCTAAGAGCATGCACAATGGTAGAGACAACTTTTGTGAGTTTTTTTCAATTAATTATTCAATCTCTCTCTTCCACCTCACCAAAATCACAAAGAGACCACTCTTTTTCCCCCTGCAATGGTAAAGACCACTCCATGGACCCTACTTGATTTTCTCTATCATACTTATTAATTTTATAATTAATAATTAATTAAATTTATTTTCTATCCAAAATAATTTGAAATGTAAAATTTAATAATACAAATTTATTTTTAATATTTAATTTTGAATATTGAATTTTAAATTTAAATTTCGACTAGATCAATTTTAATATTTAATTTTAATAATACAATTTTTGAAATATAAACGTTTGAAATATGAATTCATTTAAATAAAATTTAAATAGATTTAAATCGGCAAAATCATGACAATTTGAACAAATTAAAATAACCTAGACTTTCAGAAATATTGATCTAGTCTGACCAATTTTTAATAAGCGAGAACTTAAAGTTATGGTCTAGTCTGACCCATTGTTACAACAAATAAACAAACTACAGTCTTTAAGTTCCACAAATTAGGGTTAGTATTTTGGATCTCAATTCTTCCTCTGCCGGGTTCAACACATCTTTTTCCATCAAGAGTTGCAACATTTTGAACTGATTATCACGCTCACGTTGCACTATATCTTTTTCCTGTTGCACTCACATCTTTTCCTGCTGCTCTAGTTTCCTTTCCTGCTGCTCTAGTTTCCTTTCCTGCTGCACTCGGTCCTTTTCTTGCTCTTCTAGTTCGATTTTCCACTGTTTCACATTCCACTCATGTCTTTCCCTTTCAAGAACTAGTATCCTTTCCCGAAGTTTGTGTCTTTACTTCCAGACACTTACAACTTCATCGCATTCTTCACCAACTTCATTTTCTTAAAAAATAAAAGTGATATTTTTGATTTACTAATGTGTACACATACTAAATTGAGATGGACTACTTCACGAAAATAATGGAAAATAAACCAATTTACATAAAATAAATTAATTAAAAAAATTTATTTGAAATTTTTATTTGACATAAACTACCTAGACAAATTTATTTAATTTAAATATACTAATTTCAATAAACTATTTTACATATGATAATTTAAATATAGAAAAATTCACAATAAAAATTACATTTTAGATTCACTAATGTGTGCACATACTAAATTTAGACAGACTAAGGGCACAAATATAATTGAAAATAAACCAATATACATAAAAAAATGAATTGAAATATATTTATTTAAATTTGTTATTTGACATAAACTACTCTAGACAAATTTATTTAATTTAAATGTACTAATTTCAATAAACTATTTTACATATGATAATTTACATATAGATTCACAAATACAAACGAAAATAAACTAATTTACATAAAATAATTTAATTAAAAATTACTTATTTTTCGTAAACTAGTCTAGATAGATTAATTTAATTTGAAGATACTAATTTTACATATGTTAAAATGCATATAAAGAATTTCACAACAATATTGATGATAAAAAATCATTTAAAATGTGGCTTACCTGTGGAATATCGTGACCTTCGACTTGACGACCATGTTGACCAAGTGTAACCCACCCTTCTTGATGTAAAAATGCTCCAAATTCGTTAATATTCTCAAGATGTGGAGAATGGACGTTTGACTAACAAAATTCGGGTATGGATTTTGACTAAAGTAGTGACCTTGGGGAGAATGGTTCGGGCATGAATAGTTCATGTGTGGAGATGAGTGGTATTGATTTTGAAAATTCATGTATGAATGTTGGGAGTTCATATGAAAATTGGGAGGGAGGTTTGGGGGGCTTTGGAAATTTTCTGGATTTTGAAAATTTTGTCGAACATTCGGAATTGGCGACAAATTTTTGGAAGAAGAACAATTCGAATAGACTTTATCTTTCCCCTTCGAAACTCTTCTTGAATCCATTTCAATTTATGGAAATGAAATCATTTTGGAAGATAAATATTTGAGAGAAATAAAGAGGAGATGATATAAAGGTAGAAAGTTTGGAATTGAGAGTATTGTGAAAATATTGTGTTCATTTGACCCTATTTATAGATAGAAAAATGAAGGGATTTGAATTTCTGTAAAAAATTTAAAGGAAAAAATCTGCAGCAATTTTTCAAAAAATTAGACACGTGGCACCTTGTCATTGGGCCACGTGTCCAAAATTTAAATCTAGGTGGATGACATATCTGTTGGCCACGTGGACCAACCAGAGGTTGACACATGGCACAATGACTCTTTAAAAAATAGTCATTCTGATGACGCTGACACGTGGCCCAGTAGGGTGTTGCCACATGTTAACGCAATTTAATTTTTTTAAAAAAAGAAAACTATGTACTCTATGTGTCCCAACCAGAAAGGGACACATGGCACTGGAGGGGACTAAAAAGGGCCCGTGCATCAGCACGGGCCCTAGTCACATGAGTGGAAATGGGATGGGGCGGTCTGGTTCGCCCCAGACAATGGGCCTGGTCTCTTAAAAAGAGACCACACAAAGAGACTCATTGTGGATCTCTTGTGGTCTTTTTGGGTCTCTTTATGGTGTCCTAAAAAAAAGACCACAAAAAAGATCTATTGTACATGCTCTAACTCTGATAAGTTAGGGAAAATACCGATTAAGCGGTCATGGCCATACAAAACAACGTATAAAAGCTAGGGAAAGTCTCAAGAAAGGAAGTCTGTCCATAAGTTTATGGATATGTCAGAGACCTGTTTGAAATTAATAAAATTTGATTAATCTTTGTGGGCCAGACTCATTTAGTTCAGATCCAAAACCTTATACATCAATCTTCTTCCTCTCAGCGCCACCTCCTTCCTCTCCTCCCTGTTCGAAGAATCTGAAATCAGTGGCCCGGTAAAAATATTTTCTTCCCATTTTTTAGATTATATTCATGTTGGTTTGTTAATTTCATTCATTTGCATTGTTGGTTAGAGACCAAATTGTTGAGAAGGGCTTAGAATTTAGTTTGTATCTTTAGAAATTGCAAATTTTGGCCTGGCTTTTAAGATAGTGCAAGTATAATTGATGGGGTAATGCTGATATAATGACATCTAGGACAAGCACTGAATTCTTTTGGTTTTATTTTTTGTTTTTTTTGTGGGAATTCAATGCCAAAGTGGATTTTGATTTGTTGTTTCTATTCTAGTTCTTTGGTAGGATTTTATTTTACTATAAGGTTGTCTAAGAATGAAAATTGAGTTGGGTTTGAATTGAGTTTTTTGCTTTGTTCTATGCATCTTGCTTTTGATTTGCAAGTTCTCTTGCAATTCTTGACTGGGCCGTTTCTAGTTTATGACCTTTTGTTTTCATTTGTTGTTAGTTGTACGTTTTGAATAATGAGTTGCATCTGTTTATTATATGTTGCATCTGTTTATTATATGTTGCATCTGTTAGTATCTCGTGTGTGCTTGCTGGTTGTGTTGTTTATGACTATTTTTTAAAAAACAACTTTTGTTGGTTGTTCATTTTGAATTAAGAACTGTATTTGTTTACCTATATACTGCAACTATTATTATCCAACGTGTACCTATTGTTTGTACTGTGAATGATCTTTTTTTTCCCTCTTCTTTTGCTGATTAATCGTTTTGAATTCCGAGTTGTATCTGTTTACTTATATGTTGCACCTGTTAGTATTCAATTTGTATTTGTTAGTTGTACTGTCTATGACTTTTTTATTTTCATTTTTTGTTAGTTGTACATTTTGAATAACGAGTTGCATCTGCTTACTTATATGTTGCATATATTAGTATTCAATGTGTACTTGTTAGTTTTATTGTCTATTACCTTTTGTTTTCATTTGTTGTTAGTGGTACGTTTTTGAATAACAAGTTGCATCTGTTTACTTATATGTTGCATCTGTTTATTAAGAACCGCATCTGTTTAATTAAGAACCGCATTTGAAGTATGTACTTGTTAGTTTTATTGTGTTTGACTTTTACTTTCATTGTTGATTATTGTTCGTTTTGAATTAAGAATTGTACATGTTTCCTTATATGTTGCAACTGTTAATATCCAGTATGTATGGCTTCTTTTAGGAGTTGAATCTATACTTTTTTGGTTTTAACTTTTAAGGAATCGGACAACATTGAACATTGAACTGCACAAGACATTTTGACACAAGGAGGATTCAGATGAAGATGATACTCAACTTGAAGATTCGAAGATGATCCCCTTTTGAAGATTAATAATTTTTTATTCATTGTATCAGAGACTGTTAATTAATTTAGATAGGAATACTGTTGTAATTGTAAATTCCCTAATGGAAGATTTCTATCACGGGCACTTTATCTTCCATTATGTTTAGATGTTGAGAACCCCTCTCATGTTTGAAATTGACAAAATTTGCATGTTTTTTTACACAAAGTATGGAATGTTTTACATGTGTTGCTTTCACGCCGACAATACTTTCTGTGACCTCTTTTTTATTTTAAATTCGGAAAATCTGCTCATGTTTTTTAAAAATAAACACATCTTTTAGTGTAATCAATATATATTGCAAGGTATTAAATGTAGTACATGTGAAAATTTGAAAAAATACAAAGTATGTGGCCTTTGTTATGTTTACTATAAGAGAATACTAGTTGTAGGCTAACATGTGCATGTTTTAACAAAACATAAACGATTCATAAGGTAACTTATGCACTAGCTCATGGCTTTTTCTATTCATAAAAGGAATTGATAATTTAAAATCATATGCATTTTTTTATTTTCACAACACATGTTGTAAAGTAATTAATGCAGAGTTAATATGACAATGTAAAATTGTCAAATTTTAGTCTCCTCTATCCGTGTAAACTATAACATATACTAGTTGTAGACCAACATATTCATGTTTTAACAAAACAGAAATGATTCATAACTTAATTTATACATGATCTCCTAGAAAAGTTTCATAATTTATATTCAGAGCTTTTAAAATAAGTGCATGTTTTAATACAAACGATATGTATTGTAAGGTAACAGGTGCATAGTATATACGAAAATTTTCAGCTGCATTTATTTTATTTTTTGAATATTTGCCACATGTTTTTGACATGTTCATAGTAGCAGAATTCATATTCTGATGAATCTCCGATATCAAATAGTATGAAGAATCATTTTAATATCATATTCCGATGGTCAGAAACTCTCAACTGTTACAAGAACAAATATTTCATCTGTTCTATTGCCATACAACTCCAAAAAAACTAAAAAATAAACGCCTCTCTTTCCAATATATGATACAATGAATCGACATTCAACATTTGAACTATCTGAAAGCATCTAATACTAGCCTTATTTATGAACAAAAAATAGGTACAGTGATTCAGAATGTCATTCCTTGCTTAAAAGTTTCTGTAGCTGATCATTTCCTACAGCTTCTTCGAGATCTAATCAGTAAGAAAGAAAACCAAGAAAAGTTATCATAAAAAGAATCCTCTACAAATGAAAATCCTAAGTCCAAACCATCACAGCAACCGACATGCTTCCCATTGACAAACACTTGCGATTCCGTGCTGTGAACCTTGTACAGAGCAAATGTGATCCACATTGGCCGATCAAGAAATGCCTGAAAGAAGTGAGAATGTTTAGGAAATAGGGGGAAAAATCAGATTTTTCATTCACTGTGTTGCATTCATCCACTTACCTTTCTATCCATGGTATCCTTTACAGACATGGCCTCGTCTTCCTTTGAGAAATGGACAACCCCAGAGCCCTTTGATCTTCCCGTGTTTTTATCATATAGAATCCTGACTGGAAACAAGAATTCAAAAGCAAAAATGTGTTTTCCTTTTGGTAGACCACGAAAATTTTCAAAGTGATCATACTCTAAAAACATGTGACATTCAGTCTTAAGAAAATATTTTTCCCCTTAACCAATGATTTAGTTTTAGTTTTAGACTTTCCACATCCAACGAAGTTTGTCACATGCATGCAATTTTCAGAACTACCATTCAAGTGGTTAATCAAAGACTTTATCAGGAACATAATGTCAACTATGTCATTGTATGCAATAATGGCCTTCATCCTAAATCATTTTCATATACTATTAGAATATACCATGTTGATTTTGATTTTCCTTAGGGATGAATTTATCATTTTGATATTTCATCAAACACTTAGAGTGTATGCAATCACACCTTCAATTACATCACCAAAGGAAGAGAAGGTGCCCATAAGCAACCTCTCACCCACCGACCATGAAATACCTGTAACACAACCATGTCCCAACCCACGGGTGTACCCCAGTGGTTGGGACATGGGTGGGTAAGCCAATAATCCCAGGTTCGATCCTCGGCGGCGGCAGTGTGGGGAGTTCTTGCTTTGCAAGGCTCCCTTGTGCGCACCGAGGCAATGCCAAGCCCATGGGTCCTGGTGCTGGGCTACCGTGATTTACCTCTCATACGATGGCCTGGGTGTGGGCTGGTATGGGCCGCTGAGGGCGAGCGGATTGATCGCCTTTTGCCTGTAACACAACCATACAAACTCTGATTTAAAAATGAATAAATTTGTTTTAATGCACTCAAGAATTGTTCACGTACCACCGACAAAGAGCTTATTATTTGGAGGAATGGGGGAATCCATAGAAGAATAATGGGAGTGTGGAAACGGGCGGTGATACTGACCACCGGTGAGGGCCAAAAAGGCTCTGTGGGCAAATTGTAGACCAAGCGATCTTCCCTCACTCTATCTCAGGTTTTTCGGGCATCGCCTCCAACTTCTCCGCCTGAATCTGAACACGAAAGCGGAGTCCTCATTTTTTGCGTAAAGCCGCCAGTTGTCAGAGGAGGACATCGGAGAACAAATCGGTAAAAGATTTATGGTTGAAGAAGCAGAGAAATCGCAACTTTGATTTGCAGTAACTTGGAGAAAAAGAAGGAAGAAAGCGAGGGTTTCAAACCCAATTTTTATCTTATAACCCGACCCACAAATTTTTTTCAACTTTCCCTGATTTGCAAATTGGTCCCTGGCATGTCCATAAGCTTATGGATAGAAAGCCTGTCAGGAGACCTACTCAAAAGCCAGTATTCGCTAAAATCATACACTACCTAAGAAACATTAACCACAATAGATAAAAATAACAAACACGTGCCTGAACCTTCACAAATGCACAATAACATCTGATTTCACTGCGGTCGACGTATCAATGTCGTCACTCCCAGTGCTGCAGTATAGATGAGTGAAATGCTCTAAGAGACTAAGTGTCATAATTACAATGAACAATGGGAGGCCGTCGCCGTACCTCTCAAAGTTAATATTTATAAGCCCTAAATGCTTACTATCTACAACTAAGTAGATAGCGGCAAGTCGGGGTCATCCACGAAGAAGAGGGATCTTCCTAAGCGTTTAGGCACAAAAGGTTGATATTAGGCTAGGAGTAGATATATATACATACATATAAAAGCATGTAAATGGGGGGGGGGGGATTTGGTTGGTTGGTTGTCCTAAGTTATGAAATTAAAAAGACATGATAGCTAGCAAGGTTAAGTAACTATGCTAATCATCAAACAAAACTAAGAAAAAGGGGTTTAAAACTACAAAGATAAAGCCTTGGGGGCAATGAATATCCACTTCCAAACCAAATGTAGATCATTGAACCATTCACTCATTCTATCACATTTATTACTTGGCTTAACATGAACATACCCATCTAGCAAGAATATCAACACATTATGCACAAGAAGTTCTAAGTTCATGTTCATAGATTTTCATGCAAAGGAGCTAAGGAATTCGTCACTTTCCTAACACCCGAACATTTCAATCATAAGAAAAATTCATATTCTCAAACAACCCATGGCATAAATGATGTGAAACATACCATCAAGAATACATACATGCTAAATAACAAAGGCTTCAAGAACGAGTGAAACAATCTATTCAATACTTTAACTACTTGTTGTGAAGATAAATCTTTCATCCTTCTTAGGTAGTAGTTTGCTTTTTTTTTTTTTTTAATACAAACCACCATAAGATGGGGGGACTTTATTTGGCTCCCCAAACCTCCAAATTGGGCTTAAAACCCGTAGAATTTATCAGACAGTTAGATACATGAGAGAATTGGACAAAAGATGGACAATTTCATCGGCATAGGTATATGCCATAAACAAAAGAAGAAGCCTGTACAAAAGCGAAAGGAAAGTGGAGAGTGGCTCTCCATTCATGTGTTCGAACCGGGAACAGGAGGAGCTCTTCTGTTTGTGTAAGACTCCACACCCCAAGTGTCGACTTACACTCCAGCCTAGCCTAGCCAAAACCTGTGTTATGCCCTGATTCTTCTCCAAGAGTGGAGATTATCCATCAAAAGCTTCTCTCTCAGTTGTGGAAAATGTCTGAGATCAGTGAGATGCCGTGATTCCCTCCTTTGCTGTCCGTACTTTGCTAAAAAATCAGCAGGGCCATTGATTTCTCTGTAGATGTGGGAAGCTCGGATGTTGTTCTGCTTCATCAGGTCTGCAACTTGTCTGGCCAATTGAAGACAGATCCACGGAGGCTCCAAGTTGCCATTAATGATGTTCACTGCCGGTTGACTGTCCATCTCCAGTGAGATATTGTAATAGTCGTGTTCCATTGCTAATTGGATGCCTTGAAGGGCTGCTTGGAGCTCCACCTGCAAAGGGGAAACCCCGTGTATTAGATTGTAAAATGCCAACCTGAATCTTCCCCCAGTGTCTCTTATTAGACCCCCAACAGACGAGGAGTTTTGTTTAAAGGATGCATCAACATTCAGCTTGAATCCGACATCAGGGGGTTCCCATTTGATGGGGATAAGTCTTGTTAGTGGGGGTGGATTCAGGACAGAGATTAGTCCTCTTTGGATCCATTTGCAATCAGAGGGATTGCCAGAAGCATGTGTCCTTGCTATGGAGATTAGTCTACTGTTTGCCTTTACTTGATTCCAGGTTTGTAAAGGGGTTTTTTTAACACCCTGGTAAAGTATCTGGCCCCTAGCTTTCCACAATTCCCATAAAATTAGACATGGTAGAGAGCAGCACAGGAAAACATGGAGTTTTGGCAGATGTGATATACTCCAGTATGATGTTAATCTGTCCCATAAATTAACAAAGTGAATCTGTGGTAGTTCTAAGATAGCATGCATTTGTTTCCATATTAGAGAGACATAAGGGCATGTGTTAAAAAAATGCTGCAATGTATCCTCATGCTGACAGAAAGGACATTTTGATACATTAGTAATCCCAAAATCTTTAAGCATATCATCCATTGGCATCAAATTATTAAGGATTCTCCAAGTAAGGAAGGTAATCTTCACAGGTAAGTTTAGAGATTGTACCTTCGTCAGTGATGCAGATTCTCTATGCCTGTGTCTCAAGCTTTTATATGCACTTTGAATCGAAAACTTACCTTGCGGGTTTGGTGTCCATACCATGATGTCCTTGTCCTCAGTAAAAATGTGCTCCCTTTGCATCTTCTGTATCATATCAGCAGAAATGTATGGTGCCAAGAAAGCTAATATTGATACCTTGTTAGTGTAAAATTCTCTAACTGTCAGGTTAGGATGCAAGGGTCTGATTCCATCTAACTTATCTATCAGCATTCCATCACCCAGCCAGTTTGAATTCCAGAAACTGCATGTACCATTTCCTAGAATGATTCTAGTGTGGGATTCTGCAAATTCAGAAACTGACTTCACTCTCTTCCATACATCAGAAGTTCTTCTGTGGTTTGGAAGAGACCAAAGGAATTTGGTCCAGGGTGCATTGCCCTGCTGCATTTTCCACCAAAGCTTAAGGGAGTATGCATCTATAATGGAGTCTAAGTTTTTAAAACCTATCCCATTCTCTTGTTCTGGAAATGCCATTCTTTCCCAAGATCTCCAGTGCTTATGCTTCCTTCCCTCTGTTTCCCCCCATAGAAAATCTGAGCATAGCATTTCAATTTTTCTAAGAATGAAACTAGTTGGTTGCATCACAGCAAATACATGTTGGGGTATGGAGGAGAGTACATACTTGATAAGTATTATCCTTCCCCCTTTAGAAATCCATTTAGAGTTCCATGTATTTATTCTAGCACTTATAGATTCTAAAGTTCCAAGAGAATGTGCATTAAGTTTTCTACCCTTATATATGGTACAGCCTAGATACTTAAAGGGAAAACTACCCTCCTGCATTCCCAAGATTCTCTTAATTTTACTTTTATGTGCTCTACTGCTTTTTTCACCTGTGTAGAAGTTGGATTTTTGCATATTTACTTTTTGCCCAGTAGCCATTTCAAATGAGGTGATAAATGCAGCAAAATTTTTAAGAGACTTATCAGTTGCTTTAAGGAATATACATGTGTCATCAGCATAGATTAGATGTGTAAGTGGTGTAGTGTGCTGTGGCACATGAAACCTTGCTAATGTACCAGATTCAAATAAGGTATGGAGCTTCCTGGACATGAGTTCAGTTAAGATGTTGAACAAAAAGGGGGACAGAGGGTCACCCTGTTTGAGACCTCTTGATGGTTTAAAAAAACCATAAGAAACTCCATTAATGATAACAGAGAACCATGCAGATGCTATGTTAGACATAAGTATTCTGACTAAAGTGCCATGGAATCCCAGTTTGAGCAGAAGTGAATTAAGAGCAGGCCAGGAAACCCTATCAAATGCTTTGGTCATGTCTAATTTGAGGATAAGGTTGAGACATTCTTTATCTTTCTGCAAGAATCTAGTAGACTCTTGCATCAGGATAACATTATCTGCTATTTCCCTCCCTTGAAGGAATGCTGATTGTTCACTTGATATGAGTGAGGGCATCAGAATTTTTATCCTTTCCATCAGTATCTTGGAGCAAACTTTATTGCTAAAGTTTGAGAGGCTGATTGGTCTGAACTCACTAAAGGTTGATGGTTGTTGGTTTTTGGGGATAAGGACTATATTTGTGGAGGCCATTGCCCTTGGGATTGGTGTACCAGCTTGAAAATCCCTTACTGCCTCAGTAAGGTCCTGGGCTATGATGTCCCAACTGTTTCTATAAAACAGCCCATGGAAACCATCAGGTCCACTTGCACTATTTTCTCCAAGACTAAAGACAGCAGCTTTGACCTCATCAGTTGTGACTGGTTTCAATAGCTCAGAGTTAGTCTGGGGAGTAATCAAGGAGGGAATATCTATGAGAAAAAAGGCTAGGTTTTCTCCATGCATGTCTGTATTCTCATCCTGCAGGAGATTTTTAAAAAAACTTTCCCCTGCAATTCCAATAGCATCCTGATCAGTTAACCAGTTCTGATGCTCATCCTTAATTTTTTGTATGGACAATCTAGAGTGCTTCTGTTTTACAGACTTGTGAAAGAACTGACTGTTGCAGTCCCCATCTTTCATCCATCTAACTCTACTCTTTTGTTTCCAGAAAATGTCCCTCTCCTTAAT
This sequence comes from Rubia yunnanensis, assembly GCA_037428765.1. Classification (NCBI taxonomy): domain Eukaryota; kingdom Viridiplantae; phylum Streptophyta; class Magnoliopsida; order Gentianales; family Rubiaceae; genus Rubia; species Rubia yunnanensis. The sequence goes on along the minus strand of CM075069.1, from coordinate 55,265,977 downwards.
TTTGAATAGGAGGTTGGTTCTAGCAGTGTTGAGAGCTTCTAGGGTAGAAGGGTTATCTAGATCATCATTCTCGGCTTCCAATCTATCTACCTCCTGTTCTGCTTCTTTTATGTTTTGGAAAACATCTTTGAAAACTTCCCTATTCCACTGTTTAAGAAAGATTTTGAGCCTTTTGAGTTTGTTACAGAATTTTAACATGCCATAACATTCTATAGGCTGCTCCCAGTTATTTCTTAGAACCTGTTGGAATCCTTCTCTCATGTACCACATATTTTGGAACCTAAATGGCTTTGGGTAGATTTTAGCCTGATTATTAAAGCTTGCTAAGAGGGGGGAATGGTCTGATGTGGTCCTATTCAGTACTTGGATTGAGGTACTTGGGTAGATTTGCCTAAGTTTCAGGTTGGTTAAACCTCTATCTAGCTTTTTAGAGACTTTTTCTTTAACCTTTATTCCTCTCCCTTTTAATCTGTACCCAGTCCATGTGTAAATGTTCCCAACTGTGTGAGGTTCCTCCAGTTCCATAGCATTTATAAAGATATCAAAATCTATTATACTATCAATACTTGGACTAGAAGAACCATTATATTCAGAAAGAGTTCTAATGACATTGAAATCTCCTACCAGGAAATATGGCAAGGAAGGTAAGTTTAGGATTCTACCATACATCTCTTGTCTTCCTAGCCTTGAGTGTTCAGCATAAACAACAATTAGATACCAGTCATTTCCTGGGTTCTGGTTTTCAATCTTAAGAACAGTAAAATTTTGGTCATCATGGATTAGTTGGGTGTGTATATTAGTGTTCCACAAAATCCATATCTTCCCTGATTTAGATGCTAAGCTGGAGTGAAATTGTAATTTCTTAGTAAAGCCATCCAGGGTGTTAATTTTCTGTTTAGGCTCAATAATGGCAAATATATCAGGCTTATGAACTAGACTTAATTCTTTTATTCTTTCCACAGAGGTGGTTAGTCCATTTACATTCCATGTTAAGAGTTTACAATTCATGGGAAATGTTTTGTTTGGCAGCTAGTCTAGAACTGATTCTGTTCGGTTGAGAGAAGAAAGTAGGTTTCTTCTTGTCAACCTTGCCAGTATGTGTCTGCTGATCTACATTGGGTGTAATGGGTATAGCATACTCAGATGGCACAGAGAGAGCAACAGAAATTTGAGCAGGAACTTGTAAAGAAGTGACAATTGGTGTGGCCACATTATTCATGGGCTCCACATCCTCAATGTGCACCACATTAACATCCTGAGCATCTATATTAGCAGTTACATTCTCAAGCTCTATGTCAGGTTTATTGACTACAGTAATTGAGTTTGATACATTGTCTCTCAAATGCGAATCTTCTTCTGTTATCTTAACAACATTCCTTATATGCTCTAACACTGTCACATTCACACTATCACTAGCGATCATGTTATCATCCTCATTCATATCAAGTGATGCTTTGAAAGAAGAATTGTCTGTGTTTCTTTTTAAAGAAGAAGGTGTAAGTGAAACCTGGTTAATGAGGTTCTTTTCTGCATTGACCAGAGTGACCTCATTCTGGATGCTCACTTCCATAAGATCCATTTCAAGATCTTCAGCTTGCTCCTCTGCTTGTTCCACGTTATCCTGATCCTCATCCAAAAGTTGAAATCGATTAGTAGTTTGAAATATAATTTGACCAGAGTTACCTGTTGTCAATGGTGGTGTGCAGTCTTCCACAGAGACTCCAATCTTTGATGGACCCGATTTGGCTGGTGACTGAAAGGGGGGCTCATGACTGATCTTTCCCTTTCCTTTATCTAAAGTTGTTTCCTCCATGGTGATGGCATCCAGGAAGATATCTTCCTCCTCCTCCTGGATAGTGTGAGGGTCTATATCTTCTTTCTTTTTCCAGACCTCCAAAGGTTTCTTCCTGATTTCTTGGTGTGGTTGAGGTTTCTTAGGGGCACCACTGATTATGACTTGGCCTCTTGATACTTGCCCCTTTGCTGTGTTCTTAATAGCACCAGAGTTTGATTGTGAAGCTGCTTGTATTGTAGCCGAAGTCGTCCCATTCCTCAATCTGCAGTTTGACCCATTATGACCCAGTTTCTTGCAATCCTTGCAGTAAAGGGGGGGATCCTCATAGGTGATATTGTAATACTTATGTTTTCTCAAGGTCCCAAGTCTAACCTTGGCCGGAAGTGGGTTCCTAAGATCAAACTCTACGCTCATTCTGACTGTGGAAGGTCTCGATAAATTCTGTTGGGGTATCAGCATAAAGAAACTTTCCTAGAGACTCACCAATACCTTCTATGGCGTCAGGGTGGAAAAAGTGCGTCGGCGGTAGCTCAACATTGATCCAAATGGGTGCGAATGGGGGCTCCTCGTCGATGTCAAAATCTTTGGTCCACTTTAAGATCCTCATTACAGACCCTCCAAGATTCCATGTGTATCTGCTCCAGCAGCGATGCAGATCTTCATCTAGGTCGAAGGTGATTCTCACATGCCTCGCATCCAGAGCAGTGATTTTGAATTCTCCTTTGAATCCGATTGTCTGGAAATGGTGCCGGAGAAATGGCAATGTTGGCCGGCCTCTGGTAAATTTTCCAACTAGGGCGTCATTGAATGGTTCAGCGATGAGGTCGATTTCTTCCTCCGTGAAGAAGCAGCATGGTTCCCCTTTGTAAGATAGCTGAGGTTTGAGATTCAACTTCTGGAGCCTGGGGTATGGTTTGCCATCGGGGTTCCTCTTTGGTTTGAGGCAGTCAGCATAGGCCGATTGCGAGCTGCCTCCAGGTGGAGGAGCCGCCATGGAAGCAATAATCGGGGACAACTGGATCTAATTCAGACTGATGAAGATCAGAGGTGAGGGTTGGGGAAGAAGAAAAATGGGGAAGAAGAAGAGCAGTGAGTGTTGTGTGTGTTTCGCACTAATTTTCGCACATAGATACAGTAATTTCCAACGGTTTTCTGCAATAATTCTTAGGTAGTAGTTTGCAAGAGTGAATTCGACATCTCTTGTCAAACCTCACCAATGACTCCCTTATTACTAAGAGTATCCCATTGATGGCATTTAGCACGAAGAATCAACAAGCTTAGCAACACTTATAAACACTACACCGTGTCTAAGAATTTAACCAATTCATGCATTTACACAAGATTAGTCAAGAACGATCGACATTCATAGACCTCTCTCATTTGCTACCTAAAACAAACATGACAACGAGTTCGACATCATCACATTTATCTAGCAATTATCAACACACCAACATCATTTAAGAAGCTCTAAATCATACTCATATATTCCTAACAAGAAAAGGGGGGAAATCAACACACTTCCCCCAATCCCTAGCAAGGAATTCATACAAGTATTTCATATACTCAAGCTCCCAACAACATCAATGCAATTAACAATTAACATTCAAAGCTCAATAAATGCACAATAGCAAAAACACCAAATAGATAGATATAATGGTTCTTACTACATAGAAATGGAAGCTTCAATCCTTTGCTCCCAAGTACAAAACTAAGCTAGATAATCAAAACCCATACCATAGAACAAAAATCTACAAAGAAAGAAGAAGAAATGGAAGAAAATGGTGAAAAATTAGGGTTTGAAGCCCCCAAGTCGGGCTTAGAGCTTTGGAGAAGAAGGGGTGAAGAGGTATTTATAGTGGAGGAAAAAGGGGAGAAAAAGCGCTACTGCAGGGCTGAATTCGCGCTGTCGTCGCGAGTCGCGACCAAGCATCGCAAGTCGCGACCAGATCAGTAAAATCCAGCCCTGTTTTGTTTTGCTTCCTCCGGGTCAACCGTTGATCCGTTTTGGGAGTTCTTGTAGTCGATTTCATAGTGCTCGAGAAGAGGAATCCAATGGTACCACTCTTTAAGGCTGATTCTTCTCAGAAAATTCTGAAAACCCTGGACCATCCTTCACCCGTTGCTTTGCTCTCCTTTCTTCACTTTATCTTCTACCACTTTGTGAGTGGCCTTCAATCTTCTACCATCCTTTCGAATGGCCTTCAATAAACCACTTCCAAATGTTCATGAGAAATCTACAAATTAAGCTCACAAAAAGGAATCTAGATGCTCATGAGGACCAAAAATCCCTTAGACTCAACATAGGTTACAAAAATGAAGGATTTAGATATAAAAACTGAAAATGGTCATTTAAACCCCTTATTATGTAAACCTACGTAAATCTAGCAATCTTACACCAAAAATATAACAAAAGTGATCCTAAATACTACTAAATAATACATATAAAATGGACACATCAAACAACTAAAAATTCAAATTCCAAGTCATTGCCCTAGGAATAGTGTAAGTGCCACTGGATAAAGTTGATACTCTAGTCGAGAAGTTGTTTGATTATACCTGGAGTCTGGATGCACAACATAACTTCAGCACCGTGTTTGCAAAGCCTTACTCCTCGAAATCAAGCTTGAATAGCTAAATAGAAACCATCTAAAACCTTTTAATCCTATTGTACAAAAACCCACAGAAAGATGAACCTTGGATTGGTATACTATGGTGGGACGAGAATCAACTGGAAAAGTAATTGGGTTTTGTATTCATCCAATAATAAATGGGTCAATAGGAATTTTGTGTTCCGAATCCCATTTTCCTCATAATTCGATCCAAGAAAACCCAATTGCCGTTGATCCCAATTTGAGAAATAAGAAAAATTTCCCATTTCTTTAACTTATTTTTAGTGGGTCTCATTCACTAATTGGATAAAATATTCAAACTGAAGAGAAAGGACTAGAGAACATGGTAAAAATTAGAACAGTGGAATAAACTAGAGTTTAGAGAACATAGTTTTTGATACGATGGTTGATGTTAAAATTGATCAAGAAATAATGATAAGTTGGGCTCATGTGGAAAAAGAAATAGAGTCCACTTCAATCTAAAGCCCAAAAAAACTTGTAGAAGGAAGGCCCAAAAGAACAAGGAAACATCCAACTAGGCTGAAGGATTTTCTGGAGTGATGGAGGTTTGGTTGGTATCTTTTTGTTCTAAGTAGTGACAAGAAACATTCCGTGATTTTTTTCATGCTGGTACTATTTTGTATTTTAGCATCAAATTTGGAGAATGGTCCTCTGGAATTAACCAATTCTAGGAATAGAACCTTCTTTTGCTAGATTTTTCTATCACTGGTGCTTTCATCTTCAACCTCACCATGAATAACGAAGATGTGGTGGCCTTGGTTCAATCCATGGAGGCCAAGTTTTGGGAAATTTCTCACACTCAACTCCATGAACAACAGGAGCACTTTACGGCGTTGTTGGAGGAGCACTGTTCTTCAACGGTGGCTCAGATCTCGCAACTCACTTCCTCACCGTATTCGGACTGTGCCTCGACTAACTCTTCGCTTATGTCAAACCCTTCTTTGCATGCGGTAGATTCCTCGCTGATGGTTGGTATCCCCCACCAACCAATCATTGATCCAATAGGTTTTGATCTTCAACCCCTGTTGCGCAACCTTCTCATAGATGTGCCCCATTTCGATGGATCTGCAGTGGATGATTGGATTTACAAGATTGAGAAATTCTTCAACCTTCACTGTATCCCTCCGGTGACTCGCCTTTCTGTCATCTCTTTTCATCTCGACGGTGAAGCTTCAACGTGGTTTCAGTGGATAGAGCATGGAGGTGGATTCACTACCTGGGACTTATTTTTTACTCAACTTCGGGCTCGATTCGGTTTGTCAGTTTACGAAGATGCTTTGGGTCGAATTTCCAAACTGACCTAAACAAATACGGTAGCTCAATTTTGGTTAGAATTCGAAGGGGAAATTTCAAGGTTTGTGGCTACAGCAGCCACAAACAGCAACAATTATGGAAGACGCATTACCCTAATGCATCCTATCCTTTTTTCTTTTTTTTTTTATTTTCGCTTATGTAAGTCAGAGTCCACGTGACGAGGATGCATTACCCTAATGCGTCCTCCAATCTGCATTTTATTCCCCTTTCCTCAGATTCCAACGTTATCTTCATCTTCTTCTTCCTTTCTTCATTTTCCTCCGCCATTTTACTCCTCTTCTTCTCCGACATCTCGCGCCAAACTCCGGATCCTTCCCGCCCAGCTCCAGATCCTTCCCGCCCAGCTCCAGCTCCTTCCGCGTCCATCTCCGCCCAGCTCCAGCAAGGTTCCTTTTTTTTCATACCTCCGACCTCTATTTTCTTTTGTTGCATGTTTAATTTTTTTTGTGATATTTATATTGGTGTTTTGGTTGTTACCTAACATGTCCGGCATTGAAGAGATTAGAAATTTCCACCGTTGACCACCACTGACCACCGCTTTGGTCAGCTTATCAGTGAGTCTCAGACACCTGCCCGATCAATTTTTTATTTTCGTGAAGCTGATTGAACCTTACATTATTTTACGAATGTGTTGAGCGATTATGTATGAGTTGTGATAGAAAATTTGTTGTTGAATTTTGTGTTACATTATCATTTGTGGAGAACCCGGAATAATTTTGTTAATTTGAATGGATTGTATGATTGTGTGTAGTTTGAATGATTATGTTCAGTCGGAAGCTATGATAGTGTTTAAAAGTTATGTATAATGCTATGATAGTGTTTAAAAGCTATGATAGTGTTTAAAAGTTATGATAATGCTAATGCGTACTATATGAAGTAATTATGTGAATTGTTTACTGATTAATGTATTAAGTTTGTAGTAATAGTAATAACATTTGAGGATACAATGAAAAGGAATGTCGAATGAAAAGGAAATAAAAGTGATGTATTTGTATAATTGTTTACTGATTAATGTATTAAGTTTGTAGTAATAGTTTTGTTGGTGTGGCCGAGTGGAGTACATATTTGAGGATACAATGAAAAGGAATGTCGAATGAAAAGGAATTAAAAGTTATGTATTTGTATATTGCAGTTGTACGATGTTTTTGACGGTGTATATGTACAGAGGGGGTCAGATTAAGTTTGATTTGACTGTGGGTGTGTATTATGATCCTCCAATACCGGAATGGAATGTGACTCTTGAGAGGAGGTTGAACCACTCCGAGTTAGTTGATTTAATTGTCACGAGACTTGGCATTGCAAATGAGGGGTATATGTTGAAAATATATTACTGCTGTCCTGAACTGATTGGTTCGGCTGTATACTATCGATGTTATAATGTGGAAGATGATGAGTCAACCGCGTTCTTCTTCAACATTGTTGATCGATTGTCGTTGTCCTCCACGGTTTTTTACATTGTTATGGAACAGTTGACAAGCACTAATGACGGGGCACTGCCAAGCACGTTCATGTCGTTGTTGAGCAACATGCAGAACTTTGCCACTGTACCAAGTATACCACCACCTATTCATAGCTGAGGTTTTGAATTTGGTGAGTCCAGCCAACCTGGTGGGTATGTTCACGTGGATTGTACTAAGCCGTCCACAAGTGGTGGTATGTATGGTATGGACCATGACGAGAAGAATGTCTTCGACGATGATTACATGGGTCACATTAGCGGCCATGTTGTTCGGCATGTTGGTAGCAAAGACGATAGTGAGGAAGCTAAACTTGATGGTGTAAGTGAGGATGATCATTCCTTATCAACTGATTCGAATCCTGGGGACGAGGATGAACAAGTGGTGTGCACGAACAATGTACCCATGTCATTTCATATTCTGGCGAATCCTGATACATAGGCCTACTATAGGGATTATGGGGGCCCTGATGAGGATAGCTATGACCCAACTCATTTTGGGTCTGGAGTTTCTACTTATGTTCAAGAGACTGGTGAAGTGGAGTTGGGTATGCGATTCCAGACAAAGTCCAAGTTGGTTGAAGCTATTTCTAGGTGGAGTTCCATGGTGAACAAGGAACACAGAGTTGTGGAGAGCAGGTCATGCACATGGTATGCGAAATGCAAGGACGTTGTCGAAGGAACTGGGAATTGTCTTTGGGTTTCCAGAGCTACCAAAAAGGCTTCGCATGGCATGTGGTAGATCACCAGATGGGCAAGTAGCCATGGGTGTGTTGGTGCTGGTCGATCTACGGGTAATATGAATCTGATGTCGGTGATGATAGCCCATTCAATCCGCCACCACATTGATGTAAACCATTCATACACAGTGAAAGATGTACAAGCTCAAGTCAAGATGGAGTTCAATGTTACCCTTTCCTACAAGAAGGTGTGGTATGCTCGACAGAAGGCAATTGACATGGTATTCGGAACTTGGGAGGATTCATTTGAACAGCTCCCAACGTTTATGGATGAGCTTGTCAGGGCTAGTCTGAGCCCCGTTGTTGATTGGGCTGACGTACATGACAGAATACACGGTTACGGGTGTAGGAAATTTAAATTTGTGTTTTGGCATTTGGTCAGGCAATTGAAGCCTTTCGCCACTGCAGGCCAGTCATTAGTGTGGATGACACTCATTTGAGAGGTGCATATAAGGCCACAATGCTTGTTGTCGTGACGCACGATGCAAATGATTGCATACTCCTCATCGCTTACGCAATTGTTGATGACAAAACGAATGAAAGTTAGAACTGGTTCATGGGGAGACTGCGTCTTCACGTTGTTGGTGGTGATAGCAGGCCAATCTGTATCATATCAGATAGGCATGCTGGAATTATAAATGCAATGACACATATGGAGGAGTGGATGGAGCTAGCTGGATACTACCGAATTTTCCTGCGGCATTTTAAGTCCAACTTCCAATCAGCCAATGGCGGGAGGTTCAAGAATGTGCTTTTGAAGACTCTGGTGTGGCAGATTGGTGGTGCCAAACGAGAGAGCAAGTGGAGGGAGTACAAGGAGGAGCTGGAGAGTACAGATCCATCTGCTTGGGATTGGTTAGCACAGCAAGATAGGAGTAAGTGGTGTCTTGCCTTTGATGAAGGTGATCGGCGTTGGGGAATTCTCACAACAAATTTGTCAGAGAGTTTCAACAACTTTTTATGGCGCACACATCATCTCCCGATAACAGCTTGTGTGAAAGTGACATTCGAGCGAACAGTTGAAATGTTTGCCCAAGGGGTTATGGACGCCATGAATTGGAGGTACTTTCCTGATTCATTAGAGTTTTTTATGTGTTCACAAACCATTTTCTGTATTCTCAATTCTTTTTTGTTTGTCTAGGTCCGTGTTTCCTAAGAGGAATTGGAGAAAGTTTAAGAAGCAGGACACATGGGCACAGGGACATATCGTCATCTTGTTTGGTCATGCGTCGCAGACTTATAGGGTTGTGAAAAGGAACATTGATGGGAGCATTAGTGAAAGACAGTATACAGTCAAATAACGGAGAAGGGAGTGTACTTGTCGGGAATGACAAATATTCCGTTTCCCTTGTTCCCATGCCTTGGCCGTCTGTCGGCATAGACGTGACGATCCTGCTAGTCGATGTGACAGGGTGTATCACACGACCACATATGTGCAACAATATAGTCAGGGTTTCATGCATGTACGAGAGCCATCACTTTGGCAATGTGCCCGTTGGAGGTTGATTCCTGATGCAGAAAAGTTTCGCAATAGGAGGTGTGGACAGTTTGCGGAGAGAAGGATAAGGAATCAGATGGATGAGAGGGTGTTGGGTGAATCCAGGGGCGTCCGTAGGCATGGCCGTGCTTAGTGTCATGTTGTCATATGGTGGTTGTAATATTACCTCTGTAGTATGGTACTTGTAGTATTACTTTCGTAACGTGGAATATTTATCACATGATGTAGTATAACTTTTATTTGTTGAATGTGTATGACATGATGTAGTATAAGTTGCCTTTGTTGTAATCATTTGAATAATTAATTTTGACATGTTATAATTGTAAACAGGGACACAAAATGTATCATCCAGGACCCATGGAGGATGATTTGTTGTACCTTCATGAGGAGCATCGTGTCCGTGCATTGTACAACAGTCACTTAGAGGATGAGGCACTGCAGGTGAGGCGGTGCGATGGGGCATGCTGGACCGAAGGTATGTCTGACACAGTTATGAGTTAAGTGCATGATTTAGGATTCCAGGGACTCCTGGATTCTTCACCGATACGCATAGACCATTCACTTATCACTTCCCTAGTAGAGCGGTGGCGACCTGAGACACACACATTTCACCTGCCGATGGGGGAGGCTACAGTTACATTGCAGGATGTGGGGATGCTATGGGGTCTTCGGATCGATGGGATCCCAGTCACAGAAGTAGACATCAGTAGGCGTACAGAGGATTGGATGATAGTGTGCACGGACTACCTAGGTGCTACACCTGACCCCAATGTTATTCGAGGGGGTCATATTAGAGCAAGCTGGTTGGGAAACTTATGGCACAGTCCGTTCCCTATTCATCCTACTGAGGTACAATGTCAACAGCATGCGAGAGTTTTCATTCTACTGCTGGTTGGGGGAATGCTCATGGCAGACACATCTGGCCACCTAATTCCATTGCTCTACTTGTTGGTACTGATGGACCTAGGTGCAACACGTCAGTACAGTTGGGGGAGTGCCATTCTTGCACACTTGTACCGGTGCTTATGTGACGCTGCAATTCCACAAGTTAAATCCATATCTGGCCCACTTGTCTTGCTACAGGTAAATTAGTTGGTCAATCTACTCACTTGTACAAATTTTCCATAATATTACTTTGTATTAAATTTAATTTTATTTATTGACAGTTGTGGGCATGAGAGTGCATACCATCCATCCGACCTGCAGGTGCTCTACCAATAACAGTGACGATGAGTGCTGTTGGGTCCCGGTACGTGCCGAATTAGTCAAGAGACATTTTTTTATACCATAGTCAATTTCATATACTGGCTAATATAATTAACTCTTTTCCTCATAGGTGGAGAGCCCGTTACGATTTATCACAATCACCGATGAATGTTTTGAAAGTGTACCGCGATCGGCTCACATCTCTCAATCACAATCAGGTATAGGCCAATTTGGATTATACTTCGTGGGAAAAATTGTTTTAATTACCTAACCACAACACCATCATGTTCTTTCAGTTTATTTGGCAGCCATACACGGCAGATGTCGTGGAACAACTCCCGTGGTACTGTATAGCTAGTAGCAACAATTGGCTAGTTTGCGTTGACCTTATTTGCTGGCATGTCGTAGAGTATCATCATTCACATTGTGTTCTCAGGTAGTTCGGCCTAATCAGCCAATACCCACCCAGTTGGTCAGTAGGGATGAGTATAAACTGCTTCATACTAGAGACCGTCGAGGAAGGTCTGGCATAGATTGGATTGTCGAACTAAGAAGATATCTAGATGCTTGGGAACATCAATCTGATCGACAAGTAAATCCACTTGGGTGTGCAGATCCATACCTACCCAGCCGTGAATACATAGAGTGGTACTTTCGCAAGACGGTGACCATGATTGATCAGCTAGGACGGCTTCTAACAGCTGCAGAGGGTTTCCATGGAGACGGTGCAACCACAGAGTACTTGGTATTTCCTAAAATTCAAATATTGTCAAGAAATAATACTACGGATTTCCTCAACATTGCATATCTAACATATTTATCTCGATTCCGTAGTTGCAGGCAATGACTGAGGTGCACATCAGGTCGGACATTAATTTGGATGAATGCCCCCACTTTTCGCGGACGTTATCAGTGGAATCAATGGTGTTGTCACATGGAGTCTACAATACGCGCATCAACCCTCTAGACTGTAGTATTATCAGCCATTTGTGCACTGTGAGGAGCCTCCCCCTGGTGTGAGATATACTGACCTCAGAAGCCACCGTCAGGCTCCACCTGGTCGACAGGGAGGTCGGAGGCCGCGTGCTAGGGGCCAAACAGAACACATTGGTTCATCACAAGCTGGACCCTCGCATGCAAGTCCATCGATTGGCGGACCATCACAAGGTGAACCCTCACAGTACGACATAACTACATTAGATTACACTGCATATGTCACTCCCACAGACAGTCATCCAGACATGTCACCTACCGCTCCATTACATACATGTAGTGTTCCACATGCCTATTATAATTCGAATGAGGAGGCAGGAGATGAAATGGAGGAGGAAATACCAGAGGGAGCTCCACATGAGGAAGTACATGTGCCTACACAGATGGCTGTTCCACGACGGACATCCAGGACTATACGTCCTCCCTCGTGTGGAACGGGCAGAAAGCTTTGCAGAGGTCGTCATTAGGACAGTACATGTCATTCAACACTGATTTGCATTACATTTCACACGTATTGTTCGGCTACTGTACATTTATGCTAATTTGTACTCATTCTAACTATGCAATACTTCATTCCTACACCTATATTCAAGACTAGTTAAAAAATTGCATATCACACTGCCCTAATTTATCGTTTGACTAGTTTTCAAAATATCATCAAACAAACACAAGTCTACTTATGCGCAATCTTCACCGAAAACAATGAGATGAGAAATAATAAGTTATACATTGCAGCATTCAAGGATAATTTATTACTTAAATTCACGACTCATTTTGAAAAATACACTTTTGTTGAATTCAGGACACGATTTTATGATCGGGACAAAACTGAGATAAAATACCTGGAATAAAAAAAATTCCTTATAACGGTTATTGGGAATAAGCATTTTCCCAAATAATTAAAATTTCCCAAAAGCTTAATTTACCAAATTTACCAAATATTATACCGAAAAAAATAATGAAGTCAGCTTTGCGGACTCGTTTAAAAAATGAGTCATCTAAATAATATTCCGAAAAAAAAATTATGCAGCTTTTGAGGACTCGTTTAAAAAATGAGTCCCCTAAATAATATTTCGAAAAAAATAGGCAGCTTTTGAGGACTCTTTTAAAAAATGAGTCTTCTAAATAATATTCCGAAAAAATAAAATTAGCCAGCTTCTGAGGACTCGTTTAAAAAATGAGTCCCCTAAATAATATTCCGAAAAAAAATTAGGCAGCTTTTGAGGACTCGTTTCAAAAATGAGTCCTCTAAATAATATTCCAAAAAAAGAAAATTGCCAGCTTTGAGGACTCGTTTAAAAAATGAGTCATCTAAATAATATTCCAAAAAAAAATTGCCAGCTTTGAGAACGCATTACACAAATGCGTTTTCCACCCTCTTGTCCAGTTTCACCAACAAGCACACCAGCAACCATTTTTCAAATTTCATGCATACAACAATCTTTTTTTTTTAAATAAACCATCCTTAGATGGGGGAAATTATATTGGCCTTCCCGAGCCGTAATAAACAAAATAAAAGAAGCCAAGGCTAAGTTACTGTACAGACTGAGCGTATTGCTCTTGAAGCAACCATAAATTGCTTCCAAAAGAATGAGCTAGAGTATTTGGGATGCTATAGGATGAGCTCTCGAACTTCTTAGTGAATCGAAAAAACGAGACACAGGTCAGTCAGAGAGAAGATAACCATGAGCATATCCTCTAATTTTTGCAACAAAAAAACGAGCAGATTAGAATGGAAACTTTGGCCTCAGTATTTGAGCTTTCATTATGCCCTAATCCAATGTGAACTGATCAGGAATGTTCATTGCAAGCTCTACCAAAAGCTTGTGACTTCGAAGTCTTCAAAACTGTGCGTAATACACTTGGATTCCAGGAGACTTGTGTGTTGAACAAACAGGAGGCAGATATGAAGCAGCGACATCAGAAACCTGCAGTCAAGAGCGAGAATGAGTAGCATCCGAACTAATTAAACAAACCGTAGAGCAGGGGTGCCAATTTGATCTAGTCTCACTAACCCCTGGACAGTGTTGGGAAGTTCAGATATGGTAATAAAAGATGAATCACGTTCTAGTTGCAAACAAAGTTTAGCAAGTGAATGAGCCACCAGGTTAGCCTGTCTATATATATGTACGAGTTTGATGTCACTAAGTGATTGATGAATCTCATCAGCTAGGGAAAAGCAGTTCCAGTGACATCGGAGTGGTTCAGTAGAAAAAAGAACCGCAGAAAGACAGTCTGATTCCATGTAGAGGGGGCCAGTTAAATCATGTGAAATCTGTATGGCAAACTTAATTGCCTTCAATTCAGCTTCCAAAGGTGATAAAGCATTAGTAAATAGAGTGTAGGCTCCCCTAAAAACACCTCTAATGTCTCTAATGATCACTCCAATCCCACACTTAAAAGTATTGCATGACCAAGAAGCATCAACATTAAGCTTAAAACATGATATAGGCCTAGTCCAAGCAATTTTCCAGATTTTTGGCCTTGGGGAAAGTTTAAGGAGTGGTAGAAAGGAATGATCTGCAATACTCACATCAAGAGGCGATGCTATATGAACCGGATTTGCACTGAAGGAGAAAAAAATCTGATCTCTAATGAGTTGGAGCACAAGGGTGGAGGAAGGTTTGATAGATTCAAATAAGTATCTGTTTCTCATCTTCCAAATATTCCAAAAAGTGAAGATAGCAGCAGTACGGATCATTATAGCATGTAAAGAAGTTAGAGCTGGCAAAGTTAAGTAGTATGAAATTCTTTCCCAAACCGATGGGAAAGCTCTATCTCGGATACCCATGAACTGATGAATAATTTTCCATACAGATAGAGAGAAATCACATGTATTAAAAAAATGCTCTAAAGAATCCTCATGCTTATTGCACATGCAGCATTTAGAAGCCAAACAAAACCTCAGTTTCCTGAGTATGTTATCAAAAGGCAGCAGAGAATTTACTACTTTCCACATGAATACAGAGATTTTCTTCTCAAATCTGGGGTTCCAAAGGTGTTTAGAAGAGGAAGTCGAACCTGTGTGGTTGCATAGCAAATTATATGTATCTTTGAAGGAGAAATTCCCAGAGATACCTGGTTTCCATATTAATCTATCAGCTCTGTGGGGGAAAAGTTTTGACTCCTGCAAAGATTGATAATGTGAGATGACAGAAATGGCTCTATTTTTGTGATGAGAAGATCTTTGTTAGTTATGAAAGCAGAGACTGAACATTCAACATCAATATCCACCCTATTATGATCACACAAATCAATCAGTGAACCTACATCAAGCCAATTTGAAGTCCAAAAATTACAATCACCTCTCCCTATGATGACTCTAGAGTTAGCCTCGGCCCATACATTAACTGAACAAATTCTCTTCCAGTTAGGAGAAGTCCTATAAGATTGAGGGAGGGCTGCCAATAAATGAGTCCAGAGGGCATCACCCATTTGATACTTCCACCACAATTTAACTGAGCATGTTTTAATTATTGTGTTTATAGACCTAAAGCCTAAGCCGTTCTGATCAGTTGGGAGGCACAAATCAGACCACTTTTTCCAAGATCTTTTTGTTTTTAAGTCATCCCCCCAAAAAAATTTACTCATTTTTTTCTCAATGATGGAAATGATCAATTTTTTTGGTTTGATAACTTGCCAAATGTGTTGTGGAATGGCATATATACATGACTCAATCAAAGTAATTTTCCCACCCATGGATATCCATCTATTTTTCCAATTACCAATCTTATTATCAATAAGTTCAAAGAGTGGTTGGAAGTAAATCTTTTTAGCCGCACCAGTAAAGATTGGAACTCCTAAGTAGGTGAAAGGGAAAGAACCCAATTTCATTCCAAGTATCCTTTTAATGTGGTTCACTTTATGATCTGTAGCATGCTTACTTATGAAGATGTCACTCTTGTTATAATTGATAGACTGACCAGTGACTTCCTCAAAAATGGACAGAAAAGCCTTTAATCTAACCAAGGTTAAGTTTGTTGCTTTAAAGAAAATAACAGTATCGTCAGCATAAGATAAATGAGAGATTCTTGGAGGATTACCTGGGAGATCAAAGTAGTCTAGCTTACCAGTGTCAAAAATGTAGGTCAGGCTCCTTGAAAAAGACTCAGAAAAAATATTAAACAGCAATGGAGATAAAGGGTCACCCTGTTTAATGCCTCTAGAAGACTGAAAAAATCCCACTGCCTTACCATTAATAAGAATAGAGAACCAAGCCTGTGACAAGTTTTTCATAGCAGTGAAAATAAATTTTGCATGGAAACCAAATTTTGCCAAAATTTTATATAGAAATGACCATCTAACCCTATCAAAGGCCTTTTTGAGATCAAGTTTAATTATACAATTCGGATCTCTTCTCTTTCTGTTAATGAGTCTGACCATTTCCTGTAGATGAATTACATTATCTGAAATATCCCTACCATGTAAAAATGCTGTTTGGTTTGGAGAGATAATCTTAGGCATAATAGATTTAAGTCTTTCCATAAGCACTTTAGAACAAATCTTATTAATCACATTGGAAAGACTTATAGGTCTATAGTCATCAAATGAGGATGGGGTTTTCTTTTTTGGGATTATGGTGATCCATGTACTACTTATACCCCTAGGCAGATTAGATGAAGATTGAAAATCCTGAACAGCTAGAAGAAGATCATGTGCTATTATATCCCAAGATTTTATGTAGAATTTGGCCGTAAAACCATCCGGACCTGGAGAGCTTGATTTATTAAGGCTACACACTATCCTCTTAAGCTCCTCCATAGTGACTGGTTTTAATAGGTTCTCATTATCTTCCTGAGTAACCAGCTTGGGGATATGATTGAGAAAATGAGATGTGAATGGAGAGCAATCAGTGGGGCAGTCTTCACTGAGTAGATCCTGATAATAACAGATTGCCTCCATCTCCACATCCTGTGTATTTTCCAACCATTGACCATTTCTACCCTTATTTTTTGTAATCCTCAATCTATTGTTCTTATCTTGTACAGATTTATGAAAGAAAGATGTATTATTATCTCCATCTTGGAGCCATTTTATCTTAGCCCTGTGTTTCCAGAAATTCTTTTGTTCAGACATGGCCTTGACTAATCTTGCCCTAGCCTCCCTAAGGTTAACCAGATTATTTACAGAATCATCATGATCAGTTAAGGCTTCCTGAGCCTGCAAGGCTAATTCTGCATGTAGTACATTATCATGAATGTTACCAAAATGCTCTTTGTTCCAGCTTTTTAAGGCTTTCTTAAGTCTAACTAATTTTAAGTAAAAAGCTAGCATTCCAGAGTTATGCATAGGAGTATCCCAATCCTTCTTAATTACTTCGTTAAAATCTTTCCTCTTGTACCATGTATTTATGAACCTAAAGGGTCTCAGATTGGATGGTATATCACTACCTACAGTCAGCAGCAAGGGGTTGTGATCTGAGCTAACTCTATTCAGAATCTGAATTGTAGAGGAAGGAAAAGAAAGAGTCCATGATGCAGTG
This sequence comes from Rubia yunnanensis, assembly GCA_037428765.1. Classification (NCBI taxonomy): domain Eukaryota; kingdom Viridiplantae; phylum Streptophyta; class Magnoliopsida; order Gentianales; family Rubiaceae; genus Rubia; species Rubia yunnanensis. The sequence goes on along the minus strand of CM075069.1, from coordinate 55,248,863 downwards.
CACAGACCTCTATCTAGTCTTTTAACTGTAGGAGATCTTAAACGATTATTAGTCCAAGTGAACAGGTTCCCAACAGTGTTGATTTCTTCCAAACCTATTCCATTAATAAAATCATTAAAATCTCTAATACTTCCAAGTTTTGGAGTAGATGGACCTCTGTATTCAGTTATTGATGAAATGGAGTTGAAATCTCCAATAAACAAAGATTCAGAATGATTGAGTGAGCTAAGATCAGACCAGAGATCCTTCCTTCCTAATCTGGTTCTCAGACCATATATAAAAAAGGCATCCATTGGCTTAATGAGAGTAGAACTAGTTAGGTGAACTCCAAGAAACTGAAGATTATCATTTCTAACTGTCAGAGATATGTTTGAAGACCAAAAAATCCAGATCTGACCATTAGTTGCAGAGAAACAATTATCAAACCTCAACATTTGTCTATATAGATCACACTGTGAATTGTCATGTTTAGGCTCAATTAAACAAATGAGTTCAAATTTATGTCTGTTGATGAGATTAGAGAGTCTAAGCATAGATGTATCCATTCCTCTAATATTCCAAACCAACATTTTAATTCTAACAGTTGAACTATTCATAATGAAACATTAGAGGAGCTTTTTGATCTAGTCATAATGGTGTTCTTCTGAGCGAAAAAAGTGTCATTAGATGGTTTGCTATTTTTCATAACAGACTTACCTTTCTTCAACTTACTTGGATCAGAAGATGGGACACTGTCTCCCTGTGATTGATCAGTTCCAGCTTCAGGAGCAGTATCTAATCGGGTGGCTTCTTCTTCGGTGGCAGAGAGATCAATACGAGTGCCCTCATCTCCAGGTGATTCATCACCAGCTAAGGGTAAAAATCTATTGGACCTGTTTTTCTGCTGAGAAAAGATAAAATTTTTTGCTGCAATGATGGAGCTAAAAGGGGAAAAGGATTTTCCTCGTTTACTTGGTAGATCATCTTTGGCAAAGACTGACCTAAAAGTAGGTGGGGCAGATTGAGGATGCCTATCTTGTGTCCCAAATGATCTAGGTTCAATGGGAAAAGCTCGAGGGGAGGGAGTAGGGATTAATTTTTCAGGTTGAGGAGACAGAGAAATATCTTCTTTCTCTGTCACAACATCCTCTATGCTGCTGATTACACTGGTGGGCTTATCTACATTGCTGGAGGTAAATTTTTGAGGAGGCTCCCCAGAAGTCTTAGGATCAGCTACCAGGGGGTCAGAGTTAGTTAGAATAGACTCATTTGATTCATGCACTGCAGCTTGACTCTGCTGTTTCTTAGGAGCATAGATAAATTTCTGAGACTGATAACCCTTTTGTTTTTCTGTTATTGATATCCCTGAACTCTCTGCTCCTAAATTACCAGTCTGATTACTATTTGAGTTCCCTTTTACCTGTCCCACCGAGCCCTTCAAGTTAAATTGATTACAGTATCATTTTTCCTAGCCGAGGATCTCTTAAGCTCCGGATGCAGATAAATGCAATAACTGTCTTCATGCCCTATACATTTACAATGTAAACAATAGGGGGGAATATCCTCAAATTCTAGGGGGAGCTTTACAACATTGAATTCATTTCCATCCTCTTCGATTCCCACTCTAATGCAGGATGGTAATTTCTTTTTTAAATCAATTTCAACACACATTTTCACACAAGAAGGCCTAGACAGAGCCTCAGTAGCAGCATCAACTTTAATAAAATTTCCAATTTGGTTACCCATGATTTCAAGCATAGCTGAATTATAAAAATAGATTGGGACATGAGGAATTGTTACCCATACCGGGACTATGGATGATTCTGCCTCTGGAGAGAAATCAGAAGTCCATTTCAATACCTTCATTTGGACATTGTTGAAACTCCAGTGACCCTTGAGCCAGAACCTCTGGTAGTCTTCTTTTTCCTGGAAGCGAACTAGGACGTGCCGGAAATCGATAGATCCTATTTGAAATTTGCCTTTGAAGCCTACAGAATTAAAGGATTCGTTTAGTTGGACCATAGAAGGCTTACCTCTAGCAAACTTACCGATCAGAGCATTCCGATAATGGGAGGAGAGAATGTCTGCATCCTTGCGACTGACAAGGCATGAGATTTCTCCTTTGTACTGAATTTTGGGGATGATTTCCGGGTTTGATGGAAGGGAAGCTTGTAGTGGCGGAGGTCGGTTAGCAAGCGCTTGAAGGAAGGATTTGGTCCCCCCTTGGCTTTGATCGGCCGGCGGGAGAGCCGCCATGGCGGCGGCGAGAGGAAGGTGAAAAGGATATGACCGTTATCAGTTAAGATGTCTGAAAGGAGAGGAGGAATATGAAAACGACAGAGAAGTGCGCGTTTTGGCTAAATTGCACCAGATCTCACGTAGCTACAGTGGAAAACGAGAGCGCTTGACAGTTAGATCTCACGTGATGCATACAACAATCAAGAACTCAATTTGAATCCCTTATGTTGCGTATCACTGGGATTTCTAATTCACTGTTCTTAAATTTTAGGATTTGGGGACTGAAACCGGAGATTTTTTGGGAGTTGCTGCTGAACCCTCCCTCTTCGCTGCCGGACGCAATGATGAAATCCCAGTTGTTTGAGGAACGCCATAAGGATTGGCTGAATAGCTCACGTCGTGAGACATTTCGAACCCCTGTTGGCGCTCTGGGAAGAGGTGGGGATCCATGATTTCTTAGCGGTGCTCGCAACTCGCCTCTTCTTGTCACAGTTGGTTCAAGGGTTGGCCGTGATAAACAACCGTCTTTCCCAACTCTTGCGTTCACCAGCTCGTGCTTCGAGTGAGCAGCGCCTTGGTTCGACGTCTAAGCCCAATAGAGGTTAAGGCTAAACGTGATCAGGGTTTATGTTTCACTTGTGATGAGAAACACAGCTTTAATCACTGCTGTAAGAATCGAGCTCATTTAATGTTCACCGATGCTTTGTTGGATGTTGACAACACCTCGCCTCCTATTGAACTTTTAGCTCAGACCGATTAAGATGAGCTCGAAGTGAGTCTCAACACTTTGTGTCAATAGGATGATCCGAGTATCTTTTGTATCTATAAAGTTTTGGGTACTGAACGTGTGGAGGTTCTCATCAACAATGGTAGCCACAATAACTGTTGGACATATATTGATTATATCATACGGAAAATCAAATAACAAAATTGAACGAGCAATTAATATATGCAAGAATAATAATTTTTTATTAATTATTCAAGCATACAATCGAAAAGCTTAAATTACAAATAATCAAAGCATAAATCATGTTTCAAGTAATTACAAATTGATGGAGTTACGAGTAACACTCGCTGCCCTTGAAACGAATGAGTCCCGTCGTGGACATCGTTCCCTAGGATAAAACCATCGAAGGTAACAATTAACACGTAAGAGTTACCTCGGATTCACGCAAGGCCCGAAGGACTATCACCTTGACAGAGCATCAACTGGAAACTTCGAGAAAGACAGACAGAAGACTCAAGTTTAGAATATGGAGGAACTTGAGAAATGGTGTGTTTTTCTGAATAACTTAGAGGCTCTATTTATACTGCTCTAAGAGACCCTAATCATGGAAACATGATATTCTGATTTTCTGTAATTAGAGAAGAATATTCTCCAATCACCAACTCACCAAATCCGAGACATTCCACGAATACTCGAATAAAATCTGCTGGAAATGGAAGAAATATTGGCACAAATATTCTTCATCGTATTAAATATGGTAAACCGCATATTTATTTAAGACAAGATATCTCACAAAATATGGAAATATTTTGTTCTTATCTCTTAAGAATTACACACAAGCAATTCCATATATACTATGCGGTTGGGCCTTCCAGAGACTTCCATGCGGTCCATACGCATTTTGGACAGTTCAGAGAAAATTACCCAGGCCAATTTTCGCCTATTGTTTTCCTCTTTCAAGAGTGATATTTAAAACATTCATATCTCATTCACCCTTGATCCGTTTTGAGAGTTTAAATAGTCGATTTTATAGTACTCGCGGAGGAGAACCCAAAAATGACATCCACCGACCCAAAATCCATTTGGGTCCCACTCAAACGAAGCCCAAAAAGTTGACGAATTTCAACCTTTAACCATCATTTTCCAACAATCCCCCACATGAATAGATATTGATGTAGGAATCAGAACAATCACATCAGACACGGAGTTTGACTTGGTGATAGATTCATTTCGATGGCATAGATGCTGCATAGGATAAGTAGGTGTCACCCTTTGAACTTTCCCTTGAGAGAGTACACTTAGCCCACTGGTTAGGAAGTAGACGCGATGTTCTTGAACTTCCCCAACCGCTTGTGTGAACGACAATGCACTTCCCACAGACATCTTTCCTAGCCCTTGCGCTTTCCTCGGTTGTGTCCATTAATCAGGCCATGGCACACGCCTAGTTCTGTAAGGTTTCTAAAGAATTGCGTCCCAACAATTCCCTTTCGAAGCGGCCACACTTCTCGCTTACATAGGTGATTCTTGGTGTAAGAGCAGTTCCGTAAACTATTGCGCTCTTTCGAGTACTACATACTCGATGCCTTGAATCATTAAAAGCAACCTAATGCTTAACCTCCATTCACATCACTGTTTCTTCATCATAGGAATGCGACAGGAGGTATGAAACCCCCACAGTGATCGCGATGGGTCTTTGCAGTTTAGTTGTCCCTTTGAACCTAGATCTTGGGATCTCCAGTCACATAGGTTGGGTGTCCACGTACGTAACCCACCATTTATTAGACTTAGTCATATTCCTTTCGATGAGTTCTCAACTAACTCTCGATTTAATTTCTTCGTCAAGAAATCGATTGAATCCTTTCGTCAAAGAATAACAACTCTTATCATATTGACCTTACGTAGTCAACATCGATAATTCTCGTAGAGAGTAGTCGTCCAATGGTAAAGTGTCTATGTCGAGACACACCATCATCGATATGGCTTTAAGCTACAAGCTTTACGCTACACCAATACGCATAAAAGTGCTTTGGTCATCCGAGGGTATATCTTTCCCAATTTTGTCCAACACGATGGACTTAGATTCCTCTATGAATCTAGCAAGAGAGAACCATTTCTCTACACAACTCAAGCCATATCCACGAGTCTCACACACAGCTTGTTTCCAGTGATCTTTTTTAGATTACTCGTGTATCATCTTACTATCCATTGTAAGAATAGTCTAATGTGCACTTTAATAAGTACAACAGACTATCAATGACTCTTGAGTTATCTTCTTAAGAGACACCTCACCTTTACAAAAAGGTAACTCATAATGTTTAGAGTCATTCCATTGAATACGACATATCTCCAAGAGACTCAATCATCGTATCAATTTTACTATCAATGAGAAAATCATAAATCAAAGACATAAATGACATGGTCATTTTTCGTGTCTCTTAGCGTATCTGCCTTCATCAAACTCATTGATTAATATCACTGGCTAGAACAATTAGTTTGGTCACATGATGGATCATTTAGGAGCATTGAGCTTTTCATTTTTGCTCTATTCAGATTTTAATATCTAAGTCTCCAAATAACCATTTAGGTCCATTAGATGTACTTCTAGCTTTCACAAAACCTTGATAGCAAGTACCATCACCCTTGGACTCATTCTCACGTCTAGAGAACACCCATCAAGTACACAAATATACTTACTAATTGTTCAAATCTACTAGTACTCTAGTGATTTTCACTCATGGTAGATCAATCTCTCTATTGATCACCACTTTCCACAAAAATTATTTCATGGAATCTCGTTTCCTTCGTTGGTTTATCCCTGATCCTTAATGATTTCATCTATTGACTCTTAAGTCCATTTAAGATAAATCAAGATCTTTAACAGATACTTCCACAAAATACACTTTCCATCAAGATATATTTCTAGTTTCTGCATAATATTTCTTGTGAATTTCAAGAAATTGATAGCACTTCAACATTGTGCATATCTAGTAAAGATACTGTTTAAGTATTACTTTTACTACATTCGCAATATGCCAACCCACACATTCGAAAGAACTTTTAGGATGGCTCTATGAGGAGCTTTATTTTTCTCCTTCTTGGGGTATCTTATTTAAAAGATCGCCAGCCAACTTAAAGGCTCCCCCACAACGCTTGATCATTTCTAGCAATTTCCTTCAATCACCAAATGACCTTGCAAATGTCTACATTGTGAATCACATTCCCCATAGGATTCTATGTATTCACATCATGGTCACAGATAACCTCATATGTTTTCTATGCATCACGTAAGTGGTTTCGTTAATATACAAACCCAACTTACTAAAAGTCCGTGTGTTCAATAATGAATCGAACACTAGATTCTTACCCATAAAATTTCTTTTAGGGCTTGATCCTTTCAACAATCAAAACACCTTCATGTATTGATCTTTTATCGTGAAAGTCTCTCTTATTCCTTCAACTCCCTTGGAATTAGAGATAACTAAACTTTCCGATCTCAATTAATCATTCTTCCTCGCATGACCAATACCACAACCGATGCAGTATCAATCAATCGAGGATTCGATTAACTCTCACTAGGGCGCAGTGTGAGTTTACCAACTCCACACAATTTCATGCCCATTTTAAAGCCAAGCTTCAGTACAACTGTACTTTACTTTCAGACTACTCAAATCAAACTTGAGTGTCTTTATGCTCGAAACACATTCAAGTCCATTGCTCAACTCAAGTTTGAGTGCACTGCTCGACTTGATTTCGAGTTTACCCTTTTGGTTCGAGTTAAAGTCCTCCCGACTTGATCAACTTGATTCAAATCTCTCGTGGTTACTTTTTCACTTCAAGTACCTATCAAAATTCATATCGTCGTTGACTTTTTAGGTTTTCGTCTACCCCACACATTGGGCTGGTTTATACACATGTTAAGTTTCTCAAAAACTCGTGTCTTGGGGTTCCTAGACCAAATGTCTTAGGATTACTCATCTCAGAATTCTAAGGCTTTCCAACCAAAAATCTATAGAATTGACCAAATGTCTTGGGATTCCATATCTCATGATTCTTAGATTTTTCAACCATAAATCAAGAGATTTGACCAAAAGTCTCGGGATTCCCATTCTCAGGATTCTTAGTTTTCTCAACCAAATTCTTGAGATTTTCCCCTCAATTCTTTGATTACAAATAATCAAAGGTTTTTAGCATAGTCATGATAACTCATGCTTTAGGGTTTATACCATGGTTCACAAGAACCAATACCCTAGACATAGTTGTAAACTAATGTCTTCACGTTCACATTTATCAGGTCATACAAAATAACCAGAATATGTCGAACTTCGAGCTCATATGCTCTATCTGTGCAATCTAACAATTGTCACTCGTGAGCCATATGCTCGTAAGCGATCAATCAAGATAGCCAATTATCGGGACAAGCCTTGTCAAACCTTTCATTGCATCAAAAGGGCACTTTCCCAAACAATTAATATAATTATAGCATATAAAGCATAACACAATTTTAGACACAACATAGATCTAAAATTTTTGTATATGCAGCTAAATCAAGTCCCTAAATGAACGAGAATACATCATGGATCAAATAACCCAATGTCACATACTTCATTCATGCACGAATATATTACACTCTTGCCGAGAGATGTCATGTTTAAGTGCAAATGAAGTTTACCATTTTATCGCATGCGGTTCTCAGACCAAGCATATAAAAGTCATGAATCACTAGCAGCACATTTGAACACAAATATGGTTTAAATCTTTAACCAATATGAGCAGCCCACATCACCAAATTATTATACCATGCAAAATAGGTATTTCAACATTTGATCAAGTATTTAAACAAATACTATAGCATTTCAAGGGCTTTGAAAATTAAACATGTCTCATAATTTCCAACCATATGCACTGCTTTCATGTAATTGAATAATAATGTCTGATCCCATATTTTAAACTCATGGCATTTTTTTTCCAGTAAATTTAATTCAATCTTTCATGCAAAGAATCAAATATGATTTCTTACCATATCAACATTTAATCTCATAAGCATGAATATCACGGAATTAGCATATTTCCATAATTGCGCCATTTAATTTAACATACATGCTCAACTCATTTTCCCACATAATTAAGGGATTAATATAACCAAATCCATTTACTATCAAATTTGATAGCCTTAGTGTACTGGACATATACGTGCAAATATTATTCACATAACTCTCTTTGTAACAAAGTCATGTTTACGTCCAGATTCACGCAAATGGTTATCAAATATAATCCAAACAATATATGTATACATAGCATATGCCATGATTCACTTTAATTAACGTGTATACGTACCATAGTTTGCAAAACCGTGGTTACACTCTTGATTCTTTCATGTTGCCAAGCAAATCCTGCCGTATCTCCATGCCTAGTTTCCCTTCCATAAGAGATATACAACTGTGTATACTCGGATTCACCAATGCGTACATACAAAAGATTTCCATCGTTAAATATATGTACAAATCTCAAATATCGTAGTATAATATTTTAAATAATTATACATAACAAATTGCTCATTATGATTTTGTTGTAAATAACCAAAACCATTATCATGCATAATTTTGCAAACATACAATTTCCATAAAGCATGCAATCCCATGTGATTTGCGCAGAATTACAAATCATATGCATATTTTCGATAAATATGGCATGCAGATGGTATGCCGATTAATGAATATATCAAGCAAGTCGAGCAAGTACTATATGCATTATTACCTTACATAAATATTCTGCAAGTAATATATGCATACCATATTTATGCAAGCATTATTACCGCATGATTATTTTGACTACATCATGATTCTTCACGCATGCATCTTTTGACCAAATCAATATAAATCAACAAATATCATTCGTTTCAAGACTGTTGGACATATATTGATTATATCATACGGAAAATCAAATAACAAAATTGAACGAGCAATTAATATATGCAAGAATAATAATTTTTTATTAATTATTCAAGCATACAATCGAAAAGCTTAAATTACAAATAATCAAAGCATAAATCATGTTTCAAGTAATTACAAATTGATGGAGTTACGAGTAACACTCGCTGCCCTTGAAACGAATGAGTCCCGTCGTGGACATCGTTCCCTAGGATAAAACCATCGAAGGTAACAATTAACACGTAAGAGTTACCTCGGATTCACGCAAGGCCCGAAGGACTATCACCTTGACAGAGCATCAACTGGAAACTTCGAGAAAGACAGACGGAAGACTCAAGTTTAGAATATGGAGGAACTTGAGAAATGGTGTGTTTTTCTGAATAACTTAGAGGCTCTATTTATACTGCTCTAAGAGACCCTAATCATGGAAACATGATATTCTGATTTTCTGTAATTAGAGAAGAATATTCTCCAATCACCAACTCACCAAATCCGAGACATTCCACGAATACTCGAATAAAATCTGCTGGAAATGGAAGAAATATTGGCACAAATATTCTTCATCGTATTAAATATGGTAAACCGCATATTTATTTAAGACAAGATATCTCACAAAATATGGAAATATTTTGTTCTTATCTCTTAAGAATTACACACAAGCAATTCCATATATACTATGCGGTTGGGCCTTCCAGAGACTTCCATGCGGTCCATACGCATTTTGGACAGTCCAGAGAAAATTACCCAGGCCAATTTTCGCCTATTTTTTTCCTCTTTCAAGAGTGATATTTAAAACATTCATATCTCATTCACCCTTGATCCGTTTTGAGAGTTTAAATAGTCGATTTTATAGTACTCGCGGAGGAGAATCCAAAAATGACATCCACCGACCCAAAATCCATTTGGGTCCCACTCAAACGAAGCCCAAAAAGTTGACGAATTTCAACCTTTGACCATCATTTTCCAACAATAACTTCATACAGGCTGACTTGGTTACAAAGCTTGCCATCGCTTGGGAGCCAACATAGAGATTCCGGGTTTACATGGGCAATGGGAAACACTTAGTGTGTGATCACCGCTTCCCTGGGGTTTCACTTATGCTTCAGGGTCATTATTTTCCAGTTGATTTGTTTATTCTGCCAATATGGAGGTTGGATATAGTTCTAGGTAGCCAATGGTTGCATACTTTGGGTCCCTGTATGCATGATCACATAGCACTCACTTTGGAGTTCACTTGGAAGGGCATGAAGACTATACTTGTGGGTAGTAGAACCAAACCTTCAAAGCAGCTCTCTTATCCTTAGGGCATGGGCAGTGGTGGTCTCTTAAAATTAAAAGACCGCTTAAGAGACCGAAAACCACCACAGTGGTGGTCTTTTAAGCGGTCTCTTGTTAAGAGACCACGGACCGAGCTCTTACTAAGAGCCCGGCCTCTTGCCAAACGCGTCTGACAAAGCACATGCTTCGCCCGCATTTTTTGAATTTTCAACGGGTGGGACACGTGTCGCCACCTGAGTGGGCCACGTGTCCCACTCAGCCTCTGGTTTTTTTTTTTTTAAATTTTCCGTTGCTGACACGTGGCACCCACTGGTTGGGCCACGTGTCAGCAACGGTAATTTTTTCCAACGATATCAGCTGGGAATTCTGGGGGACACGTGGCCCAATACGGAGGCGACACGTGTCCCCCCCAACGGCTGTATAACGGGTATATTTTTGAATGGGACACGTGTCCCATTCTGGTGGCGACACGTGTCCCAGACGAATTTTTGCATGAATTTTTTTTTTTTTTAAATTTCTGTTACAATTTTTAAATTTCATTCTCCCACTTTTTTTGCCTATAAATATGGACCATTTCAACTCATTTCACCACACCACTTCCAAATCAAATTCTCTTATCCCACAAATTCATCTTCTATATTGTTATTCATTTTTCGTGATGGATCCACGAAGAACGTCGAAAGGCAAAGATCGGGTAATCCCAAATTCTTCCGATACGGAGAATTTTTCGCAAATTCCGAATTATCGTCCATTTCCATATTCGGAATTTAGTGAAAATTCTCCGAACATGCCTCCCCACTTTTATTTCAATTCTCAACATTCATACATGAATTTTCAAAATCAATGCCACTCTTTCCGAAACGCATACATGAACCCTCCTTACCTGAACCACTCCCGAAATGCGAACACCCAATCGCAAAATTCGTACCATAATTTGTATGGCCAAGGCTTTCAAGCTCCACATCTTGATGCTGTAAACGAATCGGGTGCATTTTCACCCCGAGTAGGTCGCGGTTCCCCGGGCCAAAATTTTGGGGGTGAAGATGGGCGACAATATGGAGGTCACGATGTTACGGACGGTAAGCCCTATTTTAATGTGTTTTATTTCAATTATGAAGATTGTAATTTATAAATCATTTATATGCATATATTATATGCATTTTAATATGCAATCTAGTACGTCATCTAATATGTTCGTTTATTTTAACATGTCATGAACATAATTTGAAAAATAATATATATTTGAGATTTGTTTTGCTTTGAAAAAATGATTTATTCTTCTAGGAAATGATGTAGGTGAAGGAAATGATGAAGTTGCAATTGTGTCTGGGAGTAAGGTTACGAAGACGAGAAGTAGCCGGGACAAATGGAGTGTAGAGGATGATAAAATCCTATGTGGCGCATGGTTCGAGCATTCCACCGACTGCGTGTTGGGTACGGGTCAAAATGCGGGCGTGTTTTGGACTAAAATTATGCACGATGTGAACCTTTATGCAAATTCCAACCGGTCAATGAAGTCGTGCAAGTGTCGGTGGTCAAAAATGGCTCACGATATTGGCAAATATGTGGGGTGTGAAAGCAAAGCCGCACGTCACTTTAGTCGGGCCGGGAGTGGGTCAAGCCAAGGAGACATGAAGTCATGGACCCTGAACTTGTTTGCAGATGAAAACGACGGACAACAATTTTTGTTCTTCCATTGCTATGACGATTGCAGGAGGAACCCCAAATTCATAGCACAATATGGCCCAAAGGATACCGATGGAGAAGAATATTCACTACGGGGGGTGCCATCGACACCCCGTGGTGGCGACGATCCTGAAGCTATGCAATATCCATCCAGGCCTATTGGTGTTAAAGCCGCTAAATGCAAGGCAAGGGGGAAAGGAAAGGCCAGGGCAACAGCAACAAATGATGAAAAAGAATCCGCTAGAATGCAGTGTGCGGCCGCAATCGAAGCAGCTACGAAAAAGGCTGAAATACTTGCGGAGAGTGAAAGAGCTAGAATGGAGTACAACATAGCACAGCGGGAGTTCGTTGAAAAACAATCAGATCGGGAGCACCTGATAGCTAACACTAAACTCCTTGATGGTTTGATTCGAAAGGGAGAGTTGTCTGCAGCAGAGGAAGAACTACGAGATAAATTAATTGGGGTAGTCTACGGTGGAAATTAATTGTAATATTTATTTTTTGGTCAGACTAGATCAATATTTATTTCTTTCCTATTATTAATTTGGTCAGACTAGATCAATATTTATTTATTTCATCATTTCTTTTTAACCGGTTCAGTTCCAGGGCTCATTTCATCATTTCCAAGCCACAAGACCAAAATTGTAGCACTTGTCATGGACACATCCCATCCACTCACATGGGTTCATTTCATCATTTCCAAGCCACAAGACCAAAATTGTAGCACTTGTCATGGACACATCCCATCCACTCACATGGGTTCATTTCATCATTTCCAAGCCACAAGACCAAAATTGTAGCACTTGTCATGGACACATCACATCCACTCACATGGGTTCATTTCATCATTTCCAAGCCACAAGACCAAAATTGTAGCACTTGTCATGGACACATCTCATCCACTCACATGGGTTCATTTCATCATTTCCAAGCCACAAGACCAAAATTGTAGCACTTGTCATGGACACATCCCATCCACTCACATGGGTTCATTTCATCATTTCCAAGCCACAAGACCAAAATTGTAGCACTTGTCATCTATATAAATGGGTCATTTGTTTACCTTTCATTCCAACCCCGAATTTCAATTCTTCTACCAATTCCCTTCTTCATCCCAACCATGACCTCTTCTAATTCCCATAACAACGATGATGAGCTTCACTTTGGAGAATCATCAAACCCATCAACCTATGATATTCCCGGTTTCCTACCTGACCCCGATCCTGAGACAATGAACTTCTTCTTAAATTTGCCAGAAATGGCTAAACAATGGTACGCAGCCATAGAGGACGAGAGTGCTCAAACTTCTCCAACCTTACCAAAGAAAAACAGGAATCATATCAGAAGGGATCGTGTTCGAGCACAGGAATTACTCCAGAGGCAATATTTTGCTCAACCTCCTGAAAGAATGTACGACGACCGACACTTTCGTCAAAGGTTTCGCATGCGGTGAACTGTATTCGAACGTATAGTGGGAGATGTCACCAACTACGATCCTTATTTCATACAAAGGCCTGATGCAACCGGTAATCAAGGATTTTCACCACTTCACAAGTGCACGGTGGCAATGCGGAATTTGGCATATGGCTGTGGATACGACCAACTGGATGAATGCTTACAGATGGGCAAAACGACGGTTAGAGAAACGGTGTCTCATTTTGTGAATGCAATCATTGCCGTATACCGTCCCACATTCCTCAGACCAACAAATCAGGAGGACATTGCTCGCCTGATGCACGTGGCACGTGGACGTGGATTTCCAGGTATGCTTGGTAGTATTGATTGCATGCACTGGGAATGGAAAAATTGTCCTGTAGGTTGGAAGGGGCAATTTCAGGGTAGGAGTGGACGTGCCTCAATTATTTTGGAAGCCGTCGCCTCCTACGATACATGGATATGGCATGCATTTTTTGGTATGGCCGGGTCAAATAATGATATCAACGTTCTGGACAAGTCACCATTGTTTGACGACGTATGTGAGGGGAGAGCTCCACGTTTTCCATACGAAGTCAATGGTCGGACCTACGATCAAGGGTTCTATCTTACAGATGGAATCTATCCTAAGTGGGCGACTTTCATGCCAGCCTATATGGCTCCAAATGACCCCAAGAAGCAACTCTTCACAAAGCGTCAAGAAAGTTACCGTAAAGACGTCGAACGTGCTTTCGGTATTTTACAAGCTCGATTTTCCGTGATTCGCAACCAAGCCCGATACTGGAATGTGGAAACGTTGGGCAACATTATGATAGCTTGTATCATACTGCACAACATGATAGTCGAAGATGAAAGAGACACATATGGGTTGCAAGTTCAACCAAATGATTATGACCAAATCGACGACTCTCCTTGGCATTATAATGCCGAGCGGCATGCTGATCTTCCGACTTTCAGGCAAAACTGGAGGGATGTGCGCAATAGAGCTAAACATGACCAGTTGAAAAATGATCTTACAGAACATCTTTACCAGCATCTGGGTGGTCAAGATTAGGGTTACGACATAGTTTCGTCATCCGTGTTTTTTTGGTCAGGCTAGATCAATATTTATGTGTTACCTATTTTTAATAATTGGTTGGATTAGACCAATATTTTGATTTCTAAATTGTAATATTAGGATGGAGATGATCAAAATTTTATTTAGTATCGGAAGTTATTTTCATAGTTGTTACAATTGGTTTCGCGCACTTTTTATGTTTTCCATAATTATTTTAGTGGTGAAGATTTAAAAAACGAATTTAAATTTAAATATTTAAACATTGTATTAAATTTATATTTAAAAATGAATTTAAGTTTAAAAATGAATTTAAGTTTAAAATTAAAAACGAATTTAAATTTAAGAACGACTTTAAGTTTAATTTTAAAAATGCATTTTAATTTAAAATCGAATTTAAGTTTAAAATTAAAACGAATTTAAATTTAAGAACGACTATAAATTTAAATTTAAAAATGAATTTAAATTTAAAAACGAATTTAAATTTAAAAACGAATTTAAATTTAAATATTTAAACTTATTTTTGGTGGTCAAATTAATGAGTAGGATAGAGAAAATCAAGTGGGTTCCATGAATAGTGCACAGTGGTCTCTTAACCATTGTGGAGAAAAAAAGGGGTGGTCTCTTAAGTGGTCTCTTAAGCTGAGGTGGAAGAGAGAGGGAAAAAAATAATATATTTAATTGGTAAGAGACCGGTAGTGGTCTCTACCACTGCCCATGGCCTTAGTTCACTGCCCTACTCTACCAAGATTCTGTGAGTTCAATGTTCGAAGTCTTGCCACTCACTCACCGTGAATCTATTCCTATGGTAAATGAGGAATTGTAACTCTCTTCTTCGATTCCTATGGTGGCACATGCCCTCTTAGTTAAATACCGTGTGGTATTCGCCCTACCTCGTGAATTACCACCGATGCGGTTGGTTGATCACAGGATTTTCTTGCAGCCAGGGTCTACCCCAGTCAACGTCCGACCATATCGATACCCCTATTATGAAAAACTAGTTAGAGATGTGTTGAATGATGGCTTCATCCATCCAAGTACGAGCCCCTTTTCTTTGCTGGTGTTATTGGTTAAGAAAGAGGATGGGACATGGCATTTTTGTGTCGGCTATCGAGCCCTCAACACCATCACAATCAAAGACTGTTTCCCTATCACAACCATTGATAAGCTGCTCGATGAATTGGGTAGAGCTACAATCTTTTCGAAGCTAGGTTTACACTCCGGGTACCACCAAATCCGTATGGATAGTCACGACATTCACAAAACAGTGTTTTGAACTCATGAAGGCCATTATGAGTTTCTTGTTATGCCTTTTGGTCTATCAAACACTCATTCGACCTTCCAAGCTGCCATGACCGATCTCTTTCGCCCTTTCCTTCGTCGCTCTGTGATTGTCTTCTTCGATGACATCCTCATTTACATCAAAGATCCTCTCAGCCATGATCGCCTTCTTGAGGAGGTTTTGCAATGTTTTGAAGCTAAGTCTTATTTCGCAAAAGAGAGCAAATGTGCGTTTTTCGTCGTTCAATCGACTATCTTGGCCATGTGGTTTCAGCTTCGGGCATTAGCGCCGATGAATCCAAAGTTAATGCCATGCTCCATTAGCTACAACCAAAGACAATCAAATAGCTCCAGGGTTTTCTTGGGCTCCCAGGCTACTATCGGCGATTTGTGGCTCATTATGCTACCATAGCTGCACCCTTAACTGATCTTCTTAAACACGATAGTTTCGAATGGATGACCGAGGCTTCAACAACTTTTGAGGCTCTTAAGAAGGCAATGACTTATACGCCAGTATTGTGTCTTCCAGATTTTACTCAATCCTTTGTTTTTGAACTGATGCATCGAAAACTGGTGTTAGAGGCGTTCTTATGCAAGAGGGACATCCTATTGCTTTTTTCTGCAAGAAGTTAGGTCTGGGATTGTTGGACAGCTCCACTTATGTCCGTGAGTTACGAAATGTTGTTGAGGCAGTTTCTGAATGACGTCAGTACTTGCTGGGACATCTCTTTATCATCTGAGCTGATCACAAGAGCTTAACGGGCTTGTTAACTCAGGTGATCCAGACACTAGAACAACACCACTATGTACAAAAGTTGATGGGGTTTGAGTTCACTATTGAATACAAACCTGGTGCAGAAAATGCCGTGGCTGATGCATTATCACGATGTGACGAGCAGGATAAAGCATAATTTTGTACGGCAATTTCCTCAGGTACGTACCATTTTCTTGATGCTTTGCAAGCTGAGCATGTGATCTGTGATGAAATACAGGGTATTATGAAAAAGTTAAAGGCGTCTCCTGGTGATAAAACACCTTTCTCTGTCCGCGACGGCTTGTTATTTCACCGGAACAGATTATACTTAGGGGCTACTTTAGCTCTTCAAGTGCCATTGATATGCGAGTTTCACGACACTCCGTTGGGCGGATATTCTGGGGAAATTTCTATGTTTGTGGCTACAGTAGCCACAAACAGAAGAGAATAGGGAGGACACACGTAGGAAATACGTCCTCTCCTTCCCTTTATTTTTTTTTATTTTTGATTATTAATTGAAAGCGGTGAGTGACACATGGCGAGAGGACGCATTTTGAATATGCGTCCTCTGATCTAGTCAAAGGTGGCAGGCGGAGTCAGGTAGAGGCGACGTTGGTGGAAGGGGAAGGGAACACATGGAGAGGACGCATTTCCTTCATGCGTCCTCTTATCCACTTAAAGCCTTTTAATTCCCAGCTTCTTCTTCTCTTCCTCCGTCCTTCATCCTTTTCATCCGCATTTTTCCACTTTTTTGTTCATTTCACCTCCCTTCTTCCTTCCCGAGACTTCACCGCCACTCTCCTCCGCCATTGCGCCGCTTGTTCACCGGCATTCCGCCATTCTCCTCCGCCATTCTGCTTGTTCACAATATCCGGTAATGTAGTTTTTTTTTCAAAATCCTCCATTTTTCTCTTGTTTTATTTTGTTAAGGTTTTCTGTCTGTTAAATTTGTAATGGATTTTTGGTTGTAGAGATCAAAATCGGCCTGAAGTTCCTGCCGTTGACCCGCCGTTAGCTCGTGGTTGACCCACTGTTAACCTGCCGTTGACTTCCACTTTCGTCACCTTGTCCGTGAGTCTCAGACTGCCACCCACTCATTTTTTCATTTTCTTGAAGTTAATTGAACCCTAAATAATTTTACTAATGTGTTCAACGATTATGTGTGAGTTGTTGTAGAAAGTTTGTTGCTGTTTTTTTTTGTTAAATTATAATTTGTGGAGAACCCGGAATAATTTAGTTAATTTGAATGTGTTGTATGATTGTGTGTATTTTGAATGATTAAGTTTGGTCCGATGCTTTGGTAGCATTTAATGCTGATGCGTGACTAAATGAAGTAATTATGTGAATTGTTTACTGATTAATGTATTAAGTTTGTAGTAATAGTAATGACATTTGAGGATACTATGAAAAGGAAAGTCGAATGAAAAGGAAATAAAAGTGATGTATTTGTATAATCGTTTACTGATTAATGTATTATGTTTGTATTAATAGTGTTGTTAATGTGGCCGAGTGGAGTACATGTACATATTTGAGGATACAATGAAAAGGAATGTCGAATGAAAAGGAATTAAAAGTTATGTATTTGTATATTGCAGTTGTACGATGTTTTTGACGGTGTATATGTATAGAGGGGGTCTGATTAAGTTTGATTTGACTATAGGTGTGTATTATGATCCTCCAATACCAGAGCGAGTTGGGACTCTCGAGAGGAGGTTAAACCACTCAGAATAGTTGATTTAATTGTCACGAGACTTGGCATTGTGAGTGAGAGGTATATGGTGAAAATATATTACCGCTGTCCTGAACTGATTGGTTCGGCTGTATACTATCGGTGTTATAATGTGGAAGATGATGAGTCAACTGCGTTCTTCTTCAACATTGTTTATCGATTGTCGGTGTGCTCCGCGGATTTTTACATTGTTATGGAACAGTTGACAAGCACTAACGACGGGCACAGCCAAGCACGTTCATGTCGTTGTTGAGCAACATTCAGAACTTTGCCGCTGTACCAAGTATACTACCACTTGTTCATAGCCGAGGTTTTGAAATTGGTGAGTCCAGCCAACCTGGTAGGTATGCTCACGTGGATTGTGCTCAGCTATCCACAAGTGGTGGTATGTATGGTATGGACCATGACGAGCACAATGTCTTCGACGATGATTACGTGGGTCACGTTAGCAACCATGTTGTTCGGCATGTTGGTAGCAGAGACGATGGTGAGGAAGCTAATCTTGATGATGGAAGTGAGGATGATCGTTCCTTATCAACTTATTCAAATCCTGGGGACGAGGAAGAACAAGTGGTGTGCACGAACAATGTACCCACGTCGTTTCATATTCTGGCGAATCTGGATACACAGGCCTACTATAGGGATTATGGGAGCCCTGATGAGGATAGCTATGACCCAACTCATTTTGGGTCCGGAGTTTCTACTTACGTTCAAGAGACTGGTGAAGTGAAGTTGGGTATGTGATTCCAGACGAAGCCCCAGTTGGTTGAAGCAATTTCTAGGTGGAGTTCCATGATGAACAGGGAACACAGAGCCGTGGAGAGCAGATCACGCACATGCTATGCGAAATGCAAGGATGTTGTCGAAGGAACTTGGAATTGTCTTTGGGTTGCCAGGGCTTCCAAAAAGGCTTCGCATGACATGTGGAAGATCACTAGATGGGCAAGTAGCCATGGGTGTGTTGGTGCTGGTCGATCTACGGGTAACATGAATCTGACGTCGGTGATGATCGCCCGTTCAATCTGCCATCACATTGATGTAAACCCTTCATACACAGTGAAAGATGTACAAGCTCAAGTCTAGAAGGAGTTCAATGTCGACATTTCCTACAAGAAGGCGTGGTATGCTCGACAGAAGGCGATTGACATAGTATTCGAAACTTGGGAGGATTCTTTTGAACAGCTCCCAACGTTTATGAATGAGCTTGTCAGGGCTAACCCGAGCATCGTTATTGATTGGGCTGACGTACCTAACAGAATACACGGTCCCGGGTGTAGGAAATTTAAATTTGTGTTATGGGCATTTGGTCAGGTAATTGAAGCTTTTCGCCACTGCAGACCAGTCATTAGCATGGATGGTACTCATTTGAGAGGTGCGTATAAGTCCACAATGCTGGTCGCCGTGACGCACAATGCAAATGATTACATCCTCCCCATCGCTTATGCAATTGTTGACGAAGAAACGAATGAAAGCTGGAACTGGTTCATGGGGAGACTGCATCTTCACGTTGTTGGTGGTGATAGCAAGCTAATCTGTATCATATCAGATAAGCATGCTGGGCTTATAAATGCAATGACACATATGGAGGAGTGGATGGAGCCAGCTGGATACCATCAAATTTGCCTGTGGCATTTTTAGTCCAACTTCCTATCATATGAAGGCGGGAAGTTCAAGAATGCGCTTATGAAGACTCTGGTGTGGCAGCTTGGTGGTGCCAGGCGAGAGAGCAAGTGGAGGGAGTACAAGGAGGAGCTGGAGAGTATAGATTCATCTGCTTGGGCTTGGCTGGAACGGCAAGATAGGAGTAAGTGGTGTCTTGTGTTTGATGAGGGTGATCGACGTTGGGGAATTCTCACGACGAATTTGTCAAAGATTTTCAACAACTGTTTACTGCGCGCACACCATCTCCCAACAACATCGTGTGTCAAAGCGACGTTCGAGCGAACAGTTGAAATGTTTGCGCAAAGGGTTATGGACGCCATGAATTGGAGGTACTTTGTCACTTAATTACAGTTTTAATGTGTCCGTAGACCAGTTTCTGGATTCTAAAATCTTGTTAGTTTGTCCAGGCCCGTGTTTCCTATGAGGAACTGGAAAAAGTTTCAGAAGCAGGATACATGGGCACAGGGACATATCGTAATCTTGTTTGGCCATGCGCCACAGACTTATAGGGTTGTGACAAGGAACATTGATGGGAGCATTAGTGAACGACAGTACATGATCAAATACCAAAGAAGAGAGTGTACTTGTCGCGAATGGCAAATATTCCGTTTCCCTTGTTCCCATGCCTTGGCCGTCTGTCGGCACAGGCGTGACGATCCTGCTAGTCTATGTGATAGGGTGTATCACACGACCACATATGTGTAACAATACAGTCAGGGTTTCATGCCTGTACGAGATCCATCGCTTTGGCAATATGCCTGTTAGAGGTTGATTCCTGATGCAGAAAAGTTTCGCAATAGGAGGCGTGGACAGTTTGCGGAGAGAATGATAAGGAATCAGATGGATGAGAGGGTGCCGGGTGAATCCAGGGGCGTCCGTAGGCATGGCTGTGCTTAGTGTAATGTTTTCATATGGTGTCTGTAATATTACCTTTGTAGTATGGTACTTGTAGTATTACTTTCTGAACGTGGAATATTTATCTCAGGATGTAGTATAGCTTTTATTTGTCGAATATGTTTGACATGGTTATCATTTGAGTAATTAATTTTAACATGTTATAATTGTAAACAGGGACACACAGTGTATCATTATCATCTAGGACCCATGGACGATGATTTGTTGTACCTTCATGAGGAGCATCGTGCCCGTGCATTGTACAACGGTCACTTAGATGATGAGGCACTGCAGGTCAGGCGGTGCGATGGGGCATGTTGGACCGAAGGTATGCCTGACACAGTTATGAGCTAGGTGCGTGATTTAGGATTCCAGGGACTCTTGGATTCCGCATCGATACGGATAGACCATTCACTCATCACTGCCCTAGTGGAGCGGTGGCGACCCGAGACACACATATTTCACCTGCCGATGGGGGAGGCTACGGTCACATTGCAGGATCTGGGAATGCTACGGGGTCTTCCGATCGATGGGATTCCTCTCACAGGAGTAGACATCAGTAAGCGTACGGAGGAATGGATAATAGTGTGCACAGACTACCTAGGTGATACACCTGACCCCAGTGTTATCCGAGGGGGTCGCATTAGGGCAAGCTGGTTGGGAAACTTATTCCACAGTCCGTTCCCTACTCATCCTACTGAGGTCCAATGCCAACAACGGGCGAGAGTTTTCATTCTACTGCTGGTTGGGGGAATGCTCATGTCAGACACATCTGGCTACCTAATTCCATTGCTCTACTTGTCGGTACTGATGGACTTAGGTGCAGCATGTCACTACAGTTGGGGGAGTGCCATTCTTGCACACTTGTACCGGTGCTTATGTGAAACTGCAATTCCACAGGTTAAATCCATAGCTGGCCCTCTTGTCTTGCTACAGGTAAATTAGTCTGTCATTCCACTCATTTGTACATAATATCTATTATATTACTTTGTATTACATTTAATTTTATTTACTGACAGTTGTGGGCATGGGAGCGCATACCATCCATCCGACCTACAGGTGCTCTGCCAATAACAGTGACGATGAATGATGTTGGGTCCCGGTATGTGCCGAATAATTTGAGTTTTCAATTTTTTATACCATAGTCAATTCCATATACTGGCTAATATAATTCACTCTTTTGCTCGTAGGTGGAGAGCCCCTTACGATTTATCACAATCACCGATGCATGTTTTGAAAGTGTACCGCAATCAGATCACATCTCTCAATCAGAATCAGGTATGGGCCAACTTGGATTATGTTCTTCTGACTTCTTGGGGAAAATGGTTTTGATTACCTAACCGCAACACCTTCATGTTCTTTCAGTTTATTTGGGAGCCATACACGGCGGACATCGTGGAACAACTCCCGTGGTACTGTACAGCTAGTAGCAACAATTGGCTAGTTTGCGTTGACCTCGTTTGCTGGCATGTCGTAGAGTTTCACTATGCACATCGTGTTCTCAGGCAGTTTGGCCTAATCCAGCCAATACCCACCCAGTTGGTCAGTATGGATGGGTATAAACTGCTTCATACTAGAGACCGTCGATGCATGTCTGGTATAAATTGGCATGTCGAACTAAGAAGATATCTCGATGCTTGGGAACATCGATCTGATCGACAAGTAAACCCACTTGGGTATGCATATCCGTATTGTCCCAGCCGTGAATACATAAAGTGGTACTTTCGCAAGACGGTGAGCATGATTGATCAGCCAGGACGGCCTCTAACGGCTACAGAGGGTTTCCATGGAGACGGTGCAACTACGGGTACTTGGTATTTCCTAAAATTCAAATATTGTCAAGAAATAATGCTACGGATTTCCCCAACATTGCATATCTAACATATTTATCTCGATTCTGTAGTTGCTGACAATCACTGAGGTGCACAGTAGGTCGGACATTAATTTGGATGGATGTTCCCCACATTTCGCAGACGTTATCAGGGGAATCAATGATGTTGTCACACGGGGTCTACAACATGAGCATCAGGCCTCTAGACTGCAGTATTATCATCCGTTTGTGCACTATGAGGATCCTCCCCCTGGTGTGAGATATACTGACCTCAGAAGCCACTGTCAGGCTCCACCTGGTCGACAGGGAGGTCGGAGGCCGCGTTCTAGGGGTCAAACAGAACACGTTGGTTCATCACAAGCTGGACCCTCACATGCGAGTACACCGATTGGCGGACCATCACATGGTGAACCCTCACATTACGACATGACTACATCAGCATACACTGCATATGTCCCTCCAACAGCCAGTCATCCATACATGTCGCCTGCCGCTCCATTACATACAGGTAGTGTTCCACATGCCTATTGTGAGGAGGCAGGAGACGAAATGGAGGACAAAATACCAGAGGGAGTTCCACATGAGGAAGTGCATTTACCAACACAGATGGCTGTTTCACGATGGACATTCAGGACCATACGTCCTCCACCGTGTGGAACATGCAGAAAGTTTTGCAGAGATCGTCATTAGGACAGTACATGCCATTGAACACTGATTTGCATTACATTTCACATGTATTGTTCGGCCACTGTACATTTATGCTAATTCTTACTCATTCTAACTATGCAATACTTCATTCCTACACATATATTCAAGACTAGTTAAAAAATTGCAATTCACACTACCCTAATTTATCGTTTGACTAGTTCTCAAAATTTCATCAATCAAACACAAGTCTACTTATCCAGAATCTTCAACGAAAACAATGGGATGAGAAATAATAAGTTATACATTGCAACATTCAAGGATAATTTATTACTTAAATTCACGACTCATTCTGAAAAATACACATTAGTTGAATTCATGACACGATTTTATAATCGGGAAAAAACTGAGATAAAATACCTGGAATAAAAAAAATTCCGCATAACGGTCATTGGGAATAAGCATTTTGCCAAATAATTAAAATTTCCCAAAAGCTTATTTTACCATATTTACCGAATAATTAATTGTCATTACGAAAAAAATAATTAAGTCAACTTTGAGGACTCGTTCAAAAAATATTCAGGAATAATATTCCGGAAAAAAGAATAGCCAGCTTCTAAGGACCCGTTTAAAAAACGAGTCCTCTAAATAATATTCCCAAAACAAAAAATATGCCAGCTTGGAGGCCTCGTTTTTTAAACGGGCCCACTAAATAATTTTCCGAAAACAAAAAAAATGACCAGCTATAAGGACTCGTTTTCAAAATGCGTCCTCTAATAATTTTTGGAAAAAAATATATTTCCAGCCATGAGGAAGTATTTTCGAAATGCATTCTCTATTAATTTTCAGGAAAAAAAATTAATCTGCGCCATGAGGACGCATTAGGGTAATGCGTCCTCCACCCTGTTCTCCATTTTCAAGAACCACCACACCCGCAGCCAACATTCAAATATTTACCCTACAAAAATCAAGAACTTGGATGTGCTGGCATAAATCGCACCATTGCACGCCTTTGCGCAAAAAAAACTTTTTGGAAGGGCTTACAAAAGGATTTTACAGCCTTTGTGGACCATTCCGTCGTATGCCAAACTGTGAAGTACTCCACATTACCCCCTCTTGACCTTCTTCAACCTATGGACATAACGGAACGTGTTTGGGATGACATCGCCATGGATTTCATCATCGGGCTGCCTCCATCGATGGGATTCACGACCATTTTGGTGGTTGTAGACCGGTTGTCTAAGTATGCCCATTTCGGCCCGCTGCCAACCCAACACTCAGTATCTCAAGTTGCAAAGCTCTTTTTCTCCATGGTTGTGAAGTTACATGGTCCTCCCATTATCTCCTATCGCTACCCCATTTTCACAAGCAATTTCTGGCTCAAATAGTTTAAACTCATAGGGACCAGCTCAGCGTATCATCCGGAGACTGACGGGCAATCTGAGGTGCTCAATCGGTGCCTTGAGCAATATTTACGAGCCTTTACGTGAGAATATCCCAAGCGGTGGGCTTTCTTTTTAACATGGGAAGAGTACCATTACAACACCAGTCATCATTCGGCTATTGGAATGACTCCTTTCCAAGCTCTCCATGGTTGCCTCCCTCCGACACTTCCACCGTACACAACCGGGCAGCCACTGTGCTGGCGGTTGATGAGTTCTTAACGCAATGGGGAACCTTATTAACTCAACTCCATGAGAACTTACAAAGGGCTCAAAATCGGATGAAACAAGTGGTGAACCGTACTCATCGCGAGGGCAGCTTCAAGGTCGGGGACCTTGTTTTGGTAAAGCTCAAACCTTACTGCCAATCTACTTTTGCACAACACCTTAACTCCAAGATTTGCAAAAGGTTTTTCGGCCCATTTCCGATGATTGCTACAGCAGGTCTGGTGGCATATATGCTGCAGCTACCTCCGGGAAGTCGTATCAACCCAACATTCAATGTATCTCTTCTCAAGCCTTTTAAAGGAGATCAACTAGCTAAGAGTTTTCCACTGCCGCAGAACAGCAAGGGTAGCGCACCAGTTCTCACTCTCATCGCAATCATAGCCATTCGCACCTTGACTGACAACGGAGAGCATCGTCGTCAAGTGTTGGTAAGTGGTCTGCAAGTCCATTGGAAGACGCCCCGTGGGGGGAATGGCCAGAGTTCTGCATCATTTACAATTTGGCCAACCTTGAGGACAAGGTCATTTTTGAATGAGCACGGAGTGATACAGTGGCTGATGTTAAAATTGATCAGGAAATAATGATAAGTTGGGCTCATATGGAAGAAGAAATGAAAAATGAGTAGCGTTTTCATGATCATCCATGTTTCAGGCGGGTGTTCAACCGGTTTTCAAATTTGGCGTCAACTCCATTCGAATGCTGAATGTAGCAACGCACCTCTTCATGTCGTTTTGCTTATTATTTTGTTTGGTTGATAGAATGGCCACGTGTCACTTTGTAATAGGTAGCTCAGTTTCTGTTGGATCTGTTTTAAACATTTGCTCAGCAGTGCATTGTGTGTGATTTTGTGATTCTGAAAACATGAATGAGAAGAATGGTTTTTATGCTCCTTTGGTTAGCTCCTCTGTTTTCTAAAACTTTCTCTTCTTTCTGATTCATAATTTCCACAAGAAATAGAGCCAACTTCAATCCAAAGCCTAAAAGAACTTGGAGAAGGAAGGCCCAAAAGAACAAGGAAACACCCAACTTAACTGAAGGATTTTGTGGAGCAAACGAGGTGAGCAGTGACAAGAAACATTATGTGTTTTTTCCATGCTGGTACTATTTTGTTTTTTAGCATCAAATTTGCAGAGTGATCTCTCGAATTAACCAATTCTGAGAATAGAACCTTCTTTTGATAGATTGTTCTATCAGTTTTCACTTTATCACCACACAAATACAAATGTAAAGAACTGGGTAACCCGTAAGAGTTCCAATTCAAAGTTAGCACATAGATTGAGTAGGCATCTGGTTTGATGACGACGATGGAAGCCCAAAATGATATATCAAGCTCAACGAATCTAGTAACAGTTGGGGACTACGTTGTGAAATCTATGATCAGTAGCAGCTCCGGCGGATCACAGTCAACTTTTTGGAGAGCCAAGCACAGCAGGACCGGAGAAGTAGTAATCTTGAAGAAAATCCAACTGTCCAACCTGACACTCACGTTGAAGAATTGCTTGGATTGCGAAATCAACTTCTTATCCTCCATTAATCATCCTAATATCGTCTGTCTTCTCCAGGTTTTCAAGGTTCGTTATGTAAAGTCAAGGGATTTGCAAGTGAATATTTGATTGGCAATTTTGTGTGAACTTATTTTGAACAGGAAAACATTCCATGTTGGAACATGCTGATGCAGAATATTTACGCCAAGGTTTTATGGAAATCAAAGTCAGAATATTGCAGTAGTTTGGAATAAATGGAATTCGTATATTTGACTATGTATATCAGGCGTGTGAAGCATAGTTCATTTATGGAAAATCCCTACTTATATAGAGGTGATATATTCGAATATATGGGATATATTGATATAAGGTAAATCCCTTTATTTATGGGATTTGGATATGCTTCAAGAAGCAGATTTGGAATAGGAATATTGTGGAGATGATCAAGGAGTATTCCAATCTGTTCGTGGATATAAATTGGGACTAACACGACTGCATACTCACGGATTTTTAAAGAGCAAAAATATCCATACAGATCTTTGAAACTTTCGGGATTTGCAAAGAGTCAGTTTACTGTGTTCCAACATACCTGACCTGCTGCACAAAGTTCATAATCGTAAACCTTAATTCCTCGGGAGGAGGAGATCCTGCATCGACGGAGTTCGAGATCAGAGGGAGTCTGATCAAGGGGGATCTTTAGATAGGGGAGCTAGCAGAATTCACACATTATAGTTAGTTAAGATAAGTATTTTGTAACCTGTACTCTGTACTGTATCTTTCTAATTAGTGGATTCATTCTAAACTGGGCCAGGCCCCGCAGATGTAGGTGGATTACATCGAACTCCGTAACCAAGTCGTGTGTCTTTTAAGTTTTACGTTATTATGCACTTGGTTAATTTAGTCATGTTGGAACACACTAGTAAGGACTAGAAAAAGTGGTAAAACTAAATTTCAATTGGTATCAGAGCTTCGTCACTTATTATTCCCTTGGTTGTTTCAAGGAAAGTGAGATCCAGTTATACTATGACGACAAGAGAAGGAGCTTCAGTCTCTCGACCACCTCTGTTAGAAGGCAACAACTACAACTATTGGAAGGCACACATGAGGGTCTTCATCAATTCACTGGACGAACTTGCATGGTTTTATGTTGAGAATGAATGGAATTATCCTACAGAAGATGCTGATACAAGGTCTAAGGCGGTAGAAGGAGAGTCAAGCCAAAGGAAGTAGAAACCCAAAGACAAGGCTAGATGGACTCCAGATGACCTCAAAGAATCTCTGGCAAATTCGAAGGCACTTAATGCAATCTTCACTGCAATTGATGAAAATTAGTTCAAGCTTATCTCTACATGTCACCAAGAAAAGAAAGTATGGGACATTCTACAGACTGTTCACGAAGGAACCAGTCGAGTTTGTGAATCCAAATTATAAATGCTGGCTACTAAGTTTGAGGAACTCAAAATGGATGAAGATGACACCATTGCTACATTAAATGGAAAACTCAGGGACATCTCCAACATGGCTTATCAACTTGGAAAGGTGTACAAAGAAACAAAACTGGTGAAAAAGACCCTGAGATCACTTCCCAAAATATTTGCAATGAAAGTAACAGCAATAGAGGAAGCAAGAGACGTAGCCACCATGAGCCTAGATGAACTAATGGGTTCAATACAGACATATGAGATGACATTCCAACAAGCTACAAAAAGAGTCTCTAAGGAATTGGCGTTCAAAGTGTCTCCATCTAAGGATAATCACGAGTCCGAAAGCGATGATGAGATTGAAAAACTTGCACTGATCAAGAAGAATTTCTCAAAAATGCTAAAGAAGGTGGTCAACAAGAAATCTCAGGAAAGGTTTGGCGGAAATAGACAAAGACAACAAGACTCAGGTAATAATCGTGGAGTGAGATTTGAACCAGGGAATCCGCAGTTCGGGAGAAATTAGAACAACGAACCAAAACAGGCTGGACGAATTCAGTGCAGAGAATGTGAAGGATATGGTCATATTCTGGCTGAATGTGCTAACACTCGCAAGAAACAAGGAAAATCATATGCCATCTCTTGGAGAAAAGATGAAGATGATGAGAAGGACGAAGAGGAACTCACCAGTAACTATGTAGCTTTTGGGGCAAAGGTTCATGATACATTAGAGGACCAATGTTCCAACACACTGAACAAAGGTAAAGCTGTATGTTCCAACATAGATCTGGACGACTCACACAGCAATGAAGATGATGATTTGTCTGTAAGTGATGAAGAAATCTATAGCACCTATGAAAAAATGTATGCTATGTGGGTCCAAGTAGCTGACACAAACAAAGAGTTGAATGAAGAAAAAAGGAAGTTAATGGAAAGTGAAAGAGAATTACGGTTCACGATTGCAAAACTTGAAAAGAGTAATGAAGAACTGAACGGAAAACTGATAGCAGCAGTCAAGAGGGCCGAGATGTCTGAAGCAACTATTGTTAAACTAAATTCCAGAAAGCCAAAGCTTGATGATATTATGGATATGGGAAGAAACTTTGGTGATCGACACGGGATTGGATACGAGAAAGAACTCAAGACTGAATCACATGAAAAACCAGTAACCCTCAAGGCTAAGATCCGAGAAGTAAAATGAAAGTATGGGATGCCTCATCAGAGAAAGCCACTCATATGTAAATACTGTACGTATCAAGGACATACGGAAAGGCAGTGAAGAAGACTGATCAGAGATCAAATGACAGGAAGACAACTTCTGCCGTGTTCCAACATAGGCGATATTCATACAGTAAAATCGATCAGGAAGGTATGGATTGTTAAAAAATCTAGTACGTGTCTGGTGGCACACACTTGTTTATCAGCTTATTCCAGTGATTCGTGGTACTTTGATAGCGGTTGTTCTCGCCACATGACTGTCACTCCAGAATATCTCACGAACATTACTCCATATGATGGCGGATATGTAACCTTTGGTGATGGAAAGAGAAGCAGAGTAATTGGCAAGGGCGAATTGAAAATTGAAGGGTTTCCTGTATTCACAAGTGTATTATTCTATGAAGATCTAAAGGCAAACTTGCTAAGTATAAGCCAGCTGTGTGACGATAATATGGTAGTGGAATTCCAGAAGGACAAATGTATAGTGAAGCATGGAGAAAACAAGGTTCTTTCAGGGATAAGATCATCAGACAATTGCTATCTTATAGAACAAGAAGTTCGATGTATGATTTCAAAGAAAGATGAAGGAATTCTCTGGCATAGGAAGCTCGGCCACATCAATTAAAAACATTGGTGAAAATTGCAAATGTGAATGTTGTACGAGGAATGCCTATCTTAACCAGCAAGGATGGAGTTTTATGTGGACCATGTCAACAAGGTAAACAAATTCGATCTCCTCACTCTTTAGTTCAGTATATTACTAGATCTAGAAATCTAGAATTATTGCATATGGATTTGATGGGCCCGGTTAATACACCTAGTATAGGTGGAAAGAAATATATCTTTGTATGTGTTGATGACTTCTCCAGATTTACATGGGTAGCCTTTTTGAAAGAAAAATCTGATACGATAGAAGTATTTAGAAGCATTGTAGTTAAGTTAAAAATTGAAAAAGGGAGTCCAGTAGGGAAGATAATTTGAATTCGAAGTGATCATGGTAGATAATTTGAGAATGAACAATTCAGTTCCTTCTGCGATGAGCTTGGAATCCAAAATGACTTCTCGACTCCTATCACCCCTCAACAGAATGGTATCGTAGAACGAAAGAACAAAACTCTACAAGAGATAACTCGAGTTATGTTGGCAGAGAAAGATACTCACAAGAAATGGTGGGCTGAATCGATCAATACAGCATGTTATACAATCAATCGAGTATATTTTCGACCATTCACCAGCAAAACATCCTACGAAATCTGGAAGGGAAGAAAACCAAATGTCTCATATTTTCATGTGTTCGGAAGCAAATGCTACATTCTCAGAGATAGAGAACAATTGGAAAAATTTGACAATCGAAGTGATACAGGAATTTTTCTCGGGTATTCCATCAACAGTCGTGCCTATAGAGTTTTTAACCATCGAACCAACACTCTTATGGAATCCATCAATGTTATTGTGGATGATTCGGAGAAAGAACAAAAGTCTGACGTTATCGAGGAAGAATCTGGTAACTCTCATGTTCCAACACGGTTGTCTCAAACTCACAAGGCAGATAACGAAGCTGTGTATGTTGGAACATCATCCCCCACTACTGAATCATATGTTCCAACACATGACCAACCCAGTTCCACCATGAGAAGTACTCGATCAGTGCCTCAAGTTGACTACCGACAACTGGCTGGACTACACTGTTTTGTTTCTCTAATTGAACCCAAGAACTACGAAGAAGCCTTACTTGACGAGTATTGGATAGCTGCAATGCAAGATGAACTTGTTCAGTTTATAAGGAATGATGTTTGGTATCTTACTCCTCGCCCCAAAGGTATTAATATCATTGGTACGAAGTGGATCTTCAAGAATAAATCAGATGCAGACAGTTTAGTCACCCGAAACAAAGCTAGACTTGTTGCTCAAGGTTATACACAAGTGGAAGGTGTTGATTTTGATGAAACCTTTGCGCCAGTTGCCAGGTTAGAATCTATCCAAATTCTACTAGCCATTGCCTGCTCTTTGAACTTTACTTTGTATCAAATGGATGTCAAGAGTGCCTTTTTAAATGGAGTGGTGAATGAAGAAGTATATGTGGAACAACCTGAAGGCTTTGAAGATCCTCATTATCCACATCATGTATATCGTCTCAAGAAGGCTTTATATGGACTAAAGCAAGCACCCATGGCATGGTATGAACGACTTACTACCTTTCTTCTTCAGAAAGGTTATCGTCGAGGGGGAGTAGATCGCACTTTGTTCGTGCTTGACAAGACTTCAATGTTTCTGATTGCTCAAATTTATGTTGATGACATAGTTTTTGGTTCTACTTCACCATCTATGGTACAGGATTTTGTCACCATTATGCAATCTGAATTCGAAATGAGCATGGTTGGAGAGTTGACTTATTTTCTGGGATTGCAAGTCAAACAAGGACGAAATGGTCTATTCATAAATCAACGTAAGTATGCCTTGAATTTGATTAAAAAATTTGGTCTCAATAGTGCTCGAGCAGTTCGAACTCCTATGGGAGTTTCTGATAAACTGGTAAAGGATGAAAAAGGGGTTCCGGTCGATCAGAAGTTATATAGAGGCATGATTGGAAGCTTACTGTATTTAACTGCAAGCAGGCCAGATATATGTTTCAGTGTGGGAATATGTGCAAGATTTCAAGCCGATCCTAAGAAATCTCATCTTACTGCAGTTAAAAGAATTATTCGATATGTAAGTGGGACTTCTGAGTATGGTGTTTGGTATTCTAAGAATCAAGATTCAGAGTTGATTGGGTATAGTGATTCTGATTGGGCTGGTAATGCTGATGATCGAAAAAGTACCACAGGTGGATGTTTCTTTATTGGAACAAATCTGGTGTCCTGGTATAGTAAGAAATAGAACTCGATTTCCCTATCTACTGCAGAAGCTGAATATCTTGCAGCAGGGAGTTGTTGTGCACAATTATTGTGGATGAAACAAATGTTGAAAGATTATGGAATTCATCAAGGTCCCTTGAAGCTTCTATGTGACAACACAAGTGCTATTGATATTTCTAATCCATTTCACCACTCGAGAACAAAACATATTGACATACGGCATCATTTTATTAGAGATCTGGTTGAAAGAAAGGAAGTGGAAGTAGTCTATGTTCCAACACACAAGCAATTTGCTGATATATTTACAAAGCCGTTGGATGCCACCTCCTTTGAGAACTTTCGACAACACTTAGGTGTCTGTCAAATCTGAGGTAATCTTTTACCGTAAATATTTCTTGTAAATATTTCTTTTGGTTATTTTCATTTAGCAAAATCGGAAAAGAACAAAAAATTGGAAGGAAGAAAAGGTGTACAAAAAATAGGAGATGGTTAGTATGATGTGTTGGAAGCTAATTGTGGCATGGCAACTTGATTTGACAAGAGGAGAAAGTGCTATTATTACAAGTTTGGGAAATTTAAAAAGGGGCTTCGCGGGAAAAGAGGTGAATAGATGAAGAGTTAAAGTGGGATTTAAACTTGCCCAAAAATCCCCTCGTATCCCTCTACTCTCGGCCGATATTTTTCTCTTCAAAACCCTGCCGAAAATTTTTGCTTTCACAAATCTAATCTGTCGCTAAATTGTGCTAAAGAATGTCAACCACAAACTCTCCTACGCATGAAGCACAGGTGCTAGAAATTATGGAGGAAGATCAAGTTTCGACTGATTTGGAATTGGTGTTGGTTGATGAGCATAGAAAATATGTTAACCAAAGTGTTAGAGAATCAGATGAGGTAGAAACTCAAGCTTAGAACAGAGGAAACACGAACAATGTGGAGGATGAGGAGACAGCAGAAGTAGAGCCGGATGAAGCCGAAGAACAAAGGGAAGAGAGAGAGGCTCTCGGCAACAGTAAACAGAGTGGGGAATCCGGAGTTCAAACCGATTCTCAAGAAAAGTCCTCTGGAATCAAGAAGAAGAAACCCATGGTAACTGGTCCTGATCCTACTCCATTAAAATTCATGGGTATTGAATGTAAATATGTGGATGAAATCTTTGAATGGCTTGAGGCAAACAGAGTTGCCATAGATTTAACAAAGATTAGGAGTATAACAGGAGAATATCTGAATGTTAAAGTAAAGGAGTTAGTGACAGGGAACATAGGCGGAATAAGGAGGATTGAGAATTATAATGTGAAATTTGTGATGGGAAGATATGCTGAATTTAGAGAAAAAGATAGATTTTATGTGCATTGCTATATTCCAGTGCCTAGTTGTGTTTCTTTGAGAGAGATAAATGAAAATGAAGTGGCTGGAAGAGAAGTTGTTTGGAATGGAGATAAATTGCAGATTGGATTCTATGACTCGAAGTCTGCCAACATAATGGAAGAATTAAGAAAACCCGTGATAATTGAATTGTCAGACAATGATGACAGTGTTCCAACACAGGAGGGTGAACACATTTATATGGATTTAGATTCTGATGCTGATCTGGGGGGTGCAGATAATGGTGATTTTCAAGGTGATTTGAATGATGAGGCACCTGATCAGAATGATGAAGAAACTGATGAAGATGTGAATCAAAATAACCAGGCTGAAGGAGAATCTGAAAAGGAGAATGATGCTGAGGGGTCAGGAAGTGTTCCAACACAGGAAATTCCTGATTTAGCATACTCAAGCGATGAAGTGCTTGATGAATTCTATCAGCTAGCTAAAGGCAAGAGGAAGGCCATCAATGCTAAGGCTTCTGCTCAATTAAAGAGGAGCAAGAGAAGGCATGACAACATGAAGAAGAAAGTACAACCCCTCCCCCTCTGTAAGCAAGGCTTATTCTATTTTATATTTTGACTCAAAGGGTGAAGAGATGGGAGAATTTTTCTCAGAGAAGAAGGTCATTGCTGAAAGACCTGTTGATTTAAAAACTTACAAGGAAAGTGGCTTTTCGGACTATCTGAAAGCAATTGGCATGTCTACTGCAGCCACGATCCAACTACAGTACAACAGGCAGGTGATACTTGAGGTATACTCTAACCTTATGACTGGTAATTTGGAGATAAGTTCCCCATGGTATGGTAGGGTATATGTACGGGGGAAGATCATAGATATTTCTGATACTAGGATTAACAAATTGCTGGGTCTTAAGACACCTGAGACAGGGGGAGTTTTTCCTGAAGACCTGGGAGCTTCTGATAATGATATATTAGCAGTTATCTCTGGTGGGTATAAGGTTGAATGGCCAGCAACTGGATATTAACAAGCACCTTGTTTGTTTTCGAGATTCTTTGGATTATATCAGGTGGCTGTATATTGTTGGTTGCCCTCTACTAATACGACAACCTTGACAAGGGAAATGGCTAAACTGCTGTACTGTGTTGGAACACAGAAGGATGTTAACCTTGGACTACTTATTCAGCAGCATTTAGTCAGACAAGCTACTGCTCCCAAGGTCAATGATGCCATCATTTACCCTGCTCTGATCTCTGCACTAGCCAAGAGTGCAAAAGTAAAAGGGAAGGTCTCGGATGTTGTGATTGATACAGAGTTTCTGAGGCCCAACAAGAAGACGTTCGGGTTAAGGCATGTGCAGGATCTCCCGTGGAGACCATCTGGATCGACTTCTTCATCAGCAGCAGAAAAGGAGGCTAGGCTGATGGTTCTGAATGCCAGACTTGGTGCTATAGGTATACAAATGGCTGCTTTGGAGGCAGAGAAAACAAGTCTGGAGGCAGAGAAGTCCTGGTTGGAAGATTGATTTTTATGACTAATGCAGGAGGAGCAGTACTGGTTGCTGTTGTTTTTGTTGATTTTGGTGTTACCTTTGGCCTATTTGTGGTCCCAGGGGGAGTAATTTTGGATGTTGGTTTTAAATTTGAATGTTTTATTCAATATGGCTGTAATTTTGGGTGTATGTTTTGGATGTCCTGGATTTCTGGTTTCTGGTTTTCGGCTTTCATGCTTAAGAGAATTCTAGTATTATGTTGATTATTATTATGCTATTTTGATGCAAGCTTATGATATTGATGCTGGAAGTTTTTGTTGGGAATTACATGTCCAAAATATTATAGGTCCACAAAAATGCCTAAGGGGGAGATTGTAAAGTCAAGGAATTTGCAAGTGAATATTTGATTGGCAATTTTGTGTGAACTTATGTTGAACAGGAAAACATTCCATGTTGGAACATGCTGATGTAGAATATTTACGCCAAGGTTTTATGGAAATCAAAGTCAGAATATTGCAGTAGTTTGGAATAAATGGAATTCGTATATTTGACTATGTATATCAGGCGTGTGAAGCATAGTTGATTTATGGAAAATCCCTACTTATATGGAGGTGATATATTCGAATATATGGAATAGATTGATATAAGGTAAATCCCTTTATTTATGGGATTTGGATATGCTTCAAGAAGCAGATTTGGAATAGGAATATTGTGGAGATGATCAAGAAGTATTACAATCTGTTCGTGGATATAAATTGGGACAAACACGGCTGCATACTTACGGATTTTTAAAGAGCAAAAATCTCCATACAGATCTTTGAAACTTTCGAGATTTGCAAAGAGTCAGTTTACTGTGTTCCAACATACCTGACCTGCTGCACAAAGTTCATAATCGTAAACCTTAATTCCTCGGGAGGAGGAGATCCTGCGTCGACGGAGTTCGAGATCAGAGGGAGTCTGATCAAGGCGGATCGGTAGATAGGGGAGCTAGCAGAATTCACACATTATAGTTAGTAAAGATAAGTATTTTGTAACCTGTACTCTGTACTGTATCTTTCTAATTAGTGGATTCATTCTGAACTGGGCCAGACCCCGCAGATGTAGGTGGATTACACCGAACTGCGTAACCAAGTCGTGTGTCTTTCACGTCTTACGTTATTATGCACTTGATTAATTTAGTCATGTTGGAACACACCAGTAAAGACTAGAATAAGTGGTAAAACTAAATTTCACGTTCAAATAGGTTCTTCATATTCCTTTCCTTGTAATTATAACACCCAATTATCTCACTCTACACTTTGCCGATGTGCTGATGCAATGAAAAATGTTTGATTTGACTCTATGATAGTATTCTGTTCCAGTAAAGTTATGCAGTTAACTGGTAATTGGGAGATGTATGTCATTTTTTGGATTTCTGGCCGCAAAATATTCAAGGCCATGAGAGTTAAAGTTAGCAATTTGAAATCTTTTAATTCGTTACATGTTAATTTTAACTGCTTAGAGAAGTTTAACTTCCGACAAGTGCAGTGATTATTATTATTTTCGTTAGTTTTTGGCAATCCACTGAAGAAAGTTGTTTTCGCTTCTCTCAGGATGAAGGCGTCATTGTCCTAGTATTGGAGCTTTGTGCTGGTGGAAATCTGGCACATTACATCCAAAATCATGGTAGACTGCAGGAAGATGTAGCTAGAAGATTTATGCACGCTCGGTAAATTTGCACTGAGAATTTGATTTCTCTATCTCGAGAAACTATGAACGTTTCAGTAATCGTTACATTCTTTAGCTTCTGGTTTGGAGGTGCTACATTTGCATCACATCATCCTCCGTGACTTGAAGCCAGAGGTAACTTGATCTCATTGTAGTTAAATTTCCTTTTGTTCTGTATCTAACCACAGGCAATGAGATTGAAATTTGGTTTTACCACTTTTTCTAGTACTTACTAGTGTGTTCCAACATGGTTAGTTTAACTAAGTGTAAAATAACGTAAAACGTAAAAGACACACAACTTGGTTATGCAGTTCGGTGTAAACCACCTACATCTGCGGGGCCTGGCCCAGTTCAGAATGAATCCACTAATTAGAAAGATACAGTACATAGTACAGTTTACAAAATACTTATCTTTACTAACTATGACGTGTGGACTCTGCTAGCTCCCCTAGCTACCGATCTGCCTTGATCAGACTCCCTCTGACCTCGAACTCCGTCGACGCAAGATCTCCTCCTCCCGAGGAATTAAGGTGTACGATTCTGAACTTAGTGCAGCAGGACAGTGTTGGAACACAGTATATTGGCTCTTGCAAGTCTCGTAAGATCTCAAATCTGGGTGCAGATTTTGCTCTGTAAAATCGTGTATTATGCAGCCGTGTTTGTCCCATATTTATATCCATGAATCAGATCTGGATATTCTTAATTATCTCCATAATATTCCTATTCCAAATCTGATTGTTGAAGCATATCCAAATCTCATAAATAAAGGGATTTACCTTATCTCAAACTCTCCCATATATTCTAATAAATCTTCTCCATATAAGTAGGGATTTTTCAATAAACCAAATATGCTTCACACGCCTGATATATAGTCAAATATACAATTACCATAAATTCCAAAATACTTCAATATATCGGCTTGAATTCCGTTAAAACCTTTGGCATAAAACCTGCTCCAGTTCTGCTCCAGCACCATGTTCCAACATGGTCTGTATATCAGTTCACAAATACTTAACACAAAATTGCCAATTAAATAATTCCTTGACTTTACAATCTCCCCCTTTGGCATTTTTGTGGACCCATAATATTTTGGACTGCAATCACATAATCAACTACATTCAACGAGCAGAATAATGATCATAATACCAGAATTCAAATAATGAAGGCCGAAATCCAGAATTCCAGAAATCCAAAAATTATACAACCATATTGAAAACCAAATATCCAAAATTCAAAATTACTCCCCCTGGGACCACACAGAGGCCAAAGAAACTTCATCACAAAATCATAAAAAATTAAACTCTGTCTTTAAAACTCCCCCTGAATTAATCAACCTTCCAACCTTGATTTTTCTTCTTCCAACCGTGCTTGCTCTACTTGTAAGGCTGCAATTTGGATCCCCAAAGCTCCTAGTCTGGCATTGACAACCAACAATCGAGCCTTCTTATCTGCCGCTGCTGATGAGGAGGTTGAACTTGAAGCTTTCCACGGAAGGTCATGCACATGTCTGAGTCCGAAAGTCTTCTTGTTCGGCCGCAAGAACTCAGTGTCAACTATCACGTCTGAGGTCTTCCCCTTCACTTTTCCACTTTTGGCTAACGCTGATATCAAACATGGATAAAATACTGCATCATTCACTTTAGGAGTTGTGGCCTGTCGAACCAGATGTTGCTGAATTAATAACCCGAGATTGATTTCCTGCTGTGTTCTAACACAGTAAAGCAGCTTGGCAATTTCCCTGGTTAGTGCAGTGGTATTGCTTGAAGGCAACCAGCAGTGGACAGCTATTTGATACAACCCAAAAAATTTGGATGTCAAACATGATGCCTGTGAGTACCCCACAACAGGCCATTCCACCTTATATCCCCCAGAAATAACTGCCAGAATCTCATTGTCAGTTAATACCAAACTCTCAGGAAACACTCCCCCTTGCTCAGGAGTTTTCAGACCTAGCAACCTATTAATCCGGGCAGCAGATACATCTATAATTTTCCCCCTCACATATACTCTACCAAACCACGGGGAATTAACTTCTAAATTTCCAGGCATGAGATTAGAATATACCTCAAGTACAACTTGCCTGTTGTACTGTAGCTGAATGGTTGCAGCAGCTGTCATTCCTGTCATCTTTAAGAAGTCTGTGAACCCGCTCTCCTTATAGGCTTGTAGGTCCAATGGTCTTTCAGCAATGAATTTCTTTTCTGAGAAGAAATCTTCCATCTCTGCTCCCTTCTCATCAAAGTAGACTGCAGAAAAAGCCTGGCTTACGGATGGAGGAGGTACAGCCTTCCTCGGATTGCTATCATGTCTCTTCTTACTCCTTTTTGCTGCATCAGTATTCATGGCAGGGCCAGCCTTTCTTTTTCCTTTTGCCTTCTGAAAGAATTCATCCAGGACCTCATCACTGGAGTATGTCAGATCAGGGGCATCCTATGTTGGAACACAGTCTGCTCTTTCAGTTGGTTCTTCTTCTGAATCATCAACCTGAGCCGGAAGATCCTCATCAGATACTTCAATCTCCTGATTCCCTTCATCATCAGACTGATCAGGGGCTTCATTATTCAAATCTTCTTGAAACTCATCACCCTGTGTACCCCCCAGATCAGCATCAGATTCTTCCTCCATATACACAGATTCTTCCTCCTGTGTTGGAACACTGTCATCATCATCAGACAGTTCAATAATCACAGGTTCTCTCAATTTCTCCATCCTCTTTGCATTCTCCTCATCAAAAAATCCAACCTGTAGCTTGTCTCCATACCTTACTGTCTTCATCCCAACAGCTTGTTCCTCATTAATTTCTCTTATCCATACATAACTATGAGCAGTCATACGACAGAAAACATGAAATTTGTCTTTCCCTTTACCATTCAGCTGACCGTACATCCCTCTCAGATACTTCACAGTCTTATACTCAATATCCCAGACATCAGAAAAGTGACCAGACACAATCTCCTTAATCTTCACATGCAAGACTTCCAACTCTTTATCTATGCTTCTGATTTTGCTAAGATCAACATAATATCTATTTGCTTGCAACCACTCGAAAATATCATCAAAAGATCTAAATTTCATACCATTTATCTTTATCAGGGGAGGATCAGGGCCGGACACCTTCCCATATGGACCCCTGTTCTCGGCTCCGTGATTTTCTTCGCCGACATTACCGCCAGATTCCTTCCTCTCTGTGTTTTCTACACCACTGTCTGACGCCTGTGCTTCAAAACTAGGAGTGCTTGTGGTTGCCATTCTTTCTTTGATAACATGAGAGTTTCGTGAGAGCAAAAGAAAAATTTTGGCAAGGTTTTTGGAGAACGAGAGTTCGGGCCGAGAAGGATAGAATTCGAAAGGGGTTTTAGAGTTTGAATCAACTTTCAACTCTTCATAAACTTGCCTCTTTTCCCGCGAAGAGCCTTTTTAGATTTCCCATAAATTGTAATGATATCCTTTCCTCTTCTTGTCCCATCAACGAGTTATTCCTGTTTTAACTTCTAACACTCATTACTTAACTACTCCTATTTTGGTAAGTCTTTACTTCCTTCCAGAGTTTTTTCTTTTTATAATTTTTTGACGTAAATAACAAAAACAAAAATTATTTACACGAAAAAAAAACTAATCAAAGGTAAAAATTACCTCAGATTTGACAAACACCTAAGTGTTGTCGAAGGCTCTCGAAGGTGGTAGCATCAAGTGGCTTTGTAAATATATCAGCAAACTGCTCGTGTGTTGGAACATAGACCACTTCCACTTCTTTTCTTTCCACCAAATCTCGAATAAAATGATGCCTTATGTCAATATGTTTGGTTCTTGAGTGTTGAACTGGATTCTTTGAAATATCAATGGCACTTGTATTGTCACATAAAATCTTCAAAGGTTCTTGATGAATTCCATAATCCTTCAACATTTGTTTCATCCATAGCAGTTGTGCACAACAGCTCCCTGCTGCAAGATACTCTGCTTCCGCAGTAGATAGAGAGATTGAATTCTGTTTCTTGCTAACCAAGACACCAAATTTGTTCCAATAAAGAAACATCCACCTGTAGTACTTTTCGATCATCAGCATTACCATCCCAATCAGAATCACTGTACCCAATCAACTCTGAATCTTGATTCTTAGAATACCAGACACCATATTCTGAAGTTCCACTTACATATCGAATAACCCTTTTCACTGCAGTAAGATGAGATTCCTTAGGATCAGCTTGAAACCTCGCACATATTCCAACACTGAAACATATATCTGGTCTGCTTGCGGTTAAATACAATAAGCTTCCAATCATGCCTCTATATAACTTCTGATCGACTGAAACTCCTTTTTCATCTTTCACTAGTTTATCAGAAACTCCCATAGGAGTTCGAACTGCACAAGCACTACTGAGTCCGAATTTCTTAATCAAGTTCAAGGCATACTTACTTTGATTGATGAATAGACCATTCCGTCCTTGTTTGACTTGTAATCCCAGAAAGTAGGTCAATTCTCCAACCATTCTCATTTCAAATTCAGATTGCATTGTGGTGACAAACTCTTGTACCATAGATGGTGAAGTGGAGCCAAATACTATGTCATCAACATATATTTGAGCAATACGAAACTTTGAGGACTTGTCAAGCATAAATAAAGTGCGATCTACTCCCCCTCGACGATAACCTTTCTGAAGTAGAAAGGTAGTAAGTCGTTCATACCATGCTCGAGGTGCCTGCTTTAATCCGTATAAGGCCTTCTTGAGACGATATACATGATGCGGATAATGGGGATCTTCAAAACCTTTAGGTTGTTCCACATAAACTTCCTCATTCACCACTCCATTTAAAAACGCACTCTTGACATCCATTTGATACAAAGTAAAGTTCAAAGAGCAGGTAATAGCTAGTAGAATACGAATAGATACTAACCTGGCAACAGGTGCAAAGGTTTCATCAAAATCAACACCTTCCACTTGAGTATATCCTTGAGCAACAAGTCTGGCTTTGTTTCTGGTGACTAGGCCATCTTCATCGGACTTGTTCTTGAAGATACATTTCGTACCAATGACATTAATGCCTTTGGGGCTGGGAGTGAGATACCAAACATCATTCCTGGTAAACTGGCCGAGTTCATCTTGAATTGCAGCAATCCAGTATTCATCAAGTAAGGCTTCTTTATAGTTCTTGGGCTCAATCAGAGAAATAAAACAATGTAGACCAGCCAGTCGTCGATAATCAACTCGAGGCACTGATCGAGTACTTCTCATGGTGGAGCCAGATTTATCGAGTGTTGAAACATGGTCGTCAGTAGGAGGTGACTGTGTTGGAACATGGTCGTGTGTTGGAACATGGCCATCTTCAGTAGAGTTAGGGTTCTGGTGATCATTTGGTTCAGTAGAATCTGCTGAAGACTTTGCTTTGTCTGAACATTGAGACTGTGTTGGAACATGAGTGTTGGTAGATTCTTCCTCTACATCTTCTGGAGGTTGTTACTTTTCTGAATCATCCACAATAACATTTATGGATTCCATGAGAGTGTTGGTTCGATGATTAAAAACTCTGTAGGCACGGCTGTTGATGGAATACCCGAGAATTATTCCTGGATCACTTCGATTATCGAATTTTGCCAACTGTTCTCTATCTCTGAGAATATAGCATGTACTTCCGAACACATGAAAATACGAGACGTTTGGTTTCCTGCCCTTCCAGATCTCATAGGCTGTCTTGTCAGTGAATGGTCGAAGATACACTCGGTTGATTGTATAGCACACGGTATTGATCGCCTCTGCCCACCATTTCTTATAAACATCTTTTTCTGCCAACATAACTCGAGCCATCTCCTGTAGAGTTCTGTTCTTTCTTTCAACAATGCCATTCTGTTGAGGAGTGATAGGAGCCAAAAACTCATGTTGGATTCCTAGCTCATTGCAGAAGGAACTGAATTGTTCATTTTCAAACTCTCTGCCATGATCACTTCGAATTCGGATTATCTTTCCTACAGGACTTCCCTTTTCAGTTTGTAACTTTACTACAAGGCTTCGAAATACCTCAATCGTATCAGATTTTTCTTTCAAGAAGGCTACCCAAGTAAATCTGGAGAAGTCATCAACACACACAAAAATATATTTCTTTCCTCCTATGCTAGGTGTATTAACTGGCCCCATTAAGTCCATATGTAGCAATTCCGGATTTCTATAAGTAGTAATAAACTGAACTGAAGAATGAGGAGAACGAGTTTGTTTACCTTGCTGACATGGTCCGCACACAATTTCATCCTTGCTAGTCAAGATTGGCATTCCTCGTACAGCTTTCATATTAGCAATTTTCACCAGTGTTTTATAGTTGATGTGTCCAAGCCTCCTGTGCCAGAGAATTCCTTCATCCTGCTTTGAAAGCATGCATCGAACTTCTTGTTCCAACAAGTAACAATTGTCTGAAGATCGTATTCCAGAAAGAACCTTGTTTTCACCATGCTTCACTACACACTTGTCCTTCTGGAATTCCACTATCATGTTGTCGTCACACAGCTGGCTTATACTAAGTAAGTTTTCTTTTAGATCTTCAATAAATAGTACACTTGTGAGTACTGGAAACCCTTCAATCTTTAATTCGCCTTTGCCAATTACTCTGCTTCTTTTTCCATCACCAAAAGTTACATATCCGCCATCATATGGAGTAATGTTTGTAAGGTATTTTGGAGTCCCAGTCATGTGGCGAGAACAACCACTGTCAAAGTACCAGGAATCGCTGGAATAGGCTGATAAAGAAGTGTGTGCCACCAGACACTTACTGGACCTTTTAATAACCCATACCTTCCTGATTCTTGCATGAGTATCGACTGTGTTGGAACACAGTTGTCTTCCATTCATTTGATCTCTGATTAGTTTTTTACACTGATGTTCATCATGACCTTGGTATGTACAGTATCCGCAGATTAGAGGCTTTCTTTGATACGGCTTTCCATACTTCCATTTTACTTCTCGAATCCTAGCTTTGAGAGTAACTGGTTTTTCGAGGACTTCAGTCTTTATTTCTTCCCTGTATCCAATCCCGTGTCTATCACCAACGGTTCTTCCCATATCCAGAATTTCATCAAGCTTTTCTTTCCCGGAATTTAATTTAGAGATAGTTGCTTCAGACATCTCGGCTCTCTTGACTGCTGCTATCAATTTCTGATTCAGTTCTTCATTTTGCTTTTCAAGTTCTGTAACAGTGGATCGTAGTTCCTTTTCACTTTCAATTAGCTTTCCTTTTTCTTCATTCAACTCTTTGTTCTTGTCAACTACTTGAATCCACATAGCATACATTTGTTCGTATGTGCTATAGATCTCTTCATCACTTACAGATAGATCATCTTCATCACTACGAGCATCGTCCAGATTCTTGTTGGAACATACAGCCTTACCTTTGTTCAGTGTGGTGGAACACTGACCTTCTGATGTATCATGTACCTTTGCTCCAAAAGCTATGTAATTACTCGTAAGTTCTTCTTCATCCTTTTCATTATCTTCATCATCACTCCAAGAGGTGACATATGATCTTCCTTGTTTCTTGCGGGTGTTAGCACATTCAGCCTGAATATGACCAAATCCTTCACATTCTCTGCATTGAATTCGTCCAGCCTATTTTGGTTCGTTGTTCTGATTCCTCCCGAACTGCATATTTCCTTGTTCAAATCTCATTCCGCGATTATTGTTCGAATCTAGTGGCTTTTGTCTGTTTCCACCAAACCTCTCCTGAGATTTCTTGTTAACCACCTTCTTCAGCATCTTTGAGAAATTCTTTGTAATAAGTGCCAGTTTTTCAAACTCATCAT
This sequence comes from Rubia yunnanensis, assembly GCA_037428765.1. Taxonomy (NCBI): domain Eukaryota; kingdom Viridiplantae; phylum Streptophyta; class Magnoliopsida; order Gentianales; family Rubiaceae; genus Rubia; species Rubia yunnanensis. The sequence continues at coordinate 55,204,794 of CM075069.1, read as the reverse complement.
CGCTATCAGACTCATGACGTGCCTTGACCGGAGAAACTTTGAACGCTAAATCCTTGGAGATTCTTTTCGTAGATTGCTGGAATGTCATCTCATAAGTTTGTAACGAACCCATCAGTTCATCTAGGCTCATGGTGGCTACGTCTCTTGCTTCCTCTATTGCTGCTACTTTCATTGCAAATCTTTCGGGAAGAGATCGCAATGTCTTTTTCACTAGCTTAGTTTCCTTGTAAACCTTTCCCAGTTGATAAGCCATGTTGGATATATCTCTGAGCTTTCCATTGAATGTAGCAATGGTGTCATCCTCCTCCATTTTTAGTTCTTCAAACTTGGTAGCCAGCATCTGTAGTTTAGATTCCCACACCCGACTGGTTCCTTCATGAACAGTTTGTAAAATATCCCATACTTTCTTTGCCTGGTGACATGTAGATATAAGCTTGAACTGATTTTCATCAACAGCAGTGAAGATTGCATTCAGGGCCTTCGAATTTGCCAGTGATTCTTTAAGATCATCTGGAGTCCACTTAGCTTTGTCTTTGGGTTTTTGACTCGACTCCCCTTCCACAGCCTTAGAACTTGTGTCAGCATCTTCTGTAGGATGATTCCATTCATTCTCAACATAAAACCACGCCAGTTCATCCAGTGAATTGATAAAGACCCTCATACGTGCCTTCCAATAGTTGTAGTTGTTTCCTTCCAACAGTGGTGGTCGAGAGACTGAAGCTCCTTCTCCTGTCGTCATGGTAAAACCGGATCTCACTTTCCTTGAAACAACCATGGGAATAATAAGTGACTTAGCTCTGATACCAATTGAAATTTGGTTTTACCACTTTTTCTAGTACTTACTAGTATGTTCCAACATGCTTAGTTTAACCAAGTGTAAAATAACGTAAAACATAAAAGACACACAACTTGGTTACGCAGTTCGGTGTAAACCACCTACATCTGCGGGGCCTGGCCCAGTTCACAATGAATCCACTAATTAGAAAGATACAGTATAGAGTACAGTTTACAAAATACTTATCTTTACTAACTATGACGTGTGGACTCTGCTAGCTCCCCTAGCTACCGATCTGCCTTGATCAGACTCCCTCTGACCTCGAACTCCGTCGACGCAAGATCTCCTCCTCCCGAGAAATTAAGGTGTACGATTCTGAACTTAGTGCAGCAGGACAGTGTTGGAACACAGTATATTGGCTCTTGCAAGTTTCGTAAGATCTCAAATCTGGGTGCAGATTTTGCTCTGTAAAATCGTGTATTATGCAGCCGTGTTTGTCCCATATTTATATCCATGAATCAGATCTGAATATTCTTGATTATCTCCATAATATTCCTATTCCAAATCTGATTGTTGAAGCATATCCAAATCCCATAAATAAAGGGATTTACCTTATCTCAAACTCTCCCATATATTCTAATAAATCTTCTCCATATAAGTAGGGATTTTTCAATTAACCAAATATGCTTCACATGCCTGATATATAGCCAAATATACAATTACCATAAATTCCAAAATACTTCAATATATCGGCTTGAATTCCGTTAAAACCTTTGGCATAAAACCTGCTTCAGTTCTGCTCCAGCACCATGTTCCAACATGGTCTGTATATCAGTTCACAAATACTTAACACAAAATTGCCAATTAAATAATTCCTTGACTTTACAGAGATGATTGCTTGTTTCATCTCAGAGATGTAGAAGGGTTCTTCTATCATCTGATGGTAAAATTTCTATTTTCTATTAGCTTTATGTTGGCTTCGCAATAATTTGAATGAATTCCAGTTAATGCTCATATTGAAGGATACTCATTACGAATGCGCCTGTTGTGTGGGGTATCTTTTGGTTGTATTACACACAAATCTACTGAAATTTTAGTAAGCGGAATATAAAGAATTAGTACACAACAAAGAATAACATTGAACTTCAAAAAAATAATCTATGCTCACTGATATACTCGGTTCATCCACTAGATATTTGCCACTCAAACTGCCATCTCATTAACAATGGATTACTGCCTAATCTTACAAGGAGAAGAACAACTAGGTTGTACTTAATAAAGTGGGAACCTCCGGATATAGGCCTCAAAGTAAACTGCGATGCAGCAATACATGGCGATAACGTAGGTCAAGGATGTGTTATAAGGGATGCAAATAAAAGGATTACATATGCTGTATCATTTTTCATGACCACAGATAATGCCTGTTTCTCCTCCTATATTGCAGTGCTCCGAGCTGAAATGATGTCTATCTGGAAAGGACTACAAGTGGCGGCGGGAAGGACGGAGCATCTTCATATTCAATCGGATTGTTTGCGGCAATAAGAATCATCCAGGGGCAGCCTTGCCCTTGGCCACTCAGGCTAATCCTGCAGCAGATAAAGTCAGCCACTGCACGGTTCCATCACGTTCGTTTTAGCCACATTCACAGAGAAGGTAATCAAACACCGGACTTTCTGGCTAAATTAGCAATCAGAAATGGAAGCTCCTCACAGTTTGAAGAATTGTTCACATCACAACGTCTTCTCTTCCTCAACCGCAGGGAAACTCTATTCCCTCAATTCCGATGGAAACATAAGTATAGTAATTAGTTCGTACAGGTTTTGGTTAGTAATCTCTTGATAGTCTGGCCTTCGTGAGCTTCACACAGGGGGTGGAGGGCTTACAGAAGGAATCACTATCAAGAGCATAGATTTAACATTAGCTCTAGTCTATCTTAGGATCTGGCATTCTCAGTCTTGTATCGCTATTTCAAATTTCGGGTGTGGGAGCCCTAATCAACATCCTCGCTCACTATTGAGTGTTTTACGCAAAAAAAAACATTGAACTTCAAATTATTTAGTTTATCATTTCTTTGACATCCATTATAGTGCCTAGTATTGTTGAGAACATGCTTCACCGGCACTCTGTCCTTTCTGTATTTTAGTAAAGCTGCTTCGAAGTAATTTTCAAGGCCCTACATTTCATTATATGAATTTCTCTCCTTCAACTGAAACATATATACCAGCCTTTCTCTAATGGTACTCTTTGTAGGTTTCTTTTGTATTTTTAATGCTGATACCAGATTATATAAAACATTCTGTTATTGTTTGTTTTTTTCCTTTCATCTTGAATCACTAATTTTGTCTGTGTTCTTAAAACGCTTTCTCACACTATTTTTATGTGGGTTAGAATATTCTGTTTTCTAGTTCTGGAAATGATCTCGTGCTCAAAATTGCAGATTTCGGTCTCTCAAGGTAAAGTTCAGCTAACTTATAAGCCAATTGATTTTGAATTATTGGAGTAATTGTTATTTAAAGATATTCTGCAAACAGAATTCTACTCCCAGGTGATTTCGCGAGAACAGTTTGTGGGTCTCCCTTGTACATGGCTCCAGAAGTTCTCCAATTTCAGAGATATGATAGTAAGGTTGAAACTTCTGCTATTTTGAATTTATGAGACAGCATGACCTCTATAGTTCTTTATATAAGAATATATCTGAAGTAACATTGTATGCCCCATATAGTACATTGGCATTCCTGAATAGATGAGAGAATGTGGTGCACATTGATTTGGAGATTTGCATAGGAGACATTTAGGAACTCCAATATGGCTGATAGAAAATAGTGAACTATTATCTCCTTTTACATGGAGAATTGGAATATAATTAGACAAAATCCTGTGTTGTAATGAAACACAGTATCATTTGTTTCTACCAAATATGAAAGTGTGATCTTTGTAATCTACTGCAAGTAATGGTATCAAGGTTCGGATACACTCACCAGGTTGACATGTGGAGCATTGGTACAATTTTTTTTCAACTACTTAATGACTCTCTTCCTTTCCATGGAAGTACTAACATTCAGGTATCATATCTGGCCTGAATTCAATTCACATCCTCACAATTCCTGGCTTCCCTCACGTGTTGTTGGTTTATGCTTTTGCAGAATATTAAGAAGTGTTCAATTCTTCCCTTCTTCAATCTATTTCTTAGCGAATTACAGTCAGACTCAGTTGACTTATGTTCAAGACTTTTGTTTGTCACTCCAGGTTTGTACAACTGATAAAGATTGTGTTTATCCTCGGAGGAATGTTGTGTATCCCAATGTTGTAATAGGGTCGAATTATTCTTTAAGGAAAGCGTATGTAACACGACTCACATCGACATCTAAGAAATTTTTATACAATCATCCAAGCGTGGTTTACCATTTCGTTGGAATACAATATAACACAATAACTCCAACAATCTTAAAGAGTAATTATGAACGTATTCGATGTTTTTGCATGAGGCTCTTAAAGAGTAATTCTGAATGTATTAGATGTTGGTGCATGTGGCACATGGATGGATTTTATATTGGACGATGCATGATGGTACATAATGCAACGTATGACCTAATATCAGGAAGAGGAAGAAAATGCAATCGAAATGAAAAACAAGAGGGTGAATGGGATGAAATACAAATGTTACATATGCTCTCGATCCACCCCATAAAACCATCTTCCTGATTTATTGGTCGCACGACAAGGATTGTCGGTCTTATGTATGCAACTTTAATTATCTCATGTCTCAAAATCATCTCGGCGAGTTTTCAAATTTCAGAATAATCTAGGTAAGTTTTTTAGAATTTACTAGTTCAACTATGTTTTTTGGCTATCAATTTTAATGGTGTAGCTATTTATTACTATATTATATTTTGTCAAAACAAATGAAGAAACTTACAAATATAGTCTTTTCTTTATAGTAGAGTGGAAAAATATGCAATGAAACATAGAATTAACTGTGTATGCAAAATAGTTATGAACATGAAAAAAGTAATAATAAAGGCAAGAAGGATTCTTTTGACCATCTGGAGTGTAACATTATTGTGGAATCAGATTGTAAGCTTGCTATTGATATGATACAGAATCCTTATGAGGCACAGTGGAAAGTTTTTGATAAGGTTTACAAAGCGAAATCTTTACTTGGTAATGCTGAACTGATCCACACTTTCAGGGAATGCAACTCTGTAGCTCATGCCATAGCTAAACATCACTTTGATTTGAACCAAGGGCTGGATATGACTAATGTTACACCTAGAATTCAGGGTCTTATAGATATGGATAGAGGCTGTGTTCCTCATATTCGAGTTGCTAAAACTCCCAGGTTTTAGAAAATGATGCTGCTGAATGTTTTTTTCTTGATTTGCAGAACAAGGGAACTCTAGCACTACTAGGAGGGGGAGATTGCTCATGCTCAGATTGCTGCTACTATTCTTAGCCTGGATGCTCACTTGCTGTTTGGCTTTTCTGCTGTTTGCTATGTGGCTTTTCTGCTACGGTGGGGAGGCTTGCGCACAGATCATGGAGTTGGAGTCCTTCTCAGATACTCTTAGCTTCAAAGCTACAATGCTCAGCATACTCATGACTATTTTCTTGTCTCGTGATTGAAGTTGCCTGGCCATTACAGAGGATTAACACGAGGGGTGGAGATCCTCTTGTTTTGGATCGCAACTTCGACACCTATCCATCCACTTTGGATAGCTGTATGCACAATATTAGCAAACACTTTTAGGTCTTTTGGAAACAACCATGTTGTTTCACCTCTTAATATCACAATCCAACTCTAATTGTATATTCGATCATTTGGAAATCAAGGCTTGGGGTACCTATAATAAAATAACCCTCACCCTCGGGTGTTCTAAAAAAAAAAGGCAAGAAGGATTCTGGCATTGTTAGGGTGGTTCAGGCGAAGCATCATGACGATGATGGAATTTTTTATGAAATACATTGCAGTGTATTCCTGAAAATGCATCATCAATTTTTAACGAAATGCATGGTTGTCCTTGTTTATTCCCGTAAAGGGTAAAGATGAATATTCTATATATTCACTCAAATTTTGACAATTTTTATTTTCAAATAAATGAACTGATGAGAATATATTTATTTATTTATTTTATTTATTAATCGATCTATGTCAGAACATAGTATTTTATAATTTTATAATATAGATGTGTTGGCTCTTGAAAAAATAAATGAAAGGAAAAGTGATTATTCAAGTAAGGTAACCATTCTTTACACAGGAAGAGGTGAAACGAAATTAGTAAAAACCTCAACTGCTGGTAGAAAGGGTGGAATGGTTATGTAAACTGCTAGTAAAGAGACAAAATGGTTACGAAATTTGGTATATGATATTTCGTTATGGCCTAAGCCGGTATGTGGCTAAGCCTTATAGTGAAGTGTATAATGGCAAATTTAGACACTTGGGCTCTAGACATAGCTTGAATCCTGAGTTAATAACCCATGTGTGATCTCAGTTGATTTTGTAAGATATCAACACAATTTAGCAGAACACTTGACGAAGTGACTAGTTAGGAACTTGGTAAACAAGACGGTGATCAGGATGAGTTTGAAGCCTATTTGAGTATTTGATAATGGGATAACCAATTTTGCTCTAATACAACGTTAGGGTATAATTCAATGTGGAAGACCTATTGTTTGGGATTGAAACGTATGATTTCATATCCCGAGGGTTTGAACCTGCATGGAAGATGGAAGTTAGGTTGAAGTTTTAACTTCTTATTGGATCCTTTGACAAAGTACATTTGCAGGTGCACGATTAAAGAGATTCACCTATATGAAGTGTGAAGTGTAGCCGCATCAATAAGCTCAACTTGACTTTGTATGAGCTCATGAATGGATAGGGACACATGTCTTATATAGTGTTTGGTCTTTAAGCTTTTAAGTTTTACTTGAACTTGTGTGTGGGTTATCTTCAACTGTTCAACTAGGTTGAAGGGTTCATTCTTAAGAGACACTCTGATTCCCAAATATTTGGAATATGCAATTCACTACGGCGAAAATTCAATCTTCAAATTATTTTTCATTTATGCACTTATTTGGTTTGGTTTTTGGATTTTCCTAATAAAAAATAATATTTAAATGGGGGAGTATTGTTGATGTTTTAAGAAAAAACTATTTAAGTATGATTGAATTCAAGTAGCTGTGAGTTTGGGATGTTGAAACAAGTTTGGTGGTGCGGAGTACACACTTGTATAACTATCTACGAGCTTACAATTTTAGGATAAGTATTAAAATTGTGCTGGTTAGATTCTGATGACTAATCTGCCTTATCCTAGAGTATGGAAAGATGTATCACTTCACAGTTTTTGTAATTCTGATGGTGGTGGTACGTAGTGCCTAATTCCTTGACTCAAAGGATGGGGATGAATAAAGGATGATGTATTGGATGCAGTGTTGGCAGCATGCCTAACTCTTTAAATAAGTTTACTGCTTTGTCCTAAAATGTGGAAAGATATATTGATTCGTTATAACTACATGGCTTGTGATAGAATAATGAAATGATGCATCATTTCACGAAATTTGTTTCCTATATATACATGCATACGCATGCATGGTAAGAACCCCAAAACACAAAGAAGACAAGGGAAAAAGACTAAATTTCCCATACATATGCAACAACCAACAACACAGTTATTCAAAAGTATTCTCTTGGTTAAAGCTTAGAACATGAGGGTTTCTCAAATTTTTTTATCCTCGAACGGAATTCATGTAACCCAATAGGGTTAAATTACTCTTTAAGGAAATCGTACGGAATGCAACTCACATTGATATCTAAGAAATTTATACCATAATCATCCAAGCGTGATTTTACCGTTACATTGGAATACAATATTACGTGATTACTAAACAATTCTTGTACAAAAATCAATTTTCTCATATATCCCAATTATTGACTAGTAGTATGCTTCTTGAAAAGTTCTGAAAAATAATTTGGCCAGGTGTTGTTTGGGTTCACAGATATATTCGAAGGTTTTTTAAGTCAGTAATGTTGCATGAGTTTATCTTAGTTATCACCCTGTTTGTAACGTTAACTTGTTTTTTAAACTATGTTTGTCAACTAAGCCACACCTTCTTAAGAGAGGAACTAAGAGAGTACGATATACAACTGAGCTTAGGTATATAAACAGTGATTTTTTTAAAAAATTATTCCATAAGCCAAATGCTCCCTATGCAAAATCTAAAACTGAAACCCTAGTTAGGAGGTTGAGGGGCGTTGGCGGTGGTCCGGCAGCCTTCATGTTTTTCCTTTATTTTCCATTTTAGTTTGTAGATCAAGGGTTGGGAAGGATGTTGCTCACGATCTGCCTTGCTTCTCGCAGAGAAGAGAAAGGCCTGCGAAACCAACGCCACCTTATGCCTTGCTCTCGGCGGAGAAACTAGCCCAACGTCCCATCTTGCACGGTGGAGATCTATTAAGTATGAGTTGACTGAAGGATGAGTCACCAAAAAGATGAGTGGTCGGTGATAATGCACTATTAATAATGGGCCCGAGTGCCCCATTACCAGCCCAAGACCAAGATCAGGAATTATTCTCAGGTTAATACTTCTTGGGTAATGCCCATTGGGTCGGCCTAATTAGGAACCCTATTATTTTCTCCACAACAAAACAGGACACTAGCCCTACCTAATCTCACATGCTGCAGTTAGGCTGACATGTATAAGGGGACACTATTGACATTAACTATTTCTGATTTTGTGAAGTAATCTGACTTTACTATCAGAGCCTTTTTCCCCGGACACCTCTGGGGGCTTTGTTTTGCAGATCCCAACTAAGCAAACTCACGACTTATTGACGTCGGTTTCAAGGCGCATCAGTCAGTAAGCAGCCGGCTAGAAGAGTTGCTGTTGGTATAGAGTTAGTTGGCAAAAATGAGAGAGAATGGTCAGCCGACGATGACTAGCAAAAGGAGAAGCAGCACAAGTCAGTTCACAGTCGTGCTTAGAGGTTCACGGTAGTGCTAAGCGATGGTTGACGACACACATTAGTGGTCGGCGACACACGTTGGTTCTCATCGACAATAGAAGCTTCCCCACCTCGCCCCTTTCGTAAATCCTGCCCAAAAGCACGTCATACGCCTGGACATTTCTTTCTTAATTTTAGTCCAACCCTAAAATCTGTCCCTTATCCACGTGCAACCTTTCTCTAACAAATATTCGCTTGGTCAACTTTAGCCATGGTAGTCAACGGCAGAGGAGACGGCGTGAAAGAGGATCTTTCACAATAAAGGGAGCCAATTCGTAGTGACTTAAGCCCTAGGCGGAAGCAGAAAAGAAAAGAGAGAAAGTAGGATCAACATTCTAGCAAGGATGAGGATCGCCACCCAGCTAAAGATAAAGATCCCCAGAAACACCCAACATTTTGATCCTATGGTGATTTCTACATACATAGGGAACTCCCTTGTAAAAATAGTCTTTGTTGACGATGGAAGTTGGATAAAAAATTATATCCACCAGCTGCTTCAACCAAATATGCATCGGGAGGTATAAGCTACGGAAATCAATGTATCAGTTATTAGGGTTCAAAGTAAGGGCCAAATTTTCAATCGGCGTAATCAACCTGCTTGTGACGATCAAAGACAAGGGCAAAGTGAATATGGAAGTAGGGATGATAGGTCATAGTGGGTCCATGTTACTTGAAACTAAGGCAGATCAGTTGTGTCAGGTGGTTGTGAGGGAACCTTGTCAAGCAGAATCACTGTCAAAATGACAATCCAACGGTTTGGCACCAAGAAAAGCATGTGAAAAGTGTGACAAGTCTCGAAGAGGAAAATAGAAGTCATGATCAAGGTGGTTTATGTTAATAGTTGACCTACCAAACACAAGGTTCCAGCGAGTTTCACTTACCACCAGAAGAACAACAGATACATTCGCCAAAATAGCCTTCTGCTCTAACTTATCACTTAAACTCATATAGCCGAGGTCTACATTATGCTCTCGCTCTATGACTAGTTCTTTTAGGGATTTCTTTTTATCCTCAAAGAAATTAGGGTTGATTGAAACATGAGCATCACCCTCATAAGGGTCACCGCCCTGCCAGGGCTGGCGGACCTCCCTAGTAGAAAGTGATACGACATTGGAAGATTTCGGCATCATCGTTAGAAAAGAGTATCAAAGAAGGAGATACTTACTTGGCCGGAAATTCTATGGGAATGCCATAAAAGAGTCTAGAGATGAGGAAAACTATGTGGTTGAAACAACGGCTGATGTAGCAATTTGATCAAGTATGGTCATCGATGTTCACTTCGCAAACCTCTCCTCCTGCAAAACAGACCACAAAAGTAATTCCGGGGAAAAGACTCTGACGATCAAGTCAGTCTTTCTCTTAGAGAACTGGAATTTCTCAGTTTAGTGGCACTTACCTTTTCAGCGTTACTCTTGTTGTATTTATAAAAGTCCACCATCATGGTTCCGTATTGCTAGAATTTAAGAATGTGAATTTTACCATGATCCTTATAATTCCGGTTTGTGGCCAAACCCCCAAACGTGGCTTAATCGTGGCTCCGCCTTTATCGGTTCGTGATTTAATGCTTTAGACCAAGCTCCACCGTTATCGATTCGTTGGCCTTATCTGCATTTAATTCTTGGGCTGGGCTTACAGCCCAATGATGTAGGCTATGGGCTAGGTACACATCATAAGCCCTCCTAGCTATGAAAACAAGTAGACACGAAGTGATGACTTTGTTTGCGTAACGTACAAATGCTATTGTTTTGCGAATTTCTGATACTTGAACAACATGTTCGTTATTGATGTTGCTAATGTGTTTAATTTCAGTTTCTTCAATTTGAAATTTTAATTTAGATATCCACCCTACTTCTCTCCAATGTAATTGCTTGAAATTTTGGTTTGTTGACCTTGGTTTTCCTCCTTTTTATTCGTTATATCGTTTTGAAATTTCTTCTCCTGCCGTTATATCTTTCTTTTATAAGAACTTTGATTATCGTAACTTAAGTCGGTCACTATTCAGTGTATTGTGTCCACCTATTTTTTTCCGGCTTCTTATATTCTTAAAATAGTAAGCTAGTTTTTGTCAGACCATCATCATTACTCTTCTGATTTGACTTCTTTCACTTTTTCAGCTTCTTAAATTAAATTCCATATCCCATTTGGAATCTTCATCTTCCCACTATCTTCTTTATTGTTCCAGCATCTCGCCGCATTCAATCAGCTCGTAAGTTTTCTTCACTCTTAATCTTCTTTTTCTGAAAAGCTATTCTTAAAATTGTAAGCTCTATAATGTGATTCTGGATTATAGTGGATATTTACTCCTAATTCTGACATAAAAGATCTCTTATTGCTTTCCCTTATTTTTCTTTCTCTATATTTTCTTCTGGGTTTGTTCACTGCCTTTGTCCCCCCCCCCCCTTTACCTGAATAAACTCTTTGCGTTCAACTCTGATTGATAGACTTTTTATCTGAATTTTAGGAATTATGTCTGCTTGAATGTCTATCCCTAATGTTGGTGAATCCTTTGTAAAAGATGTTTCAGTTGCCAATCTTGAATCCGGGAAGGATTCTGACCATTCCACCAATTCCTCCATCGTCCTTAGTGTTCTTTCCGATTACTACCTGGACGATTTGAAAAGTAGTTTCATTTTTTGCCCCCTTATGAGCTTAAGGCTCCTGATCGCTCTGATAGTGTTCACAATCTTCCTTCTGGATTCATCTCTTGCTACCTAGACTATCTTAAATTTGGACTTGTTTTCTCTCTTTCTCAGCATGTTATAGATTTGCTCTCCCATCTTCGGGTAGCTTTATCTCAGCTTCACCCTAAGGCTATCTCGATCTTCATTGATTTTTATCATGTCTGCAAAACTGCTCAAGTCCCTATTTTTATTGACATGTTTTGTAACCTTTACCAGCTTTGCAAGGTGAAATATTCATTTGATGAATTCACCCTTTACCCAGTCATTCCCAATGTTGAGTTTGTTAGTGGGTTTCCTAACAACTGTGAGGTGTGGAAGAAAAAATTCTTCTTTTTGAAAGTAGATAATGAAAATGAGCGAGTTTGGAACTATAACGTTCCCAAATCCAAACTTTTGGAGGTCGGGGTTCTCCTTAATGGTAAATATGAAGTTGTATGAACATTTAACATACATACGATCTCTCTTCGCCATGTTGATTTTGAGGGTGAAGGTGTTTGTTGTTTCCTTGTCACTTTTCCTTGTCCGTCTTACTGTCGTATATTTATTTTCTCATTGTCTTACTATCTTTGTTTATTTTTTTCACTTATTTTTGTGTACTGGATTGTAGGCATGGATTCAGCTAAACAACTCATTGAGATATCATTCTTTGATGATGAGGATGAAGAACCGGAAGTCACGGTTACCCAGACAAATGAAAAAACTGTGACTGCTGTGTCATAAGAGAATGCTACCGTAGCAAACCCTCAACCACTAACTATTGAGGTTATGGATAATGATGGTGGAATGACTGCTTGTCACCACACTACTGATAACTCTCAGAGAAGAAAAAAGAAGGATTGGACTGGTAAATCCTCAAGTTCCTTAGAGCCTCCTAAGAAAATGGGGCGTATTAGCCATTCTCACACTAAGCCTCCATCGTGAAGCCATGATCTAATGACAGAGGGAACCATTCCTGCAACTTTGTATAAACTTTAGCTCCTTGAAACAATGGTTGTTGTATGTTTCTTAAAACTATTAGTTTAAACTTATATTTAATTTGGTTTGATGTTTTTTTGTTGCAGTGTTTAACTGTGGTTTATGTAAATTTATACTAAGGTTGGAGAAAACCTCTAGCTTGTCAGCGAACGACTTGCCCAGCTTTCTAAGGGAGATGGTTAGCTTCTAAAAAAATCCAGGCCGCAAAGGGAAAGTGTGCAGCGTTGAATGTTTCTCTTAAAGCTGGTGAAGAACGAGCACACTCTGCTGAAGAGCGTACCTTAGCTACTGAGAGGAAGGTTTAAAAGTCGTGCTCTGAGCTAGAGGAAATGAAAACCAATGGTCTTGCCTCACGTGGGTACCCTCAGGTTCTTGTTGATCGGCTCGTGAAGACCAAGTCTTTTTACAAGCTGTTTGAGGAAGTTTCTACCACCGCTTGCAATGTTGGGTATTGCGAAGATCTGGTGGAAGTGCAACCACTAAGCCCCTGCTAAAGTTCAGAACCTTCCCAAACATGCTAAGTCTGAGACAGTATTGGAGCAACAGAAGGCCATACTCAACAAAGATTTTATTACCAGTATCGCTGACGGTAGTCATCCTTATGCCTTGCTTCCCCACCTTGTTGACCTTTCTTCTTTGCCTTCTATAACCGAGTTGAAGGAGTGTGAAGTTGTTTATTTTGAAGATCTTCCATTTGGTTCTCGCACTATTATACCGCCTCTTAATTCTGATGTCAATGTGGCAACTGAGGCCAATGCGAACACTGAAGTCTCCACTCAGCAACCAAACAAGGAAGGTCCTGCTATCATTGTCTAACATTCTTCTGCCTCCCCTTCTGATGTTAGTTGATCTTTACTATTATAGATTTTCATACTTTTTATTTGTAATTTATAACAATATTTTGATGTATGTATGTACTATTGTTATGCCTATAGGTATTAATTTTGAGTTTCCCTTCTACTTTTACCATTTCTCATCACATTTACTTATATTCAGGGCTTTGATATTTTGGTTGATCATAAAATTTTTAAACGTCTTGATTATCTATGATCTAATGTTCATTTTCTTCATAGCCATGGGTTTTTGTCTCCTGATTCTCATTGCCCCATTAAACTGATTCAAGCTACTCAGTCTTTATCCGAGGAATATCATGAGCTTGTTTCTTCTGATCGCTTCTCTCATATGGAGTCCCTTACCTTGTGTATTGGATGGCAAATTCATACTTCCTCATAATCTCCATCTTCTTCTACGTCATGCCCTTATAGCGGGTTTATACCGGAACGTTATAGTATTGAATCACTGACAAGAATATCATTTGTAGCTCAGTTGATCTTGAATCTGTTGGTGCTTACATGCATTTGCTCAATCTTCCTGTCCATGTTTATGAGTGGGCACTGTCGTTAGGTATTGGTCAGAAGTATATGTTACTTGGTATTAATGACCTTGAAGCGAGATGGAAGAATACTGTGAAAAACACACAAGACTCTGTTTGGGGATCGATAGAATTTTGTGCTAAACAAAACAGCCTTATTTAACGTCAACAGTTGAGTATGATTAAGATGATCTGTCAACAGGAAGAATCTAAGAACTTTTCTGCCAGTAAGGCTCGCAAAATTCATCAAAAGAATCTGATTATTGATAAGAAGTGCTCTCACATTGACAATTTATTGGATCGACTGAAGAAAAAATAGGATGAGCGTGATCATATTTGTTCTTCTTCAGCTGGGTGGCAAAGTAGGTTTGATGAGAAATTTTCTCTAAATACCCAACTTTGTAGTGACAATGATCATCTCTGCGCTGAGTGTAATCATCTTGATTCATGTTTGCACCAGCTTGGACAAACTTGTGTTAATTACAAAGATAAGATTAACTCTCTTCCATCGTCATCTTGTGGTTCCACTGGTTGTGGCGGTATAACTATGAATATAGATGGGCAGAGAATTAACTTGTCCAAAGCTGCACGGTTGCATATTCGTCAACTAGAGAATGAAGTAAAAAACATGACGGCTACAATCAAGGATTATCAAGACACTGTTGATGTTATGAGTATGAAACTCGGCCGCAGAGAATTTGGCTTTTATTACTGATTGTAAAGTGTATTATGCTAGATATCTTGGTCATATGGAATGGAGGGGTCAAATACATCATCCTGCTTATTTGTACATGAAATGGTAGTATGATCATATTATAAATGAGGAGCGTGCGGCTGAACAACCTTATCGTTGTGTTGGTTCGTCATCATCTGGATCGTCTCGTGCATATAGGCATAGATAGTCTTCTCTTCTTGTACTACTTTTTATTTTTTGGAATGTTCGAATAAATCTTGTTATGTTTTTGGAATCTTGCTCATTCGCTATTAATTACTATGCAAGATGTTATGCTGTATTCTTCAGCCATTTATGTGAGATATTACGCCTTTTTTTGCAAGATCTATGGCTTGCATAATTCGGTTCACTAATTTGCAAGATCTATAAATTTCTTGTATCCCATTTCTTATTTTTGTAGGCATATCTGCCTTTTTACAAGATCTATGGCTTGCATAGGAAATATGGCGAAGCTGCAAGATTTATTGCTTGCGAATTTGAGAGCTTCGATTTGTGCGAACCGCAAGATCTATCGTCTGCTAATGTTGTTGTTTTCACAGGTATGTTTTCTTTTGTGAAATATCTATAGCTTGCAAAAGTGATATTCTTGTAGTTAGCTTGCAAAATCGAATAATTGTTTTGTTCTAATTGTAGGATCGAATGTTTACTCTTGTTTGTTACCGTCAGACAACTTCGTAGCTTGCTATGGAATCCTTGATCATATTTGACTGGTTAAGATCGCAAGACTTTATATATTGTTTGTAATGCGCTCTAGTTTGCTATTATTTATGTTGTGCAAGTAAAGAACTGGAAAAGTAATTTTTTCTAAAAAATGATTTTTGATATTTATAATGTACGATTGCGATAACATCACCTTGAAAACAAAACAAATGAACGAACATCACCAATGATCATTTCATGGCTTCTATACAACTAGATATTTCCTGTTTTCTTCCTTGGATCTAGACATAGTAATTTCTCAAATTGATCACATGCAAAGTATTGGGAACACTGCAACCATCCAACCTTTCTAACTTGTAATAGTTGGATCAGTGTGCCTTCGTTATCTTGTAGGGTCCTTCCCACTTTGGGCATACCTTTCCTTTTTCTTCTGCTAGGCTTGCTTCATTTTCCTCAACACGAGATCACCAATTTGAAATTTTATCTCTTTGACTTTCTGATTGTAAGCTCTAGCCATTATTCTTTGTACTTTTCCTTTGTGATCATTGCCATTCGTCTTTTCTTCCAGTGCATCTAAATCCAACCTCATCATTTTTGGATTGTCGTCCTCCTTGTATTCTACCACTCAAAGACTTAAATATCCGATCTCCACTGGTATTACTGCTTTGTGACCATAAACCAGACTAAATGGTGTTTCTCATGTTGGTTGCCAAACGGTTGTTTTATACGACCATAGGGTATTAGGTATCTCATCAACCCAACTTGTTCGCTTTCCTTCCAGCCTTTTTGGATACCCTGGACTATGGTCATGTTCGTTACTTCTACTTAGCCATTTTCTTGAGGGTGAGCTACAGATGTAAACTTTATTAGAACCCCAAACTTTGAACACCATTCAGTAAAAGTACCACATGCGAATTATGTTCTATTGTCTGTGACGATAGTTTGTGGAACCCAAAATGACAAACTATATTCTGACAAACGAACTTCCTTGTTACTTCAGTTGTGACTCTTCCTAATGGCTTCGCTTCCACCCATTTCAGGAAATAATCCATTGCCACAATTAGAAAATTTCCATTTTCGGCGCCCTTTGGAAAAGGTCCCACTAGATCCATTCCCCATTTATTAAAATGTCAAGCTCCATATATTTCTCTTAAAGTAGTCTGTGGTTTGTGTGGTAGTGGGCATTAATATGGTAACTTGTGCACTTGAGAACAGAGTTATGCGTATCATGAAACATGGTTGGCTAATAGTATCCCACTTGAATGATCTTCTTTGCAATTGTTCTAGATCCTTGTTGCGTTCCACACATCCCTTCATGCACTTCCTTTATGATTTCACTTGATTGTGTTGGTCCTATGCATTTTATCCACGGAGATAAGAAACCTTTCTTGTATAAGATTCCCTCTTTGTAAACGTAGTTATGAGATTGCAATTCCAACTTTTTGGCTTGTGTCTTGTCTGTTGGCAACTTTCCTTTTGCAAAGTACTCTATTAGAGGTGTCATCTAGTTTGGTTCTTTTGTATGGGTTGTTGAAATAGTTGTCATTACTATGCTTCTGACTGGAATAACCTCCACTCTTACATCTTTGTGTTCAATCAATGAATCAAACCCAACAGTTGCTAGCTTGCTTAGTTTGTCTGCTTTTGTATTTTCACTTCTTGGTACATACTGGATATCGAAGTATTCTAGTTGGGTAATGAGCTGACGAACCCCCCTTAAATACTTTACCACTTGTTCTTCTCGCACTTCGTAGGCTCCCTGCACTTGCTGAACAATGATTTGTGAATTGCTAAATCCCCGATCACTTTTGAACTTCATTCTGATGGTAAGGTCTAGGATACATATCAATGCCTCATATTATGCTTACTTGTTCTTAAGTGTGAAGTTAAAACGTAGCAAATATATGTACTCCCCTCCTTCTTGGTTGACTAATAGTAATCTTGCCCCGCAACCCTCTTTTCTAAACGCTCAATCAACGAACAACTTCCATGCAAAATCTACCCACTTTGATTTTCCTTTTCCAATCCCAAGATTCTGATGCGTGTTCGTGTCTTGTGCGTCTTCATTTGTCATCTCCGCAGTGAAATCTGCTAAGGCTTGAGCCTTGATTGTGGTTCTTGGCTGGAATTAGATCTCATATTGCCCCAATTCAAAAGCCCACTTAGTTATTCTACCAGATGCTCCAGGCTTGATTAGGATATTATTTATTGGACAATTAGTGTAGACAATGATATGATGACTGTGGAAATAGGTTCGCAATCTTCTCGCTGAGTATATCAAAGCTAGAGTTAGCTTTTGAACTTGAATGTATGCCCTCTCTGCACTTTGTAATATTCTGCCGATGTAGTACTCTGGCACTTTTTTTTGGCCTTCTAACGCACCAAAACTGAACTTACTGCATTCTGTGAAACCTCCAAGTACATATATAGGGTTTCCCTAGAGACTAGTGATTTCATGTTGGCAATGTTTGAAGCTGCTCTTCCAAAGACTCGTGCGCTTTTTGATATTCTTTGCTCCAGATAATTTTTTTTACCTTCTTCAGGACTTCGAAGAGTGGGAAATGTTTCTCAGCTACCTTTGACATAAATTTTTTGAGCGCGGCCAACGATCGCATTAATATTTGGACCTCTTTAACTACTTGTGGCTGGGGAAGGTCCACTATAGCCTGGATTTTCTCTAGGTTAGCCTTGATCCCTTTGGAGGATACCTTGTATCCCAAAAATTTTCCTGCACCTACTCCAATTACGCATTTTTTGGGATTAGGCTTCATCTCAATGTTACTCAGTGTATACAAAGTTTCTTTCAAATCTGTGGCAAAGTCTCCTACTGACAGGCGGGCGGTCGTCGCGCCTGCCTTGCAAAAGATAATTTATAAGCCCTAAATGCTTACTTTCTACAACTAGGTAGATAGTGGCAAAGCGGGGTCGTCCAAGGAGAAGAGGGATCTTCCTAAGCGTCTAAGCACACAAATGGTTGATAATAGGCTAGGAGTAACTATATATACATACACATAAAAGCATGTAAATGGGGGGGTTGGTTGGTTGGTTTCCTAAATTAACAAAGATAAAAAGACACGATAACTAGCAAGGTCAAGTGACTATGCTAATCATCAAACGAAACTAAAGAAAAGGGGTTTTAAACTACAAAGATAAAATGCCTTAGGGGCAACGGATATCCACTTCCACATCTAATGTAGTTCATCGAATCATTCACACATTCCATCATATAGCATTCAGGACCCAACACTCACACACCCATCTAGCAAGTACCACAACACACACATCACAAGGAGTTCTAAGTTCATGCTCATAGATCTTCATGCAAAGGCGCTACGGAATTCGTCACGTTCCTACACCTAAACAATTCAACCACACAAGCACTACCTATGCTCAAACAACTCATGGCACACATACAGTGAAACACACCGTCAAGAATACATAAACGCCAAATAACAAATGCTTCAAGAATGAATTTAAATCATCTATTCAATACTTCAACTACTTGTCGTGGAGACTAAACTCCTATCCTTCTTAGTTCGTAGTTTGCGAGAGTGAGTTCCACATCTCTCGTCAAACCTCACCAATGACTCCCGAGTCGCGACCACGACTCAAGGTGTCATTGGTGGCATTTAGCACGAAGGACCAACAAGCTTGGCAATGCCTATGACCTCTACACCGTGACTAAGCATTTAACAAATTCATGCAATTACATGAGATTAGTCAAGAGCGACCACTCATAGACCACGAGCATATAACTCTTCTCGTTTGCTACACAAACGAACATGACGAAGAGTTCAACATCAATCACATTCGTCTAGCACATTATCAATCCATCAACACAATCAAAAGCTCTAAATCATACTCTCACATTACTAACAAGAACAGGGGGGAAATTAACCCAAATCCCCCAAACCCTAGCTAGCAATTCATCCAAGCATTTCATATCATCAAGCTCTCAACAACATTAATAGAATCAACAATTAACATTCAAAGCACAATAAAAGCACAATAGCAAAAACACCAAATAGATAGATAGAAATGAGTTCTTGCTACATAGATAATGGAAGCTTCAATCCTTTGCTCCCAAGAACAAAACTACTCTAGAACAACAAAAGACATAATTAAACTAAGAAAAAGCTAAGAAAAGAAAGAAGAAAAAAACCTAGGTTTTCGCCCAAAAACCAGAGAGAAAACGGGCTGGAAAAGCTTGGAGAAGAGGAGGAAAGAGAGGGTATTTATAGTGCAAAGAAAATAAAATAGATTTCTGGCCACCTTTTGGTCGCGACTCGCGACGGTGTTGGTCGCGACTCGCGATGGTGTCGCGACGGGGGCCAGCACTTTGCATTGTTTCTTTGTCTTCTTCATAGTCATCCCTCTCAATCTTCAAGTCTTCAACAGCTCCAAAATGGTCTTCAACGACGACGGTGTTCATGTCTTCGAAAAAGGCTTCGAAGGTATAGTCTTCAATGTCTTCCGGTCTTCGTTGCCTCCGTGTTCTTCCCTCGTCACACAAAATCCACTTAGAAGAGGTAAAAGAGTACAAAGTTGCTTTTGCCTCTCCTAAGTGAATTTCAAGGTAAAACACAAGCTCTCGATAATAAAAGAGCACAAAAGTGATCCTAAATACTACTAAATAATGCATCTAAAATGGACACATCAAACCTCCCCACACTTAAACCTTACTCGCCCTCGAGTAAGAAAAGATTCAAGCATACGGAGGAGGGCATATCCACATCCTAAAACCCCTAAAATAACCACACAAAATGGACATATTAAATATCCCCACACTTAGACCTTACTCGCCCTCGAGTAAGAAAAGAACCAAGCACACGGAGTAAATGATATATCCAAAACCTAAACTAATCCCCCAATCAAAGCCTCACAAAAACTCTCAATATCAAAAATCCCAAAATAAAAGCTCACATGAGAATTTTTTTACACACACATCCCCAATCCTAAATCTAACCAAACCTACCACTTATCAATTCACTACCCATAAAAATATTTCAAAGCCCCGAATTGATATTCCCAAAGTCCAATAACACAAGATGAAGTTAAAACCATTGAAGAGGTTTAAGCACATACTACACCGAATGCCAATATATCAACCAAAATCTAATGACATAAAATGAAGCTAAAACCATATAAGAGTTTCAAACACATGCTTCACTAAATGCCAATATATCAACCAAAAACGAAGTATAAAGAGATCAAGAATTTCATAACCATACTTCGTTTCCTAACCCACTAAGCTACCCAAACCCAAGAGGTCTATAGATGTTGAGCTACCCGATCCATCCGTGTGACAACCGCAACCTTATGACTCCAACGCCGGCAAATGAGTGAAATCATATCATTTTTCAATTTCTCTCAATTTCTCTCATTTTGCCTAGGAGCTCTTTCGAGTTTTCATCCTAGCCACACATCATGTTTCTTTAGCTCACATCTCACCTTTTTCCGCACATTTTAGCCTCTCATTTTTGCCTAGGCCGCCCTTTAAGGGTTTTCGACCTATCCGGGCCCCCAATGTTGTCTAAGTTGCCCTCTCGGGTTTTCAACCTAGCGGGTTTTCTTTTTTTCTTTTTTTTTTCTTTTTGTTTTTCTATTTTTTTTCTTTTTGTTTTTCTATTTTTTTTCTCTCATGTTTTTCCAATGAAAAGTAGCAAAAAGCATTCCAAAACAAGCTAGCATGCATGTGAATCCTCTAACCCCTCCCCACACTTAAAACATTACATTGCCCTCAATGTAAACATATAAGGCAAGAACAATAACAATCAAGGTAAGGGGGTAGAGTGACACCCGTGTCTCCGCAATTCGCCGGTGATATGGCACAATCCAAGCACTTGTATGGTCCCGAAATCGGTTTCGGAACCGGAAGGGGGAGCAAAGATGCCGTAGAAGAACTCACCCCTCGAGAAAAGCATTGTCTCCATGGTGCCGTTTGATCAAGACTAACACCACGAAGAACACATTAAACTCACAAGTACATAAGGATATGTAATACTAGGTTTAGCATCAAGAGTTAATAACCATAGTATTTTCAAAGAACAACCGAATCACACTCAACCAACACTACAAGAATAATCATGAAAAATATCCAACATATATTGACATGTATACAAGCATCATTATAGGATATGCACTTACGATCACAATGATGTAGTCGGCATACTACAATCAACAAATGTACTATAAAGATGCAAGAATGTTCATATGTCAACATATGTAGGATGGTGGAGGAATGAGTGGGTATGTGGTGGTTCTTGGGAGTGTTGGGTGGAGAAGAAGGTAGGATCATGCAATGTTTAAAATCATTTGGAAACTTGGAAGCTTGGAAATTTGAAATCCGGACTCAAAAAATTTTCAACAGTTACTGAGCACGTCGCGACTCGCGACGAGGTTCGTCGCGACTCGCGACGAGCCTCGCGAAGTCATCGCGACTCGCGGAAAGGTGAGTCCGAGAGCTCAAAATTTTCTGAGCTCGTCGCGACTCGCGACTAAGTGTATCGCGACTCGCGACGAGCCTCGCGAAGTCATCGCGAATCGCGGAAAGTTGAGTCCGAAAGCTCAAAAATTTCTGAGCACGTCGCGACTCGCGACGAAGTACATCGCGACTCGCGACGGTGCCTCGCGATGTCATCGCGACTCGCGGAAAGTTGGCGCTGGGAGTGAATTTTGCTCCCCTGTTCGTCGCGACTCGCGACGAATCTCATCGTGACTCGCGACGGCAGGGTATCCCAGGCTTAAAATTTTTTCGTTTTCTTACCAACTGTCCAAGCTTTCTTCCCTCGTTCATTGATCTCGTTCCTTCATCTCCTTCATTGCAATGCACTTCATGTTGCTACAAAATCATAGAAAAACATGCCATAAAAAGAACAAAACAAAACAACAAAAACTAAGAAACAAAAACTAAAAGAAATGCCGAATTTATTTTACGTCGTCGGCACGACGAAGCTCCGTATTTTTAAGGTCGTCGGCACGACCCTAATGTTATCCGTATGGTGAAGGCTTGAAGCTCTTCACCATGAGCATCCAAAATAAGAGAGGTGGGGGCACAAAAATTTCAAGAGGAAAGTCTTGTGGAGGTGAAGATGGTTGGAGGAAAGTTGAGTGGTTAGGAGGCTTAAGATAGTCTTTTGGCTCCTCTCTTATCTCCCTCACAACTTCCGAAAATGCTAGAGTTGGTTCAATAGGTGGAAGAAGGGGTGACGATGCTAATGAATGTAGGACTATCACCTCTTCCTCCATTTTTCTGTCCTCAACAACCAACTCCTCATCCTTTTCGAACTCAAAATCATTTCTATTGGTGACCTTACTCACCGAGTCATCGAGTTCAAGGTGGGATGGTGTATTTTCGGAATCACGAGCTTCCATTCGGGCCAATACCTCTAATATATTCCTCACATGCCCCTCAATGGCCTCAACACTAGAGGAGAGCTGGGTATCCGACTCCTCACTAGTAAAGGAGTTCAAGTTTGCTATGGTATTTAAAACATCCTCACGTGTCAAACTTGAATTTCCTTGTTGGGCTTGGTTTTGGGGTATGCTATAAGGGGGTGATGGCCAACTAGGTTGCTCGTAATGTTGGTTTTCCGGCTCATTCTCATACCACCAATCCGGACTACCACTCCATTCCGGATTGTAAGAGTTGTGGTATGGAAAACACTCTTGAGCATTTTGCCCTTGAAAACAAACATCTCCAATCTCTTGATAGCACTCTTCATAGTACCCATGGTTTTGAAAACCAAGGGTTCTTTCTCGGTCATCGTGCTTTTCCCACAACAAAGGGAAAGATTCGGTAGGATGGTCGGAACGACACATCCTACAAAACCTTTCTTGTTGAGCCTCTCTTCTCATCATGAGTTCCCTCAAGGTGAGACGCTCCATTAAATTTTAATTTTTTTTTTTAACAAAAGTTCGAAATCATAGTGCAAGAATTCTCGATAAAATAAATTACCAACAACTCAAGCAATACCTACTCCGAACAAAAACAACCACCAAGTAGTGGAAAATAAAAACAACTAGCCAATACACAACCAAATACACCTAAATACTAAAGAATAAACGCCTCTTCCCCGGCAGCGGCGCCATTTTGACAGGGGGCGGTCATCGCGCCCGCCGTGCAAAAGATAATTTATAAGCCCTAAATGCTTACTTTCTACAACTAGGTAGATAGTGGCAAATCGGGGTCGTCCAAGGAGAAGAGGGATCTTCCTAAGCGTCTAAGCACACAAATGGTTGATATAAGGCTAGGAGTAACTATATATACACACACATAAAAGCATGTAAATGGGGGGGGGGTGGTTGGTTGGTTTCCTAAGTTAACAAAGATAAAAAGACGAGATAACTAGCAACGTCAAGTGACTATGCTAATCATCAAACAAAACTAAAGAAAAGGGGTTTTAAACTACAAAGATAAAATGCCTTGGGGGCAACGGATATCCACTTCCACATCTAATGTAGTTCATCGAATCATTCACACATTCCATCATATAGCATTCAGGACCCAACACTCACACACCCATCTAGCAAGTACCACAACACACACATCACAAGGAGTTCTAAGTTCATGCTCATAGATCTTCATGCAAAGGCGCTACGGAATTCGTCACGTTCCTACACCTAAACAATTCAACCACACAAGCACTACCTATGCTCAAACAACTCATGGCACACATGCAGTGAAACACACCGTCAAGAATACATAAACGTCAAATAACAAATGCTTCAAGAATGAATTTAAATCATCTATTCAATACTTCAACTACTTGTCGTGGAGACTAAACTCCTATCCTTCTTAGTTCGTAGTTTGCGAGAGTGAGTTCCACATCTCTCGTCAAACCTCACCAATGACTCCCGAGTCGCGACCACGACTCAAGGTGTCATTGGTGGCATTTAGCACGAAGGACCAACAAGCTTGGCAATGCCAATGACCACTACACCGTGACTAAGCATTTAACCAATTCATGCAATTACATGAGATTAGTCAAGAGCGACCACTCATAGACCACGAGCATATAACTCTTCTCGTTTGCTACACAAACGAACATGACGAAGAGTTCAACATCAATCACATTCGTCTAGCACATTATCAATCCATCAACACAATCAAAAGCTCTAAATCATACTCTCACATTACTAACAAGAACAGGGGGGGAAATTAACCCAAATCCCCCAAACCCTAGCTAGCAATTCATCCAAGCATTTCATATCATCAAGCTCTCAACAACATTAATAGAATAAAAAATTAACATTCAAAGCACAATAAAAGCACAATAGCAAAAACATCAAATAGATAGATAGAAATGAGTTCTTGCTACATAGATAATGGAAGCTTCAATCCTTTGCTCCCAAGAACAAAACTACTCTAGAACAACAAAAGACATAATTAAACTAAGAAAAAGCTAAGAAAAGAAAGAAGTAAAAAACCTAGGTTTTCGCCCAAAAACCAGAGAGAAAACGGGCTGGAAAAGCTTGGAGAAGAGGAGGAAAGAGAGGGTATTTATAGTGCAAAGAAAATAAAATAGATTTCTAGCCGCCTTTTGGTCGCGACTCGCGACGGTGTTGGTCGCGACTCGCGATGGTGTCGCGACGGGGGCCAGCACTTTGCATTGTTTCTTTGTCTTCTTCATAGTCATCCCTCTCAATCTTCAAGTCTTCAACAGCTCCAAAATGGTCTTCAACGACGACGGTGTTCATGTCTTCGAAAAAGTCTTCGAAGGTATAGTCTTCAATGTCTTCCGGTCTTCGTTGCCTCCGTGTTCTTCCCTCGTCACACAAAATCCACTTAGAAGAGGTAAAAGAGTACAAAGTTGCTTTTGCCTCTCCTAAGTGAATTTGAAGGTAAAACACAAGCTCTCGATAATAAAAGAGCACAAAAGTGATCCTAAATACTACTAAATAATGCATCTAAAATGGACACATCACCTACCCTTCTGCTTTTGATAACCATGTCATCAACATATGATTCTACATTTTGTTTTATTTGATTGCGAAATGCATTATCGACCACTCTCTGATATGTTGCTCCTGCATTTTTTTTATTCCAAATGGCATTCTCACATAACAAAATGTTCCGAAGCTCGTTATGAATGTCGTCTTCTCTGCATCTTCTGAATTCATCAGCATTTGGTGGTATCCTTTATACGCGTCCAAAAAGGCTAGAACTTCATACCCCAAAATTGCTTCGACAAGCTGATCAACTTTAGGCAAAGGATAACAATCCTTTGGACATTCCTCATTTAGATCAGTGAAGTCGTCTAATTTTTTCACCATCACTGGGTTCGCCAACTATTTTGGATAGATAACTTTCAATATACCAGCCTGAAGTAGGGCTGTAACTTCCTCCTCAATCACTTTTTGCCTATCGCTAGCTAAGCTACGCTGCTTTTGTTTGACTGGCTTAACCAAGTAACTAATATTCAAGGAATATGTAGCGATTCTTGGGTCAATTTCTCCCATTGTCTATACACTCCATGAAAATGTATATCTGTGACTTCATAGGATTTGTATGGCTTTTTCCTTTTCCAGATGTGGAAGCTGTTTTCCTATCTTAATGCACTTAGAATTGTCTTCATCATCCAAAGTGACTAGCTCTATTTCTTCCCCCAGGTCTGTTGCCAATTCCGATTGCCTTTGTAAGCCACCATCTGAGACAGTGCTGACCATCTTATTTTGTTCCATTTTTTTTGTGCTTTCATCGCAATAACCACGCATTGCCTCGCTGTTTGTTGGTTTCCCCTTATTGTTGCAATTCCAGCCAGAGTTGAGAACTTCATTACTAAGTGGTATGGAGACCATATTGCTTTTGATGTGTTTATCCAGGGCCTTCCGATGATGGCATTAAATGGACTTGGTGTATAAATGACCATAAAATCACACACGATGGTACAATTTCTATCCACCAATGGTAACATGCAGTTGTATGTTACCCTAAGGTGTTTCTTCTTGCCATGTATATCCTACAAGAGAGGATGTAAATTTCTTTAGGTCAGTTCCCTTGAACCCCAACCTGTCAAAGCAATCAACTAATAGTATCTCAACCGAATTTCCATCATCCACGAATACTCTATGAACTGTTGCATTTCCAATTTTAGTGATGATGACCATCAGGTCATTATGAGGCAAAGCGTTGGGAACTGCATTCTCTTCGCTAAATGTGATTGCTTCATTTGAACAAATCCTCTTGTAGATAGGCTCTGTTGGCAGGGAGTACCTGGCTATAGCCTTCCAAGCATTGTTCGATAGCAACTCAGTTAATCCATGTATAGATAGGATTACTTCTTCTGGAACCTCGGCCGCTATATCGTCATTGTAATCCACCGTCGCTGTCATTTTCTAATTTTTGGCAAGTGTGTTCATCGTACCTTGGTTTCCTACCACAGATTTTCCTACTTTGTTGGCTTCTCCGTACCAACTTCCTCCTTCTTCTTTCTTATAATGGCTTAAATTGCCATTCCTCTGGTTTTCCTCAATTTGCCTCCTCAAGTCTTTGCAATATTCTATGTCATGGCCATGGTCTTTTTGGAAGGCACAATAATATTCTCTGGACCTCTTATCTGGAGCTGCTATCATCAGTACTGGATATCAAAATAGCTCTTTATTTGCGTGCCATATTTCTTTTCTCGACGTTGTCAGAGGTGTTTCTTGGAATGACACAACATGCATCCCTGGTTCTCTTCCCTTAAAAGGGATGCTTCCCTTTCCTTTCTTTATAACCAGTTTTGCGAATCTTCCATCGTTCTCTTTTTTCCTAATTCCCACTCTATCTTGGGATTGTTCACTTCTTCAGTTTGCACATATTGCTCAGTCATCTTTTGTAATTCTCTTAGGTTCGTTAATTCCTTAATGAATTCTCTTGATCGCATACCTCCTGTGAATGCACCCAAGGAAGATTGAACGATAGATCGCGAACTTGAAAACTCTCAGTGATGAACTTATCATGATATTCTGCAAAACTTTCATCACTTCACTGAGCTATGTTGTTCAAGTTTGCGATTGTTTTTGTGAACTTTTGTTTCTAGTAGAAGCGACCCAAAAACAGATTTGACAATTGCACCCAAGACTTTGTAATTGCATTTGGTAGATCTTCGTACCATGTGATCGCTACTCCCGATAAGAAAATAGGGAAATCCTTGCATACTAGTTTGATGTTTGCATTGTAAAATCTCATGCTATTTCGATAAGAGTGTAGGAACTCTTTCGGGTCTGTGGTTCCATTGTAGATTTCAACATGTAGAGGAAGTTTGAAGTCCTTTGCCATTTTGAAATCTCGAAGATGCGGTGCTAAGGGTGATTGGTCTACTTCGTCGCCTGCCACTATGTCCCTTAACTCCTCCTTGTACTTAAGGCTCTCATGTATTTGACTTATTTTTTTATCCATTCTCGGAGGTTTGGGCTTGAGCGTGGTTAAAAACTGATTGCACAGGCTCTTTCTGTACGCTTCCAAAATGTTGTGAACACTCTCCTTTCTTTCTCTTGGTTTATGTTAGGAGATTCTGCTTTCTCCTCATCATCCTCCGTGTTTTCCCCATTATATTCCCTTTCTATACTAGGAACATACTCATGGTTTTGGCTGGGATGCATGCTTTTGATGCATCCAGCTGTGTGTTCTTGTGTCTGGTGGTTGTAACTTTTCTCGCTTCTAATGAACACCATTGTTTACCTGAAGGATTTTCAGACAAATTTTTTTTGTTCTCTATAGACGGCGCCAAATGATGTAGTAATCTGATCGGGTAAGGTCACTGATGTTCACCTTGCAAACCTCTCCTCTTGTAAAACATATCCTGGAAGTCATTTCGGGGAAAAGACTCCGACGATCAAGTCAGTCCTTCTCTTAGAGAACTGGAATTTCTCAGTTAAGTGACACTTACCTTTTTCAGCGTTACTCTTGTTGTATTTATAAGAGTCCCATCATGGTTCCGTATTTCTAGCATTTGAGAACGTGGATTGTACCATGATCCTTATAATTCTGGTTCATGGCCGAACCCCCAAACGTGACTTAATCGTGGCACTGCCTTTATCGGTTCGTGATTGAATCTTCAGACCAGGCTCCACCTTTATCAGTTTGTTGTCCTTATTTGCGTTTAATTCTTGGGTTGGGATTACAGCCCAATGATGTAGGCTATGGGCAAGGTATACACCATCGGCTGAGCTGGCTGTCAAGGAAAGTGAATCTAATTTTGACAAAAAAAAGGTTTTTAGGCTATTTTGGCTGAGGGTAACAATTACTCCTTGAAAACTGGTGCTTACGGAAAGCTCTCTCAGTTAACCTAAGGTTGTGGCACGTGGAGCCTTAACCCACATAGAACTTGCTAAAACGATTCAAATGCTTGTCAGTTACTCAGAGGGATGATTGAAGGTTGCCAACGATGCATGACAATCGAACACTGGTACAAGAAAGAACCGATAGTCTTTCCTGCAAGTCGAACTTTTGGCTCTCTTGGGGGCTATTGATACGGGTTGGAGCCGATGCACCTTCTCTGGCCGATGGCCATGCAATTTTCATCCACTTAGGCCAAAACCCATATCACTACATCCTGTTGGGCCAAATCCCAACAACCAAAGGGAAAATTTTCAAACTCGATTCTACCTTCATAATACACATTCTTTTTCAAGTTCAATTATGGTATACTGAATATATTGTAACTCTGTTATGGTAAAACACCTATTTCTACATGGAAATTGCATATTTATCCTAGAATGATTGGAAGATTTCTCGGGTTCATTCCATTCTATTCATTCAACTCTCATAATCAAATGGAATATTTTTTATCTGACTTTGACATCGGAGTTTCTTTCCTCGACCACCCTGGGGAATCTGATTCCCAAGTTTGACGTCTTGAAGTAAGGTTCAACCATCGGATCACATTTGGACACACATCATATAAAGAATCCATGATTCACAAAGTATTTTTCTAATTTTGCGTAACATTTCATGTTTAATGTAACTTGAATTCTGATGAATTTAGAAGTCAAAACATAATGTTTCACTTCACATTCTTTTATTAAAATTCGAATTGTCAAAATACAAAATATTGGTATTTTTGGATCTCTTTACAAATGGAGGCGGTCTCCATTAAGATGGTTTAAACTTTAGGCATGGACATTTCTACAAAAATTAACGCAAAACTTTATCTTTTCCATTTATTCCTCATTTTTCTCCACATTTCCTCCATTCTTCTCTACATCTCCATAACTGCATAACCCTGCTTACACTTTAGGCTACATAAAACAAAACTATGTTACTAACTTGGTAATATTGGGAATTCACTCTTTGAACACTTGGTGACTAAAATTTGTCAAAATAAGAAGCCTCAAACCTTTTTTCTTTTTTACTAGCTTATTTATAAATAATTCATCAAGAACAACAAAAAATCTTATGGATCCCATAGTTTAAAAAATAAAAATATGGATCATATGTTTTAAACAAAGAATTTTTTTTTTGTGGTTTTGATTTATGCATGATTCTTCTTAACTTGTTTGTCGAACAGGGGATGAACCAGGAATTTTTTATAGGGGTGTCAAAGTTATATATAAAAAAAATTCTGATTCTACCATTAAAATAACAAATCATTACAAAATTTTCATTTAAAGGACAAACAAAAAAATTAAATACTAAAGAAAACTAGTGCTTAAGAAAATGCAAAATTGATACTTTTGAAATGAACGGTCTTCTTATTTTGTTTAAATTGTGCTCTCCTCTCTTTGATAATATAAAAATTACCAACGATCGAATCAATGTTAAATGTCTATGAATATCCTTTTCTATATAGACCGACAAATAATCTCGAAGGAAATTATCTTCCATTCGATTGCGGAGACCTGTTTTCACAACTTTTATAGCCAAAAAACCTCGTTCAGATGTTGCATTAGATGCCGGAAGAGGCAAAACAAGGCACAATAATCTGTTAAAACATGTGTAATGCAGACGGATATTTAATGATAAAAATTATTTCTGTTAAAGCATTCCAAGGATATTTGGATAAATATTAGAGTCTGTCTCTTGAAAGACAGTATTTTCATACGTTATGGAAAGATCAAGGTTTAAAGTGCAAATTATAAGAAATTAAGATAAAATTTTTGGGTTGCATTAATTGGATTATAAACTTTATAACTACTACACGTTGCATAATATTTTTTTTTAATATTGCAACTGACACCTTTTACCTTTTATTATTCAAATTAAACCCTATTTTTTCATAAGCCTATGGAAAGACGGTTGTTCCCAATATTTTGCCTAAATATTACAGGTAAAATTATATTGAAAGAGAATTATATTTCTTGTTGGACTCTACAATTAAAAGCAAAGAATCCTAACATTTTAAACTACTTTCTTATTAAATTTTACTGCGATCCTTCAGTATTCTGTAGTAGATATTATTTTGAGGGGGATCACAACCTTATTTTTACCATGAAAAACAAACAAAAATACAAAATACCAATGGTAAAGGAACCACAAATGATACGATATCGAAAATGTCATTTATTATAGTTTTCTTAGTTAGTATTTTTAGGAGGATAGCAATGTACTTTTTTTCCCATTGGGTTTTTTAATGTGGTTGTGTGATCATTTGTAATTTATTTCATTTTAGAATAAGGTCCATTATCTCAGTCATGTTGGCGTTGGAAGAGTTAATTTCAGCCATGCATTTATTTAGAGTTTAGAATATTCAGTTTTGATTTGATTAAAATTAGATTTGGTAAGATTAGATAAGGTAATTCATTCAAGATTATCTTGATTGAATTCGTCCATATCTACATTTATTTTATGTAGTCTAGTTAAATATGGTTTTAGATTCTCAAATCTTCCATAATCATTTCAGTTTCTTGTTTGTATTTTTGAATACCGTACCAATGTACTATAAATAGGGGGTGGTGTTCAACATTAATTTTACCAAACACTTTTATCAATCAAATATACAACCTTTTGAGTTCATACTCTTTGCTTGCGAACTATTACATTGTTGCTTAACCCCGATGGTTAGTTAAGTATCAATACACCTTGTAATTTGATCCTGAGGGTTAGTTAGAGAACAAGTCGAGATTAGGCGTACCTCGAGGGCTAGACACCTGAATTTCGGGCGAGATAGTGGGGGTTTGCAAATCCCTTCACTAAATCAAAGATAATAATTCCGCAATCGTGAGTTTACGCAAGGAGATTCATATCAACAAAGTTTTATAATTTGGGATAAATTTGAAAATGACAGTTTTTTTGAAAATGGCAAAACAACTTCAATTTTTTTGAAAGTGGTGTTCAAACAATCTTAACTATTCATCGAATGTGCTAAACACCACCAAGTATTCACTGTATTTTTCCATTATATCCAGTTGATGAAAAAACTAATGCCAAAATTGTAGCGTCATTTTTCCACTTTCACAAAACTTGGAGTTGTTTTGCACATTTCCCTATCATTTTTTAAAGCTTGAACCTGTGCATCAACTGTACGTATGCATGATAGCATTCAACAAAGGAACTTGAGTTGTCAAACTGCAAGACCAGAAAAGAGAATATTCCATTTACTACGATGTTGTCATTTAGCTAACTACTCAGTAAGACAAACTAAAATTCTTAATACATGTAGTAAGATCACTTTCGACTCTTGAATATATAATCCCACAGACATTGCATTCAAACAGTGATTGGGACTTGGGAGGACCAATATCACTGTTTTACTAGCCTCCAAAGTTTGAGATAATCCAACAATTACTACTATTGAAGAAAATTGATACTACAAAAACACAGCAATCAGTTAAAGAAAAATAAGTTGATCTACCAATTAAAAGCCAATAAGACTAAATATTGTGCCTGCCTGAGCCTGCAGGCACCCAAATGGAAGCAGTGGTCAAAGGCCTTGACTTCCAGCACAAAGTCAATCCACACTTTTTATTTTGCACCCAGTACCCTCCATTGAACAAACTAGCCAAATGCTTTGCCTGAGTCACATTGCAAGAACTTGTGGGAATTGGCCTGAACCCAGCCATTGAAAAAGGAGATTCACTTGCAAAATTTTGCACAGAATCCATGATTTTCATCCTCAACAACTCTCTTTCGATCACTCTGGATGCAAACTTGTAGCCTCCTGAGAACCCACTACATAGTGAATCTGAGAGTGCAGTGTAATGATCCATGGCCTCACAGAAAAACTCTGCAAATGACATAAATGGAGCTTTGGAGAAGTTGAACAGGTCTTCTTGGACTAAGACTACCAACTTTGGACACAGTTTCCTCAAGCCATCAAAAAACGTTTTGACTGATCGGTTTCCTCTGGTGGGCATATGAAGCTGGTTCATCATGCAATTGGCTATCAGGGTATGCCCTACTCTGATATCCCCAAAATCCTCTTCTTTGGTGATCAGAATCTGGTCAAATGAGAAAGGAAGGTTGATGGAATCAGCGAATTCGCGCAGCCTAAGACCCGTTTGTTGTGTTCTAGTTGAACTCACACTGTGAGCAACAATAGCTGTAATTCTAAGAGAAGAATCTAGTCTAAGAGTTGCTAGATCAACCATCAAAGAAGGCCACTGGATTCCCTCGCAGATGTCGAAATCAACTACATGAATCTCCCCCGGCTGTCCTTCGGTGGCCTCAATAATCGCCTGGTTAGCCGTGAAATGCGCAAACTTCACATATGGCGATAGTTCCTGCAGCATTTGGAAGGCTGCAGGGATTGCATTAGTTTCCTGAACAAGATCACCTGGTGCAGCAGCATTCATGATCCTGTTGAGTAGCCCCTCAGTGAAATATAGAGCCAACCTGTCGTGCATGCTGTCACCAGTTTCTTCACCAGACAGGATCTCCTTCAGCCTCGTTGCAACTATCGAAGCAAAGCCCACATTTCCAGATTCTACAGCTTCTGCTCCCAAAATAAGAATATCGGTTAGGCTACTTTCCTGCATCATGAGTTCATCCTGAATATCCTTCAACATGGATTGTTCAGCAGCCACACAATTTATCCTCCCTTGGAACGTGTTCGCTCCCCCCATTTCGCCATCCAAGACCAAACTACATTCTTTATCTGAGAAATCCAAGTCTAGGAGATCGGTTTCCACTTCAAGAAAGTTTTCGGGGGGGATATATTCTTGGATTGAACAAGCAGTACTTTCCAAGCTACCATGATCACTAATATAACTATTTGGGTAAATATCTAAGTATACATCTTCAAAATCCATTACTAACTTAATAAAATTAGTATTGGTTTTCTTGATTTTGGTACGGTTGAGAGTCTTATTTATACTGACTTAAGCGTCAGAGAAGCAGCAGTGCTGAACTGTATCAGGATCATGGACACTTAAAATAGTAGCTGGTTGAGCCAAAAAAGGAATCTCTTGCACCCTGTGACGTGTGCCTTTCAACTAAGCACTACCAAAAAACGGAGGAGGATTTAAGAATTGGAGCTTTTCAAGCTTCAACAAATTGAAGTAAAGGACAAATCCGAACACATTAAATTAGGGGGAAATTGATGCGTATCGAAACCGTCGATCCAAGCGCAATCTGGCAAACCTGTGATCTACAAAGGCAAAAAGACCCCGGAGCAACCCGGGAGAAATCCTCCAACGAGCAAGTCAGTCACCAGTGACTAGTTAATTCAGAGTAAATGTATGCAATAGAGTGTTACCAAAAATAGACACACCTCCCTATTTATACCTTTCTAAAACCCTTCTAAAACCCTAATATCCTTGGTCTCTAAACTAACTTCCTTCTTCTCTTAGTGAAAGACCCAACTATGAGCCCACTTGGACATACTTTGGGTCTTGGGCCTTTTTCTAGGTGTTGAGAGTATTAGCTTATATAGGTTCTAATTCTACCATGCCATTAAAAACCCCCAGAAAAACTAAGTGATCTTCCGTTCTTCGAAGGTATATTCCATCGAAGGCTGAGCCTAGCCATCGAAGGTTATATTCATTGATAACTTATGGTATGGTTCGTAACGGTTATAGTTGCCTTCGAAGGTTTCTTAGGTTTTGCAGCCGGATGAACACTTAGATTTCTCAGATGATTTGACTTTTAGAATTCCTATAAATGCACGTGGACGGGTTAAAAGCGGGAAAACGACGCACGTGGACAATCATAAATGGAATTTTAAAAAAAAATCTTTTTATGCCTTTTTAGACTTCCTATCTCCCTAGGTAATCATTACTCCGCCTTTTCTCTTTCTTCCGCCTTCATAACCCCTAAAGGTTTCCCTTTCTTCTTCTATTTATCTTCTTATTTTTGTAGGTTATTCTTAGAGAGCTTGCGATTCAACATCTCGTCAGCCCCCAAGCCTTTATTTCCTTCCATCTTCATCTTCACAAGCAAGCTTCCGTGGACCCTACTATTATCCCCTTGTTTTCCAAGTTTTCCCCCTCAATAGATCTCAAGAGGGGTAATGGCAAGGGAGTGAATCATCGGGGAGTGAGTCCTTGGAAAGCATTATTTCTCGCTTTTTCAGCGAGACTTCTCCTCGATCTGTTAGGATTTCATTTGATTCGGAAAGGATAGAGTCGATAAACCCCAATTCCAATTTCAGTGAGATTCCCGATCCTCAGGTCCAGGTTAGCCCTGTTAGGGTTGAATCCCCTAGACTGGGTAATACTTCAGGCGAGGGTTGTATCGATCAATCGAGGGGCAGTCTTAAACATGCAGGTGGCCCTAGTGTTGAGAAGGCTAGAAATGAAATTTCTTATGTACCTTTGAAGAGGAAGTTCGTGATAGAGAAACGCTCTAATGGTAACTCTTTTTCGAGGGAAGGTAGTTCGGAAAGGTACATTTTTCCCGAGGAGGTTCAAAAACTAATTGAAGAAGTTCATCATTATCAACGCATTCCTTTAAATACCCAACTAAAAGCCCTCGAAGCAGGTGAACTTCATGCTACTTTGCTTGTAGGAAGAGCCATAACTTACTATAAGCATATTAGGTCGGGTCTAAACTTCCATTTTCCTTCCCTTCTATCGAATCTAATGGAAGAGTTCGATGTTAGCTTATCCCAACTGCACCCTAACGTGATTGTGACTATAATAGAATTTTTGGTTCAGTGTAGGGAGGTAAACGTAAACCCTAGATGCGAGTTATTTTAAGCTGTATATTCTTTAATTAGTAATCGGGATGTTGAGGGAACTTTTACCTTAGGTAATAGGCTATTTGGGCGAAGATTTATTATCCCTCATTCCATTAGCTTGGGGTGGCAAAGTAAAGCCTTGACTTTTGATTACACTAGGGCTTATCGAACCTCTCGATGGAATTCTGATGTCTTTGTTGAGACGAGGAAAGGAAAGTATGTGGTTCTTGAGGGATTACATGAAGACGTAGAGCGTCTTAAAAATCCTGAGCCCTTAGACACTGATACTTATTTCCCTAAAACCAAAGGAGCAAAGCCTTTTGTTTGGCCTAAGTGGGTCATGAGGGCATCTATGCTTCAGTTGATCGTCGAGCATTTGAAGAGACTAGCTCGGAGGGGCCTTCAAATTTGAATAATAAGAGAAAAAAGGGTGATGATCGACTGACATGTCCTTAGCCTCTTGGATCTCAAGCTCATTCTCAAGAAATAAATGCTGAAGATATAATCTCTTTGAATACCTCCAAAGATCTTTAGGGTATTTTCCTTAGAAGTTTTCTTCTCCTTTTCTTCTTTAAGATTTGTAACCCATTTTTTCTTTATGTAGTGAGCAGTGCGGAGGACTTTGTCAATGCCCTCGAGCTGGGTGTGAACCCTTAACTGAGGGTGCGTGTTAGGCAACCTACTCCAGCATATACTCAGTCAAGGTTTCAGCAGAAACCTCCAGTACAAGAGAGTCCCTCGAAGAAGCAAAGATCTGAGGATGCTAGCATCTCCATCGAAACTAGCCATGACAAACCCCACATAGAAGTCGACAAGGATAAGTCTTCGGTATGTTACTTCCTATTTTTTTGTATATATGTATATTCTTTACTCGTTACGCCTCATTTACTCCTCTTGTGTTTATTCAGATAGTGGCGGCCGTTCGATCAACCTTACAATCCATTGGTGTCTTCTCCAGCCAGGTTCTCCCTCTCTTGCAAGGTCCTATCGAGGCAGCGGTTGAGGCCGCTCAATGGGATGAACATACAAAGGTGAAGAAGAAGATAAACAAGCTACAAGAGGACTTTAAAAAATTGAAAGAAAAGGAAAAGCGCTTGTCGAAGAAGTGTTTGCCTAAATCCCAGCGTGCCCTGCTCGAAAGCTTCGTTGATAGGCTAATGGGCTCTCGAGACCTGTACGACGCCTTCGTTGAACTTCTTGGGATAACAAAGCCGTGGGGTCAAACTGAGCTCTTCAATTGGGTGTTCGAGCACCTTTCCATCAAGTAGGTCGAGACCCTTGAGGACTATATCGACAAAAATACTAAGGAGAAGATTAAAGCTGGGTGGGGTAAGATTTCTAGCCCTGGAGGCTTCAGGTTTCGGCTTCTCGATGTCATTAAGAAGGAGAAGAAGTTCTACACAACCGAAGAACTTTGAGGCCTCACCCTTTCTACTCCCACTTTGTAGATCGATGACCATGATTCGAAAGGAACCGGTGACCATGCTGGCTACGCTAAGGGTACTCAGAACACTGAAAATGATCATGATGAACGAAGAAAGCAATCCTAGCTTAGGGCTTGGGGGGAGAGATGTATGATTTCTTGTCCTTTACCCCTCTCTCTTTTTCTTTAATTTAGGATTGTATTTTGGAAACACAATCTAATGGTCATGTTTTGGAATTTATATTTAAGTGTTTTTATCAAACTTTTTATTTAAATATTTTACTATCGCTCCTTATTGTTTATAGAATTCACTTTTGAGAAATGAACAGGAGAGATCTACTCAAGAGCTTGCTAGGGTTAGGGTGGATTTTTTTAAAACTCTCACCAAACTTACCCGATTAAGCATGGATTTATCCGATGCTAATAAGGATTTGTCATCGTGGCACGATGGAAGCTATCCTTTGACCGGGGAGCTGCTCAGCAGAGCACAAAGAGATTTCAAAACTGGTCGTACAATCGTTTCTCTCACTGTAGTAGACGAATAGCGCCACTGAAATGGATCATCAAAATGCCTTGCAAGAGATGATGAAGGAATACTCTAGTCTGCATAAATGCCTTAGTGATGCTAGTTTGTCGCACTTTGAATCAGTGGGGGGGATAGTAGGCATTATCAGCTCGAGTCTCAAATCGGTGAGATGGTCAAGCGAGATAATTACCCTAAAAAGGAAATTTCTAGGCTGTAGGGGGTTATCGATAACAACCAACATTTTTGCTATGATCTTGTCAGCCAAAATCCCCAACTTTTAAGCCAAGTATCAGAACATGCCGCTATTATCCAACTCTTCTCTGATAGCCTTCGAGTGTATGGGTTATCTCATGGGGTTCTCGATATGAGTCCTATCGGTGATATGTTTAGATTCTTGTATGATACTGAAATGGCTATGATGAAAAATGGTTTATATAGAGATACCAATCACTATGCGGTGTTTAATGTCATTCATTAGTGGAAAGAGCATCTTCGTTCAGAGGCTAATGCTAATTCTAAGCAAGCAGGACCTTCAAACAAGAGCTCTCCACCAGCGTTCCTTTTGAGGGTGAATCATTCAAAAAGTTCCTCCAAAAAGAAGACTTATCCTAAGAACAAATCCCAATTAGGTATAAAACCCCGCCTGCCAATTCTTCAAACAGAGTTCTCCCAACATAGCCTGTGGAGAAGACTCCAATGGTGGTCCCTAACAATACCGAACTTGTCCCGCCAACCTATGATTGCGATGAAAAGAGGGACCCCCCATTTCCTGGAGGTTTAATACCTCGTCGAAGGCGACATATTTATCTTGTCCCCGAGGCTTCAGAGAGCGAAGTTAATCGTTTATTTACGATCGCAACTGGGCTGAAACTGGAGAATATTTGATGGTTTGACTGATTGTGTGTACATACTGTTGTATTTTGTAACTTCTAATAAGTTGCAATTTTTGTTTGCATGTTACCGATGAAATTTTTAATCATAAAAATGAATCTTGCTAATCAGTTGATTGCTTAGTAAGCAAGTGAATGATTATTTATGAGCGAGTAGGTATGCTATCTTGAAGCTGATGTATTTGATCGCCCAAGATGTTTTTTTTTTCATTTAAGGGCAAATTATTTCGATCGCTTTAAAGAAAAATATTTTGATCGCTTAAGAGCGAGTTATTTCTATCACTGAATAGAAAATTATTTTATCACTTAAGAGCGAAGTATTTTGATCGCTAATCAACGAGTTATTTTATCACTTAAGAGCGAATTATTTTATCGCTTAAGAGCGTATTATTTTATTGCTTAAAAGAGAACTATTTCAATTGCTTATCAGCAAATTATTTTATTGCTTAAGAGTAAACTATTTAGATCACGCAAAAGTAAATTACTTTAATCACTTAAAAGCGAATTCCTTCGATCACTTAAAAGCGAATTACTTTGATCGCTTAAAAATGAATTAGTTGGATCGCTTAAAAGAGAATTAGTTCAATTGCTTAAAAGTAAATTATTTCAATCGCCCATTAGTGAATTATTTTATCGCTTGAGAGCGAATTATTTTATCACTTAAAAGAGAATTATTTGATTTCTTAAAAGCAAATTAAGTGCATCGAACTCTTTGCAGTGTCAAATTTTCATCAAGTCAACCTGTTGCTGCGTAGAGCATACAAATTTTGGAATATTTACAAGTAGTGAAATCAACTACTTGTTAACCTTGTCACACCTAGGGCTGCCAATCCTTAAAGCTGGTGATACTTCCGAAGATTAACTATGTTTCATCTGCTCGGTATGCAATCTCCATCAATCGACCCTAGGGTATAATTCCTTCCTGGATGAGCTTCCAGAACTCGATAGGGTTCTTCCTAGTTGGGAGCCAGCTTCCCTTCAGGTTCTTAGAAGCTTTTCTCATTTTCCCCATTATAAGATTCCCCACAACAAACTGTACTCTTTTCACCCTTCGATCATAGTATCGCTTGACTTTCTCTTTTACCCTGGCCTCCCGGATTGACATCAAGGCTCTTCTTTCTTCTAAAAAATCCAGATCTAAGTGATGATTATCTCTGTTGCTTGTGTCATTGGTTGTTATCATCCTGGGACTTGGTACACCAATTTCTGCTAGGATCACAGCTTCTGAGCCATAGACTAGCCCATAAGGTGTATCGCCTGTGGTAGAAGATTCCACTGTTTGATAAGCCTACAACGTGCTGGGCTGTTCAATAACCCAATTTCCCACAGTTCCTTCGAGCCTTGATCGGATTCCATTGACAAGGGCACGGTTGGTGACTTTGACCTGGCCATTTTCCTGTGGATGATACATTGATGTCACATTTATTTGGATCTTGAACTCTATGCACCAGCTCTTGAAGGGGTCATTTGCAAACTGTGCTCCATTTTCTGTACTGAACGTCTTTGGAATACCAAGATGACAAATTATATTCTTCTAACAAAATGAGATAAAATATTTCCCCTTGATGTTTACCAATGGCTCTGCCTCTACCTATTTGGTAAAGTAATCGTCTGCCACTATCAAATACTCTAGCCTTCCTGGTGCCTATGGAAAGGTTTCTACCAAATCAATCCCCCATCAGTCAAATGGGAGTTGTTTATGTCAATCAATTCCGTCTGAGGGACTTGGGTTATGGGCACATATTTTTGGCATTGGTTATAAGCTTGGATATACCGGTTGGCATCCTGGAACATTGTTATCCAACAGTACCCAGCACAAATCATCCTTCAGCTACTGAACGATCACCCTGGTGACTGCCACAAATACCTCCGTTAACTTCTTGCATCAAGTAATGCACATCACAAGGTGTGACACATCGAAGTAGGGTTGTAGGTACCTTATTCGATATATTGTCCCATCTTGTATCACATACCTAGGTGCCTTGAGTCGAATTTTCCTTGCTTCGATGGGGTCTTCCGGAAGCATTCCATCTTGGAGGTATCTGAAAATCGTAGTCATCCATGTTTCTCCTTCATCTATTGTCATTATAATGAGTTCCTCAAAACTTTGTTTATACAAAGTCTCGAACATCACCTGTTTCTGCGTCAATCTCCCCAAATATGAGGAAGCTAATTTGCTCAGAGCATATGCCGTTTCGTTTTCCTCCCTTGTTACTTGAGAAAGAGTGTATAATTAAAAGAATTTCAATAGGGGTTTCACCACCTCCAAGTTACGCTGTAAATTAACTTCCCAGGCCTCGTATTCTCCATTAACCTGATTGACCACAATTTGGGAATCACTAAATATTTCCACATTTTCCACTTTTATCTCCTTTGCCAGTCAAAGACCAGTGATCAAGGCTTTGTACTCTGCCTCATTGTTCATGGCCCTAAACTTGAAATGCATAGCGTAGGGATAATCGATGCCATTGGGGCTAGTGAGCAGTGCTCCTACCCCACTTCCCCTCGATTGGGATGATCCATCCACGAATAACCTCCATATGCCTCTTTCTTCAGCTTTACATTCTTCCTCTATCACATTAATGGTTTCGACAATAAAATCCACCAAGGCCTGACCCTTGATTGTGACCGTGGGGTGGTATTGTATGTTATGCTCTCCCAATTCTATAGCCCATTTCATCATCTTCTCAGAAGATTCAGGCTTTAGAAGTATTTGCCTATTAGGATAATTGGTAAGTAAGACTATTGTGAGACCCTGGAAATAGGGTCGTAGCCTTCGAGCTGCATGGACTAGTGCCATAATCAGCCTTTCGATTGCAGTATACCTTGTCTCTGAGGCTTGTAAGGCTCTGCTAACAAAGTGTATAAGATGTTGCTGCTTCTCTTTCTCCTTTACTAGTACAACACTAATAACCAAGGATGAGGCAGAAATATAAAGATACAAAACTTCTCTTTTCTCCGTTTTCATCAATATAGGCAAAGTTTTGAGATGCTCCTTCAATGCAACAAAATATTTCTCACAATTCTTCGTACATTCAAACTTTTTGGCTTTACGAAGCACATCAAAGAAGGGTAGATGTTTTTCCGCCCCCTTCAATAAGAATTGACTTAACGCCGCCAAGGATCCTATCAACCTTTGAACTTCCTTCACAGTACATGGACTTTTCATATGCATCAACGCTTCCACCTTTTTTGGGTTAACATCAATGCCTCTCTTTGAGACCATGAAACTTAAACTTTCCTGCCCCAACTCCGATCACACACTTCGATGTTCAACTTTAAATTTTCCCCTCGTAACCCATCAAACATTTCTTCTAAGTTCTACAAAAATTGCTCATTGGTTATACTCTTCACAACCATATCATCAACATAGATTTCCAGGCTCTTCCCAATCTGCCTCTTGAATAGTTTATCAACCAGCCGACATTTTCCCAATGTTTATCCCAAACGACATTTTCTTATAGCAGAAAGTACCCATGTCTGTAATGAGTGAAGTCGTTTCCTTTCCCTCTTCTTCCATCGGTGATAACCTTTACGAGCATCGAAAAAGGCAAGAATTTGATAACTCGTTATCGCCTCCACCAGCTGATCTATCAAAGGCTATGGGTAACTATCCTTTGGACAACATTTTTTTAAATCTATTAAGTCAATACACATGTGCCACACCCCATCTAGTTTTGGGACCAGGACTTGGTTGGCTAACCATTCTAGGTAGAATACCTCTTTGGTAACCTCCACCTTAAGAAGTTTCTCCACTTCTGATCTTATCGCCTCAGCTGTCGCAGTGGAAAAAATCCTCCTTTTCTTCTTAACTGGCTTTATCTAAGGATCAATGTTCAACTTGTGGACAACCAATTGTGCTAGAACTTATGTAAACTCTGATGTATCCCATTAAAAAACATCGTAATATCGATCTAGTAAAGCCTCCAATTCTTGTCTTACCATTTATGGCATCATCCTTCCTACAACCATTGTTCCAAAACTTCAAATAGAAAGTTTTTGAGCATCAGCTGGCCCTGCTTTCCAATGTACCGAGGACACACTTCTCATTTTCCCTGCTTCTTTTAGTGCTTCAAAATTGCAGCTTCGAGCTACTACCCATTCCCCACAGTTGGATGCCACTCCATTCTTCGTTGGGAACTTCATCATCAAATGGTACGAAGACCATACCGCTCAAGCTTGACATATCCACGGTCTTCCCTATATCACATTATAAGGAGAGAAGACATAAATGAATGTAAAACTCCAATATACTATGACCCCCTTATCTCCATCGGCAACCCATACAGGATAAGTTATCCCTCCGAGTGGATAAATTGTTTTCCTTGTGAACCCTGACAACGGTGAGGTTGACTTTTCTAGGTTTGTACGTCCAATCCCGAGCTAATCGAAGCAGCTTAGAAACATGATTTCGACTCCACTTCCATCATCAACAAACACCCTTTTCACCAACAAAGTTCCAACTATCTCTGAAATAACCATGGGATCAGCATGAGGGGTTTGGTTTGGAACCGCATCTGCCTTCGAAAACGTGATGATTTCATCGGGCCAAAATCTTTTGCCCGCCGATTCTCCTACCGGGACATGCTGCGATTGTACTTTCATTACGACATTCCAAGATTTCTTGCCATGACCCCACTGATTACATTCATTACTCTATGAACCACATGGTTCCCTTCATTCCTATTCTGATTCTCCACTGAAGGGTTTCATTGTGGCTCCTCGCGGCGCTCTTTCCGCGGTCCCTAAGTACCACGATCCCCTTTGTTTCTAGTATTGAAGTTTTTCTTAGGGGGCCATATGTTTACCCGCTCACTTTTGTGTTTTGAATGGTAATCTTAGTAGGGCTGACGAAAGGATTCTTTTAGAAAACCCTCCCTTTCACACCAGTTAATTTCCATCTGAAAGTGGGTACACTCATTTGTTCTATGGCCATAATCTTTGTGATGGTTACAAAACTTGTTGGTGGTTCTCCTGGCGGTAAAAATCATGTTAGCATCGTTCATTGGAGGTGGTGGTTTGAAAATTCCCCAGTGGATACTCAATATCTCCGCTGGGGAATGCCACATAGGTGTGTACCTTTTGAGAGTTGGTTTTTCCATCGACCTTTTGCCTCAGGAATCACTAAGCTTCGACTGCTTGGCCATTATCCCCTCTTTCTTTTTTTGATTCGCCTTCTCAACCTTTGAATACTGCTCTATGACTTCTTGAAGATGCTGAAGAATTTTTGGAGTTCCCACCGTTAGCTTCTTGTAAAGCTCTAGATCTTCCAGAATAACCTTGGATGATTTCATTTTTTACACACCTTTGACCACCCCAGACTTCCATCGACATGCTTATAGTAAAAGGTTGTTGTAGACTCCCCCTGCTTCTGTTTCGTTTGGTACAGATCTATCAACGTCTTAGTAAACTTCTTCTTCTTACAATACTGACTCATGAGTACCCCACTGAAATCTCGATACGATT
Source organism: Rubia yunnanensis (assembly GCA_037428765.1). Lineage (NCBI taxonomy): Eukaryota > Viridiplantae > Streptophyta > Magnoliopsida > Gentianales > Rubiaceae > Rubia > Rubia yunnanensis. The sequence goes on along the minus strand of CM075069.1, from coordinate 55,161,255 downwards.
GCAACGAACACCTTGGTAGCTTGTTGAACCATTCATGGGCTTTTCCTCAAAGGTAACTACCAACTAGCTTACAAGTCAACCTCTTATCAAAGTCCCAAGAGTTCAACAATCCAAGGAAATTCTGGATAAATTCTTGGGGATCTGAATCTTCTGAGTAGGTGGGGATCCCTTCTAGCGACTTCATATCCTTGGGCCAACGAGTTGTCGTCACAACTGAACTAAATGGAGATCGTACAGTTTGTCCAGTTGGCCCTATCAGCCTATCTAACTCCCTTCCCAAGGCATTTTCTGCTCCAGCATACTGATAATACATGTTCTGATTCGGTCCTCGAGGGGGATCTTCACTCGAGAAAGTGTATACAGGATGTGAAGTAAACTACCCTGAGTGAAAGATGACTCTTACATCTCCTAGTTGGACGAAGGGTAAGGATCCTTGCCCACGGTATTCCATAATTTTAGCATGGCCTCCTCTGGCAAAGTTGACAGTTCGGGACTAGTACCCATGACACTTCCCCTGGTTTTGTTCAATGCCTTTTGGCGAATACATCGGCACCGAAGTGGGCATAGGGTAACTCACTTGCATATGATCAGGAAATAAGGTTTGTGACCTCGGATGTGAAGCCTCCCTCACATAACCTATGTACGGGATACCCAACATTTGGATTTCTAAGGGGTAGGGCCCTAATCTATGCTTCCAGGGCCAACGACGAACTATGAGTTATCAAAGGCATCATAGTCATCGATGGTCGAGGAATCATTGAAGGGGGAGAATTTGATAACCTGCTACTACCGCGATCTGCATGATCTAATCAAAGTACTTAGGAAGGCTCATAGCCTCATCCCCCATACAATTTTCCCAGACTCTTCATTCATAAGCCTCAGCATGCGAATCACCATAACATTCTGTGATATGGTCATCTACACCTCACAACTCAAATAATGGCATCGAAGTGCCAATTCCCATGGTTGTTTCTATAGTGATCTACACATATCCTGAGACTCCTGGTAGAGCCCCGTTCTGTGACCCTTCGATCACAAGGGTTGGCAAGCCTAGATCAATTGATGTTTCAATTGGTGCCATCTTCGTACTCTATACTGCTTCAAGAGCAGCCATATTCTCTGCATGTCCAGGCATGTACAAAGATCTGACTTCACCACCAGTGCCAGTCCTCTTGATCCTCAACCTTTCACTCCAACGAGTTGAAGTCATTGACACAGACATACACCAAGAGATCTAGATCTAGCTCAACTTTGGGTCCCACTGGACATACTTTGGGTCTTGGATATTTTTCTAGGTGTTGAGAGTATTAGCCCATATAGGTTCTAATCCTACTATGTCATAAAAAATTAAACCAATCTGAACACAAGTGAAATTACGTGCATTCGCAACAAGCTTAAATCCATGGTACAACATTAATAGGCTAGCTACAATCCAAAGTGTAAGTAATTTAAATTCAACTAAAGGATATAATTGTTCTACAAGTTTGATGCACTCCGTTGAATCTGTTTCATATTGTCTTACCCCCTCGATTCATTTTGCCGTAACACTTTTTTTAGTGAAGTGTTAAATTGGCCCTAACTACAGGCTGAAAGTGCCAATATAATCTTGCAATCTCAAAAAATATCAATCTAACATTTGACTCTGCTGACTTTTTAGTAAATTTTCTTATAACCATAATTTATGAAAAAGATAATTTTTCCCTTCAATTTTTAAAAAAAAAGAAAAAAAAAATTGAAACCTCAAGTTCTATTTTCTATTTCTTTCCGATTGAGGGTTCTCATCGTCTTCTCACTAGAAATTGTCGACCCCAACTAAATCACCGATGTGTGGAAATCTAGGGTTCGGCGGAGGTGGGGGCTTGGGAAGGCTTGTGTTGAGGAATTGATTTGGTTGTTGTTGATTATATATGATTCCGGTGGGTCTAGGCTGGGGGGATAAGATGGGTGACGAGCTGAGTGAACGGTAAGCAGAAAGAACAAAAGAGGAGAGCTGATCTCTGCAGGTAGTGACGGACGCGGTGGTGATGGGTGGTGGCACTGGGAGTGCATCCGGCGCTGGGATGCCGTGGACGGTGGCACAATGACGGACGTGGTGGTGGTAGGCAGTAGCACAGTGGACACCCTCCAAATCCATCTACGCCTGTTTGATTTAAAAGTTCATAAGCCAATTAGGTTTAACCAAGAAAAAGGAGCCGTCAGAAAAACCTAGGGTTGGCAGAGATAAAATGCGAATAATATTCTAGCAAAAAAACCTAATTTAATCCACTACCCCAATAATGTTGAAAAAAGAAAAATAAATAAATAACTAAAATAATTAAAGCCTTCCACTAGAAAAGGGGAAATAAAGAGTTGATAAAAGAATAAAAAATGAAGAATTGCCCCTAGTAACCTTTCTACCGCCTGAGTAAGCCTCGGCGGGCTAAATCAAACCGTTCTCCACTCATTTTTGAGTTGAGTCAATTGGGACCCCTAGTTGACCCGAGTTGGCCACTACTGGATTTGAGTTGGCCAGCTCGTATCCGCGTAGACTCGTGGAAAAAAGTAGATCTGATCGTCTCAGGTGACAAGTCAAAGATTGTTCCTCTCGCCTTTGGTCTTGTGTTGCCAGAAGCCTCTCACCGCCTTTGGAGTTCTCGACCACCGATAGATGTTCCTATCTCCGCTGGTTGTTCCTCCCGCCGCAGGGGACCATGCCAGTGCCTCTCGCTGCAGGTGGAGACAGCCGCAGGAGACCACGTTGGAGCCTCTCCCCACCGTTGAAGACCATGCTGGAAGCCTCCCACTGCTGGAGTTCTCAGCCACCGCTGGAGACCTCCGAAGGATGTTTTCCCCACCGCAAGAGACTGTGCCAGAGTTCTTTCCGTTGTAGGAGTTGTCGACAACTTGCCCCCGTTGCCAGGACACCCGTTTTCAGAGGTGAATTTGAAGGTGGATTTGACGGTGGATAAACACGAACTCCACCACAGGGAAACTCCGCTGCTAGGAGCTCTGAGCCAACGCTTGAAAAGGATACCAAAATGGGCTTGTTCTCTATTTTAAATTAGGCAAAAAAAATTGAGGGTAACAAGGATACTGAGGTAGGGGTGATAGGGGTGGGATTGGGGTGGAGGGGACCGCCGTAGTAGGCTATTTTTGGCGGCGGCGGCCCCCTCCAAGGTAGTTTTAGGGTTACGCCTCAGAGAGGTAGAGACTAAATGTGTTTAGATAGAGATAGGATATTAGAAAGTCAAAATGGACAATTAGTGGATGATTTTACCGTGACACACTTCCACTGTGTCTATTTTTAAAATTTTGGCATATTTCATTTATATTATAGTTTAAGATATTTTTAATCAGATATTTAATTTTTTTTTAATTCAATTTCCGTACAATTGATATCTTCTAAAATATGGTATCATAAGCTTTTGTGCCAGAATAAAATGAACAGAGGGAGTACATATTACTGGATGTTTTTTTTGCTTACTTGCTTTCTACTGAGTAATAGTTGTTAGGTAAAAATTGTAATAACAAATTGAAATTTTTTTAAATTTAAACAACGAAAAATTGTGCAGAAATGACTATACATTTTTTTTTAAAGTGTCGATACAGCCACGAGTTCTTCGTAGTGTCAAAATGACCTTGGACTCGTGAAAGGGCTAAAATGACCTAAGACTCGTGAAAGAGCCAAAAGGACCTTATGGTTTTTGCATTAGCTGGACATAATGGTAGAATTCAACGAATACTTTCAACACTTGACGAGAACTTAGGGTTATTTAAGCACTTTCGAAGAGTTCAGGGTTGATTCAACACATTCACAAAAACATAGGGACATTTTTGTGTTTTGCCCTTAAATAAATAACAAATTTTGGAATATTCTAAATGAACTTTTCTTTATTCAATTCCAAATAAGAAAATATTTTAAACATGTTGGACAGTTTCCTTAAGTATATTCGCTCTTCCTCGGGTGTTGGAATCAATGAGCGCACACTTTCCAGCATACGACTTTGAAACTAGCATTGTACACCAACATTCTAGATTCAGGCAAACCAAAACTTGAATCATTCTCTATTCCTAGACTATGGAAAGACTTATGATATGGTACGAACTCCTTGGATAATGGTGACATCCTTTACTGACGCCATATGCTAGCTTGCTTCTCCCTGCAAAAATCTCCTGAATTAGATCCGATGTGGTAGATACATCCCAGTTGTGCGGAATCTAGCATAAGATCAAACACCTCGTAGAAGCAGACAGATTCACTAAATACAAGGGGCGATTCGCTGAATACAAACGGCATCTCGCCTATGGCATTAGAGAAACTTGCTGCCACAAACATCCCGATTAGACTACGATAACATGACTCACCACCTATAAATAAAGACAAGAAATAGTGAAGAATGTAAGTATAGACTGAGCAGAAAATATACATGTGAGACAAGTCAAACTAGGATATCTGATCCTTGTCTCGGGGATATCCTTGGGACCTTCTTTGCAGGTTCCCAAGATGATCGAGAATGCCGAGCTGATTTTGGAGATTATGATGGCCCGGAAGAAATCCCCCGCATTAGTGGTGTCGTCAGTGGGGATGATGTTTGTCTTACTAGGTCTTCATAATCCCTTCAAAAGGCCGGAACCAAAGCCGGAATCACAACTCGACTTGAAAACAAAAATGAAGACTAGCCCACAGGAAGAAACTGGTATGAGGTAAAGTGACAAGGGTAAATCAAGGAAAGAGAATTGCGAAAATAGCATAACCACGCTTGATAACCTCACCTAATCAGGGTTCTTCTTAAAAAGGTATACCTTGATATACCATGAACTTTGCATGCATGTAAAGTAGACCACCGCCCAACGATTTATGATATGCCCGACCCTCCCCTTCCCTCCAATAGAAGAAGACATAGTTTTAAAAACCATTTGGAAAGATATAATGGTACACTCCACAAATTCATCTATGTTACATATCTAACATAAGCGTGATCAAAAGATAACTGTTTGGATTCTATGATTATGTTACATTCAAGAAAGTTATAAATTTGAGACCAAACTAACCCTAGATCAATGGGCGACATTGAAGAAGAACACAGTGGTAAGACCAGCCAATGCCCACCAAAATTGGAAGACCAAGGTTGCAAACAAATACATTTGTGAAGTGGATGACAGAATGAACAAGTTAAAAAGATCACGCTTTGGATCGCTACAAGTGGATGGAGGAGGAAGAGTGGAGGAAATTCAAAGAATACAGACGGACTCTTGCATTTGATGTAGGTTTCAATTACCTTAGCTTACCATTAGCAGATGTCGTTGTTTTTTATTACTTAATGGTGCTCAACATTAATGTAACCTATGCTTGAATAATAAAATAGGGAAGACGTCTAACGCCCAACCGTTATAGAAGAAATACACCCACCACATAGGTAGGAGAGGCAACTAAGGCCAAGTTAATTGAGGAGAAGAGAGAGCATAAGAGGCAAAAACTATTGAAAGAAGGTTATAAAAAAGTAGAGGTTGAACAGGCTATGAAAGTCAAAAAGTACAAGCCAAAAAGATATGTGGTCTGCCTAGAATCAAACAAGTCAAATGAAGGAGTGTACACCAGCAAGGAAATAGAGGCCATTGCTCTTGACATTGTAATTACAAAATCATGTTCTTTCATTTACGTTTTTGTGTTTTATATACACATTATATAGTGTTGGATATATTTGGCACAATTAATTGTAAGAAGATGCAGATGAATGAGGAAGTAAATAAGGGAAATTGAAATTGAAACAAGGGGATGGCATCTTAATCAAGGCGGCGAAGAAAAAGGATCACCCAGGTCGCTATAGGGAGGTAGAGACTGGAATTCCTGCATCAAGTGCAATGCCAAGTCTGACGAGGAGCAAATGCAGTAGCATATCCTTAAATAAGCCAAGGGATCCAAAGAAAACTGCAATGGATCTTCCAGTGATCAAGGTAATGTTTTTATACCTTAACCATCTGGTCAAGGGGTTCACCATTGCGGGCCTTGTTACTATTCCCCAGGGATCGATGATCCAAAGACCTTCATTGAAAAATTCATGGGCAATCTATCCACTGGTCTGAGCATGTCGGGAAATGATCTGAGCGACGGAGAGGGCTGTGAGAAGGTAAGGCACTCATGCTTTACTTTGATTAAATTTGATCATCAGGTTTTATCATTAGATTATCTCATAAATTGACCATTTTTGTTGTTCTTAAGCTATCGAAATGGTGAAAAGGTTTGCTTGTTCATAAAGAACATTGATGGAGCAGATGTGTATGTAGCTAAATGGTTACTACAGAAATCACACCGCCGAGAACCAAGGAGTAGCTCGTGCCCGAGTGTGCGAGGCAGTCAAACATGGGAAAGCAGGATTGCCATCTATTAACCACCAATTCAACGACATCAATGAGGTGCTGGGAAGTATGGTAGCTTAGCCACTCAATTTGGTTAATGAAGGAGATGACCCATCGTATGACAATGCGAAAGACGTGGCCAATAAGGAATCCATAAAATTGAAGAATGGTGTGTAAATATTGGACATTAGCAAAGATCAGGTAATTTCAAATAAAATTACCTAGCTTATTGTGCTTCTATCATTTTAAATAAAATTCTAAATTAAATTAACTAGCATATTGTGCTTCTAGTTTATTTGACTGTAATCATTTTTGTCTTAAGTTACATATACCTCATCGGGTAGGCCCTCCAGACCAAACAGCAATCACCGATCCTCTAGTAGAGTAAGTGCACCCAAAAAGCCTGTCAAACCAATATGTTTCACATCCAACTTACATATATGTAATGAAAAATTTATTTATTATACAAGCAATTTGCTAACAATCGTTATATTTTTGCCACACAGATTGTCAACAAGTGACAACTATATAACTACCTAATGATGGCAAAGTTTGTGGAAAATGTCAATCAACTTGTGAAGATATTGCAAAGAACCGTTCGCACTATCTATTTCATCCAGTACAGACCGACCACATTTTCCCGAAAGAGGAGCTCTGGACTAGAAATGGTCGAGTTTGAGCCTAAACTAGGGAATTTACAATCAATGGCATGGATCTCGAATGCACAAATGGATATGTGGATGAGGTAAGTTTAAACTATTAGATTATTATTCATCGAACACGGGCAACCTAGCCATAGACTTCAGAGAGCAGAAAATTGACAATCAAGTAGACAACATTTTTTCAGAAAATGAAGGCATGTGAGGCTGACATCCATGTGGTGCCCTACATTAGAAGGTAAGCCACAACTTCCAATCCTAGTACCTCACGTGCCTGCTATATTGAATCGTAACCCCTTAACACATTTCATTTGAACGCAACGATCATTGGTTCCGTGTCCTCATCCGTCCTAGTTCAAATGATGTTTACACCATTGACACGTTGATCGAAATTATGCCCCGACATCTGATATGCACTTGTGTAATTTCTAGGTAATTTACTACAATCACACATTTTGATTTCTTATAATTGTAAGCATTTTATTTTGTCACCTTTAAATTATTATTATTATTTACATTTCTACATTTGTAGGCTTGTGAACCGATATCAAAGGGAGATGAGACAGAACTACCTCCCAAGTACAACTGGAAAATAACGAATATTATGGTAAGTTCTGCTATCTATATATTGCAATATAACTTTTGAATGTTACAATGCACATGTTAACAAATTTTCTATTTTTTTAGCAAAAAAAACAGACCAGTCATTGGGAATGCGGATACTATGTTATGTTGTTCATTGAAGAATTGGTGCTCAAGAAAAATTCTACAACTCCTTCCGTCCCAACCAAATTTGAACACTTTGCGGTTAACTTTCTCAGGCTATGTTTGATAACCAATAACTTTAGTTACGTATACCAACGGTATATTAAAATTAAATATTTAAAAATACATGATGCACAGAATATAATAGTATCTCACATTATGGTATTAGTGCCTACATACTAAATGAAATATATGGTCGAACGCGTATTGAGAAAGTTGACCAAAAAATGTGCAGATTCACCTGATCCGGTGGGAGTAATATCTTTGAGGTAAGTACCTAACATACAAAACAAACCTCTGTTTCCCCTATAGATTAATTAAAATTTTCTAATGTCGTACATGTTGCATTTTCAGGGGCTTCTGGCGGGATGCTCAGTATTCAATCCTTATGGCTTGTAATGAGTCGACGGAAGATGTGGAAGGCATGCGTTGAGGTTTATTCCAAAAAATGCTAAGCTTGTTTTGATATCAAGGACAACATGGATGAAATAGTTGGATGATTGTGGATGTTTTTTAGAAGTTTGATGAAATGATAGATTACATGACTAAGATATTACTTGTTTTGTTTTATTTTGTTAGTCGTTTTTTCGAACGATTTCATTTTCATCCATTGAATATGTTTCTCTTTAATATTATCATATCATTTCTTTAGTTTCATACTTTATCTACTAATACCGTAGCCTCTAAATTTTTTATGATTGATATTTCCTGGAATTCGGTTGAGGATGGGGCATGCATATTCAAATAGGGCATTGCAAATGGAATTAAATTCTAGAAAAGGTTGCGAAATATAACCTCCAAACCGGTGCTGGATATTATAACATTCATCCGGTGCAAAATTTTCAGCACTGGTATATAACCTTCGATCAATGCTCCATTAGCTAGCACCGGTTTGTTAACAGAATTGACTTTGATTCACTAAACTATCGGTGCACATAAACGACACAAGTTTGGCAATGCATAAGCCCAATACATATTTTCAATCGGTGTACAATCTCGACAACGGATTCGTATCATAGACACTGATTCACCACACCCTGGTATTGTTAGCACCAGTATCCCTAGTGCTCAAAATCCACCAATGTCACTAATGTCTCAAAAATCAATGTCACTAATGTCTATTTTAAATTATATTAGTGTGTATTAGTATCCCGCAGCAGATGTGGAGTATTAAATTTCGACGTAGCGCAGTAAATCAATGGTAATAATGGCAAAAAATCAGACAAAATTGTGGTGATTTGGATATCATAAACATTTCGTTTCATTCTTTCTTTGGAAAGACTCTCTCTCAAATCCTATAAATATATGTGTCGAAATGATTCCCTCATCAATACGTTTTTTTTTCTTTTCTTCACATAAGTTAATTTTATCTATCGCCTCTATGGCTATTGGCATAAGTTAAATTTATATACCGCCTCTATGGCTATTGGCATAAGTTAAATTTATATATCGCCTCTATGGCTATTGTAAGCCGACCAATCAAATATCCTTGGCATATTCCTATGGTTTCATTTCATAATACTCATTGTTTGTATTAAAAAAAAGGCATTGATAGCTGCATGCATTTGACTAGCTCAGATAGAGATCTCGTGAACTTAATTATATAATTAATTCAATTGTTACAGGAGCATCTTCTGATCCAAAAATATTTTTAAAACCCTGAAATAATAACTTACGGGTATCTAATTAATTTCTTTGAATGCATTGAAATGTGGAATTGGAATTATCTCAAACAATAGTAAGAGAGAGAATTCAGAATTTTAATTTCCTTGGGGCCTACTTTTGTAGGAAAGTTTTCTGTTATATCATTATCCATGGGACAAATTTTTGTACCGGACTCTTGCAGCAAGATCAATGATTAATTTGAAATATTATGAACGTTAATTACAGATGTAGTTTTAAGTATAATTTAAAAAAGTTTGAGAGAGCAAGGAGGGATCTGGGTACAAATATCACTTTTTAGGGGGTGCTGGACATAAATAATTGAAGAATTAATTATTCCGAGTCATAAAAATCTCGTGGGTCAAGAATTCGGATCGGAGAAATTCACGAATCAACTTTTACAATCATTTTTGCGCAATATGCGTATTTTTAATAATGGACTTGATATTTCATTTTCAATACTTGATGTTTCAAACAAACCTTGTGATGTTATAGCATAAGTAGTTTTTTGAGAAAAAGTGTGTTTATAACCCTATGTTTTGGTTGAAAGTGCAGAAATAACCTTGTAAAATAGGAAAGTGCAAAAATAACCCTGGATTTCGTTGACCGGAATGTCAACGGCCAATTGATTGGAAATAGGTAAAATGACCATTAAACCTCAGAGTTTAAAATTTTTTAAAACAAATAAAATCAGAAAAGACACTAATAACATCCTCCCACTCCCATCCTTATCTCTTTATCAAAGCCCCTCCCCCCACCACCACCGCTCATCCCCCCCCCCCCTCACCACCACCGCTCATTTTCAACGCCTAAAGCCGCTAAACCCATGCCACCGGCGGCATTCCCTGCATTTCTTTACCCGTAGCGGTTACTTCATCAACCTAGTACCAGTGTCCCACTTTAGAGGGTGGCTGGCGGCGAGGGAAAGAAATGAGGATGGTTGTGGGAGGAGCTAAGGCTAGAACTATTGGCTATGAGTGGTGGGGGCACATCGAGGCCGGCATGGCTAGTGTTGAGTGGTGGCACAGGAGAGGTGGCGATGGGGGACTGAAGTTGAGGGCGTGACGGGGGCTAGGGTTGAGGGTGGGTCGCGAAAGAGCGTGGCAGGAGAGAGGTAGAGCGTGGTGGTGAAAGGTTTCTGGTGGCAGAGGATAGGGTTGGGCCGCGGAGGGGCAGGGTTTCTGGTGGTAGAGGCTAGAGTTGAGGGCGGGGGCTAGAGTTGAGGGTGCGGCGGGGGAGCGGCGATGGCAGATGTTTCTAGGCAGAGGTTTCTAGGCAGAGGTGGTGGGCAGCGAGGCTAGGGTGCAGAGGGAGACCGGTGGCAGTGGATGTTTTTGAGCGGAGGTGGTGGCGGTGGGGCTGGGGTAAGGAGGGGAGTTGCGGCAATTTATGTTTATGGGTTGAGGTGGTGAGCGACGAGGCTGGGGTGAGGGAGAGGAGCGAAGGCGGCGCGACGGCACGTCGGTGGAGCAGTGGCATTTGGTGGCCACGGGTTTGTTTGAAGAAGAAGAAGAAGATAAAGAAGAAGTCTTGGGGTAGAATTGCCACTACATTAATAGTTTTGAGTCTAGGGGTAATTTTGCCTTTTCATGTATGTCCAACCGTTGGCTTCATTGAGTCAACACCATAATTGGAGAAAAAAAAGAGAGGGTATAATCGCACTATTTTTATAAAAACTTAGGGTTAGTTTTGCACTTTCAGAATTTTATAGGGTCATTTCTACACTTTCTCAATTTAATTGGGTCATTTTTGCCCTTTTCCCTGTTTTTTTTCTACCAAAATCATGTGTTTAAAGTTAAATTTTGATCTTTTAATGTAATTCTTGTGTTTATATGTTAAAGTTTTCGCACTTAACTTATTTTGACACTAGTTTTTGATATTTTACATCTTAATTTTAAATTTTTAACTTATACTTTAATTTTGATTGATATGTTATATCTTCAACTTATTGTTTTAAAAGTTAGTATTGATGTTTCTTTTTATTTAATAATATTTTTTAATTAAAGTATGTCTTGATGTTTTAATAGTGTGAATTATTTTTTAAATTTTAACATTGATGATTTATTGTTTTGATATAAGTGTCATATTTTGATGTGACATTTGATGTTTAAAGATTAGCATGTTCTTAAGTATTTTATGTATTTTTAGTGTATTGATTTGATTTTAATCAATTCTATTTTGATGTGTATAATAGCATTTTTTTAATTTGATGTTTAACTATTGTATTTTAGTATTTTTATTTGAAATTCGTCTCTTGAAAAATGATTTTTTCATAAGTTATGGAAAAATCTATGTTTAAACTGCAATTAGAAGAAATGAAGATAATTTTTTTGGATTTTATTAATCGGGTCATAAACTTTATAACTACTGCACGTTGCATAATAAAATTTGATATTGCAACTAAAACCTTTTACCTTTTTATTATTCTAATTAAACTCCACATTTCCATAAGTTCATGGAAAGACGGTATTTCCCAATACTTGCTTTTTATTTGATATCTAACTATTTAAATGTCATAATATTTTTAATTATTTTTTTATTTAAAATTATATTATTTTGATCAATATTTTCATATTTATATTTAATGTTTCATGATTTTGATTTGATGTTAGATTTTTATATTTTTGTATTATTTTTTATTAATATAATTTGATGTTTTCTGTTTTATATTTGATGTTTAATTATTTGGATTTGATGTAGGATTTTTAGCATTTTTAGGATTTTAAGTTATTTTAGGGGGCGTTTGGTTGGTGTGAATCAGGAAAGGAAAAGAGAATTTGATATTTTTATTCCCTTTGTTAGTGTTTGGTTTAGTTTTGTTATCATTACATTTTCCCTGATTTTAGTTTTACAATTCTCCCAATTGGATATAACGCGATTCCCTACTCTTACCCTAGGACTAAGACTCCCCAACTTCCATAATCATCCACTTGATTCTCCACCTCTTTTTAGATTTCATTCTTCGTGAAAAAACCTTCATCACCAAGAAAAGATTATACTTTATATTTATTATCAAAATAAAAATTTTAAAAATATTATTATCATTATTATTTTAATTAAAATATTATAATTTTATTTTTTTGATTTCTATATGATTCGAATTTGAATAAAACTATAATTTTCATATGAACTATTTTTTAAGTAAAGATATTTTTTAAATTTTATACCGTGGATAATAGTTTTAATTATTTTATAATAAATATATTATTTTTATATAAATACTATTATTTTATATGTCCGTCTCTTAAAAGACGGTCTTTCCACAAGTTATGGAAAGACCAAGGTTTAAACTATAAATTAGAAGAAAGCAAGAAAAAAATTTTGGGTTGCATTAATTGGGTCATAAACTTATAACTAATACACTATTGCATAATAAAAAAAATTCAATAAGTACCCCAAGGGGGTGGGTGGGTTATTTAAGGATCACTAAACCTAAATAAGTTTGTAACAATACATAGGTGGTTCAAGCTATACTTTTGAATGAGTTTAAACAAAAGCTATAAGAATTTGTAGACTTGTACAAGTTATTATAACACTTTTTAAATGATGTTCCCCTAAAACTATCTTCACCCCTGTGTGAATAGTTTTGAGCCAAGATCATTTAAGTAGGTTACAATTGATTATCTATTTGGTTAAGGGCCTGAGTAATATAGACAAAGGCTTGTGATTGTGAACAAAAATCTTTAGTATACAGACGTTAGTTGATTCCGTGCTCTATGATGGTGCCATCCAGTGCGGTATCTTAGCATGCAAAAGTTCCAGAATTTTCATAGTGCATCCAGTAGCTCCTTCAAACATGTCCTCATTCCAACGATGTGTAGCTAATCTATAAAGTGAATCTGCACATGGAAAATAATAGTATCTGAGTAGCATCTGACCCATAAATGTATGGCAGAAATACCCCATTGATCTAGATGGATTAGGCCTGCAGCTCTAGTGTCTAGAAGGTCTCATGTGAGATATTTACTGCAGTTAGATAGAAGAGCAGTTCCAGAGAGATAATCATCAATCAAATTTTCTTTTCTCAGAGTATGAACTAGTGTAATACTGCCAGCTTGGTTATGTACTAGATGCACTAGTTTAAACAGGGGCCAGGGAGCTATCAGTGGAGATTTAATCCAATCTTAAGCTATCTTGAAGTCTAATTCAAGTGTGAAGGATTGAATGTCTAAGCTCCTAACTAGTTTGATTCCATAGTATATAGCAAGTAATTCACCATGAGGACAAGATGATGCATTTGATATCCTAGTAAATGCCGTGAGGAAAGCTCCATTTTGATCCCTTATAATCATGCCTAGACCAACTTTTTTCTCTAAGTTATACCAGGAAGCATCAACGTTCATTTTGAGACCAGATATGGGTTTGAACCCTTTGACTAACTGAATTTTTGGTTTGGGTTGTGGTATAGGTTTAGGTGTTAAGCTAAGGGTGAGCCAGTGCAAATTATCAGTATGAGCGCTAAGTGTAGGTTTGTTATAGAAAGCAAGAAAAATGTTCTGTTTGATTGACTGAATCATTACATTTTTCTGTGGATTCAGTTTATCAAAAAGGTATTTATTCCTTGCCTTCCATAAGTACCAGAATACATATGATGGAATTAGTCTAATGAGCTCAGTATAGGTCTTAGTAAGGCCACTAGAGGACCAGAAAAAAGACAGCTTATCTCATATAGTGGGAAGGGGAGGGCAGTTTAAGTTAAAGAGATTTTTAAAGTGAGTCCACAGCTCCACAGACAGATTGCAATCATGAAAGAAATGGGAGATAGAGTCAGAAAAGCAGCACTAGGGGCATTTAGATGCAAGGGAAACATTAGATAATATAATAATATCATCAAAAGGTATGATGGCATTTGTGAGTTTCCACATGAAAATAGAAATCTTTTTACGAACTTTAGAGTGTCAACCCTGATTGAGAGATCTCAGTTTTTTCTGTTGTCATCCACTAATTTGTAGGATGAATTCATTGTGAAGTTTCCACTTTGAGCCGGAGTCCAAATCAGTCTATGTTCCCTATTAATGTCAATCTTTGCACCCCGTGAGAAATGTAGGATGTTAGTAGGTAAGAATTGTAGAAGGGAGATAAAGAGATCTATTTGTTCAATGAATTCAGCGATGGAGACAGTTGTATCCAAGCTGTTATTTTGGTTTACAAAGAAGTCTTGCAAGGCTCCAAAACCTGTCCAATTAGATGTGAAAGCATTTTCTCTGCCTGAGCCATGGATAAACCTAGAGGAGGCTTCAGCCAATATATTAACTGACATGATTCTCTTCCAATTGTGTGAATTCCTCTTGGATTGTGGAATAGACCTTATAAATTGAGACCATGGTGTTTTACCTATTTTACACTTCCACCAGAGTTTAAGAGAATAGGCTTTGACATTCTTTTTAAAATCTCTAAAACCTAGGCCATTCTATAGTCTAAGACAACACAGTTTTTCCCAACTTTTCCAAACCCTTTTCCCTCTTGTTTCTTTTTCACCCCAAAAGAATATGTTCAATTTTATAGTGAGTGTTCTAATAACATGATCAGGAGGCTTTAGGACAGCCCAAAGATGTTGGGGAATGGATAACATAAGTGATTGAATGAGAGTCATCTTGCCAGCCATACTAATCCATTTGTTTTTCATGTTTTTCAATCTTTTATCACACAGTTCAAAAAGAGGCCTGAAATGAGCAGTGTTTTATCCTACCTATGAATATGGGACATCCTAAATCGGTGAAAGGGAAACTACCTTGAATCATTCCTAGCTTAGATCTAAGTAGGTGAATATGTGCAGACTTAGCATGCTGCTAATGTAGAAGTTACTCTTTTGATAGTTAATTTTTTTACCAGAAGTAACTTCAAAAATAGATAAAAGAAACTTTAGGTCTAATCACAGAGTTCCTAGTAATCTGTAAGAAAATCATAGTATCATCCACATATGTTAGGTGAGAAACCTGATTAACTCCATAAGGCACCTTGAAATAGGGTAATTTTCCATTAGAAAAAAAATTTTTGAGGCTTCTTGTGAAAGCTTCAGAGAAAATATTGAATAAGCAGGGAGATATTGGATCTCCCTGCTTAATACCCTTAGTAGCCTTGAAAAAAATTGCAGGTCAGCCATTAATAAGGATAGAGAAATATAAAGATGACAGATTTTTTATGATGATCTTGATGAAATCAGAGTGAAAACCAAATTTTGCAAAATAAAGGACAGGAAACTCCAGTTAACCCTATCAAATGCCTTAGCCAGGTCTAGCTTGATTATGCAATTTGGGTTTGATTACTTTGTGTTAAGGAATCTGGTCCTCTCTTGGAGATAGATAACATTTCCAGCTAACTCTCAATCTTTCATTGATGAAGATTGATTTTCATTTCTTGGAGATAAATAATGTTAGGATTCTTTTATCAATAAGTTTAGAGAAAACTTTATTAATGAAGTTGGACAAACTCATAGGTCTATAATCAGCAAATGAGATATGTATCTCCTTTTTGGGTATTAGAACAATCCAGGTACTGGAAATACCTGGAGTGATCCTATTACCTTTCATGAATTCCGGTACAGCATTGAGAATATCAATACCTACTATATCCCAGTATTCCCTAAAGAATGCAATGTTGATTCCATCAGGTCCAAGTGAACCATTAAAATTAAGAGAAAAGACTATAGATTTCACTTCCTCAAGGTCAGGATCTATCATAAGTCTAAAATTATCATTCTTTGTGATACAAGAGGGGATTTGGTTAATAAAGTGGTTCTTAAAGATCTGGGAAAAGGAGCATATTTAGATAGTAGGATAGAGAGGAAACTTATAGCTTCTTTTTCAATCTCTACTGGTTTGTCTAACCAGGAGCCATCAGAAGATTTAATCTTCGAGATGATCTGTTTTACTCTTCTTTGTTTTACTAAGGCATGAAAATAATTTTTATTTCATCCCCATTTTGAATCCATTTGATGTTGACTTTCTATTTCCATAATAGCTTTTTAATCATGAAGAGCTTTAGTGAGGATGGTTTTATTCATTTCAGCCCAATGATATAAATAGTATAGTTATAGTTTTCATATATTTGTTGTTGCTAAAGCACCTCTTTCTCTGCATGCTTCATGTTAGCATTTATATTACTGAAACATCTATGTTCCATGTTTTGAGTACTAACTTAAGTCTTTTATGCTTAAGAAAAAGGCATATCATACCAGTTTCCTTGAGAGGTTGATCCCAGACAGTTTTAATGATGCTACTGAGTTCTGGTCTGGTTAGCCACATATTTAAGAATCTAAATGGCTTTGGTTAGGATTCTATGCTACTTCCAATAGTCAGTAGCAAGGGACTGCGGTCATATGTGTGTTTAATGAGAGTGTGTATGGAACTATTGGGGGAATTCATACACTACTTATCACAGCCCAAAGCCCTATCCAATCTTTCTAAAGTAGGTGTTCTCTTAAGATTAGACCAGGTGAAGATATTACCTACTGTGAAGATTTCTCTCAGCTGATTCCTATTTATAAAGTCAAAGAAATTCCTAATGTTGGCTCTGAGAGCCTTTATATTCAGAAATAGAGGTCATGGCATTAAAGTCCCATATGAGTAGATTGTTAGCATTTAAAAGGTTTCAAATCATTCCATAAAACTTTCCTAGTGGCAACAGAAGTAGAGGCGTACAGGAAAACAACAGACATTTCTTTCTGAAAAGATATAATTCTGATATTAGAGTGAATAAACTTATCACAATCAGAGATAATATCTACTTGGATGCCTGAAATCCAGAAAAGCCAGATGTTGCTTACAATAGAACAGTGATGTGATTGGAAATTCAATTTAATCATATATGTATCACTTTGATTAGAATCATGTTTGGGCTCTATGATACATAGGAGGGATATGGCATGAATTTTTATAAGCTCTTTTAGTCTATCTAATGAATTGTCAATACCTCTCAGATTCCAGACTAGCCATTAAAAGTTGCTGGCTTTCTTAGACATCTAGGATATAAGATTTGATTTTTGATGATGATCTAAGGTTCATCGAATTTACCTTATTAAATAGGGTACTTTTCCTAGATTTTGCTGTGTTCAGGTTAATACTTAAAGCATGATATTTTACCTGTGTAGAACTAACCTAGACCTGAACTCTTCATCTTCTTGATCTGATATGCAGTAATTTACAAGATCACTCAAAAGAGAAAATCTATTCTTAGCTATGGGACTACTTCTCAGGGACAGATTATGTGGGATGTTATCATCAACATTTACATGTGCAATGACAGACAAATCAACCAAAAGTATTTTACTGTTGTTTGCTTTATCTATATTCATTAGATTGAGTAAAGAAGTGTCAGAAGCAACATTATTCAGAGAATTATCAATAGGCATTACCACAGTATCAGGCATTACAACATTATACTCAGAAGAGATATCAACAGAATTATCAACAGGCATTACTACATATTAGCAATATTAGGCATTAGAACATTATCCTCGGTATTATCCTCATGCATTATAGGCATAATATCCAGAGCAAAAATATCATCATAAGCATTATCAGTTATGCCAGTATCTTTTATGTTAAGATGATGGCTGATAACAACAATAGGTGTTTCCTAAGATACTGGAAGTAAGTCAGAGTGTTTAGTGTTGTTATTAAGAGGCTTGGTGGAATGATTCTTGGTCTTAGAATCATCTTACTTTTGGGAAACGGATATTCCAGATGAGGACTCAGTTTTGTTGGTAGGAATCCATGAGGTTTTTTGTTTGTTGGGTTTATGTGTTGGCGGGATAGAGGTTTTGGGGGCTACATTGGGGTGAAGAGTTCTACATTTGGAGATATTATGGCCCTTTTTTTTACAATGAAGGAAATATATAGGGAGGTTCTTATGTTCTAGATTGTATTTTTCATTATCGTGCACAGAACCAAGCCTAATGGTGGTTGGAATGGGTGATAGAAAATTTAGTTCTACACAGACTTTAAGGGCGGATGGTCTAGTATGCTTTTCAGTGGCCAGGTCAATTTTCATGAAGATACCTATCTGGTTGCCAATAGCTTCGGTAGATTCAATATTATAGTAATATAGTGGGACAATCCTAATAGTTACCCAGACTGGGACAATTGAGGATTCACTATAAGGCTTGAAACCATGGGTCCATCTTAGGATTCTCATAGTATTACCATTTAAGGACCAAACACCCTTAATCCAACATCTCTAGAAATCTTCAACAGATTGGAATCTAATAAGAATTTTTTTGAAGTCTAGGGCACCAACCTGAAACTTACCTGTAAAACTGATTGTCCGAAAATCGGTTTCAATATTTTCCATTGTTGGCCGCCCTTTGGGGAAGTTTCCAATCAACGCATTTTTGTATGGCCCTGCCAACCTGTCAATTTTTTTGTTAGAGTAGAGACAAGAAAGTTTGCCTTTGTGCTGGGTTATTGGGGTTAGGTTGGGAATCGATGGTAGAGAGGAAGCGATTGGGGGTGATCTCAGAGCAACAATTTGAGCAAAAGAAAGGGAAGGAACGGTGGTGGTCTTATTAGCAGTGGTTTGTGGTGGAGCCGCCATGACGGCAAGGCAGAGATTGTCGCCAATGGTGGCGGCGGTTGGAGGATGGTCTGAGTTTAGTCTTAAATTTGTCGTTATCGATTGTTTTCAGACATAAAGATAGAGAGAAGGGGGAGAATTAGGATGTAGAGAGAGAAAGCGAGAAAAAATGCTTGTAATAATAACAGTTGCATAATAAATTATTGATATTCCAATTAAAACATTTTACCTTTTTATAATACTAATTCAACATCGTCTTTCCATATGCCTATGGAAAGATGGTTTTTCCCTAAATATATAATATAAATAGCAATAAATTAACTATTCCCCCTGTCCCATTTCAACCTGCAATTAACTATTCATTTAGTCAAAATTTCTTAACTTTGACCATAAAATTGAATTTATATACAAGTAAAAATATTATTGTGTGATACCTTGTTAGATTCGTTATAAGATATAACTTTAAAATTTCAACTTTTTACATGTTTTAATTATCCTTAATGAAAGATTCTAAGGATCCAATATTTTTCAAGTCAACTGTCAAAAGTCAAAGTGTGCAGCTTGAAATGGGACAGAGGGGAGATAGTGTTATACTTTAACTTAAATAAATCTAAGACAAAAAAATAATTTCAAACATAAATAAATAATATTATTATTTTATGGGTCAAAATGGGTAAACCCACGAGTTTTAACCTGTTTATGAACTTATATAGGTTTATGTACCAATCCATATGGGTAAAATCCATGGTTTCAACCCATGTATTGACCAATATGGGTTTGTATACCAACCTGTAAGGGTAAATCCGTGGATTTCAACCAATATATTGACTCATTTGGATTTATATACCAACTCATATGGGCTAGTTCGTGAATTTCAACCAATATATTGACTCATTTGGGTTTATATACCAACTCATATGGGCTAGTTTGCGAAATTCAGCCCATATGGGTAAACCCCTGGTCAACCCACAAACTCAACACGTCCGACCCATATTTTTCAATTACCCATTTGACCTATTACCCATTTAGCCTATCACCCATTTTACTCATACCCATATGGTTTTAGAAATAGATAACCTGCTTGACACACGAGTTACGTGTCTATTTTGCCATTCCTAGAGTTGAATAATTAATAATTGATTTTTTAATTATAACTAATTTTTTAGAAAAATATTTATGTGTTGGTGAATATCATACATTATGTAATATTTTGGATGTACATCGATTATATACTTTTTGGAAAAAAATTGAATTCAATTTTTATATCCTCTGAGACGTCCATTCTTAAAAGATGTACGTATGAAATTTTTGTAACGTCATTATTAGAACATTTTCATATTAAATGAACTACATATGATGAGCTATAGATTTTTAAATCAATATGCCGTATGTGATTTATATATATTTTTAAAAAAAGTTGTGAAAAAAAATGTAAAGATGAAAATATGTAAATAAAATATTTACGTTAAATTGTACTCCCTCCGTTCCGTTTATATTGGCACAATTGCCATAAATGGACATTTCTTTTTTGTTGGCACATCTGAACTTCATGCCAAAAAAAGGGGGGACAACCTTAATATTTTACAGTTTTGCCCTCGTTGATTTCCAAAATTTATCATTGCTCGTGACGTATTAGTCTCTTTTTGGGTTTAGAGGCCAATATAAAATTCAGCAGAATGTAACCTTTCCCTCCATTTGGCATTGGACTGAGCCCAGCTTCTGACCCATTTTCGTGGTTGCTGGGTCAACTATGTGGCTGGAAACAATTGCCCCATTTATTCATGTTCCACTCTTCCTCCCCATAAAAAAAACCAATCCCCCAAACGAAAAACCCTAGCAGAGTACCGCCTGAGCCTACCGCCACTTCGCAGCTCACCCTCGCCACGCCGGCGACCACCGGAAGCCCGACCCTACGAAGCTAACCGGCCAAAACCCGTATCCCGCCGCTAGCTGTTTCGGCCGTTCTTCATCCCCGCCTTCGCCGAAGGCCGCACATGCCGATCTGGCGCCGGATGGACACCGCACCCTTCCGGCGGGGAAGCGACCAGAGCCCAGCCATTTCCGACATTAACCACCCAGTCCCCGGTGATTCAGAGCCCCGAAGCCCGTACGAGCCCCAGATCGACGACACCTTCGTCGAGGAGACGCAGTGTTTCACGACGACCCTTGCCGAGAAGATCATCCGAGAAAACCATCAGAGAGCAGACCATCCGACACCTTCGTCCCCGACCAGACGGCCGCAATATCAACACCGGACGGGGAGATCTGTGGCACCAAGAAGGATCAGGATAGGGAATCGACAATTTGTGGATGCTCAGGGGTCACCTGGCATCACAGACACGTACGAATCTGACGGGGAGGATGGGCTCGATGTACTGGAGGATGACGCAACTTTTTCGACTCCACTGCCGAGTAGGGAGATTCAGGCGACAGAACTGTCTTCAGAATTATTTGTGTACGAGTTGAACGGAGTGCCAATCGACTTGTCTGAGGTAAACCTAATCCCACCTCGATATGAGTTCATTGAAACAGATACTTAACCTGATCGTTGATAATTTGTGTTCACACATACTCTGTTTCAGTATGTGGTAGTGACCCTTCTTTTGCATCCTCTGACAATGTGTCTATGTTAGTTTAAACTTAACTGGTTTTTGTTAGTTTAATTATTTGTTTTCCTGGAGTTAGAATTGGTCAAATTATGACCAAGTCAATAGGAAGAGTTTGGTAGAACTCTAGTACGTGTCATGAGAACGTTGCTTCCAAATAGGGGACGTGGCATGTATTCAGTTGTTGTTTTGTTATCTGTAAATGAAGAAAAACCCCAGAGGAAGGAATAACCTTCTCTGCACAAAAAGAAACTCAGGCTTCAGCTTTTTTAAATCTTGCGAACCGAAGTGAACAAAGTGCTCAGCAACCTTGTTTTGCAACAACAGTCTGCAAGCGTACAATGTCTACATAGTGACTTCCATAGTCTGCACGGTTAGAGTGACAGATACCTTGTTAACTATTTTCAAGTACATCCTTCCGTGCACAAGCTGCTATTGAGTCAATATCGGAGTGACGAGCATGGAAAATTGCCCCCAAAAGCATTAATGGAAATGTGGAAGGTCATCTTCCATGTGTAGGTACGGTATTCATAAATCATATGTGCAGATTGACGAACTTTTTTCGGTTTTTTCCATGCAATGACTTTGTATTATTCTGTTCCTCCGTGTGTAAATATGTGCTACTGTGTTTGTGGCAGTGTATGTGGCCGTGTATGTGGCAGTGTATGTGGCCTTCGTGGATGTGGTTTAATTAGAATTATAGGAAGTTAGTGATTAAGTAGCAATTTTATGAAAATTTCAACTCACGCGCGTTATATATAACCCTTCCTTTTTTTTCATTTTCATTTAATTTTCATTTTAACCGCTAAAGTTACCCTTTCCATTTCATTTTCTCTCCACGATTTCTCTTCTCCATCTAATTCCTCTCATTTCTTTGCTCCCAGTCATCAAATTCCTCTCGTTTCTTCGAATTTCGCGGTTCATTTTTCCGCTTCTCTGTTCATTTGTGTTTTTCACGAGTAATTTTCACCTTTAGAATTTGTTTGTTGTTTCATTTTTTATTTTATCTTCCTATTTTAGGATTTTTGTTTCGGATATGATGTTTCGTATGTGTTATTGCAGCGGAATGGGGAAGAAGAAGGATACATCCGTCGAAGGTATTGTGACTGGTGAAGGTGAAGTTTATTTGTTGGTTTTTTTTTGTTGTTAATGTGTATTTTTGTTGTAAATGTTGAATGCATGTGGTTTATTTTTTCCTTATAACCAATTTTTATTCTATTTGTGTGATGATGTTAGAATTTTTTCTATTATTCCCAATTTAATAGGTTTAGGGCTTAGAAGATCTATTGTTTATGTGAAATGGCTAATAGCTTTGGTGTGTACTATTTGTTGTTTTTTTCCGCCCTTTTTTCTGTAAAATGTAGTGAGAGATAATATTTTTTTGGATTTGAACTGGATTTTGTTGTTGGTATTAATTGCTTATGTCCTACACTATTTTTAGTTGATAGGATTCATATTTGTTATGAAAAGTTAAGTTTTTATTGTGAATAATTTTTGCTATTCTTCACTGTTTTGTGAAAGGTTGTTTAGCATTTTTTTCATTAGTATGTTACATTGTCAATTTATCTTAAAAGGTTCACTATTATATCTGTAATATGTTATTTTATTATTTTTACTTTGATCAGTCTGATTATTAATGTTGTGTTTATTAATCTAATTTATTCATGATTGTGACTTTTTGGTTTTGTAAAAATAGGTGTGCACAAATATTCGCGCATTAAGAATTCAACGGTTGTTCCATTGGATCTTCCCGAGAAGAGGAAATTTGCAGTTGATGTTGTTATTGAGAAACCAAAAACTGCTCCCATTATCACTTATAGGAGGGTTTTTTCAAAAAATCACGCTACACTTCCTACTGATAGGTCTGAGGTAGAGGGTAGAGTTGATGAAGTTGGGGGATCTAGACCCCAGCACAGTGAAGTTGCTAATGTGGATGCTGCAGGTTTGGATTTTGAAGCTTCTGCTGATAATGTGGGGGATTCTGTTAAGGGTGTTGGTGGTTCTGAGGTTGGTGATCAGGGTGGTGGTGGGTCTGACTTTGTTGAGGGTGCTGACCTTGGTCACGGTTCTTGGAAAGTTATGAAGGTCAAGCATATTGTGAAGAAAAGAGTTGATAAGGTAGTTGAAAATGGAACAGTTGTTATGGATGAAAAGGTTTCAATTAAGAAGAGTGTTGGAAAGAAAAAGGTTATTGATGACACAATTGAAACTAATCAGAAAGAGTTAAGGAAGAAAGCTGCAGCTGAGAAAGCGCAAAAAAGAGTAAGCAAAAATGTAGCCGCTGAGAAAGTTGTAGATGAGGAGAAGAAGCTTGTTGTAACTGAGGAGAAAATGTTTGTTGAAGATGAGAAGAAGACAGTGGAAATTAGTGTAAGGAAGGCTGTTGAGAAGACAGCAAAGAAAGTTGATGGTGATGCGGGACTGAAAAAGAGAGATCGGGAGGTTCAACAGGTTATGGCGCTAGTGGGCAGCGATGGAGTAAAGTAAGTTTTTCATTTTTTAACATGATGGTTTTATTATGAAAAATGTGTTGTTTGTTATAAACAGTTTATGTTTTAGTTTTGATTATTGTCTAACATTCTAAACACAGTTTTCTCAGTTACTTATTATTTACATATGACAATTATAATTTAGTTTAAAGGGTTCCTTTTTATATTAAAACATTTTTTGTTTATTCATCATGTGATAATATGTTGCTTTTAGTGAGTGAAGATATTATTTTATTAATCAATCTACCTTTATAAAATAAGGTTAACTTTTTAATTATAATCCTTCATTTTTTTTAACATTACGGTTTCATTATGAAACATGTGTTTTGAAAAATTTATTTTTCAGTTGTGTTTATTGTCTAACATTTCAATCATAGTTTTATCAGTTACTCATTACTTACATATGAAAGTTATAATTTAGTTTAAAGGGTATCCAGTTTATATTAAAACATTTGTTGTTTATTCATCATGCGATAATCTGTTGCTTTTAGTGAGTGGAGATATTATTTTATAAAGCAGCGTACTTTTTTCTATATAAGGTTAACTCTTTGGTTATAATCCTTCATTTCATTGATGTGTTGTTGTTTGGAATTGTAGAGTCGAGAAGGTTTTCAAGTCTTCTTGCAGACTTGACATGATTATGGACTTGTTTACCTTTTTCTCGGAGTCTTGGACAGCTGATGTTCTTATTTTTGTTTTGGTGGTCTATTGAACCTTGGTGTTCATAAGTTTCCTTTTAAGATTATTCCTTTTCTAGTTCGGAATTTTGATTCTGGTTTTTGTGTGCAACATGTTGGTGAGGATAAGTATACTATTTGTCCAGATAATGTATTTGATGTCTTTGGTTTGCCTATTTCTGATGAAAAAGCTGTTGAAATTAGTCAAGCGGGCAAGGGTGAAAACCATATTTAGAATTGAGGGGACAACTGAGGGAAAAGTTTAATATTGAAGGGAATAGGGAGATTTCTTTAGATCTAGTTTGTGAGGTGATGCTTGAGCTGAGAGAAGAAGGTGAGGAGTTTCAACGATGTTTTGTGTTGTTGGAGATCTGAGAAGAATTAATAAGCTTAGCTGGAGTGGATATGTTCTCAAAAAATTGTGTGAGGGTATGGATTGATTTAAGAAGGTTGCCTCTTATAAGGTTGTGAGTGGTTGTTTCTACATTCTATTAATTCAGCTTTTGCAGTGTGTTCCTTATCATGGTATGTAGGATTCTGCGGATGTACCCCCCCCCCATTCTCCAGCATTGGACTGAGGAAAAGATGAAAACTAGTTGCGAGTGGCTGAAGAAATATGGGTATGAATGAGCTCCGATAGTGAAGGATGTATATCCTTTGATTGATAATGTTATCCTGCGAGCTGGTGTGTGAATGGGTACAACTGCTTTTGCTAGTAGTATGAGTGGATCTCGTAAAGCTACTGCTCTTGGTAGTCATGTTCTACAATTTGATATTCCCGATGGGGTTTCAACGGATGAAGAAATTGCAGCCCTTCAACTGAATGTGAGCATCGTGTTTCATTTGTTTTTGTTTTATGTATATATTTTGGAACTTTTTGGGATCATTTTTGTGCTTTTTTGTTATCAAGAACTTGTGTTTTACCTTCAAATTCTCTTAGGAGAGGTAAGAACGAATTTACGCCCTTTTACCTTTGCTAAGTGAATTTTGTGTGACAAGGAAAAAACATCGACACTTGAAGACAGGAGGCCATTGAAGATCATATTTTGAAAACATTGAAGATTTGAATATTAGCTTTGAAGATTTGAAGACTTTAAGACTTGAAGAGTTGGAGGATTGTGTAATGGATTGAGGGCTAGAATACAAGAAGAAGAACAAAATATGTTCTATTCTGGGCACCCGTCGTGAGTCCCGATAAACCCTGTCACGACTCACGACAAAAGGGTGGCCAGAAATCCATCTTCTTTTTCTTGTACTATATATAGCACTTTATCTCTTCTCTTTCCTCACTTCTCTTCTTCCCGACTTTTTCCAGCAAACCCTAGGTTTTTCCCTCTTTTTCATCTTTTTTTAATCTTTTATTATGTTTGGATTGTTATTGCTGATTATTATGGATTGTAGTAGCTAAACTAATCTCTTGGGAGCAATTGAATGAAGTTTTCAAACTTATGTAGTGAGATTCTTGATTTTGCCCATTTATGAACATTTATGGGAAAGCGTTTATTGTGCTAATGCTATGTTTTGCTTCATTTATATCATCGGTTGCTTGAGAATAGGAAGTTTTTATATGATTAAAGTGTTAGGGTGTTAGTAAAGTTGCAAATTTCTTGACTCTTTTGGGATGAAAATCTAAGAACATGAACTTAGAACTTCTAGTGTATAAAGTGTTGCAATTCTTCTAGATAAGTATTTTAATGTGGTTTGCTCTCATATTTGTCATATAGATGCAAAAAAAGGTTGAACCTTGAATGTGGTTTGTTCTAGGGTTAGCCTAATAAAGGCTTTATTTGGTTAAATGACTATGTCTTTGGTACAAGACTTGTTGTTATCAAATCTATGGTCCTTTGGGTGAAATGCTATTGATGAAATGCCTTTATGGCGTATTTTGCCTAAAGTGATTGTCAATGAGATTTTCAAAATGTCGTTTCTTGCGTTTGCAAATTACTATTAAGAAGGGATGAATGTGGATATTCGATTGGGAAGTGATAGCATTCCTTGTAGGTGATAAACGTTAATGAGTGAATAGATGAATCTATGATATATAAGAAGTTCGAAAGTGGAAGTCGATTGCCCCCAAGGCTCCGTTAATTGTCCTTTTAATCATCTTTTTAGTTGTCATTGCATGATTAGTATTGTTCCCTTGCATTGCTAATTGTTTGTCTTTCAATTCATAATTTAGGACCAAAACCAACCAACCCCCCCCCCCCTCATTTACATGCTTTTATATGTATGTATATATATATATATATGTATGTCTAGTATGTTTTCCACGTAAACACTTGAAAAGATCCTTCTTCTTCGTGGAAGACCCCGACTTGCCATTATCTACTTAATCGTAGATAGGAAGTATTAGGGCTTATAAACTTTATTTTTGAGAGGTATGACGATGACCTTCCATTGGTTTAGTTGTATTTTAGTATAACATGTTGCTATTTTATAGGCTGCCGGTGAGGTATTTGCATTGTTTCAAAAGGAAATGGAAGTGGTTACTTCCATATTATTAGAACGTTTTTCGAAAGCACAAACAATGGCCGCTCAGGATGTTCACGAAACTGATTCAGAGTAGTAGCACTTCTCTCAATATTTCTTTAATGATCCTGTGATCTAGAAGCATATTGATGACTTGATGAATGGTTTTAAGAAGAAAGTAGTTGATTCCATGCCTAGTTTCGACCTTCACATATCCTAGCGATATGTGATTTGAAAATCTTTTGTAATAGGTTACAGATTTAGAGGCCCAGAATTTGTTACTTTGAAGCAATATGCCTTTAGGTACGACAGGTTTTATGTTTATGTTAAAGCGGTGATAGTTTATAGTGATACATTCTCACTATAAAATGTACATTTCAAAAGTTTGTTTTGTTTCAGTTCTTTCTCTTAAAATTTTGAAGATACCTGCTTATTTTTGTGCCAAGTTGGATTTTAGGTTAAAACATTACATGTTTTTAGAGATACATCTTAACCATATGTTGCATAATTCAGAAGTTTAGCATGCTATCAACCTGATTTTAATTTTGGCAGATTTGATATTTAGGTCAAAACATTGAGATTTTTTAGTGATAGATGCTCATTATAAAAGGCACAATTCATAAGTTTACCATTTTAGTGTACTGATTATAATACATGCAATGATTATTGAAAGACTACTTCCTTGTCAAGAATCATTAATATTTTAGAATAAATAATGTAATGAATGCATTCTGTAATGTGACATAAAAATGAACTTTCCAGACGTTGAATTACACTTGAAACAAGTTGCTAAAATGATTCAAATGATATGTTGTTTTGGTATCAAACCCATTTGTAGATCGTTTACCTTTCTCTAATGCCGACTTAATTCTTGCGCTTTCCTTTTGTCTTTGCATACTTTGGATCAAGTATGTTTGTCACGAATGAACTTGATGCTCTGATAGCATCATTTTGTTCAGTGGCACTTGATTTTGTAGACATGATTTGCTGAATTGCGATTGTTTATTTACCTTTCATCTTCAAGAACTCCTCTAGCATTTACATTTTTTTCACTCTTCAAGATCGGGTTGTAGAATTTCCCTTGCCATTTCATGACGCCATGAAATGGTGTTCTTCAATTTCTTTGTTGTCGGGTTTATGTCTTGCTTGAGTTATATATCCCAGACTTGTTTCTTCACATTCTTGGTCCATCTTGTTGAAATGTACTGTGGGGGTATTCGGGAAATGAAATGGGGGTGCAAAATTATAATGCAATGAAAGCACAACAAACCTATTTCATGTAGAAACAATTGACTCATATATTAAAGGGTGTACAGTTTGTGTTAAAATAGTAATTATTTATGCTCAAACCATAATTGTTTATGAGAAGAGCTGTTGAGCACATTATACTTATCTCTTCAAATGCCTTGCAAGAACATTTGATCTCAGCTTATTCTTGTGTTCTTTTGAATATTACTGATCCTATTACTTTTGGGCGCCTCTCTAACTTACTTCAAACAGTTTGAAATTGCCATCTTTGTAGCTTTCCACTATTGTTGTTTCCATTGCGACGTCAAATTTCTTCTTGAAGTCATTATACAGTTTCAGAGTATCGACCTCACCTATATGTTTTAGAAGTCCAGCATGACTATCATGCGCAAATTTTGGGATGGATCAAATACGGTTTTGTTCGGTGGTGCTCTCTATGATTTTCCATTTCTTGACAGTTTTCTCAAATATCTTCAAGAATTGAGTAAGAGATGATGTTTTACTAGTATTGAATATAATGTCGCTGTTGGTTCTCTAACTCTTTTGTGATGCTAGAATTTCGGCTGAGAAAAAATCCTTGTTCAAAGCTGGGCACCATTCGAACAAGCAACCATTTGTAGCTGAATAATGTATAGAAATCGGGCCCAACTTTGAACAAAAATCACTCGCGGGAGAATCCCAATCCCAATCTGTTGCGTGGTTTTTCAGTAGCTGAATCCCAATTTGTTAGCATGTTGTTTGTAGAGATCCTCCTATTTCTGCAGCATTCTTCCTTGTACTCCATCGAAGCATTCAGTCACGTTAATTTCAGCTAAGTTTAGTAGATTCATACACTGCAGTAAGTTCAAATAAAACATTATAGTTTTAGATTGAAACATTTGATATATATATATATATATATAAATTCAATCATAAAGGTTATATGTTACGCATTCATAATTTCAGTTAACTTTTCTATTCATTTTTTCTTCTCTGATCTACAACTCTCTAATATGTTCAGTATAAAAATTACAACTTTATATTGAAACATAGACATTATATCATAAAACAATAACATTTTAATGAAATTTGAAATGTTGACATGTAGTGAGATTTCATATTTCATGAACAAAAAAACTTCATATTTGATCAACAAAAAGGTAGTACGTATGATTTAAAATGTATCACTGCGGGTGTGAAATGTTTGATTTTTAATGAATATAATAGTGGATTGAAAGGGGGAGAATTTTTAAGCATGCATACCTTCAGAAGGTATGATAGCAGCAACAACAACATGTTCTTCGATTTCTACTTCAATTTGTTCAGTTACGATCATCTTAACAATAAGATTCAATAACAAGTTAAGATTATATTGAATTGCAAAAGTGAAATCGCAAACAAAATAAGAAATAAATAGGTAAAATATCAAGGTTATTAGTTTTTGATGAATCTTACAATTTGTCCCTCTACTCCAGAGTTATTTATGCTTGCAATTTGTCATAGAATTAGTGGCGATCTGCAATGGTTTTTGGCAATCTCTGACACCGATTTGGCTGGATTGAATATTGAGATCTGAAGACGGTAGAACTGTAGATCGCGATTTGGAAATTAGCTGCGATGGAGAATGGTAGAGCTGCGGTAAAGGATTAGGGTAAAATGGAAGGTTGAGGTTTTAGCTTATATAGGCGCATGAAATAACATGTATCCTTATGATCCAAATTTCAACCCGGATTCCCACTATTCAGACCCGCAAATTTTTCTTGTCTATTATCTTAATATTGCTATGTGGTCTATAGTCTTTCCGTAGCTTATAGAAATACCGTCTTTAAAGAGACTGACTCATTAATCATTATCCTTAATTAATAGATTTTTTATGCATTTACAAATTTCTAATATGTATTTTAATATTTATTATTAGTAAATATGGAAGAATTTGAATGTATGAGAAAAAAATTGACAATGCAAATTTTCATTTGAAACAACATAGCACCCTTCATTTTTTGTTCTAGATATGCCACTGTATGCACTGTGATCAGCAACATAGTTTTCTCTCTATAAGTCCAAAAGTTAAAGCTCAACTTCTTCTCCCCTTCCTTGAAGAGGTTTGCATCAAAGTTATCCTGGAAGAAGATGATTGGAATACAATGCATAATGATACAACAGATTTTGGAAACATCATTACAATTTACAAAAACACAAACAAGAAGGCAAGAGAGTGATTGCTTCTTACAATTTCGTAGAATGGATACAACATCTTTTATGAAATCTCCATATCTCCTCATAAATAACCCCAGAAATATCTGTCAAGAAAAAAGGGAAATCATTAAAACTTCAAAACAACCTACCAACAAAGAGGCCATTAACTTCAATGCCTTGATCAAGCGGCTGAACAATGATGTCAAAGAATTGAGAAGTTGGCAGCTTGCGACTTCTGTCATTGGATGTTGCTTCCATTGTTTCTTCTCCGTAAAAGGTGAATCACGTGCAGATTATCCTCCCAACCTCTAACCGGCAGAGTAGCCTCATAACCAAGATGACTAATTTTCTTGCAGCAAAAATATCAGCCCTAAGCCAAAATGTGTTTATTCAATGATTACCATGATGAAGAATGCTTGGAGATGTTAGGGACATTTTGATAGCGACAATATGGGAGAGAATATGGCATTGTTCGAATTTGATCGAATGGCGGACAACAGCTAGGTTAGAGGACACTCGTCGTGGTCCTTTGAGCACAGCCTGGTGGCTCTAGTTGAAATGGGTGGAGATATGCCTCTCCACCAATTATCTTTTGAAGAAAATCCATTATAGATCTAGGTTAATGAAGTTCAATGTTCATGACGCCAAATGTAGCAAGACTCACCAAGGACTACCTAGGCACTTCTTGTCAAATTTTCTATAAATAAGTCAGGCTCGTGCTGGGGACAGTCTCTGAAGATCAGAGTGTTTCTCAAAATCTATAAACCACTACCCAAAGTCATAACGATGGAACATGAGGACATTGACTACCGGTTTTACTTCCAATACGAGTATCTCCTACGTTTCTGCCACTTGTGTGGATGCTTAGACCACTCCAAACTAGATTACCCCCTCAAGAACACGTCCCAAAGGGATGAATTGATGCAC
The DNA here is from genome assembly GCA_037428765.1 of Rubia yunnanensis. Lineage (NCBI taxonomy): Eukaryota > Viridiplantae > Streptophyta > Magnoliopsida > Gentianales > Rubiaceae > Rubia > Rubia yunnanensis. The sequence continues at coordinate 55,129,729 of CM075069.1, read as the reverse complement.
ATGGGATATGGTGCATGGATACACTTTGATCGGCAAAAAATTCTAATTCCCCATCAAGGCCCGGTAGTGCTACACCAGCAGTGAATGTGGGAACAAGCCTTACTCCAGCCAAAATCAGCATCAGTGTTGGTCAATACTCCCTCAGTCCCACAATTATTAGCAACATTTCTATTTTAGTCTGTCCGATAAGTTTTGGCCACTTTTAAAACTTACCTATTTTAACAAAATTGAGTGGTCATTAGTTTATCTACATCAGTTTTCTTAAATATTGAGCCAAAAAGTGAGTAGTTACATCAGCTTTCTTAAATATTGAGCCAAACATTGAGCAAAAAAGTGAGTGACTATTAGTGGTGGGAGAGAGGGAGGAAGTAGTGCTCAAAGTTGTGATCGAGATCAGGCGCTAAACATCCCTCAAACCCAAGCAGCAGGAACAATGGCAGACGAACGCTACTCCGAATCAGCCGTTAGTAATCAATGACAACCCACCAATCACACCCGCAGAAGGAGAAAATAATGACATTCAATTAATTGGTAATGGTAACTCTTACATTTCGGGGCTACATACGCAATCAAATGGAATCACAAGAGTTAATGAAGAATCCGTTGAGCACGGTAGTAGACGTAATCCAAGCTATATTTCCCTCACAATTAAGGGAGTGGATATTGCAGGGTGTTTCTCAGTGCCTAATATTCCTGAGAAGAAGAAACTTATTTTGCAGGACTCACATTTGTTCATGACTAAGGAGAGTGCTGTTAAAGAATGGGAAGTGACCATTAATATTGTGCAGGAACCCGCACATGAGCAGGATACTGTACATAAATTGGCGGCGGATGACTAGGTGGCGACGAGTGACCCAAACACACCACGGCTAACGGCTTCACCGGAGACTGACCAAAGCAGCATCGATGGATCATAACATCATTAAAGAATTAGCTCATCCTATCAATTACCCGCAGATGTCTTTTCAGCCGGAGCAATTAACATAGAAGGTGAACCCAGGTGGCGGAGACTCTTTTTTTGTTAAGGAATTAGAATTAGAATTGTATTCTTACCATAATTGTAGATGTAATTGTATTCTATTATCTTTTCCTAGCTTGTATAGGTATCATGTACTACTATATAATGTATCATGAATTCATGAATACAACACACATTATTACCCTTATTTTTTATATCGTATCAGAGCCTAAAATCCTGAAACCTGAAATAGAAAATTTTCTGCTGCATTAAATTCCGAGCAGCCACCGTCGCACACCATGCACCGCCGCTGCTGCCGCCACGCTCTGCCGATCGCTGCAGCTGCTTAATGCCACCGCCACCGCCACACGCCGTCTGCTGTCCGACGCCAAGTCTTCATTCCTCCGCACGACCGAACTTACCAACATTCACGCGGCGCCGCTAGTTCAACGCTCCGGTGTGTCCTGTCGATTCGATCCGTCACTGGTTATTATACCTGCTGTTGATCTGTACCTAATTTTCCATAATGTCTAGCTCTGAAGAACAACCTAGTTTTGATGCACCTGAGGCTTCGAAGCTTCAGGATATGAGTGGTTATGGTGTGATTGCAGCTTTACTTTAGCAGTTGCAGTTGCAATCTGGCCCTTGGACTAATTTACCTATTGGTCGTATGCCGACTGATCCTTACTTTATTAGTTCTGGCGATGGTCCAGGTTTACAACTCATACCGAACATGCTGAAAGGTCAGGAACATTACATTGAATGGTTAAATGCGATTTGTCGTGCATTCCTTGCTAAGCACAAGATTGGGTTCATCGATGGATCCATTACTAAATCCCTAGATGGTATTCCTGATGCTGCTGATTGGCCCGGGGTTAATGCTACTCCTGTCTTCTGGATCTTGCAAACCCTGGATCTGGCATTGAGATCTTCTACAAGTTGGTTTGCCACAGTTAAGGATCTGTGGGATGACTTGAAAGCACGATTTATTCTGGCTGATGGTATGAAGGTTTTGCAGATGCAAGAGGCCATTCAGAGTTGCAGGAAAAATGGTCAGCTCATTGACATCTACTTTGCCAAACTGAAGAAGTTGTTTGCAGATTATCACTGCATGCGACCTCCCCTGGTTTGTGCATGTGAAGAAAGCAAGGCATTATGCCATTGCAATATTGTTGAAAAAGTATTCCAAGAAAGAGAGAAGGATTTGATCTACCAATTCATCTCTGGCCTCGACGAAGGTTTTCACACATTGCGATCACACATCATGAGCATTGATCCAATGCCACATGTCATGAAAGTGTATGCCCTTGTTGCTCAGGAGGAGAATCATAGAGCTGTTATTCGAGCTTGTGAGCCTTCTTCTAACTCCATGGCGTATGCTGCCCAACGTTCACCACCTGCAAGTTCTTCGCCAGTTGTTCTTTCTGCATCCGACCGTAAGAATCTTGTTTGTACACATTGTCTTTGCAAGGGTCATGATAAAGATACATATTTCTAGTTATATGGTGTACCAGACTGGTTCAAGGAGTTGAAGGAGAAAGCCAGTATTAGCAAGAAACTAGCACCAGCTTCCCGGACGTCAGCCACTGCAGTCGGTCCCAGAGGCGCTGCCGCGGTGCTTCCTCTCCCGCCGCCATTTTCCGGCGCAGCCACGTTGCCGCCTAATCTGGTGGCGGCGGCTTCTTCCAGCCATGTCCCTGCATGTTTCACTTTTGTCCCTGCTCTGTCCGATGACCAATGGAACACGACCATGCACTTGTTTAATCAGTTTAATTCTCTTAGTGACAATGAGTCTGGTAAGCCTACTTTACCAAGGATACTTGATTCGGGAGGCTCATATCACATGACTGGTGAAAAAATTTCTCTTACTGATCTTACTACTACTATTGATTCTGTGAATGCTATTCTGCCTAATGGCTCGGTGTCATCAACTACTCAATATGGATCTCTTTGCTTTGGTGGTGTTATTCTGCCTCATGTTTTATGTATACCTATATTGCGATGCAATTTGCTATCATGTTCTTGATTGTTATCTACCCTGAGCTGTCTAGCTTTGTTTACTGAAAATTATTGCATTTTACAGAAAATTAGTACGGGGAAAGTGATTGGCGTGGGTGAACAACAAGGGGGGTGTTTTGGCTTCGTCTGCTGGATACTCGTGTTCACCGTCCTATCCTGCAATCTCTTCCTACATTTGCTTCAGTATCTTCTTTTGATTTATGGCATCAGCGTTTTGGACATCCTTCCTCCACGGTGTTGTCTTCTATTTCTTCTAGCATTAATAAACATTCTGTACCTTGCTCTATATGTTATAGAGCAAAACAGACTAAACATATTTTTCAATTGAGTTCTACAAATGCTACTGCATTGTTTCAATTAATTCATTGTGATGTTTGGGGACCTTATCGAACACCATCATCTAGTGGTGCATTTTATATTTTGACTATAGTTCATGATTATTCCCGAGCTGTTTGGGTTTATTTGTTAGTAGCTAAATCTGAAGTAGCTTCTAGATTTTTAGAATTTAGTGCCTTAGTGAAGAACCAATTGGGCCGAACAATTCAACGAGTTTGGGCTGATAACAACACTGAATTTTTACCTCTGTGATCTCACTTTACTGCATCCGGGATCATTTTTGAGACATCTATGGTTGATAAACCACAACAGAATGGTCGAGTTGAAAGAAAGTATAGTCATTTACTCAATGTGGCACGTGCTTTATGGTTCCAAGCCAGTCTCCCTATTGAATTTTGGGGAGAATGTGTTCTTACTGCTGCTTACCTGATCAACTGAACACCGACTCAGTATCTCAACGGTCGTACTTCTATTGAGTTGCTCTATGGACAAGCTCCAAATTATTCATCATTCAGAGTTTTTGAATGCTTTTGTTTTGATGCTCATGTTCTCAGATATCATGACAAGTTTGCACCTAGAAGTCGGCGGTGTCTGTTTCTTGGTTATCCTGCCGGAAAGAAAGGCTATCGCCTTTTTGACTTATAATCCCGTGTGATCTTTACCAGTCGGGATGCCGATTTCTTTAAAGACAAGTTCTCGTATTCTGCAACTCTGACATCTGCTTCATCCGATGAACCCAGTAGCGCCACCACATCACCGCCAATTTCCTCCTCCTTCATGCCGGAGACACACAGAATTTTGATTCTGCCAGCCGTTGCCAATCCTATGCCGCCAGTAGCCGTCGGCCCACCGCTATCCACCGACGGTCAGCTGTTGTCATCCGCAGCTGGCCAGTTATTGCTGCCGGTCTCCGGTCGCCGCCGGCTAGTCACCGTAGGTCCGCATTGGCCCATCTCCACCGGTCCCCGCCGATCCCTGCTGGCCAGTCGCCACCGGCCAATCACCGCTGGTTGCCTCCTACCAATATCCATCGTCCAATGCCGGTCACTCACTGTCGGTCGCCGTCGGCCAATTTCTGTTATTCGTTGCCGGTCCTCATCCACCGCCCACCACCAATATTATATCCTCGGCATCTACTTTACCGACTTCTCTGGTACCGGATAGTTCCACTGCCACGTTGCCACCTACCAGACAGAATGTTCGATCTCGCCGACCGCCGTCTTACTTGGTAGATTATGATTGTGATGATTATGCATGTGCCCTTACTACTGAAGACCCCCATCCATTCGATTACGTTCCCTAATGCATCGTCACTTTCCTCAGGTGTTCTCTACCCCTTACTGATTATGTAAACTGTGATAATTTTTCTAGTATGCATTCTAGATTTTTGGGTGCTGTAAAGTCTAGTGCAGATCCCACTACTTATTCTGAGGCTTCCCAGCATACTCATTGGCGAGCCTTTATGACTGAGGAACTTATTGCGCTAGAGCGAAATCAGACATGGACTTTGGCTCCTCTGCCTTTTAATAAAAAGGCCATTGGGTGTAAATGGGTCTACCGGACGAAGTTTCATTCCGATGGTACTATTGAACGTCATAAGGCGTGCCTAGTGGTTCTTGGTAATCTCCATGTGGAAGGAATTGATTATACTGAGACATTTGCTCTTGTTGCGAAGATAATTTATGTTCGTCTATTCATGTCTGTTGCAGTTATTCGTGGTTGGAAAGTACATCAGATGGATGTCCACAATACTTTCCTGCATGGTGATTTGCATGAGGAAGTGTATATGCGTCCCCCGCCTGGCTATGTGGTGCCACATGGACAGGTTTGTCGCCTTTAGAAATCTATTTATGGTCTTCGTCAAGCTCCCAGGAATTGATTTGCTAAATTAGCTCAGGCTTTACGAGTATTTGGTTTTGTTCATAGTAAGGCTGATTACTCTCTATTTGTCTTTTCCCGTGGATCAGTTTCTTTACATGTTCTAGTTTACGTGGATGATTTGGTTATAGCTAGTAGCTCTTCTTCTCTCATCTCTGAGTTCAAAAAATACTTGAGTTCCTGTTTCCATATGAAAGCTCTTGGTCTACATAAGTATTTTTTGGGCATAGTGATTTCTAGAAGACCAGAGGGGATGTTTCTTTCGCAAAGCAAATATGTTTTGGACATTTTATCAAACACCGGTTTATCTGCTTCTAAACCGAGTGACTTTCCAATGGAGTAACAGCATGATTTGGCACATGTTGAAGGTCCAGCCTACCATGACCCGGAGCAGTATCGACGCTTAGTTGGGCGTCTGATATACCTGACTATTACTCGTCCTGAACTTAGTTATTCAATTCATACTCTTGCGTAATTCATGAAGTGTCCTTGTGTTCCTCACTGGCAAGCAGTTGTTCGTGTGTTGCACTACCTAAAGAGTCATCATGGTCAAGGTTTATTTCTCTCTTCTCGTAGTACTTTACAATTGACTGCTTTTAATGATTCGGATTGGGCTGCATGCCCGATTACTAGGCATTCTCTTTCTGGTTATTTTGTTATGATTGGTGATGCTCCGGTTTCTTGGAAAACTAAGAAGCAACCTACTTTTTCTCGATCTTCTGCTGAAGCGGAGTATCGTGCTATGGCGGTTACCGGCTGTGAGTTGTTATGGTTTAAGTCTTTATTGAAGGACTTAGGGGTTTTGCACTCCTCTCCTATGAAATTGTATTGTGACAGTCAATCCGCTCTTCATAGCAACAAACTCGATTTTTCATGAACGCACAAAGCATATTGAAGTTGATTGTCATTTTGTTCGGGATCTTATTCAATCTTAACCTCACATTCTCTCCAATTATATTCCCCATTTCTTGCGCGCGGTGGTTCGTAGAGATCTTTGCAATTTTCCGGCAAAGTTTCCGTTTTGGTTTCCGGTAATCTAATACAATACGACTTTCATTTGTGTTTATCTTCGAATGTAATGTCTTCACTATGGTATTTTATGCATTTTTTTGTTTAATTATTTTGGTTCATGTGATTTTCTAGGGTTTGTGTAGGTTTTACTGAGTATTATTGTGCTTATGTTGTGGTATTTTTTCATTATGTAGTTGAGTCGTGGTTTATTGTGGGCTCTATTTGATGTTTTTGGATTTCTGTTTTTCACTTTGTAAATATTTGGGGATTCCTCTATTTTTTGTGTTTGGTGAATTATTCTTACGAATTTGTGCTAAAATTTGTGTTAATATTGCTGTTTCTTAAATGTCTAAGAAGACTTGCCTCACTTCTGCTGCAATCAAGAAGGAAGGAGGTCTGTAAGTTTTATTATTTTTCAGCTATGATGTTTTAGATACTGTTGTTGATGTTTCTGGTTTTCTGTTTGATGTTTCATGTTTAGGTTTTAAGTATTGTTATCAGTGTTGGTGTGATGTTTTAATTTGAATGCTTGATGCTTGTGGTGTTTTCATTGTGCAATTGATGTTAAGTTTTGATTGTGTGTGATATCTTAGAATTTTGTTACGATTTGTACTAATTTTTGTGGTGTTGTTGTTATTTCTTAGATGTCTAAGAACACTTGCCCATTGTTGCTAAAATCGAGAAGGATGGGGGATCTGTAAGTTTTGTTATTTTTCAGTTGTGATGTTTTAGATACCGTTGTTCATGTTTCTAGTTTTCTAGTTTGATGTTTGATGTTCAGGTTTTAAGTATTGTTATCTGTGTTGGTGTGATGTGTTTAATTTTAGTGTTTAATGTTTGTATTGTTTTCATGTTTAAGTGTGTAATTGATGTTCAATTTTGATTGTGTGTGATATCTAGGGTTTTGTTACTATTTGTGCTAGTTTTTGTGTTGTTGGTACTGTTTCTTGATGTCTAAGAACACTTGCTCATTGTTGCTGCAATTGAGAAGGAAGTAGGAACTGCAATTTTCTTTTTTTTCAGCTGTATTTAGGTACTATTGTTGATGTTTCTAGTTCTATCTTTGATATAATGAGATTTTACCCGATAGGATAGCATTCACAGTAGTTTTAGCAGCATGTAGTCGTGTTGGTCTAGTTGAGGAGGATGCAGATACTTTGCTTTCATGTTGAAGCAATACTCTCTGGAACCTTCTCCGGATCAATATGCTTGCATAATCGACCTTCTTGGTCGATTAGGGAGGCTTAAAACTGCATATGGGTCTCTGAAATCAATGCCTTTTGAGTCGCATGCTAGTGCCTAGGGCGCACTTCTTGGCGCTTGTGAATTATACTGTGAAGTTGGATTAGCAGAGGAGTTAGTGAGGAGACTCATTGAGCTTTAGCCCTTGAATGCTGGTAACTATGTGATGATGTTTAGCATCAATGCTGGCACAAATAAGTGGTTAGATGTTTCAGACATAAGACATAAGATGACAACAAGGGGACTAATGAAGATACAAAGTTGTACACGAATATACGATACTCCCTTTGACTGTAACAATGCTAAACAATACTCGGATGGGTTGGGATTCCTGGATTCCTCGGATCAAAGTGATACATTCTCAGACAGATGAAGATCAAAAGTTGTTTGTGGATGCTGAGAGTCTTGAGATCAGTGTGCTGTCTGGATTTCATTTAGCCAATGTGGGGTTTGGTGTTTGAGGTTGAGGCCGAAATTAATTCCTCAGAATCAGAAGATTTTCCTGGGGTTTTGCTGGACAAGTGATGATTATCGTTCAACTTTACATGGATGGTTATCTCTCACTGTAGGTATCTATCTAATATGTCCTTGATCTTCTTTTCGATTGCACCATATGAATTTTGAGGTCATATGTACAAAAAATGATACCAAATAGTAATTGAAAGTGTTTGTAAGAAGATTTTGAATGACTTCTCTGGTTTTGCATGGCTAAAAAAAGTAGTGTTTATATACATCATCATTTCTTGGGTATTGCATTTACATATATACATTATGAATGACGAGGAGTCGAGGATAATTATCCCTTAAAGTTTATGTTAGATACTCGAGTTTATGGCGTAACTGCTCCAGATTTTTTTTTTTTTTTAAATGAAAACACCCGAAGGTGGGGGTTGATATATTGGTACCCCAAGCCATTAAAGAGCGAGCCAGAGACATCATAGTAGTTTGTACAAAAGGCAAAATCATTGCCTCCAAAAGAATGGTCAGAAAATATTATCAATGAGTCTATATATATGCAAGAACTAGGGGGAAAATAGTTGCGATTCCAAAGTAACGAACCTCCAAACCCAGTGTTAATTCATTACTTTGGCCAAGCAACTACCATTCAGGAAGTCAGTAAGTAACACGGATGGAGGGATTGAGTTAGTGAGTCTTTGAGCGGTCGGGAATCCCTCGAGCAGATGAAAGTCCCCGCGAGCTGACGGTGGTTGCCTCTGAACACGGTTATCCCCTCTAGCACATGTCCCATCGAGGACACGAAAGTCCCGTTGCGCAGTTGGAAGACTAGTTGAGCACACGAATGTCCCCTCGAGTACTCGAAAAGCTCCTCAAACATTCGAGAGACCCCAGGAAAAACACGGATGTCCCCTCGAGCACACGGATATCCTCTCGAGAACTCGAATATCTCGTCGAGCACTCGGTAGTCCATTCGAGCACACGAATGTCCCTTCGAGCAAGTCAAAGTCCCCTCAAGTATACGGATGTCCCATCGAGTGTACGAACGGCCCATTCGAGCAGTCGAGACTTCCCTCCAGCACACTAATGCCCCCTCGAGTACACCGATGTCCTCTCGAGCACACGAATGTCCCGTCGAGTAGTCAGAAGTCCAGTCGAGCACACAAATGTCCCTTCGAGCAGTTGAAAGTCCCCTTGAGTACCCGGATGTCCTCTCGAGCACACGAATGTCCCCTCGAGTACACGGATGTCCTCTCGAGCGCACGGATGTCCCTTCGGTATCTGAACGACCCGTCGAGCAGTCGAAACTTCCCTCCAGCACACGAATGCCCCCTCGAGTACACCGATGTCCTCTCGAGCACACGAATGTCCCGTCGAGTAGTCAGAAGTCCAGTCGAGCACACAAATGTCCCTTCGAGCAGTTGAAAGTCCCCTTGAGTACCCGGATGTCCTCTCGAGCACACGAATGTCCCCTCGAGTACACGGATGTCCTCTCGAGCGCACGGATGTCCCTTCGGTATCTGAACGACCCGTCGAGCAGTCGAAACTTCCCTCCAGCACACGAATGCCCCCTCGAGCACACAGATGTCCTCTCGAGCACACAAATGTCCCGTCGAGTAGTTGGAAGTCCATTCGAGCAATCGGAAGTCCCTTTGAGCAGTTGAAAGTCCCATCGAGCAGTCTGGAGTCCCCTCGTGGATACGAGAGTCCCCTCAAGCACACGAAAGTCCCTTCGTGCAGTCGAAAGTCCCTTCGAGCAAACCATAATCCCCTCGAGCATACGGATGTCGTTCGAACAGTCGGGAGTCCCCTCGAGCAGTCGGGAGTCCCCTTCGTGCACACAAAAATCCCCACGAGCACAGGATGTCCCCTCGAGCACCTAATTGTCCCCTCGTGCATATATTTGTTCCCTCGTGCATATATTTGTCCCCTCGTGCATATAATTGTCCCCTCGAGCAGACAGGTGACCCCTCGAGGAGAAAAAAAGTCCCCTCGAGCACACCACTATCCCCTCGAGCACACGAGATTTCCCTCGAGCACACGGGTGCCCCTCGAGCACACGGGTGCCCCCTCGAGCACACGGGTGCCCCCTCGAGCACACGGGTGCCCCTCGAGCACACGGGTGCCCCCTCGAGCACACGGGTGCCCCTCGAGCACACGGGTGCCCCCTCGAGCACACGGATGCCCCCTCGAGCACAAGAAAGTTTTCTCGACCAGTCAGAAATCCCTTTGAGCAGTCGGATGTCCCCTCGAGCACACCATTGTCCACTCGAGCACCCGGATTTCCCTTTGAGCACACGAATGTCCCCTCGAGCACACCTGCGGCAAACAGGAAAGAGGAATCAGCAGTATCAATCATCTTTAGAAGCTTGCCTATGGATTCTAATATACGGTGTATGAATGCTGTCCATATAAATTAGCCCTTTAATATGCGCCGGAATGTTATTCAAATTCAATGAAGAGTCCATCCGGGAGGTTGAGTGGTGTTTAACAATAGCATCAGCCACTGCATTACCTTCTCTGTATATGTGCTTAAGAGAAACCTGGGCTAGTAGTGTGTAAACTTGGAAAACCAATGGATATACAGTCCATTTGGAGCATGATGGGTCATTGATTATATGAACTGCCTGTAAAGAATCGGATTCGAGAATTAAGTTTGGATATCTAGAATACAGATTTCACAAGCGAGAAGGACCGCCTTTATTTCATCTTCCAGTGGGGTAGTGGCTGATATGGACTCTGACTTGATTAGGAGTGGGAAACCCTGGTTATCACGAGCAATTAGTCCAATAGAAACAGATGTAGCAGACCATGAGGCATCCACATTAACCTTGATGACATTAGGACCTGGAAATTCCCAGTATACTTTGGAAATGGTTGGCTTTGGTGGTGGTCTGGGTAAGGATATCAGAGAATGGAATTGATTGCATGAGTTATGGTGCATATCAGGGAGGCAGGAAGAAGCTGAAATGGAAAGTTTCAGAGTATCTATAACTTTCTTACTTATATGGGTAAACGAAAAGGGTTTGTCCTCGAAAAGGTAGGCATTTCTAGCCTTCCATAAAGCCCAGCAGATCAAAGGGGGCAACAGACGACATATTATTTTCTGCAACCCAGAAAGGTCACTACAATTCCAGAAGATAAAGAAAGTGTCTATAAAACTGTGAACATTTTGCAGGTTCAAATGAACTAAACGAGCACTTTGAATCCAAACAGATTTAGCAAGCAGGCAGTTACTAAAAAAATGTTCCAAAGAGTCAGATTGATTGCACACAGGGCATTTTGAAGCCAAGCTAAAACCACATTTAATGAAGATGTCATCAAAAGGTAAGAATGAGTTGAGCAATTTCCATGTAAAGATGGAAATCTTCTTAGGTAACCTAGTATTCCATATGAGCTTAGAAACTGGGAAGTTACCTGGTATAAATGTTAGAATTTTATAAGCTGACTTGAAAGAGAATCTACCAGATTCTTCAGGTTTCCAGATCATCCTATCCTCTCTATCATGTACAATTTCTGCATCCTGCAAAAATAGAAGAGTATCATTTTCCAGGAAAAGAACGATCTTAGGTAAAATTGACACTTTGTTATTTATGAAATCAGCTACTGAGCAGGGGGAGAACATGGAAGTGATGTGGGATGGGACACAGGTTATCAGCGGGCCATTTGGGCACCAGTTAGCAGCCCAGAAATCACATTTTCCTTGACCATGAATAATCAGTGAATTTTTCTCTGCAATAGGGTTAACCTCACAGATTCTTTTCCATGTTTTGGAGTTCTTATGGGACTTTGGAAAGGACCACATTAATTTGGCCCACGAGGTGACCCCTAATTGGCTCTTCCACCATAATTTAAGGGAGCAAACTTCAATAATTGACCTAATAGATCAAAAGCCCAAACCATAATGAGTTTTAGGGATAGCAATGTCATTCCACTTTTTCCACACCCTATTTTTTCTTCCCTCAGTCTCTCCCCAGAAGAAACTAGCCATTCTTTTTTCCATGTATTTTATAATAGACTTCAGTGGTTTATAAACAGTCCAAATATGATGTGGGAGAGAGTATATGCATGATTGGATGAGTGTCATCTTCCCTCCTGCACTTAACCATCTATTCTTCCAGTTTTTAAATCTCTTATCCATAATTTCAAGAAAGGGATGAAAATATCTAGATAGGGTTCTTCCTTTGAAAATAGGGCATCCTAGGTACTTAAACGGAAAAATTCCTTTCTTCATTCCTAGGATAGACCTAATCTGATTTTTCTTAGTGATTGTAGCTCTCTTGCTAATGTAAAACTCTGACTTTTCATAGCTGATTTCCTGTCCTGATGTTAACTCAAATATCTGCAGATAAGCTTTAATCTTAGTTAGGCTAGATTTTGAAGCTTGCATAAAAATTATGGTGTCATTAGCATAGCTTAAGTGGGTGACTGGTAGAATAGGAGAGGGAAGGGAGAAATATTGCAAACTGTTATTTTGAAAGATGAAGGAATGGCTCCTGGAGAAGGATTCTGTGAAGATATTGAACAGTAAAGGAGAGAGGGGATCACCTTGTTTGATACCTCTAGTTGATTTAAAAAAAACCAACAGGATTACCATTAATGAGCACAGAGAAGTAAGCCTGGGAAAGGTTGTTCATGACCGCCTTAAGAAATTTACCAGAGAGATTAGTTTTTTCAGGTCCAACTAACCTTATCAAAAGCCTTTTTCAGGTCCAGTTTGAGCATACAATTAGGTACCCTATTTTTTTTGTCAAGGAATCTAACCATCTCCTGGAGATATAGGATATTGTCTGAAATATCCCTATTTTTCATAAAAGCAGTCTGGTTTTGAGAGATTAGTTTTTCCATGTATGGTTTCAGTCTTTCCATGAGAATCTTAGAGAAAATTTTATTAGCAACATTAGAAAGGCTAATAGGTCTGAAATCATCAAAAGTTGATGGGGTAGGTTTTTTAGGAATAAGAGTTATCCAAGTGCTAGAAATACCTCTCGGTATGTTAGATCCTAGAAGAAAATCATTTATTGCAGATAGGAGGTCATCTTTTATAAATTCCCAGCATTTGATGTAAAATTTACTGGAAAAGCTATCAGGCCCTGGGCTACTATTCCTATTCAGCCCCATGACCATAGATTTTAGTTTAGTTTCTGTTACAGGCCTAGATAAACTGGCGTTATCTTGCTCAGTGATGATGGAAGGAATCTAGCTAAGGAAATGTGGATAGTAGGTGGAATCCCCGGGGTTCCTAGATTCCGTTAGTAGGTCTGAGAAATATTTGACAGCTTCATTCTGAATATCTGTTAAATTTTCCAGCCATTGGCCAGACGAGTTTTTGATTTTAGATACATTCAATCTACAATTCTTCTCCTGAACAGATTTATGGAAAAATTGGGTATTTTATCCCCACATTTAAACCAATTAAGTCTTGACTTATGTTTCTAGAATTTTTCTTTCTCCTTTAAAGCTCTGAGAAGAAGTGCCCTTTTTTATTAAGAATGATAAAATCAGTTTCTGAATGGGATAAATCGTAGATTACTTCCTGCCTTTTGAGATTATCCTCAGCCATCGTTACATTAGAGTCAATATTACCAAAGCTTTCTTTGTTCCATATTTTAATTACTTTCTTAACTCTAATTAGCTTAAGATATAGACCCATCATACCTGTTTGGTGAATAGGAGAGACCCAGTTCGTTCTGATTAAATCCAAGAAATCTGGCCTATTGAACCAAACATTGAGAAATATAAAAGGTTTTGGGTATGAGGGAGTCTGAGTAGCAATTTGGAACAATAGGGGTGAATGATCCGAGGATTGCCTATTGAGGATCTGTATGGAGAAAGCTGGGAATTTATTGCTCCATTGGAGTGTACACAGACCTCTATCCAATCTTTTAGAAGTAGGGTTCCTCAGCCTGCCATTGGTCCATGTGAAAATATTCCCTACAGTATTAATCTCTTATATTCCGTTGCTGTTAATCCAATTATGAAAATCCCGAATACTTCCTAGATTAGGAGAGCTAGGACCTCTATATTCATCAGGAGTGACAATTGTGTTGAAATCACCTATGAAAACAGTTTCGTTTAGTGGTAGAAGACCTAGGTCATGCCATAGTAACTTCCTACCTTCTATATTCTTAAAGGCATAAATAAAAACTATTTCCATTTGAGAACTAGAGCCAGAGTGAAAGATTTTAACATTCAGGAATTGCTCGTGGTGACATATGAGATTAACATTCAGTGCATCATTCCACATTAGCCAGATCTTACCATTATGGAGAGGAAGGTTATTAGAAAAATTCAGTTTCTGCATGTAGGATTGGCATTGAGAGTTATCATGCATAGGTTCTATAATACATAAAAGTTGAATTTTCTTTTTCAAAATCAGATGTTTCAGTCTAAGCATAGAGGTTTCAATTACCCTCAAATTCCAAACCATAAAGTTAATTTTGACAGTGTGCATCATTGATCAACTGATTTATGGCTTTTAGTGGCAGATCTTAGCATCATCTTATTCAATTGGAAAAGGTGATTTTTTTTTGTCTTAATCTTACCTTGGCCATCATTCTTACCCGGTCGATTACTTGAAACTACCACAGGGGTGGCTTGAGAGTGATTATCTGAGTCGGCTACACACCCATCCTCAAAGGATTTCAGAGAGTCTAGAATTAGGCCTTCGTCAGACAAATCCTCCATATCCTGCAAAACAGAAAATCTGTTTTCCATCTTTCCTTGGTGTGAAAGTGGGGGGTTAATGGGGGAGCACAGGAAAAAAGTTAAGTTGTGAGAGCCAATCCCTATGTCATCCTTAGCATATATTTTAGGTTTACTTATAGGGATAGTAACCTCTTTTAGGCTTATTAGTTCCCTAAGGGTTGTATGGGATTTATCTAAGCCTTGTGTTGCTGATGGGTGGTCTGGGGGAGGTGGTTGAGGTAAGTGAGGTGTGGTAATTTGAGCGATTGCCCCTGTTATCTCGGTGCTATATGCCAAAGGATCAAAGGCAGGGTTAGTATTAGCTAGCTGATGAGATATGATTTCTGAGTTGGGTTTAATGGAGGAGGGCTGATTGTTAGTAAACATTGCAGGGGCTTTTGCAAATTTATGCCCAGTAGTATACCATTTAGGCATTGGTTCAGCATTATTATGGGAGAGAGTTTTACACTGACCAAGTGAATGTCCCAGTTTAGCACAGTGATCACAGTAAAGGGGGATGTCCTCGTACTCAATATTATATTTCCGATTGTTATTTGTTGATCCTAATCTGATAGAGGTGTTTAGAGGTTTCTGAAGGTCTATCTCAACACACAACTTAATGGCAGAAGGCCTGGTTAGCATTTCAGTGGCTAAGTCTTTCTTGATGAAATTACCTATGCTATTTCCAATAGATTCGATAGAAGAAGCATTATAATAGTACAAAGGAACTTCCCTGATTGTGCACCATACCGGAACGATTGGGGATTCCTTGTGTGTTGAAAAATCCGCAGACCATTTGAGGATTTTCATCTGGACTCCGTTATAAACCCAGCTTCCTTTGATCCAACATCTCTGATAATCGTTAATTTGGTCAAATCTGATGAGGACGTGCTTGAAGTCCAGTGACCCCAGTTGATATTATCCAGCAAACCCCGCCGTTTTGAAAGCTGACTCCAGTTGCTCCATTGAGAGCCTGTCTTTAGTAAATTTGCCTAAGGGCATTGGCGTAGTGGGCAGAGAGTGTTGAGATCTCTTCTTCAGTGTATAGACATGCTGGCTCACCCAAATGTTCTGATTTTGGGATCAATTCGGGATTGTCCGGTAGGGATTGTCGGAGAGGATGGGATTTTGCTTGGAGGGCAGTGAGGAAAGTTTTTTGTATGGTTATATGGTTGTCGTTCTCTGCCATGGTGGCCGGCTGCGGCGGAGGCGTGGTCAGCACCATCGCTTCTTGATAGGGAAGAGCCGTTAGCGGCGAAAGAGAACCGTTACCGGCGTGAAAGGACGTCGGATTCAGTGATTGAGATGTGAGAGAAGAGAGGAAAAGTTACTGTTGCTTGTACATTTGATCCAACACCAACTGCTCCAGATAAAGTTCATTCAGAAGCCTTCTATGTAGTATTTAGAAATGCAGCCACTAAACCATTATTTACGTCAAATCTATGGATTTATGTCCATTTTATGGCTTAAGGGTAGTGAATGAGAGCTCATTATGCTGCGTCTATTATGATGTGTGACTTAATGCAAATCTGTTTGTATAAATAAGCTCAACTATTTTTGTAAATGGTTTCTTAGACAGCTTCTAGGTCCATTCCTTGCCTGATACTAATCAAATGTATGTGTCTTTTCAATGTTGTATGCATGTATCTGTGACCATTGTATCCAACCTGTGATTCTTGTCAATTCCTACTCATGTTCACAAATATCGACTGGACTATATTTTGATCATTCCTTATCATTCATGGACTTTTCTATATTTACCCACCCTAGAGCTGTCAATCTCTGATCCGAACTGAGAATTCAATCTGGACCGAAACGAACGAATCAACCCGAAATTCGATCTGATCCGAGAAATATTGACCCGAATCCGACCTGACACGACCACACTCAACCCGAAACCCGATTTTGACCCGAGAAATATTGACCTGTACCCAAACCCGACTCGAGCAAATTCAACCCAAAACCCGAATATGACCCGATAATCTGGATCCAAACCCGACCTGAATACGAACCCGAATATGACCCGATAATCTGGACCCGAACTAGACCTGAATACGAACCCGAGATCAACCCGAACCCGATTTAACACGAACCTCAGTCAACCCGATAAATCAACTATATAACCCTGAATGTAATCAACCCAAAACAGATACAGTTATAAAGTCAATTAACATTTAATATGGAACCAAATCAAGTTGGTTGTGCGTCAAACTAATAACAAATGAGGTTTTTAGCCATATGATTACTAGTACGTAAAGTCAATTCATAACAAATGTGAATACACAATGTTAAGTTAAAAATGCACACGACTAAATATATAAATCTAATGAATAATAGTCAAATAAAAAGTGATGTCTCATTAATACCGTCTTTCCATTATTCCATAGGCTTATGGAAAGACATGGTTTAATTATAATAATACAAAGTAAAAGGTATTAGTTGCAATATTAAAATTTTATTATGCAACGTGTAGTAGTTATAAAGTTTATAACCCGATTCATTCAACCCAAAAAAATTATCTTCATTTCTTCTAATTTGTATTTTAAACCATAATATTTCTATGACTTATGAAAAGACTGTCTTTCAAGAGATAGACTCATAATAAATTCAACAAAAAAAAGTAATAAAATTGAAAATTTTGAAATGAATTTCGCATGTGAAGGCGTGATTGTGAAGCCGTGAATGCTAAAGGAAGAGCCAAGTACGGGTGGGCAAAAAAACCGAAAACCGAAAACCGAACCAAAAATCGAATTATTCGAATTTGAATAACTTGAACCAAATTTAATATACGATTTTTGGATATCCGAATTGAATAAATCGATTTCTGAATACGGTTTTTGGTTTGGTTTTGAATATTAAAACTCAAACCAAAACCCGAACCGAATACCGAATTGTAATTAATTAAATTAATTAAATATATATAATAATAAATAAAATTTAAACATACAAAACTAAATTTATAAGTAAATATAAGTGGGAGGACTAATCTATAAATTTTAAAAAAATTACCCCTAACATCTTAACATGAAAATGTGAAATGGATCAAATAGACAGTAGACTGATATTCAAGTGTTTTACAATCCATATTCATTATAAAAAAAGTTTAATAAATTAGTTCGTTTAAATTTCTTATAAATTTAAAAACAAGTATATATATATATATATATTCTTTTAAATTATTATTGGAATGAACGTAAACGGAAAGTATTATCTGTAATCAATAAATATCCATATCTAAACTACAGTAATCTTATTAATCACAGTGATAAGGTGCACGAATAATTAATTCTTCAACAGTAATCTTTCACTAGACTAAAGCATTCCTCAAACAATGGACATTTTCATCTGCTCTTAAAAATTAACAAACTACAATGGACTCATAAGAAATTACTTGGTGAAGAGATGAAAACAGTGATTAGCCAACCGAGAAGCATAAACAAGTGAGGATGTGGATCGTTGTGTAATGGTTATGCTTCTGGTAGCATGAAAATGAGCCTATTTCAATCTGATTCGTAATCTCCAGCCTCCAGTCTCCAATCTGATTCCGGTAGCATGAAAATTATAATTATTTATACATTACTGTATATTTTAAAAGTTATAAGAAATTTGTTGCAATAAATAAAAATAAATATCAAATCAACTTATTAGTTATATCAGTTATAAAATAACCTCGTATAATGATTTATTAGTCTAAAACAAGACGTTGTGTTAATTTAATAGTGGAATTTTTGTTTCACCCTCTAAATGTATTTAAATTACTTATATAAATAGAAGAGAAAGAAATCATAAAATATATTATAAAAACACATTCATCATGTATGAAAATGGTAAAAACATAAGTCAAATTAACAGGGTAATAATAATAAAAAGGATTTGAGATCAAACGGTATTAAATAATCTTCAGTCACAAAATACTCCTCAAATTAAATAATGTAATAATAAATGGTAAAATCTTGGAAAATACCGTTTTTCCATTATTCCATAGGTTTATGGAAAGACATAGTTTAATTATAATAATACAAAGTAAAAAATATTAGCTGCAATATTAAAATTTTATTATGCAACGTGTAGTGGTTATAAAGTTTATAACCCGATTCATTCAACCCAAAAAATTGATCTTCATTTTTTCTAATTTGTATTTTAAACCATAATATTTCCATGACTTATGGAAATACACTCTTTAAAGAGAGAGACTCATAATAAATTCAACAACAAAAAAAAGTAATAAAGTTGAAATTTTGAAATTAATGTTGCAGATGAAGGCTGTGAAGTGAAGTCGGGAAGGAAGCCAAGGCAAAGCAGTGAAAGCACTACACTCATTTAGTCTCACATCGGAAAACTCTTGGAGACTTAGCCTATCTTGCCATTATAAATACTAGACGCACTCCTCCTTATTCTCACAGCCAAGCATCAGCTTTTAGATGCAATTGGTAATTGCCAATTGGGCCTCAAGTGAAAATTCTTTGCTTAGATCTATGGTGAAGCCCACAGTTGTGCCAGAAACTAGTGGAGTTGATAAACAGGTGGAGCTTGAAGTCACTCAAGGTGAAAATAGATTGGAACAATTTGAGGTGAATCAAGAGCCACAGACAGAATCTGAGATACCGGAATCTCCACCACCAGATCCCCAACCATCAGGAGCTATAGTCCGCAGTTTAGCTCAGGACCGACCCAGGAGGGTTGGAGTTGGGGTGCCCAAGAGATATGGGTTTGAGGATATGGTGGGTTATGCACTACAGGTTGCTGAGGAGGTGGATACTCATGAGCCATCCACCTACAGAGAAGCTGTTTCAGGTACTGATGCTGACAAATGGCTTGCTGCAATGGGAGACGAGATGGAGTCTCTTCAGAAGAATCAGACATGGGATTTGGTTCAACAGCCTCAAGGGAGAAAGGTTATCACTTGCAAATGGGTTTTCAAGAAAAAGGAAGGGATATCACCTACAGAGGGAGTCAAGTACAAGGCTAGAGTTGTTGCTAGAGGTTTCAGTCAGAGAGAGGGAGTAGATTACAATGAGATTTTCTCACCAGTGGTCAGACACACTTCCATCAGGGTGTTGCTAGTTATAGTGACACATCAGGATTTGGAGCTTGAACAACTTGATGTGAAGACCGCTTTTCTACATGGAGAGCTGGAGGAAGAGATATACATGACTCAGCCAGATGGTTTCCAAGTTCCTGGAAAGGAAAAATATGTTTGCAATTTGAAGAAGTCCTTATATGGGCTTAAGCAGTCTCCGAGGCAGTGGTACAAGAAGTTTGACAGTTACATGCTTCAGCTGGGATATACGAGGTGTGCTTATGACTGTTGTGTCTACTAAAGCAGGTTGAGAGATGGGTCATTCATCTATCTGGTACTTTATGTAGATGACATGCTGGTAGCCGCAAAGAGTAAGCACGAGGTTCAGAACTTAAAAGGACTTCTTAGTGCTGAGTTTGAGATGAAGGATCTGGGTGCAGCTCGGAAGATACTAGGAATGGAGATTCTTAGGGATCGAAGTCAGCGGAAGCTTTTCTTGTCACAGAAAGGCTACATTCAGAAAGTGTTGGCTAGGTTTGGCATGTCTACAGCCAAGCCTATAGACACTCCTAGTGCTGCAAATATTTATCTCACCACTATGTTTGCTCCTCAGTCAGACGAGGAGAAGGAGTATATGTCTCGGGTTCCTTATGCTAGCGCGATGGGGAGCTTGATGTATGCTATGGTTTGCACGAGGCCAGACTTAGCACAGGCAGTCAGTGTTGTGAGCAGGTTCATGGGGCAACCGGGAAAGGAACATTGGCAAGCTGTGAAGAGGATCTTCAGGTATCTTAGAGGTACGTCTGATGTGGGTCTCATTTATGGAGGTGATACGGAGTGCTTAGTTACAGGCTACTCTGATTCTGATTATGCTGGTGATGTTGACATGAGGAGATCGATGACTGGTTATGTATTCACTTTGGGAGGTTCTGTGGTTAGCTGGAAGGCAACTTTGCAACCTACAGTGACATTGTCTACTACGGAAGCAGAGTACATGGCTCTGACAGAGGCTGCAAAGGAGGGAATATGGATGAAAGGGCTAGTTAGTGATCTTGGTCTACATCATGATCAGGCTACTGTGTACTGTGACAGCTTGAGTGCAATCTGCCTAGCCAAGGATCAGGTCCATCATGAGAGGACCAAGCATATTGATGTCAGATATCATTTCTTGAGGAGTGAGAGGAGAATCAGGGTGAAGAAAGTGGGAACTGCTGACAACCCCGCTGATATGTTCACCAAACCTGTTCCACATAGCAAGTTTCAACACTGTTTAGACTTGCTGAACATCAGAGCTGATTAGGTGCTCTATGGGCAGTCCCGGGAGTGGAGGGCGAAGTCTACTCATCTGGCACTGTAATGGTGCATCTGGAGTTTTTCTACTTTGAGGATTCAAGTCAAGGTGGAGATTTGTTGGTATGCCTTGAATATTGTAATAGCTGCTTCTGCGACCCTGGCCTGGGGGTCCGAGGGGCGGCAGTCGCCCCCGGGGAACAAACGAGGGTCTCGCTGCCGGTCAGCGAGTCGGGGGGTCCAGGGGGGCGGAGCGCACCCTGGCCTGGGGGTCCGGGGGGGCGGAGTCGCCCCCGGTCCGACGGTATAGCTTGTCTCTTTATTGGACTGATGTTGATTTGGGCCGAATTGTGTTCTGGCCCAGTTTGTTAGGGTTTAGTGGAGACAGCTAATAAAGTGTCTCTCTTCTCTCTGTAAACATTAATTCTGATATAGTGAATCCGTCTCCCGTGGATGTAGCCAAATTTGGTGAACCACGTAAATCTTGTGTCGTGTTATTTTCGTTCATATTTTCTGTTCTCTCCATTCCGCACAACATTTTGGGTTACATTTTTTGTGTTGTTATGGGTCTTGAGAGAATTTCAGTGGAAATGGTCAAGTTCTTGATATTCAGTCCATATTGAGGGAGATTGAGAAAGAGCTTAGTTTATCCTTTTAAGGGATTAACATTTCATATGAGTGCTTTTGGCATGGGGTTGATTGCAGTCATTCATAGGCAATGATGCTTGATTTTTCTAAGTATAATTTGAAAGCTAGAAGTGTGCATTCTGGATAGTATTTCCATGTCAAAGTTTAACTTTTTTGTGCTGACAATGGATGGGCTTATTGGTGATATTCTCACTCTAGTAAGGAACTGCATGGGTGGAAATTTCACTAGCTTTATGTACTCCAAAACTGATAAAAATAATCTATCTAGGGAGAGGTTTGTGATGTTTGAAGACTGGCCTGGAGCTCAGTTTGTAAACAATAGGTTGTATAATTCTACTGGAAGAGGAAACCAAATTATAAATGTTTTCATAGTAGCAGTTCAGACACATGTAATTTGGGATGATTCAGTTACTGAGAATGACAGAGGCCAGTGTTCATAGAGCTTTTCAAATGGAAAAATTGTAGACTACTTGGCAAATTATGGAAACCTTGAGGACATGGTTAATATTAGGGAAACAATATTACCTTGAGGTTAGATTATGGGCAATCTTTTCTTTTGGTTCACACAATGAACTCAGGGTATCTGTGAAGAAATGTGTGGTCTTCACCCAATTATCCATGAACATTCACTTCTTTGGAGGATGACAAAGACAATTATTCAAAGCATTAAATTGCAACACTATTCTCATCCCATGCTTAGCAAGTTGAACCATTATTTCTTTGACTATTGGGGTTCAACTATCATGGTTTTTTGGCAAGAACCATTTGGAAGTAATGTTCACAACCCATGATTGAAGCAAGAAGGAGGATTTCTTGTGATATTGGGATAAGTTTTGTTTGAGAACTCTTGGCCATTGGTGAACTTGGAGTAGTATAAATAGGGGATGGATGAACTTAGGAGTTCAAACACACTTCAAGCATAGCATTCCTTTGCTACTTGCTTTCTTTTCCCTTTAGCTCTCCTTTGTAATTGTAGAAACCAAAGCCCTCATCTTTATATTTTGCCATATAATTCCTTCATAGGTGGTAGGCAAATTCTTGTAATACTTTCTCCACATATAGTGAAGCTTCCGGTCTCCTCCGGTCGTGAATGTAGGTCAACTTGACCGAACCACGTAAATCCTTGTGTCCATTATTTCCTTTATTTTATTTACATTGTCTTTGTTATCCATTTTTTTGGGCTAATAGATATCTCATGGGATTCGTATGCCTAACAGTATCGTTTGATGAGGTTGGGATTTTGTCCTAGGACATCGATGATGGAAGGCATAGAAAATTGAAAAAAAAAAACTTGAAGATCAATAGAGGTTGTATATGAATAATGAAGATGCAAGTGCCACTTATTCTGGTGTGAAGTCTGGGGAAATATATTACATAGAATGCATAGATGTGCCACATGGGTGCCAAAATTGCAGGCTAAGCTCCGGAAATTGCTTCTTAGGAAAGAGTTGGACAACCATTTAGATGTTGAGAGTTCCACAATGAATGACGGGCGAACTGGCTTTTTAAATGGCACCATACTTGAACCTAGAGATTTTTGTGGGAAAGAATTACTTGCTAGGGTTTTGCTCTCCAAATCAATTACCAATCTGTCTTCTTCAACTCGCACAGTTCGGGCACTTATTGAAGTTGAATCATTCGCCTTGAGAGCCGAGGATCTTAAGTTTATGGTGATTCAGCCCAGGAAACTTCAGAGCAAGAAGTTGCAGCATACATTCCAGTTCAACTCACACCATTGTAAAACATGGATCTCATGTTTCATACAGGCTGCGTGTCATCGACACAAGAAAAGAATGATGGAAAAATATCCTCTAGCTATGGAATCCTTCATTTTAGGTGCAGAAATAGATGATGATGGTACACCTGAGTAGGAATCGGGCTAGGATCTTGTGTCGAGACCAAACTTATCTTCAATAGATCAAACCGAGGAGTCACAATATTAGCTTTGCGATTTGCTGCAAACACAAGAATGGGAGCTCATGAGCTTAAAGGTGCAGGGCTAAGACTGGTGCGTGCAATTTCTAATTTCCTTCATGGTGCATGCAAAATTGCATGCAATTTCTTATCCTGGATGCAATTTCATGGTATTCTTGGTTTGGTTCATTCAATTTCGAGCTACTACAAACCCAAGTATTTTGCATGCCACTGCCAAGGATATTTTCTCCATGAATTCAATATTGGTTCCTTGATTCCAACCTTGAGGTCAAGCTTCAAATTAAGGGGAATGGAATGTTATGAGGCAAAAGGGAAAAACAGGAAGTTCAGGTCAATTAAACCCAGAAGAACTCCTTCAACAGTTCAGTTACAAGACATCAACAACCAAATGGTTGGGAACCGTTGGTCTGCAACAAATTAACTAAACAACCGCTCAAATTCAGTGGAAGGGGGAAGCTGGGAGTATAAAGGTGTGATTAGGGAGTTCATTTTTTTTTGAGCTAAACCATCCGAAGATGGGGGGAAATAAATTAGTCTCCCCAACCCGTTAAAACCAAGAAAGATCGCCATGAGTTTGTTCCTTACAACAGATCATCCGTTTGATGATCCAAGAGCCCAAAGAACTCTTGAAGCAGTTAAGAATTGCTTGCAAAAGCGGTGTGTACACCTATACAGAAGGATCAAAATGTGATAAAGGATTCTATATGGCAGAATAAGTCTATCTTATTATTCCTAAGAACTGAGATATCACGAACGAGTCGGGGAGTCAGTAATCGAAACCCCAGTTTGTCAATGATATTCAGGCAAGAGGAAATAAGATAAACAATCCGTTAGTGAGGTAAGTATGTATCAGAACTTGGCCTTAGGTAAAAGTGAGCAGAGTGATCTTCTCAGCTTCCCCTAGATAGGCTTCCTTGCATCATCGTCTTCATCAAATTTTCAGAATCAACTTCATCAAAAATTCAACATCAGTCCATTTAACCTAGACCGAACTAGACCATTTGTACCTGAGAAACAACAAGAAGGAAAACAGCAGTATCTATACTTAAAGTGAAAGGAAAAGAGAAAAACAGCAGCCCAAAGGATAAGAAAAGTGATAGATGTAGCTGCCAATTAAAAACAGTTGTTCCTGAATCAATGGATTAGTCTATGAGAAATAAAGAGTGCTCTAAGAGGATCCTACTCTAATCCCTGGGAGTCCCAAATTATCCAATGAAAGGAGACCTTTAAGAAAATTTGGTGTTGACATGATGTTCACATCCCCCTGAAGATGATTATCCATAGCAAGTTTAGCCAAAAAATCTGCATGATGGTTAGCTTCCCTAGGGATATAATGGATTGTGATTGTGAGCAGATCCTTGTGTAATGTACTACAGATAGAGAAAACTCTCCAAGGACAGCATAAGGGGTTAATAATACCCCTAACAGCGGTTAAACAGTCTAATTCAATAATGCAGGTATGTAAAGAGAGTTCAGAACAGATTTCATAAGCACTCTGAATAGCTATAAGTTCAGCATGTAAAGGATCAGGACTTTGAAATGATTTCACTCTCATTTTGATCAAAACCCCCCTCCAGTCCCTTACAATCACTGCAATAGAGGAGAAACCACCCATTTTCCAAGATGCATCCGTATTAATTTTGTAGCCAGTTTGTGGTTTTTTCCAATTGACACTCGAAATTAATTTTTTCTTCTTGTTAGAAATTGGAGGGATGATTTTAGCCTGAATCCATCTCTTGTTCTTTTCTCTATTTCCAAAAAATTGATGAGCTGTAAAAATTTGGTAAATCATCCCTTTGATGTCATGAAAACATGCTTCTGAAGAAAAAACTCTATTTTCATAAATGATTTTGTTCCTATAAATCCATAAGAACCAGATTGTAGCTACTAGGGAGACTGAAATCAATTTATCATGTATCTTGGAGTCAGCATTGTATGCTAAATAAAATTCTACTCTTTTTTTTAGACTACTGAATCCAGGTGATTGTAACTGTAGCATAGAATGGACCCTTAGCCAAACAGCATTTGAAGATATGCATGAGTTGAAAAAATGTTCAAGATTGTCTGAGTGATTCATGCAAATAGGGCATCTTGAAGCAAGAGAGAAACCAAACCTATTAAGGATATTATCAAATGGTAATATACCATTTAGGGCTCTCCATAGCAAAACAGACATTTTACCAGGAAGAAAATGAGACCAAACCTTTGAAAAATCTCTGATTTCTGGTCTTCTAAGTCTGAACATAGAGTATGCTGACCTGATTGAGAAGTTTCCATCCATGGTGGGGGTCCAGAAAAGCTTGTCTTTGTGTGAGTGATCCAAAGTAACAACCTGCAAGGTATAGATAGTATTGGTAGCCAAATGTGGCTCCAGGATTGGAATAAAAGAAGCTTTATCATTAATGAAAGACCTTAGAGATATATCCTCAAAAGGAATATCAATGTCTTCTGGCCATTTGTAGCATAAAGCTCCATTACCAATCCAGTTAGCATTCCAAAAAGAACAGTCCCCAACTCCATAAATGACTCTAGAAACACAGTTAGCTCTAGCAGTAATTTTACTAATCCTGGACCATGTGTGGGATTTTTTATATGATTCAGGTAAAGACCACAGAAGAGAAGCCCATTAGGTATTGTTTTGCTGCAACTTCCACCACAGTTTACATGAAAAGGCTTCCACTGTAGCATTTAGGTCCCTATAGCCTAAGCCATTTTCCTTTACTGGGAGACACTTTTTTTTCCAGGATCTCCAGATTTTCCTTTCACTATTTTCACACTTCCCCCAGAATAGAATAGATGCAGATCTCTCCATTTTTTTTAGATTATCCTAGGAGGTCTTAATACTGCAAAAATATGAATAGGAATCGAAAGGAGACAGTGATTTATCAAAATGATCCTACCAGCTGTAGTTAACCATCTATTCTTCCAATTATTAATCATTTTTTCCATTCTTTCCAGTACTGGAAGATAATAAACCTGTAAATTACGACCAGCAAATATAGGTACTCCAAGGTATTTGAAAGGGAGAGATCCTTTCTCCATTCCCAGTATCCTCTTAACTGTGAGAACAGCTTGAGATGAGATGTTATGAGCTATAAAAAATTTAGATTTGGAGAAATTGACTTTTTGACCAGATGAATTCTCATATGCTAACAGAAACTGTTTAAAACGTTTCAGATTACTTGGCCTGGTGCTCAAGAAGACAGCAGTATCATCCGCATACATGAGATGTGTGAGGGGGGAGCATGTATTGGGGAGACTGAAATATTGCAGATAACCTTCACTAAACATTTTCTTTATACCTCTGGAAAATGCTTCAGATAAAATATTATACAGGAAAGGGGATAAAGGATCCCCTTGTTTGATACCTCTGGAAGAAGAGAAAAAACCAGATGTTACTCCATTAACTAGGACAGAGAAATGAGCGGCAGCGATGTTATGCATTATAAGTCCTACAAATTTACCATGGAAACCAAATTTTAGGAGTATTGAATTTAGAAATGACCAAGAGACCCTGTAGAAAGCCTTTTGCATATCTAGTTTGACTATCAGGTTATTGGCTTTAGATTTCCGAGACAATAATCTGGTCATCTCTTTCATTAGAATCACATTATCCGAGATATCCCTACCTTTCATAAAAGCACTTTGCTCAGGAGAGATCAGAATTTGCATAAGAGGTTTAATCCTTTCCATCAGCAGTTTAGAAAACACTTTATTAACAAAGTTGGATAAACTGATAGGTCTAAAATCTGCAAAAGAGATTGGGATTGGCTTTTTTGGGATTAATGTGAGCCAAGTACTTGAAATAGCTTTTGGAATGTTACCATTAGTTAAGAAATCATTTGCAGCCCCTAAGAGATCATGTTTGATGGTTTCCCAGAAATGAGTGTAAAATTCTACTGGAAAACCATCAGCGCCCGGAGCACTAGATTTGTTAAGATTAAAAACTGCAAATTGAAGTTCCTGTAAATTAATGGGGTTCAGCAGCAGAAGATTTTGCTGTTCTGTGATAATTTTAGGTATCTCTTTAAGGAAATGATTATGATAGGTTCCCTCTTTTTGTGAAACATCGTGATTGAGTAATTCCTGGAAAAACCTAACACCTTCCTCCTTGATCAGTTTTGGATCCGTGATCCAATTACCATTGCCATCTTTAATTTTGCTAATTCGAGATCTTGCTTTTTTCCCCTAATGGAATGGTAAAAGAAGCTAGTGTTAGCATCTCCATTTTTTAACCAATTAAGCCTTGCCTTTTGTTTAAGGAAAATGTTGTGTTCTTTCTGAGCTCTCAGAAGATCAGCTTTGGACTTTGTGAGTTCCATTAGAGTAGCATCATAATGAGAATGCTGGAAAAGTATCTCAAGATCATTAACTCTATTCTCAGAATATAAAAGATTCTGATTCACATTGCCAAAAATAGTTCTATTCCAATCTTTTATTACAATCTTTAGCCTCTTTAGTTTGTGAACCAGATTATGCATTCCATGAAAAGGAGAAATTAAATTCCAATTAGAGACTACCAGATCCTGAAATTCTACTCTGTTGGCCCACATTTCCTGATATCTGAAGGGCCTTGGAACCTGCTCTATAGCAGATTGGACTGAAAGTAATAGGGGATAATGGTTAGAGGTTAGTCTATTTAGGACATGAATGGAGCTATTGGGAAAATGTTCAATCCATTCTAGATTACTCAGTCCCCTATCTAGTCTCTGAAACTGTAGATCCTTACACTTATCTAGATATCTATTGTTACTCCATGTGTATGAGTTTCCTACTATAGGTATTTCATTCAAGTCCATGTTAGATATAAAGTTATTAAATTGTTTCATACTTTTCCTGGGAGTGGTCTTCCTACCTTTATATTCTGTTACATAGGCTACAGTGTTAAAATCTCCTATGTAAATTGCTGGGTCAGAATCAGTAGATTGTAAATCAGACCATAATACTTCTCTTAAATGTCTGTGGACACTAGCATAGATGAAGAAGCAGTACCAGGAAGAAGAGGTTGCTTTTTCTGAAATCTTAGTTTTTATGAATTGATCAGACTCCTGTAAACTATCTATGTTGAAATTATGATTCCATAGGAGCCATATTTTAGCATTCTGAGCATAGATAGCATTTTCAAAACCTAGAACATGCTTCAAATTAATCAAATCATGATTATCATGCCACGGTTCAATTAAACATAAAATATCAATCTTATGTTTCATTTTGAGAGCCTTTAATCTATCAATTGAAGTGCCATAACCCCTAACATTCCAGACTAAAATGTTCTCAAATTTGGTGTATTTTATCATTTAAAACTAGATGGGGTAACTTTTTGTGATGATCTTAGGTTCCTTTGTTTAGTTACAGTAGTCTTACTATTTTGTATCAAAATATCCTCAGCTTTCTCCTTAGTTGCAGAATTTGAGATACTTACCTCCTGATGAGTGTTGTGATCTAAATTAATACCTGGAGCAGGGGAGTGAATAGTAGATACTGGTACTGGATCAGGCATTTGGTCGGAGGGATCCACTTGCTCAGCAACAGAGGAGATCACAACCAATTCTTCTTTGGCCAGAACAGGATTTTCTACACTTGTGGGTAGTTCAACCATTTCCTGTGATTCTAGAGACTCGTGGAAAATGTCAACAATATCATCCTCTTTAACCAAATTGTTCTCTTCATTTAGATCATTCAAGGATTGAAAAGCATTTGATATTGAAACCATTTTGTTATGACCTAAGGCTTCTTCAATTGGAGATAGTTCAGGTTGAATTTTTTTTCTCCAAAAGAAATTTGTGATTGGTTTGGAAATGTCATCTAGTGAGTAGAAAGGAGCATTCCTCCTCAACTGATTGGCTCTGAGAGGATTAAGCTTATTCTCCATCATTAAGGCTGAGGTTTTTTCCTGAGTTTGAAAATCAGTTTCCTTTTGAGACACTGATAAGGTTGAAGATCCTTCTAATGCCACTATGGCCTTAGCGGGATTGCCTAAATTAGTCTTTATTTCATTCTGAGCTGGGGGTTTCCTATCCTGAGTCTCTTTGATTTCAACTTTGTTTTTTTTTGTTGTTTCTCAGTTCGGGGTGCAAGAAATTACAGTTTAGGTGACTGTGACCTATTATCCTACAGTGAGTACAGTAAGAGGGCAATTGATCATATTCAATAGGATAGTCTGCCACCTTATTTCCTATTCCAACCACAATAGTAGAAGGAAGCTGAGTCAAAAGATCAATTTCTACACAGACCTTAATAGCAGAGGGTCTAGTCAGAGCCTTAGTTGCAGCATCCATTTTCAGGAATCTACCTATCTGACTACTGATTCCTATAATAGCCGAAGTGTTATAAAAATGAATTGGAAGTTGATGAATCGTTACCCATGCCGGAATTATTGAGGATTCAGCAGTCGGAGAGAAATCGGGGGACCATTTCTGTACCTTCATCATCGATCCATGTATCATCCATTGACCTTTCATCCAACAGCGCTGGTAGTCCTCGTTATCCTGAAAACGGATTAAGACATGACGATAATCAATTGAACCAATGTTTAAAATGTAAATTAGAAGAAATGAAAATAAAATTTTTGAGTTGCTTGAACCGGATTATAAAATTTATAACAATCACATATTGCATACTAAAATTTTAATATTGCAACTAAGACCTTTTTACCTTTTATTATTCTAATTAAATATCGTGCTTCCATAAACCTATGAAAAGACTGTCTTTCACAAGACTATGCCACATTATTAAACAGACCGGGTTATGGGCCTGTGATGTGAATCTGATCCTGGCATGCAGCATATTGAAAAAAATACCCTCATCCCCTTCCTTGAGTCACTCTTCTCTTATTCTTCCCGTCAGAGTTTTTGAATCGAAACCATACAAGAAAAAGCTGTCCATTTTTTCGAATTGAATCTCCATATGCCGGTTTCAAGTGAATGGAGCTAGTTGATTTCAGGTACCCTCTTGCTTATAAGGTATCTCTCTCTTCTTTTCTTCTTTATTTTTTTTATGATTTTCGTATAGCTTAGAAGTGTTTCTAATCATCAATTTCTGGGTATTGCATTTGCATATACTCCTATACATTATGAATGATGAGGACAGTTTTCCCTTAAATTTTCTGTTGACACCCGAGTTTATGGTGTAACTACTCCAGATAAAGCTCATTCTGAAGCCTTCTCTTTTTTATTTTCTTTTTAATTTAAACCATCCAAAGATGGAGGGATTTTTTTATTTGGCTTCCCTAAGCCTTCAAAATAAAAACATAACAGAAAATACAAGTAGCCATCGGCTAAGTTTGGGTCATATAGGTACATATGAGAGCTAAAAAACTCTCGAACCAACTGTAGTTGGTTCCAAAAGAAATGGGGCTAACCTATGTTAGTAAGATGAACAAAAAGTAGTCTTGCTAAGAAGAGTTAAGCATATACAAGAGCTTGTCATGATCCCAAATTATAGCTCTGAACATTCGGACAATTTAGTGATCGTAAAAACGAAGCACAATTTAGTCAAAAGGTTGAGCTAAAAATAAGGATAGATTTGTATACGAAAAGGAGAAGTAGTATGGCAGCTGGAAACTTCACTTCCTCTTCTGAGTTAGCCATGGGGCAGTGTCTATAGAGAGGAGGTCTCAGAAATTTATCCAGGTTGAGCAGGAAACCCTTCATGAGCAGAAACCATTCCTTAGAGTTCACCATTGAGAAAGGAGGTGGTAATCTTGTACTGATGGGAACCGCAGTATAGAATGAGCACCTGTTAAAACAAGTAGAATCAGTAGCAACCATTCTAAAATATTCTCAGTGAGGGAGTCATCATTTGATCTAGTCTAATTATACCCTGGACAGGTATGGGAAGAGACTTAAAAGAAAAGAGTCTTGATGATTTTGATGACAAAGTAGACTTAGCAAGTGCATCCACTGTCTTATTTGCTTCTCTGTAGATATGAACTAAAGAGCATGTTTTGATCATGTGATGTATCTCATCAGCTAACTGAAAAAAGTTTCCAGTGTGCTGTTATAGGATTCAAGACATGAGAGATAGCATTATGACAGTCAGATTCTATAATTATAGGATCAGAGTAAAAGCAAGCAACTTGGAGTCCTAATTTGATAGCTTTCATCTCAGCTTCTAAAGGAGAATTGGCATGAATGTAAGAACCTTGAGCTGAAATGAAAGCACCCATGTTATTTCTTACCACCACACTAATCCCTGCCCTCTGAGATAATTTACACCAAGAGGCATCAACATTTAGTTTTAGACCAGAACAGGGTTTAGACCAAACAACTTTGACAAACCTGGGTTTGGGTGGTTTTTTTGCAGTGTAGAGAAAACTGTGATCTGCAATTTCAGCATCAATCTGATTTGAAATGAAAAAAAGCTTTGCAGAGAAGAGATAAAAAAGATACTCCTTAATCTGTTTAAGAACTAATGATGTGTGAGGTTTAACATTATCATACAACCATCTATTCCTCACTTTCCAGAGAAACCAACATGTGATTGATGGAGTCAAACACAAGAGCAAGTTATGGAAACTAGACAGGCCAGGTAAGGTAAAATAGAAAGATAATCTTTCCCAAAGTGAGGGAAAAAATCTGTCAGCAATTCCCATAAAATTATGTATGACCTTCCACACTTTCACAGCAAAGATGCAAGAGTTAAAAAAAATGATTTAAGGAATCCTCATTCTCACACATACAACATTTGGAAGGAAGATTGAAATTCATAGATTTCATAATATTATCAAAAGGCAGGAGGGAGTTAATCATTCGCCACATAAACACTGAAACCTTCTTCTCATGTCTTGGATTCCAAATATGATTAATTGAGGAAATACTACCTCTTTGTTCCCTGAGCAATCCGTAGGCAGATTTAAAAGAGAAAGATTCGTGAATATCAGGCTTCCAAATAAGTCTGTCTTCTCTGTGAGGAGACAAACTGAAATCCTGCAAAAGAATAACAATGTCAGGATTAAGAATAGGTATAAGTTGGGGTAAGAAAATGTCCCTGTTGTGAAAGAAAGAGGCTACTGTACAATCCTCAGGAATGAAAGTAAAATCAGGGTTACAATGATCCATGATAGGGCCTTTATCCAACCAATTTGAAGTCCAAATATTACAGCTACCAACACCATGAATAACTCTGGTATGAGATTCAGACCAGGAATTAACAAAACAAATTCTCTTCCAGGTTTGGGAGCATTGAAAAGACCTAGGATGGGATGCTATAAAATGAGTCCATAGGGCCTTTGCAGTTTGAAACTTCCACCATAGTTTTACAGAACAAGCATTAATGATGGTATGAATTGACCTAAAACCTAATCCATTCTGGTCAAGAGGGAAACATAAAGCATCCAACTTTTTCCAGGACTTTTTAGGCCTGAACTCAGTCTAACCCCAGAAACAAATACCCAACCTCCTTTCAATTTGTTTAATGATCTATTTTGGAGGTTTGAGGACAGACCAAATGTGTTGAGGCAATGAATAGATGCAAGATTGAATCAGAGTGATCTTACCTCCCGTAGAAAGCCATTTATCTTTCCAATTATTGAGTCTTTTTATCAAGTTGCTCAATTAATGGTTGAAAATAAATGTTTTTCACAACACCTTTAAAAATAGGAACAGCAAGATATTTGAAAGGAAAACAGTCCGATTTCATGCCTAAAATCCTTTTGATGTGAGAAATGCGTGAAACAGAAGCATGCTTGCTAATGAAAACATCACTTTTTTCAAAATTGATTTTCTGTCCAGTGGTTTCCTCAAATGTAACCAAAAAGGCCTTAAATCTAACAAGAGTATTGGTGCTGGATTTAAGGAATACCACAGTGTCATCAGCATAGCTAAGATGGGAGATTTTGAGAGCATTAGAAGGGAGATCATAGTACTGAAGCTTACCAGTTTCAAAGATGAAGGCAAGACTTCTTGTAAAAGCTTCAGTGAAAATATTAAAGAGAAAAGGAGAGAGGGGGTCACCTTGTTTAATACCTCTTGATGGTTGAAAAAAACCTACCGCTTTTCCATTTAATAACACTGAAAACCATGCTTGGGACAGATTTTTCATTATGTTATACACAAACTGTCCATGGAAACCAAATTTGAAAAGAATACTAGATAGAAAGGACCATTTTACCCTATCAAAAGCCTTCCTAAGATCTAATTTAACTATACAGTTATGATCCCTAGTCTTCCTATCTAAAAATCTCACCATTTCTTGTATATAGATGACATTGTCAGAGATGTCCCTATCTTTCATAAAAGCAGTCTGATGGGGAGAGATGATTTTAGACATCAGGGGTTTAAGTCTTTCCATTAATAATTTAGAGAAAATCTTATTCAAAACATTGGAAAGACTTATAGGTCTAAAATCATCAAAAGAGATAGGTATATCCTTTTTAGGAATAATAGTGATCTAGGTACTTGCAACACCTCTGGGAATATCATGACCAGAAAGAAAATTATTTACAGCAGAAAGAAGGTCAGTAGCAATGATTTCCCAGGATTTGATGAAAATTTTTGAAGTTATTCCATCTGGACCAGGACTACTATTCTTATTAAGATTAAAAACTACACCCCTCAGTTCATGTAAAGATGCTAATCTAATGAGACTGGCATTATCACTTTCATCAATAAGACGGGGAATCTGGCTCAGAAAATGAGATTGGAAAAGACCAGGCCCATGATTTTCATCAGTTAACAAATTTTCATAATAATGAATGGCCTCATTTTCAATATCAACAGGTTCATCTAGCCATCTACCATCACTACTTTTGATTTTAGTAATGTTCAATCTGCCTCTCCTTTCCTTGACAGAATTATGGAAGAAAAGAGTGTTAACATCCCCTTCTTTTAACCATTTTATTTTTGATTTCTGCTTCCAGAAACTATTTTTCTCTTTAATGGCTCTAAGAAGGCATGCTTTGGCTTTTTTGAGCTTAAGAAGCTCAGTAGGGGAGCTGTTCAAATCATATTGTACCTCCTGAACACATATTTCTTCCTCAGCCTTTTGTACGTTGTCATGTACATTTCCAAAATGATCTTTATTCCAAATTTTTAGAGATTTTTTAAGCTTGATCATTTTAAGGAAAAAGCCTAGCATCCCTGACTCTGAGATAGGAGGACTCCAATTTTGTCTAACAAATTCATTAAAATCATGCCTTTTATACCATGCATTGAGAAATCTGAAAGGCCTAGGGATGGATTGTACAGAGCTACCTACTGTTAGAAATAGAGGGTTATGATCAGAAGTCCTTCTATTAAGCACTTGAATGGAGGAGGAAGGGAACCTAGAGCTCCACTCAACAGAGCACAGACCTCTATCTAGCCTCTGGATGGTTGGCCTTTTTAATCTATTATTGCTCCATGTAAAAAATTACCAACTGTGCATCATTGATCAACTGATTTATGGCTTTTAGTGGCAGATCTTAGCATCATCTTATTCAATTGGAAAAGGTGATTTTTTTGGTCTTAATCTTACCTTGGCCATCATTCTTACCCGGTCGATTACTTGAAACTACCACAGGGGTGGCTTGAGAGTGATTATCTGAGTCGGCTACACACCCATCCTCAAAGGATTTCAGAGAGTCTAGAATTAGGCCTTCGTCAGACAAATCCTCCATATCCTGCAAAACAGAAAATCTATTTTCCATCTTTCCTTGGTGTGAAAGTGGGGGGTTAATGGGGGAGCACAGGAAAAAAGTTAAGTTGTGAGAGCCAATCCCTATGTCATCCTTAGCATATATTTTAGGTTTACTTATAGGGATAGTAACCTCTTTTAGGCTTATTAGTTCCCTAAGGGTTGTATGGGATTTATCTAAGCCTTGTGTTGCTGATGGGTGGTCTGGGGGAGGTGGTTGAGGTAACTGAGGTGTGGTAATTTGAGCGATTGCCCCTGTTATCTCGGTGCTATATGCCAAAGGATCAAAGGCAGGGTTAGTATTAGCTAGCTGATGAGATATGATTTCTGAGTTGGGTTTAATGGAGGAGGGCTGATTGTTAGTAAACATTGCAGGGGCTTTTGCAAATTTATGCCCAGTAGTATACCATTTAGGCATTGGTTCAGCATTATTATGGGAGAGAGTTTTACACTGACCAAGTGAATGTCCCAGTTTAGCACAGTGATCACAGTAAAGGGGGATGTCCTCGTACTCAATATTATATTTCCGATTGTTATTTGTTGATCCTAATCTGATAGAGGTGTTTAGAGGTTTCTGAAGGTCTATCTCAACACACAACTTAATGGCAGAAGGCCTGGTTAGCATTTCAGTGGCTAAGTCTTTCTTGATGAAATTACCTATGCTATTTCCAATAGATTCGATAGAAGAAGCATTATAATAGTACAAAGGAACTTCCCTAATTGTGCACCATACCGGAACGATTGGGGATTCCTTGTGTGTTGAAAAATCCGCAGACCATTTGAGGATTTTCATCTGGACTCCGTTATAAACCCAGCTTCCTTTGATCCAACATCTCTGATAATCGTTAATTTGGTCAAATCTGATGAGGACGTGCTTGAAGTCCAGTGACCCCAGTTGATATTATCCAGCAAACCCCGCCGTTTTGAAAGCTGACTCCAGTTGCTCCATTGAGAGCCTGTCTTTAGTAAATTTGCCTAAGGGCATTGGCGTAGTGGGCAGAGAGTGTTGAGATCTCTTCTTCAGTGTATAGACATGCTGGCTCACCCAAATGTTCTGATTTTGGGATCAATTCGGGATTGTCCGGTAGGGATTGTCGGAGAGGATGGGATTTTGCTTGGAGGGCAGTGAGGAAAGTTTTTTGTATGGTTACATGGTTGTCGTTCTCTGCCATGGTGGCCGGCTGCGGCGGAGGCGTGGTCAGCACCATCGCTTCTTGACAGGGAAGAGCCGTTAGCGGCGAAAGAGAACCGTTACCGGCGTGAAAGGACGTCGGATTCAGTGATTGAGATGTGAGAGAAGAGAGGAAAAGTTACTGTTGCTTGTACATTTGATCCAACACCAACTGCTCCAGATAAAGTTCATTCAGAAGCCTTCTATGTAGTATTTAGAAATGCAGCCACTAAACCATTATTTACGTCAAATCTATGGATTTATGTCCATTTTATGGCTTAAGGGTAGTGAATGAGAGCTCATTATGCTGCGTCTATTATGATGTGTGACTTAATGCAAATCTGTTTGTATAAATAAGCTCAACTATTTTTGTAAATGGTTTCTTACACAGCTTCTAGGTCCATTCCTTGCCTGATACTAATCAAATGTATGTGTCTTTTCAATGTTGTATGCATGTATCTGTGACCATTGTATCCAACCTGTGATTCTTGTCAATTCCTACTCATGTTCACAAATATCGACTGGACTATATTTTGATCATTCCTTATCATTCATGGACTTTTCTATATTTACCCACCCTAGAGCTGTCAATCTCTGATCCGAACCGAGAATTCAATCTGGACCGAAACGAACGAATCAACCCGAAATTCGATCTGATCCGAGAAATATTGACCCGAATCCGACCTGACACGACCACACTCAACCCGAAACCCAATTTTGACCCGAGAAATATTGACCTGTACCCAAACCCGACTCGAGCAAATTCAACCCAAAACCCGAATATGACCCGATAATCTGGATCCGAACCCGACCTGAATACGAACCCAAATATGACCCGATAATCTGGACCCGAACTCGACCTGAATACGAACCCGAGATCAACCCGAACCCGATTTAACACGAACCTAATTCAACCCGATAAATCAACTATATAACCCTGAATGTAATCAACCCAAAACAGATACAGTTATAAAGTCAATTAACATTTAATATGGAACCAAATCAAGTTGGTTGTGCGTCAAACTAATAACAAATGAGGTTTTTAGCCATATGATTACTAGTACGTAAAGTCAATTCATAACAAATGTGAATACACAATGTTAAGTTAAAAATGCACACGACTAAATATATAAATCTAATGAATAATAGTCAAATAAAAAGTGATGTCTCATTAATACCGTCTTTCCATTATTCCATAGGCTTATGGAAAGACATGGTTTAATTATAATAATACAAAGTAAAAGGTATTAGTTGCAATATTAAAATTTTATTATGCAACGTGTAGTAGTTATAAAGTTTATAACCCGATTCATTCAACCCAAAAAAATTATCTTCATTTCTTCTAATTTGTATTTTAAACCATAATATTTCTATGACTTATGAAAAGACTGTCTTTCAAGAGATAGACTCATAATAAATTCAACAAAAAAAAGTAATAAAATTGAAAATTTTGAAATGAATTTCGCATGTGAAGGCGTGATTGTGAAGCCGTGAATGCTAAAGGAAGAGCCAAGTACGGGTGGGCAAAAAAACCGAAAACCGAAAACCGAACCAAAAATCGAATTATCCGAATTTGAATAACTTGAACCAAATTTAATATACGATTTTTGGATATCCGAATTGAATAAATCGATTTCTGAATACGGTTTTTGGTTTGGTTTTGAATATTAAAACTCAAACCAAAACCCGAACCGAATACCGAATTGTAATTAATTAAATTAATTAAATATATATAATAATAAATAAAATTTAAACATACAAAACTAAATTTATAAGTAAATATAAGTGGGAGGACTAATCTATAAATTTTAAAAAAATTACCCCTAACATCTTAACATGAAAATGTGAAATGGATCAAATAGACAGTAGACTGATATTCAAGTGTTTTACAATCCATATTCATTATAAAAAAAGTTTAATAAATTAGTTCGTTTAAATTTCTTATAAATTTAAAAACAAGTATATATATATATATATATTCTTTTAAATTATTATTGGAATGAATGTAAACGGAAAGTATTATCTGTAATCAATAAATATCCATATCTAAACTACAGTAATCTTATTAATCACAGTGATAAGGTGCACGAATAATTAATTCTTCAACAGTAATCTTTCACTAGACTAAAGCATTCCTCAAACAATGGACATTTTCATCTGCTCTTAAAAATTAACAAACTACAATGGACTCATAAGAAATTACTTGGTGAAGAGATGAAAACAGTGATTAGCCAACCGAGAAGCATAAACAAGTGAGGATGTGGATCGTTGTGTAATGGTTATGCTTCTGGTAGCATGAAAATGAGCCTATTTCAATCTGATTCGTAATCTCCAGCCTCCAGTCTCCAATCTGATTCCGGTAGCATGAAAATTATAATTATTTATACATTACTGTATATTTTAAAAGTTATAAGAAATTTGTTGCAATAAATAAAAATAAATATCAAATCAACTTATTAGTTATATCAGTTATAAAATAACCTCGTATAATGATTTATTAGTCTAAAACAAGACGTTGTGTTAATTTAATAGTGGAATTTTTGTTTCACCCTCTAAATGTATTTAAATTACTTATATAAATAGAAGAGAAAGAAATCATAAAATATATTATAAAAACACATTCATCATGTATGAAAATGGTAAAAACATAAGTCAAATTAACAGGGTAATAATAATAAAAAGGATTTGAGATCAAACGGTATTAAATAATCTTCAGTCACAAAATACTCCTCAAATTAAATAATGTAATAATAAATGGTAAAATCTTGGAAAATACCGTTTTTCCATTATTCCATAGGTTTATGGAAAGACATAGTTTAATTATAATAATACAAAGTAAAAAATATTAGCTGCAATATTAAAATTTTATTATGCAACGTGTAGTGGTTATAAAGTTTATAACCCGATTCATTCAACCCAAAAAATTGATCTTCATTTTTTCTAATTTGTATTTTAAACCATAATATTTCCATGACTTATGGAAATACACTCTTTAAAGAGAGAGACTCATAATAAATTCAACAACAAAAAAAAGTAATAAAGTTGAAATTTTGAAATTAATGTTGCAGATGAAGGCTGTGAAGTGAAGTCGGGAAGGAAGCCAAGGCAAAGCAGTGAAAGCACTACACTCATTTAGTCTCACATCGGAAAACTCTTGGAGACTTAGCCTATCTTGCCATTATAAATACTAGACGCACTCCTCCTTATTCTCACAGCCAAGCATCAGCTTTTAGATGCAATTGGTAATTGCCAATTGGGCCTCAAGTGAAAATTCTTTGCTTAGATCTATGGTGAAGCCCACAGTTGTGCCAGAAACTAGTGGAGTTGATAAACAGGTGGAGCTTGAAGTCACTCAAGGTGAAAATAGATTGGAACAATTTGAGGTGAATCAAGAGCCACAGACAGAATCTGAGATACCGGAATCTCCACCACCAGATCCCCAACCATCAGGAGCTATAGTCCGCAGTTTAGCTCAGGACCGACCCAGGAGGGTTGGAGTTGGGGTGCCCAAGAGATATGGGTTTGAGGATATGGTGGGTTATGCACTACAGGTTGCTGAGGAGGTGGATACTCATGAGCCATCCACCTACAGAGAAGCTGTTTCAGGTACTGATGCTGACAAATGGCTTGCTGCAATGGGAGACGAGATGGAGTCTCTTCAGAAGAATCAGACATGAGATTTGGTTCAACAGCCTCAAGGGAGAAAGGTTATCACTTGCAAATGGGTTTTCAAGAAAAAGGAAGGGATATCACCTACAGAGGGAGTCAAGTACAAGGCTAGAGTTGTTGCTAGAGGTTTCAGTCAGAGAGAGGGAGTAGATTACAATGAGATTTTCTCACCAGTGGTCAGACACACTTCCATCAGGGTGTTGCTAGTTATAGTGACACATCAGGATTTGGAGCTTGAACAACTTGATGTGAAGACCGCTTTTCTACATGGAGAGCTGGAGGAAGAGATATACATGACTCAGCCAGATGGTTTCCAAGTTCCTGGAAAGGAAAAATATGTTTGCAATTTGAAGAAGTCCTTATATGGGCTTAAGCAGTCTCCGAGGCAGTGGTACAAGAAGTTTGACAGTTACATGCTTCAGCTGGGATATACGAGGTGTGCTTATGACTGTTGTGTCTACTAAAGCAGGTTGAGAGATGGGCCATTCATCTATCTGGTACTTTATGTAGATGACATGCTGGTAGCCGCAAAGAGTAAGCACGAGGTTCAGAACTTAAAAGGACTTCTTAGTGCTGAGTTTGAGATGAAGGATCTGGGTGCAGCTCGGAAGATACTAGGAATGGAGATTCTTAGGGATCGAAGTCAGCGGAAGCTTTTCTTGTCACAGAAAGGCTACATTCAGAAAGTGTTGGCTAGGTTTGGCATGTCTACAGCCAAGCCTATAGACACTCCTAGTGCTGCAAATATTTATCTCACCACTATGTTTGCTCCTCAGTCAGACGAGGAGAAGGAGTATATGTCTCGGGTTCCTTATGCTAGCGCGATGGGGAGCTTGATGTATGCTATGGTTTGCACGAGGCCAGACTTAGCACAGGCAGTCAGTGTTGTGAGCAGGTTCATGGGGCAACCGGGAAAGGAACATTGGCAAGCTGTGAAGAGGATCTTCAGGTATCTTAGAGGTACGTCTGATGTGGGTCTCATTTATGGAGGTGATACGGAGTGCTTAGTTACAGGCTACTCTGATTCTGATTATGCTGGTGATGTTGACATGAGGAGATCGATGACTGGTTATGTATTCACTTTGGGAGGTTCTGTGGTTAGCTGGAAGGCAACTTTGCAACCTACAGTGACATTGTCTACTACGGAAGCAGAGTACATGGCTCTGACAGAGGCTGCAAAGGAGGGAATATGGATGAAAGGGCTAGTTAGTGATCTTGGTCTACATCATGATCAGGCTACTGTGTACTGTGACAGCTTGAGTGCAATCTGCCTAGCCAAGGATCAGGTCCATCATGAGAGGACCAAGCATATTGATGTCAGATATCATTTCTTGAGGAGTGAGAGGAGAATCAGGGTGAAGAAAGTGGGAACTGCTGACAACCCCGCTGATATGTTCACCAAACCTGTTCCACATAGCAAGTTTCAACACTGTTTAGACTTGCTGAACATCAGAGCTGATTAGGTGCTCTATGGGCAGTCCCGGGAGTGGAGGGCGAAGTCTACTCATCTGGCACTGTAATGGTGCATCTGGAGTTTTTCTACTTTGAGGATTCAAGTCAAGGTGGAGATTTGTTGGTATGCCTTGAATATTGTAATAGCTGCTTCTGCGACCCTGGCCTGGGGGTCCGGGGGGCGGCAGTCGCCCCCGGGGAACAAACGAGGGTCTCGCTGCCGGTCAGCGAGTCGGGGGGTCCAGGGGGGCGGAGCGCACCCTGGCCTGGGGGTCCGGGGGGGCGGAGTCGCCCCCGGTCCGACGGTATAGCTTGTCTCTTTATTGGACTGATGTTGATTTGGGCCGAATTGTGTTCTGGCCCAGTTTGTTAGGGTTTAGTGGAGACAGCTAATAAAGTGTCTCTCTTCTCTCTGTAAACATTAATTCTGATATAGTGAATCCGTCTCCCGTGGATGTAGCCAAATTTGGTGAACCACGTAAATCTTGTGTCGTGTTATTTTCGTTCATATTTTCTGTTCTCTCCATTCCGCACAACATTTTGGGTTACATTTTTTGTGTTGTTATGGGTCTTGAGAGAATTTCAGTGGAAATGGTCAAGTTCTTGATATTCAGTCCATATTGAGGGAGATTGAGAAAGAGCTTAGTTTATCCTTTTAAGGGATTAACATTTCATATGAGTGCTTTTGGCATGGGGTTGATTGCAGTCATTCATAGGCAATGATGCTTGATTTTTCTAAGTATAATTTGAAAGCTAGAAGTGTGCATTCTGGATAGTATTTCCATGTCAAAGTTTAACTTTTTTGTGCTGACAATGGATGGGCTTATTGGTGATATTCTCACTCTAGTAAGGAACTGCATGGGTGGAAATTTCACTAGCTTTATGTACTCCAAAACTGATAAAAATAATCTATCTAGGGAGAGGTTTGTGATGTTTGAAGACTGGCCTGGAGCTCAGTTTGTAAACAATAGGTTGTATAATTCTACTGGAAGAGGAAACCAAATTATAAATGTTTTCATAGTAGCAGTTCAGACACATGTAATTTGGGATGATTCAGTTACTGAGAATGACAGAGGCCAGTGTTCATAGAGCTTTTCAAATGGAAAAATTGTAGACTACTTGGCAAATTATGGAAACCTTGAGGACATGGTTAATATTAGGGAAACAATATTACCTTGAGGTTAGATTATGGGCAATCTTTTCTTTTGGTTCACACAATGAACTCAGGGTATCTGTGAAGAAATGTGTGGTCTTCACCCAATTATCCATGAACATTCACTTCTTTGGAGGATGACAAAGACAATTATTCAAAGCATTAAATTGCAACACTATTCTCATCCCATGCTTAGCAAGTTGAAGCATTATTTCTTTGACTATTGGGGTTCAACTATCATGGTTTTTTGGCAAGAACCATTTGGAAGTAATGTTCACAACCCATGATTGAAGCAAGAAGGAGGATTTCTTATGATATTGGGATAAGTTTTGTTTGAGAACTCTTGGCCATTGGTGAACTTGGAGTAGTATAAATAGGGGATGGATGAACTTAGGAGTTCAAACACACTTCAAGCATAGCATTCCTTTGCTACTTGCTTTCTTTTCCCTTTAGCTCTCCTTTGTAATTGTAGAAACCAAAGCCCTCATCTTTATATTTTGCCATATAATTCCTTCATAGGTGGTAGGCAAATTCTTGTAATACTTTCTCCACATATAGTGAAGCTTCCGGTCTCCTCCGGTCGTGAATGTAGGTCAACTTGACCGAACCACGTAAATCCTTGTGTCCATTATTTCCTTTATTTTATTTACATTGTCTTTGTTATCCATTTTTTTGGGCTAATAGATATCTCATGGGATTCGTATGCCTAACAGTATCGTTTGATGAGGTTGGGATTTTGTCCTAGGACATCGATGATGGAAGGCATAGAAAATTGAAAAAAAAAGCTTGAAGATCAATAGAGGTTGTATATGAATAATGAAGATGCAAGTGCCACTTATTCTGGTGTGAAGTCTGGGGAAATATATTACATAGAATGCATAGATGTGCCACATGGGTGCCAAAATTGCAGGCTAAGCTCCGGAAATTGCTTCTTAGGAAAGAGTTGGACAACCATTTAGATGTTGAGAGTTCCACAATGAATGACGGGCGAACTGGCTTTTTAAATGGCACCATACTTGAACCTAGAGATTTTTGTGGGAAAGAATTACTTGCTAGGGTTTTGCTCTCCAAGTCAATTACCAATCTGTCTTCTTCAACTCGCACAGTTCGGGCACTTATTGAAGTTGAATCATTCGCCTTGAGAGCCGAGGATCTTAAGTTTATGGTGATTCAGCCCAGGAAACTTCAGAGCAAGAAGTTGCAGCATACATTCCAGTTCAACTCACACCATTGTAAAACATGGATCTCATGTTTCATACAGGCTGCGTGTCATCGACACAAGAAAAGAATGATGGAAAAATATCCTCTAGCTATGGAATCCTTCATTTTAGGTGCAGAAATAGATGATGATGGTACACCTGAGTAGGAATCGGGCTAGGATCTTGTGTCGAGACCAAACTTATCTTCAATAGATCAAACCGAGGAGTCACAATATTAGCTTTGCGATTTGCTGCAAACACAAGAATGGGAGCTCATGAGCTTAAAGGTGCAGGGCTAAGACTGGTGCGTG
This sequence comes from Rubia yunnanensis, assembly GCA_037428765.1. Classification (NCBI taxonomy): domain Eukaryota; kingdom Viridiplantae; phylum Streptophyta; class Magnoliopsida; order Gentianales; family Rubiaceae; genus Rubia; species Rubia yunnanensis. The sequence continues at coordinate 55,085,681 of CM075069.1, read as the reverse complement.
CAATTTCTAATTTCCTTCATGGTGCATGCAAAATTGCATGCAATTTCTTATCCTGGATGCAATTTCATGGTATTCTTGGTTTGGTTCATTCAATTTCGAGCTACTACAAACCCAAGTATTTTGCATGCCACTGCCAAGGATATTTTCTCCATGAATTCAATATTGGTTCCTTGATTCCAACCTTGAGGTCAAGCTTCAAATTAAGGGGAATGGAATGTTATGAGGCAAAAGGGAAAAACAGGAAGTTCAGGTCAATTAAACCCAGAAGAACTCCTTCAACAGTTCAGTTACAAGACATCAACAACCAAATGGTTGGGAACCGTTGGTCTGCAACAAATTAACTAAACAACCGCTCAAATTCAGTGGAAGGGGGAAGCTGGGAGTATAAAGGTGTGATTAGGGAGTTCATTTTTTTTGAGCTAAACCATCCGAAGATGGGGGGAAATAAATTAGTCTCCCCAACCCGTTAAAACCAAGAAAGATCGCCATGAGTTTGTTCCTTACAACAGATCATCCGTTTGATGATCCAAGAGCCCAAAGAACTCTTGAAGCAGTTAAGAATTGCTTGCAAAAGCGGTGTGTACACCTATACAGAAGGATCAAAATGTGATAAAGGATTCTATATGGCAGAATAAGTCTATCTTATTATTCCTAAGAACTGAGATATCACGAACGAGTCGGGGAGTCAGTAATCGAAACCCCAGTTTGTCAATGATATTCAGGCAAGAGGAAATAAGATAAACAATCCGTTAGTGAGGTAAGTATGTATCAGAACTTGGCCTTAGGTAAAAGTGAGCAGAGTGATCTTCTCAGCTTCCCCTAGATAGGCTTCCTTGCATCATCGTCTTCATCAAATTTTCAGAATCAACTTCATCAAAAATTCAACATCAGTCCATTTAACCTAGACCGAACTAGACCATTTGTACCTGAGAAACAACAAGAAGGAAAACAGCAGTATCTATACTTAAAGTGAAAGGAAAAGAGAAAAACAGCAGCCCAAAGGATAAGAAAAGTGATAGATGTAGCTGCCAATTAAAAACAGTTGTTCCTGAATCAATGGATTAGTCTATGAGAAATAAAGAGTGCTCTAAGAGGATCCTACTCTAATCCCTGGGAGTCCCAAATTATCCAATGAAAGGAGACCTTTAAGAAAATTTGGTGTTGACATGATGTCCACATCCCCCTGAAGATGATTATCCATAGCAAGTTTAGCCAAAAAATCTGCATGATGGTTAGCTTCCCTAGGGATATAATGGATTGTGATTGTGAGCAGATCCTTGTGTAATGTACTACAGATAGAGAAAACTCTCCAAGGACAGCATAAGGGGTTAATAATACCCCTAACAGCGGTTAAACAGTCTAATTCAATAATGCAGGTATGTAAAGAGAGTTCAGAACAGATTTCATAAGCACTCTGAATAGCTATAAGTTCAGCATGTAAAGGATCAGGACTTTGAAATGATTTCACTCTCATTTTGATCAAAACCCCCCTCCAGTCCCTTACAATCACTGCAATAGAGGAGAAACCACCCATTTTCCAAGATGCATCCGTATTAATTTTGTAGCCAGTTTGTGGTTTTTTCCAATTGACACTCGAAATTAATTTTTTCTTCTTGTTAGAAATTGGAGGGATGATTTTAGCCTGAATCCATCTCTTGTTCTTTTCTCTATTTCCAAAAAATTGATGAGCTGTAAAAATTTGGTAAATCATCCCTTTGATGTCATGAAAACATGCTTCTGAAGAAAAAACTCTATTTTCATAAATGATTTTGTTCCTATAAATCCATAAGAACCAGATTGTAGCTACTAGGGAGACTGAAATCAATTTATCATGTATCTTGGAGTCAGCATTGTATGCTAAATAAAATTCTACTCTTTTTTTTAGACTACTGAATCCAGGTGATTGTAACTGTAGCATAGAATGGACCCTTAGCCAAACAGCATTTGAAGATATGCATGAGTTGAAAAAATGTTCAAGATTGTCTGAGTGATTCATGCAAATAGGGCATCTTGAAGCAAGAGAGAAACCAAACCTATTAAGGATATTATCAAATGGTAATATACCATTTAGGGCTCTCCATAGCAAAACAGACATTTTACCAGGAAGAAAATGAGACCAAACCTTTGAAAAATCTCTGATTTCTGGTCTTCTAAGTCTGAACATAGAGTATGCTGACCTGATTGAGAAGTTTCCATCCATGGTGGGGGTCCAGAAAAGCTTGTCTTTGTGTGAGTGATCCAAAGTAACAACCTGCAAGGTATAGATAGTATTGGTAGCCAAATGTGGCTCCAGGATTGGAATAAAAGAAGCTTTATCATTAATGAAAGACCTTAGAGATATATCCTCAAAAGGAATATCAATGTCTTCTGGCCATTTGTAGCATAAAGCTCCATTACCAATCCAGTTAGCATTCCAAAAAGAACAGTCCCCAACTCCATAAATGACTCTAGAAACACAGTTAGCTCTAGCAGTAATTTTACTAATCCTGGACCATGTGTGGGATTTTTTATATGATTCAGGTAAAGACCACAGAAGAGAAGCCCATTAGGTATTGTTTTGCTGCAACTTCCACCACAGTTTACATGAAAAGGCTTCCACTGTAGCATTTAGGTCCCTATAGCCTAAGCCATTTTCCTTTACTGGGAGACACATTTTTTTCCAGGATCTCCAGATTTTCCTTTCACTATTTTCACACTTCCCCCAGAATAGAATAGATGCAGATCTCTCCATTTTTTTTAGATTATCCTAGGAGGTCTTAATACTGCAAAAATATGAATAGGAATCGAAAGGAGACAGTGATTTATCAAAATGATCCTACCAGCTATAGTTAACCATCTATTCTTCCAATTATTAATCATTTTTTCCATTCTTTCCAGTACTGGAAGATAATAAACCTGTAAATTACGACCAGCAAATATAGGTACTCCAAGGTATTTGAAAGGGAGAGATCCTTTCTCCATTCCCAGTATCCTCTTAACTGTGAGAACAGTTTGAGATGAGATGTTATGAGCTATAAAAAATTTAGATTTGGAGAAATTGACTTTTTGACCAGATGAATTCTATATGCTAACAGAAACTGTTTAAAACGTTTCAGATTACTTGGCCTGGTGCTCAAGAAGACAGCAGTATCATCCGCATACATGAGATGTGTGAGGGGGGAGCATGTATTGGGGAGACTGAAATATTGCAGATAACCTTCACTAAACATTTTCTTTATACCTCTGGAAAATGCTTCAGATAAAATATTATACAGGAAAGGGGATAAAGGATCCCCTTGTTTGATACCTCTGGAAGAAGAGAAAAAACCAGATGTTAATCCATTAACTAGGACAGAGAAATGAGCGGCAGCGATGTTATGCATTATAAGTCCTACAAATTTACCATGGAAACCAAATTTTAGGAGTATTGAATTTAGAAATGACCAAGAGACCCTGTAGAAAGCCTTTTGCATATCTAGTTTGACTATCAGGTTATTGACTTTAGATTTCCGAGACAATAATCTGGTCATCTCTTTCATTAGAATCACATTATCCGAGATATCCCTACCTTTCATAAAAGCACTTTGCTCAGGAGAGATCAGAATTTGCATAAGAGGTTTAATCCTTTCCATCAGCAGTTTAGAAAACACTTTATTAACAAAGTTGGATAAACTGATAGGTCTAAAATCTGCAAAAGAGATTGGGATTGGCTTTTTTGGGATTAATGTGAGCCAAGTACTTGAAATAGCTTTTGGAATGTTACCATTAGTTAAGAAATCATTTGCAGCCCCTAAGAGATCATGTTTGATGGTTTCCCAGAAATGAGTGTAAAATTCTACTGGAAAACCATCAGCGCCCGGAGCACTAGATTTGTTAAGATTAAAAACTGCAAATTGAAGTTCCTGTAAATTAATGGGGTTCAGCAGCAGAAGATTTTGCTGTTCTGTGATAATTTTAGGTATCTCTTTAAGGAAATGGTTATGATAGGTTCCCTGTTTTTGTGAAACATCGTGATTGAGTAATTCCTGGAAAAACCTAACACCTTCCTCCTTGATCAGTTTTGGATCCGTGATCCAATTACCATTGCCATCTTTAATTTTGCTAATTCGAGATCTTGCTTTTTTCCCCTAATGGAATGGTAAAAGAAGCTAGTGTTAGCATCTCCATGTTTTAACCAATTAAGCCTTGCCTTTTATTTAAGGAAAATGTTGTGTTCTTTCTGAGCTCTCAGAAGATCAGCTTTGGACTTTGTGAGTTCCATTAGAGTAGCATCATAATGAGAATGCTGGAAAAGTATCTCAAGATCATTAACTCTATTCTCAGAATATAAAAGATTCTGATTCACATTGCCAAAAATAGTTCTATTCCAATCTTTTATTACAATCTTTAGCCTCTTTAGTTTGTGAACCAGATTATGCATTCCATGAAAAGGAGAAATTAAATTCCAATTAGAGACTACCAGATCCTGAAATTCTACTCTGTTGGCCCACATTTCCTGATATCTGAAGGGCCTTGGAACCTGCTCTATAGCAGATTGGACTGAAAGTAATAGGGGATAATGGTTAGAGGTTAGTCTATTTAGGACATGAATGGAGCTATTGGGAAAATGTTCAATCCATTCTAGATTACTCAGTCCCCTATCTAGTCTCTGAAACTGTAGATCCTTACACTTATCTAGATATCTATTGTTACTCCATGTGTATGAGTTTCCTACTATAGGTATTTCATTCAAGTCCATGTTAGATATAAAGTTATTAAATTGTTTCATACTTTTCCTGGGAGTGGTCTTCCTACCTTTATATTCTGTTACATAGGCTACAGTGTTAAAATCTCCTATGTAAATTGCTGGGTCAGAATCAGTAGATTGTAAATCAGACCATAATACTTCTCTTAAATGTCTGTGGACACTAGCATAGATGAAGAAGCAGTACCAGGAAGAAGAGGTTGCTTTTTCTGAAATCTTAGTTTTTATGAATTGATCAGACTCCTGTAAACTATCTATGTTGAAATTATGATTCCATAGGAGCCATATTTTAGCATTCTGAGCATAGATAGCATTTTCAAAACCTAGAACATGCTTCAAATTAATCAAATCATGATTATCATGCCACGGTTCAATTAAACATAAAATATCAATCTTATGTTTCATTTTGAGAGCCTTTAATCTATCAATTGAAGTGCCATAACCCCTAACATTCCAGACTAAAATGTTCTCAAATTTGGTGTATTTTATCATTTAAAACTAGATGGGGTAACTTTTTGTGATGATCTTAGGTTCCTTTGTTTAGTTACAGTAGTCTTACTATTTTGTATCAAAATATCCTCAGCTTTCTCCTTAGTTGCAGAATTTGAGATACTTACCTCCTGATGAGTGTTGTGATCTAAATTAATACCTGGAGCAGGGGAGTGAATAGTAGATACTGGTACTGGATCAGGCATTTGGTCGGAGGGATCCACTTGCTCAGCAACAGAGGAGATCACAACCAATTCTTCTTTGGCCAGAACAGGATTTTCTACACTTGTGGGTAGTTCAACCATTTCCTGTGATTCTAGAGACTCGTGGAAAATGTCAACAATATCATCCTCTTTAACCAAATTGTTCTCTTCATTTAGATCATTCAAGGATTGAAAAGCATTTGATATTGAAACCATTTTGTTATGACCTAAGGCTTCTTCAATTGGAGATAGTTCAGGTTGAATTTTTTTTCTCCAAAAGAAATTTGTGATTGGTTTGGAAATGTCATCTAGTGAGTAGAAAGGAGCATTCCTCCTCAACTGATTGGCTCTGAGAGGATTAAGCTTATTCTCCATCATTAAGGCTGAGGTTTTTTCCTGAGTTTGAAAATCAGTTTCCTTTTGAGACACTGATAAGGTTGAAGATCCTTCTAATGCCACTATGGCCTTAGCGGGATTGCCTAAATTAGTCTTTATTTCATTCTGAGCTGGGGGTTTCCTATCCTGAGTCTCTTTGATTTCAACTTTGTTTTTTTTTGTTGTTTCTCAGTTCGGGGTGCAAGAAATTACAGTTTAGGTGACTGTGACCTATTATCCTACAGTGAGTACAGTAAGAGGGCAATTGATCATATTCAATAGGATAGTCTGCCACCTTATTTCCTATTCCAACCACAATAGTAGAAGGAAGCTGAGTCAAAAGATCAATTTCTACACAGACCTTAATAGCAGAGGGTCTAGTCAGAGCCTTAGTTGCAGCATCCATTTTCAGGAATCTACCTATCTGACTACTGATTCCTATAATAGCCGAAGTGTTATAAAAATGAATTGGAAGTTGATGAATCGTTACCCATGCCGGAATTATTGAGGATTCAGCAGTCGGAGAGAAATCGGGGGACCATTTCTGTACCTTCATCATCGATCCATGTATCATCCATTGACCTTTCATCCAACAGCGCTGGTAGTCCTCGTTATCCTGAAAACGGATTAAGACATGACGATAATCAATTGAACCAATGTTTAAAATGTAAATTAGAAGAAATGAAAATAAAATTTTTGAGTTGCTTGAACCGGATTATAAAATTTATAACTATCACATATTGCATACTAAAATTTTAATATTGCAACTAAGACCTTTTTACCTTTTATTATTCTAATTAAATATCGTGCTTCCATAAACCTATGAAAAGACTGTCTTTCACAAGACTATGCCACATTATTAAACAGACCGGGTTATGGGCCTGTGATGTGAATCTGATCCTGGCATGCAGCATATTGAAAAAAATACCCTCATCCCCTTCCTTGAGTCACTCTTCTCTTATTCTTCCCGTCAGAGTTTTTGAATCGAAACCATACAAGAAAAAGCTGTCCATTTTTTCGAATTGAATCTCCATATGCCGGTTTCAAGTGAATGGAGCTAGTTGATTTCAGGTACCCTCTTGCTTATAAGGTATCTCTCTCTTCTTTTCTTCTTTATTTTTTTTATGATTTTCGTATAGCTTAGAAGTGTTTCTAATCATCAATTTCTGGGTATTGCATTTGCATATACTCCTATACATTATGAATGATGAGGACAGTTTTCCCTTAAATTTTCTGTTGACACCCGAGTTTATGGTGTAACTACTCCAGATAAAGCTCATTCTGAAGCCTTCTCTTTTTTATTTTTTTTTTAATTTAAACCATCCAAAGATGGAGGGATTTTTTTATTTGGCTTCCCTAAGCCTTCAAAATAAAAACATAACAGAAAATACAAGTAGCCATCGGCTAAGTTTGGGTCATATAGGTACATATGAGAGCTAAAAAACTCTCGAACCAACTGTAGTTGGTTCCAAAAGAAATGGGGCTAACCTATGTTAGTAAGATGAACAAAAAGTAGTCTTGCTAAGAAGAGTTAAGCATATACAAGAGCTTGTCATGATCCCAAATTATAGCTATGAACCTTCGGACAATTTAGTGATCGTAAAAACGAAGCACAATTTAGTCAAAAGGTTGAGCTAAAAATAAGGATAGATTTGTATACGAAAAGGAGAAGTAGTATGGCAGCTGGAAACTTCACTTCCTCTTCTGAGTTAGCCATGGGGCAGTGTCTATAGAGAGGAGGTCTCAGAAATTTATCCAGGTTGAGCAGGAAACCCTTCCTGAGCAGAAACCATTCCTTAGAGTTCACCATTGAGAAAGGAGGTGGTAATCTTGTACTGATGGGAACCGCAGTATAGAATGAGCACCTGTTAAAACAAGTAGAATCAGTAGCAACCATTCTAAAATATTCTCAGTGAGGGAGTCATCATTTGATCTAGTCTAATTATACCCTGGACAGGTATGGGAAGAGACTTAAAAGAAAAGAGTCTTGATGATTTTGATGACAAAGTAGACTTAGCAAGTGCATCCACTGTCTTATTTGCTTCTCTGTAGATATGAACTAAAGAGCATGTTTTGATCATGTGATGTATCTCATCAGCTAACTGAAAAAGTTTCCAGTGTGCTGTTATAGGATTCAAGACATGAGAGATAGCATTATGACAGTCAGATTCTATAATTATAGGATCAGAGTAAAAGCAAGCAACTTGGAGTCCTAATTTGATAGCTTTCATCTCAGCTTCTAAAGGAGAATTGGCATGAATGTAAGAACCTTGAGCTGAAATGAAAGCACCCATGTTATTTCTTACCACCACACTAATCCCTGCCCTCTGAGATAATTTACACCAAGAGGCATCAACATTTAGTTTTAGACCAGAACAGGGTTTAGACCAAACAACTTTGACAAACCTGGGTTTGGGTGGTTTTTTTGCAGTGTAGAGAAAACTGTGATCTGCAATTTCAGCATCAATCTGATTTGAAATGAAAAAAAGCTTTGCAGAGAAGAGATAAAAAAGATACTCCTTAATCTGTTTAAGAACTAATGATGTGTGAGGTTTAACATTATCATACAACCATCTATTCCTCACTTTCCAGAGAAACCAACATGTGATTGATGGAGTCAAACACAAGAGCAAGTTATGGAAACTAGACAGGCCAGGTAAGGTAAAATAGAAAGATAATCTTTCCCAAAGTGAGGGAAAAAATCTGTCAGCAATTCCCATAAAATTATGTATGACCTTCCACACTTTCACAGCAAAGATGCAAGAGTTAAAAAAAATGATTTAAGGAATCCTCATTCTCACACATACAACATTTGGAAGGAAGATTGAAATTCATAGATTTCATAATATTATCAAAAGGCAGGAGGGAGTTAATCATTCGCCACATAAACACTGAAACCTTCTTCTCATGTCTTGGATTCCAAATATGATTAATTGAGGAAATACTACCTCTTTGTTCCCTGAGCAATCCGTAGGCAGATTTAAAAGAGAAAGATTCGTGAATATCAGGCTTCCAAATAAGTCTGTCTTCTCTGTGAGGAGACAAACTGAAATCCTGCAAAAGAATAACAATGTCAGGATTAAGAATAGGTATAAGTTGGGGTAAGAAAATGTCCCTGTTGTGAAAGAAAGAGGCTACTGTACAATCCTCAGGAATGAAAGTAAAATCAGGGTTACAATGATCCATGATAGGGCCTTTATCCAACCAATTTGAAGTCCAAATATTACAGCTACCAACACCATGAATAACTCTGGTATGAGATTCAGACCAGGAATTAACAAAACAAATTCTCTTCCAGGTTTGGGAGCATTGAAAAGACCTAGGATGGGATGCTATAAAATGAGTCCATAGGGCCTTTGCAGTTTGAAACTTCCACCATAGTTTTACAGAACAAGCATTAATGATGGTATGAATTGACCTAAAACCTAATCCATTCTGGTCAAGAGGGAAACATAAAGCATCCAACTTTTTCCAGGACTTTTTAGGCCTGAACTCAGTCTAACCCCAGAAACAAATACCCAACCTCCTTTCAATTTGTTTAATGATCTATTTTGGAGGTTTGAGGACAGACCAAATGTGTTGAGGCAATGAATAGATGCAAGATTGAATCAGAGTGATCTTACCTCCCGTAGAAAGCCATTTATCTTTCCAATTATTGAGTCTTTTTATCAAGTTGCTCAATTAATGGTTGAAAATAAATGTTTTTCACAACACCTTTAAAAATAGGAACAGCAAGATATTTGAAAGGAAAACAGTCCGATTTCATGCCTAAAATCCTTTTGATGTGAGAAATGCGTGAAACAGAAGCATGCTTGCTAATGAAAACATCACTTTTTTCAAAATTGATTTTCTGTCCAGTGGTTTCCTCAAATGTAACCAAAAAGGCCTTAAATCTAACAAGAGTATTGGTGCTGGATTTAAGGAATACCACAGTGTCATCAGCATAGCTAAGATGGGAGATTTTGAGAGCATTAGAAGGGAGATCATAGTACTGAAGCTTACCAGTTTCAAAGATGAAGGCAAGACTTCTTGTAAAAGCTTCAGTGAAAATATTAAAGAGAAAAGGAGAGAGGGGGTCACCTTGTTTAATACCTCTTGATGGTTGAAAAAAACCTACCGCTTTTCCATTTAATAACACTGAAAACCATGCTTGGGACAGATTTTTCATTATGTTATACACAAACTGTCCATGGAAACCAAATTTGAAAAGAATACTAGATAGAAAGGACCATTTTACCCTATCAAAAGCCTTCCTAAGATCTAATTTAACTATACAGTTATGATCCCTAGTCTTCCTATCTAAAAATCTCACCATTTCTTGTATATAGATGACATTGTCAGAGATGTCCCTATCTTTCATAAAAGCAGTCTGATGGGGAGAGATGATTTTAGACATCAGGGGTTTAAGTCTTTCCATTAATAATTTAGAGAAAATCTTATTCAAAACATTGGAAAGACTTATAGGTCTAAAATCATCAAAAGAGATAGGTATATCCTTTTTAGGAATAATAGTGATCTAGGTACTTGCAACACCTCTGGGAATATCATGACCAGAAAGAAAATTATTTACAGCAGAAAGAAGGTCAGTAGCAATGATTTCCCAGGATTTGATGAAAATTTTTGAAGTTATTCCATCTGGACCAGGACTACTATTCTTATTAAGATTAAAAACTACACCCCTCAGTTCATGTAAAGATGCTAATCTAATGAGACTGGCATTATCACTTTCATCAATAAGACGGGGAATCTGGCTCAGAAAATGAGATTGGAAAAGACCAGGCCCATGATTTTCATCAGTTAACAAATTTTCATAATAATGAATGGCCTCATTTTCAATATCAACAGGTTCATCTAGCCATCTACCATCACTACTTTTGATTTTAGTAATGTTCAATCTGCCTCTCCTTTCCTTGACAGAATTATGGAAGAAAAGAGTGTTAACATCCCCTTCTTTTAACCATTTTATTTTTGATTTCTGCTTCCAGAAACTATTTTTCTCTTTAATGGCTCTAAGAAGGCATGCTTTGGCTTTTTTGAGCTTAAGAAGCTCAGTAGGGGAGCTGTTCAAATCATATTGTACCTCCTGAACACATATTTCTTCCTCAGCCTTTTGTACGTTGTCATGTACATTTCCAAAATGATCTTTATTCCAAATTTTTAGAGATTTTTTAAGCTTGATCATTTTAAGGAAAAAGCCTAGCATCCCTGACTCTGAGATAGGAGGACTCCAATTTTGTCTAACAAATTCATTAAAATCATGCCTTTTATACCATGCATTGAGAAATCTGAAAGGCCTAGGGATGGATTGTACAGAGCTACCTACTGTTAGAAATAGAGGGTTATGATCAGAAGTCCTTCTATTAAGCACTTGAATAGAGGAGGAAGGGAACCTAGAGCTCCACTCAACAGAGCACAGACCTCTATCTAGCCTCTGGATGGTTGGCCTTTTTAATCTATTATTGCTCCATGTAAAAGAATTACCAACTGTGTTAATTTCTTCCAGTTCCATAACTTCAATAAACTTATTAAAGTCCTTAATACTACCTAATTTAGGAGTACAAGGACCTTTATATTCATTTACAGAGGTTATAGCATTGAAATCACCTATGTAGACTGTGGCATTACTAGTTCTAGATTTAAGATCAGACCACAAATTCTGCCTACCTTTCCTAGTTCTCAACCCATAAATGAAATTTGCTTCCATTGCAATATTCATTTTTTGGCTGTGAATAAGGACTGAAAGAAATTGATGATTATCAGTGATAGAAGATAAATTTAAATCATTATTCCAGAATAACCAAATCTGACCAGTGTTCACATGCATACATTTATCAAAGTGTAATAAAGACCTATATAAATCACATTGCAAATTATCATGCATAGGCTCAATTAAACAAAGAAGATCAAATCTGTGTGTATTTATAAAAGTGGATAGCCTCTTCATAGAAGAGTCCATGCCTCAAATATTCCACACCAAGAATTTAAGTTTCATAGTTGTACTAATCATCAGAAACATTGGAGCAGCTTTTTGACCTAGTCATTATCCTATTTAACTGAGTTAAAAAGGTATTAGGCTGAGGTTTTGTTTTTTTCTTCTGAGCAGGTTTTTTAACAGGATTTTGAGGAGGTTCAGGAAGACTTACCTGTGTGACCTGAGTGACCCGGTCGTTCTTTTGTAAAGGGGGTACTGTAATACCTGCTGGTATCTCAGAAATAGTAGGAGTTTCCCGTGGGTCATCTTGAGTCTCCATGTTCTCACTTGTGACATAAAGTGGCAGGAATCTATTGTATGAGGACCTCTGCTGAGAGTGGAAGAGTTTCTGAGCAGCAACAAAAGGACTGTAGGGGGGGTAAATCTCGCTGCTGGGAACCTGAATATCATCAACAGCATATCTTGGTTCCCTTCTTCTCACAGGCTCGGAAAAACCCATAAGTGAAACATCTGTTACTTGAGAGGGAGTACACTCTTTCTGTATAATTTGAGCATCCACAACATGGCCTTCATCAGTATTTTTAGAGGAAGTGGCAGGGGTTGAGATCACTGGGAGTTTAGGTTCAGAAACTAAGACCTCCCCAGTCACCATATCAGAAACATTGTCATCAGAAACATTAACAACCTCCTCAGCAACATTGGCTACCATAGGCGCATCATCAGAAAGGCCTGCATTCAGAGTTGTAGCAGTGACAGAGACCATTACAGTAGGTGTAACAGGTCTATAAAATGTAGGGTTGGATAGGGGGTTGGTGGTCACATTAACTGATGGCAGATCGAGAACCTGTAGTGAAATTTTCTCAGTCTCCATTTCATCAAAAATGGATGGGGGATGAGGTAGCTTGCTACCAGTAGGTTTCCATTTAGGAGAGGTGGCAGGGGGGTCTTGGTGTCTAACAGGAGGATTTCTGGATAGCTGCACACTAGGGTTAAAATTACAATATCTATCAGAGTGGCCAATCCTAGAACAATAGCTACAGTAGGATGGAACATTTTCATATTCCACCCTACATTTAACATGGTTCCTTTCAGTAACAAGTCTGATAATAGGTTTCAAAGGTTTTAGGAGATCAAATTCAACACAAATTTTGATGGCAGAAGGTCGGGTAATTCCTTCAGTGGCTGCATCCATTTTAATGTATGATCCAATTGTGTTACCAACATCCTCAATTGTACCTATATTATAGAAAAAAATAGGAATGTCCCGAATAGTTACCCAGAGTGGAACAATGGAGGATTCAGTGTTCGGAGAAAAGTCTGGAGTCCACCGGAGAACCTTCATCGGATGACCATTGAGGAGCCACATCCCTTTTATCCACCACCGCTGAAAATCATCCATCTTCTCGAAACGTATCAGCACATGCTTGTAATCAATCGAACCTAATTGATATGGCCCTTGAAAACCCACAGTCCTGAAAGCCAATTCCAGTTGCTCCATCGTTGGGCGACCTCTAGTAAACTTGCCAATCAGTGCGTTTGAGTAGTGAGAGGACAGCAATTGGACCTGTTCTTCAGTGTATAGACAAGTCATATCACCCAGGTACTCCATTTTCGAATTAAGATTGGGGTTATTAGGAAGTGAGCAGAGGGGAGCCGAACGAGAGGTGAGAACAGATAGGAAGGATTTAGAACCCCCCGGCGGTGGAGGTTCTGCCATGGGTAGAAAATTCCGGCAAGGATTAGCCGTTAAGAGACCGTTATCCGTGGAGAAGTCAGCTTTTTTTGATAACGTCAGCTGATGTCTGAAGCCTTCTCCGTAGTATTTAGAAGTGCAGCCGCTATTATTTACGTCATGTGTGTCTTTTTTTTTAGGATATATGGTAGCATGATTGGAAGACGATGAATTGCTTAAATAAGAACCTAGAAGGATCTTCATATTTTGAATTACCAGCTTCTTTATCTATGACATTTAAGTTACTACGATACTCAACGTTGAGTCAACGCCATCATAACTCATTGAATTAGAGCAGTGTGTTTTTGATGACGACCAAGGGCTGATATGTTGTGTTGCATTTTTAACTAGGCACTTAGAGTTAACCTGAATATTTATTGCCTGAAGCTCTACATCGCCGCATTCTTCATAATATCTCTCCCACTTTTTTTCCTTAATTCTTTTTGTTATGCATTCAGGAAGATTTATGGATTATGTTCTTTTTAGGGCTTAAGGATTGCGAATGAGAGCTTTATTATCCTGCGTCCATTTGATGACTTAATGCAAAACAGTTTGTATAAATAAGCTTAACTAATGGTTTCTTAGACATCTTATATGTCCATTTGTTGCCTGGATACTAAGTCAAATGTATGTTTCTTTGCAATGTTGTATGCATGTATCTGTGAGCATTTTATCTCAGGCCGTGATTCTTGTCCATTCATACTCATGTTTCACAAATATGGACTGGACTATATTATGATCATTCTTCATCATTCATGCACTTTTCTATGTTTACCCCCTCACATTTTTCTGATATTATCTGCTTGAACTTGCATATAATATACACCCCTACCTTTATTTTGGAAAATATAGCCTCACTTCCTGAGATGACTTTTGGACTCTCACGAGCTATGACCAGTGACCACTGCTTTAATCATTGCTCTTTTGCCACTTGTATTTGGAGGAGTAATAAATTCCTTTTTGCAATCATGTTATTCTCATGGGTTATCATTTAACTGTTCCTATTTATTTAATTGTCCCGAACATGATATGCTTGGAATGAAAATGGATTCAAATTTCTTTTTATCAAAACACAAATTGATGAAAAAGAGAAGATTCCAGGCTAATTGCTACTCTAAAAGCCAAGGGTAGAGATAGGATCTGGATGGAGAAAGCAAACTTTCAGATTAACTATTTTATGCAAAAGGTTTATTAATCTGCAATTCTTGTCATTTCCATCTTGCGTTCACAAATCTGCAGTCTGATGTTATCCACATGAACTCACATAATTTACCCCCTCAATCTATTTTATCTTGTTGCAGGAACTGTCAACCATCAAGAACCACCCTGAGAGAGTAGTTTGGAAGCCAAGCATCAGCGGGTAACTTCACAATCAGGAACTGCTGGATCACGAAGAAGGGGCATTGGGACAATCCAATGGAAGATCTGAATAAGGTATGGCATCCATCCCTTGGGACATTGGGACATCCCTTGCCCATACTTCTTTTGGAGAATGGTATATAACTTAACCAGCTTCGATGATTTATTGAGTGAGTTTGGTTTCATTATGTTATCCAAATGCTCTTGCTGTGATGACTTGGACTCTATTTTGAAACATTCATATGTTCTCAGTGAAATGATTTTGTACATTCCTTCTTGCAAGCATTTTATGAGCTGGGATTGTTATGTGTTCTACTGGTCATATACTTCTCACAGTCATGCATGTACAAAAAACTCTCAATCGCATCCTCCCGTTCTTTTTCCAAAGCTCAAAATTGTTGTAGCTTATGTGCTAAAAGAGAAAAATATCTTTGCTGCTCTATATTCACCAAGCATTCTCTAAAAGGAAGGGTGTTAGAGTAAATCAGGATTGATTTTATTTGATTGATTCCGAATAAGTCTTGTTGATTAAGCCAGAATCTTAGTAGTACTCTATTTCCTTTTGTATTCTATTTAATCATGTTAGCAATAAATCATTTCCTTACGGCAAATGCGTCTTATCATGGTATTAGAGCAGTGTTCTGGTTCACCTTCCAAAATCTAAAATTTTTGCCCGCCCTTCTTCTTCAACCTCCAGCGGCCGAACTTCTCCTTCCCCCTCTCCCTTTCGACAATTTTTTTCCGATGCCATTCTCATCATGGCTAGTGAAAAATTATCATTCAATACCCTTCTTCAATTGATGCAAATCAAGCTCAATAAGTTCAATTTTCTTCTCTGGAAACGTCAGATTGAATATGTCCTCAGACCTCAAAGGGTGTTTGGTTATCTTGATGGGTCGACGCCATGCCCACCTCTCGCTACTCAGCTGCCGGCCGACTCCGCATCTCCATCTTTTGCTGCTGCCCTCAGCTCTCCTCCCGTCGGCTCCAAGACTGATCGTGCGGCAGCTCAAGCGGCTTATAAATTTGCCAAGGAAGTCTATGACCTCTGGATTGATGAAGACTAGAGGGTTTGCAGTCTATTGTTCTCCTCTCTCTCCCGGCCTTGTGTGTGACTGCCAAGGACATCTGGGACAGCTTTTGCGCCACTTTTCATAACAGTAGCACATCCACCATTCTCTGCCTTCGTGCAGATGCCAACGGTATACGTAAGAGCGGTACCGTTCATGAACTCCATTTACAATTTAAAGATATTTTTAGCAATTATCCCTTATGGGTTCTCCAGTTTCTAATGATGATCAGATAATTTAGTTTTTAACTGGTCTCGGGTCTGAGTTCAAAGATTATTTTGCCCCTCTGATTAATTCTTCCCCTACACATTTATATGCCGATGTATTATCTCGTGCCAAGAACCACGAGGCGTTCTTAAAATATTTACAGGGAAATTTAGCATCGGTGTCTGGGCCGGTTGCATTCGCGGTGGGAGAAAACCTCTTAGTCGGTCGTGCGTGGGATCACACGCCGGTGAGGGCCGGTTGTTACGGTAGACGCCGTGGTGGCCGGTCCTCTCGTTATGCCCAGCTAGCTACCTCGGGATCGAGTTCTGGTCGTGGTCGGCCGTACTACACCTAGTGTGGTCGCCCCAGTCATTTTGCTGCCACTTGTTCTAAGATGTTGGCTCAGACCCAACGTACAGACTCAACTCATCTGGCTGAAAACTTCCAGGCGTCCATACAGCTAAACCCATCTCCGAGCACATGAGACCGGTATCTTGATTCTGGCGCAACCAGTCACATAGCGTCTTCAGCCTCCGGACTGGACAGTGTTTCTCCCTATTTTGGTAATTCTCAGGTTTCTGCTGGTAATGGTGCCTCTATTCAGATTTTTCATATTGGTGATTCTCATATTTCTAATCATTTGAAACTATATGATGTTTTGGTTGTTCCTGAGATCACTAAGAACTTACTGTCTATTAGTAGACTGACCAAAGATTTGAATGTGTCTGTTACTTTTGATAATCGGAACTTTGTTATTCAGAACAACGTATCAAGGGCAGTTGTGGGAAGGGGCCACAGTGATGGAGGTTTGTACATGTTGGGCAAAGGTGATGCAACACTGGTTTCATTTTTACAGCAGAATAAAGGACGGGCATCCTTCGAGCTCTAGCATACTCGCCTAGGACATGTGCCCACTACAGTCATTTCCTGTTTACTTTCTGTTTCTTCATTATTACCTAAACCGCATACTTGTACTCCTTGTGTTATAGCAAGGGGGCAGTGGTTATCCTTTGTTAAAAACACTAAACATGCTGCACGCATCCTGGATTTGGTACACTGTGATTTGTGGGGTCCCTTCCCAGGTTTATCTAAGACTGGTTTTACTTATTATTCCTTATTTGTGGATGATCATTCTCTTTTTACTTGGTTTTTTCCGCTTCATTGAACATCTGAGTTTTTTGAAACATACTTACAGTTTGAGGCTTTAGTGGAAAATTAATTTTCATCTACTATTAAGGTTTTTCATAGTGAGGCACTGAGTTTTTAAACACGCGTCTACGGTCTCATTTTGCCTCAAAAGGCATTCATCATCAAGTTTCATATCCATATACTCCGGAGCATAATGGACGAGCAGAGCGAAAACATCGGCATGTTGCAGAAATGGGCCTTACGATGCTATTCCATTCACATCTTCCGCTTTCTAGATGGGTTGACGCTTTAGCCACTGCAGTTTACACCATTAATCTATTGCCTACTCCAGTTTTACAGGGTGCCTCTCCCTATGGTCTTCTCTATCAGCGGGATCCTATGTACTCAAACTTCCATCCTTTTGGTTGTCGAGTATTCCCTTTTGTTCGTCCTATGTTACCCGTCATGCACGATTTGATGAGAGTTGTTTCCCTTTTGCCTCCTCTGTTTCGGCGTCTTCTCTCTCGACTTTGGATGTCTCTGCATTTTTGGATGATGACGGTGGTTCAAGTCCCTTATTGTCTCCATTTGATGAATTGGTCTCTGCACCCAGTCCAGTTTACCCATTCGATTCCGATGAGCCTACACATGCACGGTGCCTCCTCTCTCGGTCACCACCAGCCAGTCCACCCTCTCAGGCCGTGCCTTCTCCTGCCACCGTTACCACTCTATCCCCGGTCTCTTTCGACGGTCCGATGCCTCCACCTTCTTGGTATCGGCCAAATCCCCATCGGATGGTTACTCGGACGACCACTGGTGCTATTCAGCAACGGGATTACTCAGATATCTTTGCCTATGGTCTTCTTGCTGCCCTTCTTACTTAGTCTGAGCCTTCTGATTACCGCTCAGCTCTTAAGGATCCTTCTTGGATAGCTGCTATGGATGAAGAGATTGTTACCCTTAAAGGTCAGCACACTTGGGATTTGGTTCCTCGCCCATCAGATGTCAACATTGTTGGCTCCAAATGGGTCTATCAGCTGAAGTATTTACCGGATGGCACAATTGATTGTCATAAGGCCTGACTTGTTGCTCAAGGGTTTTTTCAGATCTAGGTTTTGATTTTGATCACACTTTCAATCCTCTGGTCAAAGCTTCCACTATACGCACTTTCCTTGCCATTGCTACGATGTGCTCCTGGCCCCTTCATCAGCTGGACGTCAAGAATGCTTTTCTGAACGGTGTTCTTGATATTCCAGTCTACATGGCACAACCTGTTGGCTATAAGGACCCACTTCATCCGGACTACATGTGCTGTCTAAAAAAAGCCATTTACAGTCTTAAGCAGGCTCATCGGGCTTGGTTTCAGAGGTTCAGTACTTATCTATTACAGGTCAATTTTCAGTGCAGTTCGGCTGAAACTTCCTTATTTGTTCTATCTAGAGGGACGTCTTTGCTTTATCTCCTGGTCTATATTGATGACATCATCCTCACTGGCAACGATTCTCTGCTCCTCCTCCAATTCATTGATAGGACACATCGGGAGTTCGCTATTAAGGATCTTGGCGCTCTGCATTACTTTCTTGGCCTAGAGGTTTCACCCACTTCGTCGGGCTTACTTCTTGGACAAGCTAAGTATGCTCGGGATATTCTTACTCGTGCCGGCATGTCTGATGCTGTTTCGGTCACTACTCCTTTTGTTCCTGGTTCGCAGTTACACAGCTCCACCAATCCTCCTTTTCAATATCCGGCTCTTTACAGATCCTTAGTTGGTGCTCTTCAGTACTTAACGATCACTCGACCAAACTTGGCTTTTTCGGTCAACACCGTTAGTCAGTTTCTTCAGGACCCTCGTGATGATCACTTTGCTGCGGTCACTCGGATTCTTCAATATGTTCGCGACACGCTACATTTTGGTCTTACTTTTCGCTCTGCCAGCACTCTAGAGGTCTTGGGTTATTCTGATGCTGATTGGGCTCACTGTTTAGAAACCCGACGTTCCACCTATGGTTATGCAGTCTTCCTCGGCTGAAATTTGGTCTCCTGGAGCGCGAAGAAGCATCCTACTATCTCTCGCTCCAGTACTAAAATCAGAGTATCGGGCCCTTGCCAATACTGCTTCAGAGGTAGTTTGGCTGTCTCAGTTGCTTCGCGATCTTCGTGTTCCGCTTTCCAGTTCTCCACTGTTGTTATGCAACAACAATAGTGCAATATTTCTGGCTCAGAATCCGGTTGCACATAAAAGGGCGAAGCACATCGATATTGATTATCATTTCGTTCTTGAGTTGGTCTCCTCTGGCAAGCTTCGAGTTGCCCATGTTTCCACTAGTCTTCAGATTGCTGACATCTTCACTAAGGGACTTTCTCGTCCTCTGTTCAAATGCTTTAGGTCCAAGCTTTGTGTCGCTGAGCATCCGACGCTTCGCTTGAGAGAGGGTATTAGAGTAAATCGGGATTGATTTTATTTGATTGATTTGATTGATTATGGATAAGTCTTGTTGACTAAGCAAAGTCTTAGTGGTACTCTATTTCCTTTTGTATTCTATTTAATCATGTCAGCAATAGATCATTTCCTTACGGCAAATACATCTTATCAAAAGGTAGAGGTAGGATTTGGATGGAACCTCCTAAAGTTTACTCTGAAGATCCTGAAACGGGAAAAACCTCATAAATGATTGGAAACTAAAAGCATACTAATTCTAAACATGCTAAAATTCTTCAGGACGTGGTTTCACTGTTAGAGACCAACTAGGCGATCCTCCTGTTTGCAGGGTACCATTTCACAGGGAGGTTGCAGAATGCAAAGGACTAATTGCAGGCACAGAAGCTAGCAAAGAGGCGGGACAACATTCTATCCTGGTGGAAGACTTTCAGACAGCACAAGTGAACGAATGAAAATAACCTCCCTGGCGAGTGCACAGCCCGACACATGACCTACTTGATCAAGGCTGCAGCAAGCTACAACATCAATAAGGAAGACAAATATAATATGTATATTCTTTATCCTGTACATCGCTTGATCAGAAACTTAAACATTAAAGAATCACCAACTCGGCTTTCTCATGAGGTAAGGCAACAAGTCCCTCTCTTGTGCTTGTATTGTAACTGTTCGGGTAATGAGACTGATCATACCCTGAATAAAACTATCAGTACATAATCAGAACTGTTGTATAAGTTTTTCATACAGCAATGGCTGGAGTTTTCAAACATTCAAGCAGCAAAATAAAACATGTTTTAATAAGTTTTTCGGGACAGTTTGATCAGTCACTACACTTCCTACCTTCCATTGGAACGTTATGATCAGTCACTTCCAAATTTTTTCAAACCTGTCTGTAGCCAAGTGCCATCAGCGTTCTTCGCCAGCTCTATCTGCCATGCAGCTCCAGGCAAGTCCATCAAAGTCACGAACTCATCATCCAATCTTTCAGCACATTTTCGCACAAAAATAGATGGAATTTCCTGTCATTGTTAACATGAAAACGTGTAACCGAGATTATACTAGATAAAATTCTGTAATAATTAAATTGTCACACTTCCGAGTCCCAGGTCGATAGGATGTCCAACTATAGTGTAAAATTGAGGAGCCTCAGGCTTGAGGATCTGATTCCCTCCCATTGCGTAGTCAATTTCCATGGTTGATTTGTCAAATATGGTGACGAGAAACTGGGGCTTTCCGATAGATTGGAAGGGCAAAATATAGGCTGAATTTTAGGCCATAGAAATCTCGGAACTCTCTGAAACCTGCACGAAGCCAAGTCTGACCGTCGTCGCCGCGAGCAAGCTGTGCCCTCAGGGTCCACCAGCGTCACGGTTTCACCGTCCAGCAAATCCGCACATTTCCACACAAACCTCACCGGAATCACCTGTCAACGGCGGGACAAATTAGCTCAAAGTAAAAACATACGTACGAAAGTCGCACAAGAGTTGCACTTACTATTCCTTGATCGATAGGGCCGGCTCTGAACGACCTTGAAGAACATAGGTGGGTCCCGCCGGAATCTTCAGTTGCCAGTCGGCCATAGTTGTTCGTTCGTCGTGGTGCGAAGAAAATGAATAAAAATGGGTGAAATAGCCGTACGAAATCAATCTAGTGTATAAAAAGCCCTTGCCTGGCGCCGGCCGGATGAGGAATCGCACGGTCGGAGACGGTGGATTAGCGATGGAAATGAGGAGTAGCGCGCGGTAGAAGAAAGGCTTTGTTCTTTTATGCGAAAAATTGTAACATCACACGGGATATTAACTTGCTTTCCACGAAAATTATGATCACTTGATAGAGATGAACAATATTAACTTGCTATCAGTGAAAATTATGATCACTTAACATAGAGGAGCGTATTACACATCAATATCACTGTGGCAAACATGTGTCTTCTACAACTGTAACACTACTTGATCCAACCACGCACGATCTATGTTGTCAAAACAGTAAACACCTTAAAAAACATAGATCTGACGAGTCTAAATTAATGGAAATCCAAAATAAAAGCACAAACAAAATTACGAACACACGATCTGAACAAGCAGATCGAGAACAATACATCAACATGAACGATTAAATCGAGTTATCATTATAAAAACAACGATCTAATCGATCAGGTCGATGGACAAAATAAATCTGTGGAGATAAATCTCACACTTATTCAATAACAAAAATATGAATTAAAATAAACTGTCATTCACCATCTCCCCTACAGGGAAGATGGGGAAAAAATTGAAGAAATAAAAGTTATCATTGAATGGTTTTAAGGTGATTTTTTTCCCCGAGAAACTCAATTTAATATCTTCCTACGAAATTATTAGGCAAATTCTTGGGAAAGACGGTCTTTCCATAAGCTTATGGAAAGATAGGATTTAATTCGAATAATAAAAGGTAAAAGGTCTTAGTTGCAATATTAAAATTTTAGTATGCAGTACTTATAAAATTTATAACCAGATTCATGCACCGAAAATTTTATATTCATTTCTTCTCATTTACACTTTAAACCTTGGTTTTTCCATGACTTATGGAAAAACCGTCTTTCAAGAGACGGACTCAAATTATTAAAGTAATTACTTAACACAAATTATGTGCAACATGCGAGTCCTTTATATTGATTGTTTGAGAATTAATAATAAGTTACACTTCTGGTCCGCTAATTGAATTATATTCTTTAACTCAGTACAAAAGTTTGTTTTAGACAACCTAATCATTAGAAGAATCATTTTATAGTTAATATAATTAACAGTGCAGTTGAATTGAAATTTTTCTTTTTCAATGAAATTATATAATAATTAAAATCTTTTAAAATATATTTTAAAATATAAATAAATTATAATCCAACTTTCAAAATTATATAAACGAGTTTTTTCATGATTAATCTAACTATTAGACTGT
Organism: Rubia yunnanensis; assembly: GCA_037428765.1. Classification (NCBI taxonomy): domain Eukaryota; kingdom Viridiplantae; phylum Streptophyta; class Magnoliopsida; order Gentianales; family Rubiaceae; genus Rubia; species Rubia yunnanensis. The sequence continues at coordinate 55,063,092 of CM075069.1, read as the reverse complement.
CTAACAAGATATTACCTCTGTTGAATTCTAATAGAAATGTAATTTATATTGTTTCACATCATGTAAATTATAATTTTACTTTTTAACATTTTTTTGAAAACTTATATATGATAGATTATGGAATTACAAAATTAAAGTGGGAGTGTTTCTTCTACTGTGCCAACAGAAAGTGTTATGATAAATATTATTATAAAATTTATTGTGCATATTTCTGTACACAGAAACTTAACTTGCAAAATTTCTGCACAGAAAAATAACAAGAACAAAGAAATGGTAGTTGAACATGAACGATAAGGATTTTATGCAAGATCATTCCCAAGCATTCTGCACCTAACAAATGTAAACACCTAGTTTCTTAGACTTTTTCTCTCTCTAGACAAGAGAGCTCTCAACTTTTCTATCGGTTCCCTACAGTGTTTCTTCCAAAATCATTTCCGTAAACAGCCCACTACCCAAACAAGAACAGCACACACCAACCAACCAGGAGCCAAGCAAACCTGAGCCTGTACCAAATAAACAAACCAAATCAGTTTTTTCCCAAAACAAATATCCCCAGTCCCCACAAATCTAAACAAACGAACAATACAATCACAGCCCCACCCAAATAAACAAATAGCTACCAAACAAAACCTTTCAGACCACGTGCACTAAACAAGTGCAAAAGACAAACAACAAAAGGAAAGCAAACAGGATGGTGGAGGATCCCATGAAGGATTGGAAAACTCTGAGGAGCACAAAGATGTCCCTTTCGGATATGAGCTCAACAGAGCAATGCATCTACCAACCAGGAGAGGCCCAATTTTCACCGATAGCAAAGTAGACTTTGAAAGGGGCTAAGTCATACTCCAAGATTCCCTAGTAGTTTATTTTCTGGACTACCGTCATTTCTCTTTACAAAGAATGCAACAACATGTAAAAACTTATTGGGGAGGTGAGGTGCAAGCCCCAATGATAAACAGAGATTCTACGTCTTCCATTTTGCTCAAAGGTCAAAGATCTTGGCCGTACTGAACAACTGCCCAGTCAACATTGCAGGAGGTGTTCTACCTCTCCATAGACCAGTACCAGAAATGGTCCTTTCCTACATGACAGTCACTAAAGTTCTCATGTGGATTGGGGAAAAATTCTGGAACTGTGGCTACAGTAGCACACGGTGGATGCAATTGTGGAGAACGCATTTGGCAAATGCGTTCTCCCTATTTTCAATTTTTTTTTACTGATTTCTTTAGGGCGCATTTGGCAAATGCGTCCTCTGTTATTTGTTTTTTTAGTCCCTGATTGAAGAGGACACATTCTCCAAATGCGTCTTCAAAAGTCCCATTGATTTTTGAATTTTCGTGTTAATGAGGATGCATTCATTCCAATCCACCGCTGATTCCCGTGTCGCCACGTCGATGAGAACGCATTTGTTAAATGCGTCCTCCAATCTGCCACTGATGTCTTTGATGTTACGTAGACGAGGACGCATTCATTGAATGCATCCTCCAATCTGTCCTGTAAGAGCCCAGAATTCCAGAATTTTCCCTTGGTTTTCACATTTGGTTTTCTCCGCCTCCTCCCCGCTCTTGTCAGAATCCTCTCACGTAGCTTTCTGATGCCGTAGTCCTTGGCTGACTCCTCCCCGCTCTCCGTTTCCAGCATTCTCCTCACCGGATCTTGTCCCAGTTTTGTTAGTTTATTTTTTTTGCTCTCCCATTTTCTATCTTCAGTCATTTTGGATCAATTTCGCTGACATTGATTTTCTCCTTGCAGCCAAACACGTCTACCGATTTTGCGTTGGAGTTTTCACCGTCGTTGACCGTCACTGACTGTCGTTGACTAACGTTGACCTCTGTTGCAATCACCTTCTCCGTGAGTTTGAGACACCCACCCAGTCAATTTTTTTACTTTCCTAAAGGTATTTGAACAATACATGATTATACGAATGTGTCGAATGATTATGTGTGATTTGTCCTATAATATTTGTTATTGAATTTGGTGTAACACTGTAACTTGTGAAGTACTTAAAAAATCTTGTTAATATGAATGTGTTGTATGATTGTGTGTAATTTGAATGATTATGTTTGGTCTGATTCTATGAAAGTGTTGAATGAGGATGCGTGACTATGTGAATTGATTATGTGAATTGTTTACTAATTTTTGTATTAAGTTTATAGTAATAGTTTTATTAGTGTGGCGGAAATGAGCACACATTTTAGGATAGTATTATAGTTTGAAAATTAATAATAGTGTATGAGGTGGTTGACCGACTATAATGGAATCTTGTACAGTTTACGATTCGAGGAGTTAAATATAAGTTGCTGAATAAAACCTTCTTTTCGAATGTCGAATTATATGTTATGTATTTGTATAATGCATTTGTACGATGTTTTTGATGGTGTACCTGTATAGAGGGGGTCAGATTAAGTTTGATTTGACTGTGGGTGTGTATTATGAACCTCTCATACCAGAGAGGAACGTGACTCTCGAAAGAAGGTTAAGCCACTCTGAGTTAGTTGATTTAATTTTCACAAGGCCTGGTATTGCAAGTGAGGGGTATCTGTTGAAAATATATTACCATTGTCCTGAGCTGAATTGGTTCGACTGTATACTATCGGTGTTATAATGTGAAAGATGACGAGTCTACCGCGATCTTCTTCGACATTGTTGATCGAATGTCGTTGTCCTCGGCAGATTTGTACATTATGGAGAAGCTGTCAAGCAGCATTGACCGTGCATGTTCATGTCGTTGTTGAGCAACATCCATAATTGTACACCTTTACCAAGTTTACCACCCCCTGTCCATTGCCAAGGTTTTGTCATTGGTGAGTCCAGCCAACCCAGTGCGTATGTTCACGTCGATTACGCTCAACTGTCCACAAGTGGTGGTATATATGGTGGGCATAATGAGGAGCCAAATGTCTTCGATGATGATTATGTGGGTGAAATTGGCGAGTCATGTTGGTAGCGATAATGATGGTGAGGAAGCGACACTTCATGAAGAAAGTGAAGATGATCGTTCCTTATTAACTGATTCGAATCCTGGGGACGATGATGAACAAGTGGTGTGCACGAAAAATGTATCCACGTCGTTCCATATTTTGGCAAATCCTGATACGGAAACCTACTTTAGGGATTATGGGGGCCCTGATGAGGATGACTATGACCCAACTAATTGTGGTGGTGAACTTACTAGTTATGTTCAAGCGATCGGTGAAGTGGCGTTGGGTATGTGATTCCAGACGAAGGCAGAATTGGTAGAATATATTTCTAGGTTGAGTTCTATGATGAATAGGGAACACAGAGTCGTGGAGAGCAGGTCACGCACATGGTATGCGAAATGCAAAGACGTTGTTCAAGGAACTGGTAATTGTTATTGGGTTGCTAGAGCCAGCAAAAAGGCTTCGCATGGCATGTGGGAGATCACTAAATGGGCAAGTAGTCATGCTTGTGTTGGTGCTGGTCGATCGCCGGGCAACATTAACCTGACATCGGTGATGATTGGCCGTTCAATTTGCCACCACATTGACGTAACAAGGTTAAAGATGTACAAGTGCATGTGAAGACGGAGTTAAATGTGACCTTTTCCTATAAGAAGGCGTGGTATGCTCGACAGAAGGCTATTGACATGGTATTCGGAACTTGGGAAAAATCCTTTGAACAGTTGCCAACATATATTGATGAGCTTGTCAGGGCTAATCCCAGCACCATTGTTAATTGGGCTGACGTACCTGATAGAATACACTGCCATGGGTGTAGGAAATTTAAGTTTGTTTTCTGGGCATTTGGTCAGACAATTGATGCATTTCGCCACTGCAGGCCAGTGATTAGTGTGGATCACACTCATTTGAGAGGTGCACACAAGGCCACGATGCTAGTTTCCGTGACGCACGACGTGAACGACTACATACTCCCCATCGCTTATGCAATTATTGACACTGAAACTAATGAGAGTTGGAACTGGTTCATGTAGAGACTGTGTGTCCACGTGGTTGGTGGTGATAGTAGGCCAATCTGTATTATATCAGATCAATATGATGGAATTTTAAATGCAATGAGACATATGGAGGAATGGATGGAGCCAGCTGGATACCACCGATTTTGCTTGCGTCATTTTCAGTCCAACTTCCTTAGTGCTGGGGGGAGGTTCAAGAATAAGCTTCTGAAGACTCTGGTTTGGCAGCTTGGTGGTGCCAGACGAGAGAGCTGGTGAAGGGAACACAAGGAGGAGTTGGAGAGTATCAAACCATCCGTTTGGGATTGGTTGATACAACATGATAGCAGTAAGTGGCCTTTGATGAGGGTGATCGACGTTGGAGAATTCTTACAACCAAATTTTTAGAGTATTACAATGACTGTTTATGGCGCGCACGACATCTCCCGATAACTACGTGTGTCAAAGCGACTTTTGAGCGAACAACTTAAATGTTTGCCCAAAGGGTTATGGGTGCCACAAATTGGAGGTAATTTCCTTCTTCATTACAGTTCTTTATGTGTTCACACACCAGTTTCTTGATTCTAAATTGATGTTGATTTGTGTAGATTCGTGTTCCCTAGTAGGATCTGGAAAAATTTAAGAAGCAGGACACTTGGGCACATGGACATATCGTCACCGTGTTTGGTCATGCGTTGCAGACTTATAGGGTTGTGACAAGGACCATTGATGGCAGCATTGGTGAGAGGCAGTACATAGTCAAATACCGGAGAAAGGAATGTACTTGTCGTGAATGGCAAATTTTCTGTTTCCCTTGTTCCCATGCATTGGCCGTCTGTCGGTATAGGCGTGACGATCCTTTTACTCTATGTGACAAGGTCTATCACACAACCACCTATGTGCAACAATATAGTCAGGGTTTTATGCATGTACGGGATTCATCACTTTGGTAATGTGCTAGTTGGAGGTTGATTCCTGATATTGAAAAGTTTCGCAACAGGAGGTGTGATCAGTTTGCAAAGAGAAGGATAAGGAATCAAATGGATGAGAGGGTGCCGGTGAATCCAGAGGTGTCAGTAGGCGAGGCCATGCTTAGTGTCATGTTTGGAATATGGAGTTTGTAAATTCTTTTGTTTTTCGAGTTCAATTGATTGTCTACATTCGTATTACGTGTATTTGTTTAAATAGAAGTTGCTGTATGATTTGGTTAAAATATTTATCACATGGAAGTATTTTTTTTCCAGGAGTTGCAGCATAATGTGCATTTGTGGAATATTTATCACATGTTGTAATATTATGTGTATTTGTGGAAATCTAGACCGATTAATTTTGACATGTGATTCTGATTGTCAATAGGGACACACCATGTATCATCCAGGACCCGTTGAGGAGGATTTTTTGTACCTTCACCAGGAGCATCATGCATGTGCAATGTACAACGGTCATTTAGAGGATGAGGCACTGTAGGTGAGGCGGTGCGATGGGGCTTACTGGACTGATCGGATACCTGATAGAGTTATGCACTATGTGCGTGAAGCTGGATTCCAGGGACTCTTAGATTCTGCACCAATTCACATTGACCATTCCCTCATCACTACCTTAGTGGAGTGTTGGAGACCGGAGACGCACACATTTTACCTGCCGATGGGGGAGACTATCATCACTTTGCAGGATGTAAGCATCTTATGGGGTCTTCCAATCGATGGCATCCTAATCAATGGTGTAGACACTAGCAGGCGTATAGATAACTGGCAGAGAGTGTGCACAGACTACCTGGGTGCTACACCAGACCCGAGTGCTATCACAGGGGGTCGCATCAGGGCCAGCTGGTTGGGAAACTTATTGCACAGTCCGTTCCCTATTGATGCTACTGAGGTACAATGTCAACAACAGACTAGGGTTTTCATTCTACTGCTGGTCAGCGGAATGCTCATGTCAAACACGTCCGGCCACCTTATCCCTTTGCTCTACTTGTCGGTACTGATGGATCTAGGTGCAGCACATCAGTACAGTTGGGGGAGTGCCATTTTGGCACACTTGTACAGGTGCTTATGTGACGCTGGAATCCCACAAGTTCAATCCATATCTGGGCCAGTACTGTCCATAATGTCCCACAAGTAAAATTGTTAGCCAATCTAGTCAGTTGTACATATTGTCCATAATGTCCTCTAATATTATATTACATTTCATTTTATTTATTGGCAGTTGTGGGCATGGTAGCGAATACCATCCATCTAACCAGCCGGACGACCACCAGTGACCGTCACGATAAGTGCTCTTGGGTCCAGGTACGTATCTATTTAGTCAAGAGACAATTGTTAAACCATTGAAAATTCCTAGAAATGGCTAATATAATTCATTCTGTTCCTCATAGGTGGAGGGCCCGGTACTATTTATCACAATCACCAATGCATGTATTGAAAGTGTACCGCGATCAGTTGACATCTCTCCATGACAGTCGGGTATAGGACAATTTGGATTTCCTTTCATTGACTAGGTGGGAATAAAGGTTTTCCTTACCTAACCGCAGCACCTACATGTTATGTCAGTTTATTTGGCAGCCATACACTGAGGATGTAGTGCAACAACTCCCGTGGTACTATACAGCCGGTAGCAACAACTAGCTACTTTGCGTTGACCTCATTTGCTGGCATGTCGTGAAGTACCATCATGTTCATTGTGTTCTCAGACAGTGTGGCCTTATTCAGCCAATACCCACCCAGTTGGTCACTAGGGATGAACATAAACTGCTTCATATTAGAGACCGTCGAGGAAGGTCAGACATGGATTGGCGTGTGGAACGGAGAAGATATTTCGATGCTTGGGAACATTGATCAGAGCAACAAGTAAACACACTTGAGTGTGCAGATCCATACACACCCGGTCGAGAATACATGGAGTGGTATTTTCGCAAGATAGTGACCCTGATAGATCAGCCAGAATGACCCCTAATAATTACGGAGGGTTTCCATGGAGACGGGGCTACTATGAAGTATATTGTATTTCCTAAATTTCTAATAGTGTTAACGAATAATACTTCAGATTTCCTCAATATTAAATATCTAACATATTTACCTAATTTATGTAGTTGCAGGCAATTACCGAGTTGCGTATCATGTCAGATATTAATTTGGACGAATGTCCCCCACGTTTCGCGGACGTTATCAGGGGAATGCATGGTGTTGCCACACACACTCTACAATATGCGCATCAACCCTCCAGACTGCAGTTTTATCAGCCATATATGCACTATGAGGAACCTCCCCCTGGTGTGAGATATAATGACATCAGAAGCCACCATTCAGCTCCACCTGGTCGACAGGGCAGTCAGAGACCGTGTGCTTCGGGCCATACAAAACACATTGGTTCATCACAAGCCGGGCCCTCAAATGCGAGTCCAGCGATTGTCGGACCATCACATAGTGGACCCTCACATGATGACACGACTACAGAAGATTTCACTGCATATCGTACTTTCACTGCTAGTCATGCCGGACCATCACATTGGGAAATCTTCCAGTATGACACGACTACAGCTAATTACACAGCATATGTCACTCCCACAGCTAGTCATGCATACATGTCGCCTACCGCTCCATTACATACAGGTAGTGTTCCAGATGTCCATTATGATTCGAATGAGGAGGCAGGAGACGATATGGAGGAGGATTTACCAGAGGAAGCTCCACATATGGACGTAGATGTATCTACTGATATGGCTGTTCCACGATGCACATCTCGCCCATACGTCCTCCCCCGTGTGGAACGGGTGGAAAGCTTGCAGAGGTCGTCATTAGTACATTACATGCCATTCAGCACTAATTTCATTACGTTTCACACGTCTTCTTCGGATATTGTACATTTCTGCTTATTTGTATTCATTCCAACTCTACGAAATAATTCATTCCTACTATATACTCAAGACTAGATAAAAAAATTGTAAATCCCACGACAAAAAATTATCGTTTCACTAATTTTTTTTAAATATCATCAAACAAACACAAGTCTACTTATGTGCAATCTTCACCAAAAATAAAAATATGAAAAATAATAACTTATACATTGTTAGATTGAAAAGAATTCATTTGTTAAATTCAGGACGCGTTTTGAAAAAAAATCATTTGTTAAATTCAGGAAGCATTTTTTAAAAATTCAGGACGCGATTTTATATAATAAATTCAAGATTAAAAAAAATTCAAGCCGATATTCAGGACACATTTTTTTAAAATTCAAGACACGTTTTTATATAATAAATTCAAGAAAAAATCAAGCCGATATTCAGGACGCTTTCTTCACGAAACTTTAACCTTTCTTCACCATTTATTCACTGAGATCCTCTGAAATTTTTGGAAAAAAAATTTATTACGCTGAAGACGCATTGAACGAGTGCGTCCCCTACCGACCGATTTTACAAAAAAAAATGTTAGGATGAGGACGCATTCAACGTCCTCTACCGATTCTGCAAAAAAAAATTTTTACAAGTTGAATTTTCTGGAAAAAAAATTTTTACTACGTTTGCAAAAAAAAAAATTAATTCAACATGAGGACCCATTCAGAGAATGCGTCCTCCATGGTGTCCAAATTTCAGAACATGCACACTTACATCCAAAATTCTACCAACATGCACCAAAAAATCAAGCATTCGTGGATTCGGATATATGGCCTCACCTTGGAGTATTTTGGCACAAAGTTTGTAAAGGTGGTAGGAGACACTCATGAAGGGGATTTTGGAGGCAGACCGCTCGATGACGCAGAGTTTGTCAGTGTTAGAGTATGGACCTGCATTCAAAAATCACTGGTTTGGATCACCATTGGCTAAGAAAGGGTGCACAAAATGTGCAGATGTTGTGGAGCCCTAGGTCACACTTACCCACAATCACCATTGATGCTAGATTTACTAAAATTGGGGCGGAACTATAGCTGGAAATATACAGAGATCTCTCCCAATATTTATACCCACCCACAATAAGAGTCCATAGGCACATGCCTATTCGAAGATTCACAAGATTCCTGTCACACCAATGCTCACATGTTCCTAAACATGCCTGATGAAGTATTTTTGGATGGGTTCAAGTACACTGAGGACATCCACCCCACACCAGAGGAGCTAGGAGGCGGAGCTGGAGTACAACCCAGAAAGTCCGCAAAGGGAGAACCAGCCACAGGAGCCCACAGGAAATAATAACCTAGAAGGAACTGATCAAGAAGAGGTGGATAGCGAAACCTATCGGAAAGAACTTGCGGATGCACAAACTCTCCTCGCAAATCTTCCAGAGGTACCGGATTTTTGGGATGACTACGAGGATGAAGGGGCCACTTTCGATGTTAATATGCATGATATTGACTCAACACCTCCATCGCAAACAGAGGAACTACCACCACAAGATGAAGAGCCGCAAGACCGGGTCATCAGAATTAGGCATATAGAAGATGGCGATGGAGATGTCATAGTGGAGAAGTTTGTGACCAACGGAGGCAGAATTATGTTCTTGCGGATGACGCGGCGGAACCAAGAACCGCCACAAATAGGGTTGAAGTCAAGCAATTCACCCTCGCTGATGGCACAGGAACAGAACCGTTCTTGACAAATGGAGTCTTCTCTGAAGATTATAACTTTTTCTTCGAATCAAAATCAAACCATATCGGAGTCGGGCTGAAGTACGGATTGCCCCTTACAATTGACATTGGTGAGCAGGGAGAGGAGACTGATGTCATTGTCAACTTGATCAGTAGCATTAATGAGGAGATATGACTCCATCTACCAAATCTGGAAGAAATAATGACACTGACGTCATAGACAAAGCAAAGGGGAAAAAAGAGGCCCCAGTAATATCAAGGCGCCAAAAAAGAGCTGCAAAAGGAAATCCCGGTATTGGCGTCGCCAAGCTGGGATTCAAATTAATGAGGCATGGAATCCTTTAAATCATCTCCCATTGAGCTCTGACTCAGAGCCATAGTATTTAATTCCAACTAGCGCACAACAAAAGGGATAAGGCAGTGGCCTACAGTCGACAACTGTGTCAAAGGATATTCAAGGAGGGGAAGGAAAAGCAAAAGAAGAGCGAGTGGCGGAGGAGAGTAATCACTGTGGAAAGAAAAAGAAGGCTGGGGAAAGGGAGCATGCGGCGATGGAAAAATCTGGTGCAGAAAGTTAGAATTTATTGCAAGCAAGTTTATATTCACTTTTATCTGATGCTGAAATGGAACCACATAACACCAACAGCTCTGCAAACCAAGCCCAACAAGCCCACCCACCACCACATACCCTTGAAACATGACCTACAAGGAAAGCATTGCCTGACAAATCTACAGGCCCAACCACAATTTAATAACCCCCCTAGGAAAAGCCTAAGCCAAAGCTCAAATTACCCAACCCTCTATACATACGAAGACCTCCTTCACTTAAATAACCCAACCCAACCAACACACATAGCCCCTCATCATGCACCAAAAAGCCCACAAAGTACCAAGAGGTTACCTGCCACGACGTACTTTAACAAAACTGATCCTGCCTCTGCCCAAGCCATTGAACCAGCCAACATAACCAAGCACCTGTTAACAACAGCCAAGTACAAGATAGTTCCATAGCCACAAGAACCCCTGCTCAGGCACCGACACAGTCGACCAAGATACACAGCAAGAACTCACCATCGACGGCGAGGAAGTGGGGGAAGAAGCCATCCCTAGTCATCGGGGACAAACTGAAAGCACAATCTATGGTCTCGATGGAACAGTCAGCAGGAAGGATCTAATTGATGCTGGAGCAACGGACATCAGTGGGCATGCCGTGGACAAGATGAATCGGGTAAAGGCCACGATTGAAGAACACCACCATGGAATGGTCGCGGCCATCACTGGAGTCAAAATCGGTGACGCCTTTGAGGTTATCGATGGACAGGCCGCCATGGAAGGCTCTGGAGTCAAAGTCGGTGATGCTCTGAGGATACCGATGGACAGGACACCGGGGCTAGCATCAGAATACCAAGATTGGTCATGGACGGTAGGACTGAACGGCCTAATTGCAAAGCACCAAACACCAGAAGGGATCTCACAGATATCTTGGCGAAGCCGGCGGGAGCACATGACAACAAAATCGCAGGTACAAGGGGAAACTCGTCGGAAAAATCCGGAGATAACAACAATGGATTGTCGGAGGAGACGCGCGAGATGGGTGGCTCGCAGATGGAGGAGAAAGGGAGAATTGAAAAAGGAAAAGGGTAATGCAAATATAACTCTATGTGTTGGAGAAAGTGCAAATATAATCCTGGGTTGTTTTTAGTGCAAATATAATCCTGGGTTGTTTTTAGTGCAAATATAATCCTGACTATTATACATAAGTGCAAATATAACAGCCATTATTTCGGCATTTATCAGCCATTTCTGGCCATTGACTGACCGAAAATGATCAAAATACCCTTCTAGCCTAATACAAAAATTTAAAAGATAAAAGTGCCCCCACCACCTATCTCTACCACCAGCCCTCCATCCCACCATTAATAGACCACCACCCAGCACCCAGCTCTGCCACCACCATCACACCTATCTCTACCACCAGCCCTCCATCCCACCACTAATCCACCACCACCCCACCACCCAGCTATGCCACCACCACCTCCTCCTCCCTGGTCGGGCCACCCATATGCCACCTCAACTAGCTGTGCTGCCGCCTCACTATCTGCCCAAATCACATATGACGAAATATTGAAACTATATTCATGTTTTCGAGTATAAGCAGTAGTACGGTAAGCCCAATCTCAATGATAATGTTCCAATATCACAAATTCACGTTAAACAACATTGAAAGAATTATTTGATAGACATGAACACTATTTATTCCACATCTGTGATTTCCGATTTGCTGGTATTCTTAGACACACCAAGTACTGAAAGCTGCGATCCCAAGGATTCACCGTCGGTCCAGCCCTCTGCTCTCTGCCCTCTGCCCTCTGACACCATCACACCACCACTTCCTCCAACCCCTCTCCCCGTTCGCCGACCACCACTACCATCATCGGTCATTTCCGGTGCTGCTCAGCCAAGTGATGAGAAATCGAGACCCATCCTAGCCCCACCTCCTCTTCTGCCTGACCGGGTAGACCATATCCATCATCTCTCGCACCTCCCGCCACCATTTTGCCATCTCTCCGTCCACCTCCATCATCCCCCCGCTCCCTCCATCATCTCGCTGCCGCTGGCCCTTGCCTTCAATTGCCTTCAATTTCTCAGATTTGAGGAATCGCCACCGCTCTCTTACCACCGCTCACCTCTCCCTCAGATTTTGGCTTCTTTCCACCGATTTGACCGATAGGACGGGAAGTACAGAGTGGAGGCTCCAAGGGTGTGAATCTGGGCGGTGGTTCTGAGCTTGTAGGCATCGTTCCCGAGCTCAACAATGGCATACTTCCACTCCGTAGGCATGAATGGTGTGAATCTGGCAGAGGTGAAGAACAGTAAATCTGAGGGAAAAGATGGTGTGAACAGTGGATCTGAGGTGAAGAACAATGGCGTGAATCTGAGGGAAAAGATGAAAAAATGATAAGGGGCATGAATGTAATAGGTTCTTTGTAATTTTGCAAATTTTTTACAGAAGGGTAAAATAGTCTTTTCATTAAATTTTGGCCTTAAACTATCAGAGAAGGTTATATTTGCACATAAACTAATTATCTAGGGTTATATTTTCACTTTCAATTATCACAGGGTTATATCTGTACTTTCATCAATTATGTAGGGTTATATATGCACTTTGCTCAAAAGGAAAAGAACTTCTATTGGTTTAAGGGGACTTAATTATGAAAGAATTCAACAGTGGGCCCCTCAACAAGGAGGAAATGGAACAAGAAATAGGGGACAATATGTAGATGCTGAAAATTCCATACCTTGGGGAGGGGTTCGAATCTCGGCATGCGCAGTGTGGAAGTATCCTCCTGTGGAGGTGCTTCTTGTGGCCACTGAGTGCATTTGAGAACCACGTACTGAACTCTTGGGAGCAGTGATTTATAGGTGTGGTGTCATTGCGACCAAGGCCCTGAGGGCGAGGGTATCGCCTTTTTGAAAATTCCATACCCGAAAATCAGACTCGGTGCACTGGGCCAATTTTCACAAAAATTAAAGTGCAAGGCAATTACAAAAGACAATCACTCAGGTCAAGGGGAGAAAAAAAAGTGCAAGGCTCACTCAGAAAAAATCAACAATAGCCACAAGATTGTTTATCAAAAAGAATTTGGAAGAAGTTAGGAGCTTGGAACTAAGGGAGGATGCCGGGTCTCAAGAAGGGAAAAGCTCAGAGCAGAGGGTATTTCATCATAAAAAATCCGAGTAAATCCAGGAACAGACAGTTTGACACACCCCCGAAGAGAGGCGATTCAGTGGGCAATGAATGAGTGGGCACAAACAGCTTGAAACACCCCCAAAGAGAGGCGATTCATGCCAATATCAGCAACACTGGGATCAAAAAAGAAGAAAGCTCTAGAGGACTTGGGAGAAATAGCCTTCCAAAAGAAGAGGAGGTTAGGGGAACCAGAGGAAACACAGATCTGCCAAACACTCGCCAAATACCCAAAAATCAACCCCACTCTTAGAGCATAATAGGGGGAGGCGGTGATCGTCAGTGCAAGAACTTATTATACTGTGATTCAGACAGTCAGGCAGATAGGAGAGGAACAAAATTGTGGTACTCCGGTGGTTGGTCTAGAACAACCACAAAGAGGTATATAAATCTACTCAGTTAGGACTGCAGAGGATTGTCACATCCTCTGATAGGGAAGATGCTCAACACCTACATCAACACGTATAACCCCAATATATTTTTTTCTTATGGAAACTAAGTGTAACAACAGTTGAAGAAATCAAGACTGGTTTCCAGAATCAAACTCAAAAGAGCTTTAGAATCAGAGAAATGAGATCAGGTTGGATTAGGGGAAAAAGGAAAAAAACATAATTGTTTGATTAACTTAGAGAATGAATGAATTACATAGTGTTTATACACAATAGACCAAGGGCTAACCATCTAACTAACCAACTAACTAAAGAGCTAGGCTAGTGATCTAACTAACTGAACAGAAAACCAACCAAAAACTATACAAACTGTCAAAAAGTGTGATCAGTAAGTTGAAATTCTGAGCACCGCCTTAAATTGAATTTGGCACCAAAACTTGGAGCTGATCTTAATCACTTTCTAGCTGCTCATGTGAATGATTAGGAGAAGAAATGACGTAATCCTTCACCCCCCTTAAGATGAGGATTCTATGAATAACTAAATTCCATCTTAGAAAGGAGAGGTTGAGCAGCTCAAGAAGGAAGAAGTTTGGTGAAACCATCAGCAAGCTGAGAGGTAGAGAACACATGAAGTTGATCAATAAACCCTAAATTGAAAGAATTCCTAACATAATGTTAATCTATCTCAATATGTTTGGTTCTTTCATGGAAGATAGGGTTTTGAGTGATGTGTAGAGAAGCAATATTGTCACACTTCAATGGAACGGGAAGAATGAATGGATGCTGCAAATCAGTGAGAAGAAAGGTGATCCACTTCAGCTCAGAAACTGTCATGGACATGGCTCTGTACTAAGATTCAGCTGAAGATTTACTAATGGTATTTTATTTCTTAGATTTCTAGAAGATCAAGGAGTCACCCAAGAAAACACAATAACCAGTCACAGATCTCCTGGTAAGTCTGCAAGTGTTCTATTCTACATCACAAAAGGCTGAAAGAGACTGAGATGATGCTGAAGGATAAAATAGTCCATAAGTAGAACAACCCTTGAGGTACTTAGCAATATGGAGGGCAGCCTTCCAATGATGATCAGTAGGTTGTTGAACAAACTGACTTAATTGGTGGACTGAAAATGTGATATCAGGTCTAGTGTATGAAAGATACAAAAGCCTACCAATGAGCCTTCTGAAAGCACCTGGATCATAGAGAAGAAGAGTGGAACTGTCTTCAAATTTCTAAGAGACTGGAAGAGAGGTAGAAGCAGCATTGCAATCAGAAAGGTGAAGATCACTGATCAAATCAGTGATGTATTTAGATTGACTCAGGAAAATGCTTGATTGAGATCTGGCAATCTCAATACCTAGAAAGTACTTAGCATATCCCAAATCCTTAATGGTAAAGAGACTGTGCAGATAAGCCTTGAAAGCATGTATATGATTCTCTGAATCTCCTGCTATCAGGACATCATCAACATAAATCAGTATCACAATGGTGTACTGATCATTCATTTTTATGAACAAGAAGTGATCATGTCTTGATTGCTGAAAACCATATACGACAAGGTGTTTAGTAAACTCTGTATTCCATTCTCTAGATGCTTGTTTGAGGCCATACAGAGACCTCCTCAACCTATAAACCTGACCATGCAAGGCCTTATCATAACCCTGTAGTGGTTTCATATAGAGTTCTTCACTGATATAACCATACAGAAAAGCATCGTTGATATCTATATGATGTAAAAGCTAGCCCTGTAAAGATGTTATGGCCAATAACAACCTAACTGTAACCTGCTTAGCCACAGGAGAGAATGAATCAAAATAATCAACACCCTCTATTTGAGAAAAACCCTTTGCCACCAGCTTGGCCTTATATCTTTCAACTGATCCATCTGCCTTGCATTTTATTTTATAAACCCATTTGATGCCAATGGGTATCTTTACTGCAGGTAAATCAACTAGATCCCAAGTATTGTTAGATTCAAGGGCATCTAGCTCATCCTTCATGGCATTTACCCAATGTTGGTTGCTACTAGCTTGACTATATGATTGTGGTTCATAAATCCTTGATAGCTGAGACTAGAAACTCATGTGTGCAAGAGAATAGGTAGGAAAAGGAAAAGAAATTTCAGAATCATGAACCCACAAAGTCATTCATCCAGCAAGGTCTTGATCTAATTCTAGCACTTTGTCTAGTGTGGTTAGGGGAAGTAGGAATGTATGTATCATGTCTAATTGGACTCAGACTGATTCTAGGAGATGATGGTGCATGATTAGGTGAGGAAGGAGAAGGGTAATTTGGAATAGAAGGATCGATACATGATTCAGGATGATGAGAATCAGAAGGAGAATCAAAAGAAATGTTCTGATATGGCACATCAGGAATATGATCAGAAGGAGGTATAGGAAACATTATTTTGTTGTGATCAATTGTGTGATCCTGAAATAGAGCATCAGTGGTTTTATAGGGAAAGAGATTATTATAGAAAACAACATCCCTGGCTACAAAAATCAATTTAGTCAGAAGATTATAGAGCTTGTAGCCCTTTTGTGTGGCAGAATATCCTAAGAATATGCAAAGAGTAGACCCAGGACTGAATTTGTGCTTATTTGGACTGAGATTTGTGGCATAACAAAGAGAACCAAAGACTTGCATTTGAGATATATCAGGTGATTTTGGAATAAGATTTCATAAGGGGATTTCCACTGTAAAACTGAGGATGGTAGTCTATTCATGATATAGGTAGCAGTGAGAATTGATTCTCCCATAGATGCAAAGGTAGGTTTGATGGTGCATGAGAGACCTGGCTATTTGAAGGGATGGTCCTATGTTTTCTCTCAACTACACCATTCTTCTATGGTGAGTATGAGCATGATTTTTTATGCAAAATTCCTAAAGAGGCCAATAAATGAGAAATAATTTTGTTTATAAACTCAGTGCCGTTGTCAGTCCTAACTTTTCTGATCTTGGCATCGTACTGAGTTTGAAGCATATGAATGAAAGCTTTTATGATGAAAGGAACTTGATCTTTGGTTCTGATAAAAAAGGTCCAAGTGGCTCTACTGTAATCATCCACAATGGTAAGAAAAGACTGAGCTCCATTATTGGTTTTGACTCTAAAAGTTCCCCATAAATCCATATGGAGAATGTCAAAAGGAATAGAACTATGATCATCCTTGTCTGGAAAAGGTACACTGGTTTGTTTAGCAATGGGACAAATATTGCAAACTGTATTCATGTGTGGGAGATGCATATGTTTCATTACAATTTTAGATGGATGGCCTAGTTTATTGTGCAAGTTTTCTAAGTCATTATCAGAATGATTATGTACAAAACTGAGTGCAGAATGGATATGTAAGCGCCTCATTCAAGTGAAGCTAAGCATTTCTTAATGACTTCAAGATGAAAATATTTCTTGTTTAAAATGTACAGACCATTGCTCTCAGTAGTAACCCCTAGCACAGTGTTAATCATGTGGTCCTATATTAAACATACATGTGGATAAAATTTGAGATAGGCCTTAGAGTCTTGTGTTATATTCTAAACTGAAAGAAGATTGAATTTGAAACTCTTAACAAACAAACAGTTCATTATTTTAAGTTAATTATTCAACTTGATAAAGCATATGGCATCTATGAATACCCTTGAATGATCAAGTAAAAAATATGTATCTTATTAGGTGTTGGACTGAGTGTGTGAAATAAAGAAAGAGTGTTGCACATATGAGAAGTGGCTCCACTATCCAAGATCCAATCATCACTTTCAAAGCAAGTAGAAGCATTAGCAAAATGAGTAATGAGGCTACGTGAGAAATCAAAATGTGCAAAATTGATCAAATTTCCTGATTATGCACCTTGCTCCTTTCCTTTTCCTTTCATCAGCTTTCCAAATTCCATCTGGATCATACTAGAAATCATAGCCTGCATATTTCCAATGTTCTTCTGCTCACCAACATCATTGGAAGCTCCTGGTCCAACTGATTGATCATTCTCATCCCCAAATCTTGAAGCATTAACAACATTTGCATAAGGCTTGTTCTTCACTTTATTAGGACATGGCCACCAATTAGGATATCCATGAAGTTTGAAGCATGACTCCTTCAGATGACCACTTCTATGGCAATAGTCACATTTCAGCAGTTTCTTTGCTTCTGCATCCTTCTTCCTCTGATTACACTTCCATGCAACAACCTGACTTGAACCAGGTTTACCATCATTTCAGCCGACTGACTTATGCCTTTCATCAGGTTATTTTGAACACTTCTCTGCTATTCTTGCTTTCTAAGCAGAGAATATGCTTTTCCAACAGTTGGCAGAGGATTCATTACCATAATCTCTAAGAGCATCGAATTCATCATTCAATCCAGATAAGAACTGTTGCATCCTATCCTGATTAGCCTGTCATTCTAGTTTCTCAGAAAAACCACAACTACACCCACAATGACAGCAAGTGCATTTGATTCTAGGCCTAATCACATCAATCTCATCCCAAATTTCTTTCAGACTTAAAAATACTGAGCAAATGAATCAGTACCTTTTTTAACTGCATTTAGATTTGTCATTAACTGGTAGAATATAGGTCCATGACTTACTGAGTACCTCTCTTCAGCTTCATCCCTAGTTTCTTGGCATTAGCTAGGAAAGCAAAGCTAGCAATATCCTTGCTGATCGAGTTCCTGATCTACGAGACTATTGTGGAATTAGCTTTCATCAAGATCTGCAGCTTTGGTGAATTAGCACCAGGCTTAGGCAAATATCTGGTGATGAATTGCAGGTTCCCCCTTGGTGAGAGAGCTATGATCATAACTTCTCTCCAAATCACATAATTATTTTAAGTCAGGAGATCTGAAACGATTACAAGGCTTGCATGATCAGAGGATCCAAGTAGCAGTGAATTATCAAGTTTGATTCTCCCAAATCCACCCGTATCAGTAACAGGAGGATCATTTCCTCCATTTCCATTAACTGAATGAGTACTTATAACTGGGATAAGGTTTTCAAGAAATTAATTGAAGATTAGTGGATTAAGAGCCTAAGAGCTCTGATACCATGAAGAAATCAAGACTGATTTCTAGAATCAGGCTCAAAAAAGCTTTAGAATCAGAGAAATGAGATCAGGTTGGATCAAGGAAAAAAGGAAGAAAACAGAATTTTCTAATTAACTTAGAGGATGAATGAATTACATGGTGTTTATATACAGTAGATCAAGAGCCAATAATCTAACTAACTAACTAACTAAAGAGCTAGGCTAGTGATCTAACTAGTGGAACTATTAACCAACCAAAAACTATACAAACTGTACAAAAAGTGTGATCAGAAAGTTGAGATTCTGAGCACTGCCTTAAACTGAATTTGGCACCAAAACTTGGAGCTGATCTTGATCACTTTCCAGATGCTCCATGAATGATTGGGAGAATAAATGACATAATCCTTCAGCAATAGAGTAAGTAAGTGGCTTAATAGGTCGTACTTTAGTCAATGGGAAGTAGTAGATGCAAGAGGCACTAGCAGAGAGCTATGCGTAGCCTGGTCCCAAGATATTGTAGTATCGGTAGTAAAAAGCTGCCCACATTTTTTATGCTATAAAAGCACGATTGTCCAAGGCGATGAATTGATGTTGATCCTTGAGTACAAGCACACCAATAAACCACATAGGAAACCAGTGTGGGATAGCATAGAGATGCTTCTCCAGCACACCAACTTACCAGACTCATGACGGGAGATTTCAATCAAGTCCTTGACGACGAAGACAAGTTAGGAGGAAGACCGGTAATGGAATAAGAAGCAAAAGATCTGAACAAGCTGCTTACAAGGGGAAATATGAAGGAGCTAAGGAATAGTGGTCAATGGTTTACTTGGTCAAACTATAGGAAAGGTAAAAAACTCATCTTCGAATGGCTGGACCGAGCATTTGCAAACCCATCTTGGACAACAAAGTTTCAAAGATATCGCTATCGCCTCATGAACCACACAATCATGAGATCGGACGATGGGGCTCTCACCTTAAACACACATCCAAGGAGAAGAGCAAATCAAAGAACAAACAAAAGGTTCAAATCATTTAGGGTGAGATATGACCGCACAAAGGAACTAGTGCGACGTATCTAGAGACCAGTACAACATAATATAGTTTAGATACAAGGATCTCCAAGGTCACACCCCCATAAGGAACACAACAACATGGTAGCAGCTTTCAACAACAAAGTGTCGAGCACCACAGTGTGGCTGCACAACTGGGAAAAGAAAAATGTGGGAAAACTAAAGTATAGGATAAGGCAGATGAAAGAACAACTGGGTGCAAAGCAGCAATAGAAGAATGAAGACGGTATTCATGAAAAATCTGCAAAGCTTGATAACCTACTAACTCAATAGGAGGGTTACTGGAAGCAGAAGGCAAAGACAATCTGGCTGAAGGAGGGCGACTACAAAAGTCTTTCACCAATGGGCTCAAAGAAGGAAAGGCAGAAACTATATACTGCAACTTAATAATGCAGGGGAGTTGATAGCAAAGCTAGATGATCTACAACAATTGGTCTTCCAAATGTAAGCGTGGTATTCATTAATTAGTCATTTATGCCAGCGAATGCTTTTGGTTAGTCTATCATGCGGGATATTTTGAACCTCTTAAACAAGAGGGTAGACACTATCCAACAGAGTCAGCTGGAGAGACAAGTCACGACACAGGAAATCAAAGCGGTGATATTCCAAATGGAAGGCCCCAGGCCTGGATGGTTTACCACCGGGGTTCTACTAACACTACTGGCCAGTAGTAGGGGACGAGATAACAAGAGTTGTATAACGTTTCTTCTCAACAACATCGATGCCACTGGACTGGAACCAAACCAATCTTGTTTTAATACCAAAAAGGAGAATCCCAAAAGAACCAACCGACCTGCGCCCAATTAGTCTATGCAAAGTCACGTACAAGATCATAGCCAAAGTCCTGACCAACAGGATTAAAAGGGTCATGGGCCATCTCATCTCGGGCAACCAATTGGCGTTTGTACAAGGCAGATCAATTGTTGAGAACTCTCTCATAGCACATGAAGTCATTGAGCACATTCGCAAGAAGAAAATAAGAAAACAACCAATGGCAGCAATGAAGATTGACATGAGTAAGGCATACGCTAGAGTATTGTGGGAATTCCTTAAATAGATGATGAGAAGAATGGGATTCCCAACTAAATGAATAGGATGGATTATTTAGTGTATCACCACGGTATCATACTCCATAAAGTTTAACGGAACGGTCTCCGATTCGTTCCAACCAAGACAGGGCTTGAGACAGGGGTGCCCTCTATCACCGTTTCTATTCATCCTATGTCAGGAAGCATTCTCTTTGATGGTGACATCTCAAAACTTCTAGGAGTTCTGCCCGAGGGTCAAGATAGGAAGAGCAGTCGAGCCAGTATCACACCTAATGTTTGCAGATGACTGCATCCTTTTCTTCAACATCACTGAAAGAGGATCACGAAAAATGGCACAAACATTAAACTCATTTGTAGCATATTCAGACCGATGAATAAACTATCAGAAGTCAGCTCTCCTAGTCAGTTCCAACACAGACCCAGTCACAAAGGAATGGATATGCCAGACATTTAGGGGTTTCGAGGATCTACTCCAACAGAACTTTCTGGGACATGAGATGAACTTCGACGGCCTAAAAGTAGCAATTTTTGGTAAATTGATTCAAAGAGTCAAGGCTAAAATGGAAAAATGGAAGTTGGCAGACCTGTTAGTCACAGGAAGGGTGACACTAAGCAAGCATGTCCTTGCATCAACAACACAGTATACCCTTAGCACTTTCCTAATCCCAACCACGGTGGAAAAAAGAACATATAGCCACTTGTCAAGATTCATATGGGCTAGAGACACTGATGGGAGTGGGATATTCTGGAAATCATGGGAGTGTATGGGTCAATCCAAGTGGCAAGGGGGTTAAGGTATGCGTTCCACGAAACAGATGAACCTAGCCTTGTTAGGAAAACTAGCCTGGAAAATCATCACTGACAAGGAATCTTTTTTTCTCTAAACTACTCATCCAAAAATACTACAGTAAAGAGGATTTTTTGGATGTCAAGTTGAAGCAGGGAGCAACCTGGGGATGAAGGGGTATACTATGGGCTTGGGACTTTATCAAACAAGAACTCAAATGGCAAGTGATAGATAGGCCGGACATCAACATCCAAGAGGAGTGGATCTCAAACCACAGAAACCCGTTAAGGTATACCTTTACTCAACTTCAAAGTTGGCGATCTAATTGACACTGGAAAACAATGGAGGATTCCACTACTAAGGTTTTTTTTCCAACCGGAGATAATCAAGGACATAACTAGTATTCACATCCCACTAGCCCCACCGGGTCAAAAGGATTATAAGTTCTAAGACAAAGATTGGTTAGGCAAGTATACCGTCAAAAGTGGGTATCATGGGACATGGAACACCAAGATCAGTCAGAGATCGTCCAACTCAGTCGTGATGCCAACCACTTGGGATGAATAAAAATTCTGGAAAAAATTATGGTACTCAAGGACACCAGAAAAAGTAAAGTTCCTAGTCTGGAGACTAATTCATAATGCAGCACGAATAGGCCCGGCCTTAAGAGTCAGAGGTATGGAGGTATCCCCCATCTGCCAAATGTGTCTTGCGAAATCCAAAACACCCTCACACACGATTCTAGAATGTGAATTTGCAAGGAAAGTCTGGAGAGCATCTAGGCTGGGGTTTGACTTTGGGTGAGGGAATCCCCTACAATTGAAACAATGGCTATGCGAATGGTTTAAGGTCGCATCGGAGAATGATGCTATTGAACACACATGTATAATATTTTAGGAAATCTGGTGCACAAGGAACAAGGCAACCCTAGAGCAGCTGAGACTATTCGTTGAAGTTACCCTAGCTATCGTCAAGACAACAAAAGCAAAGAAAGGCCAAATACTGCAGTTACAAAAACGTCCAGCAATAGATCCCAACACTCAATCCTACCAACTGGAATAAAGGTTCAATCAACCCGACCAGGAAGCGACAAGAGAGCCTAGGAGGGCCATCGTGGGAGATATGCACCTGATATTGCAAGAACGAGAGGACCACACTCAAGAATACACTAACTGGATAAGGATTGATACCGATGCGACCTTTCGACCATAGGATGGCAAGGCAGTAACAACATGGTGTGGATCACAAGGGGGAAATGGGAATAGCTAGCATGTTTTGCGATTAATTCAAGCACTGTCAGCGGTCCGAGCACTGTTAGCACTGTCAGCACTGTCAGCACTGTCAAGCACTGTTAGCAAGCATACACGAAGCAATATCAAGCGCAAGGCATAGAGCAGCAACACACACCTGGATTTGGATGGATAGCGAGATGGCGCTGAATCACATTCAGAATTTCCCAAATGTCCCGCCAGGACTGAAGGGTTTAGTTAGTAGTATAATTATGCTAGCAATGGTTGTTTATGGAGCCCATGTTATGAAAGTTTCTAGGCTAGTGTAGCAAACGCCCATAACTTGGTACACGATGTAATAGGCAGCCACAACCACCAAATTCTAATATAACAACCCAACTACTTGCTTAAAAAAAGAATTTTATGCGGATTATTTACTGGATTAATGTGCACATTAAACACACTTTAATTGCATTTCCTATGAAAATTTCAAAATAATTATAATATTAATTTTTAAAAATAAATAAGGAAATGAAATGTGTATGAACTATTTACTATGCATCAATTGCATGCATGACACATAGACTTTTTTCTTTTATGATTGCTCCTGTTTCTCTCTTCTTGCATTGTTTTTCCCATTATAAAATTTTCTATTCTTGTCAATCCACTTTTGTTTTAAAAATGTGTGTGTGAGTGTGAAATTCATTCTAAAATAATAAGTACAGAATAGGTAATCTTAAAAGTAGAAAATGGTACTCTATATGTCCCAACAATTTTTGCAGCAAGAGAAAGAGAAACTAAAAACTCTGACCACAGTAAAAGACAATAATACCCTTCATCTATCTCACCATCATCCTTACACTCGCCCCCACCAGGCGTACCACCACCTCAGCCGCAACCCTTCTCCACCTCCACCACCTACAAAACCACAACATTCACTGTACCACTTTCACCCAAATCGAATTCAAAAATAAAAAACCTCAATTCCGAAACAATCCTAGAAGTCAAAACTCACAATATCAAATCCAAAATCTCATTTTAATTTAAAATCAACAACAATCGACAAAAGAATAACCAAATTGGTCCCAAAGCCAGGTTCCAAATCAAACTCATAGGCTCAGCCATAAATCCCCATAAGCGACGGAGATGAGATGGTGGTGGGTGAGATGCAACGTAGATGGTGATGGGTGAGATGCAACAGAAGGAGATGGTGATGGATGAGAAGATTGTGACGCAGGGGAGAAGATATCGATGGAGATGGCGACAGAGGAGAGAAGATATCAATGGATATGGCGACAGAGGAGAGAAGATATCGACGGAGATGGCGACGGAGGGAAGAAGATGCGATGAGCTATGGAGGAGATGGGAAATAGAGAGAATGAAGGAGACAGGGCTAAGGGAAGCGGGTGGAGTGAGGCAAAAAAAGGGTTTTATGTGGGCCTGGGTAAATATTTATAACTTTGAGGGCAATGAAGTCTTTTTCATTGCATATTTTTTTTCCAAAGTGGAAAGTGTGCAAATTCAATTGGGACATCCCAAACAGGAAAATGTGGAAATACAGCTGGGACGGAGGGAGTAAAGGATATGAATTGAATGAGTGGTTTCTTGAAAAGCAGGAAATAGTAAAGAATTATGCACCTCTGCATGAAATGGCACATCCTTTTGTAATAATTTTAATATACTTCAGTTTAAATTTTGTAACACAAAGTCTTGTTTTAGATCGATTAACCATTAGACGGGCTCATCTAATAATTAATGTGACTAATGGAGTGATTTTATGTTTATTTTTATTTATTGTAACGAGATTCCAACAACTTTGAAAATATATCATAATGTATAAATAATTATAATTTGACCCTAAAAGTTATTAAAACAAAAAAATTAGATGTTGGTCCCACCGTTAGTTGATTTAACATGAGACTTTCTCGTTTTGTGCAAATTGAACGGGGGAGAAGAAGGCACAAATTAGAGAGAACAAAGTGAATATAGGGTTTGGATGTTTAAGAGGGTCAAAACAAATGTTTTATTTATCTTTATTTTTTAGTTACAAGGGTATTCGGTCATTTCCAGCAACTCCGGCAAATTACAACCTTAAAAATCAATCCTTGTGTTTGAATGTTGATAATCCTGAACAAACAAAACCTTATCTAACTATTTGGAATGTTCATCTGGTTCGGAATCACGAAAAGCCACCATTGTAAAAGATTCTAATTCAAACAAATGAGAAAGGTTATTTCTACGATGATTGTGTGCCAAAATATCTTCAATTCCAATTATTTATCTTCAAGTATCACTGTCCTTTCCGCTCATTTTAGTTGTGCATCCACTTTTGTTTCCGCTCATGGTCCCCTGCTGCACAAAAGCTAGAAATCTCCTCCTCTTTTTTCTTGAGGTAATTAAGATATCTTGCTTTTAGCTCAAAATACGATAGTTTTGTTACGCCATAATATCTTTTTTTTTTTTTTAAATAAAAACACCCTAAGGTGGGGGAGTTATGTATTGGGTTCCCCATGCCCTATATCAAAAGAAACAGAATGTACATGAGTTTGTCAAGGTCCCTAGACTAGAGGCAACAATGTTGTCTCCAAAAGTTAACCTATTTATATGTGCATCTATACTATGTAAAATAAGTATCTGAAGAAGTTGCGATCCGAGGGAGAAAATCTCCACCCCTTGTGTTAATTTTCTCCCTCGGCCAGGCAACTTCTACATGTAACTAATGTTCCATCATATCCCTGTTAGAATTAATGCAGGTACTGGGAGAAAATTCCATCATATCCATGTTAGAGGTAATGCAGGTACTGGGAGAAAGTTCCTTCACATTGATGGACCAGTTTAATCTTCTTCTGTAAAATCATATCCGTACCTGCATATTTGAAAACTCCATCAGCAGTATCAATTCGAATT
Source organism: Rubia yunnanensis (assembly GCA_037428765.1). Lineage (NCBI taxonomy): Eukaryota > Viridiplantae > Streptophyta > Magnoliopsida > Gentianales > Rubiaceae > Rubia > Rubia yunnanensis. The sequence continues at coordinate 55,037,400 of CM075069.1, read as the reverse complement.
GATGTTACGAACTCGGATGGAAGGCAAGGAATGTTTATCTAATGTAATAAGACCAGTAATATGCGTGGACAGATTAGCTAAAGAAAAACCCGGTTGAATATGGTTTTTGGCAAGAGCATCAGCAACAAGGTTCCCCTCTCTAAACACATGCTGGAGCTTAGCCTGGCCTAACAAAGCCCTGGCTTTATAAACTTTGTCAAAAAATTCCCATTGAGCATTGTAAGGATCATTAATCATAGAGACAGCCAGTTTTGAGTCCGATTCAATTACATGTGTGTGATTCAGGTGAGGGAAAATGTGGTGAGCATATAATATTGCCTCTATTTCTGCTGAAAGGGGAGAATCAGCTAACACAGTAGCAGAAGAAATCAGAATTGGGCAAGCAGAAGAATCCCTAGCAATAAGACCCATTGAAGCATTACCATTAGACCAAGATGCATCAACATTTATTTTTATAGAACCATGTCCAGGCCTTTCCCAAATAATCTTTGCAAAATTTGGCTTAGGGGGGGGTCTAGATAGGGTAACAAGTTGTCTAAGTGAGGAAGATACATGACCAGTTGTTGTCAATTTACCAGGATATACCAAAAAGGTTAGTTTGATCAGTTCTTCAACCTCCTTGCAGATAACATTCAGTGAAAAAGGTTTATTATCAAAGATGAGACCAGTTCTAGCCTTCCATAGGCTCCAACAAATCAAGGATGGTAAGATGTTGCAATAAATCTGTTCAATTTTTGTTAAATCTCTGCAATTCCAAAACATGTAGAATCTATGTGAAATAGCTTGCAGAGGATTTAGGTTGAATTGTAACAGAGCTGCAAAATTAGTCCATACTGCCTGAGCTAAATTGCAGTTCACAAAGAAATGTTGGATGGAATCAGAGTGTTTGCAGATAGGGCATTTAGATGCAAGACTAAAGCCACATGAAATAAGCACCTCATCAAATGGGAGAAAAGAGTTTAGTAATTTCCATGTGAAAATCAGAATCTTTGTTTGCACAGGTATTTTCCATAAGAAACAGTTTGCTAAAGAATTACCTGTCTGTGAGGTTAAGGCCTTATAACATGATTTGAATGTGAAGTTACCTGAGTAGTCAGCTTTCCACACCATTCTGTCTTCCCTATCATTAGTTATTTCCACCCCCTGTAAAAACTGAAGAGTATCATGTCCCAAGAAGGAGGAAATCTGATCCAGAATAGAGTTTCTATTGTTGATAAAATCTGCCACACTGATGTAGGGCATCAGGGATATTACATTTTCTGGGACATGGTTTATGAGGGGACCATGTGGACACCAGTTGGCTAGCCAAAAACTACAGCTCCCTTTCCCATGTATGATTAAGGAGTTAGACTCAGCAAAAGTGTTGGTTAAACTGATCCTCTTCCATGTGACAGATTTCCTATGGGTTATAGGGAGTGCCCATATGAATTTAGCCCATAATGCAGTGCCTTGTTGAGACTTCCACCACAGTTTACAGGAGCAAGAATCAACAATTGCCGTAATGGATCTAAAACCAAGGCCATTAAACTTAGTAGGCTTAGCAAGATGTATCCATTTTTTCCATACTCTATTATTTTTGTCCTCTGTTTTCCCCCAAAAGAATCGAGCCAATTTTTTCTCAAATAATTTAATGGTTCCTTTGGGTGGATTAGTTACTGTCCATATATGTTGAGGAATAGAGTAGAGACAAGATTTAATTAAGACCATTTTCCCCCCATTACTTAGCCATTTGTTTTTCCAATTTTGCAGCTTTTTGTCCATGTTGGCTAGCAAAGGTTGGTAATATCTCCTAAGAGTTCTACCTCTGAAAATTGGGCAGCCTAAATATTGAAAGGGGAAGGATCCTTTTTTCATTTGTAAGACAGCTTTAACTTGATGAAGCTTAGCATTGCTTGCCCTTTTACTTAGATAGAATTCAGACTTGTCAAAATTGATTTTCTGTCCCGAAGTGTATTCAAAAACTTCAAGGAATGCCTTGATCTTAATTAAATTGGACTTTGAAGCTTGCATGAATAAAATGGTGTCATCAGCATAGCTTAGATGGGACACTGAAGGAATGGATGCAGCAGTCTGAAAGCTAGCTAGCTTATTAGTATGAAATAGGAAAGCTAGACTCCTTGAAAATGCTTCTGAAAATAGATTAAATAGGAAGGGTGATAGAGGATCACCTTGTTTAATGCCCCTAGATGCCTTGAAATAACCTGCAGGATTACCATTGACTAGAACAGAAAAGTATGCTTGAGACAAGTTATTAAAAACTGCTTTTAAAAACTTCCCACTGAATCCAAACTTAAGCAAAATATGTTTAAGGAAGTTCCAACTAATTCTATCAAAAGCCTTTCTTAAATCAAGCTTAAGTATACAGTTTGGGGTTCTGTTTTTCTTATCCAAGAACCTAAGCATTTCCTGTAAATATAAAATATTATCCGAAATGTCCCTGTTCTTCATAAATGCAGTTTGGTTAGGTGAGATCAACCTCTCCATGTAAGGTTTTAGCCTTTCCATTAAGATTTTAGAGCAGATTTTATTCAGTACATTAGAAAGGCTAATGGGTCTAAAATCATCAAAGGAGGAAGGGGTAGTCTTTTTTGGAATCAGTGTAATCCAAGTGCTAGTAATGCCCCTAGGCATAGCTGTTCCATCTATGAAATCATTAATTGCAGAAATCAGATCATCTTTAATGATATCCCAACACTTTGAGTAGAATTTAGGTGAAAAACCATCCGGACCTGGACTACTATTTTTTTTCAGTCCTTTTACTACTCTTTCTAGCTCAGATTCAGAAACTAATGCTGCCAGACTTTGGTTATCACTGTCTTGAATAATGTTTGGGATCTGACTTAGGAAATGAGGATAATATGTCATATCAGATTCCTGTGTGGGTTTAGTCAGTAAATCAGTGAAGTATTCAACAGCTACATTCTGGATTTCTACCTGGGAGTTAATCCAATTACCAGCACCATTTTTTATTTTTGTGATTTGCAACCTACTGTTTTTCTCAATCACAGTCTTGTGAAAGAAGTTAGTGTTGTTATCCCCCAGTTTATGCCATTTAAGTCTTGCCTTTTGTTTCCAAAACTTTTCTTTTTTCCTTTAAAGCTTTTAACAGTAATGCATTTTTCTCATTTAGTATGGTTCTTTCCTGAATTGTGGGATTAAGGTCAAAGATAGTTTCTTGAGATCTTAAAGCCTCCTCTGCTAGCTTGACATTAAGGTCAATATTACCAAAACTGACCCTATTCCAATTCTTAAGAACTTTTTTTAACCTAATGAGCTTTAGGTAAAACCTAAGCATACCTGTTTCAACCATTGGTAAATTCCAGCATTCCTTAATTATGTCTTTAAACTCCATTCTGAGAAACCATGCATCTATAAATCTAAAAGGTTTTGGATTTATAGATGTTAAAGAGGAGATTTGGAGAAGAAGAGGAGAGTGGTCAGATGTCTGCCTATTTAGGATTTGAATGGAAGAGGCAGAGAATCTTGAGTTCCAGGAAATGGTACACAGGCCTCTATCTAGTCTTTTAGAGGTCGGGTTTCTAAGCCTTGCATTGCACCAGGTAAAAAGGTTACCAACAGTGTTTACTTCCTGTATCCCATTTAAGTTAATCCATGAGTTAAAATCCCTAATACTACCAAGTGCTGGGGAGCAAGGGCCTCTATATTCAGTTAGGGAAGTTATTGAATTAAAATCACCAATGAAAATTATATCCCCTTTAGAAATAGGGGCCAGATCAGTCCATAGTGTCTTCCTACCTTCCCTATTCCTAAGGCCATATATAAATACAGCCTCCATATGCCAGTTGAAGGTATGATGCAAGACATTAACATGCATGAACTGTTCATGAGTAGAAAGCAATGTAACAGAAATAGAGTTATTCCACATTAACCATATTTTCCCATTATACAAAGTGAGATTATGAGTAAAGTGGAGTTTCTGCATATATGATTGACAAGAACTGTTGTCATGCATTGGTTCTATGATACACAACATCTGAATTTTCTTAATCTTACATAAATTAGCTAATCTAAGCATTGATGTGTCCATGCCTCTAATGTTCCACACTAACCAATTTACATGTGAATTGACTAACATTGTTCACCTGATTTGGCACTTTTTGTTGCTGATCTCAGCATCATCCTATTTAATTGACTCAAATAATTATTTTTCTTTAGTTTAGCCTTACCTTGTTGCATACCTGTGTTGGAAGGAGAAGTATTGACTTGCTGGTTTGGAACATCTTCCATAGGTTTAAGTTCCTCAGCAACAATAGCTTCTTTCTTGGAACCATCCTCCAAATTCTGCAAAACAGAAAACCTGTTTGCCCTAATTCCAGGCTGTGAGAGCACTAGATTGTGATTTGGGCTGTACATAGGAATAGAAAAGGATCCTATCTGAATGTCATCTTTAGCATATGTCATAATAGGTGATTTGTGGGTAGCAGTGTCCCTTAACAGCCTAGATATAGAGCTGTCAAAGTTATCCTGAGTGTGTGAGATGGCATTAGGAGAGCTCTGGATATTAATGGTACCCTGTGGGGGGGGGGGCTATGTGATATGTTGTGTTCAGATCCACTAGATGTACCAATGTTCTTGTTAATCTGATGTGATAGAGATTGATCTTGAGAGTCAACTATTAGGGGGGCCTTCTCAAATTTTTTCCCAGTTTGTTGCCATTTTGATTGGGATATAAGTGGCTCTAGGGTTGTATCCTGGATTAGATCTTCTTTAGGCATATGCTTAGCCTTACATTGGGGCAAAGAGTGTCCAAGTTTCAAGCAATAATCACAGTACAGTGGCACATCCTCATATTCCACCTTATATTTCCTGTTATTGGTTACAGAACCAAGCCTTATAAAGTGATTCATTGGTTTTTGGAGATCCATTTCTACACAGAATTTAATGGCAGAAGGCCTGGTTAGCATATCTGTGGCCAAATCATTCTTAATGAAACTGCCAAGACTATTCCCAATTGCTTCTATAGAGGCTGAGTTATAGTAGTATAATGGGACTTCACGAATTGTACACCAGATTGGAACAATTGGAGATTCAATATGAGTAGAAAATTCAGGTGTCCATTTCAGGATTTTCAGTGAGATGCCATTAAGGTTCCAAACACATTTCATCCAGCATCTTTGATAATCATTAAGCAATTCAAACCTAATCAAGACATGTTTGAAATCGAGTGAGCCTAATTGATACTTACCTTCAAAACCCATCGTTTTGAAGGCCTGTTCCAATAGCTCCATCGAAATTCTGCCCCTGGTAAACTTCCCCACAAGTGCATTTGAGTAATGCGCGGAGAGCGTTGCAATCTGTTCCTCCGAGTACAAACAAGATGGGTCACCCAAGTGGTTTGTTTTGGGAGTGATTTCTGGGTTATTAGGCAGATTTTTGGACAGAGGGGGAGCTTTGATTTGTAGAGCAGCGGCAAAGGTTTTTGGTGGTGTTTGGTCATTGGCGTTCGCGGCCATGATGGCCTCCGGTGATGAATTCAGCAGCGGCAAGAAGCCGTTACCGGCAAGGAGCCGTTAATGGCAGCGGATAGCTTAAGAAGGTACTGGTTTCCGTTAATTGGGAAATGTGCCTGAGAGAAAAGAAGGAGAACGAAATTAATATATAAAAATTATACGCCATAATATCTTCGTGCTATTTATGTGTTTGTGCACAGAACATGCAAGAATAGGCCTTTTTTTACATTTTCATTTTAATTAAGTTCATTTTCATTTTAATTAAGTTGATATATTTTTCATGAAATGAAATAAAGTACGTAAAGTAGTTGGATGCATTAAAATTATTATAATTTTTTGAAAAATGTGCGATCGTATATTTTTTCTGAAAGTGTCAAAACACATTTGGTTCTTTGAAAATGCAAAAATGACACTAAACTCGTCTTAAAAAAAGCCAAAATGACCCTAAACTCATCGGTCTTTGCCATAGTTGTTGGAAATGACTGAATACCCTTGTAACTAAAAACTAAAGATAATTAAAATTTATGTTTTGCCCTCTTAAACATACAAACCCTATATACATATTGTCCCCTCCAATTTGCATCTTCTTCTCCCCCGTTCACTTCTTCTTTGTCTTCCTCATTCCCCCAAACTCGTGGTCGGTGCCACAGGTGCTTACCGCCGACACCACCAACCCAAATTGAAGAAAATCGAACTACAGACTTAAATTAAAATGGAAATGAAAAACCAATTTCCATTGGTGGTGGCACCCATTGCCAAGTCTCCCCCCGTTGAATCCAGAACCACTGCCAATTTTTGTGAGAGCTTTTTAGGGCTTTTAATGGAGTTGTTGATTAGTGCTTTTTGGACCTTGGGGTTTTTAAGGTGGAGGCAAAGATGCGATCAGAAAAGTAGAGGTTGATTAGCCGAGAAAAGTTGCTTGTGATACTGTCTTTAGTGGAGTCATGCAGTCAAAAAGGTTAAAATTTTCTCATTTTTAAAAAGTGAATTTGTGTGTGTGAATTAGACTGATGCTTGTATCGAGGCACCTTGTGTTAAACTTGCTTGTATCGAGCCATCCGGTGTCATCCAACCAGCATGCATTCTACCTAATTTTTTTGGACCTCGTTTCCAAAGTTTTTCTAAATTTCTCATAGTTTTGCACATTTAATGATAACAATTTATAATGTTTAATTAATTATTCATCTCTTTTATAAGTGTGTATGTTCATAGATGAGTGGGTGTTTTTCAAGTAATTGGTAAATACATTTTGTTTGCTGTGATTTTTGGAAAATGTTCAAAATTTCCTTATCCAACCAAAAATTTTCAATGTAAGTGCTGATATAACCCTAGAAATCAAAGTTAAGTGCTAGCATAACCCCTAAATTCTTGTTAGAGTCGGACAGTGGGGCAGGCTTCAAGAGGGTAAATTTATCCATAATGTTTTTAGAAAACTGTGCGGGGTATTTTGGTCATTTCTGGTATGGTCAGCGATAAAATTTTCCCAATTAATGCTGGGTATAATGGTAATCTTCGATAACTACTTAGCGTTGTTTCAAAACTTTCAAGGACTCAGTGTTGTTTTGGCACTTTTAGAAAAACTTAGGATCATTTTTGGGTTTATCCCTATTTTTTACAGTTCATTACAATAATGTTCAGTTCCAGTTCATTTTAATTCATTTCAGTCTGGTACAGTTCAGTCTGGTTTAGTTTAGTTCATTTCAGTCTTGTTTTGTCCAGTTCGATACAATTAGTCCAATACAACACAATCAAGTTTGGTTCAACCTATTTTAGTTAAGTCCAGTGCAATTCAGTCTGCCTGATTTCAGTTCAACCTGGTTATTCCGATTTAGTTCAATCCAGTCCAGTTCTAGGAAAGTTCATTATAGTTCAGTCTAGTTTGGTTCAGCCTCATGCATCTGTGTTTTGTTCAGTCGAATTCATTTTGGTCTGGTTCAACCCAGTTCAATTCATTTAAGTTCATTCCAATTTTGTGTTTGTACTAGTTTGTTTTCCCTGTTCACTTTTTATCTTTAAAAAAATAAGCTCAGTTGAATTCATCATAAGTAAGTTAAAATTAGCATAAGTAAATTTAATAAAGTAAAAAAATAAGGTCAATTTAGCAGAAGTAAGTTATATTAAGAACAAATAGGTCCAGCTCAATAAAAATGAGTTAAGATAAGCAAAAATAATTTAAATTCATCAAGCTATAGGATGTCCAACTATAGTGAAAAATTGAGGTGCCTCTGACTTGAAGATTTGATCTCCTTCCGTAGGGTAGTCAATCCATTGTTGATTCGTCAAATAATAAAACGCAAAACTGTCCAACATATTCGAAGAGCGAAATATAAGATAACTCCAGGACATCACTAGTGGAAGGAGTTTGATTAAAGGCAGCGATCAAAGGAAGTTCCTGAAAAATCACATTTGGTTGAGATTTGAATGAGGTTCCGAACTTGGAATTCCTTTCAGACTAATTAAAGGGCTCTGGGTCTTCTGTTACACTTCTGTGTAACACTGTGTGTTACACCAGTAAAAATATGCCACATGTCCCTTCTAATCTAACTCTAATCTAACTCTAATCTAACTCTAATCTAACTCTAATCTAACCATCAAACCATGATTAACATAATTAAATATTTATTTTATTCCTTAAATTATTTTTTACCTTAAAATTTACTCTCAAACTTACTGTTTCTAAAGCTCCATTTTTTTCCGTTTCCAGATCGCAGATGCTAAACCCTCTGCGGTGAATTCAACCTTCTCCATTCCCTTCGTCCATAATCATCGTCTATAATCTCATGCCCTCTGGTGGGTCTGGTCGATTTCTCCAACGTTATGCCGCCGGCTGCGGTGAAGCGACAGAAGATGGGTCTGAATTATGCCTGGGATTGAACGGGTTTATGGGTTAGCGCCGACGGGGGAACACTTGGTACTGGATGAGGACATCTCAGTCGCGCCCTTAGTGGAGCTGCTCCATGAAAAAAAAATTATTGACAGTTGGTGAGTGATTCTTCTCTTTTTTGTGTGTACATGTCAGAAATTAGATTAGCTTGAAATTGGGAAAAAGGTTAAAACTGTTGGTGCCCATCCTGTATACCCGATATTGGCCTTGAGCTGTGGAAAAATGACAGAAGATATTGGCCTTGCATTGTATTGTGAAGAATCATGCTTTCGAGTTGCAAATTACGCCCTTCCTGTATGCTCGATCATTTCATATTTGCATGTGAAATTGGATAGTGTGAAATTGGATATTAGTTAGATTTTTTTCTTCAATACTAAATTGTTGGAACTTAGAATGGTGTGTGTGTTTCATTATTGGTTAGTTTTGGGTTGTTGTTCAACTTGTTATTGATCTTGTGGATCTAGTTGATCAATATTTCTTGTGTTCTTCTAAAGCAGAATTTGTGTGCTTATGTCTGGCTTTTGTTGTTACAGTGTTAACGCAAATTTAGATGTTGTTGTTAGCTAATCTATTTTGGTGAGTTCATCCATTATTGTCATTCGTGAGGTTTCTATTCGTGTAATGATTGTTATAGGTATTTTTAGTTGGCTAATTGATTTTATAAACCAACTAAGGTGCTAACACGGTGATTTATGCCTTGGATTATGATTTATGCCTTGGATTATAATTTATGATGTATGAATGGTAGTATCTGAATCACTTACCTTTTTTTAGGAATGTAAATCGCTTACTGGAGTTGAAAGCAGCTTGGGTCTCTTAGCTTCTATAACTAAATTGATCTGAAAAAAATTGTTCATCTTGTCTTCATGATGGAAATATTATGCTATCGTTCTAGTGTTGAACATCGCTTGCTGAAACTACATTTCCTATCTTTATGCAGCCTGGAAACTCTCATGAGGCGATCTGTGTTCGTAAATGGGTGAATTTCTTCTTCTTATAACATAGGAGAATACAAACTTGATGCTTGACCGGCTGATTGCTGGAAAAGGGTACATCTATCTGATCCCGACCGTGGTTGTTGGAATTGTCACTGGACTGCACTACTTTCATTCTATTGTGCCACCCCTGTAATGCACTGCAATTTGAAGCCTGCTAATGTGATGCTGGGAGATGAACTTGAGCCGAATTGAGCTTCAAACACTTATTCCTTTTCCTTCTCATTCTTAGTTTTCTTATGGAGCTTCAAGCACTTATTATAAATATTTTTCATTGTATAGATTTTGATTATTCTAGAATGAGACAAGCGGTGGAAGGAATTGATAGAGTTGACTTGAATTAAGATTGAAAACCTCTGAAAAATCATATCATAGTAAATATGTGTTGAACGTGTACTGAATTTGTGCCAATTTTTTGCTGAGTTTATACTGAATTCTTCCTTGCTCAAGTACTGTCAATTGTAGCTTGAACTTTTCTTTTTGAAAAATATGTACAGCAGTGGAAGCCCTTGTTTGGCCAAAATATGTACAACAGGGTACACCTCTGAATTTCGATACCCTACCAAATAACTCGTGTTGCAAACCAACTTTAACTTATAGTACTACATTAAAGTTTATGAAAATTTTCTGAATGAATAATAACATAAGTGGACATCTGCATGGTACATGAAGGTATTGAAACCAAAACATTTCCTAGGAAGAAAGGTACATCATGCAACATCAATTGCTGAGAAGCAATTAGTCACAGTAAAAAAATGAAATTGCACTAATGTCAAATAAGTACAGTACTCTTTGCACAAAATTTATTCCAGCCCTCATTTTGGGTTCATTACATCATTTTCTATCAAGGAAGTTCAAAAGGTAAATCATGTGTCGCATCCATCATTTTGCCTAGCATTCTCAGCACAAGGTTTTGTCAAACATTTGCAATTGATTCATACTTGGATCTAAATTTACACAACAAACAACAATTTCAATGAGCAAATACAATATCTTTAAGTTTATACTACTTAACGGAAATCCTACTTGAAATGTTAGTAAAATGGAAATATTAGTAACAATTTGTAATACCTGTGATGAAGTTTTTCCCTTTACATTGCACTTTCATTTTGTTGTAGCTCTTTCCAAAGAATTTTTTGGTCTCTTACTACTTTTGTAAGTAACTCTTTCTTTGCGCTTCACACCTTTGATGTTGCTTCTTTGAGAATTTCTTCATTGATGCTAACTTTTTCACCTACATATTCTTCCACTTCCTCATGAATTTCCACCTTACTTCCACATCCAACAATCGCATCAATTTTTGCTGACATTCTACAAAACTCATCTGTAGCCATCTTATAAGTCTTCTCAGATTCTGCTGCCTTCGTGATCAGTTGCATAAAAAGGTGAGACAACTATTTGTAGCGCAATCCTAATTTTTCCCTTTCTTCAATATTACCACGATTTCCTGTCTCAACTCTTACAATACCTTTCTTAGCACCTTTTGTCCACCGTTTTAAAATATAATCATCGGGAATCCGTCCGATACTAAGAGTTGTAAAAACCTTCAAAGCATGTGCACATAAAATTCTAGCAAACTCAAACTTCTTACAGCCGCAACAAACACTATTTTGCGATGAATCATATATCAAAAAATGGTGATGCTTCTTGTTCTGAGTAGTAATCTTATAAACAGTTATGACCCCTTCTTGTCTTTCAATTTCCACTGCGCAATCAATTCCCTTACATAACTCTTCCTTAAAATTTTCAAACACCTCAAATGTGTAAACACTTGCAGCATGTTTCAAAATCGCCACTGGAAATGTCATGGCTGGAGTACTTTGACTACATCTAAAATCAGCATCAGACTCCTCATTACAACCATTACATAGCAATCTATGAAAGTGCTCAAAAAATTCAAATAAGTCATTCTTATAGTTTACATACCTCTTCAATACACTATTCATTGTCTCGCTCCTTTGTGTCGTAGTCATATCAGCACAAAATGTTTGTCGCCCGTAAACCAACGCCCATTTTTCCTTTATACCAAACATCATTTGCAACCATTTGTTGCTTTTCAAATTGTATCTTTCCAATATCTGATCCCACTCGTAAAGAAAATCATCTTCTTCCTCATAGTCATATATACACCTGCTAAAATCATTCGAAAAATCTTTGAATTTAGAAAATATATCAGATAGATGCGTAGTTGCATTCTGATAAATATGCCATATGCATAAACGATGATAAGTATGTGGCCACTGAGAAGCTAATGCAGAAGCCATTCTTCCATCTTGATATGTGAGCATCGTCCTAGGCATTTTTCCCATCACAGCTCTAGAAAATGTATCAAACAACCACTCAAAAGTTTTCGTTGTTTCATCATATAACAAAGCTGCTCCAAAAACCGTTGTTTGTTTATGATGATTAGCACCAACAAATAATGCTATAGGTCTACCATCTTTATGATTTCTGTAGGTTGTATCAAAAGAAACTACATCACCAAATCGAGCAAAATCATATCTCATTTTTGCATCAGCCAAAAAAATATTTGTAATCAAGTAATTCTCATCAACCTGAATGGCATAAAAGAAATTAGGATCTTCAACCTGCATTTTTTTGTAAAAATTCTAAAACACCTCTAGTGTCTCCTTGCTTCATTGCTATTGATCTTTTTTATCGCAAGTAATTTTTCAGATCATCCCGAATAAATCCTAAATTTTCTCGACCTCCAACTTGTTTCGCCATGATGTCCAATATTTTCTTTGGTGCTATCCCACAACTTTTTGTTGTATCTATTTCAACTTCTTGAGCATCACTAATCTTTCGGTAGCTTCTGAACATATGAGTCTTACTTGGAGTTGTTAACTCATGGGTATGCTCAGACAGAAATTGTACGATTTGATACTTTCCACTTCCCCTACAACTTATTTTCATTCGAGCTTTGCAATCACATCTTGTTTCTGCACGATGAGATTTCACCAACGCATTGCGTTTATCTTTAGGTCTATTCCTTTCTCGTGAGCAACAGAATATTCTATCCAAAATGATGCCGCTTTTCTTTCTTTATGTGCACCACTCATTCTAGTACCGAACCCCATAGATTTGGAATAATTTTGGTAGAATTCATAAGCTTTTGACTCACTATCAAACTCCATACCAATTTTTGGATGAATCTCTGTTACAATCCCACCTTTACCTTCACCTTTACATTCACCTTCACCTTCACCATCTTCATTTTCCCTATTTTCTCCAACCATATCCAATGGTTCTTCATCTTGGATTGTCTCTACCAAGTCAAGATTGTCAAATTCTAACTTCCGACGAGCTTCCGTCCTGCAAAGTGAAGAGTCGTCATTTACACCTTCAAACAAATGAAGTGTATCAACAAAGCATAAAAGCCAAAATCAGGAACCGAAAAAGAAAATGGAAAATGGTGAAAATTAATGGAACTAAGCATAAAAGCAACTGCGTAAAAACAAATTTGGTAACCCATCATGCAGATACAGTATTAACAAAGTTTTTTTGACAAAACATCCCAGTCAACTTTTACTTCATCCAAAATTCAAGTACAAGTATCAAACTAATTGCATAGAATCGACTGGACATACAATCTGATTGCATATAGAATTAAACTGATTGCTCTTGAGTGGTACAAGAATGAAATTGATTGCATAAAACTGATTTCAGAGATGTTAAGAATTTTATGCAATCAGTTTGAATTGCATGCAAAAAGTTCCCGACAGTCCAACTCTTAGTACAAGCAAAAAGATTTTTTGATCTTAATACAACTTAAGGATGAATATTGCCTCTTCCGGCAATCCAACTCTTTTTTTTAGTTTAAGCTGTTCATATCAATTTCACTAAATCTCATGTGAAAACAAACATGAGAATTGTGTCCAAGACCAAGGCTACGTTAATGATATCCCCTGCCTCTGGAATGCACAAAAAACAAAGATCACTGCTACGAAGTTATACTACTATGGAACATCGTACAACAAAGGTATAATGTTACAAATTAATACATATTACTAACACAATACAATGATAAACAAGATTTTGTGCCCAGTAATGTCTGTTCCCTCCTTTGTGTTTAATTCCATGCAGAAGTCCAACTCAAGTGTTCTTCTTAGGGCTGGAGTATGTGGTCAAGTAAAATAAGAAAATAAGTCTCATGAAACAAGAACATGTAAAGTACCTTCAACATTATGATGTTCTTCCTCCATTGATCTTGTCAAATCAGGATTATAGACGATGATTATGGACGGAGGGAATGAAGAAGGTTGAATTCACTGCAGAGGGTTTAGCATCTGCGATCTGGAAACGGAAAAAAAGAGGGAGCTTTAGAAACGGTAAGTTTGAGAGTAAGTTTTAAGGTAAAAAATAATTTAAGGAATAAAATAAATATTTAATTATGTTAATCATGGTTAGATTAGAGTTAGATTAGAAGGGACATGTGGCATATTTTTACTGGTGTGACACACAGTGTTACACAGAAGTGTAACAGAAAACCCGGAGCCTAATTAAAGGTGGTCTGAAATTGATCAAAGGCAATTTCTGATGAACATCAATTAAAGGTGGTTCTATTATGGAACCGCCTTTAATGGGTTAACTTTAATTAATATTCGGCCCAATGTATAAAATAATTTAAAGGTTTTCACCCATGTGGCGGCTTTCATTTATGGTCCTTAGCCATTTTTCCAATCTTCATCACCCGTTTCTCTCGTTCTTCATCCCCGGGCCCCGGCCTACTCCTCCACCTTCATCAGCCGCTCCACCATCGTCAATCACCCCCTCCTCCACATCCTTCACCGTCGGATGCCTCCTCCATCTTTCCTCAGCCTCATCGCCACCGAGAACCATCGACGGCGGCGTCATCTCCTCCATGTAATTTGGTAATGTTTGGGATGCCCCCTCTGCTGTGTATTCATCACTATAAATAGCCAAATGTACAACCATATATCAGAAGTCTAAGGAGCGGGAATAGCTAACAAACCCAACAACCTTTGACTGACTAAGTCTAGGATACTAACTACCTAGTCTAATAATATGCTAACTAACACACCCCCGTAGTCGAAGCGGGAGCAGGGCGGATGCATAGACTAGATCGAAAATCCAAAAACAGAGGAGATGGGAGCCCCTTGGTGAAGATGTCAGCATATTGATGAGCAGATGGAACATGGAGAACTCGGATTTGTCCAAGAGCTACCTTTTCACGAACAAAGTGCAAGTCAATCTCAATATGTTTGGTGCGTTGGTGCTGCACTGGATTACATGAGAGATAGACAGCAGAGACGTTGTCGCAGTAGACAAGAGTAGCACGGTGGAGTGGAACATGAAGTTCGCAAAGTAAGTTTCGTAACCAACATGTCTCGGCCACTGCATTGGCAACACCACGATACTCGGCCTCGGCGTTGGATCTGGAGATAGTATGTTGCCGTTTGGAAGACCACGAGATCAAATTGTCGCCAAAATAAATGCAGTAACCAGATGTCGAACGACGGGTATTGGGACACCCAGCCCAGTCGGCATCTGAGTAGGCGGTGAGAGCTGAGGTGGAAGATGGTTGAAGTTGAAGACCATAATCAGTGGTGCCTTGGAGGTAACGAATAATCCTTTTGAGTGCCTAAAAGTGTGGCTCTCGTGGATCATGCATGAAAAGGTAAATCTGCTGCACAGCATAAGCAATGTCCGGTCTGGTGAATGTAAGATACTGCAGGGCACCAGCAAGACAACGGTAGACAGATGGATCAGGTAATGGTGGACCAACTCCGGCATCCAGCTTGGACTTGGTGTCAACAGGTGTAGTGGCCGACTTGCATGTAGTCATCTTGGCGCGAGCAATGATTTCCTGTGCATACTTCTGTTGTGATAGGAATAATCCAGACTGATTCTTCGTAACAGATATGCCAAGGAAGTAGCTTAAAGGGCCAAGATCTGTCATAGCAAACTCTGCGCCAAGCATGGTGGTGAGGCGTTGAAGAAGAGCTGTCGATGAAGCTGTGAGGATGATGTCATCAACATATAGGAGTAGATAGGCAGTCTCACTTCCAGAACGAAAAATGAACAAGGAGTGATCACTCCGACTGCTAGTGAATCCAAGCTGGTGAAGATAATTAGCAAACCGTTGGTACCAAGCACGTGGTGCTTGTTTCAAACCATAAAGAGACTTGCGCAGGAGGCACACATGATCAGGATGGTGCTTGTCTGAAAAACCAGGGGGTTGGTGCATATACACGGTTTCCTGCAAGTGGCCGTGGAGGAATGCATTCTTCACATCAAACTGGTGAATGGGCCACGACCGAGATAGAGCAATGCTAAGAATCAACTGGATGGTAGCCGGTTTCACGACAGGGCTGAAAGTCTCATCACAATCAATGCCCACCTGTTGTGACTTGCCATTAACAACCAAACGAGCCTTGTGTCGTTCCATTGTTCCGTCAGACCTGTACTTATGCTTAAATAACCACATACAGCGAATAACATTAGCACCAGGGGGCCTCGGAACCAAGTCCCAAGTACCATTTTTAATAAGAGCACTATATTCATCTTTCATGGCGGCTTGCCAGTTAGGGTCCTGCAAGGCACTGATTGGAGATTTTGGGAGAGGAGAAACAGATGGAGATGATGCTAGAAGATTGAATAGGGGTTTTGGTTTTTGAATGCCATCTCGAAGACGAGTGACCATCGGATGACGAGATGGTGGCGGAGGCGGTGGCGATGGTGTTGGTGTAAGAGTAGAGTGAGGTGATGGTGGATGAGTGTTTGGTGGGACAGAAATGGACTGATCATGAGTTGGTGATATGTGATGGAATAAGTCAAGTAAAAGAGGTGATGGATCAGTGGATGGGATATCACTGGGAGTTGAAGAGTGGGACTCGTGTGATTTGGCCAATGGGAATGTTGTTTCATCAAACACAACATGTCTAGAAGTGATAATCTGGTGGGAACCAAGAACCAAGCACCGAGAACCTCTATGATCAGAGGATGGGCCAAGATAGATACATTTGACTGAGCGAGGGGCTAATTTATGAGGAGTTGTGGCTGAAGTGTTTGGGTAACAAAGGCAACCAAATATGCGGAGATGAGAGTATGCTGGATGTCTGTGGTATAAGATGTAAGTGGGAGTGTTGTTTTGTATGGCTGTAGAAGGTAGGATATTGTGAAGATATGCGGCCATGTTAAGGGCTTCAACCCAGAAATGAGGTGGTAGAGAGGCATGAGTGAGTAGGGTGCGGATAATATCATTGAGGGTGCGAAGAGCTCGTTCGGCTTTGCCATTCTGAGGGGAAGTGTGAGGACAAGAAAATCGCATGAGCATGCCAGTTTGTTCACAAAACTTGTGAAAATGCTGATTAGCAAACTCACCACCATTATCACACTGAAAGGTTTTGATGTTAGTGTGAAATTGTGTCCGAACCATGGTATGGAAAATCACAAATTTGGAATATGCATCAGATTTGTGTTTGAGGGGAAAGATCCAGAGAAAATGTGAAAAATCATCTAGAAATAGTAGGTAATATTTAAAACCAGATGCGCTAGAAATTGGAGAAGTCCAAATATCACTGTGAATAATATCAAATGGTTTAAATGTGACACTACGAGAATGGGAAAAAGGAAGTCGCTTATGTTTCGCAAGTTGACAAGAATTGCAAATGGCCGAACAAGTGGCTTTATGAAACACAAAGTCCCTACGCCTGAGAATATCCAAGACGTGATCACCGGGGTGACCGAGTCGAGCATGCCAGGGTGGAGGTTGAGAGGCGATCATAGCGATGGCTGGAGAGTTGGTAACTGGGTAAAGATCTTCATCATAACTATTGCATCTCGTTTTGATTTTCCTTGTGATAAGGTCCTTTACAGAAAAACCAAAAGGGTCAAATTCCACACTAACCTGATTATCTCTAGTGAATTTTCGAACAGAGATCAGATTTTTAACAATATCTGGAGTATGCAAAACATTATTCAAGGAATAGTGTGGAGAAGTATTTAGAGTTGCAGAACCTTTACCAACAACAGGAATATGATTTCCATTTCCGACATATATAGGTGAAAAGGTGCTCGGATTAAAATAGGTACGAAGGGTACCTGAGTTCGCAGTCATGTGAGAGGATGCTCCGCTGTCCATGTACCAATTATCTGAAGGTTGTGGCAGCGACATTGTGTTGAAAGCCGTAGAGAAATCACTAGAATATTGTGAATTAGGTGGCATGTTTCCCAAAGTGGGCTGCTGCCCATAAGATGCTGGTCCTGGGCCAAGAATAGAAGGAGGCCCAAACTGATGGCCCTGCTCTGCCTGGGCAATAAAAGAAAAACCTGGAGAATTATTACGCCCAAAATTATTTGGAGCAGTGACCATTGGTGACTGAAGGTTTCTGGGCAGAGGCGTCGATGCAATGGTTGGATACGGACAAGGCGGCGGTGGTGGAGGAGTCCACCCAGCCGGAGAATAGCTGATCGCCGGTGGTGAGAAGTGGTACCCAGGCTGGAATGCGGCGGTGTTGGAGAAACGACGATCACCCCCAAATCGTTCACCGCCACGATCTCCACGGCCGCCGTGGTGGCGCCGACCACGGCCACGTCCTCTGCGCTGTTGTCCATATGATCCGGCGGAGTTGGGAACCCCGGAGTTGTAATTCGATCCGGAAGCCATTTGTGCGTGTGTGGGTTCGGTGGTGGTGCGGGTCCGGCGAGACTCCTCCCGGGTTAGCATACTCCGGGCGACTGAGAAAAAAGGCAGCGGAGTCATTTGACTTATGATACTTCCGACGGTATCATAGGTGGCAGAAAGGCCATTAATTAGCTGAAGAATAAGGCGCTGGTCTGTGACGTTGCTGTCGACGTCTTTGAGCTGATCTGCCAGGGTTTTAAGATGTTGACAGTAAGCAGAAACAGAGGGAAAAGAATCTAGCCTGGCGTTGATGAAACGGCTCTCTAGGTCAGCAGCCCTAGCAGTACTGTTATCGTGGAAGATGCCTTTAACGCGGAGCCATGCCTCGCGAGCAGTTGATCCCGTTTGAATCACAGTGAGAAGAAGATCGTCGCTGATGGTGCCATATATCCAGCTGAGAACGATAGCATCCAGTTGCATCCATTTGGCTTCCGAGACATCGCTTGGACGAGGTGAGCCGTCGATATGGTTCAACACATTGTGTGCCCGAGCTGTAATTTGGAAGAGTTCAGCCCAGGTGTGATATTGTACCTTTTGGAGATCCAGTATGAGGGGGATCTGGTTACGAATATTTGTAACTGATTGAGCCGAATGAAAGCTCGAGGTTGATGAACTTTGCTGTGTAGTTTGTTGTGTGAAGATGTTGGTAGTAGAAGAAGAAGAACTGCCCTCTCTGTGGGGAGAAGGTGGAGGTGGTGGAGGAGCCCTTGCCATTTCAAGTGAGGATCGAAGAAAGAAAATTAAGAAGAATTAAGGAGAGGCTCTGATACCATGTAATTTGATAATGTTTGGGATGCCCCCTCTGCTGTGTATTCATCACTATAAATAGCCAAATGTACAACCATATATCAGAAGTCTAAGGAGCGGGAATAGCTAACAAACCCAACAACCTTTGACTGACTAAGTCTAGGATACTAACTACCTAGTCTAATAATATGCTAACTAACACTCCATTGCGCCACTCCCTCTCCCTCATCCTCCCATCACCAGGGGTATCATCTCTTCCCTCCGCTAGGCCGCATCGATTCCACATCCGTCGTGTGGGCCGCGTTGCCTCCACTGCTACGCCTTCCACTCCCCCGCACTGGAATAATAAGTTTCTTGGTTCCTCTGTAAACAGATCTGTTTAGTTCTGTCCTTTATTGATGTTTTTTGGTTGCAATAGTTTGTTGTTTATTGATGTTCGTTGGTTGTAAATGGTTTGTTTACTGTCAGATCTGTTTCCAACGCTTGCTGTCTCAGTCAGATTTTTTTTGGGACATGAGAAATAAGTCACGAATTTGGAACCTATCTTGGACCTGGTAGAAATTGATTTTCGGAACTGTCTTTGATCCATTTGATCAAAGCGATAAAAGGCACAACCTGAGAATGCAATTCTAAAGTGTATTCTTTGGTTTAATAGACCCACCTTTAATCATCAAGGGGTTTCCACTAGTGCATAGAAATCTCCAAAATCTTTAAACCTTACACGTAGATCTGTCCAACCGTCAACTCGAGCTAGTGCTAACTGCCATGTAGCTCCCGTTGGATCAGATATAATCTTGCGCTATTTAAAAGTGTAAATATAACTATATCTATCCAAGTTATGTGCAAATATAACTTTTTCAGTCGGTTTGAGGCTGGAATACGGTGAAATGACCAATTTGCCCCTCGTGATTTTATAAAAAACTACCATTTATCAAATGATGCTATTACCCCCATTGACATTAATACCCCTTTTGTGTCTTCTATTCCCGCCCTAACTTAGACCTCTAGTCTTCTCCCACTCTTCTAAGCGCGAAATAACCCAAACCCAGACACGATCCACCCATTCTACTAATTTCCACTGCTCGTGGCCAATTTTCAGTTGCGTTCGGGCGACGACGTAGGGCACCCACTGAGGTCAACGTAGTGAGCCTGGTTGTGGATGTCGCGATTCGAAGGAAACCCATATTTGGTACAGTAAAATCCTAAAAAATGGTAAGCCTTCATAAAATCCGTAGGAATGTGCAGGTTATTGCTGTTTAAGAGTCCATTTTTGTCTATTTTTTTAATGTTTTGGGCCCTTGAATATAGAAAGACCACATATTTCTTATGAAACGGGGGTTTTTAAAACATCTTTGTCCGATTTTGTTGTGTATCATCCAGATTGGTGATTTGAATATGTTAAGTGTTGCACGTGTGCCTGTTGTTGTGCTCTGTTTCTATACCTAGGGTTTAAAATGTTGACGGTTGTTAAGTTGTTGAAGGAGTACTATGTTTACTGTTTTGTGGCTGTTATGGTACTCTTGCTAGTGGGTTTCATGATGTAGATTTTGTTTTGTATTGTGCTAGATTCTATGTTGAATGTGTGAAAATGCATTATTGTGGATGATGTTGAACCTGTTTGTGATATATCACTCTTTGTGATTATTCTTCGGGTGTGTGTGATAATTTTGAATGATTGTTGGATAATTTTCGTGTTATTGTGCATATGGAGTGGGTGGTTTGGTCCAAGTTTGTGAACTAGATTTAGAAATATATTGATTAATGTAGATGGAAGACCTGGTGAAGTTATGTAACCAAGTGATGAATGTTCAATGTTTCTGTGATGTTACTGAACCTGGACATTAGGCCTTGTTGTTGGGCAACCAGACATTGATAACAAGTTTGGTGAATCTGCTCTTTGTAAATTGTTTCCTGTTAGTGCACAAATAATCCTGCATGTTGTTTATATGTGCATATATAACCCTGTATGTTCAAGATATGTGCATATATAACTATGAATATTTAAATGAAGGGCAATTTTACCCCTGACTGTTTCTTCCATGTGCATATATTACTATGTGTATATCTTATATGTTCAGATATCCCCCTAAATGTAATTACATGTGTAGAAATAAACCTTAGTTTATATTTATGTATTTTTAATTTTAGATTTGTTTTTCAAAGCTGTAGGATGAAGTGTACACAATTAACATCCGTCATAGTACCCGTTGGAAGAGGCTTGATGGTATTGATCCCGACAGATACTCTCCTGTGGTCTTGAAATTGGATTACACGAAGCATTTCTTTGGGGATACCGAGGCATGGAAAACACTGGAATTAAAGTTGAGTTATGGTGATGATGAGGTCATCTTGCAATCAGATGAGGATGTCACAAACATGTTTGTCTCAAGCTGTGGATGAAAGAATTTGGAGGTATATTGTGAGGTCCTTAACCCTTCTGAAGGTGGTTCTCAGGGTGAGAGCATCAAAATGGGGAAGTTAGATAAATCAAGGAAGAAAGATATCGAAGTAGGTGGTAAAGTTGTGGGCAAGGGTTTGATGGAAGAATACAACTCCGAAGATGAAGAAGGGCATGAAGAACAAGACCGGGACTGGTATCATCGATACACTGAGGTAGGTTCCGAGATTGAGTCGAATGAGGATGGTGGCAGTGACACATGCCGAGATTTGGACAAAGACACTGACTTGGAAGACGATCCCATGAAGAACTGCACCAACAAGGAGAAGTTTAAATTCAAAGACGGGGGCAAAATTAAACTGTTCAAAGGGATGGAGTTTTAGACCTAAAAAGATTTCAAGGCTGCGTTGGACTACTCGGTACAGGAAGGATTTGTGTATAAACATGTGAAGAGCGAGAAGAGTAGAGTAACAGTGACTTGTGTGACGCATAATTGTGGATGGAGGCTCCATAGCTCGACACTCCCCGATGGCCATACATTTAGAATTCGTTTCATTGGAAGGGAAACACACCTGTAGGAAAGAGGTGAAGGCGCCACAAGGATGGATATAGAAGAGGCTTGTTAAAATTCTTTAAGCTGATCTGCAGGTGTCCAATGTGGTGTTTTTGGAACACCTGAAATCTTTTGGTGTTCATCCTAACCGCTACAAGTTGATGAGAGCAAGGCAATTGGAAAAATTATTGCTAGATGGTAGCCACGATGAATCATTCAAAGGCCTACCACAGTATAGCAAAGAGGCGCTTAAGAGAAACCCAGGCAGTCAAGTGATGATGCAGTACAACCCAGGCCAACCACTTCCATTTGTGAAAAGTTTTTTCATTGGATTTGATGCTGTGAAGAAGGGGTTTTTGGCTGGATGCAAGCCATTTCTGGGGTTTGATGGCTGTCATCTTAAGGGTCGGTACAGCAGGGTTTTGCTTAGTGCAATTGCTAATGACCCAGATGATGGCATTTCCCCCTCACTTTTGCTTATGTGGAATCTGAATCCAAAGAAAGTTGGCTATTTTTCTTCAAACAAATGGAGTTTTTCTTGGGAAGATTTGCAGAAAACAAACTGTGGACATTCATGACTGACCGGCAGAAGGTGAGTTATGCTATCCCTATTTTTTTTGGTGTTTGAATTTGTTAGCCTATGGCTGAGCTGTGTGAATAGGGTTTAGTGACTATTTAGTTTAGGATTGGGGTGGATAAATTTTGCAGATTGTGCTGTTTTTGAAATTGTCAATGCTTTCATAAACTGTTAGGAGTGTCTGCAGATATAACACTTACTGATTGACTTATGTGCAGATATAAGCCTGACTGATTGAATTATGTACAAATATAACCCCGATTGATTGAGTTATGTGCAAATATAACCCTGTTTAAGTTAATTATGTGCATATCTAACCCTGACTAATTTAATTTTGTGCAGATATAACCCTATATAACCCTTACTGAATTTGTTATGTGCAAATATAACCGTATATGATTTATACCATTTCTGATTTTACCCTCACTGTTTGTTCTTGTGAACTAGGGCCTTGATAAGGCAATTGATAAGATTGTGCCTCGTGCCACACAGAGGAGATACAACCGTCACATCTATGCCAATTTCCTTACAAAGCACCTTGTGGATATTTTCAAGAAGTTTTTTTGGAGAACGGGTATGGGATATAATAAAAGGGATTTCACAAAAGCAATGGAGCAGATGAAGGAATTGAATGAGGAGCCTTATGTTTACTTGAATGATATTGGTGACAATTTGTGGGCTAGATACACTTTTTCTACGGCCTTAAAGTGTGAAAACGTAACTAACAATCCAACATAGTCTTTCAAAAATTGGGTTGGAGGGTTGAGAAACCAGCTTGTACTTACTTTGATGGAGGGGTTGCCGAAGAAGTTAATGGCACGGTTGGATGAGCGTTACTAGAAGTGTGTAACCTAGGATTGTGTAATGTGTCCACTACCCAAAAAGTGCCGAAGCTTGTTTCAAAACAATCTCGCCAAGTTATCTTCACTCCTTGTTCAAATACAAATTATGAAGTAGTACATGGTGATGTTCATTTCAGGGTGAGGCTTGATAGGCGGTCATGCGACTGTGGTGTTTGGGATCACACATGGGTACCATGTAGACATGCGGCTGCGATACTATTGCACAAAAGACACCCCCTCCATGAATCATGTGATCCCATGCTATCTCACGGCACATTTTTGAAATCCTACTCCCACATGATCGAGCCCTTACCTCACAGGGCATTCTGGCCAAAAAGTTCAATGATGAGACATCAAATGCATGTATTTTCCAAAACATTTAACATCTCTTTTGTCATATTTTTGTTGTAAGATTTCTAGATTTATGTAGGTTTACATGATAAGGGGTTTAGATGACCATTTTTGGTTTTTATATCTAAATCCTTCATTTTGTAACCTATGTTTAGTCTAATGGATTTTTGGTCCTTACGATAATCTAGATTCCATTTATAGATGTTGTGTGAGCCCTTTGGAGTGGTTTAGTGATGGCCACGTGTCAAAACGTGGTAGAAGATGGAAGGGTCAAAGAAGGAAGGCAAAGGAGCGGATGAATTATCACCCGGAAGTTTGGACAAAGTTATTAAAATTATCTGAGAAGAATAAGCCTACAAGGGTGGCGTCATTGGATTCTTCTTCTCGATCACTATAAAATCAACTACAAGAACTCTCAAAATGGATCAACGGTTTACCCGTGAGAAGCAAAACAAGAAGCCCGGGCGAGGCCATTTCTAATTTTTTGGGCTGAAACCTTCGCAGCCCGGGCGAGGCCATTTCCGCTCGGGTGATGCCATTTCTTCCCAGGCTACACCTGCTGCATTTTGACCTTGTTTTTGACCAACTTGGGTTATAAATAGTCCCCCCTTCTCCCCCAATTTCCTAAGCCCGACTTTGGGGCTCCAAAACCCTAGTTTTCACCATTTTCTTCCATTTCTTCTTCTTCTTTTTGTAGATATTTGTTCTATGTTATGAATTTTGATTATCCAGATTAGTTTTGTACTTGGGAGAAATTGATTGAGACTTCCTTGCTAATGTCTTGAGAATCATTTCTATCTATCGATTGCTTTCTCTATTGTGCATTTATTGAGCTTTAAATGTGGATTGTTAATGACATTAATATTTTTGGAAGTTTGAGCATATGAATTGCTTTTATGATTGCTTGTTAGGGTTGGGAGAAAATAGAACATTTCCCCATCTTTTAATGTGGAATCCAAGAACATGAGTTAGAGCTTCTAAATGATGTTGATGTGTTGATAATTGCTAGATGAATGTGATGATGTTGAACTCGTTGTCATGTTTGTTTTAGGTTGCAAATGAGATAAGTCTATGAATGTCAATCGTTCTTGACTAATCTTGTGTAAATGTATGAATTGATTAAATGCTTAGACACGGTGTAGTGTTTATAAGTGTTGTCAAACTTGTTGATTCTTTGTGCTTAATGCCATCAATGGGATATGTTTATTACTATTTTGTGTGACTAGGTAATTTGTTTGAAGACTTTGAAGACTCTGAAGAATACCTTTGAAGATTTGAAGACTTGTATTTGAGCTTTTGAAGACTTGAAGAATTGAAGAAAAGTGAAGAAAAGAGGAGGACATGAAATAAGAAGAAGAAAGAAATCAAAATGCTGGAGCTAGGCACCATTGCGAGGTTATCGTGAGCCCTTCACAACTCGCGATGGACGAATGGCCAGAATTCTTTCTTGCTTTTTGTACTATAAATACTCACCTTATCCTCTCCTCTAGAACAGGGATGAATCCATACTCTTCTTCCTGCATTTTTCTAGGTTCAAACCCTAGTTTTTATGTCTTTCTTTTCTTAGTTTTTGTAGGTTAGTCATGTCTTTTAATTATCTAGCTGATCAATGGATTGAAGCTTCCATATCTATGTAGTAAGAACCATATCTATCTATTTGGTGTTTTTCCTATTGTACATTTATTGATCTTTGAATGTGAATTGTTAATGACATTGATGTTGTTGGAAGCTTGAGTATATGAATTGCTCGAGGTTGCAAGCTCTTGATTTGAGCTAAGCCCAAAATTGCATCATACCCTCGAGACCTTGTGTCCTCGAAGCTGCAAGCCCTCGATTCGAACTAAAGCCCTCGAGACATCCTTACCTCAAGATCTCGGGTGCTCGAGACCAGAAGCCCTTGAGACGTCATTTTTTATCCTCGAGCCCAGCCAGACCCGAGCCTTCCCTACCTGTCTCAACTTGCAATGATGCATCGTGAGTCGCGACCGGTGCTGTCGCGAGTCGTGATGAAAAATCCAACTTTTCAGCTGAGCTTAAACACTGCATAATCCTTCCTTCTTCTCCACCAAATACTCCCAAGAACAACCACACATCCACTCATTCCTCCACCATCTCACATATATTGACATATGAAACTTCTTGCATCTTTTTAGTATCTTTGTTGGTTGTAGTATGCCGACTACATTATTGAGTCTTTAATTGCTATATTCTATAATGATGCTTGGATATGTGTTGATATATGTTGGATATGTTTTATTGTGCAATCTTATAGTGGTGATTGTATGATGGATTGGTTGTTCTTTGAGAATACCATTATTAATGTTTGATGCTAAACCTAGTATTACAAATCCTTATGTACTTGTGAGTTTGATGTTGTTCTCTATGGTGTTAGTCTTGATCAAACGGCGCCAAGGAGACAACGTTTTGCTCGAGGGGTGAGTTCTTCTACGGGTATTATGAAGAGTGCTACCAAGAGGTAGGAGATGTTGGTTTTCAAGGGTAAGAAGCTCAAGAATGGTATCCATACCACAATTCTTACAATTCAGAATGGAGTGGTAATCCAGATTGGTGGTATGATAATGAGCCAGAAAACCAACAATACGAGCAAAATAGTTAGCCATCACCACCTTATACCATACCCCAAAACCAAGCCCAACAAAGAAGTTCAAGTTTGACACGTGAGGAAGTCATGAATACAATAGCAAACTTGAACAACTTTACTAGTGAAGAACCGGACACCCGGCTCTTCTCTAGTGTTGAGGCTATTGAGGGGCATGCGAGGAGTATATTAGAAGCGTTGGTCCAAATGGAAGCTCGTGATTCCAAAAATACACCATTCCAAATCGAACTCAAGGATTCGGTGAGTGAGGTCACTATAGGAAATGATCTTGAGTTCGAATGGGGATGAGGAGTTGGTTGTTGAGGATGATAAAAAGGAGGAAGAGGTGATTGTGCTACATTCATTAGCATCGTCACCCCTACCCCTACCTATTGAACCAACTCCACCATTTTTGAAAGTTCTGAGGGAGATAAGAGATGAGCCAAAAGACTACCCCACGCCTCCTAACCACCCAACTCCCTTTAAACCATCTCCATCCCCACCTCAACAAGACTTTCCTCTTGAACGTTTTTTACCCCCACCTCTCTACTTTTGGACACTCATGGTGAAGGGGTTCAAGCCTTCACCATATGGATAACATTAGGGTCGTGCCAATGACCTTAAATATATGGAGCTTTGTCGTGCCGACGACGTAAATAAACTTGGCATTTTATTTTGGTTTTTGTTGTTTAGTTGTTGTTATTTTTCCTTGTTCTTTTTACGGTGTGTTTTTCTGTGATTTTGTAGCAAAGTGTGCATTGCATTGGAGGAGATGAAGGAATGAGATCCATGAGAAAGGGAATAAAGCTTGGAATGTTGGTAAGAAAATATTGAATTCTTTCTAAGTGCTGGGAGGTCTTGTCATCGCGAGTAGTAACGACCTCGCGATGACCTCACGACGGACCATCGAGAGTCGCAATGTGATCAGAAGTTTTGTGCTAAAATTCAACTCCCAGCATCCACTTTCCGCGAGTCACGACGAGCCATCGTGAGTCACAACCAATGAGTCCTCGAGACACCCTTTCGAGACCATCATCCCTCGAGACACCAATCCTCGAGTCTGTAAGCCCTTGGCTTGAGCAAAACTTTAAGGTCCATCACCCTTTCTAGGCCAGTTCTCGGGACCAACCCTCGAGACATCATCCCCTTGAGGCAGCAAGCCCTCGACTCGATCAGAACTTGAAAGTCCATCACCCTCTCGAGGCCAGTTCTCGAGACCAACCCTCAAGACATCATCCCCTTGAGACCTCGAGGCAGAAAGCCCTCGACTCAAGCAGAACTTGAAAGTCCATCAACCCTCGAGACCTCAGATCCTCAAGACTGCAATCCCTTAACTCGAGTCGAAGCCCTTGAGACCTCGAGTCCTTGAGGTTGCCAGACTAGCCCTTCAAAAATCCATGAGTCCTCGAGACCATCATCCCTCGAGACCATCATCCCTCGAGATCTCGACTTGAGCTGAACCCTAAAAGCCATGAGTTCTCCAGACCATCATCCCTCGAGACCAGTCCCTCAAGACTAGTTAGCCCTCGGGATCTCTAGTTCTCAAGGCCGCAATCCCTTGGCTCGAGTCGAACTTGAAAGACCATCATCCCTCAAGACTATCATTCCTCGAGTAGAGCCAAAGCCCTCGAGACATCATACCCTAAAGACCTTAGGTTCTCAAGGCCACAAGCCCTCGAATCAAGATGGAGCCCTCGAAACCTCGGGTCCTCAAAGCTGCAAGCTCTTGATTCTAGCTAAGCCCAAAAGTGCATCATACCCTCGAGACCTCGTGTCCTCAAGGCTGCAAGCCCTCGATTCAAACTAAAGCCCTCGAGACATCCTGACCTCGAGATCTTGGGTGCTCAAGACCAGAAGCCTTCGAGATGTTATCTTTTATCCTCGAGCCTAGCCAGACCCAAGCCTTCCTTACCTGTCTCGACTTGCGATGATGCATTGAGAGTCGCGGCCGGTGCTGTCGCGAGTCGCGATGAAAATCCAACCTTTTCAGCTGAGCTTAAACACTGCATAATCTTTCCTTCTTCTCCACCAAATACTCCCAATAACCACCACACATCCACTCATTCCTCTACCATCTCACATATATTGACATATGAAAATTCTTGCATCTTTTTAGTATCTTTGTTGATTGTAGTATGTCGACTACATCATTGAGTCTTTAATTGCTATATTCTATAATGATGCTTGGATATGTGTCGATATATGTTGGATTTTTTTGTTGGACAATCTTATAGTGGTGATTGTATGATGGATTGGTTGTTCTTTGAGAATACTATGGTTATTAATGTTTGATGCTAAACCTAGTATTACAAATCCTTATGTACTTGTGAGTTTGATGTTGTTCTCTATGGTGTTAGTCTTGATCAAACGATGCCAAGGAGACAATGTTTTGCTCGAGGGGTGAGTTCTTCTACGACACTTTTGCTCCCCTTTTCCGGCTCCGAAACCAATTTTGGAACCGATTCTATACAAGTACATTAGATTGCGCCATATCACTGTCGACTATGCAGAGAAACGGGTGTCACTTTACCTCTTACCTTGAGTTTTATTATTCTTGTCTTACATGTTTACATTGAGGGCAATGTAATGTTTTAAGTACGAGGAGGGGTTAGAGGACTCATATGCATGCTAGCTTCATTTGGAATGTTTTTTGCTACTTTTTATTGGAAAAACATGAGAAAAAGAAAGAAAAAAAAATTAAACAATTGAAAATTTTGAAAAAAATATAAAATGAAAAAAAGAAACAAAAGAAAACCCGCTAAGTTGAAAACCCGAGAGGGCAAATTAGGTAACATTGGGGGCCTAGATAGGTTGAAAACCCAAAAGGGCCATCTAGGCAAAAATGAGAGGCTAAAATGTGCGGAAAAATGTGAGATGTGAGCCAAAGAAACATGATGTGTGGCTAGGATGAAAACCCAAAAGGGCTCTTAGGCAAAATGAGAGAAAAAGAGAAAAGAAAAATGTTATGATTTCACTCATTTACCGGCATTGAAGTCACAAGGTTGCGGTTGTCATATGGTTGGATCGGGTAGCTCAACATCTAGAGACCTCTTGGGATCGGGTAACTTAGCGGGTTAGGAAACGAAGTATGGTTATGAAATTCTTAATTCTTTTATACTTCATTTTGGTTGATATATTGGCATTAGGTGAAGTATGTGTTTGAACCTCCTATATGGTTTTGACTTCATTGTATGTCATGGGATTTTGGTTGATATATTGGCATTGGGTGAAGTATGTGCTTAAACCTTTCATATGGTTTTAACTTCATTTAGTGTCATTGGACTTTGGGATTATCAATTCGGGACTTTGAAACGTTTTTTTGGGTAGTGAATTGATAAGTGGTAGGTTTGGTTAGATTTAGGAATTGGGGCTGTGTGTGAAAAAATTCTCATTTGAGCTTTGATTTTTAGATTTATGATATTGGGATTTTTTGTGAGGTTTTTATTGGGGGAATATTAGTTTAGGATATGGACATATGAATTCTTTTGTGTGCTTGAATCTTTTCTTACTCGAGGGCGAGTAAGGTTTAAGTGCGGGGAGGTTTGATGTGCCCATTTTATATGGTTATATTAGGACTTTTAGGATTCACTTTTGTACACTTTTGTGCTCTAAATGTGGCATTTTGCCTTGAAATTCTCTAAGGAGGGTTAAAATCAACTTTTACGCTTTTATTACTTTTCTGGAGGATTTTGTGTGACTAGGCAATTTGTTTGAAACTTTGAAGACTTTGAATAATACCTATCAAGATTTGAAGATTTGAAGACTTGTATTTGAGCTTTTGAAGACTTGGAGAATTGAAGAAAAGTGAAGAGAAGAGGAGGACATGAAACAAGAAGAAGAAAGAAATCAAAATGTTGGAACTAGGCACCGTCGCGAGCCCATCGCGACTTGCAATGGACGAATGGCCAAAATTATTTCTTGCTTTTTGTACTATAAATACTCACCTTATCCTCTCCTCTAGAACAGGGATGAACCCATACTCTTCTTCCTGCATTTTTCTGGGTTCAAACCCTAGTTTTTCTTTCTTTCTTTTCTTAGTTTTTGTAGGTCAGTCATGTCTTTTAATTATCTAGCTTATTTTTATCTTGGGATCAATGGATTGAAGCTTCCATATCTATGTAGTAAGAACCATATCTATCTATTTGGTGTTTTTGCTATTGTGCATTTATTGAGCTTTGAATGTGAATTGTTAATGGAATTGATGTTGTTGGAAGCTTGAGTATATGAATTGCTTGTATGATTACTTGTTAGGGTTGGGAGAAAGTAGCTAATTATCCCCTCTTTTAACGTGGAATCCAAGAGCATAAGTTAGAGCTTTTTAAATGATGTTAGTGTGTTGATAATTGCTAGATGAATGTGATGATGTTGAACTTGTTGTCGTGTTTGTTTTAGGTAGCAAATGAGAGAAGTCTATGAATGTCAATCGTTCTTGACTAATCTTGTGTAAATGCATGAATTGGTTAAATGCTTAGACACTGTGCAGTGTTTATAAGTGTTTCCAAGCTTGTTGATTCTTCGTGCTAAATGCCATCAATGGGATACTCTTAGTACTAAGGGAGTCATTGGTGAGGCTTGATAAGAGGTGTCGAATTCACTCTTGCAAACTACTATCTAAGAAGGATAGAAGATTTATCTTCACAACAAGTAGTGGAAGTAGTGAATAGATTGTTTTACTCGTTCTTGATGCCTTTTTTATTTAGCATTAATGTGTTCTTAATGCTATGTTTCACTTCATTTATGTCATGGGTTGTTTGAGAATAGAAAGTGTTTGTATGACTTAAGTGTTAGGGAGTTAGGAAAGTGGCAAAATTCCTTAGTTCCTTTGCATGATAATCTAAAACATAAACTTAGAACTTCTTGTGCATAATGTGTTGTGATTCTTGCTAGATAAGTATGTTAATGTGGATTGTTCTCATATTTATCCTATAGATGCAATTTGAACCTTGAATGTGGTTTGTTGTAGGTTTAGCCTAATGAATGCTATTTTTTATTAATTGGCTATATCTTTGGTAGAAGGCTTGTTGTTGTCAAATCTATAGTCATTCATCCATAGGTAACAATTGTGATAGGATGTGAATGGTTCAATGATCTACATTTGGTTTGGAAGTGGGTGTCAATTTCCCCCCCAAGGCTTTGTTTTTGTAGTTTATAACCCTTTTTCTTCGTTTGTTTGTTGATTAGCATAGTTACTTTACTTTGCTAGTTATCTTGTCTTTTAACTTTCATAGCTTAGGACCACCAAACAACCCCCCCCCATTTACATGCTTTTATATGTATATATATATATCTACTCCTAGCATAATATCAACCATTTCTGCTTAAACGCTTGAGAAAATTCCCCTTCTTTGTGGACGACCCCGACTTGCCGCTATCTATTTCGTTGTAGATAGTGAGAATTTAGGGCTTATAAATATTAACTTTGAGTGGCATGGCAATGGCCTCCCAAATATTCTAATTCCCTAATACATATTCATATGGTTCAGAATCACGAAAAACCATCATAGTAAAAGATTCCAATTCAAACAAATGAGAAATGTTATTTCTACGATGATGAAATCTCTTCAAATTGTAATTTTTTGTCTTCCGTATAACTATCCTTTCCGCTCACTATAGTTTTTTTAAGCAATACCCATGTTAATGGGGGGGGATATTTATTAGGGTCTCCAATCCTGTAAATGATAAGGTTACAAAAGTTCAAGTATAACTTGAACATTACAGGAATGTTTTGTGCAAAAGGCATCAACAATGCCAAGATGTCATATGAACTAGTGCAAAGGAAAATATTGTAGATGATTCCAAATGCTACATCTCCAACCCTCGTGTTAATGTAGAGCATTTGGCCAGACCTACAATTTTTTCCTAAGTATGGTAATGGAGTTTTATCTGTATAGAAGTCACTATCTAGATCTAATATAAGAGATAGCAGTATGGAGGTTTCAGCTCCCAAAAACATATTCCAAAACAGAGCCAGTGTTTGTGAGCATCTTAATTTCCCTTCCAAAACAGACTTGCATGAACAATGTCTACATTTCAATTCCTGATTCTTCCTATGGGTTGCATTTCCATTTCCACATGAGTATCTGTCTTCTTGTTGCTTCAATTTTGTTACTCCTTTGGCTTCCCCTCTATTTCCACTGCCTTTTAGTCTTGTTTTCCATCTCTGAACGTGTGCCATACTAGTCATAATATCAGTAGCATCCATTATGAGTGATTAGTTGTGCATTCTAATAGCTGGAGTACCAGCTTTATTAAGCAGCAACATTCCTCTACTTTTAATGTCCAGTTCCATAAAAGAGGATATGTCAACAGAAGAAGGCATTACCTTGTTGGATGATTTTTCTAGTCAATCTGCAACTAGGTTACCTTTCCTAAATGTGTGTGTCGTATCCACGTTTTAAAATAAAGAGCTTAAGGTATCAGCCAGATGGAAAATTGGCCAATGAGGAGTAAAGGATCTTTGATTGAACAAATAGCCTACAAACAATCAGATTCAAGAATGAATTCACTAAAGTTTAGTTGTATAGCCAAAATATGTATATCTAAAATAGCTAAAAGTTCAGCATGTAGAGAAGAGCTAGCCTTAACACTTAGTATTTTAGCTCTGATGAAATTGCCTTTCTTATCTCTGGCTATTAGACCAAGTCCACTAAAATTACTGTTCTTGTACCATGAAGCATCAAAATTAATTTTAAAACTCCTAGGTTTCTGCCATGACACAGTGAATATCCTAGGTTTTGGAGGTGATGCTAACTTAGGTATAAGGCCTGAGGAGTACCAGAAAATATCCTGTTGTCTGCTACTAAGAATTGGCTTCACTATGAAAGCATGAAAGAGGTCCTCTTTACCTTTTTTTTTTATTAAATTAAGAGGTGAACATTTTATATTTTCAAAGAGTAGGCAATTTCTTGCTTTCTATAAGTTCCAACAGATTAAGGATGGTAGCATCTGTGTGATGTATAAGTGCATTTTACTAGTGCCAGCTAGGGACCAATAGAAACTAAGTCTCTCAAAATTAGAGTCAAATTGAGGTGTTCTTAATCCTAAGATGGTGTTCATCCAGTCCCAAAGAAAAGAAGCATTTATGTAGCAGTTGAAAAAAATGCGATAATGTGTCAATATGAGAGCAGAAAGGGCATTTGGATGCTAAGTGGATATTAGAGAAGATCAGTATATCATCAAAAGGTAGAGAAGCATTTACTAATTTCCACATGAAAATACATATTTTTATTGGAAGTGTTTTTATAAAAAACCAGTTTGATATTTCTGAGCAGTGTTTTCTGATGTACTATGGTATTGTATCCACTTTTAAAGGTGAAATTACCATTTATTGTTGAGGGTTTCCAAATGAGCCTATCATGTCTTTCATTGTGTTTCTCAACTTCCTGCAAAAAAAGTAATAAGTTTAGTAGGAATATGATTGAGGTGTGGGAGATAAATTTTTTTTTATCTCTGATGAAATCATAGATGGTTAAATTGTGAGGGATGATTGTTGGTGGATTGAGATCAATAATAGGTCCATACCAAGTCCAGTTTTATGTCAGAAAAATTTACAAGCCATTGCCACGAATGACCCTAGTGTTTTCCTGAGCAAAATGGTCCATTTTAATTATCCTCTTCCAGTTGGAGATTTTCTATGGCTGAGTGGATTAGACCATAAGAATTGTGCCCATAGAGTATTCCCTAATTGGAATTCCTACCACAGTTTGATGGAGAAAGTATCGACAATGTCTCGAAATTTCCCAAGTCCTAATCTGTTATGTTCCAATGGATAACACAATTTATCTGGACTTATCCAAACCTTTTTTCCTCCAGTTTCATAATTCCCCCAAAAGAATCAAGTTATTTTCCTCTTCAAGATTTTAATCACATTCTGTGGGGGGTTCATGACTGCCTGGAGATGTTGAGGTATTCAGAATATGACAGGTTTAATCAGAATAGTCTACCTTATATACATAGCCATTTATTTTTCCAGTCTTTTAATTTTCTATCATAAGTCTCAAATAAAAGCTGAAAATGGGTAATCTTAGTTCTACCAGTGAAAATAGGGCATCCAAGGTAAGTGAAAGGCAAATGTCTAGGAATCATGTTGAGATCTTTTCTGACCATATGTTTCTGTGGCAGGTTAGCATGCTTACTCAGAAAAAAATTACTTTTTTCAAAGTTTATTTTCTGCCCTGATGTGAGTTCAAATATATCAAGAATGACCTTAAGTCTAACCAGTGTAGAATTGGCAGCATTTAGGAACCGAATTGTATCATCAGAATAACTCAGATGGGAAATAGGTATAGCAGAAAGAGGGAGTTTGAAATACCTTAGTTTTCTATTTAGGAAACAGATAGATAGACTTATAGAAAATGCTTCTAAGAATATGTTGAACAGAATAGGGGACAAGAGGTCTCTTTGTTTGATCCCTCTTGATGGTTGAAAAAAACCAGCTACTTTATCATTAATAAGAATGGAGAATCTAGGGGCTGAAAGGTTAGACATGATAACTTTGATAAACCTAGGGGAAAATCCAAACCTGTTAAGAATAGCTTCAACAAATGAACACCTAACCCTATCAAAGGCCTTAGCTAGATCTAGCTTAAGTATACAGTTGGGTGAAGCATGTTTATTATATAAAAATCTCATCATTTCCTTTAGATGCATTACATTATCTGCAATTTTTTCCCCTTTAATGAAAGCAGTCTGTTGGGGTGAGATTATCTTATGCATTAGTCCTAAAATTCTATTTACCAACAACTTTAAAAATATTTTATTCACAAAGTTGGATAGGGGCATGGGTCTGAAGTCAGAAAAGGAGATAGGAACCTCCTTTATTGGGATCAAACATATCCATGCACTGGAGATTCCAGGAGTAATGAGTTCACCCCTCATAAAATATCCTGTTGCTTCTTTAACTTCTTGGGATATGATGTCTCATGCATATGTAAAAAAATGTGCAGTGTAACCATTAGGACCAAGGAATCCATTTTGGTTAAGTGAGGATATGATTTTCTTATTTCAGTAGAGAGGGTTCATTTAATAATTTCTAATTTTCATAAGTCGTTATCAGGTTTGGGATCTGGCTTAAAAAATGTCTCAGAAATTTTTTAGAATCCACACATTCCTATTCAATAAGTAGATTCTGATAGAAAAGAACTACTTTTTTTTTCTATCTCTTGTGGATTATCAGTCCATTTTCCTGAGTTCATTTTTATTTTGGTGATGGTTTGTTTAGTCCTTCTCTGCCTGACTGATGCATGGAAATACTTGGTGTTATCATCACCATCCTTCAACCATTTAATTTTTGCTTTCTGTTCCCAGAAAAGCTTCTCATCATGGAGTGCTCTAAGTAAAAGAGCTATTTTCTAATTTAAGTCAACTAGATCAGCTGTGGAGGAGAAGAACTCATATGATCCTGTTCCCTAACTTTTTCCTCTGGTTTTTTTATGTTTTCATAATGTCTCAAAAGGATCATCTGTTCCAGGTTTTTAGTTCCCTTTTCTGTCTCTTAAGCTTAAAAAAAAGCCTCATCATACCTTTCTCTCTCAAAGGTTTTTCCCAACTCATTTGTATGACTGAGAAAAAATCAGGCCTATTAGTCCACATGTCCTGAAACCTAAAAGGCTTAGGTTGAGATGACAGATTACTTCCTACTGTTAGGATTAATGGACAGTGATAAGATGTGAGCTTATTTAAGATATGTATGGAACTGTTTGGGAAGTTTAAAAACCACTGGTTGTCTGCTAGACCTTTGTCTAGCATTTCCAATGTTGTTTTGGCTCTCATATTTGACCATGTGAAGGAGTTACCAATAGTTATAGCTGGCTCAGATTATTTGAGGTTATAAATTGGTAGAAGTCTCTAATGCTCCTAGGGTTGGGATTAGAGGGGCCTTTGTATTCATATACATATTCTATAGCATTGAAATCACCTATTAGAACTCTTTTGTCTATGTGTAGTCCATTTAAATCTTTCCAGAGTTCTTTTATATCAATCCTGTTGGTGGCAACATGAATGAAAATAGCCTGCTTTTGTTTTTGAAAATGATTCAACAATATTTCAGTATAAGTGAATTGTTTGTTAATTGACTTAATTTGTACCTACAGTCCATTTTTCCAAAAAAGCCATACGTTATTATTTTAGAACTGAAGGTATAGTCAAAACCAAGTGTTTGTCTATATTTATCAGTTTGGTCACAGACATGTTTTGGCTCTAGAATACATAAAAACTGTATTTTATGTATTATGGTCAGTTTAAGATGTCTAGTCATTGATGTGTCTAGTCCTCTAATGTTCCAGATGAGAAATTTAAGGTTAATATTTGTACCAATCATTAAAACTCGTTGTTTTTACTCTTTGAAAATGATCTGAGATTCATC
This sequence comes from Rubia yunnanensis, assembly GCA_037428765.1. Lineage (NCBI taxonomy): Eukaryota > Viridiplantae > Streptophyta > Magnoliopsida > Gentianales > Rubiaceae > Rubia > Rubia yunnanensis. Next base: position 55,000,970 of record CM075069.1, on the reverse strand, counting down.
TTATTTATTTTATTAAACATTATTCTTTTACGGGTCTTATCGCTGGTGATGTTAGCATTAAGGGGGGATGAAAAACTTACCTCTTCAAGCGTAAGCACTTGAGAACTTGATTCAGCAGTGTCCTCATTGCCAGATTCTTCTTCAAGTACATTGAACTTGTTTTTGCTACAAGGACTTGATACAATGGAAGGAACGTCAGTAGCAAGGTTAGAGTCTTTAGTGACCTGGGGTATTACCCGATCATCCATAATTTTGGTTTGGCTGGTTGGACTAGTGGTTATGTTATTAATGAGATTCTCAAATGATTCTAGGCTCTTGTTTGGATTACAGGTCTGAGGCATATCACATCCTAACTGTTTCTGTAGTGAGGCTTTTTGGGACAATATTCTCAGAGGTTATGTCAATGGTCAGTATGTTAACTGGGGGAGGTACAGGGGCTGGTTCTGATTGGCAATTTGCTTCTTCCTGTTTTTGGGAAATAGATATACATGAGCTATGTTGCAACTGGGGGGTATTTCTAATGTTAATGGGTTTATATGCCCGATTTTACTGAGTACTCATATTTTTCTGTACTGGTTTCTGGCTAATCTTAGACCAAGTTTTGGGCATCATTTCAAGATTTAAGATTCTGCATTTAGGTTTGTCATGAACAATATTTTTACAATGAGAGAAATACAAAGGCAAATTGTTATATTCAATATTAAATTGGGAATTGAATGTTAGCCTAGCGGTTGAAGTCTAGTGCTACTACCATGAGGTCATGGGTTCAATTCCCACCAGGGCAAGGGGAGGGGAGGGATTTTATTGGGGGCTCATTTGAGTTATTACCCAATTTTTTTAAAAAAAAAATTTAAAATTTTCATTTTCATACAGAGATAGATGTTGGCAACTGGGATTGGAGTTTTACCTCGACACAGAGTTTTAAAGCAGATAGTCTTGTGAGCTTTTATGTAGCTAGATCTATCTTGATATAGGTTCCAACTTGGTTTCTAATGGCTAGCTGTGTTATAGTAATACAACGACACCAACACTATAGAGCTCTCAGTATTTGGCTTGAAATTGGGCGTCCAAAAAAGAACCCTCATGTTGATTCCATTGAAAGACCACACTCCTGTCATCAAGCATTTTTGGAAATCCAGTTTCTTCTGGAATCGAATTAGTATGTTGCGATAATCGATAACCCCTAATTGGTAGCTGTTTTCGAATCTGATTGTTTTGAAATATTCTTCTATCTTTTCGATTGATGGTCGACCTTTGGGGTAGTTGCTGATTAGAGCATTATGGTAGTGAGAAGTAACCTCAACTATTTGGTTATCAGTGAAAAGGGCCGATGGTTCTCCTTTATAGATTGTAGTTGGATTCTGGTTCTCATTTGAAGGAAGTGTTTGGGAGATGGGAGGGCTTCATGCTTTGAGTGCTTGTGAGAATGATTAGGGCGGGTTTGGTGCCGCCATGTCAGCTAATGTATGGTGCTGTTATGGTGGTGTGGGTGGATAACGCCACTGCTATGGTGATGTTCTTCTCCTTTTTTTCATTCTTCTTTGTCTTTCTCATTCCAACTGACTTGCGGTCAGCACCACTGACACCAAAATTTCACTGGAATGCCACTGCTACTTGATGCCAACACCGCCAATGCCGATTGAAGCAAATTGAACCATTAGTGGTGGCGTCATTGCCATCGTGAAGTTCTGAAATCACCGCCAAGTCTTCCTCCTGTTGAACCCCACACCACCGCCAATTTTTGTGAGGTTTTTCTAGGGCTTTAATGGAGCCGGTGGCTAGTGCTTCTAGGTATATGTGACCCAGGGTTTTTTGAGACAGAGGCAAAGATGAGATCGGAAAGTAGATGTCGGTTAGCCGGTGAATTCGCCGGTGATTCTGTCTTTATTGGAGTCATGCGGCCAGGAAGGTTTGAACTTGTAATTGTTTTTCTATAGTGAATTTTGTGTGTGTGTGTGTGTGTGAATTGGACTGAAGCTTGTATCGAGACACCTTGTGTTCAACCTGCTTGTATCGAGCCATCTGATGCCAATCAGCCAGAATGCATTTAACCTACTTGTTTTGGACCTCGTTTCTTAAGTTTTAATGAATTTCTCATAGTTTTGTACATCTAAGGGGTAACAATTTAGAATGTTCAGTTACATAGTGGTCTCTTTTATAAGTGTAGATGTTTATGAATCAATAAAAATTAGAGTTCATAGATGAGTGGGTGTTTTTCTAGCAGTTGATGAATACATTTTGTTTGTTGTGATTTTGGAATGTGTTAAAAAATTCCTTATTCAACCCCAAAATTATAAAGTGTGTGCTGATATAACCCTTGAAATCAAGTAAAGTGATAGCATAACCCTTGAATGCTTGTTAGGTTCTAATGGCGGGGCAGACTTCAGGAGGGTAAAATTATCAATAATTTTTTTAGAAAACTAAGTGGGGTGTATTTTGGTCATTTGTGGTATAGTCAACAATGAAATTTGCCCAATTAACGCTGGTCTTGAGCCAGTTGGGCATAATGGTAAAATTCGACGAATACTTAGGGTTGTTTCAGAACTTTCAAAGGACTCTTGGTTGTTTAGTCACTTTTAGAAAAACTTAGGGTCATTTTTGGGTTTTTCCCATAATTTTTTCAGTGGAGTAATATTATGTTTGATTCCAGTTCATTCAAATTCATTTCAATCGTGTGTAATTTAGTCTGGTTAATTTAGTTCATTTTAGTCTGGTTTTGTCCAGTTCGATACAATTAGTTCAATACAATTCAATAGAGTTCATTTGAACCTATTTCTGTTCAGTCTAGTGTAGTCCAGTTTGCCTTATTTTAGGTCAAACAGGTTATTCCGATTTAGTTCAATCCAGTTCAGTTTTAGGCAAGTTCATTCCATTTCAAATCAATCTAGTTCGGTTCAGTCTTGTGCGGCTCAGTTTGGTTCAGTCCAATTCATTTTGGTCCGGTTCAATCGGGTTTAGTTCATTTAAATTCATTCCAATTTTGTGATTTCCCCAACTTGTTTTCCCTATTCACTTTTTTATTTTTGAAAAAATAAGTTTAGTTTAGTTTAGCAGAAGTAGGTTAAATTTAGCAGAAATAATTTTAATTAAGCAAAAAATAAGTTCAGTTGACGTAAGATAAATGGCAAAGTCTTAGGAAAGACCGTCTTTCCATAGGCTTATGGAAAGACGGGGTTTTAATTGAAATAATAAAAGGTAAAAGTCTTAGTTGCAATATTAAAAAATATTATGTAACGTGTAGTAGTTATAAAGTTTATAAACCGGTTCATGCAACCTGAAATTTTTTATCTTCATTTCTTCTAATTTGTACTTTAAACCTTGATATTTTCATGGCTTATGAAAATACCGTCTTTCAAGAGACGGACTCAAGGTAAATACGAAAATAGTAAGTTATATTAAGAAAAAATAAGTTTGGTTCAATAAAAATGAGTTAGGTTAAGCAATAATAAGTTAAATTCATCAAACTATATAATGTCCAACTATAGTGTAAAATTGAGTTGCCTCACTTGCAGATTTAATTTCATCCCACAGGGGAGACAATTTTGTCTGTTGATTCGCCAAATAATTGTAACGCAAAACTGGGACATTCCGACATATTCAAAGAGAAAAATATACTCCCTCTGATTTTCTAATAGTGTCACACTTTTTAATTTTGAATATTTATTTTATATTGATACTTTCTATTTATGAAAAGTTTAAGGTTATTATATCCACTTATTTTACTTTTTATTCTTTTCATTCAATTTTATCCACTTATTTAATATTTTCTAAATTTTAATGTAAAAAATAATGTATCACTAATAGAGATATACATGGAACGATGTGGATAACTTTAGGCTCTGGAAATCTCCGAAATCTGTAAACCCTGCATGGACACTTGTCCGACCACGAGCTAGTGCTAACTGCCATGTAGCTCCCGTTGGGTCCACCAGCATCACAGTTTCACCGTCCAACAACTTCGCACATTTCCGCACAAACCTTGTTGGAATCGTACATGGAGTGTACTGATTTTTTTTCCTCCGCAGAATTGCACTTCTTCATCAATTAATATTCTTCCCACTGCACTATCTTAAATTGCACAGAATTTTTTTTTCCACTTATTAAACTTGTCTAACCATTAATATGGTTAACTACGTACATGAACGGGAAATAAAAAGTTACTTTTATGAAATTATTTGTTATGGCGAATCCAACCATATAACATATAATAATATTATTATTTATACTCCCTCTGTCCCAGATTAAATTACACAGAATCTTTTTCACAGTCTCCAACACACACATTTGACCATTAATATATTTAACTACGTATAATATCGGCAAACAAAAAGTTACTTTCTAGAAACTAATTGTTATGACGAATCCACCGATATCACATACAACAACATTATTGTTTATATCTATTCAAATATGTAGTCAAAGTTTTCTTACTTTGACTGAATCTTTGATCTTATGCAATTTAATCAGGGACGGAGGGAGTATATCTATTCAAATATGTGGTCAATATTGGACGGTAAATAGTGACATAAAATAAAGTGTGCAGTTTAACCTGGGACGGAGGGAGTGTAGGTTTAGGCCCTATCCAGTTCAACTGAAACATAGCTGAGTTGAGCTGGATATTAGAATTGAGAAGATTTATTAGAGTTGAGAACATTTGAGAAGATTTATTAGAGTTGAGAATAGTTGAGAAGATGTGAGTTGAATTGATTGGAGCTGATTGAGCTGAGTTTAGAAGAGCTGAGAAGAGCTGAGAAGAGTTGAGAATAGTTGAGTTGAGTAGAGCTGATTGGAGTTGAGTAGAGCTGATTGGAGTAGAGCTGAACTGATTGTAGCTGAACAAAACTGAATTAATTGTAGATGAACTAAATTGAATTAATTGTCGATGAACTGAAATGATCCAAAACGAACTAAACTAAATCAAAATGAAATGAACTGAATCTAATTGAACTTATCTGAGCCAAACTGAAATGAAATGAATCATATTGTCTTAATCAAACTAACGGAACCGGAACAATAGAACCAAAATGAATCAAACTAAACTGAACTTAATCAAATTGAACTAAATTGAACCAAAATGAACCCAACTGCATCAAAATGAACTCAACTGGATAGAGCTGAAGTGAAATGAATCACACTAAAATGAAATGAAGCAAACTTAAGTGGACTGAGTCTAACCGAACGAAAAAGAATTAAATTGAATCGAACTTAATCAAACTGAATAAAACTTAATTAAACAAAAAATAATTAAAAGAAGATAACTATTAAATTATATTACATATTAATAATCAATAACAATTATGATATAAATAATAGTGCATGTGAATTAAATAATATATTAAAAGTTCAATATATAATGTAAATTTTATGATGTAATTATAGAATTCGAACCCTGGCATTATCGAGTTTGAAGTGAAATGAAATATAAACTTTATAATTGCAAACATTTTACAAATATAATAAATACAATTAGTCAAAGTCTTGGGAAAGACGGTCTTTCCATAGGCTTATGGAAAAACGAGATTTAATTTGAATAACAAAAAGTAAAAGATCTTAGTTGCAACATTAAAAATTTAGTATGCAATATGTAGTAGTTATAAAATTTATAACCCGGTTCATGCAACCTGAAAATTTTATCTTCATTTCTTCTAATTTACACTTTAAACCTTGGTATTTCCATGACTTATGGAAAGACCGTCTTTATGGAAAAACCTTGGTATTTTCATTATTAATAATATGAATTTTATGTGAAATTTATTAAAATTATTAATTAAATATTTGTAGGAAATAAGGAACGTGAGACTACAAATTTAGGGTTGGAGAGTTTTTAAAACCAAACAACTCCAAATACAACATACCACAATCATATAATAATTCGACATGTTGCTAAAATATACACCCTCATAGCATTATGCTAAATAATTTAAAATGCTAAAGTAACCTCAACTTAAATAACAACCTAAACAGACTAATTTGAATCAAAATGAATTTAGATGATCTGAAATGTTTAGAACTGAATCAAACCGAAAAGAACTGAATTCGACAAAAATGGAAGGAATAGATTGACCTAGACTATGTATAACATAGTGTGAACATTAATAATTGACCTAAACGAGAGCATCTTTATAAAATTAGTTTATCTGACCAAAAGTGAACTAACCTACATACAATTGAACTAAACTTAACCAAACTAAACTGAACTGAACTAAACTTAACATGGTTGAAATACCTGAAAGGAAATGGTTTAGTTGAATTAAAATTAAACATCTATAATAGAAAGTATGCTTTTCATAATCACAATAATTATAATAATTCATACATTCAAATATGAACAACATTTACTATGAGTTTCATATTCAAATAGATTAAAGAACTTTCTAAATTAAAAAGATTTAAATGGAGTTTAAAGTAGACTATCTGAAATTATTAGAGTTAAGGTAAGTTGATTGGAGCTGAGAGAGTTGAGAAGAATTGAAAAGGATGATAAGAGATGAGAAAAGTTTCGAAGAGATGAGTTGACTAGAATTGATAGGAGATGAAATAAGAAGTGGATAGGGGCCTTTGAGCTAGCCGACAAAATTTTATGCCCTTTGCACATATATATTTTCTTTGACTCCATGCATGGTGTTATTATTCTTCGACGTGCATGGAATGTGCCCTTTTATTTAGTAGTAAATATTATTAAAAAATATTTTTGAATGGTTTTATGGTGAATGTTTAAAACAAATTAACACTAAAAGGTCTATCGATCAGCTCACCTTGCCCGCTCTTCACAAAAACCCACATAAACAACATGAAATAGAAGCACTAGAACCTTTAGCTTTCCATGATGCTACCTTTATCCATTTTTTGTTCATTTGAAATAATCTGCTGCATTTTTGCTTGAAGGTAACAAAGAGAAATGTAGAAAAAAATCAATCAATTAGTTACTTTCTTTAAATTTTACTTATGTTCTTTTCTCTCTTTTTTCAATTGATGTACGTAAATATTATATTAACAAGCGAACTTATGGTGCTTCTTTGATTTCAGAATGGCATTCTTGCATTATATGTGAAAACTGCAGCTTCTTTTAACTGCCTTAATTAATAGTTATATGCATGGAAGTATACCGAAAGTGCAGCAGAGTTTGTTGTTGTCCGAAGGGTTCATGGTTTTACTTTGATTGCATGAAGCTCATATGCTAATTGAAGGAAATAGGGATGTTGAATTCGATATGGTATGAAATAATACATAACCTGTTTTTTAATTTTTATTTTCTGAATAACGGGCAAAAATAAAGTGTACATTTATGTAAGGAACAAATGGAGTATTTTCATAGTCGTATAAATTAGAGTTGAAGCTGTAAAGTCAAGTGGTGTTCATTGAATATTTTAATTGGCAATTTATGAACATATTTGAAAACGAAAAACCTTCCATGCTGGAACATACGAACAACCACGTTTACGCCAACAAGTTTTATGGAAGAAGAAGATCATAATATTATGGTATTTGTGATTTATGGAAATCTGAATATTCTGCAATATTCTAGGCGTGGTAGAAGCATAGTTGGTTTATGGAAAATCCCTACAAATATGGTATTGATATTATCGAACATATGAGAGATATTGTGATAAGGAAAATCTCTTTATTATGGGATTTTGATATGCTTCAGAAGCAGATAAGGAATATGAATATTATGGAGATAATCATGGAGAGTTCCGATCTGCTCATGGCTTTAAAAGGGGACACCATGGCTGCATTAAACTCACGAATTTAATAGAAAAATCTGCATACAGATTTTGATCCTTACGAGAGTCTTGCAAAGAGTCAGATCTATATGTTCCAACATACATGACATGCCATTCAAAGTTCATAATCGTATGCCTTAATTCCTCGGGAGGAGAAAGTCCAACGTCAATGAGATTCGAAGTCAGAGGGAGTTCGATCAAGGCGGATCGGTAGCTAGGAGAGCTAGCAGAATTCACACGTTTGATTAGTAAAGATAAGTATTTTATATGGTGTATTTTGTACTATATCCTTCTGATTAGTGGATTCATTCTAAACTGGGTCAGGCCCCGCAGATGTAGGTGGATTTCACCAAATTGCGTAACCAAGTCTCGTGTCTTTAATGCTTTACTTTATTGCGAACTTGGTTAGATAGGTTATGTTGGAACATACTAGTAATAATTAAGAAAATTCGATAAAATCAAACAATATTTGGTATCAGAGCTTGGTCACTTATTTTTCCCTTGGTTGTGTCAAGGAAAGTGTGATCCGATTTTACCATAGCGACTAAAGAAGGAGCTTCGGTGTCTCGGCCACCTCTACTGGAAGGCAACAGCTACAATTATTGGAAGGTATGCATGAGAGTTTTCATTAACTCACTGGATGAACTTGCATTGCACCATGTTGAAAATTGAGTGGAACCATCCTACTGAGAATGCTAGTACAAGCTCTAAGGCGAAAGAAGAAGAGTCAAGTCAAGGGGAGCAGAAACATTAAATGCTATCTTCACGGGAGTTGATGAAAATCAGTTCAAACTCATCTCTACATTTCATCAAGCCAAGAAAGCATGGGATATCATGCAAACTGTTCATGAAGGAACTAGTCGAGTCCGAGAATCCAAATTATAGATATTGGTTACAAAGTTTGAAGAACTCAAGATGGAGGAAGATGACACTATTGTTGTATTCAATGGAAAACTCAGGGATATCTCCAATATGACATATCAACTTGGAAAATTCTACAAAGAGACAAAATTGGTGAAAAAGACCTTGAGATCACTTCCTAAAAGATTTGCAATGAAGGTTGCAGCAATAGAGGAAGCAAGAGATTTAGCCACCATGAACTTAGATGAATTGATGGGATCATTGCAGACATATGAGATGACATTCCAACAGGTTACAAAAAGGGTTCAAAATGAGTTGGCATTCAAAACATCGTCATCAAAGGATAATCAAAAATTTGACAGTGATAATGAGTTTGACAAACTTGCACTTATCATGAAAAACTTCTCAAGAATGCTGAAGAAAGTAGTCAACAAGAAATCTCAGGAAAGGTATGGTGGAAATAGACCAAGGCCGCAAGAATTCATAATTAATCGTGGGATGAGATTTGAACAAGGAAATTGGTAGTTCTCTAGAAATCAAAATGGTGAAGCAAAACAGCCTGGACAAATTCAGTGCAGAGAATGTGGAGGATATGGTCATATTCAAGCTGAGTGTGCAAACACCCGAAAGAAACAGGGAAAATCCTATGTCACCTCTTGGACTGAAGATGAAGAGGATGAGAAAGATGAAGAGGAACTTACAAGTAACTATGTGGCGTTTGGAGCAAAAATTTATGATGCATTGGAAGAATGATGTTCTAACAGATCAGATAGAGTTGAAGTTATATGTTTCAACATAGATTCATATGAAGAGTCTAGTGATGATGATGGACTTGCTGTAAGTGATGAAGAAATCTACAGCACATACGAAAAGATGTATGGCATGTGGCTCCAAGTAATTGATACAAATAAAGTACTTAAGGAAGAAAAAACTCATCTGGCGGAGATAGAGAAGGATTTGCGTATAGAAGTTGTTGAACTCAGGAAGGAAAATGATGAGTTGAATGTGAAGCTAATTTCAACAACTAAGAGAGCTGAAACATCTAAAGCAGCTATTACTAAACTAAACTCTGGAAAAAAATAACACTCGATGATATTCTGGTAATGAGAAAGACCTTTGGAGATTGACATGGAATTGGGTATGACAACCCACCAAAGAACACAGTCACACTCAAGTCTGGCACTCAAGAGATACTGAAGAGCACAATAACGCTCAAGTCAAAGATTCGAGAGATAAAGAGAAAGTTCAGCAAGCCTCATAATGGAAACCTATCATATGCAGGTACTGCTGATACCAAGGGCACATAGAGGAACAATTCCAGAAACTACTCAGAGACATCATGGCAGGACGTCAACTCTCGGTATGTTCTAACATAGATGGTACCCAGAAATCAAAGATAGTCAGAAAGGTATGGGTAGTCAAAAGCTCTAGCACGTGATTTGTTGCACATACTTCTCTCATAGCACATTCCAGAGATTCGTGGTACTTTGATAGTGGATGTTCTCACCACATGACTGGCACCCAGGACTTCCTCACAAATATCACACATTACAATGGTGGTTTTGTCACTTTCGGCGATGGAAAGAAGAGTAGAGTGATTGGAAAAGGTGAACTGCAAATTGAAGGATTCTCAGTATTCACTAGTGTGTTGTTTGTTGAAGACTTGAAGGCCAATATACTGAGCATAAGTCAATTGTGTGATGACAATATGACTGTGGAATTTCAGAAAGACAAATGCATAGTGAAACACAGAGAAGCCAAGGTTTTTTCAGGCATACGATTATCAGATAACTGCTATTTGCTGGAACAGGAAGTAAGGTGTATGATCTTGAAACAGGATGAAGGATTTCTGTGGCACAGGAAGCTCAGTCACATTAATCACAAAACCTTGGTGAAAATTGCAAATGCAAAGGCTGTGCCAGGTATGCCTACCTTAACAAGCAAGGGCGGAATTGTTTGCAAACCATGTCAGCAGGGTAAACAAATTCGATCTCCCCACTCTTCAGTTCAATCTATAACAACCTCAAGAAATCTGGAATTATTGCATATGGATTTGATGGGTCCGGTCAATACACCTAGTATAGGTGGAAAGAAGTATATCTTTGTATGTGTTGATGATTTTTCCAGATTTACATGGGTAGCTTTCCTAAAAAAAAATCAGATACGGTGGAAGTTTTTAGAAGTCTGGTGATAAAGTTACAGACTAAAAAAAGAAGTCCAGTTGGGAAGATTATTCGAATTCATAGTGATCATGGTAGATAATTTAAAAATTATCAATTCTGTGACTTCTGTGATGAGCTCGAGATTCAACACGAGTTTTTTTGCACCAATCACTCCTCAGTAGAATGGCATTATAGAATGAAAAAATAGAACCTTGCAGGAGATGGCTCGATTTATGTTAGCCGAGAAAGAAATTCACAAAAAATGGCGGGCAAAAGCTATTAACATAGCTTGCTATGTAATTAATCAAGTATATTTACGTCCATTCACTAGCAAAACATCCTACGAGAATTGGAAGGGTAGGAAACCAAATTTCTCATACTTTCATGTGTTTGGAAGCATGTGCTATATCCTCAGAGACAGAGAGCAATTGGCAAAATTTGATAATCGCAGTGATATTGGAATCTTTCTTGGTTATTCTGTGAATAACCGTGCTTATTGTGTTTATAACCTGTAGAAAAACACACTCAAGGAATTCATAAATGTTATTGTGGATGATTCTGAAGAAGGACAAGGGTCAGATATTGTAGAAGATGAACCCAGTAAAAATTATGTTCTAACACAGCCTAGTAAACCTGACAAGCCAGATCCATCACATGTTGGAACATCTGAACAGACTGATTACCGTGCTGAACCAGATGATATTGAGTACCCTACTGAAGCATCGCATGTTAGAACATCATGCCACACGACATTATCCTATGTTCCAACTCAGGAGCAACCTGAACCAATGTCAAGAAGTACTCAATTAATTCCTCGGGTTGATTACAGGAAGTTAACAGGATTACAATGTTTCATCTCTCTCATTGAACTCAAGAACTACAAATAAGCCTTACTGGTCAAATACTGGATTGCTGCAATGCAAGAAGAATTAGGTCAGTTTGCATGTAATGACGTATGGTATATCACTCCTCGCCCTAAAGGTGTAAATGTGATTAACACAAAGTGGATCTTCAAGAATAAATCTGACGCTGATGGAAAAATTACTCGAAACAAGGCCAGACTGGTAGCTCAAGGATATACACAAGTTGAAGGAGTCAATTTTGATGAGACATTCGCACTAGTTGCCAGGTTAGAGTCAATTCGAATTTCACTTGCTATTGCCTGCTCTATGAACTTTACTCTATATCAAATGGATGTCAAGAGTGCTTTCCTAAATGGTGTGGTAAATGAAGAAGTATGTGTGGTAAATGATTTGAGGATCCTCATTACCCTTATGATGTGTATCGCCTCAAGAAGGCTCTATATGGTTTAAAGCAAGCACCAAGGGCATGGTATGAATGACTCACTAACATTCTTCTTAAGAAATGTTATCATCAAGGGGGAGTAGATCGCACCTTGTTTGTGCTTACAAAGTTATCAAAAATTCTGATTGCTCAAATTTATGTTGATGATATAGTATTCGGATCTACTTCACCATCTATGGTACAAGATTTCATTACTATTATGCAGGCTGAGTTTGAGGTGAGCATGGTTGGAGAACTCACATATTTTCTAGGACTGCAAGTTAAGCAAGGAAAACATGGCCTGTTCATAAATCAGAGTAAGTATGCACTGAATCTAGTAAAGAGATTCAATTTAAGCAATGCCCGAGCAGTTCGAAAACCTATGTCGGTTTCTGATCAACTGGTAAAGGATGAGAAAGGAGGATCAGTTGATCAGAAGTTATATAGGGGCATGATTGGAAATCTATTGTATTTAATAGCAAGTAGACCAGATACATGTTTCAGCATAGGAATATGTGCAAGATTTCAGGCTGATCCAAAGGAGTCTCATATCACTGTAGTCAAAAGAGTTATTTGATATGTAAGTGGGACTTTTGAGTATGGTGTCTGGTATTCTAAGAATCAAGATTCTGATCTAATTGAGTACAGTGATTCTGATTGGGTTGGTAATGCCGATGATCGAAAAAGCACTATAGGCGGATGTTTCTTTATTGGTACGAATCTGGTTTCTTGGTATAGCAAGAAATAAATTTTGATCTCCTTGTCTACTGCAGAAGCTGAATATCTTTCTGTTGGAAGCTGTTGTGTACAATTTTTATGGATGAAGCAAATGATGAACGATTATGAAATTCATCAAGGGCCTTTGAAGATTTTATGTGACAACACAAGTGCTATTGATATTTCAAAAAATCCAATCCAGCACTCTCGAACCAAGCATATTGACATTAGACATCTTTTTATTAGAGATCTTGTTGAATGAAAGGAAGTTGTGGTAGTCAGTGTTCCAACATCTGAGCAATTTGCTGACATTTTTATAAAACCATTGGACACTGCCACATTGAAATTCTCAGACAACACTTAGGTGTTTTTCAGATTTGAGGTAATTCTTGCCTTTGTCTATTTGTAAATATTTTATTTCTTTATTGTTGTTCGAGAAAACAAAAAAAGGAAAGAAGTAAATGTTACAAAAATAAAAGCTCTGGAGTTATGGTATGTTGAAAGTTGGTATGTCCTAAGTTGACAAGAGAGAAAAGAAGAATCATTGCATTTCTTGGAAAGGGAAAAAGTTTTTACGGCAAACGAGGGAAGAAGTGAAGAGTTTGTGTTTATTTCAAAACTGTCTTCATCTCTCCATATCCCACTCTTTTCACCCTACACTCATGCTGCTCTTGGTTTCTTTTGGATTCTTGTTGCCAAATTCTTCCAAGATTTTCTCCTTCACAACAATTCTCTGCCAAAAAGTGTCTTCAAGCCCCAATTCCCCCACGGTCGAAAAAGAAACTCAAGAAACTCCTCAATCTCCAGAGGATGACAATGTTGAGCAAAGGGAAGACAATGTGGAGGCCGGTGATGGCGGGCATAGTGAAGAACTCAGAGGCAAAGGGAAAGGTCCCTATCAGAAGGTAACATGTCCTAATCCCCCTACTCTCAAGGTTCTTGGAATGGAATTTAAGAATGTTGATGATATTTTTGAGTGGCTTGAAGCTAATGGAAGTATGGTGGATTTGACTAAACTTAAGAGTATAGATGGAGACATTTTGAATGTTAATGTTAAGTAACTATTGTCTGGTGATATTGGCAATCTAAAGGATATTAAAAATTATGAAGTCAAATTTTTGAGGGGAAAATATGGTGTTTATAGAGGGAAGGATAGATTTCATGTTTACTCATCTATTCTTGGTCCTAGCCATGTTAAGATCGAGGAGATAGGTGATGATGAGATTGAGGGGATGGAAGTGGTTAAATCCACTGATAGGATTCCTGTAAGGTTCTATGATGTTAAGGTTACTCAGAGGATTGAAGAGCTTAGAAAACCTGTGGTCATAGAGATTACAAATAGTGAAGATGGAAGCACTGTTGGGTATGTTCCAACACAGAGAGTAGATTCAGATAGGGCTGAAGATTTGGATATTGATGATGTGGACATGGGAGGTCAAGATCAGTGTGATGTCACTGATAATGCACATGATGAACATGAGTATTTAGACGGGGAACATACTGGAAGATCTGTTTTGGGGCAAGATCAATTAATTAAGGATCAGCATGTTGAACACAGGGCAGAGACTGCTGAAGAAGAAGATGCTGGAGACTCTAAATGTGTTCCAACACTGGAGCCTGAGTTGAACTACTCCAGTGATGAGATACTAGATAAAATTTTCAAGCTGCTAGAGGCAAGAGGAAGATGCTTGCTACTGAAGACTCACCGTCACTCAAGACATCTAAGAAAACCCACACTGCCCCCAAGAAGAAAGTGCTGCCACCTCCTCCTGTAAGTGACGCACTGTCCTTTTCTTACTTCGATATAAATTGTGAGGAGATAGGAGAGGTGTTTGTTGAGAGGAAGATAATTGATGAAAGACCAGTAAATCTAGAGGCCTATAGAGCCAGCAATTTTTCTGATTTTTTGGAAGCAATTGGAATGAAGAGGGCTGCAATAGTACAATTTCAGTACAACAAGCAGGTGGTCACTGAAGTATATTCCAACCTGATGGCTGAGAACTTAGAGGCTGATTCCCCATGGTTCGAGAGAGTTTATGTTAGGGGGAAGATAATTTATTTTTCTGCTGCCAGGATAAATGGGATTTAGAAGTTGAAAACTCCAGAATTTGAGGGAGTTTTTCCAGATGATTTAGAAGTGTCTGATGATCAGATTCTGGAGGTAGTCTTAGGAGGATACAAGACCGAATGGCCTGAGACTAGAAATTCACATGCTTCCTGCTTGTCTTCTAGATTTTTTTGGTCTATGTTAGGTAGCTGTGAACTGCTGGATGCCATCCTCCAATACTACTGCCTTGACTAGAGAAATGGCTAAGTTGTTGTACTGTGTTGGAACACAGAAACCAGTCAACCTAGGGTTGTTTATTCAGCAGAGTTTAGTAAGGCAAGCCACTGCACCAAAGGTGAAACATGCTCTGGTCTATCCTTGTCTGATATCTGCATTGGCTAAGAGTGTCATGGTGAAGGGAAAAGCAAAGGATGTGATCATCGATACAGAGTTTCTCCGGCTTAACAAGAAGACTTTTGGCATGCGGCACGTTCATGATCTGCCATGGAACCCCGAAGCTTCTACTTCTGTAGGTGCTGAAAAGAAGGCCAAGATAGTGGTGCTCAATGTAAGATTGGGGGCTATAGTCATCCAAATTGCGGCACTAGAAGCGGAGAAGGCCAGACTTGAGGGGGAGAAGGCTCAGCTGGAGGCAGAGAATGCTGCTCCTAAACCGGATTAATTTTCCTGCATGATTGTTCAGGGGAAGCTGGTTTTCTGTTTATTTCAATTTTTATTTCTATGGTTTATTGCCTTTGGCATATTCATGGCCCCGGGGGGAGAATATTCGGCAATTTTGGATATTAATTTTTCGGATGACTTTAATCTGAATATTATGTTTCGGTATTCTGGAATTCTGGTTTTCGAATGGTATTCTTTTATAATCAGATTTAGTAGTTTGCATATGTTCCAATATAGGTGGATTTCTGGTCCTATGTGAGTAATTAGAAGTTTTTTCTCGTTGTATTCTTAATGTTCAAAATGGATGGGTCCACAAAATGCCAAAGGGAAAGATTGTAAAGTCAAGTGGTGTTCATTGAATATTTTAAATGGCAATTTGTGAACATATTTGGAAATAAAAAACTTTCCATGTTGGAACATACGAACAGCCTACGCCAACAAGTTTTTACAGAAGAAGAAGATCAGAATATTATGGTGTTTGTGATTTATGGAAATCTAAATATTCTGCAATATGCTAGGCGTGGTGGAAACATAGTTGGTTTATGGAAAATCCTTACAAATATGATATTGATATTATCGAATATATGAGGGATATTGTGATAAGAAAATTCCTTTATTTATGGGATTTGGATATGCTTCAGAAGCAGATAAGGAATAGGAATATTATGAAGATAATCATGGAGAGTTCCGATCTGCTCATGGCTTTAAAAGGGAACACCACGGCTGCATTAAACTCACAAATTTAAAAGAAAAATCTGCATACAAATTTTGATCTTTACGAGAGTCTTGCAAAGAGCCAGATCTATATGTTCCAACATACGTGACATGCCATTCAAAGTTCAGAATCGCATGCCCTAATTCCTCGGGAGGAGGAGATCCAGCGTCGACGAGTTTCGAGATCAGAGAGAGTCTAATCAAGACGGATCGGTAGCTAGGAGAGCTAGCAGAATTCACACATTTGATTAGTAAATGTAAGTATTTTGTATGGTATACTTTGTACTCTATCTTTCTTCATTATGAACTGGGCCAGGTTCCACAGATGTAGGTGAATTTCATCGAACTGCATAACCAAGTCTCGTGTCTTTAATGCTTTACTTTATTGCAAAGTTGGTTAGATAGGTTATGTTGGAACATACTAGTAATAATGAAGAAAATTCGGTAAAATCAAACAACAGAAGCTTTTCTTGTTCTTTTTTTTTTAAAAAAAATTTGTATCCAATTCCAACCAGATTATATGAAATGAAAATCATGGTTTTTCTGTGCCATTTGAGTGCGGTTCTTGTTTAGTTGATTTTGCTAAGCATCTTGTAATTATTTTGTATGATTGTATCATTTGTTTTGGCTTCTGTTCATGGTTGGTGATGTTGTCAAGTAACTCAACAATCTGAAATATCTCAATTTTTAACGGAAAGTGTTCCAAGGCTTTCGTAGCTATGTGGGGGAAAGCTTTGCCCTTGAGTTCTCGGAAGAATTCTGCTTTTTTTTTTTTTTTTTTAATTTAACACCCGTGGGTGAGGGATATTATATTAAGGTTCCCCAGGCCTATGTAGAAAATACATAGAATTCTAGTGTATGTTACAAAGTGGCAAGAGGTGTCAGAAAATATGTCTCGAAGGTAGAGTTGTAATGGTAGGAGGAGAAAGTGGGAAAGGTAGTTACGATTCCAATAGGAAGAATCTCCACCCTATGTGTTAATTCTTCCCTTTGGCCAGGTAACACCTTACATTACATTGAGAAAATTTTAATACTTGCAGTGAGGTGTGAGTTCCTTGAAAGGCTGCCGAAAGAAGGATGGAAAGTTCCTTGAAGGGCTGACTGGTGAAGAATGAAGTGAAGCTGATTTGTTGATGATGGAGGACCAGAGGCCAACATGGTGGAGATCCAGAGATCAGCCGAGAGGAATCATAGCTTTACCATCTTCAGTCACTCGAGACCTGAAAAGCACAAAAGAAGAAGCAGAAGTCTCTGTTCTAATATGAATAGAAGTTTTTTGATTGGTACACTGTGTATAATCCAAACATGGGAAGAGTAGAAGAGAATTTGCAGTTAACAAAAAAAAGTGAGAACACCTACTCTAATTCCTACTGTAATCCATTGAAGCTCCTATTCTAATCGCAGGAATACCATTGCTGTCAAGGGATAAGAGACCCCTAAGAAAGTGGGGGACTGATTAGATGTCTAAATCACCCTGTATGTTATTTTCTAAAGCAATTTTTTCCAGGAAATCAGCAGCAGAATTGGCTTCCCTAGGAGTATGTTGGATTGGATGTATGAGGTGCTTTAAATTAAGTGCGCTGCAGATGGAGAAAGTTCTCCATGGGCAGCTCATTGGATTTTGTATACCCATAACAGCCGTTAAACAATCAGATTCAATCACACAACTATTTAGTGCCAGTTCTGAGCAAATATCATAGCCACTTTGAATGGAAAAAAGTTCAGCATGTAAGGAGATGAAGACTGGAAAGTGTTTACTCTCATTTTAACCACAGTCCCATTCCAATTCCTAACTATGACATCAAATGAGGATAGACCACCAGATATCCATGTAGCATCAGTATTAATTTTGTATCCAAGTTGTGGTTTATTCCAGTTCACAGTAATAACAGATTTTTTTTCTTTTGAAAAATTTGAGGAATAATATTTGCCTGAATCCAATATTTATGCTTGTCTAGATTGCCTATCAAATGGTGAGCTGTGAAGATTTGATAGATCATATCTTTAATATCATGAAGGCATGCATCTTTGGAGAAAGATTTATTATCAAAAATTATTTTATTCCTACTAATCCAAAGAAACCAAGTTGTGACTAGTAAGACAGCAGTTATAATGTTAGACTGTATCTTATATTCAGCCTTAAAAGATAGGTAATATTCCACTCTGCTCTTTAAACTCCGAAAAGAAGATTGTTGTAGCTTTAAAAGGTTATTAACACATTGCCATACTGTAGTAGAAGAGGGGCAAGAATTAAAAAAATGATCCAACGTGTCAGAATGATTCTGGCAAAGGGGACATTTAGAAGCTAAAGAGAATCCTGACCTACATAAAATATTATCAAAAGGTAGGAGACCATTGAGGGCTTTCCACAAAAGAACAGACATCTTTTTTGGAATGAAAAGGGACCAAACCTTATTGAAATGTCTGATTTTTTATCTTTTTTGTCTGAAAATACTGTAAGCAGAACTAATTGAGAAACTCCCATCTATGGTTGGTGTCCAGACCAACTTATCTTCATGAGAGTATTCCAGTTTCACTTCCTGTAATAGAGTAAAAATATTGGTAGCCAGATGGCTCCAGTTTTGGGTGGATAGAAACTTTGTTATTGATAAAAGACCTTAGGGAGATATCCACGAAGGGGATATCCATCTCATGAGGCCATTTATAACACAAAGCTCCATCTACTAACCAATTAGCATTCCAGAAAGAACAATCCCCAATACCATAAATAACTCTAGAACAGCTGTTAGCCTTAGCAGTGATTTTACATATTCTGGACCATGTGTGAGATTTTTTATAAGAGATAGGGAGTGACCATAAAAGAGATGACCACTGAGTAGTGTTTTTTTGCAGTTTCCACAATAGTTTACATGAAAAAGCATCAACTGTGGCATTTAAATCCCTAAAACCTACTCCATTTTCTTCTACAAGTAAACTCATTTTTTTGCAAGATCTCCATTTTTTCCTTTCAGAGTTGTCACAGTTCCCCCAAAATAGGCTGGAAGCTATTTTTTCCATTTTTTTCAAAACTATCTTTGGAGGACTTAAAACTGCGAAAATATGCGTGAGAATTGAAAGAAAACAATGATTAATCAGTATGATCTTACCAGCAGTAGATAGCCATCTATTCTTCCAGTTATTGATTGATTTCTCCATTCTTTCCAGTATAGGTTGGTAATGTACCTGTAAATTTTGACCAGAAAAAATAGGGATTCCTAGATATTTGAAAGGGAAAGAACCTTTCTCCATTCCCAGAATCCTTCTAACAGATTGGACTGTTGCTAAAGGTGTGGTGTGAGCTACAAAGAATTCAGATTTAGCAAAATTGACCTTTTGACCCGAGGTTTGCTCATATGCTATCAGAAAATTTTTAAACCTCTTAAAATTTGTAGGTTTAGTGTTCAAAAAAACTGCTGTATCATCATCATACATCAGATGGGAAATGGGGGAACAGGAAAGGGGGAGACTAAAATATTGTAAGTAGCCTATGCTAAAAATTTTCTTTAAGCCTCTAGAAAAGGCTTCAGACAGTAAACTGTACAGAAAAGGAGAAAGTGGATCTCCTTGTTTAATATCCCTAGAGGATGCAAAAAAGCCTGAAGTCACTCCATTGATGAAGACTGAAAAATGAGGAGCAGCTATATTATGCATGATGATGTTAACAAATTTACCATGAAAACCAAAATGAAGAAGGATGGAGTTCAGGAATGACCATGAAACCCTATCAAAAGCCTTTTGCATATCAAGTTTAACTATCAAATTAGAAGCCTTTTATTTTCTAGACAGAATTCTGGTCATCTCCTGCATTTGGATGACATTATCAGAGATATCCCTTCCTTTAATAAATGCACTCTGCTCAGGGGAAATCAGTAATTGCATCAGTGGTTTGATCCTTTCCATTAGCATTTTTTAAAGTATTTTATTAACAAAATTTGATAGGTTAATAGGTCAAAAATCAGAAAAAGTTATTGGGATTGGTTTTTTGGGGATTAAGGTAAGCCAGGTGCTAGAGATGGCTTTTGGGATATTGCCATTACTTAAGAAATCATTTGCAGCTTCTAAAAGGTCACCTTTAATGGTATCCCAGAAAGAGGTGTAAAATTCTCCAGAGAATCCATCTGAACCAGGAGCACTAGATTTGTTTAAATAAAAAACTGTATGTTTGAGTTCCTGGATATTGAAAGGTTGAAGCAGGAGGAGGTTTTGTTGATCTGTGATTACTTTAGGAATTTCTTTTAGAAAATGTTGTAGGTAAGTTCCCATTTTTTTAGGAGCATCCTCATTAAGTAATTCCTTAAAAAAATGAACTCCTTCTTCTTTAATCAATTGAGGTTCTAATATCCAGTTCCCATTACCATATTTAATTTTACTAATTCTTGATGTAGCTCTCCTTTCCCTAATGGTGTGGTGAAAGTAACTAGTGTTTGCATCCCCATGCTGAATCCAATTTAACCTAGCCTTTTGCTTAAAAAAAATATTTTTTTCTTTCTGGGATCTCAGAAGCAAGGCTTTTGACCTAATAAGTTCAGCTAGAACTGATTCATCTTAAGATTGTTGAAATTTTATTTCCAGTTCATTAACGTTTGTCTCAGATTGTAAAAGATTTTGATTAACATTTCCGAAGTTGTTTTTGTTCCATTCTTTAATGTCAATCTTGAGCCTCTTAAGTTTATACACCAGCCTATGCATCCCTCGTAAGGGGGATATTAAATTCCAATTTGATACTATTAAAGCCTGAAAATCTTGTCTATTTGACCACATTTCTTGATATCTAAAAGGCATTGGAACCTGTTCTTCAGCAGATTGAACCGATAGAAATAAAGGAGAGTGATCCGAAGTCATTCTATTTAGCACTTGTATTGAGCTATTAGGAAATAGTTCCAACCAGTCTAAATTACCAATGCACCTATCTAATCTTTGAAACAGTAAGTCCTTGCATTTATTCCTGTATCTATTATTACTCCAAGTGAAAGAATTTCCTACTGTAGGGATTTCATGCAGGTCCATGTTATTTATAAAATCATTAAAATGTTTCATGCTTTTTTGGGTGTTGATTTCCTTCCTTTATATTCAGTAACAGAAGCAACAGTATTGAAATCCCCTATGTATATGGAGGGTTCGGGGGTTGGAGTTTTTAAATCATTCCATAAAGCTTCCCTCGTTTGTCTGCTGACACTAGCATAGATGAAAAACAGTTCCAACTAATAGATGTGGCATTTTCAGAGATTCCGGCCTGTAGAAATTGGTCTGATTCCCTTAAACTGACTATACTAAAAGCATGGTTCCATAAGATCCAAATTTTTGCATTCTGGGCAGGGAGGGAAAATTTGTAACCTAGTTCATGCATCAAATTGTTTAAATTCTGGTTATCATAGATGGTTCAATCAAACATAAAATGTCAATCTTATGATTAAATTTGAGGGTCTTTAATCTATCCAATGATGTTCCATATCCTCTCACGTTCCAGACTAATATATTCCCTATAATGGTGTATTTTATCATTTAAAACCTATAGGGGTTGCTTTTTGTGAAGATATGAGTTTCCTAAGTTTCGTAGCTGAGACCTTACTATTTTTTCCAATCTTGCCCTCGCTTTTCTCCATATTATCTAGTGTAGATATCAGTTCGAGTGTACTTACCTTTTCCTGAGAGTTTTGTTCTTCATTTGTGCTTTGTTCTGTTGAGGTAAGATCACCTGTCTTTTCCCCATCAAGATCGGGGTTATCAGGTGCTTTGGTTGCTGAGATGAAAACCTGCTCTGGGTGATCTACCTGCTCATTTTCAGGAGTGGACAATCTTACTGCTGAGGTTGCGATCTTGTCTACTGTTGTAGGGTGCACAAAAGCTTCCTGTGATTCCAGAGTTTCGTGGAAAATCTCTACTACTTCACCTTCCTGATCATCATCCTGTAAGGCATCTAAGGTTTGGAAAGCATTTGATATCGTGACTGTGTTATTTATACTTAAATCTTCCTGGATAGGAGATAGTTCAACCCGTTGATTCTTTTTTCTCCAGAAAAAAGTAGTGATTGGTTTGGAAATGTCATCCAATGAGTAAAAAGGAACATTTCTTTTCATATGACTACATTGAAAGAGTTAAGATTATTATCATGTTGGAAACCTGAAGTCTTTTCTTGTGTTTGAAAATCAAGTTCTTTTTGAGAAACAGACAGAGTTGATGATCCTTCGACATCTATTGTTACTTTAGGGGGGATACTATACCTCTCTGAGTATCAACATGGGCTGGGACTTTTCTTTCCTTGTTCCCATTAACTTCAGATATGATATTATTCTTTTTCCTCAGTTCTGGATGCAAAAAGTTACAATTTGCCTGACTATGACCAATTATCCTACAATGAGTATAGTATGAAGGCAATTCCTCATATTCTATAGGATAGTCAGCTACTTTGTTGCCTATTCCTACCACAATAGTAGATGGGAGCTGAGACAAGAGATCAACCTCGACACATACTTTAATGGCAGAGGGTCTAGTCAGGGCATTTGTAGCTGCATCCATTTTGAGATATCTACCTATCTGGCTACTAATACCAATAATTGCCGAGGTATTGTAAAAGTGTATAGGAAGTTTATGAATTGTTACCCAGGCTGGAACAATGGAGGATTCTGCAACTGGAGAGAAATCCGGAGACCACTTCTGTACCTTCATCATCGAGCCTTGAATCATCCATTGTCCTTTCATCCAGCATCTCTGGTAATCCTCGCAATCCTGAAATCTGATTAGTACATGGCGATAATCAATAGAGCCTAATTGAAATTTAGATTTGAAAGCAGATTGTAAAATCTCCATAGGTGGTTTCCCTCTATTGAACTTCCCAACCAGGGCGTTCTGATAGTGTAAAGCCAGAAGATCGCCTTCCTCCGGAGGGAGAATATAGGCGATCTTGCCCTTGTATTCTGTGATGGGATGCAGATTGGGCGTATCGGGAAGAGAAGAGAGGAGCGGGGAAGGTTTCGTATTAAGAGCTTGGAGAAAACTTTTGCTATTGGGAGGGGGAGTATCTGAAATTGGATTTGGCGTAGGCAACGCCATGATCGGCGGCCAGTACAGAGAAAAAGACCGTTATCAGAGAGAGATGGAGAGAAAGGAAGAAGAAAGAAGTTTTCACTTTTTCGAGTTCAATTAAGAAAATTTGGTGGAAGAATTATGCTTTCCTCCCACGATCTGGTGAAGGTTATCCTGTGCTATAGAATATATGGTTGCAAGATATATATCATGTTCTGAATTCACAAAGATGGCAAACTTGGAAGTCAATCTTGGTGTTTTCTCTATACGATAAGCTTGACTGAACAAATGTGTAGAAATCGATCATTAACTTCAGCTTGAGGGAATAAAATTTTAAAAGCCCTTGACTGAACAAAATGCACGCACCTTACACGTAATTGTGCTTAAGTAATTACTCTTAGTTTTTTTTTTAAAAGCAAAACAATTTAGGGATAAGGCACACCACTCTTTACCATATTAAATGTATAACAAGTTTCATGTAAAATTTAGTTCACTTTACAACCATTCAAGAGTATTCTATCCTTTCTGTTTTTATGCACGATGAATGCGATGGCATGAAAATTGAATTTGCGTAACCTTTTATTTGTCACATCTAATATTTACAATAGTTCATACATGATATTATTCTTGATAGGGCAAAATAATGATATAACCCTATGTTTTGGAGTTTCGTGCTAATATGACCCTGTGAAGTTGGAAAGTGTTATTGTAGCCCTGTGTTTTGCACAGAAGTGCTGATATAACCCTGTGGCACTATTCCGGCATTGACTTAGTAATTTCCGGCATTGACTAAATTTGAAAAGATAAAAATACCCCTAACTTAGAATCTAAAATTTGTAGTGACCGTTTTACCCTTTAGAACCTGAATTGAAATCGGTTAAATCCTCCGGACTGTTCCTCTCTATCCAATTTTTGTTTCTCTTCCGCTGATCGATCTCCAACCACGAAAAAACTCCTTCTCTTCCTCTTGGAGATGCTTCTCTGGCCGAGTTAGCATTCAAAATTTTCATTCGTGGTCGACTACCATCCCAGGTATGTCGAAGTTTTTAATCTCGTTCATTGTATGAACCCTAGGCTTGATTTGGGGGAATTGGAATTTCAGGTATTGTGGTGGAGTATCGTATCAGAAATTGCTTGGTATTATGATTTGTCGATCTGGTTACGCACCCTAGGTGTGATTTGGGGTTTCTCGATTATATCTAGTTTTGTTGGTATATGGTTCTGGGATGTTGAACTATTCTTGATGTGGTGTTTTAATCGTTTAACTAGCCTGAAGGATGGAGTCATCGAGTTGTAGTGTGAATAATTGTTGTTGGGAAAGTGTGTTGTGCAAGGTGTGTGAGAAAGAAACTAGTGTTTTTATGTCAAGAAGCACAAAGAATCCTGGCAGAATGTATTATCGATGTAAGAAAGATGGATTCCAGTAGTGGGTTGTGCCTGATGTCGTTGAGTCGGGTCATGACAGTGGTGTAACTCCGTTTCATCCCAACTCCAGAGTTTGTAGACCGGTTCAGAAACAGGATTCTCCAAATGAACTGGTTGTAGCCCAAATGGGTGGCCCTAGTCAAGGCATTTTAGCACCCATAAATGCTTGTAATTGTCCACTGATCCTAAGGGGCTTAATAGCACTGAATTTAGTGTTGATTGGTGGTAACATGTTACTATTGTTTGTGTGGTATGTTGTATTTGGCTGTGGGATGTGTTAGGCGTGGGATGTAATAGCTTAGTCCTTGTTCTTGTTGTACTTGGCCGTGGGATGTGTTAGGCGTTGGATGTGTTAGCTTAGTCCCAGAATTTAGTGTTGGTTGGTTGTACTTGGCCGTGGGATGTGTTAGGCGCGGGATGTGTTAGCTTAGTTCACTCACCAAAATAATCTGCAAACTCTAATGATGAAATTAGTATAGTAGCAAGCAGAGTCGATCCCACGAGGAACAGTGTAATTTCTATCAAATTTAAACTACTAACAGGGTTTGGTTTAGCAACCACGCCTTAATTTTTAGATTTATCTAACAACTAATAATGCAACTAACTAATATAAAATATGAAATAATAATGCACACTAACAGATATAAAAATCTAGTAAATATATGATTAATGCAATCGGCTCGGAATAACTCACATTAGTTAAGCATCGATCATAGGCGCAAAGATAAATCAATTCATATGCATCTATCAGTTATAGGAAAGTAGGTACGCTTAACCTCCCAAATTCTTTCGTACTTTATCGACAATTAACCAATTATAATTAATTAATTGTTTCTCTTACCAAGATGGTCCCGGAAAGTATTCGCTGAACCAGATACACACCTCGGTAGCATTAAGAATGAAAAGAACCTGATATAGCAATTACCCAAGTATTCGCAAGTAGTAATGCACACTTAATTGTTCCACATCTTGCTATTACAGTCTTAGCTAGTTAGCTGTTTTTCACAAGATCTCGCTACTTACTAACCCTTTCCAACGATTACGTATTGGTGGAATTAGATAGCATTATCCCAATAATATTCAAGTTGATCATGCTTAAATATATCAAGAATAAAATAAACCAAGAACAATCAAGAACACATAAGAATCAATTATAAAACAATTAGGCCTCACGATTCATAAACTAATGCTTGTTATTCCATGCCGATATATAAATTAGCTACTCATAATAATTAAACTAAACAAATCAATAATATAAAATCTAAACATAATTAACTAATAAACTAAATACGAAAACCAAACCTGGAAGCTGCACAACGAAATTCTTCAAAACCAAAAAACCGCAACTAATTATTCACCAATTTGGTGATCAATTACTTCCTTTGTATCCAAACCAAATAATTACAAGTCTGCGAAGTACTACCTCTCCTCTGTTTACTGTGGATGAATTCATCATTAACTCCAAGAACATGCATAATAGGGCCAAGAGAAAGGATAAAACAAGGGTTTGGCTAAATATATAGTAACTCATATCAAAGAACATAGTCAAAGCTTCAAAGTGTTTCACTAGGGGTTAATGTAATTGGTAGGCAATTTAAGCTGTGTGGTTCATCCTAGTGCCTTCCATCACTTTCACACATAACAACTCCAATTATAACAATGTGATCTCTCAGAACAAAGATTGATGTAGAGAGTGCTCTACTCTAGCTCAAACCTCACTTTAGTAGGCTAAAATATTCAATTAAACTCATTCTTTTTCGTCATCCCAAAAATCATATCAATCAAATTTCACAAATCATAGAAAATCTCATTCAATAACTTCAAGGCATATTAGATTTACCAAGTTTGTTACAATGAAGTTTACAACCGGCAGGGTACTTTTATCAAGAGCCACTAGAATTTTCTCATGTCAAATTATCGACTCAAACAACACAAAAAAAAAACACATGTTTCACTGTAAAAATAAAAAAACCAAAATAAATAAAAAAAATTTTAATTTTTTTTTTAAAAAAAAAATACAAAACAAAACACACAAGAAACCTCCTCACACTTAAACTTTGCTTGCCCTCAAGCAAATAATGCAAAGCTCTTATGAGAAAAGGTTTAACACATATTAAACATCATAAAAAATAAAAGGGAAAGATGGAACTTATAGTGGTGGGTTTCGAGGAATTCCGGATCATGAGGAGAGCGTTGGATCATAATCAGGTTCTGCCGCAGGCCTCTGTTTGGCCAAACAGAGGCCTGTGAGTCTAGCTTTCCAAATGTGTGAATTCTCCATGGTGCAAATTCAAGTACTTCAAATCTGTAGATCAAGAACTGAGATCAGATGAAAATTTGAAATTCCTAAAAATAAATAAAAAACTTAAAATAAAAAAAAACTAAGAAAATTGGGTTGCCTCCCAATTAGCGCTTTTGTTTATAGTCTTTGGCTAGACTTTCAGATGCCGTTAATTATCCATCGTATGGCACAATGGAATTTCTTCCATTATGCTATTTGTCAGACAAAATTTAGCTTCTGTTGTTGTAACAGGTCCCATTTGGCCAAACTGAAGGCCTACGACAGAACCATGTTCCAACACCGCCTTGTTACACTTGGTTGTCTTTTCCATCTTCAGATCAAATATCGAATCCGGCTGCTCTGATCTGGTCTTATAACAATAACTAAAGAACAAAAAATTAGTAGCAAAATAAATAGAAATTAACTACCGTCCCCGGCAGCGGCGCCAATTTGGTGAACGTCGTTTCACTCACCAAAATAATCTGCAAACTCTAATGATGAAATTAGTATAGTAGCAAGCAGAGTCGATCCCACGAGGAACAGTGTAATTTCTATCAAATTTAAACTACTAACAGGGTTTGGTTTAGCAACCACGCCTTAATTTTTAGATTTATCTAACAACTAATAATGCAACTAACTAATATAAAATATGAAATAATAATGCACACTAACAGATATAAAAATCTAGTAAATATATGATTAATGCAATCGGCTCGGAATAACTCACATTAGTTAAGCATCGATCATAGGCGCAAAGATAAATCAATTCATATGCATCTATCAGTTATAGGAAAGTAGGTACGCTTAACCTCCCCAATTCTTTCGTACTTTATCGACAATTAACCAATTATAATTAATTAATTGTTTCTCTTACCAAGATGGTCCCGGAAAGTATTCGCTGAACCAGATACACACCTCGGTAGCATTAAGAATGAAAAGAACCTGATATAGCAATTACCCAAGTATTCGCAAGTAGTAATGCACACTTAATTGTTCCACATCTTGCTATTACAGTCTTAGCTAGTTAGCTGTTTTTCACAAGATCTCGCTACTTACTAACCCTTTCCAACGATTACGTATTGGTGGAATTAGATAGCATTATCCCAATAATATTCAAGTTGATCATGCTTAAATATATCAAGAATAAAATAAACCAAGAACAATCAAGAACACATAAGAATCAATTATAAAACAATTAGGCCTCACGATTCATAAACTAATGCTTGTTATTCCATGCCGATATATAAATTAGCTACTCATAATAATTAAACTAAACAAATCAATAATATAAAATCTAAACATAATTAACTAATAAACTAAATACGAAAACCAAACCTGGAAGCTGCACAACGAAATTCTTCAAAACCAAAAAACCGCAACTAATTATTCACCAATTTGGTGATCAATTACTTCCTTTGTATCCAAACCAAATAATTACAAGTCTGCGAAGTACTACCTCTCCTCTGTTTACTGTGGACTCCGTATTAATATACATCTCTCCCCTCCGTTTGGCCGTGTATATTTATATACACGAAATCAAAACCAAATCCAAATCAACTTCTAATTACTTTTCTTCTTATGGAAGAAACAAGGAAATAAAATAATATCTATTCTAATTCTAAATAACTAATTCCTACAATTAAGGAATTTCAAATGGAAGGAGATAATACAATCCTTATCAATATGCGCAGTGAATATATTTATTTCCTTCAAATCCACATCTCTTCAATAATTCACTTTTCACCCCATAACTTCAACAATTCTTCTTTTGCCTCTCTTCCTTCATCCCTGGAAAAATGTCTTATAAAATAAGAACATTTTCCATTGGAGCACATCGCCTCATTAAAAACCTTAACCTGGAAAACCCAGTGGAAAAAAACCGTTGGTTAAGGGAAAAAGAGTACAATGTATAGCTCCCTCTCAATTCTCCGCAATCAATGAATTCCTGCACCAAAAACACCTTAAAGTGCAAATTTTATCTTAATAAAATCATAATAATCCCACCAAATATGAACACAAAATAACACACATCAACTTGGCCGTGGGATGTGTTAGGCGTTGGATGTGTTAGCTTAGTCCCAGAATTTAGTGTTGGTTGGTTGTACTTGGCCGTGGGATGTGTTAGGCGCGGGATGTGTTAGCTTAGTTCATGTTGTTGTTGGTGTACTTTCTGTTGTAATTCGAAGAAAGTATTTGGATGCTTGGTCCTATGGTTGATTAATTAGTGCTTATTTGACCTTATGTTTGCTTAGTATGTGCACATATGACCCTATATGCTTTCAATTAGTGCTAATATAACCCTATGTTTGCTTAATAAGGGCTCATCCGACCCTATATGTTGTAGATTAGTGCGAATATAACCCTAACATTTCCCACTAGTGGTAATCTAACCCTGTGTGCTACGAATTATTTTTTTTATCAGACCTTATGTTGTAGGGACCTTTATGGTTGATAGCCCTAGAAGTATAGAAAACAACATTCTATTCAGATTAATAAATTAATAATGCACTATACACATTATCTTCCAAAAGATATAAGGTAGACTGTTTCTCTAGGAGAATAACAGTGCTATAGTTGTAAGTAGTGCAAAGTTCACAAAAGTGAGAATGATAGGTACTAGAAAGTTGTTCGTAACCCATTTTACAATTAGAATCATCAAAAGCTAGCAAATTGGTAGCGGGCAGTCGTCGCACCCCTATTCAAAGATAATTTATAAGCCCTTTTTGCTTACTTTCCACAACTAGGTAGATAGCGGCAAGTCGGGGTCGTCCACGAAGAAGAGGGATCTTCCTAAGCGTTTAGGCACAAAAGGTTGATATTAGGCTAGGAGTAGACATATATACATACATATAAAAGCATGTAAATGGGGGGGGGGGGTTTGGTTGGTTGGTTTTCCTAAGTTACGAAAGTAAAAAGACAAGATAACTAGCAAAGTCAAGTGACTATGCTAATCATGAAACAAAACTAAGAAAAGGGGGTTTTAAAACTACAAAGATAAAAAACCTTGGGGGCAAGGGGTATCCACTTCCAAATCTAATGTAGGTCATTGAACCATTCACTCATTCTATCATATAGCATTACATGACTCAACATCAACATACCCATCTAGCAAGAATCACAACACATTATGCACAAGAAGTTCTAAGTTCATGCTCGTAGATTTTCATGCAAAGGAGCTACGGAATTCATCACGTTCCTAACACCTAATCAATTCAATCATACAAGCACTCCCTATGCTCAAACAACCCATGGCACAAATGAAGTGAAACACACCATCAAGAATACATAAATGCTAAATAACAAATGCTTCAAGGATGAATTAAAATCATCTATTCAATACTTCAACTACTTGTTGTGAAGATAAATCTTCCATCCTTCTTAGTTCGTAGTTTGCAAGAGTGAATTCAACATCTCTTGTCAAACCTCACCAATGACTCCCCTATTGCTAGGAGTATCCCATTGATGGTATTTAATCACGAAGAACCAACAAGCTTGGCAATACTTATGACCACTACACCGTGACTAAGCATTTAACCAATTCATGCAATTACACGAGATTGGATGAACGTGCGACGTACATTCATCCAAGAGCATATAACTCTCTCGTTTGCTACACAAACGAACATGACGAAGAGTTCAACATCAATCACATTCATCTAGCACATTATCAATCCATCAACACAATCAAAAGCTCAAAATCATACTCATACATTTCCAACAAGAAAAGGGGGGAAATCAACCCAAATCCCCCAAACCCTAGCTAGCAATTCATACAAGTATTTCATATGCTCAAGCTTTCAACAACATCAATGAAATCAACAATTAACATTCAAAGCATAATAAATGCACAATAGCAAAAACACCAAATAGATAGATAAAATGATTCTTACTACATAGAAGTGGAAGCTTCAATCCTTTGCTCCCAAGATAAAAACTACCTTAGATAAACAAAACCCATAACATAGAACAACAATCTACAAAGAAAGAAGAAGAAATGGAAGAAAATGGTGAAAAGTAGGGTTTTGGAGCCCCAAAGGCGGCCTTGGAAGCTGTGGAGAAGAAGGGGTGAAGAGGTATTTATAGGAGAAGAAAAAGGGGAGAAAAATGCTGCTGCAGGGCTGAATTCACGCTGTCGTCGCGAGTCGCGACCAGTTCCATCGCGAGTCGCGACCAGATCAGTAAACTCCAGCCCTGTTTTGTTTTGCTTCCTCCGGGTGAACCGTTGATCCGTTTCGGGAGTTCTTGTAGTCGATTTTATAGTGCTCGAGAAGAGGAATCCAATGGTTCCACTCTTGAAGGCTGATTCCTCTCGGAAAATTATGAAAACCCTGGACCATCCTTCACCCGTTGCTTTGCTCTCCTTTCTTCACCTCTTCACTTCTTCAAATCTTCAAAAAGCCCAAGTGTAAGTCTTCAAATCTTCAAAGATATCATTCAAAGTCTTCAAATATTCAAAGTCTTCAAACAAATCACCTTGTCACACAAAATCATCTAAAAAGTGATAAAAACGTCAAAGTTGCTTTTATCCCTCCTTAAATGATTTCAAGGCAGAATGCCACATGTAGAGCACAAAATTATACAAAATCCAATCCTAAAAACCCTAATATAACCGCATAAAATGGCCTCATCACAAATCCATCATTATACATCATCCTTTTGGGCTCGTCTCCGGCGGTGGGAGCGACTTACTTCTGGCATCTTCTGACAAGTCTTCAGTAGGTGGTGGACGAGGCAGTTGCGAGCTTGACGGCCTGTGGTAAGTTGGAGCTAGAGTTGTGCCCATCAATTTTGCAGTCCTCTCCCCCAAAGCATGTTCTTGAATGCCTCGCGGCAATCTCCTAGTCGGATTGGCTTATGCTGCTATTTTGTGGAACAAAAGATAGGGTGAATACATACAAGAGTAAAGTGCCGAATTAAAAAAAAATCCTACCATTACCTTAGAGATAGTAATTGGGTTTATTAGTGGGAGTTTTTGGAGCACTTTCCAGTAGTTCAGGTCCACACCACCAACTTGCAAATATTGTCCATAATCAACCCACCCTAGGTTACTAAAAATTATCACAACAGATTATGAATCATGTTAGATAAAAAGGATACCTCATGTATGTATTGGCGGGGTATAATGGCCACTGTTTGAATCATGTTGTGAGTATTCTCGCTCAAATCATCAGCAACAATTTGCTCATAATGACCTTCATCTAGGTCGTAATCCTCTACCATATCCCCTTGCCAAAAAGGGGTATTAACCAAATTCTCCATATCTGGGACACCATCCCCAAGAACATCAGCATCGGACTGTACAACGGTTGTAGCCACAGGCACCTCTGAACTAGGTATATCACCCTCTCTCTCTTTTACAACTGGGACATCGACGAAGACATCATCATCAATCATTTCTCTGCCCTGACTCTCATAGACATCAACTACAATCGGTCCACCCCTATCCCCCTTAATAACATCTTGAACATCCTTTTCAAAACCCTCATACACAATGCCACCCTCAACACTCTTATAACTAGCATCGGCAACAATGACACCCTCACCAATTTTATCACCCCCCTCTTACACCACCAACTCAGCACTAGCATTGTTGACATTTCCATCTCCAACCCCATAACTTAGGAGTGGAACAATTGAAGATCTTCACGCATCTCGGCTTGCCAATTCTTTTTCAACATTGTCTAATGTTGCAACCAGCTGGTTCTCAAAGTCCTCGTCCGGGTTAGGGAATTCATCTCCAACTGTTTCATCAATTTGTGACCCATGTTGCTGAAACAAAATGTTTAGTTGTAAGTGATGTAAATTGAATAGCATTTTGAATTTTGAGGATGAGATTGTATCTATACTTGTAATTTCTCAGGACTGGGAAACTTTTCTTCATCGGTCAAATTCCGATTTGCCTTCTGCTTTATTCAGGTTCGTTTCCTGGTAGGTGCTTCTGGTTCTTCGATGATGAGTGTCATAACATCTGGTCCCTGAATCTGCACCATAACAACTTAAATTCAGTAAAAAAATGCCTAGATTTCTCCTTGAAATTTAGACCCTAAACTCATACCCTAAATTCAGACCCTAAAATTCAGACCCAAAAACTATCCAAACCCTAAAATTCATACCCAAAAAACTGCCCAGACCCTAAAATCCAGACCCTAAATTCCTCCAATCCATCCTTGAAATGCCCAAATTTCCAAAATCGAACCATTCTGCTCACCTCTAGCCCTCGAGCCCGTAGCTCGAGCCCTCGAGTCCTCAAACCTCTACCTCGAGCCATCGAGTCTGTACCTCGAGTCCTCGAACCTCTAGCTCGAGCCCTCAAGCCTCTACCTCTAACTTGAGACCTCGATTCTGTACCTCGAGCCCTCGAACCTCTACCTCGAGCCCTCGAGCATCTACCTCAAGTCCTCGTACCTCTACCTCGAGCCCTCGAGTCCTCAAACCTCTACCTAGAGCCCTCGAGTCCTTGAACCTCTACCTCGAGCTCTCGAGTCTATACCTCGAGCCCTCGAGCCTTTACCTCTACCTTGAGACCTCAAGACCTCGAGTCTGTACCTCGAGTCCTCAAACCTCTACCTCAAGCCCTCGAGTCTGTACCTCGAGTCCTGGAGACCTCGAGTCTGTACCACGAGCCCTCGAGCATCTACCTCGAGCCCTAAAACATCTACCTAGAGCCCTCAAACCTCTACCTCGTGCACACCATAAATTGTGATATACAAATAACAGGAAAGCATAAAAGGCATACCTTTGGCCTTGTTCCCCTCTTTGGTTGACGACTAGAACTAGGAGCTGCACCATTCTTTCCCCTTTTTCTTGTCCCCTCATTTGTTGTGGCCTTTGAAGAGGCACTGTCCTAAGACTTTCCCCTCTGAGGTGGCCGGTTGCCCTAGTACTGCCTTGAGTTTCCTGAACTAGTTCATTGTCTTCAGTGGCTTGAGTGCTCATTGTATTTGAAGTCCCTTCCATTACCTTAGCAAATAATTTTTTTCAAAATGTTATTATACAAATATGTAAGTGTAAAGCTAATGCAATAGTGAATAATTATTATACCGGAGTAGCTGCTGCACTTCTTTTTTCAGCCTCTTTCTTTTCCTTAGATGTTGGACCACCTTGACATCCTCGGTTGCTGTGTCCAAACTCCCCAAAAGTGCTTCATTTGTGAGCTTTCCCTCCTACACCTTCGGTCTCCCATTGCTCTTTCGATCTCTTCTTCTTTGGTCTTCCAGCCCGATGGTGTATACCAGGGGGATTACACTCTTGCACACGATCAGGTTCCCAGAATGCCCTGTGTAAGACAGGTTGAATCTTGTGATGATAGGCCTTCTCAAACTGTGTCTTTGTTAGCATGGAGTCACAATACTCGTGCAGAGGGAGCCTCTTCTGCAGCAACATTGCAGCAGCGTGTCTACACGGCGCCCCGGACGGATCCCATACACCACAATCACAAGACCTCCTGTCAATCCTCACAGCGTAATTGGTCTCGCCGTGGACAACCTCAAAAACAGTATCTGAGCATTGGTGGAATGTTACCCTTCAACCTTGTCTAGATACTATCTTCAACATCTCGGCCATCCTCGGACACACAATAGTATCTCACTCAGTACATTGGGTTGACCATTCCTTCAATAGATTCATAAGCTTTATTCTCAGCCCTTCCATAAGCGTCAACCCTAGTTTCTCCCTCAGGTTTCCCACCCAATGGTTAAAAGACTCGGCGGGATTATTTGTGACGTTGTCACACTTCAGGCGTACTGAAAGCAATTCTTGCCCATAAGGAATCCCCAAGACTTGCCAAATACACATACGCCTCTTCCGACAACTCCCTGATCTTCTCCATTGCTGCTTTAAAGTCCATTAAATTGTATGACTACAACAAAAATGCCAACATAAGGGGTCATATTGGCACATTAATACCAACACAGGGGGTCATATTAGCACATTAATGCCAACACACAGGGTCATATCAGCACATTATTTCCAAAACACAGGGTCATATCAGCACGTTATTACCAAAACATAGGGTCTTCTGAGCACATTATAACCAAAACACATGGTCCTTTAAGCACATTATAACCAAAACACAGGATTATATCAGCACACAAGTATAAAAATACAGGGTTATAATAAGGTTAATATTAGCACATAAAGTAGGAAACACTACCTTTGACGCTCTCCAAAAAACTTCTTCAAGATGCCAGAGGGCCATTTCTTCCTGAAGTTGGCATAGATGTGGCGGCTGCACTTCCTTTGGGTGGCCTGGGGATCAACTTTGGAAATTGCTTCTCTCAAA
This sequence comes from Rubia yunnanensis, assembly GCA_037428765.1. Classification (NCBI taxonomy): domain Eukaryota; kingdom Viridiplantae; phylum Streptophyta; class Magnoliopsida; order Gentianales; family Rubiaceae; genus Rubia; species Rubia yunnanensis. The sequence goes on along the minus strand of CM075069.1, from coordinate 54,965,770 downwards.
CCCTAAAAAACAACACCACATATGTATTAAAATGCTTAATGTTATAGGAACACATATATACAATGGATAGGGTTAATTTAGCACAAAGATATACAAACAAAACTGAGGGTCAAATCATCACATATGAAAATATAGGTAATTAAAATATTACCTTTTAAAGATCTATCATGAAGGTCCACGGTCTACCTTTTGCAAAACCACCAAGGAAATCTCCCATCATTCGAAAGAAAAATAACCAGCTATCTTTGAACTCGCTCTCAACATACGCTATGGCTAGGGGATAGAATCCGCCGTCGGGATAATTTCCTATGGCACTCAAAAGCACACCACCGTACCTTCCCTTCAAGTGACAGTCATCGAAACCAAGGAATGGCCGACAACCTTCTAAAAAGCCCTTCTTCAGACCATCTAATTGAAAGAAAAAATCTCTTCACAATGGGTACTGGTTGCACTACTCCACCATCATACTTCAACATTGCTAGGCTTCTAGGATTACTCTTCACCACTTCCACACAATACCGTGGCAGCACCCTAAAAGACTCTCCATGGTGACCATCAATCATATGCAAGCATCCAGCCTCGCCCTCATTAACTGATGCCTCTTCTGTTGCACTCCAAATCTCAACAGGTGCTTTTCAAGCACATTTTTTGACACTTTTGAGTCAGCTGCCAACAACCCCATAATTCTGCGAGCAATCCAGTTTTTGGGGGCCAACACATGTCCTTCCAGCCTACAAGTGTGCTGCCCAGTCTGCTTCCTTATAAAAAAAGTTTAAGTACCTGAAACAGTGGAACTATGCAACCTCCAATCACAATTTGGATCCTTGCAGAAAACTGTCACCTGATTTTTCTCGCTTCTCAAAAATTTGTACATAAATCCATCCTGAATAGAAAAATCAACTAAGGCTTGCTTAATGTCTTTCTGGGACGGAAACATCATACCCTCCCTCAAGCTCACCCTATCGCCTTGCCCTTTCTCAAACTCTGCCCTATTCACACACTTTCTCAAAGGGTGAAAATCTTCCCCATTATCGGGTTCTGTATCATAACTTGTTTCAGCCACGTTAATATTCTCCCCATCCAGTTTAGCTATGTTCTCCACATCTTCATTGTCCTCGAATCCTATCTCAGTTCCTTCTTCTGTATAGCGGTATATCCAATCAGTCTCCTGATCCAACACTGCTTGATCTTCAGGTTCGTCGACATATGTGTCATCCTGACTGCTATAGTCTGAGGCATCAATGTCCACTGCAACCCCTGTTTTATTCACTTTTCCGGTGGACTTCAACTTCATATCCTTGCTGCACTCACCCTGCCCGGCAGCTCCATCCATAACCTCCACAACAATCACCACTGATTTCTCCAGTTCAAAATCCTTGAACATGCGAACAACGTCGTCCTTGGTGCGCAAAAATGTCTTCTGCTTCACTGGATGCAAATAGCTTAATGTAAGTTGTAATGTCTTCCACAACTCCGGATCATTCAGGAAGTGCTCGGTGAAATCAGACATCAAAACAACCAGTGAGTACCTATCTGGATCGATGCCATCCAATAGTTTCCACCTATCACCATGACGAAGCTTCATGCTGTAAAAAACATCGATATCATCCTACAAAAAAATAGAACCCAATTAGAACACTAACAAATCACAAACATTTTAACTTCGATGCTGATTAAAAAAATGGCAAGATCGGTATACAGCAAATAATCCACACATTTCTTCATCCCCCATGCCCTCTTCCAAACAAAATTCTCATGCAACCCCTGTTCTCGAAAACCAAAAAAATGGAAACCCTAACCCTAGTTTATCGCGGCCACAAACATTACCAACCGAATAAAATTGCAGTAACACAGCTTACAAGATGGATTTTAAGAACCAACAACTAAAAAAGGTGAACATAATAATCCAAATATTTTAAAAAACCTAAAAAAACCTATCGGCTGTGAACAAATGACCAAAAAAAACACAAAATGTGGAACAAAATCAACAAAACCATCACCGATATACCAAAACGATGCATAAAATTGGATGAATTTCAGTGTACATGGGTCAGAGCTTACCATATCTACACCTCCTCTGTTTTTCACCTCCCAAACCCACCACCACGGCGGCGCAAGTGAACACCCGGTGAGAACGCCAACCACTGGTCGACTCCGGTGCAAATGACCTACTTGAAACGCTGGCACAACATCCGGACCGGTCCGATTGAAAGCGCGATTACTGTTGGAGTTCTCCTAGGAAGAGACGAAAGGTCGGGCATGGGAAACAAATGAGGAGAAAAAGAAAGAAAGGAAGCTTTTTTCCATTGAGGAACACGGGTATAAATGTCTTTCTATCTAACATAATTTTCTTTTTTTAAATACAGAGGGTATACTAGTCATTTCATGTCTTTCCGGCCAAAATCAGGTCGATAGGGTTATATTAGCACATTTCGGCAAAACACAGGGCTATATTAGCACTTTCCAACTTCACATGGTCATATTAGGACTAACCCTCAAATAATAGTGTCATAATGAGCACTTTACTCTTCTTGATAATTTGATCCTTAGTAAGTTTTTACATTTGATAATACACGTTCAAGTTATAGTGTTTTGCAAGTGAAGGAAAAAAATCTTCGTCAATCTTTGTTGGAACAGTTAATGATAGAAAAATGGAAGCAATGAAAAAAAGTTTTGGCGGTTAATAGATACAACTTTTCTGATTTTTCATTCTCCTATTTATAGATTACGAAAATGCCTCAAAAATTATTCCTGAACTAATGAAGAGTATACTACAAGTTTCTAACCTCCAAAACCTCCTACCACTAACTAGCTAGTACTAACTCTACTAATGAAGGCTAAACAATGTGCCTTATTCCATGCTTGTAACTCCTTCAACCACCCACAACTACAAACTAGCACTAAAGACTATTATTCCAAGCTTTTATGTTCTTCAACCTCCAACCACTAAAGCCATGCTTTAAATTCATAATTTATGTAATTTCTATAACCTCTAACTAGCACCAAGTAGTGGTAATAACAATAATCACTACGTATGCAACTTGGTTAACTCAACAATTCACCCCCTTAACCTTGTTGCATGGAAACACTTCAACCATATCGTGCTTAAGTCTCATTTCGATGACCTTGACCCGTCCAAGTGGCTTGGTCAGGACACTAGTGGGGGATGAGCCATTAAAGATGGTTCTATCGGACCTTCTCTAGTCATGCCTTTAATTGCAAACGATTAAAGGCGGTTCCTAAAATCGCCTTTAAAAACATAGATTAAAAGCGGTTCCTAGAATTACCTTTAAATTAAATAGGGTTATGAACCGCTTTTAAAAGGGTGATGGAACGGCCTTTAATAGGGTAAAAAATAGATTCCAAACTCGAAATCTATTTCCGAACTTCCAAAAAAATAGCTTCCGAAAATCGATTGATCTCCAGCAGCCCAACACAGTACAACCAGATCTGAAAAACACAAAAAATCAAAAGGGAAAGAACTCTGCCTCTTTCATATGAAAAATGCATTTATTAAACCCAGATCTGTTAATAAATTATTACAAAACAGAGTAAAATTAGACAAAACTAGACAAACCCAAATCTCCAGCGGCGGAGTGGCATCGATCTCCGGCATCGGCATCGGCATCGGCTTCTCAAGCGGTGGTGTCGAACTCTCTCCAGCTTTGGCATCTACTTCTCAAGTGGTGGTGTTGAGCTCCAATGGCGGCATCGAACTCTCCCCGGCGTTGGCTTCTACAGTGGTGGCGAGTGGCGTTGATCTCCAGCGGTGACGTCGGCTTCTACGGTGGTCTCGTACTCTCCCCGGCTTCGGCTTCGGCTTCTCCAGCGGTGGCAAGTGGCAAAGAGCATGGCTGGAGCAGCAGAGATGGGACGGCGGTGGGATGGAGTCAGAGAACTCAGGCTTCAGTGGCGGTGGGATGGAGCCGGCGGCGGTTGAAGGTTAATGGGAGAGAAGGCTGAAGGCTTCGATGCACTTGTTTGATAAATGAAGTATAGAAAACCTAAGAATTAGACTACTCCCTCTATTCTAGGTTAAACTGCACACTTTACTTTATATAACTACTCATTGTCCAACTTTAATCATATATTTAAATAAATATATAAATAATAATATCATATGTAATATGGTTGGATTTGTAGTAACAAGTAGTTTTTGAAAAGTAATTTTTTGTTTGCTGTCATCATACATAGTTAAACATATTAACGGTTAGACAAGTTTCTTGATGAACGTGAAAAAGATTCTGTGTAATTTAACATGGGACAAAGAGAGTAAGTAAAGGAGGCCAAAGGGTTCTTGGGCCAAAGAGTTCTTGGGACCGCCCATTAAAGGCAGTTATATATAGAACTGCATTTAAAATGGAAAAGGTAGTTCCGAACTTGGAACTGCTTTCGGCCCTTCAAAAAATGATTTTTAATCAATCACCATTAAGGGTGGCTCCGCCTTTAATAAAATAGAACCACCTTTAAAATGGTCCGAGAGGGACTTCCAAACTCGGAACTCATTCTGGGCCTCAATTAAAGGCAATTTTCTTGGAACCGCCTTTCATTGGGAACCTTTAATAGAGCTCTCTCTACTAGTGGGATGTTGACCAACTGTTCGTTCGTACCAACATGACTAACTTCCACAGAACCATTTTCAATGCACTCACGAATGAAATGAAAACGAATGTCAATGTGCTTACTTCATTCGTGATGCATCAGATTATTGCTCAAATCAATTGCAAAAATTATTATCCACGAGAAGCTCCACCACCCTTGGATTGTAGTTGTTGAGCTCGCCCAAAAAGCGACTCAGCCACACTCCTTGGCACGCTGCTGCCGTTGCTGTAATGTACTCCACTTCACAAGATGAGCAACTACCTTTTGCTTCTGGGACAACCATGTACCTATGTTGGAACCAAGGAAAAAGGCCATCCCTATTTTACTCTTATAATCGTCTGTGTCACCAGCAAGGTCACTGTTACTGAACCCAACCAGATCAGGCTCCAACTTTTCTGTCTTCTTGTAGCAGCATCCTAGGCCAATGGTGCCCTTCATGTAGCGCAGGATCTGCTTCACCACTGCCCAGTACGTCGCCTTAGGTTCCTCCATGAACCTGCTAACTATCCCAACTTCGTAGCTGATATTCAGCCTTTTGTTGCACATATACCTTAGACTTCCCACCACATTGCGGTACCTTGGTGTATCCATAACATTCCCTGGACATTTCTTAGTTAGCTTCTATCTGTTCATCATGGGCATGGAGTATGGATTGTAGCTTTCCCTGCCACACACATTAAGAATTTTGGACGCATAAGCACTTTGGCATAAAGTGATTTCCTTTTTGCCTTGTTTGACTTCTATCCCCAGATAGTAACTAAAGAGACCTAAGTCACTCATGTCAAACAAAATTTTGCATCTCTCCTTTGAAAAAGGCTAGCTTATTGGTGCTTGCCCCCGTGATGATCAAATCATCCACATAAACTTCAACCAGTAAACTATTCAAGCTATCTGTCTTCCGGTACACTGCATGCTCTAATGTGCAGTGACGAAAACCTAAGAAGAGCAGTGTAGCTTCCAGCTTGACATTCCAAGCTCGTGGCACCTGGCGCAATCTGCACAAAGCCTTGTGCAACCTGAGCACCTTGTGCTCATTTTTAGGATCAACGTAACCTGGTGGCTTGTGTACATAGACCTCCTTAGTGAGATCTCTATTCAAAAATGCTGATTTGACATCCATGTGGTGCACCTCCTAGCTCCGCTACATGGTTAGAGCCAGCAGCAAGCGCATTATGTCCATCCTGGTCACATGAGCAAACACTTGATCAAAATCCACTCCTTGGAGCTGCACGTAGCCTTTTTCCATAAGGCGGGCCTTGTACTTCACCATGTTTCCATCTGGGTCCTTCTTCACCTTGAACACCCACTTGTGCCCTATGGCCCTATGCCCAACAGGGAGAGAAGCTAACCCCCACGGCCCAGTACTTTTTATTGACCTGATCTCACCATCAATGACTTGTCTCCAACATGCCTCACCCATGGCTTCATCTACACTGCTGGGTTCCTTCGCGGTTAAGAAATAAAGACCGATCATTTTAACCTTCTCAGCTATGTCATAGATGTCTGCCACCTTGCGGTACTGGGTTACACCATTATCTGTATCTAGTGCATCATCCCGTGTTGGTGATGTCTGGTGCACAAGTGAGCAAGGTTCCTCTTTTTTCATGTCAGAGCTTGTGTCACCCAGCACATCAAGCTCCGGTAAATACTCCACCATAAAGGTGCCATCCATGGTCACAGCTGTATCATGCACCCCTGACTTCCATTCTCACTTGTGCTCCTCGAACATAACATCTCGACTTACGTAGAGCTTCTTTGTTTTTGGCTCATTCACACGGTAGGCCTTGGATCCATCTTCATAACATAAGAACACCATTGGTATTGAGCGATCAGTAGCTTGTTCATCCCGTGGCCAACTTTCTTAATATGCACCACACACCCAAAAGTTCTAAAAAAACAATGCACATTTAGCTTACGTCCATTCCATGCCTCATAAGGCATCTACCCATCCAAGCTTTGTGTTGACGCCCGATTTATGATGTAGACAATGGTCTTAACTACCTCATCACATAAATTAATTGGCATGCTCATGCTTTTAAGAAAGCATCACGCCATTTCCACCACTGTTTAACTACGCCGTTCAACCACACCATTTTGATGTAGAGAGTGTGTCGTAGGGTGCAGTGTTTTATGCCTTTCCTACTGCAATATTCTTGAAACTCAATGGAATTGAACTCACCACCCTGATCAGATCGGAACGTATTGAGCTTACCTCTATTTGCAACCTCAGCATGTGCCTTGAACTTCTTCAAAGAACCAAGTGCCCCATCCTTTGATTTGAGCACATCTAGCCATATGTAGTGGCTATGGTTATCAACTATCAGCAAAAAGTAATGGCCTTTCCAGGTGGGGTCGGCATGATAGGGCCACACAAATTGATGTGTACCAACTCCAGGCACTGAGCAGCACAATACATCAAGACCTTCGGTAAGGAGACTCGGTGTTTTTTTTCAAGAGTGAACCCATCACAAAACTGCTCAACATGATCAATCAATGAGAACCCTTTGGCAATGCCTTCTTGCGCCAATTGGAGCAATGGCCGAAAGTTAACGTGTCCATAGCGTGCATGCAATATCCATGCTACATCATTCGACTTAGAAAGAAAACTAACTGGAGCAGCTACATCCATCGTCAAGACATAGAGCCTATTCTTGCTTCGTGCCACCCGTGCCAACAAGGCTCGGTCACGATCAAACAGGCATAACTCCCCATTTTCAATCACTGTCTTACAACCATTTTTGTCAAGTTGGCCAATACTGACAATGTTGTTATTCAACTTAGGCATGAAATAAACATCTGTTAGCACCTTGTTCTCCTTATTTTTGCATAAGAACATTACAGCACCGCAACCGCAGATCTCCACAATTGATCCATCACCAAGCCTGACCTTGCCTTTCACAGTCTCATCAAGTGATGTGAACAATTCCTTGGTGCCCATCATGTGGTTACTTGCCCTTGTGTCTAGGTACCACACCCCCTCATCTGCATAGGCTGGAAACACATGCTCCTCATTGAGAAAGACATACTCACGTGCCTCTTTGATAGGACCAACACTTTTCAAGGATGGTCTGCTCGCGACACTCCCAACATGGAGCACCTCATCACCGTGGCTTCCTAGCGCCATCCTAGTGATTTTTAGGGGCTACACCTCAACCATGGATGCAATAGCAAGGCTAGCTGATCATCCTCGATCATGGTTAGGTGTGCCTCATCCCGTTTTCCTTGTTTTTCCTTGCAACAAATGAAAATTGTCCATAAATTCCACAATTGTGACATTTCCCCTTCCTTGGACCTTTTTCTCGAGTCCCTGAGGTGCCTACCTTCTGGTCCCCTGAGTCTCCATAAACCTGACTCTTAGTCTTTCCGCGGCTCTGACCCTTTCCACCAACCTCAGAGGTTTCACCCTTCTCCTTGTGGCTTTAGCACATTCGCCACTCCTCCTCCGTGAGAAGCAATTTAGCACCACCCTTGTCACTTAGATCAGTGAGTCCAAAACAATCCTCCATTGAACGTAGTTGTCCAGTCAGTTAATCAACTGAGAGCATGCTTAGATCAAGCAAAGTCTCAATTGCAATTGCCACTTGCATGTAGCGTTGTTGTACAACGTGCAAGAACTTCTTCTTGACCATCTCCTCCTCCAACGTGTCACCAAGAACAGGAAGATTGTTGAAAAGGCCCGTGATTCTCATGGAAAATTAATCAATGTTCTCATCATCCTTGAAAGTAATGGTTTTGAACTGCGTCCGCAACTTTTGTGTATTGGCTTTGCAAACACGCTTGACACCCATTCGTTGCATCTTCACCATATCCCCAGCCTCTTTGGCTATGTCCTTCACAGCCAGCGTGGATGGCATCTTCGGCAGCACAACACACAGGATAGCAGAGAGTGCCTGCCTATCTTCACGGTAATCAACATTCCCCTCCTCGACTGCTAACCACAAACCTTATGATTGCAAATTCACCCTCATCACTAGGGTCCAATCAGCATAGTTTGTGCGAGTTAGGATAGGGTACACCACTGGTCTGTTACTCTCCCTCAACACCTGTTACACCACCACTTCATGAGCTCTTGGCCCCTTGGTTGCATTATCCCACCCTCTGTCTTGGTGGAGTGTGTGAACCCTCTGGTGTATTTGATCCATTTCTTTCTATTGATTAACCTTGCGCTGATACCAAATGTTGGAACAATGATAGAAAATGGAAGAAATGAAAACAAAGTGTTGGTGCTGAAAATATACGACTTTTTTCTGATTTTTCATTCTCCTATTTATATATTACAAAAATACCTTAGAAATTATTCCTAAACTAATGAAGAGCATACTACAAGATTGTAACCTCCATAACCTCCTACCACTAACTAGCTAGCACTAAATCTACTAATGAAGGCTAAACAATGTGCCTTATTCCATGCTTGTAACTCCTTCAACCACCCACCACTACTAACTAGCACTAAAGGCTATTATTCCAAGCTTTTTATGTTCTTCAACCTCCTACCACTAAAGCCATGCTTTAAGTTCATAACTTATATAACTTCTATAACCTCTAACTAGCACTAAGTTGTTGCAATAACAATAATCACTACCTATGCCACACAGTTCCCACCGGGTCCACCAGTATCACAGTTTCACAAACCCACACATTTCCACACAAACCTTGCCGAAACACTACTGCAAGGGCCACCAGTCGATGGGGGCTATGGCACCGGTATTTCGTGCCTCCAGCCAACTGGTGCCTAAGTAGGGTAGTGCTGAAACGTAGTTAATACAGAACCTGTTATCGAAATGGGTGCTGGTTTTTTATTACAACACCGATATTTAAGATGTCGGTGCTAACTGCAGATTCCTTCTTAATGATCACCGATTTTAAGTAGCACCAGTATACGAACATAAACTAGTGCCTAAAACCAAATAGATTACAAATAAAAACACCGGTTTGAAATTGATTTACCGATACTCCTGCTTTGGAGATGGATGTTAAGCACCGGTAGTATTATTTGTAAAAATGGTGCTGATTTATTTAAAACTTGCAATTCCATTTTTAAAATTTTCCAGGCCCTCCTGGAATGAAAACCCGGGGAAAAATCATAGAAGGAACTTAGATGAGACAAGAACACAATATAAAAATTAAATTAATGGTAAGCAAGAACATTTGAAAATGTAAGAATCTTTAGTGGACAAAAACAATCCATCAATATGATATAACTTAAGAAAAAAGGTAAAATTGTGTCCCAATCTAATACAAACTTAAATACACTAGGTCCACTGACGTCTTGGATTGTTTGGAAGACATGTTCACCCAAACTTCACACCTTGTGTCCATGAAGTCTCTATTATCTCCTTGCCATTGTAGGCTCCTCTTGCCGGGGGAAATATTTATTGTGCACAAAATAAATCAATGATTGATAACCTGGAAGTAATCTACATTGTAAGAATAAGGAACGTTAATTTTTAATATGTCAACTAATTACAAAATAAGATTTGGTGATGCATTGTTCAGCCTTAGTTGTTCCATTCAGTTTGTGCACACTACGATTTTTCGAAGAAAACAATTCAAAATGTTGAAATGATGCAACATTTAAACACGAAGGAAACACAGTGTGTATAACTATTTTTTTAAACTATGCATTCAACATTAATAATGATTTAATGTTAAACACACAATGTTAAACATTTGATGATAAACACGCCATGTCTACTTGGTGCTCATAGACTACAAAATCTCCACATTTGAAATTGTGGAGTTTTACAAATGTTATAGCACTGTTTCTTAATAAAAGAAGTATTACTTAGTTAGAGGGCACTACACGAATAGAAAGCAACCAGTGCAGTGCCCTTTAGCTAATTCTTCTTCCATTACAAAAGTACACAACACGATTTGTCATAGAAAACCATTTAAAATGTCAAAATGAAGCAGTTTTACAGCACCAAGGAAACATTGCGTGTATAAACAAACCATGTCAAACACGTCGTGTTTACTTGGCGCTGATAGGCTGCATCTTAACATTTTAAACATCAAATTGAGATCATAAAAACAAACAAAAAAACCTATAAATCGATGCTAATGCTTCTCCTGCTAAGCTTGTGTTATAGAAAATAATTTAAAATGTCGAAATGATATAGCATTTAAACACCGAGGAAACTATGTTTGGAGTATGTATTTAACATTAACAATGATTTATTGTTAAACACACCATGCTCCTTGGTGCTCATAAACTACAAAATCTCTACATTTTAAATTGCAGAGTTCTACAAATGTGGCAACACTTTTTAAGAAACATTTACTTGGTTAGAGGAAAATACATGAATATAAAACATCTAATTAAGTGGCCTTTAACTAATGCTTCTTCCATTCGAAAGTGCACAACACGATTTGGCATAGAAAACCATTTAAAATGTCGAAATAAAGCAGTTTTACAGCACCAAGAAAACATGGAGTGTATATACAAACCATGTCAAACACGCTACGTTTCCTTGGCATTGATAGACAACAATATCTCAATACTTTAAACATTAACTAGAAATAATCAAAACATGGAAAAAGACCTGTCAACCTTAATCTAGTTCGTTATTCATTCAAAACATTGTAGTTGTTTGACGCATTTAAAACTAAAACATAAACACATAAACATCCCACAATAAACTATATCACATTAATTACAGAAAAAATCTTCAACATCGTACATAGTTAAATAGAAAATCACCGTTTATATCACAAGGTACAATTGTACAGCATATCACATGGTACAAATTCTACAGTTTATAGAACAATTTACATCACGGTGTACAAAAGCGTAAAACATGATACACATTCTAATTATGACAATCCCATAAACATGACACAATCATCTATATCACAGAGGAACAAAAATTATTTCAGGCAAAAAAACTCACTAGTGGAGGCACCTCTATTAAAGGCGGTTCCTTTGGACATTAGAAGTCACTTTGGGGGCGACTTCTCTAGAACCACCTTCTAACGTCATCAATGGAAGGTGGTTCAAAACTGCTTTCTAACATTGTAGTGAAATGGCCTTCTAATAGTTTTGACCTTGTAACATCATGTTATCTCTCAGACCTGTCCTCTTGTTACGATCTTGTAACATAAATCACACAGTCGGATCTTTGGGTCGTTATGAGCTTGAAACAAGCACAAAACCATTAGATGTAGTGATTGATTTTGGACTCAGAACTTGAGCCAATTTGTCTGATCTGTGTACTTGTTACGAGCTCAAAACTCGTGTGCATTTCGAGCTCGTAGGTATTTTTTGTTCCTAATCTGTGCCTTTTAGGTTTTGGATCATTGAATGCTGAATATTGTTCCAAACTCGTAATAGATTTTAGATCGTGTGTTCCAAGTTCAGAACACTGGATATGTTTTTTGATAATTGTACAATGAAGCAACGAAATCTATTCTGAGATCGTAGCTCCAATCGGAAAGTATGGTAAAAATAGTGCAATTTAAATACAATCCAGCTATATGGAAGCCTCCCATACCAGGTTAAGATACACCAAAATAACTTGTCATTTCCACACTATCTATAAAAAAAAATCTATAGACTACGCTTGGGAAGCAAAAATCTATAGATAGGAATAGAAGTCTAAAAATATCTATTCCAATGACAATGTCATCATATATACTAGCTATTTTTACCACTCCTACATTGGGATTTACAATGGAATTGGAATAGGCGTTGACAATATACCTTGCCAAGAAATTTCTTGCCATGTTGATATTAGTTTGCGAATATGGCTTCTCATCCTCTTTAAAAATATATGAATTTGGGAATGTTATTAATATGTGTAATCAACCTATAGCATTGAAATGATGGAAGAAGATCTAATTCAAAACTCATGTCGTTGATTTCAAGAAAATCCATACGGATCTGTTGAAGACACTCTGCCGCGTATAGCATTACGTAATACCCACACTCCCAATTCTTCGCTTGTTTCTTGTACTATTTAATAGAAAATAATAAAATAATCATATCAAAACTTTAGAATTCTAGAATGTAATTGAATTATGAACATGAAAAAAAAGATTCACCCTGATCTCGACTATCTCTAATCACTTTGTACAGGATTCGGTGTGGAAATTGGTGAAAGCTTCCAAAATCTTAATAAATGAACCGGACAGTTGATAAGGTAGAGGATCCATCCAAGTAGACACGGTTGTTCTCCGGGACAATAAATATTAATCTCTAATGGTCCCTACAAGAATGAGATACATAAAATGGATCCAAAATAAAAGTATGTTTTAAGTAGATTTGATATTTGACCATCACCTCTCAATGTATGGGGAGACAAATATTTTTTTATTTGTTCATCCAAGACTTTTACGAATGTAGTTGACCCACTCTTTGACCGTGTTTCCAATTTATTTTGTCATCACCAGGCACAAATACCCTATCCACCCTTTCTCCCTTTGGTTAGAAAAATAATACACGTACCTTTGAAATAGAATGAGAAAACCTTAATTGTAAAAATAGTAAATCTAATAAATCATTGCTTCGAATTATGAAAGTATATAGTACTTACAATATGTATAAGGACATTATGGTTTGATTGACTTGGTCAGACCTCCACAAGTCTTTGAAGTCACTCCATGCGGCACTTATTTCCCTCTTTTGACCAAATACGAAAATGCATAGGTTGAGTTGACTTGGTGTCCGCCAATTAAATCATACAAGACTCTAGCAAAGTACGGTGAATCCTTCAAACCTTGCGCCCTTGTGAGTGTGGGCTTAGCTTTCATAGGTGTTTTGTGAACTATTCCAGGTGTCGTTTTAGGCTTTGCCTTCAAATGACCATCCTTGGTAGGGTCAACATAGATTAGGCGATGAGGCCATAGGAGAAAAAGTCCTTACGCAGTTTCCACATGCTTGTAGTGGCCATCTGCAATCGGCAATAGGGTATTGAGGACTAGTGGCTTCTCCAGTGAGACTCTACATATCCCATCTCAAATTGGTATGGAGAGATGATGTTGCATTAACTTGTGCAAAATACCATCAGCAACGTGGACCGGCCTACCATTATCCGTTTGATCAATGTACAACTCACACAAATGTGATTTCTACGACAGAAAAAAAAGTTAGTCAAACAAATGAAGGTAAATGATAATCAATATTATTATAAATATAAAAATTCGACCTTTTTTTTGGTGGACGTGATGCTGAGGCCAACATTATTGGCTTCATCTGCTTGAGGAGGTAGAATAAGTTTGTGGTAACCTCAACATTTCCCGGTGAGTGGCACAATCCTCTAGAAGGTGGAGTTTAACCTGGTGTTAAATAGGCTAAATATTTTGGTACCAGGAGGCCGGTGTGTTCAATTAACCTATGGATCAATATCTTGTTGCTCAATCTTTTTGTCTTGTGCAAGCACTTCCTCAGGATGGTTTAGCCTTCTTGTACGACCGGAGAATTTTGAACGCATCTCTTTGTGATAAGAATGATCCAACACCTCTTGTACGGCCCAGGTGATCTAGTTTTTCTATAGCCTTGCAGAGGATGTCGTGCTTACCCATGGCAATGAAATGCCCTTCTAATTGCTCGATATTTAATTTAGTCTAAGGAAGATTTTTGAATAAAACACTTTAATATGTTTTGTAGGGCGTCTATTCTTAAAAGCAAAAGAGATTAACTGTGCTTACCACTCGTTCGGCAATTTCACGCTCGGAACCCTTATCGTATTCACCTTCACTGTTTTGACGGCTAATCAGGAATAGATTGCACCGGTCAATCTCTTCCTCATTCAATGGTATCACCGATGATCTTGCCTCATCCTTGGTCTTTCCCCTACTAATTTCGATTTGGACATCCCTTTCAGAAAGTTCCTTAATTAACTGCAGCGCCGCCAATCCATATCTACCACGGCTCTTACGATGAGGGGTTTTGTTTTCCTTTGAAAACCATCATTTTTCACTCCTCGTAGCCTACTGGTGTAGGAAACAATTTTTTATTTAAAATAATTCAAATAAATTGTGTCGAAATAAAAATAAACAACTTTTATTTGGGCTCACATTTTAATCATTCTTCAAAGCTCGCCTCTTGTGGATCTCCCAACGTTTGGGTTGGATATGTGTATAAATCAACCATGGACAATCTCTCTTCCTATTAGAAAAAATGAAATCTAGCAATAAGGTATATTTGTGCTTCCTCCAACTCTTCTCCATCATGGTCGTTTCCCTCTTTTTTAAATCATCCATATATGGGGCATCGAACTCAAATGGTCTCTACGTGGATTGAAATCAAAGTTAATAATTAAATATTAATTTATGATATTATTTAGTTACGTTTGTAGTTAAATAATTTCAAATAACATAGTTACCTCGCACTCCGTCCATAGGACATCTTTATATTCTTTTGGAACCTCGTGCCAACTATCGTACTTGATGTCTTCCCTTATTCTACCAACCTTCCCTACCCAACTACACCAATTAGCTTGTTCAGTTGATATACACTTTTTGAATTTATTGAAAATCAACAAAGTAAATTATTTTCTAGCCATTCTTCTTTTTAATTTTCCATACACTAGTGGAGAAGGCTTATTTAAAGTCACCAATGGAAGGCAGTTCCACCCAAATTTCGTAAAACCGCCTCCTAAGGCAGTTTCGAGCTCGGAACTATATTCAGACGGACCACCTTAATTTTTAAAGGCAGTTAGTGCACATTCAAATGCGGTTTGTTTATAGCCTCCTTTGAATGATAGTTATGGAAGATGATTCTATCAGGATGACTTTGAACGTCCCGGTTCTGAACTCGGAACATGGATCCAAAGGACGTTCCGGATCCTAAAAAAGGATCCGATTTAGGTTCTGGTTTAGGAACATGTATGTTTGCTGTGTAATTGAAAGAACGATTTGTGATCCGAGTTCCTAACATCTGTCATTCCATTTTTTCGAGCTTGGAACATCGTCTGACTTAAAGTACAATAAACTTTTGAAGGAATAACTATTGTTTTGATATCGGAACACTTTGAAGATAGCAATAAGTATGGACCCCCCAATTTCATTTTCATTTGGAGAAATAAGCTGCGAATTTTAGGGCACTCTTTGGGAGAAAAAGGCTAAGGTAATTGTACATATACAAATATTCTAACCCTACCAAACTAATTATTTTTCTACTGAAGCAAGTTTTGTAATGCTTTGAAAAATGAGGTTTTGATTTGATATGTTGCTCATTGGAATTTTATTGCATATATGATTGAATGTGTGTCGATGTTATTTTCATGTAGTTAATGGATAGAATCCGAGTCATCGGGAGCGACATTAGAACATTACCCGATTATATTCATTTAGTAGATTAATTTATTGTGTTGGCTTTTGCACATACGGCCAAAAATGGGGTTGTGCCTGCACGTTGCCCGTGTAGGGATTGCATGAATAATGCTTATTTAGGAAGGAAGAATTTTTGTAAACACCTTATTTTTCAAGGTTTCCAAACAAGTTACATTTGTTGGATATGGCACGACGAGGTACCGACGAATATTGGTGGATATGGTGGAATCAAGGAAGGGGTTGATTTAGACTGTGACGATCAATTTTATAAGATGGTGAAGGATGTTTCCAGAGAATTCCATGGTAAACCCGAGATCCTAGAGCCATTGCTTAATGACAAGAATTGCCCATTGCACATGGGCTCAAAACATTCAGTTTTGAGTGCGACGTTAAAAATAATGAATTTGAAGTCCAAATTTGGTTGGACTGAAAAAGGGATGACAGAATATTTGCAGTTGGTTCGAGAGTTGCTTCCCAAAGGAAATTGTATGCCTGAGAAATCCTATTCGGTGAAAATAGTTCTTTGTCCTATAGGTTTAGAAATATAAAAAGTCCATGCATGTCTTAATGATTGCATGTTGCTTAGGGGAAAGAAGGATGAGAAACTTGAAACATGATGAGTATGCGGCTCGCTACAAGTTAAAGCATGGTGAAATTGGAGTGTGTGCGGAGGTGGGGACCATTTCGAAGATGAAGACACCCACTAAGGTCTTATGGTATCTTTCGATAATTCCATAGTTGCAGAAGTTGTGTGCTTCCAAAGAAGATACAAAATTACTACAGTGGCATGCAGAAAGAGATCAGCCGGCGAATGATGTCATAAAGCATATGTCTGATGGTGAGTAATGGAAAAAAATGATGGCATATACTCGGAGTTCGGTGAGAAATGGAAAAATCTTGGTCCCGTTACTGATGGAGATACCTCCGACTTTTTATTCAATGTCTCAGATAGAAAAGAAGTCATACTGTGAGACAATGAGTAGTGTGAAAGTGCCTGGAGCTTATTCTTTGAATATCAGCACTTGTGTATCGCTAACAGAGTTACATTTGGGTGGATGGAAATCCCACAACTGCCGTAACTTGATGCAAGAATTGAATGCCATTGCGATTCGGTCGTCATTGCCATCCTATGTACGATTTTGTGTTACTAAGCTATGTTTGTTTTTCAAGTCTATATGTTCAAAACCCACCAGTGTTGCAAAGCTTGATCGGTTGCAAACTATAATTGTAGAAGTATTGTACCGAATAGAGATGTACTCCCCCCTCCTTCGTTCTTCGACATAATGGTTCATCTAATAACTCACTTGGCTAGGGCGATTAAGCTCCGTGGTCCAGTATTTTTAAGATTGACATATCCCTTCGAGCGGTACATGAAAATATTCAAGCATTTTGTGAAGAATAGGTATAGGCCTGGTGCAAGTATTGTGCAACGATATTGTGCTAAGGAAGCTATTGAAATTTATACATAATATATTAATGAGGTTTAATCAGTGGGTGTTCCCAAATCCAGACATGAAGGGTGGTTCCATGGTGTAGGAGTTCGACTGGGTAAGCTATTTAGCCCTAGTACTGAGTATTTGTCTGCTTATTTGTTTGTTCTTCAGAATCATGAGGATGTTGTCCCATACATTGAGATTCACATGGATGAAATTCAATTATTGAATCCCACTTTCAATGAAGCATGAGTTCTTTAACAACACACTAGAACCTTTTCTTTTTGGCTACAATCTCACGTCACCACTGGTTGACATCCAGATACAGTCAAATAGTTGCCTCAAAGACCATGGGTTGTTCTATGTTTTGAGGGATATGACATCCATGGTTTTACGTTTGGTACAAAATCAATGGATGATGAAGGGGTCTCTCATAATAGTGGAGTTTCACTTGTTTCCGAAGCTTTACATGTTGGTAGTATAACCGACAACAATCCAATTTACCCCCATCTTGCTACTTTGGTACGATTACAGAAATTTGGGAGCTTAATTATGTTACAATGAGAGTGCCATTTTTCAAATGTGATTGGGTTGATTTCAAAAAAGGTCAAAGAACGGAAGATTTGGGTTTCACACTGGTGGATCGTAGCCGGACGAGTTTGAGAGAAGATCCATTCATAATGGCCAGACAAGATCATCAAGTTTTTTATGTAAAATATCTTATTGATTCCCAGTGGGAGATAGTGGTTGAAGGCAAAAGGTCTTTCATGAAGGATTTTGAACAAGAGGATGTAATTGATTTTGGTACAAATACTGGGATTGGGTCAAATGAAGAAGATTTTCTACTCTTGGGGGATGATGCTAGTTTTCATGAGTTTGTGGGTCTCACAAACCACAATGAAGTTGTATGGGTCAACAAGATGACCAAACAGCAGAAGGCACCAAAAGGGAAGTAAAAAAAATGAAGAAAACGTGTAAGGTAAACATTTAGCCCCATTTTCTATTTTTGTTGAAGTAAACCATTTGTAAAAAAACACTTCCAAGCTCGGAAGATCTTCTGGAACTGTGTTTCATAATAGCCAACTAACATTTTTATTACATTGCCAATCTAACCACACATTTATGTTTCATAATACATTAAAAATGAAAGTTCATAAATGGTAAATACTAATAAAAAATAGCTCGGAATGTCAACATGTTTATGATTCAAAACTTAAGATTTAACAAATTCAACATCCAAATATTTAAGCTAGGGTATGATAAAATTCAACAACCAAAGTTAGAGGTCCTAGAGTAGAAATTAAAGCGGTGGACATTATAGGGAATATGTTCTCTTAAGTGGTTGTTTCTTGGATTCTTTGAGGGCTCTCTCCTATGCCCTATGCTTCCACTCAAGTATCCACACACGCTCTCTCAAAATAGAAACCTCTTCACAAAACCATTTGTAAACCCTCTTCACGGCCTTCTTAAATTGAGGACCGGAATCATCTACGAAAGATTGATTGATAAGCTGTAAGGAAAACATAACAATTGATGATGAAGTGATTTTTTTTAATGAATGTGTTGTAGTTATATTACCTTCTTCGATTCTGCGCCTTTGGCTCAGTTCAGCAGCTTCCGGTGTCTTATGATGCCACTTGTTATCCAACAATACCCATTTTTTCTTCATAAAATATTTCTTGTCTTAAAACTTGCAATTTTTTTCCTCCCCACTAAACTCCAACCCCTCCATACTCTTCAAAATAGAGGTAATTATGTTCCCATATGGAAGACTCTTGATTACCTTCTTTGAGGTACCAACTGATATCATATGTGATAGAATAACCAACCCGGGATTAATTCTACGGCCTCCATTATATAGTAGAACAACATAAGTGTAGCATAGGTTGGTTCGGTAATGTGGCTAGATTTGGAAATGATTGGCCTAGATATGAAATCCCACACAATATGATTGTCGGGTACTAGGTGTGCCAAACTAAAAGACTCTGGCATGCCTAGATCATGCACATTACGGTGAAAATATCGCACACTACATTCCATGAGGTTTATCCTAGGATACTCATCAACTAAAGGCGACTCACCCCTATGGTAAACATCATCTAATATACCATTCTCTCGTTATAGATATAAATCCTTGGGATCCTTATAGGGATAATTGATTATTTTATTTATAATCCACGGTCTACGGTCCACATTGAAACCATTGACCTTAGTCCAATATGCACTGCCCCCCCCCCTCAATCTCATGCAAGTTGCTATAAAATTGGCACACTTCATCAAATTAAGACGGTTCATTCATCGTCAATAGTTTTAATACGTGTTGGCCTTCTAACTTTTGTAAGGGGTCAGCTAACCCTATGCTATGGTGAGCATTGAGGTCTATCACAAAACAATCCATCAATTTGCCACTACTTCTTAAAGCATTGTACCTATTTTCTTATTGAAGAGATACAAACCTTGCGGTTGCC
This sequence comes from Rubia yunnanensis, assembly GCA_037428765.1. Taxonomy (NCBI): domain Eukaryota; kingdom Viridiplantae; phylum Streptophyta; class Magnoliopsida; order Gentianales; family Rubiaceae; genus Rubia; species Rubia yunnanensis. The sequence goes on along the minus strand of CM075069.1, from coordinate 54,945,996 downwards.
ATTACAACCAGTACTAATCCACACATAAACATCATTCAACTCATTGCCAATAATCGCTCTAAATCAAATATAATTAACATACTCATGACCACATATGAAACTCAACAAAATAAAAACTAAGTTAAAATCCTTCAATTAAAAGTAGTTCGAATTCATCAAATTCTCAATAACATTTCAACAATTACATATCCATGGAATTCACGCTATCACATTACAAACTGGTCATCATCTTCTTCATTATCGAATTCCATCCCACCAATTTGATAACTAGAGGGCTCATCACCATCGCCACTGTCATCCTCATCCTCCTCCTCACCATCACTATCACCACTAGAGTACTCTGGCATGAAATTCGGCATGGACTCATCATCGCTGAGTTTGATGTGGAGGTCCATAGAATCAACAAATTTTGAGTGACTTGTTTCTGCTGCTGCAACTTCATTTTTGGCCAAACTAACATCCTCCTTGATTATGGCCAAATATTTTGTGAAATTTCCATCCAGCCCTTATTCTCACCTGCAACATTAAATCTATGAGTACAAAAACAATAATTTTATAAACATATAATGGAGAGAAGGTGTACAAAATAGTTAATAAAAGGAATTATATTCAAAGTACTTATGTGATGAATATCCCTCACCCTTATCCTTTGATGCTTTCCTTGCTCGTTTAGTGGATTTGGAGGCTTTCCCTAGAATGTTTTGAACTCGCCACTTGTTGACTTCATCCAACTCCAAATGCTTGTGATCAAACCAAGCTTCATCGTAGTATTCCAACCGGAGTGGCTTGTCGACAGGGATCACTTTCCATTTCTTTACCAAATTGGTTATCAAATTTCCATATAGGAGATCTTTCTTCTTCCCCGCTGTTGCCTTAGCATGTACATCAAAATGGTATACCCAGGATTTCATTTCACCCCCTCTAAGACATAGTAAAATAGCACCAAGTTCCCTATGGTCAACTCACACGCATGACCACCTGATGGGAGGATATTCTAGCAAATCCACTCATAAACTAACCTATGCTCAACACTCAAAACCCCACGTCGTACTCATCGGCTCGCCCTGCCATTTCCCCCGTACGACCAAAATACTTGAGAGCCATTTCAACTAGGCATAGAGGGGTCAGTTCACTAACAACATTCCAACTTTGTTGATGGAATATCTCAAGTGGACCCTTACTCCCATCTTCAACAGGGAATTTCAAGAAAACCATGAATTCCCTCTCATTTTTCCCTCAAAACCCCTCCTCCCTTCTTCAATCTTTCATCCCTTTAAAAATTCTTCCCCCAATCTTCATCTTTTGATCCTAACTACATAAAACCCTACTAAATGTGTGATAATCACATCAAAAGGCCTAGAGTTTTACAAAACCAAATGCAATCCATGGGTTAGGGTTTCCAAGTTCATGATTGTTCTTAGGTATTCAAAGAAAACATTCCATCCAACTTTGAATTTTTTGGTTGAAAAGGTGAACATTTAACCATTTCCTTTGTTATACTATATGAATTCTAGCTGGGGCTATTATATCTTGAAATTTCTATCTATTCTTTTTAAGTTTAGACATATGCTATAAGCATAAAAGTTAGATTTCCATTTGTTAAAAAATGAAACCCTAGTTTATGATTGCCATTTATGTTGATAGGTAGTTTAATGTCACGGAAGAGGACTCGTGATGAACATGTGGGTCCAATAGGTGGAGATTCACAAAACCTGGGTGGTGATGATGATGAGGAGGAGGGGTCGGAGGCTGGATGTTTTGCTAGAAAGGAGAATGGCTAAAAAATAATTAAATTTGTTGATTTTCAACAAATCTGGAAAGTGTATATCAGAGGAATGAGCTAAATAGTCTAGTTGGGTAAGGAAGGTTGTAAGAACAAGGGTAGACATCAAGTACGATAGTTGGCACGAGATTCCTAAAGAATATAAAGATGTCCTTTGGACATAGTGCAAGGTAACTATGGTATAAGAAATTATTTAACTACAAACTTAACTAAATAATATTGTAGATTAATCTTTCATTAATATCTTTGATTTATAATCCACGTAGAGACCATTTGAGTTCGATGCCCCGGATATGGATGATTTAAAAAATGGGCAACGGCCATGATGGCGAAGAGTTTGAGGGAGAAAAAATATACCCTATCGCGAGATTAAAATTTCTCAAATAGGAAAGGAGATCATCCATGGTTGATTTATACACATATTCAACCAGAAAGTTGGGAGATCCACAAGAGGTGGGCTTTGGAGAATGATGAAAATGTGAGCCCAAATAAACATTGCTTATTTTTATTTTGACATAATATATTTGATTTATTTTAAATAAAAATTGTTGCCTATGAATGTAGGGTACGTGGAGTGAAAACGACATTTTTTGAAGGAAAACAAAACACCTCATCATAAGAGGCGTGGTGGATATGGATTGGTGATCCTCTAGTTAATTAAGAAATGTTTTGAAAGGGATTTCCAGATAGAAATTAGCAAGGGGAAGACCGAGGAGGAGGCAAGATCAAAGGTGATACCATGGAGGAGAAAGAGATTGATCGGTGTGATCTGTTCCTGATTAGTAGTCAAAAAAGTAAAGGCAAATACGATAAGGAACCCGAGCGTAGAATTGCCAAATGAGTGGTTAGCACTGTTAATCTCTAATGCTTTTAATAAAAGATGTCATTTTTTTATTTAAAACCATCCTGGGATGAGGGGTATATATTTGGCTCCCTAAACCAATAGAATGAGCCAAAATAGGCGCTAACTGTCGTAGTACAACACAATTTATAAAAAAGATCATCCTATAGATGATCCCAGAGCTAAGTAAAGCTCCTGAAGCAAAACAGCGCTTGCTTCCAAAAGTGGTGTTTCCACCCTAACAGTCAAATAACCAAAATTATAGCTAAAAGAGCCTAGGTAAAACAAACCATCCAGCTAGAACTTCGCGAACAGGTCGAAGAAACGTATAAACGAGACTCCTATTTGTCAACGATGTGCCGGCCAAGATGATAGATTATGTCCTAAGTGGGGAACAAATCCCAAGTAGCAGCTTCAAAAGTCAGGTGATGGAGTTATGAACCAAAAGGAACCTAGCTGTAGATCCTTGCGTAGCCATTGTAGTACTTTGCTCGATAAAAGATGTCATTCATTATACTAAGATTTCATTCATCATACAAAAAAATTTTAATTAAAATTTATGCTTAGGCTAAATTAATTATCGAGCAATTAGAAGGGCGTTTCATTGCCAAGGGTAAGCATGACTTCCTCTGCGAGGCTACAGAAAAACCAGATATGTCAAAGAGAAAAACCAGAAAAACCAGATTCGGAATTCTCTGGTCGTACAAGAAGGCTAAACCATCCCGAGTTCACGTATTGCAAGAGGAAGCACTTGCATAAACAATACGATTGAGCAACAAGATATATTGATCCGTAAGTTAATTGAACACACCGGTCTCCCCGTACCCAAAAATTTAGCCGATTTAATCCCCCGTTGGACTCCACCTTCTAGAGAATCGTGCCTCTCACTGGGAGATTTTGAGGTTAACCACATACCTATTCTACCTCCACAAGTGGATGAAGTTAATAATGTTCACCTTTCCATCATGTTTGTCGAAAAATAGGTCAAATATTTATATTTATAATAATATTGTTTTTCATTTACCTTCATTTGTTTGACTTATTTTGTTTTTCATCGTAGACATCTCATTTGTGTGAGTTGTAGATTGATCATGCAAAGAATGGTAGGCCGCTCCACGTTGCCAATGGTATTTTGCACGAGTCAATGCGACATCACTTCATTCCAATTCGAGATGCCACTAGTCCTCAATGCCCTATTACCAATTCTAGATGGCCAATTCAAGCACGTGGGAACCGTAGAAGGAATTTTTCTCCTATGGCCTCGTCGCCTAATCTATGTGGAGCCTACAAAGGATGGTCATTTGAAGCTGAAGCCTAAAATAGCACCCGGAATAGTTCACAAAACACCGAAGAAGGCTAAGCCCAAACTCACAAGGGCGCAAGTTTTGAAGGATTCGCTGCACTTTGTTAGAGTCTTGTATGATTTGATTGGTGGACACCAAGTTAACTCAACCTACACATTTTCGAGCAATGAATGTGCACTTGGTCAAAAGAGGGAAATAATTGCCACATGGAGTGACTTCGAAGACTTGTAGAGATGTGACCAAGTCAATCAAACCATAATGTCCTTATACATATTGTAAGTACTGTATACTTTCATACTCGAAGGAAAAAATTATTACTTTTACTATTACAAAAGGTATTCTCATTCTATTTCAAAGGTACATGTATTATTTTGCTAACCAAAGGGAGAAAGCGTGGATAGGGTATTTGTGCCCGGTTATGACACAAGAAATTGGAAACACGGTCAAAGAGTGGGTCGACTACATCCGCAAGAGTGTTGGATGAAAGAATAAGAAAATATTCGTCTCCCCATACATTGAGAGGTGATGGTCAAATATCGAATCTACTTAAAACATACCTTTATTTTGGATCATTTTTATGTATCAAATTCTTGTAAGGATCATTGGAGATTAATATTTATTTTCCCGAAGAACAACCGCGTCTATTGGATGGATCCTCTACATTATCAACCTTCCGGGTAATTTATTAAGATTTTGAATGCTTCCATCAATTTCACCACCGAATCCAGTACAAAGAGTTTAGAGATAGGCAAGAACAAGGTGAACCTTTTTTTTCATGTTCACAATTCAATTAGATTCTATAATTCTAAAGTTTTGATATGATTATTTTATTCTATTCTATGAAATAGTACAAGAAACAGGCGAAGAATTGGGAGTGTGGGTATTACGTAATGCTATACGCGGCGGAGTGTCTTCAACAAATCCGTATGGATTTTCTTGAAATCAAGGATGTAAGATTTGAATTACCTCTTTTTCCATTCTTTCAATGCTATTGGTTGATTACAAACATTAGTAACATTCCCAAATTCATAGATTTTTTAAGAGGATGAGAAGCCGTATTCACATACCGATATCAACATGGCAAGAAATTGCTTGGCAAGGTATATTGTCAACGTATGTTCCAATTTTGTTGGAAATCCCAATGTAGGAGTGGTATAAGTATCTAGTATATATGATGACATTGTCATTGGAATATATTTTGTTAGATTTTTATTCCTATCTATAGATTGCTGCTAGCCTAGTGTAGTCTACAGATTTTTGATAGATAGTGTGGAAATGACAAGTTATTTTGGTGTATCTTAACCTCGTATGTGAGGCTTCCATTTAGCCTGATTGTATTGAAATTGCACTATTTGTACCATACTTTTCGATTGAAGTTTCGACCTAGGAACATATGTCGTTGCTTCATTGTAAAATATTAAAGACCAGATGATGTGTTCTGGACTTGGAACATACAATTCAAAATTAATTCCGAGTTTGGAACTTAATATCCAGCATTAAATGATACAAACCCTAGAATGCACAGATTAGGAATAGAAAATATGTCCGAGCTTGAAATGCCCCCAGGTTCTGAACTCGTAACGAAATTATATAACAGACGAACTTGCTCCTGTTTTGAGTCTAGAACTAATCATTACATCCGACGGTTTTGTTCTTGTATTGAGTTTGTAATGACCTATAGATCTGACTGAGTGATTTATGTTATGAGTTCATAACCAGAGGCATGTTCTGAAGAACCACATGCAGTTACGAGCTCAGAACTAAAAGAAGGTGGTTCCACCCTAACGTTAGAAAGCGGTTTTGAACCACCTTTCATTAGGGCGTTAGATGGTGAATCCAGGAACCGCCTTCTAACATCATCAATGGAAGGAATGTCCAAGGAAGTCATCCCCAAAGTGACTTCTAATGGCTAAAGGAACCTCTTTTAATAGAGCTTCCTCCACTAGTGACAATGTGTTTTAGCAAAATATCCCGCCTCCGACCCCTCCTCCTCATTGTCATCACTGCCTAGGTTTTGTGAATATCCACCTATTGGACCCATATGTTTATCATGAGTCCTCTTCCATGACATTAAAGTACCTAGCAACATACATCACAATAAAAAACAAGGGCTTCATTTTTAACAAATGGAATTCTAACTTTTAAGCTTATAACATATATCTAAACTTACAAGGAATACATAGACATTTCAAGATATAATAACCCTAGCTAGAATAGAAAAAAGGAAATGGTGAATTGTTTACCTTTTCATTGAAACAATTCAAAGATGGATGTAAAATTTTCTTTGACCACCCAAGAACACTCATGAGCTTGGAAACCCTAACCCATGGATTGTCATTGCCTTTGTAAAACTGTAGAACTTTGGTTGTGATTATCACACATTTAGTAGGATTTTATGTAGTTAGGAACATAGATTAATATTGGGGGAAGAATTTTTGAAGGGATCAAAGATGGAAGAAGAGAGGAGGGGTTTAAGGGGAAATGGGAGGGAATTTGCGGTTTTTTGGAATGGGTATTAAATGCCCTTTTGAAAACTGCCTTTAATGCAATTTAGAAGTTGTGGTCAATTATGTTCCAAGCTCGGAACTAGGTTACACAGTCAGAAAAGGGTATGTTCTTCAATACTTGGCAAAGAACAAAATCCAGGCTTGGAATTCCGTCTGAGTACATATAAAATAATTTGAACGGGAAAATCATTTCTATCATCCCCAATAGAACATCCCAACTTCTCCCTAGATATCCAATCAACCCAAAATCTGATTTCAAGCATGCCAAGGTATAGAGGTGGACATTCTGGCGGTAGATGTGAGGACACTTCTACACGGAGTCATAATCTGAATGAAGAGTTGGGGCAATCGAACCTATTCTTCAATACTGATGCGGAGGCGAGGTATGTTCAATTTCAAATTATGAAATGTAGCAATCCTAGGGTTATTTCTAGGGCAGACATTAGACCCCTAGGGCTTGGTTATTTAATTGATTATTTGAAGCCCTCTTGTTTCGACCAATTAGTGAAGTTGGAAGAACCCTTCCATTATGACAAGGTATTGCAATTCTACGCTGACCTAGGGAAGAGTAGAAACACTAGAGATCTCACTATGGTAAATGGCGTAACGATTCCCGTTATGAAATTTAGCATAAATGAAGCCTTAGATTGTGAGTACACTAACTCTAGCAAACTTGTTCCGGACGATGGGAGTAAGGGTCCAATTGAGATATTTAACCAAAGTTGGCCTATTGTTAGTGAACTCACCCCTCTATGCCTAGTTGAAATGGCTCGCAAATATTTTGGTATTACGAGGGAAGTGGCAGGGCAGGCTGATGAGTATGATGTGGAGGTTATGAGTGTTAAGCATAGGTTAGTGTTTGAGTGAATCTGCCAAAATATCCTCCCATCGGGTGGTCATTCGTGTGAGCCGACCATAGGGAACTTGATGTTGTTCTATTATGTCTTAGAGGGGTGAAATTAAATCCCGGGTATACAATTTTTATTTACATGCTTAAGGCAGTTACGGGGAAAAAGAAAGATCTCCCATATGGCGGTTTCATAACCACTTTGATTAAGAAATGGAAAGTGATCCCTGTTGATAAGCCACTTCATTTGACATACTACGATGAGGCTTGGTTTGATCAAAAGCATCTGGTATTGCATCAAGACAACAAGTGGCGGGTTCGAAACATTCCAAGGAAAGGTGCCAAATCCGCTAAGCAAGCAAGGGAAGCATCACTGGATAAGGCTGAGGGATCTTCATCATTTAAGTATATTGAAAATAAATCCTTCTATTAATTTTCTTGTACACATTCTCTTCAATTTATGGTTAAAGAGTATTGTTTTTGTAATAATCTATTTAATGATGCAGGTGAGAATAGGGGGTTTGGATGGCGACATTCAAAAATTATTTGGCTTGCTTTAAGGAGGATGGTAGTTTGGCTATAAATGAAGTTATAGCAGTGGAAGCACGTCACTCAAAATTCGTTGACTCCACTAGCCTCCACATCGAACTCAGTGACAATGAGTCCATGTTGAATTTCAAACCAGGGTACTCAAGCGGTGATAGTAATGATGAGGAGGAGGATGAGGAGTTTGAGGACGGTGCCAATGGTGATGAGGCTTCTAGTTCGCAAATTAGCGGGATGGACTATGACATGGAAGAAGATGATGACTAGTTTGTAATGTGATAGGGTGATTTCCGTGGACATGTAATTATCGAGATGTTATCGTGAATTTGATAAATTTGTACCAGTGTTACCTGATTGATTTGAACTAAGTTTTTAGCTTGTCGAGTTTGATATGTAGACATGATTATTTTAATTATATTTAACAAAGCTTCCAATTGGTGCCAGGGAGTTGAATGCTTTTTATGTGTGGATTAGAATTAAGTGTAATGGCAAACATGTTTTTTTACCATAGTTTCCAACCAAGTTTCGAGTCCGGAACGTAATCTTATCTTCGTAAATGATGTCCAAAGACAAAGTTCAGAGCTCGGAACTATATCTGTCAATTTGGTACACTTTTTAACTGAACGTGTTCCAGACTTGGAACAGACGTTCAAAAATATTTTCTTCATTCTGATCCATCACTGGAAGTCAACACTTGGTAAGCCATACATTGTTTTTTAGTCATAGAGGGCCTTACGAGCTCGGAACACCGGTTCCAAAATCTTTTGTATTTTCTGTACCCAAACTATATTGCTAAACTTGGTTTGACATTATATTTTTTTGGTCACAAACAAGCTTCCGAGCTCGGAACAGTAGTTTCAAAAATGTTTGAGATATCTGATCCTGAACTGTAAGGCTGCCCTTGATAGGCCAGTAAATTTTTTTGGGTCACAGAAAAATGCCACGGATGCCCCTCGGAGCAAAATCGTTGATGTCCCTAGTAAACAGTTTTAGAGCCATTCTTAAGTTGACAAAACAAGGTTTCTTCCTCACAAATCAAACATGCATAGTATCCTTTCAAAGAATAGCCCGGAAAATTTCCATAAGAGGGAAAACATTTATATCATGAAAATATCATCCACCATAGCATTGTACGTATGGACTCCATGATTGAATAACGTCAACAAATCTTCCACTAGGGGCCTAAGAAATGCATCAATGTCATTACTAGGTTGCTTGGGGCCTGAAATCATCGTGGACAAGTGAACATATTTTCTTTTCATTATCAGCCACGATGGTAGATTGTAGATCACCAACATTACGGGCCAAGAACTATATGTGCTGCTCATGTTGCTAAATGGATTCATTCCATCGGTTGACAATCCTAAACTTAAATGTCGCGAATCCGATCCAAACTTTGGGTATATGCCATCAAGATTTTTCCACTGCTCACCATCGAACATATGCCTTATAATGTCACCTGTTTGAGTATCTCTTTCCTCATGCCATCATAGTAATTTTGCATCTTCTTTGGAAGCACACAACTTTTGCAACCGTGGAATTATTGGAAGATACCATAAGACCTTAGCAGGTGTCTTCTTCTTTGAAATGGTCCCCATCTCCTCACACACTCCAATTTCACCACGCTTTAACTTGTACCGAGATTCACCGCATACTCGACATGTTTCAAGTTTCTCATCCCTTTTCCCCTAAACAATATGCAATTATTTGGACATGCATGGATTTTTTCTAATTCTAAACCCATAGGACAAAGAACTCTTTTCACAACATAGGATTTCTTAGGCATATGATTTCCTTCGGGAAGTAGTTCTCGAACCAATTGCAGAGTTTCTGTCATCCCCTTTTCAGTCCAACCATATTTGGCCTTCAAATTCATCATTTTCAATGTCGCGCTCAAAATAGACTGTTTTGACCCCACGTACAATGGGTAATTCTTGTCATTAAGCAATGACTCTAGGACCTTGGGTTTACCATAGAATTATCTGGCAACATCCTTCACAATCTCATCAAATCGATCATCACAATCTAATTTGTCATCTTCCTTCATTCCATCAATATTAATTGGTACCTCATCGTGCCATATCCAACAAGTGTAACTTGTTTGGAAATCTCAAAAAAATAAGGTGTTCATGAAACTTCTTCCTCCCTAAATATGCATCATTCCTGCAAACTTTACAGCGGCAACGTGCACGCAATACCCCATTTTGGTCGTATGTTCAAATGCCACCACAATAAATGAATCTACTAAATGAATATAATCGGGTGATATCCTAATGTCACTCTCGATGACTCCAATTCTATCTATTAATTACATGAAAATAACATCAAGACACATTCAATCATATATTCAACAAAATTCCAGTGAGCAACATATCAAATCAAAACCCCTACTTTTCAAAGAATTAAAAAGCTTACTACAATAAGAAAATAATTAGTTCGATAGGGTAAGAATATTTGTATATGTACAACTACCTTAGCCTTTTACTCCCAAAGAGCTCCCTAAAATTTTCAGCATATTTCTCCAAAGGAAAATGAAGTTGGCCGTCCGTATTTATTGCTATCTTCGTAGTATTCTGAGCTCATTTATTGCTATCTTCGTAGTATTCTGAGCTCAGGACTACAATCGTACCTTCCAAAATTCATGGTACTTAATAATAGACGACGCTTCGGATTCAGAACAACTTAATGATATACCTTAAGAACTCGGATCACAACTTGTTATTTCAATTACACATCATACATACCAGTTCCAAGTATGGAACTAAAATTGGATTCAAGTTCCGAGTCCGGAAATTCAATCGTATCCTAGTTCCGAGTTCGTAAATGGAACGTTCAAAGTCACACCAAAAGAACCACCTTCCATCTCCATCATTCAAAGGCGATTATAAAAAAACCTCCTTTGAACGCTCAACAACCACCTTGAAAAATTCAAGGGGGCCGTCTGAACAAGTTTTCGAGCTCGAAAGTTCTAAAGGAAGGAAGTTTTAAAAAAAATTGCCAGAACCCCCTTCTGTTGCTGACTTTAATGAGTCCTCCTCAACTAGTGACTAAACATCAAACCATACACAAGGGCTATACATATATGTGTGTGTGTGTAATACACTTTCAATTTAATCACAAAGTGCACAAAATCTCACAAACCCCAAAAGTACCAAATTGGAAAAATCTCACACACCCCTTAAAAGACAACATGATCGTAAATCCAACACACCCAACAAAATAGGAAAAAAATGACCGCTCTTCGTGAAGAAAAAAAAATTAGAAAAATATGAAAGGAGAGGTGGGAGGAGGAAGAAGGCAATTATGGAGGAAAGAGGGACGAGGTGGCAATGGTAATGGTTGGATGTTTAGGAGGCTGTGGCGGTAATGGAGAGGTGGTGGAGTAAGAGGATGAGAGGGATGAGAGGACAATGAGGGAGTGAGTAGCTTTAGGCTTTCAAGTTTGCTTTATATAGAATGATCTGCACCATTATGCATGTTTTAACCAATGCATTTGAGGTAGTTTTTATTTACTTTTGGTTGGCAGTTTGGCAACATTACTTGAGTTTACATGACAAGGGATTTAGACAACCATGTTCAGTTTTCTATTCTAAATCCCACGTTTTGTACACTTGATTAATGATTATTGATATATCGTGTTCATGGGCTCCTTGTTCTTCATTATAAGTACCTTTAGTAGGTCGCTCGTAAATGCTATTTGTGAAGGCATTCTTGTGAAGGCCGTTTGCTTTTGAAGAAGAAGATTTGAAAGCCATTTGCATTGGTAGAAGGAGGCCACGAGCATCAATGCGTGGTAGAAGGAGATTGAAGCCAAGGATAGGCGGCTTCGAAGTTCAAGATGGAAAAAAGGTTGAAATGGTGAATCGTGGTCTATGGAGTGTTGCCTTAGTCTGAGAATGATCCAGGAAGAATAGCCTTCAAGGCTGATTCCATTGGATTGTTCTTCTCGAGTACTAAAATATCGACTACTAGAACTCCCAATTTAGACTAACAGTTCACCTGTGGCCAGCAAATGAAGTTCAGCCGACGAAAGACCAGTGTCCTGTGATAGCACACGCTACACAAAGCATCATCGGCCCGTGGAGATGCCCACGGTCTGCCCTACACTAAGCAACATCGCTGGTCCATGACAATGAAGCCGAGCCTTGAATCATGGATGAGAAATTTGGCTAAGTATGGAAGGCGGTCTGTGAAAACCTTCACGGACCGTGATGGGGGTTTTGAGCAAACACCCATGCTGCTCGCAGTCCATGAAAATGAGGTCGGGCCATGAAAAATACTGAGTGGAAACCTTGGTGCTGCTCATGGTCCATGAAAACCTTCACAAACCGTGGCACAAGCCTAACTTCATGGATTGTAGCTTCCTGCAGCTATGAATGTTCACTGACCATGCTAGATCTGGCAATCCGTGCTTGAAGTCTTCACGGACCGTGGCATCTGAGCCGGTCCGTGAAAACTAGGTGGCTGGCCTAGTGTTTTGGCACTTTTGCTTATTTTGGGCCTATATTTAGGCCCAATTTCCCACTACTATATATAGGACCCTAGTCTACTCATTTTCGTAGACATTAGGAGAGAGAGTTCATTTCTTCTAAATTGGATAGCATTTGGGAAAAGGCAGGAACTCCTTAGTAGGTTTTGTACTTTTTCCTTTTCTTTTCTTCTTGTTTTATCCCAAAGATGTGGGATTCAAATCCATATTTGAATTCCATGTCTAGGGAGTAGTTAGATTAAGCTTGGGACATATTTGGCACATGGGTAGCTTTTGATGTTTTATGAGATTCCTTTGATTCCATCTATCTTTGTGTTTGTGATATTATTGTGATTATTCTTGAATGTGACAAATGCATGAACACTACACCACATATGAGCACACACTTTGGGCTATGTTCATGTATGGTGTAGTTATTGATGCCCTCTTGGGAAGAGAAACATGTATGTTTGAATGGGTGGAGGGGAGCGATTCTGGGTGAGTGTGTGCACGGGAGATTTGAGGTAACCCTAATCTGCATGCCATCGTACAAGTCTTAGCTACTTACTTAACCATTTTCCAATAGGTTACAGGTAGAGATAGTTGATAGTAGTAAGCTAGGTGTTGTGTTGAAACCCTAGTATCACAGATAAGGAGCCTATAAACCTAAGGCCTCGCGTATAGAGGACCACTGGGAATTAGTGCATTCGTGGTGGAATCCTGAGATGTAATAGAACGGGGAAGAAATATAACCACAACAACTGTCAGACCTTGTGCTCCCTTAATTACGAAGGTGGATTGCGAGCACACCCACAGTGACGGGGATGGGGAAGTGCATGCCATCGGTCACACTACGTGTTGTGAACACATTAATAGGTCTTTTGTATGTCTATATGTGAATGAATCGGCGATTGAAGCATTAGAACTACCATGTTGCTAAATTAGTCCCAAGTGCCTAGTATAAATAGTTTACTTGTTTGTTTATTTCATGCTTGTAGTCGTTAGTTACCCAACCCCCCTCTCAGTTTGCATGTCTACATTAGTATCTATTCCTTTCACTTGTGCGGATTCACGACCCATACGTGGCTGTGTTTTAACTTTTACTTGAGCCCTAGCATCTCTGTGGACAAACTCAGGGCTTCCCGCTTACTACCCTTTGGTAGCATTAGCAGCGGGAACGGGTGCAGAATATAAATCTTATCTTTGACCATCCCACGGGGCTAGTGCCTCGGCTTGGGTTAATTGATTGCGCTGTTGGGACTGTGTTAGCAACCCTGGGTTGAGGCGGATCAAATTTTTGTACCATTGTCGGGGATGCTTTTCAATTCAAGTATTAGTCGAGCATAGCGTGTTAGTAGAGTAGTTAGTAGTGATTTTTTATTGTTTGTCTTTTGTTTGTTTTGTTTGTTGTGAGTTGAGCTTTGGTTATAGTTTTCTTGTTACTTTGATCATGTTTGCTATTGTGTTGTTGGAAGGATTGTGTGACCCTAGTTTATGGTACATAGTCGTACCACGAATCTAGGTGTTTTTCATTCTCTAACTAATTCCACGGGTAAGCAGAGAAGAATGAGGAAGAGAGTTAGATCTGAGGTTCAGTTTAGTGGTTTGAGTTTTGAGGAATTACCACACAAAATGGCGGAGGATAACCGCACTTTGAGAGAGCTTATGGCTCCTAACTTGGAGAATCAGCCACTATGTATCACATTCCCGCATTTGCCTTCGAATGTGACTTGTGAGCTAAAAAGTGGGATGATACACTGCCTTTCTACATTCCACGGTTTGGCCAGAGAGGATCTGAACAAACATTTGTTGGAAGATGACTACAACTTGAGAGCCTTCCCATTTTCAATACAAGATGGAGCAAAAGATTGGTTTTTATTATTTTCCACCGGGGTGCATAGGGTCATGGATGGATATGAAGTGACATTTTTTGGAAAAATATTTTCTTACCTCAAAGTCTACGGGTTTGAAGAAAAAGTTGTCCAACATCACTCAAGGAGCAACCGAGAGCTTATATGAGTATTGGGAGAGATTCAAGAGGCTTCTCACAAGTTGTCCCTATCATCCCTTCAAGGAAGGTGACTTGGTCTATTATTTCTTCAAGGGCTTGTGTGATGAGGACATGAGGATGGTTAATGATGTGTGCAAAAACCCTATCTCTAACAAAAGCCTGAAGGATGCTATGGAACTTTTTGAAGAGATGGCCAATAGGATGAGGCAATTCGGTACAAGGTCGAGGGTTAAGGTCTTTGATCAACCCACACACACACCAAAGTTGGAGAAGCAAGTCCAAGCTCTAGTATCTATGATGAAAGAGCTTTTGCAAGGAAATGTTCACCAAGTTAAGATGTGTGGGGTTTGCAACCTTGATCACCATTCCAAGAAACGGATATACAAGAGGTGAATGCCATGGACTACAACAACCTGGAGAGACCTCAATTTGCTAGGGGTCAACAACAAGGGTTCTGGGGGAACAAAGGTGAGGCAAGGCTGGACCCCTATGCAAACTCATTCACTCTGAGGTATAGGGATCATCCTAACTTTGGATGGAGAGATAACAATCAACCTCAAGGGTACATGGGTGGACAAGCGCCACCCCAACCATATCCTAGAGGTGAAGGGCCATCCAACAATTATACCACAATATACAAGTTGAATAGGGAGGAGATCTTGGATGCCATCGGAGAATTGGGGAAGAAACATGAGATATTCTTGGAAATGACAAGGAGAGAAATTAAAGACCTTGGTACTATAGCTTTCTGAAGTATCAAGAACCTTGAGATTCATGTTGGATAATTCGCCACCTCGATGAGACAACTTGAAGCGAAAGAGTCTGGCAAGCTACCTTCCCAACTGGAGGTGAATCCTAGAAATGTTAGCTCACTCAAGTTGAGAAGTGAGAAAGAGGTTCGCGAACACAAGAGGATGATGAGTTAGTGGAGGCTACCAAACAAAAATTCGAAGAAGAAGAGATGGTTGTCAAGGAAGCACCCTCCAAGGAGCTTTCACCACCTGAGGTGCGTATTGCTATTCCACCTCCATTTCCAAGTGCTTTGAGGGAAAGGCCGAAGGTGGAGACAAATGAGGCCAACATTTGGAAAGTTTTAAAAAAAGTGGAGGTATCTATCCCTATCTTGGAATTGATTGATAATGTACCCTCGTATGCTAAATTTCTTAAGGTTGTGTGTACTAAGAAAATGAGTAGACCACCTAAGAAGTTAGGGAAGCTAAGAATTAGGGAAGTCGCAATTTTGAATCATAAGAATTTTCCTAAGAAATGTGATAGCCCCAAAATGTTTTCTATCCCGATTTCTTTGGGAGGAACACTTATTGAATATGCCATAATAGATTTAGGAGCTTCTATCAATGCGATTCCCTTTAGTCTATTTGAATGTCTTGAAATTGGTGAACTAAAAGAGACTAGAGTCATTGTTCAACTCACCGATCATTCCCAAACTAGCCCTCGAGGGCTAATGAAGGAAGTGATGGTGTGATGGTGTGAGTGCAAGTTGGTTTTCCTGGTGGACTTTTATGTCCTAGACGTAGTGCGCGATAGTAGTGCACCCCCAATCCTTTTGGGAGACCTTTGCTAAAAATGTGTAGGACTATAATTGATGTCCACTCGGGGATTTTGATTCTAGAAGATGACTTAGACAAGGTGGAATTTGACATTTATAAATATGGGCATGATTAAACAAAACCTTCTCTTGTGTGCAAAGGTGTGACACTTTTTCATGGGCATGATAATGTTGAACCTTCTTGTGTTGCAAATAAGCATAAAACACTTGATAATGAATTTGTTGAGGATCCCGACGGATTGCATGATTTGTCTATGATATGTCTATGCTAGATTGTTTTTTAAGTATAACAAATTTGGGGTGGGAAAAGGAAAGTGTAGAGGAATTAATACCTTCTCGACCCCCTCCTAACCCCAAGGTGACGTTTAAGGAGCCAATGCTGGCAAGAAAAGGAGAAACATTTCTAGGTACCGACAAGGGGTACAATGGTAAGGATGGATCATTTTGAGACCTCTCCAAAGTGACATCATCGTGGGCGGAGTTTCCAATGGTGATTCCGAAGATCCCCCGATAAGTGCTTGAAAGTTGAATGCATGAAAAGGTAATAAGTCATGATGGCGACAATAAACATACTTGATCTTTTTGTTTGCTTGTTTTGAGTAGTTACTTGGTAGATTTTGCATGTCATGTATGAAATAAATGATCCATTGAATGAAATTCTTGCTTGATTTGAAAATCCAAATGTGAAGATGTTTGATTATGTGTAGATGGAATGGATTTTGATGAGCGACATAGTTTTCTTTCAAAAGTTGAGAAAAAAACAAGGAATAGGAAAAATCAGGGGTTAGCCTCGTGACAATGGTTGTCACGAAGGGCAGGTCTCATCTCCTGATGGGCACGAGACTCTACCTTGTGAAGATGGAAAAACTTGGGAGAAATAATTTTTAAAAAAATTTCTATTATCCATCCCCAAACTTGTTTCAAAATTGCAATTTTCGAAAAGGAAGTCTGAATTTCAAAGTCAAATATTCATTTTTGGTTCAAGAAGTGAGATTTCCTATTTCCTTAGGAAATTTTATGCAAATAGTACTTCCCATGTTAATTGATTGTACTACTTGTCCCCTAATTTGAAATTTCATCTTTATCCAAATGGTACCTCTCTCTCTCTCTATCTTTGTCACCTATGCTGAAATTTTATTCTCATGGTACCACTCTTCACCTAATTTCATCATCTACACATTCTTTCCTCTCAAGAAACACTCACTCACATACACTCTTAGGTGAACACGAAAATTAAGGCTTTTTCTTCCAAAAATTAGCAATTTTTTGCTTCTTCTTGTGTGGATCTTACACTTCTAGGCTTCAAATTTTGGGTAATCTTTTGATCTCTTTGTCTATATGCTTGATTGAAATTGTGGTTTTGTTATGAAAAACATGATTTATTGAATGAGTATGTGTTGTTGTGATGTTGTTTGGGTTCATGTGATCAATCTTGTGATGATGAAATTTGGGATGTTTTGAATGTGCCATTGATATTGAGTGACGTGTGCTTCATGTGTTGGATGATTAGAGAGAGAATGAATCTTGTTTACATGAATCTATTGATGGGTTGGTGAAAGACATACATGATGTTGTTGATTGATGAGGAATATTCTTGTTTTAAATGGCCTTTATGCTTACACCATCATGCTTTGAATGTGTGGTCATTTTGGGAGAATGTTCTTTTTTGAATGATATCATGAGCCATGCATTGTTAATTATGGCATTACCATTCTTCTCTCTCTCTCTCAATGTGTTAGGATGACTCCAAAGAAAGGTACTTCGGAGAAAGAGAAGTCGTCAAGGGGTGAGAAATGGAAGAAACCAGTTAAGGGTGAAAACCCTAAACTGGTAACTCTCGTTCCTCACAACCCTAAACCTGTGGCCAATGAGTTTTTAGGAATAACCAACATTATCGGGACTGCATGCCAGAGATGGTGGAATTTGAGGGAACCAAAGAGGAGCATTTTGGAGACTAGTTTTGCTTGCAAGAGTAACTTGATGGCTCTAGGTTTACTTGAACTCGTGACCTTTCTTTTGGGCCGGGTAGGCCTAGAAGGTTTTCTCGATGTGCACTCAAAAACCTAGATAAGGCGGACCTTATAGTTTCTAGCTACCATTTGGAAGGTCACAGTTGAGGAGGGTCGCAAGGAAATTAAGTTCAACTTGGATGACAAGGAGTACCAAACAACCTATAAAGAGTTGGCACTAGCTTTTGGGTGGAACACCGGCCGGGACATTCCACGGACTCATCGCCAAGGAATGCCATTCTCTCTTGGGCACTTTTAGGTGCAACTAATTGGGACTGATAGGAATAATATGAGCAAGGGCACGACTATAATCCACCCGGCGATCTGTTATGTTTATCGACTCCTTTCTATGGGTGTTCTATGCCACAGTGAATTGATGCATTGTCCGAGCTCCAATGTACACCTTCTTTGGGTGATGACACCGAAGGGGAACATCTACCCGGACTTGGTTAGTGTCTTTGTATAAGAATGTATAGCGGCGGGGGAGAAGAAGAGTGGGAAAATCTCCATGGGAGGCATGGTTGATCTTCTGGCAGATAATCTAGGTCACTTGGTCACACAAAGGGCTCTAGCTGACTTAGGAAGATCATACACAAGGTACAATATTGAGATGTTAGATAAGGCATTTATGGTTAGACCGACTACATCGTAGGGTAGATATGTATGGCTCTATGGCGGTGCGAGCACATGTAGCTTCATGATTCTTCCACAACTAGAGCACACCGCCATTGATCATAACACATGTTTGGATGACCTTCTTATTTCGTCTGACCAAAAGTTTGAGAGAGAAGCCTACAATGTTATGACCAACCAAGAGTTAGACCTAGAAGAGGCGGAAGGGGAGACATCTTCGAGAGCACTTGTGAGGCGATATCATCTTTCCACGACCATTATGAATCAACTACACCTACTTGGGGAGCAACTCTCGAGTTTTTCCAAAGTTCATAAATGGACAGTTCAAGTGATTGGAGGAGTGAAGGCACAAATGGAGGAGCTCAACACGAGTGTGGATTGCCTTAAAGCCACAATCAAAGCGACAAGGTTCATAAAGAGGTGTTTCACTAGCCATGAAGAGGCTGGCCCTTCGGGGCCGGAAGCGTAGGTATCATTAATCTCCCTTGCTCACTTATGTTTTGACATTCTTTTTTGTGCATTGGAGACTTTGCATCCGTAAAGTGTGGGGAGGGAGTAGTGAGCACTTAGGAATTCTCATTCTTGGATTTCTTCATACATGCATGTTTTGTTCATTTTTTCTTGATTGTTGGTAGTTTTAGTTCTTCTTTGTTGGGAATGATTTTGGATGAACATTTGGTGGAATGACATGCTATGCTAATTTTTCTAGTTTGCATGGGGTAGGATGTTTTAGCTATTGGTGGAGTATTTTTGTGTGTTTGACTATCTTTGTAGTGTTGAGCCCACTTTTGGGGAAATTTTTGAAATTTTTTAAAAAAATTTCAAAAAGGGCGACTAGGGTAACATTAGGAAAAGCCTGGATAGGTCGGAAGGCCTAGGTAAAAGTGAGAGGCTTGGCCCGACTAGACTTACGAGTCTAGGCAAAAATGAGAGGCCGTGTGGAAAAAGGTGAGAGGTGAGAACGTTTTGTGGGATAGCGCTAGGTGAAAACCCGAAAGGGCGCCTAGGCAAAATGAGAGAAATTAAGAGAGAAAAGAAAAAAGAAACTAGGTTGACGATACATTAGACTCCTTGTTTGCAACTAGGTCGAGAATCTAGATTTATCCCTATGTTGAAAGAAAGTCAACGGCTTTTGGATTTCCTTGGTAGATTTTTTTTACTTGAAGATTGCTCTTTGATTTCTTTTAGGACTTCTTTGGGGAAAGTAAGCTTGGCTTTATTCCGATCTTTTGTCACTTATCTTTTCCCATTCACATTTACTTACTTTGGGTGGTTTCGTTGCCTTAGGAACTTTGGGGAGTGTGAGATTTTCATCTTCTTTGGGGAACTAGAGTAGCTTGGGTATAAGTCGGATGCATTGGCTATTTTTGTAAGCTTCATATCGCTTGAACCTTTTTCATTGATTTTATTTACTCGGGGATGAGTAAAGGTTTAAGTGTAGGGAGTTTGATCTACACCATTATGCATTATTTAACCAATGCATTTGACGTAGTTTTATTTACTTTTGGCTGGCAGTTTAACAACATTAGTTGAGTTTACATGACAAGGGGTTTACACAAACATGTTTGGTATTCTATTCTAAATCCCACGTTTTGTACACTTAATTAGTGATTATTGACATATCGTGTTAAAAGGCTCCTTGGCCTTCATTATAATTACCTTTAGTGGGTTTCTCGTGAATGCTATTTGTTACATTATATTCTTGCGAAGGCTGTTTGCTTTTAACGGTAGAATATTTGAAGGCCATTCGCATGGTAGTAGATAAAGGCCACCGGCATCAATGCGTGGTAGAAGGAGATTGGAGCCAAGGATAGGCGGCTTCAAAGTTCAAGACAGCAAAAGGTGGAAATGGTGAATCGTGGTCCGAGAAGTGTAGCCTTAGTCCGAGAAAGATCCAGGAGAAATAAGCCTTCAAGGCTGGTTCCATTGGATATTTCTTCTCAAGTACTACAAAATCAACCACTACAACTCCCAATTCGGACTAACAGTTCACCTGTGGCAAGAAAACGAAGTTCAGCCAATGAAGGACTAGCGGCCCGTGACAGCCATTCCTACACAAAGCATCAGCGGCCCATGAAGATGACCACGTTCTGACCTACACGAAGCAATAGCACCGGTCTGTGATAATGAAGCCAGGCCATGAAGCATGGATGAGAAATTTGGCTAAGTATGGAAATCAGTCCGTGAAAACCTTCACAGACCGTGACGAGAGTTCTGAGCAAACACCCATGCTGCTCGCAGTCCATGAAAAGGAGGCTGGGCCATGAAAACTACTGAGTAGAAACCTTGGTGCTGTTCGTGGTCCGAGAAAACTTTCACGGACTGTGGCATGAGCCTAGATTCACAGACCGTGGCTTCCCGTGGCTATGAATGTTCACAGACCACGCTAGATCTGGCGGTCCATGCTTGAAGGCTTCACGGACCGTGGCATCCGAGCTGGTCTGTGAAAACTAGGCGGCTGACCTAGGGTTTTGGCACTTTTGTCCTATTTTGGGCCTATTTTTAGGCACAATCTTCTACTACTATATAAAGGACTATGATCTACTCATTTCATTAGACATTAGGAGAGACAATTCATATCTTGTATATTGGAGAGCATTTGGGAGAAGGGAGGAGTTCCTTAGTAGGTTTTGTACTTTTTCCTTTTCTTTTCTTCTTGTTTCATCCCAAAGATGTGGAATTCAAATCTATATTTGAATTCCATGTCTAGGGAGTAGTTAGATTAAGCTTGGGACATATTTGGAACATGTGTTGCTTTTGATGCTTTATGAGAATCCTTAAATTCCATCTATCTTTGTGTTTGTGATATTATTGTGATTGTTCTTAAATGTGAAAAATGCATGAACACTACACCACATATGATCACACATTTTGGTCTATGTTCATGTATAGTGCACTTATTGATACCCCATTGGGAAGAAAAACCTAGATGTTTGAATGGGTGGTGGGGAACGATTCTGCGTGAATGTGTGTATAGGAGATTCGAGGTAACCCTAATCTGCATACCATCGCACTAGTCTTAGTTAATTACTTAACCATTTTCCAATAGGTTATGGGTAGAGATAGTTGATAGTAACAAGATAGGTGTTGTGTTGAAACCCTAGTATCACAGATAAGGTGCCTATGAACCTAAGGTCTTGCGTATAGAGGACCACCGTGAATTAGTGCATTCGTGGTGGAAGCCTGAGACGTAATAGTACGGGGGAGAAACAGAACCACAACAATGGTCAGACCTTGTTATGGTCCCCTAATTACGATGGTGGTGTTGATGGAGGGTTACGAGCGCACCCACCGTGACAGGGATGGGGAAGTGTATGCCATCGGCCACACCATGTGTTGTGAACTCACTGATACATCTTTTGTATGTCTATATGTGAATGAATCGAGGATTGAAGCATTATAACTACCATGTTGCTAAATTAGTCTCAAGTGCCTAGCATAAATAGTTTACTTGTTTATGCTTGTAGTTGTTAGTTGAAAATACCAGACCCCCTCCCGAGTTTGCATGTTTATATTAGTAGTTATTCCTTTCACTCGTACGGATTGAAGACCCGCACGAGGCCGTGTTTTGACTTTTACTTAAACCCTAACATCTCGGCGGACAAACCCAGGACTTGCCGCTTACTACCATTTGGTAGCATTAGCAGCGGGAATGGGTGCAGAATATAAATCTTATCTTTGAACATCCCACGGGACTAGTGCCTCAGCTCGGGTTAATTGATTACGCTGTTGCGATTGTGTTAACGACCCCGGGTTGAGGCGGGTCATAGAAAAATTTGAAGGGTTCATATTAAATCAACATACACAAATCCAGGGTTTAGATTAAACTTAGATGGGATCTTCCTTAATTGATGTGACCAGTGCTATGTATTTCCTAAAGCAACTGCTTCATGCTTCGTGGGTATTAATTTTTTTTACAACCTGAGACCAGACATTTAATTTTTTTTCTAACTATGGAGCACCAGTTGTTATGTCGGTGCTAGAATATGGTGCTAGAATATGGTGCTAAAATATGGTTAAAGCAGATGCGTGTCTTGATACCGGTGCTGCCGGAATAGACGAACTGGTGCTGAACATTCAAATATGAAATTTTGAATTTCCCGCCCATTTATACACCAATTTTTTTGTCTGGTACATCCGACAATCTTAGCACCTATTAATCAACACTCCTATCTGGTGCTAGTTTTTGGTACAACTATTTTGTAATATTCATTTGAAATCCCTCTCAAGGGGGATAATTTTGTCCATTGTTTTTTATGTCCAATTGAGCTCAAAAATATTCAATTCAACACTCAATAGAACTCGTGTTTTAAAATTGTGTCCAATGGATACCCATAAACCCTCCGATTAGAACTTTGTTAAAATAACACCGTTGCCCTAAACTTAAATACAACTCCTTATTTGTGACCAAATAACACCACATTGTGTATTCTTGGGTTAATATATGTTTTAAAAAAGAATGTCATGTTTTATTAGAATTTGGTAAAACGCTAGTATATGTGCAAGAGTATATGACTATAAATGACTTAGAAGTTGGGAAGTCCAAACGAGAAGTTTTCTTTGTTATTTATCTACACCAAATATTGATTTTTTTAAAATTTTGTTCTAGGAATTCACTTTTGGGTCTAACAATGTAGGATTGTATCTGAGCGGAATTGGATTTGGAGGTCCGAGTGAAGTTTTTATCTTTTGTACTTAGGTCCCTCCAAGAATCTTAGAATTGTCAAAACACGTAATTGGCAATTCAATACTGCAATTGAGTATTGTATGATCATAACTACACGATTACGACTTGATTGGGTGAATGGAACATCCTCAAAACTGATCATAGATAACAAGTGCTACATTTACATAAATTGTTGTGTTGCTCAAAACTAAGTTTCACCTTGAGCATTGATTTGAAACACTTGATTCTTGTTTTTACTTCGTAAATATATGAATTCTAAATGATGGAATTTTTTGAATGTTTAAATTTCAAAGCAGTAGTACATGTTTGAGACTGAATTGTACAACAAAGTTTGGAAATATAAAGGGAAAATCATATTTATTTAATACCATACGATTAATGTAAAAACATGTAGGAAAAGGTCCAATGGCTTTCATTGAGTCTGGGAACTGGTATTAAAATACATTTCCCATGTGATCACACCAGGACATTTAATATTGTGATTCTATCAGCAGAATTTGTATGCCCACCCCCAACGCTGTGACTCTAGATTCCAATGTAGGACCCACATTGTCCTGAGGGAATTTGAAGAAAGAGTCTGTTGTAATCTTACCCATTGGATGCTCGTATATGTCGTGCGGATAGTGGGGAACGCCTGCTTTTGTGCTCAGTTCGGAGATTAGGCTGCAAAAATCGTAACAACTCGTTCTCTCTGCACCATGTCACAACTCGTTCACTATTTGCTTAACCAAATTCCATCGGAGTTTTTTTAATGGCCTACAAAGTGGTACCATCCATTCATCTCGGGAGTGAGTAGCTTCTTTTCCATCTTTTTCCAGCCTGGTTCACAATAGAGTCAACATCGGTTCCCTCCCTAGTTACCGTCCTCACGATCTCCCATCTTGTGGGATCGTAAAAATCCCAACCCTAATCGGTAAAGTAGTGGAATGCAAAAAATCCATCCTCCTCGGGGGGGACATTTCGCGATCCGTACAACTCATTTATGGATTTTACAGTTAATTTCACCATTTTCCCACGGCAGAAACGCCTCAATACGCCCACCTTCCACCACACCGCGAATTAGCATAGAACTCACTCATTATAGTAAAGTTGAATATTGGAGGCGTGGCACACAAGTTCTCCCACCCAAGTGCCTGGATAGTTTCTTCAAAGGGGGGAGCAATTTTTTATTCCTCTCTCCGAAAAATGTCACCTTGTTCTGTACGTTTGTTCAATTAACTTCACCTACTTCGAAATGAACCTTTTCTCATGTTGTTCAATATTGGATTGCACCTCCGGAGTGGAAGGGGATGCATTGTGTGTTCTCTTGGAGCTAGTTTTTTGTGTCATTTCATACAATGTCAAATGAGGCATTTCAACAAACACCTTCCATGCAATCAAAAAAACCTATAGAATGCTTGCTTTTTTGAACATCAGCATACCCTCAATGCGAGTCAAGGAGATACAATGTATACATATATGTAGTTATTATCATTAATGCTATGTACATGATTTCAATGTCGAACAAAGTTGGAGAACAAAGTGAACTAACATTGAAAAAGGTTGTTATTTTTCCAAAAACTTCGGGTTCATGATTAATAATGTAGTAAAATATAAGAGCAATGTTTGAAAGAGAACTCACTTCAATCCTTTGGAGAGCTTGGGAGTCTGAACCGATGGGTTAGATTTGCTCTCCAAAATTTAGAAAATGATGAGCAGCCCGCCGTGGATCTGTAAAAATTTTAGAACTTAAGTTTACTAGCATCAGTATGGAGTCCATAAACCGGTGCTAAAACTAGTAAACGGAGAAGCTTGAGGCTGCGTTGAATTAATTTTTTGACCTTTTATCCCAACCCGATAACATACTTGCAAAATAAATTCTAAGGGGCCAGCACCGGTAGAAAAACCGGTGCTGAAATCTACCAAAACCAGTGCCGTAAACAATAAAAGCGGTTGCTTATGGCTGCGTCAATTTTTTTTAAAATCCTTTACTCAACCCGAGAGCTAATCTGATAAATTTTGTTTAAGTACACAGCACCGGCGGTTCAACCAGTGATGATATTACAAAAACCAGTGCCATAAAAACAACAAGACACATACTCTATTTTTCAACCTCAACATTACCCGTGAACATTAATATTTTCTGCACCGGTTTATCAAAACCGGTGCTTTAAGTTTTCCCTCCTTTATTTTGGGTGCCAAATAAACTATTTCTTATTTGTTGCTCAGATCAAACACCGGTTATGTGTACACATATATACGATATCAGTGCTATTTATTATGTATGCCACTGGTTTAAGGCACCGGTTTCAAAAAAATTGATGCTAGAAATAAATTCTAGCACCAGTTTTATTGAAATACCGGTATCAAACATGAAATAACATCGATTTGGAGGGTGTTCAGGCCTCGTACCATTGCCATAATACCTGTTTTCTAGTAGTGGAATCGTTGGTCAACGGGGGGACAAATTAACTCAAAGTGAAAACATACGTACCAAAGTCGCATTTACTATTTCTTGATCGATAGGGCTCCGAACGACCTTGAAGAACACAGGTGGGTCCGGCCGGTTCAATCTCTTCCACTGTCCATCGTCCATAGTCTATCGTTCGTCTTACGGAATCTGGTGTGAAGAAAACGAACAAAAACGGGTGAAATAGCCGTACGAAATCAATCTAGTGTAAAGAGAGCGTATAAGGTGAGAAATTCATTTCCTGCCGCCGGCCGGGTTGGCGAGAAATTGCACGCTCGGAGACGGTGAATTAGCGATGGAACCGAGTAGGCCGCGGAGGAAGGCTTCTTATAACGGCGCAGTTAGCCGACAAAATTCTATGCTCCGTACATCTTTTATTTGGGTACTTTGTTCTTTTACGTGCATGAAATGTGTGCCCGTTTATTTAACAATAAAAAAATAGACAAAATTTATCTTTGAATGGTTTTAAGGTGATTTTTGTTTTCACAACAAACTCTATTTAACATCTTCCTATAAAATATTTAAGTAATTACTTAACAAAAATTATGTGCAACATGAAAGCCCTATATATTGATGGTTTGAGAAATAATAAGTTACATTTTTGATCTAGTGATTGAATTTATCTTTTAACTTAGCACAAAATCTTGTAGTAGGCCACCGCCATGTTATCTTCGTGCTATTTATGTGCTTGTGCACAGAACTTGCAAGATTAGGATTCCAAACGTGTTTGGGTCATCATCATAATACCGTTTGAATACTATTTGTGTGGGCGATTATAGTGCGATTGTGTGTGCGTTTGATTCCCTACCTCTCTTTAACCTAAATCTCGTCTTCTTCCCCAATTATATATTTCTCTAGTTCTGGTCCGAATCAATTTCTGATTTCCGGTAACGGCTATACTGGCCGTTACGGTCGCCATGTCAGAACTTTTGCAACCCGTAGCTCAGGCTTCCACTCTGGAAGCCAATCCCACCCCTCCTCCGGTCTCCTTTGCTAATATCCTGAAAAACAAAGCCCCGCCACTATCCACAATCCTCCCGAGCAACCCTGAACTTGTCCCCAAATCCCTTCATCTTGGGGAGGCGGCATGTCTTTACTCGGAAGAACAAATTGCCAAACTGTCCTCCCACTATGCAAACGCCCTGGTTGGAAAGTTCACCAAAGGTAGATGCTCGATGGAGCAATTGGAACAAGTCTTCAAGACGGTGGGCTTCACAGGTAAATACCAACTTGGTTCTCTTGATTTCAAACATGTGCTCATTCGT
This sequence comes from Rubia yunnanensis, assembly GCA_037428765.1. NCBI lineage: Eukaryota > Viridiplantae > Streptophyta > Magnoliopsida > Gentianales > Rubiaceae > Rubia > Rubia yunnanensis. The sequence continues at coordinate 54,919,079 of CM075069.1, read as the reverse complement.
TTTGAATTGCTAAATGATTACCAACGAGCTTGGATGAAAGGTGTCTGGAACTTTAATGGGATTCTTTTAAAAATGCTAAAATGGACTCCTGATTTTTCAATACATAAAGAATCTCCTATTGTTCGTGTTTGGTGTACAATTAAGGAGGTTCCTTTGTACTATTATAACACTGCAGCTATTGAGTCCATTGGCAACAGTATTGGGAATTTTATCAAGACAGATCTGGCCACTGATAACTTAACTAGACCTTCAGCCATTAAACTTCGTGTCGAAGTGGATCTTCTTAAACCTATTAGCACCTACATTAGGCTGGGATCTTTGACAAACAATAGAAAATATTACATTGAGTATGAGGACATCCCATCATACTGTGACCATTGTTCAAAATTAGGTCACTCCAAAGCACAATGCAGAACCTTTCCCCTGAACCTCAATGCTAAGATTGATGATCCTATCATACCTCAGATTCAACCAAAATGGCAGGCCACTGGGAAAAAATTTGACACCCCACCCCTCATATCCACTGAGGATCAGGCAGAGCTATTACAACCTGAAATTCCTACAAAATCTAACCCAGGGTCCCCTCCCTCCATCCTTGTTAATCTGGAAACAGATACTGACCTTACAGTGACTGAAACTCCCACAACTGTTAGGAACAATCCTCAAACTCTCAGCTCGAAGCCTTTATCTCGGGTCCCTCTAAATAACTCCCTTTCCAAACTGCTTAATGATACTGCAATAAAAAAATTTACTCCTACGGTTTATGCTACTGATGATATCAGCATTGGAACTCTTCCAAATGCTGGTAAAAATAGCAATGTTTCTCCCTCTTTTCAACACAGGTTGGGAAACAGATTCTCTGTTTTGCAGGTAGACATGGAGGAACTGGTTACTGACCAAGAAGCTACCTCTAACATGCCAGGAACCTCAATCTCTTCACCGATGCTCAATCAGGGCCTCTTGCCAGGTAAGGCAAAAGGTAAGAAAACTAATTATTTTACCCAAATTAATAAAATGATGCTGAGATCATCTACTAAGAGTCATAAGTCAAGTGAGCAATGATAGGTTAACTTTCAATTAATTTCTTGATCTGGAACATTAGGGGAATGGAAACTTCCATGTTGAGACTAATTATTTTAATCAAATTGAAAAAAATTCAATTTTTATGCATTATTGAGCCTATGCATGACAATTCCAAAATAAAATCCTATATGGATATGCTTAAATTCACTGATGGCCTGACCTTGCAAAATGGAAAATTTTGGATCATGTGGGATAATGGTTTCTCTGTTAACCTCCTTTCATCTCAAGAGCAGTTCCTACATGTACATCTCACCCATAGCTCTTGTAATTTAACTATGGATGTTGTTTTCATTTATGCCCTTAGAAATAGGGAGGGCAGGAAAATATTATGGACTGATCTATCTTTTCTGTCCTCGGGAGATACCATTTTCATAGGTGATTTTAACACTATATCCTCCATTTCTGACTACAGGGGTCCTAGTAGCCCCTCCCTTGGGAGTATTAGGGATTTCAATTCTTGGATTAATACTTGTGGTATTCAGGAAATATCCACTGTTGGCAATCTATTTACATGGTGTAATTCAATATTAAGAAACCCTACCTCCAAGAGGCTAGATAGAGGATTAAGTACTATATCTTGGAATACTAAGTATCCTTCCTCTTCCATTCAAATTTTAAACAGGCAGACTTCTGACCACTCCCCTCTACTACTTAGTATTTCTAATCTATCCAGTCTTAATCCGAGACCTTTCAGATTTCTAAATGTATGGTTTAAGCGCCCTGATTTTATCACTCTCATTCAAAATAACTGGGGCATAAGACTGAGGGAGACTGGATTGTTAGGTTTCTACTTAAAATTAGTAAGGTTAAAGAAGCAGATTAAAATATGGAATAGGGAATCTTTTGGGAATATAGATAATAATTTAATTCAAGCTGAAGAATCCCTAAGAATCCAAGAGGCTATCTATGATTTAAACCCTTCTCAAACTGAGCTCATTAATTTAAATCTGAAAAAGGCACTACTGTTGAGAGCTCAAAAAGAGAAAGAGAAATTTTGGAAGCAAAAGGCTAGATTAAAATGGCATAAAATGGGAGACAATAATACACAGTTTTTTCATATGGCTGTAAAGGAGAATAATTGTAGACTACAGATTTCAAAAATAAAAAACAGTAATGGCCAATGGCTTAACACTGAATCAGAAATTCAAAATGAGGCCATATCTTATTTTTCATCTCTATTGTCTGATCCTAATCAGGAACCAAATAATACCTACTATTCTCACTTTCTAAGTCAAATCCCAAGTATAATTACTGCTCAAGACAACTTAGATTTATCAATCCCAGCCTCAGAATCTGAGGTGGAGGCAGTAATTAAGAATTTAAGTAAGAATAGTAGTCCTGGTCCAGATGGCTTCAGTAATAAATTCTACTCTAAGTGCTGGCCTATTATTAAAAATGATCTAGTGGAAACAGTTAATGATTTCATTAGGGGATCCCCTCTACCTAAGGGCATATCTAGTACATGGATCACCCTAATACCTAAGAAAGCTACCCCTTCATCATTTGATGACTTCAGGCCTATCAGCCTTTCAAATGCTCTTAATAAGATCTGTTCGAAGGTGTTAATGGAAAGACTTAGGCCTTATATGGATTCTTTAATATCACATAATCAATCTGCTTTTATGAGAAGCAGAAACATTACAGATAACATTCTTTATCTTCAAGAAATGGTCAGATTTCTAGATAGGAAGGCTAGGACTCCTAATTGTATGCTGAAATTAGACTTACAAAAGGCATTTGATAGGGTTAATTGGGATTTTCTAAAATGTGTACTGATGAAATTTGGATTTCAAGGCTTATTTTTAAATGCAATCATGTCTAACCTTTCACAAGCACATTTTTCGATTTTGATCAATGGTAATCCGGTTGGTTTTTTCAAAGCCTCTCGAGGAATCAAACAAGGTGACCCTCTCTCCCCCTTCCTGTTCGACATCTTTTCTGAAGCTTTTTCAAGAAGCTTATCTTTCATTTTCCATAACAGTAAACTTTCATATTATCAGATTCCATCAACTGTTTCTGCAATATCTCATCTTATGTATGCGGACGATACTATAATACTGATGCAAGCCTCGAAATCTAACTTAATTAGGATTAAGGCTTTTCTAGACATATTTGAATTCACTTCGGGCAAAAAATTCAACTTTCATAAATCTGAATTCTTCATTAGTAAACGAGCTTCGACCATTAAACTTAACCAAATGAGGCACATCCTGAAAATGAAACAAGGTGTTTTTCCTTTCCAATACTTAGGATGCCCTATCTTTAAAGGTCGAACCTTAAATAGATATTTTCAACCACTTATGGAGAAGTTGGATAAAAAAGTGCAAAACTGGAAAAATAATTGGTTGAGTTCGGGGGGGGGATGATTCTGATAAACAGCTGCCTGTATTCATTGCCACAACACTTATGGGCTGTAACAAGACCACCTAAACAGATTATAAAATCATTTGAGAGAAAGCTAGATCGGTTTTTCTGGGGTGAAACTGATGGGAAAAGAAATAAGGTGTGGAAAAAATGGAAAGATTTGGCCAAACCAAAATCCTTAAATGGCTTAGGTTTTAGATCAATTAAGGATATAGTAGATGCATGCTCCCTCAAGCTTTGGTGGCACTGTCAGCTAGGAATCACACTTTGGTCTAAACTCTTATGGTCCCTTCCACCTTCACATAGGAATTCTGTTACTTGGAAACGGATCTGTTCTGTAAATAATATAGCAGAGGAAAACACTCAGATTATTCATGGTAAAGGGACAAGTAACTGTTGGACATCCACTTGGTGCCCTCATGGTCCACTGACTAACATGATACCTCACAGTATCTATGTCACTTTTCAGTGGTACTCCATATCAGACTTCATTAACAACAAAGCAGAAGTTCTACCTCTGATATCCTCCTACCTGGAAAATGATGCTGTGGTTTTTTTACAGGAAGCTCAAGTAGTGGATAACAGAGAAGACGGGCTCATCTGGAAACCGGATACCTTGGGTAATTTCTCACATAAATCTGCATATCGAACCATTACGAACTCACCAGGTAATTTCCCGGCTACTAAGAATGTGTGGAATAAGATGTTGCAGAAGAAAATATCAATATTTACATGGAAATTGCTTCATGCCTTCCTTCCTTTCGATGATGTGTTGATAAAGTGTGGTTATAGTATGGCTTCAAAATGCCCTGTGTGCTGCAATTCAGATTCAATTGAACATTTTTTCATATCTTGTACACTGGCAAAACTGATTTGGCATAACCTGACTTCTCTGATTAATTTTAATATGGCTGATCAACATACTATAGCTCAGAGATTCTATGCTATGTGGAATTGCTCAGATCTACCGAAAGGTTTCCAGATGATATGTAAACTTTTTCCATCTCTTATTTGTTGGGGTCTATGGAAAGCTAGGACCAGATACCTTTATGACCAGATTCCTTTCTCGGCTGATCACATCTATAGAGAGATTCAGGACCTTATTAACCTCTCCTTTTATTCCTTTCCTGTGAACTTTAACCCTTCATCTGGCTTCCCTAATTCACTTAGGCACTTAATACCACTACTGAGGCCACCCCCGAAACCAATTATTAGATCGGTCTACTGGGAAAAGCCAGTTACTAGTTCTATAAAAATAAATATGGATGCCTCTTGGCTCCCACACACAGCTTCTATTGGGATTATAGCGAGAGATAGCTCTGGCTCTCCGTTGTTCATTCACTCGGCCTCAATAGTAGCAAACTCCCCTATACATGCCGAATTATTAGCTATTCTCTCAGCATGCCAAATCTTTCCTAGTCGCGATCTTCCTGTTATATTTGAATCGGATTCCCTCTTAGCAATCAGGATGGTTCTGGATCCTTACTTAGCAAATTGGGATCTTTTTAATTTGGCTTTTCAAATCCACAACCTTCTAAATGGAGCTGAACTTCATCATGTTTATAGAGAATGTAACTCTGTGGAAAATGCAATTGCCAAATACCATACAGCCAACAACCGGCCACTCCACCTTAATAACTTGACAATGCACATAAAAGATCTCATTTCTTTGGATACTGAACAGGTTCCTTATATAAGAACCTGCAGTCGTGGCCGTATTTGAACTTGATACTGCTAATGAAAATGTTGGTCATGCAGGTAATCTGGTTTTAATGCCCACTAGAGCTGGCTGTATCAGGACTTCTGCAAGTGCTTCATTTCTGCAAATATTCTACTCTACTGAAGTTTCTGCATACATTAACTACTTGCCAATTCATCATGATTATGAAGACCCTCCCTTCTCTCCGGAGTACTTACCAGTTTTTGTCTGTAAACTAACTACTTCTTGGTGCCTGTACTTTTCACCTCTACTCGTATTTGTTGGTATATCTACTTAGTTGCCTGGCCAAAGAGCGAATTAACACGGGGTGTGGAGATTCATTTTTCTTTGGAATCGCAACTCATGGATATATTAATAACCCCGTATAGCCTTACTTATTTTGTGGCAATGCTATTGCCTTTTGTACAAACTCAAGTCATTTCCGATGGCTACTTTTCATGGTTTGGGGCGCCAATATACAACCCCCACCTTAGGGTGTATCCATTTAAAAAAAACAAAACTTGCAAGATTAGCCTTTTTTTTACCTTTTCATTTTAATTAAGTTCTATTTTTCATGAAATGAACTAAAGTACATAAAATAGTTGCATGCATTAAAATTATTATAATTTTTTGAGAAATGTGCGAAATCGATCCTATATTTTTTCTGAAAGTGTCAAAACAAACCCCAATTCTTTGAAAATGCCAAATGACTCTAAACTCATCTAAAAAAAGTCAAAGTGGCCCTAAACTCACCTATCTTCGTCGGAGTTGATGGAAATGACTGAAATATCTTTCTAATTAAAAACAAATATAAATAAAATGTATATTTTGACCCTCAGCTCCAAACCCTAAATTCATTTTTCCCTCTCCAATTTGCATCTTCATCTCCCCCCTTTCCATTCTTCTTCATCTTCTCCATTCCTCGGAACTCGTAGTTGATGTCATCGACGCCAAACTTCCATGGGAACGCTATCGTTGCTTGCTACCTACACCACCAACGCCAATTGGAGCAAATCGAACCATGGAAACAGAAATCAAAATGGAATTGGAAAACTAATTTCCACTGGTGGTGGCGCTCACTGCCGTCGTGGAGTTTCAACGTCAAAGCCAAGTCTCCCTCTCGCTGAACCCAATGCCAACACCAAGTTTGGCGCCCATTAAGTGACGTTATCTCTTGATCAGACCTGCATATAAAATTGAGCCACGGAAATAGAAATCGAAATGGAATTGGAAAACCAATTTCCACTGGTGGTGGCGCTCACTGCCGTCGTGGAGTTTGAGTGTCAAAGCCAAGTATCCCTCTCGCTGAACCCAATGCCAACGCCAACGCCAAGTTTGGCGCCCATTAAGTGACGTTGTCGCTTGATCAGACCTGCATATAAACTCAATATGCCCTAGCTTTTGACATTTAAAGAAGTAAGTTGAGACACCTTCATAATATATGTATTGCTAGAAACCAGAATCCCTAAATTTAATCGAGACCCTCTCTCTAAATTTTAGAGTAATATCTATTTCAACATACAGACCTTTGCAACATGAGGGCGAGTTCTATTAAGGGTAACTTTGTCAACCTTAACTAGGGTTCCAACTAGGCTACCAGTGGACATCATTGCCCATTGATCAAAAACCTGTTGGATAAGACCATCAAGAGAAATCAACACATGAACAATAGGGGAATCCGAGTTGGGGTCAAAGTTGGGAGTCCATTTGGTAATCCTAATTGAATAAGCCCAAAACTTTCAGATTTTGTGCATCCAACATCTATAGTAATCATTAGGGAGGGAGAAATGAATAATTAAGAACCTGGCGATTATCAAGAATGTTGATGTTCGATTGGCCTTTAAAACCGGTAGTGTGGAAATATTCTCGCAATTTCTCCATGGTTGGTCTACCCCTAGAAAAATATCCTACCACTGTCCATCAGAGAGGGGCCTCTAGGCATTTGTATTCTTCATCTGTGTATCTCAGACCGAGTTCTCCTAAATTGTCAATTCTCAGCTTTGGAATGGATGAAGTTCTTGAATAGTTAGCGGGAGTATCAGTAAGCGCCTTATTAAGTATTTGAACATCAGAAAAAGGTGGACCTTTGGGTGGCTTTGCCATCGTGGTAATGCCGAAAAATGGAGGATCGTTGTTGCGGCGGTATTAGGTTTAGCGGGAAATGTGGAGCTTCTCAGAATGACGATGTTTTTTATTTTTAATTTGTGTGTGCGTTTACTTGATATTTAGCCATTTTAATTTAATGTAAAATTTATCTTATTCTAATATAATATTTAACTATTATAATCCCTCCGTCCCAACCAACATTATACTCTTACTTTTTACACGTTGTTTAAGATACATGTTTAGCCGTTAATATGTTTACCTATGTATGATTGTTGTAAATAAAAGGTTGATGTTTAGAAACTACTTGTTATGATTGAACAATATCATATACGATATTAATGTTGTTCATATGCAAATATGACATCAAACTTTGATAGAGAATAATGCTCAAAAAGCAAGAGTGCAAAGTCAACTGGGACGGAGGGGGTAATTTGATGTGTATTATAATATTGTATTTTGATGTTTAACTATTTTGACGTGTGTTTTTAATATTTTCATTTTCATTGGATGTTAATTTTTATTTTATTTTTGATGTTTAACTATTTAAAATCTTGATGTTTATTTTCAGTATTTTTATTTGAGGTTTAACTATTTTGACATGTGTTTTTAAATATTTACGTTTGATATTTAATTATTTTAACATGATATTTAAAAATTCTAAATTTTGATTGTATTTTTAGTATTTTTATCTAATATTTAATTATTTTTACTTGTGTTTTAAATGTTTTCATTTGATGTTTAATTAATTTTATTTAATGTTTAACTATTTAAATATTGATGTGTAGTTTTAGTGTTTTTATTTGATGTTTAAGCATTCTAATTTGATGTTTATTTTTAGGACAAGGTCTTGGGAAAGACCGGCTTTCCATAGGCGTGCGCAAAGACGAGGTTTAATCATAATAATAAAAAGTTAGGGATTTAGTTGCAAATTAAGACACACACACACACACACACACAACTGTAGTGGAATGGTGAAGAAGAGAGGAAAATTTGTTGAAGGTTCTTCTAATGTCGAAGGTGATGTTTTATTGTTGAATTTGTGTTGTTAATGTGTAGTTTTAGTGTCAAATGAGGATGCATGTGCTTTTGTTTGCAGTGTAACCGTTTTTTGATGTTTTATGTGTGATGATGTCAGCATGTTTACTATTTTTCCCAATTTAAGAGGTTTATTTTTCGAAGATCTAGTGTTTATTGTGAAAGGCTACATATTTATAGTGTAATATGCTAATATTAAGTGGTCATTGTGTTAAATTGCCTTTTGTTTTGGTGTGTAATGTTTGTTTTTTTCTCCCCCGTAATTGTTTTTGCCAAATTCAGTGACAGATGTTGTGTTTGAGTTGAAAGGTTATGTGTTTTGGATTTGAACGTGTGATTTTGTTGTTGTTAATTTTTTGTGTGTTGTACTACAAACCGGTGTGTTGAAAGATATAACATTTGTTGGTAGTTCGATTGAGTTAGGTAAAAAAGTTCTTGCTGGTAGTTGGGTTCTGCAATTCGATATTTCAGTTGTGAATTCAACAGATAAAGAGATCGTCGGTCTTATTGTAAAATGTGTTGTTGTTTTGTCGGCTACTAATGAAGCATTTGCTTTGTTGCGAATGGATTTTGAAGTGGTTGCTTCCAAATTATTAGGAGGTTGTCGAAAGCACAAATGGTGACTATTCAAGATGATTTGGATACATATTCAAAGCACATGCCCAACACTTAAGACATCCTTAATGATCTCGCTATGTGGAAGGTGATCGATGATCTCGTGCACGATTTTAAGAAGAAAGTAGCTGGACCCATGCCCAATTTCGTCCTTCTTGGTCTCGATGATATCTTATATGAATAACTATGTAATAATTTGTGGATTTAATCTATAATTGGATTGTTTTGGCTGCAAGAAGATACTATTTAGTTATTTTGAAGTAATTTGATTTTAGGCATGATAGGTTGGATTTTTAGGTAAAAACAATGATGGTTTATAGTAATACATGCTCACTATGAAATGCACATTTTAGATATTTATTTTGATATCGTTCTTTCTCTTAAAATTTCAAAATTACCTGATTTTTTGTGTGCCTGGTTGGATGTTTAGGTTTAAACATGCATGTTTATAGTAATACATTTTCACCCTAAAATGTACAATTAAGATGTTGCATTTTGAATTTGGTGTTAGTTCCTTTTTATTTTATTTTTATGTTACTTGATTTTTTGTTTGTGAGGTTGGATGTTTTTGTTAAAACATAGCATGCTTATAGTGATAGATCTTGACCATAAAATTCATAATCCGTTGTAGATATTACCAAACAGGTCTTGTAATCTCATGGGTGTGCCTGCAAGATATGCTGCATGACTTTATAAAGATTGTCAACCAATTTGAATAGTATTTTAGCCTTACACCTTGTTCAAGTTACATGAAATTCCTTTGTCTTTCTCTTTCTCGAGATTGAATCTTTCGATCTATCACATATTGGTATTGGTGGGGGTTGTTGTCACTATTTTTTCCTGAGTTTTCCCTTGATATGAGCACGCAAAGTACTTTTCAGTAATAACTCCTTGGTTGTTCTTAAATTGCGTGGTTTTTTTGTAGCCGAAACCCAATTTGTTAGCATGTCATTTATAGAGATCCTTCCATTCTTGCATTGTTCTTGCTTATAGTCCATTGACACATTCAGTCACGTCAATTTCTGCTAAGTTTGGTAGATGCAGTAACTGCAAGTGAAACATTTGAGTTTTGGTTAAAAACATTACATATTTAAAGTATAAGATATGAGTCATATGTTACTTATATGTGTTTTGGTTAACTTTTTTTTTTGTGATTCTTCTTCTCTAATCTGTAATTTCTAAATATCTTTTGAAAATGTTCAGTATAAAACCCTACAACTTTAGGTTGAAACAAAGACATTAAATCATACAACAATGAATGTAATGAAATTTGAAATGAGATTTAAATCTTAACATGTACTGAGATTTCATATTTCATGAACAAAAAAGCTTCATATTTGATCAACAGAAAGGTAGTACGTAAGCTTTTATTGTCAGTGTAAAACGTTCAAATTTTAATGAATCTAATAGTGGATCGAAAGGAAGACAAATTTGTCAGAGTTCATACCTTCATAAGGTATATTAGCAACAGTAACAATATGTTCATTGATTCCTTTGGTTAAGAGCATTTTAACAGTGAGATTCAATCAAAGGAATAAAACATTAGAATTTTATTGCAATTTAAAACTAAAATTTCAAACAAAATCATTATCAAATAGCAATCAAAATCTAATCTCAATTTTTAATGAAACCTTCAAGGATGAGTTCATTCTTCTGCGATTTGACATGAATGAGTGCTTGATCTGCGACAGTTTCCGGCGATCTGCAACGCCGACATTTGCATGTGTGGATTTGAAGAATAGAAGACGGCTGAAACAAAAATCGCAGAGCTTTGTTTGGGGATTTTTGGGATTTTTTGTTTGAAGGCCGTAGAGCTGCGGGGAAGATTCGGGGAAAAAGATGGAAACCTGAGGTTTTACCTTATATAGGCGCATGAAATAAATCAAATTGTTATGATCCAATTTTTCAATACAAATTTGGTTGATTATGACCCATGAGTTATGATGGATTTTTGTCTTAAAATTGCAATTCAGTCTCTGGTTTTTCCATGACTTATGAAAAGACCGTATTTTAAGAGACAGACTCTATTTTTAGTTATATATATAATATTCTTTGTTATTAACTAATTTTATTTAGGATTATATGCATTTCTAACTCTATCTTTAGGTTGAAAGTGCCAATATAATCCTGCAAAACGAGAGACTATCCAACTAACTTTATGATGAATTGTGACAAGATAACCTTTAGGTCACATTTGACTCACCTATTGGGCTGTTGATCGGAGCCCAGATGATGAATATGCCCTCGGTCATTTTAGCTTAATTTTGTTTTCCAATTTTACCCCTCATATTGCCGCCAACAACCATCCCCCCCACCACCTTCCGTCCAGCCATTCCCACATCCCCGCCACCTCTCCAGCCCAACCACCCCCACATCCCTGCCACCCACCACCTCTCTGGGAACCAAACCTAGGGTTTCGACATCTCCACCGTCTAGATTCACCACCCAGGTTTTTTACATCTCCACCGCCCAGGGTTTTGGCATCTCCACCGCCCAGATTCATGTTTCACCGCCTCCACGGTGGGGCTGAAGGTCATCAGGATCGACTAGGGGACCACTACGGTGGAGGAAGACCTTGGTAAAGTTTTGGGATAGACCGTCTTTCCATATGCGTAGGGAAAGACATGGTCTAATTAGAATATTTGAAAGGTAAAAGGTTGTAGTTGCAATATTAAAATTTTATTATGCAACGTGCAGCAGTTTAAACTTATAAGTTTATGACCCGATTAATGCAACGCAAAAAAATTATCTTGATTTCTTCTAATTTGCAGTTTAAGCTTTGATCTTTCCACAATTTATGGGAAAATGTCTTTCACAAGACGGACTCTTTATTTAATAGATATTTAAGCTAAGCTTTTCAAGACCAGATCCAAAACATCTAATTTTGACCCGACCCACCTTAAATCCCTAATACCAACCCAAAATTTAACCTGGAATCTAACCCAAAAACCTGAAAGCTCGGGTGAAGTCCGATCGAACACCGATCAATGTAGCGCTTAATTCCAATCGATGTAGCCTGAACTCCAATCTTTGCAATCCCAAATCTGATCGATGTGATTGTAAACAACGCCAGCAACGAAACCCCAGCGACCGAAGAGGACACCAGGACGAAACCCTACCGATCGAAGAAGACGCTGCCGAGGAAACCCAATTGAAGACGACGATGGCGGAGAAAAGCAGTGATTGAAGTCTCTACCCAGCGGAACTCAACATCGACAAGTAAACAACTGAAGAAGACGATGACAGGAGATGGCCAGAAAATGGCAGTGGCGCGGAGAATCTCGCTGGAGACCGCAGAATGGTTGAGATAGCTGAGGGTTTCTGATTTTTATGATTGAATTGCATATGGGTCTCTAATTTTCAAGGGCATTATGAAAAAGGACATTTACATTTTAAACCCCAAAATTAATTATGTTTTCAATATTTATGATTTAATCTTGATCTCACCACGAGACAGTGTCACGAAAGATGGACCAAGCTATCATTATGCCTAACTAAAAAAAAATATATATATATATATATATATATATATATATATATATATATATATATATATATATATATATATATATATATATATATATATAGGTCCTTAGAATTTTCTCAAAGAAGAACCCATTTCACATGGAAGAGTTTTAAATGGCAAAGAAACTTCGTCGTGACTGATTTTTTGCAATAAATCTCCTCATAAGGGCAAAAAGGAAATTGGTCCCTTCATAACTTGCATTCGCAGAGTGCCTTTTCCAAGGAGCTGAATAAGCTCGTATAACTAAACAATATACCCTATTATATCTACAAGGCTATCTAACCAGAAACTTGAGCATATTTTTCCTCTTGTTTTAAAAAAAAATAAAAAATAACCAGCCACAAGCTCCAACGTAATACTGTAATGCTTATAAATATTAGCATTATCGTCATCATAACCAAAAGAGCTTCATCCATGTTGAAGATCTCTCGCTATTTTGGTGGGTTCTTAGCTTGTTTCAGCAACATTTTTTTAATATCCGTGTAACCGCGAAGCTCTTCGAGTGCATCAGCTGTTGTTTTAGGAGGAAAGAGTCCAGAAGATGCACACTTTACTGCAGCAGACTGATCTGTGCCCTGCCGTCCCAGAATCTGACTGGAATCCGTGATGGTGCTCCTTACTCCAACATTGGATCCCTGCAACAAGTTAGCTGAATCATGTAAATCTTGGCGGAGAGGTGGTGCTTTCTTCAGCATACAAACAAGAGCGCCGACAGCTGCATCCTTGGACCGTTTCACAGCAGAAACTCCTACAGGGTCATTCGGTGGGCGAGGACTTCCAAGTTGATCAAATGAACCAGGTCTGTGGAAATTTCAAGTGCCAAGTTCAGTCTATGAAGATGCAAGTAGTTATGCCTAATAAAATTTGACACCATGACTAATTGGTTAATGACAAGATCACAGAATCCTTCATCGCTGAATGCAAAGAGATCACAATAAACTTTATTGCATTCATCAGATAAGATTCTGAACCAGGACCTAAAAAAAAACTATCAAGAAAGATACGAAAACCTGGAAAAAACAAAGATGCCTTTCAGTCTATTCACTTCAAATTGGTGTTCGTTCCTTTCTTAAGTAAGATTGATATACTTATCTCTCTCCAAAGATTGCACTTGGATTCTCAAAAAAAAGAAGACCGCACTTGGGGTTATTCCATGAAAAACATACTAGAAAATGTATGAGTCAAACTAAATAGAGACACGTGTGCTTGTACACCACACTTCAGTTGCATAACTACCACTACTAATATCATCAAAATATCTCAGTCAACCTAATAATTCCATTTACTAGGTAAGGTGCAGAGAAGTCAAAAGGGAAAATTAACAAGGACAGAGGACTAGAAACACAATGACAGAAGCAAGGAAGTTCAAAACCCACTCATATTTGAACCAAGAGAAGTCCAGCACCTACTACATTTTTGAAAAAATCATGCAAAATTATTCAGCCTACTCAGTGGACCTTTTAAGTTGGATTTTATAGAAAATATATAGCTCGTAGTTCTTCAATTTCCCTCAAGTGAAGCAGGATAATATTACTATAGTAATCAGTACACAAAAACCATGCAGCCCATATATATATAAGAGAATAGGTAAAAGGAGGAAGAGAAGAAATTTATACTACAGAATTTTTCTTCATTCATTAGCAATCCCAAGAGAAGAAAAGCAACAGTAAAAATATACATCCAAAAGACAATGAGTTACTACTTTTACTTGGGATTTTCCTCTTTTTTGTTTCAATTATGAAATAACTATGAGGGAACAAAAGGTCCTAAAGTAGAAAAAATCACTCTATGGGGGAGTTACAACCAAAACTCCATCACGGAGAATTGACAAGCTTGGTTTTGCCAAACAAAACAGCCCAAGCCTTTTAACAGCATGTTTCTATAAGAAGGTAATGAATCATAAAATTTTGCCCTTTCTTAGTTAAAGTGCCAAACCAAAGATGTACTCAACTGTTATTTCATCCGTGGTACTGAGGGGTTCAAAACAACTTCAATGATAAACCTTATATGCAAGAGCATACTCCCTTAACCATTCATAAGATGACACAGAGCTCTTATCAAATGATATGTCAGTTGTCACTAAGCTTACATTAGAACCCAGCTGAAGATAGCCAGTGCATCATAAATTGACAAACATTCACACAATTTCTCAGCAAGCAAAGATAGTCTACATTCCATTTTCTGTGGTAGATAGTCTGTACAAGTTCTATCTTTTGTGGTAGATAGTCTGTACAAGTTCTATCTTTTGTGGTAGATATTAGATTTTTCAATAGCTATAAACTGACAAGAGCATCTCATCAAGATGAAACTCATGACAACATCTTGTTCAAAAAGCCAGAACTATTCACTTTTAGATGCTGAAGGAAAAACAATAGGTCCATTAATCGCATTTTGTCATATAGCCCAGATTGGGTACCAAACAGGGTAAAGGAACAGCAGAAGAAAAATGAAATAAGACACCCCCTAGTTCCATGATTAAAGCCTGCATTAACTGAAGAATAACTTATTATCTATAAGGTACAACTCGATCTAAGGTGTGTTTGACAGAAGTGTACTTATAAGCAAAGTTGGCTTATTTTAAAAGTATGGGGAGACCAGTTTTTCCATTTCCCCAAAAATAGCTTCTGATTTCAAATAAACTGTTTTTTAGCACTTTACCAAACAAATAAAATATCAAAGAGCCTAGTAAAATTAACTTCTCCACTATTTAAATACTACTCACAAAGAATTTTGCACTCCCAACCCATCCCAATAAGTAACACAACAAGTTCTTACACAAAACCCCAACATAGAAATATTATGAAAATAGCTTAAGGTCATAGTTTACCAACTCTTGGGTTCCAGATAATAATGCTCATATAAACAAACAAAAAACTGACCAAAGTCTTATTATGGCATTTGAATTCGAAAGCTATTGAAGTTGATTATAGAAATTGGACCACTATGAAGAATGGTGTACCTGCTAACTGAGTCGGCCTCATCCTGATCCACAACGAATGGTAACTCAGAATCATCGTAATCGTCCTGAAAGGATAATCTGCTAGAGCTTCCAGAGAATGACTTTGGAGGTGAGATATTCGACAATATCTTCATGCCAGATGATTTCCCAGTTTCAATTGTACCCGAAGGTAGCAGCTACCAAAAGACAAAATTAGCTCTAAACAACATATTGTACGAGCAACAATATTGAAACATGCAACAGCCAAATATACCTTGTCAACTGTTGTCCTGGCCTGAGAAAGACTAGAACGTAGATCCTTGCAAACAGTGTATTTAGAAGGTCTCGCGGGGGGAGATGGGGGAAGTAATTGATTGTTGAATAGCAGCAGAGCTCCAGAGGGACTACGTTTCGGAATACTGACTGGAGCACTTTCTGAACGTAAAAGAGCCTTTGATAAATGAGCACCATATATGTGAGTAGGGGGTGATGCAGATGGAGATGGAGAAAAATTAGGAGAGGGCCAATACTCATCATAACTGGCATTTTTTATCTGTTCGTGAGGCGTCATGTCGGGCAGCTGACGAGGCAAACTTGCAGGTGGACGGGAATGGGCACGTAGCTTAGAAAATGATGCACGAGAATCTGAATAAGTGGGAGATGGTGATGGGATTCCAGAGGGAGGGGATTCTCTAGATAAATCATAACTCCAGCTGTGGCGTCGACCAAATGTTGGGGAACCCTGACCAGGTGGACCAGATGGAAACCTCTTGAGGGGGTCAGCCAAAGGACTGCCAACATAATCTGGAATAAATTGCGGAGACACAGGGGTTGATGGTTCAGAGCTTACATCTGATACAGATGAACGATACAAAACTGACAGGCAAAGTCTACCACAAGAAGTGTCCACCGGGGTAAAAACAAATCTCTGCATTTCAGCTTCTTCTCTATGCGTAAACGGCTCGGCAAAAGAAGAAACCCGATGACCAAGATTATAAACTCCAATCTGTGCAGATGTAAGGAGGTCTCTGAAAAGCTTATAAGCAGGCAGGAGCCTAACCGTTAGATATAAGGATCTGAGAAGCAGTGTTGCCTTCTTATATAAAGTTTGCCAACTAGTAGAACTTGGCCTCTTATTACCAGCCCTGGCACCACTAACACTATTTCCCTTCCTACTGTCGTACTGCAAAATCCATCTCTCAATGATCCTCTCACTTTTAACCTCATTCTGGGAGTCATCATTATCTGAACTCCAATAACACCTCTCTTTCAATGACAAGTTCCTAACAAGTGGCCTTTTTGGGGAACAGTTGCTTGATCTCTGCGCCAACACCACATCAACCACCATTTGTTCAAGCTTGCTCTGCCTCGAAAAATCAATGTTTTCAAGGGCAGCGGGGCAGTCCTTCAACGCTAGATTAAACCACTTATCCCTAGGCCTAATACTGGATGATGAGGATGACGATGAAGACGGCGATGATAAGCCCTGGTCGGCACTATAATTACGCGAGGACACATACGGGCACCTCGACTCCAGTATAATATGCAGGCTTTTCGCAAAAAATTCAGTTATTATTTGCTCATTTTTAGCAGATTCTGAGTTAGTAGTTCCTGGATGAGATGCCATGGCTCTCCAACACTAAGCCTTCACAAACTACGATTCCTACAACATCAAATTACCATAGCACTCTAAGGTACACAACTTTCAATGCAAAACCCAAATAAGAAAAGATTAAACATAAGCCCGGACAAACTTACCGAATCCAGTGTGCTCGGATTAAAAGAGTAAATTCGCTGAAGTAAACATGGAGTCTACAGTGTTCTTAAACCTAAGTATTTGATCGTGGTGGAGAAGTGGGGAAAGCCCTAAAGAGGATTCTGATGATCAAGGGGGTACCAAGAGAGCAGACTTTTGGATTTTCTATGAAAGAGTCATTCGTGTTGTTTGTGAATGTGATAGTTATCCTATTCCTTCTGGAGTGGAGAAGAAGTTCAATATTTTTGTGTACTGTATCATTGCTTTCCTTTCTCTATTTTTTGCGCTATGTGCAATGTGGCCATCCATTTGAAAAACGGAAAAAGAAAAATAGGAGTAGAGGCCGAACTCATGGGAAGTGAAATCAATTACTCATTTTGGTTTTCACAAACAAATAAAAAACAAAATTTTCTTTTTGACTTGATAATTGGGTTAGAGAAAGTCTCAGGAAAGACGGTCTATCCATAAACTTATGAACAGATTAGAGAGTGATATGTAAAATGGGGTTCATATTGCAATTATATTTAAAATGGGGTACCTAGTAATTAATAAAAGTTGATTGTCTGTTTTTAATTTTCATCCATGCCTAATTTTCCTTTTGTTAGAAAGTTTTGACCAGTTAAATTTTTGGAAACTGCAATCCATTTATCACGCTGGTTTGCCCTCATTATTCAACTACCGTAAATTTCATCTTCTCCTCTCTTTGTCCTTCATTTTTTCTTTTCTCCGATCTTCATTTTTTCAATTCCGCTCTTCGTTCTTCACGAAATCTCGCCGGAATCACGTTGTTCAAGTTTGCGCCGAAATCGCCTGAATTCGGTAAGATTGATATTCTAGATTTTGAAATTTCGTTGCTGTTTTTTTCCATTTTTGCTTCATAGTCGTACGTGATTCTGATGTAAGTTTTTTTTTTGTGTATTTGATCTAGTCATGGGTAGGGCAAAGGGGGAAAGTTATTCTTCCTAAAGCTGAAAATTTGTCTCAGCCTTCTTCTTCTCCTGGTTCGTATTCTTCCTGTTTTCCGTTTTGAATCTTTGGAGTTTTGCGCTTTTTTTATTTGTTGTGTGTATGTGTTTTTCAGTCTTGTTGATGTCGACTTTTTTTAGAATTTTGTTCGTAAGTCTGATTTGCATATGAGTTGTTGTTGTTGACTTTTTTGTTAGGCGGATCTGTATGATTTGAGTCTTTTTTATAACATGCATTTGATTATTTAGAAGTTACATTTGTTATTGTAAGATATGCACTAGTTAGTTGCTCTGTTTTTTTCCCCCAGTATGTTATCAGTTCAGTTATAATGTGCATTTGTTTTCTTAAGAGTTGCATATGTTAGGCTAACAGCTGTATTAGTTAGTCATCATATTTTTCTTATTTGTATGTCAGATCCGCATGTTTTGACTCTGTTTTATGATGTGCATTTGTTTTCTTATGATTTGCATATGTTAGGCTAACATTTGTCTAAGTTAGTTACTCTGTTTTTCGAGTTACTTATTTTGTTGTTGACTGATTGTTATATTGTGTACTTGTTTTCTTAGAATTTGCAATGTTAATATAACTTATGTATTAGTTACTTAGTCTGTGTTTTGAGTTTCACTGATTGTTAGTTAGTTATTGTTATTCAATCTGATTTGCTAGTATGTATTTTGTTTCATTACAAGTTGCTTATGTTAGTTTACTATATGCATAAGTTAGTTATAATGTGTATGTCAGATTATGTTGCTTACTGACTGTCAGACTGTGTATGCATTTGTTTCATTACAAATTGCATATATTAGTATAGCCTATGCATTAGTTAGTTATACTGTTATTTTCCTATATTAGGTTGCTTATTGGCTGTCAGAGTATGCATGCATTTTTTTTATTACAACTTGCATTTTTTGTATGTTTTATGTATTAGTTTCTTACTGTGTGGTATATGATTATTTTTAGATGTTCCTGAAGGAGGTGAAGATACTATTCAACATCAAGAACCTGAGATAGAAGAAGGTGATTGTAATTTTTCTTTATATTTATTTACTTATTTGCTTATACATTTACTTATTCAAATATGCTATGTTGTTTAGCTTCTAAGAAGGTGGTTAGAAAATCTAAAAAGATAGATGGATCTTCTCTTCAAGATGAGCTGAAGAAGGTCCAGCAGTCTTATGCTTCTGGAGGGTTTTTTTTCTTTACATGTTGCATTTTATTTGTGTGATGTTTATTTTTTTTAATATGTGCTTATACTGTTTTTTGTTTTTCATTTTTTTTGTGTAGTAGTTGTATTGGCACGTAGGTTTGCCAGAATTGGTGGTGGTGCTACCCCACAGATTTCAGTTCCTGTCGTTCCTAAGCTGGGAAATAAGAAACAGATGAATGTGGGTGTGAAGCAGCTGAAAGATGGTGAAGGTGTATCAGCTGTGGGTGAAGGTGGATCAAGTCAAGAATTTGACTATGACACACTGCTGAATGATGTTGTTCGAATGAGTAGAGAAGTAGCTGGGGTTGATGAAGACAGGGGTTCTAAGGTAGTGAAGAAAGATATTAGGGACGTTTTAGATGTGATGATTGATAATTATAATTCTAGTGTTGAAGGGGTTGATGCTATTGTTGGTGTTGAAGGTGGTGGTGTTGAGGGTGTTGATTGTGCTGATTGTGTTTATTGTGTTGATTGAGTTGATGGTGTTGAGAGGAAGGATGGTTCAGCAAAAATTGATAGTGAAGTTATTAGGTCTGCTGAGGGGAAGGATGCTTCAGCAGATATTGATGTTGTAGTTGAGGCATATTTTAATGAGAATAATACTGATTTGAATAGGAAAGAGATTGAATCTGTTAGGGAGGAAGCTGTACCTGCTAGTGAAGGTTTTTCTAAGGATATTGAGCATAATGGTGAAGGTGGGTCCATGGATGATGGTGACACTATGGACCGTATGATTAGAGACTATAATAATGAAAATCAATGGATTTTGGATGCAGTTGCGAAGGCAGAGGCGGCGCAAGCTGTTGCGACTGCGTGTGAGAGGCAGAGTGAGGGTGGTGAAGCTGATGTGGATGTGGGTGAGAGTGTTAAAGCTCGACCTACTTTAGTGGTCTAATTTGAAGGAGAGAAGGAGAGGTCGTCACCTGGTATGTTGAGCAAGGAGAAGGGTAAATAATGTGAGACCTCTACTGGACAGAATAAAAGAAAGGCAGAAGAACTTGCTGCAAAGTCACCTGCTGAGAAGGCGATGAAGACAAAGACTAAAAAAAGTTGTTGTGAAGAAAGGTGCTGTAAATGCGAAGAAATTCGGTGGAATTTTGAAGGAATCTGATGAAAAGGTGAAGAAAGGTGTTGAAGTAGTGAAAAAAAAACTGGTTTGAAGAGGAAAACAGACAGTACTACTGGTGAAGCTTCAGGGTCAGTTAAAATGGCTGCTGGTGAAGGAGCTGCGAAACAACAGCGCAACCATCAGAAGAAGCAGGTGGTCAAATGTACTGATGAGGAGGGTAACATGTAAGTGTATTTTAAAATGTTATAAACTGTACTTGATTCATAAGATGTTGCATTTGATAAGATTCAACGTTTATTTGTTATTCACAGTCTCAAATAAACTTACACTTTTCATATTTTATTTTATTTTAGGTTTGCTAAGAAATTCTCAACCAGCTGTCGTCCTTCGAAACTGAAATTGTTAATTTCCTCGCTCACTCCCGCCCTAAAGATTGATGTGGAAGATATAGGTTTTGGTAGACTTCTTGCGTTTGACATCTCATCCATTCCTTTTGGAATTGTGCCTCCGCTGGTTGACATGTTTGATTATGTGGGCTGATTTCATATTGTTTTATGCTGACTAAAAATTGTTCTAGGCTGACCTTTTTTTTTGTTCTAGGTTTGATCATGTTGGCTGTGTGCAAGAAATATCTAGCTCAAGGTACATCATTACACCTGATGATGTGTTTGCTATATTCTGTATTCCTAGGATTCCATGTTGTGCGGTTGGTTTGGTTAGGAATAATGGGAGGGGTTTGTCAAGAGATGTGGATATTAGGAATAAATGGAGAGAAGAGTTAGGTGTTGGTAAATATGGCAATATTTCTCATGGTACATCATTACACCTGATGATGTGTTTGCTATATTCTGTATTCCTAGGATTCCATGTTGTGCGGTTGGTTTGGTTAGGAACAATGGGAGAGGTTTGACAAGAGATGTGGACATTAGGAATAAATGGAGAGAAGAGTTAGGTGCTGAAAAATATGGTAATATTTCTCATGTTAATCTTTTTGAGGAGCTGGGTAAACTAAGTGATGGTGGTGAGCGCTTTAAGAGATTTTTTGTTATGTATGTCATGTGTACTTTCTTGGTGCCAACTACCAGAAACTTGGTTGATTTTAAGCTGGTTAGTGCTTTAGAGAATGTTGGGACCATTAAGAGTCTTGATTGGTGTGGCTTAGTGCTTGATCGTCTCTGTGAAGGTGTTAGGAGCTTCAAATCTGATTCAGGTAAAAGAGATGTGTCTTGTGTTGGTGGTTGTGTGTTTGTATTGTTGTTAGCTTATATTTATAGGTTTCCTTTTAAAGGTCAGCCTGACTCTACTAGAATGCCCTTATTCTTGCATTAGTAGAACAAATCTTTGCTCGACAGGGCTCATTATCTTGAAAAAAATGGGTTATGATAAGGGGGTTATGGTAGAGGCTGGTTTTACTTTGACAAAGGATGGGGGGGGGGGGGTTAAAGATAAAAGAAGTAGCCAGCAGCAATCTGAGGGAACTCGTAATGAGAATATTGGCCACGAGGGGCTTCATACACCTACTGTTGCATGTGATGGTATTGCTCAAGAGCCAGGATTTATTTTGTATCGAATACCTAATGGCGTGATGAGCAATGAAGACATTTACAAAGCTACCAGCAATGTAAGTATTTTTCGTCTTTTTTATATAGTTTGTAAAAATTAGTGCATGTTTTAAAACTAATGCAGATGTTAGTTAATCTAATGCAGTTTATAGTTCATATTTCCCTTTTAGACAGTTTCTAATTTTTTATTGCACTGATATTTGTTCTTCTCTGTCATCCTCTGAATAGGGCTTGCCTCATTTTCAAATGAGACATGGAGGTCATTACACGCATGTTGGTTCAAAACCTTGAGATGGAAAATGCTAGTCCGATTGTGCGACCACAATCGCAGCCGTAGCCGCAACCACAATCAGAACCATAGGAAGAAGGAACAACCACAGCAAATGAGGATCATGTTCATGTCAAGAGGATGCAGGAAATTATGGAAGACCCAGCCACACATGCGTGGGTTGATAAGATTGCTGATGAATACATGAAGAAAGCTCGTACTATGATTCCTTCATTTTCCCTTGGGATTGAAGGACTTGAGGATCTCTAGTTGTAGCATCTTTGAATTATTTTGGATGATTTGTAATCAGCTTATTTTGTGACTGATTGGTTTGTGGTGGTATGTTAAGCGCAATTGAGACGCGGTTTTAGGAGTTGTTTTTAAGGTTGAAGGTGCATTTGGATGATTTGTGACTGAATTTTTTTATGGGTGATATGTTGAGCGCATTTAAGACACTGTTTTAGGATTTGTTTGTAAGGTTGTAGGTTTTATGAAACAAATGCATGTTTAGTTTGAAGAAGTACTATTTGTATGCTTTTAATTCCAAGTTGATTTTTTGATTATTTGATGTGGTTGATTGTGTTGATTTTCTGAGCTTATAGGAAAAATAATGCAATTGATAAGTTAATAAACTACATGTGTAAGCTAAGTAGTTATACATGTATTCAGTGGTTTTCGTATCACTAAAATTATGTGAAATATAATACAAGTCACTTTTAGGGAAACAAGTGCATGTTGAATGTTAAGAAGTAATATTTGTATGTTTATTAATACCAAGTTACATTTTAGTAATGTTATGTGGTTTATTGTGTTGGGTTTCTGAACTTATAGGAAAACAAATGCAATTCATATGTTAATAAATTACATTTGTAAGCTAAGTAATCACATATCAGTTAGTTTGTAGTCAGTGTTTCCATATAAATAAAATTTTATGAAACAAAGGTTGGTACTTGGGCAAGCAAAACAAATGCAAGTTATAATTTCATAGTTTATAGTTGTAAGCTAAAAAATACAGTATGTTATTGAATGTATAAAAATATTAGGTAAATAAAAATATTAGGCATACAGTATGATCCTGAAAAACAAATACAATACATAGGTAAACAATGCAACTTGTATCCTAAACAATACTCTTCACAGTGTCTTCACATCGGGTGTTTTTGTGCCGAATTCAGTAGTTTTCTTCCTTGGTTTTTTCTTTTCCATGCCTGATTTTAGCCTTTTTCCTCTTCCTTTTGTCTTCACTTGGGCTGGATCCAGTATCTTAGGTGCACTTGTTATGGTTGAGTTACGTTGGCTACTTGTGGTTGATTGTTCAATGTCATTTGTTTTTTATGCCAACAAGTCTTGTATTCTTACTAAGCAGGTGTCAAACATCTCTTGAAGAGTTCTTCTAGCTTCTGAGTTTCCTTCGCTCTTTAGAACCAGATTGTAGAATCTGCTGGACATATGGTTCCTTCATGAAACTACGTCGTTGATGCTTTCCGATTGTTGTTTTCCTTGGCCAAGAATCATGTCCCAAACTTCTGTTTTGGCCTTTTTTGTCCACCTTTTGAGGATGTACTTTGCAGGTATTTCTGTGATGGAATGAAGGTGTAATATCCTAAGAGTGTGAAAGCACATCATACCTGACACCTCAAAGGACTTGTATGTGCATTGTACTTCAACCAGCCTATTTTCATTTTTGTACTCAAATGTCTCGTATTTGGATTCATCATGTTCTAGGCTGACCTCATATTTTTTTTGTCGGTGGTTCTGAGAAATGTTCCTTGACCTTAGTTTCCATTGCTAGGGAAAATTCTTTTTTGATTCCTTTGTACAATGCAAGTGTGTAAACCTGAGCAGCATATTTATCCAAACATGTACAAGCCCAGTAGTGGGAAATAAATGCATACTGTAAGTTAACAAATTTGTGTTCTAGACTAAGTAATACATATTTTTAAATGTGAGCATACCTACTTTGTTTTGATAATTTGGCTTTGCTTTTGAACATGTATTTTCCTTTTCTACTTCATCTCTCCTCCACTTTCTGATTGCTTGGTTGAAGAGCTCATAGAAGTGTGTCAGTGTTGTTGTTTTGTTTACACTGAAGTATAGTGCGTGGTTGGTGCTTTCCCTTCGCTATGATGATAAGATGCCTGCTGATAAAATATCTTTGTTGAATGCCGTGCTCCATTTTTCACGGATGCCGTACGGGCGCTGAAACCATGTGCTAGTTTCGAGCTTGTATGTGGCGATCAAGGAGGTCCATTTTTCTTCAAATTCTGTTAGATTACGACATCTTTTCATACAGTAGTCTAGATCGGTTTCGAAGGATTCATCTTTCTTTAATCTCCCATAATGTTGTATTGCATTTTTTATGTGCCACAAGCACAACCTGTGTTTTTTGTTTTGGAAGACCTAAAAGTTTCAACAAGAAATGGAAGTTGATTAGTATACATATTGTAAGATGACAGGTGCAGAAGCTAACATTTCCTACTCAATTTCAAGCCTAAGAAATGGAATTTCTATAGCTGCATCATTTTCAAGAAACATGATTTCCAAAGTAACAAGTGCAGCTTATAAGATATGTAATGCATACTGTAAGGTAAGAGGTGCAATGTCTAACAGTGCATATTCAGTGCTCAGAACTGTAAGATACAAATTTTCACAACATACCTCATTTATTGCTTTACTTATTGCAGGATCTTGATCTGTGAATGTTGTGATAGGTTCCATTCCTTCCATTGGTTTCTTAAAAGGGTTGAGGGGCCACACAAAAGTATTAGCCAACTCATTTGCTATAAAAGCACAAGCAAACATTGTTATGTTCCAGTGATGGTTGATTCCAACTATTGGCGCACAAATCAAGTTATACTTGTTTGTTCTGTATGTAGTGCCAAATATGGTGACATCTTAGTAGAGTTTGTAGTCCTTTAGCATCATTGAATCCCTCCAAAACAATGCTGATAGTTTTGTTTCCTCGTCGAACTTGACTTTGAAGAACAAATCTTTATCCTTGTCATTTATTTCCATGAGTGTGTCAACAAGTTTCTGAGCATCACCACTTTCCATTTCTTTCATCCGAAGTCGACACACAAAGTTGAGGTGGTCTTTCATCGTATGCCCTAGATTTTCTTCTCCACCAGCTTCAAAAGACATGTATTTATATCCAACAGTAGGTCTTAAACCGGCTTGTTACATTTTTCTGATGGCCTTTCCTTTGTCTTTTGTAATCCTTCGTTCACTCCTACTGAGATACTACCAGACTGGTCTTGTTAACTCATGATTGTGTATGGTATTGTGGTTTTCCACGATGTAATAATCTTGCTCTAGCTTCACTCTAATTTCATCTAGGTATCCTGTTTTTGTAATCAGGTTCTTTCTCTTCCTTTTCTTCTTCGTTTCAGAATGATTTTCATTATCCATGCAAGGAACAGGGCTGGTAGTGCTGGTTTTTAATCTTTTCAATTGGCCTCCAGCAGAGCACTTGCAGTACTTTTCACGAATCTGGCTTTTGTTGTTTTGACGTTGGCAGTCTTTCCTGTAGCTGAAACCACTAGCATTTTCATGCTTCTTGTACAGAGCATGAAGTGCTTCCAATGTTTTTACTTTTACGCGTGAAGATTTTCAGTGGCATCAATTTCATTTAAATTTGGAAAATTTGTACCTGTAATAATAAAGAATACAATTTCTAATGTACGCTCTGTTCTGATAAGCATAACAAATACTACATATGCAAAGTGTAGTGTATTTTGTACATGTTATAATCTGAAAAATGCACAAGTTTGAAAAAAGTTGGAATTGACAAATGCATTTTCTGTGGTTTGTTCATTTTAATCTAATGCATGTTTATTTGTAACCTATACGTGATTTAAGTTAAAAAATGTATAAATTATATGAAAGTTTTGTGCAACATGTAGTTTATATTGCTAATGTTTCCACATGTTCATACATGTTCATAGCAGTTGAATTTCAGTGTCCAAGAGTTTAAAAAACAACTATATTCATATCGATTGCATTTGAACACTAGAATTTCAGTCTGATGAGAGAAAATCATACCTTCATAGGAATTGAGTAGTATTTCAGCTTCTTGCAACTGAATTTCATCTGCTTGAAGTTGAATCCTGGCATTTAGAATTATGTTTTCTCTTGCAGATTCCGATTCGATATCAGTAGTTTTTACGATTAAAGTAGCTGAAATTTCATCTACTAGCGATAGATTTGGTTGCTGAATTCCATCGGAATCACAGCTGTTGTTGTTGTCTGAGGATATCGGAAAGGCGCCGTGAACGGATTGAACGAGAGGAATTGGAAACACGCCGGCGAACTGGTGATGAAGAATTGATCGGTGTTCAGAGGATTCCGGATAACAAAAAGAGTCGGAATCGCGTTGGTTGTTGTTGTCAGAGTACATCAGAAAGCATCATTTATGAGAAGATCGAAAATGCGCCGGCGAGAAGATCGGAAAATGCGCCGGTGGACTGTTGAGAGATTTTTGGAGAAGAAGAATAGAGTACTATGTGTTTGTGTGTGAAATTGTATTTGTGCTCTTTGCGTGATTTTTTTGTATAAGTTTGCATTATTTGCAAAGAGGCCACTGGCTTGTCCATAAGTTTATGGACAGGCTGCCTGTCAGGAGGAGACTTACTTATTGGGCTATTCCTAATCTTATTATAATAGGTTATTGTTTTAAATTTTATATGAAGTAACAATTCTAAATTTATGTTTTCATTATAATCATAGTTCTAATATTATTTTTTTTGCATAATACATTTTATGATAGTTTGATTAAAATAATAGCTTAATAGTTTATGAGATTAATTATGTATAACTTGAGTTTATAATTGGGAAATATACAAATATAACCCTATATATTTGTGAAAGTGCAGATATAACCGTAAGATAATTTTTAGTGCAAAAATAACCCTAACTACTACACATGAGTGCAAATATAACCCTAGAGACTATATTCCAGCATTGACTGGTCATTTTCGGCCATTGATTGACATGAAATGACCAAAATGCCCTTTTAACCTAATGCTAAAAATTAAAAGACAAAAATACCCTATCCCTCCACCACCCCTGCTGCCACCTCCTCCACTACTAGCTTGCTGCCGCCCCACCACCACCACCACTGCCCAACCTGCCCCGCCTCTTCACCACCTTCCACCCCCCGTCACCACCACCACCAACCATCCCGCCACCACCTTTCAACCCCCCCACCACTACCCATCCACCACCCTTCCACCACCAATCAGATTGAGTCAAGAAACTATTTAGACATAAATCATCAAAACTCGTTTGCTAGAATGACAATAAAATGACTATAAAATTAGCAAGGAAAAACATTCAGAAGGATTGAACATTGAACAACTCATCTAATAAGATTCAGGATGACAAAAGGCACTTAGTAGTGATTAGATTGGTGGATTTGGCTAAATATCTAAACCTTACACAAATTAGGCTAGAATTGCCTCAACAACACCCTGAGCTATAAGGTTGAAGTAATTACGAGCCTCTGAAAATAGAGCACCTTGAACCAGAGCAGTGTAAAGATGAGAAGTAAAAGTAGAGAAAGATCCAAGCTATCCATCACTCGCCCCATCACCAAAAAACTGTGTCAAACCCGACTCAAATCTGCCCTGTGAACCAGCTTCTATGATACCGACTCCGACTCCAAAATGCTGCTTTCATCACTCCGGCAAGCTTCTATGAACGAGATCCTCCACCGAGCTTTCAAGACTCGAATATGCCTTGTGAATGAGCTTCAATGACGCCGACTCCTACTCCAAAACACTGCTTTTATCACTGCA